>OY754336.1:72423992-82423992 GCA_963573305.1 Pyrrhosoma nymphula
ATCCCTCCCCTACTCTCTTTCCACACGAGGCTTTCGTATATGTAATAACCCCGATTCCCTTGATAAATTCCTTTCCTCTTTACACCAATCCCTTCTCCGACGAGGATATCCTGAGACTCTTCTCAATAAACGAATTCTCAAAAAACCCTTTCCTCCTAAACCAACCCAAAATAAGAATAATTACAACCTCTCCCTCTGTACCACCTACTTCCCAGGCGTCCATGCCCTCAAAAAAATCATTAAAAACCTTTTCCCACTCCTTTCCGACAATCTCACTACCAAAAACACTTTCCCCATATGTCCATCTCTCACCTTCAGGCGTCCCCCTAACCTCTCCAGCATCTTAAAAACCACCAAACCGTTGACTAAACCCTACACTAGCTCTAAAACCCCACCCAACCCCTGCCATCGCGCGAGATGCAAAACGTGCCCTATCCTTATCACCGACCCCCTCCCCGCTAAATTCCTCTCCCACCCTCTTCCTTCCGTCCCCTCTCGGTCATGCACTTCCCACAATGTGGTTTACATCCTCCTGTGCAACCTGTGCGATTCATATTACATTGGTCTCACCACTAACGCCCTCAGCGTTAGAATAACCGGCCACCGAGCCAGCTGCAAGCCGTCCTCGCCCAATGCCTCCTTCCCCGTCCCGATCCATGCTTCCTCCCACAATCTCATTTTTGATAAATGCTTCCGTGTAGGCGTATTGGCCTCCCTCCCTCCCTCTGCCTCTCCCCTTCAATTGCGTACGCTAGAAGGTGCCTGCATCTGGCTTTATTCCGCACACAATCCGCCCGGATTAAATCGCTCTCACTGACCTCTCCCGCCCCTTCTCCCCTTTCCCCTCCTTTAATCCCCTCCCGCCCCTCCCCTTTTCTCCTTTCCACATCCCTTTCTCCTCCTCTGAACCCCTCCCGCCTCTTCCCCTCCTTGCCCCTCCCTCTTCCTCTGACCCCCTCCCGCCCCTCCCCTCTTCTCCCTTCCTACCCCTCTCTCCTCCCATCTCACCCTACCTTCTGTTCCCTGCCTGTCCATCATTCTGTATCCGTCTTCCTTTGAGAAAGGTTCAAGCAACCGAAATATCAACTAATATTGTGAGTGTTCTTTTTTTATGTGTTTATATTTAATTCCGCCCCACCTGTGGCATAGTCTATTTACATTATCACGTGTGTGATTTTCCACGAACTCGTATATATATATATATATATATATATATATATATATATATATATATATATATATATATATATATATATATATATATATATAAAAGAGACTGGAAGAGAGTGGAAGATGGTAAAGCCGAAAAATCAGAGCGTAAAAAGGTGCCATGGCCGGGACTCGAACCCGAAACCTCCCACATTTTTACCCTTTGATTTTTCGGCTTTACCATCTTCCACATCACCAGTGTCTTCGTCCAATTTCACTTATATGTTTCCTCAAGCTTGTTGAGATCATCTGATCAACGCCGCGGAAACCTGCGAATGAACATTATTATGTCAAATTTACACCATCTGTATGAAAATTAATAAAAAATCCATTCTGTTTCCAGAAATTATTTCTCCATGAGCGACACTGCTTCACACATTCAAGGCCAAAAAATTAAAACGAATGTCTTATCTGCAACTCCAACAAATATCTAGCAATGCTCGGATTTCCTTATTACTGCGTCACTTTCAAAAGTTATGATCGAACATTCCAATCTCCGATGATAAACTCCAGGGTTCCCCTTACGCAAATAACTGCACGACAGGCACCCGGCCATAAAACACACTTCTCGAAGTGGACTCCCTGCTTTATTTTCAGCGTGACCCAGGGCACGCGATTTATCGCGACGCGGTCGCTCTGGCAAAAAAAAAGCATAAAGATGGGAGAGAATGTCCCTTCACTCAGTCGGGGGCAGTCCTCATTACAGTGCGGGATACGAAACCTAATGAACCGTAAATTAAGTGACCGTTGAAACAAGGAATGATCGAGTGATTTTAGCGATCTCTCTGAAGGTAACATTTGTTATCCATGGGCCAGAATTTATTAAAACCCTTCGGAGCCACGAGATGAAGAGAAAAAAAACAGGGGATTGGGTCAATTCACGAAGCCGTACCCGTTCGGACTTGTTTCAGATATGTTTACGAGGAGTCCACATTCGACTGATGGTATCCAAATCGCTATGATATGCAGCGCAATTATCGGTATGAGAGAAACGTTTGATTAGCCCAAACCAATCAATCAAGAAAGCGTGAGCAGATATAAAATAGCATCAGTGTTTAGTGCTCGCAAAATTCACTTGAAAAAATGTTGAAAACTTAGATTTAGTGCAGATTGATAAAGATGGAATGAACGGAAATAATTACCAATGGAGAAGTTCTAAGAAGAGTTGGGGAGCAGAAGATCTGTGACTCAAGAGGAACAAACAGGCATACACACTCTGAGACATAACACCTACTGGAACACAACAAAAGAGGGTAAAATGAATGGGAAAATTACCGATGAAGACCCAGGCTGGAATGCATCAGGCAAGTAACGACGGATGATAATATGTAAATCGGCTAGCTGAGAGGAGAGTGAAGTGGAAATCTCCAGCAAAACAATCTTCAGATCTACGTCAGCTGATGATTATTTCATAGAAACATGAATATCGAGAGTCATACTAACATATGAGTGTTGGCCGGCGAAACTTCTCGTTGAAAAAAAATGCTCTAGCAGGAGAACACCATCCATCAGCAGGAATTATACATTCACACGATAGAAGAGTCGAATATATTTTCCTACAGTAGCAAAGGAAATACTTACTTAAAATAGCACTGCAATCAAAAAACATGGCATTGTGTTAAAAAAGAAGGACGAAAGCGTTACAGCCCCTATCGTTCGTTATCGGTGACAATCCAACCGGCTTTGCGCCTTCTTCGCACGAGCCGTACTCATTTCATACCCGACCTTCCCCGCATGGGTGGGCTTCGAATATTCATGATGCGTTTGAGTCACTCGTGTCCCAACACTTTCGCGGGAAAGCATGAACATTTTTAAGCGATGATTACTCTGCGTTTTCGCAACGAGTGGTCGGCGTTGTGATTCTGTGAAAGGCAATGGTACCTAGAAAATTTCCTCTAAAAAATTGGATTAAAAAATCACAAAACACCAAATGCTACTCTAAAAGACAGAAATCGTGACTTATAAAAGTTAACTACGATAAATATCAGGCGAATAAATAGACGATAAAGGATATTGGAATCCATATTCACCAAAATCCTATCATCATTGTCGTTTCAATCGTAAGATTGGTGAACTGTAGTCATCTATTCTTCCATATTCATTGCTTGCTCTGTTACATTCTGATGTTTCTTTTTCCCATGTCCCTCTTTATTCGGCCAATGCACTTATCCCTTGGTCTTTCTCGTAGAATCTTCCCTTCCATTTTTCCCTCAACTATGTTCTTGACAAATCTAATGTGCCTATGCGTGTGTCCAATTCACCTGGTTCTTCTTTGTCTTAAAACCTTCTCTACATATCTTTTTTCTTCGGCTCTTCCGTACACTTCTCCATTCTTCATTTTTACAGTCCATTTTATCTTCTACACACGTCTCCAACGTCAGATCTCGAAAGCATCTATTATTTTCTGGCCAGCTTTTCTAATATTTTCTGTTTCTGACGATGTTTTTACGAGACCAAAATCCTATTTCACCACATAATCTTAATAAGAGCGCAAAGACAACTACTAAGGTTTTTTTTAGCTACACGTACTGTAAGGTATCCACAAATTCACGCCAAAAATTATTTTTTTCAAAGCGTCCCCTTGAAAGATTCAGTTGAGCACATAAGAAGATCAATTATCCCAAAAATATGTTCATATTTCTACTGGCCTCACCTCAACTGAAACGGGGATATGTACCGAAGAAAATATGGCACGAATTTCAGGTATAATATTGATGCGGAAAATACATTCTTTCATGTCTCTCGCGACCTGCGATGATTGCAGTTCTAATTGTATCATAACTTCTTAAAAAAAGACAGGTAGGTACGAACTCTTTTAACATAAAAACTCTTCAAACAGGTAATTCCACATATTCATGGCGCAATCCAACGCACAAAGGATGAACTCGTGGGCACATAGGCGCAGCGCCAAATGACACGGCGAAGTGCAAACACACCAGACGTTTAACTCATTATTTCGCCCTCGAACCCGTCTTGGGGCGACGAGGCAGGGAAACGGGGCTTTTTTTTGCCCGGGTCTCCAAACTCCCACATTGTCCCATCACACGCCCATCCAGAGTGAAAGCGTAAAAACGCCCTCTTCCAACACCGACACCTTCAGCGCTTTTAATGAACCCAAAAAAATAACAATGTGCGCGTATAAGGAGAGGGGAAGGGAGGTGTGTAGGCACTACCTATGCGGGAGGAGCAAAGCCAGACAGCACCCACCGCTCTTGAACTGACTGTCTCCTACAGCCTTTCATCCCTTCCCCATCTCAGTCATATCTTACCTCTTTATGGAGCAGAGGTCCATGAACCTCCCCAACCAGCCGATGAGAAGTCGATACGAGGGTATCAGGGATAGAGAGGGGGGAAGGAATAGTACGTCTAGGAGGCTGGAGACCGATAGGAGTAGAAAATATTCAATCAACAGATCATCGCCGGCCTACTGAGTAACAAATAACATTAAGTCCTCAAAGGAGGAACTCAAGTGGCAAAATTCTTCCTTTATTTCGATCAAAATAGCCTCCACCCGCGGCTTCTAGGAGAGCAAATTCGCCACAGTAGTTATGTTATCAATGTAACTCACCAATTCAGTGCCTAAACATTATTTCCAGCAGCACCTATTAATATTCAGATGTAAATAAATGTAGCTTCAAGAGTAATAATTCATAAGATTGATAAAATGAAAGAAACAATACCATTAGGGCTAAGAGTTGTTTCAAATCGTGTTGCCTACACAGCAATCATAGCCAATCTTGAAATACTCATTCAGGTAAAACATGACGAACGGTTCAATGCACATACAAAACCAGGGAGTTGGAGACAATAAAACATTTTATGACAGGGAAAAGAGTTAAGTAGTTCAATAATGCACTTAATTGCCTTCGTAGCTCGAAGTCCGGGAATCAAACAAGTACACGTTTAGTGCGTTGACATGACGTTCATTCTGAGCGGTCTCCTGGGTTTAGGTATTTTAAGTTAAGTTCATCAAATAGCCGTATCAAATTATCTTCTGAAGGCTCACTCATGAAAATTTCCACTTTGCATGCGCGGGAAAAAATTAATACATACCACGAATGGGACAATGATTAAACACATAGGTGCATCAAACCTGTAAAATTCAGGCAGGAAAAATTGCGAGCAGTCATGTACAAGAAATTAAATAATAACGATTTTCCATCCCTTCAAGAGATCGTTGAAGGCACTCCAAAATCAGAATCCGAAACCATTTTGAATAACTGGTGAAGCAATACTACTAATGATGCTTCCTATACGCTATATACATCAGATAAGCTCCAGAAACAGCGTGTTCTACTCAATGTACGGGCTGGAACCCCGTACGGAGTAGAACATGCAGTTCCACCGCGACGAAGCTCGGAACGTCTTACCGTTCCTGGTTAATTGTTGATGGAAATTGAATGGGATATATTAAATGGGATGCTTTGCTTCCATATTACTGACTTCATGGAGATCAGCAAAGAGTAAATTGAAGTTACCAATGGTGACTGTATAGCAGTTGCAGGCACGTGTCTGTTCTACCGTGGCAAGGATAAGTTCTAAATAACTGTGTCAACACAAATAATGAAAACCAGAAGATACTAGAGTTTCCTATCAAGGATCAGATGGACAGATGAATTCCTGACGAATCATCGCAAGGAAATTCGCGTTATCAGTGAGACCATTGCGTTTTAGCTCTGTCCTTGCCACGACTACAACTGTGGTGACAGGATTACGTATTTCCTTTCAATCAATAACGTCATCACTTCTCTCACTCTCATTTAAATGCAATGAGGCCATCATAGCGGCAATGAATGATCGATAAATAATAATAATACTTTACTAATAAAAACGATAGCTTAATATTGTCCAAACTGAAATTTGTTACTTACGATGGCTTTAGCAAAACATTGCCATTTTCAACGCACCAACCTAACCTTGATAATGCCAATGAATAGGTGAAACTACGGTCGGAAATAAATTATAGTGCGGATAATACTGAGGTATCGTTCGTGTTAATTATGGCTAGATTCCAAAAAGTTAGGTCTGAATCAATGTCTTACACTCAATAAAATTTGCCAAACACATAAAGTTCAACACGAATTTTTCCATTCCTATAATGGTTACAACTTGCTTGGCATTTATCCATCATCATCATTATATATATTCTAAACACTATAACGTTCATTTTGATAACAAAACTTATTACTTTCCACACCTTCTGCAACCGGTATAACCTAGATAACGTATCTCCGGGCGGATTCTGAAGCTTCAACCATTCAATATGTTCAGAGATAAGTTATAGCGGTATGATCGGAGCTTTACAATCTGCCAGAATATTCCTAATCAAAGTGAAACCGGTTGCAGATAGTTATAAGGTGTGGCTAATTCCACAGTTTTGTCATAAAAATGGACATTAGTCACTTCCGCGCAGTCACGCTTGAAAATATCAAATTTACGAAAAGGTTCATCAAGAATCATTCCATTCCGAAAATAGTTCCGACTTGCTTATCATTTATCCTCCACCACCATCGACTTCGCCACTCCAAACCCTTCTTCCTTCAAACCACGCACACGTATATGTGTGTATACATACAGCGCCACATCGGAATACCAAACAGTGTGCCCCGGAATATCCATCGCTCTAGCTTCCTTCCACCCCTTTCGCCGCAATCTACGGAGAGAGACACTTCCTTCCCACCCAACCCTCTCTATACATCTCCACACCCCTATTTTTTCCATTCCTCCATCGACCACCAACCCTCTCACACCACCCCCCCCCTCCAACGAACCACCCTCGCATTTTCCCTCCCTCCCTCCCACCTCCCAACCCTCTCGTTACTACCCCCTCCCTCTCCACATCCTCCTCCTCCCACCGCCAACCAAACAACATCCCCCGTTCGTTTCGTGCCGACGCCTCGTTAAGCACTTCAACGCCTCCGAAGGCGGGAAGTAAAAAGGGAGTCCGGGGAGGTGAGGAGTGAGTCCGGGGGGGAGGAACGTGGGGGGTTGAAAGGAGGGTAAGAGGGTGGTGGGACGAGAAGCGGCGCTACAGTGACGGAGAGGGAAGGAATGATGGAGGGTGAGACGAACATTTATTTAAATACACCCCCATGTAGGTACACACTAATGCACATACATACATGTATAAATATGCACATACATAAATGTATATGCAGTGTTATGCATCTCGACCTCAGATATTCAATGACAATAGTTCATCGCGAGTAGGTCTAAAATCAAAATAATTTTCCTTGCCCAGGTTTCGGAATTCAATAACTCCCATATTCAGGGCTACAATCACCATACAGAAGGTCAACAACAAAAATATCAACCACCAACGCAATTAAAATACATAATTCTACCGTATTAGGTACCTTGAAAACAAAACTACACCTTATTTGGTGCATGTTCTCGTGTCTCTCACTAAATATCTTCGTTGATCCCCTGAAGATGGAATTTATCAAATTCCTAAACGTCGGCAAAGAATAGCTATTTCGATTTTTAGACCTCACCCCCTCAATAAACATATTATTAAATGGATATCGTTCAGACAGAAGGAGAAACAAAGACATAGGTAACACATAAAAGAGACGAACACAGCGGTGTTGTAAAGATGGAACGACGGCTGTATTCAAGCGAAAAAAAATGGACTAGACCAAGGGGATTTTGTTTGAACCGCTCGAGATAATTTCGAACACGTAACTAACGAGTCACGTGGCACAATACGAAAATTTCCATATGTTTGTGAGTTTGAAACATTAGGATGGATAACTTAAGCTTATGACATGTTGATTATCGCGACTCTAATCGAGATATACGACTCCATCAACGATATTCCGGTGAAAAAACCCGATCGGAAAGGCTGCGTGAGATTTTTACGAATAGTTTAAATATACCAAATTCTCGAAACCTTCTTGATTGGACCACGTGACTCCTTAGTTACGTGATCGGAAGTATCTTGAAAGGTGCAAACACACCTCATAAAATTGAAGCACGGACTTTCCAATCCTTATTCCTGATTATCCTATTAATAAATCCTTATTAGATTAAGGTACATAGTTTCAACGAAATATCACTTCACCTAGAATTTGACCTTAAAAAACTCTCATCTTTCCAATTATATCAAAATATTAACCCCTTGCGGAACTACTTTACCAGCAATTTGCCTGAAAATATAAGCTGTTTCACATGTGATAGAATACGGCTTTGCGCTCCAGAAGGAGAATATTGAAAAAATTAGGAATTTATAACACCTACCTTTCGTCAAAAATCTAACGGTGTGTATTTTATATGTTTTCTCAACTATTTATAAAAGTTAATCTATTACTCACTGCAGTAAAATTTACAGAATCGCGAAAAAAAGCTTCCGTTTTGAAGGCTTTTAAGCCGTACGGCGTGAAAAAATGAGTCAAGTTAGAGACTTACGTGGAAAAATATATTTAATTACTGAGAATGTTTTGTGTACATAGCTATATTTTTGCACCATTATTATTACAACAATTAATTCACACTTCTTAGAGATGCTGAAATTAAAATATAAAATTCGAATATGGTCTCCATTAGAACTAGGGAAATATCTCGCTCAAACTACCTTATGTGTTTCATAAGGATTCTAAAGATCCAAAAGAATCCGTCGAGGGAATTGGAAGTTAAGCACTCAAAGAAACCAAATTTCTGTTTTATAGATATAAGTAGTGTAAGTATGAAATTTACTCTAATTTTTGTTTTGATTTTTTTTAATTTGGTGAAATTTTTGTTTAAATGTTTTAATTTATTTAAGTGTGGAATTATTTTATTGATTGTTGAAATGTTTTCGTTTTTAAGGGGTTGCTGACGAAAAGGTTGTTAGATTGGGGGAAAAAAAGAGACTGGAAGCTGGAAGAGCCGTTCTGTAACAAATAGAAGCTATACCTAATAAAAAATGGAAAATAGTATTATTTTGACGAGTAGACACAGTCCCACGCTACAGTAGATATACACTCTCACGTACTAGAATATATGTACATCTATACATTCATAGCATACGCATATATATGCATGGGATGGATGATTGTAAGAAGGGTGCGGGAGAGTAATGAGGACTTGAGAGAAAGAGAGAGAAGGGGGCTTGGATATATTAAGAGTTGGCCAGAGGGTTGTAAAAAAAGGGGGGAGGCGTAAATGAGGGGGTGGAATTAGAGAGAGAGAGAGAGGAAGGGTTGAAAGGTAAGCAGGGAACAGAGAGAGAGAGAAAAGAGCAGGACTTTGAGAAGGGAGGGGAGGCGGAAGGCTCAACGGGTGGTTTTTAGAGGAAGTGGCGGCGAAAAGGGAGGATAAGCGAGAGAGGTGTCAATATTCTACATTCGCAAATGAAACTGAAATAATGTCAAATTAAGAATAATATCCAAGCCTTAAGAATAACGCCGACATTTTCGATCGACTCGCACAATAATTTTGAACTATATTCTCTAAAAGGGCAGCGATCAACAAAAAGTTAATTTCAATATGAAATTAAATAAACTTTGTAACTTCCACACAGATTTATCGGTACCATCCTAATGATAATGACACGAAAATATTGAAACAGGTCGGGGTTGTTACCAATAAAGCTGTGTGTAAGATAGAAACTTTATTTAAATTCATATTTAACTCTAAATTCCACAAGGTTAACCCGAGAACAATTGCAGATAAACTAGTAATATATCGACGCCATGGTTTTTTTGCCACACGACACACTAGTAACATGGGGATTACAAGCACTTTGGTAATTTATTTATCATGGTAATCTACCGCTAAAGTTAGGTTTGAAAGTAATTGAGCAAAAGATCTTCAGGAATTTTACATGCACAGGGCTCCGCATTTGCCTATTATATTTCTTCCTTCATCTCCGCGTACGTCCAACCCTTTTTCATCCCGTCCATAATACCTTTCTTCCCCATCTCCACTTACCTTACATCGTCGCCTCGCATCAAGGTCTTGAGCAACCCTGCGGTAATAATGTTTAAAATACTAAACCTCCTTCGATAAGTCATTATAGTAGCTATAGACGTATAAGTAATTACTTAGAACGTAAATAAAAATAATAGAAAGAAAAATAAAATTAAAATAACGGACGCAGAGGAAATCTTCCGAGGGAATGAATGGAGATTGCAATTGGCGCATTCAATTTTTCTATACGCGTAGTATTTCCATAATATTTGGTTTTTCTCCAAAATCATCCACTAATTCAACAATTTATGGAATTTCCATCGGAAATTTTTATTTCATAAGCAATCACGTTAAGTGATATTTTAGGTGGGGTAATTATCACCCCAACCTCTTCTTGAGTGGTATATGACTGCTACAAGGCACTTGAATTTCCAGCGTCACCTTTCAACATTTGTAATAATAAATTTTTCCTATTCCCACTGAATTTCAACGTACACTCTCGTATTATATTGACAAATAAAAAATGACAAACGCAATCCCAGCTGAACAATTTAAGGATAATTTTCATCCCAAGCTCTCCATTTGTGGTTTATGACCAATAATATCGTGTATGCATTATGATCGTCACATTTAATGCTATGCTTAGTTATTTTTTTCTCATTTACGTTGTATTTCAACGGCCACATTCTCTTAGCATACTGATAAATTAAAAACGACAAACGTATTCACTGCTGAATAAATACGGGGTATTTTTCACCCAAATCTCAATGAGTGGTTTATGACTGTTACCTGGTATATGCATTTTGCGCGTCACATTTTATCCAAACTAATGATTCATATTTCCTACCCTATTACAAAAATTGATATATTAAAAATGGCTAAAATCTGTCAATGCTGAATTGATATGGGGTATGTTCCACCCCAACCTTTCCATGTTTGGTTTTATGAATGACACAGTTTATAGGTAGGCATTTTGCGCGTCACATTTCGTCCTATGTAATGATTATTTCTTTCTTATTCGTGCTGAATTTCAACGGGAACTTTCTCATGGTATATTGATAAATCAAAAGTGACTGAAGCATGCACTGCTGAATAAATAAACGACGAAACGATTCTGAGTGACAAGACGTCGCATAACCTATTCATTGCGCTTGGCTTCTAGGACACCAAACGGGCAGAGCCATGCGAGCACAGAGGAGTGGGGTATAGATAGTGGAGGGAGGAGTATGTGACAAGGGGGGAGAGAGGGGTGGAAGGGGATTCTGAAAGAGACAACAGAACAGGAAAGGGGGGAAGGGGTATGGCAAGGGGTTGGAGGGAGCGGCTGACACTCAGGGCGCGTGACGATTAAGCGGCCCGCGGCTCATTAGACGGGGAGATGAGGAGGGGAGGGAGGGAGAAGGGGAAGGAGGGGAGGCTAGTAGTGGGGGTGACGGAGGGGGAGAGTAGGGGGAGTGGCGGAGGGAAGAGAGATTTCAAACTGTAACGCGCTTAAAACATTAGGGGTCAATCTAAAATCCCAAGCGCGTTGATTTATTCCACTGATGGGGGTCGCTTCAACTGCACTTAATGACGTCTTTTGTCTATTGGGGCGGAACGTTAAACGGGCGCCACGCTCGAGAAAGAACGCTAATGACTATATAGTCAAATGACAAAGTTTTTTTTCAACTGATAAATAAATCGGCTACGATTTTCAATTTATTTTTCAACCTTTTTTTCATGCTGCGAACACGATGGAAACCTAGGAGAACTTCAAAAAAATTAATGGAGTTAGCTCTGGCTAGGTGGAAATTATGAATATTCATAGTGAAAAAAAACCTTTCTATTTTCACAGTAATGGCACAATGCAATGATGACATGACTATGCCACAGCGTGGCGAAAGCACGCTTGGCGCTATTGAAATACTTACTATGGAAACAACAGCGTTATGTCTTTTCGAACAGGATTTTAAATATAGAATCATACACAACGTGCTCTGGATGACCTGGCCGTAGCAATGAACGTCATCGTTTTTATATACCACGTTTACGGAGAACAACTACGGGAGTGAAATAAAATCGAACTATGTTCAGCGTAATATAGATGATGAGCTGTCATAAAACATGCATATTATCAAGGGATTCTCGTTCTATGCTGTTAGTCTTGCATAATTCAATGAAAGAATTAAAATACAAACTGTTACACAAAAAGGCAGGCTGGATGGATGATTTGGATGAAATTTATGGCCATCGTCATAACAGTCATCAAACCGAAGATTGGTATTCAGCATTTCTCCACTCTATTTTATTTTCAATTACCCGCTCCTAATAACTCCTTCAATAGCAACTCAATAAAAACAAAAACCTTGAAATTGTGGACAGTTCACAAATGATAATGAATCCTGACAACTACGGGACTTGGCCCAGTGGGACGGGTGTCGTTCTCGGCAGCGGTGGGAGCAAGGCCCCTGCGGTCGTCATCACACGAAATCCTTGCTCAGAAAATACAGCAGCAGAGGAAAAGAAGATAAATAATAGTCATGGAACTAAAGGCAGATCCAAGGAATTTAGTTATAATCCAGGTTTATATGCCTACCTCTAATCATAAAGAGGAGGAGGTAGATGGTTTATACGATCATCTAGAGGAAATAATTGGTAGGATACCTGGGAGTAAGCACTTAGTAGTAATGGACGATTGGAACGCGGTGGTGGGTGAGGGCAGAGATGGGCGGGAGGTGGGCGATTACGGGCTGGGAAGGAGAAACGACCGCGGCGAGAAAGCTGTGGAGTCTTGCCGGAGAAATAACCTAGTGATTACAAATACATGGTTCAGATATCATCCACGACGTAGGTATGTACCCTTGGAAGAAGCCGGGAAACACAAATAGGTTCCAAGATAGATTATATAATAGTTCGTCACAGATACAGGAACAGTGTTAAAAACTCGCATACTTATCCAGGAGCTGATGCAGACACAGACCACAACTTATTAGTCATGAAATGTCGGGTAAAACTGAAAAAGATAAGAAGGGGAAGGAGGGTAAGAACGGATACGGAGGTATTAACTGGGGTAATGAAGAAGAAGAATCGAGAGAAGGTTGGTGAAATAGTGGGTGAGGAACATGGAGTTAGATCAGTGGAAGATGAATGGGGAAGTTTGAAAAATGGAATTTTAGAAGCTGAGAAACCAACCGTAGGCGTAGTCAGTGCAACTAAAATTAAAAAACCGTGGATCACGAAAGAGATGATAATGGAGATGCAGAAGAGAAGGAAATGGAAGAGCCTAAACTCAGAGCTAGATAAAAGAAAATACCGAGAATTAAATAACAGGCTTAGAAGTGAAACAAAAAAGCAAGAGAGGCGTCGTGGAGAAAACAGATCGACTCGTTAGAGAAATACCAAAAAGAGGGAAGAGCAGACGCATTATGTAGGAAAGTAAAAGAACTAACGGGTGGTAATAAGGGAAGGGGAATTATAACGATAAGAGACAGGAGTGGAAAGGTGATCGTAGAACCGAAAGAGATCCAGGAGAGGTGGAAGGAGTATGTTGAAGAGCTGGATGGTAAATAAATAAGGCCCAATATGTTAGATATAGAAAGGGAAGACGATTTCGACAGAGATGGCATCGGACCAGGTATCCTAGATAGTGAAATCGAAAGAGCTCTACGAGACATGAACAGGAATAAGGCGGTGGGAATAGATGACATACCTGCAGAGTTTTTAAAGAGCATGGGGAAGAACTGAAGGGGAAAACATTTTGCGCTTATTCGCAGGATTTATGAGGATGGAGTGTGGCCGGAAGACTTCGCGAAGACTGTACTAATTCCTTTACCGAAGAAGAGCAAAGCAAAAACATGCGAAGACTATAGGACAATAAGCTTAATATCCCACGCGGCCAAAGTAGTTTTGAGAATTATAAACAGAAGGCGAGAAAGACGAACGAGGAGGTATTGAATACGGTTGGAGAGGAGAGGAAGCTTGTGGCGGAGGTTTGGAGAAGGTAGAAGAGATGGATGGAGGTGGTTTTGAGGGGAGAGGGAATGTTGAAGAGAGTGATAGAGGGGAGAACACTGGGGAAGCGTGGAAGAGGATAGGAATTCTGGACGAAATAAGAGGAGGTAGAAGATATGAAGAATTGAAGAGGGATCTAATGGCGGGACATCCTAAGGAGGGAAGGCGAGACAATGTCAATGAGGTTGGGATGCAGAATGGGAACTGTCCAAGAACCTACTAATCAACTGGTACAATACTTGAATGAATGGAATGAAAGAATAACTCCTTATTTAAAAACTCTTATGATTTTCTCAGTGTACATTCCATCCTCAGTTTTCCACATGATATTTGCCCAATCATTTCTTTTTCCACTGTGGTTTTCAGGAGGTTGTTCTTTCTCAGAATGAGACCAATAAGTATGTCTGTTCAACTTTTCAGTGGTTTCATAAAGCATCTTTTTTCCCAGCTCTTCCTGGGACCTCATTTGTGGTTCTCTCTGTCCATTTAACGTTAATAATTTCTCCATAACACCGCATATCCATTACTTTAAATATATGTGTTCCGTTGCTATTATCGCTCTATAAGAGCACGCTCATACAAATGTTTCAGCAAAGTCTTTCTTTGATTCCAAGTCGCTGCTGATAGTTTTTAGCAGGTTCTTATTCTAGGAGAATGACTTCATACTCGTGCCATTCTGCCCATTGCATCGTTCTTGCAAATCCCGTAACTGGTGATTCTTCTAACCAGATAAAAATTTATGTCATGCGTAATTTAGCCATGACCTATAAACCACCCCGGGATAAACCTAGCCACTCCAATTTTGGATAGCGAATGACGAACACATGCCTTTTCACAGGCATTCCTTCCGTCCTCGGCAAAGAACACTCCGATCAATGGAGAACGCAATAACCATCGAGAAACGTCCCTGAGCAGACGAAATACCAATTTAAGGCCGAGCACAAACGCATTCCTTTACTTTCCTCTCCTTTTATGATCCCTTTTGTGAGAGGAGAACAAAGCGTAATTGATTGATTATGGCGAGAGTCAATCAACCGCGGTTCGGGAGTTAATTAGAACGGGTTCCAAAAAACCAAAAATAGTCGTGAATGATAAAGAACAAGGCAAATGAGATCGAAATGAATGTAGATACCTTAATAACTCCATACCATATTCATTAGCTAAGCCGAAATGCAGAAACAAACTACCGAGAAATAACAATTTTCATCGTAAGAATAAAAAGATTACAAAAATAACCATAATATGTCTAAAACTGGTGAAATCAGGTCTGAAATCGTGGAAATTATGGATATCCATCTTAAGAAAAACCAACTTGTAGTTTCCACAAAATTTAATCCGCTGGAACGACGCGCGTTTCACCACACTGTGGCATACTCATGTGTATGCCACAGGCACATGAGCATGCCATAGTGTGGTGAAACGCGCGTCGTGCCAGCGGAATAAAGTTTGTGGAAACTACAAACTTGGTTTTTCTTAACATGGATAATATGTCTATTTCAGTGGTGTGACATTGATCATTATAGTAGAGTTTTTTATTTGGCTTTATTTTTATTTATTCGGTTATTTTATTTTAGTTGGCTTTCATTCATGATGAAAAAACAACTGTTTTGTTTAGTGAGCCTATGATTGGCATTAAAGTAGCAGTAAGGGTAGACATTCATGTGGAGTGTTACGCTATATGGCTCAGAGACATGGAACATCGTAAAGCAGGAACAAAAGATAATGGAGACTTTCGAAACTAGGTGCAGGAGGAGGATGCTGAAGATCAAATGGACGGATGGGAACAGAAACGAGGACGCACACAGAGGAATACGAGAGGAGAAAACCACATGTAGCACTACCAGTAAGACAAGGTCCAGATGGACAGGCCACACTTTGAGACAAGAACATAATAGGAGGTAAATTAAGGAACCTAACAAGAGGAAAAGCCTCACGAGGTTGAACATGCTCCCATGGTCATCCTCATGGGACTTTATTTATTAATATAGGTAAGCTAATTAAAACATTATATGAAACAGATGAGCTACAGTAAAATAAAGGAGTTAGCAAGGGACAGAGGTAGATGGAAGGTTGCAGTCAACCTATCTCAGAAATGAATTACTTGAATCATAATGAACATTAGATTTCTTCTGAGGACAAAAAGTAACATGTACATACTTTAGAAATAAATATTTTTAGAAATGCACGATATGTACTAATTAATAGTTCATCTGTAACTTCATCATTAAATTGCTAAAAAAAGATACAGCCGTAGAAAAAACGTAAGAATTAAGGCTCATATCCACAGCGGAAACATTCACAGCAGGAAAAAACTCAAGAGAATAGGTGTGTAAAAACCTGCGGAAAACTAACCGACAGAAAAACTATTATATGATAATATACATGGATAATATAAAGCAACAAAAATACATGAAATGTATTTGCGGACAAAGAGTGAACAAGAAAATAAATGGGAAATATACGTATTAACAGTACATTATCAAGGAGAAATAAAAACGAAAATAAACAGTTGACAGAAACATACAATCATACATCACGCCATTCTCTTTCTTGGTAGGCACAGTCAAAGAGCTTAGTTCTTGCTTTTAGGGATAGGAAACTCTCTACTGGCGTTATTTCCTCAACAATGTCCAATCCTTGCATATCTCTTTCGCTTCTGTTACACTCATGCAAATATGCATATTTACTTATAATGCATGCATTGCACAAACATGCATACCCATCACGACGTTCCGTTTCGGAGTAGGCTAAGTCAAAAAGTTTAATTTTCCCAGATTGGCCTGTACGCCTTTGTTTTAATTTTCATCCTTTCCTTATTCCTTTAAATTTCCTCCACCCTACCGTATCCTTGCATTACCTCTTACGCTCCTATTACATTCGTCATTGCTTCATGCACCTACTCCTTTTTTTAAGACTCCTAATTTTCCTCCTCGTTAGAGTCTCTCCCACAGCATTCACCCATGACACCCTTCCTTTCACACTGTTCACACCTCTGTCATAAATCAGTTTCGTTTTTCGGCTCTCCACCCATCCATTCTCACAACAACAAAAACCAGCAAAGCATGCTCCTTTTATATACGCCTAGTACCGGAGTAAGCATTCCACATTCTTCCACCACTTTTTTATTCCAAATCCGATCCCTCCTATGTATACCACTAACACTTCTCAGATACCTCACGCCCATCGCATTTCATTCATTTACGTTTATGCTTTTCCTTGGGTATTTGCAATGATAGTAGCATGAGAAAAGCTCAATATTTTGGCATAAGTATTTTACTGTCAATAACACATCTCAGCCACAAGAACTCTCATGCTCCTGATGAAGGACTGGGCTGCTTTATTTTAAATATGAGCAGTGATGGAATATACATATGTCTGTTGGATCAACCATCACCATTTTCACACTTTGATGATAATATGTAAAGGAAAAGATTTCAAAAGCAGTGGATAGCATAAACATAGTAAAAAAAACTAACGCAGTATTACGCTTCACGCACGGACCAGCTATGAGACGGAGACCTCATGAATGCGGAGAGCAAGGACCTCGAGCTTCCCAGTCCCGAACTAGACGCTGGTAGATCAATGGAGGTCCTTGTACCTTAACGCTACATATTCGCGAATAGAAACAAATCTAATGCTTCCACGTTAATGAACGCTCTGTAGAACAACGTTAACTGAACGAATTGTGTACTTGGTTTATTTTTTATTGTTTTCTACTTTAATTTATATTTTTAGACTCAAGACCTATGCCATTTTTACTATATCAAAGGCGTCGTAAGGCAAACGAGAGAGACAAAAATCAATTTAATTTGGCCGTAGGAAAATTGGAAGGAATTAGCGAAGTTTCTTATGAAGATTATGAAATGAAATGAGCTATTTTCTTATTTGCAATGGAACTTAACCACAGGCGATAGCAATTTCGAAGTTGAAGGCTGGAAAAATAACCACACTGAAATGATGAAGTGAAATTTTGATGGCGTAATCTGGTAAGAAAAGTAATTTTATCGTAAAGGAAAGTGTACAAAGACTTATAAATAATAATTTTGCATAAAACACGGAAGCTTGATTTCCAATAAGAGAAATCCCCTGTTGAGAAAACTCTTAAAAGGTAATTCGTTCAAATATTTTCAGTTAGCTGACGTTTCGGCAGGTGTCGAAAAACACACAATATGAAGGCATGGCTGCGAAACAACAGACGATAAATGGATACATAAATATACCTGCGCACCGAATTTAATTTCGATAGCCATTAAAAATAAAAGCAATTTCCGATAGCATGAAGATGTCGCTTATGCGATGAAACCGGTCGTATTGAATAAAAACCATTGTAAAATTTACAAAGTTTGTATTGATTCTGTCAATATGCAATTTTACAAAGTAACGCCTGAGAATATCGAGTTCTTCCGATAGCATTCCTAACGTGTCGATTACGCTCAGCTACCCAATCGATTGGGGTATCGAGCGTGAAGCAGAAGACTCGACGAGTCATCATCTGTCTCCAGTCCACAGCTGCGCTTACCCGCCTTCCTGCAGCTGCTCAAGAACGTCAATTCGTTTCAGTTTCTGGGTCCGCACTCACCAAATGCAAAATTCTTCGGCCTGATAAGGAGCTCCATGCATTAAACACTTGCTAGCGTCCAATCAATTGGGACAACAAGTATATTCCTCGATAAAAACCGGCTCTCAATAATTACAGTTGTTCATTTAGAAAGCGTAACTGGAATTCGCAAGGCATGGCTATGGCATAATGACGGATTACGAACGAATCATGAATCTAAAAGTTATCTCAACCATTCGTCATTTAAAATATGCCAAAGAGCATCTGGAGTTATGCAGGCTTAAGAAGCCGATTGAAATGAGGAAAGTAGGTGTTAAAAAATAGGGCATCGGAAATTTATCGATTGAAACATCTGATTAAATTATGATTATCCTGCGTTTCCTTTACGAGCGGTCGTAGTTTTGATTATGTACGAGAAAATGGTTCCTAGAATACGGCGTTTAAAAAAACACTAAAAAATCACAAACACTAATAACAATACAGTAAAACAACAAAGTGGCATAAGTCGTGACTGATAAGAGTAAAATACGACAAATAGCAGACAATAAACTCAATGATAGAATGATATCTAAACTTATTATCACCAAAATCCTAACGCACGAGAAAATCTTTAGAGGAGCGTAAAGAAAAGTGGTGGGGTTTGTTTTCTCATAATTCACGGGGAGGTATCCACTAATTCATGCCACAAGAAATATTTTAAAAGCCCCTCCTTAATATATATTGATTCTAGTAGGTAAATCTACCAAAATAAATCTTTTCGTAGATATAGAAAGAAGATTCCGTACAGAATATTTCAGGTAGATATAAAGAAAAGAACTTGCTTAGTCCTTAGGTACAAAAATGTATTTACTTGGTCAGTGCCAGAGCTGATTACTATCCATCACTAGTTACTTTAGTTCCGATATAGGTGAAGTTGTATACAACTTGCAGAGGACTTCCATTTAAATGGATGTATTTTTGAAGCTTCTTGTCGCTTCATATAATTATAACCTCACTCTTCTCGACACTGATTACCAATCTTACTAATTTCATACGCCGGTCCCTCTCGTCAAACTTCTACAGAAGTTTGACTATTTCTTATCCCCAAATTACCATATCATCTGCAAAAAATCATGCCTCTTATTTCTATAATTTCTTTTATTATTTCTCTTTCCACCATCATTGACAAGTATATCATGACCATACTGAATATATTAGGGGACAGGACGCTTCATTGTTTTAGCCCTCAATTGATTTCAAACTATGCTATTAGTCAAGATGAGACAGAAACTCGCTCTGCACTGGTTAGCGTGACCGACCTGGTGAAAATCCAAAGGGAGGATATATCAATGAAAGGATGTTATTCGAGGGAAGGGATGGTGGGCATATTGGAGGTAGTGACTGGTGTGGGGGAGGGACTGAGGGTGGGGGGAGGGGATGAAGGGAATTGATAAAAGAGCAAACGCGGTGGTTACAGCGCAAAAGATAAGCCTCGCAAACGGAAAGGAGAAAGGCAGGGGGTGAAAAAGTGAACATAAATATGGGACGAGGCAGATATAGGACGCGCCTGGACGAGCACCGTTAAAACAAACCCCCCTTCCCACCCAAGTTTGGACGAAAAAGGTATTTAAATACATGTAAGCTGGTTGCGATCAATTCGTTTAAATTTTTCCCTCACTTTCTCCGCTTCAACGCAGTAACAAAAAAATATTTCCAAAGCGAAAATAGCTTCGCAACACGTGAATGCCTCCACCGCCGCTTTCCCTGCAGATATACATATGTATTATCCGTTCCCGAATCGTCCAATAAACTTCCACTTTTGTGGATTCCAAACGACAAACCCACGCCACAGTCCTCTATATAAATTAATGTCCCCATTTACGATCCACAAAAATGCCAAATGTTTCCCACAGCCAATACATTCCTGTTGAGAATCACACGACCAGGAATGAAATAAAAAATAAGGTCCTCGTGCCTGAAGTCTCACTCAAGACGTATTAATCAACTATTGTGCCACCGCTATTTTTTCGTCGACGCTCTCTCAAAACTTGACACCATCGCCCAAGACATCTGAGATTAATGCTGGCGATAAATATTCACCAACAGTAAATGTGGAAGAAATATTTCATTTTAATGTCGGATTTACACAACCGCCCGTCGCCTGTATTTTTCCACCAACGATGAGGAAAACCGGAAGAAGACGTAAGAGTACTATCAACAGTAATATTTCGCCTTTTATTAGGAAAACAATGAGCATAAGTATACCTTGAACTCAACCATAACGCACTTCAGGCCAATTTGCTATCACACAAATTTGATTGACGCGTGGACAAAGCTTTCATACTTGACCCCACACGCCCACTAACACCTGGACACAGGTTCATTGCGGCTGTGGTAATCTACCGGTTAAGGTGGGGGTTTTAAGAGAAGTAGGTAAAAATCCTCCATATTTTAACATGCCCAGGGACCTCTTCTTCTCGTCTTCTCACGTCATTTCTCTCTTCACCACAGCATACGTCCTGCTTCTAATCATCCCATCCATGAAGCCTGTTCTCATTCTTCCCCTTCCCCAGTTAACCAACATCTTACCCTCTATCATTAAGTAACCCTTAGCCCCTCATTTCCGTTTCCATTCACGTACCTTGATTCCACTTAATCTCATCCACATGTTTCCTCTCCTCACCCACCATACCAAGCACATCCTCGTTAGCCTTCTTTTCCGTCTACCGCACTTATTCTGTTCTCCCTCATGCCCACATCTCTAACGTCTGCACCATATTCTAATCCTCTCTTCTAAGGGCGCACGTTTCTGCAACGCGCACCACTACACTCCTCATAAAACTCATCGCAAGCCTATTCTTTGCATTCTTAAATTAAGCCCCTGTCATCAGCTCCCTCCTATTGCTGAACGCCTCCTTCGCTCGCGCGATTCTCTTTCTAACGGTGGAGCAAATAAAAGACAAATCCACTCCTCGCCATTTACATCAATACACCCCCGTGATCCGGTAAGCATAAACTCTTTATCATTATGCCATTCTTTAATAAACATAGATGTTTATTATACCAGTGGCAGATATTTTGACAAATTAATAATGTCCTGCCAAACCTCATTGTGGTAGTCGGCAGGTTTCATTACTGCAATATACACGACTCCATCTGCTTCATGATGCATCAAGAGTGTTTAATGTGAAGAAAATTAAGTTCATCAACAAAACAGAGTACAAGTTTATCCGTCATTCTTTAAATCAAATCAATTAACATGGTGATGATGAAATTCATGGGATTTTATGCGTTTCAAATCAGCGCAGCTGCCGACACACTTAAATAAACCCCAAACTTTCCACTCGTTCGAATTCGAAAGAGAGATGGCAAGGCGAGAAGAAATATGAGCGCAGAAAATTGCGGGCGATAGAGAAAAACGGAACACGGAATAATGAGGCAACGGGGATGATTGTTGCGTGGCAACGGCAATGACGCGCCCGAATCCTCTGTCGCCCCTTAGATCGTGTGCTCGAAGCCCCCTGTCCTTAACTCCCCCCACCCCACAGGAGGAGAAAACGGGGCGACACGCAGGAAAAAGTCAAGGGGAAGGGGTCAATAATAGTGAGACACTGCCCAGGGAAGACCGAGATAAATTTGAGGATATTTATAGCCAGTGATCGATACGGGCGCGAAATAAACGTGAATCCTTCAACGGATCGGATAAAATGAATGAAGAATAGTATCCAAGAGGCGTATGAGTGTTTATATGCGCGCGAAAACGAAAAAAAATAAACACGTGGGCATGTATAAATAAAGTGAAGGGACATGTTACACTCGCTGTAGAGAGTGGGGGGGGGGAGGCGGCAGCGGTGGAGTTGTGTAGTATGACGGGGTCGAAACTACAGGAGTATTGGGTGGGGGGGGAGGTTGGCAGATAGGAGAAGCGGAGTGCCACACGGAGATAAAAGCGAAGGGCTTGGACGACAGGGTACGAGGCGACAGACATTAAGGGGTGAGGGAATCAAGAGTATTAGGCCTGGGTTGGGGAGGGGGTTGGTTTTGGAGACGTAGGGTGGGAGGGGATAGAAGGGTAGGGATGTGGGTGGTTGCGGTCTGAACGTGGTGAGCGGAAAACGAGGTAGGAGATAAGGGGGTGACGGGTACTGAGGGGAGGGGTGGAAAGCGAATACGAACGACGGTTGGGAAGGATTGGGGTGGGGGGGAGGGGGGGGGGGAGTAGCCGAGGAATGAGGGGAAGGGACCAGGGAGGATCGAACCGAGGAGGGTTTGGTGTTTGGTGCGGCGAGAATGTAACCACCAACCTCTTCACGTCGCAGACAAGCACAGTAGAATCTCTCGATTATCCGATGCCCGATTTACCGAGGTTCTGTATCATCCGAGGTGTCTCGATTCGAAAACTTTTTTTTGTAGGAGAAAAATGTTGTGTTAGGAAAATTTTATTAAAATGTTTTCCATTATGTGTGAAATAGTACGGCTTGAGCATCCCTCCACTGCCACAGTTAGTTCTTGAGATATTAAGGATACAGTAAATATCAAAATTCTCATAAAATTCGCATGCGGCATCTTGGAAAATTGGCACCGCATTATCTGCCGCAAGAAAACGAGGAGGGATATTTTCTTTTTTAATTTTAATAGTTCTATTCAACTTCCAATGAATGTAGGTATGTGCATGTATAAAATGAATTTTTTTCAAAAATGGCCATGTAACCATCACTGGATCATTTGACATGGAGTGACCCAAGTTTTTTTGTAATGTGAATATTTCGTCGTACTGCGGCAAGGTATGATAATAGCGTGCTTACTTAACAGTTTAAGTACGCCAGACGACCCTTTCGTATTATCCACGTTTTCGAATACATGAAGTGACCTCAGTCCACATTAACTCGGATATTCGAGACTCCAATACACATACGGCGAATAATTGTTTCTGGCTCAACTTCGTGAAAATTCACTGTCACCAAATATGCTAAGTAGCTTTCCACACGATCAATTTAACCCACCCGTGGTTTCATTGCATAGGCGAAGTCATCGGACCTGATGACGTCGCCTATGCGACGAAACCGGTCGAGCATAAAACTGATGGTTGGAAATATACATGGTTAATTTTATTTAGTGTTATTCGACGAAGACTAAAATTTAATCATTGAAGATTTTACAAAATGAACCGCAGACAAATTACACTGAAACCACACCACATCTTGAGATTGCGTTTGGTTTAGAAGAATAGTTGACAACACACGCTTGGAAGTAAAGAAGCACTTCATTATTTATAAGCACAGCATGCAACAGCGAAGCAACAGGAATGTGGCGTTATCGATGAATAGTGAAGATCTAACACCGGAGAGAATAAGCAATGAAGAAGCCCAACAAAGAGTTGAAGGAAAAAGAAGTGTAATGAAAACTCTGAATTTTCTTTATACGTATTGGCCACATTCTAAGGCATAATATCTTATAGAGAATAGTATAAGAAAAAGAAATAAACAGTAACAATTATCGAGGAAGACCAACGATGGAATACATGAAGATGAAATATAGGCTAGATGCTGGTAGAAATACCCCAAGTTTCAAATCAACGAACAGAAATGGCCAACGCCCTGATCGCTTTTAAGCACAGCGCGCGTAGCAACGGGCAACGACACTTTTTTCGCAGCCAAATGTAAGACTCATGTGACGTCATGCCTCCCTGTAGTTCAACGTCTGCACGTGAACGCGACGACATTGAAATAAGCGCCGGCTGAGAGATGGTGTGGCGAAAATTTCGTGATAAGGGAAGGTGGCTAAGGAGGGCGGTGGCTGAAGTTATTCTTTGGAGAAGGGGAGACGAGAGGGCTAGGAAAAATAATGTTGGGAGGATTCCAATTCCTTTGCATTATTAAGAGAAAATAGTGCCTAAGGAACGGCTTTGATGTTATTACAAGAAGTAATGATGCTATATCTGTAGTTATAATTTAATTTGAATAAGTTTAGGTAACTAAATAAGTAATTACTAAGTAGCCTTGTATGAACATAAATTTCGTTGACTAATCTATCAACAACCCCAAGACTCTGAATTCACAGAAGTACATTCGTCAGCTCGGATTACGTCCTCCACCTCTTGTGTGGTTAATTTAATCGTCGGATGAATATTTACGGATCTCAGCAAGTGGTTTTATACATGAAATAGTGTCCAAAGTCGCTTATTTGACAGTTTTATAAAATAATAAAAGCCAACATCGCAATTAACGATGAATGAAAAAAACATTATTCAACCTAATATGTAGTAGAAAGGTTCTCCAATGTAAAAGTGAAAGAGAGATGCTACTTTGCTCCGGTTAGGCCACAACTCGAATACGCTGCAATCATTTGGAACTCTGCACATAAACATTTCATTCACCAAGTAAATAAAATATAAAGGAAGGCCGTAGGCTTCGTAAAAAACTGCTATGAGCGGAGAGAAATTGTCAAATAGCTGATGGACTAGGGTGGGATCCGTTCGAGACTCGGGAGGCTATACGCTATCCTTAGAGAACTTGGGAAATTCAGATCAGTCATATATCACTGCGACACGGAGGATGATATTATTTTGACTCCTCGCAATATCTCTAGAAACTGGTAAAAACTACAAAAATAAGAGAGATATACTGCCGAAATGATAGGTACAAAAATTCCTACTTTCCACACATCCATAGTGAACTGAACGTGGCAGTAATAAAAAGGTCCGACTCCAACCCCATTTCAGTTTACAGCATTTGAAGGCATAATGAGATCGGTATCGGAGATAAACGACTCGGTAGTGGAAAGTGTCGAGCTCCATTACGGAAGAAATGGTAGAAATTTCAGTTCTGATGCTTTAAGTGTTCATCACGGAAAATAATCGGCATTGAATTAGGGAAGGTTTGTGGAATTTACTTTGGAGATCAAATGAGAAAATTGATGGTGAACGCCAAAAATCTAATCTATAAGCAGAATAGGAATAAATGATTGAAAATGTCACTGAATACTCCAAAAGAAATGTACTGAATGAAATTTTCTCCGTGTTCACAGAGGAAAAGATTTAGGTGGTAATCGTGAGTTCAGTTTTGCCTGTTTTTTGCGATCAGAATTTTCTAGGGCATGGTACTGAAATAATTCACTTACAGCGGTCGATACATTTTAAAAGCTCCACTTAAGTAGATTAACTTCAAATTACGCGTACTTAAAATGCATAGGTCTCTGCCATAAATTGGCTAATTTTCAGCTGGAGCCTTAATTAGCAATACAATAAGGGAATATTTGCATGGGTAGTAATGACTTCGTTTGCGAATTATTACAAAAGAGAAATTGGCGAACTGTCTGTTGTTATATTCTACAGCCCCTTCAGTCACGTGAATGGCGACATTGTCGATTTTCCCAGCTATTCTCGAAGTGGCGGTAGGGTAAAAATCCCTCGCCTGCCATCCCATGGCCGCGGGTTCGAGACCCGCTTGGGTGGACTTTCCACCACTCAGTGCTTGATTACGTCCACTGTTACAAGTAATAATACCCAACATAAAAGGCTGATTATCCACTTTTTCGGGGAAATAGAAAATAAATAAAATAAACTTATAAAAATAACAGTTTGAATTTCCGTTAATTTTTTTCCATCAAATCCTACTGATTAACATGTACCAGCAATTAAGAACAGCTACGCCATTCCCGCTCGCTAGACGCAATGTTAACTCAACTTATTGCCGTTAAAGGCAGTTCGAGCGAGATATCACTTCAAATGATACTCGATGAATTTGGCCTTATTACAACTAAAAAGATCACATCATTTCGATGATAACAAATTATCATAGTACTCTTAGAGAGATTTGCCAAAAAACTTTTTCCCTTGCGATTTTATATAAGAAATGTTACGGGTACGCACGGCAGAGGGAGTTTATTTAAAAAATGAGGAATTTCTAACGCATATAACTCGTCAGCAAATTGTAGTGTAGTTTGCATTATTTCTCAGCCATTAAAAAATTAAATTAAAAAATATAGTCCCCACTGTAATTTTTGCAAAAAATCTTCGGTTGTGAAGACCTTTTCAGCTTATGGCTTGAAAAAAATTAGTTAAGTTAAAACTTAATATATGTATGTTTAGTCAATTATTGAGAATTTCAGCTATTTTAATGCATTTTTTTTCATCATTAATGTTACATTATTTACTTCATGCTTCTTAATGGTGATTAAATTTAAAAATCAAGTACGAATTTGGCCACTATTATGCCTAGAGAAATATTTCACTCAAACTACCCTAAGAATCGAGTCGCAAGATCGATGTGGCAGCTGGAGAACTGGCACCCGAGTTCGAATTCCGCGAGAGGAGGAAATTTTTCGGTGGAATCCAAATCCGTACTTGTGTACTGTGTGGGGAGAGTGTGGTGCTCCATACATCGGATGGGACGTTGAACTGTGGTACCCTTGGCGCCTTTCGCAAATAATACACTAGCAAGTTTATAGAGGTTTTCCTACATAGGATAGGCTGGGTTCTGTATAGAATAGAGGTTAAATAGAGGTTTTCCTCCACCATTCCTCGGATTCCCTGCACCTCCTTCATACCACTCCATTCGTATGTATCTATCTACCACGACGGTCCCTTTCGGGATAAGAACAATCAAAAAAGTTTAATTCTCGGTGGTTCTCTGCTTTGATAATTTCCTCCATACTGCCCTGTCCTTACATACTTTCCTTACTTCAGTTACACTCATGCATTGCTTCACACACCTTTCTGTTCTTAAGGCTCCTAATATTCCTTCTCCTAAGTTGGCTGACGCGGAAACCGTGGGTCATCGATACACATTTTAATAATTTTTACATTAAGTGGAAACAATCCTTGGTTCGCATTTCATATAGGTACATACACCTATTTATGCGCTGGCACTGACCACACAGGCAGTAATGGAAATGATACAAGAATCATATTTTACACGTTTTTCCCCAATTAAAGCTTGCTATGACGAGAGTTGTCAACGTGGTATTCGAAATTTATGCGAAAGTACCAATATCGAAATTTTTTTCTAATAAATATGTTTATTGTTCTGTGGCATGCCACCTATGAAGAAATATAGAGTATATAATTTATCACATCACGGTCAAGCACAAAAACAAAATATCTTCAATACAAGGATTTCAAATATTATTTTGTATTTCATAAATATTTATAAGTTTTTATAACAACCTCCATTTTTATATTAATCAATAAAATAAAGAAGTTGTTGTTGTTCCAGCCAGCTCACATAATATTTTCATGCCAAAATATAAAATAATTAACATAAAAATTACAAATGCAGTAACTTTGTAGTAGCAAAATACGTTGGCTATGAACACATTTTTACAGAAGAGAGATGGTTGTGATGGTACATAATCAACAAGTAACAAAAAATAAATTCGGGAGAAGGCACTCGGGGAAATTTGCTCCAGGTAACGGTGTCGGAACTTTCGGTTTAGAGCGGTGAAAAACTCGAGAGGGACAACACTAGAAAGAGGCTCTTTCAAAGAGCTCACCTCCGAGGCTGCAAAACTCCCGCCACCACGAAACCTGTCTCCAGTTCACGACAGTTTGTCCCCCGCGCGCGCACGCAAAGACAAAAGCCGCGCCGAAACGCGTACCACGCACGTATATACACGCGGCCTCTCTCCTCGTAGGCCTCCCGACAACGACCCCTACTCCTCCTCCCCAGCAACGCACACACAAGACACACAGCCGGCGCTCATTTTTACGTCGGTAGCACGTCGAAACAAAAGTTCCCCCCTTACCTCCCTGTCCCCCCCCCCCGTCCTCCCACCCTCTTACAACGGAAAATCAATATGGCGGGGAAATAGAAGGGATGTGTGAGGGAGATGTGAGGGGGTGGAGAGGGTGGGTACAAGGGATGGGTGGGTGGGGAGGGGAGGCTATGTGGGGTAGACGGGGAGGGTTTTTCGGGGAAAAGGAGAAGAGAGTGGGTAGATGGCGTGGGGTGTCATAGTGTGTGGTGACCGGTGAGTGCAAAAGTGGACTGGGGGTGTGAGGGAAGGGGAGAAGGCTGCAGTTGGGGGTAGGGAGGGAATTGGAAGGGACGAGTGCAGTGAAACCTCTTAAAAAAATAGTTTCAGCGGCATATCGTCACAAATAAAATTTGGGATCTTCACATCAAGGTAGTTACAGCCAAGAAATCATGATTTCCAGGACAAGTTATACACGCCGATATTTTTTTTCGGGCGAAAATATCCATTCTTTGGTAAAAGCGCACTTAAGGCGGACGGAGCGATTTTTGATCGTGCACAGATTTGGGTGAAACTTTACTTAGGAACATGTTATCATTAGATTTATCTATACGTATATAAAAGTGAAAAACTTTCATAATACAGATTTGGTTTTTTGGCCACTCAAATGCCATTTTAACACGTAGCCTCATGGAAAATTACATATATTTCGTAAAAATTCGAATATATGTGAACATATTTTCCACTACACGCAAAATAATACATTTCTTATTACTATAATTGTTGTTAACAAATATGCTGAGTCCAACTGAGTCCAATAATAAAAAAAAGATTTCAATATAATTTCGTCTAAATTTCGAATACGCACCGAAAACTCTAGTATGACATGCTTTAACTACGGGAAAAAATTAAATAATAAAAAAAAATATATAATTCTGGCATCATTCCCATTGCTGCCTGCACGGTGAGTTCCATCGTATGAACGGATGCACTTAAATAAAATGTGATCCAACGATAGGTTTTATCGTATTCCAAAATCGTAAAATATAATACTATAGCTAATAGTCCCCATTGATACCCAAGATTTTCATGACTGGTCTAGAAAATATTTTCTAGGGCCAAACTCGTTCCCTCGGAAGTTTTCCGAGGATCACACCAAGCCCAATGAATTACTCGTACCTAAAACCCTCAAGAAAAGGTGTCATTAAAATTGTTCAAGCTATATTAGAAAAAAATACGCACCAAACAAACAAGACTCGTATTAGAGGGATTGAAAAACGTGTCCCGTATTAGTACGAGTTCGATATCCACAGGGTGCCCAACATTAAACAGTGAGTGGCGATTTTAACAACTTGTTTAAGTTGTAAAATCATTAAACTTAATGAATTATCAAAATTCCAATTTTAATTTATTTAAGGGAAAAAGACTGAGAAACCTCACAATTGCTTATACTCTTTGGCTTCAAGAATTTTCTACAATCAGTAGGTGTCTGCAATCGATAAAATGTCAACACTGAAGAGGATAGATTTTGAAACCTCATTCTTGTTAAATTAGTTAAAATATTATGAATTAACCCTTGCAAGTACATTTTACCTTAGGGACAAGCACAATAAAACCTCCTTCCAGCGGACACTCTTGGTGCTGAAAAAACTATCCGCTAGCACGGACAAAACGTACGGTGATGAAACCAAATAGAGACGACATTAAGGTGAAAGAAAAACGGAGAGAATTATTTTCCAACGAGATGGAAAAGTGGAAAGTGGAATGGCCAAAAGAAAGAATATAGAAAAAAAGAGTAACAGGAATGATAGCAGGAATATCTACAAGTGCATGAAGACCTTTAAGGGTGTATTTTCCCTCACAGCCTCTCTTACAATTCTGACGGCGAGCAGAGGGGAAAACCAGAGGGACAATGGCATGAAAAACAACGCGACGCTGAAATCGAATGTAAACCTTATCTAAAGGGCACCTGGTGCCCGAATGAAATTCGAAATTTATAATACACGTTAACGAAGGAGTAAATCATATAAACGTAATTTACTAGAAAAGATTCGGTGCATCGCTGTAAAGTTTTACTAAATTAGCCAAAAAAAAATGGCAAAAAATGGATAAAAATGAAAAGGAAGCAAAATTGGGCAAAAGATGAATAAAAAAAATAATTAATTTTTTTAGGGTTGCATGCTTAATTCTGACAAGCATTCTACCTGAAAAAACGAGAATGATGATGACACTGTTTTTAGATACATTCAACCCAAATGCACTTCGTATACATGTGAGTGATTTTTAAAATACCAGAGTTTAGGAATAGCTTCTTTAAAATAATAAAAAGATTGTTATCTCTTCATCGAACTTCATAGTTCACATTATAATGGGAGAGCATGAGAAAAAGAAAACAGAACATCATAAAAATTAAGCTTGAAGTGGTTATGAAACCACAAAAAGTAATATCTCAATGCTAACACTTTATGCCAATTTAAACCCTTCTAACCGGGTCTCCTATGAATTTTTTTCGTTCCAATGACAATCATCTTCCACACATTCATAAAAAATATAAAATTACAAGCAATATACCAAAAAAGGATTCTTTTTCCAACCGGTTTTACATTAGGCTTTAAACCACAGGAAAGTTACCAAGCCCTTACAAATTAATATTATAATGCTATTCGATTAGTAAATTTTCCAAGGATAAGCAAAATCCTTAGAAGGGAGGCTATTTTTCGGATTATTGATGATCTTGTGCTTTAGATTATAATGTGAAAACATACTCAAAAGCGGTGATGCAACGAATTGCCACACTGGCGAAGCCCAAGAAAATACTGCCTCAAATTCCGTAGCTAAAAACAAATCTCAGCCATAAAAAGTTTGGCTCGCATAAGAAGCCGGATACGAAAGCCAAGTTTTGGGTAATCCTTGGGCACCAGCAGGAAGAAGACCCACGCGTGCATTCCCCTACGGAAGATAGATTATCAAAAGGTACATACAATACCTAAATCTCCTCCGGGACAGCGATTTGCAAAGATTGCAATTCGTCATAAAACTAACGGAGCAACTTTTTCGCCAGTACAAAATAAAAATACCGGACGAGAGGGGAGGAATTGAAAACACGGCAAAATGATTAATTTAAAAAAATACACAAATATATTTATAAAACGTGTCGCAGAATCCGCACCGAAGGGGGGAAAAACGAAAAACACACGAGGAGAAAAATGTGTATAAAAGCGCCTATGCGGAGTTGGGAGGCAATTTCGACCAAGGCCCGCAGGACGATAAACGTTTGTATAAAGATCCCCAGGTGTCGGCCTTTATTCCAGTGCGCGTTTTTCATCTCTCTCCCCCCTCGGACGCGAGAAGGCTGGCGTGAAGGAGGAGGGAAAGAAACTTTTTTTATAAACATTTTTTTCTGGGGTTTCGGGTGTGAAAAAAAATAACGCGACAAAACGAGAAAGGAACGACAGGGGAGGAGGAGGAAGAAGAGGAGGAGAAAGGAGGGAATTACGTAGGATGGCAGAGGAGAGGAAAATGGAAAAAATAGGGAGAGAAGAGGGAAGCGTTAAGAGTTCTAATGAGTTAATAGCGGGGAGTCGCTTGGAGAACGAACCAGTCGGGACAGGCGCTCTCCCCCGCCCCAACATATGAGTCGCATTTTCCGCTCCCTGAGCGCGCCGGCCGGCGAAATCCCGTGGACCAAAATGCTGAGGGGGGAGGCGTATATGGGTGGGAGGGCGAAAGGAGAAGGATGAATGGGGAGGGAGGGAGGATGGGAGAGATGTGAGGACGGTACCGCAGGGGGAGTGCCGGAGGGGAGTATGGGGAATGCTGGGAATAGAGGGGTTAGTTTCCGCAACACCACCTACCTGAGGCCGATGTCCAGGAGGGAATAATGTTGGAAAAAAAAGAGCTGAGGAGGGAACGAGAACGAATGGACGAAGTTCAACGGAATAAAGCGAAAAAGAAAGATAGCCCGGCGATGCAAAAATGATAAAATTAAATTTTGGGAAAAAGTGGAAGGGTATAATGACAGTGGGAGAGGAATTCTATTGAACGCGGAGGGAAGGTATAAGCTGGCAATTGTCGCAGTGACATAAAATCGCATTCTTTTATTTTTTCAGAGGTATTAAAATGCGAGAATAAATATAAATTCCCATTTAGGAGCGATTTTATGGGGAAAAATTAAAAAAACTGATGAAGGATCTAGGGTTTTCCCCGGCGAGTAGACGAATAGAACCAGAGATCTCTTCCTCCAAAGTCCAAACGAAGAACTGCCTGAGCGATCGCACGGGTCAATTCAGAAACTAAGCTCACTTATTTTACTCGTATTTAATTCCGTTCAAATATAAAGCCATTGTTAGATGAACTATACCGTGAAACAGTCACGGTTCTACCAAGTCAATCTACTGATAAAAGCGTCATTAACTCGAAAAATAGTATAAATAAATTATAATTATTTATTCAAAATTGGCCAAAATACTGACTGGACAAATAACACTGCAGTCTGCAGGTCTCACCGACTATATCAGCGAAAGATACAAGATTGTGTCATTAATAGAAGCCATTAATCTTAATATCAGGGTAAATAGTAATAGGAGCCAATCATTGTTACCCAATGTTCACCATTGAGAATGTGATAGTATAATGCACTTCCTTCATTGAATTTTTAATAAAATATGATTATATTGTAGTCAAATTTGGATTCGATGACTTCGCGAATGATGAGTACTGAAAAATGATTTATTAATGAAGCATACAAAATTCGCCAAATGACATTGGGCGATTTAAAAATGTAATATAACATACCCTGCTTCTTTCATACACCAACTGAAATAGCATAGGAAAATGCATCAACCAGAAGCAATGACGAACAAAGAAACGTAACTCCGGGAAATAAAACATGGATGGAAAAAAATGTCGATAACGTGGAGGAATAGACAGTATTTATGATCAATAAGCTCTCGATAAGCAATACAAATCCAGGCATAAGGAAGTTACCAAAAATGTCAACGGAAATAAAACATTTTCAGACAATGACCGCTTTTTTTCTCCAGCTCTGATACATTCTACAGGCTGCAGTTCCTTCCGCCCCCGCCTCTACTAAGCCTTTCCCACGGAACCGCCTTCGAAACCTCATCGCGTCGTCTGCGAGGAAATTACACTGTAAACCCCGATGCACACCACATGGAACCCTGCTTCGTCAACTCTGTTGCCCGACATTGCGTACTCCTCCTAAATGCCAAATATTAAACTATGAATCAAGACGATACACGTGACTATAATTATCGAGCATACATAGTACGCTAAAAGAAAATGGGCGTAGTAGGAAATACGGAGATCAGAGTTAGCGAAGGAAGCGTCTAGTAATATAGGGGGGCTGATGACGGGGACCTTGGGTACGGATATAAAGAAGAGGCTGATATGCTTGATATGGAGTGTAGTGTTGTATGAGGCAAAACGTGGACTCTGGGAAAGGAGGACGAGAATAGGCTACAGGCGTTCGAGATGTGGGTGCGGAGGAGGATGAAAAAGGTTCGATGGGCGGAAAGGAAGACAAATGAGGAAGTGCTTGACATGGCAGGAGAGGATAGGGAACTTTTGGATGAGATTAGGGAGAGGCAGGCTGGAAGCGGTAATGAGAGACGATGGTTTACTAAAAGCCGTGATAGAGGGAAGGATGTTGGGCAAGCGGGGAACGGGAGGAAAGAGAATAGGTTTTAAGGACGGGTTGAAGATGGTTAGGACGTGTGCTGGTATGAAGAAAGAAATTATGTACATATATAGGGCCCATTATACATATATTATGTACATATATGCTCACGTAAAGGTCTAGAGGATTATAACTCACTTTCATCTAAACATGAACGAATAATAGTAATAATGAGAAATTATAAATTCATAATTTGGCGGTAAAAACAGATACACACCAATCTAAGTTCCTGGTTCCTAAATACTATAACAGCAGCAGTAAAAGAAAAGATGATGAATTTGTTCCTAGGCTATTCAACAGATTCCCTCAATAGTTATGAATTCACATCGCATGTCATTACAGGCCAAATGTTTTTAGATTATTAGGAATATTTCAAGTCGAATCTGCTGCTCTGATGGATTTCTTTGGTTCTGTTGGACCAAATGAGTCAAAGGACGTATTTGAGTGGACGAATTGTCCTAGAGGGCATAATAATTAGAATAGAAATAAAAAAGTGAAGGTAGCGAGGAAATTTATTATTGGAAAAGCCATTGGAAACGATGATTTACGAGGAGGGACCCAAAAATAACCGGATTTCTGTTATAAAAAATTTATTTATTAAATTTTTTACAAAATTCCTTCAGTCACCTTCAATGTACTCTCCATTAGATGCGATTCACTTTGAAGTCTTTTTTCCCACTGTTTGAAGCACCTCTGGAAATCTTCAACTTTGATATTGTCCAGTACCCTTCGTGAAGCTGTTTTTACCGCCTCCGCATCATCAAAACGCTTCCCTTTTAGATTTTTTTTCATTCTCGGGGACAGAAAAAAGTCGCACGGGGCTAGGTCTGGCGAATACGGGAATATACTAGGTCGGGAACGACAGACCAAACGACGATCCTCTTCGATTTTTAGCGGATTTTTTCAACGCATTCATCGCTTCGAGATGTTGAAGGGCGCCCAGAACGAGCATGGTCTTCAACACTCAAGTCACCACGTTTGAAGGGCCCAAACCGGCTCATAGCATCCTCCTTGAAATCCTGTTGAAGCATTTAGTAAGCTTCCGTTGCCGATTTTTCAAGTAAGAAACAAAATTTCAAACACACTCCTTGTTGTTTTAAATCTGCCATAACGACTTCGCAGGTGGAACACGACAACAGTAAGAGAAACAAAACACTATGATCAAACGTTAACCTACACACTGTCGCCGTCTGGGCACTTATTTCGTGAAGGTACCTACTAACCACACCCATCGGGAGCACTCACTACTACGTCTACGAATGGCAGTGTGCTCTCAGCCCGCTTATTTTTGGGTCACCCCTCGTACTCCTGGGTGCCCTTCATTTCCTCGTAAGGGAGGGAATGTCTTAACTGATTGAAGGGAAAAAATATCATGTTAAATGTTTTGCGTAAGTTCGAAGCAGACTATTTTTCGACGGACGTTCAACATATTTTGCCAAAGCCAACGTGTTACGATGAAAACGATCACAAGCGTAAGAGAAACGAAACAGATTGCAGAACAGATTTAAATTGTCATAGTTCCGCGGACAACCATGTATTATAATAGTTGCGACGGATCATTTCTATGACATTCCCATCCTCAGTACGTAGAAACTGTACTTTTGTAATCCGCTTGAAATTTCCCGCATGATTATGTTTTCTGCATGAATATCTCGTAGTATACATGAATTAATGGTACTGATAATACTAATCAGTAGTTGTACCTTAGCCAGTGTACTGCATGTTATGTCCGCGAACGTAGCACTCGCCTAGTTTCTGGTTTGCCCGTGTATTGCTCTCCTGACTGCTATTTTGGTCTGCGCCCAGCTAAGCGGCCGGCTGCATCTAGAACTTGAACTACTTGTATTGAATGTCTACAAGGTTGTATTTGAGCGACTCGAGATAATTTCGATCAACTAAATAAGGAGTAACGTGGCACAATAATGAAAGCTTCGAGATTTTTGTTAGATTGAAACATTCGGATGGATAACCTAAACGTATGATATGTTGATTAATGCGACTCTAATCGAGATGTTCGACTCCATCAACGATATCCCCGGTGAAAAACTAGATCGGAAAGGCAGCGTGAGATTTTAACGGATGGCATAACAAACCAAATTCTAGAACCCTTCATGATTGTACCACGTGACTCCTTAGTAACTTGATCGGAGTTATCTCGAACGGTTCGAACACACACTCCCTGGTGAGGAATCACTCCGTGCCACATTCCCTTGAAGTGACTTGCACGGTACTTCGTACATGTCGACATATAGCACCGTTCCCGATGTCCTACTGAATATTCCGGGTTGTCTGTTCCACGCTCTACTTTTAAACGTCATACGGTTCCTACCCCGGTGAACATAGTCGCACCCCTACCTCCTATTTCCCTCCGTGCCTCTCCAGTGGACGCAAAACGTTGACGGGGGCATGACGTTCCCACGGTACAGCGACAGAACTCCGCTTCGATCTCCGGCGACGGTCCCGCAGTTGAGCGTAATTTCGTCAGCAGAGCAATATAAGAATACGAGGTTGTTTTCGGAACGAGGCCATCCCTTCGAATCACTCCACCCCCGATTTTCTGCATCCCCTCCCCCTCCCCAAGTACCCTCCAAGTCCCCTCCCCCTCATGCAACATCCACAAGCACTCCACTAATCCCATCAAGATCTCTCACAGGTTTTCATCCTCCTATTTCCTACTCTCGTTATGCCACGCTAATGTCACTCTTTTCATCCACCCACCGCTAGACAGAGGGAGGTTGCCCCGTTCCATCGTGAAATCCATTCGCTCAGTTCTGCCGTAGAGATGTTAAGCAGAGTAACGCGCATCTCAATACAGATTGGGGAGGGGAGAGAAGCTTTTAAAACAATTGCCTGGTTCGGTCGGTTATTCCCATCCACACAAGAGAGGGTGAGGGGGGAATGGATACTGCTATGCTTTTGGACGCTGCACTGCGGAGTCATAAATTCATATTCCCATGACTGCATGGCCTCAAAAGATGTTGGTGAAATCTCCGGAGCGGAAGATCGTCATCCAAAGCTATTCGCTTTAACGCTAAAAAAATTCGCTTCACGATATGTTACTGTTATTCATGCATGGTAAAAAAATTGCGTATTTAGACGTAAGTTTTTTGTAGGGGGAAAACAGAACATTAACACAGATGTGCAATGATAAATGGTCTCGTGTAACATGTTTTAACAGCAGGTCTTCTTTTTTTCGCTGATTCTGCTACTTTTCATACCAATAACAAATGTCCATTTCATGGACCAAGAAATAGTCTTCAAATCAGAGATAGCCCAAAAATACAACTAAAAAATCGTCAGGCCCTATTTTAAATTATTTCATTTCTAATTTCGTCAGCAAAATTTATTTACTTAACGTTAAAAAGTAGAGAAAATATTAGCTTCTTGAAGAGCAGCTGCTATTCATACATAGTTGAATTAGGTATGCAGATGCAAGAGTTGTGCAGCAAAAAAAATAAAATAAGAAAATTGGCAGTGATGTGCAAGGAGAAATGGTATAGTATCCTGTAACTGTTGGTCTTCTTTTCGATGATTCTACTAATTTTGCATTCCAAAAACCAAAATCCATTTCACGGACCTTGAAACAATCCTTAAATCACCGTTAGACAAATAATAAAAATAAAACATCATCTGGACTCGTTTTACATTACTTCATCACTAATGAACCAAAATTGCATGATCGAAGCAAAAATATATTTAATTTGTGACATATATTAGCCTATTAAAAGTTAACAACTTAAAAACAGTACATAAAAAAGTTTTTCGAAATAAAAAGGATTTCAATAGACAAAAAAGAGTATAAATCAACGGCAAGTTCGAATGTCAACAAAAACTAATGGATCTTGCCTAGGACTTGATGGCAACGATGGATATCTTTATTGAAAGGTCTCGCCTTGGATCCTGCTAATTTATTCCCAAGCAACTAACCATTCAATTGCCCATGAATATTCCACAGTGTTGCGTATTGTGACGCGCGTCGTGCCAGTAACATAAGCCTTCGTGGATACTACAAAATTTGCTCTCAGAATATGGATAACAACAAAATTCAAAATTAAATCACGAATATCAACTGATTCATATAGGACGACATTTGGAAAGAAAGGATTACTGAATTCTCATAATTCAAAAAATTAAAGTGATAATATCTAATCCCGAAACCTTATCTATCATAATCCCTGATTTTCCGCCATAAATGTTATTCATCAGCATAAACTTCAAATAGTCTGCAGTCAAAATATACAAATCGTGAAATGCTAACACGTCAAATAAAATTAAACCTTGTCGTAACAAGAACTGAACCAGAATTCTGCTTCTATCGTAAATGACTACGAACTTAAATTATGTAAAAGGAGCTTCAAGGGAAAAGGGTTAAGAAATCAGGAAAGGGTAACAATGTGAGAGAGGGTGAGAAACCTGAAGGAGGTGGTCGCAGTGGGATCGTTATTACGCGCCCAGGGGGGAGGGGGGCAGCGAGGAAAAAGAAGGTGCATAACGCAGTCTCCCTCCCATTCCCTTGTCCTTTTAAACCTTTTGATATCCTTCCGCGCAAAAGAGTCCCACAGTGCATTATTCTTGGCCCCCTTTCTTCACTCGCCTCCCACGTCCATCTCTTGCCATCTCGTGTTTCCACATTTGCATCTCGATGATCTTACTCTTAATTTTCCCAATCTCTCTCCTCTTCCTCATCCACTTTATCTCCTCAGTGCAGTTCCACAGCGCATTATTCTAGGCCCCCTTTCCTTCAATCGCCTCCCATGTACAGCTCTAGCCGTCTCGTGCCTACACTGTTGTCTCTGTTACCTTCCTCTTCTTTCTCCCTCCCTCCATCTCTCTCCTTCCCTTTATCATTCTCTTTCCTCATCCACTTAATCTCCTCAGTGCAGTCCCACAGTGCATAATTCTTGGCCCCCTTTCCTTCAATCGCCTCCCATGTCCAACTCCAGCCGTTTCGTACACTGTTGTCGCTCTGTGACCTTCATCTTCTTTCTCCCTCCCTCTCTCTCCTTCTCTTTATCGTTACTCCTCTCCTCATTCACTTTCCTCCTCCGCACCCTTGAAGCGCCCTCATCTCTCCATCGTCCTCCTCCACCGCCTCCTCCCTGCTCGTCAAGTCGACCACTCCCACACTCACTCTGCAGCCATCCCCCTCCCTCCCCCCACCCACACACTACCAACCCTCCCGAGAGCTGCCTTAACTCGCTTCCCTTCCCCCCCGCCCACAATTACGTACTGCCGTCCTCTTACCCATTTGGAAACAACGTTCGTTAATTGCATTAACGAGGCAAACGGGGGAGAACCCGAGTACCGCGAGGTTGGGTTGGGTGGTGGGGTTGGCACGAAGAGGGGTAGGCATTGAAGGGTTGGAACGATGGAGGTGGGTGGACGGAGAAGTGAAGAGGAGTGGGGACAAATGAGGGGGGGAGTGTAAGTGGAGAATGGAATGGGGAAAAGAAGGGAATGGTCAGGGGTTGGTGGGATTCGGCGGGGGGTCGGGCAGGACGGAATAAAAGCCGTTTGGGAGAGTGGCTGGGGATGAGAAGAGTGGGTGGAAATGAGCGGTCAGGGGTGGAGTGGAAGAGGCTGGAGACGAGGATGTGAGCGACGGAGGAGAGAGTAAGGGAGAGACAGAGCTGGAGGAACTCATGAGGGAATAAGAAAAACGAAATACGAGAGGAAGAGAAACATATGCATGAACCTACAAGGAATATGGGAGATGATGGCGAGTACTCGACACATTATGAAAAGTGATTTGAGCCCAGAAAAAATACCTTCAATGCTTGTCAAACGAGAAGCAGGTTATTGCTGAGGAACTAGGGTGTCAAAAACTTAAATTATATTTAACTCAAGGAGAGAAGATAAGATTAGCCCAGTTAACTGTTTTCAATTAAAAAAATGAATGTCACTAATATTGAAAAGAAACTAATAAGAAACTGATAAAGAAAGGAAATATTTAATAGCATAAATATAAAAGTAACTAAGAATTCCAACAATGCCTCATACTTCTGACGAACGAGAATCAGACCGTAGAGTAAAACGTTATTGCTTCACAACTAGGATCACAAGATAAAAACAAACAAGAGAATGACACTATTAAGGAAAGGAAAAATTCAATTGCATAAAAATAAAAAATAACTAAGAATGTCAGCAGAATCGAAAAACAGATTTTTTATGGGTTTCTTCCCTACGGAGGGAATGCATTTTGGAAAAAAGGTAAACCTGAAAAAAATGGCGATCGTAGGTCTTACTCATTACTGTTTACTCATTAAAAATTATAGAATTCAATTTTCACGTCATGAATGGCGTTAATATTTGTCCGCGCCTTCTACTCTTCAGTCTTTCAGGGATACAGTCCACCCGGTGGAACCAATGAAATTTCATCGCCAAAAAGCTAGGATAAATAACGACATGCGACTCCAAGCTGTGGATTGATAAATTTCCTGGTTCTTAATATAATCACCATTAAAGCATTGGGTATACCACAATTCTAAATTCCAACAAATAACAGAGAGAGGAATCCACGGTTAAATATAACACATTCAGTTGCCGATAAGGTTAGACAAGGAGAGCTAAAAAAAAAATCTCTGGAACTGTGGAAGCGTATTGTAATGCTAGAAGGGGAATTCCAGAGCTTTGAGGAAAATACAATCACCTCGTTTGAAAAACAAAATTATCATTTAATCCAAAAGGGAAGATAGCAGAAGAATGAGAAACATAAAATCTACAATATGAATCAGGACTCCAACGAAGAGAGTATTTATCCATTGGAAGTTTTTACGACGGCAGAATCAGGCACACATTCCTGAATACCATAGACGTATTATTTAATCATCCATAAGTAATTTTTTCTTATTTGTAATAACAAATGAACTAATAAAAAGGAGAAGAGAGGTGATAATTTCGTGGGATACAAAAATGAAAATCCATTTCAATGCTTTATTCACAAGAGAACGCGAAATTAAAATGCGAGAAAAAAATAAAAACAAGTTCGAAAGTGTTATCAAATGAGAGATCAAAAGGTCGAGAGAGGAAATATTCCGTATGCGTTTTATCGAAAGTTTTTAGTTTACAAAATCCATCTGATGCAACACTCATTAGCTACGTGTCCAGGCATCCTTTTGTGGCCATTAATGAATTCCCTGATCACCCAAAAGTGCTCTTTTTGCCATATTCTATATAATGAAATGCGTGCAGACCGAACGAGAAAAATTCTAATAACGAGAATCGACACATGAGGCCATACCGTGGAAACGGGTCCTACGTAATTAAGTCATTTCAAATTACAAAAGGATACAAATAGAAAGGCAATTAAAAAATGGTGAAATAATGCTAAAGCAGATATTACCGTGCGCACCATTTCGCTGATTTGTCAAATAATTATTAATTTTTCACCTCATTACGCTCTAATTATGCGTGAAATTAGCATATTTACGGCGAAAATCGACGGCGAGCGCAGGCACACTAAAAATCTTCACCAATTTGCCAGATCATTTGTAATCACAACGGAGGGAAACAAATTTACCGGATTTGCTTAAATTTCCAGTTCTTCCTCACATGATTTTATCTTAAGATCCATCGCAAAAAAATATAAAATAATCGTTATTTATATATGTATCCGTTTGGACCAAAAAGTACCAAAAATCAACCAAAAGATGCATCTCATCGTGGTAAAGACGTCGCCTGCCGAACCAAAGGTCGCGGGTTCGCATCCCGCCAGGTTAGGATTTTAACCTCCCACGGCATGGTTAAGTGTGGTTGTTTATATGATAAATAGGTAGTCACTGGCTTCATCTGTTAACTATATAGATTTTATTATTGTTATTGCTAAAATAACTTCTAGAAAATTTCCCTATACATACAATTGATTTCCTTCAAGCAAGAAATATAGGAACTGAACTGTAATACCGTGGCTGTAATAAATTTCATTCCCAGCATCATTACTTACTTTCAAGTGATTAGGTACATACAATAGAAAGTTAAAACATCTGCAAGGGAAACGTACAGAAAAAACCGAGGGGCGCAAAAGTAGAAGATTAGCTTCAAAAGTGATTCGTATTTAAAAAACATCATATAGCTATGTCAAGCTAGATAAGTATCCATTTAGTTTCTAAACTTCCTTTTTTCCTCTACCACGCCCAAACCCTTCTTTCACAATTTCTCTTTGTTCGAATAGCTATTTTTCAATCTTACCATTCATATACTTTTATTTTTCATAGTAAAAGTAGAGTAAAAAAAGAGTGAAGAAGACATGTTTGGGAAATCGGAAGCTTCAGGTCGATCCGAAGAACCTAACTAGATTTCGAGTGAGACTGACATCGGAGAAATCAATAACAATTGATGGAAACGCATACATAACTCAGAGTAAGGCCAACCAGAAGTTATAAAGGAGGGAAATGAACAGTAACTATGAACAACAACATTCCACTGAATTTTCGATCATTACGACATCGGGTTCAACAGCTTGTGTCAATTCCAAATCAGGACATCCATCTCAGGACCACTTATGTCATGACACAAAGCGTTGAAACCTAGGCTGTATTGAAGAAAAATTTAGAGGAATCTACTAAGTCAGCGCTCATTTCCCTCATTGATGGACCGATTCCACATCGTTAAGCCTGAAACAGTTCATTTCGTTCAGAAGTTATTTAATAGTACCAAAGTACATAATTGCCAATCAAACACCAATGGTTCATGGGTAACATGTTATTATGATAACAATTATGACTTTAAAAAAATGAATGGTTCAACCTCCACTAGCGCGGTTGTGGTGTCGTCAAATTTCCAGCGGCATATCGTTTCAGGGGCCGACAGCGGTACCTCCATTCGGTATCACTGGTGATTTCTCTTCCCTTCTGAAATGCACGTTCAGTTCGGTCGCTTCTGCCCCCCTTCCCAAAACATCTCGTTTCACCTCCCTATCCTACTCCTCTCCCCCCTCACAAAGTCCGACTAATGTCCAATCTACCTCCCCCTACCACCCGCTTCCCCCGCGATTCATTTCCGTCCGTCGCTGAGCAACACCCGCCCCACCCACACCCACCCACCACCCCTTAACACCCTCCCCCCTCTTTCGAAACCCAATCACGCTCAAATTCAAATCTCTCCCTCTCTCTCTCCACACAAGAGAGGTCTCCATCGCCACCCCTTACTCATTCCACACTCCACTTCGATATCAATACTTCGAGCCTCACCTCTCTAGCCTACTGCGCTGTACACTATAGCAGCCGCCCTTTATTTCAGAATGGCATATTTTTTTTCTATGAGAAACAAGTGGCAGATATACTAATGCAGAATCTGAGTATTTCCTGCCGAATGCTTAGTATGAAGAGCTCTCGGGTTTCCAACCGGGTTATGGTGTTGAGCTGTACTGACGTTTCGATGGTGAAGTGATGAAGACGCTGGGAGACTACACAATCGAAACGCCGGTGCAGCTCAACATCATAACACGGTTCGAAACCCAAGAGCTCTTCATACTCGGCAGATGTACTAGCCCCAACCCAATACCTATGAATCTATTTAAAAGACCATGTTTGTATATTAGGTAAATAGTTTGAAATTTGTTACCCGAAATTTTAAAAAGGGAAAGAAGATTACAAAAATGTATGTTCTTGTTAAAAAATAGTTTTCTCCTCAAACAGACGTTGAATATTTTATTGTAAAACTCATGTAAATAAATTAACGAATGCGTAAGGGGACTGTTATTTGTTTTGTTCATTACTTGTATTTTAATATGTTTATCATTTTCGTAACGCAGCGTGTTGATTATAATTATGATGGTAGCCTTGGGACAGATGCATCCATCAATATGTTACCATGAAGAAAGTGATAATAATTATTACAAGAAAATTGGTGAACACGCATATTTTTAAAAACATATGTGCATGTAAACTTCTATTTTATATAATTAAACGAGACGAAAATTTGGGCGACAAAGGACGTTGTTTTATGAAGATATCACTTGTTGAAAATTGCGAGTGTTTTGCGGCGTTAAACATTACGTAGTCGAGTATCTGGCAACGGTATACCTTCCAGTAATGCAACTCATTTTCTTGTTTGATTAAGCTGGTTGATCCTCATTTGGGGAAAATAACCGTTCTACTTTCCTTTAACAAAGAAAATGAACAATTATGATTAGATCCTTGCCAATAAAGTAGAGTAAAAAAGCAATACCGTGCGATGACATCAAATCATTGAGATATCGTTTCAGATCACGTGACTTTTTTCAATTTTTTTATGAACATTTTAAAGACAATCGTTTATGTTTGTGGTTGACGTACATATAACTTATATATTGAGATAGTTAGAAAATCTGCCGTCATGCACACTATTCAACTTGGAGGAATACCTTTTATGCATGTTTCACACCAATGCTGGTTTATGGTTGTCCCCGACACATAATTATTGTTTCTTTACTTTTAGGATTAGGCAAGTATTTACCACTGCCAAGGTTCTTTATATTCATCGTGACATAGCTGCCAAAAACTTGGTCGGTTAATGCACAGAAATGTGTAATTATTTTATAACTACTACACATATAAGAAAATGCATAAAATCAGTACATTTTCAAACTCTCCAGGTTTTGTTTGGAGAGTTGCATAGTGTTGGTAAAACAAGAAACAAAAATAATACCTAGTTATACTTCCGTGGATAAGTATGACAGCAATCTTTAGTGTGACTCAACCAGGATTTATACCCACGAGTAACTTTGATACCCTCCCATTTTCTCAAAAACCAAGTATATCGAAAAACTTACTAAACATCTGTGATATATTCGTCATACTATACAACATACGCTAATTAAAACAAAAAAGTCTAAAAAATAGAAAAATGCTCCTTGTCTTGGGAAACCCATGCCCGTGCAACAGCCTGTGTCGTCGTACTTCTCGTCCATTGAACCTTGTACTGACAAAAACAGAAATAAGCAATAGAACCAAACTGAGAGTTTGAAAATTGAATGAGAGAGATTGAATAATTGAAATTGGAAAAGAAAGACCCAAAATTAGCTCGAAATTTACGACGACACCAAATATCAAAGTAGGTACCCCATTTTGAATAACAAACTTTGTACTTTTCCACACTTTATAAAGTGTGGAAAAGAACAAAGTTTTTTTATTCAAAATGGATATCTATCACATACATGAAGACAAGCCTGAAACAATAAAAAGAAATGTACCCCAATTGAAAATCAAAATCAGCGTCGATAGATATCATCGCAAGGAATGGATTTTTCATTTACGACTTACTAGTAGGCAAGGAATTCCTGTCCGTGAGATTCCAAAGCAAACAAAAATTCAAGAGAAAGTCTATATCGCAGAGTGAGAAATGACAGGAGACGGTGACACCGCAAGGAATTCCTTAATGATATAGCTTGGTTCACGGCGACATACTGCGGACGATCGGCCGCACCTTAGCTGCGCAAATCCCTAAAGAAAAAATGCGTCGCCACGAGGTAGTTACCACTGAACAATTAAATGTGAAAAGTGATATGACTTAATGAGCGTTTTTCAAAAACCTCGCTTAATTGGGCGAGTACCAATCAAACAAAAAAAATGAGATAAGCTGAAAATCGATTGATCGACGCAAAACACATGGCGAGAGCTTTCATTTATTTATTTCTTTTTTTTTAACGATCCCAAATCCAGTTTTCCGTGACGATCTCGTCAATTAGGAAGTAAATAAGCACAATAAACTAACGGCGCAAATGAAAGCATTGCGAAAGGAAACAGGAATAACATGAAAAGCCGTTTCCTTGCTTAATTAACCCCCCGTCCTCCCAAGTCACTCGTGTGGGCAGGTCCAGACAGTCACCCCGGCAAATGGGGTCAAAAAGACGATAAAAAATAAATTAAAAAAGAACTGACTTTACCCCCGAGCATGCAGATAAGCATTCATTTCTGTCTGTTTCCGAGCGTTAATAAAGGAGACGAAATTGAAAAAAACCTACCGATCCTACAGCCCGGCACACTAAGAAAGGATCACTGAACTCTCTCCCTAATGGTCAACGTCTTGCGTGGTCAAGAGAAATCTTCAACCACGATTGTCATTATTATTATTATTTTAATTATCCTCTTCGATCTACCACACACGCATGCAAGAGGACTTTGGTGTCCTAATTTAAAATGCTGAGGGGAATAAGAAATCTACGTTTAATGAGTTCGTACTCCAGTAAAAGGCAGATAGCTACAAGATCCAAGTAAAAGCCTAGATTATAAGGCTACTGAGATAAAAAAGAACAAAAAAACTTCACTAGAGAGGATGGTTACACGCTCTCCAGCGCTTGGAAACGTATTTTCCGACAAAACGCGCGCCAACAGAATTCGGCACCAGACTGAGTGAGAGGAGACTATATAAGGAGACAAACACTGTATCAATTACGTCGGACCTGAAGCTGCAGACTGGAACGCCGGCGAAACATATCGTCAACCAGGATGAACTAACGCGGCAGAGAACCCGCAAGGCCTGTCTCAAGATCTAGGGAAGTTGCTGTGTTGATCTGCAAGACTGGCAATACTAAAAATAGCAAATTATTTAAACTTTCTCGGTCCATATTAGTAAAGTATAGTCTCTTCTCTGGGGATTTCCCACGTCTGAATTTAAAAAAACACCAACGCTCTTTAAATTAATAAGAATCACAATAACTTCAGTTGAGACCAGGGACAACTGATCCGTGACTCGTGGCTAGAAGTTCTTTCGATAAGGATTGACAACATCCAGAACGTTCAGCACCCATCCTTAGCTACTTGAATATATAAAGCCGGATTCGCAAAAGCCAATAACATACTCAGATGAGGTCTACGGCAATGAAGAAGAAACGTTGAAGGTTTTTTTAAATCCAAACGCGAGGAATACCAAAAGAAGATATTAAAAATAGGTTTAGGAATGCATCCAAATATGAACCACATTCTCAAGGTTTTTTTGCGAATCACAGCAAAGGAAACTTTTACAAGATCTATCAACACTAAATCGGTAATTAGGATCTACTTCACTGCGTAAAGCGAAATGGCAACAAACCTTATTTTTCCCCTTAGGAAGAATCCTAGGGAGATCAAGCATCATCTGTACGAAAGGTATTCATCAATTCCAAATAGCTCTGTAACAAAACTAGATGACCGCAGCGAAAGCTTTTTATTTTCCTAAATTTCAATATCCTAAAACAATTTCCCATCGATTGCACCACCTAAAGGAAAAAAAGAGTATCATCAAAATATGAAAAAGATTATTTCATCCCATTATAAGCAGAGGAAATATCCACCAAATTTCAATTTAATCCCATGATTTAATTCAAAACTTTAGCACAAAAGCGTTTAAAATCGATTCAACAATCAAAAAAAGTCGAGTAAATAAATCCGGAAAATTACAAATTAAGTGCTTTCAGTTTATCAAATTGGTTTAAAGCTAAATGCTTGTCAAGGCAGAAAATGCGGGATATATTAACGAACATTGAAAACGTGGTCACTCGCACTCTTGCACTCGAATATAAATGATGTCACTATTATCCATTCTCGATTCAAATGTTTCCACGGACAACGCCCTTCATTGCAGCAATATCCATTCCACCGTCATTTCTTCAGCTCTCAATCAGTGATAAGTTTTTGACAACGCTATTAAAACTTCCAACCTTCCCAAAAAACAGGCGCTACCCGACAAGACACATCGTTGATTTGTATTTTTTTAAATACTGATTGAGTGAATTCTTCACCGGTTTTCAACCGTATCAGGAGTTCAGGTGCCAACGATTCGATGATTAACTCCGCTATCTTTTACAAGGAAGCTGATCCTTGAAAAATACTCTTTTCATTAAGGACATGTGTTACACACTAGAAAACAAAAATCAGGATCAAATTAGGGAACAAATATTTTCCTCAATGAACAATTTTCCCAGTAATTTGTACAAAATAATTTGCTGAAAACACAAAAAAATGATGTTGGGAACCTACATTGCAATACCATTTCATTCTCTGAGAGAAGTCGCTTCTCAAAAAAATATTTTGACGAATATTTTATTAACGTTGCATATAAAACTTAAAGTTTTCCCCACGTTTCTCCCAGTTTTGCATTCAACACCATGTAATTTCACCCTCTGGAACTTCAATAAAATAAAAATTACTTTTCTTGTACTTGATACCCCAGCCCCGAAACACGTTTCTTACTCTCCCTCTCTCTGTCTTCCCCTCTTTGCATAAAAATTCTAAAAGAAATTACGTTTGACGAGTCATTTTTTTCATTTTAGAATATCTTCCTACTTTGAGCCTTGAAAAATGATTCGTGGTCCCATTCATTGTGTTACGCTAAAAATTAAACCAAGGCAACATACAATAAGTTTATCGTAAATATACTGAGCGCATTCTAGTTGCGCTTGGTAGGATACTTCCACGTTGCAATGAAAAGAATCACAAGTTTGTCACATATACTGGTTCCGATAGGGGTTTTAGAACTCAGGGTTATTTTCAAGGGAAAAATACACGGTGGTTAGTTTTTACATGGCAAGAAGATTTTTACCCTTGACAATGGCACCACGGTTGGGAAGCAAATCCCTGTGTTGAATATTGCCAAGTTATTCTCTCCGTTGTATCTAAGTAAAACAGATAAATAATTTTCGCACAAGTAATTTATTCAGCCCATTCAATTAAGAGACGACGGAGGAGAGTTCTACTCTTTTAGCTTAAGAAGGGTCGCGTCATCGTTTCCCAGGCGGTCTTCCTTCACAATTCAATTCACGAGTCGCTGTCCTTTCTATCCCAGGCGTACTTCCGTACACAACAATAGCCCCTTTTCCTCTCTCTTTATCCCTATCAAAGAGACCATAATAAAACCGTTTTCTTGCCCAAGTATAAACATGCGTACATGTAATCCTTCCGGCATTGCTGGTCGAAACACGGGCATTTTCAACGCAGGAGAATTAACTCGAGGAACGCGAGGCTCGGGCAGAGTTGCCAACTCAAAATCGGCTTCAGTCGCTAACTCACGTAAAAAGTACTCAAGTTTGTTGCTAGATAAAAATTAATAAAAGTAGCTAGTTTTGTTTCTTGATGGGAATGCACTAAATATATTTTTACACATAAATAATTAGTTTTATCTTGAACTAACCTGCAGCGAGCCTTTGATACACGTTGATGCTGTTGTTTTGTTCAAGATTGTTGATAAGTATAGCATTGATATTAGCTTTTTACTGATTTTTTCTAAAATTTTGTTTAGTTTTCTACTAACATATAACATCGCACTTTCCAGGTATTTTTACAAACTTTTAAAATTTTTTGAATTCCGAAAAATTTCAAATTCAAAACAATTGACTTTTTTAAGTGCTAATAAAAAATGGGATTCCAACTCCCACTTCTCTACAAGTGTGGACCGAAATGTGGGATCTCTTCGTTTTGTCATGGTAGCAACGCTTCGGCAGACGAACAAAAAATCAGTATTCTATTAAAAGTAACGAAATTGTTGTGGAATCAACGAAAAAAGTCAATAATTATGTCGTCAAATAAACACTTTCGTGAAAAACACCTAGTTAGATTTGTTGCTAAGCACTACATTTTATATTTGCCGCCAAAGAGTTATAAAAGTCGCTAACTTGGCAACGCCGCTCAAGATGCCCGCTGGGTGTGCTGGAGAGGGAATATGTCCAGGCCGCGAAGGGGCGAAGCCTCTGCGGCGCCCGACGCCGCGCAATTGTTTCCTGGTTCGCGCATTAATTAGCGAGAGTTAAATAATGAGGGAAAGGCAATGGGTGGTCTTCATGCCTTCATGCGCAAAAGCACGCTCTTTGGAGAGCTGGTTAACAATCATTTTCTAAAGATACGGCACTGGGGGAGAGAAAAAAAACTCAAAAGCTTCCATAGTTATACACCGCGCAAAACAAACCCTTATGATAAATATATTCCATGCGTAAGGCACCTAGAGAGGAAAAACTAGACGCTAACTACACCTGGCAAAGAAAACGCCCTTTCCGTAGAGGATTATATATCATCTCGTTGTTAAGTTCAACTTGTTATACAAGAACTTCAACAGGACAGGAACACCAAGGAAAATACGGTAAAACAAAGGTAGAGGAAATAGGTGAGATATACGGTGTGTTTTTTTCACCAACATATAGAAGAGATTCTATACCATCCACTATCTCTTGCAATTAGTATGGCGTATCTTCTCATTCTCTTAAGAATGCTTCGTTCTATGTTACGCTATTGTGCTTAAAATTAGCAGTTTCACCAGGTTAAGATTAACATGGAAACCGAATGAGGAAATAACTACGCAACACATCCTAATTATTGATAGTAGAATATAACTTTTGGAGTGTTGGTCTTTTTCCTTTAAATGATCAACGCTCACATTGACATTACCAAAGTTTCGACATTTTTTATTGACATATTCAGGGCTAAAAGTTTTCCAAATATTTAACAATCAAACAAAATTAGGATATAAAAATGATAATCCAATTTCATTAAAGAGGAGAAGGTCTTATCTAATTATTGATTACCATTGAATTTTTATCTGATAAAAAAGTCCTTGTTGTCATCTGAAATGGGTTTCACACAATGCAATTTAATGCAAGATTTATTTTCTACTCATTCCCACTGACACAAATCATACTACCATGTCGTTGAATGTCGCCCATATCTGACACTAACGGAAACATACGTGGGATATAGGTTTCCCAAAAAGGAGAAAGAGACTATTGACGTTACTTTTCAAATTAAATTTAAAATTCCTTCGAACTATCTTCCAGGGATGTAAGGAAACTTCAAAGGAAATCTGCATTACTTTGTCAATTAGTAGGAGCCTTATTTCCATGAGATACAGGTATATTATACATTGCTCATATCAAATATTTCGAGATATTTCCCTAAATAACCAAACCCACTGGAGTAAATTCCTAGCATTAGTGGCGCCAGAATTTTACCAAATATACATAATTTTGCTAGATACAAGTTCGCAAAATATACCTTCTACTCCCATACAAGTAGAATTCAAATGTTTCACATTGTTTCATTAAATAATTAATTAATAAAGCCGTTTCACAAACAGTGGGTAGAATAATAAACACTTTTGGCCCAACATACAAGTAACTCCACCTAAACAGCGTAATGTTATGCTTGGGCAAATATACCAATTCTTCATACACTTTGGAAATAGTAACTTTCGAGTCATTTAAGACTATTAACCGCACCAGCACCTTCTTGGGTAAATCATACGAAAGAGTCGAAGCACACGATTAAACGCATCAAAAATGAACAGGTGGAATAAATAATTTGAAAATACATAAAACGGTTCAGTGAAGCGACAAAATGCACACAGAATTGCGCGTGCATCTGAACTTTGCGCAATTAAGAACTCAATTGAGTGTGTTCCCCCCAAACGCAATGACCGCAATATGTACTGCTGGCACGAAATAAAAAAATTGACCTCCTCTCATCGCGGTATCGGCGATAACTGCACAACGCCTCCGCCAAAAGAGACCTTAAGGAAGCCGACGAGAGAAACTCTCTTCGCGGAATGAGGTCGCAGGTTCAGGTCTCGATGTAAGGCAAGATGATGGCATGGCAATGGGACGAAGGAGGGGGCATTTCAATAAATCTCCATCGCCATAGGTCATCATTCACCCATTCGTCATTACTCAAAATGACGGAAACTCATCAGAGCTAATATGCTCAAACGTTTGAAATACGAGTACTACGTCAGAAAAGGCGTTTCCAGAGTTTTCCAGTTTTTTATCGCAGACAGTTAGCAATTCAGGTGGCTGGAATCGTGGGTCATTGAGTGCACATTTTTTTGGTCAAGTCGAAAAACATTCTCGGGCCACATTTCATGTAAGGGCTTCTATTTATGCGTTGAAACTCATCGTACAGGCAGTAATAGAATTGATACAAGAATTAAATTTAAATTGTTTCCTTAATTAAAGCATTGAATTTTAATCAATTTCCTAGAGTTATCGGCGCGGTATTCGGAATTTAGTCGTAATTATATTAAAATATGTTGTTTTCGAATATTGGACTCGGAGGGACACCTTGATGTTTGTTAGCAACAATTATAATTATAAGAAATTATTATTTCGCGTTTTGAAGAAAATCTATACGTATGCAATCGAATTATTAAAATACTACGTGTTAAATACTACGTGTTAAAATAGCATTGAATTACCTAAGAGCCAAATCGATATGATACAATTTTTTCACTTTTATCTATAGATAACACCAATGAAAACATGCATGCAAAGTTTCATGCAAATCTGTAGATGGACAAAAATCTCTCCAACCACCTTAAAAAAAGAGTCCCGAGTGAGATAACGGTACCTATTTTCGCCTTTCGTCGTTATCGTTATCCAAAACGAAAGCCGCTACAGAAGGTCAACGCTCACAGCTACCGCCTTAAGAACGCACTCCATCAAATCAATATATTATTTTGAAGCACCAGACCAAATTTGAAAAATCACGATTCGAACAAATTTGAACGATCATGTTTTCGCCCTCGTGAGAGCAATTAAAAAATGGCAACTACGCGAGCGCACGCGCTACAGTGAACCGTGATCGAGCCAATGTTTCACCATTAAGCGCTTAAATGGTTCAGCACTGAGTCAAACGTAAGTTTGTTACGTTGATACCGATCTCATCGGAAATAAATCCCCAAATTCGCAAAAAATACACTATTTCCAACGTAGTAGTATGCATCCGGTAATGGTGAGTGATACGATAACCATGGAACGCCTGCGTCATACACTGGTTGTTTACCTTATAATCCAGTCATTTCTCGAGAGGTAAGGCTTGAAAGAGTGATGAAATATTTCAGGTTTTCCGGCAAATTATTCAGGTGAACTCATGGCCGACGTTTCGATAGAAGATTTCAACAGAGAACACAGGCATCAGCCATCTCAGAAGATGATAGAAAGGTTTATGGCCGGCAGGAAGCGGCGTTTTCCTTCCAGGGCCCTGCAGTTTGCCCCAATTACCTCACCACCACCACTACCTCCAACAATGTTTACTAGGTCCTACATAGCTCCGAGCTGTGAAATCCTTTTGCACTTAGCCGAAATTTACATTTGCAATTTAAAACTGTATACACTTCACCCAAGGGCGGAAAGAAGTATCAACATAAAATGAAAGCACGTTTATATGACTTCACTGCATTCACTGATGACACACGAAAACTCTGCACCTGAGATGTTGTGCGTCCCAATTCAACATTGTTTTAGAATATTTCGTCGTTAAATTTTATGTACGTTTCAAATTCGGCTATTTTTCAAATTAAAATATTTAATACATCAATATCCTCTGTCTCCATTGCTTTTAATATTGCTCAATCCAAATCAGAAAAATACAGAAAAATAAATATATTTATCAAAAGGTACTAAAAAATCGGTTCTTTAAGGGCAAGTTAACGAAAGCTGAAATAAGCAAAACAGGCATTGCACTTTCATTTTTCCACTAGAATTAATGTACAAACTAAAAAGCACGCTGTTGTACAATTAAAGCATAGAATTAATTCCAACGAGGACAATCGAATATTTTGTTCCAAATACGTCAGCTAAAAGCCATTGGGAAATTCAAAGAATAATAAATACACTAGTTGAAAAAATATTTACCTTCATATGCCCAACAAGGTACTTTGAAGGAAACCACAATCCCAGAGGGATGGAGATGATCAACTGAGACTCACCTGCAATAAAATAGAAATGAAACCGTTAAAATATGTTAGGATGAAAGAAAGAAAACAAATATTCACCATACAATTCATATAAAACATCAGAATGAAGTCTGTATTCCTAAAACCTCAGCACATTTATTTTCAGGGTCTCTTTCAGGTGAACAGTCATTTCTCTACTTAGCCTCAATACTTACTTCAATATCATCACTACCCCTCACTTATGCCACACTTAGGCCACCAAAGCTATGCACACAATAAAGAAAACGACCAGTCACAGATTATTGTAATTTTTCCCAAAATTCCACGCTAATTTAATATAAGGATTAGCAAGAGGGCAAGGAACATCTTAAGGTATATTCTGATACAACTTTAGATATCACTTCTGAAAAAACGGAAATACGAAAAGCGGAAAATAAATATCGTTAAGCTTCTATGACTAGAACTTATAAATTCAAATGCTAAATAAGAGTGACGTTTTCACTTTAGAGTTGTACGTGCTTTACGATCAGTTCAAATACATCCTCTTGGTGGTCGATGACTCAGAGAAATTTTCAGTTCCTTGGGGCACTTCGACTTATCGAAAGTCAAATGCATAAATTATTACAGGTATTTCCAGGCGGCTTTACATATGGAAGTTACTTCTATAAACAGTATTTTTAGAAGTCGCTTGCAAGTGGAATTTCGAAAATAAACACTTCTATGATAGTAGGGGCAGATAGTGGAAGTAATCGACTGTAGATCACTCAGGCAAGGAAAATAGACTGGCTTCTATTTTTCCTGCAAGCGGCATTTCCATTCTGCGATAAATTCGCATCAAACTTATTTACGTATGTCAAAATTTAATTCTACCTGGATTTTTTTAGTGTTAGAGATTACCTAAAGGTGATGCTAATGACTGCCCTATTACATAATAATAGGAAATACAACATTTCTCACACTTGATGCGCTTTATAGTTGCACATATATATTGAATGTCATTCATACAAATGTATAGAATCCATGAATGCCGGTGGAACTTCAACAGTGCGATGCTCAAAACACATATAATGCCAAAATTAGGCGAGTTTTGAAATTGCCATATCATTATTTAGTTGCTTCCTTCACTTTTTTCCGGAATAAACCGGAATTGATGTGTAAGCAGAACCATGCCCTGCAATTAGCGATACCCATCGAGATATATCTACTCTCATTACTTCCACAGAAGTTATACTCCAAGAGTAAAGCACCTTTTCCAAAACTTAAAAAAAGTAAGTAAATCCAGATTTTAGACTTTCTGGAATTATTCATATCAATGATATACTTAGTCGTTTTCTTCTTTCCGCAATAAAAAACAGGCATTTCAACATTAAGAAAACCCTGCTTAAATGTTGTAGTATGATATTTTTTGTAACTACGGAAAACCTGGAAATTCCAAAACAACTCATATGTGCCTCAGTAACCAAAAAACAAGAAAAAATACTACAAACAAATTATAAGAAGACTTCCAAAAAATTAACCACTCTCACTTCCATATTTTACATTTCATTTTTATTACATATGGTATAAAATCAATACACTGTAAGTATACATTCACCAATTTTGCCAATTCTGTGAATTCAATGAAATGGTAGCCCGGAATAAGTAATTATACTGTACAGCTAAACGTCGGCAAAGAGCTAATAACGATCTATTATTTTCCGGGACCCATCTTGCCCCAAGGAAAAAAAAATATTGCGTAGATGCATATGTTCGACACTCTTGAGACACTATTTAAAAAATCAGACAGAAAAAGGACACAATATTTTGGTGGTACGACCACCTTCTTCAGCGAGGCAAAGGTATAAGAATATAGAGACAATGATATAGGAACGAATAAGTAACAATTTTTCATACGGACACCGATGATAAGTATAGATTCTAACGATAAATAAGTGAAGCACGAAAAAAAGCGGGAGAGTTTTTGTTTTGTTTTTTCTAAAACATGAGGAACGAAACACGAATGAATTATTATTGGACGGGCAATAACTGTTAGAGAGGCGCACACTGAGGACATCACAAAAGAGCAGATGAAGGGGAGGCAAAGGGGGGCTGGCAATATTACGAGGGTCGAGTGTGTGGGAAAACAGCCAGTTGCCGCCATGCTGTTTTCCACCTCCCCTCCCTCCCTCTTGCCATACCTCTCCCACCGCAGCCCCCTGCCCTCCAACCCCCATCGAACCCCCTCCTCCCTGCCCTACTAAGCTCCCCAACCCCCATCCCCCAACTTCTTTTCCACGGCTCATCATGGTGGATATATCCGGACGCTGAAGCAATTTGCGTGCTTAAAGGAGTGACCGGGCGCGTCGACAATTTCGAGATATCGAATCGGAGACATCCCGCAAGCGCCCGAGAATGCGTAGAGAATGAAAACAAAAGACGAGAGAGAGAGAGGGAGGCCCACTATTGATAAAAATACGTCCGGGAAACGAAATATGCTTAAATACTTAACCAAATTGAGGATGTGTTAAAGATATTGATATTGTTCTATGCTATGAGAGGTAATATATTATGTCTGATAGCGCACATAACGCACAATTTAAGAAGAGGAGACGCACCTTCAATTATACAAAAATTAACGAGTGTTCATTTATATCGGAACAAAGATTTTTTAACATACTAGCCAAAGAAATAAAAAAGGTAAATCATAGTGAAATTGTTTTCTACAGTTGGCCAAATCATTGGCTAATGGCTTACGAGAACATTTTTTTCCTGAAAGTATAACTGGCGTTAATTATTTGGAGTAATATTAACTACCTACCCAATGTGATGAAGGTATGTGACGAAAAAAATTCTTTTTCTCGAGATGTAACGTTAAATGTGTCTTACGACCGTGAAAATTGTTAGTACTGTAAACGTTTTCACGAGGCTTGCCTAACCACAGCCTCACAATAGAACAGTAGGTACTCGAGAATCCCCCTACGTCTATTTCTTACATAAGAATATAGGAGAATTCAACCCCTAAAACTCGCTCCACAGATTTCAATAATTATCACTCAGAAAAGATAACAGTTATAAAATAATTAGTCTCTCATATACTGGGATATTTAATCAAAAGATATACGCATCAGCAAGGTGAGGAAACTGCCAGCCGTCGATTACAATACATAGACCGAAACTTCAATACTGGATTCTCCCATTATTCTTGATTACAATTCGTGACGGCGAGCAATTTGAGGAAAATCCAGAAAAATACATGGAGGGCAGCATAATTATCAAGATAAAAAAGCAGAGAGCGGCCATGAATTCTGTTATTAACACAGGGATAAGTGACTGCAGGTCGTGCGTTCAATCCCTCCCCTTTCGAAATGAAGACATTTGAAAAACCATATACGATGACGACGTTTATCTCCGCCAACTCACTATCAGTCACCTCGGATCACCCAGGCCACTGGCGTGGATACTATCAAAATTTGGATAAGAATGAACACTATAAATTAATATAATTTTACTTATACTATCATCGTCATTACCGCGGCTTTACCCCGAATCACGAACTGGATCCTCTTCCCTTAATGAATAAATTCATTCTCCAGAGCAAAATCCGCCAATTTCACACAATATCCTAATCAGTTAAAAAAAGTTTTCCTTATTACTACTGGACAGGATTTTATCAGCTTCACTTAATTAGTTTAGTCACCTGATTCACTAAAAGCATTCCCGTTCCATTTGACTTCAACTTCCATCAACTACTTCGAGTGGTTGCTCACTCATCCTTCAATCTTTTGGACTCACGGTCCGTTTATTTCCCTAAAGTCATATGGCATGTTCACGCAGTAACTTTTAATTTTCTTCTCCTCGAGATTCATCTGTTGGCAGCTTATTGTTCGTTTATTCACGCGATTTGCAACGATTAAATGCACTACAATTCATGAGACAGCTTCCCGATCTATAGTCGCGAACATATTTACCGACTATACTACAAAAAAACGTATGGGAATGGAGTGATGGGAGTGCTTCCACGTTCTTAAGGCACATTAAAGAGGGTTGATTAAAAAATGTATTACTTTTATGACTGCTTCCGTATACTCACTTACAACAGCAGCTAAGAAAAAGCATACGAAGGTGGCTAGCAGGGCTACGAAAGAAAAACATTTTTGTAAGTCAGAACATTAATACTGAAGGAAATTTTTCAATATTTTTACCTATGAAAGCGTAAAGATGGGATTGAAAGAGTAAAAGAAATCTGCCTACACCCATTCGCACAAACGGTTCTATTTTCATTCCCTTGTGTACTACGGATCGGGTTGGTGTCGGGTGAGGTGGCTGGAGTCCTTGCTTCCCATACGAATGGACCTGGTTCGAATCCATGCAGTGGCGGGGAATTTGCACTGGACTCCCGACCCTACTTGTGTGCAATGTGGAAAATTCTTTTAGTTCAGAGATCCGTCTATGTCTTTCCCTGTCTCAACGTCACAAAATTTTACCGATTCCCCAAAAAATATAACTCAAGATATCCTTCCCTAGACCTGTTATCCCAACCTAATTCATTCGACGCATATCTATCTATAACACCCCCTGGATAAAGAAGCTCCAAATGTACGAGTAGATTACATCTGAGATGATTCTGTTGTTAGGGTACTTATAATTTTTATTTCATTCTCCTTCTTATTCTTTCATTGTTGCTCCTGTTTTTATTTATAAATGTCTTACATCAACCAATGTAACTAGCCATTGTGCTGTTTCCGGATGTTTGAGATTATAAATATATTAATCCTTCCCTTACCAAACTACCCTCATATTCTTAACGGAGCAAATTACCTAAGTCGTCTCGTCGCCTCCCGAAATAAATCGTACATCTACATCTACATGTTACCCTGCGAGCCACCTCTAGGGTGTTTGGCAGTAAAACCATCACGCTGAATTGTTTCTTGAGTTTTATTGGAGACTTCACGTTTCTACGCCAATCGTCTTATTACTGATAGCATGCATCCGCACGTCTCTCTCCACACTCTCAAAACTTAACTTTTCTCATCCAGACCATAAACTCAAAGCAATAGGGACTGATATTAAAGAGGTGGGGGTGGAAGATGGATAAGTACGTTTTCCGGAACATACGTACATTAAACATCCTTGCAAGAAAGTCCCCATCCATACCCTACGGAAGCATAAAATACGTGAGCAGAAGAAGATAGAAAATGTAACGACCAAAGGTCGTAGCATTTCACGAGTCAGTGTATAGGGCTAAATTTAAAATAACTAAAGGTGTTTAGATGTATGAGAGGCGAAAATTTTAACACACGCTCCGCATAAATGATGTATAATTTTGGAATAGTGTTATCTTAAAATTGTGACTTAAGAGGATATCAGGGTAAGAACAGGTCAACAGAAAATCACTGAACTTATCTACGCATCTCAAAAAAGAGGCTTTTACGATTTTAATAAGCTTGAACGTACTTCACGGAATACAAGATATACACGGAAATATTAATGAAGCTGTGATACTAGCGATAGTGGAATCTATTAGGATTTTTAAACATTTTTCTCCGTAACATACAAATATTTATTTAATTTAACTTATTGTTTAATTTAACTTGTCCATTTCACAGTATTTCATCAATATTTATTAAAGTACTTCAGGAAAGAACAAAGTTGGTTCCCATCGATATTCATTTTTAGTATTTCATTAATGTTATAATAGTCTTCTTTTAGATATGAAAAGTAATTACACGTCATGAATTAAATGCGATATCCTACTAAGTAATTAACCCTTTAACTGCGCAAATAATCTGAAATATAGCTCTCCCCAGGCGCAAAAAAAATTCTAAAATTTTGCGTGATTTTACTATCGCTTTTAATTTAATAGATTTTTTTAAATTTATAATGAGTAATTGTCATCTGATTTAACTTTAAAATGCGAATTGATGGACTTTTTTTTACTAAAAGATGAAAAACGTTTTAGCGCCTATTGTGTCTGGGAGTAAAACCATACTGCGAATCGCCATAAGACGATGAGAGCAGTTAAAGGGTTAAGTATATCCAAATGCATTCTATCGCATTCTAAGGAAAAAAATACATGTATCCTCTTCAATATAAGAGACAATCGCACCTGATGCATTAAATACGTTTTGCTACAAATTAGGGATATCCAAATGCATCCTTTCGCATTACAATTCACTACCGTCTTTTCTTGGGAGTCCTCCTACTCCTAGAACAAGCTCGATGCTCAGTTAAACGTTTGTAATCGAAGTTAACGAATTAAAAGAGGAAATAAAGCTTTACCTCAGGGGGAAAATCACCCACTTGAGACTTCTGCCTCAACTATGGCTCCTCCCCACCCCTCAGCAACAAATTAAGTTTATCCCATCAATCAGGAACGGCATTCAATATGAAAATTTTTTTGGACTGAAGCTTTCGCGTTATAAAGGCATCCCCTCCGAAGAGATATTCAACGGTCGGGTGCAGTAAAACGTTTTGGGAGCACGTTGGAGAGAGGGAGAGAGAGCAGGAGAGAAGAGGGGCGTAGGTATGGGCGGGAAGGGGGAGTGTGCAAGGATAAGGGGGCCACGGGAGTCGAAAGCGGACGATGGTAAAGGGAGAATGGGAGAGGAGGACGAAACGACAAACAGAGAGGAAGTGAAGAGAAAGGGAGGGAGGTGGAGGGAGAGAGAGAGGAGAGGGAACTCACACAACGTGGCAGAAAGGGGAGGAGAGAGGGAGGCGGGAGGGAGGGTAGAAGTTTATTGCCAATAAATTTGTGTACCGCCTTCCTTCAGCCCTCTCCCCCGCCTGCCCTTCCTTCCGTCTCACCCCCTTCACCACCCCCACGCACACACAAAGTCATTCCCTCCCACCTACCCCCAACATTTCCTACCCCCCCTCCCTCTACGCTGCTCCTTCCCAAAGTTCCCCTTGCCCTCCCTCTCCACGGGTCACCGGCAGCAGCCCCCGACCAAGCCCTCCTACAACTCACCCCCCCCCCTGGCATATACTCTCAAACGACCGCTTCCAAGTGCTAGGAGCTACGCGGCGATATTGCGATGCGTCGTTCGCGATGTAGCAATATATCGATTGCGATGTTGCGATATATCGATCACGTCATCGCGATATCTCGATCGTGAAATTTCGATAATCGATAGCGACATTATGATATGATCGATCTCGGTGTTGTACAGCCGCGATTACACACAGGAGTTGACCCCTATACGAGTCCACTTGGAAGGTGAAACTTGAACGTGTATCATACCTACTCCTATAGGAGTTCACCATCGATAGTGGCGGAATTCGATACTTGGACGTAGTAGCCACCATCCTAGTTGTGGTTCCAAGTGAAGTCGACTCGATATTAATCGATCAGATAGGAGTCAACTCCTGTGTGTAATCGCCGTTTAATACATCGATTTCGATATTCTGAATATACTAGCATCACTCCACTGACCGTTGGGTTGTGCGGATGGTCGAATAGTGTAGTGACTCGATACGAAGCGATTCTTAGAGATATCGCGCTGCGTTATAAATCGTTTCAGACGCACGACATTTCAATCGAACGTTGATATTCGTTCTATGCGACACGAATGACTTAGATGTGATGATCGTCCGGGTTAATCGACACATCGTTTTGCTATTTAACGTATTGCATGCGATACAATGACATTTAATCCAATATTCAGTGCAATTCAATATAACGTCATACGCGATGCAATGTCATAGTATTCGTGGCAGTGCAATACACGGTATTACATAATGCCACATGCGATATCATGCGATGCCCATGGCATCAATCAAATCTTTCACGGTGCAAATAATGCAAAGCAATGCGATGTTGGAATTTGAATATCGCTTAGCCCAACTACTTCCCACCACTCCTAATACGTCCCTCCTACCTCCCTCCACTACACACGCATTCTTGGCTACGCACCTCTCCCCGATCCCCCCCACTTGCTTACACACACGAACACACAAACACCCCTTGCATTCAGTTCTCATGGCAACCCCTTCCTATAAAAACCATCCACACCACCCACTTCTCCTTTTCCTATTTCTGTCGTATATTATCCGCATGATTCCAAATCTGTCCCGCTTCTTCCTTCACCCCGTGCCTCGCTCCAAACCCCATCCTTCGGCCGTCCCACTGTACCAACCGCCACCCATAGTGAGACGGAGTGGGGCGGAGGGTTGCCAGCCCCCGCCCATCCTCCACCGACCCCCCGAAGGCACCGCCAGCCTCCTTCTCCCACAAGCCCCCGCGGCCCTTACCACTCCCTCCGCTTTCCTCTAAAAATCCCCCTCCTCTGCACGAAGCACGGCCCTGACCGTCTCCCACCCTCTCAAACTCCACCACCCCCCCTCCCAACTCTACACGCTCGCATAACAACACAAATGCTTTGAACCACCCCCCGTCATCCCCTTCGCTTACTCCCTCTCTCCACCCTCTTTCTCCCTTACAATACCTATATAGCTTTCCTTCTCTCTCCCTCTCGAACACTGTGAGACCCGCTCGATGGCGATGCCTTCGGTCCAACTTGGCCAAAGCAAGCACCATCCCACCCGCCACCCACACAACCCTCCCTCCCCCCCCAACCCTATACTCCCACCCTTTACAGAAAGGGCGGGCGCGATCCGAATTCTCCCAGCCAAAGAGTGGGGAATGCAAATTGTGCGAGCATTAACACCGACAAATTACGCGAGCGGATATGAATGTTATGAGTCAATAGCATTCATCACCATTACGTTGTGATTAGGAAGCGGCACAGGCACCGGAGACAAAAAGAGTTGGGTAAATATTCTATGAACGCATGAGAAATACTTGTATCCGATATAATGAAGTGAATGCAAAAAACGTTGACTACGGATAAATCTTTCGTCGCGCAGCTTAGTACCATATCAGCATTCCCTGCGGTCAACCGCAGAGGTGTAAGGCAGAGGGTGTTAGGACATCATCAATGAAAAAGGGTGGAAATAGTAGAAAGATGGGTAGGAGGGCGGTGGATTATTGTATACTAACGCTTTGTCTTATACTACTGTCACGCTGTTTCGATATAAACACTAAAAGTGCGATGAAAAATTGAATTTTGGTACCACTTAGTTCGGCTGTGCATTTCTCGTTTTGTCGCCTCCATTAGTTCCAGAGATGGAGCGACGGGTCAAAATAATATCCTCCACGTCGTACAACAACTCGCCTGATCTGGATGCATCGACTATTCCAAGTCTGGTGTGTAGTCTCCGAGTCTCTTATGGAGCTTAAATTTCTATCGGATTGCCGCCACGTTCTTAAATAAATTAACCACCACGTAATTAACTAAGTATACATATATTAAGTTTTAAATTGAATCACATTCTTCAAGCCGTACATCGAAAGCGCTTTCTCAACCGAAGATTATTTTCCAATTTTGTAAAACTTCCTGCAGTGATTATTGATTTATTAAAAAAATAATAAATAGTAAAAACGTTATAAATTCCAAATTTTATAAATAAAGTCTCTCTGGAGTGCATACCCGTACCATTTCCCAAGAAAAATGGCTGAAAAATGAGAAATATCTCGAAAAGTGTAATGCGAAGTGGCTGATATTTTGTTATCATTGGAAAGATGAGATCACTTTTTTTATAAAGGGGCCAAATTCATAGAATTTTATGCGAAATTATATCTCGCTCAAACTAGGCACCTTAAAACGTTCGCAATGAAAAATTGCAAGATGCTTCTCATTAAGTAAATTAATAATCCCATTTCATTAAAGAACACCCACCAACTTCAATGATTCCGACTATTTCAACAGAAGGATACACACTCGATGACGCGTTACGTACTCCATTGTGGGCTCTTTATCACCAATCCCTGTTCCGTTGGTAACGTTAAGAAATACTCCACTCTGAACACCACGATCCCAGAGGCTTGGCAAAGAGACTTGCGGGCATGGTGACGACCTAAGGCAGAAATAGTGTACAGCTATGTAATCCACGTCTTCTATGACTGCGGCCGGCCCTGTTGTCATGTGAATTCTGAACGGGGACTGATTCCCTGCCGGGTAACCAACCCTGACCCTTTTTGCGTGCACGTTAACTCACACACTGAATACTCCCTCGTCTCATTTCTTCGTCCCAAGTCCTTTATCTGGAGGACGTATGAAAGCTCTGTCCCTTCAGCCATTTTCCTCCCTATGGCTAACGCGTTCGGGACTACTGCGAGTGCAAATGTGTACATACACACGAACTCTGCGCGAGCTCGGGCAAACATTCCACAGTTGGCAGCCCCTTTGAGCATAAATAATTCTATCGCCACATTGTGCCACTTCACCGACCAATAATTTTAAAAATTCAACTAAGCCGACGCTCTTCGATTTCCCCCGCATGCACTAACCCGGGATCCTTAAACATTAATTCCCCGGTACTCAATTCAAAGAATAGTGATGATGAAATTCCCATCGCAATCTCATTCCTGCAACTCATTCTTCTACGAAGCCCTCCTCCAATCAAGAGCATCACTAATCGACCCGCTGTCCTAATATAAGCAAGGAAAACGAATCTTCCACCCCCTCCTACTGTTCTTTTTGAGCCCAGTATGCATTTCTCCGATAAAAAGATCAATGCCTTAGAAATCTGCTCCAAAGATAAAGGCATCGTGAATCCAGAATAATAACGAAAAAGTCTTATACTCCTCTGAAATAGTAAATATATCTGTATAAACACGGCCTTTCCCACAGCAAAAGGAACTCTGAGAGAGCATGTATTAAACTCCTCAAAAACCTTCGTAATCAGAAAATATTAACCAAATATTATTAGAAAATACAATAATAAAGCTGGCCTCACTTCATCTTCTTTTAATAATTTGAATATTCTAATTTTACCAGATTTTATCCTCGAAAAATTCCATAAACCTAGAGTGAATAACCAATCTGTTAAAATAACGGTCACTCAAGCAAATATAGACACATGTACCTCACATTTTATTCCTCATACATGATGATAACAATACTAATCCAAAACGTTGCTTCAACACATACTACTGAAACGGGTAATAATAAAAGTATATTTCACCAGGATTGAACGTTCGTCGAAAAATACCTTCCGCAAAACCTATCCTATCTAATCAACCGTATTAGACGTTACATTGCGGAAATCCCTCCTACTGGAAGACGTAAATTTGTTACCAAATTATGCATGATGGAGTCGCGACGTGACAAAACGATAACGAAAGATAAAGCTTAGGTATTAAAAAGAACAGAAATTGAGCCCTTGATTACCCTCTCATCCTCAAACATGACTATTGTCTACTGTTATTAGCTTAAAAGATATAATAAGCTAATGATAATAGATTTCTCAAAGCATTTTCTCAGAGTGGAGAACCAATTTACGCCCTTTAATACTCTAACTTCGCAAAAAATCACAATTTTACTTTACAATATCTTTGCATGCACGATATAATTTAAATTTTAAAATCTATTACATTAACAGATTAACACTGATTAGGATAGTATGCTCCTATAATTTATCCAGCGCGTGGACTTAGAATTTCCTACTGCGTTATTCCGGTGGTCCTTTCATGTATTCACGATATCAGCGGAATCCACGAATGAGGCAAGGGTTCTTTTTCATTTCAGAGCTAACCATATCCAACGCTCTCACCCCCTACCCTTATGCAATGAGTTTTTTTTTGCAGCATTCCCTTCCGTTTCGTAATGTCCTTCCCCACGAATTCACGCTGCAAAAGGGAGACTGAGGCCGGGAAAACGGGCAGAATGCACACACAACACAGTGAGTGAGTGGGCAGACATCGACGGCCATGATTAGATCGCCGGGTTCAAACCCAGCCCTGGGGCAAAAATAAAGAGGGCGACGGCCATTTCCCATGCCGGCCTCACACGGCTATCGTCACCAACACCATCACACCACCAGCTCCACACCTCTCCCTCCTCTCCTCTCCGCCAATGCCTGTCGTTATCTCGCCCGCATTGTTCCCATCAAGGCCTTGCGGCCCCTCCGGCGGCGGGGCAGGGCCAACCCGGCCGCTACAGCCGCCGCCGGGAACGGCGCATGAGCTGATGTGCGAATTTTTTGCCCGAAATTGACGCGACGCCCTTCAATATTAATCTTTCCCCCCTCCTCTCCCTCAGACGCGCCCGCCGTTATACCCCTCCTCTCAACGGCCACAGTGTAAAACCACCAACACACACCTTCACCATACCATAAGCACCTAGGGGCTGAGCGATGTTGCGATATTCATGATATATCTCATACTATACTTTAGTGGGTTTTAATACTGTACTATAGAGGGTTCCACATTAAGTCGACAACATGGGCGTTATGGAAAGCGCTGTTGCTAAACCTACGCTTAACATCAGGCCACGGAAGCAACTATTTCCAACTTCGAAATTTTTTAAAATACGTTACTCAAACAGTATAGAATTTACATATTAGAAGGCTCCTGTATGTGCAGTTAATAAACCAGTATAGCACTACATATGTTACTATTTTAATTTTCCAGCTGCAACTGACAATATCGAACCTCCAGCCAAATGGAAATTTACACAAAAAACAATCAACTCAACGTGGAACGCTATATATCCATCCATCTAGTCTCAAATCTATATATTACCCATCAAGAAGTCATAGGGGCGTGTGGCAGAGAATATAAGGCCACCACCCATCAATAAAGGGAGGATAAAGAAAAAAGAATTGGAAAAAGGAAAGGAAGACAGCGAACTGTATTCAAACAGAGTGTCTTGGTACCTCACAGTTTCTGTTATAGATAAAAATATCGAATTGTTTGATACCATGCGATTCACATCAAATGACATTGGATAGCGTGCGAAATACGATGTGCCTACATACTTCACACACATACGATTAGACTGCCGTTTAATGAAATTCAAGCTACTTACATGACATGAATGCTAGTAATGGACGATGCAGCTTCCCTATCGGAATGCGATACCGGAATTCAAGCACCGTAAAGCCTTTTCAAGCCCCGTGTTTTTTTATTCATTTTTAGCATATTTCATCGCCCGGTGAGATGGAGGGCTGCACCGCGCCATAGATTGCACCCGCTCTGCTCACACGCAACAGCGACACCTATACAAAGAGCCAACCATTTATTCGTCTCATTTACCTTCGTCTCTGCCTCCGCTCCAATTCCCTTCGCCCATCACATTTTCCCTCGATCTGCATCCAATACCTCTAATCTACCTCTCTCAAACCCCAAACTGTTTCCCGCGCGCTAGTCTTGTTCACCCTACCTCACCCCAAGCTCCAAAAACAACCTTACCCGCCTCCTAATCTAAATCCACCAGCGTTGTTTGTGAAAATAAATTAGTAAACCCGGTTGGGCAGGGCAGGATGAAAGCGACATTAAGGGCCTCTTGGCAGGACGCCCCTTGGATTAAAGGATTTCAGAAAACTGCAAGCCGAGCGAAATGAGCCATTGGTAGCATCATTTCGGTGATGTAATTTCAATCACTTAATGAACTATTGCCAAGAGTTCCAAACCATAACACCTTACATAGTCTACACTTAAGGTACTCACGAAAAACAGATGACAGATACATACAAACACATCACACCATTACCTATCAGGATAGGAACCGTCAAAGAGCTTAATTATTGCCGATAAGCCTAGGAAACGATAAGTCAAGTTCACCATAATGCCCTATCCTTGCATGCTTATTTCGCTTCTATTACATACGTGCATTGCTGCATAGACACTCTCCTATACTCAAGAGTTAATATTCTTCCTCTTTAGAGTCTCTTCCACCACATTCACCCATGAATTTATTGGCCCACCATTCACTCCTCTTTTTTCGTGTTTCGTCATTCGCCTCTCATTCATTCTCTCGACATGACCAAACTCACGAAGTACGATCGTTTCATACATGTCCATACCCGGTTGATGGTCAAATTTCCTAATGGATCATTCAGTGACGCAGAGAAACTTTCCATGACTTGGGATGAACTTAGCTTACGCTTAATAAACGGCAGGGATTCAGCACATCTCAAGTATTAAAAAAAAATTATTTCGTAGCACTTTCCCAAACAATGTGGAGAGTTAATTTCGACGGATTACCCAATAACTTAATTATCAACAATTCAAAAAGTCGCTACTCACATGATTTGTGATTACCTTATCTGAATTGACTAAGAGAAATGGAGATCAATAACATAAACACATAAACACTTATAACCCATACAGGTGACAAAGCAACTTAAGCAAGTCTCATAACTTTCATAGCAGTAAAAACGTTGAAGACGCATTTAGTTACAATACTTCGCTACGTTTACTGATGAATTAGCAACAACATGATTGGAAGAACAGACAAAAGCTAAAATTTCCTTAAGAGGTCTGCATTCAAAGCAGTGTGAAAGGGACTTCTTCAAGTTTTCACAACGTGAGTACATCAAACGCGTATACCGACGATAAATACAACTATTTTCCATTTCGTACCTATATAATGGATAAAGTAACAAGTTAATGCCAAAATAATCCAAAAGATATAATTTTAATTCGTTATTTATAATTATGAATAATGAGAAATGAATATTAGCCAGTTTCAAGAGAGCAATTCATTACCAATACGACGAAATGAATGTTAGAGAATTATGGCCGCGAGCACAACTCAAGGCAGAGACATCTATGCGGAGTGATCGTAAATTAAATTCTTAGCCTCGTGCCATTAAAAGGGGACGAAAAATAATGATGCAAAAGGAGAAACAAGATTCCGAGCGGCTCTCGTTCTACGGGCGTCCGTTATTATTTCCGTCAAGGCGCCACGCGATAAAAGCAGCCCTTAAAAACGAGGGACGATTATGGTGAGAGAGGAAACAGTGAAGCCAGTGAAAAACGAATCTGCAACCTTCTTCTCCGACATCCAATCCACGGCCACCTCCTCCCCCACCATTTGACCACCATGCATCCCAGTCGACAAAAGCATCATTGCCTCCACCTATCAGGCCCCCGCACAAGTATTTAAAAAAATAAAGCACGAGGAGAGGTTTTTAGCGTTAAGCGTATATCATATTGGATTGTTCATGTCACGAACCGGTTCGTCCATCTCAGGTTTACGACTTCTCTCCCCCTATCTTCAAACTCTTACTCTTCAAACTTACTCTCCAAACTCCCGACCACTTCCAAGAGCAAGACTTGAAAAATAATACGCGATAAATAAAAACCGTTCACGAATACCAATTGGCGGACAATTCCTCTCAACAACAACTCAACTCACACCTACGAGATTAGCCTTTCGAAATGAGGAAATTTTCTACGCATGAGCAGAGAGGCAAATCACTCTAAAATTAAGGGTCCTATTGACCCGGGTACAAGAAAGTTCTGGACATTTAATGGCATTCATCTATCCACAAAGCACAAATTCCACAGATTGAATCTGTTCAATTTCCTAACAGTATTCGTTTTAGCGCGGATAAATTCCTGTTCCTCTCTATGAATGCGTTGAAAAACTCCGGAAAACCACATTTTTAAAGTATCCTAAAACCGCAAGATATTAATGTCAGTGATTAACTTATTTTCAGGAATGGCATAGCATGCCTGGAAAGCGTCGGTACCGAAAATCGATCTCGATGCGATAACACTGAAAAGATTACAATATTCAGCTATACCAAATGTTAGAATTCCATGGAATATATATTGAATGTATCATTTGTCCTGGGTAAAGGACCATGAGTAAACACGGCGGTTTTCCTTTCGACAACCGAAAAAAATAACATTTCCATTAACATTTATATGCATGAACTATAAGGAAGAGGGGGGGAGTTCAATACCAAAGGACCCGATTTTCAATTAGGTTCATGGAATGAATCTAACCCCCTAAGCAAACGAAACACCGCAAAGGGGGCCTCGATTATACGCCATGGCAAACCTAAGCATTGTGCTAAGCATTACCAAAACATAGTTCCATTGATAAATGACGGGCCCATAAAGCCGCCAGAGAGAACCGTTTCCATTTCAGCTGTCGTGAAACCCTCCCCGACCGCCCGGCCTCCTCCCCCAATGACACGCCCCCCTCCTCCCAGAAACCCACCCCTTTCAAAGCCTTAGGCCCCCACACCCCCTCCCGCAACCAACCCTCCCGCTCCTCACAACGCCATTTCCCCATAGTGTCAACCAACGGAACCCAAAATTGGAATCAGCACCTCTCTCCCTATCGGCCTCTCTATGCAAAGCAATCCGATGGCACTGACATCCGACGGTCCACCAACAGTAGGTACTTACACTTCCTTTCGGCCATTTCCCTTCGTTCAAAGAATTATAAACTAACTCCCTGCTGAAAGTGATTCCTTTTCTGTCCTCGAAAAACTGCACCAGCTTGGCCATGTTACACCTTTCCGTAAATAATATCTACCTATGTAAAATGTATCTCTCTTTCTTGTTACTTGTATTGCTTTCGTTCTTATTAATGTTTCATGCGGTAGGTACGTATCATATTTATTTTTTTCTGTTAGAAGCGCACAGTTAATGGGTAGTATTGCTACATGTGGATAACTTTCTTTAAATATAAATGAAATAAGCGACACAGCTTCAATATTTTGGGCCAATTCTTTCCAAACTCTTCCTCATGGCGACATCTTGGCAGTACACACAGTTTTACAGAACCCCAGTTATTGACATTTATTGCAAAACAGATTTTATTTAAAAAAGACATTCATTCAAAAGATATAATAAACGTTTACACGTTCATAATAAAAATGCAAAGTTATTCATAGATGCTACCACTAGACCCCCCGAAGTGCCGTGACACTCATTGTCAGTTAGGAAATCACTGCTATAGGCAACGCGAGAATGTAAAACCTGGAAGAAATCTCAATAAGGCTATAATTTGCGCATAATCTTTCAACAATAAAATCACAACTTTCATTTCAATCAATTCTGAAAAGGTGTGACATATTTGAGCCAAATTAGCAGTATTATAAGATATCGACGGGTGGGATGAACTCTTTAGATGAATGAAATTACGAATATTATTCAGTAACTAATTCCATAAAGAATCTGGGCAACATCAGAATAGACACGAGGAGTCCCGGCACCGCGTACTTTTATTTTAAAAACTCTTTTTATAGTTAATTTCCTCTGTATAAAAAGAATCCTACAGGTAAAACTTCTGCATTTCGGTAATCATAGATCCCGTATTCCACCATAATATACGCCTTCTCTAAGAATACGCACCGGTAAGGAAACGGCAAGACTCGGCCAAATTGTCTCTTGGATGTCGGGTAGCTATTTATATTCTCAAATCTGTGGATTTACTTGACGCCAGTGCGGTCTAAATACAGCCCAATGAAGTAAAAAACAGTTTCCATCGATTGCAATTTCAAAAGGTTTGGTCATACAACCAAAAGTGAACTAACATAAAATAGGTTATTTTTAAAAACTTGTCCACAAGAAAATTAAATTAATATTTTATGGGTGAAAAATTCACAAAAATCATGAAGCTGTTCATACTGTACTGTACACTGAAGGGAATTTTCGTCACCAAGGGAAAATCGCTGTATGCACATGACACACCTTACAAGCTGGTAAACAAAACAGACTAATTTCCCAGGAGGGAATCGAACGTAGAACTTTGGAGTCGGACGAGAAATTTCCAAAAACCAACCGGACAAAGCGTCATGAATTTCAGACTCTTTCCCGGCGGACAATGACAAAAAAAGAACACCCAAGCAACAATACTTCGCCTGTGCGTTTTGGGTGCAAAACTTCCGCCTTCATCCTATCGCCTCAATCCAGCCTACCGCGCATTATTTGTTATGAAAACAGTATTTTCATACGCTCACACGTGTAGATAAACACGCACGGATTCGGGGACATATATTTAAAGCCCCCCGTCTGGGTGGTAAAGTCACCGGTACGTACAATCTCTCCCCGTCCAAAGCACAAACACTCCCGTCTCCCCCCTTATCCTGTGTAACCCCTCAGCAGCCCCCTCCCTTCTTTCGTTTCTCCCACCCCCCCACCAAAGCGCCCCCTCCCAGGTCTCCTCCCGCTCTCATAAACACACTCAAAGCCCCTCACCCCAATCTTTCCCCTAGCGCGCACATTCGCCAAACCCCTCATACCCCTCCACTATGCACCCTGACACCCTCCTCCCTGCTCCGCAACCTCCATTTCAAACCCTCCCCTCCATCCCAAACCCTTTTCTGACAGGCTTCCCTACTCCGCACCCCTTCTATCTCCCCTTCCCCCAAACTCACTCCCTCTCTCTCTCTCCCGGGTGTTGCCATAATTAATGGAATGTTCACACGAAACCGCCTCATTTGGGTGGTGGGGCGGGGGGAGATTTAAGGGGAGGCGCAGGAAGGGGGGGGGGTTTAAGAGATGGGGGAAAGAGGACCCTGGAGGTAGGAATGGTGGAGTAGGGCCTATGGCTGCAAGGCAGGGACAAGGGGGTTTCTCTGCGTGCGAGTCTGCAGGGGTTTTGGCCCTTTGCGACGAAGCAAGGAGCGCGGAATGGTGCGGAAGTTTTGGTGCTGTGGAAAGGGTGGGTATGCAAGGAGGCTGAAATACCCTGGAGAAGGCACTATTGGCCCCGTGCATGGAACGGGAGCGTGGCGAGAATAATGGTGCCAAGGACAGGAATGGCCAGGCCTAGTTTGATCGAAACATTGAAATCGCAATAGGTTAAAAGTTAACTTCAACTACTCAATTCCGGGAGTAATCTGAGCTTTCATCTAACCGCTTTCCTTTTGAATTCAATCGATGATTCGGTATTCCGCTCATTGATTGGCATATCATCTGAAGGGACTACACCTCAACTAACTTGAGTTGAGGTCTTCTCCGGAGCAAGAAAAACACAAAATCTAAAGCCAAAATTGTTAATAAGCCTACATTTTAACTTCCAAGTTCTTTTTGACAAAACTCATACTTTGTACGTCTCCCACCGCATTCACTTTTTTTCATGATCCGAAAAAAGCATGAAAAACACTTAGCAATTCCAGCCAGACACGTCATCGAAACGGATAGTTCCGTACCTCTGCGGTCCGAAACTTAACATTAACGGATAATGTGGTATCCACCAGGAGTAAAACTCCACCAAGACGAATAATTTCGCGCCTATTAGGAAAAAAACAACCAAAACGGATGATTCCTAACCAATCATGTACCAAAATTTACCGAAAAGACCATTTCGCACCTATCTGGTCCGAAAATGCACGCATAAGCAAGTTCGGGACCACATTCCAGAGTGTCATACATGTGGATCAGGATGAAAAGGGAGTCTAGAAAGTAGGAAGGGGTAGGCTGCACACAAGCCATAGGGTAAAACGGATATTTCGTACCTACTAGGTCTGAATGACAAACGACATGGATCATTACGAAGCAATCATATCGAAACTTCACCGAGAAAGCTAATATCCAACCAATCTGGTCCGAAACTATACGTATTAGGACGTTCAGGACCACATTCCAGTGTGTTACACGTGTTATGGGATGTATGCTAAAGACGGAGTCTAGATAGTAGGAAGGGGGTATGCTCCATACAAGCCAGAGGGTAAAAAGGATATTTCGTAACTATTAGGTCTGAAACAACCAACACGGTTGCTTCCGAACCAATCATGTCCCAAACTTCACTGAAACAGACCATTTCGTACCTATCAGGTCCGACACTGAACACATAGGACCGTTCGGGACCACATCCTGGTGTGTTATACATGTGGAAAGGGGAGCCCAGAAAGTACAGGGAAGGGCTGCAGACGTGCCAGGGGTTAGGAGGGAGAGGGGCGCTAGGAAGGGAGAGGAGGAGAGAGGTGAGGGAGGTAGGGTTGGAGCGAGTTCCAACGGGGAGAATAGTGGTAGGGGCTCAAGGGTAACAGAACATGGCGGAAGGGGGAGAAGGAATGAAGGGGGGTGGAACTCCGGGAGTGGGATAAATGGAAATTCGGTGGGGGTGTGGGGGGATTTGTGATGAAGGAGGGAACGCAAGGGGGGAGGGTTTTTGGGTTTGGGCAAATGGGGGGTGCAGAGTGGGAGGTGGGGGGGGTGTTAGAGAGAATGGGTGGAGCAGAAGAAAGGGGAAATTTTGGGGACCCGGGGGAGGGTGGTGGTGTTGAGTGAAAAGAGGGTAGCAGTAGTCGAAATGGAACGTTAGATATCGCGGAATTGAAAGAGAGAGCTGAGAAGAGGGAAATGGAAAAGACAGGGGTGTAAAGCAACCGGTAGAAATTAGTCTGCGAAATGAGAAAAATATGCGGAGGAGAGACCTGGAAATGGGGTAAGAGATTATTGGATGAGGATCTTAAAGGAGGCGTAAGTAATGCACTTATTGTCGCATTCGGTGGGGTAAACACAGCAGGGGATAAGACAGAAGACGTCACACAAACAGCTATGCATACAAAGACATGTAGTTGCGAAAGATGGAAGTCGGGTTTACATAAATGCGACAGAAATTTCAGAATGGTATATCAAAACCAAGTTTGTTTTACGAAGTCGGGGCGAATCAATCATTTGCCTCAGCTATTACATTAAGGCTCGTTTTTATAATGCCCCGTTTACGTTAGCTATGAGGTGACCAAGGCTTTACGTTTATGCGAGGTTAAATGAGATTTTGGGTCTGAAAATGTATATATCATCGACGGTTGAATGTCGTGAAGTTTATCGATTGGGGTGATCGTAAACTTACAAGATATTAAACTGAGAAAGTGCATAACCACAGATTCCATCGGGCCTGAAAGTAAAATTATGTTTTCTAATTCTTTTTCAGGTGCACAGTCGTGGAGACCAATAGCAAATATCTAGTGAAATAGATATAAGTTGATGGTTTACGGCCTGTGAACCAAGAAGCTACAGAAGACGTATTCACTAACCGCAAGCTTAACGATTCGAATTCAAAAATTTAATCGCAAGTACACACTTTGATAGATAAAATGCCATAAATTTGAGGTATAATGGGACAACATCTCGCAAGATAATCATCTGGCGACCTCTGGCTTTAGCGGACTTAAAAACGGCGCTGCAAAATAACCCCTCCTGTCAAACACGGAATGCGTATGTAGGAATGCAAACAGGTAAAGGGAGAAGCCGGACATTGGTAGCAGGAAGGTCGGTGAGACAGAAGGGAAAAATCGCTACAAGGATTCACACTACCCGGACTAAGAGGCAAAGAGCAGTAAATGCAGAGATGAGAAAAATAGATATAGGAGAAGGCAAGAGTTGAGTTTCACATCCACTCACGACCGGGGGAAGGAACGTTTGAAAGGCACTGCATGGCGTTGATAGTGGAAAACGGCATTGTGATGCCAGAGAATGGGGGGAAGTCACAGGGGTTCAGGGTTTTTAGGAAGGGGTAGGCGTAGGGAGGAGGAGTGGTATACAGGGGCAGAGAGGAAGGAGCAAGGGTTGAGAATAGAATGGAGGCAGAAGGAGATTTGGAAGGAAGCGGACAGTGATGAAAGGTACGACTGCTGTACGAACTAGCGTGGTTGGGGTAGGTCTAGAGGGTGGGAACTCTTGTTGAGAAGTTGGATTTTAAAGCAATGGAAAGAATGATGGAATAGAAAGATTTCAGAAGGTGCCACCGCGTCTGTGGCAAAACAATACAAAATTCCACCTTTTGGCTAGTTCTATTGAAAAAAATATTATTGGCCCAAATAGACTTAAAATTCTATGGCAGCCCTAGGCTATTGGGAAACAAGATTGAGATAAAAAATATGCAGATAATTCGACGATTATATTTTAAATTAACACTTTGTTCCGCCCATATGGGCATACTTCAGGGACAATTCCGTCGAACTAATGAATTTTGACTTCATCTCCTGTAGTTGTATACTGATAAATCCAAAATTATGGCGGATCGGTGCTTATATTTCATTTCCATTCCACATGTGGGTATTTGCTTCATTTAGACTGTTTTAGGTGAAAATACCATTTATATTAGGTAGATATATATTATTTTCACCCATAATCCACACATTCTTGCATTTAACACCATGCAATTTCAAGTTCAATTACACAAATAGTACTGTGGAAAGGTATTATTTTGTTATTCATATAAAACAGAGGACATATTAGTAGCCAGGACTTGCCTTTGGTGACATTTCTGTCATTTTACAGGGTCACCACCTTCATCTATAGTAAAATATCTGATGGGAATGGATAAATGATTAATCATGTGAATGATTCTAAACCAATACTGCAGCGACGGAAGTCACAGAACGACACCTGAGGCACAATCACACTGAGGAACATTTAGGTTACGAAATGAAATTGATTCTCCGTCATGATGTCTGAGAGTTGTAGATCCAACTCCTTCCAAACCACATAACGCTCCATAGCATTACTCACGCTCATTCTTTACCCCTAATCGGCATGTAAAGCTTCAATCACTTCTTCGCGCAAATGGAAAACAGAATGATCGATAAGCGCAAGCTCCAAAATTCTAAAGCGGAAGTCCCTCCAAACTATTCAAAATTGCCACGTAAACTTCAGTCGATCCCTATAATACTAAAGGAATCTTATAGGTCTTCAGTACAGAATAAACCGATAAGTTAAAAAAATACATCGGCAGGTGTACTAAAACTGCGGTAAAATGAATGAATTCTTTTCTCCCTATCCCTTTTGAATTCTAGGACGTGATGAAAATATGTTCTCCATTATTTTCCCTGTTCAACCGACATGCATTTCGTCAATCTCCATCTACAATTTTTCTCCTCTAAAAGAGAAAAAGGTAGATATAGCGCAAGCAACATATGGGCTTCCCATCCCTACCCTTTCAACCAAATTACCCCCAACAAACCTCCAGGTGCTCCGGATAACTTCGCCACAGTAGTTTAAATATTATTTTCATACTAATGGGATAAACAATTAAAATTCTACGTGCTCACAAGCACCTTAACTTGATGCTTAAAATGCGAGAGCTAATTTAAGGGCATAAGGTCCCATCACAGTTTAAGGAAAAGTAAAAAAATACGTAGACAATGGATCACTAAGGAGTACAATGACACTTCCTTTATTCTAGCAGGTTACAGCTAGCATTAGAGCGTACGATTACCAGGAGAACGTATGTTTTCTGTTCAATCGCCATTCACTGCGTCAAACTTTTCTTCACATAAATTAAAAACCGAGAGATAAAGCAACAAGGGGTTTTCTTCTTCCTTTCAAACCAACCTCCAAGTACACAGGATAACTTCGACAGAATACTTTGGATATCATCATAATTTATACTGGAGGTAAACTATAAAACAGCATAACGTCGTATGAGTACAAAAATACATTTTTAGGATTTATGGCTTCAGGTCACCGGCATCGCAGAAGTTAAAGAGACTCGAAGGCTAGACGAATAGGCGCGGGAAGAGAGGACACAGTGGGTAGCTGGTGGGGTGTGATCAGGTCAAAGAAGATTGATTGGAAGGTGATATATAATCCCGGTTCATTGAACAAATTAGCGCTGAACTAGCATCAGCCCTTAAGCGAGAAATTAACGCAATGACTTAAAACTGACGAGCAATATGAAAGTGTTACATAGCTGTTCTGAGGACTAGGTTTGGAGCCGTTAAAGACTCGGAGGCTACACGCTAGGCTTAGATTACTTGAGAAATTCAGATCAGGCCAGTTTCAATGCGACACGGAGGATTTCGTATTGACTCCGCACTATATCTCTAGAACTTATAGAAACGAAAAAATAATGAAGATGCACTGAGGAACTGATAGATACACAAATTCCTACTTTCCAAGAAAAAATAGTGAAAATAACAAAAACAGCGAAACATTAGCATACGACACATCGTTAACATACAATTCACCTCTGTTCTCTCCCCACTATTTTTCTTCCATTCCCGCCCATTTCATGACTGGTGTCCTCACACCCTTATGCCACCCGCCCCTGCGGCCTCGGAAGGAAGTATGTAGACGTAGAGGGGAGTGAAATTAATGCATAGTTAACCAATACCATGGACACTAAGATGCGGTAAAATAATGCCCTCCAAACCATTTGCGTTCTGGTATGTGATTAAGAGATGCCCTCCCGAAAAAAAATATTTTTTCCCTCCAAAAACAACTGGCATGCATTACGTCAATCTTTTTTCTTCGCACAAATGAAAAACGGAGGGATGAAAAGCGCGAGCAACCAAAAAGGGTCTTCGTCCTCGTCAAACCCCTCTCCCTTCAACCCTCGAACAACTCCAGGTACACGTATACATTCTCCTCTTTCCCCTTTCCACCCCCCCCCCAATCCTCCTCCCTACCTCCTCCTATCTCATCCGAGCTAAAAGGATCAAAAGTATCGATCGAATGCGTCTGTCATTCATTCGCCCCGACACTCCAATTCACTGTAAGTGATCCGAGCCTCATCTAATTGCCATGGAGGGAGAGTAGAACGTGCGAGGGTACAGGAGGGTGTAGGAGGGAGGGAGGGTTTTATGGGGGCTGCGGTGGGTTGGAGGTTGGCTGGGGGCGGGTGAACAGAGGGAGGGGAGTGATGGTTGGAGAGGGCGACGGGGAGTAAGGAGAGGGATGGTTACAGAGTGCGTTTTGGGAGGGGGGCAGGGGGGGGGAGTGGGTGACGGAAGACTGTTAGAAGCATGAATTAAATATTATAAATTACGCAAAAAATTTGTTTCAATTTGCTGAAATTCGAAGAACTTAACGAAATATACAAATGTAAGTTTTTAACTTGACTCATTTTTATCACGCCGTACGATGAAAACACCTTCAAAACAAAAGATTTTTTTGCGATTCAGTAAAAATTACCGCTGTAGTTGATTTACTTATAAAAATAGTTTAGAAAGCACACTGACTAGACAGATGCGTATAGGCGTAGCGAAACTTGGTGAACCTCGCTTGTGAAGGGTATGACGTGAAGGAGAGTAAAGCATACAAGAGATGTGGGATTAATGTAGTTTGAGCGAGACATCCCTTGGAACCAAATTCGATGAATTTGGCCTTGCTATAAAGAAAAAGATCTTTTCTTTACCATGATAACAAAATACCATCGGCATACCACACTATTTTTCCACATATTCGCCAACAAATACCAGCCATTTTCCACGAAAAATGGCACAGGTGTGCACTCCAGAGAGATTTTATTTAAAAATTGAGGAAAATCTAACGCATAAATTTCGTCAGATATTTAAAAGCCTGTAGTTTTTATGCTTTCTCAGCAATCAAATCACTAGAATATGCCTTTAAATCCGCGATGAAGAAGTCGTCAGGCAACTGAATATTCTGTGCTAGTTCTGTATATGGTACCACCACGTAACTGTCTCTGAGATAACTTAGGGAAGGCATTCCTGAACCAAATTTAACCCTCCCCCATTCTTTCGATGGGCGTATCATCCTCAGGGAAGAGAATTTGACTCAAAGGGAATCCAATAGAGTAAGGGTAGGATAGGGAGAGTAGTTATGGTTTAAAACGCAATACACTACTGGCTGTGATAGAGAATTGAAAATTCAATAACCTGGACTGAGATTCGAATCCGGATGACAAAAATTCATAACTGTTACTTTAACAATTCAGCTACCAAGGCTTCATGTTCCGAAGCGAATTCAATAAAGACTCTACCTCTCTAGACCCTCTCTCTAAGACTCTAGAAAATAAATCTACCGGTAAAAGGCAGGTTTTATTGAAAGTCAGAGAAAATCCTCCAGATTTTTACATGTACAAGGCCCTATGTATCTACTTTGTATTTCCTTCATCATCTCCACTTACGTCCTACCCTTCTTCATCCCGTCCATAAAACTTATGCTATTTCTTCCCCTTCCTCGCTTTTCCAACTTGCTCGAAAAGTATCGGGAGTCTTCAAATTATCAACTTTACATTGAAAAGTTAAAAACAAAGAAAAACGTTTTTTAGTCAAAAAACCTCGCGTTCATATCCTTAACGCGCCAGTCAACGACAGGGAAGTGAGGAACGAGATGAAATGGGTGGGAGGGATTCAAAGGAGGATGAGGGAAACAGAGGAAGCAGCAAGTGCAGCGGAGGGGGGGATGGAAGCAACTCAGTAGTGTGAGCAAGAGAAGGAGTCATATAATGGTTTCCGACTCCAAAATGGGAACGCATCAATAATCGCTCACGAAACTTGCTCTCCGCATCAGCGGAATTCCATTCAGGCCAAATGACGTAGATGGATATGCCTAATTAAAACTCATACTCACTCACTCACTGCCGCGGCTCAGAGCGGTAATTGGATGATGGGCGCAGCAAAAGCGGCTCGCGCGGAGAATTCCTCCGGGGGAGCAGAAGGATGAGAGTGCGGTATATACTATGAGCGAGGAGTGGAGGAAGAGGTGTAGGGAGGGGGGTGACGCAAAATGGTTGCAGCCGAGGGAAGGTGGGATCGGGAGGTTGGTGTCTGAAATTGGGGGGTGGGAGATGTTTTGAGTGACGGGCTAGCGTAGGGGGGAAGTAGGGGGGTGGTGCTATCGGGCGGCAGAAGGATACCCCTCTCAGTCTTGTGGAGGAGTGCATTGAAAAGCCTGTGGAGGAACGGGATAGGCGGTCGTTGGAATTAGTAATAATGAGAAGAGCATACCATGCTCGAGAATGGAGGAAATGACCACCTAAAGTGACGGGCGAGGCACCATTCTCAGGAAAAAATAAAATAGCGGCGTGGATCTCAAGCAGCCAGCTCAGAAAACTTACTGCAGAATTGATTGTGCCTCGAACTTACTATGGTCATCTGAACGACTACTTACTAACGTATCGCGAATGATGCTCCCCCGGTCACCAGGACATCGTAAATAACTATCCCTCAAGAGAGGATTCCCCAAGTTTTCCTACAGTGTGGCGTGGAGACAGGGGAAATTAATACCATTAAAATAACTAAAAATGGTGTATGGAATCAATAATGAAAAATCATCGATAATATTTTTAATTCTACATACAACTTGAACCCAAAGCAATGCTCCGCATTTGTGTGCAGTAAAGCCTAATTGTATAGCAAAAGTAAACAGAACTACTTTGTAATCACAATTTAATCTGTAATGCACAATGAAAGTATTTTATGTACAATAATTAATGTGAAAAAAAATTTTAAAAATTACCACGTGAGTAAAATAATACGGAGCAGTAATTAATAAGTATAAAAAATAAAAATAAAACACAATCTTCTACATACTCGCAAATAAAACTGTTTGTAAGTTACGGAAACGTAATCATGAAGGTATGCTGAAGGCATTTGAAGTCAGCGGGGAAGATCATTAACAAGTTTAAGTCCAGGAAATAGGTTTCACGGATTCGTCCTCCTCCTCGGTAGTTCACGAGACATGATCTCATTAAACATTTGAAGCCTACGATGAGCACACAGTCGGCTCATACGGTTACACACCGATTATACAATGATTCTCATCCCACCGACACCAAGTTGAGCAAAGTTTTTCACCACGCGGCCACCGGATATGTGGGGGAGGCGAGGGGAGGGACGGAAGGGTGAACGTAATCCTCAAACCCTGGGTGCATCGGATGCAGAGTTTTGGAGAGATTCCGGGACTAATGCGCTTCAGCGGAATGGAATCAATCCAGATCCACATCCGATTCAGCTCTGGATGTCGCGGGAGGATGGCAGAGGTATAAAACCAAAGTGGTTCGATTCAACACTTTACTTATAACATTCAATGAGATTTCCACTATTTTTCCTCCGCAAAGCCTACGTTTATCTTCTTAACCTGATTTAAATTGTCTGGAGCGTTAATCATGGGTGGGTCACTGAGTGCATATTTTAATGATTTTTCAAGCAAGCCGAAAACAATTTCTAGGACCATATTTCATTCAAGTACATCTGTTTATGCGTTGGATCACTCACCATACATGAAGGGATGGAAATTATATTGAAATTTTTTCCTTTACTCAAAGCATGTTATGATTTGAGTTTTCGTAGCGGTATTCAAAATTCAGGCGAAATTCATATTTAAATATGATTTTTCGAATATTTGACTAGGCTTGACTCCTTGATATCTGTTGGCAACCATTATAATACCATGAAATTTATTATTTAACGTTTGTAAGAAAATCTGTAAATATATGCAATCGAATTATTAGGAAATATATACATAGGACACTGTCTCTGGCGTAACTCGGTGGAACTCCTTCATAATGAATTAAAATACAAGCACTTGGTTATGATTCCACACTTTATTTTAAACAACACGACCTAGGTTTCGGCATATCATGCTATCATCAGGAAATGAGCCTTCATATTGCGTATTAAAATAGCATTATATGCCAAAAAACCAAAGAGGTTAAATGAAATTTTTTTCACTTTTGTTGATAGATGTCACAAATAGTATCATGCATGAAACATTTCACGCAAATCTTCACATAAACAAAAATCGCTCCAACCACGTTAATGAAGAAATCATCTTCGGCTCTGGTTTATGGAACTGTGTACAATTTTATATAAAAACATGACCGGTTTAGTCACTACGTTTCATATCTTGAAGATATTACGCAGTCACGAAACCGGTCGTGATTAATAAAGCCAACGTGGAATCGCAAAGCGTTATTTTTAGCAAAATTCTGAGGATACCGGGACTAATCATGGGACCGGGACTAATCACCTTATACAAAGTCACAGGCACACAAAATTCAGTAGCTTTGCTGGCTAAAGCAGGTGGCATGACATCTAGGTATCCGGGTTATAGTCACGATCAAGACAAACTGTTTTCCCTCGATGGGATTTTGGCACTATTACTTTTTACAATTGCTATATTCTTTACCCGGCATTGGAGAAGAAAGCTATAATTCAGATTATTGGACAAAGTGTGAAACGAGTAGCAACATTCGCAAAAGAAAAATAAAGTGGATTGACCCACGATGATTCCAATTGGATTTGTTGTAAAAATACCGGAGGGAAGGGCAAAAAGATAAAATTCCACGAAGAAGATGAAGGTAAAAATATTGAGAACAAATTACGGACGACCTGTGAAAAAATAACTACAATGAAGTAGTAACACAGCGTAGACTAGGAAATATAAAATGCCTGTAGTTAGATACAACTTTGGAAATCAAGGACATGATAACTTGAGACCAGGGTGTATGGGTCCAAACACCCGGTGTAATTTTCAGGAGTTATTTTACACGTGCGAACTCTCTCACACTACTCTTACACATCTCACTGATCCAGGAAACTTCAGCTCTTCAGAACAGTTTAAACAATTAACTTACTTCTTCATCGAGCAAAATTCAATCTTTACATACATCTCTTAAACTCAACTAAATGTTTAATCGCATAGCCCAGAGTGGTGAGATTTTCATCCAGGCGGGACTAGATCTCGCGACCTCAGGAAAGAGAGGACGATACCGCGACGCCAGCGAGTCTGAACCCAATGCCAAAAAAATTAAACCACTTTTTCCCTTAGATTCCAAGAGGATTATGTAATATTTTCAACTGCTCAATTAGCAAAAAGAATCATCATCTCTCTGAATTAAAATTCCACATGTGAGTTATATTATTTTTAGTGATTATTTTAGTGAAGAAAAATCCATTAAAACTACTAGATATAACTATGAAAACTAAGGATAATTCCATGAAAATAACTAGAAAAAGTATTGTAAAAAAATTCTACCATAGCATCACATTTCCTGGAAGCTGACCAACTACAAATCAATTTAGCCACTCAAGTTTTTGTTTCAGTGTTTTTTTAATGTTTCATGAATTTAACTGAGTAACCGCCAATCAAATATCACGGAATACATTATTATTAAATGAAAAAAATAATTCCAGAATGACTCTTTGTCTAAAACTCTGACCTAAAAAATTCAGCGGTTGCCATCCTCTTAAAAATTATCACTACCATCTGGCGATCGACGCGACCCCACAGAGATAATAATCAAATTAAAAAACTCGCAGCATAGAGGACGAAGCAGCGTCAGGCAACACAAACCGTCTGGAAAATTAGCGGCGGGAGTGGGAAATGAAATTGTGATACGGAAAATCAGCTGTAAAATACATCAGATACATTGAACAATAGAATGGAATTAGTGAAGTCCCACTTTCATACGCGGTCATTCAAATTGTCATAAGCACAATAGAAAAATGGCGGAATGAGAAGGTGCGTGGCTAATAGGAACAAATGCAAGAAGATGGAGTGATTGCAACTGAAAATAAAAGACAGCCACGAAGAACTGAATGGGAGAAGGTAAGAGAATGGGAGATGAGAAGAGTGAAAATTTTACCTTTTTTCACATATATTTTATAATCCCTCCAAAAAAATTGGTGGAGAGCTTTTTGCTGTTTATGGGAGGGGGTGAGAAAGAAATTAAAATAAAAAAGGGGGAGAAGGCTTCTTATCCTTTTATTTACTATTATTTCGAAAACAAAAATGCCCGACGACTTTAAAGAGGTCCAGGACGTGTCCGACGGGAATGGATCTGGCGGGGGATGGATGTGGGAAAAGGGGGAGTATGGCGGGGGGTGAACAGTGGAGAGGAGAACGTTAGGGGAAGAGTGAGTGATGGGGTTGGAGAAATATGGGTGCAGCGGGTGGTGCGGAAGATGATGTGGGGGGTGAGGGAAGAGAGCCCATCAGAGTGGTGCCAGCTCGTAGCGCGGGCGAGGATGACAGGGAAGGGGAATATGTGCAAAAGCAGTAAGAGGAGAGAGCATCGGAATTAATTACGTAGAAGGGTGATCACGCGATTCCAGAGTAACGGTGCCGCCGCTCTTATGTCTCATAGCAAACGATAAACCTACATCTATCCACTTCCCTATGACCTCCGACCAGGGTGTATGACAGGGTGTTACTGGGACACCCATCTATAAAATGGAAGGTTATGAAAAAAGGGAATAAGGGAATAAATAGTATAAAAATTGGAAAATATAGTTAGTGGCACGTTTTATGATAGAACTAGTGCCTTGAGGAGGGGACAACGAGAGTGCATCGGAATTAATTAATTATGTCGAAGGGTGATTGCGCGAATCTAGAGTAACGGTGCTGTCGCTCTTATATCTTACAGCAAACGATATATCTACAGCTACTGGATAGATATACTAGGTAGCAGACAATGTCTTACTAGCAGAAGCCAGGTGTATGGCAGGGGGTTTTCAGGACACACAACTATAAAAAGGAAGTTCAAAGAACTGCGGAATCGGCCGCGCAGTAATTTTAATGAGCCACTCGCTAGTGATCCCACAATTGAGTGACCACTGGCAGGTTTTTAAACACCTTTGTGTTTCAAGTTGGGCTTTACGTCGGGGACAGTGGCGCTTAGCGCACAAAATCGAGTACTTTATAACATCATATGCACGGTACTTCTGAAAACACCTCGTATCTCAAGCCCCCAGTATTTCACAACGGAAATGGACGCCTGGGTACCTAAACTGATTCGAGCACACGGCGCAATATCTAGGAGTCTGGTTTCGAATCACAGTCCAAGATTTTTTTCTTTCCTATTGAAATTATTAAGATTTGTGCTAATTTTAATGGCTTCTCTTATCAGACGAGGAAAGTAAAGATTTTCTCTGGTGATTAATTTTGCCTCGTCAAAGTAGGTGTTGTGCGTGGGTCCCGACCAGATGTGTTCTGCCACAACGCAAAGGCGTGTATGTTGACTATTTGTAGCTCTTTGGTGTTCTACCAAACGGAATTTCAGTGCTCTGAATGCCTGACCAACATACACACTACCTCAGCAACATTTCACTTCGTAGACAACACTTGAATTTCCCTTGGTACATGCATGGTCCTTCGCCATGCAGAGGAGGTCGGCTGTCTTCGTTACAAAGCTGAATCTGGTGATAACGTTATGTTCCTCGAGGACTCTAGCTATCTTTTCCGTCGTACTGGAAACATAAGAGATTAATGTGTAGGCTGATGGTTTCATTCTCTCTTCCGTAGGAGGCTCGACTGTCCTTTTTAATTTAATATCGTCCTTGCATGCGACCCTGTGAATAACCTCTCGACGGTAGCCATTTCTTTCGAATGTGTTCATCAGATGTCGTTTCTCCTTATCTAGAGATGGTCCATCAGAGATTGTGATGGCTCAGATAAAGAGAGTTCTGATGATGGAAACTTTCTGTTGAGGATGGTGTGGCGAGGACACCTGTAGGTAACGGTCGATGTGCGTCTTTTTTTGGGTAAACCGAGTGTTCTAGTGGTCTGTCGACTTTCTTTGCAATAAGAACATCCAAAAAAGGCAATCGGTTGTTTTCTTCCATCTCCATCCTGAACTTTAGGCACCACTTTGAATTTCAACTTTTTTGAGGAAAATGATATCTATTGAAAGTAATGAGATTCTCTAGGACAAAGAAAGCGAGGCTGGTCATAAGAGTAGGAAGCCACAAACTCGAGCAAGTAGAACAATTTAAGTACTTGGGCAGTACACTATAAGCGACAGGACATAGTCGCAAAGACATTAGGAGGATAATAGCGCAAGCGAAGGAAGCGTTCAATAATAGAAGGGAGCTGATGATGGAAACTTAAAGTAAGGATTTAAAAAAGAGGCTGGTGAAGAGCTTGATATGGAGTGTGGCGTTGTATGGGGCAGAAACGTGGCCCTTGAGAAAGGAAGACGAAAATAGGCTGAAGGCGTTCGAGATGTGGGTGTGGAGGAGGATGGAGAATGTGCGTTGGACGGAAAGGAAGACAAATAAAGAAGTGCTTGATATGGTGGGTGAGGAGAGGAAACTTGTGGATGGGATTAGGGGAAGGTAGGGTAGGTGGTTGGAAGCGGTAATGAGGGGCGATGGTTTGCTGAATAAGGAAGGATGTTGGGCAAGCGGAGAAGGGGAAGAAAGAGAATAGATTTTATGCACGGGATGAAGAAAGTTAGGACTTACGCTGAGATGAAAAAGGAAATACTAGAGGTAGATTGGGCACGGCACGTGTAAGAGTCTGTTGGATATTCTCTGACTTTCATCATAACCTGCCTCTAACCGGTAGATTACTCTAACGAATGAATGAATTATATCTATTGATTAATAGAAGACAGAAAGAAAACATACACATACACTAACTGATGCAGGATCTCGGCGAACAGCAGGGTAGGGAGTAGTATGGGGAGGTGAGAGACGTAGGTTCTAGGTATATGGGAAAGACGGAATGGCCGGAGAGAAGGATGCTCGTTTCACAGGGGGAGGGTGCAGAATGGGAGGAGGGGGGAGGAGGAAGTAGTGATGCAGTGGTGGGGGAGGAATGAGAGGTGAGGGGAGGGTGAGGTTGAGTGAGTGAGTGCGCCAGGAGGGTTTTAAGCTTAATCAATCGCAACGGAGCGAAGTGGTACAGGAGGTTCCAGAAACCTCCACGGCGCACTTCACAACCACCCCTCCCTCTCCTCCCACACCCGTGACCCCCCTCCCCACTCTTCCTCACTCCCAAAAACCCAAGTCCACACACCGCACCCCATACCCTCACACACCCTGCCACACAAAACCCTTTCCCTTACTTTAAGTCTCCTCACCCCTCTCACCCAACTTCACCGCGGAGCCGCCCATACCCCCATTTTTCGTTTTGTTTTCTTCAATTATTTTAGCAAAAAATATCCTCCCACTTCGAGGAGACTACGGCCCTTGTCACACTATACTTGATCCACCACAATATCGACTGATATTGGTAGGGATCTAATGGCGGGACATCTATCGGAGTGAAAACGAGTCATTGTTTCAGATGTAGGATGTAGGATGAGGACTGTCCAAAAACCTACCAACGAGCTGTTTGAATACTCAAATGAGCATCTACTAGCACTTGATCCTAAGCTAGTACTGAATCTAGTATGGTCAAGAGCCGTCCTTAAAGGTTTCAAACGATCACTGGCTTGCTTTTCTGAGGAAGCAACATTTTCATTCATAGCATAGCGCACGTCTACTATAATTTTAAAGTAAGCAATTTATCAAAGCAAAAACATACTTTATTTGTATTCCATGTTAGATGCTATTCTTAATTTGATTAGCATTTACAATTATTGCTAACATTGTCCATGTAAAATATTTACCAATGCATTCATATCATCAATTTTCTACCACGAGAACAATGGTGCTCTAAAAAATATTTTGCTCTAAAGGACATATATCCAGAGTAATAATAAACTATTTTCTAATCTATATTCTAAACTGTCTCCTTCTTGATTTCCGTACTGGTCAGGGCGTGAAAGTGTAAATTGTAAATCTGTGATAAGCCTTTTTTTAACGTAAATATATTATGTATACCCAAATTTATTTTTTATAAAAACTATTTCTTTTTTATGTATTGTAATATTTTCACACCAAATATCTTATTTTCAACTACTAATTTTAATTACACGTAGTCAGCCACCATAATGTAAATTCTTCACAGCGTACGTCACTCATATCTTCCTAGACCGCTCTTCCAAAGACGAAAGCCTATGTCCCCTCATTCCTCTTCACCTATTTCCATTCAGTTTGTTTCTTTAAATATTTCTCTCTCAGAAAAAATCTCCCCACTTGGAAGAGACTTACCTATCGCCTTCCCTCACACCATCTGCCATGCCCCATCAAAATCCGTCAAACTCCTCCCCTTTCCTTCTATCGGCCACACTACTTTCCTTCCCACTCAGTCTCTCAACTCACTAACACACACAAAGCCAAAAAAACTCTCTTCCCCACTTTTTCTCCCTCATACTTTATCCTCCCTGTTCCATTAACCCCCCTCCTCTCAAACAACTCCACCTCCCCTCTAATCCCCCTCCACTCTCCACCCACCCCCTCTCACCCCATCCCACTTTCTATGAGTAGTGTAGCCCCAACTTCACAAGCTACCCCTCCCACCTCTTTCACTCAGCGCTACCGTCAAGCATACCTTTCCCCTCTCTCTCTCAATCAGGGCTATGCGATTTCAGTTTCTGGTATTGCACTGAGATATTCGAGCATCAGGGGTCGATTCTCGAACGACGTGATGATTATCGTATACGAAAACGACAATGTTACTGAATGGTTTCGTCGATTCTCGGCATTGTCGAGTCACCTCATTCTATCCGCATGTGATAGGTAATCATTGCATGAAAAATAAGAGTTTGTGGTGAAGCATGCGATACTTTAACGAAATTGTGCGATATAATGTTATTTTCGCAAGCGATATTTAACACGACTTTTCGTGAATTTAGCGGCGGTATCGCATCGCGGATCATTCGCCTAATATAAACGCTAGGCTAAGACGACTTGAAAATTTCAGTTCAAGCCAGTTTCAGGGTGGCGCGGTTGACGTAATTTTAACCTATAGCTGACTGACGCTACAAAATAGGATAAAATCAATACGGAAATGATATTTACAAAACTTCCTATATCCTAATCACCTTTGATTACTAATATCTATCATGTCACATTCTAACGACTATTTCATTCTCAAATATTAATCGTAACTAAAAGTTATGAGCAATCGTAATGGCAAAGCAATGGAAGTCACAGCGCTGAACTGATGAGCACAATATTAGTAAACCTGAATGCTAGCAACAAACTCACAAGTATCAACATCTATTTTTTTTCTTGCTTGTTCTTCCTTGGTAGGCAAATCGGCAGGTTCAATTGCCTTTTCAATCAAAAATAAGTTTTTCTTCCTTTTGCATCGAAATGCCGATGTTTCTCAAATTATCGTCTGGACCGCGACCTAAACTTACCGTCGATCCCTGAATTGGCCGACAAGAATCGAGTCACCCCTGATAAATGCATGATTGCATAAAGCGTACACAGATAAAGATATACCACGATTGATGCGGAGCAGAGATTATGAAATTCCAGGATACTCCAGGCCAGAATTTTAATTTTTACAGGTGAAAATTCCATTTTCTTAGTGTATTTTAAAGAAGGCGCAAAAATAGGAGCTCAACCCATGTTCTGTGAGGGAATAAAGTTTACCAACAAACAGAGCACCGCCACAATTGGTCTGGGGGAAAACCTGCTTCTTTTTTAAGGTATCTTAGGTCTCGGCCGCGACTGGAGCCACGAAATAACTGTTCAAAATCAGAGGAGAAACAAATATTCTATCTTCCTCAGCATGGGTTTCAAGAATAGGATCGAAAAGTTTATTTATGGGGCGTAATTACTTGATACACACCAAATAACAGCTCCAATGCCTCATTTAGGCAAAGTACTAAAACTTAAGTTCACGCACCAACAGACAGTCCCTATTGTTGTCATTGAACTTTAAAAACAATCATTATTTGACTTTGAAAACCGAATTTACAGACTAATTTCACATTCCCCATGACATTTTTCCAGGTATTCCAGGTCCGTTTTCAAATTCAATGACTTGTCCAGGTTTTCATGCCTGCAGCAACCCTGCATATGCGTGTTTTTCCCTTCCTTCCATCTCCACCTATCCGCATATCGACATCCCTTCTCCCTCAGACATCTTCCCAAATCCATCTAATTCAAATCTCTTTTTTTCCCTTCTTCCTCCACTCCAAAAGCTCTCACACACCACTCCACTTCCCCGTCCCAAGCCGAACACGTCCGAAATCTTCCTCCGTAGATTCGCACGCGGCCTTGCATCATCCAATCTCCTCTCGCCCGCCTCCCACTATCACTCACTCCCATCCACTCACTCTTTTGAGTGAATTTCTCCATTTTTGTAATTATTTTTCCCTCAAGAGATTTACCCTCCCTCCTACTCCAGTGCTGCCTCCACTTCCCTCTTTTAAACTCCAACCTCATCCGCGGATGTCTTGCTTTCTTTTCGGCATCACTTTCAATCTTCCAACCCGATCGATCCTATCATTCCTAACTCTCTTTACTCAGCTTATGGAATGCTTTCTGTAGCATATGAGCTTGCTCTAAGTCCACCATACAACCACAGCAAGTTCTTGTGCGAAAAGCATTCACGATCTCTCACAGTAAGGCGCCAGCGATAGCCAGAACTACCGATTAATAAAGGGTAAGGCACAGCAATGCATTTTTCATAATTGGTCCAAAAAACATCTTGATTAATGTTATATCTAATGGGTTCACGGGACCAACTTTGACGGAAAGGTATACCTCAAGCATGGTGCAGCCTATTTAATGGAGATCACACTACATTTTTTTTAAATATTCATAAGAGATGCACTGATTATTGCAGGATAAAGAATATAGAGACGTTTATGTTACCAAAAGCTTAAAAAAGTGTCCATAGCTACAAACATAATATTATATTCTGATGTGATTCCCTACGCCAACTCTGACGATTCCGTAGTTAATGCCACAGCTCACGCCAGAATTTCGCCGTTTTGTGCTGCTGGTACGCGTTTTAACAGCCACAATGCAAAATAACTCATCCTAATCACAAATCCCTGACAATTACCAATGCCCCTATCACTCAATCATCGAAATCCATTACTTTTGTTAGTAAGGGTCGGCCAGTAAAAATAAAACAGAAGGAAAACAAATGCGCTCATTGAACCCGTTGCGACACAACTAAGTAAACTAAACGTACAGAATGGAAACCAGAAGACTTACGAATCAGTCAATCGATTAATTAACTCAACAAAGTTATTTTCACCCATTCCACATTTGAATACGAAAATTCTATTGAGTTCGAATACGGTGGTTATAGAATTAAGTAGATGTGTCAGCGATGGAAAATATAATCCGATCCAATATTTTAACCTCCACAGAGCCGTCACAGTTACTTCGTCAACCTTCAAACAGATCAATATTTCCTCTTTTTCCTCTAACTCCGAGGTGATTTAGGGAAGAAAACATGCTGAGAAAATGAATAACTGCATCCCGCAATACGAATTCCTCCAATTACAATCCGAGACAGGATTCAACAAGTCCTTTTAGTATTAAATATGTTCATGAATGCCTTTGCACTCAATACTAATAACCGAGATGTGATAAAATAAACACTTACAAAATGACCGCTGAGACAAGGAATGGATATGTGCTTACTGTTTCCTCAGGCTAACCGCGTATTTTTCCGTTTTAAAAACTGCAGCGAACTATTAGTCCGCATGTATCTTTCCAAACAAGGAGTCATTAAGTCAGCCTAGATCATATTTCATCCAACGTAATGACTATTATACTACGTAAATGCAAGTATAAGTCCAACCACTTGAGCATTATGACTTAGAATTGTATATACTATGTAATATAGTATATACAATTTTAAGAAACATTAGGCATCAAATTTTTCTCGACAAGCCGCTCAGACTAAAAAAATATTTAGAGATCTTTTCCACACGTTGAGGCAGTATGTCATGATGTAGTGCAGCCACGTCACTTTCCTCACTTATACGCCTCTAAATGGCTCAAAGTATATACATATCTTACCTCGCGCCATCGGCTTTCACTCGATCGCAAATAGAGCTATGGAAACTACGAACTGCACAAACGGCCTTTCACGCTGCAATGATTATCTGACCGTATTCAACGAAATTTATGGACAAACACACACAAACACACTAGCAAACAAAAATATTCCTCCTGCTTTTTGTTAAAAAAGAAAATATATAGCACCTACGTCGGGCCCCCCTCTAAAATCTGCAGGCCAGAGAGAATCGCAGGAAACGAGCGATGGAAAAGAGACCTGAGAAGGCAAATAGAAAGCAAAGCGAGTTCGAAAGCTCAGACAAACGAGCAATCCCAATCGGTTTTTAAGAACATCAAAGTCGCCCCGCCGTTTTGCAAGGGAATTGTTTTTTAAAATCCCTCCTCGCGGTACAAAAAAATAAAAAAACAAACAGTATCCATTCATCCAGAAGCAGCGTCGTTGAAAATTCCCTTCCCTGAGCAGAACGAACGAGAGAGAGAATTTGAGATGATCGCATGCAACTTCCTATTCCTTTTCTCATTCCCACTGCCGCGCCGGCTGGCGGAAACTGCAACATCTGAAGGAATCAGTTCCGGATAGTATGGCTATATGTTGACGTCAACATTATCTCAGTTACCGGAAAGATTTAGTATATTTATTAACAAGGAATCTATGAATCGAGTCGATAATTATCAAAGCCTTGATATGCACGATATTCATCGACATTTCCAAATTACAATGATCGTATCCTATGAACATCACCTCAGCTATTTTTCTGCATCGAGTCAAAAGTCAATGGCACCTTGAAATGCACCAGATCAATTGACACCACGGCGTTCAATTCCTATTTAAGTCCGGTTAATACCGAAATCATCATTTGAATTATCGTGATATCGATGAGGATTGGATGGCAATACATCGATGCCATGTAACTCAAATACCGGGTAGATGAGAGAACTTACGAGGAATCCATAAATTGAGTCGATTTTGATAAAAATCCTCGGTATGCACTAAATTTATCGACGCATCCAAGTGATAATTATCGTATCGCACTGAGAAATATCGACACTTCCATTTAAAATATTCAACGTAATCTAGATACAACGCCATTTGATGCACGGGATGCATCATCGACACATCCAATAATTGCCATCACTTTTCTAAATCTCGTAGTCATCTCGATATTTTTTTTAATCGTGCGCACTGATTGAACATTAAGTGTCGGAGAGCCTTACCGGAAGAGAAAGCAAGTAAGTACAGGAAGGTTCGTGAGGGGGTGGCGATGGGAGTACATAGAGGGAGAAATGGGGTGGAAATTCACTTTCCACCCGCAACCCTTCATCTCCCTTCATATTCCTTCAGGGCCCGTGAAACCAGCACGCGCACAATCAGCCAGCCCTCTGGTGCGCGGGCAATGCCCAACTTCACCCAGCCGGCCCTCTCCCGCGGACTGCGACACGGAATAAGAGAGCGGATGCCGAGTTGCGGTAGAGAACCGGTGCACAGTGGGGCAAAAAGCGATTCTAGAAGGACAAAATTCGATTTTCTGAATATTTTATTGGCCGCTTTTCGCGAAACGCATTTGTCGTAGAACACACCAAAGCACATAAAAACAACACTAATTACCTTCTAGAAGCAGTAACTTCGTCGTCAGGAGGAGGTAAAGTGGCGCCATTTTCAAATTTCTGGAATGGCTATTTCTCAGGGAGTCATTTGATGATTCCCATTTTAGGTTGGAATAATGTTAAACAAGGCTGGTTATGGTTCATATACTTAATATCTACATGAGAAAACGCTGAAAATAAAATAAACTTCCTTCATGCCCACCCACCCCTTCTAAATAAGCATGATCAGTATCAGTTCATGAAAGAAACAGTTAGGGTTACACAAATCTCATTGCGCCTCATTAGTCCTACGCGGAAAGAGAACGTGAGGACGTGGATCGTGGATCGCAACTGCTATGAAGCGGATAGATATATAAGTGGTCCGCCTCTAGGAAGGATCAAACCCATGAACCTGTGAAATCATTTTGAAAGGTAAGGATGGACGACATAACATCCTAGCTTAAGAAAGCTATCCCATTCCGGGCAAAGCTTTGGGTATTCTAAATTTTCATTGGTTGCCTTCTTGCATTACACCCCTATCACCATTTATTTATTTTCCCGGTACGTCTAATATCTCGGGTTGGAGGTACGTGGATTTATTTGTTGATTCGCAAAAGATAGAGTTTATGTGTAGTATGTGAACTTTTCATAAGAATTATGGATTCTGTCAGCATTTCTTTCTATCCAATACTTTGCAATGAAGAGATAGAATTTTCAGGTATTGATGATTCAGAGGAAGAAATATTGCAATGAAATTTAATTTATCACTTTTATTCAAATATTTGTTGATGTAATCCAACAGCATTATGGCTTTATATTTATTAAATGAATGCAGGTTTCTCAATGTTTCTAAATAAACTTTAATTATCTTAAGGGCAAAAGATCAAGTCTTAACAGCCTATGCTTAAAATATCCATTTAGTCCAAAAAATGTGCCGCCCACTTGCTACCGATCTCGGTATATTCAGTTCAAGGGGGGACTGGCGAACCCCTCTGTTGCAATAACATGTCGTAATAGTAACCCATATTTAATGCATTGTGCTTCGATTCGTATTATGTTCATTTGCAAATAAATATGAGGCCAGTATGGGGGACTAGTTCAAGAATCTGAATTTTGTCCTCCCAGATCTTCATTCTGCCCCACTGTGCGGTGAGTGGTGACGAAGAGGGGATTGAGGCGGGATAAAGGGAGTCGGGCACAACGAGAACAGGACTGAAAGCAACTGGATAAAGGGGCCGCAGGGGAGATGGGATATTTTTATGGGGATGACACGCCGATTAATATATCCATTAGGGTAATCTGCCGGTAAATTTAGTGATGAAAAATTTCAGGCTTTCCCGGCGAAGAATAACCATGCCCATCAAGTCAACGTCAACAAGAAGGAAATACTTGGCCGAGCCACCGGATATTGGGACCGGATAGTGAAAGAGGCTATTGAAATCGGACTCGAGAAGAAAAAAATCAACGGAGACAGCGGTTTCCACCCCAGTAACACCTAGAAACCGATTATTAGATCAATTGAAACAGCGCGGAAAGAGCTAGCAATTCAGAAGCGCGGGAAAAAAACAAGTGACACCAGACCTCCCGAGACAACGATATCTTGAGGCCAATTCCCGGTGACGTCAAATCAACACCCTGAAGACTACAGCAGTGTAAGCTGCCGAAACGTCGGTCATGGACCCAATAACCCGGTTGGTATGCTGCGATGCCTTTAGGCCGTTAATGTAGGTGTAACTCTTTCGAGAGGAGAATTCCGTTTGAACTAATGCCTTCCATCCAAATTAGACTTATCTTTTTGAGTTTTCCGGTGAATGACTAGTTCTACGGTGACTAAGGCGGGCGACTGTTTATTTATAAGAGCTGTAGGTTTTGATAACTCTTTCGAGAGTAGAATTCCGTTTGAACTAATGCCTTCCATCCAAATTAGACTTATCTTTTTGAGTTTTCCGGTGAATGACTAGTTCTACGGTGACTAAGGCGGGCGACTGTTTATTTATAAGAGCTGTAGATTTGATGCCGGGGAATTGACATGGGGAACGACTAATTAGTGGGTTAATGGGTTTTACAGCTCCAGTAAAAACAAAAGAGGAGGAATTACACCATCCGCTTTTATTCTAAAATGCATGGCAATCAGAGACTATATGCTGTGTGGAAGACAGGGAAAGATACTAAATATATTCAGATTAGTAGGAGTACTATCATATTACTGGACACTAATCGCCGCTAAAGTAGTCCACTAAAGCGCCATTTTAAATGCCATTCAGAAAATAACTTTCTCTCGCAATACTTCTGACAATTTAATAATAATGGAAAAATTAAGTAGTATTGATGACTTCATTTAATTCCGGTCTATATTCCCGGAAATGCACTTTTTTGCCAGTTTTTGCTAATATTACAGCTGAATGTCAGAAAAAAGAATTTTTCAATCGATTCAATTATCATTCCCTTTAAACCTATGTAAATTTCAAATTTAACATGGAAAAATGCATCATGCATACGTCAAAGTTTATTTTTTAACCATTTAATTCCCCGGAGAACGTACTTCCTTTGACAGATTTTGCAAATATTACAGCAAAATATAAAAGATACTTTTCAATCGATTCACTATAACTCACTTCGAGAGCCTACATAATTTTTAAGCTTAATAAGTAAAATTTTATTATTTTTTGACGTTGCGAGACAGTGGATAGATTTTCTAGGAGCAATATTAATACAGCAATACCATGTATTTTATTTCACGACTGGACCTGCTTAACCGGCGAGAGACAGTGAGGGGTAGTAAGAGAAGGGGGAAGGCGAAATATGGTCGGGGAGAGAAAGGGGGATGGAAGCAAATGGAGGGTTGTAAAAGGGACGTAGCGAAGGGGGAGGGTAAATTTTTTTCCTTCGAGGGAGAAGGGAGGAGAGACTAAAGCAAAGGACAGACTATAGAGGAGGGAAGCAACAAACACGGGAAAGGGCAGAAAGAGAGGTTAGGCCTCCGCAGTGTAGCTGCTGCGCTCTCAACAAAAGCCTCTCCCCCTCTAACCTCACCCCCCCCCCCTCCTCTGTCGCCGCTGGAAACGTGACCCCGCGGGCGACGAACGGGGGTTTGGAAACTAGACGGGCGGACAGAGAACAAATGCGGAACGCGGACGAATTTCTCCTCTTCTACCCCACCTTTCCTCGCGTATATCTCTCTCCCGCGCCACGCAAGTTCCCCCGCTATCGTCCGCGCTCTTCTCCAACCGTATGAGTCGATTCACGTCCGTGTGTCAGTGCGATTTTGGGGGTGGACGCGGGTCCTCCTCTTCGTCCGTCGCCTATCTATCCTCTGGCGGCACCGACAAACCGAATGGCCAATGGTCCTCCACCTTCCCCCCACAACCCACCCCACCGGTTCCACTTTTCCCACCAGGCCGATAAGAGAGAGAGAGAGGGTAGAGAGGGCGCAGGGTGTGGTGTAGAGAGAAGAGTGTTTGGTGGGGTGTAGGGCAGGAGGTGGGTGTGTGGGTCTGCAAGAGAGAGATAGCCGTGTGTCCGGAATCGGGTAAAATTAAGCTGGAGGGACGGAGGGGTGAGAGGAATCACTTGCCGAAGGACGAGGATGGAAGCGTGGGAAGGACGAAGGGAATATGCACAAACAGGTTCATGTGCACACATACGATACGAATAAAAACTCACGAAACAAAACATCACAAATTGAATACAACTTCAACCATGTAAGGGGATAATCAAACAATTGGGAACTACACAACAAAGCTATTATAAACAGGTACCTACCCTATTCAATATCAAGTGCCATCAAAGTAGTCTAATATTGATACGATTCGGTCATATGTACGTGGAAACATTATCTGGAGGTAGGGAGGGGTGAAATGAATCGTTTGCTGAAGAACAAGGATGTAATCGTGAGGGAGTACCTATGCAGATTCATATATGTATCTATACGATGCCGATAATAAGTCACAAACAAAAAATAAATAATTAAATAAAACTCCAAACATGCAATGAGATTAAAAAAACAAGGAATGTTGACCACTGGTTCAGCTAGCTATCCATTATAAACTACCAGAACAACGATGGAGTCGTAAGGGAGGAAGATAGGGAATACGCAGGTACACATACATATATACCACGTAGATAATAACTCATAAAACTTAAAATAACAATTTGATTAAAACTACAGAAAAACAAAGAGATAATCAGACTAAGGTATTCTGAACACTGGTTTAGCTATTTATGATAAACTACCATCAGAAAGAGTAATATGCAAGGGGAAACGTTATCTGGAGGACGAAGCGGTGAAAGTTATCATGTTGATTAACAAGGGTGGATGAACAAGAATTATATTACGCATTATACATCGATGAGTCCATGCAGTTGATACACATGAAAACTCACAAATTACACCACATACAAAAAAACAAAGGATCAAGCTCCACCCATGCGCATTATCACGCTCAGTAATCACGACCGATGGTTAACTATTATGATCATAAATGGTCCATCTAATATCGATGGGCTTTGGTGTTACATTCGGCGAGAAGTTAGATGAAGGGACGGAGTAAGTGAGACGGTGATAACCAATTTAAACCGATGTCTTTACACATTCCATCGTAGGTTTCCGCGGCTTTCAGATGATTGCTTCTCCATTTCCGGGTTACCACCGCGTAGGTTGCATTTTCAGACAACAGTTTCGCCCGTGTTCCAATGGGAATCTTGATGTCTTTACATATTTAAAATGCATAATTTCCCCTAAAATTCGGGTTAATCAAATAAATCATGGAGATCAAGCTCCACCAATGCAATAAGCAAATCACCCCAAAGAATTACGGCCAATATCAAGGTAAATACTCCACCGATTACAGATGGGCTAAGGGGTACTTATAAAGCTCTTCTATAAGGTAAATGACAGGGTAGCGAAAACCATTTTCAAAAATTTCAATTATATACAAAAATAGGACTTTACATTCGCTACAATAAATGAGGGAAGCCTGAACTTCTCTCTCCAAAATACAAAATTCAAGCACAGCGAAACGACAGAAGCAATATCACCTCAATAAATCACTCCGATGGATACATAACCTGTAGAAATAGAATAATTAGGGTAAGATATGTATAAGTTGGTGGGCTTAATCCCAAACTAGCTGTATTTCAAAAAAATTACCGATGACCTTTCCTCTACAGCACTAATTCACAATGCGTAAGAGCCTTCTACATTCCCCGCTCGCAAGTCGACCAGGAAAATAAGAAACATATTTTCAAACGTCCATCGATAAAGTATTCACGCCTATGAAATTCCCCATTATAAATGCAGCAACATTCTATTTTTTTCCTCTGGGTTTCTGGTCCCTTTTAGTCTTTTTTTTAGGTCCTTTAGGGTGGCCAAACGGGGGAAACATGAAAGCGATTTCGGGCTCTCACAGAAGCGGGGAGAAGGGGAGAGGAAATCACTCGGGAACCCGCGGGACAAGAGGGCGGAGGTTAGCCGGCGACCTATTCCACACCCACCTCCCCGGGCCAAATCCTTGATGATTACCGGCGCCTGATTATCACCGAGAGGACGCTGAGGATAGAATGCAACCCTTTTGGACGTGTATATGTGTGTGAGGTGGAGAGCACGTAGAGGGATAGAGAGAGGTGTCAGTGAGAGGTTATGCGACTGTCTCGAAATGGATTGGGGAGGAGAGAGGATGAGATGTAAGAGTTTGGTAGGGATGAGACTAGGCAGACTGCAAGGGCAGATGGTCCCCCGCTCATGCGCTACTCTCTCACAGCCAACGCTCACACAAATAGGCCGGTCTCCTTCTCTGCAAGAGAGAATCGCTGCACTCCAAAGCGTAGGGATGCAGGGAGGTCAGAAGGATAACGGGTGATAAAAAAAGCCGAAGAGGAGAGAGAGAGAGACGAGAAGGAACATACAGGGAAAGCGACGGAGAGATTGAGGTGGAAAACGAGAGGGAAGCATAGTGGGGAAGAGAGCGGCGGGCAGCATGTCCAGGCATTTGGCTCGCATCGCTTGGCACGAATCACGCCGTCACCGCAGCACAGAGAATCTGCCGCCGCGGGCTTTGGCGAGTATCAGTGAGGAGGAGGGAATTGAAGGGTTAAGGGAAGGAGGGGGCCCTATTCGACTGGACTGACAAGGGGAGCGTGGGGTGGTCAAATGGGACGGTTGGAGGAGGGAGGTGCAAGGACAGTCATATGGGATGCGCGGAGGGGGGGGGGGGCGAGTATGGGACAGCCAAATGGGACAACACACACGTACAGAAGGCGACTCACACTTTCGCATATTCACCAATCCTCCCTCTCTCACCAACATACCTTCGTCTCCTACCAAACCATCCCCCCTCTCATCAACCAGCCCCCCTCGTGCATGCATACTCCACGCCATGCTCCACGCCCACACTACCGTTGAAAAATTCCCCGCTTTTGTGCTCCCTCCTCTACCAACTCTCCTACCCATAGTCCCCCCTCGCCTTTCCCGCCATGGCATATGCTCAACTGCGGCGCGGGCTGAATGGTTGAGGGGGGATGAAGAAGAGTGGTGCATGAAAAGAGTGTGCGATTGAAAAAGATGGCAAGGACGATACCTACTGGTGTGTCTATTGAAACCGTGACCATTCCACGCCGCCACCGAATCGTGAGAGAGCCCCTTGGACGATTTCGCGCCGGACGGGCGTCCGTGGCGGGCGCCGATCCCATAGTCCTTTTGTGTTCGAGTTCCGCGCGGAAAAGAGGCGAGCTTCGAGACCGGAAAAAGCTTCAAGAATTCATGCCTGGAAATGCTAAAGCACACTGCGGGATGATTTACACCCGAATGTCGACTGTAAAGTTGAATCTAAAAGGGCAAATTCGAGCGACAAATTAGACCAATAAGTGAGCAAAGAAGCCATGACAGCGATGAACTGAGTAACTGCAGACTCGTGAAAAAACATTTAGCGGCGAATAAATATGCCGCTTGCATCAAATTTAAAGGGTAGTTGCATTTAGGGTTAAGTTAATCCTGGATCGTTTAATTTCTTCATTATTCTCTACTGCCTAAGCAATTAAATTATGGAACATACTGACGTGATAAAGGTTAAAACACTGATACATCTACCGAAAATAGATGTTTCACGTGCGACGTAAACAAAGCGAAAACGACCATCGTCTAATATATCGAGTTTGTAAGTTTTAAAAAATTTAACATACTAAAGCTTCATGCTGAAATTCCACGTGGTAAATTCTTTATGAGTGTCTTAGTGTAGGTGTATTTTGACAATTCCAGCCTCTCAGAGTCATTCCGATTCGTTAATTTATTTTTAAATCTAGGACGGGAGCTGTAATTCGCATAGCAGCGGAACAAATGTACAGATTATAGATTTTTAACTACTAAATCATGACACCTATTTAAACGTGTTCCATCACACTTTGTATTACTGGCCATTACCTACTCAAAAACCATTCTGGCGTTATATGATGAACTCGATTTAGTGATAGGAGTTGGATACGACCGGAAATTTTTAATAAAGTATCGCGGAGGAAAAGATGATGCGAATTAAAAATCAAACTCACAATGAGAGTTTTAATTCTAAAATTACAGGGCCTGCGAAAAACGTCTTTAAAGGCAACAATAGGCGGAAGAATAAAGAACAATGCGTCGGTACCTGCTTTCCCGTCTTAAGAAAACAACAAAAATGCGAGAGAACTCCCCACGTGAGGATACGAAGAAGCCATCAGCCTAAATACATGTAATCACTTCCTGTGATAAAATCAAATACAGGCAGAGACAGCGCGTTCTTTTATTGGACTTGAGGTAATTTCACATTCGAGATGCTTCTCCAGAAAATTTTCTAATTTCAGGGTATCATTTTTGGGAAATTGGCAAATTGGGAAGGAGACGCCCCCCATGGAGCACGACTCAAAACTCAGCTTCGTGTGCATTAACACATCGATGTCGACGATAAACGATAAGATTTTAACACTGCCTGTTTTTGATATAATATTGAGATCCGATTACTTTTCAACGTGTATTGATAAAAACTACCACCTATGTACCTAATAAAAACGATGCAAAGAGTGAGCCATCGTCAGAGGCAAGGTGAGAAACATTTGCCTCCAATAGGGTGCTATAATGATAAACATACATGAATAACACTCACATCAAAGGCTGTAGTCATACCCTGAACCTTCGGTGAATACTCAAACGCTAAGTATGCCAGATGAACCACGTTGCATTAAAGGTTACAGAATTATCTATCTGGAATGTCTCCGAAATGGACCAATTTAACCAACTTTTAATGCTCCACTGAAAATTTACATTTCGTGACAAATTATATTCTTTGTATTTATTCTTAGGTGGCTTGCCACAGAATAATAAACATATTATTACTAAAGTTAAATACCTTGATCACGGAGACGGATAGTACATCTGGTGAGGTTGATTATCATGCAGAGTGGTAGCATACTACCAAGAAATGTTGTGAGTCCCCTTACTCTCGAAACAGGACGGGCCCTAGGAGTGAAACCGGATGAGACCTCTGCGAATAGATCATGCATTTAAGACTGCGTGATTTTTTGGGTAACATGACAATCATATGACCCGAATGTCCCAAAGTATCAGTTACAGGTACTCAAAGGCATGCAAAGCCATTAAATTCTCTTTAAACCACAAGTAAAGAAACCAGAAGCAGATGAAGTTAGTCGAATAGCCACGATCACACATTTTGATAAATATTAAATATCCTACTACCAACGTTTACCATTCTCTCCAAAATCAGCTACCCTGCAACGCACTCTTTTATTTTTCAGTAGCACCTTCAGTTCGAGCCTAGTACAACTGATTAATTTCCTTTTCAATGTTTAACCTTCCATTGCTACTTCCAAATATGGTTACAGATCTGCTGCCTGAAGATTTACATATCTCACTGTAATGGCCCATTCTACGCTTCCCCCTTCATTCGCTCTTCGAAGTTCCAAAAGCAAAAGACTCGGGTCAATCCAATTTGTTTCAAACGAAGGACTGCATCACCACCCTCCCCCATTTCCATCGCTCCAAACACAATACGTGTTGAAGTTATTTTCAATATGAAGAGGAGTGGAAAGTATAACAATCGGCTCTAGAGCACAAACGATACGGAGAAGATTGCATTTCGGGCTTATTTGTGTTCCGCAACTTCCCACCTCACCACCCCTTCCCAATGGTGGGGGGGTCAAACTTCTCCAATCAACAACGGCTCCTTCTAATTGATACGGGAAACTATCAGACGACGCAGCACGCCGAATTGCGCCATACATCACGGGCGAATCGACACGCTATCGCGCGGCTATCGCCAATCTGCAATCGTGAGCCGCGCTCCGTCCAGTGCGGTGTGCCCGTTGGTCGGCAGGGATGGAGAGACACCCGAGGTAAACCGAGAATCAATTTGGAGCGATCCACCGGGGAGGTCTGGCGGAAGAAAATGACGTGAGTTAAGATGTTTACAATGGCCACGGTACATTTCCAAGCGACTAATTGTAAGTAAAATACTCATCTTTTTTTATTCAAAACGAGAGGTGAAATCCTATGACCTTTTGTTTGTGGAGTCATTTAAGTATTCCGAAAATATTATGATATTAGACAGTTGTAAGGCACCCGTTGAATGATGATGACTATAACAAACACTGACTTGTTGCTCCATCTAACTCGCTTTGCTCCCCGTAATTAATCAGATAATGACTTTAGAAAGTAAAAAATTGCGTGAAAATATTTTTAATGGAAGTTACCATGAAGAAGGCGCAATATCTAAAAAGATTAGCGAAAAAATATATTAAAAAATAAAAAAATACTTACCACACCAGAACATCTTTCTCCATACCTTCCACTCCACAACCTAACCACCGGTTTATCGCTTCCTTAAATGAATTGGCAGTTCAAAGGGCTTTCATGAGTTTTCGTGAATGTAGCTCCATCTACAGCGTTACAGAGTCAGAGTATAAGCGTAATTGTATTTGAGAATCACTTCCCGAAGAAATGAACTAAACGGAAATAAGTACGGCCCTTTTTCACTGTTTTCACCGAAAGCTGTAGAGAATTACATATCCGATTAATGAAATTGAGTCGTCAACTAAAATGAGTCGGGAACTTACAGGTAATATTTCATTAATCAAGACCATTCATAAATTAAAAAAGAAAAATCTAGGTACTCCCCTTGTTTTCATTGCACGACGCATATCAATAAACGCGCTCGGTGTTCTTCTTGGTTTGAGGTAAGCATAATTATCGCATTTACCCCGGCGGTTAAAGTAAATTTTACAGCACTAAAATGCTAGAGGGGGCAATAGATCAAGGAATGAAAATATTCTATGAAAATATAAAAAATACTATCAGTCTCAGGCGAAATTACATGGAGTTATTCAATCATAGGAATGACAGGAGAACTTATAACACTGTAATTTACACAATGTATAGCACAGTTCACGAAAATGGTTTATTTACTAATCAATATCAACAGGTCAAGATGATCAACACCTTATGATGTAGTTTAGCAACGAAACCATGGCCATAAACAATGAAATACATTGTGGAAATAGCAATGCTATAAATTCATCTTTCATTCGCATAAAAAATAATTAAAAACTGTGGAAAAAATAATTTTACCGAAAAAATGGAAAAGAGAATTAATATATCGCAATATGAAATCATCAACTACCAACCAACACCACAAACTTAAACTAATATAATTATTGTGTTACAGGAACAAAAAATTTATTGTGCTATGGTACTAAAATACCAAGAAAATGAAAAGAGAAACAGTTGTGGAAATTGAAGTGAAGGTAAATTTCTCACGGCGCACGACTAGCGACGGAAGAAATGAACAAAAAACCTCGGGAACCGAAGGAAGCGGATGGAAATACATGAAGATGTTTAAGAAGCGAAGGGAGAGAGGATGAGAGGAAGAATCGAGAGATTCCCACGATGCCTTTCACGTGTCTCGCATCATCCTCCGACGGACGAGAGAACAAGTTTGGCCGAGAGAGAATAATAAGAAATAATATGACAGCGGGAGGAGATGGGGATGTGGGGGTGGGGGAATGAGGGAAACGTGGGGAAGGGGTAGGATAGGTAAGCAGGAGAGATGAGTGGAATGCAGAAGACGAAAGAGGATGATTGGTGGGAGGATTTTGAGAGAAAAAATTGCCGTCCATGGCATGGTGGTGTAAATAGCGAGGAAAGCTATCCCGTGTGAACAGGAGAAAAACTCCCACGGATAGATATTTAGATTCTCCGTTTCACCCCTACGCAAAATCTGTAGAACGGGCAACATCGTCGAAATAAGGAAGATACACTGTCGCACGGAACATACATACGTAACCATCACGCAGTTCCCTTTTAGGGTGGGCATTGTCCAAAAACAAAAGCTTGATTCTGGGCGATTAAGCTACAAAACTAGCTTCAAATTAAATAATTTACTTCACACTGCCCAATATGTATAAACCTTCTTAGCCTCTGTCATTATCATGCACTATTTCATATACTCACTCCCATTCTTAAAGAGTTCTAACATTCCTCTTCTTAAGGTAGTTTGAGCGAGATATCACTTCACCTAGAATTTGATGAAATTGACCTCATTTTAAATACAAAACTCTCATCTTTCCAATTATATCAAAATACTATCCCCTTTCCTAACTAAATATCGAGCCACTTTCCTTCAAATATAAGCTGTTTTGCATGTGAGAGATTATGGCAGGGCGCTCAAGAGGGAGAAAACTGAAAAAAAGTTTTCTTTCAAGAAAAAAGATTAAAAAGAAAAAAAAAAGGAATTTCTAACGCTAGATTTCGTCAAAAACTAATAGAGTGTAGTATGTATATTCTTTCAACAATTTCAAAAATATATTCAATTAATCACCGCAGTAATATTTACAGAATCGCAAAAACTCATCCCTTGTGAAGGCGTTTTCACCTAACGGCGTGAAAAAATGAGTCAAGTTGGAGATTTATGCGGAAAATTTTACTTTATTACTGAGAATGTTGGACATATATAGCTCTATTTTTGAGCCGTTAGTATTACAATACTCACTTTATACTTCTTACAGACCCTGAAATTGAAAAATAAAACTCGGATAAGGTCTCCATTATGACTAGTAGGGAAATATCCCGCTCAAGTTACCTAAAGAGTCTCTTCCACCACATTCAACCCTGACTTTCTCGGCCTACGCTTCCTCTCACGCCTTTCGCTCAACTATCATTCATCTGTTTCGTTATATTTCGTTATATTCTCTCAACAGAGCCGTAAGAACTAAGCATGCATTTTCCATATACATCCATTACTGGAGCATCAATTCTACTCTCTTTTATCACGAACTCATTTCTAACGTTATACCTCCAACTTTCACCGCAAACACTTCTATGATAACTTATGCCCAATAAATTTGGCCAACACAAATATTTCTCCTCGCATGCCCAATTTCACTGTCATCCAATTAAGAGGGCAGGAGTACACTTTTGCACACTGCGATTTCCCGTTGCATCGACAAACACCATCACAATTATTCCAGCAAATAAATGAAGGGTCTATGTACAGTACCTTCAAAAATTATTCCACGGCCTCAACAGACTAAGGCCTGTCGTTCCTGAAATATTTTATCCGTATGAAAATATTTTCAATGAAAACGCGCTAACATCTAATGAAATTTTTCCTTCCAAAAAGGCTAGTATTTACAAAATGCGCTCTTTAAGGGCGAAGTAATAGAACAAATTAATAGCATCGAGTCCTTGAATTACATGAAGAAATAATTCGTCAAAAATAGCCAAATATGATTCATATCTTTTCTACCCTATAAGACCATATGCAAGCACCTTCATCCGTCTAAGTCAAGAGCTCAAACTGAAGGTTTTAATTTCGTTAAAAATCAAGATCTCTCTTATGAGTGCCGTCTGATATCGTCTAATGTAAATAATTTTATTTGCCCTGAAAATTCATTATTTCCTGCGGAAATGGGGCGATAGAAAGGAACTAAGTCATAAACCTTAATGGCTAATAGGTCCATTTACGCAACAGTCGACGAACCAACACTTTCAAAAACGCACACAATCCAGAAGTCAGTTTAAGAGATTTGATCGCAAAGTGCGCCAGACATTTTTTTGGACATTAAAGGATAAATGGATAACATATCTCTTCCGTTTCCGGACTGCCTTAATCAGCACCCGAGTGCATTAATATTGCATCAATCATTCGCAATAACAAACAAATATGAAAGATGGTGTGAAATTATTATTTGCCGACTACCGCACATCCTTATTGACACAAAATGCGCTCCAAAACTGCTTAATAATTCGTCAGCGGCAGCTGAGGCATTCATCATACCATTTAAACTCATGATACATACTCTATTTCGTGCACAGCCGCTCCTTGAGACGATAAATAACTATAAAGCAAGATAAGTATGCTTCCACATCAATTTTCAAAGCAATTTTCGCCTCATCGTGTGTTAACAACAATGTTCAGCGGTATTCATCGTCCTAACGTCACGCCAAATCAGTAATACAAGAATCAAATAATCAGAGAATATTTAATAATAAAATTTAGCTCTTTGACGACAGATATAATATTTTAATAGGCATGAAAACATAAGGCGAATCCGTAGATACGTAATGGAATATAGAATGAAATAAATCTTTAAGAAAAATTATCTATTTTCCCCATAGCAAAAACCTGTAACTCATAAAAACAACTCTCTCAGACTTAACTAAGAAGAAATTTTTCATTTTCAAAAAGAAAAGAAGATTTGAATTGGTGTTTATCCATGATATTATGGATATATACTAATTCAATTTTGTCTCTTTTTTGCGAAAACTGTAACTCGCTATTATAATTGACGGGTGGATGGGCCCCGATACTTACTGTTCCATATTTTTTCTTCCTGTAGCATGTAAAATTTTATGATCTCAAACTTCGTGAACGTAAGAAATCTTCCATTGGTAGAACGAATACCGAATTCAATGGACTGAATGTGTATCGAAGCGTCAGCATAAGGCGACAAAGAGTAGTGAACCTACCAGGACACACAGAATGATTTAACGCAGAGCCAGGCACAATGCGTCATGTGATTCCTTTTCAATTCACACTATAGCGATACCGCAGAGGTAAAGAGGGATGATCTCGAAGGAAAAGCTCTCGAAGGAAAAGCACAGGCTGATTATTTCCTTTTTGCGTTTGTACAGGAAGATTGCGAAATATCACTACGTGAAATCGTATGAACACACAGCTGGCAGTCTGAGAAGGCACATTCTTCAAGAATACCTCACTGATTTAAAAGAAGAAAAGTAAACAAATAATTACGTTCTACAAACAGATAAGAATACATTATTTTACAGTGAATTCAGTTGAGGAACGTGAACCGCGAGCTTCGTCTAACATTTAGGAATCTCGAATTAATCATGTGCTACTTTCTGATTTAATGAACTCAAATTCAATGTTTTCCATTTCATTCAATTGATAATATTTTCGTAACCATTGCGGAAGCTTCCAAATCCGTAACAGAAGTTATTCGCTTCATATATATATGCACACACACCGTTAATATCTTTCGCACAGTCGTATTTTTGATAACAGGACTTCTAGCATTAACGCTTTGATTTTTAGCATGATAAAAGACGTTTTTGATGGCTAAAAAGTCACTAATTGTAACAATATGTAAAAACAGAAGAAGAATCAACAATCATATGAAGTATCTACGATGATAATAGTCACTGATACATCATAATTCAACACAGAAAAATCTCTGTTCGAATAGGTTTTGCTTCAACTTAAATAATATAAAATATCATATGCTTAAAATGTATTAAAATGACATAATTCCGGCCAAGGTGGGACCGAAGCCGGCTAAAAATGTTTAATTTTACCCACATTAACATAAGACGAAGCGCTCTTCAAGACAACTCGTGGGCGTATTCTCTTGCATCTATCAGAGTCCAAAGAGACTGGCAACAAGTGTAAAATATTAAACACGCAACTTCGATATGAGTTGACGAAATAAGTAAAAATCGGTAACATGGAAAAAGGGACAAAAAAATTCGAAAAACTCAATCACAACTTTAAGACGTACATTTAACTTCGTATTGTATTGTATGTGCATATTTATGAAGAAAGGCAACCCAACGAAGAATCCTTAAACCGTCTGAAGGGACTGAAGAGAAACGCAACGACCTGGCAGCCACCTAGAGGCTTGATCTCCGATTAATCGGGATAAAACATTAGCTTAAAGGGCTAGCGACAGCTCCACCTGCAATCGCACTCAGCGAGGCACGCCCTCTGGGCATTTTCGTGCCTCCCGCACCCGCCACCCTCGCCCCCCAGTCCGCACTCCCCTTCTCCCCATCCCACTTCCCGAGCCAGTGCTCATTCGTATCCCCACCCGCCCACACTCCCCCACCCACGCCCCCTCTCTCTAAACTCCCACTCCCTAAAACCCCGACGAATACCCCTCTCCTTCTTTACTCCCCACCCGCCTCCCTAACCCTCCCCGCACCCGCCACAGCCCTTCCCAGACCGAGAGCGGTACCCTGCACGTGGCGGTGCAAGGGCGCCCCCGACTGCGGATCAATAAAAGCACGCACTCACGGAGTACACGCGAAGAATACATAGGCACGGCTGCAATCACCCAGCGAATCCCCCGAAACCCTATGTGCAATATGCACATAATACACGAACACACGACGTACGGGGTATAGGGTAAGTGTGATGGTGGGAAGAGGTACATGGGAAGGTATCCTACCAAACTAATTTTAGGTTCATAGGGAAGTACTTTACTACAACATATATTAGGAGCATGCACTTACATGCCAGTGAAGCCTGGAATATAACACGCATATCAAGAGAGATAGTGAGGTGTTACCGGAGAATGATGAAGATCAAATGGACGGAGAGAATCACTAACAGAGAAGTCTTACGAAGAGTAGGAGAGAATAGAAGTATAATGGAAGCTCTGCGAAGAAGGAGAGACAAACTTATTGGACAAATTTTGCGACCATTGACGACTACTCATTTGGACTGTTCTGCATTTTGAATGGACTGCTCCGCCAAAGATTTTCCCGACTTCTGGAAGTTTTCTCTAAGCAAAACTATCCCCATCTTAAATCCATTTGAACTCTTGAGGATCGGGTTGGTTTGACGACTTTGTACCTTCCCATTCTGAGGACCCAAGTTCGAATTGCACAGTGGCGGAGATTTATTTCCCCGAAATTCCCTATGGGTGCGCTACGAGTGGATTATTTCAAATGCAGTCGCGCGTTTGTTGGATGGGACTAAAAACTGTGTACGCCTTCCGTCACCATCGTTAATGGAGAAAATGTCCTATGATCCGTCTGCTCTGCGTATAAACAACAAATTAACGGAAGGTTATGAGGTCCAACTTTGTACACTCGCTTCTTTGGAGAAATCAGAAAAAATCCGATGCAGGGATGATCTCCACTCTTCCTTCACTTACCACGCAGTCCTTCCGTTACCATCCTACCCCTATGTCCTTTCTGGCGCAAATGACCTCAGTTATCGGTCGCCTTCTCTATTATATGTAGGTTGGTAAAGTTGACAACATAAGTAAATGTGGGAAACTCTACCATTCCACGATTTATACCGAGGACCACTGAAAAATAGGACTGAATAAATAGATGTAATATACCCTGTTGTGTATTTATAAGAGGCAATGTAGGGAAATGGCAAAACCCTCTCAAAATATCTATGTAGCGCATTCATATCGAATTGGTATGCTTCCATTCATAGCGTGGCAGAGCTTCCCACATTTACTTATGCCGCTAACTGTAAATACCTAGGTTTGTTAATGTCATTTTTTCATTCTTATTTCGTAGCAAAAAGACATGATATCGCATCTAAATAGAAAACACAAACAAAATATGACAAGGTTCGTAAGAAGGGAACCGACCCGGCTGGGAGTCAGTGTCCTCCCCCGCAGCACTGAAATCTTTCGAGGGTTTCATTTAATACAGAAATCACCACTCAGAAGGATCACGTCGAGGGCGTTGGCAGAAAAGGACGGGGCAATTGACCGCGACCAGACGGGATCAGAATGGTGGTGGTGAAATTCCTGTAAGTTCGTGAAACCACAAAACTTCAACACGCTGAGAAAAACAAAGAAAAGAAAATTCATGTGTGGAAAACTATATTTTACGCAGCACACCAATTTATTAAATCATATCAATAGATGCACCACTTGTAGAAAAGAGAGCACATAAAAAATGGAACTCTTACGGATAAAAAAACAGCAGATGCAGAAATTCCTCGTGTGGACTTTGTAAGAATGTGATCATATTGATCGATTCAACGACCACTATAGCATTCAGAGTAAACGCAATGCAAATAGTGTGGGTATGTTTCTCGCAAAAAATATCATTTCATCGGCCGTGATAGGAAGGTGTTCATATTCATTCAGGTGACATACTGTCAATAAAATAAGTTAGGTTTTTTCATTAATTTAGTTTTTAACTTGCAAATGACACAAACACCCGACAAGTTAGCTCGTCTGTCCTCTGCGATGTTGTCACTTTACGCAATATGCACGTTTAGAAAACTTGGCGTTTCGTCTCACGTGTATCCAAAAAAACGAAATGTTGTCGAACTCGTTTCATCAAGTTATTCCCACAACTATGCTGGCAGATGCATAATATCATATGCACAGGCGACTCATAATTATATTGTTTCTGCCTTCCTTATTTGTTGTATGTGTGAACTTTTCAATCACTTCAAGACGAAACACATTCAAACATCAAGCTTATCCCGTTTTCCTTCGCTGAACTTGTTCTGGAGTCTATAATTTTTGGATTAAACTCAAAGCCATCGAATTGAAACATGAAGCTGACGTTTAACATTACTTATCACACGTTTATCATTAGTGCTTTCAATTAATCTTTTCTCTCTAAAAACCCATTTTCTCTCACTGTTCACTACCAGTTAACTATCGACAGGCCGGGATGAAACGTGCTAAAAACATGGCGGATTACGCGAAAGATTATTACATCCATCGCCACTTTCGGCCACACTTCAGGTACGCTGCCGAGTAATCTAAGCTTCCTAAACAGTCGCGTGCGAAGAGACGTTTTCGACTACTTGATACGATGCAAGAAAAGCCAATCCGAAAGAAAAATACTCAAAAAGCACGCTAAGTCATTTAAATAATTGCAGCCAGTCAACGGGCCAGGTCCGCTGAAGGTCATCTGCGTCCCGGCATTCGCTCGACACACCATCGCACTCTCACACCACCCTTCGACCCATCACGCCCTCTTGAACAGATTCAACTCAAATATCACGGGTATTAACGCGGGGGAAAAATCACTAAACGCTCCACTTGGCAACACTCGAAGCGTGGATGGGGGACAAAGGGATGAAGGGATCGGGGCTTGTGAGAAGGGGGGAATAGGGGGGGGGGTGGGAAACTGCGAGGGGGTAGACAATTGAATGGCGGCTGCAGCTAAACTACGCCGAGTTTCAAAAGTTACGCTGAGGATACATCATCGACGGCCGACATTTCTCCACACGAACTACATCCCTGGACTGGGGTTGATTCTGTAACTAAGCGTGATCGAGTGAAATAAGAGTCCATTGTAACCATATTTCAGCGAGAGACTACGTTAGAAGCTCATTGTCTCAGGTGATGAGTAGAGAAATTTTTAATTATGCAATTCTTTTCAATAAAATATAAAAAATACGTCTTTATTTATCGAGCGAATTTAGTACTTTGTAGTACTTTTTTACAATTAACTCGCAATTCACAAGGCATACACGTCAAAACTTGAACAAATATTGCAACGAACTTGATTGATTTCAAGGGGATTGGTTTCATTTTTTTTTCGTTCTCCGACGATTCTGGTGGTCCGTATGCCCCTGCGATCCCGATAAGCCATTGGCTTGTCATCAGGTTTCTCAGGGGCCAAACCACCAGAACTTGACAAACACCCATGCCCTGGGTAAGTGAAAAACCGACCCAGGGGGGATTCGAACCCGCGACCCTCGGATTAGCAGGCGAGGACTTTACCCCGCCGCCACCGGGGCCGGCGATTTGTTTAAATTTGGTACACAGAAAAGAAAATTGCTGCGTGAATGGATGTTTCAAAGCTTCTCGCTCGCTATATGCTTTGCAATTTATAGTATATTATATGCGATGTTGTTTCACCAATAACCGTTTTTTGGCAGAACATAAAACAATAAATAAATAATACCCTGGGTGGTGAAAAAGTCAACCACTGACGAACAAAGAATATATACTTTAGGTAACGTAAAACCACGTAAGGGAAATTTAACGGCACTGTGACTTCAATCAGATATAAATATCGCCCGTTTAAGATGTTGCTAATTGCTTCGATCCTTTTATCCTGTTACTTCATTTCAAATTGAATGAACATGAAATACGGCTAACCTCAACATCATTTCATTCCATTATCCGCCATAAAATCGATTAGATGTGGTATTACACGGTTACCTTCCTACGGGGTCTGTTGCAGTTCGCAGGGTACGTAGGTAGCGAAACGGAACTAGTCTACCGTTGAAGTACGCGGTATCCGTTAAAAATTTACCGTAATGATATTCACTTAATAAAAACAGACAGGCTGTTTGGCAGGTACGCTATTCAATTGAATGACTGATTAAATCGCTGTTTTTTCAATAAGATATCCTCCGCTAACAGCACGTCCCGCACGTTGGGTTTATTAAAGGAAAGACAATTATTACCTACCAAACAAATTCATACGTACAACCCAGTAACACGTAAACTAAAATATAGTTCCAAAAATGTTACACCATAAAATGTTAACAGTCTTCCAATTTTAAGATTGGTTATCAACTGTCTTCCATCCTTCCTTATTCCATGCTAGCTCCTCTACATTTGTTTCTTTCCCAGCTTATCTCCCTTTTTTGCAATTTGATAGTCAGATGACGTAGAACAGCGGTTCTCAAACAGAAAATCCATACGTGCCACACGCTCTTGAGGAAGTTTGCAGGGTATTATGCAGATGTGGATAAAAATTTTCTTTTATTCAGAGAAGTGGCGGATTATTACGCCAAGGAGCACTTCATCTCTCACTAATCCGGCATTAGGAAACCTCGAGTCCGATGATGGAAGACCAAGAGATAGAGTAGTATAGGCCCTATAGGGTTCCCTGCTCGTCTCTCCCTCTCTCATAGAGCCTCGGCAGACCGCAAGCCCCCTTCAAAACCCTCAAGCAACCAAAAACCCCGGTCCCCCGCCGAAACCCCGTCCCTGTACTTCAGTAGAACCCCTGGAAAACCCCACTCTTCTCCCTTCCCCCCGAGGGCTTCGGCTAAAACGCCCGCTCACCACCGACCCCACCTCATACCCCCACTATCCACCGTAACCCCCTCTTACGCGACCCCCCAACCCACAAAATGAGAGGGGAGGACCTCCAGAAACCACCCGCGGAGCTCCATCGCTCTCCTCCTCCCTCCAAAGGGCAGTTCTTTGTCCTCATCCGTTTTGCCTCACTCTACTCAGCCCGTGAGTTGAGAACCCACTATACCGCCAGAGGTCCTCCTCCTATCCTCTCCTTCCCTTACTGGTCCTCGTATGCACCATTCCAGGACAGACATAGGCATACAAAAAAAACTAAACCATTCCCAAAAACCTCCTTCCTCTTCTCCACCCACCAAACTGGGCATTTTCTGGGAAAAGGTTGGTTTTTCCAGGGAGGAGAAGGAGAGGAGAGAAGGGTCCATGCAAAAGAATGAGTGATTTGAGGAGGAGTGAGAGATTCCAAGACTCGGCTGGATCCGGGGGGGACTTTCCGGGGAAGTTTTAGGCAGGGTGGGTGACTAAATTGCTTGGGAGGAAGAGACGAAAAATGTGTAAGAGGTGTTGGTTGAATGGGAAAGGGAAATGCAGGGAGGGGAAGCTGGGTGTAAGAGAGAGAGAGAGGTGTTGAAGATGGAAATGGAAAACTAAAATAACATTTCAAGGCGGTCTTACAGAACCTGAGATATCCCTGAGAGGCCTGACCGAAAAATCCGATTTAGACGACGGCAAATGTCACAACAGGAGTGCTATTCCTCATCAAAATCTATCTTTAAAAATGAATGAACCAGATATTTTGGTGACAACCTGCTGGTAACATCGATATAAGCAACCAGCGACCTAGGTGGCGGTGGGGTTAAGTCGAGGGTTCGAGTCCCGCCTGGGTGGATTTTTCACCATTCAGGACGAGTGTTAGCGGGCGTAATTCGTTGTATGCCATAAAACACTTTCAGGAAGAGAGCTATGGACAAGTAAATTTAAATTAAAGATTAATCCAAATTGTCAAAAAGCAGAGGTATATTTTAACTCCTATGCATGCATTTCGGTCATCCAGATGACTACCGACATCGGACTATGAACCTCGGACAACACGCACGTGTTAACGAGATTTAGACTCTCCCTGTCGATGGTCACCTGGATGACAGAAATGCATGCATAGGATTCAAAATATTCCTTTGCTTTTATTGACAATTTGATTAATCTTAAATTTTAAACCCTGATGCAAGAGGTCTTAAGTGTCAGTATAGTAATTTAGTGTATGAGTAAACGAAATTATATAAATAACCACAGTTTTAGGAACAGAAGAAAGTTTTAAGCAGAAGCAAAAACAAGGGGCAGCTCAAAACTTAACAAATATGTCTACTTTGATACGGATAGACACTAAATTAAAGCTCAGCGAGAGCAATATTCGCCATCGTTCTCGTTAAAATTTTCAAAATAATGAACAAAATTAATGGATGTTGAATTCAACTGCCAAATAAAAAGAGATCCGCAAAATATGGCACCTCTATTTGTCCTGAACTTATAATTAAATAAATTCGAACTTGTAATTCTTTTCTATTCTTATGAAGAGATGAAACATCAATGGAGTTGCATTAAAATTTTAAAGGCAATATTTACGTGAGAAAAGAGGTAGCGAAAGAACCGAAAAATAGGTGATGCTCGCAACAACCTCGGCGATATCCTCTCACTGAGGCCATTGCCGTCCTGAGCGAAGTCAATTTCATGCTATGCTCCCACCGGATAGTCCGGTCTATGAGGCCCTGGCGGGCTGCAGCAGAAAGGCTGAGGGTCCGGATCCTGTTCCTAGAAAGGGTTTCTAACCTCCAATCTAGTTTCCGATTTTCAAATCACCTCAGTCATCTGCGCATATCCAACAAAAATCGGTCTCAAATTAAAAAAACCAGAAAGAATTTTGCAGAAGAATGTAATTAAGAGGATGAACATCTACATGGGAAGGCTATGTCTTTTAAAAGTCTTTTGCGTGAAATGTTGATGATAGGCACTTCTAGAAATGTAATTAATTAAACCAATATATCCTTCTTTTAAGCAACGCACTTTCCACGAAATAATTTTAGATTAATTAGCATTCCAGGAAAAGACTAAGTTCCAAATGGGAGAAACATTCACAACATAGTGATGAGTACTCAAGTCAAAAAACTTCGTGGAGGGGCGTGCTTCTCCCGGAAAGTAAAACGACAATGAAGACGGTAATCGTTTCCGAACCACTTCAATTTTACTGAAGTAATGCTACGATGAGACAAATGAGACTGCATTCAGCTTTGAGGATAACGAAACGTACACAAACCACAAAAAAACATATTTGTCACCCTATCTGTAAGCTGAGTTTCCTCACTTTTGGAATAACTTTAAGCATTATATCAATGAATGCTGAAAGTATGACATGCATGAAAAGGTATGAATTCCCCAGAGGGTTTCTCTCACTATGCCGCTGGCGACCCTCCTCAGGTAAGAGGTCAATACTACACGAAAATATATTCCATGATCGTCGATTCTTCAGAAATCTATCAATGAGACGAGGAAAACGAACTGAATATGCTTTTCATCGCGCACAGCTGTAGGGAGAGTGGAAGATGACGTCTGCGAAGAATGGGGGAATCCTAAACAGACTTTCGTAATAGATTGGGGATCTCGTGCGTCAGGCATCGGTGGCACGCGCAGAATGCCCGCCTTGCCTTTTGCTCTCCCATTCCCCTCAACGAATTCCCTCGTCTTGCCATTACAACCCCCTTCTGAACCAACTGGACCGCCACTCGAGGCATGGCGGGACCGAGGGAGGCTCGGGCCGGCTGTAGAAGCAGCAGCAGACTCATTCAAAAAAAAACCTCGATATCCCTTGAGTCCCATTTCCTTTCTCGAGGATAAGTTTTCCGTCCGATTTTGAGGGTCAGTGGGGGAATGAGACGAAGAAGAGGAATCGGTGCATGGATAAGGAGAGCTTCCAGGTCACCCTCAGCAACAACCTCCGGTTCGGTTGTGAAGGACCCATGGCCGTTCTTTGGACTGTCCCCCTCGACCCACCTCATTTTCACCGGCCATCCTGTAGGTACTCCTCTCCCTGAACCCACCGACTGACTGAACGACCTAATATTTTCGGCATTTACCACGGCTCTTCCCCATATAATGTGGCAGAGATGGAAAAGGGAAAGCCGATTTATGTGTTTATTTACCCAAGAGAGTGCGTTGTTTGTCGAAGGGGCGTGCTGCGTTCGACCGGTGGGAACAGCAGGAACGCACGTCCCGCACAGATTTCCTCCACTCTACACTCTCCACTCATCTCTTAGTCTCTTCTACCTCTTCCTCCATTGTCTTTTCACTTCCTCCGACACTCTGCTCGTCATTGAGAAGTCATTGAGAATCGCGGTAGAACGATATCGGGACTTTGAAGAGGGTTTGGGGGAGGTGGCATAGCTACGGGTTGTGGGAGAGTGAGGGAAGCCGAAATCTCCAATGGTGTGGTTTGGATGAATAATGGCACGTATATGATGACTGGATAAAACCTCTTTATTTTTAAAGGCGCAGGCTCCTAACCCCTTACACAATTTCTTTCTTCATCTCAACATAATTCGTACCTCTCCTCATCCCGTCCATAATCATCGGCCTCATTGGCGACGGGGTAAAGTCATCCCATACTAATCTGGAGGTAGCGGCAGCCTGGGTGGGTTTTTCACCACACAGGAAAAGGGTGTTGGCGAATTGTAATTTAAGAGTCTATTGTTAAGAAAGGACAATGAACTCCACAATCCGATCGACAAATTAAGACGATATTATCAAGCACTTCCTCGTTCGTCTATCTCTCTCTCCAATGAATTCATATTGATTGTTCACCAAAAATCAATATAAATTCATCAGTTTACAGCGTAAAATATCTAACCGTAATCGACGGAAGTATTTCATTAAAACGCTCTAATGTAAAGCACAGACAAACATATCCATGACAAACATTGGCTATCTGCCAGTATTATAGTGTTGCCACAAGCATAAATTTAATGTTTGAGAGCAGATGCAGCAGCAGAGACGCCCAAACGTTGCAGGAAAAAACATTTATTCGCATGTTCCGTTTAGAAAATGCAATGGAGAAACGTATCGTATTCAAATGGTTTACTTAGCCTTGACACTTCTGTACCCAAAACTACCTTTTTTTACTCAGCGCCATCAGGCAAGAGCCACAGCTTGGGAGAGAAGGCGTCAGGGCAAAGGACATCACTCAACGACGCAGGACAAGTTGCGAATGGGACGGGAAGATATGCTCGTCAGTGGGCGTGCCTCAGCATTAGTAGTTGCCACGATTACGTCGCGTTGTTTTTTTATTAAACTTGCAAACATGCCGGCGGAAGTCAACTTTTCCCACGAATCCCTTCGCTTAGAACGTGTTTGCGTACATACAATGCCATCACGCTCACTGTCAGCCTAAGAGAAAAATAAAAAGCTAAATCACACATTTTCCTTGCGATATCTGCTTTCCCGTCCTATGAATTACATACATGCGTTACCCATTGGTCAAATATTTCCTCAACACAAAGGAAACACTGTTCCAGGCCAGACCGCTAGCATCATTTGAAATCCCCAGAATAACAATGAAATCGAACGCTCGCAAATTCAGTACAATTTACGCTCTCAAATTTCTAACGGGCTCTCTTCCTCGTAAACCATGGGATTTATAACAATTAAAAAATAGATAATTAGGCACATTAAGATACAAATAGATAATTTGTACATTTAACGTTACTTGTGATATTTTCCATTGTTTTTTTTAAAGAACCTAATGGTAAAATATGAAAAAATTTCAAATTTCAAAAATGAAAAAAAAGAGGTAATCTGAAATTGACGAGGGAAATCAGTTCAGGTCAGTCGAAGGTAGAGTTAAAAGAGCGTTACGAATGAATTTTAAACCCACTTAAATCTTGTGGTCATGAAGATAAGAAATAAACAGTGCAACAAAGAATAAACTGAAAATATATGGGACCCTGTGTTTAAATATTTTATCACAAAAATGAGTTGCACTGTCAAGAGATTTGCCCACGCCATCCCAAGACGTAATACCAGAAATTAATTTCACGATACTGTCGACGAAGATGCGGCGAAGAATTGAAAGGTGCTGTGCAGGATCGGAAAGGATAGTCGTAAATTCACTCTGATAACGCGGATAGGAAAGCGTTTATGCCGAGCAAGTGCACAGGTGGGGAGGAGTAGGTACCTACATACTGTAGAGCGGCGGCTATCCGGTAGTAACGGATCCGTCGATACTTACAAAATCTCCCGGCCTATCCCCCTTTGCGCATAATACTGCAACAACTTAACCGCTCCTCTTCTCTCCAACGAAATTAATTCTCTCCATCACAGCCACCTCGATGGCTGCTGCAGGCGCAAGCCACTATACCCTGACTATGTTCCCCGTCTCCAGCTCACATGCTTTGGCACCAGTACCGCTCCCCCCCCCCCTCTCTTTCACGCGCATATATAGACATTGTGTTTTCAATTTAAAACCAAATCATCGGAGCCCCTGTTTAATTAAGCATGGCCGTGGCAGTTAACCGGCGAAATCGTAACCATGGTTTTAGATGAGGAGCTTACAAAAGCTCTTCCTTAATTAAACCGGAGAGGGAGTGAGGGGGGGAGGGTGGTGTGAGGGGGGATGGAGAGGGGGGGTGGAGAGAGTACGGAGGCGGGGGTAAAAGGAGAGGGTGGTGAGGGAGGTAGGGGAGGGAGAGAGACGATTGGTAGGGGAGTATGGGTACGGCTGGGTAGGGGGGGGGGGTTCAGGGGAAGGGGGTTAAATGGGGATAGCCGGGAGAGAAATCATAAAGTTTTGTTTGTTTTGGGATACGGATTTACGTACGCCTCGAAGCCAAAATGAAAGCTAATCGGATCGATGACATAGGTGGCGTCAGCGGTAGACGTTCCCCCGGCATTTTATTGGAGAGAGGGAGAGAGAGGGAGATCCCTTCGGCCAACGTCACGTTTATGGCCACGGGAGGCCTCTCTCTTCCTGCTAATAGCTGTCAGAATTAACATAATTAATACACCGAGGCATATCCCTAATTGGTTCGATTTTCCTAAATGACGTTACCGACCCGATCAAAAAGGGGAGTTCATCAGTTGATTTCGTGGAAGCTGGGGAAAGTCGGAAAGCCCTCCCTGTCCGAGCGACAAAACGCCAAACGGACTGTGATCCTCTCTTTTTTTTAGTTCCAGAGGTCGCAGATCAAAAAGGGCAACGGAGAGACATCGTCGGTGAGAGTCGGAATGCTTTGGTTTATTCCCAACTCGTCCCCATCGGAGGAAATTCGGCCCACCAGAGGATTAATTAAAAAGAGGGACAAAAACAGCACACATCCCATTAGCTCGGAACGATTTATGGCTGGTGTCACAAAGATTTTAACCAAAGAGACTTATTTTCCTACCATTTTCATCGGTATTTGTTTATTCTATTAGGGGAACAACGTCAAGGGAAAAAATAAAACAAATATTAGGCTGAAATATAAGTATATAACTAAATAAAATGAGTGAATAACAAATAATTATCCATATATGAATATAAACATAAAACAGTCCCTTGCATTGATTAGAATAGGGGATAATGTATTTTTAAACAGAGCATCTCTTTTGCGAACTGCGTCAAATTTACACAGTGACATCTCGAAAACAGTTTTCCATGCCTGGCTAAAATGGGGAATTTGTCAGTCTCCATAATGAATAAAATTGTGCAAAATAATATTGAACTATCAGAGGGGGAGTGGTAAATTCTCCTGCGATTTGACATTGAGATTGTGGGTTACACTAGCAACACAACAAACACTGAAAGCTTGTAGTGTAAGGCGTACAATATATACATATCCATTACGCCCTTCTCTTTCGGGGACGGCATTGTCAAAAGACCTTAATTGTCGGTGTGAGACGTAGAAAACTGGCTTTGGTTTCAACAATTTCCTCTTATCTGCCTTACCCATGAGAAACTCTTTGCTTCAGGTACATATGTGCACTGCTTCATACACTCTCTCCTATTTTAACGCTCTAAATATTCCTCTTCTATAGTGAGTAATAGTGAGTCTCTTCCACCCCATTCACCCATGACTTTCTCAGTCTACTCCTTCCTCTCACGCCATTCAATCCACCATCATAAGCCTGTTCTGTTATTCGACTATCATGCGTTCTCTCAGAATGATCAAAACAGCTAAGTACGCTATTTTCGCACAGATCCGTTCCCGGAGAATCCATTCCACATTCTTTCTTCATCACCCAAACGCACTATAGTACATAGCAAATTTCGGAGAAAGCCACTTATTCTTGAGGTGGGTTGAAGGGAAATACGTGGATGCTAATGAAAAAGGCATGGGTAGAATTCGTCGCTGAGCGTCGGAATGCTTCGGTTTATATCCTTAAGCGTCCCCATAAGAGGAGAGAGGTTCGGCCCATCAAGGAGGATTAATTAAAAAGGAGACAAAAAATGCCACTCCCCCCGATTAACGAGAACGATTTATGGCCCATGTAGGGACCGGACAAAACTCTCTCTCCACTCCACTCCGCAGCCAATACCATGATCCCGACGGGGATTCCGTGGACTATCCGGAGTTTGTGTACGGGGAAACCGGAAGTCCGCGGCACTTAAATTTCCCGGACTCGATCAAATATTAAATGAATCTCTTCCAAATCCCTTCGTCTCTTTTCTCCCCTACTACACAATCCATCCATTTCTCAGTCTATTCCCTCATCTTTCTGGGTACCCCCCCCTCCCACCTTGGAAACGGAAAGGGACTCAGAAATAAGGAGGAGAAGGGAAAAAAAAGACTCAATTAGCCCAAAGATGGAGATTAGCGGACGCTCTCCTCATTAAGGGGATAAAAAAGATGAACATCAGCAGGATCCTCTCTCTCTCCCTATTTCTCTTTTCGTCTCCCTCTCTATCTTTCCCCCTCCCTCTCGCCCTCTCTCCCACCCTTCCCACAATGCCCTTCTCCGCCGTTAATGGCGTCTTCGTGGAATTCCGGGGATCCATGATGTCACGCCGAACGGGTTTCCAAGCCACCTCCTCCTAATTTCCTGTTCCCTCCAAATGCAGGTTTCTTGTTTCGACGAGGGGGGAGGACGGGGCTGGAGGGGGAGGGATGTGGGGTTGGATTGGAGGGGAAGGACGCAGGAAGAGGGAGAGGGACTTAGGGGCTCGACGCCGATACATATCGAACGTAAAAACATAACTCAGGAACTTAACGTAACTTAATCCTGGGCTGCAACTTTGGGGCTCGAAGCCGATACACGCGAAGCACGCGTTTTGGCAAATAGGTATGTGAAATAATTTTACATACATAAATGTTGTCAAAATCTTTTTTTCACAAAAGTGTTTTTGATAGAATTTCGTTTTATTTTTATTAATTGTGTGAAACTTATTATACGTGCTGTAATATGTGATATCCATAGATTAAAGAAAAAAAAATTGCATCATATCGATGTGGTTTCTTGGTAATTCTATAACACGTAGCCTTAAGGTGCATGACAATATTTCGCAACAATTCGACTACACGTGTTCAGATTTTCATCTAAACGTGAAATAATATATTTCTCGTTATTATCATTGCCATTAACTAATCTCGAGGAGTAACGCCGAGTCCAATACGCGAAAATGGCATATTTCAATTCAATTTCCTCTAAATGTCGAATACCGCGCCGCGAACTGTAGTCATAACATGCTTTAATTAAGGCAAAACATTTAAAATATAATTCTTGTATCATTTCCATTACCACCTGCATGGTGAGTTCCAAATCATAAACAGATGCAATTAAACTAAATGTGGGCCAAGGATTTATTTCGACCCACAAAAAAATTATTGAAATATGCACTAAATGACCCGCGATTACAGCTCCAGCCACCTTAATTTATGCCCTTAAGTTCACGGTGAAACGATCTGAAGAGAGGAGGGATGGATATGAGACCATGGACAGAGATGAGGGAACCAGGGTTAGCACGGGGGGTTTTCATCAAACGCCACCCAAACATATTTTCTGGAAACCCTAGGAAGCAATACGGAGACCTTCTCCCCGAACAGAAGCCCACCATCTTCCGCAAGAGGGAAGCTCTAGCCAGCAAGCGTCGACCACTCCGCTTCTGCTCACACAAAGTTTTTAAACTCTTGGGTGGAATGGTCAAAGGGAGACACACATCCTTTTCCCAAGGAGAAGTAGAACCAACTAAAAACACGTCCATTATTTTGTTAAAAGCTTGTCCGGACATGGTCGCGTTAGCTAACCGTCCTCTGTCAGGATACGGTCGAGTTCTTATCGCTCAAAGTCGTGTTCTCCTTTTCTGCTAGTCCCAATCCAACGACAAGAGTCCTTCTCGAGGGAACCAACTTCCCTCTCGCACTTCTAACACCGATAAAACACGGGCACCAATTTGGAAAATGTGGAGGCTCAGCTGATAACCACGTGTCCGACCCTGTTTCCACCACCGTTTCCGAGTGAATCAGAAAAATACGGGACTAATTAATTGTGTCCCGGAAACACACACAAGACTCGATCATCGGGCTACATATAACATAGAGGCGAGGTAAAAATAAGACGGAATACTTGACTTTGCCGCCATTCAGTCCGGACTTTACGCAAAGGGAACATCGCAAAACTGGATGGTTGGTTATTTGAGGAGGCGAACGACTACTGAGATCGTTTGCACCTTGGAGGATAGGCGGGTAGGTTGGTGTGGCAAGGTATTACAAAGGGATCGGAAGAATGGTGGAGTGAAACCCGGCGTCGTATTAGCCTGCACTTAACGAAATGCGCCAATGGGACCACAATTTAACGTCTCATCCGACACGAGAAGTATGAAAAACTACCGCCTCTGCCAGGATTCAAAACCGGGCCCTCGGGATGGATGCAAGTTCTCTACCCACCACACTAACCAGATCCCAAATCGCTAAACTCTAACTTTACATACAAGATAGGGCAGTAACACTTAGGACAAGTTGGGAACATAGTATTTTCAATACTACATCTTAGCAAAATCAGAATGACGGAGGAGGAATTCCATAGCCATGTGAAGCCATAATTTTAGGCAATTTCCTATCATTCAAATAAGTAATCACAACAATCAGGAAAAAGAGGTTGAGTAAAAACTAATAAACAACCCTTAAATTGTTATGAATAATTAAATATTAAGTCGTGAATAGTTTGAAAAAATTGATCGCTCGATTTCATATGAGTAATGAGTATTCAAATGTTTTTTTGTTAGACTACATAAATATTACCTAACTAACGAGGGAGACATTGGTATTATTTATTCTGAGCTAGACAAATAGTCCCCTCTTCCCCTAATCCGCCACTCTTAACTGGTATACAGGTGAGCATACACGATTTCTAATGAAAATGGCAAGATATTTTAAGGCATATAATTATACGGTTTATGTGGTATCAGTTGATGTCAGTTATTTTTCCACCATTGAAGTTAGTTTCACTTCATCTTTATTGATTGAATTTTGACACCACATAAAATATCGGCAACTGTCCAGTTGCATGCGATTAAATTTGGGAAATTCCAAAGCTGCGAGTTAAGATTTTGGAGATAACTTAGACGTGTGAATATTATTTTAGAAAAGAGAAGATACCCAGCCAGATAACCTTTTAACTCATTGATCTCATTCCTGAGATATTTGAACCCATGAATAAGCTTATTGTTCTCCTTGAACATACCTATTATAACTGATTTTAGAAGGCTTCCGGTAGTCTATACTACTAGATAAATAACACAATCATAGGAAAAAGTGAGATGGATCAAAAAACAAAACTAGAATTATATAAATCTATTTATATGCCTTTACTAACTTATGACCACGAAAGCTGGCCGATTACAACCAAAATATAAAGCCAAATAACAGCAGCAGAAATGAAATTCTTGCGAGGAATAGGAAACAAAACCACAAGGGATTTAGAAAAAAACCACAAAAATCCGAGAAAAACCCCAATAAGAGCCCATAACAACAATAATAGAGAGAAATCAGGTTAGATGGCATAGACATATCAATGGAATGGATCAGAATAGAATACCCAGGAAAGTATTGGAAGGAAAATCCTATGGGAGAAGAAGTAGAGGACCACTGAGAGAGACGTGGATGCATGGGATTGAAAAATGTGGAAAGAAATGACGGAAGACTGAAAAGGAGATGAAGAAAATGGCAGGTGATCGGAAGAGGTGGAAGGAGATCATTGAGGCCCCGACGGCAATGGAATAAGCGGGAAAGAAAAAGATGTAGAAGGCTTCACTTTGTGGAATTAATCCGTTATAGCAACATTGCTCTTTGTCTCGTTTCTATCAATATGCCTATTCTTACTTTCAAGAAACCATTGGCCATAATCGGAGGGGTATCGCGTAAAAAGAGACAGAGACATAGACTACAACACCCGCGATGGCAGCAAAAAGAACAAGAGCACAGAATCCACCCTCTCCACGCGACACTGCGAGAGCAAATACAAAAAGTGATCAGATCCTTGAAGACCATTCAAGGAAAAACGACCAACCACACAACGACAAAAGAGGGGCGAGGGAGAGGTAAAAAAAAGTTCGGAGAGAGAGAGAGAGAAACGCCCTTCTACACGTACGTACAAACAAAAGGGTAGTGGTGGTGGTGGTAAACTGAAGGTTATGCACGAGGGTTTAATTTTTGAGGGGGGGAATGAAGAGGGGGAAGTGCAGAGAAGGGGTTTTGGGAAACGGGAGAAGGAGAAACGAAACGAGAGCACTTCACTCCTACTCTTCAGAAACTCTCTCACATTCAGAGAGAGGGCCCCTCTCTTCTTGCTCCACTGTCCTCCTTCCCCCCCCCACCACTCATCCCCCTCCCCAACTTCCTTTGCCCAAGCCCACTGCACACCACCTACCCCTTCTCTTCCTCCCACCCTCTCCGCCGTATTTGCCTCTCATATTGCCACCTTTTACCCCTCAGACCAAACCTCTTTCACTCACTCCCACACACACACACACTCCGACACCCCTAATCTCCTTGACGACGAATAATTCACGTAGTTCACACGCCGAGGATAAAACAAACGAATATGATATTCAAAAAAAAATCCAACACGTCTACAGAACTACGAGAGGGAGTTAATAATTCAGAAACCTACATCTATCCAGCGTCCCAACCTTAGTTTATAGTGAAGTCCTTATGCAGAACGGTGTTGCCAAATTTAAGCTCTGTAACCTCGCCTGTTGGCCACGTAGGGAACCATTTTTTCACGTTAAATTAATAGCTATTTTAGAGAATGATATTTGCATATTGGAAAACTCCTAGAAGTGCAATTAGTATATACCATAGAACTATTTAGATTATCCTACTGCAACTAGCAACATCGCAGCTCCGGTCTTATGAAGATTTTACGTAGGAAACAAATATCCAAAAGACTCCATACTGTCAACTAAATGTGGAACGCTCTACACATTTATGCACACAAATGCTGCTGATACACAAATAGGGAGTGTGGTGGCCTAGTGGGTAGAGCGCTTGGCTACTGATCGAAGGGTCCCGGGTTCAAATCCGGGTGAACAAAATATCCTCGGAGTGCGAAGTGGCCCAGGGAAAGGAACTTCCCCTACCCTGAATGTGTGAAATTCACACGCCTGTGGCTTATTCCGGGGTGATCTCTACCCTCAGCTATCCAAACCAACCTTCGGGTTGATTCACTGAGTGAGTGAGTGATACACACATATGCCCCGAGCCGCCGCAGGGGCGTATAACTAGGGGTTTTAGGGCACCAGCATGAATGAGGGAGGGTATAGGAAAAAGAATTTGGGAGAGGAAAATTTGAAAGCAAATTTTATGCTAACAGAGTTTAGTCTCGCGCTGATTAGTTGTCGTCACTAATGGTAAGTGGAAATAGGGAAATTTTTGCGGGGTTAAAATGATACTCTCCTTGTCATCCTCATGCTCGCGTGATTGAATTTGTTAAGTAATATTTTCAAGTAAACTATTCCTTCCAAAAGCTATGCCGGACTCTCTCTTTTCGCTCGTAGCAGTTTTAAGCGAAATTTTAGAATTGCCTTGGCATTTTATTTCGCATCCAAGACGCGATATAAACAAGGTACTGCCACTTATTTACTGAGTAATAGCACTGAATAAAAGGTACATAATGTGATGCAGTTTTTGACAGCATAAAGTTTACTTTCGTCCCGGGTTTCATTGTTAATACATCGTCTTCAGAATATCATCACCTGAGGTTGATGTATTAACATTAAAATCTCAGTCGAAAGTACATGTTACGTTGCGGAAAATTGCACGTTTTGTTATTTCATCAAGTATAATTTCCACTCCATTTCGCGAGAACTTTCGGATATCAAGTAATGTGTCGACATAATAAAATAATCATGAGAAAATACCAACTGTTGTATTCATATTTTTATTAGTCCAGGCCTAAGGAAGTTCGTCCAGCCCTTCCAGTATACCAGTATTTACTTCTTGGAATCTTCACTTGGACCAGAACTAAGCAAAATATCCTTGACCCGGAAGTAACTTGAATTCTATGAATACAGCCATAAAATTTATTTTTAGAATTTCAATCTCAGTCGAAAATTCGGACCAAATTATATCCCATAACCCACCTACAAGAATTACGTACATATTTCTAACCAACCGCTCTCATAGTCTGCTCAACCACTAAATAGCTACCCCTTTAACCTAAACCATCTTCCTCCTCTCCGTCTCCTTGTCTCTTGAGAGTCCACTTCCTTCCCATGCAAGCTCTCGAGCCAACTATCCCTTCGTCGAAATGCTTCTCTCCGTCGAGTGAGATTCTCTCCAGCTCCTATTCCCATCGTCTATAACCCTTTGCATCTCCTCAGCACTTCCTTTCCATTCCTTATCCCCCTCACCCATTCAACGCTTATTCTCCCTGTCTGCCTTTCTTTCTCTCTCCACTTACTGCCATCTTCAGCATTCACCTCCGCGCACAACGCCCGACAGTGCCGATGCAAACTTGGACACAGAGCACCGCCCCTTTCCTTTATCATTTTCCCTTTCTACCCATAATCGAGACCTTAGGCTTAGTTCGTCATATGCAGGTTTTATTTCCTTTAACTTAAAACTCCGCGACGCCATCGCAATCCAATCAAGTGAAAGATAGTTATCGAATACAACACAAGGAAGTTTCACCTTGGTTAAGTTCCTCAAGCCAATTACTCCATGAAATGCCAAATATAGTACCGGAAAATAATCTATATTATTAAGTATGATCAAAGAAGAACTTTGTAGTTTTCCACTGGGATATATGCACACTTTTTACCGAATGCGTTCATCATTAATTAACTGTGACGTTTCAAAAAAATTTAAAGACTCAGCCGACTACTCATTCAATTCAAGGCAACATGTTAGTTTATTCTTATGATGTAATCAGCGTTGAAGGATCAGAGATAAAATCCCTTGCACATAGCACGAAGGCCAACTGATTCAGACTGAATTTTTGGAAAACCAGACAACATGCACTTTGAGAACTCGCCTAAAACTAAGGGCGAGAGTTCATTATTTTCGTTGCAAATCATTTGGATTCGAAGATTTTATAATGAGATTCTCACTGCGAAGAAACATCTCAGCTGGATTCTCGTGGCATATGGGTTTTTAAGACATTGGTCTTCGAAGGTAAAAATCAGCTTTAAAAAAATCAACAAGAAGATTCATATGAGTGTCAGAGCAACATGAATAGTGCCTTTTTAGACAATGAGTAGGAAAAAGTGCCCACTTGCGATGACTATCATCGATAACCAGATACGAAATGATCGATGAATGGCCATCGCATAGGAATCTGACTAAGGACATCTCTTGCATTCTCGATAAATACACAGTTTCAGTGTCAAATTTAATATCCCGCTGAGAACACTTTGATTCCACGTGCGATCCCAGTTCATACCGCTGAGGAAACCTAGTATTAGAGATGTTATAAAGCGCATTAGTATTTACATGGGAAGGGATTCGATACAAATGCGTGTATGTGGCGGTGGAATGGGACATGAACTAAAAAAATATAAATGTAATTCATAGCGCTGAAGGACAGGTGAATCCATCAGAAAAAAAGCAAAAACTCTAAAATTGACTCGATCGCACGAAACAGAATATTTGGAACGAGTATAAAGCAAAAGCGAGAAAAAAATACGAAAAGGTGGAAGGGGTTTGCCTTATTAGCTCACGCACTCGCGTTTCATTTTATGGAGGAAAAAAATAAATCGTAGCGCGGATCAAAAGACACGTACTAACTAAAAAAGATGGTCATCCACGGAATTGAACCCAACCTATATTTCCTCTCTCCCTCAATTTCCTCCATGCTCCGCATGCACTCGAAAAATAAAAACGTCCTCAGAACCGCACAGTACTTCAAATAGAAGCACATGTACGCTGAGATAATTTACGAAAATACCGAAGCCAAGGAAATGCCAAGATAGGTAAAAATGATAATACATAAAATGTATTATGTACCAATAGTAATGTATGCATTAGAAACATGGGTGATGAATGAGAGGGAATGGGGCAGACGGCAAACTGGGGAAATCAAGAACTTGAGAAGTACAGAGGGAGAGAATAAGAAATACAGAGAGCAGATATGAAATTAAATTGAGTATCTCACAATAAAAGATAGAAGGTTATAGATTAATATAGCCTGGACACTTATAAAGAATAAAAGATGATAGAAACCCCAGAATTTGGGAAGAAGACAGAAAATATGGGAAACAACCAGGGAGAAGACCACGTAAACGGTGGACAGATGACGTGAAAAAAGGCTAAAGAGAATATATATGTTAGCATACCTGGCCGGAAATCGGGAGATCAGGGTTTCGAATCCCGGGTAAGGTGAAATTTTTTCTGTCTGAATTCGACGCATTTTCATCTTCCCCACCAGACCCTGTGTTCGTCCTTTTATGTGTTCCTATCCCTTTCCATTTCCTATGATTGTATGAATTTATTCGCGCCTTTGAGCGTCTGTTTTTCGAATGAATGAGTATATTTGGCCATGTTGGCTCTTTTCTTCTTCTTCGGCTATGCGTGCCTTTAAACGCACTGTTCACCTGTGTATTTGTTGTATGCCTGAATGCCTCTTTACCTCTCCTCTTCCACTTGTGTTTGTCTACTATATGGTGGGTGAAACAGTTCCCGCGCGCCATCTCTTGACTGCTAAAGTTGAGCATGGGTTGTGACATAAAACCCCGTCAAATTCAGCAGTCGATTGAGTAGCCTTGCTGGTGTAACTGGTAGCATACCTGGCCGGAAATCGGGAGATCCAGGTTCGTATCCCGGGTAAGGTGAACATTTTTATGCATGGATTCGACACATTTTCATCTTCCCCACCAAACCCTGAGTTCGTCCTTAGATGTGTTCCTAACCCTTTCCATTTCCTATGATTGTAAGAATAAATAAATATATATACAACGGGATGAAATTTCTAGTGTATATTTGGAATGGCAGAAAAAGATGGACTAGCTAAGTTTATACTTAGACCCAGATTGGGAGAAACATGGGTGGCATTGGAATGGATGCCAAAGCATAGGAAATTCTCTCCTCAAAATAATGCCAACAATATTCCCTTTTTTCTTTTCACAACTCGTATGCACGCGAAATTACTGAAAACCGTGTACAAACCTCCAATAATATTAAGACTCACTATCTCTCAAGGGGACATACATTCGGGAACAAGGTAACTGAACAAGGTAATCACAAATTATGATTCATTAAAAACGATTAAATTAGGAAATTAGATAACTGTTGATCAGGTTAGAAATGTCATATTTCCGCGAATAACTTCAGATCGTAATATTAGACAGAAAAAGTTGAGATAAAAAACTTCTAGTGAACAGGATTACAATGCCATATTTCCGCGAACAACAAGGTCATAATATCAGCAAATAAGAATTAATATCAATAAGTTGCCCGGCAGTGTAGCCTAGTTAGTTGAAACGCTACATAAAATATTTTTCATAAACATACCAGCCACTGATTAACAGATAGTCCCGCATTGCCGCACTAATTTCAAAATTTAGAATGCTAAAACTATGATAGCGCTACATGCATAATATATTATATTGCATGTTTTCCACAATATTATACCCCTACCACAAAACCTTAATGCAGCAGGCAGGAAACCATTTGGGTTTGTAGTATATTTCCATGTAAAAGAATACTTGCATCAAAATAAAGTTCAATTCATTGATCTGCCAACTATTACATAACAGTATGTCCCAAAGGCACGCTAAACTAGAATATATACTATATAATAAACTAGAACTATATCAAAATTCTATTATCTCTCCGCAGTACATGCAGAGAGACAATAGAATTATACCTATATAGAAACTTCATAGAATGAGTACAGCATGTGCATAATCAATTATTACACGATAACTGCAATATGGTTCCTCAAACTTTCCTAGCATGCGATGTAGAGTAGGGAATTCTCACTCCATGCCACACGCCCATGAGGATGCTTGCAAGGGTACTACGCGGATGCATAGGAGTGCGAAGCTCGTCTGATAGCGAGGAAGGCTGCAAGAGGGGGGGAGCGGAAGAATTCGAGTGTGTATTGGATGCATAAGCCCTCTCGATTCTCGTCTCCCCTCTCTTCATATTCATTTCGAGATGCAGAAAATGCACTTTACCTCCCCACTCTTTCAACTTATCACGTGCTTAACGAGAGAGCGTCCGGTACTGAATGAGGCTGAGAGATTCACCCACAGCCGATGATGCATCCCCAAACCGATCTCCCCTCTATTCCACCAACACTCCTCTGGCCATCCCCCTGAACACGAACGAACATTCGGACGAAAATAAGCGTCATCGAGTTTAATTTCCACCTCCTGCTTGTATTCTCGCCAACATCGGAGTTTCAATCCTTCCCTCCTCCAATCCTGGATCTCCAGGTGTTTCCCTCATCCCCCAACCACTAACCGCATCATCGTTTCCAATCCAAAAAACTCTTTCCAATCTTCTCTCTCCTCAATCGAGAGGACTTATCCGTCCAATACACACGCGAATGCTTCCCAACTCCCCAGCTCCCTTCACCCTTCCTTGCTGCCAGACCAAGTCCCCACACGTCTACATAATACCCAAAAAGTAACCTCAATGGAGTGTGGCAGGGGGGAAAATACATTATTTTAGAAGAAAAGAATCAGGAAGAATTTTATTCCACTCACATTTTTACATTAGGTACCCTTAGGTTTTTATTAAAATAAATTTTATGACGTGGAATAAAGGTTGTACTAATATATACATCTTAGTATAAACTTAGTATAAACCTCTCAGTTGGAGTCACCATATCTGTAAAACTTCTTGATATTTGGCTGGTGTTTACCAACAATCATTTACATGTGGAAATTTTTCAAAACGGTCATTTCGTTGCATTAACATAATGTGTTCCTTTTATTAATGTTGATAATTTTACAGCAATGTTAATACAGTAAATAGGAAATAAGTAAAATATGATAACGGAAAGAATTACATATATAGGAAATACGTAAATAAGTAGCAAAATACATATTATCATTAGAAAAAAAAATCAGCATTATACGAAGCCACGCAATGATTAAATCATTAGTTGATATGCTTTTAGCTGTACATAAGATTTTGTAATTAAAAACCATATGGTTGCTGATGTGATTACATGCACAAAAATCAAAACGATATACGTCAAGAAAGATTTTTAAACTAAAAAGGGCTAAAAACATTTTCTCAGGGTCTCAGAGCTTATTCCAATTACGGCCAATTTAATACATTTCGACGAACACAAATCCCTCGGTGATGAAAACGTCACCCAGGCTAGACTCGTATCCACGACCCACGGTTTGAAGGCAAAAGAACTTTTTAACACCATAGCCCAACAATTCAGGCAGTCATCCACATTCACACACTAACGGTATATTCTCGTGCAGGCATACGTGGAGTGGCGAAGGACGGCTTGAGCAGACATCACTGCTACCGTATTAAAAACAATCTACTTCCTCCGTTCCAGAATACGAGTAGGAGGGTTGGAGAGTGAAAAGGAGTGGGTATATTAGACTGAGGCGTAGAACGCGTGCCCCAGAAGAGAAGAATAGGAGACGATAGGGTTCATTATACTCGATATTTGAAAAGCGGGAGGATGTTGATGATGATGATTAGGCAAAATTCCACTCCCGTCTCAACCCAAACGAAATGACCAATCGGCCAATAGTCCCGGCCCACCTTTCTCTCTCCGGAAACTCGAATCGAGAAATAATGGGGAAAAATATCACACTCCAAACTATCTTTTTTTGATGAAGCACGCGTACGTACTTCAGAAACGACCCTCCCGGTTCAATCCTGGATCCTTCAGAGAAAAACCCTTCCCCAAAGGGTACGAAACGACGAGACGACCCCGCGGAACATCCACACTCCCAGCAACAACCTCGGCTCATCTACATCGTGAAACAAATACACATGCACGGTCCAGCCCTGTACCTCCTCACCCTACTATCTCGGCCAGCCAAATGCATGCACGGCCAAGCATCAGAGAGCCCTAATATCCTTCCCTCTTTTCCCCTTCCTATCCCACAATCGAAAAATTTCTTCTCGATCTTCTCGCATACTCCTTTCTCCATCTCCGATCATACCCTTTCCCATTCCCCCAATAAAGGAAACGGCCAATTCGAACGGGATGTTCACCGGAGCGGACCTCTGTTCTGTATACAACATCATCATTCAAACCCCTTTCTCCTTCTGGAGTGGAGGAGGCTCGGTGTACATGGAAAGTCGGAAAGCAAACTCTCCAGACAACGCGGCGAAGATTGGCAGTTCGTGATCGCAAGTTTGAGTCTGTGTATAGATGTGTGTGTATGGTTGTAGCGCGTTGTACAAGTTTCATGCACGCTGAAATCACTCAAGCCGAAAATAATCTGCGCAGCGGTTTGGTGGTTTCGCTAAAAAAAAAAGACAAACGAAAATACAAAACGCGATCCCAGCAAAAGAATTTCCCGAGCGGCGTGTGCGAGTTGAGAGCTACAGGCCATCGAAAAAAAAACAAAAAAAACATATGAATTGATGTCGGTATTATGATTCGCGAGAGGTTGCTCCATTGGGAAAAAAATCCAATATGGTCAAGTTGAACGGCGGTTAAGTTGCCTACTTGTTGGTAAAAAATGAAGGCAATTGACCCGGGGTAATTCAATCAGGAGAAGAATATTCGCGATCGCTCAATTTTAATGATATTTTTTTCAAAGATTGACCATTCATTCAAGGAGCACCGTTACGTTAGGTTTGGAAGGGCATTTAAAAAAAACAAACTAAACCTCCAATACCGTTGCGTTTCACCGGAATAAACCCATTCCCTCTACTAATTCCATCCTCAGTTCCTGAAATATTCTACCCGTTTTCAGCACATTTATAAAGGTTATACCAACTTTTCTGGTCACTTTCCAACTACGCATCATTCTTCCCTCAATGTGATGCATAGATCAGCATCCCGCAGATTTCATAACCTTCACAAAGCCTGTTCCATTCATTCACTCCGTCTCTTCTCTATTTCTCCGAGCAACCTCCTTTCTTTCCTAACCATGCCTATCATTTCATCGCTTGTTTTCCTTTCTATTTCAGCCTACTTTCGTCATCCTTCCTGAACCCCACTTCTCAAACGCTTCTTATTCATTCTCATCCTCTCACTTCCAAAAACATGGCAACATTTTCTCAAAAAAAACTATCCAGGAACAGAGCAGTGATATGAACGAACGCAGATATTCCATGGCAAAGTAGGCACAAATAACGTGTATCCGCACACTAGGTATCCCAGGAACAAAATCCCTTTTGCTGCAAAGCCTATCCCTGAGGGATGGCATTGCTGCCTTTATTAGGCTATACCATAGATTCCAACGCAATGCAAGCATTTCCGGTTTGATGCGAGAGTTAATGCAATCTGAACGAACTTATCAGCAATGTCCCACAAAAAAAGTAAATATCCACATGCCAAGATACTCAAGACTCTCTCAGCATCATTTGTAGGCATAGTCGCACTCGAGAGAAAAGCGGTTTCTTCGTAATTCATTTCATTCTCAAGTCCTCTGTAGAAAATGAAATAATAAAATTTCCCGATAAGGGATCAAACATCCCGGGCCAAATAGCGGAGCTATGACGCAGCGGCGACAACATTCAATTTCCTCAGCAGCGACAAAATAAATAAATACATACGCACACACGCGCAATGTACATAAAAACAAAACAAAAAATAATCCCCCCCCCCTTAAACCGAACCACAAGGGACGACGACCAATAAAATAACACCCTTTGTATAAATTTAGCAGGCGAGACGGAGTAAGGACATACATTACAGCAAGGAGGGGGTTCGTGGGAATAGGGGCCTATATGGGCTGCGCAATACAGGCTACGTGGGTGGGGAGGGAGGGAAATTTCAGTGGGGACAATAGGGGGAGATTTGTCGCAGGGTTTGGGGTGGAGGGGGTGGCGTAAGACGAGTGAGGGTAAGACGGGCGGAGAAGGAGTTGAGTGGAGCGTTATATGAGTCGGGGTGAGGGGTTGGTTGGTGACATAAAAACGTTGATATTGGACTAGCAAAACCGCCACCAGTGAACACACCCCTTCTTCAAAACCACCAATAACAGTGGGGTATGTATACATATATCCCCACATTTCCACGGTACCCTCAATGTATACGGCTTCCTTAAAAAATATATATAATAAAAAAACTCCTTATTTTATTGGAGCACCCAATTTTCTCCAGCCTATCTCACTCCCCGAACACCGAAATCATCCAAAAATGCGTCACCAAAAGACACAATATAAGAGTGCAATCTTATCTCACGTTCGTCTTATGCCTTGAATTCTGGAATGTTCACTCTCTTCTTTGGCTGGAGGTGGGTAGTTCATGCGCACATTCTTATTCATATTTCCCCCACATGACACCAGAATCACACACACACCATCGTATCACCACGGCACTGGGGACCAAATACGAACCATTACAAATAGAGTGCCGCCATAGGTGAGAAGATAAAATTTGGCCGTGTAGGTAGGTAGGTAAGTAAAAATAATAGGTAGGTACAGAGTAAAATGGGCCAATGATAACTCCAGAGAGAGAATGAGCCAAAGCTACGGCGTCTTTTCATGAGTATGTCCGCGTAACAGGAGAAAGCACTTCCCGGCCAAGCCATTAATACATTTCATAGTCAAAGACCTACTTCTACATGGAGTAAAACGTTATGAAAAGCTATGGCTGAATTCCTAGAAGAATAAATTCCACATTATGGAGTTATAAGTATATTTACGCACAGGGAATTTAATACAACTATTTATGGAGTTTAAATATTGCAAATATGCCAAACAGAACCAGAAGTGCATCGGGATAAACAGTAAAATGTTTGAATTTTTTTCCTTTACGTGATTCGGGAAAACTCATCGTACGTTAGGGAGAGAATATGGGGAATTTGTTTTAAAGCTATGAATTACACCCAATTTGCACCCCTTACCTTTAAACCAAGAGCATCATCCTCAACACTTGTAAGTCATGGTCTGCCCGCCTGGCCCGGCCCGCGCTAGACGTTAGCGTGATAGTACTCGATTCGCGCGAGTTCCGTATGAACATTTACCCACATTATAGAAAAATAAACTAATAAATCATTGTTATATCTTACCAGAAGGACGCTCACCGCTCCATGTACGCATAACATGGCGTTTCATTACTGCCTGTATCGTTTCAGTCATTTTAAACTTAATCACGGTTCGCAAAATCTAGAATGAACCCAGAATTGGCCCGCCCCGGCCCGTTTCGAATTCTTGAAATAATAAGTTTCCATCCCGCTTGGCCCAACACGCGAAGCTCTGTAGTCGAAGTCACCGAATGAGCAAAATACATCGATGAATATGGGGAGAAGGGAGATTTATGACGATTATCATTATTTCTGAGGGTTAGCAGAGGGGATAACGATTTTTACGCTCATTTCTTCATTAGCATCCATCACCAATACCCCAGGTCTCGAAGGCTGGCAATGCTTGGGTAATGCTTGGCAACCAGTTGATTGAAAAATGAGCAACTTTCTCTTACTATCACATGGTGTGTTCATTGTTCAGTGTTCATTCAAGGCTTTCTCTGGATGGATGTATTTCTTATTTTTTCTTATTTATTTCAACTACCCCGAAAACAGCTCGCAATGGCCTCTTACATCGGGTGATAACATTAACAGTAGACGAACACAAACACCCATGTCCTGGATGGAGAAAAATCCACGCAGGCGGGACTCGAACCCGCGACCCTTGGATTGGCAGACGATGATGTTACCCCGTCGCCACCGGGGCCGACATTTCAAAATATTAATAGCTTCTTTAATCACTCTTTCTCTCTTTATTCTTTTCTAGCCAGGTTTTCCAAATGTCCAAGTGTGACCTAGAGAATTCCACACTTCATATAAAGATTTTCACGAACTGCTACCATGTTTCTCGCAGCATCCTCTTAGAGCATATTAAAGTTTTCTTAAACAACAACGCTTTCCTAGCTTGAACTATTCTGCTCCTAATCTCTACTCTTCATGCCTGCTCTATTTTGCTCATAATATAATAATAATAATATATAAATATAAAAGAAATATCAGCCACTGTACCGTCCGCCGTTCAATGTAAGTACGCATAACATGGATTTTCTTTTCTGCTTAGAGGCTGTATCGTTTTCGTTTTCGCAGCATTCTTGCATTTCGCAAACCATAAAATAGACCGAATGAGGCCCAAAAATTGGCCCGCTACGGCAATTTTGAAATAAGAGCTTTTCTGTCCGTTGCCCCAGCCTGTGCTGTCCTCAATTTGAAGGCCCTAAATGAACTGAGTACATGGAAGAGGGGAGATGTGTGACGAGTATTGTCTTTTCTGAGGGCGAGTAGAGGGGAAGGGTGACGCGAAGAGTAGTATAAGAATCCACAATGAGCCTCCCCCGCCTCCTCCGCCTTCGCTATCCACGCGATTGCCGCTGCACTGTACACGATCGATGCGGAAGGAAAGGGTGGGGAAGGGTTGTCGAAGAGGGGAGGAACGGAAAGAGAGGAAGGGCTTGAGAAGGCGGATATAGGGCTCGCGGGTGGGCGTAGGGGACTTAGACATGCTGCGAGGGAGCGACATGCATTGCGTGAGAGAAATGCAGCTGAGCAACGCCCCTTTTTTGCCGATCTTGCAATTGATGAACAAGATTTAAAATTTTCACGTTTTTATCCATTGATCTTTTAAAATAAAGAATATTTTTCAATATAAAAGCAAAACATATCGATTTAACGGATACTTACAGAAATTACTGTTTAACAAAATTGTTGTAACTGTTGAGAAAAGCGAGCACACCTGATACACCACAAGATAGAGATTGCAGAGACCATAAAAACCATAGAAAAAAACCTTAGGTTTTAAAAACGTAATCAGAGAACCTCCAGGAAGCAAACTTATTACTTCAGGCCTCAACCAGACAATGAGTTCCTTCCTCAAAAAATTCTCTGAATGTAATCTAAGACAAGGCTTCTTTGGGGACCCTCTCTCCCTTACATTCCCCCCCATTTTCCCTCCCATACCATTTTCGCTCAACCCTGCTGGCATCCCCTCAGCAATATACACGGTATCAGATGCCACCCAGGTAACTTCAACTCCGTGATGAAATCGATCCATATTTGATTCACGGTATCAAGTATAATCCGGGCGGTTTTCTAATTATCCCCAATTTCATACACAGCTGACAGAAACCTGACACCGTGTAAAACTATCCTTTCTCTACGGAGGGTATCAAATCACACACGATGCGAACATTCGAGAAGCGTAAAAAATAAAAGAGTTCAAATCCTAGATAGAAATTTTCTTCCTGTCTTTCACAGATTCAAATTCTTCTTGTTGCGACATGAAATACCGCTACCGTTGCGGCATACCACTTTCCGTCCACGTCTCGCAGGTTTCGCTTTATTGAGGAAATTTCTTCAAAAAATGAGATCATTATAAAATGCAATTACGATATTTCCGGCTTTGACAGGCTGACCGGTGTCCACATTTCTGGCTTTGACCGGTGCCCACTGCTTTGGGTAGCGTTAGGGCTAAGGAAACTTCTATATGAGAAGAAGCCCGAAACATCTACGTAAGAATTTACTTAAAAATCAGAAATGAAACTACTACAAGAAATATAAACATAACCACCGACAGTGGATATCGAGAAGAATTTTATGGTTTTGGTACGTAAAAAGAACGAAAGACACAAGATGGCCAAAGAGAAATTCACAATTGAAATCCAACGAGAATAGAAAGAGAGGGGAGAACTAGAATAAGTTGGGAGATATTCTTTTTTTTTAACTACTCCGAAAACAGCTCGCAATGGCCTCCAACATCGGGTGATGTAACATTAATAATAGACTAACACAAACACCCCCGTCCTGGATGGAAATAAGTCCACCCAGGCGGGACTCGAACCCGCAACCCTCGGATTGGCAGGCGAGGACGATACCCCGTCGCCACCGGCACCGACAAATGATATTGACGAGGAAACGGAATCAAGCGGATTGGAAGGTAACATGTGCAACAACATAATTGAATGGAGACAGGGGACGGAGAAGTGGCTCAGGCTGTAGAAAACTCGTGATAGGTTCATATAAACAGAAAAAGTGTTCTGCTACAGAACGAATAAGTCCTACGGAAGGGTGGAGCGAACAGATGTTTGATAAAAACACTGAAAAGGTGGAGAGAAAAACTTAGTTGTACACAATCTGTAACATTACTCTCTCCTAAAATCTATAGTGAAAGGAGCTGGAATGGAAAGAATTACCCAGGGAGACCAAGAGTGGCGTACCTACATCAGGCAAAATATGAGGGATATATTATACTGAAAACTAAAAATGGAATAAAACTGTTTGGAAACTGTGGAAAGAAAATTAGGAGTGGTGCAGAAAATCAATTTACGATTTGATGAAAAAAAGATCTTTTAAAAGACTATGTAAAAAAATAAATAATTTTTATACTCAATTTTGCCCTGAGCAAACACACTGTTACAAATAAATGCGTACAAAATACCACGAGGGACAGTCAATCCGGCACAAAAATAAAAAAAACAAAAAGAATCCGGGGTGAGAAAAAACCCAGACACTACAAGTGCTTTATCTTAAACGTACGTATCTGTGAATGCAGCAACCCAGCAATTCAGCATAGATAGACTCCGTAATAAGGACTTTCAAAGGATTTTTTAAAAGAAAGTAGATAAAACAATATGGGATCATTGCCAACTCAATGCTAAATGGGTTGAGCAGAACCATAAATGCTCACAAAAACAGTCCCAGGCAATCGCAATCCAAAGAGAAAGGAGTATAGGAGGAAGGGAAAAAAGTGAAGGTTCCACAGCAAAAAGCAACGCAAATTTATCGTTTGTGGCTTGGTGCGATTCCTCGGATTTGAATATTATTTTTTTCTAGCGTATAGCAACTATTTAAAACGTTCTGCATTAACTCTGTTACCGTCTAAAATTAAGAAAACTAGAGTGGATAAATTGACAATTTTTCAATTATAACTTGAATACCCGAGAAATAGAAATCCCGTTTCCCAGATAATAGATTGCATTGCATTTATGAGCTCATTTGCCGTTTCCCCCTCCCCCACAAAATAACCAACCGGCCAGATATGTTACTGCTCGGATTCAAATAGAGTCAACGCACACTGAACATACACGACAATATAATCTAGTCATTTAGCACAGATTAAGAGAAAAATGGTCCAATTACATTCACAGTCATTGTGGCTACAAGTTGCGTCATTTACAAAGGAAACAATTCAGTATATTTTTTTCAGCATATTCAGTAGATATATTAGGAACAATCAAATCAATGGTACTCATATATTTAGTACTGATTTTTTTAGGTAAAATTAAATATTGTTTGAAAAAACACAGGCACAACGAAAATAAAAAGGATGGACACTCGCAAAGAAGTCCAAGACGTCTAGACGGTCAAGCCGGAAGAAGATAACATCTAACACCAAGTTACAAAGTCACCTACCACCGACGAAGACGGCCGTCGACAGTCGAAATGTCTATAAATATTTTGTGAGTCTCTTTTCTCTTAGTTATAGAGTGCCAACGAGTTTTTTACTATATCCATATTTGTGTGCATCACTCCCCAAGAGACTTTTCCTCGAAGATATCTGTTTTGTTTTTCCATATTCTCGCTTCCCAGCATCTTGAACTGCCGAAATGTACATCGCTAAGATATTTCATCATCATTTTGCATTGCTTTCTCCCGATTCATAGCACCCCCTAATAAGTAGGAAGTCTTCGGGGCAAACGATAGAATTAATAATAATTGTTTATTTATCTGTGGCAAGCCACCTAAGAACAACTATAGAGCATAGAGAAAATCACATCACCGTCGACTGTAAGACTATTAACAAAAAATAAAAATGGTTACAAGGTTTGTAAATTATATTTTGGATTTCAATAAAGTTTACACGATTTTATAGCATTCTCCAACATTTAGATTTAATAATAAATACGTTAACGGAGAGTTTCAGCCAGTTTGCAATGCAATATATTTAAACCGACATTTTTAAAAAATAGACGCATTATTGACGGGAAGTTAAACAAGTTCAAGTGGTTATATTTTATAAACATAAGAGAATAGTTGTGATACCTAATGAAGAATTGAGGGTAAGGTAGAGTGAAGGGATGAAATCAGCTGAGGAGAAGGGTTGGGGGAATGTGTCTCCGCCCACAGTGTGGACAGCGCAGGCAAACGAATGGCCGGACTTCCATGCCGAGCGTAGTCGCCGCACTGCTTACCCCCCCCCCCTCCTACAGACTCTCCAGTGTCCAAGAAACTCCTCTCCCCCATTCCTCCCACTCCTTAGGGCCCTCCCCCCCCCCCCCGCCCGACTCGCCCACCCCCTAACGCCCAGACGACATTCCTAGTCCTTTTTTTTCTTTTCCCCTTCCTCTCCTCAACTCGATATATTTTCTTCCCTCCCATCGTCTCACCCCATTTACAGCTCCCAAAAATCCTCGACTTCCACTCCACATTTCCTTCCCTCTTTAGAGAAATCCCGAGACTCTACATCCCACGCTTTGGTCTCCGCCGTCCACTCCCCGAATGAAGCTGGTGAATGTTTTAATCAATCCACTCCGGTACACTGCACGTGAAATGCTCAAATGGTCAGGACGCTCAAAAACTTTGGTACAAACAAAAACTAAAGAACGACTTAAATAGACGTGGAGGTGGATGGAAAAAGTGGAAGTGCTTGGTGTGACTGGTGAAGAAATGATACTTGAATGAATGATGGATGAATTTATGACGCAGAGTAGGTGGTTGGAGCAGGTAACGAAAGGCGAAGGGAGGCTGAAGTCCGGAATAGAGGGGAGAAATTAGTTAAGGTGGTACCTACTTAAAATTGCATAAATATCATTTTATTCATGTCCTGCGTACTTACACATAAACATTCCTCTATATGATATGAAAAACAGAATCTTACCCATCCACACCATTTTTATCGCAAATTGGACTTAAAATAACACGGTGTTAACAGCGAGAATGGGAAAAACGCGGGGGAAAATAGAATTCTTCTATCAAATATACATGCTATTTCCACGGAAAACTATTTGGAAGAAGTGAAAACTCCCGGGGGATTGATTAAAAATAAACATCGATTTTCCCTAGTTTATTTTTTTGAGTTATTAGCAAATTACTGCGATAGCTGGAGTCAAAATGTGGTGACTCCATAGAAATAGCGCTATAGTCGGCATCGATGGCTACAAAAAAGTTTTCACTAAAAATATATTCGAGGAAAAATCTGCATATTTTCTACCTCAAATTAGGTTTTCAACAGCTAACGCATATTATTAGCGAAAACAGGGTTATTATAACAAATTAAATATAAAAATTTTGAATTGGGTAATTGTTTTGACTCTCTAAGTCACGGGCGGAACCTCCTTTAGCAGGGAAGGGGAAGAATGCGAACAGGATTTATGGACGGGATGAATTGAGGCAGGACTTTCGCTGGGATGAAAAAAGGAACTGTGTAAGGAGACATGGCCCTGCGCATGTAAAAATCTACAGGATTTATACTCACTTCCATTTAAAACTAAGCCGGCGAAGTAACGTCCTCGCCCGCCAGCACGATTGTCGCGGATTCCAATCCCGTGTATAGGGGTTTATCTCCAGTCAAGGCGTTAGAAATTAAGATGTACATCTCCTGATGCTAGAGAAGATCAATTCCATAAACATCATCAGATAAACAGTTTCGAAAAAGATTAACGTGAAAACAAAAGATTTCACTTGTTACTGGTGCAAAGTTGATGTCATAGCGTAGTGTTAAAATAGAATCCTTTACCTAATTTTTAATTAAGGCAGCTTCTTTATTTATACCTTTTGAACATTTTCAATCGCGTTAATAAACTCATCTCTCACTCTAGGTTAGCTCATTTGTGAGATAAAAGACAGCATTATACTTGTTATTCTATCGAACAAAGGATATTTTGAAAGACATTCCAAGCCATACCCAGAAATTCCCATCAAATTCAAGGTTTTCAAATGACAAAAATATTTTCCTTTTTATTCTCACACTTTTGTACAGTATTGCCAGAGGAAAATTCAACTAACACTAGATCATTTCAGCACATCTTACAATTAGTAAGTTTTGATTAGTCTCACGTTTTTAGAATTACCAGCAAAGCGCAAATTTTAGGAAAAATGACAAAGGTTTTTTACGATAGGTGTAACTTCGCTGAAAAGCCGCTGCAACTTCAACTTTTCAACTCCAAAATACATCGTTTTCATGCATTTCCATCACCTTGTTTTCATTAAATTATAACATACAGCGATCGGAACTGTTCTAATGACTTCTAACGCCATGAGCAGTGTAAGTTTCAATGCAGTGCCATAATATCTCGCTGCATTTTCGTTTGACGAGACCAACTTTCCTTCTTGTTCGTGGACTTGTCGCAAACATTTAAGCGGAAACAAATACGACAGTGTGGAATAGGATTCGCGCAGTCACATTTGGCGAGGGGGCGAGTAAGGACGCACAGGGATAAATGGAGGAAGATATGGATGAAGGGGATAGGAAAGAGAAAGAGTAGAGAGGGACAGATGACGAAGTGAGAGAACGGCGTCAGTGGAGGGTGGAAATGGAGAGAAGAGACACGAATGAGGGAGAAGAGCAGTCGATACAATTTGAGAAATATTTCTAGCATGCTCTGCGCGAAATGAAGAAATATCGAATCGATTGCAATGTTATTCACACACAGAAGATCTATAAATACTCTAAGAAGAAACAAATACGCTGATCGCAGTAAATACCAACTCCTCGATTAGCACAATAAATATCAACGACTGAACAAGGACCATAATTGTAGTAAATATGCATGCCAAAATGTATCGAACGACATTTATTACAAATGGACTTGATGATACGCATCGACGTAGAATATGAAGATATATTTGTCCACACCTCAACATGACGATAATTATCGGCAAGTTCCAAACAACTGCGGAATACAGTAATGATAAGGTACGCAGGCACGCGCACGAGAGCAAAGATATAAGAAAGTAGCTCGGCGGTGTAACTCTAGCTATCACGTACCTGACCTGACATGGAGATCCGGGTTCGAGACCCGATCAGGTCAAATATTTTTTTCATGGAGAATTTCGTCCCTTGGATGGATCATAATCGAATCTGGATATTTCACATATTATCGCGTCTCCGAAACTATCGATATAAGAAGTACGTTTACGGTCGAATATATATAGGTTTTACCGTAAATTCGATATTTTTGGGTCAATGTCGATAGAAAAAATTGAGTAACGCTCATTCTCCAGCCTTTGCTTCTAAATCCACGTACTGCTCCCCATGCCTATCACCGATGAACGCCACGTCCCTCTCTCTATACCTCCCAACTTCCCCAACTGAACTAGTCGATATATCGACGAAAATTGATGTTTTGTGATCGATAGGTCGATATTATATATAGAGTATCGCACATCCTCTCGCTCTTTCTTCTCAATATGCGCACTCCTTCCCCTGCCCATGACCAACGATATACGCCACGCCCCTCAGCCTCTCCCTCCCTCATTCGGCCAACCGAACGAGTCGATACATCGACGAAAATTCGATATTTTTCGATCGATACGTCGATATAAAAAGTTGAGTGTAGCACATCCTTTTGCTTCTCAATAGGCACACTCCTCCCGCGCCAGCGATAAACGCCACGCCCCTCTCTCTGTCCCTCCCGAACCCGAACGAAGCCCTCGCAACTCTCTCCTCTCTAATTCTCCCGCCTCTCTCTCCCACCCACTCCGGAGATCTCAAACGCTCGTTCTAACCGTGCAAACAATTAAGAGAGGAGCCGCACTCTCTTCCTCCTCCTACTCCAGCACCACCACCATCGCCTCCCAACGCCCAACACCATTTCTCTCCCCCCTGCACGCCCCATTCGAGAGCCGGGATACGGGGTACGAGAGTTGGGAGTGAGGCGGGGGAGGAGGAAGGAGGATTGGAATGGTCTCTGAGAGGGGTGTGGTGCAAGAGGGAAGGAATGGGATTCCGCTGATTGCCTCGTCGTTTCCTTTTATTTGCATTAGTTTGGAGTGGGAATGGGTGGGAGAGAGAGATGGAGAGGGAGGGAGAGAGGTAGAGAGGGTTGAAGTGAGATAGAGAAGGAGAGATGATGGTGGAGAAGGACGGAACCCTCTATAGCCCAAGTGAATGGCTCAATCCCGCCTGATGACTCAATGCGTTCCATTTCACGATATCGAACATCGCGACATCGGACAAAAATATCGAGTTGATGACAATATTTATCGGCAGGGCTTCAGAATTAAATACGGGTGCATTTTCATTTTGAATAAAAAACTTCGTACTTTTCCAAACTTGATTTAAAACGGTTTATTCAAAATGGATATCTATTACTTCCAAAAAGTCAAGCCTGAAACAATCAAATTTATACCGATGCATTATTATCGACAAAACACTTTCAGTTAAAATGAACTTCACTATGAGCATAGTTCATATACCATTTGTAGCATGAAGTGCTGTCCAAGCTAGCGACAATTCAACCACTTGCCGAACACCATGGAGGAGGCTCACAAGGTACGAATTGTGCAGATGCAGAAAACTCCACATCGTGAACATCGATGGCTATAATATTAAATATATCTTAACAAGGGGAGAGATCAGCGTTTTAAAATGTATCATAGGCAACATTTGTAGCATGGAGAAAGTTCACCCCCTGCCAAAATAAACTAATACTCGGGGGTTTCAGTATCATTTATAGCGTATAAGTTAGTTCAGGTTGGTAAAAATTCACCTTCTGCCACATACTTGCGTGTATTCGAATAAATCATCAACCTACTGTAGCATTACAACCATTTGTAGCATATGTGTAGAGTAGTGCACTTGGTGAAACTTTACCCCCTGCCACACACCATGGAAGAGACATGCAAGGTACGAACTGTGTAGATGTACAAAGCTTCACATCGAGAACACCGATGGAAGTTACAATAAACATACTTTAACAAGGGGAAGAGATCATTGTATTCAAATTCAGCCTCAAAATTATTAACCATGGATGAGCTTGCGCAAGTGATTAATAGAGAGAAGTTGTTAATCTAACCTGGTAATCAAGTAGGTGTACTCAATTAAGATCGTGGTCTGTTTCAAATTCAATACGTAATATTTAAGGATTTCCTCGTTACATCGATATGGCTCTGACCATCGATATGTGGTGAAAAAGCTTATTTTCCGCTCCTTATTGCTCACAAAAATACAATGAATATGAAGGCCAGGGCTTTTAATAGCTTCCAACAATTTCGCTAACTGTTGCCTTTGGATAAGGTAATACGAGTGCTTAGAATTAAACAGCCAAACTACTGAATGCATGCTCACGTAAACACACTGACGGGTGTTACTACAGGTAACAAAAGTCACGAAAACATTACTGAGATCCATCTCTCAGACGGGCGTGAAAATAACTAATATTACGATGTGAAAAGCGAGGACAAAGAAATAAAAAAAAGATAGAGGATTTTTTAATAAGAGACTGATCAAATTCGTGCCTTTGGCAAAATTATTTAGCTATCGCATTCGAACAACTGCACGCTAAAATAATCAATGTTAAGAGATTCAATCTTGGCACCATAGGAAATAAAACCCAGTACCTACTACCTTTTGTCTCAATATATTTATTGTTAAGTGACCGTGGAAGTAAGTAACCTTGGAAGAAAACATTTTGAATTGAGTAATTAGTAGTGTTTCTGTGAAGTCCGCTTACGTACACGTACTTCCTTATCACGTCGCCGAAACTGGTTTCCACGTAATGATTAATATTTCTCTTATGAAGCTACAGAACCACTACTAGTACATTAATTACAAGTATAAATAGTTCATAATGATAGAACATTATGGAACAGTTCAACCGCATCACGCCTGAATCTGTAAATATATAAATAGTTCAGTTAGAAAGCTCGCCAAAATTATCGATTACACATTACGTACTTTAGCATCAGATACTGTAAGAACGTCCCGTTCAAACACATATCATTCTCAGGAATAGGATACAATGGACTACTTAACGTTTCTGAGAGGATTTTTTTCTGAAAATGAAGGAAGGGATCATTTAGTTTCACAAATACCGTAGCTCGTAAGTAGTAGGCTATTGAAATACATATTCTAAGAGAGGCAAATTAAAAATATGGTGGACTCCTTAATAGATTTTATCCACTTCCCTGCTCCTTTTAAACCAAAGAAGGCAGGAACACGAATACAGACTGGAACAACATCGTCCTCCCTTCGGACTAGTTAGGTACTTCAGTTGAGATTCTTTCCCAATTCCTACTTCCTCCTGTGCAACAATCCTCTCCTTTAATCCCCGGCGGCTACCTGTGCACGCATGCAACCAGAAGTAACCAAAATCGGTAAATTCTTTTTTTTCCTCCCTCAGTCAAACGACGACTGCAACCCTTCACCGTCCTCCAGTAAGAGCTCAACCGAACCTCCAGCCCAACAAAATCAACCTGGAAAAAAACTGAAAGAAAAAGGCCTTCCTCCGCAGTTTCTCCGTCAGAAAAAAGAATAGAAGAGAAGACTCAACCTTGCTGCAGGAAGCGTACTCCTCCATCGTTGGGACTCATCGGCCAGCCAGTCAGCAGAGAGCAAGAGAGAGAGAGATACATAAGGCCTGTCCGTCATCCCAAGAGAAAAATAAGCTGGCGACAAGTGCACCACAATCCACGCAGACGAGAGTAGTAGCAGAGAAGAAGAGAGGGAGAAAAAAACGATGCAATTTTCCATCGGAGACCGTGGAGGAGAAGAATGAACGAGCCAATGACTGAATACCCGTATCGCCAGCGAAACAAAACAGAGGCCTAAGTGCTATATCGCTCGGCTCAATACATACTCTTCCCCCCACGGTTGGGAAAAGCAAGGGAAGAAAGGCATCGAGAGCTGCTTGCTTCATCTGGGTGGCACTCGGTGAATGCAAGAATCCTAAAGACGTAAGGGGGGAGAGAACTTTTTCAGGCATTCCGTTCCTACATCATCATCATCCCTTGGTCCGTTGTTTTTTTTCGTAAGTCCTGGATGAAATAACGGTGCGGGGAGGGAGTGGGAGAGAGAGGGATGGAACGAAAAGCAAGACTTCCTTCCGGAGTAAAAAAAATACAAGAACGCGGTCGCACATCTTAGAGCATTTCTCGCAGCATTGCTCCTCCTTTCCGAATGTGTGCTCATTTTTAAGCTCCGTCAAGAGACCCAATAAGCTCGTGGGGAACAATTGGAAACAGCAAGGACTTCAAAACAGAACGGAACGCGCCTCCCTACAAAAAAAACCTTAAGTAACCCAATCCTTAAGAGACGCAAGAGTTCGGGACGTTGGAAGATACAGTAAAATGGGAAGCGGTCGACGAAAGTAGCATTCCGTCAATATTTTGTTTTTTTTTCGTCCATCAGTTTCGGCAAATAAGACTCGTGAGTACTTTCAAGAGCTAATAGCATATGCTGATGGAGGGAGGGTAAAGGGGCGGGGGATTGTAATAATAGGTGCATGAAACGATTAAACCCATATGAGCTTCTTTTTACTTCGGATTCCTGAGGAACGATACCTTCCTCTTCTTCTTCTTAAAATGCCATGGCTTAAAGGAAGAATCAACGACGGAAACAGCGAGTCACTGCATGAACAAGTACACAGCTGATCCATCTTAACCAGCTGGCCAAAAATACATACTAGCATCCTCCTAAATTTCATCTGGAAAGCATGTCATTCGTGAAAATAAATCGCTTGTATTCCAAATGGAGTCGGTTGATATTCAGTAGGAAATAAAATGTAATGGAAGAGATGCAATCATTTTAAATTCCCACAACTACAACTCCGGTCTTCATTTAAATCTAATTCTACTTCTCCAGACCGACGACAAGCATTCATAACTATGAGATAAAAATTAAAACAATAGCCATTAAGCAATGAAATCGATTATAATGAATAAAAATCGGAACGAAAAAATATTACAAATACTTTCCACGACGGAAATTACCTCTCTACATCCACCCGAAACGGAATATTACAATAATTAAGGAATAGTTCCTCCCTAAAAGCGATGAAGGTATCAAATCCACATGGCTGCAAATCATTAACCACGGTGAATGTTTGACTTCATTGAGATCATCAACTATAGATATGCAGAAAAGTTCTGCAATGGCGGAAGTAATATTTATGAAGCGGTAAGATTTGAGGAAATGGGCTACGAATGGTACGCAAAATAAAAAGGTTGGAAACCGCTGTAACATATGTCAACGAGAGGTTTCAATACACGGAACAACGACAATAGCCGTCATCCTCATATATATACCATAAAGAGACCGAATCGCTAAAAATTAGGTGAATAGATAGGAAAATTGGCAGGTATAAAATGCCATTTTTCCCGCGAACGACAAGAGATCGTGATATCTGACACAGAGACTTTATAATTAAGTTTGTCAAAAGAGAGTGTAGCTAGTTTGCTCTCTAATGCTTGTTTCTTAATTAGCTGCGCTTTACTCACAGCACGTATCGCATGCTCCCTGTATAACTCTTGTACCTCTCAGCATTTATGCAGTTTCAAAATACTCTAATACTAAAGTTTCAGGATAGCTATAGTGTAGTGCATTTTAGTGAAATTTCTCCTCCTGACAGGTATTTTCAGGTTGTTTCTGCTTATGCATTAATAGTCGTAGATTCATCAGCTTTAGAAGGATATAGAGTTGCGCATGTTGGTTCTTAAAAAAACTCACCCACTGCCATGCACCCATGAGGTGGCTTGTATGTTACTACGTGTATGTAAAATTATTGATAATTCACGCCATTGAACTGAAAATCATTCGAAATAAGTCACAGTGTTTCCGGCAGGGGATTGCTCTCAAAACGAAAGAGATTTCTAGACACCAGTTCCCCGACAAAATCAATCAGTCGGCAGGAGCCGATAATTTCTTCATATGAACTTTCCACACCGAGGAACGCCCGTCGATTGCCGGGCCGCTGGAGGAGTAGAGTACAGTCGGTACAGTATACCAGAGCATATGAGAGAATTCCCCCACGAGAGGCATGCAGAGGTAAGAAAGAAGGACAAGAGAGCCAGTTGGGTTTTAGGGTGGGAAGCAGGAGACGTTCGCAAGTGACCAATTCCCGAAAAACAGGACAACACCGGCCAGTTCAAACCACGAGAGAGGAGGCAAGTAGGGGGGGAAGGATGGAGGGAGGTATAGAGAGGGTTTTTAAGCTGAGAAGGAGGTTGAGGTCGGGTTGCGAGGAGGGAGGGGAGCGAGAGGCAAAGAGGGAGGAAGCCGGCAAAATGAGGCTGCAACAAAGGAAGAGGCGGGAAGGTTCAAGAGGGGAAGAGACTAGGTAAATGCTTTGAGAGGGGAGGGAGAGGAGGAAAGGGAAGTTATGGCGAAGAATGGTTTAAGAGGGGAAAGTGGAGATGAGGTGGGGAGGGAGAGGAAGGAAGATAATAGGAGGGGACAGGACGAGGAACAGGAGGGAGGGAGAGGTGGGAAAAGAGGGCAAAACAGGGGAGGGAACCGATGTAGGACCCTTGGGAAGGAAGGGAAAGAAAGGCAGCCAAGAGGAGGTTTGGAGGGAGGAGTTTAAGGCGAGCACCCTTAGCGTGGACAATAACATAATCGTTACGGATAATGACGGGGAACAGAGGGTTAGGCCGAGGGTAAAGGGAAGCCTGCGAGGACAGCAAGGAGGGTCGAGGAGGAGGGAGGTTGAGCGGCGGAGGCAAAAGCCTAAGGAACACCACGGCCAAGGTTTGAAGGAGGAGCTCCGATGAGCACAAGAGAAAAAAACACTTGTGCCGGTACGCAGACCAGCCCACGTCCCACGGTACAAGTTATCTCTGAGAGATTCTCTCTTGCACTAAGGCCTGTCCAAAGTTTTGCATCGTGTGACAGATTTCACACGATCCCTCGTACGCAACAGTCATAGGGTCCCATCTTAGGCTCGGCTCAATTTTTTCGTAAGAGTATGTTAATTAATAATAAGAAAGGAGACTAGGTGGGATCTGTGAGGTGAACTAAAGTAATACGTTTCCACATTAATCCGCTTTTGCGCAGCTAAATTCCATACGCCCATTCGATAACCATTGGCGCTTTCCATTCGGTCTAAGGCGCAGCTCACTTCGCAACACATCAGCGCACTTACTTTCCATTAATTTCAAACCCTGCGCACTAGGCAGAACACTTCAAACACATCGAGAGCAGAGTTTAAGAGCGATAAACAACAAATTAACTTCGAAAATCTCATCCGCGATTGCGTCGAGGGGGTGGGTGGTAAACCGGAGAGATGAAGAACAATTATCATACAAGACAAACCAAATGGATAAGGGCAAGATGCTACTCCGTTTCATAAGCAGATAACGGTGTCATCTGCTTTTAATTCCATTTGGAAAATATTGCATAAGGCCTCATGGCTGCAGGAATTCTAATTTCGTAAATAACTAAATGCTTGCTTGTCACCTGTTTGCTGCAATTCCTGACGAGAGAAGCATTTAGTTAAAATCAGGAATGCCTTTTCTTAAATTTTAATGCATGAGATAATTTATGGAGGGTTGGTCATGTCTTTCATTTTAAAATCTCAAGTTGATCTCACCTTTGAGCCCTGAATATGCTTTAATGAAAAGGCGAAACGTCGACGAAAAAAAAAGTTGAGATTTAAAAAAAAAGACATGACCAACCCTCCATAAAGTATCTCATACATTATTTAAGTGGTCAATACTAATTTAATTAAGTTAAATTTTAATCGAATTGTTTGTTTCGAAGTGAGCAGACGTTTACAACATGTTCCATAGATCGCGCAACTTCCACGATGTAAACAATTTTTTCCTGTAAAATGTTACATACATTTGTGGCTAACATATATCTGAATTGAAAATTAATATATTCAAAGTTAACTGAGTGGCAATTAGTAAACTTTTTGCCACCAATTTTCAAGCACCAAACACAGTGATTTTATTAAACAAAGAAGACTATACATCATGGAGGAAATAATCTAAAAGAATATAAATAAACCTAGAAATGAGCGTTCTATAAGATGAATTTTATTTCATTAGAATCGGACGGCTCAATCAAAAGATATAGCACTTTGAACTCGATGGACACGATATACTTTTACAGACCCTGGGTTAGTTACGGCGGTAGTGGAAACGGAGCATTAGGGCAGGAATTCTGGAGGTTAAAGTAAAGTGCGAGGGAAGAGGGGGTGAGAACAGGAATAGAAAATCCTGCGAGGCAGGACCCAAAAGATGGACCGAAGCAGGGAGGTGACCAGGGAAAGGTCCACATACAATGACGGGCTGCATCGCCAAGGGAGAAACGACCTTCCAGGAAGTCATCCTCATCTCACTCTTCCCATCAATTTGTCTGAGACGAGGCAATAAATCACCGCGAGCTTTTTCCTTACGTTGAAACTGAATGATTGTCGAGTTATTACATTGGAATGCTGCGAAACCGTTCATGAAGTCTCACGGCTAGTTCGTATTCTTCGAGAAAGAGGGTGCAAGACTTTTTTTAACTTGCTCCGCACGAAGGAAAAAGAGGGGCTCATTGTCAGAAGAAATATTTAAGAGTACTCATAGCTTTAGGGTTTTTTCAAAGCAAAGAAGATCACGTCCATTTGCTTCCCGCGTATTTTGAAGGGAAAGTTAATTATTGAAAGCGAAAATCCAAGGCTGAAGACCTCTAAAATGAACAAATATCGGGAAAGAAACGGTTATAAGATAAACTCTCTGCGCTTGGGCAAGTAAGCATGCGGGATTTTCCACACAAAAAATGCCCTTGCTGTGATGCTGCTTCTGATGCCCTTCAAATCGATTGAGTGAAACAATGTAAGCGCAAGAAATAACCAATGGATTACTATTGCATGCCAATAACAAACAAATTATGAGCGATGATAAAATAAGAATTATGACGAAGTAGAGAGATTAGCTGCAAAGAGAATCAGTATATTAAAAGAGCAAAATAAATAATCTTCCAATTGATTACTGCTGACGACGATGAGGAAATAAATCCAGTCTGGACAAATATTTTCCATATGCTTTCATTCTAAAGTTGATCGGTACCCAGTTATTCCAGGACAGCCAAACGGATTAGAAAATTCGTCATCAATTGTATTCCCGTTGCTCGCATCTACGATCCAAGCAGACTGAACGATGTTGCTGAATAATGACTCCAAATGAAGGGTAACATACGCCGCCAACGTAGCTGCAACTGAAAAGATGGGCGGGCTGAATTTTCACCATGCAATCATACCTTCCAGCGGGACCAACTCAGCAGGGTTCATTGGTTTACGAAAACATGGCGGAGTGTGCCTACCTGGAGAACTCAAGATGCCGATTTGTAGAAATATTCGAAAACATGGTGAGCCATGGAGGGGAAATCATACTCAAAGACTCTTTGATGGTCTTCCGAAAGAAAGAGGCGTTCTTGAGAGGCGGTTTTGAGGCTTTAAGAAGAGGCGCTAATGAGCAGGCAGGCAGTCTCCCACGGAGCAAAAATCCTAAGCTTGCGAGCAAGCGGCGGCGACGGGAAGGAAGGAGAGGTCCTTAGGGCGAAAGCCTTGGGGGAGACGAGACAAGACGGAAAACTTCCTTGGGCAAGAAGGGTGAAAACCCTCCCCTGCCCCCTTCCTTACAGCGCGCCCACACCGTTATTATCCCTAGCAGCTCGCTTTGTAGCCTGCACCGCACGGCTAGGGTCTAGCGATGTTGCGACGAATCGATTGTGATACGCAGGAATCGCAATGCTGTCTCGATCGTCCGTGTCATGTTTTATATAGTATCTTCTGTTGGGCTTTATTACTAGTATTTACTTAGTAGGGCGTTAGTACGAGTAGCAGCACATGACAGCTATTTACATCGGACTTAAGGTTATTTTATGCTGCGTTAAACCATGCTTGTCAATTTTGCCAAAAAACTTACACCGACTTTTGATTGCGATTTCCAAAGTGCCGCTTTCTAACCGACCGCTCTCTTTTGAAATCGACCGATCTCTTTTAAAAAGAAAAAACTTGACGTCCGATCTTGATGACGTTTTCACACGGTGCAGATTACAATGTTTCTAACACTGATCCTTAAGCATTTCTAGACTGGGTTTTTTCTTTGCATGTTTGAAATACTGTGAGAATATTTCCTGTGAATTTACATTCCTATTGTGGGCGTCAATCATTTACAACAGACATATTGGCTGGGACAAATGTGCCCCGTCAGCATTGACAGAGTAACTTTCAGTTCGTAATCGGCCAAAAAAAATTATAACAAATTTTGTGAAGCAACTATTTCGTGGGATTGGAGGGTCCCAAATGGACAATCTCCGTCTTGTTTTAAAGCTCATAGCAGAAGTATTTCAAAACAATCACCATCATCGACCAGCAGTAATGAATTGCTTTTTTAACGAACTAGTATTCAAGGGAGCATCGTCCCGTCAAACGGAGCATCGGAAGATAGGAGGGAAAACTCCTTGCAAGATGCCTCCTCCTTGAGGTTAAACAGAGACTGCGTACATATATGCCTCCAGAGGGATGGATATACCGACCCGCCGCATGCTCTCCCTGCTGTAAGACACGTGCATAGCCTGGGGTGGGCTTTTCTCCGCACCGCTGGCTAAGTGAGGTAAAAATGAGCGGGAGGGAGGGGAGGAAGGGAGGGTTGGGAGGAGGAGGGGAGGTTGAGGTGGTAGGGAGGTTGAGGTGGTAGGGAGGTTGAGGTGGTAGGGGGGGCAGGTGTATTGGGTTATAGAGAGAGGGAGAGGCCAGGTGAAAGGGCCCTGGCTTGGGTAAGGGCAGAGGGATGTCGGGAGAAGGGGACGGATAGTAGGACGTCGGTCGTCGGCACACCTCCACAAGCCTTCCCCGCAGTCAACAGAATATGCACTCAGCTACGCTCGGTTCTCATTTGAGGTAGTTAGAGCGAGATATCATTTCACATAAAATTCAATGAAAGTGGCCTCACCGCTATACTTTTCGAGTTATTTTCCAAAAAAATATCAGCTATTCACCATGGGGTATGGTATGGGTCACTCCAGAGAGACTTCATTTTCACAAAATTGAGGAATTTTTAACGCATTGTGTGAAGTTGTACACTTTCTCAAGTAATTTTTAAAATAAATCGATTACTCACCGCAGTAAGTCCTACAGGACCACAAAAAAATCTTCCGTTTTAAAAGGCGTTTTCAGCGTACGGTGTGAAAAACATGAGACTTAAGCATGCACATTCAGAAAATTACTGAGGATTATAGTAATATAAAACAGTACTTTTGCACCATTAATATTATAATATTTACTTAATGCTTCTCACAGCTACTTAAGTATATAAATGAAATTTGAATACGGTGTCTATTGTGATAGGGAAAAATCTCGCTCAAACCACCTTAAACGAATGAGCGTAACGTAACATGGGCTCAGGCTAAAATTGCGAGATAGCGACAATAAAAGTACTGTGATAAACTAACGTGATTGATCGCTGGCAACTAGATCCTACTGGGAGCTAGTAGCAAACTAGTACTGCATATAAAATCAAGTAGCTCAGCAAGTATAATCATCATCATCATCAGCGATCATACTTGTCAGCAAGTGCACGGTCAAGAGTATCCCACGATACCGGATATCTAGCATGCTATTGAGCATCCTCAAACTTGGGGTGAATAAAGTATAGTGAGAAACGGGCTTAAGGTTGGTCAATTGGATTTTTCAGATATTATGTCCAAGATTGATTCACATTCCGCGCCCTAATTTTACTTTCCTTTCGGATTCTTTCTTTTAAATGTGATCCACCCAAATGAGAAGTGACTCCATATTAACTACCTTGTATTTACTACCGAATTTTGCCTTGTCGTAGCTCAGGTACCTCTCATAAAAAGGTAGAACACCTCAGCTTGAGAAGCTACATCAAGAGTATAAACAGATTTTTATCAAATAAAAATAAAGCATCAGACGATAGCTGTAATTTTAAGTAGGTTCGAAAAAAAAGAGAAGGTTTTCTTGGTTTCGAAATATGATGGCCAAGCTTCAAGAAATTCCTCACGTCTTAATATTAATCACATGTACTCATGCTTTGTAAATATGCAAGCCAGATTTATTGTTAACAATTTCAAGCAAGAACTTTGTTTCATCGTGGGCAAAACCAGTAGCAGAAGTCGTACAAATCCACTCATTTCGAAACCAAAGACTCCATTCTAATTTAAGGTATAACATTAGTTTGTTTTTAAGACACCACGAACGAGGTTATGTGCAATTATAGTCATGAATTACATCAGTATAACATAAAAATAGATGTTACCTTGATAAATGATAAATTCTGTGACCGCACTGGATAGGGAGGAGTGGATAGGGAGGAGATTTGGAAGCGGCACTGGGGCAGTCACTACTGTAGGCAGGAGTGGTTGAGTTGAAGGGGGGGGGAAAGCGAGGATAGGGGACAGACACGAGTGACTGGCGGAGTAGCCGAGGCGAGACAGGGGTAAAGTTCTCTCGATATTGTCCTTTTAATACGCACACACAGAAAACGTCAACGCCGCTCTTCTATCGCCTAATGCACGCGCTCCCTTAAGGTAGGGGGGACGGGGGGGGCATAAAGGAAGGGCGCGGAAGTGGGAAATACGATAAGTTACGCACGGCCAATAATAACCGTCAAATTTCTCTCTCTCTCTCTGTCTTTCTCCCTTATCCCCGGCGAGCATCCGTGAACGAAAACGTGCTGCTTACAGAATAGGGGCTTCTCTAAATACGACCTAATTTCCCGTAAGAGAGATAGAAGAGCGATTAGACGGTGGGAATAAAAATGGTAATGGAATTAGACCGACGAAAGGGCAGGTTTAAGGGGATACTACATCTCGGCTAAAAAGTTTGCTTCAGACGTGTACTTATTTCACGCGGTAGCAGCTTCACCACTATACGTGTTGACTTGCAGTATTTTGTCTTCTTTAGACGAAGAATCTTTTGTTGCTACGAATGGGAATAATTTTCTCGTAAAGCGATTGCGTTTATTATAAAAAATATCGATAGTTTCCATTTTTTTGTAATAATCAGGGGTCAATTTGGTCGATTAGTAGATTGGTGTTTTCCGAAAGCCGTGGATAGTAGTACTTCTGTTCACCCGGAGTGCAGCTTGGACGTGGTCCGGGAAATTGCGGGTGGGTGACGCCATACCAAACGGACACAATTACCGACTAAAAACAGGTTTCTCTATGCATGAAGAAGTTTCTCTTAAAACCCCCATCGATAGATACAATCGCTAATATCATGCTTGGCTCGTCCGGTTTAAAAACGTGGAGTGGTAGGTATGCGTCATGCGGGCGGCTTTATGGTGGGTTTAACTGTATATAAGATAGCGTAAAACCTCAAAAAAATGAAGATTCGTTAAACGAAAATTTCGCATAATATTTAGACGCTCATTAGAATTCACCGACACAAAAGGCCGTTTAGAAAGCCTGTTAGATGGATTCAAAAGACAAGCCGAGGCCTTCATCGTCTGAAAGATAGGACGCCGATTGTGTTGCGATAATAATAAATTTAAAAGGATTGGGTGGGTATATCGGAGACTAATGAGAAAAACACGAGAACATTATGGATCTATAAAGAGATCTATCAGAGAGATTTTTATATTATTCCTCATTGGTGCAGTAAGAGATTAATTTAGCACCAAAACAATAAGGTCTACGATTAGCCCCACAACTGTTTTCTCGGACGCTCGATATTACTTCCTAATTTGAATCAATACCGCCAATATTACATTTTTTTAATTTTTTAAGTAGCTCTCGTACTCGAAGGTAGGTTTGCATGAAAATCCAAGGGTTTAAATCGACAATAGATGAAATTGTTGGCGAACTTAATGTTGTGTTTAAACCGGTCGTTACCTCCAAATAAAGTTAGGAACATTAATATTTGTTTCGTTTCTATTAAGGAACAGTTCCACAAAGTGTGGTCTTCTATAATCAGCATGGTCTTCACTATTAAAAGGGAGGCAGATAAATGGAGTGAAAGGGGAGGGAGTTTTCGGGGGAAACAAGAATGCGAGAAAAAGAGCTCTTCCCGATGAGTCACACAACTTCGAACCGCTCTCCCACGCACATATCCTTAGCGCGCCCTACCGCCTCCCTCCCCCCACCCCATATCCCTCCCTCTCCCCGCCCCCTTCCCGTAGTTTCGCCTTTCCCACCCCTCCCACACATACACTTTCGTTCACTCATCCACTCTCCACCCCTAACGTACACCCACTCCAAAGCCAGCAATCAGATCTTCCACCTACTCGTGCACCGCACACCATTAGCCCACCGCTTGAAAAATAAAAATAAAACCTCAAACTCTCCCACAAAGTTCTGCCATTCCGGGAATAAGATCGGAGGCATCGGAGTGAGAAAGGATCTTCGTGGCTGTGCTTGCAAGAGCTGAATATCGCATCATTTATTTTCTAGATTTGTTAAAAATCTACTTATAATTCCACCCAGTCACTATCCAGGACTAAAAATTCTTGTAGACGTATCTATCACGTAATTCTCTTTTGGAGTAGGCACAGTCAAAGAGCTTAGTTTTCGCTGTCAGTCCAAGGGAAGTGCTACATTATAGGCGTATATTGATGGCTATTTCCAGGTATTAGACTTCATCAGTAATGTTTACAGATTATTACTTAATTAGGGTACATTTTCAGGCATCACTTGTTGTAAATACTTAACCTTCAACATGGAAGGAGAAAACACAGATGCAAATGTTCATACTATTTTAATTAAGACCTATAATGATTTCAACTTACAGTGTGAGATTATACATGCCTAACCATCACACCATTGCATTTCGGGGTAGACACAGCCTAAATAGCTTATTTATAGTTGTTAGGCCTAGGAAGATGGATCTCCTTTAATAAATCCCCCCATTATGCCTCATTCCTTCGCTTCTCTTACACTCTATGAATTATTTCATACACGCTCTCCTATTCTTAAGATACCCAATATTCCTCCTCTAAAGACTTTCTTTCGCCACATTCACCCACGACTTCCTCGGTCTACCCCTTCTAAATAAATACCGACAAAATATTAAAAATAAAATATAAATAAAACAGCAAGCCTTAAATATTGTAATGGGAGTAAAATTTATTTTTACGAGCTTCAACTGCTATTCTTACATCACATCGTGTAATCTAACACCTTACCACTATGATATACATTACATCCATGGCTGATGATATACATTACATCCATGGCTGAGGTGGGATTCAAACCCGAGAACTTTGGCTGCCAGGCAAGTGTAATACAACATGGCTACCCCTACCTAAGAAAGAGGACTTGCGAAAATCAACCATCACAAAGAACTGGAATTATTCAAAATTATTCAGCGAACAATAACATGTATTGCCTGAACGAAAAAGAGCTCGTGTTCTTCCACTCTGACAAGGAGACGAAATAACCTTTTATGCAAGGGACTGTCACATCACATTCGGGTCCGAACATATTTCCAAAAACGTATTCATTCGAGAAAGTGGTTCGTCATTCTCTACGTGGCGTCATGGTTAAGAATTTCAAATCATGGGGAATTAATTAACAGACGACCGAAAGATTTTATCGAACATACTTGCGTCCACTAACATGAGTTATATAAGATATGAAAATTGAGACTATTGCACCTCCGCCCAACCAAAAAGGTGATATTTCCCCCCTTCAGTTACCTAATACACACATTAATAGGAGCAACTTTTCAGCACAGCTCACGTTTGCGACAAAAATATCTTTCATTTAGTACCAGTAGCTCGTTTTATGATGTGTTTTGTCATTTAGAACCAGTTTATCACCGTAAATCGTGGATGCATATATCGGAAAAACAATCGAGTACCATTTCGCTAACAAGGAGTAACGTCTGTAACAGGTACTTCGTATGCAGCTGGGAGGCACATTCCGCACCCAGAATTCCTTTTGACATGCCTAGGTGTCAAAAGGTTATTCTAAATTGGTTGGGTGTATCATCTAACTGTCGCGTATCGTTGCAGCGCTATTCCAGCTGGTGCAATTAGCTATTATATTTCTGTATGAGAAAGAATGAAGTTATTTTTATATCCTTGTGGCAATCCGACCCATAATCTCTGCACAATTTTGATCTATGGAATGATACAATCCAGTCAACACAAAAATGCGGGTCGCTCGTAACAGCTCCTTCCGAAATTTCACGAATGGTCGGAATTTTGATGGCAACTCGTAAAATCCACGCAAACCGTTTCTCATACCGGAGAATGACCCGATGTTCCAGATTTTGGAAAATAGTTTTTTTTTATCGCCAATAAGAGTGCCTGAAGCTACATACGGCATTTCAATTGTTTGGTGATGACGTAAAATCTCACAAAAATAGGACATTCTCAAGAGAAAAACGTGGAATACTTGGAACCTGTCGAACATGGGGACTTCTACTCTCACATACCGACTAAAACACGAGTGCCTTTATGAACCATGTACAAAAGAAAGGACAAGCACTTCATTAGATAACATCACCTTCTACCATTTGCGATGTCAAACAAGGAAATGTACTTCAGTAGTATAACCAGTAGGTACGCAAAAACTAGGGATCTCACTATGGCGCTAAGGGTTGATAAAAAAACACTAAAAATACAGCAAATCATGGTTTACTTCCCATTCATAATTTTCAAAACAAGGATTAATACTGTTAAGATTGTTTTTGTGAAGCAAAAACGGATTCTAAAATAACAATTAATCCGTAATATTACCAGTAGGCAAAAATGTGCTCATCATGGTGCTAAGAGTTGTTTAACTAAAAGCACAAGAAATACAGTAAATCATGATTAACTCCTCGCATTTTTTTTTTTTCAAAATAAGAATTGATGCCATTAAGATTGTTTTTGTAAAGTAAAAAACGGATTCTAAAATGATAAATAACACGCAATGTAAAAGGAGTTCACTCAGTATGTCTATCTCCCCAGCAGGGTAAAAATAAAATGGACGAATTAATCCACGGATTACTATCAACCCAGGTCTTCAAATTAAGTAAAACGGGTCCATCAATGATAAGGATGATATCACTTATTAAGAGTCAGTGAAAAACCTTAACGTGGTTTATTGTTTCTGGAAGACGCCTGAAAATTCTACAACTCAACCGTATCACTTCGGTTCAAAAGCATCCTCTCCAGAAGTAATGGTTGTATATCACGTAGCCATATACCATCACTTGCAAAACTGCATCCATTCGCACGCAAGGAGTGGATTACTGGAGAGGCCAGCACAGAACTGACACACCGTACTAGCAAAAGATCTAAGACGAATACTACAATGGAAAATCAACACCAACAAATCCAAGAAGATAAGAGATGAATAATGATCATAGATATGCACAGTCATCCTTCTAAAGAAAAACTAAAAGAACATAGGAGTTTAGGTACATAGAAGCGTAGAAAGTAATACGAAACTGCATCTTGAATATGCAATGCCAACACAAAAAAATAATCTGACTGCTAAGATTTGGTGATAAAACGTTTCCTTGAATCCATAGGAAGATCGATTTTCTTCGAAAGAAAAATCAATAGTTATAGCTAAGATTATTGGTGGCATATCCATGTTTCACAAATGTTATCCGTGTACAAATGATATTATTGAAGAACCTAGTGCATAGAACCTACGTTTAGAATCAGAGAGAATGCATTATTATGAAATGAAACATGGGAGGCTATAGTTTCAACAAAAGCGATACAATGAACAAACCAAAGTGATTTTCACTCGACAACGGCGACTAACTCCCAACTTCCAACTTTAAACAGAGGGTGGACCCTAACGCGGAAATATCAACACAAACAAGAAAACTCTCTGTTCTATGAAATAATCATGTATCAAAAACGGATATGAACGGACCAAGAAAAAGAAATAGCCAACAGTAATTATAACAGAGCACGATATAAGAAAAACTTGGGGGGAGGGGGTGAAACAATAACGGTCAGATCCTTGAAAATAAGATGGAAATAATGAAGTACTTTTCCCGAAAAAAACGTTAATAAGGTTGGGTGGGAAGCGGGGGAGTTTTTAAGCGATAAGTTGCACTGCAACAGGGAATCACGTACGTACAAAGTTGTAAAATCTCATCAGCCCCCCATGAGATAAACACGGGAGCCTACCACCTAGGATAAGTTTAATTGGACGAGAGAATTTACTACGCCTAAGCAAAACAACAGAAATTTTCGTCATGAGCTGCTTAAAGCTCGATTATTCCCTGGGCACATAATTTCGTACACGAGACGCGGTAGGGAACTCTGCTACTGCTACACCAAAGTGGAAGATAAGCCTTTTCTCCTCTCTCTCCCCTCCCCTTTTCCCTCAAACCCCCACCCCCCTCATACCCCCAATCTCCTTGCAAGTCCTTCCTCCCTCCCATGGCCCGTTTTATACACAACCTCCGCTCCCAACTCGCCCAACCTCCCTCAAACCATCACACCGCTTTTGTAATGGTGCCTTCCGTGCCTCATTTTCTTCCCCGAGTCATTATCGGCGCTAAAGTGCCCGCAAAGCTTTCTTAAAGAGTGGGAGCGCTCCTTTCTTTTTTAATTGCAGATCGATATTTGCGTGATTCCCAAGCTTTTCCCCCCAATGGCGAGTCACGCATGCAAAAAAGCGACGTACACGCTCCTCTGGGGGGAAAGGAAAAGAACAAATGAAGGAGAGTAGAGAGAGAGAGATAGAGAGGGAGACAGAGAGAAAAAAAGAACGTTTTCCGAAATTCCAATTTTCTCCCCCGGGAGAGTATTTAGCAAATGTTTACCTCCCCCTTAAAAGAGATTCGCATTATTTTACTATATGCAGCTCAATGCACCACTAACTAAACTTGATGGTAAAACTCATGTCCAACAATTGGTATATTCAAATGAGAATGTGGAAAAAAGACGTTACGCGATGTTATGAAAGGTATTCAATCTCCGAAACTCATTATATAAGGATTAGAGCAACAAGCGAGAGATGGGGTAGATTCTGATGTAGTATACCCATTGAATTCTCAACGCGTTCGGAAAACACGCACGGAAGCATATTACAAATATTATACCATGGTTAAAAATTTCATCAAGATTACTCAATATTAAATCAAATTATTACATAATTATAAAAGGACATGCAATCAATATGACATTCGACTGATACCTCGCACCCCAATAGGAACTCTGAAACAACGAGGACGAATTCAGCCAGAAGATTTCCTCTCGTAGAGCTATTCACTATCTAACAACGCAATTTTGCACAAAATAAGCATATCGAGAATGCAAATGTCAATAATTAAGTAAGATCTCTGCATTTTTCCGGGTTTTCTTCCGCGTCAGTTGGCTTGTGGACAACAGTTTCGCTGGCTCTCCTGCCATCGTCTTCAGGTCGAAGGTGTCGGCGTGTGGTTTCTACGTCGCTTATATACCGTAGGCTGGCTGGGTGCTGCTCTCTGATTGGCTGTTTCTTGGATGAGTCTTTTCCAGGCGCTGTGAAGGAGATATCCGTCCTCTCTGTTGAAATTCAACGGTGTTTTATGAATTTCTATGTCCTCCCTGATTTTCCGAGGGAAGTATCGGGACTCCATCGCTAAAAGTTTCGTCTCCTCAAATTTAATGTCGTGGCCGGGTTCTGACCACGCGTGTCCGGCGATGGCGGAAAGTCGGAATTGCTTGTTTTTCGTCGCCCTCTGGTGCTCCTTTATCCGCACATTCATCGAGCGGCAAGTTTCTCCAATGTAGGATTTTCCGCAGGAGCAAGGCACCTCGTATACTGCCTCGTATAGCTCTTGTGGAATGGTGTCCTTGGGCCCAGGTAAACAGTTCCTTATGTTGGTCACACAATTGTATCTAGTGACCACGTCATGTTTTTTGAGTATTCTGGCGATCTTTTCTGAAGTTCCAGCGATGAAAGGGATGGTGACATACACTTTGCGTGATGGGATCCAAGAAACAGCCAATCAGACAGCAGTACCCAGCCAGCCTACGGTATATAAGCGAGGCAGAAACCACACGCCGACACCTTCGACCTGAAGACGCTGGCTGGAGAGACAGCGAAACTGTTGTCCACAAGCCAACTGACGCGGAAGAAAATCCGGAAAAATGCAGAGATTAAACCATCACCGCGGAAACCTTCGCTCTAACAGTAATTAAGTAACTTTATAGTTTTTTACAATTTCCTCTCTCAATTAAAATCTACTGTACAGCCTTAATAACTGTTTTAAATTGTATTGCACATCATATTGCCACTACTCTTTATTACAATCATCACCCATCTAATTGACTACCTTCACCAGTTTTAAGGGAGTCCCAGCACAAAGCAAATCTTTATGACCTTAGCCAATATATCACCAGGCGACAGTGGCATATCTAGAATATGGCTTTGGGGGGGGGGGGGGGGGTTCAGAATACTTGGGGGTGGAGCTTTGATAGGTGAAATACCAGGAGGTCTGGGCCAAGCCTGATGGGGAGCCTTACCCTGGAAATATTTTGTAAATCGTAAAAACAAACCTGCATTTCTAGCCCTTTTTAAGTATTGAAAGATATTTAGTTTGTTAATTTTTTAAATATCTAATGTTAGTACCCATTACAAAGTTGCGTCTTGGGGGTGTCCGGTCCCGTTCGTCCCTCTCCGTAAATACGTCCATGCCAGGCGATATTTGAAAAATTATCCAAGGTAATCTTTCAATACTATACATCCGCCCAAGTAGAATTCCGCTATTGATTAGAAAAGTAAATATCCTGAACAGAGAGAAGAATCATACAGAATTCATCCGTAATTTTGGAAACTTCGTAACTTATAAAACAAGGAGATACAGAAATATAACCACAGCGAGAGATTTGAAACAGTGGACGAGCCATGAGTTAGCACATATACTGACCACATGCTCAATTTGAACGCGTCTTTTCCATCATATCTGAGAATTCACTAGGAAAAACACACCAAGAGATATGAGTTCGATTACGAATAAATTAGAAAGCAAGACCCCTTTCTCTCTAATAACGACGGCAAAACGCCAAATACTTACAGCTGAACGAGTCGACCCCGGCATTATCCGGGCAGAGATCCTCTTTGACCCACATCGTGCTTAACGCAATTAACTTTTTTCCTCTTGAGGTTCGCCATAGCCATTAAAGTTACTCGGTTACTAATAGGCGGCGAATGATTCGAGTTTCAAGATTCCTGACCTTTTACCCTTTACACCCCACCCCCTCCCCTTCCACCCATTTCCCATGACGTCATCGTGGACCTCGCTCATTTATTTTTCTCCACCTTCTTTCCTCCCCCCCACTTATACATTTTTTTGTACATTTTTTTCTCTGCATGCAGCCAAAGGGAAGGAAAAGTGAGTTGAAGACGGCAAGGAAGAAAGATGGGAGGGTTGAGTGAGTGTGCGGGAGTGTGTATGGTGAAACTGTGGCTAGGCGTCGGAGGAGGGGGAGGAGTACGGTACGAGACTAGAAGCCCGGTCGAGCAGGCGCCAGTCTCCGTCTCCAAGGAAGATCCGCAGGGCGATGACGGAAGAACGTCCGCCTCCTTCCTCTTAAACTCGTTTCCAAGCACACGTAAACGGACTTTTTCATAGCGCCCCGACAAATCCCGTTCTCCCCCTACAACCTCTCCTTGAGGTGGTAGGAACGAATTCTGTTCATGTACAGATTCGCGTGAAACTTTGCATACGTATCCTCATTAGTAATACCTTTAGATAAAAGTGAAAAAAATGGATTTTACCATGGTTTCTTGGCAATTCAATGCTATTCGAACAAGTAGCCTTATGGCACGCCATATATTTCGTAATAATTCGATTACATATGCACAGATTTCCTTCTGAACGCAAAATAATACGTTTCACATCAAATACAAAAATGCCTGGCGTTTTAACATCAATTGCCACGCGCACTAGTGAGAGTTCATAAAATACAACGTAAATCTGGTTATAAGAGAATAATCCCCACTCATATCAGGTCTAGGTTACATACTTGAATGACTAGAGTAGTGAATGCTGGGCACTATAATTGACGACATTTTCCATTGTTAACTCCATTTATCTTCCTAATTAAATCAACCTTCCTTCACCGTTTCTCAATGAACGACAATGGATGCGCTAGAAATTGTCAGAGAATCCTCCAAAGGCGAGTATTAGGGAAACTACATGAACCAGTAATCGTGTGTCACTGCAGTAAATCAAGAATGGCACTCTCAAGAGAGAATCACGTTTCTTATAAGCCGATGCCCGAAAATATCAGTCCTTCACTTCAACGCTGCACCGAATAAAATGCGCTAAAATATATAGTCATCTCCATCGAATCATAATGTGACCAAAAAAAATGAGTGTTATATTTGGCAATACGGTGTTTTCTACTTCGGTCTAAGTCAAAGATAAAATTCTTTGTAATTCCCTAAGCTTATTACTTTACACTTGACATGCGTGTTAAACGCTGGAATGTTTTTCCCTGGCTGGTAGAGCGGAACATTTTAAACTGAGAGACAAATACCATATACTTAGATAGGTACCTGTCTAACTTCAATGACTTGCGTGAGATGAATGATATCCCAAAAATAAGCGATGTTATAAATGTCCGCCAGAATCGATCGAGGGTTGGTAAATAAAAAGGACACTTCAGCGTAGCCGTGACCGGTTGTTTGCGTCACCAAAACAAAGCAACAAATATACATTTATTGCCTTCCACGATGACGGCCAAAAAAAATACTCGAAGTTTTAACGCTAAATACTCCATTCCAGAGCTCGAGTCCACATCATCTCGCACTCGGTTATTCACACATAAACACTTCCTACCGTTTCCTTACGTCACCTTCAAAAGAGACCCAAAGAAAGCATTAAAATAAGAAGAAGAAAAAAAGAGGTCGTCCCTGGGAAACCGCCTCTTGTGAGGGCTAGGGAGGGGACAAGCGAATAATAAAAGAGGGAAGCTCGTTAAAAGTAAGAAGAAGCGACACTTTTCCACGGCAAGGCCATTTTTTCTCTCACTAAGGGAAGGAACGATTATTTGAACCGAGTGGAAACATTCCAGAAGCAGCACCTTCAACACTCCCACAATATCCCCCACTCCTTGTAGTCAGAAGTACTTAACGTTCTGCCGCTTCGTCAGCAGAGATCATCATACATTTCGATCAGGCTATATCATTTACAACAAAATATTTCCCTTAAAATTATGAAAAGATATAATCTGTAGATGGGTGCCTTTAAAAAATTTAATAATCAAGCATATTTGAGATATTGTTCAATAAAAAGAGCTACAAATAAAACCGGACATGATTGGAAGCCATTATAATATCTAGATGGAGATGTGCGTACACCATTAACACATACTTTAACATGAAATACGAAAATAATTATTGAAAATTTTCTTCCACGAATCAAATAAAGTTATAACAGTAGTAACGTTTACCTAAAAACGCTGGCAAAAGCCAGCTAGCTTCCTTCAAAACCAGGGCAGCATCTTTTAATGCAGACTCATTATCGCTAAGTACAGACGGTAGACCACATCCAAAATTATATTTCCTTCGGAGACTTCCTCAAATATCACGTTCATCATCTCCGAAGGGGTTCAAGTTTGTTACATTCAGTCTAAATGTGTTTCACTGTAAAAAAAACAGTTGCAGTCATCGAGTCATCGCAGCGAGAAGGCACTATTGGAGATGGAGACTCATTCGCACGACAACAAAAAAGTATTTTTACAAATATAACGATTTCTTTCATCACATCATAATGACGCCGATAACACGAGACGCTCTTTCGGGTTAAACTGAGGTTCGGTGGAGTGTCGTGTGGGACGAATTAAGGAGGATGAGTGGTTTTTAAAGGCTGTCGGAGAGGAATTAATGAGTTTGGGAGGTGAAATAGGTTGTGGGTGGAAGATTGGAAGCGAGAAATATTAAAGCGAGCAGAAATGAGGGTAAGAAAAAAGTGGGAGGAAGTCACCCAGACTGCTAAACGAATGCAATTTTGGATTGCATGAGCGAAACTTTTTAATCCCTTGAAGGGTGGTTGGTCCATACAAAAGATAGAAAGTGCATGTTTTTATTATTTTTTAAAATATGGTTAGATGTCCCTCACGAGAAGTTACCAATGAGAACGGGGCAGAGGGTTTATTTTCAACTGTGGACGGACGATTCCACGCAAACTTATAAAGGCATAAACCACGTCTAAATCTCAAGATTTTTTTAACAAGGGAAGAATATATAAGCACAGGCATTTTATAAAATGAAAGCTCTATGTATTCATTAATGCCAAACATATAGCCCACTGAAGATTAAAGAATAATGCATAAGATACGGCGCAGCTCAAAATAGTAGCACCTGAAAATATCGTTCTAATAGTGGTATCCCGAGAATGAAGATATTTTAGTTATCTAAATACTACTGGGACGTACTGAAAACGTTTCAATCTACCTCCTCTCCACCTTCTCCAGACCGAACACACCCACTACTTCGCCCGCCGTCCTGCACCTCTCCCGGCTGATCACTTCTCCAACCACCATAATATCATCGCCCTTCAACCCTTCAACTTACAAATGGTTCCATAACCCACTATAATTCATCCATGCATAAGTAACAAGACAATTTCTGGGAAGCATCTATCCCAGGGCTTCGACTATTTGGTCAAACATTTGAAGTAAAAGCAGAAACAACAGAACGCAACCATGGATCGGTAAGACAAATATTCCGGTGGAACTAATATCTGAAATGCCAGAAAGCCATTACTAGTCAAGTAGATCTACCCAGAGAACCTTCGAATCTGCGTGTGTCAAGTTAATTAGCGCGAAATTATTTCATTACTAGCGCAAGACTGCACTTTCATAAAGAGATGCCCAAGGCATTATACCCAGGTTATCAAATAACTCAAAAATACTTAGCTTTTCCTACGAACATTATTTCGCCAACATGACTAAATCGTACTTGATGTAATTCTTAAATCAACTCTTTCCCCCGATGGATCTCAAATATATCCTGCATAATGAAATTGATAGAATCGGCTTAAAATATGTGAAAATTCCTCTTTAATAATTATATACAACAATATATAAATTTCACAGAGCTTTTCATGTTGGTAGATACCTGGACGACGCGACACCTATGTATTGAAATCAGCAATACAAAATACAAATTCTGTAATAATTATACAACATTCACATCTTGCACACTCCTTAAGTGGGTTCTTTATGATAAATGATAAATAGCGTCTTCAGGGTGTCAAAGAGTATTTCCCGACGTTCGCGTAAGAAATCGCAACCCTTGCCGTCCCACCCAACAACCTCAACTAAAACGTTTAACTCCAAAGCCTCCCGTCCTTCTCCAGGCCCACGCCGAAAACACACACCCACTGCTCCGCCCGCTCGACCCCTCTCAAGCTTTTCCCGGCCACTCCCCTCTCTTCCCCACCCTCCTCCACCCCCCATACACCCACCCACGGGGCCCTCGCGCGGGGCGAGAGATCGATAAATGTCTCGCGACTAAGAAAGCCCTTGTCACGCGGGTTTCGGCGGGGGGAGGGAAGAAGGGGAGGGAGGGCTAGAGGGGGGGGAGTATGAGTAGGAGGGGGAGGAGGAGGAGTTAGGGGTGGACGGACGGAGAGAGAGAGAGGGGGGAGGAAAGGAGGAAGGATTTCTGATGAGTGTGAAAGCAGTTGTGGGGTTTTCTGCATGTTTAGAGAAGAGGGTTCGCGAGGGAGTGGAAGAGTGGATGTCGGAGAGATCTTAGACAAAATTTGGATGGATGAAGGATTGGTTAGGCCATCACAGAGCGGGATGATGAGAATGCGACGTGTACGAATGAAACGGTTTTAAGCTCGTCATTCCAACATGCACAGCTTCGAAGGAAACATTGCTTTTTGGAATAAAGAACATACAACAAGGCAAAGAAGGCTTTACTAGGGATGGGAAAAAAGCGTGCATTGCAGTAAACGTGTACACACTAGTTATTCTGGCGTGTGCACGTCTTACCTGTCCCGACGCATACAATACTTAGTCTCTGGCCCCACATTCCGTTTTACGGCGGGCCTACAGGTATGTACGCCTAGAGTGTTGGAGTCCCGCACCGCTGCTAGCAGAACGGCAGCCTGCTAAGGTCAAACTGTGTCACAGGGAGTAAGAGGTGACAGCAAGCGGTGACAGTAGTCACCAACTGCGATCCAGATTCGAGGAAGTACCGTACGCACTAACCTTCACTCAAGTCATATTAAGTGACCGGGGAAGGGGGGAGGTGGCGGCAATTCGTGATCAAAGGCGGACGATGCTAACGTGTATTTTTTTCGAGAAAAAGAAAACGTCTACACGCCTCCAGACGTGTACACGTGTACACGTCCCATCCCTAGGCTTTACGTTAGATATTTAGCAGTCATCGTCTAATCTAACCTGAATTCACTCCAGTTATTATAAGCCGTCCAACTTACACCATGTTACTTAAAAATTAGCCAATTTTTAAAATAGTTTGAGCTAAAGCTTTCGATTAGAAAAGTACGGACATAGTGTATCCTCGACCGATGCCGAAATCCAAGGCAATAGGGAAAATATTAGGCATTAGAAGATCATTGTATCATTATATAAAACATCACAATCGATGGTATTACAGGGCACAAACTCGCTAAAATACTTGGACATTTTTTTTCTCGCAGAAACATGTTCATTTACAATCTTCCCCATGTACTGGATAGGTCAGTTTTGGCTTCTGTCCATACCTTTTCCAATCTAGAGCATTTAGTTTGAGCGAGATATCAATTCACATAAGATTCAATGAATTTGGCCTCATCTTAAAGAAATTATCTCACCTTCACAATAATACCAAAATATAAGTCACCGCACTACATTTCAAGATATTTGGCAAAAGATACAAACCGTTTTATATAGGAAATGGTGTGAGTATGCATTGCTCACTCCAGAGAGACTTTTATTTAAAAAATGGGGAATTTCGTATTCATAGATCAGAAAATTAACAGCGAGTAGATTGCATACTCTCTTTAAATATTGTTAAAAAATTAATCAAATACCGCGGTAATTTTTACAGAATCGCAAAAAAAATCTTCGGTTGCGAAGGCGGTTTCACGGTACTTCGTGAAGAAAACGAATCAAGTTAAAGACTTTTTTCCGCACACTTAGCTGATTACCGCGAATTTCAGTTACATAAAACAATATTTTGCCAAATTAATACTAGCATTTTAATTTCCCGCATTTACCGCAGCTGAAATTAAAAAATGTTGTGACCGCAGCTAATATTTAAAAACCTAATATGATATCTACTCTGACTAGGGAAAAATCTTGCTAAAACTACCTTATGCAAGCGAGTTTGTGCAGCGGATACCGACTGTCTTCTCACCCAGGTGGCTCGGGTTCGATTCTCGGCAAATACGGCAAATATAGCTATGCATAATCCGACCTTGAATTGACTGTCATGAGGGCACTTCTAGTTTTACACTCCGTCTGTCGGATGCGAAATAAAACAGGATTTCGAAGCGTGTTTCGTTCACCATAAGATAATGCCAATACCAGGTTTCTCGCCGCACCTCCACCATACCTTCCACTCCCACCCTAATACCGGAACTCACTAGCTGAAGCGCTGCTTCCTCAGGGCCATACTTGAACGGAATCAAGAGACCGGTTACACTGCAATTGGAGACATGAATATTGTAGAGAGATTTAGACAAACGTTAGATAAAATGAGGATATTTTTCGGCTAGGACACAACGGAATAAAGAGAATCGTTCGAATGATCGCAAGAGAGCTAAAAGTAATGAATACATACTTTATCATAGGAGCTCATTTGATCAGGTTGGATGGACTGGTTTTCCGCCGAACAGGAGAAATAGCTAAATATTCCTTACGTTTTCCTCCCAACGAGCACTTAAGGCTTGCGCGTGAAATACGAATTGAGGCAGTCATACGAAAGCAATTATGAGCGAATAGGTAAGGGGAAATTCCGACGCAGTCTTTAATAACCACATTCTATCTTTCTTCACAAGGAGATATGCTTTATTTTTCCTCTAATAAATAATACCACTAGGACAAAGAAAGCGAAGCTGGTGATAAGAGTAGGAAGTCACAAACTGGGGCAAGTAGAACAATTTAATTACTTGGATAGTACGCTAGAAGAAACAGAACATAGTAGTAAAGACATTAGAAGGAGAATAGCGCTAGTGAAGGAAGCGTTCAATAACAGAAGGGAGCTGATGACGGGGACCTTAAGTAAGGATGTAAAAAAGAGGCTAGTAAAGAGCTTAAAATGGAGCGTGGCGTTGTATGGGGCAGAAACGTGGACCTTGAGAAAGGAAGACGAAAATAGGCTGAAGACTTTCGAGATTTGGGTGTGGAGGAAGATGAAGAAGGTGCGTTGGACGGAAAGGAAGACAAATGAGGAAGTTCTTGACATGGTGGGCGAGGAGAGGAAACTTATAGATGAGATTAGGGGAAGACAGGGTAGGTGGCTGGAAGGGGTAACGAGGAGCGATGGTTTGCTGAAGGCCGTGATAGAGGGTAGGATGTTGGGTAAGCGGGGAAGGGGAAGGAAGAGAATCGGTTTTGTGGACGGGATGAAGAAAGGGAGGACTTATGCTGAGATGAAGAAAGATATACTAGAGGCAGAAAGGGGACGGCATGTGTAAGAGTTCGTTGGATATTCTCTGACTTTCATCACAACCTACCTCTAACCGGTAGATTACTGTAATGAATGAATGAAATATTTCCCACTATCCATGATGTTCTAATAACGAATGTTATTCGCCATCAGTGGTGGTACCAAGGTGGGCATGGCTAAGAGATTACAATACTTCAAGTATTATTACTAAAATAAATCAAAAACTACTGAGATACCTGTCACGGCATTCTAATTTATATACTTCATCAAAAGAAGATGATTCTAAAAAAATGCTAAGCCGTTTATTTCAAGGCAACGAAAAATACTTTACATTGATATGAAATGTCAGTAAAAGCATAGAAACACACGATGGGAAATTCATTAGAACCTGAAAATAGAGAGAGGAAAACAGCAATTGAATAATAGGTCAACAAAAGCAAGCAACAAATAATATCGCAAAATGTCATTAATTGTCATAAAATCTGATAGGAACTTGTGCATTATCCGTTTTAAAGTAAATATACAATTATTTTTCTCGTATGCTGGCATACGTATGTTTCGCAAGAAAAACCTTCACTCTCACAGTTAGCGACTACAGCACATAAATGCCCAAGACGGGAAAATGAAAGTTCCGAGATGTGAATATAACTCTTGCCATCTTTATGCATTAACTCGTTTAAAAATATGGATACCCATACTACTCCTAATTTAAGACTAGACTTAATATAAGAATTCTGTAGCTCACACCAGAAGGGAAACTTAAAAAAAAAACGTCGATGCCTATGATAAATGACAAAGTCAAGTGTTTACCACCGTAGTAGCGACTCAAACCTAGTGCCATTGCTCTTAAGCGGAGTGAATGCAACTGCGTCAAGGGAATGCTATGAAAGGGTAAAATCTTCAAATTGCCTAGAGCAAGTATACATAATGGCACCTTTCTACATTTGCGCAAGGGATCCTCTACACCCACAATCTGCTCCGCGAGCCGCCGCGAGGGAGTGTAGCAGGGAATGATAGGATGTAAGCCACGAAAAGGAAGGGTTTCAGAATGAAGGAATTGGAGGAGAAAAGGGATGATGGTCGAAGCATGCTTTCATAGAATAAGTATCCCGATATGCTCATTTTGTAGCCAACAATGGTGCACGGGAAGAGAAAATTGATAGCTTCTATCTGTGGTCTAATATATACGTGGTTGTTAAATTAGGTTGATTTGAAACTCATGAAACCTGTATTCTCCTAGGATTTTAGCAATTCATGTAACCTGCGTGTCTCTACCGGCTTCCAACCCAATCTATCCAATGTTAAGACACATAAGAGAATGCCTCAGGCGTCAATTGGTGGAAATGTTTACCATTCAACATGTTGAGTGAGAAAACTCTTATTTTGTTTTTCTGTATAATATTTTTTATACTAAGGTTTGTTAAAATTTTGCCCGTTTTATAACGACTGGTTAACGTTAAAAGCAGGAAGAAGAAGCCTTGAGGTCACCGCGATCACTATGACTTCAGCAGAGAGTCTTGTAAATTAAATTAAACTGCCGGTTCGTTAGAGACAGAGTAACCAATGGGAGAACGTATTAATGTCGGTTATCACACTTAAATATTTCTTAACTAAATATAATAAACCAGTGCATTTATGTCGTTAGGAACATTATTTGACAATGCCCGCATTCGTTCATATTTTGTCGATTTTGTTTTGGTGAAGGTTAGACACAGAGTTGGAGAGAAGACAAGGAGGGCGAGTGACGGAAAATAAGGAATGGAAATGGATGGGCAAGAGGGTATATGGAGAGAGAGAAGAGTGGATGGGTGGGCGGGGGGCGGGCAGGGAAAAGTGCTGAGGACATTAAGGGAGGATTTTGAGTGGTAAAAGGGAGGAAATTGGGGTAGCGGACGGGTTGGTTGGGAAAGGGGAAGAGGACAGAGTGGATGAGGAGGAGGAAATATTGGGGGAAGTGGTGAGGAGTGAAAGGGGAAGGCGAGGGAGAGGGGGGAGGGATAGGACGAAGAGGACGCGAAGGGTTGAGGGTAGGGAGAGTCGCCAGGGGGTTGACGTAGTGCGGGGTGGGGAGGAGGGGAATAGGTTGGTCCTCGCTTTGATTCCAAGCTTCCTTCCGCTCCGTGACACACATTGGGTCGATTGGCATCAGAATCCCCCAATCGGGCGCAAGATGAGGAAAGGGAATAGGTACATGGAGGACGCCTCTTTTAGTCTCCCTCCCCACCCTCTCTTCCTCCTCCTCCTCTTTTGAGCCTCTTCCTCCATCCTTGTCTCCCCCTCTCTACTTTGCCCCCGACCGTGTGCCTACCTGCCAAAATCTACGCTCACCCCATCCGGCGGTCTTCCACCTCGTTAATATATGTATTATGGAACTCTTTTTAAGTGCCGACGAAGGATTCCAGCACGTTGACACCATATTCATCTCTGGCGCATGTGTACTCAAGCTTAACACATTTTGTCTTTTAAGTGCAAATGAAGTTGCAAAAAAAAACAAAAAGAACGTGCATCTCACAACATAAGATAGCAAGGATTTGCAGTAAACAAAAACATTACTTTTTTACGGGATGAATAAGCACAGATATAAATTCAACATAAGTACATATATATCTACTTAATCTTTTTTTAGCAACCATTCCGTCATCTCTTTTTAGAAATACGTGGCAGCAATTTACATGTATAATATTATTTGGTAACAAGTTATACACTTTAGGCCACAATTGCACAAATGATTTTTCACACAATGAAATATTAGGTTAAGTATATCTTTAAAAATGTTTGTCTCGCGTGTTATAAGCAGTTTTTCAATTAGGCGTCTCAAATAATATTTACCTTTAGCCAGATCCAGTAAAAAACAACTTAATTGCTCAGTACAAATACGTATGCCTCAGTGAAGTAAATTCAGGCTTGAGAATACCGGAAATGAATGATCACGATGGGGTTTTAAATTTAGAACTCGATAAGTCCTGTTTTGTAAAACAACTGAATGCTGCACATTTCTGTAAGTACTTCCCTAGAAAATCAGATCATAAATTAATTTAACTGTGCAATAGCACAATTAATCGCAATGAAGACGGCTACCGAGCATTAATTTCATATAACATACCTCCCACCCTTTCTTCCTTTACCTTCGACCGAATGCCTGCCTGCCAAAATCTACGCTCACCCAGTCCTCTTCGTCTTCATTCATACTCCCAGTCACACGGAATACCCAGATTTTTATCAATAGGTAACTCTGAGAGTAAGAATAAGAGAAAAACTAATTGGACACATTCCGTTGCAGACAAAAGAACCTGGGACAATAACAGCCACAGAGAAAATAAGATTGGAAACATTGAAAATGGGAGGGAAAGAATCAACAACGATGAAGTTCTACGAAGAGTTGGAAAGAAAAAAGTATGATATGAAATCTGAGAAGAAGAACATACAAACTTATTGGACACAATTTGCGACACAAAAATCTATTGAAAACTATAATGGAAGGGGAAATGTAAGGGAAGAATGACAGAGGAAGACCAAGAATTGAATAAAACACGCGATTGATACTACTACTAGCATACTAGAGTTTACTAACCCTGAAGAGGAGAAATTCCTAAAGCGGGGGCTCTTGTTGTAAATATGATGAAATATGTATCTGTACAATGTATATAACTATATATTGTATATAACCACAATGGCAATAAACACCTTTTTGACTTGACTTTGACTTAAAGCATCCCTGGGGCATGATTACGAATCTACACACAGCGTTCTCTCGCGTTATCGTTATTCTTACGCAGCTATGAGGAACTGTGGAAATGTTATAGTTCTTCATACTAAGCCTGATCTTAAAGATCACCGTTCTCAGATTTTAGAGCGAGTAGCAGGAGCTATGGCTGCGAACAGTTCGTGACAAAGAAAGTTCGCGGAAGCGATAAAGATAGTATAGCGACAACCGGCATGGTACCGGCAAAGATCCATGAACCGGTCCAAGTATAACCCGATCAAAGATCCGCTGACCTGATACCTAGTGCATGTACCGCAAATACGAGTATACCTTTCCTTTCCCCTTTACTTTAAAATACAACCTTTTTCGCCCAGCCTTATTCGAACCAACTACTCATTCCTCTTCTTCCAATTTTTCTAAAATTTGAGCGAATTTTTCCTCATATACTTATGCCTTTTTCTTCACTGTCAAACTCCCTCCTATTCTAACCCTTCTCCCTTTTTAAAATTAATCCCCTCGCCCACCCCTACTACCCAAGTTATAACTACCGTATTAGCCGGCGTCGAGGAAGCAACTTATTAACTGAAATAAGTTTCTCAAGTTTAAATAATGAGGGTTACGTTATTCATGGTTCTACGATAATTCTAGAGGAAGGATTTCAGCACTGCAGAGTGACCTGAAATCCTATGTACGACCTATAAACTCAGATATTTACTATGCATAGTTGAGAGAATAAATTAACTAAGTGTCACAAAAATAAAAAAATAAATACGTAAACGAGATAAAAATCAACTGTACAACTTTTTTTTCCCAAAATGATGCTCCTTCAAAACTGGGTAGTGCCCTCGACGCCGGCAAACGGGGTAATCGCCCCTTCTTCTCCCAAAGAAACGGACATGTACGTTTTTCCTCATCCTTCCTTTTCTCTCCTCTCTCTGCCCGTCTACTCCCTGTAACACCTTGCAACTACCCCTCTTCCCCTAACCATCCCAGAATTCCTTTAATCCAGCACCCATCGCCCCCTTAAAACTGGCACTCCCACACGCTCTCTCACGTGACAAGATCTCCCCTCTCCCCCCCACAATTCCAAGACCACCCCTGGCTGGCAGGCGGTGTTGGGAGAGGGGCGTGGGCGACGGGGTAATTTCGCTCGTTAGACGCCGCCACCGAGAATGGAGGGGGCAGCTCCCTCCCAGCACCACTTTGGATTGCATCGGGTGATGGGGGCAAGGGGCGATTCGCCAGGGAAGAGAAACTGAAAGGGTGACGAGATATCCCGAGTAGGGACGTGCGACATAACGATAAGTATATCGAACTCAAATCGATCTAGATGACATCGACAGTATCGATAATAACATTCCGAGGGAGCCGATCTATGTCGATAGTAGACAATTATGCCCGATATAACGATGCGAAAGGTAATTATCGACACCTTGATAGAGAAAAATATTATCAACTATGTCTACTGAATGCGGAAAAATAAGAAATGAAGTATGCAGAAGAGTAGAAGAGAAAAGGACCATATGCAGGGAAGAAGAACCAGAAGGATTGGGCACACTCTTGAGGCACAATGGGTTTGCGAGGAATATAATTGAAGGAAAATTAGAGGGAAGAAGGTTCTCTAGAGGAAGGCAAAGGGCTATGGGCTCTAGATGGGCCAAGGGAAGGATAGGTTGGCCAAATAAAGAGGAAAGTACATCAGAAGAACTACCAGGGAGTAAGGGAACCAGCAGATGCAGCAGATATTAATGCTGAATTGAAATGCCAATTGCAGGAAAAATAAATCGCTGCCTATTTTCTGAGCAAGTTTGAACCGTGATAAATAGAGTGCCGATTGCCACCCATATCTACCTCTACTGCCATATAGGTCAACTTTTAAGTTTGAAGATACCTTGAGTGACGATTCGTAGCACAAAAAAAAATAAATTCAGGGATTCCCTCAGCCCTCCCCCACCTCTCCAACAAAGAAAAAGAAAGGGAGAAAATTTTATTCCGGGATAAAGTCTGGTGAGGACCCTTTCTTCCCTCTTTCTCCTTTTGCGACCAGTCTCTTTCCGTACTTCTCCAACTCCGACTCTTTTTTCTTTAAGTGTCGGGGTATGGGGTGTTTAGTTTGGCCGATTGGGCTCTCCGGCCGACGTGACAGAAATAAGAGGAAGAACGTCAACACTTCCTTTTCCCGATCGATTACAAGAAATTACTTCTCTAATTCCGCTCCTCTAGCCTTGGCGCCTTTCATTCACGACTCTAAGACTATTTATTACATCACTCTCTGGCCTCTGAACATTAATCTTTCACCTTAAGACGCTATAGTGCTTCGGGAGGACTAGCAGAGGAATATCATCTCTCAATTCTACTGATGAAATTCAAGAGAGTGTACAAATTTACCGAGGTTCACCGCACTTCAGGCATATTAAAATATGTGATACACATAACTCTGGCAGTAATTCCGAAATGAAATAGAGCAATTAAGGATCCAAAAATCTCCTTTTAGCAGCTCATGTCAGCCCATAATTTCTCACGAAGTCAATTGAATTTCGGTGTTGGAATCCTTGTTCAGGCTCCCGCATAGTATTTATTTGGAGATATCTGGTCTTTCGGGTATTCTACCGCGGACATTCAAACAAATTTCTAAGGTAATAATTTTAATAGGGAAGACGGTAACAAACTTACAAACGTCTGGAAACATCTTTTCAACAACAATGGGAGATCAACCAATCACCCCACACCTGACTCTAAAGGTTGATATAGGTACATAAGATGACCCCGTATTTTTAATTGTCAATTGACCTGAAGACGCCGACTGCAACGCCGGCGAAAATGTTGTCCCAAAAAATGGACGTTCGCGGTAGAAAACCCGAAAGACCAGATCTTTCGGTGTTGAAGTCCATGAGGATAATTAAGAGAGCTAAGCATTACAAGACACTCAACAGCTTGTTCGCGTGAAGAAGTTATTACCAGCATGCAACTCCATTTGGATCAATACAAACAAGTCGTTAACTACCGTAAGTGGCAAGCTGGTGAATATCGCCTCGAAAAGAACTAAATACTGAATCAATAACTACAGATGAAAAAGCGACAAATGATATGGTTGAGTAATAAAGTTTTAATACGTACTAGGACTGCATACTCTAAATAAAAAAATTGTGATTCTTGAAATAGAATACAATAGGTCCTTTATCTAAAGCTCGAGTATGCACATTTAGTTAGCTTTTGTCTAATTAAAAGGTAATAGTTATTTAGCTACAATCAGATGGGCCTAAAATTAATCAGCGTTAAGTTTAGGGTTGTCTGTGGATCACTAACAAAGTAGTCTATTCATCAACCTTGTAACCGTCGAGCATTAATACCTTCACCACTAATTAGAGCAGATTGTTGGCACTGATAAGAAAGGAAGTTGGCCATCCAAGCCCAAGTAACCAGCTCAGAGGGTGGCCTCCAAGATTTTTAATGGATGCATTCATTAGAAATTTGATGCCACAGATAGGAAACTTATCCCTGACTGAATAACAAAGTTTGCATTTGCACCACTTCGACCACGTGCATCAGACAGCTAGAGGACAACCGCTGCTCAATAGTGCAGTCCGTATTCTCCGATTATTTTCAGAGCCCACAATCATTTTTTATGGTGATTAGTCCATGATTAAAGAATTCGAAAAGTCTGTACAACAGGGATGGGACGTGTAATCGTGTACACGTCTTGAGGCGAGTACACGTTTTATTTTACTTGCAAAATAATACACGTTAGCATCGTCCACCTTTGATCAAGAATTGCCGCCACATCCCCGCCCCCTCCCCCGGTCACTTAATTGGATTTGAGTCAAGGTGAATCGTTATGGATCAGTGTGTACGGTACTTCCTGGAATCAGGATCGCAGTCTGTGACTACTGTCACCGCCTGCAGTCATATATTACTCGCTGTGACACAGTTTGACCTTATCAGGCTGCCGTTCTGCAAGCATTGGTGCGGGACTCCAGCACTCTAGGCGTACATACCTGTAGACCCACCGCAGAACGGAATGTGGGGCCAGAGCCTAAGTATTGTATGCGTCGGGACAGGTAAGACGTGTACACGCCAGAATAATAAGTGTGTACACGTTTACTGCAATGCACACTTTTGCCCATCCCTACTGTACAACAAGGGATTTTTAGGGGTCCAGTTGACTTCGATGGTTGATATTTGTCACAAAATTTACATACGTAATTAACATACATTCTGTACTAAAATCCTCCTACATTTAAGTAACAATTACATGTTTTCCAGCATTAAGGTAAAACCTCTTGTCATCATACATGGAAGTTATTATTTGTACTAGGATATTAATGGAGTATTATTTAAAATCATTACCGGCAAAATAGGTCTGTTCCATCATTATAAATCACTCAAATACTGATCAACTAAATCCCATAGCCTTCCAAATCCACTTCATGTTGCCGCATCGAAAACAAAGACAAAAGTTAACACTGAAAAAACAAGGGGCAGGCAGGGAGTCTTCAAATGTTGCAATAGCTTAACTAAACATATTTCATACTCGCTCTTTTTCTAGTTGCTCGACGCATTAAAAAGCAGTCGGCAGCCATTTGCCCTTGAAGAAGATTACTTGCTCGTGGACATGAAATACATAAATGGAACTGGAACTAGCGCATGCATGGCAATCCTATCAATAGGATGCCATTTAAAAAGGTATTTCAGTATAATAACCTACCTTATCAACGCCTTCCGGTTACCAAAAACTGGAAGTGATTATGATGGAGTAATCGCCTAGAGTTATTACAAATTAGTGTTAATATTTCAAATAAACTTTATGCTTTAAGACGTCACTTCGTGGTCCTGCCTTTTAGTAAACTGACGTAAAATTATCTTAATTCATTACGTAATTTTTTTGGTTGTAGAAAAGGTTTCAAAGGTCATTCTCAATGACTGAAAATGATTTAGGTACCAAGTAGAAACAAAGGTCGGCATGTTTAATAACTTAATTTATTACTCACAAACCATTATAAATGTCCCTCGCAAATATTAGTAACTCTTCGGAAGGCGATAAGCGATTTTTTACATCACATGATCACGTAGATATCTCGAAAAACATAAAGAAACGCACTTAAGGTTTGACATCAATTGTAATATTCAGGAAATATGAGACGTGGAAAATTATCCATATCATATTGGACATCACGATGCCTTCGAAAAGACTACAACGATCAAGGAATCATCCCAGTACACACACAAGCGAGACAAAAATACAAGAGTTTTCTCATTCCGTCCCGCTGGTCGCGCGCATTCTCTGAGGGGTGGTTTGAACACGGGCAAACAAAATGAGGACGGGACCCAATGGCAGTTTCCTCTCTTTAAGAGTCGTGAGGTCCATGGAAGACATCTCCGTGACGTCACCGTCGTATAATTCTCGGGCCGGGGGTTAGGTGGGGGAGGGAACGGAGGGTGAGGGATGAGGGGGAGGGTTGAGGGAGGGGGTTGGAAAGGAGAGAGAGATAGAGAGGGAGGGACGAAGAGCAACGAGGAAGTGGGGGTGAGGCGGCCACCCACTGTTGAGTCTAATACGCGGAGAAGAAGACGGGGTGGGAGGGGGATGTGTTGGGGAGGCGACGCGACGGGTGGATGAAAGGGTTGGCCAGAGAGGGAGAGGTTGAAGGAGGGTAAGGAAGAGGGGGGGAGCAGTAGAGCTGCCGCCTCTGGGGAATAACTGCAGTGTGTTTCTGGCACCAATCCAGAGGATGGGGTGGGGGGGAGCACGCATTATTAGGCGCATATATATAAGTGAAGGCGCCTCCAGACCTCCTCATCCACTCCTTGCCGTCACCTTCAGCGGGAGAGCCTTCGGCAGCTATGAGGCTGGCGGCGCGATGCTCTCATTTCCAAAACCGTCCGTCGATGCAAAAACATATAAGAGGTGGAAACGATACATGTATCGAGGACACTATAATAAAATGATAAGTCGAACACTATCAACACCACATTGTGAATCGTCCATACAATAATTATTACAGTGCTACGTACGATTTCCTTTTAATTTTTGGAGTCGAAAGTACATGTCGATAAAGTAATTGCAAATGACTGCTAGTGGTGATGTTAAAAACGTTAATTTCGCTAGAAAACACTTTAGAAGGACATCTTTTGATGCTGCTCCGACAAAAAGCACCAGACCTATGTAGCCTCTTTGATGATCCAACAATGAGAATACGGGAGTATGCCTTAACAAACAAAGAAGCTACACACATTTTCTCCCTGCTCCTGAACTACTGAATTACTCTGCCGTATAGATGCAATGAAAGACAAGTAATTCTGTGTTTTAGGGTGCTCGACCCAAGGTTAAATAATTAAACTCTCCACTGCCCGATTTATACATGAAATCAGTCATATGATGATTAAGCCTTTCCTCTGCATTCGGCCTATTATACATATGTATATGAGTAATACATCTAATCATATTCGTAATGTGTAATACTTTTAATCAAGTCAGGTAAAATCCGACTAGTGCTATTGCTGAGATGAGAGAGTTGGTGATTAACAAAGATCTAGAAAGAAAACTGAGAACTAGTGAAATAGATAACCTCAGAAGAAGTTCCAGGGTATCTCGCATACCAAGATTCAATAGCTTTGAGATACGCAGCCATTAGTAATATGTTGAATATGTGCACCATGGGACATAGAGACTATGTACTACTAAGTCCGAATATGTAAAACAGAGATGAATGCAATAGTTTTTCTCAGCCTTTTGGAGATCTCTCACAGGAAAAGTTTGTGGTTTTGGGAATTGAGAGGCATAGTGTGGCCAATACACACGTATAAGCGAGTGCGCAATACTGTTCATCCACATGTGTAGGGGTGTGGAGAAGTTAGTTCTCCTCCTTTAGGTGGAAAATCCAATACCTAGTGAAAACTTAATTGTCAATAAATAAATGAACATAGGAGACTCATAATCTCAGGTAAGATTACCTTGGTTCCCATGACGCATTAAGTCCTGTGTACCTAATGTGATCCGTAAGATTGCTCATTTCTCGAGTTTCACGTCTGACAATCGGTCATAAGTTTTCGAGATACAAAGTTTTACCGCACGGTAATAATTCAGGACGTAATGGTTGCTACTGCCCAGTGGTCGACAGGGAGTGTAAAATCTATGTGATGGATAACCTTGCCGAGAAAATAGAGCTTTATTAGGTGAATTCATTCTCAGTTGCATGTGAAAATTTATTCACCAATTAATTCGTAACCTTTTTAAATAGGAATATCAATCATGTGGAAAGAAGGATTGGACTGTAATAAATCACTCTACGGCTACTAAATGCAATGCTTACATGCGGGCAACGAAGATTTCCCCATGGGGCTTTCTTCCAAGGCCACCACGCCGGAGCGTTTTATAAATAAGCATCAAAGAACGCACGCCTTGTCTACCAAAGCGGTGCGTAATTCTGGAGTCCATCCACACTTTCTCAATCACGGCATTTTAGAGAATAATTTGAAGACATCATTTTCCTATCGTGAAGGCCGGATACAGATTGATCATAATATGTTTATGGGAAGTACAAAGCCACAGGATCTCATAGAGGAAAAAACAGAGACGTCCGCCTATACTGATGATGTTCCGTAACATTAGTTCCGACCCTAGAAATCCACAACAAAGAGATGAATTACAAGTTTACAGTGTCATGTTCTCTGATAGCCCACGGATTCAAAAACCAACAAAGAGCCTTACGATAACTAATAACCTTCCTTCAGCAAAACTTTTTTTCTTTGGGTAATTACCTGATATTCGAATCCTGTGATAACCTCGAATGCTCAAAAACCCGCTACATTTATCAACAGAGTATTGAAAAATTTTTGAAAATGTCACCAATTACTTTCAAATCTTAAAGAACATCGGGTAAAAGGTTTTCTTTTTGATTAACAATTCATAAATTGATTAATCATGATTGATTACATTCTGATCACCGTATAATGACAATCAGGTATACAAGGCTGTGGTCGTCGTCAAAACTAAATAACAGGGAGTTTCACAGTTAGAATTGTGCTAGCCTAATCTTTCGTGCGAGCATGAAAAATATTTTGAAATAGCTCTGGGAGAGAGAGGATCAAGCATGAAAGTATATACGTCTTTAAAAAATATAGGGCACTTTCTTTTCGCTTGAGATAATTATTAATTGCTGCCGTTACAAAAAAAACAAAGCCTTCCGGAGCTCAGAATTCAAGTTCACCCGCAGAGAATGAACATCGACCGCGTTGCTTGGCTCACACTGCGGGCGCGCAAGTTCCTCACGAGCGGGCAGCCCACCACTACGGAGGTGGGGAATATTTAACGAGATCCTTATTAATTTATCTCCAGGAGCAGCCCCCGTGCCTGCCCTAAGATGTCGCCGCAATCAGACTCCACAAGTCTATTCCCCACACAACGTCTCCACTAATTACGCCGTTTCGGAAAAGAGGAAAGGGACGAGAACGTATAAAAAAGCGAACGAAAAAAAACAGAAGAAAGCTCTGAGAGCTCCTTATCAACGCGGCCGTCATTTTAATAGATATGATTGATACATTTTGGCCGCACTCGCGTACGTGGGAGGGAGGAGAGGGGACTGAGAAACGTCAAGTTTACGACACACTTCTCTCACGTGGTCCATCCGGAGCCAAAAGGGGTGGTTGATTGGTGGGGGAGGTCCACGGGGAGGGGAGATTAATGGCACGGAGAACGCCCATGCCTCGAGCAGGATTCGAAACCTAACCGGTTACACGGGAGGGATGGGGAGAGGTGGAGAGAGGGAAAGGGGCTTTTTGGCGCGTCGGGAGCCGGTGGGATTGTGCGCGTCGTCGGCGGCGGCGGTCGACGCGGCAGGCGGGCGGGCCGAAGCAGTTAAGGCGGCCGGCCGGTTCGGTCGGATTGAGGAGTTGGGGAGGAGGTAGGAAGGAAAATGACCGAAAAACAAGTTCGGCCTCACGACTCCTCATTTCGCCATCGCCATAATTAATAGCCGAGCATTTTCACGTCTTGGGATTTATATTTTTTTATACCAGACCTGGAATACTGCACGAATCCAGTGGCGAGGTGAGGAAAATAGCGGGAAATTGAAAATGTGAGCCACCAGCATAGCGCTTGCATAAAAAAAGTTAAGTTTGATTCACTGAATGTTTTATTTTACCACGCGTTTCGGTGGATGAGCGTCATCATTTGGTACAAACCATTGGTCCATACCAGAGGATGACTTTTAAGCGTCGGGGGAATCAAACCAAGGTCTCCTACATACCCATCTAGTGCGAAAGCGAATTAATCTCTACTGCTGAGCACCTAAAAAGGTTACAGCACTCAACGCATATTTGGGGTATCTTTAGGGGGGTTATGTTTTTTTTCTATCATGGAGACATTTTGTACAACTAAAAAATTGTGAAAAGTATAAAATTTGCACTTTTATAATGCTTGCCAGTGCCTATTAAATTTTTCACTAGATTCTTTTAAAAAAGCAAAATGAATCTGCGATAAAACGTTGGAGAATGCGAATGAGGGACAACAACATATAATTAACCAACTTGAGGCTGTCACGGCAATTCCCGAAGTACCTACTAAGGATTGGTCAATTAATTAAACTGAATGCTCGCCATAAAAAACATCACAAATCAAACAGTACTTAATCACGCTATAAATAAAAGTATTATATTTCGGATATGGAGGTTTGATGTCTCAGTATTGCCAGTATATTATTTTTAATGGACAAAAAATCCACCTTATTCCATTGATGCAAGCAGGGAAATATACAAATGGTCACACCATTATTGAAAAGATGCAATAATTACCAACACAACCGAATTCGGACACTAATTGTCCGTGCGATATAAAATATTCACGTTGTTTATGACGGCGCAAGGCATGAATTATCTATTACGGAAGTTAAGTCATTGAGAGGCAAAATAAATGCACAACATAATCCTGTATCCAAAAATATTTTCTCGCGACTTTGGCTCGTACAATAAAATCGTCGCCAGCTTTTTCCATTGATAAATACGACATATACGGTTCCGAGATCAGCCGCCATTCAATACTACGCGAGCAGTCAATGCGAAAGTTTTCATGGGAGCGAATGAATATCCGAAGCAAAGCAAGCGAGAGGGGAGGCAGGCAACAATCGCCGACCGATAACCAACAGCGGCGAGCAGCGGCAATGATAAAAGGCATTTTGAACCGCGCGAGAACAAGAACATCCCGGTGTAGTTTATGTCTCCCAGGACCCACGCACACGGAATTTAAAAAAATACATACACATCAACCGCCTTCTGCCCGCCCTGCCCCCATTTCCAAAATCCATAAATAAAGCGATCCGAATCAATCATGGGGAATAGGTGGGGACGGGGGTGGAGACATGGGAGAGAAAACGCCCACAATAAATTTTTCAATTAGCACCGAGAGAGGTCGTTTCTCCACCGAAGTGAAAATATACGGCTTTAACCCAACTTTCACCTCTATCACAGCGGTTCTGCCCTCCCGCACAGCTCACACACGCGAACCCGCCGAGTTCGATCGCAAGAGATCGGCGAAATAGTCGTCCGGAGCGGGGTAAATCTTGTGCCTGCCCCTGAGAGGAACATAACAGGTGGATTTTCGAATGCGCTAGTGGGAGCATTTTCGACACACTCGAGTGTCCTTACTATACCCCGTCCTCTTTCATGGTAGGTTTAAACGTTAGGTAGTAGGCAAAGTCGAAGAACTAAACGCCTGAGGAGGCGCAAAAGACAGGCTGTGTGATATTGAGGGACCATTGATGGACTCGCAGAATGGTGCAGTGATTCCAAATAACTCTCCACAAATAAATGCACTCGACAATAAAAGTGAAAAAAGTAATTTGACTCGGATTGTTCGTAATGTCCAAGCTCGGAGTGTCCAATCACGATACTTTTGGGAAATTCGAATCTATCTTCAAATAAGGCGTTGGTAACGGTTTGTTTCCAATATTTCACGTGGGTAAGCCGGGGTTGATAACAATGCATACATATGTACCCATCACGCCATTCCCTTTCAAAGAACTTAGTTATTGCCACTAGGTCTAGAAAGCTGGATCACTTCTAATAGCTTCCCCCATCATGCCCTATCAATACCTCATTCACTTTTCTTATACTCATGCATTGCTTCATACGCGCTTTCTTATTCATAAGACTCCTAATATGTATTGCCTTTCTTCGAGAGTTTATTCAACCACATTCATCCACAACTTTCACTGTCTACCCCTTCCTCACACACCAGTAACTCTACTATCATGTACCTGCGTCGTTATTCGACTGTCATCCATTCTCTCAACATGGCCAAACCAACGAAATCCGGTACAATACTTTTAAAGCATGTGGTATTAAGACTACTTTTACATTGACAGTAACATCAACAATTATCGCCAACATATTCTGTACAAAAATCGTAGAGTTACCAGGAACTGGAATCGTAGCACACTGGAGGACTTGAACACCTCATTATTACTAGTTCACTCTCTCAGTGATTCAACCCGAAGGTTGGTTTGGATAGTTGAGGGTAGAGCTCACACATTTCACACATTAAGGGTAGGGGGCCAGTTCCTTTCCCTGGGCCACCTCGCACTCCGAGGATTTTTTTTTGTTCGAACATTGTTGTATTACCAGTTAAGCATCTAAATTGCTTCCATCTTAGAATCTAGTACCACCGGAAACCTAATTACACTCGTATATATTTGTTGAACGAATTTCCAAAATCTCGCCATCGGAAATTGACATATTCACCATATATGGCCATATCACCAACATTTATGTTATATCATTAAAAGCTTCTAAATCAGAAATTCCATTGACTTTGATTCAAATAAGTGTAACTGAAAATGGCACGATAATCAGTAAAGAGTGAAAGGAAACTTGTTTTCAGAAACACGTACAGTAATAAAGAACTCTTAGTTTTTCACAAAGGACTGTCCTTGAGGCTGCTATTCAGATTCTTTAAATGAAATCCACGGGACGTGGAAGAGACTTGACCTAACTCTGACCGCGCCATTTCTTGTGCACCACAATAATCTTGGAAGCGATGGGCAGCATGCGGAAAGACACAGTGGAGGCGTCTCATCCTGAATCCGTAATTTCACGCACCGAAGCGTTCGGCACGAGATTATCCGCCCACCTACCACAATAAATTTCCGGGTAGAGCATTTTAATTTCGCCATACGTAATTGTAGAAAAATTTCTTTCGACGGAGGGTTAACGTAGTGAAGTTCAGCGTTCGGTTACTGACCGAAGTGTTCCCGGCTGAAAGCTCGTGAGACTTCCTCAAATGAAAAGCAAGGGTATAAAAATCTGGCCAATGCAAAGACCACTACGCTACATAGAATTCCTAATTTCCTAACGATGTCGCCTAAACCTAAATTATGTCGAAAATCCATAAGTTTACTTCGCCTACCGTCGAGTTATTAATTTCTAGTCTTCCATGACTCTTCCAGGTTCTCCAGGCCCGTTTTCAATTTCCATATTTTTTCCAGGTATTCCACGCCTGAGGCAATTCGTCACATTATTGCAGTTACTAACAACATAGGCGATAGGTACAAGAAGTACAAGAGGGGATGAAGTTCGCCACGAACAAATCATTTGACATCACCGGTATTCGAACCAGAAATTCGCCATGAACTTAAGATTGCTTGGATAGTGCAACACACCTGACCCGTGCGCGAGACTGCGCACCAAGTCATTCCCGTATTTCGAAGTGGTATTGGTTTATAACAAAATAAATTCATAAAGTTTGATCTCCGGAGACCCTCTTCAAGAATATGGTCGAAAAAAAGGAGGGGGGAGGACAGAATTGATGATAGGGGAGGGGTAGTTTTTCGTATGTGGGGGGGGGTAGAGAATGGGAGAGTGGGGAGGGGATAGCGGGGAGGGAGAAGGCACCGACGGAAGACGGGGCACCGGCCAAGGCACGCCATTGGCAAGAGGCACGCGACACACACTCGGCGGCAGCGCCAGGCGTTGGGCCTGGGGTTGGGGTTTAGGGGGAGGGGGGGTGCTACTTCGTCGTCGACGGTGCCACAGACACTCGCACGCACGCCCTGTTAACCGAGAGAGATAGAGAGTGTGTGCGTGACCGAACGGCGGATCACGCATCTTCTTCTCTCGAACAGCAACAACGCCACTCGAAAAAAAATAAAAAAAAACAACCCCGAAAAAAAAATACCACCCACGCCAACTCTTCGCCGCTTCTATTCCAGGGGATGAAGCGAAAGTGAGAAAAAAAAACGCAAAGGAGGAGAGAGGTGAGTCTCTCGTCTTCCCATGTTCGGCAAGCGTGGTCTCTCTCACACCCAGCCTGACGTCGGAAGAGGCCAGCGGTCCGGCCCCATGCTTCATTATTTTACTCCTTCCTCAGCCAGCTTCGTATCGAGCTTAGCGCGGGGAAAATCTATAGACTTTTCAACTAATGGTGCAGACTATGGTTCGCTCCACATTTTGTTGACGTTTAAGATTATTGTAGCGACATTTGCAAATGTACAAATTTGCGTGAAGCTTTGCATACGTGTTCTCACAAGTGTCACCTATCTATAGAGAAATGTAAAAATAAAATTGCATCATATCGATTTGGTTTTATGGCAGTTCAATGCTATTTTAACACGTAACCTTGTAGCAGATGAGACATATTTTGTAAAGCTTCTATTTATACGTACAGGTTTTCTTCTAAACGCGAAATGATACATCTCAATTTTGTTATAACTGTTACAAACAAATATCAAGGTGTCACACCGAGTCCAACATTCTAAAAAACAAATTTCAATAAAATTTCATCAAAATTCCAATTCCACGCCGAAACCTCTGGTCATAACATGGTCCAATTAAGAAAAAAAAATGCAAAATATAATTATTGTATAACTTCCGTTAGTGCATGCACGGTGAGTTACAACGCATAAAAAGCTGCACTTAAATAAAATGTGGTCCAAGAATTTTTTAACCTACTTAAAAATAATTAAAATGTGCACTCAATGGCCCACGGTTACCGCTACAGCCACCTTAGGTTACCGCTACAGCCACCTTAAGCTGGATGAAGCAATTTTTGTTTTTGTACAAGTTTCGTGAAACTTTGCATACGGGTAGACCGATATAATAAAGGAGATTGATAAGGGACAGATATTATCGTAAGGGCAAGAAGAAAAGGATGAACGACAAAAGATGGCCATAGTGAATTTTAGAGTGAAAACCCACCAAGAAAAGAATGAGAGGGAGACGAGCACAAAGTTGGAGGAATGATGTTGATGATGCCACGGCTTCAAGAGGATTGGAAGGAAACACACGAAATAGCAGAATAGAAAGGAGACTTGGGACGGAGAAGTGGCTCAGGCCGTAAACAATCCGAGATGTATGTACTTTCCAAGATGTAACAATATCTGGTGCTTTACCGGCTAGGCGTGTTTGATGTAGACACTCCTCTCGCGTCGAAACGTCGGCCAGTATGCAGGCCCTTACCCGGCAAAAGACCCTAGATGAATTTCCGCATTTCCAAGATGTAAATATGTTTCTCATTTTTGAGATGTTCAATAGCCAATCGAACTGGGGATTAACCTGTTAATCGAAGGACCATGGGTCCAAATACGAGAGTGTCCTCTAGAAAGACAGGTTATTTACCATTTCGCATGATCTCTTGGGCGCGAGAACTCCCCGGGGAAACCTCAGGCGGCACAGAGTAAAATGGGAGACACTCCAATCCTGAATGAGAATTTCACACACCGTCACTCATGAGTACGAGGAGCTCAACCCTCACAGATGAAACCGACCGCAGACCTGATGACTGCGGTTTGGTCCAGCGTTGTCTGAACAGCACGACGAAGGGCGTCTCGCGTGAAATGCATACGCCGACATATAAATTGGTAATGCGCAAACATTGTGCAACGTGAGCCTCATATCATCATTAGCAACTTTACCAAAGAAATGGTAGTCCAATTAAAAGTCCTGTCTATGATTTCCTTAATCGCGGGAAGCCTTCTCCAACGTGTCCCACATGCGGGTCTATATTTTCTATAAATATTAAATCTCTGTTCAAGTCTTCGTATCGTTGGTTTTTCCTTCATACCGTCCGATATTCATATTCTTCCTAAACAATTTCGGTGCTAAACCAACATTCTCCACTTTATCATCCTCAACAGCATGTTGTTATCCATCAGCCACGTTTGCTGCCTCCTCCTAATTTCTCCAGTAAGCCTCCTTTCTTCCAATATCTCCTCATCTCTCACATTAATTCGGAGCCCTACTGCTTAATTTTTGGATCTAGAGGCTAATCTACATTAATTTACCACATAATTCTTAATCCTTTCCTGACAAAACTAGTAGTTTCGGCCGCACTTTTATGGAATCAATTCATACTGGAATCAAAAACAGTAATCAACTGATTCCACTAAAAACTTTCAATCGAGTAGCTGATATAGTGGAATCACTAAGTTACTTACAGTCTTTCATGAAGGATTTGGTGTTTTCCCAGAGATCGATTCTGATGAAGTTTTCTTGGGTTTACAAGCAAGTCAGGAAAGCGGCTGATGCCAACGTTTCGACGGCTAACTCTGCCATCGTCATCAGGACTGAGGGTATGATGACGATGTCGGAGTTGGCCATCGAAAAGTTTGCATCACCTGGTTGGAAACCCGAGATAACTTCATCAGTTACTGTTTTCCTGTTGACGCCATCAAATTTAAAATGATCAACCGAGTAGTAAATGGATAGCGTGTTCGACTTTCAACCAGAGGGTCGCAGGTTTGATACCAAGTGACTGCAAATATTTCCCCGATTAAAAAAATATATTTTTGAAAAAAATCATCCGATATTTCTAGAATGAGACTATGAGAAGAATTTTCTAAACGCCACGTACAAACTACCCGGCTCCACTATTGAGAGGCAGCCGTCTCAGCAGAAGGCACTGATGGCGCAGATCAAGAAGATCGGTCCGGTATCAACTGCCACAGTTTCGGGCGGTGGTGAAGTTCACAGATTCGGAGCAATGTGATGTGGAAGGCGACGGGAAACCACCACATTACGTCTCCCTAGAAGGTTCAGACTTACATTCACCAATACGTGACAACCCAATTAGGATAACGATAAGATCCAATACAAGGGAATGAGATGCAGAACCAAAAGATGTCAAGAAAAGGCGAAAGGAGTAAATTGAAGAGTACATATAATTACTTCCCGGATTTCCAAGTCCCACGGGAAACGCAAGAGCCACGCATATAATGGTGCCAGTTTATGCAACCGTCAATCATTTTGTGAGGCGGCAAAAACCGGCAGGGTTTGAGTAAACATGAGCTGGATGGATGGTAGATGGCAGACGGGGTGGGCTGGGGGAAGAGACAAAACGAACTCAAAAGAAGGTCCGAGCACAAACTTATGGGAAAGACATACATGCGGAAAAAAGATGAAGGCGCGGCAGCGGTAAAAAGGTCCGACTTGGTGGCCGACGGTGGAGATATATGCAGTGTTGCCAACTCGTAATCAGATCCAGCCGCTAAAATCACAAGTAAATATTCGCTAGTTTTTCACCTTGAGGAAAAATTATGTCACTATTTGTGTCACTAGATGGGAATGCATTTACCATATATCTAACGAGTAATCAATTAATTTTATCCTGAACTCACCAGCAGCGAGGCTTAAGGTGGTTTCACACTGGCAAGTTTGGTGCGCAAGTTAGTTGCAGCAAGCGACTTTTGACGTAAATTCTACGAGTAAACGGCTCTGCAAGCCCGCTTGCAGAACTTTTTATAAGTTTCGACAAACCGCTTACAGAGGTGTGTTGTTACCAATGTAAACAGTAACCAATATGTCATTATTGCACTCACTTGTGGAAAATATTTCGTCAAAATTAAATTCCTCGGAAGCTCTTGCAGAAGAAACTTGAGGAAGGAACTTGTCAATGGAAACCCACCCTTAGCTTTATTTCTGTAGTTTTGTTGCTATTTTTAAAAGGTGTTCCATTGAGAAGAGCATTCAATTGATTTTTGAACTTTTTTTAGACTTATTTTGCCTTGATATCTACTAACATATAATAATGCACATTTACAGGAATTTTTACGAATCCTTTAAAAAATGTTGGGATTCTAGAAAATCCTTATTTTAAAAGAATCGTTTCACTGAGTAAAAAATGGGGATTCCAACTCCCACTTCCTCTCGCTGTGTCACAAGTACGGGCAGAAAGGTTCGTTGTGTAATAGTAGCCACAGCAGACGAACAAAAAATCATTATGTTAAAAATAACTATATTGTGTTGCGTTCAGTTTCCAACCAATAAATAATGTTTACAATCACTAAATATTGTTACTGAATAAACATTTTTCCTGAAAAGTAGGTAATTGGATTTGCCGCTAGGCGCTGAAATTTATATTTTGACGCCGAAGACTTGAAATGTTGCTAGCTTGGCAACACTGGATAGAGTAGGGCGGGACAAGGTGTCTCCGCTTTCACATTGAAAAAAAAACAGAAATACATATACCTACCTATGTAAGTAAATGAATATGTATATGTATACGTATGAGTGTGTGTGTGTATATATATATATATATATATATATATATATATATATATATATATATATATATATATATAATTTTTTTCACTTGGAATCGGCCATCATTCCATCTTCACATCACCATTGTGTTGTCAAATTTTATGTTTCCTATCCTCTTTCTTTCACCATCTGTTTGAACTAAATATTATATATATATATATATATATATATATATATATATATATATATATATATATATATATATATATATATATATATATATATATATATATTCTCAAGCTGACGAAGGGCTTGCATGCCCGAAACGTTCCCAGTAAGTCTTCTCTTTTTACTTTTCTTTCCCCACTCCCTGTCCAGTGTTTTTTTATTGTTGTGGCCTATTGGCGAAACTTTCCCTGTATGTGTGTATATATATAAAGACCAAATCATGTCTATTCTTTATTCACCTCGTCATCACGCCTAATGACGTAGCGTCATTCGGACAAATGAGGGGCGTGATCCGAAAAATCGAGAGTCGATAGCGCGAGAGGAAGGGTGCGGGGATTACTATGCGCATTTTTATTTTTTTGTCCGTTGTCAAGGCGCCGTCCCTAAACTTGGAAATACTTCTCCTTCGCGGTTGCGATGAGTCAGTCGATTTTTGCTCATGCGGAGAAGGTGGTGGCAGCGAATAGTTCACCTTAGAAGGTCCACCTTCGGGGCTCGGAATAATTTTGGAGGGAAAAGACGGGTGAAGGGTGGAGGTTTAGGGGTGTGCAGTCGGAATGGTAAATAAGGGAGTGGTTGGTCGACGTGAGATGGCTAACATGGACTGGGAGTCAGTGGGGCGGGGAGGGGAGGGCAAAAGGGGTGGTCCACCCCGGACGGCAAATAAAACATACGAAACCAATACTTATCCAAGTAAATAAATTAAATCACAAAGGAAATAGATTTCGATAATATCATAACATTATCATACCATAGCAAAACCAAGTCTAACAAAAAACTTTAGTTTTCTCAAATTTTTTCAGTAGTCCAAAAATTCCAAACAAGAAAGTATCCCAGTTACACCACACATTTCCAGAGAAAATTCGCATTTCATGGAGTTTTGCAAATTTCTCATCCATACTTGGGAGTGAAAAATTCTGAAGGTTTCTTTATCAACCTTCACAATTATCACAAATCAGTCCTTAAAAACCTGATCACAAATACCCGTTTCGTAGCCTCAATGAGTAGCGGAAGGAGAACTACAAGATGCAGGAGTAGAACAACCTTACCTGGTTGAAATTGTCACGCTACACTGTATCTGTTGATCACGCTAGAGCGTGGATACTAGTTATACCTCCAATAAATTTTGGTGGAAAATTACATAAGTGTTTCCATTTCATAATTTATGAATATACCTTCCTCATAGGACTACTCTGACTAATCTCCTCCACTCCTAGGATTCAATCTAGGGCCCTAGGGATGGGAATCCAACATTCTAGACACCAAACCAACCCTATCCCTATTCAAATAGAGCACAGATTATAAAACTGAAGTGCCCAAGATTGTGCGCGGGCCGCAACCCCTTAGTACCAAGCACACACCAGCAGAGGCGCGCATGAGCGAATGAGCGATAGGGAAGAGGTTAATCGCTCCAGTCGACGGCCGGTGCCACAACACCGCATGGGGTCTCCGCTCCGGGTTTCTAACCGCGTCATCGCGTATAATGATGCGCCCGGCGCGCAATTAAACACCCCCAACCAACCAAACGGCAAGGAGACAGGGTGGGGAAGCCTCCCAATTGCTCACGGACACCTTCGAAAATAGATGCTGGCCGTGCCGCTGGCAGCCCGCGGCAGCAAGGCCAACGGAGGATACGCAAATCACCTACACCTCTCGGGAGTTTTTGTGCAATGGGAAACATGCATAATTTTTAGAAACTATTTGTATGAGAAGACTATTATAATGAATATTCTGGACCAAATTTAGTCGACGAACAACGTAGTTTAGTAAAAATATTTCTGAACAAAAGGTAAGATTTCCGGCATGGAATTGGTACACATCATTGAATGAATTAACGCTTTGTGTATCCCACACTTTTTTATTTACGACCCTGGATTAGACAATCATTGTCACTATCACGGCATTCGCTGTAATTGACAAGACCTTGATAGTGACAATGTTTGAGGCAACCACGGTCGGTAATAAATGTGTGGAAAATACAAAGTACAAATTCATTTAGCGAAATATTTCTCGCTAAACATTTCGCGGGATTGGCCGCTTCAAAATATTACGTCATCGGAAACCCGGCAGATGACGTCACGGAATAGTCTCGCTCCCAGTTATACTTACGATTTATTTCTGTTGTTTAAACAAATTAACCAAAATTATACAGATGTTTAAACAAATTAACCAAAAACATTCGTTTCTAGCTGCTTAATAGACGACGTTGTAAAAGTATGATTTGATCCCTCCTGTTGAAATACACGTAGTGGAGAGAAGGGGTACCGTGCGGTGACGTCAAGCCACCGAGATGACGTTTTGGATCACGTGACTATTTTCCAATTTTTATGCACTATTGAAAGGTAATAATAATTAACGTCTACGACCGACGCATATAAATATGGCTTGTACATTTGAATTCTAGAGGAATTATATTTCGTGTACACTACTTAAATTTGAGAAATAAATTTTATATTTAGAGTCTAAAACGTTCTGACGTGAACGCCCACTAAACCTTAGAGCAACGACGATCCCATAGTTGAAAACCTATACAAGCTATGGAAACGGCAGGCACATAGTGATTGAAATTACATTTAGAGACTTTTCATAGCTTTTACTAAGAGCATTTTGTAGAACCCGCGTCATCTCCGAGGCAAACCACAACACCTTTTTACGCTTCTCAGGCGAATAAAAAGTTGAAATAATTCACTTATTGAATCAGACATCACAACAAGGGTAGGTTAATATCATCGGGTTAAAAACAAAACAAAGAATTTTGGGTGACATTACTTACAATGGCGAAGCAACGAATACAGAGATTCTCCAGCTTCAAATATGTCGTCGGCTGTTGCCAACCAATATGTCCTTAGCAATGCCTATAAAAATAAAAATGTCTGACGATGTTACAACGAAGCATTGTGATGTAGGTAACTTAGCAACAAGCAATTAAATCTCCAAAAATGGTAAAGATTGCTACCTGGAAAAGATTCTTTTGATATTAACAGCAGTAACTAAACATGAAGCAATTTCGTGAATACTCTTTCGGTAAGCCATCTAACACTTTGATCTAATGTTATCCTATGCACAAAAACGCAGTCATCTTTGGACAGCACATAGGCAATAATAATTTAAGAAGTAAACAGTAGCATCCAAGTCCATAATGCAGCTTGTCAAGGTCTTCGAAGCGTGAATTATAAGGTAAAAATAAGGCATCATAAAAAATATTTTTACTTACTTATGTATCGGAATCATAGAATGGGGCTTGAAAGACACATGTTAAGTAATAGTAAATCCGTAATTAATGGCATAATTAAAAATTGAAATTACGGGTGGTCAACTGCAAATAAAAATGTGCCAAATTTCACCCTAGGCGTATTCTACAGGTATGCAACGAATTTTCAAAGCAATAATTTTAGGTCTAATGAAGCACTGAATTGATACGGAAAAGTATGTCTTAACAAATTTTCGACGAATGACAGAAATCGTCACTTTTAAATTTGGCCATTCTCCAAAATCATTAAGCTTTCGCCACTTTTGCTTCTATGCACACACTATAGCGAAAATATCAATGAATTGAAATCTTATAACGATCCCCCAAGTTCTTATCTCGATGGGGTTGAAAAGATACCAGTGACACGCGAATTCTAAATTACTATGGAAATGGAGTGTAAATAGTGATATAAAAATTAAACCATTTGATACTATCTTCGCTCTTGATATAGAGGAATTTTCCATTCCCTTATACTGAACCACAAATTACCGAATAGCGTGCTTCGGGACCGGTGGGCGGATGTGCTCTTTCAAAGGAACCGATTTTCTAGGTGGAACTCCAGCAATCTTAATGAGCAAACTAATTCCTATGTCCCTTTTCCTGGCCACAAAGGGGCCTTTGTTCCTTGAATTGGTGATTATCTACCCCCAGCCAATTAATAAATCAAAGCAAATCATAATCAAAGACACTGCGGTTATTAATTTGAGAGCAATAATTGGAGCGGACTATCCACGCGGGTTATAAGCTACCTATGTAAATTCAGAATCCATTTCATTCGTCAAAAGGAGGCAGCTGACGATATACTTGTACATTCACAAGATAGATGAAAACGTGACCTTGCAGTGAGGAGGAAAAGGTAATGTCCGAAAATGAAATTTTGAGGCGGAACGAACGAATGCTAAGTGTGTCGGGAAATTTGAAAATGGAAAATGAGCTGAACAGTGCCTTGCGTCGATCATACTGACAAACGAGCACTACAGCTCCTCGCAAGAATTCACAGTGAAATCTTACCTAGGCGTCAGTACGGGTAAATCAGACCTGGTGGAAATGATTAGCAGGCCGCTCAGACCTGAAACGAAATATCTCTGCGCACAAGGCAAGAGGTGTCATTATCCATCTAGTTTCTATTTGGAAGAATGATAGTGATGAAACTACGAGCATTGTGCGCGGAGATAATTCGCTACAGGTCTAAACTTATTCCCCGGCAATAATTTCAGCTAACACTGATAACTTGAATGGTTTGCGAGTTGACTGAAACATTTTGTAAAAATTCATAAATGTATAAAATGTGCATTTTTCACACATCGTTTATTATTTGTTACTAATCCTTGTAAATGAGACGAAAGCGCTGAAACGGATCAAGGTTTGAATAATGAAAAATGGTGTGGAAAAAACAAAGTCGTACTCACAACAAAAGAAGAAATTTACAATTTTCCACTGTCACATCAAAATTAATCACACAGAGTGATACCACAGTGCAAAACAGCTAAGTTCTTATTTCGTCACGTACAAGTTCCACCACATCCATCCTGAGACCACTAAATTAATGAAGTCGCATTCACTTCATCTCAGCTCTGATAACTTAGGTTGCCGCTTAGCTGAGATTTCAGAGAATACTATTTCGAGTTACTGCATTGTTTGCCAACATGATGGACGTTATGCGCTCCTCCGCTTATATATATTTTCAAATTTTCTCAGTAAAATGCGCACTAGTACTCTAAGCACTAAGATACATCATGATGCATCACGGGCATTCCAACCAATAAATAGATAGTTACAAGTCTTTCTTTTTGGGGCGATACTGAGACTTCCTCTTACATTTAACTTCTTGTCACGATTATAAGTACATATAATAACAAAAGCTAATAGACATGGAATAAAGTATGATCTGCAGACCCACTGCAGGGTCATAGTCAAAGAAAAAAGAATACCACATATCAGTAAAAATGGGTACACGAATTTACAAATATTTTACATGAATAAATAAGTCTGATCTGCTATAGAAGCGATTGGTCATTGACATGCAAAGATTAAAATAAACAATATCACGTACTGGAAGGAAGATTTCACTACTTGCGGGAAAAGAGCGGGATTTTCGACATTCATCCTTGTAAAAAAACACCGACAAGGGGGAGAGGTCTATTAAAAGTTCTACCAATAATTCTGTCACTGAACGTCATGTTCACTAGCATTGTATAAGCAACAAACATCAGAGATTTCAGGAATGAATGAGCAAACGGGCACGGCGAAAATACATCAATACGTAGGCGTTGAATGAAGCGGGGGGCCATTTTAAACTTAAATGTGGCGTGCATAGTATATATATATATATATATATATATCCGTCTTGTATAGTGTCCGCGCTTTCCTTAATCTCGCACGCGTATATGTAAAATGAGAGCCATTTTTTCTACGCTTAAAACCACAGACACAGTCATTCGGGAGAGAAGACAACGGCATCGGCCTAAAGCGTGCGAGGGCATTTATCTGCGGTTTCTTCCCGATGGGCAGGAACTACAGCCGAGGGTTGGCGGAGGGTCCGACCTCATCTTCCGCTGGCGAGCCGCGTCAGTCATCCCCGACTCCCCTCCCTCCCTACTCTCGCACTCCTTCGGCGGAATTCAACCTCCCCCCCCCCTCTTATTTCCTATAGCCCTCTTCCGTTCGCCTCTGCACCACGGACAATTGATAAGAAAGCTCGAAAAAATTAGATGCTAACAGAAAAAAAACTTTTAAGGAGCGTTCGGCAAGTGTAGAAGTGATCCAAAATTCATATGAAGATCAGGCATGGGAGATGTTAATGTGCATGATAGGTAGATAATTTACTAAGACAAACACGACAAGTGGCAGTGGCCCTCGTAGTTTCGAGCTATGCCCCGCGACTTGCGACTATTTCGGAGACTACGAGGCAGAAGTTAAAATTTTCGCGATGGAATCGCCAGAAATGGCCTAAAAAATGTCAAAATTTCGAAGCTTGAGCGCGATTCGGCACACGTTTTTCCTTAATCCGGTTACAATCATATTTGACACACTTTATTTTATAGCCAAATGGAACAAATTTAGGGGGCGTCGCAAGAGAAATTCGAATTTTGAAAAATAAGGAACACCCCAATCGACAACCTTCTATGGAGAACGTTACGGATTTTGGCAACCCCTTTTTGGTCAGTAAGCCAGATAGATTGTGTTAAAACGAGTATGATAACGTAGAGGTCTATGACAACTTGGAAACGGTCCGGAGGCTACTTGAAAATATCAAGCGGGCCAGGTCCGGCCCGCCGTCCGCAGGGTCCCCATGTCTGATTTTTGCATTTGTGAGTAATCGGGTAGGCGCTAGAAGCAACTTGCTTCTCATCTCCAGGGCCCCGGAGTCGAATCCCGGCTGTCCCTACTTGGGTGTTGCGTGGAGACCACTTCGATTGAAGTTATCCGTAAATAGATTAGTACGTATTTTGACGTTTCCTCAGGTTTTTTATGAGCTGAAACTGCAACTGATTTCCTAGAATTTACCGTGCTCCTTCATTTTCACTGGCTCTTGCTTTACGGTCATTTCACAGAAACAAAAATACCTACTTAATGGTGAGAAAGCAAACAATTCTCAAATTTAGACAAGGTGGTCTACCAAGAATTCATTACTAGAAAGGGGGTACCATTTTAAGGACACACAAGTGCATTGACTGAGATCTTACATCACTCTGAAATTCTAAACTACATGAGTGGCTAAAAGTGATGAGAATTTCACAAAATTCAGTAATGTGCTTAAAAAAACTGAATGTGATTAGGTACCTGCTCACATCATGCACCATTGGGAGTACTCCTGAGTTTTACACAAAAAAATAAACGGATCTGCACAGTCTCAAAATATTGCATGATGCCGATTAAACCTAAGAGACAGAAGGGGGAATTGATAATTCGTGTACAATATATAATACAATAATTACAGAGAAAAAATTCTGATTACGTAAAATACTTTGCGAAAATCCTTACGTACCCAGCAAGCAAAGCAAATAGAATATTTCCTAGCATGTAAGGACTCCTGCCTTTCATAATATATATATGCAAATTGATGAACAGGGCTTGCATACAAAGAATAACTGGTAACAATTAGCGCACGGACCAACCAAAATTGCAGAAATTCTTGTCGTGCATTTTGTGGCAATGGATTTGACCAAGGAAGATCGACATACAGGGGAACTATAATCCTAATTCCCTCAGTTAATATGATACGGTATAATAGATCCGGAGTAAGCTAAGCGCCTGGTACCTTTCTTGAACATACACTAACAAACAGACATTAGCGTTTCCACCTTGTGTGCCAGGAAGGCCATGTCTAGCAAGAACTGCCCCTAGTTTAGCTTTCCGTTGGGGTAAGAAGCAAGAATTATAGTCGCGACAAATGAAAAAGCTTAACTCTTAATAATGATACTTCTAACTACATAACGTTGTTATTTCCAACCTTCTCAGAACACTACCGATGCTTAAATACGTAGCCAATTATAATAAATAATTGTCTACCATCTACTTCGCTTTTCTTGCGCTTATTTGCACAAATACGGCAGTGAAGGTAGGCTTAGCGCTTTTCGAAATGCCTGGACTCTAAAATTCGTAGTACCCTGAGACTAGCTACTCCTCAAAGAAACGGTCACATGCGAGCTTGCAGAAGCGAAGAGGGGAACGACGCCTCTCCTTGTTAACTCCGGTCTTAAGTCAAGGGTGAACTCCAAGGATTCTCCTTGCTGAGTGTGGCCATGGAGATCAGTTTTCCTCCTCTCATCGTGCTTAATTATCTCTCCGGAATGGGAAAAAGGGCTTCGAGGAGGAAGCGGGCGCACCAATTAACGAGCGAAAGGGAGGAAAGTTGGGAGAGGGAGACAGAGGAGATACAGGCCGAAACGAAATGTGTGCACTTGTATGAATGCACGCCTTGAGCAGAATACAACGCAAAGCACAATGTTTCAGAAACAGAATAAGTAGTAGACCGGAATACATACACAATTTCTGCGCTTAAATAACCTCCAATACCGCGGGAAAACATCAAGGTTATTGGCGCTGAATAATTATCACGCTATCCTTCAAATCCCAAACGTTATGCTGCAGAATGAATGAACATCAAATGAAGCTAAATAAAAGGAAATGAAAAACAGGGAATTGCACTGCACATGCGTTCGTACCGACACCAGCCGAAAAGTACTGCTTATTAGTGAAACGGTTAAGTATACAATGAATAATTGCGCAGCAAGTTTATTTTTACCTTAGAGAAATCGCTATAATCAACTTATGGCATTAGTACTCAATCGGATTTTTATTGCACCATCATTTTAAAAAACCTTACCCGATGACGTAGAATGCAATAAGGAGTACTTAGGCACTGTTTTCAGGGATGGGTATAATGCCACATCAAACTTCACAGGGGGTAAATATTGATACCTCGAAATTAAGCTCCAATAGGTACAACGTCTTCATTAAGATTCGAGATCTTTATGGCAAGCGGGAAAGGAGTGCTTCACTGACTTAGACACTCTATGAAGTCCTAAAGAAGACAGTCTCGGTTGGCACGAATGGCTGGCTTATAAATTAGTCTATGTAACTAACATATGATCATTGAAAAGCATCGAAAATGGCTTAAATATCAGATGAAGTGTGCAGTTACACCTAATTGTAGGCATGACAGCCACTGAGAGCTACGGATGTTTTTAAGCAAGAGTCGTTTATGCGTAAACGTGCTCTTCCAATGCGATTTTTTACTTATCCATTTGTTTTCTCAATCTATAAGTTAACCCACAGTAGCAATGCCATATCAGTACCTAATAGATTTTCAACTCGGGTAAGGCCTCTCTGTCACATTTACACCTCCACGATTTTTGGGTTGTTTTGTCTTAAATTTCTAAGAAATAGGCCGTCAAATAAGTCTCAGGGTGTGAAAATCCAGAAAGCCTCTTCGAAAAGGCCATGATCATTTCCGTAACGACACCATAGGTCTATTACTTCAGGCATGCATCACCAATGAAACACAAAATTTTGGGATATTCAAAACTGTCGACAACATTTGCTTAGTTTCTGGCATCATTCGAAACATTTCCGAAGCAATCTTAAAATGAAAGCACACCAGGAACGTTCGAGAATACCTAAGCCGCAACATCAAAAATCGCCCGGAATTGCCTCAGACTTCCGAAAATTATGAAATGACAATAAATAACTTAAAATAATTTCATTTTTCACTTTTTAGTTTCGTTGTTGAGCAACATCAACGATCGTCGTGAAAACTAAACTTTACGTGGATACAACACCTTATTTTAAACTATTTCATAGTGGAAAAGTTTCACAAAGTTCAGGAACAATTATGACTTCATTAACCTCGTTTAACTGGCGTTTTCTGAAGTAAACAGAGAGACCACATCTTTATACCGCATTTTATGGGGAACCACTCAAAATTCATTCATCCCCATGTGTGAGAAGTATTGGTAAAACAAATCGTAAATAAGAGACCGGTGTTGGGGGAAGAATGAAATAGCCAATTACCGAAGATAGGCAAGAAAATAAATGTTTCTTAGGCGAAAGGTTTTTAATGGGGGAGGGGGGGATTGAAGGAACGCTCCCTTGGACGGCATTGCAACTGTAAGACCGAGAGTAGTGACGGCGCGGCGGGGTGGACACGGTAGCCAATTATTTTTTGACAAGCCCCCCGAAAAACCGCCCCAGACTCTCTTCTCTCGTCAAGTCGAACTAGCGCAGTGTTTCCCTGAACGGGAGAGAAGTGCGTTCCACGGCGCGCCGTCGCCGATGCAGCCCCCGACAGAGGACGCCCGACGACCCCGTCCCGCGCACTCCTTTGGGGGCAGGAAGGAGTGTCTCAGAGCTGCTGCTCCTCCGACCGACGGAGCCGTTTTCTTTCGGGGGGGCGCTCTATGGTGAGAGGAGGAGAGACGGAGAGATAGGAAAGGAGGAGAAAGAGAGACAGACTGTGTGTGTGTGTGTGTGAGAGAGAGAGAGAGACTGGGACGCCGGCGCGGAGTGTTTTTAGGGGTGGGAGGAGGGGGGGGGGGGGTTGGTGGAAAGTAAAAGAGGGAGGAGAGAGAAGACGGCAAAACAAAACAGGATCACCCCCCCGCTACACCCTCCCCTCTTCCCTCCCGTCTTAAAAACGTCTTCTTGAGAGAGGAGCAGACCCACGTGGTTTTTTCGTGGAGACCGTGTGGGAGTGTTTGGGGGTAGAGGGGAAGCAGAGGAGGAGAGAAAGAAGATGAGTTCATGAGCAAGTGATGGACCGAATGGATGCATTAGGTGGGATTCGTCGCAGGAGAGGAGAGGGGGTTGATGGACCCGATGGGAGAAGAACGGAAGGAAAAGCATCATTCCTCTCCATTCTCTCCTTGATCCAAGAAGATCGCGAGTCATTCGAAATAAGAGGGAAGGATTCGTTTTGCGAAAAAAGAACGATGACGTAATCGTCGGCTGAGTCTGATGGACAGTGGGCTCCATGGCAACTTAGGTTCCCATTCAAAATCTACATCCCAACAGTCCCGTACTTCCAAAAATCATTTTCATGTTATCCATTAACCACATTTAGGAATGATTGGGTTAGAAATTACGCCCCCGATCGTTTTGATAAGCCGTAGAAACTGAAGGAAACTTTCAAAAGGGCTAACATCGTGGAATCTATTCTCCCCTGGATTATATTTTACCTGAGACTTGGTTATACAGATTATTCTCTAAGACGTCTATGTCAAGTGATCTGAAGAATGCTAGAGTTTTTCCGGTCCAACTTCCACACGCAGGTACAGTAGTCGAAGAGGGTAACATTAATTGTGAAAACATACGACTAGAAAAGTATTACTTCATCCCAAATCGCTTAAAAATCACCGGAAACACGGATGTTAGCTAAATTCCTCGGATCGCTTTCCAACGGATACTCTGAAAGTTGTCCAAGTAGGTTTTCGACGGAAAGGGATAGGCCAAGAAATGGGAAGAGGACTTAAGAGTAAATGGATTAAGGCTGACTGCGGCGTTAACATGAGATAATGAACGAACCAATTACTAACACGCCTCCCCCATCAAACTCAAATGATGAAATTAACTAATGTAATCAGAGGCTAAAAATTTTCTTGCAGTACTAGCGCACCAGTAGGCCTCAAAATTTCATGGAAGAAGTTGCGTTGGGTTTTTGATAATTTGCCACATTTTTTGTTGGGGAAAAAGGCTGCACTAAGGATTTAGTATCTTCTGTGCGAATCTTTCGACTTGACTGATAAATATTTAGCCTGGACTATAGTAGGGAGGTGGGTGAGCTTTTACGGTCTAGCATAGCCTGTAAGTTAACAGGTTCTCGTTTCCAAGGAACTATCACGTTATGCACATGAATTTAACAAGAGGTCGATTTAAGCTCCACCACTGTGTTATTCCTAAGATAATGTAACTGGAATCTGTTGCGATGCAAAACGTGTTCAAGATTTCCATTAACAATACTCAAGGCAATGCGCTAAATCTATTACGTCATAATATTACAAAGGTAGCAAGCATTAAATGTTAGCATAGCTAACAAGCATAAGGGCACAGCGAAAGAGGGCTTGCTTTAAGTCCCAACTGATAGAAGAAATCTAGCAATAAATTTTTACTGAATTATCAGAGTTAGCAGGATGATATATAAAGCTGAGGAAGGACCAACCGGTCCGAAACGTTCTGTAATATATCGAAAGGTCCGTGGTTCGATTCCCGGCCTAATCGAATTTTTTTCACTTGGAATCGGCCATCATACCATCTTCACCATTTTATTGTCTAATTTTATGTGTTTCCTATTCTCTTTCTTTCACCATCTGTCTGAACGAAACATTTATTATTTACGCCTGTGAGCTGTTTGTATATATATATATTTATATTTATACGCAAATGATATGTGCAAGAATATAGGAGTTTCCGCGCCGAAATAAATTGGAATTACATTCCATGAACCGAATAAGAGCGTTTACATAGAGAGTGGGACATTGTCAACGTCTCAAAAGATTCTCCAAAGGTAAATGCCGCATCAGTATAAGAAAATTTCATTAACCAAGAGGGCGAGGAAATGAAACAAAATCAGAAGCATCCATAAAGAACGAATTCATCCCTGATAGAATTATATTGACACTATATGATCTCAAACAAACGCTGGCTAAGTATTAAACTTGAATCATCTGAAAAATTTACATTAGGCATGATTTCAACAAACTGTTCTATACAAAAAATGTGAAATACACCATCTATAATCCTTACATCCAAAATTAATCAAGTAAAACTTGGTGCACGCTGGGCCTTTCCATTAGGCAGGTGGAAATCTGAATTGAAAATACAATTACCGATGTATTCTTCTATTATTCTATAAAAATATCGATGCTAATGTTAAAACATTTGACAGCAATTCCTCCAAAGGACAGATGAATGAATGGAAAAGTTTATGGTCAAGGGAGCAATATTACTATGTGAATAAAATAAATTCTTCTTACCTTAACTGCAGGAATAATCCAGTTGATATCCCAAGTTGCGAAAAAAATTTCGTCACTTCCTAATCACAAAATCACAACTTCTCAAATCGCCAATCTTGACGAATGAGAAACACTATTACCCCCCCAGTCACTATCCGTCCCAGTACTTCGATTGAATGTATCAATTGAAAATATGTTTTAGTATATCTTTTGGAAAAAAACCCGTTCTCATTTCACAAACATTTTCCCCCCGAGTCGACGAGTTCGATTCGTAGAAAGATTCGAACCGCCGAAACCAGTCACCCTGGCGTCGGAACGACAGCCCAGGCAAGACCCGCTGGTCACCGCGGCGCCGATGAGAGCACCCGGCAGTGTTTCCTTTCCAAAAGCGTTGCTGCAAGGATGGGAGTCCAGACAGAAACTGAACCAGCAATGGCAACTAAAACGACAACCTAAAGGAATATGTCTGTCTCCTAATCATCTTCAATGCACCGAGAGCAACAAGGGTTTACGGCGACTATAGAGATAGATTTAGATATCCTTCCCAAGAGTCATGCAAATCTTCTCATCCGAGACGAAAAAGAAACGCCCGAGTGAAGAGCAAAAAACGTCTTGTATGGGGGGGTCATAAAAAACACACACGCGGATCTTCGGGTAAAACACTTGAGACGTCCATCAGTGAAACAATCGCCCTTCGAACTAGCGAGCGAAGAGATGCCAAAAATCTTCAGGAATCCTTTTACCCTCAAGGAAACTTCGCCTATCCAGCTGGCTTTCCTGTAATCACTTCCAAACTAGGCCCTTTTTCTTATTCTTAATTGTACATTTGACCCGCTCGGTGGAGGAAAGACGAGGGTGTTGCGAGCAGACAGGAGAGTCGAGAGGGAGAGACCGAAACTCGAGCTAATGACTGCGCAGAGACGTCACCCCACGTGTTCCACAGTCTCCCGTCGAAATCCGTGGTCCTCTTTTCTGCTATGCATGTTTTTCAAGCAGCAGTATAGCAGGTAACTTGCTGATAGTGGGAGGGCAGCATCAAGAAAGGGCGGGAGAGATAGCCAAGGAAAGTGGGAAGAGTGAGAGAAAGAGGGAGTTGGATCAGACGGATTCCTCGACCAAAAAACCGGTCACTCCGTAAAGATGGTTCCTCGCTCAGATGTTTCGTGAGGTCCACTGGGAGGCAAGGAGTCTTCAACGCAATCAGGGTTGGCTGTCTTACACTCGGGAAGTATCCATCATCCTAATTGAGATGATCGTAGATCACAAGACTGAATAATATTCACGAAGAGCCGTCTTCGTTCAGAAAAAAACCACAACTACACAGAAGCAGGATGCAGTTCTGTGCCGAGCACAGTCGGCAACAGACCAACCAGTTTTTTCTCTTACACGATGACCAAATCCTTGAGGGAACAGATGAAGAGCGCGGAAAAGAACATGAATCATCACATCAACTGCACGTGACTAGCTTCCTTCCTCGCAGAAGCCCACAAGGATTCTTTGAGACTTATTTCGCAGGCCGATTCTACAGGCCTAGTATTAGCTAAGACTGGACCGTGGGTACGGTCTTGCACTTCACGCAAACAAACAGGTAAAGTTCCACACAGTCTACGTCCCGTCCCAGACGATGTCAAATGGCGAAGAAAAACAACCGAAAAAAAACAAAACACAAATATCCTCACGTCAGAGACGTGTCTATTGGAGCTATCCTCTAAACGCGACGTAAATGGCAGGGAGAGGTGGACGTAGAGAGCCGTTGAAGGACTGTCGGAAAACGCGCCGCCGAATCCTTCAGGTCTCCGCTGGGCCCGCAAAGTATAATAATAAAAAAAACAAGCTGCGAGCAGCAGAGAAAACGTTGGACACTCAAAACACACGTTCACACACTTCGGCAAGAGGCGGCCGACTCCACTGCCACACTCCGCGGAACCACAGATAGCATTTCCCGCCCTCGCACAATAAACATACGACGTGAAGGCGAGAGAGAAAAAGACGAACGCGCACCGTCGCGCGCGATCATCGACGCGAACCTTGGCGGACTAGCAGGCTAAGGAGTCTGGTCGCCCTGTCTGAGCGCTGCGAGCAATCGGAAGGGGGGTAAGATGGGGAGGGGGCGTTTGGGAGGGGCGGAGGGGGGGGGAGAGAAAGGACGGCGGTGGAAGGGCCAGTAGGGAGAGGGCGGTTTAATGCTGGGGAAGGGGTATGGGGAAGGGGGGCAGAGAATGGTGAGCGTTGGAGGGGGGAGAGTTGGGTGTGAGGGGCATGCAAGCAGCGGAGGGGAAATAGGAAAAGGAGGGGAGGGTGTTACGGCTTCGTTGGAGGACGGGGAAGTGAGGGGAGAGGAGCAAGTAGGGGCGTGGAAAGAGGGGAAGGAGAGCTTTCGAACAGGGGTTTGGGGTGGTAGGATATTTTGAAGGGGGAAGTGGTTTGAGGAGCATGTGCCGGTAGGGAAAGGAGGGGGAGAGAGTGTAGTATACAATGGAGGTGGGGGAGAATCGGAATCCATTGGGGAGAAGGGTATGGGGTGGCGGGTTAGGGGGATGAGAACTTCGCCTTTCAGGCCCTACCTACCCCTCCAGTCTCCCTCCTTTCCTTCAAAAAAACCTTTCCCCTCCCCTCACTTGCACCCTACTCCCCCTTCCTCCCTCATCCCCAAGCTTTTCAGACATTCTCCCCCCTCTTTCCTTTTCCCCCCACCCTCCTAACCCCCACCACAAGCACCTCGGGATCCCTTCGTAGCCCAACTCCCCCTCCTTCTCTCCGCACTTTTCACTCCCACCCTTCCCCCTTTCCGACTACCCCCATCCCTTAAGCAGTCCTACGGGTCTCTCTAACTCTCCCTCCCCACCCCAGCATATTCCCCCCTCCCTCCCTAACCCTGCCAGACCTCTTCCCTGCCTTGCTCGATGGCTCTGTATGTGTGAAGGGTGGGGGAGAACACTGGACGGCTGCGGAACCGTGGGATGGGAGGGGTGGAGTAGGGTGAGCAAGGCAGGGGTAGGACGATTGAAATGGTATGAGGGAAGGGGGAGAGAATGGGGGTGAGGCAGGTTTACGCTTTGCGACGGAGGGGAGGGAGAGTTTGAGGTTTCCGTGAGGAGGGGGGGTGGAGTAAGAGGAGGAGGAGGAAAAAAGGAGCGCCGACAGCGCCAGTCTCCAAACCAACGGAAGACGCCATCACTAGGCCGCGCGGCCAGTCTCGGAACCAGGAGAAGCAGACAGACGAAGGCTGTAAACCGCCATTCCTAGTGATTCCCCCTCTCTCCATCTCCTTCCCCTCTGTCTTCTTGTACAACCCACCTCCCATACTCCCCACCGCCCCCTCAAACACATTTCGACCACCCCCTTCTCCCCCTGTAGCCTTCTAAAACCCCCTTAAACATCCCATGGACCGCCTTTCGCTTCACTCCCCCTCTCCCCCCCACCCCCCTTAGTCCTTCCCCTACCTCACACCACACCTCAGTCCTTCCAAAGCCGCTCCCTCCTACCTCTCCCGGCCCTTCCACTGCCCTTCCAACCGCCCTCTCGCCGCCCGCCTGCGGTCCGGCCCTCCCCATCTCACACCAACGCACCTCTCCTTGCCCCGAGGGGGGAGGTGGAGGTGGGAGGGGCGGTGTAGCGGAGGGGGTCAAAGAAGAAAAGGGGATGAGATCCTGGCGGTAGGAAAGGCGGGAAAAGGGTGGGAAGGCTTGCCTGTGCCAGCGTTGAGGAGGGTGAGCGGCCTGCAGAATCGGGGAGGATGGGTTGGAAGAAAGGAGTAGGAGAGAGAGAAAGAGAGGAATGGTGGGTTTTGATGGGTGGCGGAGGAAGGAGGATAGGAAGAGAGGTAAAGAGAAGGAACGAGGAGAGAGAGAGAACGCGCATTCCCAGTCTCAATGGATAGAACTGGCAACGTCGTGGCGTGGTCTGATAGGGGGCCTCAAAACCATTGGAGTTAACGTGCATATATGTGCGTGAGTGATTCCAGCGAAGTGTGTGCGTAGGGGGTGTGGGAGAAATTAAAATGAAAGGGGATGACGTTATGGGATGGACAGGAAGACAGCAAGAATTGGTCCAAAGCACCGTGTCACCCGATACTTGAATCAATGCAAGTTCGAGGATGCTCGGTGGCATGATAGCTTTTCCAGGGTCGTGTGATATTGAACCAGCTTACACGACGTTTTTCCCTCTATTTAGCGAGCATGAAGCCAAGCTACTTGACTTCTGATTTGCGATGCGGTAAATACTAGATTGCTACTCATTCCAAATAGGATCTTCTAGCTGTCGACTAATGAATTCACCGTTTATAGTCGCTGTTTCGATCTTGACTTTTTGAAATCAGAGAGAATCCGTTGAATGAGCCCCGAGAATTTGCATGAAACCCTCTTGCGGCGACTGGTAATTTACTGACGGTTAAGTCAACAATAGTTGGAATTGTCCTGACAGTTGTATTGGTCGAATATATCATATGAAAAGAAAATCATAGCAAACAAGCACTGTGATACGAATTAAAATTCCGATTCGCTGCAAGTACAAGTTCAACGATCATGTGAAACTTAGAGTGATTCAAATCACACAAGATTCCTTCCTCAATATAAAATACCGGCAAGGTTACTAGAACTTTTATTGGGTCACGTAGAGTGTTATACGAAGCTATGGGAGGAGAGGAGAATGCTTTGGTCATAGTAGAAAATATGTAAAAAAAATAGGAGTATCTATGAGTGAATATGGTATTAACAGATAGATACCTAGATGAACGTCTTTATTGAGGCGAGAACGAGACTTTAAAAGTCCATTTTTCCATCTAATCCCTAAGAGAAAGATCACATTTGCTGTGTAAAAAAAATACGAAAAGGAAATGAGTTTCAAGTTGATATGGTGCCGCATTGCTAGGGCCAGCAATTATCGCAACCAGCAATAGCGATAATTTTTCAACGGGGTCGTGATCTCTATTAGGGTGATATATTGAGTCCGTCCGTCGGATGGCACGTTTAACTCTGGATTCCTTAGAACCTTTCGTTTAAAGTACGCTGATGACTAAGCTAGGTCTCTTTCAATCCATCCTCCATCCTTAATGTAATACTTTCCTCACCAAACCATACACTTCATCCTGCATCCTCAATAGTGCAAATGATCTCAGCTATCGGTCGCCTTACCAAATAACCAGCCAACTACGTTGAAAATCTGATTTTTCCAGCATTTCTCAAGGTTTCCGCTGAATGAACCCCGAGTATTTGAATGGAAAACTTCTTCAGCTTACTACTTCTGCTTCATTTGATCCCCTACGGTCTTAATTGATGACAAATACAGATAGACCAAGTATCTGACACATCTATCACTTATTGGAAATCATCAGGTGAGTTGTAAGGTCCCCAACATAAGAACAAGAGAAAAATGATACTTCATTCTCGTGAGCCCATACCTTAGGTGCGTCGCGAAGATTTGGGACCCAGCAGAGAAAGCTTTAATCCGTGTATTCGACCCAATAGGTATGTTTGTTCAAAAGAAAACTGCCCGCTTCGTCAAAAAAACTGTTATGAGCGAACGAGGAGTGTGACAGAACTATTGAACGAACTAGGTAGTGAGCCGGGGATACGCAAGACGCCGGGAGACGCAAGGATAGGGTTAGGGAATAATTCAGATCTCCCGAGTTCCGAGTCGACACAGTAGATATCATTCTACCCACATAATGCATCAGTAGAGGAAATGCAAGCGAAAAAACAAGACAAACTATGCCGAACATTTAAGATAGGTAAGAAATTCTTTCCTCTCACTCATCGTTCACAAATGCCATGCATTCTTTCTTCGTCATATTTTCCCTTTCTAAGTATTCTTCTTACGTATAATAATCCATTATCACGCATGATGTAGGGATGGTAAAGTTGTAATAAAATGTGAAATGCTCCGAATTCTGCGAATCTTGCTCCTTTCGACTGCTCTGTTTTTCGCATGTCTTTTCGTCTAAGCTAAAGATAATTTTCCGTTGGCCACCAAAACGTGTGAGTTCTCTTTCCTCCTTCCCCTCCCCTTCTCAAAGGTAGTTTGAGCGAAATATTACTACTCGTATGACTCAATGGAATTGGCCTAATTCTACAGAAATATGATCTAATCTTCCTGATGATACCCAAATATCAGCCACTTATTACACTGCTTTTCGAGATATTTGCCAAAACATAGCAAACCAAGATGTTTACAAGATCGCTGGAATTTCGATATACAGAAGGTCGCATCGTGGAGAGTCGCAGCTGTACAGCATCCATAATGATTTTTGGCTGGGGTGGTTGACGGAAGAATGTAACCATATGTAGGGAGTCAGGACGGAGAAAGGAACAAAGGAAGGAGAGAAAGACCGGAAGAAATATAGTGGAAGAGAAACGGATATATTGGGAGACTTGAACCAAGGAAGTTTGAGAGAAAGATTCTTTCTAATTATAATAGAGACCATAGCAATATTAATGACACCAAAACTTTGTTTGTGTGACTGATCCTATCAGAAATTAACCAAACATGCACATGTATTCCAGGCTGAAACTTGACTTATTTGTTTCACACCGGACGCATAAAACGCTCTCACGGCTAAAATAATTTTTGCGATTTAATAAAAGTATTACGATGTGTAATAAATTCATTTTAAAACTGAGGAAACATACAAACCACACAATGTCACATTTCTGATCTTTGTCTCAATAACGTATCCCTGGAGCGCTCAGTCGGACCACATCCAAAGGAAAATGGTTTTATTTTGTGGCAAAAATTTCGAAGAGTAGATATTCCACCAAGGAAAAATTATTCAACTTGACCGGGACTCAAACACAGATCCCTCGATATTGCGCCGACTGGTTTAGCCAGTTAAGCTACCGAGGCCTATCCTCAACTGAATAGCTTAGCTCGGTAGCCTAGCCTCGGTAGCTAAACTGGATAAAGAACACTGCGCGATTTCGAGGGAACCGAGTTCGACTCCCGGTCTAGGCGAATGTTTAATTTTCTCTGTAGCATTACGTACTTATTCAAACTTGAGGGTGACACCGTAAAAGTAATACCATGGTATCCTCAAATTTTTTCGAAGAATAGTACAATAAGTAGCGGATAATTTGGTATCATCAGAAACATTAGATTCTTTTTCTAGAGAATTAGGTATTCTATAATTATTGAGATTTCACAATTTAAAGGAGGAACTAGGACTGAAGATAGAACACTCAAAAGTTTTGGTGGTCGACAGAAAGCGATCTTTGAATTGGACGAAAACATCATGCAAAAGAGAAAATTACCGTACAATCAGGAGCAGATCACATTTTATTACAATTTCATCATCCCTTCACCATGCGTGATGATGTACAATGATATACTATCACAAGTATAGTTAGGAGAAAAATGTGACAAAAAAGTAAGCGGATGGCATTTTTACGTATACTTTGCACAACATTTTAACTTGCTTAAAGGACTCGTTGACGACATAACTATCCAAGTTAAGCAGATAAGCCTTGAATATCTCACTGAACACATTAATTTATTAAGGCACTGATGTTATTTTTCCTCTTTGATTATTAAATGCGATTCATTTCCAAATATATATACCTCTTCCTCGCTCCAGAAATCCTCAACATCACTGGCAATGAGCATTATCGATGTCGTTGACGAACTTAGGCGGATTATTTTGTGGACCAGTGTCCAATGCCAATGGTCTATTAGATTTTAAAGTACGACAATTTACTCAATGTTTTTAAGCGTGGGTGGTATAATTTTTGGAACTAAACTAATTTTCTGTTTGATTTCCTATTTTATGGTATTACACATTAGCTCAGAGAATGGTTAGTTTTTTAACGGTTTAAGATATATTTATAAAGAGTTCACAAGTCTTTGGCATCAGAAAGACAGGCATCTTTTGATTGGACGCATACATACCCTTGCGCAGGAGGGCGGTTCCCAATGGAGAAAGATGAGAATATTATGAGCACTCATACAGAGGCTCATGGAGAGGAGCAGGACGATGAATAAAGCGAAACCTTGGCCTAGCCAGGGACCAATCGGCCGATATCAACGCTGCTGAAATTCATGATATCGCTCTATTCCGATGTACTAGGGTATATCGGAATTGAGAATTATCAGGGACAAGTGTATAATTTGAGGCTAAACATGGGCCAGTACGCTACACAAGATTCATCATACCAAAGAAAGTTTTTCGAGAATGTATTCAAGAACCAGCTGCCATGAGCCATTACGGTTCATCAAGAACTGCACTCGCAAGACCGAATCTTTAGATGTTTTAATTTTCTTCTATAACATACTTGATCAAACTAGTGGTTTACAAATCGCCCATGAACTTTATGACGTTAAACACGTAAAACACTGGAACTAGAGTTAGAGAATGAGATGTAAATTTGGAAATGTCAAGATGAATATGTTTTCTGGCATGAATAAAATATAATGTAGCGCATATTATTTCTATTACCAAAGAGAAGAAAAAACTTTGTTAAAATGCTTGCCATTTATCTAAAGCCTACATTAGTGCATTATTAGAATCGGATCGGCAGTGTCAGAATATCGGCGAATATTACTATCCGCCTACTTAAAAATAATGTGTTAGTCGTTCGCCAGTTATGAAATGGAAAGAGAAGGAGAAATATATGAGAAACCTCTAAGAAACTAGAAAAAAACACAACTTTCATCTAATGAACGGACATTTTGTTTTGACCATATCGTTCTCTTGAAAGAACCTGGTATCAGTTCAGACACTTTGAACTTACACCGTTATTTAATAAATCAAGCAATTATCCATGGTGATGGAATTACAATCCAAGCAGATAATCTTGAGTGGGAGCCACCCGCTAAAAATACACAATGAGTGAAATTCATACGGAAAAAAATCAATCGCTTGAAATAATAAAAAAAATGGATCAGACGATAGAAAAAAAATTAAAAAGGAATAGACATGATTTGGTCTTTATATATATATATATATATATATATATATATATATATATATATATATATATATATATACGAGTTCGTGGAAAATCACACACGCGATAATTTAAATAAAAATAAACTTTGCCACAGGTGGGGCGGAAATAAATATAGAAACACAAAAAGAAGAACACTCACACACTATACGTTCTGATATTTCGACAGCCGAAAAGCTGCCTTTCTCACAGAAGGAAGGATACAGCCTTCCTTCTGTGAGAAAGGCAGCTTTTCGGCTGTCGAAATATCAGAACGTATAGTGTGTGAGTGTTCTTCTTTTTGTGTTTCTATATTTATTTCCGCCCCACCTGTGGCAAAGTTTATTTTTATTTATATATATATATATATATATAGATAGATAACTTGGCATTATGGCACACTATCTACGTTGGCAGTACAAACTTAGCATGACCAAACGTTGGAATTCGAAGGGAAAGCTGTTGGATGTAGGAACGAGCACAGGAGAGAAAGGGCCATCTAAAATCTGTAGACAAAAGACTGAGGCCCGGTTTTATAAAGTCAGTCTAACGTTAAACCCAAGATACGGTATACTTAACGTTAACTTGTCATTAACTGAGATTCTAGGTTTTGAAAATTACGTCAGGCTGTTTGCTTGTGACGTGGGCGCTATCGATAGGAGAATTTCGATATTCATACCGAGAAAAATAACTAACTTGAGTTTACAAAACTGGGCCTAAGAGGAATGAAAGGTGAGATGAGTATGAGAATGGTGAGGAAAACGAGGCAAAAATAAAAAAAATTGAAAAAATTAATGCAATAACAAAGAAAATACGGAAAGCTCTGTCGAAAGGGTTACGGAGAAAGCGTAAACGAGCAGTAGATATCGAGAATAAAAAAGAAACAAATGCTAGCTGGGAATGAAAAGTTAAAAGATAATGGCATGGAGTAAAGGATTACGATAACGCAGCCATCGACAAAAGATGGAGAGCGGATCCGGAGTGAAGTGGTGGACATTGCATTAATTGGCTCCCCAATCCCATGGCACGGGTTCAAATCCTGGCCGAGTCGAATACGTAAGTGGTACATATCCGATCCCTACTTGAGCTTTGAATGGAGAGCGTTCCGTATTCCTCGCTCGTATGGCACCCCTCCATGATTTTCGACATGTCCATTTTCAGCTCTTCCACTTCCCAAGATCCCGTATAAATCCTAATTAAGCCCCAATACCGATCGGATCAAATCAAATTAGTAGTCAATCACCTTTCCTGCCATTCGCCGCAACAAAATTGCTGCAATATTCCCTATAGGTGATGTTTAACTTAATTCTCCTCCAGTTTTCTATGCCTCCAGTTATTTTGACTCAATGCTGAATATATTTTACTGACGGAGAATAGAATTAACGTATTAGCTACCACATAGGTCCTATGTTCAGGAGAGGTAAGTTAGTGTCAAGATTCAAAGTAAAGGGTTTGAACTAATTGTGAGTCAATAGCTAATGGTGACGCGGAGAAAACCAGCAATGTATGATAGGTAAAGATAAAATATCAATTCATTGGCTTAATGCCCAATATAATTTATTCTGAATTATTAGATCCATTAAACCACAGAGACTAGGAATTATTACGATCGACGGAAAATTCAAAATATTTTTTTACGGTGAGAAAAACCTGCATCGAAATTTAAACTTTATTAAAAGACTCAATAAATGCAGGAATCAAGCTCAGCATATATGTCAACTTTTTGAGTTGACAAAAACGGTTAACGAAACAGAAGGTACATTTTGATAAAGGTGTGAAATAGTTTTCAGCTGCTGTAGTTTTCTTATCCCTTGCTAGAATTATAAACGTGCGTTCCACCATGCTGATTCAATACGAAATTGGGATTGTAAGCAATACGAAATCGTGATCGATACTGCCTCATATTTTAAAAATAATAATAATTTAGTTAAATGACTCCAATCATTTGTAATTTTTTTAGCAAACAAATAAGGCACAATAATATTATTCATAGAATTAGAAAACTCTTAAATCTAAACAAAATACCTGCTAGCCTTATTTTTTAAGTAGTATAAAGAATCAAAGAAATGCACAGTATTTAAGAGTTCATTAGCATCTGAGATCACCTGTTCAAAAAAGGAAATTGCTAGATATATATTCTTTGTAGCAAATGGCAATGCAAACAAAGTTGAGTGCCGAGTTCTTCTAATCTCTCAAATAACTAACTCAGCAGTACCTAAGGCTCCATTTCGAAAATTAAGCACTATGGCAAAATCCAGAATCTTCTCTCTTATCCATGAGGGATTAATACCAAATATTTTACTAGACAAATCTTATCAAGACGAGGAAGTATCAAGGCAAGGAAACCATTGATAAAAATTTTTAAATAGTACAAAATAGATTAGTAATCAAAAAGTGTTGAAATGCTACGTCTCGTTCACCAGTGAGTCGTATTTCCCACAATCCGAAAGTCTCTAAATCCACAAATCGAAAGTCCGTCTTTATGTAAATATCTTCTACCACTAGATCGTGATGAATGCTGTTAGATTTGTTTTTCAGCTTGTAAAAGCCATTCAACGTTCATGAAGTTCGACTGCATACGGCTTAATTTACTCATTGGACCTTTGCGATCTTCATTGCAATTTGATACTCCATAATTCATATATACTTTCATAATTCTTTTATTTTTGTTGTTGTATGTATTTACATTTAATTTTTTCTGTGGTTGTTTGCTTGTTTTTGATGTTGCAAAACAATAAACATCTGCCCTCCCGTGACTGCCATATAGTTGCGACAGTTCAGCTCATCGGCAGCTCATCACCCTGAGGACGGCAGCAATAGGTATAAACGGCCGAAACGTTGGTCTTGGACCTCCCAACCAGGATGGAATCTCGAGAAGATTTTTGCACATTTAAACTATATTCCTCCATTGACAGGACGAGGATGGGGGGGCGTATGTATGTACTACGGTGCAATTTGCCACAGCAGCCCAGAAGGGCAGCGGTGTAGAGGTGAGAGGCGAGAAGCCGCTGCGAGGACAGGGGGTAGGAGTAGAGGAGAGAGAGGGAGAGAAAGAGAGAGAGTAATGGCTTAATAGGTGTGGCGCGATGAAAGGTGAGCGAGCGGAATAAAGATGACACGAGCGGGGGGGAAGAGGGGTGCGGGGGGGGGGGGAGGAGGGAAGGGTGGGAACTGGAGCGCGCAGGTTGGAGTTAGCGGGGAGGGGCGAGGTAGGAGGGGTAAAGGTACGGATGCTGCACTGGCTCTAACGGGAGAGGGAAGGGGGAATGAGAGGAGGGAGACGGAAGGAGGGGAGGAAGACGTTGGTGCGGCGGATAAAAGTAATACCCTGTCGCATGTCAGGTATGTGAACTGGCAGTTTCACGGGTTGACAACTCAAATCACTTTCATTTACTCATTGATAACACATTTTGTCACTATTATTCATGTATCAACACATTTTGTCACTTTTAATTATTTATTTCGTAACATATTCGTCATTCTATTGACATAGAGTTCTTGGTTCTCCAATGATGCGCTTAAAAATAAAAAAGCATTGTTACAGGAGGAGAAGGTTATTGGATTAGAATGGTTTTGAGCCAATAGCCCCAGGTTGGAGAGAAGAATAAATAAATTGAGAGTAATTGAGTGGTGCCATTTTTATCACTTTTATCTATAGAATAGCAGAAATGCCCATTGATTCTCATGAAGAGAGATAAAAGCAATAAATAATATAGCAGTTCTATTCATACGGAAAAGAATCTGACTTCTCATTTATCATCTTATTTTTTTAATAAGTGTAAATTGCCCGTTTTGTCACTTAATGATGTAAAGTATTAAGATATTTTACTGTTATTATTTATTTTTAAAAAAGCAAAACTAAAAAAGTATTCGTTTCGCGAGAGGCCGTTAGGAAGATAGGAAGTTAGGAAGATTAACCATAAATGTCGTTAATATTTTCTCCTAAGCCAGTTTGAACGAGATTTTTTCAGTACCTACCAATAGAGACCACGTTCGAATTATCAATTGAAATAAAGCAGCTGTATGAAGCACGACGCTCATCCGGGGCTTCTGAAGCACACTGTAAGTCGTAACTCACAGCGTCCAACTGTAATCATTGTTCTAGTCGATATTCTTGATATTCGTTTTCCCAGAAAGAGGGCATTGCCCGTACCTTATTAGATCTTTGAGAAAGATTAATCTTTCTTCTCTTAGACATATTCTTTGTGTACTGAAAATGTCAATAGTAAAATAATCATCTGAATTAAAATCCTAGCGAATCCAATGTTTCCTAATAAGAACTTATAAGTCTTAAGTCTTACCTTTCTATCAACTCTACTAACAACAACAATTTTATGCGCAAAAATTAATATTTACATATCAACAATATGCTCTTCTCCCCAATGTTTCCAAAAGAGGACTTTAAAATGTCACAAAAATGACCGTAATGTTGTAATGACGGCTAATTTCAAAACGACAATAGGACTGTATTTGAACCAGTTTATTAACTATGTTCATGCATAATTTCAGCTCATTCGGTGCAGGGGTTTTTGCGTGATTGAGTATCAGACACACGTTCACGTAAACCATCACGTTTTTACATACAAAGTATGATATCACTAATAAAAATACGTATCCAAAGTTTCACGCAAATCTGTACGTAGACAAAATTCGCTCGTACAATCTTAATTTTTGTCTTCTATCAGTTATAGTACGGGGTAAAAGTAACATCCTCCGTGTCACACTGAAACTCACCTGAACTGAATTTTCCAACTACTCAATTTAAGACGCGTTGTTAACAGAGTGTCTTAGTGCCACGCTCTGCTTGTTTTGTCACTAATGATGCGTGGAAGAAAGGAATTGTTATACTTATCGGTTCGGCAGTTTACCTCTCATATTTTGCCGCTTCTGTCAGTTCTTAAGGCATAGTGCGGGGTCAAAATAATATCCTCCGTTTATACTGAAACTTGCCTCATCTAAATTTCTAGAGCAATCTAAGCATAGCGTGCAGCCTCCGAGTTTATAACGGCTCCCAACCTAGTCATTCCATCATCTGTTTTACACTCTCTGTTCACTCATAGCAATGGCGGAAGGGTGGCAAGCATATTCCCTTACTGCAAGGGGTCTAAAGTGATTAAGGCACCAAAGGGATACGCCAAGGGGAAATGGACCCTCAAAGGGTACGCAATTCGAAAAAGGTTGGGAACGGCTGCATAACAGGGAAGGGCTAGGAATGTGGGAAATTGATGGCGTAAGGAAGAACAAGTACTAGTCAGGGAGGTGTAAATATAGGGTTAGAACGAGACAGAGAAACGGGTTTCTTTTCTCCCTCTCTTGGAATATTTTATTAGTGGTGTGGCTGGGCAACCAGTCAGTAACGAGTCCTGAGTCCCTTGAAATTTCAAATGTGGTCCGTTAAAAAAAATACGAAGGTCCACATGCATGGCTAAAGATACTTATATATGTGGGGTCCACCACTGACGGCTCTTGAATGATACGGCTGCATTAATTTTCCGAGATAAATTACAGGGTTTCGGTTGTTTCGTTGTAAAATGACTTGTGTCATATTATTCATATTCTGTCCACACACGGAAAACGTGTCCTTTATTATGTGGACAACAATATCATACCTTTCCACGCTATGTTTTCACAAATTATACTTGAAATTAGGTACATGGTGTTTAACGATCTCTCTGCGAATCCCGTCAATTGACGTGATTTGAAAACTCCGGATGAATGGAGCTGACGTCAATAAGCAGTTAACAAAACTTATTTTACAAGAATTTTTTGACATCCAATTAAAATTAGGAACATTATTGTTTTATCCATGTTGAGAAAAAACCAACTTTTAATTTCCATAAACTTTTTTTTGCTGGCACCACGCGCACTTCACCACTCTGTGACATAGTCCTAGCACATGACTATACCACAGTGTGGTGAAACGTGCGTTGTGCCAGCGAAATAAAGTTTATGGAAATTAAAAAGTTGGTTTTTTTCTCGACATATGTATCCATAACTTCCTCGATTTCAGGCCTAATCCTATCAGTTTTATCGTTGTATTTTACAGTTAAATTATTTCATTTACATATTTACCTTAGTTAAGTGAAGATTTTAAACCTTTTCAAGCATTTAGGTACTGGTTTTTGTAGGCATGATAAATTTCCTTTCTTTAAAAAAATCATGGAATGCGTCTAAATTGCTCAGAATTCTACATTGCTGAAGTTTCTCTAATAGGAAGATTAAACGTCTCTTCTCCCCGAATAGCTATTAAGATGCTGAGCGTATCTGTTGCTCCAAAGAGATACCACTACTTTCATGCGTCTCTTGGGTTCGGAGTTACAATCTCTGGTTGAATATTTTCTCGATATTCAAACAAATCTTAATACGCTCTGCCATTGATAATGCTCATGTTGACTAACCAGCAGTGTGTTTGAATTTACAAAACCACTTTACAAAATCTCTTAGTTGGCATATCAAGTGAACAAAATGACCATTTGCCATATTGCGATTCTCGTTAATCAGGCATTATAAAACCGGGCAGAACTAAGTCTGTTCCTGCTGATGACCACGGGATGCTGGAAGAAAGTTGTAATTGAAAATTATGGAGGCAGCTCCTGTATCCAGTGCTAAGGCTATCGCAATTACTGTGCTTGACTAAATACAAGAGAATAAGAGCGATAGCGTCTATTTAAGAAACGCCGTTTGCCTAAAATGCGCATTCCGACGTGGAACTCTTGGTTAATTGGTTTGCGAACAACGTGCATGAATCCTGGAAAGTTTATTTTCAAGTCCGCGAAGGGCGTTGATGCTGCAAGCTAGTCTCTTTCACTTACTGAAATTGTCAAGCTGTATTTTGGTCATTACGAAGCAGATGGTTTTGGTTGAGTTTGGATGTAGGTGTAGGGAGGCAGAGATGATGGTAAAACGCTGGTGTGGGACGGAGAGGGAAAAGACCGTTTTACAGGTGACACTTAATTCAGAGCTGAAAATTGAATCAAATTCAAGATAGAGCGCAGAATTGATTATCCGATACCCGATTACCCAAAGATAGGTAATATCCGAGGTACAAATTCTTTGGTTGTAGCTGTACCAATTCAGTTAAGCTCGGCATCGGCAATCAGTTCAATCTCCAAGAAAGAAGAGATTCCCAGAAAGGTTTATGCTGAACTATGTCAAAAAATGAAGTGCGGTAAATCATAGAACCAAACAATTCTTATCATTGTCGCAACTCATTCTTGCACAGAAGCCTTCCCTATTCTCTGAGTGTTCAACTATCCGAGATGGCCGCAGTCCCCTTCACCTTGGATAATTGGGGCTTCACTGTGTAAGCGCAGTGAAACTAGGTGGCACTCGCTTGTAAAGAACATGACGCAAAAGTGAGGCAAGCATACAAGAGATTAAGTTTCCGAGTCTTCCTTCAGAGATCCTTCCGGGTGTTATTCGATAACTCTGCCGGCTCATTAGCGCTTGATTGACCCTCAGTGACCTCTAATTCTCCACTTGCAAGTGCCACCAAGTTTCGCTATACCTATACTTATAAGCGTATCGTATGGAATGAATGCGTCAAAATCTATTTTCAGTCCTGAAAAAAGAAAAATGTATGATATTTATTTTCCTCAGTCTCTATTCCAACGGCCAATCGTAGGCGAGCAGAACGTTTCAAGGAAATACCGGAGGCGGAGCTAGAATAAACTAAATATTGTTTTCATCACGAAACTGTTTGGTTTAGTATGTGGTGAGTTTACCAGCAAGTACTTGTAAAATGTGCAACGGGCCCAGAGATGCTACCATCAAAATTGATCGAAGGGTATAAAAGTAGGAAGTTTTGTTGGATACAAAGAAAGCGTTTAGAACCGGACTTTATTTTGAACTTTCCCCCGCGGCCAGGTATTTTTCCCGGCTGTACTTTTGCACTCAACAATTAAATAGTTCATATCCCATCGCCTTTAAATATAACATCATCCCCATACATCATTAATGCTTCAACTTGACTGACGACGCTGAAAACTCCTTCTCAACCGAAGATTATTTTGCGATTCTGTAAAAATTGCTTCGGTTAGTAATTGATTTGTTTTTATAAATAGCTGAGAATTAATACAAATTACACACTGATAAATTTTATAATGATCCACGAGGAATTTCTGAAGGAATTTTCCACGAGGAGTTTCTGAAGAATAAATATATTTATTCTTCAGAAATTCCTCGTGGAAAAACGAGTCCTCTCTGGGGTGCATACCCATACCATTTCCCATGGAAAATGGCTGGTACTTTTTGGCAAATATCTCGAAAATTGTAATGCTAAGTGACTGATATTTTGTTATTAATGGAAGTATGAGATTTTTTTCATTATAATGAGGCCAAATTGATCGAATCCAATTGAAGCGATGTCTCATTGAAATCACCATAAGCATATCCGCTTTCTCAAGAACTAAGAAAACTCTTCCAAATAGATAGATGCACATAAATTATTTTAATGAAGTCTATGGCAAAGCATATTGGTATGAATTAGACTAGGCAAAGGAATATTTTACAATTGCGAAAAAATTAAGAAAGGAGAGTCTTGTTCTAGATTTTTGCAGAACCAGACGGACACAACAAACATCCTCCCCTCTATCCCGGCCTTCAACAACTAATCGCCCCTCATTACCTTTTCCTACCACCCATTCTGCCTCCTCCAATTCCCCTGGAGAATTTTCCCCTCCTCACCTTCGTCACACAAACACACCTTCGTTTTTCTTCTTTTACGTCCATTGAACCTTCTCCATTCTCATCCACACCGACATTTCAAACGCCTGCAGCCTATTCTCGTATTCCTTTCTCAAAGTCCACATTTCTGCACCATACATTTACTTCACTATGTATTTAACTCTTCACCAGTCTCTTCTTTATGTCCTTACCAAAGATTCCCGTCATCAGTTCCCTCCTATTTCCAAACGCTTCTTTAGCTGGCGCTGTTCTCCATTTTATATGTTTGCTACAATGCCCATTTTCTTCTCAACGTCATCATCATTGGTCGTTCAGTCCTAAGATTGGTTGACTGTAGCCCTCCATCATTTCCCATCTAATGCTAGTTCCATTACTCCCAAGTAGTCTTCTTATGTAATTCTCTATTTATTTGGTCTATGTATTTACTCATGGCCACTTCGTACTTTACCCTAAATTTTTCCCGAAAATAAATTCTTTACAAAGCCATTGTGCCTCAGGGCATGCCCAATTCATCTGGTTCTTCATTTCTGTATAGTGTTCCATATGGCCCTTCCCTCTGTTGCTCTTCATTTAAATTCTTCATTTCTTATTTTATTCGTCCATTTTATCTTCAGCCTCTTCCTCCAACACGAGAGTTCAAATGCCTCTAATATTTTCTGGTCGGCTTTTCCAATGGTTTCTCAACGTACTACCCAAATAATTCAATTTCGCTACTTGCGCCAGTTTGGGCTCTCCTACGTTGATGACCAGGCTCGATTTCTTTCGTTAGTAATGCGTCGAGAAATAGACAGGACAGTCAAAGGGACATCCTGTAAGGACGTTTTGACTCGGGACTGCATGAAACGATGGAAGCGGAGTGAAATCGGGTCTACAAGACCACGAAGAGAATTGCCTATAAACAAACCGTGCCGCGGCGGCGTCTCAAGATGGACAAGGAGGATAAGCGTGACGTGGGAGGAGAGAGGAATCTGAAAGAGAAAGGACTTGGGGGAGCCCTTACTCAAGGGTTGGAGGGGGGAGGGGCGATAAAGGAGAAGGGAGGGGCTCAAGAAGGGAGAGAGATACAAGTCGAGATTAGGTCTCCGTGGCAGCGTGGAGAGAATAATTATTGATTCATTACCGCTGGATTTCCACCCAAGAATAGTCACAGCCGGGTGGACTAAAAAAGCATATAATGGTGACTGTATGGTTCAATTGCTGCGAGACTCATTATCAGACGTCTTTTTTTTCTTCTTAATCCACGATGAGAATCAGCTCATGCTCAAAAAATATTCATTTTTTGGAACGGAAAGCGTATAAGTTTACTTCAGAACGGTGGCATTAAACTCAATACAATTTTATTCCTAAAATTAAGCGCCTATTCTAATTGTATTTTACTATCAGGAGTATTTTTTTAACTTCACCTATTCATGCCCGAATGGATATTGTCTACCCTTGTGTTCAACTTCCCATAATGAGTGCCCTACTGACCAGTAATATTAAATTTTGATCTCTACGAGAGTAGTATGTATTTTTTTGTAAATTTGCAACAAGTTACGAGCCGCGTTTCTACCTCTTCATGCTTTATTTTTGTAGCAAAGTAAAATACAGTATAAATAATTGAACAGAGTGCCTAAAACAATACCAAAGAAGAAAAATCATAATTTAACTTAAAAAAGTGTGCTTAATAGGTTCAAAATTATACTTTTGTAGATAACGTATCATAATAATTTTTGTTGTGCCTCCACCATGTCTGTTATTTCCATAAATGCTATCCACCGGTTTTATCGAAAACGACTGACAATGAGTCTATCAGAAAACAAACTTCACATCCGTGATATAAGTATCAACAACAAAAATATCCAAGGCTTTAAGCAAACATTTGAAAAACAATGGGTATAATTGGTTAATCCGCGATGAGATTTTAATCATGCTAAAAAAATGTATTTTTGAAACACGAAGCGTGTTTACTAGAGTGGCTCTTATCTTTCAAAATTGAGTAAAGTTATGTTTTCTACCCCTCAAAATGATCGAAGTAGGGTCTGAATTCACGTGTTAAAATTCTGTCACCCTTAGTTATCGGGAACCCGTGCTCCAAGTGCCGTATATACTTCTAAACTAAATATTAGATTTTTGGGCAGATAAAACGCATATCCCAAGAATAATGCAATAGTAAAGTTCTTACGGGCCAATATTTCTTTAGTTTTTACGTATCTTGATGCGTTTCTGAGCCCTCGCATTTCGAGCGGCCACCCAGGGCGCCACCCAGCGCCGCTGCACCATCGAGGCTAAGCCCTAACCATTCACTTCCCCTCCGAGACTGTGTGAGAAAGTGATCCTTTCGAAAGCAATCGTACCCCTACACTGGTCTCATAATGGACTTCCAACTGGATATCCTAAGCCGAAAGCAAACACGTGCGATGAAGATGGAACGAATGAAATTGTGGCGATCACCGGAATGGAAGATTCGGTTTGTGGATGCCCTTGGTGCCTTGGAACTGGATGTGCCAACCAGCACCAATTATATGGGAAACATTAGTCATGCAAGTCATCAATGCAGCAGTCACTATCTTAGGGAAGACAACGCCGGGGAAATAGATGATTGACGTGCAAGTTTGGTGGTGGAACGAAAATATACTTCTGGCTGTGAAGGATAAGAAGGCGTTTAAAGCGTGGTTCCAAACCCACGCTGACGTAGATCACCAGCGCTGAGTATTTCTGTTAAATACTCTGGGATGTAATTCTCACTGGAGTTTCAAAATACTTACTCATTTCATGGAGATAAGGGAAAATATTAAGATTAAATCTATCAAATATAGATGCTTTGGATTAAATACAAGTAGTCAATCCGTGTTAGTTAGAAGCTGTGAAAAAAATTTCTAGTCCAATCCAGGTTACTTGATCTGTGGGAATACGTCTTCCCTTAAAAAATGACTGAAATGCGTTCGATGGACACCGAAAAATCGAAAGTTTACATATTTTTCCTCCGGTTGTTGCTCCTTTAGATAAATAGTGCATGGGCAAAACACCTTCAGTTGATACCTGAAAGAGTTGATGGTAATGTTACTTTGGAGCATGATCCTATAGAGCCAATTCGTATATAAGATGTTGCCTTCTGTGAATTGATTTTATATTAACCACGAAGACGTTTAAGGGTATTTGATAAAGTACATTGCTTCACTGTTACACACATGCAAAACACGCAATTTCCTTTCGGAGTTACCATAGTCAAGAGAAAATAAATCTTGGCGTTAAACCTAGAAAACTGGCTTCGACTTTAATAATTTTCTTCATACTGCCCTATCCATGCAAGCCTCCTTTGCTTCTGCTACATTCATGCCCTGCTTCATAAACGCTCTCCTATTCTTCAGATTCCTAATATTCCTCCTCTTTAGATTCTACTCCACCAATCCACCCATGACTTCCTCGGTCAGCCCCTTCCTCTCACACCATTCACTCTAATATCACATATTTGTTTCGATATTCAACTCTCTCCCATCCTCTTAAAGATGGCAAAACTAACAAAGTACGCTCTTTTAAAAAACGAGTCTATTACTGAAGCATCTATCCCACATTCTTTCATTACCCACTATTCCTAACCTTTTGCTGGAAACACTTCTCACAATCAGAGAACTCATACCCTCTGTATTTAGCATATATTTGTTCATTAATTTGTGCCCATAAGATTATTATAATGAATTACCCAAGTTTCACTGCCATGCAATACACTTTTGAACACTGAAATTTCAGCTTCCTTAAGTGACTCTCATCGAATTTACCCTATTTTCACTCAAAACCTTCTATATGTTATTTCTATGTAACCTACCATATGCATTCTCTGAATTCACATTTACACAATATAATTTCTATCGGATAACGATACATTTTTATAATACTTGTAAAAGTGCAAACTACAAATCCGTTTTTCCCCTCCCAGGCATTAACACATACTTCACACTCCTTGATTCTGTCTACAGGTTTCTTCTCCACCTTTTCGATTAATATTTTCCCAAACACTTTTCACGGACTACTCTACAGACTAATTTTTATTTTCGTTTATCCTAACCTACCCTTTGCACGTAGTCGTATTCTTCCAATCACTTGGAATGACAAAGTTTTTTTTACCTTAAAAGAACAATTCGCTCATACGTAGGTTTTCGCGGCGTTCAGGTTTGCAGTTAGGCTGGTTTTCGGATTTCGTCCGCGTTGTCAACTTTGGTGGCGACGTTTCACCTACTGTGCTGTAGGCGTCCTCAGGCTAAGTTGAACTTCATTAATAAGAATATTAAATGACTAACACCCGCACTTCAACATCTTACTGAAAATCCCATCTTCGCCTGCAGCAATTTCAATATCCTTACTGCATGTTCTACTGCTTCTACGACCTCATTCTCACTTATCCCTACTTCCCGATTTATATTGCCGCATCCTTAAGCCCGTTTCACACGATACATGATCCGGCACAAAACCTAGTATACTGGCCGGTACAATATATAGAACGACGGAATCCAGCCTTTCGTCCCACACGACTTCATCTCTTTTGTTCTTTAATGCATTCATTCTCGTGCACTCTCCAACTTTCCCCTTTATACCCATTTCCAAAACAGATTTTTATTGCCTTCAGAATCACTGTATTTTTTCAGCCTCATATACGTATATACATTCTTTGCTCACTTTCTTTCAAAAACTTTGCATACGCTCTTTTTCATTCTGTATTCATCGAATTTTTTTGCTCATGCTCAAATTTTGCTACAATCCATCCGTTGTATGCCTCTTTCTTTTCACTCGCTGCATTTTGACTTCATTCCACCAAGCACCGCCTTTCATGTTCCCTGACACCCATTTTCCGCACAAAATTCCAGCAAATTCTACAATCACTCCATCCAAACTCTCCCACGCATCACTTACGCTCCCGCTGCTGGTATGTACATTTATCCCATTTGCTCTGCATCGAGGATAATATATCTACAACCTTACACCCATATCTTTCTCTAATTTCGTTGTCTACCTATATTTCCACTTTCACTGTAATTTGCTTACGCGTACCACTCTTTCTTGGAACTCACATTCTACCCAAGTGCGCTCTAGAGACAGAAACATGGTGGTATATTCCTCATTCAGCGCCCTACCGTATTACCCTGGTCCCCCTCGCTAATTCTCTCAATCTCTTCTGATATAATTATAAGTAATTATCAATTTATTATAGTTCGATGAGAAATTTATAAATATTGATATAATATCAATCATTTTCCTATCTCATAAAAGGAAAGTTACTTACAATCTAATAAAGAAAATTACTACGAAATATTTTTACCACTTTCCAGATTATATGAAATAAAACTGCTAATATTGAATTACTTAAGTAGAAGGGGTGAAACTTTTGTAACATCGGTTATAAAATCAATGTAACATCCGTTACCGGTCGAGAAATGTTTTCTTACGGACAAACTGTGACATCTTAAATTATAAATCCTACCTAAGCAACGAAGAAAAATATGATACCTATGAAATTGTATTTTGACCTATTAAAATTGGTTATAATGGAACAGAGTTTACAAATATGATATCACAATTTTGCAACATACGTTACACGGCAAAGTTATTCATCGTAAATTTCATTTTATTTTTGGCGGATAAGATTCACGGAATGAATCCCGAGAATACCTGAAATTTGTCATTCGCCGGGAAAAAACCAGATATTACATAAGATTCACTGTCGTTTACAATCTAACTATTTAATTCTATTTATTTATTAAATGGAAGGAATACTATTTATATATGAATAAATACATTGACAAGAATAAAAAAGTGACATTGTTTCCATACGGATTGGATTTCAAATATTGGGACCTTATTATGAAAGGTTTTCTGCCTGGCTGCGGAATTCCACAACTGTTCTTCAGAGCTGCACTTTTTTATTTGAGTTAAATACACCAAAAATGACTTCCGGTTATTTGTTACGCCACGTGAGGGGCATTAACTGCACAAGCTTGCTCCAACCCCGAAATAGTTAGTACTGAAAATACAAATCACCGATCAAAGATTTGTCATTTAGAGATGTGGATGCATTGCGTGGAAACATGAGTGAAGCTAGGCGCTGCAAAGATCAGACGACGAACATAGGTAAATTTGGGCCCACGAAACTTGATTCCGGGGGCATGATCTTACATAAATGTAAAATTTATGATGCAAGAGAGTTTATTAAGGCGGGAAAAGAGAAGGGTTGATCACAATGAACTTTTACCAGGTGGATCGGGCATGAGGTAAATTGTATTTTCAATAAACAGCTTGCTCATAGATAAATATGACCTCTCAATTTGATATACTTTTTGTCAAAATGCTTGATCGGAATGATGCATGTATTAATTCCATATTTGCAACAAATCCATTCCATCTGCGAAGAATTTGTTATAAAATTGCTCTTCATAACTCCGCCGAAAATTCATTTTCATGAATAACAGGTGAAAACAGGATTTGCGAAAGAATTGGAAAATGAGAGGCATGGTAAAAAGATTAGTAAGTGCGATAAGTATATTGAACGAATTCGTTATCTATTTACAAGGATTCGGCCGCGACAATATTGTATGTCCAGAGAATGCTACCTAATTGGCACTACGTGTACGGAACGTTATATTCCATAGTAAGTTTAGTTGCTAAAAAAGAAATGCACGAGAAAACGACACATAAGTCCGTCTCAAAAATTCATAAAAAACGAGATGAAAAATAATCAAAATGGAGTAAACGCTATGATTAGGAACTTCCGAAAAAACTGAAAGGGAGGCAGTAAATCCAATGGCAAAACCAAAAATAAGCTTTCCACATCTTAAGAAAGCAATTACTGAAAGGAGGGTTAATTATTAAAAATTAGGTACGTTTCTTCATTACAGCGAACCATGTATACATCATACAGAAAATATCTAATACGATTATACAATTTTGAAAATTGGATTTTAAGGCAAACAAACTCAGCTCATGAGAATCTTGAATATCATGATTTCTTTTAATTCATTATTTGGCTTTTATATATTACCTATAATATCACGATTTTATAAACTTAATAAATAATTGGCTAATTATATAATTATGAATGGATCAACAAATGAGGAATTAAAAGCAACTTGTGGGCGTGCCGTTGGGACGAACCCTACCTTTGCTAAGGGTATCTTTTATTTTCCCCTTTTCTGCATCATTCCCACCGTCTCGATGCAACCTCTTCCATTGGCCTGCCTCCAGTTTTGCATGATGAGTATCCAGCGTTGAAGCCATTCATTTGCTGTGCAAATCCGTATTTATGAGCTGGATGTCCTTCGTTGAACGTTCCTTAAGTCCATCTAAAATATGTAAAAACCATGGAAATACTAAGCTAAGTTAAAATTAATGGTCTTAAAATGCTGTTGATGAGGGAATGAATTTCCTGGATAAACTCGAGGACATCGTATAGATATTTATGCTAGGTTTATTTAAGGTTCTCAAATGTAACTTTGTGGAACTTCATCATTCTAAATTTAATCATATTATTGGCATAAAATGACCGATTACTCGAATTTTTCCATGAATTGACGAAGGAATGATTATTTTCAACATTGCTAAAAATAAGGGCATGTCATCAAAGGTGCTCGTCTTAGAGGTTCCACCTAAGTTATATCGCCCATCACTCCCTAATTCATGGTGTGCCCAGGACTGGCCATCGATTTTCTGAAGGAATAGAACTCAAAATATTTTTAATCCTACTGCCAAGAGAGTACAGATGCACCAATGCAACCTTTCCTTTCAGCTGCCCAAGTAATTTTCTTTAGCAATTAATTCCCTCTTTCTTTGTTGTTTCGTATACTCCTCCCAGAGGATTCGCAGAGTGGAGTGAATGCCACTTCACTTCGAAAAAATGTAGCCGATTTACATTTTTTAATGAATTGAAATCTAATGATACAAGCATATGCATCTAATTTCTTTCAAGGGTTTACCGTATAACTCTGAGTTAGCCACCCCTGATCTGAAGAAATAGACTTTTTCTATGACGTTAATCAATCAACATGCTCCAATTGAAACGGATAAAATGACAACTAAGACTTAGTGATATTCAATGCTGCGGCAAAAGAATATGAACGGTCATTTTTGACCGTTAAATTTCTCATCATATTCCCTTTCGAAGTTACTTTATGCTACAGAGGCAGCTGAGAAAACGGTGACAAAGATTTCTCTTTGAAGATTAACTCGCGATAAAGGGACTATAAGCAACTAATAATGTTAAAATAGACTAAAACTGAGAAAAGCGCCTGGTTCTGAGGCCTCTCTTTATTTCGACCATAATTCCTATAGTTCATCTTCCTCTTGTGAAAGCAACCACCGTCATTCCATTCAATATACCGCTCCTTCACAACTTGCGGTACATCGAACCATCAATTTTTCTGCCATCTTTTAATCTTCGCCACCTCTCTCCCTACCATCTCCAAAAGATTTCTTGTATCCATAGTTGGCCACCTGAACTTCCTAATTATTCTACTCATCCAAATATCAAAAGCCTCCATGGGGATCTGATTGATATTGTTATTAGTGTGCTGGGTTCCCATTCCGAGAGTCCAGATTTCCATCCTGGTTGCGCGAGATATTTGTCAATAGAACCCCGATGCCTAAAAGGGTTACTTGTAAGAGCACTACGAGTGCAGTACTCCGTCGAATGTGACATTAATGTATAAAACCTCTGAGCGCCAAACGTTTAGAGCAGCGGTATTTAAACTGTGTTCACAGTACCCTGGGGTTCCTTCCCAATGGTTCCATGAATTGTTTATATTACTAATTATTTTTTCTGGATACATAGATCCATTAATTGATATATTATTTTATTTCTCTTTTGAAAACGTTTCAAATTTATATGAATGCTTCTGCAGGGCAAAGAGAGAGTTTCTTCTGAGTTTTATGGTGCAATAAAAATTTAACAGAATGAAATTTCTCTCAGCCCTGAAGAAGCAAATAAATAAATGCGAAACGTTGACAAAAGAGAAATAAAATAATATATCAATTAATGGACATATACCTCCACAAAAATTATTAAATATATTAACCCTCATAAAGGTTCCGTGAATCAAAGAAGTTTGAAGACAGCTGCTTTAGAGTAAGCACCTACTACGCCGGGTTTCTCTCCCTCCTTCCTCTGGTCTTTAAATAATCCTTCCCATGCCAGATTGATCTTTTGATTCCGCAAATAACCAGTTGGTTCCTAGGTTTCCGCGGCGTTGATTTGTAGATCTTCTCTCCCATGGTACTAATACATTAATGTATTAGTACCATGTTCTCTCCCTTCTTCCGAGTCTTCACCGCGTGTGTTGACTTGAGTTGACAGAAGTTTCAACCTGAAGACGCTGGTTGGAACACCAGCGCAATTTCTGTCAACCCAATTTAACACACGCGGTGAAGATCCGGAAGAAGGGAGAGAACATCTACAAATTATTAGTTGTTGATCACCTTCCCAAATGACCAACCAAGCATAAAACCTCCATTTTGTGCACATCTTCTCTCCACGATGACAAAGTACCCGAACAATGGGATCCGAACACGACTGGGAATGAGGATCGTGTGATGGTGACTGCCTTCCCATCCCGAAGGCCCGAGTTCAAAACTCGCGTGGAGGAGATTCTCTCCCCCTTTCCTCCACTCCCCAATAATCCTTCCACTACCACCTAACCCACCCGTCCTCAGTACTACAAATGCCCTCAGTATAACCAACCAACCAGCCGAACAATATAATGCTGCGCTCCTCATTAGAATCATTACTAATCTATTATTTTTGTGTATCTTTAGAACCTCATCATCAATTTCCTTCTATTTGAAAGTACTTAATATGCCTATATAACTTCACTCCTTGCGTCCTAAGGATTTAGCCGATTCTCCTCCATTTACGCCCTCCCAACTCTATATTCAGGCCAGCCTCTCCACTCCTCATAGGATAACCTTACGGCATTCGTCTCCTGGCGAATAATCAAATGGTAAACCGATCATACTGCAACACAAATGCACTTATATTCCGCTTAAATCCCTTGGCTCAATGGATTATTAACGCTTGTCCTCTACGTCCTGCGACACCATAAACAAAATTGTTCAAGAACGTAAAGAACAAATAGTATGAGAGAAACATTTGGGTACTAAAATAATTTTATCCTTTAAGATAATCCACCAAGTGACGACATCCCCGATATTAATTCCGTTCCACTGTTTTCTGACTTACGAAACCCTTTTTTGACAACCGCTAAACAAGTGCTAAAAATCATGATTACATGTAAAAATTTTAATATAAATTAGATCTACAGATAATGTAATGCGAAGCACACGACGCGTCGCGATGAATCACATGAATACGTACAACATTATGGACTACTCCTGACCGTAAGGAAAATTAAAAGCATCAAAAAGCAAATTTACGAAGGATTTTTCCACATGCAATTCAATGAAACGCAGAATCCTCCAGACTTCAAATGCCAAAAGTATTCCATTCCGCGAATTAACGTAAAAATGTTTACAAAAATATTAAATTAAAAAAAATCTGAGAGGACTATGTGTTTATCTTTTCTTAATCATAACTCATAGTCTCTCTAATCCCTCATAATATGTACGATTCATCGATAATATTTGGAATTAACGATTACATGAAATCTTATTCACGAATAGATATCATAAGGTACCTACGAGATTTAAATACCAGCACGATCAGGAGGATTAACATCGTCGATATGCAGAAGGATACGATAGATATGCACAAGTATTCACTATTTGTGACATAAAATCTAAGTCTACCCACACAAAGCACCTCCTAAGATGATTTAAACTTCTGTTTCAATACAGCGCACGCACGATCAGCGACAATGATGAAAGATATCACACGGTTAAATTAACTAAAGGCATTACTTACAAAATCTCCACCTCTCTAATATCTCGTCACAACCTTGGTCAATTCTCGTCCCGGTCCTTGCGTACTCCCAGGATACACCAACATCAACACCAACGCACGCCAGCAACGTGAACACTAATGCAGTGATTAAGCATTCCCCCACGAGGAGCTCTCCTCGCGAACGAAATAAAAAGTGGTGGGGGTGGTGGGCGATGAACTTTAACCGGCCTATCAGAGCGCTTGGCGGGAAATACGAGCGAGCCGACGCTACCCCCACCCCGTCGCGTTTCCATGGAGACGCTTCGCGACAGACACCTCCGCGCGGTTTACAGACCTCTTTTAGGGACTCAAAGGTTTCGCAGAAAGCACGGCCAGGAAGCAGATGTAGGCCTCTAGTTTTTTCGACTTAAAAATTATCTATCAATCCACTATTTTGAGAAGACTGGGACCTTCGTGCGTGGAAATAATCATAGAATGTAAATTCTATTCTTGGTTTCGGAAAACCATTCCATTTCGGCATAAAATTACCTCAAAACTTATGCATTTTTTTGCTCCTAGCAGCCTTCTACATTCGCCTATCGCCACAACCGGCGGGCGCGGAAGCTAGGGGATTCCGCTTCCTTTGCATTTAATTGTCCCCAACTGCATTTACTCTAGGAATACTTTTATCTTTTAATTTATTCATTGTATTCAAGACCTTCAATTGAATTAAACTGCCATCGATTTCCCAAAATTATCTTTGTAATTAATAAGGTGACCAACTTTTTTACAGTGAAAATGAGGACAGAAATTATTTTTTTACAATGAAAAGGAGGACGCAAATAAAAAAATACAAATATCGTAAATAAATGAAACATTTCATTCGTTGTAACAATAATACACTACATACAATATGATAAGTGCATAATAAAAGTATTTGTGACCGTTTATATTGTGATTATGCTTACATACATATTAATTATTATTTAAATGAGTACTTTTCCATTGAATGAATATTTTTAATCAATGTATTATCTTCTAACAATATATTGGAAATATCTGAACAAAAATTATCTTTCATATCGAATTTATGGCAAGAGCTACAGCTAGAGTATCAACATTCAATTTCAATTTTTCACTTGCCCAAAAATCATTAGCAATTGAAAAAAAACTCTTTAACTGCTGCATTAGTTCCAGGGCAGAACAACGTAAATTGAACAAGAACAAAAAAATGTTCACATGAAATATGGTTATGGTTGAAATGGCCTAATATTTCCACCGATCTTTTATCAATTTCAACATGTTGATTTTCCCATTCAACCTGTTCATTTCAACATGTTGATTGCGTCTCGCCGCACTGTACCTACCGAGCCTTGATGAATCGTCATATCAAGTAAATATACGTCACATCACGTGTAACGCGTCACGGCTTGGCATCGATCAAATACAGAGATTTACAGATTAGTCTTAAAATATCGAAAAGGAGGACATGTAGGAGAACACATTTCGAGGGAGGACAGAACTTACAAAAGAAGGACTGTACTCCCTAAATAATGGCAATAAAATTTACGATAACAATTACAATGTTTAATTAATTTAATATTTTTCCATGGATAATAAATTAAAAAAACGGTCAACAATATCATATAGGGATATGTTATCTATACACTGTCCAAATTTGACTAATTTATCATAAACATTATTCTTTTAAATGACATTTTATTGAAAGTCTGCAATTTTCATGAAAATCCCTTGGCACTTTTAAGACACCTTTATGGAATATCGGCTGGAACTCAAAGGGTTAAAGGAGGACGGATGGTCACCTTATAATTAAGTGAGTTTATACCAAACGTTAAGCTCACAATCACATAAAATTGAATAAAATGTGATAATATCTCCTCTTGGAAATGGGATAACTAAATTCATTGATAATCATTGTCTCATCTACCAAAAAATGTATAATACCTCATAATCTCAATATTTATGCACATCAAATTACTCCCTGAAATGTCTCGTCTGATGAAGATTTACTCTTTTACATTTCATTAACTTTAAAAGATAGCTGTCCAAATTGATAGCTTATGAGTTAACAGAATCTAACTATAGGAATCAAAGTTCGTAATAAAATCGGCGCTAAATGTTCCCCTAATACACTTTATTTTCTAAAAAAACAAGCATTGTAAATTAATTGGTAATTGAGCTATATCTAGCACAAATTTACTTGAGACAAAATAATGAAACAATATCAACTATCACAATTTTTATCATCAATGAGACTTAAAAGAGTTACATTCATTAAAGTATCTGTTTACAAGAGAGTGAAGTTAAAGAGTGGCATGATTGGTGATATCCATACCTGCAATTTTCTCCAGCATTCAAGTCTCTCCCAGCTTGCGTCCAGGAGAATGATCGTCTACCGATTGCCTCTTTTTTTATTTTAAATTTTAAGTGATCTCAAATTTTCTGCAGTTATTGATAATAGTAAAATATTAAGAGATTTTTTTCAGTTTCAGCCTTATTTTATTGATCTACCGATTTCAAACCCTAGCGCGTCATGTTCGATGTGCGTCATGTGCAATAGAATTAAAATAGTTTTTTATGCTCCTTATGCCGACGCAATACTTGGTGAGCATAAGCTCAAGGGCTGTTGGAAAGATTAAAATTTAGAAATTGGGATGGACAAGAAAGGGAGAGGAGTGACTAAGAAGCAATGTCGAGGTCGAGGAAAAGGAGAAACCACGGGTAGCATCACTTTACTGGAGGTCATATCGGGAATCGGTTGGGAATCTTTGGGAATCGGTTCTGTGGAAATATTTTAGAGCTTTAAATAACTGTGAAATTGTACATTGTGTGTAGTAGGTACCATGGTGAACATCGCAAATTTCATAAAATGATTCCTGAGATTTTCAACTTATTCATACTTGGAGCTGATGATCAAGGTATCTTGACGCTTACGTTGCGTTTGCTTTTCTTTCGGAATACTATCCTTAGTTTCAGTGCCTATTTAGTTCAGTTCGGCTTCCAGCTATAGTAAATAGTGTTCAAAGGAAGTGCCTCAAGTAACGGAGAGGAAAAGGTGCAATTATTTAAGATATACCTCTTAAATTAAATGTAGATAAACAGTGTCGTCCGATTAGGAATCGGTAGCCAGAGCGAGGGGAGCCTTGCCGATTGCCTCTCCGCCTGGAAATGGAAAGAGGACTACGAAAAGAAAAGAGGAAATTCGTATATTCCCTTAATAGGAAATAATATTGAAGAATTATTGGGATTCAAGCTACCCACAGTGAGAGAAGTGCTCAATGTTTTCTTCTATCACCTAAGGTGTATTAAAAATGATAGTGTAGGTGCGAGGAAAGTTGTGAGGAATGTACTTAACTTTTGGAACAAAACGAGAATTCCTATTGTTCAGAAAGTTAGAGCAATTGGAAAGCTGGAAGAATTACACAAGCAATGGAGGAATATCAGTTGACACAAGGAGAGAGTGGGAAGTGCCATGGAGAAGAAGAAAAAAGAAACCTTAGTTCTTAAAATGGATCAGTTGTTTGATATTGCGAAGGGTAACGCCATAGAATTCTTACAGCACAAAGAGATAAATGTGGCAAAACGCTCTGATAAAAGATCTTGGGCTGAAGAAGCCGAGTTCTTACCTGAGCAAAGGGGGCCACGAATTGCATCTATTGGTGGAAAATATTTCAATATGAGTAAATACGAAAATAGAATTACTCAAAGGCAATCAAGGAAACTGGAGAGATAATTAAAGCTACGAGAAAGAATCGCAAAGGATTTGGAGTCTCGTCAAAGATCAGGTAAATTTTCAATAGATATCGGTAGTTATAATATAATTCCTTGTAAATGGGAGTCTAATATCCCCTCAAATAAAAACTCGGTTGCCTGTTTATGACGGATGGATGGATTTTTATTGGCATATAGAAATTACATTATTGGTTCAAAATTGGCCGAACACAATAAGTTTCAATGAGTTAGGGGGGAAATACTTTAGTTTCAACTAATATGTCGGATATTTTCAGGTTCCATAGGATGGTAGAGACTGAAGTCTCTGAGGATAAAAGTGAAAAAAGAAAAGAAAAGTCTTCAACCTCTGGGTGTCCTGTCCCTAAGAAAAGAGGAATATTCGATGTATTGACCCACGAAGTGATTGAGGTGATTGATGTTGCTAAGGTTAGCAGTAGAGCAGCTGTGAAGATTTTAGCTGCCGCATCTCTGGCACTCAAAAAATATATAACGAAAACCAATATCTACCGTCATTCCCTGCTGAGAGAACGGGAAAAGTTACGTGACGCATCTGCTAAAAAATGAAAGGAAAAATTTACATCAGATCGTGTGCTCACTGTTCACTGGGATGTGAAGATTGTTAAATCCCTTTCAGGGAGAGCTGTTGAGGAACGGCAGGCTATCATTGTTTTTGGAATAAGTAATTAATCAAATGCTGGGTGCTCCAGCTCTTTCAAGTGGCAGAGCTCTGTCGATCGCTAATGCTGTGGTGGACGTGGAGTGGAAAATAATGTCTTTCGATACCTAAAATGTGAACACAGGTAGGTTCAGTTGAGCTACATTAATTTCCCCATAGTACATAGCGTAAAATATAAATCTATAATTATGTCATCTCCTTGCAGTATTTTATTATGGTCTTTTTACTCCCTAAGGTCGCAAAATGGTGCGGCAATATCGATTGAACGGCTTATGGGAAGAGATTTAATATGACTACCCTGCCACCATCACGCATTTGAGCGAGTGCTTGAGAGTGTGTATCAAGCAGCCATGGGGTCATCCATTGGGCCAGAAAGAGAGATATTTAAACATTTTCAAGACAAATGGCCGAGAATTAATTAGAATAAATTTTCCATTATTAAAAGGCATAGGCAAGCAATTAAAATGTTTAATGGGGGATTATCATTCGAATGATTTTTCGATATTACCGTTGAAATCAAATATGCAAAGGTTTTCATGTAGATTCAAGGAGTTGCTTCGAAACATTAAGGCCTAATACCCAAATAAGTAATTGCAGAAAGTTGCATTTTTTTCTGTTTCCGCAAAACGACCTCTGACGTCATTTCATCCATCGATCAAAGGCCCGTGGTTCAATTCGGTGAAGATTAATATTATTTCAAAGTATTTTCTAAATACGTTGTTTATCATATCGACCTCACAATTTGATATATAGGGAAGTAATATCGAGTTTAGGTTATGAAATTAAAATCAGCTATTCTTTGCCAATTTTGACAATGTTTTTACCTGGGGCCGTATTCTGTAACTTGGAGCTCCGGAGCTAGGAGCTTCAGCTCCCACCCAGAATTAGCTCCTACTCGTCTTCTACAATTCACTGGAGCTAACTCAAGCTCCAAATAGGGGTGGAGAAAAGTCAGCGGACGAAGTGTTAAATTTAAATTCCGGCGAGCGAATGATCTGCCAATCACAATCATCGTTTCATTTTTCGTGACGTTTTCCCGGCTTGTACTTCCGGAAAAGAGCAGACAGCAGTCGAGAATACCAAAAGTAAATAATATTGAAGCATTATTGATTGTACGACTTTAACATATAAACAAAGTACCTTTTTAGCAATATACCGACAATTTTACAAGCTATAGAAGCTCAATCACGACTATCCAGGAATACCCTGCCGAGTTTGACGTGTTTACATTTGGGAAGCTGGGAAAACGTCAGCTTGATGCATGCAATTATATGATTTTACTTGTAGGTTCGCATCAAAAAGAAGAATAAAGCAAAAATTAAACACTTTGATGACGAATTTCCTGAATCAGTTGATTTTTTACTTAAGAGAACAAAATATCATAGTAATCCAGTATAACACTTGTCATCCTCAACAGCTGTTTCTGTGAACCGCGAGTTGAAAATAATAAGAAGATTTCCTTTATGTTTTTTCTATATTTTCATATTCTTGATGGTTAATTTATGTACATCTAAGGTAAAAATGCTTTATTTAAACCTGCAGCAGGCGTTAATCTATACGTTAGTTCATTGTTTTACTATTCCATCATGTATACGATCGTCAGTGATTGAAGTACACACATGATGATAAATGCAATCGATCGGCCATTTACTGATGATATATTTGTTATTCTGTTATATTTTCTGCGAAACTACTATTAAATCTACAAAATGTACACAACAATTCGGAAATTATCATTATTTAGGAATTCCCACTGAAGTGTGCAGCTATAATTTATACCCATATGTTATGCTCATATAGAAAGATTGGCGACGTTTACTTGAAATTCTCGAGTCAATTTCCAAATCAAAGTTCTACGGAACTACCAATGAATACTTATGTAACTTAAATTATTATGGTTCTACGTTAGGTAACTTGTACTCGAAGAATCTGTATCACATACGCTCACTTTTCACTTAAGGAAACGAACTAAAGCTGCTTAGTAATTGATTTACATCATTTAATTATAGTTATACATATGAGCAATCATATTCTGCGAGTGCATGCGTATGACCACTTTAACATAGACATGCATTTATGCATATAGCTTTTGTCATCGATTGAACTTCCATAAACGTACCTTACCTAAACATTCTATCGTGTATTTTCCTTCTCTCCACGCAGCAATGTCAATATTAAGATTAATACCTCGAACTGCAGTTGAAATAATGTTATTAATAGGTAAGAGAATTAATCGTACTCGACCACACATTGAGAACTTGCTTAACAATAATAAAAAAGTAGATCATTAGTTGATAAAAAAGGAAATTACGATCATATCCTAGCGGGTTAACAACATCAAAATAAGAACATACGTGAAAACATTACAACATATGTTTTATGACAATGGAAGTGCTCCTATCGACTTTGATCATTGCTTAGTTTTATTTTCTCGATCATTGCTTAGTTTTATTTTAACGATTCTCAACAGTATGAGTGACAAAGAAATTAAATGGAATAACCTAGTATACATGCAAAACACGTTTTTATCGATGAATGTTCACGAATTGATCTCCGAAAGACAAGTAAGGCAGCAATATTGACATCGAAATAATTTTATTCCATGATGTAAACAGGGATGGGAATTTTTGGTTAAAATAGGTTAAAAATAAATCCTTTGGGTATCTTGATTCTTCCGCCGCGGTAGATAAGAGTATCACCTCAAGAAAAACTACCAAGAAAGAGAAAATAGTATCATCGGATTCACAACAACATGCACACTTCACGAAAAATTGACAAAACACTGCGGGAATGCGCATGGATTTCACTGAAGAATACTCCTAACGCGGCCACGAGGCTGGCGCTAGCCGGAGCTCCCATCTGAGGCATGCTGGGGCTCCCAAAAGAGCTTAGGGACCGTTACAGAATACCATGAGGAGTTAAATAAGCTCCGGAGGCTTCACTAGCTCCTTCCGGCTCTTTGAGATGCTGACTTCGCCGGGTTGGTGCCAAATGAAGCTCCTGTTCTCAGGAGCTTTCCAATACATAATACGAATGGGAGTTAGGAGCTTATTTAAGATCTTTTCACCAGTTAGCTCCGGAGCTTCGAGTTACAGAATTAGGCCTCTGATGTTGAAAGTCGCAAATGAATCTATTCTCAGCTCTGAAGATGGAATAGTTAAATTCCGAAACGTCGGAAAAGAATAGCTGATTTTAATTTGATGACCTAAACTCGATATTACTTCCCTATGTATTTTCTAAATATTTATACTGTTGTATTTCCCGTAGAGGTCGACATCTTCACAAAAGCCTTTTTAAGGCATATTTTAGAATGGATCGGGAAGAAGAGGGAAGAAGCGATGGATGAAATGACGTCACGGCCGCTATGGGAAGGGAAGTCCATTCAACCTTTGATTTGCAAATTATCATTTGTCATGGTCCCCTGCACGATAAAGTAATAAGCAAAAATTCGGATACACCCCCAATTATTGCCATTATTAACTACGCAAGAAATAAGATCAAGATAACGTCAGCAATTAATTGATCGATTCATAATGCTTTTCTCTTGCAATATAAAAGCGTTTTACCGTAAATAAAAAAATTAAAAATTCTCTTCTTCAGGTAGGATAGTCTCGAGATGATTATCGAGACTTACTGGAGCTTTGTATAGTTTTTCTTGGAGGAGTGCCTCCAGGTGGCATCCGCTTCAAGCGGCCGGGACCAATGCACAATACTCGATGGATGTCTAAAACCATTTACTCAATTAAGATGTGGCTCTTTCGTGCGCAAGTCTCCTTAAACCGGGCTCAGGAAGATGGCCTCCTGCATGTTTCACTCTTTATTGTAAATTGTAGTAGAGGGTGCCCGTTGAAATTCAACGGGAAGAAGAAAAAATTATAACTGTTTCATGAGGTAAAAAAAATCCCCATGATGTGACGCGCAATTTGCAAATACCATTAAGTATACCATAACCAATTCATTAACCACCCATTGAGAGGATATGGTGAAACATACACCATAATAAAGGGAAAATAAGAAACCCTTGAACCGAATCCAGGCTTTCTTATTAGAGTAAATGTTATTTTGTTAAAACAATCCCTTTAAAAAAGTGTTCACGGTTATAACAATTTTCGCCCGTCTGTAATAGCACGTGCTTCCTCTCGTTCTTGTAGTTAAGTCGTAGGAAGTTAAGTTTGGTGTATTTTGTATTTCATATGGTCATCACAATTTCCGTAAAAAATAATGCGTGAGAAATTTAGTTAAGTATATTTTAAAACGTTTATCACACTAACCTTGTTTTCACAAATCTTAACACCATTATTCAGTTAAACTTTCACCGATCACGAATTTTAAAGACGAATAGTCAGTTAACATCTCGGTAAACATTTGATTGCTACAGCAGTATTTAGTATGTGTACGCCATCTTGCGGTTAACGTTAACCTCACAAGCTCATGAAACCGGGCCTAAATTTGAAAAAAGCCTCAGCTGTTGGTGACTTCCCCAAATGACTTCTACCACTCATCGAAAAAAATATTCAATAAAAAATGGAATTTAAGTGTTTTCCTCAGAAGAATAGATCCCTATTTTTTGGATTAAAACACATGTTAGATTTATAGTTGAATTAGAATTCAATGGCAAATTTGTTTTCGTCTTCATCCTAAAAGAAAAATATGTCAGCTAAATTCAGCGACACACTTTAACGAAGTTAGAATAAAGATCAAAGAAAGTTAAAATAAATAAAGATCTATCCGAGAAAGGGAATTAAAAAGGTTAAATTAAGCTTTCCCTCTGTAGGCATGGCGACATGATTGAAAGATTAATTTTCCGAGGTGATTGCAGGATGACTATTTACCTATTACGGTGAAGATCTGCGTACTCTATAGTCAAATTGTCTTTAGAAGCAAAAAAATATACGTCAATCGCTTAAAGTCATCCTCAGGGGCATAATTTTGGGCCAAAAAAATTAAGAAAGGGAAGGTAGCGAAAGAATTTCGGTCCTTCCCCCCATGTCATAAAAACAGATTGGAGATAAGTGAATACACATGACGCTGTGACAACAATAGTGAGGGCCTTCACCTTAGAAATTTCCTCGTTTTTACGTGTTCAGCTTACCGAAGAGAGAATGCCACTTTTAATACGACACAGGGTCACACGCGCGCGACCTTACAGGGAGAGGGTTGACTAAAAAATCCAGCGCCTCAGGCATTTGTCTGTCGCTCCTGCGAAATATGGCAAGGACACCTGCTCATACCAGACGGCGGCGGCAAGTTGTGTTTTCTTCTGCGCATCTACTTGAAACTGCGCATCGGCTGAGCACGTGTGCAAGAGAAATAAGTTAAGAATACTAAGTTCTTCCCTTCGCGATACAGAAGGAGTAAAGATGCAGGTGACTACTTCGATGGCATCCAACAGCATATGGGTGGAATAAACTAATATTATCTCGTAAGGCACCTTTGATTTTGGTTCGCAAAAAGTAATTTGGGGGCAATACCCCCGGTTCTGACTGTCCTCGTTTCACCACTCATGCTATGGAAGAAAAAATAATACTTTTATAATGCTAAATAGTACTTTTCTTAAAGAACTGCGGTTTCCTTGGACCATTTTTTCTATTTTTTTTAAGGAAGCAAAGTTGCAGGCGGAAAAACTGATTTATCCATTGATTTCCTTTGGGCGTTTTCCCTCATAAATTCTTGAACAGTGTCACGGGACGCTTAAAAAAAAAATGAATATTAGGAAAGTTGGGAATATTTCGTAAAAGTTCTCTCAGCTTTGAATTGAAGAAAAAGTACAATAATAAAATTATGACATTTTTTCCTTCATTATAGTATTATTCTCGAGATGGTACGACCGTTATTTATAATTTAATATCGCAAAAGAAACTAAGACTGTGAGCGAAATAATGAACTATTCATACATTCCTTACGGGAGTTGATGAGAATGATCTGGATTCGAACCTGAGACTTAATGTGTACAAAAAAGTAGCATTATCTATAGAGTGGTAACATTTAATAATGTGTAAAGTTTGAAAGATGTTCAACTTCTGATTCTTGCAAAACCTAAGTGATGCTTGAAAACGTTGCTGCTTTAGGCTTTCCTCTGTAGGATTAATATTGTAGGATTAAAAAGAAATTGGATTTTCACGATATTTCTTCTGAATAACGAAGCGTAATGGAGTATCAAAAATATTGCAACAGCAAATTTTTATGATGATTAATCTGATTGCAATAAAAGAGTAATATAATAATTATCCTTGGCTTTATCACGATCCAGTGTGACTGCGAGAACTGTGGCGACAACCTTGGGTGTGCGAATTAATTATTTCTACATCTACACAAAAACAAAGAAGCAGACAAAGGGATAATCGTGCATCAAGCATAAATTATGGCAAGAAGAAAAGTTCAATTAAGGTGGCTCTACACTGACTATGTGAGTCAAAACAAACATCAAATTACTCATAGTGATTTATTTGGTTTAAATAATCCTACTTTCGCTGATTAAATGGATTACCTATTGAAAACCAAAGTTAAGGTACACAATATGTAGATTATAGCACGAATATATTTTCAATTACCACATTTTTCCAGCTCTAAGAGCCTACAGAAGCGTCATTTGTATGGAAATACAGCATTCTGACTTCAATTACGGCAGAAATTCGCTAATAACTTTAAGAAATAGGTGGTAAGATTCCTATACTTTATTTTTATTCAATTTTCCAGGACTTTCCGCTTCTTATAAACAGTTTTAATCAATAGGTTATTCATGCTTTATTGTTCAAATTGACGTTTTGCTGCTGTAAACTGACCATTTTCCATGAGAGCCCATGTTAAATCTCCACTTTCAAGATTGAATTACAGTAAAAATAGCTTTGAAACTCTTATTTTTCCCTCTTAGTTTAGAAAACTCACTTAAAAAATGCTATATTTAAGTTTTCAGAGCTTCTGGTATAAGTGACCCTGAGGCCAGAGTCACCATTATTTTCTACCCTGCACAACATCAGCAGTTATCAATCCAATGATTTACTTACTACGGCCCTCCACTCCATTTTACTATCAGCTAACAGCTTCATTCCTTCGTACAGGTAAGAATTTATTATCGAAGAAAAAGGATGCATTTTAATGTACAGGTTATTGGAATTATCGTCAGCATAATGGAGTAATTGGAGGAAAAGATTGGACTGTCTACATCTTGTAACAAATGAAAATGGCTTCTGAGAAAAATTAGAATTCAAAGGGTTTCTGCAATTCAACTGTTTTCACTTAACTTGAATAATATACAGCGATCTTGTCTAAATGTTTTGTGAACTGAGTGGCCCTTATGGAAATTTGTATTGTCATTCGTCTAGGGATATGCAATACATATTACAAATTCATTGGGAATTCCAAGGACCCAAATACTAAAGGTTCCATCACCTTCTTCCTGGATTCCGTTCGCATGGTTGCTTTGGAGGATGTATCTCCTATCCTGGAGTCGTCTCCAGGATAGGAGATACGTCATCATCGACCTGAAGATACCTCAAGGATAGGAGGAGAAACGTCTTTTTCAACCTGAAGACGCCTCCAGGATAGGAAGAGAAAAGTCATATTATTCCTGAAGACGCCTCCAGGATAGGAGGAGAAACGTAGTATTCGACCTGAAGACCCCTCTTGGATAGGAGGAGAAACGCTGTCCTCTAAAGCAACGACGCGACCGAAATGGAAGAAGATGGAACCTCTGCCCACACGTAGCGGAAAATTTTGAGAGACATCCAAGTACTACTTTCCGGATAGATCCAAACAATCCAGCAAAGTTCTTAGGCTTTCCGGCGAATAATATTAGTAAAATCTTCTCGGGTTTGCCACCGGGTAAGTCTTTTAAAGACCAACGTTTCGACGAGTGACTCCCTCATCGTCATCAGGGCTGAGACTGATAACCGAGTTGGTCCATGCCGGGTTTTTATGGCTAGCCAAGGGTGGTTGAAGGGGTTCCTATGGGTTCCCCTATTTCTCCAGCAATTGCAAACCTCTTCATGGAGGATTTTGAAGAAAAAGCTCTAAATTCGGCTACACTTCGGCCGAGGTATTTTTTCTGGTATGTGGATACTTTCGTCGTTTGGCAACATGGACGGTAAACACTAGATGAGTTTTTGAGTCACGTGAATCAGCAGCTTCCCAATATCCAATTTCCTATGGAAGAGGAAACTAAAAACTGCCTTCCTTTTTTGGATATCCTAATTGAAAGGAAGCCTGATGGTACTCTTGGACGACGTGTGAACAGATAACCAACTCACACTAACCTCTACTTAAATGGGAGAAGTCACCACCACCCCTCACATAAGCAGGGTATCTTAACCACCTTGATACATCGGGCAAAAATGGTAGCAGATGCAGAAAGTCTTGCCTCTGAATTGGAACATCTGAAAACTACGTTCAAACCCAATGGGTATAGTAACAGAGATTTTCACTTGGCCTTCCAGTTCCAGTTCCAGTAGGTAGTAAACCTTTAGCGCTGCCACGGGCGCGAGCCCTCTACAGCTGTTGAGCATGGTTAAGTTTACTGTACAAGCAAGAGGGAGGAAAATTTAGGGTGGGGGTATGATGAGGGGCGGTGGAGCTGGAGTGGTGACTGGTGGGTAGGCAAGGGAATGACGATTGCGGCAACAAACTAACTCTTAAATGACACTGGCTTTTTATGTTTCCATTTTTTTTTATTAATGCAGCTAATGTTATAATATATATTTTTCCTGTACTCTTAATTATATATATATATACTTTGGTTTCCTTGGAAAACAGTATTCTTTTTTTAATCATTTGGTTTCCATTTAATTTTATTAATATTATTTTCCTTTCCTTCTTTTTTTAAATAAATAAATATATGTATATATAAAAATTATGGATATCATTATAATTATTTTTTCATTATTTTTTTCTTTTCTAATTGCATTGACTTAAATAATTTTTATATTAAAAAACAAAAGGGATTAATGTGCCTTTGGGTAATAAACATAGGTACTAAAACACATGGAGATAATTTGAGGTTGCGACCGGTAAATAAGCTAGGTTGGGAAGGTGGGATGGGTGATGGAAGGGTCAAATGCTTTAATCTTCCGACTGATTTTTTTCTTTTTTTCGTTTTTAGGAAGGAGAGGTATCAACTGATGGCGAAATTTGAAGCGGCCTTTCGGGTGAGAAGGAGACCAAAGTTGGGAGATGAGAGGGTTATTGGACTGTTTTAAGGACAAGGAATAATTGATGGAGCAGGATAGGATCATTTCGACTACCGTAGGAATTTGGAGTTCTTTGCGGATGCAGGAGTTGGGAATGAACCAGGAAGCACAGACAATTTGACGAGAGATTATATTGAGCCAGGTTTGAAGACGAATGACTTTGGAATCGCAGATAATGGACCAGATGGGTGAGGCATATAGGATTTGTGGAAGGATAATGGAATGGAGGACTAAGAGTTTGTTATTGAGGGATGAGACACTATTGCGGGCAAGGAGAGAATTAAGAGCGAATTCAGTTTTTTTTAACTTATGACAGTATGAGGTCGAGATAGTTATTAAATGAGAGTTTATCATCAAGGACGATTCCAAGGAAGGTGGCGGCGGCGCGTTGGGGAATAAATTGACTATAGAGAATGAGGGAAGAAAGGTCGATTTTGGTGAAGGATTTAGTAAAACAGACCTTTGAGCATTTTAGGGGGTTAACTGAGAGGTACCATAAGTTCAGCCAGTCTTCTATTAAGTCAAGATGATGTTTAGAGGGCATCGTATTTTTTTCCAGCCACCAACTTTGTGAAACAATGGTGGTATCGTCCGCATAAAGGTAAAGTTCGGTGAGAGAGGTGGAGGGGATGTCATCAATGTAAATATTAAATAGGGTAGGACTGAGGACGGTGCCTTGAGGAACGCCAGTGTGGATAGGGTTAGGAGCGCTAAGGTAAGAATTGTGTCTGATGGAGAAGGAACGGTGATGGAGAAAGGACTGGATAATTTTAATGAGGTAGATGAGGATGTTGAGTTTAAGTAATTTAACTATGAGCCCAGATTGCCAGACCTTGTCGAAGGCCTGGCTAATGACCAGAAAGACAGCAGTGGTAACCATATTGGAGTTTTGCTCGGAATAAATGTATTCAGTGAGACGGTTGATTTGATGGACGGTGGAGGTTTTGCTGGCAAAGCCGAATTGCTCATTACGGAATAGTGGGAGGAGAAGATTGCGGAGACGGGAGAGGATTATTTTTTGAAAAAGTTTGGCAAAGGTACAACGGTCAACGAAATTGGGCGGTAGTTGTTAACATCGGAAAGGACTTTACCACATTTGGGGATCATAATAAAAGTGGACGACTTCCAGGAGTCTGGTAAGTACGAGGAGAGAAGACAGTAGTTAAATATACAAGTGAGGTACAAAATGAGGGGGGAAGGTAGTAATTTGACAGCACGTGGAGAGATGTGATCGGGACCTGGAGAGCATTTGTTTGGAAGGGAAGAAATGAGTTTCTTGACTTCGTTCTCCTGACAGAAGATGGGTACGGGTGTATGGCAGAGGGAAAGGGAAATTAGGGATTGATTGACGAGGAGTTCATTTTCTGCATCGGTGATAAAGGTGTGTGGGGCGAAGGCCGAGCACATGCGTGTGAGAAATGCTTCGCCACGATCTGTGTCAGTATCAAGCTTGGTTTTGTTAATGATGAGGGAAGGAGTAGTTTTATTGGTATTTCTAAGGCATCTGGCATATTTCCAAAGGGAGTTGTCAGTACGGGAGAGGGAAGATATTTTTTTATTCCATTGTTGGGTTTTGAAGTTGGACATTTCACGCTTTATTTGTTTGGTTAGGAAGTTAAATTGAGATTTGATGATTGGCGAGCGGGTGGTCTTGAATTTGCGGTGAAGTCTATTTTTATCCTGAATGAGTGAGAGTAGACAGGAGGGAAGAGCGGAGGAGATAAGTGGGAGGTAATTAGAGGATCATTGGGAGAGGTTGAGGGCACTTGTGATAACCGTGTTTAGAGAGACGATAGCATTGTTGATTAAGGTAGGATCTTGGGTTACCTGTGGGAGATCGAAAAGGTCGGATTGAGAGAGGATATTGGAAAAGCGGTCCCAGTTGTGGATGATAGAGGAAGAAGGGGCAGGAAACGTTGGGGACGATTCAATGGAGAATGATACAGGAAGATGATCTGAGGAATAATGGTAAATAACGTTGGCGGGAATTTCATAATGGTAATTGGATGAGATTGCGATGTCAATGATGTCAGAAGTATCAGTGTTGTTTGTTCTGAAATGTGTGTAAATTCAAAAGGAGAGTGTAATTGTATGTCGTGTTCATTAATGAATAATAAAGTGTTTTTCCGTTGGAATTTTGTATTCGGCAGCCCCACGATCGGTGCTTACAATTTAGGTCTCCCAGGACAATTGTGGGAGAGGAGGATGAGAGGATAGAGCGAAGAAAGGTAGGAGAGAAGGTTTTAGGAAAGTGGTAGTAGAAAAAGATGCATATTGGTCCAAACAAGGTGTGAAGGGAGATACCAATAGCTTCGGCGGTGTTGGAACGGATGGAAATTTGAGTGTGCTTAAGGGATTTTTTAATAAGAATGGCAACTCCACCTCCGATTTTTGCTTGAACCGGATTGTTGGGGGTACGGTCTTTGCGGTAGATGGAGTAGCTTGGAGCAAAAAGAGATTTATTGGGTTGAAGGTGGGTTTCTGTTAGGGCAATGATGTCGGGAGAACAATGAGAAATTAGCAAGTGAAGGTCAGGAATACGGTTTGAAATGGAATTGCAGTTTCACAGAAGGCCCTTAATATGAGAAATACGGTTATTACTGTGTGGCATCAAGGATTAGGTGACAAAGGGTGGAGAAGGAAGATAGAAACATTTGAGGACGATCAGGAAGAGGAGTGGCAATTAAGCGGGCGAGAGGTTCAATGGCTGAGTTGACTATCGCTGCCCAATTAATTTGGGCTATCGAGGAGTTGGTGGCCGATGAGGGGGGGAAGTGAAACAAGAGGGGGGTACTGTGGCAGTGACCAATGGCGTGGGAATAGTTATCGGGGAGTTGGAATCGGAATGGTTTAGTGGCAAAGGGTTCACAAGGGAGGAAGATGTTGCGGAGATGGAAGGGGAAGGAGGGGGGAGTGTGGGGGGGATGGTAGGAGCAGAGGTTGAAGAGAGAGAATTGGGCAATCGTAGCATAGACGGGGGGGAAGGGATAAATCAAGAAGAGAGGGAATTGGAGTGGAGAGGGATGGGAATTTTTCAGCTGCAGCATAGGGGGTTTATGTCCCAGGCAGAGGAGGAGGGGGGAGGGGCAGGGACATAGGTGGGAGGAGTCAGGGTTTCAAGAGAGACGTTAAGTTTTTTGGATTTCGCTATTAAAAAGGTAGGGCATTGGCGGTACGTCGTAGCATGATTGACCCCGCAGTTGCAACAGTGAAGGGGGTCGTTAGGGGTAAGGGGACAGGCTGAACGGGAGTGGTTTTTTCCACAACGGCGGCATCGCAGAGGGAGATGGCAAAAGTTTCGGGTGTGCCCGAAACGCTGGCAGTTTACACATTGAGCTGGATTATCAGAGGGAGTGAATAGGGAAATGGAGATAGCAATCAATGCCACAGTAGGATTTCATTAGGAGTAATTTTTTTTCTTTAGATTGACCTGCGAGGGAGAATTTAAAGAAGGAAAAGGGTTTTAGATGATTGGGGTCAGAGGCAAACAGGACCATCCCGGTTGTCTCGAACCCGGCTTCAGCTAAATCATGGGAGATGGTATCGGTGGGCGTGACGGGAGCAATGCCCTTGATGATGCTGGAGCTGCGCGTTTAAATATTAGGGGGTTAGTAAAAAAAATCTATATTGTTAGTTTCGCAAAATTTACGGGCTCTACGATGGTCATCAGGTGTTTAAGGGTGAAGACAAAGAAGATTCTGGGAGTGAGTAATAAAGGGGTGGTAGTTAAGGAGGCGGCAAAGTTGTTGCATGTGACTGGAGTATCGGGTTGAGGCCATGATACGGATGGGAGGGATTTTGGTGGAAGAAGGACCAGACGAATCGGTGATAGGGGGTTTTCAACCGCCCTTGGATAGCTATAAAAACCCGGCATGGACCAACTCAGCAATCAGTCTCAGCCCTGATGACGATGAGGGACTCACACGTCGAAACGTTGGGCTTTAAAAGCCTTACCCGGTGGCAAAACCGAGAAGATTTTACTAATCCAGCAAGGTATCTCCTCCAGTGTCTTTGCCTCGCAATAATACATGCTTAAATTTTCGAGAGCTGTTTAAGGAAATACATAATTGAATATCCACAATTATCTTGCCATTGCTAGTTCTGAATTTTTATTAGATCATGATCAAAATTGTTCCTTTTTCAGTCATGACGATTTTAAAATATTTTGGGCTACCTATGCATGATTCAGGAGCAATAATAGAGTTTTGCTTTGAATTACCAGGAACACTAATGCTTACCGGGAAATATAAATCAACACCAAGAATGAGAAAAGATAGGGTGAATATTTATGCCTAAACGGAGAGATTAGGATTGAAAAACAACCAGCTGAAAATGCTAAATTCTTCAGAGAGCGTAGTAAAAAGTAATCGAATGATCCAAAATATGAAAAAACTATTGTAAATAGATAATATACACTTCCCTGAGGAAAAATGAACTTTTACCAAAGAATGACCGACCTTGCCTCACCTCCCCTCTAAATCCAATTTTATACTGTTTGTCTGTTTTTGATGTAGAAAAACATTATCTTGTTCATCAGTAGGTTTTCGCAGGTTTTTCACACACACCCTCTTCTATGGGTGTTTTCCTGCAGCGAGTGTTTTTAAACAAGTGTGTAAGCCTAATAATCCTGAATTTCTTCCCACTTATGTACACATGATTTTTACAGATTATGGTGGTATTGTGTCTTATTTAATTTTGCGTTATATTGTGAATGCATAAATATCCCTCTCCACTACTGAAGTGTCTTGTTCACGCTTAAAAACGTTGCTCTATTCTGAAATTGTATGCACACATTGACGTGGGGTTAGATGGCAGAGAGGATTTTATAGTCTCAATGTCTCCCGGATAAAGCCGACTTAATCACTTTTACTATCCCTGCTATCTTCCCCTGCGCTATCCCTTTCCATCCGCCATAGCGTCGATAGGTATGAATGATAAAGCAAAGACGAGATTCGAAAGACAGCGAAAGAGAAAGAGCTGTACCAAGGGTGGGTGAGAAAATGGTTGGAAGGCAAAGGATCGGTAATGATTCGAGAGGCGCAAAGGTTCAAGCTGTTAAGACAAGCTGAGGGTTCAATGGTAAGGTTTAAAAGGGCGTTGTCCGGGGAATACCGTCTATATTTAAAGATTTTAAAAGATGGACGTGATCAAGAACTTTTGTACAGCTTTCTCTTTTGCGCATTCTCTGCTACGCCGCGGTCGGTGAGATTTTAAACGATTTTAATTCCATATGAAGAGCCAATAGCAGCTTCAAGCCTTCGCAAGGGGGTATTAACGATGGAGGAGTAGAGGAAGAACCTCTCTTAGACCCGGGGAATCACACGAGCTAAGGTGGTTATGACACGTTATTTGGGGAGGCAACCGACAACTGAGGCCATTTGCGCCACTGAGAAAAGTTGTGGACAGGGTCTTCGGAGCGCGTTTTCCCCGGAATAAATGTTGAAAATTATAAAATATCCTGGATATCCCAGTATTATGACCATAGCTTATTCATAATATTGAACTCAAGACCTAGAAGATGATGCAATCGGCAATTTTTCGCGGGGGTGCGGTGGAGGAGATAATTCAGTTCCAGAAATTTTTATACATAAAAATTCAGCCTGCGTATGTTTGTACGCGCAAAACTCGAAAGGTAGTCAGTTGATTGACTTGAAATTTTGACATAACGTTGCATTCAAATATTTAAAGGTTTCTAAATTATAAAAATTACAAATTTTTGGGTTGCTTTTACCCCAATATAGTTAACATTTACTCTCATAAGAAAAGCATTGAATTCGGTGCAGGTGTGTTTTTATTTGCTTTTTTAAATTACTTGCACTCAAGATATTGGATGAAATGTTTTATCGTAGAACGCAGAAGGGAAGCAGTATTTAATTTTTCATTCAATTTTCTTATACGCTTTTTTTTTAACCTAGTATTGCGTTTTTATTCAGAAATTCATCCATTTTTCTTCCTTTTCAACAATAGAAATTAGGTTCAGTGGCTAATTTGATAGTTGTAGTCAAACGACTACAGTTCCCCGTTCGCCTAGCCTTCTCAAACAAGGTCAATCGCTTCAACCGTGTGGATTAAATCTGGAAAATCCTTGCTTTTCATATGGTCAATTATATGTTGCATGCTCACGAGAGGGACAGCTGAAAAATTTATTTATTTTCCAGAGCCAACCAAAGTAAGACCAAAGCACAACCAGAGTGTGACCAAAAATATTGCATATCCCAAAGTACTTCAATAAATATTTTCAACTTTAATTTTATGCACGAAACATCACTGTCTTTCATTTATATTTCACATGTAAATGTGCCTGCTTTATATATGTATGCCTTCTTAGAAAGAAAAAGGCACTGCAACGCATGCCGGGCACAGCTAGTTATTTAATAATAGCTGAACGGATAAAGTTAGTGGTGTGCAATTTCTTACGAGTATTTGCAAAGACTAAAGCTACAAGTTCCATGCATAACATTTTGTCCACCTTCCTAATTTAGTTAAAATGAAGCACCAAACAAGCTGAATTCGTGTATGAGCTCGATAAATAGGTAGTTTTTTCGCACTTAACAAAATAATGCCAACCAAAGTCTGCATTCAACAAAAAAGTCACTATCAAACGACACAGAATATAATAGGCTTTAAATTAATGCGAAAATGACAGAAATGGCTTCTCTGGTTTCGAAATATTATAATATAAACTCGGTTTGCACAATTTTGAAACGGACAGTAGATAGGCAAAGGAAGGGATTATTTTAGGAGAGGAGGAAGGTTGGAGATAAACGTGGCGTCGGCGTTTTAACGAAAGTCATCAAAGGGACCACAGTTTTACGTCCCATCCGACGGACGGAGTACTGCACTAGAAATACTCTCTAGTCAACACCGAATTTTCATTGGAATGAAATTGAAAAATATGGGAATACACTAAAAGAAAAATATGTTTTCGAACTTGGGCCATCAGAATGGGAAGCCAGCACTCAAGTCACTACACCGACCGGATCACCACGAACTATACGAGAATCGATGGGTTAACGCCAGAAGCAAGCGACAAGATAAAAAATCAAACGTAATTGAGAATATTTCGAAGTACATCATAATACAACACTATTTTTGTAGGTATAGTGATCAGGTGGGTAGAAGACATAATCAAAGAGACATTATCAAAGAGCAATTACATTATAGTTCCCCCCCCCCCGTTAAAAAGTGGTGCTCGATCTTTTAATTCGGAGATATTTCCTCTCGAGTGGTGAAATTGATACCGAGTGACCGTTTCAAAGTGGCATTCAAAACTCCATTTCGTATTAAGAACCTTGTAGTGAACTGTAAGGACCCGATTGATCCTCAGAAGAAAAATGGCGTTTATTTAATGGAATGCAGTGATTGCGGTGGACGGTATGTGGGACAGACGTGTAGAAATTTTAAAATTAGACAAACGGAGCATACAAGGGATTTTAAAAATTTTAATTTTAACGGAAGCAACTGCGCCAAACATCTTTTAACCCATGGACATAAAAGTGATTTTACCATGTTACCTCTCCATTTTACCAATGACAAGCGAAAGCTGAATGCTTTAGAACAGCTGGAGATTTTTAAGAAACAACTTAACCATGATAAATTCCTTGTCAATGAATGTATGTTCCCGGCCTCTTCCCCCATTCTCAAAGCTTTAACCCCCTCCCCTTTGTCCTCTTAGTCCGTCACCCGCAATCAACTTCCCTTCCCTCCTCCCGGTTCCCTTAACCCTCCCCCCTCCTTCCCCCCCCCCAACACCCCCTCCCTCACCTGGCTTTCTCTAGTATATAAGGCTTGCGCTTCTGTTAAATTTTTGCCTGATGATGATGTGAACTTACATCGAAACCCGGGTCGTTTTTAATAAATTCAGTGGTATATGTAAAAAGTTGTCTTTTTCTCCATTATCAAAGAGATAGTCGAAAAGAGAGACATGAGCGTTCTTTTTCTTATGCATCGCACATGACCACAATAGAGAGGAAAGCACTAAAACATAGACTAAAACACAAACCTTAGCATTTATTTTCTCTCCTCATTCTTTAATCCTCGTCTGCAATTCAGGAAGTTGCAGCTTCATTTTCTGCCTGAGTGGATTTTTCATCACTTGTTGCATGCAATCGCTCTTCGATGACTGATGAATGTACCGAATGTAAACAGGCCTTATTAAAGGCTTACGGGATTATGTAATATTAATAAAGCATAAAGCATCTCGAATTATCTGGTGTTTAAAAAAACTTAATTTTCCATCCTTCCGGTGGTGGTAACGTAGAACCCGTCGCCATACTCCTTGCGGATGGCTGCACTATAATATGTAGATGTTAAGCGCAAACAGCCTGCATACACTCGACAACTACACGACCAGTATGGTTGACGGCTTTTATGAACAGAACGCCTAACCTAATTCCAACTTCCAAAAGAAAGCCGTCATACCCACATGTGTTTCCCAGGAAAATACTGGCATCTCTATTCATACGAGCGCTTCATGCGAAGAATGATTTGGAGCAAAGCTGCACGTATGCATGACTTAAAGTAGGTTGTCCATTATCACTGGCCAAAATTGCACGGGCTAACATTTGAAACTTGTTCCACTTGCTGCACACATCCTCAAGCACCAGCGATCAAAGAACTGTCGAACTGGCAAAGAAAGTTTTACGTAAGTTTTTCAAAGGGCATGATAATGTGGGCTTAAGTAGTAATTTTAGCCTCCACAGCTTTCACAGAATTTTAAGCTACGCCGTAATAACTTCAACGATGCACAAAATTTTCACGTGTCTCTTTTAATTATAAACACTACGTATTCATATATTTTCGTGAGTAAATTAGTGCTTTCACATGAAACCTTGTCACGCAAACGTTGTTGAATGATGACAGGCCAGCATGAGATCCAACTTTACGCAGTCAACCATTACTCGGGCCTGAGTAATGCCAAAAATTTAATTTTTGAATACTATACATTTTACATAGCCAACTTCCAAAGAAGACAAAGCCCATTTTTGCGTAAAAATGCTCTACGCGGGAAATAAACATCTGATTTAGTAACGGCATATCTTTCTCTATCCAGGGTTACTCTCTATGACTATAAGATAACTGATCTGTCATGCTGTGTAGCCGTGTTGTTAAGTCCGTTTTTGCATGGACCCTATAAAAAGCCAGTGGATCATTGATGCTCATTCTTTTATTTTCTTAGATCATAGAGGTTTTTGCTAAGGCAGCAAAAAAACCACAATATCGCGTACAATGCTTTTCGTCGTAGCCAATTTTAGTAGGAAATAGGGTTTTTAAAAAGCCGACCACGATTTTTATCGGCTCATTTAAGAATTTGTCGTATTTTTTAAAAATATTGTGATCAATATTTTATTTGCCAATACTTGATTACAATTTTCACGTTTCTACACGACTTTAAAGTGTTAGTAGGAATTTCGACATTCTCACCTCTCGATTTCTGACTGACAATGGCAGTCCAATCATTCCCATGTGAACAAATGATGCTTGTTCTTGATCAAGTTTCCATTTCTACCAAGAGTTTTTCTGGCTGGGCTTTCGGGTTCTTCTCTGCGTTGACTTTTGTCCGGTCGACCATAGTTTCTCCAGACATCCTGATAGCGTCTTCAGTTCTGACTTATCACCTGAAGGCACCAGCAGTATGGTTGTAGAAACTGTCGTCGAGCAGTCAGTCACAAGCTAACGCGGAGTAGAACCCAAAAAATCAATGTGAAGACTTTAAAGCCCCGCTGAAACCTGAGAGCAAACTTTATACCATGAGTTGTTTATCTGGGAAATTATAAAGCTAGAATTACCTGCATTCGGAAGACTGAACCATAATTCATATAATGCCCACTCTTAAAAGGACAAATGTAGCAATAATGAGTGTAACCTAAATCAGATCCTCAATCTAGTGTACCCCAAAAGATTAGTGTAGGTCGATGGTGATGTTACACAAATGCAATTGAAACCTTAATGAAAGTAACCACGTTCCTAATTAAATTTTTCACCGAAACGAGTGTTCGGAATAAAATAGCTCCACATTATCTAGCAACAGAGCCGATAAATATTTATAGGATTTGAATTTAATGTATCGTAATTTATTTTCGGGCAATTTTCATCCACTTATTAAAAATAAATCGCATCTCTGCACTTAATCCGGAAAGTCTACACGCAACCTGGAAATTGCCAAAATTACTCTCAGTTTCAGGGTAAAATTCTTGACAGCCCGAAGATCTGCAGGGAAAATAAGATAATGATCAAGACAAGATGAACATTTACACTCTTCTTTATATAATTACCAGTTGTGAACAACGATGCCGGTGACAAGTGGTACACTACTTAATGAAACAAGTGAAGTAATTAAGTAAATCGTTGAATTGCAAGCAACTTCTCACATTGGGTTATAAAATTCCGAAATTATCATGGATTAGAACGTGAGTCAGTAGAATCAAATCATGGGCTAAAAATAAAGTCAGATAATGCGGCTGAAGTAACAACAGACGACGCGCAATCCATTGTGTATGATATCGCTAAATCTGTAACCAGTTTGCTGGTATTAGAATGAGGCGATGAATACGAATGATGTTATCTTGGGAGGTAATACGCTTGTACTGGAGATATCCGCCAGCTATTCAAAACGTGTACGTGTGAGAATGTAAAACAGAGGAGCAGGTATCCATTTCAATCCTGAATCAACGAGTTCGCAAAACATAATTTTCAATTATTCATCGAGTTCTCTGCTCGCCTCGAGGTCATTCCGGCAAACCATGGTGACAACAATCCAATAATTAAAAGTTGTTCACCAACTCACTACGGTTGTAGCTTAACGATAATCACTGCTCTGTAATAAACAGAGAACTTCATACGCAAAATGATACGATAAACGCGAAAAAAACTCGAAGTTCATGATATTGGTCCAGTGCCTAAAATAATCCACAGTAGGTAATCCCAGAAATTAAACGGAGAAATGTGATTTCGTATTTCTACAAAATAGTCAATTTCCGAAACAAATGTCATAAATGAAAAGTAATTTGGTGGCAATAACAAAAAAAAACTTACGCCTACACCAAAACAGCAGATTTGTCAGGAAGAATGAAAAAAGCTTGGTTTAGACTCGGCATGTCTTCCCGAAGGTGACCTAGAAATAAACAGGAGAATAAGCTCACCAAAGTCTTAAGTAAATTAGAAATTGAGTTAGTAATTGAAGAAATAGTAATTAAGAATCAGTAATTGAGAAATTAAGCTGCGTTGAGCATTTTTGTGTAAAAATAAATAGAAAATAGACAGCTGTTATTGAGTATGATCATTAATTGAATGTGACCACAGTGCTTGAAACCAGTAACTCAGTTTTTTTCTTATTTGTTTGAAATTACCAAGAATATATTATCATAAGACACTGTCTCCGGCGTTACTCTGTGGAACTCCTTCATTTTAATAATAATAAACGGTTGTTATTCCACACTTTATTGGAAACAAAACGACCCGGGTTTCAGCATATCCTGATGATGGCATGATATGCTGAAACCCGGGTCGTTTTGTTTCCAATAAAGTGTGGAATAACAACCAAGTGTTTATTATTATTAAAATATATTATCAGATACGCAATATAGATAGATAGCTCATGTACTCAATTAAATTTGGGCACACACGCCAAGAATTGTTGTTATAAGAGTGGTGGTTTCAAAAAGGACAAAATAGCACTGAGATGGTTATTAAGAGCCTAGCTTAAGTTAATCGCGTTAAAAATAGACCTTTAGAACAAAAACATGAAAGAAATAGGCCCCCTAAATTTTAATGTAAGAGTAATTTCTCTATACCTAAGGATTATCCAAGGTGAATGTAATTTTGAACTCGTGGCCGTTTATCATTGGGCCAGAATTAACATCACACGCTAATAGCAATTTTTTTAAGAAAAACAGAATTTTCGTCTTTAAAACCAAATTTTCAATGAAAATCAACTTCAAAAGTGGATTTAATCTACTCTTATAGTATAAAATGAACATACTCTATCGTAAATGTCCCATGCTTGTATTGTGGGACTCGAATATCAATTACTGCTAAGTAGACAGATTTAAAAACCTGGAGGGGGAGGGGGGAAAGAGTGCTCCTGATTAGAAAATTAAATTGAAACGAATAAAAAGAAATGATCACATAGCTATGTGCGAAAACCTCTACAGTCTATAGCTATAGTCTTTCGTCGACTCAAAAATTGGATCATATCTCCTGAAAGTTTCTAATTCCAAGGTGGGTGATTTTAGTCTAAATTGATTATCATATTCAACCCGATAGTCAAAAGTTGTGGAGGAAAGGAATGATTTGTGTCAGGTATTAAAAAAAATTAAACCAGGCAAAAACCTTGGCTACCTGAGGTTCATAGGTCATGGACTTAAGACACGAGGTGATTTCGCTTTGAAACGAAGATTAGACTCAACGTGGAAAAAATTAATTATTTGAACACGGAAATGTGTTATTCATAATTCATGGTGAATGCATTTGATTTAATCATGATCATGACTCTGGATTTAATGAGAGTTAGAATGAAAACAAGTGTCTGAGGTAATTGCAGAAAGGATAGGGTCAGCAATGAGTGGGTGATGAAAGAATATGGAATGGTAATGGACATGTATGAAAAAATGTGCATCGTTGGTTTGGCCACGTCGAGAGAATGGATGAGAATTGAACAACGAATCAGATATATGGTAAAGGAGTAAGCGGTGTGAGAAAAATCAGTAGACCGAGAATATCATGAGTGAATGTGTTGAAAGATATTCTTTAGAGAAGTAATATTAGGAATCTTAAGAACATGAGGGCATGCATGAAACAATGCATGTGAGTGACAGAAGCAAAAGAGGTACGGAAGGATAGGGCAGTATGGAAAAAAATTATAAAATCTGAGACACTATTACAGGCTTATCTCTGATAAGTAATCTTTTATTTCTGTGCTTACCCGGAAAGGATAATGTCGTGGTAAGTATGTACTTATGTGTGTAAGAGTGTTCCATAAAATGATATAGTTTTTGACTGATTACGGAAACAAGTAAAATTGACAGTCTCAGGTGAGTTATAGCGCAAGCCTTCCATATTATTTAAACGAAATGGCCCTTTTCAACGAAAAACCTTTGTTTTCACGACGCGTCTTTGCTTAAATAGCCACCATCAGGTCACAGTCACCCGATGATGCTTATGCAAGCTCGTGCTGTGACAATTAATTTTTTCGTGGAAAAGTACCGTTCCTAATTTAATAACACTGAAACAAGAATTAAATGATTGTGAATGCGCCCATTCGAATGCGATTATTGCACAAGTTTTTCCAAATGAACATTTATTCGTCCCTTCAAATTTTGTTTTTTCAAACATCCTCACAAAGTGCGGTGAGTCATCCCGCCAAACGCCGCCGTCCGCGAAACAAGAGAAGATCCCTGCCTTTTACCGCAATCAAACCCGGAGCAGCGGATTGGAAGAAGCTCGTAATGAAAGCCATGACAACTAGGCGCGGGGTGGGTGGTGTTTGTGTCTTCCTAAGAATGATCTACGGGAGAGAGTTGGATAGATGTTTAAGCGGTGGGAGGAAAAGATCAAGGAAAGAAATACAAGAAAGGTAGGGATGACACCATGCAAAGGGTAAGGGTTAAGAAGGGATGAAGGTCGAGATGGGGGGGAAGGGGGGTTTGGTGGGTGGTGGGAGGAGTAGCAGGAGGGAAAAGTACTACGGAAGATTGTCGGGCCGATGCCGAGATTAAAATGAAATTAAAAAGCTTTGGGGTGGGTGGGGACGGTGGGTGGGACTGATACGGGGTGGGAGAGAAATTAAAAGGGGAGCTTGCAAGCGGTGCAGTGGATGGGGATTGAGGAGGAGAAGCAGTGAGAGCGGCAGTGCATTTGGAATTGAAGGAGGAAGAACAGATCACCGATGAGCGCAAAAACTCAAGAACACTCCGACGCACCATTATGTCTCCTCTACTTAATCGAGTCGCTCCCGCCTGCCAGCCTTAATTAACCCATCTTGAATTTGATGCGAACACAAACACTCACAATTAAAATTCCCAAGGTATTATTAACCGGTATATGCACTGTTCATTTCGTGGCATTTTGAAATATATAAAAAATCTCTCAAAGACTTCTGCGATGTTAGAAGCGCCGTTTAAAAGGATTAAGTAAAAACGCGAGCAAATGCTTTCCTTTCCTTGGGCTGATAATTACTAAGGCTTGCTCCGCGGTTTCAAGTTGATTGAAAATAGAAAAAATAAATAGAATTCTCTCTCAAGGAAAATCTGCTGCTCTTCAAGCACGTGAGCGAAGATGTAGATATTCCACCATAATTCCACGTTGGACGAGAAAACACATAGAGAATAGACCTAGAGTCAGTGTGGCAATGCTAGTGACTTTTACAAGTATTGCTGACGGAAAATATAAATTTTATAGCGTTGTAATAAATCTAACTACTTTTCAGAAAATATTTTTATTTTACGACAGAAGTAGTGATTTTTAAGCCTTTTTTCGTTTAAAAACTGGTTTTAGAATTTTTTGTTACTTATAGCATTTTTTTAAATTTAAAGTGTCAGGCGCCAACTTGTGGAAATTAGTGATTGAAAAAAATCACAAAAAATACTTTGTAAATTTCCACACTGTTTATTTAACCGACGTAGTTATGGCAAAAATTTGTCATTATCAAGGAACATTGATTATGGAAAATGTTTGCCAAAACCTAGGAGGGATAAATAACTTGGTGAGGAGGTACAGTATTTTTTATACAATTTCATTTGTTACTTTTACAATAAAACTGATTGAACTGTCTGTAGAGGCCTTGTTACCATAACACAAAGAAAGGATCCCCCATTTCTGTCCGCACTTGTGATAAAGAGAGAGGAAGTGGAGGAGGGAATCCCCATTGTTTTTTACACTTTTGAGCCAAAAATTTAAATTTGGACCTTTTTAGAATCCATAAAAATGTAATGGATTCGTAAAAATACCTGAAAACTGTGGTAATACATGATTAGTGCAAAGCGAAACAAAACATTGTAAAAATCAATATAGTGCTAATATCAATAGAATACCAGTAGAAAACCAAGAAATAACAATAGCACTTACGCTTATAAAAGGTTCGCAGCTTGTGAGTTCAAGATAAAATTAATTAAAACATAAAAATACTGTAAAAAGTAGTTAAAAAATCAATAAAATGCTAATATCAATGGAATACCAGTAAAATCATGAAAACTATAGCACTTACGCTTATCTAAGGCTCACTGCTTGTAGGTTCAGGGTAAACTAAATTATTTATGAGTAAGTAAAATCGATGCATTTCCATCTTGCGACACAACTTGTGACTTCTGTCATTTTTCATCTAGCTATTTTTTCATGAGTTAGCGACTGAATCTAAATATGAGTTGGCAACACTGTCTAGAGTTTAAAATTTTTCTTCACGCACTGGTTGTGTGCGTTTGCTTCCTGACTGATACACGAGCACCCAGGATGGCTCCGCATTTAATTCCGATCGGATGTAACTGCTCAAAGTCTCTCTCTCTCTCTCTCTCTCTCTCTCTCTCTCTCTCTCTCTCTTTCTCTCTCATGGAGGGAGCAAAGGACGATGAAATTTTCACCGATTGAAACCGCTTAAAGAGGGGGCTTGATGGCTTCCGTTTTCCCATCCTCCACCTCCCCCCCCCCCCCCGGCTTTGGGTGGTGAACAGCTATAGTGGGGTTCGTGGGGAGGGGAGCGATTGCGTTCAAGTACGATGTACGATGTTACTCTCGCAAATTATATTTTTTGATCCAGAATGAGGAGATGAACAGGAGGAGAAAAAATTCATAATCAAACGTTAATGTGATGGGCGGGTGCTGCACTTAGGAAAAAAGAAGAGACCTGGGATTCGAATGTGTTTCGAACGGATAGGTCGAATATACGACTAGAGCTAGGAGACTAGCAGGGAGATTCTCTCTCAAAATACATAGATGTAAGAATGCTCAGCATCTTTCAACTTTCTAATCCATTAACCACCACTCTGAGCGGTGTGTTTCACACAATGATGCCAATAACAAAATATGATTTAAATCCTCTCTAGTATGTCGTCGATTTCAGATGTTCTTTCCGCGTGGAACGTGTTATATGTGTTGTAACGATATAACTAAACTCGCTTGGCTTTACAAACTCTTCGTTTTTCCTTGTCTTTGTTTCAGCATTTTGAAGCAATTTCACAAAATTATGCCAGTAACATCAGCATACTAAAATGCTTGTCAAGCGCCTATGCTTAATAGTGTTTGCTATTTCCATGCATTTCATTTTACAATTTTCTCATTCGTCGTACAAATATTAGCATTTTTAAATCCAAATTAATAGCCTTTATCATTTTTAAACTTATATTTTACATAAATAAACAAAGAATGGGTATGTGAACGTTTAGAAAAATAAAATTTAATAAAAAGAAAAACGAAGTTACACGAAATAATATTCTGTGATTCCGGAGGTACCTGCTTACTACTGCTTTTCAAATAACTCTCCATGTAAAAGCACTGGTTTATACTATAACACAGAGAATGATATAAGTGAGTTTTTCATCTTTTAAACTCCTCAATACGACCAATCTCGCATTTGTGCGATATTTCAGTCATGAATAAAAGTATATTTAGTTATTCTATAACAATCTTTTTTGGTTAAACATAAAAATCTGAAACTTTGAAGTTTATTAGAAAATATTTGTAAACAACTTTGTTAGAGTTTAGTTTTGATCAAATGACAAGTTTTTATGTTACATATTTTCAAAGTGTAGGCTTGGTTGAAAAGCGTCAAAAAACAGGTAAATTTTTATTCTCGATGCCATAAAAATGAAAAGAAATAATAAAATAATTTTTTAGCTTTTATGAGTAAACCCAAAATTTAATAAGCCAAACTTTCGTGTAACTATTGTTCCTATAGGTTTATTCGTTCATTAGCTATCAAGCTGCAAACTCGGGGCTCCATAATTTTTATTCCGACAGTAGTAGTGGAGTGGAGTAAAACTCACTCTGGTGTCCGAACTCTTTAAAATAGAACTTTTCAGAGGCAGGAAAATGCAGACACTACTAGGTTTCTTTACATCTACCCTACATCCTAAATGAGTAAATTGAGGGTTTTTTTACACACCCTGTCGTACGAGATCCATTTCGATTGGTGTCATATGATGGATCAGTGCCATATATTGGAAAATAAGCGCCACAGTGGCTCATAAGTGTAATTATCAGAAAAGATGTTATTTTATTATATTCCTATGAGATAAAAATGGCTTAAAGTTTCATCAAAGTGCTTTCACCTTCGAGGTTTTGAAAACTGCCATATATATCAACCCATTGTTGAATTTATCCATTATTTTCAGAAACATTTGTAAACAGTGCTTGGTCCGTTGGAGCTGGCGTACTGAGCCATTATATTAACTTATTTCCCAAGAGGCGCTACAAAAAACTATGTTATAAAAACGAAACAATAATATCAGCATGTGCATCAAACTGAAACTAATGCGATGTTTAGTAAACATTATTCACAGCTACCACCAAAAAAATTCTGGGGTGGATAGCCCTGAAGTTTTGAGCCAAAAAGGTAAAAATACGGTATCGGACCTTCAAAGGACTACTTTTTGACGTGATAGTTTATTTGTTTACTCAATGAACGCACTTACGCAATTCACTAAGCAGGCTTGAATCATGAATTACGAAACATATTACATGTGTATTAGAGGTTGGTAAAATATCTTAATTTTGTGGAAAAAAGAGCTGAGAAGCTGAAGAAAAATTAAGTGTCGTGTCTATTCTCATGCTACAAACCTATGCGTAGGTAAGTATTTTAATAGTTAACAAAAAATATTTTCGTACTTTGCATTCATTTTCCTAAGCCAACTAAATATAACCCTCGAATAGTGAAAAATCCAGGTCACTAAAAGAGAGATTTCATATCTTGAGAGGCAATTGTTTCTCAGGATAGGATTAGTTCCGGATAAAAGGGAGAATAAACTACTCCTTGTACCATCTAAACAAAGGATAAGCGGTAGAGATAAATGCAAAATGTGATCGTATTTCAAAAAATCTTACGAAGAAACAAAAGGAACACATTTATCAAAGAAACAATTGAATTTCGGAAGAAAGCAAACGTATCTCCAAGAAAAATAAAGCCTAGTAAGGTGAGTGATTTTTGTGCACGTAACACCGAGAGATTTTTTTCCCTCTCTTCCCCTCCTACACTCCCACCATTTTTTTCTGAAGACGGAAATAACGAGCAGAAACTTCTCATTATAAAATGAAAGAAAAAGAAAAATCCTCTTTAGCATTCCGGCTCTCCGGTCCACACTTTCATTCTCCACCACCCTTTGTTCCCCACCTCACCCTCCGCTGAGGTATTGAGGAGAAAGGGAGGGTGAAAGACAGAGAGGGAGAGAAGGGAAGGCGGGATTGGGAGTAAAACATTTTTTTTCAACTAGAATTAAATCAAGATACAATTTTTTTTCAAAGGAAACGAGTGAAAGCCACGCTAAACAGGGTAGCCATTGGACTACCATTTTAAAATTAAAGAAGTATTCAAAGTTATACAGGAGAAAAAATCACGTTTCTTTTAAGGTAGTTTGGGCGAGATGCCATACCGCATAAAATTCAATGCACTTGGCCTCATTATAAAGAAAAAAGTATCATCTTTCCAAATATACCAAAATGCCAGCCACTTACTCCTACACTTTTTGAGATATTTTCCTAAAAATACCAGCCGTTTTCCATGGGAAGAGCTGCTGGTATCCACCCCAGAAAAAACTTATTTAAAAAATGAAGAATTTCTAACGCAAAAATCTCGTCAGAAAGTGTGTGCTGTGTATTCATTTTCAACTATTTTTCATAATTAATCAATTACTCACCGCAGTAGCTTTTACAAAATTGCAAAATGATCCTAGATTACGAAGATATTTTCACCCTACGGCGGGAAAAAAATGGGTAAAGTTAACGATTTATATGGGAAAAATTTTTAATTTCTGAGAATTTTAGGCATATAAAACAATATTTTTGCGACATAAATATTACAATATTGTAAGTTACATAATATTACAGCATTGCAAGCATTTAATAAGAATGAAGTAAATGTTTATTTACTTCATGCTTCTTACAGCTGCTTTGATAAAAAAATAAAATTCGAATATGGTCTCAATTTTGACAAGGGAAACATCTCGCTCAAATTATCAATAGAAGGTTTCACCGCAAGATGAAATTAACCTATATCACTGTTATCATATCCCTGTTGCTCACAGAAAAACTCCTATATCTGAATATATGAACAAAACTCCACATTTCTGGACTGTTTTTCACAAATTCAACTTAAAATTACATGGGATTAAAGGTGAGAATGGTAGCAATATATAAGATACATACATGCATCCACATCACACCGTTCCCTTTCGGGGTCGGCAAAATAAAAAATATATATATTTCTGGGTAATAGGCCTGTAATGCTGACTTAGCTTTAATAATTTCCTCCATAATGTCCCATCATTGCATACGCCTCCTTTGCTTCAGTCACGCTCATATTCGAAAGGCTTCGGCAGTCGATTCTCATCCATTCTATTGACATGGTCAAACTTACAAAGCACTTTTTTTCGTATATTTCCATTTCAGGAGTATCCATTCTACATTATTTCATAATCCACTTATTCCTAACCCTATCCCTTATGTTTTACTGCAAAAACGTCTCAGTTACCCTATAACAACTGCATTTAGCCCATTCTTATGCTTATCCTGACATACCTAAATTTCGCAACTATTGTCCCTCCTCGCCCCACACTAAACTTCAATCTGCTACACATCCCGTAATTCCGGCTTTCCATATCACAGCGTTCCCTGTTTTACCGATTCCCCTCCAAATTTAACATTATTGTCCCCAGCGTATCCTCCCTTGACCTTTTCTCCTCGCCCAACATGTTCAAATTATTCATCACTTGCGGAATAGAATCCGAAATTTGAGTTAATTTTCTTTTTGTGTTAATTTTGTTTTTTTTATTCTTCGTGATATTATTTATTGCTGTTTTATGTTTATTTATTTTATTACATTGTTCAATGTAATTAACAATTGCGCCGTTTTTGGCTGTATGATAATATAAATAAATGAATAAATTCAATAAACGGGAAGGAGTACCTACACTTTGGTAGACGGCAATTTTTACTCCCTTAGACACTGACTCCCTGGTACATCCCACGCACCACCTACGGCTTTCCTTCCAGAATTCGTTTTTTGATCTCTTCATCGATCCTCCCACGAAGTACACGCTTGAAGTGCTCTCCACATTGCACCCAAGTAGAATTTCTGCGTTCCAGTAAAACTATAAAATAATCCACTACCATTAGAGTTCGAAACTGTCTTTTCAGAACGGAGAGCCAATATAAAATAGAGTCAAATTTTATTTTAATTATTTATTTATTTATATCAATAACCTGAATACAGCCTCGAGGACCATTTTACATTAGGCGTTGTAACAAAGGACAACACACACAGCCATGTCCTGGGAGGAGAAAAATCCTCCCCTGGCGGGATTCGAACCCGCGACCTTTGGGTTGGCAGGCGAGGACGTTACCCCGCCGCCACCGAGGCCGACAATACTCCAATCTACACACTAAATCGCTCCAAATTAGAGTTTTTACACTACCTTTCACTCGGCAACTATGCATGCTGTAGCGGCTAATCGGGTCGTCTCTTTATGCCAAATTAGCGAATGAGTTTTGTCTAACTAGTGGCAGAGACATCGACGCGTAAATAAATTAAACCAGGTTATAATAAGAAATAAATGAAAAGTTTAAAGTATCAATGAAGCGATCAAATATCGGCTCGAGTAAAGATTCTATCAGCTAAAGAGTAGAATAGCTTTCTGCACTAACTTGATACTGGGAAAAGTTTGTGAAATGGCTAAATTGCACCAGTATTATTCTGCGCCATAAGAAACTCCCAAATAATCGTAAAAAGTAGGATAATTCTTGGAATAAATGAGAAGTTAGCAATTCCAAACAGCCTCATTTATGATGCTATTTTTCCAGGCTTAAGGTGAGTGTTAGGAAGGGCTTCCGTCACTTTGTCTTAATAGGTAGTAAGCCTAACGTATTTTTGGCAGGCGTAAATTTGGCAGCTTCAATGTGGGGAAAATTAAACTAGTAGCATACCATGTTAACGTTTAACTTACATTGGTGGAGAGGCCAAAAAGAATTCTATTTTTGGACTTAAGATGAGGAGTTTTCAAGGACTCCTTGGGGGATGAGAATCCTGCGAGCTATTCCATGTTTGTCCTAGTGGTCGACAACAGCCAGCAGTGTGACAGAGAACGAGCCGTACCCGTAGACCGTAGCTGGCAGTTCTCAAAAGCATCGCTGCAGCAGCCGTCATATTTGCGGGAGAGGCGCCGGACAGCTGTGGCTGCTCGCGACGCTGTGGATAGTTGGCTAATTAGGCAGGAATTATGGAAAGGAAGAGGGATGGGTCGGAGAGGGGGCTTGTGTGCTCACAGGGGGGTGCAGGATGGTCCGCCTTAATGCTGGCGGGGAAGGCGGAAGCGGAGGGAGAGGACAGGCATCAATCGTGGGGCGGCCGGGGAGCGAGCGAAATAACGGCCAAGTTCTCTTCGACGGAGAAAACTTTTGCGAAGTAGGGTCCGATAAATATATAATTATTACGGCGTAATTTTAAATGAAAAGGCACAAAAAGCAAGGCTGGAAATATATTTTTGAGAAAATAGAATATGTGACAAATATGAAAGAAACTCCAATTCATATGAAAGCAAAGTACCTATGGAAGAATGAAAATTCAACTAATTCAAGTATTTAGGAGAAATAATTCAGCCAAACGCACTAGACAAAGAGGCCCTACTAGAGAGGGAAAGAAAAATGGAACTGGCTTATCAACTAGCAAACAACATGTCGGAAAAACAAAAAAATCTATATCTATAAATGCGTAACTGAGGCATTACAATACAATCATAACACCAGAGAGTCTTAATGCAACGGAATATCTCGCATTAAACACAGTCGAACATACAAATGCAGTAGAAAGAGGGAAATAAAAATAACGCGGAAAATTTTAGACCCCATAATTTGAGAATGGATAATGGCATTTCAGAAGCACCAAGGAATTTGACGTCCGAAGGATGTCCCCAATGGACTAGTCCCTGATTTCCGTGAGTTCCGGAAAGGCAGCACCCAGGTACCGATTCGTAGACTAAACAATTGCCTGGCATCCGCATAATAGATGGGATGTAGTTTCCTCAACCTCTTCGCATGCTGTTGACGTGTTTCTTCACTCGATATTTTCCGGGTAGAAGACATATCATTGTTCTCAATTCGCTTCAATCTGGTGATAGAAGCTATAATGTATCGTCAAACGAAATTAAGAATAATAAAATGAGAAGGGGTTGTGTCATATTTGTTCTCTAATTTCATCCGCCAAAAGTCCCCTCAAACGACATAGATAACCTCCCTCAAACGAACGTTGATGCTTCGTCAAGACTCAAATCAGACATTCTGCCATCTCACTCCCAACTTCTTAACACCTTCCGCTGCATAAATTTCATCCCCATTGTCCCCGTGCCTTTCAATGGGCGAATGCCATTGTTCCTCCATCACACATCAAAGAACCACGGGGAAAAAGACAAGAGGACGAGTCATTCCCGCAAGGTTGAAAGTCATCGCTCTGTCAATTGCTGGCTCGCCCCGACTCGCCAATCACGTTTTGTGAGAAAAAAGCTTTTTCGGTCACGCCGCCGCGAGCCACTCCCATCATTCTCGTTTTGCCTCCTGACTAAAAGCCTCACCTCGCCGTGAAAAAAAAAAAATAAAACTTTCCTGCAACCTAATCCATCCTCACTTTTTGGGATGCGTTTTCGCCAGTTTTAACTTTTTTTCAAAACAAACCTGTTTCGTTGCGTCCTTAGCTGCAGCCGAAAACGTCACCCAAGGGAGACGAAAGGAAAAAATAGAGGGAATGCCCATGAGAACGTTTCACGGGTCGCTTGCCGTGTTTCTAACGTTTAGAGCCCACAGGAAACGATTACAGGGACTCCTGGGGATTGTGTTTGAACCGTTCGAGATAACCCCGATCACGTAACTAAGGAGTCACGTGGTACAACAACGAACGTTTGGACATTTTGGTAAATTTTACCCACTCGGATGGATAACTTGGGTGTCTGATATATGCTGTTAATTGCGTCCCCAATCGCGATATTCAACTCCATCAACAATATTCCCGCCAGAAAAACTCAATCGGGAAGGCTGCGAGAGACATTTTACGATTGGTTCAAGTAAACCAAAATCTTGAACCCTTCGTGATTGTACCACGTGACTTGTTAGTTATATGATCGGAATCATCTCGAAAGTTTAAGAAAAACCCTGGATGACTTATGTGAAGCAATAAGGAGAATGGATTTGAGAATTAATGCGCCATAGACCAATGTAGTAGTTTTTAATAGGGGGAGCGGTCAAAATGTTTGTTTGATGAGGGTAAATGATGAAGTAATTGAAAAAGTAGACGATTTCGTGTATCTTGGCCAAATGTCTGCGAAAGATGGGAAGATGGTTGAAGAGATTGTTAGGCGGGCAAATGCCGGAAATGCCGGGGGGGAAGTCGTAGGAATTATGTGGAGCATATCTAGGAATGAATATTTATCTTGTGAAGCAAAAATCACAATGTACAAAAGTCTCCTCCCGACTTTGTTATATGGCAGCGAAACCTAAGTATATCAGGATAAGATCCGTTGTCTCCGGCATGACTTCGTGGAATTTGCTCAGCATTTTGAATGAGAGGATTAACTCTGTAATTCCACATAAAATTTATTCCACAGACGACCTAGGTTTCGACGTATTACGTCATCATCAGGTGCATCATCGTAGTACATCATCATTAACTGATGATGGCGTGCTACGTCGAAATCTAGGTCGTCTGTGGAATAACTTTTATGAGGAATAACAAATATACTCTTCTCATTCAAAATATCAGGACAAGCACAAGGGTAGGCTATACGCAGTGAGAAGGCAGTTCCCACCTGAGAAGTTTTTCCGCCAAAAATAAGATGGATAGAGTAGAGATGGATGAGTGGGTCTTGAAAGAATGTGTCTTAGATACTCTAGAAATGGACATATATGAAATGAGTGTGATTTGTTTGTTTGGCCATCTCTAGAGAACGGAATAGAGTCGAATAACGAAACAGACATGTGAAAGTGGAGTAAATAGTGTGAGATGAAGGGGAGATCGCAAAAGTCATGGGTGAAAGTGGTGGAAGAGAGACTAAGGAGGAGAAATATTAGGAATTTTAAGAATGGGAGAGTGTGTATGAATCAATGCATGAATGTGGCAGAAGAAAAGGGGGTTTGCAAGGATGGGGCATTAAGGAGGAAAATATTGAAAGGGAGCCAATTTTCTAAGGCTAACGGTAGTAATTAAATTTTTCGCTTTGTCCACCCCGAAAGTGAATGGCGTTATGGGTATGTATGTATATATGTATGCATTCCCTCAGCCCTAATTCACGTGTAAGGTCTCGGGAGAAAGTTCGCATGTAGGCACGAATTTCGGCATACTTCCATCCTAATATGTCTTTCCCGCCATCAAGGGCACTTTCTTCCCATCAAGGGCACCAATGCAGAGGGGAAAATTCCAGTGTCTTTCGAAGTCTATCGCTATGCCTTTCCATTCGGCGGCAGTGCTAGGTACCTGAAACAAACTAATGAACAATAAAACAAGCTGCTTTCGCTAAATACTTCAAAGGGTCTGCAAAAACGAAATTATATCTTGGAGTTGCATCTACTCAGTCAAAAACAAGTATTCTTCTTAAGTATTTGCTAAAGATTTTTGAGGATAGAAATAACATATTGCTCCATACGTTAAATTGGTATATTAAAGTTAGGCATCATGTCACTTATTCACCTTCAAGAATTCGCCCTTAAGAGCTTCATATATTGCTGTGCAAACTTCAGGAACGAGCAAATAAATGGTGTTGTGAGCAATCCTGGTTGTGTATTGAAGGCTCTTAAAGGATTAGCCGGTCGCCAATAATCGCTGCGTCACTGCGAGTTTGGCTGGTATGCACTGCCGACACGCTGTTTCTTTTTTGATATCCTCGGATTTTATTAACTCAAATAAATCACTGAAAATTTTTCCACTCATAATTAGGTAGTTTTTAAAAGATTCCGGGTCATCCGTCCTTTACTCGTTGTGCAGCAAGCTCATCCCTCCTTCATTTTGCCTCCTGCGAATCCACTTTCTCGTACACATCTTGTGCCGATTACTTTGTCTCAGAAGCTGAATACCAACGCCTAAAACAGCCACGGCTAATCCTATTCTGGTAGCATTAATATGGGCTTCATCCATATGACACACTTAAGAAATGTTTGACCACACACAACAGGAAATTTGGGCAAAGTCGCATTAGGTTTCTATTTTGTTTCTGTCTTGTTTTTAATCCGGCTCGAACGCTTCAACCTCGTCTTCGACATCTTTGGCCTTGTGAAAGTAATTTCAATTATTCTTGATCAAGTATTCTTGAATTGCTGTCTTGAATCGTCTTTGACGCGGTTTGACGTTCAATGTTTCATGTTCAAGGTTTAATGTTTGATGAAAATTGAGTGTGTGAAACGGGCTTTACCCCCTTTAACCAACCCCGTGGGCAAGTTGTTTCACACACGTAATCGAACAAAATTAGCCGTTCCGGCTAATATTCGTTAAGTGCTCATAAATCATGAAAATTAATATATGATATATATTTGCATTTGAGACCAGTGTCAGCCCAAGTATTAGGCAATGTAGGCAACAGTTCGGGCGGCCGGCTTAACGGGCGGCCAGTCTGCGACTTAGTACTGAATATGAAAAGGGAATAGAGTGTATAAATGTTGGAAAATGTAACTAACTTCCAGCATATATTTCCATTCAATAGCGGTCTTATTTAGGGTATCGTGGAATGACACTGATAAATATGACTAACTTGGACAAACGGCACTATGTAACCGAAGGGCAAACAATTTTTCAAGAGCGTCGAAATTGTTCTTCCGTGGAAATTGTTTAATTATCTAATATTAGTTAGACCAAAGATGGAAGACGCATGCATGATGAGTTTTGCTGCGTAGAGAGAGGGTCGTGAAAGAGCTTTGGATTTCACGAGAATACTGTAATCTGCTCGTACGTGCCAAAGAAAAATAAGGCTGTAATATTGTTATCAACAATGCACACTGATACAGCTGTAAATGACGATGAAAATAAAAAGCCTCACATAATCATTTATTATGGTCAGTACAAATCTGGCGTTGATACAATGGATCCGATGATAACCCGATATACCACACGCAGGCATACTGAGAGATGGCCACTAGCTAAGTTTTTCAACATTTTAGATGTAAGTGCTCTGGCGTCATACATAGTTTCTTATGAAAATAAAAAAATTTTGGAAAAGAAAACTAATCAGCGACGTATTTTCTTGCGTTAACTGAGTGAGGAACTGTCAAAACCTCGTTTTGAAGATCGTTCTCCGAATGGTCAAATAATGCGAAATTATTCCACGAAAATTTGCAATTGAGAGTGAGATCGGGGTACAGCTCCCCCCGTCTACTGTTCCCAAAGAAAGAAATGAACCTCGAGATCGTACTATTAGGGAAAAATTACAGGTTCTTGTCATCTTTCCGGCAAGGAATCAGTCGAAATACGCAGGAAAACACAAAAATGTTGTCCATTTTGCTAAGAACCAGTCTGCGATGAACATTGTGTATCCACGAAAAAATGCATTGATTGTGTTATATAATTATTAGTACTAATTAATTTGCCATAAAATTGTTGTAGTTGTTTATTTAATAATCCCTGTGATCTCAAAAATCCATTAAAAGATGTTATTAATCAATTTCCCAGCATAAATTTCATTTTTCAAGCAGTGGGCACCCGGGTACCCGGGTGTGTTCGCTGAGCACATGTACTTAGACACCATTTTGTTTACCCATTTAAAAAAATTGTCAGTGGTTATTTAGCTTTTAGAGGAGTTAAATAATGGGGATCCTGAAGCTCAGATTAAAATTTTAATTATTACTGAAGTTAAAAGAAAAATATGACAGGGTGGGCACCCGGGTACCCGGGTGTGCACATAAGGGTTAAAAGAGCATTGAATTGCCAAAAAAAAACAAATCGGTGAAATACTATTTTTTTCAATTTTAACTATAGATGTCACTAAAGAAAACGCGCATGCAAACATTTACGTAAATCTTCGCATAAGCCAAACTCGTTCTATCCACATTAACATTTAGTCGGGGAAAGGAATTCTTCTGTGTGAGAGAGAGACAGAGGTATGTGGTCTGGAAGGATGTCGTCCAGTATACAGGGATGAGAGTTTCGTTAATTAGCAAGAGCTCAAATGTTTTCCTTTTTATAATAATGCCCAACCAAGTTTCTCCCCACTTTTTTTCCTCAACACCGAAAAACTCGAAATAATTGCACGCTTTGGCGGTGTGACTTAAGTGTAGCGCTTCTGCAGTCAGTCAGCCGTCGGGGATGGCTAAGTACGTCCTACCCTTCGCGAGGAAATACAGGGAGTCGTTTGCGAGTGCCATTTTATAAGGAAAATGATAATGCGAGATTCGAGTGACGAGATAGCATCTAATTGCCCTCGAATGTTTCTTTTTTAAAAGAAACTGAATGGGAACAATGGAGATTTGCCTGTCCCCCCCCCTGCTCCCTCTGAATGTATGCAAATATTCCTTATAAGGCGCTAAATAATTTTGACTCCAATGGGCTTCGTTACGCATTCGTGTTTTAACTGAGGCGGCTGGTGTAAGGAGGGAGCTTCGACAGTACTACGCGGGTCAAGCTATGGTTCAAGGGAATCCACAGGGCGTGGACGCGAAGAAAAAAAGACGTGCCCTCCGGACCGAAGCCATGAGCAGAATGACTGTACTGATGGAAATGCACGCATGTTGCGGCATAGAAAATTGCGAAAGCAATCTTTAAGCCCGCTACACACGGTGACATTCCTGGTGCCGGAGCTGGCACGGGAAGTGGTTAGCTGTATCTTTCTTCGTGTAAACAACCGAATCGCATGCCATCTGCTGGCATGCAAAAGAATCGCTTGTTATCGCGTGATAGAGGGAAGGATGTTGTATAATTGGGGAAGCAGAAGATAGAGTGACGGTTTTATGGACGGGATGAACAAGGGTAGGACGTACGTTGAGATGAAGAAAGAAATAGTGTAGGTAGACAGTGCCCTGCACATGTGAAATTTCTGGAAAATGTTTACTCAATTCCACTCAAACCTACCCTAACCGGTGTATTACAATAATAATAATAAATGGTGGAAACAATCGTTTCTGAACTTCCTAAGCTCAATAAATATTAGATATATCCTTAAAACTCAAGTACGCAGGAAACTATTATGAGCAGGAAAATCATACCTAATAATCCTAATCAACTAGCAGGAGTAGCAACTCTCTATTGATCGTATTTACAAACAAACTTGTTCAAGCAACTAAAGAATAATTTCAGAAAATCTAATCAACATTCCATGCAGGTAGGAATCGTCGGACAAGAATGACGCTAATCAGCATTAAGATCCTTTCACCGCTAATGCCTTCATTTCCTCGTGGTCTGTCTCACGTGCTTACGTCTCCCGGCAATCGCTTTGCGAAACATGTCCTCGGGCTTCCTATTTAGTTATTCCCATCCCCGCAGGTCTTCCGTTTAAAGTCTCTACGTGCCTCAATCATAACGTCCCATTAGAAATCTCATACATGTTTTCTTTCCCGTTGCCGACGAGAAATTAACTTCTGAGAAAATATTCTACCCTTTATGAATGATGGATGCAATCATCGCAGTAGACGCATTTATTTCTATAAGAAAAGCGATTCTTTTAAAGTGTTCTCTCTTAAGGATTAAATTGGATGAAAATAAGATTATTATTCTCAAGATAGGAGGTCAGGGGCCTCATGAAAATTCATAATTAAGGAATAAGCTATGCTCATGCCTTAACGCAGGTAATTCTTTTGGCATTACCGGTGAATGAATTCATTTAAAATGATGTTCAGCGGCCCGTATTAAATTATTAATTAATATTTCATAATCTTGTCCTCTCACTGCATGCATTTAAGTGATATTAGCGACAAAATAACAACATTAGGGTGCAATGATAAAAATAAATGTATATATCCACTTAATCCTTAAACTTGTCTTCCAGCTGGTTCAAATTTATTCAACAAATTAAGAAAAAACAATATAAGAGCTTTTACTTGAGTTGAGTTCCTAACGATTTGATATTAATATGAAATGGATGGAAATAATTACTTTTCTTTGGAATTTTATTTAAAAAAATAATAAGTTCCATCAGACCAGGAAATTTAAAGGACAGTTTTCTGAATCACAATAACTACCTAATGGACACTGCTAATTTTAACTCACCTTAACTCTTTCAGTGTCAGGGGGCAATGTACTGAAAATTACCAATGAAAAAAATTCCATGCCAACAACCAGTAAGTTAGCCCTTACTTTGAGAAGTTATTTTTGAAGGTATTTAGGAGTTAGTGAGACATTTTGATCGATCACGTTTGGTACTAATAAACAGGCAGGTTAGGTTTCAAAAATCATATTTCTTGGCCTTTTTTTTGGCACGCTTAAGGTCACTGGAGCGGCAATCGTGGGTCATTGAGTGCACATATAAATAATTTTTAAGAAAGTTGAAAAAAAAACTCTTTGACTATATTTCACTTAAGTGCATCTGTTTATGCATTGGAACATACCATACATGCAGCAATGAAAATGATAAAAGAATCAAATTTTAAAATTTTTCCTCAATCTGTACGTATGTAACCAAATTATCTCGAAATATATGTCATGTGTCATGAGGCTACGTGTTAAAATTGCTAGAATTGCCACAAATCAAATCGGCATGATGAAGTTTTTTTCATTTTCATCTATTAGTATCATTATATGAACACATATACAAACTTTCACGAAAGTCTACACATTTACCCATAAGCGTGGAAAAGAACCAACCGACACTCAATCGACAAAATATGACATTAACTTTATAGTAGTTAATTGCCGTAGCGTTAAAAACAAGCGCGCTGAAATCGAGCATATATTTCAGGACGCAGACGTGGTCATAGGAACGGCTTACTGAGGATTTAAGCGACAGCGAAGTTTTTCCTCCAGAATATAAAATCTACAGATGCGATCGAAGCGATAGGGCAGGTGGCGAAGTTTTTCTAGCAGTTAAATCACATTTACACAGCACCGCCCACGAAATAACTGACAATGAAATAGAAAGCGTGTGGTGTACAATTAAACAACGAAACAAAAGGAGTATACATGTTTGCTCTTTCTATAGACCTCCAAACTCCAAAATTGATGTTATTTACCAATTAGATAATCAAATATCCGCATTTACTGTGAGAGACAGTAAAAGTAAATTATTATTGGGTGAGATTTTAATCTGCCATCTATAAATTGGGATTCTTACACTGTAAAACCGAATTCTAGGAATAGGGAAATCAGCGAGATCTTACTCAACACACTTGCTAATCACTCACTTTCCCAAGTAGTTGACAAGCCTACGAGAGGAAATAAAATATTAGACCTTTTTGCAGTAAGCCATCCAAGTTGATAAAACAGCTCGATATTATTGACGGCATAAGTGATCACAGAGTAATTTTTGCAACCTTAAAAATTGAAGTAGAGTCAGCTGTAAAACCGAAACGCAATATTTATTTATTTGATAAATGCAACTTCATCAAATTTGGCGAGATGCTTAATGATTCGTACACGGACTTCGTAGCTAAAACTGAGGATAAAAGCACTGATAAATCATGGAAATATTTCTTAAAAATTCTAAGACGGGGAATCAACGAATATATTCCGCAAAAATTGAAATGCGACAGTAAAGAACCTCGCTGGTATAACAAAGATGTTAGGAGGGACCTTAAGAGACAGAGAAAATTGTACAACTTGGTTAAAAAGTTCACTACGGTAGGTGACAAATCGAAGGAACTTGAAGCAAAAGAAAGTTACGCTGCGCAACGCTCAAAAACTAAGAAATCAATGCGTTCTGCATTGCTAAATTTCAAGAAAAAAGTACTTGGTGAATTACTCGAAGAAAATCCGAAATCTTTTTGGTCATATGCGAGAGAGCTTGAGGGAAAATCTTTAACCGTAGATTCGTTATTTGATAAAGATGGCAAACTTGTCACCGAAAATATTGACAAAGCTAACACGTTAAATTCCCACTTCAAAAGTGTATTCACCACAAACGATACTGCATGTAATTTTGAAATACAATTCACTGAGGAACCGATGAAAGAAATCACTATTCAACGTGATGGGATAACTAAACAGCTACAGTTGATAAAAAATAGTAAATCTCCGGGTCCGGAGGGAATACCCGCGCGTGTCCTCAAGGAGTGAGCGCCACAGATCGCACCGTTCTTAGACATAATATTCAAGAAGTCATTGTCTGAAGGAAAGATACCATTAGACTGGAAAATTGCAAACGTTACACCGATATTCAAAAAGGGAAACAGACACGACCCAGGGAATTATCGACCAATTTCATTAACGTCGATTATAGGCAAGATACTCGAACATATCGTCGTTAGCAATACCATGACGTTCCTGGACAGTCGTAACGTCCTCCATGGCTCTCAGCACGGCTTCCGGAAAGGTAGATCATGTGAAACACAACTCGCGCTCTTTCTTCATGACGTTCTCAAATCTGGTGAATCGAAAAGACAAGTTGACGCATTATTTCTAGATTTTAAGAAAGCTTTCGACACGGTACCTCATAACAAACGTTTATACAAATTACAGTCATGCGGCCTAAACGAAACAGTAGTAAACTGGATACGCGACTTTCTGAGTGATCGTAAGCAAAAGGTAGTTCTTGACGGAATTAGCTCTGATGTAATTAAAGTGACATCAGGTGTCCCGCAAGGAAGCGTGATCGGACCCCTTTTGTTCATTATATACATAAATGATCTATGCTCTCGAATTAGCAGTAAAATACGTTTATTTGCCGACGACGCTGTCATCTATCGTGAAATTAGTGATCACTCTGACTTTGAAACCTTATCATCGGATTTAAACAACGTTCATGAGTGGAGCCAAGAGTGGGGACTCGAACTTAATCCAAGCAAATGCACGGCGGTACAATTCTTGCGGAGGTCGTCCAACTATTCCCATGTATATGCTGTGGATGGTGTTAACATAAAGGCGACAGATGAAATGAAGTATCTAGGAGTTACGATAACTTCGGACCTATCGTGGGGAGCACATATAAGAAATGTTTGTGGCAGAGCTCTGAAGAAGCTAGGATTCGTCAAGCGTATTGTGGGAAGATTTTCGGATGAAAATGTAAAAGAGAGGTGCTATTTCGCACTCGTCCGGCCACAACTTGAATATGCAGCGAGCATATGGGACCCGGTGCAGAAAGACTTAGTCCGGGAACTTAATAAAATACAAAGGAAAGCTGCGCGATTCGTCAAAAACAGCTACGGGCGTACTGACAGCGTTACACAGATGTTATAAGATATAGGTTTCTGACGGCGAGTTACAGACCTTCGGCTTATTAGGTAATGGGGAATCACTGTTCATCCCAAGTTCCTCGTTTCTCATTTCATATTTAATTATGTGTCGCTTACATCGCCGAGCAATTGGGTGTAGGATTTATAACTCGCGAACTATGATTTTTTATGCGTGCACATCTGTTTAAATATGAGCTTTTTCTATTGGCCAAAATCAACCAATCCTCTCATAGTTGGCTGTGATGAACCGTGGCACAGCTAGTTTATTTAATTCCTCTTTATTTGAATTTAATTAACAATTTTAACTTCACCCACTAAGATGTTGTTACTGGAGGCAGTTTTATCACGTCCGCATCAAATATCGTTGTATTTATATGAAATGTTATTTAAGCAGGAGTCGCATTATCTTAAGTGCTGATTCTTTTGGTGGAGTGTACGTTTTAAATGTAATGCTCAAAATGAGCGAGGATAAATCTTGAACAACCGTTCCAACTTAAAAAGATATGATTACTACTTGCAAAATTCTACTCCTGTTTCCAATGAAATAAACATGATTTCGACCGCAAGAATACTGAAAACCTAGAAAATTAATGTCTAACTGTCGAAGCAAAGAGGAGCCAATGAAAATAAAGAATGGAATACTTACACTTCTTAGAAGTGTGGAGTATCATTGAAAATCAGAACAACATTCCCTTTCGAGGGATACTTACGATAATTACATTTCCGGACACACAAAGAAATAAATAAGTTAGCAAGCCCAAGTCAGTTCGGAGGTGGACACTCTTGGCGTCACCTCCATACTCCTCAGCTTTGTAAAAACGCTTTTCCACGTAACGGTGTTTCTTCCCATTTCTACTGAATTCCTTATATAGTGGTGGCAATTCTTGGCAGCAGTCACCTTTGCAAAGCATGACGTCTAGGAGGTGATGGCTAGTGTAGAAGGGGTATTCTAAAGCCTTGTTCGCAATAACTTAACTCGGCGTAATTTGGCTTGACTCATCGATTGCTACACTCGACATCTCCTCTCTCCTCATGCAGCCATAGTGAAAACGTGGTTTCGTCGTGAAGTTGCCTGTGGTTACGTTGAAGTGGAAATTGATACGGAGAAGCTGATGGAGTTACTGTGAAATAACCCTCACTTGTACAAAAAATCATCCATTTTTATACTTCTATAGTTCAAGGTACTCTTTACTATCGATACTACGCCTCAACTGAGCTGTTTCGGGGAACTCTTGAAACTCACCCTATCGATAGGTCACACCAATCGATTGTAAGATCGATTTTGGCCGTGGTGCGCAGTGATTAGTTAGAAATTTCACGCTCTGGTTCGTTTTTGGAGAGATAATTAGCCAAGATACGCCGAGTTAAGATTTTGCGAATGAGCCTCAAGCAGAGGTTGAGAGAGAACAGCACATGGTATCCAAACCTGCCAGTATAACTACGTTTAAGTGGAGAGGAGGGGAAAGTGCCAGCCTGGCGTTTCACAACATTGTTTACAATCCGAACAAAGCTGATGAAAACACCATAAAGTTTTCAAAACCCATCGGAAGACCCAATCTAAAAAATTGAATTGAGAGTCATAGAGAGCTGATGTGAGCAACAGATTGAGTATTTTGACGTTTGCAATGGAGGTTTGCGACCTTGGAAACCCTGGAGATCAAACATGAAGACTACCTCACTCACCCATTCGGAGCCCGTTCGACTGAAATGGACTTCTCTACTGAAAAGTGTCTTCAGCGCAACTGCCACCATGTTTCGAAACCACTATAGCATATGTACGAATCTGAAAATCACCCAAAAGCGTTGAAACGCGTTACATTAACACCTGTGGAAACTTCGAAGGAGGTATTTAATGTTATTCCTAAACATGCTGCTCCAGTAAATTTTGCCTGATTTTATTTTCCTGATTTTCCTAACAAGGAACACTTACGAAGTGTAACGCGCCGATTTAATTCAAACTTGGTATGTTCATAGATTTAAGTGAAAAAATGAATTCTGTGAAATTTTACGTGCCCTCGTGGCCTATGAGCCGAGATATTAGCAATCAAAAATCCGCGAAACGGCAACATTTACCGTCTCTGCGATCCAGCCGCCCGCAGAGAGCGAGCCCCTCCCGGCCGGTGTCGCGATCTTGGCCGCTCGGTGGACGGCGCGCGGTTTTGTCTCCATGAAAAGCATTGGAGCGTCAGGTAAAGGTCGTGGTCAGGTATTTTCATGTCTCTTTACCTGACGACGCCTCCAGGAAGGGAGACGAAACGCCAAAAAAAGCAACCAAACGCGATGGCTCCAGAGAAAAATAAAAATAGCGAAAACCTGAAGAATAATCGTAATTATTATTTATTTGACTTGCGACACAGTCCAAAATACGATATTAATTTTTTGTTAAGTCATGTGAGTTTAATTTTTGAAGGATGGCGGATGGAAAACATGCCACAAAATAATTATTTCGTTTTTTTCATTAAAAAATAATTGTACACAGAAATGGTGATTTTGAAAAAAAAAGATTGAAACATGGGGGAAACTCAAAATGTGCAGATTTAATAAATACGGAGTACTCGCACACATTATCGTCTTTATTTTCACAGTATTTAACAAATATGTTTTCATCGAAGCAATATTGCACTGGAGTAATGTGGCTGTGGCTTTTTCCCTAAATACCCTGCCTTAAACCTCGCAAACATAAAATTTATGAACATTGGAGCAGAGAACTGGAAATACGTGAGCTATTGCATTTAAATAATATTGTTTCTTTAGAAAAGGTTCACATTTAACTGTTCTAATAACACTCGATCAGAAATTTTGTGTACGAAATATTTCCACATTCGAAAAAAATTACACGTCTAGTGGTTGTGTAAGTCCCGTAGTTATCATCTTCACACGAATTATTTTATTTTTCGGTATCACTTCAATCATGGCATGATCTTTGTAAGGGCCCCAAGAATTCACCAAAAGAAATCTATTTATGATGAAAAAACACTTCCGAAATATTCCTGCATGAGAATGTTTTTCGTCAGCAGCACAGAGGTTGATGCAACACAGTGAATATTGGAGGATTGAAAAATGTTTGTATTTTTGGGAAATTTTCCATCCTTATCCTGCAAGCAGATGAGGAGAGGGGAGAGGAGCACAGCTTCGATTGAAATTGTCGGCTGGATCGTAGAAGAATGGGTGGTTGCATGCACACACTGGACGACTGACTCAACTATTTTCACACCGCGAAATTTCAGTGTGCGACCGGAATGAATTTATTTTTTTAAACCACTCTGATCAGTATTTAGCACTTGCGATGCACCTCTTTCAATCACATTTCTCACGTCCTGGACTAATTCCTTGCCCTTTTCCGTGATGGACCGTACTTCCGTGGAATATTTCTTTGAAACAACTTTTGTCACCTTTCGCGATTCTATATTGTGATGTTTTTTCTATTTCCATAGCCAGGCCGGAGTTGCTCTAAAGTTTGGTACTCCCTGCTCCAGTTTTTTATTCTCTTCAAGAGCCCACCTTCGCAAATCCCTGTCATGAACTACTGGACGACCCTCCTTCGCTGTCTTGAAGCGGGAGAGAAGAGCAGCACGGATTAACCTGTACTTTTCCTTTAAAACACCAGCTTCCATTACCTGCCTTTCGTAGCGATGCAGTTGTGTCTGACTTGTGATAAAGCGGAAGTTGTGCCGAACTATCTCCAGTGAAAGACTTCCCTTCTTTCCTGACTTCCAAAATCAACTGCTATATTTTTTCTGGAGCATTGATGGATCTGGTCTTGGTTTTTTCATCGGTGAGACGTCGTACGATGTCGAAGAAGAAGGGGAAGTATGAGAAACATCATCATCCCTTTCGGATTCACCACTGTTCTCTTCATTATCCTCAACAGTTTCCTCATTCATCTCATTTTCTCTGTCAAATATGAGATATTCTTCGGTCTCACAGAGGAATTCTTCATCTTCCACACAGGATTTCAGTATCGCTGCAACACGAATATTAAAACACACTTAAATGATAATTCTTTGATATGATACAAAGATAAATATATAGGTACTGCTATAAAAAAATCTGTAATTTAAAACTGACCAAACACTTATTTTCGAGCTTTTCTTCCAGCTCGGTTTCTTCCACAGTGGTTTCCGAAAAACAAAGAGTATCTGGAAATGAGCTCTTCATCAGCTTCAACATGTTTAGAGGATTTATCACCTGGGCCATAATTGTCGCCTAAACAATGTTTGAAGCTACGAGACACTAATTATTTACAGAAATTGTGGCGTTATAGCTCAATCCTAAAGTCATATGCACCGGGCGTGTAGAAGGTAAGCGAATGTGTCCGAATAATCCGAAAGTAAAAGCAGAAATGACCAAATTCCACATTTTCTTCCTTGCTATTCTGTCTGCTCTGGTATCTTCTCTTCGATAGGATACCGTTCACGAAAGAGGCTCGGGTGATTTTATGTCAGTAGGCACATACAAATTGTTTGAGGATGCGTACTTCTTGGAAAGCGCCAGTCTGTGTACATTCTTTTAAGATGCACGAGCTCTGCCGACCTCCCACCAAAGGATAATTGATTATTTCCCTATTCACTCACTCCGCCGTGGTTATCCCGGCAGCGGGAGCCCGAGGGTGGAGTGGTCGTTCCTTTCATCGGTCATCTCGGTTCCCCTTCGTAGAGCCATCGAGAGTATATATCGGCACCTTTCCCTTGCTCACTCTGGGGTGAAAATATGTTTTCATTTCTTGAGAGAAGGCAATGAACAATTCTGCGTAGCCTCCTTCCTAGAGACTAATGACTACCGTCTTACCGCCGCGGCGCCGTCCACCGAGCGGCCGAGATCGCGACACCGGCCGGGAGGGGCTCGCTCTCTGCGGGCGGCTGGATCGCAGAGACGGTAAATGTTGCCGTTTCGCGGATTTTTGATTGCTAATATCTCGGCTCATAGGGCACGTAAAATTTCACAGAATTCATTTTTTCACTTAAATCTATGAACATGCCAAGTTTGAATCAAATCGGCGCGTTACACTTCGTAAGTGTTCCTTGTAAGTAAAATCCATGAAGCCTTTCAAGCTGAAAATTCAGTTTGCAGGCATTTTACTTATAAACTCAAAGGGAACCGTATGCAACCTTTCCTAGAAAGAGACAAAGATTCAGGCAAAGGACTCTTCCACTGAAATGGGGCTTCTACATAATACGAAATAAAATTATTAGACCACATTTCATTTAAGTGCATCTCTTTGTGTGTTGGAGCTCACCATACATGCAGTAATGGAAATGATGCAAGAATAATATTTTTATTTTTTCCTCATTTAAGGCATGTTATGACTAGGATGTTCGACTCGATATTCGAAATTTACACGAAATGATATTGAAATATATGTTTTATGAATATTGGACCCGGCGTGACACCTTGACATTTGCTAGCATCAATTGTAATAATAATAAGAAATTTAATGAAAAGAGAGATGGCACTTTTCCACAAATTTATTGAAGTACAACGCGTTTCGACCGTTAGGTCCTTTTCAAGTACACTGAGTGGTTTTGGAAAATAGGAGCTGTATTTATACAGGTCGGATGAGTGGGGGTGGGAAGTGGAAAAGGGTGGATGAGGAAGGGGGGGGGGATGTGTCATGTGGTTGTGCACTTGGAGAATGGGATGGCAAGGAGTGGGGAGTGGCTCATGAATGTTTGTTCATTCATTAAGTGAATGTCTCCTTCTTGCACAATTTCCAATTTTTCCAGAGCGTCGAGTCTTTGGCCTTTCCTCTCCACGTGGACGATCTCCGGGTCAAAATCACACGAATGATTCTCTATAAGGAGATGTTTCGCCACGAGTGAGGTGGTATCTCCTTTCTCCCAGCATTTTTTGTGTTCTTTCAACCGGGTGGTGAAGCTCCGGCCTGTTTGACCGATGTACACTTTTTCGCAGTCCTTACATTTTATTTTGTATACACCAGACTGTTGAAGTGGATGGATCTTATCTTTCGTTTGACAAAGTAGCTTTTCCAAGGTGACCGGATTGTAAAAACACGTTCTGAGTTTATTTTTTGGGATAAGTTTGTCGACTTTGTATGATATATCGCCAATGAACCGAATTTTGCACCACGTTTTGGTTTCGGGTGGGGGCAGCACGAGGGCAGACAAATTGATTAAGGTGACGTCGCGTTGTTTTTTATTTAAAAGTCTGTCTATTAATCCGTCAGTGTAGCCATTAGCTAGAGCTATGTGTTTAATTATGTTGAGTTCTTTTGTGAATTCCACCGGTTGAAGGGGTAGCGATATTAGTCTATGAATTAATGAGTGGAATGATGCCATTTTGTGCGCTATGGGATGAACCGAGTCTATTGGAATCACTGTATCATTGTAGCACTTTTTCCTAAACACTCCAAATTCGTGTTTGCCATTTTTTAGGGATATCGTGAGATCTAAAAAATTCAACCGTCCATTTTTGTCTCTCTCCAACTTAAAATTGATGTTAGGGTGTTGACTATTTAAAAGCTTTAAAAAACAGTTCAATTGGCGATCACTACCCGCCCAGCAGCAAATGATATCGTCGACGTATCTATGCCAATACGTTACATTTCTTAAAAGTTGATTTCCGGAATTAAAAAGATTGTACTCAAAATTTGCCATAAAAATTTCGGCCAGTAACGGAGACAGGGGACTACCCATCGCCAGGCCTTCCGTCTGGTGATAAAAACCGCCATTAAACGTAAAATAGTTTTGGCTAGTGCAGGTTGTCATAAGGGACAGAATTTCCTCTATTAGGACGTCATTAACATGAGAGTCCTGAAGTAAACGACTCGTCAATTCAATAGTTTTGGCGACTGGTACAGAAGTAAAGAGGTTGTCTACATCGAAAGAAACCAATCTGCAGCATTTGGGGGGGTTGTGATTCACAAGGCACTCAGTCAGGTGAATAGAGTTCTTGACACTGAATTTAGAGGTGAAAGATGTGAAGTTCCTGATTACGTCGTTTAGTTTGGCCGCTAGTCTATGGGTCGGGGCACCTCTATTTGACACCACGGGCCTGATGGGATTGCCGTCTTTGTGAATTTTTGGGAGCCCAAATAGTCTCGGGGGGAGTGGGTTCATTTGGATCAGACAGATCAGACTGTTTGGAAAAGTGCCATCTCTCTTTTCATTAAATCAGGATGTCATTCCACTACATCTCGCCTGCCTCAGTTACTTTTATAATAAGAAATGTTTTATTTCGCGTTTAGAAGAAAATCTGTGCACATGTAATCGTATTGTTACCACATTTATGTCATGTATATACTAAATATATGTAGGTTACGCGTTAAAATAGCATTGAATTGCCAATAACCAAATCGTTATGATACTTTTTTTCAATTTCATCTACAGATGCCACTAATGAGAACACGTATGAAAAATTTCACGCAAATCTGTACAATAACAAAAAGAGCCCCAACCACCTTAGAAGCCCTTTTCACATCCTTTGTGCCTTTACCAAGTGTGCACGTTGGTTTCTGGCGCTGCGAAATTATCGAAGTATATATCGAATCGTCCGGAGGAGAGAGGAGGGGAGGGGTAGAAGAGTCTGCAGGGTTCAGAAAGGATGAGGAAGAATTCTCATTTTCGACGTTGACATCATAATAAACATTTACGGCGAACCGGGAAGATATTTAGAGAGCGAGAAAGCCGGAAAAGAATGGAAGGAGTCTCTTGTGGGAGGGGAAGAAAATCTCTTGTGTTCAGTGGGAGGATACGGAGAAGAGGATAGTATGCGCGGGGTGAGAGGTTTCAAGAGTCCATCGATGAGTTATGGGAGGGAGGTTTCGATCCTCGCGGATAGATTACACGTATTTTGACGCCGTAATATTGTTTAACCTCGAAGGTCGTCGTGTCTCCTTCCATCAGATTTAAAATTGATGTTCACCAATTGAGGTGTTTCGTCGGATACCAACGGTGATATATGAAGAGTATATCTCGTGTTCTGCGTCAAGTTTTTTTTTCAGGAAGAGTACACCAATCAGATAAACATCGTATAAATTACGCAGTTATCGCATTGACCCTGCATTCTTATGTAAAAACGTCGTAGAATCTTATAAATGTATTGTTTCCTCAATGAAAAGAAGCCAAAATGAAGAAAAATTGGAAGAGGAAGAATATTATTCGGCTTTTCTGTTTTATCAATTTACACAAGAAGTTCTCTACACTCTGTGATATAAACACAGAGAATATGAATAGTAATCGTCAGAATATTAATACTTGTGCAAACCTTAATATAGCTTGGCCGAGATTTTTCCCTAGTCATAATCATATTTGATCATACTCACATTTTATTTTTTAATTTCCGCAGCTGTAGGAAGCATTAAGTAAATACTTTGATATTAATGGTGCAAAAATATTTTATGACTGAAATTCTAGGTGAATCACTAAATATTCAAACATAAGTCTCTAAGTTAACTCATTCTTTCTCACCGTTCCAAGACAACGTCTTCACAAACGACGATTTTTTTGCGTTTCTGTAAAAGTGACGGTGGTAAAAAATTGGTTTATTTTAAAAAATATTTTAGAATAAATTTGACAGACTACTCGCTGTCAAATTTCTAACGAAATCCACGCGTTAGAAATTCATTATTGTTTTTTAAAAATAAATCCTCTTTGGAGTACATACCCGTATCATTTCCCATGCAAAATACCATTCATTTTTTGACAAATACTCGAAAAGCATTGTAGTAAGTGGCTGATAATTTCTCATCATTGGAAAGATAAAATATTTTTCTTCATGATGAGGACAATTTCATTGACTTCTTTGCGGAATGATATCTCACTCAAACTACCATAAACATAAGTGGAAAGGAACTTTCCAGGATAAGAGAGTGGAGAAAAGAGTGCGAAGTAAAGATGGGTGGGAAATTTCATCCCTGCTTCCGTGATGCACCCCGCGTCGCTCCTTTGTCCATGACGGCCAACCTGACCGTTTCCAATTCCCTATCGCATGTTCTCGCTCCCACCATCATCGTATTCAGGGAGAACCGGGCGACCCGCCTTGACCCTTTCCCATTTCAAAACGGACTTCCCACACTTTCCCTCCTTCCCCCCTTTGCCCCCCTACCTTGAGACGACCTGAACCAACCCAATCCTCTCCGTGGGGGTCAATCACGACTATAACCTTTAAGAGTGAATCAATCTTCGCAAAAGCTTTAAAAGTCGTCAATCCATCCCCAAGACCACCTCCAGCTAGAAATGATCGTCGCCGATATCCACTCTTCCATTCCTCTCCCGCCTCCTGAATATCCTCCTACTCCTCCAGGAAAATGCATGGTTTCTGTGGGAAAGTAATGCGGAAAGAATAGCTCACCCTTATATTTGAACTCACACCCACAAAGCTAAAGATATTTACTTCTCATCCTCAAAATGTCCTTCATTTCTTTAATATCTTGAATATTTACAATGTGCTTAGAAAATATTTTATTCGTTTACTATAATTGAATTATATTGATCGGTTCTCTTCCGAGTCTTAAAATTGGTACTATGAGCTTTCATATCATTAAAATGCTCAACATACTTTTCCACTGAGGTTTCATTCGTACGACGTGTTTCACCGTGATACGGCATCGTCCAGTACGAAACGTACGATGTACATTTTAATAATATGGACGTATACTACGTCCACGACGTGAAACCTGAAGTAATTGAGTTTATGAGCTTTCAGATTTTTTACGATGGATGGCCTGCATACTGGTCCATTAACCCATCCGGGCTTGGGACCGCCAGTGACAACTGTTGGACTATTCAAATCCACCCTTCAACTGCCCCAGGCGAAATTCTTCAGAATCCAGAATCTGTAAAACAAATTTAAGGTCAATTATGGCATACACAGCAGAAACGACGCCAGATAAATTTAAGACTAGAAGACTAGAGACTACAGTGAGGAAAGATTGAATGCAGAGCACTGTAGATAGCGAAAATGTAAGGAATTAATGTAAAACCGTAAATATAAATGACTGGGCACTTAAAGCGAAAACAATAATGGAAAGAACATATTAACAGAATGACAATCGACAGGTTAGTACGTATTGTAAGAGGCAAACTGCCCAAGTCGGTCGCCGGTCGGTCAAGAAATTAGTGGTACGACAACTTAAAGTAGAGAAGGCTGTAATTGATGAAAAACAGACCACATGAACCTACTATAAAGGAAGATGAAAATATATATTGTGTTTCGTTAAACGTATTATAATAGTAAGCAATATTATGTAAGGTTTATTATGATAATACGCTTTGTCAAGTGAGCAATGCACTGCAATCACCACGGAATAAAAGAATGTGAAAATATGCATTTGCAAACAATTTTGTAAACTACTAAATTATATATGTCCCATCTTTCTTTTTAGTGTAGATATATTTAACAGTGGTAGTGATTTTTAGAATCCATTTAAGTATCTTGTATCAGCGAGTCAAGTGCGGCAAATTAAAATGTTTTGTTGAAATATAGTGGTTTACTTACTGAGATATTATCTGAGAAATTTCCAATGAAAACATGAAGCAAATTCTAGAAAATACCTTAGGTTAATATTTTGTTGATATTGGATAATTGGGCATTCAAATACCTAATAAATGTAGGAGGAACGGTCCAAATAGAAACGCAATGCAAAAGAGTTGGAAAAAGGGGACTGAACATACTGAAAATTGTATGGATTTACGAGGAATATAATAGGAATAATAGTGATAAAAGATATCACAAGGACGAGCAAGTGATAAGTACGTATTCAGATCAAAGAAAAATGGATGTACGGAAGAGGATTTGCCTTAAGTTTACACACAGCGCATAAGCATACATACGGCACTTAAGTTTTAGGTGTAGCAATCAGGCTATAGGGCACCCTCTACCCTATGACCTCAGTCCTGAGACCAGGTCAGCATGCATATCCGAAAAGAGATTAAGGAAGCTGGAGCGGTGATCGTGGGGCAGTGAGCGCGGATTTTTATATTTGAAGTAAGTCGAAAAATGTTCTTGGACCATATTTCATTTAAGTGCACCTATTTAAGCGTTGGAACGCACCATGCAGGCTGCAATGGGAATGATACAAGAATTATATTTTACATTTTTTTGCATACTATGACTAGAGTTTTCGATACAATATTCGAAATTTAGAATTTGTATATTGGAAGAATTAAAATAATTTAGTTAACTCCACTAATTAACTAAGTTATTTTAATTCTTCCGCTATGGATAACTTCCACAAGATCAATCCTACAACCGTTTACTTTTTCAATATTGGACTTTGCGTGACACCTAGATATTAGTTGGTAACAATTATAATAATTATAAATGAATTATTTCTTGCTCATAAGAAAACCTGTACATATGTAATCAAATTATGCCGTCCCGAGCAGAGCAAGTGAGCTAGCACCACATATATGAGCAAACTATAGAGACAATTAATTGTCAAATATAATATTAATTTCTGATAGCAGTTAATTACCTGATCCATTTCCTGATTCAAATTAGAACTACATAATATTTTTCACTGCCTTGTGCATGTTATGCTAGTTTTGAACGCCAGTTGTTGAGCTTTTTTTCAAAATATAATTATTGAAAAAGAGGAATACATTATTCTTTAATAGTGATATTCACAATAAAAATTGGGCTTCCACAGATTCGAATGTATTCGGTTTATCATCAATATCATCATCAAACTTTTAAATATTCCGATTAAGACATTTCGATTTTTTAAGAAATAAATGGCTCCCTATAACGAATTAAATGCCAAATTTTGCAAGAAAAATTAATGTGTATATTTGCTAGTATCAATGGCAAAAACAAGTTTTAAGTTCTTGGTATCAGATAGTAAAATTTTGGAATGAAAGCCAATGCCACTCAATCCTCGATGAAATACAATCCATTAGGCAAATGGTAAATTTATATCACACCCATTATCTAAGGAATTACTGATTATATTAACATAACGCTAACATATTAGCATAATTGTGATGCACTGAGGATATTCTGATAGTATAAAAAATTTATCTATAAAAGTTTTTGGGTAGACCCAGGTTAATTACGGCTCTTTTAATGGAAAACTGCGCATACGAATTCCGTAGAGCTAGAGATAGAGTTACCTGTGAGCTATTCCCTTCCGTGCGACACCACAATGAACGTTATTTTATGCACAGATGAACGTTATTCTATATGAGCAATTCAATTCTCATTCGATCGTATTAAAGGCCCAGACGAACGTGCGAATTTAATCATCACATTACTAACTTAAAATGTTATATTATATTACAAAAAATATATATAACCTCCCAGTGAACACTGCAGACACAAGGATATTTCTTTTTTTAACAAAAGAAAAATCTATAAATCTTCTCTCTCTCTCAAATTCTAACTACTGCGCCATAAAATCGGCATGGAAAGATCGTTGCATTCTTATGGAAGTAACGATCTACGCCACTTCAATGGAACGGAAAAATAGAAAACTGTTCATAACTGTGGATGTTATTTTAGGTAAGAGTTTAAGCGGGAATTCTAATAGTTGTGAAAATTAACATCTAACACTTAATTGCTCTGACGATCACTTATATGCTTTTAAAGCTGGTCTAAAATCACTATAGTAGTCTCCCGGTTTAGGTAGGCTCAAATGGAAGGAAGTAAAAATCCTCATGATTTTTGCATGTGCATGGACCTATCTATCTACACAATTTCTTTCTTCAACTCAGCATATGTCCTTCCCCCCTTCTACATCCCATAAATTCTACATTAATAAAACCAATTCTCTTTCTTCCTCTTCCTCGCTTACTCAATGGATTTATATGAGAATGAAAAACTTGCTAGAGTTGACAGACAAACTTCCAATTAAATGATTACGCATTTATCACAACAATTTTTTCGCTAAAGTGGACGGCGGTCCTATATTGGAAAAAGACCCACCAGCAGTCAAGCATAAAGAATATGTATATTCTATTAATAGTACTACTCTGAACCATCCTATAGTAAAATTTGAGTCAACAATACCCCTCCTTCATATGTATTTTGGGTGCTATGTACATTACGCGTATCAAATATTTCATGTATGTCAATGCCAATAGAGGATCAGTTTTTTTAGTCAATAAATCTATTCAGGAGTTTTCAAAATCAAGAAGCAAATAATTTTTACATTCTACTTCAATTCAAGTGTTCGCTTCACTGAATCAATCTTCATCATACTAAGATAAAATCCTAAACATACCTAGAAGCGATTTATTCGAAATGGGATTGATAATCTTTCATTGTCAGACATCAAGCATGTCAGATATCAAACAATAGTAAAAACCGGTGTATTTTTTATCTCCCTCCTATGGAACAAAAACCACCAACCCCATTAATTGACATCCTTGTCATCAATTGAGTCAACTTCAAAGGTTAAACATTTCTTTTACAAGTATAAAGTTTTCCCCCACAGGAGTGGGCTAAAATGAAACATTAACTCTCCAAATTAAAATACCTTATCTGTAACTGTCTATAATTACCAAATTTGATGCCTTTAGGGGGTCTGTCTCAATAATCTAAGTCATAAACGCTCAAGAAGATTTCTTGATTCAGTCATCCGTATAACATAATTTCGTCCGCTCAAGGCAAAAAATTCACCCGGGGCATTTCCTTAACGAAAAAATAACGGAACCTTATTCATTGCTACGGGATCCAAACAATTGTATCCTTACTCTTCAAGTAAATTTAGTATTTTAATTCAAATTTCGGAACACACTCTACCACATAGAAAATGAGTGATATTCCTAATGTCTCACAATCCTCTCCAGGCATAGAATCGAATCAGCATTTGCCTACCGTTATGATTCTCAGCGTTTCCTCTAATCCGAGAGGCGTCTTTCATAGAAAGACCTGCTATTCTTTCCGTGCATCCTCTAGCTGGTAGGACTACATAGGGAATGGGGAAGGGTTTCGACAATAATATGGAAGATTTGAGAGCTCATACAATATGCTTAATTCAATAGAGAAAATCGAACTGAAGTCAGTATGCATAAAACCGTCCTGTGTAAAGGGTGTTATCGTATCCCATGAAAGGATCGAATTCGGCTGTCAGTATTATTCGGTATAGTGCTTGTTTTTAATAATTATTTAAAAATATAGGGCAAACGCCAAGGGACTCTACAAAAAATGCAATAATGCCTATCCCTAAGAAAAAAAGATCCGAGAGATGCGAAGACTTTATATCAATTAGCCTTAAAGCAAATTCATCGGAAATTCTGACCATAATACTCTACAGGACATTGGAACAGAAGAAGGATGACCTCCTGTATAACTAATTCGAATTCAGGAAAAGTAGGGGAACGAGTGAAGCTATTTTAGCACTGAGACTTATCATAGAGAAGAGGATTCAACAAGACCACCCAACGTATATTTACTTCATCGATCTAGAGAAAACATTTTACAATATGGACTGGAACAGAATTCTGACTACACTGAAGAACATAGGAATTTCATTTAATGACATAAGAGCAATATGCAGGCTGTATTAGGAACAGCTGGCAGTAATAAAATGAGGCGGATATGCAGAGGAAGCAGAAGTGAGGAAAGGAGTACGACAAGGATGTGCGTTGTCGCCAATGACCTTCAATATATGCACTGTAAAATCCACGTACCTACGTAACGTGTATTATTAAACTTGAATACAGTTGCTTTTAGTGTTTTTTTAGCAATGCCTAAAAGTAATCTTAATTTCTATTTGGTCCGGTGAAGCAATTCACCTGGTAATTTGGAACGTAAAATAGTGTTAAATGTTTCCCAGATAGACCATATGAAAGAAGTAAAGGCGTCGTACATGATGATGGTCAGCATGCGAAAGTATCAGGTATGTTAATCTAAGTAAGTCCGTAGAAAATTACTATTTTTACTTGATTCCCTTGGCTGGAATATACGAAATCAGTCTTTTTTCCGAGAATTTGTCAGAAGTTACCATATATCACCTCTTCATTATTTCATCTTTTTGCCAGATATTTCAATTCCGCTATATTAAGGTTTTATCATACTTTTCTTAAGGCGCATAGTTTGAGCATATCCATGGTTAAGAATTAATCTGTATTCAGACCACTGATTCACGTATTGTGGCTTAATGTCTGCGTTTATTTTTCTTATTTTAATAAATTATTTGTCACTATTGAACGTCTTATTATTTAATACGTTTTATCTAACGCTATTGTTGTGGAAAAACTATTTGCGTCATTAAGCATAAAATTATACACCATTAATTACTGTATATTCCCAGCCGCGATAGCAAAAACCGTGGAAGGCTGGAGAGCACTTTCAAATATGTAGTGGCATTGAATAAGCATATACGCTTACTTTATGGTGGTGCTCATTTGTTAGAGGAAGGAGAAGTAACATACAATGCCATCTAGGCTTCATTCCAATTATTTTTCCTTCTGAGTACAGGATATCGACATCCGAATCCATCGTCAATCAGAAATATGATAGATCCTACTTGAAAAGGAGAAGCGTCGTAGTGAAGCAATTAAAAGTTCAATGCTGTATCTCCCTTCTTCCCAAATTCTTCCTACAGTGGAGAAAATTCCATCACAATGTAATGATAGCGGGTCATTCGTTGTTAGATATTTCCTGAAGTAGTGTGATTGGTATTGGATTGTAAGCTAGAGGCTAGAAATCAGGAGAGACCAACCATACAATTCATGCGGATGACTTAAGCAAAGATATAAACATTTTTAAAAACATGGACTGAAGCAATAAAATATGGAACATGGTATTGATCTATATACTTTGTAGTGTACACATTGTTAAATATTGCAGTAGTAATTTTATTAAACAGAAACTCATTATATTATTTACCTCAAATCTTTTCATTCAAGATACTTTATTTATAAGAATACTGTCATTAGGAGGATTACCTCCATTTCATCATATGGACTCTAATTTTGTATCCCATGAGTTTCATGGTCTCAGGCTGAACTATATATAATTTCGCTCTAATGGAATAAAATAACATTGCATCTTTCCACAAATATTATTCTTATTGCACGTCTAGTTTCGACGTTTCTGCTTCATCAACTGGTACCTCAAAATCTTTCGTATTCTTTACGCCGAGCCATGCTGGTGGGAACTTTGCGAATTCCCAAAAGGAAGCATTTAAAGAGTTGCTAATATCCTGGATAGACCTTCTACACTGGAGACAACAGTTTACACGGGAATATTTTCTTTAACCATTTTCGGGAGACCGGAAAATCTGAATTGACTAAGGATACCAATAAATGTACCTATTTAACTTCTAAAAGCAAAATCTGTCTCTGCAATAAATTAATCAAGCAAGAATATCCCCACGCCTCCGAATGTGCGTTCTAAATTCAATCAGGAGAAATAGAAGAGATAGAGAAGAAGGAATGAAAGATTCTGAGAAAAATCCTGGGACCAATGAATACCGAGGATGTCGAGTTTAGGTAAAGAAAGTAGAAAGCGAAAAGATGTGAAATACGATTAATTAAAGGGGAGTTAGATACATAAGGCACATAATGTGGATGGACACGCGCAGGTACACAGAAGGAAGTTTATTCATGTTTATAAGAGTAAGAGTCGGTCCAAGGTGCAAAGAAAGATATAGATGCAAAGGGGATAACAGAAGACATAGACTAAAAACCATTGAGAAGAGTGATAAAAAACGTCAAGTGTTTCCAGAAGAGGGAAAATAAGAAAAGAAACAAAACCTTTAAGGAAGAGAGGAGGAGAAAACAACATAAAAGAAAGAAGAACTGTTAGAGCGGAAGAAAAGAAGCGGAAAATTAGAAACAAAAATGAATGAGTTGGGTTATTTTACGAGGTTCTTAGATCCGCCTGGGTGGATTTTTTTCTCCATCCAGGACATACGTGTTTGTGTAATGTAATGTATAGGGTTAAATATGAGAGAGGGAAATTAGGGCTGCATAGCCCTAATTTCGCCCTAAAAATAAAGGCATTAAATAAATAAATAGACGGCCAAAATGGAGAGAAGAAGAAGTAGGATATCTTGATAAGTCTATTCAGAAATGTATCTAAATTTGAAAATCTTAAAGCAAGCAAACAGGAAATCAAGGAATCGATGTTGTGCATTCCACTCAATGTACTGTCCCTACCTAAACTGCTGTTTAGCGTGTATAGGTATGCTCGCGTTGAGGAGTCATCGAATTCCGTGGTCACCTTCGATCAATGAACCCGGAATGCAGGATTTGGATAGCAGTCACGAGGCCAATCTGATATCCTTTAGTGCGAGGAGTGGGCAGTTCTTATATATATTTTTTAATCCTTCAAACGGGTTAAAGGGTTGCTGTGAAGTGGGCAGTGAGAGAGAGAAAGATAGAGAGGAAGAAAGAGTGGCCCATCTCCTCCTCCAGGAGTTATTCAGAAATATTTTACCGTAAATTTAGCGTGGAGAGATGAGTCTATTCATGATTTAAAGCTTATAACAGTTGGAACACACCGCAGAATACAAAGCATGACTTTTTGTGGATGAATGATTAAATTCGTACTCTAAATTAAAGTATACAATCACAGAATATTTGGACCCTGCGAAATGAGACTCCTAAGAAAAGCGGGTTTAGAAACTCTTGAAGATAACAGGCAAGGGAATTAACGCCTAAATGTGGTGGTTTCTAGATATGGGCACTTACTAAAAATAACGGATATTTATCCGACGAGTATTGTAAAGCTCAATTGTTCCGGATCAGTAGTACCGACGTAAGATTATCAGTAAACCGGTATTTTTTACTTTATTTTTATAAATTTGTTGAAAATTAACATTAATTTTACCTGATTTGTCGATTATTTCCGCAAAATGGTGCAAGTATATTCCATTACAGTAGATAATCACGGAACGATCATCAAAATAATTTTTAATTATCATTTAGTCGTAATTAAAATGTGAATCATCGTGGGTAACTTTCTTTCGAACTTGCATAACTTCACGTTTACCATGAAAAATATATTAAAAACCGTTTAAATGATGCCATATGGTATAATTTAAATTCACTTACGATAGAAGTACATACTTATCCATCTTGGACAGTGGTACGCTTTATGTCATTTATAAAAGTTACACGTCTCTTAACATCTCTCTGGTCGAAGGGCACCTATGGATAATAAAAAACTATGGATAATTTTGCGTTTGTTTGCTCTTTTCATCCAATTCAAGAACTGTTGATGCTGGTTTCATGAACAATAGATTGCGTTCAATATAGTAGACTTTAATCAGTGACATATACAGTAGAATCTTCCGTCATGTTTAACTACCTATTGACAAAAGATGGCACCATCTCCTAGTTTGTTATACTTACCAATTTTTCATTAAATAATGCGGGAATAAGTTCGCGAAGTTTTTTTTTATTTCTGTATAGCAAAGATTTGGTACAATTTGAAAATTAATTATCACCTCGGAAACGAAAAATATTAGTCAGGCTATAGTTTCGTATCGTACTTCGCGGAATGCATGTTGCGACAGCAAAGCCATTTCACTATTTCCAAATCAGCGAAAAGTCATTTATCTACCCACGTTTTCTCAAATGGAAAGAACTTTTGCTGATATTATTGAAACAGTTGCTTCAATGCGTGCAAAAATTCATTTTTAAGTCAAGAGCACAATTATCAATTATTCTAAAATCCCAGTGTGTTAAACTTCACGAGTCCCCTAAGGATAGAAGTATTTCACTATCAGTGCTTAGGTTTTCGATCCAGCAGCAGAATAGATCTCGGCTTTGAAATATTAGACTTTTTTCTTGAATGTTTTCACTATTACACAGAAATCAAGTAATTTAAATTATTTGTCCTCAAACCTTGCCCAAAATTCCCTATTGTCCATCCTTCAACGCTCCCGCATCTTCATAGTTTGACACACAGAAGCTGTTCTAGAGCTTTCCTCCGAATACGCGCACCCTGAGCCTCCTTGATATTTCCAGGCCACTACTCTTATCGGCAAGGCTTCTTAAACGCCTCCCTTTCCTCCTCTCTATCCCTAGCTTGTATGCCAATGAACTCACAATAGACTTTTTCTTCCCCATCACTCTCAGTAAGATGGTGGGTGGGTAATCAGATCGATAGATAGAAAGGTAAACGTCTTTATTGGTGCGAGATTGACACTTTAAAAGTCCCTTCTTCCATCTTACCCCTCGTCAGTTCATGAATGCAGTGAACATGACAAGCACTGCAACATATACATCAAATAAATAATGCAAAACTCAATAGATATAGAATATTAACGAGACATAATGCAATACCAAAAATAAGTGTAAAATGATATGCACAATTGTGGGGAAAAACGTAAGGATTTTGGCTGGCATCCATCACGGAAAACAATCACTGCAGGAAAGAACCCACACATGAAAGGGGGTGTGAAAAACCTGTGAAAACCTACTGAGAGAAGCTATTGTGACTAATGATAGTAAATAATATAAATAGACAATAAATACCAGCATTGGAATCTGCATGTGCATTTCTTGGAACAAAGAGTATATTTTATGTGTATTCGGCATATCACGGTGTGTGTTCTACAAGTCACACTGCTGTGCTTAGAGAAGTGTCTCATGAAAAGCCTTTTTGAAATAAGACATTGATGGTGCATTTCGTGAAGTAGTGTCAAGATTTTTCCACTTGCGGCAAGCGGTTACAGTAAATTAATTGAATATGACGGTTCAGTGGTGAGGAATTACAAGTTTTTGATTACCTCGTGTGTTTGCTCCATGTACTTTGCTGAGTTTTTGAAGGCTTTTCTGAGTCTTTAAGGTACTTCGGCATATTTTTGTGAAGGACTTGATACATTAGTGTTAGCGTATGAATCAAACGCCGGGAACTATGGGAACCAGAGGGTGCGGAATAGAGGTAGAAAAGAGAATGTCCACTTCCTGGCCCCTGTCTCCTCTAAGGTCCACTGCGCGACACAGGAGCCCCCATACTCTCCCATTCCAATCCTTTCGTACTTACAGCAAAAGGAGCTCTTGTTTATATCCGGGAAGTTTTCTCAGCCCCCTCGACCGTGCGAAATTAGAGCTCCGAATGTTACCGAGATTACTAATCGAGAATATACATCTTACTTTTTCGGTTTGGTTGCTGAATCATATTGTACATATTACATGCTTTTTAGCGAACGTTCGTTGCATACCTTTCCGGATTCATACCTTTCTGTGCATAATGTCTGAAACTTAATCTCTGCATCTCTAGTTCCGATAGGAAAAATAAAATAAGAGTAGTAATAGTTTGAAAATATATTGTCGAACAGATAGGTACAAAATTTCGTTCTTTCCACGCACAATAAGTTACCATAATAAAAACTGAGATCCACTCAAAAACTCCCGAAATAAACTTCACCCTTTCACCTCCCTTTAACATTCTCCTTTACACCTTTACGGAGCTTGCGTCATAACACCTCCTGCCATACGCCCATGAGGCGGGGAGTATTTAGTTGTATAAACTTTTAAATATCAGATATTTTCATAAAGGATCACATCCCTGATTGAAACTGAGCGGGCACATTCGGTGGCTCCAACGTACGTGACGTTAATTAATTAACTGATTCCAACTCTATGAATTAAACAAATAGTTTCAGGCTTAACTTCGAGGAACTTATTTCATTATTAAAGAAAGAAGAAACTTCAAATAGTATTAATCCACACTTTAATTCACAATACCAACCCAGGTTTCAAAGGATAACCTTGAAAATTTCGAAACCGTTGAAACCTGGGTCGGTATTGTGTATAAAAGTGTGGATTAATACTATTTGAAGTTTCTTCTTTCTTTAATCAAAATCTATGAGTCAAATAAGCCTCCGAATGATCCGACCACATTATTTTATCCAGGACGAGCGTTTCAAGACAAGCACTAATCAACGATTGACATCGTTTTCATGATCCCCTTCCAGCTGGCCAGTTTGAGAGAAAGGAGGGAAAATGTTTTATTCGGAAAGGAGGGTAATGTAAGCACTCCAATAAATGTTAGCGACCAAGCACTACATGGAGGGAAATGCTACTTGTCCGCGTGTACACCACCATAGTACTGCTATATTAATAAATTCTTTGAAAGTGATATCTCCATTTTGCCGATAAAATTTAAAAAAGGGAGCGTGAAAACTATCTCAGAGACCATTGTCGGAGCGAATGGCACAATTTTAATGTGCAACCCTATAATAAATTTGAATCGCCAAATAATACTACTGATCACGATTAACATTCTGATTATCTACTCTAAAGTCTAAAGCACCTGTGTGACACTGGCATTCAGTTCTTATTTTTAGAACTGAGTGATAAGGGTTCCAGGAATTAATTTTGGGAGCTCATGAGCTGCAGCATCATATTACTTGCTTCACGTGACTTAGTAGATATTTACTACTCGTTAGATTATTTTAACTTTACTTTTTTTATAAATTAATACTGAAGTTGGCATTTTAATACCGATTATTGTCATTAAACCTTCTGGATGTCTGCAATACTTTTTCCTATGGACAAATTAACTGTGCTTCAAATGACAATTCCCAATGTTATATTTAAGTAATGTAATTCCTTGGGTACATAAATTAATAAATAGACATAAAAATTATATTTTACATTCCCAAAAATATCAGTTTATTTGAATATATTCAAGTTTAAGGTATTGCCACCATTGAACTATTTTCCATTAGCAGTTGAACGCTGGTACACCAGATGGCAGTGATGTTCGAGTATCGGTACTTTCCATACCGGTACCACCGGTAGTAACGATTTTTATATTACCCGGATTATTAAGCGGTAGTATCAAAATAGAAAAAAAATATAACCCGGTATTATCAAATGCCGGTATTTTTTGCCCATACCCAGTGGATTTCACTCAGCATGCTGTAACTTTCCGAATTACTCGACATACTGTCTGCAAAAAAAGTCAAATTCATCGAGTTTAAGAAACTACACCTTCAAGCTGTGCTAATCAATTTTAATGAAAAAGATGAACCTGATGGAGCATTCATTAAGGTGCCTTTATATTTTTTTCCGTCGTAGCTGTGCTTTTACTACATTATGTTTGAAAAAAGTCACCGTTCTGGGTGCCCAAAATTCGGTGGCTCAAATTTAACTGATTGCCACACAGTTAATTTTGATTATATTAATTTGCTTTCGGACAAAAGTTAGCCAAGAATATTTCTAACATTTCGCCGTAAGAATTGTTTACATCTTGGCTTTTTCACGAGCTATGGATAAAGTTGTAAACTTCTGCTAACTTCGAAAGAAACGATTCGATTGAAATTAGAGTTGTGCCTTTGTCGGTGTTAACGGTGACATAAAAACGAATTTGCAGAGAAAAAAATATTAGAACATACCAGTAAGTACACATCGTATCTAACCTATGTACCGATCTTGGTCAATGATGGAGAATTTGGATTACTGTCACCAAGCTAATTTAATCTCTCCTTTAACGCAGGTGATTTCTTGTATTTTTTATTTCTTTTAATCTTTTGAACAGGTTAAGGATCGCTGAGAAGTGGGCAGTGGGATGAAAAAACTGGCAAAAGAGCGGTCCATCCCCTCAGTCTAAGGAACTATGTGAATAGCTTGAGTTGGAGCCTTGTGTGAAAATAGTATTTAATAGTTTACTTCTATCGTACATACAATTTGTGCGGCCCAAATAGAATACGAAATATGTCCTGTGCATTTCGAATGTTTAATACTCATGATGAGTAAAACATTACTCTTCCACTGATTTACTGAACTGGCACGACATGTTTTACCGGTCTGTTGCTAAATAAATCTGTGAAAAGTGTTCCGAGAGGTTATCATCAAAGATTTCGGCAGTACTAACTGCACTTCCATTTAAACTTTGATTTGTTTAGAAAACAAAAGTAAAACGAAATAAAATTAATGTTTACTGTGCGAATTACAATTTTTTTATCGAATGACATCTATTTATATACCTACTCTCCACATTGTCTGACAATTAAAAATTCGTAACTTCAGATATAATACAAACACAGAAGCAATTAACACTTAACACCATCACCCAAAATCCAAAATCCCATTCGTTCAACATATTCTCTGGTTTTAGGACCAGGCAAGACTTAAGTAAATCACCTACATTTTTCTCAGGTGGAACATAGCAAAATGCCTCCCGTCTTGACATCTTTCTTCTTCCTCATCACTCGTCTCGTAACTATACTTCCAACTATAATACATTTCAATATGTTGAAAAAAGGAGCGGAATAAAATTAAAGCTTACGATGGGAAGTGCAATTTTTCATCGTCTGACACCCACATCAATGGACCAACACACAGTAGGCACTCATGTTGAGGAGGAACCTTATTCCATCGTGGAGTATTTGGATAACAGGCGCGAGGCCAATCCGATTTCTTCTTTAAAAGCAATGAGTGAAATATTTTATTTATTTAAATTTTTTAATCCTTTGAACGGGTTAAAAAAAGGCTGGCTGTGAAGTGGTTAGCGAGGGAAGTCCATCGCATCTCGCCTCCGCTCCGGGAATTTCGTGAAACGATTGAGTGGGAGTCTTGCGCTGGTAAGATGGTAGAGGGCGGAGGTGTGGAGGATTCTTTCACGGGGAGGGAGGAGGTGAGAGGTGTGCGACGGAGGGGATAGAGAGAGAGAGGTCACCGCCCCTTTGCAGCCTCCTTTCCGCCCCACCCATCTCTTCTCCCTCCTCTCATCCCTTCCCCTCTCAACTCCGCCTCCCTACCAGTCCCCCTCCCCCGCCTCCACCCCTCCACATATTTCTCACATATTTTCTCTCTTTCGGGCCTTCCGAGAGAGGTGCTCAATTTTTCAGCGCCGCCTCCAGATTTTTCGGCGGCCGAAAAGATCGAAACCGCTCCCTCGTCGAGGAACGCAGGAACGATTAAGGCACGTCGACCCTATGGCCTGTTGCACACGGTATAATTTCCCATAAAACAATTTAACCAAAATCGGTGGCTAAAACTGCTGAAATTGTATACAAAACTGTGCTTACTCGAGATTCATCTACATCTACATACTACCCCGAAAGCCACCTCAATAGGCGTGTGGCGGGGGGTGTTAGAACACCAGCCGTTTACATATAAAAAGGAAATGCTCTAATGAAATTACGCCTTGCATTTATTATAGTCCCTTATTGTTCGGGGGAAAAACGAATTCCCATACCTATCCGTTCGGCAAAATTACCTCTCTTAATTTATCGTTTCTGTCGGACCTGGAAATATAGTGGGGTTCTAATATGATGTTCTCCGTGTCGCTCTGAAAGATATCTATTCTCAATTGTTCAAGCAATCTAAGCCTAGCGCGCAGCCTCCGAGTCTCTAGCGGGTCCCAGCCTAATTCGTTTAACATCTGTGTAACGCTCTCTGTACGCCCGTAGTAGTTTTTGACGAATCGCGCAGCTTTCCTTTGTATTTTATTAAACTCGTTCGTCAAAAAACCTTTTTCTACACAAAGGCCCGTGGAATATTTATGGTTTTATTGTGATGAAATATTTTTTGAAACATAAACAACAGATTTTATGAAAACCTCTGCCTAAACTTTTCTGCAATCAGCAAAATCCAGGGTAAGCATCACATAAACGTTATACTTCAAATACATCGTTTCATTAAACTTAGAAAAAAAAGGTGTTACAACATTTTGCGGGATAAAATTTAAAACTGGATAAAAAATCACATGGTAAAATTTACCACAGTACAATTTTACCAAAGTCGGTGACTAAAATTGTTGAAATTGTATATAAAACTGAGCTTACCCGGTATTGTATTCAGCCGTTAAAAACCTCGTATAATATATAGGTTCGTGGAAAATAGCTGTTTTTATTTCGATGAGACATTTTTCGTCACTTAAACAACAGATTTTATGAACATCCTCTGCCTTAACTTCTTCTGCAATCAGCAGCATCCAGGGTAAGCATCTTATGAGCGCTATACTTCAAATACATCGTTTCATTAAACTTTGAAAAAAAGGTATCACAACATTTTACGGGATAAAATTTAAAACTGGATACAAAAACACGGTAAAATTTCCCATAAAACAATTTCACCAAAGTTGGTGTCTAAAATTGTTGAAATTTTATATAAAACTGAGCTTACTCGATATTGTATTCAGCCGTTAAAAACCTCTTTTAATAAATAGGTTCGTGGAAAATAGCTGGTTTTATTTTCCACATTTCAACCAGTTTTAGCCACCGAGAACTTAGCTCTTTTGACTGTGCCAGCCCACAAAGGAACAGCGCAATGTGTATGTTTATGAATGTGTGTATGAAATCTAAAACTCTTATCCACCAGTAAAAACCTCGGATAAAAGCATCACACATGTGAACTCTTCCTTATTCATTCCTATTTTGTTTCAGCATTTTTCGATTAACTTTTCAGGCAACCGAAATAGCAAGAGAAGTCAATTAAAAACTCAAATAGATAATATAATTTTTTTTAAATTTTACGAAATCTGGCAACCAGTATTCTCACGTCATATGTAACCTTAAAAGTAATGAGTAAATAGGAACCGCTAAATCACTGCCCTTCAATCCATTTCAATGCTTCATCCATTCATTAGTTAATGCGACCAATTGATATTTCTTGATTTTCCTGTCAAAGTTTCATCAGTTAGAATTGCAAATTGGTGAACTGATACTTAGGCGATGATGAAATGGAATCTTTTTGACAAATATTGAATTTGACAAATGGACAAATATTGAATGGGAAACTTTAAAGAATCTTGACAGCATTAAGAAAAGAAAGCACGCCACACATGCGTTGACAACATTCTTATACTGATGACCTGTCATGTATATTCGATTATCGTACACATGCATATCTAGGCGTTTACCTATTATAATGTACCAATATTCGTTGGCGCCGGGACAGTTCTTACCCCAGAATTCAGTCGTCCTTATGTCCTGTCCTATGTCTAAGTGTTTCCAATATTTCCATTCCTCCATGCCGTCCAAAAGACTATCGGATTGGTGTGGCGGCAAGATTACTAGCCGTCGTAAACTGAGTTCGGATTCGGATCCAGGCGGTGTTCGAATGGTGGTGTTCGGATTCGGATCGGTGCGGGTTCGAATCCAGGCGGTGGTGTGGAGAGTTTTTAATTTAATAAATTCATTTCACGGAGACTGCTGCCTCTCAGCAGTAGAGCCGGGTAGTATAAGGAAATGGAAAACTTTTGGAAATAATTTGTTTTCCAAAACGAGGATATTCTTGTGGGTTTCTTTACATCAACATAACTCATTTAAGCATTTGGAGAGAACCTTGCAATATCATTTAAGTTTCGTGACAATTTTTGATTGCTTCATCCATTTCCCGTCATGATTCCACAAAAATATCCTTTTTGAATAGTCGTTAGTTCCTTATAGATTTTCAAATAACACCTTCATTAATGAGATAATGTATGAATCAATCAGCTTGTTAAACCTTTAACTGAAGGACGCCTATTACATAAGAACGTATTCTCATGGACAGCTGCTTTTTATTTTTTAAATTTATGATTTAGTTCATGCCGTTAGCTTTAGAAAACTGGCTCCCTTTTAATCATTTGCTTCACAATGCTTTATCCTTGCTAACCTCTTTCACTCTTCTTACACTCATGCATTGCTTCATACACGGTCATCTACTCTAAAGAGTCCTAATATTTCTCCTCTTGAGAGTCTCTTCTAACACATTCACCCATGACTTTAACGGTCTACCACTTCCTCTCAAACTATTCACTCTATTATCATATATCTGTTTTTTTACTCGTTACTCTCTTCCATTCTCTCAATATGGCCAAACCAACGAAGCATACTCATTTCATGTATGCCCATTTCTAGAGCATCCAAGACACATTCTTTCAAAATCCACTCATCCATTTATAGTCTATCCAACCAACTTCTGCTGGAAGAACTTTCCAACCCGCTCCCATTTAGCCTACTCATATATATGTTAAAACTTTCGCAGTCCATGATATGCAGTATTGTTCTTTTGGGTTACACCGCGTCGAGGTTTAAAAGATCCTACGTTTCGTCTCCGCTGCTGGAGACCTCATCAGGGCTAATCAAATTATTAAAAAAAAATAATTTCCAAAAGTTGTCCATGTCCTTAAACTACCTGGCCCTACTGCTGAGAGGCAGAAGTCTTCGTGAAAAGAACTGATGTCTCAGATCAAGAAGATCTGTCCACTATCAACTTCCACAGCTTCGGGCGATATTGCAGTAACTGTAAAGCTGCTGTTAGCCCTGATGAGGTCTCCAGCAGCGGAGACGAAACGTAGGGTCTTTAAAACCTTGACGCGGCGTAACCCAAAAGAACAATACTGCATACTCATATATAATTTTATCAAATTGCAAGCGAAGCAAGCAATTTGGCCTTTCTGCACGTACTGTGCATCGTAAAATAGAATAGAAAAAAAATTATTATTCCTGGATGAGTGTGTCCCTTAGGAGCATATATGATTTTACATATCTTTAGAGTCACACAAATTTTACAATAGCAAGATATACAAGATGGATCAATATCACAGAATCCGACAATATTTAACAAAACGGCAAAGTTATAAATATACATAAAAATAAATATGATTATGTACAGTGTAGCACAATATTTAGTTCACATGTAGTAATATTTCATGATCTTTCTTTTTAAATTTATTTGCATTATCAGATATTTTTCGTCTTCTGACAAATGATTCCATGCTACGCAAGAGGTGCCATGGAGAGACCTAGCGTATGCTGATGTTCGGCAGTGTTGGTATACAATGTTCTTCCATGCGGCGTGTTGGATGTAATTGATGTTGGACTTCCATCGTAGGTTATTGATGAGAGCAAACGGAGATCGATACAGGTGCGCATTGAAATCGATGTATCGCAAAATATCACCCTCGACCCACACCCTCGACCAACATCCTCGTCCCTTTCCTCCGCCTGGTGACATTCCTCGAGAGCCTTCTTCCCGTGATTTCCCCCACATCCCATTCCACAGCCGGCTGGCCTGCATCTTTATCCCCTTCCCTCAGCCATTCCTCCTCCCTCCCCTCCAACTCTCCTACCTCTCCCCTCCTTTCTCTTCCTACCTCTGGTCCTCTCATAATCTCGCACCTCCCCTCAACAAGTTACCAACACACACACACACACTCGCCAAGGCTCCGGTTGAAAAATCTCTTCCACTCCGGATTTTTTTCCTGGCCCCGTCTCGTCTTTTCCCAACTTTTTATTATGGCGGATTGTAGGATATGCCAAAGGGAAAAGAAGGGCGCACACCATGGGAACGAGGTAGAAGCTGCAACAGTTCTCTTAAGGTAGTTAAGAGTGAAATATCACTTCACCTGGATTTGCTGAATTTGACCTAATTTTTAAGAAAACACACTCATCTTTTCAATTATATCAAAATACTAATCCATTGCCGAACTACTTATCGAGAAATTTGTCTAAAAATATAAGCTGTTTAACATGGGATAGATTACGGCTGTGCGCTCCAGAGGAAGAATGTTGAAAAAAATAGGAATTTCTAAAACCTAAATTTTGTCAAAAAATGACGGTGTGTAGTATGTATCCTTTCTAATTTATTTATAAAATATAATCAATTACTCACCGCAGTAATTGTTACGGAATCCCAAAAAAATCTTCTGATGTAACGACGTTTTCACCGTACGGTGTGAAAAAAACGAGTCAAGTTAGAGCCTTTTGTAGATATATTTATTTAATTACTGAGACTTTTTGACATATTTTTGCGCCATTTATAAAACAATATTTAATTGATAGGTACCTAATACAAACGCTGAAATACAAAAACTAAAATTCGAATATGGCTTTTAATTTTAATCTTTTAACATAAAAAAACTAAATCCTTTCTGGTCTGGATCTCGGGTAAATACCCGTGGTTATTTTTGTATTAACGCATTGTAAAAAATATAAATGCGTAATATATATTCTTACTAAGTCCACGAAAATTCTTATTGATGCAACCAATAAGCAAGCAAAGATAATTGGCAAAACCTAAGCTTGAATGAGTGGACCCTTGAAGATAAAACTGGCAATGTAAATGAAAATTGTAAGCGGGTTGGAAGTAAGTTTTTCATATGATGTTTCCCTGTAAAACATGATTGCGAGAGCAACATGCTTATGGACCTCTTCATACTTCTGAATGTTACGTGCTATATCAAAGCCAAGAAAATGATCATGGAAATCTAACTATGAATTACTTGTTCTATAAATAAAAATGATTAGCAGCCGTAAGGTATGCGGGCTGAATAGATATTTTTTCGCTGACCGCATAAAGATTTCGTGCGTAGCAAAACGGCCCGCGGGCTGCAGGGGTCTTCTATTCTACATTAAATGTTGATGCTTGTGAGAAAAAACTGTTATAATATTTAATAGTTAAATAATTTTAAATGAAGATCGGCTAATAATAATACTCAAGGATTCCAGTCGTAAATGAATGAGTCCATGATCGATATAAAATCTTCGGTTGTTGTAAATTTGTGTTCAATATATTTCTGTTTCAATTCATGTGCCATTTAGCTACATCTAATGCATATGCATTGAAAATCATATAAAAATAATAAATAGTTAATGAGGAATAGTCTCCTTTCTATCTATTGAGGTGTTAATCAATTCATGGCCTCCACCAAATATATTTTTTATGCATTCTTGATATAAGAGTGCTGGTAATTTTTTCTCTGATTTGAATATAATAGCAGAGCATGAATACAGATTACATATGTGAGAGTGAAATTACTGTTGTCGTTTATGTAAAGGAATTCGTAATTCGATCCCTTTCATTCATAGTTTGCATGCCTACAGGGTTATAAATGACCATAATTTATATATGTCATCATAAAACATTGTAAGTCTTGTAGGTCAAAGGCATAATATCGTTGAAATATATTGAAATACGCACAGAGAAGGCTAAATTCCCTTGAATGCAGCCTTTAAATAGCCAGCATATAAGGTCCTGCAAGCTTCGGAAACAATGAAAAAATTGCCTAGCAACGAAAATGAAAAAAGAACGAAATTTGCATTAATTTTGCGTTTAAACTTTAAAAAAATTCAGTTTATCGATCGATAGAGAAAAATCGGTTGCAAGAATTACATGCTTTGATCTTTTCGCCTCATTTCAGTTAAAGAATGAAACTTGTAAATCAATTATTTCATATTTTAATGATTGAAAGAAAATTAATCTACACGGAAATTATTCGTATTTCCCAAGAAAAACAATATCCTATTTGGGCTCGAATTGAATTAAAAAAGTTGGGATTATATATTTTTTCCTGACTTGACACCAAATTCCAACCCTCTTCTGAAAATTTCATCCTTCTAGCTCGATTAGAAATGCCCAGGAATTTGTATCAATGAGTGAGTCAGTCAGTTTTGTAGCTTTTTATATTACTAACTAATAATATGTATATGGCAGTCTTTTTTCTAAATCTACCTAAAATGCACCAGGCACGCGGATTTACGTCAAACCACAGGCATAGATTTCTGTATGTAATTTAAGTCATATGATAAAAAAATGTGGACCTTGGGGCATACTTTCATTTAAAATTATAATTTGACACCGTTTTTGGTCAATGAAATTTGTATTTTAGGGGTTGAAGGAGAAAAAAATCATAACTCCCTTATTATTTACATTACATAATCCGTTAAAAATTATCTGAAATTGCCAAAACAATATCTATAAGTTTTGTTTGAAACATTTGTTTGTACGACCAGCCGTTATTTCAAGGGGTGGCAATGTTATATATTTGTATTTAAAAATACCTTATACAATATTTAACTCTTGCACAATAGTATTTTAATGCACTGCTTTAAAACGAAAAATTTCCAAGTAGATCAATTTTCTTATTTCAATAAAATATGAAATAATTGAGCTACGAGTTTGATTTTTGGACTAAAATGAAGCTAAATCTTCATATTTTATAATTTATTTAACCGAATTGTCTAAATCGACCGATAAACTGAGAAGTTCGATCTTTTCCCGTAAAAATTATGCAATTTTAGAATTTTTGCCATTTCCGTTGCTACGCATTTATTTCATTCTTACCCAGCCTTGCAAAACGCATTGCAGGCTAATAAACTTATGTTTCAGTACAAATAAAATTTCAAACAACTAAAACATATCGTAGAAATAATAAGTGTCGATAAAATGGAGCCTTTACGAAAAAATAACGTCTCGCTAGTCACCGAGGGAGGTTTCAGTTTTGAAAGGAAGTGGCCGCCACTGGAACTTACAGTCGGGGTGAATATTTCGCGGCGATTCAGCGTTAGTCAGCGGCAGAGAGCGTCCCGACATCATGATTTCAAAAGACATGTACTCATTGGTTGATTTCCACCGCCATCTAAAGCTCATGCATGTACTACAGTGCTTATTTGTCTCCAATATATCATGTTACAGAATCACACAATTTTACTGCCCAGGTGGCGCGCGGCAATACATCTCTGGCTACAACTCGGCCAATATCAAGTTGATTGCGTTGAAACTTGCGCGCACACTTCATCAGAGTGCAATTCAGCTACTCGTGTTGTTCGCTAGTAGGTATTTATTAAAAATATGAACTTCGAAATCTACCTGCGCCTGTAGCCCAATACGGAAGGGACTTTTTAAATTATGAAACAATTTTCAAAAAATCTCGTTTTGCGTATATTCGTTATTATATTGACAAATAGACATTTTTGAAATAATTTCTTAAAAGTTGTAATAAGTTTCCTTAAAGTGTCTGAAGTGGCAAAAAAAATTTGGGCAACAATTTTTATAGGCATGCTAAAAAAAGCAAAACGCAAATAATTAAATATTTATTTATTTATTTTATTTAATTTAATCAAAAATGTCCACATACAGCAAATGTTGCCAATTTACAGTGGCCCAATAACAAACGTACAGAGAAAACAGGTACAGTAAAAACATAACATAGTAACAGATATCATTACAAAACAGGAAATATCGGAAGGAAACTGAATGAAAAAGTATTGTTAGCTATTTTCAGAAAGATGAGAGAGAGCCAAGTTTGTAAAGATGTTGGAGGATAGGAAAAAGGGATCAACGCTCTCAGGAAGGGAATTAAGAAGGGAGGGGAGGCGGAAAAAAAGTGAGCGTTGAGCGAGCGATAATCTAGGAATTGGTAAATGGAATAGATCGTGGGTGCGCGTAGGCCGGGAGGGTACTCGGAAATTCATAGAAGAGAGGAGATCGGGACAGTCTGTGATGGAGTTAAGGATGTTGTAAGCAAATTTCAGGTCACTTTTAAGGTGGAGACAAGGAAGATTGTGAATGGAGAGAGAGGACAGAATGGCGTTAGTGGACATATCTCGCATGTGGGGGAGTCTGTACTTCACTATACTTGTGAAGAAATGGGTAACAGATTTAAGGGCTGCGAGATTGGAAGGAGCAGACATCGCCCAAATAGGAGAGCAATATGTGATCACGGGAAGAACAATCGTTTTAAAATAGGATTTAAGAGCTTGGGGGTCTTTAATTTCTGTGTAACGGTATAGAAGGCCTAGGAGAGACATAGCTTTGGATTTAATTGTGTGAATGTGACTTGAGAAGTTAAGCTTGTTGTCTATTAATACACCAAGATCCTTTACTGACGACAGATGGTTTAGGGGTATCGAATTTAGGGTGTAATTGAAGTTAAGCGGGATTTTTTTAAGGTGAATTGACATGGCATTGCACTTGCTTTCATTTAAGTTTAACTTCCAGGTAGAGCACCAATGGGAGATAATATTTAGAGTATTCTGTATTTCGTGACAGTCATTTGGGGCGTGGATGGTTTTAAAAACTTTACAATCATCAGCGTATAGCAGCATGCGGGCTTGTGAGGTGTGAACTAGGGAGGCTAAGTCATCAATGTAAAGATTAAATAAATATGGTCCCAGGACGCTGCCTTGGGCAACTCCTGAGGTTACAGGAGACCAGGAAGATGAGTTGCCAGAAATAATTACTCGCTGGGTTCTTTCACTAAGGAAGGTGGATAAGAGGCTGAGAAAATTACCATGGATGTTAAACCTATGACTGAGCTTATGAATGAGGAGGCTGTGGTTGAGAGAATCGAAGGCTTTCGAGAAGTCAAGAAATATGGTATCAAGCTGGGCTTTTTTGGATATTGAGTCGACAGCATGGTGTTGGAAAACTGATAAATTGGTTAGGCATGATCGCCCCGGAAGGAAACCGTGTTGACTGGTGGTTAGAGAAGGGGACATGAAATAAAAAAGTCGGTTAAGAATAATTCTCTCGCAGACTGATGAAAGAATTGGAAGTAGAGAGATGGGGCGGTAATTGGAGACATCATTTTTTGAACCAGATTTGTGTATAGGAATGATGTTAGCAGATTTAAACTGCGGTGGAAAAACACCAAGAGAAAAGCAACGATTGAATAGTAAGCATAAGGGTAATGCAAGAGAGGAAGCACAATTACGAATAAATACAGGGCTGAGACCATCGGGACTGGGAGAACGATGAGGAGAAATCTTGCAAAGATATGTATAAACTTCCCGAGGATCGGTCTGTATCTTGAGAAAGAAATCCAAATTATAAATTATTAAAAAAAATGTTTCAGCTTTTTTATGGGACACCTAAAATTGATTTTTTTATTACTAGAAAAATATATTGAGATGTTTCTATTAGTTTGCAACCAAGTAAACCAAAAACCTGCTTCAAAATATTTCCTTTGTTATTGTTAAACCTTTTTTTAATTCATTAATTCAAATTTAAATTTCATTCAAACCTATATTTACAAAAAAGCGTGTTGTTAGGATTCGTTGACTTAATAACTGAAGCGATTAAAAGTTAGCTAACAATTACACTTTACAGCGACTTCACTACTTTTTGACCGAACAGGCACACTAAAAACTAACGTGTAATCAATATGCTGCATTTGTCTACTCCATATCGTCAACTTTAATATTTTTGCCACTTGGTTATCAATTAGTATTGAAAACATTATTTTTGACAGTGTAGGTTTCCGCGGGGCTTGCATGGAGGCTTGTCCATTGTTCGGGTTCCCACCTCGTTCATATTGACTTTTGACAAAAGTTTCGCCCGGTTTCCTCAGAGAGCCTTCAGGTCAGGACTCCTCAACCTGAAGACGCTCGATTAAAACCGAAGGAAACTGTTGTCATAAGTCTGCATGAACGCGGTGGGAACCCGGACAATGGACAAGCCTTCAACAATATTTTTTGTTGGCATTTAATTTTTTGTAACTTGCATACTTCTCCAGAAAAGCTTTTTAACCTCCAAAAATATTGAAAATTTAATCAGAAATACTTAAATATTTTTTGCTGTTCTATCCAAGCTTTAAATCTGGAGATAATATTTTAAAATGTACAAAAAAAAGAGAATTAAAAAATTTATATAAACTATAGCGCTACGGGCGGAATTTCGTCAAACCTCAGATATCGGTTCCTAGAGTAAGGTAGAAGATATACTTTTGTTTCAATTCGGATCTCTGTAAAATACTCTCAAATAACTTGGTTTTTTCATCATTTGACACCACTATTAGGCAAAATTGCAGCAACCACCTGGGCCAATTTATTTTCATATCCCAGCCTCCTTCGGCCTCTATCGACCTTTTAAGACCTCTCCTCTGTGACGTATCTCTCTTCCGCCTTCTTTACGGAAAGAAATATCTTGCCAGCCAACTCCTTCCTCGCCTATGTCTCCCCTGCCGCCCCACCATCCCTTCTCTGCTAAACGGACACCTGTAAAATTGAATCAGCGTTCCCCCCCACCCGGGGGTATATAAATTTCGCCTCCTTCTCAACAAGTGAGCATAGTATTTGCCCTCCTGCACGCGCGAGGATCCTCTCTTCTTCTCCTCCCGTCCGGACACTGGGTCGTTGCCTTCCTTAACATGTTAGGGGGAGCGTAAACGTGTAGCCCAGAATGGGTGATAAAAGTATGGCAGCGCTAACCTATCAAGATCTCGGAAGAGGAACAACCCTGCGCCCTCGCACTCACTCGTGTCTGTGCGGATCAATTAGTCGGGGTTGGGGAGGTTTTCGGCAATAAAAAAAGAAATCATTTGCCCGTCGCCCCCCTTTACCGAACTCCCTCTCCCAACATAAAATAGTTCCAAAAATTTCCGTTCAAGACGTTAAAGGGAACCGGAAGTAATGATGACTCCTCTTCCGGAAAGATTGCACATGTTTATGGTAAGGAGAGAGAGAATTTCAATGCTTTTGCTTTTGGTTGAGACTTTTCAGCAGTTCTTTTTTCTTTTAGGGTCGCCCCAAAAATATTTTAGTGAGTAATTGGACGGCGTGCTGGAATACGCCCGTTCGCAATTACATTATGCGCATTAATTTGATTTTTCCGTGTTGATTAAAAATAAACGGCCAGACGTTAATGGGGAAGCAATAAAATTGCTGTGCTCCACGGGTAGGAAGAAAAGCGTACTTCCAAATGCTACGAAAGTAACATTGAAAGTAAAATTTATTTGCATTGGTATTTGGAGATAATGAGCTGCAAAATGTTGACGGAGCTGTACATTTCAGTGAAAAGAAAGCATTAAAGCAATGCGCAATTAATAAAATAAAAACATTCATTATTACCAATTTTGAGGATACCGGGACTAGCCACGGTATTTACCCTTACGGAGCCACCCGCAAGTGCACGTAAGTGCGATATTCACAGAGGAAAAATAATGCGCCTTGACCGGGATTCGAACCCGGATCCCTCGAGATTCATTATTACTTTGGCAAGGAAAGTAACAAAATTATGAGTAAACTCTGCGGGATTTGAGGGTCGACATCTTTCAGTCTTAATCTTGCTTCAAGATAACTTCTAATTTGACCACAAGCAACAATTTACATTTATTATAATTTTTAATCAAATCAGGGTTATAAACTCTCTTTTTCTTAGGACTAGGGTCTTCTGAGACCATAAGAACTTTATTGATTATTATAAGGCTTCCTAGAACTCAAGTTACATAAGTCGCATTGCCTGGCCTGTTGCGGAACAGCAACCTGATGAAATCGTTCATGTTTTGGAGTTATTTATAGGGTTGCATCGACCTAGAGGTAATTTCACACCACTGAAAGCCCATCACTTCTCAGATAAAAAGACTGATCATTAAATAAATACCAAGGAGATATCATCGTGTATCGTTTCAATGAGAGGTTATTGAGGACAAGGAGGAAAGGTTAATACTTACAGAAGGCGTATAATTCCAGTATATTTAACATAAACAATAACTCTGTTTAATAAATCCGGGTTGTTCCTAGAATCACTTCTAAGTTTACAAAAGTATGTGATCCCTGATGATGGGCTGAGTAATTTTTACATTCTGTAAATTTATGTTCAACTGACAACGGCGAGCCGCACTCGTGCTAGAGGGAAGGGCTAATCATGCATTTTACTAGTCTACGTAACATTATACTGAACATAAAAATGTAAATTCACGTTCCATCTAGTACAAATCAGAAATTGACTCAATTTTTCAACCCGATAGTTGAAAATAAGAGAATGTTTTGTATTCCAGACGATACTTTTTGTGGACCGAGTTTCCGACGCTATAGCGTCATTGTTAGGACAACATTTGAAAATAAGCGACTACAGAGTGTTCTCTAATTTTCAAATGTGTTACAATTCCACAAAATAACGCCTGAATTTTTAGAATGCATTCAACCCGATTAAAAAAATCTTATCGCATGAAACAGTTGTTTAAGAATTTGATTTCCGCTTCACCCACGCTCGTCATGAACTGATTGTAAATTACGTTCCAAGGTTAAGTTCAACTAAAAAAATAAGAACTGGTAATGAACGGGAACACGAGTAATAAATAAAAGAGGGGTTCAAACATATGTAATCATAATGATGGATCTAACAATAGAAAATTATGAGAATGGGGTATAAGATGGGCAAATACCGTGTGCCTTGAGCCTTAACCAGTAAGGACTCACCACGGTCGAATCATGGATTTCCGTGGATGTGACGACAAAGCCCCCAAAAAATATCAATGGCCCTATTTGAAACTATAGAGGTTGTGAAGTCAAAATTTCGTCATTGCAGAGGCTCCAAAATTCCGATAACATATAGAACTACACCCCTGATTGCTCTTGCTCAGGTGCAGGCACATACAACTTGTGCGGGCAAATACGCCGCAATGCAAACTCACTTTTTCTTTTTTCTTCCCCATTTATCTTCCAAACTTGGGCCTTGCTGACTCTCTGGAGATTCTCTCCTCGGAATCGTCACTTATCGCTTAACAAGCGGTGATTTCCGGAAACATCAGCAAAAAAATCACGCTGAGATATCATCCCACGCAAGGGGAAGAGTTTAAAACAGAAACCAAATATGACGGCCATTCACCGAAATTATAACGCGTAAACAGGAAGTTTTAAGTAGGTAATTATCATAAACTCACAATAATTTTAACTTACCTAAGTGAGGTCATCAATAAAATTAATTGATATTTAGAAATTACGTTTCTGCAGCGTTTGATGTGGAATGTTTTTACTAATAAATAAGGATAGTAATAGGCTGTTTGGAATTTTACCATTCTTTTTTTTCCATGACATTACTTCCACTTGTAAGACCTATGATTCATCTCTAATTAATATTAGATTCACTTGATCTCTGGCCTTGAAAATAACTGGAAATTAGTCACAGGTCAGTAGTAAACAGATTTTGCTGTTTATCGTGATTTGCATGAAGTTACACCATGATTTTCCGGAATAACTAAAACATATCTAAATTACCTTCATATATGGGTGTTTACATTCAAGATTCTGAAGTTAGCGTACATTGCGCACACAAAAGAAGTTGAATGGAAAGATGTGAGCTGATGAAATGTTTTATAACCTGCTGGTAGGTAGCATTCTGTGGGTGAACAGCTTTCACGGCCAAATGTTTTGCTTAAAGTTGTTGAATTCGTTAAAAATGAGTATTTATAATCGTACGTCTTTTATCACAGAGTAATTATAAACCTCACAATTTGCATGTTTGACGCCTTTGCTGAAAATCTACAAACTTGATAACAATCACGGACGCCATAATCGATGTTCTTTTGTTGTTAAGCGCAAATCAACTTTGCTCCCGATCTGTTTTGAAGTGTGCTTCAAAACCTAAAGGCCCTTATCGAATGGAAGGCAAGTGCGCAGTTGTGTTACGAAGTGATTAGCGCACTAGAGCTAATGGAAGGCACCCTATATTAGGTATTATTAAGCCTAACACTAGGCTAAGCAAGGTTCTTAGAGTACATACAGGTATACTCTAAGAACCTTGTAGACTAAGTGAAGTGGGCATGGGGTATCTGAGAAGTGCTTGCGGCAAACGTAGGATGGATAGGGTTAGAAATTACATACTTAATACTATTTATAATATAGAATATGTACTTAATTTGGGTATGTATATGAATATATACATATCCATGTATATTTAAAATTGTGTGTATATTTGAATGTCATTTTTGAATAGTCAAGAGATTAATTTCGCTGCATGTGGGTTCTCTAGAATATGAACGCACCAAATCATATAAAAAATTAATAACAGTTCATTAACATAATGACGTAACTTATAAGCAAGAAATAGCACCTGATCTACCGTTGTATTCATAATGGTAACCCCGAAACAGGTTTTCCTCTAGGGTACCTATATTCCATGTATTTGTTAAAATTATACTATATTGTACTGTAAATTCTATATGAATGGAATAAAAGATATATTATCATTATTAAATGAGTTGGTCATGAAATAATGTGGGTTGGATGCTCTGGTAATAGACATACATGAAAGAAGTGTGCTTCGTTGGTTTGGCCATTTTGAGAGAATGGATGACATTCGAATAACGAAAGTGATACATGATAGGGGAGTAATTGGTGTGGGAGGAAGGTGTACACCGAGAAAGTCATGGATGAATGTGGTGGAAGAGATTCTAAAGAGGAGAAATATTAGGAGTCTTAAGAATAGAAGAATGTGTATGAATCAATAGGTACTTGAGTGCAAGGAAAACGAAAATGGTTTGCAGGAATAAGGCAATATGGAGGTAGTTATTAAAAGCGATCCAGTTTTCTAGGGATTACGCCAATTACTAAATTCTTGGACTTTGAAAGGGAATGGTGTGATGGGTATGTATGTTTGTGATAACCAATGAGGATGTCACACACACAATTAGAAAAATTCATACTTTTCAGTCTAATCAGCAGTCATCAATACGAAGATTGGCTTGCAGCAGCTCTCCACTCCATTCTCATCTCACCTGACCACATAATTCCCTCATTATTCTTACCGTTAACGTAATGTTATCCCTCATAATATTTCCATGTTCATATTCTATCCTTGACATTCCTTCCCACTCGTTTCTTCGCCAATTACTATTTTCATAATTCTGCTATCTCACTAATTGTCTCCACTTGTTGTGTCTATGTCACATTTCCTTGTTTACACCAAGCGTCAAGAGAATGGTGCGATGGTTATGTACTCTCTTGGTATTCGGATAATGAAACGGGGTTGGTCAACGAATATCTAATGTACAGAGACTTTGATTGAAAACTTGAATTCTGTGAATGCAGGTAATGGGTAGCAACAATGGGACACCTTCTTCCTTCAACATCCGTCGAATTTTAACCTGTGCTGTATTAGCGTCTAATCTGCATTATCCCAGATGTTGTTAAAGCATACATTAGCCCTGCATACACGTGCATATAAAATTCTATATTTCAATCATGAGAAACTAATGTTCCAAGCAAGATTCCTTGGTTCAAATTCAGCGCAAATGTTAGATTTATGTAATTCATTTCTTCATTGATGATTAGGGAGTATCTATATTTAATTTCTGAGATGTTTTATAGTACATATACTATCACTAAATTGTTCATTAGTTGTATTTAACATCTCTCTGTCGAGTCATATTTTATTCAAATATGTATTCGTTCGTAGCCAATAATAAGAAAAATTATCCCCTATTTTACTTTTTAATAACTAACTCTTTCAATCGTTTTAGTGAAGTATCCGTAGAATATCAACCATCACTAGCAATTTGCAAGGATCATATACATAAAACATACAGTAGTAAATACCTATCTTCCAAAACCATTTAATTAATTATTGGAAGCAAATCTTCAGTAGTGAGCTCCGTTAGACAGATGTATTAACCAATATGCTCAGTCATAATTTAAGTTAATATATTAATCAAATCATGTGGCTAATAATATTGCGATAATCATATAATTTTAAGATACTAGACAATTGTGGAGAATATAAACTATTTCGCAATTATTTATAAAAAACTAATTATAACTTGCATTAATTATCTGTAGAGGGCAGGCTATTAAGAACTTGCGATGATTCATTTTATGATCATCCTTTCGAAAAACACTTACTTGCTTTTCCATTGTTCCTGCATTTTCCGTTTCTCCTGCGTATATCAAGTCATCTAACTTCCGCATTCGAGGTAAAGCGGTCATTTTTTTCCAGGTCTTTGGCGATGAAAATTTGGCTCCTCTGGTTTTTGGCTAACGAGGAGTGCATTACAGGCGATAATATCGAAAAACAGCGTGGTCGGTGAACTCTAGCGTAAACAATGTGCAGGAAGAAAAGCATGATATGGTGAACTTGAAGCACAATTAAGGTTTAAAATGAGTGGATATGCTAATTTTTGGACGAGAATTTTTCAGGTTGGAAACTAAAGCAAATAAAACAAAATACCGATAAAGAAATTATTAAAATTTTGTCAAGAACTTTCAACCAACGAGAAGTACTTTGATTAACCGATTACCACAGACATCTTTTGCAACACAAACATTGACCGCTTTTAATAAATTGCAAACATTTCACTAAACGAGCATATATTATCTGTTGTAGCTTTGTACTTGAAATAGCCTCTTTTTGATGTGATTGCAAATGAACATCTTATGGATCGTTCTCGGTGTCATGCAAGGTTTTGCCGCGATCAATATTTGTGTACTTTCGAGGGCCTTGTGTGCAAAAACTATAAGGATTACAGAATATATAAATCTATGGCTGCATAGCCCGTTTCGCCGACTACCGGAAATGGTTTGTAGCAAGCGAAGGGGGGGGGGTCGCGAGGTGACGTCACAGCGCTGCGCGTGGGTGTCTAAATTTGGGCTTGTGTGCGCACGGCGCGCGCTCAGTTCAGTTGTATCTCCGGAACGAGTAGGTCGATTTTAATGATCGAGGTGACTACGGAGAGCTGAGAACGTGAGTTAGACGTTAATAATACAAGAAATATAAAACTAACATAGGAAAGCAGACAATATTAGTTACCATCGACCAATTGTTCATAGGGTTAGCCATTTATACTAATGATTTCAATGAAAAATGCGTAAAATATTTATTGCGAAATGTTCTTTGTTTCATTTCAACTATCTTTCTGACAAACAAAGCAAAAGAATCTCCCAATAACGAGAGTACCGTATGTCATTTCGCATTCACGAAATAATGATCCGGCGCACAGTGGGGCAAAACCCCACTTTAGGCGGACAAAAGTCCAAAAATGAAAGTTTGAATTAGGTTTTCTGAAATAGTAGGTTGGGCAACCTGATGTTTGAACTATGTAACGGAGTATTTCACAGGTTGGTTAGTATGCACATGCGCGTAGAAATGAGTGTCAAAGTGAGAGAATAGCGGAGCACTGGTCCCACGGACGCAGACGCCGAATTGGACAGTCGATTTGAAACTATTAGTACATCATACTGGTGTCCTCTATTTCATTTTTAAAACTTTCAATCGATTGAAATGAGCAAGTAGAGTGTGAATATGATTTTAAAATTTATTTTTTTAAGAAAATACGCGTGGAGTAATTAATTACCACGAATGAAAATTTATTGATTTTTCAAAATGAAAAGTTTTAATAATTTAGAGAAAATTTATATAATCGGACGGAATCGTATCGTAATTTTGAGATACATTATTCATTTAAGTATGAGATAGAGATTGTAAAAGAAATCAACTGCCATTGAGTTGCAAAAGGACTGTTACGATATAAAAGTTATTATGCACGAGAGGCGGATAGGAAATTCATCCGGCCGCTATGGCCGCATGGCAACGGGTAAACTATAATATAAACAATTTCAATCATGGAAATCAAATGCAAGTACCGTAAATAATAGCTGTTTATGAAGTTATTACTAGTTTGTAATACGTCAAATTTGGATGCTACATGTATTATGCTCTTAGGTGCAAGTGGTGATGTTTGTTACACCAAGGCTGAGATTTTTGAAATATCAGCCCTGTGAAACTTCTGTGCAAATCGTATCATTTTGTCTATGAAACATGAAAATATTTTGCAAAGGTGATTACAAAAATAATTTCGTAAATTTTATAGCAGATTCATTTTCGACGACCATCTCAATTTACGTGAACATTTTTCATTTGATTCATTCGTATTATTCTACTGAAAAATAATTTTACTGTCAAAAATTGTAAAAATAATAATAGTTGAAAACAACTCATAAAATACAATAAATATTGCATATTTGATATCACCTTTCATTTAAGCAATCTCAAAAACATACACATGCCTATTTTGGAGTTGATTGTAAAATGTTTGGACTTAAGTCCGTGTAAAGTGGGGTATGGCCCCACTGTGCGGCGGGCGTATCAAGAATACTCACTGTAGTTTTTTGTCTATATGCAAAGATATAAAGAGATATTTGACAAATAGTGATATTCATCGTTTATTTAAATGTTAGGCATATTTAGAACTCATGGAGAGAGGAACTGATAAGTAAATTTAAATTAAATATTAATCCAAATTGTCAATAAAAGCAGAGGAAGTTTGACTCCTATGCGTGCATTTCGGCCATCATGGTGACCGTCGACAGGGAGAGTTTAAATGTTGTTAACACGTACGTTTAAAGTCATCACAGCGTAAACCATGCGCACGAAGTACGGGCATTAAAACATGAAAGTGAAGTACATTTAAGGTTTAAAATGAGTGGGTATGTTAATTTAATATGCACGCAGATCTAAACTCTTCCTGTTGTTGGGCACTTGAATGACCGAAATGTGTGCATAGAGGTTGGCATATTTGCTGAATTGAACGGATCTAGGAATGGTTTTCAAAGTTTCCTAATAATTAAACTTGATAATAATAGAATGCTTACTGTATTTACAAAGACCCATTTGAATTAAAGAAGTGGAAAGATAATGACAAATGACTTTATGAACAAAAAACACAGGCCATGGTATGATATAAAAAACTTACACAGACGTAGACATCCGGCCTGAAATACTGCGGGGATCATTACACATATTCAATTAAAAATCAGTCTTAGAAAAACTTTGAAAAGATGATAAATTAGCGAAAAATACTTTAGTGGAGGTACTGAATTTCAAAGCATTCAGAAACGAGGAAAAATAAGAAAACCCATATTTTAAAAATGGCTGAGGTTTGTAAGGCCATGTGTCTCTGTTGACGGATTAACGATAAGCGACCCAATCAAAATCAACTCACAAACATATTATTATTCCTAGAAATCTATTGGTTGCGCAAAATGATTCTGTTTTGAAGAATTTTACAAAGTAAACTCATTTTTCAGAATGGCTAAAACAATTTCAAGTACAAATTTAACAGTGGGCATGTTCCTCATTTATCATCTCATGTTAAGAAATCAAATTATAATAATATCTCAAGTTGATATTGCACATGCACAAAACTTTGTGTCTCTTTGACATCATCTGGTCCCAAGATAAAAAACGGGATCTAATGCATTCAGTAACCTGAGAAACTTTATGAAGGGCTCCGTAGTACCTATAGTTTTTCTTTCACTATGAGGTTGACCTGGTTGGATGAAGTTACGAGAACTCTCTTAACTTTGAATATTAAGGGCCAATATATTTGGTCCACGTTTTCTTCATTGAATTTTTAATTAAATTTTTGACAGGTGCCCTAAACCTGTCAAGCCATACATATTACGTCGGAGATAGACTTCTCTGAAGGTTTTCTTTTTGATTTTCGTGGCGTACTTTTTATTGAAAAGTTTATAACATACTGACTGAGATATGACACTATGACTGAGAAAAAAGTGTACTAAACGAGAAAACTTTTATTCATCTACCTGAAATCAATTTCGAAACGATGGGATAACCCCACCAAGCATCGCCAGAGGCAATAAATGACCCGCGGAAAACTTCATAAACCATCGAATCCCTAAAAATACTTAGGGCAGCCACAGTATCAGAAAAATGTTTTGGTTCTATAAAAACACATAGGTTATTGTAAAAATGTCATTATTCAGTGGTTTTTTCCATCAATACTAAGCCAGGAGTTCACCTAGAAAACTCTAGCTTGCAATTTTGTGGTGCTATAAAAGATATAATAAGAATAAAGATTGTTTGTATGATAAAGAATGGTACACCGAAATAAAGTAAATGAACACAACGCTACCAAAGCAAAGAATTGAAACACGTTACCAGAATATTTATTTTGGTGATTGAAATAATAATGGTAGAGTGGTATTCCTAAATATCTCTTAGGTAGGTATTTGGAAAAAAGCAGGACAATTCTAATGCATCCCATTTTCGGGTTACAATGATCTTGTTTTAACCCTGCTTCATTTCACAGTCTTGACTGTTTACCCAAGCCAAGTGATTAAGTTACTTTCCATCAAATATTTCCCTCGTTAAAGGTATTGGGAACATTTGAGTCATGAAAGATTTGATTGAGCCGCATTTTTCTTGATATCGAGTTACCCCGATTCTCAACCTCAATACAGCATCTATTCCAGATACGGGTCTAGGACCATCGGTATTTGCCTCCAAAATTGCTGCTTTCCTAAAAACTGGTCTTATCGCGAAGCTAGAGAAGATTGACAATACAATGTTTTGTTCTATGATTCTTTCCTGGCTAAGAATTAGCATCCTATTAAAAACTCCATAGAATTTTAATTTCTACCTTGACTCTTTTTTCCCTTTATTTAATGTTAATATCTTGAACTTTCCGTCGTAAAAGAATTCCACAATGACCCCTTGTTTTATCCTGAGAGAAATCACTCATGTAAATATATATCAAATGGTATATATGTGAGTAAAAAAGGAAAAGCCATCCAAAGGACAGAGCACTGCTCTTGAAGTTTTCTCTACATAGAACTCAAATAAGGATCCGCATTTCTCTGAAAATTTACTGTAACTTCCGCGATTAGGCTCTAGGCTCAACGTGGGAAAGCTAGTACCAACTATAGTTACCACACTAACCCGATCCCCATGAGCAAGATCGTAGAATAGGAGACATCAGTTCGGAAAATTTAGAGAAGATCTAGGCGGATTGGTCACTACAGTACACACAACGACCTCGTAAGAGCATGATAGAGATGAAAAATGGGTGAATAGCCCCACGTGGAATAACAAGGGATAAACACGTAAGTCAGATAAAACGGGACATGAAAGATTTTTGGAATTAAAAACTAATGATTAGTAATAATTGAACTTTATTAAATGATACTGAAACTTGTTTGTAACTTGGTAGTGAAACTCGCATGGTAATAAAAAGTAATATAGTTGCAGAAACATTTATGAGAAGGAATATTCGGAGTCTTCAGAATTGGAGAGCGTGAATGAAGCATTTCATGAGTGAAACTGAAATAAAAGAGACATGCAAATATAGGGCAGTTTGGAGGATATTACAAAACAATTGTCAAATTTACTGGTATAAAACCGAAAATGTTTTTGACTATGCCTAACTCACAAGAGAACGGCGTTATGGATATGTATGTATTTATGACAATGGTATAGGTGACTATTGAACTTGGGGAGTTCCCCCTCAAATCCCTTCCGCCGTTCGTCATATGACTATTCGCAACCTTCTCCCACACACAAACATTTATATCACGCACAGTCACTACATCTATTCGTTAAATGTAATTTTTCTCATCAATCCATTTTTGGGGAGGTTGCCTGTGCATTCAATTACTCCCTGAGAATTGCTTGACTTTTAGCAGAATTCTCAGAAAATATTCGCCACATGCGGTGCGCATAGTGCCCATTATATGTGAGGACCTTGCAGGAACGTTACTTCTAAACCTCGCTAATCCTCTGGAACAGACGTTTAAAGGATTTTTGAACGCAGGACATGCATTAGAAATGAAGCCATTTATTTGCTTTTACTTTACTACTCAATGCTGTGAACTTAGACAGTCATAAAAGTCAATCAAATATTTCAAAATGACGAATGAATTGAATATATCGATAAAAGAGAGAAAATAGAGCAAAACTCCCGTTGAACTTAAGCAGTTCGTAGTTTAATAGGAATAATTTTATTGTTTGATTTTAAATTAGTCCAAATTATTCAAATAGACAGTAAGAATTCATATATTTTTACCCTCAGAGCAGGCCGTAAATTCTTGAAGAAGTCAGAGTTCTGTACACTTTTTTTCAAACAAATTGAAATGTTAGGGTATCTCAATCGCTATATTTTCTGTAGCTCTCCAGTGCTTGGTAGAAAATAAATTCAAAACGAACAAGGACTGTAGCGATGGCGCCTATTCTCCACCTGTCCTCCTCAATTTAAAATGCCACCGATCCTGCGATCGCCCGAACCGACGCTGCGAGACATGATCGTTCCCGTCCGTTCAATAGTTGGCCAATTAAAAATAGATTTGAAGGGCTTTGTGCGAGGGAGAAACACATTTTTTGAATGGGGGGTAACAACGCCAGAGCATTGTTTGAAGCGTCCATTCAAAAAGCTTGAGCCTATACAAGCATCGCGTGGGGTACGAAACCTCTGAGCAAAAATAAAAACAAAAGCAACAACATTCTAAGGTCCGGGGGCCTTTTTCCGTGGAAGAAAAAAAAGTGTAAAAATCGAAAACTTTTCCTGCGCCAAAATTCCCTGGCAATCGTTTCACGGGGTACCACTCGAGGGAATAGCTTTACCCAACCCCTTTTCACCCACTCCCCACCCCCCCTTGATCCTCCCTCGTGTGCATCCTATATCGTATACACGCCACACCCTCCTACCAACTAAAGCTCTATGTTAAAAAAGTACGGACAACGTTTCTCCTCGACCGATGCCGACAGCCGAGGCAATTGGGGAAGATATGTGGCATTAAAGAATTGTAGTTTTATATAAAACATCGCAATTTATGGCATCACATTGATCAAACTTGTTTAAATGCTTAGCAATACATTTTTTCTCGTAGAAACATGTTTACTCACTATCTTCCCCATGTACTGGATAGGTTTGTTTTGGTTGTGTTGTCCGTACTTTTCCAATCTAGAGCTTTAAAAGCTTCACAATAAAAAAATTTAAATTATCCATCCATCCTCCCTCTTTACTCACCCCAATATTCGCGCTACCAGTAGCACACACAACCCCTCATCTGCCTGATGGGTGGTGGTGAGGGCTGGTGGGTGTTTGGGGGGGGGGGCATCTGCTCGTTCTCCCTTATAATCCAAGGCTCGTTTTGATGCCACCGCGACAAGCCTCCCCGGGGAACGATGTTTGCCAAAAAGACCCTGCGGTTCATGAGATGGAGATGGAGGAAATGAGAGCGTGGAGGAGGAGGAGGAAAGGGGGAATAATAAAAAGGAGGAGAGGTATGGTGCCTGGAGGGAAAGGGGAAATATTTCCGGAGGGTTATTTAGGGGCATAAGAAGTGAGTCTAGGGGGAGACGAACTATCCTGGGAGCCGTTAATTCCTATTAAAAGATGATACCGTGGAGGAAGGAAAAATAGTGCGTTTGGGGAATTTACAATTTCATGCCGCAATGGGCGGCAAAGAATGCGTTGAAAACTGCTGCAGACCCGGAATCTGTGTGTACCTACATTCGTCAACATCCATATAGTAGCCTGCGATCCACCGTAGGGACATGCGGCAGTGGGTGTTATGACATCAGCCAAGGAGAGGGGGGGATAGGGAAAAGGAGCTCGGAGAGGACATAAATAATGTGTGTTAACGATGTGTCTTACGTTGGTGTCACGCTTTTTTTGTTATAATCACATATGGTGCGATGAAAGAAGGAATTTCTGTATCTATCAGACTGGCATTGTATCTTGCTTCTTGTATCACTTCTATCAGTTCCAGGGATATAGAGCGCGGGGCCAAAATAATATCCCCCTCCTCCCGAGTCGTACTGAAATTCTTCTCATCTGAATTTTTCAAGTAATCTAAGTTTAGCGTGTATTCTTCGAGTCCTTTATGGCTCCAAACCCAGTCCTTCCATCAGCTCTGTGACACTTTCTTCTCGCTCGTAGCATCTTTTAATATTTAAGGCCACTACAACTGACCCGGCCTTTTTACTGATTACGATGGCATAACATGACAACGTATAACAATGCCACCCCATGAAGTGCTGTAGAGGGCGCCGAAGTCCTGTCGTACCTGGGCGTGTATTTCTTAAAATACAAATGAAAACGTATCTAGTCAAAGCTGAATACATAAACGGAAATCCTCTATTTTGAGTTTGAAAAAAAAAATTTTAATTGTTTTAAAGTTCGAAAGCATTTTTTGGTAATACGGCCGCGATGGTGCCAAAATGCTCGTTCCCCCCAATAAAATCGCAGCGTTGCTACGCCACAATCTGTAATCACAGAACGTATTACAATGAAAACCACAGCGCTCCATCTTAAGTGTTAACATTCACAAGCAATGAAACAGCAGCTTCTCTAATAGGACTTTTTTATATCGACCGTGTATTGCGAGTAATGCCAGGAGGAATTACACGGACAAACTATGAGCTGGAACATATGAAGTTTCTCATATTCTTTACTGTATATTAATAGTGTTCTCACATTGAACATGTCTGTTAACACAGCATTGTAGAAAGTTTCACGTACTAAAAAATTGAAAACACTACAAATCACCCAGCTTTGAGGCGTTCTTAATGTCTCAGCTGATGGCATTGTTTTTTATTCCGTTATTTATGATATTAAATCAAATTATTTCCGCAATGTTAATTTTGCTTGAATATTTTTCAATTTACTTTTCTGTTTCTGTATTTTTATCGGCCACCCTCTTGGCATATTATATATATATGGCATTATACATTATATATGCATACAATCAAAGGAAATGGAAAGGGATAGGAACACATAAAAGGACGAACACAGGGTTTGGTGGGGAAGATGAAAATGTGTCGAATCCAGATAGAAAAAATTTCACCTTACCCGGGATTCGAACCCGGCTTTCCCGATTTCTGGCCAGGTATGCTACCAGTTACACAAGCAAGGCTTCTCAATTATCTGTTGAATTTGACGGGGTTTTATGTCACAACCCATGCCCAACTTTTGCGGTAAAGAGTTGGCGCACGGGAACTGTTTCACCCACCATATAGGAGACAAACATAAGTGGAAGAGGAAAGGAAATTTATTAGTACGTGATTTAGACACTAATTATTGACACTCCGTACGTCAGTGAACGAGATTATTTTCAGATACGTTGACATGCACTATACTCAATGTGGAGACAATTTTAAAAAATTGAAAAATTTAGAAGCTTGGAATAAAAAAATATTTGATTAGAGAACAAAATTTGAAGCATTAATTTTCTTTTTCAATTATAAAATTTAATATTTCCTGTACCATATCGGTTTTCTATTTTTTCTTCAGCAACAATTCTTCTCTGAACTCCAACGTCCATCTCAGATCCTCCTTATCAACATGCAAAAGAATAAAAGATGACGGTAATTGAGCTGATTCATAACGTTGTATCGACTGCAATTTTCCAATGGCTAACTAAGTAATTAGCAACTATTTCCGTAAGTTCTTGACCTCGTTACAATGCAGCGAAAGCAATCAGGGATAATTTTGTTAGCCAGCGGAAAATTACAATTTAATTTATCATCAACATCATTATCCATATCAGATCCTGCTATGCCTTTCGATTTGTTCTTCCATGCTGCAACCTTCTGTACGTCTCTCGTTTCCTCGCTTATTTTACGCTTCACTCACATTAGAAATGTGATAACTCTTTTACGCAACAGCAAACAACTCGCCAGTGATCAACTCTCATTACTCAACATTTTATCGATCCCCTTCATCTTTTCAATTACGAAATTATAATAGGGCAACCAAAAATAGCTTTTATGTGATAATAACATGTTTTTATTTTACAGAGCTTATTATATTCATCGAGTTGTGTTATTTTACGCCTTATTTTAAAATCACGGAAAAGGGGTTTATTGGTGAACTAATGCAAACTGAAAATAATGTTGAGCTATGGAGGGCTCCGTGTAAAAGTGGGCCAAGCCTATTTTTTCATTTCTCAACCAACAACTGTGTAGGATGGCAAGAATCGTATACTTTTTAGTGCAAGAGGGAACCAAGCCCTAACCTTGAGTATAAATCGACATGGGGTTAGTTCTCGAGAGCACTGGATACAGCTAATTTACGGGAGGAATATACAGAGCTTTAAAGACTTTGTCCTCGAAATTCTCTTCGATGGACTTGGTCCACCTCAACCCTGAGGCGTAAATTAATTAGTCAAACGATCATGTTAATTGATACATAAAAATTTGAGATGTAAGAATTAATTCAATAATATATAGCAATTCATCCTTAATTGTACCAGTGGTTTTAATAACCTTTTTTCCATTGACTTCCGAACTCGTATCAATTCCTGGAGGGCTATATCGACCACTTCGGGCACCCCTTCATTGGTTGAAAACCTCTCTTATGTTTCAAAAGGTAAAAGTCTAGTAATGAAGGTTAGTCAACGAACATATTTTTCATGAACAGTTTTTCAATCTCCAGCATTCTACTGCAGCGCATTTCTAACGAATTGAACATTGCACATTTTTCCTTCAGATACTGCTGTAATTTGCATATATCTCGACAAGTAAGATGGTTGCTGCCTTCGAGATGTCACCGTTTAATAAATTTAGAAAATATCGCTCCTGAAATCAGTTTTAGACGCAAATTACATTTGAAAAATCACAAAAAATATAACTTTTTCCATTTTGTTCTAACTTATCTCGCCAATAAAACAAAGAATTTTCAATTTTGATCAAAGGTTGGGTATTTAAAGCGTAAATGTTATAATACTGATGAAACTTTTTTCTAAAAGTATTGTGAACTTGGAAAACATTACATTGATTTCATTTCACGGTCAAAACATCCTTGGAGGGTTTTTTTCTCCTTTTAAAAATCACATCACCGTTTCTTCGCAAAGCTATTAAAGGTGCCATCCAAGAGATCCGTATAGTGGTGCCAATCTGGGGCGGGAGAAGAAAGAAATAAGACACAAAGGAAAACGATGAGGAGGATTAAGGGGGGAAGAACGACATTCGGTCCAGACAAGGCACGACGGTGTGGTGGGGAGGGGGGTGAAACAGCGGAGAGGGGTACAGATCTGAAATGGAAGAGGGAAGGGGGGTACAAGTGAAGTAAGAGGGTCCAAATGAGTTCCGGCCAAAAAGGGAAAAGGGGGGAGAAGGTGAAAAGGAGGAGGGTGAGGCGGTTAAGGGGGTTGAGAGGGGAGGGGGAGTGATAGGGGGTGGGGGAGAAGTGGAAAAAGAAGAAGCTGACGGAGCTCGGAAGACAAAACAAGGGTGCGTGTAGAGAGAAAAAAAAGGAAGAATGTTCGTCGGGTTGGGGTGAGGAAGAGAGGACCTTGGGATTTCCCCGACTCTCTTGCAAAAGAGGGAGACACGGAAGAAGAGAAAAGGGAAGGGGTAGGGGGTGTTGGGGGACGAGGTGGGGGAGAATCGTCTGACTGAGACAGACGTCAGTGATAAAAGAGACGGAGAATGGGGACGGAGAGAAGGGAGAAAAATATATATATTTATAGAGTGCGCTTTATTAGCATCCGAAAACTTAGCCGGAAATACGCCCCAAGAGACAGAATGAAAACGTTTTTGGGAAAATAAAAGAAAAAGAGATATTAAAACTCTTCGTGCGCACCTGTAGGGCTGTGTTCGACACAGATAACATAAAATTCATAGATAAAGTAAGAGAATAGTAGGAACCATACGGTAAGATAGCACAGGGAATATTGAGGCTATTAAAATACGCAATCGGCCCTATTGAATGGATCAGTTTTGCGGTTAAAATCCCGAAAACACTTGAATAAGCAACGGAGTTGTCGCAATATAATAATGATTTTTCTATAAAAATACAAAATGGAAATGCACTGCATTATTCATAACAGTTTTGGACATATTTTTAGCTGTAATCATGTTAGATAGATTATTTTTCGCAAAAAATACAGGCTATACTTAAGGGCATCAAGACTCTATCTACACTCCTAGAGATCATCAGTCATTTTTCTTAAATCTCCTCTTCAGATACTTTATGTTTGGTAAAATATGATAACACGCATAACAGTACAGGATATTTCGCGTTAATAACTGTCTCTTTGAATCCCGTTCGGGGCCTTCGATCATTATTGCAAGATAGATAATATAATGTTTCCCGGAATCTGGAGGTATCGAATATCATGATCTTATTAAGAGTGAGAAATCATGAGTCTTTTTCGAACTCAGAAGAACTATAGGAAAATAACAAATGTAATGTGCGTGTACATTAAGACGCAAGTTGAATCACTGCCTTTCAAGCGATATGACCTCATGCGAGTCAATATATGAAACAGCAAATACATGATTATGCTATGCATGAGTAAGCTGAAAGCATTTTTACGAACAAAAAGATTTAATTATCGAATACGGGCAATCGACAAAGGTAACCTAAGTAAGCTTGTGATATTTTTTTCAAAAATTAATTTTTGACATGCGACCGGGAACTAGGGATTTATCAACTTCAGTGATTTTAATAACATTTGCTAACTGCAGCCTTACATTATTTTTTTTCAAGCAAATTTTCTTCATAATCCGTCCCTCTTCTTGACCAAATCATTTTATTTAGTCTACGGCAGAAGTTATGATTTCAGTAACAGAAATCAAACTACCAGCATTACAATACACTCGGAAAGTGGACGGCACGATTATTCTTTCCTATATCAACGGTTATTAATCGTATTGATAATCGAATAACAGCCAAACTATACTCTAAACTAAACTGGTTCTCAACTTTTTCCACGTTCTTTCAATAAGAAAACCACCTCAATTCATACTGTTCAACTTTTCATCTCCTAAATATCCATCTTCGAAATTAAATCGTACGCAACTAGTCTAAAAGCTCACGAGGTTCTGATAATCATCTTCCGAATTCCAATCAGGAACGGTGCAAACTTCAGCTGACTGCTCATTCCGAAATGCAACCAAAAATACATCTATGCCATTAAATATTGAAAACAATGCTCGATCGTTAATTTGAAGGCATATTTATTATGTGATATCGAGAAACTTTTCATCGCCTGTAGCTCGCATTTTTTCTCAGTTATAAAAAAATCATTACTCACCGAATTACTTCTCATAAAATCTCGAAAAAAACTTCGGGTTTGGAGGCTTTTTCAGCACTCGGCGTGAAACAATAATTCAAAATTATTCCCATATAGCTTACAGCCTTTAAGCCCTAAATCTGTATATTTCGTTAATAACTGGGAATTTCAGCCTTATACTTAAGTTTTTGTTACAAAACTGATATTATTTACTTACTTAATGCTCCTTACTACCATTTAATTTTAAAATAAAAAAGAATATGGTCTTAAATATGACTAGATAAAAGTCTCGCTAAAACTACCTTGTAATGAGTGTATGCAAATGAAATATAATAGTACAACGCATACGTAAGTTGTTTTACGCATTGCTCACCATTACCGAGTACTACATCATTGAAAACGGTCTATTTTTCGAAATTTGCGATATTTTTTTCCGATACTACTAATACCAACTTTAGAAAATAAATCGTATGAATAATTGCCCCACCTTTTAAGAACTAATTGTATTTAGAAAAAGGATTTTCTTAATCTAACGGCATGTAAACATGGCCATTAAAACGCCAGCAGTTTGAAAAAGTCTTTTCTAGCTTAATATCCGCCCTCCTTTAAGAATATTTGAGTTAAATGTGCAAAGGAGGTGGAAAAGCCAAGTGGTCCCTTGTAAATAACGACAAAGGGGGAAGAAGGCGGCAGCAAGGCGTTTTCGGCTGGGGATAAAGACACGACGGAGTTCGCGGGGAACAAGAGGAATTGGGAGGGAGTAAAAATGGGGGTTTCCGGTGAATTAGCCGCTTGTTTTATGTAACACGGGAGAGTGGGACACCGCTCCGGGTCCATCTAAGTGAGACTCAACCACTCATCTTCATCTTCCTACCCAAAACATCCCCACCAGCTTTTGACTCATCGTCTTCTCTCCCACATGGCTGGGCGAGATATTGCGATGCTTCGACTTCGACATGCAAATAGTCATGAGATATCGCATTTCGATGAGGCGTCTTTGCATATGTAAGTTTTTCCACAAAGGCGGTCTTACACATGGAAATAGAATTTACGGAAGTGGCGAATGTAGCGTTATATCGATATGTATCGCTACTTGCACGATATCAGTTTATTTACCTACACGTTACTTCCGGTCTATTTTTTCCACCTTTCACCACCACCATTCCTTTCCTCTTCATTAATAAATGATATTTGTTTTATAATTGGCACATAAAGTTTCTAATTATTTCAATAGATTTTCTTTTACGCTTCGTACTTGTCTGAAATTAATGTTTTTAGCTAAAACATCTCACATTTTTCTCTGAAATCAACAATAGCATATTTCCTTGACAACCAGAGATTTGATTTTCAAAGGATATTCACGCCTCTAGCATTTAATTATCACGTTTTCCTGCAGGCCCATGATAGCACGTAGAAAGAAAATCTGTATAAGAAGGGCCCTGAGTACCAAGGGCCCCTTGATAGATTGCGTCGGGGGTAATCGAAAAATTCAATGCATATTTATATCAAGTATACTCTTCAATGTATATTCTCAAAGTAACTCTCATAGGGGCACTGCATGTATATGAGAGAACATTTACATAGTAAACGATACAAAAAAAGGAATTAAATAGATTAAACACCCAATTAAATGTGCAAGAATATTTACCCGCAGCGAATAGTAATGAAAATAATGTCTCTGTTGCTACAACAAACACGACGTTGTTTATTATCGTTTAATACTCAGATGTACTCCACGTAGTGGAACCGTCTACCTCTCATTACGATTGCGAACTGTTTATTGACCAATTCCCACATAATAAACGTTACGAGTTATTTATATACATGTTTAATGGTGTTAAAGTACAGTTAGCTTAGGTACATTCACTCAGTCATCGAGTTGCATATTCAAGACCCTCACTCACTCACTGTTTCCCCTCCTTGGACTTAAAAATATTTACATCAACATGCCATATAGAAAAAAGAGTAACCTTTCGAAAAAATCTTCTAAAGCAAATTGAATGTCTTATTTGAAAATGAGCCCTTGAAAGAAAAACAACAAAGGTTAGACTTGGATGCTCAAAGAAATGCCCACCAGCGATCTCATGAGCATCTTCCTATGGTGTTTCTCGGGTTACGCTAAGAACCGCACAAATTTCGTTCTAACCCAACCTACGGAGGGGTTACCAGCTATAAATCTGATTCAAATATAGACCCATCTGTTTCAAAACTTCAATCTGTTTTAAGATGGCGGAAATTATACTGACGTCACTACATGCTTCTTACCCGAAAGAAGAACGGAAATTCTGCGCAATGAACGACATCCGTACCTGAAAATTGGCAAGTGCACTAAGAATCACAATAGGTTTTTTTATTTAGCAACCGAAACCAATGACTATGGCTACCCTTTATGCCTAAGGCGCAGTCCGGTTGACAGAGACTGAAACACTCAAAGGTCAAATAACCATGGCTGCTGATGCAAATCCTCCTTTTGACGCTGTCAACAGCTGGATTGTACCCTACTCTCCAATCCTGATTAAGATACTCAACGATCATATCAACGTACTCAATAGTGCAACTCAATTAAGTCATTGAATGCAAATATAAGTATGTACACAAGGTAAGCGAACAAGCTGTTACTCAGAAGAAGGCTCAAGAGAAGCAGAGGGACGAGGTGACCATCTATCAACCTTTGCTATTTATGTAGTAACGAGTCTTCGTGGGCGATTTTTGGGTTTCCCGTTCATGAAAGTGGACCAATAGTCACTCATCTCTCCGTGTACCTGGCAAACGGTCAGCGTGTCTACTACAACGAACAAAACATACAAGATAGGTTACGAACTCCTTAAATGACCACGCTGATAGTTTTTCTTTGTTTGTTTGGCTTTGTGGTTTTCTTATAAAATAAGTTCAATTTTTTTCACACCCGTTGAGTTTCAACGGGTACCTTCCGCTCTTACTTATATATAATTACGATCATCACTGACTGACTCACTCTGTAACGCTGTAAGATGGAGCCAAAGTCACGAAAACGCAGTTTAAGTCCTGTAATCTGTCTGTTCCTTCATGGTAACGGTAGATCGGAGGTCAGGTGGTGGATTGCGGAGTGGAAGATATGGAGTTCGATGTCCTGGTGTATTAAATGTTTTCTTTTTTTCATAGTTTTTTTCGCTTATATTTTCAGATATTGCGCTTTCTTCATGATAACTTCCATTAAACATATTTCACGCAATATATTATTCTTTAAAGTGATACACTCATTAACTCCGGGGTGCAAAGTTAATTAGATAGAACCACAAATTAAAGTTTATTTTATATTCATCATCATTCAACGCGCGACGTAGGAACAACTACCTAACAACTACCTTACCTTACGTTACCTTACAACTAGTATCATATAATGAAGACCAAAAGGATGGAGAGAATAACCAACGAAGAAATCCTCCGAAGAGTTAGAGAGAATAGGAATACTCTTAATACTGAAAGAAGAAACGAAATAACTTTAATACGAAACAATAGCCAACTAAAAACAAAAATGGGTTAGTGTCGATTGAGCGGGGCCACATCTCAGGTACTCGGACTCTGGGTCGCAGGTAGCCGGTGTGTGGGTCGACCCTTGCTCGCGAAGGGATAATCCTCGCTCGTGGTGAGACCTCGCTCGGCCTAGGGTCCCCTCACTGCCCCGGCCCCCGCAGCGGGAGGGGAGCCACACAAAACTGACCGTGTGCAGTACATTTAAATGTTTATAAACTTTAACAGTTTCCTTAAATTTATCTTTTTCATCGTGTCAATCGTCCGAAGACGTTTGCGAGCGTCTTTTGATCGACTTTCTACGGTGAAAATTAAAGTTTTCCATGCTGCCTTGGGAAATATGACGATGAGACGTGGCAACGCTGCTTGCATGTGGCAGAATTTTGCGGGATTTCCAACAGTTTTTGAGAGTTATTGCTAGCGGATATGGCAGGGAAACGCAAGGAAATGATGCAGAAGAGTCTTATGCATGTAATAAAATACGGTGTACAATATTTTACATTTTATACTGAGCATTAGAGAAGCAAATTAGCTTGAGTATCTTTTTCCACGTGTAAGCTTTTCTTTCGATCGTACATTCAGGGATCAGAAAATACATTCCAAGTAAAGTAAAAAAAGAGGGCAGCGAACCAAGATGGTACAATGCAGAAGTGAGAAAATCGTTAAGACGTCAGAGAGTATGCCACGCCAAGATGAAAAAACTCCGTAGAGATTTGTCCACTAGTGATCATAATTTAATATTTGAAAAATACAAATTGTCTAGAGCCACTACAAAGGAAGCCTTTCGGAATGCATTCATGGATTTTAAAAGAAAAACATTAGGAGAACAATTACAGGACAATCCAAAGGCATTTTGGTCATACGTAAGGGAAGTTCAAGGCAATAGATCAACAGTTATTCCACTACGAAACGAAAATGGCGAATTACTAACAAGCAGCTCGGACAAGGCCAACTTATTAAATTCCTACTTTCAAAGTATGTTCACCAAGTCATCGCAGATTACATCCGTAAAGTTAAATGATGACTTCCAGCAAAAGATGCCGCCTATCGATATTTGCACTCAAGGAATAGAAAACTTGCTAAAATCTTTAAGTCCAAATAAATCCCCAGGTCCTGAAGAAATTCCTGCCCGCGTGTATAGAGAATTACCTTGTGAAATAGCACCCTACTTGCAGAATATATTTAGTAAATCCATCAACGAACACAAAGTACCCATGGACTGGAAAATTGCAAATGTCACTCCCATATTCAAAAGCGGTGATAAGGAACAGCCATCGAACTACAGACCGATATCTCTCACATCTATCTCTTGCAAAGTCCTTGAACAAATAATTGTTAGTTCAGTTATGAGACACCTCGATATAGAAAACTTGTTAACAAAAACACAACACGTATTCAGAAAGGGAAGATCTTGCGAAACTCAATTAGCACTTTTTGCTCACGATATTTTAGTCTCGGGTGAACATAACGCTCCAGTTGATGAAATTTTTCTTGACTTTAAAAAGGCATTTGATAAAGTTTCCCACAGTAAGCTACTCATGAAATTAAAATCCTACGGTTTAGACGACGACGTAATTTCCTGGATTAGAGAATTCTTAAGTAATCGCGTGCAAAGGGTTGTATTAGATGGCGCTATCTCTAATGAAGTAAAAGTCACATCGGGTGTCCCACAGGGAAGTGTCATAGGCCCGCTTCTGTTCCTTTTGTACATAAACGACATCGGTGACAAAGTTGACAGTAAGCTTAGATTATTTGCTGACGACGCAGTGATGTATAGAGAAATTCGTAGCTTTAATGACAAGGAAGCGCTAACTAAGGACCTCGAGGCAATACAAGAGTGGTGCGATGCGTGGCAGCTAGAATTAAACCTGAAAAAATGCGTTGTTGTGAATTTTTGGAAACGGAAAAACGCTCCTTGTAACAGCTATTGCATAAAAACATAAAATTAGAGACCGTAGAATCCGTTAAGTACCTCGGAGTTAAACTGACTAATGATCTATCGTGGAGTAAGCATATTCGAGAAATTACCGGTCAAGCTAATCGTAAATTGGGATTTGTTAAAAGAGTACGTGGCAAGTGCGACGATAAAGTTAGGGAAATCAGCTACTTCTCCCTCGTTAGACCCCACTTAGAATATGCCGCCAGTATTTGGGATCCTTATGAGATGGGCTTGGAAACTGAGTTAGAACGCGTGCAGCGAAGATCGGCAAGATATGTTAAAGGCCGTTATGATAATCTCGTTAGTGTTACTGACCTTTTGCAGCAACTGGGATGGGAAAAGCTTTCAGACCGTCGATTAAAATTTAGACTAAATCTATTATGTAAGTTCCAAACCGGTCTATTCTCTGACGACGCTGATAATATTTTACGAAATCCGACATACTACGGTAGATCAGAGCATGAGAGTAAAATTAGGGAACTAGACTGCAGAACGGATAGATTTAAGATGTCATTTTTCCCGCGAACGATAAGGAACCATAATAGCTGCCATGAGACTTTTATCTAGGCTTGTCGTTAGGTAGTGTAGCTCTTAGTAGTGCATGAGAGTAAAATTAGGGAACTAGACTGCAGAACGGATAGATTTAAGATGTCATTTTTCCCACGAACGATAAGGAACCATAATAGCTGCCATGAGACTTTTATCTAGGCTTGTCGTTAGGTAGTGTAGCTCTTAGTAGTGGTAGTACTCCTGATACTTGAATTATTATCTGTTACCTAGTACATACTAACAGCACGCCTAGCATGTTTTCTACATGGGTCTTGAGTCCCTGTCCATCTGTGTAGTTGTAGAATGCATGTATATTGAGGTTACTCTCCATTTTGATGACATCTGTAGTGTAGTGTTGCATGCTTGTGAGGCTTCGCCTCATGACAAGCATTAGCGATTTATGCTGATGCATAATTAGTCGTAGTTACACTAACTTTAGGATATAGTGTAATTTATGTTGGTGATTACTCACCCCCTGCCACACACCCCTGAGGTGGCTTGCAGGGTATTTTGTAGATGTAGATGTAAGAAAAGGTCTTCTATGCAGGAAGGGTGGTTTTCAGGTTCATTTATGAAAGTATTACATCTAATACTTCATTTTTGGACTAATTTGAGTGGTACTAATACTATCACACGCCTAGGATACTTCCTTCTAGAACTGTCTTCAAAATCCCATCGCCCGTTTTTACTTCTAACATCCTGTTAGATAGACTGTAGAACAGATAGATTTAAAATGTCGTTTTTTCCGCGAGCGATAAGAGACCATAACGGCTATGTAAGGACTTAGAAATAGATTAGTTGATTGGTAGTGTAGCTTACTAACTTATGTATTTCTTAAAGCATATTTACGGAGTTTTGTGGTGTTTCTAACAGCATGTTTTGCATGTTTTAGATTCATAGGCAGAATGCCCTCTTAAGTAGCATGTAGAATATTATGTGTCATCGTACATGTGTGGCGTACATCGTACAACTCTGCATGTGGGGATTCTCTTGAATGCTGCATGATGGTTTTTAGTTAATGAGGGAATTAGTTAGTATCCTTAATATTCATGACCGTGCGGTGTGCATGTGGCGGTCCGCTTGCATGCTGCATTTTGGTGACTTGTCACCCCCTGCCAAACACCCTAGCGGTGGCTCGCAGGGTAATATGTAGATGTAGATATGCCTTGGGTGGTGAAATACCCACCCAGGCGGGACTCGAACCCGTAATCCCAAGATTAGCAGGCGAAGACTTTACCCCGCCGCCACCGTGGTAGGCTAGAAACTTAATGCGACTTATTGCCACAAAGAAGCATCTGAAATTTAAAGCTTGGGCTGAAATACACGATTACTTTTTGATGAAACTGATGGAGAGGATAGAGGATAAAACTACAAATAAAATTAGCTTATAAACTGAAGAAACATAAAATACAAAAGGTTTACTTATTTCAAGTTACATTACACCATCTGATAAACGTAGGATCTGCGTCAACATCGAGATTCAACTCTGCAGCTTTGGATTCGAGAATGCAGTTTCTTTCATCTTCATCCATATATTCTGTTGCCTATAGAAAACCTACTCATGCGCCTTGATGGCTTACATTTCTTATAGACAGAATTATTACGTAGCATAAAAGATGAGCGAAATCGGTTACAATAGCGTACCTTTAAGCTATAAATACTCCGCCTCCGGTTCGGTTGGACCTATCTTTTCTGAAAACTTTGAATGATTTAGGAAATATTTCACTATCAGAAATATAAAAAGAACGCCCCTTCGTGGGTTTGAACTTGTGCACTTAGTTTATGTATAAACTCGTATATGCCCTTGCGCTTAAACGAGTACGGCCACGAATAGTTAGATTAAGTCTTAAGATTAAGACGAATAGTTAGATTAAGAAGAGTTAGATTAAGTTAGAGAAGAAGATAAATTAAGTCTGAATTTTAACCGTCGGTATGAAAGTGACTCCCATCCCAGTTGTTGAAAAATGTCAGTAACACTAACAGATTATCATCAAAAGTATTAGTAAATTTATTATTAGTAAAAACTCCGAGGTATTTAACCGATTCTACAGTCTATAATTTGCTATGACCTACAAGAATCTGTTTCAACGTCCTTGAGCGGGTCACCGACGCTTAAACTTAACCCGAGTGATGGGCAAATGAGGTGCGGAAGGGACGCCCAGAGACAGCGGAGTGTTGGAAGAAGATCAGTGGGGGAGAAAGAAGAGGTCGAGGAAAAACCTATCTATTGTCACCCTCCGTTAGATAAGGAGTGTAGTGCTCGTTATCTAAAAGGAAGTTCGCCGTCTTATGTCGTTTTTGGGTGCGCAAGTTACCCCTTAACAAGCGTGCATGCATGTAAGTGGCAAAACTGTCAAAGTAATCACGCGATTCCCATATCCTTTCCCTGAGTGCTAAAAAAAACCTGTCCACCATTCTAATTCTTTTGGTGTAGGCATATAAACGAGGATGCCCCTGAGGTAACTTCATATGTGGTCAGTGAAGCGATCATGGAGTACTGCCTGAGTCTCGCTGCTTTCAAGGCGCACATTGCTACGGTTGGCGTGGTACATTTTTTCTGTTCCACAGAAATCATTCCCGAAAATAAGGTTTGTGTGTGTGGCAGGACCTGTAGTATTAATAAGAAGGGTAGAGGTAGAACTCCAGTGTACCGCTGCTCAGCCAGGAATTTCCGAAGAGTTACTCCTTTACTAGCTAATGCCATTTTCTCCGGTTTTCGCACAAACGTGGAGATAGTACTAGCTGTGTTAATTGGCTGGTTAAACCGATATCCTGCAAATATCATCACCAAAGAAGTTGGATTGCATCGCCATACCGTGGCAAAATCATTCAAGTATTTCGAGATTTGAGAGATTTTCGAGAGATCATTCGTCAGTTTCACTGGAACTGACGAACTGGAAGTGACATATGATTGATCTATCGCAACAGTTATGATCCATGACTGTGCGCGGAAAAAATTACATTATAAACCTATCTTAGGCGTGGCTGCACAAATTACAACGTGGCTGTTTCCTCATGAGGTTTTATTGTTACCGACCATGGTTTCGTTACAGAGAGGCATTATCAAGGTAAAGTATTTTCAAAAAATTTCTTCAGACGCTCCTACTCAAAAAACAAGGCAGCGTACGAAGATGGTACAATGCAGAAGTCTGAAAATCGTTAAGACGACAGAGAGTATGCCACGCCGAGATGTAAAAACTCCATATAGATGTGCCCTGATGATCACAATTCAATAAAGAAAAGATACAAATTGTCTACAGCCAAATCGAAGGAAGCTTTTCGGAATGCATTCAGGGATTTTAGAAGAAAAACATTAGTAGAAAAGTTGCAGAATAACAGAACAGTTGTAGAAAGAAAGTATCCTAGGCGTGTGATAGTATTATTACCACTCAAATTAGTCCAAAAATGAAGTATTAGATGTAATACTTTCATAAATGAACCTGAAAACCACCCTTCCCGCATAGAAGACCTTTTCTTACACGTGGAAAAAGATACTCAAGCTAATTTGCTTCTCTAATGCTCAGTATAAAATGTAAAATATTGTACACCGTATTTTATTACATGCATAAGACTCTTCTGCATCATTTCCTTGCGTTTCCCTGCCATATCCGCTAGCAATAACTCTCAAAAACTGTTGGAAATCCCGCAAAATTCTGCCACATGCAAGCAGCGTTGCCACGTCTCATCGTCATATTTCCCAAGGCAGCATGGAAAACTTTAATTTTCACCGTAGAAAGTCGATCAAAAGACGCTCGCAAACGTCTTCGGACGATTGACACGATGAAAAAGATAAATTTAAGGAAACTGTTAAAGTTTATAAACATTTAAATGTACTGCACACGGTCAGTTTTGTGTGGCTCCCCTCCCGCTGCGGGGGCCGGGGCAGTGAGGGGACCCTAGGCCGAGCGAGGTCTCACCACGAGCGAGGATTATCCCTTCGCGAGCAAGGGTCGACCCACACACCGGCTACCTGCGACCCAGAGTCCGAGTACCTGAGATGTGGCCCCGCTCAATCGACACTAACCCAAAAATGGAAGGAGAAATGAATGGAAAGAATGAGAGAGAATGAAATATCAAGAGAAATAGAGAGAATGAAACCAAGAATGAAATACATCTGGAAAATCCTGATGGTATCAAAGTGAAGAATTATGTAGGAATGAAGAGGCTGGTGGAGAGTAGAGTGGTGCAGAAGAGATTCAGAAAACCAATCTTCGGATTAATGAATCCTGGTGGATGATGATAATGTAAATTGGTAGAAATGTTTAGGAACATTATTCGGTTTACTTGAGTAAATTCAGGCGTTTTATCTCGATATCTTTGTAAGATGAACTGCATCTCACTTTGCCTAAGGATTATCCCTAGTGATGCGTATGTATAGGAGGATAAATGAGGGGAAAAAATGAGAATGAGTGGTAAGAAGATATGGGGAGGTGGGGGCTAGTGAAGGAGGGGGGGTCAGGGGTAACTCGATGTCTTTTGCAGTCTCACTCCGTGGAGAATCACCCTAATACGCCACTCAAGGGACAAACATCTCCTCTCCCCTGTTCCCTCCCTATACACCCTCAACTCCCAAGCCTCTTCGGCATGTACATATATATATATATATATATTTTTTTTTTTACACCAGAAGTCTTCCCCTCTCTTTCAGCTCTTGCATTCCCGCCTTCCATCTCCTTAACCGCCTAATCCCCCACATCCTGACCCCCTTCTCTCCGACAAGCGGCAAAGAAAATAAGACTGGTAAGGGAGGAATTTTGGAGGAGGAAATTTTGTGCGCGTGCTCAAGAAACGGATGTTGTGTGAGGGGGTGAAAGAACGCAGGAGAACATATTTTTTCCTCTCGATTTACACTTCATCTCCCTTTATTTCTCGACTTCTCCCCCAGCCCCTTACAGAATTCCCCACTCACCCTGGCCCACAACCTTCCTTGGAGAGGTCATCCTAAGCCTCCTCCAACTTACCCCTCTTTCTCTTTAACCCAAAAGGATTTCCCTCTCTTTATTTTGTTCCCTTTTTTAAAGGCTTAAAGGAATACATCTCATGAATTGCCTTCACCCACAAGACGCTCAAAAGAGGGATGAGGGAGAGAAAATGTGCGGTCGGCAGAGTATTCAAGGCAGGCGACGAGGAAAGTGAGGGTGGGGAGACAATGTCGCAGGTATGCAGAAGATGATGGCACACGCCTAAGGACGTCTGCATCTACATAATACCCTGCAAGCCATCTCATGGGTGTATGACAGGGAGTGAGTTATCACCAACATGTATTGAACTGTACCCAGATAAAATTAATGAAGCTACCACTATTGGTACATTAGAAAAAAATATGTAAATACTCGTTAGAAGGTGATATTTCAACAACATTTATAGGACTATAGGCATGCCAACAAGACTAGAGAAACTAATTGTATTACCTAATATATTTGCAACTACATAAATGGACAGAGATAGAAGAGTTAAACCGTAAACATGCACGGCGTGCTGTTATTACTTTGTAGCAGATAAGGATTTATGCATTAGGGAGTACATCAACTAACTAGCTACTCTACCTATCGGCAAACCTACTTAAAAGTCTCATTGGCTGCTGTTGTGGACTCTTATCGTTCTCGGGAAAAATGACATTTTAAACCTGTCCGTTCTTCAGTCTAGTGCCCTCATTATTATGCCTGATCTACCGTAATATGTCGGATTTTGTGAAATTTTATTAACGTCGTCAGTGAAATAAAATGGTTCGTTACTTACATAAAAGATTAATTCTAAAATTTATTCGACGGTCTGAAAGCGATTCCCATCCCAGTTTTTGCAAAAGGTCAGTAAAACTAACGAAGTTTTCATAAGGGCCCTTATCGTACCTTGCCGCTCTTCACTGCACGCGTTCTAACTCGGTTTCTAAGCCTACCTCATAAAGATCCCAAATATTGGCAGCGTATTCCAAGTGGGATCAGGGAGAGGTAGCTGATTTCTCGGATATTATCTTCGAACTTGCCAAGTACTCTTTTCTCAATTTACGATTAGCTTGACCGGTTATTTCCCGAAGACGTCACGTCGGTGATTTATCTGGAAAGGAAACTCGAATACACTCGTGAAACATATGGACTGCGATATGTGGTCGTGATATGTGACATTGCGATATCATGCGATGAGCGATACATTATCGCGTCAAAACTTAAAGAAAACAAATAAAAAGAGAGGTATCAAGCGTGTTGTTGAGGAATTTGAACATAATTTAGAATTTAGAAGATGCAATTTGAATAATTTTTTATCTGTGGAAAAAACAAATAACATATAAGATGAAAGGTAAATTTTGGCAATACCTGGACTAGCCACGGTATTATCTCTACGGAATAATCCACCAGTGCACATAGGTTCTAAAATTCCTCAGCGGAGAAATTATTCGCCTCGATAGGAAATCGAACCTTGATCCCTCGATAGGAATAGGTGAACCCTTATCGAGAGATCCGGGTTCAAATCCCAGTCAAAGCGAATGATTCTACCTCTATGCTATGATAAAATAAGCACTTTCAAATCCCAAATAGAGAAGTAACTGCGAAAACATCCATATTACACACTGTACCTACCTCAATATTGTAAATAGCCCAGTAGAAGCATTCATAATAAACTACTACGCAAAATAACGTGACATCACTGTGCGTACAAAGTATCTCATACATGTGCGTATAATATGTCATCATTGTTTATACAGTATGATGTATCACACTGTTTGTCCAATTTTTCATAATGTACTCCTTTTGAAATTTCTTGTGAGTGAACAAGACTAACAAATGAAAAGTCATTTATTTATTTACAATTCTCAAATTTCAATTGGGATGCACAAGTTTCACCGGATGCGATAAGATTAATCGCAGAATCGAAGTACTACTTGGAAGCCAAATAGAATCCAGTCTATTTTCCTTGCATGTGCGAACCACGGTCGATTACTATCACTATCGACCTCAACTGCCAAGGAAATCTGTGCTTACTCATACACATCAACGCGTCTCTAGCAAGTGACTTGCAAGGCTACTGTCATGGAAATAACTTCCATGTGTAAATCCGCCTTTTGATAAGACACCGAGCTATGCCATTAATATCTGCGATACCATCCGATATGTATGCAACATCATGAGATGTGAGCTACCCAATGTCAATATAGTGAGAAAACTAACCCATATGTGAGATTTAAATAACATGTGAAAATGATTTAAAACACGCAAAAGAACTTGTTTTTGATTGAGTATAGTATGGGCCTGGGAGGTTATCCACTAACTGCGCTTCCCTGTCTCCGAGAATTCGGAAACAATCTTTCCAAAACCGTGGACGAATCACGGAAGCTCACGAAAACGCACGGACGCGATCCCGTAAGCAATTCGGAGTTTATTCCGAGACTTCACCTCGTTCTCGGAAAGAGAAGCGGAGATTGCCGAAGCTCCTTTGAGTTACGTCACGGAATTCATGACGCATCCACTTTGAGCCTATCATAGAATTTCAACTGGCATTTGTTTTTTAGTCAAACGAAATATGGTGCGGAAGTAGGAGATAAGTAAAAATGTTGTTTTGATCAAAATTTTTGTCATAGCAGTATGTGGACAACTATATTTAAATTATTTTCGGCATGTCTTATTATCCATAAATTACAACTACATAATATTTAATGTAGAATACGGGGGAATTTCAGTGATAACACACGTTATCTATACACCAACAAATCCTAGTGTAGCCTAACCATAGTTAAAACAAACAAGCACGTTCAAGCCTAATCAAATTTAGTATAGGAAAGGTTTATCTATTCCATAGATTATGGCTTAGGTTGTTGACAAACTTTGAAGAGCGTAATTGTGCTAATATTGTGTACACCCATGAACTATCCGACAATATTAGATTGGGGATGAGATGTCAGTCACTAATTGTCTCATTTCGTATAAAATGAAGTATCGAGGGAAGTGCCGATATAATTTCATCTTGTGGAATGAATGGTGTCAGGTCGTTCACTTATTTGATTCATGAAAGTATCATTAAAGGACCTCAAACATATCGGGTATTTGCATAAATAATTGTATGCTTTTTATATTACGCGAAAAGTGTTCGGAATGAGATATCAAGCGTGAAAGTGTTGCAGAGGTGGATTTATTTTCTCAAAATTGTTACACTCAAACTAGTGTATATGTAGTAACTATCATTCAAGTAATGCGAAGGTATCATTCGGTAAGGACCTATCGTAGTAATACACTAACAGTGACTTCAGTATACAATTCGTGAGGTAACCAGTAAACACATCGTAATGCAGGTCAATTATATGGAAGAAACAAATTACACAACTCATGTGACATTCCATGGTTGATAACATGTTATTTCCTCGTAATACTAGATTTGTTACTTGTACCTATTTATGTTGACTTTATATTACCTTGTGAGTTCATTGACTCTTACATTGTTATATTTATTTTATGCTAAAATGTAATCAACTCCCCCAGACAATTGCCTGCCTCTAACATGACCTAACAATGTAACTGTCAGTCTTTCTGTCATGATGATCATGCAAACTAAGTAGTTAGCAGTTTCATTTGGTTGCTCTCAAAGATGAAACCATGCCCAAGGCATCTACCTCTCTCTTCACTAGCTATTTTCCTTTCTTCAATTTAATTACAGACGTGAGATCTATTTGATTTGGTTTGGGGGTGTCATATTATCAGTTATGCAACTATTATGGAAAATAATTATGCCCCATTTGCATTACTAGCTTTTTGCCACTGTACATAATGTTGGTAAGTTCTACCCACATTCGCACCAACCTTCAATCACCATATGGTACAACTGGTATTTACATAGTAGATACCACCTTTGACGTTGTTTGTCATCACATACTGGCCAAATAAAGATGTGGATCACTTGACCGTTGTAACTAACGTACATTCGGATGGTAGAAAACAACTATTGTAGTTCAATAACTATGGAAAGTTTATCCGGATAGAAAAAGTTTCCATTGTAGATGCCAATCAGGCACTTGATTAGGCACCGGCATTACTAATTCTTGCCCTTGTAATGGAATATCATGGTAAAAAGCTAGTAATGTGAATGAGGGAAGTGCAGTTAGTGGATAACCCCCCAGGCCCATACTATACTCAATCAAAAAATAGTTCATTTGCGTGTTTTAAATCATGTACACATGTTATTTAAATCTCACATATGGGTTAGTTTTCTCACTATATTGACATTGGGTAGCACTCATCTCATGATGTTGCATACTTATCGGGGGATATCACAGAGATTAATGGCATAGCTCTATGTCTTATCAAAAGGCGAGTTTATACATGGAAATTACCTTCCATGACAGTAGCCTTGTAAGTCCTTTCATTATTAAGAGCTCCACGAATTGATGCAACGATTTCAATTTGCCTGCTTTTAAGGGACTGGTACATGCGATCTCCAAGAGAAGCAGTTTCATCATCACTTAATACTTCATTGTCGAGTTGTTCATAATTATCAATGCCGTCCATATCAAAACTTTATATCCAGTAACAATACACACATCTCAAGGTCCAACATTTGATTATGCTAGTCTTGATTTACGGACGTTTGTTTTTACGCATTGAATGTAATACGAAGCTTTCTCAAGAGTTGGATGTGCATGTGTGTGACTTGAAGTTTGAAAGTACTACTATTAAAAGAAAATCCTCGTGACACACGGAACGTTGTATGGAAGGAGGTTCTGCATAATAATAATACAAATTTGAATAATCAAAACTTGCCAACAAATAGAAATAATGAAGAACGAAATGAAGAATATATCATCCTCAGTTATCTTGAAGATTTTTATTCTACTTTGGAATGATGATTAAATGTACTTTAGGTTCCATGTATTTTTTTAAATATTTATACTATTTGCCATAAGTATTTTTGTTGTTCGTTAATGAACTATTTACGACATTACATAAAATCTCATAATTATTTAGTTAGCTTTTGAAATAAAATATTTTTTTAAATTTATTTTTTTAAATTTTGATTGATAAACATATTATAATATTTTTTAATATTTATACTATTTGCTATAAGTATTTTTATTGTTCGTTAATGAAATATTTACGACATTACATAAAATCTCATAATTATTTAGTTAGCTTTTGAAATCAAATATTTTTTTATTATTTTTTAAATTTTGATTGATAAACATATTATAACACAATTGACACTTACATTGAATATCTTCCTTAAATTTTAAGCTGAACGAAGCTCATGTCGAGCAAAGCTCAATCCTAGCGAACCGAAGCGAAGCTCGGTCTCCCGGTACTAAGCATTGAATTCGTAAAACATACGAGTATGTCGATTAGGAATGTATACAACACAATTACTGCAAAAATACAAGCTACGGACTAAATGTTGATATCAAACATACTTGCAACAATTAAAAATACCTCTGGCACTATTACAAAATAGTCAAATGATAAAATGTAATTTATATTGGCAATGTAACAGTTGATGTGGGGTGACTTCCTGATTCCGTGAAACTGTGAATCTGTCTCCGAGACCATCCGAGGCCCTACGATACCACGGACACTTTCGGAAAATATTCCGAGACAAACACGTCGTAAAAACCTTAGTGGATCGAACCTTCCGAAATTCTGACGTCGTTCCGTGAAAAAACCACGAATTTCAGTGAAAGTGCATTATTGTATAACCCCTTAGAGCAGAGCTGTTATGTATTCACTGCAGTATTCATGAGATAATGGCGAATTTTCACATGAAAGAAGAAGAACCTCGAATTTTTTCGTTACTTGCAGAACTATTGTCTGCCGACTCGATACTTCCAACTAATTCAAATAAAAAGAATGGCGGAAGTAAACAATAAACATGGCTATTTGAAAATTTAGTGAACTTCGGCAATCAATGAATTTGGACACCACACTCCTAGGGTTTCACAGGTACTTGTGAGATTCATTCATTAGAGTAATCTAACGCTTAAAGGTAGGTTATGATTAAAGTCAGAGTTTTACACGTGCATGGCTCTATCTACCTCTAGAATTTCTTTCTTCATATCAGCGCAATTCCTACCTGTCTTCAACCCGTCCATAAAACCTATTGTCTTTTTTCCCCTTCCCCAACATCCTTCCCTCTATCACGGCCTTCAGCAAAACATCGCCCCTCATTAACGCTTCCTTCCACCTATACTGCCTCCTAATCTCACCCAGATGTTTCCTCTCCTCACCGACTAGGCCAAGCACTTCCTCATTTGTCTTCCTTTCTGTCCACCGCACCTCCTCCATCCTCCGCCACACCCACATCTCGAATGCCTGGAGCCTATTTTCGTCTTCCTTTCTCAGATACCACGTTTCTGTTCCATACAACGCTACAATCCACATGAAGCTCTTCACCAGCCTCTTCTTTGCATCCTTACTTAATGTCCCCGTCATCAGCTCCCTTCTATTACTGAACGCTTCCTTCGCTAGCGCTATCCTCTAGCGAAGGTTTTACTTTATAATTAGGTTTGTCAAAAGGGTGTGCAGCTGGTTTTCTCTATAATGCTTGTTTCTTAATCAACTGCGCTTTACTAACAGCACTCTCTCTGCATTTATATGGTTGCAAAATACTCTAATACTCAATAGTGTCAGGACAGCTATAGTGTAGAGCATTTTAGTGAGCTAGTTTAGAGGCCCTCTATTAGCAGAGGTTGGCCAAGTGTCCGCTAATTTTTTACTGGCTGACGCTTTTTACCCAGAATGCACTCTGAGACTGGACGCCATAATTCGCAAAAGATTGACTTGGATTACATGGAAGTGAAAGGAAGGTGATTGTATTTTTGCAATTCTACGTCACTGTAAAGGTAAGTACGACAATTTTTTTGCTGAAATCATTAGCGCTAAGACAGCTGTATCGATTGAACGGTTTAAAATGAGTTTTCACTGGATTTTCCGTCGTATTATACTATGTTAAATGCTGCGCTTGGAATACGATCCGTAAGATCCTGGTAATTTTCGATTTTGTGGTGGAAAGCAATACATAACCCGAATATTTTTGATTGTTTTGTGTTTGTGGATCCCTTAGTTTGTTATTTGCCAAGTAATATATGTAATTGGTGAGAACTGAGACGGCGTGGCCAGGACATCAGTGGTTGACGGTCACCGTGACTCAATCCGTTCTATTTTTCCCCATTTGCCTTCGATGAATAAGGGTAATTATTAATGCATTTCAGTTTAAACGTTTGTTATCATATTAATTTATTATTTTCCGAGTAATAAGCGTGAATACGGGAAATCATACCTCGTATTTAGAACGCCCAAGTACTTCACAGCCTCGAGAGAATCACCCCGTTATTTCCTTTCTATGATGATCGATGAGGAAATACAATCATGTAAACATTTGATTGTAATTGTTTCACGATACCGGAATTGATTTAATGGACGTGTACTTATTAAGGGATAAGGTGACGGCACGCATAAGGACGCAGGTCAGGACGCATAAGTATTTCACAATCACGGCGAATCTTCGTGTTTTCTTCCATTGATAATGTGTGTGGGAATGATGGAGTTTGTAACTTTCACATATGTAATTTTCAATAAAGGCACGTGCATATGCTTCACGAGGTCAGTAATCTACTTCAAAACCATTTATTGTCCGTACCTACGTATTGTTCATTCCTCGTTTTGATAAACTGTCGTTGTGAATCCGCCATTATTTTACAATTCTGCCTTTTATATTGGTTTAGTGACTTTCATGAGAAGTGCTCAGTAGGCAGGTAAGTAGCCTATTGTAATGCATTTCTTAAATATGATCAGTGACGTGCTTGTTTTTTCTTCATTTTAAATGTTTCTATCTCCTCATTTTCTTAGCGACACTCTTCATCACAATGCCAGGCTGCGCAGCATTTGGATGCTCAAACAAGTCTTCCGATGGGAAAATTATGAGGGTTTTTCCAAAAGACCCAGCCAGGAGGAAGGAATGGGAAGCTAAAGTGAACAGGAAACACTGGCGAGCAACGTACGCTTCCTACCTTTGTGAAGTAAGTGAAAGAAGGTAGTTGATATAGTTCTGTTTGTGTGAATGTATGGAGTGTGGTTCTAGTGATAGAAGTATGTGGTATCATATAGCAAAAATGTCGTGTGTGCAAAAAACAATGACTGCTTTGAATATGTTTGCTTTCAGTTTGTTCAACGTAATGAATGTATCTGTATTGAGTTATTCTTAAATATATATTATCAAGAGAGACTGTGATATTTACAATACTTCAGCGGCTAGAAAAACCTTATGAACTGCCCTTGAGAGCTTTTAATTAGTTCTAATGATTGGTAGTGTAGCTATTTATTTAATTTGCTCTCTAGTATCTTCACCTGGTATGAACAATTAACAGAACTCCTTATACCTTTCCTGTGTAGCCCTCGTAGGTCTGCACAATTACTTTGCTCTTCGTGGACATTTTGATGCGGCTTTGGTTTGGATGATTGAAGCTTGGGATAACCTGATGCGGAAGGATAACTTTGATGATACACATATAATACTGGGACCTTTTTTGAATTTATGATGGAGATTCTTATGGTAAATTAAGTTCCCTTCTTTATTACAGATTAATTTTGGACTTATTGGGGTCGTGTATATTGAGTACTAAAATATTTCTTAATTTCAGGATTGAGAGAGAGAGTGTAGCTCAGTTGTCAGCAGAGGAAACCTAATGTGTGTTATATGCTGGATGGGGTTCCTCTCTGTCAAGATGATGCTCTTCGTGGACAATTTGATGCGGCTTTGGTTTGGATGATTGAAGCTTGGAATAACCTGATGCGGAAGGATAACTTTGATGATACACATATAATACTGGGACCTTTTTTGAAGTTATGATGAAGGTTTTGATAGATGTTTTTCTATATCTACATATGCTGATCTACATTGAAGCTGAGACCTTAATTTAATTCTAGTATTGTGAAGCTTAGCCTGATCACAGCTGGCCATATATGGTTCGTGGCTGTTATATCAAATCATAAATTTTCTTCAATAGGTTATCGGCATAGCCATGGGTTCATAAAATTCCCTGCATCTTTATATGGTAGTCCCAGGAATGTATGTTTTGAATTTAAATGAAAGTTTATTAAATTGTGTTTTGTCTTATTTTTCAGCCATTGGACGCTGTCTTTGGAACTTGTTTTGGAGCATAGTCTAGAAATACCTTCACGAACGCAGCAATACAATATGTTATTGGGTTACAGAAATGGTTTAAGCTTGTTGGTTTATATGTGCAGCCATCTCTAAGTTCCATATAGCATAACGTGACGACCATATTTCATTATCTTTTCCTGGCTTCATGCAGGTAATGTTTCCTTTGACTTTAAGGTTAGCGAAAATACTTTCATTCTTGTACTATTTTTTAGTTTATGGTAATACATTTCTATTTAATTTCAGTCATTTGAGGACTTCCCATATACTGCGGATAGAGCCCTTTTTTCATTGCCAGGTGCCAATGCTATGGTGCCATGTTTGTCATTTTATTCTCAATGAATTAGTTTGGGGTAGTGGCGACCTTGCTTGTCTTTTGAAATGACTTCTGTGCAATGTGTAATAGGAATTTCTGCTCCTCAAGTCCCTGACTTCAATGAGTTTTTCATGTGATAAGCCTCATTTCATTGGTAGGAACAAGGTCTTATATTTAGTACATTGATGTTGAAGCTCAAATGATTTTTTTTCTTGTTTTTCATTTTTTCTACTTCAGATGTGAACAACATAGAAGAGACTCCTGTTGGAGAATTTGAATGGATATCTAATGACCTTGATTGTATAATGAATTCCAGTGATTGAAAAAGAAACATGTTTTTTTTTATTTTCCTTTTTGATTTTTGTCATGTGAAATCTTTGTTAGGTATGACATTTAGCCATTTGGATTTGCTTAATTGCTATGACTTTTTTGAATGATATGAAGTTCTCAACAATACTGACATTTTTCTACTCTTTAATGCTACAAGGTTCAACAAATGTAGTGACATATGTTTTCTGCAATTGATAATTAGCATATCCACAAATGCATAACATGCCCTGCATTCTTATACCTTAATAATATGATGATGTGATGTGAATGTATATGAATGTTTATTAAATTATCTTTTATCATATTTTTCAGGAAATGGACTTCATTTTTGGAACTTGTATTGGAATATAAGTCTATAACTCTCTAAATAAATGCAGCAATATAGATGTGTCAATGCATCACAGAAATTGTTTAAGCTAGTTGGTTTATATGTATAACCATCTCTATGACCCATGTTGCATAACGTTGTGACCATATTTAATGCCGTTTCGCTGACTTAATATTTATAGGCATGTTTCCTTCGACATTAAGGTTAGCCAGAATCCCGTTATTCATTTATTTTCTTTGTGCTAACTGTTCGATATTTCTTTTCAAATTCAGTTATTTCTGGACTCCTATTATGGAGCGATGTGTCCACCACCTTCATAGCTGCCAAGAGTATTAATAAGCAATAGAGGAAGGATAATCCCTAGAAGAATTGCTATTGTATGTGTATTTTTATGTTGGTGTACCTACTTCCTTTTCCTATACTCTCCACAGTTTCTTAAATCATGGTGTGCTCGAATGTGTGGTATTTTAGCTACTACGGAGAAGTGATGTTTCTGCTTTGAGTCATTAAAGATGTCATTAGCCCAAGCCTGTTTTGTTATATTCATTGCCACTAAGTTATTGCAATTTGACCCTTTTGTTATCTATTGCTGTCATCGGGTTCTTCTTTCGGGATGAACGTGCCCTCGACTTTTTTTAGATAAAGACAAGTTATAAGATGAAGTTTTCGAGGTTTGTAGGAAGGGACTGCATAATCTTGAATTATTTTCTGTTTTTGTACCTTTGACATATTATTTCGGGGTGGGGACTTTTAAAGTGAGATCTACGTAGCAAGTCTTAACGGCAATAATGGAAAAGTGAGGAAACTAGCATTAGACTGGCACATTGAGAGCTGCAGTCAACCAATCAAAGGATTGAATGAGCAGTGGTGGTGCAAGTCTGTCCCCCATATGTCAATGAGTGGTTTGTAAAGCATGATGATATGGGTTTTGCGATGTGCTGCCAATCGTAGGCAATCCTTTAGTTATATTCAATAACTTTTAATGGAAACGGGTTCATTAATTCGATATGTAACTCTTATTTGAAGGTATTTGTTTATTATTGATTATCGCTGCACTCGTACGCTGTCTTCAGCCCATTGTATCTATGATATGATGGCAGTGCACATTTTCAAAAGTCACAGTTCTTACAGCATTATTTCATTGCAGTGTAAAAGTTTCCGATTATTTTTCATGTTGCCGGGAAATCCTTTACGCTATCCCCGGATACAATATCTATAAATGGGACTTATCCGGCAATATAAGTAATAACAGCTTTTTGTTATTGTGCAGACCGGGCAGCGCCCATTTCGGGTCCGTATCCTTCACCAATATGTTATTACCATTGGCCGAGTTAATGTAGAACGGCCAATTTTTTTATTTTCGAACTAATTTCATATATCTGAAGATGTTTTATAAGCCATTACAATGGAATGACATGGAGAAAATTCGCTAATAATGCCCATATTACTCCGTACGCCTATAAGCGGTAACGTAGTGGGCGTGCCCCGTCAGATTATTATTGCCTATCGCGGCCGAGTTTATGCAAAATTGTCATTTTTTTTATTTTCAAACCTATATCATATATCTGTAGATGTTTTATAAGCCATTACAATGGAATGGCATGGAGAAAATTCGCTAATATTGCCCATATTACTCCGTACGCCTATAAGCGGTAACGTAGTGGGCGTGCCTTGTCAGATTATTATTGCCTATCGCGGCCGAGTTTATGCAAAATTGTCATTTTTTTATTTTCAAACTTATATCATATATCTGTAGATGTTTTATAAGCCATTACAATGGAATGACATGGAGAAAATTCGCTAATATTGCCCATCTTACTCCGTACGCCCATGAGCGGCCATGTAAAATCCGTGGCCCGTCGTCCGAAATATGGCGCCTGCCTTTCACTTGGCCAACCTCTGCTAATAGAGGGCCTCTAAGCTAGTTGAAGCAGCAGAGTCCTCTAGTAGCAAGTTGATGACAAAGGATAATTTTAATGGAAAACTGGGTAGATTGAAAACTCACTCAGACTATGATCGCATGAAATGACGCAAACAGGCCCACTAACGATACTCATTTCCGTCAATAAAACTTAACTATTTGGATTCTAAAAATGATTTTTACTTCTGGTGTAAGGTTTTATTTAGGATCCAAGGAATAGTGGGCTCCATGCATTATCAAAGGCTCATTTCCCCACAATAATCTATGTTTTGTGGCAAAGGCAGTTAGCTAATATTGCGTAAACAATCACTTGAAATTAAACAAATTTAAATAAAATATTTATTTTTGTGTTCATAGGGTAGATAATACATCAGGTCTATAGGGCCACCACTTCTATCGAGGAAGTACTTTATGATCTCTTAGTTGATTTTCAGCCAGCTGAGAGTGCAATTATTTTTAAACACGAGTCGAAATTTTCCTTTACCTAAAGCGGATGTACACGATCTGTTAGATCATTACAAAGTACTGAGTTTAAGAAGTTCGATCTAAGAAATCAGCCTTAAAATGGCTATTGGTTCTTCAAACTGACATTAGTTCATTTAAAATTGTAACTATTACTAAACTTACGTGACAGAACAGAGGAAGAATGCTTATGAACCCTGAATATTGCATGGCTTGTGAGCTATAACATATCTTCTTCGTACCCAACGACACACTGGGACTCAATCAATCACCAGAACTTAGGAATAAGTAAATTTCCTTTCCAACCGACTGAAGTTGATACGTTCAGTAGAAAGGGCAACTGCAAAGATTCACCTCTTTGAAAATTTAAACTTCCCCGAGTCTGTCACCTATTTCTTTCTTCCAAATTAAAAAAAAAAAAACGTTCAAAGTCGACATGGGCAGATTCTAGTATCCTTGGGCAGAAAATAGGACGGCACAAACGAGCAAGGGAAAATGAAAAAATGCTCGCCCCCAACCCCCTTTTCTCACGCACTTATGAGCGTTTTATCTTTAATGACACTATCCGAAAACTTTCGACCGAGTCAGCGACTTGGTCGAAAAAACTTTGCAATATAAAACTTCGGGTCGATTTTTTTAATATTCGGGATAAATAATAAAAAAAGGGGACGAAAAGATGAAAAAAAACTAGTGCGGAGAGCATATGAGAGAGTATGAGAAGAGAAAGAGAGAGAAAAACTCGGTGTTATTAAAAACACAATTAACTTCTTCCCTTACTAATGCATCCAGGGCCGTGTGTGCCGCTCCCTGCCGCCTCTCACTCTCTCGTATATTTTTTGGGCCTCGCCAACGTCTGTGCTGGGCATATCAGACACCGCAGCCCTTATTGAAGTAAAAGGCCCCTTCGCCGTCAGATTGATCACCGCTTGTAGTGGGTCTTATTAAAAGTGAATCATACGGAGGAGAAGGAGGAGGGTGAGGGGGAGGGGTAGGGGGTGTAGCAGGGGGAGGTAAAACCGAGGGGGAGGGGGCTTCAGACAGGGGAGAAGCTGGCAAGATGATGAGTCCAAGGGTATGAGAAGGGGGTGCGGCAGGGTACACGGGTGGAGGGGTACGTTGAAAGTGATGGCGGGAAAGGGTTTGCAGAGTGAAATGACGAGATGGAGATAGTGGCCGAGGGGGAGGGGGGTTTAGATACGAATAAGCAGAGGGGTGCCGGGGATATGAGTTCCAGGATTACGGTGAGGGGTGAGGGTGGGTGGGGAGGGGGGGGTTAAGGAGGAGGGGAAAGGCTCGAGCGAAGGGGAGATGTGTTACCATGATGTGGAGGAGGACGTGGAAAGGGAGCAGGGGGTGCATGTATGAAGGACGAGGCTCAAGCCATATAGGGTGGGGCCTAATATCACCGTGCATATTCGCATTGCGGGCGTCATTATGGCCTCAACAGTGTAACTCAAATTTCGATCGCGCTCAAAGCCTCGAAATTAGTGGAAGTTTACAACTTTTATCGCAGCCCGTAGAATTTTTGACATGCAAACAAAATTCTTGCTTTCAGTTTTGGACAGCATTCCGGGATTGCGTATTTTAAAAGCATACTGATAGGGAGAATGGCCAAGATGTATGTACATATAAGTGGGGACCTTTCATTTTGCTGCCTATTTGCAATATCGTTAATATAACCGTAAAATTAAGTATCTAATTTCAATCAGGTCCATAGTCTCGAAACTGGCGGAGATTTGCAACTTTTATTACAGAATTTGATCAATATATAATTTAGGTATTTAACTAAAATTTTGCTTCAAGCTATTGACAACAGTCCCTTGTATCAATCCTGTGCAATGTATTTCAAAATGTCAAGTATTTACGTTGAAAATTATAGATGTAGCAATGGGGGATTATTATTCGAATGCTTTTTCAATGTTACCGTTGAAATCAAATTTGCAAAGGTTATCATACAGATTTACGGAGTTGCTTCGAAACATTAAGGCCTAATAACCAAATAACTAATCGGAGAAAGTTATATTATTTTCTGTTTCCGCAAAACGACCTCAACGTCGTTTCATCCATCGAACAAAGCCCCGTGGCTCGATTCGCGGTGAAGACGGAAATTTAAAAAAATTATTTTATAAATATTTATACTGTTGTACTTCCGGCAGAAGTGAACATCTTCAAAAAAGCCTTTTTAATGCATCTCTTAGAATGTATCGGGAAGAAGAGGGAAGAAGCGATGGATGAAATGACGTAACGGCCGTTATGGGAAGGTTGCCCGTCCATTCAACTTTAGACTCCTATATCTCTAGCAATTTTTGGAATCTTTAAGAGATGATTTGCAAATGATCATTTGTCATGGTCCCCTGCACGATAAAGTAAAGAGAAAAAATCGTGATAAACCCCCATTATGTACTGATAATGTGGCCACTGGATATTAAGCACCAAATGCAATTTATTTTTTCGAAAAAAAATTCAATAAAATCACAAGGATAGGAATAGAGAACGAGTTTACAAGGTATTCAAACTCTATGTATAGTTTTACTGTCTACATATTCATACTGCTAGTGTTAATTGATGAGATGGAGACTAATAGAGTGAACATGCCTAGAATACGGATACAGCGGTATTAAACAAAATTTCAATCGTGCCCTTAACTTTTAAATCAGCGGGGGGAAACACCTCTCTCAATAGCTCATGGATATTTTGACATTGAAAAATATATTCTTTAACGAATAGATAAAATTCCTGGTATACGTATCACAAAATCTCGAGTAAATTCGTAGAAAAATAAGACATGAACAATTTTTTAACGCAATACAATAAACGGAAAAACGAGGATTATATTGAATAGATTCTATTCATTTTCATAAAAATCGGTCAAATCCCATCGAAGACATAGTACCAAGGTAGTCCAATTTTAATTGGCATACATAACAGTGGAAAACCAATTGTTGAGTAGACCACAACTGTATGAGACACTCATGAAATAGTGATTATTAAAAGAATGGAAATGCCTCGAAGGAAGGCTGCCAGATGCTCATTAGGAAGATGTAGCAGAACAGAGAGTGTGACAAACATGATAAGAAAAAAAAGATGCCCATACTCAATAAATATTTGTCACGTACCTCTCCCTCCACCCCTCATCCCTCTTCCCCCTCCAACTCTTCCTTATGAGATACATATATATATATATATATATATATATATATATATATATATATATATATATATATATATATATATATATATATATATTCCTCACCGGCAACGAGGACATCAATTCCCTCTTGAAGAAGTGACCAGTAGAGGTCACGAAACGTCAGGCTAATCCTGATCATCACGCGGCACACCCGAAGAACATTTTTGATCACCATGAGCCGCGAAAGCTTCAATGAACAATGATAAGAATATTTGCGTAGACTTAGCTGATAAATATAGAAGGAAACTAAATACAATGTGCGACATATTTATAAGAATCAAGGGGAATTTATGCAGGTATAATTTATGTGAATGAATTGAGAAGTGGAATTACATTGGCATAAATGTATACCCTGACAAAATTTGATACAGGTAACAAAGGAAAAACTCTATCAAGTATTAAATTTTAAACAGGGAATCATAGAGTGGAACAGTCTACCTGAGGAACTTTTTAAGCCCTATCCCAAAAGCGTTCATTTAGGAGGAGAGGTAAGAAATATTTGTGGCATAGTTTTATTGTAATTAATTATATTGTATATTTTAAATTCACTGTATTTTCTTCATCCTTTGGCTATATTGGCGGAGCTTATCAATTATGCTGAAGTGATTTGTAATTAGAGCCATGTTACGTAATTCACATTACACTAAATGTTTCCTGCATGTGAAAAAAACTTAATGAAATCAGTTCACATTAGTCGTTACCACCCAATTTTTATTATTAGTTACTATTTTACTAGTTATTTCCCACTAGCAATGTTCCAAATTTATAAATAATAATGATTAATTTTAATGTGCGCAGTGGAGTTAGGCCACCATTTAAGTCTCAAATAGTTCAAAGACTGAATTAATCGCACAAAATGGTAGGTACCTTAGCACCCAATACCAAACGCCTTCGATTCAAGTTTCCTTTGCCTCCCTAACCTCAAGCGTGCTGCCAATAATTGTCAACAGGCTCTAAAATACCAATATGGACTCATTTGTGAGGAATTGGAAGAAGGGAAGGACGACATCGAATCGTATGCCAACGAGGAGTGTCTCTATGTCTTACACTGTTATTGCTGTAGTCATTTAGGTTGTGCGGCAATAGGAGGAACCTCTGTACCTATCATTTCGGTGGAGTATCCCCCTTATTCAGTAGCTTCTATCAGCTCTAGAGATATATATTACAGGCTTAAAATATTATCCCTCATATCATCCTGAAACTAGCCTTATCGGAATTTTAGGAAGCCTAGCGTGGAGCCTCCAAGTTTCTAGCGGGTCTTAGCCTAGTCCTTCCATCAGCTATATTAAACTTTTTGCTCGCTTGGAGCAGTTATTAACAAAGCATGCGACTTTCCTTTATATTTTGGCTTATGGTTACATCGCACCAAAATTCAATCATTACAAGAAACAAGTTGAGATTCTTCGAGGCTGAGACGTAATATCCGAAACATTTCCGAGGTTCTAATATTTCTAGTTCTTCCAGAGTGAAGGGTCCTCAGTAATTCAAATAATCTAATCCCTGTGTGTAGCCTGAGTCTCTATCGGCTCCCCATTATTTAGTAGCTTCTATCAAGTCTAGGGATTTCATGTTCTAGGCACTTCAAAGTCCGCATTCGTGACAATTTATCGGTAGATGACCGTGACGTCTGAAAATATAATAAACACTACCACAAAATGATAATGTTCGTCATAGCCAAAGTAACTCTTTCATCTAACAGCTTTATATTTACTCCCTTCAGCTTATGTATGTGGTGGCGTTGGTGTGATTTCTTCTGCACATACTTCGTAGTTGTTTCGTAAATCTCGGAGAAACTTGCTCCAAAACTTTACTGCAAAACTCCATGCCTTCCATGCTGGTTTTTTTTGGAAGCAGAGCGCCGCAATATACGTCCCAATTTATTATGCTCCCTTGATTAATTGACGTCAGCTCCATCTTCCCTTCGCCCTCCCCTCCCGCTTTTTCATGTGTGCCAAGGGTTTGTGTAAGGAGGGGTAGGTGGGAACGGGGTGTGCGGAACACGGGACCGACTCCCATGTGATTGCACGATCCTCAGCCTGCTCGAAAGGAAAAAAAATGAGGAGGAAGAGGAGGAATGATCGATCAATCGAGGGAGGAAAAAAATCGATCCTCTGGGATCCAGCGCACACAGGGTATCCGCGTGGTTATGGAGCTGTTTATTAATTAAAAATTCCATCTGTTTGATCTAGTGGACTCATTTTCACGTGGACTTGTATGTGTTGGTGTGTTTGTAATACGAGCGCATCTGGTCGAGTGGAGAAGGGAGATGCGGGTGAGGACGTTGAGGTTGATTTTTTTCAACGGGGGTGAGGTGGGCACACCTTCGTCAATTTTAATGAAATCCGCGACCCTGTTCTGATTTCATGTGTGTGGTTTTAGGTAGAAGTGAACGACGGGGGGCAGGAATGTGAGTAGGTTGGTGCCGAGGGAAATAAGGACGGGTCGAAAGAAGTGATCGCAATTTCATCACACACCTCCTTTAGTCAAATAAATATATGAAATCGACGGAATCGGCCGTTACTTGGTCCAAGTGTTTTGTAATGAAATACTTTTTCACTTGGTTTTTCGCATAAATTTATTTTGCTTACAACCCCGGTTTCGTCGCGTCGCGATAACTTCAGGTATGTATAAGATAACAAGCATGGCTTTTATAGTCACAAGAGGGGAGGGAAAGGTTGCAATCAGGTATTGGTAGAGGACAAGTGACTGTTAGGATTAAAAGGGTAGGGCGAGGGGGGGCCATTGTCCGAGCTTGTATACATATAAAGATGTCGCGACGCAATGAAACCCGGATCGTAAGTCAAATACATTTATGTGGAAAACCAAGTGAACGATAAATATATAAATTCTGTGATCTGGTCGAAGTTGAGACCACCAAATGAGGGTGATTTCCTGGATGGCATTCGATTTCTTCGTCAGAAATGAATGACTGTGTGGAAATACAAATTAAAAGTGAGAGTACTGAGGTATGTGCATGTACGAATCAATTCTTACCCGGTGGATGTTGAGGGTAATTTCTTCTCGGTTTGCATACTGAGGGTCAGGTCTCTGTCAACGTTTCGATGCGCGACTCGGTCTAACTCTTCAGGGCTCCTGACGTGCCGTGTGGACTGCCTCACCGTGGAAATGGCCTGCCTTATTTACCGGCTCCTGGGAGTTTAGGTGCCCATTGATTGGTCAATTGACACCCTACTCCCCAGATGATTTTCCCGCATTTTTTTATCTCCTGGAGAAGAGGCTTCCATTTATTGATTAGAGATACGAGCAATGCAGAAACCAGTTTTTCAGTCCATGTGATGACTTATTTTAATCACTTTTCAACCATTAAATCCAAATCTGCCTTGTATAAAGGAATGGCCGATTCCCGTGGCGGTCGGTTTAAGTGAAGCCCCGCAAATCCTGGGGCTCCGGGTTCGAGTCCCGCCTGAATTGGTTTTTATCAACTCAGGGCATGGGGTCTTAAGTCAAGTTATGTTGGTTTGGCACTTAGAAAACCTGCTGTCGAGACAAGTGCATTCTATCAGGATGGCAGTGGCTGAAGGGCCACCAGAATCGTCCAGAAAGAAAAAATAATCAGCGCGAAATCGGGGGGTCTGGGTTCGAATCCCAGTCCAGGCGAATGATTTTTTCACTGTGAATTTCACACAATTGTGTGACCACTAGTGGGTGACTCCGTTGAAGTTACTGCGCGGCTAGTTCCGCAGTTCTTTGAATTTGTCAAAGTAAACATTTTTGTGTTTAAAGTTTGGCTTTACCTCGGGGACAGAAGCGCTTAGCGTTCGCACTCGGATACTTTGGCATTGTATGCACGGTACCTGAGAAGACATCTCGCTCCTTAAAGCCTCCATAAAATTCACAGTGAGAGATGACGCCTGGGTAGCTTAACTGGTAGAACACTCGGCGCGAAATCGGGGGGTCTGGGTTCGAATCCCCAGTCCAGGCGAATGATTTTTTTCACTGTGAATTTCACACAACCAGGAAGACGTTAATAAAAAAATACAAATATCGTAAATAAAAGAAACATTTCATTGATTGCAACAATAATACACTACATAGAATATGATAAATACATAATAAAAACCTTTGTGACCGTTTATATTGTTATTATGCTTACATACATATTAATTATTATTTAAAGGAGTACTTTTCCATTGAATGAATATTTTTAATCATTGTATTATCTTCTAACAATATATTGGGAGTATCTTAACAAAAATTATCTTTCATATTGAGTTTAACGGCAAGAACTACAGCTACAGTATCAACATTCAATTTCGATTTTTCACTTGCCCAAAAATCATTAGCAATTGAAAAAAAACTCTTTCAACTGCTGCTTTAGTTCCAGGGCAGCACAACGTAAATTGAACAAGAACAAATAAATGTTCAAATGAAACATGATTATGTTTGAAATGGCTGAATATTTCCACCCATCTTTGATCAATTTCAACATGTTGATTTTACCATTCAACATGTTCATTTCAACATGTTGATTGCGTCTCGCCGCACTGTACCTACCGAGCCTTGACGAATCGTCATATCTACATCTACATCTACATCTACATATTACCCCGCAAGCCGCCTCAATAGGCGTGTGGCGGGGGGTGTTAGGACACCAGCCGCTTAAAGATAAAAAGGAAACGCTCTAATGAAATTACGCCTAGCATTTATTGAAGTCCCTTATTGTTCGGGGGAAAAACGAATTCCCATACCTATCCGTTCGGCAAAATATCTCTCTTAATTTATCGTTTCTATCGGACCTGGAAATATAGTGGGGTTCTAATATGATGTTCTCCGTGTCGCTCTGAAAGATATCTATTCTCAATTGTTCAAGCAATCTAAGCCTAGCGCCTAGCCTCCGAGTCTCTAGCGGTTCCCAGCCTAATTCGTTTAACATCTGTGTAACGCTGTCAGTACGCCCGTAGCTGTTTTTGACGAATCGCGCAGCTTTCCTTTGTATTTTATTAAGTTCCCGGACTAAGTCTTTCTGCACCGGATCCCATATGCTCGCTGCATATTCAAGGTGTGGCCGGACGAGTGCGAAATAGCACCTCTCTTTTACTTTTTCATCCGAAAATCTTCCCACAATACGCTTGACGAATCCTAGCTTCTTCAGAGCTCTGCCACAAATATTTCTTATATGTGCTCCCCACGATAGGTCCGAAGTTATCGTAACTCCTAGATACTTCACTTCATCTGTCGCCTTTATGTTAACACCATCCACAGCATATACATGGGAATAGTTGGACGACTTCCGCAAGAAATGTACCGCCGTGCATTTGCTCAGATTAAGTTCGAGTCCCCACTCTTGGCTCCACACATGAACGTTGTTTAAATCCGATGATAGAGTTTCAAAGTCAGAGTGATCACTAATTTCACGATAGATGACAGCGTCGTCGGCGAATAGACGTATTTTACTGCTAATTCGAGAGCATAGATCATTTATGTATATAATGAACAAAAGGGGGCCGATCACGCTTCCTTGCGGGACACCTGATGTCACTTTAACGACATCAGAGCTAATTCCGTCAAGAACTACCTTTTGCTTACGATCACTCAGAAAGTCGCGTATCCAGTTTACTACTGTTTCGTTTAGGCCGCATGACTGTAATTTGTATAAAAGTTTGTTATGAGGTACCGTGTCGAAAGCTTTCTTAAAATCTAGAAATAATGCGTCAACTTGTCTTTTCGATTCGCCAGATTTGAGAACGTCATGAAGAAAGAGCGCGAGTTGTGTTTCACATGATCTACCTTTCCGGAAGCCGTGCTGACAGCCATGGAGGACGTTACGACTGTCCAGGAACGTCATGATATTGCTAACGACGATATGTTCGAGTATCTTGCCTATAATCGACGTTAATGAAATTGGTCGATAGTTCCCTGGGTCGTGTCTGTTTCCCTTTTTGAATATCGGTGTAACGTTTGCAATTTTCCAGTCTAATGGTATCTTTCCTTCAGACAATGACTTCTTGAATATTATGTCTAAGAACGGTGCGATCTGTGGCGCTAACTCCTTGAGGACACGCGCAGGTATTCCCTCCGGACCCGGAGATTTACTATTTTTTATCGACTGTAGCTGTTTAGTTATCCCATCACGTTGAATAGTGATTTCTTTCATCGGTTCCTCAGTGAATTGTATTTCAAAATTACATGCAGTATCGTCTGTGGTGAATACACTTATTATCAAGTACATCCACGTCACATCACGTGTAACGGACTTGGCAGCGATCAAATACAGAGATTTACAGATTAGTCTTCAAATATCGAAAAGGAGGACATGCAGGAGGACACTTTTCGAGGGAGGACAGAACTTACAAAAGAAGGACTGTCCTCCCTGAAGGAGGACGGATGGTCACCTTAATCATACGGCATGATTCAATAAATCATACTGTAACATATTGGAATCCCAGCCATGTTGAATATTTCGACGTTAAATATTTTAAGAAGTAACCACGTACGTGCAGTGAGTTCTATTCTTAGACTCCGCACTGTTACAGGTGGGAGGTAGCAACAATTACGCTACAGCGACCACGACCTGAGCGCGTGATCAAACTGAAACAAAAAAACAGCCGATAGCAGAAAAACACTATTGTTTAAAGTTATGAACAACTACACACGAAGGGAAACGAGTGGAAATTCCTTCGAGAACATTCGAATAGAAGGAGGGAGAAAATAAATATATATACAGGCGAGTTACTCTATAGAAGGCTGGCAGTTTAAACAATCAACAAGATAAAGGTCGAATCCAATCCACTCGCTGCGGTGAAATTACGTCATAGAGACCATAGAAAACTGAAGAAGAATTTATAAAGTAGTGGTTTCCGGTACGAGGGAAGTATTAGCCGTACTGTTAAAGGAAGTAAGCCGAGGTCAGCTTGAAACTAGCCGATACATAACCAGGGAGCAGTCAACCTTGCGGCCGAGTACCTGTAGCGAGACAGCGGTGGACGTTAACTGCGTGATTTCCTTAGCCAGTCGAGGGATCAGCGCAAAGCATGTGTGTCATGACGACATCCATGAAAGAAATCATTTAATATGTATGTATGTAATCATAATTAATTGGTAAAGGGTATTTATTTATGGAAGTGAATAGATTTTTGTGCAAAAAGTTAAGTGAGTATCTAGCGCCCAAAGGGCGAAGAAACCAATGTGATACACTGACAAAGGTGTTAATATGTATAATATGTTTGTATTTAGTGACGTGTTGTATTTTATATAAGTTAGTACGGGCAAATATCTAACCTTTGACGTGGAGGGAAATACAACTGTGAATAAATGAGTTCATAAGTTAGAAAGAAAGGAAAAAGTGTTATTTATTTTATTGGTAGAATAGAAAGATCATCATTATATGATATGTAAATTCTTTAAATGTTACATTACACATACAGTCCAGCAGACATTTTTTCTCACTGAATTAATCCACCTGAATTAATAAGTTTTGAAGAGGAGGGATGGAAAAACAAAATATCCAATTGTTACGAAATAAATACAGACAGAACAAATGAAAACATGAAGAGGATCATTAAAAGAATACATATGGAGCAGGTAACGAGAAGTTTGTTCACAGGAATAAGATAAATGGATACAGGCGTTAGATACCATACTATAGAAAAGTCTAGTGGTAAGCAGAAAATTAAATTCAGATGGATAACAGCTTATGTTCACGGAAGTAAATTAAAATAATAAAAACAATTGCTGCATTAAATATTAATTAGCTTACTCTTAGGGGATCTTTGGAGTGTTAATGAATAATGCCGTTAAACAATGTCGCGAAAGCATCGTAACCGCAGCTGATTATAATAAAATCTGGCAAAATTTTCGTCTTTATTTCTTTAAAATGTTCAAATTCTTCGAAGTGCAGTCTGAAACACTAGAATATGCTGTTACATAAAGGAGTCCTAATTCGAAAATCTACTATATTGGCTGGTTTTCGTGGTGATCGAAGAACTTGTAGTTATATGTGAACTTATAAGAGCCACTGAAACAGAAAATTGGAATTAATATTTAGCGTTTCCGTTTATTTTTGCGATAATATTTCGAAAGAATTTGAAGAAAATTCGTCAATTTGCTGAGAGTTAGATGGCAATGCCAGTAAATTCCGGAAATCGATATAAAACTCGCATCTAAGGAGCAGACTCGGAAATAAAACCGAAGGAACAAATTAAAGAAGAGTTTTATGGAACTCAACAATTTGAACGCTAATTGGAGAAAATTTAGTGGATGCCAACTATCAAGGAGTACCTACAATATGCCGGGATTCAGAGAGTTCACGAAAATGAAAACAATTAGCAAAGCTTTGCCAAAGCATTCATTAATTTTTAAACATTAATCAAAACCTTTTTACTTTTTGATGAGTTTTTATGCAACGCCATTATATTTCTTGGCACTTGAGGTGTGCGAAAAACGTTGGGAACTGGCAAATCAAGACAAGTGCTCGTCGTACATTGTTTAGGAAATATATGAAGACTGCTGGTATCACGCAGAATAACCAAGTGCGTCGAAAGGAATATGAAATGACTTGTGGCGCACAGCTGGTGGAATGGTAGACCTATTCATGATATGGGTTGAACTTTAAGCATATTTCAAGCAGCTATGCGTACGTTGTTATCTCGACGTGTGTGTCAACGTAAAGGATAAGTTCGCAGAAAAGTCCGCTTAATCGACTCGCTGATGACGTGCATGAGCTAGAGTGACTCAACTGGTAGAAGGATAGGGAAGTTTCCCCAGACGTTGATATTGAGGCAATGACTCAGAATGCTTAATTTTCTCGAGAGATTAAAAAAGAGAGTTCAAAGCAAATTTTAAGCGCAAGCTACGAGAGAAATGGCTTCAGGAAATGTACCAAATAATATTATGTGATACAATGACAATATTGCTGTTTATTTATACATTGAGACTCTAAACATAGTTTAAAATTATATACATAATTGCTAGATAACATAAGAAATTACATATAATATACGAAAAAACTATATACAAAATGTAAAAGGCACAACTGGATAATTAGGTATCCTCTTATGACAGAATAACGTGAGTTCAGAAAACTTAAAAGGAGGAATCGTGCACATTTTATAGTTTAATTTCATATCCTTAATTAAGAATAAAAATTAAATGATTACATATAATATAAGCCACACAATTTAAAACAAGAAAACCGACCTGTGACACATGTTTTCACCTTCATCGTCGTCTCAAAGTCCTTGAAGATGACTCAATGTATCGAAACCTAGGTTGGTTTTCTTGTATTAAATAGTGTGGATTATATATCTGTGAGTTTTTATTCTTGAGTATGGAGATCAAAGTATTCCGCAAAGTAACGTCTTCGATGTCAGCTAACATCATTTAATAAACTGGAACCAATATAACATAGCAGTAACAAAAAGTCATTTAGAAAACATGAAGAATTAATGACTTAACGTATTAAAATCTTAATACGTAAGTTAAAGTTTAGGGAGAAAATTTCTTAAGTTATCTAATTGTTTACACAATATTTCCGGCGTAAAAGCAAATTTTTAATGCGCTTTCCCGCGTGAAATATAATACAAAAAATGCGCCTAGTCTAATTATGTTCTCTATCATTTGTAATAAACTTAAATTATCTGATTTGATTTGATTTATTTTAAACAATCAAAAACAGCCGATGTCGGCCTTTACATTGAAAATTTACAACTTAAAATCTGCAGCATTAACAAAATAAAATATGAAAAAAACATGTGTTGGCAATTAGTATCAAATAAAAACAAAGAGACAATAACATAATGGGTCTCTGAAGAATGCAAAAAAGAAGGCTAAAAATAAAAGCTAAGAACGGATTTTTAGGCACCCTCTTAAGGCATCACCTTAGTTAGGGAAATGTCAAAGAAAAGGTCGTACTTATTGGGATCATTGGCTGTAACACTAATAGCAACTGAGACCAATGTCAAATGGAAGCGGGTAGGTGTGTAATATATATTACTGTCTTTCTTTCACGAGGGCCCGAGTTACGTTTTTTAAAAAGAGTTTTCAAGAGTTACTTTTTAAGACAAGTTTCCCGGAATTAGTTGGGTTTTTAGTGAAATTATGGCTCCTACTTGCCTGCTTTAAATAAGATAAATAAGAGTAGTTAACGCCCAGTACTCCGTCCGTCGGATGGGACGTTAAACTGAGGACTCTGTAGCACTTTTCGCAAAAGGTAGTTAGGGTAATGTCTCCTCATGGTTTTAATCAACCCTCAAACTCACCTTTTGGTCCGCTTGGCATCCGTCGTTATAGATCCGCTAATGCCGACGCCGGGTTTCTCTTCACCAATCTTCCATTCCCCAAATAGTTAATCCTTCCCGTAACGAACTATTCACATAACCAAAATGCGCGAAAATGACCTCGTTTGTCGATCTTTTCCCCAATTAGCCGACCGATCAATGTAAAATAATAATGCAACTCATGATTTCGAAACCGAAAATAATTCATAAATTAATTACCCTATTATTTCAATCCGTTCTGGCGTAACTTTATGGAAGTCCGTTTTCAAATAATGACAGGGCCAACTATGTTTAAATCCACAGAGTATTTTATTGGTACAACTTGTTTCAACGCTACGACGTCATCATCAGTTACAAGCAATAAATTCATAGCAAGTGGTATATATACTCAATAATCCGGGTGGAGAGGGGGAGGGATTATGTTATGTTAAATAGAATGCTAAAAATTCCCCTCTCTAATGACAATTTCAATATGGAACTAAAGACCATCAAATATCGTGCGTCAAAAATGGCAACAAATTTAATTTACCGAATGCTAAAGAAAAAAACTGACGGTTAAGGCGATAGGTTTACTTTATAGCCAAGCCGAATGTAAATTCAATGATAGGAAATGGTACAAACTACCTTATTACGGTGACGTTCTCAAAAAATTGGTAATCTTTTCTTGAGCGACCAGTTTTGGTTGGAGGGGCAGCTAGAATTAAACCTGAAAAAATGCGTTGTTATGAAATTTTGGTAACGGAAAAACGCTATTTGTTAAAGCTGTCGCATAAACAACAGCAAATTAGAGATTGTAGAATCGGTTAGATACCTCGCAGTTAAACTAATTATCTCTCGTGGAGTAAACATATTCGAGAAATTACCGGTCAAGCTAATCGTAAATTGGGATTTGTTAAAAGAGTACTAGGAAAGTGCGACGATAAAGTTAGGGAAATCAGCTACTTCTCCCTCGTTAGACCCCACTTGGAATATGCTGCCAGTGTTTGGGATCCTTATGAGATAGGCTTGAAAACTGAGAACGCGTGCAGCGAATATCGGCAAGATACGTTAAAGGCTGTTATGATAATCTCGTAAGTATTACTGACCTTTCGCAGCAACTGGGATAGAAAACGCTTTCAGACCGCCGATTAAAATTTAGACTCAATCTATTATGTAAGTTCCAAACCGGTGTATTTTCTGACGACGCTGATAATATTTTACGAAATCCGACATACTACGGTGGATCAGATCGTGAGAATACAATTAGGGAACTAGGATGCAGAACGGACAGATTTAAAATGTCCTTTTCCCCACGAACGATAAGGGACCATAACAGCTGCCAATGAGACTTTTATCTAGGTTTGTCGTTAGGTAGTGTAGCTCTTAGTAGTAGGAGGACTCCCTAATACTTGAATCCTTATCTGTTACCTAGTACTAACAGCACGCCGTGAATGTTTTCTACATAAGTCTTGAGTCTCTGTCCATTTGTGTAGTTGCAAAATACATACATACATACATACTATATATATATATATATTAACGGTCCCTCTCCATTGTGAGCATATCTGTAGTGTAGAGCGAGCTTGTGAGGTTTCGCCTCGTGTCAAGCATTAGCGATTTATGCTAATGCATAATTAGTCGTAGTTACACTAACTTTAGGGTATAGTGTAATGCATGTTGGTGAATACTCACCCTCTGCCACACACACCTGAGGTTGCTTGCAGGGTATTTTGTAGATGTAGATGCTTAGAATAGCCTTATATAATCGAATAACCTTAAGGCATTGATAAGCAATACAAAGGACAGGACTGATCCAGTAGAGAAGTGTGGTGTGTACTAACTGGCGTGCAAAGACTGTGGGGCAACGTACGTGGGTCAAACGGGAAGATTCTTTCTCACTAGGGCCAAAGAACACTGGAGATGCCTCCTGTATTGGAATGTTTCACAATACCATTTCGCCAAGCATCTGTTGGAGGAGGGGCATGGAAGTGACTTCACACCGGAAATACTACACGTGACGAGGAAAGGGTGTAAAATAGACACGCTAGAAGAGATGGAGAAAAGAAGACATCAAAAAAATGGACCTATTCTAAATGACCTCTTCCTTGAACTACGACCTTGACGTGGTGGAAGGGCTTGTGCGTTCCAATGATCCTAAGAGCTGGACTGGCAGGAGCAAGTACTATTGCTCCTGGTAGGGCCACCCATGCCAGATAGGTCGAAGGGTAGGAGCCAGACGAAAGGTAGTTCCGTGATGGTGTCACATTAAAAATACCGTTGAGTGGCGTGGGAATACCTCTCAACTGTCACTTCCTAGAATATGAAAGTCATTCACAGAGAATTGATTCCTGGCAACTACGGGACGCCGCCCACTCGGGCGGGTGTCGTGCCAGGCAGCGGGGGAAACAAGGCCTACGCGGTCGTCATCGCACGAAATCCTTGCACAGCATCATCATCGGCGGATACAAGGGATAGGAGGGAGATCTAGAAGAAAAAGAGGAGGAGGAAAACAGTGGTCAAAATAGGAACTTGGAACGTAAGGACCATGATGAGGGCCGGGAAGCTTGAAAATATTAAGCAGGAAATGTAAAAAGGAAAAATAGATGCTTTGGGATTGTGCGAGGTGAGATGGAAGGATAGCGGGGACTGTTGGAGTGATAGCTACAGGGTAACCTATAGTGGGGGAGATGAGAGTCAACGTTGGGTAGGCATGGTACTGAACACAAAATTGGGGCTGAGGGTGGTAAACATTGAAAAGATGAGCGGCAGGATATTAGTAGTAGACATAAAAGCACGCCCGACGAATTTCGTACTGGTCCAGGTATACATTCCTACGAGCAACCATAGGGAGAAAGGGGTGGAAGAGGTGTATGAGCCAGTAGAAGAAAAAAATAGAGAAGTGCCGGGAAAGAAAAACCTGATAGTGATGGGTGACTGGAATGAAGTGGTGGGGGAAGGGAGGGACGGATTAGAAGTGGGAGGGTTTGGGCTAGCAAGAAGAAATGATCGCGGTGAAACGGCAGTTGAATTTTGTAGAAGAAATAAATTAGTAGTGACAAATACTTGGTTTAAACATCACCCCAGGCGCAGGTACACATGGAAAATACCGGGTGATACTGGGAGATACCAAATTGAATATATAATGGTAAAGCAGAGATTTAGGAACATTTTTAAAAACTCGCGTAGCTATCCAGGGGCGGATGCGGATTCAGATCATAACTTGGTGATGATTAAGCTGAGGACATTGCCTAAAATGCCTATTTTTTCTTTTACTCAGGAAACCAATTTTATGAAGTTATAAGTTCATTTATGATCATTTGTGGCGAAATTAAGGCAATTTGTTACTGCCTAAAAATGCCTATTTTACCTGTTTATGCCTATTTCTGCTGATATCGCCTATTTAAGGGCCTAAAAAAGCAATATCCATCTCGGCGATACCAAACTTCTCTTTATTGTGGAGCTAGTCTGTTATTTCAGTTTCTTTTTTAATCTATCAAAGTTGAAATATTGTCATGAAACATGCATAAGGAAAAATCATCCAAAGTATTATTATACAAAGAGTAGAAAAACAACTATGGTAATTTTACGTGATGCGTACATGCGCTGGTTTCAATTGCCAAAAACTGGCTTTTGAAGGCACCACTCAGTATTACTGAGTTTATAGGTTTAAAAAGATATGACGCCCGAAGTTGCTCTGCCTTCACGGCCTCTATTGATACTATGGGCAGTAGAATATCTGGATGGAGAAGAAGCAAATTGAATTCTCGAATCCAAAGCTGCAGAGTTGAATCTCGATGTCGACGCAGATCCTACGTTTATCAGATGCAATTTTGGTAAACTACCATCAATCATGTCATTGCTGGAGGCAAGAGAACTACTCCTTGCCACGGCTACAGAGAACATCTGAGATGTGGAGGGTGACCTTTTTGATGGACCACGTGATGTGGGAAAATCCATTGCACAAGAATTTAAGACTTCATACAGATAAACCCTGGATGGGAATACATTAGTAAGGTTGAAGACATTTTATGAGGAAATTATATGGCTCTAATACTAAAGAAGAGTCCATATGAACTGTCATTGTTGCTGAGATAATATTACCAAAAGTTTAATTTTTCTTATTAGGGAAATAAATTTTAACGAAACTATAAATCCATTCAGGGTTATTTATAACGAAAAAATCAAGTTGTTACTGCATTTCAATGCCAATTACCTAATCGATTTGTGCCTTTTTATGCTTATATTGCCGATGTGAAGGTCTTAAATTGCAATAATTGCCTATCGTCACGAATGTTTATTTCCGCGTCGACATAAGTTATTATAATTTGTTAAATCGTCGCATTGTTGCCCGTTTTTATTTCTGAACGGCGTAAAAGAGCTCTCAAATGTAATTTTTATCATTTCTAAATGAATAGTTAAATGAAGCTGAGGTGTAAGCGCCGGGCACTTCAATTTCACGATGGGCCTCATCCCATTCTTGTTCCCTGCATTCGCACTACCCAGTACAACACGACTTTCAGTCACTCGTTACCAAATAATGGTAAGCTACAACAATATCCTCCTCCGACGAGCTCATGATTACAACTGAAAGACGGAAAAACGTCACCGTCTTATATTTTACCACTAGACATATCGCGCGTCGTATCACTACAATGTGCACTCAAATGTCGCAGGGTCAAATATCGTGCCGCGCAACCTCCATCAAGTAGTTAAGTCGTGTGTTGCATCCCTCTGGTGTGCACACCGCCTAGTTGCCGCTGAGAGTTCTGCCAGAACAACAAAGACCTAGCATTTATAACATGCTATTTTGGTAAATTACTAACCACTATTCAATCGCTGGAGGAAAGAGAAATACTCCTTGTGGCAGCTGTGGGAAAAAATTGAAAGGTGGAAAGTGAACTTATCTGTCTATCTAAATTGAACTATCCTAAGTGATTTGGGAGAAGCCTTGATTTGAAAATTCAAGAAAGTTATGTAAAGGAACCCTGATTGGGAAGATGTCCATAAAATTGTAAACATTTTATCAGGGACTTTGGTGGCTCCAGGACCAAAGATGACAGCAGAAGAGCTTGCATCATTTAAGTATTGCCCTATCACCTCGTGTGGGGCTGAGAGGTCATTTTCATGCTATAGAAATATCCTGACTGACTCTCGGCATAATTTACAGGAGAATATTTAGAGAAATATGTTATTGTAAATTGTAATGTAGCTTGAAATAAGTTAACCTTTTGAATTTGATGTTTCTTCAATTTATAAGCTAATTTTATTTGGAGTTTTATCCTCTTACCTCTCCATCAGTTTTACCGAAAATTAATCGTGTATTTCAGCCCAAGCTTTAAATTTTAGATACTTCTTTGTGGCAATAAGCCGCATTATGTTTCTAGCCGGCCACGGTGGCGGCGGGGTAAAGTCTTCGCCTGCTAATCTTGGGATTACGGGTTTAAGTCCCGGCTGGGTGGGTATTTCACCACCCAAGGCGTAGATGTACGTCAAGTTTTGTTTGTATGGTCCCTGGAAAACCTGATTACAGGCTTAGCCGTTTGGGATTCCAGGACCGACAGAATCGTCCAAAATGCCAAAAATATTTTAAGCGCCTATTTTAAGTGCCTATTTAGGCTGCCTATTTCTTAATTCTTAGTGCCTAAATGTCCTCAGCTTAGTGATGATGAAGTGTGATGTTAGATTCAAAAGGCTTTGTAAAGGTAGGGAGATACAGAGGTGGAACCTTGAAGCATTCAAAGGGTTGAAAAGGAGGAAATACCAAGAGCTGGTAGAAAAGAACATAGGTGAAGCAAAGCGGAAGGGAACAATAGAGAGAAGATGGGAGGTCATAAAAACAGGCATCGCAGGAGCGGTAGAGAAAACAATAGTAACGGTGGAAAAGAAGAAAGTTAAGAAGCAGTGGGTTACGGAAGAAATGATAAAGAAAATGGAGGAAAGAAGGATATGGGAAAACGTCAACACCGACGTAGGCAAGAGGAAGTACAAGGAATTGAATAATAAACTCAGGCGAGTGACCAATCGGGCAAAAGAAAACTGGTGGAAGGGACAGTGCGAGGAAATGGAAAAGATACAGGAGGGGGAAGTGGGGGCTTTGTACGCTAAGGTGAATATGTTATCGGGTGGTAAGAGAGGTCAAACGATACCAAAGGTTAAGGACAAAACAGGGAAGATGTTAATCGAACAGGAAGATATCCAGGAAAGATGGAGAGAATACGTAGAGGAGCTGTATGACAGCGAGAATAGACCCTATAGCCTAGATCTAGAGGATGAAGGAACAATAGATAAGGATTCTAGGTAGGTATAAGAATCTAGGTATTAAGGGGAGAAAATTGTTTTTCGAACTTATTCGCAGGATCTACGAGGAAGGAGTATGGCCAGAGGATTTCGTGAAAACAGTATTAATACCTATCCCGAAGAAGAAGAAAGCGTCAGAATGCGAGGAGTATAGAACAATCAGCTTAATTTCGCAGGCGGCAAAATTCTTGCTTAGGGTACTATATAGAAGGTTAGAGATCAGAGCAAACTGCTAATTAGGCGATGACCAATTTGAGTTTAGGAAGGGAAGGGCAACCAGAGACGCAATTGCGGTAATGAGGACACTTATAGAAAGAAACATAGAGCATAATCAGGATGTTTTCGCAAGCTTTGTAGATTTCGAAAAGACGTTTGACAAAGTAAACTGGGAGAAACTAATGCAGATACTGGGGAAAATAGGAATAGATATGCGTGATAGGAGACTCATCCGAAACTTATATATGGGGCAGAGGGCTCAGGTAAGGGTAGCTGACGGTGAATCAAGGTGGGCAGTTATAGGTCGCGGGGTGCGGCAAGGGTGCCCGTTGTCGCCTTTACTTTTTTACATCTATTTTGAGGAAATGGTAAGAGAGGCATGGGATGAGCTAGATGTGGGAATGAAAGTAGGAGACCAGTGGATAAAGTCGGTTAGATTCGCAGACGACCAGGCGTTGGTCAGTCGGTCATCGAAAGGATTGCAAAAGTTAACTTAGATACACTGGAAATGCAGTGCGAGAAATAAGGGATGAACATTAATGATAAGAAAAAAAAAGTAATGAGATTCTCAAGTACAAAGAAAGTGAGGCTGGTGATAAGAGTAGGATGTCACAAACTGGAGAAAGTAGAACAATTTAATTACTTGGGTAGTACACTAGAAGAAACAGGACATAGTAGCAAAGACATTAGGAGGAGAATAGCGCTAGCGAAGGAAGCGTTCAATAATTGAAGGGAGCTGATGACGGGGACCTTAAGTAAGGATGTAAAAAAGAGGCTGGTGAAGAGCTTGATATGGAGTTTGGCGTTGTATGGGGCAGAAACGTGGACCTTGAGAAAGGAAGACGAAAATAGGCTGAAGGCTTTCGAGATGTTGGTGTGGAGGAGGATGAAGAAGGTGCGTTGGACGGAAAGGAAGACAAATGAGGAAGTGCTTGACATGGTGGGCGATGAGAGGAAACTTATAGATGAGATTAGGGGAAGACAGGGTTAGTGGCTGGAAGGGGTAATGAGGGGTGATGGTTTGCTGAAGGCCGTGATAGAGGGTAGGATGTTGGGTAAGCGGGGAAGGGGAAGGAAGAGAATAGGTTTTGTGGACGGGATGAAGAAAGGTAGGACTTATGCTGAGATGAAGAAAGAAATACTAGAGGTACAAAGGGCACGGCACGTGTAAGAGTTCGTTGTATATTCTCTGACTTTCATCACAACCTACCTCTAACCGGTAGATTACTGTAATGAATGAATTCAAAATGACATCATATTAGACAAGCCCTCCCCACTGCATGAAACCTCCCTATCATTAACAAATAGGAAATTTTCACTCTGTTGCGGAATTATTTTTGAAAATGGACTCACGCCCAGTGACTCAAATCCACTACGTACGCTTCCCTGGTATTAGGGATAAGAATTTAAAAAAATACGTCTGTGTTTGTAACTCTGATATGAAAGGTTAGGAAGATGGACTTATACTCTGTGACTCGACTGCTTTAGTTTCCCTGGTCATTAGGGATGAGAATTTGAACCCGCGCTGTGTGCCGTTCCACTGACCCATCACCCTCACACCACTCTTCCCAGAATACACCTAACTCCTCCCCCGTCATACCAACACCCCATCCTCCCCTAATCCCTCCCCCTCTCCACCCTGAATATTGAGTATATATACCACTGGCTATGACTTAAATGATTGTACCTGATGATGACGCCGTAGCGTTGAAACTAGTTGTACCAAAAATACTCTGTGGATTTAAACATAGTTGGACTTATCATTATTGACCCTATTGCTGTTATCTATATCTGCATAATACCCTGCAAGTCACCTCAAAGGTGAGTGGCAGAGGATGAGTTATCACCAACATGCACTAGACTAAACTTGAATAAAGTTAATGAAAGTACGAATGGGAATGTCAAAATTGACAGGGATGTAAGAAAAATAATAAAAATCGACATGCACAGCTAAATAGTATTATTTATGCACCACTTAAACATTTTCTTACGCAACTGCACTTGATGAAATTGAGCAACTTCCACTGTGATAGCAATTATTACACGACCGGTTGCGCTTCTTACAGCATCTTCAGGTCAACCTGACCTGAAGGAACCAGGTTAATCTGAAGATGCTGTAAAAAGGGAAACCGGCCGTGTAATAAATGCTATTTTCTTACGTTACATACATGTACATTTGATAATTTGGGAAAAAGAGCTGAGGATTAACTTGTGTTTACGAGTTGAATTCTTTCATTTTCAGGGAGAAGGAAATACACTCACGGGTAGATTGGGATGGCGTAATTTATGAGCGATAATGATCAGGTGGCCGCGAGTTGGATACCTTTCTTGACGAGCTTTTTCATCGCGAATTCCATAATCCGAGTAATGGGAGCTGCGTGCTCGACGTGACGCTTGGATGTGCTTCAAATCCTGAGTGACACAATCTACGGATCTCTTGACCCCAATGCTTGGCTTCGCATGCATTCCATTATATTTTGGACTCCGCATGTGCTGATTCCGTTGGATGGGAAAAATGCCTCTCAGTGAAGATTAATGCCCGCTGCGGGAAGCTTTTGTGTTCCAGAAGATTCCGGTTGCGTGGGATGTATATCAAGCCGAAAACACAAACTTGGTGGCTCATTAACTACATTTTGTCGACGCCTATTGTCATAGTTACCATTCACGCATTAATATACGTGTTTCGCATAATTTATTCTATTAATTGGCGGAGCATGTAAATATATTTTTTCAAATTTAAGAGTTTTTCCATGTTACAGAGTTAAAAGAAATGCATACAAGAATGCTTGCTGACTTAAGAGATATTCCAATGCTGGATCGCGTTTCTACTGATAAATTATGACTTCAGAGTAGATTGTTTCACGGATATATTTTATAATTTTTTTATTTTATATATTATATTTGAGTCTTCGCGTATTTAATTGAATAAAAAAATAGATTCTAAATTCAATAATTTAATCTGATTATAGTAATTGCGTCAATGTGGGCGATAATTATTGTTCAACGTAAAGCAAAATGCTCTCTTGGCGAATGAGAAAAGCAAACTTTTGAAGAATATTGAAAAATACATATGCTGTTCAATGCCTAATATTGAGATCACGTATTTTTGAATGTATGCGCAAATGCATAACACATTTTGTACGTCTTGTCTTATCAATCGACATTGACAGCTATCCAAGCGTATGCGCAAGAGTAAGATAAAATGAGGCATTTACCCGCGAATGGGCAGGCGTTGAGGTCTAATTATTCAATGAATTCCCACCTATCCGCGAAGCACAACCCCAGTTATGAACATGAAACATATTTCACTCAAATATATTTTCTTGTGACTCAAAGCTTTATGTAGCACTGAAAGCACTTCAGTGGTATTATTATTTAAAAATTAGTTGATTATTTATCAATTTATTGCCGTTGTGACTGGACAATGATGCCAAATTAGGTACCTTAGAGCCAAAGAGCTAAAGGGCTCAAAAGCCCACAAAAGTATGACGAAAACACATCGAATGATCTGAAGTTTTCATGCAAATCATCTGAAGGAAGGTTTCTTGGGTTCAAGACGCCTCTTCAGCAGAATTCAGACGCCCTGAGGATGAAGATTGAGTCGTTCTTCGAAACGTCAGCAGAGATTGAGTTCCTGACCCGGTGGAACGCCCGAGAAAACTTTTTACCGCGTGGAAAAGAGAAGAAAAGAGAAAATATGTAAGAAATAATTCAATGATGCCGTACGAAATCATAAGGACATACGTGGCGACGAAAATGCGAGTCGTTGAGAAGAGATCTGTGAAATCACTAAATGAAATCAATAAATGAAATGCTTTGCATGGCTCAGAAACTTGGTATATACGGAATGAATGTGAGATTAAACTAGAGGCTTTCTGGTAATTGATTGTGAAGAATGGAAAGGGTAAGGCGGGTGGAGGGAATTGGTGAAGGTTTACTCGGTGTTCTACCATGTTGATACATATCCTTCGACGACTGTTTCGCCAGCATTCCAGCTAGCTTCTTCATGTCTATCTTCGAGCCTGAATAAGCTAACCAGAATACTAGCGAAACTGTTACTGCCGGACATGGTTCAACGCGGTAGATAACCCGGCTAGCCTTGAGCATCTGGACGTCACCGCAGAAGGCCTCACTCCTGGTGAGGAAGTGTTAGATGTGTAAGGAGAGCGAAGTATGCAAATAGGAGACTTTGAAAGGAGGATGAAAAAGGACTGAAGAGCGTATTAAGGGAAAATGAATTTTTGGTATAAATATGACGTAGGGGAGAAGTTTGGGTAGGAGAGGGAGAAGAAAGAGAATAAAAAGAAATTTAGGACGGCAAAAGGGGAAGAAAAGATAATATGAGTTTAAAAGGAATTTAAAAATGTAAATTAGATGGGCAGTTTGTAAAGGAAAAATAACACAAGAATCATCGTGGCCGGGAAAAATTTTCCTAGAAATATCCGTGGACCTGTCATTTATTTGATGACATATTAATGATAATACCCGTTTAAAATTAACCTGGCTTATCATCATTAACTTCTAAATGCAATGCCTTGTGATGGCCACGTCTCTCATTTCATCGCAGCTTCCTTCAAGTTAAGGTACGATGTCAAGTTAATCTCCTGCGTCATGTTTTTGAAGAATGCATTTCATGGTCGTCCCTTTAGTTTCTTTCCTGCCGCTTTACCATCGAATATATATGTTAGGAACTGATTATGCTTCAATACAAGTCCATTCAGATTTGCCCTTTAATTAATCTATTTTTCTCCACTCTTCCTAAAACTTTTTCATTACTTTTTCTACCAACCTAGCTTGATTTCGTCAGTTTCCTCCATAAATACACATCCATTATCTCCAGCTTGAATCTTTCAGGTTTCCTGATAATCCGTGTCTCACATTCACATAATAATACGCTCTAAACGAATGTTTTGGTGAAATTTTTCCTGGTCTCTAATTTTAAATCATTAGTAATCGGTAAATTATTCTTTTTTGTAAAAATTGTTCCGCTAAGACTGTTTATTTTTTTTTAATCTCCGCCTTGGAATTTTTATTTTCGTTATCAATAAAAGAACCGTGGTGGCAAATATTTTCAACACCCTCCTAGGTAGTGCTCTCTATTTTGATGTCAGTTTTTAACCTGCTTCACGTTCTTTTGATTACAAATTTGGCGTCACAAAAGACCAAGCAGATGGTATACAGCATCTCAGCAGCTTAGAAGAATCTGAAAACCTCCTCTATCTCACAAAGCAACCAAAACGTTGTGACTAGCACCAACAAAGTCGCCCAACAGATAGAAACTCGGATCTCGCAAGGGTTGGAAATTGCCTTCTTCGTTTAGACTCTGTGCCGCACCGCAACCAGGACGTGGCCCGTCGGAATTGCTTGGTCTTGCAATTAGACGCTGAGGTCAGGATATTGCTTCTAAGGACTCACATGGAATTAGAATCCATTATTCCGTACCATTAAGAGCCGTGCACCTTAATGGACATAACGCCTCCTGTTGAGGGAAAAAAATGAAGAACGGACGATATCCGCTAATAAGTATACATTACCACCGTGTCTCATTCTGTAATGTAAAGAGCGTGCACATGTAAATTTCTGAGTGTGGAGGAAGAGCATACATTAGCAAAAAATGTTAATGTTAGCAGAGCTCTTCCCTGAATACTGGATGTAAGCTTGAGGGGAGAGGGGCACATCTTCCTTCAGGTACCCTCCAGAGTCCTAACGGACCCTCGAGAATTGCATCCCGTCTTCTCAGCCTTTGTTGACCCAGTTCCCATTTCCTGGGAGAGAAGGGCATGGCTACAGTATTTTTTGCTTTGTCCCAAGAAGCGCCTCTTCGTTGGCTAAAAATGAGACGAGCCCATATCCGTGAGTGTATATGCAAACGGGACTCCTTAGGGACCTTGCTGTCCTTTCTTGATGCGCGCGAATAATTAAGGCAATATGTGTGAGGAGACATTTCTTTCTCTGCCTCATTCTTTTTCTAGGAGGTCTTTGGTCAGAGGACCTACTTTGACTAAACGGTTAAAAGGCATGCTCTTTGCATAAGTTTCACTCTTGTGGCCATTAGATAATGACTTGATTTTTACAATTTTCCTACTCTCATTTTATTAATTAAACCAAACTAATATTAAACTATCGGATGAATTGAAAATAATCGTATAAATTGCATATAAAGGTAATTAACTAGACGTATACACCTAATGTATATGCTGAATTTCATATTGTTCCGAGCTGCGCACATTATTCAGGACTGAAATTAACTAATTACAGTAATCAGAAAAATGAAAAATTGATTATGTAAAATTAATATTACTTCCATCGGTGACCAATGCCCGAGGAGTAATAGATTTAGATCTTAGAAGAATTCTTATTAGAATCTCAGCCAGCCAAAGCAATCAACGTTGAATCTTTCATGGCATCCAAAGAAAGCACACCAACTTTCTCGCAAAATTACTTCAATTAAGCGGTACTTGCAAAGATCACAGGTCAAGGCAAGGTGGTAATTTATTCATGCGAATCGCATAAAACGAATTAAAATGAGAAAAGTCAGATACCAATCAGAAAATTACACCTTATTACATAAAGCAGCCAGCATGAGAATTGGAGAGACCTTTTGCGAATTGGGTATCTTTTTAAGGAAAAAGCTATGGATAGAGATCATAAAAAGAAACAATTCAGCAAAAGTGCTTAGTTCTGAGTAATTGACCAGATGAAGACATTTCTCAAAAATGAGAACACGATTTTAATTAATTCCTAGGTCCTCATCACAAAGTCGAAATAAGCAGCGTATGACAGCAACTTGAAGAGTTACTCTGCACAATCCTATGGCTCCTACGCTACATCAGTTCAGTTGGATTGTCCTGTTAGTGAATATATCGCGGTGGGCTTTGAACGCCGAACGAAGGATGTCACCAGTCCGGCTTCCGCGCGCATGTCTGTTGCAAGCAATCGCGTCAAAAAGGGTTGAGAACCGGCGGTGCAGATATACAGTGACTAAACATCACGGCACAGTGTTCATAGACTAGACTTTTATTCCGTGCTGTTTTTACTTTTTAAAGTAAGAGAATTTAGAAGGTAAGAAGAATTAAGTTTTTAATTATTTTCAGTCGAAGTTTTGTACAAGAAAAGAGATTGTCTTCGTCATTACAAAATATACACTTATAAAATGGGATGCCATCAGATTTGGAGACTTGTGTGTTGGATTAATGAGTTAAGATGCTCACTATATGCTCGTATTTTTTTGTAATTTTGGTCAAATAGTTAGCACATAGCATCGCGAGGTATGGTAGCCTTATAAAGATGGTTCCTTATGAAACGCAATTCCATCAATACGAGTCATTATATTGCCTTTGCCATTATTTAAGCTCCAGTTTCTGAGAAAATAACTGACGCTAAATTATCAGTATAAATCAATACACATAGATAATTTTCAAACTATTTCTACACTAAAACAAACTATTGTCAAAACCCTGCAGTATCTTTTTCTTCATCTTTGCACAATTCCTTGCTTCCCTCATTCCAATTACAAAAGCCTATCTCTTCCCCTTGCCCATTTACCAAACATCCTCGCCTGTGTCCTAGTAAAGGATCATTGCATATTCCTATTTCCTCGGGTTTACTGATCAGTAGGTACAGATATTACGGTATGGGATCTACGTCTGTGGCCACCCGGGAAACATCAAGATGAGAAACACGATGGCATTTTCTCATCACAAAAAGCATCTTCAAGAATGTTACTTGAAAATAAATAAGAAGAAAACCAAAAGCCTATCATGAGGAAGAGAGAAGCTGAATACAGAGTTGGAACTAAGAGGAGAGAAATTAGAGCAAGTGGATTCCTTCACCTACCTTGGAAGTACCATCACATGGAACAGATGAAGTGCAGCGGACATCACGTGGAATCGTAGAATGGCCAAAGCTAAGAAAGCGTTCATGATGAAAAGGCAACTACTGTGTTCAAAGAAGATAAGACTACGTTCGAGGAAACAGTATGTGTGAAAACGTTCGCGTGGAGCGTGGCAGTCTGTGGATCGGAAACGTGGACCATTGGAGGAGCAGGCCAGAAAAGATTAGAAGCTTTCAAAATATCGTGTTGCTGAAGAAGGATGCTTGGTTTCTGAAGATGCTGAAGATGAAACGGACGGATAAAATGAGAAATGAAGGAGTAAATATGGAAGAGTAGGAGAGGAAAGGACCATATGGAACACAATACAGAAAAGAAGGATCAGATTGATTGGGCACACCCTGAGGCAATATGGGATAGTGAAGAATATAATTAAAGGAAAAGTAGAGGGAAAAGTCCCAAGAGAAAGGCCAAGAAATGAATTCATAGGCCAATTAAAGAGGAAAGAACATGTGGAGAACGACTAGGGAGTAACGCAACAACCTTTGGATTGAATGACCTATGATGAATGAAGATGCATCCTATCATCTATATATAAAAATGCCTGCTAAATCAACTTCCAGTGGTTAACTTCAAATTAAATTAAATTTGTTCAATATTAATCTATGATGGTTAAGTTTAATGGCCAGAGTAAGAGTACCGGTAGTGAATGAAAATTTTCATTGCAATCCTGATACCTACTTTGGTGCTATGAGGAGAGCACTACAAGCACCATTGAGGTGGGACATTGAACTCCTTTTTGCCTCTCATTAAGAATAGGCTACTACCGATGCCGAGTTCCTCTCCATCCTTCCTCAATTCTTCAAAGCAATCTTAATGTACCCTTAATGCCGAAAATGATTTTACCTTTTGGCTGTATCCCACAAATAAACAACCTGTGGACAATAATGATTGTTATGGGCCATTATTTTGCTTCGAATTTGAAGAAAAATTATGGATATTTCACTATCCGTGGAATATTGCCGGGTTCCTGAAAATTTCAGGAACGTAAAATTTGTTAAACCGCCGAATGCATTCGCAAGGGCATGATATATTACAGTAATTTTTAAATTCAGGAAATTAGTATCCAATTTCAGATGATGGGATGGGTGGTTCAATGAGATGCTTACATAATGGTTGGCCAGTTATTTCATTCTTGATTTGACACTTAGCTCCAAGACTGCGTTAATAGTTTTAGCCAATTCATTGGTTTATCGCGTCAATATTTCTTCTTCATAGGTGTTAATGTAGACTGATCAATGGTTTAATAGTTTAAACCCAGCAATATCAGGTACATTATTTTAGGTGGTTCCCCCGTGTATGCCAAATTATTCATATTCAGGCTAATTATAGAAAAAATGTGTCGTTTGACGAACAAAAGCTCATTCCTTTCAACGCTATGATTTTCGTATTTTGAATTTGAAATTACATGGTGTTAAATGTGAGAGTTGGTGGAACATGGAGGATAATAGCTTTTTCCTCTCTAATACAGATGATATTTTTGCGAAAAACTCTTTTAAGTAGCACATTGTCTCTGGGTATTGAATAGCTATAAAATTTAGGCCCTTCGCCGTTCTTTTTTTAGTAAATCACTGCAATAATTGAATTTGAAAAAAATAGTTCATAAGAAATGGCACTGACGTTGGTTGGGAGAAAGTGTACAAGAATTATTCTTGCAACAATCTGCATCTTTTGTATCGTAAATACAACTGTTTCAGACTGGCACATGATTATGCCACAGTGTGGTGAAACGCGTCGTGTCAAATAAATAAATCTGTGGAAGATTACCAAGTGTCTTTATTCATTATGAATTTTGTATCGTAATTTTTTTTGTAAGACATAAGATATATCACCAGTGGAAGTATTATTTTTTTAAAGTTAAACAAAAAGTACGAATTCAATATTTATGTTGACTCTGAGAGTCGCAGTGGAACCCCAATAAAAATCTTATAAAAACGTGAAATACGAGATAATAAACAAATAAAGATACAAGTCTGATAAAGTGTCAAAGAAAGTTATATTTTAATGGTTAGTGGCACTGCCGTGTCTCTTTACACAAAGTGAAACAATAATCTACCAGACCTTTTTCGTGCTTACTGTAAATTTAAAATGGCCGGGTCCATTCCAAATCCCGTCAAAAGCGAGTTTCGTGATGTGATTCGTTTTTTGCACGCGAAAGGGGAGACTGTCGCTGAGATTCATCGAAAACTCGTCTCTGACTACGGTGAAGGTGTAACAAACAGGCAAAATGTAGCAAAACATCGTGGATTTCAGTCACTAAGATATAATATGAACGATAAAAGGAGTGGAAGGTTATCTGTCGTCATTGAAGAAATTCTCCATAAGATTGATGTTGAAACGCTTAGTGTAGACCAGGGTTGTCCAACTGGCGGCCCGCGGTGCCATTTATTGTGGCCCGCGAAAAGTTATTAGACAAAAATTCAGAAATTTATTTTTATATTTATACCTTACGTTGTTTCTTATTTTTACTTTTAAAAAATTATAATTTATTACTATATGGCCCGCAACCATATTAAGTTAAGTTGTGGCCCTTGAGGCCTTTCAAGTTGGACAACCCTGGTGTAGACCATTTCAAGAGCGTTTTACCATTGATGAGATTCATTTATAATGTCCAGAATCGTCAAGAAAAGATCTTTGATAAAACGATAACAGAAAGATCTGGATTTCGGAAACTGTGCTAACGCTGGGTGCCAAAAATGTTGAGTGAGGATCACAAGAAAAATTGAGTGGCCACGGCGCAGGGGGGAGACTTCTACGAAGCAGAATTAAAATAACTCGTCCCAAGGCGTACTAAATGGTTTAACATGCAAGGTGGCTGTGTGTGGCGTTCTGAAGCCAACATAAGTAAAATTGATGGTGAAGTGTGTTAACAACATTGTATGATCTTTGTATCTTTACTTTCTGGATAATCCTTGTATATTTGAAACAATGCCAAAATGATAATGTTTATCAGAGCGCCCAATCATATTGACCCAATCAAGCGCCCAAAGCAAGAAGTGCACCAGCCATAAATTTCCTATCGTCCTCTATCAGGGATCATCTTGCTTGCCATACTTTATTTTACACCAAACTTCGATAGGGGAGTCATTACTCCTCTACAAGAATTTGCGCATCCTGTCCACGTACACCGGACGCTCCGCCCTCTTTACGGCCTTGCTGTGAATTAACAGTTGCTGATGTAGCCATTACAACTTATTACATACACAAATCAAATAAAAAAGTTTATTCCGGAAGTTCTCAAGAATACTCGGTAAGTACTATTTCCGGATTCAGATTACCTAAGATACCGATATGTCGGGACTTCAGAAATCCCGGCTGCAGCATTATATCGTAGAATTCGAATACAGCCTATATACAATTACATCTTCGTCCTGCTCATATTAGTGAGCGCAAGATCAACATCTTTTTGAATGTTGATTGCTGTTCTAATAATTGAGTCATGTGTAACCATGTTTGTACCGTGAATTATGCAGTTAAAATATATGCTGCACAAACTAAAAATGCTAATCCTCGGTGATACCTGCGATCCGCCTATTTTTCCTTTTCCCACTGAGGGGCCATGCCTCAACAACAAACGACCTATTAACCCTTCAACAAAGAGCATTGAGGATTATTTCTAGTTCCCATACACGACAACATTGCAAAACTCTCTTTAAGCAGTATGGGATAATGGCTTTTTATGACCAATACATATTTAAATGTCTCTGGAATGTAAAAGAAAATCTGGGTTATATTGCAATTAGTTCAAATGTCAATCCATTTGAAACCAGGAAAAAATAACGTTGTAGTATCTCACTGCAGGATTTCAATATTCAGCAAATTATTTGGCTGCGTTAAACTGCGCTATTTTAACCTTTTACCCCAAGAGCCTGGAAATGCTACTCTGCCGAAGTACAAGTGTGCCCTTCACTAATGGCTTTTGTCTAAATAAATGTTTTGAGTGCAAAAACATCAGTATTCATGTTTGAATTGTATATTTCACTGAATCTGTATATTTTACCTATCGAAGACTATAACGGTGCACCTCTATGTCCAATAAATATTATCATTTTCATTACTCGTCGGTAGTTTTAAAATTTTGTCATTAATTTTCTCAACCAGAGTAATCAACCTCGTTTTCCAAGAATATTCCCGTCCCTTCCAGTTTTCAAGGCCTCGAACAACGAAGATAAACTGAATCGAGAAATTAAATAATGACGAGGCATTTATTTACTTCAAAGGGTCAAGAAAAGAGGAAACTACTTTTAATCAGTAGAATAAGAATGAGAGCCCAACTAATAACACTCAGATATCGGCACAAGGGAATAGCGAATGGGGCAACAGGGGAAGAGGGAAAAATGGAATAACCGCAGGCCTCGCCTGAAATGCTTACATGGGAACGCCCTGTGTTCGCCTCGAAACATATGTGGTGCCAGGGATCAAGAAGGAGAGAGGATAAGAAGTAAGAAGAAGTGAAATGAAGCCAAACAGCTCATGAATGGTCACCTTAGGAGGAGAGGGGAGGAAATAGGACTACTATCAGTTTCCCGAAACAACTATATAGTAAATAATAAACATTAATAATTATAATGATAACTTATTAATACTAATTCATTTCTTTCACCAAACAAATGAATACATTTACAAATATAACACAAAAAATGTAAACTTAAGGTAGCTTTGAAGGTCATTCTTATTAAAATTCTTTCGTTAAAATACAGTGCGTCGCCACAATTTTCATTCTGCTCAATAAATCTACAATATACCGTCTCTTTTAAAAGATGCACTGATTAGATTGCATAATTGTATTAAATAAGCCATCATAAGCTATTGAATAAGCTACAATTAAATGCGTGCAGGTGGAATTTAAATGTGGATAAAATTAAATTTCTTATCTGCTTTTTTAATTTAACGGCAAGTTTTTGATAGGCAAGCGGCATTACGAATACTTTTTAATCAGGGGTAACATAAAGAACTCATTATTTACTTTTTGGCTAGAATTTTTCCACTTTTCAATTGATAAGGGATGCTTAAAATATTACACTGCAGTCAGCTCCGTTACAGACTTTCTTACTCTATAATTCTTTAAAACATGATGGTACATTCTATGGTATAAATATTATCAAAAAATAAATGTCCTCTTAGATCTTAGAGAGTGCTGATCCACCTAAGCAAGTGCTTCAAAATTCTGCCAATTATTCCTTGCAGTCTATTTAGAACACACTTATATGATATACACTCCGTCCTCATGAGGCTAAACCAAATTTTATCGTTTTCTCTATGAGCTAGTCGATATTTCAGGGGTTCCATTTGAAGACAAAATAGATACTGGCTAGAAATACATTTTGTTTTTTTTTTCTCCTCTTGCTAGGTACATTACATTTTTTTTTAACGTGACTATTATTTAGATCATACAATGTGATACGGTTGAACAACCAACTCTTTGACAGCCTTCCGCTGCTAATACACGAGGCGATTGAAAAAAAACCTGCAATACTTCAACAAGTGATAGGGGAGGTGATTATGAGCACAATGTTTTCAATAATCATGGGGTCGCTACACCTTAGTTACCGAGCCATGGCAACGCATACATTTTATGAGAAACATAAGGCAGTTACCATGATCACGCCAAAAATGTAGTGGTTTGGACCAATAGCTATAAGGTTAAACTTGTCCTTTATGCACTTGAGACGGTGCATTTTTCTATTCCTGCTATTTTTTTATATGCTATAAAATTTACGCATATTGCTTCCAATTTTTATGACGGTGGCTAAGATAAGAATTTTCCTCTTTAAAAAATTACTTTTTGGAATTACGTATTTATTTTGAGGGATAAAAATATTTTAAGAGCCAATACATTTAGAAAATTGTATTATCTTTCGACTTCTGGAAAATATTTTATCCTATCGCAATGTTTAGCGGAGATATTGCATCTTAAGTGATACCGTAACATTAGCTCATTGATTGACAGCTCTCTCCCATGCATGGAACTGACTTTCTTTGAAAGAAAAAGGTAAATAAACTCGGAGATTAAAGCTTAAGTATCTCCTTTTAAATTTATCTAACTGTATTTGTATATCCTTTTACTCCTTAACTTCAAATCTTTCCTTAACCTCAAATCAACCACTGAAACTGGGAGAGGGGTCTTTATATGGGCTAAAGAAAGTAAACGGCATCAAGGTCCTCGCGAGGTGATTGTCGGCCTGCATTTATTGTTGATGACATTAGCAGAGGAAAGTGTAATCTATTAGGTTAAATTAGCACTTTAATTAGCAAATAAATGAGTAAATTTGTTAATTTTGCAATAACTCCGATGATATTGGAACAGATTTCCAAGATTTGTTGCTCAAGAAGAACCGTCAAGGTCGATGCAAAGAGAAAAAAGTCCAAGTCAATCAGGCCAGAAACGGGTAAACTAATAAGTGCCGACATTTCGCAGTCGCTAAACCCCGGTTACCTATTGATTCGGTGAAACTAATAAATATAAAAAAAAGAAAATCCCGCGTGGGCAAAAGTGGCCAACGTGAAAACCGGGCTGGGCGAAGCCTGCGAGTAATCCCACTTTTCCACGGAGTTTTCAATGTATCGCCCATTTCATTCCTTCTCCCTTCCCTCCCATTCGCATGTTCATGCATGTGCGCTAGCGAGATAAAGAGAAAGAGAGCAAAGGGAGGGAGAGCGTTAATTTAGGAGAGTCATGTGTTTCACGCGCATGCGCTCTACACGTCTTGCCCCCCTCCACTCCCCGCCAAAACCCTTCCCACAATTCCCCTCTCTCTCTCTTCTTTCCCGCCAACGCCTTTCCCCCTTTGCCTGCCTTCCTTCAGACCAGCTGCTGCCGCAATGTGCTCATTATGCTTGCGCGCTGGTCGAGTAATTATACGCACAGACCGCTCCTTTACTCCCCCCCTACCCTCCTCCCTCTCCCTCCCTCTCTACCCCCCTCCCACATCATCTTTCCTTCCTCTCTGCTTTCCGCGCTTCACCCACTGCTCCCTTCCCACACTATCCCACAAGGAGGCTTCGTGCATGGAAGCGGACTTCTGTATAGAAGTAGCGAGTTTAGCGATGTCTAGAATCGTATCGCTACTTGCAGGGCATCGTTCTGCGCACACATTACTTCCGGCTTATACTCGTACAAAAGAATAGCGTAAATAAAAAATCGTAACTATCCAGCATATCCTTACCCTCACAATAATTGGATTCTTTTGGTCTATTTTTAGGTGTATGTGGTCGATAAAATACTGTAGCACAAAATGATATTATGCTTTCCCGGTGTATGCTGATGGTGAAGTATGTTCGGGTTCTCTCCCGGTTCTAGACAGTATTTTCAATCAGTACTTTTTAGTAAAATTTTATCTATTCTATAATTTCAATTACTATGTAACATTAATGACAAAAATATTCTTACCATGAAATAAAAAAATAGGTGTAATTTAAAATCCCCCAACAGGAAAAAACAGCAGAATTTCTGAAGAATCTCACGCTAAAAAATGGGTGTTACAATATTAGGCTGTATTGCATCTATGTTTTTATTTATATATTTAACGAAGGAGATTTGATGTATAATACAAAGTGACGTCATAATTGAAGGCAACGTGGGCACGTACTTTTTCAGCTCGACGTCAACATATGCCCATCTAAATTGTTTAATAGCTAACTTACGTTTGAAAGATCGCCACTGACTATCATCGGAATTTCTTTTCCGACCTCGTCGAACTCACCTAACGGGCTGGAAATTAACGTCTAAAAAACTAAATGTGTGTCAATCTCTAAGTCTGCCACTCAATTAATAGTCATTTAATTCGATAACCATCCAATCGAACGAGTATTGAGATGTTTTCGCTTCGGCGAGGACTGGGATTAACAGAAGATCAAGTGTCCGATCTAAAAAGCCAGGTTGAAGTTTACATGACGAAGTATCTGGTTTAATGGAAAATATCTAAGCCTATCATTAAAAATGTGCATCTTACAACGTTATTTCCTTTCGACTCCTCCACGCCATACTTACTGTATGGCGTGGAGGTTGGGCCACGGAGAAGAATATCCAAGCCTTTGACTCTTGTGGCTCTATACAGGCACATATTAATGACCTCATGGGAAGATCATGTGACAATTACAAAGAAGTCCATCATGGAATGGAATGTCATCCCGTACTAAGCCCCCAGCTCGCACTAAGGATTCAACAGCGTAAAAAACAATATCTACGACGAATAATGAGACACGAAGATAAATATCGACTTCTTCAGCTAGCTCTCCCATTTGACTAAGGGAAGAAGAGCTGAAAGAAGAATTCCCTAGCTCGCCAATCAAAGAGAGTAGTATGGAGCAAGATCAGTGGCACTTCTCCGAACTGGATTAAGTAATTCAGACATTGCCAAGATGATAGCCAACGTCCGGACCGGATAATCAGGAGAAGAAAAATAATTCCTTTTTTAACATGAACTTTCGATTGCAAATGCAAAAAAAATGAGAACAGAAACCTAAGCAATGGCGTACCATTAAAACTGTATTATGTAACATGCAATACATAATGCGATATCATTCGATTCGATGCGATATGTGGGAATATAAAAGGCACGCTGGGAAGCCTGGGAAGAAAGCGATATGCGATTTCATGTCATGCAACGCGACTTAATGTCATGAGGTGCAATCAATACCTTAAGGCAGTTGGGGCGACATTAGTATCCCTGCATTCATGATACCTTTTGCAATATTCGGAATGGTTTCAAGAGCAAATGTAACTCTTCTATGTGTATCAAACACAGTTACATCACGCCATTAACCATTTTGTATTTCTTTTCTGAGTATCGCGCTTCAAATTTCCGGTTCCTCCCCCGCAACGCCAGCGCCAACCAACGTAAGGTCGGCAGCGTTAGGAAATACGTATTATAGCTGTACGGACGTGCGTTTCCGCGGCGTTTCGGGCCTACAGGCGTACGCACGTCGCGGTCGGTATGTACGTCCGATGTGAAAACGGGGCAAGAGAGTTTAAACTTTCATTTATAAATTAATCGTGGCTAAGTTTAGACAAAATTATATTCTCAAACTACAAATTTACAAATTATAGCAGATGAAATATATTGTGTATCAGTGTTTAAGGATGAAATATCTACTTGACTTCATTCTATCGCTGCTAAAAACTAAATTATCGGTGCTTTTATCCATTACACCTTTGCTAATTAATCCAAGTTATCAGCTGCTCGTGTAATCCGGATGACGTCATTCGCAGAACGGACTTATTTTGATCACGGGAACGCACCATCTTGTACTGGAAGTATAATGACTGGTAACATAGATACCTATTATAGTACAATCTTCGATGTTCTGCACCTTTTTCGATGCAAAATTTGTATCGAATTGCGACTCTGAAATTTAAATATCGCGTAGCCCTTCCTTTGTTTCTGTCCTTCGCACCCCTTCCCCTCACCCTAATCCCCTTTTCTACCCCTTCTCAGTCCTTCCCCCCACATGCCACCATCCTGCATCCCAACTCACCCAAAACTTCCTCCTCCCCCTCTCCATCCTACTACCCCTTAAACTTTTCCGCTCCTCTGAACACCCTATATCAGCCCCCTCTACTCGCTTCTCACTATACTGCTCAGCGCACCCTTATCCTGCCGTTCCTATGCCCTTCGTATATCCCATAACCTCTCTCTCTCTCCATACCCTCCTTTCATCTCTTCACATCTCTCCCGTATTCGTAGCCTTAATCGAGGAGACGGCTCAGGATTAGCGAGTGTAGAAAAAGTGTTTTCAATAACAAGCCGTTAAGGAGCAAGAATATTGTAATTTAGACCTGTCAATTACTAGAAAATTAGGCTCAAATTAAAATAAATAATGAGTTCAACACTCAGTACTAAAAGATTTTATGCGAATTATGGATTTAAACTCTTCTCAGGCTCCCCACGGTGTGATGTTTTTGATATCTGGTGAATTAGGGAGACTGGAACATTTTCCTACTCCTTTGGGTCACTCGCAAGCAGTTGTTTAATATATCGGGGATGCAAACCAATTTGACCAAAAAGATGACATTGAATATGGAGACTTTTCGGGGTATTTCGACTTGAGGTTGCTGTGGTTATTGAGGTTGCTGCGGAGACAATTTTCTCCACTAAGGGCGTATCTAACCTATACATAGCGAATCCTCTACATAGTGACTACTTAACTACAAAGTCAAGTCTTCTCATGCCGCCATTTTATGTCTATCACAGGCCGAAATCTCCATAGCTTTGCGTTGGAAGAGGTGATGTGCTGAGACATAGATAGCGAATTTTAATGCATGGAAATTAAAATGGGAGACTTCCAGTACGCCAAATTGCTCTAATAGCACCATCAACGGTTTCCAGGTGTTCGTTTTCCGGAGAAATATTGAACGAAGAGCGAAATGACTTCAGAAGTGCCGAAAAGACAAGAGGCTCTTCGCTCGTCTCTCAACTCGACAACTCTTCGCTCAGCGGGATAATAATTTCATAGATTCGATGTATTGTGCATATTAGATGTATTAATCTTTTTCAACGAATCAAGTATTTCTTTAAAAATGGATAGCAACCATAGTAGTGTTTTTAAACATGCTTGGATTTGGTTCTCTTACGGAGCACTTACTTATTGATTAACTCTAAGATTATTGAGCGGAATAAGGGGCATTTCTAGGCAAAATTCTTTTTTAAACTACATCAATGGTATTGCTTGTCATATTAAGAACTATAAACTATAAATAACTCAAATTTTGTGTGCGTGATTCTGCCTATTCTTCATAGGCTCTTATTTCTACATAACTTCGTAGTTGAGTATTCGCCGTATAGAAGACTGAAATACATGATCTAAAGGCCGTTTTACAAGATGAAAGATTTTGTACAAACGAATGAACGTGAGATTGTACATTTGTCTCAATAAAATTAGAACAGGTTCTATTTTCCGTTCAGGCATTGAGGCATTCGCACAATCGATCATACAATTTTCCGCTTTACACGATACATTTTGCCTCATGCTAGAGTTCACGGAAGAGTTTGTAAAAACAAATGTACCATGTAAAACGGCCTTAAGATATAAGACGAGCAATAGAACAATGACAGGTTCCAAATTTCTTACAAAATGGATGGTAAAAATGCTACGTCGCATTGTCATTTTCATTTAACAAACTTTTGGAGCGATACGAAAATAATACATTAATTGACACTACTCATGAATTTGAGAATGACTTCACAGGTTCTCATTCCACCCTTTAGGTCTCCCGATTCCTTTATTCCCGCCATTCAATTCATTCACCCGAACCACCTAACTAAATTTCCAAAATAATTCTAAAGCTCATACTTTTCGTTTGGAATTAAAGTTTCCAGAATCCAAGCCAACGAAAAAATTAAGTGGAATTGGCTAACGGGAATGGCATTGATGTCACGTGAACCAGGTTCGTAAAGAAAATAAACTTTTGTTCTATGCCAAAGTCACGTCAGGAGGTCTATAATGTATGGTTGAGAGTTTAGAATACAAAGTATTTGATGACTGGGAGTGGCAGAGGTATTTTCTCTAGATTCTTACCGCTTAATCTTAGCAATGAGTAAATCGGATGCTATAAAAATGTGCTCTTGTCTGTACAAATACTGGTGTAGCTCATTCTCTCGTCAATCAGCTCAACTCGGTCGCAACTAGGATGGCATTTATTCCCAAAATGACAAGAGAGCCTTTAGCACCTTTCAACCTCCATAGATGCTCTCAGAACCATAATTTCTGATTTTGTGGTCGCGGTGCACCAGATACCTTCTTAGATGGTTTTCGATTTTCCACATCTTATCTTGACTACCATTTCTTCACATTTTTATGAATAAACCATTTTCATTCTGGTTTCAAAGTATCGTCGAATTTTACTGCAGGGTTAAAGACCGCTTTCTCCTCATTCATCCATTTCCAGTTCATCTACTCATTAGGATTTTGATTTATCTTTGGAAAACTCATTCCAAAATATTTACATGAAGAACTGACAGCCTAAAAAGATTTTTTTTAAAAGAAAGAACTTAATTTTCCGGTTAGAATATCTATCTGAACAATGGCTCCTTATTTCTTAAGCTACAATATGCTTTCTAATCGAAAAACTGCAGCGGATGTTGCGGGGATAGTGAAGGGAGTTTAGGAAGGATTTAAGAAATTAGCAACACTTAATATTTGAAACCATTACGATTATTTTATTTTTTATATTTATTTTGATTTCCATGGATATTTATACAATAACATAGTCATCCAGTCGTCAAGAGTACTTTATGATGAGTTCTTTCAGGATTTGTCAATATATCGACCACACAAGTTGGATATTAATAATTAGCAAAGAAAGAGTCAGAATAATATTTTTCCCCAACGAATGCGGCAGTGATTTTTTCACGGTCATAGCATACAACCTACGCTCTTACCAAGCAACTTTTATACAAATGGTGATCTTATTTCTCGTCCAGTTATAGGTTTACCTTATTCTAATGCCCCAAAACAGGGAGATACCTGGTTTTTAAGATGTAAAAACAGGGACAAATTGGGACGTTGTTCATAAAAGTTAAAATAATGGTACGTTGCTATTTTATTTTTAATTACAATTACAAAATAAATTTATTCTTACAGCTGCGGCAGCTTGTTTTAGTATCAAACTCCGGAGTACCGAGTTTGATTCTTAAAGCTAGTGGGATGGGTGAACCCTATTTGACCTCCACCGAGTAATTCCTCTGTGCCCCCCGGGAAAAGTTTAAAAATAGCGTTGCTCTGTTTGGCTTCTATAGAAGGGGTTCTTTTCTTCAACCAAGTGATAAATACCCAAATTGCCAGACTAGAGCCTTTGAGGATGCATGATGACATTTGTCAATCTTTAAACGATTTACATGTTTCTCGCCCTAAATTTGTCGCAGCTGAATTTATCCTAGCAGTGGTCAGCGGATCTAAACGGAGATATTCTGGGGCATTTCAGTGTCAGCCGGGACAAATTTTCCAACCAGGCGGGACAGACCGGGACACTCCCGGTCAAACCGGGTAAGCCTACGGATGTGGTAAGTCTATCAAATTAGCGAAACGAGCGATTTTTGTTCGACATTATAGGATGAAATGTTTAGAATATTCCCCGCTTACAATAAAATGCTCGTCGGAATTAGTCCCGACGAGAGTACGCTTAATCTAAAGCATTCCTCTTTCCAAAAACGCTACCCTGATGCCATCTAGATAGCTGTTGCATACCCAGACGTTAAATGTAATAGGAAAAACGATATAAGCATGTTGATAAAATTCCTTGGCCCATTCCTTATGCTACGCGAACTCTTCTCACCCACGTTCCGTTTCACACATCCAGCCCCTTACTGCGAAGAGTACTCGCGCACGTCGTTTGGAGATTATTTCACCCCCTCCTCATTTCTCCCTTGACTGCCTTTTTTTTTACTTCCACTCTCGCACCCTCCCATAACCACCCACATCGAAACCCCCCCTCTGCTCCATCCATTCCACTCCACACCCACCGACACAACCAACCCTATCCCAATTTCAGCCCACCTACCCCCACACACACCCCTTTTTTCATCCCCCTCACCAAAACCACCCTCAACCCTCCCCCGAATACGCCAGCGTGGCTCTCATGATGCCGCCACTATAACATCCCCCCGCCATACGCCTCCTTCTCCACGCCCGTGTGAGCACACGCCCTCATTTTCGCGGATATCACCCCTCCAACCCCTTCCCATGCATCTTCTCCTTTTTTTTAACCCCTCCCCAGAGTCAGTGCTACCAATATAGCGATTTTATAGTCATGTACATCATAAATATGGGCTTTATTTATCTATTCTCTCCGCCTTCAACATTTTCAAGACAACTTGTCCTCCATACCTGTTCAACTCTTTTATTTTCAAAAAAAAACATCCAAAACCGGTTAACAAGATCCCATAATTTAGACCTACAGATCCCACAACACAAAACTGAAATTTACCATAAATCTTACATCGCCACTGTAGCAAGAAATTGGAATACTCTCCCAACAGATATAAAAACATGTAATTCTGTACCCTGCTTTAAAAAGAAATTATTTCAAAACATAATCACGAAAAGATGTTAAGGGAGAAAGTGAAAATGGAAATGATTGTGACACTGTAACACTGTGATCACATGTGAACACATTGTAACACTGTGATCAATTTTAATTTTTTTGTGAAAACCATTTATTGTATTTTTTTGTGTAAATTTATTATTATTATGTAAATTTCGTGTAAACACTGTCTTATAAGCATTATTTGTATATTTTTTAAATTATGTTTTGTGTAAATGAATATTAATGTACCAAGGTGTCTGAAAGACCGATAAGGGTCTACGACAATAAACGTTTTATTTATTTATTTATTATAGTCATGATCTACTGATCTTGTTCTACTCCCAGATTGTAATGTGTATATTTCTTTACATTTTGGTTCAAAAATATTTTTTGGTTTATGTAAAAGTTAATTTTATAACATAGCCCTAATGAAACATTAATTTAAATGTGAAACTTAAGCTACATAAATGCCAAGCTAGCGATTTTATCGCCAGATCTAGCGACTAGCACATCAATATAGTCACGATCTAATGATCTTGTTCAACTCCCCGATTCTAATATGTGTATTTTTTTACATTTTGGTTTAAAAATGTTCCAAATCGACATGTAAAAGTGAATTTTATAACATATCCCTAATGAAGCATTAATATAAATGCGAAACTTTCGCTACATAAATTCCAAGCTAGCGATTTTATTGCCAGATCTAGCGACTAACTCATCAATATAGTCACGATCTAATGATCTTGTTCAACTCCTAGATTCTAATATGTGTGTTTTTTTTGCATTTTGGTTTAAAAATATTTCAAATCGATTTGTAAAAGTTAATTTTTAACGTAGTCCCGAAGAAGCATAAATATAAATGCGAAACTTTGGCGAAAGGGAAATAATATAATTTATCAATTATTGGACCAATAAGAAATAATACAATAATTATTCCAAAACATTATATGAACTGGCTGAAACAACCTAATTATCATCATCAGTAGTCATAAATCCGAAGATTGGTTTTCTGAAGCTCTCCGCTTTACTCTCCTCTCCGCCAATCACTTTATTCCTACATAATTATTTGCTTTGACGTCTTTCATAATTTGCCCTACTTTTCTATTCTATTCTAAAGATATTTAAAATCAACATGTAATAATTAGTTTTTAATGCAGCCCTGAAGAAGCATAAATAGAAATGAGAAACTTTGGCAAAAAGGAAATAAATTAATCTAGCAATTAATGGACCAGAAGAAATAAAACAATAATTATATTAAAATGTTATTTGAACTGGCTGAAACAACCTCATTATCATCATCAGTCCGAAGATTGGTTTGCAGCAGCTCTCAACTACACTCTCCTCTCTGCCAACTACGTCATTTCCACATAATTATTCACCTTGACATCCTTCATGATTTGCTTTATGTATTCCATTCTTGGTCTCCCTCTGCTTTTCTTCCCGTTTATTTATCCTTCCAATATCGTCCTCATTAGGCTGTTGTGTCGCAAAATGAGTCCCATGCGTTTGTCTCTCCTTCATAGAGTGTTTATGCTTCTTATCTCTCCAGCTTTTCGTAGGACTTCTTCGTTGGTGATCCTCTCCGTCCATTTCATCTTAATCATTTTTCGGTAACACCTTTGATCCATGGCATCCAATCTCTATTACTTTGCAGCAGTTTTAAGAAAGTGCTTTGAAACAACCTGTAACCTTTGAAATGTTTTACATAAATAATGGATTTGTTGAAATGAAGGGTGAAAATGAGAAGAACTTGCCAACTTTAATCAAATTCAGAATAATATTTAAAATCCTGATATTGTATTTTTCTTTGGTCCACTGACTCTGTCTTTGTTCTTAGGTGGATTACCATAGAACAATAAACAACTACCATTATTATCTTTTAGAAAAGTAAATTTTAGCACCTAGCGACAGTTCCAAATAGGTAAAAAGGCCCAGGTAGGTAAAATTCCAAATAGGCAAATAGGCACATGGTAAATGCTCGACGACAAAATAGCACATTTAAGCCTTCTTTCGTATGATTACTGATTGCAAAACAATGTCGTCACGATTTTGTTGTAAGAACCACGTAAAATAACCCTGCACTTTCATTTTTTTCATTTTCCGCATATTTTCTAACCCTCCTGTAATTATTCATCCTTTTCCTTTGTTTTCTCCTCCTCTCTTCCGTCCGGGTGTTATTTTTTCTCTTCCTTCTTTCCTAAACCCTTGGAAGTTTCGCAACAATATTCTTAACTTAGTTATATCCTGTATTTCGTCTTCTATCATCCATGCCTTCCTTTATCTCTTGGACACACTGGTTGCCTTTCTTGCTCTTATAAAAATGTCGTTATTGTTACTTTTGATGCACATAATACTGATTTTTGTTCCTCTGTTGATGCCAGTGCTGCCAGGTTAGTGACTATGTGGCTAAATATAGCGACTGTTAAAAGTCTTTGACGGTGAGATATAAATTTAAACGCCTTCCAACAATTCAAACTACTTTTCAGGAAACATGCTAATTTGACGACTAGTGAATTTAAGACTTTTTAAGTTTATAAGCTGATTGCACAATAATACTCTTACTCTTAAGTCATAACATAATACTGATATTGAAATGTCCGGCTCAGACCACACATGCTCGGTGACATTTGAGAGGCGGAACTGCTTCTTTTCCTTCGCTTTCTGGTGCTCCCTTACTCTGTACGCAATCGCTCTCCCTGTTTGCCCTATGTAGGACTTCCCGCATGTGCAGTTGTTTTTGTAAACTCCCTCCTTCCATGCAGGTGCCAGGAAGCCGTTGTTTTGGGTTCGAAACAAGGTCACCGACCTTTTTCGTGGTGGAGTACTCTATATTTTCTCAGTACTGTCCCTGCGATTTAGGGGATGGTGGCTTAGGCTGAGGGTTTCTCCTTATTTGCTACCTCGTCTTGGTTGGTTAGTTGATCAGTTGAAGTTTTGTTCTTCTTTTCCAACCTGTTGGCCATTTTAAGGATCCATTTGTGGAATATCCATTCTACTCCAGGGCTGCAGCAGTTTCTCTGCCGGGAGAGGTTAGGCATCAGCAATGCTGTAGACCCCATGAAGCAATGACAGTGAAAATTAACGACGCATTATGGGCAGAATGGTGGTGTGAACCAGCATTGAGGTAACGGTCGGTATATGTTCCTTTGCGGTACACAACGTGTCCAAGTCTCCCATTGGCTCTTCTACTGGCCCTAACGTCCAAGAATGGTAGTTGCCCCCGTTCTTCAAATTCCATTGTGACTTAAGACAGGGTATAGGGAGTTGAGGCGGTTTAGGAACTTGCCTAGTTCCTCCCTTCCGTGACACCCTATGATGAATGTGTTGTCGAATTACCTAATTCATTTGGATGGTGTCTTTGGATATCCTTGTATGGCTATTTGCTCGAAATCCTCCATGAATATGTTGGATTGTTGACGACTACTGGAGAGAAGGGAGAAGGGATTGTGAGTTCAAGATAAAATTAAATATTTGCGTAAAATATATATTTATTACATTCCCATCCTGCAAAAAACTTGAGTATTCCACAATTTTTTCATCAAATAATGAACTACCGTCTATTCACTTGAAGTTAGTGACTGAATTTCATTAAGAGTTGGCAACACTGCTTCAAGTGAACCCTTATTTTCCACCCTCCCTTCCACGCTTCTCCATCCCTCCCCAGAATTTAACCACCCACCCCCACACCCTTTCCGTTGAGGGTGTGAAGTAGTGAGCGGGGTAATGAATCCTGCCACGGGGTGTGCTGTGCAGTCGGATGTTATGTGAGGGGGTTGGTGTTTTTTTCCGCGCCGCCAAAAACTTCTTCCCCCCTTTTCCCTCATCTTCTGACCGGGAAGTATTTCCCTATTTCATATCTCCGTGCTCCAAAGTCCTTGTATCATACCGCATGTTGACTGAAGTCACATTTTCCAGGCTAGATCAGGGGTCGGTAACCTTTTTGACTAAAAGAGCCAATTTTTTTATAGCTCTACAGACTCCATCATACGAAGAGCCGCAGAACATTTTCATGAAAAATGCACATAAAATATTAGGAGTACATTTAACGATATCTAGTCTTTGCGTTACAAACAAAAACATATATCCTATTCTGTTGCGCAAAAAGTAACTTCTGAGGCAAAATAATCTTGACGCAAGTGTTAATCAATATTTTTCAATTTTAAAATTAGGCAATAAAAGTGGTAAGGTGAAGTAAGTGTGACTAGACTACGAAACCTACAAATGACCGATGTTCTCGCTGAATTTTCTAACAGACAGTGACTGCGTGTAATGGAAAGAATTGCAAACCTTCAAGAAACCAGACGCAAACACATTTAAACATGAAATACTGAAACCTGAACCTGTGATGTCAAGGAGTACGAATATCGGTGATAAAATATGGCAGTGCATAGTTTTCATTAAAGCTCTGGATAGAAAAGTACGGTTAACCTTTGATCTCGACATATGCCGACAACCGAGGCTTCTGATTGGTTCCCGCCATTTTTGTCCTATGCGAATGTTTTGTTGGTATCAGTTGCCGGCTAGAAAGCATTGGAGTGGTTGTGTTTTTCCTAAAGCAGCGCAGCGTTTTAGATATATAGTTATCAATATGCCTCAGTGTTGTGCATTTGGTTGTTCAACGCAGGTGAAGAAAGGGACGAAGTTGTATCTTATCCCTTCGGGACCATGGAATGAAATAAGAAGAAAAAAATGGCTGCAAAGGATATCCAGAGCTAACTGGATTCCGGGGAAGAATGACGATAGCGCTAGAATTTCATGCCTTTGTATCTTTTATGTGTTTGTCGTACAGTGATTTGGATTTAATATTATTGATAAACATCATTTCTGCAGAAACGTGTAATTGCAAACCACGTGCGCAATTAATTAATAGGTGTTGTTTTATCTTTGTATAGTTGGTGAAAGAATTGTCTGCATTTATTTATCTCACGTGTGAATCATACAGTGAATGAATGTTACTATTATTAATACTCAAACTTTGTTGAGAAAAGTGAATTTACATACCACGTGCTTAATTATGAGGTATTGTCTAGGTGGTGAGTGTAATAAATTCATTCAAAATTGATTTGGTTATGATTCTCCGCGGAAATACGCCGTTGTGAAGCTGAAGTTATAACGAATGATTGATTGATCACGAGTGTATGGTGCTTCATGCTTACAATGCTCTTAACTATATCGAATTCATCTTGAATCATTCAGTCATTGAACTATACCTCCTATTTGTTGCAATGTAGGTTGAAGGCTGTCTTGACGATTAGTTAAAATACTGGGTGTCAATTTCGTCAATGACAATGGGGTATTTATACTTTAGATGATTTCGGTTTCCTTAATGATTTACCTACTCATAAAATTAAGCCAAAGCGTTTCGTGACTAGCCGGTTTGTGAGACGTACCACGTCATTCGATCACGTTTTATATCGCCTTTCGGTTTATAAGTTTATCATCTTCCATTACGGGTTGTGCATAACTTTAGTGGCCCTGTATATGACAAAAGAATGTTGTTTCAGCGCTAAGAATTATTGACAGCATTTGTTTGTGAATATTCTATCATAATTCTGATCGATTAAATTACTTGATAATAAAGCTAATATCTCTGCATTGAGATACCCAGTTTTGGTTACCGTCTGTTCTCTGTGAGAAGTCACTTCATGGTCGAGGAAAACTTGACGTGTTACTTCTAATGCAGAGAAATATTCTATACCTAAGGTCGATTTTGATACCTAATTGACAAGTAAGCTAATATTTCTGTAGTGAAATCACATTTTAAAATCAGTATCCGTCAGTTGTCAACGAGAAGTCACTTTATGAGCGGGGAAAAAATCACGCCGTTCCACTCATATTGCAGGTGACCGCTGCCGTTTGAGGCGTCTGCTGGACTCGTATTATACATGCCGACTCAGGCGATGCACTTTATATGAAAATGATGTAGTATTATAGGCAATTTAGTCATTGTCGAGTTATCATGGCTCACATTCGCTTAAATATACCTAATTAATTTTTATCTCGTGAAAAAATGTTTAGTCCCTATCTCTCCCATGTAAAAATCGGCCAATCATAGCCGCGCGCGCAAGGTTGACCGTACATTCTTATCCAGAGCTTTAGTTTTCATCTCTCCGTGGCCTACAGTATATAGAAACCGGCAAAAAAGCATTTCACTACAAAGTATCAAAAGACTAGTCATATTTCAATCGGAACCTTCATTTTTGTCACCGTACACCTGAAGCCGCAAGTACTTCCTTATAGAGCTGCAAGTTTCCAACCCCTGGGCGAGATGAATACAAATATTATCGTCTTCACTACGGGAACGCTGAGTCTGAATAGTAATTTTCTCCATCGGGCTCCTTAGAGAGTAAAACATATCTTTTCCCTTCAGCAATCAAGTCTAATTCTTCTTATTACTATATACTTATACAGCCTTTTCTTGTTAAGGTTGTCGCACCAACGTTTTCTTGGCAAACCGACGTTTCTTCCACCCGTGGGCAGTGTTTCTCATGCTATACGTACTAATCCGTCGCTTGCCATTCTGTTTATATATTCAAAACATTATTTTTTCTGTTTAAGTACCCAGTCATTTCTATCCTCTGTTATACGTAATTTGCCTATATTTTCGCCTATCTCTGTCTACCAGTGTTTGGGCTGCACTCTTTCGAAGTATTTCCAGCCCTGTAGTTTCTATTAGTCTTCTAGCCTTGGATATATTCTGCTTGGGACAGCTGAAGGATTCCAAGCTATTCACTCCGCCTGGGACGGCTGAAGGGTGGATTGAAATTCCCACAATTTGTCACTGCCGGTCCCAAACTCGGACTAAGATTGCAGCCCACCCATTGTAAAAAAAACTGAAAGTTCATAGAACCAATTTCCTATAAGCCTCGGAATAGAAATTGTCTTCAATTTTGATTATTGTGAATACTAAATTAGGAAAAGGAAAGGAAAAGTAAATTTCTGAAATTTCTACTGAAGGCTTTCACTGAGATGGATTACTTGTGATTGAAGGGACTTCCGGGTCTCGCCACGTTGGTTCATCTTTTTGGTGATGATGTTTCGCATCAATTGCAGGAGGCATCTTCAAATCTGGTTCCAATGCCGATTGCTGTTAACCGACCCGTATAATTATTATCCGCAAGGTGGCCTCCCGATCGCTCGGCCTATCAGTGGCAAGGAAACTATCCCTGAGGACGATATTCATACAGGCCGATTTCCTGAAGTCGGCATCAGAACATAACCTGAACATACATCCTGAATTGAATACGAAACGTCATCACCAAAATAGACGAACCAGCGGAACCCGAAGTCTTCCAATAAAATACATTTCTAATAATTTGCCTTGTTATGTCAAGCGCTTTAAAAATTAATTGGACAAATGGTGATCTGTGCGATTATTCGATTAATTGAATCGTTGATTCAATTATTTTTACAATTGATCGATTATTTCAGCACATCGATGTCGATTGCGGTTATTGAATCGATTGTCAATTTTTTTCAAGTGTCAATTGTCAATTGTTATTCGATTCACAGTTATTGTCCGGTAATCGATTATTTGAAGATTATTGATACGCTATGAATTGCAAATTGTAAGTTTGAACTTGTTCACTTTCGCTCGACGCCGCGCCGGCCGATGGCCGACGCTGCTGATGCTTGCTACTCGCTCTCGCTCGGCACCCGGCCCTCCTGCTACCGCACATGAGATCTTCAGGGAGGAAATGGCTAGGTTCAGGGGCATTCCAAACGTGAGGATGAAGGTCGCCGTGGTGGCGGGAGAGGGCCACCACCTACCCCTCCCTCGAGAAGGAAGCAAGAAGATATTAGCTATCCTGGCAACTATCACTGCGTCAGAGGTCACCGAGAGGTTGTTCTGTCTCGGTGGGAATATTGTCATCAACACACGCCAGTGTCTGTCGGATAAACACGTTGAGGATCTCATCTGCCCATCTTCAAATAGCGAGCTATTCCTTTAATTAATTAATAAAGGCTAACTGATTGAATTATTTTGTTGTTTTTCAAATTTGTTCTTTCATTCTTCTCATTGCCAAAGGAAAGCCTTTGAAAAGCAAAACCCAATTGATTCCTGTCAATTCAGTGGTTGATGTCAATTAATTGAGCAATGACAATTGATTGACACCCATTTCGATGTCAAATAATTGAATGACTTCAATTAATTGCCATTTCTTCAATTACCGACTATTGAATCGACCAAATTTCCGATTATTCTTATAATTGATCGATATCGATTTTTTTTATAGTCGCACAGGCCTAAGTGGTGATGTCCATTAATTAAGCGAATGCTAAATATTTTTCAGCGATATTTTGTTTCGATGGTCCCAAAGATTTATGATATATTTCCTGAGAAAAGACAAATTGTGAAACATTGCAGAACATTTCTACAGTTGGCCAAATCTTGGATATTAACTGAGGAGGATATTATTAATTTTTTGAAAATATTACATATTATTATTCTTTATTTTTATTATTACTACTTGGTATTAAGATTAATATATTATCAAATATTTAACTTTATTTTATATTTAATGGATGATTATGTGAAACAATTTCTATCCTAGTGTGTTATTGTGTGAGAAATGCAAAAGTTTTAGATGGGGATTGCCTCAGCACAGGTTTTACTTAGTGACAATCTAGCTTTGTATTTGTAGATCAGAGATTTTGTAGCCTTATTTATGTAGATCATATGTAATTTAACGCATTAATGTTGTTGTTGGAAGTAACAAATTACTTTCATTTATTTTACTTCAAACCAAATATTGCGACTGGAAGTAAGTACGCGATAATAAATGTAGGAGAAGAGCCAGCCTTAAGGAATCATTTGGCATAATTCGGTCCCAAAGTACTGTGCTTAAAGTACTCTGAACAGTATTCAAAGAGGGATTGGGATTCCGATGAAAAATTGCAGCCTTAGCCGGAAATTGAACCCATGCCCTTGGGATGAGATGCCAGTGCTCTAGTTGCCGTATCAACCCTATTTCCCTTTTCTGTTTGTTCTTGAGTCGTGACAAAGTGTTATGAAAGGGGCTGGGTGTGATCATTCTTACTCTATTCAATTAAGAGACCCCTCGCTGCCATCACGAGCCCAAGCAGCCTCGCATTCTCTTCGCTAATGACTGATATCAAAGAAGGAAATGATTTACCCTATCTAAATGACCGCCTCCAGCGCAGCTGAGTAATTGAAAAAAATATGGCCAACTGCTATCAGTTAAAGTCATTAAGCCAAAGGGAGATACAATGGATGGCTCTGTTTATCATTGCAACATTTCATTTTCATCTCCATCTGAGATGATAAGACTCTCTGGCTCTTTCTTGCCACTGCCTGTTCATATCGTGGAATATGTGCTGGTCAAAACTCATACAGCCTCCAAGGGCTCAATGTTTCATATACAGGTCTGATAAGTAACTCATCCTAATCTCAATAAGGTACAAAATATACACTCGTAAGAAGTGCGATACTTTTTTGTATTTAATTCCCAAAAAAAACTATTTTATTGGTAACCATTCCATTTAAAATACCTTTCTCAATTAAGATGTGTTACACCATATTTGTGGTATATTTTGGGTCCTGCAATTTGTATATTCTTTTGTTAAAATAATAAATGTTTTCAATTTATATATTCTCATCCCTATATATGCTACATAAAATGATACTAATAGTATAGTACCCCTGCCTGTCACGCGGGAGACCGGGGTTCGATTCCCCGCCGGGGAGCCAGGGCTCGCTGTTAAATAACATCAAGTGCATTCCGCCCTGCGTGGCACGGGCGGAATCACTAGTTGCACGCATGCAGAAGGCCGTCATCCTGGGGTCACTCCGTCTACTGCGGACCCATGCGTTAATCCCTCTCGAGTTTCCGGTCATTATGACGGCAATGAAACCTGATGCTTGCCGGGGACTCGGAGGGGCGTTACAACTGTAACAAATAATCTCTTTAATAGTGCTATCGTTATTATAATATAAATACATGACCTATGAAATTATTTAGCAAAACATGAGATTGTTGTAATAAAATGTCCCAATGGTGTAATTCAGCGAAATCAGTGGTTTCCAAAATGGGCGCCACTTTGGGGGAAATTTCTTAATATAATGGGAAAAAGAAATAAGGAGGCAGTATAGGTATAGCGAAACTTGGTGGCACTCACTAGCGGAGGATTAGAGGTCAATGATTGTAAATCAAGCGTTGATGAGCGGGCAAAGTTATATAAGGAGTCCCGCAGGGTCCTCTGGAAAAAAGCTCGGCCGCTTCATCCCACATCTCATGTATGCTTTCCTCTCCTTTGCATTTTGCTATTCACAAGCGAGTGCCACCATGTTTCGCAACACCTAGGGGGTGCTGGAGGCAGTGGTCTTGTCCGAACGAAGTCGTACATACAAGCCATGACTTGGTATGTACTATCTATCTATAAGATTCGAAATAAACATCAATTTTTTTCATAATTGTGGGGTCGGAATTATTAATACTCCTATTAAACCACAAGGAAACTTCCAAAGGCCAGCCGAAATACGATCTATCAACCTTTTTCAACACTTTTGAAATATCGGTTTTGCTCTTATACTCTTCCAAATAACTTTTAAAGTAACGATATATATTTTTATGCTCTACCACAAACGGATCCATAAAAGAAAATTCAGAAGTGACAGTGGCCCACTTAAATAGTCTATTATTAATGTTTAACTTACTTGAAGATATGTTTGTCAGCAAAAAAAGATCCTCCTTTGAAATATATTTTAAACAACTTCTTTCCGAACGGCAAGATTGGATATCTAATTTCACAGATGGAAATAAACAGTCACAGTATTCACGTAAATCAGTTAACAACCAAGCACTTATAAATTTCAAAAAAGCGTCTGATTGACACGTGGACAGAAGTATGCGAGATAGTGTGAGTGAGGGTGGGGAGTGATGGAAGATGCAGAGTAGTTTTTCGAAATTGGGCTAATTAAAGTGATAGGGCCTTGGTGCCATGGTGGACCATCGCTTAGGGTGAAGGGCAGATAGTGGAGGGAGATAAGAGAAGGACCGGTGTGAATGAGGAGTCTGCTCTGAAGTGTGAATGGGGCCGGACGGCAGCTCTGTAATGTGCTCCGAGGTATATAGAAGTTCAGTTATAAATTGTCCCACATAATCGCTTTAAATTCATGTTAATAATCTTACTCATTACGTCATATAGTCAATCCTTTTCAAGCTTACGGTATAGGTTTGTGGAACCAAGGGTGGCTAGAAAAAGTTTGGGGAACACTGACATAAATCATGGTATCCACTGACAATCACGGATGAATTCATAATATTTGCAGTCGTAATGAAAACTCTTCATTTCAAGCACAGCCTCCCGCTTCTGTTCTACAGACGCAGAGATTTTCGACCACTTTCATCACATTTTCATGGACGCTGTCACTCAATTTATCTATCTTTAATTGCTACATTCCCCACACCATAGATTCACCATAAACATAAGTTTCCCCTCCTTACTACAGAGAGTAATGAGAAGTATTGACAGATAAAATAACTCACTCCTTAACAATTTGTAGCACTAATGGAAATTGCAGGGAATCCACCAAAGAGAAGGCTCTTTTTTCTATAATTTACTGTTTAAGTGTACGGAATCATTCCACACATCCGTATGGCTTACGTAAGGATAAAAAAGCATACGAAATACATACTTTTAAAGTAATTCGACCCAAAATGGTCTGGTAGTGACAAAGCCAACATATCAACGATCCCTCTGTGGACGAAGTTGATGGACGAAATTCAATTTACGATCTAATTTTGGGATAATTTCACTGAGGCATATCCTTTGTGCCCAGGCATTGGATTAATGGAAGATAAGTGTATTTTAGTGCTTGGTAGTGGAGAAGTGGAGAGAGATAAGTGGTGATGGAGGCTATAGGAAGGGAAATAAGGAAAATGCCGGGAGGGGTGTTGGGAGTTGACTATGGGAACCAAGTAAGTTTTCAGAGCATGGGGAAGTTCGCCGATGTCTTTAGCGAAAACTTCTGAAGTCTAGTGATTCCAACTGAGAGAGTCACACGCCGATTAATGTGATGAGCATTTGGAACTGAAGCACGAGAAAGAAAAAACTGAAACAAGGGCATAGGCACATTTGAAACGATTGATCACACGCGAATATATATGTAACTAGGAGATGGTGACCGTCGAATTTGTAACGGGAAGTAGGAATAAATAAAATTGGAGCATTAAATTAAAATAACCCTCCCAATATGACGTACAAAATTCATTCAATACGAACAGTTACTAACCACACATGGAGAGGTTGGATTTAAAAATACTCAGGCTAAAATCTCGCCGTCATTCTGCTTTAATGATTTATGTAATGAGAGGCGTAAGTTCCTCGGGAAAAAAGTTCTCATTCAAAGCCAATGCTGCGGCTTCCAAATAAATACAAATTTCTATCGTTGGAATAGTATAAAATTTGACGATATGGACTGGCTAATTCGTGACGACAAATTAATTTCCAAGGATTTTTTTCCTGTATATTTAGCACTGACTTCACATTCATTTAGAATAAATTCTGTCGGATTTTTACTGTGGACACTTGAGTTAGGTTTTAATTTCAAACGAAACGAATTAAACCAAACAAATATTAGTGCAACTCGTTTTGCAATAGGCCAATAGGCCCTCGTGCCTTAACAATGTATCCTATTTTGTGTTCTTCTAGGTCCTATGAGACACGTGTCAAATTTTGTTAGTATCTATTCAGGGGTTTGGAAGTCTACAGCGTTCAAACAAACAGAATTTCAGATTTATATATGTAGATGGAACATAATATATTGTTTTAAACATGCAAACAAATACATACACATATCTGGAGGCCGATCTACGAATGGGTTGTATCCGGATGTATTTTTCTTCGGTCGAGTTCAAGAAGAAAGCACACGAGCTGTGCAAATTAATTTTTGGATTGGGGCCATTCAAGTATTACGTAAGACGTTTTAGTGGGGGAGCAAGGTTGGACTTTTCTTAATTGTCTAACGTTGGGTGATGTGGAGGTCCGAAGTCATCTTTCTTTATATTATTGACTATTTACAATCCCAAAACCACCCCTACTGCCCTTTTACATCAGGTCCTTCAAAAAGTAACAACGGACGAACACAATCATCCATGTCCTGAGTGGTGAAAATTCACTCAGGTGGAACCCGAACCCGCGACGTTAGTAGGCGAGGATTTTACCTCATCGCCACCGGGGCCGACAAACATAAGATTTATTTACTCAATTGTACCACATGTTTTATAATCACCGGACTAGAACACGCAGTTTTTAGTACTTCAGGCATCGCCAAGTTTACCTTATGGAAAGCATATATCCAGTTAAAATACCGAACATTAAAACAAACAGCGGAGGCTACAGGTTAAACATCAAGGTTCAACCTTAGCATGAATACAAGCGTGCCGAAGGGGGATTTGAGTGTTCATTCTCTCAAGGCCAAAAACATTCCAATCATATACTTTACGTGATGAGTACCAACAATATCCCACAATATTACCTGGCATTTTTCAGCATATCTTGATTGTGCAAGATTTAAATAAATTGTGCAAGACAACGATCATCGAAAAGTTACTCTATGCGCATCCGTTCAAAGCTCTTATATTATCTAACGCAAGATTAGGAGGGGAGTGGGTGGAGGTTAATGAAATTTTGCGTTGCATTACAGAGGGAGGTCAAAAAGTGTCGAAGATCGTCTTGCGTAATTTGAATGGCCGAAATGCCGTGGAAAATACGGCGCAAGTCCACCAATCGCTCACTTCTCAGGCTACTGCATGGGGCATAATTTCCTGTTTATAAACAAACAACAACGGCTGTAACCATGGTGCTAACCTTGAAAAGAGCTTCTTTTTTTAGTTTTGGTCAATTTAAAAGTTACTATTTCACCACCAACGTTTCAGTAAGCTTATTGAAATCCTCAGGGCTAATTGACATAAACCATGAAACAAAGTTAACAACATAAACAGATGTTCATAAAAATAACAATTGCAATAACAACTTAGGAGATAGTTACACTGAATATTTGTTTTCTCTACCGGGCACACAAGGTTTACAAATAACAACAAACCTGTGAAATTTAAACTAAGTATGTTAACAAGATGGGTAAAAAAGACGTCAACCATTCCAATATACAGGATATATATAAACAGTCTCTTGGCAACAAGAAAACACACCAAATTACACAAAAAATTATTGACCAATTAATTTACAAAAAATCATGGAAAACGCTTTATATAAATACAAAGATAACAATAACATCAATTAAAAAAAACATTTATCATATTTTGTCCATGTAAAAAAATATAAAAATGCATATATTTAATAAAAAATAATAGTTTTATAATAACTTTAAGTTGTAAATTTTGTTTCATGGTTTATGTTAATTAGTACTGAGGATGGCAATAAAATTGCAAAAACGTTGGTGGTGGAATAGTGACTTTTAAATTGACGCACAGTGAAGTCCATATCTCTTAGTAGTGATTGAATTTATAACAAAAACGTCCTCCACTTCATAGAATTAAATTAAACGAGATACTTTCCCCAACGAAGTCCATGTTCCATAAAGATCTTATTCCTATAACATTTAAACTTGCCCCGGCGATGACTTCCCACTCATCTTTTGGGATCAGCAAATAAGAAGGAAAACAATTTTTTTAAATTGAAGATTGCTACCAAGACTTCCACAGTGATTATAAGATGACTCGAGGGTTTTCGGGTGTTATCCGCGTTGGTATATCCTTGTACATGACAATTTTGCCGGCATTTCAATCGGCATCTTTGAACCTGAAAATGCCTACTGGAATGCTGGTGAAACTATTGCCCACAAGGTTGAAACGACGCAGAAAAAAACAGAAAACCCTCGAGTCATTATTGAAGATCCTATCCGAACATCTAGTCAAAATAAAATGCACGTTTATCTACTCGAAAGTTGAGGTGGAAATTTACCCCTTTCTTTTCTCATTTTTTAGTGACCAATGAACTTCATAAGGTAATCATAAATAAATATAACTGTATCTGGCTGAATCTGGTGGAAGTTGTCGATATTCATAATGAATAAAACACTTTGTAATTTTCCACAGATTTAATTATACGGCACAACGCATATCACCACTCTGTGGCATAATCATGTGCAAGGTTCTTCGGCTTGGTTCATAGACTGAAAGCCTTTGACCGAAAGCGTTTAGGAGGGGGAAGGGTGGGGAAGTAAATGGGGTTGACTCTCACCCCTTCTTGCCGAAACTTTTCTAGATTTCTTGGAAACCAATCTCTTTAACTCGAAGCACTACCTTCTCCAATGCGTAAAGTATTATTACCCGTATTAAGACGACATATTCTGTGCGTGGAAAGGAAGTGACCGTCAGCTGGGGCCATACCTGCGTTTACTAAACATGCAGCACAAAAGCAAAACATACAGAATGGAAAAAAGTTATGCTGGGACAGTTATTTTTTTAGATGTAAGTATTCCAATAATAGGAGGCAAACAAGGATTCGCAATATACAGTAAGCCATCCTATACAGGTCACACCATCCCATCCGACTCTGCCCACCATCACTCCCAAAAATATACCGCTTTCAACTGAATACTCCATCGACTGATTGGTGCACCCCTCAACGAAATGAACTTGAACACGGAATTGGAAACAATTAAAACTATAACTACTAGCAATGGCTACAAATCTATAAAAGTAAATAGAATGTTATAAAGAAAAATAAAACAAAAAATGTTTTTGGCGCTAACGTCACTTACTCCCCGGCCATTAGAATCACAGAAATAGTGTAAGCTGCGTTTCATGTGTGTCATATCATACAGGCTACCGCCCCAACACTCAGTGGAATACACGAAAGCTCCTCCGAAACGGGGAAGACAAGAAAGAAGTGCTCGAACAGTCTAGCGAGAACAAGCTGGAGTGTAACACACCGGGATGCAATAAGGTGTACATTGGCCAGACTGGTCGAGCGGTTAAAACAAGAGCCAGGGAGCATGAAAGACGCTTCCGATTGGATGACACACCCTCCAATTTTGCGAAGCATCTGCTGGAGAGTGGCCAGACCAGTGATTTCATCCCCAAGTTATTACATAGGGTTGAAAATGGACGCTCTGGAAATCATGGAAATTGTTAAGCCAGCGAAGCTCAAACAATACAAAGCTGTGTAATGATTTCTTTTTCAACCACCCATCCCCTTAAATAGTCACCACCTACTCCCCCGACTAAGACACCCCCATCCCTGACCCGTCTTTGCCTCTTCCCATGAGCCCCAACGCCTATAACACTCTCCCCCCTCCTCCAGAGTCTAGGGCGTGGGCAATAGGCCTGTGCGATTATCGAAAAAAATCGATTTCGACCAATTGTAAGAATAATTGGAAATGTGGCCGATTCAATTGTCGGTAATTGAAGAAATGACAATTAATTGAAGTCATTCAATTATTTGACATCGAAATGGGTGTCAATCAATTGTCATTGCTCAATTAATTGACATCAACCAATGAATTGACAGGACTCAATTGGATTGTGCTTTTCAAAGGCTTTCCTTTGGCAATGAGAAGAATGAAAGAACAAGTTTGAAAAACAACAAAATAATTCAATCAGTTAGCCTTTATTAATTAATTAAAGGAATAGCTCGCTATTCGAAGACGGGAAGATGAGATCCTCAGCGTGTTCATCCGACAGACACTGGCGTGTGTTGATGACAATATTCCCACCGAGACAGAACAACCTCTCGGTGACCTCTGACGCAGTGATAGTTGCCAGGATAGCTAATATCTTCTTGCTTCCTTATCGAGGGAGGGGTAGGTGGTGGCCCTCTCCCGCCACCACGGCGACCTCCATCCTCACGTTTGGAATGCCCCTGAACCCTAGCCATTTCCTCCCTGAAGATCTCATGTGCGGTAGCAGGAGGGCCGGGCGCCGAGCGAGAGCGAGTAGCAAGCATCAGCAACGTCGGCCATCGGCCGGCTTCGAGCGAAAGTGAGCAAGCTCAAACGCACAATTTGCAATCCATGGCGAATCAATAATCGTCAATTAATCGATTACCGAACAATAATTGTGAACTGAATAACAATTGACAATTGAACAACAATTGACACTTGAAAAAAATTGACAATCAATTCAATTACCGCAATCGACATCGATGTGCTGAAATAATCGATCAATTGTAAAGGCGGCTTTACACATGGAAGTTACTTCCATGACAGTAGCCTTGCAAGTCGCTTGTAAGTGGTACTTCGATGTGTAAGCACGTACTTCTATGGCAGTAGGGGTCGATAGTGGAACTAATCGACCGTGGTTCGCACTTCGCAAGGAAAATAGACTGGCTTCTATTTTGCCTGCAAGTAGCATTTCGATTCAGCGATAGTATTGCAAAATTTCCGGTGAAATTTTCTGCCTGGTTAATATATTAAATTAGTAATTTATTAAAAGCTGTGTTGATATTACCTTCCAAAAATCTCTTTCAACTAGTTTTAATTAAAAATTAGCTTGATACTCTTCTTAACTCAGTTTGAAACAGGATTCATTACACAATACGACGGAACTATTTCGCAAGCGCGTAGGCTCACTTTTGAACGTCCACAGACTTGTGATTCGCCGTTGTTTACTTTCTGATGTGAAAATTGTTTGGCTTTGTTTCCCGATAAATCAAGTTAGTAACCAGAAGTATTTACTGAAATATCAATTTAAAACAGTTGTTTTAATTAATGCGGGTGATGTGAGCGACAAATTGGTTTGTTTTTGCTCTAGTGGCGTTATTTTCCATGTGCAATTTATGCGCAGTCCTTTGTGTATAATCTCGTCGCCCATTTAGCATACGCAAAGTTATTCTGGAGGTTTTCCACTAACTAAGATAGCCAGATTAATTACCAACTAAGTGGTTTCGCCGAGAGATACGTATGTCATCACTCTTATGGAACTCATGATTTGGCTGTGATAAAAAGACTGTGATAGTGTTTTGTGAAAGGATAGAGCTATGCCCCTGTCGATGGATTTTATTATTATTTTTCCATTGTGTGCCCATATCTATGCTTCATTGTACATAATAATTTATCTATTAAAAGTGTTGAAATGAGCCTGAATTATTTCATTTCGGGGGAATGCATTCTTCATGAGGTTGTATGTAAATAGGTTAACCCTGTCATTGCCTCCTGTCCTCCATGCTTGGCTGGCTCAACGAATGTGAATGCGGGGACGTTATATGGCCTAGAATGGTTCATCGAATCTGGTAAGTGTGGTGTGGGAGTTTTTTATAAAGACGGAAAGGTAGTTTCAGCGGATGGAGCAAGGGAGTGCCAGCTTATTAGGCAGCAAGTAAGTCTGTAGTGAAAGGCAAGAAAGTTTAAAATGAGAGTAATTGTACATCATAAGTAGTTATATTGCAAATTCATTGTAATAGAATGCATTTAATGAGGGAGATAAATGGTCACAACCTTTTGCTCAGCATGCTTTGAGATCATGATGGACATAATTTGAAAACATAAGAGCTACGGCAAAAAGAGTCTTCTCCTTTGCATTTCAAATTGGTACGCCATATTCGTTGTTTTGAATTTACCTCCTTTCGCCTCCTTACTTCTGCTATTCATTTATTTGCGGATAATCCGGAAGTAATGTGTAAGCAGAGCTATGCTCTGCAAGTAGCGATATAAATCGATACTTCGCTGCACTCGCTACTTCCATAGAAGTCAACTTCCATGTGTAAAGCCGCCTTAAAAATAATTGAATCGACGATTCAATTAATCGAATAATCGCACAGGCCTATTGGGCAATGCACTTGCTATTTAAACCTTGCCCCCCTCTTCCCCTCCATCCGGGGTCCTCACATAACCCATGCATCCGTAGCCACCCAGTCCCAAACTCCGGCAACCGCCGTTTATTAATGTAGTTTGAGCGAGATATTTCTCTAGTCATAATGACGACCATATTCGAATTTTATATTTTAATTTGAGCGTCTGTAATAAATATGAAGTAAATATTGTAATATTAATGGCGCAAAAAAATAGTTATATTTTATAAACCGTTGAGGGAACGTACAAACTACACACCGTTATAACTCGATGGTAGGCGAAGTAACTTTGTGGAATTTCGATATTATGGAATGAAGAGTCACTTGGTAATTTCCACACGTTTATTTAGTCAACTGACCGGTTTCGATGTTTACGACATTATTATCAATATATAACTCCAGATCCTGTTTTGTACTGTAGTTATATCTCTAATGATATTGTATTAAACATCGAAACCGGTCAGTTGGCTAAATAAACGTGTGGAAATTACCAAGTGACTCTTCATTCCAAAATACCGTTTGTTTTTTGACAAAATCTAGAGGTTAGAAATGTACGTCACGGCCTGTTTCACCACGAGGATTACAAAGTGTTTGATTAAGTTGAGTATTAACAAACCTAAAGTTCCAACTACTACTTGACAATTACGCTGTTTTCTTTTTTCATAAGTTGAGTTTATGGTTTCAAACGACGTCGAACACCTACAATGGGAGATATTTTGACTGCTGCCCGAATGCTTATGGGTTCCAAAACCTGTCGATGCTGAAGAATTTCTCCCACTAAACTCTCGTTTTACACCATTTTAACGGGGTAATAAGTATATGGATAATCGCGTGGTTATTTAACCCTTAGACTACAATTTTTTTCCTTTTTAAGCACCCATAAGTACCAATGGGACACAAATGTCCCATTGGTACGGGACACATAAGTCCCATTGGTACTTATGGGACGGTACATCTACCTGGGACATATAAATCCCGTTGGTAGTCAAAGGGTTAAGGATTAGTGATATGCATTGAGGTAGACGGAGAGGGCATTATGTCATCAAACTTTAACCTGAAGACATAAATATCCACCATAATGCCTGTTCTTTCCTTCCTTGCCTTTGTATACCACGGATGAGTAGACACACAAGCGGATATAAAGCAAGAATGTTTACCTTCATTTCAGTCTTCCTCTGGACAAATCGCTCCATGAGCACACAAATAGTGAATGAGTCCACCTTTTTTGTTGTAATTACCACAAAAAAGGTGGACTTTGAAAGGTGCCATCACCACAATTATATCTACGAAGTCTTTGTTTTACAGGGAGAGAACGAACTCCGTTATAAAAAATACGCATCCTTCAATCGTCTTTCCCAATTTCTTGTACGTTGCTGAGGTCTGAAGCCTCCTCCTTTATCCTGGTTTGGGACCGGCAGCGGAGGCTATAAAGCTACTTAATTGACCCAGCAGCCATTCGCAGGTGGAGTTTGCATATGGTATAGAGAACTGAACAATTTCAAAAGCAATTGAACAAAGTACAAACTTCTGCAATGAGATTTTTGGGAAGAACTAGACACGAACGGGCAGAAAGAGAAATACGGATATAAAACAAGAACTCGGCATACAATGCATCAACAGAGCGATACGAGGATATACTGCAATATATGGAGAGGATGAAGGAAGAATACCTAAACAAATATGGGAATATAGATCAAGAGGAAGAATACCTCTGGGACGTCCACGCAAGAGATGGAATTGCCAAGACTGTATAATGTGCATATGTATAAGGTCTAAACAGGCTTTTCGTCTAATAAATACTCAAAGAAGACGACTTCTTGTAGTAGCGTACCATTGTCTGTTATTTTACTGCACTTTTTATGATAAAATCATTTGTTTAATATTTAAGCCTCACATAAGGGTCACTAATCTCCTGCACGAAACACAGCCTTAATTTTCAGCGAAATTAACATAGAGTTGATTGAAAATAACGCGGATCCCCCGCGAATCGAACGCAAGGCTTGCCTATACCTCCGAGGATGACGAGGAGAACAGTTAAGGCCTTGGGAGAGAGAGGGCGAGGAATATTGAGACGAGGACGCTGAGCAGAGTGCTCAGCTCAAGGAGCACGTTGGACGGTAGCAGGGCAGCAAAAGCCTCGGATTCGCATTGTAATCTCGGCCAATCGCCATTCTCCTGCACATGGGCAATGGGTAGTTAGTTTGTTGTTGACCGGCTGGCCGGTTAATTGGTTGCCAACTTTCTTGCTTAGCTGGCTTCCCTCTTAATTGGATGCCTGGCGGAGGAGGCTGATTAGTTGTTCGGTCACTCACACACAGGGCGATCCCCATGAAGTGAGGGTTGCGGGGGAAGGAATCCGCAGATTGGGGGGTTTATAGAGAGTTTCCTGAGCCTCTATAGGGGTTCGTCCTTCGCTTCTCTCGGGGGTTGGCTGGTTAGTTGCTTGCTGCTTGACTGCTTGGTTGTCAAGGAAGCACTAAGGGGGCCACCTCACCCAATCGTTTTACCTAAGAGGCCCATTATTTCCAAGATGCTCGTCCGTATTTGGATTTAGGATCCATGGAAAGAGCAAAAGAAATTGATTCTACGGGTCAGCTGTGCTTATGATTTACATATTGCAATATTCACTTTACGAGTCGTCTTTATTCTCTCTAATACGATGGATATGCTTCGTCATCCCACCCAGAAGAGTCATCCCATGGTTCACATTTCCCACTGAGATGGCTGAATGACATAAATAGTTTACTACATAGTATATAAGTTTACTACATTGTATACTCTCATAAAAAGCGCAGGTTAAATAATTGGCTTAATATTCTGTGTAAATTAGCCATCAATGGTCATTCAATCCTAAGATTGGTTGACTGTATCCCTTCATCCTAAAGACAGTTACCGTACTCCCTGGTAGTTATTCTTATGTACATTCCTCTTTATTTGGTTCATGTATTTATCCCTTGGCCTTCTTCTTGTGACTTTTACCTCTATTTTCTCGCAATTATGTTCTTCACACACCCATTTTACTTCAGGGTGTGCCCAATCCATCAGGTTCTTCATTTCTGTATAGTGTTCCACATGGTTCTTTTCTCTTCTACTAGTCTGTATACCTCTTAATTTTTTATTTCATCCGTCCATTTGATCGTCCATCCTCATTCAGCACCATATTTCTAATGATTTCAATCCTTGCTCCACATTAATATTTTTACGTACTGTTTCCTCGTTCGTAGTCCTATCTTCATTGGACACAGTAGTTGCCTTTTCATCATGAACGCTTCCTTAGCTTGGGCTATTCGACGCTTAATATTAGTTTTACTTCTTCCATCCCACGTAATGGTACTTCCAAGATAGGTAAAGGAATCTACTTGCTCAAATTTATCTCCTCTTAGGGTGATTTATGCATTCAGCTTCTCTCTTTCCCATATTAGGATGTAGGTCTTCTTCTTACTTATTTTCATGCTATATAAAATCATTGCAGGACGAATCAAAACAGATTCGAAATTACTCATTTACTCCGAAAAAATATTCCGGATTAAATTCCGGAATGTGCGGAAAATTGAAAAATACATAGTTTATTTCTTTATTGCCATAAGCTTTCACAAATTTGAGCCAGAAACAATAGTATTCATTGATCAGTAAGGTATCCTTGTATGGATTTCTACAGGGAATGTCATTCATATTTAAGGGCAGAGGGTCCAGTTTCTTTGTGTTCCGCTTAGCGTTTCCTATAGTGACCTCTCACATAGCCCAGAAAATCAAAGAGTTTGGGTATAAATTGACATGCTTAAACGGCGCGGCGGTCTTAGGCCCTCGCTAATAGTCAAACGCTGTTCATTATGGGCTAGGACGTCAAAACTTGGTATGCTACTAAGAGAACGAGTTCTGAGAAAATATGTTTCAGAGCTGTAACATTTTGCGGATCGTTGCTTTTGAATTCGTTTCTCCACTAAATCTGAAAAATAATTTTTGGAGTGATTTGACAAGTGGAAGGAAATTCAGAGTAATATGCGGCCGTTTCAATTATACCACCGAATCATAAGAGGAGTTGCAAATGTCTCATGTGAGTAAAATTGGTGTTGCAACTGAAATATTTTCCAAAATTTCATTTTGATTGTCTTTCACCTTCAGTCTGACACGGCCGTATTATCATGAGGAGTGTGTGTGTTAAGAATTTCTAGCACATCATTTGATATCAGTGGCGAAATATTAGCACTTATGTGCACTCATGGAAGCTTCTTTCACATGGTACTCTTATAACTGATACCTGATTCTATTTGAACGGTCGATCACGACGTTCGATCGAAGCGTTCATCTACATACTACCCTGCGAGCCGCCGCATGGGCGTGTGGCAGGAGGTGTTAGGACACCAGCCGTGTATAGGTGCGAAGGAGAATGTTATAGGGGGATGAAAAGGTGAAGTGTATTTCTGCAGTGTTTTCAGTGGATCTGTTTTTATTATGATCACTTATTGTGCATGGGAAGAACGAATGTTTGTACCTATCTGTTCGGTAATGTATTTCTCTTATTTTATCTTTCCTGTCAGACCTAGGGATGTAGCGCGGCGTCAACATAATATTCTCTGTGCCACATTGAAACACACTTGTTGAGAATTTCTCAAACACTCTAAGCCTAGCGTGTAGCCTCCGAGACTCTAGTGGTTCCCAACCTAATCTCTCTAACTCTACCTCTAAAAGCAGTGAAACACTCTTTGTTCGCTCGTAGCAGTTTTTAACGAAGCGCACAGCTTTCCTTTGTATTTTATTTATTTTTCGAATCAAATATTTCTGTCCATGGTCCCAAATGCTCGCGGCGTATTTGGGGGTGTGACAGCGTAGATATGACGTTGTGTGTGATATGTGTGTTGACTTCCAAAAGAAGTGTACTGCAGTGCATTTACTAAGATTTAGTGCAAGCCCCCACTCCTGGCACCACGGGCTATTGTCATTTAGGTCTGATGACAGAATTTCTAAGTCCGCATCTTCGCCGATTTCGCGGTAGATGGCCGCATTATCTGCAAATAATCTAAGGTTAGGTACTGCTTACTCGATAACTTAGGTAATTTATGTCAATAATGAATAAAGGGGGCCAATCACGCTTCCTTGTGAGATGCCGGATGTCACTCTTACCATATCAGAGCTAATACCGTCAGTAACTACTTTTTGCTTGCGATCACTTAGAAAGTCACGTATCCAATTCACTACTTTTTGGTTTAACCAATATTATTGAAATTTAAATATATTTTTTGTGAGAAACCTTGTCAAATGCTTTCTTGAAATCAAAGAATAGCGCGCGTCAGCTTGTTTTTTTCGATTCGCCTGATTTTAAGAAGGAATTTTACGAAGGAATAGGAAGGATTTTAAGTAATTTAGGAAGAGCGCAAGCTGTGCTTCGCAAGATCTACCCTTCCTAAAGCCGTGCTGACTGCCGTGTACATAGTTTCGATTGTCCAAGAAGGTCATAATATTGTTAAAAATAATGTGTTCGAGAATATTGCATAAAAACGATGTTCAAGATATAGGTCGATATTTTCCTGGGTCGTGTCTGTTTCCTTTTTTAAATATTGGCGTGATGTTTGCTATTTTCCAGTCTTGAGGTACCTTGCCTTCGGATAATGGCTTGCTAAATATTCGATTTCTAGGAATGGTGCGATCTATGGCGCTAACTCCTTGAGCATACGTGCAGGTATTCCCTCTGGACCTGGGGACTTGTTACTTTTAATCGAACGTAGTAGTTCAATTATCCCATCACGTTGAATAATGATGTCAGACATCAGCTCATTAATAAAAGGAATGTCTGAACCAAGTGCATTGTCATCCATAGTGTGTATATTTTCGACGTAGTAGTTTAATATGTTGGCTTAGTCGACACTGTTGGTAACTACTTAGTCGTTTTTATCCAATAAAGATTACAGTTGAAGATTTGCCCTGAAGCTCTCTCTCGTAAGACTAGAATGACTTAGGGTTTTCATCTAGTAATTACCTATACTATAAATTACCTATAAAAATAAGTATAAAATACCTATTATTTTATTCTTGAAGTATTTTAGAGTAGTAGGTACGCATTATTTCCTTTGTTTTTGAACGTTGAGCAACGTAAAGTTCTCTCGGCACGAGTTCCGTCACTTTGTTACCTAACTAAATAGTTTTTAAATAAGTTGTCCTATTACCTGTCTCCTGAGCCCCCAACTTACTTCGCGATTATACTAACGAGGTCCTTTACTCTCACATTTGAGTTTTTTGTGGAATATATTCATAAATTCCTTGGCGCACAATTTACAAAGAATATCTCCACTATACTTCGGTTCTTTCGTGTTTTTCTATGTTTACGTTTGAGTTGATTCAAATTTTTTCAGTGGGTTTCAAGATATTGATAATTTTTAATGAAAGTCGTAAAACATTTTTCAAAATAAATTAGTAGTTATTGTAGTTATTTTAAACTGATTTTCCCAAAAACATCTCTCATATCTTTGAAATGCCATATGTGCACTCTGTGTTATAAATCTGTTTATTAAATTAATACTGAACTTCAAAGCTCCTTACATTCTTTTACATTTATCATAAATTACAACCCTTTTCTACTTCCATTCTGTTCCCACGAGATCCCAAAGTATTTTTTTTCTTTTCCTTATAATCGGTTTTGTTTCTAGTCTCCAAAGAAGTTTTTATATCTAGTGCATGTAAGAGTTGTATGGTAACGTGTACTGCTTTTATTGTATAATGACGATACATACGAGTTGTTATTAATGGTATACTGCATTATTATGAGAAAACAATTATCTCCCTTTATTGAAAGCGTTGTTAGGTTAGAAATGGCCTTTTTCTTCACATAAGAGTTTTATTTCTCTGTAGCATCTTGCAGCATTGGACGAAGTTTACTCGTAGTTTTCCATCAACTCCCTTGAATATTTCATCAATCACATACGCCGAGAAGAACTCAGTGCCTTGAGGGATTCATTTAAGATCTCTATACATATTCAAACATATTTTTGTAACTGGTGAAACACTGTCACTGTTGGAACACATTAATCTCTACTCTGTAGCTAGATTTCAATAACTTGGATCAATCTAAAAAAAAAACTAATCAAATTTAGAGGTTTTCACAGAATTTGCGGAGCCAGAAGTTGAAGTTTCCATTGTGGATGCAAACGATGTCAACCATAACACAAATGAAAACATGTACAAACTTAAAATGAATGTAGGTATATAAAAAAGATGGAAGACTCCAAGATATGAAGTGAACTAAAATGAATTAACAGTACCTAATTAAGTAGCAATAACCAATCAGCTGTACGAACTTCGGATTGGAAACAATGATCCCAAATCCCACCTCGCAAAGACACCTGATAGAGGCGGCCATTACACAAATTTTGATGTCAAGATCCTCCATTATGAGAGAAAGGGACGACACCTGGACACGTTTGAACAGTGGAAGATCATCAAAAGGAAGAAGAAGAAAATAAAACTTTTACACTACGTAGAATTTGATGTTCACTCTCCCATTATATCCTTATCCAGCTGACAACCCAAGCTACTACTCCCTCTCCCCCCTCTCTTTCCTCCACCCTACTCAATACTTCACAAGAACCCCCTTCCCATAACACACCCCCCATAGGACACTCCCGAATCTCTAATCCTCTGGAAGGTCATCTAATAACACCCCCACTGTTATTCACCATCAACCATACACCCTCCCTCCCCCCTCCTTACTAGCACCTCCCTCATTGGCTAAGCATCCCTCCTCTCTATTTTTCCATGCATGAATACCCATTGGAGATATAACTACAGGATTGGATTGTTTGGATTGTTTACATTAGATTTTTTTGTAGTGTATACCTGATGATGACGCCCTAAGCGTTGAAGCACGTGTTGTGTATTATTGTACATTAAATGAGGGCCTGAGAGTCAAAGTAATACAAGTAACATCAACACGAAAAACGATTTGAGTGCATATTCCCTTAGTTGGTACCGTCGGGTACCGTCAGGTAACTACAGGAAAAGGAATACAAGTGTACGAACGGTGCTGCGATCTAGCCGCCGAACACTTAAGCTACTTTGCTTTTTGTCATTTCTTACCGGAGTAAAGTGATACAGGTGACACTGGACGATGTTTTTCACTTGTATTACTTTGACTCTCAGGCCCTCATATATAAATGGACAGTACAACTCCTGAAGTTTAATTTAATTCCTGACTCCATTCGTGATTAGTCTTCATAAATACAGTACGGACTACTCCTACTTTTGCCGGAATCTTTAAATGCATTGACCATCATGACAACGACTTTAAATTTATCGTAGACTCAGACAGAATTTGGCGCAGTAATAATTATAAATTGTATATTCACTATTCGCCATAGGCATTTTATTCCGTATGATACAAAGTTGAATTCCACCATATCATCCTATTTACTAACAGCATAGAGTAAGCATATAAGTATACATGTACTTACTCTATGCTAAAAGCTAACGTTTTTTTTGCCGCGAAGGAAGTTAATGCGTTTCAAAACTTTCCCATTATAATTTTCCCCCTTTGAAAATGGAATTTGTTCTTACCCATCCTGACGGCCAGCTAATACTCATGAGAAAGGGTCAATACAGCTGAGTTGTCAGAAAAGTTTGGAGGGATAAACCGATGGCTATACTTTTTCATGAAAGCTGGAACTTGGGAAAGTTTTCCTTGCACGAGAAACATGCAAGCATCTCTAAGGCAGTCGGAAAAAAAGATTTTCATGATCGATATGGTGGGGAGGAGAAACCATCATTCAACCCCTAAAGGCCAAATCAGCAAGTTAAGTGATCGATCACGTGATACCGGAAGGCGAGTCACTCCAGTAAACGAACGATTACAAAATCGGACATTGACTATAAAATACGAATTTTAACAATTTAAATTATATCAAACCTTTATATATCTATTTACATGAACATACTAGCGAAAATACCCGTTGATTCTCAACGGTAGAGAAAAAACTTGAAAATAATGTAGTAGTGATGTTTATACAAAAGTGAAATGATTTCGACCAGAAAAAATATAATGAAATCGCTTTTAAATTTATATCAAAAAGATAAAAAATCGAAAACCGAATAATAGTTTGCTGATAATACATAGATGATGGTATATAATTAAATCGAAACGTAGTGGAAAGCGGAAGGTATCCGTTGAAATTCAACGCGTGTGAAAAACATTGAACTTATTTTATAAGAAAACCACAAATCCTGAAGAATAGTGTCAGCTAGGTCCTTTAAGTAGTGTGTAACCTATCTTGTACGTTGTGTTCATTGTAGTAGACACGCTGACAAGTTTCCAGGTGCACGGAGAGATGAGTTACCGTTGGTCCTCTTACATGACGGGAAACCCAAAAATGGGCCACGCAGACTCATTACTACTTAAATAGCACCCAGGTTTATAGATGGTCAACTCGTCCCTCCGGCTCTCTTGAGCCGTCTTCTGAGTGAATGACGGCTTCATCGCTTCCCTTGTATACATACATGTATATGCATTCAATGACTTAATTGAGTAGCGCTATTCAACTTTGTTTTGTACGTTTAGTATGGATTGGATAGCAGGGTACAATCCAGCGGTTGACAACGTCAAAAGGAGCATTTGTAGCGGCAGCCATGTTTATTTGACCTATCAATCAATCTATCAATGGTTGATATTTTTATTTTCTTTACATTAACGTGGGGAGCGTGGTGGCCTAGTGGGTAGAGCACTTGGCTACCGATCGGAGGGTCCCGGGTTCCAATCTTTTGGACGCCCCCGAACAAAAAAATCACGCTGAGTGCGAGGTTGCCCAGGGAAAGGAACTTGCCCCCCTACCCTGAATGTGTGAAATTCACACGCCTGTGGCTTAGTCCGGTGTGAGCCCTACCCTCAACTATCCAAACCAACCTTCGGGTTGAATCACTGAGTGAGTGAGTTACATTAACGTAGTACATTTTTGGTATAAACGTATATTTAATATTTATGAAAAATCTTCCGGTAACAAAAAACATAGGCATTATTTCCAAATTCATCCCACATTCCTGTTGATTCACCTTAATGTATTTAGCTCGGATGAATTCACGTGATATTATATGGCAAGGCATTGTGACTTCGGCACAATTGGACGAGAGGAAATACATTTAAATAATTTTTAGTTTTTATTTATCTTTAATTAGAAATTTGAAATATTGTATGCTGGTTTTACGTCCATACATTTCGAATTTCTTAGGATTGAATGAAAATGGGATTTCAGGCTCTGTCAAAAAGAATGTATCTTATTTTAAAGGGATATAGGCTGGTTTTACAACCCCTATTCCCGTCCTAACATATTTCCGCAGCGCTGAAAGTAGCAGTTGCAGCGTATTCTACGAGCAACAGCTAAGAGGCAGCAATGTTGAAGAAAGCTCCATTCAAATCGTTAGGAAAACTATGAAGATATTTTCATCGCTATAAGGATCTCCCAATAATCGATTTAACATGAATATTCTTTTGCGTACCAAACTCCGAGCAAAATCAATCAATCGTAAAAACCCTAAACATTAAAACTTTGGAATTAATTAAAGTCAGCTGATAAATATCAGGAAGATTATCTAAGAAGTGATACTTAAGATAAAATTTCCACGCAACGACGTTACTCTCTGTTAATTATTTCAAAATGCGGTGATCTTTTCCTAATCATTAGTAGGAGCCTTCATAATCTTTTGGGTGAAAAAACGGCTGAACTGTTAATATTATTAGGGAAAATACAGCAAACTCTGCGTGTATCCTTTGTTTGAATTAGACGAATCGAAGGCGTTCCTTTGCTCCATCTATTTGCGTTCACAGCGATGCAGAAACGAACCTTGCCTATGATGGTACAGGATTTTGTTTTGCTATCCACGTATACACTATGGTATCTGTATCCAACTATTTCTCACATGTTACACCATTATACTCCCTTGATATAGTTTATGAGAAAGTGACTAATTATTGTGCTTTCTATGGTGCCCTTTTATATAGGTTTATTTCTAAAGCTTTCCTCCGAAAGTTGTTCAAATGTAGCCTATCGCTTATACGAAAAATGCTGCTGTTCAAGAGATTTAAAAAAGAGCATGTAAAAAATCACTATTTACCAAGAGCATCACTTGGCATACCATACCGTCATGTCCAGGTACATATGCATGTCAGTTCACGATCAGTAACTGCCTCTGCCAGATAGCGTATTTTCTATGAAATCGGCCGAAGAACCAGATTTATACCCTGAGCCTCATATAAGTGAGCCCACAAGTAAGGTTAATAAGCAAGGCGAAAGTTTGGCCTTATTAAATGGATCATTCTCTCATCTTAATTTTAGAGAAATATGTACGCGCACAAAAATGAACGCAGATAAACCTGAGGCCATAAAATCAAAATCTTCCGAATCACGGTCCGTATAAGGATTCCTTCAGGTAAGATTGTAAGTTGCCCATCAAAATACATCAATCCATATTACACAAAATGTTCAAATATAATTTGTTGGACCAAAGAAGAATTAATTGCAATTTTCCACTGATAATTTTTTAGGCGACCAGTTTCAATGTTTGCCTCTTCGGAGCCTCGGGACACTTAGTGACACGGGTTTGCCATCCCTTTCTTCATTCAGCCTATAATTATCTATCTAGAAGGGTAGTTCGTGAAGAATAAGTTCCTGAACACTTCGATACGGACGATAGTAACTGACGCCTCTCTATGACAACAGCTACCTCATAGATGATCCTACCGAAATTTCTCGATATACTAATTGATATCCGTCACGTTGACAGATCGTTCTCTTGATATTTTTTGCGTCCTGGGTCGACATTTCAATATTGTGTATCGCTCAGCACTACCGATGTCCAAAGAGATGCAACGTGCTGCTACTGGCATCCCCCGCCATCTCTCTTTCTTCCCTCTCCAACACCTCCCCCTCCTTCGCTGGACCACCCCTCTTCCCTCCCCCCATATAAACCTCCCCCATCTTTTACCCTCCCCCCTCTCCACCAAATGGCATCCCCCCCTCCCCCGTCGTGCACTTCCATTTCAAGTCCCCAAGAAGTTCCACCAACAGCCGCGCCGTCCCAAGGGGCGCTGCCGCCGCGACATCCCCCGCCACATCCCTCAACAGTCGGCACTGCACCCCTTCCCCTCCCTCTCCAGCCCCCTTTCCCCCCATCTGCCCCTCCTCCTGTGGCATATCTCGCCCCGGGCCACCCCCAACACTCCTCGCAGCCCCCCCACCCAGCCACGTCAGATCGGGAGGGCCGGGGGTGGAGGGCAGGCTGTAGGGACTAGGGCAGAGGTCATCACTTATTCACTCACTCTTCCCTAATCTCGAGACCTTCCATCCCTCCTCCCTCTCCTAGTGAGTTCTTTCCCTCCCTACCTCCCATATCCCACCCCCCCCTTACACATTCGTTGCCTAGGTCACCACTTCCCCACCTCGACCAGTGCAACCGTACAACTTCCCCTCTTTCCCCTTCCCACCCGCAATCCTCTCTTCATCTTTTTGACAACTCTTCCTTCAAGTTCATCCTGTTAAGAAGACTTCCTCACACTCCTCAGCCTCCCCCAAATCTCCCCTTATCCATCTCATATCCACATCACGCTTGCACTTCAATACGTCCGTCCAATGACATACTCTAGGGCCAACAAGATTTATATTTTTTTGTCTTTCCTAAGGGGTTAGAACACGTTGAGGGTCTTAAAAGAAAGGTTACCATATTCTGATTCCCTAAAACCTATCTACTCATAGTTCAGTCATAGTTATAGTTTATCTTTAGTCATAGTATCACTTTCTCAAAGATACCAAAGTATCTCACATTTATCGCACTAATTTCCAAGATATTTACCAAAATATAGAAGCCGTTTTCCATGGGTAATTGCACACATATGCACTCCAGAGAGACTTTAAATAAATAATTAGATTTTTTAAATGCATAGATGTGGTCAGAAATTTATATGTGTGGTTTGTATGTTTACTCAACTATTTTTAAAAATAAACCAAATACTCACCGCAGTCGCAAATCTAACATGTAAAAATAATCGCTATAAACCTTCATTTGTGAAGGCGTTTTCACCGTATCGCGTGAATAAAATGAGTCAAGTTAAAGACTTATCTAGATATATTTACTTGTTTACTGAAAATTTCAGACATGCAGTCAATTTTTTTTGCGTCATTAATATTACAATATGTACTTGCTTCATGCCGCTGCTGATATTAAAAAATAAAATTCGAATATGGTCTCTTTTTCGAATAGACACTTTCCAAGATTATAGGGTACTTGGGCAATACCTACGACTAACAGGGTACCGCCTTGCATGGGACTTCAGGCGAGGGAGATGTGACGAAGATGCGACTCATTCTGGGATGGGAAGCAGCCGATGCCGACCCCATCTCGCGGAGAAAAGTTGAACCGAGCCCCTGACAGTCACGCAATATCCATACCTTTCCAACGCCATGACATTGCCTAAGCAGCAGGATACAGGTAATTGGCAGCATTAAGTTTTAAATCAATTTACAGGTAAAATAATCATTCCAAAAGCATTGATACCCCGCCATTGCATCAAAACCTATAGTTGGAATGGAAATTAAAAATGGGCTGCTGTATTTATCGGATATCAGAGCTAAAATACTGATGATGAGGAAGCCTAAAAATACATTTATAAAACCCGAGATGGGCAGCCGAAAAATCCCAAATTTCCTTGCTAAATGTGACGAAAAGTGATAAAAAATGTGTTGATAAAACTGAGTCAATTTCTTTTTGGAATTAAGAATACCTGTATTGTTCCAAAAAATTAATAGAATATTTCGACTACTGCTAATGGTGGCATTATCAATGGGGAAGTGGTTTAAAATTTAAAATATATATTACTCAATACTTGCAACCATGATCATTTTAGCATCACTTATGACGAGGTAATTGATCCTTGCGTCATAATTCTGTATTAAAAGGATGAAACCTCAGAGAATGCTGATCAGCGCAAGGCTGACCCTCGTAACTTGGAGTTACAATTAAGGTCAACTAAATAGGTGATTACACGTGCATCCTGCTGATAGGCAGGTGTGTTTGCTAAAACCTGCGACCGTGAGTTTGTCAGCGATAAATTATTACACTCGGCCAAAATATGTGCACATTGACAATTAACATTCAAGTATTTGCACCAAATTACCCTTTACCTTGGTCAAGTTTTCGATTGGGAACTTCCGCCCATCAGACTGTTCATTAACGCCAGGCACGTGCACTGTATATAATGTTTTTTATGACTATTCATTAGCCATTTTTATATAATCATTAAAAACTTTAAGCATATGATAAAAATTATAGTTGTGAATTTGGAGCTACTGAAATGTTCTTCGAAAATTACCTGCTACCAATGCTGAAATGATAGTTAAATTTTTGTCCAAATTAACAATTAATTCTCATAAACATGTTGAAACTTATTTTGTTGGTGAGTATTTAGAAATGGTCATACAAGAAAAAAATTCTTGGGATATTAAAAAATGATTTCTAGCATTTATGTAAATTAAGTTACATAATGCGCGTAGTGCGCATTATTGTATGATATTTGTCGTGGTTAAGACGTTATCATTCAATGCCACGATGGTATTCATATTGATATGGGAGAAAACTGCGCTGGTAGGTTTCCAAAGTGAGTTTTAAGATTCGCTCATGCAATATAACGATTAAAATTATCCTGATATGAGAGAAAACGTCGCAGGTATAATAACTTGGGATGGAGAATATGAAATGAATGTTCATAATATCGCACCGCCATCCCACGATTAACCTGAAACAATACCGCGACTACGCATACATATACAGCATCGCGGAAACTAATCAGAACTGAGCAAACCGAACCAATCCGGATCCTCTCCCAACCCAACCGTCTCAGAGCAAACCTTGGGAACGAAACTTAATCAAACCTCAATAAACAGCGCCAGAATTATCGAAAAATACAATCCTTGCCAAACACGCAAGAGTGTTACGCCTCGTCCGGTTAAAATGTTATCAGACCAAACCAGATACTACCTCAAAGGAGTTGCAAGGATTGGTAAGAAGAGATGCATTGCTTGAAGGTAATGCCGTTTATCTCTATGTTCCCTACTACCTAAATACATTCTTCTTCCAACGGTATGTTCGCATTCATAAAGAGCCATCCCGATGATATCCGTATTTCTTTTTGGAATCTTTAAAGAAATGTTAGTAATTAAAACAAATTCAAAACTACTCGAGAAACTAATCGAGGATTAGATAATATTCAATGTTATTAATAAATCAATTGATAAAATTACATCAAATGATAGCGGAACAGTTTGCTGGCAATAGTTCCTTCACCAAAATGTCATATTCGGATCTTACCTACAATTGACATTCTCCTCCCTCCTGAAAAATGCGTAAATGTATGCACAATAAGTAAGTATTGGATGCCAAATATTGACAAAATTCTATCGTAAACTGGAAAAAATAGAACAATTCTACATTAAAAATTTAATCCCAAAACCGCAGTAAGGCGTCTGGCAGGATGGAAACATACATTTCATGGGATAAAGAATTGATCCGCAAAAGTTAATACGCGGTAGGGAGATAATTATGTACAAATAAATGAAAATCCTATCCTGTGAAAATCCTGTTCGACATCGGATCAACCATTAGAATGAGAATAAAAACTATGCAAAATCATTGGCGGAAAAAATCACGCAACACTATTGCTTTGCATAGAATGTGGTATGGAATTCGGTAATCAACTGGGCTGAAATTTGCTCCGGCTTTTCAATATACTTAATCACCTTTGGATCATACGAATTGCTGTCTTATATTTAATTTATAGTTACGCATATAATACAGATAATTGATGCTATCATTTTTTTCAACTCACCTGCACTTATTAACCTATACATTATCCGTAAAATTCAGCGACGATTCAGAAGATTTCCTCCAATGACGGAAAAATGTACCCCGCGGACTTTCAACAGAAATACGAATTATGATAACCATAGAAAGCAGTTAGAACTAAGTTTTCATGATTTTGATTCATTAATATAAAAGTGGCAGAAAAATAATCATCACAATAAAGGCAATCTTCATTAATAACTGATCAATAAGATATATTTAATTATCCATTGTTATCAGATGCTATCATCTTTGGATGAAATAGGTGCACTATAGGTGATATTTCGCAGGCGGAATAATAACAACATTTTATTGCATTTTGAGGTTGAAATTGGGAAATAACTTGGATAAGCATTCACATGCAGAGCATGTAAACTCCTTGCGGCTTGGGAAAAATTTTGATTCTATTGATCTCTAGTGATATATTTCTTCTAGCCTCAATCGAAGAGGTATTAGTCAGTTTATCTTTCACAGAAAAGTATATACATATACTTCGGAGGCATTAGATTTAGTCAAGTGATACGGCGTAAAACCCTAAAAACGATGAACTACTTCATTTTGGACCAAGTAAATGGCTTATGGCAAATTGACTCTTTCACTCGTGACACCCAGAATTTGAAAAATTACTTTCCACGCCCTCTTAACAAGTAAAAATGCTTAAATACGCACGACACAGATGGGTGGAGTGACTCAAAGGTGTTTGTCAGTTTTCAGTTTGTAAACTTTCTCGGAAAAGTACATAGATTCACTTCGGAGTCACCCGATTTTATCACGTGATACGGCAAAAAATCCTCAAAAAGACGAACTAATTCATTTTGGACAAGTTAAATGGCTTGTAGCAAATAAACTCTTTCGCTTGAAGGTCCCAAAATAAAAAAAATACTTTCCAGCCTTCCTTAACAAATATAGATAGTTAAAGACGCACGATACAGATTAGAGATGGATGGAGGGACTCGGAAGCTGAATGAAATCGCTTTCTCGTCCTTCCCTCTCTTCAGCAAACCCCTCTCAACGTCTCCGAAGTTCCTTTCTCGTTTCACTCCCTTTTCCCTCCTAGCCTTAAATGCTCCCCGTCGTCTCCTTTCCCTCTCCTTCCTTCTTCCTCCGCCTCACCCTCGTCCCATTCCCAAATCGTTTAACTCCCTCCTTCCTCTCCATCTATCTCTCCTTTATCCCTGCTCCGTCTCCTCCATTTCACCCCTCTTTCCCTCGTTTCTGTTCCCATCTCTCAAGTACCTCTCTCTCTCTCTCGCTATTCATTTTTCATTTGTTTACCCTGTGAAACCCGCGGGGATAAGTAGTTTTCCTCCCTTCAACCCTCTCTCCCCTACGCCCCAGAGGTCCTCCTCAAAGCGATCCATTGCCCTCCCTCCGTGCTTTCTTCCCCTCACTTTCCGCCACTCCTCCTCGACCAAGGCTTCACACGCCAACCTCCACGCGAGCCAGTCTAGCAGTCTCGTCCCTTCGCCCCCTGCACAACTCCCGAACTCACTCCAACTTCGGTCCTATCCTGGCGATTTCTTTTCTCTGTCTTCCCACAAGGTTAATGCACTCGTGATGGCAATGTTTCGATAGGCGACTTACGTATCATCTTCAGGACTGTTAATTAAAGTTCAAGTTACGTTCATTCCCATGAATTGCAACAACACTGAAATACATGAAAAAAAAAATATATGACAAATAACAATACAAAACATGGGCACACCTTTAGGCAATGACCAGATACCACAGAATGCCAGAATTGATTACTCAACTAATGCTACTATTAATTTAGGATCTAATGTCCGTATTTAAATTATGATTAGCTTAATGCATTGAGGTTATTTGTGAGGGTTCCATGAAAAATATTCAAATTATGCAGGTATTCTGAAAATCACGTGCTTACTGGGGTACTCTCAAGATATAGCTATGGCGTGTGGACAGCACGTTGCGTAGCGTATACGCTTAATCAGAGTGGATCAATCTTTTGCTAAATTAGGCACAGCATTTAATAAGAACATTTATTGAATTTCACATCAGTATGTAACCTATGGCTACTAAATCTCGGTCTTCCGACATTGAATTGCATGCAGAAAACTTACTTTTTAACCGAAGTAACTTTTAGTTATGCTGTATTGATTATTAATAGGAGTTAATTTTGAACTACAAACAGCCGAATTCTGGTACAATAAAAGATTTGTTTCGTCTGTTATTTAAGGGTCTTATACTTCCCAAGTGTTAGCTGACATTATGGGTACCTACCTATACATTCTCGAATTTTATGGCTTCGATTAATCAACAAATAAGGGTACTTACATGGTTTCCATTCATCAAAAAGTAAAATATTAGTACAAATTACTTTAAATACTATTATCATACGCATGTGTAAGAAGTAGAAGCAAATGGTACGACAGATATAGATATCAATATGTGATTGGGAATTAGGTCTTGTTGTTTTTGCATGCATGAGATTTCAGAGTTAGTGATACGAGTATTGATTCTAAATAACAATACCATGAAAATTCATCTCACTTCGCATGTTGGAAATTGGAAACATGCTCACGCTAAGCTACTTATCAAGAAACCTTATTTAAAAACGCTTGATGAATCCAAACTTTGAGCTGATATTACAATTAAAATTGTGCTTCTTTGAATGATGTTAACAAATGCGCAAACTAAGGCTATGACGATAACCATGCTTTATAACCAATAAATAAAACTTAATGGTGCAGGCTTCCATTTACCCTGTGCATTACGAAACAATCTTTTCGCCACACATTTTTCCTAATGATTTGCAGAGTTACCAAATTCTTTTATAAACTATGGCTAAAGTGAATCGGAGATACCGGTGGAGTATTAAGAGGCAGAATAATCAAAGCCAGTTGCAAAAATTACAACATTTCTGACGTAGCAACTTGACAACGATACCATGGAATTAATATTTACTCCACAAACTCTCAGATAAGGGTCAACTTCCCATATGAATTTAACTCGCCGGTCATTCAATCAGTCCCAGACTCGTAAACGGCTGGGTTATTTTGGACTTCACCCGTAGACAGCAATTTTGATAGCGGATCCCCTACTTGTAACCCCAAGGGTCGCTCTGTACTGCAGCAGAGGATTCTTTTTATCCGATCGACAAAGAATATAGCCTGAATTTATCTCTCGCCGAAATTATAATCACTCCCTCTGTCTCATTCCATGAGAACAATACATTTTCCCGCATTTCAATCTGCAATCTCCCCTATCTTATTCTCACGATCCTCATTTCCCGGTAGTGTAACACTTGACCCTTTCAAGCTCTACGAGTTACCATGGATGCAAATGAAGGATTGGAGGTGATATCGGATACGCAGGGGTCATTTTTAGTAGTTTAGATATATATCACAAGTAAGGATATAATTGCGAAAAAATAACTATAATAAAACTCATTCAATCTCTCTCATCTTTATCATGGTAAGTAGAAGGGAACATGACGGAATCAACGCAAGTAATTTTCATCCAATAGCTAGTTTATTTTGGAGGATATGGCATAATTATAATTCACATAAAAACATAAGTCTAAAACTGCGCGATCTCTGTGCACCGTTTTACTGCAACGCTCAGTGTTTCCAAGAACCAGAAAATAAGCAACTTTCAAATTATGAAAATTCCAAAGCATCACGCCTGATACTGAAAAGGATTCAATAAGGTAAACTTTTATAGTACTACTTAATACATAAACTCACGACCCGGGTTGGAAATATTTGTGACTGACATAATGTCAAAAAAGCCTTAAAGGGTCATCTTCCATAGAGTTAGGAATTTGACGTACTCGTCAACATTTCCCAGGTCAACTTTTACTAACAAATTTTGAGCAGTCGTTAGCGACCGTTTATCGTTTACTTGCATTCATTGACCCTTACCTTCTTAATATATCTTGCAGTAAACTTCCACAAACAACTAAACATAAAATACAGATAATGTCAGGGTAACGTAATACCATCTTTGATTGGGTAAATGAAAGATACTATAAATAAAACTCTAGCTTCAGTAACTGTTTTGTACTCCATAGGGAAACAACAGATTAATGAAGGAAATATTGGAAGAAGAAATAAATAGGAAGAATTATATAGGAAGACCAAGAATGGAATATTATAAGCTAATAATGAAGGACGACAATGCGAATAGTTGTGTATAAATGAAGCGGATGATAGAGAGAAGAGTAGAACGGAGAGCTGCTGCAAACCAATCTTCGGATTGATGATTACTGATGATGATGGTGACTGATGATGAAAGAATGTTGTTTGGATGCTCCAGAAACGGACATATGAAAGGAGTGTACTTAGTTGGTTTGGCCATATTATGTACTATGTACTATGTACTATGTATTCTCATGTATCATGTACTATGGTACATGAGAATCGAGTAACGAATCATTTATGAGAGTGGAGTCAATGGGGAGAGAGGAAGAGGTAGAAAGACATGGCTGAATGTGGTGAAGAGACTTCAAAGAAGAGGAATACTAGAAGTCTTAAGAACAAGAGGAACTGCATGAAGCAATTTATGTGGATAACTGAAGGAAAAGCAGCATGCAAGGATAGGACTGTTTGGTGGAAATTATTAAAGCAGAGTCATATTTACAGGCCTATCACCGGGAATTAAACTTTTTTGACTGGGCCTACCCGAAAGGGAATGGTGCCATGGGTATCATTTTTCCATTAAATTTGATCAACCAATTCTACCAATAATGGCAGTCATTTTAACTTTAGTGGAGGACCTTGTATTGGAAATTGTCTATACTACCGGAGCCACTTGATCCAAACCAGACCACCAAAACCAGGATAGAGTTCTCTCTATCATGGTTTTGATGATCCTTGAATTAAGAACCTGGAATATTTTCCTATCATTTCAAACATTTCGCTTCTTCCCAATATGCTTTAATTAGATATAATGGGACATCATATCAACAGTGAGAATTTGATCTATTGGGCCACCGTTATTATAATTTTAAATGAATGATCACATCTTCCTTTCCACAGCAGGGATCCATTGCGACGGTCAAGGCTACAATGATTATCATTTATAAGTAGCATAACTTTAGAAAATGTTTGACGTAATACGTTTCAACACTTTTGCAGCACCTTCAGGTACATGAAGTATAGTGGTTGCGAAAAATCGTGACAATAACATGCACGAAGCATGACGTTAACGAGGATAAAATAATATCTTCCGTGTCTTACTGAAAATCGTCTGAGTTTTTCAAGTAATATATGCCTAGCTTGTATCCTTCGAGTCTTTAACGGTTCTCAATAGGTATAATTCTGTCATCAGCTCTATGAACCTTTCTGCTAGCTCGAGGCAGTTTTTAACGAAAAATAGGGGTTTCTTCGTATCTTATTTACTTCGCGGATTAAATCTTTTTTATAGGGTCCTACATGCTTGTGGCATATTCAAGATGTGCTCTTATCAGAGCAAAGTAGCTTCTCTCGTTCATCTTTTCATCGGAGAACGTTCTAACTATTCGCTTGATAAATCTCAGTTTCTTAAATACAACTCCGCTAATATTTCACATGTGTTTCTCCTACATCTGACGGATTAGTGAAGAGAGGACAACAAATGGTAGACAGCAATGCCCACATAACTCCATTTAACTTGAGAGTGAGATAAAATGTTAGCACCATGTTTGACGTCAATGTTTGCGATCCAAACAAAGCTGGATAAACATAGGCTGATATTATTAAAAATCAATTGAAACTCATAAACATAATTGGATTCAGAGCCCTAGAAAACTAGAAAAGTTACGAGAATAACAGACGGGAGCATTTGAAAGTCCGCAATGACCTTGGGAATGCTGGTGGTCAAATGCGGGGACTACCTCCGGTGCAGAGTCCGTTCATACAGAATGGACTCTTCCACTTCCACAAAGGGCCTTTGCGCTACTGCCACCATGTTTCGCCACCATTATGCACGTGTATGAATCTGAAGATGACCAAATAGCGTTGAAATGCGTTAAGCTTTTAATACCGGTGTATATTTCTTTGAAAAATGAAGTAGATACTTCATTTTTTTCCTCAACATGCTGCTCCACTAAATTTTGCCAATTAGAGTAGAATCTAGTATGCCTCTCATCCAGAAAATTCCATTTGCAAGCATTTTACATATACACTGTAGAGAAAACTAAAGGAACCGTATGAAGGCTTGTCCATTATTCAGGTTCCCACCGCGTTCATTGATGACGTAAGACAACACTATCGCCCAGAATCCTCCGAGCGTCTTCAGGTCGAAGCCTCAATAAGGGAACCGTATGCGATCTTATAAAAAAAAGAGACAATCATTCAGAATGAGTGTTAAAAAGAGCTGAAAACTCGTCATATTTAAAAACTGAAAGAGTTAAAGAAAAGCAAACAGATTCAGTAATCCCTCATTTTTAACTCCCCCATCACCCCTGGATTCATTTCCTCTTTCGTTTCCACCTCTACACACATATATGTATATATCTTTCCTAATCTATCTCTCCTTCTTCCTGTTTGCTATTTCCACTTAACCAGATAGAAAAAGGTTTCCCTCTTCCACTCCAAGCCAACAGAACACACAAACGAACAGCCGTGGGACGACATATAACGAGAACCATCCGCTCAGGACTATTCCCTCAAATTGCGGTAAATATTTGACGTGAAGCGTGCCAAGAGAGTAGCGGCGTGGGTTTTACAGCGAGCGACGTCACTGAGACACGTCTCCTGGGTGACGGAAGATGGGAGGAGGGGATGAGGAGGAGGAGGTGGTGCAGTTCAAGGTGGCGTGGGTAGGGATGTGGAGGTGGGGTTTCGGGTCTTAAAGGGAAGGAGAGGGATAGTGTATGTTGTAAGAGAGGGAAATTATAATTGAATAGAAGGGGCAACTGAAAAGGACAAATATCTTGCCAAAGAAGGCGACTCTAGATTTCGAAATTCGCAAAATGGAGCTATGTAGATTGAATAACAGCAAGCAACGAAGGCGTCACTTTTTGGAATCTAATTATCTTCGTAGTAAAGAATAAAAAAAACTCAAGAGTATATAATCCACACTATTTAATAGAAGAAAGAAAACCGACCTAGGTTTTGATAGGTGTGTCATCTTCAAGGTGACACCTATCCAGTTTTATTTCTTTTATTAAATAGCGTTGATGGTTAGCTCTGAGTATTTTATTGTTTATTACGTAGCTATATAGAATGCGTAAAAAGAGCGATTCATAATATAGTATTTCAAGAAAAAGCTTGATGAAGATAATAAATTGTAAGAGAAGTTATGTAAATTATGGAAATATATAATTTAATACACATACTATATAAATATATGTATTATAATAAAAATACGTCACAAGCGTGAATAATCAAAAACATAGACTCAGTAAGAAAGAATAGCACTCGTAAATTTGAATGTTTGGCAGCACAACCACCTTCGTCGTATCAGAGTTAAAAAGGTAGTTATGTATTATTATCTCGGTTTCCGACTAGGGTGGTTTTACAGTCGGACAATGAAATTTACGAGTTTCTTTCTTTTTGCGTCAATTTTTGTGCTTTTCACGCCTGTGGCGTCTTTATAGTAGCGACACTCAACCATCTCTAGTGTAGTGATTCTAGTAAACTGGGTAGAGCAGAATGTAGGAAACATTGTAATCAAGTATGGAACTACTTGAAGCACATGAAACACCATAGCGTATGCGGGATTGGCAATGTCTTTTGCGTGCTCGACAAGATATTATTCTATTTTGCTGTTTATAAAATATAACTTTTCTCCGAGTGGTCCCATATTTTCATAACAGGTTTTTGACAATCATTTTTGATGAAAAATAAGTATTTCAAGTGAGTGCCTAAGGTAGGCAAAACATCCAGAGAAAAAATCTAGTGTAAATGAGTTTTTTTAATAAAAAAATGTTACTCATTTAGGAATAAAAGTTTAATTTTTTTCGAATATTTTTGGTGGAGAATTCTTAGATAATGTTTTTAGAGAATGAATTAAAACTTTTTTTGAGAAATATGTGTGCAAAGCTTACAGATAATTTTATAGACATTTGAATATTGGTAGGTTATTGAGCCCATCGGTCCGAAATTTTCGTTTTTTTGGGTGGTGTAGCGTCGGTTGGCGGGAGAAGGGTTGGTAAAGGAGAAAACAACTTGTCGCGTTCAGAGCCCACATGGTACTGGTTTATTTTCTATATTTTACAAAGCATAAGAGGAGAGGACAGTCGCCTCTCGGGGTCATAAAACTCCCCCTCCCATCCAGGGTAAGGACCGCGCGCCCTCACCGACGCTCTGCCAGGCTGTCCAGCCGTTCACTCGCTACACTGCCTCCCCCTTTGGAAGCATCGCGCCCCCGCGATCAAGGATGCACCGGCTCAGTTGGTATCTGCTGTGCCTTGGTCCTCCTTTTCAAACTTCTGAAAGAAAAGAAGAGAAAGCAAGAAAAAGAGACCCCTCGGTTCTTCCCCACCCTTTAGAGCCCGACTTGGAGTCTATCTGGTTCCCTGGTAATCCTTTTGGGATACCGAGCCGTGGTCAGATCCCAAGTGCCCTCTCTTCTGCAATTCTGGCCGTCCGCCGCCGGCGTTTGGGACTCCAGCGGCGGAGGAATGGAGATTATTCTCCAACCACTCTCAATAGCGTTTGCTGGTTTTTCCTCTTGTACTTGGGTTTCTCCCGGCCCCGCCATTGTTCCACTGTCCCCTTCCTTGGTCTGATCTTCCTTGTCCTCGCTGTCTCCCGGTCTCGCCTCCCACTTCTTAAGGCGGTTAAAATGTACGACAAGGCGACGTCGAGGATTGTCTTTGTTTCTCACCCTGTACGTGACGTCGGACAGTCTCTTTATGATTTCGAAGGGGCCAACCCAGGGGCGATGAAACTTCCTGCATTTGCCCCTTTTTGTGGCGGGTACGTGGAGCCACACTCTCTCCCCTTCCTCAAAGGGGGTGCCATGACACCGGCGATCATACTGCTCTTTCTGTCGGAGGTGAGCCGACCCCAGCCTCTGCCGAGTGAGATCATGAGCCTTCTCGAGACCCTCTCTTAAGCGTCTCACGTAGTCGCCTTCTCTTCGCTGCCCTACCCCTATCTGCACATCAGGGACCCCCCACTCCAACTCAATCGGGAGGCGCACTTCCCTCCCAAACATGAGGAAATAGGGTGTGAATCCTGTACTGCTGTGTTTGGCCGAACGATAGGCCAACATGACAGAATCCAAATGTTCATCCCATTCGTCTTCATTTTCCGTCCATTGGCTCAACATTGCTAATAGAGTTCTATTAAACCGCTCGACCTGGCCATCGGACTGGGGGTGGTAGGGTGATGTCCTTGTTTTTACCACCCCCATCAATTTGCACATCTCCTGGAAGAGGCGGGATTCAAACTGGCGGCCTTGGTCCGTGTGGATTTCCCGAGGCGCTCCCCACCTACACACGAAGCCCTTCACTTGATGCGCCACTGTTTCCGCCTCTTGGTTACACATGGCATACGCCTCGGTCCACTTGGTGAACTCATCGGCGACCACCAATATATATTTATTGTTTGTCTTGGTCTGAGGGAGAGGGCCCAATATGTCGATGGAAATTCTTTCCATCGGTCCTCCGGTCGGGCAATGACCCAATGGAGCTCTTGGCGGATGGGGCGGGGATTTCCGACGCGAACAACCTTCACACGTGCGGCACCACACTTCCACGTCCTTGCGACCGCACCCTCGGCTCTCCACGCCATCTCCACGCCTTCGTGGTCCCTTGGTGAGGGTCGCCGGCGCCAGTGCATTTACTCCCCTGGTGTATGACTCCGCGAAATGGATAGCCTCCATCTCGGTGGCAACGCCGATAGCGTCCTCGAGGCAAGCAGGTCTCGCCTGTTTCACCCACACTCGGATGTTCCCATCAAGTCCATCCAAGAAACGGTCGCGCACAACGGCCTTTCTCGCATCCTCGGGCCAAGAAGGGTATGCACGCCGAGCGAGGCGCCCGAGGTCCGTGGCAAAGGTGGCGATGTCTTCTCCGGGATTGCGCGTCCTTTGGATGAATCGCGCCTTTTCCTTTTCACTCGCTTCCTTTGGGTTGAAACGCCGCCCTAATGCCTCCCGTGCCTTAGCGTAACTCTGCCGGCTTTCCTCTGGAAGCTCGCGAAACGCAGAGAGAGCGTTTCCCACTAGGCAGAGTCTCAGATAGAGCGTCTTCTGCTCCTCAGGCCACTTATTTATCTCCGCTACCGTCTCAAATTGGAAGACCCAGTCTTCCCAGTCCCCTGCACCACCAAACTTCTCCGGCATCACTATACACGCCATGGCTGCCGCCGCCGAACCGCACGCGAAATTTCCGGATCGAAGAACGATCCTACCGACTGCGCCAATGTAGCGTCGGTTGGCGGGAGAAGGGTTGGTAAAGGAGAAAACAACTTGTCGCGTTCAGAGCCCACATGGTACTGGTTTATTTTCTATATTTTACAAAGCATAAGAGGAGAGGACAGTCGCCTCTCGGGGTCATAAAACTCCCCCTCCCATCCAGGGTAAGGACCGCGCGCCCTCACCGACGCTCTGCCAGGCTGTCCAGCCGTTCACTCGCTACAGGTGGTACACCAACGTGGTGGGTAAAAAACACTTCTAAACTATTGCCTATTTTCTCCCAGGTCCTTTGATCCGTGCTCAGTGCACAGCACTTTAACCAAGCCAGGGAGAAGACTTTTTCACAGTGGTTTCAGGACTTTGAAGTAACACTTCGAGGAAGCATATGTAAACATGCGCTGGGGCATCTTTCAAGCCATCCACATTTCGAGAAGTATATCGCTAACGAACAACGATATTTCCTATTCATGCTACCATCTGCCATACAAGTACAATTAAAGTTCTGAGTTACCTATTGATCAGCCAGTTCTGCGTCCATGAGTGCATTATTAACATTGATTTTCAAAGAGCAATAATTATAAGAAGTTTTTAAGGTTATGATGATGAAAAGGTACAATTATAAGAAATCTGATGAAATGACAATAAATAACTTAATTTATCCGCATAAATTTTTTTATTGGTAACCGTATCCATAATGCAGGAGTGCCACAAAGTAGGCCAAATAAAATTAGATTTAAGAAAACTGGTTATACCGTGTAAACTCTAAATAGCGGGAGTAATTATCTCAGAGAGATCTACAAAATGCCTATGTGATGGCTATAATTCCCCACAAAAAATATTCCCGGAATAACAAATACTTTTGCTGAATTTAAGAATAGCTGTACGTAAATAAAAAGCCACAGCTATAAATTTGTCATTGCTATTCTAACAGTTTTAGATGCCCATATCGTTTAGAAAGACTGCCCATAATTTCTCAGAGGAGGAGCAACGCTTGGAATAGGTAAACGGAGGAGTATTACAGGACTAAATGACAGCTCTTCAGGTTTGTTTATACAAATGTAAGAAAGCACCAATTCTACGTTAAAAAATAATCATTGATTATTATTACAGTATAATTTATCTATTTTTTCTGATGTACGATGACAGTTGGAACCATTGATAAATATAATACTACGTGAAAGTATAATATACCTGTTGCGATAGAACTATACACGCTGACATCTGATGGTTCCGTATGTTTGCATGTCATAAATATAAAATCAAAGAGCTTTTTGAATGGCAGTAATCACTTAATATATGTCATATAACTGGCGTAAGAACTATCTATGAACGAGTGCTAATTCATCAGCGTAGTTTAATCATGTTAATAACGTCCTTCTGATAGAAAATTAACGTCTTTGGTAAGTTTGAAAGATGAGGCATAATAGAAAAACATTATGCTATGGATAATTTATACTTATGCGGAAATGGACAAATTAACAAAAGTGAAGGCGGGAAGAAAACTTACTTAAGACTTTGATGCGAAATGCAGCATTTTATGGTTTCGAGCTTAGATCCAATCAAACAGGTAAGAGGATCAGTTTCTTTTGGAGCCCATTGAGAAGTGGGAATGGGGGAGATTGGAGAAAATGAGATGAATCAAGAAGTATATCGTATAATACACATAAGAGCGGAACGATAATTTATTGGTGAATTTTGGAGACATCAGGAAGAGTGGATGATATAGAAGTTAGCACGTTGTGGGCTCCTGAAAGCTGCAATAAACGGGAGTAGGGGATTTGGAAAATGAGATAAGGGGAACTAATAGGCTTTTCTTGAAGGCATCTAGGTTCATACAGCTAAGGTTGGACATAATATGGTGGAATTGTTTTTCATATTGAGAGGAAGTTCTTAATGATTCCAAAAACATTTCCAATGGTTTTCTGTACCACTCGATATCTTACCCAAAATTAGCAGATTAGGTAAAATAAATGTAATTCGGGTCTTCTTGATTTAAACAGGGGTCCCAAAAGTGGTCGATTTAGATTCCCAAGGGTCGATATGACTTTTAAAGGAGTGCATATAGGCTCAGGAGTCGATTAAGGGTCGATGGAAAAAAGATAATTAAAAATCACTCATTTAATAAACAGTTGTATATTATTTTATTATATCTAGCATTTCGACGAAGCGTGTATCAGTTAGCGTAATCGTTTGACAAATAAATATTTCATCATTTTTTCAATAAACGCCATGTAAACAATACTCTCCCTTTGTTTCATTTTTAACTACGGCTTACAGGACACTAATTGATAAATAATAGACACTGTAAAATAAATAGGTGAAAATGGCAAAAGTATTTTTTTTGATCATCCTACTACAATAAGATAATAGTAAAGATGAAGAGGTTGATATAATATTGAGGAATTCTTGAAAGGGTCGACGGTAAACAATTCTGGATACCACCGATTCAGTCCAAGTTAAATGAGGAAACATTCTGTGACCGTAAAAGAATTAAGGTAATGAAACTACGGCCAATTTCTCGGGCAGTACCTATTTCGCTTGGGACAATTTGGAGGTAATCATTGAATATTTCCCTACACATTTTCATATATTATGTCAAATATCGTTTTCTGTCAAATGAAATTCTCTGTCAAAAAGGCACGTGCCCGCGATATATTGCCGTCAAAATATTATGTTTATCACCTCCGCCAGATATGATTTACTGTTGCTCGTAGCTCACATGTTCAACCCTAAGACAATAAACGATTCGTCTTAAGTATTCAAGTGAACGCTGCTATCGATGAAATAATGTTTGGAAAATACGAAGTTTGATAGGACACAATAGTTAACCTCAAAAAGAGATCTCTATTGACATCGACCGATTTCTGGATGAATGCGGGAATTGACCTTCTAAAATAGCTACCATAAATACATTGCGCACGTTTCCACCAGTCTTAACGTTGACCGAGGCATGGTTTAGGATTATCATGTAATTTTATAAATGATTGTAATGTCTTAACTTGAGTCGTTAAAATAAAGGTGGATGCCATCTAAGTGCATTTTACATGATCATGATATTTGCGGTATTTCCTGATTGCCTTCAATACTTCTTAAAATTATGAAACTCGTTCAGTAGAGTGAAAAAATAATTACTTTAACTCCCGGGAAACAAACAGCTTATTTTGCTTTTTATCATCCTCCATCCACTGTACTTCATTCCACGTAATGACTGTGTGCTTCTCTTCTCTCATTTATGATCATTTATCAGGGTAATGTATCACAGAAGAGCCATCAAGTATCCCGAGTTTCACTTGAAGTCGTAAACATTTGCGTCACGGTCACTGATTAACCAGCTGCGACACTTCAGCCCTTCAGCAAACCTTGGTGCATTATAAAGTGCTAGAAAAACTAACCCTAATTAGCGTAGTAGTGTAATTAAGTTTTATTATTATCACAATTTCCATGATTTAGACAAAGTCTAGCGTAAAAAGAAGAACTAATCCAGAACTGAAATATGTTAATTTAACTTTTAACCTCCTCTCCTGCGCCTATTTCATTATGAGGCAATTTGGTCTTATTTATCATATATATCCAAGCATTTATACATCAACTATGCTTAACAAGGACCTTAACTCAGGTGTGATTCTCCGCGTGTTAAGTGCGAGTCGGTGTTGACCTTGTTTCACCACCGCACCATCAATTAATTAACACCTGCCAGGGATATATTAATGTTCCTCTACGGTGTTAGAAAAAAAACAGTACAAATATTCATTGGAATATTATAATTGATAAAGTTAATTCATAGAAGAAGTAAGATAGCGTAATTACATTTAAAATACGACTTTCCAAAGTCTTTCCAACATCAGATGAGTAACTAGCTAGTGTCGACAGTATGGCATCTCTCATACGTTGTGCATACGGTGGCTTTGTGCATATATCACCTCTATCTGATAATGCCCATCAAACTATGGTATGTTTCACGGGAGGACCACGAAGTGCCCGGAGAAACACCCGATCACGTTCGAGTAATGATCAGGCGAAAATTAATTTTACTTTCTGCAAAGCATGGCGCATTTCACATTCAGTGCAAACCTTACATTAATTGGCTACGCATCGTTGGAAGAAAATATAATTTATTCATACCGATTTAAATATCGAAATAAGCTCCGTTCCTTGGCTCTATCAAATTCACTTCGAAGATATGCACCCACAAGTAAGACATATTTCTCGACATATTTTATCCTTTGTGTTCCATAGGGTTTTAGAAGCATTTCGTTTTCCGTGAAAAAGTGCGAAGTTTAAAAACTCTATTGTCACTATCCCAGAATATGCATAATTTGCGCCCAACTTCAAATGCCATCGGCTGGAACCAATTCCGCTAAAACATTCAAAATAATTCTTTCATTGTTGACATTAATTCGTTAATCGAAATTAATTTTTTTACGTCGGTAACATGAGCTCATTCGGACCACACGTATTGAAATAACTATTTTATTTTCCAATATTGAGCGGCTTATTTATCATTCAATATATCGTCTCTCATTCATTTAACTGTTTTTATTAGTATTTGCGCTGTAGGTGCACGATCGCTCTTCATAAGGCTCATCAACTTCAGTAATGTTCCGCAGAACTATCAAAAACCAAGAGATTGAGTCGAAATCGAACATTTTACGTCGTGTCCTCAGTATGATCAGAGTAAAAAAATATTCCCAACAGTAAATCATAGTTTGCTAAACTGCAATGAAAATTATTATTGTATCCTTGATTTAGAGCAAGTTCAACGTGGAAAATAGCTTTTTACTTAGAGGAAATACGGCAGTCAAACTGTTGCCAACGTCTCTGGAAGTATAGTAGTACCGGCTGAATAACCTCGAAGTACCTCCTGCACTTCTAGGTTATTAAACCGTATTTGTAGCATATTTATCGATATTTTCATATACATAAATATGGTCTTAAAAATTATGCGTAATTTTCCATTAAATAAAGCCCGACCCTGTGATTGTTTTTTGGCTACCTATACATACATCAATTTAATGTATATGTGGTGCTTTCGCGGCAAATTAGATACAGAAGTTCTTCTCAGGTTTCCCAACGGATTAAAGGTTCCATGTTTACCAACGTTTCGAAGACCTACTAGGGCATCATCTACAATCGTCTTGCTCTTGCTGAAGAAGAAACCCGAGTCAGATATCGAAACGACGGCCAATATGAACCCGGTGGAAAGCCTGAAAAAAAACTCCTGCGTCCATAAATTTCATGATTTTCAGGCGTGAACCCGTGGAAGTAACGAATTATAATTGATAAAACGTTGTAATTTTCCACAGTGGGAAGTAATACATTTTTTAGTCATATAAGGACATCTGAACCGTGAAATTAATTAAACCTTTGAGGGACAAAATGCAATAGATTGAATTAATTAGCGATAAAATATTTCTTCAAAGCATTAAACGGAGCGCTTACAGTGATTAAAATGAATTTAGGTAATCAATTCTTAGTATTAGGGAGGTGGCATGAACTCATTCAGGATACAATATCCTGCAAAAAGATGATGCAACTCTTGAATAAATTATTTTGGCATCATATCGTCTTCTGCCCCCAGTATATTTTGCTCTTGGTACTGACGCTGTGCACCACCTACCTTCATTAAGCCTCATCAATTTGAGTTACGTTTCACAGTGGAGCCATGAAGTACCTTTCCCTTCCCGAGAATCGGCCGAAATCGTTCACATTTACGCCACGTCCGCGGACGGGATCAGACGCGAAAAATATTCCCTTTCAGCCAGAACCATGCCCGACGCATTGTAACAGGCATGCTTCTTATGAATTGCACCTGTTTCCCTGCGGCGGCGAGAGGATTACGTCCAGAGATACCTATATATCTCGCCCACCGAATGCCCAGGCGAAAACAATATCCGCTTCGCCCCCAAAACCGTTCAATTCAAAAGGACTCCCAGCTCACCATTCACACAAGAGCCTTGCGTGAGTCGAGGGAATAAAAGCCTTTCGGATAATGCGCGCGCTCGGGACGCTGGGTAATTATTCGGAGCATCGAGAGATCCTCCCTCATCTTCCAGCAGGAAGTTGGAAAACTATCGCACATGCATAAATGAGGCGAGGAGGCTGGAGGAGGGGAGTTGGGGGACTAAAACGGCCGGCCCTGAGAGTGAGGGATGCAAGAGTGGGCGGCGGGAGGGGGGTGTGGCATCCGTGAAATGGCATGAGAAGAGCTTGACGCTTCCCCCGGGTCCAGATGTAAACGTCAAAAGGGGAGAGGTGGGAAGGCGGGAAATGGTAGGTATGGGTAGCTATGCAGTGCTGCATGATATTCAGTTTTCCACATCGAGCTTCAATACTCATTTATGCAAAGCATAAAATAACGCAATGAAGAGCATACGCACTACAAGGGTGATTACGCATAATGAATTGCATCGAACATTCCGCTTTTCACGTTACCTACATCGTGGGCCAATTTTATGAGAAGAAACATGTGGCGTCACTTCGTGAAAAATTCTAACTTTCATGATGAACAATTATTGATTGTGCAATATTTATTCTATTAATGATGAAGTGAGATCTTACGGCTAGAATTTAATAGTAAAGGTCCTGAATCCATTAGCTGTAAACGTTTTTTATTATTTGTTTACTATTTCTTTTAATGACACTGGGAACAATGTTGTTTTGTTTATATACTTTGAGGAATCGTATGACGTCATCAATCTTAGCGACCTTAGTTTTGAGTAGATGGGTTTGGACGATTACCGCCATTGGAGTCATAACCTTTATTATATTTATTTTATTGACCGACCGCGGTTTCAACACTGTTTTCACCAAAATAGTGTTGACGCCTTGGTCGGTCAGTGAAATAAATAAGCATGAAAATAGTACACAGTTAATATTTGATCATCCTGAGCATACCACATTGCATTCCATTGCCTAATATTGTATATCAGGGTTGTCCAACTTGCAAGGCCTCAAGGACCACAACATAACCTTTAAGATGGTTGCGGGCCATAGAGTAATAAATTATTATTTTTTAAGTAACAATAAGAAACAACGTAAGGGATAAAAATAAATGTCTGAATTTTTGTCTAATAACCTTTAGCGGGTCACAATAAATGGCACCGCGGGCCGCCAGTTGGAAAACCCTGTTATATATCGACCTTATCCAGTGTCGTATCTAGAATTTGGCTCTGGGGGGGTCTGGAATATTTTTGATAGGCGAGTACCGGGGGTCTGAGACCAGCCAAATTGAGGGCCCTACCCCGGAGTTTTTGAAAATTATAACAAAACTGCATTTTATAGCCCTTTTTAATGTAAATATCTAAAGGTATTTAGTTATTTTTTGTATATGTTAATTTTGGTACACTTAACAAAGTCGCTTCTGGGTAGGGTCCGGTCCCGTTCGTCCCCCCCCCCCCCGTAAATACGCCCATGACCTTATCGCATGAAATGACATATCGCCATGCAATCGCATCACACTGTACATCACATGCGTAAATTGCACAGAACGCGACGCGAACAGACTTTGGTGTATATATTTGCTCCCGTGCACGTGACGGCATATCCCATCATTAATGCAAGCGAAGTGATAGGAAAAATTGTCAAACGTTAGCCGTTCTAAAGCGAAAATGTTGGGCTTATTCTCCGTAACTGTATATCATGCGCGATATCGTCTCCTGCATTACGATGTAGACTGGGTACGATATACTTGTTGATAAACCATCGCTGAACTTTGCCTAGAATTAAGACGTATTAGTGGTGTAACTGACAAACACACCTGACCGACAAATAGAAGATCTGGGTACGAATCCCAGTCAAGCATAATTTTTTTTTCATGGCGAATTTCATCCAATTTCGTGTACGTCAGTGTATACATATTTAATGTGTAATCACCCAGATAAGCCAACTGCCGCGCATATTTATAACGAACTAACGCATATTGACTTCAATAACTTCACTTATTCACAATTGGCACCAAATCTAAGATGAATAGCCGCCATTATTTGATTGCCAATTTTTTTCAGGTAGAATTCGCTTCCCTTTCCCGTAAAACCAAAAATTCCATAATTTCTTCCGAAATATTTGAAATGCCGATATATCTGCGGATAATCATTTGGTATTCCACCAACTGATTAGTGTGTTGTATGAACGTCACCTGATTGGCCGATATTATGAATTATCGCTGGCATACGCCGATATGAAAATCGGACTTGGCTAAGTCTCAAAAAGTCTGAAGAAGGAAGGAAAACAATATCGTGGAGTGAGGAGCCATTCATAAGGGGAGGGGGTGAGGTAGGAAAAGGTAGGAAGTGACGTCAGAGCGACAGGCTCCAATGGGATAAGAGAGGGAGAAAAAGAGTAGCATAAAGGTAAGATAAAAAGGAAAAAAGAGGAAGAAATTGAGGAAGATAGAGAGAGAGATGCGATTAATAATTAAGAAACCGCCAACCGGAATCTTTTCATCTTTTTTTCTCTCCTCTCCTCGGCACGCAGCGGGGAGATATGAGGGAATTCGAACGAACATAATCCGATTCGGTGGGAGGCAGGAAAGGCATTTTCATAATAAGTATACACATCAGAACTGCTCCGAGGCTGCGTTATGAGATGAGAGGCACTCTGTGAAACGTAGGCTCCGGCACATTGGAAAACTCTACATCAGCCAGGCGTCACTCTGTGAACGATATTAATTCGCATATTTCATCAAAATAGATTAGGTCAAAGAATAGGCGTTGAATTAGATTGGGGTAACCCACCCCATCTGTGAATGACTGGACTTGTGAATGGTTTAAAGAGAGTGTTTTTTTTGTTTTTTTTTTATCACCAATACTGGACTCGTTAAGGCTTAAATTATGCTTTTTTTATTTTTTCTCTCGCCGCTCTACATCTAAGAATAACCGTGCAAGCCACCTCCTGGGTGTTTGGTACAGGGTTAGTCCACACCAGTTACGCTATACTCGTCCCGGTTCAAGGTCGAACCCCGTACGCAAGACTGGCCACCAGGCGCAAACCAAAAAGCTATAAGTAGTTTATTTTCAGGTGGAAACTTTTACATACCACATAATTTTCAAAAACTACATGACCCGGATTTCAATGCTCAAGCATATTCTTCAGGTGATTTTCAAGCGTACAACAGCTCCCTTATGTATGTACTAAACAGTAAGATGGAATTTCCAAAATAGTAAAATATTAATAGATAGGTGTTACATGAATGCGTGGAAAATCGTCTCAAATAAAATCCTTTGACCAAACCATACGGGTCATAGGGGTTTATTCGCCAGTTATATCATTAATCCAATTTACACTAATTAGTATTATATGAGTATACACCTACATTATTTATTCGTGCATTTCGCAATTAACTTTTATTCATTGTGTTCTGAATTAATTTTAGATGCAAGTAATATAATACCTACTAAAAGACATTCGAAAAATCAAATTCATAGCATTTGGCTGCTGCAAAGCATACAAGAACCATTTATTATGAGGCAGCTTGAACAAGAAATATCTTTTCTTTTCATCATTAATCCTCTTCAAATTTACCCCTTTTTAAAAAATTCTTTGTCATCAAAAAGCACTTAAAAAGGATATATATCCAAGCACCCACGTAACTGGAAATTCACCACCTGGCACAATCAATATTTGGAGGAGGAGTACTTGAAGAAACTACGGAAAACTTTCATTGGAATACAGCCGGAAATTCTTCTCGTATTTGACATAATCAGCGTTCATCTTAAAATTATTTTTATCCAAAATTCATGCATGTTTCGGAAATTTTAAACTACACAGTTCGTTAAAAAAAAACGCGTCAAACCTGATCCCAAATCTCAATCGGCAAATGTTTTCGAGGTCACGGTGTGTACGAATTTCAAATTTTACACTCGGTGACTGAGACAAAGAAAAAAGTGAAAAGCTACTCTGATTGCGCCCGCATTGTTCGCTCGTGCGCCTTAAATAAAAACGAAAAAGATTTAAAGTGGAAATTATAATGTCATGGGTTGTTCATTTCATTCAGCGCTTATGAGATTGGAAAAAGGGACCTTGCGCACGAACCGTGGAGATAATTATCTCCCATTGGAGAGTTGAAATTCGTATAAAGTCATTTTCGGTCATTTAAAGCATGTTCACCCTTAAATAAAGTGCGGGTTTACAGTCTTTGCAGGGCAATCCTTTTTTTTTCGATGGTCCGCGAACTGGGAGGAATTAAATAATCCACACGTGCGCAATCCGCCACCCCCCGTCGCTTAGTGCTGAAACTGTACTGATCTCACGGTCCAATTGGTTGATGCAATCGACAGCCGAGGTCATTTACGCCATTCGTGACACGTGCGAAGGTTAATGAGGGTGGTATTTTTGTGGGGGGTTCGGAGAAGGAGGCTGGTAAGAAACTCATCGTTAGCATTAGCTTTCTCTGAACGATTGGTGCCCAGAGAACCAAGGTTTAACGTCCCATCCGACAGACAGAGTACTGCACTTGAAGTTCTCTCCATATAGCACAAGTAGGATTGGAATTCTAATGAAAAATATCAGCCGGGAATCGAACCAGGGCCCTCGGGATGGGAAGCCAGTACTTTAGTACTCTCCCCACTCAGCACCCAAGTAGGGATCGGAATTCCACTGAAAATCATCAGCCGGGAATCGAACCAGGGCCCTTGGATGGGTGGCTAGTACTCTAGCACACTCCCCACTCAGCACCCAAGTAGGAATTGGAATTCCACTGAAAAAAAATAGCCGGGAATTGAACCAGGGCCCTGGGAATGAGAAGCCAGTACTCTAGCCTCAACACCAGCCCAATCCCCTTAAGGTTGGTGACGTCCAACGACGGAATGAAAGAAAATGAGTTTCACAGTTTAAAATCAAATCACAGGTCATGAATTCATTTGCTTAAAAGTGTACTAACTTCGTTATGACGCCATTTTGGAAGGGATACGCGGTGTAAAAAACCGGAACCGTGAATTTAATTAATATTCAGTAGCAAGAGGCTTAATACTATAACGTCCATCATACGTGGTAACACTGGAGAGTATGAAGAAGATCAAAAGTAGTCCATACATTACGACTTCGAAACTACGTTTCATAATGGTTTATATTCAACCCAAAACGGGAAGTAATCACTTTCTTTCTACTATAACGCGATGAACAATGTTACCACAAAGTCTTAAAACGCTTCTCTAAGCAAAGAAATGCTCTACATCAGTGGTCTTCAATCCTTTTCGGTTCATGGAGCCTATGCGAGTGTTAAATATTTCATGGAATCCTTTCTCGTAAAAAATTGAATATTCATAAAAATTTCAGGGTACATATGAAAAAAATTAATTTTTCATATTCTTGTAAAACGTATACATAATGAACGATACAAAATAATAGAAAAAACAATTCGTGAAAACCTTGTGGAGCCCCAGGGAATATGGAATATGGCTTGAACACTACGGCTCTAAATTATCAGACTTTAAAAAGCCACTTTCGCAATCCTTTACGGGATTGTTTACGCGCTTTCACATTGTAAGGGATAATATTGTACAACTTGAGATAATATTGCACAACAACAACACATACAAAGAAAACCTTTGAAGAACTAAATGTACATAAAAATATAACGTCTATTAGAGATGCACTTCAGTGTTATGGAAAATCCCAGATTAAGTGGGCTTTCGAGGAAAACATCCTATGGTTGGGGCTCCCATGGGCCGCCACGCAATGTTACTTATGCATGATGTGGTTTCCTCTCTTCTTCTGATAGAACATCCAATGTTTCACTATTACGCCCCTTAAGAAAAACTCCCTTTCCGCAATTTTGCTGGATGTATCCATCTCATTCCACACCGCCACAAAAACCCCCGTCTACCCTCTCCACCGGTCGACTACTAAGAAACCCTTTCTATTCCCACTCCCCAAAATCATGATCTAGATCCAGTCCCCTTCACCCTTGATTCTCCTCCACTGCCCTGGCACCCGCCCTGGCGGTCCACTTTCATTAAGTTTGACGAAGAGAGAATCTCCCGGATTGGCACTGGTTTGTCCACGAGTCGAGGAAAAGAATTGGAATAAACAACTAAGGGAATGTTTTGGTAATATATTTTATCTCTTCCAACTTTCACTTGTATTCCCCTCCCCGTCCATTTACATCTGACTGTCGCATTGGAAAAATATCTTGGGACTAGGAGGGAGTGCCCGTTGAAACTCAAAGGGGGGAATAATAACAAAATTTATGTATAAGATTGAAAGAATCCTTTCAATTTGACATTTAAAATTCAATCATGTATACCCTTAAGTCTATTTAAATAATTTTATCACTCTTACCTTGTTTTCACCATGTTAAATCTCGCTATTCATAAGAATTTAAAAGAATAATCGTCAGTAAATATTTACGTTGCATCTACAAAATTTCGGTTGCTACAACAGTAGCTCCAAAGCTTATCTTCTTTCTTTATTATAAATTATAAATAAAAATAAAAATGGATTGCGCATTTTGTTGGTAAGTGGTTAACTTAAATAATGGCTGGACCGATTTCGCTGAAATGTTCACAATTTGTTCATCCCGTTCCGGGACGGTAAACGGGTTATAATATATAGTGTAGGAATAATACATGAATTTGAAATTACATTTACAAATTTTCCCATAAGATTACACGGAGTTTCACATTTTTCACGGTGCAGTGCTTTCATATTTCGTTCATTAAAATACTTGAATTTGTACCGATCGCTTTTATTTTTCCTTCATCGGAATGTCGAAACTCTGAACTATCTTATTCTTTCGATTTTTTTATGATAAATTATCCAGTTAACGGTTAATTACGCTACTTAAACGATTTTTGTAGCTCTTTAAATGGGTCTTTCATTGTTGTCTCCGATCCATTTCCGATGTAAACAAACACCGCATTTCGTGCTCATCATCATCATTGGTGCGTCTGTCCGTAGACAGGTTTCAACGGTAGCGTTGTCTCCACAGCATTCTGTCCTGGGCCTCTCTATTTATCTCCGCATAACTCCTTCCTTCTTTTATATCCCTCAGCATTCCGTACCTCCTCCTTCCTCTTCCTCTCTTCCCTTCTATTTTCCCTTCTATTATTATTTTCTGTTGGCAGTTATTCCTTAAAATATGTCCTATCCATTTTGCCTTTCTCTTTTTAATTTCTCTCAGTATACTTCTTTCTTCTCCAATCCTCCTTAGCACTTCTTCATTCGTGATCTTATCTTTCCATCCAATCTTTTCCATTCTTCGCCATAGCCACATTTCAAAGCTTTCTAAGTACTTTTCTTCTCTCTTCTTTAACGTCCACGTTTCGCATCCATACAACACAATGCTCCATATAAAGCATTTTGCAAATCTTTTCCTAATGTCCATCTTGATGTTCCTTGCTGTCATCAGTTCCTTAACCTTGCTAAAAGCTACTTTTCCTTGCCCAATTCTGCTTTTAATTTCTTCAGTACAGTTGCCACTCTGTGTAACTATACTTCTCAGGTACCTGAAAGAACTTACTTGTTTTAATTTTTCTTTCTCCAGCCATATATTTAAGGGCCCTTATGTCTTTGCTATTCTCATTACCTTAGTTTTATTGCTGTTTATTCTCATTCCGTAGTCTTCACTTTTCTTCCTAATTCTTTCCATCATTTCCTGAAGTTCTTCTTCATTCTCTGCTATTATAGCCTGGTCATCAGCATATTTGATGGATTTTATTCTCTCACCTCCCACTTTTATCCCCCCGATGTCTTCTAAAGCTTCTTCCAGCAGTTTGTCAGCTAGAGGGCTATAAATATTGATTTTTTTATATTATATTTTTTTATATTTATATTTCGTGCTAGAGGGCTATAAATATTGATTTTTTTATTATTGTTGTAGCAACCAAGAATTTGGAGATTTCAAAAAGTGCAAGGAAAGTGCATGAAAGTTGTGGATGATGGAACTGGCGGGGTTTTCTTCTTGGACGCTCCCGGTGGAACTGGAAATAGTTTTTTGATCACATTGATTTTGGCAAAGATTCGATCGCAGAGTGAAATTGCACTTGCGCTTGCTTCATCAGGAATTGCTGTTACGTTGTTGGAAGACAGTCGAACAGCTCATTCAGCACTCAAGCTACCATTGAATACACATATCAATGAAACTCCAACGTTCAACCTTTCAAAGAACTGTGCAATGGCCAAAGTTTTGCAGCAATGCAAATTGATCGTTTGGGATGAATGTACGATGGTGCATAAAAAATCTTTAAAGGCATTAGACCAAACGATGCAAGATCAAAGAAACAACCGAAATCTGTTTGGTGGTGCGATGATTCTGTTGTCAGGTGACTTTCTCGAAACATTGCCAGTGATTCCTCAGTCAACGCCAGCCGATGAACTAAATGGATGTTTGAAGTCGTCCGTTTTGTGGAAACACGTCAAGACTCTCAAATTAGGCACAAACATGCGTGTCGAGTTTCAGAAAGACGAATCTGGAGAGGTATTTGCTGAACAATTGCTGGGCATTGGAAATGGAAAAATACCCATTGACACTCCCACTGGCTGCATTACGTTCCCCGTCGATTTTTGCCAGTTCACCGAATCAAAGACCGAACTCATACGAAAAGTGTTCCCAAAAATTGCTCAAAATTACAAAAATCATGTTTGGTTGAGCGAACGTGCTATATTGGCTGCGAAAAACATTGATGTAGACGAATTGAATTTCAAGATTCAAAGCGAAATTCCTGACGAATTGATGACGCACAAATCGGTGGATTCCATTACTGCCCAAGATGATGTCGTCAACTCTCCAACCGAATTTTTAAACCCACTGGAATTGCCCGGATTGCCACCTCACAATCTCCAATTAAAAGTCGGATCGGTAATCATAATGTTGCGGAATATCAAACAACCACGTATTTTTAATGGCACCCGGCTTGCGGTGAAAAAACTATCTAACAACGTCTTCGATGCAACAATTCTAAAGGAAAGTACATAGGAGAAGACGTTTTGATACCACGCATCCCAATGATTCAAACCGACATGCCATTCGACTTCAAACGCTTGCAGTTTCCAGTGCGGCTTGCATTCGCAATGGCAATAAACAAATCGCAAGGGCAGTCATTGAGTGTTTGCGGCATTAACCTTGAAAATCCATGCTTCTCGCATGGTCAATTGCATGTCGCCTGTTCCCGTGTCGGAAAATCATCAGCTTTGTTTGTTTACGCGCCAAACAACAAAACGAAAAATGTCGTGTATCATACAGCGTTGCATTAACAAAAAATATTGATCCACCCACGTCGCATCGGAAGAGAATATTGAGCGATTGAGAAAGTCATGTATACGAAGTCCTAAGATGTCCATTTCTCGACGCAGTTTGGAACTTGGCATTGCTAAAATAACTATTCATAATTATATTTGAAGTCTTAAATCGCATGCTTACAATATTCAACTGAGGCATGAAATCAAACCAACGGATAGGCCTACATTTGTTGAATTTTCTGTAAAGATGCTGGCTGACATGCTGAAGTGACTTCAACATCAACACTGACATCAAATCTCGGACAGGTTCTGCTCAATCACGCATTCATTTCATATTGATGCCTCGATAATAATTATTTCTCGAGTAATTGACAAATGAAATCACGAACAACGTTTTCGATGACTGTGTATAAAGTTGAAATAAATATACACTGGCAGGACAAAGTCTGCCGGGTTCAGCTAGTAAACTAATAAAAAACGTAACTTAAACGGCTAAATAGATTATCATTATCTTTATTTTCTTTACCTCTTAACAATTTATTTATTTTTATAATTGATTTAAATATGTGTAGTAAATTTATTATTCCTTATTGAGTTCAGAGTAAATGGAAACACATGGAATTTTGACTTCAACATTCAGTATGGTCGTGAAGGGGACGACTTATCAAAAACGGTAAAAGATAGCTAAAAATCGATATATTTAATTAATTTTTTGGCAATTTCGACTGGAAAACAACATTTCATTATAAAAATAAAAATTTCTATTCAATTTTAACTCTATTGGTACCTCACCCAACCCGTAAATTCATTATTTATGTTTAATTTTGCAAAAGATAAATGCATGCAACGAAACGAAAATTCAGCTTTACGAGTATTTCTTATGGGAGTTAATAACAAATATATATAAGACGATGATTGTTATGATAAGCTGTTGTAAGTTATAGTCGTAGGGGCAGTGAAAATATGAAATTATATTGGAATATTTACCCTTAATGAATGTACTGCAGTAAACTTATTACGAAAGAAATCTATTCAACGTCTTATGTGGTAGGAGGAGTACAAAGGATTTAAATAAAGTAAATAAACTGGGAATTAGTTTGACTTCAAACCTAGCGTCGTGGAAACAAAAACGAAACATTTGCGTATTTTATTTGAAAAGAAACTAGGGAAGGTTCTCCGATGGAATCGTGAAAGAGAGATGCTACTTTTTTCCTGAGAAGGCCACATCTCGGATCACCGCGAGCATTTGGAACCCTTCACAGAACGATTTAATTAGCGAAGAAAATAAAAATATAAAGAAAAGCCGCACGCTTCATTAAAAACTGCAACAAGCGACCAAAAAAAGGTCACTCAGCTGATGGAAGGACTAGGTTGGGAATCATTATAAACTCGGAGGCTACTCGATGAGGCATAGATTACTTGAAACCTTCAGATCAGGCGAATTTCAGTTCGAAACGGAGAATATTATTGCCTCTAGAACTGATAGAAGCGACAAAATAAGATAGATACACTGCCGAATTTATTGATAAAAAGATCCTTCTTTCCACTTGCCATTAGTGACTATAAAAAGGCAAGGCGTAACACAAGCATAAGACACATCGTTGACATACTATTTATCTCTGTCTTCTCCGCCATCTTTTTCCCTATTCCCCCCCATTTCATGATTGGTATCCTAGAATCCCGTGCCACACGCCTCTGTGGCGGATCGCAAGGTAGTATGTAAATGTAGATAGTTCATCGTATCGTAAATGAGAGTACCATAATATTTAGCACATTCGTATTGCTAGTAGAAACAGAAGAGTTGTCCACCGACTTAAGTCAATAAAATTCCGTATTTTTGCATTGTATCTTACGAAAATTGCACTTGAATTAACATGGTCAGTGAGACTAGAATTGTTTAGCTGTAGAAGTAAACCTACTCTTGCAGTCTCTGTGAAATTTGTCATAATCAAGAAAAACTAACAAGAAAGCTCAGTGATTCTGAAAGTATAACCAAATTTAATGGCGTGAAGACTTACAAACTAAGTTGTACCAAGTTACTGCAACATATATCGCAATATTTTATTAAAATGATATCTAAGCAACCCGCTCTTTGGGCTGGAAAAGAAATGCCTAACAATATATATAATTTTCGTCCAATTTGTATTTCTTGAGGCTTACTCTTTCATTTTGAATGACTGAGGTATGTTACCACTGTGGCAGTATTACCGGAATGACGAAGTGATAAAAATGACGAAGTGATCCATATCAATTTTCTATGCCTCCCAACCACCTATCATTATCATCCACCGTTACTTTCTGAATACTAAGATTGATTGACTGCACCCCTCCATTCTATGCTGCCCTTGGCTAAGTACTTTTTGTCCTTGTAACTCTTCTTTTTAATACCCCGTTTTAGTTGGCCTATGAATTTGTCCCAGGGTTTTCCTCGAGGGAATTTCACTTATGTTTAAATGTTCTTTACACAATCGTTGGATCACAAAAAAGTGGACTAGCCATCTAGACCAGAGTTGTCCAAATTGCAAGGCCTCAAGGGCCACAACTTAAACTTTAGTATGGTAGGGGGCCATATAGTAATACATTATTATTTTTAAGTAACAATAAGAAACAACAAGGTAATAAAATAAAAATAAATTTCTGAATTTTCGTCTAATAACCTTTCGCGGGCCACAATAAATGGCACCGCGGGCCTTATGCGGCCCGCGGGCCGCCAGTTGGACAACCATGATCTAGGCCGATGTTATAACCTATGTGAATTCCAAAAATGATACTTCATGCTGGTAATATTAAAGATGAATTGAGAGTTATTTGTTCTTCCAGATTTTTATCCGATACGCTGTTCATTTCAACGCAGACGGGTATTCAATCGGGACACATCCGATGATTTCCTCCCAGACAATGGCAAGACGTCTTGAGGCACTGAAACGCGTTGTATTTCTAATGAGTGTGGGACAGTAAGGCATAGCAATCAGCGTTCAATCAAACTACGTTGCTATTCCACCAAGACTAGTATCACAAGGTATCGGTATTACCGTTGCAGTGGAGTACAAGCTGCAGTAATTAGCAAGTAGGACTAGGACGATAGGAGCAGTCAGTGCTATTATTGCTAGCTAAGGAAATGATATACGCAGCTCTTTTCTCGAAAGTGTTCTTATGGAATGGTGAAGGCACAATGGTGGAATAAAAGCAATAGATAATAATGAGGTCATCTGAAACAGTTTGTGCGTTATTTGCCAGAAATATGTATGTATGTAAGTATTCAGATGCAGATGAATGTTAAAAAAATGTGACTACTCCGACACTACATTTTGTCGCTGGTAAATAATATAACGTCCAAATCATCTATGAATAAATGTCTCCGGTTTGAGAGCTTTTCGTGTATCAATTACACATTATTTAGATGCGTAAATCGACGTAAATACCATTCTCTTGAGCGAAAAATCACACAGATGAAAATACGTGAACGTACTCACATTACAAGGAAAATAGTCCAAAGAATAAACAAGTCTGTTAACTTTACGAACAATAGCAAAAATATGAAAGAGTTTCAACCGTGGATTGGTGGAAATACTTAATGATTATGTTTTAAGAAAAAGCATTATGCTATTTATAACTTTTTTCAAAGCATACTTATCAACTGATTACAAAATTAGTACTACTTACTATAGGTAATCATTAAAAACTGTAAGTTAATTATAGCAGAAGTGTTTATAAAGTGTTTTTCGACAAAACAGGTGAATAACGGTGATATTTACGGATTTATGGTAAAAAGTTTTACGGCAAATTATTATGCATTGGGAAAAGAAACTGCGGAAAAGAGCTTCAAGTACACCCAAAACGTATATTTGATATTGAAGCTTATTATATCAATTGTTCATTATAATAATTAATATTACTGGACTTCTTAAGCATGGAGTTGGGAGTTTTAATTTAGCATCGCACCTTACGTATCATATCGTGGCTTGTCCCGGTCTCCGCAAAATTTGTGCCCCTATTTGTGAGTTTTAAGGATGTGAGGAGTGGCGGTGGAAATAGGCTGTAATGAGGGTAGTGAAGGGAAAGAGGGGTCGTTTTAAAAATAAATAAGAAGAAAAGAATAGATAAGTGGATATTAGAGGAAGCAGTGAAGGAGGATAGAGGGCAGACACCACGAGAGAAATCTAAAAGATAGAGGTGGAAGTTTTTTCGGTTAATAGGGGGAACAGAGTTAGTAAAGAGACGGGCCTGAAGATTAGATTTATCTTTTACGCACATATTTTCACGCCGTTATCGACGCAATTCTCTTTAGAATATACTATAAAGAGAACAAACTTAAAAAAGAGGAGGAAAGTGAACGAAAAGAGTAATTACTGATTTTAAAGGATCAGACGATAGTTTGTAAAATGTGTGACAGACAACATTATCACAGAAACACAGTAAAACTTCTCCCTTGATAATGTTTGCCAAAACCTAGTTCGGTAAAATAACCCTTGTTGTGGACATTTTTACAAAGTATTTCTGTGATAATACTGAGAGTATTTACTGCTGGTTATTCTAGTCTTTAAATTAGTTGCGATATCCATAATGTAAAAAGTAAAGATTACGATATATTACGTCGAAACCTAGGTGGCAATAAATCTTTATCCAAAGGAAAATTGCAACTCAGTCTTCATTATCCATGGTGTAAACCTAAAAATTTGTTGCAAAAATTCATATAAAAAACTATCTATCAAACATTTCATAAATTTTCAAAAATCAAAAAATTGCTCCGTTTCATTTAAAAAGGTATAGAACAAAGCGGAAAATGTTTACGAATTGATTGGAAATTTTAAAGAAAAAGTTATCTTGAAACAAATAAAATATTTCCAATCAATATCACAATATATCCTCATCAATACATTTTACCAAAACGGTTTACGGTGGATTTCCAAAGTACGATTTAAAAACGCATAGATGGTCAATTCACCGATCTCTCAATCTTGTCCGAGAAAAGTCCTTACGCTGAGAATGCCCTTTCAGATTCTATTGACGTAGGTAGAATAATCTTCAATGAATTCAAGAGAAGGGATATGCTGTTCCGAGTCTTGCATTAGAAAAAAATGCAGTTAAACCAGAAATAATCAAAATTAAATAAAAATAAAAATATTCCGGGATTTCCCGGCAAGGGAGAATTTTTCTGTGGTATTTTTAATTATATAAATTATTCTACCGGGATTCCGAGACTCCAGAATCCCGAAACTCCAAAATTCCGGGACCCTTTAGTCCCGAAATCCCAAAATCCGGGACCATTGAGTCTTAAAATCCCAGGAGTAACCCTACTGAAGACGCGAATGCCAAGAGGGCAGTATTGAGTACGGAGGAGGGTGGAGGAGGGGGAGGACTGCAAGGAGGTGGAATCGGGCAATCCGCAAAATTGGTCGTTTCGAGAGAAGTATGAGATTGGTTTTTGGGACGAAAAAGTTACATCGTTGCTATGGGAGAGACTAAATGGAGAAGCTCTGGTTCAAAGCCGGTTTGGAACAGGGTTGGTAATTTTTTTATTTCACAAGTATTTCATAGAAACTTATATTTTAGAAAGTTACTTTAGACGTGGGTTTCTCGAACTTGTCCATCGCCTTTGTTCGTATTATTTGGGGTTTTAGAAAACTCTTTCCCAATCGCCCCGATGAAATTTTAAACATGAAAGCACTTTATATTTATTCTCATTACTTAGAGGTATCCATGCGCCTGATGCTTCGTAGCTAGAAGTTCAACGTTTGGTTTGTTGTTAGTAGATCCAGTTTTCATCTCACCTCTCGATAGTACCTAGGGGGGCAGTTTTGAAAGAGGAGCCTGAATGTAATCCCATGATTCTCCCTTCCTCAGGTCCCCTTAAAACCTAATTTTGCCTTTGTTGAAAATCCCTGATTTAGACATTTGCCCTAGACCCTAATTTTGCTTAGATTCTAATTTGCTTTGCACTCTGGCCAATTTACATGTTTTGCCGTTTATATCTATCTATAATTTACCACTAGAACTGAAATTGTTTATTCTTATGGTGGTTGTAGAAAATAAATTGCTCCCATATAAAACAATTTAGATTCAACACTGAGGTTTCTACTTATGATTTTTTAAATTACTTTCACTCACGCTATAGTGTTGAAATTTTTGGTATCGGATGACTGAAATAATTAAGTTTGTGATTCTTGAATTTATTTTCGAATACGCTCTCGTTTTTGGCTTAATTGGTTTGGCATATTTCAATCTATTTTTTTCTAAATAATCTGGTTCTTTCCCGGCGTATCAATTGAACAAAGTCTTCGCGGGTCTCCGGCTGGGTGAGAGGTTCCATTTTCTCCGAAGACGAAATGGAACCCGGCTGGAGACTCGAGAAGACTTTATTCCACATAATTTTGTATAAGTTACGAATACCGCACCGAAAAATCTAGTTATAACATGCCTTAATTATGGAGAAAATTATTAATGTAGTTTTTGTATGATTTCCATTAGCACTTGTATGGTGAGTTCCAACGCATAAATAAATGCACTTCAGCGAAATGTGGTCCAACAATTAATTTTCAACTTACTTACTTACTTAAAATTATTAAAATGTGCCCTCAATGACCCACGATTACCGCTCTACTCACCTAAATTGTTCTTCCAGCGTCGCACTTGTCGAGTTTTTCCAGAAGGCTATGCTGCTTTCCGTTAGTATTTCAGATGTATTAAACTCTCTCGACACGCGAAATTAACTACGATGCATACATACTCAGGTATACGATGGCATCAGGACGAACGAGGATCGCGTCACGTAGGCGGCAGGTCCGGTAGAGAGGAATATATAAAACGGACAGCTACCTAAGACATACCAATCACAGCGCCAGGAGGAGGAGGAATCATCCAGGAGTGACCGCGGCGCTTATAAACAAACCACGGCGGTTCCCTAGGCGACGAGAGGCACACCTCTGGACAGCGCTGAATACGCTCGGCTATAAGCACCTAAGCGCTGCCACTCGCTTGCTTGCTTAGCAACGCTGGCTTGCATCATGTTTCTATAATTAAAATGAGAGTAGCTATACTTGCCTCAAATAAGTTTGGGCGATCGTTAGCGAGGCCCATGCCACTCCTTAATGATTTTCAAAGTTAAGGAAATCGTTTTCAAGGTTGGAGGTATAAGTTTATCATGATAACTTGTTTATTTGATCCAAGGAAAATTATACGTTAACACTTGGATGCTAGGAAAATTATACACTCGGATGATTCGTGAAAACAGTCATATTCCTGCTTGTAACAATTCGTTTATTTGCAACAAAAGAATGCCTACACACATCAAGTGTAAATTAATCCCCAACTATCATTATTTTATAACATATTTGCTTTGAAGAAATGAAAAAGATAGGGTGCTTATCTGAAAAACCTCAAAGTTTTCATTGAAAATCATAGGAAATTCATATCCAGTTGAAATGCATCATGAATGGCCAGATCTTTTTTGTCCTTATATCATAATAATTTTTTTCGTATTCTGGTTGATATAGTTTAATTCATGTTCGGACAAAATGCACAATGAATAACCTTATTTACTTACTAAATAATTGTGAAATCTCCACTTAAAGGAAGGCATTTTTGACCGTTGAAATCATTCACAACTTTGGTTTGACTTATTTGACATGTATAATGATGACTATTAACTGTCGGATGTGTAGTATGAACTCAACTTTGTCTGTAGATTAATTAATTGAATTATAATTTTTCTCTTTATAAATGCAAAATTTTAGGCTGTGGCTAGAGTTTTCATATCCCCAGTGTCTCCTTGATCGCTTTCTAAAGGGAGCACAATATACTTGGTATTCTTCACTCTAATGTTATTACCTAATACCTATGCCATGCCGTCATCTGTTAAGGAATTTGTGCATAGTTCCTTTAGGTCTTTCTATGGAAATTTCCTGGCACATTCATCTCGGGCAATCACTACTGATAACCGTTAGTATTTGCATTAATGGATGCATTGTAAGTACTTTAAAAATATTACCATTTCTTTTTAAAAATGATTTTTTTCCCTACTTTTGGACGCTTACTCTAAAAGGGTACGAGCTTAGCGGTTCAGAGGCACGCGAAAAAAAAACTTGAATAATGACATATATAAGCTCGTCGTTGCAGTTTGAATACAAATAAATTTTTTTTTCAATTAAGGGTTATAGGTTTTGAAAATATTAAATCAAAGGAACACTAATGAGAAGAAGCTGGGAACCAGTGGTTTGCTAAATTAGTTTTTCGATTTAAAAACTAAAATTCTAAAACTACAAATAAGAAAATTCTCCAAAAGTGCTTGAACAAAATTATATGAAGAAGAGCGTTCCTTGCTCCTAAATTTTCCATGCATTCGTTGCGAATAAACTGTTGGAATTAATAGTGTTCAAAACCCAGCCCCGGAGATGAAATTGAGAAGCCATTCGATGAATTCAACGGAAGTAGGACAGTTTCTAAAGGACACACACTCGCTAAACTCACGATGTACGTAACCAGAGAAACAGGAATGCAAAAATTTTGCATCAATCAAACGCAGGACTAATTCACTTAGCCAGCATAAATTATTCCAACGCACGAACGAACGAGAAGCGTGCCGCCAGTATACACTTGTGTGCACGAAAAGAGTGCACGCACTGTCTGGTCAATTCAGCAAGGAGGAAGACGTGAAATACCTCCGCCCCTTTACCTAAATAAGCATCCGGATTAGGGTAAAAATAAAAGCCGAATCAAACGAAACAAAAATGACGCACGTAAGGAACACGGGTGGAAATTGCAGGGAGGGCTGTGGGAGGGAGTTGGATACGGGAATGGTCGTAGAGAGACGGGGGAGGGGGGGAGGAGGTTGAAGGAATGCTATGGCATGCCGGGAGGAGGAGGAGGAGGAGAGGGAAGAGATGGGCGGTGTTTAAATAAGGAATTGCACGAAATGGAAGGGGAGAGCCTCCTGGACGAAAAAAATAGAAGCCCTTGAAGGGGAGGGGAGGTGAGGAAGGACGGGAGGGAGGTTGCGGGGGAAGCACTCCAATCAAGTAATTCCTTTAACCTAAAAAAGGATGAGACTTTCCCGGGAGAGGGGAAGACGCTGGGGAATGGGGAGTTTGAGAAGGAGGGAGGGATGCTGAAGGAGATTGAGGATTCTAAGGGTGCTCAGGGAGAGTTGCAGAGAGAAGGAGATGGTACAGTAGTCGGTTGAGGTAGCGTTGTATGGCTCAGAAACTTGGTCGCGGCGGAAATTAAGTGAGAGTACACTGCAAGCAGTTCAGATGTGGGTACGGAGAGGTTTTAGAGGAGAATGAGGATTATTAGAGAGCTTAGGGGAAGTTGTTGGGAGAAAAAGAGGGAGCATTAATCGGTTGTGATAGTGTTGTTTGACTCAGAAACTGTATCATTGTGGATAGAAGATGAAGGTGCACTGCAGGCTGTTGAGGTTTAGGTACACAGAGATATGAAGAGAGGCATGGGAGGAGGGGAAAACAGATGAGTATTTAGAAGTAGTTGGAAAGGAATAGAAACCGATTGGAGAAATTCTTTAAAGACAGCAAAAGTGTAGTGATGACCAATTGAGTGATAACAGCACATTGAAAATGGCGATAAAGGGAAAAAAGTCGATTAAGCAAATGAGAAAAGGACAGGGGAGTATTTTTACGGTAAAGCCTAGGAGAGGAAGAACTGGCAAAAATAATCTAGATATACAGCAAAGGGGTGAAATCCGTTATGAAAAAATAATGTTACTTGACCGGGGTTCGAAACCGGATCATCCAATTGCCTGTCAGATGTGTTAGCCAATTGAAACACCAAGCCATATTGATCTCAAATCTACATTGAAGCGCAGGAGACCCAGTCGGGCTTATTAAGCACCTGTCGCGGAAGTAGTAGATGGAACCAACTATAAATAAAATAGAAAATAAATACAGAATCCTCCATTTTATCCAACAATCAGCTGATTTAGTATCCAATGATAGGTCGATTAGAAATTTTGAAAGATGGTGGCTCATGATAAATGTCTATTTTACAGAGGGGAGGTCGATGAAAGAAAATGGAGGGTGTAGTTTTAGTTTGTTGCTTAACCGTCGACTATAGGCAAAACAAGAAGGTTGCTTCTACCTATATGACTCTCCATCCAATTGATAAGATGGACTTCATCTACATCTACATACTACCCCGCAAGCCACCTCAATAGGCGTGTGGCCTCATAGGTGTTAGGACACCAGCCGTTTAAATATAAAAAGGAAACACTCTAATGAAATTACGCCTAGCATTTATTAAAGCCCCTTATTGTTCGGGGGAAAAACGAATTCCCATACCTATCCGTTCAGCAAAATATCTCTCTTAATTTATCGTTTCTGACGGACCTGGAAATATAGTGGGGTTCTAATATGATGTTCTCAGTGTCGCTCTTAAAAATATCTATTCTTAATTGCTCAAGTAATCTAAGCCTAGCGCGCAGCCTCCGAGTCTCTAGCGGCTCCCAACCTAATTCGTTTAACATCTGTGTAACGCTGTCTGTACGCCCGTAGCAGTTTTTGACGAAACGCGCAGCTTTCCTTTGTATTGTTTTAAGTTCCCGAATTAAGTCTTTCTGTACCGGATCCCATATGCTCGCTGCATATTCAAGGTGTGGCCGGACGAGTGCGAAATAGAAGACGAAAGACTTCTGCGATGGGTTGCGATTAATATCTGTATATTTTGAATCAGGTTTATTTGGATGGTGAACATATTCATGACACGCGCTGCTGACACTTCCCCACTCCCTGAAGTTCAATACGGCTATGCTGGCAGTGTTACAAATCATGTGCTGTCCCTGACCTTCCTTTCCTTAACCCTCCCCTTCCACACGAGCATATTCTCATGGACGTCAATTTTACGCGAATGTGACTGCCACCAAGTTTCCCTATAGAGAATGAAGATAGGCTTTCAGGCGAGAGTGAAGGGACCACAGGGAGGAGTGGAGGGGCGGGGCGGGGTGCGGGAATGGTGGGGTACGACGGAAAGAGCCCGCGAGAAACATGAGAGCTGAGATGAGCTTGATGAAGATGAGAAAAATGATGGGGGAAGGGATAGGTAGAAGGAACTGCGCGCAATATTTCTATAACTGATAGAAGCGACAAATAAGCGAGACAGTGGCGGATTTAAGGGGGGTCATGACCCCCCCCCCCCAAATTTTATCAAAGATTTTTAATTTTTATTAGTTTAATAGTTAATGTATCCTTTTAAAGGAGTAAAGGGAGTGTATATGCAAATGCATGGCTACAAGTCCCAAACGTGAGAGAAGTTTGAGTATGGAATACCCCCCGGGAGAATGCCCCTCTCTCCCGGGGGGTATTCCATTCTCCCCGGACCCAGGTCATGACCCCCGCCCCCCAAATTTGATGCTGAATCCGCCCCTGAAGCGCGATACAACGCCAAACTAATAGGTACAGATATTCCTTCATTCCACGCACCATTATTGAATATAACTAAAACAGCGTGACACCAACATAAGAAACATCTTTAATATACAATTCACCACCGTCCTATCCCCTCGTTTTCCCTATTCCCTCCCCTTCCATGGCTGGTGTCGTTACACCCCCTGCCACACGCCTCTGCGGCGGCTCGCAGGGTCTAATGTAAATGTAGATGTACACATTTTGAATTCCAATCTTGTTTCCCAATATCTAAGGACTCTCATCAGCAAAAGCAATATTTTTTAAATAGTACAAGCTAAAAGGTGGAATTCAGTATATGCCTTGACTCACATCGTCGGAGTGGTAGTAGTAGCAGTACTCACAGTAGAATAAATAAATAGTTAAAACCTTAGAGCTGCTTTCTAGTAGAAAAACAATGAAGATAGACTCGAATCACTCATGCTCAAAACAGAATATAAGTATATAGAGGAATGCTGCAACGTACCAAACCAAAAATTGGAAAACATTTACACCACTTCTGTTCTCAACGGCTAATTTTAATTTAGGTATGTAATTCAAACTGAATTGATTCTAAAATAATTTTTAGGCGATGCAAAATTACCACAATTTTGATGCCTCCGATAAATGTATAACTACTACTGCGAGGTCCAACGAAAAGTTGGAGAGAAAAGGCGTGTATCAGTAAATGAAGCCTTGATCCGTCTTTAGAGGAATAGAAAATTTATATTTTGAGCGTTGAAAGCCTTATATCTTGCCAGTTCAAAACCTCATTCATATTATTTTAATTTTTTATGGTTTCAATTTTGCGACCATTTTTCAATCCCGGTGAATAGCATTTTCTGCATTTGCAAGCATTGGTGGTAACTTCATTTTCCGAGCTGAGATTGGTTCTAGGACAATAAGACAAAAATTGTTTTCTTATGCATTTAAGTGCAACGATTTCATGTACCTTAAAGATTTAAAAAAAGTTCTTCGGCTTTTTTTTAACCAGGAGGGATTATAATTTAAAATTTATGTTATAACTTATAGGATTTGATGTATTACATCATCAGATTTATACGTAACCGCCTTTCAATCGTTTGTAACTTGCTATGCTTTGAGCTCAAATATTAATTTTTTTATGTTCTTAGTGGAAGAAGAAGTCCAGGAACAATCAAACAATTATATTCTATTCTACCTGACACCATGGCGCTTATGCTTTATAATGAATTTGACTAGCAAAGTTTAGAATGTAAATCGCTAAAGTCACCATTTTCACGAGTTTTTTAGGAGGGAGGTACATTTCAGAAGGCAAAAAATTTCGAATTTTATTTTCGAAATTACCCTCAAACTTATATTCCAGGAAAAAAAATTTGAAGGCGGGAACTTGTGTAGTATGCATTTTACAGGACTGTAAAAATGTAATTTTTCAAAATCTTGCTATTTATGAGAGAATCGCGTAAGAATGAGAGTTTTGACAAGGGAGAGTTTACAGTAGATAATTGTTTAACCCAGCGAGGATTACTGTCCAAAATTAATACCATATATTTCAATTCATTCATCCTCTCAAAAATGTAGGGGAGACCGGGGCTAGATGTGACGCACAAGCTTAGACATTTAGGTTATTCAGCGACTCATTACATAGTAGCTACTGTCATTTTACCCGGGTATCCAGGTTCTTTGCCTCAGTTTGCTTCGTAAGTTTGGCGGGGATTCTATGTGTAGTTTTCTTGTTACCTACATTAGTTTTTGTTTTCAACACCCAAAAGTAAAATTTGAACAGCGTGTTCGAGTCTACTTCTCAAGTAGATAAATCGATACTTGTGCATAATGTTGTCGCCGTTAGGGAAAATATATATTAAGTTATAGTTTTACATGATTTGATAGTTTTTCTAGAAATGGTGCCCTGCAAGTTCAAAATGGGAACCTTGGGGGATACCATAATTCTGAAATAAACACATAATATAACAGGGTTTATTTTCAAACTATGGAAGTCCATAGTTTCCACAAAGTTAGAGCCGATACACTGTCTTATCTTCGGGGCTAGTTGTGACAGTCTCCTAGAAGCAAGTTGTGAGAGTGTCACAACCTGCCGCGGTATGTTTTTACACTCAGATGGTCAAGTTTCTGATATATCTTCCTCACCTTGTTGCCCATATAGGCTGCCAGCAGTATAAAGTTGACTCTCAATCGTAAATTCATTAAATACTCTAAAAGTGATAAGCTCAAAGTGGCTATTGAGAACGTCTCTGACCGCAACACATAGAAAATTTTAGATTTATGTTATATACTTTTAAAAAATCGAAAAGAAATAAAAATTATCACAACGAGCCCCAATATCCCCTTCTATGTGATATTACGCGATACATTGCGTCTTTGCCTCGGTCTGCTGTGGGATGGACGGGAAGAGTGGGGAACGGTTGTGCTTGCGGGATGAGGAGTGGCATATAGCGATGGAGAGTGGGAAGGATTGGGGACGGGGAAGGCGGCAGGGAGGTTGGCGGGAAGGGAGGGAGGGCAGGAGGAGGAGTTAGTCCGGTCGATGGGTGTAATATCCTTGAGTGCGCCACAGTTTCTTCGTTGACTTATCGACTGCACAAGTCGCAGGCGTCAGAGCGAACGCCGACGGCAGCCGCTGGGTTAGCTGCTGCTGCTGCGGTGATGGTGTGGATGGAGACAGAGACGGAGAGAGAGAGAAGCTGGAGAAAGATGAGCAAGAAGAGTGACTAAGCGCGGGGCTGGAAAGGCTTCGGAGTAATGAGAGACACCGCGGGAGGAAAGGAGTAGGTGGCTGAAGAATGAGACAAAAGTAGGATAAGAATAGGATGTCAGGGGATCCAAAAGGAGAAGACACAAGAAACGCGGGGAGAGCAGTTATGCATGTCCGCTGAAAAAAGATATTTTTTTTTAAAGATTCCCAGCGTCCGCTAACCATCGTCAGCCCTTAAGGGCAAGCGTCAGTTTTGTAAACATGTGAATTTTTAGAACTTCAACTCCCATCTTAGTGTTAAAATTATTAGCAAATAATTGTAATGATAGAAGTAAAATGTTTTGGTTTAATGAAAATAACGATGATACGATGCTAACTTCAGTGCTGAAATTCAGGGTGCTTAAATTGTACCGTGTAAAGGGTGTTATTGTATCCGATGAAAAAATCAAATTTCATTATCAATTCTGAAAACAGAAATGAGAAGTAAACTTATTTTACATCCGAATCTTAGATCCAACAACCAATCACTGACAATCAGGCAAAACGAATGTTTCGTGAAAATACCAGTGGTGGAGCTGTAACCTACCATTTTATAAATATGTATCTCAGCCCTTCAGTACTGTAGAAATGTGGCTCATATACGCTCTCCTATTTTTAAGACCCTAACTATCCCCCTTCTTTAGAGTCTCTTCCACCACATTCACCCATGACTTACGCGATCTACCCCTTCCTCTAACACCATTCACTCCCCTATCACATATCTGTTTTCTTATTCGACTCTCTCCCTTTCTCTCAACATGGCCATACAAGCGAAGCATACTCCCTTCATATACGTCCATCAGCGGAGCATTCAATCCACATTCAATATATATTGATTTTGTAGCGTGTCAGTCAGTCATTCTGTATCCATTTCGTTTATTTCTCTCTCAATTTTGAGCTAGAGAAATGAGGTTTGATGCATTAAATGTGGATTCTTTCTCTGTATGATTTGGTAGTAGTATTGGATTTTTAGTAGTTGGTGGTGCAAAGAAAAATGCAAAAAACCGTGGTTTTTGAGAGTTTAAATTTAGTTACATTCCGGGGGCTAAAGTTTTTCGGGTTCACTCCTGGGTTCACTTTTTCAGAGCGAGTCTATCTTTCTCGGGACTCCCGGGTTTACTTAACACTCGGAGTCCCAGTGGGAGTAAAAATGACTCCTTCAGGCTTTAAGAATGATGCTCTTCGATAAAATGATGCATTCGAATATTTCCTTTTGTGACTCTTATTTAATTTGTGATTACTGTCGGCCGTCTGGTATACAAAGAAATTCATTCATAAACAATTGAAATATTTCATGATTTACCTCGAAGTCCCTATGGAGTCATAGTGACTCCTAACACCTTGGAGAGAGTTAGCGCAGTGTAATTGCGTTTCGCAAGTTGATTCCTAGTATCACAGTTTTAGCTTAATTCTCAAAAATGTACTTCGAATTTCATGAATATTTTCTAGCTTTTCCATGAATGTATTCTCTTGCGACACGGCGAATCATTTTCCTACATTTCTATATAAACTGTGGTACGTGGTAGCTTTCAGCAGTCACAACTTAGTCAGTGGGTATAACTGCTAGAGTGAGAAGGGTAAAGCTGTCTTGTTTGCAAAGTACAAACCAACACGAAAAATGTCCGAAAGAAGGGTAATTCTACCAGAAGAAATAATTGTTATTCTAAATGACCTACCTGAGGATTTGTCTGAAGGGTCCGAGTCGAATGATGAGGATTTCATCTCTTACAGCAGCTTATCAAGCGACTCAGAGCCAACTGTGAGAAGATTCCACGGTAAAAAAGATTCGAATTGTGGTGAGTTATATGATTAGATTGGAGCTAGCATTGCGTATCTGCAATAATTTTGTCAAAATATTTGTTTGGCTTATATATTTTTACTTCACGACTTTTCCAGGTTGAGTGCATGAGAGGCGTATTCGGGCACAAGGTGGGCGACTATCCAGAACTGGTTACAAGAAATACTCCTGAGCAGCGGCAACTGCGCGTGAATGATGCAGTACACGAAACTCGGGACAATCCACCGCAGCGCGTGATTACTCGCCAACATCATTGTTCAAGAAAGCATCGTTCTGGTGGTTATTTAATTTCTTATGAATCGGAGAACCTAGCCGAGGCAGATTCTAAGTATCCCAAGGTTCTGAGTGAAAATCTCATGGCTCCAGATGGGACTATGTGGACTGAGCAAAATGTTGGGGTTCAAAATTCTGGTAGACGCGCGCGCCAAAACGTCTTGAAGGAAATGCCTGGACCTAAAAGTTATGCTAGGAGAACTGTGGCTCCTGGTAATGCGGTGAGTGCGTGGTATCTGTTTTTTTATTATGTTATGCTGAAACACATGGAGAAATGCACGGAGAGAGAGGCCCACATCGAGCTAAAAAATAATGATTGGAGCCATAGTATTGAGGAACTTGAAGCTATTGGTATGATATATGGTCACGAGGTTATTGGTAGGAATGATTTATAACTACGTTATCTGTGGTATAATTCTTGTGGTGTCTCCTTTTGTAAAAAAAAACAATATTCCGAATTCCTTTTTAGATGTTCCGAAATATTTACGTTTTGATGAACAATCAACTCGTTCAAAAAGACTAAAAATGGACAAGTTTGCTCTATTCTCGGTAATTTTGAATCACTTTATCGACAACTGCATCGCTTGTCATTGTCCTGGCCCTTACATAACAGTTGATGAGCAACAATTCCCAAAGCAAAGCCCATAGTCCATTTGCTTAATTTATAGCTAACTAAGACACCAGATAAGTATGGCTAAATATACTGGCTAGCAGTGTATAAAGAGAGCAAATACGATATAAACGGCTTTCCTTACTTGGGAAAGGACGACATTTATCCATAAGATGAGCGAGTGTCTGATTACGTAGTCATGTAGCTAAAGGAACCACACTCATGAAAAGGAAGGAATGCGACTACGGACAATTACTTTACCGATCTGCAACTTGCAAAAACATTATTGGGACCATGAATAATATAAAGAGGGAGGTTCCTGCATCTATGAAGACGGTGAAAGAGGATTTGCACACAATTTAAGTCTATGAGCACGACTAAATCACTCTGACGAAGGAAAGTTAAAGAATATTGTTACTCTCTTGACCTCTCTATATCCCAGTGTGGATATTGCAAATACTGTAAAGAAACCTCCGGAAACTGTAACATTTTACAATGATACAAAATATGGAGTTGATATAGTGGATAAAATGACAAGAAGGTACACATTGAGATATTGCACTCGGCGCTAGCCATTACACTCTTTTCAAAACACACTTGATCTTGCTGCCATGAATGCCGGGGTAATTTATAAAGCAGTTACTGGGGAAACATCTCTAGTAAAACATTTCTCCAGCAATTATCCAATGATACAATAGCTAAAAACGTGGTAAAGAGAGGTAGACTAGAAATATAATTTATTGAGGAAGATACACATCCAACATAAAAAAGAACTTTGTATTGTCAAATTAAGAAAAAATGCAAGAAAAATCGGACCTTTGGCTTTCGCGAGGCATACGAGAGAAGTCTATGTACATAAAAAATTCTGCACTTTTGTACAAACGGCAGTCATAAATAGGAATTAAAAATGTCATAAGTGATATAAATATATATACTTTGAATCAAACTGTTTTACCAAAACATTATTTCCAATTATTAATATTTCAACTTTTAAACCTGAAAGAATTCTTGATATACTCTTTTACATTCTTATGAGGCCTCCGTAAAAAAAATATTGATCTGTTCTCAATGTTGTTCAGTAAAAATGATGGTTCTCCAAGTATATGCCCATCTATTAAATCCCTGGAAAACTCTTTTATTATCTCAATAAGGCACATCTCTTAAGTGCATAGCATATTTTATCTGACAGTGAACCTAAAGGTAAAAAAATCATCAATGGAGTCAAAATGGGTTACTTTGGGTGTACGGCAGTCCGGGACTCCGAGTGTTAAATAGGTTACAATGCAATTGCTGTTTTGGGGAAGAAATATTAGTCTGAATGTTTTTTCATCTTTGGGCATATACACTCATTTAGCCACATTTACCACTGCTTCCAATTGAGTAGTGCAAAAAAAGTAAAAACTCCAAATTCACTTCAAGAGCACACCAGACAGAGACTGCCTGCAAAGCAGGCAGCAGGTCTGCTAGTATTTCATAAATCACTCATTCCTAACGCTGTTCCTTCTACTTTTGTTACCAGCACTACACAGATACCCTGTTCCCACTGCATTTAGCCAACTCTTATTCTCATCCTGGCATACCCAGGTTTATACGTGAAGGTTTCTCGGGTTTGACACCGGGTAAGATTATTGAAATTGATCAACGTTTCGATGGTTGACTCAGCCATCGTCATCAGGATAATGAGTCGAGCGAGGATGTTGGCGGTTATATATCTAAATACACCCAAATATAACCGCCAGCATCCTCGCTCGACTCATTATCCGGATGACCACGGCTGAGTCAACCATCGAAACGTTGATCCATTTAAATAATCTTACCCGGTGTCAAACCCGAGAAACCTTCACGTATATAATTCGCCGGGAAAACCTTAAATCCTTTATACCCAGATTCCGTTGGCATAGAAAAAAGTCGGGAGTGGGGCTATTATGTAAACCTCAATTTTTACCTCTCTAGACAAACACTTGTTCATTGATATGCTTCACATACTACGAACGACTTTCCTTTAGTATTCGCTCGCATTTTAATCTCTTCATCTATCCTTCTATCTTTCACAAACATGCGGCCAAGATACACAATATCTTCACCTGTTCAATTTTAGCAATAGTTTCCCCTCATCTTACGATCATCCTTCCCAGACACATTTACCCTCAAATCCATTCCCCCTGCTGCTTCACTGAATCTATCCAGGAGTCCCTGTAATTCCTGTGGGTTCTTATGCCTCGTCTACACTACAAGCATACTTAAGTTGAGTGTAATTAAGTGCAGCATTTAAATGCAGGGGAGCGTCTACACAGAGATATTATATCTACCTCAACGCTACCTAGTGATGATGGAAAGAAATTTGCATCGCGCAAAAATTATGTGCCCGAGAAGTAACATAAGATATTTTCTAGACTCGTATAACCCAATACACAAATGTAAAAGAAGGATAACACTTTGACAATTACTTAACTCATATAAATGACATAAACACATGTATGATATGTATGATTATCGATACTCCTCGACCTATCGATGACGAGACTTCGACCACCTCGATGGTACACTATCGATATCATACAAGTCCACTGAAAAGGAGATCCCCGGGTCCACTTAATTGGACCCGTTACTTAAGTGGTGAGAGGGCGTCTACACGGTGTACTTAAGTGAAAAATACACTTAATGCCTACTTAAGTGGTCAGTGTAGACGCGGCATTAGACAGCAGCACAACACCATCTGCGTACTGTATAACTTGCGCCTTTTTTTCTTCAACCATTACATTGACGTTTCCCCTACACTTATCTCTCAAGCAAGTATCCATTAAAACAAACAATCATTTTCGTAACTATATGTCTTTTCCTAGAAAATTAATTTCCTGTTAAGAATATTGATCTCCGTTCGCGGCCATGTGATCAATATTTCACGATATGTTACCCGATATAATCGTAGAATCGAAATTCAACTTATAGGCAAATAAGATGACAATATATTGTTCGTAGAAGTTGGAATCATTATCGATATTATACTGATTACAACTCCTATTGACCCCTACTGACGTAGTAGTTCGTGTTTGCACATCGAAGTGCTAATTGATGGCGACTTTAAGGATACTATAATAGAAATTACTGCCAAGGGTAAACGAGCAACGCAACCTTCTTATGCATACTCCAAATAGTACCCTACTACCATAGTTTTATTTACTTCTGACTGGGATACTAGTTAATTTTATGCTTTATTTGTCTTTAATTTAGTAAAAAACAAGTTTTGTATGGCGAAATGACTGAACTCTGACCAATATCCCTCGGGGTGCACGAGTGCTGTGTCTTTTTTGCACGAGTATAATGATGGTTAGCAGCCACATTGCATGTGAAGATTCTTCCGCCTACGTTACTTACTTTAACATGCAAGCGTTTTTAGTAATAAGGCTGATAACATAGGTAAGTGTCAGCCACGTAACTATGTGAAGTGAGTGATTTCTCACACTTTTTGTTGTCCTGACCTGGCCGGCTTCAATTGGTGGATGGTTGGTGACCTTTGATAATGTTTAAAACCATACAGTTGTTCAGTTTAGGACAATAAAAAGTTTGGCAAATTACCAAGTATCATCCAACCATTGCGATTGCACAAATGACGTGGTACGCAGTCACGCGCACGGGTACGAAGTTGTACACCAAGACGGTTCCCGGTCAATCCCGGTCAAGTCAAATGATTTTTTAAGGCGAATTTCACCGTCTTGGTACCAAGTATTATTTTCACCTCATGATGAATAGATTTTAACAGTACGACAGTGTGTTTGGGCGTTATTTCATGTCTGGTGTGGTACCAGCCTCTGCCACTTATCCTTGAGGTGGCTTGCATTTTACCTCGTAGACGCTCTCTTACTCTAAGCCTTTTCCGCATCTCTCTCCACGCATATACACGTACCTACGCACGCGAAAGCATGCAATCTCGTTTGTGGATAGACACAAAAGAGAGGCGTCCTTCTCTCCTTCTGTTTCCCGTCTGCTGTCAACGTAAGTAGAGGAATTAGATCGCCACTCTGGTAAAACTAATCAAGAAAGTGCACTAATTACGCACATTCATTTTCAAATAATTTGGTGCTTAATGATCCCGCCTACACAATTGTTCTCCAAGGTATGAATAACGCTGCTGATTCCGTCGCAGTGTAATGACGACTAAATCTGTGCTTCCCATAATGTAAGCTATCTAATTGCTTCCTTGATTACGATATATTCAATTTGTTGTGTACTTTAAACCTCTTGTGATTAAACGACACATTTGAATCATGTTCCACTCAGGGTTACAAATAGGGGAATGGGACATTTCGGTGCTGGCCCACCTTAACGCGGGACACCTTGGCGAGAGACACTTTGGTGCGAGACATCTTGGCGCGGGACACTTGGGCGCGAGAACAGGTGGATATTAGGGTTGACGCTGAGGTAAAGTAGGAAATTCTGAACTTTAAACTTGGTAAATATTTCTGATACGTTTAACTACGAACATTATCTTCGAATTCTTGATTCAAAAGCTCTCTTCTGATTTCTTTCTTCGTTGAAAATACTCTCATAGCCGCCATCTGTATTACAAAATCCGTTTGGAAAGGAAGTTACGTAAATCACAAAAAGGGTCGTATCCGGCCCAAGCGAATTCCATTTACCGTTCTTGAGTCGCTGTTGAAAGTTGGGTGAAAAGATAATTTCTGGGATGACGGACACTTTGAGCTGATTCCAAGTACTTGATACAATTTCTAGGTTTGGGGTGACTAGAGAAATATAGCTGAATTTGAGACTAACAACAAATTGTGCGTTGATTCTGCTGTTACTATAATCTGTATCCATATAGATATTGACAATGGATTACTCAAATAACTTTAAAGATCATCGTACGATAATTAGTAATGCCCATGGATAACGAAAATAGCAGAGTCTAAAACGAGCAACAAATTTTGATCACTTTTATGTCAAATATTTAAAATGAAACATTAATATATTAGAAATAGCCAGTTAATATTAGGCTATGATCATAACCGGATAACGTCGACGGTTCATACGAAGTTTAAACGTTCAGAATTCCCTACGTCATCTCAGCGTCAACCCTAATATCCACCCGTTCTCGCGCCAAGATGTTCCGCGCCAAGGTGTCCCGCGCCAAGGTGACCCGCGCCAAGGTGGGCCAGCGCCCAAGTGTCTTTAAAGATATAGAATAGGTATTTTTTCTTCAATAATTGGAAGATTTTTGTGGTGTAGCTCGTCTCATTATAGTTTAATAGATGAATCCATAGAATAATTGAGACTTCTTCGAATTAATTTCAACAGTATAAACATATCAAATTATATTTACATGTGAATAACTTCCCCAGTGTCAAATTGCTGTGGTATTTGCTACGATAAATTAAAATTACTTACATGAATTTAATATCATTGCATTCCGGATACTTAAACTCCAACTCTTACTCCAAAGAGTATCGACAAATGGTTCGATAGCCATTCAATACTTTGAACTCGAATAGTAATCATAACATTTTGAGGGTTATGGGACAACATTTTATTCGTGTCGTGATGTATGAAACGAAGTTGAGTTATTACCTCGATTTACTGAATTTACTTAATTAAGAAAACATCCCATTTAAAACCAAACAGTAACCATTTCAATGACCTTATCGATTCACATCAATTTTACACCTCAGCAAAATTATAAAAATTATTTCTCACATTTGACAATGAATATGGCCTTTTTAATGAAAAATACATCCAACATCAGGATAATGAATGTTCGTAAATATTGACTGCGAGAGGAAAATGTTTTAGCCGCTGAAACTACCTTTTGATTACTTTATCAGGGATCTTGAAGGGTAATGAAGATATTTAAATTAAGCCATCAAAAACAGACACTCGAAATAGGCTTACCAGCTAGCCAATGCTTATGTGTTACCTGACCACTAATGTAAATTTTAATCTGTTTGTTAAATATTTGTCTATTGTTTCGAGATGAGCCATATAATCACTATAAATAAAATTATTTGGTATTTTTTATGAAAAAAGTCTAGCAGCATGTGATCACTTTCCCTTTTTTTTCATTTCTTAATGCTTCTGCCACTTCACTCAAGGGTGATACAGTTACTAAATGAACGCAGTAAGTGATCAAATTTGTTTAAAATATGACGCACTTCATATCAGAGAAATTACTAGTGTAAAACCTTTTCAAAGAAGAATAGACACGGAAAAATTAGGAGCAGATACTGAAGGTAAATACGTAAATCGAGCAATGAGGACATTTTTTTTGAATTTTTTAAAAATTAATAATTAGATTTATTTATATATTGTACATTGGATAATTATTTTACATTGGGTAATGGTATATTTTATACATATTTTGGTCCTGCCAAACCTCATAAGGTTTTTCGGCACAAATACCTAAAATAGTTTTAGGAAGAAGGTCCATATGCGGCGGAAGGCAAAGGGAATGACCAAGTCGTGTGAACAGTTTAGTGCGGGTGACTGCTTTGCATATTAAATGGATAACGTTCAGGTTGTATTAAGGCTAATAGTAAAACTATGCATCCTTTATTGACTATAGTTATTTCATCATCACCATTGTTATCATCATGGTTTGTATTCCCGTGTGGGGTTAGCTAGTCCCCCATCGGGCGCCTCCCCAGGTGGCGGATAGGGGAACGCTCGACTTCAAGTAGGACACCGGGGAAATAAAATACCCGGGGTGGACAAAAACTAGCATCAAAATCCAGGGGCGACTGACCTATAGTAGGTTGCCACCTGGTCTGCGTCTATTCCCAGTGGGGCGGCAGCTAGAAAACCTGGCAAAGGTATAAATTGCAAATTCAAATCTATGCGATGGCAAAAACAAAAGGAATTATTACCCCTGGTGGCAGCCCAGGTTTTCTGGAAAATCCACCCTCCTTTATGGAGGCCGGTCCCACAGATTCTGGGGGGGACCATCTATCGCATTCAGATGACTCATTTAAAAGGACCTTAATAATTATTAGAACACCACCAACAGTGAAAAATAATACATCAAGAACGGAGGAGGAGAATGAAATGCTAAGAGATAGACTCAGATACATAGGGGAACAAATGCTGCGGATGAAGCAGATAGTTGAGAGACTCACACAGGAGAACGAGCAATTAAAAACCTTGGTTGAAGGAAAAACAGCTGGATGTGAAGAAACAGAAATCCATCACAATTCACAGCAAACTATAGAATATGCTACGGATGATGAAGAGCTTGCCAGAGAAACTGACTGGATTATTAGCGAAAATAAGAGAGCCAGTAAGAAGCGTAAAGCCGATTCCTCACCGAAGGAAGAAGCCCCCAACCAACCCAAAAGTCCCTGTGAAAAAATCACTAACCGCCAGGCGATAAATCATGATGGACAGAGCACAAAGAGGAATAGTGGAAACAAACAAATACTGAGGCCTGTTTGGACCTATGGGATCCAAATATGGGGATGCACAAAGAAGAGTAACATATAGATCATACAAACATTCCAAAATAAAGTGTTTAGAAACATAGTAAATGCGCCTTGGTACATCATAAATGACAATCTCCATAGAGATTTAAAAATAGAACATGTTACTGAAATAGCTCACAAATATGCATAGCAGCATGGGCAACGGGTAAAGACCCGTGTAAATAGAGAGATGACGAAAGTGGCGGAAGAAGCTCCAGTCTTGTTAAGGAGACTCAAAAGACTGAAGCCCCATGACCTAGTACAGCAAGGGAATTAACCAGTGAAGCCTAATGTGAACATTACCGTAAAAAGTCACAATACAGGAGAGTAGCCAGTGGGCTGTACCCCATCAATGGGAGTAGCAGGTGGGATATATCCCATCACCTACGACGAAAGCATGAAAGAGAAGCTGCAAGATGAGCTTGCTCAGTTGTAGCCAATGGGAGGTGTTTTTAGTGGGTTAGAGGCCCACACTACTGTAAGCTACGGGGCTCACAGTGTCTAACAAGAGATTTTCACCTACCCTCGTTAATAAAAATGCTTTTTATTGGGAAACATACTTGTTGATCATTATTATTACTGAGTATTATAATTATCTGTGCATAATTTCTCAGAAGAATAAATGATAATAAGCATGAGTAGCGACCTATTGGCGGTCCCCATTGCTTCCGGTGTGCTGAAGCATCATACCGCTATGTCTACTTCTATCATCACCGGCATGAAAGGTTAATTCCTCATTACGCCGAATTTGAATATATTCTCTCAAATATTAAACTTTTTATTCCGGCTTCATATGCTCTCCTTCCTTTGAAAAGGGCGATGTTTTTGTTGGCCCAAAGAATGAAGCGCTCCCTGAGGCTCATGTCATTGTCCTTAATAAAATTAAATTTTAAATAATTCCTTTTAAAATATGGAAATCAATTATTTCCTCCACACTAGGTCGTTCCCTGGACAACCGTTTACATATTTTGCACATTAACTTCATCACAGATAATTAACCGCATATGATCAATTTAAATTTCCTAATTTAGTGTAGATGGAATTACAATGGCATTGTAGATGGAAAAAACTAAGTAAAGATTAATTATGCATTACATTAGCTACTAATCAACAAAGTCATTATTATATAATTACATTCAGGCAAAACTGATTATGTTATCAGTTAATTGTGCATTATTGGAATAAATTTAGTGAACAACACGCGTTTAATTATGGCAATAACGGGGTTAGATAAACAAGTTTAATGAAATAACGTATTGCTATAATTACAGGATACTTAAAAGGTTAATTATGGGTAAGTGTAATTTAATTTTAATTTTTTCTCACAAGAGCATGCTTTATAATGATTAAGGCAATAAATCTGCATATAAAATAAAGCACATCAGCCGTCATAGAGGCGAGTGGCAGGAGGAGTTGGTACATCAGCACTAAATGTCGTTACATTTAATAAAATGTAGGATTTGGAAGAGTAAGGGCGGTCGTTATATATCAAATATCTTGTTAAAACATGGCTCTGTTATGCTCCAACTTGTACTGGAAAAAGTGGGTATTCAAGGATTTTAGTGACGGTTTTATTTTCTTAATTTCATCCGAGCGACCAAAAACTGTTGATCATGTCCGGTGCATAGTAATCTTATTTAAGTCCCTAGTGAAATAGGTTCTTTTGTAAGATTCTGGTGCGTTAATATTAGTTACTCTCCTCTTAATTGGAGGGGCATCAATTCAATTTTCTCTAATAACCCTGTTTTACTTTCACCTCGTAACACTTTTGAACTAAGTTAGAGTTAGTAAGTTTGGCTACAGTTACAAAGTTAAGAGCTAGTAACATTATTCCTCTCTTAAAGAATTATCCTTTATATCTTATATGTACTTATCGTTTTTGCATGTGGTTTTTTCCACACATTTCATAATATGCTTCAATAACAGTCTCGTGACATTCGCCCAAGTCTGGTCCAATACTTTTCAGGTTTTTGGTGAGATAAGAGTCATAAGTGACAGACCTATATACTTCAATAGCTTGTGACCATTTTGTATTAAATGTATCATCAAATATAACAGACTTTATCAGCCGCCTTCTTACCTTTGTTTTCTATATCTAATTCCGTGCCATACTACCAAAGTAATTAAAGTATTCTGCTTACCAGCTGCATGTTTTTTCTTACTTTAGTAGAAGATTAAGAAAGAGAAAAAAGTGAGGTAGCAATGAGGAGAGAAACAGCAAGGATGTAAACAAATGAGGGGAGAGGGATATGAGAGAATGGACTGGGAAACCAAGTTGCGAATCTTCAGAGACAAGAATAACGTGATAACGCGTCCATAAGCAAGGATAATATTCCAATAAAAGGTACCAGTAATATATAGAAGGATAATCTCTGACAGGAGATACTCTAAATCGTAATAGAGAAGGCATTACGAGAGATGAAAAACTGTTGGGAGTAGAAAATGAAGAATAACTCCCTTCGAAAGACATGCATACCTACAAACATACATTCGCTAACTAATTAAGTGGGTAACAACCCATCTTGTCTTCCACTGAAATTAACTTAAGAATTTGGGAAATTACTGAATACAAGTATTTTACGAATTGATTCGTGGGATCTAAGTGGAAAAAATGAGCTAACAGCGAGAAGAGGAGTTGCAAGGATAGACAGAAGAAGAAGATGAGGGAGAAATGATAGGTGGAAAAGGCCGAAAAAGAAATGGTGAGAGAAGACTTAAGAGAAGGGTTGCGTGGAATGGACAGACGGAGTATGTCCCTTCCACGCAGGCCCACGCTCCGTCTGGAGGACGTGGTGGCAACTTTGGAAGCAGGAATGGCTTAGGGTATATTATAAAGGGGTGCTCAAGGAGAGGGGATTGGAGTAGGTAAGGAGAGGGAGCAGAGTACTGCTGGCACGAGGCAAGTGGGAGAGGAGAGAGGATGGATACCGGGTGACGGAAGATGAGGAGTGGGGAAGAAAAAAAATACGAGAGAACTCCAATTTTCAAAAGTGAATAAGTGAATGGCACGTTGGCCGAGACGGGAGGGTTGGTTAAGGGTGGGGGAAAGAGGGAGGGAGGAGTGTGGCAGGGGGGTTGGAGGGGGTAAACGTGCCTCCTACCTCCCCTCCTCGTCTTTTCCCTGGGGTAGGGAGTGGAGGCGAAGGGATGCTGGAAGCAGAGGGGGGGTGCATACCGAGAGAGGAAAGAGGGAGAAGGAATTTGAGCAGATGGAAAGGAAACACGAGATGCGGAAAAAATATTCAAGCAAGGAAAAATAAAAGGGTGGTCCCTCAGCATGGGAAAAAATTCACGTACATACACACGTACAGTTCCCGAACAAAGGATGCAATGATTTATTTTTGTTCATTTTTATACCCGTCTTAAAGAAACAAGAGAAGAGAAGAAGGGTTTTAAATTTTCAAGACGGGCATTTCAGTGTTAGGTAATCAGGGTGCCTGATGCGCATTTTAAGACGGAGGTCAACGGAAGGTGAGATGGCAAGAGCCTTATTTTAGAGCAAGTGGAAACACGAATGGACATACGAAACAATTAGCGTGTCTTCATAGAGCAGACGAACGTAAAATCCCGTCCATAATCTGGGATTATATGATGAGAAAATATACCTTTCATTGCACGAGATATATTCAGGATGTGCTGTACTGTGGCTGAAATAAACCTGTTATGGTTAAAAAAAAATACGTAGATGAGATATTGTAGGCCCACTTGCTGTATCATCGTCAACTCGTGCAATCTTTTATCTCTCTAATTCTTACAGCCGAGAATAATCGTGAATCAACAATTTTCTCTTCGTATTATCACTTTATAAAAGTCTATCTCTCCAAAAATAGAAGAGTCTGGCGTGATGTGGTGGAACTTCAGCATAATGAAGACAGAAAAAGAAATTCTCCACTAATTAAATAGATTTATTCCTACCTCGGTTTGAATAATGACCTCGGTTGACCAGGTGACATGATAATGATGTAGTACATAAAAATCTTGGTCGGAATTAATGTTTCATTAGTGGAACATTGCAATGTCTGTCTTCATTATCTCTCCATTTTAGGCCAAATTCAAAGTAACAATTTCCAAATTCTGTGGTATATTCAAAAGAATGCTTTCCAATGGAGCACGCATTTAGTTATTTCTCCATCAGAAGAATTGTTATTCTTTACATTCTTTTGTACTACAAACTCAGTATACTTCATGTATTCGGAGCTTTACCTTAATATTTCCAGGAAACTAGAGTTGGTGGTAATTTTTTCTGCTATAGAATACTTCATAGCGGTAGAAACTGCTTAAAAAAGAAAAAAAAATGAAATTTTGGCGGAATTTTTCAAAGAGGTCAGGGAAATCAGTTTTCGAAAATGCGTTACAGGGAAACGTAAGAAGGCAAGTGCTTAATGATTTAGTGACGTAAGAAGGCAAGTGCTTAATGATTTAGTGAAGTGAAGGCATAGAAACATAATTGATTTTTATTTTGATAATTTTCCGCACCGATACCAACCATATCCACCACAAGGACGTGTAATCCCTCAACAAGAATAGGCTCCTCATCAGATTGGATGATTTGCACGTTAGGATCATTGATGCCAAATAAAGGAAACACACATTCGAATGATGCAAGATATTGCGTATTTATATCAGTAGGTAGCTCAGCAGCGTAATCGAGCAAAAGAAACCTCCATAAGTTCAAAGGATACATGAATACCACTACTAAAATATATAGCTTGCCCTTGTGTGCTGTTCTTGGTACATTGTCAGCGATAAGACATGACCGTCATTTCAGTAAAAGTTCAAAAAGCGATAAGATTTAGCACAAGCACTGTGCGGCACAGAAAATATCTTCAAATCTATCAAAACATTATTTTAAAGAGTAAAAAATAATTTTATACTAACCTCCGTTTTATATTCCGGGCAATGCATACATAGACTAGTTTACGCATTAAAATAATGATAAACTTCAATAACAATGAAATGTTTCGACATATTGATTAATTGAAACTCCAAACCTTAGTATTAAACAAAGATCTTTCCCATAAATTCGACAGTGTCGGGCGATATCTGGTTGAGCAGCATTTTAAATAAAAACTACAGTAATTGTACTGTCCACTTGAATTTATTGTGAAATACACAACACGTGTTTCAACGCTCCTTAGGGCGTCATAATCAGGTCTGATGACAGACCGGCAGACCTGATGATGACACCCCAAGGAGCGTTGAAACACGTGTTGTGTATTTCACAATAAATTCAAGTGGACAGTACAATTACTGTAGTTTTTATTTAAGATCTTTCCCGCCGTGCAATACAAGGCAAATATTTCCTAAAATACGAAACAGTGAAAATTGAGAATAATAAATAATAAAAACCTACGTACAAAATATTTACCCAAAGTAAAACGCAAAGATAATGCCAAATTAGATCTAAAAAAATAATTTCTCAACTCTTATTTGAATACGTACTTACAGACAACTGATTAGATTTTAGCGCGTAACCAAGAACAGGAAAATCCGTAAGTGGAACTAAATCTCCCTGAGAAGCGTAAGTGCTTCCTTCATTTTGTTCTAAAACTTTTGGAAACCACCGTACATCACCAGCATTGAATTCCTTTAACAAAGGTTAGAATTTAGGGTTCAAGGTTTTCGTTTACCGAAATACATCATGATAGTGATTCTTTGAGATATTAGAAGAAAAAACTAGCGATAGGTAATGGTTCTTAGGTCTCCTTGGCATTGGTTTGTGATTATACTATCCATTTTCCGGATCTTCACCGCGTGTACTGACTTGGGATGACAACATTTTCGCTGATTAGAACACCAGCAAGACTGTTACCATCCAAAGTAGAAACGTGCGGAGAAGATACGGAAAATGGAGAGAATGTACGATAAGTAATGTTTTCTCCGCATCGATTATAAGATATGTCCATTCTATTTCTCGAAATAGACACCTGAATATAGAATTCACGTGTTCCGCAATGGGTCAGATTATTGGGAACCAAAGTTTCAACATCAGATTCACCCATAGTCATAGGCTATGCTCTCCATATGTCTGAACAGCTTTTTTTTTATCTCAGCCAAGTGAGTGCTATTCGTTGTGAAGGTTCCATAAATACATATTTTTCGGAACATTCATAAGACCCTCTAAGACTTTAGTTCTCCACCCACATCACGTCAAAAAGAGAAATGCATTTTTCTTCACCATACGCTCAAAATAAAATATTGAAAGATTGAGACTGAACCTCGATGATGATGGCTGAGTCAGCTGTTGAAACGATGGATCCTAATGATATGACCTAGTGCCATCAGGACCTATGAAACATTTGATAAAAACAAGGACTGTGGTTTTTTTAATGCGAGTTGGTTAGCCCTTCTTACAACTTTAGCTTAGGAACAGAATTGCTTTGCTAGGCCATTAATGCTAATTGCGGGAATCTACAGCCCACTATTAGTATTAAAATGTAGGTGAAGGTGAGCTTTCGTCCCGCCAGCGTTTTCGCGAATTTCACCCACTTACAATAGAGATATCGGAACCAAATTCACAATACATATTAAGCAAACCTTGCGCATTTGTAAAATACTTTTAACACAACAATGCATCAACTACTTTAGGAATGGGAAGCTTTCAAACCTGAGAAGTGCGTTTTTTTCCTCTCCGCCATCTTGTGAAAAAATGTCGTTTCCTCTTATCCACTGTACGTGGCGCAGCGATCGAGCAGTTGGATCTCTAGCATATACACACCTCTCCCACACAGTTTCTTCCCTCCCACTCAAACTCGCCCCGCAACAGCCATTTACTTCAATGCAATTCCATTCATTCCACCACAGTAAAAATTGCACATTTCACTTCAAATGAAGGATTTACACTTCCTTTTCACTCGCATTCATTCCACTGCACTAATAACATTTCACGTATCACTTTAAATGGAGGATTGCGAGTTCCCGCAGCGAGGACACGAGTGTCCATCCCTGGGTAACAAACACCCATGCCTTTCGAGGAATTCCAAACCTGACTCCGCCGAAACAAAAGTCTGGATCGCAGAAATTTGTGTGTGCGTACACGATTGGCAACTCATGGCGACCGTACACCACACACGCAAGTCAGAAAATGATTAACGTCAACAAGTTTCTCAACTCTCGTTGGCGAATGAATACCGGTTGACTTTTCAACAATTACCTTCCAATTATTGAGTTAATTTCCCCCTTCCTCACTACCCGAGTGAACTCCGTCAACAATACTATTTACTTAGCCTCTAACAAAAGCCCACTTATATTAACCTTGTCACCAGAGGGATTTTATACCAGAAACAATACGCAGAATTGTTTTCTGCATTTCCAACTCATGAAAATTCCGTAAAAATCAGCATATTCAAACTTCCTCCACTCCCATAAATGCTTGAAATCGTTTTCAGCTTTTACAACTCACAAAAATTGCCGTAAAAATAAGCATACTGAAACTTCATCCACTCCCATAAATGCTTGGCCCGCAAGGTTATTGGTGTGGTGGGTTCAGGGCAAAGGAATGGAAGGGAAATTCGTTTTCCGCTTTTCCAAATCACCGAAATGCCGTAAAGTCAGCATTTTGAAACTTCCCAGGCCCAGAAATTCCCATTTCCACTTGACCATTCCCGCGAAAAATGCGTTTTTCGCTTTTCCAATTCACGAAAATGCGTTTTTCACTTTTGAAAATCACCAAATCGGGCCCGCGTACCGTCCCACCCTAGCACCCCTATTTCACTCCATAGGCCCGTAAGCTTGTTGAGGGGGGTGAGATAAAGGCATATTATAGAAGTGAAATTAGTCTTATCCCTCTACCGGTTGTTCGTGAAAACCTCCAAATATGGCGTCGAAAACGGACGAAAAAAATCGAAAAATTGGTCATTTTCAAACGTCTATATCTCAAAAACTATTAGTCACACGGGTATGATTCTTACATTTTTACAAATGCGCATTTTTCCTCTACTCATAGGTATCACATTCAATATCGTCAGTTACCTAACTTTTTCAAAATAAAATGTTGACCGTGCGGGACGAAAGTTCACCTTTACCAAAAGGTATAACAAATGTGTAGTAAGCCTTTTACTATGTAAATTGATTTTGTGCTTCACTCACCATAAATGTCAAATCCCCAAAAAAGATATTCTCTATTAATTGTATTAGAGAATGACAATTTATATTGCTTTATGCAGAAATTGCAAACATTATTATTATCCGTTGTTGCGTTGTGGTAAATTTACCACTATAGACAATATAGCAGACATTTTTAAGCACATTGAAGCAAAAGTGGTCAAAGATCTAACTGTAAGGAGAAAGTAGATATATTTTTTGAGCTTGTGGGGTAAAATCGAACCCCGCAGTCAGCGAATGAAAATATTTATTCGGATATAGGTATACGAACTTCGCAGCAAAAACGTTAAAAACCATGAGTTATTAATTCATTTTATTTTCTTGTCATAATATGCGCATATTATGCGATCTACATGTTGTCGGTGGTCTACAATAGTATATAATAATTTTATGAAAGAATAATATTTTTAACGAAAAATAAAATTCTTTTCATTAAAAGCATTTTACTATCATGACCAAAATATTATAACCAAATGAACACACTTCATAATCTCAATATTATAAAAAACGAACGCGTTCATTAACTCGATTTCTTCTTGCATAAAATTTGGTTGCTACTGCACATGCATGATGACATAGCAGAATGTTTTGATCATCTTCTATCAGTTTCCTTTTTTAGAAACTTTTTTTATAAACGCGAAGGTCGTTCCTTCCGTTCGAATAGTTTTGGAGAATTTTTTTCGCATGCATGTCAAGCTGTATAGGCAAGGTTGAATAAAAGTTTTGTTCATATAAACATAGCAACATTAAAGAACTATATTTCTATTGACAGTGCAAAAATAAAATCGCGTATTTCTATCAGCAGCATGTTGTTCATTTTGTTTCACATTAAGTTCAATATAAGAAAAATGAATTTCTTCTTGACCGCTTACTACATCTTGATTTCGGCTGCTAAGTATACACCGGATACTGCATGAATACCTTAATTGTTAAATTAATTACATCATACTCTTTTTCCTATTTTGTTTGGTTTTTTCCATTTAATATTGGCTGACTCATTGCCTCACTATGGTATTTAATTATTTGATTGAAAATACACAGATCATTCCGTGCTCCTCTTGTAAAGCCAATTTTAAAAAAATTCTTTTTTAACTTGGGGACTTGGGTCTACATTTCTGATTTTTTTCTCCTTCCCTATCGCAGTTTTCAGTTCATTATCATACCGACGAGAAAAAAGCAAGACATCAATAATACTTCTTCAAATGCTACGGCATTGATCATCTAAGGCCGTCACGCATGAGCATATCTGCATTGTATTCATAAATTAATTAACGTGGTGATAACTCATATTAACTTGCTCTTGAAACCATAAGGTAAATTAGCGGTTAGAGAAATTACTGTCGATAAATGAATTTACGACCTTTTTAAATGGACCTGCAACCCAACCTGCGACCTAACAACGTCATCGGTTGATATGGAAGTACTTCACCAAATGGCATGAATCGGAAATTACGAGTCCACTGCTTCGAATAGCGTCCGATTTATTATGATCACTGAGAGAGCTATAAATATACATCTACGTGATTCGTCTGCCTTTACCAATGCTTTTCACGATGAGACGCGCGTCCCCTTAATGCTAAGTTATATTGCTGCATCTCGGACTCTACTGATTAATACACAGAAGTTTGCAAAATAAAACTTTTCCGGAATTTTAGATTATTTATCAATGCTCTTTGGATGGCACACTTTACAGGAGCAAACTTTTGAAGCTCTGGAAGAATTCTTTTAGTTAAGTCTCTTTTTTATTTCAGATAAACTTCCTTAGATACACCATACACCTGGGGCCTGTTTCTCAAAGCTACAAGTCTACTAATTACAAGTTTACAAGTTACAAGTCCATTTCACAAGTTACAAGTGTTTATTCAGAAGTGTTTTCATGGTTACGACACATTCTGTTTCTCAAACAGACTTGTAAATCACAAGTCCTTGTAACTTGTAAGAAAATTTCTACTAGTCTTCCGAGGTGAGTAAATCGCAGTAAATCGGAAAGAAGAACTGGGAAAACAAATGAAAAGAGACTTGCGATCTCTTCTTCTCATCTGTTACGAAGGCCATAGCGAATAATAAGGTATCAGTAGATAGGATTTTTTACTGACTTTTGACATAACATGCTCATTTTACGTTAAAACAAATTGTTTGTTTATAATTTAAAGTTAAAAGAAAAGTCTTTTAGACTAAAACGTAATGAGACAAGAACACCCCCACGGAGACTTTGTGAATAAACATCGAAGAAGAAAGATTTATTTCCGACAGGAGACATGTATGTTGCTTTTAATCGTGCAATTTATAAATGATCTCATTTGATAAAGAATAAATTATTTTGCGGAGGTGGGAATGGTTAAAAATGCGAAAGTTAAGCACTAGTTTGAGAGTATTATTTGTCACTATTTAACAATATATGCCTACTTTTCATGTCACGTCATTATTTTTATATATTGAGAGGTAAAAATGCAGAGCATAACTTCCCGTACTAAAATGTTAAATCGCTATGAAATATTCAGTCGTGAAAGTTCAATAAGAAAATCCATACGTATTTAAAGTCGCCATTTTTATGTGATACAGGAGATGCAAATGCTACGCTCATGTACTGTGGTTTTTCCTAATACACCGTAGTCATATGTCCGATATCCTTGGTGCAACTTGGGGCTCAAGGTCAAGTGAAATTAAAAATAAATTGTGCTTAAGTCCTAGTACGAAGATACATAAATCGGTGGTAAAATCTCTCCTTAGCCCATCAAAGTGAAAGAGGAAAAAAAAACTAATTACTGTGGGGATCTCGCATCCTTCGGCATCGTAGTACCGCACTCTACCACTACACAAACTGTCTGGGTGAAATATAAGTTTTCCCCTTGGATATTAATAATCAACATTGAAAATGGCTGAATTCGCAGTCTTCGCTTGTCTGACGATAAAACGCTATTCCGCTATTTATTGGAATCTATGACAGATAAATACTGCACAAGATGATGTCTTGACATGCAAGAATTGTGAATAACCTTCATTTCGAGTTCATCTTTCCCTTCATGCGATGACATAAAACGACTTTTCCTCATGGTGTTCAAGTTTTGCAGACGATTCGTCCTCGCTTGAGATATTTTAAGGTAAACTGTGAACCAAAAATTCCATTTATCTTGTATTCACGCATTTATAGACACCAAGCAACATAGCACTGATTCTTGGTTATAGAAGATGGCTGGTGAAACTCGCGAAATATATTGAAAGCTTTAAACAATAGCGAAATATGGACTAGACGCCCGCCATTTTCACTTGTAAAATCTTTGAGAATTCACAAGTCCTCCGTTTTCGTTTGAGAAACAATAGTAAGTCACACTTGTAAGATCCGACTTGTAACTTGTAGACTTGTAACTTGTGGACTTGTAGCTTTGAAAAACAGGCCCCTAGTCTACTAAAATAATGCATGCCTACAACCGAAAATGTTCATGGAATGATGGTCATATTCCCATGTATGTAGCGTAATTTAATGTACTACATTTAATGCATTACCGACTCTGGATATCAAATTCGATGATTTTCATTCTTCCGGAAATTCAGTGATGAAGTACGCGAAAATTGTGTTGAGGACAAAAAAACGGCCAATACCAATAATCGAACGACGGACCTTTGGCCTAACGGGACAATACGCAAACTACCACGCTACCCAGGTCTTGTAAAACTTACTTTCCTTCATATTAGTCCTCCTATTTTTTTCTAATGGCGAATTTCGTGAATATGAAATGATTTATTTTTGTCCAATTTCCCTAAGCATACCAATATCTTAGGATGCTTGCATGGGCTTTTTAAGGTACTGGATTCCAAGAGACCCTTTTCCACCAGAAGCAGTTACGCCATTTCGTTTCGTGGCACCTGTAATTGAACTCTTCCTGTATTTAATTCTGAGTATTCTTAAGCCGATACTGAGGCTAAAAATATTCCGTTGCTTAGAAAAATGTTTATAGGGTTCTATAGAACTTGTGAAGAACTTTCTAAATCGCCATGCGAGGTGTAAAAAATGCGCTTTTAGTTAGTGGCTCACTCATGATCAGTGGAAAGTATATACTCATCAGCACCGACTCTTCATGCACTTAGTATTTAGATCCATAAATGAAATAAAATAGTCAATCAAAAATTTATAATTATAAATCTTACTTTACATGGACAATATTGGACTCATATTTTAAACATTTCTTCGGATTTAGCTAGGTACATACTTACACATGCCTAAAAATATCTTTATAATGGCGACAATATATTCACTATGTTGTCGCATAAATGGAGAGGGATGCAGGTATTTGTGAAAAACTGTCATTTGGTCACAATTGCATTATCGATATGCATTGAATCTTTTCCACCTTTTAGAAGTTGATTGATGACTTGTCGCATTTCGCATCTCTATTTTCTTTTGATAGTAAAAAATAAATGAGCGCAAGTCATCAGGGATTATTTATCACAGCACAGCAGCGTGAAAATTTCAAATGGTGTCGGCTAAGAAACCACTTAGAGGTAACTTATGGCATTGGAGAGGAAATGTGGGCAAAAAACCAGCCATTGATTCGAGCTGCAAAAGGGAAGGGTCACTGTCAGTCGAATAAGGTTACTGGCTGCTCGACATGTAAGGTGAGGTAAAGTAACGGTCACATGTGTCAATAATCTTGGTCCGATATGAATATAACAGTCAGAATGAACAATGGTATCAGTTAGATTGATGTCACCATGATCGATGGCGCCAATGCAATTAATTTTAAAGATAGATTGCGTTCTTCTCATGCTCTTTTTCATTTAATTTTTTCAATTTCTGTATGGGATTCTAGTAAATTTTGTGAAAATGCTTGTATTTTGGCATGACTAAACTCCAACAAATGGTGACCTTGACGTGTGGGAGTAGTGTATATCTCGCATGAGTAAAATCATGGTTAGGATCCGTACTACATGTGAAGTTCCTCCCACGTGCGTTACTTAACATATAGGTATATTTAGTAAAATAGCTAATAACAGTATGGAAGTGTGCTAAATAGTTAGGGCATGTCTGGTGTGGAATCACCCCCTCCCACACACCCTTGAGGTAGATTGCAGATTTCTGTGCACACGATATTGCATGAACTTTTTGTGGACTAATAATAGGCACTTCTCCTTTTTTGATATGTGTTTAACGTCAACATTTATACCGCTTGCAACATTACGAAGAAACGTTAAACATAGTTAACATTATTTGGGTGTGCTTCAAAGCCAATTCAAGGGATAAAATTTTGCATCAAAATTATTTGTAATACTTGTCTCCACTTCTACTGCAGTTTTCTATTCTCCCCTTATTCAATGCTAAATTTCATACATCCTGATACAATTTCATTCATACACCCGTCTTCATCTAGCCAAAAAACTATTAGATATTAACTACAGAGGACATGCAAGCACTCCCAAAACAACATGGAAAGCCTTAGTTTCCCTTGGACATCGAGAATGTTAATTTATAGACTTAAATTTAAAATAAATAAGTTGAAAGTCTATAAATTAAGAAGCATTGATTAAATATATCAAAATATAGAAAATATGACACAAACAGTAAAATAAGGAAGATTTATATTTTTTGGACATTTGAACAGGATGGATGACAGTAGGATTACAAAGTAGAGCTTCAAAAATCTTCGGGAAAATGATTGAAGACTAGTTGGATTCAAGAAGTGAAGAAATATTTAGAAAGAAAAAAATATAAAAGCAACAGAAAGAGAGATTTTTGGAGAGAAAGTGTTAAATTGAAAGATGCCATAGTAGAAGAGAGGAAAAACAGGCTCAAAGTGGTACGTACCAAGAATGGAAAAAAGACATGGTAGAAAAAATATGAAATAGTGTTGGGGGAAAAGACAAGAACAAATAATAAGGAATTAAAATTGGCGCGCAGTTAGAAGAAAGAAAAAATAGGAGATAGACGCTAGGATTAATACAAAAAACACTGTTTTTCCTCTTGTTCAATCCGTGACCATAACAGAACCTCTGAAAAATACCCAAAAATGTAAATGTAACATTATTAACATACACCTATTGCATATGGTATCATTTTTTCATTCATGAAGAAAATGAGACGTTCGGTTTCCTATCACTGGCATATTTTCTTATGTCAGCTCGAAGGGCCCCATCTAGATCTGGACGAACCGTAAAACTAACAAATCCAGATTTTAAAGTATCAGGCAATAATTTGTGAAAATGTGTGACCGAAAGTATTGTCAAAGAAACACTTGGTAAAAATTTCCACAGAAAATTTTATTTTACTGAAACCTAGGTTGGTAAAATAAAAATTGTTGTGGAAATTTTTACAAAATGTTTCTGTGATAATGTTAACAAATCCATTATTTCTCCGGGAATACTTAAGTCTTCTAGTTCCTCTTTGCCGCTCTACGCTCCATTAGACGTCCATCGTCCCTCATTCCTCGTTTGTAAATAACGTTGCCTGTTTGGTATTCGGTATTCAGTACTCGGTATCAAAGCGATCTACTTTTCTGTGATCATCTTCCCCATGATCCATATCTATAACACCAGTCTGCATTTTGAAACTTTGTATCAGATGATTTATTAAAAATAGATGTTCCTCAATTAATTTTTTATGCTGATTCTGAAAATGACTTCCATTTTTATCTATGACGTCACGTTTTTACACAAAATAAGAATTACGGTTTCATGATGTTTTACTACTGTAAGCACTCTTATATTAACATTATTTCACGCAGTGAAAATTATAAAAAAAATATATGAAGGATGAATCACACTTTCAATGTCACACAACAATAGCAGCAGTTGTACCAACCTGACTTTTTAGCTTGGGCCAATCTAAGGCTCATTAGCTTGTATTGAGAAATATCACTAGCACCATAATTACCTACTGGCACATGTAATGCACTTATCAATAAATCTTAGAAGTTAAATTGGGTCCATTCTGAAAAAACTGTACGTGATAGAAGAAAACTAAGAACAGTTCTGAAAACCGCACATCAAAGGTAGATATTATCACTAACTAGTTTTCAGTCATCTGATATCAGGCAGACTAGTGTAATGAATTACAAGCAACACTCCTCGCGAATGCTTTTACGAGCTGCTTCCTCGACTCTAATTCTATCTTCTATGAACAGAGTACCTGTTTCTCCATCAAGAGCGCCTTCTTAGCTTGAGCTACTCAAATATTTCAGTTTCCGATGCTTCTTGAGACAACCTGTCGCACGCGTTCAAGTAGCGAAATTTTGTCGCCCAAAGTACTTTAGCACTCCATGGATCTGTACGGTTTTTCGAACAGCAATTTTCGGCCATTTTTTAAAGAAAAGGAGTTAAGACGCATAAAATATTAATGAATAGCCCCAAAAAGAAAGCAACTATGGTAAAAGTAGATGGGATAGGGTTAGAAATGAGTGAGCGATGAAAGAATGTGGAATGGATGCTAAGGTAATGGACACAAATAGAAGGAGCGATGTTGGTTGGTTCGGTCATATCGAGAGAATGGATTAGAGTCGAATAATGGAGCAGAATTTTGATGGGGGAGTGAATTGTGTGAGAGTGAGGGGTGGACCATGAAACTCGTGGGTGAAGTTAGGTGGAAGATACTATCAAGAAAAGGAACACTAGGAGTCTTAAGAACGCGAGGGCAATGAAAGAAGCACTTCATGAGTGTAATTGAAGCAAAAGAGGTGTGCGAGGATAAGACCGTTTGGAGAAAATTATTGAAGCATAGCTTTGCAGGCCTATCGCCGAGAATTAGACTTTTTTGACCACGGTGATTGGTATGTATACATGTTGCCTACTTATGAAGATAACATATGTGAGCATCGAGATTAGGTATTTCCCACTTGTATTGGAATGTTCGTACCCCTTTCTCAAACACACAATTTCAGTAAATTTATTTGTGAGATTTACATTTTTTTGTATCAATCCATCCTTGGTCGGATTGTCTGTGGTTTCAATCGCTCCCAGAGACTTCCCGGGCCTAGACTTTTCAGAAAATACTCGCCACACGCGGTATGCGTATTGCCGAATATGTGAGGACAATGCAAAAAAGTTTCTTCCCAATCTATCCAACTGACCATCCTGAAGAGGATTTTTTAAAAACACAGGATATATGTTTCAGCGATGTAGTTATTTCTTCGTTTTTACTTCTTCTTCTCTCTGTACGGATTAGGTATTAGGCATGTGAAGACCTTCTTCACTCTTGGTCATTCCATCTCTTGCGTGGATCTTCCACCTCTCGCTCAATACTTCCGTCTTGGTTTGAGCATTCTTCCTTCATCCATTCTCTCTACGTGATTCATCTATCTCTACATTCTTGTATAGTTTCGTTGATGCCATGCATGCCAAGTTCTTGCCTTATATCCGTCTTTAGTTTTATGTCGGTTCATATATTAGCGATTTATGCTAATGAATAATTAATCGTAGTTACACTAACTTTAGGGTATAGTGTAATGCATGTTGGTGACTAATCACCCCCTGCCACACACTCCTGAGGTGGCTTGCAGGGTATTTTGTAGATGTAGCCAGTGGTTATTCCAAAATTTTCATTTTAGATGATTTTTCCCATAGACCATTTGCTTTTTGCCGTCTTATTCACAAAGAATGACCAACTCTTTAATAACATTGCATTAACTACTTTTTTTTTTTAATCAACTTTTTATTGTACTTATCAAGGAGTACGACAAAAAAGCATTTTTAAAACATTATCTGTGGACACAAGTTATTTCTTGACAACTCCTTAGCTTAGACAAGGAGCATTTTACTGTTGACGAAGTTGAGGCTGGAAATTTTCGTATGCACGTATATTTCATTGAAGCATAACAATACTATTCCAATGAAGTGAAATGATGTAATTTTATCTATAGCATGTATGTTAAAAATAATAGTCGATCTGATTATTTATACTTTTTTAAAGTAATGTCACCCGGAAATACTAATCATTGGTTTGAAAATGACGAGTCCGAGACAGACGATCTAAGCAAAAATTGCAATCCTTGATTCAATATTTTTGGATCTTCGAATCGCTTGGTACAATGACCTAAGCTTGAAAAATGTTAGTAATAAAATACTGCCGTTGTAAGCATTCCTATTGGTGTACACGAGCCGTCTGGGCAAGAGGCAGCGAATTTATCGGACAGAGCGTACCTAATGAGGAGTAAGCGTGACAGGAGAAGACAAGGATACGATGGAGCGGGAGAGCGTTGTTGAGTACCTATTCGTTGTTGTGACTCAGGTCTCAAGTAGTTTGGACCGCGGGGGAGCCGGGGGGTGGGGGGGGGGTCAAATCGACACTCCCCGAGTCCGCGTGAATGACAACACAATGGACGAGCAGTGGAAGGATTATTTTTTTTCATTCCTTTACATTTTTTTGCAGGGGAATGAGAGCGACAACGGAGATATTACGAGAGGATCATGTGGCTTCACCGCGGGAGTTTAAGGGTTAAAAAGGCTGGCTCGCCCTTCTTTTATTTCTCTCACCTTTTATTTTTATCCTCGCGCGGGTCAAAATTCTCGGTGACGCTTGGCAGGGGGTGTGTGCATGAAGAGGAGTGGTTGAATGAAGGGTGGGGTGAGAGGGAGAGAAAGACAGGATGAGACGCATGGGGCGTGGGATTTTTTTCCCTCTCTCTCCTTTTGAATTCGCGAGACTTCGCGAGATTTCGCACCAAGTAGCGGACGGGAAATTGAGAATGGACCGCGCAGTGGTCCAGAAGAGGATGGGAACAATATCATCTTTTATTTCCATCAAAACAGAGACAGAGAGGGATGAAAAAAATATAGGGGTGAGAAAGGTGAGCTTGAATAAGAGAGGATGAGCAAGGAAGATGATAAAATTAAACCACGGGGAAGATAACAAGTGTGGAATGCGAATCGTAATTTTAAAAATATTTACTCTCTTCAAGCACGCACATTGGTTTATCGCTTTTGTTCCCTGTACTCTCAGGTAGTTTTGACGTGAGTGAGCAAGGAGGGATAACTCCAAGGTGAGTGTTATAATTTCCAAAAAATAAAAGCGATACCTCGTGGAGAAGTTTGCACAGTTCTCTTCTCATCTCTCCAACAAGCAGTCGGTCTCACGCAGAGTTGACGCGCCAGATTTTTTTCTTCAGTCAAGTGTTTGAAATAAAAAAAGACTCCCGCGGGCGCATTTGAAGTGGGTCTCGTGCTGTTCCGGAGCGTCAGCCAGCGGGGAGGACGAGTGACGAGACGGGATTAGGAACAGTCGAAGGGTTTTGACTCTCCTCTGGCAAAAGATGAGAAAAGAATGGCAAATTGAAAAAATAAAATAAATGAAACAATAAAAGAGAGAGAGAGAGGGTAAGCTTGGACTCATGGTATTGTCCACCCCACTGGTTTAAGTATTTTTTTTGTTTCTCGCTTTTCTCCAAGGGTTGCAGGATCATGGTCTACCTTACGCGGGAGATGGGGAGTTCGTAAGAGAAGAGAAGAATGAGAGAATATAAAAAGAGTATGTGCGCAAGTACGCGTGGAAGGTGATGCGGACAATCGTGATGGTAGTGGGGAAGATGTCGAGAGACGAAAAATAACAAAGGGTAACGAATAGAAATGTCACGCACACTTTGTTTTGTTTGTTGTTAGGTATTATTTTAGCGATTTAATTTTTTGTAAACCTCTATCGCAGTATGACTTGACCCATTCGATCTATTAATTATGCAATATAAATGGAAGCTGATCTTCTATCGGAGTGTAATTTTCCTCTAAGGCAGTTTGAGGGAGATTTTCCCGTAGTCATATTGGAGGCATAAAACGAATTTTATTTTCTAATTTCAGCAGCTTTAGGAAACTTGAAGTAAATATTATAATACTAATGGCACAAAATTTAGTTTTACATGACTGAAATTCTCAGTAATTAAGTAAATATATCTATATAAATCTTTAACTTGTCTTATTTTTTTGACGCCATACGGTGAAAATAATGTTTTTTGCGTTTGCGCAAAAATGACTGCGGTAAACAATAAAATTGTGTTTGGAATACCTAATTTATTAAATGAAGTTTTTTCCGGAGTGCGTAATTGTACCATTTCCCGTGGAAAACTTCATTTTCTATTCTTCTATTCTATTCTTGGGAAAATATCTTTGAAAGTTGTGTAATTAGTGGCTGATACTTTGGTATCTTTGGAAAGGTGAGATATTTTTCTTTAAAATGAGGTCAAATTAATTGAATTCTATGAGAAATTATATTGCGCTCAAACTACCTAAAGGAAAAACTACTTTGCCTCTCGCATCGCTATCAGGATCGACTGAACGAGGAAGCCATTGAGACACTTAACTAGGCTCTAGCTAGGGACAAATAATATTAACCAAGACACTAGGTAATGTGTACTAGGAAGCCGATCATGAAATATATAGAAATATAAGGAATGGGGGAATGAAGGGAACGTAAGACAACGGCACAGACAAACAAAAGATACCTCATCCGAAGGAAAAGGTATTAAAAACGACTACATTTGAGAAACGACATTCAGAAGCCCTGATGATGAAGAGCGAACCGTTTATCGAAACTTGGGCAAATACGGAGCTTCTAAACCGGTGGAGCGCCCGAGATCCCCAACTTTCTCAAGATTCGTCTGGAGTGCATTCAATTATACTTTGTCAGAATTCACGAAGAAATCATAAGTGCTGAGTAAATTAAATTTTGGAACGTCGTGTAAAATTACGTTGGCTTAAATCCACCGATCGCTCCAAATGTCTCATCCTTTTTCGTAAATAAGCAAACACGTAATCATAAAACCTCGAATGCACCAACAGCCATGACAATAGTAAAAATCTTGAAAACTGCGTAAACCAAAAGAATGTTTGGCCTCAAATATCTTAATTTACAGACCAGTACCTAAGCCATAATTGAAAGATATAAAATTATTTATTTATTTTATAATAAAAATTTTATCGCACAATTTAGTTCAAATTTCACTGTATTTTATATATTTTATCATATTTTAAAGTTATAAAATTTAATACCTGATTTGGATTACCATGCTTTTGCCTGGAAATCAATTTCGGGCTCAAACTCTGTCTTTTACGAATTTTTCCGAAGAACAGACCTAGTTAGTCCAATGAATTCCTCGCACCGAAAATCTTCGAGATGTGTAGTCTCATCAATCTTTAGATTCGTTTTCGAGTTACATATTTACATGCATGTAATTATTATTAGTTTTAGAGCAGATTTAGTATGGGGTAGGGTAAATTCTTATTACAACACTATTATGCTCCGTAAATGTTCTAATATATGTATTTCTGGGTACTTCTTCCCATTTTTGTGACTTCAAATGTTGTTTTCAGGAGGCTGCTATGTATCAGAATGCGTGGAATAAGGTTTTTCTCTCTTACTTCTCAGAAATTTTATCGAGTAATTTTTTAAGTAAAAGGAAACGGTTTATAATTTACGTAAAATTTTACTACATTTTCCAACCAAGTAATTTTTGACTTACACAGTCTGAAATTTTCTATTACTAAATATGGATTACAACAAATAAATGTCTGAAAACATAAACTCTAAGCATTTTTATCCTCAGCTCTACTAAGTGTTTGTGATACGAAACTGCCTCTTTTATGTGCGAAAATTTTCGGTAAAAAAATCAGCTCACCCGAGACCTCAACCAAATCGTAGTGATAAATAACGATTTTTAGAATGTTTTTAACAATTCGGCGTTTATCTATGGAAAACGAGAAGAAACGTCGGTGTCTCTCAATAGTGACGCGGGAAACTTTAATGAGCATGACAGAATTTGACTAGATTGTATTTAAGAATGCGGAATTTCATGCTAAACAATACTGGATATCCTAAGATTTTCTGCCCCTTTATCAGCAGAAAAATTAACCATATTAAAGTTTTAAAAACATCTAGTAGTTTATAAATATCGATACATTTCCATCTAACCATCTGAATTCGCCTCGGTTATGTCAACGCATTTGATCTTAAAGATATTCATTATCAAGCATGGTAACGACTTCTAATGGCAAGAGACAATACAATCAATTTTTGCAAACGTAAATGAAAAATGCCTCTTCGTTAAAATTTAATTGACAATGAGTGAATAACTTGACTTAATTTGAACTAGTTATTTAAATTTATCAGAGAAACTAATTTTGTTTTCATTGCATCTCGGCTCTGTCCGGAGAAACCTTTCTTAAACATTAAATAATATTTTTAACTTTTAAATTAAAATTAAGAGATACTTACAAGCCATTGAGGACATTATAAAATTGCCTCCAAAGCCGGGGAAAATATTTAGGAATTCATTTTATTTGCAGTTTTTTGTTAGTATATATTCAATAAGCTATGACAAATTGACAATCATAATCTTTTTTGTTTGTAGTTTCACAGCTGAAGTGCACATTATTATTCTGGGATGGTGGTAGACGGGTTATGAATCTCAATCTTGCCCAGTACATAAGTCCATCATGATGTAACGAGTATTTGCTTCCCCGCAAAAATTCATCTTTTGTAATGTGGACCAGGGATGACTGTAAAACAGATAAATTACTCAAGGGCTTCCAGCAGAAACAAAATGAGATGAATCGAATAGCCCCGTGAGTTAGGCTCTCAATGGGCAGAATGGCATAGCTCAATTAGGCTGCCAATTACGTTCTTCAATAACATATTTTCCAATTCAACGCATGTGGAAAGATATGTCTCGGCCCTAGAAGCACTTCAGTATCCATGTTATGACTGCCGTAATTTTGAAGCGGCATCGAGCATTCGGGAAATCACGCCCGAGCCTTGCCCTATTTCTTTCCTAAACGTGCCCTACGAGCTATGGGGTATAAAAAGACGCAAAAAGAGGCGAAGAGAATACACCTTACATGGTATCCTACAATCATTCTCAAGGGTGTGAGACTAGAGCGGTGTGAGACATGAGGTAAATTCTCATATAACATCAATCAATACGCTATGACCCGTATGTATAGAAAGGTCTTATGCATTTGCATGACGAAGATCAATTTAAGCGCGAACATGGGCGCAATTTTCGTTTCATAGACATAAAATAAAACTGTCTCAAGATTTTTGAGCAAGGCGAGCTTCATAGAGATCACCTTATTTCAGTTCAAACTTCACTGGTTTCATAGTTGTGTCTCATTGTTAACAAGCAAATAAATACGTAAATTATCGCAATCGATGCTCACTAAAAATGTCACACTTTTTTTCCTTCGTTTTTGCATCAATAGTGTTCCCAATGAAATTGATAAATCTGTGATGACCAGGGGTCCGTACATGATTGGTTGGCTGGCTTTTTTGGGGAGACCACCGAAAACTAAGGTCCGTATTCATAGTCGTGTCTTCAGCTTTTGCTTAGCGAAGAACGTCTTAAGCGCGAGCATTCAACTTTGTTTCATCGTCGTCAAATAAGGCGGTCTTAAGATATTTTGAATAAGGCTATATTCATCAATATCGCTTTATTTCTGTGCTAGCTTATAACTGGTTCCATTGTCGTGTCTTATTATTAACAAGCAAATGCTCAAGCGCGTATGGTTTTAAAGTCGCCGAAGCTCGTCTTGTTTGTCGAATGAGACAGCAAATAAGCTGGGCTTCGTCAATTCGACCTCGACGTCGTCTTCAGAGCCCGATTTATTTGATTTTCTGCTGAAGATCTCTTCGAATGAAGTTTAACCGTTAATATATTGTGTTTCTTGGTTGAATAGATCGTCTTATATATTAATTTATGAAATAATTAAATCAAAATTCATCTTTATATTCCCTTTTTAGATAATTTCATGACGATGTTATTATGCCATTATTATCTACATTTAGGTCATTGTAAAGCTAATTCTGTCGGACGGTTGCTACTTAAATAAAGAGACTGCAATTGTGAATAGTTGATATTTATAGCATTAGCTTAAACTCAAGCTTCATGAATATTTCCTTGTTGAAATAAGCAAATCTTCATCAAGACCATCTTATTTTGTGACTTTGAAACCGTGGCTCAAAGAAGAGCATCTTCGGCAATAAGGCGATCTTCATCAGGGCCGTCTCAAGTCATGACTCAAGACCTGACGATGAATACGGGCCAATGTTTTCATGGTAATGGTTTTATAATGTCTAGTTAAATTCAAGCGAAAGAAGAGCTTGCCTATTCGCAAACTTGATGCCAACTGATAGCTACTGGATTTTTTAGAACTGATTGGCAGTTTGTTGACGCTAGCGTTATCGATAGGAGAGAGTATTCACCCCCGTGATCACAACGAGAAAATGTTTAACCAGAGACTGAAACACCGATGTATTGCCTACGATCAATTACCAACAAAATATTCTGACATGTATAGTAATATTAAAAAAACTTTTCCCAGAAGTTTTAATTTGAAACTATCAGCCGTTTGCTTACAACAGCGTGGATAAGATAAAATAAAAAAAGTTACCGCACTCGGGGAAATTTACGGAAATATTGTTAACCACTCTTATAGTAAACAAAATATTGACATAATATTGTCAAGATTGGATGTAGCGTCTCCTTTCTTTAAAAAAAAACATCTTATTATACTACTATTGAGAACGCTTTTTCTTTTTTCTGCTTTTATTACGATATCGCTCCACCGAATTTCTGGAAATGCACACGGGATATGAATCTCCATAAGAGCCCATTCTGTAAAAATACCCCATAAAATTCTATAGGAAAAATATGTATTATGCACTATAAAATACCAAAACAAAACCTTACAGATGCCGAATTATCACCAACATGGACCACACTTCATACTACAAATATTGCGAAAACTAAGGGTGCTAGGGCATTTTGTAACTACATAAATGAACAGAGACAGAACGTATGTGAGACGCACATATTACTGCTTAGCATATCAATACAAAAGCATTAGATAGCAAATTAACTAATCAGCTACATCAACCTATAAACAACCTAGTTATAATGTCTCAACGGCAGATATTATGGTCTAATCTTCCGGGGAAACGGCACTTCAAACTGTTCGCTCGGCACTTAATCTCCCTAACCTTTGCTCTGAACGAAGATTCCATGAGCATGAACGTATTCATGGCTAGTAAACAGTTTTAGAAGAAATATAATTTGCGAAATATAAGGCTTATGGAGAATTATTTTGGCAATGATAGTAACTTGAGTCTGGATGAGGAGAAACAAGTTAGCGTTGCATACTGTAGAGAACAATCCAATAATTCTACCATTTGGCTTTAGGGAGGAATCCGTCAAATGGTTTGTGAGAATTGAATAATAGAAACCAGTGTTAATTGGACTCAAATAAACCATTCATAGACCAACCTCGGTAGGTAACCTGCGATGAAGACCTCCGCTATGCAGGAGCGATTTGTCACGAATGCGATTCACATGCCAAATCTTGACTCTTTTGTGAATCGATGCTTCTCCTTGTCGCGACCTTCGAGCATGAGTACAATAGAGACGCCATCGGCGATGAAAGTTGTCTCCAGAGCAATCAGCCGTCGTGTGACATCAGACACGGTCAGTCTGTCGACAGTAGATAGTAAAACGCTTCTTTATTTTTCAAGTAAATCTCGTCTCCGGCGTTATTTGAAATTTCAAACGAATGTCGAACTTTTTAAAGAGAATTAGGACTATTAATTCTTGCAAAACGATATAACTACCTTTCTCCGCCTTTTTGGGGCAATTAAAAGCAGAACGGAAAAATTCCATAGCGAAAAATAACTGGAAACCAAACTTTTTCAATTTCTTTTAGTTTTTCACTCACTCTCACGGCTCAAGCATATAGGTACTTCATAAAAACTATATCTAGAACTACGTAACAGGTCCTCCAATAAAAATGCAGTAACTCATTCGAGCAGGGAAACTATTTTTTTCTTTAGTTTTAAATTTTGGAATACCATATTTATGCTTTATTTCACAGTTGATATTCATGAAGCCATAATGCGTTGTAGTTATGAAATTGAGGAAACAGGACATAAATAGTAATTTAAACTCAATGGTTTTAGGCTTTACTTTGTAGAAATTTATAGTATCCATTTTAAATTATACATTTGGTATTTTTTCTACAGTTTTAAACAAGAAAAAAATACAAAGTGTATAATTTAGAATGGATAAGAGTAGCTATTTTATAATGGTTGCTGTGAGTGTCGTCTCCCTTCATAATAATCCCCCATTAGTTTTAACTCATGAATAAAATTCTTTGTTTTTAAGTTTATTTACACAAATGAAGTATGGATTCAATCCTCAGACGTCGTAACGTCAATCTATTACTAATCTGGATGTTACACGCACCAGTTTGCCCTGGCTCCACTAACAATGCAAGGCTATCCCATGATCTTAAACTTACTCGAAGGTCCCGTCGTACCCCACCACTAGGGGATGAGAAATGTGAACTAGGAGGGTCGTGGATAACGCGTGTCCAACCTTAACGAAAAAAAAATAAAATACCGCTAGGAAAAGTGGTAAAACGGACTGTTTTTTTTTATCTTGAAGAGTGTCCGCGGGTAACCAGTTGAAGGTATTTTGCGTCTGGGTGGCGTTTTGAAGAGGAAGTTGAAGAGTTTAAAGGAACGCGCGTGAGACATACGCACGCACGCAATGGGGAAGAGCAACTGCGGGGCACGAGAGTGGCGGGGCCGCACGCTTCCACACTCCTCAGTGAAAAAGAGCGCTTCTCGCGCACGTCCGAGTGGAATGTTCAGATTCGTGCTTCGAGTGAAACACGGCGCGTGGTCCAACCCTTCTTCGCCCGAGGAAACAAAACTCTTATTCGCCCGAATAAAAATCTCCTCTTCACCTTCATTGCCCGGAGTGACCACGCGGCCGGTGGGGCTGCTGAGGATTTTATCGCGCACACGGAAAGGGGTTTCTGAAGATGCCCTGAGAGGGAGGTTTACTCCGGAGGAACGTTGGTTGGACATTGAGTGGAGAACCTTCTCTCAGGGTTGAGTGAATATAATTATTCCATTGGGTTTAAATAAGTTCTTAGTTTCTCCGCTTGAAAATTTTTATTATGTTTTCCACGTGATGAAAACTACGCTCAGGCCCAGTTTTATAACGTCTGGTTAACGTCTGGTAACTTTTTCGTAGGCTTGATGTTAACTGAACGTTTTGTGTGTTACATCATAAAATCGGTAGGTTGGCGTGAGATTTATCGATATGAGAAAACGTACCAACTTTGGTTTTCATGCCGAGAAAATATTTAACCAGAGGTTATAAAAACCGGACCTCAAAATCGTCACCTAGTACATAAAACAATCATGTGGGACAATTTTGGGTGGGCATTCATTCCAAGCACATGTAAATTATAGCCATAATGTTAAGTAAGAAATCACCTTATAAATTATTTTACTGTTTACTGCTGCCTAGAAGCGTGCTAAGCAGAGGAAAATCTGAATATAGGGTGGCTTGAAGAGTGGGAAAAGTTACGAAGAGTTTAAGAGTCGTTACTATAGGAAAAATACATAATTTTGCGAATCAAATCACATAAAAAAGACTATACGCTCTCAGGAGAATTTTAGGAAATAGTGTTTAAAAACCTACAGTTCATTAAATATAATGATGATGCCTGTTACCCGGAGGATTGGCAAAATCTCTATCAGGCTCTGGCATGTCTTGTATGACACACAGGCATGACACACAGGCTCTGGCATGTCTTGTATGACATGTCATATCTGTGTAAGGATCAATGGGCCACGGTGGCAGGCGTAGCATTATGAAGAACGTGTATAGCTTTAAGGTAGAAACACATAAAATCTGAAGTTAAGATTAACTGAATTAGGATAGATTTTGATGCTTCATCACTTTTTCACTTTCCGTCTTCAAACGTCTACTTTCACGCTCCACTTCTCCCTAAAAATCAACTTCCTACCTCTCCTCTAACATGACCATTTTTTTGTCCCATATTCCTAGTATCCTACCTTTAATAGCGAAGCTGAACAATTTGCTGCCTTGGGTTGCTTCTTCCCTCCACCAGCTCTGTCTCCTGCCAATATCCAACGGAATCTATGATAAAGAAAAATTGAACCAAGTGATATCAACAAAGATCACATGAATTGCTTATCCTCCGTAATACCAAATTAAATGTTTGAGTTGATAGAAAAAATAGTAGAGTTATGACGGAAAATTTATCAGAAGAAAAAATAATGTCGCAACTCTAGTTTAAAATTGCTCAGGACAATGTTCTAACTTAGATATCATAGAATTTAATTTGGCAATTTAACTATGTGATGGCATTTCAAACCCAGAATGGAGTCCTTCAAAGTGGAATAATATATAATATAATAATATATAATATAATAATATATAATATAATAATATATAATAAATGGATATGAGAAAGAAATCTTATAGTTGAGATGATCATGGAAGATTTTGCAAGTGCACCAGTTCATCTTTCTCTCTTACTTGTAATACCACATTAAAAACGGTTACTTTAGCCCATTCATCAAAGGTTTCTTCAAAGATCTTAGGTTTCATCAAAATTTGTCAAAAAGAGCTAACGCCTCGTGAGGTGGAACTCTCACCTCATGGGGAGTGGCACCAATCGCACGCTTTGACTGCTTCGGTGTCATTGAATTTCCGGCAGTCTTGGAATATTTACACCAAAGAGGATGAAATTTACCATGAAAAAATCATTTGACTTGACCGGGATTCGAACCCGTATCTCCCAGCTTCCGGTCAGGTGTGTTAGCCATTTACACTACCAAGCCATCTTAATCCAAGGCGAATTTCAGCGTGTTTGAATCCTGGTCAAGTCAAATGATTTTTTCATGGCAAATTTCATCCTCTTTGGTGCATATCTTTGCACCCGTGCGCGTGACTGCGTACCACATAATTTGTGCAATGGCAATGATTGAAAATTTTAAAAATATTTAGTTACTTTAAAGTCAAAACAATGCACAGGCACAAAAAAGACCTCGGTAGATAAACTGGCTTTATAACTCCTAAAGTGAGGAATTTTCGTACTTATGTGAATTGGCGGGTGGCTCTGTAAAGATAAAATCTTGGATAAATTGGAAAATTTGTACTTAAGCACGTGATATGGACCTTCCCATACTTCCTTATGTTTTAACTTAAATAACTTTGACTGATAACATTGATTAAAAATAGCGGGGAGCATTTTCTCTATTCAAGGCTGGTTATTGAGACGGGTGATCATGAATTGTCCGTTTCAATCACTCAGATTCACTCTGACTTTTAGTAGTGATATTGAGAGAGGCTTGGACAACACAGGCCATTTGCGCCAATCAGAATCGAAGGGCAGTTATTTAGGAATGAATGTAGAGAGAGTCGGAAAAGGTCTATCATTGACGAAAGACGCCACAGGGTCTACAATTTAACGCTCAACCCAATGGAGAGAGCACTGCATATGCTCGAAGGTTTTAGGATGCAATTTTTAACCCTGAGCACAATTTAAAATTAAAATATTGCAATTTTTTATTCACTCGACTGCCGTTTCAGCGGTAACGCTTCAATATTCAAAGAGAGGACATTTCCTATCTTAATAATGAAGCAATAGCCTTTAAATCGTTATCGAATGAACAAAAATTCTTGTGGAAATACAAGGTTTTATTTTTAACCAAATACTGCCCTTTGAGGGCTTCCTACAATGCACCCAAGTTGATTGTCAGGATTTCCTCGAAACAATATGTTTCTATCAGGGATCGAATTTCATTGCATTTGAGAGATAAGTTGCAAGACGCACATGTTTAAAATCTCATTTTGTATGCGTACGATTTGGGAACACAATTGCTATTATCAATGCCGCCAGTAGCGTTAATGGTAACAATAGGAAGTTGTGCTTATTTCAATTTACTTGTTTTCCATTTCTATATGGGATGCTAAATATTTTTGTGTTTTATATGCCCATAGTTTTGTAATAATTTAAACGTTACCATGACTTAGCTCAAACAAATTGTCGCCGTTATGTATGATGTGAAGTTAACTTCATTGTGCATCTCGCGTGAGTAGAAAGCCGTATTGGATGTGAAATTTCCTCACACATACGTTACTAAACAATATATGGCAGTATCTGATATTTCACATTTAAGTGGTACACTTATACATGCTAAAATTAGTCAGTACTTAATCAAACAAATAAATTTAATTAATTGAGAATGACTGCTTTTGGGTTGCCATAGTTTATTCTTATTCATGTTTATACTTTTAATAATTAATGTCTGGTTTCGATTTAAATAACAATATTTTTGAGTTCCTTGCGGTGCCTAGGCATGTTTTGTTTTTATATATATTTGTAATAATGAAATCCATATAATATGAAAATTGGTGTTGTTAAGTTTCAAAGTTGTCCTGGATTATTAGCGGTTTTCAGGTTACTTCTTTTAAGGCCGTTTTACACGGTACGTTTGTTTGTAGAAACTCTTCCGTGAACTCTTGCATGAGGCAAAATGTATCGTGTAAAGCGGCAAATTGTATGAACGCTTGTGCGAATGTCTCAATGCCTGCACGGGAAATTGAACCTGTTCTAATTTCGTTGAGACAAACGTACAATCTCACGTACATTCGTTTGTACAAAATCTTTCATCGTGTAAAACGGCCTTTACAGCTGTCTGTGATTGTGCTGAGATACACATTTGTACATACATCAAATTTTGCAGCTTCACGTTAAAAAATAGCATTGGATTATGTATAGATTGATGGAAAAGTGGAATTCAATTAATTTAATTTTTTATAATACCAATAGTATGTTTCATTGTTGTAATTCATGTTGCGTGTGAACGATATATTTGTGTTGTACGCGGTTTCCATTATATTTTCATTGACCCTGAAAAGATTTAAGTATAAATCGAAACGTTGGCAAAATAGGAGTTTTCAATAAATTAACCGAAGCCTAATTCTAATCACGCCAATTTCAATTGTGGCCGATAAGCTGGAACGATATCACATTACATTCCCTAAATTAGCAAATAATATTATCATAGTGTGGTTGATGGTTAGTGAATGCCTGGTGTGGAGTCACCTCCGTAGTAATCAGCTACTTTTGGTTTGCACTCACTTTTATTCTAATTTTAATCTATTTCTTTAACCACTGAGTTTTTAATGAGATTTTATCTATTTAAGTTTAACATATTTAACTAAAATCAAAGTTTAATGCTGAATTTTGCATCAGTATTCAATATAATATTGCTAGATCTAAATCATTCCTTCAGGCCAAATTGGTACTGACCAACGATATCAATGGAATAATACCTTAAGCACTAAAAGAATTAGTATCATTATTTTATAATTGCCTATTCAATGTAAGTTCCTGGAATTATGTTTTAAATCCCAAGTAATGCAAAATGTTTCAGGAAATATTCTTTATATGATGGCACATGCGCAATTCTTATTCGATCCCGTAATAATATACAGATTGAGTTATCAAATTAGTTGTTGAAAACTCCTACAATCTACAGACATTTTTATGTATCTTCTACCTTGAAAGCTACTTCATAAAGAAATTTAGCGCGCTACAACTGCAGAGACTGAAAAAAGCGGCTGTTAGAATTGCCCTGGTGCTATCCTTTCCCAACCAGTGACGTAGCCAGGATTTCGTTTCGGGAGGGGTCCATGTTAGGTATAAGTATGGGGTGGCGGATTTTTTATGTAAGTAGCAAAAACTTGTTGTTAGGCAATTAAGATTGCAATTGCTAAATTAGGTGGAGCAGCCAATATTTTAAGATTTTACGTATGATCTGGTGCTTTTCCGGCGTAGTTGATGAATGAACTCTTCTCGGGTTTCCAACCGTTTTCGTCATCAAGGCTGTTGAGTGACGTTATCGTGTTGTAGTCGTCCTTATATGTATATTATTTCCGCAGGGTTCAGGTTCCTCGGAAGGCGGGAATTAGATTGTCCTTTTTCCTTCTATTTTTCCTTACCGGTTTCGAGGCATTACTCAGTTGGAAACCAGAGTCCCTGCTGAAGTTTTTGCCTTCCAACCGGATTTATATTGCTTCTTTAAGCCTAAACCCTGCGGGAATAGTATATAAGGACGACTACAACACGATAAGGGCACTCACCAGCTCTGATGACGATGCTTGAGTCGGGCATCGAAACTCATGGAGAGTTGAACCCGGTTGGAAACCCGAGAAGAGTTCATTCATTTTTAAAGATTTTAGCTATTAAAGCTTCTGAAAGAATACAATACCCACAGTTTATTTAATAATGAGCATATTTATTTTAAAATTGATTAAAACTGAAGGAAGTAATTCTTAAACATTCTTTGTTAAAAAAAAAAACAAACATGAAGTTATCCTTCAGTGCCACTTTAAGAAAATAAATTCAAATTGAGGGGGGTGGGGGTCCGGAACCCATGGCCCCCCTTAGCTACGTCACTGTACCCAACCCTGATATTATCCTATATTTTACACCCATTCCCATTCCTCGTGAATCAACCCACACACTAAAAATGTCATCAAGAGAATAGAAATTCAGCCATCTCGACTTTCAGGGCGTGTCTTCGTGATGTGACAACTCACGTAAATGTCCCGAAGGTATAAACGCTTTGAACGACAAAAGTGAGCCAAGTGTGCTTTTTTACGTGACCACTCAGAAGGACTGTCTCCCATCTTCTCACGTACTCTAGTGGCTGGTCTTTGGCGCACCCTTTTGGTGCTCCGTGAGACCCTTAAACGCACTCTCTCTCATCCACCCACTGAAGTCCACGCGGGATGGACGCCGTTGAGTGCACTCGTCTCGTCAGGGCTCGGAAGCTACTGCTAATCATTCCGCCCTCTTCCCTCCGCAGAGCTACGCGCTCCCGAAATTACCCCACTGGGAAACAAGGCACGCTCAAAGGACGCACTCCAGGGAGAACGAGACAATTTGAGTCTCAAAGGGCGTCAAAAATATCTCTTGCTTCCAGATTAGCACTAAAGAAATCTTAATTACAAGCTATTTTCCGTCTGGACTGCAATATAATTTGTTGAAATGTATAATTTGTAGTTCTTTTTTGAAAAATTAGCACATCCCATCAGCTTAACGATCACAATAGTTAAATTAAAAAGATAAAATAACTTTCCTAGATGTCGACATCTCTCTATCCAACTGTAAATTTAGTACCTCTGTCCATATTAAACCCACAAATAAACAGCAATACCTTCACTTTAGTAGCTGTCACCCCTCTCATACAAAGCGTTCTCTCCCATACTCTCTTTCCATCAGAGGTCATCGAATTTGTAATAATCCGGAGTCCCTTGACCATTTCCTATCCAACCTACACCAGTCTCTTCTCCGCAGAGGATATCCTGATACCCTTTTGTATAAAAAAATACTCAGAAAGTCTTACCAACCTAAACTAACATCAGATTCAAACCCTAAAAATCTTTCCATCTGCACCACATTCTTCCCAGGCATACAGTCCCTAAAGCACCTCCTTAAAGAATTATTTCCCATACTTTCGAATAACCCAACAACTACTAATTTATTCCCTAAATGTCCATCCGTTACTTATAAGCGTCCCCCCAACCTATCAAACTTATTTAAGGCCACGAAACCTCTAAAAAAATCAGTTATTCAATCCAAAACTCCAGCCACCCCTTGTAACCGTCCTAGATGCAAAACATGCTTATTATTTACCACGAACCGACTCCCGAATAAATTCATAAATTCTCATCTTCCTTCCGTTTCCTCATCCTCCTGTACCACCTCTAACATTGTGTATATACTTCTTTGTAAGCTATGCCCGGCCTTTTATATTGGACTTTGTAGTACACCACTTAATATCAGGATAAATAATCACCGTGCCTCATGCAACCCATCCTCCCAAAACTTCTCTCACGCTGTCCCTACTCATGCCGCTTCCCATACCACTAAATTTGATAATTGCTACAATGTAGCTGTTCTGGCCTCTCTACCCCCCACAGCCACTCCAATTACTTTGAGAACATTAGAGCAAGCTTGTCTATTTTATTTTAACGCTCTCCAGCCACCTGGCCTCAACCGGTCCCATTAATTTGTAAACATCCTCCCCTCCCCCAACCTTCAACATTGGACTTATAATTTTGTAACATCTTCTCCCCTCCCAACCTTCAACTTTGTATCTTTCTGTCTCTTAACTTGGCCATGGCAACTTCACCATTTCGTCTTTTCCATTTCCCTTACCTCCATTCCACCCCTCCTTTACTTTTCACCTTTCCCCTCCTCACTGCTCTCTTCCCCTCACCATCCCAAACATTTCCTCTTCATTCTTCCTATACCTTTCGCTGAAGAAGGTGGCAGCGTCCACCGAAAAATTTCCAACCCGTGTGAGTGTCTTTTTTATGTGTTCTCATTTTAGTCACACTTGTGACAAAGTTTTATATATATATATATATATATATATATATATATATATATATATATATATATGTATATATATTAGTCCAAAACCCATCCAATTATTCCGATTTTCCAAATCTGAAAGTTTTTTTCAAGGTGCGTGGTGTGGCGAAAAATGTTTTAGCAGTCATTTAACATTTTGAAATCATATCCCCAGCGGGAAACATCCGGAGGTTTACACATATTCGTCAGAATTTTCGCAGACTTGTAGAAATAATTATTTGAAATTGTGATCTCATATAAATGATATCCGGTCAATGACCATTGGGTGATGCCCTCTTCACGAAACTCTTGAAGTTAATCACTCTCCCGACGAAAGTGGAGATGAGATTGACCTCAGTTGCTAAGATCACTACCTGGTTCCTGATCTTGTCTCCGCATCTCCTCATCACTCTGTCCTTAACCTATTAACTAACCTGCCCTTCCCATCCTGTTTGGCCGAGGCATACAAACACGCTTCCTTCCATGAATTCTCATTGAAAATGAAAATCTATAGCTAATTCCATGCTCGGAAATAAAGTACCTATTCGTGCGGATAAGTATTAAATTATCGCTTGATTAAAATGTCTTTGTGCAACATATTTAGGCTTGAACCAGTCTCTTACATCCGGCAAAATACCTATGAGATAGATATGAGAAGAGAAAGGCATGTTTAATTTTGATTGCCATTCAGGCATTCTAAAGATTTTTCCAACATAGCATTCTTACACAATGCATTCTCCATATTCCAGGTAATGTGGGGAGAGGCGGCTTCGAATAATAAAAAAATTCGGACAATACGGAAGTCCAATGTGCGAAAATAAAGTAGGACAACAATAAGATATTTCCGTGTTTTTTTTTATTTAACTTACATTACTTATAAAGATAAAATAGTTCAGTGATCCTTCGAGTATAAGAAGAAAATATCCTGCGCCAAATTCTGACAATCATTTGCATCAGCCGAACTGGCTTTGTACGGCACAATATAAGTATTCTGGATCATGGACAATGCGAAACCTCGCTAAATTGGGACTCGGATAATCGATACTGCCCTGTACTTACACGACTATCTGCTCCTTGGAAATTGAGTGCTTTGGGCAGTGATCGGAATTTTCTTACTTTTAGTTCTGAGAGAGGACAAAATTTTGTAATTCATGATGAAAAGTAGTCCGATTTTAATCGACAAAATAGCCCTAAATTTATTTTTACTTAGTATATTACATAAGTTTTTGTTTCGGGCCATTGGCAGGCCATTTTGACAGTCATTGACAGGAGTAGACTGATTTTTATATCTGTACCCCCCTCCTAAAAAACAAAACCACACCCCCCATCCGGGTCCTCTGAGTTGTTGTATTTAAGAACTGCGTACGCTAGCTATTGTGTCTTGATAATGATTATGATTGTTGACACCATGGTTAGAAATTAAAAAAAAGGATGTGGCCGACAGAAGTTGTCATGGATATGACTAGCAGTGGGGGCTACACAGTACTATATATAAATAAATATAACTGATTAAATTTCTGAAAATATGTATATGAAAGTTATATCTATGCATTTATTATAATTACATGGAATACAAATAGACTGAAAATATTCATAAAAGCCATTAAAGTACGAGTCACGAAAGTAAAAATTCTCTTTTATGTAGCTCTTAAGTCCTGGCATGGCAAGCCTCCGTAACAAAGTAAAAACTCATTGGCTACGAAAGTGTAATAAGCTCTAAATATGCATACATAATTCGCGTTAAGTTCAAAATTTTCAGTTTATCCATGGGTGGAGAAGATGCAATTGGAAAAATTAAAGTTTGCGATGCTTGGGAGCATTTTGAACCAAGTACCAAACTTCTAGCTTAAGTATTTCATATTTTATTGAATGAAAGAAGGATGTTCCACACGGAAATTCCGTCCGGCAGTCGGGTGTCACGTGACGATAGGCTTTTGCGACATTACCTCATCCATATGAAGTGTTCCACTGAGGATTCTACCGATTACGACTTCATTTAGTGGTGTGTACAAATTCCAAAAGATTAAGCCGGAAACCTACACTTTTATTTTAGACGAAATGAGTTGTGGAAGCACTGAAGTTGTGGCATGCGAGGAAGGAAAATGGAAGAGAAGGAAAGGGAAGTGAAAGATGGACGCGGAGACGCGGCAGGAAAACGATACAGAAGAGACGGGGAGGATGATAGCGAGCGAAGAGGAGAGAGGGTCGCAAGACGAGCTTATGGGACGTTTTCCCATGAGCACTTGTCAATACGTTTGTGATCCGTTGGAAAGGTGAGAGGGGTGGAAGAGACTAAGATTTTGCTCAGCAGGAATCAACCAGACGGAAATTTCCGCGAGCCGATTCCAACTCTCCTCCTATCTCTCTCTCTCTCAACACCCTTTTCAATGCGCCATAAACCCCTGCCTTCACACCGTCATAGGCTCCCACCCTTCTCAACCCACGCCCCAACCTCGACCGCCCAGCTTCCTCAACAGTTGAACGACGCCCACTACTCTGTTTACAGAGCGATGCGATATCGCTGCGTATTTAATGCGATATTCAGTCCAGAAACAAGTAACGAGGTCTCTGGTGTCATTTATTCTTTCCCCCTATTTTCCCCCTATATGGCAGTCAGAGCGAAATAACCCTTCATCAAGAATTTGATAAATTTCACTTCATTTTAAAGATAAAACTCCCATCTTTCCAATGAAATCAAAATATCAACTCTTTGCCGAACTACTTTTCGAGAAATATGCCTAAAAATATATACTATTTTATATGGGCTAGATTATAGCTGTGCACTCCGGAGGGAGAATATAAAAAAAATTAAGAATTTTTAAGACCTAGATTTCGTCAAAAAAACTAACGGTGTGTTGTTTGTATGTTTTCTCAACTATTTATAACAATTAATCAATCATTCACGGCAGTAATTTGTACAGACTCGCAAAAACAATTATGTTGTTAAGGCGTTTTTACTGTATGGTGTGAAAAACTGAGTCAAGTTAAGAGACTTATGTAGTTATATTTATTTATTTACCGAGAGTTTTTGTTGTACATAACTATATTTTTGCGCCATTAATACTACAATATTTATTTCATAATTCTTACAGACGCTGAAATAAAAAAATAAAATTCGAATATGGTCTCCATTATGACTAGGGAACTATCTCGCTCAAACTACCATAAAACTCTAGATGCCCATTTTTATAATCAATTGTTAGTGTGGCTGGAGTGGCTATAGTGGGTCATTGAGGGCACATTTTAGTAATTTTTTTAAGTCGGAAAAAATTCTTGGGCCACATTGCATATATTTATGTGTATCAGTCTGTCTATACGTTAAAACACACCATACAGACAGTAATGGAAGTGATGGCATAGTTATTAAATAAAACATGTTATTTGACCCGAGTTTTCGGCGTGGTATTCGTAATATAGACGAAGTTATATTGACATATGTTTTATTTTCGAATTTTGTACTCGGAGTGGCACCTTGATGTATATGAGTAACAATTATAATGATAATAAATTATAATTTCACGTTTAGAAGAATAGATGTACATCGTATCATATCGAAAAGACTCATGTATTGGACGTCGTGTTCATTACATGACATTTGTAATGTAATTTGTAATTACATTACATTCCATTACATTTGTAATGCTGTCGTCCATGTGTCGTCTGGCGTGGCGTCGTGTAATGTCATCCATTATTTTCGTAATGGTGTATAATATATGTCATGTGCTGTAAGGCTACGTGTTAAAATAGCATTGAATAGCCAAAAAACCTAATCGGATTGATGTAATATTTTCACTTTTCTGTATAGATATCATCAATGAGAATACGTACATATGTACATAAACAAAAATTGCTCCAACCATCTTATATACATTATCGGAATGAAAATATCAGTTAATATGTTCGCCAATTGATAAAGCTCACGTTAACTAACCGGTAGTCTGATGTAATACACAAAACACTAACTTTCGTTAACTTTAAGTGAACGAAAAGGATAAGATATCTTGCGGTTAACGTTAACCAGATTTTATAAAACCGGGCATAAGTACTCTCTACCATTGAGGCTTTTATTTGTATTTTAAGTTCTAAGAAATTTTTTAAACCGCGGAGGTGAACTTGCAAAGCCAACGGCTTATCAAACTATATTATTTCCCAAATATGCTTGTCAATCTGTAACGCGGCTAGCGGCACTGCTATCGAGAATTCTACTTCATTGAATGTGAGCCTGTTTGGGGGACTTCCACGAGATCTAGGAAGTTGAAATTTGGCAGAAATACAGTTCGTGACCTAAAACTTATAGCCTCATGAGAGAAGCATTAAATCAATGCAGGGGTTTCTTGTTTTTTTTTATTACTTGCACCAGTTTATCATTGAAAATCATAGTCACCTGTTGAATAAATAAAGAAGGTTGGAGTAGTTTATATTTTCCTTTTCATACGAAGATGAAACACTTCCTCAAAGTTAATGCTGAGAGACAGCAAGTGTTTTCTTCTTCCCGTTTATTTTCTCTAAGTATAATTATTATGATATAGTGATACGTCATAACCATGATGTAGTGATATGTAGGCCCAAAAACAAATAGATTAGGCAGTGTTATAAGTATTTGGGAACTAAAGTATTCTGATCATTGCCACAAGATTTATTGAAAGTTAGAGGTACATGTACATTTAATAAATTAATCAAAACTTGGTTACTAGAAAATATGGAAGTTAAAATTTTTACTCACTTTGTATGAACAATAATGCTTGTCACAAAAATCGAAAGAAGGATTTCAATCAATTTTGTATAAAATATCGCAAATACACATAGGAGCCAATTCGACAAATTTGTTAATGGTATATTTTATGATCCAGCGTTCAAAAGGCATTCATACAATGGTATGGATCACATTGACTACTTTTGAACTGCACTTATTTAATTGTTAAGAGTTGACAACCACAAAACAGTATATTCATTCCTGAAGAGACTCTATTTCTGAAGGGAGTATACATTCTTAATACTCTTGTATGCATGTGGATGTTTTTACATCGATGATATGCATTGCAAAGAATAAATTATTATTATACATCGGGTACGTCAGGGACTATGTGATATACCACCTTTTGATATCGTAATTCAGAGACCCCAAACATTTTTCACCTTCGACTCCTTCAAAACTCTCCTCATTTATTGACCCCTTCATCTTTATTATTACGTAATTGTGCAAAGAAATAGCAAAAAAAGACGATCTCGTGATTTTGAGATGGCTTATTTTAAAATGTAACCCACTCTCACCGCGACCTCCCTTCTGACTCAGCAATGAGCACCACCCACGCCTCACTTTCTACAGCTGTGCGATATACAATTTCAGAATTTTTCACTTGGTCCCTTTTTAAATGTTAAACCGTAAATATTGCCATTTTAGTCCGAGGTGCCATGTTTGGTCAAGATGAAAAACACGGGCCAAACAAAAAAAAACGCTGTTATCAGGTTTTATACTTTTCTAGAGTATATATATCTGCAAGACAACTGCCTCAGAAAATAATTTAAATGCAAGGATAACTTCCTTCAGTAGAAATGCTTATGCTAAAATTATGGTTTTTGACGAAGTGAAACGTAATTTTTGTGTTTTAATTTAAAGCATTTTTTCAATATTTAGCTGAAAAATATGTTACAAAAATATAGTTAATTTCTTTATTACAATGTTTTTTAGTTACTTTGCTATCTTCGTAAATAAAAAAGTTACAAGGTTTTACCCAAAATATAATATAATTTTGGTCAAAACTCTCTCAACGCTATTTAAAAATTTTCGCAAAAACTAAGTAGTTGGAAGTTTTTTCATAAGTCGTTTTGAGCTCGTGAAATATTTTTAAGCTAAAAGGCAAAATATCAGGATAATCATAAAATGGAGCAACATTTTTTTTCATTCTGGATAATTTCATTTGGATTGATCCCTTCTAGAGCTGTGCAATATTGCTACGTAACCACGGAAACATGTCGGTCATATCATATCCCGACTTAGATCCTCCGGGTTGCGTTATATATCGCCTTGCGACTACGTAAAGTAGGGCTCCCAAAACATTCTTACGTCGACCCCTGCACAAGAATTTCTCAAATGTAAGCGCCTCAAATTCAGGAAATTCAAGGGAAATTATGCGGGATTTGAACATGATGGGTGGATAAAAAGATGTGAAATTTCCAAAAAAGAGATACATCTTAAATTACGACCTAGATTCTTTAAAAGTTGTATTAATTTGTAGCAAATTGTGCATCTCTTTATTCATCCATTATTTTATCGACCCCATCGTATTCAATATTACTTAATTATTATACCATAAGAAAAAAATATGTTTTTGTCACTTTTATAATGAGTATATTTCCGCTGCTTATTATTCATCGAAAATAATCTTGCATTTCGTTTTTTTTAGAATGAAGAAAAAGTAGTGTATTAACAACCTGACAGGAATAAAAATATTGGTAAATATATTTAGTAGTCAAACGACCACGTTAGTTGACACATAACCAGTCGAGAAGTGGAATACATTGCAATGGTATTTAGCTATTTATTATATAATTAATTTAAAGGCTATTTATGCGTCGACCTCCAGTCGACCTCTGAGCCCGCATCAGCTGTACTCAATGCTATATCGGCCTCTCTCCCCGGGGGTCTATATCGATCATAATTGAGACCCCTTTCTTAAGTAATACATTATATATTTATTTATTTATTTAAATTGCTCACATACAGCATTTCTGCCAATTTAAAGTCCATTATCTTCGACGGGAACGGTAATTTCGCCCTTGTTAGTTGTCAATTGCGGGGAAGAAAACAGTACTTGGACGAATAAGAAGTTTCTGGCGTAGGTTTTCGCGGCGTTCAGGTTTGCAGTTAGGCACGTTTCCGGGTTGTGTCCGCGTAGTCATCCTTCTTGGTGGCTAAGTTTCACCTACTGTGCCATGGGCGTCCTCTGGCTAGGACTTCAGCCTGGCCCATTGAGTTGACTGGAGGGGGCGATAGCTTCCCAAGGTGAAGCCAGTCCGTTTTTCCTGCTTGAACATTGAGCCATATTACTATACCTAGCTATCCAAGTTTTGCATTGAAATACGCGTTGACAAAATCTCCAGTTTTGCCCTCGTCTGTTACTTCTGAAGTGTATTAAAGGCACACAAATACTAAGGATTCATTCTGCTGTATGATATATTATTATTTCTCCACGAAAGTACGTCTTTTGGCCGTAATAAGAAAAACTTACTTTCCATCCACAGATGGTTTGCTGCTCGGCTTACGGATCCTATAATGAACTACTTGTTGACAAAATCTCCAGTTTCACCCTTGTCTGTTACTTCTGAAGTGTTTTAAAGGTACACAAATACTAAGGATCCATTCTGTTGTATGAGGTATTATTATTTCTCTCCAAAAGTATGTCTTTTGGCCCTAATAAGAGAAACTTACTTGCCATTCACAGATGGTTTGCTGCTCGGCTTACGGCTCATGTAATTGGCACGACAGGAAGATATCAGGCATTACATTCAGTGATTTAACGTGCTTATGACAGTGACTTTTTATAGCCAGCATTGACAATATATCTAAACTTCGTCTATATAATTGAACGTTGCCCCTAGTCTCATACTCCAAATAGTGCTCAATGTTTTGACGTGGCGATGACTGTGATTGCCGGCCTGGCGTTGAATATTTATCTAAGTTTTCTGTTGATGAGGAAACCTCGCCTTTTACATCATATTCCTCATAGTGCACAGAGACTTGACATGCCTTTGACAGTGATTGCCTAGCTGGTACTGAAAAAGTATCTAAAATTTAAGTTAGGAAGAGAACATACCCTATTTCCCTCCTCCTATTAATGCTATGTGCTTTACAAATGTTGAAAATTTATCTAAACTTTGAGTTAATACCTACGCGATCAATCAATTTAGAGTTATCCTCCTAATTACCTAATGCCAAATTATGCTCAGTTATTGTTGGATATGTAATCTATGTAACAGGAAGCTTCGTGTTGGATTTAATTATTCTATTATAATTCAATTGTATCAGGTATGAACTTGTATCCGGTTTTAATTAGTTTTCTTTCTTGCAGTGTGATTGATAAGCGGTACGTGGTTCGGTACCTATGAAACCACGATTCCCTCTGAGTATTTTTCAGTCTTTCGAAACAATTATTTCGTTACAATTAATGCGTTTACCCATTGATTGTGAAAAATCAATAGTAAAAGTATTATTTTTTTCAATTTTTGTGCAATGCATTAATTTTTTAATGCAATTAATTTTATTGGTCTGTTGATTTATACGATTTTTTTCACATTCTTCTAAGTTTGGCACATTTTAATTTTCCTGGCTGGATTGTTATATGTTCTGGTTCCCATAATATATTTATAATAATTATTATAAGTGTCCTAAAAGATTTTTTCCATTGGTAACACCTTCCTAGCAATAAAAATTCTGAATTTTCGGTATCAAATCTTTTCATAACGGTCGCTTATCTTTTATAAGAATTTTTTTCCAATTCCTATTTGATAATTTCTATCTTCTTCTGTAATTTCATAGCATTTCGTTTAGCATATAAGGTCCTTAAGGTGTATTTTCTCCAAAATTGCTAGCGCGTTATGCATATAAATCTTACGTAGTTTCGTAATTAACATTTCGTACGCATATGGGATTCTTTCACTTTAAAAAAGGCTATTGCCTGTAGTATTTAACAAATGTGGCCATAATTTTATGCATTCCACCATCTAATTTGTATTCCCAAACCACGAGTAAACAAAATTATGTATATTCGTGCGCAAAACATTCGCATTTCACATCTGTGGCCTTGGAGCAGTATATTCATATTTCTTTTTACTTGCCGTTACAGTGGCTATATAAATTAAATACACCATTAATGTTTTTTCCAGGTTTTTAATTTTGATCGTGAATATGCTTACGTGACTTTGGTGACTTCGCGGGAACTAGTGTTTCCATCATGGCAGGCCGATATAAATATCATTCGAAATGCAGCAAAATTCGATGCGCGATATCATGCGGTACAATATTGTTCGATTTGCAATGACACGCGAAATTCTATATCATCCGATATTCGATAACCATTTATGATATATGGAATGCATCGTCTCTCTTATGCTGAATTATGTATGCCGCGATATGAAATTAAGTTCAATATACAATATCATGCAATGCGATATACGAGTTACAACACAACTAGATACACGATACCATGGGACAGACGATATACAACGCAACCTGATATACGATAGGTATCATGCAATGCGACATCATTCTATATGAAATGACACGAAATTCTATATTATTCGAAATGCGATATCCTTTCATACCAAATGCAATCGATGCATCTTGTCACTTGTGCTGAGGCGATAGGCAATATAATGCAATATCCAATATGCGATACGATATAATTCGACATGCAATGAAAAGAGAAATTCTGTATCATTTGATGCGCGATGTCCTTTCATTGTACATGCGATGCATCGTGTCTCTTGTGCTGAGAAATGTACATCGCGATATGCAATACAATTTGACCAGCGATATGATGCGATGCGACATCATTCGATATGCAATAAAACGCGGAATTCTTTATCATTCGACATGCGATATCTTCACGTAATACGTCGGGTCTCGGGCTGAAACATTTGTATCGCAAAAACGATGCAAGAGTTGGAACATCGCACAGCCCCATCTATTCCAACTCTCAAGTCCCCTGCCTCCCGAATTCAATCCTCCCCGGGAGATATAGTGTGCTCACCCCACTCCCTAGGCCGGCCTGCGGGGGATGCCGGGGAGTTGGAGCGGCGGGGAGCGGGGGGGGGAGGACAGGGGGTGTGCTGGCTCATTCCGCGCCATCCACTCTCCAACCAACCATCCTCCCGCACCCAGGGAAACACACCACAGCTTCCAATCCACCCTTCCCCCAACTCCACAACACACCCCTTTCCCTTAAAACCCCCTCCTCCCCAACATGCTCCAGGCGGCTTGCTTCCGCGAAGCACGGATTCAATGGCACCGCGCATTGCTCCAAAAATCCGTCCACAAAGGCAGCGTCATGATTTAGTAGGGCGTCTCCAAAATAAATGGGAGTAGCCACGGAGTGAGTAGCATTTATGTTTATAAACAAGTATTATTAATTATCTCGCCTCATCTTTGATGATTATTGCCTCAGAACTTTGACTGGCCTTGGTGATGGCGGAATAATATCTTCGTCTTGCATTCTGTAGATCGCGGGTTCGAGACCCGTATAAGTATGATTTTCTCCACACATAGCATTAATGTTGGCCTCGGTGAGATCGGGATAACGTTCTCGCCTACCAAGCCGAAGGTCGCCTGGATGGTCTTTCCCATCCAGGGCATGGTTGTGTCTGTTGTTCAAATATAATAAATAGGTAGTAATTGTCGAAAGCTGTTACATAAAGAAAAATTATTAATATTTTATAGTTACGAAAACATTAGTTTAGTGTAATAATAAATGTCTGTGAAGACCTAATTTTAGTCAAAAAAAAGACACGATTTACTTTCTTTTAGAATTGAAATTTCTATCGATCCTAATTTTCCCATTTATTTCTTTTGTATCTTTATTCAACATAACTTTCACACCAACAACGGATAATCAAATATATTTAGACAAACACACACACTACCATGTCTTAGATAGTGAAAAACCACCCAAGTAGGATTGGAACCCGCGAGTTCTGGTAATCAGACGAGGAGTTTTCCCATGAAGGAACGATACCAGCGCGGCATGTTGCTTCGAAATGAGTAGCATTTTAATTGCATTTTGTGCAATATTGAAAGTACAGAAAAATTCCTGATTACTCTCGACACTGGGCAATGCATAAAACACCGCCAAGAATATAAGAACCAAGGGCTAAAATCGACAAAAGGTAGAATATTAGACAGAAATTCAAGAACGATACACAAAGTAGAACAGCCATATGCATCGTTCTTCAGCAGTATTCCATGAAGCAAAAAAATCAAGGAATGAAAGGAATCAAAAAATGGAAAAAATCAACCGTGAATGAAATTGCAGTCTTGAAGTGAAAGATTGCGGAAAATATAAAGATAACACCTGTCACGTTTCGCATTAATCACTGGAAGAAGGAAAATATATTTTGCTGCTAAGCATGGCCAGAGATTATCTATCGCTGCATTTACTTCATCGTTCCCCGACATCTTCCATAAGCACAACAACTCCCCTTATCCTCCCTAAAGAGAAAAATAAAACCAATAAGGCATCTAACGCATTTTAGTTGAATTCAAAGCCTTATTTTCTTAGAATAGGTCTTCTACTTTGCAATCGATCATACCGTGGAGAATGAAAAAATACTAATTCACAAACTATTACTAATTTTTGTTCGGGTTCGAATTGGAAAAAAATTAAGTCTTGAATATGACATATATTATTATTACGTAAATAAACTTAATGACCTACATTATTATTACTTAAATACTTTAATTAATGTAAAATTACGTAAGTTGACGTACATAACTTAATGGCTTAACATACTATTACGACTTAACTTAAATTATTATATAAAGTTGCCTTTCCCAACGTTTCAATTTAATTCTAAATCATCACCAGGGCTAACATGGAGAAACGAACACCATTGAGAACTGCTCAATCAAAAAAACAAAACAAGTCATGGATGAAGATGTAGATGTAGGCTATTTCCCATAACATGACAAATATTGCAATATACTACATGGAGTGGGCATGGGTAGCCCTAGCTCCTATCGTTGCGGACATTGTTTAGAACCGATTAGTACTTATGAAGAGATATCTGATATAGCTTTTACTCCAAAATACGTCTGTAAATATAAAGATGACATTTTTCTCGTATCTCGATTTCTTCATGCCAAAACGCTGCCTCAAAGGTGCCCGCACGGCCCTTGGCAACGCAAGTGGCGAGCGGCGAGCAGCTCCACGCTCCGCTGAGTCCGCTAATAACATGCAGGGAAAGTTTCCATCTTCACGCGGACCCCATTCTGGCCGACCACTGGGACGGCGAGATCATTCCTTCCCTCGACGGCGCCTCTGGAGCATCAGGATCGAGCCCCCAGGACAGACAGGTGATTCTTGTCACCTGTGTTACTACCGACCAGCTTCTTGGAGCGCCCGTTTTACCGGACGGTTCTTCTAAGGAAATATGTAAAGCTGTTACGGCACACTTGTACCAGTGGAAAATTGCGCAGCATGTCAGGGCAATGTCATTCAACACAAAAACCGTCAACACAGGTAGGTAAACCTTTTTTTCACTTGCGACCTGAAATCCTGAAAACTGGACTTATCATAATTTTTCACTTTTAGGCTGCAAAAAATGGGGCTGCCTTGTAAATCGAGGTCGATTTAGGAAGGGGCTTATTGTGGCTTCCATGCTGCCGCCATATTTTCGAGCGAGTGCTGGAGGGAGTGTTTCATGAGGTCATGGGGCCGTCAACTAGTCCGGAGATACCCCTCTTCAAGGTGCTGTAGAAGAAGTGGGCGTCCCTAAATTATGAGAGATTATGCGCATTCAATACCTACGCGGCTTCCAGGATAGCCCTGGGTCCATACGTAAATGGGATCATCAAATTTGCTGTTACACTTATCAAGGTAATTATTTTCCGATTCAAAGAAAGTGATTTCGGACAAAACATGAATTATTTACGGTAGACTTACCTTCATTTTCAGACCGGCCAACCTCGTGGGGACTATGTGGAGTTAATGGAGGTAACGATAATCTTTCTCGGCGGTGTTCCTCCCGGTGGTATCCGTTTCCGTCCCCCAGGCCCCATCCACAGCGCGAGGTTCATGGCGAAGGCCATTTACAGCATCAAAATGTCGATATTCAGGAATCAACAGGGGCTCAAACCTACAGAGGCGAATGGCCTCCTGAAGGTGACGGTGCTTGTCGTGAGCCTCTACGTACGGGTATGGTTCACCGCCACTCACTCGGTAGCAGCTCCTCGCCACGACCTCCTGTTCCTGAAGGACTTGATTGCCTAAGATGAGGTCAACAAGCCTGTGACGAGGGACGCACAGAATAAGTTTCTGAACCATTTCGTGAGGAGTCGCTGGGACTTGCTGTATTCGACTCTGGACTCTCTGAGGTGGAGCGGAAGACTTAGGAAGAAGAGCGGTGCATAACATTCTCGGTAAGGAGGGCGCTGAAGAACCGGCAAAGAAGAGGATTGTACAGGTGCGCGACGTGCATGGCATGACCATAAGCAACTTGGCCACTAAACACAGGACGTTTCTTCTCCATCCTCGATATCGATACTTCATTTTTCAATATTCTTGTGCAGTTTTGGAAGGAGAGGGAAGAATACATCAGAGGCGAAGAGAAAGTGCAGAATTTGCAGATGGTTAATGATCATGCTGAGCGAGCAGTGAAACTTATGACTTATGATTATAACAGAAGTGTGACCAAGAAAGAAGAGTCCTACCAACAGACAGTACAGAAACACCAAAAAAGCTTTCCCGATGACAAACAGCCAACTTTGATTACTAGGCGTGAAAAGTAACGAGATTACATACTGTTGTTTCAACTTATTTACATAGACCCCCTGAAAATCATAGTTTTCCACCCCCTTTTTGCTTGAAGTGTACTTTTAAAAAAAATTGGAATTACAAATGAATCACATTTACTCCGGCTTGTCATTATTTCTCGCTCTAGCTCCACTCTGCCAGCATGTAAGGGGAAGGAGGGAAGTGCCACGGGACTGAGGAGTGTCGCGCGTATCAAGCAATGCGCGGCGCGCCGCCCAGCATCAAACGGTGCGGCTGGCGGCAGGGGCGGCGGGGGGCGCGCAGCGAATGTCTTTGAATCAGCGTTTCGGCATGAAGGTATCGAGGTACGACAAAACGGTTGAAATTTTCGAACGTAGGAATTTAAAACACTATGTTTACCTTGGAAAACATTTTATCTGGGTCGAAAACCTCAACATTCAAAATAACAGCATTTAGGCCCTTCAGGAGCCTCAGGCACGGCCATCCGTCGTCGCACGAACCTGGGACTTTTTTTGTAATTTTTTCTCACCGATTCGCACATTTTGAGACCACGAATTCTTAAATCGGATCATTTTTTTAATATAAGCGCCAGCCTACCATTGCACACAAGAAAACATAATAACACAACTTTACAGAATAAAACATATGGTGATATTATTGATACAATAATGAACCCAACAATCTAACAAACTAAGGAAGTATTGGAGAGTTCTCATAACTATTCCACAAATAACAAGTGGACGACATCACTATGAATCCGCCAAAATGTAGCAAAACAAAAAAAATTTAAAGCTTATCATATGTAAATGGGCAGTTTGCCAGAGCGTTAAAAAAACAGTGGGACATCGTACACGCCTATAGAAAGAACCTACATAACTTAATATTTAAAAAAATAAAAAAAATCCTATTCCAAAGGATCTCAGCACGAATATGTTTTATTCCATTAACTGCAATGATTGTAATGTTAATTACATTGGGCACATCACATTTCCTGAAGAACAGAATCTGCCAACACAAATCAAATATATAAAAAAAATATGTGCTCTGGCAGAACATGCCTTCAATAACCTACACTCCAACTTTGATAACACAAAGATTATATATGTAGAGCAGCATATCATGAAAAGATTAACTAAGGATATTATCATATTATAAAGGACCTAATCTTGTGCAATAAAATATCTGACATTGCCAGTCTGAGCAGCATATGTGCCAGCATAATTTAATATCTCACAAGAGGGTTGCAACATTGACTTGGTTTGGTGGTGATTATTATAGTGTGCGGCTGTGTATAGATAATTTAATTATTGGGATATTTATAATTCTTTGGTCAATTATTGCCTACTGAAAGTTGTAAATTATAATTAGTTATATAAATAAAGTTTGTTGGTGCTTAAAAATGCTACCCTAAGCACTAAACTTTAGAGGGCGAGAAATTGTTAGCGGTACGTTACACGGCAATGATTTGCGATCCAAACTAAGCAGCAGCAAAGTACAAAAATTGATATATTTCTCAACGCGTCCGTATAACATTGAAAGGCTGCTTATTTCAGAATTGGATATAGTAAAATCTGAAATAACTTCATTAGTAAGAAAGAAAGCATTAAAACTGTGGCGTAGTCAGGGGAGGGGCCCATTAGCTTCGGACCCCATGGATCAGAAATTGTGAATTTATTTAAAATTAAAGGCTCAATAAAGGAAAAAGTTATATTTGCTTTATTAAAACAAAGAATTTTGATTTGATTTATTATTTATGCTGAATACCTTTTCAATTATTATGCTTTTAATTTTCAAATATAAAATACGTTGGGTATTGTATTCTTTCAGAAATTTGCACACAAAAATCTTTTAAAAACGGCTATAACACTTCAGTCGAAATTGCACTCTTTAATGCCTAAAGACACAATTTCGCTACTGATTTACAAATCCATTCCCCCCCGTCCCCCGAAATGAAATCAGCCACTATTTATAAGGAACAGACAGGACAATTCGTCCCTCAACTCAACTTTTAGAGCACATAAAGGAACGCACACTCTTAGATACTTATAAGACATTGAATAACCCTTATGACATTAGTAGCAGGAAATGGTAATCTGTACAGGGGTGACAGTACCGAAAATATAAAAAAAAAACTTTTTATTCCAAACAAAGAATATACAAACACAAGCTTACGAGCGTAAATCACTGTCCCGCTCCTCATTTTCCGAATCACTTTCCAAGTTGATCTCAACTATTTCTACTAAATTTTCCATGTACACTTATAATAAAATATTTTCCTACTCAGTAAGTTTCACTTTTGAGCACACAGCTTTCTACTCTTCTCTGTCTATTGCTCTAAAGTTTTCCTCAACTATAGTCTTCACATTTTCACTTTAGATGGCGTTCGATTCGTGGTAGTATAGAATGTAAAAAGAACTCATAAAATGAAAAGTGGTGACGGATCTGAATGAAGTGGTGTTGGAATTAAAAGTAAAGGAACTCTGATTACTTTCATTACTTTGAAAGAGTTGTTTTGTTGATTGTTGCTATGTTTTTGGCTGGTTGGTCTCGAGGGGTTTATTGATAGAAAAGAATAGGGAGATTGCTGAGCAAGAGTGGGGATGTGCTTTGGACTTCTGTATGAAAGTTGCTTTGCATTATAATGAAATTGCTTCAAAAGGGATTGCAGATTTAATAAAAAGTAGTCCGAAGTTACTAAACAAATACCCAATCTTCTCGTATTCCACGTAAGTGCCTACGTTTAGGTTCAATAAATGCATTACATAGTGATAATGTCTTATTCCATAGGAAATATAACAACTATAAGACTTTTCGTAAAAAGTCTACAAACCTAACTGCTCGTCTCTGCTCGCGATCCAATTCTGAAATCACACCTGCTTCATAAGGATCCCAAATACAAGAAGCTAATTATAGGTGCGGTCCTAGATCTCTGTCACCTTGATCGCATATTTCCGAATATGTTTAATCCTAGATAGATCCTAACTAATTGTGACCCCAAATATTTAACGGGCTCTACGTTGACTATTTCTGATTTGCTTATTTTGTAAGATCGTTCTAGTGCATTTTCTTTCTACAAAAATGTACTGAAACGCATTAATTTAAGTTTGCCTCCAACTGCCATTTTCGTACCAGGATTGCTACAAAATCCTTTGTTAATAAGTCTTCCGCACTAAAGCACTTCAAAATCTCTCGTACAAAACAGCGTCGTCGGCAAATAGTCTAACATAACTGTAAACGACCGTACTGATGTCATTACTCGTGTCATGTCATAATATATTATATAGTATTCTATTATTTTATTATTTCATATTTGCATTTTACCTGTGAAGTAACATGGTTATCATTTGTTAAGTTATACCCGTATTTATTTTGAGCAACGTTAAATTTCACGCTTCCGCGGATGCAAATAACTACTTGAGCTTTTTGATGTTGGCAAGAAAGGAATGCGACTGAGAGAACCCTGGCAGTCTCACGCGGATACTGCCTTACTCCCCCACGAGGAGCGATTTTGTGGACAATAGACTCGTCCTCTGACAATGGTCTTCTGCGCAAATGCCGTCAAGTTTCGCGAGACCTATACATGAACTGATTTGTAAATATGAAAAAATATTACACCTACTCGGATTTTCGAGTGTGCATACCCTTAATTACACGCCACAAACTTCATTTTACTTTTTATGTCCTTAATCACCGTAAACAGTCTTTCACCACTTAAATGAAATATGAAGCGAAGTTTAATATGTGAATTACTAATTTGCATATCTTGCATAAGGTTTTCGTATGATACGGATATCGGATATTACCGCATTACTTTTTTATGAAGAGCAGGAAAGCTTACCTCCAGCTCTAAGACTTATGCTCCTGCATGACTTTGTCCATTCATCTTAATATTCCTTCAATTTTCCTCAAAACTCGTTACTTTACGTTGACCCATATTTTATTTATATGTAAATACTTATTTACCTCAATTAATTTGTATTCATGGCCTTAGTTGCAGAAATTCTCCTACTCTCATCTGCTTATCATCCTGCGGCAAGCCCGAGAATGAGAAATCGAAAATCATATAGTCGTAAAATATAAAAGTTGTACGTAGAAAGTTATATATAAATGCAAAAAAGGTATTTTCTGCCAAATATTTTGTTTTCTCGGTGCTGGAAGAGATCAAAATTGTTCTGCTTATCTTAGTTCTTAGCTTAAGACTTATGCGCTCCATTTGTGAACGAAGGAGCTGTCATCCTTATTTATCTCAAGATCTTCCAATGAAAAATTTCTTTTCTTAAACGTTTTTTTAGAACTTTACGAAATGTCAACATTCTTAGCCATCTCAAATTAAATACTTTCATGGGTTCCTAACACTTGAAGCGTATTATAGCGGTGGGCTTCGGTTTACTCGTTTTCTATTCCCCCAAGGTTGTTTAATTTGTTCGTAGTATTTTTCTTCTGGTTTCTGACCCAGATTTTATCGGTCATACGACATCATATTGCTAATGATTTAACACTATCTGGAGAGATGGAGATGATTATTCATTTCCCTTAGAAGCTAATTTATTATAGTTATACATGCATTCAATCATATAATCTTCAATATTTCATCGCGGAACCACATATTTTCCATTCATTATCGACAGTAATTTTTGTGCCTAGACATTTAGAAACTAATTCAAGCTGAAATTTAAAAATTGAGTCAAAACATATGGAGCTCAAAGAGACAAACATTTATAGAGGTCCAACCACATGTAAGTCATCCTTGCACATTTTCAGTCCATTCTAGATCTGCTAGTCATGAGAATCATCGAATATCAACCTCTATTCTTCCATCCGCAAATCCAACTCGTTCATTCAAACGTTGAAATAACTCATCTATCCTCCAAGTAATTATTTTTATATTGAGTGTCCTTTTATTTGACAATGAATACTCATATGCTTGCACAGTGATGATCGAGCCGCGGGTCTTGATAACAGAGCCTGAACTAACAAATATGTGAATGACTGCGTCTTTATTAAACACACCACAACTCATAAGAAGGAATTTCCCCTCATCTAATTAATGGAGCCGAAATGAAACAATGAGTCCATATGTGTATTACAAAATTTCTCCTTAGTGATTCCCGTCACACAAGTAATAAACAAAAAATGATTCGTAGTCCTGCTTAATTCAACCATCAAGCGGATAATGTGCAAGGCAGTCGGCAAGGAATATTGTGACGTCGCAGCCTTAGCCTATGTGGAAAATAGTACAGTGCTTTTATTTATATTGTACGTTTTCAAAAATGAGGCCACCATTTTCTGCTAATCTAAAGAAAACTGTTGATGATCTCTTAGAAAAAATATAAGTCCATTTCGACACTTTATAGGGAGGCGATTTTGTGGAGCGAGGTATAAGCTATATGATATTTCATACGATTGCAATTCCTTAGTCTTCTAATGTCCTATCCTACGGACAGTGTAATACACTTGAGGTGCTCTCCAGTTGCTACTCAATTAGAGATTGGGATTGCTTAAAAAAAATGTGTACCTCCGTCGGGAATCGAAGCCTGGCATTCGGAATGGGAAACCGGTAATCTAGCCACAACACCAACCCGATCTCCACGTGCCTTCTGACCTCCGAGGCAGTGTCGACCCTGAACCCAGCCAGGTGGCAATAACAGCGTCGGATCCCGCGCCCCCACACAAAGCCTCTCCCGCCCACATAACACCCCTCTGTCGCCAAACCCACGGATTTCATCCGCTACTACTCCACACAAAAGCTCCCGACCCCGACAGTACCCCAGCGCGCACCCTTTTCTACATCCTTTCCCACCTTAGGAAGTTCCATCACGGCCAGTCACTCAAAACAAATACTATTTCCACCTATTGGTTTTTCTTGTTAAAAAATGTTCAAATTACAAGCAAAAAAGCTAAAATTAAACTTTAAAAAGAGTCAATTCAATATAAATAGCACTGCAGTCGGCTTCAATATGATATGATATGATATTTATTACCTCCAACAAAAAATAAGAAAAATTATACAACTTGTTTAAACAGAATAATGGAAGCTTTAGGTCGTCTTAAAAGGTATTTCCTGCGCGAAGACTACCGTCAATTTACATTGACATGCGTGGCCAACAGATAGAGAAACAAACAATAGGTAGATATTTAGTCATACAATTATACATATTGCACCAATGACCTTATATATGGAACTTACCAATGTAATATATGCACAAAATTTATAAATACATGTATAATTAAATACATAATACAATGCTCAGTTTTAATATTTGTTTCAAACAGAGTCTCCTTATTGTGCTGAGTAAACAGCTATGATTTCACTAAATGAAGAAATTTGCTGAGAACTTTTTCTCTTTTTATATTTCCAGACAAAAAAATCAATGCTTTAGGATCTATGAATAAAAATGATATTTTCTACATTGTTAACTTAGGTTTAGAAAGGCGTACATTGTTTTTCCCCCCTTCATTGTAAGAATGCCATACCGAAGAAAAAGATGGTGAACGACTGAAATAGCTGGAGAAAGCGTTCATAAAAACTATTTTCGTCGAAAAAGCTGCATGTTGGGTACCATAAGTTTTGTTTGCTGCCAATTAAGGCACGTTATCAGTGACAGTAGCATTTTTTTTAAAATACAGAAGGAAAACCGGAATTAAGTTCACGTATTTACCCACACAATCGCGGTGAAACCTCAATTAAGTTGAGAATTGTCGATGCTATGAAGTCACGTCCACGATATTGTTGAGGTCAATGACTTCCTGAATAAGGTTGAAGCGCTATCGGGAGAAAGGAGTAGATTTTCTCGCCGATAACACCCGTAAAAAACAAACTCTTTCCAAGCTCGGGTGGGACAAATGAGGAAATCGAACGAAACACAAGTATTATAAATCAATAGCTAAACTATCAGGTATATTTCACACATAGAACCAACCAAGATAGAAGCAATTTACCCATAGGTCGAGTGCCAGGCGACCGTAATGAGAGTTTCCAGTCGGAAAATAATTAAAATATACAAGTACGAGAGGTTGAGCTTCTCTCTTAAGTACAAAATGACAAAGTCAGCAGGCTCACACAACGGTGTTACCCGGTCGCCGTCTCGCCAGCAATAGAGGGCGAGCTCAGAGATGAGTCAGCTGAGGAGGGGGTCTGTCCACAAGGACGAAGTGCAATGGGTAAGCTCAGGATGTTGGCGATTGGTAGCCTTGGAGGGGAGGAAATGATGGGATGGGTGATAGATAGGGTGGCAGGTTTTAATTGGAGCGCCAGGAACTGTTTTCTGGCTTCGGCCGCAGAATACAGGATCACAGCCTTTGTGCCTTGGTCAGAATGACCGCGGGGCTATACAAACGATGCAGGACCTGGTGAGGCAAACGCGCGGCTGAAGGCGCGGCTAAAGGCGTGGCTGAAGGCATTGCAGAAGTCGTGGCAGAAGTCGCTGGCAGGAGTCACTGCATTTTGGAGTCGTAGGCATTTTGGCCGTCGTTGGCGCACAAGTCCTTCGGCTAAGTCCGGAGGGTAAACAGTCCGCAGAGGGGAAACTGTCCAAAGAGAGGAATTTGGCAAAAAAAGGGGGTGAAAAATGCCACAAGGTTCATTTTAAGCAAGGACTAGGGACTCCAGAGCCTCAATTATGGTGGAATTTGAATGTAAAAACCTAGAAAATCTCTATTTTCGCTTTCAGGAGGTCTCATCGGGACTGTTGAGGTCAAAACAAATACTAAATTCCAATTTTTTGTTCACCTTTATAAAAAAACTTCTGCTCGCACTGGTGACCTTACCTATAAAAAAAGTTATGGTACAAAGTATGTAGGTTGGTCCACGAATAAATTGATAATTACCACGTATATCTGACTACATAAGTCGATTGCTGCGCCATTAATATTAAATTACCGCGGTGTGGCATCAGTTATTGTAGTGATTTTGTAATAAATTAAAATATAAGATGGTAAGTGGACAAAACTTTATTCTTATTAAATATCCTGGGAACAGTCGGCCTCTCATCACCTCTTCTTAAAACAATTTTTTATGGCATTCATACAAGATAACTATTTTTCCCTATTCTCACATTTAACACCATCTAATTTCAAGTTCAGTTTGAGAATGGATTCCCGCGGAAAGGTGTAGTTTAATTGTTCATATCAAGTAAAAAATAATTTTTTCTTGAAGAGACAAATTGTGCATTGGATAAACATAACGTGATTTTACAGCGGACCCGCCTTGATTTACGTTAGGCGTCAACTAAACTTCAACCGCGAGTCGGTGTTGACGGAGGCGTTTACGTTTGCGCGAAAGCGCTAATCGAGAACTTCAACCGTCAACTTTGAAGTAGATCCAGTCCCAAAGACGTCTTCCTATATAAACCTATGCATATATTTTTTTTAATGGCGTGGGAAAGTATGATTTCAATTCTCATATCAAACACTCGCGTTTTTATGTAAGTAATTAGAATATGGATCAAACGACATTTAAGCCGTTTTACTGTTGAGCCACATTAACGCATTCTACTTCCCCTATCTCTCTCCACGTCTTCCCATAAACCCTCCCTTCTATACTTACAGTTCTTACAGTACTTACTTAGGTACAGTACTTACAGTGGCTGCAACAAACAGGATTGTCCAATTCAAGGGAACATATTTCGAAGATGAAAGAGAACACACACAGGGGAAGGGAAGGGAATTTTGAGCCTCGTCGGCATTTTTTGCGTCTCTTTGTCAGCGCTTGCGCATGATATTTTGTGAGATTTACACCATTAGGGATACAAAAAAGTCCTTATTAAATAATAGTATGGAAAACACTTGGAATCTGATTCTAGAACTTCAGTCAGACCTCGCGCTTCCATTATTCACTCACGTAGCCGGTTCAACCATGAGATTCTTCAGTGATATGCCGTACCTATGTAACTTTTCCAATAATCTCATCATGGTTTTCATTTTATAGTTAGTTTTGAAAAAAACTCTTCTTAAAACTGCTCATTTCAGATTCTAGTCTTCAGGCTATCGTTGCCAAAATACTGTGAAAGATAAATTTCCTTCCAGGGATTAATAAAATATACAATTATCAAATCACTGAGAATGCACAAATAATATGATACGCAGACACGCACGCGGTTGTAAAGAAATGCACCAAAGAAGATGAATTTTCCTATGATGAGAATCACTTGACTTGACCGGGACTATAGCCCGGATACTCCAATATCTTGATCAATTCGAATGATTTTTTCATGGCGAACATCATCCCCATTGGTGTATATATATATATAGAAAAGATAAATACTTTAAGGAAAGTTCAGGTGGTCAGGGTGGATTTTTATTTGTTTCAGTTCTTCAGGTGGGATTTGGACGAAAAGTACGGTGATTGAGGCCACTGCGGCTCTCGAGTGGATACTTACGGGTATAAGTACACACATAAGGAGGAGGGATTGCGTTGAAGAGAGAGAGAATGATAGAGGTGGAATGGAGAGAGACAACGAGTTGGAGTAAGGAAGGGTTCGTCATATGGAGAAATTCACGAAAACGACCAGCTGGACCGAGTGCGAAAAGTTCGTTCATTAAGCCCCGGTTCGACGCCTTTCTCTCCCACTGTATCCTCTCTCTACCCAGCCCAAGTGCTCTCCCCGTATCCCTTCTTCTCTCGCCACTCCCAGACCATCCACACGGATTCCCTAACTCCTTCCTCGCCGCCACACCCAAGCCCTCATTCCCGTTCACCCCCCACACTTCAATGGTGCACCTCAACTAAGGGGTTGCCAACTGGGGCATTTTGACCCCGGGGGAAACTATTTCTCCAGCAGCAGGGTTTCATATCAGTTTTTTTTCCGAGCCAGTGTCACGTGCAAAACAGCAAAATGCTAAATATATATGTCACCTAATTTCATCGGTCGTACAGGAATCTCTCTAAATATGTTTATTTTAATAAAAATAATCCAACCGTATTCAATTTGGAAGATTTATATGAAACTTTAAGGGTTTCCAGAAGGTGCTGAAAGATAATATACTTGATTGGCGCGGAAAGGAAGATATGGAACGGATATTTATAACAATATGAGGGTGTCAGAAGGCACTGGGAGCACAAGGTGGACTTACTGCTAAGAGAATACTATATAGCTATGTCAAGAAAGTTAACAGATGATTCTGGAGTTAAGATCTTTTATTCTTCAGTCTCTTGAAAAGAATTTGAGCCACAATAATTAAGTATTTTAATAACACACTGATTAAAAATTGTAAAATGCAAATTAAGATACATAAATATTTTACATATTTCGGACAGTTTGACTCAAGTTGTTTATATTTGTAATTAATTTGGCTACATTATCGTTCATCCTGTGGTTATATTTCTACGCTAGGTGAACGTTAAAAATTATAAATATAAATGAGGAATTCGCAATTCACGGATAAATATCGCTCTGTATATATCGCCCAGCACAGTATCAACAATATTGAAATGCGATGAGATAAACGGCGATTACACAAAAGGGGTTGACTCCTATTCGAGCCCACTTGGAAGGTAGACTTGGACGTGTGTCATGCCTACTCGAGTTCATTCACATTCGAGTTCGCCATAGATAGTGCGCGAAGTTCGATATTTGGACGGAATAGCCGCCGTCCAAGTTGTGGAGGCGAATATCGACCAACTGCTCCGTCGGACGAGTGGAAATCGCGCGTTTTAATTGGAGGCCACCTAAAATACAACGGATATGTATAAGGTTTGCCAACTCAAGTTGTTACTGGTAAAGGTTCACTCAACAGGCTTATTACAGGTTGAAAAACATGCTTTGAGGCTATCATAAATATGTATCTATTCATTTCACGCTTTGAAATAAACTTAATACAATCAATACCCTCTTTCATGCATGCGCAATTTATAACAAAATCGCGTGATTCTCTGTTGTGTAATTTCGCCCTTATGCTGCTTGGCTTACAGGATTTCCCATGCGTTGAGTAGTCCATTATCAGCGCTTGGGGAATCCCGGAAGCCAAGCAGCATAATTCGAGGTATTACGGAAAACACTTAAGTTAGTGTAACTACGGCTAATTACGTATTAGCATAAATCGCTAAGTCTTGTCACGAGGCGAAGCCTCACAAGCATGCATAACACTACAGATATGCTCACAATGGAGAGGGACCGTTAGCATATATGTATTTTGCAACAACACAAACTAATTACTCAATATCATAATATTACGACTCTGTTGTTATATTCATATTTTCGAGAATACCTCTTCCTCTCATTATTGAGGTACTTCTTTTAGTTAGAGGTTCCACATGATGACACCGCGGTGCTAGCAAATTCCGGAAATTGCTAGAATCACGATTAGTACGCGTGCACACGAACAGCCTTCCCAGTGGAGTCAAAAATCGTAGTCGACTCGATATAAATCGATAGGTTGGGTGTCAAATCCTTTGTGTGTGTGTGGGGCTTAAGGTAGTTTGAGCGAGATATTTCCCTAGTCATAATGGGGATCATATCAGAGTTTTATTATTTTAATTTCAGCGTCTGAAAGAAGTATGAAGTAAATATTGTACCTAACATTAATGGTGCAAAAATATAGTTATATATGGCAAAAATTCTTAGTAATTAAATATATATATCTACTTAAGTATCTAACTTGAATCATTATTTCTGCCGTAAAGCTAAAAATACTTCTATACAGCAGGTTTTTATTGTGATTCTGTAAAAATTACTGCCTTGAAAAATGGATTAAATTTTATAAATAGGTGAGAAAACATACAAACTACACAACGTTATTTTTGACGAAATCTAGGTGTTAGAAATTCATAATTTCTTCAATATTCTCCCTCTGGAGCGCACAGCCATGTAAAACAACTTGTATTTTGAGGAAAATTGCTCTAAATTTTTTTCGGTAAGGGGTTAATATTTTGATATCATTGGAAATATGGAAGTTTTTTCTTTAAAATGAGACCAAATAAATCAAATCCTGGGAGAAATGATTTTTCGCTCAAACTACCTTAACGCTCATCGATGTACGTCGATTCGCCATAATATCACATACAGCATGGCGAGAGGGTGTGAGGGAGGGGGGGGAGGTGGAGGTTGGCTGGAGGAGGAGGGCGTGGTATTGGCGTGTCGCTCGGGAGAGGAGGTGAGACGCTGGAGAGAGGGTTTGGCGTCGACTCGACTTGGGGGAACAGAGGGGGGAGGAAGGAGAAGCATATAAATGGGATAAGTGTAGCCATGGAGACACGGACGGAGTGTGCGTGGGAACGGCGGAGAATAAAATCTGAGTACTTCCTCCGTCTCTCCCATCCGGTTGTGGCGACGAGCTCCAAATTTCCCACCCCCCCACCCATTCACCCCTACCACCCCTTTCGTCTTGTCCTGCCCGGTGTGAACGCCACCCCCCTCCCCCACACTGGTAAAATCGATTCAGCCCCGCGTATACTGATTTCGAAACCTCGGTCCTTCGGTGTAGGGTTGCATCTCGTCGGCGTTTCTTAACTGCTTGAATAATAGGATACGCGCTAAGTTCGGTGGGGATGGGGTATCTGTAAAGCGGTTCCGGCAAAAATAGGATGGATAGGGTTAGGAATGAGTGAGTCATGGAAGAAGGTGAATTGAATGATCCAGTAATGAACACATATGAAAGGAGTGTGCTTCGTTGGAATGTTCATATCGAGAGAACGGATGAGTGTCGAATAACGAAGCAGACTCATGAGAGTGAAGTGGTGTGGGAGGAAGGGGTAGACCGCGAAAGTCATGGCTGAATGTGAAAAAGTGAATCTTAAGAGGAAGAATATTAGCAGTCTTAAAAATAGGAGAGTCTATAGAATTAAGGTGTTTCTTGAGTGTAAGAGAAGCGAAAGAGGTATATGCAAGGATAGGGCATTATGGAGGAAATTATTAAAAGAGAAGCAGTTTCCTAAGTATAACAGCAATAATTAAGGCCTTACAAGGACTTCGCCAACCATGCAAGCGAATGGCGTGATGGGTATTTATTTGATACCCAGTCATGTCTTCGCTGTTTGACGGGGAGGTATAGTTTGAAGCTGAGTCTTGTTTAGCCGTTTAACCGCATTCAATACGGTAGTAATTTCCAATGGAAAGTGAGAGTTTTAACTTCTAAGAAATCAGTATTGCTACATTTCAATTTACAGGAGAACCACGAGGAATATTTTAAGCTAGTGCCAGAAGAAGTTTACCTTGTTAGAAACCCCTTCAGTAAAATAATTTCACCAAATTTCACCCTATGGGATGAAAATAACTTTGTTAGAATTGTTTGTTTATAATTAATAAAAAATAGCGCAATCGAGAGAGCTACGTTTATAGTGCGAGTGAATTTGAAAGCCTACGACTCTGAACCACCAAAAAAACTATTTAGAAATTGTTGGAGCGGGAATATGTCAGCAGTTGGTTAATCAATGCCATAAGAAATATATGCACCAAGATAACTTCCAGGTGGAAAGAACCGGAGGAAGCATCTACGAGATATTTATAGAAAACGAAGAACTCGGACAGGGTTGCTATCTTTCACCTGCCCTGCTCACTTTATACGTATAATGAGCCCTAAGAGAATGACAAAGAAAGGTAAAAATAAGAGTAAAGAAAGGTAGTCTGGAGGTTGAAATAAATAACCGTCATGTATCAGACGATCAGTAAAATAGAGCAGAAGATGAAAACGATGTGTTCTATAAGATAAGAAATTTGTTTAAGGCTTGAACCAACTTTGGAAAAAACGAAATATATAGTAATAGGTGTTACTGGCAAGATTTGTATCCAAAATATGCATTGACACTTCAGGTAAATGAAAATAACTAACGCGGAGTATTTATGAACGTGAATTGAAGAGGTAATAAAGGCACCTAAAACAAATTTTCAAGGGAAAAAGAATTACCAGAAGACTACACTCCACACTATGGAATAAACGTATTACAAAGGAAACGAAAAGGGGCAATAAAGTGGTTGAAACGAAGTTAGAAGCAGCTTAATACTCCATGCTATGCGGTACTTTGCCTCGCGACTTTATGCGACCGACGACATTTTTCAAGAAGCGATATCATGTGATATGCGTTATCTGCATCATCAATCTCTCAACCCTAGGCCTCTACTCTTACCAATCCCACACTAATTCCTTCACTTCCCCGAAGCTCTTCTTTCCCAAATCCCAATTCGTACTGTCCTTGAAATTCGTATCTTATGTCTTCCATTGAAGGAACTTTATTTTCCAGCCAGTAGGTTTCTAACTAGTTGGTTGTGGCTCATGTTACTACTGTGTCATACTTCTGCGCATGTCATGAGTCATTTTTTCTTAGATTCATTTGTGGAATTACCTCCCCGTGGTTCACGTTTCTCAAGTATTCGTTAATTCGCACCCTTCTCCTAAACCAGGTTTAGAAGGCTTATATTCTTCTCTGTTCCACTTGTTCTGAGGTCCACGTTTCTGATCCATATAATCGCATGACCCAATCGAATTTTCGTACAAATATTTTGTATGTTGCGGAATACAATATCATGCAATATGCTCTTCTATTCTCCGATCGATATTATGTGAAAAGCAATATTGATAATTTATTCCAGAAAGGATGTCATGGTTAAGGTCAAATAATGTTCGTCAAATAATATATCCTACATGCTGTATGGTGAATTATGTATATTCGAAATGAATTATAAACATAGTATACATACTTTTTTTATATATATATATGAAGCTATTTCCGGCAGAAATGCATTGAATTATGGAACGGCAGCTTCCCCATGTGCTTGAGACCTTTGAGTTTGCCTAAAGCTCCAAATCATTATTAATATATTTTTATTATAATATTATGGAGTAATAATTAAATTTTTTTACATTATCATTCATTGTTCGATATCATCAGATAGCAATTTAATTGTTTGATCGGAATCTCTCGACATTGTGATTATACGATCTACGATATTGATGCCATAACATTCGCTATATAGCAAATTCCGCTGGTCTAGCTATTTTTTTAGCTTTCGCGATGTTATATTTTAATTTGAAAATTGCACTGCCCTCTCTCAACCACCCATCATTCAGCTGTCGCACAGCCACCAACGCGTTCCAACTTATCTCCGAAACACTGACTCTCCAGCCATAAACCCCTCATTCTTATAAATTCCTCCCCTTCACTCCCGACCAAACACTAACCATTCTCATCCTCCCCGTCTTCCGACACTGTCTCCTCAACCTCATTTCCAACCCCACCCACCATACCACCTTAAAACCCTTGAATGGATATATATATCCAAAGCCCCACACCACCCCCTCTTCTGTCTCCCAATGAAAAACACTTACCGCTGCACCCCCTGCCATCAACACCTCTCTCTTGCCCCCACCCACGGCGGCCTCCCCCCCTCCCCCTACCACCTCCCGTCTTGGCGACCAACAAACACACACACGCGCAAGCAAGCAACCGAGCAAAACCCCTCAAAACCGAAAGGGGAATTGTTTACCGAGTTCCTGCAGACCCATTGTTTCCTGAATTCACCCAATTAGGCACCACCTTCCCCCCCCCCCTTCCCCGTCCCCCCATTCCCACCCTTCCCTCCTCACCTACTCCTCCTCCCCCACCCACCACCTCTCCCTCCCCACCATGAAAGACTCATTACGACAATATTCAGAATGGCGCGAAGGGAGGGGTTTCGTGAGGAAGGCGGAGTCGTTGAGGGGGTGTGGGGGAGGTGGAGAGGTGGGGGAGATGAGGAAATGGAAGTAGTGAGAGAATCGAGAGAGGCTTGCGGGAAACAAGAGCGGGAGAAGGGTGGAGAAGGGCGGGAGCAAGAGGGACTGGGAGGTGGCGAAGACGACGAAGAAGACGTGTAACTGGAAGTCACGGTCGCAAGTAGGGAAGACGTGAAAGCGAAGGCAGATAGAGAGTAAAGACCTATTTGGAAAAATAATCAACGCGAAATTAACTTAAGCACGTAGTGTCAAATGGATATGACGCTGGAAAAACTTTATCACTTTAAGTGTATTGATCAAAGAAGCCACAGCCATTGAGGTTAAATCCTAGGTAACCTTTTGCGGATGTGACGATGTAAGTCTGCGCAAAATTAAAAAAAAATATATGGAGGCCGATATGCGATCGGATTAATTTTTTAAGGTAAATACACGAGGAAATCACACTCAGCACACTGAGCACACTGAGTAAATTAATTTTATTTTTGGAACGTCTTTGAAAACCACACGGTTGCAGGTTCTTCAGTTCCTCACTTCTCCGGCTACGGCATGTGTCGAGCTTTTTCGTAAATAAACAATCAATAACGGCAGTAACCATGGTGCTAATCTATAAAAATTTGTTAAAAAACCTAAATAATGTGCTTGGTCTTAATTATCTAAAGCTATAGACTAGAAATTCAAAATTGGACGCTACAAAATTACAATGATAAGTTCATCGCGCAAGTTAGCTCGAGTATAGTAAGTTCTCATTCTTATCATTGTACTGTATCACACGTTAAAGTCGTAAAAAATATAAACTACCCTGAAATCTATATTGATTACCATGCCATTCAGGGAATTGGTTCGGTAATATTTTCTGGGCTCAAAGCTGGATCGTAACCCTAATTTATACGGTTTCTTATCAAATTCCTTCGATCCGTTTTTTATATAAATTTCTCATACATGCACACTCACATTTATTACTTGTACAAGCGTATAAGATGAGATATCAAAGGAGTTGAATGAACTAAATTAATTTATTTTAATAAGGTGGCTGGAGCGGTAATCGTGGGTCATTGAGTGCATATTTCAAAAAGTTTTCAATTAATTCGAATAGAAATTCTAGGACCACATTTAATTTAAGTAGATCTGTTTATGTGATGGTATCATCTATATGGAAATGATACAGTCATCATATTTCATATATTTTTCCCTAATTAAAGCATGATATGACTTTTATGTCGCGATGTTCGATATTTCGACGAAAATTAAATTTAAATACGTTTGTCGAATCATTCACTATGCGTGACATCTTGATAGTTGTTAGCAGCCTTTATTATAATATGAAATGTATCATTTCGCATTCAGAAAAAATCAGTACATATGTATTGGAATTATAACGAAATATATATCGTGTGCTATAAGGCTATGCGTTAAAATGGTATTGAATTGCCAAAAAACTAAATCGGTAAAATGCAATTTTCCACTTTAAATTTAGATATCATTAACAAGAACACGAGTGAAAAGTTTCAGGGAAATCTGTACATAAACAAAAGTCAATACCACCACCTTTAAATTCTTATGCATGAAGGGTACTGACCCAAAATCTGTCAATAAAGTAAAAAAAATAGCAATAATTACGACAGCGAAGGTGTCTCAAGCGTCGAAGACGGCAGGAGTCAAAATGCTAGGACAGGAGTAGATGGTGATTGTGGAGGAGTTGGGTTGAGGGCAAGATGACTCGACGCAGGGACAAGAACAGCTCGAGGGGTTCCGACGAGGAGGAGGAGTTAGAAGTGCTGGGGAAGAAATTACTGCATTTAAGAAACGTCTCACGAGTTAAAGAGTTGCCCGCCGCCGCAGATGAATTTTAAATCCAATCAAGGGCGACGCACAATGAACTTGTGAATGCGTTGATGGTTCATATTATTCGGAGGGGATCCTATGCATGAGAGAAATTACATTTGGCCCAAGACAGTCCAAGGTCAGATTGACCTCGGTTGAAAGGGGAAAAGTTAAGGAGGTTCCGCCGCGACTGCGTGAGTCAAAACAAATACTAAATTCCACATTTTTTATATTTTGTCCTGCTTTCACTGATGAAATGCGTTTACCTATAGAAACCCAAAAGTAAGGAACAAAATTTGGAGATTATTCCACGAATACATTTTAAATGAGCACTTTTTTCCAGCCATAGGAGCCGACTGCAGCGCCATTTCCTACGAACTACCGTATTTGGACTTCAATTACGGCAGTAATTCTTCAATAACTAAAAAAATTTCTCTGGATTATTTCCTTCTTATAAATAGTTTTCCGCAAAAATGGCATTTGTATTTTATGGAAAAATACTATTTTTCCCCGTTTCTCTCATTCCCCCATTGAACACCATGTAATTTCAAGTTCAATTATAGAATAAAATAGCGTGGACAGGTATTATTTTGTTGTTCATATCATATAGAGGACAAAATTTTCTACATGTAGACAGAATATAAATAAAATGACATTTAAGTAATTTCACGGTGGAACCACCTTAAGGGGAGGCTGTTGATTGCATTAATTTCACGGTCACGTCATGATGGAAAACATACGAAAAGATAAATTTAAATGTTAAATATTTATCTAGATGATTCCTCTTCATGACCTCTTATTTTTATATGATTACTTTTTTATTTCTACTGGAGATATAGGTCCATTAACGTCATTAACTTTCCATTTCCCGCATAAAACTTCAATAAAATCCAAAATTCAATTATGCGCACCGACAGATCACGCAATCAAAAATAATCACTCAATTAATTTCAAACTCTTAAAAATAATATATTTAGAACCCAACCTATCAAAAGATTATTTATATAAATGGTGCAAATCACAAAAAACAGAGCATCCTGCAATAAAAACAGACATTGCCAAATTAAGTAAAATTTATTATAATTTGATAAAGGAAAAGAGGTACTCTAAGTTAAACTCTTGATTTTTTTAAATTCATATTTAGTTCTTACAAAACATTCCAAAAGGAAATTAATTCTTTTTACATCGCATGTATGTGACTTGAAATTCTTCCCTGATATAGCGGTTGAACGTAAGTATCACATAAGGTGGCTTGATTAACATGACATAAGAGTTTCTCGAGGAACGAGCACAATAATAAAATATCTGGTAAAAAATCCGACAAAAGGATTTTATGCGTAATACTTCTTAGTGAGAATAGTTGGCAAATTTTCAGCACACGATTTCCATAGGTTAATACTAACACATCGGAATTTACAGAAATATATCGATACATTGAATATAAATACTCAAATACGGCAAACCGTGCACTATTGCAGTCAGCAAGTTAGATCAGCATATATATATTATATATAAGCGAAATAAATATGTTTGAGTAAATAAAATCCTATAATGCGTAAAAAAAACATATCTTCTAAAGGAAATACTGAACGATTGTTTAGGAGGCAAATTTTCATTGGTGTATTTGATTAATAGAGTGTTTTTTTTGTCAATAGAAAAACTACATTGCTGCAATCCACTATTTCGTAAGTTGCTTCTTAGAATTCTCATACCCACCATCACCAGAATATCTTTACTAACAATAAGAGATGAATAACGACAAGAAATCTGGTATTTGGTAGGGATAAAAAATTATTATAGGGGTGAAATACCTTAAGTTTAAGTTGCGGACGTCTACTACTGAAGAGTTTAATGTGTCCTTACAACAAGAATGGTTAAAAAAGGAAGAATTTGTGAACTTAGTGACAAAATATTACTATTCCTACTGGTATCCTTACACGCTGTTTTTTTACGCTGGTATCTCTTTCTGAAATTTTATAGCGCATTTATATATTATAAATTTTTTATAAATATTAACAAATCATAGCGTTGTGTTCGGCATAAGTAACAATGTAATACATAGGGGAAAAATAATCTCTATTCAATCTGCTATATATAATATTGTTTTGTGAGTTTAGACAAACAGTTTTATTTTATATTTGTTCTCTCTCCCTACCTTCTACTATTTGCATGTTGGAAATGTTTGTTGAAATTCCAATTAATACATATTTGATGGCACGATTACTCGAGTGATTCTCATTGGAACACTCACATATTACTTTAAATGTATGACGAAAACATTTGGACACATAACTAAGAATTCCATTAACGCCTGCTTAAAAAAAGCAATACCACGAGATAAAAGAGCAATCCTCTCCCTGATTATTATATCGCCTACTGGAAATACAAAACATTCTCTTCTTCTAGGTTAGGGTAAACAGTGTTCCTGGAGGAGTAAATGTTTCATTTTTACGATTAGCACGATAATGCTTAGTTTATGAATCTTGAACAAGTTGATGGTGTACAATTTTCAACAGCGTACAGTAAACATGCATATATATGTACTTCCTGTGATTTTCAGTAAAAAATTGATGAAAATTCTACAAAAGCATCTGAGCCTTTTAAAAGGTTGCTTTTAAAGGCTTGAAAATGGCTAACTAAAAAATAGGATCAATGAAAAATTGATGTCCACATTTATCTTTTTGAATCAATTAAGGGGTATAACACGAAATTGTAAATGATTAAAGCTATTTACGAAACATATTCCAATTTATTTCAACACGATCCTATAAGCTCTCGGTAGTTCTTCTTCATCTTCCCTCTAATACATTAGGCCAGTGACCTTTTCTTCTCCTCTAATGCTTAGGTTTTCCTTTCTTCATCTTCTTGGTCTTCATATACTTCTACCAATCTTCCTCTACCAATGGGTTAAGTTGTCTCGAGAAATCTATACAGTTCTATTGTTATCCATCCTAATCACATGGTCGTTCCATTCTTCGGGTCTTTTGCTCACCGAGTCAACAATGTTTTCGATCTGACATACTCTTTTCGTATAGTTTTTTTTTCATGATCAGTTACCATCTATCCTAAAATTCTACGGAGTCCTCTTTTCCCTGTTGTCTCCATTGACCTCTTTGTTTTTCATATTTCTGGTCTTGTGATTTCGAGGTTACAACCCTCGGCCATTAAAATCCTGATTTTCATCTTTTTTTATTATTTTCCGCTAACTCGGATACAGATTATATGGTTCTTTACAACTGGTATATCAACTGGTATCCCAACAAGAGACGAACCAATACCCCCCATGTCCTGAGTGATGAAAAATCTACCCAGGCGAGACTCGAACCCGTGACTTGGATTAGCAGGAGAGGAATTAATCCCACCGCCTCTGGAGACGATGACGGATTTGGTATGAAATAATTAAGCAACTAAATTACAATATGGCGTGCATGTTAATTACACTCATTTATTTTTGCTCACGAGAAACTACCGTATTTCTCCGAGTATAAGCCGCAATTTTTTCCCCGATTTTGGGGTCTCTAAATCGGGGTGCGGTTTATATTCGAGGTGCGGCTTAAATTCGAGAACTTTCTTAAAAAATCGTAAAAATTTCCGATTTGAGAAAAACAGCCATTCAGATTCACGCGGACGCCAGCTAAACTCGCCTAAGCCACGGGGAAAGTAAGAAATAACGCTGAAAAAGGTCAAATTGGTGCACAATTTATACATATATTAAATGATAATATAGGTAACATTGTGTCACAGTTATATAGGCAATGTAAAAACAGATATAAAATTCTAATGCCTAATACCGTAGTTAGTACGGGATGCACTAAAAAAAAGGGTGTTGCTTAAATTCGCGTATTAACTTTTTTCCCTGTTTGAGACCTCAAAAGCGGGGTGCGGCTTATATTCGAAGAAATACGGTAATCCGGCAAGTTGAACGTCAATCGTCGCAACAACGAGGGCATAACCATCAATGGTTAAATACCATTAATCAACCAATATTGATCGAGTAGCTTAGATGATCGATGGATGACAACAAAAGATGTTTTCATTCCGATGCTTACCCCTATTGCACTCTTCATTTACTCCTATTGTCCGCTGCAAGATAATTTCTTCGCGGTAATCCGCGTACGCAACTACCTCTCTATCCTTGCCACCATCACCACTTCCGAATCCTGCCAACGCCAACGACCCTGCCTCATCTCGTCGCGCCTTGCCGTGCGATATAGCAAAATATGGACTACGATATGCGATATTCTTGCGATTCTGAATTACACTATTGTTCCCGTAGACTGAGCGTTTCATCGTCTCGCGATATTTTGCCAGCTGTGATATTTTGCGATATCCTGCGATATTCGATATCACCCTACGATCAGCCACAGAGGTGTGTGGCAGTGGGTGTTAGGGCACAAGCTATGAAAGAGAGGGTATTGGAAAAAGTAGGGGGGAGAGGACGGAATTTGCGATGCATTTTAACAATGCGTCTTATATCGTTGTCATGCTGTTGTTGTTATTATCACTAATAGTGCCATATCATGCAACGTGTGGTGTCATCCGATATGCTATACCCTACCTGGTGATATATGGACAATATTCATGAGGTTTCGTGATGCGATATTGATTTTCCGGTACATGGGATCATACATCGCCATGTAATATCACGTCAAATACGATTTTTGCCGCATGCAGTATCGTTGGAGATGAGGCAATTGTTGCATAGTTAATGGATATGGAATGGATAAACCCGATGGATAATTCTTAACTCAAGTCGTACAGCACCATAACAAATATTATTTCCTCTCACATACGAAAAGGTAATAGCCAAGGCAAAACGTACAAACGTATGCGTGCTGAGGCTTCAATTGAAAATGACATGTAAACTCTTCTCAGGTTACCAACCTTGTTATGCTCTCCATATTGGTCGACGTTTCGATATGGCGAAAAGAGACATGATGAAGATTAATTTCAAGAAATCTAATATTATGGTTCGTGAAGGAAATCCAGAATAGAGAACAACCACCAAACTTCGACAGCAAACGCTTGTGCAATATTGCAGCAATTTAGCTATTTGTGAAGCAGGATGAGCAGCGATGGAAGAAAGATGCGGTGGGCAGGTTAGTCCTTGGGCTTGGGCCCTTGTTTGGAAGCAAATAAGAAATTCTGTAAGAAGAGGAGTCTGCTAAAAGTCAGTAACACAGCCTGAATGTAAGGAAGCACTTTGTTAAAACATATATTTGGAGCATGCTCTTGTATGGCTGTGAGGCCTGGACAACAAAAGCTGCAGAGCAAAAGAGATTTAAAGCATTGGGAATGTGGTGTTAACGAAGAATGGTGAAAATGAAATGGACGGAGATAATCACCAAAAATGTCCTACCAAGAATTGAATAGAAAATATGTACAATGAAAACTTTGAGAAGATGAAGAAAAAAACTAATTGGACTCATTTTGCGGCATAATGGTTATTGAAAACAATTATGGAAGGAGGAATAATTGAGAAGAATTACAGATAAAGACCAGGAATGAAATGTAAGAAGCAAATTATGAAGGACGTCAAAGGGAAGAATTGGGTGGAAATGAAGCGGTTGGCGGAGATGAGAGCTGCAGAAAACCAGTCTTCGGATTAATGACTGCTAATGATGAATCTTACAACGGTATTATATGATATATAGAATTCGAGTACAGCCTTTATTATGATTAAAGAAATATCTTACTCATACTGCCATTGTGCATTATTTATCTGAAACTCACAATTCATTCAAAACATCGGGATTGCTCCACTAGACACTTAACCTTCTGCCATATGGTGAACGCATTGAGAGCAGGCATCGTGGGATACATGGTTTATACTTATACCTCAATCACTAATGTTACAACCTCGCCCGACCTCACCGAGTTGCTAACTTATATGCGGCCTACTGATAATTGAATGAAAAGTATTCAAAACAATGTACGCTACCATAGAAAATTAACTTCAACAAGTTAATATAAAATTTATCCCAAGAAAAAAGTGTCGTTACCCTAAGATCAATTTCATTTATATCCTGTACAAAGTCACCTTTCCTCAGCGATCTCGGAAGCAAAAGAAAAGGATATTTTTTCGTTCCTCGGATTCATGATCCAACCAATCATAGTAATTGGAATGGCCCAGACACGATTTGACTCGATTTTATTCCACTAGTACGTCTTGAAATGTTTCGCCCTTAATTATTTCTCAAGTGGGGCTGGGTGTCATACATAAGCGAGGATCTGGAGGCATTTCGTCGGAAAACTTTTCGCTGGCAGTCATACTCGGTGACCGAATTGCATTGCAACCCACATTTTTTTCTCCGCAAAAGATGCTCATTTCCGTGGACTTGTGGAGTTAATTAATTAGCAAATTAATTAGCGCGAGCCGCCTCGGAAATTGCGCTCTCGTCACTTCTGATTCATTAAAAGAACAAACGTCCTCCGGAACGAAAATTGTGTGTGAACAGAATGAACTTGTGGAAGTCGCGATATAATGAAACGAATAGAGTCGCATTCCCCGGCGATGACCATTCTTCGCCGGCATCTCGGAGTGAAAAATGTCCGAAACACTTGTAGAAATACTTGTAGTAGACATGGACGAGGAGTAGGAAATCTTCCCGGATTCCGCTAAGACACAATAGAGGCACGCACTACAGAATAAAAGCAGGAAAAAAATCATGGTATGGAGTTCGTTACCTAAATTTTCGCTGATATTCTTAACGATAGTTAACCAAGAGGGACTGGAGAAAGAGGTGCATACCTCTGAATTAATTCGAGTACACACCAAATAGTCAGTATGACGAAAAAACATGGAGATTATTGCGTTTCAAGCTTGGCTGAACAAAACACCTTTTTGGTAAAATAAAAATTACGTTATAAAATAATAAAGTGAATCACATAATAAAATAAATGTATTTCATTGTAATTTCAAGACAAACTTCAAGTGCAGTACCGCATCAGTCGGTCGGAATGTAAAACTGCGGTCTCCTTCATGACATTCTTAAGGCTATATCTGACGCAAGGATTCTGTCTACTCTTCCTCTACTTCCCAAATAATTCTTCCCTAAAGTTCAACACCAACCTATCATTCATGAGACATAAAAAGTTAACTCCTCTTTCCAAAACACCCGCCTAATTGTAAAATCTAAAAAAGAAATTGAATTATAACGCTTATTCCATACGCTTGGCAATAACATCTAACAATATTGAATTGAAAACCGATAAATATTAGCTGTTGAAAAAAATAAATTTAATAAATACAAATTTGCGTCCGAACACATTCCAAAAACACAAAATAGTGCAGGGAAATTTATAATCTGCTTTCAATTGCTTTGTTTTGATAAAAATTATCATAGGGGAAAATTGCAAGGAGAAACCCTTCGTGGATTCCGTCACGCATTTAACATAAATACAATGTGAGATAGTAGATAAAGATAAACTAATATAAATTATTCTACATGCATAAAAAGTTAAATAATTTGCATGTATTGATCTCAGTGATTACAATACCTAGGAGGTCCTTTTTACAAATTGTTATTCCCTTCCGGCCTCCAATGTACATTAAAATATTCCATACGTAGGATGAACTTCAATTTAGGCGATGCAGGAGCTGTGATTAGAAATGCATAGAGCTATAAATTATAGATGAGATTATCATGTATTGACAAGGATGAAACAAATTTTCAATATTAATTAATTAACTCTGGTGTACTCTGTCAAATAAAAAATTATCAATTTTATTTACTTTAGCTGTTCAAAACTTTTTTATAGAACCCTAGTAGTTCACGATGAAATTAATTAAAATAGAAATTAATAAAGTTGTATTTGCTGTTACCATGGAGATCATGGTTAAAATATGTTCACAAAACATCAATTAACGTTATAGCAATTGAAAAATACTGCTACAGCGGTATTAATTCCAATTGATGAATAGATTCTTTCATTTTGATAAAATCACCACCGTTAATCGCAATGAGAAATATCGTAACTTGACATTACTGCCCACACGATTTCCTGTTTCAGGCCCCCTAAAGACTCTTTTTTGTCTTTCAGACCCTATATTACATATTTTTATACTGGTACACTCCATTCGCTGTGATCTGCTATCAGTATCTTATAGTCTGCTGCGCCATGACATATCCCAGTGAGTTCTTCCCTCTTAAAATTTATCCTCAACGATTTTACTTCTAGCCTTCTCTTGCTCCTGAGGATTCCATTCCGCTGATTCTCTTCATACTCTTGCAATCAACATTCCTCGAGAAAGTAGTTTTCATTCTTTCGTTATTTCAATTAAGTATTGATGCATTGAAATATCTTTTTCACAAAATATTCCTCCCATTTTGGAAATATATGTGCGCTGTGACAGCAATCCTCCTTATTTTTGAACTTGAATAAAGTTGTTAGATGGTCATAAAGACATTTGCAGGCCAAAAGTTTCAATCATCATGTTTTGAATGCGTGCGCGAATTCGACTGAGGAACAATCATCCACCCAGGCCGGAAATCGAACCCCTCGATATCGCGCCGAGTACTTAAACCAGCTACGCTTATCGATATCTAGCTTAACTTGGTAAGTTGGCGCAAAGTTGAGAGATCTGAGTTCGAATACCAGTCAAGGCCATTGAATTTTCCTCAGCGAAATTGTCGCAAATAAAATTGAAATCCAAAAATAAGTTATATTGGTATATAAATTTAGTAATATCTGAAGCCTACGCCCCACTTTAAAGGCCTTACTTAACACTATTAAACAGAGATTTTATCTAATAATTCGTTTAAAATTCATTAATTTATGTTTTTCCTGATGGCAGGTTTTCTCACGGGCTCCTCCTCCACTCCACTCTTCTCTCAGCCAGGCGCTTTGCGTCCGCGTACCTTCCGCCTATTTTTATGTTGTCTAGCATTTGCTTCCTTTTCCTTCCCCTTCCCCGCTTTCCTTCCACCATTCCTTCTCTACTCGTCGTCAGCCCTAGTTCTTCGCAGGGAATGTCTAATCCAATTCCTCTTTCTTATTCTAATAGTTTCCATCAGAGTCCTTTCCTCGCCCACTCTCCTCAGTACCTCCTCGTTTCTCACTTTATCTTTCCAACTCACTTTTTCCATCTTCCTCTATATCCACATCTCCAGGGCTTCCAGTCTTTTTATCATCTTCCTTCTTAACTGCCCAAGTTTCCGTCCCATACAGTGCCACACTCCATGAATAGCACTGTTTTTAATTTCTCCCTCAATTCTTTGTTCAAAGGTCCACAGAATAGCTTCCTTTTCCTTCGGAATCCTTCTTTTGCTAATGTTATCCATCTTTTTATCTCAGCTGTACAAGACTTATCTTCTGTTATAATATTCCCCAGATATTTATAGCTCTTCACTTGCTCTATGCATTCCCCTTTTAGTCTGATTTTAATTTTCTCCGCTTTTCCTCCGATGACCATACACTTGGTATTCTTCTTGTAGAATCTCAAAAACATTCCCTATACGTTTTTATGTAAATCTCAATATTTTCCAGGGAAAGGGTTATAAAAACCTTTTTTTCCTACTGCGGATGCAATAGTCTTGATCTAGTTTGGATACGTTTAAGTAATTCCATAGAGAGACGTCTATCGTTCCATGCTGCCAGAAGAATATAGAACGATATTCTTTCCGCTGGGGAACTACAATCATTAGCGAGGAACGGATACCCGCGATGGAGCCTTGAGTGAATCTACGCTGATATTAGTGTGTGTGTGGGCGAGAAACATTTATTTTTTCCCCAGATTCACTTTTCAAGTACAATGGCGTTTTGGATCAACTCCATCGCGCCAACAATGACTCCTCCAGTCCCGCATAGAGTCATACGATGGATCCCGGAGATCGCATTTACCCCCCTCAAATCCATCCTCAGGTGCCTACCTTCTCGTGCGCCGTGGATTGTCCCGGAAAGCAATTTCGCCAGGGGAAGGGGCCTGAGAGGGGAGGGGGCATCGCTGTTACGACAGCGGAGAGTCTACGAGACAAGGCGGGGTAAGTTCTCTCACACCCGGCCGGCCCTGCGCGGCAACGGGGTGCGGGAAATAGTGATGGCCAAAAAAAATACGCATTTTCTCATGTTACAGTTTATTTCTTTCGCAATTAAAACTTTTATTTTTAAGTTGAATACTTCATGTTGTTTGAGGTCACGGAAAAGCCTAGTTTCACACAACACCCGACTCCCGGAGTCGTTGCGTGGTTACGTATCTACGAGCGCTTCGATTCAATCCACAATAATATCACCAGAGGGATTAATTTCATACGAATATTTTAAGCCTATGTGTATTCAAGTAATTATCATTAATGTACAAATATAATTTTCATATTAATATTTTCAGAAATAAAAATTTAATTATTTACGTTTATTTATGTACACTACTGTGTATGTACTCCCCTCTACTAGTCATATCCATTCTCAGTTTTCCACTTCTGTCGGCCGTCCATCGACGGTCACACCATTTTTAGCCAAAGGTACGTTTTATCGTTCGCTGGACGTGTAGATAGACTTAATATAAAGATGGGTCTGAAATATGGTAAATTATTCGATAATTTCACTCCAATGAGGATCACATCACGTTTTAATTCATGTGCGGAGTATTTTTTTCATATTTTATGTTTCATTTTTCTTCGCTGGACGTATCTGCTTTGCTGTTTTCAATGAGATGAACTCAGTGGATAAGATATAAGCGAAATAATAATAATGTGAACTCAATAGCAGCTGAAAATTGCAAGGAATCTATTCATGGTACATGAATCACTAAAAAATTAATTAACGATTAATTAATATTTTTTCACACCGTCACTAAAATGAAAATCAATCAATAAAAAAACTAAATAAATGAGAATTTCAGGACAGAGATAGCGAGGCTGGCCATAAAAGTAGGAGGCCGCAAACTAGAGCTGTTAGTTTAAATTTATTTACTTGGGCAGTATTCTGGAGGAAAGTGAACATAGTATTAAAGACATTAGAGGGAGAATAGCGTTAGAAAAGGAAGCGTTCACAAATAGGAGAGCATTGTGGAAGGTGACCTTGTGCATAAATCTGAAGAAAAGACTGGCCAAGTTGGAACAGGTAATGAGCGTCGAAGTGTTGTTTGAGGCTGTGATAGAGGGAAGGGTGTTGGTCAAGGGGAAAGGGGAAGGAAGAGAATAGGTTTTATAGATAGGATGAAGAGAGGTTGGACATAAGCCGAGCTGAAGACTAAATAATGTGTTAAGACAAGGATTTTCAACCATAAAAGACTGCAGCAAAGATTTTCCTGCTTCCATTTAAATCTACCTTTACCGGTTCATTACGTCTGTAACGTCGGATCACATTCCATGAGTTCTTCAATCAATTCAGCGATATCTTTATTTCCTTTACAACACAAAAAAAAACTTTCTTACGGATGTCCGCAGTCATGCTATCATCCAACAATCCTCTCTCCTATCCTTCGTCAAAAAAAACTTTAACAACCAACCAGCAAAAAAAAACATTGCAGCAATTAAGAAAACAATGACTCTTTTAAAGTATTAAAAAACAATTAAAATAATAAAAACAAGTCCAAAAACATAGCGCCGGGGCATCAAACTTTACAATGTCTATTAATAAATTAACAAAGGGATAGCGCTACTAACGAAAGGGAAAATTCAACCGGCACGCGCCTTGGTACTTAATCCGTTCACGAGGACTTCGGAGGACTCATCCGTTCATACGTAGGACTTTCTCATGAGTAGAAGATAGGGTACAATGAATTCCATATGGACATGTTAAAAATTTCTTGCACTGTAGTTTCTGTACCCTCGTCAGCATATTCAACCATATATTATGCGGTCCAAAAGAACGTTATTTCGATCTGATGCTTTCCCGGCGTATGCAATTAACATAGGTTATTCGGGTATTGGGGTATGGAAGAATTGACCCGGTGGAATATCCGAATAACCTATGTTAACATGATCTCGCTTTATTTTACACATCACCAACATAACTGGCTGTAAATTGAGAGATCTGGGTTCCAACTCTAGTTAAATCAAATATTTTTCTCCTGAATTTTCACACTTTAGTGTTAAACTTTGCACCAATGCGTGCGACTCAGTATTTTACCCACTCAATTGTGTCATTTTCTCATTAATTTTCTAATCGAATAAAAAATGTTTCCCATATATTTTTAAATTGAAATAATCCTTTTTGTACCATTAACTGTAAAAAATGATACGTGTATTTTTTCATGAAACCTTTTTTTGCGAAACTCGTGTAAAAAACAGTTCAACTACGCTTCACTCTATGAAGGTTTTAAGTGAAGCTGAAGTTTAAGGATATATGAAAAGAGAACGGATTGGAAAGAAAATTTCGGATTGATGACAGCTGCTGCTGATGATGTTGATATATGCTTCATTTTAGCAATGAATTGTCGATTTAGAAATATATATAGGTACACTTTATAGTGATTATCATTGTTTCAGAAAATTAAAAAAAATGAGATGGCACCCCCTAAACGCTTATTACTTTTTCAAGTCACTCATCACTAGCGGGGACGTAAAGAGACCCGTAGCACGGGACATTGAAAGGGTTGAAAGCTGGACGGATGGCGATTGGGGGGAGGAAAGGGAAGGGTTTGATCCTCCCATAATGTGGCACTTGTTATACCCTTCGTCACACCTCCATCTCCGATTCCCAACACATAACAACCCTTCTTCATCACCCGTGCCTTTCAGCGAGTCCTACCTACGAGAACCCCTCCCCCCCTTACTACTCTAGCCCAACACGCCGCCCCCCCCACCACCTCCAAGCCAACTGAATACAATCAAGCCCATCTCAATCACCTTCATTCTCCGGCATACATGAACCCATATTGACCTTCCCCCACCCCTAGCCCCCTCATCTGACCCGTTTCTCCCCCTCACCCCACTCCACCACCTGAAGTAACGTGGGTCTCCCATCCCTCCCCCTAGTATTTTCCCCTTCCCACAATCCAACTCATCTTAGTACTACCCCTTGCGACGAACCAGCCCAGTTTCCTCCCACCGTCTTCCGCCCAGTCCCAACCACCCTCCCCCCTCTCCCTACTTCTTGCTGCTTCTGAGACGTGACCTTACTTCAAGATCCCCTGCAACTCAAAGACGCTTTCATCCCTTAGCTCCCTCCCGTCCCACCCGGTGACCCCCTTCCCTGAACCATCTTACTTCAATCTCCTTATTTCACTCCCTCCCCTTCGTTGCTCTTCCATCTTGCACCATTCCCTTACCTTGGCTCCTTCCACCTCCTCCTCCCGCACCCCTTCCTCTCTCGTCACCTTGACGAATCCCTGCTCCTTCCGCACCACCTCAGCAAAACCTCTCCGTTCCCCCTGTCTCCTGTGATATTGAAAGGGTTACGGTCAAAAGTTTCTTCTTCTTCTTCGTGAAGGAGGCATTTTTACATGGTAGCGGTACAGGAGAGTTCGGGAGCCGTAAATAACCCATTCGAGGAATCAATGAGATCTCTTTAATGCCTGTTCTTGATGTGACGTCGACATCTTTAAAAGAGTGCCTACACCGAGCATCCTATGTTTTTCATCGTTCGGGATCGAGCGAAGCGATTTTGCTTTCATTGAAAGCGTCACCGTGAATCGTAATTGGAAATTCCGCAAGTGTATCGGCAAAAGAACTGCTACTCAACCAGTGAATGTTTAACGTTGTCCTTGAATCTAAAAATACCGACGTACATACATGGAGGTGTAGTTTCTGGGAAAAGTATTTACCGATATTCATGACCAACAAGGAGAAAAGATCCTTTTCCGACATCCTTTGCAAAGGGGCTGCAACGATAACACGTTACCTCATTCCATAATGTCTTATGTTTGATGTCTAGGGCAGCGTTCATCTATTTATGTATTAAAACATTTTCATATCATTGAAAATACATTCGCGTTCTTTTGTGTATTACAAAAGTATGCATAAATTATTTCCTATTTAGTATTTATTATCATTTCGTCTAGTCAACGAGTCAAAAATGAGTGATTATTTTGCATTAAGTACGCTACTAATGTATGTACCTAGACTTATTAGCATTGATAAGCATTTTTACAATAAACTACTACACCGCGAAAATCAAAATTGTGATCCGAACTTATCAATGACTTGCTTATTTTTTACAGGGTAGTCAAAAGAAATTGTAAGCCAGGTTGGTGGCAGGGTGGCGCACCCATTAATTGCAGCATCAAAGCTGAGTGGTTTTTTTATCACTTTTTGATCACACAATTCTTCATTCTATCGCATTGTTGAAACTTCACATATCGTCGGAATCTTCCGAGTTTGTATGAGCGTATGAGTTCTTAAGATTTATTAAATCGCATTAAAAGGGCGCTTTGCTGCGTGCGATGCAGTTATCAAGGAAAAATGATTCTCCTGAATACCATCTTGTGTAACCTCATAAATATAATTTGCCTGATTGAACGGCCGTCTCCCCGAGTAGGTACATAATTGTTTTTGATGGCCAAAAGAATTTATATCTTTAAAAATTTAATTAGGTTATTAGTCAGGAGTCATTTATCACGCTAATACAAACATCAGGGCAACGATGTTTTCAAAGTGAAAACGTTCATTATTTCCTTTGAGCTTAATAGAGTGTGCTTGGGTGTGTTGATGACCCCTTTGGAGCGTGGAGGTGCGAGAACTGAGGGTGGCCATTTGTTCCTCGGCCACCCTTTCCTCCGCCAACATGATAACGACTTCCGGTCGGATGTGTCGGGAGAGTTTGTGAGTAGCTTGTTTGAACATGTCAGTTAATGGCGCGCCGCATTGGAGCGAGGCGGACGTTTTCGGCCTGAACACCCTGCGCCTCCGTTTCTTAACTTTGCGAGTGAAAATGTTGAATCATATTTTTTAAATGTATGCTGCCACTGATTTGGTGGTGGCAACGAAATAGACTCGCAATAGGAAACATGACTCTTGGTCTTCCCGGTTTTTCTCCGCCTTTGTCCATCATACTGGGACGATAGTTTTGCCGGCATCGCAGCCACCTTCTTCAGGTCATTGACGAAACCGACAGCAACGCCCCGGCGAAACTGTTGTCCCAGCATAATGGACCAATGCGGAGGAAAACCTTGAAAAATACATGCATTTTAACATTCATCACACCGCGGAAGCCTCCACAAAGAAAACATGTCTCTCCTTTGGCTAGATCACTTACAATTTCCCGTATGTAATGTAATCACTTTTTTTAACACAGGAATTAGAACACTTATCCCTTGTTAGATCACATATTTGCATTCGAAGGGCGTCTGGTGGACGCCAGAATTTTATTTCAAAATTATTTAATTCGTTTTTGGGCTCAAAGCCCCCTACTTCTATGATGAACGAGCCATCTACCTTCCTATATGAAATATTCCTTCCAGTTTTTTTAAATTATAGGGCTAGGATTAAAATAGAAAGTAATAATATTTTAATTTTTCATGTTTTAGAGTATGAAAGAGGCCATGCGAGAATAAACTTGCGTTTCAAATTCAAGACGATTTATTTCAATTACGATAATATAATCATACAAAATAGATTTTTGAAATCCTGCAAAATGTATATATTTTTAGAACACACCGGGACCAAGATAGTAGTTAAGGAATGAGGGAATGGAAGAGTGAAGGTCCGATGTGTCACCGAAGCATAAACGATTAGCAACAAAAATGCATTGGTACTGTTCAGTTATGGCTAAGTTCGTTGTATTTTGGTATAGGTAGTTTACTGTGATTTGATACAACTTATTTCTGGTCAATGGCATGCAAGAAACTATGAACTCTTACTGTATGCGATGAGAGAATCTCCCAATCATGGGAAATGTATATTTCTCAATTATGTATTTCTCAATTATGTATTGAGCAATTATGTATATATATGTGTGTGACACAAGATTTCGTATGAAATGTGGAAAAGTGAATTGCCTTGCCTAAATGGACGTCAGCCATATTCTTGAGCGTTTTTTTAAATGACGTCAATTGACTGTAGGTATTCATAGTGATAGTGTTAAGGCAAGAAAATATATCCTATCTTCAGTGTAGATAGTTTTTGTGGTTCCACTTGGCTTCGAAGAAAGACATCCGACTCGAAGCGGATTCATAAAATATATTATAAACTCGAATTGATTTAACTCTAAGGAAGAAAAATGAGAAAATCTGACAAACCTTACATCAATATTGCCATTATGTTGTAAGAATGCATTGAAAAGAGCCTTTTGCAGTAGTACGAGTTTTTATCCCTCAATTCAACGACATAAGCATGGAAGTGCATATGGAAATGAAGCAGTTTAAGCAAGAAAAGATTTCCTATCTTCAGTGTGTATAGGTTTTGTGATTCCATTAGGCTTCCAAATCAGATATCCGATTTGATTCAGATTCACGAAATAATTTAAGAAATCAATTGTAAATTATTCTCAGAGAGAAAACTGAGAAAAATCTCTCAATCCGTACTACAGTTATGCTACTGTGTAGAAAAAATGTTTCGAAAAGATAATGTTACATTTAATAGCCTTTTGCTGTGGTACGACTGTGGAGTCCTCATTTCAACGACATAATCATGATGTTACGTGCGGAAATGAAGCAGCTTTAACAAGTCCATGCGTGCTCACTTGTAAGTTTCTCGGCTGATATTTATCGGAGTGCTTGTGTCATCTTTCCTCATCACACTGCACGATTCTCATTCGATTCCTGCCGAGCATACAACCGTTCTTGTCCTTTTCCTGTCATCGCTTGCTTTCACCTGAGTTTATGAGAGTCTCCCCGCCACTCATACAACCCCTTCCCACATCTCCCTTCAACTCCTCCCCGCCAAGTTCCCCTCCTTCTTCGTTAACGCTTCTCTTTCCCATAGCGTCACCTACTGTAACTCCCCTTCATAGCCATGAATGCAACCCCTTAAACCCCCCTCCCCCACACCCCCTACGTTTCCTTCTATGCCATCATGTGCCCTTCCCCTTCCTTCTCCATTCCCCTGTTCCCCCCACCCCCTGCCGCCCCTCCTCCGAATCCATCTCCCCCCACATTTCCCCCTCCCCTCCACCCCCTCCTCTCAACAGCCATGGAGTGTGGTCTCATTATCGCCGGCTTGACGCAACCGCCATTCTGAATAGGAATACTTAAACGTAAATATTATCCCAGTCGAGCCTCTTCAGGTAATAGTTCCCATTGAATAGGTATGAATTGGGTTTAATTGCTTCCGTCCCTTCGTTAATGTACCGTTACCGTGGGGCTGCCCCCCCAGAGCATAAGCTTGAAGGGGTGAAGTGAAAATAATAATTCACGATTGGTTAAATTTAATGAAGCAATTAGTATTCGGGTCGTTTTTCTTCCGGGTAATTAACTTTCTGACGAAATTATGCATGCACACGTGATGAATGATATTTCTTGATAAAAAAATAGATTCGTGTTTTTTTTAAGAGAAGGAGGAAACGAAGAAAGAGTTTTTTTATTCCATATCCGAAGTTTTTTTAGAGACTCATTTGACACGACTGGTAGTTTTTTTTCTTCTTCTTCCCCTTTTGCTCCTGAGATGAAAATCTCAAAAGTCTCAAATCGAAGGAGAATATAACCCTAAGTTCCGCAGAAGTTATGAATCGTGAAATTAGAAATGTAAAATTCTACATTTCTGGATTTGAAATTAGAAAAAAACGGTCCGGTTAGAGTCATCATTTTTTTCGTGTGTTACTATGAATTATTCATGCACACAGAACGAGCAATATTTCTCAATTCTGATTTTAAGCATATTTTATTAAGCAATGCTTTATTGCCCGGATCAAGTTTAATTACTGTAATGAATCTTTCTGAATGTTCTACACTTTTAACGGCAGGTAAGAAAAAACGCTTCAATTCCTGCCAATCTGGGAATAGCACGTGGAAATCGTGTAGGTGGGGTAGCTGGATTACTGGCTTCCCGTTCCAAAGTGACCGAGTTCCAATCCGGAGATCGATGTCGAAGATTTTTTACTTTAATCTCGATCACTACTTGGGTGTATATAGAAAGCACATCAAGGAGCAGCACTCTGTCCGTTCAATGGGACGCTCAACTGTGGTTCCCACGGCGCCTTTCATTAACAGCAGGCAAATGCAGATGCCTGGCTTCTCAACCACTCCTACTTTTCCAAATAATTCCTCCATTAACAGCCTACCCATCTGTCTGAAAGGTGGTTGGAGAGATTACTGGTATTGTACAGATATACATGTAACTTTAGATACGTGTTCTCATTAGTGATACATAGAGATTTAGGTGTAAAAATATCTTCTAAGAGTGAAATTATATTTTTATTATTATTATGACTGTTGTTAAAAATGTCACTCCGGGTCAAATATTTGAAAAACATTATTTCAATATAATTTCATCTAAATTTCAAATACCGCGTCGAGAAATCTAGTCAAAGCATTTATTTGGGTAAAAAAATACAAAATATAACATGCATCATAATTATCATTACCTACTACTTGTACGGTGAGTACCAACTCACAAGTTTTTTCGACTCGCTTAGTAAAATATTAAAATGTGCACTCAATGACCTACGATTACCGCTCCAGCCAACTTAATGGTGCAAATAAAATCACTCGTCAATCACCTCCATAAAACAACCAACCAATTAGCGATGTGTAAATTCAAAACCCTAAATGCTTAGCTCACGGTCAATTACTGCACTTTTCCTTCTGATAGGATTATGACGTTTTAATCGCAACTTGAAAAGTCAAAATAAATCCTAAATTCCAATTTAATGTTTTTTTTGTATGAAAAATGCTGCTTCCAATAACTAAATGCCTTAGGTATTAAAAAAAATTAAGACAAAATATGCCAATCATCGATGGATATATTACTTACGGAGCATTTCTTTACGGCCAAAAAAAGCCGACTACAGCTTCGTTTATATTGAATGACCGCAATCTGGGTTCTATTGTTGTGATTATTTGCTAATAAAAAAAGGGAGGTGCCTAATTTTCATTTATCCAATTTTGCGTGTGAATACGCGTCCTAAAAAAAGGTTTTTCGGTAAAATGTAATTTAAATTAGATAAAAAATACTACTCTTATCCATGTTTCACCCTCTCCCGTATTGTGAAATTAGAAAATAACCTTGAGAATTCAAGTTTTATTTGCGAAAGTTTGAGGAAAAATAGGATTTTTTGTTCATATCAAGCAGAGCAAACACTTCTTTCTATTAGTGCCCAGATAATGAATTAAATGGAATATAAGTCATTATACCTTGGAGCCAAATTAAAGTTTCCACCTCCAAGCAAGGTATCAGTACCAGCCTATCAAGCGATTATATACGTTGGGTCATGTGCTCTCTAGTCACCCATACATTTAATGCACCGTGAACTTCCCATCTCACACACGTTCATCTCGGCTTCCAGTAACGGAGAACCCGTGAGTCTATTTTGCTGCGTTGATCCGGTACAATAATACCCATCAATTGGATGACCCAATTTTCCAGGAGGTCTTTTTTTCTAAAAAATAAAATCTCTCATCTCTTTCCGTTCGCTTATCAATTGCGGCACGAGCATTACACGCCGAGTTGCATCCATACCCGGAGTCAATCGAGTTTGAGATAGACTTGGATCGTATATGTGGGAGAGAGAGGTTTAGAGGGCATAAAAATTGACGCAAATGCTCGATTGCACGCGCCGCGAGAGAATTTCCTTCTATCATTCTCCATTCTTCCTTGATGTAAAAAAACGGCACGTACACACACTGGCTAGGAGTTTCTCCTCCTTGAGATGGGTGCTCTCCCTACTAGACTCCCACCTTCCTATCTGCCTCATACTATTCCCTCCATCTTCATCCAGAGTACTGCTCCTACCTCTCCAGTCTTGCCCCTTCCTCATCACTGTCCTCCTCTCTCCCACTCTCACCCCCCGCCATACTCCCCACCCCTCCTCCGCCCTCCCATTTCCCCCCTCCCCCCCCCCCCGATCCTCCGCTAATCAAATGGGCCTTGTTACTTGAATCCTCCATAACGAATCACTCAACCAACATTTCTGCCTTTGCCGTACCAACCGTCTACCCCTCCCCCTCCTTCACCCTCTGTCTCTCCTCCCCCCCCCTTCCCTCCCCCCCCCACTAGCCCCAATCAAGTTCTCCTCCCTCCACTGACTTTTGCACCCCACCCCCCTCAACACCCTTATCCCGATTCAACTCTCCACCTCGCATTTAGTCACCACCGCTCCCCTCTACCCACACATAACGTTTTCCCTTCATCTAACACTCCCTCCATTCTCTCTATCTATGCTTATGATGAGTATCAATACAAAATCACATCGTTGAAATCGATAGATCTATCAAAACTAGAATGGTGACTATTGTGAAACATCAACATTTATAATGATCGATATTCAAACAATCGATAAACGTAAAACGTAGATTTTTAATCATCGATAATTATATAATCGATCATTTAAAAAAACCTCTATCTTTAATGGTCCATATTAAAAAAATCGATAAACGCAAGACGTCGATTTTGAACCTTCGGGAATTACTAAATCGAACATTGTAAAACATCGATCTTGGTTGATCGATAGACAAACAAACGATAAACGTAAAATTCGATTTTGAATCATCGATAGTTAAGGCAGCTTTACACATGGAAGTTACTTCCATGACAGTAGCCTTGCAAGTCGCTTGCAAGTGGTACTTCGATGTGTAAACACGTACTTCCATGGCAGTAGGGGTCGATAGTGGAACTAATCGACCGGGGTTTGCATTTGCAAGGAAAATAGACTGGCTTCTATTTTGCCTGCAATTAGCATTTCGATTCAGCGATAGTATTGCAAAACATCCGGTGAAATATTCTGCCTGGTTCACATATTAAATAAGCATTTTATTAAAAGGTGTGTTGATATTACCTTCCAAAAACGTCTTTCAACTGATTTGAATTAAAAATTAGCTTGATACTCTCCTTAACGCAGTTTTAAACAGAAGTCTGAGCAGCTCATAATACGACGGAAGTTTTTCGCAAGCGTGGAGGCTCACTTTTGAACGGCCACAGACTTGTGATTTGTGATTCGCCGTAGTTGTTTACTTTTTGATTTGAAAATTCGGTGGCTGTATTTTCCGATAAATTAAGTTAGTAATCAGAAGTATTTACTTAAATATCATTTTAAAACAGTTGTTTCAAGTACCCTACACTTGTAATGCGGGTAATGTGAGCGACAAATTGATTTATTTTTGCTCTGGTGGCGTTAGTTTTCATGTGCAATTTATGTGCAGTCCTTTGTGTTGAATCTCGTCGTCCATTAAGCATACGCAAAGTTTTTCTGGAGAATTTCCACTTAGTAATATAGCCAGATTAATTACGTGGTTTCGCTGAGAGATACGGATTTCATCACTCTTATCGAACTCATAATTTGGCTATAAGACTGTGATAGTGTTTAGTGAAAGGATAGAGCTATGCCCTTGTCGGTGGATTTTATTATTATTTTTCCATTGTGTGCCCATACCTATGTTTCTTTGCACATAAAGTGCCAGCTCATTAGGCAGAAAGGAAGTCTGTAGTGAAAAGCAAGAAAGTTTAAAATGAGAGAAATTGTACATCATAAGTAGTTATATTGCAAATTCATTGTAATAGAATGCATTTAATGAGGGGGATAAATGGTCACAACCTTTTGCTGAGCATGTTTTGAGATCATGATGGACATATTTTGAAAACATATGCTGGGCATATTTTGAGTAAAAGATCATCTTCTAGGGAAAGGTCAGCCCTTTTAACAAGGTGCTCCTTCGCCCAACAACGTCGTCTTCTCTTCGGTTGACAAGCATTCGCCAACTCCAAAAGAGCTACGGCTAAAAGACCTCGTCTTCTTCTTTGCATTTGAACTTGGTACGCCATATTCGTTATTTTGAATTTACATCATTTCGCCTCCTTAGTTCCTCTATTCATTTATTTGCGGATAAGCCGGAAGTAATGTGTAATCAGAGCTATCGCAAGTAGCGATAAAAATCGATACTTGGTTGAACTCGCTATTTCCATAGAAGTCAACTTGCATGTGTAAAGCCGCCTAAAAGCTTTGATATTTAATAATCGAAAGCAATACAAACGATTCAATCAAGTTCTCTTCCTCCCACTCCCTTTCGCACCCCATCCCACTAACATTTCTTCCCTCTCCACCTCCCACAAAATTCTCCCGATTCAACTCTTCACCTGTATCATATCACCACCGCTCCCTTCTACCCACCCATAACGTTTTCCCTTCATCTAATCATACTCCTTTCTCTCAAACCATGCTTGGGATGAGTATTGATAGAAAATCATGTCGATAGTTGAAATCGAAAGACCAATCAGCGCCTCAATATCGATAATCGTAAAACACCTATCAATAATCACCGCTAATAACATTTTTATTTACACCTTTACACAACTGGTGTCCTGGCACCCCCTGCCACATGCCCATGCGGCAGCTCGCAGGGTTGTACGCAGATGTAGGTGTTAGTGAAATAATCGATGATGTTGAATCTCGAAACTTCGAATTATGATCTAACAAATGTTCCGTAAGTTTGGTTATTTTTTACGGTTCTTAGTTAAAACACTCAAAGCCAAAGCAGGAGCTGAGTAAAAAAGTTCATTGTAATAACTTTCGTGTCTCCAGGGATATTATGATTAGAGCGCGGAAAAAATAGTCTTTTGGCTTTTTGTATAAGTGGGACTTAAGTGGTTTTAAATACAAATCTTCACCAATCTCATTAAATAAAACATTTTTAATGACTTGTTTAGAGACTTTTTGTGACTTTTTTGGTGCGGCGGGACTTTTTCTGATAAAACAGACTTTTCTGGGCCTTTTTAATTAAACCTCATGCCTAAGTTAATATTTGGCTGTTGTGTCCAACTGGGTATTGGACACATCTGTGTTTTTTATGAGGTATTCCACGGAGCAGAGATGTACTGCAAAAATGTAAGCACCTGACCATTCATTGTTAATGCGAAATTTTATTAATAGCTCCGGAAAGTGCAATGGATTCTTTCTATTGCTCTACCATTCTTGAAAGAATCACACTCAGTGCTTCAACTCGAAAGTTTGTTTGGAAAGGTAAGGGTAGAACTCATCCCCGACCAAGCCATAGGCGTTTGAATTCACATATTAAGAGTAGGGGGGCCCGTTCCTTTCCCTGGGCCACCTCGCACTTCGAGCTCTTGTTGCTGAGGGAGTCCAAAGACTTCACTCGGGATACATTGATCTGAAAGAATAAATTATCTAATTATGAACCAGCTTATTACCAGTAAATCCGAAATATATATATCCGAAAATAAATGCGATATTCCACAGGAGAAAAATCATTCGCCTTGACCGGGATCCCGGTCAAGGCGAATGATTTTTCTCCTGTGGAATATCGCACTTATGTGCACTTGCGGGTGACTCCGTAAAGGTTACTACCGTGGCTAGATCCGAAAATAAAATTGCTATCGTAAAGTATTTGTTTTTTAAGTATGAAACTACTGCGAATATTTGTGAGCCATCTTGAAAATAAGATAATATTAGCATTGATGATAGTAGTAAAAGAATCATACGTATCTTATGCACCACTGTGACAAGTTTCATATCTCCTCAATCAGTATAAGTCATCGATATTCGGAGTTTTTATGGTGACTGTCGAATGCTTGTGACAAAATGCTTGCGTTCCCATAGCTCGGTAACTAAGCAGTTGCGACCCCATGTTCATGGGACAAAAATGCTTAAAATCGATTCACCAACCTCCTCCGAAAGTAAAACCCAATGCTTAGTATTTATAATCAGTTTAACTAGAAGAAAAATGAAGTTTAAATGCGTTAAAGACCAAAATTTGGTTGTCAAGGAAATATGGCAGTATTGTTGATTTCAGAGAAAAATGTGCGTTTTTGCAGCAAAAAAGCAATTTTCAGATAAATACGAATAGAAAATGATAATTAATTGAAACAATTATAAACTTAATTCTTTCATCCATTTGACGAAAAAATTGCAACCCTCTATCACAGAGTAAAGATATATCCCTACTCTGTGCCTCTATCTTCCGCGAAAGTAATTTTAAAAATCAAAAAATGAAACCACCGCACAAAACCCAATACGTAGCGTAAACAAACGTAGCGTAGCGCAAAACTCTCCTTTTGAGACCTTTTGGAGCACTGAGATTTTTAAATATAGCCTCCAATTTTTCTCCAGTCTTGAACTATTATCAGCGCAATCGGAGTAAAACTGTAGGTTTGTATAAAAGACAGGCAGACAGAAAAACGTTCTTCTTTTTATTTATATAGATAGATGTTTCCGATAAGCACCCCACCCAATTTCACTTGGCGGGCCAGAAATTTCCTCCGCGTTGACCTGTCCCCAAGAGCCTACAGTGCCCCCCCAGAAAGGCCTGGACTGACAAGGGTGCAATTGAGCCTCTGCTCCGCGGGGCCGACCCAATCTCACCGGGGGGCCCGTTGAGGCGCCCCGGAGGATTCCAACGGTTGCAATCGATCCCTCCGCTGCGTTGGCCGCTCGAAAGGGTGAACAACACTCGAGGTTTTCTTAACATTCTGACGAGTCGCACGGAAGTAGGTACAGCTTCCGACACCGACAGAGTGTTGGAGGAACGTTGAGTCGGGGAAGCGGTCCCCAGACAAAACTTGTCGGCCCAGTCAATACTGCCTAAGTTGGACCGAAGTTTCACAACAACAGCAAGCAAACCGTCAGTTTCGACAACACTGCGGTACCTGTGACGCAAGTCGTACACTGCACAGCAGTTCTATGCATATTCTTTATTTGGAATAACTAAAAAAATATATCCAACCATATTCTGGAGAATATCTTGAGCATCCCTGTGATTTCTTGAGTTTTCATTCCACGTTTGTTGAAGTTTCAAAACTTGAAAAAATCACGGAGAAGCCGAACATATTATTTAAAATATGAATATTAACAGTGAAAACCTTAAAGAGAAAATAAATGTACTCGGTTAGTAAAGATTTTGAGGAAATAAATGTTATACGTTCAATACATCATGATGGAGGCTTCTGCGGAGTGGTCCAATGAATCAGCTGGACCCTCGCGTAGCATCACTTCTAAATTCAATTCTACGTTACAAATTTGTCGTAAAAAAATGAGATAAGACCCACCGTTCAAAAGGTACAGCCTTCGAAAGTTAATTAGCACTAATTGCCAAGGAAAAGGAGTATCATCCGAAACTCATCCAAGACGCCACTGAAATAACTAAAAGACTGGACTTCAACAGGGATGTTAGCGACGCGCTCTCAAACGCCTGGAAGCGACTCTTCCGCCACCAATCAGGGCACACCTAACCACACCGGATTCCTTTGTACGTCGGGCTAAAACCTTAAGTATAGTCCATTCGCGTTAACCTGGCCGACACTCTAGCCTACTGCGCAGGTGGGCCTAGTCCAACTCATAAAATAGGGGAAGCAGCGCTTACTGAGAGGAGAGCCATGCGCGAAGTTTTCCCGCGGTGGAAAGGGAGGGGGAAAGTAGAGGAGAACGGTTCCCCTTCAAATTTGAAGTCGAATGGGCTGACTTGTTTACGCCTGCACGTTATCCAGGTCAGCATAGGCAAGAACACTGTCAGAGAAGAGGTAAACCACAGGAGGCTTGAAAACCCTACCCCTTGATGGGCACAATAGTAAGAACTTGGACTAGTCCGAACCAAAGGTTACATACTTCAGACCTGACGATGCGTCGCGACGCGATGTGACGGCATTTTAGCAGGCGTCGCGACACCTGCTAAAATTCCGACGAAACTGTAATCCGTAGCGTTGTAAAATGCGGAAGAATTCCGTGAAGTCCAACTACTTTAGCTGCATCTCCATTATTTTCCGACGGACAAATATATTAAAACCGATTATATGGAAAATGTTCAAAATTTACTAGGATATAATACTGTTAAATACTCAGGAAGCATTAAATGTTTGGATGAGAAAGAAAGGCAAAGGCTTTGATTTAAATTTTTTTGAATCTTATGCGTTGTGATGTCTTGGGCGTCCTTGGTTAGAAATAATTTAAAGTGGTTTATCGAAAAAAAAATAAGTCACAGAGCAGAATGACATATTTATATTGAGGCATCTTTATCATTTATATTTTATGTCCGTGCTATTGTTGAAGCTATCGGATTTTGTTATTAAGAGACCATATTATTTCTGCGATTATGAGTGCCATCTTCTTCTCTAGATTTAGAGTTAACTTCCTCTCAAATAACTTTTAGATATGGTGCCTCGAACTTAAGATGCATTTTGCGCTGGCACAAGTCTATTTTCATTTATAAATTAATAAAAATAATGTGAAAACATTTGAAGCAGAATATGTTTCATTTAGTTGTCCTAAAAAGGAGATTATAAGGAAAGCTTCGCTAATTTTCGTGAATAGAGTGATAATCTAAATAAGAATTTGAAAGCATTCGAAGTTGCTGTAGACACGATTTGGGTGAATGTGTAGGACTAACTAGCAACTTTGAACGCTTTTTAAATGTAAATTCATCTTGTCTTTTCATGCAACGAAATTGAGCAAACATTATTTCTGATTTTTCCACTTTCTAGGACAACTTAATAAAAAAAAAGTTTTTTAATATCAATGTTATTTCACTTTTTCTATTTTTAATTTTAAGGGTATTATGGAAAGTAAACAATTATCATGAGTAATTCATCATATGTACCGACCTATTCTTTATAAGACGATGAGGAAAGTTAATTCTATTAAGGTTTACACATGGATCCATAAGACTTCTAGATGTTGCTGTGAAGATTCTAGATTATTCCATTAAGTTTTTAGACGTATCTATAACGTTTCCGCGAGTTTTTTTTATGAAGCTTCCATAAGGTTTCACATAGTTTTTAGAAGTTTCCATAATATTCTTTAGAAGGTTCTATGAGACCTATGAAGTATCTTGAAGTTTTTTAGTCAATGGAAATGAAAAATTACCAGAGCGTGATGGGCAGGCTGACAGACAAATGGACATACGCATAAGTCAACTTAAATAAAAAGCATTCTAAATATAGGTTGTTCAGTTATTGCATAAAAATGAACTGCAGTTCTCAGTTAATTCTTAGCTGCGCAGAGATTAAGGCATTGGAAAACACAGGATTACTTCATCATGGAAAGAAAGGAGCATATTAGATGAGTATTTTATATTCTTCCTCCAACCAATGAACTAACATGCTGCACGCGAAGCTGTGGTCATGTGCTGGCTAATTTAGGAGTAAAATTGCTATAATAAAGCCATTGCTTCTATAATTTTCTGAGATTTCTAATCAAGCAAAAAACATTTTCCAAAGTACCAGCAATTAGACGAAGAAATGTTACGCATTGAATACTTCGATCGATCAGTCTTCCTCGTCAATTAGCGAATAACGAACCCACCGTAACGATTCAAAGGGCTTAATTTCATTCTTTAACTTGATCGAACTTCAGCAGGGATTAATAAATTTGATTCTGGATTTCAAAGGGAAAGGGTCGATGTAAATCTGATCTGCCCTATAAATCGTGGAGTAGGTTTATTAATGTAATCGAATCAAATTCCCTTTCTTTAATCAACTAAAACTGTTTCAGGCGTTTCACAAGCAAAAAAGTAGCTTTTCTTGATTAAAAATGATGGGGAAATGTATTTCTTTGTCATTTCCCAACGATGAGGTGCCAATTTTTACGTTTACCTTGTAGTATCCACCTGAAAGGCACAAAGTGGTTTTTTTTCGTATTTCGCCTCAATATTTTCTCGTGAGCACTCTAGAGACACGTGTTCATCCATGTTTTTATAAGAAACATGATATAAAAATGAATCTTAATGAAGACAGGAAATTCCAATTCATTTTACTGATGTCATGACAAACGACAGATAGACGTACAGATTCCCCCGTTTGAAACCCCATTCAAACAGAATAATTAAAGGTCAGACTTTCACCACGTCATCTTTTCACCTCTTGAACTTACGACCCTCTTGGTATAATGCATGGTTTTATATCAAACCAATAAAAATAATAGTGGGTCATTACCCTAATGTTTACAAATTTCACATTGCGCAATGTACTAACAAGAAATATAGTTTTAATGATCAAAATATTCAATCCCTAGGAGTAAAGTCTTATCGGATTATGATGCATTTGGCCGCTAAGGCATTGATCAACGTATACACTGCACGCATTATTTGTAATTTACACTTCACTCTGAGTAAGTATGTTTAAAATATATTGATTCAGGCCTACTAATATAGACCGATCCATTCTAAACGATACATTCACTACACCTCAGCCTGCGTGTGCAGAATATAGGAAGACCGAAGGACAAGCCTGGTAAAACTGCTATAAAGGTTACGGCAAATCTCACAGATACAATAGCATAAAGGAGTCAGCAGGGGACGGGGTGGAATGGAAAGCTGAACTAAAACATTAATAGGATTTGATAAATAACAAATGATGATTACGTCTACTGAATCTGGATAGAACAGTTGTATAATGTTTCGTAGAGCCGTAAAAAATGTGTAACAGTTGAAATTATGTCCCGCAAATAAATAAGGTTGGAACAATACCAGAAATTAGCGTTTCATTTCATACTTGCTATTTCCTTCTCAATAATTTTTTTGAAGGATAAAAAGGAAGGTTTAGGTATTATTGAAGCCCTCCACCTTTGGAGCCAAATTTTAGTTTTCTTTGCTCCAAATGATTCCATGAAGACCATCAAAAGGTAACGAAATGAGAAGTAGCATCAAAATTTCGCATCATATCAGCATTTTTGCTAGGCCTAAAACAAAGCAACGTAAAACCTCACGGGGACAATTGGTTAGAGTTCAGTCATGCTAACAAGCAAAACTATTACTACAACGCTGTAAATTACAGTCATACTAACAACTAAAAATGATCGCAAAATTACAAACACGATAAACATGCATTTAAATAGTATTCCATACAAGGATATAAAGTTGAAAAACTGAAATAAAAGTAGCACAAAAACCAGGCTACGGAATATATATATAATCCATTCCAGTTAAACAGCATTAATACCAGGATTGCTATTACTGAAACCTTTCACCAACGGTTGTGTCATCCTGAACACGGATTGAATAGATGCACTGGATAACTGAAACTAAGCGATGAACTGACGCGCGTAGAGCAAAATTAGCGTGCTTTAAATGACCAGTACTTGTCTTCCCAAGGGAAATTCGTACTTATTTCTTCAGCCCTATAGGCCTACGCTTTAAACTGAAGGCCTATTAATTAAACAGGGTTTAACTTAGCTTAAGGTAGTTTGAGTGAGGTATCACTTCTAAAAAATTCGATGAATTTGGTATCATTATTGAGAAAAAGATCTCATCTTTCCAATGATAACAAAATATCGACCACTTACCACCGTACTTTTCGAGGCATTTGCCAAAACATACCAGCCATTTTACATGGAGAGAGGTACGGGTATGACCTCTAAAGATACTTTATTTTAATAACATCTAATACAAAGACCTCGTCAGAAATTTAAGTCTGTATTTTGTACTGTTTTTCAACTATTTTTTTAAATAAATCAATTACTCACCGCAGTAATTAATATAGAGTCGCGAAGAAATATTTGGTCGTGAAAGGGGTTTTCAGTATGTGGCGAGAAAAAATTGACTCAAGTTGAAAACGAAGTCATTAATGATACAATTACTTCATCCATCTCACAGCAGTCAAAATGTGAAAGTAAAATATCAATATAGCCTTTTATATGACTATGGAAAGTTCTAGCTCAAGCTACCTTAGCATAAAATATATAAAAAAGAGCACTAAAAAACACCACCTATCGCTACCATTAATATTATCGCCGGCATCGATCATAGTCCCGAATCGAATCGTTGGACGCGAGGACCATTGAGCTACCACATCGTTCATAACGTAGAGATCCAATGTGATCATTTGGTAAGGCCTTTCCCGCTGAATTCAGGGGGCTGATTGAGCCTGCGATCCGGAAGATAACGAACTTTAAAACGAGTGGCAAATTCACGGGACGCGGATAACGGAGACGGAGTCCAACGCTCGTCGCATCATTTTTCGGCACACTTGGCGCTTGCTGGCCAACCGTACCCTTCGTTAATGATGCGACAGGATCTCAACGTCCCTTCACCGCACCTCCATCGTCCCCCCGCGAGACCGCAAGCGACAGGTTTAAGTTGATTCCTTCGGGGAGGAACGGTGAGTGGGGTGGACAGGGAGCGGTGGGGGAGAAGGGTGATCCTCAGGGGGGAAAGGAGTCATTGGGGGGGCCGAACCCCATGAGGGAAAGGGGAGGGTAACAGAGGTAAGGGAGGGGAACAGAGTTGGGAGAGGGTGGGACAAGACTATAGGGTGGGTAGTTTGAGCGAAAAATCACTTCACCAAGAATTCTGTGAATTTGACCTCATTTTAAATAAAAAACTTATCTTTCCAATGATATCAAAATATTAACCCTTTGCCAAACTACTTTCCGAGAAATTCGACAGAAAATACAAGCTATTTTACATGGGATACATTACTGCTGTGCACTCCGAAAGAAGAATATTGAAATTATTAGGAATTTATAACACAAATTTCGTCATAAACTATCGGTGTGTAGTCTGTATGTTTTCTCAACTATTTATAAAAATCAATTAATTACTCGCCTCAGTAATTTTTACAGAATAGATTTTTTAAACCCTACTGTTTTGAATGCTATTTAGCCGTACGGCGTGAAAAAATGAGTCAAGTTAGAGACTTATGTTGGTGTATTTATTTAATTACTGATAATTTCAGTCGTATATATCTATATTTTTGCACCATTAATGTTACAATATTTACATCACACTTCTTACAGACGCTGCAATTAAAATATAAAATTCGATTGTGGTCTCCATTATGACTAGGGAAATATCTCACTCAAACTACCTTAAGATGTGCGATATCAAAGATCCATAACGAGTTGCGATATGAATTTTGCGTCGCAACAGATCAAATGCCGCATTATATCGCATATCTCGTTGTATGCCATTGCACGTCGCATCAAGGTCCGTATATACTATAATATATACAATATACGATAATAGACGGACCTTGCGTCGCATCAAATCCCATTGCACAGCAATTCGATAAATGCAACTCGCCGTGAGATCAATATACGAAGAAGTATTAATCTATAAACATGTGCCAAAAATATCTAAAATCTTTAATATATAATATATCTTTAATATATAAAATACAATTGCTACATTCAAATCATGGTCAATTATGATAAACTAGAAAAGGTGCCCGTTGAATATCAACGGAAAGGAAAAAAATCACCACAAATACATTACAATAAACAATTCATTTCTCATTTAGTGCAAAGAATCATTGAGTTAATGGATATATACACGGAATCTCGGCTTAAACAATAAGTGTCGGCCTTGGTGGCGGCGCGCCGCGGCGGGGTAACGTCTTCGCCTTCTAACCCAAAGGTCGCGAGTTCGAATCCCCTGGGGAAGATTTTTCACTTCCCAGGACATGGTTGTTTGTGCTTGTCCATTGTTGATTGTTAAAATACCCCGATGTAAAGGCCAAAGTGCTGTTTTCGGTGGTAATATATAATAAATAAAACAAAAGTATGGTGTTATGGGGACGATGACTCAAAAACGATAAAATATTGCGAAGAATCGCTTCGTTTCAGCAAACATTTCGGAATTTTGACCGGAATACAAAATTCGATTGAAGGAATTAGAATCTTTATTTAATTTTCTATCTATTGTTACCTTTCCCAATAACAGAAAACCACTATTTCTAATTTAATTTTGCAAATAAAAAAATGTCTGCAGCCAAATTAAGATTCAGATACACGTGTATTTCTTGCGTAAAAGTTACTGACGTATACAGGGGTGGGCCATTTTAAACGACGCACTTGAATATTTCTTAAAGTACGCGAGATAGAGAAAAACGTTAAGTACTAACGTTGTACGTTTTGAAAGGGGACATCCAACAATGACCTGCACTTTGACCTTGAAACTGCCCTTCTAAATCACCATTTGGACACATCAAAACCTCCCAAGTTATTTACATGGGTTTACGTAGAATTTCCCTCACTTTTCATTTCTCTAGCTCTAAACTGGGTTCCAAAACGCATCCCAGGTAGAAACGAGGGAAAGAATGGAAAATTTCACAATAGCACTGGTAAACAGCAAGCTACCCAATAGACATGACAGTAAACATCCTCTGCGAAACAGTACACGGAAACTTCAAACTGAAAAGAATATCTAATCTAGAAGAATAAGAAGCGAGAAGAGGGGAGAAAGGAAAAAAATGTAAGAGTTAGGAACGAAATAACTACTGAGGACCACACAAGGGGCCATTAGGAGACCGGGTCATGAGTGGCGGGGCTCTTGGGGCCAAGGTTGTGCTAAGCAGCCCCATCGGCGGCCCCCTTTCGACGCTTCCCGTAGCATAAGGTGCCCATGGGAAAGGATGGAATAAAACTCGAAATAGATGAAACGCTACACAACATTTTAAAAGAAAAAAATATGATGAAAATATTAAATAAGGAGGTGATCAAATGTGGCGATCCCGATAAGCCATTTTAACTTGCTATCAGGTTTGTCAGGGGACAGACCTCTAGAACCTGTCAGAAACACTCATGCCTTGGGCAGGGAAAAACCGACTCAGGCGGGACTCAAAACCTGCCACCGGGGCCGGAATTATAATTCCCTAAAATAACGTTATTAATTTTAGCGCGATATTGGAAAATGTTGCCTTAGTGGCCATTGCGGTAAGCTCACGTAACAGCGTAAGTTTGCGTAACGGCGTTCACCATTGAGCCCACACTGTCAACTAACGTGGAACTATCAATAAAGGATTGCCCTTCGCGAGTTTACGCATTCTGCTCAGGGTTACCAAGTCTTAAAAATGTGCCCTTTCCTCCCGGCAATTGTTTACAACGGAAGAAGTTTTTTGAGCGATAACAATAAGTTGATAGATAAGTAACGGATAAGATAATAAATAAATAAGAAATAGTTGAATATAACCTTTTTATTTCAATGATTTATAATGCGCAACCATGATGACAATAATAATGCGATTCCAATGTTTCTTTCCGGATTGTAAATATTTCTATTATTAGCTTCTGCTCTTAATCCTTTTTTGAAAAACTCCTAATCCTAATCGATAGCCTAAAGGCATCGGTGGTAGATGCCCAATGGTCGATGATTTTGCCATCGATGATAAGTCTCCAATGATTTCATACCATTAATAATTTCCGCCGATCGCAAACATTAATCTTTCTCGAATACTTGGTGCAAAAATAATTTCGTTTAAAGTCTAACATTGTAATGCTCAGTTAAGAAAACTTGTACAGGCATCAGTTTATAGTTTTTTTGCTCCAAATGGGCAGTTAATATTAAAAACTTCTCAAGTTTCCTTCTGAAACCTGATAAAAATACCGTATGACATCGGATAGGAACATATTTTAAAGTTCCGTTGCGTGAATAGATGCCTCGTGACGCTCGTGACATGTGCTAATTTTCTTAAACACTTGATTTCTGCTCATGTTTTCAAAGGCTTTCAATTTGGAGTAGACATTTCACAATATTAAATAGCTGGATAAACTTTCCATAATATATTTGCTAATGAATACTTTGTCAAGTGTTTTTTCCGTTTGATTTATGAGGAATACGTTTGTAGTCATGGTAATCATATGTTGACATAGTCCCCTCTTTTAAATAATTTGGAACCATGATATGTTTTCCTCGTTGGTAATACCCTTTATCATAATTATGGGGTACTTATCTGTCTTTAATGAAGCTACATTTTCTCAACCACTTTATTATAGATAACTTAGTTTCTTTTACGGGAGAAGGTACTAGGCCTTTGTTAAGAAGTAACAGATGTTATTATCTGATTGCCAGCCTTTCGCAAGTATATATTTTTTCGTTTCATCTGGGCTATGGGAAATTCTCAAGTTCTCAGAGAAATATTCATTCAAATTTTATAAAATAGGTATTTTACTAAATTTTAGTGCCGATGCCATTTACCATAAAGTTTTTGTTTGAAAGTAATTGTCTCTATTTTTTGTGACTTCCTCCTATACGTGGATGATTTTGGTTGTCACATAGTCTCCATCTTTATTACATTAATTACTTATGAATATTCATCAATTACTAGTGATTATAGTAGCCACAAAAGAAAAATATCAATGATATCATTTATGTAAGAAATCAATATCTATCAACGCGAAATAAAGACACTACAATACAGTACTTGCGGAAGCACTATATGCAGTCGAAGCAACAGAAATTGGCAAACAAATAAGAATTTAAGAAATAGAGAAACATGAACGGAAAATCCTCAGAAAATCTTTCGGACCGATAAATATAGAAGAGATCTGGATGAAGAGACCATCACCAGGAATCTACAAACACACGGATAAGATCACAGATACGTTTAGGAAAAGAAAATTAAATTTTAAAGACACATGCACAGGATGAACAAGAGCGGAATCTCGAGGCAGACTCTCGAAGTCATCAACTCAGGCAGGGGAAATACGAAGTGAATGAAAGAATTCGAAGAAGACTTCAGACAATTAGACATGACAATTGACTGTGTAGAAGATCGATAAAATTTTAGCAACACCACCGAAAAGCACAAACTTGAAACCACAGCACAGAAACAGAAGACAGGATTAAAGTGGACAGAAGAGTGAAAGAAACAACACAGTGAACGTATGAAGAAAATTTGGGGAGAAAGAAAGAACACAAGGACATCATCATAAATGAATTCAAATTGAAACACTCTCCTTAATAGGGAATGATTGTACGTAATAACAATATTGAAGAAGAAAGTAGATGACGTCTTGACTCACAAAAGTGAAACCAGTTTTTTTGTGAAAGTGATCCTTGGCTATCGCGCGCAATTTGCCCTTTCATTTTATTTTATAATGCAGTGCTTGTCTTGGTGATTATTTCCGTTTTGTAGTTTTATAGATAATACGTTGCGGTACCGCGACTTTTTCGATACTTACACCCATGTCTTCGGCGTGCTAATAGCACAACTGATCCATTCAATATGGCGGATTGCGCATTTTTATGTCTTCAGTACTCTCCTACTCCATCCTACCAAGTAGTTCCAATAATTCTCTTCTTCAGTATATGAAAGGATTTTATAAACAAAATTATTTTAGATTTTGCTTATTTTTGCAACGACCGTTTTAATACTTTATTGTTTTTAATTATTTCTGAGTCAAGGGTTTTTCTTCCCCCGAGTAAAAGAAAAATAATTAATTTACATTCCAGCTATATTTTTTATGTTTTTTCATGCGGTTCAGCATTCTCATCATATCTTCTTACCTCATGCAGGAGTTTACTGTTGTAGCAAATTATGTATTATATATGGATTGTATTGGTTGTTATTTGTTTTCGAAAGTAATCATTAATTGTTAATATTTACAGTTGTTACAAAAATAAAAGGTTAAGTGACATTATAAACAAAAAGACAATAGATTTTGAACGGAATTCCAGATAGGAATAATCGTTCGCCCCTACTAGTCCAGGTATCCTCAAAATTTGCCATAATAGATTTTGCTTAATTTTGCGATGCCTTTTTTATTATATTGTTTTTTTATTATTTCTCAACCAAGACCTCTCTTCTCCCGAAAAAACAATTTCTAAATCTTCAAGTTGTATCACTTAATAATTTTGTCGATGCGGTTAAGCATTCTCGTCATACTTTCATACTTCGTTCGGGGGTTTACCCAGCAGCAGTGGGTATTTGGAACTGGAGAGCGTAGGAAACGTCAGAGGAGCAGGGTAACGAAGAGAGGGGCAGGAGGTTAAGGGGAGTGAGAGTAGTGAGGGGAGAGAAGGGGTCTTCTTGTTGGGGAAAGATTCCGAGGGTGATGAGGTCAAAGAGCAAATGAGGAGGAAGCGGGAGGGTTGGGGGTAGGGGGCAAATTTCAGCAGCGGACGCGGAGGAGAAGGGGGAGGGGGTGGGAGAAAGCTGCGGGGACGTTGGTGGATCTTTAGGCAGGGGAGGGAGGAGGGTAAGGAGAAATACGGGTGGAGGTAGGGTTTGGGTAAGGATGAGGGGTCGAAGGTATCGGGGCGGGGGAAGGGAAGTTCTCACTGATTGAGGTGTGGGCGGAGGGCCAGGATTGGAGGAGGAGACTGCAAGGGGGGGTGAGTAAGGGGGGGCCAAAGGGGGTTTACGAAAGGGACTTCCACCAGGGGGGGAGGGGGTGGTGTGGAATCATGACGGGTCTCCGGCAGGGGCTGATTGAGGCCGTCGGAGGGGGTGGGGGAGAGGTGGGGAGATGAACGGAAAGAAGGGGTGGAAGAATGTAGCAAGGGGTAGGAGGGAAGTGCAGTAGTCAGTGTATCCCTAGGGTTGGGAATCCTCGACGATGGGGGAGAGATGGGTAAAAAAAAGAAAGAAGAACGGTAAAGGGAGAGCGTGCAGGGTGTATGAGAATGGAGAGAAATTTCGGGGGATGGATGGTGGGTATTGTGCAGGAAATAAATAAAATTGATACAAATGCTCCCTTTTTTTGTCGGGAGAGTAGATGTGATCATTCTGCAAGGTGGTCCGTGATCCGGCTTTATATGTGGGGATACACCCTTACATATACGCTCTTTATCCATCGTCTGCCTCAAGCATCGATACAAATGTCGCCGTCAAAATACATTACTCTTTTGATAGTTCGGCATTTCACTAGAGCAACACTCTCATTCGGATTTTTGCAGCGTGTGATGCTACTCTCAATATATATTTAGTGCAACAGCTTTGAGCCTTCCTCTTGGAAAGCTTGGTGGAAGAGATGCATGATGAAATGAAGCAGAAATTCCACATATACGATTCAATTACGATTCAACGATAAACGGTCATAATCAGCTACTGTATGTGTTAAATGCTGAATGTCTGTTTCATTTGTCTACGAGGTATTTGGGTTAGCTTAAAAATGCATTGTCACTATCTATAGTTTGTGAGATAGGAAGCTTCCTCTCCCAATATTTTCAAAGTTGTAAAATGAGTTAAGTCCCTAGGTTTAAAAAGGGAGTTCATAAAGACAAAATATGCAATAAAAATGGTCGACTTTTTCCCAAAATAAATTAATTCCTTCAAATTAATACAAATCTTTCTTTTTCCCCATTTACACTACTAGCTTTCTACGCTGGTTAAGCTTACCAAGGTTGGACGTTGGCCGTGTGAACGCAAGTTGGCGCTAACCCTGGTAAGCTTTTTAACCTCGGTCGGGAAACCACGGTTGGCGCTGGTTACCGGGTTTTCAACTGCGTGTAAACGCAAGTTAGCGGAAAAAAAGGTTATATCTGAAAATGGAATTCGTATGGGAAGCACGATGAGTGTACACAGATGCATTTATACCAAAGATTATATACCTTTTATGTCTCTATGGTGCGTAATAGACAAGCAGCAAAACTACCAGGAATTAATTGCAGCGAGGAACTGAAATAAAGGACTTGAAAACTTGCAGTATGTATCTATTCAGAAGTTAGATTTAAGCATTTCTCTACGTAGAAAAAAACACCTATTTTGTGCATCACAGAACATGGCTTGAATGAAATCCACCAGTTAAATTTTCAAAATTAAATGGTAATAACCCATAGTAAAAGGTTGAAAGACTTTTGACACTCTAAAACAATTCATTAACTAGACAAACGGAAATGATACAGAATTAATAACTAAGATTTATAAAACATAACTGAGAAAAGAAACTACATTAAAATGCAGTTGATTTGTATGGCAAAATCTGCCACTTCATGTGCTTCCTTCAACAGATATGTTCTATTGTGGAGAACTATATGAATGTATAACTTTAATTTAGGTATCCTCTTCCATATATGGTAAGGTACACATGTTAACGTATACAGACTGCGTAGGCAAAAAGAGTTAATGAAGTTATTTCCTACATGGACTGGTATCTAAACAATTACTTTCCCCTGCGATACCACTGAACTTGCACTTAATTCAGAAAACTGTGCGTCGCAAAACAAAAATAAGATACTGGTACGATAAATACAGTCCATAAGTAATATACTGGTACAATAAATACAGACCAACACATTCAAAGCGATTTCAGAAAATTACACAATTTTCCTGAACGAGGGAACTCATTTTTTCCCAATGACGGGGTTAATTTAACTCGCCAACAGATGTCACCACCGTCTCTACGAAGCTTCTGGGAAGGTGGTGTAAACGCAGGTTAGTTTTAGCCGCCATATTAACCATCATTCAACCACAGAAATGTAAACGGGGCATTTACGTTTTATGTACGTGATTGCTTTAGTTGCATCAAAGCTGAGATTTCTTTTTTCAAAAAAGCCTAAGTTTGGTTTCCGTGTACACTAATGAAGATTTCATTCGATCAATCATTCATTCAATCAATCGGTTACCCTTTAGTAAACCTCTCTACGTCACGGACGGAAGAAGAAGAAAAAAAGAGAATTGCTCAATCTCCAGGCTCACCAATCTCCAACCAACCCCACAGACGTCTTCTCTTCGCTTTCCTTCTCCTATTTGTCACCAGGCGCCGCCTTAAACCCAAACACAGATTGTTGGCACACTTGTTGTTGGTTGTTGGCTCACAAGACTGCCGCAACCAGGACTGAAAAGATACTATATTTATAAGCATGAATACTATATACGTACATGAATACTACATACACACTTAAGTATGTAGACTCCTTGTTTATGAGATTAGGCCGTAGCCTCCGACATATGCAAGCCTGAACACTAATTTCGATCGTCATCTGTTTTGAAATAGTAGGCCTAAAATTTTCAGTTCCCTTGCGGAGCTAAGGGAAAAAAATCAAATATAAGATTATTATGGCATGTAAGACATGGTTAGTACCGTAAATTTTCCTTAAATAAGATAATGAATCTGAAAAAGAATGATAGCTGCAAAAATTCTTAAACCGCAGAAATGCTCTATTATAGCAGCATAATGACACGAAATCTGAGGACGCCTGTTCCAGGTGAAAATATATTTTTTGGCGAGTAACTTGGATCAAAAGGCTATAAAATAAATGACACCTTGCTTAAACTAAAAGCGGCAGTCAGTTATGTTGCGGAGGGAATCGCTTAAAGAGGTTATATAGCTTATTGAATAATAGGTAGAAATTGACTCGACCTGTTTTCAACCAAAAACTTCTACTCCCTGTTAAATTCGTAGATTAGATGACAGTGAGAAGCCAATGTGTCTTTATCATCTCTTTTTCTACTGTGTGTAAATTGTGTATTCATTACATCCAGTATGGTGTCAAGACGTATATATAAGTTAAGAAAATGGTTGACATGCTGTTACTAATCTTATATTTTCTTATTAATCTAAAATTAGCAACATTTTTCCCCAACACATCAAATTTATCCTAAGAACTCAAAGAACTCAACACATCAAATTTATCCTAAATAGTAAATTCCTTAAGCAATTAGGTTTGTAAAATTAAACCTTGAATTTGTCTCTCGCTATGAAATTAGCTTGGTATGGTCAAGCGTTGGTAGTTAAGCAGAGAGCTATTTTTAATTGTTGTCTTTGGACAAATTATCAACTATATAACAATTATAACCATTAGTCTCAGCAATACTTTTAATCTCATTTAATTCTATATTGACGTTATTACTAGACATAGGGATGGATAAGGCTGTGGACATTATGGAATTTAAAGCTGATAATTTGTGTGCGTAGTGGTGGGAAGAATCAAACGGTATTAAGATATGATTAACTTGATTATCTAAAAATTGAGAACTCATGTGTCTTTTGTTATGTCAATAGTCAGGTACAGAAATTGTAAAACTTTGCCATCAACCTCTTTTTAAATGTAATGGATCTATGCAAACTACTTATATTAAAACAGGTAAAAAATGTCAACCTGACGGAAGCTGTCCATAAGCATTAAATGCCATCAACATAACGATACCAATAAATTACATTGCATGTCTTCTTCACCTCCCCCTATACCCTTAGGACTCTGTACATAAGGGGCCCCTGGTGAGGTATTGTCACCTTGAAAATGGCTGTCTGAAGTCTTGTTGGCGAATCTGTAAAAACGACGGAAAAGAGTAATTGATTTATTTATTAAATAATTGAGAAAGCATGAAAAGCAAAAACTGATAAATTTCATATGCAATCTACGAGTACAAAAATCCTATTTATTTAAATTTCATCTCTTGGATCTCATCAATGGAGTGCATTCCATTTGCCATGGAAAATGGCTTATGTCTATTGGCAAATATTTCAAAAATTAGTTTGTTAAGTGACTGATATTTTATTATTTTCGGAAATATGATATATTTTTCTGTATGATGCGGCTTATTGCATCGAATTATTTGTGAAGTATTATCTTTCCCTGACTACCTTGAAGTCCTATCTTGAAGAATGGGTAAATTGTGTGCTTGAAAAGAGATGCAAAATATTTTGAAACAAAAAGTAATAAAATTCACTGAATACAGACCCTTTTATACGGTGCAGTACTCGGTATTGGGCAGGTATACGAAAACTAACCTACTCATGTGCCATGCAGCAATCTTTCACCTTTTCATTCAGTTTCATTCATTCATTTCTCGAGAGTGCAGGTTTCATAGAATTTTGTCTGAATTCTAAGGCAAAGAATCACTGATAACTTATACATTTGTTGGTTTTCGTATCACTCCCCATCACGATTTAATCCGCGAAATAAAAAAAAAGGAAAGCCGAACGCTTTGTTAAACGACGGCTACGATCGTATAGCAAGTGTCACACAGCTGATTGAAGGTTGATTATTCATTAGGAGCGAGGTTATGTTGATTATTGATCAGATTGGGAACCGTTAGAGACTCGGTGACTACACACTATGCATATAACTCTAACTATACTTTAAAAAAACTCCAACCTGGCGAGTTTCAGCACGGCATGTAGAATATTATTTTATCCCTGCGCTATATCTCTCTAGCTGATAGGAGCGACAAAGTCTCTTTTTCCTAAAGTTCCTTCACCATTTGTGATTGTTACAAAAAACAACGACACTGTCTTAAGACACATCGCTAACCCATCATTCACTTCTGTCCCCTCCCCCGGTTCTATAGCGGGTGTCTTAACTCCCCCTGCCAGACGCCTCTACTACGGCTCGCGGGGCAGTATGAAAAGTCAGATTACTAAGTGCGCTGCTCCGCTGAATATTGTATTTTTTTAACAAATTTTGCTATTTTCTCTTTCCGATATGATCATTATGCTTCACTAATAAATATTTTCTCCACTGCTTCATCTTTTAAATGCCAAATGGCAACCATGGCGATGAAAAGCGAGCAGTATAAAATCTTCCTCTTAGCCTTAGTATTCATCTAAAGCTCTAGATTAGAAAAGTACGGGCAACGTTTTTCCTCAACCGATCCCGACAAACGAGGCGATTGGGGAAGATATATGGCATTAAAACATTGTAATATTATACAAAACACCAGAATTTATGGCATCACATGGCTCAAATTTGCTTAAATGCTTGGCTAAAAACTTTTCCCGTAGAATAGTGGTGGAGTTAAGTGTTGTCGGAGCAAAACTGTTGCAACCGCAACTGTTTCGACCTGGCAACTGTTTCAAATAACTGTCGCAAACAACAGGTTAGTATCGTGATCGTGCCGCAGCCGTTATGATCTGTGCTGTAACTGAATACTGAAGCTGACTGTTTCGTATTCTATTCTGTTCCAGTTGCACTGCACGAGTGGCTGCGTTGCGGTCATAAGCTATAATTTGTTGGATTTTAATGTTTCAGGCGGTTGCTGGTTTATTCAGCCAACACATGCCACCCATCGTTGAAGCTAGAATTAGAAGTTTAGTATCTTTAATGAATTGAAATTTATTTGTAAATTTATTTCAGTGAAAAATGTCTTATTACATAGAAATCAGAACCACCAGCCTTGTTCCTACAGCGCAGATCGATCGTCTGTTGTTTGGAGTGCCTCTAGGTGTTGTTTGAAACAGGGTGTTTCACGGAACTGTTTCGTTCTGAAACTGTATCGGTTGCGAAACAGTTGCAATCAAACTGCTGTGATATTTTAATGCCACCACTACCGTAGAAACATGTTTACTCAGTATCCTCCCGATGAACTGGATATGTCTGTTTTGGTTGCGTTGCCCGTACTTTCCCAATCTAGTGCTTGATATTCATTCTCCTTAGCGCGCCATCCGGTGGAAGAAGAAAATGCACTTGAAGTGCTCTCTTTGAATCACACAATTAATCATCGGACTTCCATTAAAAGACGTATGCCACTTCCAGGATTTGGACTAAGAATATCATGCGCGGACACGGGAAGCTGGTATTCCAGGGTCATGGGAAGCCAGTGCTCCGCATCCCGCTACAACCTTATCCCACCTTTTCCTTGTCCAAAGATTTCGTGAAACGCAACACTGCCAATTCAAGGACTCTTCTGATTGCGTATCGTAAGAGAAATATTTCGAACGAAGGGCAATATTGAATTATTTCACCTATCACGACGGCATCCTCACGGGAGTCATCTGGTTCACCCAGACGGAAGCTTGTATCTCTTCCCCAAATTGACAACCGAAACCATCCAGGAATTAAAGTATGCACGTGACGCGCTCTCCCTTCTTGCTTTAATTTTATGCTCGAAAGGATGAGTGCGTACACTTTACTTTTTCCTCCTTTACCCGCACTCAGCCCCACCCTCCCACACTCGCCATTCACTAACTCTCTCTCTCTCTCTCCCTTCTAATTAAGACCGGAAGAGAAAGTATTGAACACCATTAATATCATCAAGGAAACAACAAGGAAACGAGGGAGGAGGCTCTGTTTGCAAAACCCAAGGGCTGGAGCGGGAGTGTTTCTTTGCAACCTCAAATTTGTGCTACGACTAATTAGAAGGGAGTGGGCGGGAGTGAGTTACTGAGGGAGAAGGGGGGAGGAAGAAAGTGCGTGGGAAGTGGGAAGGGGAGATGAAGGAAGGAAAGGGGGAAGGAAGATGCGGGAAGAGAGAGAGAAGGAGATATAATGGGAAGAGGAGCCTGTGAGGCTGATTGATGCTGCGATATTTCGAGGTTTTCGATATATCGAGGTTGCGATATATTGAGTTTTCGATATATCGAGGCTTCGATATATTGAAATTGCAATATATTGCCAGCGCAAATTTTTGTATTTATTTATTCAACCAATTAAACGAGTATAATAACCTTTTCTTTAATACATACACTTGGAAAAAAGAAAGATCTACACAAGATAATTTGCGAAGTCAGAACAATACACTATTTTAAATAAAGCCATTTCAATATTTTAAAATCTTCTAAAGATAGAATAACATCTCAGTGCAATATCAATTTTTAAATAAAATGCAGCACAAAACAATATTTATAAATGATAAAGAAGACAAATACATGCGTACAACCCGGATTAAAATAATCTTTTTGATTTGCAAGCAACATGAAATAAATTAATAATAATTGAATATGAGTCATAATTTGGCGTTATTTCATATAACATATCGATGAAATTTTTATTTAAGAAAATATTGTAAAATCTCTGAATATATTACCATTGCTATACATCGACCTCGACTTGCGATGTTACGATACATCGAACAACAGGTCGTTTGACCTTAATTAATTTATTAATTAAGGTCAAGGTATTGACCGCCTTGTACAATATCCATGAGGTTCGCAACTCTTCGAAGTTATTTGATACTGTGATGTGACATTCGTTCTGCTGCTTTGCGATAACATGCGATATGAGACATCATGCGGCACTGAATAACATGCGATATGAGAAGGGAATGCATTTAAAATACGCAATACCACAATTTATCGACCTAATATGTGAATTATCCTCCTTGCTATAACACAATCGTCATGCGTGTGTGATATTCCAATTTTTTAATAGTTTTATCACCTATTTGTAAGTGCGATGAAATACTACTCATGCGCATGTAGAAGGAAGCTATTAACCATTAAAATACGGATTGTTTAGCGAAGAACTCTGATATTTGAGGTCGTAGGAAATGGATATTTCTTATAACGGGTGTAGATAAAATAAAAATCCATACAATCTGCGATCATACCACGATTTAATTCGATATGCGGTGTACACATGCCTGATTCATGCGTAAAGTTATTACCATTAAATGTGTCACTAATTCAGGAGGCGAACAGGTAGAATGCTAATAATTTTGATTTTAAACCCCATTTTGGTAACCATACAGCGTATTTCAGATCGCTTTGTACAATTGCTCAGGCGCAACAGCGAAGCGACGACGCCAAAAAAAAACAGATTTTTCAGATTTGGGTACGGGCATGTATCATGCAATACGCTGTAACAAGCCAAATGTGATGAACGATAAAATTCGACATTAGTCGTGGTGAGCGACATCATGCCATATTATATAGCCCCATGTGCATTATAAAGGTATTATCACGTCATTTGTGGCACAACGTACTATTACTTTCAAAAGAAAAATCAGAAATACAGCGGCGCCATTTTCACTCCTATTGAAGTTCTCACCTCCGTAAAATAGTCCATCACGCCAAGTTCCGATACTAGAGGCTATTCCTATGAAAAATAAAACGGTACATTATTTTCTTACGCGGCAATACTGCCGCCTTCAATCGCGAGAACTGAGAAAGTAGTTTCGGTGTGTAAAAACGTTGTTTTCGTTCAACATAACTCTCCCAGTTACTCAGCTGTTTGAACGTAGCATTTTTTAAGAGAAATCTAAGGTTTGTTACATGTTGTGTTTGTTGGCTATCAGACTCCCGCAGCCTTGACCCTAACTAAAATGCTTGGAACTTTATAGTGAATACATTGAAATTTGCTGGTAAGATGAATACGGAAGCACTGAAAACCCATGTTACGCTGGCCCCCTGCGAGGCGTGTTGCTCCCATCGGTTTTCCCTTGCGTGCCACGCAACTTTGAAAACATCTGGCACGTCCTGCGGTCCACTCAGCAATCAGAATACAGTCAGACAATGCTTCATTTTCCTTACGTGGAGGCGGGCGTTCTCCCCCAGTTCAAAAGCAAGGCGTTCTTCAAGTATAAAATCTGAGTTATCACGGTGAAGGCTTAGGATGAAGAATTATTCGATTGTTTTTATGATAAAAGACGGGCGCAACTGTCGTATCGTTGACTGCATTCAAGGTCTAAATCACGTGACACGAATCCGCTCTCCTTATTGGATCACGCTCGGTCGGACGCTAATAAAAATAATACCATTTTTATCTTGAAAAAAAAACGCATGGTTGCCGTGCAATAAAACGCTCAGGAGATCCAAAAACGGCACGCAGAGCTACATACATAGAAAAAAGTTGAAAAAACGCAACAAATCCAAACATATCCGCCTTTGTATCTTTTTTAATCAAATTGGCGACTCTCTTTTTCAGGATTTTGTTTTAAAAGTGATTGCTCATGTCAAAATGCGAGAAGTTGAATATCTCACAGCCGGAGCCCGAGGATATGAGCGAAGAGGGATGTCGCGTGGAATTGTTATCCATTGAGGTTGTTCAATACTACGATGGCATCTCAGGTACCATGAATCCGAAGATTGGTTTGCAGCAGCTATGCACTCCACTCTCCTCTCTTCCAACTGCTTCATTCCTACCTAGTTGCTCTCTTTGACATCCTTCATGATTTTCTTGTAGTATTCCATTCTTGATCTTCCTCTGTAATTCTTCCCATTCATTTCTCCTTCTAATATTGTTTTCGTTTGGCTGTCATGTAGCAAAATGTGTCCAGTAAGTGTGTCTCTTCTTCTTCGTAGAGTGCTCACTATGCTTCCTTCTCCCCAGCTCTTCGAGGGACTTCTTCGTTAGCAATTATCTCCGTCAATTTAATCTTCATCATTCTTCGGTAACACCACATCGGCATTGCTTCCAATCACCTTGGCTCAGCTACTGTTATTGCCCACACTACACTACCGTTTTAGTATCGACTTTATCATGCAAAACGCCACAGATTTTGCATTGCGATATAGACTCTGCGAACAGTGCAATGTATCGCATCATAATATCATGCGTGTTACGATATGATTCAATGAATGATGTTATATGCGTTATTATGTCATTGCTCTTTCCTCAAATTGGAAAGGGTGGTTTGTGGGTAGGTAGTTTAGCTTTTAGTAGTAGCAGTACTCCCTAATACTTGTATCCTTTTCTGCTACCTAGTACTTACAGCACGCCGTGCATGTTTTCAGCATAACTCTTGAATCTCTGTCCATTTATGCAGTTGCAAAATACATAAATACTAACGGTACCTCTAACATTGGTAACATATCTGTAGTTTAGTGCATGCTTGTGAGGCTCCGCGTCCTGATAAGCATTAGCGAGTTATGCTAATGCATCAGTAGTCGTAGTTACAATAACTTTATGGTATAGTGTATGCATGATGGTGAATACTCACCCCCTGCCACACACACTTGAGGTGGCTTGCAGGGTAATGTTACAATCCCACATGAGATGAAACGTGCATTTAGCGATAAACATATATCTCATATCGAGATTCCATGCTGAAATTCGAGTACTGCATGGCCCTATCAGAGGAGGGTATGAATCGCTGGGCTGGGGGAAGGTGGAAGGAGAGATGGATGAGAGAGAAGGATGGGGAGGTGAAAAAACAGCTGAGACTGAGTCAGATGGGCACGGGAAGGAATGTTTTCGGCGCGCGGAGAGGTTTGTCGACGACTGCAGGGGAGGATGGGGGGGAGTGTGGGGAGGAGTCTATCAGATTGGTTTGAGAAGTATTAACAGCCATAGAGTGGGAAGGAGAGGAAGAGAGGTGGCGGTGGAAAGGGTGTATCTCTGCTCTGATGGAGTTTACGTAAGAAGGGGTACATAACTTATTCCATTAGCTTCGCTCCACGCGAGATCGAGTGTTTGAATACCTCCCCTCCTCTCCCTCTCTCCTCTCCCCTTCCCCTCATTCTCATTTCCGCCCCTCCCCTCTCCTACCCCACCCCCAACCCCTCTTCCTCCAAACCCTTTCCCCCCATCTTACCCTCAGCCTCGATTTCCCTTATTTTCTTCATCGATTTTTATCTAGCCCCATCCCTATCCATCAGGGATCAGGTTGATGTGGTAGCTTGAGAACAAGTTTTCTTGTTCCTAGGGTCTACATTCAACTCCGCACAAGGGCGAATATTGTTCATTGGATTGATTGGCTCATTATCAGGGTTGGCGACCGACAGCTGAGATCATTAGCGAAATTTTGGACGGTTGGATACGCGGGCGACCAGACATTGAAGTCAACAGTGTCCGGAGAGATGTGATGGAACTGCATTTTCCAGGAGGAAAACTGACAGGTGTCGTACTGCTCACTTTACTTCATAATTACAACATGTCCTTCGGCGTATTACATTGCCATTATCAGCTACAATACGCCGAAGCACTTGTTGTAATTATAAAATCAAGTGAATAATACTACAAATTTTGAGGATACCGGAACTATCCAAGACACTACCTTTACAGAGTCGCCCTTAAGTGCATGTAATTGCAAAATTCCAACGAGGAAAAATTATTCGCCTTGACCGGGATTCGAACCCAAATCCCTCGATGTCACGTTGAGTGCTTCAGACATTTAATTTATCGAGGCGTCCTCCCCTCCTGTGTATTTTATTGGGCTTTAAAAGTACAAGATATTCAAGACTGCAGGACATTCAATGTAACTAAGCAGTCCAAAGCGTGCGCTTAGCGTCACAGCCCGCGAGGCTGAAGCCAATCTTAGAACACAATGAGATTTTCCTACTCTTTGACAAATTTTGAGGATACTGTGACTAGCTACGGTTATACCTCTACATCTGATAATTTTCATTCTCGGCCAGGCATTGGTTAGTCCGTCATTCTAAGGGATTGCAGGCATTGGTAGATGCTTTAGAATAACAGTGCAGAAAATATGGAATGACAAAAAACAATAGTGACGAGATTATCTGGGTCAAAGAAAGCAAGGCTGGACATACATGGTAGCTTCAGGACCTATTGTCTTTTTAAAAATACAGAATAGAATCAAGTAGAAATTCAAACATATTAAATAAAAGACTTCCATTCCACACTTTTTATTTCTAAAAACAGGCCATGGTTTCGGCACATATCAAGGTATTATCTAGGTTATTTTATAAATTAAAAGAGTGGAATATAGAACCAGGTCTTTTTTTAACATGTTTGAAGCGAAAGTATTCCACATAAGGGCGCATTCCCTAACTTTTGAATAGAAATGTCTGTCATATTTTCTTTTGTTCAAAACCAGTTCAGTATTCTTAGAGTTGCTTCTTATTACTTTTAACCTGTATTTTGGTAGTTATTGTAGTTTGAATCCTTGAATACCAGGAAAAACCCTTGAAGAAGCAACATCCGTGAACACGACGGAAATAATCGTCGATTTTGACACAAAGTGGAAATTTCTCCTTGATTTCCTATGTTATAACTGTGGTACAAAAATCCAGTGGGCGAAATTTTGAGGATTCGCAAACTTGGTTCCCTTAAAGTACTTAAGTGATCCATAATGCTCCTAGACATGTTAGGAAATGCTTTTTCATCGTTCCTGCTTTGAACAAATTCATTTCATTTATTTATTTTGCTGCTCTACTTGCGTAAAAGCTTCTCAGTCCTCTGTTAGATAAAATATCTTCGCAGAGTTCTACACACATATGCCTCAACTGCATATATAGTTTCTAAATCCAGTGTAGTATAAAATTGCTTTTAATTTACCAATTCCTTCAATTTCTCTTGTTTGCTCTTTTCTTTACCTCGAAGCCATATTAATTGGGATTGGACTAGAATAAAGACTGTATAATGCATTACAATTAACTTCAATAATGTATATATTCTATATATTTATATAATAATTTATATATTTAATAATGTATAATCTTTGTTCACGCAAAAAATAAATCAATGGGCCGATCTGAAAGTGTGAATATTGTGATGATGACATGGGCTAAACCCAAACTCTAGCGATGTATTTTCCGGGTAATGGACTTTCTTCAAAAAAATACAGCAACAGAGCAAGGGTATCAACTTGGCCCCTTAATTCATTGTGCAAATTACACACAAAGGTGGGATTAATGCTACTCGAATTCAGACCTCAGCCACCAAGCTAAGCCTTTTTTTGTTCATTTTTATGCTAAAAAATTTCTTTTGATATACGGCAGCATATATGTAGAGCTCCTTTAGAAGGAGGCATTTTCTCAATTCGCAAAGAAGAGCCTTCAAGCTTGTTATTATGTCCTGCCAAGAAATTTGCTTATTTGCATATATTTAAGTAGCTCAGTGATAAAAGATAATTTCCTATTTCTGAAATAATAATGCAACCACATCGAAGCCCAAAACGCCACTTTTAAAAAATACGCTTGGTTGAGTAAAAATAAAGTAATTTTATCCATCCACTATTATGTTATCCTGCTCTAAAAGTGGGAAATATTTCCGTTTTTTTTTCATCTGACAATATTTTTTTCTTAGGCCAGGATAATTTCAGCCCATATCATAATTAAGATATACTTTTCATTTGAAAGGGCGTTTGAAGGATTTAGTAACGCTACACAGGTTGACTTCTAAAATTGTGAGCACATGGATGTTTAGTTTTTCAGAAGGCAACTTGTTGACATTTTCGTAACGTTTCGTAACGTTTCGTAACGTAAAAACGCATTTTGGAACATAACACAATTAATACGAGGACCAAGAAGAAAATTTCATGAAATTATTCAACATTAGTGCCAATGTTAATTGAAACACTCCTTTTAGGCCGAGAAGTCAGCTTTTTAGGCGAGAAATATCCAGACGCACAGGCAAATGACGTCACGAACTAGTGGAGGGCGGCCATACTTAAAGTTCTCATTTTTGCGGGCATTTAAAACTAGTATTTTCAAGCAACTGTTAATAAGGCTAATGCTATGCAATTGAAATACATCTGCATCTACGAAGTACCGTGAAAGCCACCACTAGGGTGTGTGGCACGGAGTGATTCCACACCAGGTATGCAGCACTCGTCCCGGCACAAATCGGGACCTCGCACGTTCCCCCGGCCGCTAGGCGCAGACCAAAAAGCAGTCGGGAGAGCAGTGCGTAGTCAAACCAGAAACTGGGAGAGTGCTACGTAAATGACCATGCAAACATCCATTACACTGCTAAAGACAATTCTAGTGGTTTATATAACTAATGCTATTAATTTATGAATGCTACGAGATACTACTTCATGTAGAGAACAAAATAAAATAATGCCAGATATATCAATCAATGTGAAGTGTTAGTAATGATGATATGTCATTAAACACAAGTGAAAATTCTACTCTACCTAGTGAGGGTGGGAGTTTCATATGATTGATCTATCGCAGCTAATATGATCCCTTATTGCACGCGGAAAAAATGACATTCCAAATCTATCGGTTCCGCAGTCAATCTCCCTTATCTCATTCCTGTGATCGCTTCTACCGTAGTACCATTTCTCGTGTTCTGGACATCACAAAGTTTCTACTAGTCATCTCAGGAAAAAACACCCAAACACCAAATTATAGGAATGTATCTTTTCCTAGCAATATTCTTTTTTCTTGCATTCTGGAACAAAATATTGGGAGGGAGAGAGAGATAGAGAGAGAGAGAGGCAGAGAGGAAGGAAAAAGTGGCCAAACTTTCATCTCCGTGGGGAATGAGGAGAAAAGGGAAGTAAAACTTCTCGGTTAATTAATTAATTAGACGAAATTCGCGGACGTGTTATCGCGAAGAACATTTGGGGTTCTCAGAATTTCACTCTCCACCCTTTTTTTTCTTCCTCCCCTTGCTCCTCAAGTAGGGAATCGGTCAAAGGGAAATGAATTTTCTGTCCAATGTTTGCGTTTCATATGAATAGAGAGAGGGCGATTAATGCCTCAGGAAATGGCCGTAGGTGGAAGGCGGGGGGAGGGGGCGGGGGAGGTGGGGAGAGAGGTCAATATTGGCCGCAGCCCTCGGCCAAACCTCCCTCCACCTACCCCCACAAAGAAGGAGGTGGAAAAAATTGAATGGGAACACAACGGAGCGGAATTATTCCGAGTAAATACAGTTGCATTATCAATAAATCCATTCGATTAACTCCAATTGTTGCCAGATGTGAGTGGGACCTCCTTACTTTCCCCTCTCCAACACATCTAACGTCACTCCGCACAGCGGGGTCAAAAAGGCGGCCAAATTGTATCAAAATAAAGTTTCCATTTTTAGTTTGCTTTAGGGTGCGTAGGACACCGAAAATAGTGATAAAGGATCAATTATTAATGTTTTCTGTAAAAATCTGCTCAATATTTTCATAAGTAATTTAATATAAGCAATAGGGTTAGCGTGGGGTAGCGATACTTGAACATATAGTACTTAAAGATGTTTGCTGATGATTAAAAAAAAGATATTGTTCTCCACATTTCCCATTACTCCACTGATTTATCAAAGAAATTGATTGATTTTGCGTGTGCAATTCCGATTGTATGTGATGTATCTATGTAAAAACAATTATTACATACAGGCGATGAGTTATATTTGCCATATTACATCATCCGTTTTGGATTTTGATGAAATATTTGAATTCAGCAATCCCACAAACATATAGGTACCGATTGTTTAGGGAATTTAGCCACATTCCAGGCTTGTGGTCCAACTGGGCGCCGTCCGTATTTATCTTTATTTTTTTCTTCTCTCTGAATGAAGATGGTAAAAATGCTTGTATGTACCTCTAATTAAGAATTTACTGATCATAGCAACATTCGGTATTCATTAAAGATTGCTAATTAAAGACAGCCACCACGAATACCTAGCTTAGTAGTTTCATTTGGTCCCTCGCCCTTCCAAATTCTTTGTGAATGTCAATGAATAAGAATAAATTAAATAGCTTCAAATTTACTACAAAATGAGGAATACGTATGCGAATGAAGCAGTCGGTATCGCCTATGGTATACCTATTGTGAGGATATTATCAGAAACGAATTCCTAACATATAACTAATAGTTCTAGATGATCTTTTAAAAATCATTATTCTCAGGCTGTTTAGGAACGATAATACTGACCGTTTAATAATTCATTTTGCTCTATTATGCGGGGAAGAACATATTTCATAAATATTTGATTTACCATTGAAATTTCCGTCACTCTGGACCTTACCAATCAGTAAACTGATAATCACATTCTTGTAAGCAGTGACTGCAGTAAGTCACTAATGTAAATGATATATTTACAGATTTCTGTGTGATTTACTTAAATGAGACACTACTGAGGATAGCATTGATATGCATTGACGTCACAGCCTGTGAACCACCACAAAGGCATGTGGCAGGGACTGCATCATGTCCTCATTCGTTTACTGTGCAACATAACAACACAAATTTATCATAACAATGAGTTCCCTTCGGGAACTCATTGTTATGATAAATTTGTGTTGTTATAATAAATGTCCACATATATGATGATGAGATCTTACGACCAAAATTTCAGAGGTGCCCAATCTATGTTCAGTTTTGATTATGAATTCCGCGAGGGAAGGGTTTATTCAAATATATACGGTGATGGAGTCGATTTCTCCCAGTCTGTCCGGAAGATAGGTGTGCGAAGAAGGAGCATAAATTTTGGAGGGCAGGGGTGGACAGAAAAGGTCATGAACGGCTGTGGTTGGTGAGCTAGTCTAATCTAAGAATACAAGGATTCTCAAGGACGTAAAAACACCTTTGTGGCGATAGTCGATAATGATAGGAGCGGGAGAAAAATGCAAGAATAGAGTTGTTGGCAAGGAAGTAAAAAAAAAAAGATCCATTTACCTAAACTGTGAAAAAATTGTTGACTTTCTGTTCATGCCTGCATAAAAAAGTAGTGGGAAAATGTTCACATACGTACTCTGGGGTTTGGTTTCAGGAGTAAACCAGTGTATTACCTATATTTCTTAAAAGGGAAAGGAATTCTTGCTCTCTTCATTATGATTAAGCACTCAAGTTTTACCAGAGACTAGGTCATTCTCATTTCCGTAAAAATCATTGTTTGAGCAAATTTTCTTGAAATGTAAGGAATGAATGAACAGTTACTGCTCCAAGATTGGTAGTGCGAGAGTAAAAGTTGCAGAATATAAACCATGTTACGATTTCACCACAAATTATAGGAAAATGATGCATCAAAATAGGGCTACATAAAACTAACATAATAAATAGAACCTGGAGCGCTAGGTACCCCATAAGGCCAACCTTTGTTTGGGATACCATCTTTCAACAGGACGCCTGGTCAAATAAATATTAATAACTGTGAGAATGCTCCCTTGACTGACAAAAAAGGAAAATAAATTAAGGAAAACATTAGCAATGTTTCCAAAGCAAAATTTTAAATAAATATCATATCAAAAGCAGTTATCTATACCATTTACAATAGCGAAGAAAACAATTGTGACATTTCCAAAGCAATTTTTTAAATAAAAATAATATCAACAGCTGTTATCTATACCATGGATACATAGTTTCCTAATATGTAAATGAAGGCAAATGTTGCAAGGAAAAGGATTAAAAGAAGCTTTCTAAACTTTCATCATTAAATAACCATTTTTAGGTGATGTGAGAAAGACTTGATAGTACTAATGCTATAAATTATTTCTGGTAGCATATTAAAAGATTTAGTACCCATTTTAACATCATTAACTTCGCTTAAATACTGTTTGGGTGGGTGGGTAGGTACCGTATTACTGGTGCTTCTTAGGATGTAAGGCGTGGCTTATGAGTCCATCAGTAAATCAATGATTCGATGTCTTATTCCACACGTTTCCTAAGGATCACAATTATCTGCCAAATTTCCGGATTGATTTTACTCGGCCATTCATCTACTGAATCCGGGATTTAACGATACATTTTCAATAATATTAAAATTCTAAGATGCTACATATTTACTTTCTTTAAACTTACCTCCAATCCTATCATTGCCTTTATCTCTAGTGAATGATCTGTCGTCTCATAGTAACAAGAATTCTCGGCTCCTTATTCGCAGCTTCAAGCGAGATGTGAAAATGTCGATACCTAAAAAAAATAAAATAGCAAATTTTTACAATATTTCATTGAACCTTACTACTAGTGGAGCCGGGGTTTTGACACACTAAGTAAAGTAAAGGTACACACATCAATTTAAATTTCAAAGGTACACACACATTTAAGTTATTGTTTGTGCATTCTCAATCGAGGTGATAATCGTGCCAAAGTAGTCGGGTAGGTACTCGGGGACTCGGCCATGGGTTTGACTTGACTACTTCAGCGTTTGTGGGTAATATTTAGCGGCCATTGGAGGTGCTTGCGTCATCATTAGTGGCGATCTTGCCCGTAGTCATTTCGACGTTTCCAAAGCAGTTTCAACTGATGTGCACTTGCGGGTGTCTCTGTAAAAAAGGTAAACACCGTGTCTAGTCCCGATATCCTTAAAATTGGTCACTTTGGTCACTTAAAAACTGACCGATGGGTAATTAGACTCCATTTTCGATTAAATGTATTTGCTTGATATAAAACTTTACCTTAAGTTTCACTACTTCTTTTAAAATTCGCCGACAAATATTATCGTACAAATTCAGCTTTCGGCTTATTTTAACAGAAATGAACAAGGTGATTCGTTTGGAATGACGACCAGCACGCCAACACATCGTAGTCGCGAGATGTAATGCGCGGAAAGTTTTTCCCACGGTCAAAATAGCCGCCTGTGGCCGCGGCGCACTCTTGCCCGGCGCTATATCAAGGTAATTCCAGCATCTTAGTTGTATACCCGATGGAATGGGACCTCACTCATTTCATTCGTGTCATTAGTCATGAAAAACAACGTTACTTGGTGGCAGCAGCTCATGATTAAATGAAACACTTGGAAATTCCACATAAAAAAATTAATCAATTAAGTTTCAATGATTAACCTGATGATGACGCTGCGTTGAAACCTGGTGGTGATTAAAATTTGTGAGACGAATTCCAAAGTGATTCATTTAATAATTAGTCATGAAGGTATAGAATTGGTATTATATAACTCTGCTATAGGCTCATCGTTGTTTCTCAACTCATTGCAATAGTGATTTTAAAGAGGTATTCGCGCTGAAATCGATGAATTGACTCAAAGTATACGTATAAAATACAGGTCTTCCGGGTTTTCCATCGCGTTCGTCGATTTTCTTTGGACGACCGTTTCACCGGCGTTGTCGTCGGCTTCTTCAGGTCAGAGAAGTTCGGATGCGTTCTTTCGTTCGCTTTATATAGGTATACCTGAAGAAGCCGACAGCAACGCCGGCGAAACTGTCGTCCGAAGAAAATGGATCAACGCGGTGGAAAACCCGGAAGACCTGTATCTTCACATCCATCAACCCGCGGAAGCATACACAGAAATTTTATACGTAGGTATAATACTTTTGCATTCACAAAAACACTATGATGGCTGATGTCCTGGCACTCCCTGACACATGCCCTTGTGATGGTTCGTGGAGGTTGACAATAGCGGAGACACATTTGATGTGGATTAAGGGGCGAAGGCTTTCACGGCATGTACAATGCTAAGGCTTATATTCCAGGGTTTTCCTCCACGTATGTTGCTAATTTCTGACACCAGTTTCGCCAACGTTTCAGGTGGCGTCTTCAGGTCGAAGTAAATAAAAGAAGAACAATATACGCGGAGAAAAACCTGAGAATTCAGCCTTCTCTTTGATGTGGTTGTAGATTTGCGGCTATTTAGCGAAAAGGAGGAATAGCGATTTGAGAAGAGAGTTGATGGGAGGGAACATTTAGTCCCAGTCATATAATCTCTGTCTAAATACTTTCTCGGTATGAAAACCGATGCTAATATGGATAAATGAAAAAACGTAGTGAACTCCACAGTGAATTTTATTGAGACGACCTAGGTTTCGACACGTTGTGTCATCTTCAGGTCAGTAAGTTACTTTCTACAGCGGGAAAATGCATTTTACCCGATTCTTTGTTGTCTTCTTCACTACTTTGCAATTATTAGACGTCAAAGTTACGCATGGTGCGGGATCACTAAAAAAATGGAACCTTTCTTTTTACTCTTACGCAAAAAACAGGTCCAAAATTTTATTATTTTTTTAATTATTCTACACATAAATTGCATAAAAATAATATCATCTAAATGATAATGTGCATAACGTGGAAATCCAATGAATCTTCTCGGAGTTATTAAGGTTTAAAACTCGAGTCTACAAGATTTTGGCACGGACAGTTGGCAAATAATCGTACACGTTGGAAACTGTAGGAGGACTGGATGTAATGGACTGGAAACGGCTCATTAAGGTGCACGACCACTTGTGACTAAATATTCTTTAAAAATTGCCTCTGAAAATAGGAATTCTAGGGCCTTATATAGGTGACTAACGCGATAATTCCGTGAACGTGACGTAATATCCTCGAGGAGTCTCAACATTTAAATGGTATTTATTGACCACTTTCTGTGGTATATTTGTCTCTTGTAATTATTTGTGAGGGAGGAAGGAACGTGAAGGATTACCGAAGGAAGAACATAGTTGGAAATCATCAGAAAAGTTTTGAGGGATGCTGCGATGACGACTAATGAGATTAAGGTGGCTGGCTGAAAGAAGAGTGGTTCGGAAAGCTGCTGGAAACAGATTTTTAGATTTATGACGGACGATGATGATAAAATATATCACTGGTATGCCACGTTCATGCTTCATTTGTGTGAATATTATGTGACAGAACTGCACAAATTGAAGGGTTAATACTTTCCTAATGGTTAAAGATACTTAAATCTACTGTCGCAAAAATTATCTAAACTCATGTTTCAATTCCGATTAAAATTAAACTAGAACAAGCACATGCATGAAAGCAAGTTGCATAAAACTTAGTTTATTTTGCGTTTGACCATGCTCACAAAGTGCACGTTCCCCCACGTGCAGCACCCGACGCGGCGGGCAAAGACGGTCGGAGCACTATATCATCAGAGCATGGAGGGCTTATCTCCTCTCCCCGTCGTGGAGGTGAAACGCGCCCGTTTCGGAGCGCCATATTGGCATAACTGTCGAGCGGTTTGCATAGCTTCCGTCACTTTGTGATCTGTGCTAGGGTTTGGAAATTTAAATTCAGAATCGATTTTCGATTAATCGACTTTCGATTTTGGTTTTTAAAATCGATTTTCAAAAAATTCGATTTTTTTCCAAAATAATCGAAAAATCGAAATCGATATTTTAAAATAGTAAAATAATTTTCTGCTGAAATACGGATCAGCTGTTGTAACAAAATGCCCACTAGGGCAAGATATTAATAAGATATACAGGAAAGTAATAATCCATAACAGATACTTATAAACACATAGGTAATATAATAAGCAAATTACATATAGTTTAGTAGTAATAAGAATTGCATATTGAAAAGTGGGCATACCACAAAATGAAAAACAGAATTTTATTTATTTCTTGTTTGCAAAGCCGTGGAACCAGTGTTCCTCAGGGATGGACATTAAGAAAACTAACATATTTAAATGTTCTCCGAAAAATCGATTTTGCACCTGAGTTGCAATTAACCCGGCGTGAGAAAATAGTCGCTCGCACGGCACGGTAGAGGCAACTATAGATAAAATCCTGCTGGCTGGTTTGTATACGTGGGGATCATTCTCCCTCAATCTCCTACCAAGCTTGTAGTGGATTAGAATAGGACTTGCGGTCGACTGTAGGGCGGTTTACGGACTGGCGCAGCTCGATTGGCAAAATTCAAACGCTGTAGCAATCTAAAAATCGAAAATCGATCGGCTAGAATCGATTTTGATCGGTTTTTCAAAAAAAAAGTCGACTTCGATTAAATCGAAAATCGGAGTGTGATAATCGATTTTCGATTAAAATCGAAATCGATTTTCTAATCCCTAATCTGTGCCTTACTTGAGAAACCTCACGGCCTTTTTTACCCTCATTCCAGCCGCAATATATCATTTGTGAGCAGTCGCCCAGGCGGATATACGGTCGGCGCACCAGCTCTTCTGCCTGGCCCCTGGATTCTCAGCACTGGTAGACGACGCAACCCGCACTGCATTGATGCCTTTATGGCGCTACGAAATGGGCAAGCCTAGAGCGCGATATCACCTCTCTGTGCTCTGGTACTATAGCGCTAAGAAAGCAACGATGCTCCGTTGCATTTTGATTCGCGGAAAATCAATTTTTCAATGTGAGTTAATGAAGGGGATTGTTTTGTGATGTGGCTGCATAGGGCTATTAAACAAGACCAGTTCTAGCTTTTGGGACCATGCAATCCTAAGATAAGGTTGTTTAACATAATTGATGAGAACCTTTTTTCGGCTTCTTATAAATTCCTGACAGTTATCAAAGTCAGGATTAAAAACATTTCATCTAAACGGTGTAGCAATTTCATTGGGATCTGACGTCGAGTTTATACTTTGTGAAGTTTCAAAGAAAACGGTCCGGAGGAAAGCGTCAAAAACCGGCACTTTTTTGTTCTCATCGCGATAAAAAATCGTGTTTTCTAAAAACATTTAATGAGCATGGTTAATCGCATAATAGAATAAGCTAAAGTTTGATGTAACATGCTTCCATTTAAGTATGCAAGTTTATTTTTGATTGAAATCCAAACTCGAGTCTGCATCATTTTTGCGCCATTAAGATGATATTTCTGGTGCACTTAAAAGATGGCAGTAGCTACGTTATGCCCCAGCACAGGTGATGAGCCGTGAGAGATTAAATGACACTAATAGACTGAACGAGAAGCCATAAGTTCACCATTCGCCATCATCGTCTTTCCTGAATTAAATTGTGAATTTATATTTGTAAATTTGCAAGATTTTACATATACTAATCCAACCGAGGGACTGAAACATTTATTACCTGCAGCCATTCCTCATCAGCTTTAATTTAATATTCAAAATCACCCATCGACAGGACGGAAGGCAACTATCAGCTTAAAACTAACGAATATGTCTACGAAAGTTAATTAGAAAAATCGATTTGTTCCTTTAACAATAATATCCCTAACAAGAATACATTATCTCACATTGTTAATCGAAGCGAAGATGGGTTTGTTTAGGGCGTGAATTTAATTGAACCTAAACAAACTCCGACTCTCTGTAATTAAAAATGAGAAGATTCCTTAATGAATATGAAATTCCATTTCACGAACAAGGGAAAAGATGTGGTAACGGTCAAAATAAAATTGCCTCATCCAATGTCTGTCCGCAAAAAAAGAGCATCTAATAACGGGGGTCAAATTTAGAAATCAATTTACTTTAAACAATCATTACCACTGAGAGGTATTTACCCATGCTTACAATCATAACGATAGATTAAATGACAGGTACTGCTCGTGTTTTGCCCTGAAGCTCGTTTTTAAGGTCGGAGTAAAATATTCAACAGTATATACGTCCATTAGGAAGGAGGATCCAGAGGAAAAAGTATTTATTTGCCTATAAATACTCTTGTGAAAAAATAAGTTTACATCCAATTATCAAATATACAATATAATGCAAATGAATATTTAAAATATTTCACCAGACCTCATCATCGTCGTTAGCAGTCATCACTTAATCCGAAGATCGATTTGCTGCAGCTCTCCACTCTACTAAAAGGTAATGGTTTCATACCTACAAAAGTCTTAATTTTGCTAATCTTCGTAATTTTCTGGTTGTATTCCATCCATGGTCGTCATAGGTAATTCTTCCAATTCAATTATTTTTCCACTAGTTGAAAAGCCTGCTGAAACAGACTAAAATGTTGGCGAAATAGGCCAAAAGTAATGAATAAGGTAAATAATAAAATTTAAATTTATTTGGTTTAATTGTTCACAAATAATTAGTAAAATAACTTTAACATTTTCTTTACAGTTTGTTAGAATTTTTAAAAATTTGTTTACTTTTTTGAAAAATGTATTTTGTAAAATGCATTCGACCGCGCCATGTGCCAGGTAGTGAAAAACGAATACGGGAGCTCGCTTACCATGTATTGGCGCACATCTGAATCACTAAGTTTAGCAACTGAATCATAAGTCCTTACGTGTAGCCTTTTATAGAGTAGATAATTGTCATCTATAGGCTGTGGTGCCCGCTAAATGTGTGCAACAATGGCAATCTTACTGGCCAAAATATCACGCCAAATACAGTAAGGAGCCTAACTGTTCCATTTGAGTAAAAATGTTTGAAAACGTTCTAATGAAGTTTTTTGGACCATGTTTACCTAGGTGAAATAATTCAAACCAACGAGCTAGATAAAGAAGAAGCAAACAAAGCAGGAGCAAGAAAAATGGAAATAGCATGCCAACTGAATAAGGATATCTACAAAAAAACAATCTCTCCACTGAAACCAAATTTAGACACAACAATACTGTAATCAAACCAGAAAGTCTCAATACCACAGAATGCATATTCTCCATGAGATCAGGAGAAATAGAAGAGATAAAGAAAAATAAAAACAAGATTCTCAGAAACATCCTAGATCCTCTAAAAATAGAGAAAGGTGAGTTAAGGAATAGGAAGAATGAATACCTCCGCGAGACTGAAGAATGCAAAAAAATGTCAGATGAGATTAAGAAAAGGAGAGTTGGGTTTTTCAGCGAGGAAATGAGGATGGACAACAGTAGACTTACTTAACGAATTTTCAATTATGTTTATAAGTGCAAGAATGGCAACAAGTGGGTGAAAGGGATAAAGAAAGACACGGAAGAGATGAGAACAACAGTAGACTTTATAGAGGATAAAACTAAATTTAGAAGGGTTTCCGGAAGTAGTAAAAGAAGAAAGGAAATAACACTTGGAGGAAGATAGGAGGGGAAGGAAAATCAAAAGGATGAAATATTATTGGAGAGGAAGAAAAGAAGCAGAAAATGAAAAAATAAATGAATTAATTTGATTATTTTACGTGGTCTTGAGACGGCCAGGGTCGAGAGGAGAAGGTAAAAGTATTTCGGGTGGCAAAATTACGCTCCTAGAGGAATGCATAATCTGATTTCCTATGGTGGAAATATGCAGCGGTGATATTTCAGAGTACTATTGGTTTCCGGGTTATTCTGTACGTTCAAATTGTCTAAAGTTATTTATTATCAATTGTAACTTAACGTTTCGCATCCATTGCGGCACAGAATATTCAGGTCAGGGATGAAATGTAACCTAACAATCAACAATGTGGCAACGCAGTAATAAAACCCGAAAATAAATTAATTTCAACTAATTTTTCTACTAGTTTTATAAAGTCTGGTTTGAAATTAAGGGGAGGATAATGCAAACTTTTCGTTTGCTCGATGTTAACTAAGAGTTAGGGGTTTGTATATTGCATGAAGACGTCGGTTATTTGACGTGAGAGTTATCGATGTAAGAACGTATTATCCTCGGTTTTCATGACGAGAAAATATTTAACCTGAGGCTATAAAACCTGCCTAAATGCGTCTTAAACAGCTTCGAACGAGTTCCATGAACAAGAGGAGAAAAATATGTGAGAAGAGTTTTGGTGCAAGAATAATGCCCTGGAGAGCAAATAGAAATAAAAGTAAGGCAACACGAGATCATCGTGTTAGCAACTACTCTGGATCGGAGTCCTATCCTCTTACACGTGCAGAAACTGCTACTGAATGCTTGGTCCTCCCTCGTAAGGAACAAAAGGGTCAGCAGCTGATTGCTCCAGCAAAAAGATAACTCTCCGAGAATTATGTCGGAGCAACGTCCATCTCTACTCCTGCACCAGGCTTTAACAACCCACGAAATGGGATTCCGAGGAAGAAGAGAAAAAAAGTAAACGAGTTTTAAAACTCGAGATCGCATCCTGATTCCTTGAACTCTTTCCTTCGGTGCGGGTCGCAAGTATACTAGCGTTTCCATGCAGACAGCAACAGCAAGCTCGCGTTCGTCCCTCGTACAGGAGAATGGCGGAAGGGAGATACCCCACGAGCCACCTGCTTAACATCGCCTCCCAGTAGTACACATTGAAGTTAAGTCGTACAATTTGACTCTTATTTGGAGCACGCATCTCCTTGACCTCTGATTTGGCTCAAATCCCATGATATCGTTGGTCATCGACCACAGTTAAATAAATATCTAGATTTTATTTTTTATATATCGAGATCTCAACCTCTTTTATATCAATAAATCATTTTTCGGGAGAAAATAGGCCTTGGGAAATAAAGAATCGTTATTACCTGATCGCCAAAGTTTAGCAATTACAATTATATGCTTCTTTAACCTTACAACGAATTCACAGCGTTTACAAAAAATCGTAATTCACATTTTATACAATATTTCATCAAAGTTACATACACTTAAGTTTTTGTTTAGAGTGAGAGTGTGCATTAGTTTAAGTGCTTTCTCCTACATTTTTTGCGGACTGTATTTGCTGTTATTTCGGTTACTACGGTATTCTTATGAATTGTTAATATTTTATGCAGTCAAATATTTAGGAGTATTATGACCACATTAATTTATAATGTTATCTTGAAAATTTCGTAACTGATGAAAAAATAACAATTCATAAAAATATATTAGCAACCACAAGAGTAGCAAAAATCAAACAAAAGTATTCAACAAATTAAATACACTTCCGGAAAATCACTCAAAGATAAATGTTTCCTGTGCGTGATTTTGATAAAATGTTGCATCAAATATGACCTACAACGATAAAATACAATTTGGTCCCGTTTAGTAATAAAAAAAATTTGGATTTTTACAATTTAATAATATAAATAATTTAATAATAAAAATAATTTGGCCCCATCATGAAGAAAGCTATCTTTCCAATTATTCAAAAATATCTGCAACTTACCGCTCTACTTTTCTACCTATTTTCCCAAAGTGAAATGCCTTTTCATATGGGATGCGGTACATCTCTGTGTTTTAGATGCAGGCATTAAATTATAAAAATTGCAACAAACCTTTGGTCATGAAGGCTTTTTTAAGGGAAACATATTAGTCATGCTGAAGCCTCGAATATGTATAATTAGTGAATTACTGAAAATTTTAGACATATGTAACAAATTTTAAGAGTCATCAATATCATTTTATCTACTTCATGCTTCTAATTACTACTCAAACCTTAAAAGTAGTATTCAAATATGATCTATGATATGGCTAGAGAAAAATCTTACTCCAACCTCCTTATGAAATCTCTATGAAAAAATATCCCCGTTAGTGGCTCTGAAGTCTATTTTGTCGGTTTATAAACCTGGCGTCGGAGAATTATTTTATTTGGTGGTCAATTTCAATTTTTTCAATTCGCCAATGCTAAATTATAATGTATTTTATATCGGATTTAATTTTTATCTGAGAAAATTTCGGAAGAAAAATCACCTTTTTTTAATTGAAATGTTCTGCGACTTTTAACATACCAATTTGCAGTTAGCAACCACAAATATTGTATCTGGGCAATTATAGGCAATCAGTGATTAATTTTATGCGAAGAAACCAGAATTACTGATTCATTAATTATATCTCTTTTGATGTAGGTCCCCTGCTTTAAATAGAACGAAAATAAGTTGTATGAGATTTTTATAACAATGGTAGTTGAAATCGTGATCCTACCCGTACTTACATGTACCATTTTTAATGACGAATGAGAATTATTCATGAGATCTATTCACCTTCAGCTCAATTTTCTTCAACTGCGTCTTTCTATTTAAGTTGAGTTAATTTTACTCAAATTTAATACTGACTACTTTGTTGTCGTTTAAGAGTAATAAATTGACTGAATTACAACAATAAATGTCGATCCTAATTGAGTTCGACTCTCGATCAAAAGAAGCATGCTCCTGTAATATTAATGCATCCTTCGGCGGCATATCTAGGATTATTTTTCTTTCATAACTTTCATTGGAAACAGATTCTTTACATATGCCTAGAATAAAGGATTGAAGTAATCCTGCCACTCATTACAACTCCACCGCAAATTCCAAAGTTGAACAGTATAAAAAGATGAAGCATGCTCGGTTGTAAATGTTTTGTTGAAAAACATTACTTTATAATAATTATCAACCATTCATAATCAAAATTTGATCAATGTGCTGTAGCATTTGAAGCCTAAATCGACGATTGACGGAGTTTCATGTCATTCTACAGATGAAAACATGAGTCGCATCGCTGCATTTTCATTTTAATTATATATTAAAGCTAAATATTTTCAGTAAATCTGATATCCACAATAATATGATTTCTAGTGTCTTCGATATTTAAAAAAAATCTATTTTCCTCTTTTGAAGATGATGCTTAAAGTGATACGATAGACTTGCCTAACGAGGAAACAGGATCATAAACCTCTACTCTCATCGAAAACATCCTTGTTTAAACTCAACTACTATCAAGCAATCAACGTATTCCCTGTGTTTTGAAGTTTCCTCATTATAACATATGCAGAAAACAATATTTGCTTTACAGGTATCAGTTACGCATTGGAAAATATATGGAAAGTTAGGGAGTGATTTTTTAGGATAATGAGAGAAGGTGCGTAATTGGAAAAAAAATCGTTCTTATAAATTTTTTTAATGAATCGCGTAGGAAGAGAAAATGGTATTCCGCTACTAAGGGATGCTCGATGGTCCAACTAATCGAGTTTTTTGTAACAAATGCTTCATTCGTCGGATTTCTGATGCCGTCATCAGTGATTCGCTAGATGGCAATGGCGTACACGATTCGACGATTTTGCTGGCTCCGAGATTTAGATTTATTTATTTTATTTATTTGAAAATTTGATCACATACAGCATTTCTGCCAATTTACAGTGACATAGTAACAAGATAAAAAAATGGGTATCCGTAAGAGGTGTAACAAAAAAACAGCAAGCATAACATCAGAGACAAGATTACAAAATACAAATTTAAAAATAACAACAAAATATGAAAAGGGAGTTTTAGTCATTAACAGATATGTGGGACATCGCAAGGTTAATGAAAGAGTCAGATGATAGCAGGAAAGGATCGACATTATCAGGTAGGGAGTTAAGAAGTGAGGAGAGGCGGTAGTACAGTGAACGTTTGATAAGAGAAAGTATGGAGATAGGCAATGATTCCGATGCTCTGGAATCTCGATTTTCAGCATCGACTCCAATTTATTTTTCAGCGCCTATTGCCCGTCGAAGTACAATAATTAATTTGAGGTAAGAATATTTGGGTGATGCCGATGGTAGTTGTTTGCTGTCAGCCCGATGTTTCGTGACCCTTGCTGATCACTCATCGTGAGATATTTTTCCGATTTTCTCCTTGATAAAATGGCCAGCAAGGATCCCAGAACGCCTGGCTGACCCCGATAAACACAAGCCCGCAATTTCTTATATCTCATCAACGAACCGCGAAAGTTACAATGATGAAAAGTTGGTTTGAATTCACAGACGGTCAAAAACCTGAGTCTAGGAGGGTAGTAAATGGTAAATACCAAGGACTGGATATCTACACACTGCCCTGAGAACCTTCGTAGGAGCGAGTGAAAGGCGGTATAAGGACACTATCCATGAAAAAAGGAGATAATAGGGACAGGGAATAGAAAGAGGGGGGTGGTGAATTGTATTTTAATGGAGATTCTTACCATATTACTCTTTTTTTGCTTTGGTCACTGATGGTTTGCTCGAAAGTGGCAACTTTTGTCAGTTTGGCAGTCTATACCTCCATTATTGAGTCACTTCTATCTGTTCTATAGATATAGAGCGGGGTTCAAATGGGGGCGTTTACTTGGAACCGAAATTGATATTTTATTCACGAAATCGTTAGATAAAAACAAAAAATGAATTTTAGTGAAAAAATAGTTCTTCAAACCGTAGCCATTCACTCATAAATTGAAAATTAAAATACGCGCAAGGTGACGCCCATCGAATGAGCTGCGCTGAAACCTTCTACGTCATCCACCTCCACTCGTTGGCTGTTTTGGGGAGAGGAGTAAAGGTGGAGTTGAGGTTGGGAGGATTTTGACTGGGCGAAGGAGCTGTGGACGAAGGGATGACGTAAGAAGTCTCACCACGCCTATTCCAGCGAAAGGGTTAAGAACATCAGTTTTTCGTCGCTTATAACTCGAGAACTAGATGGCGGATCTAAAAACGAAAAAATACGGGTTTTTTTATTTTACAAACTCTATCAGATTCAGCAATTAAAAAATTGGTAAACGCCTCCATTACTGTGTCCTACGTAGTGAAATTCTCCTAGTATAAAATAATCAAGTAATCTTAGCCTAGCGCGTATCCGTCTGAGACATTTCACTGCCTGGGAATACCTAGCGATTCCCTGGTTTGAGGATGCACTCAAAATTGAGAGGTTGCACTCAAACGTAAGAAAGGAATTCACACCGGTAGACTCAAGAGTATTGAAATATTCAGGAAGACCAATTCAAACCAACCTCTCATAACAGTAGTTTTCATTGCTGAACCATTTTTCACAAATTCAATTTCAAATATTTTATCTTAATCATTTTATCTTAAGACTAAATGTGGACCTTCCCTAGGCTAGTTTTTCTTTTAATCTTGCATTTTATAAAAAGATCAATGCGATGCCCTAGATTGAATAGTGAAATGGAAGCACCGAATTATTTATCTTGGAGTTAGGTATTTTTGTCTTATCCGAAATTACATATCTTATCCTCAAGGTAGGTATTTTTATACAATTATAAGTTGCACCAAACATATGGTTATATTGCTCTTCTATCACGGATAATATTTGAATCATTTAAGATATCTCACGTATCTAAAGTTGATTGAAAAATATGGCATTGAAAGTCTTCTTTATAACTTCATTCAAATTTTATCAAAAAGCTCGCTATTACTTGAAAAGGATAAAACGCTTTTAAAATACAGGGCAAATCTCCTTGAATCGATCCTAGGTCAGGTCAGAAATACACAAAATCCACATTAGCTACCAAGGATTTTAATACGTTGCTACAAAGGTTTTGTGAGGATCAATCAAAATATTTTGGAAAACGTTCTGAGATAATTAGATTCTTTGTGGTGAAAAACATTTATTGCCACATTAATTAATCTGTTTAAGATATCGTTAAAAACCAAGATTTTGTATTGTACTTTTGATGGTAATAGTATTCTTTACCCATGCTAGAAAATGTATTATTTATAGTGATTTTATTTTTGTTTACCTCTGATTTCATTCTTTTTCGGTAATACACTTTGTTGTTAAATATTCGGTTCACGTTAACCATGTGATGACGTACTCTTTACGTTTATACGAAGTTAACCAAGAGTTTGGGCTTCTCATAGTAGGTACCTACATTAAACTGTTGGCTTGTTGACGTGAACGTTATCGAAGGGTAATCATAACTTCAAGAGATATTAAAACGATAATGGATTTAACCAAACATTTAAAAACCATTTGGTATGTTAGTGTAATTACCTAGCACACCAGACCGGCAAAGGAGAGATCCTAGTTCGAATACCGATTAAGTCAAATTATTTTCTCATAACAATTTTCATTTCTTTGGTTGGTTTTCATAACAATTTTCATCACTTTGCACTCGTGCACGTGACTGCGTACAAAGTCATTTTTCATGGTGATAACGGTTTAGAAAGTTAGCCATTACAAAGTGACAACGTTGGTTTGACCCTTTACGACAAAGGCTAAAGAGCACGAAAAGCCATTTGTGCTACATTATGGACTGGAGAAGATAAAATTTGGCTCCAACAAACCCCCACCGAAGTTCGTCTTAAAAACTAAGATGGATTGGTTTTGTAACTGACTAATACACCTGACAGGCGATTGTTTTATCCGCGTTCGAATCCGGGTCAAGTGATTTTCTTACTGACCAGATTTAATCCCTTTGGTGTATCATAAAACCGAGCCTTAGTGGAAAATAGCTGTCACGACTAGGAGTCGAACCCGTGCCCCCTGGATGTGAGCCCAGTAGTAGGTACTTACAGCCAGCAAAACAAGCCGTCCCTCCAATTTCCGATACACCCGAGTGTGCACACGCATTGCCCACTCTGAGAGCAGAAATCACTCTCTTCTTCGACGAAAACGCTGAAACTCTTCCCCCCCCGGAATTCACAGTTCCCAAACTTCCCGAACATTTCCCCTCCAGCCCCCCGTTCCCCCCCCCCTCCATTTCCCCCTGCCAATCTTTCGCTGTACGACGAGAAACCCTCCCCCTTCCCCCGTGCACTCTCCTCAAAGCTACCCACCTCGTCAAGCCGTTTACCCCCTCCCCCCATCTCTCACTCCCTTCCCCTCACCCTAACTCTGCCGCTGTGCGATATTCCGATTCATTGACTGCGATATGCAATATTCCGGAGACATCGTATTGCGATATTGCGAAGGTAATGGTAGACTAGTGAACAACGCACTCAAATGTCATAGAATCAACCTCCGTCTATCGTTTTCTAAGATACCATAACAGCTGTCAATGAGACTTTAAACTAGGTTTGTCGATAGGTAGAGTCGCTAACTAGTTTACTTTCTCCAAAATGCTTGTAACCTTATCTACTACTACTTACTATAAGCCCGTGTTGCTTCTTCCCTGTATAACTATGGTATCTGTGCATTTATGTTGTTGCAAAAAATATAAATACAAACAATCTCTTTAATATTGCTAGCATTCCTATAGTGTAGCGCATTTTTGTGAAATTACATTACTAACATTAACTACATCCATAACTACATCAACTTTAACAAGGTATAGTATAATGCATGTTGGTGATAACTCTCCCCCTGCCAAACACCCTTCAGGTGACTTGCTGGGTATTATGTAGATATAGGTATTGATCTTCCATAGACACGGGAGTTACTGCAATGACAGTAGCCTTAGAAGCCGCTTGCAAGAGGAACTTCGATGTGTAAGTATGCACGGACTTGATGGAATTTAGGGGTCGATAGCGTTAGCAATCGACCGCGGTCTGCACTCGCAAGCAAAACGCTAATGCATCTGTTTTTCATGCAAGTAGCACTTGGATTCTGCAATTAAATTGCATCTTATTCGAATAAATCCGGAGGAACCATCAGGGTTTTCTATAACGCGTCCGCTCACATTATCGTTATATTTTAGTTTCTCTCAAGAGAGCGAAAACGTGATCGGCGCTCTACAAGTTTTGTCAGGTGCTTCAAATCACAGATTTTAACTGATGGAGTGAGCTCATAGTAGTCGTGAGCATAGCCCTTAAAGAGGGGTTTTAGTTTTGGATAACAACAACGCGAAAAAAGAGGAACAGTTATTCCACTCCTGGTCAATTGACTGCAAGGGGAGATTCAAAACGTAAAAAACGAATAAATTAAAATTTTATTTCCAATGCATTTTCAGTAGTTCGAAAGCCTCATTGTTTCGGACTTCATGCAGTGGAATGCATGGAGTAATTGAATGCATAGACTACTGTACAAGCGGATCAATGTGATTGCACCGCATGCGATGTACAATTTATATCGAAAAGCGATACTAAAATTTGGATATCGCACTACCCAAACTAACCTACCACTCCACCCTCAGCAACCTATCCATCTGTCCCCCAACCCACTCCCGCAAGTTTACCTCCCGACCGTTCCTCCACCTACTAACCCCCCCCTCCCCGCCTCTCCCCACTCCCCCGGCTCTAACCCCCCCCCCCCCTGCATGTCCCTGTGTCCTTCTGCTCCTCCTTACTCCCCCACACCCCACCCACCCCCTAACCCCTTCTTCTTCGTTACAATACTTGGGAGGGGGCGTTCGTTTGCCTAATTGTTTGCATTCCATTACTCAGTCCCTCACTCCCTCTCCTTATTTGCCTTGTCGCGAGATTTCTGTTCAAACAGGGACGGGAGATGGGGAGGAATTGGGGAAGGTGGGAGGGGGAGCGTAGGGTAGGAGGGGGTGAGAAAAGGGGAGGTGACTGGAGGGGAGGGTAGAAGGGGGGAAAGGAGTCTGAGGAGGAAATAGGGGGAGGGGAATAGGAACGGATTGGAGAGAAAGGGAGGAAAGGACGAGAAAGACGAATGGGAAACACCGAGGAAGGACGGAGCGTATGAGAGGAATAGGGAGGACAAGAAAGCACGATGAAATAAATAGGAAAAGACAGGATAAAGAAATAGGAAAATACAAGATAAAGGAGTAGGAAAAGACAGGATAAAGGAAAAGACGGGATAAAGGAATAGGAAAAGAGAAGTGAGAGAACAGGACAAAGGAAGGAAAAGAATGATAAGGAAACAGTAAAGGAAGATAAGTATGAGATGGGGAACTTGGATTAAGATAGGCGAATTATAAGCAAAGAATATAAAATGAGAGAAAGATTGGTAGGCAATGCCGAGGAAGGACAGCAATAAGGAAAAAGGAGAAGAAAAAATAATGTACGAGAAAATTGAAAGTAAGAGACGGGTAAAGGAATAAGAAAGGATAAGTGAGAAGGAAGAAGAAAGACTAATAGGAAATGGAAAAAACAATAACTATTACATTCGGAATAAGGAATAAGAACGGAGAATTGAAAGTAAAGTACTAGAAAAGAGAGATGGACGGAGGGGAAACACCGAAGAAGGACAAGTCTAATGGGAAGAGGGAGAAGGACAATAAAAGTACGAGGAAATGGCAAGGAAGAGGCGGGTAAAGGAATAGGAAGTGAGAGGAAAGGACAAAGGTGAAGAAAGTCTGATAGGAAATGGTAAAGGATGATAACTATTAGAAGCGGGATAAAGACTAAGAAAGAAGAATTGAATAAAAAGGACAAGAAAAAAAACGAGTAAGAGACACCGATGAAGGACAATGCTTATGTGAAGAGAAGAGACGAGCAAAGAGCGATTAAATGACGAGGAATATACGGGGATATAAATAGGATAGGAGAAGTGAGCGATTAGAACAGAGGTTAGGAAAGACCGATAAGAAGCGCTAAAGGACGTTTTGCATGAGAAAGTGGGTATGGATTAAGAAAGGTTTATTAAATAAAAATAAATATCGCCTATATTACTGAGCAAATTTAGGAATGAAGATAATTTTCTCACAATTAACTCTTTTACATTTACAAACACCCATGCCTTGAAAGGTGAAGAATACAGCCAGGCAGAATGCGAACCTCAGGATAAGCAGGCAAGGACTCCACCACTGAGGACTGAGGACGGCTAGGAAAATTACAAGAATAGAAAGAAATACGGATAGGAAATGCCGAGGAAGGACCAGCTGTATCAAAAGGGAAGAAGGGAAAGGACTGGAAAATAATAATAATAATAATAAAACGTCTTTATTGGGCGAGATTGGGACTAGAAAGTCCCATCTTCCATCTAACCCCTCGTCAAACATAAAATTATTGCAGTTAAATACATTGTCAAGTTGCTCTTGGAATTACATTCAACAATCAAAATTATAAGTTAGCAAAGTGTAAAAAGATGTGAGCAAACGTGGGAAAAACCTAAGGATATTGACTGTCGTCCTTATTGGAAAAAAACCCACTGCAGGAAAACGCCCACACAAGAAGGGGGGCGTGAAAAACCTGCGAAAACCTACTGAGAAAGAGCTAATGTAAACATGGATGTATACAAATACAAGAAAATATCACCCAGTACCTGGAAAGAAAAAGAATATTAGATGAGGCAGGAGGAGATTAGTGTTGAATCTTTCCTACTGTTCCCATGGTGTTTTATGTGTCTCGTTGTTGTTCTCGGAGAAGTTTTTCGTATAGTGCCCTTTTGAAGGATGCGAGTGATGATGATTTACGTAGCGGTAAGTCAATGTTGTTCCACTCGCGACATGCGGTCACAATGAATGATTTATTGAATCTGACTGTCCGGTGGTGAGGAATAACGAGTTTATCATTTCCCCTCGTATTTGAGTCGTGTACTCTACTAAGTGTTTGAAACTCGTCTCTTAGGTACGCTGGTGTATTTGTTTGTAAAATTTGATAGAGAAGACCAAGGATATGCAGCCGGCGTCGTGAACTAGGTTTTAACCAATTGAGATTGTTAATATAATTGGTAGTATGATCTGATATATGTAAATTAAATATGAACCTAATGCAGGCGTTGAAGGAGCGTTGAAGTTTAGTTGACAGGGCCTGAGATATGTCTTGAAAGGCAACATCGGCATAGTCAAAATGGGGAAATATTAAGGTTGAAACTAATTGCTTCTTTAAGGAGAGAGGAATAAAGTGTTTGAAACGAATTAGAGGAAATAATGACTTATTCACTGCTTTACATACCTTAGTTACATGAGATGACCAAGACAGACTTTCATCAATGACCAGTCCTAGATTAATAACTTCGTCGCAGTACTTTATAGGAGAATCAGAAATGCGTAGTTGCGGTAATTGATCCCTGTCGATTGACTTGAGTATTTTCGGATATCCAATTATAATAGCCTGCGACTTACTAGGGTTTATGCTTAGAAAATTGGATTTACTCCAATTGTTGATGTTTTCTAGGTCATTATTTAAATTACATATTCCATTGCATAGGCTTTTAACATTTGAATTTAGGTATACTTGGAGATCGTCAGCATAAAGATGATATTTGGAATGGTTAATCATTGAAGGGCAATCATTAATGTACAGGGAAAATAGCAGAGGTCCTAGTATAGAGCCTTGAGGCGCACCTCTTGCTGTTTTGATCCACATTGAGCATAAATCATTTGTAATTACTCGCTGATACCGGCCTGATAAGTATGATGTTATCCAGTGGACTGCTGTAGGAGAAAAACCCATGCCTCTCATTTTTGCTGCAAGGATATCTTTGTCTAAGGAATCAAAAGCTTTCGAAAAGTCAAGCAACACGAGTACTGAAACTTCTTTTTGATCCATGGAGCGTCTCAAGTCATCGGTGATTTTAGCTAATGCGGAAAAGGTGAAAGGATACGGGTAGAAATAAAAATAATATGTAATTCTAGGGAACGACAACGTGTACGAGGAGGAGGAATTGGCAGAGTCACGAAGGAGGGGAATGGAGGTCAGAAGGGATATAATTTCTAAGGATTTCAAAAAGCAGTGCCTCTCTGTTACTAGATTTGCATACGAGCTGACAAGCGAAGCATCATGAATTAAAGTCCAAATGCTGCAGGTAATAAGAGGTATGAAATCTCACACCAATGCAACCGTCGATAAGTGTTGTTCAAACACAATGACAATCACAAATGCGAATAGTTACAAACTCTTGGAATAGAATTTGATACGAAAACACAAGGTGAAGAAAAGAAGGCACGATTTATTAAGTGCCTACGCTATAGAAAGCCCGATAGATACACCCATTATAACAGTGTGTTTCGTCGATTATTCATATCATTTCTCCATGAGAATGACTTCTTTCAACTCTTAATGATGCCATAAAGTTGATAGCAACATGCTTTTTCAAGCATCGTCAATCATTTTTACTGGCAAAGTGAAAGGACGATTGACCATCAGTATTGAGAGAAGATGACAGTAAATGTAAATGGGGTTTCTGCACAACAAAGAAACCTAGTATCACGCGCCAACACTCGTCACGTAGGTGACAACTATGGGAGGGTCTGAACCATCACTTTAAGATTCGGCAGCTTCAGTGTTCCCCAGCTGAGAAGCATAATCTATACGAGACAACCAGAAGGCGAGTCTATTACAGAAGTAGTTATATAAAGACTGATAGCTACACCCTTTAGATACATTAAATTTCGTCGATTTTGGCTAACGTTACAGCTTCAGGAGAATTTATTTCAAAACAGACTTGATTACAACAACCTTTTTCGAGTCGTTTTAATCACTTTTACTGGTAAAGAGAAAGGACGATTAAACAATAGGACGGATTGACATTGCATAGGATATGATGATATAGGGTGTTCCATGTTTAGTTGACCGGATAGGATTCTTATACCGATTCGTTTCCTAGGTAAATCTTCATGAGGCCGGAGGTGCGATGTTGCCAGTGGCAGTGGGGAAGTTAAAATATCACTATGCAGTACACTAAATGCATATAGAGGAGTCTTTCAATACGCAAATATTATTCCCTAAAGTAACTCACTTAAATATAGCGCGGTTTTGGGCATGGTTGCCTCCGTGTCGTACAGGTCGGTGTCGTACGGAGCGTAATTTCGGTAGCACCGTTCTCCATAAGGCCCATGCAGTCAACAAAATTGATACACTCTGTAGTAAAGGTAAATGGGTTATCGGCTCATCAAAGAAATCTTTCGTCACGTGCCAACACTGTTCTCACATGTGACAATGGTGGCGATATCTGAACCATCGCTATCCAGATTCGTCACGTTCCCCACGTGAGAAAACCTTAGTCAGGTAAGGAAAACAGCAAAGAAACAGCTACAGGTGAGTCTAGTATCAAAGTAGGGGAGGGAAAAAGGGACGAAGCAGGCGATAAAGTAGAGGCATGAAGAGGTGATAGAGGTGGGCGAAGTGGGGTAAGAAGATGAGGAACACCGCGGATGGAGATAGGGATCAGGAGTTTTAATTATGAAAACAATAAGTTTGGGACAAAATTAAAAGCAATTCTCAGAAGGGAGATAATGAAGGAGGATATAGTGGTGTGAAATTGAAAAATGTCGGTTACCCAATGCAAATGGAGGGAGAGGTAACGGGATAAAGAGATGATTGCGAAGCTTAGAAGGGATTAGAGTTAAGGGATTTTCTTTGCCAGCGGAGTAGGAAATGATTGCTACGCACTAGGTGACGAAGGTGACTGTAGAAAAAGTTTCAGGAGAGAAAAAGGATAAAATGAGGGAAAATTCTTTTAGAAGGAATATATCCTCCAGGCATTGTAAAAGTGATTGAATTAGGTTAAATGGAACCAGATGGATAAATTAACACAGCAAGGGAAGAGTAATTATCAATCAACTGGAACTCCAGAAACAGTAGGAATCGTTAACCGCAAAAAATTAAAGATCAGGTTGTGCCATTCCTGATTTCATAATTTTTGGCAAGCACTTTTCCAAATAACTGGTTTTTTAGATGTTGGGAACTTGTAGAATGATTCCTCAGCCTATTCAATTCTTAATTAGTTTGAAGCAGTTGTTATACTGTCACAGTGTTAATCCACTTTACGCTTAAATGACACTTTATTTATTTTTCAAATTGTACTTTTCCTTACTCTAATCCTCACTTTATCCCACGCAGTTGCATCAATCACTAATAAATTTGCATTATTTATCTTCTTTACCACCCAACATGTATTTGAATAACAGTATTACTGAATCAAGACTATAAAAAATAAAGCCAAAAACCGGCTCGCGAATACCTAATTTTCATTATGAAATATTAAATAAACTCAATAATTGTAATAGAAAACAAAGTAGTAAATTTCTACACTATTTTAATGAAGAACGACCATGGTTGAAACACAGTGTCATTACAAAGATACCAATGCATTGAGTTCTCGAAAATATGTAACCCAGAACCAGGAGGGGGAAGGGTGGGGAGACTGTGAGAGAGGAGGGGGGGGGGGTAATTTAATAAGTGTATGTGTCACCGTGATGAAGATTCTGTGTGTAGAAACAATGGTATTCATCTTTTTCTTTCTTTCCTATAAGCCTGGGGCGTGTACTTTGCCAAAAGTTATAGGGTCCATCTTGGCTTTGGTCTTCCATTCTCAACTATAACCATATATTCCTGAGTTTTGTCCGAAATAAATTAAATAGGAACTAAGACTTGGCGAATACATTCCTCAAACAGATTGCTTGTAGTCCATTAGACGTATTTTAATTTCTTCCAATTAGCCATTCCTCTAGTGCTTAATGTCTGAAAATGTAACGTTTATCTAGAAGGATGCCATTACTTGTGCAGTTGTTATAGTCAATAATTCATCGCTGCTGTTTATTCCTGAAAAATGTTTTTGATCATATACAGCCGCTGACAATGAACTAGCTATCTATGTTAATAATTCTATAAAAACAGAACCGATGCCTATCTTTAAATACAGATTTTTTTTCAATAAATTAGATATTTTTGAGACAATAGGAACTGAGATTTTCGTGGATTACATTTTCATGTTAAGTAACAAACATGATAGAGCAAGATAAAAATATAGATATTTCATCGAAGCTGTTATTAGCAGTCTTCTTTCAAGATTAATTCCAGATTAATGATTTTAGGGTTTTAGAAAGAGTTTGGCAAATGTTTACTTTTCTTTCTTTTTCTTTAAATTTAACCGAAGTTAATGTTAATTTGATTGAAGATAGTTAACGTTTAAATCGTGAACTTTGTAAGGGATGAAAAAGTGGATGAGAGTAATCATTATGGTTGAATTAATAGTTACTCATTACGTTGAAGAAGAGAACTCCAATTAAATACCCTTATGCATACGTACAAGTTGAAATGAGGAAGAAGAAGTGGAAAAAATTGAAATGAGGACTCAGTAAAAAAAACATATGATGAGGGAAAAAATAAATTCTCTGCGGAAATGAAAAATACACAGCAAGGAGTTTAAATATTGACAAACAAAAGTTTATGTTTAGAAAGAGAGATGGGCGGGAGAGGAAAAGAGAGAGTTCAGATTAAAGGCAGAAGATGGATAGAGGTTGTGGTAAAAAAAAGTGGACAAGGTTGGCCGGAATATATTATAAAGTTAATTTGTGAGACCAGTGACATATAAAGAATGGGCCTAAAATCCTCAAATTAATTAGTTTTTCTTGGTTGATGATTTAATTTTTTAAATATTCTCTGAACTAGTAGGGATTATTTGCAGTTTTTTTGGCCGTGAATTACTTAAATACACCAGCGTCGCCCGTCTGACTATACATGTCATATGCATATACTATGTAAATGCATCTCAATAAATTAGCCAATAATTGCGTCTAATTTAAATTCATCTCGCTAACATAATTATGAATCTGAAAAAAAATTTTATTTACGGAATGCCTATTTACAAAGACAAAATGGCGTTATGATGAACATAGTGTATATTTACCTTTTCGTCAAAATATCTTTGCGCATCTCCTGGTAGGGACTGACTATCTATTTTTTCGCCGTAAAATAAACTACGGCGCAGCTATTTTGACTATATTGTTTGTTGCTATATGTTTCAGGTACCATTAACTTTGTTAATATCTTAAGATTAGTTTTTCACTGATGGTGTCAAATTTAAATTTATGCTCGCTAACATGTCCAAGAAAAGAAGGTATTCTTCCATAAGAAGTCTTCTGGCTACTAGTAACACAAATCTGTAAGTAAGGGGACACTTAAATAAAATACATAGATAGAGCATGCTCTTATATTGCACAGTGAAGTCTGGACAATAACAGTTGCAGTGCAAAAGAGATTGGAAGCAATGGCGATGTGGTGCTATCGAAGGATGATGAAAAGAAAGATTAAGACCTAATGGACGGAGAATATCACCAACGAAGAAGTCCTATGAAGAGTTAGAGAGGAACGAAATATGATAATAACTCTGAGAAGAAGAAGGGACAAACTTGTTGGACACATTTTGCGACACAACAGCCTGATGAAAACAATATTGGAATGATAAATGAATGAGAATAATTACAGAAGAAGACCAAGAATAACATACATCATGCAAATTATGAAGGACGTCAAAGTGAATAATTATGAAGGAATGAAGAGGTTGGAGTGTGGGGTGGGGAGCTGCAGCAAACTAATCTTCGTATTTATGACTATTGATTATGATGGCTTCCAACATGACTAATAACTCAAAAAAGTCTAAGAAACGGCATTTTCAATTTACAGAATATGTGTTTATGGAGACTTAATGACGTGATGACGAAAATAGTGTATAGCTTCATTTATTGAGCTACTAAAACTACCCTAAATTACTTCACGTACGGATTTAAGTTTTGTACTTTTTCTTTGAAACCTAGCATTGCTTAAACATTTTATCTGCCTCTTGAAGAAATAACGATGTAAAAGAATGATAAGGGTTTAGGGTATGAATTACCATGTTACAACGGGAGATCATATTTTATATAAAAGTGCTAATGAACAAATGAATCTCTTACATTTTCACAGCAAGATTGCTCAAGACCATTTTAGCATATGTGCTGCAGGCATTAGGACTGATTTTGGCACTAGTTTGAACTATCAATCAATTTTTTACAAAGGAGATAAAAATTCGTCACATGCCGAAGTGATCAATGAAAGACGACATATTTATCTATTTTTAAATTCCTTAGAAATGGATCACAGGGTTCTAAGATTTAAATTCATAAAACGAAGCATATTTCCGGAGCTCGCTCTACTGGCTCAATCTTAGCTTAAAATATTGACGAGAATTTTGACGCTATGTCATTAAAAAGTCTATTAAATAAGAATAGCATTTATTTAAAATACGAATAAAATGCTGACGCGCTCTTTATACTGCCAGGAGTATCGTTATACAAGGCGGAGAGAAAGAGTATAAATATTTTAATTAAAGTCGCTGAACTTTAAAATTAAAACAACCACGATGCGACATCAAGGCAATGAAAATGTATGCATAGTACATTCACAGAAATTAGGGGTGGCAGAAAGAGCAATGATGATGATAAATAAAGAATTGTTATCTACATTTTCCGAACAACCACTCTGTGTTGGAATTCATCTTTAACGTGACGTTTCTATAGATTTACCTAGTCAAGAAAATTTACTGGAGGGACTGATGCTACTTAATATTTTTCTATTTCCATCCGGTGATCATAGTTACAACAGTCATATGACTCCTATGTAGATTTATAAACAACGATTGCAATCGTACACTCTAAAAGGCTTCGGGTGAAGTATCACTCCCATAGAGTGCGGTTTCCCTCCAGCTTCGAGAGAAAACTGCACCCCTCGTATCGAGTGGAACGTCACTCGAGGCTTAGAGTGAAAGATTCACTCGAAGCTTCGACTGATTGTCGTCAGTATTGAAAATTTAACGCTTTAGCGAGTAAAATATTGCGAAAAAATATTTTTAAAAGGTAATGCGATGGTGAAAACAAAATTTGTGCAAATAACTCTGTGCTGCCCTCTTCAGGAATTTCCGAGTACAAGTGAAACGCAAGCAGTTATTTTCAAACGAAATTAGAATTCCATCATGCATGATATATGTACCTTTAGCAATACTCGAAAAGGTTTAAAGATCAAATTAAACTCTTCTCTGAGTATCAAACACAGTAACGTCTCACCATTATCCATGTTTTGTACCTTTCTTGAGTATCACGCTTCATATTTCCGGTTCCTCCCCCGGAAGGCCGGCGACAACGACGAGTACTAAGGAAAATGCTTTGCGTCATCACATGCACAGGTCTTTTGAAAATATTTATGCAAAGTTTCAGCTTCCTGGCTTGAAAAATTCACTTTTTGACTTTTGGCCAGCTTTTCTCGATTTCAGCCCACTGTGCGACGAGGGGAAATGTTTGCGAAGGGAGATCCCAACCCGAAATAATTTCGAAATTATAAAATAAAACGACTGGAGCGATTTTTTTATTTTTCCCTCATTCAACAGGCTTTCTTAATCTTGATGAATTAGGAAATAAAGCAGAAAAATGAGAGAGACGAAGGTTTTTTCTCTCTCTATCTTCTCGTTTGAGACTAGTCGAGTGGGGAATAGTACGGTTTCCCTTGAGGGAATCGGGAAGAACACTCAATCTTCAAGATGGGCTCAAGGAGGGTTTTCCACACCAATATAAAGCGCTTCATCCTCCATTTCGGGGTGTATTTTAAGTTGTTATATAAAAAAGAGAAAAGGCAGTGAGTCATTTAAACGAGTTTTCCAATTATCCCAAAGCAGAGAGAGTGGGAGTGATGCCCATATTGCCACTCATCCAACGGTCTTCTTCGCCACCACGATCTTAATTGGCCGATCATCTTTCTCTAGGCATTGCATTACGCTTGTCCGTCACATGCCAGCTCAGGACTGCTCAAAATGAAGCCCTAGTCAGTAGGAGTTAATTCTCAGGGCGATGAACTTAAAGATGAAAATAATTAAGAATGGATATTAAATTTTCATGTGCCAAAGTAAATAAAAAAACAAATGAAAAATTCAACGAGAGAAGACCCTGATTCGCTCAATTTCCAAAATTGTTGCTCAAGGATTAACTTTTGACTGCCTCCTATAATTCCTCCAGTTTTTCACCTCAAAAAGTAAACTTCGCAAACTTCGAAGTGATTACATAAATCGTTACTTTAATGAATCTTAACACAGGATAAACATAGTGAAAATATATCACTGCGTACTATTCCACTTTCTTTCTTTATTCTGATCGATGTCAGCTAGGTCTATGCGTTATTATCAAGGTAATAACATTTTTCTGTTTGAAGAATAATTGGAAATAACCAGAAAATCAACTCTAAATGTGCCAACTTTAAATGATTTCGCATAATTTAAATTTTCGCAGTATTTTTAAATGTTTTACAATAATACATTTTCCAACTGCCTCATCTCCCAAAGCACCTAACACTTGCTTTCTACGGATGTCACCACTTGATCCTGAATATGAAACCAAACCCACCACAAACCTTCAAATTCCCCTCCCCTCAAACCACATCCATTATAATCGTATTTAAGGGACCTCGATTAGTTGTTTTTATGTCGATGTTACTGTGATAATGACGCATAGACATAGGTGAAATCGATCGGAACAAATAGCATAGTTGGAATTTTACATAGTGATTTCTTTTCACCATCCTTAACGTAGCAAAATTCCACTAAGTCTCGCCTGCCTCGCACTATCTTAACACACGAAGCAGTGAATTTTCAGAATTTTTTGCTGTCATCCAACACAACTGCGAGAAAAAATTGCTGTGATTATGATATGAATGAATGGCGTAAAGTTAAAGTATGATGAAATTTTGGATATCCAAAAGCGATAATTACTGATCTTAAAATTAACTATTTCAGTAATTGTTTCACTTCATATATACAGCCAGCACCTCAATCTCCTCTATCGAACATTGAAGTTATGAAAGAAACGAAAGTGTTGAAAAGAACGGAAGGGAAAATTTGTTATACTTAAAACATTGCCATTGCATGAATAGTTGGCATTGCATGATATCTGAGTATTGCATGCAACTATACAGCCCTCAATAACTAAACTCTTTCCTGTTCTCGTCTCGTCCAGCCAAAATACCCAATTCATGAAAAAAGACTAGCATCAGGTCAAATAAACTAACAAAAGAAGAGACATCTGGACTAAAATACCAAAAAGGGAGCAGTTGACACCGTTCTATATCTACATCTACAAAATACCCTGCAAGCCACCTCAACGGTGTGTGACAGGGGGTGAGTAGTCACCAACATGCATTACACTATACCCTATTAAAGTTCGTGTACCCACAACTATTGATGCATTAGTATAAATCGCAAACCGTTGACCAGATGTGCGCATTATACACAACTTCTGCAATGAGATAGACTCTCGTGCTGTTTTATCAGCATCTCGATATCACGGGGATCGACGCCAATATAATTTTCGTAAATAAATAAATAATGAACGTTGGCAAAGAAGGAATACTAACATTTGATCATTCATAATAGACCTATATCTCCAGAGAAGAGAAAATTAATTGATAGTTCTAGGTTGATAGGTCGAGAGGAGAAATCTGCATATGATGATAAATAAAGCAAAAAGAAAAGTAATGGCAAAGTGACAAAGAGGAACAAATTAAAAATGCAAATTTTAAATTATCGGAGAACCTTCATGCCACAAACTTGATAAATTATAGTTTATTAAATCTCACTGGAGATTATGAAAGATGTAGGACACAGGAATTACGAAGTGATTAAAAGGAAGGCCAATCTTCGGGATGATCACCAAAGATAGAGAGAGAGAAAAGGAATAGCGGAATATCGGAAAAACGGATACAGTTTTCCATGCGCACAGCAAAAAAAGGTGATTGCGAAGCGGTAATATAAGTTACCATGCAGCCGCTATTACGTTGTTTTACCGCTGCGTTTCATATCACACACATACCCCGTTTTCATTTAAGCGGGAGCATCGGATAAAAACAGATGATGGTGGAAATCCGTGACGCACTCAAGTCTTAGTCATTATTTCTATTCATTGTGGATATATGATCTTCGTTGTGGAGTTTAAGAAGGAAAATGGATGTTCACGAGGAGTACAAGCGATGGACTGATCCACCTAAGTTCAACTTTAGTCAGCATTCTGAAGACGACACATGATTCCTCGGGAAAGGAACACGTGACCGACAAACGAAAGGCAGAAAGCGTCGGTCCTCGGTGCCGCAGCTCCGGCGACGCAGGCTGCGTAAAAGGTTGAGCAATTCCGACGGCAACGTTGTCAGCGTTGAAGCTCTCGCTTCTGACTGGCTACGCAGTGTCCTGCTATGCAAAAATAGGCTGCATGAAAACGTGGCTTTTGGGTCCATACCACTTGAGCAATCTTGCTGCGTCGCGGTATTTCAAGTTCCCGGCGCGCGGAACCGGATCCCGACGCGCGATCGAAAATTCACATTCATTTACGACGTCGAGGACGGTCTTAAACGTTCTAGTCTGATTTACCTTTAAAAGTCTTCAAATAATACTTTAATATAAGTCACTTCACCGACTTCTGCCTGAAACCCATTCATGTTTACTACTTAATATGAAATTTAGTCTAATAACAGCTTCCATCATTTCGTGGTGTCGTAAAAATAATCCCAAAAACTAAGGCACAGCAAAGAGAAAACATCACGTCAATAGATCATATTTTTTATCCCATTCACCAACAACCTCACCTTTAACTTAACTTGGAATCTTTTCTGCGGAAACTGAAGACGGGCATTTTTTGGGCAATTCAGCGATGTTTGAGCCCCCGTAGGTATATGAGAAACGGGTGAAAACCAAGAAAAAATACTCCAGAAACTCCAGAATTATTGATAAAGCACCCTTCCGAGCCGGGAATACCAATAGCCAAAATGGACCACCCTCCGAAACAAAATCCTGAATACGTCACTGATAGTTGTATATTTTGAAAAATTATGCATTTTTGAATTCTACAATTCAAGATGAATTTCCACATAGTTGAAGCCAATTCTATCAATCTATCAATATAATGTAGGACTTAATGGTTATAAAGGAATGGCAGAGGAAGATACATATGGAGGAAATGAAACAAAAAGCGATGTCCGCCCACTATTTTCGTGAGGGAGAACACCATGGAGTAGCATGGTATAAAAAAGTGAGTTGGAAACGGAGAATCGCGAGCCAATAGCGGAGGAAAGGTGTGTGGCCGCTGGAGGGGGCAGAATCGGCGGCAATATATGGATTCGGACCGAACCGATCGCCCCCTTCTCATATATAAGGGTGCTGAGATTTCGTGAACGGTGGGATGGCCAAGGGTGAGGGGCCTCTCCGTAAAGAGGGAGCTCGGACGAAAAAGAGTGACTTCTTGCGGCGGCCCTGCTGAAGAGTATTTGCAGATGCCGTGGGCGATCTCCGGCTGGGTCCATCCATCCCCTCCAAGCCGCTCTCCAATCTCTCATCATCCTTGCCCGTGCTCAACGTGCAAGTCACCAACCACCCCCATCACGGACTCCCAATACCTACCTACTCGACGAAAAACTCTTCCGTGCACACCTCATTTCTCTGACCTTTTCCTTCCCCGTGGTCCCCCTCGGCACCCCCAATCAAATCCTCCATAACCCGGCCTTACCTCTCTGTTCCCCGTAAAACCTCCGGCCATCCCCCTTCTGTCTGCATCCAAAATTATTTCTCCCGCCCGGATTCCTGCACACACATGCACGCGGTATACCTTCCTCCTTGCTCCCCTTTTGCGGCCTCAGAAACCTTTGCGGGAGACTTGCCCAATTAGACGCTGTCAAGTACCAAAAGCGCACACAGCTCAAGAGCCACACTCATCCCCCAAGACCCCAGTATCTACCCTCCCCACAGTATAAGGGCAGGATCAAGGGATCGGGCTGGTGTGGTGGCTAAATTACTGACTTCCCATTCCAATGGCCCAGGTTCAAATCGCGGTGGTGGCGGAGATTTGTCAGTAAAATCCCGGTCCATTCTTTGGGGTGTCGTGTGGATAGCAATTCAAGTACAGTACTACTTCCGTGGGATGGTACATTTAACCGTGGTCCCCTTGCATCCTCTCCTGAATATTTATGTCAAAGCGATAAAATTTATTTTTTTATACCGCATGTTTTTCATTGCAGTTCTGGTACATAAAACAGCGATTCTCTATATATCGCCGTGCACAGCAACCACGTCAACATTAAACAACCAACCCAAGTGACTATCAACGAACTAACTTATTTAAATATCTGCAATCAACGATAAAAAATAGAAATTAAATTCACTATTTACAAGGCATGATTTTAGAGCCTTTTTTATACATTTAAGTTACGAGTGTTTTAATCCTATAAAACCACACTTTCGTGATGATATTACCTACGTCAAGAACAGGCTAATGCCGACGCCGGATTTCGCTCCACTCTTCCTCCATTCCCGAACAGTCCCTCCCTCAGAATCCCAACCCACCTATCCTAAATGGCGTACATTGTCTCAGTTGTCGTCCGCCCTCCAAAAAATCTAAACCAAGGGCAGGATTACGACCTATATTTCCTGGCGTGACGATAACAGACGCGTCGGTTGTGGGCTAAAATTGAAAAAAGCTAGCCTAAATTCAAATAGTGCTTTTTTTCTAACTAAAAGCTGAAACTTCGCATGTTCCATTTCCATCACGTCCGTAAACGTCGATTGTAACGCCATCCTTATAATGTGGGTAGGGTAAATACTTGAGTCCTGGGAAAGAATGGCTCGTCAACATTAGGCGCTGATACTGCGCCATTCCCTTTCAGGGTAAGCACAATCAAAGAGACTAGTTATTTCAGCTAGGCCCAGGATTCTAGATATCTTTTAATAATTTCCTCCATACTGGCCTATCCTTGCATGTCTCTTTTGCTTCAGTAACCCCCCTACATTGCTTCATTTACGCCCTCTTGTTCTAAAGACTTCAAATATTCCCCCTCTTCGGAGTACTATCTTCTGCCACATTCACCAGTGACTTTCCTCTCACACCATTCACTACACTCTCATGTATCTGTTTCGTTATTCGACTCTCGTCCATTTTCTGGGGATAGCCAAGCCAACGAAGCACGCTCCTTTCTAATACAACCACAACCTTAGTATCCATTCCACATTATTTTATGACCCACTCATTCTCAACCCTATCCATCCTTTTTCCGCAAACGAGATATTTCCCTAGTCATAATGGAGACCATATTCCAATTATATATTTGAATATCCTCGTCTGCAAGAAGTGTGAGATAAATATTGTAATATTAATAATGCAAAAATATAGTTATATATATATATATATATATATATATATATATATATATATGACCTAAATTCTCAGTAATTTCATAAATATATCTACATAAGTCTCTAGCTTGACTCATTTTTTCACGCCGTACGGCTAAAAAGCCTTCAAAACAGCAGTTTTATTTTGCGATTCTGTCAAAATTACTGCGATAAATAATTGATTAATTTTTATAAACAGTTGAGAAAACATACTAACTACATACCGTTAGTTTTTTGATGAAATCCAGGTGTTAGAAGTTCCTGATTTTTTCAATATTCTCCCTCTGGAGCGCACAGCCGTAATCTATCCCATGTAAAACAGCTTATATTTTAAGGCAAATAGCTCCAAACGTAGTCCGGCAAGGGGTTAATATTTTGATATCATTGGAAAGGATGGGATTTTTTTCTTTAAAACGAGTTCAATTTCATCAAATTCTAGTTGAAGTTATATAACGCTCAAACCACCTTAACCTGACATACCCAGGTTTCGTCTTCACATAATGACGTCGGGATCAGAATACTCTTATACAATGCAATTTTCGCTTCCTTAGACAGACACTCATTCCTTGATATGTTCCACATACAACCTATGACTTTCCCTCTGGTATTCACACGCCTTACAACCTCTTCATCTATCCTTCAATCTTTGGTAAATATTTGGCCAAGATACACAAAACCGTCCCCGTCGTTTTCGTCATTATTTCGTCATTATTTCGTCATTTTATTCTCATCATTCAATAATTCTTCCTATTCTCTCAGTGAAAAATGAATGCTTCAATTTTTTATGCATTTATAATGGATAACAATAATACCTACTTTTTTTCTTAAACATCATGCAATAAGTCCAATAAAACTCTGCAGCAAGCACGGAAATGTGTGTGCGAAAGGAGTATGAAGAGAACTGTCATTTTGAACCGACACGAAAGAGAATAGAAGCCATGAGGAATTTTAAAAGAAAGATTATGTAAAGTAAAAGAGAGAGAAAAGATTTTTAGAGTATCTAAACTGATTTGCAAGAAGATTAGCTGAAGATGGAACAATGATTAGCACGTGGCTGGCTAGCGAAGCAGGAACTGTTTCAGAACCTATAAAAATTGGTAGAGCGTAGTCATTGAATAAAGTGCTGTCGGAGTGGAACGGCTGCAGCCGCAACTGTTTCATTCAGACAAATGTTCCAAGTAAGTAACTGTTGCAAACAACAGGTTAGTTTCGTGATCGTGCCGAAGAGGCGCCGCGCCGTTGCGCTCTGTGCTGTGAAGTGGCAACTGATAGCTGAAGCTGACTGTTTCGTTTATTATGTACCAGATGCACTACACGAGTGGCTGCGTTGCGGTTATAAGCTATAATTTGTTGGATTTGAATCTATTGCATGGGGTTGCTCGTTTATTCAGCCAACACATGTCCACCCGTCGTTGCAGATAAAATTAGAACTGTGAAGTACCTATCTTTCATGAATCCAAATGAAACTTACTTAAGTGAAAGATTTCTAATTACATAGAGTACAGAACTTCCAGCCATGTTCTAACAGCGCCTATCGATCACCTGTTGTTTGCAACAGGATGTTTCGCGGAACTGTTTTTTTTTTAAACTGTTTCGGTTGCAAAACAGTTTCAATGAAACTGTGTTGTTCTTTTAGTGCCACCACTAGACGAGAGCGCCTACGATGATGATGAACTCTGATACATGCATATCACGCTATCACACCCATCCGGGGTAGACATAGTCAAAAAAGCCTAATTCTCCGTGTTAGACCTAGAAAACTTGTTTCGATTTTCATAATATCCTCCACATTGCCTTATCATTACAAACACCCTTCACTTCGACCGCATTCATTCACTTTTACATACACGCTCTCCTATTCAACACATTACAATCATGCATAAAAGCTCTTGTATTCAAAAGGCTCCTAATATTCCTCCTCGCAAGAGCGTGTTCCACCAAATCATCCATTAGTTTCTCGGTCTACTCCTTCCCCAACTCCTATCATCCACTATCATAAATCATTTTAGTTATTCGACTCTCAACATGGCCAAAGTAACGAGGCTCACGCTCTTTACGGGCCTGCAATACCGCGTATTTATTCTTCAGTTTCACCCAGTGCTATCTCAGTGATTTCCCCACTAGGTTTAGACCGCTTAGGTATTGCTAAGCGAGACGAGTAAGGAAGATATATTTTTTTTCAAAGGTTAGGCGAATAACACATATATTTAGTAACAATTTTCGCGCAAAACGAAGGCTTTGTAAAGTATATTTATGGAAGAAGAATATCTAACCATGCCAAGCTGAGCAATTTTGTCTATCACTTTCCTTCTCCAGTAAAAACGAAGAAAGAGTTGGAATTATTTCCAGAATTTGAAATGCCAAAGAAGACAACTCTTTGATTGTTGCCTAGCCAAAACATTCTGCATTTTCCTCAAGCCTGGAAAGCAATTACACATTGATTAATCCTTAAATATATTTATCCTACGATCATTTTTATTTGCATTCCAAAATATGAAGCAATTTTTTAAGGAATATTATATATCACTCGCACATTTTACTCATGGCTTAATAACATCCCTCACCCTCATTCACCCCTCAAGTTTAATATTTGTTCGAGACACTCTGGCTGAGTGCTAAATTCCATTCCGTTGATCACAATATTATATGAAATTTCAACGTTTTCATTTATGGTAAACATAATTTTTTAAACTCTCAAATGCGTTGATGACGCCCTTCTCAGAAATAACCTTTGGAACAAGAGATAACACCCCCAAATTTGGGTACGAAATTGATGAAAATAACGGCAAATCATTTCAAATACTTTAGTGCTGCTTTATATTGAAATAAATTAAAATTAAAATTCCGATGTCCTCTTTCCCTTTAACTCCTAAAATGGTGAAATTATGACTGATGGTGATGGGACTTTTACTTAGTGAGGATTTTCCTCAGCTCTTAATTATTAAGTTAATTATACTCTAAATATCTCAAAGGTTCTATTCCCACTTCCGTAAGAAATCTGTGTGAAGGTTTGCGCGGCTAGATGAAATTGAACATTTAGGCTTTCCTGATTTTCCTCCTCGTTGGTCCATTATGTAGGGACAACAGTTTCGCCGACATCGCAGTAGGCTACTTTAGGTCAGTGAACTGAAGATGCAGGTTCTTTGACCTTCTTTTATACATAATCCGTTGGGGTTAGGTCCGTTCTGATTGATTGAAGTAACTTTTGGTTTCCCACGCAATACTGACGTAATTTTCTCAGCTTAGGTGTTTTCTTTAATAATTCACCTGAAGAAAAATTACAATATCATGTCATCACAGTTTTAGACCACAGTAAAATCCATTGATAATGGGTGAATTTTTTAGGGTTTGGTCAAGAACAAGTCGATACCGTTGCCAACGTTTTGATTTATTTGTAAATCTTTATCTGGTCTATATATTAAATGGAACATACCAATAATGTACATATCTCATAACAGGATTCAGTAGACAAACCACATGTCTTTTTATTTAAAACCGATAAACATGACTGTAACTACAGCAACCGTTACCTGGGCAGGGATGAATTGTGTATTGAGGGTCAATAGTATATATGTACGAGGCATGTTTTTTAAGTAAGTACCGTTTTTAAATTCGGCCGATGCAGTGCAGCGGTGGGCATTTGGCATATGCACGCTGTGTACCTACATCTGTTAGGAAGCCACAGACGCTGTTACGGAAATATTCGGCCGTGTTTATGTTTGTTTGAGAATATTTCTATTGTCTCCGCCGAGTGAGAAACCCGCCGACTGCAATTTAAGCGCTGTGATTCGTTTTCTTAGAGCAAAAGGCGTGAAGGTGGCTGAAATTCATCGTCAGATCAGTGACGTTTATGAATAAAACAATTTGAACGATGGAATGGTGCGGAAATGTGTTAGAGCTTTTAGAGATGCCCGCAAAAACGTTAAAATTATCGAAAGTTTGCTCATGCTGGGTACCGAAAATGTTGATTGCTGCATGACAATGCCCGTCCATCAAACTCAAGATCTCATCGGATAAATTTGCTGGGAACAACTTGATCGTCCTCTGTATATCCCAGATCTAGTGCCTTCTGACTCCTGTATTTGCATTTGAAGATGCATCTGGGTGGTCAGTGCCACGACAATGATGATGAAACCAAAACGACCGTGTTATAGTGGTTGTCAAATCAGGCGGCAGGCTTCTATGAGGAAGGGATTCAAAAGCTGGTTCTACGATACGAGAAGTGCCTTAATATTAGTCTAAATTATTTAGAAAAAAAACAGATTAAGGCATAGGTTTTCACGTAAAAATAAAATAGTTAAGGAAAGTGTAGGTACTAGGTTTATTTTAATTTCAAAACGGTACTTACTTAAAAAATACGCCTCGTACATAGTGGTTTGATAATTGTATCTCCTTTCTTTGTTATTTTAAACAAAATTACAAAGAAAGGAAAAAATTACAATCCCAGCGAAAATCGGCCACCATATATCGTGCTGTTATTTACTTTATACTTTTAAATTAAAGATTAATCCAAATTATCAATTAAAACAAAGGAATTTCAACTCATATGCATGCATTTCTGTCATTCAGGTGACCATCTACAGGGAGAGTTAAAATCTCGTAAACGCGCACGTCTCTACGAGATTTAAACCCTCCCTGTCGGTGGTCACCGGGATGACCGAAATGCATGCATAGGAGTCAAAATTCTTTCGCTTTCATAGATCAATTTTCAATTTAAATTTAACAAGTCAATTGCAGTCTTCTTAAATTACTTCATACTTGACGATTAGAATCACAGCAAAATTTCTCGAATATCACAGTTCACCAACGAAAAAAAACACTGTTCCGACTCCTTTTGTAGGTCTTCGCCGCATACAGACAACGTGGATAAATCTTTAATTTAAATTTAACTAGTCAATTGCTGTCTTCTTGAATTACTACATACTTGACGATTAGAATCAGAGCAATATTGCTTGAACATCGCAGTTCACCATCGAAAAAAACACTGTTCCGACTCGATACTCCGACGTTTTGTATGTCTTCGCGGCATACCACAAATCCTGTTGGCGAATCAGAAGCATTGGGGGCGACGGAAGCAGGATTTCCAAGTTCCCACCTTGATTCTCTTTCCTGGAAACCGATATCCTCCTCTCGTAGTAAGCGCAAAAATAAAATTTACAACGGCATTACGAGGACTTACACATTTCGGGAACCGACGACGTTTTCCTGGAAAGCCCAATTCCATGCTCGGGTACTTACGTCGGATAGACGAATGGAGCGATAAGTATTCCAGCTCTGGAATGTCTGGCGTCATCGATAACCCTTTCGCTACGAAGGACGTTTTACCACGGCGTAAATTTTTCTACGCAAACGAACGAACGACGTTTCAAAACGGCGTTTCCGCTAAGCTAGTCTTAAGGAGGTTCCGCCGCGACTGTGTGACTCAAAACAAATACTAAATATCACATTTTTTATATTTTGTCAAAAAAATCCTGCTTTCACTGATGCAATGCGAAACCTATAGAAACCCAAAATTAAGGAACAAAATTTGCAGATTATTCCACGAATGTATTTTAAATTAGCACTTTTTTCCAGCCATAGGAGCCGACTGCAGCGCCATTTCCTACAAATTACCGCTTTTTGACTTCAGTTACAGCATTAATTCTTCAATAACAAGAAAAATAGTCGATAGCAATAAAAAATAAAATGGACAGAATATATAGGAAAAGATATGGAACAATAAAATAAATAGAAAAGCTACGCTATATTACGCTCATTAAAGCCTTAATGGACCCCAGATCTATAATTATTATTATTATTAGGGCAATCTACCGATAATGGTAGGATTAAATGGGGGTGAGTAAAAATCCTCTACATGTTTGCATGCGCAGGGCTATCCCTATCAAACTAAACAAGTACTTTCTTCATCTCATGCCCTACCTCTCTTCATCATCCCATGCATAAAATCTTTTCTCTTCCTTCCCCTTCTCCTCTTACCCAACATCCTCCAATCTATCACGGCTTTCAAGCAACCCTTTAGCAAGCAACCAAGCAGCCCCTCATTACCTCAGCAGCCATAATTTTCTATTCTAGGATAAATATTAGCACCTTCTTCAAATGTAGGAATAATTCTCCTTTTCCTAAAAACTTCTATGCATGTAAAAATAAGAACACATTGTGATTAGTAAAAATGTGAAAACATTTGCTAATTTTATACATATTCTATCACTTGTCTAAATTATAGCACTTGACATGAGAAGACATGAGAGAAAAATCATGGAGGTAAATCATGATTAAAACACCTTAAGCTTGATATCTTCCAAGGATTCCGCGACGCGAACTTTTCTTTATGCTATTGAGATTAATAAATAACCTATTTACAACGGTGTATATCTAATGTACGTAACAAAAATTAATTCTAAGTTTATTTGAGAAAAATTTGCATTCGAATTGGAATAAGAGAGGAGCATTATTTTGCTAATTAGAAAATGATAAAATAAGACATTATTGCACCCATTCTGAGACAATATGATCCGCCGAAATGATTTGCACAGGGAAATGTGCAATTTAAAGATCACCTTAAATAATAACTACCTCAAAATTGTCAGAAAACGCCTAAGTTTAGGAGTATAATACTTAAAAGTTCAGCATAATTAAAAATAAAATGTAAATTTCATCATCAGCATATATCAACCTAAAGATTGGTTTGCTGCGGTTCTACAATCCACTCTCCAACCGCTTCTTTCCTACATAACACATTACTTTGACGATCTTCACAATTTTCCTGATGTATTCAATTTTTGGTCTTACCCTTATAATTTTATCATTCATTTATTTATATATATTGTTTTAGAGATATTATTCATCATCTGAGTAATCTACCGGTAAAAAGTAGGTTATGATGAAAGTCAGAGAAAACCCAACAGACTCTTACACGTGCAGTGCCATATCTACCCCTAGTATTTCATTCTTCATATCAGCATGTCCTACCTTTCTCCATCCCGTCCATAAAACCCACCATCTTTCTCCCCATTTCCCGCTTGCCCAACATCCTTCCCTCTACCACGGCCTTCAGCAAACCATCGCCCCTCATTACCCCTTCCAGCCACCTACCCTGCCTTCCCCTAATTCATCCACAAGTTTTCTCTCCTCACCCACTATGTCAAGCACTTCCTCATTTGTCTTCCTTTCCGTCCAACGCACCTTCTCCATCCTCCTCCACACCCACATCTCGTACGCCTTCAGGAAATTTTCGTCTTCCTTTCTCAAGGTCCACGTTTCTGCCCCATACAACGCCACACTCCATATCGAGCTCTTCACCAACCTCTTTTTCACATTCTTACTTAAGGTGGTTTGAGCGAGATAGTTCCCTAGTCATAGTGGAGACCATATTCAAATTTAATTTTTTGATTTCAGCGTCTGTAAGAAGTGTGAAATAAATATTGTTATATTAATGGCGCTAAGGCATAGTTATATATGCCCAAACATCTCTGTAATTAAATAAATAAAGCTACATAAGTCTCTAACTTGACTCATTTTTTCCCGCCGAAGGGCTGAAAACCCTTCAAACCGGCAGGTTTTTTTGCGATTCTGTAGAAGTTACTGCGGTGAGTAATAGATTATTTTTTTTAAATAGTTGAGAAAACATGCCATCTATACACCGTTAGGTTTTTGACGAAATCTAGGTGTTATAAATTCCTTTTCCCTTCAATATTCTCCCTCTGGAGCGCACAGCCATAATCTATCCCATTTAAATCAGCTTATATTTACAGGCAAATTGCTCGAAAAGTAGTTCGGCTAGGGGTTGATATTTTTATATCATTGGAAAGATGAGAGTTGTTTCTTTAAAATGAGGCTAAATTCATCAAATTCTAGGTGAAGCGATTTTTCGCTCAAACTACCTTAAGGTCCCCGCCATTGTGTATCGAGATATGTCGGATAAATTTGTCCATTTTTCTTTTCCTTAGATTTCTTTTCTCTCCAACCATTCGTTGAAGTACTTCGTTGACGATTATCTACGTCCATTCGATCTTCTTCATTATTCGATACCATCACATTTCCGTTGCTTCCAATCTCTTTTGCTCTGCAGCTTTTACTGGCCAGGCTTCACTGCCATTCAATAGCATGTTCCAGATAGATTTTTTAAATGCGGAGAGTCAAAATGAACTCATCGTATTAGGCAAAACTGTTGATTCATTTTGATATTTGTGTGGTAAAATTTTTTCATGGGATCGTATCACAATATCTTTTATATTTAATTAAGATTTTGACCGGCACTGGCGTAATACATTGAAGTTAAATTGTCGTTGAAAATAAATAAAAAAGTTTACTGTGTATTTCATATTTGAAACAGATGGTGCCCGTTGAATTTCTACGGGAATAAGAAGAAAAATAAAATTGTTGTATAGGCTGAAAATAATCCTCCCAATATGATGTTCAACGTGCATTTAATACGTATTACTCTTGAACCACACATGTAAAGATTGGAAGAAAAGTACCCCGACTGAAATCTCGCTGTAATTCAATTAAATTGACTACGTAAATATTGTCGCAATTTACATAATAATATTAATACAATAATATTTATTTATCCATTTAATCAACATTACTATCACATCTTTAAATTTCAAATAAAAAAGGATAAATTAGTAATCCCTTTTAGGCATTGCCTGTACTTGGGATACCTCACAATTTACATTGCGAATAATTGAAAAAAAACAAATCGGGAATAAGTTCCTATTCCAAGCCTATGCTGTGCTTACGAAGTAAATAAAAATATCTATTGGTGAAATGGAAGAAATATCGAAGATTTTAGAGTCAAAATTCAAATTGTAGGCAAAAACAAAGCGAATATGATAATAAAGTGCACGAGTTAAAATCTTTGTTCTTTCGGCCACCGGGTACTAAAACTTCTAAGCCTATATCACTAGTGCAAGTCATTTAAAAAAGCAATAAAATTATGCTCTGCACCGAATCCAATGTTTTTCTTATTGAAGTAAAAGTTACTTTTTAAAAAGCCAACACAGAGGCTCCTGAGGCCCTTGAATGTGTGCCACATTTTGAGTCAATCCGTCAAGGGGCGTGGCAGGGTATGGTGTTGAAATAGGTTCTCAGCTCTACATATAGAGATGTCATTTTTCACCAAAAGATGAATTTTTCACCAAAAAATTAATTTTTCACCGGGTGTATGCTATTGGGTTGATGCAAATTTTCGCATTGTTTTCTGGCTTGACGACTTCTACCACTCTAAACAAGCAGATTTATTCAGATTTGGATATCAGATCTGAAATCGAATGTCTATCCCAGCGTTGGGAGATAGTCGTAGATAGTGAGTAGATCATATTTATGATTAATCTCAGCATGCTATTAATCTCAAATAAAAACTTTTATAACAGCCAAATACTATGTGAACTTTACATCAATCAAATATATTCGCTTTTAACTCGTAGAGCACAGACTTCTCCGGCCGTATGCATATATGTATAAATACGCATTGCAGCGAAAAAGTCAATCTATACTTGTGGGAAAATAAGGTGATGTGTGGTTCTGGAACTAAATTTTATTCTCCAAGTTTGAAAATGTGTCTCAAAGATTGTAGGAAGGCCGATCATGAACATGTTTTTTTAAATCTGTCTTTTGAGTTCGACTATCTTGGGAAGGGGAAATAATCTAAGCGATGGTGTCGGGAGGGCAAAAGGTTTGAGCAAAATAGGTTGAGAACCACTGGTGTAAACTAAATTATACCTTAGGTTTGCAAGTGCAACGAATTAGAACGCAGCTGCGAACCAATGTAAAATATATACATGTAGGTTTTTAGGGACGCTTACGGTATTGCTCCTTAACTTTCCATTTCCATATACCCGTGTCTAGGAATACTTCAAGAGTATTCTCAAGACTATATTGAATCATCACATTATCCCATACACCCAATATACTCGCCTCGAAATTCACAATTCTTTATCAGCATTCCTAATTAGCTCCATCCATATCAACCCTTCTATCTCCGCATTCCAAAAATATGAAGCTTTTCACCGAATTCCAGTGAAATTCTCTCAGACTTCCGACCGGCTCAGGTTCTCCATCTCCACCGGCGTTTCGATGGATAAGTCTTACAAACGTTTTTCAGATGGAAAGTCGGTCAAAAGGCTGGTGGAGATGGAGAACCTGACCCGGGGGGTTATTTTGTAATCTCACCTTTTTAATGACTCTTTGCAGGACGGCGGGAGACCAGTTTCGTTCTCTTAATGATCGGCTCACGGATCGGCCAAGGTCCGTGGAAACGATGATGGCTCCATTCCACATTCCTTATGACACGTGGGATAGAACTAATGAAAGGCGGAGGCAAATGAAATGGATCAAGAGTCGAAAGATACGGAGCAAGAGTCGAAAGAGTCGGTGAATCACGGGAAAGAGCTGGTGACACAAGAAAAAGACCTGCAGATCACCACTTGAGAGCCGAAGATGATCACACCGCCTAGATGGCGGAGTGGAACTACGAAACATGACGTAATTTTACGTATTTTGCGATGCATTTACACTTATGTGAGATTACCTAATAACCCCCCCGATCGGAAGTGGGTGAGAATTTCACTGGAGTTATTCGCCGGGAAAACAAAAATCCTACATTTTCACCGAATTAATTATTTTATCTACCTTCAAATCTAATGGATATGATTCGTTTTATGCTCTCTATTTCAGATAATTTTTACCAAAATTATCGATTTTTCCGACTGAATTTTACTCTTATGAATACATTTCGCAAATGAATATGTTTTCCGATCATAATTTCAGATCCCGCGGCGACGCGGGAAAGATGTATCTTTCGCGAAGCTCTCTTTTCTCCGCCAGATGGTGTAGTGTTCGGGCGAGGGTAATAAACTGACCATTTGCGTGCTCAGGGAGTCCCCTCGCACTGTTGGGGATTAGTCGTCCACCTCTCTCTCTCTCTCTCTGTCTCTCCCTGGTCATTTTCATTGAGAGGCGTAATTTATAGTCGCCAAGAGAAGAGAAACGTCGGCCGCGGGATTATTAGGCCCCAAGCCTTGGTGGTCGAATTAGCTATGCGCGCTTTCATTTGAATATTCCCTTGATGTTAGGCTTTGGCTGCCGATAAGAGGAGGATGATCCAGCTTAACTGGCCAGAAAGCGTTGTCATGGACACGCTGGATTGTTAATGAATTACTTTTCGCTCGGTCGCCGTTCATACGTTTAAGGAAAGAGTACAAGGGATTATCGGGTGGGCTCGGGAGCTCCTGCCCAGCCAGGGAACTCCAAAGTGGAAATCCGGTCTTCATTATCATCGTCCCTGGTATCATTATGCGAGGTGATGAGGAAAAGACCCACTTGCTTTTCTTATTCTCAAGTGCTTGAATAAAGATTTTGAAATTTATTCGTGTTTCACCTTTGTTTCCCCCATGAAAGAGAATTTAATTGGATGATATAATTAATTAGGTTCGGAGACACTACTGTGGGAAGGAGGCATAACTGTCGTTGAAGCAATTACAAAGGATAATAGCGGCATTGTCAATTAGTAGTCCGCTACAATGTCGCCTTGTGATGGAATTTTTGGATCTACACGGAACTAATATAGATGCGCCATAGACCCCCATTTTCAACGTCATATTCGCCTTGTTTCATTGCAGTTGGATTAAAAATATAGACACAAAGTCCAACAAATGCAGTATTTAAAACATGATCATTAAAACTCGATATCCAGCACGTTGTTACTACAGATACTTTGCACCAAAGAGTGTCCCACAATTCAAACCAAATACAGGGACACCCATGGTATAATAGTTAGAAGTTCTACACTAAAAAATTCAATTGCCGAATCCACTAATATTGAATTTGCCGTATCTGAAAATCGTTTTATTATTTAGTGAAACATAGTAGCCCACTGATGTTGCTAAATGTCATTCCAAGCACACTTCTGTCTACACTGTCTACACTTAATATCGTGGGAAATATCCATTTTGTACCTACTCAACTCTTCAAAAGTCTTCCTACAAAGTTAGTTTTCTACCAAAGCTTCCTTCGACCTTCTTTGAAAGAATAAATTGAAGGGGAGTTTTTGTTTTTATAGATAAACGCCTAAAAAACTCTAAGATAGATATTTTAATAAATACATATTTGCATTCCAAGAAGCGTCTGACTCTCCTGAGTCCTCGGAAAACTGAAATCTGCTCCACCATGAAATATTAAGGAACTGATAAGCACCACTGATGCGCAGAGATGTGACATGAGAAAAGGCTGACAATTTCTCTGGAATTGCAGTTCACGTAAAAAGAAGAAATAATCTCCCTCTCTTGCCATTCCAATGTTATCTCAGAGCTTTTACAATTTTATTCGATCACATTGGTCAGTCAGTATTTAACCTACTATATCTGAGTTGGCTGTGAATAATCAAAAATAGGCTTAATTTGGAATGCTCTGTGAGGTGCTTTTAAGTGCACGCTTCAACCTTCCCTACAGAAATAAGTACATGGGAATCACGTAATTCTAAAATGGCAATGAGCAATTCCCGGAATTATTGGACCGTTTTCATGGAACGAATTGCCCAATGCCCAGACAACACGATTTGTGCCATGAAAACAGAAAAAAATATCTTCCTTCAATAATCTTGACAGTTTCAAAATTTGACTTCAATAAACTTGACGACCTTTGCCTTTTTAACTAAATAGATATCAATAATATTTTCTGTGCTTATTACGAGATGTGTGACTTTCCAAACTTGATGCCATGTTTTTCCGGACTACAAGGTGCTGCCCAGCACGGAAAGCCGAGTCGAAGCCGACGCGGGCTTCAGCAAAGACATAACAATTCCAATGGACAGACATTTTTAAGACAACAGAATTATCTAAATTACAAAAATAAAGGTAAATATTTCGCACACGATAATGACAAAGCTCGGTTTAAAAGCATCCCGGATAAAATTAACTTTCATCTGAACCCAAGTCAAATCAACTTACACTTGAACCTCTGTTGTTGAAAATAAAGTAATGTCGTGTTTGTTGGCCGAAACAATCCCCGAGTAAAACGAGAGAACAACCTATCTGACCCAACCTAGTCTGACAAAATATTTCTATGAATTAAAAATTACACGACGGCACCTCCTTACTCCACCTTGCACCTCTTTTAGGTGGCTGGAGCGAGTTTTATTTGCATACAGATTAACGTGAAACTTTGCATACGTGCCCTTATTAGTAACATCTATAAATAAAGGAGAAAGAATTGCATGTTACCGATATGATTTCTTGGCAATTAAATGCTTTTTTAATGCGTAGCCTTAAAACACATGACATATTTTGAGATAATTCGATCACATCTGAGCATATTTTCTCCTAAACGCGACAAAATACGTTTCTTATTATTGCAATAGTTGCTAACAAGTATCAAGGAACTATGCCTAGTAAAAAAAGATAATTTAGATATAGTTTTCGCTTAAATTTCGAATTTCACGCCGAAAATCCAAGTCATAAATATCCTTTTATTGAGGATAATTTAAGGATAAAGAAAATTTTAAAATATAATCCTTGCATCATTTACATCACTTCATGTATGGTATTTTCACTGTATAAACAGATTTACTTAAGTGAAATGTGGTCTAAGAATTTTTTTTCGACTTACTTAAAAAGTTATTAAAATGAGCCCTCAATGACTCACGATTACCACTCCAGTCACCATAAGTTGCTTCCTTTCCGGTGATGATCGAAAGGTCCCTAGAGTTGTGTGGTAGGCTCGTTTTATTGTTTTCTTTTTAGGAAGTTGGAAGCTTTGGTCACAGACATCTACGCTAATTTTTTCATTCGCTTGCTGTATCTATAGCAGAGTACCTGCCACACACCTTGTGGTGCCTTGCAGGGTATTTTCCCCTGCCATATGCCCTTGAGGTGGCTTGCAGGGTATTTTCCCCTGCCACATGCCCTTGAGGTGGCTTGCAGGGTATTTTGTAGGTGTACCTAACGAATTTGAGCAGCGAATCCAAAATCTGCGAAAACATGCAACTTCAATCGCCTTAATATTTATCTTGTGACTAATCTCATCAATCTAATATTAAAACGTTTAATTTAGGCACTAATATTTTGTTCAAAAACTCCTGTCCCTCAATATTATACAGATAGTTACTAGATTATAGATTGAAGAGAGTAGATGGTGTATTGATAGGTGTCTTGCCTACACAAAAGTGAATCCGATTATTTTGCGAAAAACAATCCACCTTACATGGGCATCACGCGCAATTTGCCCATAAATTTTATTGCAAATGCAATCCTTTTTTTGAAATTATTTTATTATTGTAGAAAAATCATTATGATACGGTGAAAATGTTTCTAATAATGCCTATGTTTTCGGTGATTCAAATGTACAACTAATCCATTCAATAAAGTCGATTACGCATTTTAATGGCTTCAATATTCCCCTGGGCTATCGTACCTTATAGTTCCAACTATTATCTAATATAATCTTGAGGCTGTTTCCAAGTAGACATAGACATCACTATTATCATATACGCTACTACACTAGCTAAATCATCAATGAGCAATCTAGTATAATGACTAACAAAGGGTTGCCCAATCCTGCCCGCTCAAAAAAGAAGGCTGCCCATGCCTGCACTAGATAAAGGAAGCCCTACATTACGGAGAATAAAAGGATTAATGTATTCGAAGTGTGATCCTAGCGTCCAATTTTAAAGGTATCATTGGTAGGTAGGATTGAAAACGACGAGATTCTGCAACGTATAAAAGAGGTGCCGTCTGAGGAACACGGTCAAGAAAAGGCGATGCACCTGAATTGGATACATTCTACAACATTTCAGTTCTATACACTTTAGTAGAGGGGGGTGGAAGGCTAGCAACACGAGCGGAAGACCTAGAAGAAGATGACCCAGAAGAGAGACCAGTCAACAGAGCAGTCAATCAAAACCATCGCAGAGAACCAAGCATGTGGCTTCAATACCGGCTTGGAGAGACAAGTGGATGAACGCATAGAAAACTGTCGTAAGCCAATCCATTGATTCGTGGAAGGTTATTCGGGATTTCCACCGGGTCAGGTTCTACATTACGGCCGACGTTTCCATGAACGAGTCATCCATCGTCATGGACGACTCGTTCATCGAAACGTCGGCCGTAATGGAGAACCTGACCCGGTGGAAATCCCGAATAACCTTCCACGACACAATACGCCGGGAAAGCCTGCGATCATTTTTCAATCCACTGATTGAGAACCTAGAATGTAGAATGACTGCATATCACAGATATCTTCGTCTACCATACAGCCTTTCTCCAATTAATTGGTGGCCATTGAAGTCGGCACATATAATGGAATCGAGCGAAATGAATTGATAAGAATAATTTTTGGTGGTTAAAATGTCAGTCTTTCATATAAAAACTGGGATTTTCCGACACATTTCGATAATTATTCACCGATTACATTCATAGTCACCCATTTTATACAAATGACCCACGCTAAATTCCCTATTTCTTCAATACCATCGATCGTGCACTGGAGCTTTTACGGTAAAGCATGCATTTTTCCTCGTTAAAATCACGTAAAAAAGTTTCTAAAATCATTTTATTGGATTAATAACAGAAGCTGATATATGTATTTTATTTTTATACTCGCGCATTTTCCTTTTGTTACTTTTGACATATCTACTAGTGCAGGACTGCACGTAACAATGTTAACCAATGATTTAATTAGATCTTATTGTTCGTAAAAAATACATCAATTGGTTTTCATCCCTCGCGTATAAATTATTCGTTGTTTCTGTGCATGAAGTTTTAAAAATATAATGCCATCATTTGATTTATGCTCCCTTGTTTTTTATAGCCGCTTAGTTTAATAGGGGAAAACTATGTTTTTTAGCCGGAGCTCAAACGAAATGCTGTGAGCACAGCAAGTATAGTCCATATGCCTTAAAAAGGCTAGGTACCTAAAACATTTTTACTAGTGAAAGATACAGCCTCAAATTACATGGAGGCATTTACGTATGATAACGAGTAAAGGATACAAATTTTACAAGAATATTAATGGAAACCAAACTGTGTTTCCGAAGGAACCATAGTCAAGTTTCAACAAACGTTTTTGTGCAATTGTTATATTTCCTACATCAATAAATGACTGCCAAATATTCCTGTGGACAGTTCACGCGATATCGAGGATTTTCTTCCGCAGATAGAAATGAGCAAAACAGTTAACACTTACTAGGGGAAAGTAAGAAAAGGTAAACGGGTCCCGGAACGCTACCTTGTGGTACCTCGCCATTCGGTCAGTCGGACCACGCGTTCCACTGCCATACATTCCTAAGGACAGTTCATAGCGATATATACGACTTTCTTCCTGAGATGGAAATGATAAAAAACAGTTTACGCATGCCTACTAGAGGAAAGAAAGAATAGATAAACGGGACCCGGAATGCTACCTTGCGGTACCCCGCCATTCGGTCCGTCGGACCACGATCGCTCCGGTTCAAGACCAAGGGGAAAAGTTGAGCGGGCGAGAAGAATGGGGGAACGTTGGTGTGGAGGGCAAGAGTAGATGTGGAGGAATTGGGAAGAGGGGTAAGAGGAGAAAGGAATGGGAGGGGAGGGGAGATTGAGGTAAATAAAGAGAGGGGGAGGGAGGAGAGAGTCGGTGAGTAATAAATGAAGGGTATGGGAGGAGGGATGGGGGATGGTGGGGAGGAAGAGGGAGACAGTTGTGGTGGGTGTGTGGCAGGGAGGAAGGAGTGGGTGTGGGTGGAGAAGAAAGGGGAAGGGGAGGGGTGGAGTGTGGGGATTGCATGTGTGCGTCGCAATTGGAAGGGAATTCGGAAAAGAAGCGCAACTACAGCTGGGCTGTGGGACACAGGTGGACGGGAGAAGTGGGGTGGAATTGGGGGGGGTTGGTTTTAGGGGGAAGAGAGGGGTGGAAAAGGAGACACGGGGGACTTAACAGGGGGGGAGGGAGGGGAAGGTAGGCAACGGATGCAGGCTGTTCCTAACCATCACCCGAACCACACACATATACGCGTATGCCCCATCCCACGGAACCAATCCTAACCCCCAACCCCCCCAGCCCCGACAACCAACTCCCCCTCCATCCACCCTCTCCCACCCCCCTCCCTCTCTCTGGATGCACTAATGAACCCAGGAGCCTCCCGGCGCATGCGCGGAAGACCCTCCCGCGGACGGCAAAACGAACGAACTGGGTAGTGTTAGTGGGAGGAGATGTTGGGTGGGGTGGGGCTGGGTGTGGGTGACGGGTGACGCGCTGGGGTGGGGCAGGGGAGGTGGAAGGTGGTGGGGGGAGGGAGCGTTGGGCGGGCGTCGGCGCCTGGGGGCGTGAGTAATTGGAAAGCGGTGTGGGGAGAGGGGTGGGATGTATAAAGGGGGAAGGGAGCCGAGTGGGGGGCTGTAGTAATGGGGGGAAGGGTAGGAAAGGACGGAGTGGGAGAGGAAAATGATTTTCACGTGAAAGGGTGGAGGAAGAAGAAGAAGGAGAGGCGTGACGGCGTGCTTGCGTGAGCGGAGAGAGAGAGCGAGCGACTCATTATTTTGAGGCGCTTTAAAAGCTCCTGAAGCCCTTCATTTTTCATCTTTTTTATTAATTTTTTGTGTTTTTAAGTCCCAGAGATTAGCTCTAATACTAAGGGAGCCGTTTATGCTGCAAGCAGTACGTACGTAAGCATAACGGGGAGAGAGCTTGAGGAATGTAGGTTCATTCAAGAGAAACACATATGTAATAGTGCGTTCCAAGTTTTCATTTCACTATGGACTCTTATGGCGTTGTCCGGCCCAGGTTGTAACATAAGGCATTTCAAGAACCATGTTTCCAGGTTTGTGGTATTTTTAAAGTGCCACTACTTGAACGGGAAAGAGCCAACACATGCCCCTTGGCGAAGTAGCTCTACATGGTTTAAAAATATTCTACTTCGCTAATTTCTGATTTTTTATGTGTTTTCTGGGGACAAGCAAGGAGGGAGAAAGATTAATATGGAATGACATAGCACCGACAACACTGTTATCCATAATCACTGTGATAGACAAACATACTTTTGAGTATTCCACATTTAGTTGATAGAATGAGCCTTATGGAGTGCACCGTTGCCAAACTTAGGCTCAGCGTGCACATCCTTCGACCACTTAGGCAACCACTTAGAACAGCGTGCCAATTTTAAGGAAGTAACTATTTTAGGGAGTAACATTTGCATATTGGAATACTCCTATACGTACAGATAGCATACGCACTAGCACCATGCTAATTTTCGCGTTACCATTTGCAACGAGCCATCCCCAGCCTTATGGAGATTTACACGTGAGACGAATCTCCAAAAGAGCCCGTACTGTCAACAATATAAAGAGCGTCCTATAGTTGTGTCGCACGGACGAAGGTATCCCAAAGTCCAGGCTATACCTGTATTCGTTCTGAATTTATCCGATTGCTTCAAAGAGTTTATAGCATTTATTATTTATCCCATACCCTTCCACTAGGCTTAAGGTTCTGACCGTATTGGATATTAGACCAAAGATAGCAAGAGAGAAATTTTTCCAGAGTCATAATGGAGAACATGTTTGATTTTTACTTTTAAATTTAGGTGTTGTAATAAGCAAGAAGTAAATATGAGATATGAATGATGAAAAAACTTTGCTTTATATGACTGTACTTCTCATTATTAAGCTAAATATACATATTTGATTCTTTAACTTGACTAGTTATTTCACGCCGTATGCTGAAAAGTCCTAAACAATGAAGGTTTTTTTACGATTTTCGAAAAAGATATACGGTGAGTAATCAATATATTCTTCAAAATGATTAATAAAACGTATTAAGTATCTACCGTTACATTTCTGACGTGACCTGTTAGCGAGAACGTCCCCAAATATTTTAATAATATCTCTCTGGAGCGCACAGCCGTGATAGCGGACAGAATTTCCCATGGACCATGGCTGATATTCCTTGGCAAATATTTGTAAAAGTAGTTGATAGAGGTTGAGTAGCTGATATTTTTGTATGATAGGAAAAATGAGATGTTTTATAATGAGACCAAATTCATTTAATTTTAAGTGAAATAATATCTCGCTCTAACTAACTTATCACAGGTTGTGAGATTAAGAAACGGGTGGAGATACACTCTTCGCGCAAGAACTGGAGCGAGATTTTAAAAAATGTTCACCTCGTTCCCCCGCTCTATTGATCTTCTGCATAAGTTCAGCAGTATGTCTAAAGTTGGTCCAAGATCTCGAACAATCTTTTCTGATGAAGAGAAAAAGACATATTATTTATTCAAGCATGATACAGCCTTCCAGCTACATTTTAGCATCGGTTACTGAATATTATACCAATGCGATTAAGCAAACCATAAGTTTAATGAAAATGTTATCGAACTATTTTCTAAATGAAAAACTCCTAGATGACTGGATATGGCGATATCCTGCGGATGACTTGGTACCTACGTTTCCGACCCCTTAGGTCTATGTTTTTTATATCCGTAGGCATGTGGTAGACATCGTTTTGCATCATCGTTGCTAGCAATATCGGAAGATCTTCAGGCAATATTGGAATAGTGCAGTTGACAGAAATGCAGCCAATTTGTAAACAAGTCCAATGCCGTTTGGCGAAGGGAATCACGTGATCGAAGAATCCATGATGGTGGCCTTCGTTAAAATCATAAGATATTGTAAATTTGTTTACTTTTCATTTCTTTCTAAGCCAAATCAGTATATTTCAACTTGACTATTATCTTGGACGGACTATATGTGTATAAGCAGATTTGTCAGAAATGATAGATTAATATTTGAAAGCCTGTTTCACTAAATGTTACACAAAACATGACGATGTAAATATTATCTGAAGAGAAAAACTATCCCAATCGTAGTGGAAATACTGCAGATGTTGTTTTGGCCCTCCTTTCATCCCATGGTACCCATCTATGTGTTAGCCTATTTGGTGCACACACGTTGCAGCGTGTCTTCGTTGATGGCATCATCAAAGCATCGGCAATGCAGTCCTGGAGCTCTTCCAATATTGCTTGCAATGATGACATAAAACGATGTCTTCCACAAGCCTACGAAGGAAAAGTCGTAAACGCACCAAGTCATCCGCAGGATATCACCACATCCAGTCATCTAGAAGTTGCTCATTCAGAAAAAAGTTCGATTACATTTTCATAAAACTTTTTGTTTGCTTAATCGCATGGGCATAAGATTCAGTAATCGATATTCAAATGTATCTGGAAGGCTGTATCATGTTTGAATTAATATTTCCTTTTCTCTTCACCAGAAACGAATATAAAAATTAAATTGTCCGAGATATTTCAGATGAAGATTCATTTAGACGTACCTCAGATATCATAAATGTCTAGTTTACATGCTGTCACAAATCCAAAATTGAGTTAAAATGTGTGTATTCATCAATTCATATTTTCAAGCAATGCTCCTACATTATTTCGATGGGCATATCTCACGAGCGTTCACATTTCCATAAGTCATAGTGGCACGAAAAAAGAGATAATGGAAGAAATGTGGACTGTGGGCAATTAAAAATAATAAAAATATTTATTTCCGAAGTTCCAATTTCACTTTCATGATTAAGTTCTCAGAGTCTTACATGATATTTCGTATCACTCGCTTTGAAGCTCTAGCAGCACTCTTCCCCTTTCGATGCTCATATGCTATTATGCAATTCTAAGAAGCACGAGAACGAAAAATGTTTTGTACATATAAAGTCAGGCGGCTCTGATTCATATTAGGAATGACTGTATATTTTAAGAATATAAAAAATCAAAATATGTCAGTAGGCTTCCTCTCATACGGAAAGTTTTTTATATAATTTACAAAAGTACGGTTAAAAAGATACATAGTATTTATCATTTTTTACTGTTCATTATGCTTATCTCTTTTAGGGGAGATAGAATGATGACAATTTTATTTCTCTGAAAAGTATTTATTTTTTATTCTCTTGAAAGGTATTTATGGCAAAAAATATCTAAAAGTCTGGTAGCAAGAATAATAAAAACATACTAGTCAAAAAAAGAAGCATCTACACCATGAGTACACTTTTACATGCATCTTGATAATGAGGCGTAATCACAATAATTCTAACGCAGTTGATTGGTGTTAAAAAATTTACGCTATAGTTTATAAATGACTAATTAGTTATTTTACTTTGTTGAAAAAATGTTTTACGACTAGTTGGTACTTTTTTTAAATGGAGCACTGGTTCAACTTTATAAGGTTGCCCACCATTTCATTTCGTTATGCGAGAGGTAGAAAAAATTGCGGCATTGATTGCCTGTCACTGAGCACTTATGAAGAGCCTGAGGGGTGAGCATAAGGCAGGGAAAATTTGCATTGGAATGTTTCACCACCACGCCTTTATTGAGTCGTTCCCTGCCCTGATGAATTGATGCACGAATTATAAGTTCTTGACACTCATCTGGAAATATTTCTTCGATCGTATTTCTTGGGGCAGAATCACTAGTTACATTTCACGTTCAGGGGACTAGTTTTTGAAACAAGGACCATTCGGTCATGCTCAAATAAATTTACATTCGAAGTTTTAGAGCGTATGCAAAGCATTTGAACCGGTCTCAGAATAATATGCATCTTTCAAAAGGCTTAGGGATTTCTTACGATCTATTTGATTCCTTCAAAGGAATTCTATCAGTCTGAAAATTAGCATCAAAGAAGAAATGAAAAAATAAAGCCAAGGTAATCCATTGGCTCCATTCATTTCCCAGGGATGATCATTACATTGGCCAGTTGACACTGACAGTATTTTTATTACTCTGTTAAAAGGCAGAACCTTATCTCATACGTGCCTCGGGGTGGACAACCCACTTAACTATTCTTGTAACAGGACTGATTAAGTGAGTCTTGCTAGTGAAAGTAGCAAAATTATTCGTGGAGGACAATTAAAATGCATTAGCTCGTTTAACTATATCTCGTCGGCTTCCCAGCTTAACGAGACTTTCCACATTCCAAAACTTTAGTACACATCTTCCAAATAGAATAGAAGTTATGAGATGTTGATAGGTTCTGGGATATTTGGTTGCTACCGACGAGGGAAATTGTGGCTATCGTACATGAAACTGGATGCAATATAATGACAAATTGGCATGATAGTGTGTGGAAAGCTTGAGTAGGTGAAGAATATTGAGTGAAATTAAATATGCTTATCCTGAGTAAATATGCTTTACAAGTCCCATACCACTGTTCGTGAACACTGTTACTCACTTGAGACAGTACAAAATTTAAATAAAATGGGAGGACCACTTATGATAAAATAATAGTGACCTTAGACGCCTTGAGTTGGATCGTGACTTTGTGATGTTTTTAATACAGTGTTCTGTGTAGTCCGGACTGAAAAAGGCAATCAATATCCATCGCAAATAAATCAGGCCATCAGTAAAACCTCTGTCAATATTCTCAGCAGTTAAGATTAATCTACATTTGTTTGTTGGTTTCTATTCCGTCATCTTTTCGCAATCACTTCGAATAAGCTCTCGGAATAATAATTTGAGGATGGCGGCTTTAGCCCTATTGCAAGCTCTGGTGGCATCGCTCAGTGCTCAACGTTTGTAAGCCCTCTACTTCTCCCTGTAAGCACCGCACTCAGTAAGTAACAAAGACAGTCCGAAACACACTCAAAATGAAGGAATCAACAATTTTTAACTCAGTATGTACCCTGTAAAATCGTTGCGTTCTCCAGGTTACTTTGCGGCGATACTTCAATGTTATCACTACTCCCTAAGAACCCCTGCAATCTAAGGAAAAATATAAATCGCATAAGTTGAAGCCGAAAATTACATTGAGCAATGCAGTTTTAAAAGTATTTCTTGACCTTCTGAATTGAGCGCTTGCCTAGAGGGTTTTTTAACACCCTATGAGCGATATTCGACTTACAATAAAATAAAATTCCGCCACGAATCTTGGAAAATGGAAAGAGGCAGAATGAGACGGGAAAAGATGCATCGATTGTTTAGTGATTGGTATTTTTTTCTCAATAGTGGAGGTGAAAGGAAAATAAAAGCCTTCTTATAATCAATCAGTATCAAATATAAGTGCAGAAAAATTATTATGAACGTGCTACTGAAAATCCTGCTCACAATTTCTGCTAGCTCTTAACTTGACTAGTGTTGCGACACTCGCCAAAAATTTCTGCAAAAAAGAATTTTAAATGGAATTGGGCAGTAATGGGCTAAGATTTGCAAATTTGTTGCACCATCAGTTGCGGTAACGTAGCAAAGAAGTTGTCGAGGCACTGAAAGGGATGGCAGCCTTTGAGACGTTGAAATTACGTAGTTACTACTCCATTGTGGTTGCCGTGCAACGTTTATGCAACTTTTTTTGCGACATACATGGTTCACAGAGAATATTATCTTTGAACTAATAAAAATATGATATTACAAGCGATAATTGCCTCGTATCCCACTGAATTTTACCAATTACATGGAGTGTTTTCTCTCACGATAAGAAAATTCACGTTTCAGTGCCTACTTAAATGATTGTTGCTACGGTTAAAATCCACTCTTGTGAAACCTGAAAGGAGTGTATTCACAATTAAGGAAGGATTTATGTCACAGAAAGAGAGAGAAAAAAAGAAAAGATATAAGGAGATTCCTTTTTATTCCGCAAGATTTGGAGAACTAACTCTGGGGAGCACGTAGGTGGGATGAGTTTGGAGACCGATGCCGGGAATAGCTTAGGGGCGGATGATGATTGGAGGAGGATAATAATGTTTGCACAAGGGTTGCGACCGAAGGAAGGGAGAAAGATGGTGATGAAAGGGTTCGCAGGAAACAGGGTGGGAACAGGAAGGGGGAGAGAGAGGGGTGTGTGAGTGATGGGGGAAGGAAGGGAGGGGGGGTTAGAAGCTGCTGCTACTATATGAGGATTTCCCTTGCAATTCCAACAGGATTGGGAACGAGAAGGCTGTTAACTTGGTCGACAGTATGTATAGTGTGTGCATACCACGTCGTGGGCGGTGGGCGTGTTTGAATATTGGTTTACTCTTTTCAAAGCTTTCCTTTTTTTCTATTAAACTTGTTGAATATTATATTGTTTCCAATTTAATGTTTCCATCTTCGTTTATTACTGACCATTTTATTTTACTACACTACGTTTATTTCACTTCATAACTATCATCGCAATCCAGGATCATCTTAGGGACATACGTATTGCTGCTAATGATCCTTGTCAGTTTTGGTAAATTGCTGTTGAAGTAATAATAATAATGCATTTTTCGGGGGAATAAAGGCCCATGGAACAAGGCACAAACGGAACGTCAAACATAAATCTTTCCAACATCATCAACATTATGTATGGAACAGAAATTTAGATATAATAATTCAATACAACAACATTGAACAAGGTTGGTAGAATACAAGTCATAAAGCATTGAATTCACACACAGATGATGACGCACAATCTGCGTGCAGGTCTCTGTTGTGGCCTAAAAAAAAAGATTCCTTCAGTTACAATCATATGTAGCCGAGCAAATCTAAAAATGAGAGCACTTCCAAAAAAAAGTGCTGAATTGATATTCTCCGTGGTCAATACTAATCAAAGACTCGGCCGATACAATAAAATGTTTAAAAACTACAACTTTTTTGATTTCTTTGGATAAATAGTTCATTTGTAATTGTTCTCATACAAAGATAAGATCTTTTCATCATGGATGAATTCAGTGGAATTAGTTACTCATTGCCTCTTAATTCAACCTGATTCTTCAAGCATATAATACTACTGGGCATGGAAAAACCAAAGAGTTGGGCAAAGAGACATTGGTCTCAAGAACTAAAAGTTAAACTTACTCAAAGCAAGAGGTGAATTTCCATTGGTGACAGCTTCCTCTATAAATGTACGGCTAAAGGTTACGGTGGAAATTATAGAAGTCAGAAGGGCTCGTTATGGAAAACAGGAAATGATACCTTCACGGAATGTCATTAAAAGCAATCGGTTCATGCCATTGTGCTGCTCCACCCGAAAACAATCTATGGAACACGCGATAAATGACATCCTGCCAGCCATCCAGCCATAAATGCGATCAAAATAACCCTCACGACTACGTCATTTTGGTCAACCCACGGGTCATCAGAAACCTCCTCTCCCTATATTGCGACAGCTAACCGCCCGAAAAGTTATGGAACCGTGGACCAAAGCAGTTCTAATGATTCTCAATCGACGAAGGGGAAGTCAGTATGACTCATGATCGTCCGCATAGCAGAGGCGTGTGGAACGGGAAGGGCCGAAGGGATGCTAGGTGATTGGTCCACCCGTAACTTTCGGGTTCGGAGGCTGAACTCAGACGAGAGGGCATACACACTTCACGTTTGAACTCTCTCGCTGCCCGGGTCCTCGTGCAAGCCAACTGCCATTCGAGTAGCAGCAAGACCGTGCACGGCGGGATATTCGACGCCAGGTGGAGTTTGAGATTGAGTTGGCCTTTCTTCCACGAGATCGACGATGGGAACGAGCGAATTCATTCATCCCCCCTACCCAAACGGCGCAATATCCTCCCACGTTTACTTTCGTGACCGCTTAATGCTCTTTGAGGCAGCAGCGAAATCCATTCGAATTACAAATCGAAACAATACTAATACTTTGTATATTCCACACTTTTTCAGCGCTAAGAATTTTCAGACAGTCTTTCATACTCTTCTTACCTTTTTGAAATGATTTCTCACTCAGTACATTCCACACTTTTATATTCTACATCTACATACTATCCAGCGAGCTGCCGTATGAGTGTGTGGTAGGAGTTATTAGACAGTAGCCGTGTAAAGGTGTAAAGAAGATCTCTATAGGGAGGTGAAAGGTTTTGAGTGAATATCAATTTTTATTTATTATTATGGTCACTTTTGTGCTTGAAAATAACGATTTTTGTACCTCCCTATTCGAAAATGTATCTCTCTTATTTTACCTTTCCTGTCGGGTCCTATAGATGGAGTGCAGCGTCAAAATGATATTCTCCATGTCACACTGAAACACACCTATTCTGAATTTCTCAAGCAATCTAAGCCTAGCGTGCAGCCTCCGAGTCTCTAACGGTTCCCAGACTTATCTCTCTAAAAGCTATGAAACACTCTTTGTTCACTCGTAGCAGTTTTAACGAAGCGTACAGCTTTCCTTTGTATTTTATTTATTTTTAAAATTAAAGTTTCTGCTCAGGGTCTCAAATGCTCGTGGCGCTTTTGAGGTGTGGCATAACCACAGCGAAGTAGCACCTCTCTCCTTCACTTCTTCATTCGAGGACCTTCTTACTAAACGATTTACATATCCTAGTTTCTTTAAGGCTTTGCCGCATATGTTTGATATGTGTGTTCTCCACGATAGGTATGAAGTTAAGGTAATTCGCAGATATTGTACTTTGTCTGACGACTTTATGTTTACTCCACCCACAATGTAGACATGGCGCTGATGTGTTGACTTCCGCATAAAGTGTACTGCAGTGCATTTACAAATATTTAGTTTTGTATGCCCACTATGGTAAGAAATGGTAAGTACATCATTTCGTCAACATCATTTTATACGAGTCAGTTCAACAAAGTATATCCTAAAAGTTTCCTGTATGATGCCTGTATCCTGCATGGATTCCAGGAAGCCACGCAGACGCCAATTGATCGACGCCGCGCAAACCTACGCACAATTATATCCTGAAACTTTAAAATCTAATTAGGGGATGGGGCTTGATTTATTATTAGATGTTAAGGCGGTTTCACCGTAAAACTACTCAAATTTCAATCAAGTCAGTGAATTTTTACTGAGAATTATCATAGCCATGAGGAACGAGATGCTCTTCGAAACGTTCTCTAAAATGTATGAATTGACCCGGTGTGTAACCCGTGAAGAATTCACGTGCACTACTCTCCGGGACGGAATCAGTTCTTACTCAAATGTCATATAATTCATATTCTGGCCGCTAATAGAAAAAACTCGTCATCTGTTTTGTTTTATCAAGGAAATCCTGCCTTATGAAGCTATTTTCTTCGTAAATCGAACTTGGCATTGCATGGCGGTAAATGTGAGATTGGGTAAAACATGAGGAACGACTGTATTTAACTAAAATAAATACCATTTGCGCAGACGCCTTCGTATAAGAAGTGAATTATCGAAGGGAGCCAAATGGACGTCAATTTTAGGCACAGGCATTTTTGGCTATACCTTGACTTATTGCTATAATTAATATTAGAAATGCATTAACTCATTGGCAGCAGTTGACTACCTTAACTTCATCAAAGAAATATTCCTTAGATAATTTAACCGTCAGGTGTTTGGAGCGATTTTTATTATAAGCAGATTGGAAACATTGCGTGCGTGTTCTCATTAGTGATATCTATTGATATAAGTAAGAAAATGGCCCTTAACTGGTTTGGTTTTTTGCAATCCAATGCTACTTTAACAAGCATCCTTATGGCACATGGGATATATTTCGTAATCATTATAATACATATGTACTGATTTTTTAACGTTAAATAAAACATTTCCTATTATTATAACTGTTGCTAACAAATACCTATCAAGTTGCCACGCAAAGTCCAATATTCGAAAAAAAACTTATTTCAATATAATTTCGTCTAAATTTAGAATATCGCGCTGAAAAATCTGGTCACATCATGATTTAACTAAGGAAAAGATATGTAAAATATAATTATTGTATTATTCATATTACTGCCGTTATGGTGAGTTCCGACGCACAAACAGGGGGGTTATTTTGTAATCTCACTTTATTGAGAATACGTCATAAAATCTCACTTTTTCGTAGTTCAACTCCCTCACCCAGGCGGCGTGACCATCTTCGGATCTCAATCGGTGAACTGCCGGTCATGTACTGGTCTTTTAGACGATTCATCCGCTCTGATCCGTATCTTTCGACTCTTGATCCGTTTCATTATCTCCGCCTGCCATTAGTTCCATCTCACCTGTCATAAAGAACGTGACATGGAGCCACCATCGTTTCCACTCGAAGCTTGAGTTGGAAAATAAACAAGATCGCGAAAGATACAAACAATTTTAAATCGTATTGTTGTAATTTGCTAAACGTGAAGAACTTTAGCATTTTCAACTCCAATATAATGGGCACTTGAAGGTATGCTCTGTTTGAAATGCTTACGTTATTATTTGCTTGAATTATCTGTGTATATATTTCGTATCAATATTTCCCAAACAATGTTGCTGATACCTTTGTTTTCGTGTGCCTATACGCCAGTGTATGGAGAATGGAATTCAGTTATTTATACCATAACTTTAACAAATATTGCCTTAAAATCTACGTTCTTGGTAGATATTTCCCGTGCTTGTGAATCGAACACTAATTAGATGCACTTAATTGTTTTTAAATATTGAGTGATCGCTTACATGTCGCTTGTAGTTTTGACTGTATATAGATTTTTGTGGTATGTACATTGTAAGATATCTTCCGTAAGATGTTGAGAAATCTGGGTATTTGCTAGTCTCGGCATCTTTTATTTGATATAAGGTAATTGAAGCTTCGACAATTCACGAACCGTTCGTGAGCCGATCATTAAGAGAGGGAAACGGATCTCCCGCCTTTCCACTAAGAGTCATTAAAAAGGTGAGATTACAAAATAACCCCCCAGATGCGATTAAATGAAATGTGATCCAAGAATTATTTTTTACTTACTTATAAATTTATTAAAATGTTCACTCAAAGACCCACGATTACCGCTCCAGCCACCTTAATTTCGTTTTTAAAAGATAAGGCCAGTTAAAGTCTTACTTATTAAAATACAAATGAAATGGTGGAATACAGGATTTGTTTTCACTCACACGGTCGCGGTAAAACCACCGTAAGGGGGAAGGTGGAACCAAAGAGGAATGCCAAGAATGGAAAACATCAAGCAAACCACGAAGGACGTCAAGGTAGAATTATGTAGGAATGAAGCGGTTTGCCAAGAGGAGTGTGAAGTGAAGAGGTTCAGGAAACCAATCTTTCTGTTGACGACTGCTGATGATTATGGGGGTTAATTTCCAACTTTTAGATGAACTGATATATGTTTTTTTTATAATGTTGGACTCAGCGTGACGCCTTGATATTTGTTATTGTGAAAATTCAAGCATGAAAAAAAGGGGTTTTCCCCCGTCTTTTAACGTGGGGAACGAGTTGCTAAGCAAATTTGTTCACGTTGATAAGTAAATAAGTGTGTTTACGTTTTTGGTAAAGGGACAAAAGGTGCATTGACGAAGTGGAAGAAGTTGAAGAAAGTGGAATTAGTTTTTTCTATTGCTTGAAATAACGAAACAAATCATTTGTGTATAGACGCTATTGGTTGTGTACTGATTAAAAATATATTAACATTGTTTTTGTTTAACAGAAATTTTGATTGTGGTTTTCAATAAGTATTCAAGGTTAGTGACGCATGGCGCGCCGTACCGCTAAAAAAAATTAGCCCTTTTTTACTCTAACGTAAGACACTGGTCCAAAATTTGTTTTTAAAACTCATTCTACACGTGTATTAAATTGACAACAAAATTATTCAAATCAATATGTTCATAACGTGAAAATCCGATGAAAGGTCTCGGAGTTATTTCGGTTTGAACTCGAGTCTACAAGATTTTGGGCGCGGACAGTAGCTCCAGTTCACAATAAATTGTGTGCGCCTTCGAGCTTTGGTTACTAGGATGCCGTTTAAGGCATTTGTCGTGTTCCAAATTTTAGTGTGTTATACTCAGGCAAACTGATACGCTTGCCCTATATTTATTTATTAATAATGAAGTTTTTTATTAATGAAGATGGAAGAAGTATAATCATTTTTTAGAAATGTCGAGAAACCGGATGAGAAATCGTTAATGCAGCAAGTTGTTATGGATACTAAATCAGCAACGACCATCACTATCACCACGACCCAGAGTAAGCTTCATCTTTTTTCTCATTCACTATATCATTTGTCCTTATTTTCTCTTTGCAAAATCGCCGAATTAGCTTCATAAGACATGCTGCTGACTGCATAAGACAAGTTGCTGATTTCGACATTTCGATCAGTACCGAGTAGTTCCGTTAAAAATATGTGAAAATGCACACTTCAGCTTGCAATCAGTTTTCTTATTTCAAGAAGCAAGAGTAGTTTGAACAATCACTCACATATCTGTTCCTGGATGCAAACATTGCCGTGGCTTCAGAGAGGATAATTTCATTTCGATCACAAAGAGTGATTGTACTATTTAAGTGGCGATGAACACTATTCAAAGAAGGATTCTCAGCGGAATGAACAAGTGAAACTCGTGGAACTGCTTCATAATACATTTTCCGCTTGTGATAATGGTTGATGCATGATCTCCGTCCAAATTTCTCAGTTAAGTAATCCGCACATGAGACTCATTTGATTCTTATAAATTATAATGTTGCGTAGGGGGACCAATACTTGCTCAATGCTGTTAATTACTCAGCTGTAGTTTCTGCCGTGGAATGTCGAGGACGTGCTTGTTATGGTGGGTGAGGAGAGGAAATTTCTGAATGAGATTAAGGTGAGAAAAAGTAGGTGGTTGGACGATGTAATGAGGGGCGAAAGGCTGCGATAGGGGAGAGGATTTTGGTGAGAAGGGGAAAGGGAAGAAAGAGAATAGGTTTTGTGGATGGAATGAGGAGAAGAAGAACATGTGCTGAGATGAGGAAAGAAGATGAGGTCTGAGACTGTAAAAATCCAGTGAATATTTTCTCTCTTCCATGGAAACCTACCTTAGCCGGTAGATTTCTCAATAATAATCAAATTATTAATCTTATATTTACGATATTTACACGTGAAATTAAGACCCCTATTGCTCCAGGAAAATGAGTTTTTAGTCTGACTTCAGGGCTCTCTGGTTCCCTTAAATTGTGCTTTTGATCCAATTTATCTTATTGCCTCGGGCCCGAGGTCAGGCCTCGCAAAATGCTTTTGACGTCTCCAGAAAAAGCATCAGCGTTGAACCCACTCTTTAAGTTTACTCCATATTTTGACCTACTCTTTTGAAGCAATTCCCATTCAAGGCTTGTGTTGTAAAAGGTTTGTAACAACAGTAAAATTATTAAGGTAACCTTTTTGAAATCACGATCTTCTATTAACACGTTCTTATTCGGTATTTAAGCCTATCTTGTAAGGACCCCATTAGTTGCCGACGTGATTCCCGGCATAATTGACCCACTGCTGTACTCGGACCTTGGCTATAAGACTAATGGAAGACTCTGTTGAAATGTTATATCCGTTTCATATTTCGTAGATCAATGTGGAAAAAGTAGTAATTTCTCTGCATCAGACTAAGGACCCCTGCACAAGTTTTAAGATTCCTGACAATAGTTTATGATTCTTAATCAGTGATTTATAATATCATTTTGATAAAGCTCACGAAAGCTAACCGACAGTCTGAAGCATTATATACGGAGCCCGAACCCTCAGTACGAATAACGTTAACGAAAAGGTTACGTCACCTTACGGTTAACGCTAATCAGACATTATTAAACCGTTCTAAAGTGTTTATAATTTACGAATTTGGATTAAGGGCAGTGCTACATTCCAATTTTGAGCCTACTCCTGCCGTTCCCGCCAGACTTCTTCTGCATCTGAACCAATGTATTTTTCAATAGTTTCCCCATATTTAGTAATGGGTAGTTATTCACAATCCTTGACATTTAGGAGAGGGAGAAAATATCAAGAAAGGAAAGCGATGTAAAAAAGAAATTATATTTGGTACATTATTGCTCCCTCCCTTTTACGTTTTGTGTATGATTGATGCGAAGGAAAAATGATTCCTTGAACTAGTCTTTATGACTCTTTGTTATCCCTTTACCATTTTTTCGTACGCTAGGTACTCATCCTTTAGTTCCACGGTAAGGGCTCACAGTGCGCGGAGTGGATAGTAGAATTTTCGTCTCTGTCATATCTATAAATCGGAATTGGAATCTTGAGAATATTCCACATCAGTAAACCTATGACATTACAGAATTTTAGGTGTTTCACAAACTCATGGTCTTCAAAGGCAATGTCTCTCAGTCAATATTGGGGGATGAAATGTCTTAATATTGAAATGGTCGTGGAAATTACGCCTCAAAAATTTCTCGAGGGGCTGTCGTGCGTAGTAAGTGAAATACAATTTATATTGAGATCAAAGCCAAATATTTTTAATGTATTTTCATATTTTTATCCGATATTTGGAATATAATGGCTGTTATAAGCCTCAATGAAGCCCATCAAAAATGGTTTACTACTTTTTCATCAAGGAAAGATTAAGCTTTTCATTTTTTAGTTGTTTATTTCACATAAAAAACGCAAATATATTTTGAATTTTATGACTCTACCCCGTTGAAACTCATGGTTGAACGATGTATTTTTACATACAGTAATAATCACATTTCTATAAATGTGCTCCTCATACAATTCCAGTTAAAATATGACGACACGCTTTGAGCTAAGACGTTTAATAAAATGAAAATAAACTCAGAGGTAATTAAAATTTCTACCAGCTTAAAGTATTATGGCACAAATATTCATATATTTGCATTCATAAATATCCAAGCAAAATTTTTCTTATTAATACCAAGGAATCTTTGTGTTTTGTCATGCTTTTACATCATTTCACGGTTTTAGATGATGAATCCCAAGTTCTAATTTATGTCAGAAAATTTACAAATATTCACGTATTTATCACTTCAAGACAAAATTCCAAGGTGAACATAATTGAATAATCGCATATCTATGCTCTTATGAATTTATATTATTATTTTACTTTCCAACTCTCAACAATTGCCCCAGGCTAAATGGAAGTAACGAATATACTTCTATGGCCAAAACGAGTGTTGCACCGGCCATTCAGTAGAAGAGATATATGTATATTAGAGCAATCACAAATGAATCTGCAATCTGCACTTTTTACAGGTCACCATAAAAGCAATATTACATCAAAAAAATTTGCTTGGAGTCCTGATAGAATGCTGATGATCATGATGCATCCTGTAAAAAAAGAGTTTAAAAAAACCGGGAACATCAATTTTAACGACGCCTTCTAGCTTCCATGCCACCATTACGGCGGCTGGATATAGAGACAAGGGAGCACTGCAATTGGCGTGGGTATATGTGTATACATATTGCTTGGGTACTCCTCGTTAGGCGCAATAGTTGATGTGTCTACATACATATATGCATCCTGCAGAATTTCATGCGTTTGTTTGTTGCGGCATTGGTTAGTCTAAAGGGTTTGGGGGGACACTCGAGAGAATATGATGTGGGGAGGGTTACAGGGACAGGGGGCCCTAGGGTTTTGGAGACGAGGGAGGGGAGAGGGGTCGTGACACTCTCGCCAGACGGGTAAGGGGATAGTTTTCGGTGCATGGCAGGGGGCGGCGGGGGGGGGGGGAGAGGGTGTAAGGTGGGGGGTAGAGAGGTCAGGGACACGCTACGCATCGGAGTTGCTTGTTCCTTTGCCGTTGGGGGATGCCCTGGCGATGCCAAAGGGGGGAGAGGGGGAGGGTGGGGCGGGGGAGGACTAGGGAGGACGGGACATGGAGCCATCACCCGTGGGGCAAACCGATTGCATGGTGCACTGTGTACTGCCGAAATAGGCCGCCATTATACGAAGACTGCGCGAAGCTTATAACAAACGAAGCCGTTAGTCGCTCGTGCATGACGTGGGGGGGGGAGGGGAGAGATTGGGATGCGAAAAGGGAAGGAGAATGGAGTGAGGTGCACTTTACTGCGATGTATCGACTGCGATGTGCATAGCCATACTGAATATATCGCATTTATGTATCGATTGTCCGGATGGTGCGGTATATATCTACGCGCAATGCTGGGTTTGTCGAAAGGTATTGCAGCTAATTCATTGATTTGAACCTTAATGCCTGGCTTTAAATCTAATAGGAAGAATTAACAGAACCTCCTAAATTTTTCCTGTATAACTCTTGTATTTCTGTGTATTTGTGTAGTTGCTAAAACAAAATAAATTGTTTAATTTTTAAATTGTTATAAATGTAACATTGGCAGCATATCTATAGTGTAGTTCATGTTGGTGAACTATCACCTCCTGACAAGTATTTGCAGAGTTTTGCTAATGCGTCAACAGTCGTATTTTCTTTAACTTTATTAGGGTATGGTGTATTGCATATTGTCGATAACTCACCCCCTGCCGCACACCCTTGAGGTAGCTTGCAGGGTATTATGTGTATATAAATGAATGTTATGATTGGGATGCCAATTAATTTCATGCTTTGTGTGTCTCTGAAGTGGTTCACATTTTTTGCACGTCGGTTCCTATGAGACTGGTATTACTATGATTGATGGCGCCAAAAGAGTAAATGGTATAGATAGGTGGCGTCGTTCTTATATTTTATCTTTCCAATTGTCAGTTGCTGCATGGGATACTAATTCATTTTACGCTGCATGTGTCTCTACTCTTTTAAAAGTGTGCATGCTTACATGATAAAACTCAAACAAATGGTACCCCTGATCTATCTATACATACATTCTAACTAGCGAGCGGGCGCAGAGGCGTGTGGCAGGGGGTGTTACGACATCAGCCATGGAAAGGAGGGGGAATAGGAACAAGGAGGGGAGAGAGGACAGAGGTAAATTGTGTGTTGACGATGTGTCATATGTTAGTGTCACGCTGTTTTTGTTTAAATCTCTAATGGAGTGGGGATAAAAAGGAATTTTTGTGCCTGTCATTTCGGCAGTGTATCTCTTTTATTTTGTCTCAGGTAGGTATGAGTGCGGTGCCCATCCCACATGAGCAGAATGATGATAAAAGCCAATTGTATGTGAATTCCCTTCCTCGTACGTAACATAATCATGCTAATATATAAAAATGTGGTGGTTTCTGTGTCTTGTTACTCGATCACGCAAATACTCCTGACCCGAATGAGTTTAAAATATGCGTGAGCATAGCCAATATACCTGTTTCAAACAAGATCTATTGCTGTTTTGAAATGTTTCACAATTTCAAGATTACGGTCATTTTCAGTCACTTTATGTGCTATGCTAAAGTTCACGCTCACTTAACCTATGGAGTTGTCTTATGGGGTAACTTGAGTGCAGCAAGGAAGGGATTTTCCATGCTAAAGAGGTCTATAAAGGCCAAGATGAGTGTGCCCACCAGGACCCCTGGAAGGCCTTTGTTTAGGCAACTGAATATCATGACTTTACCCAGTATATATATTTTTCACTCACGTTTATTTGTAAAAAAGAATCCATCTATATTCATTCTTGACTCGATGGTTCATAGTCACTTGACTCGTGGAAGGGAGAATGTTCACCTGCGAGTACAATCACGTGCTGTATGTAAGAATGGCTCTATTCACTCGGCATCACTTTTGTACAATAAGTTCCCCACAAACTTTAAATGTATGTCCTCTGTGTCTTCTTTTAAATTGAAACTCAAAGAACTACTGCTTAATAAATGTTATTATAGTACTGATGAGTTTTTTTTCAGACAATATTGTAAATCTATTGTGAAAGGTTATTATCAAGGGTCTGACGGAATTGCGATATCTCGTATGGATTACTACTAGCGCCAGTTGTTTCAGGTGTAAATGTAAAAACAAGTATGCGTGAAAAAAATAATGATTGCATGCTTTTCCCATAAATCTTTTATTTTTTTGTGAAAAAATGCAGTAATTATTCCTTTTTTTGTAAGACGTTTATCAGCTTCCATTTAAAATACAACTGGGAACACAACGTGACATCGCCATCGCAACCGTAAGTAAACAAAGAAGATGGCCGGGAAAGTACACTGCGAAAACGCCAAGAGAAGGACTAGATGGCATTATTGCGCTTCAATCTGATTCCAGAATTTTTCAGGATGCAGAATTGATTATACAATTACCTTTTTAAGTTTTCTCTGAGAAATAAATAGCTAATTTCCCAATTAAATCTGCAAGATGTTCAATTAAACCATATACCTGTCGTGCTGTTGCGCTGATAGTTAGCGCCTGACCACTAGAGTACTCTGGTTGAAATTAATAACCATTGGAGTTATGTGAGTGTCAGACCCTTGGTTATTATGAATAAATGTTTCTGAATATGTTCTATGTCAATAACGACCAACAGAACAATAAAGCTATGTATTATTATTACTTTTTAAACTTTTCCGATAAGGGCCCATTGTTGCTATGTAAATATTTATTTTAAGATGGAAGATTGTTGTTGATAGTAGATGTGACTTATAGGTAAGACATTAGACTTTTTAAAGTTCTCTTTAGGAATATTGGAATTTTGAGATTTTTACTCACTTAATTATTTTATTACTGATATTTTCAGTACACAACGAATATGTGTAATAGAAGAAAGAGGGATCTATCTCAAATATGTGCTAAGGTAAGGGCAATGTCTTCTTTGCGGAAAAACGATTCTCAAGAACAACGATTACAGTTGGACGCCATTTTACACGACTTTCAGCGTGCTTCAGAATCTCCGGGAGAGAGTAATACTTCTTTCAGCTTCTTTACTTCAAGTAAAAATTCAAATATGGTCTCGATTGGTACAGGAAATAATCTCGATCAAACTCACTTACGGGAAAGTATGCTCGAAGTTTATGGCGATCTTCCCCACGCCCCCCTCGTGAAACTGGATTGCTTTTTTAGTTTTACTGATTTAATAATAAACAATAGTTTCAGTAAAATAGCTTCATACGATGCATTATTAGTCACAAACGGGCAATTTCCACCTAATAAAAAAACTAAAATGAGAAATCAGATTCTCTTCTATATGAATAGAACTAGTATGTTATTTCTTACTTTTAACTTTCCCGTTGAGAATCAACGGACATTTTTGCTAGTTGGACCTGAAAGTGTATTCAGTAAAATAGCCAATGACAGCATAGCTGTGTGCCCACTTAGGTAGGGTTAAGTTTGTTTTGGACACTCCTAGTTTTGGATAACGTGGGAAAAATTAAAATAATGGCACATTTAAGTTTTAATTATCAGTAAGAATGTAAATAATAAGCATTTTTCTTATATAAGGGTAACAGTTTCTATGAATCGGTCACTAAGAGGTACAAAATTCATAAAGGTCGGAAACCGCTGCGAAATAACGATACGATGTTTATAATGCAGCATAAGATGCTGCGGGATGTAATGAAATATCCCACTTAAGTCGATGATATGCGATACGCTATCCATTACGACATTCGACGTTATTCAATACGCGATATTTTAGAAGCAATATATGACGCATCGATTATGTTGAGACGCAAAATTCACATCGCAAAGCGATGCTGAAATTTTGAATATCGCGAAGCCCCCTGGGAGGATAATGCTCCCCTTACGTAGTACACACCCCCGTTGCCCTCAAACCCCTCAGCCAGACATTGAAAGCAGAAAAATGAAAGAAAAACATAACACTGGGGGAATGCGCCTCGTCCCGAAGTCGTTTACCTCGACTTGCCTGTTATGCACAATGGCGCCAGAAATAGGGCGTCCGATAGAAACAACAGCAGCGGCGTCGGCGGTGATGGGATTAAATAATGATGAGATTTTACACGGAACGCCGCCGTTCGACCAAACGGCCACGCATCGCTTATAGCCGCCGTTGGCACTTTCCCGATCGTGTAAGGGAGAGAAGATGGGATGCAGTTCGGGAGGGGGGAAAAAAGAATTGATCCCGCAGAGAGAATGATAAATTTGAATTTTTCTCGGCGTTTGCGATAAACTGGGATTAGAATACATCAAGATAAATTATAATTCATCAGACGCAGATTATGCCGCTGTAAAGGTAGAATAGTATTTTCTTAGAACACGTCTTGTTAAAATTTGAGTTTCCTTAGATTTATCTGATTATATTAAAGAATATGCTTCATTCCCTGAGTAAATTTTAGGTGAGTTAGGTAGTTTTTCGAAGGCGTTAAGAATATATTAAAAATCCGTGCTACAAAGGTAGTTCCCAACACATGATTAAAATCAGATAGAGAGAGATTGCAGGTTGGACAGATTTACATTTTTCCACGTACGATGCCTTCAGTTTTATTAATGGTAACGACGGGTAACATTGTATATAAGATATTTTTTTTTTTAAGTTTTAATTCTAACTACTTGGAGTGAAAGCTTACGCAGTATCTTGCTAATATACTGGAGCTCATTCATCCGGAGCAGCTGCGTGTGTCAATCCTTCATTTGACGACAGTTTCTCCTCCGTTACGGGAGGCGTCTTCAGATTGAAGATGGTTCGAATCTTGCCGGACAAAAAGCGATGTAAAATATGAAAAACACTGTAAATTTCAACAGGGACGATGAGTACTCGCTGGCCACGACTTGAAAAAGATCCCCTCAGCCAATGGAAACGCAGGGCCAACATGAGTAAGAACTTTGGCGCCAACATCCTGCCTATGTTTTCCGGCAAGATTCGAACAAACATCACTTCGACCTGAAGACGCCTCCTGTAAAGGAGGAGAAACTGTCGTCAAATTAAAATTGACACACGCAGCTGCTCCAAAAGAATGAGCTCCAGCAAATTTATTCTAACTTTCAATATCAGTTTAGGATGCAAATCAATGTCATGTTTTACTTACTTCCTCGGCGCTACAGCCAGGCGTGGGCTTTGGCCTCCCTCAAGATCAATTATTCTCTATTTTTTCCTTCTCCCTCCACCTTTCAACCTGCATGGTCTTCATGTCCTCTTCCAAATCACCCATCCATCTGTTTCTTATCCTTCCCCTTCTCTTCTCATTCTCACTTGCAGCAGCTTCTTTGGCATCCTTTCCTCACCAATCCACTCAACGTGACCTAGCCAGGTCACAAACTGGTCTTAAGCTAGCCGTTGGAACTATGACTGACTTATTAAGGGTGACTATTAAATCTCTTGGTAGAAGGGTTGATTTCAGGAGTATTATGTTGGCAAAATAAGCTCTATTTCCGGCTATTATCCTCTTATTAATCGCCTCTGCCACCGAGTTCTCAGAGTTTAGATCACTACCAAGTTGAAAAAATATACACTTTCGTAGTTTTATTGCCCAAAAGTTATATTTTTGGTACACCATAATTTTCTTTTATGCACCCCGAACTTTGAAATAATGTTTACATGTTAACATGACTGTAATCAACAAAATGGCAATTTTGTAATCGTTTTGCATGTTAGTACGACTGAACTAACGGTGATGTATGATTGCACTGTCCATCCCACAGAAGTAAAATGATAGTTAAGGCACTGTATAGCAGGTGAAATTTCTATTCTAGCTTCTACCACATTAACTCATTACTTTCTCGGTCTACCTTTTCCTCTAACTTCGGTTAATGGAAAGTGGACTCTGTCAAAACATTTTAAAATACGAATTCCCAATGAAGATACTAAAATGTTCGAGGAGCATAGTACATACATGTACATACATATCAATCTCGCCATTCCATTTCATAGTTGGTGAAGTCCATAGAAGAACATAGTTGTTGATGTTAGGCGTTGAAACCTGAATCTATCTAAATAACTTCCTCCTGACTACCCTATCCTTGCATGTCTCTTTTCCTTCTATTGCATTCACTCGTTCCTTCATACACTCGCTCCTACTCTAAAGACACCGAGTATTCCTCCTATTTAGAGTCTCTTCCACCATACTCACCCATGAATTTCTTGTTATGATATACCTCTCCCTATCATACCATTCACTACAGTATCATGTATCTCTTTAGCTATACGACTATCATCCATTCTCTCAACATGGTGAAACCAACGTTCCTTTCATACTACTTAGTCATTTCTGGAGCATCCAACCCACATTTTTTCATCACCCACTCATTTCTTGCCCCATCCATTCTACTTTTGCCGCAAGCACTTCTCAGGAACTCGATTCCCACTGCATTTATCCAGCTTTTGAGCTTATCCTGACATACACATGTTTCGCTACCATTTGGCTAAGTCGGGAGGGGACCACTTTAGTACACTATTTTCGCTTCTCTAGAGAGGAACTCATTCCTATATATGCTCCACATGATACCTACGACTTTATTTATTGCATCCGCAAGCCTTATAATCTCTCCATCCATCTTTACATCTTTTGCAAACATCCGGCCAAGATACATAAAATCGTCCACGTGTTCAATCATTTAATCATTTTCCCTCATAATACAATCATTCTTCCCACTCTCCCTATTGACAACAGCCACTAAGTAAAACATTAAGCTCAAAATAAATCCTGCATAGATATTGCTAACAACTTCCAATCATAGACATTAGAATAATCGATAAGGGCTCGCTGCTAAGTAGCATCACGTGCATCCCGCCCTGCGTGGCACAGACATAATCACTTGCAGCTTGCATGCAGAAGGCCGTCATCCTGGGGTCACTCCGTCTGCTGCGTACGCATGACCCCAACGCAGCGTAGCCACCCATCCGATGGGCGTCGGACGTGGCTGCGAATACTGCCCAACCCCTCACGTATCTCCGGCCATTAAGACTGCAATGAAATCTGATGCTTGCTGGGGACTCAGAGGGGCGTGTGACACCAGTAACAACAAAATGGATAACAATATAGAAGAACAGTAAAAGAGGAAATGGGACCAAAAAAGCTATTGGTCTTGACATAATCATGGAAAAAAGATAAGGATAATGAGGAATAGGAACCAAAGAATGTTTCGTATTATTGAAATAAGCTTATGAACGGGAACAATGGGGAAGTACGCTGGAGATTCTTAAGGATTAGACTATAAAATGGAAGTAGATAAAACTGACCAGATAATCGTATAATGCACAGAAAACAGCCGAAAAAGTTTGTAGAAGGCTGATAGATTCGGCGGAGGGGTAAGGAAATGCTGTGGATTCATTCAACATCTATACTGAGAAAGGAGACTATCACAGACTTGAATTGAGAGAGGCTCCATGTTGAAAAGAGAGGAAAAAAGAAACGTTTTATGTAGAATAGCTGAGTTTTTTCCCTCTCTTTTCAACCAATAATGAGATACGAATTAATTTCCACGAGAAAAATATCGACCGAGCTCTTGCAATTTATGCAAGTGGACTTGCAGAGCCGTTTATATATGTAATTTACTCCAAAATTTGCTTGCTGCTAGAAAGTTTCGCAATAACCTTGCCAGTGTAAACCCACATTAAGATAGGAAATTCAACCGTGACACGGAATTCGCCCTTAGCAACTACCTCTTGAAAAACGATCATCCAGAATATTAAGGGCACCATAAATGAGGAGGGAAAAACATCAACCAATCAGGAGACACCTGCACCCGATCTGAGGATACAAAAACCAACCGTTTCTTAGACCTGACATCAGTTCTGATAAAGATGGAAGAGTTAACCGCTGAAACGTGGGCTACATTCGCTTTCCTTACCCGGTTGGGAACCCAGAGAAAACTTACCCATAGTAGAAACGTTCCATTACAGAGTGTCTCAGGCGTCACTTGATGGAAAGGTTTAGTTCAGCATGTTCAGTCAGAAAAAGACTGAATTAGTGAAGATGCAAATTCCGCACTTTTAAAATTTCCTTTGCTCAACGGAATCATTTTGGTAAAAAATTAATTTCAGCACATTTAGAACGTCCACGTACGGAGTAAGTTCCAAAAATGATGATCTCCATTCCGCCTAACAATAATAAGCCGGCTTGCTAGAGCAATTTTCCGTTCATACATACATTAATATACCTACTAGCAGACCTGCTGCCTGCTTTGCAGGCAGTCTCTGTCTGAGAAAGATAGACTTGATCTGAAAAAGTGAACCCGGGAATTCCGAAAAACTTCGCAAAAACTTTTAATGGTTGGTCATCTTGGGCAGGAATGGTTTCATCAAAGCTGGAGTTTCTTGAAAAACAGTAAGGCATTTTTTGCACATTGCATTGTTTTAGGTGCCCCACTGGAAATTTTACTTCCCCAAAACAGCAAGCACGGGAGCCATATTTGACATACATTAACATATACTGGTAATGAATGATCTCCGAGGTCAGTTTCTCGCACATTCATATAGCATTCGTAATGGTATAAGTAATACTTACAAACTTTCGACGATAAGTTTGTACCAATATTGAGATAGCGGCACACACAAATGTATTGAAACGTTTACGGCCTTTGGTATTTATCCAGACACTTTAATGCATGGAAAACTGTTGAGGTTCATTTCACTTACGCTAGCTAATCGTATATCTTATGCAATAAAAACAAATCAAGGGAATGGCAATATCAAAACACTTAATTGATTATATTAACGTTGAATTTACAGAAATTTGACACGAACCTTATTGCTTTCGAGTGGCATACATTTAAACATTCACCCGGATAATTTCTAAATATCTTCACTAATTGCCGAATTTCGCCTTCATTGGCGTAAAAGTAGCTATATATCAAGGGAAATAACCGAAACCAAAGAGAAATAATTTCATAGAATGTTAATCGCTAACTAATAAACACATGACTCTTGCCTACTAATTTCGTTAAATGAAAGAAAATACTACGAACATACTTTACTGCTGCTTCTGCGTAAGTGTAAAAAGGTTGGTGGTTTACATGCGAACTATACACGTCAGGAGTAACAGCATTCACTCCAGTGAAATATTTCCACTAATCTATAGTATTATGCCAGAGTCACTTCATCACATATGCTTCAGTTTTGTGACAAATGGTTCCAAATCTTCTTAAACATGTTGCTATGATCCTTCACCAAAATTAAAAAATAACCCACTTTCATTTGACAGAAATGAAAATAAATAATTACAGATATCGTAGTGCAATCAACATATACCTAAAAAAGATAAATTAACAACGCTTATATGCCCACACGGTTTATAACTGATTGCAATTTAATGAGTACTGTTTGTTTACTTCACCGTTACTAACCTAAATAAATTCATCGTTGTTAAGCAACGTTAAGTTCTCTGGAGAAATTACTTTCTCATTCAAAAATATTTTATTCAATTTATTCTATATGGGTGCGTTTTGTAATAAAAATATTTTATTGCAAAACGCACCCATATCACCTTCCCATATCTTCAGAAATAACATGTGTGAAGGAAATATAATTTTGAATGCTTTATTAACACCTTCTGATGCTACATCGAAGTTTATTTGCTTTAGGCTACCTTTGATTTCTTCTAAGAAATTTCTATTTTCATTGCAGGAATCGAAATAAACTTGATTAAGAGTTTCTCAATAATATTAAAGGCAATATCGAGTGGCCTGCCTCTTAAAGAGGTCTAGTTTAGGCGGTACTGCTGGGAAACTGCAGAATTATATGTGCAATTTTGCCCGTGGTATCATATTCCGCCCACGGTACACAAACCTTGATTCACGGAGCCGATATGGTAAAGGAGTCTCTACCATTGGGGCAATTATCTGAAGAGGCGATAGAAGCGCGAAATAAATACATAAGAAATTTTCGTGAGCATTTCTTCAGAAAAACATCTAGAGTGGCCATCAATCAAGATTTATTTCCGAGACTCCTCCATACATCAAATCCTCTAATTTCCAGCTGCACTCAAGTTCTTCCAATGAAATTCTAAGGCTTGCCAAAGGAAGTGAAAGAGCTACTCTTATTGAGTGAAACAGAAAAATATCTGATTTATTCAGACAGTGATGATAGTGAATATTCAGTTAGTGAATTGTAGAAATACAAGCAAAAATGAATTTTGTAGCGCATATTTCGTTACACTTTAAGAAAAAGTAAACTTACGTTATCATGATGTAAAATGGTACGGCAAATTATTTCCCTCCACGGTATTTTTCCCTGACACGGAATGAAAAATGACACTGACATTAAAAATACACAAAATAATTAAGCATCAGGATCGTAACCCCCCAGATTCCCCGAAAACGTTCCGCGGTGGCAATTAACGTCACTTCGCCGTACGCCAAACCTCAGTGCAGGGGACGAGGGAGTTGCAGTCGTCCGACACCAGCTATGGGTCGGTGGCCTCGAAAAGACAATAATCCTGTGTGGTCTGCATGCTGTCTCCGTTAAAAGTGTACGTATTCGTCAGTAGATGTCAATTTGCTAAAATGAGAAACGCCCGCGGTGCACCCGAAGAAAGCCTCCTAAACCTTTACCCCATGTGACCAAATGCGTATTTTTTCCGTGATTTTTCCAAAATATAATACATGGAGGCTCTTTTCAATGTTTGTATCTCGAAAATCTCCATAGCGGAGTGGATGCGAATGCAATCTATTCCACACACTTGCCGCGCCACCTTACTCTCCGTTGCAGGCGGGTTGGCGTCGGCGATCGGCGTCGCAAAAGGTCGCAGCATAACTCATCGGATTCGCACTATGGAAGCTTTGTAGAGTTTTTCCATTTGTTACTTCGCGATGCTCGGCGATGCAAATAACTATTTCTCTACATATATTTAAAAAATGACCTAAACTGGGGGTCCGCCATTTTGTTTAATATCTTTGGTAATTAATGACAAAAAAGTAAGTAGACCACATTAAAACAAAGATGAATAACTGTTTCCTCTAACTGCATCACTTTTTATTCCAATTCTTTATCCATAAAGGCTTAGCAAGGGCTTGATTTTGAAGATTTCGTGAGAAAATTGAGTGTAGACCATTTTTGCGAAATTTGTGCAACTTTGACCACATGCAAATTGTTAATTGTAGAGTAATCAAGTACTAAGGAAAATGCTTTGCGTCATCGTATGCACCGGTCATTTGAGAATATTTATGCAAAGTTTCAGCTTCCTGGCCTGAAAAAATCACTTTTTGACTTTTGGCCAGCTTTTTTCGATTTCAGGCCACTGTGCGTCGTCCAGGAATGAATTCGAAGTATCTATTACTGTTGGCAAATATTTACATAGTGATAATTAATCTTAATTTCTTTATTATTCTCTCGAACCTAGGACTATTAGCTCACAGCCACCTTATTCCAACGTGTCTTCTCAAGTAAAAATATTATTTTTCCTTATAAACGCATCACTAGGGGACCAAAAACTCTGAAAATTGACTGAAAAAATATTCTAACAAATAAATGAATGAAAGTTACAGAATGTGTTAATAAATAATAAATAAAAGTGATTTGAGTTATTAACCCATGTACTGTGAATTCAATAACTTGACATGTTATCCTACCCCGTATGAAGAATCACCATGATAATGTACAAGCGTGGTCGGTTGTTAGACATTGAAAACGTGTGGACATAATCATGTGTTTTCTTAGATAGATTGCTTGTAGGGGGGCCTTCGACAGGAGTCCGGGCACTTACACCTTCTTGGTCCAACCCATACCTGTCTGCCACATGCAGACATGGGACAAGAGCGCCACGGTGAAGATATGTATGGTCACTCATCCAACCTCCGTCCAGGCCCGACATTGCTTAACTTCGGTGATCTTACGGGAACCGGTGTGTCTATGTGGCTGGGCCCTTGCCCATGTGTTTTCTTACTCAACATGTTGAATAAAAACGTTCCAACCAACCAAACGATTTAATAACGTACTATTAGTGCTAAATTGTACCTTAATTGCTTTTATGTGTGTTTCTAACTGCACTCTTCACGCATTCCTCGCATGGCGTTGCCAGCCAGAAATGCCCCGCGACCCAATGGCCCCTTTGCACTTACAAGCCTCCTAGTGTGATTTAAGACATGTCAGACCCAAAGAGGAATTCCACCCACTCTCTATTGGAGTGGCGTACACTCCCCGGGAATCAAGCCTTTCACGCGAATGTCTTAGGTCTCACCGCGTCCCAGAATCTTTGGGGAATAAATGAGCGGAAATGGTTTGCACAGGCACATAACGGAAAACCATGTTTCGCAGGAGAATGCAACGACCTAGATTTCAACATATTCTCCAATTGAGTTTTACATTCAAACGAACATGCAACTTTATTTCGAGTCAGTTGACGAGGCTAGCTAAAATTGTTGGCGACTGGTGTTCTGCAAATGCAGTAAACAAGTATTTCAATTCCAGTGAGTTCAGCATGTGTCTCGCAGACGTGAGAAAGAACTCAAATGAACGGGAGTCCCTAAGAAAGCATGAAAAGGCTTCTATCGTAAAATTGCTACAGCAAAATAACTGGAAAAAGTCTCATTTTCCATTAATCCTTTAAAAAGGCGTCGCATGTGCGTCGCAAGGAGTGGAAACTTTGAGTTATTTAAATGGCGGTTGAATGTAATTTTCAATCAAAAGATTCTCACTCTTCATCGCTCAAGTATGCACCAGTTATTGATTCCTAGGCTGAGAACATGCGAAACCAGCTCAAACGCTTTTTAAGGTTTTTTAAATTCTGTTTGCGGCTCCCGGTTCGGGAAAGTATCTTTTGCCGTTTTATGAAACAGCAAATCGCAGCGATGTATGCATTTTTGAAACTGAACGCCGTGAGGAAAACAAGCACGAAATCCGAATTCATACATTTCGTGGAGTCTCTATGTATACCGAAATGGCGAATTTCCACCACGCGAAGGAAACACTCCAATTTGATTCACAAAACAATTCCATTCATGGCGGGTTCTGTTCCCAACGTCCTAAGCATTCCCCGCACTTTAGATTCAGTCAAGAGCTCAAATCCCTTGCGGGGACAGGCACACGGTTAATTTTCGACGCGTCAAGCTAAAAAGAATGTTTGACGTCGTTTCAGCGCCATTTCGATCGGCTGGAGCTTACTTGGGTGGCGACAAAAAAATATGTCCTTTTCAGTTAAGTCCTCTAGGATCTAATAGGTTTCCTCAGACAACTTTCGGCTTTTCAAAATTTCACCTTTTCCGATTCATTTGCTTCTAATCCAGCTTTAAACGACAGAGAGCGTTATTATAATCAGCAAGATTTTCTTTAATTTCACCATTTGCATATTACCCCTCATGAATACCACAAGCGATGCACTGAAGGCTCTAGGAATGTGCCTTCAAACATAACCATATAATTTTGGCCCTTAATGAGCGTTAGTTGTGCACTACATTTTCACAGAAGTATAGTATATAAAGCTCTGCGCTAGTAAAAATCTAGAGGATTTTTACCTACTTCCATTTTGACCTATCTTAACCGATAGATTTCCCTCATAATAATAAAATAATATAAACAATTTCTAAATTAAACTTTTCACAACTTGAGTTTCAGGTGTGCATAAATTTTTTTCAATATTTTCAACAAACTGCGCTAAGAATGCTTATATCTCTTAGCTCTGATTGCAGGAAAATGATGGGATACGAATGTTTGTGTTTGGCTCTAGATATTGGTTAAATGATATTACAAATAAAGAGAGAAATGAGGTTAAAAATTGACATTTACCACATAAATATACGTAATTATAAGTTTTTAAATGAAATAATTTGGTTTAACAAATATTAGGTTTGTCCTCATTAAATTCAAACGAATTTATAACTTGGCAGATACAAAGCTAGTGAACACTCCTCTTTGAACCTTCTTCAATCAAGGTCCAGGTTTATTCACAAGGGGTTCGAAATATGATGAAAATTAAAATCAGGCATATTCCAATGACGATTTTTTATTGTACAAGAGCGTCAATTTTTTTCATATGTTATGAGAATTTATCCAAAAGTTGTATCCAGCATTGAAAATGTTTAAGTCCACCTCCAGGATTATTCCTGTGTGATCCCCTCATCCTAGGTTTTAAGTGAAGAACTATTATACATCTATATAGGGAGCTTAGCCGTTTTGTCATTTTGATTGCATTCCCGAATACACACTGCTCGTAACTTTAAAAATTGATTGAGGTGGATAACATGCATAATACGCACTTATATTGATTTTTTATAAACCTAAAATTGCATACACATTTAACTGCCATTTTTCAAGTTTTCCCCTCCATTACCGATTCTATATTTAGTCGAGTGTCTAGAGAAAATAATACTCCACGAAGCCGTTGTTCTTGGGCTGTAAATTTTCTGCATCTAATGTTTCTCTATATTTTTTTGAGGAAACCGGGACTAGCCACGGTAGTAACTTTAGTTTCTCTACATCTAAATATATTAGCATTCCTAATGGTCGCAAGATTAAATTAATCTTCTTTAGAAAATAAATCCGATGGACGATCAGATGGAAATCATATCGAAGAAATCTAAGATTTATCGAACTTGTTCGAGCCTCCTTGGAATCAGCTGTCTTCATGTTGAATTCATCGATTGCATTTGAAAGCCTAGGTGTAGAAATAAAAGTATACAAGATAGGAACCCTGGCTTGATCATTGACTATTATAGAACTCACGGCGCTGATTCGTGATTTCGTCATCAAAGAGATTTATACTATGTGATGAATAGACCGTGGAATAAAAGGCGTCGTTACAAGATGCGCGAAGCGTGATGGCCAAAATATTTCACGCCATAAGGAGAAGAAACTCATTCTTCACCCATGTCAGCAAATAGACATTGTAACAGCAGATTGAAACCATCCATAATTTCATTATTTCGTCATTTTGTTGCATGAAGATTGAAATTACTTTGAACAAAGCCTTCAAACATTTCATTGAGTGAAAATTATTTATTCGGGTCAAATTTAATTTTTAGAAATATTCATTCAAGACATTATCGCATATTGACGAGCGCCGTATACGACACGAATATTTTTACAGGCAATTTAATTTCAACAAGTTAAGAAAAATTACCGCGGAATCGTGACAAATGTTTAAGGCCTAACTTCTGTGTTGAAAATATTTTGAGGATACCGGGACTAGCCACGGTATTACCTTTACGGAGTCATCCGAAAGTGCACAGTTCGAAAATGTAAAATTCCACAGCGGAAAAATCATTCGCAATGACCGGGACTCGAACCCGGGTCAAGGCGAATGATTTTTCCTCTGTGAAATTTCGCACTTCTGCTTTGAAGATATTTATGGCATAGCCGGGTTATTCAAAATGGCCGAATTCGCATTTCGATGGCTGTACTCATCGTTTTGACCTCATTACTGGATGTTATATGACTTACATGCCCCGGTTTACCCTCCTTAAATTTACTTCATTTCATTATGGTGCGCTTATGGCATTAGTGGTCATAGCGCAATGTAGCTATTATAGACAAACTTCAACATAAGGGCAGCAATTTGTTTTGGGATGTTTTGTGGTCGTTCACGGTGTGGTGAGAAAGAAGTTGAATCAGATGGCGTAAAATCTATGATCTCTAAGAATGTGATGGCACTTCAAGGATCTCAAGCAATTCGTCAACAGATATAGGAACATCTTTATAATTCCGTCATGGGGGAGGATGTGGGATGGGGGGGGGGTCCATCACCTCCCGTCCTTTCCCCCTCCTCTTCCTTCATCCCTCATGACGTCTTTAGAGGGGGGATGACACCAGTCCCCCCCTTAAAGCCGCGCCTGCTAATTAGGCCTCTCTGTGCAGCACCTGGAGTCCAAGAAGTTATCAGGGATGCAGTATCCATCGAGTATCAACGGGGCAGTATCCACGAAGTATCGGTAACGGATACCCAGAATCCCGTCCGATACTGCAGTGTCGACCAGTCTCGAGGAGTATCAGAACTAGTCTCGGCAATAGGACTCCACGATACTCAAACTGCTGCCTGCTACGGATACTGCCAGGATACTTTCTGCGAGATCACAGCGATACGTAGTATCGGATACCATTTGATACTGATTTGATACCCATCATTTTGACTCGGGATGATCTTCAGGCGCTCTGCCTAAATAAAAGGACATATGCCTGCCGCGATGGAAAAATCAGCTCCAGCTCGATTACCGAAGTTCATTGTCGTCGGGCTCGGCTCGAATTCGGAAGGGTGATCTTCCTAATTCGTTCCGTGTGCTGTTTTACTAGTCTGTAGGTGGCATGCATGTTAAGTGCAAAATGACCTCAGCCATCGAAGCACGTTAGGCTGGTGTCCCACGGTGAATGTTTTCGTAAATTAATTCATGAATTATTCTTGAAAACTCTCATAAATGGACTGCACATGCGCGTGCCAATATTCTGTGAACTTCTGTAAATTTAGTTACTCTGTAAATTCTTGTCGAAACACGACCAATTGGTTTTCCTGCGCGCGTGCGCTTCAACCATTCCCTTGTCAGAGACTACTTAAGAGTACTTGAGAAGAAAACGATGTAGAAGTACAACCTAGTATATATCTTTACCAACAGTTGAAATAAGGTAAAGACATGTATTATATTAAAGATAGATATGTATACCTACATTTGAGCGAATTGTAGATAGTATTTCATTGAGTGGCAGAAGCAGAATTATTTCGAGCAAACATCTGTTGTCAAATCACCTGCTGTAATACGATCGATAAATCACACAATACTATTATATGGGAACTGCTACGTTTGTATTTCTATGTGCATTATCGTGAGCTAGTATTTTTTTCATGCAATTCATTCAGTTGATACTCCAGGCTATAATTATTTCATCATAATTATTACATTTGGGCTCGTAGACTCTCTATTTGCTATTTTTTTTCGTTCCGATTATGTATGTACTACAGATGTCTTCACAAAACAAATTCTCGTTCAGAACGTCAGCCAGTCATTGTGAAAATTCATCAATTTTTCCTCCTCGTGCGACATCGAGGAATGCACGTTATTTGCACATTAGTATGGATTTCACGGATACATTCAAGAAAAATTTACTGTGAGTCAAGGGCTTTATACTTCCGAAAGCTTGTTCTTATCCTTCGGCACTACTAACGCCACATTCGTATGATTTTTCATTTATTCAGTCATACTTATATGAGTCATAGGCCCTGTTTTATAATATCTGATTAATTATTTTCATTGCACTTAATACCTTCTCCCATCGAAAAAACTCAATATGCGTCGTTTTCAACATTTATTTTTGTCATATTGAACGATATGTAAGTACTTTAATGATAATTACTGCTATTAGATACTATGACTTGCACTTGAATTATAAATTATTCATCCAAAAAATTAACAACTACTCAACAGTATGATGTAATACGCAAAAACCGAACTCTCAGCTAACTCCAAGTTTACAAAAATACTACTTTATCTTGCAGTTAACGTTAACCAGACATTATAAATCCGGACCTTGTTCATCAACATCTCTGACACGGAATTTGATTTGACATGACCTTATTTGGAGTGGTTCGTACGTTTGAGTTTTGTGCGATTCATAACGGAACGCCAGTAATAAGGAATTTTTTGCGTCGTTCATACACCGCTCGATTTGTTTGCGTGTCTTCTTCGCATCTTAGCCATTTTTTTGTATTACCACCCGTAATTACCCATGAGGATTTATTAATTCAACGGCAAAAGGGTGCGTCGCTCGATGTCACATACATAAATAGGCCATAATAATGTCATTACAACCTACCTCTCCCGATTACCCCCCACTTATGTCCCTTTCATTTCGTCAACATCCTCACCGAATTCCATCCAGCCTCTCTCTTTCTCTCCATCCATTTCCCTCTTGGGAATAGCAACGCCGCAAACCTTTCTTTGTCTCACGGAAAACGCAGGAAAGGCAGAATTCCCCTTCTCCCTCTCCAGCACAATATCCCTCTTCTCCACCCCCACTCACTCCGTCTTTCACCATCCTCACTCACACACGTATACATATATGTATACGCCCGCACACACACATGCGTACACTTCATCCCCTTATGCGCAATCGTAATATGTGGGATATGCCCAGAGTAGGCATGTTAGCGACATGCGGACAAAACCGAGAGACCGAGAGCAAAGCAGTCTCCCCCTCCCAAATCCTCTATCTCACCCCTACCCTCCTTACCCCCCAAATCCCACCCTCCACCCCCTCAACTTCAAAACACATCCCCATCCGACACCCGACGCCAAAGTATTTGCCCCATACCCCGCCTCCCTCATCAAACGTTACGATATGATAGTGATGTTGCATATCGAAAAACATGACCTTGCGAAATTTCGCTTTGAATTTTGACGCATTAGCCGAAAACATTATCCCCCTCATATTTTCATCAACTATTATGACGACATAATATCGAATAATATTGCACATTGAAACATATCGCCTCGTGAAACATTGCATTGGGTTCCGACGCAGACGCCGAACATACGCCCGTACACTCCGGATCAGCTGTTACGATATTATTTCAAATGATGTCGCATATCGAAAAAAACTTCCAATTTCGATCTCGCATTGGGTTAAGACGCATACGCCAAAACATTCTCTCATCCTCTCTTCTTCAACTGTTATAACGATATGATATCGAATAATAACGAATATTAAGACATAAGGCCTCACGAAATACCGCATTGGGTTCCTATGCATACGATATACATAGTATGCCCCTCCACTCCTCATCAAGTACGATATGATATCGAATTATATCGCATATCGAAAATCATCGCCACGTGATGTATCGCATTTCCGTCCGACGCCCACGCCATTAGATTCACTCCTCCCCTCTTTAATTAGAGTTACCTACCGGGTACATGAATTCAAATGAAAAGGAGTAAATATTCTCTAGGTTTTATAGGCGCACACTTCTATCTGCCTATACAATTTGCATGAAAAAATCGAATATCGAATGATATCGCGTATCAAAAACCTCGCCTTGCGAAATATAGCATTGGGTTCCGACGCCAATGCTAATACATTCACGTCTCCCCTCCTCATCAACCATTACGATATTATGGCATGACACCACATATTGAACTACCTAAGGAAATAAGCCATCATTGAAATGGGAGAAATATTCATAATTTTCGACTTCAAAACGAATTCTTTACCATAAACGATACATAAAACATTAATTGGATGCAAGAATTAAATACTTCGTTCTTTCTGCCATCCGAGAGTGAAAAGTGAAAAGTTCAGTCTAATGTCATGAATGCAAGTATTTTGAAAAGCAAAGAAAACCTCTCCACAGATTCCAATGCTTTTCTTATGGAAGTAAAATCTAGGGGCCCTTTCAGGACCTCAATGGTCCGGAGTAAATTTTAATATAACCTGTATTCGTCCCAATCCATTCAATTTACCACGTGCAAAATTTCAAAGTAATCAGCTTAGCCGTTTTTTTAGGTGCGCTGGAACATACATACCCGCATCCATTTATGTATAATTGTGGAAGATAAAAGATATATTTATGTATTTTTCCAAACTCTTGTTAAAAAATGTCGAAAACTTTTGACGATACATGTGCCTTAGGATGACCTATTGTCTATATACTAATAAAGGCTTTAATTCTAAAATAAATAGCATAGCTCTGTATCACCATATCGCATGCGATAGGTACACCGCGAGTATCGCACATCACGGTCCGTGATTTGGGAGGAAATGCAAAGCTGAGCAGACGTTTCAACCATAACGAAGAATATTATCACAAAATTATCAATTTTAAAGCTTGTTTTATCACAATATTCATGGGAAACTGTAGCTGGAAATGGAAAAAAACTGGCAGCTGGGTGGCGGGGTATCAAATGCGATATCTCGCGATCGTCCCACATCGATTGTCGACGAGCATCACAACAGTCCCACATTCCCTCCACACCATACCCTTTTCTACCCCACTCAATTCACCTCTCCTACCTCCCTCCCTTCCTGCCCCCCCCCCAGAATGACTCCAGCCACCCCTCACCCACCACCCCCCTTACCCAACGGCACCTCCTCGGCGCAGACATTTCAATTAGCAGCTACGGCAAAGTACACCCGCATAAAAGGTTTTCTTCGAACAAGTACAAATTGGATGCATGTAGTCAGACATCATTTTAGAGGAGTGTGGGTGGAGGGAGAGGAGAGGGGTTTGTGGGGGGGAGGGGAAAGGGGGAGAGAGAGAGAAGGGATTAGCGGGAATTGAGGAGGGATCCCAGCAGGATAGGGTTTTATGACGAGGAGTGCAGGGACGGACGGAGGAGTAGGAATTAGGGTCGGAGGGAAAGGAGAGAGAGAAGGGAGTTATTTGTTAATTTCGTTGGCGTGGATCAATTGTGGAAAGTGGTGGGTGGGGGAAGGCACTAAAATGCACACTCGATGGAATTCTCCAGATAAGTGTGCGGGAGAACATTTTTTTTTCGCCAAGCGATGACCGTGTTGTTTCGTGCTCTCCTCGACGTATCGTTTCCGCTACATCTAATATTTCCTATTTCAGACAGCAAAAATAAATAGAAATACATACTCTATTTTTAAATATCCTTCTATAGCAGTTTCTTTGTTAATGCTAGAGACAAAATGGTTCCTTAATCCAGTGGTTTTCAACCTTATAATCAAGGAAAGGCCAACCCCATTTGCAATTTTTTTTCTTCTGGGATGCCTAATTTCAGTCCTTTCACATATGCAAATCTTTAGTGCGATCAGTGATGTGAAATAAATGCCATCGTCATTATTGGCTCAATTCTCCTCTTTCAACATAATAATGTCCAAATATAAATTATTAAATCCTTTCCTCTTAAGGTGGGTTTACGCTGACAAGTTCATTGCGAAAGTTACTTGCAGCATGCGACTTACGACGCAGATCGCACAAGTCTGCTCTGCAAGTCTGCTTGCAGAACTTTTAAATTTTTCGGCAAGTCGCTTTCAGAAGCGTGTTGTTTTCAGTGTACACAGCAACCCATCGGTCTCTCCACTAACTTGTGAAAAACGTTTCGATTGAGTAAAAATCCCAGCGTGCTCTTGCTGGAGAAACTTTCGGGATTAGCTTAACACTGTAACCCCACCCTTAAACGAGTAAGTATTTTATTCAAGTATGTATATACATATTTTTTCTCGAAAACGGCGAAACCGATTTTGATGAGAAACCATACCTATCATGAAGATTTCAGGCACGAGAAATTCATTGGAGTAGGTCTGGCCACCGGGAAAATTCGTTATGGGAGTGAATTTGAGTCCAAAAAAGATTTCCAAGCCAATTCATGAAAATTTTGGAAACCAATGCGGACTTCAAGGTAGAGTAATTTATTATACTAATTTAAAATATGATATAATACAATTAATGGCAATGATGACTGGACTAAGTTGCTTAAGAAAGTTGAAAGTTTATTTTTTCTAGAGTTCTATTTATTCTCGCTGGTTTATATCTTTAGATAATTAAGAGCAGGCGCATTTATTTGGTGTTTTATCACCCTTTTCAAAATTAGCTCCATGGTTACAGCCGTGGTTGTTTGTTTATTTACTGGAAAGGATGACAAAATATGTAGCCAGAGAAGGGAGCGATTGGTAGACTTGCGACTATATTGATTTCTATCTCATTCCAAAAATTAATTTGCGCGGCTCTAGTGATTTCTTCAAGAATATTATTAAATAAAAATTTTAAACCAAGACAATATCGGCCTCCAGATTTTACTAATTTAATTCCGCAAATGAAAATAATGCGCATGATTAAATATCTATTTTTATCTGTAGCATTCAATAAACTTTATTGAACACCACAGAAAGGATTAAAACAAACTACAATTTTATTGATTTTTCATAATCTAAAGAGCATAATATCTTTTAGAATAGTGGTCCGGATTCCCCCCTACACTTCCCTAAATCCTAAATCCCTCACCACCGGGAAAATTCGTTATGAGAGCGTTATGGGTGGAAACCCCCTGGCTTTGTCCCACGCCCCATTGACCAAATATGTGGGAGGTACTTAATGCTGTGCCATGAATGTGCCATTTTCCCCAATCTAATAACTTCCATTTTTAACTGTCGTGATGAAACTGCATTTTAATGTAAAAACATTTCTCTCAAATTGGCATTTTCATTGCGATAACCAAAATTTCTATTGGAGTTTAGCAAAATAAAATGAACGAAAAATGAAATGTTTTGGTCGTATACTTGCTCGGCCATCTTACTCGCGTTCTAACACTTGCGACGGCGATGCACCTGTGGTCGTAGGCGTATTTGAAATATACGCCTATGAACGTTTTACAACATAACGATGCTGCGTTTTTTAACAAAAAAATAAAACATTTTTACCAGAGCATAAAATCTTTTTCCTTTTCGCGCATAAGTACTTATTTTTCCATTCGCGCCTGAAACAGTTGTCACTAGTAGTAATCCATACGAACGTTAACGGGAAATTACCGGCCAAGCTAATCGTAAATTGAGATTTGTTAAAAGAGTACTAGGTGAAGAGCTTGATATGGAGTGTGGCGTTGTATGGGGCAGAAACGTGGACCTTGAGAAAGGAAGACGAAAATTTCCTGAAGGCGTACGAGGTGTGGGTGTGGAGGAGGATGGAGAAGGTGCGTTGGACGGAAAGGAAGACAAATGAGGAAGTGCTTGGTGGGTGAGGAGAGAAAACTTGTGAATGAGATTAGGGGAAGGCAGGGTAGATGGCAGGAAGGGGTAATGAGAGGCAGAGTCCTCTGGATGGCCGTTCTCAAAACTACTCCCTCATAGGGTTATTTACTACTATTTAAGTATTATCGGCAATCCAGAGGACTCTGATGAGAGGCGATGGTTTGGAGAAGGGCGTGATAGAGGGTAGGATGTTGGGTAAGCGGGGAAGGGGAAGGAAGAGAATCGGTTTTATGGACGGGATGAAGAAAGGTAGGACTTACGCTGAGGCGAAGAAAGAAATACTAGAGGTAGATAGTGCACTGCACGTGTAAGAGTCTGTTGGATTGTCTCTGACTTTCATCATAATCTACCTTTAACCGGTAGATTACTCAGATGATGATGGTGATGAGGCAAGTACGACGATAAGGTTGGGGAAATCAGCTACTTTTCCATTGTTGGACCCTACTTGGAATACGCTGCCAGTATTTGGGATCCTTATGAGGTAGGCTTAAAAACTGGGTTAAAACGCGTGCAGCGAAGATCGGCAAGGTACGTTAAAGGCCATTATGAATTTACTGACCTTCAGAAGCCACTGGGTTGGGAATCGCTATAAGACCGTCGATTAAATAATAATAGTAATAATAATAATCATTAATTATTAACGGTATTTCCCCTTTTTAAATGGAAGGATGGAAAGGTATAATAAGATAAACCGAGAAACAAATAAGCTGCTTAGGAAGAAAAAAAGATTGTATATAAATAGTTTACTTGACAAGGCAGAAGAAGAAAACACAGCAAACAATGCAAAAGAATTTTATAGAAAAGTAAGGTTTTTTAAGAAGGGATACATTCCAAACCCTTATGGGGCGAAGAACAAAGAAGGACGGTTATTAATAGAAAGTCAAAAGGTAATGGAAAGATGGCATGAGTATTTCTCTGAATTTCTAAACGTTGAAGAAGTAGATACCCCACTAAACCAAGGTGACCAGGACAACTACTATCATGTTCAACCTAATGTGGAACCTCCAAACAGAGAAGAAGTGAAGGATGCTGTTAAATTCCTAAAAGGCAACAAAGCATCAGGAAAAGATGAAATCACAGCAGAATTGTTGAAAAAAGGAGGTAAAATTATAATTGATAGACTATGGGGAATAATATTGAAAACATGGGAAAAGGAAGCGATGCCAGCCGATTGGCAGGAAGCAATAGTAATACCCATACACAAGAAAGGAGAGAAAGAAGATTGCAATAATTTCAGGGGTATTGCACTTCTCAGCATTCCATATGAAGTCCTCGCAAAAATAATCAGTAGTCGCTTAGAAAGTTATACGAACGAAATTATCAAAGAGCATCAGGCAGGGTTTATGAAAGGCAGGTCGACTACAAATCAAATATTCTCTATAAAAGAATGTATATCCAAATACTGGGAGTACAATAAGGAGTTTTACGCAACTTTTATTGACTTCCAAAAGGCATATGACAGTATAAATAGAGATAGATTGTGGAGAAAAATGGATTAGATGGGGATCCCAAGAAAATTGATAATTTAGCAAAGCTGAGCAGCACAGAATCAAGGGGTTTTGTACGGATCAATGGAAATATATCCGAGCCGTTTAAAATAAGCACAGGGGTAAAGCAGGGAGATGGGCTCTCCCCAATTCTATTTAATATTGCAATTGAGGAAGCACTGGAAAAAGTAGCAGACATGGGCCTTGGCGTCAAAATTGAGACCAAAATAAACGTTTTAGCCTTTGCAGACGACGTAGCGATATTCGCAGAAAGTTTAGAAGATTTAACAATGTTGACAAATGTATTTAGGAAGGTAGCGGAAAAAATAGGACTGAAAATAAATGATACAAAAACTAAATACATGCATTTTTCTAGACGCCAAAATAGAAATACAGGTCCTCTACAAATAGATGGTGTTGCATTTGAAAAAGTAGACCATTTTAAATATTTAGGAGTAATTTTAACAAATGACAACACGGTAGAGCAAGAAATACAAAACAGTTTAAACCTCGCCAACAGATGTCTGCATGCATGCAACCGAATTCTATCTTCTAAAGCCCTGTCGCACAAAACCAAAATTAGACTATATAAAACAATAATATCCCCAGTACTACTCTACGGATCCGAAACGTGGAGGCTGTCGAAGAAGGATGAAAAAAAACTAATAGTGTTCGAGAATAAGATATTGCGAAAAATCTATGGGCCCACATATGGAGAAGGACAATGGAGAAAAAAACACAACAGAGAAATCAGGAATCTATATAAACATCCAGACATAACAAGTGAAATAAAGGCAAGAAGAATCAGATGGGCTGGACATATTCTAAGGAAAGAGGAGGGATGTTTGCTGAAGGAGATACTAAATGTGATTCCTGAAGGAAGAAGACCCTGAGGAAGACCACGACTAAGATGGTGGGACCAAGTGAAGACAGATATGCAAAAATTGGAGCAACAGAAAGAGAGGTAGAAGATCGATCCAGGTGGAGGGGATTTTTTGATGCGGCTAAATATCGCCGAAGATATAGATGGCCCTGGGAGTAGGTAAGTATTTCCCCTTTTTAAATACATACATTGTATAGAAACAATGCAACTTATACTTCCATTATGCAACAATAGGGCAATACATTATAAATTTTTCAGTGCCTGCTCTACTTAAAATTTAGACTTAATCTATTTTGTAACTTACGAACCAATTTGTTCACTGACGACGTTGATAACATTTTACGAAATCCGACATACTACGTTAGATCAGATCACGAGAATAAAATTAGGAAACTAGACTGAAGAACGGACAGATTTAAAATTTCATTTTTCCCGCGACCGATGAGAGACCATAATAGCTGCAAACAAATCGCGAAAATTGGTCATTTTCAAACGTCAATATCTCAAAAACTACTAGTCACACGGGTATGATTCTTACATTTTTATGAATCCGCATTCTTCCTCTACTTCTAAGTATCACATTCAATTTCGTCAGTTTCCTAAGTTTTTCAAAAAAAAATTTGAAAGTGCGAGACGAGAGCTCACCTTTACCGGAACTTTTAACTAGGTTTGTCAATAGGTAGTGTAGCTAGTTAGTTGATTTACTCCCTAATACTTGTATGCTGATATATGCAAGTGATTAAAGTGAAGTATGAATTAAAAACTTAAAGATACTTTATTCTCGATTGGCAAAAAGGCTTTCTACCCATTTATGCACTAGATATTTCATAAGCCTTCTTTTAAAAGTGTTGTTTCTCTATCAATCTAATTGGGGTTTCAGAATATAGTGCAAGGTCATCACGGATTTGCAAATCTCCCACGATGTTTTTAATAATCGGCCTTACATCGATCTCTTGAGGTAGGTTAACCAATAGACTGCCTGCAAATCAGGCAGCAGGTCTGGTAGTATACTTGTATGCTTATCTGCTACCTAGCACCCACAACACGCCGTGCATGTTTTCAGTATAATTCTAGTCTCTCTGTCCATATATGTAGTTGCGAAATACTAACGGTCTCTCTAACATTGGTAGCATACCTAGTGTTGTGCCAGCTTCGCCTCCTGACGAGCATTAGCGATTTATGCTAATACATAAATAGTCGTAGTTATACTCATTTTAATAGGGTACTAACAGACCTGCTTCCTGCTTTTCAGGCAGTCTATTGGTTAACCTACCTCAAGAGATCGATATAAGGCCGATTATTAAAAACATCGTGGGAGATTTGCAAATCCGTGATGACCTTGCACTATATTCTGAAACCCCAATTAGATTGATTGAGAAACAACACTTTTAAAAGAAGGCTTATGAAATATCTAGTGCATAAATGGGTAGAAAGCCTTTTTGCCAATCGAGAATAAAGTATCTTTAGGTTTTTAGTTCATACTTCACTTTAACCACTTGCGATGAATGAAAGTATCCACCGTTCCACGCTTAAGTCCATAAATTTTGTGAATTTCATGCATGCAACCTTCTGCTTACTTCGAATGGAGTAATTGTTCAAACCACTCAGTATAATATAATAACAAATAATCAAATAAACAAAATAATTATTCAACATACTTACGAATCAATAGATAATGCCTTAATAGATTAAACTAATTCCGCTTTCTGTAACTTCTTTCACGTCGTCAATGGACTGGTAAAGCATGACGTAACGAACAATTGGTTACCAAGGTATTATTTTCCAAATAAATGCAAAATCAGGGCCAAATATATAGGAAAATGTTGTTTGGAAAGTTATTTGACGTCACAACTTTACCAGTCCATTAGTTAATGCACATTTAGCAAAACACGTAAACAAACATACATAGCAACGGGTACGAATTTGCATAGCAACTCTTTTCCCATGTTAAAAGATAGTGAAAACACTCTTTTTAACACTTAAATTTTCACATTTTCCGATTCGTTGACAAATATTTAAATACGTCTGTTCCATGTGCCCATATTTCTTCTTTAAAACGACACCACTCCCGCATCGATCAGATAAGTATCTTCGGAGTTTACCTCAAATTGATGCACCGAGGTCGAGCGTTAAAACATCCTGGTACCCGTTTGCAACCCGCACACAAATATAGTTTTTATATCTTTTGGGCGGAAAGGAGGTACAAAGGAAATCTAAAACTATTGATATGTTGTGCGCGGACACGTTCTGCATTGAACGCACTTTTCTCCACCTCCAGAGCTCTCAACCACCGCGAGAAATCACAATAAAACCGACTGGACTGACAGACTGACGGACACCGCTACAAACTTAATTACCTATACTAATAGTGTAATACATTTTGGTGACTACTCACCCCCTGCCACACACCCTTGAGGTGACTTGCAGGATATTTTGTAGATGTAGATACGAGATATCTCAATTCCGTCAGACCCTTTGGTTACGCCGCTATCATTCTATCTGATATGTCGTACGATATACTACGTTTCGCATCATTTGCGATAGTGAAATTCGATTATCGCGAAGCCCTTATCCAAACCTGCGAAGGTCGTTCCCCGGAACAAAACCCCTAATAACTCCCGCAGGGTCTTCTGAGGCTACGGAACCGCCGGCGCCGCGACGCTCGTGGCGGTTAGCCACCTCTTGATGTACGTACACCACGGGCGGGTAGGCGTCCGGATGGAATCACCCGTGGGCAAGCCGAGAGATGCAGCGCGAGGGGAGAAAGGAGAAGTAGGTTAACAGGTAAACGCAACATGTGAACGCAGCATCTCCAATTGGTCGGTCCCTCTTGAGAGTTGCATTGAAGGAAAGGAGTCTGGCGAATGAAACTGTCGGGAGGTAGATGGGATAGGTCAGGAAGCATGTAGGTATGCATCATAAGCAGAACCATAGTTTTCAATTCGATATTCTACCCCATAGGCCACATTTGAACTTATTTCAGAGAAGTTTTATTTATTTTACTCCAAAAATCTTTAATCTACTTCCTCCCAATGGCAGTTAAAATGGAAATGGAAGTTAATTCTGATTTTAAGCAAGTAACGAAATGGCTATTTGAACATGATGATATTGAAGTACTACTGTTTGCAAATGTACATGAAAGTGTTCGTTTGAAAGGACATTATTAAAAGTTATGTAAATTGTGTAAGTACCATTTAAAACTGAAATATTTTGTTATGCTCCTTTGCACAAAATTCTTGGTTACCCCCACACACGTTTATAATCTTTGGGGTAATCTAAAGCTTCCTAATTTTTTGTTAAATTGAATGTACTTTGTATTTAAGAAGGAAGCAATAAATTATTCTATTCTTCTCCTTCTTCTGCCGGGATGGATTAACAATCGCCTAAGTCTTAACGAAAGACTAATTTGGAGTCAAAGTGGCATTTGTAAGATGTAAGTAAAAAAGACGGCGATAGATTCATGCTCAACTTAGTGAAATCTCATCGTCACTCATACTTACCCATCACGCTGTTCCCTTTCGGGGTAGATAGTAAAAAAAATTAATTCTCGGTGATAGGACTGTAAAGCTGACTATCTTTTAATTATTTACTGCATACTGCCCCATCCTTGCATACTTTTGATTCAGTTGCCCGATAACATGGGTTCATACACGCCCTACTGTTCTTTAGACTCCTAATATTCCTTCTCTTCGGAGTATCTTCTACCAAATTAACCCATGGCTTTCTGTCTACCCCTTTCTTTCACACCATTCAATCCACTCTCATGCAGATATATCTGCTTCGTTATTCGACTTTTATCCATTCTCTCAACATGTTTCTGCAGCTAGTTCATTGTTGTATGTGTTACTGTAGGCATTGATGCATCCAGTCAAGGAATCCAACCGAAGATTGCGGCTTGCGCTTGCTCAGGAATCAAACCACATTTCGTTTCTAGCAACTAAAAATCTCACGAATTCCTCCCCATGACCTTAATTTCGACTTTTCAAAGATTGTTTTGAACTCGGAAACTTGTCAGCTAAAGTATGAACGACGGGCTACTTATTTTTATCGACCAGGCACTCATGGACTGGTAAATCCTGACGTCGCGAACAAATTGGTTACCCAAGTATTCATTTCCAAATAAATGCGAAGTCAATGTACAAAAAAATATTGTTTGGAAAGTAAATTTACGTCGGGACTTAACCAACCCACTGTGCTACCAAATTGGCTGCTATAAACATGTCATTACAAGAGTTTCCTAGATACCCGCTTAAACAAATCAAAGTGGCTATTCACGCATTTGCAGCCCATTAAACGTTCAGATAGGCCGTTGAAGATAGCTGAGGGCTGCGGTAGTTGCCTTGGATAGGATAGTAACGATAGCCAGCGATAGTCGGCTATTCCGTTAAATGTCTTATCCGTATATCGCCGCAAATTGAAAGGACCCATATTTTCCTCACATAATATGTTCCTCGCATAATATGTTCCTCGTTTTATTGTAGTTTATTCGTATCTATCTGTGGTAAAAGGGTCAGATTTGCATTGCGGCTCGAGTTTTGGTGGCCTACCACGTGGGGTACCCAGGTTCGAGACAATGGAGAGGCCGAAATGTTTCACTGATAATCTAATTCACTCATGCTTCGGTACCTTAAGGAGCACTTAAAGAATGGATCGGATGGGACATTAGAACACGGGTATTTCACATTTCATATCTGTTTGGAATGGTAATTAAATCAATGCATCCTCCTATGAATGGACTTGCTGGCATACTAGTCCAGGAGTACGTCAATTTCCCTTTCAGTGTAGTGCTTCCGTTTTTTTCTCTTGGACCCTCAAATTCCTTAGTTCGTATTTCGACCACGATTTCAACTAACTTCCGCACACACACTTCTCAACAAATTCCGGTAACCAGCGCCAACCCTAGTAACTCCAGCGTGGCAAAAGCGTTTAATAGGGTTAGCGCTAACTTGCGTTCACAGGGGAAACTTTTTACTAGCGCAGTTAGCGAGTTACTAGTGGAGAAATTTAGTCATGTTAATAGGGCATTAGTGTCATAAGCCTGTAAAAACAATTTTAAAGGAATTCATTACAGGCCATGGGTTAAATTTTAGAATACATATATCAATTAAGTTAGATCGAAGCGGATATTTGTCCTGAGAACGTAGAGAACATTTTTTGGACACCGACGTATTGCGGTGAATCTATTCTATAGTCAGTCCAAGATAATAGCGCAGTTGAAATACACTGATTTGGCTTAGAAATAAATGAAAAGTAAACAATTTTTCCACGATCGTATGATTTAAACGAAGGCCACCATCTTGGATTCTTCGATCACGTGGTTCTCATCGCCAAACGGTATTGGACGTGTTTACTGATTGGCTACATTTCTGTCAACTGCGCTATTATCTTGAACGGACTCTAATAAAAGCCAATGTGCGAGTGGGGGCACTATTAATAATAGAGAAAACGATTTTCCGATTTGGTTGGTTTTGGTGTCATTTATTTCGTAAAGCATCACCACATATATCTGGAAAACCCCCGAGTTTTTATTTTCAACCCAGTTAAATTGTACAAATAAACACAATTTAATGCCTCGTTAACATTAAGTAAAAGCTTTCTACGCAAGTAACTCATAAGGTGGTAAAAAGTTCCCCGTGTGTACGCAAGTTAGCGCTAACCCTAGTAAACTTGTTTACCACGCTGGAGTTAATAAAGTTGGCGCTGTTTATACCGTTTACATTACTAGCTTTCCACGAAGGCATCTCTCGGTGGCTTGACGTTACCGAATGGTATCGCTTCTCTAATCTACATGAATTTCAACGAGAAGGATCAAATCGTACCAGTTCATTCTCCTCCGCAGAGGAAATTAATACGATATTTTCGTCAAATTACGAAAAGCAACCCGAACATCATAAGTAAATACGTCGTATTGTCGTCAGCGATATCGCTCCGTGACGTCATCCCCCGGGTTCCCGATGACGTAGTGTTTCCACGCACGCGTAATATTTAAGTAGGAACATTTCAATAATACATCATATTCCGATTAACCTCTTGTTCTATAATGTAGGATTTGATGCTTTCCTGGCGAATTATTCCAGTGAAATTCTCTCGGGCTTCCGACCGGGTCAGGTTGTCCATCTCCATCTCCACCGACGTGTCCATGGAAGTCAAGAGCCTTGAGGACGATGGAAAAGTCTTCCATCGAAACGTCTGTGTAGATATGGAGATGGACAACCTGACCCGGTCGGAAGCCCGAGCGAATTTCATGTACTATACATTTAACAATTACGTACCTCATAATACAAATTAATTCAATACAAAAAAATAATGTAATTTTTTATTTTTTATTTTGTCAGGATATATAGTTCTCTGAAAGAAGAAAAAATAATTACGTGATTAAAAAGAGGTCATAAAGACACTCAAAAATAATGCACTTTCTCCATTAAAGCAATGGAGGCTTGAAAATCGTGCATGAAAAATTGACGACGAACGCATTGGTGAGCTCATAACGGGTCTATTTTATGCAAGAAGTACTTTCCCATGTATCCGCATGATTACATGTCGTGCGATCTCGCGTGGAAGTGGGGGAATTACGACCGCGTGCGCGCGCGCCCCAATGGCGGTTTGCGGAACCATGGATGGAGACGTGGCGGATGCATTCAGCAAAAGAGAAGTATTTCTGCTGTGCCTACTACTACACACTCCGGAAGGAGGGTGGGGTAGTGGTGTTTCCCGAGAGCGTCTTCTGCCCCAGTTTCGGCTAATGTTGCCCATGTCGTGTTCTCTCCCCCGGCCCGCTCTGCTCTTCTTTTTTTTCTCCCAGAGGAACGACCCGAAACACACACACACACCACGCGAATTATTCCCACGATATGACGCGCCGTAATTGCTCGGGGAAGTTACCCAACATGAAGTAATTTCGCCAACGGTTCGCTCCTTACTTTTTGCTCGCTTCCTATCTTAGCCGGCTGATCAAAAGATGCGGAGGAAAGTTGACATTTCCTTTTTAAGTTGGATGGTGCGGTAATCGCGGTTATTGAGTGCACATTTCAATGATTTTCCAATTAAGTTGAAAAAAGTTTTTCGGAACATGTTCTTTTTCTTTCAAGTTCCTACATAAGTTTATGTGGTGGAACTCACTATGTATACAGTAATTGAAACGACACAAGAATTATATTTTACAGTTTTTCCTAAATTTAAGTATATTATGGCTCGTGTTTTCGGGGCGGTATTCGAAATTTAGGCTACAATTATATTCAAATATGTTTTATTCGAATATGTGACTGGACTTGACACATTTTTGTTTGATAGCAGCCATTAGAATAATAAAAAATGTATTACTTCGTGATTAGAAGAAAATGTATACACACGTAATCTAATTAATACGAAATACATCTCATGTGCCGTAAGGCAACGAGTGAAAAGAGGATTGAATTGCCTGAAAATCGAAAAGTTATAATGCAATTTTCCACTCTCTTCCGCACAAAGCGTTTGAGCGAGTTTATCGTAGGGTCATAACTAGAAGCAATTCTTCAATACTTTATTTTCCTGCTCATCGCACCACCAAATTCAGTGATTCATTTGTTGCAACATCAACCAAAATATAGAACTCATTGCCGGAAAATGTTAAAACCACGAAATCACTTGAAAATTTTAAAAGTAAAATTTATGATTTTATTCGAAATTTATAATAGCACCTTTGTTGTAATCTATATATGCATATACTGTTTGATGATTCTTATTGTGTCACACATGAACATGCAGGTATGTATGTACGTAAATGTTCGTACTTTTTGCTCTTAAGGGCCTGTACCTAGAGCGATCAATAAATTATTTACTTACTTACTTACTCTTATCTATGAATATCACTTATAAGAACACGTTTGCAAAGTTTCACGAAAATCTGCTCATTGACAGAAAGTCGCTCGAAACACCTTAATTCCTCCCATTTCACGAAATGATTGGCAGGGGATGGCACATTGATTCTCCAAAATTATGGCATTAACGTTTCACAAATCCCTTAAATCCTCTAAACGTTAAGATCTCAAATACTGATGGTTTATTCTAATTGTAAGTGAAATCTATAAAGGTATAAATCATTAGTGGTATGTCTTGACTCATCTCCTGATGGATCAACGGACTCAGTGCTCTTAATATGACATGCCTCCTTTAGTTCTGTTACCTTCACGCATTGCTAAATACACGATGTCTCAAGACAACAATAGTCATAAGAGCACCACTCACGACTCCACTTTTGGAAGCGATTTCTTAGAGGAATTATTAGAGCTATAACTCTTTCCAATATCACTCCCGTGAATTGCACGAACAGATTATAATTTTGAGGATAGCCGGACAAGCCACGGTATTACCTTTACGGAGTCACCCGAAAGTGCATATAAATGCGAAATTCCACCGAAGAAAAATTCATCCACCTTGACCAGGACTCGAATCCGGATGTCTTGACATCGCGCCGAGTGCTTTAGCCAGTTAAACTAACGAGGCCTTTTCCTCCTCTGTGGATTATTCAAGGCTGTCGGCCATACGATGTAACGAAGCACTCCAAAGCGTAGGCTTCGCGTCACAGTCCGCGAGGTTAAAGCCAAGCTTTGAACATAGAGGTGCTCGCTCTTTTTGACAAATTTTTAGGAGCTAAAGCACTCAGCGCGATATCGAGGGATCCGGGTTCAATTCCCAGTCAAGGCGAATTACATTTCCTCTGCGGAATTTCGCAGATTATAATTTATTATTTTGGGAATTTTAAATAAATATCTAGTTCCCCTTGTAAATATTCTCTAGGTCGTCACTCTGAAAATTTCCCATCTCTCCTTGAAAGATTAGTCTCAAACCTAAAATGCTAAATCTACCTTCTTAAAAAACTGGCAACTGGTGCCTTATAAAATAGTTTCATGCTCAATTTTGAGGAATTTCATGATGTAACACAAAGAGAAACTTGGTAATTTCGACAGATTTTTATTTTTCTACGACCAGGTTTCATCGAAAATTCGAGATCATCGACGATGTTGTCTACTCCGCTAAACCTACTCGTAGAAATTTAAAGCCAGTGGAAGTTACAAAGTTTCATCTTGGTGTTTTAACAGAGCTGTTAAAAATTTTAACACTTACTTATGGCGGCTAATGCCTTTGGGAAATTTCCAGAGGAAAACTATCACTTACAATTTATTACATTTCTTGTATTCCTTACAGGGTTTTAGGACCTCATCAGCATCGGCCATCTGCTTCTTTCGCAGGTTCAACAACCATTTGCCACTCTTTTCAACACCGCCGTCATTCATCTATCATTCATTTCATCTCTCATTAGTGTACCACCCCTTCTTACTCCGTGCGGCCCCTTTATTCTTCCATATCTCCTTTTCTTCACCTTTTCAACCACACTCTCGATTTCGTCCTTTCAATTACTGTTTCCTCTATGCACATGTCCCATCCATTAGCTTCTCTCTTCCCTATTGTCCACAAAAAGAGATTCCCTTTACCTTGTCACCTTCCTTGCTTTCGAACGTTCGTTCGTTGCTCTTTTCTTTCTCATTTCTTTTTACTTTCTCATTCTGACTCCATTTTCTCAATTCTTCCTCTTCTATATCCATCTTAACGTCCGCAGTTCAGAAGCGTCAATCCTCCTTTCCTCAGTTTTTCTCACTATCCATTTTTCTCACCGTCCATTCACATTTTCCTCTAATTTCACTTCATATCCCCCCCACCTTTAACCTCAATTCCCTAAGTTTTGGTTAGCATCTATTTTTTAGGTCTATTCGGGATCTCCACAGGATCAAAGTCTGCATTACTGTCGACGTTTCGATGGTCAAGTCGTCCATCGTCTTCAGTCCTGAAGACGATGGACGACGAAACGTCGGTAGCAGTGAAGTCTGGCAACGTGACTGGCAATATTGATTCCACTGTTTTCCATTGGTCAAAACTCTCTGGGTGGTGTGGTGGTGGTATGAATCCTGGTTCGCGAAACCTTCGACCTTACATAGTTGAAACAAAGGTGTTTAAGTGGATTTTTAGATGACATTTAATGAAATTTAAGTGATATTTTTCCCATTATAGAGACCATATTCAAATTTTATGTTTTAATATACGCAGCAATAAGAAGCGCATAGTAAATAATGCAAAATTGATGACGAAAAAATTTTTTTACATGACTGAAATTATCATTAATTAACTAATATTCATGATCTTCAGCTTGACTCATTTTTTCACGCCGTACGCTGAAAATGCCTTCACAATCGAATATTTTTTGCGATTCTGTAAAATTTACTGCGGTGAGAAATTGATTTTTTTTAAATAGCTGATAATTAATAAAAAATTAGATACTTTTACATTTCTGACGACTTATTTTCGTTAGAAGTTCCACATTTTTTTAATCAATCCTCTTTGGAGTGCGTACCCGTACCATTTTCCATGCAAAATAGCTATCATTGTTTGGCAAATATCTCGAAAATTATAACGGTAAGTGGATTGAATGTTGCTTGTACCGGAAAGATCATATATGTTTCTTAATAATGCGGCCAAATTTATCGAATTATATGTGAAGTGATATCTCGCTCCAACTACCTTAGACATCAAAAACGGAGAGTGCATTAAAACCTTGAGTGAAATACTAAAAGTATCACTTCTATCTAACAATTCCCTGACGTTTAGTGGTGGCTCAGCGGAGCGGTTAATTAATATGTTCAGTTCAGTAGATCAGCGGCTAAATAATTTTGAGTCTGTAATTTAGAAATAATTTTGTACTTCTGCATTATTTTCGAGGTATAAATACGGGACTAAACATCACTTGGTGGACTAGATTTTGTACTTTTATTTCATTACTGGTCATAGTTAGGTGCCAAAGCCTCATCCCGCTTGAAATTTCTCGCATGATTTTATTTTCTGCACGAAGTAACGTCTTGTAGTATCAATTAATTAATCATTATCAGTAGTCATCAATCCGAATATTGGTATGCTGTAGCTCTCCACTCTTCTCTACTCTCCACTCCTCCGACCGCTTCGTCACTACATAATTCTTCACTTGGACGTCATTCATTATTTTCTTGTTGTGTTCCATTCTTGTATTTCCCTACAATCCTTCCCATTTATTCCTCCTTCCAAAATTGTCTTCAATATACTTTTTAGCAACAGTTTCGCCGTGCTATTCTGCCGGTTTCGTCAGGCATTCTAAATCAACAATGAAAAATAAATAAATAAACTGAAACTGTTATTATGTACAGCATGATTAATTAATACTTGAGTTTTTCAAAAGTCTTTTTCACGTATAAGGAAGTTTGTATCCATCTTCTCTGTTTAGGTTGTTAGGTCTTTTTTCTATTTCAATGGCTTCCCTGATGATCCGTGGATAGTAGCTAATTTCTTTACATAAAACTTTCGCCCTTTTGATGTCAATACTGTGACCTTCTAAAAGTGTGTGCTCAGCCACGGCAGAGTGATACAAATCTTTCTTCCGAATAGCCCGTTCGTGTTCCTTCAGTCTGCATCCTATGACTCTCTTTTTCTGGCCAACATATGATTTTCCGCAACTACAGAAAATTTCGTATATTCCTTCGAACATTGCGGGAGATAATGGATCTTTACCTCCTCTAAGATGATCATAAACTTTGGAGGTGGTGTTAAATCTTGTAATGATGTTATGCTTACATCGCGGGAACAACAGATCGCATAGGTAAAATCATGAAGAAGCATAATATCATTACAAAATTTTAACACCACCTCCAAAGTTTATGATCATCTTAGAGGAGCTAAAGATCCATTATCTCTCACAATGTTCGAAGGCATATACGAAATTTTCTGTAGTTGCGGAAAATCATATGTTGGCCAGACAAAGAGAGAACACGAACGGGCTATTCGGAAGAAAGATTGGTATCACTCTGCCGTGGCTGAGCACACACTTTTAGCATGTCACAGTATTGACATCAAAAGGACGAAAGTTTTATGTAAAGAAATTAGCTACTATCCACGGATCATCAGGGAAGCCATTTAAATAGAATAAAGACCTAACAACCTAAGCAGAGAAGATGGCTACAAACTTCCTTATACGTGGAAAAGACTTTTGAAAAACTCAAGTATTAATTTATCATGCTGTACATAATAACCGCTAAAGTTTTTTTTATTTAGTTATCATTGTTGATTTAGAATGCCTGACGAAGCCGGCAGAATAGCACGGCGAAACTGTTGCTAAAAAAGTTTAGTTTAATCGCAGAAATCCAAAAGAAACTTACCAAAATTAAAATGAACTGCGAAAATCTACGAAAAAAGTTGTCTTCAATAGGTTGTTGTGTCGCAAAATGTGTCCAATAAGTTTGTCTCTCTTTCTTCAAAGAGTTTTCATTATACTTCTTCTCACTCTAACTCTTCGTAAGACATCTTCGTTAGTGATACTCTCCGTCGAAAATGAAGAGAGAACTTCGTACTTTTCCACAGATTTATTTTAAACAACGATGCGTTTCGATGTCTTGTAACATCATCATCAGGGAATGCTTAAATGTTGTTTAAAATACATCTGTGGAAAAGTACGAAATTCTCACTTCATTTTCAGAACGAACTTCCACAATGAAACGCCTGAATCCGTGAATTATATTCTCTACGTCCATTTGATCATCAATCCTTGGTAACATCACATCTCTATTGCTTCTTATCTCAATTGCTCTGCTATTTTCCAGGCTTTACTACCGTATAAGAGCATGCTCCACACACATTTGTGTTTTATATTTTTTAATAAAAAAGGTTTATTTAAAAGGATTCGTAATACTATCATTAGTAGTATGCTAACCCGTGTACTGCATGTCAGCATGTTTGTCAACGTAGCACACTCCCATGGTTTCTGATTTGGCCTTGAATTGTTCCCCATACTGATTTCTGGTCCTCGTCTATCGGCCGGGGGAGCGTGCGAGATTCGAATTAGAACTGGGACGAGCATTGCACGACTGGTGTGGAATCACCCCGTGCCACACATCTTGGAGGTGGCTAGCTCGGTATATCGTAGATTTAAATCTAGTGCAGCATGAGCAAGTGGTGAGCTCGAAGAAGGCGTGAGCTAAGGTACTGTGATGGCAAATAGCCGGGAAGGCAGAACCAGGAAGGTGCATGGGAGAGGTAATTCTTCAGAAATTAAGAGTCTGCAAATGGATGTGCAAAGCAGGTCTATATCGCGGAGGAGTAAAGGTGGAGTGGGTTAAGTTAGGAATAGGGGAAGGAATTCCGGAGGGGGAGGGGTACATTCGCGTTGAAGGGAAGGGGGTGGATGGGCCAATTAGCAGTAATCGTTTATTCTCTTTGTCACGGCAACTCCGTGAGCCCAAACGTCCCGGGTCTCCTCACTCTACCTCTCCCCCCATATAATACATATGTATCTTTTTACTTCCTTCTCCCTCGGGCCCATCTCTCCTCTCTAACACCCTCCTATCCTCACTAATGATTCCCACCCCCGTCCCTCTAAACCCTAACCCCTAATTCCCTCCTTTTCCGTTCTCTCCCTCTTTTTCCGTTCTCCCACTCCCCCTCCTCCCTCTACCACGCATACTTCCGTGAGCTGGCACCAACGGATGAAGCGTACTAGTCGTGATCTCGCGGAGGAGCAAAAAAACATACATTAACAAATGAATAGCGGTAATACGAAACGCAATGTAAACGTAATTATGGAGCAGGTGACTATGGGTAGACGCATGCTAAAAGTATAGGGAATGCAGCATTTATTCCGATAATTTTATGTTTTTTGTTGGCTTTATATTAGTTTTCTAGATTAGTTTCTTTATTGGACATTTTTAACCATTTGAATCACTTAATTTTTCAACTCTTCTTCCGCGTCTGCTGGTTTGTTGGCGCGTATGCCGTATCTACACTAGCGCCTTAAAGTCCACTTTAAGTGAGAAGTTACCTTAAGGTGGTAATGTAGGTGTTCGCATCCCACTTTAAGGAGCGGTCAACTTAAGGTGACCAAGGCCCCCAACTTAAGGTTAGCGTAGTCAATTGTTCCCATGAAATATGCCCTTATGCGCAATGTCGTCTACACGGTCGTAGAATAGAGAAGGTCTGGACACTTGCCGCCCCGGCATGTTCTCTTAATGAAGTCGTTTCCTGCGGAGACAGTTAGAGGCGCCACTTATCCCAGAGGGCAAGATCCGCCGGCTCGACTAGAACTGTGGAGGACACGGGTAGTGGGCGTAACTATACGCTGATCGTGCACCCATCGCAGTACACTTTATTTTGCAACTAACCACGCATTAGTAGAAACGCGTAATTGACCGGTTAGTAATGAATGTAATGACATTATACCTTCAATATTAACACCATGTCAGTCCCTAGGAGGAATTAACACGCGCTGGATTAAAATTAGTTACCTCTATAGAAGCAGACGAAAGGCGGGCATTTGTTTATGGAAAAGCTCTGACGAAAACATAACCAACACAATTTTTTTGACGCGCCGTGTTGGATCTTCCTATGTTCTCTGGTTCTAAAGTTTCAACAGAGAGGTCAATGTTTGATATCTATTAACGTACGAATAGACAGCTAAATTTCGGCAAACTGATGAATGTGAGCTAAATGTACACTTAGGAGTAAGTTTCACGTTTCATTTGATACAGATTTTTGGCAATCGTAGTAAGATAAAAATATCAAAGACAATATCCTCATGGTCCCTGTAGGATTTGCTGGCATGAAATCACCCCTGCCTTGAAGGATTATCATAATCCCAATGTTGATGGCGTTAGCGCACATTTGTCAGAGATCTATAGCACATTGGATACAGACAGCCTTTCTATACCAAGGTAGCAGTTGATATCCACACAATATCTAGGTTCTCAGGGAATAACCTCCATAATATCCAAATACCCTTATACGGATATCCGAGGTTCCCGCTTGTGGAGATCCAAACAACATAGAGCCGCAGATATAAGGATAACCATACAAAATACATGGCTCCACAAAACAAAAATCAACAGCCGTTATACCTTGAACTGCTAATCAAATTGTCACCGATTTTAAATTATTAATTCCAATTGCCAACCAGCGTCATACTACTGTTAAATATATTCACCTAGCAATGCTGTCTTGGAAATCATCTCTACGTAACTTTTAAGTAATTGCAATTACTACGGTCGTAGGGCAATACAAGTACATTAACGCATGATAAGAAAATTATCTATTATTGTGATCTATTTATTTTAAATAAAGGCATAGAACGCCACTCCAGCTAATGCTGAATGTATTGTACATCCAAGGGAAAGGTAATTTTTTTTTCACACAGATATACCCACAGCCAGGAGGAGGTATCTAATCGTTTATTCGACTTGAATTTCCCTCTTTCTTAAATTACCTATGGTCATGTTCGGTTCATGGTCGTCTTTACCACCAACGCCTTCAGTGTACACTCACCAATCATGCTGTGCAAAGATCCCCCTTAAAATAGTCAATATTATATCAGCACAGGCAAACCATTGGCAGTTTAAGTACACATTCCTGGTTTTACTGTTGCAATCTTTAGAGATAACAGTCTTACATTACGTTAACAGTCTCACTCTGAGTACGATCCACTTTATACGCAATTTTAAGGAACAAAACAGCTTTAAAAAAAATAAATTATGACTTTTAAAAATGTCTTTGACTATGTAATGGCGTTGGACTCGTTTCTTAATGTTAATTAACAAAGCGGCTGCGAATTTTTAAAAACAAATCCTAACTTGGACCTTATGGGTCGTAGGGTACTTTTTGAAATCTTTGTTTTGAAGCCAGTTTTCGATTTATTATTTATTAAGAAAGTTAGTCACGCACGCAGTGAGAAACTCGTACAAGGTACGAGCAACGCTGTGGCTCTAATTGTTTATAAAAAAGTAGCCCCTTTTTTGAAGCAATAAATAAGAAGTTAATATTTTATTTTTTCATTGATTTTTATCAACAATTGAAAACATAATGAAGTAGGGTAGTGCGACAGGTGCCGCTAAACTGGGCCCCGCGTCTGAGGGCCCCGCGCGGGCTTGCCTTTTTCAGACGGTGCGATGAAACCAACCCATTTCCCGAAATTGCCTACTACTTACTACATATGTAAATTTCTTGAATTCATTAACCATTTCATAGGTTAATTTCCTTCTTTCCATGAAATATGCTTAAAAGTTGCTAATATCAAAAGGGAATGCAAAGTTATGTGGGCCCCAACTTTCGTTTGCACAGGGCCCTTCAATCCCTTGGGACGGCCCTGTTCATAAACCTTATAACATACACAACACTTGTGTCTTACCAATAGGCTACTACATATCCATAAATTATTCTTCCACTAGTCATCAAGGTTCGTTAATATTCTTAATCCACTGACGGCGAAATTTCTCCCATGGAATATTACCCAAAATAAATATAGCCATGTACACATATGTGTATCAATCATAAGCATACCCTGATACAACTGTACTATGAAATAACAATAGTAATAGTAACACCCCGAATAACAATAGTAACACCCCGAAGTAGAGAGTGAGGTGAGTCTCTACTTTGGGGTGAGTCGGCGATCGACGGCACCTGCGTTCGATAATCGGCTATCGCCGTACTCAAATGAAAAGCACTGTAGTAAAAGTAACCAATTAATCGAATGATTTATCGCCTTCTTTTAATAATTGGAAGAATTAAGTAAGTATTTGCAATCTCGAAGAAATAATGAATTACGAAACGTTCATTTTTTTGTTTACATTTTCAGTGCTTTGTATTACGTCCTTCATTTGTCTTGATTGAATGACAACAGTGAGTAAGCATTACAGTAATGATAACAGATGATAATCTCTTAATGATTTCTTGCATAGGTCAGGTAAGCTATGATGATGCGCTTAATATGATATCTTCTTAAGAAAGGTAATATGTCAGTGAAGTGTTGGCAGTTCTTTGACCTTTTGAAGCAATAACTCGCCAAATCAGTGGAAAAATATATACTTTTGTAAGCCAAATCATTCTGAATCTCTGATCCATTGCAGACGTGAACAATTGCAGAAAGGAGTTTGCCAGTCTGGAACAGTATCTGAAATTCTTAAAGAGCAAGTGCTATCGAAATTGGACTGGCGACTCGGCCAAGCTGAAAATATGTTTCTGCCGGCGGTGGCAACTACTCTCGATCCCCGATATAAAAGGATTCATTTCTCCAATCCTCAAGCTTTAGCGTCAGCTCTTAAAAAGATCAGACGGAAATAGCAGACTCCGACTTCCGAAAGATACTGCTATTGCAGAAAGTTCAGGTGATACGTCGGAGCCGTCGGAGTCTGGTGGCGACGACTTTGATTTATGGGCAACACACAAAACTCTCGTTCACAAAAAGAAAAAGTTTGACAGCACAGGAAGCGGAAGTCAACCTAAAGACTAGGTTACCTTTTATCTTAATTCGTCAGTCAAGGAACTGAAACAAAACACCATTGAAGCATGGGAGGAAATGAAGTTCATTTATCCCAGGCTTTATGTACTCGGTCAAAAATATTGCCATCATATAGGTACTTCTGTACCAGCTGAACTATTATTATCCAAGGCTTGAAGTTACGACCAAGAAAGAAACCGATTAACTACAAAAGTGTTGTCAAAAATATTATTTTTGAATTCTTGGATTGGGGGAGCAGTTTTAATGACGTTGAGTGTTTACAAACACAAGAATAAATAACATTTTTATTTTGTAATCCTATTAATTACAAAAGTAATTTGACATGAATAAACATTTTTAATATCAATTCTTCCAATTGTTTTAAAAATAAAAATCTTACGTATGTCCCCTAAACTGTAATGATAATGAAATAATCTGAAATTGATAATCAAATATTCGATTATTCTCCACCAATTAATCGCATGAATGTGGGCATCCTTTCGATTAATAAAATGATTGATTAATTAATTAATATTATTATTTTCCATCCCTAACAGTGTACAAAGAAGGAGTAACTTTTGGATTCGATAACAGCATTAATTTTGTAAGATAGTAACTCTTTTTCACTCAAAGTCTTATAGTGATTATATTCCTGTATATGTAATGATGAATGAGTAACACTTTATGACATGAAGAGGGAGAGTAAAACTGGTGAACTAAAGAGAGACATTTCGTGAATAAGCAGCGCAAACCCAGCTAGAGTAACCGGAGAATAGCTAAGGTACATCTAAAACCTCCCCCAACCCTTAGATAAGCAAATAATTAGGATATTTTTATTCGCCGGTTCAATTTTCTCCATTTCCCGCCCGTACACGACACCCCCATCTTCGCCAACGCCCTTGGCAGAGACATCTCCCGAGCCCAAACTGAAGCTCGCTCGTCTCCATCCCCTGTACCGCTCTCCCGTTGCTCTGCTCCGCTAAAAGGCTACAGCGTTTTGCCGAACGCGCGCGCGCACACAGACACGAACAAGACGAGGAGTAGAGGACAAGATGAGGCACAGAGGCACGTTCGCTCTTTCCGCCCAATCCATTAGCGTGGATCACCGCCTTTTGTCCCCCTCTTTTCTCTCTCCCTCGGTACGAGATGGCGGTCTGAAGGGATAGACTTGGCGCGTGGAGTTCAGGGGGAGCCGCGCCGTTTAAAACGATTTCTACGGGAGATGTGTAACTGTGGGGCCTGGGGGTCGTAGATGCATGCTATAGATTGGCCATTCCGACTCTATTCACTCGGAAATCAATTATTTGAATACGATTCACGATTTTTTTAATAGATTTAAAAATTATGTTTCAATTCGATCTTATTCGATTACCAGGCACCGTTTAAACGATTTATGTGGGAGATGTGCTATTAGTGGGCTGGGAATGGTAGATATATACTATAGATTGGCCATTACACTTCTATTCACTCGGAAATCATTTTAATGTGATTCACGATTTTTTTGTCTAGATATTAAAAATAATGCATCGATTCCATCTGATTCGATTACGAGGCACCGTTTAAACGATTTCAAGGAGAGATGTGCAACTTGTGGGCCTGGGGATGGTACGACTTAATAAGTCCTTTGTTTCAATCCGGTAAAAAAAGAAATGGGACAAATTTGGGCTCGATCGGACAACGTATAAGGGTCGCGCAACGGCTTCAAATTTGGGAAAATGGCTATTTTCGTGGTAAAAATACATATTTGCCTAACTTCCAGGGGCCTGGCGGTCGCGTGGCAGGGTGTTTCACACGGGAGATTGTTCCACAGTGTTCCAGCACTGATATGACACTGATTACGTCTTCGACCCATGTGGGGTTGCGGAAGAGGGAAGGATAATCTCCCGTGTGAAACACCCAGCCACGCAACCACCAGGCCCCTGGAAGTTAGGCAAGTGTGTATTTTTACCACGAAAATCGCTATTTTCCGTAATTTGAAGCCGTTGCGCGACCCCTATACGCTGCCCGAACGAGCCCAAATTTTTTCCCCTTTCTTTTTCTACCGGATTGGAACAAAAAACTGACTAAGCCGGTCAAAATTTCGTAAATTTCCAATTTTGTTATTATGCAAATGGTACATATTCAGATTCAGTTACCATTTCAATTTCACCTCCATACTAATTTTTATCCGATTCGATTTTACTCGATTTGAAATAATCCGATTCATGCTCAACTTTGATCGCCAGGTGGCATCAACCATAACTCAAGGCTTTTAGTATGAAACACGAAGAAGCAGCAATCATTGCAGCACATGGATATAATACAAGTTAGCACGAATATCACACACATAAATATATCACACACTATCACATAAATCGAATCATGAAAGACGCATAAAAGTAGCTCGTGATAGCCTTTCCGTCAAATAAATATGAAGGTGTAGGGACGAATAAAGAAGAAAAGGGAATCTGCCCGGCTCACAGAAGGAATAAGGAGACATGGGTATAATACATAATGATCAGTAGTAGAATGGAAGGAAGGAAATTAATTAAGCGTTAGGGGGTAATATATTTTCTTTTTCATTGTGAGTGTTAAGATATTTCAAATAAAATAATCCTTAAAAAAAGCTACAGTTGAAATACGGATTGTATGGAAATCATAATTTTCGGATACCATTTTTTCTTGCCTATTTCGGCATGCAGAAATAAAAAAGCGAGCACCGAATCACGTGATTTTCACAGCCAGTAAATTGATACCAAATTGATTGAAGTAAATTATACCGAACCTAACTGATCACGAATTATATGAAATCAGATAGCTTCAGACTAAAGTGAAAAATTAGGAAAACGCATGTATAACCATGCCTTGGGCACTCGTATGGCAAAACCCAATGGGGATGGGAAGCAAACAAAGACAAGCTTGACTTGGAAAGCATGATTTATGCTTGCTTCTTTATTGCTGTTTGATTGAAGCAGGATTTACTCGTCATTCAGGATTGGATCAAGGTGTCTAGCAAGGTGTTTTGTAAAGCATGATACAAACTTGATTAATCAAACTTGCCATGTCAACATTGTCATGACATGGTAAGATCAAGCTGATGCTTACATGAGTGCGGATGACGCAACATGTGCGTCATGAATGTATTCTTGTCAGTGGCGGATGACGCACCATGTGCGTCATGCGTAACTTCTATCTGAAATTGTTAGATGGTGTTTTGCTCTCGCAGCAATATTCTTTTTGAACATATATTCGAAATATTCATGTTTTCTACTATAACAACAATGTTATCGTTTCCCATTTCGATAATTTTTCATTCCTCAGCGATAAAATGATTTTGGACGTCAAATTTGACTGTTCCTCATATTTATGTGCAATAAAATATTTTATATCCTGATGTACAAATGTCTTTTAAAATTTATTTATGTCATATTTGAGTAAGACTTAGCGTTAGAGGTATAACACTAGATTAGAACCAGGTGTGTGCCTCGTGCAGTTTAATATTGTGAAGCTCTTTACACGTAAATCGCAACCTGAGGACAGGGAATTCCACAGTTCTGGTGAAAACGAAGTTCACACGGTAAGTACCTTTCACTTCATAAATAATTATATCTTAATAAATATTTTACTGTTGTTTATTTTATTAAAACAAATTCATATTTTGTTAACATATATATAGATGTCGGAAGATACCGCATTGCCTATGTCAAAGGTCTAGGAAAAGGAAATCGCCTCCTGATTGGGAAGTGAGAGATGTTGCTTTAAGTATTAAAAATGCATCACTACCGAATTTCCTACTGTAGTCTTATTTAGATACAAGATAGCTCTTGGTAGTTTTCCGTGGCATATATTTCGAGCTGCCAACCCATGGCTACATTCTTACAGATGTTTCTTCTTGTCCTACTGTACAAAACCGTTTGCGAAGTTTAGTCCCCAAAGACCAAATTGGTGTATTATGATCGACAGACTAAGCATGTTTTTACTTGTAGAATGTAAAGATAATTTTTTTTTCTTTCTGGCCCTTCGAATGCTTAGATACCGGGTAATCTTCTCCCGTGCTCATCACGCGCTGGAACTCAACGGAGCACAAAGAAGCTCTGCAAAGCGAGGGAATTGTCAGAGGACGTCATCCGCGAAATTTTGCTAGACTCCGATGAAGAATACAATGTTTACTCCAGCAGTGGGGACGAGAGCATGGAGTCAGACGACAGCTCAGGAGAAGTAGGGAGTAAAGCAATTGTTCCTCGTCCCGTAAGTTCCTCTCCCGGGAGTATTGCTACCTCTCCGCAATGGTTTGGAGTGAAAACAATGAAAATACCGCAATAATTCCCTTCACTGGCAGACCAGGACTCAAAGTGAAAATTACATGTCAGGACCCGAGTGATTTTTTTCTTTTCAATGGCCAATAACGATTTTTTTAAATATTGTAATCCAAGAGACAAATGCCAATGCACTGGACATACTCTCAAGAAGCCCATTACATCGTTCGCGTATTACGGAATGGAAAGATGTGACAAGGGATGAGGTTGGAGGTTTATTTGGGCTGCTTTTTCTCATGGGGAACAAAGGACTGAATCTAATTCCATACTATTGGAAAAGATCAAACTTAAACGATTTTCCAGTTTTCCGCCAAAACATGTCAAAGGACCATTTCATGTTCATTTTGAGGGCATTGTATTTTAGCCGGAACCCTGAGGAAAATGAGACAAAACCTTCAGACCCACTTTATAATATTCGCCCCATCCCTTACGCATTTGTTAATAATATGAACCAAATTTACTATCCTGAAAATAACTTGGACGAATCTATGGTTCAATGGAGAGGACGCCTATACTTCAGGCAGTATATTAAGAGTAAGAGACAAATATGGGTTGAAGTTATATATGTTGAGTGAGCCCTCTAGCTTAGTGTTGAATTTTTGCGTCTACACTGGCGCTCAAGACAGCGTCATTGGTGGACGTGGATATGCAAAAAAGTAGTGAAATTTTTGCTACAAAATTTCTTAACGCAGGGCATGCATAGACAACTTTTATAATTCCGTTAATTTGTGTCTAGATCTTTTGCAAAAAAATACGTACGTTACGAGAACACTTCAAGGGAATCGAAAAAATAACCCTCTAGACGTGGTAAAAAAGAAATTAAAGAGGAGAGAATCTTCTTGCAGACATACTGAAGAGGAAATAAGTGTGATGAAATGGCGAGACAAGAGAGATATTTTGGCCATATCTTCAGAATACGATGCAGACTTTGTTGACGAAAAGAAAATTTGCACCATATCCCGGAAGCCCAAATAGGTTGTAAAATATTACTAACTCATGGGTGGGATAGATCGAACGGAACAACTACGGCTTACTATCCGTTAGAAAGGAAATCCTTAAAATGGTATATGAAATTAGGTTTGCATTTGCTACACCTAGTGATGAATAATGCATATTGCTTATTCAAGAAGTATGGAGCAAGGTCACACAGCCAACTGAGTTTCGTGATAGTGTTATCACCTCATTGATATATAAGAACATTAAACCAATGCTCCAAGATGCACCAAAGCCTCTAAGGGAAGATAAAAAAAACCACTTACCATCTAAGAATTCTGACAACAAACTCAGCGCAAAAGATGTAGGGTATGTTACCGAAAATGAGTGAGAAAATATGTTTACACTTACTGCCCAGAGCTAGCAGGATTATGTCTTGAACCGTGCTTCAGGGAATACCATGTAAATTTATAATGAGACTATTAAAATATTTTATCTTTTTCATTCATTGTGCTTTTTATTTATTGCTAGCAATAAATAAAAAGCACAATTAGCTAACATAAGAAGTTTTTGCCTAATATTACACCCTCTGTATAATCACTACCACCAGATGTACAGCAATCACAGAAGTAGTGCCTGGAAGATGATAACCCAGTTGTTGCAAAAGTTAAAAATACCGGAATCCGTGAATCCTCTTCCGAGGCATATTGATGGAGATGCGCTACAAGATGTTTTACACGGTGGGTTGTCAGCCCAACCCCCAACCTACAGGACCAGGTTATCCCTTCTAGTCTGGCTCCTACCTCCATAAGAAGAGATGGAAAGAGCAAGTAAACATAGACATTAATAAGATGAGGGCCAACGAGGAAGACGTGGAAGATCGAAATAAGTGGAGGCGGATCGATGGCGAGGCCAAATACCACCTTGGGTATCAATGACCATGGAAGTAAGTAAGTAATCCGTGAATTAGGTACACAGTAAAAATAAATGTAATATGAAAGTAAAATATACTGTTCAAATATACAAAATAATGTCCTATAGCAATTACAGCAGTATATTTCAACTAAGACCAGGGTGGCCGCGAGTTGAAAGGTATTGCGGGTTGCCTACCAGTATATTCCTTGCCCGGGGCGGATGATGCACACGGTGCGCCATGAAAGTTTTTCGTCATTAGTCGAAAAATAGAGCCATTACATATATTTTACACAGTGATTATTGCATCATATTTCATATAGGATGCCAAAAAGAAGAAGAAGTATTTCTGTCCCCAAGAACGAATTTCGAAAACGGCTCCCGCACTCAACGTGTTAAGCTTGATGTAAGCTTACATTCTATCTGGGTCAGAATTACTTGGGGAGGGCTTTGCCATTCTAATACTCGGCCCAGTAATGCTCATCTTTTAAATATTATTTCAAAAAATCATTAATGATCATCTGATTTTTTCGAACAATCTTCAATTCATAATTTCCATTACCTCTATCCTCTTTCTATAAAAAAATCTTCAATAAGGAACTTCAAAATCCTCTTTACCAGTTCCATTGCCTGTTATGTCTACAGCAAGAAATGCATCTCTCTCTTCCAAAAGTTTCTTTAAGCATTCCCTTTGTTACCCTGGTCTCATTTCCTCTCCTCTAATCCTTTTTTTTCTCCATGTCTAAATCTGTGACTTCTCATTCACTCCTTCAAAGCCCCTTTCATTAGGATGTGCATCCCATCCACCAATCTAACTTCTATTCCATGTATTTATCTTTGATAAAGTTTGAATTTACCCACAAAAAGGAACGAGCTGATATCTTGGCTACAGTTTCTGAGTTGAAAATTTCCATGGGTCAATATATCGGGCCTGGTATAGATGGAATTAAGTACTCGCCTGCTGCCTCAAGGTCTTGGGTTCGAGTCCCACCGGGATGAGTTTTTCACCCTTCAGGTCAAAGTTGTGTGTATTCACCCCTGATTATATGTTATAGCACTCGATGCATATGAGCTTATTGGCTTTTTTCAGAAAAAATTCCAAATATATATTTCCCCATGTGCATTGGATTAATTTAATCTAAATAACAATGAATAACTAGTCAATATTGTATTGTTTGCGATTGAACAAATGTAAAAGTGCAGATTTTTATTGCAAAATATTCCTACTTAATGTTGTCATTTTCTGAAGGCTACACTGTTTACAGGTTGCCCACAGCATTTCTGAAAGGTTCCACTGAAAATAGAAGGCATGATGAGGGTTAAGCCATAAAAGATAAGTGGCATTCATGTCTTAAATAATAGATTTTTAATCTCACTGTAAGTCTGAACGTATAAATAGAAAGGTTTATTTAGGTGAGGAACTTGTATAGACTTCCTCATCTTTGGAACACACGAATCAAATGTTGACAGGCAGGGATATATTAGATTGTATTCTCTTCTGGAGAAATAGTTGAGTAAAAAAAATGCACAAATTGCTCTGCTATGCCAAAAACTTTCATTTTAATGTAGACCCATTATTTTTTCTCCATCTGTGGAATTTCAAAAGAGTTCCCAATAGTCATTTGGTTTCCATCAGCAATTCTTTGCTAGTTCACACTTATACTCCTTTCTCCTCTCAATTCTCGTTCTAGGTTGTGGATATATACAGTAGCACTTCAACTATAGTTGAAGTTAAAGCTTTCCTAGGTGTTTTTTCATAGTAAGTTTGCAGATCACCTCAGCTAATGCTGCATTATCATGTGTCTCACATGTTTTATGCTTATTTTAACAGCTAAAACTTTTTGGAGAGGCGGGTAGCAAGCACTCTTTTAAAGTTCTTATATTTTCATATGGAGATCCTTACACATTTATGAATAGGCTCATACTAGCAGTTCAGTAGTCTTCCCAGATGTCTAATCACTCAGATATTCATCTTTTCAGGATTTCCATTTGCTGATTTTGTGTACATGGGTAATGACAGTATTTTTAATCCCTGGAAGCATCTTCATCTCCAAGTTCTAGTTATGATATTATCCCACATAATGATTCTAGTTTTTGTTGTTTGACTTCCTTTATTTTATTCAAAACATCTTTTACTTGTGTACCACAGAGCATTGGAAAATATTCCATTACTTTGCCCTCCAATGCAGAATCTTCTATCATTATTTTGCACTTCCTCCTACAAGGAAAAATATACACAGCACAGATCAGTCATAAATGAAAAAATATCATTGGAAAAAGAGCATAATGATGCAATAAATTCATAAATCAGATTGACTTCAGTAAATGAACATTAATTTGTACATCACTAAACCTTATGCCAACATATGAGGAATTTCTAAATATTGCTTTTTTGTAAAGTAGGTCAAATTAGACTTAAGTATGATAAGGTATGAATCACCATGAAACAATTTGAATCACAAATTATGAATCACTACTTAAATTCATGTTATCATCTGATTCGTCATTTGAATTTCCAAATAGTATTGAAATTTATTTCTGCATGGAGTTACGGAAAAATAATTATGACATTTCTAGTATGAACTCCCATTTTTTGAGACTGGAATGACTGGCCTATCTCCTGTAGGATCTTACTCTTTCCCGGCGAATGTTTAGGCTGAATAGTTCTTGGGTTTCCAGCTGGGTAATGGTGTTAAACTGCACCAACGTTTCCATGGCGTAGTGTGTGTGGGGTGAAGGCATTGAAACGTCGATCCAGTTTAACACCATTACCCGGCTGGAAACCCGAGAACTATTCATCATGGACTATCTCCTGTCAGTTTATGCCTCCTCACATTTCCAACTTCTTTTAACAAGCTAATAAATCACTGAGATTGTGGAGGACTTGAAAACATGAAACTGGAGATGAGAATGTGTCTGCATGTTTTAAGTATAGGTAAAATGAAATCGCCTGAAGAAGGGGATTTCTTGAGTGACAGTTATTGGATATATTCCGATGTCTCTGGTGTGACTTTGAGGAATTTTCTTAGCATTGTAAATGATAAGTATAACTTAGTTTTTCCACATAGATTTATTACAAAAGATGACCTAGATTTCGACGAAGCTCATCATCATCAGGTAATGATGACGAGCTTTGTCAAAACCTAGGTCGTCTTGTTGTAATAAATCTATGCGGAAAAACTAAGTTATACTTATCATTTACAAAGCTACCTACTGGATAATCTGCTCTGGATCTATGAATGTAAATACAGGTGTTGGAGTAATACTTTGAAAGTAGGTAAAAGTGTGCAAGTGAAAAATTATACCTATTGAATATAGAGAAAGGATAACTATGATTAGATTTAAAACAAAACCTGAGGACGTAGTTGTGGGGCAGGTATACATACCCTCAGATTACAAAGATGATGAAGAAGAAGTCATGTATAACAGAATAGAAGAAGTGATAAGATGTTAAAAGGAATGAAAACTTAACTATTCTTTGAGATTGGTTCGTGGTTTTAGGCGAAAGCCAAGAAGGGAAGACAGTTGGGTCATATGGTTTGGAATAATGAAACAACTGAGAAAGAGACTAATTCTTCAAGCAATTATATGGCCTTGTCATTGTAAGTACATTGTTTGTCAACAAACTCACGGTAAGAAGATGCTAATGGAAAATTCTGTGACACAGAAAATTATGTTAAATTGATTGTTTCGATAAAACAGCAATTGAGAAATAAATAAAAGAATGGTTGGTTTAAAATGCCAGCTTGGAAAACTAAAAAGACTAACAAAAATTACTGGCATGGGGAAAAGAAAGAAGGAAACAGAATACAAATTGGCATATCAAAGTTGGTACTATAGACAAAATTGAGGAGGATGGCAACAATACATAATTAATAAAAGAGAGATGGCAAAAGACCTAAAAAGGAATTCTTAATGCTGCAGAATAGAAAGTTGGAAGGAAAAAACAGAACCAGAAGCCATGGATTATGCAGGAAATACTGGACCCAATAGATGAATGAATAAAATATAAAAAAATTGAAAACCAAAGAAGAACAGCAGGTGTCTTATTGGAACATATACTGAGGAATTATAAACTCTTCAAATAATACCTTAGGGTTCTTTCTGATAATATTGCTAAAACTTCACAGAAATTGAGAACCCTTTAATAATGCTAACCCATAGTGTGTATCATACAGCAATAATATACAACTATTTCTTAAAAGGAAGTTAAATAAGACTAGAGCTTAATACTTTTCTTGCTCTTGTTGTAAGTGGGTATTATTCACCTAGCTGCTCATATGTTTTATTGGAATATTCCTGATTGCAAGTATCCTTAACAATATACCTCCTGATCCTCAGGTAAATTTATGCATTAAGATTTGGCAATACTATTTAACACATGTGATTGATAAATCTTACTCAATGTCATCCATAGATTTCTGTTCTTCCGGAAAATTTTCACCAAAAAACATCAGTTCATTATCACGGAATGCAACAGCCCAATCCTTGCCATAAGGCCATCGGAATAACCGTAATGATGTTAGGAAATCCGTTGGAGGATCCGCCATGAAAGTTTTGTTCATTCCTTCCTTCAAGGATTCTGGATCTCTTGGGTTCATGTTGAACTTCATTATTACTTGCCATCCATCCAGCATGGGGTGTTTCTGGCAATGAGAAAATTTGCTTAACCAATTCTATTGCATTACATTATGACACATTAGACAAAGCCTGCAAAAGAATATTATTGTTCCTGTTTTCAACCTAAAGGTTTGCTTGTAAACTGAGGGTGTATCGAGCTAGTATTAAGTCCCATGGGCACACATTATTAACACATTCAATGCGGGCCCGATTGTCATGAAAGTCGTCAAAATCGGCTTTAAAAAATTTAAAGGGCTTCGGAATGGAACGACCACGTCAATTGACGTGCTCCGTCAGTCGGTGTAGCCAGGAGCACGTCTGCTGACGTGCTCTGCATTGAATGTGTTAATACGCTGGACTGGTTTCTTTCATGAGCAACCCTTTCAGAAAAAATTATGGACCTCCCCATAATCACTAATTTTGTGTTCTGATGGGTTTCTTCAGAGACATAATCCAGTTTAGAACCAAACTTGCTCAATAGTTAGCTTCACAACTTACCCACTTGGCTAAGAACTTGCCTAATTTGATAGTAGTGTGGTTGGGCTACTAGATTTCCTAAAGGAGAGTTATTAAAAGATGGAAGAAGGGACACCAGAAATTATTAATGCTCATTTGCAGATATCAGTATTTCATTCTTTTCTCAAAACCTCTGCCTACACACTTTACAACCAAGCTTTAACCTACCAATAAAATCAAATCCTGAATGAAAGTGATGGCAGAAAATGGCAAAGGCCCACGGCCTTATGTATGGAAGCCTTTAGAAAGGCTGAGGAAACAAATTAGAGTAGCAGATTTATGACAGGATGTTTACTTTAGGCAGCCAGTTCCTTCTCACAAGCATCCATGCCACAAATATGTATAAATCCCATGGAAATACATATAGCACTCACATGGTCTCCACATTAGGAAGGAGCATTGGCGGCTCCATAGAAATCCTGCATACTGAGTATTTGGGCGGTAAAATGCCAAAATAAGTTAGGATAATTGTTTGCCAACCGAACTGGTTCAATAAGTATTACCATCAAGCTATAATTTCTGCCTACAATATTGAAATATCTAACCAATTAGAAACATGCGCCAATATTCTCATTACGTTTTTGTATAGACTAAATTTGGATTTCGGCCATGCTATTTTTTATTTTGGTGAAGGGTCATATTGTTAGATATTGCCCAATGACATCAAGATTACATAATATTTTCTTGACAAGCATAACTAGTTGATGGTTTTCTGAATTTCAAATAATAAAAAATCTGCTTTACTTTTTCTCAAATATACTGCCCAGAATCTGTATATCTCTTATTTATCATTTACCACCATTGCACAAGGCCATTGTTACAACACATTATTCCAACCTAATCACAAAATCCCCAGTGCCAATTGAAAGTGAGTGTTAAGTTGTTTTTCGCATGTCCATATAGGCAAAGGAGATGAAATCTGATAACAGTGAAGCAACAGAAAAAAATCATTGTAATAGAGCTGAGGTTAACTAAATGGATGAAAAAATACTCCAACCCCTCAACGCCCGCTTCTGAGAAAAGATTTCAAAATCTATGCATATATTTGATATGTGAAAAAGCTAAGATTAAATGTAAAAAATATCCAGAGAAAATTTAGATTTAATGAGTCTTGTAGAGGACATAGGAGCATGTATAACCTAAATAGAATCCACATTCCTTACTGAATGAATGTAGGTGGAAATCTGTTTAATCTAAATTAAACCTTTTTCTGGTTTTTAGTTATGTCAAGTTGCTTGATCCAATCATCCCATCACTGAGTGTATTCATTTTCATTCCTTTGAATTCACCCACCATCAGCATGCCAATTTATTTTATGTTGCGCACGAGCCAGAATTATTTTTCCCTATCTTCCAGTGTACCTATTGAATTGCCCATTGGTGTGTACATATAAGTACATTTAAGGAATTCTTGAATATCCTCATCCAATATTGTACATACGTACCTCATCTGGCCTGGGATTCTTGCAGAGATGCAATCTGTGTATCATACCCTCATGCCATGAAAATCTTAACTGTAGACCAGCTGTTTCAGGAAATGTCACTGGTAGTTTGTGCAAAGGCACTGGTTGCGGCAAGGGAAAGCCAGATGCTGCATCGAAAAGGAAGAGTGGGTCTGAAACATGTGGATCATCCATGTCTGCCACTCCTCTCACAACACACATCATATGCATGTCTTCCATTTCCACAGCACTGCAGTATATAGCTGCTATTATGGAGACATCAAACCCTAATGCTCTCAGCAAAATGCAGGCAAACCAGTTGTTGTGTTCGCAAGCTCCCCCTCGGAGGGATAATCCATCAGCTAGCGCATCCTCAACTGTAGGAAATCGTTGCTCTGGCGGCAGAGTTATGAGTGTAACATTCTGAAAAATTTAATCCCCTCTTTAAGGAAAAGTACATGCTCCAACTCCAATGCACTTCATAATAAATCACTTGGCCTCAATTCCCAAAAAAATTCATAATGAATAATTTTGTAATGATAAACTTATCTGCATAACTTATTGCAAGCATCTATTTTTTTGTTTTAATAAGTTTCAGACAAATTTTTCCTGATCTGTTATAGCACTGATGAGAACCAGATATCACAAGTGTTTTAAAATGTATTATGAATTTCAAAGGATTAGTAATAATAAATGAAGTCACGACATATGCAGCAGATTTCAGATTAGTGGTATCCTACTAATTCACAGCCTTATAGCCCAGCAACCAGCATATTCAAATGGGGCGAGCATAAAATAATACTTTTAAAACTGACACAGTGGTGTATACATATTTTCACCACACTCAGACCATTTATTCCAGAAATATGTAGCACAATGGTGACTTAGAGATGAGATACTACTAATGTTGTACCTAGGGTTTATGGAACCCTTAGCAAAGTGGAAGGGGTGGCACCCTCTCACCTCCCACCATTTTTATCTCATTCTTTATTGTCCTCATTTTGTTCTTACTCTAGATGCTCTACATTTTGGTAATTGGTTATGCGGATGAGAATTCATACTTCAGCATAATCCTCTCTTTGAGGGGAAAAAATGACCACAGCCACTTGTTATACTAATCTTGGAGTACATGCTTCGTGCTCCATGGGTATGCAAAAAATCTGAATGACGACAGAATTGTGGCAAACATAAATGTGATTCCACATTGCAAGTGTTCTAATTGAGCAGGGAACTATTTAGGAGAATGAGCTACCGTGAAGTACATATATGTACATAGGAAGAATGTTGGAGCCACAAAGTTATATAATGCTTGTTCTACCTCTACTGTTAGAGAATAACAAGTCTTTGACAATCGATTTTGATGTGGTCAAGAGCAGTTTTGATTTTATTCGCATCTATCATTTAGGGAACATTTAGCAAGAAAGTGGAGACAATCATGGAAGAGGCATGTACTCAATGTAAAAAGATTATAGGAATATGGCATCAATAACTACTGGGGCATGCATAGAAAGTAGTAGGGTGCTGCCTTAATATCACCCGACTTGGAAAACCTTCTTAACCAGCCTTACTTGTCTCATGAGTGGGGTTCCATCTCCATTAAATTTTATTAGATTAGCTCAAGAATTAATGAGCCTTTGCAATATGCTAATATGGTAGTGTTTGCCTGCCGATAGGGGGTATGGAGGATGTTAGAAGGAATAGTATGGTGTCTACTACCATTTAAGAAACACAGCTCGGCCAGGCAACACAGCCAGGTTTTCAATCCTAGATTTTAATGGATAATAATGGATACGTTATTATAGAATGAGCAGAAGGTGATTTACAAAGGGGAGTATTTTTTGTTAAATATATAGCAGGGGAATATGGACAACCCAATAGTATCACTGCATAAAACAAAGCTTATGGATTTAATGGGAAATACCCAGTAAGAACAAAAATTGCCTGTAATGATAAATTCCTAAAGCAAGTGTACAGTTGTATTTGCCATGGATGTAAAATATCTCCTACAATAAGCGAAGATGTTCAAAATAAAGTTAAAAATTCAAATACATCAGTGATACAAGTCATATATACTCATAATAAATAAAATAAGATACCAAATCAAAGTTTTACAAAGCGATGGCATCTCCTGTAGTTATATTATGGTAGCGAGACGTGGGTTCTCTCAAAGAGAGACAGAGAGACCATGACATGACTTGGCAGAAGAAGTCTAGATGGAGCAACCAGAAGGGTATGTGCAAAAGGGAGAGGAAAATAAGGTGTGCCTACTTAAAAATGTCATCTATGGTCTCGAGCAAGCATCGAGAAGCTGGAACATGAGACGTCTGCATGCATCTCTTCTGGAGGAGGGGCTGGTTCAGTCAAAGAGGGAACCATGTATCTACCACAGAGTGAAAAATGATAGTGTCATGATTGTTACTATTTATGTGGATGACTTTCTTTTGTTTTCCAACAGTTAATCAGAGGCACAGAGGCTGAACTCTAGTCTTTTAAAAAAATTTAAGATGAGGGACCTTGGAGAGGTGAGGAGCTGCTTTGGGGTGCACATTTGGAGAGATTGGGAAAGTCAAACCATTGTGGTGGACCAGCAGCTGCAAGTGGAGGACATGCTGAGGAGGTTCGGATTGGAAGATGCCAAACCTGTAACAACCCCAATGGACCCGAGCCAGAAGCTGAGGAAAGCTGAGCCAGGAGGAGATGCAATGCAGCGATACCCATATCATCAGCTGATAGGGTCCCTCATGTACTTAGCAGTTAACTCCAGACCTGATATTGCCCATGCCTGCAGTCAACTAAGTCAGTTTATAATTCTTATGATGAGAGCCGTTAGAGAGCTGCCAAACGTGTCCTCGGGTATTAAAGGGTACCAAAGATTTGTGTTTGACCTATGAAAGAACTGGGAAAAATTTTGTTGGTTATGTGGACTCTGTTTGGGGCAATGATGAGGATGATCGCAAGTCCTACAAGAGCTTTGCCTTTAAGCTAAGTGGAGGGGCACTGTCATGGAAATTTAAAAAACAGAATTGTAGCTCTGTCAAGCACAGAAGCAGAGTACATATGTATATGGCCTTGTCAGAGGGGTGTAAAGAAGCCATCTATTTGAAGGGTTTAACTGAAGGACTTTTTTGAGTGAAAGAAAGTGTCATTTTGTGCAACGATAACCAAGGGACTGAGAGACTTGCGACGAAACCAATGGTCAATCAAAGGTCTAAACATATAGACATTAGATTTAATTTTAACAGGGACAAAGTTGAGAGTGTTGATATTTCTAATAAATATGTGCCAGTTTGTTGAGAAAACATTTAAGAATTATGTTAAGTGATTACAGTTCAGTGGGAGAATACTGGAATGACATTTTATCACTAACTCAAAAGCTGAATGCTATTGATGCTGGAATGGAAGATGAATTTATTGGGGTGAAAATTTTTAATGGTTTAAGCGACAACTATGACCGAATGATAATGGTGGAGGGCAGTTCGGGTGCAAAGATTATTAGTGATAATGTGCAGTCAATGCTGATTCAACAGGGTGCCAAGCAGAAGGGATCCAAGGATGCGGGGAAGGAAACTACATTCATGATGAAGTTCAAAGGAAAGAAATTCTTTCCTAAGCGTGCAGTGCTATAAGTGCAATAGGGAAGGACACAAGTGATTCCAGTGCCCTAAAAGAGAAACTAAAGACAATGAAAATGCAAATAGGGCGAGTGATGAGCAAGGTGGAACAGAGCATTGAGCAAATAAGGCTTCAGTTCTTCTTGCTGCATTATCAACATCCACAACAAACCATGGTGATTGGGTTATTGATTCTGGTTCTACGTCACATATGACAATGAGGAAGGATTGGATGGAGAAAGAACCCCAAAGTGTCCTGGATGGACCGTTACTAGCAATAACAAACTTTATACAGAGAGCACAAGAACTGTTCCAGTAAGAGTAAATTGAAAGTTATGGAGGTTCTGAAACTGCTGAAATTAAAGATGTTTTGTATTTCATTGCTTTTTCCATTTTTTTGTTTCCTTGAATTTCCCATTGTGCTGTTCTGTTTTACCTATGTCTATGTGAACATGGAGGTGGTGGATTAAATAAGTTTTCACACAAATAGGTGCCCATCTACCATTTATTGAATCTCGTGCTATGGGTTAGCGAATCCAACAATTGAAAATAACAGAATACAAAGCAAAATGATGCAATCATTTAGGATGAATTCAGTAAAACTACCTCCCCCTAATTTGCCTAAGAATATTATCCTAGAGGTCATTTAAATGTTGTGGCCAGCCATGGCTAAGACTGTTTCAGGAACAGGCTATGCAGCCTAACCCTTGAAGTGAAGAAGAACTTAAAGGCTAGCAAATTAGACGACGGCTTGTTTATTAATGAGCTAGTTTGTGTAAATGTTGCCTCATTTGAAATTTTTCCACATGGCTGAGTAGCAACCTGATTTTCCACAATTTCAGCCCACTTAACTCCAAATAAATAATGGATATTTTTGGTAGCGAGATGGCTTTCAGAATATTTCAGAAGAATTGGTCACAAGGAAGAGGAAACAAAAAAGATGAAGTATTCCTTGATTAAACACTCTTTTATTTTTTACCCTTATATCTTAATTTCATTGATTATTTAAATAAATTAGTAGTGTTTTATCAATACTTTTCTATTTGTAACTGATCAGTGGGGTAATGCTGCAGCTAAACAGTTTCTCATCTAATGTTTCCTGTGACTTATGGATCCTATCATGGCAATGTTGTAACTATTTTAGTTGTTTTTATATTACCACATTAGCCTTGTTCATTTTCCCTGATTTAGTATAAAAAGCCAATTTAATGAAAATTTCTGAGAAGTTGGATAAAGGCTTTAATGGACTTGGAGAGACAGCAATTGAGTTTGCCCTTAGGTGACATTATTGGTATCCATTTACCTGGAACGGGACTTCACTCAACAGCCGCCTCTGAATTTCACTCAGTGTTTGATAGTCCAATGGTGCTTCATCAATGTTTTTTAGCCCGAGCTTCTCTTTCACGAACTGGACAGCCTCTTGCCGCGTCAAAGAGCTTTTGGTAGACATTTCTGTGGCAGAAAGACAATTTCTGCAAGGAGTTGTCCACATTTAGGGTAAAATAAGCTACATGCATTGATTTGTAAGAGTTGAGGGGGAAAATGCGAGGAAAATCACAGGTGTGATGTCTGTGATTTTCCTTGTGGGGCCTAATCGGTGAAATTATGAAACCGATTCTGACCTTCCTCTCTTCGATAGTATACATGTGTTACAGATTTTCATAATTTTCAAGACCCTATTGGTCCCTCCCTATCATTTGCTTTTTTAACAACTGTTCAAACTTACGTGATTATTGTAAAGACATGAGAGTACTGAGATATGCATGGCAAAAGGAGGCGCCTTAACAATTAGAGGCCCTTCTAATGCATTTAAGTACAAGAACCAAAGTCGCAATAACTTGAGATTTCATTTCGTTCAATGCCAACTAGTGGAACACTGGTACACATTCCCCCCAGGCTCAATCACATATCCTCCCCCCAATTTACAATCCCCCCCAAATTTCCTAGATTTCCGGCTTTCCCCCCACCCTCCCCAAACTATAAGTATGACGCACTTTGCGTCATGTCCCTGTATGTGTGCACCATTGATGCCAACTGAATACTATGCAATAATACAAATTTTGCCGATGATCGCGAATTGAACCCTTCGTCGTCATAATCACGCGATCATGCTCGTGACAGCTCTTATTTAGAGGCGAGTAATGATACTATGAATATGTGGTACAACTGCATAGTATGAAAATTGCTATACCTTTGTTGACGCTCCCGAAAGTCTTGCAAAAAATAAAATACATGCAGTATGTTTTAATTTTTTATTCAATTTATTATTTAATTTTAATTTGAGTCCGCTTCTGGAAAAAAAGATGAAAAGCTCTGCATTTAAGGGTTACGTTGATTATCGCTCTTTTCAGACGCCACGATACGAATAACCGTCATTTTATAAGTGCAACCCGTAATTTTAGATCACAGTTCGAACATTTTCTTGTGACATCGTACTTCCTGAAATCGTTTGATCCTCCTCTACTCTGATTCCTGGGTGAATTGAAGATGCAGAATACTATAATTAGTTGCCCCGAAAAAGTATACGATCTGAACCCGAAATTTTAAGGAATCTTTTCTGTCACCGTAAAGAAGGTCCGTACTAAACTTTGCACTTATTAACAGCTCTCTTAATGACACTGCTAGATGTGAAGATAGATTTTTTTAATGGAATAAATCGAGTTTTGGATATTTTAAAATTGATTAATCATTACAGAAAAATTTGTATTTACCTCGACCGAACTCCTGCGTGTCACAGTAGGCCAGAAATATCTCCTTGAATGAGGAAATCTTAAGTGCTGAATGAGTCTGATAAGAGATTTTATCTTGCCGACCGTCATAAATTTATCGCTCTCACTGAAGTAGCGCGATGTATCTTCCTCGAGTTGAACTCGAGGAAATATTTGCTTTTGTTTTATTAGGAGATCAATTCGTGCAAATTCTATCTGCACTACTATAGTTTTTGTCTAGTCAAGAACTCTCGACCATGAAAATCATACATTTTCATAACAGAACAGATCCAAGGGAATGGGCCAAAAAATGTTACTTTGTGTGACTGAACAGCGCGAGAAATAAATGCTATTCATGAGCAGTATTTCTTTGCTGCAGTTTAAAGCTATTTCCATTTTTCCAGACGACAAAGAGTGATGGGAAATGTCACTTATCTGATACGTGAAAGAAAAAGAATTATATGGCCTTATAAAAGATGCAGCTTTTCGAATCCTTCCTAGTTTATTGTTGAACTTGAATTTGAAGTAAACATTTTTTCCTACCAAAAACTGGTTTTCAATTGGAATTACATAAAAATAATATGGTGATACTCCAGTTTTTAATTGTTCCCTCAACGATTTAGTTCCCCTGGTAACTCCGAAAATTGGGTGGTCCATCCATATAATTTTTATTCAAAATCCCGCTAGTTTAAAACTGTCGTTAATCTCTTACGAGTAGAACCTCAAACTCCCAATTTTTACTCTTTTTTGTACTTTTTAATATATACTTATATTCTGCAAGCAAAATATTTTAATAGCTCCTCCATCGGAGAAAATAGAGTCCAGAAGTGGATCTAAGCGGATTATGTTGGCCAAAAACGTCGAGGAAGCCTCCTTACTTGAGATTAAACAATTAAGAGCAGTCGTTTGCCCGAGACCGCGAGTTGAACGTCCCGCAATGCGCGCCATTGCGTTTGAGGAAGCCCCCTCGCTCGGGGCGGGTCTACTCCAACGTCCCGTCGCCTATGATTGCCGAGTGGGGAGCCGTTCCGATCTTCGGCCGGCGCGACACAGCAGAACACCTCCAGCGGTATTTGTTTCGCCTGTTCCCAGAAACTCTCCGTTTTGCCGTCGCGCGTGTCCGCTGCCCGTGAATAGAGTGAAGTGCGCTCTCTATAGAGAAAATAAAATGGCCGGCGAGTTTTCTCATGTTTCCTCAAGAGAAAGATGATGAAAGCCTGCATAGACTAGCTTCGTCTAGGGAGAAATTCATGCAATTAAGGTGGTTTTTGTTTCCAGGTAACTTCAGTCCGCAAATGTATTGCAACATTCTCCCGCTGTCGTTACTTTTAGTATTTGAATGTAAAATAATGACTCTCTCCCCTCTCTCCTACATCAGGCAATCTCGACTAGGAAACTTGTCTAGGCCAAACCTAGATGTGGGCGGTGCAGTCGCTGCTTCGTGGCGGGGAATTTGAGGGTATCGGTAACGATGAAGGAAAACTTCAGAATGTTAATTTCAGTTTGTTGGATGAAAAAGTAATGTTAACGTGATCAGTAAATATTATCATGTACGAATGAACGTTATTTATCCAGAAATAACCAATATAAATCCCACGAGCTTATATTTAGCGGGAGGGTGAAAGTGGTTGGGGATATATATATATTAGAATTGGGTAGACCTAACTTAAAATACCTTCATTATGCTCTTTTCATATCGTATTTTTATCATGTGAACCAGCATCGTAGGCATGATTAGTCAAATCAACCTTAGGAAAAAGTTTTATACGACATTTAGCTTAATTTACCTGCTATTTTAAAATAATACAATCGCCGCGATGGCCGCCACGATAGGAAGATTATCGGCTTCTTCAAGTACGCTGGAAGGTGGGTAGATGGCACTCAACGCCTTTTTCTTGCCGAGTGGCTCGATACCACCCGGACGGGCGCGCGGTTCCTTCCCCCACGAGCTTTCTCATCTCTTGCCGCCTTCAACAAAACCCTACCTCCTGCCGCTTTCTGCCTGCCTAATACCCAGACTTTTCGTTTCGTTGCTGACGCCACATTCACGATGGTTTTTGGCGGCGGGCGAGGGGTCGCGGCTAGCTTCAGCCCTCGCTTTCGAGAGCGCACGTTGCACGGGGAACCAGCATACCCCCTCGCGTGTCATTTCCGCCTGGGTATCGTAGCTCTCAATTCAGTCATCGCACCAACCTTCTTCCTTGCCCTAGTCCCAGGTTTTTCGCAAGCGACGACTGGTTTGGAGGCGATTGAGTGGTGTGAGAGGGAGGAGTTGGCAATCGAAGTGTGGTTGTGCATTTTTTCAAACGCTTCTCTTTATCTCATAGCACATACCAAACCACCGCGAAGCAAAGTTTTAGAGCCTTGTTGACTGCATTTTCAAAAACCACGTAATGCGACGGAAATTTGCGCCAAAATTCGCGCTATTAATTCGCCATCTGATTGCGAACACGAGCTCGCAGTATCAGCTGGTTACTGTTTGTGCCTGTATTACACGAAAAAATAAGCTACAGAAGTAGCATCACAAAGGCATATTTAATCGCCATGTACGCACATGCACCCAATCCCTCGTCTAAGATGGGGTGATTCGCCGAGTATGAAAATTTTGGCGCAAAAACAAGAATGACCAACCATCATTTAGTAGATGGAAGATTTGTCTAGAATAAATCATTTTTTTGCTTTACGTCTGTAATAGGAAAACGAATTTCGATGCTTAAGTTTGGCGAAAAATAGACGCTTCGATATAACATCAGCAGGTTGTTAAGGTTGCCAATTTGACAAAATAAAGCAACAATCAACTCTAAGCAACAATAGGAAACCATTTGTTGCACAATGAGATTTGATAATCGGTTTCAAGTAAATCGACTACACTCCGGGGCGAAAATGGAGCTTCGGTCTGCCCGCTAGTAGTGCTCTGGGTCTGGGCTAGGGGTCTATCCTAGGAAAATAGTGACCGCGGAGCTGCACAGAATAACCTCCTCTTACCTTCTGCGCGCCTTATAAAGCTAGACACGGTTTCACTAATAAAATACCCTCATAGATGCTAGACAAACCATGGTTGAAGACTCCATCATGTCTTCCATCACGCCCGAAAGCGGAAAATCACAAACGCAGTATCTAGCGCACATAAATAACAATATTCTCAGAATAAACAAAGTTCATCAATTGAAACGGGCTCTAGGATAATACCTGCACACTGTATATACTTATAAGCTATAAATAATATAACATATATTTATTTATTCAAGTTGATTTTTATTTCAAAATTGGCCCCACCCGAAAATTCTTGCCAACAGTTGAACACTTTTTATTAATAAAATTATGACGTATTTTCTAAAAGAATACAAGAAACGAAATTTTGTCCAGAGCATGCGATATACTTGTGGTTAGGACTTGTATAAGTCAGAAATAAATTGTTAATCTAAAAGCAAATATACAAGTTGTGAGTAGGATTTTGAACAATTAATTTGGGAATTATTTTCACGTAAATGAGTGGTCTTTTCACTTATATTTGCCATTGCATACGATGGCTTTATCTTTCCATTCGACCATAAGACCTCAATAAACTCAGTACTATTTCTTATCCGAATTCATCTGTATTTTTATTGAAATAATCCTAAATCCTGAGTATTTGCCTATGATTAGTTTCCTTATGATAGTAAAAAAAGGTTCCTTTGTGATGGACAACTGTAACAGCGAGATTTGGCTACCGCGGGAAGCGGGAGATTTTCATTGCAAGACGATATTTTACTGAAGGCAGAATTCTTACGGAATTGTAAATTTTTGAAGCCGGTCGCATTTGTTATTTATCACAGAGAAAACTGCAAAGTGGTCTTCTTTTTTAACATCCGTATTCTTTCGGAACGTATTTCGGGTGAAACCATCGCCTATATTTGAAATGAAAAATTAATTCTTCATTCCTATTATTTTCTTTCTGCCAAAATCTCGTTTTTTTCTTAGGCACTGAGGTTGCCGTTAGTATAAAAGATGTCGTGGAGTTAATTTTATCATAGAGATTTACTCAATGACTGCATTATCACTATTCTATCAGTTTTTCTTAACCCCAACTCTCCAGGTAGGTGGCTGAAGTGGTAATCGTGGGTCATTGAGTGCAAATTGTAATATATTTTTTAAGTAAGTAAAAAAACCAACTAGGACCACATTTCACATAAGTGCATCTGCTTATGTATTGGAACTCACCATACAGGCAGTAATGGAAATGATACAAGAATTGTTTAAAATTTTATCCTTTATTAAAGCATGTCATGGCGAGTTTTCGGCGCGGTATTCGAAATTGAGGAAATTATATTGAAATATTTTTTTTTCGAATATTGGCGTCGGCGTGGCACCTTGATATTTGTTAGCCACCACTGACTATTTATAACAATATGAAATGTATTATTTCAAGTTTATAAGAAAGTCTGTACACACATAGAGTAAGGTATTACTCTGTGGTACACATTAAATCGAAGTATGTATTACGAAATATATGTCATGTGTCATAAAGCTACGTGTTACAATAGCATTGAATTGACAAAGAAACCAAATCGATTTTTTTCGCTTTTATCTATAGATATCACTAATAAGAACACGTATCCAAAGTTTCACGCAAATCGGTACAGAGAAAAGAAACGTCGCTCCGAAGGCTGTAAACAAAAATATGTTGTGCTAAATCTGTGTTAGAAATTGAATGATAACATAATGGGGGGCATTTTACCTACTAAAGTCACTTGAAGATAATGGAGACACATTACGGGTTGTGTACAGATTTGAAAATGTCAATATGTATTTACAATGTCATAGTTTCTTCTACAGAATTCGGCGATATGGCTTGACATATGAACATGATGAAGACATAAACCATGAGCACTTTTCCACAATCAAGTAAAACTTTCCGATCAATCTGAAAAAAATACCTGATGATTTAAACTGAAGCCTGTGTGGTGATTAAGTTTTATTTTTTTAAGGAAAATAACGTACAGTTTATCTCTTTATCATTGTATCTGTTCCGAGGCTATCTTATGGGTGATATTTCAGAATACTATTGGTTTCCAGTAATCCAGTTGCCTCGGTGCCTGCATTATTAGTTGTAATTTAACGTTATCTATCAATTGAAAAATACATAGCTGGATCGCAGACCAAGGATCATAGATTACACTGGATAAGTAACTTAACTATTGACATTCTATCAGTGCAGTAGAATAACACGAAAAAATAATATTCAGCAACATTAATATTTCACGATTGAATTATTTTATACCCTTATGCCCCGTTTGAATTACCAGTTTTGTTTACCATGTTAATACATTACGAGGGAGAGTATTTGTAGTGCGAACACCCGCTTGGCACCGATCATGGTAACTTTTTTCCACCCGGGTAAACTTAACATAGTTACCTACCTAAAATAGTTGTTTTCTGCCATCCGAATGCATGTTCGTTAAAATGGTCAAGTGATCAATCGTCATCAACTTCAATTGACCGGGAGGTAATGAGAAACATCTATGATGCACTTTATAAGTATTAAATATAAGTCGCACCATGGTGATTAAAGACAGGTTCGGATGCGGGTAGAAATTACTGACTAACGTTTTGTACAACGGTTAGAAGTTAGTAATGCGAACGGGGTATTAATATGTCTAATATCAACAGACGGTTAGCCCATACGTGGATTTGCACGGCGAGGGGACGCACCAGCGGGGATGGGGCATATAGTTCTCGTGGAGAGTCGTTGAATACCAGTCTTAGCCAAGCGGGTTAGGGAGCAGACAAAGGCGAGAATAAGAGAAGGTCAAAGGAGATCCGATGGTCTCTTCCCTGTTGAGACTTAAGGTGGTTTGAGCGAGATAGTTCCCTAGTCATAATGGAGACCATATTAAAATTTTATTTTTTTATTTCAGCGTCTGTTAGAAGTATGAAATAAATATTGCAATATTAATGGCGCAAATATATAGTTATATATGACAAAAATTCAAAGTAATTAAATAAATAAAGCTACATAAGTCTCTAACTTGACTCATTTTTTCCCGCCGTACGGCTGAAAATCCTTCAAATCAGCAGGTTTATTTGCGATTCTGTCAAAATTACTGTGGTGATTTTTATTATTTTTTATAAATAGTTGAGAAAACATGCAATCTACCATAGAGTAAGTATACGTAAGTAAGTATACGTAAGTAATATGCTTACTCTATGAATCTACACACCGTTAGCTTTTGACGAAATCTAGGTGCTAGAAGTTCCTAATTTGTTTAATATTCTCCCTCCGGAGCGCACAGCCATAATCTATCCCATGTAAAACAGTTTATATTTTCAGGCAAATAGCTCAAAAAGTAGTTCGGCAACGGGTTGATATTTTGATATCATTGGGAAGATGAGTTTTTTCTTTAAAATGAGGTCAAATTCATCAAATTCTAGGTGAAGTGGTTTTTCGCTCAAACCAACTTAAGGTAGTTTGCGCGAAAATTCACCTCACATAGAATTTGATGAATTTGACCTCATTTTAAAGAAAAAAGTCATCTTTACAATGATAACAATATATAAACCCCTTCCGGACTACTTCTCGAGCAATTTGCCTAAACATTTAAGTTGTTTTACATAGGATAGATTACGGCTGTACGCTCCAGAGGGAGAACATTGAAAAAATTAACAATTTCTAACACCTAAATTTCGTCAAAAAAACTAACGGTGTGTAGTTTGTATGTTTTCTCAACTATTTATAAAAATAAATCAACTACTCACCGCACTAGTTTTTACAGAATCGCAAAAAAACCTATTATGAAGGTGATTTTACCGTACGGCGTGAAAAAATGAGTCAAGTTAGAGACTTATGTGGTTATATTTATTTAATTATTGAGAATTATTGTCATGTATGTATAACTATATTTTTGCACCATTAATATTACAATATTTGCTTCTTACAGACGCTTAAATTAAAAAAAATTCGAATTTTGTCTCCATTATGACTAGGGAACTTATCTCGCTCAAGCTACCTTAATCTATGCCCAAGTTTAACTCAGCAATGCACATTTTCTATACCACCGTGGATGGCTTCGAACGTGGGCTCATTTTCAAATCACCGTTCATACCACGGCCGCTGCGTAGCGATTGACTCCGCTGATTTCAAATTTAAAATGTGTAAGAGGCCAAGGCTTTTTTCTCGTACTGTAGTACCTATAAAAATGGAACCAGTTTTTTTGTCAGAATCATAAAAAATGTGGGCTACCTCATGAGGGCTTCAGAGACTAAGGAGGCCTTGAGGGGATGACATGTCCTCGCCGGACTGACCTGACATTTTTCCCCAGAGAATAACGGCATTATCGATATTCGTTTTCGTCATACAAAAATAAAATGTCACTATTAAGATCCTTAGAAGAGTGAGAATAATGACTTTCCAGAGGTAATAGCCAAATTAAAACTTGGTGGCAGTCGTCAGCGGAGAGTTGGATTAGTTGGTTGACTATTTGGGAAGGCAGAGGAAACTGCGGTTATTTGCGCCACTAACGTGTGGGTACGGGAAGGGTAGTTTGAGGAATCTCGAAAGAAAGTAGAGAAACCGACGCGGGGTCGGCAAAAGACGAAAGACGCCAAGGTGACAACAGTTTCACGTCCCATCCGAAGGACGGAACACTGCACTTGAAGTGTTCTCCTCGAAGCACGCAAGTAGGGATCAGGATTACCCTTGAAACATCTCAACCAATGCTAGGGTTCGAACCCGGGCTTTTGGGGTGGGAAGTCAGTATTATGGCCAACACAGTCAGTGAAATTGAATCAAGCGTTGATTAGAGGTTAGAGGTACCGAAGGACTCGTCTAGGAACCCCTGGATGGAACCTCGCTGCCCCTTTGACCCACTTCTCTAGTTTCGTTTCTTCTCTCTAACATCATGCTCTTTACAAGTAGGTACCACCAAGTTTTGCACCATTGGTCGCCCTTCGGGAGACTATGTACTGTTGCTTGGGACGTAACAACATTTAAAAAATCCATTTCAGCAACAAAAATATCCTTGGTATGATTCGAATCGAAAAGCTTCTTGGCACGCTAGCGTGCTAATCTCCGAGCAATCCTCACGGGTTGAAGATAAGCGCACACAAAATAACTACACAATACCATAACAGCATTCCCTATCGGGGTATGCACAGTCAAAAGGCGTTGATACACAGTCAAAAGACGCTGTTGGGCCTAGGAAACTGGCTCACTTTCAATAAATTGCACTATGATGCCCTACCCATGCATAGGCCCTTTCGCTTCCATCATATTCAATGTACGCTTTCTTATTCTTAAGGCCGTTTTATACGATGAAAGATTTGGTACAAACGAATGTACGTGAGATTGTATGTACGTTTATCTCAACGAAATTAGAGCAGGGTCTATTTTCCGTTCAGGCATTGAGACATTCGCACAAGCGTTCGTACAATGTGTCGCTTTACACGATACATTTTTCCTCATGCAAGAGTTCACGGAAGAGTTTGTACAAACAAATGTACCGTGTGAAACGGCCATTAGAGACTCATATTATTCCTCCTCTCAAGAGTCAAATTCACTCAAAGATATTGTAAATAGTAACTCTTCGCCTCCAGCTCCTCCACGGCTTCCACCACATTCATCCATGGCTTTCTCGGTTCACCCCTTTCCTCTCACAACAGTCAGTCCTACATTATAAATTTGTTTAGTTATTCAAAGCCATTCACCAAACATGAACAATCCAACGAATCACGCTCCTCTCGAGATGTCCATTACCGGATCATACATTCCACATTCTTTCATGATCTATTAATACCTAATCCTATTCATCCTACTTTTACCACAAACACTTAACAAATATCACGTTTCCAATGCATTTAACTCACACTCATGCGTACCTGGAATAATAAATAATTTAAAAGAGTGAAACAGTGGCCTAGAACAGCGATAGGCTTTGGTAGACGAAAGCTGGCATTGTATAAAATAAGAATTCAATTTTTCAACTAACAATAAGTAGATGAAACCATACCAGCCAGGTAATGATTTTCGTGACTTGGTATTGAAAGCATTTCCTTACACTGACAAATAGGGCGTAATAAAATCATTCATACGACTAATGACCTGCAAAGAAAACTTAAAGAAGAAATTTCCGCGCGAATAGTGGGCCACAAATATACATTCCTTCCTACACGATTTAATACTCACGATTAAAATTCAAGAGCCGAAACTCTTATACAATGCGATTTACTAAATTTACATCAACAATACCATCAGTCGAAGAAGTTGGTGGAAATGAATTTACGACAGACACATAACTATAATCAGTTGAGACGAGAATTGGCGATTAGACAGATATGTCATTTTAGACTACGAGGCGCTTGAATCAAAATGGATTATATGTATAATACTCACAGGAGATCCCCGAGGAGCCTTGCTCGTCTTCTACTATATAGTGACAACTCGTCCATATCCACATAGCACAGATGAAAAGTTCCTCTTGGGTGTCACTTGCTCGCGTCGAGGATTGGAGAGAGCTGGATAAGTTGCCTCAAGACCGGATGCAAATCACAGTACGTAGGGGACGAATAACTGGCCGCGGTAAATAGAACAGTATTCCAAAAGTTGCGGGTTCGAACCCTACTTTGAGCACAGAAATTTCACTTGTCCAAGGATTAAGGTCCTCGATTACACGGCACAATATCACTTCAGAATTTGAAGAAACCGTGAGCCAAGTCTACGTCGACTTTTATAAGAATGGATGAGCTGGGTTGAAAGCTCCTTGCACCTGCGCAGAAACACATTTTGGACGTGGGCGAGTCTATTTTGACGAATTGCAGTAAGGCGAGGGTGTGGATGACATTGGTCATCATCCTCCGAAGGGGAAATTACCCTCCCAACAAACATACACAAAGGCACTCTCCCCTCTCGCTGCCACTCTTCGGATATAAGGGCCACGAGCATTCAATCAAGTGCACAACTTGTGCCTGGTGGCATTTGAGATAGGGTAGTTCTTGAAGAGGAGTGGGAGGAGAATATATGGGGGAGAAGGGATGAAATTATGGCAGTCTGATTGAGAAACCAGTCATTTCACTCCAATGAGGCATGTGGGCAACATTATCTAGCTCCACTATTTCCGAGAGTCAATCAGCATCAACTCCTATTCTCAATGTTGACAATTTTACCGAAGAGCCAGACAGGAAGGAATTTGAAATTGTTTGAAGAGAGTCATACCTCCGTTTCTTAATAAAATGCTCTTCAGCTAGTAGAAATAATTAATTTTTTCCTTGATTAGACGAATTAGAAAAGATACTGCACCAATTTTACCAGATACCGTAGCACTTTGAACCGTAGTAACAAGTTGATCCTCAGCCACTGATCACTTACCACACACGCATTGAAGGTTTCCACATTGACGAGACAAAAAAGTTACGGATATCCCATTTGACTGCGTTCGTGGACAGGAAGAGCACGGTCGTATATACAGAGAGAGTAAACAATTGAGCTGTGTGCAAAATGAAGAATCGAATGGGGGACAATAGATGGTATTTCTGGGCGCAGAACCGCGTCTTTCAATTCATAAATTAATGCACCGTGGTAAGGTTTTTCCAGTTTCCTTTTCTTCAGTAAACTTCCCTGAGCTATGTGCCATCCATAACTCAGAACAATAATACCAAGCCATTATTAAATCTAGAGCTACCTCGACACATATCGACCGATGCCGATAATTCATGGTATATCTACGGCCGATCCAATATTTACGGAAATATCGGCATTAAATATGGACATATCGAGTGGAAAGGAAAAAGTAAAGGGGCATATTGATTGTAAGCTGAGGGAAGTTAGGGTTATAAAAGAACGATGAATACCAAATGGACGGAGAGAATCGCCAACAAACAAGCACTATTCAGAGCTGGGGTGACACGATGATATACAAACTCTACTAGAGTAGATGACGCAAACTCAATGGACACATCCAGAGTACAGTATTTGTAAAATAATGGAAGGAGAAATAAATGAGAATATTCACCCAGAAAGACCGATAATGGAATACACAACACAAACTATACTTGAAAACTGAAAGGATTAAATCAAGGAAAGAGCAAATCAAATTTTATATCGAAGGCAGCTGATGGTAACAGTTTCAAACAAAATATTTTAACCCACATTCCATTTGCGTGTGCTGGTGGCCTGAAATTTAGACTGTGAGTTGGATCACTGTCACTGATCACAAATGTACTTTTTATATTTTTAATTATTGTCATGTATAAATGCACTTTTTATATTTTAATTTTGTATTTACTGGTTCATTCATCATTATTTCAGGTTTATAGCAACATGAAATGCTCGTGATAATAGTATTTTTAGTGGTACTACATATATAATGAAGCCAGAAAATTGTCTCTGAAGCACATCCACACCAACATTTCCTTGGTAAAATTATTCATTCTGGGATATCTTTTCAAAATTTTGAAAAATTTACTACCTATTAAATTTTAAATGAATTGGAGCATGTATGTACTACATCATGGATGGACCAAGGATGGATTATTTCAGGCAAATCACAAGGGATTTTTAAATGATGACCAACAAAATAATAAATCTGGCTGGTGAAAGGCACGTGGAGAAAGTTGAGTGTAATAGTAAACCAGTCTTTGGATTCATGGCTGCCAAAGATGATGATGTTTATAACTTTACTTCTCAATAAATACATTTTTGCACCACTTTGGGTACCCTCGGAAAATGTTTGGGAACAGAGAGCACAAATATTTCAGTTTTTTTGTCAGATCTGAGGGCTTATGCATAAGTGTTTGCCACCAGTAGTTACGAAACTGAAGCGACAACCTCATCGGTAGCAATGCGTAAAACAAAGGATTTCCCTTCTTCAAGTAATGATGTTGTCCTCCCTTTTCACCTCGATCGGCCAAAGGTGAGAGAAATGATAGTTTGGTAAATTCAGTAAAAAGACATATAAGCAGACTGTATGATCTATGGCCAAAAGCAATGCATGACTTATCGATAGAGACGTTGAAAACTGCGGGTGCGGTGAGGTGTCTCGAGGTCTGATGCCCCCTCGACGGCTATTTGTTCAGAACTGCACACGCACTCACAAGCATGCACACGGACACACAAAAAAAAAAGAAAAACCTCCACGATAAACGGTCATGGAATGCATTGGCCCTCTTGTGGCCAGAGAGGAAAACAAAGATTGGCGTGAATACGAAACAGATGTGAACCCACAGGTGACTGAAATTTCCAATAAGATCACAGTTTTATAACCTCCGCATATATTTGCCATATGTTGAAGATGATTATAAAACCTTCTCAAGTAAAAACATCTCCCTTGAAACTCAACTGAAACAGGGCTGAAACTCCCTTGAATCACACTGCCTTGCTTCTCCGCTGAAACTGCCTTGAAATTGAAACAAAACCAAGGGAGTTTGGAAGTGGGGTGGCAGCATGTAAGCTGTGCAATAAAATGCCTTGCAACTGAACTGGCACAGAGGCCACAGACCCTTGTAAATATAATGGGCTGGTACACCCTTGCTGCCTAATGACCTGGCACTCCCTAGCTCTCTCCAATTAAACTCCCTTGCCTACATCGCTGAAACTCCCTTGCCCACTCCCCTGAAACTCCCTTGCCCTCTCCCTCCCAAAATAAAAAAGGCAATTTCATATTTTAAAGACTATGAATATCAATACTCCGCGACATACACGCATCTTCTCTCACCCTTCACAGAAACTTCAGCGTCAAGAAAGCCGTTTATATGTGGCCGCTTCCGAGGAATAATGTACTTCGAGAACTAACTTTTAAATGGTAATTCCGTGATAATCTGAGGAAGTACCATTACATCACGATGACAGTAATGTGGCATTAATTAATTGAAACCTATATTGCCACATAGTATGACTATTAATGCAATATTACTGAGAATACTCTTCCCTTGGACTACAACCTTGTCGTGGTGGAAGGGCTTGCGTGCTCCGATGACCCCTAGAGCTGCACTGGCGGGAGCGGCGGGAGCAATGCTCCTGGTAGGGTCACCCATGCCAGATTGGTCAAAGGTTAAGAGACGGACGAATGGTAGTCCGCGCAGCGTCTGTACCTCAGTGAGGCGGCTGCAAAAGGCGTCTGACCCCAGTGGGGTGGCCTCTGAAGTGATGGTGTCACGTAAAAAACACTATTGAGATAGGCCACGGAATACTATCTCAATTAAAACAAAAACCTTGAAATTATGGACAGTTTTCAAATGACAATGAATCCTGGCAACTACGGGACTCGGCCCAGAAGTCCGGGTGTCGTGCCCGGCAGCGGTGGGAGCAAGGCCCCTGCGGTCGTCATCACACGAAATCCTTGCTCAGACGTAGTAGCAGCAGAGGAAAAGAAGATAAAGAAGAGGAACGAAACAATCAGAATAGGCACGTGGAATGTTAGGACTATGCTAAGGGCGGGGAAGCTAGAGAATATAAAACAAGAAATGAAGAGGGTGGGTGTAGACATCATGGGTCTGGGTGAAGTATGATGGAAGGATGACGGGGACTACTGGAGCGATGACTATAGAGTAATTTATTGCACTCGTAATGAATAGGAAAATAGGTAGAAAAGTAGTGTATGCAGGACAGGTGAGTGATAGGATAGTAGTCGTGGAACTAAAGGCAGAACCAACGAATTTAGTTATAATCTAGGTTTATATGCCTACCTCTAATCATAAGGAGGAGCAGGTAGATGGGGTATACGATCAGCAAGAGGAAATAATTGGTATGATACCGGGGAGTAAGCACTTGGCAGTAATGGGAATTGGAACGCGGTGGTGGGTGAAGGAAGAGATGGGCGGGAGGTGGGCGATTACGGGGTAGGAAGGAGAAACGACCGCGGCGAGAAAGCTGTGGAGTTTTGCCGTAGAAATAACCTAGTAATTACAAATACATGGTTCAGACAGCATCCTCGACGCAGGTACACATGGAAGAAGCCGGGAGACACAGATAGGTTCCAGATAGATTATATAATGGTTCGTCACAGATACAGGAATAGTGTTAAAAACTCGCATACTTATCCAGGAGCTGATGCAGACACAGACCACAACTTATTAGTCATGAAATGTCGGGTAAAACTGAAAAAGATAAGAATGGGAAGGAGGGTACGAAGGTGGAATATGGAGGCATTAACTGGGGCAATGAAGAAGAAGTATCGAGAGAAGGTGAATGAGATAATGGGTGAGGATCATGGAGTTAGATCAGTGGAAGATGTATGGGGAAGTTTGAAAAATGGAATTGTAGAAGCGGTGAAAGCAACGATAGGCGTTGTGAGTGCAACTAAAATTAGAAAACCGTGGATCACGAAGGAGATGATCAGGGAGATGGAGGAGAGAAGGAAATGGAAGAGCGTAAACTCAGAGCTATGTAAGAGAAAATACCGAGAATTAAATAACAGGCTTAGAAGAGAAACAAAGAAAGCAAGAGAGGCGTGGAGAGAAAATATCGACTCGTTAGAGAAATGCAAAAAAGAGGGAAGAGCAGATGCATTATATAGGAAAGTAAAGGAACTGACGGGTGGTAATAAAGGAAGGGGAATTACAACGATAACAGAAAAGACGGGAAAGGTGATTGTAGAGCCGAAAGAGATCCACGAGAGGTGGAAGGAGTATGTTGAAGAGCTGTATGGTAAAGAAATAAGGCCCAATATGTTAGATATAGAAAGAAGAGACGACATCGACAGATACGGCATCGGACCAGGTATCCTAGATAGCGAAATCGAAAGAGCTCTACGAGACATGAAAAGGAATAAGGCGGTGGGAATAGATGACATACCTACAGAGTCTTTAAAGAGCATGGGGAAGAACGGAAGAGGAAAACTTTTGCGCTTATTCGTAGGATTTATGAGGATGGAGTGTGGCCGGAAGACTTCGCGAAGACTGTACTAATTCCTATACCAAATAAGAGTAAGGCAAAAACGTGCGAAGACTATAGGACAATAAGCTTGATATCCCACGCGGCCAAAGTAGTTCTGAGAACTCTAAACAGAAGGCTAGAGAAGGAGGCAAATGAATACCTGGGTGACGAACAGTTCGGGTTTAGGATAGGGACGGGAACGCGAGACGCTATAGCGGTGATGAGGACGCTAGTAGAAAGAAACCTAGAGTATGGGCAGGATGTTTTTGCATGCTTCGTAGATTTCGAGAAGGCGTTTGATTGGGTGGAATGGACAAAATTAATGGGAGTGATGAAGAAATTTGGGGTCGTTTGGAGGGACAGGCGTCTGATTCGGAATTTGTATATAAACCAGACGGCGCAGGTTAGGGTAGCCAATGGAGAATCGGGATGGGCCACGATATGACGGGGAGTGCGGCAGGGGTGCCCACTATCGCCGCTGCTTTTTAACGTGCATTCAGAAGAAATGGTAAGGAAGGCATGGGGGAAGAAGGAGGTAGGAATAAAGGGAGGAAGCGAGCTGATAAAATCAGTGAGATTTGCAGATGATCAGCCATTGGATAGTCAGTCTGCAAAAGGGTTCCAGTCAATGGTGAATGCGTTAAAGGTCCAGTGCGAAAAGTATGGGATGAAGATCAACCACAAGAAAACGAAAGTAATGAGATTTTCTAGAAGTAAGAAGGCGGGGCTGAATATAAGGGTGGGAGGGCAGAAATAGAGCAGGTCGAGCAGCTTACGTATCTGGGTAGTATTTTGGAGGGGAATGGGTTAAGTGGTAAGGACATCAGATGTAGAATTGCGCTCGCTAAAGAAGCATTTTCGAAGAGAAGGGAATTGATGAGGGGGGGTCTGAGAAGAGACGTAAAGAAGAGGCTGGTGAAAACTTTAATAAGGAGCGTGGCGCTATATGCTTCGGAAACTTGGTCATTGCGAAGGGAGGATGTGCGTAGACTTGAGGCGTTTGAGATGTGGGTTAGAAGAAGGATGGAGAAGGTTAGCTGGATGGCGATAAAGACGAACGAGGAGGTATTGGATATGGTCGGAGAGGAGAGGAAGCTTGTGGCAGAGGTTCGGAGAAGGCAGAAGAGATGGATGGAGGAGGTTTTAAGAGGAGAGGGCATGTTGAAGAGAGTGATAGAGGGGAGAACACTGGGGAATCGTGGAAGAGGAAGGAAGAGGATAGGAATTCTCGACGAAATAAGAGGACGCAGAAGATATGAAGAATTGAAGAGGGATCTAATAGCGCGCCATCCTTAGGAGGGAAAGCGAGACAGTGTCTATGAGGTTGGGATGCGGAATGGAGACTGTCCAAGAACCTACCAATCAGCTGGTAGAATATTTGAATGAAACTGAGAATAAACAAGATTATTTCCAATTCCCTCACGGTTGTTTAAGTTTAAATGAAGACGTAACCACGGGGACGTGTATATACTAAAGTACCAACTTAGGGGGGAGGGGTCGCCTTATAACCTTCGGCGGGTAACGACTAACGAGGGCGAGGGGGTTCTCTCAAAGTAACTTAGCTGTTACAATGCGCGTTTACGTTTCTTACTCGACAGCATCGCGTCGACAATACTACAGATTTTAACATGAGGACGGGCGTGCGGGGTGTTTCACTGTTTCATACACCCCAAGCTTCTACTATAACTCAATGTAACTGAACTATTGCTTCTACAATGTTTCAAGTCTTCACATCATCAAATTGATAACATTTTAACCTTCTCGCGGGTTAAGGTAGTTTGAGCGAAAATCACTTAACCTAGAATTTGATGAATTTGGCCTCATTTTAAAGGAAAAAAACTCTAATCTTTCCAATGATATCAAAATATAAACCCCTTGCCGAACTACTCTTCGAGCAATTTGCCTGAAAATGCAAGCTGTTTTACATGGGATAGATTTGCGGCTGTGCGCTCCAGAGGGAGAATATAAAAAAATAGGAACTTCTAGAACCTAGATTTCGTCAAAAAACTAACGGTGTATAGTTTGCATGTTTCCTCAACTATTTATAAAAATTAATCTATTACTCACCGAAATAATGTTTACAGAATCGCAAAAAAACCTGCTGTTTTGAAGGGTTTTCAGCCATACGGCGTGAGAAAATGAGTCAAGTCACTTATGTAGCTTTATTTATATAATTACTGAAAATTCGGTCATATATTTTATCTTTGCGCCATTAATACAAGAATATTTATTTCATACTTCTTACAGACGCTGAAATAAAAAAATAAAATTTAAATATGTGCTCCATTAAGACTGGGGAACTATCTCGCTCAAACCACCTTAAAAAGCGACCTCGCGACAAAACTTTTCTATCAATCAATCTCTCAGGGATCCCTAAAAACAAACTCACCCAATACTTGAGAAAATATTTTTTAATTGAAAGTTTCATTTGAATAGACATCTCGGGGAGGGGGTTGGGGAAACTACTACGGTTGTCAACGAAGAGGGGTGGGGGAGAGGGGTAAAAAATCACCGAAAACGGTCACGTAGTCTATGTACGACCCCTAACTTGCAGAAATGTTGAAAGGAGAAAATTACTGAATGTATGTACCAATAAACGCAAATAAATAACATAATGTATGACGGAAATTATTGACGCAAAGCTCTCAGTTAAGTGTTCACTGGCTGAACTATCTCTCCGATTCGTTTGCAGGCTTCCCATTTTTGCCAAAATTTCGGGTGAAGGAGGGACCACGTGCTATAAACACTAGATGCTTCTTAAAATTCTTGTTACCAAATGGATCATTGAGCACAATAGCAAGGAAACCCTTGGCCTGAAAGAACAAGAGGGGATTTCTTGGAGAGGCACTCGAACTCGGGAGTCCGAGCCTCGGCGTCGAAGGCGACTGAACCCTTCACCGCGGGTGGTTTAAGGCACCAACTGATCAGTCGCACTATAGTTTAAAACTTCTATAAGTTACACATAAATTGAAGAATTTTATTTGTTTTTGTGTTGCACTAGTCACGCTGATGAAAATATTTTTTTCATCGCAGTTATACGATAGATATTAACCATTTTACGTGCTTTAGTAACATAATGTACTACATTAAACTGGCTTGGTTTATTAAGCGCGGAAAATGGTTAATATCTTTCGTATAACTGCGATGAGAAAACCTTTTTGATCAGCGTGATAAGTTCAACACAAAGACGAACATAATTTTGCGATTTATGTTTAACTTTTAGAAGTTATAAACTAGAGTGTGAGTGGTCAGTTGCTGCCATAAACTGCCCGCGGTGAAGGGTTGGGTCGCTTTCGACCGCGTGGCTCGGACTCCCTGAGTGGCCTGGCGGGCCAACTGTCCGGTTCAGTGGAGCACTCATGCAGCAAGAGAGAAGCAGTTCAGTTAGGTTTGGAGTGGGGATACCTAAATACTGCAGCAGCTGAGTGGCAAGGCAATAAAATGACGTGATAAGGGAGAAGCAGTGCAATTTAAAGGATGGCCTGACCTGGGCCAACTGTTCAGTTCAGTGGAGCACTCACACAGCAAGAGAGAAGCAGTTCTATTTCAATGGAGTAGTAAGGGAGTGTAGCAGTGGAGTTTCAGTTGACTGCAGATTTTCTTGTTGAGGCCAAGGTAGTGCAGTCCAGTTTTCACCCGTTCAGTGGAGTTTCAGTCCAGAATCAGTAAGGGTTCAAGGGAGAATTTTTTTACTAGAGTTGCTTCTTACCCTGCCATCTAACAATTTAGAGTACTTATTATAATTTTCTCCTGTTCTATTCTTTCGTTCACTTCCTCGCTTCTGATCCTATCCGTCCATTTCATCTTCAGCACCCTCCTCCCCCATATTAGTACAAGGTAAATCTGTGCATTTTATCAAAAGACTGCTGCGAGTCAGGAGATAGTGTAACTAAACTACATATTGGATGGACTGGGTTGGGAGTTGTTGAAGACTTGAGGGTTACATGCTAACTAGTGGAAAGCTTCTGTCTAGGAAACTTGACAGCTGCCTAGGGCTCCAACCTTGGAGGGGGACAAAATAGTATACATTAAGGACATAGGACATGGGAAATGTCAATTATGCCCAAAAAGGATGTCTACATAGTAAATATCTAAATCTACTAGTCTATTTTCAAGAGTCAAAGTTAGTCAACACGTTGAGAGTGGGTGTCACTCATGAGTGACGACAATCAGTTATTGAAATACCTGCATTGAAAAACTTAGGAACTGAGAAATGACATCAATATCTTACATGCACTCAATGTGTTAAATAAATACAAAATAGAAATAAGAATGATCTGGAATTTTCCCAGCATATAATGGATGTAAATTCTTCACGGGATTTCCACCGTGCCAGTTTTCTGGCTGCTGACCAAGTGTCAATGGCTGACACTGCCATCATCTTCAGGGCATTGAAGATGATGGCAGTGTCAGCCATTGAAACATGGGCAACAGCTAGAAAACTGACCTGGTGGAAATCCCGTGAAGAATTTAAGTCTAAAATAGAAAGTTTGGTTATGCTAAATTACCAAATTAATATTTTTAAGTTAAAGTTAAATGGCTTGGGGCCCTGGGTCTCTAAGTCTGGGCCTGATATTAGGGAAGGTTGCTAAAAAAATTGTATCCTATCCTAAGCTTCAGGCAGACACAGGTCATATTTTTTTAACCTCCAAACTAAATCTCTAGGGCAGGCAAAAGTGACAAAATAACAGAAATTCAAATTTAAACAAGTAAATTTTGGCATTATTTCTGCCTTTGCACAACAATGATTAAGTATAACAAAAGCAGAGCATGCCCAGCCACTGCATGACATCCAATGGACGTCCATTTTACATCCAGACATCCCTTATGGACATCCTTTGGATGTCATTCAAATGACATCCTATGAAGGTCCCTCTAGGGACATCCATAGGATGTCATTCAAATGACATACTATGAAGGTCCCTATAGGGACATCCATACGGAGGCCACAGCATGATATCCAATGGACATGATGCAAAATAAATCTTAAATAATATAAATTCCTATGAGAAATAAAAGAAACGACAGCTACTGGTTGATAGCACATAAATCGAGGTAATATTAGCTGTGGGTCTGCAAAGTGCGCCCCCTGAGGGTTGCGCCCCTGGCAGCTGCCAGCCCCTAGCTACGGCGCTGAAGCTAACGTGCGGGAATTGGAAAATCTTGTTTATTCGCAGTAATATTGCATTTATATTCATACTATGTGGCAACATAGGATAACAGTTATCTGGTATTAATTAATGGCAAATAACTTGTACCATGATTTTATGGCATTTCCTTCAAACTATCATGGAATTATCATTTAATGATAATAGTTCTCGAAGTCCCATTTATCCACGTAAGTGACTACATATATACGCCTTTCTCAACACTCTTCAAGAATGGGTGCCAAAATAGGTGCATCGAGTCGTAGGTTAGGTATATATGCTATACATATTCCACAACGATTGATAGTTATGAGTTAGTATATAACATACGTACTGCAACATGCCATGGTGCAATAGCACATTCAAAGTGTTAAATGGTAATAAATCTTTTTTTTTATTTTGAGCAAGCAGCGTAATCAGTGGAGAGGCAATATGATATTCTGACTCGTGAACGTTTTCGTCAGCTAGGTTTCCGGCTCTGGAACACTTCCATACGCTAGGCTTTGGAGACGGTTTAGTTACGGTTCGTTCACATTCCGATTCGCTTCGTGCACGCTTAAATCTCCGCTTCGTATCCGATTCCCTCTACAATATTTTCGCTAGGGAAATGAGGCTTTTTCTCACTTATTACTGTACTGCAGTTGGTTTGCACCATGTACATACCAAGAATCTGAAATAATTGCCAAATCCTGTCAAAATCCTGAAATAGACATCCTATGGATGTCCACAAGTGGGACATTTGAACATCCATAGGAAGTCCAGAGTACATCAAATAGATGTCCATGGATGTCAGCCGGGACATCCAATGGACATCATTGCAGTGGCTGGGTGGTGCTTATCCACCAAAATACAGCCTAGTTTTGTGTCCTTTCCCTCATCCTATTCCCTTCTCAGCAAACTTTCCATTTATGTTATCTGTTGTATGTCAACTTTCTATTTAAGCTATATGTCCACTATTGCCCGAACATTCCCGGCCATGTACTACGATGAAAATATTTTTTTAAGCCATCGAAATGGTATGAAACATTTTTGACTACTTCTCACCAACTATTTAATGATATCAGATTTCTTACTTCTGTAATTCAAACATTAATATGCAAATAGCATGCTTTATTTATTCCCCACTTATTTTTCTTGTATGGGTACATGAAATCGTGCCAAAATAATTGAAATATACTCTTCTTCAAGAACTTACACTTTTGGCTAGGCAGAGAGAGACTTCAATGTTAGCACTAGTGCGGGCGTAATTTTTGAGTTTATATTCAGTGGCGAAACTTTTTTTAAAACTAGTCCCCATGACTGCTTAAGCAGTCACCCACCATGGGCTAGAAGGCAGCATGACTACTTAAGTAGTCATCCACATTGAAAGTGTTAACTGGAAATACCCTCACTATGCCATTGCTTACTTTTCATCATGGTGAACGGTTATGATTTAAGCATTTGATACCATATTTTGTGGAATTCTTAGACAGTTAAGTGAAATACGTATTGACTTTTTTATCAGAGGTGCATGCAATAGGCATTGTGTCTAAACATATGGTGACTGCTTGGGCTTAAGTGTTACAATGGCCTAACTCACAAAATAATAAAGTCATCACCACAGTAACAAATTAAAAAGTAGCAATGTTACTGTGAAACTAACCCAAGACACAATTCACTGGGAAAAAATTCTAATTCAACTAGGTAGAGAGAAATATAGGGACAGGAAAGGGTGGGTATATATAAGAAAAAAATGACTCTCAAATGGATAAAAACAATGAAAATATTATATTACAACAAAAAAGAGGTTCCAGCCTATTACAAGCTCATAAAGGCTCGGAACTCATATTTACATCAAGTTTTCTTTCCCCGCAGAGTTTTTTTTTCAATTTTTTTTTTTTTAAGTTTCATTAAATATACAATATTCATCAGATATTGGAATTATAAGCATAGCAAGGACTAAAGAAGGATATCCCAATAATACAAAGTCTTATCCATAATGGATAGGAATAATGTCCCACTTAAGATGGGATAGTGGAGATTATAGGCGGGAAAAGGTAGATAATGTCCATTACATCATGAAACACTTTGAATATTGCAGCAGTTCATATTTTATATTCCACTTCTCAGACTCGGCCTCTGCAAGCACTGAGGTAGAGCCTTTCATTTCTAGAGGCTGATACACATGACCTCCCACTTTCAAAAGCCACCTGTACATTGGATATTCATTGGATAAATATACAGATTACAAGAGGGTAGGGAAAATTATATTGGGGTGAGGAGGTGGCAGGGCAGGAGATAATCTCAAGACGGGAGCAAAGCTAATCCACTTCTTCGGAGGACACTGTGGCACTTTCTCAATAGTCACGTCTTGAAATCAACACATCCAAACAATACTGGTTCATGATAAAAAAGCCTACCTACTCCCAATTTAATTTTAAGAACAGCTGTGATGAGGCCAGTGAGATATCCATAAAATCTATGGCACCAATACCCACATTAACCTTTAGTAGTGAAGCTAACTAAGGCATAGACGGCAACAAATGAAGACTTAAAATTGATAAAAAGCAGCAAATTCATCAGCTCTGATTAATAAACACCTACAATGACTGTTTGGTAGAATCACATAATAAAAAAATAAGCTATATTAATGACTATTGCAATTACCAAACACTTTTATAGATATTCACACTGCGTTGTTGACCTGGATTCATTTTAAAGGATTGTAAGCTTGAATTAAGTCATTACCCCAAAATAAACAGACACTGCATTCATGAAAGAAAGATGTAGCAAATAAATGTAATTTACAAACAACCACTGCTGTAAGACAATGCAGCTTATTATGCAATCCATATATACACAAATTGGTCTCATTAAGATGAATTGACCGTTATATTCTTTTTGAAATGAATAGTGAACAAAACATTGAATGCGTAAGTCCACCATACAAAATTAAATCTACTATTGATATTTTTATCTTATTACTAAATTTGATTTTACCACAGGAATAAAAAAATATATTGGGGAAGCAGTAAAATGTAGAATAAATAAAAAATCAACAATAAAAACATCAATTAAAAGCAATAAAATTCAATGAATTTTTTGTCACGACAGTTTCCCTAATTTAAAATCAGAAATAACTATTCAAAAGCAAAATTTTAGCAGTGGAAGGCACAAGGTTAATACAAAGCTTTAGTACCAGAACTTAACGAAAGCCAGCATTTTTGCACGTTTTTCCAGACACTACTAATGACCGCGAAATTTCAATGATGGAGCACATACCATGAATATCTTTCCATATAAGCTTTTATAGTTCCCTGTGAGCCACCTCCAAACTTAAGACATGTCCATCTTAGACTAGGCCTTTAAATTCTGCCTAACAAAGACATCAACAGACTTTAATTCAAGCTGGATGACATAGATTATCTAAAAATTTTGAAAAAAAAACATGTAAAATGTTTACACTTCACATATCCAAGCATGAAATTAATAAAGGGCATCAACTAATGTCAACTTCAATTACAAGCAATGATGAAAATGAATTGCCTCAAACCATTTATAAAGAATAAAGTATTCCACAATTAAGTCCTAAAATTTTGCTTTTCAATCCACCAATTATAACATTTTTCATGGAAAGAAATTGGTGTTATATTAATTGTCTGATATGTTTTCACATGAACATGCAATGATGCTAAAAAAAACTACAGTAATAAAAAACTCATTAAATTTAAACATTATGGTTTCAATTCACACCCACAATTTCACTCCTTAATGTCAGGCCAACAAAGGATACTTTAAAACAATATATTTTCAATAAAAATATAATCCTGGCTGTGCGCACAGATAAAATATTGAATTCTTAAGAGGGCATTAAAAACCAAATGAAAGGCAGCCCCTGATCAAGGTTAGACGGACGGTATCAAGGTTATCTCTGCCTTTGCTGCAATTCCATAGACCACACACTCATTCCCTAAGACTTTTATTTGCTTGAAAGCAGCTGAGTTGTAACTATGGGGTATGATTTAATGACGATGTGTTTCATGATGGCTGGAGGGAAAAATGAAATTTGTTTTACAGAGGCTAGTAATAAGCAAGAACGCATATTCATGGCACAATTACTTCAGCCATATTGTGTTGCATCCAACGCAGAGTAAAGAACATGAGCAAGCAAAGAACAAATAGTGATATCGGCCTCTCTTTTGCATTCTATCCCATGGTAGTGTACCAATGTATTACTTCAGTTGAAGCACAAAAGAATATTTTGAGCTTAACCAATGATTTGTATGCAATCTGCTTCATCAACACCCCAGAACTCTCTTATTATTGCTTGTAAAAAAGCAACATGACGTAAAAAACACATTCACTTGTCATGGTCCACTCAATCCAAGCTCTGCATAAGGCAATTTTCATCCCAGTCAGCCACAAGCTTTCATTTGATAAGGCTATGTGTCAAGCATGATATTGCATCAATTATTTCATTTTTTTCTTAATTTTCATGAACTAATTATTATGAAATTAAATGAGAAGAGAATTTCACAAGAAAATTTACAGTTCAATGAGCAAAATTTAGTAAAATATATGATTCCATCAATTACTTTCAACCAAAAACCGCAAAGGTATTTTGCTTTCAACAGCCTAGACTTCAAATGATAACACCAATGAGAAATCACTGTTCAATATAGCCCTATGGAGTGCATGAGAAAACTAATTAATGGCAGTCTTTTGAGAACTATTTTCTCTTCACATCACAGGATTTGACACACCTCACACCTCTCGAATTCAGTCAATATGTAGACTCAACTGATTTTATGTCCAGATTCACTTCACGGAGAGCTCATGGGCATAGAAATTACAATTGGAATCATCCCTCAAATGGCATTTGACAGACATTTTTCTTCTAGGATTATACTGAAGAGAGATAAGTATTGAGTGAATTCTCCAAGACATACGTCTAAAAGTAGAAAACAAAACAAACATATCTCAATGGTTTCCTCAAACTCGGCAATTCCTGAATGCACCAGATCTTGCTCTAGTTGAAAAAGACCATTACCTCATGCTTGATCAACACATTCACCCTTGAAGAATGTACAGCAATGGGCAAACCTCTCTTCACTTACCCATATTTTAATTAATGCCCACACCTCAAGCTACGTACAACTGAGGTGTTGATGTTTTGGAATAATCCAAGCACTTCAACTCTCAAATTTACTCTTAATTTGCTAAGCAGAGCAAATACCAATGTCCGTAACAAGACATTCACTACCATTATTTTCAAATACATTGAAAAATCAACTGATATTTTTCACAACCACTTAGACAACCTCTGGCAACTAGCCCATCAACCACAACAGATGAGTTCTGCTGTTTCCACCGCCAACAGGTCGCGCCTCGCCTTAGAACCACATGCAAAAAATTAGAGTGACCCCACATGACAGACTAAATGTATGGGCATAAGTGTATCTTTTGGCAAGAAACTTCCCTCACTCATTTACACAACTAATCTTATCCAGTGGAGTAACAAAGGGCTTTCCAAAATGACTGACACATGCATAACATTTCTTCCAGACATAGTGAAATACATATTCACACGAAACCAACGACTATTTTCCGATCACGACTCCATTTTCAAGACAAAAACTTTGACCGATCTCACTTCACCTGATGTTCCAACACTTAAAAAAACAAATCTCGCACTTTTGAGGTTCCCTCCAACCAGGAGGAATTCTTTTATCCTGGGCAGGATTTCCCTGCTTTGATTTCCACACCCTGGGGGAAGGGCTTAGACATGGGCAGCAACACCTCCAACTACCTTAATGCTGCGATGACCTGGCCCTTCCCCAACCAAACATGTGTCGAAGGAAGTCTACCAGCGCCCGTACTGCAGTCCAAGCCGTACGTCGCTGCATCGTGCCTCAAGGCATTGGCGGGGGCACCGGAGGTTGTTGGGACTGCTGATGCTCGGGGAATAACGTCGTAACTATGTACGAGGTGGGCACAAATCCTTCTTCTTCTCTTTCATCATCGTCCTCATCATCATCGTCGTCGAACTCATCGTCTTCCTCCACATCTCCACCATTGTGTCTCCTCCTGCCCCGAGACCGCCTCCTACCACCACCGCCCACATTCGAAGGCCCTTGGCGACGAACCCTCGTCCAGCCATCGCCTTGATCCAGCTCCACCACCCACAGCTCCTCATTTTCACCCATTGGAATGGATCCTTCACTTGTTGCTACGGGAGCATAAACAAAACCAATCATTATTCACCTGAACTTGAAAGTCCATGGGATTCATTACTCCCATAGCTGCCTACTGAGACTTTTAGAGTTAGATTTTGGAAGAAAAAATTACAATTAAGTCTCCTGATTGTGAAATTTCAATATACATAGATAATTGAGCAAGTAATTCGATATAGTGATATTTTCAAACCATTAAAGTTTCTTAAAGGCATGATTAGAGCATGTGCTTGATAGTGATAAACATTAAAATTAGCTGACATAAAAAGGACTTTGTGAAATACAGTGAAACACTGCTTTTACGTTCCCGGAATTTACGTTTTCCCGTGATTTACAACATTTTCTCCCGGTCCCAAAAATGTTTGCATCATTATAATATATTTTCATCCCGCTATTTACACTTTCATATCCCACCATTTACGACATTTGAAGGCAAGAAAGATGGCGGCTGGTGCACTTCAACTGGCGACCCTTCGAGTGTGATTAATGTTAAATATGGATAAAATACATGCTTAAACATGATGTATGAATGCTGATTTATTTGGTTTCCTTTAAAAACTCAATCATTCGTTTGATGGTAGCACATTACATCGATAGCATTGCTGAAAAGTATTTATGCCGGATATTGTAATGCTTGCGATCGGAATTCTCGAATTGGTACTAAGAATTCTATTACCTGGTATGGCTCATACCAGGGAATAGAATTCTCTTCCCTGGCCGTACTAGCTGTTTAAACAGTACATTTAAATTGTAGCAGATGCCATAAATATATTTAATTAGATGTTATTTGGCCAACTACTGCTGTCATTGTGGCGAAAAGTTAAAATTTATGTTAACTCTTGTTCTCATACTTCGCAGCGATCTTTTTTTTATTTCTCGTAACTCATGCACTAATGCCATTCATCTTGCGTTTTTAGGTTTTTAGTTACTTCACCTTTAGTTTTATTTAATGTGCAATTACTTACGGCAATCGTGAGGAAAAGTATTTTAAAATGGCAAACAAGCATGTGAGATAATCGTTATCATTTGAAGAAAAAATCAACATTTTGCAAAGAGAATTGTCTCTAATACGGGCACTCGGGTGTCCCTGACCGAAGAACTTGATATACCAGGTTCAACGTGGAACACAACTGTAAAAACCCGTAAATGTATAGAGAAAAGTGCTAAGGAATGCGGCCCTATTGTTAAAAGGCATAAATACATTAAATACTCCAAGTATGATGAACTTGAAATATTGAAGACATTGTTTTAGTCTTCCCCCGAAATAAGGCCGCATAACTGCTGCAAGAGGTGCTCGGCACATTGATGACTTCAAAGCATCAAATGGATGTTTACACCATTTCAAAAGTCGATATATATATATATATATATATATATATATATATATTACCTATAAAACCATTTTTGGTGAATCTAAAAGTGTACACTACATTGATCCTGTAACAGTTTCTCACTGGAAGTGCACAACTTTGCATAATTATGTTGGTGGCTATGCCTATGCGCTTAAAGAAATTTTTAATGTGGACGAGACAGGTCTGTTTCTTAAATAATGCCATACAAGACCCTCTAGACTTCAAAGGGGACCCTTGTCATGGGGCTAAGCTCAGCAAAGGTCACCTTACTGTTTTATTATGAGCTAATCCAGATGGCAGTGTGAGACTGAAGCCCTTTGTTTTTGAAAAGTCCAAAAATCCACGTTGCTTTAAAAACATTAAGACCTTGGCTACAACCTATGCAGCCAACACAAAGGCATGGATGACATAGACTATTGTTGAAGAAAAAATGTATGCCCTTGATGCAAAGATAAATATATGTAGGTAGACACCACCTCAACACAAGTTAAGTTAAAATATGAGAATACTTTTATTTTTTTTAACTTTTGTTTATTCATTTATTTATGTCTATTTGGTGACGAATCAAATATTAAACCACCTGTCAAATAAAATAAAATAATTTAACATTAGGCTATGATTTTGCTTCTATTTCCTTTAAATTAAGATTTCCCTCGATTTATATTTTCCCGTGATTTACACTTTTTTCCTTCATCCCCATCAAAAGTGTAAAAGAGAGGTTTTACTGTAAATCAATCTTCATCCCCAAAGAAGTAAAATTTATTATATTTAGCATTCATCAATTTAAAACAATTAATTCCATCAATATTAGAGCCTAATTCATTTAAGAGTCATGTTACAGATGGTATGAAAAAGAAAATCAGTGCATAGTATCCTTTATAGTGAAATTCGATGTCATGAAATGAAAAGCTTTGGGTTCCATCAATTTCACTGTAAAGAGACTTTACTGCACATATAATCAATAACCGATAATGTTAACAATTTATAGGATGAAAATGGGACTGCTAACTTTCAAAAATAGCAACTGCATTAAATGTATTCATTGCCAAATCCCAGAAAAAAATTAATAACATTGCACTCTGTGGTGGAAGTAGAGAGATGGGCACCTTCCATGACAACGCTAAATCAGATGCATTAAAACATAGCATTACCCTCGGCCAACAAGACACCGATCAATTTTAGAAAGCATTTTTGAGCAAAAAAGTGTGTTACAGGCCATGAATGACTGTATTTATCAAAGTTCTCAGGAAAATCATCAAAAGGTTTGTCAATTAGACTTCAAAAAAGAAAGGGAGATTGCAGTAGATGTCCAAGGTAACAGCCATGGGAGCTCAAGCATAAGATAAATAAACTTTCGATTATGTATTAGTTTGGAGCCTGAGTGCATCTTGGAATTATGAGTGTAATAATGCAACCCAATCTATACTCAAGCATGAGTTTACTCAAGAGTTAACCTAGAGTCATATATGGTAATAGAACAGGTTTTGGTTTGAGCTCAATATCCAAGGGAAAAATTGAAAATAAAAGCTGAAAAATGGGCTAAACAATTTGGATACAACTAAAAAAGAATGTTGTGGGTTCAAGTATTCAGTAATAGAAGGGAGCTGACAGTGAAGCCATTTGGTAAGGGTATAGAGAAGAGGCCAGTAAATAGTTTGGCGAGTGGTGTTGTATGGGGCAGAAACGTAGACTCAGGGAAAGGAAGATGAGAGTAGGCTGCAGGCATTCAATATGTGGTCGAGGAAGAGGATGGGAAAGGTGTGGTGGACAAAAAAGAAGACAAACGAGGTGGTTGGAGGTAGTAATGACGGGTGAAGAGATACTTAAGGCTGTGATTATGGGGGGATGTTGGGTAAGCAAGGAAGGGGAAGAAAGAGGTTTTATGGACAGGATGACAAAGGGTAGGACATATGCTAAGATGAAGAAAGAAATGTTATTGGTGGATAGGGCCCTGCAAATGTAAAAACCTAGAGAAATTTTACTCACTTCCATCTAAACCTAAGGTAGATTACCTAATAATTAATAATAATACTGTATTTACTAGGCATTTTGTATGTTGGTCAAATTTCTTAACTCACTATTAACAATATCATTTTATACTAATTCTTTTGTTTACAGCTCAACATTGTAAAATTCCATGATGAAAAACTATTTCATCAATAAAAATTCTGCCAAATCAAGTCTCTCTCACTAGATGCATAATTTAAAACTCAATTAAGGGCGGCCACTTAAAAATAATTACCTACTTTTTTCCCTAGATTTTCCTCGTTAACCACATCAAAGGGGCATGCCAGTGATCACATATGATGAATGTCACATGTGCAACGATCAATCCAGAGTAACCATGCGAAGTTTCAAATTTCACTTTGATTTCAGCATATTGTGCACGGGGTCATTATTCATATAAAATTAAATAGTGTGACATCAGAGAGCAAACCAAAGCAAATATCACTCTGCCAAGCACAGGGTGGCAGGAAATCTATTTCAGGTTGCTCCTAGCAGTTACTCATTCTTCAAATCAGGTCAATGAAGAAGAAAAGTAATGTAAAACGTGTCATGAAATGCTAAAATGGGTAAGTAGCAAACAATATATTTTTTTAGAAACAACTGCCAGTTTTTGTGGCTCAATTTCACTGAGGGAAATTTAGAATTTTCGTCAGCGAGCAACATTTTTACGTAAGTCTCGTCCAGCTATCGCTGTGATTTTATTCTTGATTGCTCAGCTTGCTATTGGAAGTAGTACTCCAGGCGATATTCCATGTGAATTTAGGTCTTGCACATGGTATCGCATCCCTCACCTGTGTATTCTGACTTATACTGTAACAAAAAACATAAAATATCTAGGTATTCAATTTTGGAGAAAGTCAACCTTATCAACAAATAACATTGGTTCAGAAGATAATTTTGAATGATGCTGCAGCGATGCCATCTCACAACCCCTTGATAAACCACCCATACTACATGCCGGAGGCCTGACCTGATAATGTGGGGGTCAAGATAAACGAGGGTTTACTGTACCATGAATTACCTTACCATGCAAACTTGTGGACTTGCATGAAGGATTAACAGCTATTTCCCACTAAAATTGAAAGGGCTGTGATATCATGCAAATGCAAGCATCAAATATGCATTAATGTCTTATTTCCTATTAGTTCAACCTTAATCACTTAAGATCATACCAATAGGGCAACAATGAAAATGTACCTTGACTTATAAAATAGCAGAAGCAGTTAAACATATGACATGGATGAAAAATTAACTTGGTTTCCTTACACAGATTTATTTTCCTGGTACAACATGTTTCGACACAGCGGTTTGATCATCAGGTACAAATTTTTAACAATTTCCAAGAGGTATATATACTCTTAAGGGACATGGTGGAAGGTAGGAGAGGGGGGGGAGGGGGTGTTGAGAAAACTTTATACCTGATGATGGCACCGCTGTGTCGAAACTTGTACCTGGAAAATAAATCTGTGGAAGGAAACCAAGTTACTTTTTCATTTGTGAAATTCAACTTCCACATAGTTGAGCTTGAAACCATGGAATGTATATGACATGGACACTGCAATTGAGAATGTAATGCCAAAGATTCATTTCCATAGAAATATAAGCTACTATTTCAACACCTTCATCATCAAATAGTGGCAAAGTTGAACTCAACTGACTACCTGAATATGTTCATATTTTAGATGTTACTTCATTGTATGCACCTACCTACATGTATTATACGTCAATCGTGCAATCTTGTATAGAATAATTTAAATGGATTCTATATGTGTGTTTGTTATTTTATATTATCTGTGGAATTTTGTGTAATTATTATGGTAAATGGGTTAACCCGTAAATAAATAAATAAAATCACATCTGGTATGTCACACTTTCAAATTAAAATAATACAGGATTAGGTAAACTATGTAGAAGGTAGTTTCTAGATTACTTTTCAACAGAGGCTACTCAGAGAACATGAAAGCATGCACATATTCATGAACAGATTTTTAAATACCAATACCAAGCAATCCTCATGGAACTTTAATCTTACCAGCTTTATTGAGAACAACATTTCTCAGGAATAGATTAGCAACTTTATCGAAGGAGCAAGGACATTTGATACTAGCCAAACTATTGAGATCAGTCTGAACACAGGAAACAAATTATACTGATGTGACCTCTTTAAGCTAATGCATAGACTCACCTTCGAAAGGATACAAGGCCCGACATGTTCCAAGGGGTGCTAATGCTTCTTCGATTCCATTGTCAGTACCATCATAGTAATATTCTCCACCATTGTTACCACCTAACCTGTCTTCTCCTTCAGAACCAGGTAGGCTTGTGTGAGACGTTCCGAGTCCAGACTCTGGGCTGTTGGAGGACCTGCGAATGGCCAGAGGATGGTAGGGGTAGGGAAGGATGATGCATTTTAAGGCACATTGGAAGGTGATCATGGGTTCAAAGCAAGGTTATTTGGAGTTTATGGAAAGGGATATTTAAAAGGATCAAAGGGAATTGGAGGAAAGGAGGATAGTGGGTAAGGGAAAAGAGAGGCAGAAGAGTGAGATAATTATGATCAAAACTGAAGAAAAAGGCAATGGAAATGAAACATTAAAATAAAACTTTTGTAAATGATTCCAAAAATTATTGATTTATTAAACTGAAAAGAGATAAATTCAAAGAGTAAAAAAATCAATTATAAGATGCATTATTGAATTGGTCGTCTTAAAAATAAAATAATCATAACTGGGAATCATTAATGAAATAAAAATCAGGTAACCGCAATTGCTTTCCAAAATCTGATGAGCAATTAACTGAACATAATTACACTTGTTGAAATAGTTTTATTTCTCTGTCATGTTTTAGCAGAAACTGAAGCCAAGAGGCTCATTCAGCCAAATTCAATTTATTTCCACTAATACTTTTGGCAAACACAGAGAAAAAGTGCAACATATATAAACACATATTATCTACCTATGCGTCCAAATTCAAAGTTTCTAGAATCCCTGAAGGTAGGTTGTAAATCAATGCTGAAGAATTTATCCATATCCTTTTTCGAGACTGAATGAAAAAAACAAGTATTCGCTAACAGAAAGTTATATCCACAGTTTAAAAGGGAGTTCCAGAAGGGCAAAATTAGCAACGCTTCTTTTCAAATGGCCCAGAAATAAAAAATAAAATTTATTACAGGATTTTTGAAAAATTAATGGAGAAAATTTTTATAAATCAATTTTGGAAGTACGGTAGCACTTCATTAAAACAAACATAAGTAGCTTGATCTTATGGAGCAGAGAAGCTTGGATGATAACAACATCAGAATAAATAATATTGTAAGCATTGGAAATGCGATAATGATGAGGATCAAATGGATCAAAAATAACCGATGAAGAAGTCTGATGAAGATCTAAGGAGAAAAGATGTTTAATTCCAACTCTCTGAGGTAGAAGAGACAAACTCAGTGCTCACATGCTGAGACAAAACAGTCTCTTGAAAACAATAATGAAAGACAAAATGGATGAGGAGAAATACAGAGGACGACTAAGGATGGAATGTATCAGGCCAATTTATCAGAGGCATTCAAATGAAGGCTCATGGAGTAAATTAGTTAGTTCAAAGGAGAGTGGAGTGGAGAACTGAAGTAAATCAATATTTTAATGGAAGACTGCCAATGATGATTTTTGTGAATTACTGGGACAAGATATACAATTATGTATAGAAAAAAGCATACTGCACATCAGTAGTGAAAAAAGACTACTACACAAATATGTCTGACTCTGGAGTGAGATACCAATGCTATGGAACCAATGATGCCTCCCCACTTGCAACTCATCATGAACATGTCAAACAAATAACAATGTAAGTCAAAATCAATAAAAAGGGCCACCATGAGGATTGGACGAGCATGATGGCTACTCTAGGCACCACAAGCAATGGTCCAGGAGACAATTCTCTAATTTATCAGGCAGAGCAAGTGTTCTTTAATTAATTGTTCATTTAAATGATACAATGCAGCATTTTCAAGTAGACGGTCATCGCTAGACATGGACAGCAACAACTGGAGCAAGTGGTAGAATTTAGCTATCTGCGAAGTAAGGGTAATGGAATAAGCAAAATGATATAGTAAGTAGATTAGCATAAGCAAATAAGGCTTTCTATCAGAAGAAGAGTCTTGAAACACTAGCATGGAAGTAAGGAAGCACTTTATTATGTGTACTACTATATGGAGAGTGATCTTACATGCCTGTGAAGCTTAGACAAGGAAGTCACCAAAACAAAGGCGTTAGGAAGTTATCGAAATGTTGTCATCTCAGAATGAAGAAGATCAAATACACTGAGATTATTGCCTATGAAGAAGTTCTTTGAAGAGTTGGGAAGAGAAAATGATTGATGAAAAACTGTGAATTAGAAAGGACAAACTTACTGCACAAATTCTGAGACATAGCAGCCTTCTGAAAGCAATACTGGAAGGAACAATTAATGATAATAACTACCATAGAACCCCAAGGATGGAATACATCAGGAAAATTATGAGGCATGTCAAAATAAGGAGTTATGACATACTTAAATGGTCAGCTGAAATCTGAGGTGAGCAGAGATCTGCAGAAAACCATTCTTCGGGTTGTTGACCACTGATGATGACACTCACGTCTTTAGTTGGGGAATAAAAAGGGAAGTAGAGCTTTCAGCCCTCTCCAATGGGAATATAAACCCACAAAAGCCTTACCCATGTGATGGGAGAGGTGTCCCTGGTGCTGAATGTTTGTTTGCTTGACTTGAGTGGAGCTGGAGGGACGCCCCCGAACCTGCCACACTCTGTCCAATCCCCGAATGCATGGCTGCAGGATTTGAAACACTCGAATCGGAAGCGCTTCGGCTGAGGGAATCCTCTGACCCTGAGTGGCCATTCAGGGCAGGTGAATGTGGTCCAGGTGGCCCTAGCTGAAATGAGAGAGGATCATCATATAAAACCACAGCATAGAGAAGCAATTACACGGTTGGTGTGTAGCTTAGAGAAGTGAATGGCCAACAACTTCATTTACATCACATGGAATAGTTTGTGGGTTATTTGGGGATGAACTGACAACTGAGGTTCATTAAGGATAAGAGGGTCAGTTGGTCTAGGTAGGATTATTTGGGGAATGGAGGAACGGCAGAGAGAAACCAGGCATTAAGGCAGGTTCACATACAGGCATTTCGAGCGTAGCTCACACATAGTTTTAGCACGGAATGTTCAAAAGGTTCACATTCAAGTCGTTACATGCTACTTTCATAAGCCAGAAAGTGTTAGTGCGAAAATATGCAGAAGTGGGTATTCTCCCCCACTCTCCTTCCCTCTCCCCTTTCGTTTAAATTGGAAGAATGGGAAGATATTGACTGACTCTGGACCCACCCCCTTGGCTCCCAAGCCTCCCCCTCTTCCTTTCTTGGAATTTCTTCACACGCTCCTCGGCGGGCCAGCGCTGAGGACTTAAGCATGTGTGTGCCCCCCCCCCAGGCATCCCATAGATTCAGGGCACAAAAATATAGACTTTATAGATCCAAGTTCGTGAAAATATAGACCAAAATATACACCAAAACAGACTCATAATATTCAAGAAAATCAAGGCAAATTGGATCAAATCTGCATTATTAGGCAAAATTATGCATTTTACTCTTAAAAGCAGTCTGGTTTGTGTGGTAGAGGTTAGGGTACCGGCGAAAATTGAGAGAAACAAGATAGTTGGAAATATGAACAATTTTATTCATAAAGTTGAATAAAATACAAGAATACAAATTTCTACTCATCTGTCTGGCTTTTTTTTGCTGCAGATTTCAGCTGGTGGATGACTAGAGATGGGCCACTTTGAAAATCACCTCGGCAATTTTCGTAAATTACCGTGGTATTTTTTGTAATTTACCCCACCCTTTAATTTTCCAGATTATTCACCTTATGTTTAAGATAATTTTTCATGCACATAAATTGCCAACATGTTCTTTTAAGCCAAGTTCACACTTCCTACGTGTTTAATAATGAATTGAGGCATGTCAGATTCATTTTTGGAATATTTTACTTAAATTTTAACATCATAGAATAATGTATTAGAATATTCTTCTTGAAAACTTCTCATACTTTAACAAAAGAAAGCCAGATTGCATTGTAACAGAAAACACTTTGTAAATATTTCCACACCAATTTTTATTCAACCGACCTAGGTTTCGGCAAACATTGCCATTATCAAGGTAAAGAAAGCCAGATTGCATGTTGCTGCCGTAGTTCTTTTTACAATTTTAAAAATTTCTAAAAGATTTATGTTGTATTAGGCATGGTTTAAACATCGATATTCCCTTCCTATTGCTATTGGCTATCTTATTTAACCATAGGTTTGCTGTCAAATGCTTAAAACTAAAAAATACTGGAAAATTACGGTAATTTTAAAAAAATACCGTAATTTACCGTGGTAATTTACCTCCGATGAAAATTATGGTAATTTTCCCATCTCTATGGATGACTTTGCTTATTCTTTTGTCGATTGACTTCCGTAAAGCATCGGATTTTTTGTTTTCCTCTTCCGCTTCTTCCAAAAGTTTATCGGCAGCCTCCAGAATGACTTGCAATGCCAAGATTTCAATTAAATTTTGGGCCTTTAATGATTTTGAAAAGCGTTTATTCTCGTCACTGCAAAGAGTAGCAGCAGTGGCTTTCTTGCTCTTGACTACATCCACCAACTCTTGCACTTCCTCCTCAACAATCTTCTTTTTTGCTCCCTCTAACTTCCAGCGCGCTTCCTCTCTAGCTTCCATTTCTGCCTGAGCCTGTTCTTGTCTCCTATTTTCTTTTTCATTTTTCTTCCTTTCTCCATCGAGATAGTCAGAATAACTGCGATTAGCATTTTGATGTAATTTAAGAAGATTCTCGTCAATGGGGAAGGCCTCTGGATCGCCATACACCTTCATGGCACTTTTGACTGTCATAGCTGTGTTTAGTGATTTTTCTTGCATGCAAGCCTTAGGTGTGGTCACGTATAAATTGGACATTGAAAAATTATATTCAATGTATGTATTACCGTGACTTAGGGACAGAGATGCTTTCACCACTTTCGCAGTGAGCTCGTATTTCATGATGTTGGCCTGAGTCTTCAGCTTGAAAATACTTTCCCAATATTTGTCCCTGGGGATTTCAGACGAGTTGCTAGGGAAAGATGAGTCACTCTTGGCGCCGAGTAGGGTCCACTCGTTCCGCAATGCATCAAGGTCAATCTCAACCGGCAGTACTTTTGCCACCCAGCAAATAGCTGACTTACTGTGGCTCAATGTCCGCTCACCTGGTTGGAGACAGCGCCAAGCTTTTATGATACGCTTGTTCTTGAGTGCAGAATTAGCAGGAAAGCGATTAATGGCAGCGATGATGTGTCTCTGTGCCTGCAGCCGAAAGGATTGAATATCAACAGCAGGGTAAGCAAGAACCTGAAGCCTCTTCAACTCCACTTTAGTCTTCTCCCCTACGTCAACATCGTCAACATTCAGCAGGTTTTCAGGATCTACAAGCTTACTGCATAGTCCCAACTTACTGTAAGCATCGACTTTGCAGACTCTACCTGCTAACTTTTTCACCAAAGTCTCCATTTCTGAGTAGAGCATGTGCACCAATGGCTGGTCTGCCTGGAAAAATCCAGTGAACTTCGTGAAAAGCCGAGCCGAGCTGATGGCAAAGTGAAGTTCAGCCGTCAAAAAAGGGTCCTTCACACCATCCCTGATCCTAGTGGCTGCTTTTTTGGATGCAAGGTCCTTATTCTGATGCGTCAGGTGCCTGACAAAATATTCCTCCAGTGCAGGAAAGACAGCCAGCGCAAAGAAACATACTTCAGAAAGTGATGAGAAGGCAGCCTCAACTTCTTTATTGCTTCGAATTCCTCCCAGCGGGAAGGCCAGCCATCAAAGAACATATGCACCAGAACTATCATGTCCGCAGCATGCTCCTCAAGATGATCTAGCCCATCTTTTCATTGAACTGCCTCCACACAGACTTGTTGACATTTGGCCCATCTGATCCCAACGCAAGGAGATTGTGAAGAATTAACCCAGTAGAGTCGATCGTGTCATCTAACTTCTCCGGTAGAACAGGTGCAGTAGCTTTTCCGATGAAATAAGTTTGCAAGTGCTGCGTGTAAACTCGCCCCAGAGATTTTGACCAGTAGCGAACGGCTATGGCCAACTCCTTTCGACTCGCATTGTTAACTGTCTCGTCATATAGAAGTGTGTAACTGGAGTCACCAACGTTTTGCACTAATTTTTGAAGACAATAGGGTGCCAACGCTTCTGTAAAAATATATATGCCCCCTTAGTTGGCTTGAGACAAAATTGGGCGGGCACAGCTCCTTCGCTAGGAAAAATTCGTCTAAAAGTACCTTCAGTATTGTTACAGGATGCAAAAGAATAATTTGACTGCACGCATTTCAGAACCCAAATCAGCTCAGCAGAATGAGCACCCTTCCTAGCATCACACATACGGAGGGTTTGCTGAACAAAAGGCCACGCTGAAGGGCATGCATGTACACGCTGACCTAGGGAGAAAGTGGATGGTAAGGCATCCTCTTGGACCATGGAATCGTCAGGACCTACGTTGGGGTTCTCACAACGAGAAGTGGCGGAAGAAGCTGGCGTTGAACCCACAGTCAATGACAGTGTTAACTGGTGAAGCCTGGACTTATCATGCATTAACATTAACTTCTTGTGTTTCTCCATTCCGGCGTACTGTGCTAACAAAGTAAATCCGGCTCGACTCCGAATGGACCCATCTGACAAGTCTCTTGGACCTTCCCGACTCTGAACGGACCCATCTGATGAGTCTCCCTGCTCCGGTACCTCTTTCAACTCCGATTGAGAATGCTGCCAACGCCAGCCTGGAGGAAGACAAATCGTAAGGACCCCACATCACCAGGCACCGCCCACGCTGCTGACACACTCACCCTGCCAGAGGCCCGCCGCACACCCAGCCACCACTCCTCGATTCCTTTCCTCCTTGAGTCTTGAGTTCCAATCTCCCTTTTCCCTAATCCTAATTTTTTTTAATAAACAAACTTTTTGTTTAAAATGGAGAGATGTTTTTTATTCCTTGCTTCCCAGTCATTCCCTTAAACTGGACTTGTGCTCCAAAGTCATCCTCTCCCGCCCATTCTCCTCAGAGGGACAGCGAGCTTAGTACAGCTTCTCTTCCCCACATTCTGCGATGATGGAGAGTGCGCATGACAAAGTGTTGGCGATGTCGTCATGTTCGACGACTCCACATGCAGACATCAATCCACAAATGAATATAGAAGTAAAAAATAAGTTGAACCTCTACATGCTTATCAATTTATCTCGATTATGAAGGGAGTTATAAATTTTTTTATGTTACGATGAATTTATGATGATGTTATACTTGATGTTGACAATAACTTACATTTATACTCTAGCTTTTACATGGACTCATCAGGAGCATACAAGAGTGACTAGATGCATCTATATTTCATAACGAAGAAATATAAATGATGAAACAATCGATTTTCGACACCCGCATTAACTTTTCTTTTAACCCAGCGTTGACATCTCTCTATTTCTCTGCTCAACTTGGTATTTATCTCTACTAAAATGATGAACATTGGTACTAACCTTTCACTCTTTGATCACTACTTTGTTTGCTGAGAGAAAGATTATCCAGAAATTAGGTCAAAAATTGAGCTAGAAAAATTTGCACTCAATCTGACTTCACATTTTCGGCCAACACTAGCACTGGAATTGTAAATTATAACAAATATTTGGATGGTAGGGCAATTGCCTGCTACAATGGAAACACCGGCTCCCGATCAGTCACCAAAGTTAAGCATCCTTGGCCTCGGCTCAAGTTTGGAGGGGTGATCCTCTGATTCACCTGAGAGCTGTTGCTCCTGTCAGCACGTGGCAGACGGTAAGTGCAAAATGACCTTAGCCGTCAAAGCACATTAAACAAAAATACTACTACTATGTACTTGGACGGTGTCCCATTATCACATGGGATGTTTATGCGCAGAAATTAGCCCATAAAGTTCTTTATGAGCCAACAATTCAACTATTACATATCAAGCACTCTAGAAATAATTTACAGAAATGGAGAATTCATGACTGTATGCGGATATTTCCCAGTGAATTTTAAAAGTTAATACACAATGACTTCACATGTCTGCCATTTGTTTCACCTGTCTAGTGCAGGGGACGCATAGGAAGTTGAGCAAAACTCAACTTCAGAGACAAGAAGATATGCAAGCAAGGCGAAGCACCTGATTGACTGTGTGTGAAACACTTGGTCTGGTTTGCGTGAAAACAATCACTTTTGACTTGGAAAAGCAAATTTTTCGATTAATTTCTCATTTCCCATAATTTTTCCAGGCTCATTTTCTATTTCCATGGATTTTCCAGAATGGTAGCAACCCTAATCTTATATGCCATCAAATACATTAAGAAGTGCAACCATAGAGAGGATGACGTAAGAGTAACAACTACCCATCAAGACCTTTCCTAAAAACATAAAACACCAAAAAGTATTAACAGAAACTCCTAACCTGAGTCTTCCGTTGATTTCCTTGTGAGGGTGCAGCAGGGCCTGGCTGGGTGCCCACTAAGCGTGGCGAGCCATTGCTTCCGTTGGCTCCTACAGGAACTGGAATTCCTTCCAATTCGGCCAAGAACCCTTGGTATTTCTGCATCTCTAGCCGAAGTTTATCTAACCGGTTACCACTTTCATGCAGTTGTCCTTCCACAGACATTGGGTCTCCCATGGCAGGGTTTGATTCATAGACACCTTTCATCTTCATCAATGCATCCCTGTGGCATTAATCATGCGTATTAGATCACTGCCATCTGATCCAGAGCCTCAGATGCAAATAAAGGTAAGTACAAGGAATTCACATGTATCATTTACTTAAAAATTAAAACTCTCTGCTAAGGGGCAAACAAACAATTTTCTAATTAAAAATCAAGTTTTGTAGCTAACTTAAAATGATTTTTGAGAGCTATACATGAAAAAATTGTGCATGGATTTTATATTGGCTGATTCAACTATTTTTGCTGATGAATAAACAATATTCTTCTTTCATTTATATCTTTCAGCAGGAAAATTCAATCTCAACATAAAAAATCATAGTTTGCAGTTTATCTTCCTTATACTTATTAGTCGTGCCAAGAGTTTCATCAAAAATATGAAAGAATAAGGTTAGATGGCAGAATAACGAAACTATGTTCAGCACCATTATTAAGTGATATCACTCTACGGAAGCTGCATAAAGCATTAAGTATTTCTTTACCTAGCAGCAGTTTCCTGCTGTACTTTTGCACCTATTTCGTCTATCCTTTGCAGTATCTTCTTTTTTCTTTGATTAGGTGGTAAATCTCCAAAGTCCTCCTTCGCTTCCCCCAACGTGGAGAGATTGTTCTGTAGACAAAATAACACAATAAGATGTCAACCTAAAAGTATGTTCACATACATTTTGGCTTAAAGCAAGCTTTAGCTCTAAGTTTAAATGGCAAGAAATAATTACTATTGTGACAGCTATTTTCAGTCACAACAATGATGACCCAATACTAAAGCCTTTTTAACTTTTTTTAAATTAATTGATTATTCTTCCATACTCCAAGAACCAATGTTCTCATGAATAAATTATTTTCTTAACATTTCATATAGTCTAAAATACAATTTGAATCACTGCCAGTTCTCAGACAATATGAAATTCATCTTGAATATTGAACAATTTCTTAACTAAAGTATTGATTTAATAATTAATACTTGGAAATCTGAAATTTTGCATTTTCACAAGAATTTTGCAGCAAAATTAAGTTTAATCTTTGCACTAAACTCAGATATGGTATTTATATGTGACCTTCAAAATGCCTCAACGGATAGTAAACCTTTATGTTTCCAGAATCAAAAAGAATGAATCCTAAAAAGAGGTAAAGTTCATTTATCAGATTTTGAATTTACTTTAAAGTTTCAATAACTTAAGACACAAAATAGATTTCCAAAATATATCATTTCCTTTATGTAAATCTTGCCAAATTGACAAATACCAACTTCTGAAAATAATAAGTTATGGATGAAGCAACAATATTCTACTTCTAAAAGCATGCCCTCTCCTGACAGTTAAGACAGCTCACATGCACAATGCAAGCAGGTATGTCCTAGAAATAGAATGCTAACATGTACCATAAGCATCAGAAAATTTCAATCGCAGCAATTAGGTAATAGAGACACTAACCATGTCCACTAGAACATTGTGTATAAACATACGGTTAAGCGTTCACAATAATGGTTGCTGTATCACAACAGGTGTGTGTCAGTTTGAAAACCTAAAAAGGCACCAAAATCATTGATTCACCTCCAGAACATGCTAAATTGCAAGCTGGCACTCTCTATTACATGAATAAAAATTGTTGTGTCCACATAGGAAATCATTCACAGAGGTTAGATTTTGGAGAATATTTTCAAGTATCTATCCTATTTGACACTAAGACAAAGAAATGCTGGTGCAGCCACAATTAAGAAGGCATATTTTTTTATTGAAACAGTTATTCTTCAGCATTAATTCATGTATAATTCCACACAAGTAATTCAAAACCAAAGAGAAATATTAACACAAAACTAATAGTGCTGGAAATGGAATGTGCTGAGAAAGAAAGCCAATGAGAGAATTAAATAAGTTTACACAAAATTGCATGGCCAATTGATCAGTCAATATTATATCACAACTGAAAACAACACATCATGCCTTTCTGGAGGCAGAATAACAGTTTGCAGTACAAAATTAGGTAACTGACAAATACTCCCACCCTTAACCAATCATTTTCACATCAATACAAATACAGTCAAAGCAGGTTTATACAACTCCCTGGATCCATGAATGTTATAATGAGAAAGTTGATACAGAAATTTTAAAAGATATATGTATGCAGGACCCGATTTTTTAGCTTTAAATATGAAGAATAAAATTCATGATTTGCAAAAATAAAATTGCATCATGTCACCACAACCATCACATTCCTAAGTTAAAAAACATTAGCCAAAGCTTTTCACTAAAACTTTTTAAAAATTACTTCTCCCTTCTGACCTGACTACATTGTAGCTTTAAGCTTCCAGATTGCAGTATGTAATATAGCCACAGTGATAATCTGCTCGGGAGAAAAAGGATTTCAAGCTATTATCTTTTTCTTACATAGAAAGTAGGCACCTGTATGAATAATAATGCCATTTAACAAAACTGTTCCAAATAGAGACCTTGAGGTCATACATATTTTCCATTTCAATTCCTAAAAAGTACTTTTTTTCTATTAACAGCCAAATTTCCTCACAAATAGTTTAAAACTGCATATTACAAGATTATTGAAACTGTAAGTCAGCCAGAGTGATGACATACACCTATCGCACTAACATTCATTTAGAAAGGTTGAGTGTAACGCCATTTTCATGATCACAAAGATCATGTAGTCACATTCAAAAGAATTCCCACACAGGGTGCAGCACCACTTTTGTAACAGATGGAGATTTTTAATTTTTCTATCTGCATAGAATTCTTTGATATGAGAGGCAAATTCAAAGGTCATGCAGATGATGCAGTCCCTTCCCTTGGATTACAACCTTGATGCCAAGGAAGGGGGCTTGCGCAATACTTGGTCAATGACCCCTAGAACTGCACTGGTGGGAACAATAGTAATTGCTCCCAGTAGGACCATACAAATATGTAGGTCAAAGGGTAAGAGCTAGACGAAAGGTAGTTCATGTCATAATGTCACCAAAAAAATACCATCGGGAAGAGGTGATGGGAATGCCCCTATCCCTTAAACTATCAATTACCCTAAACATAGAAGTCAATGAATATGATTCATATTTTGAGAACTTCACAAAGAAATTTGCAATTACCCCTGCAAGCAAAGGAGAAGATTACTTTAGATGCTCAATTTTGTAAGAATAAGAGCCATAAGGGCTTGAAGCATAAACTTTTGTTGGCAAATGCTGAGCTGGTGAGTAAAGAATATACAATCTCCATGTGTTATTAAAGTGGTGTATCTAGCTTAGACGGAATTCTTTTGAATCCAACTGTACCATAATTTCCACAGATTGAAACTTAACAAATCTAGAACTCAAACGCCTAGTTTTAGGAGTTGAAAACAAATACATAAATAGAGAGTAATCAAAAGAATTTGTATCAAAAGTAGGTACTCCAATCACCATAGAGTAATGGCTTGTGAACATGTAGAAAATTACAAGGCTTAAAAAACTATACCTATTGGAAATTGGAAAAAACGGTGAGAAATAAAATCCTAATAGAATGGTGCAAGCTCCTATGAAGCAATGCACCAGCAGGCAAATCACTAGCACTATCAAATGCTAATAGTAATTCATAAGGGCACATCAAGTTTGAAAAGTAAGACTGGATATACAGTTATGTTGCAATTTTGGAGGTTGGGAAATGAGCCAAGAGTCAAAAAGACCTACCTTGATTGTTACACACGCTTCAATTAACTTCTGACAGACAGAATGCATGGAAACAATGAAAGGGAGAGAAAGAAAAATACACCATGTGACTCCTGGCTTCTAAAAATAACACCCAACAGATAACCTAACGAAATAGTTCACTTCAGTATGCAAAATTTTCCACTAGTTCCAGAGGGTATAAGGGTAGCAAAGTGAATATATCAGCACTTCATACAAGAAATTCCAATTTTTTAGTCTAAAATATAAAGTGTAATGCGACAAACGAACAACTACCTCATTCAGTTCCAAGGAAATTGTTTACTATCGATTATAACGCATAAACCGGACCAAAGGAAAAATAATTACTTTGCAATTGCTCTTCAATGTCAGGAAGAATCTCAAGTCATTCTCTTCTAGAGTCTCACAAGGGCAATCAGCCTCACAAGGGCCAAAAACCTTGGGGTTACGCCTTTTCAACAGATTACCATAAGAGAGTGTAAAAGTTTGAATACCTTCAAATTGAGTTTGAAAATTTTTCTGCTTGACAAATTATATTATTCATTGGATGAATATTTTCAGAATAATTAGAATGTGAATTTTATGCTTATCAGTATTTTTGACTTTTGTATAACTGACGAATCCTATACCTTTGTAATATGGTCTCTGGATAATAAATATTATTACCTATCTAATTCATTTATTAAATAATTAATATTTTGAAATATGAAATCTTGCATCTTCACATGAATTTTGCGTCAAAATTAAGTTCAATCTTTGTGCTCAACTCACAAAACAGCAAGTAAGTCCAGGAGAACTTACTAAATTTCATAGCAACCCTGATTTCCCAACATATTCATCCAGTGGTATAATGAAAAAAACAATCGAGTACCTTCATTTTCAGTAATTGAACATAATATATTTTCTCCAGATTAACTTAAGGTATAATCATCGGGTAAAAAGAGAAAACACTGTAATTTACATGAATAAACAACTACCATTGGGAGGGGCATCGGCAAGGTTTATCCATGAAATAACATTCAAAAGAAAGCCCAGAATGTTGAAAGGAGCTGTTGGACAATCATCAGGCTACATACTAGGCTATAATTACTTGAAAATTTCAGACAATATGAGTTCAGGGTCGCATTGAGGACACTATTAGAAATCCACACTAAATCTCTAGAATTGATAGACAATACAAAAAGAGAGATAAAGAGTCACATTTCGTCCTTTCCCTCTTCAAATTCCTTTTCCCTATTCCCACCCTTCCTCCTGGCAGGTGTCCTAACATACCCTGGAACTGCTTTTGCAATGAATTGAGGGTGGTATGTAGATTTAGATAACAGTCAAGGACTCATATTAGTCAATGAATGATAAAGGCACAGAGCAAGGGAAAAAGTGGAGATAGCAACTAAGGGATTGAAGAACAATTTTAACAAGATTACAAGCAGTAGGATGTAAAGGGTAAATGGATGAATTCTAAAGTTTTTCCTTTGACTTGGAAAATGCAATGAAACTTTCACATTTTTTATCCTATGGAAAAACATTTTCTTAGGTTAAAATACTTGAAACGCTTATGTTGTACAGCCTGAAGTGCTCAAACATAAAAAAACTGTATTTAATATTCTATCACCTAGATATGATATAAAACTGATGAAATGTTTGTACATTAAGAGATTGCAACTATGGGAAGAAATTTTTCATAATACTCATCCAAGCACTCCGCTTTCTTTTCTAAGCATTCAGCTTACTTGATGAAAACAAGTGCTCCACAATATGAATGCAGAGTCTCTCAATTGAGTGTAGTTTATTCATAATGGGAATTTTAAAAATACCATCAATTCATCTGTAGTCAGAGAAGGGGGATAAGTCACATACTGCACAGAGTTGAGATTGCCTTTATGATTACAATGATGTGAAATCACAACAGCCCACACAGTCAAAAAATATCCTAGCCAGTACAAGGGTTCTTTGGAGGAAAACAAGGATAGATGTAGGATAAGCATTCCTATCCTATTTCTAACCCCAAATCATCCCATCTGATGACACAACATAATGTCTTTCGGATGGAAATATATTGCCGAAAAAGCAATTTTATTTGTTTTTTACAACTTATAAATGATGACAAAAATTTGCAGGCAATAGGTTTGAAACAATGTGATGTATAGCACATATCTGTATCAATATAGTGACTTCTTCTTCCAGCACCTAGGGAAAGTTCCCCGAGTCCCGTAAGTTAAAATTACCTCGGATGGAGCTTTATTACACATAAAGTGGTATGAAGAAATATATTTACCAACAAAAATTTTTCGTAGTGTTGTTTGGGCAGTAGCGGAATTATTTGCACTCGCCGAGTTCAAAAATGGAACGAATGTGGACGGATAGTGTAAGCAAGTGGTTGCCAATTGGCGAACACAGCTTTTTTGCAATTAGGAAGGACCAACGGAAAACTCTACACCTTTTTCCAGCTTTGCTCGTGTGATTTAAGGCAAGATAAAACATAATTATTATTAATAAAGAAATTCTGATTTTCGATTACTTTCAATTACTATCTTCAATGCACCTATAAAAATCTCCCCTTTGATTACAATAAACCACTACTCATATTTGCATTTTTTCCAGATTAGAGGAAGATATGCTACATATTTTACTTTGACACCTTAAGTGCTCTGCACGTGAGTTCAGTTTATTCCGATACAAGGGTAAGCACACAGATAGTTCAGCCTGTCAGATGTACTTCACCTGGCTAGAAAGGCTGTCACTTTAGTTAGAAATACATCTGAAGTTCCTGAACATATTTTGTCCATGACACTTGGTCAGCTGGTAAAGATATTCAGAGGTGAATACTTTGTCGGTATACTTGTAGCATGTGACGTTTGTATGTATTCACAAGTTTCTCCACCTTTACACAAAGGCATGAGAAGCCTCATAATCAGATTCAAAGGGAATTTCCCTGATCCAAAAATATTTCTTGAATAATCAGAAAACTAGAGATTTAGTTAATATTTCGCTTACAGTTAATAAGACATTCTTGAGGGTACTTAGGTTGATGAGAGATGGCATTAACAGCAGTTGCAAGCTCAAACCAATGTGCTATATCATATCCTTAATTTTTGTCCAGTAATCAAACACTAAAACTCAACCTACATGCAAATAGCCTCTCTAATATTGGAATTATATTGCAGTACTTTACTTATGATTTCTATCCATTTCTGAAAATTCATTGAGTTTCTAATGGTGTAAATGGTGCACTGCAAAGAGGTTGTACGAATTTCTGATAAATAATGTGCTGAAAGATTAACTATCATTTTTCACAGGAAGAAGTGGTTCATTTTTAAGGGCCAATTTTTACTCAATATCTACAGAGGACATCTCATTATATTATGACAGAAATAATTTAGGCTTTAACGAAGAGACATGACAAAGCAGTTTCTGAGAAAATGACTTTTACCTGACACTGAACAATGATCACATATTCTAAAACAATCACACATGCACGTTTATTACATGCAATTCATGCCATGTTCCACTCATAACCTAACAGCATTTGACTTATGTTACAGAGGAAGTCATTCAAAGACCATTAGTTACATATTTATGAAACAATTAAACAAAATTGAGATGCCATTAAATAAAACAATTAGAAGACAATCTCTCCAGCAACCAGTCAATTGCAAGCCATCTTTTGGAATTTGGAAAAGTTAAATAACTTGGAGAGGAAAATTTTAAAAAGCTATAAACACTCATTGACATTAGTTTTACCTAATGGCTCCTCAATTAGGCAACAGAATTACAACTAATGAAATACACACCATTTTACACAACATATTTATAATACATACTATTATAAGTTTAAGTATCATTTTCCCACATTAAGAATGCAACAACAACTATGCCAAGAAGTAATAATCATCTATGGAATTTCAATATATGTACCTTTTGCAGTAGTAAAATTACTTGCAAGGTAAAATTAAGTCACATAAAACAGTATAGCTTTCAGGTTAGGTGCACTGACACTAAAACAAAATTATGTACTGGAAAAGAAGAAGTGTTTAAAAATATGCACAAGGGAAAAAAGGCAATTCCTTCGTAGACTGTTGGGGAAGCAAGCTAAGCATGTCATATCAAATAGGAAGCAGAGTGAGTGAAATGCGTACATAGATGTAAGCTTTCAGAATAAACCCAGAGATACAAAGGCCACAAGGAACGTGCTGCTGACAGACGGGGATTCAGAGAAGAAAATCCAATCAACGGACAATGGGACAGTTTAGCTGTTTTATTTTCAGGCGTAGGAATACTTACATGGGTCGGGAACGGTGATCATGGTGGGAGATAAGACCAGCGATAGCGTCATCCACATTTGCAAGGGAAAAGGTCATTTCAAGTTTGGATGGTGTTTGTGTAATTGTTCATTTGAGAAATTTTAAGGGTGAATGAAAAGTGTAGTGTAGAGGATAGTATGATACAGATTTCACAGAGGGAAAGAAAAAGGATTAGAGCATTTTTAAGAAAAGGAATTGGCAAGGGAAATGTTTTGAGAGGAGTTAAGTTGCACCAGAATTTAAAGATGATAAACAGAGGGTTCAAGGAGTTAGTCAAAAGTAATCCGATGAGGAAAATATTGTAGGGCAGGCAAAAGGAATGTGCAATATCAGTCACCAGCCAATAAAATGATTTTTCCCCATGGGGAGAGTGTGTGGTAAGAAAAAAGAAAAAGAGAAAAAATTGTTAATGCATGACAGATAAAAAGTAAATGATAAGAGGGAAGCTATGATATAAACATCAAGTTTCTCTTCGAATGACACAACTAAGTATCATATACTGCATTAAAACCAGTAAGTGAAAAGTACTAGGGAAAACATCTATGTTGCATGACAACTTAATGCAAAACATCCATAGAATTTTATCATTCCAGTGAATAACATCTCTTATTCAAAGAAAATGCCAAAAGGCAATGCCTATTATGCAATGAATCAAACAGATGGCTTTCGAAAGGAAGTTGACACAATTTTTATGTTCAGCTCACTCATCATATCACTTTAGTTTAGCTTAGCTGTACATAAATTTGAAAAAAAGCAATGTAAGTGATATTAAAAATGAACAATATATGTATGATACTATATATTCTTTCAAATGACAAATAATTATCTTGAAAAATTAATCAAAGAAAGAATTATCATTCAGAATTTTAGGATAAAGTTATTAAACTTTCATAATGAACAACAAAGGTCCTATAGTTTCACTCTCATTAGTTTACAGGACAATGAAGATTATAAAAGCACTCCATACTTTATACATGACAATGAGATCACTGTCTCAAAGAAAAAAGGTAAACTTGAAATATTCAGAACATTTTCAGCCCTTGTAAAAAATCTTCAATCACTGTTATGATTAAGAATATTTTCTAAATCGCATTTCCATCAGTGCCATTCAAAAGTTGCTAATCTAAAACTATTCTAACATCATGCAGAACTGAAAAACATAATCAACTTTAAAAAATACCGCCATTGAAAAATTGATAATACAGAATAAAAATAATAATTTTTTAAATAAACCTTCACCCCTGTGGTCCTTTAGGGTAGTCAAGAATTCAGAGAATAAAAATGTCTTACATGACACAGAAGATTGAGCGATCCCTTGTAATAAAAAATAATGAAAATTAAGGCTTGCCTGAATAATATTTCATAGGTATTTATGTAGAATAAAGATCTATTTCTCTATTTAATTTCATGTGATATCATGGACCAGAATTACTTAAACACTGAAACAATGAATTACCATATTTTCAGGCTTTTGCCTCCTAGTCTTGGCCATATATTTTGGAAAAAAATAATAACACTTCTGATGCCCTACAATATTTTTCATTGCGAAACTGAGTAATGCTCTTTTACTAAATGATAAAAAAATGGAAACATGGTATGATCCAGGAAAATGTCATGCTTTTTATAATTACATCTATTTGTGAGATTTGTAGATTCCAACAAGTTTTCTATGACTAAATTATTATTGGTTTATATGGTTGCCATAGACTGTAGTCACAGATAATATGATATTACAATAGGTAATTTCAAAGTAAAATTAGAGTAATTTTCAACTGTAAATTTGTGGAAAATTAGTTAACTGGCACTGAAGCTCATTTCTGGTAGTCTTTTGGCCAAATTAGGCCTTGATATTGATCATATACGATGCGTTTTCCATGGATTTCTTCTGGAATAAAGCACAGCCAGAAAATATGGTAAACATTTAACTTAAAAAAAAACCTCCATTCAAGTTAAATTTTTTTTCAGTTCTGCTGAAAATCCTTCTCTAACAAATGCAGGTATCATTTCACATACAATTATCCACCACCATATCAACAGTGAATTGGATATATTTTCTACTAAAAGTGCATTGAAACCATTAATGCAACATTATCATGCCAAGATACAGTATTCAATGCATCTCTCTAGGGAGTGAAAAAAATTGCAATTTCTGGAGTCTGATTTGTCATAGGCTAAAACTTAACAAAGTCTGCAGGCAACAACAAATTTTCATTCCACAATTTATTCAAGAAATAAGAGAACAATCGAAACAGTATTATAAGGACAGAGAAACCTCAAATTAATCAAATTTGAGACTGATTCCTCCGTAAACATAATTATTATCCGTTTTCAATAGGTTGGTAGGCCTACAAAAACAACATTATAAATATGCATGGGAACAAGAAGCAGTAAATATTTGAAAATATACTCCTCACTGTCCATTAGCACCTATATCGTGAAATAGTGTCACAATAAACAACAGGTGCTATAAAAAATTAAAATTTGTCAGGGATTCAATTACAAGTAGAAGTAACAATCCTATAGTGCCACAAGCAAGGCTTGGGTAACCAATTAATTTTGTACAGGGGTTTTTCACGATTGTTTCAAAGTGATACAAAGTTAAAAACTTCGGTTTTCTATTACACTTTCATTAACAAAATTTCCCGGCCTCTAAGACGCAAATTTATACTTGAAAACGCACTTGAAAAATCGGCCTGCATCTAATGGGGTGAAGGTATGTTTTCATGTATTCCATTTTGCATTGCCATCAAAGGTTACTATCTCTCAATTTTCGCTGCAGGCTGCATTATGGCAGCGAGATAATGGTGCACTCTCCATCATGCATTTATTTCTGGGATTTGACGACTATGTAATAACTTTAATACAGCAACTATTTTAAAAAAATAGCTTTCACATTTTTCCCATAAATTGTTAATATAAACAGGTATTGATTATATTTCATTCTTATAAAATAGAACCCAAAAAATCAAGATGTGTCTTATTTGGCATAGTCCCATTAGCCAGTGCTTTCTATAGGCCGGAATATAGCTACAGTACATTATGAATGGCTACTCATTCAATTTTGAAATGAATTTTTTAAAGCACATTTAATAGCCTGGGAGAAAAACACATTGTGATTCAGCTTTTTTCTTCCATTATCAGATTATGTATGAAAATATAACTTTAACTTGAGCAAAACGCCACTTTTCATAATGAAGTAACAAACATTTAGTACTAGCAAAAAGATTTGGATTTATCTTACAAGTCATTTTGAAAGATAATCTGTTTGATTTTCAAACAATGACTGTGCACTAAAATATTGAGCAGTTCATTTAAACTCAAATAAAGATAGATATTCCAGATAGTGCCTTGTTTCACGAGTTAGGATAGTAATATATAAGGAATATTTTCTCTTTCCTAGATTTAGAACAAAAGTCACTTTTATAAATGAGTGCATCAAGTAGATTTATCCTCAACAAAAAACTACACGATGTAAAGTAACCAATAATAAATTAAATATTATGAAATACTCTCACACATAATATTTATGTCATTTTATACCAGATGTAACATTTACAAAGATGCCTCCAATCTGAGACATATACATCAGGAACCAAAGAAATGGAAACATTCTCGAGAGCATGTCACGAAGCCAATCCTAATTTTAACTCTACATCAAAGCAATAGTTTTTGGAGTTAATCATACCTTGTTGGATCCAAAGATTCCAAACAGGCCAACTCTTTTCTTCAGCTTTCCTGCTGACATTGTGCCTTTCACAGTGGCTGAGTCTGCCTTGTGGTAGAGTGGATGGTGTTGGAGGTGACCAGGTAACGTGGCAGACGACTGAGGTGCCGCTGTGCGGCCAACGCCGCCTGGACCACCAATTCCCGTTCCACCCACACCCCCAACCCCCACGCCGATCCCATTGCCATCACCTCCATTGCGCAATGCACTCAGGTCTTCAAATGGGAAGTCAATCGGTGGAGAAAATCCAGACTTATACCTCTCTATCACTAAATTTGTATCCTGATGAAGAGAAGATGAAAGCAAACCATCAGTTCCACATAATGTACAAGTCATTTAAACAAAGAATGTTTGACCTAGGGTTTCCATTCTCATGACACTAAGGTTGAGTAAAAAAGATTCACTTTAAATGAGAACTTAACAGTTCAGGAGAGTCAGATATGCCATGATAAGAGATTGAAATGAATCCAAATGAATTTGGTAAAATGCAGACAACACAATTAAAATTCTCCATACTCTTTCCATCAACTTATGTACAGTAGTGATAGGATACAATTTTTACTTTGATCTGAGAGAGAATCCAGCATTTAAGGGACACTCCAAAGACTTATTGAAGCTTCAAATCTTAATGAAGGAGAAATTTACTTCATCTGTATATTGCTAAAATAAATGAAGACAAAGGTATCATGAAAAGTAACAATAGAACAGAATACTAAGGAAAATAAATAACTAACGAGAAGAGAATCAATTGCATCAAAGTAAAAAACGATAGTCTTACAGCAGACATTTCATATGGAATTTGATATTTTTATTTGTTTCAAATTACTCTGAAAACCATCCCTAAGGCCTTTTACAACCTGAACAATGAGATATGCACACAAACCAATGTTCCTGGTGCTGAAAAACCCACCTGGGTAGGACCCAAACCCATGACCCCAGGGGTTTGCATAAGTAGAAAATTGCTGTGAAAAACCATGGCTAAATTTCTAGTCCAGGTGGATAATTTCTCATGGCAAATATCAATGCATTTTATACCATTATTTTTGGCAGAGGTTGAAAATTTCACCAACATTTACAGGCATTTACTTAACCCAGCTGACACTGAGGTCGATAAAGATCTTCCTCCAAAAAGCTAGAGAAATCAAACAACTGTAATGTATTAAGTTTGATCAGATTAATTACGTCATTTAACCAGAAATGGTAAATGTTCATAATGAAGACAATCACATATCAACAGTTTCCTAACAAATTATTCATTTACATGCCATGGTCATGTACAAAAAATAATAATGTTTCTACACCTACAAGATAAGGACAGGATGTGAGACAATGAATTTTAGCCATGATAGTTGATCTAAATTATCATTCATAAAATAAATTATTTAAATTATCATAATTCTCCTTCCTTAATAAACATATATATAAAAGTGAATTACATATGTCAACAGGAAGAAGAAACTTTTAAAATTAGACACATGGTAGTTACACACTTCTGCATCCATGTATGCATATTTAAACTAGCTTTACTCATAGTTCCACGGAAAAATTACTCACTTCAAATTTGTAAAATTTCCAATTCATTGAGGTATCAATTATGCTATCATTTGCTCTAATTACACAAAAATTAATTTAATTGAAATTTATGATTTACTATTCTCTGCGATTTTATAACAAATAGGAGGGACATGAAATCTGATGGCTACTTGTTCCTGCACCAAGCATTGAATTTCAATAGAAAGTGAAGCTCAACTGATTCAGGTTTTATTTTGTGGAATGAATCCATATTTATTCAAATACAATTTGCACTTTTCCAAAGGATTGCAATTTTACTATGCATTTCAACTCAGAGAGTCATCTTCAGGTCGTGTACCTGGAGATGACTCAGTGAGTTGAAATGTGTAGTACAATCTAAATCCTAAAGGAAAAGTGCAAATTGCATTTGATTTGATAATAAACTCTAATATTGACAAAGAGTGACCCAATTTTAGATAAAACCACCATTAAATGCCATTTACAGCTTTATAATTCGTGGAAATTGAAATCCAACTATAAGGATTCACCTTTTGTTCCACTAATTCTATCATTTAAAGTCCATACAGACACATATTTTACTCTCTTCATCAGTATCAAATTCTTGAATGTCTGCCAGCTAAACTGACAAGGCTAACACTAGGTCTCACCTCCTTCTCATTTATTTCATCAGCAGAACGAATAATGCCATCCAAACACTTGCTGATTATTGGTGCAACATTTCTTTCAATATCTACACTCTGCTTCATAAAATTTCTTATGTTTTTCACTCTCTTTTCATCCAATTCTTGTAACTGCCGGAATATATCTGGCATTAGAACTTGGTAATGCTGAGCCTAGAAGTAGAATGAAAAATAACTCAAAATCAAACAGGTCATTAAAAATCCAGATGTGTTAACTCAACCTCTTTTTTGGTGATAAATTTTCTATCTTATTTTCAGGAGAAGATAGGTGTTGGTTAAATAATGGATGTTATTTATTCATTTTCAAATGTTTCGCAAACTTATTTTTGCATTGTCAAAGCTCAAGAATATACGTTGTAAGGAGGAGGCTCATATATTTTTGTTGACTTCCTCATTTAGGTATTCGGTGTGGATTATTTGGTGGTCATAAATAACATTAATAACAACTGAATAATCCACACAAAATATATGAGGAAGTAGACAAAAAGAAATAAGCACCCTCATGCTAAAAATACTCTTAATGCAACAATAAATTTGTGAAACACAGGGAAATGAGTAAATAACATCCATTATTCAACCAACACTTATCTTCTGCTGAATAAAGTTGAATAATTTATTAAAAATCAAGCAAATATTGTATTGCTTATTATTTATTGAACCTTATTCTTAAACTCAATATTATTCAAGAATACATTAATTCAAAATAATAAAGACACTTTTATGTGATTAACAAACCTGCATTTCATTTGTTCTCTGGAGAAGATGTGCATAGTCGGTACGAGCTTCATCAGAGAGTTGCTGCTTGATAGTCATGTTTGTCCTCTGTTTCTCAACCTCGGCACGAGAAAGGTTGAAATCCAGGTCTGCTTTCTGGAATGCATCCAGGGCCCTTTCCGCCTCCTTGAATGATTTCTCGTAAGCACGCTTGGAGCGTTCAAGGGCAGCAATTTGGGAAGCCAGGGAATTTGTCATCCGAGAGCCTTCTTGAAGGTGCTGATTGAAGAAAACACCATAATTAAGTACTCATCTCTTGTCATTGATATCCACATTAAGGGTTGCATTAGGACATGTAAGGTACATAGATAGCATGCATTTAAGTAAACTAATGAAATGAGATTTTGAGTTGAAGGTTTTGGCAGTTGTGAAATATGGCTACAGTGCTTTCTGATAGGGCATCAGCATATTTTGCACATATCTCCTTCCACAACATATCAACACACTGATTTGATGACTGATAGGAACTTTACCATGACATCTTGAAACTGACTATACATCATGTTCATAACTCTAACATCTAATAACCACACATTACTGCTACATAAAAGAAGGATATTTAAAAAAACAAGTAATCTTTAAGTACGCTTCATATGTACATACATATTTTAATCAATTTGTCATGGCCTAATTTCAGAATCTTAGAAATATTTTGTCAACTGCAAACAGCAACAATACAGCAAACTTTTAGAAATGCTAACTTCAATGCCAAAAGAATGACAGATATTATTCTACAGTAGTTTGAGAAGGGAGCTTGAGGAGATGTTGGATTATGTTTGGATGCCAGGGAACAACCAATGAATAGATGAAACTGTATATCAAGCATGGAAGTATTAAGTTTAAAAGCCATGTAACTTTCATGCATGCTATGTCCCAGTATTATATGCAATACTTTTTAAATATCTTGATTATGCCCTTTCAGGCTATCTAAATTTGGTATTTTTAAAGAACAAATTATATGGAATGTAGTCCATGCCATTTATTGGAAAAAAATGATTCCCAAAACATACTCTAGTTATGGTAGAGTAATAATATCCACTGCATCCTTTTCTGCAGTTCATTGTTAATTGTGAATACCCATGAAGATAACACCACTACCAATGGAAACTCAAGTGAGTAACAGGGTAACAACGATGGTCTTACCTTTTTCCTCTCCTCTTTACAGTCTTTAACAAGGACATTTATTTCCCGAATAACATGAGCTTGGAGATTCTCCGCAACAACTTCATGCTGGCCAGCTAAGTCATTGATCTCGGTCATAGCAGCTCGAAAGGCACGACAGGTACTGTACCTAGAAAGAAGAATATCCGTTTTCATTACATAAATCATGTTAATTAAAAACGACAGATCAATTATAATTTAATATAATTTAATATAACTGAAATATAATTTTAAGTTTTGAATTGATGAATACTGTCAGACTAGTAATGGAGTAAGTATTTATTGGAGGTCATTTCCAAAAGTGTTGGCTAATAATTCTACACGCCAAGAATTCAAGGTTTCATTGACTAAATTCAAAGCCTCTGATCCAACTTCAATACAATCTGTTAGCATCATGTTAAACATAGTTATTTAACCTCAACAGAATTCATGTAGGTAATTCAAGAATTTTCCTTTTTAATTATAGATGAAGATTTTAAGGATGAAAAAGACTATACTCAGTAAAGTAAACAGGCATGCTACTTTTAAGGAGAAAGCAAGCAGAATACTGCATTGTTGTCCAATTTTGATGGAAGAAAACATTCAAGAGTACAATACAACGTAGAAAAAATAAAAAGGAAGACAGCAGGATCTGGTCTTGTTAACCCAGTATTTCATAAATAAATTATCCAGACATCTATACGCATGTAAAACACAAATTATTACTAAGGATTAGATAAAACAGTCAACACAAGTTTTTTAAACAGAATTATTCCTCTTCCAAATAAGCCACTATCAATTTATCCACCAACTTTACCCTTATCAAAAAGGATGTCTGTAAGCTTGCCTTTCAACAAGTCCAGAAACTGTGGCTCAATTAGCCGGAGATGTGCGGAAATCGTATGGTGCAATGAATTCCTGTAACAAATCAAAGGCTCGAGAGATGCGTCTTGTGAGATGTGCTTGAGAGATGAGAGTAGAGATCGGGATTGCACAGAAAAATCTACACCACTCCCGGGATACAAGCCCAAGACGTATGAACGGGAATCCGGCACTCTCGCCCCCAAAACATCCAGGGTATTAATTCTAGAAACGCCGCAATAATTGCCGCAGGCAAAAATAAAATATAATCCCACGGTTTTATTGAAGAATCGCATGCTATACCACGACTTGATATTTTTCATGCAATAATTATCACAGGGCGAGATGATGTGACGACTCAGCAATACTACTGAAACGACGGAACAATGCTATGATATCTTCGCATATGATATTTTCGCACACGATAATTTCCACGGTGTTCAAGAATTGACCCCCGGATCCCCGCAACCATTCACGCAGGAAGAAATTTCCAGGGACTGAGGAGTAACCGGTTGACGGACGCGGACGTCACTGCACCAAAGGGAATGGAGCCAGAGTCGAAAGGAAGTAAAGGAAATAATGAAAAGAGAAAGAAAAGTCTACGGTCGTCAACCACGGCGTGCTCTTCCCTCTTTGGCGACGGTTACGAGAGGGAATGGAAGACGCGACCACCATGGCTGGAGCGTTTTCTTTTTCCTTCCCTCTTCCTTTTAGCGATGATTCCAACTAGGAAACTTGCAAGGCCGGGGGGAGAGAGTGCGACAAACCACCTTTCTCCCTAAGTGACCGCCGCCCGTCGGTGGGCGACGGCTACGGCCCATCCACCTCCTATGGCGCTTGTTGAAGAGGGAAGGAAGATCGGCAGTCTCTATAAGGGGAACTGACCGAAGGGATGAACTAACACTCTTGGTGATGAATCTATCTCACCCTACCCCTTATGTCCCACATAGATTGTTGTCACTTCATACTAAATAATCAACAAAGTGGTAATATTCCACACTTTCAAGGAAGAAATGAAAAAAGAACTACGAACCACTTTAGGAAATACAATTTATTTCGACATGCTATGGCATCATCAGGTGGCTAGGCCGAAAATCTCTCTAGTTCGAATCCCAGGATCAAAATAAATGATATTTTATAAGGGAATTTTACCATGGTCTTGTTTCGCTCCTTCCTTTATGGAGAAATTATACATAATTTTACCTGAAACCGTTCATTCCACATCATGTTTTATTCTCTGAAGATGATCATTCGATGATCATAACATCATTAGAGTAAAGATATCAGTCAGTGAATAATTACACAATGCGGAATATTACCAAGTTGTTAATTCTTTAACATGTCGAAATTTCACTAAGTCACTTCGCCCACCATCAAGTTAATTTTGTCCCTTCAGTCTGGATTAGTATTGGGTATGAGAAAACATTCTTTCATAGTGGCATCACATTTATTTAGGGAAAAATTACAAAAAGAAAGCACATTTCACACATTTTTCCAGCACCGTTTTCAATGCGAATCAACCCAAGGATTTCAGAATAGAAATTCAGAATGGAAATTCAGAATGATGGCCTCGATGGCGGCGGGGTTTAGTCCACGCCTGCCAATTTTAAGGTGGCGGGTTCCAGTCCCGACTGGGTGGATTTTTCACCACCCAGGACATGGGTGTTTGTGTGATGGATACCTCGTTGTATGTTGTGAAAACCTTGACGCAAGATGCCTCTAGTTCTGCTTTCAGTGGCAGTTGAAAATAAATGAATTAAAGCGACGGTGAGATACAAATTAAACAGCTCCCTGTACCACCACGAGGTGCTATAGAATGACGATCATAGTGATGGAAGAAGTAAATGACTGCTAGAGTCCGACCTACAAAATAAGAGGGGAAAGGAGGAAATGAAAATAGGATCGATAAATATAAAAACAAAATATTAACGACTGGGCAGAGAATTTTTAAACAGAAATTGGTGGTGATTCGGGGAGAGAAGATAAACTCAACGAAACGGCTGAAGATATAGAGAGCAACAGATATTCACCCTGTTTGGGTGAACAGAATTAGAGGAGGAGCAGAAAGGGTAACTCCTTGAAAACGCCAAGTGCAGTCATCGCTGTAAAGGAAACGTAAAGGGAATTGCTCCCCTTTCGCCGAGGGAAAACCTTACATGTGCTGCCCTACTGAATTACGGGCAACTCTGCATCAACGAAACGATTTGCGCCCGAAAGCCGCTTAAGTACTCGAGTACTTTCCCTTTAGCGCAACATAGTATACACAACTAAACGTCCCTGCATCAGGGTATCAGCAAAGAGAGCTAATTTCATTAAATACGTTGTCCCCGTTTTCTTCCTTATCTCCTCGTTGTTCTCTCTATTCTTGAACCAAAATAAACAAAAATTTAGTAGTGTCTACATAGTACTTCGTAGAATCTACATTCAGCAAAAAGAAGGAGCTAATGACGGGGACCTTGGGTAAGGATATAAAGAAGAGGCTGGTGAAGAGTTTAATGTAGCATTGTACGGGGCAGAAACGTGGACTCTGAGAAAAGAAGACGATAATAGGCTGCATGCGTCCGAGATGTGGGTGTGGAGGAGGATGCAGAAGGTGCGGTGGACGGAAAAGAAGAAAAACGAGGAAGCGCTTGGTACAAACAACGGGTGAGGAAAGGAAACTTCTGGAGGAGATTAGGAGGAGGCAGAGTACGTGATTAGAAGAGGTAATGAGGGGCTAAGAGTTGCTGAATGCCGTAATAGAGGGAAGGATGGTGGGTAAACGCGGAAGGGGAAGAAAGAAAATAGGTTTTATGGACGGGATGAAAAAGGGTAGGATGTACGCTGAGATGAAGAAAGAAATATTTTAAGTAGATAAGGCCATAGGCATGTAAAAATCATGAGGATTTATAATTACTTCCACTTAAACCTAACTTAACCGGTGATTTTACCTACCTTAATAATAATAATAATAAACTACATAGTTGGTGCTCATTTTCCCCCTTCAATCTGCAGGCAGTTTAATCAAGCCTCTGCGGAACAAAGTAGAGCCATAACTACGAGTAAACAGAGAAGTAAACACTTCAAGTTGGTCGCAAGACTTCTTTTGACCTCCCACGGCGGAGGGACGGAACCGTGAAAAAAAACTAATAGCAGGTCAGAATGAATGAGGCGGTCGACCTTAAATCGCTTCTAACCGAGGAAGTGAGTAATAAAAAATATAAGAACTGGAGCAAGTGGTCGGGGAAAAGTGGAGGAAAGCAGTGGCTAGAGGTAGGAGGGCCCGTTTTTTTTTTTTGGGGGGGGGGGGGGGGAGGGGGAGTTGCCGACCATCATCAGCAGATGCAAATGGTACTGTGGAAGGAGAGTGGACATTGAAGGGGAACTGGAGAAACGCTGAAAGGAAGGATTAATTAATTAAAGACTACTTTCTTTTCCCGCAGGGTTAAGAGATGGGAGTGGGCGGGTTCGACGAATATTGGGCGGGCACGGAGAAACGACCGTGGCGAGGAAAGTGTGGTTCGCGTCGATCCTGCTTTGTCCAGTCATCTGAATCGAAATGAAACTGGTCGGCATGGTGGCTAGATTACTGGCTAAAACATAAATAATCCCACATTATATCCTCCGTGCCATGCCGAAACTCGACTGGTCTGAATTTTGCAGGTAATCTAAGCCTAGCATGAAGCCTCGCGAGTCTCTAGCGGCTCCCAACCTAGTCCGTCCCATCAGATGTGTTACACTCTACTGTTCCCGCGTATCAGTTAACAAAGCGTGCGGCTTTCCTCTGCATGTTAGTCATTCGAAAAATAAATAAAATACAAAGGAAAGCCGTACGATTCGTCGAAAACTGCCACGGGCTAGTAAAATGTGTAACAGAATATATGAGAACTAGGTTGGGAGCCACTAGACTCGGAAGCTACATGCTATTAGGCTAATAGGCTTAGATAACTTGAAAAATTCAGACCAGGCGAGTTTCAGTACGCAGTATATTATTTTGACCCCCAAACTATATCTCTGTAACAGATAGAAGCGACAAAATACTAGGCCTTATATGTCGTATTTTGCCTAGTCTAAAAAACTGCCTCACTGACACGTGCAGAAATTTCTTCTTTCCACGCACTATAAATTACTATAAAAACAACGTGACACTAAGACACTGCGTTAACATGCAACACACCTTTATCTTCTTCCCCTTCCTTTTCTCTTCCCTTTACACGATTGGTGTCCTAAACCCCCCTGCCACACGTCCCTACACCGGCTCACAAGGTAATAAGTAGATACAGATCCCACCTATGCCAAACCTCCCACCAATCCACAATGGCGAAAATGACCTCATTTGCTTCGGATTGGATGTTTATTCCGGATTTCCGCCGCGTTGTTCTATTTCTAAGATCACATTTCGCTAGCTATCCTGCAGGCTTCTCTAGGTCCAGCTGGCAATGAAATAGAATTCCTGCCAATCCGGAGATCGCAGGTTCGAGTCCCCCCTGGTTGGAAATTTCCACTGATGTGACTGGGTGCGTGAAGTAAAATGAGTTAAATGTACGAGAGGTCTTTGAAGACGATTTAGCTCAACAAAGAAGCCATTTCAATTCATGTTATTAATTTATCTCAATATTTGATTTAATTTTTTTCAATAACCTATCTATCATAAAAATTCGATTGTAAAAAAACGCATAAAGCGTTCATTTTTTGGCGGCCATAGTAAAATTAGTTAAATGTAAGAGATCTTTCAAGATCTAATTTCGCTCAGTAACGAAGAAGAATTTATGTACTTCTCTCAACATTTGTTTTGCCTTTTTCAAGGAACACTTTTCCCCCTTAAAAAATTCGATCGTAAAATAACGTTGATTTTTTAGTCTCTCCGTTCATGTCGAAGGATGCGGAGATGAGACGGAGGAATAGCTAGGGAGATATTTGCGAGACGGGATCGGATGGGGTGGGGAGGACAAACTGGGTGGGAGTAGGGGGGGAGGGAGGTTGTCCGACTCTCAAGGTCATTGCCACCCGCGTGACTACTCCCCATCCCCCCAAATTCCCCCCCCCCCCCCTAACCCGTCTCGCCAGCTCCACTTTCGGAAAGCGAACGGACCACGGTTCCTTCCGGGCAGAGGAGGCGAAATCAGATCCCTTAGCGCAGCATACATATACAGGCCAACAGGAACTTATTTTAATACATTTTTTTCTAATATTACGGTCAAAATTAAACGTTTTCCTTTCGAATAGATTTTTTTTGCGCATGAAATTGGCCCGTTTCAGAGAGTTGAGTTAAAGAGTTAAAGTACTTGGAGAGTTAAAGTACTTTGAGCAGGATTTTTCCCTAGTCATTACAGAGACCATATTCAAATTTTATTTTTATATTTGAGCAACTGTAAGAAATGTAAGTGTTGAAACATTAATGACGCAAAAATTAGTTTTAAATTGCTCAAATTCTCAGTATTTTTGAAATTTTATAAATTCTCAGTAATTAAGTAACCATACATGTATAAGGATTTAACTTGACTCATTTTTTTCATGCCGTACGCTAAAAACACCTTGACAACCTATGATGCTTTATACGATCCTGTAAAAATAACTTCGGTGAGTAGTTGATTATATTTTTTAAATAATTGAGAGAGAATACATAATACGCAATTAAATTTCTGATAAATATGCGTTAAAAATTCTTTATTTTATAAAATGAAGAGCCCCAGGAGTGCAAACCCGTACCATTTCCCATGGTAAATGGCTGGTATTATTTGTCAAATCTTTTTGTATTTTGGCAAATATTTCGAAAAATATAACGGTAAGTGGCTGATATATTTCTGTTATTGGAAATATGAGATATTTTTCTTTATAATGAGAGCAAATTAATGGAATTTCATGAGGAGTGACTTCTCGCTCATAATACCTCATTCAAGTCGAGAGCATTGTGAACGCCGAAATACTCGTGATTTTTTTTACAGACGCAGTTGACTCACTTCGATTAACCGGCTGGTTGAAATATAATTCGGCCACGCTAAGCCAATCTCAGGCAATATTACGGCCAAAATTACACGTTATCCACTCAAACAATTTTTTCTCCGCGCATGAAATTGGCCCATTTCAGGAAGATTTATTGACAATTAAACGGAGTACATTTTGAACGACGAAATCCTCGTGATTATTTTTGCAGATGTCGGCTTACTTCGATTAACCGGCAAGTTGAAAAATAATATGAACACGCTTAGCCAACGCGCAGAACGGTCAATGGATGGCAACTAAGCGGCCACAACTTGATAATGTTCTTAAGTAAATGGTATCTACCTTTAAGTTAACTGACGAAGAAAATGAAAAGATACTTAATTTCCATATTAATAGGCACAAGATTTTGTAGATCCACACGGATGCCATCCGTGTGCAATCCCTGACTGGCAATTTAGAAACTTAGGGTTCGAATCCCGGTCAAGCCCGACCATTTTTTTCATGGCGAAATCCAATACTTTGGTGTTTATTTATGTGAATAAACTTGGTTACAGCTCGAAAATTTGCCTGATGGCAACGTTAGATGGAAACTTTAAATAGAAGAAAAGTGAAAAAAGGAATAAAAATCTCGCTTGAAAAATAATGTAACTTATTTTCCATTCTTCAATTCAAGGAGGAGTGATTAAAAATGTTTGTTTACAATTTATTTTTTAGTTGTGCTATAGCAGTAGCAGGGTGTATCCAACCTTCTAGTAATTTACTCCCAAAACTATTTCAGCGATCTATAACTCCCACATAGCCTGTATATCATCCTCCTCACTTCCGGAGATTTCCACTCCAGGGATCCTATTATTTCTGGGACACTGTCCGTCCTTTTATGCTCGTCTAAAATATACCTACTTGGTTGCTTTGCTTTTCACTTTTTCCAGCTCGGTGATATTACCTACTTCTTTTCTCGTGGGTCCCAAACTGGGGAGCTAAAATGCGTACCCCACCAAAGGACGAAATATTGTTGTTTAAACTTTCCTAAGTTTCCTTAATATAATCCTTTTTGTTTTTCATCACCTATTGACGAGATTTTCAACAGTATTTGAGATTTCGCAAATAAATTTGAAAAGTTAAGTGAAGAAAAACACTTCGTTGCATTTGATTCCACTTTCTCAATTGGTCAAGTGATTCGAACACCATTTTGTGCTGTAAAAATGGTAATCCGCTCGCTATATGCATATATAGCCCTTCCCAAGATCAAGTTGAGCAACTAGGCTGTTATGCAGTTCTTGTTTCCGAACTGAACTCTTACATTAGACTATCTGGGGAGCTAAAGACTTTCCTTCCAGGCTTTCTTCAAACGATGCCAGGCTTCTAGAGTCACTAGTTTCAGAACTGAACTTGACAGGACGACGGCCTTAAAAGGGGTTCAATGTCGATTTCGTTCTAATTCGCTGTCCGTTTGCAGCACAACTGTCGTTCCTCCTCAGTGGCCTTTTTCTTAAAGAGGTCAATACGGGAAGCGAAATTGACGAAGACACCGGTTGCGTATGTATGGTGGTCTCCGTATAGGAGGGAGATGCGAAAAGGAAAGAAAAGGACTTACGTTTTGTCAGAACATATATATTAATCAAATGAGAGCGAGTGAGGGGATGGACGCCACTGCGATGAACGGCTATGGGCGCCCTCGGTCCGAAATGGGTCGTCTCGAGCGGCTGGGCGTCTTATTACGGGCCACTTGCTTCTCACGCCAACACCATACATGTACGCCAACCTCATGCACATATCCGTTTCGTTACACCACAGATATAGAGAAGTTTACGAAATATTAGACGAGAATTTTCACCTTACCTACCTCTTTTTCCATTGCCTGAGATATGATATGGCCTAGCTAGCCCGCGTAAAAATTTTCACGTTTGCGCCAAATTTTGGCCAAAGTTAGGTTTGGATTAAGTTTAGCCCAAACATCGGCAATGAGACTCCTAACTTCAAATAGCGTCTAAATATTTTTTCTATGGCGAATTTATTTAGGAAAGGTATTGCGCAACTTGACCCAAAGATTCATAATTTTTTCAAAAACGTTTATGCAAACATTCACGTAAGCTAATGCTGATTTGGGAAAAATGTGGAGTTAATTTGGTAAATGAATTAGCTTTCGAAAGTAGCACATAGCTAGCTAAATTTCCCCGAATGGTCTAAAACAACTTTGAAGTAAGTTAATTTAAGTAAATTGGGCTAAGTATAACTATATGGACGTCATTTGTAGTTAGGATTCTCATTGCCGATGTTTGGGCTTAACTTAATCCGAACATAAATTTGGCCCAAATTTGGCGCAAACGAAAAAATGTTTACGCGGGAGATAGTGGGTCTCATACATGTCCTTCGGCCGCTAGCTTAACGAAATGGATAGCTATCGATAATTAGCATTCTATAAGGTAGCTTAACGAATTTTTGTTGGTGGCCCCAACGAAAACTGTTTATACTATATCCGTAGCATCAAAAGCCCGTGTCTGGCTTATCGAAGATCGCTATCCTAGTTTTGTTGTACATATAATTATACAAGCTAAACGTTTTACAGGCGAATTTTTGCAAAAACTTGGACGCATTTGATTAATCAAAGAGGGTAAGCAGACCGTCAACAAACAATTTTCTCCCAGCGGCATTTATCATAATTTGCGAGTCTATATGCCTCATTTCTCTCGATAATGGACGACCGACAATGGACGGACAAATAACCGACAATGGACGCTTGTTTTACGTAAAACAGTTTACCAAGATCAAGACCGTAGTTGTATTTGTCACTAAAATTGTCGAACGTCGATAAATATTAGGTTTATAAACTCACCAACGTCGATTCAGGCCCCATGGAAGACAATTGGAGTTTGTCGACGCGCGACGAAAGCTACAGATATGACCCTTTGGAACGAAAAAAAAAATTTCCGTGGGACACAATCTCATTAACTTTTAATTTGAATCCTTGAACCTTTCCCGTTTCCTTAGAACGTGCAAAACCATTCAGCTCTTCGGGCGGAAGAGGAATTCCGTGCCACTCAGGATTCTAACAGCTCTAAAGAAACAGAAAAGGACGCTGGAAATGAGGGCTATTCTGGGGTCCACTCTCCGAAATCTCTTTTTCCCGTCAGGAATGGCGTGCCGAATTTTATGGAAAGAAAAGGTTGAATGGCCTCCGGGAGAGAAGCGAGAGAGAAAGAGATAGAGAAGATGGATAGAGGATCAGAAGTGTGTTTTTTTGTTTAAGCGGACAAAGGAGAGAGGGGACAAAGTAGAGGAGATTTTAGATTTTGAGCCTGTATACCAATAGTGACGATAAAATCTTTCGGGTTTCCATCAGTGTATGATACGGTTCAAGGGTACAAACACATTTTTCAGGATTAAAACAGCAACAAAAGGATAACTTCCATGGAAGAGGATATTCTGTAACCAACATATAAACTGCTGAGCACTAATCAAAACAATGAGACTTCGGTCAGTTCACAATAGGTCGTGCGTTTAGAAATCTTCACATATTAACATTAGTATCTTTAATCTAAAGAGGTACTCGATCCTACAATGTATATAGGTATGTGATTACTGCAAAACACTGGAGTCGTGCCTACATGTTATCGGATTGAAAATGGGAGAAATCAACCAAGTGAAAACCTGAAACCAACCACGTGAAAACTGCGAGACGACAATTAATGAAAGCGCTTACATGTAACGCCGAGTAACATGAAATTAGAGAATTCGCGCATATTTGCCATTTTTTAAGCACGAAGGTGCTGCAAAAATATACAGTATTGGGATTGAAAGAAATTATTTCAACTAATTTTGAATATGCTAAATATAATTGGCACTGTGCGATACAAATCGGACTCATATTTCCAAACCAAGAATACCTACTAAGCATCTACAGCGGTTGTAGTGTAATCGGGTATCGTTAGACACTAGTAGGGAGCTAAATATTGAAAGAATCTACAAAACGGCACATGAACAAGGTTTTCTGAATTACAATGTTGAATGGATAATTTAAGTTGAAAACAATTTTTGAAATCAAGATTAACGGCTGCCGAGACATACACAATATGAATGCAAAATTCTAGTAACACTGAGCATAATGTCAAAACTAAATTCATTCGGGTGCATTAAACAATCCCGAAATAAAATCAGTATTATTTACATCTGGCGTTTACGTGGCGTTTGATCGCAGCAAATTACTGTCCAACAGTATCCTGTTTGGAGGACTTGGTAGGCGTTCTCCTTTCACCGTAATAAAATATTATTTTAACGGTAACTTATATCAGTCGAGGCAAAGCCACCTGGCAGATGGAGAAGAAAGGGGTAAAAAACCATAAAAGGTTAAAATTGTCTCAAGACAAATCTGAGAAGGTGATTTCATAATTACAGCACAAGACTTTTGATACTCCTCATAAATCAAACTTCCCTCTAGCTTTTTGTGAGACGATTTCAATGAAGGACACTTTTCAAACATCCCGAACATCATTGACAAGCGTGTTTTTGTTCCATAATTCATTCTCAGTACGAGCAAGAAATGGATAATACGCAGGGTAGCCGACAGATGAAGAGCGAATAGAGTAAAAAATTGGCTACGGAAAATTTGACGCAATCAAAACGTACACAAAACACATGCTGTTGATGTATTTTATGGTTGTCGATCGTTAACTGAGGAATAACGGGAAGGAGAGGATCTTTATTATAGAAAGATTTAGGAGCTATTAAAAGACAGCTAGTTTCCTATGCGTAACAACAATGACACTTGTTAGTCAATTACAGAGAAGTTCGGTCATAAAAACAAAGTTTCTGCGTCATTGATATTGTTATATTTACAAAATATTTTTTTTACTGCTTCAATTCTATAATAAAATTAGAATACGGTTTCTATCACGACTAGAGAAAAATCTCGCCTTAACTACATTCAATAGAGGCAAGAATGCACAAAAAGTTTTCTCTTTAAATTACAATACACATACCTTCATACAAATATGGCTTAAGGATGACAGTATGCTCGTCAAATATGGAAAAATGCCATTAGTCTCCGTAGGACAATTAAGTTTGCAGCTCCATAGTAATGTTATATGATTTCTCCATTAATAATTTTTATTCCTAATCACTTGTTAATCACAGAATGACGGTAATTACCTTAGAAGTCTAACATCTGGTAGAACTATTGACAGGTGATGTTCGCATTTTTAAGTTCTTTAAAGCACAAACGTTAAATCAACACCAAAATTTAATCAATTCATGGATTAATTTAATGACGATTATATTTGCCAGGCCCAAAGAATGTATGTATCTCTTTAAATTACGCTTCGCTGTTATTTTAATCTCAAAACATCGTCCCATTCTCTGAAACATGGATAGTTTTTAGGATATCTCGGAAGTGGCGATTATTACAATTCACTAGGCAAAGGAATATAAGAATACATTAAGAAAATGCGACAAGTATTTAATTGAAAGAACTTTTTACCAAGAGAGATTAACGGAAAAATTAATTAAAAAAGGATTATATTTGATTCGATACTTTGAGATACCTGGTTTCTTATAGTTGGCTGCACGAGAATCGTACGGTGAACGGGATCATACGTCTGGCTGATGGAAATTGATAATTATGCCGCATACTAGTAATTCCACAAAGCCGGTTACATTAGCTAGCAAAAGAAACATCCTGACAAACCAGCAGATAACTGAAGTGGATCAAAATGTTTTGGAATAGAGCATTCCACAGGGCCAACGGAGCCACGGAGTTCTGGCAGCTCAAGTAAGGACGCCGAATAAAAACATAACTGAAATGGTCACGAATTAAATTAAACAGAAAAAACACTCCATGAGACCATTTGGCCGCCGCCACCTCAACAGCCACAATGCGTATACAAGCGACTCTTTGGCTACACTCCAGTCCAATTCAACGCCGTCTCGCGCACTTGAAAAGATTCATAGCCACCACCCACGGTGCATACTGGCAGCACATCATGAATAACTGGGCCTACATGAATGGACGCTCCTGGCTCCGTATTTTTTTGTCATTGAGATTGTATGTACCACAATTCCTGGTGACGATTCAACCACTCAGTGATAGGGAAGCATTTCTTTTTAAACTTATTTCATTAAGTGCGGATTCCTAATGCCGATTTACATAGGAGAATAAACTTAGCTATAAAATCACGGCACATTATCACGTATTAATATGTAATCCAGACATATTTCCTCCATTTTAACAATAATGAAAAGTTACACATATTCAGTTGCAGCATTTGGTCGAGAAGGCGCACGGCAACTGAGGACAAGAGCACCATTAAGTGGGAGGGCAAGTAAAAAACAATGACCTATTGAACTTAAATTCATATCGTACAATTTGAGTTTATATGTTAGTTTAGGGCCAATAGAGCATGAAAAATATAAAATATCGTAAAAAAAGGAAGCACTTGATTACTGTACTAATTCTGAATCATGTAATAGGCTAAGAACCCGTTTGGGCTGCAAAACGATTATTCCCTGGGCGCAGGACGGATGACGTCAATAGTCATAACCCAACTACGCAATACAGCGAGCCACTTCCCTAATCGCCATCATACACCAAAATATTGCGTTTTCCAACATTTATGGGATATGTATTTCGATATCATGGCGCAGGAAGGTTTCGTCAAAGTTGATTCTGTCATTCTACCAGCCACATACATTTTGAGCAATCAAAATATCTCATATTTGTGAGGAGATCAAAATATCAATCCTTTATCGCATTATTTTCCATTCTTTCCGACAAATATTTGACATTTCGGCGTCTTTCCATCGGATTGGGTTGGGCTTTGAACTCCAGACATACATTCCTTAAAACTAAGAGGAAGTTCTGACCCACAGATAGCGTCAGAAATGTAAAATAATGAAAAAGTTGCGATCATTTGGGTATTCTATCAACTTGGTATCTACTGGTACGTTTTTGGACAGACCTTAACGTGACATCCCAATTTCTGAGACATCATCCCACTTTCCCTCCTGTACATGGCTCGCCATCAGGCGTCTCTTAAATTCCTCCTACCCTCCACCTCTTCTTATTTCGTCCAGAATTCCTACCCTATCCTCCACGTTTCCAGTTCGGATTTCTTCTCCAATATTTTCTATAAATAAATTTATAATGAACTGTAATCATTTTTATAAAATAGCAGAAAATACTTCTGGTTGTGAAGGCGTTTTCAGTGTGGGGCGTGGCAATCTCTGGTCGTGAAACGAATCAGTAAAGTCAATAAGTTCACTAAAAAAAACTAAGTTTTTGCATCATTAATATTAAGTTATATTAACTTCATGCGCTGTAAGAGTGTTACCATTTTAAAAATGAAATTGAATAGTCTCAATTATGACTTTTAAAAAACCTTCCTTAAATTACACCACGAAGAGATCCACGAAAAGAATTCAGACACTTCACGACATTTCTGAGGTAGCTATCACGCATAATTTTCGCTAAAGGGCCAAGAAGAGTCACTTTCCACGGAGCTGGTTTCCTCTTCAAAGGGCTGCCCGTTATAGACGGGACATGCTAAGAGTAGGAGGAAGGAATGAGAATGTGGGGGGATTGGTAAAGACAGAAAAGAGAGAGAACATGTAAGATGGAGGGAGAGATGGGGGATGGGGTGAGGAGTCAATAGAAGTAGTATGAGGTAGTGGGGAACGCCCCTTTTTGATCCCCCCCTTGAACTTCCCCACCGCCCGCCCAACACTGGCATTCGCGTTACGCACAATCCCAGCTTCAATTCTCACGATCGGATGAAACTTTCCACGTAAATTGGAAGAAAAAAACACCATCGCGCTAGGGTTGAACTGGAGTGGGCGAAAGAAGCCGGAGGGGGATGGAGGGGGGCGGAAGAAGGGGAGAACAGCCCTCGCAGAAGGTAGTGGCAGATGCGTAGTGGACGATTTTGGGACTGCAGTGGTCCACTTACATAGGCCAACAAAAACGGGAGCGGAAACAGAAGAGCTACAAGGGCATAAAGGAGAACGCCGGGAGATGGAGTAGAATGGAGGACGGCAGTCAGCATATCTTCAGGAGGTTCCACCGCGACTATGTAAGTCATAACAAACACAAAATTCGAAATTTTAGTTAAATTGGTTAAAAAAATCCTGCTTTCATTGATGACATGCATCATCAATTGAAAACTAAAATTAAGATACAAAATATGCTGATAAGATGCATTTATTATATTTTTATTCAATTAACCGGGAGTTTTCCCTTCTTATAAACAGTTTTCCGCGAAAATGGCATTTATATTAGACATAAAAATACTATTTTCCCCCTTGCATCTCCCAGTATCCCATTTAACACCATGTAATTTCACATTCAATTTGCGAGAGAAATAGCGCAGCAAGGTAGAATTTTGTTGCTCATAGATAATAGAGGACGCGTTCCTCTATAGGTAGACAGAATACGAATAAACTGGCATTTAAGTCACTTTACGGTGGAACCATCTTAAAAATCCATTGATGATCCAAACAAACCTTTCCGTCACTTCATCCACAGAGATGCAAGCCAGCAAGCGAAGGTTCTTAAAAGTAGTGGACCTTGCCAGCAAGTAACCTCAAGCGTGTGAGGGTGGAAGGGGGTGGGAGTGAATACTCACGAAGATACTAACTACAACATTCACTACTCTTAAATTTTAGCAGGAGTGAGTGTTGGTGAATAAATCAAATACTTCTCATTACCTCGTCCACCAAGATGATGTCACGGATAGGCTGTTCACTCAACCAACGTAGGTACCAACGTAACGAGCAACAGTACAGCGCGTTCGAAATGCTTAGCCTAAACACCGGGATTTCGATTGCTATCTGCTAGTAAATAGTAGTCCAAAATTTTCAATTCCTTTACGAAGCTAACAAAAAAAATCGAGTAGAAGGTTATTATAGCAGGTAAGACTAGGTTAGTCCCGTAAATTTTCTTTGGAAATGATAATAAATCGTCATTGTTACTGCTGAATTTCTTAAACCCCTGGAGTACGCTGTTATAACAGTAAAGGACATGAAAACCGAGGACGCCTACTCCAGGTGAAAATGTAATTTTTTGCAACTTGTTTGAATCACATGCCTCTAAAATAAATAGCCCCTTGCGTACCATGAAAGCGGCAGTCGGTTGTGTTGCCGAAGGAAACGCTTTAACAGGTATATAACTTATTGACCTATAGTTATCAGTTGGCCTACACCGTTTTCATCCAAGGATTCTACCTCCTCTTAAACTCGTACTATACCACAGGACAATGAGAAGTCAATGAGTCTTAATCACCTCTTTTATTACTTTATTTCCTTTTAATTTCATCCAATCTGGTGTCAGAACGTGTTTATCGTTCAAGAAATTGATCGATATCAGTAACCAAGTTATCAATAATTTTCATTATAATTGCCTAAAAATTGCTCAAGTAGAGCTAATTCTTTCCCAAATGCATACATATTATTAGTAATGATAAAGTGGCCCTTAGAATGCAGGATATGGTTCGAAATAATTGCCTAACCTTTTGAAACCTCGCCATAAGAATATCACAGCAAGCGCATTTCCCGCGTTTTTCGTATGACTACTAAATAAAAGTGTTACGGCCTGTACTACATCTCGGAGGCTATGGTAATTGGTATGCATAGTTACTTAGACTGACAATTAACCATGGCAAGCGCTACCGTGGCGACGGGGTGACCGGATAAGATGAAGCACGACAGTCAAATAACGCAAGCAAAATGTATAAAAGTAAACCTATTTTATGAAAATGCAGAGGAGACGTGCCACTTGCTCGTAAAAACATTCTCAAAATTGCAACCCAACGCAGGGATGCGGAAATACCGATATCGCTAGAAATCAGAGGCTTCCTTTTTACTTGCTCGCAGCGAATCCTGAAAAGGGCAGCGCAGAATTACGATGTTAACTCAAGAAATATACGTCGATTTATATGAAAGAGCATAAAGGAAGTACACGCAGATTTTAAATTCAGAAGATTCAGTGATGAAGATAATTGAATTTTAACGTTTTTATTGAATAATGACTTTCAATATACCACAGATAAATAAATAAAAATTTAATTGATACCAGATGATGTAATGACATCTGAAGACGATGTAATAAATCCGAATCCTAGGCAGTAATTTAAGTGTTATTGATTCCTTTGCGGAAAATTGCAAATCTTCATTCAATCATAAAACAGAGCTTAATCAGTATGAGCAAAACAAAACTTCCTCCGTGAAGTAGAGTTCTGCGCATCCGTCTGCCACCAGCTTTTGAGAGGGATGTGAGATGAGAACTCTTCCGCCCTCTTCCCCATCCCACGCTCACTGCATACCCGAACACAACAGCCTTGCCCCTCCCCATCTCCGCACTCCCCTTTCCCCGCCAAATTCCCCTGGCCGCCATGATCCATCAGTTAACGGTTAATCCCGCGGGGAGGCGCGCGGAACGGAGCGGAGAGGTGGGGTTGACCGAAACAAACAGACGAAAAAAATATGACGACCCTCCGACAAAGACACGCAGCGATTTGGGAGGGGGAGGAGGGAGGGAAAGAGGAAATCGGGGGAGACTTCAAAAGGATGAACGGTAATCAGAACACATAAATCGATGAAAACAAGTTCGCAAGCAGAAAAACGAGGTATACCAGTTTAAAAAAGAACAATCAGCAAAAGGCCCGGGTTCAAATCCAGGCGGTGAGTCTCAAATATCCGCCGCAAAAAATCCATCCGGAGGAATTTTATTAAAAATGAAAAAAACTCATCGGATACGAACTTCCGATATATTGGACAGTATATCCGATATAACGGCGTGTCCTTTACAGTCAGCCGTCAACTTACGATCAAGTTTGGCTCCGATAGACGGTTGTAAGTGAATTCAGCGTAAGTCAAATATTTATAATTTTACGGGAGATTTGATTAAAATACTTTCTCCGTAGCCATTTTGTTCCAAAATGGCGGGTGTTTAAATAAAAAAGTGAAAATTAATGTAATCTCAACCACAGCTAATAACATACTGAAAATCGAATGTGAACACAGAGTCAGCAAACAAACCGTTGTCAGAATTTCAACTACCCAAGACTCGGAAGCATTTCGCTCCGTCGAAACAACGTTTATTCGCATGAAGCTTTCGTAAATTGTTTTCACCCACGGTTATAATTGACCCTATCAATCATTTCGGGGAGACAGATGAACTAACCTAAGTATTTCAACTCATATATATTACATCAGTACGCTCCGTTTAACAGTTTATTCGCACGGAATTGCCGCAAAATTTGCCATCACCGACTGTCATAACAACAATCATACTTGTCAAGATCACATCTATGAAGTCGACTATTCCCAGGAAAAAGACGCGCAAGTCTTTACACACATAAATATTAAGGCCGATAAGCACATTCATGAGCACTGATTATATGATGTGTGAAGATGCTAAAACTAGGTGACTGGAGCGGAAATCGTGGTTCACTGAGTCCACATTAACAATTTTTTTAAGTCGAAACAAAAATGTTAGGACCACTTTTAATTTACGTAAATCTGTTTATGCGTTGGAGGGTACCATACAGGCAGTAATTTAAATGATGCAAGAATATTTTTTTTCCTCAATGAACAATGAGTTTTCGGTGCGGTATTCGAAATTTAGAGGAATTCATATTGAAATATGTTATTTACGAATATTGGACTCGGCGTAACAACTTGACAATTTTTAGCAACAATAATAATTAATGTACTAGTTCGCTTTTAGGAGAAACTCTGCACATATGTTACGAATTATTAGGAAATATATGTCATCTACCATAAGGCTTCGTGTTAAAATAGCATTGAATTGCCAAAAAACCAAATCGGTATGATGCAATTTTTTCAATAACATCTATAGATATCGCTGATGGGAACTATTATGCTAAGTTTAACGCAAATCTGTGCGTAGACAAAAATCGCTCCAACCACCTTAACTAAAAAGGCATAGCGGGTATTAAGTATCGAACGCATCGATTCCGAAGTATCCGGCCATAAATGGGAATTAAGTCGTGGGGGGTGAGGGTGGATGGGTAGGGGGGGAAAGAGGAGGAGCAGGAACGTGGAAAGAGGAATTAAAGAAGACTGGTGGGGGGGGGGAGGGGATACTAAAAAAATAAAACAACGAAAGACGAGAATGAGGAAAGGACGGCAGAAACATTCCTTTCCGCTTCGGCCCATTGGTTCCCCGTGGGAAGACGCGAAAGTGAAACGACGACTTTAGGAAACGGGCACAGGAAAAAATAAGGAAATTTAAAAAAAAAAACATTTTTAAAGGGTTCTAGGAGAGCACGACCAAAGGGGAAAAGGGTCGTTGTGGTGGGTATGGGAGGTGAGGAAACACAGAAACGTGCCCAACTTCAAGACACGCGGCCGCGGGCGGTGTGGGACGCAGTACACAAAAGCGCCGGGACCGTTCTCGTCTCTCTCTCCGCCGTGCATAAGAGCGCGGAGGAGCGTCCCGCACGGCTGTGTTTGCGCGCGAGTGTGAGCGTAACCGACTGAAGGAAGCGAAGAGAGCTAGCTCGGCCGTCACTTCCGGGATGCGTGTTCTGGGGCAGATGCCACGAAAATCGGGGAGTCAGCGACACGCGAGATGAGGACAGAGCAAGCAGTTGGGAGTTTCTCCTTTTTTTTAAATCATTCTCTGAGCAATGGCACTGCTGGAAGAAAGTCATAACACATAATGGGTAAAGTACCATGGTTGCTGTAGCGGTGATCGTGGGCTTTTTGTGCGCACATTTTAATGATATTTAGTGTAAGTCGAAAAAAATTCTAGGATCACATTTCACGTAAGTACATCAGGCGAAAATTATTAAAAAAATACATTATTTCGAATCTTTGAATCGCTTAACCTTGATATTTGTTAGCAACCACTATAGGACTGTGAAAGGTATTATTTCGCGTTTAGAAAAAAAACTCAATACATATGTAATAGAATTATTACGAATTTTTATCATGCATCATAAGGCTACGTGTTAACATAGCATTGACTTTTTAAAAACCAATTCGGTAAAATGCAATTTTTTCACTAATATTTATAGATATTACTTATAAGAACGCGTCCACTAAGTTTCACACAAATCTGTACGTACATTTAAAGAACATCGCTCCAACTAACTTTAAACGGCTGGTGTCCTAACACCCCCCGCCACACGCCTATTGAGGCGGCTTGCGGGGTAGTATGTAGATGTAGAAGGGGGAAGTACTAAGCCCATTTACGTTGAACATACGAAGCCATTGTTTTTGGGAAATATAATTAATGTTTTGTGAGACGTATGTTGCTGACAGAAGATGATTTTTCATTGTCATTCTACGTCTAAGCGCCGGAGAATCATTCTTTAAATACACACACTAAACTTTCTTAGTTTAAGAGGAAAATTTTCAGTTTTAATTGTATTTTAAAGTTCGAAAAAATTATTGGAAAAGGCGTTGGATACGGCCGTGGGGGCGCCAAAACGCTTGCCCCCCCAGAATCCGCAACGTTGTTACGCCGCTGATACGAACGCACCTAAGGGTGTCTGTCCTGACAACACGAATTTCCAAACTACTTTTGTAGGCATCGCGAGTAGTACAGACTCATGAAGTACTTGCTCATTCTCGTAGCAAGCACGACAACTGAAACAAAATCTCAATGAGCAGGAAAGAGAAAACGCTCGTTTCTAGTGAACATAGGGACATAACTTCAGAATATAACTAACGGAGCTTCTTTCCTATGTGAATTTTATATTTTTATTGGCATGCGGAGTAATACTTAAATAAGACATACGACTTGCATAACGCTTTTGAATCTAGAAATAATATTAATCATAAATATAATTAATATTAACATAAACTTTCAAGTTGTTTTTAATGTAATTTTCCACGCCTTTCTTCTGATTAAGGCAGGTCTACCAGGGAATAAGATTAATTCTTCATATCTCGAAATTACCCTGACAATGAGTAGAAGTTTTAACAGCAAACGTTGCCGTAAGTAATACGCCCGCATGGCAAACATAAGGCAGCTTGAGCGAGCTTCTCTCTAGTCGTCTAATGTGGGCTATATTAAAATTCGTTTCAAATTTAACACTTGCGAGTAGCATGGAGTAAATATAACGATATAATTGACGTCATAACTTCGTTTTATGGTTTCTCAATAACAAATTAAAGATTAATATGTGAGGTTTTAACTTGACTTAATGACTTTATCTTTAAACTCTCGAAATGACACCTAATTAAAGGAAAACTTCCGGATTTTTCAAAGGAGGTGTGGCCACCCTGATTCACGACCGAGAGATGCAGGTTTCCGGAGGAATGCAGCGCGGCATGAATCGATAAGGGAAAAACCTACCAACCACGTACCAACCGGCACTTAAAGAGATGAATACAACCCAGAATGGGGGAAAAGGGACAGCGACTTTACGTGATGAGAGATGGGACAGATGGAATTTCGGTCCATTGTTGCGGAACGTTTTATTTTGAATGAATGTGAGACGGAGCAAGGATGAGCAATGCTCATTGAGCATCTTTGGGGATTGAAAAGGGAGATCCCGAGATCCACAAATTCGTCTGCTTTGATACAATGCGTAGGTATTATAATAAAAAACTGAGATCGCCTCATATTAAAATATGCGAGGAGCGTACTCCCATCTAGCTATAAACACATTCAAACGGCATAAGAGGAGGTGACGGGATTTTTCCTACACAACTCTCCAATTGCGTTTAACGGCAGATAATGCATATGAACGACTCTCACCGTGTTTGTCTTAATGCGTACTACTTTCATCTAAAACGCTTCCAATTCACAATGTATTTTTTAATGGGGTTTCATTACCAATGCCCATAATTAGTTGAGGAGATATTTTCGTTGATTCCTAGTAGACGTTAGAACAGCAAACATGCAAGGGTATGTAACACGCACACCCGGCAATCTTAAGGTCAGGGTTGCTAGAGACCGGAGATTATGAATTCCAGGACTTTTCCGGGTTTTCCGAGCCGGAGTTTTATTTTTCCAGGTGAGAATTCAATTCTTTGGAGTGCAATTTAAAGAAGGCGCGAGAATTGGAGAACTAAACATTAACACATGTACTGATTACAGAAAGGGAATAAAGTTTACCGACAAACAGTGCACCGCCACTATCGTTCTGGGAGAATATCGGTTTCCTTTTTTTGGTATATTATTCTTATGTCACGGCCGCGACTTGGGAAACGAATTAACTGAGCACAATCAGAGGAGAAACAAATATTCCATCTTTCTCAGCGTGGGTTTAAAGCAAAGGGCCACAAAGCTTACTTTAGGGTCATAATTGCACCAATTCCTTGCATCATTCCGGCAATGCACTTATCACCATTAGTCCACACACCAACAAAGAGTGCCTATGTTTGGTAATAGTACTCACTTATTGAAAACAATCATATTTTGACTTTGAAAACCAAATTTCCAGACAAATTTCTCATTATCCTTGACTTTTCCAGGTTTTCCAGGCCCGTTTTCAATTTCAATATCACGTCCAGGTATTCCAGGTTTTCCGGGCCTGCGGGGTATTTCGAGCGAATTTATTTCTCAAATCATAATAGAGTCCATATTCAAATTTTACTTTAAAAACCTAAGCAGTTGCCAGTAGCGTGAGTAATTAAAGCAATATCACCGACGTAAAACATTTGCTTTCATCAATTTACTTCTCAGCTTACTAAATATACATTTCTGAGGCTTTAACGTGGTCTATTAAGTTTCACACCCCATGCGGAAAACGCATACACAACGGACAGTTTTTATATTTGCTATTTCATAAAGAGTATTCCGGAGAGTAATACATTTACTCTATAAAATGATTGAGAAAGGAAGCGAACTACACACCGTTACATTTCTGACGCGATCTGTACGTGAGAACTGGCTCATTTTGTAATACTGCATCTCTGAAGCGCACGGCTACGCTAAATCTTATGGAAAACTGCTTTGCAGTTTGGCAGGTGTCTCGAAAATTAGTGCATTAGGTGGCTGATATTTTGGTACGCTTAGCTTTTGGTACACTTAGCTATTGGTACATTTATCCTTAAGAACCTGAAACTCTAATCTTCAATGTTAAAATTTCCACAGCAAACATTCGGCCACAGAAGTGTCTATAAACCAGAATACAATCCACATCATCACTAAATTGAACGCATCCCACAAATATATACTTACCCAACATGCAAATAAGGGAAGGAGATACTTAGGAGATACTACAGTATTATCAAGCGTGAAATAAGCGGAGTTAAAAAGTAGAAATGCACGCAATGATAAACTACCACTCATTAATATCATGGAGTACTTCGTAAAAAAGAGAGATAAAATGCCACACGAAATCAAGTCTGAAATTTTACAAGCCTGTTTCATAGCATGGAAAGCAAACCGCGCCCGCGAAGCAATTTGACGCCGATGCATGAATGGCGCTCACTAGTAAAAGGACACGCAAATAAAATTTCCATGCAAGGAGTGTATGGCATGGTTACTTCGATGTAGCTCAGAGGTATAAATAGTAGCTGTCAGAAATGTTTCGAGAAAATAACATAATTTTAAAAAAATGATAGAAACGTTTATGCGGCTAATTCATATGAACTTTGGTAGCAACTACATATTTGGAAAGACTGCACCTTGGGGCGGAACTAAAAAATACGCTCTTGGATGTTAAACGTGGAAAATTGGCGTAAAAATGTGTCGGAGCGGTGCATTCATTAAATAATTTTTTTAAAATCACAAATGAATAATGACTTTAAAACGAAAATATCGTAGGATGTAGGAAATATCGGAGTTAAAAATGTAGCTGTAAATTACACCTAAAATGTTAATACATATGGTCATAACTGTCATAGTAGTAATGGCATCTGGAGAAAAAAAAACAATCATAAAAAAGGCAATTAATTGGCTGAAAGAACTAGACCCTCGTACTCTCGGACTTCGGCCGTTAAGAAATGATAATTGAAGACCTTGACAGCTGAGTGCATACTTCACACTTTACTGTGGAGAAGAATGAAAAATTTTGACGAAAGCAGGAACACACGGTAGGGAACAAGAGAAAGTCGATGGAAAAGAACAAATGAAGCAGGAAAATTAGACGAAGAAAATCCTGAGAGTAAGGGTTTTGAATTCTGGGTAAGGATAGAAAATTAAGGGCTATATCACACGTTTTGGATTGACGTAGGGGGCACTAAAGGTGGGAGCAATGGAGGTAAAAGTAGGTAAAGAACACGCTATTACGTCATGTGCCGGTAAGGGTGTGAAATATCCCTTAGGGACCGCACAAAACCTTTCCTTTTAAGGATGAAAAACGATTTCCAGGGATTTAGGGCATGTTTAAACCGAAGGAAATTTCACCGGCATGGGCCACGAGACTAATGAAACCGATGATCACACATTTCGGCTCTGCGGTAATTGAAGGAGAGGGGGGTCGAATTACCGAAGGCTGCGAGCTCAATCGTAATATCGAGGGCCAACCGCACGACTACCACGCGCCAGACAGAAGAGCACCGTGAGATCGAATGAGAGAAAGCAGCCCGCAGCGATGAAAGAAAGGATCCTTGGAAGAAAGGGTTCTGTGGGGAGGGAGTAGGGGAGAGGAGTTTTAAAAAGGGCGATGTGAAAGGGTTGGCGAGAGATGGGGTAACGGGTCACACACTCACACGAAAGGGGTGAGGACAAGGGGGCGTAATGGAAGGCGATGAGACAATTACGGAAACATCTGCCGTCTGTCTCTAGGGCAGGGGCCGAACAATTCGACCAGAGGACAGGAAGAAGGAGGGGGACATCAGACATATATATGTATGTATGTATAAGCAAGGCATTGAGAAAGAAGGGACAAAAGGCAGTGTACCGCGGGACAAACGAGTCCACTCATCTCTCAATCTTTCCTGAATTCTCCCTCCTACCCATTTCCGCCCCCTCCCTACCCTCTTTGACTGGGACCGAAGTCCAGTCCGCCGCGTCGACCGCGACACATTTCCTCCGCCCCCGGGACATACTACGAGCGGGGTCCATACGCGCACACAAGACAGCCGTTCAAACAGTGCACGGGATGCCCAGAAGGGTCTCGTGAAGAAAGCGTCCCATCGCGACGCGTCGGCCAGTCAGGTCCCGATGCAGCATTCGATTACTTAAACGATACACGCTTACGACACATATCAATGGAATGCTTTCCGATAAGCACAAGGTCTCGTATTGGCCCCAATACAAAATACCCGTGATATCGTCGCCTTTGAACGAAAACCGCGTATCTAAATTATTTTTTTTAACCTTGCATTTTTAAGTAGAAGACAATTTATCTCACGCAACAATCACCCGAAAAGGTATTTTTGTGATCTGCTGCACTCTGACAGGAAAACAAAAAAACATGCATGCTGTGACACACGCGTTGGTGTCTCATGTAAACTTTATCCTCGTGAATAAGATTTTTGTGATACAAGGTTTTCAATAAGAGGTGACAATATGCTGCACACTTAAGAGTTCGTGAATATATTTTGTGCCGTTCATTTGACGAGCCGTTCATTTGACCAGCAATTTATAAGTAACTTCAAAGTTAATAATTAATTTAAAAAATATTCGATCAAAATTTACGCAACGAATGTGTGTTCCAGTAAGCAGTTCGTAGCGGCTTAGCATATAGTCGATATATTATTGGCAAGCCAACAAACCGCCTTGCTAGACATAGAAAACCACAAAGCTTGCTGAATCTTACTAACCGAAGGTTCTTTGCAAACTCTACTTCGGCTACACCTATTCTTCCCTCACGCAATTGCTGAAAACCCTCGTTTCCTCCTACATGTCTTTCTTATTGCTACACTATCTGCTCCAGTTTATGCTCTCTAACTTTACTGCTTTGCCAAGCCTCCCGTCTTTTCCACAGACAAAATCTCAAGACTTAGGGTACCTACTTTAAATGTTTTCAACTTAATTATTACATTGATAGGGATTCCCCTTCAAAAAACGACCGCGTACCGAAGAAAATGAAGAGATAGGATAAAAAACACCGCCCCATAAAACATTTGTAAGTCGTCATTAGCGGAGGATATTTCATTTAAATCTCACAGTTAGTCCAACAGTAAATGTCCATTTCCACCGGCAAAAGGGTTGTAAAAGTTTAAATGGGATTTGATCAATTACAGAGTAGCTGTAAGCTGGACAGTGCAATCTCATTTAATTATCAGAAAAGCAAACGAATAAGGACGACATTCTGATCCTTAATCCACCCAAAAATAAGCGCTCCAGCATTATTACACTGCTCCTAGAGCGGTGAAATATGGGAAAAATATTTTCTGGAGATTAAAGAGCAGAAAAAGTGGTAGGAGGATAAAATTGATGAAATTAATGCGTTAACGTAGAACGATGGTAATTTGTTAACCTGATATGTTTAACGTCTTGAAATGAAAAATAGAACGAAGGTGGAATCTGCATGGAAGCGCAGAACAATGGTGAACAACAACAATGAAGAGCAACACCGGAAACGAAAAAGAAAAGCTGTGTTGCACTGCCTTACAATGATTACGTCTACTACATCGGTTGCCACTAATTATGGAGTTCAAGGCGAGAATGGAATAGAATTTAAAGTGAACCTGTTTTCTCGAGGGTGGACAATGGGAGGGTACGCAGGTTTTACAAGTATTTCTTCCGTACGGATGTGTGAACTTCAGTTACTAGACTGGGGGAGGGAAAAAAAGGTTAAGTTCAATGCCATTATGTCACGCTGTCTGCGAAATAAATTAAAAACTGAAGTGCATTGTTGCCCATCCCAGCTCATGATAAAAAAGTACAACACCAAACTTAGATTTATGCCAAGAACAGCAATTATAATGATTCAAAAATATTTCTATTAATCAAACGACAAAAATTAACACGAAAATGTCACTAAAATATTTGAAATCTTGATAAGATTCTTTCGCAACAAGTAAAATTGTAGTATGGGTTTCATGGTTAATTTAAATAGGTGTTAGCAAGTGTACTAACAAAAAATCGACTGAATGTTGTCTGTTGAGCTCTTTTCATAGCATATAATAGCCGTACAATGAGTGAGCCTTGAAATCGTATGATTTATTTTTGAAGGTACATTTGCCCATTCCTTATCTATAGCATCCAAATCACAGCTAAATGAGCGTGAATGCATTGATATTAGGAACTCGATACAAACGATATAAATAAGATAAAAATATTGCATATATTTACGCGAATCATTTAATCAAAGCAATTATTGAACTAAAATTACTCAGAATGAATGATTACAAAATGTGGCATATACACATAATGAGCTCAAAATATAATGGAAGTAGCAGTAAAAATTTAATTGAGATATGAACTGATGATATACTGATGTTTTAAGAAACTACTGCGTTAAATACGTTAAATGGATTCATTCCATTCAATAATTACGAAAGCCGTCCTTCCCACACGGACGAATCTCATTATTTCGATTTATTTAATTATTTTTTGGTTTAATGATACCGAATGGAATATTGAATAATATCAGACGAAATGACTGCAGCGATTTGTTAACATCTACTAAAGAGCAATCAACTCGCAAATTATTACCACTCAATACGCAAACATCAGCCCATTTAAGTGCAAATGTCCTGTATAATAATTACTTTATATTATCAGGTATCATACTCTTCTTAAACCTATTTCAGGACGAATATTCGGAGAACTCTAGGTCATAAAATAACCAACATGGCCACCAAAATTCATCAAACCGGCCACTTCTTCGGAATTAAATAAGCAGAGCGTATAATATTTAGTAAAATGGCTCCCAACTCATTAATGAATGATTTTAATCTCAAAATAATAGATCCACCACCGCACAGGAATGGAGGTCACACGTGAAAATTTATGAGCATGAAATTCACTTCAGGCGCTTGATAATGGCTTCAAAACTAAGCAGCTTATAAACCTAAACATATTGGGAAACCCCCATCAAGCATACTCCCTTTATCTTAAAATAATAATTTCGAAGTCCGCTGCCGTATATAGAGATCAAAATTAAATAATTCTGAACGCTGAGACAAAATGCTATGCGGTTATGTGAGATTTCACTTTTTGATACAGAGATATTTTGTTCATATTGATTTCATGAGAGTAATGCGTTGTGATGTGTATAGGAGGAGAAGATGTAATCAATTCAAAGGTTTCAGGCTGCACTTTACGGAATTTCAGCATTTTTGAAAAAAAAATAAAAAGAATACTTTTGAGTCTCCACACGATAATTTATTAGGTCAACGCGGTTTCTACACTGTAGTGTCATTTTGTTCATCCTGAAAATCCTCTCGAAAAAGCAGTCGACCAGATCAATTATCGTGGAGAGATATTCAGTATACCTTTTTTTGCTTAAATGCTTTTACGTGAGAGGGGAAGATAAAATGTGCAAATTAAACTTCTGATAGTTTTCAGCACTGATAACAGTCACTCAGAAAGAGGAAGAAGATATTACGATGTAGCGCAGTGTGAGCGAGTCGAAATTCTACCATCCCAAGGTATTGAGATCCAACGCTATTCAAAATTGAACTTGTAGAAATAACGCATTGTTAATTACGAGAATGGAAAGAACTTGGAGAAAACTGATTATCTGTTACAATCAAGTCATTTTCATGCAAAACTCAAAATAAGAGAATGTTCTCAGGGTAGGGAGTAATATGGAAATGCCACGTAGGCACAAAACTATATTAGTTTTAGAGTAATTAGCAGAGTACTACAATAGGGTAGTTTCCTTCATCAAAGAAAACAGAATTCATTTATTGCAACAGGTGCCCTAGCATAAACGTATTCATTACACGCAAATTATTTGGATTAAAAAGTCTTAGTTTACAAGTAAATTGAATGTTAATTTTAAGTTCATTTGAAAAGGCTCGGAAATGGCGGAACAGCGGCAGCTCTTATGATGACGTAACAGGTAGATAGTCAACATTGCGAGGTGTATGGAATTGTCATCGACTGTACTTACTATAGTATTTCAGAGTCCCTAAAATCTGGTGAACATGTATTAATATACCTCGATTAAAATGCTCAAATTTCGGAAAGTCTCCTCCATTGAGCATGCCATTAAAAGATGTGTTCTAGGCTCCTACGCTACCTGCTAGTACAGAGCTACCGCTAAGGAGTTCTTCGCGGCAAGCGTCGCATGCGCAGTGAAATGAATAACGAAACTGCGTACCTGTGACTTCGCGTTCTGTGGTGTTCCGGCCTAGATGTTTACGTTTTGATCACTTTCGTTTTGACAAACATTTCCTTTATCTCATCTTCTATTCCTTTCATTTACCATTCCTATCATTCATACCTTGCATATTTCATTAGTTACCTTTCATCATCAGATCTTTTGTAGATCAGTTCCTTTTGCTGATATACAAAGCCACAAGGTTTCATGAGAAGAAGTTCAATGGCTTTACAAACTGGTTTTGTACGGACAATCTACCGTAAGTGGATGTGGCCATGGTTGTGGAGTTCTTTAGAGAAGATGTTCGGTTTAGTGCAAGTGAAATCAGAGGAATAAAGCAAGGTACTCTCTTCTGACAGCTTTTAACCACAAAATTCTCCTCTTCTCGATTAGTGGAACCGCGACGTAAGCTTTCTTACTATCGCTAAATGTTGTTGTGTGACACTGCAGCACAAAACAATTTTTATAAAGCAATGTTCTCGGAGGCATGTTACTGGTACTTCTTGGAGAATATGATGCTGATCAGCTGATGCAGTGAATCACGAGTTTCCATCAATGGTCTGTGATCACGGTGAGGGGTGATCAACGCATTTTAGTTGTTTTAGTATTTACTCATACATGGTTTGCTTCGAGATTTTGCCATCCATTATGCTATTGACGGTAAGCTTTTTTGGTAATTTCATGTTCTGGCAATGACACCTCGACAAAGTGGATGAATTAAATTAATGTGTAATCGTATCATAGCTGCGGCGCAGCACCTGCTCTCCGTATAGTTAAAAAGTGACGATTTCGTGCTTGCTTGCGGGAAATATTTCGAAATGAATACGAACAAAATGGTTTATTTCATGCTTTTCATACTAACTTTACCTGAAAAATAGGAGCTAGCACCATTAATTTGAGAATATATTATACCACACGATTTTCATTCCCCATACCGTAACCATAAATGTTTCATTATTTTGATGAGGTTTCTCTATGCGACTAGAGCAGCTAAATTAATAAATAAAGCTCATTTCCATTTTACACCAAGTTTACTTTTGTCAATAGTTTTTTTCCCGTCAATAAATTTATTATTATTATTAAAGCTTTCTCGGCGGACGTCGTCTGCAGATAAGCAGCGGCTGCGAACCACCTAGCGGCAGATTGCGGTAGTTGCGTACGTACCTGTGACGTCACACGTAGGATTAACCAGCATGCAATAGTTTGCCGTCGCGTTTTCGCGCCGTTGAATTTTTTCACTTTTTAATTAATAAGGAAAAATACTTAACGTCATTTAAAAATCGAACGGCTTCAAACACGTACTCCAGGGGTTATAAACTTCAGATCTAGGCAATAAAAAAAAAATAGGAAACCACCCTATTATTGAAAGTAAAATGCGTAAGTCAGCTTGAAATGGCGCTGTACCCGGCTTCAATGGACGGAAAACGTTTATTATAATATACCAGCCAACTAATCTGATTACTTCGCATATTAGCTATGTTTTTCAATAGGTAAGGTATGTCATCCGTAAAAGGCAGTGTTTTTCAAACAACAAAAAGGAAAATGTGGCATATTTGAGTTTGTATTCGACCACGCAGTTACGATGGAAACTCCTTTAGGTATTGGCGCAACGATCATCCATTAAAGAGCCACTTGGATGATATCGGTATTCGATACGCACCGCTATGGTGTTCCGCGCCGCGCGAATAACCATCAACGCGCCGATTTTCCATACGATGAAAAAAAACACAAAAATAAGTGCTCTGATTCCGTCGCTTTCTTGCGATCCCAGCATCCCTTCGGATAATGGCGAACAAATGAAAGGCATGGGCCTACTTAGAGATGCAAATAGGACGGCATCCGACTTATGCAAATGATGGATCTTCAGGCAGACGCTCGGCAGTAAGTGGTACACGAAATGAAGTCCAGTTCCCGAACAACCACCCATTGCCTTGCATTTCCCCCTTCGACCAAGAACAGACTATTGGGTGACAAAAAAATGTAACGAGAGAACAGGAGGTGCATAGCGGTTTTTAATATGGAGCACATCCTGATTCGGCTAGCGTGGTTTTTGAGAAGATTAAAAAAGAAACAAAAATCGACCTCGCCTGGGCACGAACACAGGAACCGCCGTCATTCTCTTCCTCTCGAGCAAGTTTTACCCGAAGCGAAGGAGGTTAAACTTGCTCGGCACGAGGTCAATGCACTCAGCTCCAACTATTTCCTCATAATGATTCAATAAATATTCATATACAGAACATTAATAATAACTGAATCTTCATTCACTACACCTCTGCCAATTATGCGAAAAACTGTAGCCTCAGGCGCCCGTGCCGAGCTAGTAAAATACAATTCCGGAAAATACAAATACAGAAAAAGTTCTATAGAAATGTAAAATTAGTTTTCCTATGTCCTGCCACAAGAAGGAGAGCTCCTTCGGACTCTACGACGAGAGGTACCACACGGTATCCTATTATACGACTAACGAGCTTCCGGTATTTCCTCCTGTTTCATGATGGAAACAGAAGATTATTCCTTCATTTTATCTAACAATTAATGAACTTCAGTGTTATAAAAGAAAGAACGGGATTTAGTTAAAGTTATATAGGTCATATAACTCTTCTCATTACTGATTTTCTATGACAAATACGCGAGGCTGGTCATAAAAGTAAGAGGGCACATATTGGAACAAGCAAAGCATTTTAATTACTTGGGTAGGTACTTGGGTGGTACGTCGGAAGAAAATGGGCATTAGAGCAAAAACATTAGATAATAGCACTAACGAAATAAGAGATTAGCAAGAGCAGGGAACTAATGACGGAGACTTAATGTAAGAATGTAAAGAAGAGGTTTACAAACCGTTTCCTATGACCATACAAAGCGTTTATTCAAGAGAATAAAATTACACTTAAAAAAATAATTCTATGCACAAGCTCTTTTTACACTTTAAGACTTTTAGCAGAAACACTCCAGATGGAAACCACAAAACTAAGCCGAAAAAATAAGGAGATACATTGAACACGCCTGTGCCTAAAATGCACTCACGGAGTACTGAATTCCAAAAATAACTAACATTACGCAGAGCAACGCGCGCCAGTTCCGCTCCAAACATCCTCCTCACCTCCTCTACGTCCTGCTATCCCATCTCCCGACAAATTTACCATTTTATACTGACTTTAACTACGAAGAAAAAAATGTAACTAGGAGCTGTGCTACCTTAGCCAATATTCACACTTAAATCAATTTGATGCAACAAGCACCTTAAGTAAAATCAAGCTAATAATGAAGTTGACGTTAAACAAGACAGACAACATGAAGCAAGCATTTCCCTCAATTACCTTCACGAATGGTTCAATGTAAATATGTGATCGAGCAATGACGTAGCCTGCGAGAGGGGGTCCATGGGGTCCAGACGTAAGACACGGTCCAGACCCCATGGAAACCCCGCGAAATTTTGAATTTATTTTAACAAAGGGTTCAATAGGGAAAAAGTTATATTTGTTTTTAAAATGAATAATGGCGATCTCATTTATATTTATTCTGAACAACTTTTTCAAAACACGCAAGTAATTTTAAAACAAAAACACCGTGGCTATAGTACAGCTACATTCAGAAATTTCCACAGTAAAAATTTAAAAAAAATACACTGAATTCGCCATTGCCCTCTTGATTGCCCAAACACGCAATTTCCATAGTCAATAACTCAATCACCTTTACGTCAACTTAAATGATGACATTACAATTTTTCACTTTTTCCAATTCACGGACTTAAATTAAAATTAATTGATTTAGATTAGTAAGATTAATTATTTCAATCAGATAAATAAAAAATGTCTTGGTTTCCTTCCACAGATTTATTTTCCTGGTACAACATGTTTCGACACAGCGCAGCGGTGTCATCATCAGGTACAAAGTTTTAACAATTTCCAAGAGTTATATATACTCTTAAGGGACTTGGTGGAAGGTAGGAGAGGGGTATTTATCTCCCCCGGCTCCCCCGAGCTCTTATTTAGCTCCCCCGGTATTTTTCCCCTCCTCAACATCCCCTTCCCCCCTCTCCTACCTTCACCAAGTCCCTTAAGAGTATATATACCTCTTGGAAATTGTTAAAACTTTGTACCTGATGATGACACCGCTGCGCTGTGTCGAAACATGTACCAGGAAAATAAATCTGTGGAAGGAAACTAAGTTACTTTTTTATTTGTGAAATTCAACTTCCACATAGTTGAGCTTGAAACCATGGAACGTAGTTAAATCATATTCATAAACATTGAATCTTAAACTCATGTGATCAACAGTAAACCCATGACGATAATCCCCGCTTGAGGACTTTTTTGCCACATTTTTACTTTCTATAGCCCACAAAAAGACCTCAACCCGGTTTCAGAGGTTAATGATTATTTTCAATGCATTGAAAAAGAAATACATAAGCTTAGATCGATTAAATTAATAGTCGTTTTCGGTAAATGAATACCTATTCCTTGCATGGGAAAGAGCCGTCGAATGATGCGCTCACGTAACGGTATCGTTTACGATGCCATATCTCCGCCAAAAAGTAGGAAAATATTGTTATCAAGTTAAGAAAGCATATTAAATTTGCTAATTATTTATTGACAAAAAAATCTTTTCGTATCTAAAAAAATAATAAAGTATGTATTTAAAAAATATGTAATTTTTTAAGGAAGAAAATTTTTTTAAATTTCCTTTGCCATCTTAAAAGTTGGAAACGGTTACCATAATTTTCGGCAGGAAAAGAAAGATGCAAGTCTTAAAAACTGCTTATATAAGTTTTACTTCTTTTAAATATATACGAGTCACTGCTTTTTGACGTTTTCATGGTAATTGCAAAATGTTTCTGACAAAATGTTAGCGTTGCCATAGCTTCGTAAATAAGGAATTGCGACCCCGTGATCATCGAAAAAATAATGCTTAAAATCACCTCCCTTTCTTCCTCCAGAAGTAACACACAATCCTCCTCAAACACCCTGAATAATGAAATGAACCCGTGCGAAGCCGGGTAATGCGTCTAGATACACATATAAATAAATTTTCACACATAAAATAAACACATTTCCTGGTACATAGCTGGACTTCTCCTGCCCCAGTTCTTTTCCAATTAATATACTTGTCCCAATACTTCGGCCGAGCGTCACATTACGTCCTTTAAGTGATTATTGCTACTTTTCCAAACCGCGTCACAGAATTTATCGGTAATGGTCCACAAAAAATAAGTCAGTTCATCCACCGTACCGTTTCCCCGTACCAGCCTCGGTAAGCGGGGCACTATTTGAAGATTTGCCTACAGTGTATCCGTCTCATGTTTCTTGCTGAAGACTTCGGAGCCTCTTCATTGGCCAAGCATAGCGCATATAGTACATCTTTAACGTAAACTTCCGCGTCTTTTAACAGACTCATTACGTACACAAAAACTGAGGTAGTGTTACAATATTTGGTAATTTACGACGAGCAGATACTTTCATGTTGTACTGTTTTGTTAAGTAGAAAAAAACAACCGGCTCATAAAATGTATCCCCAAACGATCATGACCTAAAGATATGATTTAAAGCCGATGGTTTTTGGTTCACTGACCCCGTCTGCGAGCACTTTGTAAGCATTTAATGGCTGACCGATGGGTCAAACAGAGAAACTATCGATTGCTCTCCTCGATCACCGCACTTGACTCAGCTATTTTTTTCTCAAGTGGAAAATTTAGAGGTTACACACAAGCAGTTCTACATATTGCATTTCACTGCGCCGTCAGAAGCAGCATTGGTTAGCGCAGTCCAGGGTGAATTGATGATGCACTGCGGAAACGAATGCGGACATTTTCAGACGACACTTGAATACAAGCAACTTTTTGAGCATGTTCTCTGCATGAGAGGGCCACGCAAAAAGCAAGTGATTTGTTTGTACAGAGATTTGTGCCCAATGTCGTTCACGATGTAAACCAGACCATTCTACTTGGAAGAAGAGATGGATATAAAGGAGAAAAGAAACTTGCTGACGCAGTAGCAGTAGTGGCAATGCTAATAAGAGGCAACCGAAGACATTATTAAGAAGGTGAGCAGTTCTATGCGGACCCGGAAACTGTGAGGATGAATCCACAAAATTTAAATATGTGCTGTTCTCTTCGCTCTCCATCACGCATTCGTTATGTTAGACATGCGATTCTCTGCTTACAAGACGCAATTTAGACTGCACATCAATCTATGCATCAAAATACGCAAAGAAACTTCGTGGCAAGCGGTCATAGGAAACTTCCACCAACTTCAGAGCGAGTACTTGCAGTCACCAACAATATCCGAAATAGGAAAGCGAAATTTAGAGACCTATTTAATAACTAATTGATGACTATTGAAGTACGAGGTATTTGCATTCAATGGAGAATCCAATTTCAACTCTGGTATAACATTCAGAACAGATAATATTTCGACCAATAGTCATGACCTTATTAGTGACCAAATGCAACCCTTGCTCCAGCTGAAATACTCCAATTATCTCCAATCTTTTCTTTCTCACAATTACAGGGGAAGTCACGACATTCACATTAGGCCGAAGACACAAGCGCTATCTCTACGAAAAGAAGAAGGGTTTTATACGCCCTTCGGCGTTTAATGATGACTTCAGCGTTCACTGGATACTTAGCTGTCACGGGTGCATTGCTCGCGGAGCTCCTGGAAATGAGATATCCAATTACGTCTCTATAATTAATATTCATTATTAACTCCGAGATATCAAACATTTAATTATTGATATAACTTGCTATTTCAGTCCACGCTCTTCCAATGGAATAACCACTGCTGATGCGGCAATCAATGATCAAATATCTGTACACCAAGACCACGAGGTTAGTTTTTTTGCGTTAAGGAAATACGTGCTTCAAACTTCGTCTCCATTTCCTGGAATAATGAAATGCATGGAATGCTAGGGGAATGTATAAATGAGCGCACCCAGAGAGCAAGATCCATTACGGGGTAATTTTACGCTCTAATTACGAGTAGGTACACCATGAGGAATGGAATGGGATCACATTTTCGAATGAAATGACACAATGATATACGGCCTAAAAGTTTGAAACTTCACTTCCTTCAACATTTGATGCTGAGTGATTTTCACGATGACTCTAGACAAATTGTAAATTTTCAGGCTGATTTATTTAGAACCGACCATGATTTCGACACGTTGTGTCATTATCCACATAGGTTGATAGATAGCATATGGACACGTGTGTATTGCAAGCATGGTTTGCTAAAAAATAAATCTGCGCGAAAAGTGCCAAGACAAATGTATTCAACACGAATAAAAGGAACTTTCACAAATTAACATCTGAAACTCTTCAAACTAAGCATATCTTTAATACGTATAGATTCATGTTCAAACACATTCTCATGCACAAAAACTTATTCTCCAACAGAAATTTACCGAAATAAAAGAAACTGGATACCACAACTATCAGGTCATATTGACCCAAGAAGCGTAAGTCTCATATTTTCATTTTAATAATAATAAACAGAATTCTTACAAATGTCCAGATTTTAGGAAACGCAGGATAATGACCAAAAAAAAAGTCGAAGTACTGAGCACACATTTAGTTATAAATAAATTATGTTGAGATAAATTTCGTTTCTGGTCACATTGACCCAAGTAGAAAAGGAAGGTAATAGTGAAATTTTGTTGGTAGAGAGCAATGATTTAAACTTCGCTGCCATCCTCAAAAGAGAGTTAATAGAAAATGGAAGGCAGCGATCTAATACTAGCAACACGATCCTGGAAGTCAGAAACCACTCGATTGAAAAATATATTTGGAGCACGCTCTTAGGACAGTGAAGCCTGGACAGTAATAGCTGAAAGCAAAAGAGATTGGAAGTATTGGAGACGCGGTGTTATTGAAGAATGGAGAAGATTAAATGAACGAAGAGAATAACCGACGATGAAGTCCTACGAAGATGTGGAGGGAAAAGATGTAAAGTGAAAACTCTGAGAAGAAGAAAAGACAAATTTATTGGACATATTTTACGACGCAATAGTCAACTGAAAACAATTAAGATAGGAGAAATGAATGGGAAGAATAACAGAGGAAGACCAAGAATGGAGTACATCCGGTAAAATATGAAGGACGTCAAAGCGAAGAATTACGTCGCAATGAAGCGGTTTGCTGGTATATAGGGGAGAAGGGAGGAGAGCCGCATCAAAGCAATCTTCGGATTGATGACTGATGCCGAGGGATCTAACGAGGCGCTGGTAAAGACAATAGACCATAAAAGAAATGAATTAAAAAGGGGGAGAAAAAATAATTCTTCATTCCTGGTTGAACGGATTGAAGTGAGGCCGAGGGAGAGTGAGTGAGGTGGCGGGGTGTAAAGGGGGAGGAGAGGCGGGATCCGACAACCACTTGACCCACAAATGCCCGCGCGTGCTAAAGAAGAGGCTTCCCGGAAGGCGGCGACGGCGGCGCCATAGGGAATCACAATCGCGTAGCGGTGGCCAGAGAGGAGGGAGGTTGGATTGGTGCACGGAGAAGACGGTGGTGGGAGAAGGGGTGAGTGAAAGGAGAAAAGACTCCCTTTACACCTTACTTCTCGTACTCACTTTCTTCAGCCTCCTCCCGAGCAACTGCCTTCTCTCATTCGGTAACCAAAGGTGTCCCGTAGCAGTTGCGAGGCCCAGGGCACATACCTACGGGTGTTTTCACCGTATTATTATTATTAGGCGTAATCTACTGGTTAAGGTTGGTTTAAATAGAAGTAATAACCCTCAGTGCCCTATCCACCAATGACATTTCTTTCTCTATCTCAGCGTACGCATTACCCTTCTTCATCCCGACCATAAAACCAATTCTTTTTCTTTCCCTTCCCCGCTTACCCAAGATCGGTTTAAATGGAAGTAAGTCATAATCCCCACGGCCATATCTACCAATAATATGTATTTATTCATCTTAGCATACGTCCTACCATTCTTCATCCCGTGAATAAAACCAATTCTCTTTCTTTCCCTTGCCCAAGATCCTCCCCTCCATCTATGCCTTAAGCATCCCTTCGCCCAACATTACCCCTTCCAACCTCCTACTAACTTCATCCAGAGGTTTTATCTCCTCATCCACCAAGTACCAAGCAATATCTCGTTGGCCTACCTTTCCGTCCACCTCCATTCTCTTTCACACCCACATGTCAAACGCCTGCAGCTTATTCTCATCTTCAGTTCTCAGGAGTCCATCCATTCACCGTATTAGAGGTAAGAAGAATGGAGACCCTGATTTCAGCTGGTCTTGCTCGATTGATCCCTATGGATCACGCGTCAACGTTCAACCAAAATGAATACTATTTTTATTCTAAAACAACAGTTCCCAACCGACTCGGATACTTAGCTGGCTCGGTTACCTCTACTTGGAACATACGTTACTCGTTTATCATGGTACCATTAAAACGTATATCTAATCGTTAGGAAGTTTTTAAAAGGAAATTAACCCATTAAGGTCACCACATTTTTATCAGCGCTTCACTGACTCCTAGCAATAAGGTATTCCTAGAAATTTTTTCAATGGAATGATGTCCTCAATTCTCAACATACCTTTTAACCCTTTTAAGTTTATGTACTCAGAATATGCATTTCATTTAAATACAGAATACAGTGGGACGCAAAACGTTTTTTTCATCCAATCTAGGAGGCATGCACTGAACGTAATCCTACCAAAATTGCACTCCAACGTGGGGCACCAGCTACCAAACCATCTCGTATTGCATACACTTTATATCCCAATTTTTTTCTGGTCCGGAGTGTATTACTTCACTACGTAACTCCAAACAGAAAACGTACTCATAAACACGACTAGCCTAAAAAGTTTTTGGATGACAGTTAATGGCCTAACACACGTTCTCAAGAATTGACTCAAGTCATAATCATTGATTTCAAGGAAAAGAAGAGGTTAAGAGAATGCAATGACGAGATTCACAGCTCTCTTCCACGTGAGTACGAGTGCAAAGCATACATAAGAGAATATATATTCACTAGAGGTCGTCAGTGATTCTCATGTCTCACACAGTGATGAGTCGTTCATGAACAATCATTTGCTGAGTTCACTGGCGCCGGAGGTCTGGAGCGAAGGGCAATACGATTCAGAAGATGAGGGAGGACAAGGAAAACAGCAGTGATATTAAGCCAGCTTATAGTTAAAACAATAGCAATTACTGATTGAAATAACTGCGAAAGTCTTAATACAGCCAATGAAATGACTTATGATATCAAATACTATACAATCGATTCCAGAGACTCCACATAAAACCGGACAACCGGGAAAAGATGTATCATTCTTGGCATGCGATGGTGCTGTGTCATGACAGAAAAAATTCTGGAATAATCTCAAAAACTAATCGATTGAAATCAATGAATACTTGAATAATAAGGATTTCAGTGGTGTTACAAGCAGTCAATTATTATTTATTATTGGAGTCTTCAATTGAAGGTAGGTTTTGATGGGCCATGGGTACTCAACTATTATCCTCAAGCATCACATTATTTCTGTACACTGCACATTTCTTTCTCTCTTCAGTTCAGCATACTGCCTTCTTCTCTTCGTTAAATCCAAAATGCCTATCCTTAACCTCTCTCGTCTCCTCTTTCTCAGCATTAGATCTTTCAAATAAACCTTAGGAATCCCATCCAATTTACCTTATACCAATCCTTATAAACCTGCACCATACACCAACTTCGCCCTCCCTTCATTTCCTCAAATTACTTTCTTTCTTCCTCTATCACGTATAGCACTTCTGTTCGTTTCTTCTCGGTAAATTATGTAAATCTCTTCTTCTTCACAACCACATCTAACACCTCCGGACCTCCGGTTTATTTTCACTCTACTTCCCCACGGCCCACGTTTTGCTTTAACAAAATCTATGCTCCATATCTGAATCGTCATTAACCTTTTCTCAGCATCTTAACCCAGGGGTTTAGTCATTAGATCTCACCTGATAATGAAAGCCTATTTTTCAGGCGCTTTTCTCTCTCAAACGTATTAATGCTAAATGCTCCTCAAGTAGCAAAATTGTTGCACCAATACTTGAACTGCTTAAGGTATTCTTTATAGCTTTCATCCATCTTTGTGCTGAGAAAGAGACGAAAAAAGAAGATTTATAATTAACTTAAAGTGCTATTTTTAACGTGGCACCATCACCTAAAGGGGCTACCATTCTGGGGTCGGACGCCTTTTCTCAGCCGCCTCACAGAGGTACGTACAAGCGCTGCGATGACTACCTTTCCTCTGGCTCCTACCCTTCGACCTCTCTGGCCCGGATCACTTTGCTAGGAGCAACTAGCAACTATTATTACTACCTACAATCCAGCTATAGAGGTCATCGGAACGCGCAAGCCCTTCTCCCACGTCAAGTTTGTAGTTCATAGGGATGGACAATAACGAGGAAGGTGATACCAATTCTAAAACACTCGTAGGATACACAATTCCCGTTGAAATGCCGACTTGATCGAAGGAAGCCAGCAACAAAGTCGGCAAAAACGGACCCTTTTCCCACTTGTCCTCCATCTATGCTACTCGAATCTTAATTTATTACCGACACTTCGAGCCGTTAGGTTTAAAATTACAGAGCAGGGGACGTCGGTAGCACTTTCTCCAGACAGAAACTGTCTTCGGGCATCTCTCCAAAGGTTTCCCCGCTCTTGGCTTCTGGCTCCAGATGACCCTTATCGGTGGGAGGATACACACACACGATGGCGGGCATGATCATCAAACACTGACCTAATGCACCCAAAGGAAATCTCTTTCCCGATCAATTATTCCACATTTTCACGAGGAGTGGAGAGCGGATGTGCGAAAGAGTGGGAGGGGCCGGGTCGGGCCGGACCAGTTTCGCTTTCGCATGTAGGTCGCTGACTGGGGGCTCCATGGTCATATCTCCGCCGCCTTTATGGCATTTCCTCCGGCACGGACATTACATTACCATCCGCCTGGAGTGAGAGTACTCCATCCGTTCCCGCATGCGCAATCGAATGCCCGCGGAATGACGCACTGGGAATATTATTCGCTTCGTTGGAGGAAGTAGGAAAACGAACGATGATAAAAGATTCAGATGGGCGCCACAAAATACTTGAATGTAAAGTTCAGGCCTAAAATAAATTTCCTCGATAATTCATTTCGAAAAAAAATTGAGCTAGTAAAAACGTAAAATGCAATAAATACTCCCTTACGATAAAGGAACCGTGATTTGAGTTTATTGCATCTGAACGTTCAGTTTCAACTTTCACTTGGAATGCAGACCATAAAATACGCAATAATCGAACAAGAAAATCATTGAAACCTTTTATAGCAAGGGCCGCATCATGAAGAATGCCGGCTTCCTACAATGAGAACCTGAAATGATGCCAATAAACTTGCATAAACCTATTGAAGCTTCAAGTAGGTATAATACTAATACAGCTCATGACGCAAAGATTATCATTATACTGCTAAAGCAATAAGAACCAAATATAGCTTAGCACGAAAGAGCCAATTTTAGTTATCGAAAGCTTTTGAATGAATCCGTGATTTCATTTCTGAAACATTTTCGTTGCGATACTCTCATATGTTCGGCATTAAATCGCAGGAAAGTGATTTTTTAACATGGCCTGAGCAACTTACAGGGACAGAAAAAAATTACCAAGGTTTTAAAAGCGATCTATACGGCCAAGAACTTCTTCAGAACGAATCGTTCAATATCTAAGTTAGAAAACACGTTTACCGAGATTAACTAAATTAGCCCAATGGAATAGATATAATTAATTGAAAATGCTCATTCAACATGAGACAGAAATTTTCTGAGCAAAACGTAATTTCTACTCATGGCCACTCTCATGAGGTTATTTCCATCAACATAACAATTTAAATTCGTTCTTTTCCGGCAAGTAGTCACCCATATTCATGAGATTATTACTCAAACAGGCGAAATAATTACTCATTGGTGAATAATACAGCCAAAGCAACAGGAAACGAATTTCAACACCGCGGATACGATCCAATGATACAGGCACATGGCTGATTACCACCACAAACGCCACCGAACAAAATTCCCGTCTCTGTAATTTCCGCGTAATGCATTGCCAAAACTTAAAATCATGAGCACTTCATTTCGATTTCCTGAACATAATCCGAGCGTCAACGACGAGGCAAATCACAAGACCGCCGACTACACCGAAAATTAAAATCCGTTCATAATAATAATAATAATAATAAAACGTCTTTATTGGGCGAGATTGGGACTAGAAAGTCCCATCTTCCATCTAACCCCTGCGTTCATGCGAGTAGCTTCACGCATGAATCCCCAATATCCGCCGCCAGGATCCTCTTTGCCTTTCCCTTCCGTGAGAATGGCCCCGGGTTTTTTTCCACTAATGAGCGCAGAGAGGGAAGAGGAGGAGGCATGGGAGAGGGGTGGCAAATGGGGGATCCAGGGGAGGGGGAGAAGGGGTGGGTAAAGAGGAGAGGGTGTCTCGTGAGAGCCAGCCGCTTGTTATCGCCTCCTTTAACCCCCATCGTTATGTCATCCCGAGAAGTGGGTAGGGGAGGGCATGTTGAGAAGGTGGGCGGGGTGAGGCGGGGAAGGTGCTCGGCGAAGACACGGAAGGGTTGTGCGATGTTGCGCCGCATCGATTTCTACACGCGATGTGCCACAGATATCGCGATACGATATCGATCGTGCCATGCCATATACGTTCAGAAATAGGAGGGAGATGAAGACGAGGATCTTGCGCGAAAATTTAAAGAAAAGATTGGCGAAGAGTTTCACCTGCATATAAACACTACCCGAGCGAGTGGCAGGGGTGGTTAGACTATTTACTACGCGAATTGAATATTTCTGTGTATGATCACAAATGCTCGCGGCACTTTCGAGATGTTGCCTAACCTGAGGAAAGTAGCATCTTTCGTTCACTTTTTCATCGTTTACTCACGAAATAACTATGCTTACTACACCGATTAGTGAAGAGTTTACTGTGGAGTTTAACGCATTATGGTGTAGAAACGTGTACTATGATGGAAAAGAATAATAATAGACTGCAGGCGTTTGAGATGTGGGCGGGGAGTAGAATGGAAAATGTGCGGTGGACGGAAAGGAAGACGAACGAGGAAGTGCTTGATGTGATGGATTAAAAGAGGAAAATTTTGGAGGTGATAAGGAGGAGGCAGAATAAGTATTTGGAAAAGGTAATGAGGGGCGAAGGGATGCTGAAGGCTGTGATAGAGAGTAAAATGATGGGTAAACGGGGAAGAGAAATACAGAGGATAGGCTTTATGGATGGAAGAGTGTTAGGACGTATGCTGAGATGAAGAAAGAAATTACGTAGGTAGATAGAGGACTGCGAAAGTAAAAATCTTGAGGATTTGAACTCCTATCATTTAAACCTACCTCGACCAGTAGATTACCCTAATTATAATATGCCATACAATATTAGCCGATAATATTACCAGCTGAGAGATATCCGAAGGACTCATACTACTCGTACTCTTTATATTAAATCCCAACTTTTATTGTACATAGCATAATCGTTCACTTTTTATAAGATACCTCACAGAGTGAAAGTAGAGAGATGTACACTTGAAGCTACGGATCGAACCAATTGAATATTTGAGACAATGCGATATCGATGCGATTGCATTCAATTTGATAAATGATGTGCAGCGCTCCAATCCAATTGGGATATTCCATGCGATATGCGATTCAATAAGATGCAATGCGACACTCGCATAACTTGCGATGCCAAACATACATCCCAATGCGCAACTCAAATCTGAACACATGCATAAACCTACCGAGAAGTATTTAAGTGAGAAGTAAGGCGGGGGAGCACAATATTGACAAATTGAATTTCCTTCCGAACTTCCTGAGGGGAGATATTCAATAAAAAATAATAATAAAAATATTGTTTAAACAATCCCAAATAATACACGAAGAGAAAAGAAGAAACATGCAACTGAATAGGTAGCTTTAGGTAACCTAGACGGAAAGACCTACAGTAAGGTCGCCACCAAATAAACTTACCCATGCATTGAGACATAATAAACAAAAAACACCAAGAAATTGATAAGATAAATGTTAGAAAAATGTGTCATCTTTATCCGCACAAATAAACAGCCATTTTGTTCACACTTTTAAAGAAATAAGTCTGGCATAATGCCTTTTTACAGGACTCTGGGGTAGTATATAAAACATTTTTGGCCCAACTTATAAGAAACTTCGCCTCAAATAGACAAGTCTAGGCACTTATGAGTAACTTCTTGGTTTACACTCCTCGGTGCTTCTATTCAGAGCACGTAGAAGAAGCAAACTTTGGATTTTAGGCGCTCCGAGTCTCTAAAAGATTATATCGTACATTCTACGCCGAAGGCCTTAGTCCTATGACTAACACGACAAGCATGCTAGAAGAATTCGACCCTGCGACCTAAGCGTTGCCAGGCAGCGCGTTAACGACCTTAATATGTCGCGGCCGGTAGATTATTGTGAATCAAACTCCGTCTTAACTGAAGCAAAAATAATGATCCTCCCTCGGCTTAATCCTGCCTTTACGATTGGGGGACCGTGACGACTCCAAGTGCTCCTTTCCTCTTCCTGATCTTAAATATAGATCCCACGTACATGCCGCTTTCCGTGGATTTTAGTTATCTTGTGTAAATTTACATGAAATCATTTATCGTACTGCGATTGGATCTTTTTTTGTCCAATTTATTTCGTTAATTTTTGTAACAACTATATGTTCATTGAAAGGAAAACTATACCCTTTCAGCCATTTACTCCCGGATAATGCACTCCCAAATAGCCTATTAAATATAGGACAAGAAAACTGGCCTCTGGCCCGTCCCGGTGGATCAATACATCGCATATGCTTCACTGTGGACTACGGGTTTCGTGACGTTCCGGGAAAGGTAGTCCTTTGAGGGGCGATTTTATCATGCATAGAAGAGTGAAATGAGGTCTTATGTATTGGATGAGGTTCTTATTGCCCCAGCGGTAAAATGGCAAAATATGCCAAAACTAACCAGTACAGGACCGTTACTGTTCGCGGGGAATGCTGCAAAAGGAACAGAGCACTGCTAACCCTGGAACTTTGGATGCTCTAGTTAAATAAACAGAATAGTAAAATAACCATTAAATTTGATTGTTTCAGGATTGATTTCGTGGAAGTGATAGATATGCATTTTCAATAAAAAGTACAAAGTTTTTTATTAAAAAAGGAAAATCGCCATTCATTAATATCAGGTTGAAGAGAACTCACTGTTTACATAGGAAGCCCGAGATGGAAAACCCCTCTAAAAAGCCACCAGTTTTCATTAAATGGTCTGTAAATGAGGAAAAGGATAATTTGACTGCAGCGTGTCGAGTAAACTTTCAACTGGAATGGCAATAAAGGTTTCTTTATCTCAAACGTAATAGAGTGTTGTAAGGTAGCTATTTGTCACAGTAACACTGAACTCATTTAACAATTTTCCACATAACCTCATTTTAATTTGCTCTCTACCGTTTTAGGCATGCATTTTAGATAGATGCATAGAAATTTTCAAGAAAACAGTCATTGATAAAATAAAAATAAATAGTGCGGGATATTCCAAAGTTATATCAGTGATAGTATGATACTATCCCACCAAGTTTTTTCTAAAGCAGCGGACGTTAATTTTTCAGTTCCAACACCTAACATGTATTCCGAATTAAGAATCAACTGCAAGCAGAAATACGAAGTATACGAAACAGAAGAAAATATTATTTATAAAGACTAGCGTCCACTGATTTTGCACTTATTTTTTCAGTATAAAACTATATTTGGTAATTCAGGCTTGTTCAGATCGCAAGTAGCCCCAAATCTAAAATAGTCGGTTCAAGGAATTAACTCAACGGAAATGAGGAGTAAGCAACCACCACAGGAGAGTAAGTGCCAGGAAATAAACCAATTTAATACAGTTAACTCACAATCAGTGAAAGAGGATGTTTTCATCCTTTCAGTTTCCTTTCTTGGGATTACCGAAACATGCAGTCTCGTAGACTTCTTGGAACGAGCTCCTTTCATGTTTTCCTCGTAAGAGAATATGGTTCGTGAACCAGGGGCTCAGCCAGAGTTGACGGAAGCGAAGGATGGAATATACGGATGACTTTCGATCTTAAAAAGGAGTTATTCCATACACCTAAAAAAAATGGATTTCTGAATAGGATAGCAATGAGACTCGTTGATAGCTTAGTATTATAGGGGCATGAGGCGATACTGAGGGTGCAGCTCTTAAGTGTCCCGGATACAAATTTGGGTAAAGTATCTCTAGTAGTAGTAATAAATAAAACGATAGATAACGTAAGTATTAAAACCACACAAAAATTTTATACCGACCATGGTTAAAGCAATTTATTGACATTATAAAGGTTTTTGCTAAATCCATAGTCGGTATTAAATTTCAGTGTGGATAATACTAAGCTATCGTCTTATTAATTATGACTTGGTTCCACAAAGTTAGACCTGAATCAGTGCCTCTCCAGAAACCTTAATAATTAGTAAACATCTGGAGGAAGTACTTCATAAAAGTACATAAATGAAACTCGCTCGTATTTGGCAGCGAAAGTTAAACGATAACAGCACGACAGAGAACAGAGAAAACTAGAAGTAAAGGAGATGTGGTGGAGTTTTAAAGAAGTGATGATAGCCAAGTGAACTGAGAGTATCATCAATGAACTAGTCTCACGAAGAGTAGTGGAGAAAAGACGTTTAAAGAAATCTGCGAAGAAGCAGAGACAAATTTACTGGACTCGTTCTGAGGCATAATAGCCTACTGAAAGCAATGATGGAAGAAAAAAAAACGAGCTGAAACGAGATTGGAGAAGAAAGCTGTACTGAACCCAATATTCGGAGAGATGACGGACAATGACGATCCAAACAAAATAACCGTCTGAGCAGAAAATAACGCACATTGGTGTAAATCGAATAACATTTGATTATTTCTCTTTCCAGATGAAGTGAAGGCACTACTAATTTGAACGCTGACAAGCCACTAATAATACAATAACTCTTTCCAGATTCGTTCGCTTTCGCTCGACGCCGGCCGATGGCCGGAGCTGCCGATGCTTGCTGCTCGCTCTCGCTAGGCGCCCGGCTTCGCCCCTCCTGCTTCCGCACAGGAGATCTTCAGGGAGGAAAGGGCTAGGTTCAGGAACATTCGAAACGTGAGGATGGAGGTCGCCGTGGTGGCGTGAGAGGGCCACCACCTACCCCTCCCTTCAGAGGTTAGCAAGAAGATATCTAGCTATCCCGGCAACTAGCACAACGTCCAAGATGTTGTTCAATTTCGGCGGGATCATTGTCATCGACACACGCCAGTATCTGTTGGATTAACACGCTGAGGATCTCATCTGTCTGTCTTCAAATAGCGATATATTCCATTAAATAATTATAAAAGCTAACTGAATGTTGATGTTGCTTTTCAAATTAGTTCTTTCATTATTCTCATTGTAAATGGAAAGCCTTTGAAAATCAAAACCCAATTGAGTCCTGTCAATTAATTGGTTGATGTCAATTGTTTGAGCAATGACAATTAATGGACACCCATTTCGATGTCAATTAATTGGCATTTGTCAATTAATTGGCATTTGTCAATTAATTGAATGGCTTCAATTAATTATCATTTATTCAATTCCCGACAGTAAAATCGACCACATTTCCAATTATTCTCATAATTGATCGATATCGATTTTTTTCTATAATCGCGCAGGCCTACCCAACAGGGCGCAAAAATAATGCTCCCGGTCTGTTTTTAAGTGCACTGTCTAATGCGAAGGTTCTGAAACGAAAGGAAAGAAACATGAATTCAATCCTTTCAGGAGTAACTTTGTGGAAGTCCATTTCGAATAATGATAATACCAACTATGCTTAAATCCAGTTTTTTTATTGGAACAACTAATTTCAACGCTACGGCGTCATCATCAGGTTCTCATCGTGTACCTGATGATGACGACGTAGCGTAGAAACTAATTGTACCAATGAAAAACTCTGTGAATTTGAACATCGTTGGTATTGTCACTATACGAAAGAAACATTATGCTATATTTTGCTTTTATAAAGCTCTTTGCAACTTTTGAATTTCCTGACTGCCGACGAGGATCATAAACGGCAGGACAAACGTCCTCAACGCCTTGCCTCGCAACAACATCAACCACGCGCTCGTTTCTTGGCGCGTGAATTACGGCGACGAATTTAGCCAATCGGCGAGAATTGCAACTACCGACCGTTTCAACGAGAGAAGAATTCCGTCGGTCGCATGTGCGACACTGACGCGCTCTTCGGACAATGGAGTAAAAGGCGGGACGAGTAGGAAGGATGAGGGCATTTCCATTCATTAGAAGCGTAGCGGCGGAGGTCGGGAGAAACGACTGCGGGGCGGCTGAATCATACGGCCGCCAAACGATGCCGCCACCGCCGGCGCGAATAAATAGCAAAACGGGCAACTCCCACCCGAAGAAGATGATTCTATTTTTAGTTTCAAAACAAATCTCGCAGCCTTAGAGCCGGGGAGAGAAGGGAAGCAGCGGGATGGGCCGGAGGAAGTATATAAACGTCGCCATAAACATGCGAGAGGAAACTGCTCATGAAGATAATGAAAAAAATACATAAAATCATACACAGCTTCACATGACATTTAGCAAGTAACCTCATGATAATATGGCGGACCAACACGAAAACCAATAATTACACCCAACTCCTTGCACTAACGAAATTATCATCAGAAGTACCCAATCCATCCTAAGATAAGTTTGCTGCAGCTCTCCACTACACTTTCCTTTCACCTATCCTAGTCTTAATTCCTATTCTTAATCTAATCTAAATAAAGGCTGTTTCACAAAAAAACTTGTTTAGCACTGAAATCAGCGCCGAAAACTCGGAACTAAATTCGAATTCAATACTTCGGGGCCTGTACTCGGAACTACACGATGCTAATTTCAGTGCGCAGTGGCGTTGTGCTTAACCGAAATAAACGGCGTCATATTAATTCGGCATATGTACTATATTGTTTGCAAACATTATAAATAAGCTCCAGTAAACCACTCCCACTAGTCTACGAGCACATTTAATCAATTACAATACATTCAAAGATAAGTTTGGTATATTCCAGCTCCATCAGCGGTATTCATTCTCTCGAAAGATTCGACTACCCTGCTTGCCTGTGATAGGTCGTTCAATCGCATAAACCTAAAACTAAATCAAGCGAGCTGGAATTGAGAAATAATTAGCTCCATTGAGAATTGACATTATAAAACTCCAGCCAATTTTTATCCTATATTAGTATCTCGGGTTATATTTAGTCTTCAATAGTCTATTCTCCATTAACGGAAAATGAAGAACAGATGCTAAATGCGGGTGTTTGTAGGGAACATGGGGTTGGTTTGGTGACTGGAGGACTGGATTTCCATACCTAAGGCCCGGGTTCGAATCCTGGCAGTGGCGGAGATTTTCCTGAGGAATCACGGTCACTACAAGGATATTTTGTGTAATCAATTGTAGGGTAGCATTTTGTCCGTCGAATGGAACGTTTAGCTGTGAGACCCTTGGTGTCTTTCATGAAGAGCATGCTAGTATCGCTGGGTATCTCTCGCCTCAAATCCTTAATTCCTGAAGTAAAACTTCTCTCACCAACCTACCCTTCTATCTGTTGTCTGATAGTGATATTTATTATCATTTTAACGTAATATGTATGTGATTTACTCTTTCAGGAGTTAAATTTATCACATTCTTGGGATCTCCATGTTTTTCGGGTAAAGCTGTGTCGTTGTTATCTCATTCTTCCTTCTATGGCCGACAATGCAATTTAAGTAAACAGAAACAACGATTGGTAAATCAAATGATTAAAAAAAATTAATAACAATAATATTAAAAATATTTTACCTTTAGGTGAGTATGATAAATGACTAGTTCCAACACTATCCCGGATGGCGGAAATTACCTCATTAGTCATTCCCCCCTCCAAAAATTAACCGATAATATATCATTTAATCGTAGCTTCATAAGAAAACGAAGCACAAGACCCTAAGATGAATTGGCGCACAAAAAGCAGGTTCATACTGAATGTAAGAACATAACGAAAGGACACAACATGAAGTTAGCCAATCACGATCGTTCACAATGCCGTATGTCAACTAATTGTAGTCGTGATGCCAATCCGATATTGCTATCGTTGCTATTCAAACATTCTGGGGGTTTATTCTCGAACGCCGTGATAATTATCACATGCGAAAATAACAATGTTATACCGAGGCTAGGTCGTTCCATCATAGTTGAGTAGTCACATCCACACCGCAAGTGATAATTATTGCAAGATAAATATTACTATACTTCCAACGAAACCGAGAGCCAATCTTTCATTTTTGCAAGTAATCATTATCAACATGTATCAAGAATTGACCCACTAAACTTCCCTTTGACGCCGGAGCACAAGCTACAATCACTTGGCCAACTTAACGCATCGCGCTTCGTCGTCATTGGACAACTTACAACGACAAAACAAAAAAATATGAACACGAACCATCTTTTACGTTATGCTTTGTCATTAAGGCACATTGTGACCGCCTACACTACAATGCAAGCGCTCTAATCTACAGTTCCTATGTTGTGGCCATACGTTATGTTCTTACATTCAATGTGAACCGGCCATATCTAACTCAAAATGTTGGCATATGTCGAGCAACTTTCACTCCACCATAATTTATATCCGTTCATAGCGACGTAATAGATGCATTTACACACGCTAATCGTTCCCCTCACAGTCCTCATGATCCGAGGGCGAGGCATTACATCGCTGGGCGCGGCTGTCTAGCGCCATATCACTTCCGGCCCCAACGTGACGAGCGGACTGTGCAAATTTCAAGCTAAGTACGCCGAATGTACATCTTATTGCGCACCTTTAAGAGGAAAAATGCAGCGTGGTTAAAAAAAAATCCAATTGCTGCAACTGAAAGTATTCTAAAGTGCGAAAAATGTTTATCGATGCTACTTGGCGAAAACGCCTAACTAAAACCTACCACGGTGTTCTGCGGAGATATGAAAGCTACAAATACAACTACGATGCCGAAAATCTCTTGACTATTTGTAAGATAAAACAAAAAAAAATAACAACTACACTATTGCCAGGCTCTTTCCAGCTCCAAATACCATCAATATCAAAATATTCACAACAAACTTATGCGGAGTAATAAAAATAAGATCTGCAATTATTATCTTTTTGGGAGTCATCAATTGAAGGACTATTTGGACTCGAATTGATGCTCTGACCTGCTGACCTCTTCACGAATTCACTATTCTTTGATCTTCCCTTTTCATGATCATCATAAGTATACATAACTCTATTACAAAATCTTTCCAATTCATCACTCCAAGAGGTTGCCATGAATCAAAATATTTTAGAATCATCGGTTTTTCAGTCTTCTGCAGACAATTCTTTCTCACATCGTAATGAGTAAAACTTGTCCGTCGATTACTGAAACCGTCACTTTGACCATCGTCACTCTCTAGCCGGAAAACCGCAAGAGGTACAATAGTGGAAGTGTGGAAGCTTGGAAACTCCGTATGGAAGAACAAATCCCTCCTCCCACATGATCATTACAAGCCACTAAGGCTTCATAAAAGATTATCTCGTATCCGCACCAATAATGTAATGTAATAGTCATAATGGTCGTCGTAGTATACTAAGGTTTATTACATACAGCCGTGACATTATATTGCTTCTGACTCCATGCTCTTTTATTTTATCCCCCAAACCTAAAATCTCCGTGATGCATGCCGAGGGTGTCTCAATTAATAGTAGTTGATGTACTCGGTAGGCCGACGGCTACGGTATTTGACACATCATGGATCCACTTTATATTGATTATGCAGTTGCACAGGTGTAAGAGTAACAATAGGCAATTAAAAATTGAAGGCTAAATTTAAAAAAAGGTAATTATATAAAAATAAATTAATAAAAACTAATTTTCGGACATGGTCTCCGTTGTGAATACGGAAAAATTTCGCTCAAACTACCTTAAATATAATAAAAAACATTAATCCGGGGAATTGTAGCGGTAAATGAATTGGCATGGCAACCTTAAGATCCGAGGTCTAATTGCTAGTCCAGATGAGCACTTTCCTTTAGCAACTTCCTCAAAACATTTCACAGTGGGAGAAAGCTAAAGATAAGATGAAAAGGTGGTAATTACAAATGGGTGTGTATTGGAAGAAGGAAACTTCAAGCTTTGGGGTAGGCGGAGAAAAATGCGAAAGGAAAAGTTATGCATTATGATTCCTGGAACCTTAATGGACGGATCGCGGTAGAGGACTCCCGTAGGAGGAAGAAGGCAAACAACACCCAACAAAGAAAGCATCGACCGAGAGAAGCGGGACAGGCGAGGGGGAAAAAAAGAACATTTGGGATGCAATTCCGAAAATTCGGACGAAATTTCAACTCACGCCGGTTTCTTTTTCTGAACGATTGGTTCCAACTCCCAGAAAAACCACGAAAATCTCCTTTTCTTGCATTCCTGATTCGTCTCCCCAGTCCATTCCGCCTGACTCATCAAGTTTATTCCCGGCACAGTGCGTCAGGTCCCAACTCCTCGTAAAAAGCATCGGCCAAATCTCTCCAAATAAATGCGCCACCATCATAACTTCGTCGAAACAATAATGTACACATACAAAAAATGGGCGCTTGCGTTCTGCAGGCAGTGCGTAACGAACTGCCCAACTAAAGCATTAGGGTGACGTGCGAAATTTCTGGATAGGCATACCATAACTCCTTAACCATAACTCCATACCATAACGAGCAATACATGCAACAACAAATTAAGAAATCAAGTTTATTCCACAGCCAAAAGTAAATTTATTCCAGTATCCTAGATTCACATGCCAACAATAACTGCAATACGACCGGAAATAATTTAAGTTGAACTTTTTACGCGAAAATTCGTTGGATGTTCATAATTCAAACGGCAAAAACACGTCTTGAATTTTCATCAAGAAAACAGGATAATAAGCTATAAAGTGACGTCTGACTCCGGAGAGAATATCCGCTTCGAACCAAATTACGATACATATACCTAGGATATTTAGATAGATCAAAGCGATTCGGAAATATGATTCATGTTTTTATAAAATATTTTGCCACAAAATGTAAGAATTTTGCACCACTCAAGCTCACCACATACACTTTGTGCTTTCCACGAAAGTGAAAGGTAATTTCTGAGATGACGAGAGAAATAAACCTTCATCACGATAATGGAGACTCGATATTTTATTTCCTATATAGCTGTATCTTTCCCACTCTCTCCCTGTTTTGAAAATACATGCCCAAGTAATTTTTATAACATTTAAAGGCCTGATACGGCAGAGGGATAAATTTAAATTAATTTTATTTAATCAACTCCAAAGCATCGCTGTCAAAGGTTCACTCTCTTGGGGGGTGAAAAGAAGGCTCAACTAAAAACTCCCTTAATAACTGACGAACAAAAAGAATGTAGCACTATACTTTTACCAGGTGAATAGTACAACTTGATAACAAATGAAACGTTTTCAAAATATTTCCTTAAGTAGGTAGCATTTCAGAGACTAATCGAGGGTCCAAAAAATTGATAAATAATAAACTGCTTTCTCACACACTTGATATGAAAGATCATAGCTCAACGCCTATCACTATAATACATATGTATGTATAATAATACGTATGTACAGCTCCGTATCCGTGAAAATACATGTCCTCTCAATGAATCAACTGTGAATAAAAACCGCTACCATTAAACTATAAATGGGGCACTATAACCATTTGCAACCGTTAAAACGAAATTAAACATATTTTACTTACTGGTAATCTTCTTCATCTTTCTTTTTAGGCTGGTAGTTTTTGACGAGTCGCCTGAAAAAGATAAAAAATGAGATTAGAAATAATACGTGAAAAAACGAAGCAGAGTAAGAGTTAATATAAAAATTCATGGCAAGTTGGCTTGATAGTACAATCAAAAACATTAAATGAATAAGAGAGCAAGTCAAGTAAAAGAGTACAAATAAAACATGATAAAGTGAGAAAATTTTAAATATCGGTAATCGCGGATGCACCTTAATTTAATTTTAATGAAAACTTTAAGAATTTGAAGAACGAGGGCTGCTTCAAACAGGATGAAAGCTCAAAAAAATTTCTTTTAAACGAAAACCTATAGTCACCTTAAAGATAAGGATGCAGACAAGAAACACGTCAAAGTAAAGATAAAGAGGTTGATAAAATCAGTTTCATTATCACAACAAATTCCTCACACTTAGCAACGTCGACGTCCACCCAGACAAGCTACAACTCACATTTATCATCATAGCACGAAGATCAGAATAATTTTAATTAAGTTGTTTGTATCCAGTGCGACATAATGGAAAGATAGCATCCTGAATGAAAATGCATTCTAATTAATCAATGCTTGTCGATGGAAGGACGTAATGCGAGAAAACAAGTGAGAGAGGGTGATAAGAAATGATCGTTGAGTAAGCGCAGGGGAGAAAATGGGGAAGGAAAGAGACGGTTCGTGGGGAGATAAAACATAAGAAAGGATTTAAGAGGGATTTAATATGATAGTTTACATAGTTTTGTAAGTAAACGTTGGAGAATACCCCAAAGCGCTCGGGGATATTATTCACAGGACTTTGCAATGACCCTCCATTCATTTGGTGGAATAACAGTGTCCATTATTTATGGCTGCGAAACCTGGGTATTTCAGGATATGCATAAAAGTAGGCTAAATAGAGTGAGAATAGGGAACTTGAAAAGTGTTTGCGGCTAAAGTAGAAAGAAGGAGAGCGTGTATGAAACAATAAATGAGTGTAAGTGAAATAAGAGGTATGATAGAATAGGGCATTATGAAGGAAAATATTAAAAGAGAGCCAGTTTCCTAGGCCTGACAGCAATAACCAAGTTCTTTGACTTTGCCCTTCATCGAAAGGGAATGGCGTCACGTGGAGTTCCAACAAAGACATCCAGCCACGGTGTAAGTAACCAAACATAAAAGAAAAGCGAGAAGAGAAAGAAGGGACCAGGTAACGATCAACAAATGAGGTCGTTTGCATCCTTAGCGGGACGTGGGTAGGATACGTCAATAGTACGGGGAGGATATAACTTTTCATCACAATTACGATCAATTTACAAAATGTATTAATATATGTCTACTAAAAATTAGGCAATCATTGTGGTTTTATAATATTTAACTACTGCCACGAATACGATAAAATCCGAAAGGATGGAACGTGAATTTTTAACGTTTTTTCTCTTTCAAATACAGAAGATTAGAAGAGAAAATGGCCATATGAAATGCTGCACAGCAAAGAAGAACCAGAAGGATGTGACAAACTACGAGGAACAATGGGTTGCTAAGGACTATAATTGAAGGAAAATTAGGTGAAATAGTCCCAAAAGCAAGGCAATGGGATAAATACATAGACTAAATGAAGAAGAAATTAAGTACATAAAAAGGAGAATATCCTCCATGAGAATAAAGAAAATATACTCAATCTTGGGAGTAAGGGAACTAGCATCAGATAGGGAAGGACGGAAGATTGCTGTCAACAAATCTTAGGATTGAACGACCAATGATGATTCTCTCTCAAAAAACTTCGCAAATTGATGCATGATATATCCAGTCTACGGAAATACTGTAGTTTTCTCCACATAGCATTTAAATAGGGATTGTGATTCCACTGAAAACTCTCCACCACTTCCGGTATTCGAACCCAGCCCCGTCGGGATGGGAAGCCTGTGCTCGAGTTACAATACCAACCCGATTACCAGGAATCAGGAAAGAATCAGAAAGAAAGGAAGGATGAAATAGAGATGCTCGAGATGTGCAGCGGTACACCTTGAGGACCTACAGGAGAACGAACGGTTAAGGTGGTTCCACCGTATAATCACTTAAATGTCATTTTATTCATATTCTGTCTACTTATAGAAAAACTTGTCCTCTATCTGACGTGAGCAACAAAATGTTACCTTTCCACGCTAATTTATTCTCTAATTGAACTTGAAATTACATGGTGTTCAATGGGAGAATGAAAGAAACACCGGGGAAAATAGTATTTTTCCATAAAATATAAATGTCATTTTCGCGGAAAACTGTTTATAAGGAGGAAATTATCCAGAGAAATTGAATAAAAATAAAATATAGGCATCTTACCACCTTATTTTTAAAGTTATTGGGGGATTAATGCCGTAATTGAAGTCAAAATGCGGTAATACGTTAAAAATTGCGCTGGAGTCGGCTCCTATGACTGGGAAAAAGTGCTCATTTCAAATACATTCGTGGAATAATCTGAATTTTTACTACTTTACTTTTGATTTTCCAAAGGTAAGAAATTCCATTAGCGAAATCAGGATTTTGTGTACAAAATATAAAAAATGAGGAATTTAGTAGGTATTTGTTTTGACTCACACAGTCGCGGTGGAACCTCCTTAAGGAGATTGTCGCGAGAGAAATAAGGAATGCATTCTTCCACATACGTAAATAAAAAGAATTTTCCACGCAAGCCGAGGAATGTATTTTCAGCGGTCACGCTCGTGAAAGGAGCGGTTAACGTGATGCGCTCAAGGGAGAGAGAAAGGGCTGACAAGGAATTTCGCGCTATCGCCAAGCAAACGTCTTGCCCAGCACAAGGAATGACTCGTCTCGGTCTCCCGACGCCGATAAGCATAACACCTTATTTTTCTCCTTCTTTCATTCCTTCGACGACTCCCAAGTCTCTCCTGCCCTCGATACGGCGTTTATTCGCCCACGGCGTCCCATGACTCCATTCGCACCGTCGAGTGACCTTCTGCGCCCCCAGAATGCCTCCGCCATACCCTTGATCGAACGCATTCAAAATGACATAGATATACATTCCTACGCAGCTCCGCGACCTGTAGACAGGCCGAACGAAATGAGGGAAAGAAAAATATGACTTTTTGACGAAACGAATTCAGTAAAAAAAGGGAAAATTGATCAGCCACCACTGTAACTGATAATGGTTTGAACAGATGAAACGTAAGACGCACACGTAAAAATAACATGTATACGTACATACTTAACCATAACGCCATTCCCTGTCGATGTAGGGAAAGTCAAAGTACCTACTTCGTTATAACTAGGAAGCTAGCTCTCTTTTAATAATTTCCTCCATAATACCCTATTCTATCATACCTCTTATTTCACTTACACTCATTTATTGCTTCATGCACGCTCTCCTTCTTCCTACTTTAGCCGCAAACACTTTTCAAGTTCCCTATTCTCACTCTATTTAGCCTACTTTTATGCATATCCTGAAATACCCAGGTTTCGCAGCCATATAATAATGGACACTGTTATTCCATCAAATGAATGGAGGGTCATTGCAAAGTCCTGTGAATAATATCCCCGAGCGCTTTGGGGTATTCTCCAACGTTTACTTACAAAACTATTTATATTATCATATTAAATCCCTCTTAAATGCTTTCTTATGTTTTATCTCCCCACGAACCGTCTCTTTCCTTCCCCATTTTCTCCCCTGCGCTTTCTCAACGATCATTTCTTATCACCCTCTCTCACTTGTTTTCTCGCATTACGTCCTTCCATCGACAAGCATTGATTAATTAGAATGCGTTTTCATTCAGCATGCTATCTTTCCACTGTGCCGCACTGAATACAATACAACTTAATTAAAATTAACAGCCTTGACTGCATAATCAACAAAGAATTAATTTAGACACGATAAAAGAATGTACAGCCAATATAGTATTTATGGTAAAATTCACTCATTTTGTCACCAAATTCACTATTTTCACCGCGTGCAGGCACTCGTTAGGAGAATGAAAGAACGGGAAATAAAGGAAAGATCCCGCGAGAACTACCAGGAGACGAAAACATTAGCCAGATAAAACGAGATATTGAACAGAAGCGCCATCAGGGTCAAAAAAAATTAAAAAATTACTTCTGAAGAGCTTGGGGCTGCAGTTGGCCAATATTACGATCGAAAAACTTGTGATGAGGCTAACGATAATGAAAATAATAAATAAATACCACGAGGTGACCACCGCAGCCGGCACGATGACGTAACGCATGAATAGAATACAGAGATAGGTGGCAAGACGGAAAAATTTAAAATATCATTTTTCCGGGCATTATTAGGGGACCTTATTAGCTCTTATCGATGCCGATATTTTATAACATATATCGATCGATTATCTATACAATAAAGTTAATAGTAACGATAGGTATCGCTGTTTTAATACTCTTGTTTATTTTACTTTTCTTCAACTTTTAATTTCTGCATGGGATGAGAGTTAATTTTATGTTTCGTGTGTCTCCAATATTGGAAATAATTTTCGCATGTCACCATGACTGGATTCATAACAAATGTTTCCTGTGACGTTTGAGTGCAGTGTCCACCCCGCATGAGTAGAATGACGTTTTGCAGACGCTTGAGAAGTCCCTTACACTTGTGTTACTTAATTTAACATAAAATTCAATTTAGTGAAATAAGTAATTTAACAACTTGACAGTGTGCTCGACGGTTAGTGCATACCTGGTGTGGAATCACTTCCTGACATACATCCTTGAGGTGGCTCGCATGGTAGCGCGTAGACGTACTTCAAAATATAGACGTATTCGACGATCGCTTATCAAAAGGATGAAACAAAATGTTTGTTTCCGTTATTTCATTCACGACTCATAGGAAAAAAATGTCATCCATGGAGTCCCATTTCCAGACATGAATATTTAAAAAAATCTACGAAGTTATTCTCCCACTGCAAACCGACCAGATGAAGACTTTCAGAATCTCAGCTGCATTACCAAGATTGGAAATGGAAGCCTGGCTCTTTAATGCTACCGAAAATAGTGAATCAGGTAAGAAAGGAAGAGGTCTAGGTATCCTTTCCTGTAAGACATAAGCATGAAACTTAGGCCGATGAAAAACTTAAAAGAGAGGGCAACGACTTAAATGTGGGAAGCAGTTGCTATGTCAAGGCCATAAATTTTAGGCTTTTAAAGTCAAGGCTGGAAAACAATTTTAACTCTTTTAACGAATGGAGATCCTTAAATATGGGAAAGCGAAAATATTCACACAGCTCAATGTAGCGGAAGAGGGTCAGCGCCCTTCGACGGATTCGATGTGCTAAACCTTGTCCTGCTTTCCATGAACGATTTATTTCCCACGATAGATATTTAGGTATTTTCTCAAACAGCAACGTGTTCACGCGAGATTACCTAATTCGAAATACACAAATCTTACGCATAACTTAGGACCAGATTTTCTGGATTAGTACTAGCAAACGCTACTGCATTGAGGTGTTTTCATGGTGAATTAAAACGTTTGCGTTGCAATAGCTCGGTAACTAAGGCGTCGTGATGTTCATCAAACCAAAAATTGTTAATACCACCTTCTCTACCACCCTGCATAACAGAAATCAAGCCAAAGTGAATGACTTTATCAGAGCCGAACTAACCCTGTTAAGCATCCTGGTCAATTGATGCACTAGTCTTGAAATTCAGGTATATCTGTACAGCCCGTTCTGACTCGTTATGCTTCATTTTCCTTTTCACATTGGATCGTCCCATATTTACTGGAAGACCATCAGAAGAAGCCATTATTATCGATGATCTATGAAAACTAAACTAAAACATGATTTCGAGAATTCTCGGAAAATAAGATACCCTGGTCTTGATTGCCGAAGGTTACAAAATTCCGGGAACTAGGAAACCAGAGCCAAGACAACACAAAAATCAACACTACTCAATAACGGCTCACTGAATGTAAACATATCATGCTCTCGGTACACTCCGTCACGGGTTAAGCACACATTTTTTTTGTTAGCCAACCACCGGGACTGACAGTAAGAAGAAGACGTGGGAATCCCCAAACTACGCCAGAGTAACCAGAGATAACTCTAAAAGATTTCAGGCTTATGCAAACAAGCAGTGACGAGAATTTCTAGAGACAAATATACAAGTAAAAGAATGATAATGAAATAAGTTGATTCCGAGAAAAAACGTAGGGTTACGTAACGTAACGGAAGCGAAATAGGTATGCAAGGATCGGGCATTATGGAGGAAACTACTGAAATGGAGTCAGTTTCTTACGCATAAAAGCAGTAGCAAAGTTCTTTGGCTTTGCCTACCCCAAAAGGCAATGGCGTGATGGGTATGTACGTACGGATACGGTGGAAAATATAAGATTACCGGTGAAAAGAGGCAATGTGGAAACATAGAATAGGAATAAAGATTGACGCTGAAAAACCCCATTAAATGTTAACAATTTACGATGACGCATAACTCTGCATTGGACAGAAAAGGGATGATATAAAGAGAAAAAAAATAATGTTGACATTTGGCTGGGAAAAGAATAAATTACTGGATAGAGAGGAAGACATCATTAAGTCGCGGAGGAGGATGGAGGGAGGTTACCCAATTAAATTTGAAAAGAAGGATGGAGTCGATAGAGCAGGGAGGAAGACAAAAGGAATTTAAAGAACAAGACACGTCGCGCCGGTAGGAATTGATTGCCAGAGAGAGAGAGAGAGAAAAAAATGGGGTAGAAATGTCTTACCTTTGCTCAGTCGTCAGAGGTATGACTGCGTTTTCAGAGATCTTTTTGGTACTTTCCAGCAAATTACCCAAGAAAATAAAACTTTCTTAGTTTATTTTGCGCGACAATTATTAGGAAAACAGGCTGTATTTCAGCTCTCATTCGTAGAAACTCAGATTGCTTCACTTTGCATTGGCAAGGGCTTGATATGCAAGACACTGAAATCCCCGCGAGAGAAATAAAAACCCGCCCGGACCGGGAAACGAACCTCCGACCTCTGGTTTACCGGGCCAAGGCGCAGACCACAACGCTTCCTCATCCGGTCCATTAAAGATGGCCGAAAAGACTTCAAAAAGAAGACAGTAAATAGTATTAAAAAGTCACAACCCGTGAGAATGAATACTATCACAGCACTTTCACCGTGCTTAGCTAAGCATACGATGATTTTCATCCCCGGCAAACCACGGAGATGGGAAACGCAGAAATTGTCATGGGAAGAAAATTCGCCTGGACAGGGAGTCACTCTGAAGATATTTTCTCGAGGTAATTTCTGTGTAATTCATCGCCATGACTCGACGCGGAGGAAAATCATCGTATGCGTGCTCTTGCAGAGCCGGCCGGGTCTCATTTCCAAGAGCATGTTAAAAATGAGTGAAGAAAAAATTTACTTATTTACCTAATGCAGTAGAGGATAGACTAAAAAATGTTACAGCATTCAAACAAGAGCACATTACACTGCTCATTGACTTTTTCATCAGACTCCTCTGGTTCAACACTTACAAGAGATGAACTCGATATTCTCAAGCGAAACTTTGTGAAAATCCATATTGACAGAATCAATACAAACTTAGTAACTTCACAATGAATTTTATTTAATACGACCGGTTTCATTGCATTAGCGACACTTTCAGGTTCTACCTGAAGATGCCGCCTATGGGATGAAACTCGTCGTATTAAATTAAATTCATTGTGAAAGTTACTAAGTTTGTATTTATTCTGACTTACTAGAAAATTTTTACAGGAAAATAAAACCAGTTTCTTCATCAGGGATTCGAATGGTAGATGCTATTCTTTTAACAGCCGTTTTTCTTATAAGTATGATTGGTAGGAGACATTCCTAAGGTTTCGATACAGAACTGCGGATGACTTCCATAGAAAAAATTAACGGTCTATTCTTTAAATTCTTGCAACCTGCATAGTCTCTGCTAGTTAAGGTAGCTAAATTACTATTTTTATGCGAAAATTGGCAACCTGGTTTACGAACAGGTACCGTAAACATAACTATCAACCCACAAAGGTTCAAATGAGAGAATGAAATAGACGAAAACTACAGGTTGTCTTTAGCACGACGATCTGAACAAGTGCGCGGTGACCTTGATATTTCTCAAACCATTACTTATTTGAATAACAATTTCTGAGCTTTAAGTATAATAGAGTAAAATACTCCATAGCCGTAAACAATCACAAGTAATAAAGACAACTAAACTGTTTACGGGAATCAGAAGTTTTACTACAGTTTACTCACCACTAATCAATCCTCACATTGGCCGAATAACAGTCAAGAAACTATCCCTTTTACATAACTCGATATTTAAAACCGAAATTATAATTTAGCAAGAACATACACCATTTTAAATTAAATATCAATTTTATACAGTCCTAAACACGTGGTGGCGTATATTCCCTAAGGATCATTGAGTAATAGTAATTGCAATGGTTTTAAACGCCGCTCTGGCTAAAAATGAAAGGTGGGCGCGGACCCATCATATTCCCCTGCAGAACCCGCGTGGGAGTGCAGAAACCTCTTGTTCTTCACGCCTCCTCCACGAATCCACCCGTCGATCCCCAAAAAGGCTCACGAAAGTCAAGGGGTCATGGATGACAGCTGTAAACGGAGGGGAACCGGAGGAGAAAGGATAACCTCTTGAATTATTAAGGAGCTCAAGGAAACACGAGGTGCCGTGAAATTCGAAGCGCGGGCGAGGCGAGACTAATGGCTGGTGCTAGTGACGGGAAGACTCGCCCGTCCAATGTCCGTGCAAAAATTTAAAGATGCCTTTAGGCAGGAAAGTAGAATTTTTATAACCAATGAATCGATAGCAACTTTCAAGTGAAGATACCGCATTACCTGGCTTATTAAACGCACTTTTTTACCCCAACAAACTCACGGAATATCACCCTGCGTCTGTAAGGTCAATTTTAACATCAGAACTACATTGGCCGAGCTACTATTTGGTTCACAAGATTCCGAAAATTTACCGCGGGGGTTCACGCCTATTTCATTTAAGGCATATTTGATAAAATAATATTTAAAAGTTTCAATAGTTAACAATTCATTGCGAAAAAACATAGAGATCTGTTGCGTTAGTTTATCATACATATCTCGTAATTAGTTTAAAGAACAGAAATGCATCGTGACGTCCTGGACTACGCCACGTCGCCATATTGGTTTACATCATTATGTAAAACAGTGCTGCCGTTTCACAGTAAACGATATCAAAGTGTAATGGGATCACATTAGCCAAATACTTTTTTCCAAAATACGTGGTCAAAACTGAGTCGTCCTAAAACCTGGAAACTGCTGTAGTTTATTTAATGCTTTCCCGGCGAATGCTTAGCGTAAATTCTTCTCGGGATCTCGGGTTAAATTTGGCAAAAAGTACTGAAGTTTCGACGGACGTCTCGTCCATGTACATGTTACATTTACCCTGAATACGATGGACGAGTCGTCCGTCGAAACGTCCGTACTTTTTGCCAATTTAGCCCGGTGGAAATTCCGAGAAGAATTTATGCTGTAATTTATATTTTTACTCCATTATTAGCTAACAACTGTTTAGTAATCTACTAACTAGATTAGGTTTCTGACGGATCATTGCTACTATCACATTAACTACTCTTACAAGGTTAACACTACAGCTTCACACGATCTCTCTGTAGAGTTAACCATACAAAATGCCTATCTTTCTCGTCCACCTTCCGTTTCATCCCAGTATTCTACTTCACAAAACGGATAGCAAGTCCTCCTTTAATGCTTCCTCCATCCACCTAGTGTGACTCCTATGGATTTCTTTATGTAACCTCTTTTCCTCCCATACCATCCCAAGAACTTGGTGCGTCCTCCTTTCCGTCCATAGTACTTTCTCCTTCCTTCTCCAAACCCTCATCTCGGTTACCGTGTCTCTTCCCGTTCCATCTCTCCCGGGCCCCATTTTTGCTACCATACATATAGCGCAACGCTCCATATTAGAACCATCTCTCAACTTCTTCATTCATGGCTCCTATGATTACCTCTCTCTTATTAATGAACACCTCTTTTGATAACACAATTCTCCTTCTAATATCCTTAGTACTTCGTCTGTTTTCGCCCAGAAATCTCCTCTAGCAACAAAATTACTTTACTCCAACTCAAAAATTCATTTTGACATTGTTTTTTTCTGCTTATTTATCTTTTACTTTCATCGCCTATTTTTACTTTTGCATCTATTATTAATAATCCATAACACGATACTAATTTCGTTTATAAAAAATAGGTTTCCGGAGTAAAAAAAATGGGCGCCGAACAATGACCGCTACTAGAATGCTTCGCACCATGTTCACCGAGACTAAAAAATTAACACAAAATTTTTAATTGTTTTAATCATTGAAATTTCCGTCATTTACATGATAATGAGAAATTTTTATAGCGCCATATGCACCGTTTGAACACCTGTCTAAAGAGTATCTGAATATTGGTAAGTATATTTTCAATATGATGGCGATTTTATCTTCATTTAATAACACATTCAGAAACTTTCAGATAAAGATCAGTACCGATAAAGCCTTGAAGAATTCAGCGCCGTTTGCCTCTAAGTTCCTAACCGGCTGTATGTTTACTGCCTCTTCCACTTTCCCTCTGATTATGCATTTGGTCACCTGAATAACTATGTACACGGTAAAAATTATTCGAAGGGAACGCAATCAATTAACGTATTTTGCGACGCATAATGAGGGGATTGGTGTACGAGCCCGAACACGACAGCCGTTGTCTTCGACCAGAGCTAGAGGTTTATGAAGTGGCAGAACCGTTAGGCGCCGTTCACATGTGAACATATTAATTTTAAGCATGATTCAAAGTCGCGACTTTTTTAGGCGTGGTGACACACCAGTCATTCGAAAAAACCTATCATTCAATGCGAAATAAAAGAGGGAAATCCCCAATCATAGCCCCGAGATAAACAACCGGAGGACTATTTTTTTCGTCGTTATTGGCATCATGCAATAAAACAGGTTATAATAAACTCTTTTGCAAATGCCGGCGATCGAATTGTAAACACTGATAAAAATGACAGAATCGGAGAAAGAATTATGAATATATACATTTCTAGAAGAGTGGTCTTTGGTATACGACGCGTATGTTGTCACCGGATAAAAAATAACCTTACAAGAAAAAAAAACGATATCGCACTACAAGTTGGTTATTAAAGGGCAATATATATGCCTGGCGATGACTTAAATACATGTGAATCGTATCAAATGTATTTTTATACAGTTTTTGGTTATTTTGAGAAACCCTGACGTATTTGTGAGGAAAAAATGACCACGCCATAAAACTCATAAATGAGCCAGTGACTATCACGTTTCAATGTCTTTAGCCGTTTCAAATCCACAATGCGGTAAGTACATTTGTGAGATATTCAACTTTGGAAAACTTCGTGATACGTTAAAACCGGTCTATTACATCCTCCTTGCGGAATACTTCTGCCTCTTGTCCTTTCGAACACATCTCATGCGAAATAAAAATATAAAAATATGGCAAATCAAGTATTAACATTAAACTACAGACAAATTGGATGTCATTCCTTGAAAGACATCACATTAAACGACGCTATTATAATGCCAACTTTATGTTAAAAAGGTAAAGAATAAGTCAAACACAGTGATGGCTAAAAAAATATATCGCTATCTGATGCCTCCACATACAAGAAAAATGAAAACGATTGGAAGGTTGATTATTTCAGAAGGCGATAGACACCTGAGGTCAATTGGGGTGGATTGGTAAAGGAAGATTTTTAAGGGATCGGAGGAAGGGTGGCGTGAAACCCAGCATCGGTATTAGCCTGCTCTTAACGAAAGGCGAAGAGGAAACCGTAGTATAGCGTCTCATCCAACAGGAATACTGTACTTGAAGTACCCTCCATACGACACTCAAGTAGGGATTCTAATGAAAAGCCACTGCCGGGATTCGAACGCTGGCCCTCGGGATGGGAAGCCGGTAACCCAGCCACCACATCAACCCCATCCACCGAATAAAAACGAAATCATCTACTATGGGGTAACCTAGAAGAAGGGACTACCTAGTTTCGCTCTCGCCATCAGAGGAATTTTAACCATGTACTTGAACGGCAAAGGAACTAAGCGAGCCATGAGTTATGGTGCAGATATGCTAAGCGCAATCCATAAGGAAAATTAGCATGGAGAGTACAGAGGTGGTCGCCTTCAAAGTATCTCACAAAGCCGACAAAGGCTGTAACCCTGGAAATAGTCCCCAATCGATAGGAGGCCAATTACGCCGAGGGCACCACAAAGGTTAAATGGGCTCGTCATTGAAAATGGAAATGAAGATGAAAATTTATTTGCGGAATTGAATCGATTAGCACAGAGATAGTTCAAATTTAACGCAGCACCGAGGAAGTCTAAATGTCTCGAATGCATATTCAAGAAACCAAAATTGCGAAAAGCGGAATTTAATTCGCAAATGCTTTCGTGATTATTGAGGTTAAAGACGATGGAATTCGAGCCGTCCTTGAGGGCAGGGAAGTGATATTTATTCAATCACCTTAAATTACGCAGCTGGGAGAAAAATAGAGGAGATCGTTAAAGAAATCACGTAAGACAATAATATTTAAACATTAGTATAGCTGATTTTATAATCCACTACAAGGTAAATACTCCTGAGAATTCAAATTGCGCCAATGAAGAACGAGTGATGGTTTAGACTTATATCAGGGCTGGAATCTATTTCTCTCATTTTAAAAGGATGACCTAATCCGCAGGATGATTATTCAAGATTCTCGCGGTGCTATACGAAAAGATACTATTTTTCATTTTCTAAACTGGTGGGAATCCAAATCAGTCTAACAACAACGTTTCACAAATACTATCAGTTTCATCAAATAACCACTGCGTTTGTCAAAATGTGGCAAAAAACATTTGATGCATTATCTAGATATGGTCAAAGTAATGTGAATTAACACTTTTCACGTATTTTGAAAAACCACTGACTGACTCACCCAGCTAACTCCTTTTCTTGAAGCCGAAGCATCATACTCCATAAATGTGTATTCCCATCATATTTTGGCCGCAAAAAGTGCACACTGTACATTTTATAAGTATCATTTTCTGATATCGTAGGTCTCTCACGTAATTTTATACATCCTCATCATGTTATCACCTAAGCATTTCACAGCATTTCCTAAAATTTCATCTCAACCCCAACAGTACTTCGGTCCGATGTCTCCTGCACGTTCAGACAATATTTTGAACTGGTCTAAATACATTTGAAGTGCGGTAAAATAATAAGTTCCAGGTTCGCCCGATTTCTTTATAGGTCCGTGACGGCAATAAATGTTTCCGCTATCATGGACACTTATGGCGTCAATGCACTTGGTGATTAGACACCGGCTACCACACTTCCTCGCGACTAGTCCAAGTACTTCTCATCTCTGCGTTGTTATACCATCAAGGAATCGTTCCGTTTATCGTGTGATAAGAAGTCCCTATATTCGTAAAAAAAACTGGCAACTTAACGTCATTAGACGCCAGTTAGGGAAACTAATGACTAAGGTATGACGACTATCGCCGTTCCATAAATACTGTCGATACCAGTGCTCATCCAAATTAAGCCTTAACTCACTTACAGCCTTCATTCAGATCCCATCGCATCAAGACTACGGTTCAGAGTACGCTTCTCCATATTCAAAGAAATGTATATGTCAAGCATCACTTACGATTAAAGTTCAATCACAATAAAACATTTAAACGCCAGAGACTAAATGGGGAAGTAGTAATTCATGACACAGAACAATGTGCTCCGCGAGATATCCGCAGAGCGGATCAACTGCGCAGATAAGAATACAGATTAAATTAAAAAACCTATCAGATGCGAGGCGAGTGCTTTTGTGACGATTCTCGGAAAAGGCATTTATCTTTAGGCCAAGGGAGGCAGGATGAACGATTACTGCAAATGAATGGTGTAACGCTGACAATGCATAAAAACTAGTAAGAAAAGCATGACTAATAAAGACAACACAATAACTCTACCATGCAAATAAAGAATTACACCACAAATTTACTCCGTAGTCTAAAATCATGAAAAACATTTAAGCACTCAGGAGAAAAAAGCTAGGTAGCTAAAATGTAATCGCAAAGCCAGCAAAAATCATCTGCATTTTCCAACGAATAAGAATTCCTTACATAAATTAATACGACTAGATATTTAAATGAGCGTGCATTAATTAGTCGGTATCACTAGAAGTCCATGCTTTTCGTAGTCGTTATTACATACCTACCTTTATCAGCGAGAAAAACGGCGAGATATCAATATATGAAATGGATGGTATGGTGGCTAGTGACCACTATCACAGAGCACCTTTCGCCCAAAGATTACGGCGGCGCGTATCTATGGAAACTGAAGTATGGGGAAGGTAGTTGGGTCGTGACATTAATGCCCACGGCGATTTCATGGCGCCGTTGAGTGGCTGCTAGTGGTCAGAAGCTGAACTGACTTCGCGCTTTTGAGAACACAACAGACCTTGCTCATTTGAGAGTGCAATATTTTTGCCGCATAATTACACGAAAAATTCCGTCGTCGTAACATACCCATTATGTGGAGCACCAAGTAGTTACACGGTAAGTAACAAATACGGATCATCGGAATGTTGATATCCGAGGAAATCTAATGTTTTTCGCAGCAACGGCTGCACTGGTATAAAGAACAAGATAAAAAATTATACATGTACATAATGCAGTATACAAGGCAGAAAAAAAGAACTGCAGTTGATTTAAGAGAGTGACTTCATGGAATAACCCGATATCGTACTCAGCCTAACGTAAGCCGTCTGCAAGTATTTACCAACTCATCGTCCACGGAAATAACTGCTCTAGAAAAGATAACGTAATAAGCTTCGTCAAAGAATGTCTCCAGTAAATTCAAGTAACGACCGTCACATGTTAGGATAAAACCTCGGGGCATTATTCATAAAGGTTTCGAGATTGACTACAAACCGAGCTATTGACGTCAACTCCTCGAAAACCTCTTATTTTTCAATGGTATCAACAAGATTTACACTGTCAGCCGAGTCAAAACATCGTCTAGGTAGGAAAATGCTTAGCCCTTCCTGAACCATCTCCACAGAGTCGAGATTAGCGGTTTGAACAAACACTCCTAGAAGTAGTAACCAGAGAATGCGACCAAGAGCTGGGGACACATGCGCCATGATAGGTTTGTATAGGAAAGATTAATCAGGGAATACGGAAGCATGGAGAGTGAAAGAAGAGTAGATTGAAGTTTTCCACAGAGAAATATCTAATGCTTTTTTTACTGGTCTTATATTAACTTGCTTCGTGAGTTTAATCGCATATCTATTACCCAATTTTTTATTTTTTGCTCTCTCAGACGATTCTGGTGGTCCATATCTGCGATCCTGATAAGCCATTGGCTTGTCAACAGGTTTCTCAGGAACCGAACCACCAGAACTTTACAGAAACACCCATGCCCTGGGTATACGAAAAACCGACCCAGGCGGGACTCGAACCCGCAACCCTCGGATTAGCAGGCGAGGACTTTACCCCGCCGCCACCGGGGCCGGCTAATGCGTAATTAAGAGATTAAAAGGCATACGAATGCTGAAAGTGAAGTCATAGGTAGTATGTGAAGCATATCAAGCAATAATGTTTTGCCTAGGAAAGCGAAAATAGCGGAAAAAAGTGCTCTCCATACGACAGCGACCCCTAGGTATGCCAGAATAAGCACAAGAATAGGCTAAGTGCAGTGAGAACGGGATACCTGAGAAGTGTTTGTGGCAAAAGTGGGAGGGATTGGGGTTAGGAATGAATAGGTTAGGATAGAATAGAATGATAGGTTAGGTTCACGAAAGAGTGTGGGTTGTATGCTCCAGTAATGGACATATGTGACATGAGTATGGTTTGTTGGTTGGGCCATGTTGAGAGAATGGATGAGAGTCGAAAAGCGAAACAGATAAATGGAGTAAATGCTTTGAGACGACGGGGGAAAACCGAGAAGTCATGGGTGAGTGTGATGGAAGAGACTATTAACATAAGGAGTACTACTGGTCTTAAGGACAGGAGATAGTGTATGAAGGTAACAGAAGCAAAAGAAGTATGCAAGGAATTCGCAGTATGGAGGAAATTATTAAAGCAGGGCCAGCATTATAGACCTATCACCGAGAATTAAACTGTTTTGGCTGTTCCTACGCCGAAAGGAAACGGCGTGATGGGTATGAACGTAATATTTAATGCGACCGGTAACGATGTTTTACATCATTATCCAGCAAACAGTTGCGGTTACATCCAAGTATAAATGCATTATAAGTGAGTAATGGTAGGAGGGGAAATGGGGGAAGGGATTCACGGGAGGAGGGGGGGGGAGGATAGCGGGAAAGGAGAAAATATTTAAAAAAATAAGTATTTTTTTCAACTAAACAAACGAAAATGAGGAATTCAATGTTTGTTTTGACTCACAGTCACGGTAGGACCTCTCTAGGACACCAGAATTAAAAACGAAGGTTTCAGGAAAAAGGAATACGAAAAGGATGATTAGTGAGGCATGTTGTTTTAGAATTAATATCTCAATCAGCTCAGGCTGTTTTACGCTACACTTAGGTCAGAACTGAAATCAGTACTCAAATCAACGACAAAAACTCGGAACCCCATTTGGAATTCAAGTCGAATTTGATGCAACGGAGCCTGTGTTGACACGATGCAATAATAAAATAGTCGTAGTTACATGAACTTTAATAGGGTATAGTGTAATGCATGTTGGTGACAGCTCACCCCCTGCCACACACCCTTGAGGCGACTTGCGGGTTTTCATTTAGATGTAGATGCTGATTTCAGTGCGCAGTCGGGGCATTTGCTGAGCTAGGCAACCTAAATATACTGCGTCATATTGCTGCAGCATATGTACTACATTGTTTACAAAACATTCTAAGTGCACCAGTTTTGTTGAACTGTTATTATAAGCCACAGTTATAACGGCATTGAATATTATTTTGGTGGATTGCAGTTCCACCGCCGGCTTCTCTCGAAACACTCGACTCGCCTGCTTGCCTGTGATTGGTCGTTGGATCCAAGAATTGGGTGGAAGTAACTAATGATCGATTTATATTTATTCATCATAAACTCTAACACCCAAGCACGGTACGATTTTAATCATACTGATTCAGTTAGATCTTCAGTACTGAGGTAATGGTCATGTTAAAGGGCCTAGAGAGCCGTGAATGGTAACCAGGAAGAAAATAATGTACGAACATAACTATCGAAGGTGGAGCGAGAAAGCAAGATAATTTTCTCGTTCCTGCCTACCCCACACATGCGAAGTGGGGTTAAAGTAATATCCGCAGTTTGGACATGAAACTCGTCAGATCACCCATGTTTTGAACTACGAAAGGCTTTTACGGGCACAAAATTCTTTTCTCCTCCTCTTCCTCGTGAGGAACGCGAAGCATTGCCTTCAACTTAAGTCCGCCCACGCAAATCCACGCCGTGCGAGACAGAAATATCACGTCGGGGGAGTCACGTGGGATCGGGAGAGGCGAAAAAAGAAATGAGTGGGCGGTTAGGATGGGAGAGGATGCACTCTTTAAACCAGTTTGACCGCAGCCACAAATTTTCGAAGACTCAATTATCTCCTACCCCAAACAACTAGGGTGGGGTTCGAGATGAAATCACGGCCAGATGCCAGTGATGAATCGCACCTTTAGGCTGTCTCATTATAGCAAAAGAGTTTATCATTTCGAGGAAGACGATTCCGAAGTTGCGTTAGCTACACCTGAATGGGCACGATGAATTCCTATTTCAAAAGTCATTTATCACTGCATTTGGAAAAACTTAGATTATAGGAATAGGTTAAATTATCTACGGCAGAAGTATTGACGAGTGACAGACAAGATAAAATCGTGATGCGCTTTTACAAATAAACTGGATGGCAAACACCGGACTAAAGCAAACAGGGTCGATATTACGGCTCTGTAGAAGCATTTCTACAAATTAGTAGTGATATAATTTCATTCCTAAGGTACTACAATACGGCTTGCAAGGAGTAAGGAATACAACACTGCACGCCGGACGTAACTAAATATTCTTATTTTACGTTACGGAATATAATGAATATAAATAAGAAGCTCACAAACTACAGCAAAAAATATATATTAACTGTGCGAGGATAAATTGGACTTAGCATCACACTGTTTATTTGCTTTCACAATTACCATTACCAGTCTTTTTCGAGTACTGCATTACCCCCCTTAAGGAAATACAGACGCTCCCACATTTGCTTGAAGCCACTTACAACCTTTAAGTAGCTAACCGTAATATTCATTGATGATTAATCTAAGAGTAAAAAGTGAGCTCTAATAGTAGAAAACACTGATAAGTAATTAAGGCCGGCCAAATATTTAGGTATCTGTCTTATTAAAGCAACACAATGGCAAAAATACAAAAAGAGTATTACGTAGCTGAAACAATGGGAATGGATTGAAAATTAAAATTGCGCTGGGGTCCAAAGTATATAAATATATTCCTTCTGCCAATATGTTGAAATGAAGAAACTAAGAACCAGAAATGAAAATATTGAGGGGGAGGTAGCCAAGGTAAAGAACACTTTCGAAGAATAGAGGAAACAAATGAAGGTAAACCATCGTAATACAGGTACAGTTCACGAAAAAATGAAACGTTAGAATATACTGATATATTTGACAAAATTATACTGTAGCGAGACGTGAACAATAGCGACAGCAAAGAAGATATTATAAGCTGTGCAAATCCTTTGTTGAAGAAGAATTATTATAGTAAATAGGCCGATTTTAAATACTTAAATCCTTCTAAGTCTACGGAAGAAGAGGACGGGGAAAGGCAAGGCAAAAAAATGATAGGCAGATAAGAAAAGTTATTCGGTCACATTATGCGTCACAATAGTTCACTGAAGACCATGATGGCGGGAGCATCGAAAGGGAAGAACTACAAAGAAAGGCTAACAGTCAATTACGAGAAGAAAATGACGGAAGAAGTTGCGCAAGGAGCTACGACCACATGAAAAGGATTGTGGCAAAGGATAGCTTGGATGGATGCCACAAATCAAATATCCACCGATGCTGACGCGTTAGCTAACCCGATGCACTGGATACGACCCACACGGACAATAACCGCTAGTAATTTTTAATTTAAAACTATCTGCTTCGATAGTTTTACGTAAGCTGCATCCTCATCAATTGAACCGAATATTCAAATTAATAATGACAATAAATACATTTCGGTAAAAATAAAGAGGCTAACATACAAGACTTAACTGTCATCTCACTACGATTCTAATATCACCAAACACACTATTTAGGAAAATACAACGCAAGAAGACACCAAGCAAACGGCTTCGAAGTTCACTAAATCATTCGGATAAAACAGACAAGAAACTGAGGATAAGATAACGTTATCATTAGGAAGTCAGTGTTATGTACAGAGAAACAGTTTAAGACATGAAACGAGAAGAGAAACCAACAGTAAATAATACACACTACATCCTAAAGGTATAAAACATTAAGCGCCTATTGATTCATGGGATTTTTTTCGAAAATATCGAAGAAATATCCTATTAGAAAGAACAAGAGCAAGACGCAAATGCAAAACAGTAAAGAGGTTCAACATTTTTCAACTAACAGAAGCCTACACAAAATAGGGACTTGAATGATGAAATTGGTTTTTAGTCACATTTACTCAGTTCAGCGGAAAAACAAGGAATTTGTTTATTCGACCACCTTAACAGAAGAAAGGAGAAAACCATTTGGCGCACACAAAGGAAGATAAGATACAGACGGATTGGAAAAACCTTGAGACACAATGGACTCCCAATGAGCATACACAGATATACGTAAGTCCAGTGAGGAAGATCAAGGGATAAGTACATAAATCTTATGAAAAATAAGGGCTATCAAGACATTAAGTAGTGACCATGAAAAATGTAAGTAAGCATGTAGGGCCAATCTTTAGACTGAACGACTTATTATAAGGTGATGAATAGAAGGAAAATGTGTAGGTACATTTACCGCGCAGGAGTTATACAAAATCGGTAGACTGGAAGCTGTAACATGGTGGCGCAAGAGAGAAGTTTAGAGATTTTTTCATGAAAAAGTCTCACACACAAATATTTGCAATCATCAGTTGACCGATCTAACGGATTCCCGTAGAACTTTGAAAACAAAACTTTGGAGCGATATTATGTTTTGTTATTGGAATTGACATCCGTCACTTCCACGAATTCACGCCTGAAACTATACAGTTTAAAGACTCGTCATGCCTAGTTTCCCAGAAACAATATTCTGCGAAACAACTTCCGGTGTAATAATGACCGAAGGTCGTTTGGAAATGCTCACTGGGCAATCGAAGCCAATTACAACGAAACCATCGGAACAACTGGAGACCCGTGGTGTCTGAGACCTTTTTCAAAAACCTAGGAAATATGGCGGATAAGATTCAATCTTTATAAACGTGAATACAAATGGGAGCCAAAAACTACTGCAATTAGCACACAATAATACGCCTGTTCGAGGAATTATAATTTTACCGATCGCGAGAATAAGACAAATACCGGGATTATAAGCCTCAACACACACTAAGAAGGATGCTATAGTGTCATGGTTATTGTCTCATTTCCACATTGCTCTGGGTAATGAATTTGTTAGGCAAACATTTCCATTAGTACGAAATGTGTTGGGTATTTACATACATTGGATACACTTTACGTAATGCCCGATTAACACAGCAAATTATCTTTTCCATCTCACGCATATCAATTATGATAGGCCGGTTTGAATATTGCCTAATATTTTTAATTTGTATGGACTTGATATCGTGAATTCGTACGCGTAATTTTTCCACTTGCTGCAGCCGAAATTAATTTCTCTCTCGATATGAATTTCACAATGGTTTCGTAAATCCTTCGACTGGTAACGTGCACAATAACAGGCCACCTATAACGACGCAGGATTTCGCGAATATTTGCGGAAAAAATGTCCGAGTGCCATTCATAACGAAGGCCAGCCAATCAGCGCGCAGAACAACAAGATTGTTTGGCATTGCAACAAACACGAGATCTAAGACAACTACTCGGCATATCTTTGGGAATTGATGGTAAGACACTATCGTAAATTACGAATTTAACACTGGACCGTGCCCCAAATTGGGGAATGAACAACAGTAGAGTAGACAGTAGGTACACACACACAAACTAGGGGGATGCACGAGCCGTGTTCCTTCTCCTTTTGGAGCGGAACAATATGGACTGAATTCTTTTATTGAAGTATTGTGCCAATATCCGACATCACGAAAAGCATGGGTTGGTCCGCCGTATTTCGTGATAAATGATATCCAACCCACTGCCTCCGATGTCCCTTCCCCGCTCACCACCACCGGGATGTCATTAGTAGTGGCACACCCGAATCCCACCACCCGCGTGCAGCTTACCTTCACCAGGCCAAAGATTCACCTATGAAGAACCCCACGCCTCTACTTCCATCCCTCTCCCCTTCACCTCTAAACCCCCCACCTCACAAACTTCTGGATGTATATGTGTAGATTGTAGATTGTAATTGGGGGGGCCTTCGTCAGGAGCCCGGGCACTTAGACCTTTCTTGGTCCATTGTGCCAACCCCATGCCTGTCTGCCACTTGCAGACAGGGGACAAGAGCACCACGTATATGTATATGTGTAACTAGACGACGAAAAGTACCTGTAAAACATCTGAAGATATAACTCTGTTACGAAATCAGTCGCTCCAAAAAATTTATGTGGAATTGCAAAGTTTAATTTTTCCTCGGGACAAAATGATGTCCTGTAAATTAAATTAATTCGGTTTTGAAGAATGAAGACTCGGGTTATGAGCTGAGGAATTTGGACCTAATCATTGACAGTTACTGTTACGGGTGAACAACCTTCTCACTCCTTGCAAGTATACGAACCAAATGGGTAAATAATCTAAAATATACACTACTAGGAGATATTATGCATGTGCCATATTTTTCTGCTCAATTCCCGCGTTAACTCTGAGCAATAGCATTCGTTCCACACAAATGTCCGCCAATACGAAATGCACTAACTAAAGTCATGAGCTGAAAAAAAGAATTGAGTAGAGAGCTACATCAAAACAGGCTGAGAATCAATGAGCGATAATGATGATGACCTAGACGAAATTCATGGAATTGTGATTTCATTTCACATTAACCGATTTCTGATGTATGTAATCTTCCCCCGAGAAGGAACACAATCCACATCCAGAAATGAGCTACAACAGGCAATGGAAAGGACGCATGTGCCATGATTTTTTCCTTCCTCCATTCCAAAGGCACTCCCGTACATTGGGAGCTTCCTGAACCACGCCCCCTTATCCACCTCCTCCGGAGCGGACCGTTGTTCAATCCAGCCGTCGCAAAAAAGAAAATACAAATAAAGAAAACAACGGACGAGGAGTAAGCCGATGTGGGATGAGTTCAGACGAAGGAAAGAGTGGTGGGTGGGGTGGGTGACAAAGGAGGGGAGAGGGCGAAGAGCGGGGAGGGGAAGGAGGGGAGGTGGAGGTTGGTCAACCTGTCCATCCAATGGACGAGGCAACGTACTCTCTCCCAGATAGGCGGCAGGGAGGGGAGGGGGGAAGGAGGCGGGGGAGAAGCGATTGGGGTGGGCGGGTGGGAGCAAGGCGGCCTCCTAGGCACGTGCGTCCATTCACCGCGGAACTATATAAAAAGGACTCCCGCCATGCCGTGGCGACCCAGCGCACTGCACCAGCAGCGCACTAAATCCATTAACAATCGACAGGGGGGAGAATTGCGTTCCACGAGGAAACCCCGCAAGGAGAGCACGATAAGGAAATGCGATGATTCAGGGCCACACGCGAAGGATTACGGGGTGATAATGGGGTGCGCAGTGAGAAACTTCGGGTCTCACGTCTATCTTTACTCTTGTAGTCAGTCGCGTACACCGTCTAGACAAGGCATTTCAACAGGTAACACAATATTGACAGTTTCAGGCGAGTTAGAGTGGAAATCCGTCAAAAATCTATGGGTCTTAGTCGTAATTTTCCAAAAATTTATCTTTAAAAAATTCAACGCGTTTCGAAATATTTCAAACCATCCTCAGCTTGAGACTAGATAGACATGTAAACGTTGAAACGCGTCGAATAAAAAAAAAATTTGAGGAAAATTACGACTGAGATTCGTTGATTACAAGCAGAATAGTCATCTACCGGTATACATATTAAGCGAAACTAATTCCTAATTTCGAGGATGGACATGAAATTGTATCAGAAATAAGAGTGACTGTCGGTGTGCTTGGTTTTGTTTTTTCCTTAAATTGAGTGATTAAGTGATCACTCACGTGAGACCCATCTCCGTAAACTCCTGAGTGCGAGCGTGATGGCGACTCACAAGGGTCGCTGAATTCATATAACTGAGTAAGGGAGTGCTTGTTTTTAATTTTTAATTGTTATATTCATAGACTATTCTAATTTTCTCTAACTTTTATATTTTAATTAATTTCCATTTTATTCCTGTTTCCCTTTCTTCCATTGTTTCTGTCTTCCTAATTTCTTTATGTTTTGATTTTGAATCTCAACTCCTCTACCACCTCTCCTCCATCCTCTGTGTCCCTCCTAAGATCAAGGAATTGGGGATTTATCACCGTCAATTACCGTTACTGATGTAGGTACCTTATTCCACAGAGTAATGGTAGAGTATGATTACTTTATGCTTATTCCCATACTCATCATAATAAGATTCAAGGAGTGAAATGCACACAAACTATAAAAATTTCACTTACAAATGTATAAGTGTTTTGTTCATTACGACCGAGGTTCCAACACCCTTTACGGTTGAGGCCCAGGTTGACACAAGGTGCTGAAGTATAGGTCGTAATGAACAAAACATTTAAGTAGAATGTACGTGGTTGGTTTCAATTTCCCTCCTTGATAGATTGATTCCACATTGTTAAGCCTGAAACAGTTACTTTATTTCAGAATAAGATTCGACGATACCTAGCATAACAAGCGGCTGAGTGAAGAAGTTCCTGAAAGTATGGAAAAACTCGGATCCTGGGTTCATTCTATGAAGTCCTGCATAAATGTTTTCGCATGGAATTCATTGTAAATTTGGACGATTACAGCAGCAGAAGATAAATGATTAAAATGAATGGAAATGTGGTGCTATGGAGGAACTATGACAATCAAATGGGCGGAGGAATCGCCATGAAGAAGCCTTAAGAAGGTCTTGGGAGAAGAGAGGCTTGATGAAAAATCTACGACGTAAAAGACTACACGCATTTTGGGAAACAATCGTCTCTTGAAAACAATAATGGGGGAAAATTTAATTGGAAGAATTACCTCTGAAGACCGAGGTTTGAATACTTTATGCAATTTTTAAGGGATGTTTTCATGTGGAATTATGAAGAGGTTGAGCACAAATCATCTTTGGTGACAGCTGAAGACATTATCAGACATCAGAAGCCACGATAGTTCTTATCCACTGACATGAGTGAGTGATGGTGAGCTTTGACGCTCCGGGAAAGCGAACACATTGGAAGAGCTTAAGGGTGTAATGGAGGAGGAGTTCATTCGCGGAATTTTCTTTAAAAAAGTCACTGAAACCGTTCTCCCACATTCGACGTGCCTAAAACCCTACTTGTTCACAATGCAGCCTCCTGTTCGTTCACTCAATTGAAATAATCCAGAGATATGATTGGACATTCCCAGAAGCCCACACATAGGGATAGGACAGGTGTTCAGAGGCAACCAGTCTAACTGTACATCCTTGGGAACGCCTAGGGTGGTCTAGGGATCCAGCTTCCCAGGGCGTGACTCACAAAGGAATATTTTCACTTTAACTCGAGCGACGTTTCAGGTGATTAATGAGAAAGGACACTCAAGTTAGAGGCACATTATGGCCTAGTATCCACAGGACCTGTGGATATTATCTACAGGTGTTAGATATGTCCGCCCTTAGTTTCACTGGTGCCAAGAAACATTAAAATATTTTCGACGATAAATTACCCATGAATTTCCAGAATATCAATCTGAATTTATACGAGATATCTAAATGTTACAGATACGAAACTGATACAACGAAATGGTCTCCACAGTATATTTAAACAGATAATAATAAAAATCAATATAGGTGTACCATCAGGAACAAAAATGGACTTTTAAAATATAAAATCCCTAAATATCATCCAAACATTCCAAAGCCAGCCACAGGTGGTATTATAATACGTTTCTTTTATAATTTTTCTAGTTACAAGCGAATGAACCTAAAAATAAAACTCATTAGCCAAGTGTTTTTTACAAGCTTGAGCACACACTACCAGTTTTCTGCATCATTTCTTGGGCAAGTAATTTTCTTTTGAATCACTCATACTGAGTACAAATATGCCTACTTACTTATGCTTCTTTTTTACTATCACTAAAAGTGGGGAGCCTTTAGCATCTACATTTTTTGCGCGCGCATTCATCTAGATTAGGGATGGGACAGTTCGATTTGGGCTGAGATCTGAAGGAAAGAATGGTTACTTAGGGAGCGGGACGATATGTAAGGCGAGTGCTACACTATACACAGCAATAGCTTCGTCCTTTTTAAAGAGTAAGAGAAACTTACAGAGCGAAATGTTTACAGCACATAGACGTGCGCAAGGAAAAGTGCGAGGTTCATGTAACCATCTTCCGCAGTATCGACAGAGCAAGTCTCTTTCATGCATGTATGTATTAATGATTTCGGAGAGGAAAGTTTTCAAAAAATGAAAAATTCCTTAATCTTTTTCACTTTAATTTCAAAACAATAAAATAATTATTGACGGGCATTTAAAAATAATGTGGCGGATTTACACATCATATTATAATAAACAACGGATTGATATCGGAGCTTAGGAAATGGGACAATTATCTTACTTAGATGAAGCAACCCAACTCACGACGACCTTAATATGCTAGATAAAGACACAACACACGAGATCTTTTGTGGTTTGCTTTGCCTATGCTCTGCTACCCTATTAAGGCTAGACCTTTAGCAAGGCCATGCGCCCACATGCTCCACAAATGTAATCGTAGAAGAAACGGAATGACATTGGAAGATGATTGTTTTTCAACACGTCGAAGATCAGTGGGCAGAGCTGAGCACAAGATGTGAGGAAACGACCGCGGTACACAGACCGACGAACATTGCGCAACCTCCCGACTCCATCGACTGGGGATCTCTAACCCACCCGCTGCAAAGGATTTGGCGAGCGAAACAATTGGCCACTCACGATCGCATCTGGATGGAAAATTACGACACTGCAGCAATTACTTTCACAAAATGCGACGCATTGATGAATAATTGAGGAATGAACAAGGACGCGCTTGAACGTGACATTTAAACCTCAGGAATCCAATACCACCGCCAACATACCTATTTATGAATGAGTTAATAAACCCAATTCCTAAAATAACATTGGAAATACTTTCATAATATATTCAATTCCATTTAAGGGCATTTCAACAAGCTGAAGCCGGTTTTGGGAGACCACAACAAAGTTATTCCACCCTTTCTTTCATATTCACAATAGAGACCTCTCGAAAATCTTCACTTTGATATAATAACAAATTCCTGTGAATATTACAATTGAGAAATAGATAAACCAAACCACAGCCTTCAATTCGAATGCCTATTTTCTTTTTTGATTGGTGAGGTTGAGGCTCAATAGGCTCTGCGAAACACGAAATTCACACATCAAGGTAAGAGAACTAGTTCCATTCCCAAAGCGACCAGCAGTTCCTGTAAAAACGATCAGTAAGAAGGATAATCATATACCTAGGAATGTCATGTGCAGGCTATCGTAACGTTGTTAAGATGAGACTACAGGATTTTCCGGGGATATTCACGGCGCACAGTGGGACAGAACCCCCCAAATTCGTGGCCAAAACTATCAAATTCGTCCGATTTCTTCCAAATTTTGTAAAAATGGGTTTATGGGGTCGCTGATAACGAATCAGAAATTAAAATTAAAAATAAATAAATTTGACAAAATATACATAAGAGTGCAACTATTGCATTCAGGGTGTAATAGAGTACCAGAATGGTAGAATTACTATTTGAGGAAGGGTTATAGATAAAAATGTTTGTCAAAAAATTGACCAAAAGTGACCAAAGTGTATCATACGATTTTTAATTGAATGTTAATTTCAAACTCATATCATGGTCATCTTCATTTTTACTGGATTTTTTTGTACATTGCTATGCAGCAATAAAATATAAAAAACTTTTCTCAGAACATTTTTCGCAAGACTTCAATTTTGACCCTGACCTAGTCTTCTAGGTCGTTTAATTGAGGTAAAATTATTTCTTAGGGTAGAGATATCCATGAAAGTATTTTAGAATAAGGTTTTGCTTCCCAAGAGGGGTCATAAATGCATATTCAGTCTTTTTAGCCACACCTCCAGGTCTACATTTCTTCAGAGGAAATTAGCATCTAAATATATAAAGAAGAATGTTTTTCTGTTTGTCGTTTGTCTGTATGTCTTTTATACAAATCTACAGTTTTACTCCGAGTGTGCAGAAATTTTGCAGGCTAATAGTTCAAGACAGGAGGAAACATTGTAGTCTATTTTAAAGAGATCTCAGGGCCCCAAAAGGTTCCAAAAAGGGTCCCTTTAGTGTTCTACGCTACGTATTGGGTTTTGTGCAGTGGTTTCATTTTTTCTTTTTAAAATTACTTCCGCTCAAGATAGAGGGTCGGGATCTTTCTATCAAATGGCTGAAAGAATGAAGTTTTTATTTCTTAAAATCAATTATCTTTTCCAATTCGTATTTGCCTGAAAATCGTGTTTTTAACTGCAAAAACAAACCTTTTTCTCTGAAATCAACAACAGCATATTTCCATGACAGCCAGATTTTGGTCTTTAACGCATTTAAAATTCATTTTGCTTAGTTAAGCTGATTAGGAATGCTAAGCAATGGGTTTTGTGCCGTAGTGTATTATTTTTATTTCTAAAACTACTTTCAATCAAGACAGAGTACATCTCAAGACGAATATGCGTGTTCACTTAAAAGGAGATCCAATTGCAGAGTAGTTTTCAGAATTTGTCCGACTGTTTTCTTTGCTCCCATACGAATACAAAATTACTTTTGTCCGAAACATTTTCATAGTTGATACTACCCTAAAAATTACTTCGTCAGCATGTAGCCTCACCTTCAAGTTTTAGTCAAGATCAGAATTGAAGTCTTTGGAAAAAATGTTTCGTTAAATATTTTTTTCGGCAAATTAACAATGAGAAACAAAATTACTGGTTTTCGTTTGAATAAAAGGAGTTTACCTTGAAATGATCTTGATATGACCCACCCACGATCCCCGGTTAGTAGTCCAACGCCCTACTCAGCTACTACTACTAGTCATCTGCTTAACAATAGCTTCCTCTTAGAAACATATATGCGGTCTTTTTTGGCTTTATGATATACTGGGAGGGAAAAGTAAAATTAATTATTCGATCAATGGTGCTTCGCTATACGAGCTCCTTTATTAACAAGGGCTCCCTATCACCGAAGAACATCGGATGAGAAAGAACTATTTAAATATATGTATATACCACACTACATACCACAGGTTGGGAACAGCTAAGTCATGTGACACTAGGGTGGTCCTTATTACCCGAACTTCGTACTTCCATGGGGAGTTCCACTAAATTTGTTTCATTTGGTCACAAAATAGCAACTGGACTTGCATTTATAGATTCAAGTGCAGGCGGGAAAAAGCGCGACTTTGACGGTGCGCACTTACTTTTGGGGCCCGTATCTAGAAAACCCCCGGGCAATATTTAATGATATAGAAGGCAAAACACATCGAGTGTCTAATAAGTCTTTGGCGAAAACACGAAAGCAATTAGAAAATCTGAGTGCTCCGTTATCGTCACAAATATACGAAAATACCCCAAAATGCTCGAAATTACAAGGGTTTAAGTGGGAAGCGGTCTTCCTTTTATCCGATTGCAAAAATATTACACTCAATTCGTTTTCCAGCCGAATAGGAGAAATTTATAAATTCACAAATAAATTTTTTCCAACTTGTGAGGACTTTCTTAATGTGACACGTTTAGTTTGTTCCGAAAGTAAATTTGCATCGGTATCTACGAAATACCGAGCACGTCACCTTCACGGTGTGTGGTACGGGGTGACTCCACACCAGGCGTGCAGTTCACGTCCCATTTCGAATTCGAACCTCACACGACCAGAAAACAGCCAGCAGAACAATATGCAAGGCCAAAGCAGAAACCAAGGGAGTGCTACGTTGACAAACATGCTAACATTCAATACACGGGTTAACATACTACACACTACTGATTAGTATTACTAATACTAATATAATATTAATTCGTAGAGAAAATAAAATCATACGAGATATTTTTATCGAGATTAGGCGACAGCAGTAGTGGTAAGTTATTAAACAGAAGTGCAAAATGAAGTCTACCAACCAAGATTCTGTCTCGTCTACATATCTCGACAGTCATGTTGACATACAAATTTATTACAAAAATATATCGACCACGAAAGTATTATTTTGTTCTGAAAGTTTCCTCGGTTACACTCGACAAAAAGCACTTAAAAAAAACTAAGGAGCTCGAGTTTCGCCGCAAAAAAATGCGGCGGGACATATGCGACCACCTGTTTTTTCAAGAACGCAGATATCATCACGTATGTGATTTCACGGCTGAAAGGGGGAAGCCCGACAAAGAAAAAGCATTCACCCCCGCGGGGCGATTCACCGCTCGCGGTGAAAATTGGCGATAACATACCGAGGTCCTGGGAGTCTCTTAAAGATACGCAGAAGAACGTCACGATCCGTGGCACGCTAAAAAAGCAAAAGTCGTGACGGTCCCGACGACGCGCGTCGCAACTTTCGAAACGAGAGGCTTTTATTTTCTTCTTTTTTTTTAATTCGGCCCTCAGCAACTGCGGGACAAACGAACGAAGGAGCGAGGGCAAACAAGAACGCACTAAATTCAGATGATCTGAGAAGGGGACGGAAAGGTAAGGAAAATACTTAAAAGAGAGGGTATTCTGAACCTCAGCGTAATAAAACCGCACACACGATGGGAGGAATCCTAATCCCAGTTAAGTCGGGCATAAAACGGCAGAAAAGATAAACCTCCATCACATAAACGCACTTTCACCTGAATATCCAAGAGGCTCGTTTGCGTGAAAGCAGCGGCTATAGTCAAATACTAAAATAAAAAATAAAGAATATAGGCAAAAACGAGCGCATTATTTTATATAATAAAAAACAACCTAACATACATTCGTTATTGTGTTTCTCTAGGCTGTTTCACACGACACTCAGGCTAGAACTGAAATCAGCACCGTAAATTCCCTGCCTTTAACCTATGGGCAAAACGTATATTATTTCTTTATCAACGTATTAACATAGACAAAAGATAACGCATTTTTTAATTTAATAAAAAACCACACACCATAAATATGTAATTTTTTTGCCCTAGGCTGTTTCACAAGACACTCAAATAGCACTGAAATACGCTCCGTATATCCCCTGCCTTTAATCTTCGGGCAAAACGTATATTGTTAATTAATGTATTAATATAGGCAAAAACAAACGCAATTTTGAATTTAATAAAAAACAACCTAACATACATTCATTTTTGTGTTTCTCTAAGCTGTTTCACACGACACTCAAGCTAGAACTGAATTCAGCTCCGTAAATTCCCCGACTTAAACCTACGGGCAAAACATATATTATTAATTAACGTCTTAATATAGACAACGAATAACGAATTTTTTATTATCATAAAAAACATCCTAACATACATACGTAATTAAGTTACTCTAGGCTGTTTCACACGACACGCTAGCACTGAAATCAGCTCCTAAAACTTACTGCCTTATGGGCAAAGTGCATATTTGAGAACATTCCTGCGATGACGACCAAAATATACAAAGTGACATAACTTTAAAAACGCACCAAAGCCTTACAAAAGCTGAATGCGGTGAATAAATTCGCTTTCACTTGAAAATAAGTCTACGTGCGCAGGCGTAGAAGCTTATTTACTCGCCGTAATTCATTTGCATCACGATTCTGAGACATACCAGGGGCCGGAGAAAAGGATCTTCAAAAGAAAAACCGCATCATTCTCAGATGAAAACATTGAATTTTACAGGGGAGCAAGTCGAAAGAACATCAAACACCGAAAGATTCACAACAGCTGTTCAAACGGGGTGGAAATGGAAGGCGATCCCCGAAATGGAAGGGATGACTCGACTTCCAAGCAAAGCGTGGCATGCGAGCTACCCCCACATGGATGAGGGGGATGCGAGAATGGCAGACAACACAAACAACGCGATGGGCCGAAAGCACGCGTGCAATTCGTTTCCACGAGGGAAGGAAGAGGATAGGATTGCGGACAGCGCGAGGGAAGGTATGGAAAGGGGAAGTAACAGATGCCGCCACAGAAATTCAAAATTCGAGCGATGTCATGAGAGGAGGATGAACTGAAGCCTGTACCACGCGAGGCATTAACTCTCGCAGTCTGATGCACATACATGTACAGTCATAATTGCGTCACGTACAGTGATTTTCAAAAGTTTTAGGACAAACTGAGTGGAGTCACTAAAGTCAAGTTCACATGGATCCGGAACAGTTGCGGAATGTGGGACGCGGAAATGCATCTAGCCAATCACACTCGCTTTCCCACAATTTCATTTCTACAGTTTCGTTTGAACTCTTGCTTTACGCTATTCACGGCAATCTTACCGCAATGTTGCTCTTGGTTACGCACCGCAGCCTATTCACCTGGATGTAAATGGGTAATCAAATTAAGTATTCGTGAAAGGAGCCTAATTCGTGCACATTTATCATTCTATTTCGGTTTCCATTTGAGTAAATGCTTGGTGCGGGGGCAATTATTATTTGCACTATTTAAACAACTTCTTGGCCAACACTTTTCAATACGCATTTACATGAAGCTGAATAGGTTGCGGCTCGTAACCAAGAACAAAAATACTGTAAGTGAACTCGATTTCCTTGAGAAGCGTCAGTGGCTCCTCAATATGTCCTAAAACCTTTGAAAATCACTGTACCTAAGTCAATGTAATTGAAAGAATTCCTTAAATACTGCTCGTAAAATAGCTCCTGCTATAATTTGGTGTATTAATACTTGCTGTCTCGGGTCCACATTGATTTCTGCCATCCGTTCCACGACTAAATGCCCCTAGCCGATAATAACATGGTAACTACTGCTAAAACGCAGCAGAAAAGCCCGTTATTTAGAGATAAAATCGTCGATTTTTTTCGGTTAACAACCGTACGCAAGAATGGCCTACTTAAGTTAACACAAAAGACTGTCTTCCTAAGAAAACATTCCATAGATTGAACGTTTAAAAGATTGCTTGTTCTCAAGTTTTTCATTCGTTCACCAAAGAAAGTATGACCTGAAGCTGTTAATAACTGCACGATGAAATCCACCGAGCAACCTTGACAAATTAGGCAGCTGTAAATGGTGGGAATGAAACAAACTCTCCAAAACCTTTAAAAATACGGCTTTGAATACTTCACAAAAACTACGGTATTGAATACTTAAATTAAATTACTTTGAAACGACTTCATCTTCTTCGTCAAGCGTTCTTCAAACAAATGATATTTCAAAACTGTATTCCAGGGCCTACTTCTCTATGCTTCGAAATAAAATAAAAAAACGTATGCTCAAGTTAAGAAATAATTTAAAAACTTAGAGAACATTGATATCGCATAATTTCGTATTTTTTAGGGTTACTTTTAATTGTACCATAGTACAAAACTAGGAGAGAACTTGTAATTATTTCAACAAACCTATCCTAAGTTGGGTTCTGGGCAAAGACATTACGAATCGTCAACTTAAAACCTCTAACATGGAGGGCATAGGGCGTCTGAGCGCATAGCGATATAGTCGAAAATGAACACATAATTAAAATAGGTAATACGCAGAGGTAGAGGAGATATGAGTGAGTTAAAGAATGTAAATGGTCAGGTAGGTATCGGAGAAGACAAACGAGGAAGTGCTGGATACGGTAGAGGAAAGGAGGTTGGTGGCGGAGATTGAGAGGAGCAAAAAAAAGAGGATAGAGAACATTTATAAACGACACTTTGAAGAGGGTGATTGAGGGAGGGAAGTGGGGAAAGCACGGAAGAGAAAGGAAAATAAGTGAAATTTTGGACAAGATTTAAGGAGGCAGGATAAATGAAGACCTTATGAGAGACTTAAGGAAGGGAAAATGGATAGATAGGTCAGGAAAGTTCAGGGAATACCCCACAAAGAAGTATTCCAAAGCAGGAACTTTCCATAGAGTTACCATTAAGTTGGAAGAACATGGAATACATAAATTCCATAAAAGTTTTAATGATCAGCCTTGTCCAACTCCGATGGCTGAAATTTAATTTAGTTACCAAATAAAAAAACCCCGGACCCAAGGCGGTGGGCGACCCAAGACCCCTTGCCACATCCTTCAAGCGGTAAATTGCCCTACTGGATGCACGACTCAAAGAGAAATGCGCCCACGACTCGGAGGACGAGTGAGTCGCCGACAAAGGAAATAAAAATGAAAACCTGGCGACTTCAAAAGCACACAGATAACCCAGCGTTTTGTCATGATATCAATGATAATTTCATAATCTTCGGAATCTTTACAGGACATTTTTAATTCATACTTCCTGTTTCTGAATATTTGTGGATTAACGCGAAGTTCGCCAAATATTTTATAGACTCCAGAGTTATTTTGATAATTATTGATAGTGATTTTTCTTGTTTATTTCATTATTTATGGCGAAATGCGCATGAAAATGCACCTGAGACGGTATTTTTTTGACCAACGGATCCATTACTTAAGAAAGTATGTACCTACATGACACAAATTAATCAGTGCATAAAAAACGGAAGATAACAGAAAAATACTAGATTATTATGACAACCCTCGAAGAAAATCGGATAATCAAAATCAACTTAATTTAAAGTGACTCGTTTCAGCCTATTATCCTAAACCTATTTTCAGGTTAAGTTCATGAACTTCTTCAGTCTTTTAAGATATTTTACGATACAATAAATTCTGATCATTTAAACAGGGCTCAAAACGTGAAACTCATTGGAACTGAAGCGAATTTCCCTTAAATGAAAGATCAAGGGATAAAAACAAGTGTAAATACAAGAAAAGATCCTTGATGTTGAAAATCTCCTAATACCCTTTCTAGATTTCATACTGAAATAAAATAAAAACCTTCGTGCTTCTAATACGCTAAATAATGCCATCTGACCATGGATTCATATATAATTTTCTCATTTAGATATTGACAAAAGTTGTCAATACCACGATCTGATTACATTACATATAGTGTGGAAAGAGATAAAAGGTTTTTACTTAATTTTTCTAAGAATAGCGAAAGTTTTATTAAATTGACGCATTAAAATTATCGCCCACGCTTTATCATTTCTAAGGTTTCTTATTTTATGTTACCATAAATAGGGAAGGTTTTCACAAACTGACGCATTGAAATTACCGCTCATACTTACTAGTTATAAGTTTGCACTACTTCATTACTCTCTCTCTCTCCAGTTCAGCACACTTCCTATACATCTCTTCCTCACATCCATCGCAAGAAAGTACTCTACGTTGAAAACCCGGAGACAAATGCACTTGACTTTCTGAATTCCCGTCATAATGCCGCACATGAAGGTGAGGCGAATAGTTAGAGCAGAAGCCAAACAACATTCTCGCATACAGCGGTGGGAGATAATTGTAAAGGAAGGGGAGGAAGTGCAGCGGGGGAGGAATGCGCAGTCAGAGGAAGAGATTTCACATGTGAGGGATGAGGGAGAGACGAACACTGCATCATTCTGCTCCGCGCGGCGGGAAGTGAAGGAGGGAGGGGGAAGGTTCTGCTTTGACAAAAAAGAGGCGACGCCGCGCACGCGAGCGGAAATGGAATCGCGATATGAGAATGAAGAGGGGGAGGAGAGGGGGTGGATGGGATGTGGGGAGAGAGAGGATGGTGGAGTTGTCGGGGGAGAGGAAATGCAAACGACACCACGAGATGGGAAGGATGGGGCGGACGAAGAGTGATGCAGCGATGACGTGCCTGCAACATGTGACATCATTCGATACGCTACGTCATTCGATATGCGACATCATTCGATATGTGACATCATTCGATATGCGACATAATTCGATATGCGACATAATTCGATATGAGACGTATTTCGATATGCGATGTCATTAGATAAGCGACGTCATTCGATATGAGACATTCAACATGCGACATTTTTCGATATGCCATGTCATTCGATATACGACATGATTCGATATACGATGTTTTTTCAAATGCGACGTCATTCGATATGCGCCGGCATTCGATATGCGACATGATTCCGATATGCGACGTCATTCGATATGCCACATAAATCGACTTGCGGAAGAATTCAGCATACGAAGTGGGTAGGTACTGCTATAGGCCGTAATATTTTATATACGACATAATTTTACGAGCAAAATAATTCGATACGCAGAATTTTTTAAAGTAGAATTTATCCTATATGCCTTAAAATTCGATACACGACATCGCGAAATACATCGATATAAAAATCATTCTATTACCTGATATTAGGTGATATCACCTTAAACACGATTAAATATAATATGCAATGAGACTCCTCTAGAAATATCATGCGGTGCATCGCGTTCTTATTGAACACCAATATTGCGATATTGAAATTAAAAAATCGCACACACAGGCACATGAATATGCCACAGTGCGGTGAAACGCTCGTCGTGCCAGCAAAATCAAGTTTGTGGAAATAACATAGTTGGTTTTTCTCAACATGGATATCCATCATTTCCACGATGCTAGGCCTGATATCATCAGTTTTATTCGATATAACATGTATTATGGTACGTTACTTATGAATCGGCATTTTGATATCGGAAAAAAGGCACAGCCCTATCCAGCGAGCAGCATTTGTGGCAAGGACGATAGGGACAGGGAAGAAAGGGTAGACGGGCCAGGACTTCGGGTTTGTGGATGGAAAAAATCTGACACGAGAGTCAGGGGAATGGGAGTGGAGAGAGAGAATGAAAGGAAGAAGTTTCATGAGGATGGTGGGAATGTGTGGGAGAGAGAATGGCCCGTGATTTTAGAAATCGTGGCACGTTATGAAAACACGGAGAGTTAAGAAGTGTGCCAAGAGCAGTTCAAGAATCGCCCATAAAGAGGTCGCCCATAACTTACACCGTGCCACAAACACTCCATTATAAGATGCTCGCTGAATGGCAAGGAGTCGGAGAAGAATGAAAAGATGTGACGGATGTTAAGGAGTGGTTTAAAATTTCGTAAATGCCTCAATTTTGAGACTATCACACTTTAAATCGGTCCCTATTACCTGGCCGGAAAAGGAACGGCCTAGGGGTTGCGGGTTCGAATCCCGACTTTGACCGGAATGCTGTGAGCAATATGATTGAGGTCGCAAGTTAAACGGGGCGATGTAACATTGGCGGATGCAGTAACAATTAACCAAGACTCTCTGTCATGCAAAAATATCCTTTTAATTCGTTAGTGCTAAGTACATTGTCCAACAATTTAATTTACTAATGCATGTAAATGCGGTGTATTCGATCAAATGTTATTGCTTTAGAACATCATTCTATTTCCATTCTAATACCATTTATAGCACACCATTCTATTTCGACCCGAGCAATCTCAAACCACTATGAACTGCTCACCAGAATGATCGCTAAGCGGGGATCTTAAATAATCTTTACAGAATCACCAACTTCATTCATAAATGGGAAGTTCACTATCATTGGGTTAAACAAAATTTCACAAAAAATTATAAAATTTGCTATATTATCACGTTAAACATACGTAAACGAGTCACAGTACGAGTAGTTTATAGTCATGCGACGTAGTATTGGAGTGAAATAGCTATCCTCCTCAGTAATGAAATGGCAGGCATGAGCTAATTCTTTCACTTGATTAAGAGATAGGTTATGGTAGTTCACGGTTAAGTGAATTTTACCGAAAGAGGAGATAAAAAGCTAAACAGCATACTCAAAATCACTGCATGACAATTAGGGTAAGAGCTTATCCGCGTCACGCATACCGTTCTGGTTGATTCATAGCAATACGCGTATTGCGTATCGTTTCACGGCATGATGCAGGGTCATTAAGGCGGAATAGAAATCACAGGACTAACCTGTCTTTTTTCTGGCCACTCGTGTGAGCGCTAAATCGGCTAACTAGGTCTGTGGGGCGGCTGAAGACTAAGCACGTTAAACTTCGACTATGGGCTGAACACTGACTCACTGCAAAGCGAGATGTAACCACCTCATAGCGGCCGCACGCTTGCAATACGCGGAGTTATGCTGACCGGGCGCTTCGGCGCGGATTTTATCACGTTACAGGAGTTACAGTCACGGAGTGTGGCACGCATGGCGGGTCAGAGAGAATAGGGTTTCGCTGAGGATTGTTTCCCGGCCGATGTCATGACTAATGCAATGGATAGTGGGCTTGGGTTGGTGGGTTAGTTATTCCGTGGAGGCGACGGGCTAGTGAGGTCATTTAGGTAGATTGTGTGAAAATCACTTCACCTAGAATTTGATTCATTTGACTTCATTTTAAAGAAAAAAACTCATCATTCCAAAGATATCAAAATACCAACCCCATTGCCGAAGTACTTTTCGAGCAATTTACCTACAAATTTAAGCTGTTTTACATGTGATAGATTACGGCTGTGCGCTCCAGAGGGACAATATTTATTTAAAAAAAATAGGAACTTCTAGCACCTAGATTTCGCCAAAAAACTAACGGTGTATAGGTTGCATATTTTCTCAACTATTTATAAAAATTAATCATTACTCACCAAAGTATTTTTTACAAAATCGCAAAAACTGCTGTTTTGAAGGGTTTTCAGCCGTACGGCGTGAAAAATGAGTCAAGTTAGCGACTTATGTTGCTTTATTTATTTAATTACCAAGAATTTTGGCCATATATAACTATATCTTTGCGCCATTAATACTACAATATTTATTTTATAATTCTTACAGACGCTGAAATAAAAAAATAAAATTTTAATATGGTCTCCATTATGACAAGGGAACTATGTCGCTCAAACTACCTTAAGTCATAGGGGTAGTTTGAGCGAAATATCACTACGCACAAAATTCAATGAGTTTGCCCTCGTTATTTAGAAAAAGTATTATATATCTGATGATCCAAAACATCAGCCGCTTTTTTATACTATTTTTCTTTGTCCAAAAATATGCTGTTTTCAGAAGAGACTAGGCACGGTTGTGCGCTCTACTGTGACATTATTTTCAAAAAGAGTGTCGCAAAGATGACGTCAGAAATTTAACGGCAGTTAGTTCGTATGTTTTTAAAATTATTTTTTAAAGTAAATTTATTTGTAACTCACTACAATAATTTTCATAATTTCGCTAAATAAACCTTCGGCTGTGAAAGTCGCAAAGATGACGCAAAAAGAGTTTCGCAAAGATGGCGTCAGAAATTTAGCGGCGGGTAGTTCGTATGTTTTTTAAATTATTTCTTAAGTAAATTTATTTATAACTCACGGTAATAATTTTCATAGTTTCGCTGGAAAACCTTCGGCTGTGAAGGTTTTTTCAGCGTACAGCGTGAAACAAAGTCAAGTTAAGACTAATCCTTACAACTACTTGGATTTTAAAATAAAATTGGAATAATATCGGGGTATTTTATGACTGAGGAAATATCGCTCAAAATACCTTCAGGATGGTTGATATAAATCAAGATGGGTGATTATAAAGGGTAGGATAATTTGGGGGTGGAGGAAGGGTGAAAAGGAACCCGGCGTCGGAATAAGCCTCATCAAAACGATGTTTTTTCTGCATTGTGTGTTTCAAAATAAAAGACCATGGGTACCGAATGGGTAAGACCACTCTTAAATATGGGTACCGAAAGACCACCTACAGAATGTGACATAAAATTAGAAGGCAAAATCAGGTATGCTATTTTTCTTCATATAGAAATAAACCATTAAATTGTGGAATACTTTACCAAATGCATTAGCCAGTATCTGTAAAGTGCCATTATTTAAAATAAAATATTATGAATATCTTCTAAGAAATTCGTAGCATCTAATGTTACTGTGATCAAATGTTCTTACTTTGACGTCGCTACCTTTTACTCTTTTCTTTCTTTATTTAAAATATTGTCCATTTATTTACTTCTTATTTTGTACTCCATACTGTAGTTGATCCTCCGTAATTTTTATTTTTTCACTTAGTTATTTCTCGGTTCCAACTGTAATTAAAATTGTGCTATACGCTGTCACACATCAATAGGCGACCATGTGTTTGTTCCTTCCGAACAACATAGTGCAATACTTGAAGTGCTCTCCACTGGGCATCGAAGTACGGATCCCAATATCATACCGGTTTCAAGGAGTACAAAATTCAGAAGTCCAAAATTACCTCTTTTTCCTGTCCCACATGCGGTTCCCCAGAAGGTTAGCTCGCGACAATAAATTTACGAAGATCAGCTACTTTTCCCTTGCTAGAACCACCTTGGAATACGCTTCCAGAATTTGGGATCCTTATGAGGTAGGCTTAAAAACCGAGTTAGAACACGTGCAGCGAAGATAGGCAAGATACAAGGCCGTCATGATAATCTCGTTAGTGTTACTGACCTTTCGCAGCAACTGGGATGGGAATCCCTTTCAGACCGTCGATTAAAATTTAGACTTAATCTATTATGTAAGTTCCAAACAGAATTATTCCCTGACGACTTTATAATATTTTACGAAATCCGACATACGACGGTATGCATATCAGATCATGAGAATTAAATTAGGGAACTAGACTGCAAAACGGACAGATTTAAAATTTAATTTTCCCGTTAACGATAAGAGACCATAACAGCTGTCAATGATACTTTAAACTAGGTCTGTCGATAGGTAGCGTAGCTCTTAGTAGTAGTAGTACTCCCTAATACTTGTATCCTTATCTATCTGCTACCTAGTACATACAGCACACCGTGCATGTTTTCAGCATAACCCCTTGAATCTCCACCTAATCTATACCTATAGTGTAGCGCATGCTTATGAGGTTTCGCCTCCTGACAAGCATTAGAAACTTATGCTAACGCAACAATAGCCCTCGTTACGTTAATTTTCATAGGGCATTGTGTAATTTAAGTTTGTGAAAGTTCACTCCCAGCCACCCACCCTTGAGGTGGCTTGCTGGGTATTATCTATGTAATGTACCTACTGAAATATAGAAAACTCACACTTCTTAGCTGTTTACTAATGTGATGAGACACAACACCCACATTTGAAACGCACCTTCCGATCCAAAAAATTATTCACGTCGCTAGCATCCAGCTCCACAGCTTGCAGTCCACATAAAAAAAACATTTTATTCGAATACGATTGATGAAAACTCGACTGATATCACTAAATACTCGAATTTAGTATTAAAAATACCGAAGGCAGAGAGAAAACTTAACTAGACTTCTTAAATGAAATTAAAAACTTAAATGCATCAAATATTAATAAATTTTAGTGATAATGTGATTTCACTCAAAGCTCCAAAAAAAATAAATACACGGGCAATTTGAAACATGGTTTAACTACGCGGGTGTCACGAAAGAATACGCTCGGTTGTTTAAGACTGCTTGGCTGCTATCCTTGAGGCTGCCAACTACGCTCCAACAAATTTGCTTTAGCACACAATGGCTTTATAAGAAAGTGGACATTTAGATGCATTATTACTACCCATTTTACAAATAAGAACACTGTCAAAATGAAAAATAAACAAATGCAATTGGAAATAAACACCGTTTATAATCAAGAGCGGACTATTAAGGACCGTCAGTAAGTCCCTTGAACATTCTTATCATTAAAAGTCAATGTTCACTATCATGCTTAACACTCACGAAATAATAAAGTTAAGAAACTTTATTATTATTAGGGTTGTATAACGGTTGAAGTAGGATCAAATGGAATAGAGTAAGAAGCCTCTAGCTTTATACAGGGGCAGGCCCCTATCTCCTTTCTGTTTTCTTTTTTCAGCTCGGCATACGTCCTGCATAAGCTCTAGATTGGGAAAGTATGAACAACGACACCAAAACTGACCTATCCAGTACATGGGGAAGATAGTGAAAAACCGTTTTTCTACGAGAAAAAAATTATTTCCAAACATTTTAGCGAGTTTGAGACGTGGTGTCATTAATTGAGATGTTTTATATAAAACTACAATTTTCTAATGCCTTATATTTTCCTATACTGCCTCTGTTGTCTGAATCGGTCTAGGACAAACGTCCGTACTTTTCTAATCTAGAGCTTTACGTCCTACCTCTCTTCATCCCGTCTTTAAGCTCAACCTCTTCCCCGCTTATCCAACATCATCCTCCCCTTTATCATGGCCTTCAGAATCCCTTAGACCTTCATTACCTCTACCAACCACCCACTCTCCCTCCTCATAATCTCCTACTTTATCTCCTCACCCACCATACCAAGCACTTACAAGCTTATCATTTAGAGGTATAAGGTGCATTATCATGTTTAACACTCATCAAATATAAACAAAATTTAAGCATAGTCATATTTAAAATGGGAACAAAAATGCTGCCTCGAACAGTGCCTGTTTTTTTCTTACTCAGATGGTGGGCTAAATATATTTTTTGCTGTCGCGAGATGCCTTTCGCATTGCAAAGTTAATCCAAAACGAAATTTACGGCCGGCTGTATTCCCCCACGTCACTCAAATAACGGCATGCAAGAGGGGGAGTCCTTCCAAGCGACAAATGCCTTAGGATCCTATTCCAGCGCACACAAAAAAGTTTTACCCAAGAGCCCAAGCGAGGGGGTGGAGAAAAAACACGGGGAAAAGGGGGAGAATGAAACAAACACATGGACGGCCAACAAACGCAGCCTGCGACAGAGGAGGAGGCGGTGGGGGTGTGCATGAACTAAAAATGCGTACAAGCGCACACACCCGCGCACAACAAGGGACCGCAACGAGTCAGAACTCAATCCGTTCCTCCCTCACGTGTGCAATTATTTTGATGAAGTGGCACCCTTCTCAAGTTTCTCCCGCGTTGTGTTTTTCTCTTCTTTTTAAAAACGTAGCCAGAGAACGAAGGCTCAAAAGCCGGAGGATTAAATTGCGGCTCCCGGCACACGTTGAAAAGAATGCCGGGATTGAAGAAGCAAAGTAAAACATTTTCGAGGAATAACAACAAAGAAAACGAACTTACCCTAAAGCGACTTTCATTATTAGCCGAATAGTGAAATATGCCCCCAACCCCTTCTTTTTATTTAAATGTTTTTCGCATAAATTAATAGCATCTTATTATTCCGCAGTCACAAAAACATTAAAGATGACACTGAAAGCCACAATCGGCGAGGTTATATCACCAATCTGAAATCCAAACAATTCCGTAAATCTTCTAACGATAAAGGTAAGGTCAGCTAGCAGAAAAGACCAGGTCTGGTCCATTTTGAAAAAGAAAATAACTTTTAGGTTTCAAAATGTTTTGCTAACAATGGTACGGCATGCGTTTCTCCAAGACGCGACGCGACGTGGGTGAGCGCATGGTGTTGGAGACTAGAGTAATGGGTTCCAATCTAACTAATGTCCTTTTACACGATGATTACCTCAAGGGCTGAAAATCGAACTGAATTCGGTGTGCTTCAAATCGGACCGTGTGAAGGGTGTTATCGTGTCCGATGGATGGAAGAATCGAATTCGAGTATCGTGGTCTCGGGTATTTTGGAAGAAAAGTGTGTCTATCCTAGACTAGTCGAGTAATACGAGGTAATACCTGCGGTGGAGCTGGAATCCACCGAAATAATTTCCGGAGGAATAGTGGAAACTGCAATCGAGTAAATGTGCTCGTGGATTAGTGGAAGTTGTGTACTGGAACTTTTTTAGAATGATTTGTAAACAATGTAATACATATATGCCAAAAAAAATATGGCGCAGTTTATTTAGGTTTATTAGTTCAGGAAATGACCGGACAGTGCCACTTCCAACTGAAATTTGCATCTGGGAAACACTCCAAGGCATCGTATTCGAATTAAGGTCCGAATTTGGTTCCGAGTTTTCGGCTATTATTTCGGTGCTGACCATAAGTGTCGTGCAAATCAGCCTTGAGGGCTCCGGTTCGGATTTCGATAGATACCGTGATTTTTTTGCTGAAACCCCAATTCCTATGTGGATGCCGAATTGAGAGCACTTCGCTTCAATACTGAAAGAACAAAATTCGTAGTCTTCATTCTCACGACGTCAACAACATCTTACAAAGCCCGATATGGTAGATTAGATCATAAGAATAACATTAGGTAACTAGACTGCAGAACGGACAGGTTTAAAAAGTCATTTTTCCCACGAACGATAAAAGGCCAAAACAGCTGCCCATGAGAATTTTAACTAAGTTTGTCGATAGGTAGAGTAGGTAATTAGTTGATTGACTCCCTAATGTCCTAATCTGCTACGTATTACAAACAGCACGTCTCGCATGTTTCCTGAATAACTCAAGTATCTCTGTGCATTTATGTAGTTGCAAAAACATTATAACAAACAGTCCCTCTAACATGGTAGCATACCTACAGAGTAGTACATGTTCGTGAAATTTCGCCTCCTGACAAGTATCAGCAGTTTTTTGCTAATGAATCGATGACCGAAGTTACATTATCTTTAAAAGGGTATTTGGAATGCATGATGGCGATAACTTACCCCCTGCCACACACTCTTGAAGTGGCTTGCAGTGTATTATGTAGATGTAGTTCCCGAAAAATTTCATTTTATTTGCACCTCACTGTTTCGCAACGCGCATCGCTCCCGCTAAACAATATTTTGCGGAAACAACAACTTAGTTCTTTCAATATGGATATATATTACACTATCTGGAGAAAAACATGTTAGAGTACAAAAAACAGAATTTATAAAACTACCATTAGACCTATCATCATCCATACAGCCGAAAAAAGACCAGATACCTTCTTAACGAAGCGACTAATGGAGACAACAGTGAAGTACTCCATAGAATTTCAAGAAAGACCTTACTAGACAAGAGAGAAAAGACGATATAAGAAGTAGGTATGGAAGTGATAAGTAAATAGGAAAACAATATAACTGTAAAATATTGATCGATTCAACTTACCAATTAGTAGACGAAGTGTAGAAAGACTAAGAGGACGTAAGGACAACCTATGAATCAGCTTATAAGAACAGGCCACAGGCCCAAGATGGAAGACGGAAGATGAAGAAGAATATGGATATCCATCCTTTCCACCAAGTCAGGCTATATTCAATCCACTTTACTTCACTTCAAGTTCAGTAGGATTTGACGCTTTTGACGCATTTTGTAGGATTGAACGCAAAACTGTGCTTTCCTCGGCAACTATTATTGACAGTAGACTTATGGCAACGCCAGGTTTCTCCCTAAAACCAAGAACCTCTGTCGATAGTCAATACCGACCAACTGAATTTCCTTTTCTTCCCTTGCCCTTAGGACGCAAGTAGTCACAGTTGTCGGCTGTTTTTTCATAATTATCATTACCTGCCAGTACAACTAAAACATTCGCAAAGGAAGCCTGAAGCAAAGAAAAAAGTTCCTGATGAAAGACACGTTTGCATTTCACATTGTTCTGAGAAGCATTAAGTGCAACAGGGGCACGTTCGAGAAATATTTCTGAATGCGCTCGTTAACTGTCAACAAACATTGCCAAACAGGATGTGGCGTCGCAGTGCTTTGCTTCCTCACCTTCATTTGTCTTCGCTCACCATTTCCCTTCGCTTTAAACACTTCCGACGTTCTCCGAAGAGGACATTTCACGTTTCTTTCCTTCAAGAGTGGAAGAATATCAAAAGAAAAGATTTGCGGGGATCCAACTCCTAAGGAGAATCGCATTCATCCCACCTAAAACTTAACTCCTAAGACAGGCACGACTTTCATACCCGAGTGTGGTTTCAAACCCTCATACTTAGGGTTGCCATACCAGCGTGCACCCAACTTGGCTACAACGGGCGGCACCGAAGAACCGAAGGAATTAATAAAATAACTACCGAACAATAATTCACCGCGAAATACTCTTGTGACATAAATAGTCACCCGTACAAGTAGAAGGTATAACATCACAGTTAGGGAGTGCATCATGAAAATAGGATTTCACTTGACCGGGATTCGATCCCGGAAATTGGGTGAGCAAGGTCAGAATCATGGTCGAGTCAAGTGATTTTTTCAGAGTCAATTTACATATTCTAAGGGCTAAAATATAATTATTTTACCAACGATGGAAACACTCCAGTCATATTCCCCACCTCATTTCATCTGATGTCCTAACAGCCCCTGCCTCACACCCTAGAGGGGTTATGCATAGATGTAATGCATTTCAATACTACTGTTAAAGCGTTATAGATATAAAGGTTGCGCTGCGCTGATTTTACGGATTTAAATTATGGATGAGATTATGAGGAGGCAAGCTGATTGGAAGAGGTAATTGGGGGGGGGGGGGGGGTCGAAGGGTTGCTGAAGGCCGCGATAGAGGGGAGGATGTTGGGTAGGCGGAGAAGGGGAATAAAGAGAATAGGTTTTACGGACGGTGTGAAGAAGGGTAAGACGTATGCTGAGATGAGGAAAGGAACAACACAGGTAGATAGGGAACTGCAAATGTAAAAATCCAAAGGATTTTTTCTCGCTTCAGTTTAAACCTATCTCAACCGGTAGAATATTTTAATGAAGTCCTTTAGACTCGGAAATGCCAATAAGACTATCGATCATTTCTTTTCTCGACCTCTAGTTATTAATAATATCTTCTCTGGAGACATAAGTCTAATTATTTACGATTTATTACACTTTTCTTCTGAGGTTTCGCATATTTATTATGCTTATTCAGGGGTATATCAGGATTAATTATACATGTTATGCAACATTCAACAATATTTAAGGTTTACGTTTGAGTTTACAAAGTTTTATACATCCGTTCATTGAAAAATATATATATACTTATGTATAAATGTTAAAAACACCTCAGAGTTACTTCGTATTTCTTTTTATTTGATAATGATGATTTGGTTGCTATTTATTAGCTTGTTCATTAATTGTTGAAAATTCAAAATTATTTTAAAAAATAAAATAAAATTTAAGTTATTCAATAACATATCGAAAGATAATATATTTTGCAAAACTTGGCGATGCCTGTTTTTTTTATTGCAGGTGGTTTCGTGTTTTGTAATGCGTACCATTTCTTTAAATAATCTTTTTGAAAAGTTAGGTTCTAAATGTATTATTTTTGTGTGTTTGAATTAAAATGTGTGGTTCTTTTTAATTGCGTGATCTGCCAGTGTGTATCTTAGAATTCTTGTTTTCATTGAAGTTTTATATTGGGAGATTCCATTTTTTTATATTGAGACGTTTGGCCTATGGAGAAACTATTATAATTGTTACATGGTATGGAATAAACGAAATTAATTTACAGTTCCTTACGGGTTTCAGATTTTGATTTCGAATATATGAGTTTGTGTTGTCTTTTATGGTTTCTATGTGCTATTTTATAATTCGTATTTTTGAAGACTCTTGCATAGAAACGTCAGAGGAAAAGAGTGGTAAACCATGAATAATTAGACCTATGTCTCTAGAGACGATATTATTAGTAAATATTCTCAGTTAAACTAATTCAAAGGCCCTTTTTCCAAATCAAAATATTCATGGCTGATAGGTTTATCGCAATGCCGGAAACCACTAATCACACCGGGGAGAGGGGGGTGTAATCAGGATTCAGGATTTCTGTCCGGATTTAGGCATCGTCTTTCATTAGAGACAATTACCACGCCGGGATCCCCTTGTCGGCCTCCCACACTACCCACCAGGAGGCAGTAATTACGCACTCGCTTGTCGGCACGGGGGCGTGAATTCCGAATGAACGCGGCAGTGCGCCGCAAATTAAAAGACAAGAATTAAAAGAAGACAATTCCAATTAAGACAAAATTCATCAAAGACGAAAAATGTCAAGGTTTGAGAATTTTTGAAAGTTCGTCGGCGACGATTCTTGAAAGGTTGGCTGGGTAACTACCAAAAAAAGGTTCGCTAAGCAACCAAAATTTTCAAGGGAAAGAAACATGAAGAGGCGATTAAACAATTATGAGGAGCTTTACATTCTCTCTCCAGTGCGCTGCTCACTTAGCAACACAACAGCACACTTACAAACAAATCGGGAGCGGAGTTGACGCACGCTAAACAATAAAACGAAATTCACTTACTATTATACGCGATTGATGTTTTTGCGTTGATTTTGAGTAATGGCGTGGCGCATGGACAGTGCTAAATTTTAATTACTTTGTGGTAAAAATCTTACGTTTTTAAATACGTATTTTGAACAAATTCGATAACCTAACACAAAACTTTCGGCCGTTGTGCACTTAATGCAACCTACCGATAGTTTACCGAACGCTTCGTTCGTGTGCGCTGCAGTGCGCTGATGTGTACCGGTTTGCGCTAACTACAAGACCTTGAATGAAACGTTCCCAGCAGCAAAGTAAAAATAGACCAGATTTATGCAATAAAGCAAATTATAGCTAACCTTGTACCTGAAATGGGCAGTAAAGCATCTAGAGAAAGTAAAAGTTAACATTGAAACAACACAGTATAAAGAAAGTGTAATCTACAAACAACAACACACAAATCTATAAACACTTCTTAAATTATTACGGTACATAAATTCAATGCGCAGAAACTTTATGGCCCTAAAACGCATAAAACGGCAGAAAATTGAGATTCCAACGAAATGATCATTGAATTTAACTTGAGAGCATTTCTAGAAACCAAGTACCTATTTGTGAACGCTATGCATAAAATACGTGGAGAGAGCTCCTTTCGATATTAGGACATTTTCCCAAACCTGAATGACTACGATTAAAAAAAATGAGTAAATATGGATGTGCTAATTAACTATGCAAATCACCTTACATTGGGTTTACATGTCTCCTCGCCAACCTTGGCGGCTATGACACGAGAAGACGACATAATTATCTAGTATTATATTTTCAATTAATTTTAGTTCCCATTAAGAAATTCTGTCCCGCATTTATTCGCTCATCTTATTTAGAAACCAAAAACGGCCCAAAAGCTTTTAAAATATGCTGATGCAATAAACGGTAAATGAAATCATAGCAACAGTGCAAGAAATAAAAAATTAATAAAATTAAAAAACACCAAAAATAATATCTTTGGTAAAAAACCTGCAGTGCATAAAAGACAACATGAACACAAGAGCTACAATAAGATTACAAGCATCGGCTATGGAAAAACGTTACAAGTAAGCACATAAGGAAAACGTGGACGAAGGTAACTGGACTTTTTTTATATACGGCGAATACTTCCAGGAAGGGAAACGGACACTATACCGCAACGAAACCGAGTTGAGATTAAAAAAATAAGAACAGAGCTACTCGCAACTTTTTGAAGGACCTCAAAAAAGGATTTTTAAAAATTAAATCCCCGACGGGGTCCACGAAGGGATTGGGAGGGCGAAATTGAGACGACCGCGAAGGAGGGGAGCCGGCCGGCTCGGCGGTCGACGCCGTTCCCACAGCGCACGTTTCCCTTTTAAGATCCAGTCGACGAGGGCATGAAAAAAAGAGCACAGCACGTTGACAAACAAGTCGAGGAGGGTGACTCGGTCTTGTTTACAAAAATTTCGCGCGGTGCACCGGGCGATGCTCTCTTTTTTCCTCCGTGATACAAATTGCGCTAATCCACTGTATTTTTCCCCTTTCGTAAATATTTGCATACAAAAGGCACGCACCTTTCAAGCCCCGTCCACCCTAACGACGCACATACCTAACAAAGGAGGAGAAAAAGGCATATAACCGTTTTTATAACCTCTGGTTAAATATTTGACCGGTACGAGAACCGAAGTTAACACGTTCTCTCCTCGACAATACTCAAGTCAACCAATCGATGTGCTATAAAACACCCGAACTCCTAGTTGACATTAAGCTTTTCGAAAAATCTACATTATCTTGCGGTTAACATTAACTACACATTTTAAATGCAAGTTCGTACAGACGTAAACTTTAGTACCTAACACCACCAACTTACCGCACCGATATCGCGCAAAGCAATAGAAAAAAATAAGCACGATAACCCAAAATAAAAGAGAAGGGTTGGGTTTTTTCAACGAATGAACAGAGAACTGGATTAAAATAATATTCTCAAAACTGCAAAACATCAACGGAATGAGGAATTTCTACTTCGTTTGAGATTATATGCTTGTTTTTCATAAGATCTATGTGAATTCTGTACAGATTAACATGAAGTTACGATATAAACTAAAAAATAAATGTGAATGCATATCGAGTCTCCACGTAGATAGTGTGAACTGGGAATTTGTTTACAACTGGCGCTCCTGCACTTAAGAGCATATACATGCTTAGCAGTCCCTTGGCGGACATAATTACCCCAAGAGCAATTCCCAAACGCATGACGAGAAGGCTGTTTCACACAAGGCACTTAGTTGTGTAATTTGATGCATACTAATTCCGAGAACGTGAGCAGGGAATTACAGCCCTTTATTAGCCCATTATTTCCGTGCAGTCATTCTGATACGGTAAGGCTGCCGATGTATACAGGAGAGCCTATTTCAAGGTTTTACGCTTTATTTTAAATAGATCTGGGACCCTGGTTTTCGTTTTCGTCAACGTGCACCGGGTATTAACCTGCACCAATAATCATTAATCATAACTGGAATTTTTAGACAAAAATACCGAGGATACAGTTGGAAGTGTTTATCATAAGCTTGGCAGATGTGTGTCTAATTGCTTCTGGATCAAACTGAACGTGATAATTATTGGCTATTAAACTAGTGTTTAGGGATCCAACTGATCCATGAGGATTTTATTTAACAAAAGTTAAGGAGTTAGATAAGTGATCTCTGTGTTCTTGATCGTCGGCAAGTGCTCATCCATTCTTTAACATCTCGGTTGATTAGTGCCCGATTCCGAGAGAAGAACACATTGCTTGATTGTAAAGCTGTCGGGTTTTCCACTGGGTAAGATTCTCCATTTCTTCCAACGTTTTTTCAGGCGACTCGCCCATCGCATCAGGGATCTTGGAATCCAAAGGATTAACCACTGTATTATAGAATAGACACCTGATTGCAATGGGTGAGTCACCTGTCGAAACATTGGACGAAATGAAGAACCTTACGTGGTGGAAAACCCGAGATATTTTCAACCATTCGCCTTACAAACATTCGCCGGGATAGATTAAAATCACACAAAACATTGCTTGCTCCTGTCGTCACAGCTACCGGCATTCTCTGCCCCAATAAGAAATACCTACATCGCACCGGTGCCCTCGTGTACCTTTTTACTCATGCAATAGGCGAACGTGCGCCACGCAGTGATTGGTAGTTGGTCACCTGGCGAGCCGAGAAACCAACGCGGCCTGAACCCAACGCTCCAAAGGTTAAGCAGGCGAGTTCACGAGCAGGGAGGAAGGGAAAGAAAGCTTGCGGGAGTCACACGCCTGGCTTCCCGTAGGTGGCAGCAGCCCTTTTCAGAGGAGTTTTGAGGACTCAGGGAAACATGGGGGAGTGGAGGCGGCGAACACACACACAAATGTGTTCCCTCGGCGGGAAAGGTTGGGAGATCGATACTGGACCGCACCGCGCAGTCTGCAGCCGCGCGAGAGACGCAACCCCTGCCACACCCCTCTTTCCCCCTTCGAAAAACCCTCGGAAAAGGGAGGGGAAGAGGGTATACGCCTCCACCCTCCTCCCCCACATAGCGTGAAACCCCCAACAACCCCAACGCCCCCACTCAACCCCGCCATCTCCTGGAATGCAACGGTGCCATGCGTACCACAACCACGCCCTGAAGAAGACGACTCCCCACCCAGGAACATAAAAACCCTTCCTCCCTTCCCCTCACATAAAGACCGTAACCAAAACCTCCCCTGATCTCATCTCTCCACTTCCTTCGAGATCCTCCGCGTCGCCTTCCGGTTCTTCTTCTTATCTCCTTATACCGGCATTTCTTATCGTACCCATTAAATCTCCAAACTTCTTCACGGGGCGAGAAAGGTTCCAGAAAAAAATCATCCGGTCCAACACAGTTGCCCTGAGGGACGCACGAGCCACGCGAGCAAATTAAATTGACAACAAACGTCACCAATGCCGACAACCATCCGCGGCCGTGAGGAATGGAATTACAGTAGACGAGTTCCAACGGTGGGTTTCAGCAATTCGAATAATCTGAGTGGATTTAGAGAGGATTTCAGTTCACTAGGGCAGAGGGCAGACGGCTTGGTTTTAAAGGGCCACTACTCTGTCTCTCTTTAGGTCATCGAGGCGGAGGAATGAACATCATCACCTCAACCTTGACCTGAGGTCAGTTCAAGTGTTTGAAAACGGCCGCGATAATCCTTACAAGATAGCTAAGGAACCACGCGATATCATCACGAAGTGAACACGGTTTTTATGTGGCCGAGGCGCTTGTATAACAATATCAGCAAAATGTAGGACTCACTCAAAACTGCCGTAATCCGGGAGGAACTCGGAAACCTTGCTCAAAGTATTCAGTTTATCTCATGGCACAATATGCAGGTCATGATTTCACCACTGTGGAGGGAATCACCTGGCTTCTATTCGAGTGAGAAAGGTGAGGGATACGGCTTAAACCACCGTTATCCAGATATCATTCTCTCTAGGTTTGGAGCAAACAATATTTTGAATGCATTATAAGAATTTCAACTGCTTGGATCATACCCCACCGTCTAACCTAAGACAGCAGTTCCCAGCCTATGGTACGCATACCCTTGGGGTAACGTGCTTAGAGATTTAGGGGTACGCGAAAAAAGTTGAATAACGACAGGAATAAAGTTTGAAGTAGTAGTGAGAACATAAATAATATATGTTTATCTAGCATAAATGGTAAAATATTTGCCAAAAGGGTGACAGAGGGGTAGCGAATCAAAAGAGGTTGGAAACTGTTGACCTAAGTCCATAAACCTACGGCAAACAATATCTACACCCAAGGCGGAATTCGAACCAATAACCCTATAATTGGAGGACTTGCGCTTAACCGAATTGACTACCACGGGCGGCTACTATGTACATTTTTATTCCGATGAAGTCGCAATATGTCACTGCCGACGCGACGCACGAATCAATCTCAATAAAGGGAGCGTCACTGAAAAGCTGACCCTGACACCCTGGATTCAGTTGCGATGCCTTTGATTTAGAGGGTAGCAGGTGCCAAGGGTCGAGGGATATCAGTCACGGCTGTTTCCGCGGTCATGATCTATGGTTCTCACCCACCAGGGAAATTCCAGTAAACGGATTTTCGCATTGAGCAGAACGAACTGTTTCATTTTTCTAATCTAAACCGAATTTAACTTCATTTCGAATGCTAGATAATTCAAGTTTGAAAATAGTCATTACAAACCTGAGCGATTAAATAAAATAAGTCACACGTCAGCGCAAGACAAACTCTTTTTCGTACAACAAAACGAGATCAGAGTCTCTTTTACTACGAATTATGAACACACTTACATAGTTCGGATAAACACTATGTTCACCACAGAATAACTCAACACCTATATAATGATACCCAGCAGGTGAACATCTTATCGATTAGCCAATTTCATGTATTAATTGCGAGTGAATGTGTGGAATTCCTGAGTGCTACTCACAACCAAGACCAGAGTATTGCACCGACCACGTAAACATATTTATAATTTGCATCCAATTATTTGAAATGAGCATTCAGTGGTCGTAAACACGAACTTTACAGAAAAATCGAGGCGTATTACCAATCGCGTTTTGTTTGATCGTCCAAGTCGATGTCTGCCGTTACCAACCCTCTTCTCTTGAGTATATGTTTTTCTAAATGTGACTACAAGAAGTTAATAAAGGTAAACAAGGTCCTTGATCAATGATAGCAGCTGTCGAGACCAGATATATTTCTATTGGATTAATTGATATCGAGAAGCCTCACAAAGGTAAGCAAGCGATCAAAAGAGTGCCTTTCATTCCTTTCCGCATACAAACACTGACGATCAAAGGAATACCACCGAATGGCTCAATTTGGAAATGGAAGGTCAAGCTGGATAACGGCAGTTGCCGACAGACTTGTATATAAGTATGCGAGTGGGTACACGTAATATCCAAGCACACCATTTTCGAGATTACTATGCACTAAAATGGGCACATACATTCGCCGATATAGCTGTGATGAGGAATTTCGCCAGAATTCTCCATCGCTATCTTAAAGGCAATTTGGAAATTCTAATACGCTTCGAAAAATTCTTTTTTGCTGCCCCTTAAAAGCATTGAATGTGGATAAATTACTCATAAACACTCTCTATGAACATTGTAAACGGCGATTTCAACTGCGGCAACTGTTCGCGATAACTTAGTAAGGGCGGATTTACAGATGGAAGTTACTTCAATGACATAAGCTTTAGAAGTCGTTGCATGAGGTACTTCGATGTGTAAGTACGGACTTCTATGACAGTAGGGGTCTATAGCGGTAGTAATCGACCGCGGTCCGGACTTCACGGAAAATAGACTGGCTTCTATTTTGCCAGCAATGAAATCGTGATAAAATTATTACGAACAATTATTAAGAATGTAAAAAACAAATAAATTTTTCAGGAGGACTTATAGTTGCATACGTAAGCATTTACTTTTACCAGGAAATGATTTTACTGTTAGAGTTAAGGTACTCAAGGGTACGGATTATAACTTCTATTACTGAATGATTAGAAATATAACAATTCTAACGCTTTATAGATACACATATATAGTTCACATTATTTATATATTTTTTTTAATACAAGAACGCTATTGGAACGCCCAAGAGTGCGATGTACAAACGTAATGGTTGCCGAAATTAGGCGATTTTCGAAATAGACGCATTCATTGTTTACTCCCGTCAATCATTTCTTTTCCCGAAAAAAGACCGGAAGTAAAATATACGCAGAATGATGGCCTGCAAGTAGAGATAAACACCGCTACACTCGCTACTTACACAGACGTCAACTTACATGAGTAAAGGCGGCTTAAAACGGCTTTCTAACATCTTCAGCATCGGTATTTAATACATATCAGCCGAATACATAGACACGACAAGTTACCACTACTGAAAGGAGTTCGCCAAACAATGTGACGCTTCCATTTCCTTTGAAAGGAACTCGGGAAAACAATGCTAACATCTCGACAGCCTTGGCTGTAACAATGATGAAGGAACAATTGCCTAGCATTTAATATTGTTTAACACGTTGACATTTGTTGACATGCACGCATATTAACCTTGAATACAATACAGGTGACACATACAACCCATTATTTCTTGTATGATCTGGTGCTTTCCCGGCGTAGTTGATGAATGAATTCTTCTCAGGTTTCCAACCGGTTTAGACTCTACATTATGGCCGACGTTTCGATGCACGAGTCGAGCATCGAAACGTCGGCCTTAATGTAAAGTCTAACCAGGTTGGAAACTCGAGAAGAATTAATTCACCATTGCTTCTTCATACCGAACGTGTCAGGGAGTGTGAAACTCGTGGCCATCTTTCCTGATATTTGAACCAAGTCAATCAATTGCCTGATTCATAGGTATACATTTCTCGAGAAGCAGATCTACAGGCAGAGAGGCTTTAACTGCTCATGGATTCAAAAGTAACCTATAGCATCATGCACACAAAAACAAACACACTACACAGCAAAACAAGCACTAAACGGCACATGACAAAGGGACTACATCCAGGCTATTCCAAAATAAAAAAATCAAGAACTTTCGGCTCTTAACGCCAGGGGGAGCTCCATCCGTTCTTCAAAACCATTCTACCGTCACACAAAACGGTCAATTTATCCATTTTTCCCCCCGTTTTTCCGGCAACTAAATGCCTAGATTTTTCATCCCTAAACCTTCCGGCAGAAATTGCGGTGACGTCGGATAAAAAAATAATTAACGACATCCTGCCTCCGACGGCGCAAGTAGGAACTAGGGACGGGGAGAAAAAAATAAACGTACACACAAACTTTCCACGGGCTGCAGTGCTAGGGAAGCTGAAAGAGAGGGCGTGAGGGAGGAAGGGAGAGGAGGACGTTGGCGTCGGGGGTGTGGGGGGTTGGGGGGGTTTTGGACGGTGTGCGGAAGCTTCACCTATTCCATTCGATTCTCATCCGTATCGGAGGACGGGGACGCAATCGATAGTTCACCAACCCACCCCTGCCCATCTCTCCCAGCGACCCCTCCTCCCCCATCCCCTAGAGATTGCTGTGGTTGATGGCGAGTTTGCAAGGGACTTCGTCTCGGATCGAGCTTAACTCTTGAAGGAGGTACCCAGGGTCCTCAATAAAAAAAACTAAACTTTCACGCCTCGACGATGATGAAACCTTAACGTAACAGCCTCGAAATTACCGGATTATTACATGCATGCACACCCATCACGCCATTCCCTTTCGGGTTAGGCAAAGCCGAAGAACTTAGTTATTGCAGCAAGGCCTAGAAAACTGGCTATCCTATGATCATTTCCTATACAATGCCCTATCCTTGCATGTCTCTTTCGCTTCTCTTACACTCACGCATTGCTTCATACACGATCTACTATTCTCCTAATATTCCTTCTCTTCAGTGCCTCATCCACCACATCCATCCAAGAATTTCTCGGTCGACCCCTTCCTCATACACAATTCACTTCACTAGCATACTACCATCTGTTTCGTTCGTCGAATCTCATCCATTCTTTCAACAAGGCCAAACCAACAATGCGCAGTCATTTCATATACAGCACTATTATATGGTTACTAGGAGGGGGTGCCCGTTGAACTTCAATGGAAAAGAAAAAATACTGATGCATAGGATTGAAAGAATCCATTCCATATGACGTTTTAAATTCAATCATGTTTACCCTTAACTCTATTTAAATACGTTTATCACACTTATCTTCTTCTCGCAATGTTTAATGTCGCTATTCATACGAATTTAGTAGAAGAATCGTCTGTAAACACTCATTTTGCATAGAATCTACAAAATTTCGGTTGCTAAAACAGTAGCTCCAACGCTTATACAACGTTACATTAAACGACTATATTACATACAACGTTACATTATCATCTATATTTTCTTTACCTATTTTTTACCCCTTTATTATTCATAATTGATTTACACATGCATAGTTATTCATTTATTGCTTATTTAGTTCTGAGTAAATGGAAATATACGGAATCTCGACTTCAACAATCAGCATGGTCACGAACATCCAACAGGAATACACAATTATTACCACTTGCTTAACAGCGCCACCTATAGCTGAGGCGCGACCCGAAACTTTATTAAGTAACACTTTCAAACAATAATGTTAAAAGTTTCTTAGTTGAAATATTTAAATCCATTTCGTGAACCTTTAGGTATTATAATTTTGTTTTAAAATTATTATTTCAAACCATCTGTGCCCGCCATGGCCCATCTGCTTAACCTCGTCAAATCATGTTGCGCGCGGGCGTGGAATGCAATTTGCTGACTTGCAAATTGCATTCCAATTGCGACTGAAAAAACAACATTTTGTTCACAAATAAGAAGCTCTATTCAAATTTATTTCTATTGGTGCCTCACCCTATTTCGTATGACCATTATTTCTAATTACATTTAGCAAATTAAACGTCAGCAACGAAACGTAAAATCAGCTTAGCGTGCATTTCTTATGGAAGTTACTGACAAATATACACGACGGTGATTATTATGATAGAAGATAGATACGGCTGATTATTATTATTTGGGTTCGCCACCGGCTAAAGTAGGTCCAAACCGAATTGAGTAAAACTCCACTAGATTTAAAGATGCGCAGTATGTACTTACAAAATTTCTTTCTTCATTTTAGCGTACTTGCTACTTCTCTTCGTCCCGTCCATCAAAACCTATTCTCCTGCTTCCCCTTTCCCGCTTATCCAACATACTCCCCTCTATCACGGACTTCAGCAACCCTTCGCCCCTCATTACCTCCTCGAATCACCTACTCAGACTCCTATTAATCTCCTTCAGAAGTTTCCTCTCCTCATCCGACATACCAAGCACTTCCTCGTTCTCTTCCTCTCCGTCCATCGTACCTTTTGTACACTCCTTCACAGCCTTTTCATTTGCTCATATATATAACCACAGACTAATGATGATTATATGTGATTGCTCTATGATATAACGTATGTACTGGCAAATAATGTAACAATGTTTTTTTCGAATGTTAAGTATAGTACTTTGGTACTATTACTGATAATTTATTTCGTAACACTGATGAAGATTTAAAAATATAATTGAAACGTTGGAAACTATGAGTAGATTTATATTCACCAAATCCTCGATAATAATATTATGAATTAAAAATTATAGTTTTTTGTCAGACTGAGAAGAGTAAACACGATTAACTTGAGGTTTATTATCGTGTCCTTCCCGAATAAGGGCACAAGATGTAACCGGAACTCTTGCCTCTAAACAACGACGACATTTTAACGTCACAATTTCGATAAATTTCAACAACTGAATTCGAAAGCCGAGATTTGAAAAAATTCAAAGCCTCCATAGTTTAAGGGATATTTTTACGATATCGGGTAAATTTATCGTCAAGACTCGAAAATATCGTGGGTTCAATCCTCAATTAGTCGTGGTCCAATTATACCGAATAAATATTCCGTAGTCAACTGCTCAATCGTCGAGGCTCGACGATACCGGTGATTCGTAATGTAGAGGTCCTACAATATCGAGTCAATACTGTCGAGTAAATTTTCAATAATGTCGGAAGTTGTGAATATCGAGTCCTTCGTGAATAAGCCGGCAGGTTTATGTCGTGGACGCGGAAGGCCTCTCGAACCTCACTACCAACGCGACGAGGAGTGTAAGGGCAATGAACACACAAGTGGGAGGCTTTAAGTTTTGAAAAACCGAAATCGAAGTTTCGTTTAGTCAATAAATACGAAAGGCGCATGCTTATCACTAGTCAAAGCTGTCAAGCAGCTCTTCGATGCCGCTCACAGGACAACGCCCACGACGTGTGCTATCTCTTCTCCCCGAGTACCAACAGTTAAATAATTCAATGAGATTTTGTCAACATCCACGATGAACGGCATAAATGCGTTGTGAATCGCCGGGAAACGGTGCCAGATAACGAACCTCGGACTTTCCGGCTTTTGTAAAGAAAAGACTGGAGAAACTTTTTTAACATGGATGTGGTACTGTATGGGTCGGAAACTTGGTCATTGCGGAGAGGGGATGTACAGTCGCCGCATAAAGTCTGGCGACATTGGCAACTTAATCCCCTTAATTCACTAGCCCCCAAGACGAGGTTCCGATTCACGACTACTCTGTCCACTTTCTCACCTCCCTCCCACCCCCCTCTTCTCTATCTCCCCTCCCCACCCCTAACTTTTGAATCAGTGGAGCCACACAAAATCGTAGTTTCGCTTATTCGGCGCTTTTGTCGATGTCGTCAGACTTGATGCGGCGACTGTACCTACGTATACTGGAGGCATCAAATATGTAGGTTCGGTGAAGAATGGAGAGTTGGCTGATGAGGAAGGCGAACGAGGAAGTATTGGATATACGGTGAGAGAGGAAAGGAAGTTAGCGGCGGAGTTCCGAAGAAGGTAAAAAGAATGGCTGGAGGACGTTTTGAGAGGCAAGGGTATATTGAGAAGCGTGATTGAGGGGAGAACGCTGGGGAAGCGTATAAGAGGAAGGAAGAGGATACGAACTTCGGACGAAATAAGGACATGTAGAAGGTATGATGAATTTAAGAGACACCTGATGGTGAGCCATCTATGAGAGGGAATGTAAAATGATGTCTCAGAAATTGAGATTTTTGGATTAGGACTGTCCAAAAACCTACCAATTAACTGATAGAATACCATAATGAATGGACGGATCACTACGCTATTCAGGATTAGTATTAGACGTGTACAAGCCTCCAGACGTGTACACGTTTACACATACCATCTCTAATATCTAAGTTACATTTTTTAGGAACTCTATATACTTGACGAGTGCCATTAAGAGCCATCACGAAGGGCAATTGTAAGGCAGAGCCGTGCCTCAGTGAGGCTTCTTTCCACGAGGACAGGTCCTATGAACTGCAACAACGCGTGACAAATTGTTCAGCGCAGAACACTTTCATTTTGCACGATCAATGGCAAAGAATGCGTTCGAAATTGTCAGAGGAAAAGGGTTTCCTGGGCCAATAGTAGAATCTTTTGCCATCAGCGATTCTGGCCAATGTACAAGCCATTACGCTAACCAGGGTTTTGAATTACAAGGGAAATTTTCGGAGGATCGACAGGAAATAGATGACGTCTGCTGAAAATGTTTTTTTAGATTACTTCTTTGATTAAAATCCAACAATAATAAAATTATGCTTTTCAATATTTCAGCGAATTATGGTCTCATTCACAATGCTTGTATGCTCTGTAAATACGAAAACGAAGGCGCTGATAGCTCTACAAGTCTGTGAAAAGAATGCTTACTTTCACCAGTATTGTAAAATAGTCATTTACATATTAAGAGAAGCCGATATGAGTCCCAACTTGAGAGGTGACACTAGATGATACAGTGATGATGAGAAAACTGTGTAGCATACAACAATAATCTCCAAGCATTATTCAAGATATTCGCAAGATCATGAGCACCTGAAAAACGATAAAATGACTAAATGTTGTGTATAAGTATTAAATTTTTATCTAACTCTCAATCACCACTGTTGAAAATCCTCATTGATACCCTCCCTATTGACACACGCTGAGCGATATTGTAGGTTTATTATTGCAGGAGCGATATTGTAGTATAGTAGATAGGATTCCATAATAGGCTGCATTAATTGTATCTCTCATGTGCGAAAACAGGCCAACCAATGCATCGGAATTTTTCGAAAGAATCAAAAGCTCACTCGAAGGGTTTCACACAAAGAATTTATTTCGCGACAAAAAAATTCCATCAGGTAATTGCTCGCAGGTATGAAAAATTTTCCCAGTTTCCACCGGGAAAAATAAAAAAATTGTACAAAATAGCAAAAGAAACTTTTAAAGGCCGTTCTTACGCACAATACAAATTCGTAAAAAATCCACCAAATCATATCTTGTATCTCAAATACCGAAATAGTAAAAAAAAGCTAGCGGTGGAATAAAAAATAAAGAAAATAATATACATCACCACGACCTATAAAATGCCACCTGAAAAGAAATCTTAGGGCTTAAAATGCTAATCAAGCTGGAAAAATAGATTATTAGAAGAGTTTAGTGCATTTTTAAAGACAACGTTCACAAGACTTAAAAAAAGGAGATTGCAATCACTTCACTCAAAACACGTGGTCAATGATATAGGAACGATAATAAGAGATACAGACATAACCGGAGTACGTTGTATACAATCAATAATGTTACAAAGGATTTGAAGAATTGCAATCAAGCTAGGCTATTGGTTTAAAGGAATTCGACTACCTTCAATGCACAAAAAAAGAAATGCAGAGTAGTATTCACAAATTCAGGACTTAACACAGCGGTGGTTTTATACCTTCCTCGGGTTCCGCGGGAGTTTTTCAAGATAACTTGTAATGTATCCATAAGATAAACCAAGGATTTCATACATGTAGTAAAAGTATGACAAACAGTTATGCGATCAATTAGATAATACAACTCAAACAAAAACGGTACAAACAAGTGAATTGTAGTAGTTATTTAGCATGAAATAATACTTCACCACTAATCATGAATCATCAGCAACTGAATGGAAACGAAAGAAATTAACCATTTACTTCATTGAAAATGAATTATTCAAAATTCACAGAAAATATTTTTTATACGCTTTCCTCGATTACTTGAGGAGCTAATTTTTGATATTCCTTGCGTTTTCAGGCCCCAACATTTGCATGAAAAAGACTCAATCTTGACACTCAAATACTTCTTGTGGAAATCTTCGCCATTCATATCAATGAATAAAATTAAAATGGCGAACAATTAACGAATGGATACGAGTAAGCGTTACGAATAAAAAAAACCACACGGATCGTACACGGGAGTCAAATGATAAATACACAATGCCCTCCAAACACGAAAGAAAACAAGAGGGACAAGGACCGATTTCGCTGAGAATGTTTCTTAGAAGGTAAAGCAGGCGATTGCGACCTATATTCGGGGAAAATACACCGCCAGCCTTTTACAGAACTAAAAAATTACCTTGAAAGATCGATAAAAAATTTCGCGAGGAAAAACTGAAAGTCAATTTCAACGGTGAAGCAATGCATTTTGATCATTGAAAAAGCCGCAACAAAAGTGAAATTTTTGCGAAGGTGCCGGGAATTCGGCAGTCTTCGAAGGACGCGGAATTATTTCAGAATTATTTCGGAATTATTTATTATTATTTACTTCTTAGTCCCAAATCTCGAGCTCTTTTTGCCTCAAAAGCCCCGATGTTTTCCAGTAGCCACCGTTACATTTTTTAATTCAATCACTTTGCAAGGTAGGTCAAAACCTTGGAGGGGAGGGATGGGGGAGGAAGTGAGGGATATTATTCTCCCATAAGTTCTGGAGACGTTTTTATTAAACTTGTGAGATTAATGGTTTCCAAGTGGGGGGAAGAATGCTCGTAAATAATGCCAGCTGAGTCATTTTGGACATATGGGTTATTTGGAGCAGTCCGTTACGACATGTTGCAACGTTATGTCCCAAAGCATGGCCCAACACAGTCATACGGGGATGAGGCCAAGCACAGAGCGTCATAAGTGAATATAAGGTTCAGAGTATATAGTTCAAATACCTTAATAACTCTATGATATAAGGATCATGGGTAAGGTGGTGCCACAAGAAAGAAAAAAAATAACGTATTTTGCAAGATTAGCACATTAAAAAAATTATAGTCACTTTCACACCTTGGTGTGGGTGGAAGTATCCATCGTCAACTGCTAAATGCATTCGAAGAATGGATTCTACAGCTCAAAATAAATTTAATCTTGCGAAATGGTTAGGTGAAAAGTTAAAAAGAGTGACATTTCCTTTTCAAGTTTTACCAGTCAGGGTAGATTTCAAGGATAGTGGCCCCTCTTCCATGCCCGTTCCCAGATAATCACTCACTACACCTTCGCTATTCTTCCACCTCGCCTTCCTAATAAATTCACTCTCTATTGACATTGATCCACTTTCTCTATCCTCTATCAACTTGGCCATAACACATTTTTCCTGAAATAATTAGCAACCTGTCTCTCTTTCTTATTCCTTAAATTGTTTTCTTTCTTGTTAATGTTGAATGTGAAACGTCTCATATTTATTGTTTTGCTAAGAATGCGCTGTAAATTGGCAGTATTGCTCCATGACGGCGTCGAGGAAACAATACCACCTATCTAAAAATAGAGAAACTTTTATGGAGAGACAAAAACCCGCCATATTTCCAGCAAATTTCGGATAAGCGGTGTTGTTTCAAAGCCGTATAGTACTACTACCTGTTGACATTTTTGCTGAACTACATTCTAACACTCTGCGCGAGCCCTCGATGCTTCCGTATAACCTAGTTTTAACGAAAAATGACGGATGAGCATTATTTTTCCTTCCACGACAATATGTACAATTTCTTTAAATAACTAAATATGTATACATCTTCACCCAGGGTTCTTTTCGTTAATTCTCACCTATACATGAACGTTTCTATAGCTAACACACTTCTCCAAATACCATACCTACATACAACGTCAATTTTCATCCGGAATGCTTCACAAGAAGTAAAATTATCACGCCTTTTCTGCAACTACACAAGGTCATACAAATAAATACACTCGTAAAAGATACCATTTCCAATGCCGACTTAATAATACAGAGTCGTAGTCGTTGGTTCTCTCATTTCTTTTAGGGAGAACTGAAACGGTGTGGCAAGTGATTGACAAGGGAAATAGGACAGGGCCTTATAAGTTCAAAAATGTGAATGTTAACATTTGGGCTGGGCGATGGAAATGAGTCGCATTACGAAAATGAGGCAAAGGTGAAAATATCTGGTGTGGCCGTAGCGTTTGTATACTTTCACCCATTTAATCCCGCCATATTAAGCAAAGGTATCGTCTTATATGGGCTGGCTATGTAGTTCGTGACAAAATATAATATTCAAAAACCTGCGTACGAGGCTTCATAGTTCAAAAGCGAGAAAATTAAGCACTATTATCAGTAGTGCATTTCACCATCGGAGATAAGACATTTTTTTCCGATTACGAGCGTCACAAAACGGTAGAAAGCTTAACCTTGGTATCATTTCGACCGACGCAAGGTAACAGAAAACAACGCGACTGCTGCTAATTCGCGAGTGATATGCGCAAGGGAAAAGAAAAACATATGTTTACATCTCAGCCGACAGTGCCTTCGTTCACCAGGATACAAACCCAGCCTCCTCCGCCAACCAACCCATTTTAAGACTGGTACAAGGAATCATGAATCCAGGGCACAGTTTTATTGGGATAGGTTATTGTGTTTAACTACCTGGTTACAGGGAAAGTGGCATTGTTTTCTGAGGGAGTACATCTGGCAAACTCTTACATTTAGCGACTGCCAAAATTGGAACAGCTTTCTTTGACGATCCAGAACCGAGCCAGAAACGGGTAAAATCGAGGAGAAAAAAAATTGGAAAACAGCCATTGGATTCCCTCACATCTAGCTGAGAGAGGAATTGAGTGGACCTGGTATGGATGTCTCTGGAAAGAACTACGACGACAGGTAGTAGACAAACGAAGTTTCTTCTTAGGTCTGGAGTGAGGAGCAAAAAGGAATATAAGTTTAAGGCCTGAGGTCAGTAGTTTCCATGACTGTGAAGTTTCCATGACTGGAAATAATAATCATTTAGTTGAGTTTGTGATGGCTAACGAGCTAACGAGAGGCTAAAACCTGAGTTAAATCGAATCAAGCCTTAGTTTTAGACAGCAAATTAACTACTACATCAACAAAGTGAGACTAATTATAGGATATATACAATAAAGAAATGGCCAAATGATGAGACTCGTTCACGGCTGAGTTAACGAGCCTAAAAAAGTCCTAGTCACTAAAAACTACATCTTTTATGGAGTTGAGGGAGCATAAGTTACCTAGCATCTGGTTAATTCGCACCTAAAGTGGAAATACCAGGATCAAGCACGTATGCGGAAGATTAAGTAATTTAACATTACCAACAGACACAGTATTTAAAAAAAGCAGCGTAATACCCGCAAAATGCATAATTGCATGTCATTATTGTTTAGCAATGGACAACTGTAGTTTTAACGATGTGGCGCCAAATGTCGTATTAAAAAAGACACTTTTTAGCAACACAAGAGGGGATAGGGGGACAATGACACAAAAGTCGTCCCTTATTAGCATATTCAGTGGATACATTTCTCCGCAGTGTCTAATCACGTGCCTTAATACGACTAGGCATTGAAAAAATACTGGCTACTAGAAATTTACCATGCAAAAAAATTATTCGACGAAGAAAATGATCTAGTCTAGGTGGTGAGGTAGTCGATTCTCGAATGTCAAACATTAACAGATAGAAAAACAGTAGAACAGGGGAAAGCAGAAATTAGCCTGCAGGTACATTTAAAATATAAAAAACTATTCTCTTAAGAGAATCTTCCACCACATTCAACTGATGACTTTCTTGGTCTACCCCTTCCTCTCGCACCATTCACTCGTCTATCATGAATCTGCTTTGTTATTCGACTCAAATCTATTATTTCAGCACCATTCTTGCAATCACGCTCATTTCATACATGTCTATGACCGGCGCATTCATCACACAAACTGACTAGAAAAACATTCGTATCAAGTATTCACGCCATCATCGTGATACACATGGATCATATTGTCAATTTTTCGAAGAACGAAATGCACAACGATCAATTATTTCTCCACATTACTGTGAAAACATAAATGGTCTCACCACATCTGACCGTATCACTCAACGCACCACACGGCCACGATATACTTAGTTTCGAAGAAGAAGGAGATGCCTGCAGCGGAGTTTTCAAAGGAGATATCCAACACCCTCAACCACGGATAGAAAGATCAGCCATTACGCCACAGAGGAGATGATTTATCTGGCACGAATTTAGATGGGTTTCCTAAAAAAAACATTAAAAACCGTGCGTCGCCGAGCGTTTCCATTCTTCTCCGCTCTCGCTTCCTCAGATTGCCATCTCCACAATCCCCCACACCCACCCACTTGGCCCCCCCGCCCCCCCATCCGCCGCTTTTCAAATCCGCGCCATGACCGCAGGGAAAGCGACGGGGACGCATGAAACCGCGTCGCCGGCGTCGACGCAAGGCTTCCGCGAGCCATCCCTCACACTACAGCTGACGACTGAGAGAAAACAAACGCAAATCGGGCCGGCCCCTCTTTCAACGAAACGAGCCATAGCCATCCTTTCGGCAGCCAAATAAGAGATATAATGATCATGGACTTAAAATTAAGCGAAAAAACTTTGATACTTGAACGAAATAAACTTTCACACGACATCCAGCAAAAGTTCGAGGGTACTCGCTAGTATGATAGCTCTCCAGTATCCTGTGATAAAGAGTTATAGACCTAGCAAGCTGGCTAACCAGCACAATCGCTATCATACTCGCTGAGCTAGTTGATTCCATACGTGATGCGACGTTAGTTCACTACTAGCCCCTAAGGGACGCTAGTAGGACCTAGTAGCCGTCGACCAATCACATTAGCTTTTGTAGCCGCTGTGCGATCTTCACTTTCTGAAATCAGCGCCATATCTATTCCTACTTCCGGCTATCAGTAATTATCAGGTTAAGAAATTAACAATAAATAAATATTTCAAAACAGTTATTTTGATCGCTTGCTGCCATACATCGGCTGATTTAATATTTTAGAACACATGCGCTAGGTTATGAATGAAATTACCGCTCCCGGTCTTTACAAGCTCAATGATCGTGCGAAACCTTCTGGAACGGCACCAATCATTCTGGAATCCATCCTCAATATCTAGTATAGGCTAGTACACAGATACTAGGTCTTGAGCCGGATCATATGTCGTGTGAAACAGGCTTAGGTCGAAACCTTATACAGCAAGATAGTTTGAGCGAGATTTCTTCCCTAGTCATGATGGAGATCACATTCGAATTTTGTTTTTTTTTTCAGCGTCTGTAAGTATTAAGTAAATATTGTAATATTAATGAATAAGTCAGAATGACTATACTTGGACTAGACCTGAGCTGGACGTCATGAATGATCCCACACACACCGACAAAAAAAATATGACTTTGTAATCGTGATTCCGGAAGACAAACGTGGAAGTGCTTGGTACGGTTGGCGAGGAAAGAAAACTTCTGGATGATATTGGGGGGGGGGCAAAGAAGGTGGTTGGCAGAGGTAATGAGTGGCGAAGGGTTGCTCAAGGTCGTGATAGAGGGTCGGATGTTGGGCAAGTGGGTAAGGGGTTGAAGGACGGGATGATGAAGGGTAGGACGTATGCTGAGATGAAGAAATAAATATTAAATATCTACACATCTACAAACTCTGATGATTTTTACTGACTTCCATTTGAATCCACCTTAACCGATAGAATACCTTAATGAATGAATGAATCACGATTTCAATGGCGTAATGAAACGAAACGTATGCAAGAATTCGACGGGAAAACATTAACTTAGCATTAGAACTGAACAGCGAGACCTGGTTCTTAAATAATGACTGACAAGCAGTGGGCTGCATGAACTGGACAACCTTCCCATTAAAGGCAGCCACGGGTAGGTTGGAGTGAGGACTTCTACAGAAGGGAGGGAGGGAGAAGTGGTATTTTTCTGCGGGCGCCAAATGGCGCGACGACGCCCCCTTGAATCCACAGGTTACACAGCCAACACCACCACCTCATTCCCTCGTGCTCTGAGAATAAGTGGTGTGGGCGACGGGGGAGGAGGTCATAAGGGTTTGTAGGTAGGTGGGGGAAAGGGAGAAGATAACAAGGGAAGGTTGAGAAAAGGTGCTTCGCTGAAAGGGTTTTAACGAGACCCTAGAAATGACACCATACCCCCCTCCACTCTTCTTTCGTTGGAGACGATCCACGGCGCCAGAGGCACACCTGCACTTCGGAGGCCTCCTCTCTGAATAGTGCTAGAGAAAGCATTTTGCTTCCAATGGGCGGTGGTTGCGGCGGGCGACACGCCGTGCTCCGATCACTGACGATCTTTGCCAATTACGAAATCCACGCGATGCACGGGTAAGGGTGCTTCTACAACCCCGATGCGGTCGACTTAGGAAAGAAGGCGCGACTAAGATGGGTTTGGTGGAGCAAGGAAAAAACAGGCGAGTCAAGTGGCAAAGCCAAAGGAGTTAAGGCACTCTTTAAGAGAAATCAGAATATCATTACACGAAAAATTCAATGATTTAGGCCTCCTGATACAGAAAAGATCTCATCAATCAAATTATACCAAAATATCAGACACACATGGCTCTTTTTTCCGAGTTATTTGCTTAAAAAAATAGAAGTCATTTGCCATGGGATATTTTAGGCAGTGTGCTCAATGGGGACATTACTGAAAAAACGAGGAAGCTTTTAAGCACGGATCGCAAAACCTTGACAGAGTCTGTTTTTGCCCCAAACCTCATAGAAAATTTCCACTCCGCTTCACGTATAATTACGCCGCTTTGATTATAATATCATAATGACAGTCGAGGTAAGAAGACGATTCTGAATACTGCATGGTAACTAGATTTTGTACTTGTGTTCAATAACTTACTATTCGCCTCATCGTTAACTATCGCCTCATCCCATTTGAAAAGTCTCGCCTGGCTTTATTTTCTGCATGATTTAATAACTCGCTAAATATATGAATTAAAAGTATAAGTATTACTAATAAGTAGTAGTGAGCCATAAACTGCATGTTAGCATATTGGTCAACGTAGCACTCCATTGGTTTCTGGTTTGGCGTATCATTGTTCCCCTGACTGCTTTCTGGTCCTCGCCTATCGGCCGGGGGAGCGTGCAAGGTTCTGATTCGAACTGGGACGAGCCACGACCACCGAGAGACAGTCTCTCTCTGTCCATCTTTCGGTGGTCGTGAATGAGCACTGCATGCCTGGTGTGGAATCACCCCGTGCCACACTCTCTAGAGGTGACTTACACAGTATTTCGTAGATGTAGAATAACTACAGTCGCTAATTACTGGCGTACCAGCCGTGGAAACATGAGATATTCCGATAGAGGACAGCCGACAAAAAACCTATATTCAAGCCACGTAGCTCGCATGAGCTGGTGTCAACCGTGAACATGAAAGTCGGGACTGATTGAACTTTTGAAGTTGACTATCGACGTTAACGGTTGGCACTTTCACGAAATCGTAAAAGCCTCCGTTGACACCAATACATTGAACTTGCCGCTGAAGTTCACGTCGACGTCAAACGTAAACCGGCCTTCGTCGTTACGAAATGAAAACGAACAAGATATTTAAGAGGCAACTGTACCGTTAGTTTCTGCCATGATGTGGTAGACGTGTACTATCTCAAGTCTCATCGCCTGTGGTCGGATAACCACCAAATAGACATTCGGCATAATTCGACCGAAATATGTCAGTTGAGCCCAAGGATATTCAGGCGAACGGGAAGGGAAAAGAATTCCTTTTGCCTCCGAACCAATGGCGGTCATAAAAAAACAGAGTAAGACACTAATCCACAACGACATGCCTTGCTTCCGTCCTTTCCTCTCACGAAATTCCTTTACCGTAGTCCCTACCTCATTTTTTCACCACTAGTGTCCCCCTGTGAATAAGAAACCCCTGCCATACGTCCTTCCTTAAACGGCTCTGAGGAGAGCACATGGATGCAGATGTAAAAAAATGAGGCATTCAAAGTCGGAGTTTTCAAGATAGACACAATTCAGCCCTCACTGAAAGCCTTACAACTTTCACAAACGGATATATTTGAACTACAGCTGCTAACAAAAATCTCAGGTACTTACTACGTAAAAATCATTGAATGCGAAGATCCGAAATGGGCGCTTTGATGACACATTCGAAATGCGAACGGAAATGGGGCAACTTTAATGCAACATATTACGCCGTGCTTTCCAAGCATTGACCTGGCAATAATGCGGAGACTGGCAGCACTAAAAGAGAGACATCAATAGTGACACTTCGGAGATATAGGAGAACTAACGGCGCACAACGAAGGATGAGAATAAGACTACATGTATTTCATGACATTCATCGGGTAGTAACTTCATCACCGAAGGTGATATTTCCGTTACACTACCAAACGTAGATTAAAACATCCGTACGTATTAGGCTTTCAAATGATCTTTACACCATTCATCACGGCAGCGCCTGACATGGACAAGGCTATAATGAGTCTAATTTCACCCTCATTTATTTACAGCAATAAAAGTGAAAATATTTTTTATCCCCATTACTCCGAATGGCCGTGCTGTCATTGGATCGTAATCGTAAAGAAATTCACTTCGGAAAACTACGTCATAAATAAATTTTTCTAAGACTGAAATTACCTGAGCTTCCCAGCATATTCCATTTCAATGGCACACCTGTCCCTGATGAAGTGCCCATATTTCTCCAAGAAGTCTATTCCTTTCTGGGTGTGTGCTGCTATATTATCATACTGGTCCTGTTTCGAAAGAAAAGAAATAAAATATTAGATTTAAAATCACAGTCCGAATATAATTTCAATACAGCGTACACAAAGTAACACATACATACAATATGATAAAATATATATATTCAGATACCGTTAGATTGGGATATTTGGATCTCATAAAAAATACTTTATTGCCATTAGTGAGTCAAATGATATAGCATGCGTAAGGATTTCCTGTTTCAACGAATTAGAGAACAATATGTTGCGAGAATCGAACCGCCATCTGGCTGATATGGTCCACTAAACTACACAATGAGTCCCACAGAATGAGATTATGGAGGCTTCATAGGCTATCTTTGCATTTCATCTTCTCGAATAGTTATCATTCGAAATGAAAATATGATTCAAAATTGCTTGCAGAAGGGGATACTTTGCATCACCACTAAAGTTAATTAATATAATTTACGACAATATGTCGATAAAATTTAGCAATTACTTATTCTTTTATAATATTAAACTATTGCAACGAATATAGTTTATTACAATGTGATGGCGCGTGCATTTGCTACACCCTTTTCTTTTTAAAATCCGAAAAAAGATTTTTAAAACATTCCCTTTCTTCAGAAAATATAATGTAAGAAATCACCGTAATAATATACATAGCTAAATCGTAAATATTAAGCAATATCCACACATATGTCCATACTTAGTCATACATTTTATAAACCCACACATATGTCCATACTTAGTCATAAATTTTATAAACCCGGCCATCGATATCCTCTACGCAAATCATAAAGAAAATAATCCGCAGACGTTGGGATGATCAACCAATCAGTCTTTTCAATCATAGAGGGAGGAGCTGACAAGCATTGAATGAGCCCAACGGAGTGTGAAACTCAGGCATCAGGCTGAGGCCATCAGCTTCCTTACCCAGTGCTGCCTGTGGTTTTCCCAGAAATATCTAGTACCCAGAAAACCGCAAACCTTGGTGGTAGCTGGACCAGTTCACCCTGATTTGAACCCAAGACTTCTGGACAGTATCCCAACGCTCTACGCAATGGACCACACTTTATGTTGGGAAGGTGATCATTGCAAGATTTTCTCAATTGCCCCGATAGACGGTGAGGAATGCGTTCGAAATTGCCTGAGGAAAAAGTTGTTTCCTGGACGGGGAATCAAACCATGAACCTTCGGGTTTCCGGGCCAATGCGCAACCCACTACCCAGGGAATCTGGATATCGTAGTGATCTCCCATTATACAAGGAAGCTGATATCCCGTGGTTAGGTACCTGATTTTGAAATCTCCCTTTTCCTATGGCATTTGGCATTTTCCACATCATAAGCATTGCTTAAAAATTAGAAATGGATTTCAATATAAATATTAAGTAACATTGGAGAACATTCCAAGATATTTGAAAAATAATCTTAAGTGCGGATTGAGATACTCCACGGCGATATTTACATTTCTTCATAACTTTTTCGGTATGGGAAAACGGAAGTTCAAGGCGAAAAAAAACCTCCACAATGAAGACGCCCACCAAGTGATTATGACGGCATTAACCTTAACAGAAATATAAGTCGAGGAACGCCCAGAATATAAGGTGCCCACCAAGTTGTTTCGAAACCAAAACATTTGCCTAATCGAATTCAGCGGGAAACCTCCGCCACAATGCCCTCATCTCCCGCCCTCGAGACATTCATGGGAAAACAGCATTCCTTCCTCTCCCCCTCCTTCCCCTCACCAACTCTTTCCCACACCTTCCCTCCCTCCGCCCTATTCTCTTCACCCCCCCCTCCTCCCTTTCAGACCTCAGGCGTCATGGGAACACACCTAAGGATCGCCGCGTCTTACGAGTCCACTCACTCCGCAAGCCGACACAACACTTTCGAGGTCACCCGCGGAATCTCACGGAGCAAGCAAGCAATGCATAGAGCGCTCGTCTCCTCTCTCTCAAATCTCGTCCCTAGTGGGTGAGCTGCTGGGGAAGAGGGAGCATAGACAATACCCGATCTTCACCGGGAGTCCCAATGTTGGGAGTAAAAGTGACCCGCATGTTGCGTCTTCGGGCAGAAAGGGCAAAGCCCGGAAGCTGTGGGTCGAGCCCACAGGATAAATTATCAGTTTGTCAACCAATTTACCGTACCTACATCATTATTTGGGCCAAGCTTGAAAAAAATCTCTTGCGTTTGCAGCAGGTGGGGTTTCGCTGCCACCATTCCGCGGATCTGCTACCTCGAATTGGGTTTCTATTCACCTTCACAATGCCAAAGACACAAGAAGTAATGCGTTCAGTACTAATAATATTTTAAAAGCGATCTTGATAAGTCCCTCAATGTATTCACGCACAAGGAGTGAACTTAAGCGGAAAATGAAAAAATTAGGTCCTATCATATTGTAGGCTCGATGGATCTCTTACAAATACAGCTGATGTAAAGTAAGACTCTCTAAATTCAGTCCAAGAGATCATATTTACAATATAAAACATGATCACACCATCATTTCTCATAAAAAGACCACAACATCAATTCAAGGGATATTACATTGATAATATTTGAGTAACACCAAATAAGCGCGGATAAAATAGAAGATCCTGTTCACGACTTCTTTCTATTAAAAACTTAAATAACGTACCTAGCGTGAGTGATACACTTCTGCAACTGATGTCTCTACCTGAGATAAAGATTAGTGATTTTACTTCCATAGCTAAAAAAAATACTGCTCGAGTATTTGGGATAAGTCCTGATGAAACATGGTCTTCCGCCACACTGCTCACATATTCTGATCTGGTCAGCCTGAAGGCATCAGCAAATACTTCAACGAACGCGATCACGTACAGGGATTACTTTTCAACTGAATATTACATTAATATGCTTCATTATTCTTTTCCTTGAGCGCTACAACTCTTCATGGATGTTGGCCTTCTCAACAGTTAACGCCCATCTACTTCTATCATTTGCAAGCTCAAAAATATCTTTAATTCGTCAAATAATATAATTTTGATTCGATACTGTTTTGTGTTCTTTGAACTACAACGAAGAAACTGAATTATCCGCAACATAAGTCATAAAAAAAGCAATAAGGGGTTGCTAAAATAAACCAAAGGTGCCCCACTATCCCCCGATGAGGTAACTCAACGCACACACAATCACCTGTCCCAAGATCTCCGACCCGAAGCATCTCTTAATTTAGACGCCCAAGACTAAATCGAGAGAGCGAACTTGGACCAACTTCCACCTCCGTCTGCCTTCGGCCAATGGACTCTGCCCTCCCCCCTCCCACATCCCCCATCATCACTTTCCTTTCCAGAATGCTCCACCCCACTTGGCATCGTATCATCGGCGACCACCCTTCCCCCATCCATTTCACCCCTCTCCTCCACACACTTTATTTCTTCCTTGTATAATGCCTTGTTTCCAATACCAACACGGAGGCCATCGCAGGTGCAAAAATCAGTAGGAATGGGCGTCCGCAGCATAGCTAGAGTTAGATGGACAACATAAAAACAAGCTATGCATATGATTATTAAAATTAAATGGCACTTATCTACGAAAAAAACGTTATTGTAACAACGCGTTTCGGTTTACTCAGCCATCATCTAGTAGCCATCTAAGTAGTTACTTCACTAAGTTCAAGATACCCTCACTGCAGTAAAAGCACAATTAATATTCCGCCAATGATCCACATACATTGTTTAAAAATATATACAGTATTAAATAGATGCAAACATTGTGTTTTTACTTCAGTAATAATGGATCCCCACATAGTTAAGCCTGAAAACATCGAATATATCAAGACACCCTATTTTAGTGGATTACGATAAAGGTGGATGAAATAATTACGCTTCATTGATTTAAATTATAGCGTTATCAGTCGCGTATTAGTGGTAGACTAGTCGTGGAATCCCGAAAAATTCAAAAAGGATGAAAAATGAATAAATATATCCAACTGCGCATGCACTGGCATCAACCGTAAACGGTGAAATATTGGACCGGTTCAACTTTGAATTTGACGGTTAATGTTCATAATTAAACCTTTCACAACATCGTAAACGCCTCCATAATCACCATAGTATTGAACTCGCGGTTTAAGTCGAAGTTCACGTTGACGCCAATCATAAACAGACCTAAATGCCGACACCGGGTTTCTCTCCACCCTCCATCCATTCCGTATATCATCCTTCCCTCATCAACCAGCCAACCCGACGAGTCTGAATTGTGCAAATGGCTTAAGTTATTTGTCGTCTCCCCAAATAACCAACGAACCATTCCCAAAATAGCAAAAGGTCCATTGGATTGGGGCATTATAATTTCGTTTGAAATTAGCTAATAGCTCTTCACTAGTTCTTCGCGAATGGGGAACAAGCATAAAATTCATTAATAATTGTCTTTCAAAAGTGCACACAAATTTGAAAAGGTCACGTGACCCAAAACGGCACCTTGGGGGCCTTTCTAATTTACGTGTATTTGAACGTAAACGATCAAATCAGAGAAGTTCATTGTCTCCTGCGAAGGAAACTAAAACTATAATTTCGTCAAATTTAGAGAAACAACCAGAACGTCACAAAGAAATACGTCATATAGCAGTTGGCATACCGTTCTGTAACGTTATCCCCCGATTTCTCCATGACGAAGTGTTTCCACGCCGCCAAGCGCGCGTGATTTTTAAGAAAAAATATTTTAATAATACAACATTGAATTTTGATAAAATCCATGTCTTATACCTTTAAGAATACGTACTTCAAACAGAAATAGTTTTTTTAATAATGCATGTTGCCCATTGCAAATCCGAGAGAAAACAGCACGAGGCTACGACGTCAATTACACAAAGTATTGTGGCTTATGTCGATATGTTACGTTGGTACATACGTGTGACGGCTGTGGAAACGAGGCGTCATCTTCCCACCGACCAACACGCACTTCTCTCTCCCACCTCTCTCACAAAGTGGCATTTATTTAAAACGAAGATGACATTTTTACGAATACGAGAAGGCTCACCTACTCAAAACACTTCGATTTCACTGTTCTGCGACTTTCCCTCTCGTTCGCTTCATTTTTTTTGGCGATCGAATCCTCACTGAACCAAAACAAATGCCAACTCCGAAGTGCCGTTTGGGAACAACGGGACACGAGGGTGTCGAGAAACTTTGGCCAACGAATAACATGACTTCCAAATTGCTGATAAAATACGATGCCGAGCGAACAGCTGCATAGAAAATGATTTTTCCCCGATCGAAGAAAACAGAATTTCATCACAGAATACTAAAATATTCCGAAACACACTGCTTCGATGGGAAGTTACGTAACTTAAATCATATACATTTACTATGGAGAGCACCACATAAGTAAGATGAATATTTACGGTGATCACCGGATTTCCACATCCAAAATGAAGTAGTATTCCAAGCTTTCCATGTGGATAAGCATGTTTTTTCAATGAGGTTGTAATGCACTGTGGGGTTAGAAGTTGTCGCACCGAAACTATTTTATTTATGATTTCACTATCTATTTCATTCAAATGAATATGCATGTATACATTCAAAACCAAATGAATTCCCAGAATCAGAACGCAGCAATTAAACGAATATGATTTGGAGATATTGAAACAAGAGGAAAAAAGAGCTATGTAAAACCTTACTTTAGAAAAAGCATTGTTTATACTACCCTTGACTTGAAAAATATCCATGTTGTACCTACTGGGTAATAGAGCTGACTCTGCACGAAAAAATACAAGAAGAAACTTTACATAAAAAAGAGACGAAGATGCTTCGATGGAAGTATTAGCAAAATTATTAAGTTATAAACAGTAAATGGGTTTAAAGTAGAGAAGATGCGATATCGGCCAAAGTAACAATTTAATAATTTTACGTGAAGCCGAATGATGCCTGAAGGTAGACATTTCAAGTATTCCCTATTTTTGAAGACTTCCAGGAGGGGAAGGCCACCCTGAGGGTACTGACAAGAACGGAAAAAATAATTAAGATTCAATCTTAGAATTTCTCAAAATTCCTATACTTAGGTTCTTGAGAATCCTGAGAAGATAAATAACTCAGATACGGTGGCTTTCGTGGGAGGTTGACTCCTATTATGTGGTCATTAGGTCGCGGGTATTTCGGAGGGGAGTTAATCCCAGACCTACAGCATGTTGCTTCGGTTGTAGGGAGACGCAGTAATGGTGAGTTTCGAGCAGTGCGAAACAACATTATGATTACAAATACCGGCGACTCCCTAGGCTTATCGGTCTAAGATGCCTTCGGCTACGGCAGTGTAATGTTTTTAGCATTATTTATACCCTTAGTCCTTTACACCCATCCACATGTCGTTATTGGTAGTACGTTTGACATTTGAGTAACTCATAAATGGATATTCTTCTGATTTTTTTAGACGCATAGGGATACTTGTTCGCCAAAAGTTCGCTAATATTTTTTCTACTTATTAGTACCACATGATTTTCATATAAGTACCCCTGATTTTCACTGTTTCGCAACCAACCACAGGAATACGCTCAACGTTCCGTTATTAGCCAAGTATTGCTACTGCTCTCCCAATAGCAAGAAAGACATTCAGTCAGCGACAAGGTTTAGGTTCAAAATTTGTACATTTGACGTCATAAATGAAATTCATCGGTAAACGATGCCTCAAGGCAAGACCCTAGCGACTACACAGGGTAATCCTATCGTGAATAATCACCCGTATTATCGTCATTATCAGTTACCGTCGGTATCTCTCGTTTTGATGGCGCAGTCCTAGGAGGCTGCATAACAATTACTTAGCCCGAAAGCGAACCTTCGCTGTAAGACAACGATAACAAAGAAGATTTCCTCCCCAACACGATTAATCAATTCAAGGAGACTTCCTCTTTAAAAAATTCAAGACTCATCAAATGAACACGACTAGCCGAATCCTCTAAAAGAAACACGAGCTATTTAATTTTCTAGCCAGTAATGCTAAAATAAAGAGGTCATCTAAAAGTTTAGCTACGCCTACTTATATGTCACCAATTAACTACCACCAGCTCTATTAGTTGAATATTATCAGCACCCGTAAATGGGTACTACTGTCCGGATCCATATTGTTCCCAAGTTCTTAGAACTGATATCAGAGGAAGGGTGAACCATTAAACACCAATAGCTGGCGTTCTCTAGAGAAACTTCCAATTTCGCTGGTATTATTTTTAAGTATTGATCTATAGCGACTTTTCAAAAATGTCTTGCAGATAAAAATACTTCAATCGACATCTAAAGAAATCCCCTTTTTGATATGATAGGCAGAGAAAACGAATACGTAGTTTTTAAGCATGATGAGCCACGCTTCCATAATATCGCACTTACCCTCCCATTGTATGCACTTGAATCTTCGGTTGCACTTAAGTTTTCTTCATCGTCCTTTTTCTAAAAATTAAATATCAAATAAGAAAATTATTTGTGCCCAATATTTTCCAATAGAGACTTATCAATCACTTAACAGAGATACAAATACGAAAAAACTAGCTCCGCCCTTATTTCGCAGCCTCGGATCAACAACAGGTGCCACACCCTGGGCTCACTTACACGAATGAGAGGCAGGGGAACATTTTTTCCTCCTCTACGCCTCCGTCACGACTTCCAAGGGAAACCCGAGGCGTCATCATCGAGTATCGTGGACGGCTTTCTACGCCCACGACAGGTCAATGCTTTCAATCCCGAAGGAAACTAGATGTTCAATCAAGGAAAGAAATATCCCCGTCTGGGGTGCGCTCACGCAATACCATGAGAAAATTACTTTTCGAATGGTGATAAGGAGAGCGTAGGTACTTAGTAAAATAACGCCAGCCATGAAAGGGGAGGGAATAGGGAAAAGGATGGGGGAGAGGACAGCAGAGAACTGTATGATAACGATGAGTCTTACGTCAGTCTCACGCTGTTTTTGTAACAATCCCTAAATGTAGTCCTTCTGTCCAGCCCAGCTGTATAACCCTTTCTGTTTGTTCTTAACAATTTTAAACGAAGCGTGCGGCTTTACTTTGAACTTTATTTACTTCGCGACTGAAATCATTCTGTGCATGGATCCAAATGATCGCAGCGTGCTCGGACTGTGGCCAAACCAGAGCAAGTAGCATTTCATGTTCAATTGGAAAAATTTCCATGTGAATTTACTTAATTCATCGACTTTTCCAAAACGTTTCCATACTAAATAAAACTCATGACTTTTCCCCGTTTTCCATTTTTCCCATGAGATCAGACAACCTGAATAAGGAACGTAGTACACCCGGTGAAGCCCTATGAGTGAGAGGACGCACAATCTTTATGAGCTATAGTCAAAGCAGCAGGAAATCACCACCACACTAAATTACCAGATTGCGTCATGATGGAAGGAAAACATTTTCCGACGGAAAAACCAAGACAGGATGCAGATTCAACGAACGGGAGAAAGTGTAGCATTATGCGCCATTAAAACGAAGAACTGACTCCTGAAATGTTACGACGGGAATACACAAATGATGCGACCAGCAGGGTATAGACTTAAAACAGTTAGATAAAAAATTATTTTAACTGCAAAAACTTCATTAAATTTTACATCTCATTTGAGGATATATAAAGGTAGACCAATATTTGGTTATTTATAGAGTGAAACTGGAAAAAATCCTGGGAATCCGGGGAAGACTGGGAGGAAAGAATGCTTGTCTAAGGAAGCAAAAATTGCACCGCACAAAAGTGAACTTTTTCACACTTCACTGCATGGGAGCAAAACATGGGCATTTCAAGGTAAGTATAACAGTAGGGTAAATGCAGTGGGCATGAGTTAGCAGGGAAGTGGTTGCGGTAAACGGAGATAGGGTAGGGTTAGGAATGAGTTACAGATGGATGAATGTGTAATGAATGCTCCGGTGGTGGACATATATGAAAAGAGTGTGCTTAAGTTTGTTTGGGGATGTTGAGAGAATGGAGAGAGCAGATATATGATAGACGAGTGAATGGTGCGAGAGGAAGAGGACCGAGAAATCCATGGGCAAACTTGGTGGAAGAGACTGTAAATAGAAGGAATATTAGGAGTCATGAGAACAGGAGGGCGTGTATGAAGCAATGCGTTATTGTAACTGAAGCAAAATAGTTATGCAAGGATAGGTCCGTAAGGAGGAAATTACTAGAGGCAACTCTATACACCCATCACCGAGAATTAAACCTTTATGACTATTCCTACCCCGAAAGTGAGCGTCGTGATAGGTACGTACATATTTATGTATACATAATAGGAGAAGGCCCATGAGTTATAGAGTTACATGTTCATTGGAAAAACAAAAGCGGAAGTCCCGACCGCCACGAAATAAAAAGGCTGGTAATTAATCCTTAGAAAGATTTTGAAGACCTAAATGTAAACTCAGACAGGAAACAACACACTAAACTCGGGAGAAGAAACGCGAAATTCTTTCCCTAGGTTAAATTCGAATCGCAACAAAACCAAGGGGGATGGCATCGGCATTAGAGATACACAGCCTTTGAATTTTCAGCACGAAGCTCACCCAAAGAATCACTTTAAACCTTGCCATTTTAATGTCTACTAATTCTTCGGTACACAGAAAGCCAAGTATGCGTTTTAGTGGAGCAGAAGCTTCAAAGGTGTGACCAGTTTTTCTACTTTGACAGAGCGAAAGTAGACCTGATGCTTGAACTTTCATTTACTCTGCATTTGCTGATTTTATGGCATATTTTTTTATCCTAGGACCGTGGTTCAACTCAGATAAAAGGTACGGATAGCACCACATTTCTTTTTCTTCCAACATTCTTTGTTATGCAGCAGCTATCGTCCAAGCTTTACTGCTATATAAAAGCATCCTCCAAATTTATTTTTCAATGAAGTGCTTCCCTACATCCAAGCTTGTGTTGCTGGCTGTTATTTAATTTTTCTTCTTGCTTCTTCCGTCACTGGTGAAACAGCGTCTAGCAAAATGGTAATCGATATCCTAGGTGAGCGAAGGGCTTCAAATAAGTAAAAGACGGCGCAGAATGTCTTGCTTTTCCGACAACGGAGCAAATTTAGCCATTAACGTAAATCATGGGTTTATAAATTATTATAAGCAAAATAAATAAAGATTTTGGAAATATATTGCAGAAGATGATGGCAGCAAAACTCCACGGTAATATGACGCAAAGCCAGTCGTTTGAAGGCCAATCAATACAGTAAATTAGCATTAAAACGCAACCAGTCTTCTCGATTGGAAATAGATTATCTCAGATCAATTCAGAAAATGAAAGTACAGATTTATTTCCCACCGATAAATCCTTCCTCGGATTGCCAACTCGGCAGAAATGTAAAACCTGACCCGATTGGCAACCCGAGATGATTTTAAATGCAGTTCAGAGATGTATAGAACGCGTTTTAATATTCATGGAGATGCACGATCAGCTAAGAACGCATTTATGTCTGCTATTCATGACGCTTTTTCAAGCGAATGAAACCACGTCCGTTTCCGAGGGACTGAAAAGTTACCGTTTTTACTTGGCCTCGTAAGGCACTAATAGCGAGAAGAAGAATTCGGCAGCTATTCCTCTCTCACACTGGACGTCGCCTGGCAAGGGTCCAAGGAAATCAATATTTCGGTCACCATTTTCCATAATTGGGAAGCGATTGTGCAGACCAGGGAGTGCCTCCTGGAACCAATCGGGTGAGGGCTAAGACGAAAAAACTCTTTTGGCCGCCGCGGGGAGGGACAAGGAACTTTTAGAAGAGGGGTCCTGGCCAAAAAAAAGAACTACAGAAAAAAAAATTCTCGAAAAATCAAGGCTTGGAAGAAAAAGAGCGCATGACGGCGCAACAAAGAGTTGCTACCTTGAAGGGTTCCCAAGGGTCGCCTGGATTTTCGAAGCGCTCACTCGAAAGAGGCATCGGTGAGAAAGGAACCACACGCGTGTTCTTCAGTTTAAAATATACATCTCCATGTAAATCCTTAACACTAAGGTAAATCTATGAAAGTAATGAATTGAAAATCATGAAATTTTAGTGTAGATAACAATGGAAGAATAAATCAATGAGAAGAATCAACGAGAACGCACAAGGAGGTTCGAGAACGAACGACGAGAATGAACACTTAAGAGCTACTCAAATAAAGACTTAGAAAAGAATATCGCTGTTTACTGCAAGGAGTACCGAGTGGAAAGCAGCAGTCCACCAATCTTGACTGCTGATAACAAGGATAGTACTTGAATATCCACTTGGCATTCAAACATTAATGGAGAGCTGCATTTAATCGACACTTTTCCTAATTTTTATCTATATCAGTAAGGGCGGATGACTTTTCCACAATGATTTCTCACATTCGTTCTTTACTTCTTACGAGAAAAATCACACCAACACCTATAAAATGAGAGGAGTGAACATAAAGGTGCCACATGAAGTCAAATACCTGGAAATCACCGTACTTTAAGATCTAGGGCGGGAGAAACACATACGAAACATTTACGGCGATGCATTGAAAAAAAAACTAGAATATCTCAAGCAAATAGCGGGAAGGTCTTCGGATGATAAAGCGCAAGAGGGATGTCACGCCACTCCGGTTAGACCACATCTACAATACTTCACCATGATTTGTGACTCCGCACAGAAAGACATAATTCGCGAAATAAACAAAATACAAAGGATAGCCGCATGCTTACCTAAAGCTTTTAAGAGCGAACAGAAAGCGTGACACAGCTGATGGAAGGTCTAGTTAGGGAGCCGTTAGAGACTCGGAGGCTACACGCTAGGTTAAAATATCTTGAAAAGTTCAAATCGTGAGAATTTCGGGGTAACAAGGAGGATATTATTTGAAACCCGCACATCTAATGAAATTAATGAGGCGCTCAAATGAAAGAGCTTCACAGCCGAACTGAGAGGTAAACAAATTATTTCTTTCCACGCACCACTGGTTCCACAGACTTCTTTCCACGCACCACAACAGAAAAATTGCAAAACACTAAGACCCTCCGTTAACATGAAATTCACCTTTGTTCTCTCCCCTTCCTATTCTTTTTCATAATTTCCCTCCCTTTTACATGTCTGGTGTTGTAATACCCTCTGTCATACGCTCCTGCGGCGGCTCGCAGGGTAATATGTAGATGTACTTACATCTTAATGCTACACTCGATCGCCTAACAAACAGAAGATAATAAAAACAAATAGGACTCAATGACTATAACTGACCACAGAGGTTTAAAAAAAAGCATGAGGCTTCACATTTCAAAGACTGCTCCAAGTGACCTTTTTGACATTCCCACGTCCCAGGGATGTCGGCTGTTTATCAGCGTGGACCCTAACTTTTTTTACGACGCCTGCAAGGTTGACCAAAGGGGAACACAGTTGACTCACGGCAAACAATCCTCCATGAGGGTAAGATGTCAAGGCATTTCAGACAGGGAAAGATATCCTGAGATATAAACATTAAATAGATCATAAGAAATTGACTCAGACCTTACTTTATGGAACCACGTCATTATCAAAATAAAACAGAAATAAATTTGTCAGTTCCACATAGTGTTTAGTTTTTTTATTAAATAGATCGCCCACAGACGTAAGGAAATACGACAACAACAATGAAAAAAAGGAGTACTTTTGTCTAAGCAGCCTCAGACTTAAGATCATACATGATCTGTGACCGACTACCACCGCTTGAGGCGAAAAAATGTCACCACCAAATGATTAGCGAAAAATTAGAGGAATTGGTTCTACAAAAAATTGCTTTAACGTTATCTTCATCAGGAATTCACGGCAGGGAAGAGTGACCAAATATCCAGCAGCTAGTCGCAATCATTCTTGTAGCTCACAGCCGGAAAAATCCTGACACAAGCTGAAGTCTTAGGATTATGGTGGGATAGTGCTTGGTTGAATGATGACCGCCTGTGAACGATTCAATGCTTTGGTGCACGTGCACTTTCCCTAAATCCCATTCTTGACAGGGGTGAAGGTTTCCAATTCCCATTCCCAGCTCCAAGCCTCTTTTCTTCGAATAAAAACGAAGACATTGTCCCTTCCGGATCCTTTTGCTCAGGCTTACCCCCAGAGGAGGGTCGAGAATATAGGGCAAAAAAGCCTATATAAAAAACATACATCCTCTATCTGCAAGGTTACAGCTTACCCTCAGGTGCGGTGTGGAGGGACAACATGAGTGGAGAAAATCTTTGAGAAGAAATGGGGTTGACTGAATTCCAGAGGAGACTCGCTCCGTTCTGGAACTTCATGATTGGGACAACAAATGAACTTTTAATCAGAGGCTATGAACGCGGCAAGAAAAAATCAGCGTCAGCTGGTATTAAAGGTACGTGTGTAAGATTGTTTTTTCAAAGCGACCGTAATGGGTATTTCAAGAGGAAACTACTATAACACACAGTAGCAGCAATACAAAATAGTTTTTTAAAAGCATTTTTAGTGCCTATATTTGGCTGTAACCTACCATTACTCTGCTTTGCCACAACATGTTAGATTACATTTATTCACATTAAACAAAGTTATAAAACAGTTTATAAAGGTGCAGTGCACCAACAAAATACATTCATAGGTATTAATCTCAGGGTTAGCATAATTATCACGAGTCAATTCCACAAAGACGAACTACCGCCGAAATTACTGCCATAATCGTTTGCGCTACAAGAATAGCGACATTACTTCTTGCCACACTACCTTGGGTAAGGCTTCAAATGTTCAAACAGCCCTGTAAGATTAAGCCAAACGGGATGGTGAGGGCTTACACACCTATTATATTTTATTCTAATTTTAATACGTCAAGTTGGCCCTCAAATTTACGCCATCAATTACACGCAATGGAAAAGTTCATCAAATAAGATTGTAGGTACCTACAATCGACGACCAAAGTTTTTCGGAGTTCGTCACGAGCCTTATTGAAAACTAAAATTTATGAATAAGCCTGAACTAAAGCCGCACAACGACACAACAAGCGCACAAAAAGCCGCCAATCACCAACAAATATTCTAGGTACATATCGAGAATTGCCAACGATGGTGAATAATGAATGAAACTACGAATTACTTGCATGATATTAAAAATATCTCGCAAGATCATTTTCCGGTTTCCGTTGCTTATTTAAGTATTAAAGTGGTTGGTTTTCCGGGAAAAATTTCACGTCGCTTTATCTCTGCTGTCGCTACGAACTTGTTGTGAAGGGTTTAAAATCCATTCACGATACTCCAAGAATTTTCGGAATATTTTTCTAAAACCATCCACTCTCGCACTAAAAACCATACGGCCGGGTAAAAATAAATTTTTATTACCAGAGGTTGCCCACCGACTATGTCACGGTAAGATGGATATAGATTTGGTGATGACGACCAATGGCCCTGACTTCACTCTGCCCCACACAATCTCCCTCTAAAGCACCGAGTGCCACCACGTGCAAGGGTTCTCTTATCTCCAATTCACAACCACCGTTTTCTCGAGAAAGAAATAATTGAGGTAATTTCCTGTTTCCTTCATCAAATGCGTTTTCCAGTATACAGTGAAACAGTATACACTGAGGTCAAACGCCTTTTCGCCGCCCCCTTACTGAGTTACATATACTAACTTTAGGTTGCCGGAGCTGTAATCGTGGGTCATTGAGCGCACAATTTCAACATTTTAAGGAATAAATTTTTTTTAATTTCAAAATCTTTACCAGTACATTTTGCATTCGTTGTATCATTTTTTACAGGATTTTTATATAAAGACACATCTTTGACACGCACAATTTTAATCTGCTCTCTCTCCCCTTTTTTCCCCTATTTTCTACCCCTTTTGATGGCTGGTGTCCTAACACCCTCTGCCACACACCTCTGCGGCGGCTCAGAGGGTAGTATGCAGATGTAGATACCGTTAGGAGAAGCATTTAAATTTACTGGAGGGGATTCAACGAAACGTCCTGGGTGCGGCCTGCGGCACAAGGAGAGGCCAGGAGGAAAATCTCAGCCCATTTGTAAAAAAATAACAAAGCGGGTACACACTGCCCAGAGTCGAGAGTGTTCTCGATGTGCCAAATAGCTGCCAAATTTCTCCTTCCACGGTAGCACTCCTTGCACGCGCAGTTATTCATTTTCGACTGTTGCTGGCAGTGAGTGACATCACGCACCTCTATCGAAAGGACGTGAAGGAATCCGCGTGCTTCGGCTCTCCCTTACTGCGCGAAAGAACTCCGAAATACGAGTTTGGAATGGAAGAAACCTGGCACTAAGGGAAGAAAGAATCCGTGCTGAAAAATCCATTGCCATGACTCAGATACTTTACAATTATCCACGGTGTTTCTAAAAATATGAGAAGGTGGAAACCCAATTCGTACCCCTTCACCCTTACGGATTCATAATAAAATACGGCCTTTCTAATGCATGATTATTACGAATTGATGCAAGAGATTTCTTAAGCAAGAACAGCAGGGTGAAAATGAAAACATCGGATTGAAGTAGGATGTTCGTATATGATGTTTACAGAAATACGGCATAAAGCAGGCGAAGTCTCGCATAACCTACACATTATTTAAACGGAGGAGCTGATTTTTTTTGTTCCGAATATTTTTTGGGGTCTATGTTAAAGTGGTGCATCAATTAATGCTAATGCCCAAATATTCAAAAATTAAGAGTTTTTCTCATCAGATTTTTGATAAATATCCGCATGCTCAGAGGTCATGACGAGCTTTTCTAATCGGTACTCGCCTAGGAAGCCAAGGTACCCCAAAGGGGTAAATAGGGCGAAAGATTTACTTCCAATATGATATGACCTTTAAGAATGAGTAAAGAAGAGTCCTCCTAATACTATGTTAAAGGTGCAAAAACCTCTTTATCAGGGAAAAAACCTAACAGTTAAAGACAGGAATTGGAGGGTAGTAAATATGCCTTTAGCAATCCTATCTGGGGGGTTATTTTGTAATCTCACCTTTTTAGTGACTCTTAGTGGAAAGGCGGGAGGATCCGTTTCCCTCTCTTAATGATCGGCTCACGAACGGTTCGTGAATATTCGAAGCTTATATCAAATAAAAGATGCCGAGATTAGCGAATACCCAGATTGCTCAACATCTTACGGAAGATATCTTACACTGTACATACCACGAAAATCTAAATACAGTCAAAACTACAAGCGAAATGTAAGCGATCACTCAATATTTAAAAAAATTAAGTGCATCTAATAAGTGTTCGATTCACAAGCACGGGAAATATCTACCAAGAACGTAGATTTTAAGGCAATATTTGTTAAAATTATGGTATAAATAACTGAATTCCATTCTCCATACACTGGCGGATAGGCACACGAAAACAAAGGTATCAGCAACATAGTTTGGGAAATATTGATACGAAATATATGCACAAATAATTCAAGCTAATAATAACATAAGAATTTCAAACAAAGCATACCTTCAAGTGCCCAATATATTGGTGTTGAAAATGCTGAAGTTCTTCACGCTTAGCAAATTACAACAATACGATTTAAAATCGTTTGTATCTTTCGCGCCCTTGTTTATTTTCCAACTCAAGCTTCAAGTGGAAACGATGGTGGCTCCATGTCACGTTCTTTATGACAGGTGAGATGGAACTAATGGCAGGCGGAGATAATGAAACAGATCAAGAGTCGAAAGATACGGATCAGAGCGGATGAATCGTCTAAAAGACCAGCACATGACAGGCAGTTCACCGATGATCCGATTCGGCAGAGATCCGAAGATGGTCACGCCGCCCGGGTGAGGGAGTTGAACTACGAAAAAGTGACATTTTATGACGTATTCTCTCCAAAGAGAGATTACAAAATAACCCCCCAGAACGTCTACAATGTAGGTTAATGGCGCGAATTAGTAGGATAGGAAAATGAATTACCATTTCGTGACCCGCTTGTTCTCAACCATATTCCAACTTGAAATGATTACTGTTAACACTATATTGGGTAATTATAAGAAAATACTTTCATTGGAAAAAATCTAGATGCTAAGTAAATTATATAAACAGTCACTGAGAGAATAACAATGATGAGTCGGGTTTCGTTGCAATTAATCGATAATCGAAGAGAGAAAAAAACACGATCCATGAACGATATATATATAGGTATATAAAGAAGCAATTCTCCTGGCAACCAAAGGACGTTGCCTCAATCAAATGCGGTCCCCGATAACTAATCAAAAAGAATCACACTCGATCGATGTTGATCTAAAGAGCTAAAGGTCGAATTCCACTCATGTTATTTCAGTCTACTCGTCCCGTATTGACGACTCGGGCCCGATAAGTCACGACGACGACAAATGAACGAAAGCGAATAACTGTAAAGCGGGAATATTGCATGCTGCAAGGCCGGCGTCCAGCGAAGCTTTCAAAGATTCAATCAAACACAACTTTATTCAGAATAAAATAGCCAAATCAGCTGTTTGAAGTTTACCAACATGAAAAATCAATGGATGACCCACTAGGGTATTTCATAATACATTCTTACTGATATTTTAGTCATCGCCTTTCCACATACGATTCGATAAATTAAAATATAAAGAAAGACTAGTAACTATTACAGCAATTAGGAAAATGTAACACGTGTAGGCAAACGAGTAGCAAAATATATTGGCTAAAAAAGTACAAGGGGCCGCCTTTGAATTACACTTTCGTGAACGTGATTATTTCATGGACTTGCAACGGAGATTACTCCGCAACCTCGGGGGCATAATAACAATAACAATTCATTATACTCCCACGAGCCTCTTAGGGACTAAACGACACAAAAAGAGGCAGCGATATTGTTCTATTACCGCAAGACAAAAAGTACATACCTTGTACCTTCAGAGGTATTCCCACCAACAAATTTGATAAAATCGTGAAGACTTCATGAATCTCTTTAATGAAGAGCAGCATTCGCTAAGGAGAGACCATTCTTAATTTCAACGGACTCCTCATTAAAACGGTTTTTAAAATCAGGAAATCACTACGTCCAAGAATTATTCAAGTAAAAACTCTCCGGGATTTGGTACTGAAGCATACCGATTTGCCAGCCTATCGCAGGCAGGACGGGGGCAGAGAAAAAAAATAGACAATGATTCACTCCCTCTGCCTTCAGAGACCTTCAAACACGACGAAGAGAGGGGTAAACATATGTTGACAGCTAAGAGTCGTAAAATTTCCAGGGAGGCGTGGGAATGGGGTGGAAACAAACATTTCCTTCATCACCACGTATATGCCTTCCATCGTCAAAGTACGAACGGGAGTGATAGATCTCGTATCCCTGAGCGATTTCATAACACATTTCAGCATAGAGTATATACATCGAGAAATTGAATACATCCAAAAGTCCATGCTTGTCAAGTTCAAAGAACTAAGTTAATGTATTAAGTTGTTACACTTCCGCTGTCCTAAAAAATCGGGAATTTTACTAAGTGAGAGATTTATCAGTTAAATTAACATTTCATGGACATGACTTCAAATCAAAAGAAGATTAATACTCTTCACGGAGGTTCCTCGACCATAGTAATGGTGAATAAGATATGACATTTCCGACACACATAAATAACCTAAATAAGTGAAAAGAGTATGCCACATAATTTATTTACCCGCAACTAAAGTTTCGTGGACATCACAACTCCCAAAAGCTGCGAAGAGAATTGTCCAGCAATATATTGTATACACTAGTACAAAATTCCCCATCGAAATGCAAGTGAGGTCCTTATGGATAATAAATGTGGAAGCAAATTTCACGTTCTATTTATTGAGTACAACACGGAACGCTCCATAGCAGGGAATATCAAAAACAAAGCTCGCCGAATTATCCATGGCGGTCACACATCCACCTGGCAACACAAAGATCGCAAGTTACGAGAGAATTCCGCCTAATGCATGATGCTGCGTTTTACATGGAACTGAAGACTTAGATACAGTCTTTGCAGTTGAAACACCTAAAAATTCCAGTCTCAGAGTAGGTATGAGGAAACCGAAGGAAGCACAGACACCTCTTAAGATAATATAACACTAAGACAATACGAAGGTAACCGTGCAGCGCCGTTCATTTCAGCCGACGAACTTGGCAGTGAGACCTAACACCATTGTATTTCATATAGTTGGCGAAGCAATTCTTGAAGGTAGCGCAAACTAGCTGTGGCATTACCTTCACGGCGTCACCCGCGAGTACACAAGAAGTGCGAAATACCACAGAGGAAAAATTCTCCACCTTGATCGGGACTCGAACCCGGAACCCTCGACTTCGCCTATAACAAGTTAAGCTACCGAGGCGTCCTTCTCCCCAATGGAGTTTTGAGAGCTTAAAGGAGTCATGTGTTCACAACTGCCGGACATAACAATGTTACGACAGATATCTCAAAAATCCACAGGTAAGAAGAACGTTATGTTAAGTGGTAGCTTAATTGGTTAAAGCAGTCGGGGCGATATCGAGGGATGCGGGTTAGAGTCTTGGTCAAGACGGATAAATTTTTCTTCTGTGGAACTATCGTCATTAGTGGAGGTTGAGAGAACTTCCTCAGCTGAAATGCCTACAAACCCAATTCTACCACTGCCACTACTGATACTGCCAATTCTAGAAGTTAAAACAAAAACGGACAGCAATGTAATGAAAGCCAAAGACGGTCTGGAGCGTCTGGGGGTATCGCTGGCCCAAGCTATTTCACAAGTTGGACAACATTTTATTTGTCCGCCCCTCAGAGAGAATTTATTTACTGATAGTGACTTCTTAAAACCGCGATTAAATTTGAGGGATTTGGGGCTTCAGAACGATCCTCGTAATTTTGTCGTTTCCCGCTAGGAACTCAATTTTCAATTTATAAGTTGTCTCCTGCTTCAAATTAGACAAGGAAAAGTACTATTTACATTATACTTACTTCTTGAGGGGGAGGGGATGCTATTTCAACCGTAAAACGTAGAGTAATTTCAACCACAATTCCTTGCAATGGGTTAGTGACAAGAATACTAATGAAAGAAAATGTTAGTCTGAAGGTTTCATTGTTCTCGGAAATAAAACGTCGCTTAGTACATTCCACACACAAACACGTTTTACTTCCAATATCGTTGTTCCACAACGTGAAGCCTCAAAGAAAGTATCCCCCTCGCTTCCCCTCTTAGCCCGAAGCACCAGGATTTCTGTATATACACGGATTTAAAAATGATCAATGTATCTGAAGATGTCACTACGTTATGTAACATGAGTCATTAGAAATAAATCAATTTAGTGGACCATTACAAATTGTAATTTTTATTTTCCGATAAATAGAGGTTTATGTGTATCGAAGCGTCCAGTCTGCGAATTCCTCCAATTCACCTGCTTTCAGCTCACCTTAATCCACCTTCTTCACATATTTTGCTACGCTACATATGCGCATTTATACTAACCTTTCATTTTCTTCATAAACCCTTTTCCTTTCCAATAACATTCACTTAAACCTGTTTGTGAAGTGCATTTCTTTATCGACGCATGTTCGAAAATCTGACCTTTTCCTGCCATTTCCCCGAGATGGCGCAGCGGTCGAGTAGTTACTCCTCATCGCTTTAAACACCTCACCCATGACTTTTCCCGCCTTCAACTTCAACTATCCCCGCTTTACGACGCGTTTTACACAACCTCTTCCCCTTCCATTTAAACTACAACTTTCACCACACTACAACAACACCCCCCTCTAATCCCCCACCAACTCGGGGGACTTTTTTCTTTAAAATAGAACGCTTAATTGATGACACTACAACTACACCACTTTCCAATCACCAACCCACTCGGGGGATTTATTTTTTCCCTAAAAAAATCCGATACAACTTTGACCACACTACATCCACACACCCCTCGAATCACAGACCCACTCGGGGTTTTTTTTTAATACACACAACTTTCACCACACTACAACTACGCCACCCTCCAATCACCAACCCACTCGGGGAATTTATTATTTTCCTAAAACAATACGCTACAACTTTGAACACACTACAACCACACCCCCCTTGAATCACAGACCCATTCGGGTTTTTTTTCTTTAAAAAATACGCTACAACTACGCCACCCTCTAATCACCAACCTACTCGGGGTACTTTTTTCCAAAAAAATACGCTACAACATTTACGACACTACAACTACACCCCGTTCCAATCATCAAACCACTCGAGGGATTTTTTCTTTAAAAAAAATACGCTACAGCTTTGACCACACTACAAACACACCCCCCTCCAATCACCAACTCACTCGGGATATTAATTTCTTTAATTAAGTCTCAACAACTTTGACCACACTACAACTACACTCCTCTCCAACCCACTCCAGGGAATTTTTTCTTTAAAAAAATACACTATAAAATTTACGATACTAAAACTACACCACCCTCCAATCACCAACCCACTTGGGGAATGTTTTTAATAAATGGCCGTTTCCATTAACCTCCTTATGCCCGTTTCCTCACTTTCCCCCGTTCTTCACCACTGAAAAATGTCTACATATTTCCGTCTTCATGTTTTCTCAAAACTGCATTTTGCCTTTCATCGACACCTATAAATGCTTTTTTCACATTTAAAAATGGCCATTTCCAGGCCGCGCACCGTCTCGTCCTAGCACCCCTGTTTTACTCCATACACCCACAACCTTGTTGGGGGGTGGGTATGTCCATATATTATATGTGCAATTACTCCGTATCCCTTTATAAAAACATCGGTATATGGCGTCAAAATGTCACGAAAATATCTCCCAATTTCGTCATGTTCGATCTTAATTACTCCAAAACTAAGTAACCCACGCCTTTCTTTCTTACATTTCCTAAATGTTCATCCCTTTCACTATCGTATGCCATTTCTCTCTTTTCCCTTAGTTCCCTACGTTTCTGTCAGCAAAGTTTCTTCCTCACTAGACCCTTCGATACATGTACCTGGAGAGGTTCCACATACTTAAGCCTTAATTTATTACTACCATTTTATGACGTTGAAGTCGCATTTCATGACATTTTGGCAAAAACCGGCTATTCCATGATAAAAACCTATGACTATGACGTTTATGACTTTTTCCTGTCTCTGGTTATGGGTTTCAGTAACTTTAACGACACAATAAAGAAGTTCATTTTGAATGGAAACACAAGATGGAAGTTCGTTTTAATTCAATTCAACAACTGTTTATTTCCGCAGCTAAACAACTTACAACACAACATGTATAACAAAACAACAAGTGCGGACCTCGCTGTGAAGGGAGTGAACATTGTCTTTGGCATTTGTACAACAAAAACATGAATGGTAGTGGTATTGACCCAGCATTTACCCAAGGACGAACATTTCCCGATGTATACTATTTCTACCCCCTTTCCACATTCGCTAATAATTCGTACACAGGCTGCCCCAAATAATGTGGCCTTTGCCCACGTTGCCTACGCCTTGGGCCGACAGTGTTTGGAGGTACTGTCGTGCATCCACAGTTCCTTTCGACACCGAGAGAGGGAAGTAGATATCGCGAGTGTGTGCAACACCCTTGGGGGAACAAAAGGGTGCTCGGTTTGCCATGGCAAAGGGGGGGAAGAGGAGAGAGATCAAACAAACAATGCAGGCGAGGTACGAGGATTGTCCGTGGGCGAGAGTGTGAAGGAGGCTGTGGAGTAGATACGGGGGGGAAGAGATGCATAAGGAACGACGGCTGGCGGTGAAAGTTCCAGCGGGGAAACGCGAGACTGGTGCACAGCGAAGCGAGGAAAATGAGTTACGGGCCGAAATGAAGCACGCAATCTGCCATGTTCAATCCACCACGGCCATGACAGTGCAAAAGGGGAGGGGCACATCACAGCCTGGTACTACAAACCAGTTGACTGCCAGGTTTTTGGACCGTCCCCGACATTAATTCCTTCGTCTTAAGGCCGTTTTATGTGCAGAGAAAACTGGGACTTGCTAGAATGGCTGCGCAAATGCATGCACGAGATACAGGAAAATAGCCCCTGCTCTAATTCCGTGCCCGCGTTCTCATAATTTCTGCACCTACATCAAAATGCGAAGATAAATGCCTCAAGTTAAACGGCCTGGTAATTTAAAAATTTTACTTCTTTATCGTTTCTTATCCAAATCATCCTTGTATTCAATACTGTAAGGCAAGAGGCTGCCTCTAAACACAATGAATATCGGACATTTGTTCCAAATTTCTCCTACGGTCGGGTATTTTTCCCGCCGGCTTTTCTGTACTCAACTAGAAAATAGTTCATATCACATCTCCTATTATAATAAATGGATAGAGATACAATAGTTGTACCGGAAATATTTAGGGGAAACGGGGCAGGTTTTCGCACCTTTTTTTCCTTATTTTTCTATTTTTTCCTGCTTGGATACAATTACAAAAGTTGTGCTATTACACTAAGTAATATATCAACTTCAACTAGAAAACACTTAGGTTGTTGAACTATACATAATTTTCAAGAAAAATGTAATTAAGTCTACGTAAGTCACGTGCGAAAACGTGCCCCTTGTACGGGGCATGTTTTCGCATAAGATTTCATTAGGCAGGGGCAAGTATTCGCAAACACTAAAACAGGAAATCATAAGCAATATAACCAAATGTGTTTTTAAAAAATCATATAGTTCATTGAAAATACATTATTTAGTCATTAGGTAACATTTAACAATACTCAGCATCATTATCGCTATCACAATTTGCACAAACAAAAAATAAGGAATCTCCTTTGATACAGGCCTCATTTTTCTTCTCTAGTTTAAGTTGGGCCTTAATGCAATCGCAATGATTGGAAAATTGTCAAGTTAGTCGTTCTAATGCGACAATGTTGGGTTTATTCTCCGCGACTGTGGCATATCATGCACGACAACGTCTCCTTTGCTTCACTGTAGACTGGGGACGAGAACAACTTGTTCGTATAAACCCCCACTGAAATTCACCTGGATTAGGGTGTAATTGGCTAACATACCTGACCGGCAATTGGGAGATCCGGGTTCGAATCCCGGTCAAGTCAAGTGATATTTTTCGTGGAAAATTTCACCGTCTTCGGTGTATATCTTCACACCCGTGACTGCGTATCATATCTTTGTGCAATCGCAATCATTGGAAAAATGATAACGTAAGCCTACGAGTGGTTGATGTGATATTTGGATCATGCTTTTTCTCTAAGCAGTGTGCATATACCACGCCACCCTCATTTAAACTGTTGTTATTTCATACCTAATACATACATATAAATAAATAATTACTTGTTTCCCTATTTATTTATTTTAATGGTTAATAAACCATCAGCTTCAATAATTAGAACAGCTTGAAAAGGATGGGGCAAGTTTTCGAGAGCGAAGACTTGCCCCGCTCGGTATTCGAAAACCTGCCCCGTCACCATTTTTAAGGTTCGAACCGACCTAACACGGTAAACGCAATGACTTTGTTAAAAACTAACACATCACTAGACGCATAATCCAAAAATCATATCAACAAAAGTCTAAAATTAAAGAGAGTATGTTCGTTGTTAGCTTAAAGAAAGACTTAAAAACTTACTCACCTGGACAAAAAAAAACAAAAACTGATACTGCTCCGCAATGCGGGCAACCACAACCACCAAACTCACATAACTGCTGCGCAAATGCACTAGCTTCATGCGTATCTGAATGGTAATGAATTCTAGCGGCTTGTTCAGGAGTTTTGGCCGATTCGAAAACGTGCTCCACGCGAAAACCTGCCCCGGTCTCCCCTACCGGTTGTTAGTACTATGTCCCTACCAGATAAGGATAGAAGCATAAGGGAGTAAATCAACTAAATAGCTACACAACCTATCGACAAACCTTGTTAAAAGTCTCAATGGCCGCAGCTATCGTTCGCGAGAAAAAAGACATTTTAAACATGTCCGCTACTCTATTTCTCTAATTTTAATCTATGATCTGATCTACCGTAGCATGCTGGGTTTCGTGAAATGATATCAACGTCGTTAGAAAATTACTTGGCTTGGAACTTACATAATAGATGATGTCTAAATTTTAATCGACGGTCTGAAAGCGATTCCCATTCCTATTGTTGCAAAAGGCCAGTAACACTAACGAGAATATCATTAACTCTTACTTTGAATGAACCAGCCGCGGATGAAACAAGTGCAGGGGAAGTGGACTCCATGAAATGTGCACGACTTAGAAGGAGGAGGAGGAACGTGGCCATTTTCATTCGTTGCTCGCGTTGAGCTACTCTCGCCGAAATGTAACAAGGAGGTGAGGCGACGAGGAGGGGAGTGCGGGGGTGGGAAGGGTGGGGGGGGGGGTTAGTGGGTGGGTAGGGAGATGGGGGGGGGGGGAGTGAATGGGACACAAGGGCGGCGGCGAAAGTGGAGGCGGTTGGCCTGGCCAAGTACAAGTGACGGAGAGGAGGGGACCGACGACTTCCTCTGGCACGGATCCAAACTGTGAAGCATCTCACACGTGTGCACGCACGCGTGTTATGCATGCGCGTGTATATGTGCGAGTGAGTGCCCTTCGTCAAAACACAGAACGGCCGAGGCGAGGACATGGGGGAGACTGAAAGGGAAGCGAGTGGGCGGGAAGATGCGGGAAAACGTAAATAAATGAGAAGAGACGAACACGCTCGCCGAAGGAGACAACACCAACGCACGGACCCTGAAACTCTGAAAGTCTGCCCCGCCCCCCTGGGTCTGCATGGGGGCCAATATGGTTGCCAAAATCTCCCGGAATCTCCATAAGACACCAGGAATTGAACAATTATTATTAAAAGGTAATCTCGGTTCAGATAGGTTTACATGGAAGTGAATAAAAACTTGTGCAGATAATTTCCACCGAATCCCATCCCTTTTTAACTCCATCTCCAGAAATATCCATCTCCTGACCTCTTCTCTCCAAACAGCATCTTTACCTCCTCACTAAATCGCTACCAGTTACAACTAGATTCATCCCATGAATAGCCATATGAATGTTATTTACTTACTTGCTAGTTGGTTTTGTTACCTCGATTTTTTTATATACATAATTTACTTGTATTAATTTATTTTAATATGCCCAATGTAAAAGGCCTAGTGGCCTAGTTTTCCCCATGAAGACATAAAAAGAGGGTCTATTAAAAGAAGGCATTTCTTTGTCGAACCTGTGCATGATCAAAAGAAACATCTAAGGTACTCTCATGACGGAAACATTTTCACAGACAGCATCCCTAGACTAATCCTTTAATTATTACGCGCTTGGGCATATGAATTCAAATAAATGCCCAACTTACGAATAAAATTTAAATTAAGACGATGATTTATGCGTTCAAAATTACATATCATCGAAAATAGGTTACAATTAATAGATGGTCAGAATTGTCATTAAAACTATAACCTGGTAGATTTTTACCACTAGACCAATTCCTTTTTCTAATCGAAGAAAAAAACATCCATCTCTACGAGCACTTAAGACGTTTAAAGGTTTGTTAATGTGAGAAATGGAACAACTTCCCTTTTGAACGAGACTCCGCGACCGAGCCTTCTTGAAGAGTTGGTGGCGATTTATTCATTGGCGGCTGATAGGTTGAGGGGTTGACTACTAATGAGTCCTTCGAGGAGAAAAATGACCTCCCACTGGTTAAGCACATTTGCGGCCCCTTCATTGCTGCTATATCACGCAGGAAGGAGGGCAGCCGTATTTCTATTAGCTTCATTGCAGTTCTCAAGACAAAGAAAATTTATTGCGTGAGAGAACATGAAGAGGCGAATTGAATAATTGGTCATTGTGTTGGTCTACTATTAATGTCTACCCGTAAAACATCCAAGGAAAGGGAGTGGGCGGATGAAAAGTCCAAAAAAAAATAAAACTAACATAGAAAGCCGAACGGAAGTTATCTTCATCAAGAGATTTATTTACGTGACAAACACATTATGACGATGAGAATGTTTAGACTGAAGTAATTTTCATCATAATAAAGAGGATCTTTCGAGATAGATATTGCTTGGCTGTCTCGCCATTTCCTGTAGAAAATAAACTGGCTTTGTTGATGTAGCTCATCACACATTCCGTTCCGGGAAGGGCATGTAGAGCATTCCTTTACGCAGAATAAGCCGTGCGATCCCATGGAAACTTCCAGTAAACCACCCAACTCCTTCACAGCAGCGTGGGAAGGTTCGCGTTGCAAATATTTCCGTCAACATCTTGGGAGTGGTGAGAAATGATTTTTTTTAAGGCGAGAAAGTTAAGTGTCAGCGTTGTGTCGAACCAAGGTCACCTCGAAACATTTTGCCCCCGCCTAGGAGAGATCGTGATGAGTGAAAAACAGCAGAAACATCATTCGAAGAAGGGAATCAACCTAAATATGTTGTGCATGTGAAAAAATGAACATTCACACATGCATATGTATTCATCATGTCATAACTTTCAGGGTAGGCAGAGTAAAAGAACATTGTTATTGCTGTAATGCCTAGAAAACTGGCTCTTTTAAAATATTTTCCCCCATAACGCCTTATCATTGCACACCTCTTTCACTTCTCTGGAACCCAAGCATTGCTACATACACGTTCTCCTGTTCTTAATATTCATATTATTCCCTTGTCTCGGGCGTGACATCGTGGACTTTGCTTAGCATTATAAATGATAAGTAATTTAGTTTTCCCACATAGATTTATTACAACAAGACGACCCAGGTTGTAATAAATCCATGAGGAAAAACTAAGTCACTTATCATTTACAAACCTTTTATTCCTCCTCTTTAGAATTTCTTCCACCACATTTACCCATGACTTTCGTGGTCTACCCCTTCCTCTCAAACCATCCACACTGCTATCATATATCTGTTTCGGTATTCCAAGCTCAGTCATTCTCTCAACATGATCAAACCAACGATGCACACTCCTTTCATACATGCTCACTACTGGAGCATCTAACCCACTCATTCCCTAGATTATTCCACCTACTTTTGCCGCAAACACTTCTCAGGAACCCCATTCCCTCAATCAAAGTAGGCCACTCTTCTACATATACACAATACCCTGCTAGCCACCTCAAGGATGTGTGGCAGGGGGTGAGTTATCACCAACATGCACTACGCTATAGGTATACTACCAATGCTACAGGAACTATTTGTATTAATGTATTTTACAACTACATAAATATAATATGTACTACTCTTACATATTATACAACTATCGTGCTATTTCTGACATACACAGGTTTCGCTGTTTTATAATAATCTCGAGAGAAGAGCACTTTTATGCACTCCGATTTTTGCTCCCTTAAACAAGAAAAAATGAAAGCCAAGCAATAAAAAACACGCTGCCAAAAAACTCAGTAATTTCCGTGAAAAAACTTGAGAGAGAGTTAGTGGGATAATTTGTGGACCAGAGGAGACATTAAAAGTTTTAATTGTCTAGTTGGGGGGATGGTAAAAATGGGGAAATTACAATGAGGTCAAGAGTAATTAAGGGCATATTGAAGAAGGGCACAGCTAATGGCGGCCGGAGGAATGGACAGCGTTTCTCACACGTACCGACATTCTCGCTGTCGGGGAAAAGACCGCTTCTGGATGATGACGATGAAGAAGAAGAAGATAAGTGTCGCAACCGGCAAGCAAGGCACGAGAGATGGCTGTTTACAGCTTCCGACTAAGCTCACCACACATTACGCGCTAACCTCACCACGACCGCCCCGAAAGCAACGCGCAATTTCCTCCTTTTAGATTCACCTGAAACAAGCAAAGCTGCAACGATTTTATATGCCCACAGCTCAAAATATATACATCACTAGCGAACACCGATCAGAATATTGGTTTCCTTCAGCTCGGCACTTAATTTTCTAACTGGTTCACCTTTTTATTCTTACAAAGTGGCTTTATTTTACATCAACACTAAAATCAGTACCTACTGGAATCAACGCCGAAAACTTAACCAAATTCGGAACTTAAATCCAATTCGATGCCTGCGTTTACACGATGCAAAATTCAATGCGCAGCGGAGCTGTCCGGGCATTTGCTGAACTACGCAAACAATCGGCTCACCTTCTTCTCTGTGATTGGGCCTTGGATCCAAGAATCGGAGATGAATAGTCAGTATCTCACTTATCTCTGTTACAGCACTGATAATCGAATTCGGTTCTTTGATCTGATACGACAACACTCTTTCACACGGTACGATTTTAAGCATACTGAATTCCTTTCGGTTGTCAGCACTGAAGATCAATTAGCATCGAGTCAATGGGACTTGAGCCTTAATTTTGGCTCCACTAATAATTTCGATGATGCATTCCATCCAAAGTCTTCCGCGATAATTTTTCCGATTCATTTCACCTTCCATCAATGTATTCTAGAGGCTCTCATGCCGCTGAATTTGTCCAATAAGTTTGTCTCTTCTACTTCGCAAGGATTCTATTAATCATCTTTAACTCCTGGTCCCCGAAAGACTTCTTCATCGGAGATACTCTTTCAATTTGATCTTCATCATTCTTCGATAACAACACACTTCCATTGCTTCCAATTATCTATGTTCTGCTTCAGTTATCGTCCAAGCTTCACCGTTGATCAAACATCTCCTTAACACGCACTGAGCTACGGAAGCAATCAACAGGTTAGACAGTGTTTATGCACGATAGAAGAGAAACAGGGTTAGTAAAAATGAAAACATGGGCTGAAGGGTCGTAGAAAGGAAACTGAAATATTTTAGCGAATAACGGCACGCAGATATGAAAGCGCTTTGCATCCCGGTCAAGTGTAGAAGAGCTAGGAGAATTAATGCGGTCGACCTCAAAACGTATTTGTTAAATAGCAAGGTGAATACGAGCATAAAAAGGAGGCCCGGATTCTAAGAGGGGTTGAGGACGTTTCTCACGATCGCTATGCAACCAGTGAAACCACCACTGCATTAAAAAAAAAAACAAGGCGAAGAAAGTTAACAGCAGTCAGAAAGATTGCGATGAAGTGCAAGACATTTAATCCTTCGTGATGAACGGCAAAGGATACGTTGGAGAGGCCTACAATTGACCCGGTAAGTTTTAAGCCATTTGGAACACGACAACTATCAGAAAAATAGTTCCCATGTGCATAACAAAAAGAGCCTTTGGAATTAGGCATCCTGGATAGCGTGGAGGTCTGCGAAGAGTCCCAGTATACTAACAAGTAGAGCTAGTAAGAAGTAAGACTGATTTAAGGTAATATTACATGCTCGACTCCCGAAGGAGAGGTTGTCTGTGTAGCTTTCGTTCCGATCTTTTATAGGTTACTCATCGGAAACTACGTTTAAGCCCAACGGATTTTCCGAACTGTGCCATTATGTAACTATCTACCGATTTTCCTTTGCTTCCGCCTGAATTTTTCAAATCCTAACCGTTAGAAAACAAGTTGACTTTCCGATTCGGAACTAAAACGCAATGTAATGACCCTAACCTCCAAAGTTCAGAAAGCCTTTTCTTAGGAGCTACCCAACGCATGGATGTAGCCTCATGAAAAGCAGTGAACTGAAGTCGGCTCAGTTCAATTTTCTATTGAGGGCAACAAGGGACGGATAACGGAGGAGTTATCTCGCTTGTATGGGTCTTAAATCATTGAGTTATAAAAGTACCAAAGGTGGCGCTGCCTATACTCGGCCGTAAGCGAAGATGAAGCCGCTTCAGCCATATTGCGCTTCCGTGATTTGCCATTAGCGTGATAGTCCTATAGCATATTCATCATCACGTTCGCTGTACATAAAATGCTGAATTACTGAGAAACTGGCACAATTGCGGTTAAATTCATGAGGCCATATATATTCATCTCCTCCAGCCTTTAGCAAAGAGAAATAGGCAAGTAAGAGCAATGAAAAGCATATCGCCTGCTCTTGGGTGCCTAAGCTATATGCATCTCCAAGCAGGAAACACGAGAACTCGTTAAAATATCCGTCCCGCTTCACGTTGTCATATGGCAATCACGGTATTCTAGGGACTACATATGGCGGAAATGGCTTCAACTGAAGTTCGTCGCGCCACTTCCGTCGAAAATATACGCTCTGAGGCTAAGATACCTTTTCTGTTGCGGACAACAAGGGGCGGTTAACGGTGGAGTTATCTCGCTTTTTTGGGCCTTAAACGACTCCACACTTCACCTTGAAACAAAACACACACTCTCAATTTACCTACCTTCTCGTCGGAGACCGGTCTCATTTGCCCCGGGCGGTGTTCGACTCGTTATACGCCCAGATTCGACCACACGAGAGGAAAAAACCTCACCCGACAGGAGGCGGCGGGCGCGCCCAGACCGAATAAGTCCCACGGAATGACGTACGCCGCCTATTTCCGATGCGGTCAAAGTCAAGGTCCTTTTTCCCCAGGAGAGACGAATTTCCACGGGGAGGCCTAAGACGGCGGATTTGTGCGCCCGAGGAAGAAGATACGGAAGGCATGAATCGGATTGTTTTGGAGAGGGGAACGGAATGAGGGGAAGATGCGAGCAGACAGGACAGAAGAAAGCAGGCGGAAGAATTGATGGCCGAGGGAAAGTGTGATGGAGAATTAGTTTGAGATTTCCGAGAGATTTTTCCCGCTTCACTAACTTATCGAGGTGCTCAATGAAATGTATAAGACGAGGCAGATGGAAGAAAACGAGATTGCACCCGGAAATTCCGTTCGACGCGATAAACCGTATTAATTCGTCCTATAAATGAATAGGTACAGATTTGCAAATAAATGTAATGCAAAAGCATCGATACTGTAAATATCTACATAAAGGCATAACAGGGGCGCGATCACGGATCTCCATAACGCGTGCGCTTGCGTTATCGTTATTTTTCAATTGCACTCATGAGAGCAAAAACGAGATTGCCATTCTTCAAATTTCAGGTACTTTAAATCACCAGTTGTAATTGATAGTGCATTCTTAGGACAGTACCTTTGACCATTGCCATTCTAGAACGGTGTGCGTTTTGCACAGCGATAACGACTTCGTGAAATAAGGAACCGCGATCCCACCTCAGGTCTCATTTATTGCTAGTCCCTATATATAATGAGTAAATATTTCACTTTAATTTGCAATAGTTGAGAAAATATGAGCGAATCCGTTGAAATGATTGATCACACTAATTTTTCTATATTATAATACATAAAATGTCCCTTCGCAGAGAAATAATGAGTTTTTTAATATTTTAGCTCAACAGTATGAATGCCATGAGAGAAGAAAGAAACACTCAAAATAAATAGCAGCAATATTATACAAATGGATTTTATTTCCCGACAAAGGTTCCGACAGTAAAACTTTTTCGGCTTTCGAGCAGACTAGCTGTAGAAATGTCGAATAGCTGTCGAAATTTCGAATGGTCAGGAAATAAAACTTACGCTTGGAATGTTAATATTTTCTATTATTTCGGTTTTATAGTTTGGAACTTTAGCACGAAGTTACGCTGACTTCAATTTATTATGTAATCAGGGGAGGAACATGAAAATAAATTTCAATTTCCATCACGTCTAATTCACTATATAATAATACGCAGCACGTATAGGTAATATAATCACGGGATATTATAAAAACAGGAATCGTAGGAGCGGCAGAGAAAACAATAGGAACGGTGGAAAAGAGGAGTGTTAAGAAGCAGTGGGTAACGGAAGAAATGATTAAGAAAATGGAGGAGAGAAGGATATGGAAAAACGTCAACACCGACGTTGACGGTATTGACGTTGACGTTGAAATGGAAAAGCTCCAGGAGGAGGGGGAAGTGGGCGCTTTGTACGCCAAGGTGAAAATGTTATCGGGTGGTAAGAGAGGGCAAACGATACCAAAGGTTAAGGACAAAACAGTGAAGATATTAGTCGAACAGGAAGATATCCAGGGAAGGTGGAGAGAATACGTAGAGGAGCTATGACAGAGAGAATAGACCCTTTAGCCTAGATCTAGAGGATGAAGGAACAATAGATACGGACAACCTAGGACCAGAGTTACTTGACAGCAAAATAGAGAGGGCATTAAGAGAGATGAAGGGTAGAAAAGCCGTGGGAACCGATAACCTACCTGCGGAGCTACTGAAGACTAGGTAGTAAGGGGAGAGAATCATTTTTCGAACTTATTCGCAGGATCTACGAGGAAGGAGTACGGCCAGAGGATTTCGTGAAAACAGTATTAATTTCTATCCCGAAGAAGAAGAAAGCGTCAGAATGCGAGGAGTATAGAACAATCAGTTTAATTTCGCACGCGGAAAAAGTTTTACTTAGAATAGTAAATAGAAGGTTGGAGAGCAGAGCAAACTACTATTTAGGCGATGACCAATTTGGGTTCAGGAAGGGGAGGGGCACCAGAGACGCGATTGCGGTAATGAGGACACTTATAGAAAGAAACAGAGTATAATCAGGATGTTTTCGCTTGCTTTGTAGATTTCGAAAAGGCGTTTGACAGATTAAACAGATTAAACTGGGAGAAACTAATGCAGATACTGGGGAACATAGGAATAGATTGGCGTGATAGGAGACTCATCCGAAACTTATATATGGGGCAGAGGGCTTAGATGAGGGTAGCTGACGGTGAATCAGGGTGGGCAGTCATAGGTCGTGGGATGCGGCAAGGGTGCCCGTTGTCGCCTTTACTTTTTAACATCTATACTGAGGAAATGGTAAGAGAGGCATGGGAGGAGCTATATGTGGGAATGAAAGTAGGAGGCCAGTGGATAAAGTCGGTAAGATTCGCGGACGAACAGGCATTGGTCAGTCGGTCATCGAAAGGATTGCAAACTTGAGTAGATACATTGGAAAAGCAGTGCAAGAAATACGGGATGAAGATTAATAATAATAAAACAAAAGTAATGAGATTCTCTAGGACAAAGAAAGCGAAGCTGGTGATAAGAGTAGGAAGTCACAAACTGGAGCAAGTCGAACAATTTAATTATTTGGGTAGTACGCTAGAAGAAACAGGACATAGTAGCAAAGACATTAGGAGGAGAATAGCGCTAGCGAAGGAAGCGTTCAATAATAGAAGGGAGCTGATGACGGGGACCTTAAGTAAGGATGTAAAAAAGAGGCTGGTGAAGAGCTTGATATGGAGTGTGGTGTTGTATGGAGCAGAAATGTGGACCTTAAGAAAGGAAGACGAAAATAGGCTGAAGGCTTTCGAGATGTGGGTGTGGAGGATGGAGAAGGTTCGTTGGACGGAAAGGAAGACAAATGAGGAAGTGCTTGACATGGTGAGCAGGGAGAGTAAACTTATGGATGAGATTAGGGGAAGGCAGGGTAGGTGGCTGGAAGTGGTAATGAGGGCCGATAGTTTGCTGAAAGCCGTGATAGAGGGAAGGATGTTAGGTAAGCGGGGAAGGGGAAGAAAGAGATTAGGTTTTATTGACGGGATGAAGAAAGATAGGACTTATGCTGAGATGAAGAAAGAAACACTAGAGGTAGATAGGGCACGGCACGTGTAAGAGTCCGTCGGATATTCTCTGACTTTCATCATAACCTAATTCTAACCGGTAGATTAGGTACTATAATGAATGAATGAATCAATGAATCACGTATAATCTACATCTACGAAATGCCGTGCAAGCCACCATCAGGGTAAGGGTGTGTGGTACGGGGTGATTCCACAACAGGCATGCAGTGCTCGTCCCAGTTCAAAGAATTTAGCTGACTGAGCCAGTAGCTGGCCTGTCTACGAAAAAGTGCGTCTGTTTAGCCCTGATCGGTTAAGATTTCATTCGAATGATTACCTCACATATGCCCACGTATCTCAATTCACAAAATGTCTAATGTTAACAACTTTTTATTGTTGTAAATTTCGAACTGTACCATGAAATCAAGCGAAAAAAAATAAATTCAACAATCAAACGATGAATGATCTGATATTTTACCGGAAAATCTTGTGAGGGAAGGTTTATTGGGTATTCCACCGAGTTATAGGCTCCGTATAAGCCAACATTCAGATGAGAGAATCGCTCTACATCAGGCATAAGTCCTGATAATGAAGAACAAGTCGTTCTTCAAAACGTCGGCAGGTGTGCAGCCTCTAACCCGGTGGAGCACCCGAGAAACCTTCCTTAAAATGCAAGCGTTTTAATAATTTATGCAGGAGTGAGAAGTTCAGTGAAGAGCTTGGCATGGAGCGTATCGTAGTGTGGGAGGGGTACGATGACTCTGAGGAGAGATGAAAAGTAGACGGTAGGCGTTTTAGTGTGGGCGTGGAGAAGGATGGAGAAGGTTCACTGGATGGATGTAAAGTACGATTAACGAGGTACAGTAGGGGCAAATGAAGTTCCTGGAAGAGATTTGGAGGAGGATTTGAGCAGCGAGTGTTTGAAACGAGTAATTAGAAGCGAGGTAATGCTGAAGACCGTTATTGACAGCAGTATGCTGGGAAATCAGGGAATAGGAAGAATAAAGAGCAGGTAGGACAGAATGAAGAAAGGAAGTATGATGAGTTTATGACAAAAATAGCAAAAGGAAGGAGACCTTTCAAGAAATAAAAGTAGAGTATAAACGATCCATTAAAAATTAATAAACCCGGTCATCAATAATAATCTCATACCTATTCTAAGACATACTCGGACACTTCCGACTGCGCCAGCGCCACGCAACTAGTTGTTACGACAACCCTTGAAACGAAAGCCCATTTAAACACTGAAACGTCATCCAATTACATTATAACTGCATAAATATTTCGTAAACCCGCAAATGAGGAAGGAGGAGGATTAAATGTTAGAGGAAATGAAGAAAGTATGCTGAGTTTAAGAGTGAAAGGGTGCAAGGAAGATCAACTAAAATGGAACGATCCATTTAAACCTGGGTCGCGATCACGGTTCTCCGTAACGCGTTCCGTCGCGTGATAGTTATTTTTCAACTCCGCTCATGAGAGCGAAGTTGAAAACGTGATCGCCATTCTTTAAATTTTGTCAGGTGCTTTAAATTACTAGTATAAATTGATGTAGTGCTTCATAAGGACAGAAACTGTGATCACTGCGCTTCAAAATCGGTTTGCGTTTTGGATGACGATAACAAAACGAGAAAGAAGGAACCGCTATCCCACCCCTGATCTATCCGGAAGAATACCGTCCGATAAAAAGAACGTAATTCTCAAATATTTACTCAGACACTTCCGGCTGTGTCCGAGAAACGCATCTAGATATTACCATAAGTCCTCGAGGCGAGAGTAACTTTAATTACTTTAAACGTCAATCAATCACTACCGTTTTAACAACAACAATACTTCCGACATGCAAATTATGACTCATTGACGCGTTTAGTCACCGTCCCTGAGAGCGAGATGGCCGGCTGATTTGCTTAAAAGCCATTTCCACGAGGAGGCATGGTCGAGTGGGAGGACTTCAGACGCCTACGCGCGCACCAATGCCCGGAATGATGCACACGCATTGCCAACGTCCTTCAAGAGGGAAAGAGAGGAGCGAAGCGACCTCTTATGGGTCTCCAGCACCAGAGCGACTGACCTCTCGCCGAGAGCGCGGGCGGGCATCTGTCGCAACCTGAAAGCAGCCTTCGCTGCGAGTGACTGTACCGGATACCCGACTTCCACTTCCTAGGAACTCGATGCTTTCCACATGCCTGCAATGAGGATGATATATCCCACTTTGGCAAGGAACATACATCGATTCGTCACTTCCCCCTTCCCATAAAGTCGAACTCCGAGCCTTCGGACATGACAAATACTTCTCAGAAGTGAAGAAGATGACTTTCACAGGTGGTGAGTATTGCTTAGGGAATATACAACAGGAACGACAAAAAATCGCAGCACAAATTTCTCAAAACTCAATCGAATTCGTAAAGAAATGGTGAGAATTAGCGTAGCGAAGGAAATGTTTCACAAGGTATAATATCTTTGCGTCATACTCTAACACTGTTCAAAATAATATTACCATTTTAAAATTTTTCAAAGACCCATTCAAAGCCGAGGAGGTAGTCCAGGGTGCCGAAATTCACAAGTATTTACCCATGCTAATTCAACGAATTTCTATTTCTAATTTGCTTATTCACCCATATTTCTGTTAAAACGAGGACATTATTCAAGGACAGCCAAAATACTCACCATTTAATTGATAAACGTTTTACCTTGAAAATAAAATATATGTAAAATTATAATAGCTTTCCGTCAAGCCCCTGCTCTTTTGGCTACCTTTTATAAGATGTAACATACTGAAAGGAAATATATTACACGTCTCGGAGACAATAAACTTTAAAGGCGCAAACTAACACCTTGTAATAAGTGAAATAATTTTTGAGTGAGCATTAAAATTACAGCTTCCGCAAGGAGAGCCATGTTAGAAATATGCACTATCTATGGATAGTTCTGCAATTAAATCGCTGGATTATAGCCAATCAAGCGCTTAATTCAGTGCGAAAGCGACACCTTGACGACGGTTACGGAGAAAAAGCAAGTCAAATCCAAGATGAAGTCCTTGGAATAATCTAATAATAATAAATAACTTTAGCAGTAATTCTAACAAGCATGCCCACACATGATAGAACCGATAGATTTAAAATGTCATTTTTCCCACGTACAATAAGGGATCATAATAGTTGCGATAGATCAATCACATGAAACTCCCACCCTCAATAGGTAGAGTAGAATTTTCACTTGTGCTTAATAACACCACATAATTACTAACTCTTCACACCGGTCGATTAGTCCGGCATTATTTTATTTTGTTCTTTGCATGAGGTAGCATCTCGTAGTATTCATATTTTAACAGTATCAGTAATATTAACCACTAGATGTGTCTATAGCATTTTTCTGCATGTTTGTATGTTCTTTTACGTATCACTCTCCCAGTTTCCGGTTGGACTGCGCACTGTTCTCCTGACTGCTTTTGGCCTGCGCCTAGAGCCAGGGGGAGCGTGCGAGGTTCAGATTTGTTCTGGGACGAGTGCTGCATGCCTGGCGTGGAATCACCCCGTGCCACACACCCTAGTGGTGGCTTGTACGGTACATCGTAGATGTAGATGACTACAAAATCAGTAGACCAGGATAAAAAATCACGGAGTCAGCTAACTCTGTACAAACGATTTGAAAAATGATGGGCATTCCAATTACTTAAAGAAAGCAAAATGAATAAAACATGTGGTGGCAGAACTTGAACCACGACAATTATTTGTACTAAACAATACAAAAAGTCATGAATAACAAATTAAGCCGTATTTGAGAGAAGACATTTTCCCAAGCCACCAGCCGGAACTATCACAGAATGAAATAAATGCTTTGGCCTTGTAAAACTACTGTGGTTACGAAGAAAAGGAACTCTTGCTGACCCGATTTCGCATGTTAAACTACTTGAACACTATGTTTGTGGTCATTCTCGAAGGCGAAGGAAATCCCGGAAAAGTTGCGAAAGATTATGACGGGCGACGATGCATCCTTTCCACGCTTAGTGAGGGCAACGCTCCCTCGGCAACGGCAGGTCGACCGTCTTTTGTTGATGCGGGGTTGCGAAAGGGAGGAAAAACGGATGGTGAACTGCTTTCGTCTTCCACTGCCGTAGTTCCATTCTGTTAAGACATGGTAGCGACGTCTATCGGCAAACTTTCCTTCTGAGCGAAAATCGCCATTCAATAAATTATGTTTAACAAACAAAAGTATATTTATCGATAAAATCTAAGGTAAGAAGTGACATTCTTAGATAGACCGTCGCTTTAAAGAGAAAAACTATTGCTTAGCTTTTTTTCCTCCTTGCTTTTCGCTTCATTTAATTGATGGAAAAACGTGGTCTCCATGCGAGGTTCTTCAAAAAACGTACATTTGCAACAAAAAAATGCAACGACTCATCTTGGTCTTTAAGCCATGATACAGGAGGGCGTTGCCGGTTGATGAGATTCGTAACATAAAATGGTTTTCGTTGCCAATGGGCTAGTGATGAGTCCTTCACGAGTAAGACTGGAACTGGGACCCAAATTAACGACTAACTTGGATACTGGGACAGTGTAAATTTACATCGTTCCCTTCAGGCCACCTCAAGGGCGTGTGGCAAGGGTTGTATTTTCTCTAAAAGGTGGCAAAAATACGGTAGCAAAATTATCAGGAACAACGGGTATTATCGCATATCACCAACGAATTCATAAAAAGAGATACCCGAATTTCGCAGATACAGAAAGCATGCGAAGCGAGGATCATAAGGCGATATCAAACTCACTCCAAAAAAATAACTTACTTCATGAGAACATGCGGTAACCCATCAATCAATAACTACTTCAGTTCGACATTTCAACAAAACCTTTCGAAATGAAGTTCCATTAGTCTTTTCAAGAGATCACTGCCAGCGGAAATTCAGGGGTGAAAGATAAAGAGAAAAACTACTATGGATACCGTAAATAGCACTTAGCTATATCCGTACATTTTGCTTTCCGGCAACATTCTTCCCGTCGCATATTCTGAATTCCGACAAGGAAAGGCGGTACGCTAAATTCGGGGGGTCCCATTATTTCCTCTTCTTCCTAATGAGGAATAGTGAGGAAATCCAGAGCGTAGACGTTCCACACTTCTGACCACGAAGAAAGCTTTCACGTTGCAATATTCCGGCAGCCTAAGTTGAAACCGATAGGAGACGCCTAGCACTGTCCTCATAGACTTCATTCGGGCAAAAAAATAAAATATTTGAAAGAGTATAATGCACCGAATCCAAAAGACTAAACCGAACAGATTTTTCCACTGAAGACAACAACAAAAATACAGTTATCAAAAGAGATAGAAGTCACAAAAACGTCTAATCCATAACGTGTTGTGGGAGTGGGTATCCTTGCAGCGGATTGTACCTGAGTGACCATTTGGACCTATCTTGCGGAAAACACACTGACAACATTAGCGGTACTCCAATGAAAGAACTAGGATCAATCATGCTAATAAGAGCAACGCTTTCGCGAAAAGAATACGAGAAGGAGAAATAATACTTCAGTCTAGTTAGGCCTTATTTTGGGTATGCCGCAGAGCGTTTACGACCCTATACAATGATTTGATTCTCGGACTGAGAAAAATACACACAAACTCAAGCGTTTTGATAATAACTGCTACTAGCGAACAAAGGGATAACAAAATTATTTTAAAGACTTGGAAGTGAGCTACTAGACACTGAAAAGTTAACACGCCAGGCTAGGTAATTCTTGGTTGAAGCTTCCGCGGGTCATTATATCAACAAACATGCGCAAGGCTATAGGGTTTCCAGAAAAAAATGAGATCAGACGAGTTTCAGATCACTAGGAGAATATTAGTCGAGCCCAATGGAACCCATCAGTAGAACGAAGGAAAGCGATACAACAAGAGTAATCCACTATCATTCCTAGAGTTCTTTCCATATATAATCTAAGAGTTCTTTTTTTTCAACGCACTATTCAGAACTTCAGAACGAAAACATCGGAACACCAATCTACCAAATCACATTTCTCTTTTCTTTTCTTTCCTCTCCCAATTCCTTCTCCTAATTTCTCACGTTTTCACGACTGTCCAAATACCTATTGTGATGGCTAAAAATTTAGCACACAATGTACAAAATATAAATTTTGAAACAAGGCAAAGGGAAGGATAGACATAATATCTTATGCTCATACTTGATTTTACAAAAAAAAATGACTGGTGGTAACTTTTCTTTTTTCAATAATTAAAAAAAATCTTTTAAACAAAGAAAAGATGAATATTATTGGAATAAGATGACAAATGAGAGCCTCACAAGCGTATGACCAAATACGAAATACCCAGGGTATTGCAAATTTAATAATAACTAACTCGAACATAACAAATGATAAGCTTTCATCCCGTGACGAAATGACATACTATCCTAATTCCGCTTCCCAAATTGTTAATGACTTTTAAAAAATTACAAATCTCACTTTGGTCGAATTTCTTCCAGTTAGGCAATGCGAAGGCACGGTTGACTTTTTTCGAGAAACTTTCCCTGGAATAATTGCGTCTGTAAAATTCAATTGGAGCTCCCTCGAGCGAAGAGACGATTCACAGAGTCTCTGCCGCGCGAGCGAGCAAAAAGAGAACAAACGCGAAGCGGCGGGCGGCGTATTACGGTGCCTGGCCCTAAAAAAATAAAGCAAATCCCTCTTTCCTTAAAAAGTCACACTCGAGTGCAAGACGGAAAGGAAAAAAATAAGAAAACAACGGCCGGGAGGGAATACGTACTATATACTGTTCAGCGGACGAGGAGAGGCACGCAGCAACGGGAGGTTCGTTTCCTCTTTCCGAAAAGGCAAGGTAAAGGAGTTCGAAGGTGAAGCAATAAATTGAGAGGGGTCCACAGGATAGGGATCATCATAGAGGATTCTATCAGCTTATTGTAATGTTTTTGGACAATACCTGCCAACACCACCCCTTTTTTTGGGGTCATCAATTAACTTCCCTAAATATGACTCTACTAGAAGGATCTCAGGTTTTCCCGGCGAATAAATTCGGATGGAATCTCGGGTTTCCCACAGGGAAGAAGGATCGTTCAGCACCGACGTTTCGAAGGCTAAGTTGGCCATCGTCTTCGGGGTGTATTCATGGGGCATTAATGAGTACCTAGCGGCTCCCAACCCATTTCTTCCAAAAGCGGTGCTACACTTTCTGTTCACTCGCAGTTGATTTCGACAAACCGCGCGACTTTTTTAAGTATTAATATTGCGCTTCACATTTAGTGGATAGTTTGGGATCTTATGGAGGCTCGTCTCCTGTGTACGAGTATATCTCGATTAATCTGGAAGTGCGATGTTGCATATACCAGCAGGAAAAAAACACATGGTCATGCCGTATACAAACTGCACCGCTAGGAGTATTCCAATATGCAAATATTATTCCCTAAATTAAATTACTCAAGGCCGTTTTACACGATGATAGATTTTGTACAAACGAATGTACGTGAGATTGTACGTTTGTCTCAACGAAATTAGAACAGGTTCTATTTTCCGTCCAGGCATTGGAACATTCGCACAACTGTTCATACAATTTGCCGCTTTACACGATATATTTTGCCTCATGCAAGAGTTCACGGAAGAGTTTGTGCAAACAAATGTACCGTGTAAAACGGCCTTTAAATTTAGCGCGGCGTTGAAAATGGTTGATTATGTGGCCTAGTGTTTAGTACACGGAGCGTAACTTTGGCAACAGCGTTCTCCGTAAGGCTCATTGGGCCAACTAAATATGGAACGCTCATAGTTAATGTCACGAAATATAACTCAACTGTACTATTACCTATATTTACTTCACGAATGTTCGTATCTCTCTGTGCTCGATCCGAAATACCTGAAGTTGATTCGAGATGATGCTTAACCAGAGCCATGGTACTAAAACATGTATTAGTGCGATGACCAGAGCGAAGAGACCTTCCACTTCACTTTTAAGTCAGAGCTAGGGAGGAATATTCACTTGACACTTGCCAAGTTTCCACCATAACACAAGGTAAAGCGTAAAAAAAATAATTCTTGTGCAAACATAGTAGGTAGCCAGGCGCAGCAGTTCCCACGGAACACACGACACCTTTCGTTTGAATAGTGCACTTCAAAAGAAGTTCACAGTATTCTCTCTCTTCCGGACATAACCTTGACGTGCGTTCCAAGTACCCGGAAGTCTGGTCGCGCAAAAAAAATAATATCCGTCGGGTCTCCCCCATGTTAAGAATGCCTATAAATATAGACGACGACTTGTCAGTTTCGACGAGGTGTCTCAAGTTTCCCGCGAGTGAAGCAGCGCCAAAATTAGGTGAACTCATTCATATATCATGTGCCTTCGTTTGAAAAATAGCCTTACAGGAGACAAAGAGGCTTTCACCAAAAAATAAGGCCCTCAGTTTTTCGTCGCCGACACATTTAACAAGGATTCTCGAAATTTTGCAAGCAGGGAAATGTATGCACTATTCTGCTGGTTCAAGAGTGTAAATAAATAATAGACCTATATTTAATAAGCATTAATATAATGGAAAAACAATGCATTATCAGGAGTCTTTAATCCGAATATTAGTCAGCAGCAATTCTTCACCCCATTCTCTTTTCAGCTAACAGAGCTAACCCATTTATTCATTCACGATTCCTCTTTTTGACATCCGTCGTAATTGTAAAAATGAAAGCATACAAACACCCATCACGACGTTCCCTTTCGGGGTAGGTATTGTCAATAGGGCATGATTCTCAGCGTTTTACCTAGAAAACTAGATTGAATTATATTATTACTTACCTACATACTGCCCTATCGTTGCAAACCTCCGCTTCTGCCACATTCGTGTATTGCTTCATACAAGCTCTACTGTTCTTTAAGGCTCCTATTATTCACTCTTCTTCCTCGGTGTCTCTTCCACCACATTCAGTCATGAATTTCTCGGTATTTTCCTTCCTCTCACGCCATTCACTCTAATATCATACACCTGTTCAATTATTCGACTTTTATCCATTCTCTCAACATGGCCAAACCAAATAAGCACGCTCTTTTCATGCACATCACTTCCAAATTCTTTCATCACCCACTCATTCCTAACCGCATCCCTCCCGCTATTAACTGTAAGCACTTTCCAGATAACTCATACCCACTGCATTTAGACTAAAACTTATGTTTATCCTGGCATTCGGTCCATTAGAGGAGAGAATGAAAAATCTCGGGGAATTCGACACAGGTTCCTGTAATACTCTTCCCCAAAGGACGGTTTCGAAAGTCATCCGCGCACGCATCGTACTCCTCGTGCCCTAAATAAACGAGAAGAAAATCAAGAGCGACTGAATGCTGGAGACTCCCTCGCCTCAATTCTCGTCAAAGCGTAGCGGGACGTGGGAAAAGCAAGAATGTAAGTGGTGTCGCTAGGTGCTCACAGTGACCTTGCTTTGTTTAGCCACGGGAGTACCACGTGACCCTCGTCCACGTCCTAAAAGCAAGGCATCCGTAAAGGAAGAAGGAAAGCGCTGAGGGGCTTACTGCACTCGTGCCAAGGACCAACTCACTCTGGCAGATGTTGCGAAAGAATTATTATAGTTGACAGCACAATACTTTCTACCATGGTATGCAATAATGAGGATGCCCTCATCTCACCATAATTTGACGTGAAGATGCTTGCCATTAAAAAAAATAGTATCACCATGAAATCATTGCAATCACAAAAAAAAGAAACTTCGGGGTTGGTTTTATCGAGTGTACCAACATTTGGAGGTCTTTTTCACACCCCACAGAGCGTACTTCGTAAACGTAAATTGATATAAATCTTTAAGAGATAACACAAAACATTTTGTTAGGAAATGTAGCTAAACGCAGCGGAGACATAAGACTTATCGAATTAAAAAGGCCAGATTCTTCAAGGAGTTTCACTACCCAGTTAAAGCAATCAGGGTCGTCGACTGCATGTACTAACAAAAAATTCTAATAATTCTTCTCATACCTTTATCGCTAAGGCATGAAAATTATACCTGGAAAATCATTTAAAAGCAATACATAAATCAAAGTACCTACCTAATTATTTACTCAGCAATGATGGCAAAATATCCCAATGGAAGAAATATCATGTGCAAACGAAAACGTTCTAAATCAGTGATAGGTGTAAGTATACATATTCTATTTATTTCAAATTGCTTGGAAAATTTGGCAACAAAAGAACAACCAGAGAGAGATAGAGGTACGGTAAACTTTGAAAGTGTAATTGAATCGCGGTAGTAGCCGGAATTACAAAACAATAACACCAACGCACCAGCTAATTCCTCCAATCTATTTCTTTTGCCATATCATTTTGCTCGTTTACTCACCCAAGTACAATTTTCATCAGAATCTTGCACTGTATTATCTATTCCTCGTCGTGGTCTTGAGGTGTGAATGACGTAAGGCATTAGCTCAAGCGTGACAGGGAGTGACAGTGGAGGATTGAGGGCTGGAAGTGGCAGAATAGCGTCCTAAATGGGTGACGCCTAATCGGTTTTCAAGCATCACTGAAAGCCGAGGTCGTGTGTTACCGTAAACTGTTAAAAAATACAACGAAAGACTGCAGTGCTCGGATACCTCAGTCAGGTAAAAAAAAAACACAACAGAGGATTAGGCATGGATATCTCAATCTACCGGAATAATTGAGACGGAAACATCGTATCACACCATACATTTCCAAATTTGTTGTAATGGTGGCATTTCGAAGAATTTTTTTCATTTAGACCACCGACGAAGGGAACATCCTTCATGAATAAACAGAATTATAAATGTCAAATATAGAGTACTGGTGCGTAGAGCAGATACCATTGCATTGAGCAGATAACTAAAATAGAGCGAAATGAAGCATATGATACATTTACACGGCAACCGTCATGGTATAGTAGTAATACGATTCGGCATAGAGTTGCGAAAAGTATCAGTCATTGTAAGAAGGTGGCACTAGATAAAAAGTAAGCTATAAGACCAAGCAAAATGGGAATAAATTTATGACGCTTTATGCACTATTAACAATACATTTATGAAGCAGGTCAGCTCTATTAATCAGCACATTTCACGGCAAACACACTTAAAACACCATTCAAACAAAGTAGAGAAAGCACACGCCTATGACACATCCTGAGTCGAATTTTCGACATTTCTAAATAAATCTTATGTACTCCGGTATTCAGTACATTTTGCGATCAGAGTACAAAAATTTACTACGATTTGAAAACTCTAAGTATTTTTTAGTTTCTGAGACAGTCCGAAGTTGCAATGTCTTATCAAAAACACGCTCCTAGTAGTATTACCAGTGGTATATGCGAGAGTATTCAATAAAATCTAATCGTATACCTTGAACTACGCGTTATATAGATTTTGATATATACCTTGTTGTTCTGCACGTGCATTCAGAGAAATGTTTTTGCAAATATACTCCAATTTAGGAGAGCAGGCTGGGGTGGTTTGGCCAAGTCCAGAGGAGTAGCTAAGAGTACGTCGGGAAGCGGGTGGAGCACCTGGAGGTGACGGGGAAGAGGAAATGAGGACGGCCCAAGCTCAGGTGGAGGCACTAGTAGGTGGCTGGGGACCTGCAGAAGAGAGGGTGAAGGCCGGGGGATGCCCTGGACCGGAAGGAATGGAGGAGACTGAAAGAAGGGAATTCCGACCCCGTTTAACACGGAAAAGGCTTGGAGAAGGCTCCCAATTTCTAGTTTCTGAAAACTCCCAGTTTTCAAGTTCTTAAATCACTTTTACACCTACATCTACAAAATACCCTGCGAGTCACCTCAAGGGTGTGTGGCAGTGGATGCTTTAGGGTATGATGCAATGCATGTCGGTGAGTAGTCACCGACATGCATTGCATCATACCCTAAAGTTAGTGTAACTACGACTATTGATGCATTAACCTAAATCGCTATTGCTAGTCACGAGGCGAAGCCCCACAAACAAGCACTACACAATAGATATGTTACCAATGTTAGAGGGATCGTTAGTATTTGTGTATACTACATAAACGGACAGAGATTCAAGAGTTATGCTGAAAACATGCACGGAGTACTGTAAGTACTAAGTAGCAGATAAGGATACAAGTATAAGGGAGTACTACTACTACTAAGAGCTACACTACCTGTCAACAAACCTAGTTAAAAGTCTCATTGGCACTTCGACCGATCGAAACTGGGACTTCACCGTCAAAAAATCGAGTCCACGCGAGAGTATGCGAAAGGAAATTTGGATAAAAAAACCGACGGGAGATAGAAGGACATTATTACAAAAAGAGGAAGAGACTGGTCGTCGTCTTCGCCTTAGATATCACACACCCGCACGCACACCAGTGGGTGAGTAGCAAGGGCTTCGCGGGGCACCGGGGACGACGCATCCTGTGCGGCGGCCGACGGAGGAGGAAGTGGGTCTCATCCTAAACTCACTCGCACCCCTCCCCTCCTCCCTCTGCCCCTCCCTCCCGCCCCTCTCCCCCGCTTCTCATCCTCTTCCCGAGGGTGCGTGCACTTCCTGCAAACAGATGGGACTTCCTTCCGTCCGTCTTCTCACATCCCCACCAGTTTTAGAGACAGTAGGCCTGTGCGATACTAAATTTTCAACATAGGCCTTAGACATATAAAAGAAAAATCGAGGAGTTGAAGTTACACAGAGGTGACAATCGTCATGAATATATATACATATATATATATATATATATATATATAGATACATATATCCAATAAGGAATCACAGGCGCGACAAGTAAACAACATAGTGACACAAACAAAAGAAACTCACACGAACGGTTTAATTTTCGACGACGCAGTCGTCTTCTTCTGAACTAGAGAGAATATATATATATATATATATATATATATATATATATATATATATATATATATATATATATATATATATATATATATATATATAATATTTAGTTCAAACAGATGGTGAAAGAAAGAGGATAGGAAACACATAAAATGGGACAATACAATGGTGATGCGAAGATATCATCAGTGATGGCATGACATGCTGAAACCTAGGTCGTGTTGTTTCTAATAAAGGGTGGAATCTTAACTAAGTGCTTGTTTTTTTCAGTAATAATTAAGGAGTTCCACCAAGTAACGCCAGAGACAGTGTCATACATCTACATCTACGAATTACTGGGAAATCCCCACCAGGGTGTGTGGCACGGGATGATTCCACACCAGGCATGCAATACTCGTCCCAGTTCGAATTCGAACCGCGTACGCTCCCCCGGCTGCTAGGCGAGGACCAGAAATCAAGAGGACAATTCAAGGCCAAACCAGAAAGCAAGGGAGTGCTACGTTGACAGACATGCTAACATGCAGTACACGGGTTGACACAACACTACTGATTGCAATTACTAATACTTTAATTCATATATGTTACGAGTTATTAAGTCGCGCAGATAGTAATATCAGACGAGATATTTCAAGCGGGATGAAACGATAGTAGATAATAATGGCACGTTAAGAAACACTGGTAAAATTAATCTCTTCTACCTATATTCAGTCTCGTCTTCATACCTCTAGCCTATCGATACAGTATATAGAGCAATATCGGTCAAATAAACCAGGATATCGAGCATTTTCGCAAAATAGTCAAGAGGTATCTAATAATAGCTGCCATTGAGACAGATTTTGCGGTAGGTAGTGCAGCCAATTAGTTTATTTCCCCTCTAATACTTATATTAGTAGTGCTAACATAAGAGCGGGTATGAAGAAAAGCATGAATGTATTTGAAGAAAAACTGGCATGCAAGGATATGGCATATTGAAATCTAAGTCAGTTTTAAGGGTCAAACGACGAGAATGTCGCTAATTTGATTATGCCTACAATGAAAGAGAACCACACGACTCTGAATGGATATGTATACTACGTAGTGATAACAACACGTCTTTTATGCTTCCTGTGGTACTCCTGTATCTCTGTGCTTTTATTCCGAAACAAAATGCATTCAACTCCTATTTGTAGTTTATATAATATTTATTACGTACATTGCATTGCATGTTACTGAAAATTAAAATCTAGTCAAATTACAGGTATTTGCCTATGCATTATTACTCGTACTTTCCATAAAATGTTTATGAGATAGCGTATGTTGGTGAAAACTAACCTCCTATAACTTTGTGGTGACTTTCAGGATAATATGTACACTAAGTTTCCTTCTAAGAATTCACGACGACAGGGTCGACATGAAAAAGTAATCGAATATATCGACATAACGTTGATAAAACGGCATTCTTCTGAAGCCATCACCCTTCTCACACCGGTCTTCAATGACAGTACATTAACTCTTTCACCACTGCTTGCGTATAAACCATCTGACTCCACGGAAACGGCCATCACCAGCGCGATCCCTTAAAAGGAAAGGGACCACGCTCGCGGAGTTTGGCTATCGTCGCCGATGTACGGGAAGAGAAAGGTTAAAAGTTCGTTGACGCCGGCAGCCGAAGGCGATTTGCAGCTGCCTAACCCTGACTGGGCGTATGCAAGCCTCGGCAAGAATCGGCATAAGAAAAGCTTTCAAAAGTCACAAACAACTGGATGAATCAAAAACAAAATTCAATAAGAAACTAGATAAATACAGATAAAGAGCATAAAATCAAGCAGAATTTTACGAGCACAAGCCACACTACGACGGATGTGAAATACTTAAACATTCATGAGTCCCGAAGCAGAAAGAAACATCGACATCAAACATACCGGCAATTAGGGGTCGCTAGAAAACCAAAGCCTAATGTATATACTGTTGTCTCAGGACTGATCAGGGGGAACTTGGGAGGAACATGACGAAAGAGGACTGTTAGCAGTTTTCCCCCGAGAAATGTTTGCTGAGGCTTGATATTGATGTAAAACATCGAAATCGGTCGCATTAGGCATTTCACAGAGGAAAACTGCCGAGAGTTCTTCCATCGGTCTAACATCCTATTTGCATATGCGGAAGAGCAATTGCGTATCAGCATTCGCATAATTCATCTCCGGAGAAATCGGTCTTTGTCTAATGTTGGGGAAGCGGGGAAGGCGATGAAAGAGAAGAGGTATTATGAATGAGATGAAGAAGAATTAAGACGTATGATGAAGAAAGAAATATTGCTGATATATAAGGCCCTGCACAAGTAAAAACCTACAGTATTTTTTACTCAGTCCCATTAAAACCTACCTTAACCGGTAGATTACCTAATAATAGTAATAATGGAAACATGGGGAAGGAGATTTGAGTACTCCTCTCGCGGGGAAGGAGAGTCGGGAGATGGAAGAGTGTAGGGAGGAGCGGCGAGACTGGGCGCGTGCCCTTTGCGGCGCATGTGTTGCCCAGACTCCCAGGAACACGCTCTATTCACCCTTCTCGCCCTCCTCCATCTCCAATCCCTCCCAACAATCCAACGCTCCACTTCCCCCTTGGGCACGGGGGACAGGAGAACGCCAACACTGGCCTCGGAATGGCACGTGGTGCAGCATACTTGCCGCGGCTTTCGTTCCGAATGCACTTGCCGCGCTTGGGAGCGGAAGAGGGGGGGAAGTGCGCTCCTTTGAAGCGGTACCGAAGTAAATAGAATCAGGAGAGGAGGCTGCGAGGCGACGAGGAAAAGCCAAGGAGAAACGCGAGCAGTTCCCCCGGACCCACGCCACCCTCACGTATATATCCGGAGACCTTTGGCGACAGTACTACATAGCTCTTCGCAATTTTTTTATTCTCCAAAGAGGGTGACACAAAAAGCATCCCTTTTCACAACAGCTCATTCACGCAGCTTTCTAAAATGTCAAGGTCCTGACAGTAGTTTGTTTATTATCTGTGGAGATACACCGATAAGCAAATCGACAACATTGTCCGTTTTCAATCAAAAGGGACCCCATTATTTATAATTAAATAGAAACATATTGCAAAGAGAAAATGTTCACTAATTAATAGATAGTGGTGGCAGGAGTCTGTTTGAGCAGTGCAGCAATGGAACTAAAGTTTGCAGAAAGTTTAAGAAACAATTAGGAAGCCGGACGTGCGCAGATCAACTAATGCTACTGGCAATCGCGGATTTTCGCTTGGGAATAGAATCTAATAGATATAAAGGTTACGCGTACGTACGCTTCAGTGGCTAGGCGTAGCGATTCAGATGTGCTCCAATAGATGGCAAGCGAGCTACACACAAGGGAAACTGCTTTGTGACAGCTCCACCTGCTTCACCAAAAATGTGGTATATAAAGAAATCTATGACATTATATATTGTTTACCACAGGTACATATAATGTTTTCATTAAAAATAAAAAATAGATTAATTAATATTTAATTATTTACTTTATGGCTTTAGAGTATGTCAGAGAAAAGATAAGAAACGTTCTCTCCAATATAAAATCACATATGGAAGCCCATAAGTGACGTTAATATTCATGTCCAGCGTAATAGCACACAGCTACCTTCCCACAGTAAGCCAATAAAATGTTTTCTTGTACTGGCGTTATGAGTAAATCAGGCTAATCGTCAACACGTGTTGATTTAATTCCGCAGCAGATTACAAATCTCGTGTACCTTAAAACCTTTCACTCCCAGCGCACTTTTTCCAAGAACAAAGGACGAAATAACTTATGTATAAAGCGAGCAAAATGTTTTCCTATCCGTTTCGTTATTTGCTATAACCCACTCTCCTCATTTATGCTAAGGACGCATATATAGCCGCAATAAATTTGAGCTGGAATTACACAGCACTATTTTACTTGATCAGAATTGGTATAGTGAGGAACACGGCCTAAAAATATTCGAACTAAGAAGATCAAAAAAATCTACAGAAAAAAATACACGTTATCACATTAAGGGCGCCGTTTCGCATATGTTCGCCCCAAATTAAAATTGTCTACTTGAGTAGAAAAAAATGGGGCTGCGTCAAGGGTCATTAACACAAGTGACCATTCTCACGGAAGATGGGAAAAGACTATCCAGAAGTCAGAGAACAGTATATGAACACGGACTAATTGTTGGCCCACGAAGTCGTGCGCTTCGGGCAAATATTTCAGTAGCAGTGTCAATAAGAGTGCCTATTATAGCTGTCAACTTAATCGATTGCCACATTCGGAGATGGATCATAACATGTTATCTCACAACTAGTATGAAGTTAAAGACGAATCCAGAGCAAGAGACCAAGGTAGAGAAATTTTAAATAAATGTGCTCATAAAATGTATTTACTATTATAGTATATGACGTGAAAATATTTAGGTCAAGCAAAACAGAAGGGAATCATGCTACCATTCACTTCGTTCAGACTTCCACTTCATGCTCAATGAATGCGTGTTCGTAACAGCGTAATTTTTCGTTCCTCGCATTACCAACTTCACCAACAACTGCCATTAGCGCTAGAATTGATGAGGAAACCGGTAAAATGCAAGAAAATTAGAGACAAGAGGATAGGTGAAGAAGTTTTTACGCATGAATGAGTAGAGAGGATTGTCATTTGCTTTAGAAAACACACTAAAAATTGCAAAACATCCTAAAGATGCGGGATTTGTACTCTCGTTAGAGATTAGCTGCTAGCTTCTTACTTATCCACGGATTCTGGAGAAGGCAGCAAGTAATGTGAACGCATGTTAATAGGTGACATGTGCCAGCCGCGGTGACCAGGTTGGCAACAAGTACATCTACAAAATACCCTGCCACTTCAAGGGTGTGTGGCACGGGGTGAGTAGTCACTAAAATGCATCAGTTACTATACCCTGAAGTTAGTATAACTACGACTAATTACCCATTAGCATAATTCGCAAATGCTTGTCACGAGACGAAGCCTCACAAGCATGCACTACATTACAGATATGCTCCCAATGGTAGAGGGACCGTTAGTATACATGTATTTAAAGTAGGAGTGGTAACTATATAAATTGTCACGGGTTTCAATCCCACCTCAGGTACGTTCTTCGTTTTTCTTTAGGATCAAGGTCTTATGTTAAGCATTGTGATACAGCCTATGCAGCTTGAGCACTTTAAAACCTAAGTCAATTGAGCCGTTAAAAGCAAAAGTGGCGCGTTCCTTTTTTTGCCATATGTTACTTAACTGCGCAGAAGCGCTATGCGTGTTCTGTTTTGTGCATGAGCGAGGTGAGTACATTTTATGTGTTTTTGAACTAGAAAGCAACTGTTTTCTTTAGCTAGAAAACTAAATTATATTTATTTTTCTAGCTAAGCCAATTTTTCAATAAGTGGCAATTTGACTTACACCATTCTCGATGTCAACGTCACATTATCATTATAAAACTACGCTGGTTCGTACGAATAGTACGTGAACGGGGCAGAGGAAGCGTCCTACGAAACCAAGGAACTACGAAAAATGAGACTACGTTTGAAAAATAACGGTCATGACCCCCGACTCGAAAGTCGCTGGCGACGATTCACACGGAAGCAAGCAAGCAGGCACATGATCGCATGCCGGGGTGAACCAATGCGTTGGACGTGCCTCGTCAATTAAGACGAATAAGAGAGGGGGGGCCTCGAAGAGACAGAGAGCCGTCGTTGGCCGGTGGGAGTGGGGGAAGAGGGTTTAGGGGGGGGGACAACGGGGTCCATTCATTTACACCCCACTCGTAACAACTCGCATCCGATGCCCCCGATGGAGCCCCTCTTATGCGCCACAGTTTCATATTTTTTCCGCCTCTCTCTCTCTCTTCTCCTCTTCTCCTTGTCCAGACCATGTCCCACGATAAAAGTTTCTCTGAGATTTTCCCAGCAACAAATAAATCGCACGCAATTTCTCGCACAACTCTTACCGTGAGTTCCTATTTGCCGAGGCACTCGCAGAGATCGTTAAAATAGAGGAAATCGTAGCGATCGTTAAAATGGCATTTGCCGACAACCAACGATATTAAGAACGTAGTTCTTTGCTCCGCATAATTGAAGTACCTCTTCCAAACGAAGCAGACGAATATAGCTGTTGAACGCCTAAATAGGAAACTAAGTCCAATATAACACGGTTGAAAATTTTGACAAGTACTTAATTGAGTAAGCTGCTTCGAGTATCGTGTGAATGGCTGAATTTTAAGAAAACTTTATTTTATTCCATGAACTTGATCGATTGTTACGTGAACGACTTGGAATTGAATTACATTTTCTACAAATTCAGCCACTCACACCATTGTAAATCCGGTTTAATCAAATATTTTTTCAAAACTTTTGATCGTAGTACGTCGGCTTGAGTCACGGAAAAGCTATGAGTCAGCAGTTGCATAGATATTCATCTTCACACGACTGCTGGAAATCGCGACTGATACTAACTGTATCGATTAAGTAATTAACTGTATAGATTAATAGATTAACCTACTAAATTAATACGCCATAGGTATTACGAGCATTCCATATGTACGATTCATTCACATGCGTGACGCTGGATCTCCTTCATCGCATATGATTGGAATTTTTCATGAAAACGTTTAAGAAAAAGTGGAACCAATACTTAGTGGTCTCCACAACAACTACGTACGAGAAATCGTGTGATGCTTATGCTGCACGTTACAATGTCAAGTAAAGGCCGTCGTATAAGAAAAAACCTCAGAGAAATGTGTGCATAGGGCTAAAGGCTTTGGAGCACTCCAGTCACATATGCCTCCCGATGCGAGCATTTCTCCCCGGCACGTCAAACCTCATCGCCACAAGTACAATACGATCCGATCGCCGTCTGTATCCGAGTCCAGGGACAGGCAAGCAGGCGCCGACGACATTATCCCACCTCCCCGCCTTGTCCACTCCCCTCCTCTCACACAGACACACATTTCCCCCACCCGCCCTCGTCGCGTGATCTCGTCAATAAGGGATGAAATCTGAACAAACATCAATCTCGCTTGCGACACAGCTCAAAATAAAAAAAACATCTCAGACGCCGCGCGTGGTAAGATTCAAACGACACCTACATCAACGAAATACCGTGCAAGCCACTTCCGGGGTGTGTGGCACGGGGTGATTCCAAACCAGACGCGCAATATTTGCACCACTCCAAGGTTGAATCCCGCACATTCCCCCTGGCCTCTTGCAATTTGTGAGGGCCATATCATACGGGATGAGGTGTTAGTAGCATTAAGAAATCACTCGTCTACATGCACGGCATTGAGGCACGTTTATATTCGAAGTACCCATTGCCACGACTGGAGACCTTATTGATTCATTTTTTTAATATTTCTATCGATTGCATAAATATAGTCAAATATTCCTGTTTCAATAAAAATAAAATCAAAGGAAACATAAAAATATGTTTAAAATGACATGAGTTAAAATTGAAGTTTTAAGATGAAGACAGCTACTTTAAAATGAAGAAAAAGAAGGCATTAAACAGGTAAATGTGAAAATTCTTGAAAAAATATTGTTTATGCGGTTTAAAACTTCTCACCCATCAATCCTATTACCAAACTGTGCGAGTTTTTTACTCAGAAATATTAGTTCCTAGTTAAATTTCTGCTTCTGAGAACAATTCTGGTCCTTTAGCCTTATGTTTCCATTTATGACTACGAACACAAACACGACAACAAAAACTAATGAGGCGACTATATTTTTACGCTGAAGGTCGAAGGCAATTAAAGTTGAAGACTAGCTAAGCTACAGCTAGCTAGACTAAAGTTGAAGTTTAGCTCACTGCTGCGACGCAGACTGGGGGGAAATTAAATATGTTTTTATTGAAAATTGGACTCGGCGTGATACCTTGATTAGCATTAGATACGTTAGCAACAATTAAAATAATAAGGAATGCATTATTTCGCCTTTAGAAGAAAATCTGTACATATGAAATTGAATTATTACGCTATATCTTCTAAAAGTCTGCATGCTAATATAGCACTGAATTACTAAAGTACCAATTCGGTATAATCCATTTTTTCAATGTTATCTATAGATATCACTAATAAAAACACGTATGTTAAGTTTCACGCAAATGTGAACATAAAACAAAATAGCTCCAACCACCTTAAGAGTAGGTATATGTGGACGCCAGGTATATCCATACCCGTCCTTCATTTCCAAGTGACCCTTTCCTTACCAGCCTACCCACCTGTAATGGAGACAGAAATGGCAATTTTCCACTTGTAAAATAGATACACTCCACCTAGGTTTCGATGAAATACATTATCATCAGGTCCTGGTGATGATGTAGTTAATCTAAACCTGGGCCGGATTAAATCTATTTATAAGTTGAAAATAGAAATTTCTGTCTCTATTATGTTGAAATCCCACCACATCACGCCTGACACTCCTCTTTTTCTATCCACCGGTCCTGAATAGTGCGAATGATTTAGCTGTTGGTCGCCTCCCCAAATTACCAACCAACCAGTCGGCATCAGCGCATCATTCTATCAATAGATTTGGCCGTCCTTACAGCATGCAACAAGCACTTCCGACCACTGCACTGCAGTGGACGAAATAGTTGATTAAGGAGATATAATGCAAAGATGATCCGCGAGATTTGTATAAAAAAACTTATCAGAATAACACACTGAAACTGGGATTTTGGATAAACTAAAATTAGAGTATCTCCAAACACGAAGCAGTCATTTGAGATCAAGGACTTCTGGAGAAATTTATTTTGGACTCGAGTTTTACTGCAACGCTGACGTGATAAATATGATCGGTCCCTTAATAAATGTGGACATTCCAGGACTCCGATAAAATAAAGGAGATAGACACTTGGACTGATAGCTTCAAAAACTCCATTTTCTCAAACAATTCTTAGACTACGACAGAACCTATGCAAAGAACCCATAAATATTATTTTTTAAACATTTTATCAAGGATCAAACCATTTTTTCATTCTAGATGAAAGGAAAATGGCTGGTGGCTTAACACTCACTGCCACGCACCATTGTGGCAGTTCTTTGGGTACTCTGTTGGAGTAGATTAAGTTTTATTGTCTTCAGAGCCATAAATTTGCCCGCTCTTCTATCAGTCGGTGTAACTGATGAGAACGAGGCAGATTGCAGAGTTAGGCGTTCTTAAAGTGTCCTCCGTGCCGTGCCACTTTGTTATATTAAGAGATTGTCTTTTTTCACGGTTGGAACTTATTTACCGGAAATGCTTGACCTGGATAAGCTGCGGGGATAAGCGCATCCAGAACTATGCCAACATGGAAAGATGATAAAAATTGTCTGAGTCTTTGATGTTCAAAGCTTCCTTTCCTTAGTGAGCCGGGATTGCCAATTCGCGCACAGATTGAATTACTCAGAAAATTTCAATTTTTCTAGCTTGAGTCATCTTTTGACGTAGGTGTGCATTTTTTTAAGTGCTGAGAATAGTGCCATTTGGTTTGAAATGCTGCCACATTACATTTAAATAAAAAATAATGCTAATACTCAACTGGTCCCCCATTAAGTATGCTCTTCCGCATTTAATCATGAAATGTCTAGCCTATTCAAAGCTCAGGTAGGTACTCATGTGTAAACTTTTTTGGTTAGTTCAGAATCTTGTTTAAATCATGTTAAACATGTACGTTAAACCCCTTAAGGCAATGGAGCTGAAAATTGGTATCGAAGAATCGGCAAACGAGTTATATCACTGATTGAGTTTAAAAAACAATATCTAATATTGCTAGCGCCTTTACATTTTTAAAGGTTACGTATGATAATTGAATGCCAGGCAAATGATATAAAGTAAGAAAAAGGAAAGATTTCAATACGTGCGAACTCTGCATGATGATACATATAAAACATATTGAGCATTTAAAAATCTAAGAGAAGACTTGGAAAGTTGACGAAATATGTAATTCCAATCAAATTTAATCTGTGCTGAGGGTAGGTGATAGTCGTCGCTCCACTTAAAGATTCTTGGCACTCGTGTCTTATTGCATCAGTTTTTATCCTTGGCATGGGAATAATGGGCAACCACAAAGAGCCGGCCATTTATTGCAGCTAGACTCTGAATGGCCAGGCAAGAGTCCAAAACTGCGTTCGCCCTTGTTCTGGGGACAAATAGGTCGCTCAGCTGATAAATGCGCGCTAACTTCCCAGCGAATGCACGCGGTAAGCCAAATTTTCATGCATTCGATTTTACGTTGCCGAATAGTTAGTGGTGTGTTATCCATTAGGCACTTTAGGCATAACGCCTATGAAAAATTATGACAGTAAAATTAAAACCTGAGAAATTATTAATTGAGATGATAGATGTTAAGGGAGTTAAATAAAGTCGTTTTATTTTATGTAGAATTTTTCACAATTTTCGCGTACAAATCTTAACTAATAATTTCCCCCACTGGCAACTGTTTTGATATTTTACTTTCTGCTGAAAGTACAGATAAATGTTATAATTTTGTTTGAGACAAATTATATCCTAAATAATTTTTAATGCAAATGACTGTTTGAAAAGGTCTTTCTCCTTTAGAATTTAATCCTATTTACGAAAAGTGTATTCTGGGAGCAACATTCGCATTAGAAAATTTGGATTAAATTATCCTCAAAATCAAAGTAACAATTGATGTTATTTTTTCTATATTTTCTATTCAGTCGTCGTCTAGTTATAAAACACTTTAATTAAGGAAAGATAAAAATATTGTATTATTTAAATTTTTGCCTGTTATGTTAACTTTAAACGCATAAACAGGTGTACTTGAATGAAATATTGTCCAAGAATAGCTTTTCGACTTAAAAAATTATTACAATGTGCACTCAATGACCCACGTTTACCGTTCCAGCCACCTTAACGAAAGGAACTACTAGTCACCACACTAACACTAGTCAACACACAAACCCGTCTTTTTCCCGCGAACGATATGAGACCATAACAGCTGCCAATGAGAAATTTACTAAGTTTGCCGATTTGCTATCTAATGCTTGTATCCTTATCTGCTACCAAAAACTGGAAACGTGCACGTTTCCGGTATAACTCATATATCTCTTTGTATTTACGTAGTTGCAAAATACATTAATGCAAATAGTTTCTCTAACATCGGAGGCATCCTTTTTTGTAGTGTATTCGGGTGAAATTTCACTTCCTGACGAGTATTTGCAGGTTTTCGGTAATGCACCTATGCAATGTCTTAGTTTCATTTACTTTATTAGGGTACCGTGTAGCGCATGTTGCTGATAGCTCATCCACTGCCATAAACCCTTGAGGTGGCTTTCAGGGTATTACGTGATGTAAACGAACCCAATCTCCAATGTTACCGAATATACAGACGTAGTGTTAGACGACGACGTAGCCGAGCACATCTACGTTCTTGTTCCGTGAACAAGGCCCCTTTCACGCATCGAGCCAGCCTCAGAGCAATCGAAATGCCGCCATAACTCAAGGCGCACATCATCTCGACTTGACTTCAAGCACCTCTTCTTGCAAGATTCCGATAGACGCTAGAGGCAGGGTGGTCGAATGGCCTGGCGCCGGCTTTACACACACAAAGCGCTCCCTTTCATGGCAGTTTTCAAGAACACATCCCTCAATATCCCGTTTAACCAGGCCGATCCCAAACAACACACAACCCTGTCAGCTCTCTTTTTAAACTTCGACGGGAGCGGGCCGAGAAGGCGACCACAGTAGTAGGCAGTAAGTGCTCCCCCCCGCATGACGTCGCGTTAATCGATAAGACAAATGGAAAAAACACGACTTATAGCTCATACGCAAGAAAAACGTCACAAGTCAACATCTTCTCATTCTCGAAGGTTGGTTAGTTATACTGGGAAGAGAGCTGCAGCTGAGATCATTTACGCCACATAGCATAGGTGGGTAGAATGTTGGGAGTGAAGGAGAGGTGGAGAGAAACCCAGCGTTAGAATTATTCTGCCCTTAACGAACGGCGCCAAGAGATCCATAGTTTAAATGTACCATCAAACCATAGATTAAAGAAAAGAACAGATGGAACCATATGGCACGATAACACAGGAGAACAGAGGTTATTACAATGCGCAATCAACCATACTGAATGGATCAGTAGTACAAATAATACGCCGAAAATACACGTATTAGTCGATATAAACTAAAAATAATAAAACAGTGTGGAATAATACATTAAGTTTTAATTATTATTACATAACGTATTAGTCGCTGAATTGTAGCGGTAACGTAATGATTTGAGGAGCTTCCTATTCGCTCTAGTGCGCTAATTACAGCGTAACACAACAGCGCAGAGTTCGTTACAGGCCCTACGCACTAGGTAGCGCACTACAAAACAGATCGGGAACAGAGATGATGAGCGCTAAGCAATTGGTTTTCCTTGAAGGCGTCAAACATGGATACTGTATAGTCCTTCATTAGAAAGCTCCCTTTATCTATAAAAATACAAAAGGGAAATCATTTACAAAAAAGCACAAGGTTATTCTTAAATTTAGTCAACCAATTGCGCACAATAGAACGTAAGGTGGATCCACGTAAGGTGGATCATTTCAGCAAAAAAACTTTTTTCGTGCTTCAAGACGCCATATACTCTCTTCTTTAATCTACACATTCGATGGACAGAGTAGTACACTTGAAACAGAATAGTACACATGGCATCCAAAACCGAACCGGGAATCTACTGAAAAATCAATGGCACTGCCACTTGGAATCAAATTTCTGCTCTCGTAATGGGAAGCCAATACTCTAGCCACCACACCAACCCGATCCCCGAATAAATATTGTTTCACAGGGTTTAAAAAAATCCAAAGGGGATATATGTTTGCATGTAAATAACGAGTACGGTTAAGAACACGGCCGCGTAAGTTACTTTCCCATAGCGCGTTTAAAAGTAGGTTTCACATTTCAAATTGTGAGTAAAATATATGCTGTAATGTTAATAAAAAAGGCACAATAGCGTAAATTTAGTTTTTTTTTAATAATAGTAAAAACAAACATGACATCAAACTTTTAAAAGCGTACATATTTCGTGAATGTCGCAATAGACGACTTTTAATATTCTGATTATCTTTACGCAACTATCAAGACTTTATGCCAAAAGATGAACGCTCAAGATTCGCTCTCCAGTAAAACAACAACATTTTTTGTGAGTCGTGACTTTTTACTCGTGCATGATCGACTTGAGCACTGCTTTTGAAAAAACACTGACCGAGGTTGAGGATATGATGAAGGGAATGACGTTGAGATGCGCGTGAATCCGAAACCCGAGAGCGTGAAACAGTGATTCACATTCTGCTGGGCCTGGAGACACGCTTAGAAGAAAAATATCGCGCAATATCCTCACACTTCCCGATGAGGGTGCCGATAAACCAGTGTTCTTCGATCGCTGATACGAGAGACTCCACCAGAACTCTGCTTATCGAGAGAAAAATTGGCTGGAAAAATCACAGAAACGTAGGAGGGTACAGTCACACTACTATCGTTTTCTTCGCTTTTGAACGTTTAAAATTCAACGAGGGAGTAGTTTAAAGTTGGATATGTTGAAGCCAATACGTTACTTACAATGTTTTGGTATTGCAATTAGAAATATACAGCAGCAATCATTTGGGATTTGTTCATACGGAAGAAAATCCACTAGTAAAAAACCAACTGACATCCAAAAACCCAAACAGCACCCAAAACATAGTCGGAATACGTTAACTTCATCTTGCAGTAATGGCAGAAAAGAAAAAGTATTTCATAAGTGCACTGGTAGCTACCCGGGCCAAAATTTCAAAAAGTGGAAACAGAATTTCCTCAATATTCCGCTCTCCAGAAGAAAGAGACACTGCAAACACGGGATGGAAGAAATTAATAACATCAACAAATGGTGAACGTAACTTCGGCAAATACCTCAAATCCGACCAAAATCGAACAGCATAAAGGCCAATACGAGTTTCATTCACAGATGGCTACATGCCATCCATAAATACATGGATGATGGACCTAAAATATCGGGCTAACTTGGGGGAAATTTTCAGGTTAGTTTTCCCCTTGTAGCACACCTCCATCGACATTTATGTCAACTATGCACTTCATGGTAAATAATTTGACAAGATAATAAGGCATTGCTGAGCATTTCTGTAAAATGGAATTTTATCAATGGAGATTCCTGGAATTTGATGTGTGAATACCTACATGACAAAAGTGTAGCTCTAAATTGGATTACTTTGTCACGTCCAATGAGTTCATTACAGATTATTTCGGAATACAGGGACTGTGTGTATCTCCGGTATTCCCACAGCATTAGTTCATGAGAAATTTACACTCCATCTATTCCAATGCTCTTTTCGCTTCCTTCTTCGATAAACGCCCAGCCGCATATCTCCATTTCCCCGAAGGAAATCCGTCTAATATACGCGCAAAAGTTTATGGTGACTGGAACGGTAATCGTGATCATTGAGTGCACAATTTAATACACAAATGTTCAAGTAAGTCTAAAAAACAATTCTTGAACCACATTTCACTTAAGTAAATCTGTTTAAACGGTGTAAATTACCATACATGCAGTAATGCAAATGATGCAAGAATTATACTTCACAATTTTCGCCTGGAGTAAAGCATTGCTATGACTTGGATTTTCGGCGCGTAATTCGAAATTTAAACTAAAATCGTATCTAAACACGCTCTTTTTTACTCGACATGATACCATAATATTTGTTAGCGACCATTATAATAATATGAAACGTATTATTTCGCGTTTAGGAGAAAATCTGTACATATGTAATCGAATCATTTCAAAATATGTCATGTGCCATAAGGCTACGTGTTAAAATAGCATTGAATTGCCAAAAAACCAAATCCGTAACATGCAGTTTTTTCACTTTTATCTATCGATATTAATAGTAAGGACACATATGCAAGGTTTCACGCAAACCTGTAAAGAAACAAAAATCGCTCCAACCACGTAATAAAATTCTGTGGCAAAGCATGAATACTATCTCATGTCATGAACAAGTACTCAAATGAAAGAGCTATAATGCCAAGTTCTGCCCTACGGAAAAGTGCTAATACATATCTAACCATTTCAACCATCTTAACACGTGGTCGTTATTTGATGCTTACTATTAGCCGGACCAAAATTCGCAATCGATCCATTTCGCTCACTTTTAAAACGTTATGCTAACTTCCATTATCATTTTCATGACATGCCGAAGCTCCACGCTTGTGTTGCAGCTTGCGCAAAGAGTGAATGCACAAAAAGTGAAGCATTATTCCATTCTCCTTCATTTAGTTCCATTACGTGCTATATAAGTCTCCAGTGATGTCACAACAGCCGCGGAGGCGCAAGCTTACATTTCAGCAATTTGTAAAAAAAAACCCAAAATGCAGCCTGTAGGTATGTTCTACGTATCTTGCATCGAAACAACAACACACTCTATGATGGTTAAACAACGATCTGTAACAATCGACAGACACACCCTCAATGTCGAAGAAAAAAAATAGATTTATTCGATTAGGAAGACTATTAATAGAAAACCGATAGCGCAGATTACAATTGAACATTAAACAAAAGGAGTTCTTCACCAGCGTCGAAGAAAGTTAGAATAGAGATAGAGCAAAGTTTCACCAAAAAGAACATGAAAATATGTCAATAATCCTGATGTTAGGTAGAATTTCCACCAGGTTTCATCAGAATATCACAGAAAGTTTTTAAATTTAATCTATTGTCGAGTAATAAGATCTGCCTACTGATGCGTGTTCAAACATTAGAAAATGAGTGATATAATGTTCAAATAAAAAATGTAAATATCACACTAAGTATGTAGTTGTAAAATATTTCCAGGTACGCTCACAGAAAATCATCAAAAGGAACCCATTGATGATGTGATGCAATAGGTGATTAACTTTTGATAGCAAAAAATTGATCATTGGACTCTAGACATAGATATTTCTTGCAGACTATCGACCATCAATGACCATCCCTAGTGAGCACTGACACCTGCGACCTTCAAATAGTCGGCTTAAACGGCTTTCCCTAGCCATAAAACTAGGAGCGTTGACCTAAAATAGACGAATGAAACGAATACTTCCATCCTTCACCTTGGGAAAGATTGGGAGAGAGATGGAAGACGGGGAAAAGAGAGAAAAGAAACTGCTCTCGGGAGAGGAAACATACGAGGAGGACATACCTACTACGAAAAGCACGCACTCTCACGCCAGGCGTAAAAACAGCACGCGTGAGATGCTTCCCTTATTCCGGCCCGACAGAAGTTGAGGACGGTTCAGCACGCATTTCCCACGAGCGGGACGCTATGGAAAAAGAAAACAAAAGAGAGACTTTTTCGAGGTCAGAAATTCTTCTTCTTTTTCATTTTTTTTTTTGAGAAGCCGCTCAACAACAAAGGTGGCTTGCCAGTCTCGTGGCCGAATCGCATGCGAGTAACACGAAACGATACTTTTTATCCATTCTAGCCGAGGCTGCTGCCTTTCTCTGGGACACGGCGAAGGGCTGATATGTTTCTTTTTAGAAAGAGACATTTTCTGGCGTTTGGTGGGTGCGGGGGAGGGAGCGATTATATTGAAAGGGACCCACCGAGAGAACGTGGGTGGAATACGATAATGAGGACGATAACCTAAACAGAAGATAAAGGAGGGGAGGGGCTAAGAAAAGCGTGTCTATTATGCGAAACAATCACGGGAAAGATACGTGAAGAGATAGAGACAGTTAGATTATTCGCTAATGGCCAATCATTCGAAAACTAAACATTATTACCAAGGTTCAGATAAGGAAATCAGCCAAGTGCCTCGAGGAAAGATTCTGAAGATACCTGAATTAGAAAGCGGTCCTCGCTATTCGTATTACATTTTATGCTCAGATGTTGAATTTAATGTTTAAGAGATTACGATTAACAGATTAGCACTTGGCATAAAATAATGACGATTACGTCAAATTACGATTAAATGCTTGATGCTACGCACGTTGTTATAAGGAGACGGATACACGGCAAAGTTACAAGCTTGTAAAAATTAACACAGCCGTACTTAAGTCGGAAACCTAACATGAATTCTTGAAGGCGGAAAAGAAATAAAAGGACAAAGGAAAAGAAATTCTCAAACAAGAGGGTACATTTATTTTTGTTAGCATTTCTATTTTCTAAAGCCTCTTCAAAAACGACCGATTGATATGAGTACCTATAAGATGTGAACCAAAAAGGCACGATAACTAAAGGGACCACCGTTTCTTTCACGTTGATCGATAAACAAAAAGCACTTACACGCAACCGAAGAGCATAAATGTATGCCTATATAAGCAAAACCTAAATCCTTGGGATTGCTTACTTACTAACAGTTAACTAGATTATTATAAATTATCTAAGATTTTCCCGGTGAATCAGAACCCCTGATGATGAGGAACAAGTAGTTCTTCGAAATATCGGCAGATACGAAGGCTGTTACCCGGTGCAATACCCGTGAAACATTTCTACATTAGATTAATATAGCAGCTTAAAAAAATACATCCATTTATTTAGCAATTTCGAAGCACCAGAAATCATCGCACACGCTTCAAATTACCCATTCACACGTCTCCCAAGAGCGGCTTACGGTAAGCCAATGTTGCCCACGCGTAGACCGGTAATGCACACACAACGAAAGCAAAAATTATGGCCGTAAAAGTAAAGCACGACTTATTTTACACTTGAACTCGGACATTCTCGCGTCTTCGAGAGGGCCTTGAACCTGAGTCTCGCAAGATAAAGCAAACACACCCGAGGCCTAACAACCAACTCACTCCCCTCCCACGGGGAGGATGGAGAAACGCAGACACGGGCAGTAAGTAATTGGAGACTCGAATCATAAGGGTCCCATTCTTCCCTCTTGAAGGAGTGAAGACGAGGGGAGGGGGAGGAATGAGGGTGGGGAGGGATTACGGAAGGGACCGAGTGAGGGAGATGAGGGCCCTCACGCGTTTTAAAGGACGGCAGTGTGCATCACGCAGATGAATGGGGGGAGGGAAGGGTGTGGAGGAAGTTACCCCTGGTACGACGGTGTGGGGAGGAAAGAGAAGGGTGCAGGTAAGGGTGGGGGAAACAAGAGGGTACACGCTCTACTTGCTCTACTTGAGAGGAGGAGGAGACGGTACCCTGGCGTCGTTGTCGTCGGCGATGTAATTTCGGCGAGGGTGAAGGAAGGCAGGGTGTAAAAAAAAGTAGTTAGGGTGTAAAAAAATTAAGGGCTGTGTGGAGCCTGGAAATCCTAACCCTAAACCCCTCTCTCCCAACGGAGCGCATGGTTTATTTTTAAAAACTATTTGCAATTGAAGTACGTATTCTTAAATATACAGGACACGAATTTTATAGGAATAAAATGATGTATTGATGAAATATTCCTGCTATTAAAATTACGCGCACTTGGCGGCGTGATATCGCTAATACGACGCATTTCCTAGCGAAGTTAGGGTTGTTTTTCGTAATTTGACGAAAATATGACTTTCATTTCCTTTACGGAAGACAATAAACTGGTATAATTAGATTCTTCCTGTTGAAATTAATTAAGATTAGATTAGCGATATCGTGCGGTGACGTGAAACCACCGAGATGGAATTTTGGATCACTTGACTTTTTCAAATGCGTCTGCGGCAGACGCATACACATTTAGATTACATGCATAGTTGAGTTCTTGATGGATTTTTTGGAGGGTACTCTACTTAACTATGAGAAATAAGTTTTATAAATATTCCCCATTTCCATTCGCCTTACAAGACTGTACATAACACGAAGTCGATTGAACGTGTTAAAAAATCCATAATTCATATTTTGCACGTCAAAACTTAAAAAATGAACCAACAACCGTGCAATATTTACTATAATTAACAATTATTTTTCGCTATTTAAGTTTCAAAGGAGGATCAGGGCTGTCGCATATGATACAGGAGGCTGCCGTCATCAAGGGTCCGGGGTGATGCACAACGAACTGAAGGGAACGTTCAACTTCATAGATCACACATTTGTGCCCTAATTGCACTCACACATTTCCTTGATGAATAATGAAAAATTAATTTATCATTTAAAGGACTCTCTAACTGGGCAGCACGCAGATAAAGAGTAGGCAGATCTTGATTTTTTGGGCTTACGAGAGCTTTTGTAAACAGTTAATTCTTAGTGCTTAATACAACTACAATGAGAACAACAGATCCTTGGGTGGATTCAAATTTACGGCCTTATTTGACCATAGCAACTTCGTTAAAAGCAGCGGATGGCTAGAGAGTACATAATGCAAAGCACTCCATTCAGTAAAAAAAGCCAAACTGGGCGTAATTTCAGTCTTAACGGGGAGTCGTGCATTCTCGATGAAAATGTAGGATAGTAAGCAGTAAAGAATTTAAACCCTTGTGCGAGGGACAAATTATTTCTCCATTTCAGGCAAGTAATAAGCACGGACCCAGTAGAGCGTGATCGGCTACTGAAGCAAGCAAAACGGAAAGAATTTACGACACCTTCGCGCTCGCTCATTCAAACAAAAAACCAATATGGTGTGAGTGTTTTGGGCGGCACACCGCACACATGTGACTTCGCGGGCACCTGGTGGACTCGCAATTAAATTTCCATAACGGTTTTCTCCACTCCTCTCTCTCTCTCTCTCTATCCTTCTCCCAGAGGATAGCACCTTCTTCTTCTCACTCTTCCCCCTCCCCGTGGCCTCCTAAGAGGAATTTCTACTCGCGTCTACGATGGGACAAGAAGTGAATGGGGAATGGGAGACTGGGGAGAAAGGGAAGAATAGAGGAACTCCCCGCCGCAATATATGTATAGCAGAAGTGATACGAGATTCCATTTCCCGACACTTTTTTGTTCCGACAGAACAAAACAAACGTCAAGAAAACTTCAAAAGATAACGAAGTCAGATGCATAGAGATAGGAAGATTATGCATTTTGAAACCCACTATTATGCGACCAAATAATGATTATTTATGCGGCCATTATGCGGCAAAATTCTGATATCTATGCTGACATTATGCAGCTTAAAAATTGCAATTATGCGTTTTCATGAAAATTATGCAACATTTTGGAGATTGCCTCCATCACGCATACAATCTCGTCAGGCATAATGTCATATATATATATATATATATATATATAAATTCAAACTTACAGGAGGTAGGAGAAATAGGAAAAGATAAAGAATTCGTTCTTACGGAACGTTTCGAACCATATGGTCTTTCGTCAGCTCTAGAAGTCTTCTAGAGCTGACGAAGGACCAACTGGTTCGAAACGTTCCGTAAGAACGAATTCTTTATCTTTTCCTATTTCTCCTACCTCCTGTAAGTTTGAATTTATATATTTGTGGCCAATTGGCGAAAACTTCCAAAGAATATATATATATATATATATATATGGTATAATGGTATATCAGGTATAAAGTCATATGCCAGGTATAATGTCGACGCTCACAGCCGTACTGACTTCCTTGAAAAGGCCGGTTACAAAAGCCCCCCCCTCCCCCGCCCTCCCAACGACCGACATCGGACGTAGCCACCGAGATACATTGTATTGTATACAGAGATTGTATTTCGGTGGCTACGTCCGATGTCGGTCGTTGGGAGCCACCGAAATAAAATGTATTTCTGTGGCTACGTATCAAACAGGCGCTGGAAGGCCGGCGCAGGAATTGGAGGTGAAGGGCATGCGTCCGGTATCGAGAGAGGCCATAAAACTGCTTTTTAGAACGAAAATTAAGCCGGCTGCACGAGAATTACGCAGATTATGCGCGCATAATGCAAATTATGCAGTATGTTGCATTAGAGGTCAGATTATGCGATATTATGCTCAGTAAATTTGTACTAGGGATGAAGTAAGGTTACTCAAAGAGTCAAACTATTTGCATTCTGATGAAATCAAAAAATTATGCGATTATGCGGTCCACAATCTTCCTATCTCTACAGATGCATCTAATTCGACTAGGATGAGAAGTTACCCTCAGAATAGCAAAAAAAAATATATGTCATTTACAATGGTGATTTCGCTGAGACCACAATAAGGCTACCCGGATGTAAATACGGAGTCAATAGAAAAACATGCGCGAGTATTGGCTGTTAATAATAAAAATCCATAACACACCACAGAAGAGAAAAATTATAGTAACCTGCATTTTGATGTACCAGAAGTTATCAACATTCCATCGACCCTACAGAATCGTACCACATAAAAAAGTACACGTACACAGATTGTAAAAAAACGTATACTTTATAGTTTATCCAGAGGCAAGACAGGATATTTTCAGTGCTGGAAGTTTTACGTAAATAATAAATCAATACAATTAATTAGTATCTTATCGCTGACGAAAAATACATAAACTAATCACATAAAATGCTTCTTAAGAAGCTAAAGAATGATAGCCGTGTTATTTTACGATATCATAGGCAGTCTCTAAATTGAAATATCTGCGCTATTATCACGACGACTGCTGAAGGGATTATGCCTATATTAGAAGGCAATCTAATTTGGTAACGGAATGTTGAGCAATTCAAACCAACTTCAGGGAAATCAAACCCCTAAAATTACTCCTGTACCAAAAGGAGGATTGCGCATTTCTTGAAAATGGGCATTATGCAGCATTTAGTAAAAAAGTTGGAATTCACTCATTACATTTCAAATAAAGAGTTGAAAGCTTTGAACAATAACTAATGACTAAGCTACGGAAATATCCAAATGGGGAATGAACCATCTCTCTTCCAAGCCACATACTCAGACTTAATGGAACCGAGAGTGGTCTTAAATCCAGCAGTGGTATTCCCCTAAGAGTCCTCAACCAGTTTCTCCTAAAAAAGAAATGGGCCATAAAAAGATCTTTTTAAAAGAATCCTCAACAGCTCTGTCTCCAGTGTTCTATAAAATTGAAAGAAACGCACATGGACACGAACAACATATGAACACGGCCTTTGCGTGCTCCTCTGAAGAAGACTCATGTCGCCGGAAATTTTTATTAATCGTCACAAAGGGTCTTCTCGTCATATATCTTTTAACGTACGAATATTTTCCCCCCACAATTATGCCCCTCGTGTCGGACAAGACATTAGAAGAAGCCGGTACGATTAAGAGATGCTAGGGCCCCCCGGCGGGCAAGGAGAGGGGGATAAATTGAGGGCGCGTTTCTTGGAGACGCTGAGGACACGGGTTAGGGAGGGAAGTGGGGGGTGTACTGTCCTTAAGTGGTGGTGGGCGTCGGAAGCGGGGATGGAGAATCGCAGGGAGAAGAGGGGGGACTACTACTCTCCAAGAATTCCACTTCAGTTTCATCTTCCACTCCTCTTACAACCATCTTTATCTCATCCCTCGCCGACTCCCAACACTTCTTCTCTCCTCCCCTTAGCGACGCCCCAACCAGCATCCTTCCCAAATGGACCGAACTGCGGGGTGCGATAATAAACCGGAAACAGGTCACGCACTAGAGGAGGAGGCAACAGCTTCCTTCCACGAGCGAAGCCGACATTGAGACTCGCATCGCTCACACGTCATCATCGCCGTCAACCCTCCTCCTCCCCCTTTGCTCCACGAACGAGTGATATTAAACGCCGGCGCAGCATGCTGGGGAGCACGTACAAATGCATATGCGAGTCCGCCGAAAGAGACTGCAAGCACCACTCACCGCGTGCATCCCAAGTGCAACCGCTCAAGAGGGTACTAAAACGCCCTCTTGGGGTTTGGGAAGGTAGTGTCAGACGACCCGGATACGAAAACGCATCCCCCTCCATCGGGCTTTAAAGATACAATACCCCCAACAATTTGTACAATGTTGCGATCCTTAATACCAGACATCACAGAACATGAACAACAAGTATAAATTCTCAATAAATAAATACCCACTAAAAAAGAAAATATTAACTCATTATAAGATCTGGCGAATCTACAGCACTCATTTTCTCAAGTCGGATTGAATGACTTGAAACTTGGCATGATTATAATTGTACACAGAGCGCTGAATTTGCTAACATGAGCCCACTATCGCTAAGTAGCAGACTAAGACAATCCGACGAAGTCAAGGAAGTGCATCGAAATGGAATGGACAACAATGTTTTCCTCATTTTAAGACAAATGGTAACTCGATGAGAATATAATAAGCAAATTATTGTGAAGCCAATGACTTTAGTAAGGGGGGAAACAAAAAAAAGGAAGGGCAGGACTGACTTGAGGTGGACACCTAGAATGTAAGGGTTGCGCTGTTAACAGTAGGAGTAGAATCACACCGAAATTAGCCAAGCCTACAGACGCGGTAGAGGAGTCCACACAAGCAGATTCGTTAAGTAAACCAAACAAAATTTGCATTTTTTCACAGGATTTTTAATTCTACTGCGCGTTTCAACTTACAGAGTCATCTACAGGTACTGAGTCTGCGAGTTGAAACGCGTAGTACAATTAAAAATCCTGTGGAAAATTGCGAATTGTTTTCATCAAATAATGCATTCCTTCCACTACATCGAGCCTAAATCTGTAGAACAGATCGTAAAATAAAACTGCTGATACCACGCAGGTCTGACACATTTTGACGCAGAAATTCTACCTTCTTCCCAAAAGTACCTCCACAGAGGTTAACGCCGGGGGCATAACAACTGGGCGTTAAAGAGGTTGCGTTAAGCGTGCGAGGATTTACGTACTAGCAACTAGTTAGGTGAACTCCGAAGGAACGAATACCCAAACTGGCGCAGGAAACGAACTGTTCAATGGCGAGAGAGTCGCAGGTGATCGAAGCACATGCACGCACCGGGATACCCTCGGCTGGGTGCAGCACGGAGCCGTCCAGTGGAATGGTTCATAACGGAAGTCTTGGGAGTAGAGACGAGCCGCCACCTCAATGGAATGAGAGAGGTGGGCCGGGGAACGAACGGGAGGAGGAGAGACGGCGGCGAACGGGGAATCAATTACCGTTAACGGCGAAGGTGAGCGTCGGAAGGCGGTGGCAGGGCAGGCAGAGGAGTGTTTTGGCTCTCTCTGACTCTCATGAGAAAGGGGGCGGCCACCGTCTCAAAGACTTGAGAGAGTGGAAGTGGGGACGAGAGAGGAAAGGGGCGTTGCCTGGATCTCGGTGCGCGGGGGCGGTGGCCGAGGGGAAAGTGATCTGCACCGAGAGGTGAGCAAGAACTGGAAGGCCTCCACGCCAAGTCTCTCGATTTCTCCCGTGTTACCAGATTGCGGAGGCTGCCTGCGACGCCTCCAGACTCGACATCAACGTGACAATATCGACCCTACACAGCGTTCTACATTTAGTTGAAAGTATGGGCTCTTACTTCTATACGTTTAATGGGCAAATCACCTTAAGGCCGGAGGAGCGAAGTACCAATAGCAGCAGAAAAATTAACATAGTACTATGAAGTAAAATAACTGCACATCTAGGAGTTTTCCAACAGGCAAACATTATCCCCTTAAGTAATCCCCTTACTCAAATTTAGCGTGGTGTTGGAAATGGTTGCCTACGTAACGCAGAGGAGAGCACGCGGCATTTAGTTTGGCAACAGTGTTCTCCATATGGCCCCTACTGTCAGCTTTAAGTGGAACGCTCTATAGATGATGACTGATCAAAAAAAATGATTTAGATGGCGAAAAAGTTGCCAACATGATGGAAATCATGGGGTGTAAATACCAGAAGTTATTAGCCTGAGGCACACATACCATACCCGCTTGGCTGTAGAGGGGAACGCGAAAAAAATTTAATAATGAGACGGGTGTAAGTTTGTAGCAGCATTAAGAACATAAATAATAAACATTTTTCAAGTAAAATAGTTACAATTTAGGAAATGGATGACAGAGAGATACGCAAATTAAAAGAGAACGGAAAAAATGGTATAGACCATTAGCGGTAAAATAGACCAAAAGATAATAATCATTATATGAAAATTATAGTCATATCACGACGTCGATAAATGTTGCCTTGTTATATTCTTATTCTATTTATCTACAGAACAAGACCAAGTTTTGGAAACATACAACACCATGATTCCACAGCAATACCTTCTCTACTCTCTCCTTTACATCTGTTTACCTAGGGTGTTACTCATAAAGTTTCCAGCTATTGGTTGATTCCGCTGCCGCTAAAGCCATTCTCATCTAAACACTTTTTACAAATGTGTACTTTATTGCCTAAATTAAACATCAATAACAACATGTACCACATGCTTTACTTTATGTATACTATACTTTATGCCTTCCCGATAGAATGTTAAAGAAAGCCTTCATTTCTTCAGGAAATTATAAAATGAATTTCTTTAAATTATTTATCTTAATAATTCAACGTCTATAGCAATGGGTTTCTGGTGAATTTAATATCCGGGATACAGCATAAAACAGAATTAGTCGCTTAGCAAATCCAGCTCAATCTGCTGTCCGCCTACTTATACTCCTACGCGAGACTTCTCCCACGATTCTGGTAGTCCTTCCTGTTTGCGTCAAGGGATACCAGCAACAACGGATAACACTCTCTCACTGCTTCTGTCCACACCTACCGCATCTCATCCGTGTCCTCATTTACTACCTTCAGCGATACAGTCTGAGGAATAATCAGGCTTTGACTGGGAGAACGCATAGCAATAAAACAGTATTTACGCGTGTATCACACACACACATACGTTTTATTGGAAATCAGCAAAAAATCTGACTTGCACCGTACACGAGGATCCTTGTGAAAGACGTTGTGGGGGGACTTCTGTTTGGCGCTCCGCTACATGCCACAATTCGGTGTAATGTACACAATATACTAAATAATGAGCTGAAAGAAACACGTTATTCTCTATAGTTAAATCAGTCGATTCCAATCTCTCCCACTACCCATAAAATCACATTGCGTGGGTAAATTTCTTTCGCAATTTTCTTCATAAAAACATCACTGCGCCTCTTCGACGAGGGCGCGCAGTACACTCGAAAATACGGAAATAGCATGTTCTCTATTTTGGCGAAAATAAGAATCATATGCAGAATGCATATCGCAACAAAAAATCATTCGTCAATTGTACTAAAATATTACAGAACGCACGCTACTTGGCACATTTACGTCTGACAAAATTTGAATAATGCTTAAACACAATGTGTAAAGTAGCTTAGTGAATGCAAGGGAAAATTGTAAGATAGTTACCTAACATTCTGAAGAAACAATTAAATGGGTCAGTTGATGCGTAACAACGTCTAGAAGTATTTTAGGAGTTGTTGCAAAATTTCGGAGCCGAATGATTCAACGGCATGAAGCGCGCCTCATTCGATCGTATTTCTAAGAATAAAGCGCATGCTGGCCTTACTTTCACAAAATTGGCGCAGCAATCCGGTGCGAGTTACGTAGACACAATTTCACTTTCATGCCTCTGCCAATGAACTATAAATTATTGCAGACAAATTTAATCAAACGCTTTTGGAACGGAAGAGGGAACATTTATAAGCCGATGAGCCCAAGCAAACAACGACTATACAGCCAAAAATATCGATTGAATGCGTAAAAGCCTCTCCAATATATTTTACATTCGAGGCCACAAGCATTTTTAGACATTTAATCTCGATGTACGGCACTTCATTGGATCAGTTCTTTAATGAATCACAGGAATCCGCACACGTTTTCGCCGAATAAGAATATCTCATTGGTTTAACTTAAATATACGGTGAATTTTTCACTATACTACCAAAAGGAAATGGCCCATCTTCACTCAGGCTCAAGTACGAAAAGAATAATTCCCGATCGGATTAATGAAAGAACTAAAAAAATGAGATAAAGGTATTGGTGAGGGTGGGAGGGGATGTTGATTATTCAAAGCCGCGCTTGGGTCCGATAGGATTGCGCAGAACGAAAACAAATAAACGAAGCCGTAATTCCTCGCATTTAGAGAAAGTGCTCCGTAGGGGGTGGGGATTCAGACGTTCATGAATAACAAATCAATCGCTCCGACCGCCCGAGAACGATACTTCTGGGCCCGCACGCTCTCCACAATAAATAAGCACTTCCGCATATTTCTCTCGTTAGCCAGCCCCAGCCAACGCTCTCCGTCACAAAGAGATGAATCTCGCGCGCGGAAGACTTTGAACGCGCGGCCCTTAGAAAGGACGGCTCACTACATGTGATCCTAACCGCGTTGAGTTCAAATCAAAGGTTGGCGATATTTGTTAAAGAAGGCCGCAGATACAAGCTATATGGAGCTAGTGGAGTAAGTTACCCACCGCAAATAGATGTGCACGATTTAGATTAAAGGCGAACGGGTTGTTGAGGTGGCATCCCATTCCGAAGACCCCGGTTTACGTGGAGATTTTTCAGTGGAATCTCCCGGTTCCCAATTGGAAGCTATAATATGGAGAGCACTTCAACGTCTTTTCGTAAATACCACCTATGCCAAAACATTCACACATCATTAATGGCGCAAATGACCGTAGAAGTCTTTCGCCTTCCCAAATAACTACCACTGCGGTTAATAACATTTGGAAAAAGGTTTAAATGCTTAGGAAGTGGCGATTTCTTTCAAGATTTTCGATTAGATATGACAAACTGAAGGCAGGCTTAAAAGCGGGCATATAAATAAGCATGGAAAGTTCATACATGATCAAAAAAATCTGTCTCAGAAAATATGGGAGCTAGGAACAGCATAAAAACCTTCCAATGAATTTGTAGAATACCAAATGATGAAGGTGTAAGTGGACTAAAATGCAAGCACTCGGCATGTATCAAGTTCAATCCTAAAAACAAAAGAAATGAACTAAAACGTACCGATTTAAGTTTAATAATTAAATAATTAGAGGACATTGCTCACGAGATGATAAAGGTAGGGAAAGGGACCTACTGGTAAAAAAATCCTAAAACACCGCATATACCAAGCTAAGATAATATGACACCTGGTAAGAAGCAAAGGCGGGTGACTGATTAATGCTACCTAAAATGCCACCTAAAAGCAAGATATGGAACCAAGCAGATAAAGACTCAAGGTTGAATGAAAACTCATCACAGCCAAATATCCCTAACATTTAAGATTTTAAACTCAAGGGAGGTAGCATTCCCGACCGAGAAAGACGATGACCCCAACGGCATTCTGTGGTCGACGGATTTCTTCTTCACTTCCAACGAGTCCGCATTTACGTCGCGTTCGAAAACCAACGGAGGCGTGATGACTTAAGTGGAGTTGAATTACGGGAATATGAAGGGATGAGGAACTGGTAGGGAAGAACTGAAGCAGAAAGTGCACGGGCTGTCGGAGGCTCTAATGAATTAGGCCGGGCTTGAACAACTGCATCCGAAGGAAACATACAGCGAGTTCGTAGGCACACAAAAAGGAAGTTTTTGCATAAAACAATACGGCATAAAATAATATTCGATGGTTCGATGAGAAAATTCTGAGAATAATACGGATCTGAGTAGGACGCACTATGGCGACAAACCTGTTAATCAGCCGTAGCTCGAAATTAATGGGGTGAACAAAACAGGAAGTCATTGCCTTGTTTTTTTCAATTTATTTTTTACTTCTCTCTGAAATTAAATAACGCCAGAGCTTCACGGGATACTAAAAAATTCGCAGGTCTCAATAATTGTAATTATTCGACGCAAAAAAATGAAACGGCTGTCTCGGAAAAACATTTTACGGAGTATTCAATGAAGATTAAAAATGAATTCTCCTTCAGCCTCCTTCATGTCTTATCTCTTACAGTTATCATGCCAAAACAATGTTAATGTAAACATATTTTTACCACGTAAAGAACACTAGTTCTCAAATCTGCATACCACTCAGAATCTGCAATTAACTTGTTCGTCTAAAAATGAAGAAAATCAGAAGATATAGCAACTGAAAAGCGACAAATAGTTTTCTCTCTTTACCAAAAGAATAAATTAAGACGTAAAACGAACAAACTATTGCAAGTTTAGGACAATCATAATTAACAGTATAAAGTATTATTATCGATGTAGGGTGAGCATTTTTCCACTACCGAAGGGGTAAGTTATCACATTACCACAGAACAGAAAGATGAAAAGGAGCTCTGGTTGGAATATTCGAGCTGCGAAATGTTCCACTGAATAATGCACACTCCATTCTTCGCACCGAAACATTGCCTTATCCTCGCCCCTTCAAACTCAAAGAACCTCAATCTGAATCTTACATAAGGTAAAACGAGCACACAAGTATCGATTCACAAACATTTCTAAAGGGCTTACATACCACGCTTGCTACTCTTTCACTCCCACTCCTTACCACCCCAAGACTATACCCCAGAGGAATCTCCATCATCGCAGAAACTTAGGGATGCAAAAAAAGAAATATTAAAAAAGCTCATGGTCCTTCCCCATGAGACTTCTCCCCAACCACCCCATCTTACCTCACCCGTCAACAAGTCAACTTTTTCCGGGAAACTGCGGCGGTATTCTGTTTCACTCGTCAGTCAGTGGACGCTTGGTCAACGAAGGTAGCCTCAACGGGTTGCGGGTGGAGTAGGCGGAAAACCCGGGTTCGAATACCGAAGCCTGAGAATGCCCTTGGCTTCTAATACTTTAAAGTTCTCCCGTGGAATGAATATATCTTCCCCCAGGCTTCACACAACGTGAAGTTAAGGCGTGTGGTGTAAGGGTTAATCGAATCGATATCAATGGCACGACGAAACTTCCTTTGTCATGTAATTGTAAATATTTAAAGGCCTAAGTGGAACCAGCCTTTATTTCTCCTTTGTTTCCCCTTTATGCCAATAGATTTTTTCCCTATCCTAGCAGATTAAATATGGTCAAATGACACCTTTTCTAAGAAATGAAATGTCCACATTAATGCTTCACTAAAAATAATGAGATGCAAGAGGCACGTGGTTACCAAATGATTATATCACATAGATTTCTAAATTTAAACGTTAGATCTTATACGCAAAAGAGGACGAAAATGTAGGCATAAACGTGCATCTATGAACATTTTTAAAAAATGTAATGATTGCAACTTCCATTAACTACCAACTACTTTCAGGTATTTTGATTCCGATTCTGTCATTTAAATTGCAGAAATCTCACACTGATGACTAGCACGAAATTCTAAACGAATAGTAGGGGTTAATAGGCAAGTTCATGGCTATCCACGGAGTGCCCAACACTGCTTATTAACTAATACTGTGAGTGACGCTGCATGACTAGTATACTTCACACATGGAAACAAATTCGCGTCAATACCGATAGGATGTATTATCTTCGCGATAAGACCCGTATCATCGTCTTAAGAAGTGCACAAGCTTCCATTAATCACTGTCATGGCTTCATACGAAGAAGGCTAACCTACAATTTATTTTTTAAACTTCAATGTTGGCATCAAGAGTTTAGGTGCTTGCCGTTTCTATCGTAATTCAAATACAGCTATGAAGGAAAGATAAAATGGCTGAATTACATATTATGAAATAGTGTTCTAGAAACAAGAAAATAAAAAATAACTCAAATTTGTATAACGAACAATCAGATATAAATACGAAAAGAATAGCGATTCGCAGTAGAATCGGTCATGTAACCTAACAATATCACTGCTAGCGCATCCACCACAGTAGCTGCTTTCTGTCTCAATACAGAAACAAAGGCGTATGACAAAAAAGTCTTGATATAGGATGAAGGACTGCCTGAAATGGAGCATAATGCGACGAGATATCCCAAACATACTGTCCCTTCTGTCAATGAAGGAGGAGCAGAATTGGATCCGGTTGAGCCGCCATAGGGGCGGTTCAATGAGGCGTCCAGCGTAACTGAGGGACTATCTGAATCCCCCAACAAATCACATCACACGGGTCAAGGGACTCCCTAAATCATATCCTCAGGGTTCAATTTGTAGCCGATGCCCGTGGCTAGGAAGAAACCAATCAGTCACGTGGCTTTATACTTTGTAGTGACTAGCCGTGTATATTAGTTGGCAACCTGCGTTGTCTTGAATATAAAAAAAACTATGAAACATTTTGTAATTTGGTGTCCTGCTGCTACGAACGCTGGCCTTATTCTCAGGTCAAATTCCTCTATACGTGGATAAAGATCTTTTTAATCACAAAAAAAATAATAACTTTCCCTACATACAAAAATTACTATTTCGCGACTACACTCATTAAGCTCTAACCAAAACCTCTACACAGATAAAATACAGGGACAAAAGCAAACATTTTATCGCCAAAAGAGCGAACACACTAAAACCTTGATCGTGACTCGAAGGCGGTGTTTCTACCCCACTGACCCGGTATGCAGGGAAAATTTAACCTTCCTCTGGGTTAAACGTTGCCATTTAACTGCCAAATATGCACTTTTTCAGCGTCGATAACGGGCTATGAAATTCATCATTTTAATCCTGGAAGATGAATGTTCGCATTTTTCTCTCAAATTTAGAACAGGCATCCCGTGCTAATGTTAAAATTCTTTCTCAATTCCAACGGTCACTAAAATCCCAAGAAACCGACAACTCATTATTGCATTATGTTCATCTGGTGGCAGGTGACCTCAACGCAGAACGAGCAAAGAGTCGGTGGGTAACTCCCCCACGTTAGCGGTAGGGCGTTCCACATAAAAGACATAACATAAAAAATAAGAGATAACCAAGCAACGCAAAGACGTGATAATTTGAAGGACTTCAGGTTTACTAGGAGAATGACATGAGTGAAGTCTTCTCGAGTTTCACTCAAGTAGCCTGGTAGAACGCAGACGTTCCGATAGATCGCATTGTGTACCAACCACAATCTCCCAACTTTGTCCTTCAAATAGCTACGTTACACTTTATTCTAGTAATTTTTTAATAAGCGCGAGGCTAATTGGGTAGAATATATCAATAACAACGAAGACAGCGTTAGATAAAGCTAACAAAAAACATCGGTGTTATACCACGCTACTCATTGTGAAACCCCGCAACACTTTATTCACACATGATTCTTTTTCTTCACCCGACCAGTCTCTGAAAACTTCATTCTGCGGTGATACGGGATCACACAACAAGATCCGGCGGAGAGCCGGTCGCAGAGCTCACAGCTCGCCTCCGCGCAAAAAGACGAAGGCTAACCGACAACCCACAGCCATTGGACGAGAGTGGGATAGGAGGGGAGGATGGGAAGGGGGGAAGGGAGAGAAAGACGGCGAGAGATACAAAAGGACAAGAAAAACGAGTGGATATGTCGTGGAACGCGACCAACCGATGGAGTCGTCCCAAGGCTACACCGACGACTGAATGCGTCTCCAATAAGGCAGAGTTGCAGAATCAGTTCCTCCACTTCTCCTGGACTCCCACCTGCTAGCAAGTAGTTGTTTCTTTCTCCCCTATCTCGCAATCTCATGGTGTCCAACGTTTGGAAATTTAAAGAAGTTCCCTCAATTGCCCAGGTTTTTCTCATAATTTATTTTTCTAGTTTTCTAGAGCATTCTGTAGGCCAAAAGTGAATAATCTTTGGTCCAATATTCGATCAAGGAGTGATAATTAACTAGGGCAAGTGACATGACTAGTAATGAAAATAAACTCACCGTGACATCATTTAATACTCGGGTGTTATCCAGACGTGCTTGCGAATACGGGGATAATATAAAAGAATATGATAAAATGGCACGTCTTCGGTTAAATTTCGGTCTTAGTGTAATGATTATTGACCGGGAATTAGGGAGCCTGGGTAGCATGGTGGTCTGCGCATTGGACCGGAAAGCTGTGTTTCGATTATGAAAGATCTAAGGCTTTCCCGACGTATAGCGATGTTGGGGGTTGTTCGGGTTTCCGACCGGGTCAAACTCTCCATTTCTGCCGACGTTTCGATGAACGAGTCGTTCATCATTCTCAGGGCATCATGCCCTGAGGAAACCCGAACAATCCCCAATATTGTGATTCGATTCCCGGTCCAGGCCAACATTTTTTCGTGACAATGTATACGTATTTTATTGCCGTATTTTCGGCAGTTATGAATATATTCAAGGGTAATGAATGTTTAAAGGTTTTATGACAAATTTAAACTGCACATTTACGTATAATTATCATAGTCAAAACATTAAACGCATGCATGATTACCTTAGTAAAAAAATAATGCAGCGCACACGCTTCTTTTTTCTTTTTTATTGCTAAAAATATTGGTGAAAAACCAAGAGTGGCAGTAAACACCACGCGAACCTGCTAGTGTCAAGAGATAGGGCGCGCCCCGCTAGGGAGTTAATGGTACAGATGATCTAAGTTTTTGGTCGACATCCTGAATAACCAACTAACCGATTTCCAGGTTGGCGGACACCCTCAGCCTTATGCAAGCCATTTTCATTCCCCAACGCTCACCAATACGCCGCCCCCCGCCCTTCCCCCGGCCACTTCCTCTGATCACATCTCCGCCCCCCCCCCCTCCCAGCCCCTCACAGCCTCCCGACCGCACGCGTAACCATCTCCCATCCCCACTCTATCGCTCCCTCATCAGATATTCCCAACCCACCTCGATCTCAACAACCCCCTCTATCCTCTTCATCCCCTCTCCCAATCAATGCGTCTCCCTCCCTCCCGCCTACAAGTCAGTCTGACCATCCCCCACCCCACCCACGAGGTGAATTTAATACGCCGCCGAACAAAAAAAATGAGATCAAAAGGAATGCTTTGCGGAGAGTGTGCTGGAGACGTCGTTTCTTTTTTTATGTACCGATGTATTTTTTTCATATTCCTCTCGTCAGAGGGAGTTGTTGCGAAGCAAAAGACGAAGGGGAGGAGATGCTGGGGTAAGTGGGAGGGTGCGGAAAGAGAGAATGGAAGTAAAGTGAGGAGTGGGAGGGTGTGGAAAGAGAAAGAGAGAATGGAAGTGAAGCAGGAGAGACGGGAGGAAAATATGGGCTTCGAGGCAATCAATATACGGGACTGCAGGAGTAGAGGGTTCAGAGGAGGGAGTGGGAAGAAAGCGTGAACGAGGAGACAAGCGTACATTCCATTTCAGGAGTCGTACACTCTCGTAGAACAAATTGGCGCATTGCCTCCCTGGGGCCACAACGAATAGTCTCCTCTAACTCACATGCTCTAAATCAGTGGTTCCTAAAGTGGGCGCCACCGCCCCATGGGGTGCTTTAATCTGGGGGGGGGGAATAAACAATGGGGCGGCAGGGAGGTGCTTGAGGCAAACTCCTGACTGAACGGTACCACACATGCATATCCTGGGATGAATCAACTATCTGTTTACTGGAATTGAAATAAAAATCAATTTAACCATGGTCGTTTATGCTTTATTCTTAGAAACTTCCCGATTTGATAATGCAGTCTATGTTTTTAAAGATTACGATTAGGGGGCGTTGGGTATAGGCTTGTGGGTGGCTCGAAAACCTTTGGGAAATAGCCGTTTAAATCATCAAATAAGCTCCGGGAAAATGGATAAAGTAAATCAATGAATAAAAATACCCTAAATTTGAAAAGGATAATAGAGATAGATTTCCTGTCTAAGACATGCTCGGATTTAACTATTACCGGGAGATTTCTTGCACCGACTGCCGATGCATAGTCCTTTTTTTCCCCTAGGAAAACTTTCCTCAATTGCTTAACAGGACTTGTTACAGGTATATCAGCCACACCTATCGGGAGATAAAAAACCTGGTATGGGTCGTCCTCTCGAGCCTCCTTTTTGAAGTGGATTCATCTTCTCATTTCAGGGCAAAGACACAAGAACGGCGATAAATAGACGACGCACTTGGAGGGCAATATTTCATAATGTCATACACATAATTTTTAATAATAAACTTGATAGAAAAGAATCACTGAAAATGTGCGCTGCAAGCACATGCTTTTTTCGGTAATATCTTTCCAATTTTGAAAAGAGTTATCCACCTTTTCCGGAGAACTTAATTTTTCGGGAAATTATGCGAAGAAACATTTTCGTTAGTCCTATCTTTTGAACAGCGGAACTGAACTTATCTGCCCAGGTTTTAAAAAAATACAATTACCATGCATTAGAACGTAAATATCTTATTGTTAGAATTAACTTCAACAGAAAGTAAGCGAAAACTGAAAGATAAGATGAGACGCTTTTTTTAGTAAATATCCGCGAACATAGGTTCATTCATTAGGTAAAATAATAGGCCAGTCAAGAGATTTGACATTGAAGGATTTTAAAAAGTTTTTTCCAAATGGAAAAGTGGCCACTAACTCTCCTCCTCACACAATGCAGTTTTGGTACTGGCATTTCGGCTGTCGCAATATCTCTCACGCGACTCACTAATTGGTTCGTTTTTCAAATTTTCAAAGCTCGATGGTAGAAAAAAATATCGCACCCTCGCAAAAATCTCCAAGGGATGGTCATCTTATATTTTCACACACTATCACATATCTTGTAGATGTGTAACTTGTTTGTTTTTACGTCCTGCATAAGAAGAAAATACGCAATGAAAAACTGACTGCAGTAAAAGTGGTATGAGGTACCACTTCAAATAAAATTCGATGAATTTGGCCTCATTATCAAGAAAAAGATCTCATCTTTCAAACGATACCAGATTATTATCCACTTACCATTATACTTTTCGAGATGTTTCCAAAATAAATACCAGCCATTTTCCATGGCAAATGGTACGCGTACGCACACCACAGAGACTTCATTTAAAAAATGAGGAAAATCTAACGCATAGATTTCATGCAAGTATTCCACCAGCTGATTGGTAGGTTCTTGGACAGTCCCCATCCTGCATCACAATTTCTGAAACCTTGTCTCGCTTTCCCTCCTTAGGATGTACCGCCATAATTAAACAACAAAATTACGTATCACCAATGTTCTTTCCTTACTAAAATGTTCTCGAGTGAAACCACATTACGATTTTGTATGTTTCATTAAAAGACAGCAATTATGTAATTATTATTCTTCCACTTTTCTGCATTCTAGCCTACTTAAGATGAAATGTACATGTAAAGACACAATATAAATCCCACGGACGCCATAGAAGTTGCGTGGCTTGCAGAAAGAATAATTTATTCAAACAATGAACAGTGCCACCTTCAGAGTACCATCCACGATGGACCGTAATTCCATATGGCTGCTGGTTTATCCCTCTTAGGTTCTCCAAATATTTCCCTTGAAAGAAGTAATCTTGCGTGGCGTAGTGGTCAATTCATTGGCCCGGAAATCCTAAAATTCTTCAATCCCTCCTGTAAATTCGAAATGCCGATGTGCCTGCAGATATTTTGTATGCATGTGAGGATTTGTCGGATAGGACGATGGACTCGCGATAGCATCGGTGTCGTTCGATACGTATCGGATCAGCCCTACACCCTCCTCCGGAAACGGGAGAGATTAAAAAGTAAAACAAAATGAAAACATTCGGATAGGCAAAACTTTAGGCCAAAAAAGTGTATATTAATGACTTTTTTTGGTGGAGGAAAGAAAGATTGATAGCGCATATGTATCGTCAGAAATTAAACAGCGCGTAGTTTGTATGTTTTCTCCGCTATTTAAAAAAAATAATAAATCAATTGCCGCAGTAATTTTTACAGAATCGCAAAGAGGGGAGGAAGAAGAGGGGGAAGCGGGGGAAAACGGGGATAAAAAGAGAGAGGAGGGAGGGAGGGAGAGAGAGGTCTCAACGATCGCCAGCGATTCCGATGGCGCAGAGGTAAAGGGGAGGCAATTGAGAGGGCGAGGAGGAAGGACAAGAGATCTGCAGGGGCAGGGAAGAGGGGGAGAGCGAAGAAGTGGGGGAAGGGATAGATTGCGAGCCAAGGGACCGAGCGACGGTTCTTATTTCGCTGTCGTCGACAGTTCCTCGATTTCTCGAATCCGAGCCGTCAAGAGGAGACAAGCATCTTCGGGGCGTCGATATCGACAGTTTAAAGAGAACGACTGAAACATCCCATGGAGGGACAACTCACCTCCGAACCAATCCAAACCCACACAACGCGAAAAATACCTTAACTCACCAAATAAAACGGGCCCCACATGGAGAGAAGTGCTGGAGGGGTTTCACGGAGGATGCATTGAGCACAAGTGAACGACGAAAGCCGAAAGAATTTTTAAAATGAGGACCCAAGATGCCATGAGGTGAAAACATTCCACGCAAAAAGCGATTTCAGTTTTCCCGCAAACGTCTTGCGGAAGGCTTCCATTTTAAGTAAACTGCATGTCATACCACATTTTTTTATCCAGAGGTGATACACAGAGAAATGGCATTGCTATCACTCACGACCTTCGCAAAATTTGTGCCGTAAATGTATATTCTGCCGGTGATGCACAGTATTTGCAACTGTTGCTAATCGCATTCCTCCTCCCAAGCAATAAGCATCAAAACAGCAGGTTTCTGAATTCAAGAATGGCGTATGACAATTCATTACAAGTTCTCTAAAAGCTCTATATTTCCATTCAAGGTTCACACGATTTTTATTAGCAGTAATTTCATGGAATCGATGGAAAACACAAGTCCAACATAATATATTAACTCGGTAAATGAGACCCCGAATAAAAATGAAAATCAAACTTTCAAGACTTAGGGAATATGTGTTTGGGTCGATTAAATTCATCAGTGGGATACTACTTTTTCTCATATTATGTGTTAAAATTCGGGAGATCTGTCACTCCAGCACAGAGATTTAAGATCTCAGGCCGAACACATATCAACCAGCTAGATTGATCAATTCAGCACAATGAAAAAGTGATTACCATCTTTAGGAAAATAAAAAGCTTATATTTTCATAATTTTTACTAAATCTAAGGTTTCAACAGGTAGGCAATCTGGGATCGAGAATGACAGCGAAAATTTTTATGCTTTTTTTTTGTTCGGATGATGTTCGGAAAATTAAAGAATGTACCAATATGTATATTTTTCAAACACTTAAATCGCGACTGTAAAGGAGATTAAAAAAATATTTACCAAAACAAAAAATAATTTTACAAAATATGCTGAGATGGGCAACCGGTTACCTGGTTGTTAGCACGAGGGTTAAGGCTGGAGAGCCGTCATCGACGTAGTTGTCCATCGTGTAAAAGGCGACGCTAGGTTTCCCCACCACTCCATCACTCCCAGACCCTCTCCCACTGAATTTTTCGTAACCTCTGGTTGCGACCCAGATAACAGTCGCAGAGGGATCCCGAGTTAAGGTCGCCATGGGTCGGCTCGAAAGAAAACTTTCTCCGCAACATAGTCCTCTTTTTGCAACCTCTCGCGGTTTTTCAAATTCGAAAGTCTAACAAGTTTGATTTATTGCAAAGACTAAAAACTTATAGACAGTGGTGGCCCGATACAACTTTTTCTAATACAATCCGATACCGATATTTTATTCGCCGATATTCATATGATGCCGATATGACACTGATCATACGAATTTACATCATGGATGGATAAAAAGTTTCACACATTTTCCAAAAAAGGAACAACTTTAACTACGACCCGGGTTTCGATGAACAAAATAATCATCAGATAAAAAAGCGAGAGCCAGATGATGATGTAGTGCATTGAAAACCAGGTCGTAATTAAAGTTGTTCTTTTTTTGTAGAAAATTGCGCATCTTTATATCCATCCATGACGTTTAAATTCCACGCAATATCGCCTGAATCTTCTGAATTCGTTCGAAGTTACTTTTTTACATTAAAATTAAGCAATCAAAAATTGGTTTCGTCACCTTTTCCCAGGTACATAAATTATGCGCAATGCAATATATTTTATGTATACTCACATTCTTCTTCACGACTTGGCCAAACAAGCACCCCATAATCAAAACTTAAAACCATTCAAAGTTATAAATTTCATGGAAGTCTAAGAGTGCTAGAAAATCTTCCTTGCTGAGAGAATGCTTTATAGAAGAGAATTAAAACAATAAACGACTGTCTAATAGACCATAATGCTACATGGAAATTGATTCCTATTATAAATATCCTCCAAAAACTCAATAATATCAGGAATCCTGGGTGACGTTGTGGTCGTGCATTGGCCCGGTAATACTGAAGTTCTTCCCGTCTCCCAAACAAATTGGAACTTCGGCCGATGTGTGACCAGCCAGTCTGAACAGCTTCGGTCAGACCAGCTTATTTTTCGGACCATTCGCTATTTCGATATCACTACGAAAAACGACAACCAGTTTCTGTCATTCATAACATAAAAACCGAGTAAAGTGTTGTAACAGAACGCGGAAATCCATACAAACGGTTCAAACTACTAAGTGAATGTAGCTCATCACCGTCAGGATTCTAAAGGCCGATGTATATTTGGCGAATTTCCTAAAAATATAGGCTCATCCGATACCATGAATGAGCTGCGTATGCCGATATGCATTTGAGCAGCCCTGCTTATTTCACATGCATTTCGCTAATAAGCGATAACCACGGATAGCGAAATCCTGACTCGTTACGTAAAGGCCTAGAAAAATGATGAAATATAGCTGATATCTACCCAAATTTTGGAAGACTACTTGAGAAATTTTGGCACACCTAATACCGCTAAAACTTGAAAGAAACTTCTTAAAATGAAACACACACACACTAGTGAAACCCTGAATCATTACGTAAAAGCCAAGAAAATGCATAAAGCATCGCGGATATCTACCTAAACCTTGCTGATTTCTCACGGAATTTTGGCACACCTACGCAGCTAAAAATGTAAGGAAACTTACTAAAAAGAAACACTATCACACCATAATAGGGCAGGATCCTAGCTCTCCGGAACTTGGCACGGTTCCTCGCGAGATCCCACGGCGTGACCCGCCGTCCTCCCTCCCCAACGCCGCGCCGCCACATTATCTTTAATGACGCAATAAAGCGAGTTTCACGACCAGGCTGAATTGGTGGATTCCAGAGGACGAGTCCTTTAACATTACCCCATTCCCCCCTTTGACTTAATGGCGAGGGGATTGTACGAGAATACGGAGAACACGATAAACAAAACACGCCCACACATCGTTCCCCCTGCGAGATTGAAACGAAACACTGAAGCGAAGAGGAGCAAGCCATCAATCACCACCATGCCATTATGTACCGTAGATTTTTGCCGTCCTTGGCTCCGCGCTTGGGCCTTCTCCACAGCACACACAATGGGAATCGCTACTACTTCTACGGATTAATAGTCCAGTCCAAAACGAGCGAGTGAATTATACGTTGAAAAAAAACCTTTTTCCTCCCTGAGTGGTTCATGACAGTTATTTTCTGATCGCTTTAAGTTCCACTTGAACGGTTTAAACGGAACGTGCACCAGTCAAGCACATAATCCAAAGATGCGCCATTCCACTAAATTATTGTTTTAGGATGGGTAACCTGACTGACTTAAATGTGCGTGATTGTATGAGTGACTTCTCGTAAAGATACTAAGTAGCTAATCTCGACGACGTAAGATATCAATTATATTCATTAACAACTGAATTCACGCAGCATGAAATAAAGATAAAACAGTTTCCTTTCCTACCACATCAAAACTCAAAAACTCGCAAGCGCCAAAATGACATTTCTACTTTGTCATAAGAGTTAATACCCAATAATTTAAAAAATACAGATGTATAATAAGCATATTCATAGAACTACAACACATGGAGAAATTAGAATATCATTCGCTCAGGTTCTTTAAGTCTACCTATCTATAAATTTTCACTGTCTCAGGCGTCACGTTGTGGAAGTGAGACATACTGGCAAAGTAAAAAAATATGCACTTTTCCACAGTTTGTACTTTAAAAAAAATTACACATGTTTTTTATTTTTTTTAATACAAACTGTGGAAAATTGCTACTGTTTCTAATGAACCCAGTCTATCTATTAACATCAAAACTTCCATTAAAATATTTCTCACTCTTTTTATGCAAGGTCTCACGATAAATGGTTGAATGCAAACAATTAAATATTAGAAAAGCCACTACCGCATTTTCGTAGTGCAACAAGTTTTCGAGTACTCCTTGCATCGTGGCATTTACTTTATTAAAACATTTCCGAGCATTACTAAAAACACGCAGTTAATGTATGCTTCTTAAACTGTAATCATCAAGGAGGTATGAGAATATTCAAAGAGGCAGCGATGCAGAGAGAGCATTGATAACAAATTAGGCGATGCATGACCCGTGAGGCTTAAGGGACACTCAAAATTCCAGATTACTTCAAATACGACGAAAATAAATATATATGAAATTAAAAAAAAAATATCCAGAGCCAAGACAAAAGTGAATAAAGAAAAAATACCATTTGCATGCATTCTTTCTTTCTCTAAACGAAGAAATTCAGCAAAACGAAAGCCATTGCTTTCTTCCCTCAGCTGATAAAAAATGACTCGACAATAAAAAAACGGAGGCATTGATATCGGGAATTATTTCGGTTCATCAAGTCACAATCAAATTGCATTAGCTTTACTTTGCGATAACTTGAAGTTGCCTCAGCAATTATCTCGAAGCAGAAGCTGAAGCTAAGCGCAATAAAGAATGTACAAACACAACTCCCCTTTAACGCAATTGCGGGGATCACTCGAGAATTTTCTAATTAAAGATAAGCAGTAACAAAAATGGGTGCATCGGTTCGCGGACGCATGAAAAAAGTGGAACTCTCATTAAGTTGTTTATAGCAACCACATAAATTAATAACAAACAAATGTTTAACCAGTTAGGTTTCTCGGGTGTTCCTCCGGGTGATATGCTCCAAATCCATCAGATCTTTATAAGTATCTATTACTAATTTAAAAAACAATGCATTGGGCCAGAATCTACGAAGCAATATAAATATTATCGCTTAAAATAAATTATGAAGCAATTAATCTCAATTTAGCTATTCAAATCGTTCTAATATTTTCTCAAATTAATCTTAGACATGTAATCTTGGTTTAAAAACAGGAATATTCGAGGCCAATAATGGTAATTGCCATTGTTCTAATTGCGGAAGAGAGGAAAAAACGGTAAAATTACACGCTTTAACTAACATTTCGCAACTTAGAGATCACTACGTAAAAATCGGATACAAGAAATTAAAAATATAACATTTTAGGCATATTTCTGTTCAAGTCTCGCCATTATAGGTGTATTTTTCATATTACAATGAGCAAAAGAAAATTGCTCTGAAAGGAATGTTTTCGTTTCTCTCATTTAATCCCATTGAAAAATAAAATTCTGTCTATGCTCGAAATATGGAGACTTTCTTTGAGTATTCTATTTTGTCCCGACTCACAGTGTGATAAAGAACATACCCTGAAAATGTTAGCCCTCCAGCTCGATTAGAAATTCCCATGAATTTGTATCCAAAAGATCTGACGTCATCTGACGTTTTTTTCCGTCGTATCGCGTGTCGTTCGTGAGATGGTTTCACTCCTCATCGAACGAACGTACTCACAGCGGGCGAAAAATGCATTTCGACAGTAAAGACGGTCCACTTTAAAAAAAATAGGAAAGAAAACTTACTTCCAAACTTGGCGAAATGCATTAGATTGAATACGTTAGAGACACGTACACGGCATTAGGATCGGCATTCTCATCCGAACAGCGGACGCGGAACTGATAACGTCACTGGTGACGAAAGTGAACGCGTAAGAGGAGTCTTTGAAAATCGACCTAGAGCTCTCCTCCTGAAAGAGAAAACGCTCACAATGGCGTTTCACAATGACTCCGGGCACAGATGACTAAACGCTGAGCAACCCTTTGGAAGCACGACGGAAGACTACAATACCTACTCTTGGGGGCGGGGGGGGGAGGGGGGGGGGGGTAAGGAGCCGGGTGAAAGCCGTTATACCGGTCTCGGCGATTTAAGTTATTCCAAAGACGTACACAATGCGTCGCTTAACGGGTTGATAATTAGAAGTATAATGAAACAAAACTGTGTAAAAAAGCACGACGAAAAGCTTCAATTATACAGAAAACATCTACGTACTCTCAATCATTATGACTTACAAAAGAAAGTAAAAGGCTAAGACCAGCTTGCATTCGACGCCATCCTCCACTTTGATTTTCTTCGAAATGACATAATGCACAAAAATACAAATATCAAACGGAAATTTTATCTTGAATAATATAAAATATTAGCTGCATTTGAATAAAAAAAGTGACGATTTAACCCCCAAAAGATCACTGATCATTGGGCAGAAATGAAAACTCACAAAATCGCAGGGAGAAAAAGCCTTTAGTCCATTATTTACAAAGCATGTATGCATTCTTAGATTAATTAGACGCTTTCATAAAGACTATGTCCGCGATTTCAGTTCACGCGAATGAGGATATGAAAAATGTGCATAAAATGTTTTAAATGCTGAACTATGTTAACATTTCAAGGAGAAACAAATTTTATATTTATAATATGCTACTTTCATTTCCTTGGATAAGTTGTCGATTTCAATTTTCTGATTGATCCATAAAGGTCACCTTGGCTTTTGACGTCAGCCACTCGCGGAATACTTCTTACAATTAGCAGTAATAAAAAAAACTTTTGCCTCCAAGGTAGCAATCACACAAATGTATTCAAAGAGAAAAGAGTGAAATTCCTGTCTCGGCATTTTACATTGCTCCACAAATATTCTCAGGACGTTAGACAGTAAAAATTAATGTAAAAAGTGAGTTATTTAAGAAAAAGAAAATGGTAAAAATGAATTCCCAACAAAGGCAGAAAATAATGAATTAATAGCAAAATTTATAAATACATCCAAGATGAGTGAGTAAATTTATCTTTGGTTGTATGGCATTAAAACAACGTATGAGATCAGGAATGGAATAGGGACCACATTTGAACTATGTCTAGTCTAAAAATGTAAACAGCTAAAAAAATCTGAACTTACTGTTCCCTTCGACGGGGAAGCCAACACATAAGTCGAAAATAGACACATAACGAAAAATACAACCGTAATAATTCAGATTAAGCCCAAGCCGCTGTGTCCATCATTGGGGCCACGTGTCCGTGGAGAGATATGCTTCGAGAAGCCAGCACCAAAATCCTTAAGGCTAACCTTGAAGATGCTCGAGTTTATCTAAATTCGAGCGTATAACCAAATGAACAGCCCACTTGTTCTCAATGGACTCAATCTGATGATACCCTATTCTCCCCAACCACCTTTCCGAGAGTTGAGCCCTCTCAGGGAGAAAGGGCTAGAGGGAACGAAGGGTGCAAGGCGCTATCTCAGCAATTCCAATTCGGGAACGACTGCCTATTCCATCGGGTGGCCGTATATTTCTTTTAAAGGGAAGGAGGGGCGATAAGTCCTAGAATAGCATATTGAGAAGCTTCTTATAGAAATAACATTCTTATCCTCCAGCTACTGATTTATATTTTAAAACTGACTTATTAACTTTGCTGTTTAAATTAAAACGACCGCAAAACCGCGATACCAAGGTTATAAACCCAATTTAAACAAGCCCTGGTTGAGTGAACAAAATTATAATGACAGATTCGAGGTAATAGTGAGTATTTAAGAAACCATTTGAAAGGACAGAGGATAACGCTAACACGGCAGTTCTCTGGAGTTAAGCTAAAATGAGCGGTAGAGAGAACCAAGAGTGTTTTTTTTCCTAAAAGCCATCCTACTTTGCTTCAAATTCTTTTGCGGTGTGAACCGCCTATGAGTAATTTAATACTTAATATGCTTATATTCCACAGAGATATGCATGGCTGTCAAATTAACGAAACTACCATCCCAAAATTATTTAAACATGTACATCACAGGCAAAACCTTGCATCAAAAATTAGTCGATCAAGCTATCCAGCGCAGAGAGTTATTACTATAACACATCCGCAGTAATCCATTTCCCAAACGCTCTGCACCTTTAGCAAATAGGTACATACACCTACTGAGTGAGCAAACGACGATTATTTACTGTCATTTGACGTATTATGCCGATTTACGTAATTTAGGTTGGGTAAAAAATACTTCTATTAATCTTTAAAATAGCCTGAGGACCCTACCCTCTTCCGACATATCCTTCTTCATGTCAGGGTATGTCTCATCTCTCTTCTTCCCATCATGAAGTCTATTCTCTTTCTTCCTCTTCCCCGTCCATTCAAAATATCCTCTCCTATATCACCGTTTTGCATGTTATCTCCCTTCCGATTACCTACTACTCCCATCATTACCTTTAGCTTTTGCTTAGTTCTTCCAGCAGCCTCCTCTTTTCAACAACCACACAAAGTACTTAATTGTTTAACCTCCTTACCATCCATCGCATACCCTCCAATATTCCAAGCACCCACATTACGAACTACCCCAATGTACTCACATCCTCCTACCTCAGCATCCATGATTCCGTACCATGCAAAGCTACTATCTGCATTAGACCCTTGATAACCCTTTTCTATACATTCTTACGGAAGGTTTCTACCACCAAATCTATCTTTTCGGGAAACACCTCTTTCGCACCTGATTATGACAAGAAGAAATAATCCTTGTTTCAAAGATAACGATTCATATTTTAAAAAATAACAAACAAAACATTTGGAGGCGAAGTTTTACATTCGCACTAAAAATACACCTAACCCTTTTATTAGGACACAAGCACGCACAATAGACGGTAAAAAACCACAGGGGGTATCAAGGTATGTACATACCATACGTGCATACCATTACAAACGACGTTAGGGGAACATATGGGAGGGCAACGCGGTAGGATTACATAGGATCTAGAAGAGAGGGAATGATCCGAAAGCAAATAACCGAGGCGTGTACCCCGGAGCATTGGAGGAAGATAATCAAAATTGATTACTAATTTAAAGAGCAAACAAGGAGGGTGAACGCGGAGCATGGCCCTGAAAGGATATGTCATGCGCCGTACAGGACTAATTGTAAGGCACGCTCTGAGGGCAGGGGAGGTAAGAAAGGGTAGGGGTAAGATACGAGACGCTGAGCAGGAAACACGAGAGAGAGAAAAAAAGCCCAGCGACATGCGTAGTTTTGCTACTCGAGAGGGAAGCTGATTTATGAAGACACGATGGCTAATGCAGGCGCACGCTTTATCGTCACGCTCCTAAAATATTTCGCCGTTTTCAGGCCCTCCCTTCAGCTATCAGACATGATAAACACTCGTTTACTAATGATATCTCCTGCCCCAACGAAGAGGTAGGGAGCATATTTATGGACGCGTTTTTACTTAAAAATTCTTTCTAATAATAGTTGAAACTCAAAGGAAAGACATACCGAAATCGACAAACTATGAATACTCGCCGTGGCAATGCGAGGCTTCTTAAATAAAAAGTTCACATCACGGAAATTAAAAGAATCACACAGTCGATTTTTACAACTACAGTGATAAATACTAATAATTGTATATTAATTATAAAATAGAGACAACTGATGAATTAAAAGAGGCAACAGTTTGTGTAGAAAGAAAAAAATAGTGACTACATAATTTTCAAATTATGGACAAAGATTATGGAGTGCGCATGTGGTTAGTTACTTTTATATACATTTAAAAATAGAGCATTAGACGTTTCTAGTAGCAACATCTAGGCCTGTGCGATTATAGAAAAAATCGATATCGAACAATTTTAAGAATAATTGGAAATGTCGATTCAATTGTCGGGAATTGAAGATATGACAAAAAAATTGAAGTCATTCAATTAATTGACAAAGGCATTTAATTGACATCGAAATGGGTGTCAATTTTTTGTCAGTGCTCGATTAATTGACATAATCCGATTGATTGACAGGACTCAAATGGATTGTGCTTTTCAAAGGCTTTCCTTTGGCAATGAGGAGAATGAAAGAACTTATTTGAAAAACAACAAAATAATTCAATCAGTTAGCTTTTATTAATTAATTAAAGGAATAGATCGCTATTTGAAGATAGGCAGATGAGATCCCCAGCGTGTTCATCCGACAGACGCTGGCGCGTGTCGATGACAATGTTCCCGCCGAGACTGAACAACCTCTCGGACGCAGTGCTAGTTGCCGGGATAGCTAGATATCTTCTTGCAAACTTCTGGGGGGAGGGGTAGGTGGGCCCTCTCCCGCCACCAAGGCGACCTCCACCTTCGAGTTTGGAATGACCCTGAACCTAGCCATTTCCTCCCTGAAAATCTCCATCGTACTTCTTAAATTAACGTAATCTTGTAGCTGCTAGTGATAAAGGACGTCATCGGAGGTAAACTTTCTTTTACTCCAGAACTGGAAACCACAAAAATGCGTAGCAAAGAAAACACTGAGATATCACATGCCAGGCCTTAGCAGGAAGAGAAAATAGACATCTTAAAAGGTCTTAAAAGAACTCTTTCATTGATGCACGTCCAGGCATTTACGTTCGGAGTTACTGAGAATTCGGGTTTCCAATTGAATTTAAAGGACTTATCACATTTAAAACTATAAATACGCTGTACCGGATTAAATTCAATTTTTATTTTACGCCTATTTGCCAGCCAAGGTTTTTTACTGTTTATTAAAAAATCTATTACATTTACGATTGAGTAATTACTATTTGGAGCTGCCAAGACTTGATGTATGTACGAGGTAAGAGAAATGTAAAAAAAGGCGTAAAATGATACGCTCAGGGTGAGCTGTACGGCACCAAACGACATTAATTGGGAATTCTTGTAAAATGAATAATTACCAATTAATTTACACGACCTCTTCTCAAAATACAAACGAATTAAGTTGCTTGCCGTTAGATACGGTAAACGATGGCTTGAGGATCATCATACCACCTCGATCGGATTCTTTCCTTACATAATTACACGTAGGTGTTTGTTCGGAAGCTCCCGACATGGATCTCCGACCTCGTTTCAAGGCTCGATTAAAAATAAAAAACCCAAAGGTGACCCTCAAAACAAACGAGTAAAAACCAAGAGCAATCAGCAGGTTGCAGACAATAACTGCTTCTCCGTCGCTGCAAGTCGCAACGCAGCGAATCTTTGACCTAGTTTTGAATAAATTCACCGCATTCTCGACGCGGCTCTGCCGGCAGCGACGGCGTCAAAAACCCGTCCAATTTTTTTCTATCAGCAAACAATCTTTATGTTGATCGTCAGTTATTAGATAAATGAAAAAAGGTCAATAAGGTCAATTTTCATGCGCGAATCCCCAGATAGGTTTACACATACGGATTTACGGAAGAGTTGTTTTTCATCGAATTAATATGGGTACACAAGAGGTTTCCTCAGCAGCCATGAGTCTTTTAGACAACCGGTGATTCAAAACAATTAGTACAACGAAACAAATTTTAATCTCTAATTTACAGAAAATGCAGAAAACAGTATTGAATATGTCCCCTCCAATTAGTTTCTTCATCAGTCAGCGGGTATTAACTAAGTGCATTAATCCCCAGATAACTGCTTCCCAAGCATTATACAATTATACAATTTATTTCTTCGTGGCAACCTAACTAATTAAAATTTTCAAGAATAGTCAAAAGGAGAAACGAATGGAAACAATGAAGGAGTCTTCGGGGTACTTGGAGGCAAAATAACTACATGTGTTGAAGGGCATGAGTGAAAAAGATGAACTTGGGACGTATTTGGAACTTTGTGCAATGGAGTCGGTATGCAATAAAGAAAAAACAGGTGAACAAAAATTAGAAAGATAAAAATAAGTTAGCTGGTATGAGTGCGGAAAAAGATACAAGCGGTAGTTAGGATGTTAGCTGAGCAATTTTCAGACAGGCATTTAGCATGGTATGTTCTGAATTTTATTTTGAAAAAACATGTCGATCACATTCCCGAATGAATAAGGCGAAGAAGAAAATTAAAAGCCAAGTAACTGATTGCTAAAAGCCATTTCTACAAACATTATTTGTACATTTGAAAACATTAAAAAGCGATTAATTTAAATATCTGCTTTAGAATTATATCTCGGCGAAATTGAGCCGAATGTTCCGACATTCCGATGCAAACATCTGTCTCATGCGTGTCATCTTTGGAACACCCTGCCCAAAAACATAAAAAATTATTCTTCTGTGGCTAGTTTTAAGATGAAATATTATAATATGTTACTTTCTGACCACTAAATGTTGTTATTATTTTGCATATTGTTGTAATTTCTTGCAGTAGTTGTGTTTGCGTATTTATTAATAGTATTTAAGTCCTGTTCTTCTGTTGTTAACTTAAAAAAATGTATGCAGATGAATTTGTTATACGATATGATTTCCAAAATACTTTGCATTCAGCATTGTAAAAATGGCATTAATTTATATTTAATTTGTTCATTATGTTACTGTCCAAATTGTTGATTTTTCTCTTTATGTAGCTCAAAAAATGTAAATTGCTTTTGTTCTTAAGGGGTATATCCCCAGGACAATTAATAAATTATTCATTCATTTTATTCATTCAAACAAGCACTAATTAAAGAGAAACTGGTGAGTCCAAAGCTAAACGTTCCCGTAGAGCACTACCCCTTTACACTGACAGATAGGTCGATGAATAATCAATCATTTCCTCCGGCAGGTGGCTTCAACTATGACTGTGGCTTACTTTTTATTCACCCTCCGTCTCATTGAAAATGTGCATGCGTAAACATATTCGACTCACCGCTTCCGCGTGCTGTACCCCATTTCGCTTTCAATTTCATGTTCAAACAGGGAGAGAAATAAACAGTATCGAGCCAAGTCCGGAGGGGAAGAAACATCCCACAAAGAGATGTCTCATGCCGGCAATGAAATAGCCAAGTACAATCGCGAATGCAGAATGACTGCTGCAAAAAATTTTGCATGCATCGGTCGTTGCATTTGGCAGGCTAAGCAGAGAGGAGGGGAAAAGTGATATCCCAAGTTCTACCGATCACCAGATGATTTAGACGAATGGCCCTAAGATTTTTACGCCGCAAACAATTTGGCGCATTAAAAGTTCATGGGGTAATGATTTTGGTTTAACATGTCTAAGAGAGAAAAATCGTGTTAGTTTCCATCACTGTCTATTACAGATTAATAAGTGGCCTCTATGTAAGTAGCGCAAGAAACTATCCGGCAGATATTTGGACACAAAAAGACAGGCTTCATTGCTAATCTCATACCGTTAACTTGCTGTCTCTCGTCCATATTTCCACACTTTACGTGGCGATTTTACAATCTAATTTTATTCGCAAGTTCCGGAAACCCATATTCCAAAACTTATTTGCAAACAGCGATCCACCAGGCCAAAATTTCAACGAGAAAAATAAAGGAAATGGAGCATTTCTACTCCGCTTCATTAATCGAATCTAAAGCTACTCTTTTTCACTCAAGGTCCATAAGATCAAAGCACAAGTATGGAGAATTTTCCAAGAAAAAACACTGTAAAATCTCTGTCAGACCTTTTACATAATCAGCAGCATTCCAAAGCTTATTTGAAGTAAAATTAGCTAGCCACCCGTCGTAACTACGTAAAGGCTAATTATAATTCAAGAAGATAGCAATTGAAAAGTAAATTAAAATTAAAGAGTAATCCAAATTATCAATAAAAGCAAAGGAAAGTTGACCCCTTTGCATTAATTTCGGTCATCCAGGTGACCACCGACTCACCTCTTCCACTCGATGGTCACCTGGATGATCGTAATGCATGCATAGGAGTCAAAATTCCTTTGCTTTTATTGACAGTTTGGATAAATCTTTAATTTAAAGGCTTAAGCATATTCCAAGAAAAAAATACTGGAAAATCTATCTGGAACAGATGCACGCAAAGAGGATTCACCAGCCTGAACTTGATATCCACGCAGCATTAAATCCTGAGATAGTCATGGCAACCGACGACGCTACTGAGATTATGCGGCAGGTGGCAGCGGGACCAAAGGTGGCTTTTTGCACGCGGGGACCGGAAACGCACGACGGGAGTCGATCGCGAGACCCAGAGGAATGCTGCCACCGACTGCCAACCACCACCGCTCCTTCTCACAGCCGTCGAATTCAACTCTTATAACCTTCCACGCCGTCTGCCTCGAGGCTGCAGCAGTGGAGGGAGGAGAGGCAAGGAGAGGTAGGGAGGGAGCAGGGGAAGAACTTGCCGAACAGGAAGCAATTACGACCGAATGCGGCTGATACCTCCACCACTCCGTTCCCAAGTCTCAAACAACGATCCCCTCCTCTCCATGCACGTGAACTCAAAAGAGAAGTATATCCACAGGAGGTATCCGAGCTCAAGTCTTGTAGAGGAGTCTCCGCTACCTCCTTCTCCTCACCTCCAATACCAGATGCATTCGCGGGACGAGGGGAGGAGGATTGGCGAAGGACTGCTCAATGAGTACTCACCTGAAATGGAAGAGAACAGAGAGAAAAATAAATATTATATATAGAATGTTCGCTCCGGAGAGTCACCGCGTCCTCGCGCTTGCTTTCAGCGAGCCGAACCATTTCGTTCTCAGTTCTCACGCGGCGGTCAGGAATGATGACAAGAAAAAAGCTTGCGAGACATTTCGCTCACGCCACGACAAGCCCCGAGAACAAGATTCATTATCGCTATATGAAGCATTCGCGGCACGATCTATGGATCAATAGCGCTCGTAGTTGTCACTTTTTTCTCCAATGCATAGTTATATCCAACCCTTCCAAGGTACAGCATTTTCGTTCATTATCGGAACAGTTTTCCCGGTGAGGCTTCAAGAACTGTTTCCCAGCGATCTGGATTAACAGGGTTACATTATCAAAAAAGTCCTCAGAATCGTTTATCAAAGAGGACACGAGGGAAAAATAATGCCATGTCTAATGCAAAAGGATAAGAACCAACACCAAGTGAACGGGTAACAAAATGATAAGATAGGAGATACCAGCTCAGTTTCGTAAATAATACTCTAGCAGCAAAGACGAAGGGAAACATGCCAAATTAAAAGAATAATCTTATTTAAAAACAAAGAGGAATTACTACAAGCTGAGACGTAGAGATATGCACAAAGTGAAACAACAAAAGGAATTTTTAATATTTGAGTGCATTATAACAGCACCAATACCGGCTCATTCTTAGGGGTAAGCCTGTATTGGGGCTTAATTACTGGTTTCTTGTAATTACTGTTTTATTGTAATACTTGATTGATATAAAATTATCTAAAATAAATTATCTTATCTTATCTAAATTATTGTATCATCCTAAAGTGCAAACACCATTCTCCAAAGTACAGGTGACTCGCAAAGAAACAGACTTTACTGAGAGCTCACGTATGCTATTCCTATCCCTAAGAAAAAAATTTACAAGTTTAATAGATTCATCCCACGCTACAGGAGCCAGTTTGGCCACCAGTCATCAATAGATCATTCACCTTTCGCATCCTCTACAAAGAATTATGTAATTTGTCTCGTCGTCGTGGCATAAAGAAGATGGATTTCATGGATTCCCTCACCTTTGATACTAGACTGCATTCTTGGATTCCGCTGTTGGCTTGGCTTACAGCCATCTAGCAGTCGAAAAGTTCACCTGAAGTCACCCATTCGTTATTAATTAAATGAAGCGACCCTTCCGGTAATGGGATGTGCGAGTGGCTTTGAAGCGTAACTGACAACGACACTTATCAGCCAAAAATCTCAAAACCATCACGGTTATTGACTGGAACGTGAAAATATGTACTTACTGCACAAGGTTCTATTCCTAAGAAATCTGGGAGCTTTCCTGGCCTCAGGTTATCGATCGACTTCTTCGACATCGACGTGTCTCTCATAGTAGCCGATCATAGAGAACAGGAAGATTCGCAGTCAATGGGTGAGTCGTAATTAGGGAGTTAAGATGATTTTTCGTCAAACTTAAAACTAAAGGAGATTCATAGATAGATAATTTATTAATGCGATGTAACATAATAAATAAACATTAATATCTAACTTTTGAAACCCCTTAACGCTAACCTGTGGTGTACTGAAGTTTCAGGGTCACCTCTAAACATTCCTATTTCCCAATTGAGCCAGACCCCGTCCGCTTTCGCAGACGCATACTTACGACAATATTTTAAGCATACAATTTCGACGACCCACTACCTTTCATAAAACCAGATAAATTTGCGACATTTGACGGATATAATCGTCTACACTTGCATCTAAATCCAAAGATCTAACACAAAAGAAAATCGTAGGAGAGATTCCATACAAGAAATAAACTATCACCATTAAATTTCACTTAAAATGTTTGGCATTATCACTGAATTACAATAAGCAGTATGTTTGTACCAATTTCCCTGTTTAATAAAGTAGCACCAATGGATCTTATAAGCAGGATATTTACACCCTAGATAAATAAATGTAACTGCTAAGTTTATCACGTGGGTACTTCGACCAAAAAAATTTTATTTTCCCTGGAACTGAAAGAGATTCACTCACCATATTAGTTTATTTATATAACAAGAGGTTGACTTATGGAAGAATCATGTAAATCACGTATTGTAAACAGAGAGAAACAGCTGATCATACCACAGCATATCGCTAAGATGAACTTTGCTTTCAACTAAGAATGACAAGATTCAAAGATATCCTCCCCAGCTGATACTTAATCACACATAGCTTGTAAGTCGCGAAATGATTCTCCAAAACTAAAGAATCAAGTGAAGACTAAATATTACGGATTGAATATTATTGCTATCGGCAGTAGAGGAGTTTATTATGGTCCGAAGTACGAAGGTCTCACGACCTGACACATTATCAACTTTCCCTTGTGCCTTACTGTGATTCTGCCCATATCTTCTAAGTGAAAACTACAGGGAGCGAGGTCAGAGACGGGGGAACGCCCTAAGGTCAATCCTGGCGTCACACATTTTTATGTACCTTGACACCATCAACTTTTGTAATGCATGAAAACTAAAGCAAACGATAAAATAATTAGTTTTTCTTGGCGTGAGATAATAGTGAATCCTTCACCAACCTTCCGCCAGGTCAGATATTTCGCTGTCGATACATGTTACGACGTATAACTTCACCAACGTCCTCAGGGCGTGGAGTTCCACGTGAAAAATGGATATACAAGAGTATTAGTCGATAGAAAAGTGTATTGGAGAACTATTGTAGACCAGATAGTATTAAACATGGCATGGCATTCAACGCCTTTAGGATGACACAGCCATTAAAAAATCGCGTAGCCAGCAGCCAAATGCCTAACCTGTAGTAACACCAGTGAATACTTCCCTAAAACAAACTATCACTAAAGCTAAAGGCTAGTTTACATGACGCATAGACCCGCGCGAGTATAACACATTCACCGAATTATAACAGTACCTATATATTTTACGGTGATGCACGCGCAAATATCAAGAAAATTTGTCAACCCATCAACTCGCAAAAGTCGCATCGTACAAACAAGCTTTGCGGTAGTTCGAGCGATGTATGATATCTACCACAAATATTTCAATAAATTTGGCTTCATTATGACGAAAAAGATCCCATTTTCAAATGATCCAAGAATATCAACCATTTATCACACTACTTTTCGAGATATTTACGCAAAAATAGTTCGGATTCCCTTATTTATCCCATTTACTTCGCGAATTAATTCTATCTGTCTAGGGTCCCAAATGCTCGCGGCGTATTTGAGAAATGGCCTAACTAGACCAAAGTAGCATTCTCTCTTTTTCATCGGAAAACTTTCCTACAGTTCCCTTGATTTCGTTACTAGTTTCTCTAATGCAGCGCTGCAAATGCTTTACAGAGGGCTCCTCAATGGGGAAACAATAACTCGAGACGAGCAAGGAAACGGAAAGGATCGATAACCTCTGACGAGACGACGACCACAAAAGGCTGGCTGCCCTGTCACACACCACTGGCGACGGCGGTTTTTCGCAGGAAGCGCATATGCAGAGGAGGAACCCACACAGTCGTTTTTTTTAGAAATATATGTATATCCGGGCAGCAAGAAGTTACCCAGGGAGGAGGAGGAGGCGGATTTCGTCAACCTGAGAGCACACGGGGCTGAAGAGCTCCGATTTCAGTGACCCCCCCGCGGTAATCCGCCTGAAGGGTCTTGAGATCCAACAGGTAGCCGACGTCACCGCGGGGACTGGCACGCAATCCACGGGGTGGGAGACAGAGAAGAAGGGGAGGAGTAAGAAATCGGGAGGAAGCCACATGGGAGGGAGATAGGGAGTTGATTTAAAGAACTCGAACTAAAACCTTCTCGCCACATTTTCCTAGTATTATTTTAATAAATCCCAATTTTCTACTACCTTGTCCGCAGATTTCCCGAACGTGCTTCCCCCAAGACCTGAGTAAATGACCCTGAGTAAGGGTCATTTAACTGACTCTACATTTGATAAGTTGGTTTGATTAATCGTGTACGTTTCGTTTAATTAGTTATTTTTTTCCAAACATTCATAACAACGCACTTTTAAAAATTTAATTCTAACTGCCAAGTATTGCACCAATCATTTATAGCATCTTGGTCTTCTTGCAACGGAATCCTGTCGGACTCATTTCTTATTGCCTGTACAACACTGCGTCGTCTGCGAAGAGGCGGATTTTACTCGAAACAACGGTAGTGATGTCATTAATATATAAAAGGAACAATAATGTCTCGTCTACACTACAAGTGTACTTAAGTTGGGTGTAATTAAGTGCAGCATTTAAATGCTGCACTCAATTACACCCTGCGAGCGTCTACACACTGATATTATATCTACCCCAGCGCTACCTAGTGACGATGGAAAGAAATTTGCATCACGCAAAAATTATGTGCCCGAGAAGTAATATAAGATATTATCTAGACTCGTATAACCCCATAAACAAATGTAAAAGAAGGATAACACTTTGACAATAGCTTAACTTCTCATATAAATGATATAAACACATGTACGATGTGTATGATTATCGAAACTCCTCGACCTATCGATGACGAGACTCCAACCACCTCGACGGTACACTATCGATATCATCCAATTCCACTTAAAAGGGGGGTCCCCAGGTCCACTTAATTGGACCCGTTACTTAAGTGGTGAGAGGGTGTCTACACGGTGTACTTAAGTGAAAAATACACTTAAGTGCATACTTAAGTGGTCAGTGTAGACGCGGCATAAGGGACCGATGACACTTCCCTGGAATACACCTGATGTCACTCTCACTACATCTGAACTGAAATGATTTCTCATCTACAAAATACTCTGCAAGCCACCTCAGGGGTGTGTGGCAGGGGGTGAGTAGTCACCAACATGCATTACACTATACCCTAAAGTTAGTGCAATTACGACTAATTATAAATTAGCATAAATCGCTAATGCTTGTCACAAGGCGAAGCCTCACAAGCATGCACTACACTACAGATATGCTCACAATGGGTAGGGACCGTTAGTATATATGTATTTTGCAACTACACAAATGGACAGAGACTAAAGACTTATGTAGAAAACATGCACGGCGTGCTGTTAGTACTAGGTAACAGATAAGGATTCAAGTATTAGGGAGTAATACTACTAAGAGCTACACTACCTAACGACAAACCTAGATAAAAGTCTCATAGGCAGCAGTTATGGTCCCTTATCGTTCGCGGGAAAAATGAAAATTTAAATCTGTCCGTTCTGCAGTCTAGTTCCCTAATTTTACTCTCATGATCTGATCTACCGTAGCCTGTCGGAATTCGTAAAATATTATCAACGCCGTCAGGGAATATAGATTTGAACTGGGATGAGTTCTGCATGCCTGGAGTGGAATCATCCTGTGCCACACACCCTCGTGGTGGCTTGCACGGTACTTCGTATATGTAGATAACTTAAGGTAATTTGAGCGAGATAACACTGCACATAAAATTCGAGAATTTCGGTCTCATTATAAAGAAGATCTCATCTTTCCAATGACAGAAAAACATCACCCACTAACCGTTATACTTTCGAGATCTTTGCCAAAATGATACCAGCCATTTTTCATGTGAAATAGTACGGGTATGCACTACAGAGGCTCTTTAATATTTAAAAAAAAATAGGAATTTCGAACGCATAATCTCGTCAAAAATTAAAATGTGTATTTGTATGCTTTCTCAACTATTTTTAAAAATGAATCAATTATTCACCGAAATAATTCTTCCAGAATCGCAAAAATCTTCGGTTTTGAAGGCAAAACCATCGTACGGCGTGAAAAAAATGAATCACGGTAAAAGCCACCTTTACGTCCCTGTCATTTCCAGCGAAAAGGAGGGGAGTAGAGGAGCATGTAAGGGAAGGGATTTAAAGGAAAAGAAGTTGAGCATAGTGGTTGCGAAACTTGGTGGCAGTCACATGCGCCAATGGTGATACCAGGGAGGGGAAGGCTGGTGTGGATGGAGTCAGCTACGTAGCAACGGTGAAGGGGGTGGGATGGGGCAGCATTCGGTACCAAATGCTGCCACCATTACAGCACTTAACTAGTGATGACATGACGGAAAATATCAGGAGCACGCTTCACGACAATGTTTACGATCCAAACAAAGCTGGATCAAAATTCGTTGATATATATCACCAGAGAAGACTATCTAAAAAATTGGATCAAGAGAAAAATAAATATTGAGAGAAAGTACGTGTGAATAACAGATGGAGAATTTAGAAGTTGGCAATGAAGGTTTTGCGACCATGAGAACCATAGTAGTCAAACGCGGAGACTACCTTACACCCCCGTGCGTAGCCAATACGTAGGCAATGGATTCTTCCACTGTAAAGATCCTCCTCCGCAACTGCCACCGTGTATCGCAGCCACTGCAGAACTCCACCACGATCGCGTTTAAGAGAAAAAAAATGGCCCACGGGAAAAGGATGCTTAATGGGGCGAATGACAAGTCCGCAATAATAATAAAGATTTTGTAATTTCACACCCAAAGGAAAAAGAGTAAATAAGAATGTTTTATGGTGCACGTTCCATATTCCATGGCATCACTAAGAGCATCTTTTTCAGCAAAAATTCAAGTCATCACCAATATTAGTAACCATTTTGATAAGGTCAGAGATATTATAATACTTGATATCGCTTTTGACTTCCTCGTTTTGCTGCTAAAAATTGAAACACTAAGCTACATAGAAACTTGTTTTTAAAATAGATGAGCGAAAAACAGTAATTCTAAGTTAACGGACCTGTTGTGCTCCGCTGAGAACGGCTCAGCAGGATGAACTCAGTTAGGGTACATAAAAATACATCATGAAATGCAAACACTGCATACAATATGCGTATCCCGGATTTTCAACCATAAGTCCTATAAACACAAAGAACATGACGCAACAAGACGTCTCGAGCAGGAATGACGAGGGAACCAAAGAGAACAGATTCGTGAATAAAAAGGCGGCATTGTGTGTGAGGGAGTAGAGAAGGAGAGAACGAGAGTAATGAGAAAAAGATTGGAAGATCGAAAGAATACGACAAGAAAGGATAAGGCGACGAGGGCAAGAGCGAGACACAATGGGAAGATTAAGATGCTCCGTCACCAAGAAGAAACTCCACGGGAGAGGAGGGAGGGTGACAAGGGGAAGGCAAGTAGAAGAGAAGGAAAGGGTTTAAGGGTTGCCGGAGACACGCCCTACATCATCGGCACGAGCAGAGGCCCTTCCACCGAGATTCCTACTCCTTCCATACCCCATCCTTCAACCCCTCCCTTGCGACCCTTTCACAGCTATTATCTCGTCGTCCACGGACTCAACACCCTCCCGAAGCCAATGCAGCGCAGATAACGAACGCCCTTAACCCCATCCTTCCCCATCCCTAGGGGGCGAGCCGCGCTATCAAGCTCTCCGCTTCCTCCTTCCGCTCCAATAAAAAAAAGAAAGGCCGGCCAATTGTGCTCCCGACATGAGTCATGGGATCTTTCCTCCGTCACGTCCATTACAGGTCTCCGCATTAGAGCGAGAGGAGAGGAAGTGTCTCAATTCATTACGCAGAGGAGATGAACGTCAAGAGATCGCATGTTTGAAAAAATGCATAATTTGCAGCAAAAATTTAAAGTAAACGTGCCTCATGTTTTCGGCGTAAATTTTTGAATTAAAACATGTAACTAATGTACAATTACCACAGAAATGTATAAAAATATTTTATTTACAGCTACTTTAAAACTTTACTTTTTTATTTTACAGTTCATTATTTTACGTAAAATTTGCACCAACTGGAAGTCAAATTCAAATAAAAGACTATTAAAGACTACAGAAACGAAAATACCTCAAGGGATTGAAGGCAAAACACTGCAAGACAGAGAAAAAATTAAAAATATAAGGAAATCATGAAAGACCGAAACTATGATTGACTGGTTACTTAAACAAAAACAAGAATGGAACGAACATGTAAACAGAATGACAAGCGACAGATTAGTACGTATCGCAGGAGATAAATTGCCCACACGCAGAAAACGTCGGTCGGCTAAGAAAAATGTGGTGAGACAACTTCAACCACAAAAGTCTGTAAACAAAGAAAAAACAGGTCACAGGAGCTTAATATACAGGAAGAAGAAAGAAGTCAAATACATCAATTGTAGCTTAAACTTCGACGGTGTTGCAGTGATTTCCCATACAATATGCATGGATACAAAGACTATTTTACGGAAGCTTTAAAGGTGATGACGATTTATTTAGTTATGACAAAACAGGAAACACAATAATGCTAAATATGTAAAATAAAAATGATAAAACTAAATATATCTCCGGATGCAGAGGAACCACAAGAAAGCAAGGGAATGTGACTCACAAACGTGAATAGTCAGGGTCAAGAGCCTAACATTATCATTCAAGTCACCAAGTCATGTATTGATGATTTAACCACACTTCTTAGGTCAAAAACATCCTTTTTAATTGGATCGTTAGCTCTAAATTGAATTTGCGAAACTAATTGAATACCATGATGTTCTAAATAATAGTGAACTGCTGCCAGTGGCTCAAGCAAAGAATCTATATAGGCCACGGTATGAACACAGTTCAGTCGCACTGCACAAGTTTTACTACACGGCGTGATGCGCAGAATTATGATTGCCTTTGAATATAAGGTAAAAAAACATTATTTAGAAGCAATACCTTGTGAACTGATCGATATCCTTTTCCGAGAATACTCCTTCATGTAGTTCCTTCAGTCTTCTAACTGCTCACATTATAATATGAATGTAATCTAGTTTGCAATTCATGCGCTAGTCATAAATCCACATTAACTATCCCCTTAATGATGCCCCTCGATTCTAGAATATTTTTCACAAAGAGAGAAGCAATCATTAACAGAAGTTGTCAGAGGAACGAGACAAAAAACAACGGTTGTAACGAAATATTCACCGAAATCAAAATAGTGGTAGGAATATTAAATATCAGCAAAAAACCTCCGAGGAAGTTGACGCTTCAACACTATCAGTCGACAAATACGCCATCAATATGCTCGCGCTTTGATCAAGCCCACTTTTATCGGAGTGATAACTGTGACATCATAACAAGTCCGCCACTCACGAGCACAACATCAAAATGCAAATACAAAGATTCAGCGACCGACCTCAAGAGGGAACAATGCGCAATTCAATAACTCCAAAGCAAGATAATCGTTCCCCTTGAATTCCTCGCGTGCCTCCGACACCGTTAGCGGAAGTCTAGGTGGGAGAGACGGGGGGGGGGGGGGGGTCCCAAGAAGACAGCATGAAAGAAGAGACCCTTCAACCAAACACACGTCTGCGACAACCCGCGCCAAAGCGAGACGAGACGGAATCCACACCCGCGGGAGAATGAAAGACGTGATGGAAGCGGAAAGCGTGGGTGATAACGGTCCCATCAGAACTCTGATTTCAATGGGTCATTAAACGGGTTACCATAATAATAATTACTGCGCCTATATTTGAGTCAAATTAAGTCCACATACACATCTCTTATATTTAACTCATTTCCCATCGCATAACAATGCCATGAGTGGTGAAAATAACACCCAGGCAGGACTTGAACCCACGATCTTATAATTAGCAGGCAAGTACTTCACTCGACCCCCCGGGTAATTGTGATGAAAAATCCAGAGAAATGTGCAATCACACAATGCGATTTTATTATGCAATGTGGTGTTATTATACATTATGGTATTCCTATAGGTACACTTTCGGCCTCAGTGGCGGCAAGACAACGAAATCGCCGCAGAGTCAGGAGTCCAAGGGTTCTATTCCCACAAAAATGGGTTGTTCTCCTGCAACAGATTGGGCTTTAATTGCTACTTACGATTACACTCACTTTGATGCACGTAATTGGCAGTAAAACTTGTGGGCACTAAATAAAATATTTTTTACTAATAAGGCTGATTCAGAAATTTTAAGTTCGTCAGTTTTAAAATTCAATTCGTATTCCAGACTTTCCAGAAAGAAAATAACATTTTTTTTAAGGACGCTGAATTTTACAGAGGGATTGACTGTTGTTATTTCCAAATAATTTTATTTATTGCAATCTGCAAACTCTTAGTCATGGTGTTCCATTTCCATTCAATTTAAATACGATAGTGAAAACTGTGAGCATTAACGACAAAGAGTCGCCATCACGTATACTACAATACCTGTTGGTGACGTCTAGGAGGCATAAAGCCTAGTTTTAAATAAATAAAATCACAGTACAAACTGAGTTCCAACTCCTGGCTCAGCTAGTCTATCTAAATATGAAAAAGACTCGCCATAAAACCCATTTACAATAGCCTTTCATTCGATTACCTTTAAATGCCCATTAGCAATTCTTTTGAAAATTTTCTCTCATAACCAAGGCACGGAAATTGCAATAGAAACAGTTTTTTTGCTCCAAGTGAGCCGAACTGATTAGAAAACCGCATACCTCAGCGCTGAAGGCATTAAGTTGAGAGACAGAGAGAGAGGGGGGGGATCGAGAACGATGTAAAGCTTTCGAAATCCATTCACGTGGAATGCGAGCTTTTGTTGAGCGCATGGTAGACACCTTCGCCGCGAGTGGGCGTGGTGGGAAATTGCTGGAGTAGATGGAAAGTGATAGAGAGAGGGGTGGGGGAGGGGAGGGGGCGGAGAGGCGAGAAGCTGACTGAGAGAGTAAGGGAGGGTGAGAGACTAGAATAGGGGGACAAGGAGAGCAGATTCCATAGGCCACCAGGGGGCGCAACAAAGCCTCCGCGGGAAACTTCCGGGGCCATTGTTGAAAGCGTCTCCCAGACGACCGGGTGACCTCTTTCAAGGGAGTTTTACACGAAGCACTACAATGCACAGTGTGATGCACAATCTGATGCGTGAATAAATGGGCAGTTCAATGCTAGTATAGATTCGCAGTTGACATGGCAACGAGCAATACGGAGAACTACAAGAATTACACAGCGAATGCAAGAACTGGGGTGGGGAAAATCGGGGAACCGATTCTAATTACGAGTAATCTTCCGCGAAATTTGTAGACCTCTCACCCAAAAGAAACCGCAGAGTAGGGACAGCAAAAGAATTAAGGGAATAAGATATTAATGTCTACAAATTATTATAGAACTAGTATTAATTAGAATGAAAGATGGAACTTACATCCAAACCACTCTTGACCTAGATCGGCACCTACGATGGAGGGGATATGGATGTAAACGCAGCACAATGTTCGTCTTCTCTACTCAAACAGAGCACTCTGCCATCGAATACTTATCGCAGGTCTTAAATACATGTCGAACAACTCGTTCGCGAGTACTCCGTAAATATTCTGTACTCTTCATACACGTAGAACTATCTATAACTAAAATTGAAATTCGTAGATTAAAGGTATATATTTCACAGTGGATTTATTCAGAATAAAATTAGTGAATTAGACTTCCAAACAGACAAGCTTACAGCGTTTTTAAATACACCACAATAGCTGTAATCAAGACTTTATTCATTAAAACATTGTCCAATAAGTAGCCTATTTAGTTAATTAGTTCCATTAAGCTTTTTTTATCATTATGCTAAATAGTAGTGACAGCATATCTCGTATGCAAGTTAAACTATCGACTTCCTTATATATACAATTGCATACGTCAGCATAATTCACGAACACTACAATTTTAGTTCCTAGACTATGAGCTGCATGTGGCGTGGTCAATTTTTTGGCGAAAATTCACCCACTACCATACACTCTTAAGGTATCTTACAGGGAACTATGCAATGTTCATGCGCATAACGCAAAGGTGCAGAGAAATGCTTCCCACAAAACGGCCTTAACGTCAAACCGCGTCTTTCATTGAACACGCGATAAACTAAGCCAAAGTACTGGGGGTCCAGCCATTGTAAATATTGGCTTCTCTCTTTCCTCTCGAAGGGACGATAGCAAAGGAAAAGGAGAATGAATCGAGAACTGCCACGCCTTCTACGTTGCGCAACAAGCACGTTTGCTCGCGAGGGAAACGAGCTCTTGGACGACTGGATGCATTCGCCCGCGAAGAATGCGACAAAATACCTCTCTTGTGGATCGCGAATTATTTTCTCCGAGACTCGCGGAGTGTAATTTAATGGCTATTCCGTCAGAGCAGCAGAAGATATTCTCGGCAAAAAAATGCAGCCTTATTACGCGCAACTGAACACAAAACTGCTCGAAAGCACCGACAGATGGAGCGTTAGAGGCCGGAGGATCCAGAGATCAAATACACAGGTAGATAGACAGGCCGAACTGATAGGCACAAGGGTTCTTAATTTCCACGCAACTTTAGTGATCGAAACTAAAACAGAGCGTGAACGAAATAATCTGTATTACCAGCGAACTTAACGATGTGGAATCAATCCATTAATGAGGGAAACGAGCACCAACTATTTATAATCCAATAAATTCTGTTTGTTACGACCAAGATTGCAACACCTTTTGTCATCCACCTGAGGATGCTACAAGGTGTTGAAACCTTGGCCGTAATTAGCAAAACTTTAGTATAATCAACATACGTATGTATTTGGTGCCCATTTCCCTGCTAAATACGGTGTGACACTAATATAACACACGTCGAAAACATGCAATTCACATATTCCTTCCTCTTTTTATGGCTTGTGTGCCATCACCCCCTGCCACACGGCCCCACGGCGGCTTGCACGGTAGTATGTCAATGTACTGGCATTTCTTCTGCATCCCAACAGCCAAGCTTTCTGATTAACTACCTGTCAACATATTATCTGGGACTCAGAAGATGTTACGAGAGGTCCTCGCCCCTGGTTGTACGAATGTGAAACTCTCGCCTTTAACTATGATCTAATTTGACTCTTCCCTCACATTTCACACCAACCTTCAGGATAATGTTATGTCTACATCTACAAAATACCCTGCAAGCCACCTCAAGGGTGTGTGGCAGGGGGTGAGTAGTCACCAACATACATCACACTACACCCTAGAATAACTTAAAATTCGAATCATTTAATATGTCAAATCTTTCACTAAAGATACATTTTAAAAGATCATAATTAATAAAAACTCTATAGCCTCTTAGAAATTTTACCATAGGACTCCCTCATATTTTTAGAGAATTGAGTCATTACTAATACATTTCGTTATATTTAGACAAGAAGGGAAAAATATTATTTAATCAAAAAAGGTTACCAAAGTATTAAGCACGGAATGGGAAAAATATAAAGAAGACAAGTATGCCTTATTCTTAAGTATCTTTCGTAGGATCAAATTAGAGAAATGGAAACTACATTTCAACGGACAGGTTGCAACACACCCTCGAGGTGGCTTGCAGGGTATTTTATACATATGTGTAAAATGTAATTTTTCCAGGGAACAATAAAGAGACCATAAGAGCTACCAATGAGACTTTATACTTAGGCTTGTCGATCAGTAGTGTAGCTAATTAGATGATTTGTTCTAATGCCTGTTTATTAATCTGCTATGTAGAATTAACAGCACTTCTTGCATGTTCCCTATATAACTCCTGCCTATCTATGCATTTATGCAGCTGCAAAATAAATTAAAGCTCATAGTTTCTATAAAATATAGAGCATTGCATGTTGGTGAAATTTCACCGCCTGACAGTTATTTTCAGGTTTTTGCTCATACACTAAAAGCCAAACTTTCATTAACTTTTGTAGGATACTAGTGTATGTCGGTGTCAACTCACCCCCCACCTTTGGGATGGCTTGCAGGATATAATGTAGATGTAGATATTTTTGATACTCCATGTTTTTTAAAACATAAATAATGAGCACCGTTCATACCACAGCTCCCCGCATGGGTTCAGGGGTTTATATCTAGAATGTCATTCTCTCCATTATCGAATAATTAAAAGAGAAAATAAGTGAAAACGTGAAAGAGAGTTCAGGACTCATTAATCTGGATTAGAGGCGAGCGGAAGATCAACCAGTAGTAGTGGTAAGACAGCTAACAAAACTAACTGGCACGACCCAAAGCACATGCACATGCAATTGGAAGGTAAACATGTACTCACCACGCCCATTGACCCAATAATCTCGCTAGATATGGAGACCTAACAAAAAAAATGACTCTTCCACGACAATCATATGCATTCACCCTGTGAACCTCACGGGACACGAATTACAACCACCCACGAATGCCACACCCAAGGATAGACGTTACTATGGCAACTTGCGCGCGCTATTGAAGAGGGGGAAAGGGGGGGGGGAAGGAAGGACAAAAGGAAACGATGGGAAGAGAGGCGTAAAAAGGGGGAGGGGTACGTAGGGGGAGGAGGAGGAGACGTACATGACGAGTAGAGAGGGGGGTGGGATGGGGGACGGAGAGGGAAAAAAGGCCCCAGCGCGTCAGCTGAGATAGAATGAGTCACCCTAAATGGTTGGCAAAGGGGGGGAGAGGGTGTGGAGGGGAAATGGAGTTTGGTGGGAGGAGAGCGGAATCGGGAAAGGGGGAGGAAAAAAAAGGTGAGGAGAGGGGGTTGAAAAGGGGAAGGGACTGTGATGTGACGGAGGGTCATAAAAGGATACCATCATTACATGATTGAGAGGAACCCCTCCACTGATGGACGGAGACTTGGGGAGTGCGGGGGGTGGGGGGGGGGTGGGAGAGAGAGAGAGAGAGAGGTGGGAGATACGTGATGGACGAGGCCATAAATGGAGGAGGAAGAGGCGCGAGAGTAATTGAGATGGCTACACACACACTGACCCTCCCTCCCCATGAAGCATATGCCACTGAATTCAATTCACGATCTGCGAAAACAAGGGAAAGAATTGCGCAAAACGAGATGCAAATTCTGAAGGACTTGTTCATTTCCGAAAACGAGATGGAAGAGCACTGAAGGAATGGGAAGGTGCAATCGAAACCTCTGTCAAGTCTATAGCGCAATCCACATTTGTTTTTACAGAATGGGCTCTAACGGAGATTCGTTTCCTATGTAAATCTCCACAAGGCTGGAGGTGCAATGTTGCCGTAAGCAGCAGGAAATTTAGTATAGTGCTATGCAGTATAGTTACTGCACATCTAGGGTATGCAGTAATCTTCCAATATGAAAATATCATTCCCTAAAGTAACTTTATTAAATTAAACGCGGTGTCGACAATGGTTGCCCACGTGCCCAAGAAGTGACAAGGAGGGTAAGTTTGGCAACAGCGTTCTCCATAAGGTCCAAACATGGTCCAAACTGTCAACTAGATCAGGAAAGCTCTATACACTGTGGAAAATTCAAATGAACGCTCTGTATATACTCAGTCCGGAAATAATTGGGGGGATCTATAGAGACCTAATGGCCACCTGAGCAGGTGTCCTTGCAGGATTTTATTAAGCTACTACTATCCTTAGTAATTAAACGAATCCCTACTGTTCTAGTTTGATGTGTTTTCAAGTCAGGAGTTTTAAGGGTCATATTATGCTCTTCTTCAAAATATTTTCGTGGAATACTCAGTAGCGTTAAGCTGGAAAAATGGATACATTTTAACTTAAATGAAAACGCATACCATCAGAATCCAAACATAAAAGATTCCTTCCCAACAACATGAAAAATAATAAACCTCCAATTGCAATTTATATTGTGAACTTTTAAATTGTAACACAGTTATCAGAACAGAGAAAAGGAAACAAAAAGCAAATTTTAATAGCTCCACTACCTTGACGAGAGATGGAAAGATTCGTATTTTTGCATCGAGTTTCGATTTACCTGTCATTGCTATTTCCTTTTTCTGTATGAATTCAGAACTACACTCGCATTGGCACAAATAAGTTATTAATACAGAACAACAATACAGATAAACGGAGTAAACATACAGAGTGAGTGACTGACGTAACTTTGAGAACGCGTTCCGTAAATAATATCAAACTGAGCATCCAATTGGAAAATCTCCCATGAATCACAACCCTGAGTCACCTGGCTGGCCTCAGGATGCCTCTCCATGAGAAGCGTTGTACATTCAAAGCGAAATAAGCAAAAACATAGCATTCATGGAGTGGCACAGCCACTCTCAGCCACACACCTCAGTCACAGCTACCACTAGACGCTGGCAACAATTTCGTACAGCCACACTGCTAATGAAACCAAAACCACTCCAACCCCGCTTTGTTCAAAACAGCATCTCGATACTCCTCACTAATTCTCCCCCTCCGAGTTGACACAGGGCAGTCGTGGCACCAATTAATTCCGCCCCGTGAGTTCGCACCGGTCTCCCATCCCCTCCCGCCCCCTCCCCGTCCAATTCACCTCTCCCCTAATCCTCCACCTTCCTGGCCTTCCCCACCCGCATATACCCATCCATCCCCGTTCATCAACAATCCCTCCCACATTCCCCCACGACAACCGACGCAGATTCTCGTTACCCCGCCAACTACTGCTGCAGCCTCGCACCGCGACTGCGGGCTGGTACATAGGTCAAGTAGGAACCTGAATTACTATTTTCAAAACGAAGCTGTCTTTCAAGGGGCTAAGGAGCCTTTCCAAGGAGAATATCGCGCTGGTTGGTAGGTTTTTACGGTAGTTTGAGCGAAATATCACTTCACCTAGAATTAGCTGAATTTAGCCTCACTTTAAAGAAAAAACACTCAACTTTCCAAAGTATATAAAAATACTAAACCATTGCCGACACACTTTTCAATCAATTTGTCTAAAAATATGAGCTGTTTTGCATGTGATAGATCACAGCTTTGCGCACCACAGGTAAAATATTGAAAAAAATAGGAATTTCTTACGCCTAGATTTCGCCAAAAATATAGCGATGTGTACTTTGTATGCTTTCTAAATTATTTTTAAAGATAATCAATTAGTCACCGCAGTAAATTTATAGAGTCGCAGGAAAATTTTCTGTTGTGAAGGCGTTTTCACAGTACGGCGTGAAAAAATGAGTCAAGTTAGAGACTTATGAGGACTAATTTATTTAATTACTGAGAATTTTTGACATACGTAACTATATTTTTACACCATTAATATTACAATATTTGATTCATACTTCTTACAGACGCTGGAATTAAAAGATAAAATTCGATTATGGTCTCCATTACGACTAGGGAAATATCTCGCCCAAACTGCATTAAGGAGGTTCCGCCGCGACTGTGTGAGTCAAAACAAGTACTAAATTCCACATTTCTTATATTTTGTCCAAAAAATCCTGCTTTCACTGATGAAATGCGTTACCTATATAAACCCAAAAGTAAAGTACAAAATATGCAGATTATTCCACGAATGTATTTTAAATGAGCACTTTTTTCCAGCCACAGGAGCCGACTGCAGCGCCATTTCCTACGAGTTACCGCATTTTGACTTCAATTACGACATTAATTCTTCAATAACTAGGGAAATAAGGTGGTAAGATGCCTGTATTCTATTTTTATTCAATTTATCTGGATTATTTCCTTCTTATAGACAGTTTTCCAAGAAAATGGCATTTGTATTTAATGGAAAAATACTATTTTTCCCCGTGTTTCTCTCATTCCCCCATTGAACACCATGTAATTTCAAGTTCAATTATAGCATAACATAGCATGGAAAGGTATTATTTTGTTGTTCATAGCAGATAGAGGACAACGTTTTCTACAAGTAGACAGAATATGAATAAAATGACATTTAAGTCATTTTACGGTGGAACCACCTTAAGAAAGACGACCTACGACGGTGGTCATTAGCGTCCTTCATGATAGGTGGGATGGTTGTTAAGGACGGGAATATTAGGCAAATAGAGGCAGAACATAAGGATTTGGAAGGCATCATACTCTTGCACTTCAAGTATGGCCGATCTTGTATTACTCACATTTTCAATAGTTTGGTTTGTTATTAACTTAGTGGACACATTTTGCGACACAACAGCGCAGTGAAAACAGTGTTGAGTGGGGAAATGAATGGGTAGAATTACCGAGGTTTACCATGGATAGAATAAATCAGGAAAATTATGAAGGACGTCAAAGTGAATAATTATGAAGGAATAAAGCGGTTGGCGGACAGTAGAGAGTTGTAACGATCCAATCATAGGATTTAATACTGATGAGGATGAAACCCCGATCCCACTCCCGATACCTGTGGTTATGAAATCGAATTACTACGAAATATATCTCATGAGCCATAAGGTCACGTGTTAAAAGGGCATTGCATTGCCTAAAAACCAAAGCGGTAAATGCCATTTTTTTCATTTATATCAACAGATATCACTAATAATAACACGTAGTTTCAAGCGAATCTGTAACATACAAAAATCGCTCCAACCACCTTAATCGGTAGTCTACATCAAATTCATTATGACTGTAAAATCAAAATGAAGTGATCACCTTGACGATATCCCCCCACATTTCCCTACGCTGAACGTAGCAGTTCTCTTTCGACATTCCCCCAAGGACTTCAGCAGTTTCACTCAGCGAATGCCCGGCCGCACATGTGTATGAATGCACCTTGCATCCTCTCCTCTCACCCCGCTGACTACCCTCGGCACTGATCTGCCCTCCCAGCCCATGCACTCTTTTCATCCCCCACCCCAAAATCCCCCTCCTCCCATTTCACTACTTGACGACTACTGTGGCCCCCTTCTTCCACGACTCCCGAGTCCTTGACTGTGCACGGATTCGTCGCAAAACCATTCCCCGCTACATACATATACGCTCGCGTTTAAGCCTTCTCTTCCAACGAGTGCACTCCGCGTACGGCCATGCTCTCTCACACGATTGTCTTCCGCCTGGATCAAAGGATGGCGTACGCCCCGGCCACAGCCGCACATGGAAAATGGGCTCTCGTCAACGATTGATCCTCCCCGCCATTCCCCACTAGTTCCTAAAATACCGCTTCTCATTCATGATCATAACTGAACGAGAGAGCTATGTTCAAGATACGAGTTAAGGAGGTTCCACCGCGACTGTCTGAGTAAAAGCAAATACTTAATTCCACATTTTTTATATTTCGTACAAAAAATCTCGATTTCGCTGATGAAATGCGTTACCTACAGAAAAACAAAAGTAAGGTACAAAGTATGTAGATTATTCCACGAATATATTTTAAATGAGCACTTTTTTCCAGCCATGGGAGCCGACTGCAGCGCCATTTCTAACGAATTACCTAATTCTAATTTTTACTTCAATTACGACATTGATTCCCCAATAACTTGAAAAATGAGGTGGTAAGATGTCTATATTTTATTTCTATTCAATTTCTCTGGGTTATTTCCTTTTTATAAACCGTTTCCGCGAAAATGGAATTTATATTTTATGGAAAAATACTATTTTCCCCGTGTTTCTCTCATTCTCCTATTGAACACCATGTAATTTCAAGTTCAATGAGAATTAAATAGTGTGGAAAGGTAACATTTTTTGCTCATATCAGATAGAGGACAAGCAAGTAGACAGAATATGAATAAAATGACATGTAAGTGGTTTTACGGTGGAACCACCTTAAAGCCAATCGAATATTTTGAAGAGACAACCCACGTTGGCAGCGGTAACTACGGTAATTATATTCGTTATCACCACTCAAGAACTAATATTACAAAAACACCAAACTGCCACATGTCATGGATATAGGAAATTACCATCACACAGGCAAGTTTAATACATTACTAATACCGTTCTCCTGTTGCTTCGCAAATACAAACCACGCATTGACGATAGAGTGATAATTTCGTCAATTATTATTTATGTTTCAATAGCTAATGTCTTGCGTCTAAAATACCAATTATATTTAAACGTAAACGGGTGCATACCTAATGGGAAAATGTACACATGTTTGGAGGATGAATGCCGTGATTCCAGCGAAGCTATGATTCATATCTTACGATACATGAAAATAAATTAGTTTATATTTATTTAAGAGCATAATAGCAGGCAAACCGAATTTTCATTCATTAAGTGAAACGAAGACTACATGAAATTAAGGTAAAACATAAAATTATTTCTCATTTTAAAATATATCTAGGTGATATTCTTAACAAAAGTGAAAAAATGTTAGAAAGATGACATTTACACCGTGCTTAAAACGGATATCGTAAGCAAGCAGTATAAATGCCATGTCGCCCTATCCCACCATATTGACTCCCACTCTCACATAAAGTTTCACCTGATTATGCAATGGTGTCATATTATAGCCATAAATTGCGTGTCTATTTTCTTCCTATTTCAATTTCCTAAAATTGCAATTTAAAATTTTAAAGTCTTCAAGTCTTTTTAGACACAAAAAGTATTATGATTTTAACACTTTGATTAATTTTAGGATAACAAGGTCTTGTAACGTCTTCTAGCAAAATCTACATCTACATTATATGTGCATTTTGGAGAGAGCATGTAGGATGTCATAGATAGATAAACGACAGTGCAATCATTTAAAGCTACACAAATTCAATTAAAACAAATCATCAAGCAATAAATAAGTGCCCTTTAAATTTCTCACTAAATTGAGCAAGGATAAAATATTGTGGCACAGAACCTTCTATAAACCGAAAAAGAAATGGGCGACCACGTTTATAGGTACAACGAAAGTAAGAATAGTAGCTGAGCTGGATATGTGAATATTTCCAACAGAGCATAAAACGGGGAGAATCCCTAGGGATAAAACTTACATACTGATACATCTAAAATACCAATTCATGCATCAAAATGTCCAGAGGGAGTTAACCAGTAAAACGTATTGGGTAAAGGGGAAAGTGGTACGTCGATAACGATTAGATAATAGTATCAAGCCATTTCAACTCGAATAACACACGAACAAATTAGTATTTTTTCACTGAAGTGTTATATATGTATGCCCCAGAGGTAAATCCCAAACAGTATGATGGCAACAGCGGCGATTCTCAATTTATTCCATCCCAAGTTTATAGGCCGTTATGGACCCTGAGGGCAGCCTTCAAATTACGCAACACATCCCATGCCATCAATAAAATTTTATAATCTGCTGGAAAGTCCAGAACTTGTTTGGGAATACACCGGTTACAAGGGAATCATCCCAATTCGATAATATGGACCTCCCAAGTAAACATTCTTGGACAACATATCAAAGCTTCGGTAATAAAATAACACATGCACCAAAATTTATACTTTCCTCATTAATAATCCGATAAAATTCAAAATTCTTATTCCACATCTATGCACTATCAATTTATTTTCTACCTTCGCCGGAAGGAATTTCTTACACCCAAAATTTATTCGAAATGGCAATTATCTACACAAAGTTATAATTCTCAATAACTATTTTTATACCATTTATAGCCACGGAAAAAATAAAGAGGAGGCTACATTTTATTGACAACTGATGAATGACACTTGATTGTATAAGCTACTATCACGAAATCCCATGGTAAGATAGCAATCACTTAGTGATTAGAGAGAAACATTGAAATAGTGAACTATATATACCTAAGTATACATATATAAATAGCGATGGAAACGGAAGGAACGCGGCGAATGCACCTATTACGACTCGAAAAATGTCAACGAGGGTGAATGGCTGAAACACCTAATCCTGAATCAACAATCAAACACCAACATACTCGCTTATCCTCTTGGGATAATCCGCATGATTTAATCAAATCCCTAACTACAAATCAAGCGTACGTAGAAATCTGAGGGATTCAATTCCTGAAGATTGCGATTGAATGGTAGAGCAGGGCCTTTGCTACAAGAACTCCGATCCACCTACGGGAGGAACGACCACATTTCTGACGAAAACTAGTCCGCGGCTCCAATCTTAGCTTGCCCCGGGGCACAGACGCGCCCGTTCGCCAGCGATATTCCCCCAGGGAGGGACAGAACGGCCCAAAACAACGCAAGAGCCCTTCACACAAGAGGAGCTCGCCGGAGCGTGCAAGCGTATGAGGGACCCATCCTCCTCGGACGAACTGCGAGGGCCGATTGCCGGACATAACGGGCCGTCCCAATTGCTGCTTCTCCCTCTTAAACGCAACCCAGCCTTCCTCCCCCGTCCACACTTCAGAAAATCCCTTTCTCATATCTCGGCGAACGAATCCCATCCTCTCCACTTCGACCGATCATCGCTCCGCCTAGGAATGTAATTGCGAAGGGAAAGGAGAAGGGGTAGGAGGAGGAATACACCCACATAATGACGGGAGCCATTGTTTTTGTGAAGTCATGGATAAGAGAGGTGGACCGGAGGAAGAGACTCTTTTCATCGTTCCATACGCAACGGCGGCATCCTCGACGGAATACGGTAGTCTTGTTTCGTAATCCCACGCGCAACATAGTGAAGCAATTTCGAATAATGGCCCGGAAATACGGTGGATCAATATGGGAAATAGCTTCTGAAAGTACCGAATGGAATACTGGCACCCAAGTACGAGATTTAGTCCTTTACTAGCAAGAAATAACAATTCACGTTAAAATATAATTGATATATACCACTGCTCGGAGAGGATGACAGAATTAGAAGTGCAATTCTCCATGAAAACACTGACAAACAAAAGAGAAAAACTCATTGGTCACACTCTTAAGACATGTAAGTTTCCCGAAAACTTGATTTGAAATAAAAATTAACAGGAAAAAATGAAAAAGAGCAATGGTGTAACACATAATTCAAATTATGAGGGATGTTAAAATAAAGAAGTTGTAGTGGAATGAAGCGGATAGCTGCTGATGATGATGACTACTGGTCACAGTTGGATGAGAATTACAGAGGAAGGTGACGGCTCCTATTTGAAAGAAATTGCCTTAGCTGAAATTGCAAGCTGCTCTTGAGAGAGTATTTATTAGAGGGTTATACCATAATGGATAGATATAAGCTTTTGTGATGCCAACTATAACATTAATTCAGCAACAAAATGCATATCTACAGCGGTCAGTACGAAATGTATTCGCCCAATTCCGTACGATCAATCTAATTTCACCCTGTATGGCTAAGTTTTACCTGGAAATACATAGGTATGAGTGAAACAAGACGTAAAGACGCAAGAGGCTCTCACAGCACGGAGTGAGATCATACAGATAAAATATCCTTTATGGCATACAGAAAGTCATGAAAGGATTAAAACATTGATAGCATATAGTCACCCAGTCACGCCTCAGTATATAAAAAATAAGTATTTAAATTTGTCATAAAATGAATCCATGACTGCCCTTGAGGAGTTAACAAGCCACACTTTGAGTGGCACTGAGGGCTCCGATAGTATTCCTTGCCCTATTTAAACACTCAATTACTTGTTGATAGGTCATATTCTTTCGACACGAATAAATCTCAGGGATAGCAAACAAGTTCATCGTATGTACATCAAGTTGTCTTTTACCGACCTAAATAATGGTCGAGCAAAATAAATCGGCGCTTGGATTCAAAGGATAAGCGAATAACGATGACCTTACTGGCAGAAATGAGTAAACATCTCATCTGTAAAACGGCTACGATGATGGAAAATATAACATGACAGCTGAGTGCCGCAAGAGCATATCTTCCGGCACATTTCAAGACTTAAAATATATGAACATCTGCTTCCGCAAGGAGTGGAGGAATTTGCTCACATTCCGTCCCAAGTTCATTTTGGGAAGAGAAAGAATAGTTTGAGCGTAGCAGAGTGATTAACTCCTCTGCTCCGCCGTTAATTATTGCGTGGGAGTGGGAATAAAGATTCAGCGCAGTCAGGAACGCGATTTCCGGCACTCACATCAATTATTACCTCTTCTCTACCCTTAACCTTCACAGCATGGAGCAAAACCCTTGAAACACTAAGAGATTAATTTTTCTTCCGTCAAGCATTGACTCACTAACGACTTGAACACGATTTGAGCCAGGCAAACAAAGTCGGTGGCAGCAACATCAGAAGCAGCAGCTGGTAGGACGGCCAACACTCTCGAGACAGTAATTAACGAATGCGCGTAGCAACAAATGGGAACATCTATTCCAAAGGCCATTTATATTCTATCCCCGATCATTTCAAGCCGCTCTCTTCGCAGGAAACGGATAGACAACCAAGATGATTGCAAAAAGAACCACTGAAAAGCCATTATGTTACACATTAATTTCAGAGGATTGTTAGAAAAGATTTATTTCTGACTAAGCTCGTGAGAAATACAAAAATCAGACACGGTAAAATATATAAATTTCATATTTCTTTGTTCGGCCAACATGATGCGCATCCATACATAAAACCATTGTTTCGTTAGGTTCAACTTCAACACAAATAAACGTTAATAACATTTTACAAAATCCGGCATACTACGGTGGATCATATCATGAGAATAAAATTAGGGAACTAGGCTGCAGAACGGACAGATATAAAATAACATTTTTCCCGCGAACGATAAGAGACCATAACAGCTGCCAATGAGACTTTTAACTAGGTTTGTCAATAGGTAGTGTAGCTAGTTGATTTACTCCCTGATGCATGAATCCTTATCTGCTACCAACTAATAACAGCACGCCGGGCTTGCGTTCAGTATAATTCTTGTATCTCTATTTCTTTACACAGTTGCAAAATACTAACGGTCCTTCTAACGTTGGTAGCATAACTAGTGTATTGCATGTTTGTGAGGCTTTGCCTTCTGACAAGCATTAGCAATTTATGCTAATGCATCAATAGTTGTAGTTCACAAACTTATATAGGGAATAATGTCATGAATGTTGGTGACTACTCAACCCCTGCCACACACCCATGAGGTGGCTTACAGGGTATTTTGTAGATGAAACATATCCATAAATTATCTTTCCCTAATCCACAGTTTTTCTACATACTTGGTCCCATTTTTCCTTCCGTCAGGTCATCAATTATTAACTAAACGGCACTACTCATTAAAGGAAAGTTCAGGCAGAAGACCAGTCTTTTACGTCAACGTAACTAATACCGGTATGAAGGGGATGAGATCAGAGTCAATGGCACCAACGGAAATCTTTTGGAGAGATAAACCAATATTTTGGGAAGGGAATAGGAGATATAAACATACAGTAGAAACCCGCTAATCCGTCACCAACGGGACCAAGAGCATGGTCGGAACACAAAAAAGTCGGATTATCAGAGGAACACATTTATTTACATAAAAACGTGATAAAAATGAAGTTTTAACAGAAAATATTGCTATATGTACGGTTTTACAGGTTTAATATTACTGTAAACCATAAATCATAAATAAATATACTGCGATAAAAATACTAACAGTAAATGAAGAAAAACATAAATTGTACATTCGTAAAACAGCATAAAATACAATAAACACTATGATCGTTTCACTATGATACTCTTTGAACGTCATGAAACACTATACTGTAGATTTAATGTTCTTGCGCTGGTCGAAATAAGTCTGTAATGTTCTTTTGCTTAGCAGACGACAATCCCAATTTTGCAGCGATGTTCCTCCATTTTCGTATCCACATAATGTCCATTGGTGTAGACAACACCGTGAACAAACCCCGAAAAGCGACGGCACGGTCGGACTAAGCGAAGATTCGGACCATCCGAGGTCGAATTAGCGGGATCCTACTGTATTTATACCAGATCGGAGTTCGTTTGAAAAAAGAAAATAATGACGGCGATATCTGAAATTTCGATTATATATTTTCTCGTATAATACAAGCGAGTTATTCCACTGAGAAGGTAAGTTTAAGGTAAGTGCAGCGATAGCGCACGAGTATATTTAGATACACAAAAGGCACACAAAAACGGTTGATAACGTGAAAAAAGCATAGACAGACCGAAACGCCTAAAAGTCCACATTCCTCAAACAACACAACACAATCAAAGGGCGACACGATTACAGACACAGACGCCGCACCTCGGCCAGTTTCTTCCAGGACATATCTCTGGATAAGAAGTCAATCTCGTGACATCGGATTTAAAGATCTCTCCCGTCAGAAGAAATATGTTGGATTGGAGAGGGGGCTGTGGGGGGAGAGAGGAAGGACAACATCGCCAGAGCGTATCGGCCGATGTCTGGGCGACGGCGATAGGGAAGGGATGGGGAGGGGAGGATGATGACGCGTTAGGAGGAAATAGAGGGGGTTGTGTATGGAGCAGAGAGAAAATGGAAAGAGGAAGGGCAGAGCTATACAGGAAATGGTTTCAAGAGCCCTGAGGGGAGGGTGGCCGGAAAAATAGGGAACGTAGTGGAGGATTAGGGGGAGGGATGATGGGGGAGTATCCTTAGAAGACATGGAGACTGCAACAGCAATATTCGCGATATATCGCAATGAGATATCGTACAATCGGGCTAACAATAAGTGGCATATCGCCACACGATATAATTCGTTTTTATAGTAGCAGATAATTAACACGACAATTTGTGGGATGGAAGGCATATTCGAGAGGGCACGGTGGCCGGCAGGGTTGTGCGATATTGCGATGTATCGGCAGTAATATTGGAGAGATATCGCAAATCAATACTGTACTTATATGTCCATGAGACACATCGCTGCGCGATATGCAGCACTAGGGAATTAGAATAGAATTTGTGGGAGGGATGGTGATCGGAAGGCGCGGTAGCCGTCAGGGCTGTGCGATACTGCGATATGCAATATTGTTGAGATATCGCAATGCGATACAGAGACTCCTGGCAAAGTAGCACGTGGTTTAGCGATATGACGTACGAAAGTTGAAGAGGATATGAAATAGGGACGGCGAAAAAGTATTTTACGAAGGGAGTGGTGGTCGCATTGTCTGGGCGATATTGTAATGAGTAGGCTGCGGTATGGAATGAATATTCATGAGATACCGTAGCACGATAATGAGCCATCAAACGGTGCGGTACATAACCATGCGGAATAAGTATTAAAGAAAGTGGGCTAAATTTCCTGCACATACTTTTTCGCTGAAGCCCTTGCAATTACTCATTTATAATTACAATCCATTAACTTTATCCGTTCAGCTAATTTCTCCATTGCGCCCCATCTATACATGCCTCTTGTGCTTCGCTTACACTCATGCACGCTTCATACACGCCTTCCTATTCTTAATACTCCTAAATATTCCTCCTCTAGAGACTCTTTTCCACCACATTCACCAGTGACTTTCGCGGTCTACTCCTTCCTCTCACACCATTTACTATAATGTATACGTTTTATTATTCGACTCTCATCCTTTCTCTCAACATGGACAAACCAACGAAGCGCACTCCTTTGATATTACGCCCATTACATTACATTTTAATTGTTACTTCGTGAAATAACATTGAATTACACAAATTCGACTCGACTCGAAGGACGGGTAGCCACAACGCAAACGGAAAATATAGAGGAGGGGTAGAGGGAGAGAGGAAAAAGAAGATGACGATTATAGGGCGCCCAAGATTGCCGACCCGCCCCCTTTTTTCCCATAGAGGTGACTCAACCGACAACTCCCTGCCCAGCCACGCACATAACACACGGACGCACCACCGAGGGCGCGTCACGGTCGTCCTTGCCCCACCATTTCCCCAACCTCCTCTCCTCCTATAACCTCCCTTGTCGGCACCCAGCAGTCACTTTATCCGTTCCCGACAAAGTTCTCAACAACCCGCTTCCGCGGTAGATAAAAAAAACAAATATTAAAAATATGAATGCGGTGCGTTTCATTGAAGGGAGAATCCTTGGGCTACTGCGCTCCAGAGGGGTCACACTGATGAGGGTTAACGTGTCGATGTGTTGTAAGTTAAAACCTCAAACACTAAAGTGCAATAAAAATAAAATGTTTAAAATGTCACGTTTTTCGCGTGCGATTGGGACTACAACATGTAAAGATCGATACCGCCAATTACGTTCACGGTAACAATTGGATGCATTTTTTCTGCTTTTTACATTTTGTTTTTTTTTTTTCAACTTTTAATGTCTGCATATGATGCTAATAAATTATTAGTTTTAAGCGTTAGCAAATCAGTAATAGTCAAATAATATTGTCAGTAAAATTCCAATAGGTATCTAAAAATCACTCTAGATCTCAGCGAAAGTAACCACCCACTCAACGTGGCAACTCAAACACGATACCTACCTAACTAGTAGAAAAAAAAATGTCATTTTAGCAATTCCATCAAATGGCATATCTTCTTCTCGGTAGGAGCCAAACTAGAGCTGTAAACTAAAATCAGTTTTATACGGACCAGTGTTCACGTTACATAGTTGTTTCTAAAGACCAGAAGTACATACAAGATAATTCATACAAGATCAGGACAGTAATAAAAGGTGCAGGTACTTATGAATGAAGGTATTGGGTATTCTAAAATGATCTTCCGATATCACGAAAAATCCACAGTAAAATGAGTGTGATGCATGAGAACAAAGAAGATTAACCAGCAGTAATGTCTCATGAAGAAAGGTGAATAAGGAAAGATGGAAAAAGTTAGAGAGAATGCAGGTCAGATAAACTAGTCGCAGGCATAGCACAGAATTGAAATACGGATTGAAGATAAAATAGATACGGGGAAGCGTTACCTTTCCAATGCATGACATAATAAATGCAATGGAAGCCAAGAATGAGAAAAAAATAAAAGTATAAATACTGGGAAGGACCGGAAGGGGTGCTGCAGGAAACTGGTGGTATTATTGACACCCAATGTCGAAATCGATTGATTTAATTAAAATAGAGAGCGACAGGAAAATGTAAGGACACCTTTATCGCTATCATAAAAAAACTCTAGGATGAAAAAAGGGACTCGCGTATATTTTCCTCCTTCACAAGGAAATGTCAATGCTTTCCGCTTCTATTAGTCACCATTATTCATGTTAAACCGAGGAACGAAATTTTTCAAAGAAAATTTTTACATTTCCTCATTTTCTTCAAGAGACATGTAAACTTCGATGTCATCACGATGATATGACATTCCCCTTTAAGCGTTTTATGTTGCTCAGGATAAGGACTCACTCTATAGTATCGTTAAGGACATAAAGTCACTACTCCCCTTAGGATAAATTTCGCGTTAGCAGTCAACCACAGTGGATAGCACACTCCCAGATTTTTCGAGCCATGTGTCAACTAAAAGAAAATATAAATTACAACTGAAGCAATAGGATAATATGTCTCCCTATGCGTGTGGCAAGTGTCTACAATGACTATTTACAAATGCGACAATAAGCCGAAGTGGAGAGGTTAAATAGCGGTGGAAATAAGTGTCACTAACGCAAACAAAATACTAAGAGTGAGCAGACACATTTAAAGATAATAAAGCCTCTTTAAAACTATCACGTAAGGAGAAACAGAGAGCATTTTTGAGGAAGATATAGGATGGAATACGTGATGCAAGTCGCGAGGGACGTTAAAATAGAGATTTAAGAAGGAAAAAGCGCATAGGTGGAGTGGAACTCGCTTGAAATGATCATAAGGCCAGGGAGAGGAAAGCAAACAAGATTGCTGGAACAACTTGTCCTTCCAAAAGTCCCTCTGGGAATTCTTCGGTGCCTATGCGCGCTCATCAACGTATGATTTACCCTCTTGTGACCTCTGATACTCCGCTCGTGGGTACCACCAAGTTTTGCTATACCTATGCAGTAGTAAGACTAATAAATGTAGAATAGAGCTGTAGAATATCATGACGATGGTCAAGTTGGTGATGATGCAGACCACTGCAATAAGTAAATGAAAAAGCATATTAACACGTTTGTTAGCCGAGTGCGAATGAAACATCTTGCCATTAAAATAATATAGTTGCCATCAAGCGTCTTTCCTTCTGAAACGATGTAACTCCAAGGCCTTTTCCTTCTAAAATACGTGAAATGGAAAATGATGAAACTGCACTTTCATACGGAAAACATGACCTTGATGAACGAAACGCACAGGAGTCGGCACACTTTTCCACGCGGAATGCGACACCTGGCGAACTTCGCTCACTTGGAAGTATTTCCAGTGCTGCAGTTTCAGACGTCTGATGGCAGCGGCTTCGACAAATGCACCTCGTCCCTTGATTACGCCGAACGCAACTAGGCCGAGACGGCGCCGCTGGCATGCACTCAAAAACACGTACGTGAGACGCTGAGTGCATCCTATGTTATGCATGCATCTGTGTGAACACACATCTTTAGTCTTGCAGGGACACGCTCCTGGCGATCAATATAACAATTGTATAAAGAATTTGAAAAAGAGAAAAAAATAAATAACATTATACAAAACAATTCTTCGATGGTCAGGCTGCCTTGGACGTACAAGGAAATAGATGCATTATTATTTTTTTAATTCGACATATTCCATGCATTTATATTAATGGCAGTTACATAGTTATAGACTGATGTCCTGCAGCAGAAAAAATCAAACACGGTTAGTGTGCTTGGCCTATAGACAATATTCGAATGCCAAATTTTTCTCATACAACCACTAGGAGGGTTTTCTGAAACCGAAGGATAACAGTGCACACCAAAAATTTAACTTCAACGTGTGACTATATGGCTTGTGTTTGCACCCATATTATTCAAAAGACACAACTACAACATTTCATACAACTCTAGCAACATATACATACCTCTATTTATGGTCGCAATAGAAAATAATTTCTTCCGTGAGTGCCGTGACTTGAAAAAAGATTGGAAAGCACTGCCTTTGGGGTGAAAAGAATTTTGAAGACTATTCAAATGCTTAAAAACACAATATAGGGCATCCCTCAAGTCTAGCCAAAAGGCGATTTGTCAATGCCAAATTTGGGATTGAATTGCATAGGTTTTGCATTTCCAGTATCTGTATTATAGCTATCATAAAATTGATGGAACTCCACAGCGGAGAGTTTGGGGTACCAGAGGGCGAATTAAGCGTTGAAGAGCGATCAGAGGTACCGCAGGGCTCAGGTGGGGACCTTTAGAGAGAACCTAAATTTCTTCATTCTTCCTCTCTTGTATGCTCTCCTCTCCCAGACATCATTCTCTCTACAAGCGAGTGCCACCAAGTTTTGCTACACCTATACATGGTTTTACACACAAGCACGATTGCTACAATCTTTCATGAAAGGTGAAACAATGGCGTTACCCATTAACAGGAAAAATAGGAACACTAAAAACAATTTTTACATGACTCCATGCAAGAATCCTCTCCAAGGAGGTTCAGGGTGTGAACGTCCTTGCCAAGGGCTAAATTAATAAAGATAAGGGAAAACGGAGCTGAATTCCTATGATTTACAGCAGTTCATGGAGAAAAGAGCATGAGAATAGCTAGGAGGCGTTTGAAATATGGATGTGGAGGAGAATGGAGAAGATGCAATGTAAGTAAAGGAAGACTAAAGAGGTAGTCCTCGGGGTGGTGGAGGAGAGGAAGGTACAGGAAGAGATTATGAGTATGAGTAAGCGGATGAAGCAGATGATAAGAGGCCATGGAATGCTGAAGGTAGTGATAAACGGTAGAATGTAGGAAATGCGAGGCAGGGAGGAGAAAGACAATAGTACTTATGGATGGGGTGAAGGGAGGAGGGACCTATGCAGAGCTGAAGAATAAAATCGTTAAATAAGATAGAGGAAACCTTCCTTATTTAAACCTACCTTACCCGGTATATCACCTCTAATAATAATGGACAATGAAGGAATGCTCTGCCAGCAACGTAGTAAAACCTTGCATAATTATATTGATGGGGTAGCGAAACTGACTCAGTGACAGGGTAGGTATATATATTTCAGATGCATTTCTCCCAACGCCCGTCGCAAATCCCTTGGCGGACTCCACTCCAAAGAACCACCCCCTACAACCAAACCCCAATGCCGTTACCGCCGCCATCCACCCCCGCACTCCTTATATGACCGAGCGTGGGTGGTTGGGGAGAAAGGAACTGGTGTCTGCATGTGTACACAGCAATGGAGGGAGAGAGAGAGGTTGGCCAGGGGGGAGGGGAAGAAGGGGAATGTGAGGGGACGGGGGGCAGGGTGTTTGAGGGCGAGAGTGAGTGAGTCAGCCAGGGACTTGGGGAGATCGATTCAGGGAGCTCCCTAACCCCATTCCCCCTACCCACGGCGCCTCCCCTACCCAACCTCCCCCCGTAACTTCAGTTTCTCTTCTTCCCCCCCGACTAGGCGACCCTCCCCCATATTCCCATCCTCCTCCGCAGTCTGCCGCCCACGTCCTCCCTGACTGCACCCCGACGAAGGAATGGGTACCGCGCATAGATTCACAAAAGACCACTCGAAATATACCCACGGTGCACGAGTCAAATCGTTTTTTACGAACAGTACAGTCGTGTCCAGGCGTATTCACAGCAGTGAAGCTAGAGCAATGACAGCAGCGGTGAAAAGGGGAATGGAGGCAATGAAGTACTCGGAGAGAAATACAGAGAAGTAATACGGCGAACTGGGGTGAAGCGACTTTTGTATATGTACTGATTTGCGTGAAACTTTGCATACGTGTTCTCATTAGCGATATCTATAAATAAAATTTTTTTAAATCATCATACCGATTTGGTGTTTTGGTAATTCAATGCCTTTTTAACACGTAGCCTTATGGCGCATTACATATATTTCTTAAAAATTCGATTACACCTGTACATAATCTTAACGAGAAATAATACATTTCTTATTATTATGATTGTTGCTAACAAATATCTACGTCACGGAAAGTCCAATATTCGAACAACGCGCCGAAAACTCGTAACGTGCTTCAATAAAGGAACAAAAATTAAAATATAATTCTTGTGTCATTTCCATTATTGCCAGTATGATCAGTTCCAACGCATATACAGATTACGTGACATGTGGTCCAAGAATTTTTTTGACTTACTTAAAAACTTATCAAAACGTGCACTGAATGACTCACGATTACCGCTACAGCCACCTTAAAGAATGTAAGGTAGGTCCTTGGACAGTACAGCCAACAATTGTCACAAATGCAAGCGTTTTTTTCTAAATTGTTCTTCCATCAAACTAACAACTTTTTCCATGGTCACCATAAAATTGTTCGCATCTTTTGCATCACTTCATACCTAAAGAATTCCAATTCAGGCGAGCGAAAATAAATAATTTCTGGAAGGAAATATAAAAAACTTCAACCTTTCTCTTGACTTTCCTCTTCCGCGCTTACCAAGCATTGAATGACTTCGGTATTTTCCCTAATGGATATTAGGACATTGGGCAGTACTGCCTTTTATTTCCCCGCGTGAGGGAGGTTCAAATTTTACATCTACCTCACAAAAATTATTTCTTCTACAATAATACGTACATATATAACCATCACGCCATTCCCTTTCCAGGTACGCAATGTCAAAGAACTTAGTTACTGCTGTCAGGCCTAAAAAACTGGCTCTCTTAATAATTTTCTCCATAATTACCAATCCTTGCATACCTCTTTCCTTTCTCTTACACTAATGCATCGCTTCAAATATTAATTCATTCTCAAACTGCCTCACTTTACACAGACCGAAATTCCAATTCTGGCAAAGAAAAAAATTAACCGAAGAGAACCGCTGCATAATAAGGCAGCTAAGCAAAAATACGGCAGCAGGGCGTTGACAATTGATAATACAATTTGGAGAAATAAATACCTAAAACATGAAACAAAGTACAGGATTCATAGAACATGCATAAGACCAATTATGAAAAGTACAGCAGAGACTAAACCAGGTACATCCAAGACGAGAAGACTAATAGAGACTTTAACAGAGATGAAAATACTTAGAAGATTGCAGGCAAAACACTTGCTGTCGGAATAAAAATTATGGATACCCGAGTTTGCAGCCTGATAGCTAATGAACGAATAATCTTATATGAACAGTAGTTACACCTAAGTTTGGCTTATTTCATTTTTCGTTTACTTATATAAACAAAAAAATTATATGATTATTTCTTCTATTTTTATGACATCTAGAATAAAAAAGTACCGGTTTTTTACGTCTTTCAACCGCGCCTCCACTTTGAAAATGTGTAACGTAAAAACGTGTTATTCGATCAAAACCAAACTACACCACCAGTTGGATACAAATGTTTTCTACTATACTTCAAAGTTTCAGCTTTTTATATTAAACCAAAAAAAATTGTTATCAAGTAACTACCTGCAATTTTATTCTTGACTGAAAGGTCGCACACAGGCGTGATTGGTCGCGTTGAGGAGCGTAAAAGATGAAATACTCACTGATATCATTCTCAGTGTCACAGTAAAAACTAGTGTTTTTACATTGAGAGTTATTCGAAAAGCGTTTTCGTTAAGTCTAGCAGGCGACCGGCTCGGCCGGATTTACCGTCACCGGGGTGCGCTGTTGCCCAATTCGCGCGTACACCCGCTCTTCTCCACCAGCCGCTCGGCTACAATGTCAGTAGGCTTTGTTTGTTATGTCTTCGAGTCTATTTATTTCGTTTTTAACTTATTTGCTAAGAAGTTATTCTTTCCATTTCCCATCACCTTTTCCTATGAGGGCTTTGGACTTCATATGGCAGGTCTAAAAAATGGTATTTACAGCTTATTTACACAAGAATTTACAACATATAACATTACTATTTACAAATTTGTTTACATTTATTCATATTCGTATTCTTCAGAAGAGTCTATGTGTTCGGAAGATTCAGAAGAGTCCATGAAATTTTGTTATTAGTAGCTCCACAGTAGGGACATCGTCTGTTAAGTTATCTTTTTCTCAGTAATGATCTTCTATCTTTTTTGCATGGGAAATACACTTCCGCCACAGTTCAGGAGTTACAGAACGTAAAGCTTCTTGGCAGAGCGTATTTATTCCCTTCTCTGCAGCGTTGAACAAATACTTTTGCTCCCTTGCCCTTAACAAATTCCCAAATCAATTCAAAGATAGATCATTACACTAAGATCTGTTCTGCGTTTCTGCATATGGCAGTATCTCCCATAGTCTTTAGCCTAAAACTTTTATGAAAGTTGTAGATATCGTTGATATCATTACGAACATTTTTCTGCCGTCCATCCTGAAGTCTAAATAGGGCCATATTTTTTGTACTCGTTGTAATGCAGCCCTGAATAAACAATTCAAGGTCTGGTTTGATCTATATAGATTAATCCGATGAGATTTAGATGTTTTCATATTGCAAAACTTCCAAGATAGTTTTAACCAAATCACCATTCCACGTCTGCCAAAGCGTATGAATTGCATCCTGCCTACAGAGATATTTATTTCCAAATACATTGATATGACTTTCCTTTCCTACATTATATGTTATTAAGAGTTTGCTTTAGCGAAGTGAGGTACATTCAATATCAAAACAACCAAGATGGACGAAGTGCACTCGTTTCATGCGATCTTTTACGGGATCCACGGGATCATTCACGGAATCATGCGATCAAAAATAGAACATGTTATAATTTTGATCGCATGATCATGCGCATGACCGAATTCGCCGAATTTTCCGTATTACACGAGGCATCAACGTCATGCGCATGATCATTCGAATGATCATTCGCAGTGTAAAACGGCCTTTAGAAGGCGGTAATTGAAGAAGGGAAAACCACAGTGGCCTACGATAAAGGAAGAATAATAACCGCTGCATAAAACATCGATGTTTTCCGCATCGTCTTCATTCCTCTCTCCCCCGCCCCCCCAACCCCAAATTTCGCCGCCCCACTTGGACGCCCGCCTGCCCGCAAACTCCCGACTGCAACGCCGATAAACGGGAAAAGCTCCCCGGGCCCCCCAGACGTCTACAGACAGAAAAGAAACGACGACACACTGCGGGAATCCCAGGGTCTAAAGCCAGAGAGAGTGTGTTTGTGAGGGATAGGGCAAGGAAGAAAGGGTGAGAGTGACGTCCGCCGCGGCCGGGGAAGGGCGCCGCGCCGGCCCAAGCAATTCCGTTCCATCCCCGCCGCACACATACACACCATAAACCCCCTACTTCTTCCATTCCCTTATCTTTTTTTCTCTCTCTCTTCTTTCATTTCTGTTTGTTTACCAAGCGAGAGGAGGAAAATGTGGGGCGAAAGCTTTATCGACGTGAAGGACTCGCTTTTATTTTATATTCTCCCTCGCTCTATCCATCTATGAATCATATAAACACGCCCTCCCCCTACACAACCCCTTGAGTAGCAGAGGCGACTCCGCATTCGGCCTCGTTGTAGTCGTCGCCACGAAAATAGAAATTTCTCGGGCTTTCTGGAATATTATCTCAAAAGGACAGATTTAAAAAATTAAAGAATGATGGATGGAGTAAAAGAATTTGACGCCCAAAAGCCTTCATTCCGGGAGCTCCAGCGACTAAGGTTGTTTCTCACTGTAATTGTCAATCAATCCGTAAGCAGTCTACTATTACTCACGGGATGAAAATCAGCAACAACGGCTAACATTCAGAACTTCATTTACTTAGTGGAATTTCAGTATTTCTGTAAACAAATTAAGAACACTTCGCATTTCCACACGATAATTTACAGTCGAGCACGGTTTCAATGTCGTGAAAATTACGCTATAGCGCCAAAACCAAGGTTGAAAATAAATCATCGTGTGGAAATACGAAGTATTTATCTTTTAAAAAAGAACAGGTAATACGTTTGAATTAACAATTAAATTCTACGAAATCACCCAATTAATGACCAAAATTAAAGCTAATGGGAATAAGGGCGTCGCGTCGTGTTTCTCACTAATGGTGCAAAAACTTTTCTCGCTGGAATTATTAATAAAGATGATTAATATGAGAAAACGTTTCCGGCGAAACTCTGAGGAAATGTTTAATATGCATATTGAAAAATCACTTGGTAAAATTCCACACTTTATTTACGAAAAAACCGACCAAGGTTTTTAAAGTAAATAAAGTGTGGAATTTTACCAAGTGATTTTTCAATATGCAAAGATGATTAAGGCTTGAACACTGCCGTGCTGTACCTGCATCAAAATCACTCGTATTTTCCTGTAACCAGGGGGGCACTTTATCGCAACTAAAACTTTATTCGCAGGTCCTAATTTCTTTTCCGTATGGCAACATATGGATAATCACTCGCCAATGATGAATATATCAGAACGTGTGATTCTTGATTTTTGCCTACATTACATTTACAAATAAGTTTAAAGAGACTAGTACAAGGACTTAATTAGAGTGATATACACATTAAATACAATCATGATCAACAAAGTTACATCACTATAGGGTATTGTCCAAAAATCATTAGCCCTCGCCCCAAAAGATGGCTAATTACCAAGCTGGTTTATGATTTGACTGGAATTAAAAATCAAAATAAAACCTGGAACAAAGATCGATCGTATGGTATCCCTTAGTTCGGAAAATTACGACTCACTAGCAAATAAAAATACACGCTCAAGAGGATGCAACAGATTCAAACATTACGTTTACAAGCAAATTATAACCGTATATACCTACTATAAAACGCATTCCCTTACCGAAAAGGATTTGTAATGGCCAAGTCCATGCATATGCGTTGCCCTCTACACACGTTATTCCACCATCATAAAAACTCTTTAGTCGCCGAGAAGTCATACGTATTTGGTCACCAGAATCATAAACTTAAATGGAGAACTATCAATTACAAGAGGTAGTACTTTTAGCATCACATCCGTGTGTGTATGTATTTTTTTCCATTAAAAAAAGTTCAGCAACAGGAAAAATGATGTTGATCAGTTTACTTCCGCCAGACCATTAAAGAAAAGGAAATATAAAAATGACATCGCAAGAGAAAAGATATATTTATCTCACTCACACTTCGTGCATATATTTTTATTTCACCTTATTTAAATCAGAATGAAATACCTATGCTGGCCACTTCAAATGAGAAAAAATCCTAAAACGTTTGCCCTCATACTTAAACATGAGACTGGCTCCAGCAAGTGACTACATACTAATAGTACCTAATAATGTACATGTTCTTTCAATAACTCTTGATGGGAACTGAAAAAAGTTTTAATATGCATTTAATGTAGGTATCTATACGAATGGGTTGATAAAATGAGCTTCTTTCATTAAATCGGTATGATTAAGTGGCACTAGAGATTATGAGAAGATACTCAAATGATTCAAAACGGAAGCTGAGGCAAATATTTATCACCCTGTCAAACCACAACATTCCCTTTTTGCATCCGATATCATTCTCAGCAGCTGAAGAACAACGCCAGCTGGTGAATACAAAAAATGAAACCCATAGGCATCAAAGGCAATAAATCGTGATAATTTGCAGAATTCTATTTCATTCGAGAAATGAATTTGCGCAACCACAGATGGAAGACCAACAGGAGAGATGATGGGGAAGAGTAGTCATGAGGATGTATCACCAATGACGTTCCCAAGTGTTAAATGCAACGCCACAACCGCTCTTCAGACTTTGGAATTAACGAAGGGAAAAATAATCTAAATCTTCCTCGTAACTAATAGACGAGCATTACCTGAAGAAAGATAACACGATAATCACAAGGTGACAGATTATTTAACATGCGAAGACGTACATGTTTCTACCTCAAACAAAACGTATTCCTGGACATAATATGCAATGACAGCTCTTTCATAATTACGGTTTGTCATGGGTACTAAAAGACATGGAAACTTAAGAAAAAATGATTTATTTAATTTCCTTACAGTATTAAATGGATAATAACAATTTTAAAGGCTCAACAGGTCACTCGAAATTGAGCGAAGGACGATTTTTACGAAAAAATTAGAGATTGATGAAAAGGTTACGACGAATACAATGAAAATACGTTAGAAAATAAGTGTACTATGTGTTACGAGCATTAAAAAGCAATTAATTAATGACTGAAAATACGACGGAGTAAAAAATTGGACTAAATAACAGTTTCTGAAACAAAGAAAAGACCAACCCGCTCTGAGGACGCCCTCGAGTATATTTCAAGTAAAGAATTCTAGGTACAGAGATTCCATCCTTGTAACTGATACAATCTAACTTCGGAATGCGCAAAGCTACAAGCATATTCCGATTCCATAAGACCAACTTGTATCTAACCGCCGTAAATAAACAATAGAACAGTGGCAAAGGGAGGCAAGTTCGGCATTACACCAAGGATGCTAGCGTCTTAAGCTCTGTACAAGATGCGACTGTCAGCTTCATAAATGAAGCATGTGAATAATGAGGACAAATAAATACTGCCAGACGGCTAGTTAATTAGGATGCTGAGTGAACATACAGTAGGGCGACGAAATAAGACACTTAGGTGATATTACACAATGTCGGGACACGTAACTAGAGTAGGTACTTATGAATCGAGCAACAGGCCCTTCGCAGAGTTCCTACTAAATCTCTGGCCCGCGTTTCAGCTACCAAGCAACCAGTTTCTTGGGTAAAACCCGAGTCGGATATTATTTGGGTGTGGGCAAAACTAAGTGATTAATTTCAACAAATACGTAAACCCAAATGTAAAGCCATTTCTTTGAATACTATGAAGTTTCACCATATAGCGCCTTGACAAGAGCAAGGCTTGGACTATAAGGAATTTGAGTGCAACCATGGAAGAGGTTAGCATTTACACGGGGGGAAAACCCTGGAGGAAGGAACGAATCCTTTTACGTCTATTCGAATGGATTAGCCACCAAATGGAGCGACGTAGAGTGTGGGCCTTTATGGGGGAAAGTAAATGTCTTCAGACGCGTGTGACACCACAAATCCTCACGCGACAATAAACGCCTTTATTTCCAAAGTCATCTGAGCGAGAACATGCTCGTCCGAGCGGATGGGGAGAGGGGAAGAGAGAAACGAACTAATATAGCAAAGGGAGAGGCGACAAAGTTGCGGGAAATGGACTGGCGAGGGTGGAAAATGGATTGGGTGCCGGGTGCGGATCTTGAGCAAGGGGACAAGTAGGTATTAGGGATTAGGTGCGCTGAGGCAATCAACTGGACGGAGAAATGAAGGTGGCCGTGAAATAGATGAATAGATAGGCGGAAAGACAATGAAAATGGGTGAGTTACAGTTGAAAACAGGGTCGGCATTAAGTATCTTGCAAACTATACGAATTATTTCTATTTCTTCGAGTATGCAGCTCCAAAAAGTAACGCCACAAACCTTAAAGATTATTTGAAAAAAATACACTACTGGAAAGACAGAGAACGGAATATGTGGGACATTTCAAGTACCTAGAAGATATTCTGAACAAGATGGTTTAATAAGTAAGGAAATATCGGGCATAATTGCAGTGGCTAAGGAAGTATAAAATATGAAATGGGAGTTTATAATGGAGATTCCCAGTTAAGGCATAAATAAAAGGTTTACAGTATGCTTGCTGGTACTTCATGTGGAGGACAGCATCCAGTATGACTGGAGCCGTCCTAGAGGGTTTCACACGAACAATGAACTTGTACCGGCGAGGAAGCTGTATTCATATAGTAGTGTATCTGCACTATAATTTTAAATTGAATAACATATGGAAGCAAGCAAACAAAACAACTGTCGGGAAATTTATATTCATGACTAATATCATGCCCAGAGAATTACTAATGGCCACAGAAGGTATAGATGGTAAAGATTTCAGAAAGTGAATATCGCACAGCGACTGTAAAAGCTAACGTGAATGGTCGACGACCACTAGGCCCTACCGGGAGCGAGTAGGAAACTAGAACCGCATCAATTATGAAATAAAGTAGCTCGGCGAATATGATAGCGATTATGCTTTTCATCCAGCATTCTGGTTCAATGACATATAATACTGGTAAGCTATCATACTAGCGAGTATCCTCGAACTTGTGGTAGATCTTGTGAAACGGGCTTTACTGTTCGACTTGGATACTTGGTTTTCTCGGAAAGATTTGTGTATACTGAAAGCTTTTAATATATAGCCGAGGATAACAATAACGAGTGGTAACTGGGAAGCATGAAAGACAGACAAAGGGAAATTAACGAAATTGAAAGTTTCATGCCATAGGTAGAGGATTTTATCGCCAGTAAATAATGAAAGTCTCCAGTAGTTTTCCACCTGACGGCGCTCCTGCCAGAAGAAGCTAGCAACACGAACTTGTAACTGAGTAATCAATTTATTATAACATATATTTGGAGTATGCTCTTACGTGGCAGAAAGCTCGGGCGATAAATATAGCACTGCAAAGAAGAATGGAAGCATTGGCAAAGTGGTGCCAACGCAGAATGATGAAAACCAAACGGATTGAGAGAATCCTCATTGAAGAAGTTAATTCATTGAATACATTCTGACACACAAAACAATACTGAAAATTACAATAGACAGAAAAATCCACGGGAAACATTGTTGAGCAGGACCAATGATAGCATAGATGAAGCAAATCATGAGGGACATTTAAAAGAAAAATTATGAAAGAGAAAAGCGGAGAGCTGAGAGAGTGGATAACAGTAGCAAACCAATCTTTGGATTGATCACATCCTATGGTGTATATGATGATAAGGAAGTTTAGAGAAAACACTCCAATGGAGTGAAAAAATGGTGGCTTGGTGATAAATAAAACAGTACATCCCCAAAAAAAAAGATTCGGCTACATTGAACTATGAGTTGCATCTGATGATATAGTTAAAAGCTAAACCGCTAGAGCAATGAAACCAAATCATTTGAATAAATTTGATTGTTTCAGGCTTGACTTCGTGTAAGTGATAGATATCCATTTTTAATAAAAAAAACTTTGTACTTTTCCACACTTTATTTCATGAAATAAAGTGTGGAAAAGTACAAAGTTTTTTAATAAAAATGGACAAATTATTTGAGCTATTTACGGGTAATCTCATTATACTTTACTATCGTGAAAAGTTATACCCTATTTCCCAACTCATGGCGGCTGACCTTGAATGCACTGATGTACTTTTCACTTTTCCAGCCAATCACAGAAGAACGGCATGGAAAGCATTAGGAGGTGGGAACTCAGTCTCTCTCCGACTGTCATGTCGTGAGGTTCACTTTGGTCTCGTGTCGTCTGTGTTGCCAGGCTAAACATCAGTGGTTAACGTGACTACCAGCCACCCAACACGCATGTATTGGCCAGAGCAAACAACACTGTTCGGCCGCCGGGAGTCAGAAACTGAGGCAGAAGGAGAAACACCTTTCATTGGCTACTCATTCTGTGACGTCCACCCGCCATGAGTTTGGAAAGGATATAATAATTAGATCGCCACCATGAGACAGTGAACTCAATAGGGGCTGACCAAAGACCAAGCAAATAACCGACATAAAACAACACGAATGAATGCTGGGCTGTAATAGGGCAGAGGAAAAGAGGAAATTGGGAGGGTCCAGAGATGCTGCAATCCTTGGCGACAGAAACCAGGCCCACCCGCCTAAAACCTCCAGCAACCCGTCCCCATAGGAGATATGACGTCATCCATACGGACTACATTGTGTGCGTGGGTGATCGAAGATATCTGCTGGGATTGGCGCCGGGGGACGAAGGGAAAGGGGGGGAGAAGGAGTTCTGGGAGGGGGATGCTGGAACGAAGAAGGGGGGACGAGGGGTAACGATGGAATGGGAAGTTTTAGGAGCGGGAGAGGAGGGGATAAGATCGAAGCGAAGGGAAAACGTCAGAACGTGCGCGTGGGCGAAAAGCTATAAATGAGGAGCATCTGAATAAGCTTCCGGTAAGTAGATTTTTCCGCGAGAATTCCTGACGGAAATAGACAGTCAATAGAAAGAAGAACGCGCAAGCGAGAGCGGCTGGAGATAAGCTGTTGCCCGAAATAAAGGCAGTCGATTCAAGAGAACCACATAAGTGACTTCGGAGCGTCTAGTGTTGGAAGTTAAACGGAAAACCGAAATTATATGAACTTTTATACACAAATAATAGGGTCACGCGTTACTTTTTAAATTTTTATAATTAAAATTTCATGCCAAAAAATAAATAATGATGATAACGGGTGGTAATATTTAAGGCTCTAAGATAGTACATTGATTTCCAACAGATTTTGACGTTTCGATTATAAAAAGCAAGCGGCAATGTTGGCTTTAATGATGGCATCACCGTGCAAGTTTAACTCTAGGTGTAAGCTTTTTGATGTTGGTACAGTGGGAGACTTAACAAAACGAGCATTTTTGGTGCACCGGGTCTTGAAAACAAGAACTTAGGATATCTATCAACAACTACAATCGGTATTGTATTACTTACGAGCTTACATTAACTCGTCTATTGTCGGCATCATTCATTCTTTCGCCTTGTACGAGTAATTCAGCTATCATGCATCTAACTTTGGAATATAGCTTCAATTGGCCATTTCCCAGCCACATGTTACTTCAATAGACTTTTGATATTATCTCCATTTGGCTCCTATGGTCAAAACCCGGCAGCTCCATAGTTAGTAACGTAAACAAACACATAGGGGCTTATCCCTGAGTTGGGAGCCCTAGAGAGAAATAAGTAAACCATGCCCTCATAAAATATGTACCTCACCAACAATACCGTCAACATTTCTTCTGTCGCTTATCATACTAAAGTCCGCTATCAATGAAGACATATATGTGACAGGCAAAGGGCTGCCAAACCACGACAAGAAAACATGAAACGACAGACAGATAACAGTCTAACAGCCTTGGGGAGTTTAAAAGGCAGGCATATAGATGGTACTATTTATTAAAAAAGCGACGAATGAAAACAAGCAGCTTAGAATAATTTACAACAGCTTCATTAGCCTCCTTGGATCATAAATTACAAATTGTTCGAAAAGCCACCGGCACAACACCGGCATGGAGACGGAATCTTATTACTGCTTATTACAACACACACAAATAATTTGGAGAAAAAAATGAGACCTGGTTAAGCAACTGATAAACTTTCATCTTGGAAAAATGAAAATGCCGGTCGCTATGGATAGTTTGAGCGAGATGTCACGACACATTATATTGAATGAATTTAGTATTGCAAAGAAAAATACCTCATTTTTCTATAAAATATCAGCCACTTATCGAGCTAAATTTCGAGATGTTTGCAAAAATAATTGGACACCATTTTCCATGGGACGCGTTACGCAAAAAAACAATATGAAAAAAGAAAATTTTAGATACACACACAGCGTCCGAAATGTAACGAGGCTTAATTATCATGCATTCACATTCATTTATGAAATAAAGTTACACTCACTTTAGTACTTGATATCGCAAAAAAAAACTTGGTTTGTGAAGGCACTTCCGGCGCACGGCGTGAAGCAAATAATCTTCAAACATGCAATTTAGATTATTACTGGGAAGCTCAGTCATAAAAATAAAGTTTTTGCACAATTACTTCATGCTTTATATTATATTAGCGAATTATGCTAATGCATTAATAGTCGTAATTACACTAATTTTAAATATAATAATATAAATAAATAATAATGTATTTATTGCTCCATCAAGTTTTTGTGCACAATATATTTGAATAACATTAAACACATACTGGAGCTTTAGGTGATCCCGAAGGCATTTGCCTGTTGGTGGAGTTTTAGGGTATAGTGTAATGCGTGTTGGTGACTTCTCACCCCCTGCCACACACCCTAGAGGTGGCTTGTAGGGTATTTTGTAGCTGTAGATGCTTCTCACAACCATTAAAATATTAAAGTTTAACCCGAATATTGTCTCTAATTACACTAGAGAAAAATCACGCTCCAACTACCTATACCCGAAGTAAACCTTAAAATGGACGAAAGCAAGACGCGTGCTTGCATTTCGGATGGTATTTTAAACAGTATAGATAAAATATATCACAATATAAGAAATCCTACAAAAGCAATAATAAGACAGGCCCATAAGACATCATGGTACAGATTTATAAGTGGGATAGAAGATGATTTACATGGTAGGAAAGAAATAGCATATTAAATAATGAAACATCTTAAAAAAGTGGAGAGAGAAACAGCTCGATTAAATGTTATACCAAAAGAAGAATGGGTAAAACACGATAAGAGATTATGGTATGACCCAAAATTAAACGAAAATCATGATAAGGATGTTACCCCAGAGGAAACAATAGGAGTAGACTCGATTGACCTGAAAGAACTGGAATACGCTCTGAATAAAACAAAGAACAGGAAAGCCACTGGCATAGATGAAATTAATCAGGAGCTGATAAATATGGAGTTGGAACCCTAGAAAGAAGAATCCTACATTTGTACAACATGTGCTGGATAAAAAATGAAATCCCAGATGAGTGGAGGGTTGCCAGGGTTGTTTCCGTCAGAAAAATAATCAATACTAGGCTACAAGCTATCCCCGATACTATCTTATTAGAAGAACAAGCTGGCTTCAGGAAAGGCAGATCTTGCATTGACGATGTTTTCACAATAATACATATCATACAAAAACGAAGAGAATTTAACCTTGAAACGCACCGAGCATTCATATATTATGAAAAAGCATTTGATCGTGTCAACAGAGAAATCTTATGGTCAATTATGGAGAACAGAGGATTTCCTAAACACCTGACAAAAGTTACTCAGAAGTACGAGAATTGTGATTGATACTGGAAAGCAGCAGAAGCAGGAAATTTTCATTACCCAAGGCGTTAGGCAGGGCTGTAGTGTGTCACCTACTTTGTTTAATCTATACATAGATTACCTTCTAAGGAGATGGAAGGAAGATAATGTAGCACCAGGCATAGAATTGGAACCTTCTGAGCACTTAAATACGATATTATTCACCGATGACCAAGTTATCAAACAAGGCAGAGAAGATAAATTGCAAATGGCTGTTCACAAATTACAACTGAGTAACATGTATAACCTTAAAATCTCAAAAGCTAAAACTAAAACAATGGCATTTTTAAGGAAGTAATCCGAAAAAACAAAAATTGTCATAGAAAACCAGGTACTGGAACAGGTATCCCATTTTCAATATTTAGGATGTGATATAACGTACGACGAGGACAAAGATATCAGGAATAAAATTAATGTATTCCAGAGGATATGTGGGACAATAAGAAGAAATTTAAAAGGTAAAACAAGAAAAGATACCCAGATAAAATTTTATTAAGTGATGGCTGTTCCTATTGTGTTGTATGGGTCAGAATGTTCAGCAATAAAACAAAGAGAACTGAAACAAATACAATCATCAGAAATGAGATTTCTTCGAGCAGTTCAAGGGTGTACAAGGATAGATAAAGTAAGGAACACAGCTATAAGAGAGGAACTAGGTGTCCAGCCGATATCGGAAAAATTAGCAGAATACAAAAATAGGTGGGAAGAGCATGTACTACGAATGCCTAAGGAAAGATATCCTAAGCAGGCTTTGGAATATAAGCCAATAGGTAAAAGAAGCGTCGGAAGACCAAGAACGAGATGGTAAAGCGAAGCCGGAACAGGCTTACAGCCTAAACCTGGACGGAAGAAGAAGATTTTAAACGGCCAAATATAATATCCATTCCCACACAGCCCATTAAAGGAAAAAAATGGAACCCCAGACGGATGGATGGTTTCCGTGATCTCAACCACCCACATCTGAAGTCACGATTCCGAAAAAAAATTAGGACGCCCCGGAGGCTACAACCGTTACCAAACGTGGACCGAGAGAGCATCTCTCCTTCACCCTCCCTCTCTCATCTGCTTTGTGGCCGAGGAACAACTCGCGTATGGCAACGAGCGGAACTCGTGTGGAGGGGGCTAGTCAGGAGGGGGTTGGGAGGTAAAGGGAGAAGGAAGGAACGCCGTGTATATCCGTGTGCGAGGCCTACGACAGTCGCGTGGGCGCGAAGTGGAGGCAGCTCCCTTCCCCCCACCCCTTTCGAAGCCGCCGCCGGCCGGCCGCTCCCTCAAGGCCACGGCCCTCTTAAGGATTTTCAGCGCCGGGACAGCGGAGGAGATGCCAAGAGGCGACGACGCTTGAGAGGGATGGGAGTTGAAGATGAAAATACCAAAAAACCAACTTCGCATACGTGTTATTACGAATGCCATCTATTGATAAAAGTGAAAAAAATTGCATTTCACCGATTTGGTTTCATGGCAACTCAATGATCGATCTGTTACCTAGTACTAACAGCACGCCGTGCATGCTTTCAGTATAATTCTTGCATCCCTCTCTGTCCATTTATGTAGCTGTAAAATACTAACGATCCTTCTAACATTGGTAGTATATCCATAGTTTGGCCTGTGCGATTATTCGATTAATTGAATCGTCGATTCAATTATTTTTACAATTGAGCGATTATTTCAGCACATCGATGGCGATTACGGTAATCGACTCGATTGTCAATTTTTTTCAAGTGTCAATTATTGTTCAATTGCTATTCAATTCATAATTATTGTCCGGTAATCGATTAATTGAAGATTATTGACGGTGGTGATGGCCACCATCTACCCCTCCCTCCCTCCAGAAGTTAGCTAGCTATCCCGGGGACATTGTCATCGGCACACGCCAGTGTCTGTCGGATTGACACCCATTTCGATGTCAATTAATCGAATACATTTTCAATTATTCTTATAATTGATCGATATCGATTATTTTCGATAATCGCACAGACCTACCTATAGTATAGTGCATGCATGTGGTAACTACTCAACCCCCTGCCACACACCCTTGAGGTGGCTTGCAGGGTATTTTGTGGATGTAGAAGTCTGAACTAGCACGAGAACGTGGATGATTGGAACTCGTGGGAACGAATTACATCATCATCATTAGTCATAATCTACTGTCTACTACTGCCTGTAGTGCACCTTGCAGATGTAGATGTAGAAGTGAAAACTCTACCTAGTGAGGGTGGGAGTTTCATATGATTGATCGATCGCAACTATTATGATCCCTTATTGTACGCGGAAAAAATGACATTTTTAAGCTATCGGTTTTGCAGTCTATTTTCTTTATCTTGTTCAACAATTAGGTAACACTGCTAATATTATCGTAGCAACCCTTTACAAATCTTGCCGCCCTCCGCTGTAATGTAATGCTATCCTGCGCCCCCCCCCCCCCCCCGTTGTTACGCCACTGATGGGAATTACGAAAATTTAGAGGGCTCCTCTTTTCTATGTTACAAACTTCAAGCAGCTTTAAAACATTTTCACGGCTAATTTCGGAGCAGTATGCAACATCACCGCCCACCTCTCCCCACTTGAATAATCTGGACGCTCCACAATATTACAGATGATACCGATGACCTTGCAGTGCACCCATTCAAAGTCCAATAGCCTTTCAGGGTGGCAATCGCTGCACATTACAGAAAGTTTGTATAACATTGACTTACATTAGGCATTTGATACCCGCAAGTATTCCAACTTTGCCAAAGGGTGTCTGGAGAGGTGTGGTGAAACAGCACTTTTTAAATTTAAATACATGTGTTCTGCCCACTGGAAGTTTTATTGTACAACGCGTTTCAACGCCTAAGCGTTTTCATCAGGAACCATCACGTCTGTACCTGTAGATAAAGATTTTCTTTCATAAACTCACAAAACTTCAGTGCAAATAGTTTGTTCTGTCCACTGGAAGTTTTATTATACATACAACGCGTTTCAACGCCTAAGCGTTATTATCAGGAACCATCACGTCTGTAACTGTACCTGATGATAATGATTTGTATGCATAAACTCACAAAACTTCAGTGGAAATAGTTGAGTATGTTGCGGAGAAATTGAACCCCGTGCCACACACCCTTGAGGTAGCCAGCGGGGAACGATATAATGTAAGTATGTATGCGCACAATATTACATTTTTGAACAAATAAAGCAACTACGCGAAACAAGCTGTTATAAATGGTTAGGTCATTGTATTTAAATGTACAACGAAATACGCCACCAATAGAGAAACCAATCGATCTAAACTTAAAGAAAACTTTTACAATTTCATATTGCACGCGGAAAAGAAAAAATTAAAACTGCCAACACAGCACTCTAATTCAAACCTATTACCTGTGATCAAGTCGCATTGTGTCGAAGTTCACAACATATATTTGACGTAGTCGTAAAAAAAGATTTTAATTCAAACTTAAGTTATCCTATTCTTTAACCTACGGTCTGATAGTGATACCCTTCTAAGTAGTTGTGATTTGTGACACCAATTAACTCAATTAACATTTTCATTTCTTCGTACCATCTTCAAATTGCATATTTTGATACGGAAATCCACCTCACCTGGCAAGAACTCCATATACAGGCTGTATAAAATGTAGTAGGAGCTAAGGCTTCCGCAGTGGTTTGATATATTGGATTTCATTTCTTCAGGTGCAACTACGTGTCAGCGCTTAGGTGACGACAGTTTCTCCTCCGTTACAGGAGGCGTCTTCAGGTTGAAGTGGCGATGGAAACTGTCTTCACCTAAATGCTGAAACACGCAGTTGCACCTGAAAAAATGGCATCCAACATGTACAATGTATTGCAAATGAGACGTAACGAGAAAGAAGTAGCAAAGTTCCCTTACTTAAATGTGACATCCGGTGGAAGAACGTTCTATCGAGCCATATTTCAGAAGAAGATTCAGGAGGAACGAGATCCAAAAATCGCCCCGCGAATAACTCCTTTCAAACGCCCCAAATTTTTGCACGAAGGCCGTAAAACATTTTTTAAACGACTCCTACCAAAGTTGAACCCCGTAGCCCCTTTGTCCCCCTTAACAGCGGCGAGTAGATATATCTGGCGATGGCTAGGGGCGTGGTTGCAGTGGGAGCTGTTACTGGTGAGAGATGTGCTCCAGAGAGGTCATTCGGTCAAATTAGAGACGGAGGGGTGAACCGTGAGAAAGAAGATGGGCAGAGCAGATGAAACCAAGGAAAGTGGAGAAAAACCAGGTATCAGCACAGTCATTCTCTAAAATAAGAAGGCTCAGGCCAAGCCTCTCACATCCAGACAGGTGCTAGGCTACGAATGATATAGAATGGCCTGGAATAGATCGAGCACTCCAGAGCAGCGAGATATTAAGAAAAGATATTCTGATAAACTCAGAAGTGTTTCCAAATAATAACGTGGGAATCTTTCCATTACCGATGGTCGAAAAGTTGATTTTATCTGCTACGTGGGTACAAAGTAGACAGTTCATCCGGTAGAAGCAATGATTGAATATGATAAGGGAAATAGAGATCAGAAATGAGAGACGTAAAATGCCTTTTTTCCCTGGACAACAAGTGAACATAATTTTTGTCATATGCATATATATATATATATATATATATATATATATATATATATATATATATATATATATATATATACATATATCGTCTATGAAATTATTACTCCCACATTGTACACTGGACTAAGCATTACTAATACCTCACCCCGCATGAGTTAATTACAGTCTGGTGGTTTATAAGTATTGGTGGAAGACGAGGATTCAAATGAACTACTAACTGTTAGGGGGATATCAATGATGTGCAAAAGAAATAAAAGAGATCCGATGACACATCCTTGGGGCACACCTGATGTGACACGCTGGCACGCAATATAATACAAATTTAAGATCTAATAATTGATCAACAAAGGATACTGATTCACGCTGGAAACCTAACTTCGGGGAATTTTGTCATGGGTCCAACGGATTCCCGATCACATACAAGCTAACCTCCACCTGCACCTGGAATAAACCACTCCCCGGAACGTCGTCATAGCCACCGCACAGTCCTCGGGATGACGCACGGACACACCCCTGACCTAGGACGCGTAGACGAGGACAGAGGCGTGGTGGTGACGCCAGGGAGTGCGCCGTCGAAGGAAAGGGACGAAGAAGCTCGAGACAGCTGCGAGACTGCATTGAGTGTGGGGGAGGGAGTGGGGTGGGGAGAGGAAGTTCAGCAAGGAGGGAAGCAGGGGACGAGACTCATCCTCGAAAAACTACAAGGAGGGAGAAAATGTTTTAGGATTCCCACAGAGAAAGAGAAAACAGCCAGAACGAGGAACTTCCGGTGATGAAATGCGAGAGTGCATCGGACGAAGGATCTTCATGTTTTCAGGAATTTTAAGACCCGCGGAATGATAAAAATAATCTCGTGCTCTGCGGCTGCAATGGCACTTCACCGGGGTATCGACCAACGACGTAGGTCAAAAGCACAATTAACTACTGGTGGGCTGGAGGTTAGGGGGGTGGATTATTTGGGGGAATGGAGGAAGAACGGAGAAATCTCGGCGTCGTAATTCTACTCTTAAAAATAGGGGTAAAGATATCATTTAAATGAAAGGCCAAGCTAATCGCAAGGTAAATGACAAATATCCGTCATCACCGGACAGTTGGGAAAGTTACCAAAAAAATTAACTGATTAAAGTTAATGTTAATCTCTGTAAAAAGTAACTAGTTAACGTTAAAAGTTACTTTTCAGTAACTTTTATGAAACTTCAAAAAATTACTTTTTAAAAGCTAGTTTTCGCGATTGGGATAAAATAAATACAAACTTAAAATTCAACACAAATGCATTAAACTTTTACTTAAAAAGTCATTTAACTTTAATAACATTCTCATTTCAAAATTTGCATCGGACATCCGTCCTATCCTGCCTGAAAAAAGAAGAAAAGATAAATAGAACAGGTCGATATTCCCAAAAAATTAACGAAAAAATTAACTGAAGTTAGTTTTGTATCAGTTAATGTGCAATTTTAACGATTTAAGGGTAAAAGTTAACTATTCAAAAAGTAACGGTTAAGTTAAATAGTTAACCACATTTTTAACGATTAATTTTAATCGTTAATTTTTTAAATCGTTAATCCCAACTAGGTCACCAGAGCACCTAACCAGCATGCTCCAATTAAATAATATATGCATCTACTAATGGCACAATGCAGCCCTCCATGACGGAGTGTACTGTTAGAGAGAGAGAGGTACAGGAAATATAATTTATAGGAAAGACTATAAGCGTACCACATTATGTAGAATGGTAGCCGATTAAATCGGTTCGACTAATTAACGATCAAGCATCACAAAGCTATACTATTCCGTAGAGGACTCTGCAGGATAATGCAAGGTGGGTATATGAGATGAAGATCGTAATAAAAAAGCAATTTCAGACCAACAAGAAAGTGGAACGTACTGTAGGAGTGAAAACCAAAAGCAAGGGACACAATCAACGAAGTTGGACAGTTTCCGATCCTTGAGGGGGGCGGTAACGTAAGATTAAGTATGCATGCAAAGCATAAAGCCTACATCAAAAGGGGGTAACGGAGAGCCTGGAGTTTTGAGTTGAGACGAATAAAAAAGATTAAATTAGGAGCATTACCATGGAGCGTAACATTTCATGCTTCAGAAGTTAGGTCTTCGAAGGAGGCGGATGAGCAATGGCAGAAGGCATCCAAAATGTGGGTAAAGAATGAAAACACCAATGAAGCACATAGGACGGCAAGAAATTCATCACAAAAACGCCGAATGGTGCGATCAGATAAACGCGTAACAACAAAATTGGCAACGGCATGAAAATAAGCATAACCGCAAACTATAAAGAAATAAATGTGTGAAATTCAAGTTGACAAAAATCATTCATCTGGACTGAGTCATCAGTCTCACTCGCCCTGACTAGAATTCCAGGATAGGAGAATGAATTTAACAAACTGGTGTAAACACTAGCGGGCGAAACCTTTGAAGTGACGCAGGGCGGCCAGATCAGCGGCAAAGACCTTCGAATCCTCAAATGAAGACAAAATTCTCGAAGGGAAGAAAATTATGTCAAAAATCATTACAATATCCAACCCTTAAACTCTTGAAACCTTCGACAAAAATTTGTAAGCTTTCCCAAAAAGTTCCTTTCCAACGAAGAAGGGAGCTAATTAGTCCAGAACCTGTTGGTTCCCTTTAAACAGACAGTGGCCCCACGATCAAAACAAGCTTCTGAGGATATATTCCAGATTGAACAGTATAGTTTTCTCGATGGTGGATCGATGAAGATTTAACAGCATAGATTTATTAAGGGTGGGTGGGTGAAAACTATACTGCTAAATCGTTGAGGTCCATTTGAACAACATAGGTTTACTCAAATTTCGAGAATATATTTTCAGGGGATTTTTTAACGGAAAGCCAAAGATTTGTCGGCGTTTCCAATAAGTTCCTTTTCAACGAAGACGGGAACTAATTAGCATAGAGCCTGTCGATTCCCTCTAAACAAAAAGGGACTTAATGACCAAAACAAACTTCTGAGGTTATACTCCAGATTAAACAGTATAGTTTTCTCAAGGGTAGGTCGGTGAAAACTACATGAAGAACAGAGGTATACTCAAAAGTTTCGAGGTAATAATTTCACGGATTATTTTTTAAACGTATAAGCTTTCCCCGTCCTCTATTCGAGCCACCGGTCGTCCTCTAAGGCCCACCGCCGCCCCATCTCTTCCAAGCTCCTTCCTACCAGTTGCCACGAGTCTGGAGCAGGTGCCGAGGGCGGCTGGAAGGCGGCGATACCCTAAGGGGAGTGGGGGGGAGGAGACAAGACACCTCACCGGGCAACCGACCAACCCAGACGCCCCAAACCAACCCCCCTCCCTCTTATTCGGTTCCGCACAGACGGGCCTTCCTCCACTTTGCACCGAAATCGATTCTTATGCTCATCATATATGCTCACGCTCGACCGAATCTTGAACCGAAGCCATAATACCACCACAGATGAGCGACCTTTGTAATATCGTTTCAACATGGCTGTTCCAGTAACCGAGGGAGAATCGACCACATTTGCACCACAATGACCTTTTCACCTGCGGGAGAAAATGCCACCTGCGCGGGGCACAAAAGGTAAATAAGGCCGGAGCGGAGATAATATTTATGTTTTCAAACCGAAGGAAGTCAGCAGTTATTGAGTAATAACAGCTAGTCTCACATCCTTCCTGTTTAACTCTCAGGGCATTTTTTTGTAGTAACAAAATACTCCGATTATTTACAGTTTCCCCAACAATGTAATGGAAACTAAATAATTGGAGTGCGTAGTCCAAGTTGGTAAAATTTCACCTCCAGTGACGCATCTGCAAGATTTGGCAAATGTATTCATAGCCGTAGCTTGTTTAACTTTAGTAGGACAGAGTGTAGCTGGTGAAATCTCAGCCCCTGCCACACACTCTTGAGGTGGCTTGAAGTATATTATGCAGATGTAGTCACGGTAGCCACGGCAGACTTCGATTTTAGGTTATTGAACTGCTAGGCTTACATCACACCGTCTAACTTAAGACTTCAGTCATAACACAAACAAAACATCCATACCCGAGGAGAGATCCTAACCTTCTTACTTCAGAACCTATTTAGTTTAGGACTTGCACTAATATTTTTCTCGACAAGAGTTGCATTTTTTACAATGAGGGAGCCACACAATTTACAGGGCTACGGTAAGGGAAACCGTTGTAAAAAGTCGTTACGTGATGCTAACAGATCGAAGGGAAAAGCATAGGCTGAATAATGAAGAAATAACACCGGCAATTTCCCACAAAAATAAAATTTACTTCCAACCAGGGTTTCACTGTTGATACATCATCTTCAGATGCATCAACATTAAAACCCGGGCCGGAAGTAAATTTTATTTTTATGGAAAATTGCATGTGTTACTTCTTCATTATGTACACATTCCACTCAATTTGGCAAGAATCTTCGGATTTTAAAGGCTGAATCTTTCGCGTAAGTTCGAAGCAGAATTTTTTCCGTACAACGATCGACGAATGTGGCTGGAGCCTACGGTAGAAACCATCACAGGCTAAAGAGAAAGATTGCCGGACAGATAAATTTAAAATGTGATTTTTCCGCGGACAATAAGGGAGCATAATATTTTTGATAAATAATTTCTATGATATTCCCACTCTCGCTAAATAAAGACTAGACAAGTGTTCGATAACTTATAATTAATATCAACACCTCACCCCACATAATGTTTTTTTGCATGAATTAGTTAGCCAATGTATCCAGGAATAAATAGCTTCGTCAATACGATTCAGCACATCCTAACCCGTGTATTGCACGCAAGCATGTTTGTCAACATAGCACTCTCCTCGTTTCTGGTACAGGTGTAGTTACTGTTCTGGATATTGATTTCCCATCGGTTGTCACGGGAAGAATAAACAACATCCAGAACGTTCTCCGCCTACACACAATCACTCCTCTTTCACATACTTATGAAGCCAGATCGCATACATATGAAGCCCGATACGCAAAAATGGCTGAATTCATCAATCTTTAGGGGTCTCCGGAATAGAAGAAAGACCGTCGGTATTTTTAAATCAAGACGGGGGGGATCCAAAAAGAAGAAACCGCCTTGCAAAGAAAATGGACGGTAACAGTTTTAACATAGTTTATAACACTTTACGAAATCCCACCTGCTACGGTAAATCTACATCTACGAAGTACCGTGCAAGCCACCACTAGGGTGTGTGGCATGGGGTGAATCCACACCAGGCATGCAGCACTCGTCCCAGAACAAATCAGAACCTCGCACGCCCCCCCTGCCGCTAGGCGCAGGCAAAAAAGCAGTCAGAAGAACAGTGCGCAGTCCAACCGGAAACTGGGAGAGTGATACGTAAATGAACATGCAAACATGCAGAACAATGCTATAGGCACATCTAGTGGTTAATATTACTAATACTGTTAATTTATGCTAGTTAATGAATGCTACGATAAATAAGATCATGAGAATAAAATTAGGGAAATAGACTGCAGAACGGACAGGTTTAAAAGGTTATTTTTTTCCGCGAACGATACGAGACCACAACAGCTGCCACTGAGACTTTTAACTAGGTTTATCGATTGGTAGTGCAGCTAGTTGGTTCATTTACTCCCTAATGATTCAATCCTTACCTAGTATTAACAGCACATCGTGAATGTTTCCGGTATAACTCTTTTTATATCTGTCCATTTATGTAGTCTCAAAATACATCAATACAAATAGATTCTATAGCATTGTTGGCGTGCCTGTAGTGCAATGCATGTTGGTGACATGTCACCTCCTGACAAGTATTTGCATGTTTTTTTCTAATGCATTAATAGTGGTATCTTAATTACTTTTATTGGGGTACAGTGTAGTATATGTAGGACGTAACTCTCCCCCTGCCACACATCCTTGAGGTGGCTAGCAAGGCATTTTGTAGATGCATGAGAATGTTGGGTGAAAATTTCCTCCCTACCACACACTAATGATGCAGATTTCAGGTAACTGAGCTGACGTTGATGAGATTGGCATGGAGGGAAGTGACAATACTCCCACAGGCAGGCCGGGATGATGCGTCGCCATGCAAACGGAGGCATCCCAGCGCACGTTTGCTCCTTCCATCTCCTCCCTCCGTTGTCGCGGGTCGTATACACACACTCCCTCTTCTCCCCTCATCCCGAGGCGAACGATGGAGGAGGAGGAGTCAGAGATGAAGGCGAAGAGGGCAATAAACCGCGCACGGGGACCTTGGACAGTACTTCGCACTCGTTTCATCGCGTCGAGCAGCCACCGGCCGGGAGAGAGTCGACCGACTGCCGAGAGATCTCCCCGGCAATTTCCATGCACGCGCACACGATACTCGACATAAAACTCCTCTGCACACATGGGTCCACGAACGATGATGATGGCGAGAGATCGAGAAAGCACTATGTAGCCGAGATCGACTCGCTCCTGGGGAGGCTACCAACCAACCTCCTCTTTACACTACCTTCGGCGCGCACATATACCCAATTTCTGGCGCAAGTGCTGAAAAGACGGTTCACTTGGGCAAAACAGATCAGCACTCATATGTTTCCGGGAACGAAGACAAGAACCACTGGTGAAATTACAGCACTTTGTATAAAACCATAGTTTTAGCGCTCGCGTACACATTCTCAACATGATTGCTAAAACAATGGTTCAGCTTTGGCTGCAAACACTCAAAAGTCGACACAAGTCAAGAGCACATTTTGGTCCATTTGCCAAATGACGGAGAATGCATCATGTAGCATCGATCAACCAGCTGAAGACGCTACACACCTCTTAATTCCACTGTCTTCAGCACTCATATACACATTTTCAAATGACAGTGCTGCAACAATTGTTCAACTTCAACAACAACACTAAAAACTCGACATAGATGTCCATAGTACACTTTCAGTCCAAGAAAATGGTAAACGACCGAAAATGCATCACGTAGCCACGATCAACTCAAAGGAAAGGCCATCCACCCCTACATTCGACTATCTTCAGGGCTCAATATTCCTACTTAGGTGATTGATACACGAGGAATATCAATATATCCACACAGAACACCAAGAAAGCCAACTCATGGATGTGCGGCAGGGGGTTAATTGTCACCAAAATACACTATATGTTACAAATGTTTTTTAGGAACTAATTGTATGGATCATAAAATTATATGCACGCATTGAGACAAAAATAGATGAAGGATGCGATACGAGCTCTTGCTGGTTACCATAAGTAGTACTAAAAATATAATTTATGCAACAAATCAACCAACTAGGCTACATATCGAACCAACTCTGTATAATGCTATAGCATCATCAGGTACGGACATAACTGTCAGCATATGGTGACGACGTCGCGACGTTGAAACTAGTTCGGCGAGAATCGAGTGCAAATATGATTTTTCAAGGAAAATTGTTATACTTAAAAGTAAAATATATGTGAGCGATTCCACAACATTTAGCCCGACACCACGGATTACCTACATCTACAAAATACCCTGAAAGCCACCTCAGGGGTGTGTGGCAGGGGGTGTAGTCACCAACATGCATTACACAATACCCTACATTAAATATCTAAATATACCTAATACCTAAATGTGGTCCACATACTAACACATATGAATACTTAAATGTGGTCCACAAGCTAAGTTCTTAAATCAGACGATTTGGCAAGGGATGACAGCTTATTACTCTGAACAGTACTGCATACAAAAACGAAAAGAAATAGATGGAGGCATCCCAACTGGCATAAGAAGACGCCTGAAAATAAAAGTTTTTTATAAGCAGGGAGCCGTGAGAGACGAAGTAGGTCATACGAAACGGTCGGACATGGTGGATGTCGGGATTGCGTGGATATATACATTAGTAAGATAACCAAAAGAGTGGAGGATTATTATCCTCGCGGAGAAAAAGATATAACGGAGAGCAGTCAATAACCTGTCTCCTAATAATAAATGGCTAATATAGTCCAGTGTTTTGGGAAAACCTCATAATTTCATCAAACTCACAGCCTAAACTGTGATTTATGAAGTGTTGACGGACAAACATAAATAAGAAAAATAAAAATGTTACAAATATTATTTGGAACGATATAAATAATTGACATATGTACACCCGAAACGCCAATTTATAGAGTAAGTTTCAAAGAATGAATTCAGAAAATTCAGATAGGATCAAATCTGAAGATAAATAAGTTACAAATACCCAAAATCTTAGCCGAAGGCAAAGGAAAACAACAATACTGCCAATAAACAAATGAATATCTTAAATTTACAAGGCATGAGTGATAACTAGAAACTTAACCATGAATGGAACCGTAAATCGGAATTTTCTGTATTAGCGCGTCAATAAAGTAGCAATGGACTAGTGACGTAATACGATGTTTATAATAATCATAGGCGATGCTTTAATAAATAAGACTTCCTGGGGTGGGATTACGTTTCCATATTTCGCGTTGTCTTTATCCAAAACGCAAACCGCTCCGCAATGCTCACAGTTACTGTCCTAAGAACGCACTCCATCAATGAAAATTAGTGGTCTAGAGCACCTGAAAAAATTACGATCACGTTTTCGTCATCATGAGCGCAACTGAAAAATTACGATAACGCTAGCGCACGCGTTATTGTCATCCGTGATCGCGCCCCTGCTTACAAATCTATATCTACAAAATAACCTGCAAGCCACCTCAAGGGTGTGTGGCAGGGGGTGAGTAGTCACCAACATGCATTACACTATACCCTAAAGTTAGTGTAAACTACGACTAATGATGAATTAGCATAAATCGCTAATGCTTGTCAGGAAGAGAGGCCTCACAGCATGTACTACACTATAGATATGCTACCAATGTCAGAGGCCGTTTGTATTTACGTATTTTGCAACTACATAAACGGACAGAGATTCAAGGGGTTTTGCTGAAAACATATACGGCGTGTTGTAAGTACTAGGTAGCACATACGTAATCGGGAGTACTATTACTACTAAGTAAGAGCCACACTACCTATCAACAAACCTAGTTAAAGCCTCATTGGCACTTGTTATGGTCTCTTATCGTTGGCGGGAAAAATAACATTTCATTCCGATGGATTCCGATAGGAAATCTTGATTCCCTTCAATAATATCCCATATTGCATTTCGCCCAATTTCTTCGAGTCCGCATTGGGTTTCATACACACCTGCACACTCATTATTCGAATTATGAAAAAGGATATTAAATAACTTCCAAGATCCCGGAATGCAAGGCCAAATGAACCCCAATGACGCCATAAAGCGGCCTATGACACATCGACACATGCGTAACCGTGCACGTTTTGCCATTCCATCGCCAAATCGACCTTCGCTCGGACATAATGGTCGTCTTCGAATACATTTATGCACGTCACCGATAAAAATGGAGGGTTTCATGCGACATAACAATTTAAATTTTCAATGGAACTCGTCGCTGCACTGCACGAAATTTGCTTCTTGAGTTAATCATCTTTTCACGGTGATAAGAAGTACAGACGGCAATCTTCTATATACAACTTGCAAGGGTGTAATTAAGCCCTTATTCCAGCATAGGTAGGTATAAGTAAAAGTATTTAACATTTTGCCGGAACCCTAAATAGCAGCTGATTAACTATCAAATCAATAACGCCCCCGATAAGGTATATTTGACGAAGATGAGAAGCGACGTGTAACTCAGTGCAAAATACATAAACTAAACTTTTAAATGCTATACATGCATCACTGATCGAAAATGGTTTTTCTTTACGAGTTCGATCCGATCAATCTTTATATACTATGAAGCGGATTAAAAAGAAATCAGTCCAACTTTTTAAGGTTTAAGAAGATGATTGATGCAATTATTTTCGAGAGCCTTGGGCAATTGCTCGCATTTTATTCGGAATTGTAATAAATGAGTTTATTGATAATTTAAAAATTGCTAACAAATAAACAAACCACATCTACGAGAGCTTTGTCCAATGGAGTGTATATATCGAACATAGGGACATCAACGGTAGGTTGTGCGCGAAATATCTTTGCAATGAAGACAACCCCTTGTTCCGTTTTATTTAAGAGCCATGTTTAAGCGTCAATGGGCCAGGGGCGAATATATGGGGGGGGGCAGGGGTTCGCCCCCCCCCCCAGAAATAAGGCCGCATGGCCGCGGCGAGGGGCGCTCGGCTCATGCGCGGATACCTACACTACAGCCGGTCGGCCCCCCCAAAGTTATAACATATATTAGCCACTGCAATGTACCATTATTATGTTATCCTCGGTGACTGTGAGTAAATGCCCGCCGGCTAAGTCCAGTATCGCGGCTTCGAATCTCGACCAGGAGTATTTTTCACCACCCGCGGCATGGTCGTGTTGTGTTTGCCCTGCCCCTCTTCCCATACACGCAATGTAGATGGTGAGTGCCATTTTTATGACTGCCGAAAAAAAACTATGGCAACTTCACGTACCACTTTAAGCCTAGTCATTTGGAAGAGGGTTGTTAAATAATGTTTAAGAATAAGAACCAGAACAATGACGTTCTCAAGCGCGTGACCATTCCGGAGGCACCTCGGCTTCCGTGACATTTGGGCGACGGTTACAGAGCGTAACCAAATCGTCGACTTTCACGCTAGCACGCGTGCCACTGGCGACAAAGTCGACTTCGACCTGATGACGCTCGGAGGACACCGGGCGAAACTGTTGTCCAAATGCAAGAATGAACGAGGTGGGAACCCGAAAATGGACAAGCCTTCATGAAAGAAAAAGTTTGTAACACATTAACTAACTTGACAGCAATGAAAGATCTGAGATTTTTCCGGGCAAACAACGACACCCGAGGTGGGAAACCCGAGGATTCTTCATCTTAATGTCACAGATAACCAGTTCTGCAGTAACGAGCGGACATAAGCTAAGGGCCGAAGAAACTAAGCATAAAACCTAACTTAGTTACGGCAATCACGGCATTAACCAACAAAGGGATCCTAAATGGCACTTCGAAGATATAAATGGAGGCAGTGCAAATTTCATTTACAATGACCTCACAGCGCACATACACGCGTGTAGCACATTACTATGGTAAAAAAGGTGATAGCGGGAGGAATAATCATCTGTTACAACCCCAAAAAATGAGACCGGATTCTGAAAAATGTCAACAACACTACTAAGGACGAGGTTTCCACACCGAAGGTTGAAGCAAGCGATTCAATTTAATTTAGCTTCCATTCTCTGATTTAAAATTCATTCCATCGCAATTATTCCAACAATACTGCCCTTCAACAGTCTGTGAATTTATGTCCCCTTCATTGTTGGTTCATCTATGGTCCTTTCCCCCCTCACAAAACGCCTGTTTCCTCAAATCAGATGAAATTCCTTCAGATATTTATATTATAGCGGAAGATATTTCACCTCACTAATTTTTTCGCTGTCCTATTCATCACTCCTTCCTCTCCGCCATAATTATTCATATTCGTTCTCCCTCCAACCCAACTTTGACATTCACTCTCGTTACCTCTATCCATACTCTCTCCTGCAATTCACTAGCAATTAGAATCGAACATCCCGGAGTTTAGATGCAGAAATACCCTAAAACGACTCTCAGACAATGTTTATTCGGACCCACGAGGGAACCAGAACTGATAATACGCTCTGCGTATCCAGGTGGATACATGTAAACGGGAAATATAAGACCGATGATATCAGTTCTGGGAAAAGAAATGAGATATGATATTTCTGAGCAGAAAGAGTATTTACAAATAACGTTGAGGTTCATTTTACTTCTTAAAAATATTCAGCTATATTCATGGCTTTATAGCCAAATAAATGAAAACAAAATCTAATATTTAAGTTTCCCCCGGTGAATAATATTTAGGTATTACTCTCGGGCTCTGCGCCAGGTAATTGGCTTCATATTTGCCTATATGAAGTCAATTACCTGGTGCAGAGCCCGAGAGCAATACCTAAATGAAAACGAAATCATTCATCCTGAAATACAAGAAAAATCTGTACAAGCGCTGCTTTGTATGAAAATAAATGAATCATAACAGAGCATTCGCGCAGACAATAGCACATAGATACGTTAAATATTTCGAAGTCCGTAAACACAAACAAACAGCAATATCAATGGAGAAATTCAGTCGGCAATAACTATGCTCCACCCTTCAAAATTACGCGAAGATCATCCTCATCTACAGCAGCCAATAACTAATAGTAAAACAAAAACATTGGCTATGCATTGACTAATATAAACTTAAAGCCTCAAAAGAACATGGAATACGCATGTCTGTATCATTTCTTAATTCATTGCCCCAAGATCCGTGTTCTATTTGCAATAGACTCACGTTGAATATCTGACAACGAATTGGCTTATCCCGCATTTCCGTAATGTCTTCTCTTAATCCCTTAGTTGATACACAACTAAATAACTTATCCTTCTTCGCCAAAATAACACAACAACTACGATTATCAAGATATGTGTCCATGGCCGTCCAACATTGGCCACAGAAAACAAGAATTCGAGCCAGCTTTAAGCGGTTTGATATTATTTGCCATTTACGTGCATGCACAATTCTTAGAAAATATCGCACACCAATCGAAGTTTCACATATTTCAACAAGTTGAGAATCCTTTCCAAAACAATAAGGATATTCTGATCGGATGATATTCTGTTACACTCGGACATGTCAGTACAAATCCAATAACACAAAAACAACTGTAATTAAGAAAGCAAACAGTAAATAAACAATACAAACAAAATAAGAGTTCCATTGGCATTCATGTACACCAAATCTTACTTCCATGGAGAAAAAGATACACTAAGAACCTCTCTTTTGAATTACCTCGTAATATTGTAGGGTAATGATAACACGCATTTGAAAAAACGTAAACTTTAAAAATATTTAAGTGACAATTAGATGATTTTAAGATAATAAAATAATATCCAATGAAAGGGCTTAAAATAAAACAAACTTTTCTTGACACTTAAGAACGAAAGAAATTACTCAACTATAGGCAAAGGCGGTTTCACTGTCGCCATAGCAAACTGCAGGTTTTAGAAATGCGTTCATCCTCGGCCAAAAGTAAACAAAACTCACAAGGACCGAATAATAGCATTCATTTTGCCACTTCAACCGTAGAAGTAACAAGCTTCGGCACAAAATGCATGTTCCCAGGATAAAATCCGCGACAAGAGCAGTACCAAGCAGAATTACTGGGTACTGATGCAAGTGATAGAAAACAAGTCGTTTCCAAGGGCAACCAGAGAACCACTTTGGCGTAGGACGAGAGGATAAACCCAAGATCTGTCGCCCCACCCATATTTTCTGCAAATTTTTTACATCAGTATCATATTCAACTGCAGTAAATTTGAACATAGAGACATAATTGAAAAGAAAACAAGATGCACATTAGGCATTACTTAACCGCCTTACGACGATAAGTGGTTTAATAATTTCCACAGAAATGCCCGAGGTTCTATTATCATTTTGGAAAATTTTTAAGTAATTTGAAATTACAATGTTGTAGGCAAAACACCAAATAATAACATAAACATGACACTCACGATTTTGGATTTAGTGTTTGTACACACATCACAAGTACCAGCACAATGTACCTCATTTATAATTCACCAGTTATAAGGGCTAACGGTAATGGCGAGTGTGTAAACATGATATAAAAATTGACATTTTCCAGATATTGCGAATTTTATGAACGAGACGGCGAATTCCCCGATGACGTCTACGGGCTCCCGTGACGGTAGGAATGTTACCCGGAGTACGAGCGGAGGAATAACATTTCGGAAAAACTCAAACTGTAGCTTAACTCACCCAAAGCTCGATTCCCCAACTCATATTTCCACTCCTTAGGTATCTTTTTCAATGTTTATATGGCACTCCACCTTCCTGAATCCACGTAAATACGGCAAATTAAACCATAAGCACTAACACACCATTTCGCCACTCACACCTTAACATGGCTGACTAACACTGGTGGTATGCATTGAATTCTGGGTAAGGTGAGGGAGGGGATGGATCGGATGGATTTCGTATGGAAAACGCTCAGTGGAAGGGGCAGAGGAAGTTCCAAAAGGTGCCACTCTGCCATCTATTGGAGATAAAATGAACCACATCAAGAATCACAGGGAGTAATGTTGAGCTAGTTGAACTCCATTTCAACAAAAATTATAACCAACCTCTTATTATATCTCTAATAATGAAAAAATATGCAATAATTAATTTTTAAATTTATGATCGGTAGCAATTAATCTTTAAAAAAAATAATTTTTACTCACTTTCGGCATAGCCAACAGTGCACTAAACGGAGGTAAAAGCATGTCTGCTTGCTTCAATGTTTGAATCCTGTGCATTTTACTTAATTTGGATGTAAATTTTAATCATTGACACGCAAATTGAAAATTAGTTAATGCATTTCCTACCAACATGTGAAAAATTCATTTTCAACGCAAATAATAATAATGAAAAATTATACCTGTTACGAGATGTATATAGCGTAAATCAAAATATTTTCGGCCATACGGCAAATTATCCCACATTTAGTTCCTCTGTAAGAGATTCGGCAACATTTTAAAACTAACTTTAGTAGCATTCGCGTCTTTAGCCAACGACTTTTTGTCCTTTTCGGGAGGATTCATGCTATTCGTGCATCATATTTCCCTGTTGTGCGCGCTTCATATCATGTTGGTAGCTTTGGTGATGTAGTCAACTTTTCTAAAATACAGTGCAACCAAACATTGAAGTTTAATAAACTATTCCGAACGAAATGATCGGAGTCCTTGAAAGATATAAAAACGCTGGAAGATATTTGAAATGATACATTTCTACCAAGATTGATAATGGTTTATCTCCAAAAGCTTTCTAAAAGATTTTATTATTGGTCAGTTTACAGCATGGTATACTTTTTAAATTTCTCATGTTGGCTATTCTACGGACCTCGATGGCTATTTTACGGACCGATTGCGTACGTTTACTGGCGGATAGGTGACTCTTAATTCTTAGCGGGAAACTGTTCTGCTGGAGCGGCGTTGTTTATGCACATATTCAGTTTATTCCGTAATGAGTGATACAATACTACTGTCATCGGGCGATGAAGAACATGAGGTACGCATGCTGAAAACTCACAGATTTGCAAATGGAATTCGTTCATATGAAAGCTACACAGGTGGTGACAGGCCGCCTATTAAAATTAGTAATCCTTGATTTTGTTATTATGACTGCTATATTACTCGCTAGATGTGGTCTTCTGACAAATGTGTCCGTGTTTATTGCGCTGGAGAATGTCTATGGAGAACGATAATTTGATTTTACACTACTGTTCAAGGATTTTGATCATAATTTTATGCTCCTAATTAGGCGAATCCCCTCGATAAAAAGTTATCTCGCAAGGGATGTAATGTACGGAAAAGCAAAGGACCCAAAGGTGCCGTGAAAGAAAATTCGTCTGCAGATAATAAAGTAAAGGTTTTAGTGATCACAAATTTGACAACATATTTTGTTCCATAATAGTATTTGGGAATGTGAGATCTAATTGATTAATATCTTCATTGTCAGGAAAATTCCGCCAGAGGTACGTGTGAAGGCAAAGGAAGTATGGACCAGATGGAGGACAGGAATTGGGATGGTGTCACGGGAGAAAGTTGGTCAACCTTTCAGGAAGTAAAGTTGTACTTGATTCAAATGTTGGGAAACATATTGTAGAACGGCTCACAAGTTGTGCCACGTTTTATGATTTCATGACAATGTTTCTTTGTAGTTCCTCCTGGTTTGTCGAAACACCGAGGTCAATAGAAGAAATGGTGATGCCAAGTTAATCACTAAGATCTTAGAAAAGTTAAAACGCCGATTCAGAAATGCTGATCCGGGGTATACTCAGTCAGAGGTTTTTCGAGATGCTGTGAAAACTGCACAGAATCGGGTGGAAAAGGACCCAAGTAACCTTTTCGTTCACATGAAGCAGGTACGATCCAGAATATTTTGAATTAGGTGATGTATGAATTACAGTGCATGCAAGTTAGTGAAATATTAGAGTTCCTATCTTATTGTATCCAAATGCTTACCCAGGGGCAAACTGTTTACTCTCACAATTTATGATCAGTTTTCAGATTTTAGTGCAAATATTCTTGTGCAGTGTAATCAGGCACAGCACAAGCTTTCTGGTAGCAACAGTGGAAGGAACTTAAGTGTCGAGTAATGAAGCTGGTTGTGGAGGGTTGGTGGATTTGGTTAAATTCTTTTGCTCGAATGTTCGAATCGTTTATTTGTCATTAGGGATTACAATTGCTTGACGAAAGTACAGCGATTTAATCTCATGGCTGGCTTCGCCTATACTGTGAAGTGTGTTATCTTCTGAATTCTTAATTGGAAAGATGTGTTACCATCTTGTCATATCTCGATGATTTTTAGGCTGCAGCTGACAGGGATTTCAATTATATATACAGGGATAAGGACATGCCTGGAGCAAGATTCTTGTTTTACTGCACCTCACCTCTGATACTGAGACTTGTATTGGCTTCTGTCGAGCTTATCTGATTATCTTAGCCACTTACATAATGCTCTGACTAGGCCTAACATCTTAGATTTCCTTCAAAGGGACTTTTCTTACCCAATTTTCTTATTAGACCAAAAGTTTTTCCGAGACAAAGCTTGCTGTCATCCATCTTACTAGGACTTAGTGTGAAATTGTTGTTCTGCATGTGGTTCCAAAGCTGTTACTCTCTGCAAAAAATTCATACCATCGTGATAGGACTGAACTTAAGTTACCCTAAAAATAGGGATTCCACCTGCCTTCCAGAGAAAGTTGGGTCATTTGGATAAAACAATTAGATTTTTGTGGGCATATCTTCTTATTAGTTAAACCTTGAATCGTCTCTATACTGCCTTGAGTATTTTTTACTATTTGTTTATTTTCTAATTTCCATAATCAGCAAAAATGCCTTTTACATTGTCGGACGTAAGAGATAAATACATTAGCAGTGAAAAATAACTAGTCAATAACAACTCTCAAGCTTCCTTTTTTTTGTCCACAGAAAGCCTGTCTGGGTTTCAGTGGTTGGTCATATCTTTAGACACTTTAAAAAGGATGTGCATGAGCTTCAATTACTGATTGGTATGAATACTAATTGTTGAAATTTCTACTCGGTGAAGGCAATAATAATGAAGTAAATTCAATCAGTCAGTCTTTTCCAATAAATTAATGCCAGTTCTGTGCATGGAGAGAGCCACTGGAATCAATAAGCTTATGTAGCAGTATTACTTAAGGTGCAATTTCTCCACTGGGTCATTCCATATGAAATCAACCAACACGTTTTTTTACGTTTGATTTTCGTGAAATTTGGTACAGTGGTTCATACCTTAGTAAGTAACAAATGTGATTTTTTTGTATTTTTGGGATGATTAGATAGGGTTATAAGGGGGTCAAAATTTGACCTTACAGTGGCCTTTTCGCGCATTACTTTAGTTAACTGGCAATAAGTCAGCTCCTATCAGAGCCACAGAGTTGGGGTTGGGCACATTGAAAAGATAATTAAATTTCCTATTTGACTTTCAAACACTCATGATTTTAAATGGCATCACATGGTGGACCTACATTTAGGTTTGGTCAAAATGTCAAATACACCATCTTCGATTTCGTTTAAACTTGGTATTATTAAACTACACTTATATGGGTACAAACTCACAAAATTTGGAGATGGCTAAAAATTTTGTTTTCGAGATATGTTGTGATAAGTAAACAAAAATTTTCATCTAGGTGAACGGCAATCCACCTCTTTTTGTCCGCAATTCAAAGAAATAGACCACCAATTAGTTTTGCTTAGTTCATCACTCTGAAGTTGCACTTACAAGTAAGAACTGGTTCCTCTATAATCTTACCTTGATCTCATTTCATTGAGAGCGATCTAGTGGCCACTTTGCTGTCCTCTTCTGTGATCTTGTATGTGTGTCCAGACATCCTTCCAAGCTGGATACTCACTCTAGGTAGCACATGGCTTAGAGGGAGCACAAGGTCATCGTCTTTTGGGGGGTATGCGAAGGATGGAGATGGCCCATGGGGATAGAGAAATCAAATTCCTATGTTCTTCAGGCATTATCTTCTCTATAACAAATGCAAGCAACAAATGTCCATCGTAAAACACAGTGACATGTTCACCAATGCCCTCAATAGTTAGAACAGGTTCTGTTCCATCTTCATTCACATCTGGCTCAAAATTAGACTCATCTTCTGTGTCAATTGTGTCTTCTTCGAGTCTTGTGTCGATTGTCAATTGTGTGGGATCAGCAGGACATCTTTGCTTTCAGCGGACGAAGAGTATCATTTCACTCGTAGCATTGTTGTGGATATTGGTTCAAAGCAGTGGAAACTTTGCGTTCCGGCAATTGGCTGAAGAACTTTAAACCTTTCAATAAGAGATTGTTGCATCTTTCCATCTCTTCTATACACACAAACCGAAATGTTGAGGAGCTCAAATTAGCTTCAGCCCAATCAAATAGGTCCAAAGGGAATCTGATTTGTCTTTTGTATGGCCTCTGCAAGCTAGCCCTGGCAGTCAACCTCTTAACACAACCACCTACACAATCACATGGCCCTTTCCCATGCGAGGTGGCGAAAAAGTGCCATGTAGCAGGCACCCCAAAGTTGGATTCATGCAAGCACAGGTAATAAAGTTTTGTTATTCTTGTACTGTGCAGCACAACCATCAGAAAAATAAATAATTTTCTTTAGTTCTGGCACTTTTTTGCATTGAAGGGGTATTATCTGCTTCTGAAATGAGTAGACGGTAGCAGTGTCGTGTGTGAGGCAGTCAGAGATTAATACAAAGCTTGAATGGTCCAGCTTTTCCACCTTCTAAGTAATAACACTTAAACGGATGGAGTGCAGCCGGACTATTATTCCAATGATAGCCCTGGGCGGCATCCTGAAGAACAAAACTGTAATTTTCTGCGAAGTCTCCACTGGCTATAACTTCACCTAGCTGAAGTGATCCTTTCGCTTCCTGGAGGAAGGCGGCTTGTTGTGTGCCGATGAAATGATGATCGCGTAACACAAGCAGTTTACTGGCAAAGGTGTTGACGAAGTCTTTGGAAGGCTGGTGAACTGTTTCTAAATTGCATCGGTCTGTAGTTTGCCATTGCTTATAGACTACTTCATAAATAAACATCATCAAAAATGGTCTCCAATTCTACTTTGATAATATAAATATCTGGGCAATTGGAACACATCCCCTATGAGCATTCAGGACGAGGTGGATTGCACATGGTCATGTGCAGAGCGTCATGGTACATGCCAATAGAATTCCGTTCATCATCAATGAAGGCAATTTAGCTCCTTCTGTCATTAATTTTAAATTCTGGTGAATCATACATACACAAACTACATAGATACCTGATGCACGGGGAAGAATGCAATGTTTGAGTCGCATTACAGCAAACTTAGAGAATCCAATTTTAATATCTGGGTTCTTCTCCTTGAAGGGTGCATAGATTTCTTTTAAATTTGGCAATACGAATCGCTTTTGTTCGTGTATTTTCTTACCATTTTTTCTAATGGAAATCATTTTTTCTAATGGAAATAAAGACTGACACAGTCTTTATTTCCAGGCGTACTCTGACTGACATCATCATTTTTGTAGAAAGCAAAGACTATTTAGGCTGTCTCTACAGGCAACAATGGGCCAGGCTTAGGTTTGGATGGAGTAAGAATGCCATTCTCTTCAACAGCCTTCTTAACATTTCTAATCATGTAGTTGGAAATGCCAGGAAATTCCTCCCTCACTCTCCTCGAGCTCCTTTTTTTTGGCAGCATGGACAAAATAATAAATCGTTCCCGTCTCGCACAGTCTGGGTGGTTGTACTTGTCTTTCAGCTGGGTCATCATGGCCTGGTAGTCATTTGACATGTTGTTGCTCACTTGGCTTTCATCAGATAAAGTTGAACAGTCTTGAATTCCTGATTCTCCAGGAGAAATAATCTTCATTTTTTCATTATGTTGATCTTTATTTTGTGTAACTTCCTTTTTGGGTAATTCTTTCCCCGTAACTAGTTATAGTGGATGGGAGATTTGCAAAGTAAAAACAGCAATTTTTTTAAGGTGTCAGTACATGATGGGAGGAACTGATCATGAGCGTCTTCGGACTGAACATCACTATTTTTGATTTCGTAGGGTGTCGATGCACTCGCACTTACACCTACCTCATGCTCTTTGAGAGCCTTGGACAATGAAATTCGGCACTCAAAACACAGTTTCTTCTCTGGTATCTACTGGACAATTGATTTAAACTTTCTGACGTAATCAATGTTGATTTCGCATAAATTTTTCTGTTTACATACATTAGGATGTTCATTTTGTGGATCACAACATTTTTTTGTCAAGCAGAGAAAATTTAGACAAATATTTAAATGTCATGCACATGTGTCCACAATTTTATCACAATTAGAACGAATTGTTAATAGGTAGCACTATTCCTTGTCAAAGTCAGTGAAAGGTTTAACCACTTCCCTGATGGATTTTTTTTACAAAACCGGTCAAAAAAAGTCATATTTTTTTATTTCAGATTCAGAAGCATTAAAGGGAGGACAATCTGAAAATGTTTTCCTTTATTTTTTATTCCAAATAACTAATGATTTATTCAATAATTTCTGAATGTTGCCCCTTAACTTAAGAGAATTAGGCAACCTGCATATCAGTATAACTTTCCTTCCCGTAAACCTTAGTTAGTCATCTAATGATGAATACATTTAGTTTATATTGCAAAAGCATATCTTTGCCGACAACCTTAATGTTAACTATTAATTTTAGTCCATAGTACATCAAGAAACAACGCACAAACATTCATGGAAGTTAGGCAACCCGCATGACGACGACTTTCTCTCTGAAAATGTTATAACAGATTTCATTCTATGACAAAAACAAGAAAACTCATTTCTTTTACTTGATTATCTTTGAAGTGTGCTGGAATCCCTTTCCTCAGTGTTCCATACGAGTCAGTAGAGTATGAAGCGAGCAAGTCGGCTAGATCTGGAGACGTATAAAAGTTATCCATTGTCAGGAAATATCATAGGCCAAATAATGGCTTCATTAGAGTCATCATCACTTTTGAGGTCATGGGTAAATGGGCCAAGTCTTTATCCAACACAGTCCCCTTTCCCGTGTAAATTGTCGTTGACCACACGTATCCAGTTCTCGATTCACAAAGAAAAAATACTTGCCAAATGAAGCTCTTTTCATAGGCATGAACTGCCGTAGGCTCTTTTCGATGGTAACATCCGTCTCTGGTGTATGGAGTGCCTTGAACTTTTCCTCCAGCCTCTGGAAAATCGGCCATATTTTATTTAGTTTGGCGTTGGGGTGTGTTTGGGAATCTCATTCGGGAACCAGGTCGAAGTTCATCAAAGAATTACCTTCAAAAAGAAACCTAGGTGGTGCCGGAGGAAGATTCGTTGAAAGCATTTCCTCCCACTCCGCTTCCCACGAATGTTCTGCTGCGCCTTCTGATTCGGAGCTTGTTTCTCCGGAGAGAGTTGACTAGGAGCCAGGAACGTCAATGTCCATAACCTCCAAATCACTGCTGGTCAACACTGATTCCTCTCCGGAATCCATTTCTGATTACTAAATGTTACTGCGCGAAAACAAATAATTTTCCGTAGAGTTCACTCCTACTACACCGCTCGTATTAGAAAGAAAATGTTAGAACAAAAATGGAAAGTTAGTATCGGTGGAATTTCAGCGAAAAAGTGCATGCGCTCTGAAAATCAAGGATGCGTAGTCTCTGAAACTCAACGAAAGACTGTCACTATCGTCCTTCCGACAAAGTACTCGTGGAAACAATCACGATATGCAAAGGACCTCGCCCCTAAGTGTGAAAAGCCCATCCCATGCTCATCATAAAATTTTTCTTTTCCGTTCCTACCATTTCTTGGAAAATAAACACACGTGTGCGTACCGCAACAGCATGAATTTTCCAACTAACGGTAAATTGATATCGAGAAAAGCCCATTAGTAAAGGGTTGGCTGGTGGGAAAGTAGCCCGGGGAGCAAAGGGTGGCATATTAGCATGACATGATACCGGGCGCCAGGTTGCTTAGCGGGCCATCGGCTCTCGAGCGGGTGTTTTCTGACCTCAGGAAAGTGTCAAGCATGACAATAGAAAGCATTACACATGTTTGGGATTTATCTCTATCTTTCCGATTTTCTCGTACTCATGTGGGTTAGGGTAGCACATACACAGAGCACTTGTGTTGGTTTCTATTGAGAACGTACGACCATCAGACGTCTTCATCGTAAAGCTGTTTCCGTAAATATGTTTCACCACTTCCACCAGTATTCAAAGTAGAAAAATGAAAGGGGCTGATGAAATAACATTCGCAACATATCTAAACATTTACGCTCACGCCATTTTATCTAAAGAGAACGGTTCAATAGATATTTCCAACTTATATAAAAATTACCGGAAGAAAAATTTGCGGACGAATAATATAGAATTACATAATATATATAGTAACAAATATATATAGTAACAAATATATATAGTAACAAATATATATTGTAACAAATATATATGGTAACAAATATATATCTATAGTAAAAAATAAGGCAAGGAAAGATTCATGTTCTGTTGCTAGAGAAATATTGTATTCCAATTACTGTGGAACTCATCGTAGCAGTGAAAATTAGCGCAAAATTGAAATTGCAATTTTTATAATGACCGCTAAAATGTTGAAGAAAAATGTAATTGAATGCTCATGAAGTGAATGACGAAATACATAAAAATAACTAATTTAAAAATTATTTACTTGTTTAGAAAGTTTTTTGTCATGTGAAACGGAAGTTTTACATCATAAATTTGCAATAATTATCTATAAATAACAAAAATTGAAGTTGTAAATTTCGTAAAAAGTTCGCAAAAGAAACTCCATGCATGAAGTAAATAGACGGATAGTTACGAATGACAATGTAGGTAATTGAAATTTCGTATGGGGATAACTTTTCAGTGCATAAAAAATTATAACCCTCGAATTGCTAGAAATATTACCAAAAATGACCATTGTTTTAACATTAGAAATCACTATTTGAAAAGAGCGCCGCTTGCCGCATCGGTGGCTCTGGACCTTCAACAGCATGGGAGGCGGCAGGAACGCAAACTACTAGCATCGGCCGACTATATGCGGGCGTAAAGAAAAATATATGGACATCGCGGACTTGCCCGAATATATGCGGGCTTGTCAGATTTTGCACCACCTCGGTGCCCGAATATATGCGGGCTTGTCAGGGAAGTGGTTAAAAGTAACATCCTCAGAGCACTTATCTTTTAAGAAAACTCCAATTGAGCACATTGCAAAAATAATTTGACACATACTTTACGAATATAGGCCTAAGAACTTAGCCACCTACATGGTCTGATGCTAGCAAGCAACTGAAATAATCTGATCGCAGCAGGCCCACAGAACAATTCATTGCATGTCCAGACAGGATTGAACAACCCCTAAGAAAAATTTATACACAATTCCCATACAGGATTTGCACAATGTAAGCTTTTTATATACATTTGTATACTGTTGTATAAAAATTTATACATTGTATACAATGGACACATTTTATAGTGTACATTGTACACAAATTGTGTAAAGCCAAATTTGTGTACAATGTACACATTTTGATACAATTTTTACACAATGTATATATAGGAAATCCTGGTACTTTTTTTTATAAATTTTCATTGTGGAAGTCTCAGCAGCTAAGATAGGTAAAGTTAAGCATGATAGGACAAGTCTGTCTGAGGGTATGTAGGCCAGATAAACAAACAGAAAATATAACCAATTTTGTTTCTCAGTTCCAGAATCCATTCCTTCCTGAGGGGCCATATAAAATAGCATGCTGCAATAGTGCTAGTTTATCTTTGAAGTAATAGCATAAAAGTTACATATCTAAAAGACTAACAAAAAAGCAATCTCCAAATTTTGCGTGCTTGTACCTACATATATGTAGATTGATAATACTAAGTTTTAAAAAATTGAAGATGGTGTATTTGACCTTTTCTTCTTTTTCTTGACCTAAATTCTCTTCAATTTGTCCCCGTCTTGAATATTGGAAGGGTTAAGCATAAATTACAACAGGAAGTGAAATGTCAGATTACCCAGTAGCTAAGGGATTTGTTCACAAAACAAAATATGATTAAGAATCACCTTTCCTACCACCTCCTGAAGTATTGCCCGGTCTTACTCCTACCTAACCTAAACCTAACCCCCAACCTAAATGTACACAATTGACAAGCATTGGATGTTGTTTCATACTTCTGTTGTGTGAGTGACCAATCATTTGGTTTCAAGGCTATAGTTTTACATTAATTTATTGAAGAGTCTAATAGTTTTTCTTAATAGTTATGAATGTGCCTAAGATTTAGTTTTGCCTATAAGCAATAACTTACCTGATAAGAATTAAGGTATTATTCTGTTTATTTAGGTGGACGAGGAACTTAAAATTCGGTCTGTTGAAAATAAAACTAATAACCACAAAAGGAAGGCTGAAGGAGAAGAAGATAACAACAAACCAAAAAAACGCTCCAAGAAGACTGATAGCGATGCAAGTGGAGATCAAGAAGGAGAGAAAATAGTGAATAAAATGCATTGCAAAAAGTTGGAGATGTTATTTGAGGTAATTGCTGTGAGATATATATACTATTAACAGAATATTGTTACCTGGCACCTCATTTTCTGAAGTTACTGTCTATACATTATTGCTTTCATTCACATTTCTAAATTTTGCATTTAATGAAATTAACTGCTGTGTTTGACGGCATATCAGATGCACCCCCATTTCAATAGGGCACACACTAGAAAAGGGACCGTTAGCCTGTGGAAGGCTGTGCGTCTTATATGCCATCAAATACGGTAATTGCTGGGGATTTGTAAATTTGCGAAATTAGCAAGGATAGCCAATTATTTTAGTGACCCTAAGTATCTGTACTTTAGGTAGATTGTGTGATTTCATTGAATTTGTGATTGATAACCTTTTTAGAATAAACAGAAAATGAAACTCAGACTAAAGGGGCTACAATAGGGTCCATGGAGTGACTTAAGGTTACATACGAAGCAAAAAGTTTAGGAAATATTTGATGATGAAGTTGAAGTGGCAAGAAAAGAAGGATGCCATTGAATAATTGGTTTATAAATATGTTTTTCCTTTACCAAGTTCACAGCCACAAAGCAGAGCAGTAATGAGTCAAACCAGTCTCCATGTTTTTTTTTAGTTCCTTCCTTTTCTTCTCTTCCTGTTTTCAATTGATTACCTAACACCCACTGCCCCAAGCTCTTTCCACAGCTTTCTGGGTAAAACTAAAGTAGAATTTTCACTCATGTTTGAGCAAGGTGTTGAAAGCACTTGATTGTATGCCTCTTCATTATCAAAGTGGTGTTTTGAATTTATTTAGCAAATATTTGTTATCAAGTTTTGGCATTGTTATCATCATCATTCATGATTCCATTTATAGATTTGTTTGCTTTAGATATGCTCACTTCTCCTCTTAGCTAACCCTTACCTCAAGGATAAAAAATATTTGGTAATTTTCCCCTCTTATTTTATTTTTCTGACCGTACAGGTTAAGGGAAGTTTGATATTTGATAATGATGTGAGACCATCAAAACTGGTCAAGTGAGACAAATATGTACAAAATTTATGAATCATTGTCATGTTGATCCATAAATTGCCACCAACAATTGATTCTTAGCTAACCCTTTTATTCCTCCATAAGCCTTCATTAGAACTTAATTTTCCTTATGTATTCTGTTCTTAGTTTTCCTCAATAGTTCTTACTACATATTCATTTCTCCTCCCAGATCTGTTTTTAAGAGGTTGCTTTGTTGCAGAATGTGTCATATAATTTGGGTTTTTCTACTTTCCTGCATTTTCACTTTTTCACATTTCTTTTCTCTCCAGCTCTTCATAGAATTCATTGGTGATTCTCGTTGTCCATTTTTTTCATCTCCATTCTTTGATAACACCATATTCTCCATTCCTTCCAACCTTCCTTGCTCTGGTTCAGTTATTGTACCAGCTTTACTGCCTTAGAAGAGCATGCTCTAAATATGCTCTCATGAAGTGCTTTCTTAATTCTAAGCTCTTGTTGACATAATTGATATAATTTTTCCACTTTCCCCAGTTTTTGTTGTCTAAGCCTTAAGGCAACTTGGCCTTCTGGATTTCTCCTGCGAACCATTACTTTTTGGCATTGGCACACATAAATACTGTATTTCCTGGCCCCTAAGATGCCCTTTTTATACTTGAAAATGAATTCTAAAATCGGTGTGTGTCTAATGGGCCAAGGGTTAAGTTATGTTTTCATGCATCCAATATTTACTGTCGTCAGAGGTACCCATCTCTCTACTTTCACCGTAGACTGCATTGCGACAGAAAGCTAAAGATCATTCTCCATTATTCATATGTTTTGTAGATTCTATGACCAATACCCTTAACCTTTCATTCTCTTGTAATTATTCCTTCTTCAGTCTCAGAAAGCTCGCATGTAATTTTTGAAAATTTTCACTATTTATTTAAATATTTTTGTGATTGTACTCTGTGTAAACGAGTACCTCTGTCAAATTAAAAAAAAATGGTCATTACAAAATGCTGTATAAATAACAAAAAATAATGCAAGGTATAGCAATTTTAATTTTTTTAATGTATGAATTTGAAGCAAATGAACTTTTTGCATGATCCGATAGGTATTGACAATAATTTTGAGCTTACCAAGTCAAGGACACAGTGTTCCCCTTACAGAATTACCCACAAGTGCACATAATTTCCACAGACTGAAATTCTACAGAGGAAAAACCATTCGTCTTGAGCGGGACTGGAACTCCCTCGATATCGGGCCAAGTGTGTTTTACAGTTAACTTCCCTGAAAGTGAATGTTAAAGGGGAAAAGGACATCTTGGTAGCTTAACTGGCTCAAGCACTCTGCACAGTATCGATGGATCCACGTTGGAGTCCCAGTCAAAGCAAATGATATTTCCTCAGTGGAATTTCGTACATATATCAGCACCTTGAGGTTTTTAAGGCAAACTGCGGAAGAATGTATATTGGCACCTTGAGCATCCAAGGGTTAATAAAAGGTGCAATTTTTTAAAATTAAACATCCCATTTTCTTCCTATAAATTTCTTGCTTCAACGATGTTGATTATGATTTTTTTCTTGTAATACCTAGTAAAATAATAAATAACTTAGTTTTTCCACATAGATTTATTGAAATGCAGCCTAGGTTTCGACGAAGCTAGTCATCAACCGGTGGTGATTACTAGCTTCGTCAAAGCCTAGGTCGTATTTGAATAAATCTATGTGTAAAAACTAAGTTGTTTATCATTTTACAATGCTAAGGAAATTGCATGAAGGCACGCCCGAGACAACAGAATATTTTATTATATTATGCGTAGAATACCATTTTTATGGGCTGGGAAGTACAGTAAGTCATATTTTCTCAAGTAAGTCTAGTACATATTCTGAAGATTAGTACATTTATAGCATGAGAAAAGTCTTTGGAGGTTTTCCACCAGGTTTCCTACAGTCATTGTCAGTCACATACAGGCATTGCTCTGCTGACGTTTTGATAGCCGAACTTACTCTTCATCAGGGATTTGAGTCAAATCCGTGATAATGATGGTGCAGTCAGCCATATTGACATATTGACTGCCCTTGTGGAAAACCCATGAAGATTTCACTCGCATTATATGCCAGGAAAAAAACTAAATTTTTCAGCATATAGCGTGTATTCTGCCAGTTTTATCCAATGGACTGAGCAAAATATTGTTTCACTGAAATATTACGGAGGAAATTTAATCACAGGTACAAGTAAATAATGCATATTGTTCAAAATATTATTGTACTCAAAATATTGCTCATATTATGTAGACTTACAAGTTTGCTAAGTCTATTTTGTTATGTTTAAAAATCCATATATGTTATTATTATCTATAAATTTATCTTTATATCATGATTTAAAAATTAATTGTAGTGATATCCTGTATTTTTTCACACTTATGGCAACCTTAGTTCTGAGTGTAGACAAAGTGCAGTACTCTATCTGTCTGATCAGAAGTTAAACTGTGCTCCCCGTGATGTATTTTGCTCAGAGCAGGCTAATGCCTATACTGGGTTTCTCTCCGTGCTTAATCCATTCCAGAATTAATTCTCCCCTTACTGGCTGGCCCTCCTATCCTTTGAGGTGCAAATAACCTCAATTATCATTCATGTTCTCTAATTACCAGCAAGTTATGAATTGACAGGGTTGCTGTACCTGGGCTACTTTAAAAAATTAATTACATAGTTATTGCAGTTATACAAATTCTTGAGTGTTGGTCAAATAATGAAACTCAATTTTTCATTGAGACTGATAGCTTTTTTTTTACTGCTGAAGAGCGACTGGTGACAGTTCCATGCATTTAATAAATAAGTTCTGTTAATTCATAGCCCTGATGATGCTAGTAAACTTACCAAAAAGTTGGTGATAAAATTTTTTTTCGAGCGAGTTTCATTATTTGATTAGCATTCAAAACTTCATAAACTATTACATATATTTGGTCAAGGAAAGTACCTAATTAATTTAAATATCTTAGGTTGGATGGTGTGGACATGAGAGAATGTCTGATACATCATTTGGTGGAATTGATTAGCGTTTAACATGTCAAGTGCGAAAATATTTGGTTATTTCCACACTTTCTTATTTTATAATAACTGACCATGGTTTCAGCTCTCTGTACCACATTCAATGGTGTATGTATTCAAATTCCAAAAATCTTAGTGCCGAAAAAAGGTCAGTTGTTATAAAGTAAAAGTGTGTTGAGTCTTTTCTTACTCAACATGTTAGACTGTGTAATTTGACCACTGCAGTTGTTGAATCTGAAACCCTATTCAATTGCTATCAATTTATTACATTGCAGAAGGTGTACTGTAAAGTGAAGAAACTAGAAGAAAAGGAAGTGGACTGGGATGCAGAGGAGAACTCTGAATATTTGCGCTTAGAGAGGTAAATCTTGTCGTTTTTTTCCTTATGCATGAGTTTTGAATCTGCACCCTATCATGGATGAATATTAAAACCAGAACAACAAGACCTTTAAAATTAAATATTATCATTTCTCCTGAATTCCAGTCATGCTCATTCACTGCTCATAATGAAAAAAAAATGTATTCATCAAGATTCAAAAGTAGTAGGTGTTTCCCTGTATGTGGTCCACTGTAATTTCTTCGTTAAAAGTAGCTTTTTATAATTCACTAGCGGAAGGTGCTTGTTGAAATTCAACGGGTGTGAAAAACATTGAACTTATTTTATAAGAAAATCACAAAGCTTGGAGAATACTGTTGGCATGGTCATTTGTGGAGGAGGGGAGTGTTGAGGTTTAAACTTGCAGATGTATTTTTGTTTCATGTGAGTTTGGTGTTTTTGTTTTTTTTTCAACCTTCAACATGTGTTCACTAACACTCGCCCATTCTGTCATGATCTGTCGAACTGCAAAGGTCCTGTGAAATATATTACTTTTTCAATTATTCAATTCAATTATCTTAACCTTAATTTTTTAATTCGCGGTCGCATCAGTTTGTATCCTATCTTGTACGTTGTGTTCAATGTAGTAGACATGCTGACCGTTTTCTAGGTGCAAGGAGAGATGGTCCTCTTTCATGCACGGGAAACCCAAAAATGAGTGAATGTAAGTTATCTGCTCTTTAACACCTTTAAACATATAAATAACTCGCAACTTTTATGATGTGGAAATTAGTCTAAAAGACAATTCGCAATCGTAACGAGAAGCAGATGGTTCCACTACGTGTAATATATCTGAGTATTAAATGATAATAAACAGCGATGTGTTTGTTGTAGCAACATAGGCATTATTACCATTACTATTCGCTGCACCTAAGTATTCTTGCACATTTAATTAAGTGTACAGTATATTTAATTCCTTTACGTGTATGTATACGTGTATTTACGTATATGAGAGAACACTTACTACGTAAGTGTTCTCTCATATACATGCAGTGCCTCTATGAGAGCTTCTATGAGAATAGACATTGAAGAGTATACTTGTTGTAAATATGCATTGAATTTATCGATTTCCCCACGAAGCAATCTATCATAGGGCCCTTGGGACTCTGGGCCCTTCTTATACAGATTTTCTTTCTACGTACTATCATGGGCCTGCAGGGAAACGTGATATTTAAATGCTAGAGGCGTGAATATCCTTTGGATATCAAATCTCTGGTTTTCAAGGAAATATGTTATTGTTGATTTCAGAGAAAAATGTGAGATTTTTCAGCTAAAAACATGATATTCAGACAAATATGAAGCGCAAAAGAAAATCGAACGAAAGAATAAGAAAATTTTTATTCAGCCATCCGATTAAAAAAAATTCAACCCTCTATCTTGAGTGGAAGTAATTTTAAAAAGCAAAATATTATATCACTGCACAAAACCCAATACGAAGCGTGCCAAAGAGCCGGCACCTTTTCGGGACCTTTTGGGGCCCTGAGATCTTTTTAAAATAACTTACAATTTTCCTCATGTTCCTTGAACTATTAGTCTGCAAAATTTCAGCATGATTAGAGTAAAACTGTAGATTTGTATAAAAACCAAACAGGCAGACAAACGACAGACAAACATTCTTCTTTATGTATATAGATATTCCTGGCTGATAGAAACTCTTTCATATGATACTACTCCTGAATAAATGGAAACCAATTTTGGCATTGTTTCTCCGACAATGGGTGTTTTTCATGCTGTGTAAAAGTTATCTTTTTACTCATTATTATAGGTATAAAAAGAGGCTTTATGCTATTTGGGAGAAGTGGCAAGAAGCTAGGGGACGTATGGATGAAGTGAACAAACTTAAGTATCGAAAAATACCTTTCTCAGGTTTGTAATCTCTTCATGGATTGATTAATTTATGTGAAGCTACATTATATATTTGTTGTTATATTTCATCTTCTGTTTCAGGAACCCATTATCCTGATTTAGATCATGCTATCGAAAAATATGTGAACAAAACTAAGTGCTTTCCAGATTTTACAGATATATATAAAGTTACCTCACAGACTTTAAACCAAGACAAGGAGTTTCCTGATGAGCAAATTAAGTCAATAGGTTGGTAGATCGTTTTTTCTCATTCCTGTATAAATGTGCTTTTTTTCTCTAATCAAAAGTTAAGTTTGATTAAAAAATAGTAACTTTGTGATTCCAATCAATGATTTATTATAATACAACCTGGGTTTCAATGCACAATGTCATCTTCAGGTCCTGGGGGACCTTCAGGTACCACAACCTGAATGTTCCGTTGTACATTGAAGCCCGGTTATATTTTTGGGTGAAATTTGCTGATTTTCTTTCTAGTGTTAATCAATTCGATAAAATTACCTGCAAAACTACTACGTAATTATGAAAATTTTGTTGTTATTGTGGCATTGATGCTTATGTATCAAATTGTAACCAAACTTTTTATGTATGTACTTGTTCATCTTTTTGCACTACCTGGATGTAAAATTAAGATATCCCTGTTTTAACAAATGATGATTTTTTTATTCTCCTACAACTTTTCAACAGCCTCTGCTGCCTTCCAGATTTTAGGTAATCAACTCCAAAAATATAGGGTGTTTGATTTTTGGAACAGCTGCTTGTCATACCTTCCATCCACATCTGATGGTGATGCAAGTATATCTGATCCTGCTGAACATGATGAAGATCTTGCCAAAGCTTTAAAACAAAACCAAGAAAACTACAGAAAACGGTTAAAAGATGTAAGTGCTATTTTTTATCTTGTTTCATCTTTTTTAAGCGTTATTTTAAGCGAAGAACTAGTGAATGATGGAAGGAAACTCCCATGCCTCCCATCTGATATTCCTAACAAAATTGTTATTAACATTCGTTGCTTTATTTATTTTCCATATCCCTGAAAACAGCCAGAATATAGTGGTATTTGGGGTGGTGATTTTGTCCCTTTGTGAGTGATTTTTGTTGGTGCCAGTGATATTTTCTAGATAGCTGACTTTAGCAAAGCTTAAGATGAAGCTTTAAGGTTAATCTCATTGTGATATGTATAGTGGTTCCAGAGATATCTTGTTCAGTCTTCAGTGGTATTTGTCTTTCATATATGAGCCCAGTTTAATCCCTTGGAGACGATGTGTAAAATTTCAATTTTACACATCGTCTCCAAGGGATTAAAAATGGATGCTCTAGAGCAAATCGAGATTAGAAGGCACTTGGCAGACCCTAACATGGCCCTTTGTAATGAGCAATTGTTCCCGCAGTGCTCCCCACTCTTTTCCAAGGAACTAACTTTAAGAAAAATCAACCATTCAAGCCAGCTATCCACGCCCACACTTCTAAGCCACGGTATAACCGCCACCTCCCTCACTCAAACCAAGCCTGTAACTATGACAACAACGGTCAATAAGCAAACAATTTTAGAATTTGTACTTGATGATGCCATAGATCGGCGAAATGCGTTGTACCACAAATTAAACTGTAGAAAAAATACAAAGTTTATCATTTAGTATGGATACTAATAATTTCTACAATATAAAGCCTAAAACCATAGAGTGTATTTAATGCATACATAGTCACCTTTTGAGATGTGTCAAGTTTTCTTATAAGTTTTGGCTGCATAACCTTGTGGTATTGGCTAGAAAATCTATACTCTTAGTTTTTTCTTAAAAGATAATGATCCTTCATCCGTCAAGTTTTCTTTTAAGTTTTGGCTGCATAACCTTGTGGTAGATAGATCCATAGATGATGGAGGGGAGGTTGCTATGCATTAAGGCAAAGCTACTCTATTGAGAAGCATTATCTTCCTCAAGAATGAATTAACTGATAAGCTGATAGAAGGACTAGGTTGGGAGCTGGTAGAGACTTGTTCGCTAAGTACATAGTTGTATTAATTTGTTCAACATGCTTCGACATAAAGAAAAAGGTTGACAATGAGAACTACCGGTTAGTTAGGGAAGAATAGAGGGCTGCAGTGAACCAATTTTAGGATTGAACGACCAATAAATGAATGAATGCTTCAACAGCTGAGGTATTTTTTCTTTTGCCTTCTGCATTTTGCAAAGCTCAGAATGAATTGGATGATTACTCATCCAAATTTGAGCATAGGCTTTCAGGCTCAAATTTGGATGACTGATCGTCCTATTCATTATGAGGCCAACAGTGCTTTACTTCAAACATGTTAAATAGGAGAGGACTTTTTTATCCTACACTTTTAATTTCTAATTACTAGCTATGGTTTCAGCACTATGTACCGTTGTCTACTGTCAGCACAGAAAGTATGTGACCCTGAGTTTGAGAATTAATATCTCTAAAACAGCTAAGCCATTCATATGAAATTGAAATCAACATTTATCTTGTTTCAATCCACGTTTAGTGATTACAAGTAAACTTGTTAAAAATATAATAAGAGCTTGTTTTTTGGGAAAAAAAAGAAAAGAGAGCCCATTTTTTGGCCCTCAAGAAGTAATGTCTAACTTTTGGGGATTACTACGCAAATACCGTTGATTAAATGGCAGTCTCGCGGTGTTTGCTAGTGGTTGCCGGGGAAGGGATTCCTTTACCCTCACATCAGCCTATTTAAAAAGTTTTGTCCACTGTACGTCTCAGCTGAGTAAAATATTTTTTTAGTAGGTGTTTTTCACTTGGGTTATCAGGCTTTTATGTTTGCCAAATTGGATGATGGAGGGTACGGGGAGGAGTTGTTATACAGCATGGTTAGGAAATGGGAAGAATTAAACGTAAAGTATTTGTTTTTTTATGGAAAGTTTACTGTAAGCGGCAAAACTGGAGCTAGAAGAGCAAACTTGGGTAGAATTTTAGAAGAAAATGGACAGAGTAGTGTGAAGACATAAGGAAGAGACCCTTCAAACATTTTAAATAGGAGAGGACTTTGTTATATGCCACACTTCTAATTTCTAATAGCCGACCATGGTTTTGGCACTTTGTTCCATTATCTAGGTGTTTTTCACTTGGGTTATCAGGCCTTTATGTTTGCCAAATTGAACGATGGAGAGTATGGAGAGGGGTTCTTATACAACGTGGTTGGGAAATGGGAAGAATTAAATGTAAAGTATTTGTTTTTCATTGAAAGTTTACTGTAAGTGGCAAAACTGGAGCTAGAAGAGCAAACTTGGGTAGAATGTTAGAAGAAAATGGGCTTAGTGGTGTGAAGACATTAAGAAGAGAATTATGCTGGTAAAAGAAGTGTTCAGCAGTGGGTTCACAGAAGGTGACGGGGACCTTGGGTAAGGATGTAAATAAGAAGCTGGTGAATAGTTAAATATGGAATGTAGTGTTGTGTGGGGGAAAAATGGACTCTGAGAAAATAAGATGAGAATGAGCAGCAGGTGTTGAAGATGTGGGTGTGGAGGTGGATGGAGGTGTGGTGGATGGAAAGGAATACTAACAAGGAAGTGCCTGGAATTGTGGTTGAGAGGAAACTTTTGGAATAGTTTAGGAAGAGGCAAAGTTGATGGCTAGAAGAAGTAATGAGGGGCAAAGCGTTGTTGGAGGCCATGATAGAGGTGAGGATGTTGGGCAAGTGGGGAAGGAGAATAAAGAGAAAAGGTTTTATGGACGGAATGAAGAGAGGTAGGTCATATGCTGAGACGAAGAAATTAATTGTGTTGGGCCCTGGACATGTGAAAATCTGTAGAATTTCTTCTCACTTCCATTTTACTTCCTTAACCAGTATGTAGATTACCCTAATGATAATTGTCCTTGAGCTTGCTTTTTTCTATTACATGTGTTTAGTGTTATAAAAGATTTTTTGATCATATTTATGTTTCTCTTTCAGGTAATTGATAGTTTTGTGGTCAAGCAGGTTGATGAGCATCATGAACCGGAGGAGGTGATACTGAAAACAGATGATGAGGCCTCTGCACCAAGCGGAGATGAAGGAGAGGAGGAGGAAGAAGAAGATGAGAAGGCTGAGGACATAATCTGCATTAGCTCGACATCATGTAAGTCCAAAAAAAGCGATTAATTGAATAAAGTTCCTTTAACTTTGTATCACCTTTAAATTTGGGAATGAAGCTATATAGTTGAAATTTGTCATTAGTGGGAGTTACTAAGGTTTTTGCGTGTGGGAAACTTCATTCCTTGTCAAGCATGAGTACTCTGGTGTGACTATTACATAATATGTATACACGTATTTACTGGAGTCAAACCAAAATGTTTGCTATCTAATTTCTTCTTCACTCTCAACTAAACAACCCTGTTTTGTGCCCACGCCAAAGCACGTTGGTCATCAGTTAGGGTGTACGTGGAATAAATAATTTACATTTAATCATCAATTAGATGTGATTGATAAGGATATCATGTTAGAAAGTCTGTATTTTTGCCTTTATTTTTATACTATTTGTTATCTGCTGCTAAATTTTATTTTGTTCAACTATATAATATATATATATAATAAAAACACTTGACAGGGGGTGGGGAAAGAAAAGTAAAAAGAGAGAGAGGACTTACTGGGACGTTTCGGGCATGTAGGCCCTTCTTCAGCTGTAGAAAATATATATACAGTAAAACCCCTAAATTACACTTTTCCAGGGACCCTAGAAAAAAAGTGTAAATTGCGGGAAAGTGCAAATTGCGGGAAAAGTATAATTTTCACGTATACATCATGTTCTTTTACTGAAGTAAGGGTAAAAATAAGAAATACTGATAAACTGAAAAAGAGCAGTGTCATAATTTATTCCTTGAACTAGCACTTCTCATTTATTTATATTTGATGAAAAAAATACACTAAACATCTTAGACAAATTGAAAATTAAGAAAGGATGAAGATGGCAGGGCTATTTACATTTCTTTGTTATTAGCAGCCATTGAAACTATCTAATGAATATAGCATGATTATTTTTAGAAATTTGATATTTTCAACTGCTTGGACTTCTTCTGCCTATTAATAATATTATGCAGTTTATTTTCAATTTTCTGCAGTTCCTCAAGCATTTGCTCACAGCAGTCACTATCTACTAAGTAATTTCTTAGAGTTTGAACAGCACACACTGTGTCTTGCCTATCATAGTTATAGCTCGGGAATCGAGGCAGTGCAAATGATCTCCGTTGTCTACCACGAGTTCTTTCATTTTTCATGATATCTGGTTAAGAATCCATTGTTATCCTTCATAGTTTCTACTTAGGTAAAAAATTAATATTCCCCCGCAGGTTCAATTACAGTCGAGCACCCATAACCTGGAAATCTAGGAACACGCTATAGTCCGGCAGTGTCGCGAATACAACCAAATACATATTCCGAGAAATCAGAAAATCAAAACCATAAACGCTGTTTTAAGAGATTTTGACTCTGCTCTTGATAAAAATATTTCCCTTAATTGCTGGAATATAATGTAACTTGTATTAGTATTTCGAGGTAATTTCATTAAAAAATAATTGTACACGCAATCTAAATGAATTATAAGATTTGGTTACGCACATTGCAGTCTGAAATCCTCACTGTTGGCTGAGAAACCACTATAATGGTTTAGTGACTTGGCGTGGCTACGCTACTTCATGGCGCACACATTTAGCCATGCTTGAATATAACGCTTTTTGCTCATTCTCTGGCTGTAAGGTGCAATAAACTTCATTAAAATTCTTTGCTAGGTACGCACAGTTATTATATCCGATCACAGACCTTGTCCGATCTAAGCGGGCGGAGCGATGCCAGCGGCGTGAAGCGACGGCACAAAACTATCGGTTGCAGAAAAAATAGAAGTTTATCCTCACTAGCCTCCTGAAACAGCAATGTGGATGAAGCAGACTAAACTGCTCCATTGAAATTAACCTTAACTTCTTAACTCCCGACACGACGATAGCATCAAAAACGATGAAACAACTGATCGTCAATCGCATTAATCAATCAGCCGCAGCAAGGAGTGTTGCGTCATGAAAATGTTTCGTAGTTTACATTTTTATTTCGGTATACTCAAATTTTCCTTATTATATTAACAAATATATTTTTTATAAAAATGATTATTTGCGAATTAAAGCTTTTGGGATGTCCAAACGGGCGAAAGGTTCCATGTAATCTGGCGTTTCGATGTCCGACACGGCACTTGTCGTCAGGGGCATCAATAGAATCGCCGGAAAAGTACTATCTTTCAGCGATTTATGAAGTTAAACCCAGATATTTATTATCATTTTTATGCATAGAAATAGTAAAAGAACGATATTATAGAATCATCACTAGTACTGGAATGAAAATGCTTTACATAAAAAAGACTACGCTTCATTTCATAGTTCGAATCATGGTTTGAATCGTATCTGGCAGATTACGAGTTGATGTAGTTCAAATTTCTGTTACTAGTGGCGCTGTATACTATTCCCGCCACATTCAAATTCTTCCTTAAAACAGGTCCTATTGCTGCTCTCTTTCGTATTTTTCCGCATATATGTACAAGAAAAAGTCAATAAGTGTTTTACAAAGGATGATACGCATGAGCAATGGACTTAAGAAGTGAATTTCATTTTTTGAAAGAGCGCGTTGTGGTGCAAATTGCGGGAAAACTGAAAAATGCAGTCTAAATTTGGGGTTCTGCATACGTTGGGAACATAGGAAATTGAATGGGACTTTGAAAAAGTGGTGTAAATTGCGGGAAAATGTAATTTCCGATAACGCAAATACGGGGTTTCACTGTATATATATATATATATATATATATATATATATATATATATATATATATATATATATATAATAAAAACACTTGACAGGGGGTGGGGAAAGAAAAGTAAAAAGAGAGAGAGGACTTACTGTTTACTTTTTACTTTTCTTTCCCCACCCCCTGTCAAGTGTTTTTATTATATTGTGGCCTATTGGCGAAATTTTCGTTACGTGTATATATATATATATATATATATATATATATATATATATATTTCGTTCACTCACACACCGCCATTAGGCAAATAAATATATAATAATTTGAACAGAAGGTGAAAGAAAGAGATAGGAAACATGTAACTAAAATTGGACGAAGACACTGGTGATGGTAAAGCCGAGAAATCAGAGGGTAAAAATGTGCCGTGGCCGGGACTCGAACCCGGAATCTCCCGATTTTGCACCGAGTGCTCTACCAGTTGAGCCTCGCCTTGAACCATATATTTATTCGCCTAATGGCGGTGTGTGAGTGAGTGAACGAAATGTATGGCCGAACCGGCTCTTTTCCTCTTCAGTTCATGTTCCTATCTCTGTCCGACTCTCGGTGTGAATGAACTCATCTTTGCTTTCTTCTTGTGTCCATGTCTTATTCTTCTCTCTTGGTGATGGAATAGCTGCCCGTGTGTGCCATCCAGAGGCCACGGCTACGGGCTCAAGCTTGAAGGGGCATTCTCTGTTATAAGCCCTAGCCGAAATCAAGGTAAACCTAAGTGTCCTGATAGCTCAACTGGTAGAGCACTCGGCGCGAAATCGGAAGGTTCCGGGTTCGAGTCCCGGCCACGGCACATTTTTACCCTCTGATTTCTCGGCTTTACCATCTTCCACATCACCAGTGTCTTTGTCCAATTTTAATTATATGTTTCCTATAAGATATATATATATATATATATATATATATATATATATATATATATATATATATATACACATACACACACACACACAGGGAAAGTTTCGCCAATAGACCACAACAATAAAAAATACACTGGACAGGGGGTGGGGAAAGAAAAGTAAAAAGAGAAGACTTACAGGGAACGTTTCGGGCATGTAAGCCCTTCCTCAGCTGGAGAAAAAGGGCCCTGATTATTTAGAAGGTTCACTGAGTGTTCAAATATGATACTAATATTGTGTTATAATTATGTGTTAATTTATTTTTTCTTCGGAATTACCTTTCATGTCTATGTACTATGTATTGTCTATGACGTAGCGTATGCATGTATTTGCCAACTGTGAACATAAATGAGCAAATTGATTGAAAGTTGCTGAGAGGAAATTGATAACAGAACAAATAAGGGAAATACCAAGACAACATACCACCTCATGGGGCTACACTTCCCAGGGAGAAAGAGTAATATCATAGATAAGAATAAAAAGATGGTTACAGAACAATTAGATATAGGCATAAGATGGAGGGAATGCATGCATGGAAAAGATATTAGAAGACCAGACCTGCAGGAGGATGGACTAATGGAAAAAGAGAAGATAGACAAAGACAGCTGAGGCCATGATATCCTTCAGAGCAAATTCAAGAGTGCAGCAAAAGATTTCAAGAAAAACGAGGCACGAGGAGCCAACACAATAATTGGATAAATGATCAGGGTACTAATGGGCTTGTCAAAGATATCCTGTGTAGGATAATCAATGATGGCTACATCAGTGAAAAGGTGTTGAAAGATTTAGAGATGAGTGTAATGATTGCAATAATGAAGAAAATAAGGACTGAGAGATGTGAGGATCGATCATAGAACTGTGATTGATGCCTTTCAGGAAGAACAGAGAAATCAAAGAGGACGTGACTTCTCACAAAAAAGATGATACATGTCAACCAACCACTGTGTGTGGCATTCACTGACTTGGAGAAGGCCTTTGACTATGTGGAATGGAAAAAGATGTTCAAATTGCTTGAATGAGTAGGAATTAACTATAATGACATAAGAAAAATCTGCCAGCTGTACAGGGACCAGGTCACCGTGGTAAGAATGATGATTGGAAGAAAAGTATAATCTAAAATAAACAAAGGAGTTATACAAGGATGCAGCCTTTCACTGGCACTTTTCAACAAATACCTGGAAGAAACAGTCAAAGAAGCCGAAGTAATGTGAATCAAAGGAACTAAGGTAAATGGAGTCAACTGCAAATGCTCTGTTTCACTGATGACATGTCATGTGATGGCAGAGAAACCAGAAGACTTGCAAGCAGCCTTAAACACAACGGAATGAGCACTACAGGGGTACAACATGAAGATTAATGGGAAGAAAACGAAAATTCTAATGTGTAGAGGAGAAAAGCTGAAGGGAGACTCAACACTACAAAGAGAGGTATTTGAACAAGTGGAATCCTTCATCCACCTTGGAAGCTGTATGCTATGGGATGGAATAAGACCAATGGACATCAAGCAAAGGATAGCTCAAGCCAAGAAACCATTTTTGATGCAAAAATAGCTGTTGCGTTGATAGAAAAAATGATAACCAATTAAGAAGCAGTACCTGAGAACATTCTTGTGGAGTGTTGCATTATGTGGCTCAAGAGACGTGAACCATTGGAAAGCTGGAACAGATGAGAATAGATGCTTGGGTAACCTAGTGCTGGGGGCAGATGCTGAAGGTCGAATGGATGGATAGGGTCAGAAACGAAGAAGCTTACAGAAGAATAGGAGAGGAGAAAACCATATGGAGCACTATCAGAAAGACAAGATCCAAATGGAATGGCCATGCTCTGAGGCGCAATGAATTGGCACGGAACATAATGCAAGGGAACACCTCACAAGGAAGACGGAGGGACAAGTGCATAAGCCAGCTAAAGTGGGATATGAAATTGAAGAGCTGCAAGGACATAAAACAATTACTTTTGTTACACAACTTTGTACTTTTTCTCACTGTATGAACATTTGCAACCTGCTTCACCTTGACTAGGTACAATCCTGGCTGATTCTTAAGTTCTATCCAGTCTATATATACAGACAGGTATTTGTTCACAATTGAGGGTCGTTTAAGGTAGCTTAGGCTATACTTTGTTTTATTGCCTGTGTATACATATGAATTGTTGTGGTTAGATACCGTATATCTTCGAGTATTAGTCAAAGTCTTCTTTTTAGGCTGAAATTATTAGGTAAGAGGGCATTAAATATTAATTAGGAGGGCATAAACTGGAGTAAGTAGAATATTGGAATTTTTTGGGTAGTGCGTTGGAAGAAAATCGGCATAGTAATGAAGATATTCGGAGGAGACTTCTGCTAGTGAAAGAAGGGTTCAACAATAGGAGGGAGCTGATGATGGGGACCTTGGGTTAGGATATAAAGAAGAGGCTGGTAAAGAGTTAAATATGGATTGTAGCATTTTATGGATCAGAAATGTGGATTATGAGAAAGGAAGATGAGAATAGCCTTCAAGTGTTTGAGATGTGGGTGTGGTGGAGGAGAAGGTACAGTGGACGGAAAGGAAGACAAACAAGAAAGTTGGGGGTATGGTTGATGGGGAAAGGAAGCTTCTGGATGAAATTAGTGGGAGGCAAAGTACGAAGTACGTGGCTAGAATAGGTAACGAGGGGCAAAGGGTTGCTGAAGGCCATGATAGAGGGGAGGATGTTGGTCAAGTGGGGAAGGAGAAGAAGATTCGGTTTTATGAATGGGATGAGGAAAGGTAAAATATATTCTGAGATGAAGAAAGAAATTATTTTGGTAGATATGGCCCTGCACTAGTAAATATCTGTAGGACTCTCACTTCCATTTAAACCTACCTTAACCGGTTGATAACTTAGCAATAATAATTTATATCATGTAGGAGAGGATGTATTCAAAACATTTTTGTCTTAATTTCAGCTGAGGATAGTGATGGTGAAATTGAGACTGATACCAAGCGACCGCAGAATAACAAGGGAAAACACAGTCCCAACAGAAATCTGACGGAGAAATTAATAAAAAAGAAGTCTGGCAGTGATACTGGATCGGAGCACACTCAAGACTACATTCCTCTTTGCAGCCGTGCCTCAGAAAAGCCTTCCGGGTGCTCAGGATTAGAGAAAGAGGAGAAAGGTGAAAGGTCCATGAAAGTGGAGAAAGATGAAGGGAGTGTGAAAGTGGAATCGCTTGCTTCCGGTTCATCAGGTCAGAAGAAACCAAAGTCTTTCCAGCATGACTTGTCAGGGAAGGAAAAAAGCAAAAAGTTGGAGGTTGTCATTCTCTCAGAGTCTGAATCTGGAGAATGAAAGCATAGAAACTAGGAGTAAACAATCAATTAGGATGATTAAAGTCAAAGTGAGTTTTTTAAATGTGAATTGTTTTTAGTGACTTGTTGCATGAATGGCAAGATTATGGGAAATGAGGATTAGGTTCTTGTGGCTGAATCAGATGTGCAATGGATCAATAGTTAAAATAAGCAAATATTTGGTCCTCTGATGAAATTCTCATGTGAGCCACCTCATTGAAAATCAGTTGCCAAATTTAATTTTTGCCCTGTGTTGAAGTGTCATAATGGTGAAGCAGTGAGATTAGTACCACTAATGTTTTGTAAGTAAAGTAAAGTAAAATTTGAATCAAGGACAAGAGTTACCTTTCCTAATCATGCCTTATTACTGTGCGCATCCATTAACTTTCTTATTCTCTTTTTGGACTTTTTACTCAAGTTCTATTCCTTCAAGTATGAATCTTAATTTTTCTATCTTTATGCATAATTTTGAAAAGTTTACAACAAATGAAATATGGTTGTTGATGGCCGAACGATTTCCATGGCCGAAGTTGTGCGATTGTAGTCATCATTGTCACTCACATGTATTCTGTTGAGATGCACATTTTTTATCAAATATTATCTAATTTAAATAATGTTATATATATTTTTATTAATTTATGTGATCTCAAAAAATAAAAAAATTGCTCTTTTTAATACCTTACAGTGTTTGCATATGTGTTTCATGTTTTAGTATGTGGTCATATTGCTTTGTAAGACTGATCCCAGGATAATTAAATTTTATACGCAAACAATTTTGAATTGAGAGCTTTTCATCACAGGCAGTTGTTTTGTTTGTATTTTTTTGCTGTAAAATGGTAAATGGTTGGCCATCATGGAAAATGAACTCCAGTCTTGTGAAAAATATCTATCTAAGTTTGGCTCTGTTGATTCGTATAACTTTCAGTTGGCATTGTGTGACAATTGACTATAATCATGGTCTCCAGACAAAGTTTTTGTCTATATGCACAATTTGTTTGCACGAGTTCCAAGTGTACTTCTGGCAAAAGCTTTAGTGGGGTTACGGTAGTTGATGATGCAGGATTTCCGTACTTCACTGCAGCGGTTGTCCATTGCTGATGACATTTTCATTCTCACTTAAGGGTACACATCTACCTGAAGGTGCTCTGTGGAAAGTGTACAGAACTTGTCAGCGATTCACAACCAATGAGGAAGAGTACTGAAAGCCCTACATCATCAACATGCTCCAAGTGATATTAAGCGGCCTGACCTGCTATCCATATGTTCACTTTAAAGGTGTGACCTTGTAGTTGTAATTGGCAGGACTTTTGTGTTAACCTATCTGCTATAGATACTCTCCGAGACTTACCGCAGATAACTGAGAAATTATGGTATTGGCCACTTTTCCAGCATGTAAATCCAGTCTGGTTACCACGCAAGAGAAGTACCTTTATACTTATGGTATTTTTTAAAATACTGCCCATTTTTATTGCCCAAGATGAGAAATTAAACCTGAATTACCTTCCCACAATTCTAACATGCTAAATTTTTCTTATGCTATTGGACGTCGCAGGGGCTAGAGATTCCATTTTTGTCATCCTGTCCTCGTGGAAAGGAAAGCCAGAGGAGGAGGATTGAGCAAACTCTGCTTTCCTCAAATCAATGCAATGTCCTAGGGTGTATCCAAAGCATGGGGTGTATCTCTAAGTGCTGACTGACCAGCAATCATACCGTCCCTTCTTCATCTCAAAGAAACTGACCACGGGGGTTGGGACTGGGAACATCCCCCGGTTGGGAGCATCGGTCGGTTGCCTCACAACTCCTCTCCAAAGGTTTCTGCCGAAGAAAAAACATTGGCTGCTCGAAAACAGTGCAATGAACCCACAAATTCTCTCCGGCTAATCCAACCGATCTTGTCTGGAGTGTATTTCAAATATCTCTGTGTTTCCGGAATCGAGGGGGGAAGAAGCTCATGGCATGTGACTCAAGAAGGGCCAATGGGAAATTAGGGGGTGGAGCATCATCGGTAGTTAATTCCTAAGATTGGTTGCTGCAACCCTCCATCCTTTCGTGACTAATGCTAGTTCCCTTACTCCCTGGTATTTCTCATGTACTTAACTCTCTATTTGGCCTATGTATTCATCCCTTGGGCTTCCTCTTGGGTCTTCCCTCTATTTTTCCTTTAATTATATTCGTCATAAACCCATTGTGCCACCAGTGTGTGTCCAATCCATCAGGTTCTTTTTTGTATGGTGTTCCGTATGGTCCTTCCCTCTTCTACTTGTTCACAGGGTCTGTCCCAAAAGTTCCGGTAATTTAATAAAAATCATTTATAGAACATAAACTTACAATCTCTTTAAAAGTACTTTCCTCCCGACTCTATGCACATTTTCCAATGCTTCACCCATGCATCGCAGGCTCCCTGGAAGGTCTCAACGGGGACGTCTCGTAGATTCAGTTTTTGCCGTTGACGGGTGCCCCGAGCGCTTGTCGTCATAGACGGTCTCCCAACCCTCCTGGTACCTCTTGTGCTACTGGAAAGTTCGGTTCTGTGACATTGTGTCCTCCCTGAAGGCTTGCCTACTAAAAGTAGGCAAGTAGGTAGTAAGCATTTTTAGCGTATCTGCGCCATTTGTACCCAGTTTAATGTAAAATTTAATTGCGTAACGCTGATCCAAATTCTGCACCATTGTTTTTTCGATGAGGGTATGGTGACACACGCTGCGCCAAGCATGATCTTCACTCAACCATGGCCCACAGGTGACTGCAGATGGTGGCATTCTCTAGCCGAGACCCCTACCCCCATACCACTTTCCGCCAGGAGCTGCACCGTGCAAGCGTACGTGGCCAGCTGTGGAAATTCATTCCCGGAACTTTTGGAACAGACCCTGTATACTTCCTCATTTCTTATTTTATCTATCCACTTCATCTTTAGTATCCACCTCCAACACCAGGTTTTGAAAGCTCATAGTCTTTTCTGATCTGCTTTCCCAATGGTCCTCTTGTCTGATACTTAGGGCCGTTTTATATGAGGCACTTAATTTCATAATTTGGTGTACAAAAATTGTGAGAATCTGAGCACGGAATTAGAGCAGGAGCTATGTTCCCATCTGTTGTTTTGGCATTTGTGCATGCATTCTAGCAATTCACCACTTAACACAATGCAATTTTCAATATACATCCATATATACATCAGATTGTGCAATAAAATGCCTCATGTAAAACGGCCTTTATTGTGTGATACTCCACACAAGTGTTTTCAGGTACCAGGTTTTCCTTGATAGTGAAGTTTCCTTTTCTTTGAGCATAATAGTTGCCTTTTTGTAATAAATGCCTTTTTAGCTTGGGCTATTCTGTCTTTGATACCTGTTGTACTTCTTCCATCCCAAGTGACGATGCTTCCAAGGTAGATGAAGGAAACCACTTGTTCATATATCTCTCCACTTGGCGTACCATTTGCAATGAGTTGTGCATTAATGCCTTGGGGCCAAGGCTTCACCACCCAGAATGGTACAGATTTGAACTTAGGGCCGATTACTTAAAGAAATGTTCTCTTGGCATTTTCAAGCCAAGTGAACTGTGGAAGGCTGAAATCATGGATACGGGGGTCTACAGTATATTTATTCCGGATGAAAGAGAGACAGGGAAGTCACTGAATGACTGTACATTCCAAACTTTTATTCTTGAACATACCATCAACAATGAGTGTCATTATCAAGGTCTCATTGATAATGACAATGATTGTCGAAACCATGGTTGAAAATAAAAAAGTGTTGAACATACAAAGAACAAATTCATTCAGTGACATTGGTAATTGTTTAACCCATGATTTTTAATAATCATATTCTCTTAGATATTTTAAAGGTACGTAATAAAATTGACATTTGAGTGACTGTCCATGGGTCCATTATTAATCATGAAATGTATACGGTTACCTAGTCAGCTACCTCAAGGGTATGGGAGTTATAGGCCATCAAATTGTGGATGTTTCAGGCAGTATGTATAACTTCTGAAGGTAATGAGGGTTGTGATTTAAAACATTTTTCGTTTTATGGACATTAGGCTGCTAATCATTACTTATGGAACGGCAACACTTAACATTCATTTATCCAGCTCATTTTGCAGTTTCCACCAAAATGATCCAAATGTGCTGGGTAAAATGTTTGCTCTTTGAAGGAAAGAGTTGCTACCATGTCCATTAGACCAAAAAACGCTTGAAATCACGTCTCCTATCACCTTCAGACGTTACAAAGATACCTTGCTATGTTATAATGGTTCCTCCTAAAAATACCATAAACATGGCAATGCTTGTGAGATTGAAAAAATTGACAAATCCTTTTAAGATACATTTTAGTAATGTTGGTGGTTGTTCGGGCTTCCGACCAAGTCAAACTCTCAATTTCTGCCAGAAATGGAGAGTTTGACCCGGCCGGAAACCCGAACAACCACCAACATCGCTACATGCTGGGAAAGCCATCTTTCATACATTTTAGTATATTACCTTTCCATGTCGGAAACCATCTTTTGGTCCAGCTGGGTGTTTCAGCGACAGCAATTACTCCTCCATTACCAAAGGTGTTTTCAGGTTGAAGTGCCACTTCAACCTGATAACTCCTGTGATAGAAGAGAAACTGTTTTTGCTGATACACTTCCATACACAGCTGAACTGGAAGATGGGGTCAAACACATCAAGCAGTTGCAGAAGCCTTCGCTCCAACTATATTACTTTTCCAAATTATTTGGAATTTCATCTCTTACTTAATCCTCATTACATACTTAAGTTTCACTGGGTATTTCTCCTCGGATGTTGCTTTCCTCAACTGTGAATTTGATGAGGGTACTGATGATTTATGGGGTGTCTTCAAGGAAGTGATTGGATTTTCTTGGTGAAAGATTAAATTTCTATTTTTCTACATTTTAGTGACACTGATTTTGATATGATCAGGTGTGAAAAGATGCCTTCTCAAAGATAAACTGGTTGAATCATGAACTAAGAAAAAGTTTGCATTTGAAAGGGATTTTAAAAGTTTAACCAATTTTTGTTTTCCCACATCCTGTGTAGTTCTCAGAACCCTTGATAATAACAATGTGCTTTGTTTTCTTTCACTATTATTTTTCCCAGCTAATGTAAAATGTTATTCAACGATTTCTGGTGTGGATTCTAAATTTTTCCGCATCTCTGAGCACTCGACACATATCGAGGGATATGAGTTCAAGTCCCGGTCAAGGCAAATGATTTTTCCTCTGTGGAATTTTTATTTATGTGCTCTTGCAGCTGGCTCCGATAAGGCAATACCATAGCTAGTCCTGGTGTTCTCAAAATTCATCTCTGAATTTTGATGTTTCTATAAACTTTCTAAAGAAAGGTGTATTTACACTTTACCATTTGTATATTTTTCAGTCATGCATTCCTGTCCTAGCTTCTTCAAATATTGTTGTAAATAGTTTTGTATTGTAAGTGCATATCTGTTGTCCTGTGTTAATTCAAAGGTGATGGTGACTCACATTTCAATTGTATTTGATTAGCTATGCAGAAGTCACAGCGTAATGCGTGAATGTTGTTGTTAGGTTGAGAACTATCTCACCATGTACATAATAATGTTTAATTCTAGTCTAAATTCAGTCCAGAGCCTTTAATATTGTGTATTTCACTTTCAGTATTATGTAGGTACTCAGTCTGTGTTGCATCACAATTCACTGTAACTGAGATTGTTTTGGTAAATGTCATGTTAAAAAATGTCACATATGAATGTGAGGAAGGGTAAAATAAATGACAGATATTACTTTCACACAAGTGGGATTCAAACCATTTATTTTTACACCTTATTGGAATTGGAGATGTTCATCATATGTAGATGTCCTATGCATTTTTGCATTTTGATTTCTTGTGGCCAAACCTTTTTTGCTGACAGTGGTTTGATCTAGTGGCCGGCAGTGAATTTGGGAAAAATAACTCCAGCCAATATATATTGGCCCTACTATCGCCGCATAAAAGGTAGAACGCTGAACTTATAAGCATTCGTACGAAATTCCGCCGGAGCTCCAAAGAGCCGTGTAATATATCGTTTTACTCCTTGTTTATTTGACTACAAAATGCATTCACTGAATAGTGTGTAAGTGTGAAAGTTTAGCTCCTACGGTCGAAAGAGTGAAGAAAAACACGCGAAAAACTAGGAGAACGGCGAAACGGTCGTCTTCTTAATCTCGTCACGGCCAAAATATTTAATTGGATCACTTCATTATTTTTTTACGAAGACAACGACATCTCCGCATTACAAATATTCTTTTAAAATTTTGTTTTACCCATTCTTTGATTTTTAAAATGTCCGAAAGCTAGATTTCAATTTCCGAGGTGTGGAAAAGTATATGAATATCGAGATTACGTATGCTTTATGGAAAAAATATTGCAAAACTTCTCATGTAAGGACATTTTTATATTCTTCCCCTTACTTAAAATATACGACAAAGAAGAAAATCGCTGCAATGCTCACTACAATTTTGCTCAGTTGGCAATGGTGATACTCCTGGCCGCACGTGACTCAAATCTCATTGCCAAGACCCCTCTAGTGAGACCTCTGTCCAGCGCTGATTGGACAAGGAATGGGAAAGGCTGTAGGTGTTTTATATTCTTTTAACTTTACGTGGATGGATTTATATTGAAAATTTAGTAATAGGATATTAAATACAGTCTCCGAAATTACACATTAATTCTGCAAAATACTGTTTGTTTATGTGTTAGAAGTTTATTGATTCTATGGATTGTACTGTTGCCACGAACTGAAATAAAGTGTGTAATTTCTGAGATTGTATTTAATATCTAATTACTAAATGTTCAATATAAATCCATCCACATAAAAGTTAAAAGAATATAAAACACCTACAGCCTTTCCCATTCCTTGTCCAATCAGCGCTGGACAGAGGTCTCACTAGAGGGGTCTTGGCAATGAGATTTGAGTCACGCGCGGCCAGGAGTATCACCATTGCCAACTGAGCAAAATTGTAGTGAGCATTGCCGCGGGGCGATTTTCTTCTTTGTCATTTATTTGAAGTAAGGGGAAGAATATAAAAATGTCCTTACATGAGAAGTTTTGCAATATTTTTTCCATAAAGCATACGTAATTTCGATATTCATATACTTTTCCACACCTCGGAAATTGAAATCTTGCTTTCAGACATTTTAAAAATCAAAGAATGGTTAAAACAAAATTTTAAAAGAATATTTGTAATGCAGAGATATTGTCGTCTTCGTAAAAAAATAATGAAGTGAACCAATTAAATATTTTGGCCGTGACGAGATTAAGAAGATGACCGTTTCGCCGTTCTCCTAGTTTTTCGCGTGTTTTTCTTCACTCTTTCGACCGTAGGAGCTAAACTTTTACACTTACACACTATTCAGTGAATACATTTTGTAGTCAAATAAACAAGGAGTAAAACGATATATTACACGGCTCCTTGGAGCTCCGGCGGAATTTTGTACGAATGCTTAAAGTTACGCGTTCTACCTTATTTGCGGCGATAGTAGTTTGTATTTGTGCACATAACTTTGCTACTTTTATTTACCTTTAAATGCAATCTAAATGCATAACTTATATCTAATAAACTTCCAAAATTATACCTGATCTTTGAAAAACTGTAAGGGAATAAAGATTGTCATTAGAAAAGATCTATGGGTCAAGGCAAATTTAAATGGAGGAAGGAATATCTGTACATACATACTATCTTTTACAGTCTCCATCCTTTTTTTTCCTTGAATGATTTCAGTCTTAAGCTCAGCATATATGCTGCCCCTCTTCATCCCGTCCTAAAAACCAATTTTCCTCATTTCTCTTCCCAGTTTATCCAGCATTCTCCCCTCTATCACATCACTCAGCTGTCATAACCTTTGCCTCTTTATTACTTTTTCCAACCACCCACTCTGCCTCCTCCTAATCTTCTCCAAAAGTTTACTCTCCTGACCCACCATGCCGAGTGCTTTCCTGTTCATATTACTTTCCATCCACTGCTCTTAATCCATTCTCCTCTGTGCCCACATCTCAAATGCCTGCCACCTATGCTCATCCTCTTTTCTGAGAGTTCATGTTTCTGCACCATAGAATGCTACACTCCATACTAGACTCATTGCCAGTCTTTTTATTACATTCCTACAAAAGAACTACCGTCATTAATACCCTCCTATTTGTAAATGCCTACTTTGCTAACACTATTATCTTTACTGTGATGCCTATTTTCTTCCTATGCAGTACCCAAATAATTGAAATGATCCACCTGCTTCAGGTTGTGCTCTCATATTTTTAAGGTCAGGTTCACTTTCTTTGTCCTACAAAATTGCATTACTTTAGTTTTAAATGATTGATCTTCATTCCATATTTCCTGCTCCGATTTACCGGTGCCTGCAATCCTCTGTATGATCCTCTTAACTAGTGATGGTGTTGATGGTCAACCTTGTCTTACCCTGCCACCAATAACTGCCCACCCTGATTCTCCATCAGCCGCCCTCACCAGTTCTGTCTGGGCCTGGTTCAAATCAGTCTCCCATCTCTCCATTCAACTCCCATTTTCATTTGTATCTTTAGAAGCTTACTCCATCAAATACCTTTTTGAAATTACAGAAAAAGCAAAAAATCCTGATTATACTCTACATTCCTTCCTATCAGGGATGTGACCTGAAATGGAACTTTACATTTAGTGCTGGACCAGGGAGGCACGAAACTATGCATTATGGTTAAGTGCTGGACCCGGAGAGGCACGAAATTATCTGTAAGTTATGTTTCGGATCGCATTGGTTAAATGTTTTTCGTACCATTTCCAATCACTCTTAGTGACCTATACAAATTTACTACTTCTAATAATCATTAGTACTAATTAGATACTCATTACTTCTGTCAATAGAATACCCAAATATCTCCTATACCCCTGCCCCCAATTTTGGAGATTTTTTATTGACGGAAGTAATGAGTATCTAATTAGTACTAATGAATATTAGAAGTAGTAAATGAAGAAGTATTAGAAGTAGTTACTAAGAGAGATCCGAAATTGTATGAAAAAGCATTTAACCAATGTGATCCGAAATTAAACTTAAGGATAATTTTGTGCCTCTCCGGGTCCAACACTTAACCGCAATGGATAGTTTTGTGCCTCCCAGGTCCAGCACGGAAAAATAAAATTCCTTTTCGGGTCACATCCCTGCTTCCCATTGAGTCTCTGCAATCACTGCAATTGCATCTAGTTTCTCCTTCCCCTTCCTGAATCTAAATTGATCATCACCAAAGTAGTTGTTTGCTCCTGTCTCCAGCCTTCCGTTAATGATTCTAAGTAAAACCTTGGATGTGTGTAATTTCCACCTTGTTGTTCTCTTGTCTTTTCATTCTGATGCTTTCTTCTTTTTAGGGAGCGGATACAAACTGTTTTCATTAAGTTCATAGACCATACTCCCTCCTGTTGGATCAAACAAATACATTCGAAAGAATAAATATTTTCATCATTAAAAATTTATAAACTACAACATTAACAATATGAGTATGGCTTGGCAGTCTTTACACCCCCTACCAGGAATTTGCTTGCACTGAAAGTGTTATGAAACAATATAGAGTAAAGAATGATGTTATCTTTACTCTTTTGTTGCTACATATATACATAACACCTCCAGTACCAACGAAGTACAGGTAGGGTTAGGGTGGCCCAAAAAAATACTTTTTTTTGAAAGTTTGTGGGGCGACTGCATTTTATGGTGCAATTTCATGTATAAACCCACAAAAAAATTCGGCTCGATTGCACAATATTTGACCCTGCCGAAACGCGTTTAAACATTTTCGGCTCGTATGTAGGAAATGTCGCCTACTTTACAGGGGCTATTTTCCGTTTTCTCCGGTATTCTACTGCAGAAATTGTTGTTAAAAAGAATAAATACAATCCTTGTTGATAAAAATTATTATTTCAAATGAGTTATTTTATTATTAATTTGTTAAAAATGGTTTACATAAAATTTACATGTACCTAGACCTTTTCTTTTCCATACTTATCAAACATTCTTCTATGCTTCTGCACCACTAGTAGCAAATGCTGTCTCTCACGTTCATTACAGGTAAGATTTTTCTTTAACAGATAATGTTTGATAAGGGACACACCCCTTTCGGCGGTGTCATTGACGACTTTAATATGTTTTACAACATTAAAGCCTTTCAGGTACCTTTCATCGCAAAGCCAATCTTCAGGGTCTCTTGACAAAAAGCCTTCTACGGCATGATAGATTTTGCTTATTCTCGTTATAATTGGATAAAAAGGTAATCTAGAAAGCGTTCAAAGCGGCACGGTTATCGTTTGGCGGCAAAAGTAAATTCAGTCAATGCTTCATTAGAACAATGTTGCAAGACGGTATCATTGTCCTACAACGATGCAAGACAGCAACGGCACTTCATGATCACGGCTATATTGTTGCGCGACTCTCCCGCCCCTGAAGATTCCAGTGACAAGGCAAGCGGTAGCATTCGTGAAAGCAGTTCATGTTTTCAGAGGTGACCGTGCGTCTCTGAGTTATTTTTCTAGGAGTTTGTGTGATTTTACTTCGAAATGGCTGAAAAGAGTTATAGGCGTATCACTAGGAGGAATACCAATGTTTGGCTCGTTGGTGACTGTTTCGATGAAAACTTGCCGAGAAATGGGAAAATTCCCACATTGCGAGAAGTTTTGAAGAGTTTCTTTGCTAGACTGCACTCCACGCCGGGCACTGCTAAATCCAAAGACGTCGCCAGACACACGGTGAGCGCATTGCTGGAGTTTTGGGCAGAAGCAAACATCCCAACTCAAAACGCACGTGATGTTATTAAGAAACTATTAAACGTGTATAGGGAATATAGGAGGTTAGGAAAAGATAAGGGCCTCAAATGCAAGAAGAGTTATATGATGAGACAATTATTTACATCCAAGCTGGACAGGTTGTTCGACATTGGCCATAAGAAAGCTATGGAGCTCATTAAAATAGATGATGACCGCCAATTCTACGTGTACATGCAAAGTCACCGCATTGGGTATATGGGCGGCATCGATAAGGACTGGTGCGCCATGCAGGAAAACAATTGTAAAAGGAATCATCAGAAGGAACTTGCAGCGGAGAAGGCGAAAGAACGAAGTACAAAGGAGACGAATGAGCTCTTTAAAAACCATGTTTCTTCCGAGGCTTCCGTTACCACAGCGAAATCTTTGGGTTTTGCTGAGGAGGAGGTGCAGATAGTTGCTTCCCGCTCACAATTACAGCGAAAAAGGTCGGAATGTAGAGAGGAAATGGCAATTATGATAAAACAAGAGTTCACTCCGGATGTTCCTTTGGTCGTCCATTGGGATGGAAAGCTACTGCCCAGCAGTGAAGGTATTTATCGTAATTTATTTGCCCTTTCCATTATTTATATTCAATATCTTGCATAGTCTGTAGGCACATCAGACCATTTATTGCGGTTTCATTCCTTCTTTTAGATGCAGAAGACTGTTGATCGGTTGCCAATTTTGGTATCTGGAGAAGGGGTTGAGCAGGTTCTTGGCGTTCCGGAATTGAAAAGGGGCACTGGTATTCAGGAAGCTACTGCAGTGGTTGAATATTTGACAAGTTGGGAACTTCAGGAGCGAGTGATAGGCCTCGTCTTCGACACCACAACCGTGAATAGTGGACGAGTAAATGGAGTCTGGGTTCATATTCAGCAAAAGCTGGGGAAAGAGCTGCTGGAGCTTGCTTACAGACACCATATACTTGAACTAGTCCTCGCTGCTGTATTTGATTCATTGATAAGTGTTTCGAAGAAGGCAACTTTACCATTTGTTGATTGTCTAAAGGATAATTGGAAAAACATCGACAAAGGTATTTTGAAACGCTTGCTAATGTATTTCCACGTATGCAGGGACATTAACTAAACTTTTATTTTTACTATGCTTACAGCGCGGTACCGCACTGCAGCGACAACACGGGGTAGTTTGCGGAAGATCAACGACAAAAAAGAAATCATTATATTTTGCTGCAACCAACTTAAGGTAAGAAACTACCTCACATTTTATACACCCACATCTATTTCCACCTTAAATGATCACTATTTCCTCATTTCCAGGTACTTCAGCCACGTGACGACTACCAGGAACTTCTGGAGTTGGTTATTATTTTCTTGGGTGGTTCAGTTCCAGGAACCACAGCCTATCAGTTTAAGAAGCCTGGCTCCATCAGCAAGTCGCGGTGGATGGCAAAGGCAATCTATTCATTCAAAGTATGGATGTTTGGAAAGCAATTGAGCCTGTCAACCGAAGAGAGTGACAGCGTGTGTCAAATATGTTGTTTTGTAGCTTCCGTATACATTAAGTCCTGGTGCACATGTCCAGTGGCATTTGGTGCGCCAGCACGTGATCTCGAACTTCTGAAAACGTTGGCCAGTAGCAAAGAGAAACACTACCAAGCAGCATTCAAAAAATTTTGCAACCATTTGTGGTATTTATCAGAAACATTAGTTTGCTTATCTTTGTTTGATCCTAATGTTTCATTGTCTTTTAAGAGGGCGATGTTCAGCTCTTTTTTAAAGGAAGTGCTGGATGTTTGCAGCCCCCGAGCGCGACTTCCTCCCAATCGCGGCATTAAGGATTTGGAATTGAGCGATTTCGTTTCCTCTAATTCTCGACCTCTCTTCAACATTACGGGCATTGATCAAGGCTTTTTGTCAAGAGACCCTGAAGATTGGCTTTGCGATGAAAGGTACCTGAAAGGCTTTAATGTTGTAAAACATATTAAAGTCGTCAATGACACCGCCGAAAGGGGTGTGTCCCTTATCAAACATTATCTGTTAAAGAAAAATCTTACCTGTAATGAACGTGAGAGACAGCATTTGCTACTAGTGGTGCAGAAGCATAGAAGAATGTTTGATAAGTATGGAAAAGAAAAGGTCTAGGTACATGTAAATTTTATGTAAACCATTTTTAACAAATTAATAATAAAATAACTCATTTGAAATAATAATTTTTATCAACAAGGATTGTATTTATTCTTTTTAACAACAATTTCTGCAGTAGAATACCGGAGAAAACGGAAAATAGCCCCTGTAAAGTAGGCGACATTTCCTACATCCAAGCCGAAAATGTTTAAACTCGTTTCGGCAGGGTCAAATATTGTGCAATCGAGCCGAATTTTTTGTGGGTCGTTTATACATGAAATTGCACCATAAAATGTAGTCGCCCCACAAACTTTCAAAAAAAAGTATTTTTTGGGCCACCCTAAGGTAGGGTATCCTAAGACTTTCGAGCCATTTTTATGTTAACAAAGAGTAAATAAGGCTGTATTGTTTACTCTATGGCAACAACTTCAAATGTGGACACTAGTTGAAAGCTTCCCAAATACAGTAAAACCTCGCTTTTACACTTTTGACGGGGACGAAGGAAAAAAGTTTAAATCAACGGAAATAGAAGTAAAATCATAGCCTTATGTTAAATTATTTTATTTAACAGGCGATGTTTAATATTTGATGGATCACCAAATAGAGACATAAATAAATGAATAAACAAAATTTAACAAAAAATAAAAGTATTCTCATATTTTAACTCAACTTGATTTGAGGTGGAGTCTACCTACATATATTTATCTTTGCACCAAGGGCATGAATTTTTTCTTCAAAAATAGTCTGGGTCATTCGTGGCTTTGTGTTGGCTGCATAGGTATTAGGCAAGGTTTTAATCCAAAAACAAAGGACTTCATTCTCACACTGCCATCTAAATTAGCTCCAATAAAACAGTAAGGCGACCTTCCCTGCTAAAAATGTCTACTGGTTTCAGTAGGATTTTCTACTGAGTCCTACTGAACTCTACTGCACTCTGTTGGACTCTACTGGATCCCAACTTTTCTACTGTTATGGGTGCAGTAGCCTACTGAATTGTACTGGTTTCTATAAACCAACTGAACTCTACTGTTCACATAGGCAGGGACAGATAGGTACAGGCAGATATATATAGGTAGTTAATAAATGGCACTACAAAATTTAATCAATAGAAGAGCATTTTATTTTGGTGCATAAACAATCAAATAGATATACATGATTAAAAATTCCAAAAGACATACAAATTTACATATTTAAACAAAAGTGTTTAAATGGAACTGAGCTTACATACAATTATCAACCTGAATGTGAACTGCGACATATTTAATGGTGGAAAATTGTGCACAAAACTTCCCTCCTCTACCAACTACAATTTTCAGGTTATCTAGGCCACAGACATTTAATGCGCGAAGCGGCTTGAGAACAACATAAAGTTCCACATGTTTATCCCCCACAGCAACTATATGAACAATTTTACTGAATGCTCCCTCAACAAGTTCAACATTCATTCTTCTGGCCCAAGTCTCTCCCTGGCGAAAATGTTCCGCTTCCTCAACCGGTCACGAAGGGTACACGAAGCGGTGATTCGCTTAAGGAAGCGAATCAACGTTCAGTGTAGGTACGGTTCTTTGACTGTTGAAGTAGTGTACACGAAACGTACGGAAGCGGTCCTCTACGCGCCCGCTTCCTGCCACTTCGTGTACGGTTCTTTGTATGTTGAAGTAGCGTGCACGATGTACCCCGCGATATTACTCCACTTACTGCCTTCGTTCGCCTATATTACGCCATAATATGAGTTGATTCTTGCACATTTGAAACGAGTTTATACAATGTGAAACGAGGTAGTGTGTTACTAGCTGAAACCATGCAATACGAGATGAAACAACCTATTCCTCTCTAGGTAAGACAAGGAGATTCAAGAAGAATCAAGCTACCCAGAAACAACAGTTACTGGTTGATACCACATAAATCGAGGTAATATTACCTCGATTTATGGCCCACAGGCTGTAGGTTTGCAAAGTGCGCCCCCTGAGGGTTGCGCCTCTGGCAGCCGCCCGCCTCGCCATCCCCTAGCTACGACGCTGGAGCTAACGTGCGGGAATTTGAAAAATCTTGTTTATTCGCAGTAATTTTATTCATACTATGTAATAGTTTAATAATTTGCGGCATTTATATTCATACTATGTGGCATAATAGAATAAAAGTTATCTGGCATTAACTAATGGCAAATAACTTTTATCAAGATTTTATGGTATTTCCTCAAACTATCACGGAATTTTCATTTAATGATTATAGTTTTTGAAGTCACATTTATCCACAGAAGTGACTAAATATAGGTATACGTCTTTCTCAACGCCGAGTAGTGGGTGCGAGCATAGGTGCGTCGAGTCGTAAATTAGTTAGTCATGCAGGGACTGTAACGCTAGGTAGATGCGAGGTAGTATACTACGACGAACTAAATCATGCCATTGAGCAATAGCATATTCAAAGTGATTAATGGCAAATTATATTTTTCTAGTAGTAAAAACAGTAGAAAACTGTAGCAGTACAATAGAACTACTGTAAACAGTAGCAGTGCAGTAGACCTATTGTAAACAGTAGGATTACAGTAGACTTACTGAAAACAGTAGGATTACAGTAGACTTACTGAAAACAGTAGAGTGTTCCAAAAAGCCTATAGGCTACTGTAAACAGTAGGTGAAATTTCCAGCAGGGTTTGCTGTGCTTGGCCCCATGACAAGGGTCCCCTTTAAAGGCTATAGGGTCTTGCATGGCATTATTTAAAAAAAGACCTGTCTCGTCCAGATTAAAAATTTCTTAAATGTCAAAATCACTTTGGGGGGGGGGCAAATTTTAATGTATATTTAATGTGTTTACGCCTTTTTCCAATAGGGCCGCAGTCCCGCAGCACTTTTCTCTATACATTTACAGGTTTTTAACAGTGGCGTAGCGAGGGGGGGGTCCGGACCCCCCGAAATATTCATCTACATACTACCCTGCAAGCCACCTCAATAGGAGTTTTTCTAGCAGTTAAATCACATTTACATAGCACCGAGGGGGGGGGTCCGGACCGCCCCGAAATATTAATTCGTTTAACATCTGTGTAACGCTGTCAGTACGCCCGTAGCTGTTTTTGACGAATCGCGCAGCTTTCCTTTGTATTTTATTAAGTTCCCGGATTAAGTCTTTCTGCACCGGATCCCATATGCTCGCTGCATATTCAAGGTGTGGCCGGACGAGTGCGAAATAGCACCTCTCTTTTACTTTTTCATCCGAAAATCTTCCCACAATACGCTTGACGAATCCTAGCTTCTTCAGAGCTCTGCCACAAATATTTCTTATATGTGTTCCCCACGATAGGTCCGAAGTTATCGTAACTCCTAGATACTTCACTTCATCTGTCGCCTTTATGTTAACACCATCCACAGCATATACATGGGAATAGTTGGACGACCTCCGCAAGAAATGTACCACCGTGCATTTGCTCAGATTAAGTTCGAGTCCCCAGTCTCGGCTCCACACGTGAACGTTGTTTAAATCCGATGACAGAGTTTCAAAGTCAGAGTGATCACTAATTTCACGATAGATGACAGCGTCGTCGGCAAATAAACGTATTTTACTGCTAATTCGGGAGCATAGATCATTTATGTATATAATGAACAAAAGGGGTCCGATTACGCTTCCTTGTGGGACACCTGATGTCACTTTAACTACACCACCAATTCCGTCAAGAACTACTTTTTGCTTACGATCACTCAGAAAGTCGCATATCCAGTTTACTACTGTTTCGTTTAGCCCGCATGACTGTAATTTGTATAAAAGTTTGTTCTATGGTACCGTGTCGAAAGCTTTCTTAAAATCTAGAAATAATGCGTCCACGATTCACCAGATTTGAGAGCGTCATGAAGAAAGAGCGCGAGTTGTGTTTCACATGATCTACCTTTCCGGAAGCCGTGCTGAGAGCCATGGAGGACGTTACGACTGTCCAGGAACGTCATGATATTGCTAACGACGATATGTTCGAGTATCTTGCCTATAATCGACTTTAATGAAATTGGTCGATAGTTCCCTGGGTCGTGTCTGTTTCCCTTTTTGAATATCGGTGTAACGTTTGGAATTTTCCAGTCTAATGGTATATTTCCTTCAGACAATGACTTATTGAATATTATGTCTAAGAACGGTGCAATCTGTGGCGCTAACTCCTTGAGGACACGCGCGGGTATTCCCTCCGGACCCGGAGATTTACTATTTTTTATCGACTGTAGCTGTTTAGTAATCCCATCGCGTTGAATAGTGATTTCTTTCATCGGTTCCTCAGTGAATGAAATTTCAAAATTACATGCAGTATCGTCTGTAGTGTATACACTTTCGAAGTGGGAATTTAACGTGTTAGCTTTGTCAATATTTTCGGTGTCAAGTTTGCTATCTTTATCAAATAACGAATCTACGGTTGAAGATTTTCCCTGAAGCTCTCTCGCATATGACCAAAAAGATTTCGGATTTTCTTCGAGTAATTCACCGAGTACTTTTTTCTTGAAATTTCGCAATGCAGTACGCATTGATTTCTTAGTTTTTGAGCGTTGCGCAGCGTAACTTTCTTTTGCTTCAAGTTCCTTCGATTTGTCACCTAACGTAGTGGACTTTTTGAACAAGTTGTACAGTTTTCTCTTTCTCTTAAGGTCCCTCCTAACATCGTTGTTATACCAGCGAGGTTCTTTACTGTCTTATTTCAATTTTTGCGGAATATATTCGTTGATTCCCTGTCGTAGAATTTCTAAGAAATATTTCCATGATTCATCAGTGCTTTTATCCTCTGTTTTAGCTACGAAGTCCGTGTACGAATCATTAAGAATCTCGCCAAATTTGATGAAGTTGCATTTATCAAATAAATAAATATTGCGTTTCGGTTTTACAGCTGACTCTACTTCAATGTTTAAGGTTGCAAAAATTACTCTGTGATCACTTATGCCGTCAATAATATCGAGCTGTTTTATCAACTTAGGATGGCTTACTGAAAAAAGGTCTAATATTTTATTTCCTCTCGTAGGCTTGTCAACTACTTGGGAAAGTGAGTGATTAGCAAGTGTGTTGAGTAAGATCTCGCTGATTTCCCTATTCCTAGAATTCGGTTTTACAGTGTAAAATCTCAATTTATAGATGGCAGATTAAAATCTCCCCCAACAATTATTACACTTTTACTGTCTCTCACAGTAAATGCGGATATTTGATTATCTAATTGGTAAATAACATCAACTTTGGAGTTTGGAGGTCTATAAAAAGAGCAAACATGTATACTCCTTTTGTTTCGTTGTTTAATTGTACACCACACGCTTTCTATTTCATTGTCAGTTATTTCGTGGGCGGTGCTGTGTAAATGTGATTTAACTGCTAGAAAAACTCCGCCACCATCTATCGCTATCGCTTCGATCGCTTCTGTAGATTTTGTATCCTGGAGGAAAAACTTCGCTGTCGCTTACATCCTCTGTAAGCCAGCTCTACGTTCCTATGACCACGTCTGCGTCCTGAAATATATGCTCGATTTCAGTGCGCTTGTTTTTAACGCTACGGCAATAAACTACTATAAAGTTAATGTCATATTTTGTAGATTGAGTGTCGGTTGGTTCTTTTCCACGCTTATGGGTATTAGGTGGGCGAATTTCACTGGAAGTGCTTATTACATTTGATATAATTTCTTTCACTGGAGTACGCGTTTTGGGAAAATTGTCACTATTTACCGGCTTTAGCGCTCTTAAGTTTACTTGGATGTGAAAATTTTCGAAATGCGGATTTCCTCGGAGGCTACTTTTGGTTAAATAAAGACAAAATATTAAGACATATAAAAAAATAAATTAAGCTTGGAGCAGGGGAAAGTCTACAAATAATAAATTATCATACCGTTGTTAAAAAAGGTTTGTTCTTTTGTTTAAATAATAAATTCTCAAACGATACGTTTGGGCTCGGTCGCTCGGGTAGTGTAATGGCGGTGTTTGTATAGCTGGCCGTGTTTCGACTGTGGACTGTCTAGTTCGCCCTGTTTTTCAAAACTTTTCCCCTGGTTTTGGACCCCCCCCCCCCCCGAACGAAATTCCTGGCTACGCCACTGATGCCGTGCCCATATGAGAGCTACTTTGAGAGTAGACATTGAAGAGTATAATTGTTGTAAATATGGATTGAATTTATCGATTACCCCCAGAAGCAATCTACCATGGGGCTCTTGGGACCCTGGGCCCTTCTCACACAGATTTTCTTTCTACGTGCTATTATGGGCCTGCAGGAAAACTTAAATGCTAAAGGCGTGAAAATGTGAATATCCTTTGAAATTCAAATATCTGGTTGTCAAGGAAATATGCTATTGTTGATTTCAGATAAAAATGTGAGATTTTTCAGCAAAAAACATTATATTATATAAACCTATTAAGACCCTTACGAAGCGTAAAAGAAAATCGATTGAAAGAATTAGAAACTTTATTTATTCAGCCATCCGTTTAAAAAAATTCCAGCCCTCTATCTTGATTGAAAGTAATTTTTAAAAACAAAAAATGAAACCACTGCACCCAACCCAATGCTTAGCATGGACCACTAGGGTGGCCTTTGGGGGACCTGAGAGATTTGTAACATAATCTATGTTACATCCAGGTACATTTTCTCTCTACTTACCAAATTTCAGCTCAATCGGTTAAGTATTTTTTGCATGATTGAGCAACAGACAGACACCATTCAATTTTTATATATTACTAGCTGAAGGTACCCGTTGAAATTCAACGGGTGTGAAAAACATTGAACTTATTTTTAAGAAAACCACAAAGCCTAAAAAATACTGTCAGCGTGATCATTTGAGGTGTTCGTATCCTATCTTGTATGTAGTGTTCATTGTAGTAGACACGCTGACCGTTTTTCAGGTGCACGGAGAGTTTAGTGACTGTTGGACCTCTTTCATGCATGGGAAACCCAAAAATGGGCCACGCAGGTTTATCACTACTTAAATAGCACCCAGGTTGATAGATGGTCACCTCGTCCCTCCGTTTTTCTTGAGCCGTCTTTTGAGTGATTAACAGCTTGATCGCTTCCCTTGTGTACATAAATATATTTGAATTCAATGAATTAATTGAGTTGCGCAATTCAACGCTGATATGTGCGTTGAGCATCTTAATCAGGATTTAATAGTAGGGTACAATCCAGCGGTTGACACCGTAAGAATGAGCATTTGCAGCAGCCATGTTTATTTGTCCTATGAATCCTTCATTACCCGGACTGCGCCTTCGGCATAAAGGGTAGCCATAATTATTGGTTTCGGTTGCTAAATAAAAAATCTATGGTTATTCTTAGTGTACTTGCCAATTTTCATGCACGGATGTTGTCATTGCGCAGAATTTCCGTACTTCTTTCGGGAAAGAAGCATGTTGTGACGTCATTATAATTTCCACCATCTTAATACAGATTGAAGTTTTGAAACAGATGGGTCTATATTTGAACCAGATTTATAGTTGGTTACCCGTCCGTAGGTTGGGTTAGGATGAATTTTGTGCGGTTCTTAGCGTAACCCCTGAAACACCACGGGGAGATGATCATGAGATCGCTGGTGGGCATGTCTTTGAGCATCCAAGTCTAATCTTTGTCGTTTTTCTTGTAAGGGCTCATTTTCTCGCAAAGAAGACATTCCTCTTGCTCTGGAAGATTTATTCGAAAGTTTACTCTTTTTTTTCTTTTAGGCATGTTGATGGATATATTTTTTAAGTCCAAGGAAGGGAAACACAGCGGCGAGTGAGAGTCTTGAAAAGGCAACGCGATGATTGAGTGAATATAAGTTTATTTCACTTTTACACTTTTAAACATATTTAAATAACTCGTAACGTCTATGAAGTGGGAATTGGTCTAAAAAACTGTTCGCAATCGTAATAAATTTCAATGGGTGTGAAAAAAATTGAATGTATTTTATAAGAAAAACCACAAATTCTGAAGAAAACTGTCAGCGTAGTATGATACTCGTTGACGTTCCTTCGTTCGTTCGTATGATGTGGAAATTGGTCTAAAAAACAATTCGCAATCGAAATGAGAGGCAGACGGTTCCACTACGTTTAATACATCTGAGTATTACACGATAATAAACAACGCCGTGTTTGTTGTAGCAACAGAGGCATTATTACCATTACTTTTCGCTGCACCTAAATATTCTTGCACGTTTAATTCCTTTATGTGTATCGTTTACTACGCAAGTGTTCTCTCATATACGTGCAGTACCCCTATGAGAGCTACTTTGAGAATAGACATTGAAGAGTATACTTGTTGTAAATATGTATTGAATATATCGATTACTCCCCGAAGCAATCTGTTATGGGGCCCTTGGGACTCTGGGCCCTTCTTATACAGATTTTCTTTCTACGTGCTATCATCGGCCTGCAGAAAACCTTAAATGCCAGAGGCGTGAATATCATTTGAAAATCAAATCTCTGGTTGTCAAGGAAATATGCTATTGTTTATTTCAAAGAAAAATGTGAGAATTTTCAGCAAAAAAGATGTTATTCAGACAATTACAAAGCATAAAAGAAAATCGATTGAAAGAATTAGAAACTTCATTTGTTCAGCCATCCGTTAAAAAAACTACAGCCCTCTATCTTGAGTGAAAATAATTTTTAAAAGCAAAAAATAAAACCACTGCACCGAACCCAATGCTTAGCATAGACCACAAGGGACCCCCAGGGAGGGCCTTTGGGGGCCCTGATGGATTTTTTATATAGCCTATGTTACATCCCGATACATTTTCTAACTACATACAAAATTTCAGCTCAATCGGTTCAGTAGTGTTTACGTGATTGAGCAACAGACAGACAGACACCATTCAATTTTTATATATTAGTATGATTATGATGATAATTTGACTTTTACAAAACCACTTTTTCATTTTAACCCGGCGTTACTCGCGCGCGTTTTCCGATGAAGGTTACTCGCGCGGGGTGCTCCTGACACCCCAAGGAACATTTTTGTTTCAGAATGGGTTACACAATATTTTATTTCTAAAAACCATTAATTAATTTTATTTAAATCTATGTTTTTACTTGTAGTTTTTATGCTGAGGATGAGGAGTTGATCATTTTAACTTGTCATCTCTAACCGGTGGCGGATTCAAAGGGGAGGGAGTGGAAAATTCCCACTTCCAAATCACGAAGAAAATATTTTTGCTGAGGCTAAGTTCCGAGGCGTAATGGGGCTCAACAAAGTCTATTTTGCTGAGTGTATGAGGAGCATCTCGGGTGGTACACCAGGTCACAGTGTTCATTATAACGTTGTCATGACGTTTCATCTCTAATCGAGCGGCGTTCTCAGGGCATAGGAGAGTCACCTATGCTCTGAGGACGATTCTCGATTAGAGTGTTAAAATGTCTGCTTCAATGAACACTGCGACCCGTTGTACCACCCGAGAAGCTCCTTCCCAGACAGCACAGATCGTCGAAAAATGGTGTGAAATTCGAGTTATATTCGTCGTCGCCGGAATTCATATCCTCTACATTATCAGAGTTTTGAATATGAACTACTGATAATACTTTTATTATGGCATAGGCACCGCAGTCCGTTGTCACCTCGAACTCACAAATTTTGCCAAAACGTATCAAAAATACATGGTCCAGATTTCAAAAAAATAAATCACAAATTGTACTTTTGGCACTTTAAGTTTAACTTCAATGATACTTAGATGATCAATTACCTTTTTTGATTGCAACAGTAGCAAATATTCATCATATGTTTCGCTCACATCCACTTACCGCACGAGCAACAGGACATTTATGCATAATTGTCTTTATTCCTCGGACATACAAAACATCTACCATTTTTTCCTTTTCTCTTTTTCGTTGAACTTTCACACGTTGATGAATCACTGAAATAATCCGTCTTTCTTTTTAGTTCCTTTGGGATAATTTATTTACGATCTTCTTCTTATAAATGATTTTGTGATTTCCCTCGAAATTTGTCGTAGGAAATTTGATCCATACATCTTGCTTATTGGATTTACGTTATCATCGTTGCCAAAAAGTTATATTTTTACCATTTTTGGGAATATAAGATAAGATAGTCATGCTCTTTCTAATTCCAAAGAGACTTCTATTCTCGTCCCTCTGTTTTGTGCAAACCATCTGAGGTGGCATATCCCTTTTTTCATAGTTCCCATTAGTGTCAATTTACTTTGTAACAAATCTTCTGCAAGGGGAACACTAGCAACCAATTTTCAGTTGCGACATTTCTCCACGCCCCAAAAATTGGTTCCACTAAGCGCTTCACCACCTCTTTATGAGTATTGTCTACTTTGTAGGGCCATTCGGGATGACTCCCTGCATATACCTCCAAATTGAGAGTATAGAATACATTATCGTCAACCAATGCCAATATTTTGAAGCCATATCTTACAGGATAATTTGACTGAATGAAGATCTTCCCCTTAAGCCGACTAATTGTTCATCTACCGTGGTGAACTCCGATATGACATACACTACGTTTACCAATCGATCTCAGATCGATCTGACTGGCTCAGCTCAGTATGGTAAACGGAGCGCGCTGGACAGATCGATCTGAGAAGCGAGCCGAGTCAGCCCGCTTTCCCTAACTGGTCTGAGATCTCAGATCGATCCGAAGAGGCCGGAGCATGGCGCTCATCGTTCTTCTTTTGGTTGCCGATGGTAAACAAAATATAATCGATATCATTTACGGCGTGACTTGTTGCAAGAAGGGAAAGGAGAGAAGTGTGCGGCTGAAATATGCAAGAAATCTCAAAATAATTCTAAATACTGAAATCGATAGTTCAATATCGATATTTCCGATAATCGATATTTTCAGACCGTGTTGATAAACCAGGTGATCTGAGTCAGCTCCCTGCTGAACTTTCAGATCGGTCTGAACTCAGACCGTTCTGAGATCGATTGGTAAACGTAGTGATAGTTATCCTGAAACTTTCTCACCAGCATTCCAAAACATTGACGAATCGGAGCTATTTTGTGCATAATTTTTCTTTCTACCCTGCGTTTTATATCATAAAATCTGAGACACTACAAAAGAAAACAGAATCTTTGATAATTCTTTGCCTCGTAAAATATACCAGCACCCAAGCCATCTCGATCCCATCAATTCTTTATATGTTGTCACCCATATCTATTTGTTCCCTCGAAGAGCAGAAGCCCTATGAAACATTCAATTTCTTCCTCGTCAGTTGGCCTGGCATCTCTCGCACGCGAATTATTCACACCTACGAGTTGAATTTGAATATTTGTGCATGCAGTCATTGTATTTACCACTTGCCTATCAAAAGATAATCGAAAGCAATCAATAGTGCTCTTGATATTTTCTTTCCTACCTTTGAAATCAAGATTTTTGGAAATTATATTTGATTTGGTGTTCTTACATTGGGGCGCAGTTCCTTTTCGCTCCATGTAGTTGTGTTTTACTTCCCCAATAAAATATTGTAATTTTCAATGAACAGTTCATTTCGGAAATGTCAGCCTCCTCCTATGTTTCGGTGTCGTGTTCAGAAGATTCGACGCAATCATCAGAATAAATATCGTCCGGGTCAGTCAATTCTTCATCGGATGATTCATTCAAAAGTCTTATTATTCTTTATCTTTCCTTCTCTAAATTTGTCGGCATCTACAGATAAAAAAGCATAATTTTGATTTTGCAATAAATTTCCCTAGCTAAAGAATAGTAGATATGTATTAAAATATACAAACACATTGTTCCATTGCACCGACACAAGAATGAATTCAGGGCAATTAGCACACAAATATATTCTTTCTAACATGAAATTATACCGTGCAAAGTAGTAACCCATAAAAACCGTGTTTCTGAATTATATTTTAGTAGTAGGAAAATGTATCATAATTAAACTTTCAATATTAGATAATGACCTTTTACTGGGTGACCTACTACACTCGATATGAAGTTATATATGGTAATATGGAGATGAATAAAATAATATTTTCGAAAACGTTGTAGGTAGTCATCTCGAGCAGAAAACCTGAAATTTAGATAAGAGATTATGACCAATAGGTGAGCCATGAATATATTTAATATGTCATCAATATTGTTCAATGGTAGGATAATATCAAGAAAAATCTACCTCACAAAAAGCTCATGCCGAAGAGTCTACGGCGCGGAGACAATTGGGGTGTTCAGGACACCCCGCGCGAGTAACGCCGGGAGCGAATGCATAGAAAATTGTTTGAGAGGCATCCTCCAGCAGATAAAAGTAAAATACGAGAATGCATTTTATATTGTAACAAACATTTCACAGTTACCAGGTGCAACAAAAACAGTGAAGTTTGGAGTAATCATTGGCCGTAGGAAATTTGGTAAAACGAACATTGTCCCCTTTTGAGGCTACTACGCAGGTTGTTTACAATGTATGCCTGAAAATGCTGGTGTCATTAGAAAGAAAATATATCATATTCCAGCTACTGAAGAAGAGAGGTCCATGAAATAAAGACTAAAAAAAGTATACAATGATAAAAAGGGGGGGGGTGTTCAGGGCACCCCGCGCGAGTAACGCCGGGAATAACATACACGACCCGGGTTTCGATGAGTAATCATCATCATCAGGCAGGGATGATTACTCATCAAAACCCGGGTCGTGTATGCTATTATATGAAAAAGTGATTTTGTAAAAATCAAATTATTTAAAAATAACAATGATACACCACAAAGTTACTCTAGAACAAGTTAATTTTGTTCGTGAAGCTACTGGATTGTCCACTCTGAATTTACGAATGGAAACACAGGAGTTGTAGTATTACTTAAGAAAGAGATAATTCTATACGAGAGAAAAGCTATATTCATTACAATGAAAGGATAACTATGGCTAGAACAGGAAAAAAACCAAGGGACACAGTTGTGTTGCTGGTGTACAAGCTCACAACAAATTACGAAGATGACGAAGTAGAAGATACGCACGGCGGAATAGAAGAAGTGACAAGGAATGAAAAAAGGGGATGAAAAACTATTATTCTTGGAGACTGGAATGCGGTTGCTGGAAAAGGACAAGAAGGTAAGACTGTACGGAAGAATGGTTTAGGAAAACGGAATGATAGGAAGAGAAAGTGATTGAGTTCTACGTACAAAATGGTCTTGTCGTCACAAAGGTATAACGTAGAAACCACCTGCAAAAAATTCCAGGAAAGAGACGAAGACCCCTAATTGATACAGCTGTTGAGGGGGCATTGCCCCCGCGGACCCACCGCCACCCCCTCGGCATCGAGCCTTCGCTCATGGCTGAGAGCCGCCTTGTCTTTAATTGGATTCTTGTCATTAGAGTAAGTTCAACCTTTGTTTCGCTAGCGGCCCTATTGACCGCTAGCCAGCTGTCCGCCTCCCCTAAACGTGTTAAGATCATTGGCATGGTTGACTTTTCTTTCTAGTAATAGGTGTTCATTTTCTTTGAGTCTTGGGTGGTTACGTTGTTCATCCACACATTAGCTCCGCTGACTATGTGATCCCCTTGGCATCCTTCCCGAAATGGGTCGGTTGCCGGGGATTCACCTGTCTCTTGCGGGCTTTTTATAGGTTCCACTCATGGTTTCAGGGAAAGTTCATTTTTTCTTTTCAGAATTTTGGTGGATAGTTCTTTGAATAGTTCCAGCTTTTTAATTAGGTTTTTGGGTTCCCAGACCAGCCCTTCCCGTGTTAGTGTATTTTTTAGTTTTGTTCTAAGGTCAGAGTATTTTGGACAGATTGTGAGAACGTGCCATGGACTTTCTTCTGCGTCTTTACAGTGTTCGGAATATGGTGATTCTGTCAGACCTAGTTGGTGTAGTTTCTGATTGAAGTCTCCATGGCCGCTGACAAATTGGGTGGTGTATTTGTCGAGTTCTGGACGTCCCATCCCAAGGTGCTCCCTGATGTTGGGGAAATAGTTGTACGTTTCTCTTCCTTTCTTAGAATTGTTCCATCTATCCTGCCATTCGTCCAGAACTGCCTCCCGTATTTCTTTCCTTGTTTCTTTCGTGTCCTTTTTCAACTTTTTATTTTGGTACCATAGTGCTCTTTCCTTAGCCAATAGATCTATTGGTATGGCTTGCATTAGTACACACAGGGCATCGGTCGACACTGTTCTATACGATTTCCCTATTGTCAGTAGAGCTGTTCTTTGTGCTCTCTGTATTTTTTCCCGGCTTTTGATTTTCCTTTCTATTTCTATGTTCCATATTTCGCTACCATATAAAATTATTGGGACTGCTAACCCATTATAAATTCTATTTAATGTTTTTTGTTTTAGACCTTTATCTTTTTTGGCTAATTGCGACAGTGGCACAGACTTTTCTTTTATTTTCTTAATTGTATTTGTACAGTGTGTAGCGTAATTCATTCGTTCTCCTATGATTACCCCCAAATATTTGACCTCACTTTCATATTTTATTGCCACGTTGTTCATTTTAATTATCGGGTTTCTCTTAAATTTACCCTTTAACATGGAGATTTGTTTTTTTTCATTCGAGAACTTTAATTTTCTGTTTTTGCCCCACTCATTCACTTTTATTAGTGCATTGTTCCCCGTTGTTTCTAATTCCGTTCTAGAGTCACCTTTTATTAAAATTAGGCCATCGTCCGCGTACGATGAAATAATGGTATTTTTGCCTGTGTCAATTTAAAAAAAAAACATTGAATAAAATATTCCAAAAAGTTGGGCCCAGTACTGAGCCCTGTGGTCAACCTTTTGTTAGGTTTTTCTTAACCTCAAATCCTTCTAGGGAGAAATATGTCATTCTGTTTTTTAAATTGTTTGAGATCACATCGTATAAATTTTTGGGGCATTGACTGCCCAATAGTTCTTTTAAAATCGCTGGCCACCACGCGTTGTCAAAAGCTCCGGCAATATCTAAATATATTGCCAGGACATATTTTTCTTTGGTGTTTTCAATCGTTTTTGCAACGTGGCTCAATGCGTCAGTTGTTCCTCTTCCTGCCGTAAAACCATATTGGTGCGCACTTAGATATTCGACATGTTCTAAATATTTTTGGAGTCTTTTATTTATTAATTTTTCGGCAATCTTTCCAATTGTAGGGAGTAGGGTGACCGGTCTGTATGATTTGGGGGTTTCCGGGTCTTTGTTTGGTTTTAGGAATATTTTTAAATTACCTCTTTTCCACTGGCCTGGGAACTTCCCTGTTATTAGCATGTTGTTCATAATATTTAATAATGGTTCTCTTATCCGGGAGAAAGCTCTTTTGATTGTTTCTACCTTTATTCCATCCCAGCCCGGAGCTTTTCCATTTTTGGATGTTTTTACCGCTTCCTGGAGTTCTAATAGCGTGAAAGGAGGTTCATCTGGACCTTGGCTTTGTTCTTTTGCACGATTTCTGACTTCTTTATGTGTTTCTTCTTCTCCTTCGTCTCGGTCGTCTGGCAGTAGCTTGTTCAGAAATACCTCCGCGGTGTCCTCCAAACCCTGGGTGTATTCGCCGTTGTCTTTTTTGATGGTCACTGGGAGAGTTCGTGGTTTATATTTCCGGATTATTTTATAAGCCCATGGATCTCTCCCCATGGATCTTCCTCACTCTCTTCTACTATCTTTTCCCAGAGTGACTTTTTTATTTCTAATAATTTTTACGTATTTTTTTTGTTGATCCTGTATTCTTTCGATATCGTTTCTTTGTCAGTCCGGTTTTCCCTATTCGCCTTGGTTGCCCGTTTCCTTAATATTCTTATTTCCTTTCTGCACTTTGCTATCTCTTCGTCCCACCATGGTACCTTTTTTTTCTTTACCTTTGGCCCTGGGAATAGCCTTCTCACACGCTACTTTTATTACTTTCATTAGACTTTCCAGATTACCGTCAATTTCCATCGCACTTCCTACGAGGACACTGTGGAACACCCTCCAATCAGTCACCCCACCCCTAATTGATACAGTGGAATGGATTAGTGGAACAGTGATTTAGAAATCAACTAAATGAGTGCAAGTGGGGGGCAAGACTTGTCGCTTATCGGCAAACGCCAATTGTCTCCTATGCGGCCGAAATAGACATTGGCGAGTAAAAAAAACTCACTTTGAAAAGCGGCGGCTACCGCTGAGCTCACCTCACAGTTTTATAATTTTTTGCGCCATGAGTATTGAAACATTTAAAATTTTCTTACTTTGGAAATATGCGCCTAGTGTGACAAAGTGACCACAAGAAAGTCGCGAATCTCGAGTGAAACCTAATGCCACTGGAGGAGAAAGTATTCGTGCACCTAATGTGCACGTTTACCCTCATTTTGATCGATGGCGGACAATTTTAGGACCGGAATAAGGAATTGAACGTAAAATAAGCGTATTAAGTCCTTTATATAATAGTCAAAATCACCATTTTTGCCGACCGTCGATAAAAATTAGGGTAGAGGAGCATATTAGTAGCGCACTGACTTCAGACTCCAACAACGCTAGTTTTCTCTCTAGGCTTGCGAAATGTTTTACGGTCACTCGCTCACACTAGACGTATGTTTCTGTAACAAGAAAATGTAAGTGACAGACATATTACCTGCGCAAAATATTGAAAACTGTGGTGTGAGCTCAGCCATGTTGTCGGAAATGAGGTTCATAGACTCGCCACTATCTATTTTGGCCGCAAGGGAGACTATTGACGTTTGTCGACGGGCAACTACAATTACAGACTAGACACCCTGGTGAGAATACCTTATTGGCAATTTGGTAGCGATAAAATGTCGACTTATGTTTAAAAAAAAAGATCAACAAGTAATTGCCCATCGTTGGAAAGACCGAAGGAAACAGAACACTGTTTGAACAAGCAAAGTACCCTAGAAAAGGCTGAAGGGGATGGATACGATACAGGGTCAATCGAAGAGAGATGGAAAGAGATGAAAAAATGAATTCTTAAAGCAGCAGAAGAGAAAGTAGGAATGAGCTAAAACATCGAATTGGAAGTCATATATTTAAGAGGAAGTATTGGGCCTAATATATAAAATAAGAAAATACAAAAACAGATGAAGGACAGCAGACGTAAAAATAATAAGAAATACGGTCAGCCGTAAACACATTTAGGGCAGGAGACATTGAATGAAAAACTTACGTCAAGAGGTGGAAGGCAATCTCTCCTAGGGAAAAGTTGAAGCGTCTTGAGTTACTTTCAAGAACGTTTAATCACAGTTAATGCCATACGGAGAGAATTAAATTATATTCTCAGCGATAATTAAGAAAAAGTAGGATAGAAAGAGTATCCGGAGAAACATTACCGCGGCAAAGCATTGAATAGTAGGATATTAGAGAGTGAAGACGCTGTGGATGAAGATGAAAAATGATATCCCATATGAAGATCAGAATTTGATGCTACAGTAAGGACTTGAGAGAGAGAGAAAGGCACGAGGAGTTGATGAAATTCTCTCAGAGTTCCTGAAGTATGCAGGGGAGGGGACCCTAAATAAGTTATACAGATTAATTCGTGAGACCTATTCAACCGGGCAAATGCCAATGAACTTTAAAAAGAGAGTAATCATCCCAATCTCAAAGAAAAAAGAGCCAATAGATGCGAAGACTTCAGAGCAATTGTCCTTACTACTCTGCTTACTGCCTTAGTGCACATGCATCGAAAATTCTGACTAAAACCATCTACAGGAGTACGGAGCAGATGCAAAAATATCTGTATGGAGATCAATTTGGTTTCAGGCATATTGGGGGAACGAAAAAAGCTGCTTCATCGACTCAGAGAAAGCATTTGATCATGTGGATGCAGAATTTTGAATACACTGAAGAGCATTGTAGTATCACTTACTGGCAGAAGACTAGTATGCAGGCTATATGAAGAACAGCTGGCAGAGATAAAATGTGGCGGTTAAACGGAGAAAGCAGAAGTGAGGACAGGAGTTCGACGAATATGTGCTTTGTTACCCATGATACTTAATATTTACATTGAAAAAATGAAATTGGGGAAAAATTACAAAGATAAATACAAGTGCACGGGGAGAATATCAGCATGCTACGCTTTGCTGATGACATAGACTTTCTGAAAGACAAGAAAGATCTGACGAGAATGCTGAACTGCATGCACAAATCTATTAAGAAATACAACTTGAAGATAAATTTTTAGAAAAATAAAATTATGGTTCGTGGAGGAAACCAAGAAGAGAAAATAGCCGCCAAAGTTAGACAGCAAAAACTTGTGCCAGTTGAAGAATGTTGCTGCTGGCATGCAGAATATCCAGTGATGGAAGAAGCAAGAAAGATAGTGCGAGCAGAGTAGCCAAAGTAAAGAAGACATTCGACCAAAAGAGGAGTCTGCTAACAGCCAGTGACAAGTCTCGAAGTAAGGAAGCGCTTTGTTAAAAAAATAAATGTTTAGCGTGCTCTTATACGGTTGTGAATCCTGAACAATAATGAATTCTGCAGAGAAAACCAGATTGGAAGTAATGGAGATGAGATTTTACCGAAGAATGATAAATGCCAAACGCACGGAGAGAATCACCAACGAAGAGTGGGAGAGAAAATAAGGATAGTGAAAACTCTTGACAAGAGAAGAAAAAAAACTTACTGGGCACATTTTGCGACACAATAGCCTGTTAAAAACAATTATTGGAGGACAAATGAAAGACCAAAAATGAAATATAACAGGCTTTTTATGAAGGACGTGTAACGTATGATATGAATTGTGTTGTTGATGCTGGGTTGCTGGGGAGTTGTTGATAAAAGGAAAAGGGGGATTGTTGGGGAGAATTGGATTTGGAGAGGATGCTGGATGCATCAAGAAACATTGTATTGAAAAGAATAAAGAGTTTTGAAACGAAAATAAACGTCTGACGTTACAGACGGAAGTGAGAACCCACTTTTCTGGCGACGAGGATGGGATATTCGTCACGGGTTTAAAAAAAAATAGCCCGTGGAACGTGGAAAAACGCAGCGGCCGGATTGAACGCGTGAATCGGAGGGCATCGGAAAAAAAGCCCGTGGAACGTGAAAAAACGCAGCGACCGGATTGAACGCGTGAATCGGAATCGGAGGGCATCGGAAAAAAAGCCAGTGGAACGTGAAAAAACGCAGCGGCCGGATTGAACGTGTGAATCGGAGGGCATCGGAATCGGAGGGCATCGGAATCGGAGGAATCGGAATCGGAATTTGGGAACGGATTAATTGGATCTACGGTTGCTGGTTCGAGGAAGCTGACTGGAGGCGGTATTTGCTTCAAGGAAGGACGCAACATTGAGTGACGAAGTTGGAGCTGCGAGCGAAGACGTCTTGGTTTCTTCCTGCCGGCGGTTGGAAGTCGAGTTGCGGAAGAAGTGGACGGGCTGCAGTTGATCGTGTTGGTGTGGCGCCATTTGGCAAAGGGGTACTAAAACGGGATCTCAGTAAAATTTTGTCCAGTGATGTAAGTATTTAAACATCCCTGGACAAAATTCTTTAAACGGTGGAGGAAGACTGTAACGTATGATATGAATTGTGTTGTTGATGCTGGGTTGCTGGGGAGTTGTTGATAAAAGGTAAAGGGGGATTGTTGGGGAGAATTGGATTTGGAGAGGATGCTGGATGTATCAAGAAACATTGTATTGAAAAGAATAAAGAGCTTTGAAACGAAAATAAACGTCTGACATTACAGACGTCAAAGTGAAGACTTAAGCAGGAATGAGGTGGCTGGCTGGTAGGAGAGCGGAAATTTATAGCTGCAGCGAACCAATCTTTGGATTGATGACTGCCGATGATGATCATGAAAAGCGTGATACAAATACGATCTCATTAGTAAATAAAACATAACGCAAGAAGACCTCGGATCCCTACACCCAGTACGTATGACAATGTAAGAAGAGTCCTAACTAAAAGAAGAACACAACTTACTGCCTAATTGGACCTTAATGGAAATCCATGCATAGCAATTCCACTACATTTAAGCTTATGAAATACATTTTTTTTATATTATAACAGCTTCTACATCCTGTTTGAGATTTAACGAATACCGCCTCTTGTATCGACACTCACTTATCGAAGATGATTTCCGTAACTCACATTTTTGAGCTGCGTCCAAATTCACCGCTTAGGATCCTCCCAAGATGTCCGAATTTCTTGAGCCTCCTAACAAGACAGTATCCGCCCGCGGTCTTAGCGAAGAGTACTCAATTTCGAAGAGTGCACACTTTCACCCATGGATACTACATACTACTACTGTTGAAATTAGACGGTAAATCTATTGCTATGTCTTCTGTTACAAAGTTTTTAGGTGTGTATTTCGACGATACTCTGAACTGGGAATCACATATTGATTTTTTATGTTCACGAGTAGCAAGGAGCTGTTACCTACTACGTAGAATAACTCCGATCACAAGCTTATGTGTTGCTCTCTCTGTGTATTATGCTTGTGTTTTTAGTCAACTAAAATATGGTGTCTGTGCATGGGGTCATTCCCATCGAACAACAAGACTGTTTAAACTACAGAAGTGGGCCATAAGAATTCTGGTCGGTTTAAATAAACGCACTAGCTGCAGATTATATTTTAAAGAACTTAACATGTTAACATTCCCATGTATATATATTTTCTATACAATTATGTATGTTAAAGAGCATCATCTGGCTCTTGGATTGCCCTTGAACAATGTTGTTCATTCATATAATACCAGAAGAAATGGTGATTTTAAAGTGGTGTCTCACAATTTAGTGTCCTTCACAAGGCAACCGTCTTATGCAGGTTGTATTTTGTACAACAGTCACCCTAGTGAGATCAAACAGACTCGTAGTATTCCTGTTTTTAAAAAGAAATTGAAAGAACTTCTATTGAACTACGCTTTTTACTCAGTCGATGAGTTCTTGAATAAGTGATTGTATTTATGTATTGTGTTTTCCTTTGTAGGTGAGGATTTGTATTTATGAATTTTGTTTCCTTTGGAGATGAGGATTTATTTTTCTCTTCTCCTTGACTTGTCCTATACATATGTTTTTTATGTCTCCGGGACCAATAAACTACTTACTACTTACTTACGCATGTAGACTCCTCGCTTTCACCCATCCTCGGTTCGCCATTTTGAAATGTTGCACCCTGGGAGAACATCCAGGGGGCACGTAACACGCTTTGTAACTGTTCCTCCTGCCATCTCATTTGAAAAGGTGAGTCCCAACTCATTAGGGCTATCGCAGGGGACATGGAGAATTTTTATTTTTACTTATATGTATTGCTTTCTGTTCCTCACTGAGCTACTTATTACAGGGACAAAGGGTACTCCGGCGTGCCAATACATCGCATATACTTCCTAGTGACGAGCAACGGTATGCTGACGTTCAAGGTAGTCCTTTGAAAATGGATCCTAGCTCGAGTAGAATAGAAAAAGCGGGCCTAAGGTATAACTAAACTTGGTTTTCTCCTTTGGCGCACATCCATAAATGAGCCCAAACTGAACGGTAGAGCGCCGTAACTATAATCAAGGAAAGTAGAACGTGTCGCGGGTACTGCAAAGCCGGACAGCCGATCATACTCATACGACTTATAGCGAAATGCCAAAAAGTAGCCTCTGACGGCCGAAGTACGGTGGTCAGCGGAGGCTGTATAAGGTTGGCCCACCAAGAAACGGACTTCGTGATTCGAACTGGACAATCGGTACTTTAAATGTGATAAATGTATTGGGAAGAGGATGAGTTGATAAATGCAATGAAAATGAGAGTAGTGGATGTTTTGTTTGCAAAACGAGGTGAAAGGGTTGGGATGTTCTCCATTTGGTGACCCTTACGTGAATGATAATAGTGAAAACTTGGTGAGATTGTGCTTGGAAAAATTTCAGCTTGTCTCGAATACATGACTTACGCCTAAGAAAATTCATTGATATGCACGGAAAAGGGGCGATTGTAAGAGACTGATTGATTTCCTTGCGTATGACGAGAGACTGAGAGAGTTAGAGAGGGAGAAAAGAGTAATGAGGGGTGCTAAATGTGGAACAGACCACTATTTGTTTCTTTAGACTGAATCAAGGGGCACATTATCAGTTGAGAGTAAAGTAGAAGGGTTGTTAGAAACGATGTTAAAGAACGATAAGGATGGATATTTGAGGGCATAATATCCTCTTAGCAGAGTGAATGGGATTAATATATCAGCGATGACGTGTGTGATGCACGAGAGAGTTTGAAAGGAATTATTGCAGAATGCGCTGCGGTTGTGTGTGGAAAAGTAGTGGCAAGGAAAATGCACGTAATAAATAAACAAAGCATGCAAAAATGTCGTGAACGAAATTGATGAAATAATTTACTTAAAGTTATACAATAGCTGTTACCGAAAGGAAAGAAGTGAAAGTAATCATCAACCCTAATCCCTTAGATTTCTGGAAATACAAGAATGTAAACTTTCATTGAAAGTGAATTTATATGGATTGATGATGGATATGAATTTTTATAGCATAGAGTATTTGCACACTTTTGGGAAGTGACATCTAAAAAATCTATCGATACTCCAGACACTAAATTTTCATTCTGACGCTCGAGAGGCTTTTCGTTAATTTTTTATTAGCTAATAAAATCTAATAAATTATTATTGCGCCGAAACACTGGTCCGATATGTTTTGTAGGTTCTGACGTCATCTCCCATAGTCGACCATTTGTTGATTTGGAGATTGTGTGACTGTGTAGTCTTAGCGTGCGGACGGAACTTTAGCTATTAATTAGCAAATATCGAAATAACTTCGAAAAGGCAAATACTATTTCACTCTCAACGCACAGCTAGGCTATTTCGCTTCTGCTAATATGGGAGATGACGTCACACTACGAAGAACGAATGGTTGGGCGTTTAGTCCTAGGCAATTTCGATGCTAAAACAATGCATATTAAAAGCTAGTTATTAAATTAATTAGTTGGAATTATACCTTGGTATTTCGTACGTGGCATTTCGAAACCAAACACTACTCTCTATAATAAATTTCAACAAAATACCTCACTTACGCAAATACTCTATTATAATGATAGTACCTCTTTGAACGCGACATATTCTTCATGCTTTCCTGGTATTATTTTAGTGGTAGTGCCATGAATGGCGATGTCATGAACTACGTTGCATGACGTTCGAATTTGATTCTTTGTAGGCATCTTTTTAAGAAGATGGGCATCTATTTTTAACTCTTTCGCATTTAGTTTTGTTTTAATTTGCCTAATGTGTATCATTAATTTGACAAAACTCATTGTGCATCCATCAAACAAGTATACAAATTTTCCCTCGATATAATTCATTTAGTCATCATTTCCCGAGTATTTTCTAATGGTAGTACCTAAATTGCTTCAATTTGATTTTTGGAATTATTAATTAGAAGATAATTTGATAGCATGAAACAGACATCTGGTCTTGTTATAAGTAGTAGGACAGATATTAATGAACAAATATGGGGTACGTAGTTTTGCATTGCGAAGGGAACTGGCCGGCTGCCGTTAAAACCGAAAAATAGGCGTAGCAAATTGCCGGTCCAGCAGTGGCCACTCAGAGGAGATTGTTTTCATAAGGGATTCTTCTAACCCGGGAACCAGGTCGAGCCCATTTGAGCCCTCCGGACGAAGTCGTGGGAGGTTGATAGGGATGAGGTCGCACGAGGTTTCAACAGCTGACCCCACACTTTTGATTGCAGTATTTACGTGGGATAGGTCAGTGAATGCTAGGCGTTAACGTCACAAAGTTTTAGGACCGTAACACCATCATAACCTTACACCTTAACAACGACACATTTTAATGTAGGTAATTATTGCTAAATGCTTCTCATATATTCGGTAAACCCGAAAATATTTTCATACGCGAGCATGAAACATAACGCAAAATTTTATTGCTAAACTAAATGCCGATATTATGCAAGTAAAATGACAAAATCGGAATAAAATAAGAAATTCGCGTTTTTTTACTAAAAAGGGGCAAATAATTTCATGTTATCACAGCGAGTTTTGCATGTCCCAAACAACTGCATTTAAAACATAGATTTTGTCGGATTTATTGTTCAAACGTGAAGCAAAATTCACGGTCAAAGTCACCTTCATGCAGAAGAGGTATCGCACAGCCACCGCTGCAGATACGTTAGTTCGGGCGTAGCAACTGATCAATTATTTGTTTGGCTCGCGATTGGACACATGAGGCTTCGGACCGTGACGCAATCGACTCTCTTCCATCCAAATCATATACCACAAGAATTATAGATACCAGTGTTTGCGATAAGTAATCTGTTGAATATCTTTTGCTGGATCATTAAGGCGAAATGACGCATGCAAACTTCGAAGTGTTATAGGCCTCAATTAATGCCTGAAAACAGTCATGCGGGGACGTTTCAAACGCAATAAATGAAATAATTGTGCACTATATTCTTTGAATCCAATGTTTAGTCATATGAAGCTGCATAAATGACTCACGCACTCTTTGATACGAATTATTAGGCATGTCTTATCGAGCCAGGGGATTGATTTTTCTGGAGAGGTTGATAATTTACTGTCGAGTCAGGAAAAATCGAATGCCCCCAAATATTCTACTATATATTATATTTTGTCCTTGGTTCGAGCCCAGACAGTATTGTGTTTTAAAGGGATTAAAAGAAAGGAATAAAAATTTCCGTGTGAGATATTTTTGTTTCATTCATTAAAATATGAATTAATAAAGCTAGAAGTTTGGTACTTCCCAGACAGCACACATTCATGGAATCCATGATGGAAAAACTATGGATGTATTCATAATGGAATGAAAGAATGGAATCAATATGGAATGTTCATGGATTCCATTGAGAAATTTCCACTTCAGCGACGATGGAAAAGTAACATGGAATCCATCCAAATTCCCTCCACAATCCTTGATACCCAAGTCAAAAGAAATATTTATTAAAATATTCATTGACGGCGATTCCTTGATAATAACAGATTTTAAAAACTTGCGTGCATAAATTACATTTTAAATTGTGCTTTTTTGAGTTTTTTCTTTTACTAAATATGGATTTAGCTCTTTAACTGAAGTTGCACTTCCTTCCTCGCACTTCCCATCCCGTTGAAGCCGCCGGGCCAATGAATGTTTGCGATGTCGCTTTGAATTATTTGAATATCTACGTAAATATTGCGCTGAACGTACAAAGTATCTACACATTTGATGTTGTTTGAGACACCTTTGTTTATGGTATCTTTGAGAAAGTATTTGAAATTCCAGTGTAATCAGACATCCCTTACGTCATCAAGTAAACCCCCGATATTAATACGAATCTTCAGCATGAACGTGTGGATTTGCGATGCCTACGTTGATTTTGTGTATCAAAGTGAAATTCGATGCACGAATGCTACAAATTGTGTCTAGATTGAAATCTAGGAAAAGTCAATTCGCAAGTGACTGTGTACGTATATTTTGCAAGTTAAGTCTGTAAATGTGACGACTAAGAAGAATTGTGTTGTTTTCCGTTAAAATCTACGTACTGGCAAGGAAGGTGCCAAAAGCCAGCTGTAATGCTGCACCTGCGACAGAAACCAGTGAGCATAATTACTAATAGGTACTTAATTACTTACACATTTCTATTTAACTTGTTAGCTGGGCCATAAAACTTGAAAATAGATGTTAAGCAGTATAACCATTGTCTCGTATTTACAATCATATTGGTTTTCTTGCAGCCACAGAAATACATAGTTTCAGTGAGACCGTATACTGTTATATTTCACTTGGTTAGTTGGGAGCTTGTGAGAGTTCATCTTGGGGAGCTTTCTGTGTACACTGGCACAAAATCGGAGTGATTCCCTTTAAAGATTAAAAACTGACGCTGGTATTCCGAGGGAGTGGTGAAGGATTTTTGCCGATCACACAAGACCGCTTTAACCACGGGGGTGGGTGTTAACCAGGAAGGGTGTGATGAGTAAGAGACAGGGTACACTTTAGGTACCCTGAAATCACACCCGCGAATGAAATCATTAAAACGTACACAAACAGGCCTAGTGGCCTTCGTCCGTCGGTTAAAAATTTCTAAAAAACGAGGTTTAAAAAGTACGTTAAAACAAGGGTGTGCCGTCATGGATAAAACTTTGGAGACATAATTGCACATAAGCGCGTTCCTCCGGTGGCATAGAGGAGGCTCCCCTGCATCAGAATAGATGCTTACGACCGGGCTTGTCCGAAATGCCCCCGTACAGAGTCGTAACCCCGCGTTGTGTACGGGCAATGCTCGTAGGTACGACTCGCGGGCGGACGCATAAATAAAACAACCGTAGTCTAATTTAGAGCGCACCAGTGTGCGATACAATAAAAGCAAAGTTGTGCGATCTGCTCCCCATGATGTGTGGCTTAGAAACTTTAAAATATTTAGAGATTTAATACATTTTGTCTTTAAAATATTGATATGTTCTCGCCAATTGAGCCTGTGGTCGAGTGTCATACCAAGAAAGCGGGCTGACTGGACAAAAGGGAGATTTCTTCCCCCAAGGTGTAATGTGGGCTGCATTTGGATTCTTATTTTCCTGTGGAAATGGACACATCTGGTCTTCTCATGGGAGAACCGAAAGCCGTTCCTTTGGGTCCACTGGTTCAATTTGTTCAATGTCATCTGAACCATTCTGTATGCAGTTGCCACCTTGGATGATCTGCAGAAAATTGCCAGATCATCCACGAACAGTGTGCCTATCACCGGAGCCATGATACAATTCACGTCATTTATCGCAATGACGAAAAGCGTCACGCTCAAGACGGAGCCCTGGGGAACTCCGTTATCAAGACGGTAAAAATCAGATAAAAACTGCCCTATTCTAATTTTAAAAACTCGATGCGTTAAAAATTTTTGAATAAAATTCGGCAGATTGCCTCTAAAACCCCACTCGTGCAAAGTCTTTATAATCTTCCGCCGCCAGACCCGGTCGTAAGCCTTCTCCAAATCGAAGAAGACACCGATCACGTGTTGGCGGAGGAGAAAGCCTTCTTGGATGAAATTGTCGATCCTCACTAAATGGTCCATGGTGGAACGACCGCGTCTAAATCCACATTGGATGTTGGAGAGAATGTTTCGGCGCTCTAACCACCAAACGAGCCGCCGGTTCACCATTCTCCCCATTAACTTGCACAGGCAACTGGTGAGAGATATTGGCCGGTAAGAATTCGGATCAGCTCTATCTTTCCCATGTTTTGGAATGGGGACAATGACAGACTCCCGCCAGGACGAAGGAAAGTGACCTTCAGCCCACAGCTGATTATACGTCTGCAGGACTTCCTGCAGCGCTGTCTTCGGAAGGTTGCGGAGAAAAGCATTGTGGACCCCGTCTGGTCCTGGAGAGGTGTCGTGGGAGTCATCGATGGCAGATTTCAGCTCCCACAAGGAAAAGGGGAGGTTGTAATCTGCCATTGTACGCGTCTCCTTGAAGCTTATAGGAATTTTTTCGAGACGTTGCTTAAACGTTCGGAAGGCAGGATCCAGATTTTCTTCGCTGCTCACATTGGCGATTGACTGGCCGATTATCTCGCCAATGGCAGCTGGAGAAGTAACCACATTTCCTCTGACTTTTAAGAAGGAGACGCCGAGCTGCTGGTTGTTTCCAGAAATGCTCTTCACCTTACGCCACACCTGTGCAAGTGGTGTGCTGATATTGACACCAGAGACAAAATTCATCCAAGAGGCCTTCTTTGCTTCCTTTACGACCTGACGGGCTTTAGCTCTCAGACGCCGAAAAGAGGACAGATTGTTTCCTGTCGGATATTTGTTAAAAATTTGCAACGCCTTCTTGCGTTTCCGAATGACTTTGGCACATTCATCATTCCACCAAGGCACAGCAGCTCTCGACAAGATGCGCCCAGACCGCGGTACGGTATCACAAGCCGTCAATATGTGTCTTACACTCAATGGGCAGTCGCATTAATCACAGCGAGGTGAGATCTTCTCTTCGGTGAAGAGGTATGAGTGGGTCAGGGCACAGTGCCCTATTTTCAGTCGCGAGATGACAACTTCCTCCCTACGACAGCTCCTGACGGAAGAGGCCTACGCCTGCGTATCTGCTTTTGGGCAGCGCAATTTATTACTCATTTGGCTCCTCCACGAGTCCTTCCACCTCTGTGAACATATATTTTTTAGGGTACACTTAAGGTCCTCTGCCGGTGCCAGGAAATAAAAGGCTTCGAGGTCGTTCAGGGCTTCCTTCGCCGCTAATTCAGCCTTCTCGTTTCCATCTATTCCCACATGCCCAGGAACCCATGAAAAGCTTACTCTTATTCCCTTTTCATTAAGAGAAAGAAGGACATTATATATATCCTGAACGATAAGACTGAGTGGGGAAAAGTCGGAAATTGCTCTCAATGCGCTTAACGAGTCTGTGCAGATTATAAGACTTATTACAGCCATGTATGCCGTGGATAGCCATCTTTATAGCGAACAGTTCCGCTGTGTAAACACTACACAGCGGACTGAGCTTCGCTTTCACGACTCCGTGATTAGGGGAGTATACTGCGCACGCACAGGCTGAATTGGACTTGGATCCATCCGTATATATAGGGATGGTATCCGGGTGGGAATTCAGCATTTCCTTGAACATTACCTGGTATTCTGAATCGATGGTGGAGGATTTTTGAACCTTGCTCAGTTCAAGGTAAATATCTGGCCGTGGTATATTCCATGGAGCTTGGTTGGAATAACCTACCGGGTATACTTCCGGAAGAGAGAAATTATTCTCTTCGATAAAATTGTTAAAACGTACGCTTTAAGGGCGAGTGGCCCTTCTCCGTCCATTAAAATTGTCTATAAATCTAGGGTTAAAAACCATATCGTAACATGGATGCTTTGTCATTGATAAAAGTTTTGCCACGTATGAGCACATCAGCAAGTTCCTGCGGACATACAGAGAGGGCTCTCCGGCGTCAGCATAAATGCTCAGAACCGGACTGGTCCTGAAAGCACCGGTGGCCAGCCGCAATCCAGCATTGTGAACCGTTGTCAAAGGCCTCAGGTACGACTCTCGTCCGGAGGAGTAGACGAAAGAGCCGTAGTCCAGACGAGATCTAATGAGGGCACGGTACAGTAAAAGCACCGTGGTGCGATCTGCACCCCAGTTCGAGTTAGTTAAAACTTTTAAAATATTTAAGGCCTGATGGCATCTTTCACTTAACAGTCGTACATGTTCCCGCCAATTAAGTCGGTAATCAAATATCATACCGAGGAAACGTATTGACTCCACATATGGGAGGATTCTTCCACCCAAGCGCAGGGGTGGTGGAACATGATATCCCCGTTTTCGGTGTTAGTGAACGCATTTCGTCTTCCCAGCTGAGAAACGGAAGCCATTGCTGCGAGACCATTTATCCAGTTTATTTAGCGTCAGTTGTAATATTCTGGTTGCACTGACGAGTTTGGACGACCGGCAGAAAATAGCCAGGTCATCAACAAACAATGACCCATCAAGGTAGATGAGCTCTACGGCCTCTATAGATTAAACAGATAAAATATTTCTCCAATGGCCGTAAAATATATGCACCACTCGTCAAAAAAAAATTAAATACTTACTGTGTTGGTTTGCGGGAATGAGGTTCCACAACAGGGACCAACCACAGCCTCTCCACCAGAATACCCTCCTGTGGTAGTTTACGGGAAAATAATTTCCTCGCCAGGGACTACAACAGACACACACACACAACCCAATTGGAATCCTTTGTAGGCTAATGAGACCTAGCTAAGGATTACTGGGTTAATTTTTGAAAATTCTGGGCTTTTTCTATTTGACAACGCTCCTTTTGAGCTGTTCTCCCAGAAATCTGGGGCCCTGCTGTGTGTGTGAGTGAGTGTTTTGTGTGATTGCGTGTGTGGTTGTGTTAATAACTTGGCAGCCTTAGTAGAGTCACTACAGCTCTCCGAAGGATCCCAGGTTATAACCCAGGAATCCTTAGCTAGGTCTCATTAGCCTACAAAGGATTCCAATTGGGTTGTGTGTGTCTCTGTGGTAGTCCCTGGCGAGGAAATTATTTTCCCGTAAACTACCACAGGAGGGTATTCTGGTGGAGAGGCTGTGGTTGGTCCCTGTTGTGGAACCTCATTCCCGCAAACCAACACAGTAAGTATTTAATTTTTTTTTGACGAGTGGTGCATATATTTTACGGCCATTGGAGAAATATTTTATCTGTTTAAACAATGACCCCATTACCGGAGCCTTAATACAATCCACGACAACATTGATGGCGATCGCAAAGAGAGTGACACTTAAAACAGAGCCCTGGGGTACTCCGTTTTCCTGGGTGTAAAACTGTGACAGACGTTTCCCCACTCTCACTTTAAATACCCGGCCCGTTAAAAAGTTTTGAATAAAAAACGGTAAGTTACCCCTAAAACCCCAACTGTGCAGCGTCTTTAAAATTTTGTGCCGCCAGACCCTATCGTATGCCTTCTCCAGATCGAAGAAGACAGTGACGACATGTTGGCGCAAAAGAAAGGCTTCCTGGATGAAATTATCCGCTCGGACGAGATGGTCAATTGTTGATCTTCCCCGCCGAAAACCACACTGGATGTTAGCAAGTAGGTTCCGCCGCTCCAACCACCAAACGAGCCGGCGATTGACCATTCTTTCCACGACCTTGCACAGGCAGCTGGTAAGAGAGATGGGTCTATAGTTGTTTGCATTACCGCTTTCCTTTCCTGGCTTTGGAATAGGGACTATTGCAGACTCCCGCCAGGATTGTGGGACAGTACCCTCCACCCAGAGTTGGTTGTGGGTGTGAAGGACTTCCGACAGTGCGGGACCGGGAATATTCCGGATGAACGCATTGTGGACGCCATCCATTCCTGGGGAGGAGTCTCGGGAGTCCGCAATTGTGGAGGTCAGCTCCCACATAGTGAAGCATTCATTGTAGGCAGCGCTAGGACGCGTACCATTTAAATTAAAATTCAGAACAGCAGCCTTGGATCGATCTTTAATCGCTCTGAACGCTGCGTCATAGTTGGCATTACTGCAGGTCTTCGCGGGTAAACGACCAAACACTTCACACATTTCCGGCTGGGAGATCACCATCCGATCATCGACCTACAATATCGAAGCGCCTTGTTCCTGACGAGAGCCGCATATGCTACGCACCTTCTTCCAGACCTGTGCAAGTGGGGTTCTGTTATTTACGCCGGACAAAAATTCCATCCAGGAAGCCTTCTTTGCTTCCTTCACGACTTGCCGAGCTTTGGCCCTCAAACGTCGGAAAGGGGCCATATTTGTTGCCGTTGGATATTTGCTAAAAATGCGCAATGCTCGCTTGCGCAATCTAATTACATTGTCGCACTCCTCGGTCCACCACGGCACAGAGGGCCGACGAGCGTGTCCCGAAGACCGCGATATGCTGCAACTTGCAGCCTCAACTATGGATGATGTCAACACTTCGACGTTCCGTGCTGCGTCAATAGTGGCATTGTGTTTAAAATTAAAATGTTTTTTAAAATTCGGCCAATCCGCTTTCCGGGTGATCCAGTTTCTTGGGGTGGTGAAAGTGATCGCTTCCACATTGGTCTGTATGTACCGTCATTCGACATTTCGTCATTAAACTGCTAGTACCTACACAAACAAAGGCCAATGGATGAGAATTCTCCATTAAAACTGTTAAAACGAGTTTTTTTCCCCGGTATTTAGCAAAAACAGATTACAATTGTCCATAAAATTTGATAAAATCCGCCCTCTCCTGTTGCTCTGTCCCCTGGAACTTCCCCACATACGGTCATGGGCATTGAAAACCCCTAAAAGAATAAAAGGTTTTGGTAGCTGACGGACAAGATTCTCTAGGTTGCGTTCAGGGACTGGTGCTCCCTCTGGGAGATAAACGTTGCACAACGTTATGGGATCCGTGGCGTGCACGGTCACAGCTACCGCTTGAAACGGCGTGTTCAGTTGGACCCGAAAGGTGTATAGGGTCTCTCGGGTGGCAACTGCCACTCCACCTTGGGCCCGGAGGCCACTGGTGTCGTCAAATCTAAAAACGTTAAAATGTTTTAAAATACCCTTGTCTGTCCTTTTAAAATGCGTCTTTTGAAGACAAATGCAGGGCGGATTAAAATCGCAAATTAAAATATTCAGCTCCTCCTTATGACGATAAAAACCATTACAGTTCCACTGTAGTATAAAATTCATTTAAAATATATAATTTAAAACCTGAAGTCTGTACATCCTTCGGGAGGATCAGCGCCGAATACCGTGCTTCTTCCCCTATTGTCTGGCGAGGAGGATATCTGTCTCAGAGAGATTCTCATCCTCCTCCATAGCCTCCACTGGAGACGGTGCACGTACCCCGGACGGACCGGGGGATGGCGTCTTATCACGCCTCGGGGGCGTGGAACCAGTGGTTTTTGGCGGGTTCTTCACAAAGGAATCCGCGCTGGTGGCAATAGATTTTGCCGGCTTTGTAGCCTTATCCGGCTTGGCTAGCTCTTCTTTGTCTGGGCTTTTACTACTCTCAGCTTTGTCTACTTTCGGGATTTCGTCGGAGATTGTGCTACTCTGAGTGGTAGCAACGGCAGCAAAATAACGAGAGAAGATTGGAGCAATTAATGTTCGTTACTTTTTCCTGGCCTCGAAATATGACACCTTGTCGATAGTTTTAATCTCCATGATCTTCTTTTCCTCCTTCATCTTTGTGCAATCACGAGAGTACACTGGATGTGCACCCTCGCAATTGACACAAAGCGGCTCGGAGGTGCACTCATCACCCTCGTGCTTATCCTTGCCACAGCGCGGGCAGGTGGTCTTGCCCTCACATCTGGTAGCGATGTGGCCGAATTGCTGGCAATGGAATCATCGCATAGGGCTGGTGATGAATGGACGAATAGGAACCGACTCATAGCAAACACCAACCTTATCGGGGAGTGTGTCACGCGAGAAGGTAAGTATCACAGACGTGCTGTTGATGAGCTCACCGTTCCGCTTAATTTTCAGACGACGACAGTCAAAAACACCCTGAGAGGCCATTTCTCTCTTAATTTCGTCGTCGTTGACGTACAGAAGGTCATAGCTGCTAATCACTCCCCGACTGGTGTTCAAGGTACGGTGCACCTCGACCTTAACCGGGTGGTCATGGAGTTTTTTCATATTTATCAATTTCGCACTCTGCTTGTCGTTGGCCGTTTCAATCAGTAGTGTACCGTCTCGCAGCTTTTTTGCAGATATATTATGTCACCAGTTACGGCGGACGAAAGGACTCTACGAATGAGGGGAGACACCTTAGTAAGGGTCTCACCTTCGTTTGTACTTCTCATAATGAGGTACCGCCTACAGGCGTTCTTAACATTTTCGGCCCATTTCCGGACGGGATTTTTTGGGTGGAGGAAGGTCGTCTTGCCCCATTGGCATAATAAATTCATCCCCTGGGCTCCCCACCCACCACGGAGCCGCATATTTGGGACGCCAAATCGCCAACCGGTGTGGTCGCCAGGGCTACCCAAGGGATATAGCACTGTCGTTTAGGGGGCCTGTTTCGGGTTGGACCTCCAATGTATGGGCCCTCCAAACCCCTACACCTTCGGCCGCCCTACACAGGACCCCGTCACTCCAGTACTCGCCATCGAAACATGTCGATAAGCCGATTGATCAAGACTGGCTAGATCTTGACCGCCCGTTTACAGGGGAACCAGGGCCGAAGTGGGGTATTGAACTCCGCCCCATACCGGGCATCCGACACCCGGCTGGGTGCCGAAGAACTCACCCACCAGGATCCCCTTCTTCCCCTTACGGGTCTCCGCACACGGCAGACATGAGGGTGGATCGCAGGCCAGGTGGTATGGCCGCGCACAGACAGTTGACCCACAAGACTGTCCGGACTCAAACCTTGCTGGCTCTGGGGTTTTTTTCCGGGGTTTCCATCCCCGCCCTTTTAGTCGCCTCTTACGACAAGAAGGGATACTGCGGGAGTATTCTCCATCCCACTACCCGAAGGGGTGTCCCACCCCCTCCTCCATCCCATACATATATATATATATATATATATATATACATATATATATATATATCGCTCGCTTATTTGTTACTTCACCTTGATAATGGCAATGTTTGCCGAAACCTAGGTCGGTTGAATAAGAAAAATATTGGTGTGGAAATATTTACAAAGTGTTTTCTGTGGCAATGCAGTCTTGTTGAGTTGCCTATATTACTTTATTTTTTCTTGTTCTGTTTGTATTACCGAAAAAAAGGTCCGCTAAATACTGGAATATCTGCACAATACGGACGATTATTCTCTTGTAAATTTATAAAATGCTCATATGAGGCAGAGTAGCCTCCGAGTATGTTTCAAATGTTTGTTAAAAAATTATGTAATGTGATTACGAAATAAAATATTTTCTCTCGCTCTCCTCCCAAATTAGCCTCCATCGTTCGCGCAGAACTCTAAATATTTATTCGCTATATGTCTAATATATGTTTCAAATTAGAATAGCGAATTTTGAAGGGACCGAAATACATCAATACATTTTAAGATGTCGACCGTATTGGGACCAGAGTCAGCCTAAAATGACTTTAAACAAAGACCAGGGATTCGATGATATTCAGTATCAGCGCTAATCGACTGTAGCAGAAGACTGGGCAGTATCATAGAGTGACAAATTCTTTTCATACATTACCCCTTCCCTAGTTTCTCTAGTTTAATTGCCATGTTCCTTTCTTTACTTAAATATAACCGCCTCCTCTTAAATTGAAGAGTAGCTCTTTTTATTGACCTCTGAATTCTCTCCCTATCAATTTTTTTCTAAACATTTCGGTATACTCCCCAGAAGATAACCGTTTCTTTTTAAATAAATTGATGACATAACTGCGTCCAGAATTTTATTTACTTTCAGCAGAAGCTACCCTGAAGTCAATAGACTCAGAACTGCCATTAAGCCTGGATTTAGGGGCCTTACTGGCAACAAGCATGTTGAAAGATTCATTTGCCTGGCTGGAGGCACAAGGGGCTAACTCCTCTGCGATATTGCTAAATTTCAAAAACACTTCCTTGAGTGCCTCTTTTAACGTATCTCCTTCTAGATCTTTCCCATCTGGCAACCCACTATGATGATAATTTACCGGATCCCTGTTGTACCCACACCACTCACCACAGTTGTCGTGGGAACCAAAAGCATGGTCAACGACAGATAAAATGGTATGCTTCAGTTCAGAAGGGTTATTCTTGTTCTGGGCCAAAGCATACCCAAAGCAACGTTTCAGGTATTTTATTACAGCTGTAGTAAGGGATCTTTTGCTCTTGGCACAATTGTAGAGAATACAGCTAAGGGCTTTTTTAGAGTGGTTTATATCTGACCACTTTGTAATATCGCTGTTTGCCTTTCTGACGGATGAATACGTAGCACTGTCATCTCCTATCAGAAAGGCAACTTCTGTACTTGTGTTTTTGAGAAGTGGAGATTTGTGACCAGTTCCACAGCTAAGTCAGCCTCCATAGCCTTTGCACCTCCCTCAAAATTGCATCTGCAGTCATGGTCATATTTAGGATGTCTACTCTTGCACATTCTGCAACTCTTACTCCTGGTTCCAAAGGCCAACACTTTTTTGGATTTTAGTCCAATAAATGGCCTATGTCATATAAAGAAAAAAAGCACTTGGTCCTTCTTCATACCACAATATGAAAACGCACGAAGGAATATAATTGTCATTATTCCCCAAGAAATCCAAATGCAGAATTTTGTCGGATTCGGTATCTGAAGATCTGAAGAGTGCAAGAAAACTGCGGGGTGGTACACTTCTCATTGAAACGGCTAATGAATCGTAGAGCTAGAAGATCCTGCTCATGGAACGGCTACATGATATCCCTGTCTCGGTGGAGGTGCATCGCACCTTAAACACTAGTTGAGAGAAATAAAGTTGTAAAAGATACTTTTGCTCCTGAACATTATGAGGTTGTGTTTTTGGACCTTGAGTCTAGTGGTTTTGGAAAATTGGCTGAAATCGTTCAAATAGCAGCTAGGCATGAAGAGTCGGATTTTGTCAGGTATATCCACCCAAGAAACCTATTTCAGCTCAAGCTACAACGGTAACCAGCTTGGAGGTTAAGGATGGAATTTTGTTTCGTGGGGGAGCCATGGTTGCTACTGTGCCCCTAGGCAGTGCACTTTTGGAATTCCTCAGTTTCATTGAGAATGTAAGAAAAGTTGTGGTTCTCGTGGGTTGAAGCAAACCAACTTGTTACACAAGTTCAATAATTTGGTATTTGGATTTGATGACTCATTACCTCTTTTGAAAAGTGTTTACCCAGGTCAAAAGTCATACAAGCTAGTGGAGTTAGCCAAAGGCCATGAAGAGGATGTATTATTGATTAATGCTCATGATGCATCAGTTGTTAATAAAATATTATCTCTGTTGCTAACAAAGCTCAAAATAGATTCGTCAAGGATTGTAAAAGGAGCCATTTCAACATCTGAAATGGAGTGGAAGGAGTTTCAGAAAGAGGAGAGGATTAAGAATTCAAGCTCACTAGGTGAAATTTCTGGTACTGTCCTCTCTCGCAGCATGGTTCGCAAAATTGCTGCTGGTGGGTTTAATTTGGAGAAATTAAGGCATTTACTGAATAGAGAGGTGAAGAGAGCATTTACAAATCTTTTTCTGAAGATGTTTATGGTAAGCCAAGAGTTACCAAAAACAAAAAAATAATTCAGAATCAGCTGAATTACTTAAAGAAGGCCGAACGTACTCTAATGAGAAGGGGATAAATTTATGAGACTTCTGATGATCTGTTTTGAACTGTTGTCTTCATAAATATTATGTATGTTTCTGCTAAGAAGTGTTCTACCTAATGACACCATTTATGTTAACCAATGTATTCTTTAGCTATTGTGTTGCTTACATTATCACAACTAATGTTAACAATTGTTTTTTAATTATTACATAATGTTTTACCTTGACATGCCTTTTAGTATTCTTGTTTTGAATTGTCGAATTCATGCATATAATGTTAGTTTCTCCTGAAATATATTTTACATAATGATTATTTGTATTATTTAGTTAATGTGTTTCATAAATTATCACAAGTAATTTAAAAAAATTGTTTTTAATCATTTCTTAATATGTTACCTTATGCCACCCATTATGTCCTTGGGCTCCAGTGACATCTTTATCTACATCATTGTTAACATGTAGGCGTCTTTCCTAAAGGAAATTAATATAATTAATGGTTATCAATAGGGTTTTTGTAAAGATAGGTCTACCAAACAGCCAACATATTTTTTCATTGCCAGATAGGGTTTAGGGATTCTAGTCCAGAAAGTGAAGTAGTTGATTCTGTTTTAATTTTGCAAACTGCTCTAGACCTATAAGTACCAATATGAAAATTTTAGAAATAGAAATTATTTTCAAACTTCAGCAAAGCTTTTGATATCACAAAAATGTTTTACTTTGTGCACTCTATGAATCTGGAAACCATGGAAAAGGTTAGGTGGGTGGATAGGAAGACGAACGAGGAGGTATGGGAGATGAAATTCATGACCTTTGTCACAAGTGGGCATCAGGAATAGGCATCATTATTCACTATGCATCATAACGCACTTGAAAAATAAATAGAACTGTAAGCTAACAAATTTTCAACATTGCTCTTGTACAGATACTAATGTGAGGAAGAGGTATCCATATGTGCATATTGAGTGGCAAGGTTTTCTTAGTTCTTCTGTAGGAATATTTAAGGCTTTAAATATGTTCTTTGGAGTCAGTATAACGACAATGACCTCAGTAATTAGTGAGGGAGACACGAGAATGATTCCCACAAATAGTGCAAAGGTAAGTGGAAAGATGGAGGTTATACGAGTCAGAGAGAAAAGTACATTTTAGGAGTTGATAGGTACCAGTTCATTTCATACTGGTAATGGCTCATTTTATTATTAATTTTCCATACAAATGGATTGCTTGCTTCCACCTTACACGATCAACTGTCACTTTACCTCAAACCGGTGAAGTTAAAATCTTAGTACTCATCTTGGATGAGCATCCAGTATGAGAAGAACAGATTATTTTAATGTAATGTAAAACATTTGCCCAATGACACGTGTGCTAAACGGACTCGGGTAAGGAATGTGTAGGGATGTATGTAGAAATGTGTACCATGGATAATTAAGGATCAGATGATTTATGGCTGGGAGATGGAGGCATAATTACTAGCATTCGTCAAGGTGGCAGATGTGGCATGGTATACTTATCAAAATCTAATATTCTTGGAGTAATAAATGAAATTGAAATAATTTTATTAGGGAAGTATTGATCTAGTTTGATCGCAATGTACTTAGTGCTCTACAATATGGTAGGTAGGTAGATTTGGATTTATAGGGTGCGTCGACAGCTATGGTCATTTTGCACCACGCACAATCTAGTTAATATAAAAAAATATGAATCTAGACAAAAGGTACCGTAAGATGGGGTTACTTTGGCCCATCAGGGTAACTTTGGCCCGCACTCCGAAAAGAGATTAAATATTTTCAAACAGTTTTTTCACTCAACATATTATCATAGTGAATACTGTTACCATTAGATGGCAGCACTAACTAGAGATTCCTACATTTTTCAAGGGTCCAAGTTTTCCACTAGGTGCCAGCAGTGAAAGTTTGTTTACTCTAAAATTTTTAGCAGTTTTTAAGTCTTCAAACTTTCTGGTGTACAACAAGATCACAAGCCCTTAAAATTTTGGTAAGTAGTTTTTCTATATTTTAATGTAGTTGACATGATGACTTACGCATCATCTCACTTTAGGTTTGTGATTTAAAAGTAGTATATCAGGGGGGTTATCCGGGATGGCGATAACGGTGACATTACGTCATCACTTCCCTCATTTTGAGAAATACGTCATCAACTCCCGTCAAAGATGGCGCCCACGGCTCATTTGGCAGTTCTTCGTTCACGGACCGACTCAAAACCGAAGCTTCCGTGTCAACCGTAATTTTTCGGTGGACGGCGCTAGCGTCGCGACGGAAATTAAAGAGCATCATGGGAAATCCCCCCCGCCTCCGCAGCAGGGGCCTGATTCTGATGTTCCACTAGTGGGAGACTGGTGGAAAGTTCCACCATTCGTTCATCGAACGACTCTTGTTCCGTTCAATGAACGGCTCAATGACCCCCTCTGGAGAGCCGTTGGCTCAGTTTTGTGAGTCGCTTTCCCATGCTTCGCTATGTGTTCGTCTTTGTTTTTTTAGGTATTGGCGCCAAAAATGGAAGAAGAGATTGGTGAGTCATAAGGTTTAGTTAATATTTTTTAGATTTATCAACGTTTGGAACGGAGATAGGCATCTGAGAAGATGCTCTTTTAAATTAGTTTTCAGAAGGATTAATATTTGTTTTCATAATTTCATTAGATAATTGATGTAGTAGTAGAATTGGGTTTTTTTGGTGCGTCGACGGCTAGGGTCATTTGCACCATGCTCAGTCCCTTTGACGCATTAAAACTAGATATCTAAAAAATGTAACTACTAATTTTATGAGTAATGCATGAGTGCATGCTAACTATATTAAATTTAAAAAACCTATTTCTTTGAAATACAATAAAATTCGGCTTAGGCTAACCGGATCGTCCCCTAGAAGCGTATCTAGGCTACCCGTGATGGCCATTCTACTGCGTATAACCCGGTATTTAGTGCACGTTGTTAGTAGGTGATTTACAGTGAGAGAGGCGTCACAATCATCGCACTGTGGAGGGGTCTTTTCAGCAGTAAATAGAAAGGAGTGTGTAAAATGGCAGTGCCCAATCCTCAAACGGGTGATTGCGACCTCATCCCAACGTTTGCTTCTGCAAGAGGAAGGCCACGCTGAAATTTCAGGTTTGATGCTACGCAGCTTGTTAATCTGAAGATTCCGCCATGTTCCTCTCCAGTCCTCCAAGAGTACAGGTCGTAGCGCAGCTTTTAGGTCATCCGCGAGGACCACCGCAATATCAATTTCGTGGTTTCCCAATGATTCTTTTGCTGCGGCGTCGGCTTTCTCGTTACCCGTAATCCCTACGTTCCCAGGTATCCATAAAAACATGACTCTTACTTCTTTTTCCGAAAGTTTTAAGATGAAAGATTTCCGACGGCAGTCAATGCTGGTTAAGGCCATCTTTATCTCAGTGAGTTCGGCAGTAAATGTGCTACACATCGCTCTGAGTTTCGCTTTTAAAACTCCGTGGAAAGAAGAAGTTACTGCAGATCCGCAAGCAGATGATGACTTCGCCCCATCCGTATAGACAGGTACGAAGTCAGGATATTGCCCGAGAAATTCCTTGAAGAGCTGTTGGTATTCACATGGCGTAGTGCTCGACTTCAGGGACTTATGCAAGTCCAGCCTAATGTCTGGAGGTGGTAGAGACCACGGAGGAATGTCAAGGTACCCTACTGGGTACACATCAGGGAGAGAGAAATTATTTTTCTCCATCAATTCATTGAGCCTTATGCTTAAAGGCCTTGTGGCCCTCGTCCGTCTTTTAAACACATTTAAAAACCGTGGCTGGAAAACAATATTAAAACAAGGGTGCCTCTTCATTGATAAAAGCTTTGAGGCATAGTCGACATAAGGATATTTCTGCGGGTAGCCAATGGTGGTTCCCCTGCGTCTGAATAAATACTAAAAATTGGAGAGGTCCTAAATGCTCCCGTGGCCAGTCGCAATCCAGCATTATGTACAACAGCCAGCGGCCTTAAATAAGACTTCCTGCCAGAAGAGTAGACAAAAGCGCCGTAATCGAGTTTTGACCGGACTAATGCTCGATACAATAACAACAATGTCTGGCGATCTGCACCCCATGTGGAATGGCTTAAATGACGTAAAATATTTAATGTTTTCGAACACCTGTTTCTCAAGTCGTTGATGTGGTCTCGCCAATTTAATAGGCGGTCCAGGGTCAACCCCAAAAAACGAACTGAGTTCACAAAAGGCAAGTTAATATTGCCAAGACGCAGGGTTGGTGTTGGATGGTCACCTCTACGCCGGTGGAAGTGAATACACTTCGTTTTCTCTTCCGAGAAGCGGAAACCATTCATCTGTGACCATTTATGGAGCTTGTTGAGCGTCAGCTGTATTTGTCTGGCTGCATTTGTTAGCTTAGCCGACCTACAGAAAATAGCTAGGTCGTCCACAAACAGCGAACCTATTACAGGTGCCTGGATACAGTCGACATCATTATTGGCAATGGCGAACAGCGTTACGCTCAGCACAGATCCTTGGGGTACTCCATTTTCCTGATTATGAGCTTGAGACAGATATTTTCCAATTCTAACTTTAAAAACACGATTGGTTAAAAATTTTTAATAAATATGGGTAGGTTTCCTTTAAAACCCCAATTATGTAATGTCTTTAAAATCTTGAAGCGCCAAACTCGATCGTACGCCTTCTCCAAATCGAAAAAAACGCCAACGACATGTTGACGGAGTAGGAAAGCTTCTTGAATAAAGTTGTCGCATCGAACGAGGTGATCAAGGGTTGATCTACCCCTTCGAAAACCACACTGTATATGTGCAAGAAGATTTCGCCTCTCTAGGCACCAGACAAGTCTGCGGTTAACCATTCTTTCCATAACCTTACAAAGGCTACTGGTCAAAGTCAAATCCACATTCCTTGTATACTCTATTATTTAACTCAAAGTAGAACCGAAATTGATCGTATTTTTCATGATGAGAAAACCACCTTTGTTAATTCCACAAACTTTCTTTCGCTGGCACGACGCGCGTTTCACCACACTGTGGCATAATCATGTGCGGTGGCACATGATTATGCCAGTGTGGTGAAACGCGCGTCGTGCCAGCGTAAGAAAGTTTGTTGAATTAACAAAGGTGGTTTTCTCATCATGGATATCCATAATTTCCACGAGGTCAGGCCTGAGATCATCAGTATTTTTCATGTTGGCAAAATATGTAGATTTTATTATGTTAGAAATTAAGTGCAACAAGACCCTGGAAAATGCAAAATATCTCCCTGGAATACCTGAAAAACTCAGAGAAAAAAGAAATTGAGTTTCACCGGACACACTGTGACCCCTGTTTGTTCTTCGATATTCCATAAATATCCAAAAAGGAACATATTTCGAAATTTTTTGAAAATCTGTTCACTTTGGTTTTTTAGACCAGCCACCTTATTCAAAATAAACTACGAAGTTCAGAATACAATCATTTAAGAGACGCCGTTGCAAGCGAGAGGAATGTCGATGATATTGGGCAAATGGTGATTTTGTTTTGTGGGTGGGTTCTTCCATAGATACTCGCCTCTGCTTTCTAAATGTTCCAGGCTCATTTAAATGTAAAATATGGCAATTCAAGAAAATCGATAAAGTAAATATGCAAATTCATAAACAAGGGTAGTGATATGGCTGTTTTTGGCTTAACGAAAGGCAAAGAGCATGATGAGGTATCATATTATCAGTTGGGACGATACATCAGCAGCAATGAGGCGGTTTGGCGAGTGCTCGGTTTTCCTATCATGAGAGGCATCTTACTGTAGTTCATCTGAGCGTGCACAAATAAAATTACCAAAGAGTCTACTTCACAGACGAGAATGCACTAGCAGTCGCTGCCGATCCGCCCAGGACAACATTGAAGGCCTTCTTTCAGTTATGCCAGCGGGATCCATTTGCTAGAACATTGCTATATTTCCACGCTATTACACCTGGGATTCCGGAAGGAAGTTTTTTCAAAAAGAAACACAGGAGTACTTGTTTTGGACAGTGATGTTGTAGCGAGTGAAGCTTTAGGACGTGTCTACACTGTTCATCCTAATAATGCTTCTTTATAAAACATCTTTCGTAATACTTAAAACTGTAAATGGTCAAGTATGTAAATCTTCAGGGAAGTCTGTCAAAAACTTAGTTTACTGGAGGATGATAAAACAATGGGACAAAACAAGGTCCGAAGCAGCATTGGCATCATCTCCTGAGCCAATACGAAATTTGTTTTCAATTACATTGACTACCTGCAATTCATCCAATCCCAGAATTTTGAGGGAAAATTCCGTGAGAGCCTGAGCGAAGATATCCTTGTCAGGTAACGCCGAAACAATGTCAGTCATGACATACAATTCTCTACAGAAATATTTTATGAGGTTCTCCTTATACTAGAAGATAAACGTCTTTCGATCCGTAGCAAGACTCTGTTACAGTTTGGGATAAAGGCTCCGGAAAGAACTGCTGATAACGCAAATAATTCAACCTTCTTCGTAAAACAAATTACAATAACGCAGACTTGAGAAAATTTGTCGACCACATCATGCAGTGCATTAAGAGAGAAGAAGGTGGTATCATTTTTTTAAACGCTCCGGGAGGAACTGGAGAAACCTTTCTAATTAATGTGATTCTTGCCGAAATACGATCAAAAAATCACATTGCACTTGCGATGGCTTCCTCTGGCATAGCGGCTACTCAAATGGCGGGAGGACGGACCGCGCACTCGGCACTGAAGTTGCCTCTAAAAACAAATGCGGAAGAATACCCCGTTTACAACATTAGCTAATAAAGTGGCCAGGCAAAAGTGCAAAATTATTGTGTGGGATGAATGCACAATGACTCATAAGAAGTCATTGGAAGCCCTTGATATGACTCTGCGGGACCTGAGAAAGAATGATAAGTTGCTGGGAGGATCTCTGCTGCTTCTTGCAGGTGACTTCCGACAAACTCTTCCAGTCATACCAAATTTGACTCCGGCGGATGACAATGCTTTTTTGCTTTAAGACGTCGCACAGTAGGCGGAAATCAAAAAAAGCTGGTCAAAACCCTAAATTTTTACTATTTTTTGGAAAGAAAAAAATGGTGCAGTCTGATAGTATAATGTCTAACGATTAAGGAACTATAGCTATTGATTTTTTGGTATTTCCATTAAACAATCAGAAGCCGTTATACATAAGAAAAATAATAATAAAATTTCAAATAGGAATTTCCGCAAAAATCGAGTTTTTACTTTCGCTCGCGAGTCGTGAAGCTGTTTTTTTATAGATTTCAAGCATATTTTCTGAAATAATAAATGTTTCCTGAGAATCATACGGAAATTTTTTTTGTTAATATTAATTTTTCATATAATCATTAAACATTCAATAGTACACTATTTTTTACTATTTTTTCATAAAGTGGAAAAAATCTTGATGAGGGCGACGAGGCTCGATGAAAAAATTTATATCACAAGAAAGACCAGAATCTTTAGTATATGCTTCAAAAGAAAAATCTTGCTCCAACTTGCACCTTCTTCTTCAAGGATGGGATATGTATTAGAAGACAAGGCAGCCGCTCGATCCAATAATAAGCCGCGGAATTACCTGATTTTGTTGTTGCTCGAATTAAAAGCAAATAAAGTTACCACCACTATGACTTTTACTCCAAATGTTAGGAAAGGCAATGCAATAAAGGCACATGTAATATTTAATCAAAGATGTCAAATTTCAAAATAAACGTACAATATTTGTTCAAAAGTACCTTCACTCTCTCTTTGGGGCATATTGAAAGTGGAAAATTTGCTCTGTCTGGTCACCCATCAGCCCGATGAGGGCATGTGGCCAAATGACTGCCGAGTGGATATTTTACCCTTATTCCTATTCATTTTCACATGGATATAGGGAATTTCCCGTACTTAAGCTCCTTTCAAACCAGAAACCCCTCCGACCTTGGGAAGAGGGAAAAGAATCGAAGCGAGCACGGTCATTGCACACATCCGACAGACCGCAATAATCCCTTGGGGACCTTATCCGCATCTACTACTCTTTGTTTACTAAGTAACGCCTCGTGTGCTCTCGAATATTTTGTTCCTTGAAAATATCGTGCTCGTGAATATGACATTTGGGACTAAGTTGTTTCTTTGAAAAGACGCCGCTAATTGTTTTACGACCGTAGCGCATGTGCATCGGTTAATGCCCTCAAACATCGCTTTTCTGGGACACGCGAGTGAACGACTTAGCCAACAATTTACAAGGCGGTTTTCCACAAAATACGCACGGCTTAGAAAATTTCATACCTCCTCAGTTTTACTCATAGGGTCAGTCTAACATAGGTGGTGAGTGCAGAAACATCGACGTCTTTTAGACACATTAACTACTGAGAGAGGAGTCCCCCTCGGTTCACCCATAGTTTGGCTGCCGGTTGTCGGAGTTATTCTACTACAGAGAGGCCATACACGACGGAGAGAATACATTAACATCGGATACAGGTATGATTGACACCACTGGTTGTAGAAAGAATTACTACCGATATCGCAGCGTTAGAACAGTAGTAATTTTTTTGTTGGTGGTTTTGTGATTTAGAAGTTTTTACTTCCGACAGCGGAGAAAATGGAGAGGAGGGTAGTGACCCGAAAAGAATTACACGATGCTATTTTTCAAGGAAAGGGGCAGACGGTCGAGTCAAAAAAACCATCGACATTCCAATTTTTGCATAAAAATTGTAGCCTTGAGGGAGATGCAGAGATGAAGGGTTTTTTGGCAAAGTTCATGAGGGACAATTTAAAAAAATTATATTTCCGTAAATGGAAATAATGTCAAAGAATTAATGAAAGGTTCCAAAAAATGTAAAGATTGGCTGAAGACGGAAATTGGAACGGATGAGTGAGAAGCAAGTAGACGAAACAAAATATTCTTTTGGATTGTCCCCTCTTCACTGGTATATTTGTTTTTTTGAGTGCCTACAACGAATTGCTTACCGGCTAAATATCAAGAAATGGAAGGTACGCTTTTCTTTATTTTGTATCATCAAAAACCCAGAACAAGTATTAAAAACTTTTTATCATAAGACAATATCGTTCATCATGTTTGCACTAAGACAGCTGATGGCAGTAAAGAAGAAGTTGAAAGGAGGAAGATAGAATTGCAAGTCTTTCAGGACAAGAATGGGACTTTTAGTACACCTTACTAAACCGGGTAGCGGAACAACGAATGATGGAATTACCGCGATAACTTCTTCTCCAATCCGAAGCTGTCGTCGGAAATTTCTGGTGCGTAAATAACCATTTACACGTATTTCATAATCTATGATTAAAATCAGCATGCTCAATGAAAAATACGTAGATATAATATCTGGTCGTCATATTTTTTCATTTAGGTATTATCGAGGAGCTAATTCAGAGGTTTTCGACCATTCTGAAAGCCCTATCTAGTGGGCTTCCAATTAACGTAGCGGATTTCCGCAATTATTGCTCTTCCACTGCTGCCCTTTATGTAGAGCACTATTCGTGATATTTTATGCCCCCAACTGTTCATAAAATTCTTATACACGGAGCGCCCATTGTAAAAGCAGCAGTGCTACCTATTGGACAATTGTCAGAGGAGGACCTTGAATCGAGGCATAAGCATATTCGGAGGTTTCGGGAGCACCATTCCAGAAAAGTTTTAAGAAAGATATTATTCGAGGATATTATTCGAATACTACTTCTATCATCTGACCCGATGATATTATCGTCAACAGTGCCGAATCAGGGAAATGAGAAATTATCCAAAGAAGATAGGAATCTCCTTCTGATTGATGAGAATACAGAGTCGGACGGAGACAGCGACCAAATTGATTCAGATGAAGATAACTTTGAACTGTATTTAGTATGAGCGTCTGAAGAAATTACAACTTGGCTGTTTCCACATGAGGTTTTATTGTTACCGACCATGATTTCGTTACAGAGTAACATTATCAAGGTAAAACATTTTCAAAAAATGAGCAGTATATATAGTCAAGTGGTGGGGGAGTTGGTGGGAGGGTGTTGAGGACTGGGAGAGGAGCTTCGCGGAGGACTGGGAGAGGAGCTTGAAGGAACTTCGCAACATAAAGGACATTGCTGCCAACAATGGCTACCCAGAAAGTTTAGTGGACACCCTTTACCGGAGAAAAAGAATCAAGATAGCACGGAGAGAAATATACAGCGCACAGACCACACCGGGTGATTCGCCAAAATGGTGCAGAATTCCTTTCCTCGGGAAATTGTCACTAAAAATCCAGCGACTACTTCCCAAAGAAAAAATAAGAGAAGCATTTTATAATAAGAGAACGCTCGGAAGTATCCTCGGATCGCCCAAGGACAAGGAAAAGGCTGAGCAGCAGAGCGGAGTATACCTTTTGAAGTGCTCTGAATGTGACGCTATTTACATTGGGCAAACAGGGAGGAGCTTTTCCACCAGGGTAGCGGAGCACCGGATGTGTCATCTCCACGGAAAGGAAAATTCCCAATTTGCCAAGCATCTTCTCAACATGGGACACAAAAGTGACTTCATTCCTACGATATTACATGTAGAGAAGAAAGGACGCAGATTAGACGCCCTGGAGGAGTTGGAAATCTTAAGCCACGCTGACTCTTATTGGGCGTAGTTACACTAACTTTAGGGTATAGTGTAATGCATGTTGGTGATTACTCACCCCCTGCCACACACCCCTGAGGTGGCTTGCAGGGTATTTTGTAGATGTAATTCACGCATTCTAGCAGAACGTGTCTCACAGTAAGATGGCAGTCGCAGCTATCATAGCGGGGGACCTGTTTTTCTTCGGTGAAAAGATATGCGTGTGTGAGAGCGGCATGGCCTATTCTAAGCCGAGTGAGGGCAACCTCTTCCCTACGAATGTTCCTCACTGAAGTGGCCCATGCGGATGTTTCCGCTTTTATGCCTCTGAGTTTATTGCCAACGACGTTACTCCACAACCCTTGCCATTGCTTCATGCATACTCTCTTCAGTGCGACTCTTAGATCGTCGGAGGAAATTCTCTCTAAATCGGTGGTGAGTTTATTTAGCGCCTCCTTCGCTGCTGTATCCACCATCTCATTCCCTCGAATTCCAACATGCCCCGGGATCCACATAAAAGAAACTTTAATACCCTTCCTACTCAAGGAGTAGAGGATATCCTGTATGGTCTGCACCAGGGGATGGGAAGGGAAGTAATCTGAAATTGCATGAAGTGCACTTAAAGAGTCTGAGCAGATTAGGTGGGACTCGTTGCCAGAGCGAATTTTATGGCAAGGAGTTCTGCACTGTATATACTACAAAGAGGGTTGAAATTAGCTTGGACTGTGCCGTCATGTTGGGAAATGACTGCACAGGCACAAGCTGACTCGGATTTTGAGCCGCCAGTATAAATGGGGGTAAGCCGAGGATGGCGGTAGAGAAATTCATTAAAAAGGAGGCTGTACTCCGAGTCCGAGGTTGATGACTTTGGATTCCCCGCTAAAGAAAAACTAACTTCAGGCCGAGGAATGACCCACGGCGGATTAGTTGAGCACCCTTGACTGATAACCTCGGGTAGTCGAAACCCTGACTCATTGATAAAATTGCTGAGCCTCACCCCAAAAGGCTTCGTACATCTTGTCCTTCGGTTAAAAACATCTATAAATTGAAGTTTAAAAATAGCGTTGAAACAAGAGTGCTCTTTCATCGATAAAATCTTGGCGGCATAGTTGCTCATTAAAATGTTCCTGCGGGTGAACAGCGGTGGTTCTCCCGAGTCGGCGTAAATACTTGTAACCGGGCTGGTTCTGAATGCGCCAGTGGCCAGCCGGAGGCCAGCATTGTGCACTGTCGTCAAAGGCCTTAAATAGGACTCTCGGGTCGAAGAGTAGGCCAACGACCCATAGTGAAGTTTAGACCTTACCAAAGCTCTATACAACAAGAGCATCGTGGTGCGGTCAGCACCCCATGTCATGTTTGCTAAAACTCTCATTATGTTTAAAATTGTTTTGTATTTATATTTGTATTTTCATTGTTTATGATGTTTTTTTGCCGCCTTGGTGCCTTCGCTCGTCCGCCATGTTTGGGTATTTCTTATGTGTTCTGTTTTCTGGGACTGATAGGGTGATTGCTTATAGGGGTAGCTCTTTCTTCTTGGCGCACCTTCATAGCGGACGGACGTGGATCAGAAGCAGCCATGTAGTGTTCACTGAATTAAACTTTGTTAAGGAGGTTGATCGTTTCCTTTAACCCACGGACTTAATAATGGCGACGAGGATGGGATTCATCGGAAGCGTCAGCCCTGGAAGATTGGTGACCAAAATAAGTATTTTTTATTTGTGAACTCAAAATGTGAACTTTACTTCCCACGTGGTCGTTATCTCATGGCCTCTTAAGTTTATTTTATGTGCATACTTAGCGGTCTTATTACTCTTGCCTGCTCAGCGTAAATGAATTACGAATTTCCTGTCGCTTAATTTCTTGCCTGTTCGGCGTTAATATTTTGCACGTGGTTCCGTTTTTTTTCTCCTACCTGACCTGTGTGGTGTATTGACTGTATTTGCTTTGAATACTTTTTGCCGCGTGGTTGCTGTTGAATATTATTCTTCATGAACTTGGTTATTTCTTGTATATTGCCTGTTATAAGAGGTTTCGCACGGCTAAATTGTTCTGGTGAAATTTGTTTCCGTCCGTGCCACGGGTATATTTGTTCTATTGGGCCTCAAGTTATTATTTTGTAGTGCTACCACAATTGAAACCTTCAAATCAAAGTGAATATTTATGTCCTTGTGAATATTCAGTGCTCCTAATTCAAAATGTCTGACGGTGAAGATGGCGGCGTCGGCACCGCATGTGCTCCGTTAATGAACGTTGGTATGGTTCCTAATTTCACTAGGAATCCCGAGAAATTTGAAGACTTAAAGACCAATTAATATTCTACTTTGAGGCACATAATGTTGTCTCGGCTAGCCAAAAACGAGCTGTTTTGTTATCATGTACAGGTCCGCATACTTATTCGATTGCAAAAAACTGTGCGGTCTTGATAAGCCCGGGACAAAAGCTTTTGATGAACTTTTGTCGATTATGTCTAATCGTTTCATTCCAACCGCATGTGTTTGGGTCGAGAGGGACAAATTAGATGCACGTGTGCAGGGGCCGGATGAGGCTTTCAAGGACTTTTTTGCAGACCTTAAGCAATTGGCAGAACATTGTAAGTTCGATAATTTAGATCAAGCCCTTCTAAGGCAAGTGCTCCGCGTCATGAGAAATTTGAATTTGAAAGAACAATTATTTTCCCAGAAGGTAGGTAGATTTAGATTTATAGGGTGCGTCGACAGCTATGGTCATTTTGCACCACGCACAATCTAGTTTATATAAAAAAATATGAATGAATATAAATCTAGACAAAAGGTAGCATTAAAAGCCCAAATATATAAAAATATAAATATAAAAATAATAAATATAAAAATATATTAGATTTTGCTTATTAAATTAGTTTCCTTTAAAAAGGTAATGACATTGTTTAATCGATCGGCATCGTTGCCTAGAACTTGTTCTAGGTCGCCACTGATGCCTAGCCTGTTTCGTGTGTCTCGATATTTGTCACACTCCATCAGGATATGTCGCACACTGAGAGGACAGTCACAGTCATCACATCGAGGAGGAATTTTCTCTTCTGTAAAGAGGAACGAGTGGGTCAGGGCGCAATGCCCGATTCTTAAACGCGTGATGACGACTTCCTCTCTGCGATTACCCCTGATGGAAGTGGGCCACCCTGACGTTGCCGGTTTAATTTTCCGTAACTTATTGTTAGGGACATCACTCCACAGTTCACTCCACTGATCTAGGACTACTTTACGTAAAGTAGTTTGCAGGTCCTGGTAGGGTACCAGTGTCGTCGTCGGCTCAGGGATATTTAGAGCTTCTTTTGCAGCTGCATCCGCCTTCTCATTCTCGGCAATTCTCACATGTCCAGGGACCCAGAGGAAAGTTATAGCAATTCCTCTTCTATTAAGGCATAGGAGGCTGGAGTGTATGCTCTGGACAATGGGGTGATCGGATGAAAAGCCAGAAATGGACTGAAGAGCACTCCGTGCAAATGACAATCGCTTTAGCACTCTTCCTGATCTCATCGAGAGCCATCTTAATGGCTAGCAGCTCGGCTGTGTATATGCTACACAGCGGGCTGAGTCTGGCCTCGATGACCCCGTGGTGATAGGAGGTAACCGCGCATGAGCAAGCAGCATCCGACTTAGAACCATCAGTGAATATGGGAATGAAGTCGGAGTAACGAAAGAGAAATTCGTTAAAAAGACACTGGTATTCTAGCCCTTTCGCGCCGGACGTCGACCATAGCCGACGAGCATTTTCATACGCAAACGACCGAACGTCGGCAATAGCTGGCGTGGGTTTTTCAGCGCAAACGAACGGGTGTCGGTGTGGAATCACCCCGTGCCACACACCCTAGTGGTGGCTTGCACGGTACATCGTAGATGTAGATGTATAGCTGTCGCGGGGGATGGGAAGTGACCGCTGAGGTAGTAATGATCGGAGGTATTCAGGCCCTGCCAGAGACCCAGCTTAGCGAGACCTTAGAGCTAATCCTCGGCCATTTGGCCCGACCCTCCTACTCATTTACGATCCTCATAATAGCAGGAATCCGTGTTGAAGTGGTTGAATTGTCAATGATTTTTGCAAAGAAAAATTTATTGCAAACTCCAATTTTTTATACCTTGAAATGAATTTTTCGTTTTTTTCTGTGCATAAGCAATCTTTAAACGAAATTTTAGTGTTATTTTTAACGGACTTCTTGTGTGAAAGCCTTGTGTCTTCATATACGATGAAAAATACGCAAAAAGAGAAATGTTGTCGTTTTATTGTCTATATCGTACGTGTTTGTTACAATCTGAATGCCTATTTACACTATATGTCCTCTATTTTCCGATTCCTTCATTGATCCCCTTAGTATTTACTCATATTCCGGTATTTTTAGGTAATGTATATTGAATAGCCAATATCATTCTTACGCTGGTGCGCTAATGTTAGTTACTCATTCTGGGTTGAACATTTGCTTGGCTGCCTGGCGATGTCTCTTATACTCTACTTGGAAAAACCATCCCTTCCACTCCCACAGTGATGTCTCACGTGCATTCATACAGTCCACGTGTTGAGCGCTAATGGCATTTTCGCAGAAATTCTCGATGGTCCTTTAGGATTCTTTGTAAATCGATCCTTAAGATATCATTAAGTCGGATTTTCATGGCTTTTCATGCTTGTATTCCTTTCTACCTCCCTTATTCTCTTCATTGCTGAATTCCTTCTCAATTTCTAAGAAAAATTTATCTTTGGTAATTTCTCTTGAATAGCCAGTACCGTTTTTACGCTGGTGACTTATTGTTAGCTACTCATTCTGGGTTGAACATTTGCTTGGCTGCCTGGCGATGTATCTTTTAACCTACTTGGAAAAACCATCACATCCTCTCCCACAGTGATGTCTCACGTGCATTCACACAGTCCACGTGTTGAGCGCTAATGACATTTTCACAGAATTTCTCGATGATCCTTTAGGATTTTTCGTAAATCGATCCTTAAGATACCATTAAGTCGGATTTTCATGGGTTTTCATGCTTGCATTCCTTTCTACCTACCTTTTTCTCTTTATTGCTGAATTACCCCCCAATTTCTAAGAAAACTATATCATAAGGAACCTGTTTCTTAGACCATATGCCAGTCCATACGAATATGCATTCCCTCATTCCTAATTCTCTCACTTCTCACAAGACTCTCACCTCAGTTTTGGCTCCAGAGCAAACAGTGTTTTCTCGGTGCTCCGAAATTTTGCTGCGTTAAGTTTCCTTGTGGTGAGGTTTCTGAACTATTTGCATCTGTTTAAGACAAGTCATGTCGAATAAGTCAATACTTGAGGACTCGATTTTGGAGTTGCTAACAAATAGTGATAGTGAGGATGAAGATTTCTTTCCGGATTCAGAAGAGGAGACATCAGAATCTGAGCCAGAAACTTCGACTGTTGCAGCAACGAGTAAGCAGGAACCATCGAGTGCATCTTTGGCCGATTCATCAGATGAAGGAGAAGAAACCGTGGCAAAAAGGAGAAAGATTTCAAACAAAGGTATGAATTGGTTTTCCGGCGATTTTTCTCCATTGATTCAGGTGTTTGACGCCACATCTTCTGGTTGTAAGGCTGCTGTATCTGCGAATTCCCCAATCAGAATGTTTTTCGAAAACTTTTTCTCCAATGAATTGGTTACCGTGATATCAGAAGAAACCAATCGTTTTTATAAGTATACAATTGAGAATTCTCCAGAGATTGTAGTGTCTCGCTTGAAAAATTGGAAAGACAACTATTGAAGAAATATATACCTTTCTTGCAATTACTTTACTGATTCCAAGAACCAAGAAACTTGGTCTTCACGAATACTGGTCCAGGGATAATTTGACGAAGACTCCAATTTTTGGTGATATTATGAGTAGGGATAGGTACCTAATGATACTGCGAATGCTCCATTTCTCAGACAACTCTCTTCCAAATCAAGGAGATCGACAATTCAAAATTCGCCCTGTTGTAGATCGACTCCGTGCAACATTTAGGAATAGTCTAGTGCCATTCAAAAACCTGTGCATTGATGAAAGTCTGCTGTTGTTTAAGGGACGTTTTTTAAACAATATATTCCTTCAAAAAGAAGTAGATTTGGGATAAAAACATTTGTAATTTGCAACTGCGAAACAGGATATATTTTGGACTTCATTGTTTACACCGGTTCAATCAGTGACATAGAGGAACAACAAACTGACTTCGGGAAATCCGGAGATATTGTCTACTCTAATGACTCAGTATTTAGATAAAGGCCACACCCTATATGTAGACAATTGGTATACAAGTCCAGCTCTATTTTGTTGGCTTCATGATCGGGCTACAAATTCATGTGGAACTGTTAGAAGAACCAGAAGGAACATGCCGAAGATGGAAACGAGGTTAAAAAAAGGAGAGTTTCAATTCAAGTATTCTGAAAAATTACTTGCATTGAAAAGGTGCGACAGGAGAGAAGTGTGGATGCTGTCCACTTGCCATTCAGCAGTAATTATAGAAACAGGAAAGATAGATAGGAAAACGGGAGAAGTGGCAAGAAAACCAAAGTGTGTCTCAGATTATAATCGGTACATTGGTGCTGTCGATAAAACCGACATGATGCTGAGCTCTATTGAGTCGGTTCGTAAATCAGTGAAATGGTACAAAAAGTTTTTTTTTCACATGGTCGATCTTTCCGTGTTAAATGCCCATTCACTACACAAACTGGTCACAATGGAGAAAATGCCGTTGGAAAAGTTTCATCTCTCCTTGATTCGTGAGCTTCTGGAAACGTACCACAAAACACAATGCAAAATAAGCAATGGAAGGAGATCAAACGATCATTTAATTAGAGTAAGTGAAAGACATTTCCCTACTTCCGTGGCTGTCCACCCTGTCTCAAAAATTGCTCTGGAGAGGATGTGTGGTGTGCAGCAAGCATGGAAAGAGACGTGAGTCCCGATACATGTGCTTAGAGTGTGATGTGGGACTGTGCGTTGATCCATGCTTCAAGATTTTTCACACAAAAAAATTACTAGTTTAATTTGTTGAAGATAAAAATACACATAAAATAAAAAAAATATAAAATATAAATAAAAACAAAAAAAAACATACTTTTAACTTCGCCTACGTCGGCAAAGCCCGAATGAAAAAGAAGGATGGGAAGTATTATTTGGAGGTTTATTCAAAGAAAATTTCGAGACGTCCTAACTAGCTGTAAAAATGGAAAAGTCCTAACTTTGTTATTATTAACGCTAGAAATCCATTTAAAATTCTACAATGCTTAAAAAAATGTAAGTTATTGTTATATAAGTGTAAACTGTTGAAAATCATAGACAATATTTAATTTTAAAAAACACTGCTAATGCAATGAGTTGACCGTGGACTCCCGCTAAGAAAGGGTTGGAGGGTCGAGTCCAGTGGCCGGGGTAATAGCCGGGCGCCCCGTTAAGTAGGGTCCCAAATCGGAGGGGCGAGAGTACCTGGGCCACTCCACCCCAAAAAAGTGCTTCGCAGAGCGAGGTCTAAAATTTTCGCAAGCTACCCGTAGCACGGAAAACATTTTCCTTTCGTAGTCGCCGGCAGGAAACGGCTAGATCAGTGGTGTAAGCTTTCGGGCGTCTACTGAGACCTATGTGGATTTCACGGGACGGAATTATCCAAGGTGGGTAACTTGAGTACCCAATCGGATATAAATCTGGGAGCCTTAACCCGGTTGCTTGAATAAATCAATTAAAGCGAACACCAAGCGGTTTGGTGGCCCTTGTCCGTCTGCTAAAATGTTCTAAAAATCGAGGGTTAAAAATCACGTTAAAACACGGATGGTTCTTTGTCGCTAAAATCTTGGCCGCATAGGTGCACATTAAAATGTTTCTACGGTGCGACAACGGCGGTTCACCGGCATCAGCATAGACGCTGAGGACCGGACTGGTCCGGAAAGCACCAGTGGATATCCGAAGCCCTGCGTTGTGCACTGATGTCAGAGGTCTCAAATAAGAATCGCGGCTGAAGGTGTAAACGAACTACCCATAGTCCAGCTTGGAACGCACGAGTGCGCGGTATAATAAAAGCTGACCTGCGGTCGGCACCCCAAGATAAGTGATTTAAAAACTTTAAAATGTTTAGTGTCCGTAGACTTTTATCCCTTAAACCCCGTATGTGATCACGGTAGTACTACTCACCCCGCCACTTTGGAACCGGATGTGTGATAACAGACCCCGATACCGCCCTAATCAGTTATCGTAGGCCGCGCCCCTTTTTGTCTGTCACTTCAGGACCGGATGCCCCCTCTCCTCCCCTAATTCGGTTATCCTCCCCTTGTTGGGAGGCATTTCAGAACCGGATATTCCTCCCTATGTTCCTCCCTTTTATCGCTGAGGCAAGATCGCTGATCGCTGCTGCTGATCGCTGCTGCTGGCCCTACAAGCCCCCCGAACTAGCTCGCACAATCCAGAGAAGCGTCACTCCCGAGCGCGATATGTGCCCGCCTAAATATACCGAAACCGTCAAGATGGCGGTCGCGGCATATCTAAAGGCCAATCGCACCTCGGTGAAGCTCAAACCCAGGGACCTTCACGAAATTGACTATATTCTTACTGTCGCCAGCGGCTGGGACACCTTAACCGATGCGATTCGCTTTGTAACTTATAACAGGGCAAGACTACTATTGACCGTGGCGTCCTACGGATGGCCGGACGCCCTCCGCTTAGCACCAACAGTTCCCGTAGAAATACTACACCTGCCGCCGGGATTCCAGCCCTCGCAAGCACCACCACAGCAGGCGCCAGCTCCTCCTCCTCCACAGGTGCGACGCCAGCAGCCCTTTCGTCCCACCCCAAACCGTGGCAGGGGATCACGGAGAGGGAGAGGACGAGCCTCCTACTGAACGCCCCGGCGTTCTCGCCATACCAGAGAGGGAGCTGGCACCTTCTGAGGATGCCTTCTTGCAGTGGTGCGACTCGGCGGAGCCCGAGTCCGCCGAGTCCTGGACCACCTCCAGCTCCAGCAGCGACGACCATCACGACAGTGCGGACGATCAGGACCAGGGGGACCATGAGAGTTCGCAGACCGACAGCAGTGACGAAGAGAGTGATGCACAGCGCTGGCGGACGATCCCCGATGTCATCCCGGTCCCCGATGTCGTCCCAATCCCGGAAGAGATAGAGGACTTCAATCTCCAACTCCCGGAAGAAGAGGAGATTATAACGGCCGAACTGGAACCGGCGGATATCCCTGCGGTATCCCCGATAAATCCCCGTGAGTACCACGACCAGTGCAACACCCTCCTCTCCCGTACAGGAGCCTCCCTCCCAAAGCCTAAAGGTGCGCCATTTCTCACTTTCGCAACCAAAGTTACTCCAAATATGTCAGTGTATCTCAATGGCCTCCTCAAGGCAGGAATTATTGTGGAATGGCCAATCAAATGCTCCTTCAGATGTTTTCTCATCCCGAAGTCAGGGGGTGGCACCCGATTAATTTACGACCTGTCACCTTGGACGAAATTTTACCATACCCCAAAGTTTACGCTCCTCGGCCCTGGAAAGGCCATTGCAAACATTCCACAGGGCAGTTTTCTCGCTAAAATTGACCTGAAAAGTGCTTTCTACCAACTGACTATTAATTGTAGACATTGGAAATTTTATGGCATTAAGTATGGTGACAAACGTTATGCATTTACTCGTCTGCCTATGGGCCATTCCCTTAGTCCAGCAATTTTACAACGTTGGGCTTTAGATTGTATTCAGTTCATTCAGGTTAAATTCAATGTTAATATAATAGTGTATCTCGATGACTGGCTTATATACAGTGCAAATAAATTTTGTGTTTATTCAATATGTACTTTTCTGTTCGACGAATTTGGTGTGCAAATAAACTATAATAAATGTGTACTAATGCCGTGCAAGGCGCTCAAATACCTAGGAGTGCTAATTAACAGTGACGACCTCACCCTGCAGTTAACAGTGCGAGCAAGAAAAAGAGTACTTTCAGTGATACCTATTCTGCCAAAATTGAGACAAGTTGACATTCCTAAAGCAGCAGGATATCTAAGTTGGGTAGTGTGGATCCTCCGGCTGCCATTATTTCTAGTGACCCAAGTGTTTCACCGTGACAATAAGTGGTGGCTTGAGTTAGCCACGTCTGAAGTTTTCAATAGAGTTGTGACACTGTTCCGGCCAACGGACAGTATTAATGTGTACACTGACGCGACTCCCACGCAAGGAGCCGTAGTGATTCCCACGTGGAATATTTCCCAAAGTTTTAAAATTCCTGACAACTTGTCTTCCATCAACGCAGCAGAAGCTTACGCCGCGCTAGAAGGACTACGATTATGCATAGATTTATTGAAATGTTTTCAGCTAAATTGTTTAGAGATTAAAATGCATGTAGACAACACAACTGCGCTTTACGCATTACGAAAGGGTAAAAGTATTATCTATGTATTAAATCCTATGTTAATCTCAATGTATATCCAATTACTCATTAAAGAACAACAGTCACACAACGTGACCTGGCTCTACGTGCCCTCTGCCGCCAATCCGGCGGACGAGCCCTCCCGGGCCGTGCCTGCTTAGATATGCCGCGACCGCCATCTTGACGGTTTCGGTATATTTAGGCGGGCACATATCGCGCTCGGGAGTGACGCTTCTCTGGATTGTGCGAGCTAGTTCGGGGGGCGCGTAGGGCCAGCAGCAGGTCTGCATGGTTCCGACCTAACCCAACGTTTACATCACTAATGAGCAAATGGATAAGGACTCCCGGACCCCCCAGCGGACCTCCGATTACGGTGAGAGCGTCTCTTTTTCAATGGCCGCTACGTACGCTGTCTCTGGTAATTAAAAGAGATTAAATGGAATACTTCTCATATGAAAGATCTCGTTGGCAGGATGGTAGAAATAAAGGCATAGAGTTCACTGGCTCATATAACATTAATATATATATATATGGCTGAATGATAATTGTTAGGATCAAATTGAAATACAATGAAGCATTAAGGATTCAAGGTGCATGACGTCTCATGTGCAGGTAGGACAATGAAAACAAGGACACAGATGGATGTAAATTAAACAATCATTTTATTACGAGTAAGATAATTACAGTAACCTTGATATGGCAATCACCATAGTGAAAGAAAGCACAATACAGTCATCTGGAATTGAACATGCGTTGGTTATTACTGGCAGCAATTTGTATCAGAGTTTAATTACATCTTACTCTTTTTCGATGACAGAACAGTAACAAGAATGTAAATGCTGAGACACAAAAATACGTGTGAGTCAGTCAGTCAATCACAGTTTGAGTGGCACTCATCGACAACGTCGGATAGAAAGTCACTTCCCTCACGTGTTGATAAAATAGCACATATTTCCCTTGAAAGGGCTTCAACATTTATAGAATTTGGGGGATGCCTAGTTCCGTTACATTAATTTGAGCACTTGCGATGCAATCCCAAGGAGCTCTGTCCAGTTTGTTGTCACGTTTACTACGACATGTTTGAAAGATAGCATCGAGGTATGCATTTAACAGTTTTTGGGCGTACGTGGACCAAGCATTCCGTTCTTCCCACCGCAATTTAACACACTCGGCAAAGGCCAAAAGTCCGTGCCATGAAGACTTTGCGAGGTACACACTGACTTGCTCATTATTTCTGTTCGTGTTCTCTACTATAATGGATTTGGTACCATATATGCACTTAAATTTCAACACACAATTACCAATGGGAATACTGTGAGGCACTACGTCACTATAAAAAAAAGGAATTTATCAGTTTCTCGTTTTGCATTAGATCACACCAACCCGAGTAGTCCAAGGTCACGGAAAAACCTCCAACTTTGCCTAGCGTTATGAACGGGGCACACTTGTTCTTTACGTCTAGACCAATGGTCACTCGTTTTGTATCACTGTAATTCATTTTGAATCCACATTCGAGTAGTCCGAGATGCTCTGGGCGTCGAGATGGTGAAGGCTGAGATTCCGGGGTGACATGTTGTTGATCCTCCTCTATCTCGGGGAGGACGGACGGCTCGTACGAAGGGCGCCTGTATTGTCCACTGCTGGGCGGGTGAGGCGAGTATGGTCGTGACACTCCGCGGCGGTAAGCGCCCTTCACTCCAGGCCTTCGCGGCGTCCGGAAGGAAGCTCTAGGTGGTTCCATGGTGTAGTGTGGGTACTGACTGCCCTCTCAGGCAACAGGACGCCTTAGTTCTCCCTGGAGGGGAAATGAGGGGAAGCAGAAGGAAGGGGAGATAGAGATGACAGCCCGCGGTTGCCGTATGAATGTGTTTTCAAGAGATTGTATGCAGTGGTTGATGACGCGGCCTTCCCGGTTTGCACGCGGAATAGGGGATAATCCATCGTGCACGCTTGACAGTGCTTTCCAAATATTTCATTTAAGATAATCAAGATATTCGCATCGTTGAGATTGTCGTTCTCACTAGCGAAGAGTGTTAAAAAATCCGCAGGGGAAAAACCAATGCACCGGAAAGCTAGGTACACGGACGAGTAATTACCACACGTAGCTGACGTCAAACTCTGAAGTTGACATGCGTTGTATCGCCATGATTTACATTCTCTGTCGAGGAAGACGATATGTTCTTTTACAATCGGTGGTAGCCCATAACTATCAAAACATTCTCCCCTTCCTTTATCGTCGATGAATATGGCGACCCAGTGTGATCCAGATTTTCTCATTGGGTCTGTATTAGCTATCAATGCCGAAGGATGGTAACAATTTATAGGTAGGTTATCGGAAGCAAACACACCTCTGAAAATGAACGAATATCATTATCCATATTTAATGCGCGCGTCAGCTGAATACTATCCATCTTACTCTCAGCTGTCGTTTTCGTAATGGGAATCCCACCTTATTTCATATCTCTTTATACAAGGCTCTTCATTCGCAGCCGGAGATCTTACTAGGGGGCAGTATGGGTTCCAGCGGTAGTGTTCTTTTTCAGGCTTATCCCACGTCTCCCAAGATCCTATAGCAATACCGCACACGTTACAGATAGCAACATCACGCACTCCCGAGTAGAAAAAGCCTGCATCTGCTAGACGTTTTGTGTTTAGGGCGAACCTCCGCGAGACTCCGCTGAACAATTTAAAATGAAAGTCGGGTGATGTCAAAATCTCTCTTCCTTTACCACGTAGCCATGTCAGTAGACGGATACAATTCGTAGTTGTACATACAGGATTCCAATTACGATGATAAACCCTGCACATTCCACGACGAACTCTGCGTTTTAATTTGTTAAGAGATGGACATCCTAGAACTTCCAAGTTGATCACTTCCCTGAAGGTCAAAATCTCTTTCAGAAACTCGCATTTCCCTCTGCCTTTTGCGAAAACAAAATTATACGCTGATGTATGTAGATGGAGGATGTAACGAAGATCTGAATAGTCTGTCTCCCCGTCATGCCATGAGAGACCGTGATAGTTTTTACATAACCACGAATCCTCCTGCACTTCTCTATCACTTCTACTACTCCGTGAATAAGGCGGTTTGAAGTGCCATGTTTTTACTTTGCAACAATCGTCGTCGTCACTAGCGATGGATAGTTCTTTCACCACTAACCCGCCATCGTGCTTGAAACACTGAATATCCACAATCACGGCCATCTCAGGACCCCCTGGAAAGCTTACTGAGCGAGAGCCTTAATAAACCCTACCCCCCTCCACGAAGCTCCCGTCCCCCGTTCTTTAACTCCCTCCTTCCATCCCTCTCTCTCTCCCCAGGTGCTTCTCCTAGCTACTGTAATCTACTCCGACATTGCGATGACGATCAATTTCGAGAATATTATTAAATTCTGCGTAAAACAGACAGTTTATAGTCTCGGGCAATGCGTTTTTAAATCTTACTTCCAGACGAAGACTTCCATGCCTTTGTAGACTCCAGTGAGCGGCGTTCGTCTCTAAATCAGGTGTCAGATCGAATGCGGTGAAAAAATAACCGTCCTTATAATTCTCCCTGGGAATATCGTTGCCATCGTCTTGAAAGTGAATGCCAGTGCCTGAGAAAAGTGTGTGATATGCCTGTAGGAAAAGACCAGATCCCGAAAAATCGGGCTGTAAAGGCTTGGTTGGAACCTGCTTGCCATCGAGATACAGAGCTAAGAACGTGAGGTCAAAATTTTGAAAATTAAACGGATTTGATACAAGTTCCCCGTTGAACGCTGCGTTAGAGACAAATCCAACGATCACGCGCTTCGGAAGTTGTCCCAAGAAAATGTTATCCAGAGTTTTACTCTGTACATCCCTCGAAATGGTGACAGTCTTAATATCCACACGTGTGATTGGATACTTTGCTGTTGATTTTTCTAGAGCCCGACTATGACCTATTAAGACTGATGGCTTATTTTAACTTTACGAATAAGAAGTGCCGCGTCAACTATTTTCACAGCAACGTTTTCGTAAATTCTCGTCGCCATTAGGTTAAATCCCGTCTTTGACCTAACGAGCTTGAGACGCATCTCTACTCCGTTCAGAAGAAATTTTTCTTGGTTGAATAGATCGCAATGAAGATGACCCATTAATTCCACAGGACGTCCTTCTTCAGTGTATTGGCGTCTTTTAACGGCTCCTACATTATCGCGACAATCATCCATTTTCCCAGGTGTGTCATCGTACCACAGCGCTGCTGTAAGATGAGAATTCTTCGCAGCGGGTCCGTAATTGAGAATAGTTTCAATGTACGCCCTGTACGGATACGTATGACTTGGAGGCGTCACTAATTTTTGATTTAGAAAAATATCAACTTGTAAGAATAGAGAATGAAGCCATAGGTTTACCGGTCCGATTACAGAATCGTCATCGGCCACCTGCGCACGTCGCTCTATCCGCGCTGAAATAGCTATTAGCGTGTGCGAAAGATCAACATACTCGTCACCGTGCCCAGGTATTACGAACTCTAAAGGACCGTCGTCGGTCAGGGTAGAGATAGGTTTATAGTGTATCCACTGTCCGTCCTCGATGCTCGTTTGCGTTGGTGGTACGGAAAATAGATCGAGTTCCGACTTCACGCATTCACAGGATTGGTGGTGAAGAAAAGACATTTTAGCTAAATATATCCTTTAAGTCGCGCTTAGAAATCTTTCTTGAGAGTGCCGTCGTCGTCTTCTTCCTCTTCTTCTTTGAAGTAGATGTCTTACCTGCACGGGTGGTAGTCTCCGACTGAGACTTCCTCTTACGCGCTTTCTGAATATACCCACCCCCTGTCATTCTCTGTATTTTACTCTCCGCCTTTCTCATCAGATTCTCTCCGGCCTCTAGAACTCGTTTGCGTATCACTCTTTTTACCGGCTGTGCATCGCTCGAGGAAATGTCGCCAATGACATTCATTTCGGCTTTGAGAGCCTCGTGACCCACTGCGCGAGCACCACTTTTCAGTAATGGCAGCACAGAACGAAAGAGTCCTCCTAGGAACTTTCCGATGCCGTGTCCTTTTTGATAGTTAACTCCTTGATAAACAGATCCTACCCCGTTTCCTGCCTGGTTAAGGTAGTAACGAGTGTAAGGATCGTAGTTGTTATTCGGCTTTACCATAGCTCCCTCGTTTGCGAAAGTGAAGTACTACAGCCGATGTCCCGTAAAGAAATGGTATTGGATGCCCCGAGTGCGTCCTTAAATCGATTCCAATGGTATCAAACTCTCTCTTCATAGCAGGCACGTAGAATGGCCTAGTGAAAACGTGGCTAATGTCGAGACCGTATTTTTTTTCTCAGCCGCGGTACTTACTATGCGCAGAAGTGGGGCTACAGTATCGCCTATTATCTGTGGTTCGACGATGTCGCAATAAACGTAAATCTGAGAGGGGTAGCCGATATCGAGGTCAGGTTTACGTTTTGCTTTTTTCTGTTCCACAATGTCGCCTCCAGGCTCGAATCCTAGTTGCAACGCCAAAATTTCCGACGTGGTAACAACGACCGTGTTTTTCGCCTCAACTGTAACCACACCGTGGTCGGTGTAGGAAAATTTCACGCCGCTAGGATGAGAAATCTTCTTTAGATCGTCGTTCAGGGTGTTAACAAGATCAGGGACATGATCATAATGATTCGCCGGTAGTTTTCTGTAATAAGAATATGTGCTTCCGGCATGGTAAACAGGAAGTGAATCTCAACGAGAGCGACCTCCCACTGTCCATCCAGAGAGATGTTCTTTGGCAAGATGCATGTAAATTTAGCTGTTGTGTTGTTCCCATGACTAGACATTGAGATGTTGCTTGGGAGTGTGAGGTAAAACCCTTCAGCCATCACAATTTCTTTATCGTTGACGCTAGTATCCACGAGTTGAATTTGGAGGGATAACCTTTCCAACTGACTAGCGCCTCTTTTCTGACACCTCTTCCCCTCGTTTGAAGTATTTTATCTATTTTGAATGTCTTCGATTTAGATAGAATAATGTTTTGTAATTCGGGTTCATAAAACGTGCCTTCGATTATATCACCTTCTAAATCTTTCAGCTCGTAAACAGGCGGCTTCCTCTTAATAACTCTCTCGATAATAAATATTTCTTCAGTCCAATTCGATTTTTACCCTTTCCGAAATGATACCTTCTCTCTACTAATTCTTACTCTATCTCCAACTTTCAGATGCGCTCTTACGCTTTTCTTCTTCTTCTCACCGCCGTATACATTACTCCACACTTGAAGAATATTATTCTCATTAACGTCCGCTGGAGCCATTTTGATTGTAGTGCACGGATTTATTGTAGGCATCTACGATCTTCGGGAGGACGTCAACGTATCTTTTGGTGTTGTACATTGTAAAATATTGCCACATCCGAGACTTGAGCGTTCTGTTTAAGCGTTCCACTACGGCTGCTTTCGTGTCCGGATTATTAGAGTGGTAATAACCAATCGATTTCTTTTTTGAAAACTCCTGAAATGTTTTGTTTAAAAATTCGCTACCTTTATCAGTCATAAGTTTGAGAGGCTTCCTCCTCGTTGATTTCAATATTCGCGAAAAACCCTGTCACAATTGCACTTGTCTTTGAGCGCAATGCCACCACCCACGAGAAGCGACTATAAACGTCAATCACAGTGAGAATATAATTGAAACCATCGTTCTGCTTTCTTATATGCTTCATGTCGTTTAAATCAGCCTGCCACAGGTCGTCCATATTTTCGACAACATATCTATTTCTTTGAAACTTTCGTTTTACCGGTTTATGAAGCGTGTATTCATCTTGTTTCTGGAGCCATATTTTGACGTCTTTCCTCGACAGTCGGAGGTGCAGCCTTCCACAGCTTCTCTATTCCAGAATATGAAGCAGGATGCGCAGGGTCGTAATAAATATTTCGAAGTACTAAGTCCACTGACTTTTTCATTTTTTAAAACGATAAGGGGTCCAGCGTTGAATGATCTTCTGCTTCACGGGTGCTGACTTCTTCGGCGAACTCTGGGTCCTTCGGCGCATAAATGGCACTCTTTCCACGGCACCTTCTTTCGCTCTCGGTGTGTAGCACTGAATAACCTGTAGCCGCTGACGATTCCCTATATATTCAAGTGGCGTATTTATTTCCGACAATAATGAGGCGAAGGAAGCAATACCAATAGGGTTTGAATTTTTCCGCTCTCTCAATACATCTCCAATTAGATCTATGATATTGGACCCTGGAATTACGCCACACTTGATGGTAACTGTTCCATCAGAGCTCCAGCTGATTTTATCTGACAGCGAGATTCTGTTCACCAGCAGTTCTGCCCGTTTCCTGTATTTCAACGGTACAGAATTCAGAATTTCGGACCGAAGGGGAATGCGTCTCTCCTCCCCGGCAATGGTGGAGCTCCCATCGTCGGCACTGCGTTCTTTTTCCGCCACAGGTAGGACTATCGGCTTCCTTTCCTCTCCCGCAAAATGCAGAAAGCGATGAAGGCACTGTTTGTATAGGTTCCATTTTTCTCTATCGGATTTCATGGGTGCGCGTAAAATTCTTTCCATCTCGCTGTCCAAGGCCGAGAGTACTTGACCGTTGCTAGTCATCGGAACGGGTGGGTTATTCATGCGATGCATAATTTCATGAGGAACAAGCACCATTTTCTTAGCGTGATCCATTACTTATAATGCTAGAAATAACACCACTTATCACTGGTAATAGTAAGGGTAAAATGAAACCTCCCGATTGCACTATTAATTTCTTTTTTTTCTTCCAACAACCTTTTCCCGTTGCGAGCTTGCGTAGTAGAGCTTTATGTCTCGCTAAACGCTTTTTCTGCGCAGCAGTTAAATCCACTCTCCCTTTCAACGTGTTATCAACAATTTCGCAAATCGTTCTAGTGAGCCCTGGGTCCGCCGTTTTGAGAACTGCCGTGCGTATCGAAGGTAGGAAGGTGCAATGAAGCTCAGAATATCGACGTGCTTAGCTATCCTCTTCTTCATGATGACTAAAATATTTACCTAACGCTAGTTTCTATTTATTACCATTCTTGCGTCGAGTCGCTTAATTTCATTTCCATGGTTGGTAGAAATAATGCAGCGCATCGTCCGGGAATATTTTGGCACGAAAGCGAAAAGCGTCCGGTGTGGACTGTTTTAAATCGATGAATAAATAACCATGAGCTTCTTCCGTCGCATCGTCATACGTATCTTGCAAAAATCTTATATCTCTAGGATAAATCTGCCGCGCTAGAGTCAAAATCTGACTTCTGTCTCTAGGATTTTTAAAATATACGACGTAGTGGGTGTTGAGTGAAATATCTCTAGCTCCCTTTCCCTGGTGAAACAGGTTCTGCGTCAGATGAATAATACTTATATTTCTATGGTGACTTTCCCTCGAGAATAAATCTACCACGACTCTATCGTTACTTTCCATCATTAGATCGTCTAGGATCATTAATTTAGCGCCGTTTGACGGCGGAATACTCTTCATGTCTGACAGCCCTTCATGGAAGGAGACACCTAAAGGTTTTAAAGACTCATAAGAATACTGCCATTCCGCATAACACCAGATTATGTCGGAAAACGATACATCGAACATTTCCTTTTGAAATTTTATAAGTCTACTTGTGAAACATGTTTTGCCGCATGAGCTCGGTCCGGCAACTAACGCGCAGAGCGGATGCTTCAATCGCAGATCCATCTTAACGATTAAGCGGCTCATGGCCGGGTTTAAGCTTTTATCGGATATCAAACCATCAACCGCTGCGCGTACTCTTTAAATATATGTAATAAAAAGTGGACTACTCTTAGTTGAACTCCCTTGCTAGGAGTTCTTAAGCCCGTCCACCGCGTCAAGGTGGTAGTCCTTCGGAGGGAAAAATTTGTGAAAATAAAAAATAATATACAGAAATAAAGAACAAAATAAAAAATGTTAGAGAAATAAATTTCAAACGAAAAAAAAACGTTAAATACCGGAAAAAATAATAAACTGAAGTAAAGAATAACTGTTGAAAGTGAAATTAAAAAATAAAACAAAAATAATGAAAAATAAAAAATAAAACAAAAATAATGAAAAATAAAACAAAAATGAAATTATAAAATAAATGAAAAATAATGAAAAATAAAAAAAATAAAACAAAAATAATGAGGAAATAATAAAACAAAAAAAAATATTGAAAAAAGATTAATAAAAATAAAGTCGCTCTTCTTATTCTCTCTCGGTTCTCCGCTTTTTAAACCCATATGGCAGGGTTTCGTAGTCCTCTCGCTTCCTCTTTGTATAAACCACTCTAAAGAGTTTTGTCTCTGTCCTTGTCACAACATCGTGTTTGTTAGTCCTATAAATTCGGTTCTTGTAAGTTATCTTCCGTCCGGGAGCGTCTTCGAGGACTATTTCTTTGAGGGTATCAAAACACACCACTCCGTCGTTGGATGAGTTTATTGTGATGCCTCGAACTTTACAAACCCTCTTCTCGAACGCTGGATCGCATTTCGACTTGACCACGTATGCGTAGTTCTTGGGCCCTCCGGAAACAAACTCAGAAATGTAGCACCCGTCTCCGAGGGGAGAAATCTCGTCGGTCATGTCACCCAAGTAGTCCCCTACGGGAGGCATCCATTCTCCGGGACGCTGAGTGAACACGCAAGAATCTGTGTCGTGATAAATTACACGCCGATTTAATTTCTCTTTGTATCTATACAGCTCCAGTCTTGCATGTGCCGTAGTGTAGCACGCTAGCACTATGTTGCTGCTTGGGGAGGGGGTGACGACTTCATCGATCTCTTCCCATTGGGCGTAGAGGAGCTCGTCATTGATCTCTATAAGTCTTAGCACCTCTGTATTAGGACTTGACAGCAGCGAGTATAAGTCGTCAAGCTTTCTTACGACGCTCGTGCGAGAAAGATTATCCCGCCGCCCAAACTTTCCCCAAAAGCTATTCAGCATCAGCTTTGCTAATGAGCGCTTTCCAGCATTATACTCAATGCTGTCTCGTTCCAGGGCAATGCCTACTCTCTCGAGAAATAGACTTAGGTACTGCTCCTTCTTCTCATCTGACGTGCACCAACTCGGCCATCCACGCGCTTCCTGCTTGATTTTAAGGAACGTGTTTATGTATCCGGAGAAAAGTCCCCCTTCTCCCGTGAATACTCTGTTACCGCATAGTGCCACGCCTCGTGTATTTTCAGCACCCTGTACCCTAGAGTGACAGCCTTTTTCAGCTTACTAGTTATCCACGTACCCTTTAGAGCTCTGTCGTCTTCACAGTGCTCGCATGGTTCCTTATTTTCGCTCAGTGCACGAGCGACAAAGAGGGAAAAATAGCTTCCCGTTGGCCTTCATGGGAAGAACGGGTAAATAGAGTTCACTAGGAGGAAGAATGTCGCACTTCACTAGCCCCTCAATTTCGTCTAGAGGAGGACACTCATCACCCACGTACACTGTTGGATGGCCTACAGGATACGCTTTATATTTATTGACAAATGGGTAGAGTGAGCAGATATCTATATATTTTATCTCCTCTCCCTCTGCCTCGTTTGCCTTATGGTACAGCTTCACCGCATTCGTTCTCCCTCCGTAAAAGGCATCACGCGGGTTAAGAGGTGCGTTTTTAATTACCGGATTTTCCCTTACAAAGCCATCCATTTCTGCATCGCGCTCTAGTTCCCTCAGAAACTCGCATTCCCATTTCTGCGTCACCTTATATCCACGATCCTCGAAAAACTTCATTTTTCTCTCGGTCGTTTCAAATCGTGAATTCATAGGTTCTGAGGGCTTGTTGCTTAAGGGCTCTTCTCTATTTTTGAAGCACTTGGGAAATCCGTGATAAAAACACCCATGAAATTCAAAAATTTCCTCACCGGCAGGTGTTTTTCGATATCCATCGACCTTCCTTTTCAGCACCGTTACCTCCCTCCCATTTGCTCCGTGATGGATAGATATCCCTCTCTTTCTCTCCTCTGTGAGAAGCCACATAATCGCTCTCTGGGACTGATTGTCTCCCCAGCGGTATCCACCAGGAGGAATAATGGCGATCTCCTCGGCCCTCAGGTATTTCTTTTTGAAAACCCGCATGCAAGCGCTGGCTATTTTTAGGGCCTCTCGGAAGGGATCCGTGTCATTCAGATTGAGAAAGTCCCTTCGGAACTTGGCACAGGCCATCCGTAGGATATTCACATCCTGAATACAGTACTTTCTAATTTCTTCGGTCATTTTGAAAATGTATCCCGCGGCAACCATCTACTCGTACCACTTGTTAAATTTAACAAGATCTGGCCGTGTCATCCCCTCAACTCCGTAGTCGGCAGCAGGAGGCATCGGTCCTTCATACTCACTCTTGTCATGAGTATTGAAGAGATGCGGGAAGTAGCCTTTCGTCAGGGAGCCGTCCAGTCCAAGCGTCGAAGGAAGCTTAGACAAAGGCATGGGGAGAAAGTTTAAGGAGTCTATAAGCTTTACTCCCTCATACTCGATGGACATCAGCTTGGCCCCATTACTAATTATTTTTGGATGCCAATTCATCTTCTCCACCATCGTCTTAATAATGAAATGGCTATCATAACCCTTTGCATAATGAGTTATGCAAATTATCTCCGTAAACCCCTTCTTACGCAGCGCCGAAATACTTTTCATAAAGTCAAGAACTGGATCCAAGTCGCTGAATATTAATTGTCTCTCTCCACAGGCTGTGCATATCTCAAGAGACTCCTTCTCAACACAAATCTCACAGCTCTTCTGGGCAACCAAGAAATTTGGGGTGTGCAGAAAATGCCCTGGTTTTCTAGGCATGGGGACGTCCTGTCTACACTCGATATCGTAAAATACAAGGACGAATTTTGATGACTTATACTTCTTTTTCTCCACTATGGGCGACATAAAACACTTATTCCCTGTCTCGTGTCTGCGCTTGCACACGTGACAATATATTTCTCCGCATACATGTTTTCCTTTAACATTTGACAGGTTGTAGACCCTCTCGCAGAGAGTGCGGTATTTAACTACCTCGCAGGGAGATTTTCCATTGCCCCTCCGCTGCAGATGGTTTACGAAGCAGGCGTCTCCGTAAAATTTTCTTTTGCACACATCGCAGGAGACGGACGGCAAGCAGACATCACACGCAGGAGATATCGTACACCTAGAGCATTCTGACCTGCACTTATGCTCGTATTGATGTTGATAACCTATTTTACAGGGCCTACAGTAATATTGGCAGCTGAAAGCTCCCGTGAGTGACGCTATATAGTTGAAGTGTCGCTCCCCGTAAATTAAATCTATGTGCTTACGCGCACTTCCATCGGGGGCCGGCGTTGAGGGACTTTCGAAGAGGACTTCTCGGCCTTTGCGGTCACCGTACACTGTGATTTTATAACTTTCTAGGCGGTCTTGGAATGCGTTGAGATGCTCGAGTCCCCCACCATTCTGCAGATCAATCGCGTACTCATCGCAAATAGCCTCAGCTCTTGTGGTCTGTAGCCCTCTTCCGCGCTTTACAGCCTTAAAAATCAGAGCGGTGTCCTCATGACGTGAAATACCCACGCAAATAGCTCTTGCAAGACACAGGTTATCACGGTTGGAAATTACCACTATTGATTTCTTGGTGCTGCAGAACTCGTGGAACGTACATAAAAGATTCTTGTTTCGCCGGCCACCTATCGGCTGCTCTACGTACGTAAAAGTGACATGTAACACTCCATTTATTAGAAAATTCTCATTTGACTGGACAACCTTTTCGATTCTGTTACAGATCACCTCCGCAGAAAATTGATCCACCCTCCGATACGAGATGTAGATGGGATTTCCGGGGTTTTCAGAATTGTATGGATAATCCCGCCTTGCAATCCTCAGGGATTCCGTTCCGAAGTTCCGATATGAGAGCATCTAAAGCGGACTGGAACCATACTAATGGGTCTTCATTAGGCGGCGCTGGGCGTAACACACAGGTTTTATTTGCCGGATTTGTGGCCTTAGCCGGCATGGCCGATTGCTGCACCGAGACTTTAGTTTTTTGGCTCACATTATCTTCTGTCTGAGTCGAGATGGTGACCTTGGCAATAGGTTGGGAAGCGACAAGGGCGAACGACTTGGAGGAAGTAGGAGTAACTTGTGCTCTGTACTTTTTCCGATCCTCGAAGTATGGGATTTTTTCAACCGTCTTAATCTCCATTACTTTTCGCTCCTCGATCATCTTTGGGCAATCCCGTGAGTACACCGGATGTGTACCCTCGCAATTGACGCAAAGTGGTTCACCCTTGCATTCCGCACCCTCATGCTTTTCCAGGCTGCAGCGGGGGCAGGTGGCCTTGCCCTCGCACCGTGTGGCCATGTGGCCGAATCGCTGGCACTGGAAACATCGCATGGGTGCCGGTATGAATGGCCGCACTGGCACCGATTCATAACCGACAAATAACTTGTCGGGGAGATGGTCGAGCGAGAACGTGAGAACAACAGACGTTGTGTTTACCCTTTCTCCGTTGCGCTTTGTAGTGAGTCGACGAGCATCGGTGACCCCCTGAGAGGCCATCTCCTGCTTGATCTCGTCGATCTCAACGTACAAAAGTCCGTTGTCTCAGGCGTATCTTTGTGGAATTTGCTTAGCATATTGAATGAAAAGCCGTAAGTTAGTGATTTCACATTTATTTATTGTAAACGACCCGGGTTTCGACGTAGCACGTCATCATCAGGTAAAATTATCTTAGAACAATCAGCATATATAGTTACAAACATAAGGAGGGGAAGGGGGGTGAGGAGGGGGGGGGCGAGAGGGAGGGTGACTAAATAGAGGGAGGGTGACTGTAAAGGAACTAAATACCATTAAAAGAATTGCAGTAAACAATGGATACTCAGAAAATCTAACCAACAAACTTTATCGTAATAAAATGTCCAGAAAAGCCAGAGATAATATTTACAGGTCCCAACCAAGTGAAGAGATTAGTGCAAAATGGAGACGCTGCCTCTATCTAGGTCCCCTATCCATGAGGGTATGTAGGAAAATGCCGAAGTTGAAAGTGAAAGTGGCTTTCTACAGTAAAAAGTGCCTAAAAAACTTGTTGTCACATACTAAAGACAAAATTCCTCCGTTAGAGAAAAGTGGAGTATACAAGCTCATTTGTGAATGTGGTGCTGCCTATGTTGGCCAAAATGGACGAAAATTCAAAGAGAGAATTAAGGAACATCAAACTTGTGCCAGGAACAAGGACTTGACGTCGCTATTTGCGAAACATCTCATCGAAGAAAACCACAAGAGTGATTTCATACCAGAAATACTGCACCGGGAAAAGAAAGGACAAAGACTAGATGCATTAGAACAATTAGAAATTTTAAAAAGTGTTAAGCGCCAAGAAAATATTGTTAATGAATTTTTGTTCTATTGCCATTCCCCCCTTTTGCACCTTCCTCCCAGCCTCACCTTAACAACTCCTTGTTAACCATCTAACCCCCCCCCCCCCCGCACCACCACCAGCCTGGGAACTTCTACCCGACCCGTCCTTAAACTTCCTTTCCCGCCCCCCAACCCCAGGTCAGTGAGTTACGAGTGCACTGAGTAACCCAAACTTTCCGTTCCCACCCGAACCCCCCCCCCCCCAGGAGGGACAATACCTCTCCCACACCTATCTACCAACAAACTCATCCTCTCCAATCTACGTCACCCTCCCTCTCGCCCCCCTTATGTTTGTAACTATATATGCTGAGTGTTCTAAGAAAATTTTACCTGATGATGACGTGCTACGTCGAAACCCGGGTCGTTTACAATAAATAAATGTGGAATCACTAAGTTACGGCTTTTCATTCAATAAACGTACAAAAGGTCGTAGTGACTAATCACTCCCCGAGAGGTGTTCAGGGTGCGGTGCACCTCGACCTTCACTGGAATTTCGCCAAGCTTTTCAAAGCTTGGCGAAACTTTGGCTTGGCTAACTTCTCGCTTTGAGCCCTCGTAGCCGTTTCGATGAGCAGTGTGCCATCGTGAAGTTTCTTTGCAGATTTTAGTTCACCAGGAACTGAACCAGACAGTAACTTACGAATAAGGAAGGGAGATACCTTCTTCAGGCTCTCCCCTTCCTTCTGGCACCTCATCACTAAGTAGCGCAGACTAGCGCCGAGAACATTAACTCCCCCGACCGTATCCGGGCGGGATCTTTTATTTGGTGGAAGGAATTTATCCGTCATACCAAAAGGAAATTCGTCCCCCGGGCTCCCCATGTGCATGTAATGCATAATGTGCATTTTTAATAATATGTGTAGAATTTATGAGCCTTAACATCAACAAATCCCAGTCAATAGCTTTTCCAAGTTTGTCTGAGCTCAGTAGCAAGCAACTGCTGATATAATGTGCGATGTAAGTGGTGAGTTAACAAACATAGGAGGGATAAAATATTTTGGTACCTGCTACAATTTCAGTCAGTTTCCATGGGCATGGTGACCGAATTGTGGCAGATTGATAACAAATTTTGTTTATTATCTATATAATATTTTAGTATGTATTAAGTCAAAAAAGTTGCTAAGTGGATTTATTCACTTTGACTTCAATGAATTCTTTGAGTGAGCTCAGTTAATTATGTCAATTTGTGTACCACTGTGCTGCAAGATGTTTATGGCACCAATGATAGCACGGTTTATTCTCATGTTGATTTATTCAATTCGCGTTAATTTGGAATTTTGCAGGGTGGTTATGTTCAATGCTCAGTTCAGTGATAATTCTAATAAATTTTTTTTTAAATAAGAATTTTTAAAAATTATGAGGCTTTCATATGTTCTTCTCTTGAATTAATAATTAGTAAAGAAAGCATGTGGATACTAAAACCCTACACTTTTTAGGAGTCGATAGTAGGGGTATTATATTGCCAAATGTGCAATAGTGAAAATAATTTGTTTAATCTCATGACTAATTCTTTTTTTCAGTGTTGGCATGACCTTAAAACGGCCACCAAAGCCAAGGCGTCTGCCCTGGCTCGTGAGGGTGGTAAAACTGGTGGTGGCCCTCCTGTGGAGAAGGAGATGGACGACTTCCATAGGAGGGTTTACTCACTTGTTGGGAGAAATGCTGTGATGGGGCATGAAAGCACAAGTGAGAGTAGAGTTATGGTTTTGGTAAGGAAAATATGAAGATGATGCATCTTAAAAAATGTGAATTTCAGTCATTTTAGTAATATGTCAGTAGTGCTCATTATGAATTTATTTCATGCCTATACTTTTCAAACCGAATTATTTATTTTTACAGGGAAACGAAATAGGAAACATTATTACATTCACGATCCCTGACTCGCCCCTGGCCTCAACTGTTGAAGTACCCATACCCACTGTCCCCTCAATACCCTTACCCTCAGCTTCAGAACCTCATCCCAGTACCCCTCCTACTAAATCCTCATCATGTACCCCCACCATATCCCAAACTATAACTCTAACGGCCCCATCACCAACGGAAAATACCCCTATCTGCCCTCCAGCGAAAAAGAGGAGAATAGAGAGTGAGTGTTAGCAGTGAAATAGTCAGTAGTCTCTAATTCACCAGACATATGTCACATATTTGAGTATTAGTCAAACCCAACAATAAAATGGTATGAAAGTTATTATTACGAAAAAAATAGAATGGGAGAAAGAGATGAGGCAATGTACCAGCCACTTGACTATCTAGATGATGGTGAAGAAAAGCAATTGAAAGAAGGAAACCACCAGAACAAGAAAAGAGGGAATGTAAGTAATACTAAGGACTATGGGAATGGTTAAAACTTTGAGATTACTAGTGTTTAAATGGGAAAATCAGTTACATTTAGTGGAAAAGAAACAAGGGAGTAAAAGGAATTTCTAAAAAGTGGCCAAATAATCATGTGATGTGCTTTGATGAATTTGATGAAAGTTAAGAAGCTATATTGACATTTGGTATTGATGAAAGCTGTATGCCAATCAATTTTAGAGCCATACAGCATAGGGAAGTTAAGGAAGGTTAGTTATAAGTTGTCCAAATTTAAATAGATATGTAGCGTTGAAAATTGCTTGTACAGCAAATGGTGTAGATTGCCTAGATACTTAGTGAATGCTCACCAAGGAGGATGTTGGGGAGGAAAGACTATAAAGCCAGACTTGTAATACAAAAATTTCAGCAGAGAGGTCATTAATATTATGCCTACTCATCAGTTTTAAGACTGGTATGAACATTTTCGTGAAACCATCACAGGCTATCAAAGAATCAGTCAAATCCAGCACATTGCCAGAGTTAATTGGAAATAAATAGAATATAGGATATTCCTAAAGAAAGATATAGTTTTATTAAAAAGAAGCTTCATCAGAGTTTCATCACTGTATCTTTTGATGGCTATTTGAGGTTTGTTAGAGGCAGCTAACTGAAACTTCACCTATTAGCCATGCATTTGTGTTGAATTCCCTCTGCATTGCAAGCAACCCCTGCCTTAAATTAGAGTTGGCGTATATGAAGCTGTCATTGGTTGCCCCAGGGTATCTGGCATTCACATTCAGTATTAGCATTGATGAATCACAAACCTATGTGGAGGAAAACAGTTCCCATAGTAAAGGTGCTAAAATTGAATAACAAGTGATCAAATTCATGCAGAAAGGGTATCTTACCAGTTGAACATTAATGGAGTGGAACCGTTTGTGGTTAAAATATTGTCTCTCCATATATTGTGGATGGTTCACTGGTGGAGCAATAATCGCCACATGAGTGCAATCAATGGCCCCAATGCAACCAGGAAACCCATACTTGGCAAAAAATCTGAAATGTAAAATGAAATTCAACCAGTGCTGCACATTCTAATGAATCAGGAAAGTGTGATGAATGACATCATTAGGAAAGCAAAAGAGAGCTTGGTAAAGAACACCCTGCTGAAATATTCTTGTTAACTCTCCGATTTACTCTTGATTCAGGCAGGCTACGAGAAATTGGAATGAACTTTTTAATCAATACATGCCTCAGGGTAATTTAGTTTCACCAAAGGTGTAAACTGGAAATGCCTTCAACCAGTTAAAATATATGGGAAAGTATAGTTAATTCGTTTTGTCGAGATACAACTGAATTTTTCAACAGGTTGCTCATCTTTTTATTAGCATTCATAAACACAATGAAAACTTACTGTTTCCTCAGTTCCGTCACAGATTCTTGGGACAAATCGAGGTTAATCCACTGTGGCATCAAATGAGTGGCGATTGCTGCGGCTACCTCTGCTATGCTTCTACTCACGGACGACTGGTCCATTCCTGTATATTCGTCTCCTCCTACATATCCCTGATATGGACCACCGGCGAAGAATCTTAGTGCTGCCAAAACCTATTTAATCACAAAGTGTTATCATATTCTACCAAATTACAAATATGTTCAGCGATAACTATGTGTTCTACATTTCATCGCCACTATGGCGAATAATTGTTCCACTATTAATAACTTCTTAACGAATGTGCTCCACTAATTTCTTATTTAAAAAATACTTTGGAAGATAGAGGAAGGTGAAGTATTTGTGAGAAAACAAACACGCCACGTAAAACATACATTAAATTACAGCTTACTGAATACTAACAAGTAATTGTAAGTACGCCGAATGTCAACTGGCCGAGGTACGAAACAATGTGATTTTTATGAAGTCAGAAAAACACCAAATGAAAAAAAAATATAAAAAATATACGGAAAGGTAAAACGATTTATATCTGCCATCATTTTTAATGGCGCTAATTATTTCACATTTACTTCAATTGTTTCTCTAATTTCGCTGTAAAAACTAGTATTATTAACTGCAAATATTTAAGTACAATACGTCAATATGACAAAATTAAAATAAATGAAAATAACCTTTATTTCGATGCTTAGAGCTGATGATCGCGAAGGTGCCCTCATAAACGGAGTTAAATCTGTGATTAGTTCCGTGGTCACAGCTTTAGTTTGACGATACAATTTAATAAATATTGAATCGTCTAACTCAAAGGGCGATTTCCGTTCCCGTATTTCCCGAGGAACTCCTTGTGCCGCTTGTTCTTCCTCTTCTAAATCTTCAAACACTTGCAAGCGTAACATAGGCAGCGCCATGTTTGTTGTTTATTCGCACGTACGAGAAGGTTTTCACTGGCTTTGAGTGAGTGAGTGAATTCTCGTACGTACGAGTGCACTCCCCCGACTCAAGCATACCAAATTCACCCGTCGTTCGAGAAACGGTCACGTGACCCCTCGGTTTTCACCAGGCCAAGGAATCTGCGGCAAATTTACAGCGTACGTCATATCCTTCTGGAAGAAGTTGTCGCTCCGGTTCCTTGGTGGCGCTGATCGCCACATATTCAAAAAGTTTGAAATATGGTCGGTAGGTGGCATTAGCGGGAAATTTGAATTTGCGTGCGGTCGCTATGCGGATTGCTGATTAGTTTCTATATTTTCAAAGTCACAAAAAAATGAAGCGACAGAAAAACTTGAGTTAGCAACATTTAAAATCGGCATAGGATAGGTAATATTGAAAGAAAGAGACCAATTGAGGGAAACAACACTTTATTAGCATTGATCTTTGGTAAACACAACATAGATAGAAATAAACATAACACTAAAAAAAATGAAAATAATTTCCAAATGCAATCCAAATCCATATCCCTTTAAGACCACATCCCACAGGGCAAGAACACATAGTAAGTTGAGCCAAGGGATGGCATCTAATGATCCATGCAGTTAAACAAGCACAGGGCAAGCATTATAATATAAAATTAAAATACAATTATTATCGCATAAAGTACAATTATCTTTAAGACCATATACCACAGGGCAAGAACACATAGTAAGTTGAGCCAATAGCAAAGGGATGGCATCTCATGATTTACGCGGTGATACAAGCACAGGGCAAGCATTATAGCAAGAAGTACAATTTGCCTTTAATACCACATCCCACAGGGCAAGAACCCATAGTAAGTTGTGTCAATAGCAAAGTGATGGCATCTAATGATTCAGGTGGTGATACAAGCACAGGGCAAGCATTATAGCAAAAAGTACAATTTGCCTTTAAGAACACATAGTAAGTTGAGCAAAGGGATGGCATCTAATGATTCATGCAGTTACACAAGCACAGGGCAAGCATTATTGCATAAAGTACAATGTCCCTTTAATACCACATCCCACAGCGCAAGAACACATAGTAAGTTGTGTCAATAGCAAAGTGATGGCATCTAATGATTCAGGTGATGATACAAGCACAGGGCAAGCATTATAGCAAAAAGTACAATGTCCCTTTAATACCACATCCCACAGCGCAAGAACACATAGTAAGTTGTGTCAATAGCAAAGTGATGGCATCTAATGATTCAGGTGATGATACAAGCACAGGGCAAGCATTATAGCAAAAAGTACAATGTCCCTTTAATACCACATCCCACAGCGCAAGAAAACAGAGTAGTTGTCCCATTAGCAAAGGGATGGCATCTAATGATTCAGGCAGTGATACAACCACAGTTAAAACATTAAAAAAAAAATCCCTAATCACTTCAAGACCTCCCCCTAGCAAAAACAGAATATAGCAAAAAAACACACTACCAGAGAGACACTATGAATCTAATAAAACAGTAATTCTACAAGTATGCAATCAAGTTTAGACATTAATGACATTTTCCTAAAAGTTAACCTATGAAACACTACATGTTAATATGAAACCCACAAAATACTTTCCTATGAAAATTATGCAAAAATGCACTGAAAACACAAAGAAACCCTTAATAATAAATAAAATAACTGCTCAAACTATTTTTTTCTTCACTATTTACTTTTCTAACATATTGTTCTATACCTATTACTACAATGCATTTCACTATATTTGCCTGAAGGGCCCTACCATGAATCTCACACAAAATGAAAGAAAAGTTGACTTCATGGGACAACTTTTCTTCCATTATGTGAGAGTCTCTCTTCATGCCCTCTCATAGGCAATGCCTCCAGCAACCATGTAATCCCCTCCCCGACGGCAGCCACTAACTCCTCAGTGGGACACTGAGAAGGTTCATGGTCACCCCTCTGCATCTCAAGAAAGAGATTACATGGATCTGGATTGTCTGTGAGAAGGCATGAAGAGCACAAGTTACATGTGTTGTCCTTCAAGACTGTCCTTGCCACGTGTTGTGCAATGACTGCAACTGATTGCATTTCTTTTACAGACAACTTCACCATTTTAGGTGATGTGCTATTGGCCACAGGAATCAATCCTAGAGCATATTCTTCATGCAATAGGGAAGAGCTATCCTCATTATCTCCACTGAAAAGCTCATTCAACCCACTCAAAGAGCTGCAGTCATCAATTTCACAGTTACCACGTGAATTTGTGATAACCAATCCATTGATGACAGCAGTCTTCAGAGCTGAGACAAATTGAAATGCATTCGGAGTGTGATTGCACCCACAATTTTGTCTCACAAGGTTGAATAAGTTTTCAATGGGATCCTGATTCAAACTTCGAGTGTTCATATGGCCGTACCTGCTTCCCACCCGCTCCCATAAAATACCCATACCCCTAAGGGTAGCTATCCACCCCATTATAGAAGGGGGAGGTCCTGAAAACTCCTCATTAGGAGGAGGCACTTTCTTCCCCTTATACTTGGGCCGCCATTCGGGGGGGATGTGGTTTCCTGCAAGCCCGCGGCCCTTGAACATTTTATAAGCCCTTATCTTCTCCTCCATGAGCCGGAACGTTTCTTTGTGGTGGCTTCTAGCTGTCATTGGCACCCGGTACATGCTACTGCTCCCGACCCTCTTCGCTCCCACCTTATCTCCATTCATGGAGTCGAAGAGGTTGTTCATCAGGAGTAGCAGCTCCGCTGTCCCCAGTGCAGCACTTGGTAAAACAGCTGCAGATAAAGGAACAAAATGAGATTGCGAATATAATCTTGATCCAATGTTATATGAGAGCTGATGAATGAACCTACCTCTACCAACTAAAGCCCTGACTCCCCGGCTAACATGGAGGCTAAAGACTTGGGCCGCAAGGAAAACCCTCATTTTCAAGTAGCTCTCTGGGCTCATATGGCTTTCTGTGAGCTTAAATAATCTGAAAATCACAAGAAATTAATGTGAAATGACACCAAGCATAACAGACGCAAATTGAAATGATAAACAATAGTAATTCCATTTTGAATAGCATCTTACCGTCCGCATGGATTGTGGCCATCGTCATCATACACCGCCCGCACATGGCTCCAAGATGCCCTCATCATGACCACATTGCCCCCTACAGTTACAGGAACCATGAAGTCATGCGCCCAGAACAAGTTCCGAACACACTTCAAAAGATGTGGAGGGTCAAAAATTGTAACCACCGTCTTCCCTTCGAACTCAAAGGATGGTTCATCAAATGAAGCTCCCAAGAGCTGAAGGGCCCTGACATTTGTTGTAGCCATGTCACAGACAGTGGCTACTATTTTTAACCCTGTCCTCATAAGATGGTGGAGGACTTCCTGTATCAGGCCTTGTAGGGAAGTGGAAGTAACTGCCCCATTGCTGAAGTAGTATGCCACAGGGTACTTCCACTTGGACCAGAGGCCACGGACCATAAAAACCAAAGCCTTTTCGGCAATGACTGCCCGCCGTTTGCTGCTTCCGTGGTCCTCATATCCAGCAATATGGTCATGCACCCTGTCCCACACCAGCTCCTTTTTGAGCGACATCTCATCGAACAGCAAGCAGCAGTGCCTTTCCTCCATTCTCTGTGCAGAGGTGGTGAGGAGGTTGAAAATGGTAGGGTTGATCCCCGTGGTGAATGGCAAAGAAGAAAGAAGCTTGGAGAGGGTTTTGCGGCAAGGAATTGGAGGGAAGTACGAAGGAAAGTATAGGCACGAGGGCTCTACTTAAAAATGGATAGGGCTTTTACCTTTAGTTCATGGGTCCATCTCCTACCTTTTGGCTTTTTCTGCCCTTCCCTCAGAAGAGTGCTTAAAAATGTGACAGCAGAGGGGGATAAATTTTTTTCGATGGCCTTCATGAATCTGCTGTCAGGGTTAAAATCAGATAAATTGGACTTTTTAGTCACAAGCTTTCTCCACCGATTTATTTGTCGGCGCTGATTCACCAACCTCTTGTACATGATTGTCTTGCGAGGAGTCAACTGATTGACCCTCGTCATGCCAAGGTCGAAGAGAATGGAGCGCTTTCCACCTTTCCGAGCAGCAGAAGATGACAAAGGTGTAGCAAGAATCTCACTAGACTTTGAAATATCTGCTGAACGGGAAGATTCAGTGACAAATGCATCGGTGGGATCATGATTAAGGGTAGGCACTTCATCTTCCATCATTTCTAAAGAAGGTGAACTATCTCGAAGTATTGCAGAACACCCTTCCCTAGATGTGATGGGAGAGGTCGAAATAGGGGTGAAATTTAGAGGTAAACGATGGGGAGCTGAGGTGCTGGGAGTAGAAAAAAACAAATTGGTTGATGATGAACCCACAGAACATGGTAAAGGAGGAGGGGTCACATGATGGGGAGGAGTACTGACTGGGGGGACAGGTAGATCAGGAGTACTGACAGGTTCAAGGGAAGATGGAGGAAAAAGAGTAGGCACAGCGTTCCTATTCAACTTGATGCGCTCGCTTGTTTGGAACTGGGTGGTACAGAAATGCAACTTACACATCTGCACTCGAGTATGTAGTCCATGTGCGGGGATATTCGCCAGGGCTGGGTTCTGGCAGAACTTACGCCACATCTCCGCCCTGAAAAAATAATAACAATCATATACGGGAAACAGCTAATGAAGACATTGAATGAAGTAAAGTCATTCAAAGCTGAAAAGTTGAAACAAGCACATAGCATTTACAACTGAGAGTGAGAGAATGGAAATTTATTATCATTCACTTAGTGAGAGAAAATTATTGAGTACACATTGTGAAAATTAGTAATGAAAAATCCTTTGCCTTGAAAATAGAGAATTTTCAATGACTAAAAATATCAGACCTGCAACTGATTGAGCATATGAATGGTTAAACCAGCATAAAATGGGCAGTTCTAAGTGTATTCAATTATGGCAAGGAAACCAGAAAATCAAGAACAAATTCAGTACTTCCTCACCATCATGAAGTTAGTGATGTTTTATATTGTCAAAATGATTTTATAACACCTCGGAAAAAGTATTAGCAATGACATTTGAAGGCATTGTAATGTAATAACGATGCCATCCTAGCACTACGAATAACTGGTCAAAAAACTTTCGGACCTAGAATTCAAATTAACAGCACAATGAACCCCAGAAGGGGTACCTGAAAGCACCCTTTCACACAAGATTTTCCCTTCACTATACATAGCAGGAATCCGAATCGTCCATCTAAAAACAATACACTCAAACACATTTCTTGGGTTCGATGATAACAAAGCAGTTAGCGCTTGTGGCACATGTCATGACGCCATCATTCATTATTAGGGGAAATAAAATTAAATAACAGTGACATTACCAGAACTGCGGTAATACAAACCATCTTCGCCGATATTTGCATCACTACCATTTTCACTATAATAAATAATAAGATTTAATCAATTTTTACTTACCTTTCCACCGTCATTGGAAACTTATGCATGCCGTCCACTTTTCGGCTGCTGCAGCCGGCCACTACACAGGATGTCTTGGGCATTTTTCTCCTGGAAAAATCTCGCTGCAGGCAAAAACGTGTCGAGAAAACAAGAACATGTGCCAACACGTCTTCGGCGAAGTCTTTGGGACTGATACCTCCCCTCATGCGCCTTTGACCCTCCCCTCCGGCGTCAGTGTCGACACCTACCATCCAAATATGAGTACTACGTGTCCATCCGCCTTGACCCCATACGCCTCTTGAAACCGGACCAGCGAACCTCTTCCGCTTTGAAATAGCCTACCCCGTCCCGCCATTACTGATTCCTTCCCCTGGTTTTCACTCACTCGCATGCGAATGAAAACTCAGGCATAGCCCCGCAGGGGAGAGCGGCTCATAGGAGGAAAGTTAGTATTAGTAGTAGTATTAGGGGTTGTGGGTGCGCCGACGGCCGAGGTCATTTTGCACCACGTCCAATTTATAAATGCTGTCAATGCATTGAGCGGCTCTAGGCTCTTTGTTGCAACTGAAATAGTTTTTACGAAAGAGATTAAACTAAAATAGAAACAAGTATTTTAAAAAAATACTTAAAATATATTTATATATATATAATATAAAAAATAAAAATTATTAAACTGAGTGGTAGATATTTATATTTTTTAAAAACCCGATTACCTGATTAAGTCGGTCAGCGTTATTACCCAGATCGTATTTAAGATTTCCCCTTAGGCCGAAAAGATTGCGAGCATCTTGGTAGTTAACACACTCCGCCATGATGTGTTTCACTGTCTGAGGCTTATCGCATGTATCACAGTAGGGGGGTATCTTACTTTCCGTGAAGAGGAAAGAATGGGTCAAGGCGCAGTGGCCTATCCGCAAACGGGCAATAATAACTTCTTCCCTCCGATTACCTCGGACTGAAGAAGGCCATGCCAGAGTGTCGGGTTTTATCGTACGTAGCTTGTTTTCCTCCATACTACTCCAAGTTTCATTCCACTCCTTAGTGGCGATCCGTCGAAGCATGGACTTGACATCTTCCGATAAAACCAAGTCCAAGACGGGATCCGGGTTTTCCAACGCCTCTTTTGCCGCTCTATCTGCTTTTTCGTTACCTGAAATACCTACGTGGCCAGGAATCCAAACAAAAAGGATTTGGATTCCTTTTTGAGTAAGGGATGAGAGGACAAAATGTGTTTCCTGAATAATAGGATGGTCTGAGTACATGGCTGATATGGCTTTCAATCAGCTTAAGGAATCAGAACAGATTAAGAAAGATCCTTGACTGCCCTTAATATTACATAAAGCCATTTTTATGGCGAACAGTTCTGCGTTAAATGCACTATAGAGTGGACTTAGCCTCGTCTTAAGGACGCCGTGATGTACGGATGCCACTGCAGCCCCACACGCGAGATCTGACTTGGACCCATCAGTGTAAACAGGTATGAAGCTGGGATGAGCTTCTAGAAGTCCCTTGAACATCTGCCTGTATTCAATAGGGGTCGTTAATTGTTTGCAGTATTTTTGTAAACAGAGGTTTACGTTAGGCAGGGGCACTAGCCAGGGTGGCTGGTTACAGTATTTAACCAGATGCACTGTGGGCAGTGACATACCCACTTCTTCAATAAAATCTCTAAAATGTATTCCAAGTGGACCTGTGGCCCGTTTCCTTCGATTAAAAATATTTATGAACCGAGGTTTAAAAACTATATCAAAGCAGGGGTGCGTTTTCATCGATTAAATCTTTGCTACATAGTTACTCATTAAAATTTTCCTTCGCGAGGCCAAAGGTAGCTCCCCTGAGTCTGAGTAGATACTCGGAACGGGTGATGTCCGAAAGGCACCAATGGCTAGTCGGAGTCCGGTGTTGTGCACGGTATTCAAGGGTTTCAAATATGATTCTCTTCCAGCAGAGTATACCACGGACCCGTAGTCCAGTTTTGACCTCACCAGCGAACGGTATAATAAAAGCATCATGGAGCGATCTGCGCCCCATGTCGAATGGCTTAAAAATTTTAAAATGTTTAAAATCTTTTGGCATGCGTTCTTAGTGTGTTGAATGTGATCTCGCCAGTTAAGTTTCTTATTTAAATAAAGGCCGAGGAAACGATGGGATTCCACAAACGATAAGACCTTGCCTCCAAGCCTTAAGGTTGGACTAGGAAAGATTCCCCTCAGCCTGTGGAAGTGCAGCCATTTCGTTTTTTCTTCAGAAAAACGGAGACCATTTGCAAGGGACCAGTCTTGTAGGCGGTGTAGGGTCATTTGGACCTGCCTCTCAGCCGTTGACAATTTGACCGATGACCTGCAAAAAATCGCCAGGTCGTCGACGAAGAGTGAGGCCGTTACGGGCGATTGAACGCATTTTGCAATGCTGTTGATTGCGATAGCAAAAAGTGTAACGCTAAGGACCGCACCTTGAAGAGCTCCGTTCTCCAGTACGTATGGTTGGGAGACGGTATTTCCTATTCGGACTCTGAAGGAACGCCTATTTAAAAAGTTACACACGAATATGGGTAGATTGCCCTTAAAACCCCAGTCGTGTAATGACTGTAAGATTACATGTCTCCACGTTGTGTCGTATGCTTTTTCAATGTCGAAAAAAACCGCGATTACGTGCTGTCTAAGGAGAAATGCCTCCTGAACGAAGGCCTCGATTCTCACCAGGTGGTCGACAGTAGACCTGCCACGTCGAAAGCCACACTGGATATTCGTTAGGAGTTTGCGGCTTTCAAGGCACCACACTAGCCGTTTGTTTACCAATCTTTCCATCAGTTTGCAAAAACAACTCGTTAAGGATATTGGGCGATAGTTAGAGGGGAGAGATTTGTCTTTTCCCTGCTTGGGGATCGGAACGATAACGGATTCTCGCCAGCTCTCCGGAAATACCTGCTCCGACCACACTTGGTTGAGTGTGGCAAGTAGTTCTGGCAACGAAGGGTGAGGGAGATTTCGCAAGAAATAGTTATGTATTAAGTCACTCCCAGGTGAGGTGTCTTTAGCGCTTTCTATTGCTGATTTCAACTCCCACATTGTGAAGTGGTTATTGTAAGAGTAGGTGTTCTTACTGTCACAGAAATTAAGACGCCTTCTTTCGGCTCTGGATTTAAGGCTTTGAAATTATGGATGGTACCTGTCACTGGCGCTAATAGCGGCATAGTGTTCACCGAAGGCTTCCGCAATATCGATAGGGGATGAAAGAATGGATCCATTTAGTTTTAGCCCTGAGACCGGAGAGAAATTGCGTTTGCCCATCACGGATTTTATTTTATTCCAGACCTGTGTAGAAGGCGTTCGATGGTTAATAATGGAAACGTACTTCGTCCACGATCTCTTCTTTGCTTCTCTAACGACCTGCCGGGCCTTAGCTCGCAGTCGTCTGAAAGCTACAAGGTTAGTAGAGGTAGGAAATTTGTTAAAAATACGCCGCGCCTTTTTACGCTTGCGGATGACATCGGCGCATTCCTCGTTCCACCATGGAACTGGAGGGCGGAGCGGGGTGCCGGTGGTTGACGGTACGCTACCTTCCGCGGCTTCAAAGATAGATTTCGTAAGACACTCTACATTACTCCTCGCTGACTTACTGTCAGAGAATTGGAAATGTAACTTACGTTTAAATTCAAACCAGTCGGCTTTCTTTAGAACCCATGTTTGAGGGGCGTTAAAACCACACGCATTCCCCGTTTTACTAAGTAATAGGGGGAAATGGTCGCTGCCGCAGAGATCATCAATGACAGACATTGCAAAGAGAGGGGCTATGGACTCTGTACTAATCCATAAATCTATAGAGGAATATCCTCCGTTAAAAACGTTAAAATGGGTTTTTTCCTGATCGTTTAATAAGATCAAGTTAAAATCGTTTCAAAACATTTCTAAAAGACGCCCTCGGCCATTAAAATCACGCATACTATCTCCCCATAGGGTGCTGTGTGCGTTAAAGTCGCCCAATAAGACGAAAGGCTTAGGAAGCTGGTTGACTAGATTTTCTAGGTTTTCTTTATTTACTGGCATCCACTCCGGGAGATACAAATTACAGAATGTAATGACCTCCGGAGTAGCGATGGTGACTGCTGCGGCTTGAAACGGTGTCTGCAGGTCCACCCGAGAGGTGTAAAGGGCCTCTCGGACGAACACAGCAACCCCTCCGCGAGCTCTGTCACCGCCAATATCGTATTTTCTTTCTAATTTATAACCTCTTAACTTTACTTTGTCGGAAGCTTTAAAATGGGTCTCTTGTAAAAACAGGCACTCAGGATTTAAATTATTGACCAACATTTTCACCTCCTCTAAGTGGGAGTAAAAGCCATTACAATTCCATTGCAAAAATAAGGCCATTAAAATTATAAAAAAATAAAAGTAATAGGATAAAAAATTAGCTACAAGAGTAGTAGTTTTTAATAAGCGTTTAATTTTCGATCTATGTTTTTCCCTCTGTCTAGCTTGCTTTATTTCAGCCTCGGAGAGACTATCCTCAGCTTCCATGTCCTCCACGGCTGATGTTGTTGCCTTTTGAGAGGAAACAGGTTTGCCTTCCCATGGGCTTGCCAAGGGTTTTTGGTTGGAGGTTTCGACATTGCCCCCTCCGATTTTTGGGGCGTATTGGTGGATCTGTTACTATCGCTGTTGCTCGAGCTATCCTGCTTTTCCTCTACTTGACATAATGTCTTCACTAATACCCTTTTCCGTGTGTGTGGAAATGTCTTCCTTTTTGGGTTCGACCTTCGCTACATTAGCAAATGATCTTGAGAAAGTAGGACATATTAATGTCCGGTACTTTTTCCTCGCTTCAAAATAAGATTTCCATTATTTGTTTTTCTTCTTTCATTTTTGGGCATTTCCGAGAGTATGCAGGATGGGATTCTTCTCAGTTTACACATTTTGGTTCAATTTCGCAGGCATTTTCATGTTTCTTCTGGCCGCAGCTTGGGGATGTGGCCTCACCTTTGCATCGCGGGGCTATGTGCCAGAACCGTTGACAGTGATAACAGCGCATAGTGCTGGGTATAAATGGCCGAACTGTGACCGACTCGTATCCAACTTTCACTTTATCTGGAAGCTTGTCACAAGAAAAGGTAAGAACTACTGACGTGGTATCGATCATTTCACCATTGCGTTTGGTATTCAGCCGCCGGCAATCAACTACGCCCTGAGAGGCCATTTCTCTTTTAATTAATTCCTCATCTACGTACAATAGGTCATAATGAGAAATGACCCCCCTACATGTGTTAAGGGTATGGTGTAGGTCTACCTTCACCTGGAAATTATGCATCATAGTCATCGTCAGTAGCTTTTCCCCTTGTTGGTCGGTATTTGTTTCAATGAGCAAGGTTCCGTCTCGGAGTTTCTTTGCTGATCTTAGTTCCCCAGGAACATAGGAGGACAAGGTTTTTTTAATTAGGAAGGGGGAAACCTTCATAAGGTTCTCATCCGGCTTTACGCATTTCATTATCAGGTATCTTTTACATGCTCTACCTCTATAGTCTCCCCCGCCCAAGTCAGGGCGGGATCTTTAACGTGGTGGTTGAGAGTTCTCACCCATACCTAGTATATCTTCGTCCCTTGGCCTCCCCACCCACCACGGAGCCACACACCTGGGACGCCGCACCGCAAGCCGGTGCGGTCGCCAGGGCTAGCACAAGGGATATAGCGCATCTGGTGTGGTTGCCCTCTTCGGATTGGGTCTTCGGTGACAAGGCCCACCAACCCGTCCACCTCCGACCTTCCTAGGAAGACCCCCAACACCTCCGCACTCTCCGCCAGAACACAAACGCGACTGAAGCCGATTGGCCGGGGGTGGCTAGCCCCCGGCCGCCCGTTTACAGGGGATCCGGGGCCGAAGTGGTTTGTTGCACTCCGGCCCATACCGGGAATCCGACACCCGGCTGGGTGCCGGAGAGCTCACCCACCAGGATTCCTTTCTCCCCCTTACGGGTCTCCACACACGGCCAACATGTGGGTGGATCGCAGGCCAGCTGGTATGGCCGCACACAAACAGTTGATCCACAAGACTGTTCGGGCTCAATCCTTATTGGCTCTGGGGTTTGTTTACGGGGTTTCCTCCCCGCCCTTTTAGTCGCCTCTTACGACAAGCAGGGATACTGCGGGAGTATTCTTAATCCCCCTACCCGCAGGGGTAGGAGGAAAGTTATAGTTGCTTCCAACGATACGGATCGCGAGATACTGGATGGAGGGAAGAAGGCGGCCGACCCTCAATGCGGGTGTATAAGCGGTGGCGTTACCTTCGACGATGTTATTAGAGAGCGCGACGAGCTAAAGAAAGTCGTCGTGGAGAAGACGGAACATGGCTTGAAACATGGAGTGAATATTCGCCAAGAATAATTCAATCTTATGGTATGTTTAGCTTAATTGGTACTTTTTAATTTAAATATTATTTATTACGAGTGTCATCAGAAAAGAAATTCCAGAAAAGTTATTTCATGTTAGTTCAATTTGGTTGTCACTACATTTAGGTCCTCTTCATTGCATGTGTTATGATATAAGATTTGTCATAATCTCGACTGCTGCGAGTAACTCTAACTAAAGTGAATAAGAGGAGTCACAACGTGGTATGCTCTACCTCCTGCACATATAATGCATGTATTCTTTTTTACAGAAAAATATGAGGGAGCACGTAGACATTGAAGAAGAGCAGAGGACACTTCAGATCTCAATACAGAAAGTGAAGACATCGGTGGAGGAAAAAGAGCCAAAAAGGCTCGACGAATGTCAAGCAGTTTGAGTGATGACTCATCAGAGGATGGCACTTTGAGAGTACACAAAAGGTGTGGCAATGGAAGGGGCATCGATGACCTCCCAAGACCTCCCGCAGAATCTCCCATTGCAAAAGGGTGTAAGAATGGAAACATTCCAACTCCTAGGCTAACATTTCAGATATCTCCCTCTCCAGCAGAAAAAGAGAATGTATCTTTCCTGCAATGCTCACCAACTAAGGGCCCTAAAACGTTGGAAGCAAGTGAGATTGGTTAGTTGGGTTTCACTTATGTGAATGTTACTAAGTGCTTAGTTTGTTACTAGTTAATAATTACTGTTAAGTTGGTCATGTAAATGTAAGAAAATAGGATAGATAGTGCCCAAAGATTTTTTTGGCATGGCATAGTTCTTTTCTTGATTGGAACCTACCACAGATTTAAGCCTGAAATCATTAATTTCATTGATATGTGAAATTTCCAAATGCTTTCTACTCTAGATTTCAGGAGGCAAGTATTAAGAGAATTGGCAGTATTGCGAGCCACTGTGAATCAAAACCGTGATTCGATTCAAGCTATACTTGATGTGGTCTGCAATAATAAAACATCCAGCAATAGTGTGGATTTAAGTGCCACAACACCCATACCTGAAAACCTACTACTACGGAGTATGGAAGATTTGGAGGAATTAGAAGGAGCTCTAGCTGATGAAACAGTAAAGAATAGTATGGTAAGCCTGTTTTAATATCCTAGATTATTGTTTCATTTAATATTAATGCTTGTGATATGTTTTGTTAACTTTAAAGTGTAATATAAAGTTCATGCATACTATTTTTTGGCATCAAGTTTTGGCTGAACCTGACCAAAAAAAATCTTGAAATTAATTTTGTAGGCTTGTTTGTATGAAAGGATAGTAATGTCTATCTCATTTATGGATTACTCTTTAACGTGTTGTTGATTTATTTTACAGATAACTTATTTCAGTCGCATTGGGGGTATCAACCTTTCTGATATGACAGCGAATACTGGCAAGATTAATGTCAGACAGTTTGGCTGCTCTATTTAGTTGGATTGGTTCAAAAAAGAAGAAACCATTGCCCAGTCTAGTCTTGGCAGATGTCTTCCTAAGTAAGTATATAGCTGGGTTTACACGTATTATGACTGCTATGACAGTCGTTCTATACGCGATATATCGCTACTGCTACCGGCACGAAGTGTCCACACCACGTCCGAACAATCGCAAACAAACTATCGTAGCGTATTGCCAGCAGACAGCAATTGAAAATGGCAGCTATTTTACAGCAAAGGCGACGAGCTCTTCTTAGAATGCTCCTTGTTAGAGAGCTGCAGAATCAGGAGGAAGAAAATAGAAGACGCAGAAGACGGTGGTGGGTGAAGGAACACCTAGCGAAGAAGATTAATCTTGGTTTAGAAGATACACTACTCAAAGATCTCCTGCTTTGCGACGGCGAGGACTACAGGAATGTTTTACGAGTTGACCATGAACAATTCCTTTTACTGCATGATATGGTTTGTTTTAAAAATTGCCTAATGTCTATTGAGTACTGCAACAATAATGGGAATCGGTTAAAAGTCCATGTACCTATTAAAATAATGATTTATATCCTACTTAACAGACTGGTTAAAAACTGGAAAGAATGAATAATACAATGAGAGACTCCATATCATCAAAGGTGCGACTGGCTATATGTTTAAGATTCTTGGCCACTGGTGATTCCTATCGGTCTCTGGAGTATCTTAGTAGGGTTTCAAAGTCTACCATTTGTAAAATTATTCCAGAAGTCTGCTCTGCCATTTTCACCGCTCTTCAACAATAAGTATTTAAGGTAAATCACATTTTACTCTACTAGCACGTCATAATACATCTGGGCTCTAAGTGAGTTATCATGATGAAATGTAAACACCTGAGCCCTCAAGTCGAAAACAAAGCACTCTGAGCCACCAGCCTTTGAGAGTGAATAATTAAGTCCTAATCATGATCCGAGTGGCATTTTCCAATTAGTTTATCAACGAAGAACCCCAGCATTGCCCCAAACGTCATACCAATCTGAAGTTACCTATATTTACTATGCTTACTCCGAAGTTAATGGCTTTAGCATGTTAGATGTGATTTGCATATGTGCCTAAAAAGTTCATGTAAGTTCGGTAATCTGTAAACATGTGTATCGATATTTATTACAGAAAATTTTTGCTGATGAGAATATTAGTGACAGCAATTTAAAAAAAGTAGAGTTATATGTTCTCAAATGTAACAGTTTTACCAGCTTTGCTCTCTTGTTTCAGTATTTGCAGGGGTACAAAATTATTTATTTACACTATGTGACTCTCTGGGAGATTTTTCCCCCTGTGCCTTCGCATATACAAATAATCATATCGTAGAAAGTACTTACATGTAGACTAAATTGTTTTTATTTATTTATTTAGTTATTTACCACCGAAAACAGCACTCGATGGCCTTTATATCGGGGTATTAACATACAACAATGGACAAGCACAAACAACCATACCCTGGGAGGTGAAAAATCCTCCCCAAGCGGGATTCGAACCCACGACCTTTGGGTTAGCAGACAAGGACGTTACCCCACCGCCACCGAGGCCGGCGAAATTTTCATTTTTCTTAACAAAAGTTCAGTGTCCGATGGTCAAAAAATTATGTACAATTACCATACTGAAATTTTTCCAAAGCAGTGTCATGAAATCTGTTTCATGGGGTGTCCAACGATGTATATTTATGGTCAAAAGCTTCCAATAAAACTGAACAAATAAATAAAAAATAGGGTATCATTAGATTTAAGTAAATATACGAAGACACTGGCTTAATGTTGAAACTAGTAGCAGGAAAAAATTATCAAAACCTTAGATCGTCACCCCCCCAAAAATTGGTTGAATTGACATGGAATGACCCACATCCATTTTTCTCTAAATATTAAAATACAGGTTTCAGTGAAACAAAACATTCACAGCATTGCCTTTTTTTAGATAAACAATGCTTTACTGTCAAGAGTAAATGTTTCTTGAAATATAAATACATAATTGACACTTTCTGTAAAAATGCGCAATATTTCAAGGTATTCACCACCCTCATTCAAAGTTGAACATGAATAACTTAAAAATTCATACAAAATGCATAAGACGATGCAGAAAAAAATATCTTCCTTATAAAAATGCTACATTAATCACAGTATGATGTCATTGGTCAAAAAGTAGTCATCCTTTCATTTAGATGGATGTCTGTTCAATATTTCAAAGAACTGCATAAGACAAGCTGCTAAGGCCACAGTGGCAACAGAATGACAAATGTCATCACCTAACATAAAATTCAATGGTTTCAGGCGTAACTTGATGGAACTCCTTCATGACTGTCAGGAAAGAATAAAACTTAGCTAGTTCCACATTAATTTATTCACTCGCGACCGGTTTCGATACAGTGTATCATCATCTGGCACAGTTTACAAAGTCCTCTCATGTTATATAGGGCTATGGACAAGGAAAAAGGTGGGGGTGGTGAGTGAGGAGGGGAAGGGGGGGAGGGGTGGGGAAGGCAGAATGCTGGGTTGCTGGTGCGTGAATCATGGGGGGGGGAGGGGAGGAAGGCCTGGGTGTCGGAGCATCCGAGTTCCCGGACCGCGGCAGGGGGTAAATGGGTGTAGGGCTAATCGGTAAGGTGATGGTGAGGCGGGGAAAACAAATTAAGGAGAGGGGAATTCCAAGAGTACAAATGGTCGTTGACTATGTTGATGTCGGGGTTGGTTTGGCCTTGAAGAATTTCTAGTTGTTCTAAGGCGTCCAATTTGGGTCCGTTCCTCTCTCTGTGCAGAATTTTCGGCTTAAATTCACTGGTATGGCCACACTCAAGGAGATGTTTAGCAAAGTGGGAGGTGTCCTTGTTGTTTAAGTAACATGAGCGGTGCTCCTTCGCTCGGATGCAAAAATTCCTCCCTGTTTTACCAATGTAATAGGAATTGCAGTCACTACACTCCAGTCTGTACACACCACTATGCTCCATGTCACTTATTTTGTCTTTGGTGTTGCATAGCACTTTGCCCAAAGTTACTCTGCTGTAGAATGATGATTTTAACTTATCTTTGGGAATGATTTTGTTGACTTTCGACGAAATGTCCCCGAGGTATGGTATCCTGCATCATTTGGTGACCTCTTCCCTACCTTTGGCACAATAAATTTGTTTTATGGCAAGCCGGCTCACTTTTTTCTTCCACATCTGGTCTATTAAACTCCCCGGGTACCCGTTGCTGGTCGCTATATGTTTGATTGTATCCAGTTCCTTCTTCTTGTTGGCTTCTGACATGGGAATCATCACTAGTCTATGGAGCATAGAGTGGAGGGCGGACATTTTGTGCGAAATATGGTGCCTTGAAGTACTGGGTATGATATGGTCAGTATAACATTTTTTCCTATAAATTGAAAAATCCAACTTCTGATTCATTTTTCGTATTTTTAAATCTAGATAATTTAGGGAGCCATCATCCTCTACTTCACATGTAAATTTTATATGATTGTCTATTGAATTGAGAAATGACATAAAATTATCCAGTTGTCTCATTGAGCCTGTCCAGACACAAAAAACATCGTCAACATATCGGTACCAACAAAATACACTTTTAACCAGCGGGTTTGTGGAAGTGAACACTGACTGCTCTAGATGGTCCATATAGATATCGGCAAGTAGTGGCGACAAGGGAGACCCCATAGCGAGACCTTCCGGTTGTTTGTACATTTTACCATTGAACTGGAATACGTTTTGATTTGTACACACTTCTAATAGGTGGCACATTTCGGATATCACAGGGAAAGGTGTATGACTTCTCACTAGGGCAATCTCAGCTAATTCCAGAGCCTTCGTTTTGGGAACACTAGTGAATAAATTTACCACATCGAATGACACCAGGCTGCATTTGTGGGGCAATATTTGTTTGGAGAGGACACGTGCTAGTTCTACTGAATTTCTTACTGCATATCTAGGGCTGAAGTTGGAGTACTGCCGGAACAACGAGTTCACCTTCCTTGCCAGCAGGTGGTTGGGGCTGTGAATACTGGAAACGATGGGTCTCACAGGGATGTCATCCTTATGTATCTTGGGAAGACCTGAGAATCTGGGTGCCATTGGGTTCATCTGGATCAATCTCTGCTTTTCTTTGGGGTGGAGAACAATGGTGCATTGGTCCAAGGCATATTTGCACTCCTTTTGGTGGTCTCTCGTGGGGTCCTTAGGTATAATTCCTATATTATTGGTGGTTATGAATTCCTCACATTTTTCAAGGTATGCGGTTTTGTCCAAGATGACGACTGAATTCCCTTTATCAGCTTTTGTGACGACTAGCTCCCCTCCCCCCCCCATGATTCACGCACCAGCAACCCAGCATTCTGCCTTCCCCACCCCTCCCCCCCTTCCCCTCCTCACTCACCACCCCCACCTTTTTCCTTGTCCATAGCCCTATATAACATGAGAGGACTTTGTAAACTGTGCCAGATGATGATACACTGTATCGAAACCGGTCGCGAGTGAATAAATTAATGTGGAACTAGCTAAGTTTTATTCTTTCCTGACAGTAACATAAAATTAATGAATTCTGTTCAGGTTCCCAACCGGGTTGGACTCTCCATTATGGCCAATGTTATAATTCCTGACTGGTGCATCATCTTATGGATTTAAGTGACACTCAACATCCCTGATGACGATGTACGAGTCGGACATCGAAATGTCGGCCATAATGGAGGTTCCAACCAGGTTGGAAACCCGAGAAGAATTCATACATCAACTGCGCCGGGATCAAAAGCACCAGAGCATACATCTAACTTAAATTCTTTTCTTAAGAAATTCCAGTTTTATTCCACTTTATTTCTTCATTGCTGATTGAGCATTAGTGGCCGGCTGGAGGGATTGGGCCAGTAAAGATGGCTTTGATACACGGAGCAGAGATGAAGTTTGCGGAGCAGCAGAATAATTTGACAAGTGTGATGGGCTGGGTGAAACACATTGAGGTGGGGGTGGTGGAATGAAGGATCTTGGGGGAGGTGGATGTGTGGCTGATGATGGGGGAGGTATTGCCTGAGAGTGCAGAATGAGAGGGTTTTGTGTGTTTGAAGGAGAGGCAGGGTTTGGTGAGGCCAAAGGCAGGAGTGCCTTCCTTTATGCTTTATGAAGTGAATGTTTACATGAAGCAGAAGTTGAGGGAGGGGTTCGTGAGGCAGTACATAGGCTTAGGTGAGATTGGGGAAAGGGGAGACTTAGGAGTTGCCTTATGAGAGAGAGGAGGTTGATATTGAATGGCTAGCGAGGGATTTGGGTGAAATGGTAAGGTCGGTGACGGGGAATCGTTCATGTTAATATCAGAAGAGTTGTTTTCCTTCTCTCTCCTCCTCAATTCCTCTTTCCTCTCATGGATTAGGTCGAAAATATCTCTCTCACCTCTCTTCCGAAGGTAGCAAAGCCAGCTGTGCCACTACATACGCACCAAGCTGTCTTCCTCCCCATTATAATTGGGGCGGAGAGCTTCTTTATAGCCTCCCCGAGAGCCATATCCACAGTTCTTCTCTTCTTATATGGTCCTTGTGACTGCCCTTTCTCAAACTCCAATTCCTCAACTCTTGCCCTGACCTGTAACAACATCACACAATGCATTAATGCAGTTAACTTTAAATTTGTTTTAATTAAGTATTAAGATTTATGCTCTTTCACATTCTTAATTATTTCAGTCTTCCAGACTCTGCTGAGGAATGGCTGGTAGTAGTTGAGGGCTTCAGCAGACAATGGCATTATCCTCATGCTATCGGTGCCCTTGATGGGAAGCATGTGACCATCTCAGCACCTGCTAATGAAGGGTCCATGTTTTTTTAATTATAAGGGGTCAAACAGTGTGGTCCTCATGACATTAGTGTAATTTTTGTATATAGATGTTGGATGCAATGGCAGTGTCTGATGGAGGGGTATACAAAAATTGCTCCATGTACGGGATATTAAATACTGCAGGGAATTTGCCATCACCTTCCCCACTCCCAGGTCGGGAATTATCAGTGCCATACTTCGTCCTCGGTGATGAGGCCTTTCAATTAGCAGACACCCTCATGAAACCTTACCCACGCAGTTCTCCACTCACAGCTAAGCAAAAAGTGTATAATTACAGACATTGTAGGGCACGCCCAACTGTGGAGAATGCTTTTGGCATACTGTGCAATAGATTTAGACATTTTTATAGACCACCTTAACTTACAGCTGACCACAGTGAAATGTGCGTGTAACCTGCACAATTTCTTAGGTGTGCAAAGGGGAAATGGGATGGAAGAAATTGCTGCACCAATGGCCTCCATTGAAATGCGACAGGGTGGCAATAATTCTAGAGCCAGTGCTCAGTGCATTAGAGAAGAGATGGCGGATTATTTTTTTATGAAGGAGAAGTAGCCTTCCAATGGAATGCCGTGCAATAGTTAATTGAATTGATTATGACTTTTTGTCTCTCTATGTACTCCTGAATGCTTTAAAAGGCATTTTTTACAAAGAAATCTAAAAAATATTCTTGAACTTTTTTCTAGGCTATGCATTGTTTTTACTTCTGAAGGAAGTTTGTTAAATAATATTTTCCCAGAAAATTCTGGGGTTTTTTGAAGCATTGATATCCTGCAATGGTCACTGAAAATATTTAATTTGCCTCTGGTGTTATATTGATGGACATCTGTATTTCTGGAGAGAAAAATGTTTTTGTAGCATGCATAGAGAATCACGTTATACATGTACTTGCTAGGGATCGTCATAATTTTATGCAATTTAAAATATTTCCTGCAAGACTCTCTAGCTTTTAATTTTAAAATAACCCTTAGGGCCTTTTTCTGAAGGGTAAGTACCTTTTTTATATTTTCCTGCGCCGAGTTTCCCCAACAAACAATGCCGTACCATAGTATATAGGGATTAGGATTTCTGATGGGTAGTAATTCGCCAGATTTTTTAAAAGAAATATGGTTGAGCATAGCTTATGACAACATTTATTTATATGTGGCTTCCAATTTAACTTATTGTCAATTACTAGACCTAAGAAGTTTACGAACCTTTCTTCTTCTCCTGCAGGTATGTTGATCTCACGCTGGAAAATTTTTTTTCACAGCCTTCGGCGTGAGGCCAAACTCCCTCGTCATATGAAATATGGCTGCATTTCGGGAGTCATTATTCTTCTAATCTCCGCTCCTCGCGTTCCACAAACACTCATGCTCCCGATAACTCTCTATAAATTTAAAAAGGTCTCCTCCTGGCAGAGAGATCTTCGCTAACTTTCGCATGCTCCCAGTTCCATCCATGGCTGTGGATAATCTTCAATCAACCTGCTTCAATAATTTTCAATCTGTCTGCTTCAATCGCTTCAATTATCTTTGCCACAATCGCTTGCGAATATTGCGAGTGTAGCGATATATTGCACTTCACTTGTGATGGAAAATACAAGTCCATCTACTTCGGTAATAGCTCGAATCAAAGGTCGATCACGTTCGACCTAGTCCTCTATTGACTCTTACTCGCATCGCAGTCCGCGTTCACACGTGCGAGTCGGACTTAACAGTCGACTGTTATGGCACGTAGCAGTCGACTGTTATGGCAGTCGACTGCTACGTGTAAACCCACCTTAACAGGGTAGGCTTGGGCAAAAAATATCGATATATCAACAATTAGATATATTTTTTAAAATCTATCGATAATTATCGTCGATATTTTTCATGTCGATATATCAAAAAAACATTTTCCGTGTATCAAATTCGATATATTTGTTAAGCAAGTCACCATTGTAAAGTCATCAGTCATGTCTGCTGTATGGATTTTTTTACAAAAAAAGGAACTAATTAACCTGTTTCATACAATTTGTGTGGTAAAACGTATAAAACTTGCGGAAGTACTACTAATTTGGCTACAAATCTTAAAACAAAGCATTACCATGCCTATTTGCAATTTGCAAAAAAGCAGAAGAATACTGCGGTGGTAAAAGACCTCAGTGTTGATGTAAGTCTAAAGACTCCATTAATCCAATAGCTAAATTCGCTCAATTATTTCATAACGATCTTAAACGAAAATAAAGCTTAATTTTTCTAATTATACTACACGGATGGATTTACTATGAATTGACATTTTCTCTAATCCTTATTTTCTGAGTATTTTGCCATGTAGTCGTAGTTCTAATAATGATGCCCAGCAAAGGCAAGAAGTCATAGTCAATTCTGCTAAACCTGATGAGGATGAATTGGTGACTCAAGAAGCGTCTATGGTATCTACAAAAAAGAAAGCAACCAACCCTAGTAGCTTGTTTAGAAAGAGGTTCAAGCTATGAAGGTAAGTAAGTGCCATAGTGTTTATCGAAATGATTTTTATGATATTTATTTTCATTTGTTTTATTTAAATACGTCATATAGGTTGTAAGAGTAATCTTTATAAATTGGTCAATACATTACTCAATGTCTAACATATTCACAAAATTTTAGTGATGTTCCCCAATCAATTTGCAAAAATATCGATACTTTTTACATGAATCATTTATTTCTGAAATTTTTTAAATAAATATTTTGCATTAGTATAATAATAATTACATTAGTAGGTACTTACCTCTTACCTCTGATTATTTTATTTTTCAGAAGGTGGACAAAAGCATAGTGAAATTACCCAGGCATTAATTTAAGTGATTTGCAAGGACAATTTGCCATTATTATGTGTACAGAAAGAGGGCATGAAAAAATTTGTTCGCGCAGCTTGTCAACTCTATAAATTGCCTTCCAGGAAAAAGGTTGCATTTTCTATAAATTATCTTCTTATCTATTTCCTTATTTATATTATTACAGTTGCTTAATTGGTAGATAGATAGGGTTCGGTTTTGCAGGGTGCCTCGACGACGAAGGTCATTTGCACCTCAATAAAATATCATCACTTCGTCAAAATTTTATTAAAATAATAAATAAATAAATATAAACAACATAAGTTAAAATGGGCAAAATTAAGATAAACACCAGATATTGGTTTCGTCACATATATTTTAAAAGCCCAGTCTCTTTTAAAAAGAAAACTACCCGGCTGACACAATCAGGGTGGTCGCCTAGGACTTGTCCCAGCCCCCCCCTGATGTTTAGCCGGTCGCGCACAGCACGGTATCTATCACACACTGTCAGGAAATGCCTCACAGTAATGGGAGAGTCGCAATCCTCACAATGTGGTTGAATCTTCTCTTCTGTGAAGAGGTAAGAGTGGGTGAGGGCACAGTGCCCTATCCTCAACCGTGAGATTGCGACTTCTTCCCTGCGAGTCTTCCCGACAGATGTGGGCCACACTGATATCACCGGCTTAATGGCGCGTAACTTATTTCCCACCAGGGATCGCCAGGTTTCTTTCCACTGTTTTAAGGCTACGTTTCTCAACGTAGGATGCGCTCTCATCGATAAAATCTTCGCAACATAGTTGCACATAAGGATGTTTCGGCAAGTACTCAACGGGGGCTCGCCGGCCTCTGAGTATAGACTCAGGACTGGAGATGTCCTGAAGGCACCAGCTGCCAAACGGAGCCCCGCGTTGTGAATAGTCCATACCGGGCATCCGATACCCGGCTGGAAACCACAGACCTAACCCTCCAGGATCCCCTTCTCCTCCTTACGGGTCTCAGCACACGGCCAACATGCGGGTGGATCGCAGGACAGCTGGTATGGCCGCACACAGACAGTGGACCCACAAAACTGTCCGGACGCATCCCTATGCTGACTGGGGGTTTGTTTTCGGGGTTTACCTCCCCGCCCTTTTAGTCGCCTCTTACGTCAAGCAGGGATACTGCGGGAGTATTCTCCAACCCCTACCCGCAGGGGTATGCCATACAGTTCTGCGGTGTAAATTGAACACATTGGGTTCAGCTTTGCCTTGAGGACTCCATGGTGGGTATATACGACAGGGCAACCGCACGACAATTTCGACTTTGACCCATCGGTATAGGCAGGGGTGAAGTCGGAGTATCTTGACGTGATTTCCCTAAATAACTTCCTATATTCCAAAGGTGAGTCAAGGACTTAGAGCCGCTAAGGAGCTCAAAAGTACATACTGGTTGGGGCACCACCTTGGAGGGTGTTTAAGATCGGGGTAAGAGGGGTACAAGTCGGGTAAAGTAAAACCCCTTTCTTCGATGAAGTTGAGGAAACGTACACCAATGGGTTTCGTTGATCTTGTTTTTCGACTAAAAACCTGTAAAAACCGAGTCTTAAAAATAGTACTAAAACATGGATGGGACTTCATCGATAAAATTTTGAACTCCCGGCGAGTGGCTAGACGTGGCTCTCCCGCATCAGGGTAAACGCTGAGGACTGGAGATGTTCTAAAGGCGCCAATGGCCAGACGTAGCCCAGTATTATGTACCGTTGAAAGTGGTTTCACATAACTTTTCCTTCCAGAGGAGTATATGTCAGGAGTATTTGTAACGCCACACTATCGTAGGCCTTTTCTATGTCAAAGAAAACGGCAAGCACATGTTGCATGAGAAAAGCCTCCTGGATAAATCTCTCAGCAAGGGGTCGTGAGCTTAAAATCACAAATAAAACCTCAAGGGCGGAATGTGAGTGCTCCAGAAAAGCGATTGTTTTTGGCACAGATAATGCTGCAAAGCATTGTGAGGAAACCAGAGCAGGAGCACTTTTGGTCAACCAGAAGAATTCTGAATACCCTTTTTTTTGGAGAGAATGGGCTACCAGCGAAATTTGGCCAATTTTTGCATTTTAGCAACAACGAAGACTATTGAGCGGAAACCCACCCTAATCCAAATTTTAATAAAATTTGGCCTATTTATAGAATCCTCGTTGAATAATTCACCTTATTGTATACTCCAGAAAGGGACCTAACAGTTGACGAAAGCCTTCTCCTCAACAAAGGGCGATTGGGTTGGCGTCAATACATTCCAATGAAGAGAGCCAGATTTGGCATAAAAACGTTTGTACTCAGCGAATCGAGAAGTAGCTATGTGTGGTCAACCGTTATATATACAGGGAAGGGCACATTGTTGAATAAGGAGTATGGAGGATAGCCTATGACATCACAAGTAGTGATGACGCTCATGAGCTGTTCGGCAAGGGGTACTGCGTCACAACGGACAACTTTTATACCTCGCCACAACTGGCTGAGGCTCTAATTGCACAGACGTGTGATATATATGATACAGTGCGGGTCACGAGAAAAGGAATGCCGAAGGAACTAAAAAATAAAAAATGAAGAAAGGGGAAGTGTTAGCGTACGAAAAGGGCCAAATAATGGCTAAAAAATGGGTGGAAAGACAAGAAAGAAGTGACGGTTCTTTCCACAGTGCACAACACTGAAATGGGAGTGATACAAAAAAGAGGTGTGGCAGTTCTCAAGCCAAAAGTGGCGATTGACTACAACCATACCATGGGGGGTGTGGATGGGTTGGACCAGCATTTAGCTGACTACCCGATACCAAGAAAGAGGGTTAAAAATATTATTAAAAAATATTTTTTCATTTATTGGAAATTTGTTTGTGGAATTCTTATATCTTACATGTGAAATCAGGTGGAGCAAAATCCTACCTCGCATATAGGCTGGACCTGATATAAAAAATTACGGAGCTCTATTTCCCCAGTGTTCCCTCCCCAAAGGCAGGTAGGCCACCCGCAAGAGCACATCCTCGACGTCTCACAGAGGCATTTCCCAGAAACAATACCGGAATCGGAGAAAAAAAATTTCCAACAAGGAAGTGTGCTGTGTGCTCCCGAAAAAGGGATGCACGGGGAAAAATTAATAGGAGGGAGAGCTGGTACTTTGCCCCGATTGCAATGTGGGACTATGTGTAATGCCATGTTTTCGTGTATACTATACGAAAGTGAAATTTAAAAAAAATATTTCATGTAATACCCATTTTATTTTCATTTTTAATTGTAATTTTAGCTTAAGAGTTTATTATGTTCATTGTGCTACACTATCAATATTTATAACAAATTTTGTTATTGAAAAGTGAAATAAAGATTTTACGAAAACCTTTATAATAATCATTTAAATAAAAATGTTTGCCAATTTAATTTTTTAAACCCTAGTATTCGCAATTTTTACTTATCAACTACCCATGGTCCTTATATATTACTGGTTGCTCAACTGTAGAAATTTTACATAGAAAACGCTAGATGGCGCTGTTGCCTCAATCCTTCGACCCCAAAGAGTTCATTTTTTTAACGGGTGTGGCGCTACGAACCAAATAGTCGGCTTCATCTTGAAAATTAACATGGCGATGATAGCGGAAACGCGGACACGAATTGTGGAAGGTTACTCGGGATTTCCACCGGGTCAGGTTCTCCAACTCCATCTCGGCCGACGTTTCGATGAACGAGTTGTCCATCGTCATCAGGGCATGCCAATTTAATGACGATGGACAACTCGTTCATCGAAACGTCGGCCGAGATGGAGTTGGAGAACCTGACCCGTTGGAAATCCCGAGTAACCTTCCACAATTCTATACGCCGGGAAAGCCTGCGATCATTCTTCGCGGACACGAGTTGTTTTTTTTCCCCTTTACAGTGATAAGGAGGCTTTCTGGAGGAATTATTTTTTGACAGTACGATACTGTGCGTAGTGACAAAAAAGTGGTGCTATTAGTACATACAAGTCAGCGGTGGTTCTGGAGTAGTGACGGAAAGTAAATACCGTGCCGTCGGTCGTTGTGTTATCCCATTTACTTCCCCGTGAACGCCATGGTGTACGACAACAGGTCGTGTTTTGTGCCTGGGTGTAAGTCGGCTACGAGGAAAGAAAATTCCAGACTGGCATTAAAAATGCCCATTTGTTTAAGGCGGCGGTAAGTACACTGAATGTTGCATTGTATTTTCGGAAAAGTTGTTTTTTGATCGTGAATCTTAACTGTGATAACGGTGGAGTGCCGAAGTCTCATTAATCTTAGCAACAAGTTTAGGTACACAATACGAATGTTGCAGCTGCGTGTCCATAATAACTTCATTTGTGTGTGGATGAAACTCCTTTTCCCGCTCATAATTTTCAGTAGACCTTATTTCAAGATGGCCGAAGGTGTTTTGTAACGCTTGTGGTAGACGCGTTGATTTTAATTTTGCTAGTAATCTGTGCTATCTATTGTCTATCGCATGGCACAAAGAGTATTCGCATTGGAATTTAATACTTTTAAAAACAATTTTTTGCTCAATCGCATGTAGAATTAAACTCTTAAAAAGTTATTAGGAACCTCATAGTTGTTTTACCTAGAATGGGTCTACTATCGTGGTTCGGGTTACATGTTGATAAAGTACTAACTGAGAAGCCCGTTGATTTTCAGCAGGAGGGTGAAGAGTAAGAGATGTGTTACCTAGTTCTTTCTGTGCATAATTATGTCGGCCGTTGTGCGTGAAAATGATGTTCAATTCTCTCCGTCAAAAGATTCGTAAGTTTGTTCATCGTAGCCTGCAAAACACCACTAATAAGACCTTTAATCACAATGTACTTCTCATTTCTATTTAATATGAGGCATAATTACAATAGGTGAAGTCTCCATTCGTAAAGCCAATGGCGTGGTTACCAAGGAAATACGCAATTGTTGACATCCGAGACGAATGAGTGATTTTGGTGTTAAAAACACTAAAATCTAGGAGAAAGTTATCGTAAATAGAAAATCAAATGATAGAATAAGAAACTTAACTCTTTTATCCATCTACCTGTGAAAATTAAAAACGAATATCCCAATCGTTAGTGAAGGAGCAATTTAAAAACCACTGCATCCATTCTCGTGCTTTCCTTTTGGGGATAACACTTGGGTCTTTTATGGACCCGGGGCCTTTTTCACGAAATGATATGTAGACGTTGATTTTCCTCGACCAATAACTATTTGTCCACATTGTTTTAGCTCGTTCGGATTAAAACTATATTTGTATGAAGGTCAAACTGACACTCAGGCAGAGGTTTATACTAAACAAGTAAGAGAAACTTGCTACTTTTCTCCGCCATAGCATCGAAATGTGACACCATAAAAGTCGCCAGAAACAATCGAAGAGATGACTGAACGGATTAGAAGACACCTTAGTGAGAGTCTCTCATTCCTTCGTACATTTCAATACCAAATATCTACTACAGGCGGACGATACATTTACACCCCCACCCGATTTCGGGGGGGATTTTTTGGTGGAAGAAGGTCTTCTTGGTCCATGAAAATAAATACTTCATCCCTTGGGCTCCCCACCCACCACGGAGCCACACATTTGGGACGCCACACCGCCAACCGGTGTGGTCGTCAGAGCTACCCAAGGGATATAGCACTATCGTGTAGGGGGTCTGTTCCGGGTTAAGGCTCCAGTGCATAGGCCCTCCAAATTCATACACTTTCGGCCGTCCTACACAGATCCCCATCACTACAGAACTCGCCATCGAAACGTGTCGATAAGCCGATTGATAAAGACTGGCTAGATCTTCACCGCCCGTTTACAGGGGATCCAGGGCCGAAGTGGGGCATTGAACTCCGGCCCATACCGGGCATCCGACACTCGGCAGGGTGCCAGAGAACTCACCCACCAGGATCCTCTTTTCCCCCTTACGGGTCTCCGCGCACGGCAAACATTAGGGTGGATGGTAGGCAGGCTGGTATGGCCGCACACAGACAGTGGACCCACAAAACTGTCCGGACGCATTCTTTTGCTGCCAGGGGGTTTGTTTTAGGGGTTTACCTCCTCGCCCTTTTAGTTACCTCTTACGACAAGCAGGGATACTGTGGGAGTATTCTCCATCCTCCTACCCGCTGGGGTGCTGGCTGTTCATTGCTCATCAATAAGAATTTGGAGCCCATTCCTCTCTATTAAGTTTGACCATAGTGTTATCGCTGCTTGAACACTTATTGCACTTTGCCTCGACAATTCGCTCGAAAATTTGAGCTGAAAGTTTTCTGAGCCAAGTTGATCGGGTTTTTTTCAGATTGACATTTAAGAATACTATATTAGGCAAGAGCTCACCCCTAGAAAATCATTGCGAGCATATGCTTGTGAGATTTAATAATTATTAATCGATAAATGCCGCATGACTGATAATAATCAGTCATGCGGCTGGTATTAGCGATTTATGCTAATGCATTAATAGTCGTAGGTACACTAACTTTAATAGGGTATAGTGTAATGGATGTTGGTGACTACTCACCCCCTGCCGCACATCCTTGAGGTGGCTTGCACGGTATTTTGTAGATGTTATTACGTAAATGATAGCACATATAGGAATAGCATAATAAAAAGTCAATTCTTAATTAATATAAATTCTGAGGCATTAAATTTGCTTTATTATCATTATTCTCTTACTGGTTCACATTTGATGAGTAGTGTTTAATCTTACTTTGCATCTTGTTATTTCCTGATTATGTAATTTGAAGTAATCAGGTGGATATTCACCTAGAATTCCTAGCATAGTAAACAATAGCAGAAACAATTATCATCATCTAATTACACAACTTTTTTCAAGGTATGTCAGCTGCACTTCAGTCCACAGGAGGTTTTGTGGGACACTACATACTTCGACGATAGGTCTGGGAAGAGTGTGACTGCATCACTGTACCGCCTTAAATTGAAGGAGTCAGCTGTTCCTCACATATTCCCCAAGTGTCCCAGCTACCTGTCATCTACACCAAGTACGAGCAGAGAAGATCCAAAGTAGGAGGCAACGGCGAGAAAGTGCGGCTGTTGAAGCGGCTATCGAAGCTAGCATTAGGGCGCAGGAGGTATATAAGACCGAGCAGGAGCTCATTTCATTTGAGAAAGCTGTGATTATATCGAGGGAAAATAAGCATACTGCCGTTAGGGATTTAATTGTTAAGGTGGATTATATTCTTTTCCTTCATATTAATAATGATGAAGGTCCATTGTTGACTCATGCCATGACTACTGACCCAGATTTAACTGTGAAAATATATAAAGACAATGTTGAAATCACTACTGCTGGAAAATTTAACCTTCCATTGAAAGCATCATTTATGTATGAAATATATGAATTATTAGATATAATAGAAACCACCAGCCAGGTCAATATTAGCAATAACTTTTCTGACATATCCAAAGCCATTTATCAAATTAAAACAATTGACAGTGAAAATGAAAATTTGTATAACTTCTTTTCCAACCAAATCCAATTACTTCAAAAGAAGAAACAAGGAACAAGGTATAACTCAGACATGATTGTCTTCGCTTCCATGTTTTTCCTTATCTCTCCCCACGCCTTTAGATTTGTCATAGAATCAGGCAATTCCATCCTTCCTCACCAAAATACCATCTAAAGAATTCGTTCTTCTTTGAAATTGGGGCCCGACACAGAGCAGCATGAAGAAGGTTTTCAATTTTATTTGAAAAAGCGTACTAGGCACCTTGAAGTCAATGAAAGGCATGTCAATTGAAAGGTTGATGAAGTCCACATAAAGAAATACATGGATTACAAAGGTGGTTCCATTGTAGGCTCCTCTTTAGACAATGAGAATCTTGCCTCAAATGCTCATGTATTCATGATCCAAAGTTTGTTGTCCACCAACAAAGATGTTGTCCACATACTTTTTGTTAGTTCCACGACTGCCACTGCCCTTCACACTGCCATCAAAAAGGTTATATTGGGAATTAAAAATGGAGGGCTTAGAGTCGTTGCTGTCAAAACTGATAATAACTCGATAAATAGGAAATCCATGTCTTATGTTGCACAAACACCAGCAATGAGTATTGTTTACCCTCGCCCCTCTGAATCCTCCCGTCCCCTCTTCTTTGTTTTTCATCCTGTCCATATATAATGCATTAGAAATAACTGGGTAAATCAAAAACATGATGGAGCCTGCATGTACTTTCCTGAATTTTACAACTCCACCATAAAGCATTTAGCATCGTTCGACACACTAAGGCAATTGTATAACCTTAAGGCTGGTAAGCTATTGAAGTATGGCATTGGTCTTTCAGTTAAATCTCTGTGGCCTTCCAACATTGAAAAACAAAATGTCCGTCTTGTTTGTCAAATAGTAGTAGTAGGTTTATTGGGTGCGTCGACAGCTAAGGTCATTTTGCACCGCGCGCAACCTAATTCATGTCAAAAGAACTTTTAGGAAGTGAAATTAAAATATTTATTCAATAAGAATTAAAATTTTAAATACCATAGAAGAAATAGCAAATTGTGTTTCCAATTTAAACATTAGATTTTAAAGGGCCTTGAATATGTCAATACATTTTAGGAATTCGACTACGCGACCGAGGCCAATAGGATTATTGCCGAGAACTTGTTCTAGCCCACCACTGATGTCATATCTTTCGCGAAGAGCCCGGAACCTTTCACAAGCCGTCAATGTGTGTCTTACACTCAATGAGGAGTCGCATTCGTCACAGCAAGGTGGAATCTTCTCTTCGGTGAAGAGGCATGAGTGGGTCAGGGCACACTGCCCTATTCTCAGTCGCGTGATGACAACTTCCTCCCTACGACAGCTCCTGACGGAAGAGGCCCACGCCTGCGGATCTGCTTTCAGGCAGCGCAATTTATTACTCATTTGGCTCCTCCACGAGTCCTTCCACCTCTGTGCACATATATTTTTAGGGTACACTTTATGTCCTCTGCCGGTACCAGGAAAGAAAAGGCTTCGAGCTCGTTCAGGGCTTCCTTCGCCGCTGATTCAGCCTTCTCGTTTCCATCTATTCCCACATGCGCAGGAACCCATGAAAAACTTACTCTTATCCCCTTTTTATTAAGAGAAAGAAGGGCATTATGTATATCCTGAACGATAAGACTGCGTGGGGAAAAGTCGGAAATTGCTTTCAATGCACTCAAAGAGTCTGCAGATTATAAACGACTTATTACAGCCATGTATGCCGTGGATAGCCATCTCTATAGCGAACAGTTCCGCTGTGTAAACACTACACAGCGGACTGAGCTTCGTTTTCACGACTCCGTGTGTAATGGCCTCAAAATCCGGAGGCCATTTACAAAATATGTCGCGGAGGACGGGGCTGTTTGCGAGGCAGAAGAGAGAGCGCAAACAGCCCTGTTCTGCCTAAAATAAGAGATCTGGAGGCGAGAGAAGGGAGGTAAGGACCAGCTGGCTGACAAATAAGAGTAGCCGGAAGCACGGGAATAACCCGCTAAACAAATATCATGTACCAAGCACTCGCGGGCACCAAGTCTCCCGGATTTAAGTTGTTATTCGGAAAACACGGGTTTTAACAAGTCATTCTTCCCCCCCCCCCCCCTGTTTGCCACCGTCTCTACGTCATTCGGGAGACGGGACAAACATATTAAGTACTATATAAACGCAAGCACAAAAGAACTGTTGGTTGGTTCCTTTTGTGAAGTATACGAGTGTGAAGTGCCGAGCGACACGCTATAGAAAGCGCGAGTTTTCTTCTTGCTTCTCTGAGTTAACTTCGTGGTGATCCGTTGTCCCTTGTGATGTAGCCCAAACCCGGTTCGAGGCTACCCAAATTCTTAACCTATCTCGCAAGCCTAGTGTCCTACCCCTTCCGGGGATTTGGAAATAGCAACCGTTTACGCGAGTGACCTGTGAGTGCCACGAAATTGCTTAGTCCGTTGCGGTTCGTCAGCCAGCGCCGATCAGCCCTCCTCCCGCCTCCAGAGCCGACAGCCTTGCTGAGAGACGGAAAAAAGGTAGATGCCTTTTTCTATTTATTGAAATGCAATCCATGTACCTTTATTGATACCCGACACCAAGGGAAAGATCCCACGTATCCGTGTTCGAACCTCGGCGGCGCTCCCGCCCGGGGTCGGGTCACGACACGTGATTAGGGGAGTATACTGCGCACGCACAGGCTGAATTGGACTTGGATCCATCCTTATATATATAGGGATGGTCTCCGGGTGGGAATTCAGCATTTCCCTGAACATGTCCAGGTACACTGAATCGATGGTTGAGGACTTTTGTAACTTATTCAGTTCAAGGTGAATATCTGGCCGAGGTATAATCCATGGAGCGTGAAATTATTATCTTCGATATAATTTTTGCCAAATATTTAGTGATTACGTTATAGAGGCTGTAAGAACACTGGGTACCTCAAAGCAACTAAGCCATGTGGATGGAACAGCGTATTTTATCAGTAATATTTCTCGGTGGTGGAAAGTGGTAAATGTGAAAGGTCCTAATAAATGGAGACGTCATAATGATGAGTACCTGAAACCAGTCACTAATGCCATAAATTAACACAATATGGCTTTTCTCGAAAAATTCCTTTCTTGGCTTAAAACCTGGCATGGTATATACTCAAATTCTCGTTGTCTCACTTAAGAAACCTTTACTGCTGTGAAACACACCACTCATGCTCTCATTGAACTGACTTCCTTCTGCTTTGAGGAAATGAAAATGAAGTATGCCCTACTTGGTAAATTCCAGACAGATGTTTTACAAGCAAGATTTGGTCTCTTTAGGCAGTTAGCTGGGGCTCAGTAAAATCTTTCTGTGCGTCAAGTTTTTGAAGTTGAGCATAAACTTCGTTTGTCAAACTTTAACCGTAAACAAACCCCCTTCCCTCCTCCGACTTCCTTTCCTTTCTCAGCGGAAGGGACCCAGGGATTATGCCCCGTTCAGACTACTATCGTGCTAACCGTCGTCCTGACGATAGTTGCCGGAAATAGTCGTGTGAAATAATCGTGTGAACGCAAGTCCGGACAGCGGTACACGTAGTTCCTAACACTGCCACTTTTACGGTGGTTAGCGCTGCGAAACCGGAAGAGGAAACGACAGGAGAAACACGAAATTTTGTGAAGCACATTATTTAAATCATGGAGTTGTCCCAGCAAGGACGTACTTGGGAGGGCGATGAAGTAGATGCCCTGATCTAATGCTATTCAGAGGAAGAAGTACAGAGGAAGTAAGTGAAGGATTTATTAGCATAATAATTAGATAAAGTGTGGATTTGGGAGTTAACCGGGACAAGAACATAAGGGAAATATAGCGTGGTTGGCCATGCACATGGCGTGGTGTATTGATTGTCCGGTTATTAATATTATATTATTATACAAGTAAGTGAAGGATTTGTTAATGTTTTAATTAGATGGAGTGTGGATTTGGGAGTTTAACTGGACTAGAACTTGGGGGAAATATAGCGTGGTGTATTGATTGTCCGGCTAATGTGATTATATTGTTATACAAGCAAGTGAAGGATTTTTTAATGTTTTAATTAGATGGAGTGTGGATTTGGGAGTTTAACTGGATTAGAACTTGGGGGAAATATAACGTGGTTGGCCATGCACATGGCGTGGTGTATTGATTGTCCGGTTATTGTGACCCCCTCAGGAATGACAATGTAGTGAAGTTTGCTTGAGTTTTGTGTTTTAATGATATATTTGTCACTCTTTTAGATTTAAGAACCATCAGAGGAAGCATGGGGCTGTGACTGTCTTCAACTACCCCAGGTCCGCTGCCCAAGTTAAGGACAAAATAAATAATTTGAGGCGGCGCACAGTGGGGTATTTGACCCCAAATCATGGCCAAAATTATTTTCCACCCAATTATGTTGAATTTTTGTACAAAACTAGTTTAATTGTGTTTATACATTTATTTTATGGTGTAACATACTAAAAAACAACACAATTATTGAATAAACCTACATATATGATTTTCATGAGGCGTTTGGTACCGCGGATTTTCGTGGCCGTTTTTGGCGCTCCGGGGGACGTGTCCGCATTCATTCAACACTCAACTACGGGAATACTATTAAAGATAGAGACCTGCTGTTTTTTTATTTAATAATGGAGATATTATTTTGTGTTATGATTGAAAATATATATTTTTATCTCCTTTTATTTGTGAGAAAATATTGATAAGCTTTGGCTTATGATTGCTCCATTATAACCGAGAAATGGAAAAATCGGTTCCTACAAGTTGTAACTACAAACTTGGCCTACGTAGTTTGATACATAATATGGGTATAAATTTATTTAAAGAGGCCGTTAGGATTTCATCTATGAGTACTGAAGCCGATTATACTTATGGTGAAGTGCAAGATCTTGCGAAAAGTATGAAAACAAAGATAGTTAAAATGCTAGGTAAACTAAATGCTCATTTCTGTTGTTAGAAACTACTGTTAGTAAATGATTGCTGAAATTTTTGATTAATATTTTATTAAAAGTCATAATTAGACCAAAAAATGAGAAAAAATATATTTTAAATAATTTGAACAATTTATTTTTTTCAATTAATTTTACAATATTAGAAATAAATATTTAGGCAACCCCCAATGATAAGTCTGTAACGGGGTACCTTCTTATTGTCCCTGCAAAAACTGTTTTCCAACGAAGAACATAATTAAATTATACAATGTATTATCTGCTATACAGTGAAAGTGGGAATTTATATTGACACACACACAAAATACGTCTCAAAAATTCAATGAAATTTACATGGCATTCTATAACAGAAAAATACATTTCTTACAATATTTTAATGAGTAAGTACATAAACACACAATTAGAAAAGAAACACACCATTACGGGGCTACACTCGTGCCACGAATTTTTAACAAAAACTTAATTATTTATGACACAGGCACTTACTTGCAACAACAAAAATTTCACAAAAAGCTTCATTATTTACCATTTAATTCTATTGAAATTACATGGATGTTACAAAATAAAACTTCAATATTATATATTTGTAATAACCAGTATCTTGTCAAGTTAAGAAATTTTTGGATATTGTTTGCTACCTTTATATGCACGGGAAGGACATTAGATATTTTACGGGACACATACACAAAACTTCTTTGAAATAAAGTCAGTCAGGGTAAAGTTACAGCATATCTTTCCCGCAAACCGAAATCGCGAGTCTTAGGTAGCAAATTTTCTTCATCGCTACTTCTCAAGTAGAAGTGCTTTAATATTTTATAAAAATACAAGTATCTGAGAGGCTAAACATTAAGCTCCAAGAACAATGGAAATGCATGAGATAATGTTTTTGTGCATAATTACACGCACCATTCGCTTTTGCATAAATAGCACAGGGTTGATTGAATTGCTATAGACTCCTCCCCAACAGTGCAAGCCATAACTTATTTGTGACTGTGACAATTTCCACAATCAGTCATAAATATTAAAAATTATCATCTTCTTCACTTTCATCTTCTTCACTTCCGTCTTCAACTTCTTCAGCGTCGTAGTGCTCTGTTGGATGACCGGGTGAATGGGTTTGAGTTGGTGTACCAGGCAAGAGAAGATCAAGTGCTTCTTTGGTGAATGGTTTGCTTCCTTTTATTGTCCTTTTCCTTGAGCAACTCAGAAATGGGTCTGAGGTCAGTAAAAGTCTATTTAGGACATCCCTGTTGCATTGAGTCCGTGAAGACTTTCTAGAAAAGCTCAATCTATACAATTTAAAATGTTTGTTTCTAGCCTCGGCTGCTTCTTCGGAGAGTTGCCCAATTGGTAAAATAGCATACCGAATTATCGCGGGGCCATGAATCAGTATTTTATGAAGGGTTGGGGTCATAGGATACCAACCGTATAATTTTACATACAGTTTTGCGGTATCGTTTGCAAATTTCTTAAATTTTTTTACTTCAATTTTGTGACCACTAGAAACTGCCTCTAAAATGATTCCGCACTTTTTTATCAAAGTCAAATCCATTCCCGTTATACGTATAAAAAGCAATACTTACCAATGTCCGTTTATCCTCACGCGGTGAATTTTTGATTGTAGTTAGATCTCCTCTTTCTCCTCCTCTCCGTCTGGACTTCTTTCGAGTACGGACCTTCCACCGCTTACTTCAGTTGTATAAGCATCAGCACCAGCTGCCTCAATTCCGTAGTTGACCTGGCGCTTTAGCAAATCACTAGATACTCACGGTTACTGCACTTCCTGTGAACGCACGACGCGACTGGTGCAGCGACGTCCCAGGTTATGACTAAATTAAAACACGCACACTCGGAAAAGTAGGGAGGAGACTCTTCTATGCCCTATAACCATCTGCTTTGTTTTCAAATGGTTTATCTTTGCTTACTCTGTCCTTCTTACCCTTCGTCCCTCAAAGACGAAGCAGACCCCCGTAATATCTGTCACCACAAATCAAGGGCCGAAAGACCCGAACAAGGCGAAGCGGCACCCTACGTATCTTTCTGATGTGACTGGTCCTTCTGGCTCTCTTGCTATTGCCAGGGAGATTATGAGAGAGGATTCTCGAGTCAGTGCCCAGAAGTTGTTGTTGTTTTGAGTCACAAATTCGACGAGAAGTGATGAGAGGTGATATCTCGAGTGAATGAATGGGTTTAGTTCGTGGGAGGCAAATGAAAGTTGAGAAATGAAATACTGCCGTAGTAAACAGTTTTATCCTCTACAAGGAAACTAATTCACCTGCAGGTACTGAACACTGTATGACAAAGAAAAGTTTCCGTTTACATTATATGTTTTAACAAACGATGGGGAAATTCTCCTCCCGCAAAATATTAGGGCGCAAAGGAAGCCTTCCCGTTTTCAATTCAACTGTAGAAAATTGCATACCAATATCAATCATTTCGTGTTCTCGATGCATGTTTATTACTAATTAACATCAATAAATCGAATCGTGTGACCTCTTTACCTCTAGCCGTAGACGATTGTACATAGTGGCTGTGAGTTTACTCGTTTTATGTAGAAAACGAAGATTACACCTGAAGTTCAAAATACAAAAGAAAAAAAGGGGGCAAATATGGGCAAGTTTTTTCTGCGTAAATATGTAAAGCAAAGACTGTTTTTTTATGTACAATCAAAACTTTTGCCCGACCAGACCCGACACATAAACAAACTAACCTCCTTTTATGCGTTTTATAACTTTTGAAACTTAATTTAGGAACTTTTATTCCTTAACGTATCAATAGTTTAAAAAATAGTGACAATTTTAAGCTTTAAAAAATATTTAAATAAGCAACGTACCCATAACTGAAAGGCTGCAAAATTTTTTGCCGTTCCGAACGTAAACTGAACTGTTATAAAATAATGAAGAAAACACTGCGCTTGCAAAAAAACCACGTTCGACTCACTCGTCCGTCAAACTTCGACTGACTTTAGCTTACAATATTTGCGATAGAAATCGCTTTAGCCGCTGAAATTTGTTTACATCAGGTCCCTTGTCCTTCTAACAAACCAAAATCATCATTTTTTAATTATTTTAAAGTATTTTAATTTTTGGGTTTTTGGCCATGATTTTGGGTCAAATACCCCACTGTGCGGCGGTACCTGGGATTGAAGAGGTCCCTGAGGTCCGGAGATTCTCCGCCGGAGTGGATCCATTGGGAGGCCCTCCACAATTTGTATTCTTCTTCTCCGGCGTGGACTCCGGAAGCTTTGATGGACTCCCTGGTGTCTTCGTGAGTTACCTTTGTTACATTTCTTTTGCAATGGAGGGTGTCACGACGGACCTCCCGTACTAAGGAGGCACGCTACTGGGACTCGTCATCCTACTAGTCATAGGCGGTCTGATCACCCGCCGATACAGGAGGACGAGGACCCCTAGAGCCGTGCCAGAAGTCCCAGAGGAGGTGGAGTGCTGCGCTTGCGAGCTCCAGTCCCTGCACCATCAGCTCCAGCGGACCCGGAGGAGCAGAAGACATCGCCGGCACCGTCCAGCCCTCTACCCCAGCGCGAAAGGTTACCACGGCCCCTATAACCTCCGCCAATATTTCCCGTTTTTTTTGCATATTTTTTTAAATTTGGGATCAGTTCTATTTTCTACATTTCTTCCTCTCTCTCGTTTTTAGTTGGATTTTCTCTTTTTTCTTTCTCTTCCCGTTTTCGTTTTCTTCTTTTATTGTGTTGTTTGTCAATTTGTTTTCTCTCTGATTTTTCATAGCCGGGAGTATAAAAAGAAGCAGAAACCAACAACACAATCATGGTGATGGAATCAGCCGGAGACCCCTGGGCCGCCGGCGCCACCTGGAACGAATACTGGGTAGTCATGGACGGGTTGGAGTGGGCAGCCAACCCCTTCCAGTGGCTGCGGGACGTCCAGGTGGCGGGGCGGTTGCTAGAACGGCACATCTGGGGGAACGAGTTGGGGCTGACACTGTATTTACGGTTTACAGACCAGGAGGAGGCCGAGGCGGTGCTCCTCTTCGGGAGGATCCCCGAACAGGGGGCGCCACGTTTGAAAATACAACCGTCCCACCCCTTGGACGTAGAAAGAAACCACTGGGGCTGGGGCCTGGATGGAAGACCCCGGGAAATGCCCCGTAGTCCATGAAGAGGTGCAGAAGTGACTATATGGGAGAGAACAATTCGGTTTTTGTGTGTGTGAATGTGGGGTGTGCGAACTTGGGATTTATGGGTGTATGGGGACTTAATTGTGTTTGTGTTTTTTTTTGCGTGTGGACAAGCTTTAGTGAAATTCTTTTTCTCTGTTTTGTTTTTCGTGACAAATATATGTTTTAAGGTAAAAGGGCAGCATTTGAAAAAATTGAATATACCCAAACCCTTTATTGTTTTCTTTGATGTGCCCTGGGCGACGGCGGATAATTCAAATCTGCCCGTCGCGCCAAGGAACCACGCGAGGGACCGCCTCGTGGTTTACGCGTCACCTCTCCCCCGGCCGAGCGGCTACGTGGCGAACTTTCACGTGCGTCACACCCTCCCCTACTCTCCTCCCCATTCTCCCACGCGCGGAGGAGACGGGCGCTCACCCCTTCCCCCACGTGACTCCGGAGGAGCTCGCCGGTTGGCCGCCGCCCTGCCCAGGGTCCGAATATAAGGCGGACCCTAGGACCAAAGCAGTCAAAAAAAGGACGGACGATCTTCAAGGAGCAGCTCTTCGAGGGACTAGATAGCAGATCAGCGAACAGCAGCACCGAGGAAGGAGAAGAGGAGCGGCAGCCACCAGGGAGCAGGAGGAAACTCCCAGGAGAACCCGCAGCGGCACCGAGCCCGTCGAGAAAGCCAATCCGCTTCGGCGATTGGCCACGACTCCGGGCTCCTTGCTATATAAAGTCGGCCACCACCAGGTCGACTTTACTATATATATCGGCCGTCTTCTTCACTTCAGCACCAAGGACAAGGAAGGATCAGCCCAGTAGCCTAGCAGCACTCTCCGCCTTCGAGACCGCTCCGGCGTTCGCCGTTGCACCGTCTTCGGGAGCGGAAGCTTCGACAGGTCCTTGTCAGGACCAACGCTTTGCATCTCTTTCAGGCCGGCAATAGGAACTCTACATTCGGACCGGCTACCCTGGTAGATCGGTATCCGGTGTTTAGCACCCTATTGGTCGTAGGAGTCGCCCCGCCCGGGGAAGAACGACTAAGGCTCCACAGTACCTGAGACTTGGTCTCTCTAACTGACAGCTTATACCTGTCCAGAAAGCACTTCCGTCGAGACCGCTTCGGCTTCGGCCGTTGCGCCGTCTCGTTATACGGTACCGTTCTCTCCTAACAGGCCTGCGATAGGAACTGTGCATCCGGACCGGCTACCTTGGTAGATCGGTATCCGGTGTATAGCACCCTATCGGCCGTAGGAGTCGCCCCGCCCGGTGAAATACGACTCAGGGATCTGCAGTGAAGTAAGGGTCTGGTCCTTACACGCGTCGGCTGGTACACTAGAACCTCTCCGTCGCCCCCGACGCACTCGTTGGCCTGACTGAGAGCTCCTTCCTGCTCGGCATTGCACGCTAACGCACTCGTTAGCAGCTGAGTTTCCCACACAGACAATAGCGGCGCGAGGCTAACGTAGTTCCTCGTCCTCAGCCGTGGGGCACTTGGGAGCTTCCGTTTGTCTGCGGGCAAGCGGTCCAATAGGCACACCGGGGTAGGGGGGATATCACCACTCACCCTTTCCCCCCCTCAGGGGGGGGAAGGACACGAGGCATAAGAGCCTGACAAATAGGTACTCTTAGGGACACTAGGTAGGATCAAGTGAACGGCAAGACGAGACTTGCCGTTCAGGTTCAAGGCCCTTTTTAGGACCATACCTTTCCTTTTCCTTTACCCTCTACCTTCATCACTCTCACACCCTATTTTCCTTCCCTAGCCTCACCATGTCACTATAAGTGAACGGCAAGAAGAGACTAGCCGTTCAGGTTCAAGGCCCTTTTTAGGACCTCTCCTTTTTCCTCTTACTCTTTTCCTCACCCTACCTTTTACTCCTATCATTCCTATCTCTGACCTTCCTGGTTTCACTACCACTCTTCTTTCGTTTCGTGAGAGGCCATGTCCGTCCGGGGCTCTCCCGTAAGCGAAGGGTGGTGGTTGCATCGCCTACGGTCGAGGTCCAGCAATCTCCGTTCTCCGCTCCTTATCCTCAACCCAGCTAACCCTTCCCCCCCCCTTTCACCCTCCCGGCTTTCCACCATATCTTCTCCCCTGTCTTACCCCGCCTCCCCTGATACCCCCACCCCCTAACTTTTTCTACGATAGCCCTCTCTGATGCATCCCGATGCATCGTGGTTCCCCCGCCCTTTCCTGTATCCAGCCCTGGCTCCTCTGCTTTCAGCATATCCCCGACCTATTTTTTCGACACGGATACATCCCAATGCATCCTGGTCCCCTCTCCTGTTCCCCCTACCGGCTCCCCTGCACCCAACATATCCCGTTCCGTATCCCTGCCTGGCTCTCCTCTTTCCTCCATATCCTCGACCGACACGGTCATAGTCCCTAGCCCTTCCTCGTCCCGAGCCTGTAGTGGCTTACCCCTCTTTGCCTCCTCACCTGATCCCAATGGAATTCCCCCTCCCATTTCTTCACCACGCCTCACCTTATCCTCCCCTACGGAGTTCCGCCTGTCCCCGGTGGAACATCCGATCAATTCCCACAACTCTCCCTTCATCATGGTTAGCCGCAGGTCCACTCCCAGACGACCCTCCCCTTCCATCATTGATACCGCCACGGCTGAACGCTACGGGGTTCAGTCCACCCCCCTTCCTGGCCACCCTGAAGGATATACCTACCCCATACCTCCCGTAACCCTAGCTGAAGCTAATCCCTTCAATGGACTTGCGGTTCCTCCAAACCTCCCATTCATTCCAACCTTCACCCTACCCCCCCCCCCCTGCCAACTCAACCCCGCCTTTCAACCTCGGCCTCCTCTCATCCTATGCCCCCTCCCAACCGCCGAACTCCTCCACCCCGACCACCTCCACCCCGACCACCGCCACCCCGACCACCGCCACCCCACTCCCTGCCTCCCCTCCTCTCTCAAGCTTCATTCTCAGGAGCTCCCGCTGCCTCCGCAGCACGCCCCCTTCCTCCCCTCCTCTGTCAAGCTCCGTCCTCAGTGGCCCTTCCCCGCCCTCTCCTCAACTTTCAAGCTTCGCATTCAGGAGCTCCCGCTGCCACCGCAGCCCGGCCTGCCTCCCCTCCTCTCTCAAGCTTCATCCTCAGGAACCCCACGGCATCCGCAGCACGCCCCCTGCCTCCCCTCCTCTCTCAAGCTCTATTCCCCGGACCTCCGGCTGCCTCAGCAGCACGCCCACCTTCTCCTCTCCCCTCTCAAGCTCCGCCATCAGGAGCCCTTCCCCGCCCTCTCCTCAACTTCCAAGCTTCGCATTCAGGATCTCCCGCTGCCACCACTGCCCGACCCCTCCCAACCCCCCCTCAGGCCTCCGCCCCCACCTCTGCTCCCTCTGCTTGCCCTACTCTCTACTGGGCCACTATCTCTCGCCTGCCGCGTAATACTACCCAGGCTAACTTCTATAACGTATGGCGGAGGGCCTTTCCCACACTAGGATCCGCGGACCTTGTCTTCAATCCCTCCACCCTCACCGTCCGTGTGCGTCTGCCGGAGCAGGGCCTCGAACTCCTGCAGAGGGAGAAACAGAGTCTGGCCTCTCTGATTGGAGAGCCCATCGAGGTGTCCTGCCTTCAGCCCAGACGCCCACAACATGCAGTCAAACCCTCTAATCGTCCTCCTTCTTTCTCCTTCGTAATAAAGGAAGTCCACCTCGAGACACCGGTGGAGGAGCTGGAAGGGGAACTAAGGAACATGAACATCCCGCTGGAGAGTGTCTGGCTGATCCGCAGCAGGAGGACTGACCAGCTGACCACCGTCGTCCGCGTCCGCACCTTCACCGCCCCCCACGAGGCCAGGTTCCGGACACTACTGCGTGACGGGATAAGACTCAGGGGCAGGACCTATCGGGTAGAGGCCTCCAACTCCCCCCCCTGCCCAATCCAAGCAGTGTTCCCGCTGCCAGATTTTTGGTCACGTAGCCCGCAGCTGCACCTTCCATGTCCGCTGCGGAACCTCTGCCGGCAACCACTGGACCAGGGACTGCGGTGGCGGGACGGTGCGCTGCCGGAACTGCGGCGGAGAGCATCGCTCCGGTGACAGGCGATGCCCTCAGCGTCCCTCCTCTCCGGAGTCGCTTGCCGCCACTGTCCAAATTTACGCTGATCCATCTGTTTTGCAGGCAGTGGAGATGGACACCACCAGCACCGGGGAGACGGTGAGGAGAGGTGACCTGCTGCGACTCCTATCCGTCATCTTCAGCAACCTGCACCCGGCGCAGAGACAACAGGTCGCAACCATAGTGGACAACGCAGCAAAGGCGGTCCTGGGAGTCGAGGTCACGCCGATGTACTCCGGGCACACGGTCTACCCTGTCGTCACCTCAACCTCCACCTACCTTCCCACACCCGCGATGGCAGATAAGTCCTCGATATCATTTGTTAATATTAATGGAGCCGTGGGGCGTAAAAAGCCCCTTCTAGAGAACCACATAAGGGCAAAAGAGGTCGCCATTATGGGTCTGGTGGAGACCTTCTTGCGCCCTAATTCAAAGATTAACATGTCCTAATTCAGGAATTCGGCACCCCAAGGACAGGCAATCGCTCGGGAGGGACAACTACTCATCCGTCGAGATATACCTGCCACTCAGCTAGTAATTCCCGCTGCCTGTGTCTCTCCCGGAAGTGAAGCAGTGATGGCTAGAATCATCCTCCAGCAACGGAAAATTAATATTTGTGTTATATACTCCAGACCCAACGTCCCCTTACCTGTTGCACTGTTCAACCATCTATGCGGTCTTAACTCACCTTTCATTATTCTAGGAGACCTCAACGCCCGCAACACAGCCTTCAGAGACCATACCACGAACGCCAAAGGAAGAGCACTGGAAAACTGGCTACTCGAGAATGCGGCATTAAGGCTGGATATTCCTTCCCCTACCAGCATTGGTCGCGGATGCTCTTTCCCCAATCATGCGATCGTGGCGGCCGTTCTCACGGCATTCACAGGGAGCGTGACCGTGGGGGATTGCCTCACATCCGATCACATTCCTTTTACCTTTCCCTTCTCCCTCACCTCTAATCTCCCGCCCCGAACCTTCATCCGGCCTAACTTCCGCAAGACGGATTGGAATGCCTTCAATGAAGACATAAATGCGAAGGTGGAAAATATTGGCGATCTACGAAACACCCACGACGTAGACGAGGCCCTGGAGATAATGGAGGACGCCTTCTCCGCTGCCTCCAAGAAGATTCCCACCATCACCATCGATCCATCCAAGCCCCCTTAGCCACAGAACATACTGACGTTGATAAAAAACAAGAGGGCATTATTCCGTCAGAGGGTTCGGACCCGGGACCCCTGGGTGAAAATGGAATGGAATCACCTAAACGCCCACATCAAGAGAGAGGTGATAGCTCAGAAGGAAAGGAGCTGGCAGCAGGCCTGCCAAAAACTAGACTTTCGGGATGGATCCGCCTTCTGGAGGCAATTCAAACTACTAACCGGACAATTAAGATGCAGCAGATCCTCCCTCATCGGGCCTGATGGCGAACCGATTGCGGACTCCGAAGGACAGGCGGAAGAATTTAGAAGGGTCCTGTCAGAAGTATACTCCCCGCTGGAAGACGCACTGGTCCTGGAGGAACAGACCGAGAGAGTTGCTTCCCGCCTCCAGGATATCGAAGATTCCCTGCTACCAAAGGACACACCTCAAATCCTCGAGGACAACGACGATGTAATACGCCCCATCACAGAAGAAGACATGATGTATGCCATGCCCAGGAGAAATAAAGCCCCCGGAGAAGATAATATAACTACGCTGCATCTCAAAAGGGCCCCCTCATGCCTTCCTTCGCTGAGGAACATTTGCAACTCGCTGCTCGCCCTTGGCTACTACCCTAGGACGTGGAAGAGAACAACCATTGTGATGATAGCCAAGAAAGGCAAGGACAACAGCAGAGCCGGGAACTACAGGCTCATCAGCCTCACCAGCACGGTGGGGAAGTTGTTCGAGAGGATAGTCGCCAGGAGGATGACCGACTTCTACGAAGATATAGGTGTCATGCCGCAACACCAATATGGCTTCAGACCCCACCGCTGCACTACTGACCCGTTAGCTCTGCTCACCAGTACCGCCATGGAAGCCATAAACAGGAACAGATACACTGCGGCTCTGTTCCTGGACATAGAAAGGGCGTTTGACAACGTATGGCATGAGGGACTATTGTATAAAATCTCAATGATGCCAAGAATGAGCCCTAACCTTCTAAGGATACTCAGCAGCTTTTTGGTGAATAGAGAGGCTAGGGTAAGGGTGGGTAAGCACCACTCTGCACCAACCATTTCTCTCCATGCTGCCTACCAACTTGGTTCCATGAGAAACTCTGTACAAAATATCCTGACTAACTTAAGCAAGTTTTTAATGTCTGTCATTAATGAGGTAAGGTTCCCTGGGTACAGTGTCACACCATATACTTCCATTTCACTCCAATGCAAAATAATGTTGAGGACAGTTTTCAGATGTGACCATGGAGCTGATCGCACCTAAGATTGAAGTGGCCTGAGCCCTTAACTCTTATTCAAATTTTCCCAGGTTATTCTTGATCGATAACCCCAGTTACTGTACTGTACAGGTAACTTGGATAGCATAAACTTGGTGCCTTTTTGTGAAGGTAACTGTGAAGAATTAATATATTTAACTTGAACCTAGGTAACTTTCTGTTGAAGAGATTTGTTGTCCAAAAGCAAGTTTCTCTCCAATCAAGTTTGTGGGTGTCATTACCTTCTTTTGTGGTGCAATTGGTATCAAATGTCCTCTGGTACCAAATGTATCAGATGTCGCAAAGCTGAACAATAATTTTTGTATATGTGAAAGACATTTTTCAAGAGAGCAGTTCACCAATGAAATCTGCAATAGATTAAATATTAATGTCTTGCCAACTCTTTTCTTGCCACTTGCTTCTGCCATTACTTCAGGTATCATATCTCCACTATCATTCTTCAGTGTGCAATACGTCCATGGTGAATGTTGGTGCCTCTACATCACATGCTGAAGCTCAAGATTGTTCTCCTGGAGAAAACTCTCCATTTTTTGCTTGTCTTGACAGTAGCCAAGATTCTCCTACTTCACCCATTCCAATAAATTTATCCTCAACCAGCACTGTTTCGAGAGTAGGTGCCCCTCGAGCAATTTTAAAAGACTTAGGGTTGTCCCCTGTGGATCTAACCCCTCGGAAAAGGGGGCTCTATAGAGAATTCCTGAAGAAAAGGAGACAGGTGAGTCGTTTGAAAAAGGTTGTAATGAAAGCTAAGTCAAAGAGGAAAGAGGAGATGAAGAGTTCCCGGCAGAGAATGCTGAGTTGCATGGAGAAAGCAATGTCTCCTGCTGGTTTTGCGCTGATTTCCTCAGTAGTGACCGAGGCACAGAAGCAGCCAAAAGGAAGGCGATGGTCTACATCATCGAAATTGGTTGCTCGATCCCTTCTCAAGAAGGGACCTAAGGCATACAAGCACCTCCGGTCCTTATTTCCTTTACCATCTCGCAGCACTCTCCTTCCTCTGCGTAACTCTGTTCCCTTCCACACTGGGTTGAATAGAGATATATTGACACAGCTGGCAGATAGTGTTTCAGCATTTAAAAATGAAGACAAGGTATGCATCCTTATGTTTGACGAAATGGCTATCAAGCCCCAACTTCAATATAATGTGCATAATGACCTCATTATGGGATTTGTCGATAGGGGAAATAATGATCGGCTGCACATAGTTGCCCGACAAGCACTTGTATTTTTAGTGAGAAGTGTTGGGGGCTCATGGAAGCAACCAGTGGCTTACTATTTTAGTGAGGCAGCCACAAAGGCAGAAGTTTTGGCTGACTTAATCAAGGAAGTCCTGCTCGCCATGAAAAGCATTGGTCTGATGGTTGTAGCAACAGTGTGTGACATGGGGGTAAATAATGTGAAGGCCCTCAAGACTCTAGGGGCTACTTATACAAATCCTTATTTTGAGTTGGATGCTGATAACATTTTCACTATTTTCGATGCACCTCATTTGTTAAAGTGCTTTCGAAACCTTTTTCTGAACTACGACTTAGCTGCTGAGGTCAACATTGGTAATGAGGCTGTAACTTTACATGGCTCATGGTCTCATATCAGGGCTTTGGCCGGAGATTCAGCAGTAACCAACCCTTTTGACCCGTAAGTAATGACACTAGGTACTAATTAAGGTAGAGAAAGTAATTGTCAACGGGAAATGTGTCAATGTTTCTTTGCCTTTCTATAGTTCATATTGTGTGAGTATTACATTTTGCTTAACATTTCACAGTTATTGATCAACTTGTTATTTTCTCACTACTAAATGTTGATGAATGAATAAATCATCTTATTCCATACCAAAACTTTTCTTCAACCTGTGCACATATTGCCTTTCTTGGATTATGTGTCTGCATTTTAGTGTTTCAAGGCTAACCCAAAGGCACTTGGATCCCAATGGGTTTCAGAAGATGCGAGTGCGTTATGCTGCTGAAGTTTTCAGCCGTACTGTTGGAGCGGCCATTGAAACAATGGTTGCCAAAAGTATGCCTTCTCAATGTTCATGTTTTTATCCCATTTCCATTACATATAATAAACTTATTACCCTCGTGTTCAACATTGCAGACCAACTGGGAATTGAAGGTCTGGCAACTTTTGAATTTATTTTGGAAGTTGACCGGCTCTTTGATAGTCTGAATGGAGATATTTCAAATTCAGGCAGTAAAAAGGTGTTGAAGCACCCACTGAAAGAGGGAAGCCATCACCTCTCTTATTGGGAGTCTATCACAGACAAATTATGTAAGTGGCGATTTGTGAAGAATGGTAAGCATCTTAAGCCTCCCTCTCAAAACGATTGGGTAGCCACGATTAGAGCCACCCAGTTGCTTTGGCAAAAGTTGAGAACCTTGAACTTTAAAATGCTCTCAACAAGGAACCTCAATCAGGATCCAATTGAAAACCTGCTTAATGTCCTTAGGCAGAATTGTGGCAGCAACCACTGCCCTAATGCAGAACAGTTTGTTTCAGCATTAAAAACAGCTGTTACCAATGGACTCCTTTCCTGCAAGAGCAACGGTAACACAGCTCCTGATGGCTGTAGCCTTCTCACTGATCTGAGGAGTTTTTTTATGAAGGATCAGGGAGTACTTCAGAAGATGTGACGAGCATTCTGGCTTATGACCTTAAAATCAAAGTCTCGTTTAAGGAACATTCCTTTCGTGGGATCTGTGTTGTGTGCCCACATCCTTTCAAAATTTGAATGTGCTTCCTGCCTCTGTACATTAACATCTTGTCCTGAATCCTCAGCTAACATCTTCTTCTCCAGCTTTGCAGTGGATGCTGATGCTGACTATTCTGCGAGTGATGGCATCCTCGATGCCATACATGATGGAGTGAAGGCTGCTATAATGCAATTGAAGCTGTTAGCACATAGACATCAGTTGTCCACCTTGTGCATTCCTACTGTGGAAGCAGCTGTTAATTTTGATTTTTTAACATGCCCAGAACACCGAAACGCAGTCAAGGAGAAGATTTGCTACCTTATAGCACAGGTGGCAATTAAACAATTTTGTTTACTTGATTTTGTTTCATAACCTTTTTCTTCTTATTTTCCCTTCATTCCCATGCATTGACCTCACCACAACTTCTTGTACTTAATAGAGAGTATTTTGTCTTTCGGAAGAGACGTTAAGCTGTGGGCCCCCTTGGCATTATTCGTTAAGAGCAGGCTAATGCCGGTGCCAGGTTTCTCCCTTGTCTGTCTGCTTATCTATTTCAATTCAATGGCATACACCACTTCTTTTCATATACCTGTCCCTACTTTAACTCCGCCTTCAGAGGCCTTGAGGATTATTGAGTTTCCCAAGGCCAATGTTGCTGGTCCCAAGCCCGGATAAAGGAGGAGGGATTCTGTTGCTTTGTCTTGACAACGCTGATGGTAGAAGTCATTTGATGGTCACTGTCAAATAAGTTAGTATTCTGAATTATCAATTTCATGTATGTGGACTTCATATTAGAGTATACATTAGATGTGTTTTGGTAGTTAGATGAAGAATGTTTATTCGCCCATCATTAAATAACCTATCCAAGAATCTTTACACTTAAGAAATTCCACAAATTAATATGTATGCTTGAATGGCATAAATTTTTGGTTTGCAGGATGGAAATCCTCCAGTAATATGTTTCTATCATTATTACTCGCTCCCAATATCCATAATTTTCCCCAGTTTTGGCCCTAATACACTTTAGGGTGTTTTTATTCCTCAGCTGATTCATTCATATGAATTATTATTCCAGAGTATCCTGCTGCAGGAGGTATTAGCAAGAATCTCCACAGTGAAGAAGCACCTTGATTGCTACGATTTCATGCGAAATTAAGTACAAAATCGAGTATTTATGTATAGTTATTTCAAAAATATTCTTGCATTTCTTTGTCTTACATACGCTGTTGGTGTGAATGTGAATCTTTGCAATTAAAGTTTTTACTTTGTATCAAGTTGTCAATCATTTGAATTTTTCAGTCTGCACCCTTTTAATCGTTTACAAATTTTAAAATATTGCTCAGGGAAATCAAATAGTGGCAGTTAGAGAGAATTTGTGCATAAATTTCAATTCGAAAAAGGGAAGTAATTTTTAATTCGAAGGAAAATAAGAAAAGCACTGGTTAGGAAGTGGATTCGAATTTCGCGGTGACAACTAACGCCATCTATTGTTGCGTATGGAACTAGGTCGGCAGACCAGCTTTAAAACGTACAGTCGACACCCCATGCCTCGGACCCTGGAAGACAGAAGATCGGAGGGAGGCAAAGGGCAAGGCACTACCGCAGCGAGGCAACTCCTCGGACCTTCCCTCCGCCTGCACCCTCGCTGCCATACGCCGCAGTACGACTCAACGCCGGCGCCCTTACGGCCCGGAACGCTCTTCCTTCGCCTCGCCGGCCAGAGGACGCCCACGGATGCCGCGGAAGCCACGTCCCGTCCGGAACCCGCTCTCCACGCAACGCATGGAAGAGACCCCGCGCCGCCTCCGCACGCCGTCTCCCGCAGCAGGGACGACTCCGGCCGCAGCTCGTCGGAGCACCGCGCCCACTGAGGCACAGTACTGGGAGTGGCTCCACGAGTTGGGACGGAGTCCGTGGCCTCTCCTTAGCCCGCTGACGCCGCCCACGCCGGAGTACCGCTTGCGGCCGCGGGACTCGCCAGTGACCCCGTACCGGCCTCAGGAGCCGCTGCCGCGCCGCATCCGGGACCCGCGGGTGACCCGCATTCTCTTCGGCTCCCCCGAGAGGCCCACCCGGACATCACGGGAAGCGCCCAGAGAGCCTTAAGCTCCGGCACCCAGCCGTGACTCGCCCTTCAGGCCCCACTGTTTTTCGGTCCCCCTTATGGGGGACCCCCATTGAACTCTCCAATGTAAAATACTGAACAATAAAGTCAGTCAATGTTTAAACCTCTAACCATGTGATTCTCCGCCTCTTTATTTACTCGCATCTTGACCCAGGCACCTTCGCTTGTCGCCGAGTTCCCATGAGAACACGATCGCGCGTCCCGGGGTGGGATGCTCTACCGCACCCGGACGCCGACGTTGCGACATCTTTTGCTGTCCTTGACGGGAACCTAGTGGAACCCGTTTATCTATTTTTTGTCACAACCTTTATTCTTCTTTCACTGTCTTGTGTATTGTCTATGAGAGGGAGGAAATTTGTTTTTAAAAAGCTTTTTAGGAAAAGGAATCTACCTTTAAAAACAAAACGTCTCATACGGGCAGGTAAAATGCGAGCAGCCCCGTCGGAGGCTGCTCGATTTCGCGAAAGGAGGGAGTATTGTAATGGCCTCAAAATCCGGAGGCCATTTACAAAATATGTCGCGGAGGACAGGGCTGTTTGCGAGGCAGAATAGAGAGCGCAAACAGCCCTGTTCTGCCTAAAATAAGAGATCTGGAGGCGAGAGAAGGGAGGTAAAGACCAGCTGGCTGACAAATAAGAGTAGCCGGAAGCACGGGAATAACCCGATAAACAAATATCATGTACCAAGCACTCGCGGGCACCAAGTCTCCCGGATTTAAGTTGTTATTCGGAAAACACGGGTTTTAACAAGTCATTCTTCCCCCCCCCCCCCCTGTTTGCCACCGTCTCTACGTCATTCGGGAGACGGGACAAACATATTAAGTACTATATAAACGCAAGCACAAAAGAACTGTTGGTTGGTTCCGTTTGTGAAGTATACGAGTGTGAAGTGCCGAGCGACACGCTATAGAAAGCGCGAGTTTTCTTCTTGCTTCTCTGAGTTAACTTCGTGGTGATCCGTTGTCCCTTGTGATATAGCCCAAACCCGGTTCGAGGCTACCCAAATTCTTAACCTATCTCGCAAGCCTAGTGTCCTTCCCCTTCCGGGGATTTGGACATAACAACCGTTTACGCCAGTGACCTGTGAGTGCCACGAAATTGCTTAGTCCGTTGCGGTTCGTCAGCGTATTTTATCAGTATTATTTCTCGGTGGTGGAAAGTGGTTCATGTGAAAGGTCCTAATAAGGGGAGACGTCATAATGATGAGTACCTGAAACAGTCACTAATGCCATAAATGACCACAATATGGCATTTCTTGAAATATTCCTTTCTTGGCTTAAAACCTGGCATGGTATATCCTCAAATTCTCGTTGTCTCACTTAACAAACCTTTACAGCTGTGAAACACACCACTCATGCTCTCATTGAACTGACTTCCTTCTGCTTTGAGGAAATGAAAATGAAGTATGCCCTACTTGGTAAATTCCAGACAGATGTTTTACAAGCAAGATTTGGTCTCTTCAGGCAGTTAGCTGGGGCTCAGTAAAACCTTTCTGTGCGTCAAGTTCTTGAAGTTGAGCATAAACTTCGTTTTCCAAAATCTCTTCTATCCTAGAACAATTCCTTTCTCTCTACTGAAACGCTTGCTAATGACAACTCCTTTGAAAGCAATAATGAACAATTGATTAGAGAATTACTGCCTTTCCATGAAAGTACAGTCACTGCTTATGATCAGTCTGCTCTCACTGAGGATATGCCTGTGATTGTATATGTTTCAGGGTACTGTGCATTTGCACAGAGTAAAAAAGTCAAATGTGAGTTACGCAGGGACAATCTCATTACTGATAGGCAGCTAAGTATTGAAGTATATAATTATGTTGTGGTGAAGAAACTGTTGAAACCTGAAAACTTAAGTACTTTCCTGAAATTGAATAAGCAGCGGTCTGTAGCAATATATCTAACTAAAATGGCTGTAGAAAATTATGAATTCCTGTACTGGATTGACTGCCAGTGTGGTCAGGAAACAAAGAAACTTGTAGAAATTATTTTACTTTGCAGCACAAAATGTGTTATCAACAACTTCACTAAGAATGCTAACAATGCCTTTGCCTGTGGAAGTAGTAACTCAAAAAGAAAATGATCCACCCTAATAACATAGTATTATAATAATCTATTTATAGTGTGCCTGTTCCCTTCTCTGTAAATTGTATTTAACTCCAATCAATTAAGTATAACCTGAGCTACATTCTCTTGTATTGTTTATGTATACCTCCTGTTGTCTCTATGCCTCAACGGCACTGTAAGCATGTAGCAGCCTTTGACTCAGCTGGTTTCTTTCTGTCGTCCACTCTGAGTGTGCATTTTGATTGTAAGAATTTTTTAAAGACCTGTTTGTTTGTATGTACAGGCACTTCCAATGAAAAATTACCGCAGCCGACATTTTTCTAAGTCCCGAGTTGACGGTAATTTAACAACGCTGCGTCACGGCTTCCCACCAGCGGAGCCTCAGGAAGCTTTAACCGTAAACAAACCCCCTTCCCTCCTCCGACTTCCTTTCCTTTCTTAGCGGAAGGGACCCAGGGATTATGCCCCGTTCAGACTACTATCGTGCCAACCATCGTCCTGACGATAGTTGCCGGAAATAGTCATGTGAATGCAAGTCCGGACAGCGGTACACGTAGTTCCTAACACTGCCACTTTTACGGTGGTTAGCGCTGCGAAACCGGAAGAGGAAACGACAAGAGAAACACGAAAAGTTTGTGAAGCACATTATTTAAATCATGGAGTTGTCCCAGCAAGGACGTACTTGGGAGGACGATGAAGTAGATGCCCTGATCCAATGCTATTCAGAGGAAGAAGTACAGAGGAAGTAAGTGAAGGATTTATTAACATATTAATTAGATAAAGTGTGGATTTGGGAGTTAACCGGGACAAGAACATAAGGGAAATATAGCGTGGTTGGCCATGCACATGGCGTGGTGTATTGATTGTCCGGTTATTAATATTAAATTATTATACAAGTAAGTGAAGGATTTGTTAATGTTTTAATTAGATGGAGTGTGGATTTGGGAGTTTAACTGGACTAGAACTTGGGGGAAATATAGCGTGGTGTATTGATTGTCCGGCTATTGTGATTATATTTTTATACAAGCAAGTGAAGGATTTTTTAATGTTTTAATTAGATGGAGTGTGGATTTGGGAGTTTAACTGGATTAGAACTTGGGGGAAATATAACGTGGTTGGCCATGCACATGGCGTGGTGTATTGATTGTCCGGTTATTGTGACCCCCTCAGGAATGACAATGTAGTGAAGTTTGCTTGAGTTTTGTGTTTTAATGATATATTTGTCACTCTTTTAGATTTAAGAACCATCAGAGGAAGCATGGGGCTGTGACTGTCTTCAACTATCCCAGGTCCGCTGCTCAAGTTAAGGACAAAATAAATAATTTGAGGCGGCGGTACCTGGGATTGAAGAGGTCCCTGAGGTCCGGAGATTCTCCGCCGGAGTGGATCCATTGGGAGGCCCTCCACAATTTGTATTCTTCTTCTCCGGCGTGGACTCCGGAAGCTTTGATGGACTCACTGGTGTCTTCGTGAGTTACCTTTGTTACATTTCTTTTGCAAAGTTCATGCATTGACAATTGCCCTTTTATAATTGAGTGTTTACTCAGTGTTCTCTTTATACACATGTAGTGCTTGGGATGGGAATAGCTTTTAGACCGTCGATTAAAATTTAGACACACTATTATGTAAGTACCAAACCGGTCTATTCTCTGACGACGTTGATAATATTTTACGAAATCCGACTTACTATAGTAGATCAGTTCATGAGAAAAAAATTAGGGAACTAGACTGCAGCCAATGAGACTTTTATCTAGGTTTGTCGTTACCCACATAGCAATGAATGTCTCGGAGACGTCTCACCATAGCCTCGAATATCTCGAACATCGCGAATGTCTCAGAGAGGTAATCGTGAGACGTTCAGAAAATAATTCTTTTTGCATATTTAACCGCCGTCAACCCCTTCCATACCTATTTTTCGGAGCAATTATGAAGTTGTGATTATGAAAATCGTGAAATTTAATATGTAATTCTTATTTTCAAATGGTCAATATTCATCACAAAATTATCGTAATAATGATCGAGAAAAGGTAGGACGGACAGACTCGCCTAAACTATATAATTTGTTTTCCTGTTTCCGATACGTCCATGTAACCCGTGCGGGTTCCAAGGTAATCTTTGCGCACGAACGTGTATCCATGTGTTCAAGTATTTGCGTTTCGTGATCTGATAGTTTCGCGACTCTCTGTGACTTTTGGCAGACAATGCACTCTTCCTCTACCGTTGCAACTTGATCAAAAGGTAAGTTATGTAAGTTTTTCGTGTTGTTTATAATTTTCGAATTGTTTTTCATTGCATATCACTATTATCTTACTTAATGCTATAAGTTATTCCGGTATGCTCTCCTGAACATTTATTAATTTATAATTTTGACTAAGACTTCAATTTTGACCATATGAATAAATTGTGCTAATATATATAGTTTGTTCTCAATGCAGAGGAATTTAAAGGGAGAGTAAGACGCCATGTAAATTACAATATTTGTTATAAGAACAATTATATTTCCTGATTTCCGTGGCCAAGGAGTATATATTAATGTAATACTTTCTCATATCTAAGGCCGTGGCTGCAGACAAGGATTGGTTGAAGATGAATACAAATGACAATCTAAGAGGTAGGTGGACCTGAGAGGAAAGTTCATGAAGAATTAAAAGCTAAAAGAGTCGGCAGAAATGAACGAATTTATGATTATCCTGATCTGTATAATTCGGAGCAAGAATGGGAAATCCGGCAGTTTGTATTGGCCTCACATCAATTTCGGAAATTATTCGTTTTTAATTGAGAGCAAATCGCGTTTAACAAAGGAATTACAGAATTCGTCGCTTTCCCGTTTCGTGAACCTACGTATTACTATGGTACCCGTCCAGCTACACGAGTTTGAAAATGCGCGGCTGGAACGCAGTGTGTTTACCTAGCATTTCCTGAGTTGCGTAAAATATTGGAAATTTAAACAAGGCAAGTATGTCTTAAGACTTATAAGCCTTCTCGTTGCGTCTCTCAAAGAGGGTGTAGGGGGTTCTTTTTTCCAGCCACCTCACCCTCCTGTCTCATGGTCACTTGCATTCTCGACCCCACGGTCACAGAGAAGTAAGCTCGACCCTTTTGCTGTCCGGGGAGTGCCGCCCCCACCCCCGCCCCTCCCCCGTTGTCATCACCCCTACACGCAACCACCGAACTCCTTAGGAGCTATTAGAGCAGCGTCACTTGGGTCTTCTCTGTCCGCTCTTCTTCTCCCCGCGTGGGGAGGGGTGAGAGAAAAAGCACTTCCTTCAATCGCTACCAGATGTGGAGAACAAAGGTGGAAAGACGCAAGCGACGGTGAAACGCTTGGGGCAGTCGAACATTTGCTAGCGAAAGGCAGATCTTTGCTAGCGTGGTGAGTCGCAGTTAACCGTGTTTTTGGTGAACTACCGTGAACGCATCATTGCCAGAAGATTCAAAAGTGACTGAAAATACCTACTAGAAACATTGTTTCAAGTTTCATTCCTGTGTCCCGTTTGTAAAAGGTAAGCTTAGCCCATAACCCAAACTTAAAATTTCATATTTTTTTCCAATTGAGTACATGTTGAATTAGCCATGGCTAATTCAGCTAATACTCAATGCATATGCATTATGTCCGAGTACCTAATCATCTGTTCGCCTATGCGATACCGCGATATAAATACGAGATATACCGCGATATAAATACGAGAAAGCTATGTAATATAAATTTTTAAGTTTCCCACCATAATCATATCAGGGAATACCGGGAATACCATTCGGCGTCTTCTTTTGTAATGAGCTACGCGTGTTGGTTTTAGCGGTTAATTTAAAATTGGCATATATAGGTTTCGCTTGTAGTAGGTAGCACCCATGGCAACAAATCATACCATAGATAAATTACTAAACCATGCACAAAAATTACTATACGCAAATAATATTTTATAACCAATGCGTGCATATCTTTGTGTGGTGGAATTATTCATATTTAAACGTCCCGTAAGTGCATACGGCAGGTTTACTATGCAACTTCAGATCGGCGGCGCGCGGAAAAATCCGCCGCAAATATCTTTGTGAAAACCCAATCGTTTTCGACGTTTTTTTATCTAAAGGAGATTGAAAAATTATTAACAACCACATTATTGTTTTTTAATAATAATGCGTATTGATACGATTTGTTATACGAATTTTCATGTTTCTCAGTATTGTTTACAGAAATGGCATACTAGCTTTACAAATTACTGCGTGCATCGATAATTTTCATATTTTATAGTCTTGTTTTATTTAATATATGAGGCACATAACAATTTGCCATGCCATGATATATGCCATGTTGCTAAAAAGAAAAAATACAATAAATATTTAATTAGTTAAATTAAAATTAATTTCCTTTTAAAACTTTATTTTATACCTATTCTTTATTAAAGTAACTATAATCCAATTATTATTTTTTTTATCAAAACTAAATATGAAAAAATCGATGCACGCAGTAAATATTAATAATGTTTTTAGAGTAGGAATTCCTATAGGAATTATGTAAATGAGAAATTTTCCTATAGCACGAATATTTTTCTAATAATAGGTACTAACTTCTTTCATTCCCGTCCAACCATCCATGCTATTTCACCGTACTTCGGTTTTTCCTTTCCAAATGCAGTGGGAGAATGGCAAGCAGAAAAAAACCCTATGACTTGACGGAAAGACACATCAGAAGGCTGGCATTGAATTCAGCACGCGAGTTTCATCATCTTGTGAGCGTTGAAAATGAAATTTCCTGTGGTATAGCCGAAGAGGGGGTTTCTCTTTCTACAGCCAGTACCAGTCGTGAGATCATGAATGATTTCTTGTTAGAGGGCATCAATGATGAAAGTCTTAGTTCATCAGAGGATAATATAGCTTCACTTGGCAGTGTTCCTGAAACTCTTTCAGACAGTGAAGACAATTCTCCATCTACTCTGAGTGATATATTATCTCAATGGGCTGTAACTTTTAATATACATTTGAAAGCTTTTTCTGCCTTACTGAAATTTTGAAGGATATTCCTCTGCAGATTTGAACTCTTTGCCAGTAGATGCTAGAACTATTATGGATACACCCACTCATACACGGTTACTTCATGTTGAACCAGGCCAATATTTGCATTGTGGTATAGAAAATTCATTGACCAAGACATTGTCCAGAAAAAATGGTGGAGATATTGAGGTTTCAATCAATGTTGATGGAGTGCCATTATCACGTTCAAGCAACCATTCCCTTTGGACTATATTAGGTTCATTAGAGGAGACCTCCACATGTTTCTTAATTGGTGCTTATTATGGTGAAAAAAAGCCTTTTGATTCAAACTCTTATCTCAGAGATTTTGTGGTCGAAGCCAAAAGATTGAGTGAAACTGGTTTAGAAATTGCTGGTAATCATTACAATTTTCGAATTAAAAATTTTGTTTGCGATACACCAGCAAAATCTTACATCTTATGTGTGAAGGGTCATAGTGGCTATTTTAGTTGCACGAAATGCACTATTGAGGGAAAATATGTGAAGGGTAGGGTTTGTTTTCCTGGAGCTGTAGGGAAAAAGAGGAATGATGGTGATTTTGATAAGATGTTAGATGATGATTTCCACTGTAAGAGGACAATTCTTGCTGACATTCCAAATTTGAAATTAGTTAGCCACTTTCCATTGGACTATATGCACCTGGTGTGTTTAGGAATAATGAGGAAGTTGCTGAACTTGTGGATATCTGGTGACTAGTCTTACAGATTAGGCCAGGGACAGATTCAAAAGGCCTCTCAAAGGCTCACTCAACTTAAAACTTGTGTACCTATGGAATTTTGCAGGAAGCCTCGAATTCTTACAGACTTTAAGCTGTTTAAAGCTACGGAGCTACGTCAGTTACTCCTGTACACTGGTCCGGTTGTTTTCCAGAATATTTTGAAGGAGGATATTTATACAAATTTTATAACTTTACATGTTGCTATTCGAATCCTGTGTTCACCTCTGCACGTCAAATCATTGATTCACTATGCGGAGGAACTGTTAAAGCATTTCAATGAATCCTTTGGAATATTGTATGGTGAGCATCAGGTTTCTCATAATGTCCATGGCTTGTTGCATCTGGTTGATGATGCACGAAATTTTGGTAATTTGGATGCTTTTAGTGCTTTCAAATTTGAAAACTATCTGCAGAGAGTAAAAAAGTTAAGTCAGGAAAGCAGATAAGCCATTGCAGCAGATTGCAAGAAGAATACACGAGTCTGCTTCCCTAAAAAATACAACGAACCCTAACTCTGAACCTAAAGTGATATTTCAGGATGAACATTGTGAAGGTCCATTAATCAAAGGAGAATCCTCTCCCCAGTATCTAAGAATGAGATATTTAAATGTTATCATTGATGCTCACAAGGAAAAATACAGCTTCGTTCTACTAAGAAGTGGGGTGGCACTCAAGGTGAAAAATATAGCATATTCCCCTGAGTTAGAAGATTATGTTTTCATTGGACTGGAGTTCACACTCAGAGGATTTTTATTGTGTGCCATGTGCGTCATCATTTCTTCAAATGTACACAGCATCAAAATTGTCCCAATCATTAAGGAAGTTCTTAATTAAAGATTTCCAGCATAAATGTTACTCAATATCAATTAGTGAAGAAAGATATTTTTTAGTACCAATCTTGCATGCAGATTCTTATCAATACTGGTGATGTCATTACAAATTCTCATTAGCGAGAACATTTTATAAAAATATTTGTTCAATGAAAAGACAAAATTTTAATTTTATAAAATTTTTCTAAATGTAATTGTTTACGAAAGCAATAAATTATTCATGCCTTTAAAAAAATATTGACCATTGAGCTTTCTTTCAATTTTTCTTCATGACTGAATTTTTACTTATCATTTCTAATTCAACACAGTCTTCATTGGTAAGCTTAGCTCAGTAAAATGTAAGTTTTGAAGTCTCTTGGAACTTGATTTATATAATGTATTTTTGTAACATCTTGCAATTATCTTTTTTAGAATGGCTGGTAAGCAACTGTCTTTCTCCATTGTTGAATTTGACGATGGCATTGAATTATTGCCAACAAAGTGGCTGGACCTCAAAGCAATGGAGGCATACTGGCCGAAATTTAAAGATAGCCGGGATTTTAAGAGGGCTGTAGAAAGGGAGGTGGACCCTGACCAACACAAATGGAAGCTTTACCCAATGAAAAGGATTATGTACCAAACAGGTATGATTAATTCTGACCAAATTTAAAATAGTAAAATATGAAAATATGAATTTTGTAAGCAAGGTTCTCTTTTGTTTTGTTTCCTTTTACTATAGATTCTTATGAAAAGGGAAGGAGTAAAGTGAGGCTGGCGGAGCAACTGTCAGACCTGGGCACTGAGAATGAGGATGTCCCTGTGAAAAGACGCTGCTTTCCATCACTGAGAGTTCAAAATGACTCTGGAAGTGATTCAGACTCCTCTGCTGCTGCCTCGGTTAGCAAGAATAAGGCTACGAAGAAATTATTACCCTCTTTTCCTCCTGTTCCTGGGACCAGCAAAGGAGAACAGACTAAGGAGAATTTTAGTCATAAATCGGAAGGTGAGATCATTGATGTTGGCTGTAATTCAACTTCTGAAAAATCGCTACCCCTATTCATCTGGTTACTGAACAAACCGTATTGTTGAGCAGCTCAAAAACAACTCATGGGGATCAGGGAGTGTGGAATATGGTAGAAAATCTAAGAACTCTTCTCTTAATAAACTAGAGTTCAGAAATTTCATTGGCAACTTTTGCTGTGTAGAGGCACTATCGGGTTAATTGAAAATGGGGCTTTGGGGGAGTGAATGGTATTTAAAATACCCCCTAGCCTTGGTCCTGTATTCATGTCAACTTTTGAATTTTAGATTTTTTATCATAAGCATATTTATAGACCACTTAGAAAAGCTTATGAACTCATTTGTTCATACGTGGACTTCTTTTTCATGACTTTCCAAATGGTATACTTTATAACTGATATTCATGCTTTTCTTAATTGCACAGGAGACCAAGGACATATACTGAGGTACCTTCAAACGTTGGTCAAAAACCAGTCAGAAATTAAAATAAAATTAAATGCAATTCAAGAGCAAGTAACAGATATTCTGAAGAGACTCGATGGTTTGGAAGGAGGTTCACCCTCTGTTGTAATTCATAATATGGGGGAGATCTTTCCCATCAGTTCCTTAGAAGACCTGATGGAACTGGATAAAAGAGTGAAAGAAAATAACTTTGAAAGCTCTCCGGTGAGTCAATCATTGAATTGCTTTCTCGTCACCTTTGATGTTAAATTGATTGATTGATTCCTTGTGATGTCACTGAATTCCACTTTCATTCCCGATTCAGATTGCGGACCTTTCTACATATGGAGGATATGATACCAAAGGGATAGTTATAAATATTTTGAGAAGATGCTTCTCAAATGAAATTGCTAACTTGTTTAGTTGGGAGGGAAGGAAGCAGAAGAAGGCATTTTCCACTTTGGGATTTACCAAAATAATTTTTCGTAAGTTTCATTATTTGATGATTCATATAATTTGACAATTTTTCATTTTCAGTATAAACTGCAATCTTCCTTTAAATGATGGTGGACCCTAGTATAGTAAGATTGTTTTACTTTAGATTGTAGGAACCATCATTGCTGATTTCTTTTTTGTGCTATTTTCATGTAAATCAGTGTACTATCTGTTGTTTATTTACAGTTGTTGTGAGGAAGCATATTAAATGTGCGACAGATGAAGAAATATCTTCTCACGTCAAACAGTGGCTAAGGCTAGCAAAGCTGAGGCTCGACAGAGAGAGAGTAAAGTGAGTTTCGTTCATTCATACTAAGACTAATTTAAATTCTTAGCGTATGAATTAGCATTCATCTAATTGGTTTCCTTTTTCCAACATTCTAGGTCAAACAGCATGCCATCATCCTCTGCTGAAAACATTAATGGGAGTCAATCAATGGCAGAAGATTGATGATAGGTTCCCATTTATTATAATAAATATTTAGTTGTAATTTATAATTATTAAGGAAATAAACTGATTGTGATTAGGCCATGAACTTTTTTCTTCAATTGCAAGGTTACCCATTTTTCCTAATTCTATACCAGATATTTCTTACAAGGCCAGATGATAGCAGTAAGTTAATACTGCTATCTTGTATTTTATTGAACGATAACTGATTCAAGATATCCAAGACTGATATTTCTTGAAGGGAATGAAGTACTCTTAACTGTTGGAGATCCTAAATGGGAAAATGTAAATTTGTTATTAGATTGAATGTCACAATATAATTTTTCGTAGAAATTTTCCTTTTTTCAAAGTATTTGTTGTGGGGCTCCATTCATTTTAAAAATACATATCAAAATATGCCTTATAAGGTGGTCAAAAACACTTGACTGAGAGAAAGTAAAGAGAGTTTCATCCATACATGCAAAGGCTAATAAAAATTGTTAGCATTTGAATTAATATTTATCAAATTGGTTTGATTTTGCCAACATTCTAGGTCCACTAGTATGCCATCGTCCTCCAATGAAGGCCATAAAAAGATTCATGCAATGGCAAAAGATTGATAATATACTTTTCATATTTCTTGTAATACATATTTTGTTTTAATATAATTATTAAAAAAGCAATATTATTGAAATCAAGCCATGAACTAAGACATCTCCGAGACGCTCCCGAGATGTCTCAGACACATCTCGAATGTCTCATGAGACACCTCAGAGACTTTCCTGAGATGTCTCATGAGACATCTCAGAGACCATTTTTTTGGACATAGTGACATCTCGGAGAAGTCTCAGAGATGTCTCCGTAGGTCTCAAGAATGTCTCTGAGACATCACATGTGATATTCGAGATGTCTCTGAGATGTATCCGAGACGTATTTCTGCTGTGTGGGTAGGTAGTGTATGTCTTAGTAGTACTCCTAATACTTGAATCCTTATCTGTTACCTAGTACATACTAACAGCACGAGTTGTATGTTTTCCACATGGGACTTTAGTCTCTGTCTATCTGTGTAGGTATGGAATGCATGTATATTGACGGTCCCTCTCCATTGTGATGACATTTGTAGTGTAGTAGTGCATGCTTGTGAGGCTTCGCCTCGTGACAAGCATTAGCGATTTATGCTAATGAGAAATTGTACCCAAATATCATAGCTGCGGCATCAGTCACTCTTCCTGAGGATTTCATTCCCTGGAATTTTTTATTACTAAAACTGGTTTCGAATATCATCTACTTAGGTTATATTTGTGCACTTGTTTCTATGGTAAATTTAAAAAATTCATTCCATTATTCATCTTACCGCTCTCATTTTTACCGTGAGAAAATCATCTTCATCCGTGAAATTATTAGATTACAGAGCCTGTATGCCATTTGCCATTACGAACCTCAATGGAGAATGGCATCTGGAATCAGTTATGCATGTTGACCTCCTTCATTAATCACCATTTCAACATTTTTGTTAATGCAAATAACCATCTTTTTCATGATAGGGAGGTAGCAACACAAGAGAAAGGCAAGGGGAGTCCTAAGATGACCTCAGGGACCACTGCCACACCGTCGAGGAAGAGGAGAGGAGATCCTATGGAAGTGCTGTCGGCAGCCCACAATGAAATCAAGCTTACGTTGGCGAGGATGGAGGAGCGAGAGGAGAGGGCTCTGGCATGCCTGGAGAGAATGGTGAAGGCTGTGGGGAGGGACCTTTCAACCGCTTAAACTTCATTCTCAACCACTTACCCCAGCCCCCTTCTCTCCATGCCTCGTCCCAGCCCCCCTCTCTCCATGCCTCATCCCAGCCCCCCTCTCTCCATGCCTCGTCCCAGCCCCCCTCTCTCCATGCCTCGTCCCAGCCCCCCTCTCTCCATGCCTCGTCCCAGCCCCCCTATCTCCATGCCTCGTCCCAGCCCACCTCTCTCCATGCCTCATCCCACCCCCCCTCTCTCCAAGCCTCATCCCAGCCCACCTCTCTCCATGCCTCGTCCCAGCCCACCTCTCTCCATGCCTCATCCCAGCCCCCCTCTCTCCATGCCTCGTCCCACCCCGCCTCTCTCCAAGCCTCATCCCAGCCCCCCTCTCTCCATGCCTCATCCCAGCCCCCCTCTCTCCATGCCTCGTCCCAGCCCCCCTCTCTCCATGCCTCATCCCAGCCCCCCTCTCTCCATGCCTCGTCCCAGCCCCCCTCTCTCCATGCCTCATCCCAGCCCCCCTCTCTCCATGCCTCACCCCAGCCCCCCTCTCTCCATGCCTCGTCTCAGCCCCCCTCTCTCCGTGCCTCGTCCCAGCCCCCCTCTCTCCATGCCTCGTCCCAGCCCCCCTCTCTCCATGCCTCATCCCATCCTCACTGTCTCGCTACCTCATCCCATTCCTCCTGTCTCACTGCCCCCAAGTCCTCTACCTCCCAGCCTTCTCCCAAACCCTCACCTAATACTCTTATCCCGCTTCTTTCCCACCATTCTTCCCTTCAAGAGGCAACCAGCCCTCACACCACCTTCTTGAAGAAGTTACCATGTGGTGGTTTTAAAACATTTAAAGTAATAAAAAAATTATAATAGGAAATAAGGTTTTTAATTTCACTCTAACAACTGCTCTGCAAGCAAGAGCCTTTTCTCCTCCCCATCCAAATATATTTCTCCATTAGCCTCAATGCCTGGTTGAGCGAACAGATTATCAGCATTGGCCTCCTCAATCCAATCTGGCCAAACTGGCTCCCTGTTGTCCTCGCAAATATTGTGGAGTGCAGCAAGTGTTGACTATAGACATAAGTTTGTCTACTTGAACATCTGCCGCTTTCAGGAGGACCCGCCATCTCCCCTTCAACCGCCCAAATGCATTCTCGACGACCATGCGAGCTCTTGACAATCTAAGGAGGAGGATCGCCAGGTATGGCTATCTAGGAGGTGGTGGCAGTACAAAGGACACTACGAATTATGAAAACAAATTGCAAAAGGAATAGGTAATTTATTTGAAATAAAAACCAAATTATAGCCACGGCCACGGAGCAACGGGAATAAGAGAGGTAAAAAGAGTAACGGGTGACGGGAAAGAAGGGAACCCAGGCTTACGCGACCAAAAGCTGAAGAGGCGGACCAGGAGAGGCGTAGAGGTGACGGCGATACAACCTCCCGACACGGGGGAGACCCAGGAACAAGCCTCGCCTTCTTGGGCCCTCGACTATTTATACCGCCTAACCCATTAGATGTTGTAATGGGCTCCGGCGGAACCGTTGACTTTCAACGGCGGGGCCCAGGCTTCGTCGGCCTCTCCCACTCCACGGAGCAAAGGGTCATCATTTGCCCTTGCTTTGGAGTGGTCGCCGCCTTCGTACGCAGCTTCGTATTGCCGCCGCCAAATGCCTCCCTAGTACACGGCTCATCCTCCCACGCTGCGCCTCGCGAAGAAGTCCTCCGAATGCCTCCCTGGTACACGGCTCATCCTCCCACGCTGCGCCTCGCGAAGAAGTCCTTCCACCTGCCGCGAACGAGCTTGGGTCTTGGGAAGAGGACAGGAGGGGTAATGGGAGTCGAGTGACCGTAGCTCAAAACTACAAGTTCAGTTGCATGCATACAATATTTTACCCAAAAAACACTAACAAATAGCTCCAATTACATACATTAATTTCCCCCCCAACAATAAATACTAAACAAACACTTTCCAGAACCAACGATTTTTTTGACAAAGGCAATCAGCTAATTTTGGAGCTGAGCCGGAGAGGTAAACCACCAATCCCAAAAAAGAAGGAACTTTTTACACAACAAAATATACAGCCCCAAAATATATTTTGTCTATTCAAGCAACCACATTCATGCGGGTACACCGAGGGTTGCAATTAGAAAAACTTAGGGACCATGTCTTAAACAACCTTATTCACATTACATTGAACATATTCTCTTAGGTAAATTACACCAGTCCGTCCTTCGATAAAATTATCACTGTAAAATAACTGAAAAATCGGTAAAATAACTCATGATCACAAAAGAATAACACTCAGGCCGAGTTTAAACCTTTTCGTGTAGAATTACAGAGCCGAAGGACGAAATGCATTTCCGAAAAACCATTAAGTGAACAAGCAAAAACAACAGTTTAAACAAGCCTCAACAGGATACAATCAAATAAATCGAAAATCCGAAACTAGACAGACAGCAGCAGTCAGCAACTGTAAAACCAAAGAGAATAAAAGAAAAAAAGGAAAAAAAAACAAAAAAGCCAACACAAGGTAATAGTGCTCAACCCCCCCGACCCCAGGCTTCCGCTCTCACCTCGGTCGCTCTCCGGATCCGCCTCTCCGCAATGGGTTGCCAAGACCAGAAGAAGAATAAGGGTGAAGGAGGGAAGGACGAGGTTACACAGGGAACGGGACATGGGTTATACGCACGCACCCCCAGCGTCATTTTCAATTTGTCCTAAATCGAGACCCTGACGAAGGGGCTTTATTTGGGACACATGACATCTTTTTCTACCCCGTCCGGTGGCGACATCCGTGAGTTGGACTGTGACGGGGCTAGTAAACTCTACTATCCGATGCGGCTCTGACCACTTGGCTTGCAGTTTGGCGGAGATTTTTTCCGCAGCCGAGCTATACGGATGCAACTTGTATGCGACGACTTCCCCCACGCGGTACGTAGGCCCGTTGCGATGGAGATTATAACGCTCAGCTACCTTCCTACTGGATCTTTTTAAACCTTCCAGGGCCCGTCCCCATTTTACTTCCAGTTTTTCTCCAACTTCAGATGATTCAAGCACTTCGTCAACCCCCCACTGCATCGATAATGGGTGATTTAACTCTCGACCAAAGAATAAACTAGCCGGAGTGTATCCCGTACTCTCGTGCCTTGCCGAATTAAAAGCGATACTAAGCGCGTGTAATTTCTCATCCCAACGGTTTTGAAAATCCCGATGATATACCGTGAGTGCTGCCTTGAGATTCCGATTGAATCGCTCGACGTGCGAGGGTTGCGGATAATACGGGGTCGTAGTAATATGTTTAATCCCCCAACCAAAACACATATTTTTAAATTCTCCCGAATTAAACGTAGCGGCGTTATCGGAAACTAGAGTTTTAGGAAACCCCGTTATAGAGAATACCCGGTTATTTAGAGCCTTTACCGTCACACCCGAACTCATGTTGCCCAAGGGAATTAGAATAACAAACTTCGAAAACGAGTCGATAACGGCTAAAATGCACTTATTTCCAGAACGCGACCGCGTGATGGGACCAAAGTAATCGATAAAAATGCGTTCCCACACCCCGGTGGATATTTCTGCTGAGTGTTGACCGCTTTGAGAATTAGCGGCCGGCTTGGCGATTTGGCACTCGGGGCATGACCTCACGTACTGTAAAATTTCCTTATGCATATTAGGCCAGTAAAGTTCTCTACAAATCTTGTTTTTAGTTTTATGACACCCGAGGTGCCCTCCGATCTCCGTATCGTGATAATAAGTCATGATCATCTGTCTTACCCCCTCGGGGACGTATATACGGTTACGTCTACATTTTGGGCTCCTAAAAACTATCAAATCCCTGAAAAGCTTTAAATTTTTCATTTTTATCCCGTCCATCAAATTAGCTTTAATAGATTTGCAAATATGGTCTTTATCCTGATGTTCCTTTAGTGAAATGAAAGAAAGGGGTAAGTTTTGTAAGACACATATCTCCGTAGCGACCTTTACACTCGAGGGCTCGGCTTCTTCTTCAAACATACGTGACAGACAATCCGCTACAACATTTTCGTTCCCCTTTAAATGCACGGTCTTAAATTTATACGCCGAAAGACGAAGCATCCAACGTCCAACCTTTCCTAATTGTTTCGGATGCCGACGCATCCAGGACAGTGCTTCGTTATCGGTATATAATTCGAACTCCCGATTTCGTAAGTATTGGTCGAACTTTTCGACTCCGAACACAACCGCTAAGCATTCTGCCTCGTACGCAGCATATTTTCTTTCTGCTTGAGTGAGTGTCCGACTGGCGTATGCCACCGGTGCTAAATGCCCCTCGGTTCGTTGAGATAAAACGGCCGCTACCGCGTTTGCGGAGGCGTCCGTGTGCAAAACGAAAGTCTCGCTAAAATCAGGGATACGAAGGACAGGGGGTGAAGCTATCCTCTCGCGTAACTCCTCAAAAGACTTTTGTTGAGCACGACCCCAGACGAACCGGCAATTCTTTCTCTTCAAGGCGTTCAATGGGGCTGATATTTCTGAGAATCCCGGTATGAAACGGGCATAATAGGAACACATCCCTAGGAATCTTTTAGCTGCCCTAAGGTCTCTGGGAGTAGGAAAGTTATACACCACCTTACCCCTCTCGGGTTCGATGTGTATTCCTTTCCCAGAGATAATGTGCCCCAAAAACTTAATCTCCGTCTGCGCTAAGGATATTTTTCCAGGGTTAACCGTGATTTTGGCGATACGCAGCCGCAGTAATACTTACCTTAAATGTTTAATATGGTCTTCGAAATTATTGCTATAAATAACAATATCATCCAAATAGTTAAAAACGTACTCGTATTTTACGTCGCTGAAAACCTTATCGATCAATCGTGACAGTATTTGTCCACCGGTGCAAATACCAAAAGGCAGTCTATTATATTCATACAGCCCAAATGGCGTAATAAAAGCGGTAGCTCGCCTACTCCTTGGCGTAAGCGGAATCTGATGGTAAGCTGCATTCAAGTCCAACACAGAAAAATACTTGGCTTTTCCAAAATGAAGGAAGGCATTTTCGGTGGTGGGTAGAGGAAAGGCGTCGAAAATCACCTTCGCATTAAGCGTACGATAGTCTACTACCATCCGTGAGGAGTTATCCTTTTTAGATACCAAAAATGCCGGGCTGGCGTATGCAGAATTAGATTCCCTTATCACTCCCTTTTTTAATAAATCCTGCACAATCATTTTCATCTCTGACATTTTAACCGGATTGCATTGGAAGGGCGGCGAACGTACCGCCGTCCAGTCCAACAACGGAAGATCATACTACAGCCGGTTAGTACACCCCAATTTCTTTGTGATTACGTCGCGATATTCTGCTATAATTTCGCTAATCTGTTGTCTCTGATCCGATCTTAGCCTAGTAGATATAGTGGGATCCGCGTCGCTCTCTTCATTGTCCGTGGGCAGAACATAAGCTATCACCCCGGGGCGTCCCTTAAGAGAATAGGTCCGAGTAACAAAATTCAAAGTCATACCAGCGTGCTTCATAAAATCCGCCCCAATAATAATTGAAACCGGACAAAGGGGAAAAATCAAAAACTCGTGGTCCCAGGTTAAGTCATCAATTTTTATCCGCAGCACAACGGTTTTAGAAATTTTTATAACTGACGATCCAACTCCGCGGCATAAAATTTCTCTTTCCTTTATTTTGCTAGGGACAAAATTTAAGTTATCTAGGAACGACTCGTCAATACAAGAGCGGAATGCGCCCGAATCAAGGAGAGCAACAGCTTCGGTCCCATTAACACCTACCTGAATTTTAGGTGACAATCCGGTATCAACCCCGGATACTCGGCCGCAAAATGCCACACGTTTTCCACGGGAAGGGCGTGGCTTATTCCTTCCGTGGATTAGGCGTTTCCCTGACGCTGTTCATCTTTCCAAAAAGGCCCCGTATGGTCGAAACGCCCCTGGCCTCGTCCCCATCGACTGCTCCGGGGGGAACTTCCACGCTTATGCCAAGGGGTCATTCCCCGAGGGCTAGCCGCGCTTGCCGCTGGGATATCGGAATACCTTTCTTGCCAACTCGGGTTCGCAAATTCGCTATCGACCATATCGTTCCCAGGAGGGGGTTCTCGGTATGACTCGCCGATTACTTTTCTAGCGTCAAGTCCTCGCCCCCATTTTTCCAATTCCTCGAAAGACTGCGGCTTATCAATTAAGTGCCACGAATAATTTGGGTTTAAATTACCGCAAACCAGCTCCAACAGTTCCTCTGAAGGCACGGGACTTTCTAGTCTATTATTCATCCTTGTAATTAAGGCCAGGTAGTCCCCTAAAGTTTCCTGCGGCCCCTGCGACCTATTATACAAGTCTCTTTTTAATCGTCCTTCATAATTAGGGGGCCCAAACTTCGCTTTAGCTTCCTGCGCGAAGTGCCCAAAATCTCTAAATTTGTTGTACCAAAACCAAGTTCGCGCCTTGCCTGCCAATAATTCTGGCAATAGTTTCATTAGCATCTGTTCGCTAACTTCAAAATGCTCTACGAACTGGCGTAATACTTCTAAAAAACTCCTAACACTTTCGTCGGTTTCCCCCTTGAATCGAAGTTCCCATCGTTCCGCGGCAGTGAGAATTTGCTCCAACTCACGCAAGTTAACCACGGTTCCCTGACTGGAGTTTGGAGGAGTTATGGCAACGTTATTAATATTTGCCTTTTCGGTGACTGTGTCGGTACTTGTCGACAGGGTTCGCACATATTCGCGCAAACGTTTTCTCAGCTCGTCCAACACCCCGTCACTGCTTAACCCGAACCGCACACAAAAATCAACCGCTTCAGATTTACACAATTCGTTAATCCAACTCGTTCCCTCCGGTACTTGGGACGCCATGGCTACCAAACGACCCTTCACTGCCACCAGCAACCACGCTCTGCTACCATTGCACTATCGCCAGGTATGGCGTTCTAGGAGGTGGTGGCAGTACAAAGGACACTACGAATTATGAAAACAAATTGCAAAAGGAATAGGTAATTTATTTGAAATAAAAACCAAATTATAGCCACGGCCACGGAGCAACGGGAATAAGAGAGGTAAAAAGAGTAACGGGTGACGGGAAAGAAGGGAACCCAGGCTTACGCGACCAAAAGCTGAAGAGGCGGACCAGGAGAGGCGTAGAGGTGACGGCGATACAACCTCCCGACACGGGGGAGACCCAGGAACAAGCCTCGCCTTCTTGGGCCCTCGACTATTTATACCGCCTAACCCATTAGATGTTGTAATGGGCTCCGGCGGAACCGTTGACTTTCAACGGCGGGGCCCAGGCTTCGTCGGCCTCTCCCACTCCACGGAGCAAAGGGTCATCATTTGCCCTTGCTTTGGAGTGGTCGCCGCCTTCGTACGCAGCTTCGTATTGCCGCCGCCAAATGCCTCCCTAGTACACGGCTCAAAAGGACGTCTGTTTTATTGATAACACTCAAGAGCAATTGTTTTTACTAAAAGCTTTTGGAAGGTATACTTGCATAGTATGGGAAATTCCTAATACTCATCGGTTGGAAATTGTTATTTACCCATAGTTAGAATGCTCTTCGCATGGTCGCAGAGGCTGTTGAAACGGCTTCAACATATGTTGCCCCAGGGGAAATGCCCCGTCACCAATTAAGTGGTAATCAAACGGTATTTCCCCTGAGGTCAACTTGGCCAATAGGACACTGGCTCGAAGGACACCTGCGTCGTTCACCCTCCCTGGGTACCCAACGTTGAGGTAGGTAAATCTAAAGGAAAATTATAGATAATGTCAGTGCTGGGCAAAGAAACCAATGAAGTATTTTTTCCAAAATCTTGAAAGTAATAACAATACCTGTAACCACTGTCGACTACAGCCAGCAGCATGATTGAGTGCCATCCCTTATAATTGTAATAGTCCCCCCCCCCTCGTGGGAGGGGGTCTTAATGGGAATATGGCACCCATCCACGGCCCCGATGATCCCTGGGAAGTCCCACCGTTGTTGAAAGTTCCTAGCAGTGGCCCGCATCTCCTCCTCCGTTGCCGGGAAACTGATTGTTTCGTGGAAGTATTGCCGGAGGACGGCCGGACAAAATTCTTCAATCACCTCTGACACGGTTGACCGTCCCACGCCGAACGTCATTCCCACCACGCCATAATCAGACCCCGATTTCAGGAAATAGAGGGCGATGGCCACCTTCTTCCTCACAGGAATTGCATCTCTCATCGTTGTGTCCTGTCTGGACACTTTCCCCCAAATCTCGGCATAGCATGTCGAAAGTGTCCATTGACACAAACGTTTTTTGAAAGATATCCTCCGACCAGGCTGGAACATCTCTCTCCCAAAATCCTTGAGCCCGAACAAATTTCCAGGCCCTCCTTACTGCCCCCCTCCGCATATGTCCGGCGATCGCTCGCTCCAAATCCACCATTTGCGCAAGGGGGTGAACCCGTCTATTCCTAATGTTCATGTACCTATGGTACGCGGCCATCACATGCACAATTAGGGCATCCATCTTCCAATATTGCTTCAGCGAACCTACATGAATGGAATAGAATACCTTTAGTGTCACATTTACCTCCCTCGCGTTACGAAGTAATTCCTAGATTTATTGGTGTTGTTTCACGTTCGTGCTATTTCAGAGTGAGTTCATCAACATGTTTATTCTCACATCGATGTGGTCAGAAGCTTTATAAATACGCGATCTCAATGTTTTAAGACTAGGAATAGGATCAAAAGAAGGTAATAAGTTCCGAATTGTCGTAATTTCCACGAGTTTACCGTAGAATTTATGGTATAGACTCGTAATTTGAATATTAACAATAGCCATTAGATTTTTGCTTGTATAATACCAATACACATCTGTTATTGACCACGCAGCCGTTTCCCTAAAATCTGGTCTAATATCTGCTGCGATAAGAGACGAGGGCCTCCCTGCGACAATGATACAATATGGGGAGCTGCGCGAGATTAAGGACCTAGGTTGAGAGGAGAAGAGAGAAAAGACCTCAGGCAGGAGACCTTCCTCATGCGACTAGTTTCACCCAAGTCGTCGGCATATAAATCTTTAGTTGCAATACCTCCTATTTACGATTCTATTCTTCACCCGCGAAATTCTGCGGTCATAAACTACGGCCACTATGCGCATATTCGTATAAGGCATTAAAAGCAATCTAATAAATCTCCTTAGCGGTCCCTTAAACTTATAGTGCTGTCTCCGCTACCGGAACTGCATGTTTACACTCACTATCTCCTGCGTCCTTTATTCAAAAACATTGACCGCAATGGACTTTGATGGTAGTGGAAGGTGGGATATGCACGAGGGTTACAGGTCCTAATACAGCTAATTGCACGCGCATGCGTCCACAACTAAATAATTATTCATATGAGATTTAACTGATTGCAAGAGCTCCGTAAGCATGTGAAGACGTTTCCGTTGGTCAAAGTGCAACTAATGTTACGCTTAAACTTGTTATTCTATGCCTTTTTCCGATCTTCAAAGGACAGTGACAACATAAGAATATTCCCGACTACTTATTGTTTATAGGAGACCTGCATACGGTCACAAAATACCACAGACTTCTTCGGTCTATCTTAGGAAGCTCGATAATTTAAATTTAGATCAAAAATTATGCTACATTTGAATCTATCTGAAAATACTTATCAACAGGTTAACATCTACAGTTACGTAATACCGTGCAAGCCATCGCGAGGGTGTGTGGCAGAGGGTGAATTTTCGTTTTTCAGCTGCACTCATTGTCACTAAACTCCACTGACTCTATTTCGATGAAATCGCGAGAATATTGAACCGTGCGACCGGATAAGTTTACGCGGAATCTCGTTAAGTTATTTTTCTTTGCGTACGCTCCGGGAACATACTTTTTATTCACGCCCTTCAGCCCTTGAAAAGAGTGTTGTCTTTTTAGAGTCCATGAAACATTACAGAAATACACAAGTTAGGATTCTTTTGCATGTTGTTCATACACAATTTCAAATTAATTAGAAATTTATTAAATCACCGAGTGGTTGAACAGTGGACACCAGCTAGGATTCTTGGCGCATTGTGATTCAGTATGGGTAGTTGATTTACCTCGCACATATTATCAGTGATTATTTTACCTTTCGGGTATCCTGCGCTTTTAAGTAACAGTATTCGGCCATATCTAGGATATAAGCAATCGCAATCAAGTGCTATCAGAGTTTTATGTTGACTCTTGTTCATCTCCGAGGAAATTATAAGAGACAAAGCCTTCTCACATGACATCTCAGCTTGGACAACATCACATTTCCTGCATAACTTTTGTTACCCTAGTTCGTAAGGTAGTTGTTATTTCCACTAGTAATTTAGCTGTCGCAATGCTTCCTTTCTCATGTAGACTCATGGAAGTTGCGAACACCGTTTATTTAGCAGAGGTAAATGTTTTGAAATTTGGAATTTTTCTTCTTCGGTCTATCTTAGGAAGCGTGAGACTTTAAATTTATCTAATCGATTATGCAACATTTGAACCTATCTGAAAATATTGATCAACAGGTTAACCTCTACGTTATAACGTGCAAGCCACCTCGAGGGCGTGTGGCAGAGGGTGAACATTGTCAACTATTATTCGACCATATTGCACACCAAACAATACCGCCAAAATGTTTGGATATATTTCTTAAATGGATGGAATCGATTCATTTTTGTGAGTGAATGGTTGCTTCCTTCACACCATGTATGAAATTAATAAAAGACCAGCAAACCTAAATCGAAAAACCATTTTGATAAACGTGTTCACTTGTGGGCATTTAAATGTTTTGAAATATTCGCCTGATAATGTCACTAGAAACAAACTTAAAATCACTCAGGTGGAAGATTTGATGGGCAGACGTCTCTAATGTTTTACCTGCTTCCTGATCAACCCTTCTGCATGGGCACTGGCCTGCAAGGGCATAAACTCGGAGGATGTTGACCAGAGGTATACCGCGTGGAAGGGGTCGCGGGTGCAATAAAACGTATGGAGTAAGGTTTTTGGGCAGTGGAAAATTATTCCTCGCGGAGACCGGTCCTCCCCATCCCCATTGTCTCAGTACAGGGACTCAACAATGTGGTCAGAGGGAACATGCCGCCCCATGGGATAAGCAGAAAAGGTGGCTGGGAAAACCATTCCACTTGTACCCCTTTCTCTCATCTTTGGCCCTTAACCCCATGGGTGCCGCTCCCTGTTGGGGAGGGACGGTCGTTCGCTATTTGCTGTTGTATCGCTATTGGCTGTGGCGGTTGAAGGGGCTGTCTTCTGTTTCGTCTACTTTCCGAAAAAATTTGCGCCCTTAGTCACTTTCTATCCTGTTTACGGACCCTCCTTATCGCACTCTCTACGACTTTGCGCACCACGATCTTGACCCTGCATGGGGAGTAATCTACTCACACTGTCGCAATTAACACCAAGAAGGCGAAATCAAATTGTGGGGCTATTAGAGAGCAATAGGTCTCTGAGAGATATCGCAAGAGACATGAACGTCTCTCATGTGACGATAATGAAGATTAAAAGGCGGTGGACGACGGAACTTAGCGTCGACAGAAAGGAAGGATCCGGTCGACGGCGAGTGACAACTCCAGAAGAAGATCGACGCCTGATTGAATTCGTGCGGCAGCATCCATTCACCAATGCACCAGAGGCACGCTCGCATTTCAGGTTTGCGGGATCAACGCAGACTGCACGTCGGATCTTGTTTGATGCAGGCCTTTTTGCAAGGCAAGGAAATCTTGACAGAAGCCCACAAGAGAGCAAGGCTGGAGTGTACCCGAAGGTATAGCAGTGAGACAGGATTTTTGGAGGTTGATTTTCAGTGACGAAAAAACTTTTTCATCCACGTGCAGCGGGCCAGTTGTTGTCTATAGTCCAAAGGGTACACGTTTTGACCCGCAGTATGTGAAGCAACGGGGGGGAAGTGGCCGCTTCTCCGTCCACGCTTGGGGGTGGCTCAGCTACGACGGCCCAGGGATGTGCTGGAGAATTGAGGGCAATTTGAACCGGGAGAAGTATTTACACATCTTGCAAGATGCTGCCTTCGGGGTGACAGATGTTCCCAGAAGGATTTATTTATCAGCAGGTATGTAATGAAACAAACTGAAAATACCTTTCATTCCTAGATACATTAGTTCATGTATGGTGGTGTTGATTGATAATGTCTTAATGATTCATGTTTTGATTTAGAAAGAAATTTATGTCAATATATTCGCAATAAATTCTTATAATCAGTTAATGAAGAAAAATTAAGTCATGTCAAATGCCTCCCAAATATTAAAATTCCAAACCAACGTTTCCTATTTCCTGATATTTTCGTGAGTGTAAGAAATTGTTTCCACGGACGGATTTTTATCAGCTAACCTTACAATAAAAATATTTTCTACAGGACAATAGCAGGGTTCATACTTGCCGAAGGGTTAGAGAAGGTTTCAAGAAAACGGAGTGGAGCAACTGGATTGGCGGGCGAGGAGCCCTGATCTCAACCCGATCGAGAATGCTTGGAGCGTGATGGCGCGCACGATAAGCAGCCAACTAATCCGCCCGTCCAACGCCGGAGAGTTGTGGGAGGTTGTGGAGGACGTGTGGGAAGAACTCGGCCAACCACTCTGCCAAGCCCTGATAAACTCAATTCCACGGAGGCTGGAGCTTGTCATAAGGAATAATGGTGGATGGACGGACACTAAGGTTCATTTAAAGGTAAGAATCATAATGAAAATTTTATTTTCTGGTGTTTTCCTTAACTGAGGTATGAGGATAATGGTTTTCGTTCCCCATGCGTTTTCGTTTTCCATGAGAAAATTCCTCCCAAAAATACCTAATATATTGTGCTCTTCTATGTATTCCACAGCTTCACTAGCTCAGGAATATGAGATAAGAGAAACTGCTGAGAAACTTTGCATATGCCGTTTTATAGGATATAATACATTTTGTAGAAATACAAAAAGGGGTAATGTACGGCTGTTTACACTGAAGTGATCGTATAATCGTCATGCAAATAATTCGTGATTTCGTATGTTGATCTATACCATACGCGCTCAACGTGAATTGAAGTGGGACAAACAATAACGCAGTGCATCACACAGTTTTTAGTTACTTTGCTGTTCTTCTGCTTCGTGCTAACTCTGTGTTATTTACGGTTTTCCAAGTTTCCAACGTTTACGTTTCCTACAGTTCTTTTCAGAACTTTCACATTTCATTGTTTCATACAAATCATTCATATACATCAAATCACATTATTCATCATCCATCCATCTAATTATCATCGCTTTCTGATACACAGTAAGTCGGAGACTGTGCTTCTTCCTCCATTACGTGGAGGTTAGCACAGTGATATTTGCGAACTATTGCATATATTCTTGCTAAATAAGCGCAGTCTTGCTCGGGTCAGCGCAGGAATGCAGCTGACCCGATTGCTGCGACAGAGTGTTTCAGGGTTTGTACCGGGTAAATAAGGACATGGTGCATGCACTTATAACAGAGCTGCACCCTCATTTGCTCCAAGCCCAGAGAAATACAGCAATACCCACTGAGTTGAAGGTCCTTTTTTGCACATCGAACCTAGTATGTTTAGTCATATTAAAATTGTTCGATTACTTAAAACCATGCACATGAATTTCTTTCCAGGTCTTGTGTGCTCTTCACTTCTTCGGGCAAGGGAGCTATCAAAAATCAGTTGGCAGTGACAGCAGACCTTGGCCTCAGTCAAGCCTCTATGAGCAATTGTATAGAGGAAGTGACTGAGGCATTAAATTGCCAAGCAATATTGGGGAAATGGATTCATTTCCCAATGAATCAAAATGAGAGGAGACTTTATCCGCCGTGCGTGCCATAGAAGCCCCTTTAAATGTTTCTGCTCACTGCCGTGCGTACATTTTTCGTCCCTCTGGGTTTCGCTGCGTCTTTACTTCGGTCACAGCGGGCGCCTTTGTTCCAGAGCAAATCTGTTGACGCGGTTGGGTCCTCCAGAAGTGCCTCATTAATATGAGCCCTTCCGTGACTCCAAAGATAATCATGTCAGAGATAACGAGCTTTGGAGCGAGGAAGTTGATGCCTCAGCACAGTAAGTCCCTCAAGCAGACGGAAAACATTTTCTCTGAGTCCGAATGAAGGCCAGCAGATAATATGTGGATGGAAAGAAGCAGAGGACCATATGCCATTTTGGTATAGTGTTGATAACAAAAAAAAACGGATCCTGTGCGATATTTTTTTTGTAGCTGGTTCTACAGTTACCGAAGCATCTCAGTCCCAGTCGTCAGAGCTACGAAAGTGTTCGTTGATTCATAAGTGAAGCGAAAAAAAGTTTTTGATTCCCCGCTATAAATGGGTTCCAAACGTAAACTGACGGAGTTAGACAATGAAGGAGAGTTGATAGCCGATAATGATTCGGATTCTCATGAAGATCCAAGTACTGGTGTGTTGAGTGAGGGCGATGATTCTCAAGAGGAAACTCCGGGAGAGGTATCCATCGATAATTCGTTTTGGAGATCTCCAGGGGATCAGGAACGCGCTAGTGTATCTAAAGCGTTTACTGCCCATAGAAAAGGAGTGAATTTTTATGAAGCTAAAGATATCAGGAGTGAGTGATCCCACTATTGGTGGACCAAACAAATCTATATTATCAGCAAAGTTGCAGTGATGTAGATGAAGGCTCTTCACCTCGACCTAATGTTAGTCTACATGAGATGTATTTGTTCTTGGCGATTATTTTACAAATGGGGCACTGCAGTAGAGATACACTGAGAGACTACTGGTCTACTCTTGAACAGTTCCATAATCCCTTCTTTAGCACTGTAATGCGATGCGATCCCTTTCTCCACATTTTCGATTCCTTCATTTTACTGACAACACTGAAGCACCTGATAAAAATGACGAAAATTATGATAGGTTATGGAAAACTAGAAAACTTTTTGAAAAGCTCAATGATAACTTTGTGAAGAATTATTTACCCAGCGAGCACTTGGCAATCGATGAAGTAATTGTACTTTTCAAAGGAAGGGTGATATTCAAGCAATATATACCGAAAAAACACAAACGTTTCGGCATAAAAATTTGTATGATATGAAGGTATATTTAGGAAAAGATAGACAGACTTCGACACAAGACATTACAGCAACTCATGCCACTGTTAGGCAAGTGACTAGGAGAATTGAAGGAGTTGGTCATAAACTATACATGGACAATTTTTTCTTATCTCCAGCTCTTTTTGATGACCTCAAAAAAGTAAAATATTTTCCTGCGGAACTGCGAGACATAACCGTAAAGGATTGCCACGAAACATTGACCGTAAGTCACTAAAATTGAAACGGGGTGACATTCGTACAATGGCACAGGGTGACTTGACAACAGTGGTATGGAAAGACAAAAGGGAAGTGTACATGCTCTCAAATATTCACTATCAACCAATAGAGGGTAACTTCTGTGATAATCATGGGAATGCTATCCGTCCAGCTATTGTAGAGTACTATAACCGCCACATGGGATACGTCGACAAAGGCGACAGGATGGCAAACAGTTATTCCATCAGTCGTCGAACTTGGAAATGGACCAAAAAGCTGTTTTTCCTCTTAGTTGATCTAACCATCATAAATAGTTGGATACTTTTATCGTCATGTGGTGCGAATTTTTAACATCGCCAACTCCGACTTGAAGTCGTTAGGAACCTTGTGGTAAACGGGTCATCTGCTCTTCCAAGTCGAACTGCCTTGCGTGGACGACCTAATAGTAGCGTGAAACATGTGGTTCGTTTGGAAGCGAAAGACAACATGCACTGACCAGTGAAAGGCAGACGCTCACGTTGTCGCGTATGTTCTTCGACAGGGGTTGACTCCAGAACAACATTCAAGTGTAGTAAATGTGACGTTGGACTCTGCATTGTCTCCTGTTTTGAGACCTACCACACTAAGACAAGATTTTAGAATAGCAGACGATAGTTCACGTGTTTAGGAACGTCAGGAGGAACCTCGATACAAAATATGTGAGTAAATAATAAATTATTATTGTTTTTCTAATGTTTTCATTTCTTCTAGGACTCGAAAAAATATTTACAATTTCTACATATCATGAAAAGACTATTACAGGTTTTTCAATGTTTTCACATAAACATACTTTTCGTTTTATGAAATTTTGATCATTATTTCATGAGATACTAAACTTTTAAGAATGTGAGCAACTTTTTTTAAATGCCTCAAAGTTAAATCCGGCAGCCAGGCTCTACGTAGATGTGTGTTGCTTAGAGTACTAAATAGAAGGTTGGAGAGCAGAGCAAAGTGCTATTTAGGCGATGACCAATTTGGGTTCGGGAAGGGGAGGGCAACCAGAGACGCGATTGCGGTAATGAGGACACTTATAGATAGAAACATAGAGCATAATCAGGATGTTTTCGCTTGCTTTGTAGATTTCGAAAAGGCGTTTGACAGAGTAAACTGGGAGAAACTAATGCAGATACTGGGGAAAATTGGAATAGATTGGCGTGACAGGAGACTCATCCGAAACTTATATATGGGGCAGAGGGCTCAGGTATATGGGTAGCGGGTAGCTGAGGGTGAATCAGGGTGGGCAGCTATAGGTCGCGGGGTACGGCAAGTGTGCCCATTGTCGCCTTTACTTTTGAACATCTATGCTGAGGAAATGGTAAGAGAGGCATGGAATGAGCTAGATGTGGGAATGAAAGTAGGAGGCCAGTGGATAAAGTCGGTTAGATTCGCAGACGACTAGGCGATGGTCAGTCGGTCATCGAAAGGATTGCAAACTTTAGAAGGTGCACTGGAAAAGCAGTGTGAGAAATACGGAATGAAGATAAATAATAGGAAAACAAAAGTAATGAGATTCTCTAGGACAAAGAAAGCGAAGTTGGTGATAAGAGTAGGGAGTCACAAACTGGAGCAAGTAGAACAATTTAATTACATGGGTAGTACGCTAGAAGAAACAGGACATAGTAGCCAAGACATTAGGAGGAGAATAGCGCTAGCGACGGAAGCGTTCAATAATAGAAGGGAGCTGATAACGGGGACCTTAAGGATGTAAAAAAGAGGCTGGTGAAGAGCTTGATATGAGTGTGGCGTTGCATTGGGCGGAAACGTGAACCTTGAGAAAGGAAGACGAAAATAGGCTGAAGGCTTTCGAGATGTGGGTGTGGAGGATGGAGAAGGTGCGTTGGACGGAAAGGAAGACAAATGAGGAAGTGCTTGACATGGTTGGCGAGGAGAGGAAACTTATAGATGAGATTAGGGGAAGACAGGGTAGGTGGCTGGAAGGGGTAATGAAGGACGATGGTTTGCTGAAGGCCGTGATAGAGGGTAGGATGTTGGGTAAGCGGGGAAGGGGAAGGAAGAGAATCGGTTTTATGGACGGGATGAAGAAAGGTAGGACTTACGCTGAGATGAAGAAAGAAATACTAGAGGTAGAAAGGGCACGGCACGTGTAAGAGTTCGTTGGATATTGTCTGACTTTCATCACAACCTACCTCTAACCGGTAGATTACTGCAATGAATGAATGAAATCTTATTTTACAACCAAACCAAAATTGGTGTGGATCTACTCGACCAAAGGTGCTCAAATTACTCTACAGGTCGTCGCACACGCAGATGGCCCTTGGCAATATTTTACCGGCTACTTGACATTTCTGCCTCAAATTGCTACGCCGTGAATTTATCTATCCAGCCCCAAGGACAAAAGATTGAAAGCAGGTTCAAGTTTTTGAAGAAACTGGCAAAACAGTTGACGAGACCGCACATGGAACGTCGTGAAAGCAATGTGAAATTGCAACGTGATATGCAGATCAGTATACAACGCATCCACAGAGCCGCGACCACTCTTATCAGCTGGTCCAAGAAGCAACATTTCAGAAGAAAAGTTGGCGGTTCGCAAAAATTGTTCAAGTTGCACAGTAGGAGGCAAGTAAGAGCCGCAAAACACAATACATGTGTTTCGAATGCAAAGCACCAATTTGCCTCGAATGCTCAAACAAGCTGTGTTTTCGCAGCCGTGAAAAACTAAGTTGAGAGTGCAATTTTGTTGATTTTTTTTATTTTATTTACAATTTAAATTTTTTTCTAGGTTCATTGTTCATTTAAAAAAAGTTACAACGAAATTTCTATGCTGTGATAATTTTTGTGGATCTCATTTTTCAAAGATGTGCGTGTGTAAGTTTAAAATAACTGTTATTTACACTTATCAGAGATTTAACAAAAAATGGAGTCCATTTTCATGTTCCTTTATTTTTAATAAATAGTTTAATATACTCCTTAACCGAATATTAATTAATAACCAAACCTTTCTGCGCAAATTTTTATAAAATTGAATTATTTTACTCTGAGGTCTGACAGACCAATGTTTGGTGGTTGTGTGACAAAAATATATGCTATGTGGGTTAACTTCGACAATACTAAATTAAACTTTTTTGTAACATTTAGTTGATATGTAGGTAATCGTAGTTATAAAATCCTGTTCAGTATATATTGCGTACTTTTACCCCACAATGTACGAACTTTTTACACGTAATGTGCGAACTTTCGCCCCTCCCACGGGGAAAAAGTTCGCTATGTAACTTTTTCTACATAATTTTTCAAACATTTTCTACCAAAGATAGTAGCGCAAATAAAACGTCATATGGTTACGAACTACCAGAAGAATATATTCTATCAGTTTAGGTTCAATTAAGTATCATTTCAGTTTGGTACCATGTTGGGCAAAGTGGCCATTTTTGCACTTTTGTGAAGATGAATTATTTTAGATAAATTACTAAATGCTTCAATAACTAAAAATTCCAATATGCGTTAGAATAATTTAAAGTATTGGTGATTTAATATTGATTGCAAGGGATCTAAAAAATCAGCAAACATTCACTAGGCCACTTTGCCCGGCTCTCCCCAACATTACTCCTTTGCCATCGCTTCCCTTGAGAAGATGTCACCCGCCTCAAACTTTGTAAATGTCATAACATAAAATTATTTACGATATGTTTCTTTAATTAACAGTCTACATTCCAGCAATTCTGTTAATTCCTTCGTTAAGTTCTTGTTGTTCTACTTCAAAAAATGGAATAGGTATGTCTTTCATTGAGGTGATTTCCTAAGAAAGGTTACATTTGTTTTAACCGTTTTCCATTTTCGGGTTGGCTTTTCCTATTAAAAAGACATGAATGACAGAGTTAAGCCGCCGATAGGCGACTCCGCTCAAAACGCAACGCAACCTTACTAAACGTATTGCATAACTGTCTAGGTTACCTTCGGAACGTAAGAGAATGAACTAAAAAGAATTTGGTTGGAGGGAGATTACAGAAAATAGATGTTTCCATAATAATTCAGGGAAAGTATTTGGTGCCATATTAGTGGGTGACACATTTATGAGTAAACCCCTCCACGGGTTTGCCGCAATCGGGCTGATTTAGGTCATATGAATTTCTTTCTGGGCAGGACTTTTTTCACAATCTGGGCATCAAAAATTGCCCACATAATTCTCTTACAACCCTTTTAGTCGCCTCTTACGACAAGCAGGGATACTGCGGGAGTACTCTTCATCCCCCACCCGCAGGGACATCAATCACTACAAAAATAATGCAACTCCCATGTGTTGCCAGCAAGCCAAAATTAGCCAGTTAGTAGGGTTAAGAAAATCCTAACTATTTTCTTGAAACGACCCACCTACCTGTTTTTACTGTTTCCTTCATGTTTTACACTTCAATGTTTTAGACTTTGGGATAGATTCAGTATTGTCCCTTATTGCTGACATTTCTATTACTAGTGCTAGAGTACACAATTTTTGACATTTAATATTCCTGATGGTTTGCTGCTCACAATTTTGAATCTGCTTTTGCTATATTTACTTATGGATTAATAATTTTTTCACCGGGAAGTTTAGAAGAGTAAATTGCTGGTGAATTTATGCGTAAAAGCCATCATTCTTCAAAGCAATAAAATGTTTTCAAAATTTGGCATTTATCTACATATTAGTTCAGTGGAAATTACAAAATTCTGTAATAAGAGGGAAGGGATTTGGTTTGATTTGGAGAGGTATTTAATTTAACATTTCCAAACTCAGGAGATTCAGATGATATTGCACAGAATTTAATCATTATGGATAGCTAAAAGGGTGTGCAATTTTCCATAAAAAAGAAGTAATTACAACGCAGGTTTTGATTATCATGCAGTGATCAAAACTACATGATCATCACCAGGTGATGAAGGACCAACAGAAAAGATTTTTTTTAAACACAAAAATCAAATAGATGGAAAAATTGACAGGAGAAACTACATAGGAATCTCAAGATAGGACGGTATTGGAAGATGAAAACGCATCCAAGGTGAAAAAGGACACCACATAAGGATTTGAAGCCACATTTAGGAACTTTACCGATGGGAAGCCCCCAGGCGCTGAAGCAATTCCCTATTGCCTAGACCAAAAAATTATGTGACACACAAAACTGAACTAATGCAAAGAAATAACAATGAAACCTATCCCTAGGAAAAAAGAGCTGAGAAACTTAATTGCATGTGTATACTGAGTTACACCATAGAGCCTTCGTGCTATGAGTTTTGGAATTTTTACAATTACAAACAATTAGTCTCCAGGTGTGAACATATTTTTCATTCCTTTTAAAAACAAAAGTAAGAGAAAAAATTACACTCATTTTGATTGTATTAATTGAAATATGGGTGGGGTCCTCGAAGGACACCACCTGGTAGCCAACATCCCATACTGATTGTTCGACTGTTGTGCAAATTTGAGTGTGAATAACTTTGTTATTACTAACTGTTAATTACTATTATGATTAACTAATATTATCGTAACATATTTGCTATAATTGTATTATTATTAATGTACTGTCAATTAAGTCTGGATGGTGGCGATTGCCCAGGAGTAATCTGACTCCCGAAGTGAACGGGCGTGTTTTTGAGGATCTCGCTAAAGGGAGTGTTGGGTATGGGTCGAGGAACTAGGGGAGGGAAAAACTGTGTGTACTGTAGTTCCTGTCGTAAAAAAACTAAGGAACGGAGTAAAATATGGCGATTGTGAAGGATGGTTTCACCTTAAGTGCTCCAAAAGTAATTTATAAGACTGCACAATTGACGACTGGAAGTGTGCTAAATGCGATATTGCAAAGGAGCAGAGACTGCTGAAGGAAAAGGAGGAAGTGCTGGACCTGAAAAGGAAGCTGGAGGCTCTTACCAGGGAGCTGGAGACTGTTACGACTGAAAATGGTGAGCTGAGAGAAAAACTCAAAATACTGTCGTTAAGTCCATTGCAGGACTGAAAATTTTGAAAGTACTTCAAACAGCGCTAGGAAAACGGAAGAACGGGAGGAAGTTTCCTGCCCTAGAAATTCCAAGGGCATCGGAACCAAAGGTCCCTATGTCTTGCTGGAAGTGGCCGGAAGTGTAAACCTTTTGTCTTCGGAGGAGGGGCCAGTCACTACCTCCTCTCCACCGACCACCAGTAAATTTTCCCGTAAGGACGCTAACGGCTCAGCAGACCAACCAAGGAAGAATTGGAGAAAGAGTGAGGGAGAGGGACATGGTGGTGCTAAGCCCATGGAGGGGGAGAGGGAAAGATGCAAGGGGAGCGAGGGCGACTCTGGCCCTGATGCGTGTGATGGGGGACTCCCTGTTGACGTTTTCCGGGAAGGTCTTGGCAGAGGAAGGTGCCAGGGTGGCGTGCCTCCCAGGCATTCAAAAGGAGCAACTAGAGAGGAGGATTGAAAACCTAAGCGACGAGGAAGAAACAGACGTGGTATTGTTACATTCGGGTACCAACGATATTAAAAGCACTAAAACAGATGACCACGTAGTCGGCCTTATTTGGGACCTTTGTATGGCTGCAAAAAAGAAGTTTCAGAAAGCTAAAATTGTGGTCAGTGGTATCATATGGAGAAGAGACGTAAGTGTCAGGAGAGTCAAAAATATAAACTAAGGGATTGATTGGGTGTGTTTTACACAGGGTCTATTATTTGTTGACCCAAACTGCTGGCTGAATGAAAGAGACTTGGGAAGAGATGAACTGCATTTAAATAGAAAGGGTTAAATCATCATTAAAAATGTACACGGACGCTACATTCAAAGTCAAAAATATGGACATCCGCATAAATGAGAACGTATGGTAACCCTACCACGATCATGAAAAATACTTGGGATCCCTGGAGGACCCCACCTGGTAACCAACATAATAAAATGACTGTCTGTAATCAGAGGGTTAGAAAAACTTGACTGCCTCCACATTTATCCATTCAACCCATATCAAACCAGAAGAGCTGAACAAAGAAAAAGTTTTGTAAAATAAAAGATTCATTCAAATCATTATGGTGAATATGTAAATATTGGAAATGCAAAAAAGCACATAAAGCAAGTTAAGGGGCAAGTTAAGCCAGACAAAATTTTCAATATTTGGATAGTAAGAAAGGACAGAAAGAACAGCAATATTAAGCCAGTATGTTTTAAGAGATCATGTCCACAAACTCCATGCAAGGAATGGTTTTATACAGCCAAAAATCAGGTGATAACAAAATCAGTTGTCAAAAATGGATAAATTCAAAATTCAACCATAAAAATTATATTTTCAGGTGCTACACTAAAATTTTACCTCTCTCCTCCTCACGCACAATTCACTCAGACATTTTTCGATTACCAAGAGACAATTTATGAAATGTGTATCTTCAGTACAATTCTTTTTCAGCAGAAAAACGTTTTTTTAAAGAAACAAACCAATTTTCTGGTAGTTTTTGAGAGCTGCAGACATTACTAAACATCTGTGAGGGACATTTCTGCTTTTCTCTGCTTTGGTGAAAAGGCATTATAACTATATAAAATATCACAACTTAACCTAGCACAATTTAATAAGAAAAAAAAACCACACCAACCGGCTAGATCAAGATTCAAGAATATAATTCCTGCAAAGCGTAAACAAGAGGTCCAATGAGGTCATACTGATAAAATGAAATGCAATAAAAAATATAATTTGAACAACATTTAATCACCACACTTGACATTAAAGTTGGGCTCTTAACACTTCGTAGTCCATCATTTTTTTTTTTACTGTACGGCTTATGAACTTATGAGTTGGCATTAGGTCCTCGTCTGCGGCCAAAACCTTGCACAATGTTTACAAATCTACGATTGTACTGAATGCGCCTCTTGGCTCGCCCCGTCTTCTTCTTCTTCTTTTCTTGTTTCTCCACCTAAACCAATGAAAAAATAATCATACCTCAGTAAGTCACCACAAAAATTGTATTATCAGTTAAAAAAGGTAATAACCTATATCTTAAAATTCACATTTTATTTAAAGAAAAAAAAAACAGAATTCATATAAACGAGATGACTGTAATATCTAAATGAATATTGTTAATGATATAAACCAGTTATCTTTAACCTTGCACAATGTTTAATACACTGCAAATATAGGGATGAAACACTAAAATTACATACCTCCACAGTGCAAGAAAGTAAATTGTCTTTTCATACACAATCCTTAACCTTATGTTTGAACGGCAGCAAAAATAGAGGGTAGTGTTATACGCTTGAATTATCATACACTGTTCTCAACAAGAACCGTCACTTTATTTCTATTTTTAAATTCAAGCCGTATTCCACAATCTCTCTTATGAAACTCTAATGTCCTCTACAAAAAGACCATAGGAAGAAAAGTTCATTTAGATTACCATATTGAACTGATCAAACACACAATATAAAATTACTACCATTGTTTTGTGTCCCCCAGAGTGGGTCGGTCTCACACAATTCTACTCTCTCCCTCACAGAAAAAAAAGGCTAACCAAAATTTTAGGAATAAGTAATACAGTAAAATCCGATAACTCTCCACAGAATACAGTGACTTTGGATATACCTATGGGTCTGGACTTTTCCCCAAAAATTTTTTGTTTTCATCTCTTATTGGGTTTATATCGAACTTATCACCATGCATTCCAGTTTCCTGCTTGTATTTACAAAGGTAAAATCACACCAGATCTCTTTGTCCAGCAGAAACATTACAAATTAGTAAATTCAGGTTTCCCTTATCAACCACGGCCACCTACTGCCCTTGGTTATCCACAGTAAATATTTTGAGCAATAGATTTCTCAACCGTGGGGGTTTCTCTGGATAATCTGCTCCTACTATCAGAGTGCAGTGAAATTCCGTCAACTCACCACTCGGATTCAAATTTTCAAAGTACCCAAATCTGTGCAAAGCTTTGCCGACTGTGGAATGTCATTAAACTTTCCTTCCTTAGCCTTCGATGACTATTTCCTCAATTTTTTCCTGAAATATCAAAATTTATTAAAGAGACTCTCACCAACGTTAAATTTGATTGTACTTCACCACCAGCTTCAAGATGTTACTTTTACAATGATGAGTCACATGATTTTCAAGAGCCATGCACTTTGTCATATTTTGCACTATGCTGAGTATTTGGTGATACTGTATATTTGTTTGTCAATCACGTATATGCTGGAGCTACGCATTTCTGCGCAACATTCTCTCTCACTTGTGTCTTAATTTAAAATAAAGATTTTATTTTCTAGTGAACTGAGATTTCTTAATCAAAAATTATTTGCATTTTATGAATACATTTATGGTGAGCCACAAATCACAACTGTTTTCTTTGATAAATGAAACTATCCTATTGTGATTCATACAATCCTGAAGCATTTTTCTCAGGTCCTGAGACACTTCAACTAATCTCAATAACACTATACTTGCAGTACTTCCAGAATTTGTACAGATTCAATGTTAATTTCATTGAATAGCAAAATCTAATATAAGTAATGAACAAAATGAGAATAAATATTTAAACAGTCATTGCCATTGTCATTGCCATTGTCATTCTCGTGTGAATGACCGTACAAAATTGAAGAAATTACTGATAATGACATAGTCTGAGGAAACTTGTCAACACAAATTCAGCAGTATGTACATGATTGTATATAATTTAAGGCATGTCTTACAAATTTAGTGTAACTCCCGTAATGGCATTTGTTGCAAGCAATATTTTGTCATACATAAATTAGTAAATCTCCAAAACAAAAAGAATAGCAACACAGAAAAGGCATAGAAAACTTAGGGATGCAGGACAGAAAACTTAGGGATGCAGGACAGAAGACAATTAGACTGGAATTTGACTGCATACATTGACTCTATGCAGGTGATGCCTAGTCAAGAAAGAGAATAAGGGGATGTATTGATGCTCTGTGGAGGCCCAGTAAGCTTTAGTGCTCCGATAAGCAACCAATTGGGTATTTTCCAAAATTTTAAATTTAAGTTTACGGATCTTTATATGTTACTTAAACTCGAACAAGCTTGCGGAGTGAAAGTAGTTTTAAAATTGATTCAATATTAATTGAGATATTTAAGATTAAAATAGTCGAAATTTAAAATTTTTTTACGCCGCTGCGAAACAAAATCTGATTGGCTTGACATCATTAACGCTGAGCGATAGACAGATGTGAGGGAGAAAGTGAGAAACTGTGGAAGATCTACCGTATATTTAAAGATTTTTCATTGAAAACGAAGACTATGGCGTGCAATGGTTTTATTAAAACCATATAAGATAATTTACCGAAAGTGGATATATTTATCGTACGCGTTTTAATGAAGAAGGACGAGTGATTTAATGCTCCGGAAATTCGTTGAGCTTAAGTCTGTAAGCCTATTAGCCCAGGAAAAATAAGCAAAATTTGACCCGAACCCGGAAAAAAATAATAACAAAGCGGGACCTTTTTAGCTGTATTCAGGACCCCTTTGAGATGAACATATCAAAAGTCCCAAGCTCTCCCAGGTGGGATAACTAAAATATCCTGGAAAAACCTGGAATTACTGGAATTTTCCTGGAATTCGTGCTGTTCGGTAACTAGAAGAGCTAGAGAGGCGTTCTTTTTTTCTGCCACTCCTTTTAATGCTCTACATTAGTAAAAGGCGTCCGTCAGCTTCCCGAGGCTGCCGTTCTGATCCTGGTCCACTATAAGATCATCAAGTGCCACATAATGTACTAAAATCGTCTTAAACCGATATTTGCCGGACTAATAAGCTGCGAAACGGCATTACTACAACTGTCTTCGGTGCCTGACACAAGTATAACTTTTCTGAGCACCAATACCTGCAGCAGCATCTTGAATCTGCCCGCCTACAAGGTGCGAGAAGTGTTCGACCATCCACGGGCCTCTGATGCCTATAAAGGGTGCTATTTGCTCGAGTATATACATATTCTCCTGGAGCAAGTTGTGGTTGAACTGCGACGCTTCACCTACTTTTCTATTTTGTAGTCGACAATTAGCCTAACTGCGTTAAAATGTTACCGTAAAAGGTTAACTCCAAGTGAGTGATCTGTAAATAAAATATCCTCAGTCCTCCCGCTGCCTGTACCACTGGATGTCGAGAGCGCACGGTGGGGCAGCCGCGCTTTCATTGTTATAAGTCAGCGACGCTTCCCCTTCCCGTGGTCCGTACCGGTTCGTAAATCACTCAGTCAGTGCTCTCCAATGCAATAAGTGTTTAGCATCTCGTTTTCAAGTTATTTTTTGTGATGTGCAATGGAGTTGTTGGACGAGTGTTATCTGTGTGCTTTCGTTGGAGGCAAATGTGGCAAAGAATCAGTGAAATGTGGTGAAAAAGGAATACAAAAAATTTTGAATGCAAGTAAAACGGGAAAGGTTGGTTCCGAGGTAATAGTATTAAGGACAAGACATCGGTGCTTTTGCATAGCGAGTGCAGAAGGGAGTACACACGCAGACCGACATCCCCCTCCGCGGAACTTTCAGATCATCTGAAGAGGAGATCATCCACAGACACGCCATTTGATTTCAAAGTACATTGTATTTTTTGTGCCCAAAGTGTGGACGAAAAGCACCCCGAGAGGAAACCTTGGAGTGTAGTTGGGACCGTCGAAGTGATCAAGACTATACGTACCATAAGCAGATGCAGAAAGAGGTGATCGGGATGAGTGGGGAACTGAAGTAATCCTGAGATTAAGCGTAGTGTCTGATCTAGTCGCGGCAGAAGGCATGTATCACAGGGATTGCTATGCTTACTTTCAACGAATTGGCTCCTGTAAGCCGGGAATCATATCAGAACGTGGCAAGAGTCGTAATGAAGACGAGTCAAAAAGTGCTGCCTTTGAATTGTTATATATGGAACTTGAGGACAGCCAGTACAGCAAGGAAGTATTGATGACAATACTGGATAAGTATTCAAAGAGCAACCGAGAAAAGTACTCTGAAAAAGGCTGAGGAGTAAACTAGAAGAAAAATAAGGTGACTCAATCACCTTTACTGAACTGCCTGGACGCAGGGGCGTGATGTGTTTCACAGGGGTTGCGCAAAAAATATTAAGCACGAAACGGTACAGTGAGCGGTGCGTGGATAGCCGAAGTGAGGAAATAAGAATATTAAAATGTGCTGCACAACTTATCAAGCACCAAATCAAGTTACAAGCATACGATAATTCTGTATACCCAACACAGAAAGACAAGACTACCGGAGGTAACAACCTAACGCCAGAGCTTCTTGATATTTTTAGGTCAGAGCTATTGCCAAAAATCAAGATGCTGTGAGGAAAAAGGCTACAGTGATTGAACATGACATAATTGTAGTAATACGTCCACGCTCGTTCCTATCACCAATCCAAGTAGGACTCAGTGTGGCCCTTCATCGTAGGTTCGCTTCGAGGTGGCTTATTGATATGCTCCATAAGTTAGGCATTTCAGCTTCGTATCAAGAGTGTGAAAAATATGAAGCGTGCTTATCTCTATGCTCACCTCCTGAAGTGGATATGGATGCTTACATCCAATTTATTTTCGACAATGGAGATCACAATCTGCGAAGTCTCGATGGCCATGGCACAATTCATATTTTAGGAGGGATTCAGCGCAATACACCAAAGTCTGCATTGCATATAGATGTAAAAATCCTGCGCCCAAAGCGTGCAGAAATGATTGAAAATGGTTTCAGAAAAAACACACTACACCAGCACTTTGCACCAGATATAAACGGGCTTTCTAAGGTCACAGCAGAGAACAGGAATGAGTTGGTGATATGTGAGGACAGCTTGCACAAGGATTTGCCGGAGTGGCGCAATTCCTCAACCGGGATGGAATGGATTTATGGAAGTCGCTCATCAACCGCAAGTAAGCAAGTAAGCAACCGTATGAGGTTTCATCTGAGATCCCACTCCCCTTCATAAACCTCAACCCCACCAACCCCTCAGCCATCAACACAGCTTTGTTGAATGCAGCAGACATATGTGAGAAGCGAGGACAATCCCACTGTATGGTGAGTTAATTTTCTACATTTATCACTGATTCAAACTAGAAGCAAATTCAGCAATTTTTCGTCAAACTTTGGAATTTAGAAATTTTGTCCCTAATAGATTTTTTTTAAATCTCATTGCAGGTGACTTATGACCTAAAGCTGTATACTATAAGGCATTGCCAATGGTGCTTGCCGCGTTTAGTCAAAGTCATCTGAAAAAAGCAATAATTAGGTTAGGTGGTTTTCATCTGTTTAAGTCATTCCTGGATGCCATGAGTGTAATTAAAAAAAATAATTTAATAAACTGTTTTTGTAGATGATCGGGCACTTCTCGCACCATGTAGGCGGGCAGATTCGAGGTGCTGCTGCAGGTATAGGTGCTCAGAAAAGTTATACCTGTGTCAGGCACCGAAGCCAGTGGTAGTAATGCCGTTTCGCAGCTTATTAGTCCGGCAAATATCGGTTTAAGGCGATTTTAGTACATTATGTGGCACTTGATGATCTTATAGTGGACCAGGATCAGAACGGCAGCCTCGGGAAGCTGACGGACGCCTTTTACTAATGTAGAGCATTAAAAGCAGGAGTGGCAGAAAAAAAGAACGCCTCTCTAGCTCTTCTAGTTACCGAACAGCACGAATTCCAGGAAAATTCCAGTAATTCCAGGTTTTTCCAGGATATTTTAGTTATCCCACCTGGGAGAGCTTGGGACTTTTGATATGTTCATCTCAAAGGGGTCCTGAATACAGCTAAAAAGGTCCCGCTTTGTTATTATTTTTTTCCGGGTTAAAACCTAATTTTCCTGGGCTATATTATATTATAAAGTTTCTCGTGAGAGTTATGGTGATAATGCTATAGGATACGTCCAAGTAAAGAGAGATGGACCACTGTGCACAGTCATTGCAAGAATATGCCCAGAACACACAGTGCGGAGTAAAGTATACATTTTTACGAGTGGACATGAGGAATCCAAGGAAGAAATTTCAATCATTCAATGTCGTGATTGCGTGAATAAATTTCTTGTTCGGTGTTTCAACCGATGTATTCGTACATTGTGGCACAAAACACCATCTATATCCCTCACTCAGATGCCATTTAAAGGCATATCTAGAAACGCGAACACGACAGAAACTAATTTCGCCGCATTTGTTACCACTGTAAGCATAAGGAAATGCCTGGGTCTAAATGTAAACAGCGAAAATGACATCACAGGCCATTCGGTTGTTTTCGGAGTGTGCTTGGGAGCTTTCATAACCTTCTACTTTCTTGAGCTTTTAAAACCGAAATTCATACAATTTGATAAGAAAATTTTTAGCCAATGCAATAAGTTCAAGTAACTGAATCAGAATATCGATAGTTTGAAATACATGGAAAATACCCAATTGCAGCTCTCCACAACAGAGGCAGAAGATATTGCAGGTGGTGATAGTGTGAAAGACATTCTGTAGGCAGGTGGATGGTTAATGTAAGACTGTCCACCTGCCTGTGGACTGTGTTCATTTCCGTCGGCGATAAATTTTTTCATTTTTATTTTCTTTGTTTTTCCTTCATGGAATTCTATGTTAACATCTAATTTTTACTTTTCTATTCAAAGTTTCCACATTCTTTCACCACGCAAACTTCATTTGTTCCTTCATTTGCTTGACCACCTGTTGATAACATAAGAATACAATAGTCTAAATAATTGTTACATCATTATTTATAAGACCCACGATCTAATATACCTGTTTTCTTGTTGTGTCGTGCATTGAAAAAAAAATGGAAAATGAAGAGGGGAAAATGTGATCGGCTTATCTACTAATTTCTGTAATCGAATCACCATTTCACGATCTAAAGACATACAGTTAAATACGTTGTAATAAGGCTCGTGTTATAAATGGCGAGAGTGACCATTTGCAGAAAATTTTCGTTATTGTATAATTATGATATCAACAGGAGGACTAGCAAATGAAGGAAAAAAAATAAGCCCTATGGTATTCGTGAAAAAAAAAAATATTTCCACTCACCAAAAAAAACTTAGAATATAAAAGTAAAAATTAGATTTTAACATAGAATTCCACGAAGGAAAAACAAAGAAAATAAGCATGAAAAATTTGTCGCCGACGGGAATGAACACGTTCCACAGGCAGGTGGACAGTCTTACATTAACCATCCACCTCACCGCAGCCTCCGCACCGCAGACCCGTACGCTGATCAATGGACCACACCACCCTTGATGCCGGAGGCTGATAAATAGAGTTTTTATAACATCTATTAAGTTTTAAACGCCTTTTTTGTTTAAACTATTGGATTTATACGCCCATATGTGGGGTGATTCGTGAAAAGCATTCGGAGTTCTATATGCATACGAATTTTCATCAAGATCTGCGACCCGTTTATCGGACACTCCCCTTGTTAGGAGGGCGAAGTATTCAAAACTTCATTGGTTGGTGTTCAACCAATGAGAGCGAATTTTTATCTACTCTGTCCTCATCCCCAAGGAAAATCTGGAGTAACCTCTCTACTCTATCCAAATATTGCTATTGCCATCTTAACCTTGATGGATGTGGTCTGTTAACCGGCAAGTGGTGCATTTCCTTGAGATCACCCTAATATTTGCTTGATTGCTTGAAGATACCTTTTTTCCCAGAAATCGCAGATGAAAATGAGGGTGTGCCTCTTACACGAATTTTTTATCTGCCAGCCTTCGAGCCTCGGTCACGATATGAGCGGCGGGTGGCAGAGCAGTATAGCGGTAGGGCGGTAGTGGCCACGAAACGAGCAGTGATTCGACCTAAGATAAATTTATTATATTCAACCTAAGATAAGTTTGTATGTTCATTTACGTATCACTCTCCCAGTTTCCGGTTGGACTGCGCACTGTTCTCCTGACTGCTTTTGGCCTATGCCTAGCGCCAGGGGGAGCGTGCGAGGCCCTGATTTGTTCTGGGACGAGTGCTGCATGCCTGGAGTGGAATTACCCCGAGCCACACACCCTAGTGGTGGCTTGCACGGTGCATCGTAGATGTAGATGACGTTCAGAATAAAAAATGGCAGTACATACTGTCAGAAGACAGAACTTTCTCGGCCGACATTTTGCCACAGAATGAGTAGAACGGCACAAGAAAAATTTAATATCTGGGATTGGCGGCGAGCGGCACCTATGCTGCTCACGTCTATCATGGCTGGGTTCGAGTGTGTTCCATGTCAAAAATTAGGAACATGAAACTCAACGTTGCCACTCTATCGCTCGCCTACCGCCGCTCGTATCGTGGCCGAGGCAAGTCCCTGGAGAGCTGATGACCTTGGTGCTTAGCGTGAGTCATCAAGGGGAGGGTATTATTCGCTTGCTTGTTTACGGGGGACGCAGTTGCCTAATAACTTAAAAAACTTGTTGTATGAGGCAAGGAAAGGGTGTGGGGTGCAATTGGGGGACAGCGATTGGCCGCGCGACAAGTGCAAGCACTGGAATTTTCCACCCCCCTAACTTTCTCATTTTCTGTCACAGAACGGCTTTGAGTGACTCAACTGTATGCACATGCCTTAAGCTCAACTGAGAGAATTCTGTGAATATTAACATTTGTGCATGCGTCAACATAGGTCAGTGTTGTTCCAAAATGAACAAGGGCAAAAAGTTGTGGTCTTTCACGGTAGTTGAAAAAATTGAAGTGCTTTAAGTCATCAAAGGAAGGTAGGAAAGGTAGGAAACCACGCTGCCGGACTAAGGCATGATGTGCCGTAATCGTGCATTAGAAGATGGAGGAAGGATAAGGTTGCACTATTCCATACCAATAGGGACAGAAGGTCTTTTTGGGGAAAATCTACGAGCTGTGACAGGACATGCGCGCGCGTGCCGCCGTACTGCGACGCCCGTCTCACTAGTAAGTCAGCCGTTTTTATGTAAATCATGAAATTTTTTTATTTTGTCATTCATTGAAGATTTTTGTTGCATCATATTGAAATAATAAATGCTTTAAATTCCATAGACAGTTATGATTTCTTTCAAAGTTTGATTTTTTTCAAGTTTTGATGTTGTATCTACGCCTAATCGTTTGTTTTTTACGCGGCTGACGCTTGGGTATTGTACATTTAACGTGTTTGGATTCCCACTCGTCATCATTTACGGCAAAATATAATTTGTAAAAGTTAACCACATTTTAAAAGGTGACTTACAGCGACTATGACTTGTGCATTAGGAAAACGGTGGGGGGATTCGGATTTAAAAATCAGAGCTCAGTGCGACTGTCCGCACTTACCAACTAAACACGAATTGTAGCGAGGTCGGATTTGTTTTGTTTAAATGAATATCAATTACTCCACTCATTCCAAAGGACAATAAACAATGCAAGCATCGTTGGGCTAAGGCTACAAGTGAATACTTGCCTCCGAGGTCAATACATGCCTATGAAAAATGCCACGTAAATTATAAGAGAATATCGCAAGCGGCTTTGATAATGGCCGAAAATTCGAAGTTAGGCCCGCAACACCTCGCAATATGAGAAAAAAAGCCCCAAAATTTTTTCTTCAACTTCGACGTATAAAAAGAGGGGTGCGCCTTACACGCGTTAACGGCATCGTCAATGCATTATCATCTGAGATTGCCATTGTGACCTCAGTGCATTACTGACTGCCACGTTTTTCCTCGTGGTAACTAACTCGCCCCACCTAACTTCCATTTTCGTTTATCGATATCTAGTATATTCTGGCCACGAACATAGATATTTACCGGTATTTCAATGGGATTCCAAAAGTGTGTTTTATTTCGGAAGTCTAAATGGCAATATCTGCTCTTTCAAGCAAAATTGCTGCATAAAACTGCCAATTGATATTGACATAAATTATTGCTATCTAAGAATAATATCGACTAGATACTCAGAAAAATTATGGAGCACTTTAAAATACGTAATCCTAAGGCATTAATTTTGGCGCTCCTTTACTTTCAGACCGTAACTAAAGTAAGTGATGAGGCGTAGAGCAGAATCGACGAAAAAAACAATAATTTCAATTAGAAATACGCAGATTGAAAATAACGCAGTGATAGCCACAGTATTTGATGGTAAATAATAAAAAAATGTTTATCATCACTCTAGGAAAGGTTTTAATGGTGAATAAAGCAAGATTGAGATATTTACTCGACTATGCCGTTTAAAAAGATGGTTTCCGCCTAAAGAATACAGTGATTCCTGGCAGTGTTTTGAATCCCGAGGCGCACAAATGTTGAAGTGATAACATTCGCTTCGAAGATTTTCATACTCTTAAAATCGGATGATTTTAGAAATAAGTAAGAATAAGAATAATAAAAAGGCTAGGAAATTTTTACATAAATAACATATTCGTACGTGACGTGATCTGTGCATAAATTTCTAAAAACAATAGTTCCGTAGACCGTACACCTCATGAATAAACGCAGTGAAAATATCTGAAAAGTGCAGTTTCTTTGATTTTCGCTCTGATTACGCCAATATCCTAAAAAGGACATTTAAAATTGGTAATAATTTTTGTCGTTGAATAAGCGTCAAAATCCTTTCAGAGTGTGGAATACCATGACGAAATTACTTTTTTGACCATTGATACAATTTTTGTTGCTAGAGAGCTGAATATTAATGGTAGAATTTCTTTTAAAAGCTGTAAAGGCATTGTAAATCTAAAATAATTCATATCCGATAAAATAAACATAGAGACTGTAGCAACAATGTTTTTAGGAACACCAATGCATAAAACAATAATTAGGCCCCGACCCAAGTGAGGGAAATAGGTACCTGAGAAGATCCTAGCGTAGTGAAAGCTCCGCACTGGCAAAGCAAAGAAATTTTCCCTGAACCGTTGCGAAAGGGTTAATCTCCACTACTTTCACGCCAATTGTCCATATCATATTTCCATGTCAACATACCAAAACCCTTACAATAGGATACACTTTCCCTGTCAAGAATACTGTGAGCATTTCACTGAACTCCTTGTGAAGGAACTCCCCCTGAAGTGGAGATTTCACTTGTGGTAAGAAATTGCACAGGTATGCTTTCTGTCCATTTTGGGACCCATGTTCTCGTAACACCATACCCTTTCCTAAGACGGGGTAGAGTTTATGTTGACCCTTTGCCTAACCACCAGTCTCACAGTATGTGCAGTCAACACACTGTTCATGCATTGGAATGACTTAGATTTGTTCCATTCAGTTAAATGCATTAAGTTGAGCGTAAAAAGATCAAGTGCATTTACAAATTCCAAATGGAAATCCACGGTATTTATTAACAATTCTTTGTATAAAGATGCTTCCTATAATTTGGCTAAAAATGACATTTGAGTTGGGTTAAAATTTGTAAATAACCAGTTGAACAAAAGAAGCAAGACTTAGGAGCCTATATTTGAAGGTAAGCAATTAACATTTTTAGTACAATAACTGCAAAAACAAATAGGAGACCATGTCCAGACTGGGGCTGTAACTGAGAGAAAGGATTAAGATAATCCCTGTCTTCAGGCTGAGGATAAGAATCCCACACCCAGCAGGGAGGGGTCCTTGATGACACCTGCGACTTTTTCTAATTTGTATCTTGCTTGGCCACAGAGCCATGTTAATACAACATTCGTTCTCTAGCATAGAAAGATTTACAGTTTATAAACTGCATTCTTTCACATGGGATGAATTATCTGTGATGAATTAACACGTTTCTAAAACCTAAAAATTCTTAAACACGAAAAACAGCACATACAGAACAGGAGCAACCTAGTGGTTAAATGGTATTACTGCAGTAACTGGCCTGTGCATCCTTTTGCATGGACGGATAGTGGGAAAAAACTGAGTAACACAAGTTACATCCTATATCATATTAATCAGCCAACCAACCTCGAATGGCAAATCCTGATGTGAAAACTCACCCCCTGCCAAACACCCTTGAGGTAGCACTCGGGAGACTATGTAAAAGAATGCTGACGTTAAGTGCTGAAACCTAGCTGCAAGCAGTGGATATTCCCACTTCATTCAACACATCAACCTCTATCCAATAACGGATTGTGATACACAAGTACCTACTATTTTCTCTAAATAGACAAATGTTTAAGGACTGTGGGTGGTTATTCATTTCGCTTTCCACACCCTGAGATAAAAGATTAGTTAGTTTGGAGTATGACACAAATCTAAGAAAATCCATCACTTGTTAATCCAAAGTGACATAAGGTATTCTCCCAGAACAGAAAGACTAGACAGCCATAGAAATAAATAGCAGCTGTATTGCATGTTAATCCCCTTCGACGTACACTACTCGATTCAATATAAAAGTTTGAGTAAAATAGACAAGAGTATGACTGTATTCAACGGTTAGTGCAAGCCTGGTGAGGAATTACCCCCTTCCACATACCGTAGATTTGGCATAAAAGGTAGCGCGTAAACATAGAATGAAGGTAGAGCAAAAAATATCCATACCTTAGGAGTCTGGTTCTTCACTTTACCAGCACGAGCTAATGAGCCGTGGACTTTTCCTGAAATGTAAAGTAATCCCTCGTAAATGTTGCAAAAATAAAAAGAGGCCCACATAATGATTACACAAAACATTAATCCAATTACCACCCTAGGATATACACATACCTCCCTTCAGTGGAACAGTCAAGTCCAGCATTGGCGACGGTAACCCAGATACTAAATCCTCATCTTCGGCTGGTTTTCCTTGGCTGTAGAGAAGTACCTCACATTCTTCCACATTGAGCCGCGAAAGGACTTTCTCCTAGAAAAAAAGATTTACATCAGACAATGCTTCTACGGTATTCCGGGCGGAATCTCGAATAGATGAAGTCTAAGTAGTTGGACCCAGGCAACACTAGCGAGAGCTACTAAATAACAGAATAACTACGCAATCATTTTTGGCGCGTTTTAGTAAGATAATGATGTAAAGGTAAGTGACCACGACTAAGAGAAAATCATGACATTCAATGCAAGAACATTCACGCGTTCGGCGAAGCATGGTAACAACCGCCTTACAAATATCGTTATATTTACGACTCAACTGCACCCAATGACTACCTCATTTCAATGTTTTAACTTGACCAGTCGGTCGGACAACCCGCTTCGGCCAAAAGCGAAATCCCCAGCAATCATATGACAGCTTTCATTGTCTGTTCATAAAGACTGATCATAGTTTCCAATAGCCCTTGAAAATGAACATTTAAACAATCCACATAATATTACAAAAGTTAGTTTACCCACCTTTATCTGAGAAATATTTTCTGTCTCCTCACATTCGATGACGAATGTCTCGAGGCCGCGAATTAGGAGCTGCATATTGCTGACTCTAAAAGGATAAAAAAGTTAATAACCCTGCCTATCACTAAGTATAAACAAGGAAATTCCAGTGATACTCACAAATTAAAAAAATATTACTATTGGAAGGAAGAAGGCTTCCTAGGCAAAATAATACAACTTAAAAAATACACGTGTTACGCACGGTGTCCGCGTATGCTTGACAATATCCTTAAAGCATTAAAAGTGTCAAACATATCATGAATAAAATGTTACATAAGTGAACAAGAATTTTGGACATCGTAGAATAGTTATTCTGCAATCTATTTCGAAAGGACCAACAATCAGAACAAGAAACTAAATACCAACACCTACCTTGATCACCCCACAACGCAAACGGAAGAAACTAACCGGAAGTGAACTCAACTATATAGCTTATAACAAATTTAAAATATTAACTTTTCAAATGAATAAAGAGAAATATATATAATTGAAATTAATGTAATAAAATACTAAATAAATGTCTGAAATTTAATTTTGTGCTAATTTAGTATTTATTTTAGTTGCGTAGTAGCTAAGAAAAAATGAGGCTGCAAGGGCGAAGGTAGTTTATGATATGTTGTCCAATGCTGTCGTACACAAGTTTTGTTGTTGCTACACGTGTCGTCAGATTATGAATAGTTTTATGTTATTACTTGTGAAAGGGCCGCCAGGGACATCATCTCGGACGTGAACTTATTATGTAAAAGTGTTGTCGTTAGCCTCAGTAACATGTTGTACACTATATTTGCTCTTATCTTGTCGGCGATGCATCTAATGTATTCGGCTTGGAGTATGATGAAATACTTATGGATTTTCCTAGTTCGCCAATATAAAAGTGCTATGAAGAAATACAGTGGTGAAGAAGAGTTGAAGTACATTATAAAGTCTGTGAAGAGGCTTAATAAAATACCGGCACATCTTGCCATAATCATAGTGAATGAGAAGATATCTTATTATGACTTAGCTAACGTAATCATTTGGTGTGTTGCTGCTAGGATATCGTGTGTAAGCTTCTATGATCATACGGGTAAGATAGACTTTTAGCCTTGGTGTTGAAACAAACCGGTCTTGTGTCTTAATTATATGTGAGGTGCTAAACGAAGTCATGTGTCCTTACGTCATACCCTCCTATTACTAATTTTTCTGTATGTAACGTGATTTTGCTAATTTATTAGTTCTGTTGGTGTTTATAGAATTTGCATGTATCATTAATTCCGGTAACAAAGAAATTAATATTTGGTCCAACTAAATATGTGCAGGTGTTCTTAAAGAAAACGAAATGAAACTACGTTCAGCCTTGTTAGAAAAATGGAAGGAACCTCCTGTCATTTGGGGAAATGCCCCGCAAAGAAATGGAATCGTGAAAGAAAACGGATATTCCAATGGTAAGTATGGTCTTTGTACATTTTTAGCCCATGTAATTAAAACCGTAATACTAGGGATATTCAATGTTTTGTCTGTTTTCCTGCAGTTTTATTGTGTCTTTCTGTAATTCTGAATGTGAAGAAGAAGTTTTTGTTTGTATTTTCATTCAGAATATTCATATTACAGGCATCTCTTCTAATGCAGATGGGGTTTCAATAGAGCGTTTTGCGCTTCAGGTGTTGCTTATATCACCTAGCGAAGGCCGAGAGGCATTCACAGCAGCAACTCGACATATATGTGATAGTGTGCTATCAGGTACATTAGAGATATCTAGTATAAATGAAGAATTTATCGAGGAAGCACTTAGATTAGGATCAAAGGACAAACCTGTCGCTGACCCAGAACTGGCTGTTTGGTGCGGAAACTATTGTTGTAACTGCGGTTTCCTGCCTTGGCACACACGTGTTACACAATTCCTGTAAGTTTACTTGAGGCAACCTACTTACTGCCAGTGTGCACTGCTCTTCAGAACCTGTAAATGTGTAGTATTGTAGTGGTTAATTTTTTTTATTTTCCGTGAGTTTGTACCTTACTCTTCTTACAAAATATTCACCAACATTAGTGTATATGTCTGCCCTAATGCATGTTATCAAACTTCGTAAAAGTGATTCAACTGAAATTCTGGCATACATTTCCTACTTGTACCCAGAAATCGAGTTATGTTTACTGCAAAATTGATGGTGGGAACGATCCCTTTCTATAGTATTGTATAGTGTGTGCTATTATCTAATTTTTTAAGTAGTTATCATCGGAATTGAAGTGCCTATCATATTGTGACTTTGATTTCACATCTGTGGATAAAATCTACTCTCAATTCAATGATTAGATAGTACCAGAATCCATGAATCAGTCCATGTTCACATTTTTCTCAGTCTCCTACAAGGGAAAGTTAATTAGAATATTACGAATATAATAGCAGTGACAATAGTTTTTTTCCTTTTGTCTTTTTTATATTCTAAGAGTTGTTACTTTCTAGTAGATGTGCCTTTGTTACGCTAGCGCCAACTATGTCATGTTTTAACTCTCAAAAATGCACTTCTAATTTCTCCACCTCTACTGCCAGCTCTGTTGTGAATATTAACAAGGCCACTGCAACTTAACATATAGTGTGCCTTTTGATAATTTTAATTGACAGCACCACTTTTAACCTTGGGAAATTGTAAACTGTCTTTAACTAAGGTCTCATCACATTAATTCTCAGTGCAAAACCAACTGAAATAAAGCATACTCCTGTTAAAAAACAATACAAATTGTTTCCCTCCTTACTGTTAGTCATGCTCTACGGCCTTATTTTTCTTTGGTGAACTAAGAATTTAAAGAATGCTGTTTGTCATTATACTGTGCTTTGCTATCTGAATTGCAGCTATTGCACATTGTATGCTTCCATCCTATCTGCTACAATTTCTGATACACTTGCGTTAGTTTTACCCCTTGTCAAATGCTTCATCAAAATCAACACAATTAAGCTAACTTTTCTCTATTCTTGTTACTGCTATGGTGTCTCACTTTCCTAAAATTCATGGATCCATAGACTTATCTTCGCTGCTTCTCTATCTTTTAGGTTGATGAACCATAATTGACATACCCTAGTTTTCCTTTTCTTAACTAATGTCACATTGTAAGCCATATGCACTTTTCATTTTAATTCAGTAGTTATTTCCCTTTTCTTAAGATACTTCTTGTTTTCTCTGTTCCAAACCTATTCTTCTCTGAGAGTATTAATCCTAAGGGAAATTAATCTGATCATACTACAATGTTACTACCCATTGAGGTGATAAAAAAGGTGTTAGTGGAGTAGAATAGCAAATATTGGTGTTGATATTTGAATTACTCAAATTTTTTATGTTTAGTCTACTGACAATCCCAAAATATGCTTCTCTTTGAACAGTGATAATTGAATTGTCTGGGTGTTAAATATGAGTGTGGTTGTGGATCTTTCCTTTCTCCAGGAAACTGGTAAATGCATGAAATTATTGATTAATCAGAATTAAGTTACACAATCCTGGGATTAATGATCAGAACTTCTCCAGGTTGGGTAACAAAAGTAATGAAAGTGTTGAAAGTAATGTTGTGTGTAAATAAGGTAATTTTTGTATGGTGGAAAATTTGATTCTTGGTAGCATAGCAGTAGGCTTTGTCTATATGCTGTTAAAGATAGGTGTATTTTGTGTTTCTTTTTAAAGTGTTTCTAGCATTATATTATAGAAATAATTTTCTTCTATCAATTGATGAGCCTTACTTATGTATCTCTCACTGGATGCAGAACAGGGAGGTCTGGAGTAACCTTCTTCCGGGAGTTTCACCATCACATTTAGTTTCTCTGACTAAAGTATCATTTCCTAATAAAAAAGTAATTTCATGGTTATTTTCTTTATTGGGCACAATTTTTAACGCCCATACATACTTTCGCTGCACTAAATTAAGGATTTCCTTAAGAGATTGAGAAGGGTGAGAATAGCCAATGCCGCAGAGGTCTTCGCTCTGTCATCCCATGAAGATAGGAAAAGAAGGTACTGCAATTCCACATAAGACATTTATTGTACGAAATGGGTTTCGCCACAGTGCAGCATCATCAGGTAGAGCATTCAAAAAATGGTCACTATATATACACAAAAGTTGGGGAAAGAGGGTCGGAAAAGGACAGGTACCAGGGGGGGGGGAGGAGTTTGAGTTGCGTGCAATGCCCAAGTCATTGCCCAAGAGGGTTGGGGGAGGCTGCTGCACGGGGGGTTAAGTGCAAGCTTGGGAAAGTAAGCAGTGGTCGGGCGTAGGATTAGGGAAGTGGAGAAGGGGTGAGCGAGTAGGGTACTACATCTCGTTAATAATAGTCTTTTCACAACACAAAATCTCTAATTCCTATAGTGCATGCATGAACGTGGAATTGCTGTACCTTCTTTTCCTCTCTTCATGATGGATAAATTACATCAAGTGACGCCTGAAACCGTTACATCTGTCATCCCACTCAACATTATGTACCATCATCATTAACCCTTTTACTGCCAGCGGGCCGATGTATCGGCTCACATTGGATGTGCGAAAACTGCCACGGACTGATTTATCGGCCCAACTTTAAGTACCTGAATGTAATGGCCCAACTTTAAAAAACAGAAAATAACCTTTGCAGTCTTTGCACATCCGACCTGAAATGGGCTGGCAGTAAAAGGGTTAAGTCAGTTGATCTCAGATAAGTCCTTTGTTGTGAGCAAAGTTGAACGGCAGGACAGGCTACCATGGACACTGCTCATAAGCAAAATCCCTTAGGGGTGTCTTGCACTGTCTTTGCTTCCCTGTCAATAATAGCTGATTTTCAGGAAGTAATACTGTGCTTTAGCGGCAAGTCTTGGAAAGTGAGTAGATGGGGCCTGAATGTAACTTGAGAGCTAACATATGTATGTATCAATAATCAGTTTCTATTGAGAGTACAATATGGATAGTACTGGGTCATTGCTGAAGACAGAACTTTTTGTTGTTATTGTGGTGGCAACAGTTCATTTAAAAAATCAATGTCATAAACTGCATTACTTTCCATACCCATGTCCTCTTGAGAATTACAGTATTTCTCATATCCTAAGATGCACTTTTTGTACTTGAAAATGCATTACATATAATCGGTCTGCATCTTATGGGCCAGCGATAAGCTCTTTTCATGCATCTGATTTTGCATTGCAGCAGCTAGCTGAAGGTTCTCTCTCCATCATTCATGTATTGAAGGAATTCTATGATCAATAATAATATGATGATAATTTTAATAAAGTCAAATGGAAATTCTTGTCGGATAACACACCAGGTGATCTCCGCCCACTTTTGGATGTGCAACTTGCTCATTGTCTTCAGGACTATGATGAGGGTTTTTAATATGGTTGCTATTTTTGATATCAACAGTTTCATTTTCTTTAACGTTAATGTGTGTTGAGAACATTTTTTTTTCTTTAAAATATGTACTAACACAAAATATCTCAGTGCGTCTTATGGTGCAGTGCATCCTGTGGGCTGGGGAAATTGGTTAGTAATGTGCAAATAAGGTGAGCACACACCCTTTGTTGTGTCGGGTGCTTAGGTCTTCCTAGAATGCAAGGAATTACTTACAACCAAACTTCTTCAAATGGTAGTGCTGGTAAAAATGTCTGCACATGTACTACCATGCAAATCATGGTTGTCTATACTGTTACAGGGTGTCCGATGAATCTCAATTTCTTTTTTCCCTGAGTTTTCCAGGTTTTCCAGGCAAATGTTTTGCATTTTCCAGGGTCATGCTGCACTTTTTTTCAAACATATTTTTAATGAATTTCTAATAAAATCGTCATAATGTTGCCAACATGAAAAAACGAAAAGTTTCGGTCCCTACTTTGAGTTAAAAACGTAAGAGTATACAAGGAATGTGGAGTATTACGGGTTTTATTTCAACCAACAAATAAACAAAAACGGTTAACTGACAACAAAATTCTGAATCAGGTGCAATTTGGACACAATAAAGTAGATTCAGACTAGTTTGATAAAGAACATGTAAATAAAAGAAACTGGTGTGACATTTTTCAATTAGTGCATTTCCGATTCAATTTCAGCAACAAATTTCTCGGCTTTTCAAGAAATTACGTTATATTGGTTTGCAGCTCTTGAAATTTTTGCAGTATGTACCTCTTTCTTATTCTTTTTCTCTTGAAGCCTTGGTACCTTTCCTCTTCTCCCCAAAGGCTTCACTGTACTTTACATGAACATTTCGGAAACTGTGAATTAATTGCTTTGTGATAGGTACGGATCTAACGCCCAAAAGCATTCAATTATGTAAAACAAATTGTATTTTTTGGACAATTAACGAATTTTAATTAGGTTGGATTGCCCCTGTACAGTGGCCCTGTCGACTACGAACCCGATGGTAGTGATTTCCATACGCAGTGACCGCAAAATGTAGTTCCGCTCCTTCAAAAACATTTCTGCAAACAATAAAACGAGGAGGGTTGATATTATTTGGAAAGGATTATCAATTACATATATAACAATACCCAATTATCCATTTAGGTTGCCGGCGGAATGGTTTTCGTATAATGGGGGAAATGCCACTGCGCATGCTCAGACGTTTAGATTTCTCGTAAATTTGGCCACACCAAGAATTCCATTCGTACGGCTCTTCGAACAGAATCTTGATTTCCGCGTGAAATTCTGTTTCCGGTGACAGATTTCGGCATCAATTCCGATTCCATTCGTAGCGGCCATTTTACATGGGAATTATTCCGAGTTGAATTTGCCTTGTTATGAAATCGGCCCCCTAGACTGCGCATCGGGAGAGTGGGGTGGGATGACGAAGCACAAGCTGCAAGCGGGCAAACAGCTATGAAAAGAGTATTAAATGAACAGGGAGCGCAAGGCTACGCTGAGCCGAGTATAATGCAAGCAAAGGCGCAGGTTAAACATCTCTTTCTGCCTTAATGGAAATCGGCTGCCATGCATTTTCCAGGGTTTTTCGGAAAAAATACAAAAATTCCCTGAGTTTTCCAGAACAAAATATTTCCCTGAGTTTTCCCGGTTTTCAAGGTTTTCCAGGTCGCCGGACACCCTGTGTTACCTAAACCTGTCAGTAAAACATTAAAAGATGGAGATTATTAACTTTTCTTCCGAAATCTAATGAAAAAAATCACAATGCATCTGGGCCAGTAAAAGTGCTGTTTTAAAAATAAACTCTGAGAGTTAGCCTAGCAACGCGTTTGATTTATGTCTAATATTTCTCTCTCTCGGATATTTGGCCTGAGTGGATTTTTACAAGTATGAACTTAGTAAATATGAAAAAAAACCCTCTTATAAAACATTCTGTGCAACAATTCAATTTGTTGTATTATTACTACTAAAAGCTATACTCAGTGGTGGCCAAGAGGATAGTTTTTTAAGCAGCTGTCTGGAAGATCTCAGATTTAAGTGTCGGAAACCTTTTTCTTTCATGTATGGGTGGACCAAAACTGTGAATCTCAGTGTTGAGAAAAACCAACCGCAATTTCCACAAAATTTATTTTGCTGGCAAGATGCACGTTTTCACCACACATTGGCATATTCATGTGTGGCTCATGATTATGCCACAGTGGAGAAACGTGCACCATCCGAGCAAAATAAAGTTTGTGGAAATTACAGTTGGTTTTTCTCAACATGGATATCCATCATTTCCACGATGGCAGGCCTGATATCTCGGGATGCTTAAACATCCAGGGCTACTACTAGAAACATCCAGAAATGTGATTGTTACTCAACAATAAACTTTGGTGCTAGGAGAAATCTTCCCTTACCGTTTTAAGCATCATCTTGAGTTAGGAACTTAGGTTTTTAATTGCAGCTTTGAATTTCTCTCAGGAAGTTTTGTTAGCATGGAATCAATGTCCACAAACTGTACATGTATGGATCCAATACATGACAGTGGGTTTAATGTTACAGTATGGTCACATAGTTAAGGTAGAGGTTTGAATAAAATTTTACAAACATTTGTGCTCCATCAGTTTATTACAACTATATAGTTTGTCCTCCTTTAAATTGAAATCTCTCATTATAAAATTTTCATTCAAATGTAAAATAATGTAGTTTATTCATCCTTTAATACATTAAATGTGTGTCATTTATCAATGAATATGTACTTAGTTGAAGTTTTTGTGTTATTTATAAACTTCTTCTGTTAATTTTATAGGCACCTGCAGACCCATCATGATGTCAGTCTCAAGGACTTCATTTCTGTGTTAGAAAAATATTCTAAGTGCGAACAAAGGTTTGGGAAGTGATTCTTCTTGCATTCCCCAGAGAAAGTGAAAGTAATTAAGTGTGAGAAGTTTACCAAGGTGCTCTATTTTTAACAATTTCCTCTTCTTAAAATAATGACTGGTGTAAATGCTTGAATGCCTGATATTGACATTTTATATAGCAGTTTCATTTTTTTAAGCATTCTTAGTGGTGAACCCCTAAGATTGAAGTATTGATTCTATGACATCTTTCGTAATCATGAGTTAAAGACATCACATCATTTCTGTTGTAAATTGTATTCCAGTGCTAATTTATGTGAGAAATGTAATCTAGTACTTATGTTATCATTTTTGAGGATCGAGGACCTAATTTTTATTGAAAACATTAAATTATGAAATAAATTTTTGTTGAATTTGTATCTTCTCACTCATTTGTCCCTGGGAAAAAAATAAAACGAACAATTTCATGGACTTCAACTTTATTCCTGACTGTAAATGTCAACCCAATTCCAAAAGTTTTCAATGTTGGAAACAATGATTTTGCATAACAAATTGGTACAAAAATATATTGCAAACTTTGCTCATGAGGGAGGGTTAACTTTACTCTAAAACATAACAATGGCAATAGATGTTAATACTAGTCAATGAAGCTTGACTGATCAAGTCTGCTCATGGCAGGTTTCGAGAGGAGTTCATCTTTACAAAAGGAACTTATAATCAAGATCACCCTACCAAAGGAATCCACACACTTGTTTGGTAAAGGGCCACCACTTTTGGATCTCTCGATTGACTTCAAATGCACTCACAGTTGTCCTTAAAAAGTCTTCATCAAACAAAAATATAATACATGTTCACACACTAGGAAACATATCACTCATAAACAACTCAAACTGTCCCACTTTTGTTTCCAAGTACAATTATCCCCACCTTGCAGTTAAAGAGTACAGTGACCTAAGAAGGTCAAAAGCACGTCCATCTGATACAGTACTTTTATCCTCACTTAAAAGTTCAGTCGAGTTAAATAAACTGGTAGACGTCTGTTTCTCTGGAAGGTATTTTGGTGCCTTGGATGTTCCTGTACTTGGTGAGGTCGTTATTTCAACAGTGGACTCCGGTGGATCTGTTGCTTGAAGTTTTTCTGCTTTAGCTGTGTAATTTCTGTTTGGCGATTTCACCTTTTTGATTGGGAACCAAGGAATGGTGAATTTGGGTGCATAAGTTGTGATTGGTGGTTCAGTCCTTTCTAAGTTGCCTGCATTGCTGAGATGTTGCACTGGAGGCAGTTTCACTTTGGATGGCGGTGCTCTCAGGATTATGCGAGATGGTGGAGCTAAAGATGTCCTTTCATACTGGCTACTCACAGTTGTTGAGGTGGTGGGCTCCCGAGTACCATCCTCTTCTGGAATGAGGCCCACACTCTTCAGAATGTGGTGATCGTCCTTTCTCAATAAAGCCTTGAGAAGGCGAGCATTTTTTTCATTAAGTCCAATTCCTTTGGCATTGTGATCATTAACAAAAAGTAGCACAAGCCTAGGATTTCCATGCTGAGCCCTTTCACTTTCATCTGCTCCATTCAAGCTCAGCACTTCTGTAGCATTGAATATTTTCGTTTTTTCCCCAGGGAAATTTATCTTCACTGGTGCTGGTGTTGAAGATATGGGAAGGAGTTCATAATCTGAGTTGAAATCGGGAAGTGGAGTTGGTTTTTCATTGAAATTATGCTCTGCAGGCAATGAATGAGAATCTTCCATTGCAGGGGTTGACTGGTTAGGAATAAGTTTGGTGGTATGTTTTGGAATGTTAGAATTTGGCTGGGATGGAAGGAAGCTAGCACTCTGTGCATGGATCAATGATTCATCTTTTTCTGTTACAGGATTATTTATTGCCTTAAGAAGATGGTTTGCATAAGTATCATAAGAGACGGTGCTTCTGTGAGAATTTGCTAAGTTGTTTTTATTTGGGTCAGTCATCTGTGGAAGTTTTGCTGTGATTCTGGATACTATGGAATTTACAGTCTGTGATGCTAAATCGGTTGTGGGTGTTAATGGGGTGGTTGTGCTTGTGCTGGTCGAGGGTGTAGTTGACACGTTTTCCTTTAGGAAATCAGTTGTGCTCAAGTAATTTGGTTCTAATGAATCTGTGTAAGAGGATAAATATTTATTGTTGTCTGGTATTTCATCGGTCTCGATGGAAGTCATTGCTAAACGATTTAATTCCTCCGGTACAAATTCATTTAAAATTTCATCTAGTGCTGCAGTTGGAATGTTAATATCAGTGAAGCCATTCTCCTCATCATTTGATGTGAGCCCTTCATGGCCAGGAATAGGGTCCTGAAATGGAGGCAAGATTTTGGTCTCGAGTGGTGGAAGGTTCTCCTCCAATAAAACTCCTCTGTGCCCTTTGCTCGAACCTTCACTATGTGATAAATTGTTGTCATTTTGCTGGCTGTCGTTTTCTGCTCTCAGTAAAGGTGTCAAAGATGTTCTATTTCCATTCAGTGAGGGTGTCAAATTGCTGATCTCTGGTCTTGTTGTGGTGGCAGTTTGAACATCATCAGAGCCTGGTCCCTCTGCATCCTGATGGGAGTGATTTTTCAATATATCACTCGTCGTATCCTGTTCTGGTATTTTTTGGGTCGGTGTTATGAATGGGATTGTTATGTAAAATCCAGTCTGTATTTTAGAAGAGGAGTCACTTGAATGATATGGAGATGGGGTGGTCGTTGTCTGTGGTATGTTTGCTGTAGTGGGACTTTGAAAAAGAGGAAGTCCAGTGGTGGTAGTCGGAGTTTGGACATCAGAGAAGTCAAGAACTTCATCCTCATCTTCCTTGAATTTGGAGTTACTGGATGTTTTTTCATTCCCTGCTGAAGTTAAACGAATAGGTGAAGTTGGGTTATGAGGGTGGCTGACTGATGCCAGAGCATCTCTAAATGTTTCAGGATCCTCAAGATATGCTGACAAGGCACGACTAAAAACTTGGGCTAGCTCTCGCAAATCACTTGGAGTCTTGGAAAGATCATCATCTTTTGGGAACTTACTTGATGTACTGGTTACCTTACCATTTTCTACTTTAAAGAAAGGAGTTATTTGAATAGTTTCCTTGTCTGGTGATTTTTCCTTGAAATTTGGATTTTCTGTGTTTAAATTTGACAATGAGTCCTCTGTTGTAGTCAAAATGTCAGAAAGCTCTGATTCTGTAATTGATCCAAGTGACATAGCTTCTTTTAAAACAGGTTCAATTGCATTTTTAAATAGGGTTTCCATGGAGTATTTTGTAAGTGAAGAATTTGACTGAGATAGTGCCTTATTAATATGTTGAAATAAACCAGAGTCCTCAGATGTGAAGTTTCCAAGTAAATAATCTTTCATCTTCTTAGAAGGTGGGTCAGTCTTTTTAATGTTGATGTCTGATTTAGGATTTTGGAGTTCGTTGCCAACATTAACAGAATCTTTTGAATTCCATTGAAGGTCATGAAATACTGGCTCATTCACAATATAATCACTTCCTTCTGTCTTTTTTGTGTTTGTGTACGAGTCCTTACTTCCTTCTTTTGATTTGGTGCTGAGCTGTGGGTCATTATATTTAACAAAAGACACTGTCTCATAACCATTACTTGGTTTTGATGGCTGTTGCTGCCTAGATTGTTGTTTTTGTGTCGAATATATGCTCTCCCTTTCTACATGCAGTGATGATCCAGGCTTCTGAATAGGGGAAGGATCTGCAGGAATTATGCCTCTTAAATTTCCATGTATCCTTCTGGGTGTGCTCTCAATTAGGTCATCACTGAGGGATTCTATGTACAGAGCCAATGAGCGCACTGCCCCTGGACTAGATGAAAGAGGAAGAACTGGTGGCGTTCGAGTGCCTGTGTAGGGCTTCCCATCTCTCTTCTCATCATTTTTTGCCAGTTGTTCACGTCTTTGATGAAGGAACTTCTCTAAGTCCATCACAGGCCTATATGTCACCACTTCATCTTCATCTTCTGAAGGCTGGGCAGTCTCGACTGTCCCTTTATCTTCAGCATTTGTTGTATTGTTTGGTGCAAAAGAACTTTCACCTTTATTCTTTGTAGGCTGATATTCATCTGGTTTATCCCTTTGAGTTGGCGGCCTATATGTTATGACTGAATCCTCCTCTAAGTATTGGGAGTTCTGGAGCGAGGCAGCTAATCCTTTTTTAGGCGTGCTCGATGTTGTACTTGATCCTCCACTTTCAACACTGGTTTTCTTGATTCCTGAAGGAGTGGTAACTGTGTTCTGTGGACTGTTTGTTGTGGAGGAGTGTGATGCTTTTTCCCTGGAATTAATGTCAATAAATGGAATGCTTTCTGTCACCTGACTAAAAGTGACTGTCTCTGAACGGCGATCCTGTGTTAGTCCTCTTCTATGGCTGCTGGCATAGGATGAGGTTTCCGCCAGAATTTGACCTTCATTGGGTGAGTTTTTGTTGCTTTTAACTTTGAGCCTTATGACCCTCCTCATTTTGTCAGCCCTCCTATTGTCTGCATCATCATTATTACCATTCCAATTATTTCCTTGTGACCCAGCATTTTCAGTATTCATGTTTGAAGTTTGTATAGTGGTTTTGATTGCATCCTCTGCCTCAAAGTAAATTTTGGACTTATCATTATCTTCTGTTTGTTTAACTGCTCTTATAATTCCATCCTCAATGACAAGTTTAGGGCTTCCATCACTAACTGTGCTGTAGCCATTTTCTGCTATACTCCTGAAATTTGCAACAATTTTTTTGTGAGACAAGTCTCTTTGGAAATTAGGAGGCTCCGGATTGTTTTGCTGTTTCTGCTGGTAGATCGGGGGATTCACATTGATGCTTTTTCTGTTTTGATTGACTCTAGGATTTCTTTCTTCATCATTTTCTACTTGGTCCTCAACAGTGGAAATTCTACGATTGCTGAGATGAAGAGGTTGGCCTGGCTCATAATAATTGTTCCTGGCACCTTGTGTATTTGGATCAACGTATTGTTGTATGTTTGGGTGAGGTCGATAGTTTGCAGTTATGCTCATACTTTCCCTGGACTCAGATGCAAGTCTGTCGTACTTTGATTTTTCTCTATCCCTTCGGAGTGTGTCAGCACTCGGCTCGTAGTAATTTTGGGAATCTTCACAGTCCACTCGAAACCACCAATCACATATTAAGTGAGACTGCCGGAAGATTGTTCCATTTGGACAGAGAAATGACATCTTCCTACCACCATCACATATGTGGAAAACCTAGGTAAATAGGAAACAAAATTTCATGAAAAGGACATGATAATTAACGAGAGCTGGATAACTCATGTTATCATGAATAAACATGGTGATAAAATTAGTACCTAATTGACCATTTTTTCACTATTTATATGGAGAACAATCAACACTTTGAATTAGGGAAATGGGCTTATGTACTTGTAAGTAGCAGAAAACAGCAAATTCTATTTCATGATTCATCTTTAACTCTAAATTTTGTTTCTTAGGAGTTCAAAGAAAGACATCGCCCTTACTCTTCAGATTTCCTTGAAATATGATAATATGCATTCTTCTGATATTGGGTTCCATTGCGTTTTGTTGCTTTACGGCCAACATTTCACCTCTCATCCAGGGGGGTGTGTTTGAACCGCTCAACATAATTACGATCAAGTAACTATGGAGTCACGTGGTACAATCACAAATGGTTCGAAAATTTGGTGAATTGAAACAATTCGTAAAAATCTCACACAGCCTTTCCGATCGGGTTTTTTTTGCTGGGATATAGGTAGTTGATGGAGTCAAATATCTCGATTAGAGTCTCATTAAACAGCATATCAGAAACTCAGTTTATTTGTATGTATCAACCACACCAAAATTGCGGACCTTTCGTTATTATGCCACGTGACCAAAATTATCTCGAGCTGTTCATACACAACCCCCCACAAGGCTTGTTCAAATCCTGAAAATGAATCCTGAGTGCCATCTTCTAAATAACAAAAAAGGGTGGAACCCAATAATAGAATGAAGCAAAGATTTAACCAGTTTCTTTTATGATTTTATTTATCAAGGCTTGTGCATACCCAGTTTCATAAATGGACAGATTGAGCTTCAAAACATATCTGAGAAAGCAGGAAATTTTTATTATGAAAAACATTGTATGATTAACAACAAATGTAACTGGGCTGCACCCATTCATCAGTGAAGGCAGTAAAGAGGGCTTCGGCCTGAACATCCCAAACTTGCAGTTAAGTTCAATGATGAAAGGCATATGTTTAATTTTAGGCTAAATTCTTTTGTTAAATCATGTATTTTTAATGTTTGCCATCTCTACTCCATAAGGATATATTATCCATGAAGTACCTATACCTAATCATCCAACTCACCATAAGCAATGTAACTTTTTTTAGCTCTGCTTTTGCTTTCCATGAATTTAGCTTCAAACTTAATATGTAAAGTGAATAAGTTTGTGGGCCAATTGAGCAGCCTTTTCAGCCTTACACATATGTTAATGTATGTAAAACTCAGACGGAGTACTCCCACATAACTCTTTTTGCATAATTTTCATATGCTTCAAATGCTTAACATGAAACTCTCGACTTATTGGAGACAATTTTAAATTAAGCCCCATTGGTTTCAATTATTCCCTACAAGATTTAACAATTCCTTAGGTGACTTAGGGGAGGGAGCTTGGTGGCCTAGTGGCTAGAGCGCTTGGCTACTGATCGAAGGGTCCCGGGTTCAAATCCGGCTGAAGCCTTTGGATGCCCCTAAACAAAAAAAAATCCTCGGAGTGCGAGGTGGCCCCCCTACCCTGAATGTGTGAAATTCACACGCCCGTGGCTTAGTCCAGGGTGAGCTCTACCCTCAACTATCCAAACCAACCTTCAGGTTGAATCACTGAGTGAGAGTAGGTGACTGAGATACATGTCATCCAGCACACAATTACAAGAAATTTTGGAAATTGTCTAAATGTATGCAGGGGAAAAAACATAATAGGTATAGGTACATATAATGAAAGCTTTAAGGCACTGCATTTCCACCAACTCACCTGGCATTTTGTTTCCATATCAGCAAAATAGCCAGATTCCTTTACATTACGACATGTGAAACTAGTAATGGGAATAGCAGCTAAATTTGGAAAATCAATCCCAGGTCTTCCTTTGACACCTGTAAAGCAATAGATGTTTGAATTTAACAATAAAATGGTTGAATAAAAAATAAAATAGTACATATTGTACTGATATTATGTCAGCAGAGATAAGTTTAACACTAGCATTAGTAGATTTATTCTATGATAAAATACAGATGTACTTTTGAAGTAAAGTCATTGGCGCAGCTTACTGAAAGGTTTATAGCGCATGCCAAGGAAGATGACAAATGCTGATGAAGTGTGGTGGTGTTTAATTCTATGTTTCTTTAAATTTTATTTAATGATTGAAGCATTAAACTTCAAACTAAAATGTTGAGCAAAACAAAGGTGTGTTGCTGCCATATGTATTCATTAAATATTTTCTGGAAAAATGAGTCAGACATGCATAAAGAGACAGTAGGCATGATGGTCATAGATGTACATAATTGTATAGGTGCTTCCTTAAGCTGATGTTGAGATGTTGCTGGCCAATAGCTCACAACACTAACGAGTGTTCCTAGATGGCTTCTGTGGTATCAAAAACTGACATAAGTGGTTGTGTAGGATAAAGAAATGGGAATAATAATTGAATTTTAAGGGTGAAGAAAGAGATGAAAGAACAAAACCGTGAAATAGCTATCTTAACATATATATCATAGCCAATTGTTTACAAAAGGCAAAGAGATAGGTATGTAGGTAAAAGACATACAAATCCACTCATCTTTCTCCCCCAACCCAACCAGGAGGGCAATTTCAGCACCTCAACACATGACTGTGGTTTCACTAAATTTCATCCAATTGTCCTCCATCATCTCATCTTATTCTCCTCTGAAATAGGCAGCCTATTTAGCCACTAATGTTCCATAATGCCCTGCCCAACCTCCTTTCCCACCTTCACTGGTCTTTCATCATTTCTCCAAACCTTCTCCTAAACTATCATGAGGTTGCATGAGGACAGGGACAGAAAAGCAGAGAGTACCACTGAGGCTATCATAAGCAGATAGAATACTTGAGGTTACCATAGGTACTGGTTTGCGTGGGATAACACCACTTTTGAGTCCCAGCATCCCAAAAGAGTAAACAAAAATACTAATTTGTACTGGTAGGTATTCAAATTTTCCATTTACAAAAAATAAAAATCTCCTTCAGAAGTGCAATGAAAAATATTTATCATTTACATTAAAATGAAATGATCTTTCCCTTAACAGATTGGAGATAGTGTCCGAATATGGGTCGGGTGAGTGTCTATTCTCATGTGGACTGCGCCTGAGTCTGAGTCGGTTGCTCTGTATTATACGCAGCAAGAACTGTTCATGCTAGATTTGGCCGGCGGCTAAAAGAACATAATTAGACATCTTTAAAAGCGTTTTCTTAGAGGCTCCAACTTCTGAAGCTGTTTTTTCATTTTTTGGACTTATCTCAAGAGCCAGTTGCCAAAACCCTAAAATTAGGCAGTCTGCATGTCTCAAGACCCCTGAAACAGCTCAGCTTCCACTGTGTTAATATTTTATTACTTTTATTCTTATATTGACTTAATGGATGATTGATGTATATTCCATCTTTTAATTAAATTTGTGACAAGCTCTACGGAAGTTACAACAATTGAGGTTTAGAAAAAGTGAGTGGTGTACGACTCTTGAAAAGTGGTGAGTTTTTTAATTCTTCACTTGATTTGAGAAACATGTTTGGAAATTTGCCTATGCTCCATGAGAAGTGAAAGTTTGTCCTTTGGTGGATCAGAAATCTGGTCACCTTAGGTATACTACACTTGTCCAAAAAGAGTATTCATTGGGGGATGCCCAAAATGTACACGGTTGAAAGCAAAATAATCCAAGCACAAGATAGATGGATGGATGAATTGGTGCGGATGAAGTTGCGATGTAGATGAAAATGGGCATCAGAAAAAATTCATCTGGACCAGGAATCAAAACCATGGACATTATAGGTTTTCCCGGCTAAGGCCTGTTGCACACTGAGGCATGCTAAGTGAGCTGGGTGTGCTATACCTGGTGAGCTATGCTATGTTCAAATTCTGCAGATACAGGGTTTGTTTGCAAGCTATGTTTGGCTACATTGCACCCTGGAGCTGACATGATATTTTGGCTAGTGCTCTCAAGTGTCTGGGAGAGAGAAGGTCAAAAGTATGAGCATCGTGAGAGATGCTCATACTTTTGACCAATCCTTTGGAAGATCCATCAAATGCAAAACCATGGCAGTACCAGTGGTGGTTTTTGGTTGTTGTTTTGGGGGGTCAGATTACTACTGTCTGGGGGTCATGTAAAACCTTATGACCATCATTTTTCATATTTTACCAGGAATTACTGGGGGCGGCCACCCCTGTATCCCCCCTTGATCCACCACTAGACGGTACTAATGGGTGATTGGTACTGTTTAGTGGTGATTGGAAAGGAGTATCGCCTCTTCACCATTACAGGACACATTTCATCAAAAACACACCACTCAGTGGACTTCAACAACGTGAAGGTGATCACCACCAAGAAACATTACTATCAAAGACTCATTAAAGAGGCAATTGAGATGTAAAAACATGCAGAAAACTTAAACAGAAAAGACAGATACACCCTCTCCAACACATGGAAGATGATATTCCAAGTATCAGGGAATCCACTGGGCACCTGCCAAAATGACTCGCCAATCAGGAGATAGGTATGACTCCTTTTTTTAGTTGTACTGAAAACTTCATCCACATGTCTGACCTGAAGATACCAGCAGGATGGCAGGAGAAACTGTCATCACCAAGAGACAATGCAACCCTGATGGAATCCTGAAAGCTGAGCTGCATAAAAATTGGCTTTAATTTCCATTCGTAATTTATAGTGGAGGAGTAACCCAATGAGAAGGAAACAGGCCACTACCCACGGGAAATTGGTTCAAATCAGGGCAAAGTCCATTGGAATAGGTCAGCAATGCCAAAGTTTCATGATTTATAGGGTACTGGAATTTTACAAGGAACAAGAGGCAGCAAAGGGAAAAGAAGAGCCTCTCATCCCAATGTGTGACCTTTTTTATAACCATGGGCAACCAATCACCAGATAGAAGTGAATTGGCAACCAGATCACAGACAGAAGAGGCATCCATGGGTCAACCCAAGATGTATTTACACATTTAATAGGTGTGCATCAGGAAATCACATGAAAATTCATACCACCGAGTGAAAAAAGTCCTTTTTTGTGCATGAATGTGCTATTAAGAGCAATTAATTACACCTGAATAATCTGTCAACCAACATGGTATATTAATGCTTAGTTACTCATGTCAGATAAATTCACCTGGGATTTATTTTTTTAATTCTAGGATTTTTATTCTCTGAGTTTATGTGCATATATTAATTTGTACATACTTGAAATGCTTTCTCATTGAAATCTCTTGCAATATTTTTTAACTCCTGCATTCACGTTTTATCACCAATTTAACACTTTGTCAAGCAATAGTGACCATGACCCAACTCAAAATATTTTGGAAAAACCCTGGTCAAAGTCTAGCGATGCATAAAATAATCATCAGCCTCCAGTTACCTTGCTGATTGTGACAGATAGGGAATTTATTTCTCCAAGTATATGGTGATGAAATGGCAAAGGGAAAACAAAACCTTAAGTTTATGAAAATGTTTGCTGTAAAATATTCAAATTTATATGCACAAAAAATACTGAGGATTCTGAATCTAATTAATTCTAGGCACAAACGCATTTTTTCCTTGGGAGTAACAAAGGGTTAATAATCCATATTCATGCTAACAGTCACATTTGCAATTGAAAAAATAAATTCTTAAAAACTTAGCCATGGATAATCATAGTCATAGTTCATGCATTATACCTAATCATGCAATTCACTTTAAGAATTCCAGATGAAAATGGGAAAAATATGTACATACCTTCAGATTAATCTAATATATCTCATACTTATCACATAAATAAAATGATTAATTTTTGTATATATTTACAAGATGAAGAAAATCTGTACATGTGTCATAATTTTTATACTCAATACTTTTGAATTTAGAAGTAGGTAGCTGAACTTCCAGTTTTAGGCTCATTTCTTGAGTAGACATGTGCTTGTTTTATCAGGACTATGATCAATCAACACTCATTTTTCAATATAAATAGTTCTGCCAACAATGTAATTCCTGCATAAGTATCAAAAATGGATTGAAGCAATGTAAGCTTCCATCTCTTCAACCTACCAAAATCATCCGTTGGCGATGGCATGGGAACACCTGGAAAAGAAATCAATCTTTTCGTATATGGAAGTGACATGAATCTTTTCTTTCAAACGACTTTGATACCTGAATATTTTTGGCATTCAACATGTAAATCATGAAAGTGTAAACCCACAACAGTATGAAGGAAACATTATGCCTATGTAGAAATAACCCTACTACATATTTAGATGGATACCTAGGTAGGTATATGTAAGTTCCAACACATTAGCTACTCCAAAATGCAGAATGATGTAAACATCAAAGAAATTACCTACAATGTACATATATATGCCCCAATAAAAAGGCATAACTTAATATTCTCGATGTTTACTTCCACATTCCCCTTGACTGGTCTCCTCAAGTACATACATTCACTACCTAGTCCAGAAGTTTCCAATGGTATTTTCAAATTTAATTTTTTTTTCAAATGGAGTGCCGTAGGTGTACATGTCCATAAACTTTGGGTGTGTCTACACAGTTTGGTCATGAAATTCACCAAAATCAATTTTTCACTCAGCCCAATAAGTGATGTTTTTTCAGCTAAAAAGATTTTCACAATGTCTTCAGAAACTTGCATCTTTCAGATTTCCTTATGCCCCACCTTCTTCTTACACATAAGCAAGTAGCCAAAGGATGTGAGTGGTTAGCATATTGAGAATGAGATCCAATAATATAATACATATAAGAACTTGAATTCAATGGTGGATGTTTAGGCATATGCGTGGATGACCTCGTTATCTTCTCTGACTCATGATCACTTCAAAGTACAGCAAGAGAGCAAATAAGCTAGCTCCGAACATATGCAGCAAAATTAGGCTTACAAATATCTTTTGAGAAAACAAAATATTTTTTTTGCTCTCTCGGACGATTCTGGTGGTCCATATGCCCCTGCGATCCTGATAAGACATTGGCTTGTCAACAGGTTTCTCAGGGGCCAAACCACCAGAACTTTACAGACGTTAAATATCATGAAAGGTACAAAATACCTGGAGATAAATGGAAAAGAATAGAGCAAGTTGGAAATTTCAAGTATCTAGGAGAATGGGTACGGCTGGGAAATCCAAAGAAGGAAGCTATGGTTTCACTATGCAATAAAATGGAAATTTCTTTAAAGGGAAAGCCCTTTAAAGGGCTTCTCAACTTATGAAAAATATGTATGACAAAATTCCTTACCCATAAATACCTACCAAATGAAGACACTATATTGTACTATAGTGAGACCTGAACCCTTTATGCAGCAGAATTGCTTGCAATGGGTATAAAAAAGCTTAACGTTAATTAAAACATTGGAAATTAAGGAGAGGAAGAAGTTCTTGAGAAAAATGTTAACCCCAATCAGAGGCAATGGAGAAAAGTAAGTCCCCGACTTACAAAATTTTGATTTCACGACTCTGCAGAGACACGGTGGGATAGGTAAGTGACGTAACCTATTGAAAAACGCAGAAAAATTAAAAAAACGCCGGGAACGTCAATCATATTCAGTTAGTTGTATATTTAGGGTCAGTAGATGGTATAACTGCACGTAGTATAGTGAAACTTTCACGAACGCAGGAGTTACGTTCCGCGATTATGCCGCGTTGCACGAATCTGCGTTGGCGGGAGCATTCGTCTTATGGAAATAAGGGGGTTCCGTTCTAAGACGGAAAAATACTCCTTCGGGACCTTTTTTTTGGATATATATGATGTGTTTGTTTTTATTTCTTTAAGAAACGATTGTTCGCAACTTAATTACAACTGTATCTTCTCGTATACAAATATGTAAAATGTTTAACTAAAAAAGAATCAAAAGTTCGTGACTTGACGTGATTTTACACTACGTCGACTCATTTTTATAAATAAGTGCGACATTTTTTTCCAGTCGTAAATACCAATGAAAATACTCTGTAGTAATTAAAAACTCTCTTCATGGAGCTGAAAAATGAATTTAACAATTAATAAAATAAGAATTCCATAAAAACCTGTTCATTTTCACTAATGTTATATCCAGCGATCGGCCCCTGAGCTTTTGTACGTCGTTAGGTTGGTAGATACCCAAGTAGCAAAATAATATTGAAAACTTGCTTTAAAATCATTCCAGATTATTTTAAAATAAAAATGTCATAAGATGGCTAAAATCATGACGATATTTTTCTTTTAAAGTTCCGTATCCTGTCATCTCATTTTGGTAATTATATATATACGAGTATATATATATAATCTTTGGAAGTTTTCGCCAATTGGCCACAAATATATAAATTCAAACTTACAGGAGGTAGGAGAAATAGGAAAAGATAAAGAATTCGTTCTTACGGAACGTTTCGAACCAGTTGGTCCTTCGTCAGCTCTAGAAGTGAGCAGTTAGTACTGCCCTGGGGAAGGGGAAGGTAGGGGAGGAAATGAAGGAGGGGAACTAGGAGGGGAGGCGAACTAAGAGGGAACAATGTTGCACCTGGCTGTTTTCGGATGAGAGAAGTTTCAAGCAGGGAGAATTATAACAATGTTGCAATACTGAGGGCACTAAATATTGAGGGTCAGTGACTAAGGGGGGAGAAATGGAGTGTGGGGAGGGGAACTGGAAGGGGTATTCAATGTGACAATGTTGTGTCAGCTAATCAAAGGAAAATTTTGAAGTAGGGAGGAGTTCTTGAAGAGTGAGAAATGCAACAGTGTTGCAAGGCAGAGGAAAATTATAATTGTGACAATAGGGGGCAGAGGTATTCATGGGATTAATGCAATACATTGATTCCGGGTGGGGAAAAAGCTTTACAAAACCAGATCACGGACATCTCAGTATTTCTCAGCTGTGTGTTCGAAGTATTGGCGGGAAGGGTATTGAGGACGGAAAGAGAAAAGCATGAGTCGAATTGGAGTCCATGTTTTGAGGCGTGCCTAGGGACAGGGAAGTGGGGAGGAGAAGCTCGGTGGCCGTTCATACGGATAGATAGGGGCGTGGATGTTTCACCGATGTAGAAGGCGGGGCACTTATTACACTGGAAAAGGTAAACTACATTGGAGGATATGCAGCTGCCATGGGAGGAAATGGGAAACGGGATTGGGGTATTGGGACTTTGGAACACTGAAATATTTCGAATTAAAGGGCAAGTTTTGCACCTGGGTCTATGGCAGGGAAATGAACCGGGATCTTTGGGAGGAATCAAAGTGGGAGTGGGTTTGGAGGGACGTAGAATACATTTTAGGTTTGCTGGTCTTTTGAAAGTGATAGTGGGACATTTGGGGATTAAGTCAGCAGTAAGGGGACTGTCGTGCAGAATGGGGAAAAGCGACTTAAGGACAAGGTTTGCCTTATGAAGTCCCGGAACGAAGGTAGTGCAAAGGTTCAAGGGCGATTTAGTGGTAGTTTTAGGGGGTGGAGCATAGGGCGTGGTGGAAGGTAAGATGCGTCGATGCGTCGTTAAATATTAAAACTGCCCTCCTTAAACGTGGATATCCCTCCTCTCTCCTTGAGCGACGCATCTTACCTTCCATATATATACCGGGAATATTCGTAGCATATCCCATATGTCCGGGCTGTAGGATATGCTGAGAATATTACTGTAGAATATACTCGGACTATTTCTGGAATATTCCTGGATAATCTAATGGGAGTATTGGACTATTCCCATCATACTCTCACCACTCTCGGAATATATCGGGAATAATCCTAGCACATGCGAAAAGTCCGGGCTGCAGGATATTCTGAGAATATTCCTAAGATATTCCTAAGATATTCTCAGAATATCCCGCATTAGTCCAAAAATAAAAATTGAATTAATCCCGGACAGGCCAGTACCATATCACCTATCTAACCGAGCCTAAAGTTTATCTAATACCGTATGCTTACGCATAACGTGTCTACATCGCATCTAAAGGTGAAAGCTCAAGAAAGTCGTATATAAATGGCCATTACCTTGCGTAGATGTGTCTGCGAGAACTAATTTTAAAATGTCAATGCCGTGATATAGTTTGAGGAAATACTATCCAATCACGATAATAGTTCTCAGGCGTTAATTAATTAAAAGGTTATGATTTGTGCTGGGACGAGTGCTGCATGCCTGGTGTGGAATCACCCCGTGCCACACACCCTAGTGGTGGCTTGCACGGTACCTACTTCGTAGATGTAGATGTATATCCAACCAGATAGGAATACCAAATCCTGTATTCATTGTTAGGCGAAACAATCGGTGTATCACCAAATTTTATGATAAAATGCATCAGACTGATGAAAATGGTGAAGCAATATGCCGAAACACTGACACAATTTGATTCAGACGAAGATTCGTTCAAATCTTACTAGGAAAAACTGTGAAAACGCCCTTCTATGGAAACTACGTAAAAGTGAAGATTCATACCATGTTCCGCGAAGGTTGATGCCGAATTTTTAACTGCGTAAATTAGGATCCGCGTTGCGGGTAGCCACGTTCGGGGAAGTTTGGGTGTAAGTATGAACACATAGAAAACAGAAGTACTTTTGTTTTCTTAAATTTTCTTTCACGAAAACGTCACATCTGTGAAAAAGTCGCGAATATATGGTATATACTTGACCAGGTGAATGAAATTCGAGGAATCTTTGAAATACACGGTTTTCGACTTAGCGGAAATTTTCGGAGCGAATTAATCGTGTAAGTCTTACTGTTTATAGGCGAAGACACAATCTTGAGCCGTACCTATGGAAATTGAAAAGGTTATGGATACTATGCAGAAAAGGAAAGGTACGTTATCTAAGCAAAATGCTTCATAGATTCACCGTGCATTAGTCTTTACTGGCTAAATGATGGTGTGCAGGTATGAGTCAAAAGAAAGCACCCAAGTAGTTTGATTCCAATGAAATGAAAAATGATACAACTGATTCAATTCAATTATCAAAGAAAAATTCACATTTCTACTTATAAAATGATTCAATTAATTCTTTTATAAAATTATGATCATATAGAACATTGCCAGTTTACATTCAACCTTAAACGTAAGTAGGTATCATGCAGTTTTTCAAAACAGTCCAAAATAAACTTTGCTACAACTGTGCCATTATTTACATGTGCTACCATAAACTAAGAGAGTAAAAGGTCACCTAAAAACTCCTGGTAGTAGTCGTCTTCTTCATGTTGATTTGGACTGGGCTCAGAGTTCTCATCAGTGGTGGCTGCTGCAACAGTTTGGTCTTGATATTTGTTGTTCTTCATGCGATAAAGATTGAAAACAGAAGTATTTTAGTGATTTAAAAGCAGATTTTCACATACATGTAGGAGGGTACATACTCAGTCACTCTTCTTGGAGAAATATAAAAGGTACCTTTGATATTTCTCCACCTGGCTGAAAATTACCATGGGTACTACAATTAGCAAATTTTTAAAAAATGCCCAGAAAAAAAATCTGCAGTAAATGAAGAGATGACTGCAGCATATAAAATATATTCCTCCTATTTCACTGTTCGTAAATTGATAGGTAATATTTTTTTATGGTAGGTACATACACACTCATCTCTTGAATTTTAACCCTTTCGCGCCGGCGTCTCACGTTGGAAAAAGCTTCTCCCCTCACAAATGTCACTCAAATTTCTTTGCACACCCTGTACGGAGCTACGAGAAATAACTCCTAGAGAGGATTAGGTATGTGTTACCTCAACTTGGGACCGCACTACAACGCACTACACACTTGTAAGCTGGGAGCCGCGCCAGACCCTTTTCCTCGGCCTCAGAGCAGAGATAATCTTCGCCCCTTTCCGCATGGGGAGCTCATTACGACATGCGGTCGCGGTCAACTATTAGTTTATGCTATGGTTTTGCTGAGAAAAAGTGTCTGCACTCTCAAGATATGTTAAATAAGAATTGAATTCCTAAGTTTTACAGAGCCTTTACAGCTTTTATACGAAATTTTACCGTTAATATTGAGTTCTCTAGCATAAAAACTCCCAAATTTGTTCGGAGTTTCCTTTACTTACGAACTACATTAAAAATAACGATAGAGCTCCGTTTAAAATTTGTAAAGTTACACCTAAACATAAGGAATGCACGTATAAACCTCAATTTCCAGAGTACAAAGAAACTTTTACTATTCCACTGCATAAACAAGCAATTGACCGCGGACACATGCTGTGAGTGGGGCTCCCACTGCGACGAAGGGTAGAGATTACCTCCTCCCGCTAGCCGAGAGGTCCGGCGTCGGTACCCAAGTAGTGGCCATTTATGACACCTTTTTTGTTCTTTTAAGTCTTGCTTGAACGAAGAGCCGTTTTAAAACGTCGTTCGTTCTCTTGCCTAGAAAAATTTATACCGCCTTAACAAGCCGATCGTAGCGAAAGGGTTAAGAGGAAATATACTTGGCACTCAAATAAAAGCATGACATTTATGTAAAAGGGTATGTTTGAAACCAAGGATGGTAAATAACGTTATAGAGTTTGTAGCCAAACTTTTTATGAAATCAGCTAGCTAACTGCAGCTTCAAAGATCCAAAACTTGTTGGATTAAAAAAAAAATAGGTATCAATACCTACATGAAATATTTCATTCATTTTGAGCAGTAGTGGGTTCATATTAGAGGCATTCGATGAATTTAGTCAAAAGCTCAATTCTCCTCCTATTCACTCCTTCATGTTTTATCTCTGATGTTAATTTTTAATTTTAATCTCTGATGTTAATCTTCACTCATAAGTGAGACTGGCCTGACACCAGCTTTTCTGATACCATCTGATAGTTTACTTGCTGATATTCCAATACTGCCAATCCAATATGTACAAATTAAGCAGATATGCATGTGTAGATATTTTAGAACAATATTTAGCATTTGAACATTCTTTAATATTTTTCTTAAGTTAGACATGACATGTAGCACCATAGATTTTATTTTATTCTCCTCCTGTCTCTCCATTAACTTTCGCCAAAGTGGATCAAGGGAGGGTGGAGGGGAAAGGGGAAGGCTAGTAAAGGAAGTTTGCGGCGGCGGGGTGGGAGGGGTTATAGGGAAAACACACCAGAAGGTTGTAAGTATAAACACCAACAAAGCGAGTCACCATTAAGACTACAGGAGAGATCAAAAGAACGCAAAACATTAGGCATAGGTAAGGTGTTGTCTGGTATCATAAGCGGGCTGAGGCGTTGTCACATGTATCATTAAGGAAGGGTTTGTTGGGAACAAAGGGTATGGGGTTGGGGGAGGGGGGCTTCCACTCGTCATCGGCTACCGAGGAAACTGGAAGGAGCACCCAAATACGAATTTAAGTGTCAGTTTACGAATTAAAGTGCCAGTGCAAAGCCAGTTATATTGGCTAGACCGGCCACCGTTTATCAACGCGCATTAAGGAACATAAAATGCGTTACACATTAGGGAACACCACTTCCGTTTTCGAGGAACATCTCATTGAGATGAATCACACCTCCGATTTCGAATTTTAAGTTTTATACACTGTTAATAAGGACAGTGAGTTAGACGCTTTGGAGCAGCTGGAAATCATCCAATGGTCAAAAAAGAAGACGGGCCTCCTCAACGATGTGCAGTTTCTCTCCTCCTCCTCCCCTTCTGTCCATCACTTTCCCCTAGTGCGTATTTCCCAGTGACCAGGGCTCCGCTAAAACATTTCCCTTCCAATCATCTTACCCTCCCCATTGTACCACGTGCCATTTGGGTGCTCCGTCTAGTTTCCTCAGTGGCCGATGATGTGTGGAACCCCCCCCCCCTACACCCAACAAACCCTTCCTTAATGACACCTGTGACAACGCCTCAACTTCCTAATTATACCTGACAACTCCTAACCTTTGCCTAATGTCTTGCGTTATTTTAGTACTTCCTGTAGTCTTAATGGTGACTCGCTTAGTTGGTGCTTATCTGCATACATGCAGCTGCATAGCCAGATAAGCTACCAAGAGGTCCTTTTCCTGAGTATTTTTGAGGGATCCGGGGTATCAGGGTTCGAGTCCCATTTAAGGCGGATTATATTTCTTCCGTAGAATTTTAGCAGGAAGCCACGTTTTTATGCCGGAAGCTTTCCATTCAAGATTCTGAAGAAAGGACAAATCATAAGCCATTGGGCGCTTTCCATTCGCCCGAGTGCGCTGCTCTTTAATAATTATACGTAAAAAAATATTTTTTTAAACCAAGCTTATATTCAAGTGTACTAAAAAGTAAAATATAAGTTTTTCATCAATCTCCTAACAAAAGGTGGGAGCTTGTGGAATAGATATTGATATAAATGACAGCAGTTGGATTTTGAATAAGAAAAAGCACCCACGGTTTTATTTTCCGAGTGATGAAAAAATTAATTTTTTATTTTTTATTATAGGTACTTGTCATAAGCGTGGTTTAAAAAAAGTATTTTTTTACACATTATTATTTTCTACTTTTTAGTCTTAAACGAATCTTGTAATCGACTTTGTAATTACTTGTAATGCAGTTCAAATATGCTGATTAACTCATTGATATATATGATTATTAATTCATGCATTAACATCGAAAATATGTTTAAACGTTTTTGTCCAATATATACTTTTTTGTACTTTTTAGTCTCTATACTATTTGCGCAACTGTTCTTTGAAATTTAATATATTAGCATATCTTCTGACTATAAAAGATAACTTCTACTGGCGCCATCTATTGGCAAAATACTTTTTTCCATATAAAATGTAAACAATTTAACTTTAGTAGATTAACTCGGCAATTAGTGAATTTAATGACTAATTCATGTATTATTATCGAGAGTTAGTAATTGGGCCAAATTTCATCTCGACTGAACATTGGGAAGTGGGTTGGATTTCGATTACAATAACCCATCCACACAAGCCAACAACAACAAACAAACAGGGGAAGTCAATGATGACGCTGCTAATGCTACTAATCGTAATCATCAATGATTTGCAACAGCGCTCACCGCGAGTAGACAATGTAGTGCGTGTTGCGTCGTGTTAGGATAAAGATATATCAAATGTAAACCGTTTAATTTCAGTAGATTAAATTAGTAATCAGTGAATTTAATGACTGATTCATGTATTGTTATCGAAAGTCAGTGAGTATGCCAAATTTCAGCTCGACTGAACATCAAAAAGTGGATAAAACTGATGATATCAGGCCTGACCTCGTGGAAATTATGGATATCCATGATGAGAAAAACACCTTTGTTATTTCCTCAAAACTCGTGGAATAGAGTTATGTTGAAATAATAAAGGTTGTTTTCTCATCATCGATATCAAAAAGTGGGTTAGATTTTGATTACAAGATTCCATCCAGACAAACAAACAACAAACAAACAAACAGGTAAAGTTAAATAAGTGTGGTAAAATAAACAGCGCGGTTTTTTTTCCATCCGCTTCAGGTACTAGTTTTTTCATTACTCAGATATTATGTTTTCTCGATCTCATGTTTTAAGCTGGAAGGTGCGGTAATCGTGGGGGTCGTTGAGTACACATTTTAATAATTGTTTTTTAGTATTTAAGTCGAAAAAAAATTCTTGGACCACATTAACTTTAAGTGCATCTATTTAAACGTTGGAGCATACCATACTAGCAGTAATGGAACATCATTTCGCTACCACTATAGTCAAACATGAAGACTACCTTACTCTACCCCGGAGCGATCTTCGCAGGGGATTGACTCTCACCCTGAAAAGGGCCACCATGTTTCACCACCACCATGTGTATTTATAAATCTTTCTATAAAGGTGCGTGACCAAAAGATGAGGGCGATGGGGCAATTTGGGATTCGGTATTGAGGACGCATCCTGGGATGGATGCTGTTTGGGTGGATTCGTTAAACGTTCCCGAATGCTACCTCATGCTCAACCTCTCTCATTGCTCCTTCTCTTAGGCTCCGCCCCTGCCTTCAACCACCACATCTCTCCTCCAGGCAATTCTCGCGGTTATCTTGATCCTTTCGCCTCGTGGCATTCGCTTTATTTCGGAGAAACAATGAAACAACGCCGGCCGCAAATTGCTTTGTCGTGAGGTGTTGTGGCGCGCTCCGGACGGCGGCGGACGCTCAGCTATTCGGAAGGCCCTACCTACCACTGAATGACTGAGCACATGGTGTTTGCTGGAATTCCCCACGTCCGTCCGTCGCATTGTAAAGCTACGTTTTCATGAATACCCGTTTTTGCGTCGTGCTGCCGCTGCGTTGTATGTTACAGCCCCGTTTTTATGACAGCGGCAGCATCGGGTGAAAACAGTAGACGGTGGAAAAACGCGACGCGTTCAGTCTTCCTATTTATTCTTGATAATTGCGGAGATATATTTTGTGGAGTCTCCACTGGCGTAGATAGGGATTTTTCCGAGGAGGGGGCTGCCGTCCAGCTGATCAGCCACCGCAAGGTTTCAATTTCGCTACTCCGATTAGAGATCAACTAACTTTTTAGTAGAAACAGATCGTGTGTAATTGTTTTTACGAGGAATGGTAATGAATCTTTTTCTCAAGATAAATGTAATGAAAACAGTATATTTCTTCAATACTGTTGATTTTTCTTGGGTGGGTAATGAGTTTTGTAGGGTGGGTGGTGCCCACCCTTGCGCCCCCTAGCTACGCCCATGGGAGTCTCTGAAGAAAAATGGATGTTCATTAGAAGTATTGACGATGGGCTGGACCACCTAAGTTCAACTTTTGGCAACAATCTGAAGATGATCCACAACTCCTGGAGATCTCCATGCAAGACAGCTTCAAATTGAAACGCGAGAGAACTTTTGTTTACCTTAAAACTAAGGGTTTTCCAGTTCAGGACATAACTCTCCAAAATATCAAGCTTTTTCTCATTTGATAGGCTAACCCTTGAACCCCCTTGTACTGGGACAAGTATCGCATGTCTGGTCTGCAAACACCCCGTGCCACATACCCTGGAAGTGGCTTGCACGGAACATCCTAGGTTGAATGGCACAGAAACATGAACAATGAGGTTCATAGACGTTAAATGTTCCCTTTGAATAAAGTTTGCTGTCTAAAAATTTTTCCGAATTCAATAGGAAACAATCTAGCCACCAGGATTTGCATTTTTTTGTTGCCGTCAGGGAAGGGATCAACGCGTGTATCTTTTCGCGACGCCATCTTGAAGTTTCTCACATACAATTAATAAACAGATACATTCTTCTTGATCTTTTTTAAAGGGAAAAATCTCATTACAGATCGGGTAAATGCCTACATGGACTATAAAATTAAGTAACGAAGGAGGAAAGCCATATGATCCAATCGTTTTTATTAGAAGGTTAACATTCATCGCAATAGTTTCCGTCACGATTCAAATTTCAGCCATATAGAAATGTGGGCTCTTACGATGGCTAATAACACGGCCAAATTCAGAAGACTAATGGACGGTTGCGGAAGCGACACGTGTGTCCAATAGAAATTTGAGATACGTAGGTAACTCAAGGTATTCGCTCTACATGCGCCGCACTGACATGCTATAAATTTATTGGTTTCATAGATGGTCTCATAAATTTAAGAACCTGGTAGATGATCATAAAATTTATAATGTCCATATGAAACCAAGATGGTGGATGTGTAACGAACCGCTGGGAGGCTTGATTAACTGATAATAGAATTATTATGTGACTAATGAGGAGATTGTTTATTCTTACTGACTATTTATGATGTCCATAATAATAGGTGGGCACTTGTGGAATAGATATTAATATAAATGACGCTGGATGAATAATCGAAGAATCATCATGAATGAGGTTAAACATCGATGAATTATCATGAAAACGTCGATGTTGGATGTTGATTAAGAAAAAGCGCCCGCGCTTTTATTTTCCGAGTGATGAAAATATTATTTTTAACTTTATAGTATACTTGAATATAAGCGTGGTTTTAAAAAAGTGCTTCATTTTACATATTATTATTTTCTACTTATTAATATTTATATTAACTATGAAACGGTTCTTTTAAATTTAAATTATTAGCATTTCTTCTCACTATAAATGCTAAATTCTACTAGCGCCATCTATTGGCAAAATACTTTTTTCCATATAATATGTAAACCATTTAATTTTAGTAGATAAACTTGTTAATTAGTGAATTTAATGACTGATTCATGTAGGTATTGTCAGCGCGATTACGTGAGTGCACCAAATTTCAGCTCGATTGAACACTAGGAAGTGGGTTACATTTCGATTACAAGATTCCATCCAGGCAAACTAACAACAAACAAACAAACAGGTGAAGTTAAAATATGCGCGGTAAATCGGCCAGAGTTTTTATTTTCATTTGTCAATAAACTGTTGCTTGGGTTATTTCCTCTCTAAAAAAGATTGTATTCTCAAAATACACATTTACTAATCATAACCGATCAAATATACTGTATATCAGTCCTTAAGTATGCAAGGATATACTTGACATTATTTTGTAGTTGCTAGAAACTAAATTATCGGAGCTTTTGTCCATTATTTCTGTGCTGATTCTCGTGTCATCCGGATGACGTCATGCGCAGAACGGACTCAATTTGGTCTCGTTGTAGAAGTAGTGCCCATGAGTAGGGCCATGATCCAAATGATCGAAGCAATGGCTCTTGGGAGATAAGTTGCGAAAGCTATAGTATTAGCAACCTGAATCTAGTAGCGAGTTCCATAACTTTGTGGATCTCATCACTATTTATTTATTGCTAAATCAGATGTGTCTGTATTTCTTTATGGCCGCACAAAAATTCAGCAATGGAATCAATAGTTGAAAGAGATCCATTACGCTACGGGACTACACATATGTATTACTTCGATCGTTGTCCAAAAAGGAAATGCACTGGCAAGTTTCCACATATTTGGCTAATAAACATATGTGGAACCATGTCAGTGCATTTCCTTTTTGAACAATTATGAAAGAGTTCCATGATGTTTCACCTCATATCAATGTATCTATTACTTCGATCATTTCATTCATGCTCTCACCCTTTCATAAAATCGATGTATTGTGATAATTGTGCACATAATAAGTAGTCATCCAGAGTAAATAAACTCATTAATCGTCGCACAATCACTCTTCTATCAACTAATTACTACTTCAAACGGTTCATTACAAATCTTGGTTGGCTCTGGAGCTCGTAACTTTACTTTCCATTTGTCAGGTGCAATAAGCTATGAGGCCAGTAAGTTTATCAAATGTTTCTCCAACATATTGAATGAATGCCATGATTTTAATGTCTCATAACTCTGTTGGATATACATGTATTTTTTTACGGAAACGGTAATTAAACGATTATCCATTGAATCACGTATAAAAATGCAGATTTTGCTAGCAAACGTCTGACGTCAAGACTTCACCTGTCCATTGCCACACCGCGCGGGAGATACTGAAAGCGCTATAGAAGAAGAAGCGACCGCCCAACTTCCTCCCCCGCAAGAAAGCTGCATAACACACTCCTCACGCACTGGAGGCTGGAGGGGCACCTTACGCCATCGCCGCCCGCCCATTTTGATCACGAGGAAGCACTCGCCCCTTTTATTTTCACTCTTCTTTTGTTTTCGTTTTTTTTCTCTCTCTCGAATTCCTACCTTTTCTCGCAATCCACCGGTGGCGCGTGAATCCTGCTTTAAAAAACCTTGAGTAAGTAAGCGATGAAATGAGCTTCGGAATTCTCTCGCCTAGCGCGGAGGAAGTTCTAGCGCAGTGGGCAGCATTTTCTTGGAGTTCTCTTAATTTTATTTTTTTCTTCAACACTCCGTTCTCGTCGCCCCCCCCCCCTCAGTTTTGATACAAAGTATCCCCCCTACCCATTATATGTTTTCTAGCGCGTGGTTCCCGAACATGTCCGTGAGGCAAGCGAGCCCAGAGTTGGAAGGAGACGAATTAAATTGGCTCGCTGATATCGCTAGCCCGCACTTATAAACAGCGGAGAAGCGTCCGAAAGATTACCGAAAAATAGATATACTTGTCATCTATCTCCGGGTCCCATATCAAGTTGTGCACTGGCAGTTTATGGGTGAATAACTCAAATTACTTTTATTTATTTAATAACGCATTTTGTCTCATTTTTTATTTGTTAACTTTCCTGTGCTTTGCTCCGGGTGCTTAAAAAGAAAAAGAGGAGATACATAGGTATAGGAGTAGGTTGGTGGAGAGCCAATAGTATTGGGTTGGAGAGAAGACTACATAAATTCAGACTAATCATTAGTTACAATATAAATGTTTGATGCCCGGAATAGATACTTGGACTTCATTGCTGGAGGACGTGAAAACATTGCTGCTTCAACAGAAGATAAAAGTCCGAACCATAACGCAAAAAATTGCTTCCATCCCTCTTCTCGACTATTCTTAAATCTTAACATATGACCACTTCGCTACTGGTACTTTAAAAATTAAGGATTTTTACTCAAGACGCGGTAATGAAGAAAAAGTACTGACAAGGGTTCGTGGATTTAATGCGCGTGGAAAATACGTAGTAAGGCTACCAAAGTTATAAAGATATAAATAAAAATATAGTTATTTAGTATATCGGATGTAGAGGAGTTTTTTTATATTCAAGAAATAAAAACTATGTTAGACTTGAATAAAAATATCCAGATGCCTTGTCTACATGGAATGTAATACCACTTTTCTTAATTATTCAATTGTAGTGTAGCGTGTGTTAGTTTGCAAATGAATGTGTTTATCAATGAATGACAACGTAACAAAACTGAAAAAAGTAATAAGTACATATTTATATGTTAAATATTTCTACGTGTCTGCTTCAAAAAGTTCTCGTTATCCTTTTTTCTTACTCTAAGTGAAATGTATACCTATATAAGTATATGCAAGTTTGTATAAGAGGCATGAGTGTTATGTGAAAAATTTAATCTATGTGAAAACTGAAAATGGATGGAATGATTAGTGGGAACCCTGGCACAGGTCAGCCTCAGTGTTTCTCAAAATATATATTGTGATGATGTTTCGTTATTATGTTACATTACATTAATGAATTATCTATCGATTATGGAAGAGAAGGGCGAGGGAAATGCACGGAGCATCATTTTGGAAGACAATGTATCCGGCGGCTTTGCATTCAAGGTGTTGAAGGTAGCGCAGATCGGTAGAGCTCTAGATTAGAAAAGTACCGCTCCACGGCCATGGTTGAGTTAGCGTGGCATCACCGATTAATGAAAAACCTTCCATTTTTAAAGCGTATTCAACGTATATCCTATTCTCTTATACCACTTGTACGAGCAAAAATTGTACTTATGACCATTAAAATTTATCTCGATAATGTCTCTAACGATTGTGAAGAGACATCATACGTAGAGACTTTAAGGTGCGAGAAATTCATTGGGCTAGGTCTGATAATCGAGGAAATGCGCTAAGAGACCGAAGTTGAGCCATGAAAAGATTTTCAGGCCAAATCACGAATAGAACGGCAATCAATGGGGATTACAAGGTTTTTATTTTACGACTTTAAAATGTGATTAAATGCATTGAATAAAATAAAACTTGGACTAAATTGCACGAAAAGGTCAGATTGTATGTTCTTACGCTCGATTTTGACGTACTGGTCTTCAAATTTAGATAATTAAGATGAAACATTATCATGGTGCCTTTATCGCCCTTTTCAAGTTTATCACCATGGTTACGGCCGTTGTTGCATTCGAGGTTCGTTAATTTACGAAAGAGAATGGCGCATGCCGTAGCCAGAAAAGTAAGCAAATGGTTGACTTGCGACCACATGATTTTCAACAACGACCCAAAAATTAATTTGCTTACAACGTGTGATTTTTGCATGAATTCGCCAGATGAAAAATTACAATCCGATCAAAGATCCGCCTCCAGATCTTATATATAAAAAAGAATGTTTGTCTGTTCGTGTTTCATGCACTCCAATGCCATTCATCCGATTGCGATGAAACTTTGGTGAGTTGTTGTGCGCGTGCCCATTAAGGTTTATAGATTATTATTATGGTAATTTTTGGGGTTGTTTTTACCCCAATATTGTTAACATTTACTCCCATAAGAAATGCATTGAATTCGGTGCAGGTTTTTCTTTAATTGCTGTTTTAAATTACTTGCACTCAAGATATTGGCTGGAAAAGTATATCATAGAACGCATAAAAGAATACAGTTTTTAATTATTTAATTCAATTTTCTTATACGCTTGGTTTTTGTCCAATTATTGAGTTTTCATCTCGAAATTCATCAATTTTTCTTCCTTTTCAACAGTAGAAATTTCCTTGGCAACCAGGCGTGAATATCCATTAAATAGCGATTTCATGAATGGCTATTCACTCCTGCTGCATTTTAAGGCCAGGTTCAGTGACTAATTTGATAGCTGTAGTCAAACGAATACAGTTCCCCGTTCGCCTTGCCTTCTCAATGACCATCAACAAGGCACAAGGTCAATCGCTTCAAGTGTGTGAATAAAATCTGGAATATCCATGCTTTTCACATGCTCACGAGTGGGACAGCCGAAAAATTTGTTAATGCTAGAACAAGCTTACTAAAGTAAGCTTTGTAAGCAAGCAACGAAGCAGATCGTTTACGAGTTGCTCAATCACGTGTATCAGAATCGTATCAGTGAGACATAATATTGCGTGCATCAGATTCATATCAGTGAAACAGAATTTGTGCTATAAATTACATATTTTATTTGTACGTAGAATAAGATTCGGTGCAGCGGTTTCTTTGTTTGCTTTTTTTAAATTGCTTATACGATATTGCTTTTTAAATGCTTGGTTATCATTAAATAACTTTAAGAACAAGGTTTTGAATTCGTGCATTCGATTTTTCGTATACGCTTCGCTTTTTCCTAAAATTGGAATTTAAAGCTCGAAAATCTAAAATTTTTGTACTGATTCAACATTAGAATATTTTATTTACTTGGAAACCGCAGCATAGGCATGGAATAGAAACGCATGCCATTATGTGAGCGTTACGAATTCCTGTGTAGGTACGAGGAATTTATTAGACTAAGTTTCAGATTCGTTTATGGACCGATTTTGAACCCAGAAGAGATTTGTGGGCCAAGCCATGAAAAGTATGGAAATCAATGGGGACTTCAAGATAGAATATTTTATTTTGCGAAAACACAAAAAAATCATTGTCCTTCATTTATTTTGTACATGTCGACTTTGTATATGTGTGCCTGCTAAGAAAGAAAACGAGGCATTGCAACGCATGCCGGGCTCAGCCAGTATTTCTATAAAAATTAGTAACATTGAAGAGCCAGCTGATGCCTGACGTATTTTTTTTAGATGCCAATTCGTCGAATAATCGAGAGCTTGCCGCATCAGAAAGTAAAGCGCGGTGTGCGTTCCTCTTCATTTGAGCGAACTTCCATCTTCTCACGCAGATTTTCATCTCGCTCATTTCCCCTTGGGCATGGGCAATAATTTGTGACGGAGACCATTCCTCACAGCCCTCCCGCTTTCTCCACAAAGTGTCTCTCCCCATATCCACGCTCATCATAGAAACACAAAGAGTGGCCGAAATAAGGACTTCTACTTTTATTTGACGCGAGAGTGAGCAATGGCGGTCATTGTATTGCAGAGCGACATTCCCTCGGCGTCTCCTCCGCTATGGAAGTTTTTTTCCGAAGGCTTCTTTTTGTAATTTCTGCTGACCCCATTCTCAGGCTTATAATTTTTGCAATACGCGCTGGAATCAAATTTTCTCCGGCTCTTTTCCCAATGAAGACTTTTTCAGAGTTGTATATGAGACATGCCCTCCCAAAAGACAAAAATCTTACCCGAGAGTTCCATAGCTTCTTGCTCACGTCCTTCTTACTGAAGTATTTTTTTAAGCGGTCGACAATTGGATGAAATACACTCATTAATGCAGATTAACGAAGGCTGTGTTACTCGACACTTATTTCAGAACTGGATATTGAACCAAATTCAGTATAGTACTCAGGATTCTATTGAGCAAAATACTCTATGAATGCGTCGAATTCGGTTTTCAGTAGAGAAAACATTTCATACGATAAACTAACATCAGTAACGATACTTATTATTCATTGGAGTCTTCAATCCAAAAACCAATCACAGACGAGAGGAGCGAAAAAGTTCAATAGTTGAGAGATATTGTGTGTCAAAAAAAGCGATAATTATATATTTATGAGAAATGTAAAAAACACAATAGCTTCCGCGAATGTACCGGCCGAAACGGGGAGTTGGAACGTACGGAAAGGTTCATCCGAGACTTGTAGTACATAATTTTGAGAATGCTTTTTTGAGTTCAGTTTTCGGTTCTGAAAAATATGTGGTGTAAACGAGCCATTAGTCTTCTTGGTAAGTGTAGTGAAGCATATGGGCCAACGCCTAGGGATTTTGCAGCCGTGACTATTTCAACCAGTTTAAGTTTCACACGTCAGTCATCACGAATCAGACAAGACACAGATGTCAAGATTACCTACTCTTTACCTTATTATAACCATTAATTATCTCAACTCAAAAACATTTACTTCGCTTTTAACACGCGCACAATGCCTTGGCACAGACTTCGTTTTCCTTTAAAATAGGAATTTAAACCCGTAGCTTCAATGATGAATTGTAATTATCCATTAGACACTCAAGGAGTCGATATGTAGCCTCAAAAACTTATCGCACTGATACATCGTCTAATACTAAAGTTATTTTGTTTGAACTATGATTTAAAAAAATTGTATTGTTTTTTCATGGGTTACATTTTTTAAACTTCAAAGGAATATTTTGAGCATATTGTAAATTTTTTTATATACTCCGTGAAAAAGTGGACTCGCAAACCAGTTTTAAATAAAAAGTTGAAAATATCAATCATTACACGTTTTTTAGAAATAAAAAGGCAAATGCCGCAGGATTGAAAGGATATGAAAAATAAAAGAATTAGGTTTTCTGAAATAAAGATAATATTTAACCATAAAATTAGGAGGGTACAAATTGGAGAGGATGGCACTATTTAATTGTTTGAGAAAAAGGAAAAACGGGAATGGTAATAAAATAAATAGAAGGAGAATTGCGTTAGCTAAGTGGCAAAGATGTGAATAAATGGTTGGTGAAGAGTCTACTATATAGAGAATAGTAGTCGCAGAAATTTGGATAGGGTATACCGGTGGTAGTAGTAAATGATTAGTTGAGCCCATCATTTCTCCAAGCCAACCTTAACCAGTAGACCACTTCTAACGATAATAATCATTGATTATCCGGACCAAGTATTCATAGGCAGAAAATAATCTAATATTCGTAAATCGTCGATTTATCAATCTGTAATTATTTGGCTTAGTCCGAGCTGAACTAACTACATATTAGATGTTTTGTTATTTGAGGGTAGTAAGAGAAAGCGGACATATATTTTGGGCCGATGAAAGAATTCTTTTGAATGGTAAGTATAGCTTTTGTAAGCTATTACGTAAACAAGGATTTTAAAAGCTCGAATAGTTAACTCTCCGCGGCGTAATATTAACAGGGCTGAGAAACCATCAATTCAATTTTTAATCTGATACTAGTTCTCATCCTCATTGGATATCGATTCAGCCAATACTACGCTTTTAGAGAATGACATGGCCCAAACGTTATTCGGTTTTATAATCGAATGAAAAACCTCGAGTATCGACACAGTACGACAATGACAGTAGGTATACAAACTCAAATGCGACGAATGCCAATGTTTTTATATTGGCCAGACAGGACGAATTTTTTCAAGTAGGTGTAAAGAACACAAATACTGCCTTCTCAGCGGAGACGCCACTTCAAACTTCGCCAAACACATTCTGGATGAAGGTCACATCTGTACCTTCCAACCCGAGATACTACATCTGGTTCCAAAAACACGTAAAATGGATGCATTAGAACAGAGGGAAATTGGACTGCGTGCTAAAGACTCGTCATTACTTAATGACATAAACTTCCTGCACATCTCCCCACTGCTATCTATCACACACCCATTCCACAAGGACCCCCCACACCCCTACCCGAATCCCCAACCCTCATTACTTGACCCACCACCTTGAGTCAACCGAATACCTCCTCCTCATCTGTCTTCCATACCCCTCTCCCTAACGTATAAATACCGCGGCTCCACGGACTTCCTTTCATTATAAGTTTACCTGATGATGGTGTAATAACCGAAACCGGCTGTATGTATTTTATATAATAAATCAGTGGAAGACACAAATTTGTGTTCTTCCGTTACATTTAAAAACTGTTTAAAAATTCTAGCGCGGGTAGGTAAGTTCAATAAATGAAAATACATCCACTACTCTGAAGATATCATATTCGCTGGTAATCGTTCTCTGATGGAGCACACCAACCTATTCTACTAATCTACCCTTACCTCAAGCTGGCATAACACATACCTTTCGCGCTTGAGATGATGGGCACACCTGCGCAAGAAGAACGGCACCTGGAAGACAAAAGAAATATAATTTTATATTATAATTATAAAAGACATGTAAGCGGCTGAAATCTTTTGATTTACATAATTTACATGAAAGAAAAACACTTTTACTATTCCGTTTCCGTCAAAGGGCGGTGTTCAACATTTACCAGCAAGTAAATACTATAAAGAATCAATATCAAACTTGGGGTGATTTATACTTCAGAAAGTCTTCGATATCCTTCAGGAATAAGTTATTCAATACAAACTAACTGGAACTTCTGAAATGCGTGCTATAATTATCGTAACTGTATCGACGTGAATGGCTTAAATTAAAGTCAGTGTTGCCCAGAAATCTGAAATAAATGTACCAGCATGTTGGTTAAAAATAATCCATTCATGGTTAACGAAGATAAATGCTCGTTGAGTAGACCTTGAATGGTCTCGTCTAATTGGTGGAAATTTATTTATTTTCGATGAACCATTAGTATCGACAGGAGGAGAGAACTTTTTTGGGGCATACAGCATTGAAAATTGGCCATGGAAAGTATTAAATTCGTGCAGCGGACTTGAGGGAAAATGCGCCTAAAGATATTGATTCACGCCTTGTGAACGTTTTAATGACGAGTTTGGTCGGGCAAAAGGAAAAAAAGCGGATTGTTTTACATTCTCATACTTTCAAAGGCAATGGGGATCAGCCCGAATATATTCCAACATTTTTTAAAGCAATTTTTGCACCTTTGAAAGTCAAATTCTCACAATATTCGGGAGAAATTATCATTAAGTATACTAATAAGTACTTTTCGCATTCGCACGTATTTTAATATAAATTTATCGCGCGTTCAGGTTAGGATTCTTCATTGTGGAAACACTGGAAAAGCGTCGCAAAGAAAAAAGTTGAAAGTAGATCGAAATGAAACGAGGAAATTAAATGGTCTTTTCTTTTTACACAAATTTCTCTTAAAAGTACTTTGGGCCGCACTTTATTCTTGTATGAAATAGCGATTAAGAGTCACACTAAACGACCACGACACCGTGGTTTACGCAAGTGCCTGGCAAGTTAACATTTCACACCTCTTTCTCACCATTGTTGAGAGGCAGTAAGGTCATCAGATGAAAAAACTGATGACCTTAGTCCCGAATAATCTCCCGCTGTACTCCGTCCTCAAATATTGCATAAGTCTTACATACCCTTTATACACTTTTTCAATTCCAGTGCCATGCTAAAATATTAGTCCTTTAAGTTTAATGCTAGCAATTAAATTCATTCATGGGTATCTTACGAATAAGTAAAAATATGAATGGATTGTTTCAGCTTCCTGAGGCATCTTCAATGTCTAGTCCAGTTGGAATCTTTTATTTCTAGAAAAAGTGATGTTTTACTACTCTATCAATATTACGTCAGGGGTGAACACTATTGACAATCAATTAAAATAGAACCTACATGTAGACAAACTCGCAAAGACATTGCGGAATTGTCTCTCAAAATTATATTTTATACGCAACAAATGTCCTATGCCCTTTCTAAAGGTTATTTACTCAGCTCTCGTAGAGTCAAAATTAACAAACGGCATACAATGCTGAGGAAGTGCATATAAAGAAAATATATATCCATTATTGTACTTGAAAAAGAGAATTTTACTAACGATTATGCAGAAAAACACTTTCTCTTTATTCGTTGAGCTAAAATTACTGCCAATTCGTTACTTGTATTTTTACAAAGTTCTAAAAAACTTTTACGTAAGAAGTGGTAATGTTGCTAGTTTACTACCAAAGCATTATTTTTTTAACTAACGTAGATAAAAGGAATTATTATTGCCCAAACCAAACATAACGCTGTTTCAAAGATGTTTTCTTTGCATTCAGCCAAAAATATTTAATTTTCTTCCAGATGGTGTTAAAAAAGAAAAAAATCCCGGAAAAGTTTGAGGGAAGTTTGGTTACTTACAATTAGCATTAGAACTTTTATTTTGAAATTTACATATAATAAGTCTTATGTTAAACAGAAATTGATTGTTTCTATTTAAATTATTAACGCGTCTTAATGTATCATCAAATAATAGATTAGACTCTACGATATGAAATACAAATAATCATGCATTTATGCGTATTGTACTGCATATGTATTGTCTTTCATAAAAATTGCGTTTAATTATGTATAAATAAATGCGCATGAATATGTGCTTTATATTTCTTTTGGTAAAATTTATATACTTAACTGTGAATATTTACTTCAATGTTTTAAATTTATTAAATGGTTTTAAATTTATTAAAATCATGGTTTAACTGATCGTAGCCCCCCAACAGGTGGACCTTAGGGGCTACCAAACTGCTTCATTTGATAATGTTATACTTAATATGTAATGACTTGGAAGCAATTAAATTTATTTATTATTATTTATTATTGCTATATCAAAGCAGTATATTCTGGCCTAAGTGAAAAAAAACCATTTTCTATCCCCTTTAGCACCCTCACTCCACCATTCAGGCAACTAGAAATTTCGAATTCCTTATAATGTCACTTTTCTTCGTTTCAGAAAAAAAGAACTACCTGCAATTTCCGCCACAATGCCCCATCCTAGAATACTTATTTTGCTTCTCTGACACTCACACATTGCTTCTTACATGCTCTCCTATTCTTAAAGACTCTTAATATTCCTCCTCTTTACAGTCTCTTCCACTACATTCACCCATGACAATCTCGGTCTACTCCGTCCTCTCACACCATTCACTCACCCCTCTATCACATATCTGCTTCGTTATTCAACTTGGCCTCTCTCTCGACGTGGCCAAACCGACTAAATCACACTCTTTTTACATACGTACATTCTTGGAGCTATTCACTCCACATTCTTTCATCACCCAATCGAACATAACCCTACCCCTCCAGCCTTAACCGCAAACACTTCTCGGACACCCTATACCCGCAGAATTAAGCCTACACTTATAATTTATCATACATACTCAATTTTCACTTCCATTCAATGAAGTGGAGAGGAGTGAACAAATGTATTCTACGATATTTGCTTCCTCAGACAAATATTCGTATCTTGAAGAAAAGTACTAGGCCGAAGAAATAACTTATGTAGACTTTTAATGGAGGAATCCTTAAATTGATTATTTAAATTTTTACTATTTAGATATTATAAGACTTCCAAACTTCTGGTCGAGCGTTGGATTCGGATATAGGTAAGACATTACACCACATCACCCATGATACCTTCGTTTTTGTTCGATTTCCACGTAGCATGAATTTTTTTAAATAAAAAAATTATGATTGATAAAAAATAATTCCCTTAGTACCTGGCTATACGCCTGTCTATATATCTGTTTAACGCTGCAATACAAATGAACCAATTGTAACAATTGCAATATGCAACTTATGTACCAATTTCGCAGAGGGGGACGTCAATTTTGACGGTTTATTGTCAGTATGAAAATAAACAGTTACTTCACAACCGTTTAGAAAACTCCACTCGCAAAAATTGTCAAAAATCGACGCTAACACTCCTTTCAATCGAATTACGCTCTTCCTCGACGCGAAGACAACCGAAAACTGAAAACCATCATCCGTTTTCGTCACATCAGGAAACGTTGACCGTAATCCTGGCCAAAACGTCTTAGTACGCCCTAACTGGTCATCAGCACTGGTCATTCAATTCTAAGATTGGTTGACTTCAGCCCTCCATCCTTCCCTATCTAATACTAGTTCTCTTACACTCTGGTCTCCCTTCTTATGTACCCACTTTCCTCTTCATTTGTTCTATGTCTTTATTTCTAGGCCTTTCGTTAGGGACTTTTCGCTCTATCTTTCCTTCAATTGTATTGGACAATGTCTCTGGCGTTACTCGGTGGAACTGCTGCATAACGAATGAAGAAACGAGCACTTGGTTATGATTACACACTTTATTTGAAACAACACGACCTAGGTTTCGGCATATCCTACCTGATGATGGCATGATAAGCCGAAACGCTCAGCGTTTAGCCAATCCATCTGGATCTCCTTTCCTGCATAGTGTTTCATTTGTTCATTTCCTCTTCTACTCTTCTGTATATTCTTCATTTCCTATTTTATCTGCTCATTTTATATTCGGCATCCTCCTCCAACACCATACTTCAAAAGCTCCTAATCCTTGGTCTGCTATTCCAATGGTCCGTGTGTCCGATCCATAGAGCGCCACTCTCCACACGAATTTTTCACATGCTGTTTCCTCGCTTAGTCCTCTCTTATTCGAACACAGTAGTTGCCTTTTCATCATGAACGCTTTCTTAGCTTGCTATGAGCCCTATGAAACAAAAACGATTACCCCAGAGCCTAAATGATAGCCCATACGATGAACGATGCTAGACACTTACGCCTAACTCAATTCGCATAATCTACTATGCATAAAAGAGCAAGCAATGTGCTCTTCATTGCTCCTACTTGCCTACTTCTATTTAAATCAACATTTTATTAAAGCAACAAACGTGTAGATGGATATGTATAGAACTATTAATCTAACGGTAAATCACGCACACTCAATGTGGCGGAAGCGGCTTCACCTTCGCTTACGGCCGAGTATACGCAGCGCCACCTCTGCACTCTACATAACTCTATGGCTGCAATCATCTTAGGGTTTGCCATGAGGGTGAGTTACGAATTTAGGATATCAGTACGTCGCGATTTCAAAATAATGACTTACACATTTTTTTTAGAAACTAAAATTTGCATATTCAAATCTATATCTATAAATCTGAAATTCTGTTTGTTTGAACGCTATAGACTTTCTATCTCCTCGACGGATTCTACCAAAATTTGGCACCCGTGTTCCTTAGGGCCTATGAGGCCATAATAGAAAGGCAAAAGGTTCCCAAGGGTCCCTACGTGGGACCTTTTTTGATCAACTTTTACTTCCATAAAACATTGGATCCGGTGCAGCTGTGTCTTATTTGCTTTTTTTCTTTACTTGCACTCGTGGCATAAAATTGCTTTTGGAATTCTATTAGGTCGTCCATGGATGTAAAGGCCGTCACATAATCGGTAATTACAGAGACGGTAAACTTAAATGGATCACACATAATATTCCTTTCAGCCAAGTAAAGCCTTCAGTGTCAGGTGTTCCGAAATCGGCACACACCTATTGAGTCATTCCAGATCATTAACCAATGCCCAACGTGCCAAATATAGTTCGTACAAAAATTATTTTAAAAATACATTAGGAAGCAATGAATGTTGTTTCAATAACTTCTATTAGTTATTAATACCAAGGAAGAAAATATTCTTGCGTGCATACTCATCACGTCATTCTCTTCCGGGTTAGATTCTCTTGCTGTCAGGCAAAGGAAACTTGCTCCCTTTTAATGATTTCCTCCATAATGCCATATCCATGCAGACATCTTCCGCTCACGTTAAATTCATGCATTGATTCATACACGCTCTCCTATTCTTAAGACTCCTAATATTCTTCCTCTTAAGAGTCTCCTCCACCGCATTCACCCATGACTTTTGCGGTCTCCCCCTTCATCTCACATCATTCACTTCACCATCATGCATCTGCTTCGTTAGTCGATTCTCATACATTCTCTCAACATGACCAAACCAACGTAGCGCACTCATTTCATATATGTGTTCTACTGGAGCATCCGACCCTTATTCTTTCATGACACACTCATTCCTAACCCTATCCCTCCTAATTTTTGCGGCAAACAATTCTCAGGTACCCCACTACCACTGCATTTAATCGGCTCTTCTGCTTAGCACACCCAGATTTCGCTGCCATATAATCTAGTTGGGAGGAAAAAACTTTCCCAAAATGCGGTTTACGCTTTCATAGAAAAAAACTAATTCCTTTGTTATGTTCTGAAAGAAGAAATAAATGGAAAATATAGTCGAGGAAGACAAAGAATGGAATATATAAAGCAAATTTTTGAAGGGCATTAAGTTGAAGAAAATTATGTAATGAATGAAATGGTTAGCAAAGAGGATAGTGGGGTGCGAAGCTGCAGCAAACCAGTTTCCCGATTGATGAGTGCTGTTGATGATGGTGACCGATTCCGACTCGAATTTCATGACACCTAATCATCGAACAAAAAGTGTGGTCGTCGTGGGACGGCCAAAGTGGAACACTGAGTATGGATATGACTGGCAGTGGGGAGTACACAGCATTATTTATATGTAAACATAATTAATGAAATTATTGTTTCTGAAAGTTTGATTATGAAGTTTTTATGAAAATTTGAATATGAAAATATATTTTTTAAATTAATGATAATAACGCGAAATACACATAGATTTAAAGTAGTCATATGAAATTAAACTATATCCCTCGAGTGATAGTATTGTGATTTAATCCAAAGCGCTTCTTCTTACGTAAACACGCAACTACTGAACAGTCAGTTGAGCGAGTTCGTTAGTGCCTCTCCTTGCTTGGATATAGCTATAGAGTACCTAAGGTATGCGCACTGAGACAGCGCGTACAAGCACCCACAAGCAGGATCTCTCGTCTCCTCAATCGCTCTCTACGTCGAAAGAACATATATTCCCCCATATTTAGCCATACTCCCACATATTTAGCCATAATATCTAAAGGTAAACTAAGAAACATGGTGATAAACCTTGTCCAGGGAATATGTGCTCTCTACGCCTTCTCTATCCGTCCGGGAGTCGGGTGTCGCGTGACACTAGGCTTTCGCGAGAATACGAATCAATAAGAATCCCCAATCCATAAGAAGTGTTCCACTTCAGCAAAAATATGTTCATCTACACGCACAATTCATTTCACCGATCGATTTAGACATTCACATCGTCATTTTCAAGGTCTTCGAAACCTTCAAGTAAAGGTTTTTTTCCGCCAAGTCACGCCAGAATTTATCACGTCTATTCGAGTTTCAAGAGTTTGAGGTTTTGACTGAGGAGACAACCAGTCTACCCTTTACTCTCCTTACCCGACCTCCACAGCCTCTGAGGGAAACAGCTGAGAGAGAGAGAGAGAGTGAAACGAGGAGACGAAATTCTCACGGCTTGAAACCCGTCTCAACTCCTTCGCCTTCTTCCTCATCTAACTCCTTTACTTAACCCACACAGCTCGCCCCTTGCCATGGGAACTCACCTCCCAGAGTGTGCCAACGGGAGGTATGGAGTTCGCAGTAGCATTCATTCACTCCTTCCTCATTATCTTACGAAATAAATCACATCCATGCCATAACTGAGGAGTGGGGAAGTCAAATTAGTATAAAAACTACAGGAGTGTGGATTTAAACACATAATAATGAATTAGATACGCGATTTCCTTAACGCAGTTTGTTTGACTTAGGTATCAGTTCCCATAAAATTCAATAAATTGGGTCTCATTATAAAGAAAAATATATCATATTTATTATGATACCAAACTACCGTATTTCTCCGAATATAAGCCGCACCCCGTTTTTTGGGGTCTCAAACAGGGGAAAAATTTAATACGCGAATTTAAGCCGCACCTTTTTATAGTGCATCCCGTACTACCGACAGTATTAGGAATTGGAATTTTATATCTGTTTTTACATTACCTATGTAACTGTGACACAATGTTACCTATATTATCCATTAATATATGAATAAACTGTGCACCAATTTGACTTTTTTCAGCGTTATTTCTTACTTTCCCCGTGGCTTAAGCGAGTTTTGCTGGCGTCCGCGTGAATCTGAATGGCTGGTTTTCTCAAATCGGTAATTTTTATAATTTTTAAGTTAGTTCTCGAATTTAACCCGCACCTCGAATATAAGCCGCACCCCGATTTGAGGCCCCAAAATCGGGAGAAAAAGTGCGGCTTATATTCGAAGAAATACGGTATTATAGAGAGTTCCACATTTAGCAGACAGAATGTGTTCTTACAGAGATTTCTTTCCTTAGTAAATCTCCATAAATTCCTGAGGTCCGATGTTGCCAAGAGCAGCAGGAAAGATTACATTGGGCTATAGCTACAGTAGAGTATAATAGCTACACACATACGACTTTTTCAATATGTAAACATTATTCTACAAGGTAACTTATAATTTAGTGCGGTTTTGAAAATGGTTGCCTACGAGGCGGAGAGGTGAGCACACTCAGAATAAGTTTGGTAACAGTGTTCTCCATAAGATCCATACTGCAAACCATTGAAGAAGATGGAGAGAACATGACGTCATCAAAATGTAATCTGACAACCGAAATATCCACCATATTGCTTCCCCCGGTTCTTTCCTGGCTTGCCTTAGATAGCACGGACGAGTGGACTCATTAGCGGATATAAAGCAAGAATATCCACCTTCTGCTTAAAATTTAAGGTAAATAACTCTTGAAACATATTTTTGTTACTTGAAGTTAGGTTTCTACTCAATTTCACTATGGTTTTTTTTCTGGGAAAACGGATTATTATAAATTTAAAAAATAAAAAATTCATTTTCAATACGTAAATGCATGCTGATTTCGAGTGAGTTATCGATGGAAAATTCCATGAAGTTGGAAAATTAGTGCTTCAGCCCGTATGCGCTAAGGTAAAATCGGGGGGAACAAAGATGGCGGACCGGCCACGCCCACTTTACAGCTTCAAGCATTGGCTACCGTAGCAAGCGCCCTCTCTCAATCTACCTCAAACATGCCTACCCTGCTGCAAACTAAATGCGGAACGCTCTATAGCATATTGCTATAATTATCTATATATTAGCCAAAAGTTATGTCGTTATCCGTGGGATATGCTACGGCTATGACCCGGCTGTGACCTGGCTGTAACCCGGCTGTGACCCGGCTGTGACCCGGTTGTGACCCGGCTGCTCAAAGGAGACATAAAAAAATGAATTCCTGATGCACAGAGCGCGTTAGAAATGTAATAAAGCGTAGTTTTAATGCTTTCTCAATAATTTTAAAAAAAAGTTGTATAAATCAACGTAAGTTTGCACAATAAACGTTTATTCACTTCAATAATTGAAGTAACTAGCTAATAGTTGGAGCTAACTATTAACTCAACAAATAAGTTGAATTCGTGCATTAATTGTATTACCATTGAATGCTTTAGGAGAATTCGCTTATTATATACAGTTATTCGCGAAAATCTCGTCTGTATAAGATATAAAAATACCATTTTCCTTCGTGTTTCACTCAATCCCGCATTTAAGGCCGTTTAATTTCAAGTTCAATATGCGGAAAAAAGGTGAAAAGGCACAATTTTGTTGTTGATATAAAAAAGAACACGTTTTTCTATAAGAAGCATGAATATAACGGAAATGGTATTTGAGTCATTTCATGGAGGCCCACCTTCTCTTGATCGCTTCCCTCCCAACAACAACTATATCCCCTCCCAGAAAAAAACCTGCCATCTATATTCATACCATAAATAGCTCACTATATTTTTTTACTTTGTTGCTTTCGTTACCTCCGCATTTTTTATTTCTAGCGGTTGAATTAGTTAATTTATTTGATTACACCCTACGTACAGCGACTTAGTGGCTGTTTTTTTGATAAATTATATTGATTGACAAAATACTTACGTTGATACAGTACAGTTGATTTCTCTCTACCTGCGGCACAAAAATTATGCAGACTCGAGATTTTATCCAGTTTAAAAATCGTGAATGCACCGAAATGAGTGCATGTAGTATCAAACTTCAGCTTATTTTATTCTGCGTCTAACCATTCTTAACAATTATTTATACACTTACGAGTTTATTATCGCGATGGGAATGAAAAAAGTGCCAGTTTTTTGACGTTTTCCGATAGACCGCTCTTTGACATTTCATACAGAAAAAACTTGACACCCAATCCTAAAGGCATTTTTACGAAATGAAGATTCATTATTCATTAATTTAATACCTATATTTTAGCTCTTTATGATCAACCACAGAAATTTTTTTATCAATTTTGTGATTTTTTTAAATAATGGATATTCCAAAACTTCCCTTCTCATGTACTTTCCCCCTCCAATTTTTAAACCCCTCCCCCACCCTCCCCTCCGTGCGCACACCCCTTTTCCCCGCGGAGCAGCTAGCTATAATTACAACAATCGGGAAAGCACGCGCGACCACACGAGAACTCTAACACACACACAGGCGAAGGGCATCATGGGAGATTTTTTTCACGTCGCCTCAATGAAACGTTGGGCAGGTGTAAGGGAGCGAGTGAGAGAATGAAGGAGATGAGAATGAAAAAAAAAACACGAAATAAAAAAACGAGAGGGAACGCACCGACGCTGCGACGAGTTCTGGGGAAACAATGGCCCGCAACAATGGTCGTTTTTTTATTTTTTTCGTTCGCTCCCCTACTCCTCCCCAACGTATCCAAGGAGGGGGAAGGTGGGGAAAAAAGGAGGGGGTTGAAAGAAAAAGTAGCGGAAACCCGGAAAAAGCACCTAATTATTTTCTCCTGGCCAACTTCTCACCACGCTGTTGGTTTATTTTTCATTAATCTGTGGATTCCGAAGAAAACATTGAGTCTCTGGACTCGTGGCTCCACGATAATAGAAAACCAATGGCGAACTTCTGCCTAGACAAACTAGGCGCGGCTGTCTACGGGCCCCAACCTCGGAGGGGATAAAATAGTACACATTGAGGACACGGAAAATAATGGTAATTTTTTCTGGTGAAATATAAAACAATTGACAAGAGTCAATTTTTTTAAAAATTAAAGTGCCAACACTGAGTTTTTATTCCTTTTTTTATTTGTAAAATACTATAAGAGGGTCATGGCTCTGTATAATAACTAGGGGCACAGGGCATCTAAGTTCAAGCCAAGAGAGTACACCTCTATTTTACTTTTTTCTTGCAATAAATACTTCATCCGACATATTGTGGTATGACTTCAATCACATTCGTGCTTTTCTGGATCATAAGTAATTCTACAAATAGATAAAAAGCTGCTGGACTCAATTTCTAATATTATAAACGTGTTAGCATTATAATTATTGCTTTCACGTATTAGGGTCTGTATTTTTTTCACCCTGTCCAGCAATATATAGTCACGCCTCTCATTGTTAATTTCCTTATACAGACTCGCAGATGACGTTGGTAAAGCCTCAGCCGGCTAGCAATTACAGCTGATCCGCCACTATGTATTGCAAGAAAATGCATTGGACTTTGATTTGTAGTATATTCGAATATTATTTTGAAATGTTATCAACTTTAAGAATAATTAAATAAACACAGCAATATTAATGAAGTAAAACATTGTTTTTATATGACCAAATTCCTCAGCAATTTACTCAAAGCACTTTTCAGCAATTGACTGAATGACATCCTGAAAGATAACAAGTAATTTAAGATCTTAGCAGAGAAAATAAGTCGAAGGGTGATTGCTAATTTCAATATCAAAATGGGCTAATATTTGAACGATAATTCCTATGCATTTTGGTCGTGTGTTGAGGAAGTTCAAGCAATTAAATCAACAGTATATAGACATTAGAAAGGCAAGAACAAACAGTAAAACTTTAGTTTAGAAAAAGTCATTACCTACTTCCAAAGCGTTTTTACAATATCCTCGCAGGATTCATCCGAGTCTTAACCTGATCTTTTCCTACAATGTATGCCTTCTGTTATCATTTCTGGTCACGGTATAGAAAATCAATTAAAATCTAAAAGTATTATTATTATTATTTATAAAAATGAAGCATAAATTGTAATCAAATATAATAAGGAAATGAAGAATAAGCGTCCATCGTAATGCGATAGCCACACTCAAAAAATAATAAGTTTTATCAAGAATGGAGCGTGGAAGAGGAAAGGATCCTTACTATCGATAATCGTTGTCAATATGGACATAATTCGTATTTGAATGATTTACTAAATTCAGGTTGCTGAGCATGAGTCCTTCTGGCAGAAATTAATGGAAACTTCTTTTGGATCCCATTGCTTTTGGCTCCTTCCCAAGGTACATACCTAACTGCCGATATATCTATAGTATAGTGCTATCTTTCCTAAAACATGAACTTATATTTCGTAAAAAAATATTTTTCTACGAAGGAAAGCAAACCCTACTTAAACCAGACACAACCACCAAGTAAACACTCAAATTTTCCTGGTTTAAGCTACTGTTAAATGCTTTTTACGAAACCTTTGGATACCTTATGCCACACACCTTCCAAAATCCCGGCTACATGCATTTTATTTTTTAGCGTATTTCTACCGTTAAAAGAGTTTTCTTGCTTCCGGTCATGATCTAGGCCCCGTATTAATTCGCCATTCATTTATCAGCAGTCATCAATTACACGACACACAATTCAGTGCTTACTGAAAATATAACTCATATCAGGATACTAAAAACTGAATCCCGCCCACTTGGAAAAAAATACATTTGAGGACTCAGAGCAGGACATTTTAAATACATCTCGAAAAATTAATCTGTCAATCCTATTTCATTGCACTTGAAATACATGTGAAAAAAAATTAATTTTGCCTAGCCTATATCAAATGAATATGGAATGCATTTGATATACCTAGGCTAACCATGTTGCACAGCCAATTTTAAGTGCATTTAAAATGCATTTTAAACAAATTTGCAAAATTTACTCCGCCACATTAATTTTTGAAATAAGCTTCAAATGTATTTCAAGAATGCATTAGGCTACATTTTATTTTGATCCACATGATGCATGTATGCATTGTCTACTACGCGTGAATAGAACGACATTTTGAAGCCGTATTGTATGTGATATCTCCTTCAACCTTCTAAGCACGTTATTTATCTTAAATTAACAGTATATTTTGTAAAAGGGCAAATTACAGAAAGATAAGAAGTTGGACTGCAAGTCCATGCCTGATGTGGGATCACCTCCCGCTACGCACCCTTGAAAATGCTTTTAAAGTATCACGTATATGAAATGAAGATTGTTGACGGCCTGGTATTCGCGGTAGGAATAAATAGTGTTCTCTCTACAGCATCGATGAATAGACGGCATTGTATGCGTTGAAACTTGCTCGAGGAAAAAAGGTTTTCTGGAACGGGCAACGAACCACGGACCATCGGCTACCAGGGATCTATATGATCTATAAATGTAGTATACCAAGATTTCAATCGCATCTTGCTTTAAATGAGCCACTATCCATGAGATTTCTATAGATAATTATTAAATCTCCATGTTCATACATCCGTCCGCCCGTCACTCCGCCACGTAACGCTTTCCCGGACTTTCCATCAATGGCCATAACTCGATTGTAAAAGTAAGAGCCTTCGTCCGAACACCATGACATTTAATTCAAAGAAATAAATCTAGTTTTATACCCCTGCTTTAAATACGGGCAATTCCACGCGAGTTGAGCAAATGTGGTGTGCTCGAACCCAACCGATTGTTTTCATATTCACACCATAGACCTATACAACTGTATGACATATTCCGAAACGTTCCCCCGTATTCCAACAGATAGCAGAGATATTAGACTTTGAATTTCTCCAAAATGCCTAATTCTGCGACATGTGGGGTCTCGCGCGATGAATTGCTGCCCGGCACTGGTTAAGTTAATAGTAAACCTTTCAACCATCAGGAGATGGTTGGAGAGATCAACTTGATCTCTCAATTCATCTCACACTTAATCCGTTCGATAGCGATTATTGGTTGCAATGGAGCCATAAAATATAGCGTGCGCATGCGTCATTTGACGATGTAAAGTCGATGGTCTAAAATTAGAAGAATGAGAATGGTAGTTTAATTTCATTTTAGCAAAAACAGACTTATAGTCAAGGGTTTTAGAACAGCTATAATGTTCAGACACAATGAACTTTGAATTTTTGCCCAGTCTACCTGATTAAGAGAAAGTTACAATTAAATGTTTGGGATCAAGTAAGTAGATATCAATTTTTTATACATATTGTCACATGCATTTTTACAAGCAAACATGAGTTTTAAAATGGTTGCAGGGTTATAAATGCGGAGTTTAAATTGTCGTTAGGTAAACTCAAACAAGCATCTTAATTCATTAAAGACAATGACCAAGGAAAACAAAGAGGGATCTACGAAGGAAGAACGACGGTAAAGAAGGGAATTTTAACTAACCTAACTAACTAAGAATTATAACTAACCTTAGGGTTGATAAACTGCTAATTATGCTCCCTATACGAGAGAATATGATGTGGCGAGTATTTTTTCCATCCTCAGGGGAAATTTCTACCCGACATAAGACGCGATACTCATGAAAATAAACCTAAAAAAACATCTTCCCCTTGGTGGCACTGTCTGCCCACCCGCTGCTCGAAGTATAATTGAGAGGAGAATTTTCGATGCTATCGGCGTTATTATCCGAGGCAATTGGGAAATCAACAACGAAGTGCGGGAACATTCGATCAGTTCACATCTGGCAAGCACGAGCGATAAGATCATAGTATGAGAAGAATTAAATTAATCAACTTTGGATTGAAAGAAAAGAGATGGAAGCAACCGGAAATCGGGATTTCTTCACATAAATAAGGTGGCTGGCTCTCTTTCGTAACTTTTATTACTCGAGTATAATTTAGTGATGGGCCAATTCGGAAAATATGATTGACAGTAATGCAATTCATATATCGATACGATGACCATATCGCCACACACCCCTCCTAGCAACCATTTCACATCAAGTCAAACTGATATGTCAAGATCTCATTTTCGCCGTTCGCGTTTTATGCATTATTTCCGGCTGCAATTTCTGGGAAACAATCGATGCTATCAATTTTAAGCAGCAGCTTTAAGCATCTGACAAAGTCACTTCATAAGAGTACTAGATGATTAAAAAGAACTACTTGATCACAACCAGGTTGGATTAAGATCCAGCTGTCTAACTGAGGGAAATCGAGAATCACCAGAATAATCTTAGCGATTTTTTTTAAACGTATTAAAGCAGAGATAGCTAATAGTTTAATCACTGACTGCCATTGACTTACTAAGTTAGGCACTTCAAGTAGGAAAGAAAATGGATTCAAGACATTTGAAAAATTCTTCCCTTACATACGACTTAAAAAAGCTTTAAACCAAGATTAATGTTTAACCACAACCAGGATATACAGAAAGACAGCTGTCAAAGTAAAAGCTAAATGGGACACAAATATTACCTTAGGTTAGAAGTTACACATACCTATAGCAAGAAATAATATCCTTGACTCCATCGTGTCCTCATCTGCTTCACAGGTCCCTGAAATACACAAATATTCTACATTAGTCAAAGATACATAAACTTAGTCCAAATCCCGGTAATTAGGCATTTGGTGACACCTAAATAGTTAATATTTGTAATAGTGTTAATCAGTAGTTAGGGTTGATACCTCGGCATTGCCAACCAATTTTGGCAAAATTTATGTGACGGTGACCAAGATCTGGATCTAAGCACTGAAGTATTGTCGTACCTAATAATATATTCATTGAAACCGTTTACCAAAGTGTTCGCTCCGCCTGAGTTCACTTCAAATACCGAAAGAATCATCAAGACCCCACTTAATGCGGACTGACGCCCAGTGGAATTAACATAAATCCGGAGATAAAATAGAGCACCCAAATGAATTGAGAGAAATTGGCTCCTGCAATAGCAGATTCACTTGTTCACAAGACTGGTGGCCACTCCAAAACCATGGCTATATTCACCAAAAACGTCATTAAGAGCAGCAAAGTTTATTTCATTAGGTATATGAAAACATTACACAAGAAATTCGTCAACCTTAATGAGGACTTCTTGTAATATTTTAGCCGCTTCCCGATACCGAAGTTTGTGGCATGAATAGATGAATAATTATTCAAAGTACTAAACGACTTTTAAATCTCCACTAAAATGTCTCAGCAACCTAAAGTCCTTTACATCTCAAGCCTTCGAGTTTAGAATGGATAAGAGGAATAGAGGTAACATCCACGTCAGCCCAATATTTAATTCCGATATCATGGGAAAAGGATGAATGCGCACAAAACTTCATAAACCATCAGCAGTTCATCTCTATTCATCACATTAACAACAAAAAAGTCAAAAATTGTCTACATTTTCATGTTACAAGATTTTTCTCTCCATTCGATATAAGGACCACAGGCTTCAGTAAATGTACCAAAGATCTGAAAAAACCATTTCCATTATGAGTCAGAACTTTATAACTAAATACGCCCAATCATTTTCATGTTTACCAAGAAAAATATATCATTCACCTATCATCAATTGATGCAAGATATAATAAATTGAAGGAAACTATATGCTCCAATATTGACTATTTATTTTCATCAAAAATTGCTCAATTTCAAATGAAACGATATTGAAAGAAATGTCAGGTCAAGAATATGATCGCTCTCTTTTCGACAAAATAAGCTAAAATATTTTTGTGCTCCCTCAAAGTGAACTCTTCAGATTGTGAAAGTTATTGTGACGTATGTCGGTATCTCACGCGATAATTTTCCACTGTCATTTGGTATGAGTGACAAAGTGAACGGTATATATTTAATTGAGTACGGTGGAGTGCATCTCAAACAACCACATTCCCTTGGTTCCGTTTTCACGAACATAAAATAATCGATAGCTAAGGATAAAGCGACATCCAAATGGAACTGACTGAAGTGAAAATATGAGATCATAGTGCTAGATGTTAACGAGGTACAATGGATTACTTAAAGAACTCCCTTGCTCGAAAAAGGCGTAGCAGATTCTCGCTTTCCATTGTCATATTGTTTGACAATGGGCATTGGACTTCGTTGCCGATTGATCGTTTAATTTCTTTAGCTCACAGTAAGGCCCCAATCCCGGTTTCAGTAGTTGACTATTCTTTTCGGTGCAAGTAAAAAGTAATACTCGATGAAGTTTTATCGGTGAATGTATACCAGTTCCTTGCATGGGAGAGAGCCTTCAATTATCGTGCTCAAGTATCGCTAAAGAGCCCGTACCTCAGCCAAAAATGAAGATGTAAATTATTTACCAATTTTAGAAAGAAAATTAAATTTGCTTATTATTCGGAATCTGAAAATGTTTTCCTATCTCTCAAGGTAGAAAAGGATTTCAATAAAGTATTTTTTTCAGAAGAAATATTTGGACAATTTCGGTAACCATTTTGAAAACTGGAACTAATTACCATAAATATCGGCATAAAAATAAAGATACTAGTCTTGTTATCATCTTAGACAAGTTTTATTTCTTTTCCATTGGTGCACGTCACTGCTTTTAAGCGCTTTCATGGCAACGTCAAAGTGCTTCGGACAAAATTGCATCGCCATAGCTCGGTAACAAAGGAGTTGCGACCCCATGTTCATAGGACATAAAATACTTAAAATTACCTCCTCCTCCTGATATTGCGGAGATTCCTCCATAAAAATCCTGGATAAGTGGCACAGACAGATATAACCATTATGCCATCAATCGGAGAAAATAAAAATCTGTAGCTTAATGCATCAGTTGGCACTAACCGACAGTAACATGTAGTTGGAACAGCATGCATTTTCTCCAAAGCTGACACCACTTAATGGATGGATTTTTGATGAATTTTTGCGTAGGCGTAGGTATGAAACAGATCAACTAACCTCATTAAAAATTAAATAAATGCTTCCAAATGTGGAACCTGCACTAAATTAATTCCTCATATTTGAGTATTTCACTTGATAGAAAAATTATCCTACAAACTCAATTTTATAATTCATATACATGTGAGTCAACCGCTTACATTTTATATTGCCTTTAAAAAGTGGAATGAAAGTTTTACAAAAGTCACGCGATACAAAACAGCATCTCAATGGTCTGACGTCACTGCAAGATATAGCATCTCTGCTTCTACGGATATTTCGACAGGAAGGATTAAGTCATACCAGTTCGTTTTCTTTCTCAAAGGAAATAAAAACGATTATTTTCATATAATTATGTGATTTGATCTGTCGAAATTCTCATGAAAACGAGACTGATTACAGGCAGCAATACCGTTCTGTGACGTCAAACGCCATATGGACTAGCAATTTAATGCTGCGGAGTGAACATAATTATCAACAAAAAATATTTTTCCTCAAACAGCGTAATTTTCCGACATAATTTTGGTCCTGAATAGTTTTGAATATGAACTTCAAATAATAGTATCTTTAAAAAAAAATAATTCATGCTCCCCATTCTAAATTCACGTCGAATTTCCTGCGGCATAATTAAGAAAGTGAGTCGTAATCGTCCCTAAACGATGAGGGTCCTGTGAAAGTGAAAGCATTTCACCGAGAAAGAGTGCCGTAAATCATTCGAGGGAAAGAACAAAATAGAACAGAGAGACGCATCTTCTTAGGATTCGAAGGCATGAAAGACCTCATCCCGTGGCTGAAAAAAAAACGCCTGCGAAAAGTGGTCGGGGTGGGAAATCCAAAGACTGGGGAGGGTTAGAGAACGGAAACCAATAGGGAAATCGGGTTAATCTACATATCACCCTGCGACCCACCCCAAGGGCGTGTGGCAGGGAGGCGTTAGGACACCAGCCACGAAATAGGGAGGGAATAGGCAAAATGGATTGGACGAGAGACATGACGAAATTAAAGGGCATCCAAATGGATTGTCTTATTATCTCGCTCTGTTCCTTATTTGATTGATTGATTAGTTTACGGGCAACTACCCACTGGCAATATTAGCACAACTAGCGTAATGCGACATCAAAACAGAATATGAGAAATTAAACATATTCACCAAAGAGGGTGAAATTCGCGATGAAAAAAATCATTTAACTTGACCGGGATTCGAACCTGGATCTCCCAATTGCCAGTCAGGTGTGTTAGCCAGTTAAACCACCAATCCATCTTAATTTAAGACGAATTTCACCAGGGATTTGTATGAATAAGTTGTTCAAATTCCCGTCAAGTCCGGATTCGAATCCCGGTCAAGTCGAATGATTTTTTCATGACGAATTTCACCCTCTTTGGTGCATGTCTTTGCACCCGTGCGCGTGACTGCATACCACATCATTTGTGCAGTCGCAATGATTGGAAAATTGAAAGGAGGTATTAATAAAACATCAGTATGAAATATAAATAAGGTATAAATGACAAGACAGCTTCCAGGAACATCTTATGCATAAAAAAATATCGAAAATAGTTATAGGAACTAGAAAAACTGCCTTTTTGATGCAGATTTTATCGTTCAGAAAATGCATGTGCCACATTGCATTCATATCACAGCTTGAAAACTCATTAAAGATAAGCATTATTCTATTAACAGGAGAGATATAGTTATAGTTCCTATTACAAAACTTCACATCGCAGACATTAATGACGGAATGTGACGTGGATTGAGGGAATTTTCGTACCCATCAGTTCGGCAATGACTACATCTTATTTTGTCGATTCTATCAGTCCTACTTGGCCAACTTTTTTCGATTTCAGCTCACTATGCGCCGGGTTTCTCTCCACCCTGCCTCCATTCCCTGCCCTCGCCGTTCTAGCTACCAGTCCTAACGCTGCAAAGACCTCAGTTGTCGGTCAACTTCCAAAATAGCTGACCAACCCACCGTTGAGGTCGGTTCAAATTCACTGAAGGACATAACGTAAGGACATATGTGAACTTAGGATGTGGGCACTTGCATTGTAGTGGAGGTGGTCACAATGCGCCGTTGTGACTTAACATATCAAAGATGATGGCACACGTTCATGTTTTATGTTATGTCGTTAAGTTGGGCAATGACGACAAAGAGCGAAGTTTTTAGTTGGCCAATCACAAGTGATTGTTGCTTGTGCTCCAACAACGAAGGGAAGTTCATAACGCTTACCTAGCAAAGATAGAAAAGTCGGAATGGAATCAAAACTCAGAGATTTGGTTTGTGAAAGAAGTTGGCTGCATGATTAAATATGTCTTTAAATATGTATTTCACTCCTTAATTAAAAATAATGCCTGCGTAATAGTGCAGGGAAATCCTCACTGGCTAAATTAAGCAACAAAAGGAGCTTTACTATCGGTTGAACTTAAATCATGTTCGGCATTGCGAACGAGTATGATTTGCTAACTTTATGCTACGTTCTTACGTTATGTGCTTACATTCAATGCGAACCACTCTTTAGATAAATTGCTGGAACAATAATGATTCAGGTGCTAACAATCCGGCAGCATTGCGGGAATTAACTGAATACGGGCGTACAATCACTACCTTTCAGGCCGTAGCATCATTTATATCCAAACCACTTTTCCAATAGCACCGGCAAACCATGGGAACTTCGGCTTGAGTGAACTATCAACTAGCGGTGCTGTTTCTTTATTTTGTTATCATCCGAAGTTCCTATTCAGATCGGTCTCAAATCTTCCGGCAAACGAACGAGGAGGAAGTGGTTCAGAGGGGTGTTTTTTCCGCGGAGTTGACGGGAAAATAGGAAGAAAGCGAAAGCACTAACTCATCGGGATGGTCTGACCGAGTGGGAACTAGGATGCGGCCGTTAAAAGGGGGGGCTTTCGAATGGGATATCGCGTCGCTTTTGGTGGGATACAGAGTGCGACGCGGCACGAACACGGGAATATGCCTTAGGGCAGGGGTTCTCAACTAGCGGGAAATCCTTCCTATGGGTGGAATTTAGAGGGTTTCAAACCCACTATTCAGCAAAATGTGATGTTATGTAGATTATGCAAAATACGTAAAAATTGTAGTTGGTATTCAAAGTTTTCAAGCTGTACTTTGTGGATTGAGAAAAAAAAGAATACTTCGTATCTCCATGTGATAGTTTAGTTGGTCAACCGAAGTTTCGCCGTTTTTGCGTCATTTTTAAGATATTTTTTCAGTATCTAGAGAAACTACAATATATGGGAGTTTCAAGTAGGCTATACCCCATCACCCACGATAGAAGAACAGTAAAGTTATCCCTACTCTGTGATAGAAGTGTGCAAGAGAAGCTGCTAGATGAGCTTGCTCAGTTGCGGCCAAAGGGAGGTGTTTTTAGTGGGCCAAAGCCCCACACTACTATGAGCCACGGGGCCCATAGTGTCATATAGTATAATAAGAGATTTTCACCTGCCATCATTTAAAAAAGTTCCTAGAAAATAACAATATATCACGGTCTATCAAATAAACTATTCACTATTCTCCATTAGAGAATACAAACTATTCTCCATTCACATTGATGCATTGTGTTAATTAAACAAGTTCACATTGATTGTAATCTATATCCAATAAAATAAGTTGCAATTTTCTTGCATTTTTTTTTAACTTTTGTATATTTAAGTATGCTTCAGTAACTTCAGTCTGTAAAACTATTAGTTCCGGTATAAAAACCCTGAATTTACTCAAGTTTTAAAATCTATCAACAAATTGATTTCTATCAAACTTGTGTTACTATAAAGTAAAAATGAAAGTGTACGTACTAAGACAGGCAAAATGAAATATTTTAAATATTGTATGAATACCAATTTAAATGCGTCCATTGAGTTAGCCCATATCTGAGAAGGAGTAATGATATTCTGAATTATGATGAACAGGGAAAATCGAGCGAAAACGTTTGTGAACCACTACCTTACTTTTATCCCAGTCTTATGGCTACAGCTGATTCATAATGAGGACGTCAAAACCTAGAAAACGATGCAATAGGTGATTTTGGCGATGGCACGGTAAGGGAGATAATGCAGTTTCATAAATTGTTTATTTATTGCTAAACGGATGAAGTAAATGATGTGCAATTTCATGAGAAAACTTGAAAAAGTTTAAGTTACAAATTACATATATGATAAATTGTGCACACGTTTCTAGTTACGCTATAATGAAGCACCAAACAAGCGTAATTCGTTTCGAAGCTTAAAAAATGGGTAGTTTTTCTGATCTTAACATAATATTTCTATTAGTATTGAAAAAATTGTTTACTATCAATCAAAGAAGAAAATAACGAGTTTTAATTTGACATGCAAATGACTGAAATACCTTTTCCGGGTTTGGAAATATTAGTTACGCTTCAAACTCGAATGGCACAATTTTAAACGGACAGTAGGGTCACTAGCACTTCCCGAACTAATTCAGCTTCGACTACCCTGGTGAGGGGCCGGCTGCGCCGTAGGTCACCAACTGGAGTATATGCCAAGCACATGGAGCCTAACATGTCCTTAAGGTGGTTCCACCGTGTACACAATTACTTCAATGCCATATTTTTTCATATTCTGGCTACTTATTAACAAAGTGTCCTTGTTTGATATGAATGAATAACCCAAAGCTTTCCACTCTATTTTTTTGGCGAATTTAAATAGAAATTATTTTATGTTAAATGCATGAATGGGTGAAGCATACGGAAAAAGAGTTACAACAAATATTAATGTTATTATTGCAAAAAACTGTTTATAAGAAGCGAATTATCCAAAAACATCGAGTGATAATAAAGCATAGGCATCTGTCCCTCTTATATTTAGAGTTATTAGTAAGTTCAAGGAGTCTATCATAGACTTCTTGGGAATTTACAGCGATAATGGAGAATTTTGCGTGACATCACGCGATTTCAACGTAAGTTAAAAAATAGTACTAACGGAACAAACACGTCGTTTCGTGCACTGCGTGGTCATATGGGAATTGAGAATAATTCCGTTGTCTCGGGCGTGACTTCGTGGAATTTGCTTAGCACTGTAATTGATAAGTATAACTTAGTTTTTCCACATAGATTTATTACGAAAGACGACCTAGGTTTCGTATAAATCTATGTGGAAAAGCTAAGTTATATTTATCATTTACAAATTGAGAATAATACAAGTGATTTTGTAATAATTACGGTACCGCGACAATTCCGCCACTGATGGTAGCTCTCCATTCGCTTTAGTACACTCATCACGTAGCAACACAACAGCACACTAGTCTTCCATTCGTTACATACCCTGAGCAATAGACAGCGCACTTAAAAAACATATCGGGAGCAGAGATGATGTGCACTAAGCAACAAAAGAAAGCTGATAATCTTCAGCGATAGTTATTTTTGTGGTAATTTTCCGAAAGGGCATTAAACATGGATATTGTTAATATTTAATTACTCTGCGGTAAAAAGCTTGCGTTTTTAAATACTTGTTTTGAACGATTCAATAATTGAACACAAGCCATGCGGCCTTGACTGTTGTGCACCCTCACAATGCAGGTTACAAAACGTTTCGCCAGCGCACATCGTTTCATTTATGGTCGTGCGCTGAAGTGATGTGATGTATTCTGATCTTCGCTAACTTCAAAACCGTAAATGTAAAGCTCACGAAACCTATGTTTTCGACTCCTTGGTTTTGACGTATCAACTACGTTACTCATCCATTCAATTTGGCGGATTGCACATTTTAATGAATAAAATATTCCACAGTGATATCGCACTCTGTGTCTATTCTCTTCTGCAATCTATGGGCAGGTCAGATTTGTACCACAGGCCGCAGGTTACCCATGCCTAATGAAGACGTTGATCGTAGGTGTCATTAACACCTCCCGAGAACATTCAACCTTGAGTATCGAAGCGGGAGGCCATAGAATAGCGACTATATGCCAAGGACCGGGAGGCCACCGTGACCTTAATCCTGCGAACATTTGGAAATTTTCCGATGCCCACGATTTGATTTCCAACTGAGCCAGCGTGAGAATTGACGAAACGAATCTGAGGTGGTAAGAAACTGATTTTTAAGCCCTCCAAATTCTCCATTGTTTCGAATTACTTACATCACTTTCGTGGTCTCAGGAAGCCGCTATTCAAATAATACTCGAAATAGGACCTAAACATTACTCGTATGAGTATAAAACAAAAAATACGACTACATCCGCCAATTAATATTAAAATTATTGAGAGGATTGGCAATTTACTTCTTCATTTCTAAGTTTGGCCCACCTTGGACCGCGAGAGACTAATGGTTGTCTTTCTCTCCTTTTCCAATAATTTCTTCATTATTTCTCTGTGGTTATTTTCTCCTTTCCTCAGACCTGGTGTTTTTGGCCTTTGTACTCTTTTCCTGGAATCCCTGAAATCTATCAAGTTTCCTACGAAAAATCTCTTAATTCTAAAGATCTCCTGGATGTATGTCAACTTCTTCCATATTCATTTTTCCCATTATGCTCGCTCTACTCATTTTGTTGTCATGTTTAATTTGGTGATAAGGTTGAAGATTTAATGTCACTCTACAATTACTCATTCTGAATATGTGCCCATAAAACTTCAGTCTTCTCTTGCGGATTGTATCTGAGATCTTTTCTACTTTTTTGTAAGGATGTTTATTTTTCCTCTTCCTCCAAGTTCTATTCGCTACTTTTTCTGGACCAAGGATATTCCTTCAGATTTGAGTTTATTTCTTCTCTAATTCTTCTATTTCCCCTTCCTTGTTCTCGGAATTACAATTTTCATTGATCTTCCCTGCAAGAATTCTTATAAGTTCAAATACCCTAACAATTTACCTCGCATAAATATGATGGAAAATAATCATGGTATAAGGTTCAATACTCAAATAAAACTGCAGAGGTTGTACTGTCCACTTAAATTTTAATGTAAAATATTACACAACACATGTTTCGACGCTTAGGGCGTCATCATGAGGTCTCTTTTTTTACATTAAAATTTAAGTGGACAGTACAACTACTGCAGTTTTATTAAAGTACTAAAATGCTGTTCCACCATATAACGTCAGAGACTGTCGAATTTATAAGGTTCAATGGTTCGCATAGTATTGGTTATAGCATTATTTGAAATAATTTAGCGATAAAACCTTTGGAATTAGGCCAAACCAATGACTTAATGTCAGGCTGCAAGAGTTTCAAAACCGCTAAAACGTAAATTTTTCAGATTGTCGTAAGCTATTCAGCGTATAATTCCCAAGGGAATGAGATGCTTAGCACACCTTAAGGTTCTCGTCAGATACCTTATAGGCGTTACCCCACCACTCCAGAAACACGCCGTCAAATAACTAAGGAAAACTTATGGCTATTATCGTTTGATAAAATATGGTAAAAGGAATGCAAAAAGTCTGTCGAACCAATCGTTTTAAGGCAAATAATTAGGCCTACACTATTGCACATTACACTGAAATCCTTTTTGCAGATGCTATTTTCCAATAATACACACTAATGTCCATGCCGCATCATAGGATAATATTGAAAGATAAAATATCGTCGCTTTTGCTCCACTAGGCTTATTGTTAGAAAGATATTGGGAACGTCTTGCGTGTACAAGTATAAATCATACACCAATCGTTGGAAGGAAAAATGGTTATAATACAATCCGGTACGTTAAAATTCCAGCATCATTCTTTCAAGAGGCAAAGGAGCTGAAAATGATAGTGGTTCCAACCTGTACGAAGGGCAAATTTCGCGTTAAAACACATGCATGCGTAGAAAAGGGATTCTGATCCACCAACTTTGAAAATATTGATGAACAAAGCAGTAAACTGAGAGAATGGTGGAGCGGAGAGCTGCAGCGAAGCAATCATTGGGTTGATGGCTGCTGATGATGATAAATATGGAGAGATTTTGCAGTTTTTTCCGCGTGTATTCACGTATCTCCGCGGGAATATCGGCGTTTTCCCTCGCAGGAAGATGACTCGTATGGTAAGGTACGGCACATAACTATCCTCCAGTTCTCCCGAGTTAACACCCTTTCACGCATAAAGGCCTTATGGATGGGTCGACTCAAATTGTGTAATCACGAAAGTTTTGTGGGACTAAAAGGGGATATCTTTCGTAATTCACGCCACACATTCGGGTAGACCCATTGTGCGCTTCGATCGTCTAAGCAGAGCGCCGTTAGTCATGGAGCAGGGGGGAGGGGGTGGGCGGCAGTAGTACCCTAATTTGAATTCCACGAATCGCAGAATAGCCGGGGAACTTTCTCCGAAATTTTTTTAGACGTCCACGGATATCGGCTGTCATCGTAATTTTCATCGCAAGGAAGACAGAGAGAAGAATCGTGGCCCTTCTCTCGATCAGATGTTTCCACGTTTTACGTCATGAGATGGGATTCGTACTACTCAAGGAAGGTGATGTTAAGTAGTTTAAAGAGTAATTCAATAAAACAGAGGACGGTTTCGAGAATTTTAAAAGGGTATAACAATGCAAAACCCCTTGTTATTAATCTAAATACACTAATTTGATTAAAATCAATCACGCATTCCTATAGGGAATTTACTATTCTATTTTACCTTTATACTTAGTTATTTATGTATGCACCATTTCGTTAACGCTTTCAATTTTCATTGTCTTATTACACCTGTTTTTCTGCAATTTTCATGAAGTATACAATCGCGTAACATTTATTCCACCATGTTCTGCTAACTTAAATATTGACGCGCCTAAACAACACATCCATCCATTGATAAAAAAACAGAGCCCCTGCGGGTGAATTGCGATTTGATATGCTTAACATACCATTATAGTGAACGACGGTAAGAAAAGGCGCACATGCGCCGGAGATTCAAGCAAAACTATTTGAAAAACATAATGCCGAAAATTGTGACGTGTATGTGTGTGTGTTATTGTGTAGTGACGTTGTCTTGGGTGTTAATCGTTTTGAAATATATCTAATCATTGAAATAAATTTTAACAATAGTCCTAAGTATTTGTTAGCTTGCGTTATTCTGTGTGTATTTTGTAGATAGTATTTTTAAGGTTTTCAATGTGACATTTGGAAAAAATGTGTTTACTTTACGCCAATTCGGCCACAGCTACCTTAAATTTTTGATTCACAAATCATAAAATTTTGAAAGAGCTAAAAAACAGAGGGGACATCGTAGTCTAATCTTCAAACAGATCGTTTGAACATAAATTGAACGTAGCCTGCTTAGTGAGCGCCCACGATTGTGTGTACACAACCATTTTTTATCACATTCATAATTATTGCGAAGTGAAAAATACATTATTTCGGTCATCCTAGGTCGTAATAATTTACTAAAGACAAAACGACTGAATTTCTCAGAAAAAATAATTTCGGCGTTCGAGGATTAAAACGAAATCTTAACGAACACAATGCCAATGCAATGATAAAAAACATGGATCAATGTGGTTCCACCGACTTCCAAGTTATTCGATCAATAATTTGTGTTTCGACAAACAAACACGTCCTCTGTTGAATATGAACATATATTAAAGAAGAAAATAAATGAAAACATATGGTGCGATAGCACAGGGAATTTTTGAAGACATTAAAATGCGGAATCGGCCATATTGAATCAATCAATGGTGCATTCAAAACGCTGAAAACATAGATGCGGAATAGTCGTAGTATCTTAGTTATTTATCTATAAATATACAAAATGGAAATAATTTCCAAAATTGCGCTGCATTATTCACGAAATTAATAGAAAAATTGCGCGCGACAGTCATGATAGGTTTATAATTTTTCGAAAAAAAAAAAAAAACAGGCTTTACTTTCGCGCTTCAAGACGCAATCTACTCTTTTCTTAAATCCATGGACATTAAGAGTAATATCCAAACTTTCAACGTTATTTATTTCACAAAGGGAATTTTAAACTAACTGGTGTTCAATGAGAGATTCGGAGGAACAAAGGAAATAAGAGTACCTATTTTTGTATATCATATAAATGTCATCGTCGCGGAAAACAATTTGAAAGAAGCGATTTCTCTAATAATCGAATATTCCTGTTTGTTTATTGCCAAGGGGTTCACAGAAAATCCTTTCTTCCCACGATTTTGAAGCATAATTTTATGCTCTACATTCGCTTTTACTAAACAGGAATCATAATGTTCTTGTGCATTTCCAGAAGTTACTTTTGACATGTTCTAACGTAATATACGCGGGTACACATGGAGTGTGCTCTTATGCATATATGTCAGAAATTATGTAATATAACAGCAGCAGAAAATGAAAGACCAGACGCAATGGAAACGCTGAGAAAGAGAAGAATGATTATGATGAAACGGATAAAAAGAGTCAAATGTCTCCCAAACTCTTTGTAGTAATTAAGAAGTACTACCAAGAGTTTGGGAGAACAGATGTTTCATGGAAAATTCAAAGTAGAAGAGACAAAATAACTAGGCACATTATAACACATTACGGCATTTTAATACAGTTACGGATGAAGAAACAAATAGGGAGAATTACCGAGGAAGCCAAAGGTTGGAATTCATCATAGATATTGAGAGGGATGTTAAAATATAGTTTAACATCCCTCGTAGAGACGTTAGCCAAAACTTTTCAAGTTCAGCGCTGCAGCAAACCAATCTTCAGATTGATGACTGGCAATGATGATGATGACGTAATTAACTCGCTGCAATGCGATTAACCAAAATTTTGCTAAACACAAAGTTTCAACAAAATGAAATTATAATGAGAGAAAACAAAGAACTTGCAGTTTTCCACTGATAAAAGATTTAACATGATTATTTTTTATATTACTACAACATTTTCAAACGGTACTTTCAAAATACAGGTTCCAATATTGGTGGAAAACTGCAAGTGTTTTGCTTCTGTCATTACGGAACGATTCCACCTCATCACATCTGAATATGTATTTTATACAGATACAATGCGCAATCGCCTGTGCTATCGCACCGTATGGTTCCATCTATTCTCTTCTTTAATCTATGGCTTACGAAAATGTGACACTTTTTATGTGAAATTGAATTGGTTAATTTTAATTGGACGAGTACAAATATTTTTATTTCCTTTGTGTAAGTCAATGAACTAGTTGATTTGATATTTACTTCTAAATGCATGATTAGAGCAGATACTCGATACGAGCGGTGACGTCCAACAATCGAATTGCCGTTTTGGATCAAGTGACATTTTCTAGTTTTTACGCTATTCTTAAAAACAATAATGAGTACCAGCGATTGACGTACGAGCACATGGGTTTTACATTTGAGATCGAAAGAGACTTTGCAGTCACGTAAACTATGCACTCAAGTATGAGGAATAATTTTCATGCACGCTCACCATATTGTGTCAACAGTGAGTTGGACTTTTAAAAAAAAGTACATGTCATCCTCGTCAATGAAATCGATGAGTGAACGGCACCTTAGCTCTCGCGTGCACCAAGAGATTCGCGCACGTCTCGGAGACTCTCGGCCAAAGATCACCCGGAAATTCGACGGCACTAAATTGACTTTGAGGAGGACGGGTCACATCGTGGGTGGAGATCACATCCTAACAACGGAGCGGTGGCGTAGGAGATGTTGGGGAGTGGGTGGGGGAAGTGGAGGGGAGGGGGTGGAAATCACTTAAGGACTTGAGGACCGACGACGGTTGAAACATTGGGACTTCAGCGAGGGCAACACTCTGAGAAGCAAAATTTCACTCGCACGACTGCCGTTGCACGAGTGTCGTTGCCAAAAAAATGTGATTGATGTGTTTGCCCGGAAATGTCTCTCCTGCTTCCCTCAACCACTCGAATCTCGAGTTCGGGTCGGTGTGTAGGCTGGAGTACCGGCTTCCAATCCCGAGGACGCAACACATATATGTAGACAAAAATTAATACATTTAAATATTTTCTCTAACATTGGTAGCATACCTATAGCGTAGTGCAGGGTTTCCCAAACTTTTCCGGCGATGGAACACTTCGTAAATTCTGAAATTTTAACGGATTACCTTGTATACTTTACAAATATTAAACCATTCCTTTTAGGTAGCAGCATATAAAACCATTCTAGGTATCGTAAATGAACTTCCACAAAGTTGAGCCTGAGACGATGGAGATAACCATTCTAGGTTTTTCCAGAACACCCATTAGCTTTCCGCGGAACACAAGTTTTCCGCGGGACATAGTTTGGGAAACCCTGGCGAAGTGGATATCGTGAAATATCACCTCCTGACAAGAATTTGCGGGTTTTCGCTAATGCATTAATAGTCGTAGTTCCATTAACCTTATTAGGGCAAGGTGTAGTGCATGCTGGTGACAACTCACCTCCTGTCACACACCCTTGTGGAGGCTTGAAAGGTTTTATGTAGATAATATAGATGTACGAAAAAAGGAACCGCGATCCCACTCCTAGTCACCTTAGGCTTAAGCGCTATAACGTTTATTATGCGTCCATTAATGCTTTTTCTCCCAAAAATAGCCTCAAGCAGTCCTAAGTTTAACCTCATGGTGGAGCTGATTTCCAACTTTGGGTGCAGACGGGTCCTCACTTAGATTAAGTCTAAGTGAAACCCGTATTCAATTTGAAATCTCTGAATACGGTTGTTAAGATATTTATGGGCATTCGTAAGTCATGTTGACAGATCTTCCAGTGCTAACCACAGTCAAACGAATTAAATATTGAACAAATTATTTAATTTACACCACAAAGTATGTGTTGAGTTCATTGCCCACCACTTGAGCACACCATGAACCAATACTGATTAAATCATAGTATAAGCTAATTATCTTCACTTTCTAGGTTTGCATCAACAAATTGCAACTGCTTCTGGCATCTCTCTCATTATCGGGCATCAAACTTCCCATTCTCTCTACTCCTCTTTAATTTTCACGATGTCCTAATGGTGGACACCAAGAGCAGGTACACGATCACAGTAAGGGCTATGAGCGAAAGGTATTCTATATAAAGTTGGCCTCGTGCGTCTTTTTGCAACACACGAATGAATCCTTCCTTCTCATAGCCCAAGCACATTTTAACAGGGAAAATTACGCGTGTTAACTTTATCAATCTATATATAACGCTAATATCTCCCATGGTTTCAGCGAAAAGACCGGCCATTGAAGTAATGGAACTTATGTGAAATTGATGTTCGATTTAACATCAGATTTGCCGTAACATCGAGCTCTCAATTGTGCGGAAACTGCATTGTTAATGGCCATGGTTTCATAATAACTTAAAAATTGCCATACATAATCATTTGATGTAGTTCTATAATCACTTTATATTTTTATATAGACATTGGTCCAAGTAACTTTTAAACTATGTACAGTTTTTAAGAAACATTTTTATAATTACTATATAATAGTGCGACAGTAGGTATTTTTATTCTACTGGGGTAGCCATCATGCCCTGCTCTTGAGCAGTTTCGATGCTATTTTAAACCATGTGACGATATCTCCGAAGCCCTACCCATAAAGGAAAAACCTATAAGGCATCGCCTATTGGTAAAACAACAGAGCAGCCTCATTTTCAACTTCTCCCACGCACAGTCAATGCCTCGAAGGCTTTGCATAACTTAAAGCTCGAGTGAAAGTGAGGAGGATTTAAACTACTGCATCATGTGAAACCAAAAATAACCTTCCAAATTTAACGGCATTGTATGTCCTTCACGACCATCAAGGTGATAAATATTCCTCCACCTCTTGCATTAATAATATTTATCTTGTCAGAACATAAGGTTGTATTGTCTTAAGTCAATTGTTTAATCCGTTTAACATTCTCTTTTACTTTAGCGCTTGATCTGTCAATGCAGTTCAAAGCTAGGATTATTACATCCAAGCCACACACAAAATTGGGTGATGGATAACTTTGAAATAAGTGTAAATTTATCATTGCGTCTTCCTGCCTCTAAATGTGCGACATTTTGGTTATTTTACGAACGGTCCCAAACTTATTTATCTTTGTCTGTTGATCTACGTCTACGATCGTACGCCTACAAGACTATCATCTACGAAACCAATTGATCAACGAATAATTTTTATTTTGTATTTTCTAAGTTTTTCTAAATATATCGTACTAGCTATGAAAAATATGAACTTATTTCAGTACTCATCCCTTGGCAATAAAAATAATAAATAACTCTGACAGTCATATGAACGAATATTAGTGGAGGCATGATTAAGTATAAGAGAACATATTCTAATTTTTATCCAAAACCACAGCAATCAAACTTCCGCTATTTCTGGAGTCGATGCATTTCCTGTATAAAACGATAGCAACCAGCTACTTTCAAGCAAAATTTACGTTTCTCTTACAAAAACACATTGTAAGTTACAACATTAACATTTAGGAGCAGCTCGGAAATGCGTCTGTCGACGTGAACATCGCAGTTTAATCAATACAACCAACTGATCGCGAAAGATGACCTGAAAGATACGCACGGGGTATTATCCATTTATAAATGAATATTCCAACCTCATTCGGATCAAAACTTTCCCCAGCTAAATTTGCCTTTTGTACGACAAAAATGGAAATCGTAGGTCCATCGAGTATAAAGGGTAACATCATCCGTTGCTAATCCGCAAGTCCATCCGTTCGAATCCTGACAAAAAAATGAGCAACGATGTAAACATTCGTAGATTCAGACGATATTACGTGGGATTTTTCCCTAATGAATAAATTGAATTTTGTGCAATTTTACAAAGATAGATATACTTTATTACACGACAAGGGTTTCGAAGTTTTACACCTGGACCTGGACTACCTGGACTCGAAGTCATCACCATGCATGGATGTACAACTACGGCGGTCCTTCAACCCTCGGACAGAAGATATATGAAAAACGTCTATCCTATCTGCTTTTACCTTTTACTTGTTTTTATCTCGTGATTATTTATCTCTGTTATATGACCTTGCTAACTTCCCAACTTCCTCCCCCTCCATTTCTCCTCTCCTTCTTCACCCCTACCACAGTCATCCCGGGAAAAAAAACCCTCCTCTCCCCGCCACCTTGGTGTACAAGCAAGCTATTGTACACACTTCCTCTCATGAAAATGATACAACACATTGAAACCCGGGGCGTGTAATAAAGCATACGTGTCTGTGGAAAATTGCACTCAATTCAAATTACCGTATTTCTCCGAATATAAGCCGCACTTTTTCTCGCGATTTTGGGGCCTCAAAATCGGGGTGCGGATTATATTCGAGGTGCGGCTTTAATTCGAGAACTTGCTTAAAAAATCGTAAAAATGACCGATTTGATCAAAGTAGCCATTCAGATTCACGCTGACGCACGCCAGCTAAACTCGCCTAAGCCATGGGGAAAGTAAGAAATAACGCTGAAAAAGGTCCAATTGGTACACAATTTATTCATATATTAAAGGATATTATAGGTAACATTGTGTCACAGTTGCATAGGTAATGTAAAAACCGATATAAAATTCTAATTCCTAATACTGTAGGAAGTACGGGATGCATTAAAAAAGGTGCGGCTTAAATTCGCGTATTAACTTTTTTCCCTGTTTGAGTCCCCAAAAAACGGGGTGCGGCTTATATTCGGAGAAATACGGTATTCATCATCGATGTAAAACATGTAAACCAGTCGCATTGAACATATATCAGTGGAAAATTATAAAGCCTTCTTTCGTCATGTATAAGTTCGACCACATCAGTACTGAGACAACATTATTATCGTCTGAATCCTACTAAGGCGTGCACTGAGTTGTCAAAAAAAAATAATTTTGAATGCGAATATTTTACCATATAGGCCTTTGCAAAATCTTATTGCAAAGAGAGGTGGCACAGAGAGGCATAGGGTACATACAAAGGTCACCCCCACCGGAGTTATTCGACACCTCTGCCCGTTCATCAAAGCTTCAATGATCCTCATTGATCTCAAGCTCCCCGTAGGCGAGTTCCAACCAGTTTATGTTATGTATACATGTGTACATATACCGTCATGCACATGCATCTGCCATCAGCTTCCGCGGCACCTGCACTATGCGGACGCTTAAGTATTAACTAGAAAATGATATCCAATGAATTTCATCGGGAAGAAAAAAATAAAATTGTAGCATTGGAATAAAAGAATCTTCCCAATATGACATTCTTTATGCATATTACAGGTATTGAGCAGTCATTAGCCACTAAATGGAGACGTTGTGGTGAAAAGTACCCCAACGAAAATAATGCTGATATAATAATCATGTAACCTTAGTCATAAGTACCTCAGGCATAAGATCCCATTTAGAGTCTATGCTACGGTTGCCAAGTAAATAAAATCTTCTATTAGGTATTGAAATAGTAAAAGAAATTTTGCAGCTAAAAACTAAAATTTGAGGCAAAAAACAAAGTGAATACAAAAGTCGAATGCAAGAATTAAAAACTGAATTTACTTAGTCATCTGATACTAAAACTTTCAAGCCTATTTCATGAGTGAAGGTATGTAATTTAAAAAAAACTAAATAGACACATCTGCGCCAAATCCGATGCTTTTCTTATGGGAGTTAATGTTAACAAATCTGGACTCACTTGGTTCCTCTGGTCTTTCAAATATAACCCTTTAATCCTTCTGAATCCTAACGAACACGTATGACAAATTTAGTTCGAATTCGTCAGAGGGTGTGGAGGTTTATAGCGTTTAAAACAAACAGAATTGAGATTGCGGGGGTAATTCGAGTCGTTGACAGAACGTAACCCAACATTTCATTGAGAAGTAGAAGAGCGCAACACAGAAAACGCATGTACTCCTGTGTATAAGTCTCACAATAGGCGATCCGGTGAACTTTACAGGCTCGGTAGGCATTTCCTAATTCTTTAGCAATATCTCACAAGCTACCGCTATTTTTTTCTCTGCCGAAGACACCCGCTGAGGTGAAGGGCTACGTCAAGTCATCCCCTCCTCCTCCACTTAAAACACATACGAAACTCAAGTTTAATGAACCGTGCTCGACGGAGGTGAAAGGGAAAATAGCGAAAGATTCTAAGCCACGAATCGTTTGGACACAAGGCCAGGGCGCGAAGGGCACACGCGAAATAATAATAATAAAAAGCATTTCATCTCTCTAATTCTCAGCTCCATAATTCGTGTTCGAAAAATCTTCATAATTTAATTTTTTTTCGAGAAGCGTGGGATATTCAGAAACGTGAACGGTGGGTCGTATGGCCCAACGGCTGCTGCTCTACAGTAGGCGCAGAGTATTTAAGCCCAGATTCCACGGCACACTTTGTCTGGTGAGCTTCCTCTTCTCAAATATCTGTACTTATTATTGTGTCGTGAAACACAGGAATTGCGTGATTTCTTGCTCTAGGACGAAAGAACTCTCTCCAGTTTTCCACTGTGATACATATTATTAAGGCTTGATAATGATGCAAAACATATATACTGGTCGCATTAAATATTTATCACGGTGGAAAACTGCGAAGAGTTCTTATGTTAAGTTCTTAAAGTTCCACCACATCAGTTCTAAGACAATACATCTTTTAGCTTTATATTTCCGTAAGAGTTGTAATGCAACTACCAGTCAGATACAAGGAATGAGATGCAGGGCTATCCGTGGGAATTATCCGAACTATAATAACTACAGTGCATTTATTTCAATAGCTACTCATAACAATCACCATTTTAATTCATTTTACGAAGGCATTCACGTCGAGACTAAGCTTTTGAGTGGTCAATTTCCGGTTCCGAAATTAGTAGTAATATTTGGCACTTTCTTCGGCAGTAGTTCCTAGTAGTAGGCTGGAGTAGTAGGCTGGAGTAGTAGTAGTAGTAGGCTGGAGTTATGGAGAACATAAGTGCCCAGTATCACAGAGTACAAACAGAGTGGCTGAAATTTTCAATGGTGGTAATAATTTTTTTCGGAGTCCGCTACTTCATAAGCAAGTTCCATCCCAGCGATTCGATAGTGAAGTAGAGGCAAACAGTGAGAGAAAACGGCTTTTATAAAGTGAAAAGAATTCTCGAAGCAATATCCTACGTCAGAATGTCTCATTTTGTAGTTTTTGAGTCCAATCCAAAAAGTATGGACCCCAAACTTCAGTTCAGCAATTGAAAAAGCTATATGCTTGGTGTTCGGCTAGTTGTCCAGGCATGACCTGATGACATAGTTTGGCAATCTTTTCTTCATATTTCCCTCACTTAAACCAAACACAAAAAATAAAGTTATGTGTCACCTCTATAGATCGGTGGGTTTGCAGATTTTTAAACACTCACTTGAAATCATAATTATTTCCTTTTCTTGCTTAAAGATCATTGCTTTTATTCAGGTCTGAATGAAAAATTTAAGCAATCTAACATTTGCACAACTTCCAGGCATAGAATTTGACTGAATTCACTGAGTTCACGAGAATGATTTTTATATGCTTTGCGACTAAGAAAGTGGCGACAAAGAACATACAGGATGCGCGCAACAATCATTGCATAAAAACATGCGAAGCAACCAATTTGGTCAGTTTTTACCTACCCTCAGCATAGTACGGAGTGTCTTCAATCGACGCTATTTTATGGAACAAAACTATTGGCTCTCAAGTTCCCTCGTATCGTGGGGGAACGCACGGTACGAGTTTTCGAGCGAGAAATAGCGTGCGATATGTTCTCGCGGAGAAACTTGCGCCGCGGGACATAGGCTTGTGATGGAAAAGGTCGGAAGAGGAGATATCTCACCCACTGCTGCCGCTACTCCATAACCAATCATCAAATTCTCAATCTCCGGCGTGAAAAAATGCGAGAGGGGAGGGCATTAATCGTGTTTGTGGGGGAATAATGATCGCTCCTCGTCCTTGTTACGCGTATCCTCATGCTAATTACACCCCCCTCCCTATCGGAATGAGCCTCTACGAACCACCCCTTTTCCGTTGGTTCTGGTTGATTCCGATCTCACGACTGCAGCTGCGCAAAAGGGAAGAGGAATAAAAAAGAAACTATTATGGAAAAGTCAAGGACGCAGCTACCCAGGGAACAGTCCCCATTGGCGCCCTCAGCAGGATGCATCTTCGAAGTGAAGGGTACACGCAGGTGAGGGGGCAGGTACAAGTGTGACAAGGACAGGGATGACCCTGTGTCATCATATTTATCCATATTGTCCTTGGAAGGAAATTTCGGTCAATTTCGTGAATCCTTTTCATCCGACAGTCCAATGTTGCAAGTATTTCACAAGGCTCGGGGAAATTTAACGAAGAAAAATATTTGACCGTCTAATGGTGACTCACAGATAAGAGTTACACAAGAGGAATGGACCGCTTTCAGCAGCAATAACTACTCAGGCTCAGGATGACATTCATTCCTCAAGCTTACTCCAAATTGCTACGAAATATTCAATACACTAAGTTTCACACATTCGCCATCAAAACAAAACTAATTTCAACCAATTAAAGATTCATTCTAGGCGTGATACATGACATAACCATGAATAAATATTATTGATAAAAATAAAAAGATTTCCCCTCAAATACATCCTTAAGTCAAATATATATAATTGAATCGAAATCATATGAAGTTTTATAATATAAAGTATCTTTCAGATCTTCAAATTGATCGCGTACATTATTTATAGGTTGGAGGTAAGAGCATGAGAGAAATTGATACATAAAATCTTTTACTCTTAAATATTAGGGAGCGTTTTCAGAGAAGTAATTTCGGACTCGACACGAACTCGGTATTACAGAACTAATAATTTCATGTTTAACTCATAAATGGATACCTTAAACTAAAAATGTGTATTCGCAATATCAGGTATTGCCAAACAATAGGAGGCTTGGCAAAAATTAATTATGTCAAAATCGAAACAAAATACAAACAGCTCTCCAAGAGGAGATAAGTCATCAAGCGCTGACAAAGTTAGTTAACAAAATGCAGAAGTAAGGGCAACTTCAATGTCTCTGAAAAAATTACTTGTCTGATGTGGTTCAATATCAGTTTATTAAATATTTAGCTTGCGAAGAGATGTAAATAATTTGGATATAAAATATATTTTTCTTTTTATATAAAAATATATATATATATAATTTTACATATTATATATATATATATATGTCTTGGTCGAAAATCGCTCTCGGCGACGATGCACATGCATAAATAAAACAGTAATACACTAAACAAACAGAAACACGCAAAAAGGACACTCACAAAGGAAAACTTGGACGTTTCGGCGGTCACGCCGCCATCGTCAACGGTAGAAGAATCGCTTTATATATATATATATACACAAATATAAATATACTTTTAAAACACAGGCACACGAAAATTAAAAAGACACTCACAGAATAATTTGCGGACGTTTCGACGGGCAAGCCGCCATCGTCAACGACAAGAGACCCTTGAGTCTCTTGTCGTTGACGATGGCGGCTTGCCCGTCGAAACGTCCGCAAATTATTCTGTGAGTGTCCTTTTAATTTTCGTGTGCCTGTGTTTTAAAAGTATATTTATATTTGTGTTTTATTCGCCGAGTGCGGTTTCTCAGAAGATATTATATATATATATATATATATATATATATATATATATATATATATATATATATATATATATATATATATATATATATATATATATATATATATATATAACAAAAACACTTGACAGGGGGTGGGGAAAGAAAAGTAAAAAGAGAGAGAGGACTTACTGGACGTTTCGGGCATGTAGGCCCTTCTTCAGCTGCAGAAAATTGACTTCTCAATTTTCTACAGCTGAAGAAGGGCCTACATGCCCGAAACGTCCAGTAAGTCCTCTCTCTCTTTTTAATTTTCTTTCCCCACCCCCTGTCAAGTGTTTTTATTATATTGTGGCCTATTGGCGAAATTTTCGTTACGTGTGTATATATATATATATATATATATATATATATATATATATATATATATATATATATATATACACAATATGCTAAGAGGGTGGCCAATAAAAATACAGAGACGGAAAAAAGAACACTCACAAATTAAAACTTCCGATATTTCGGTGAAGACTAGCTCCACCTTTCTCTAGGGTAAGAGTAGGAATCCTACTCTTACCCTAGAGAAAGGTGGAGCTAGTCTTCACCGAAATATCGGAAGTTTTAATTTGTGAGTGTTCTTTTTTCCGTTTCTGTATTTTTATTGGCCACCCTCTTGGCATAATGTATATTTATCACCCGAGTGATTCTTCTAGAAGTTATATATATATATATATATATATAAGCATAAGTACCTAATTTTTTCAGTAAATAAAACTTTAAAATAATATTTATTAATGATGACATCAGTTCTATTTCTTCCTCAATGAAATCGCCTAAATTAAATTTATTTAAGGTAAATAAGGCTCCAATTCGTCGCAAGAAGTAACTTTTCAGACACGGATTGTGAGGTAATACTTTAGTAGTTCTTTTAAATGATGCCAGTGAGTAAATCTTCCACTCATTCCAAAAATTGAGTTTTCAAACAGTGATTAGGTATGTGAACGGGTAACTCAACTATGCAGCTGGTTCTCGGCGTTTACAACAGTAAAAGTACATTTTTCCCTCACTTCAGCTTTATTCATGTGCACCAAATTATCGTTACTATTTTCCATGAAGGAATTTGCTAGTAAATTATTCAGTTTCCCTTTCCCAATAAATGTGCCGCCGCAAAATAGAATATTGGACGTATCTGTCATCGTCGGATGACACTTCACTGTTTCAGGCCTCACTTCTAGGAAGTTCTTACAAATAGTATTCATAATTGAAATAAAACACTTTTACTTTCATAAAATTTTCTTGTACAACATTGTATAAACAAAACAAACTTGTACATAAGTTCAAGTATTTTATTTCAATAATGAATAATAAGTGGGATAATACATTAATAATAATATTGTTCTTGGAATGGCTATCAATTTACACCAATTAAATAAAGTAAATATTGCATGAGCTAATCACAGATATCAAGAACATTTATATACATGGGTACATAGATATGTACTACGTACACTAGTCAATGTATATAGCAGTAGAATGATAGAAGCTGTACTGCATGTGAAGTCATTTACACGTCGGTTACAATTTACAACTAATGGTTGCCGTGATGTATGAATGCAGTATGGTCATCCCACATGAGAATTATGATAGAAGCCATATTTTGAGCGATATCTCTTTACACATTCTTTTTTTGACTGTATGCATTTAGTCACTTGGCTAATGACTGTGTGTGTTTGCCGGTTAGTGTATGCCTGGTATGTAACTTCCCCCAGCCAAACGCCCTTGAGGTACCAGGGTACCGCATAGTTGTAGATGCATATTAGAGGTCTAAATATGACACTGACATAATAAACATCACAAAAATATAAATTATAAAGAAGTGCATTGTTTCAAAAACTACCAATTTTTTGTCTGGTGGCCGCTGACCGCAAAATGAAATAGCCTTTTCGTAAAGTAGAAATTAGCTGAATTCAGTGTTTTCGTATAATAAATCAGACTTGCGGGTTAGTTGACGTTAAAGTTATCGATGTGAGAAAGTGCCACTTCGTATTTCTTACTGAGGATAATACGAAGAACATACAAATATACTAACAGGGATTATAAAACCGGCCCTTTTTAAATTAGAAAATTAGGAAAAGGTGGAACGGTGAAAAAAAAACATTTTGCTCACCTCCCGAGCCATTTCACTCCGCTTCTCACGAAGCGATGAGAAGAACAATTCGGATTCTTGCGATTCAGAAACAATGCGGGTCACGTGAACAGCCAAACGGCACACACACTCAATTATAACTGCGGCATATAAAGCCCTTAAAAAAAAAGTGGCCCCTCTTCTTTTTACACACGCTCCACTTTCTTCTTCTTCTTCCCCTCCTCCTCCTGCCCTTCCCCTCTTCCCTGCAACCCCCTCCCTACCCTATCCCACCCCCCTTCACATCCCCTCTCCCCCCTCCTCCCCCCCATGTCACACTCTCGTCCCCCGCGGGCTCATCAACCCCACCCCCAACTGAGCAACACCTTGAGTACGTAGTCAGCCGGCTCACCTCTCTCCCCTTCTCCTTGGATCGTAAAGCAGGTGAGGGATCTCACGGAGAAAGAGAGGGAAAGTAAAGCACAGAAAATATACGACGCCATACATTATGAAGAAGATTCCACGGCGACTGTCTAAAGCAAAAGAAGTACCTACGGACTCTCGCTAGCACTATTTAACACTTTCGACGCGGATGAAATTTTCACTACTATTTCATATGACGGTTAGTTCATTTACATTTTAAATTACTATTGTGTGAATTATATATCAAATATGCACCTTCAGTCATTTGGTTTACATTTAAACAAAAAAATAACATTGACATACAAGTATGCCATCCGTCACCGGTAATTAAAATGTATGCAAACCTCCACACGCTGTCGTATTATTCACAAACGGGAAAGGTAATGCTTAATTACTTTATTTTTTTATTTGATTTTGTAATTTATTTTATTATTTATTTTTTGCGGGTATTTAACAAATTAATTTTATATTAACTATTTCAATTAAACCTGATCTACCACAACAGTGTATGTCAAGGATTATTTTCATTCGAAATAAATCTAGAATTTTGGAAAACATTAGTATACTCTTTAGTAATTTGTTACAGTTGTAACACCCCTCCGAGTCCCCGGCAAGCATCAGGGTTCATTGCCGTCATAATGGCCGGAGACTCGAGAGGGGTTGGGCAGTAATCGTTGCCACGTCCGACGCCCATCGGATGAGAGGCTACGCTGCGGTCGGGCCATGCGTACACAGTAGACGGAGTGACCCCAGGATGACGGCCTTCTGCATGCGTGCAACTAGTGATTCCGCCTGTGCCACGCAGGACGGAATGCACTTGATGTTATTTAGCCGCGAGCTCTTAACTCCACCGAGCACACCTATAATGAGGACCACTAGTTTCACAGGGTGTCCGGGGTACATCTGTCGAAATTCGAAAAGCAGGTCTTGATATTTCGTCCGTTTTTCCACCTCCTTCGCATCCATGTTAGTTTAAGCCGGAGCCGAAAACTCGATCACGAACATGGAGCGTGTGAGGTGGTCGAGGAGAACGATATCAGGCTTGGTCGCCTCCAACTGCCTGGTGGTGGAGAATGAGTAATTCCACCAGATTAGGCATTTATCGTTCTCCACGACGGACTCAATATCTCCAGGGGCATAGGTCAGCATAGGTGTTTCGTCGATGCGATAATGGTGTCGAAGGTGAAAGTATAACACCCTCAGGGCCGCGTTGTTCCGAGCTAAATACGCTGATTTGACGTAATAACTACAGCCGGAGAGAAGGTGACCCAAAGTCTCCGGCTGGGCTCGGCAAGCCCTGCATCTCGTGTCCGCGACCTCCGCCTTGAATATAATGCGGCGGTACACGAGTGTGTTTAAGACACCATCCTGGCACGCGAGGACAAAACCCTCGGTCTCTGACTTCGAACCTCTTTGCCGCCTGGAAGAGAAACGCCCCTGCTCCCGCACTCTCGTACTGGGGGTCCCTGCTTTTCAACACTCGGCAAGCTGTACCCTACTCTTTTTTATTCTTTTTATTCCCACAAAGGGAATGATAGCGAGAGTCCAAGTATACTATTTAGTAAGTAGGAAGAGATTGTATTCAATAACTGCTTGGCATTTTTGTTTTCTTTAATGCTAAAGCTTATACTAAGCCTAATTTAATTATTGATAAACTCCAAGTATCATTGCTTCATAATTTTTTTCAAAAGATTGGAAAAACTTACGGGAGACTTATTACTTCTTGCCGGACAACAATCAGACATCCGCAAGGAAAGTGTTGCGGTGGCTGGAGCGGTAAACGTGGGTCGTTGAGTGATTTTGAATGAATTTTTTAAGTCTGCCGAAAAAACATTCTTGGACCACATTTCACTTAAGTGCATCTGTTTATGCGTTGGAACTCACCTTACAGACAGTTATGTAAATGATACATGGATTACATTTAAAAATATTTTCCTTCATTGAAGCATGTTATGACTTAAAGAGTTTTCCGCACGGCGTTCGAAATTTAGACGAAATTGTATCGAAGTATTTATTGTCAAATATTGGACTCGACGTTACACCTTGGTATTTCTTAGCAACAATTATAATAATAAGAAATGCATTATTTCACATTTAGAAGAAAATCTGTACATTGAATGGAATTATTACGGAATCTATTTCATGTGCCATACGTAAAAATAAAATAAAAACAGTTCAACCAAGTCACGCCTGAAACTGCAGTATACAACTACGTGTTAAAATCGCATTGAATTGCCAAAAAAAAACATTTGGAAGATGCAATTTATTTCACTTTTATCTCTAGATATCACTAATGAGAAAATACATGCGAAGTTTCAAAAAATCTGAAGTCGCTCCAACCATCTTAAAGAAAAATACGCCAGTAATTTTTTCTCGAGTGTAGATCTGGTATCAAAAACAGTTACTCCTTGCCAACGCTTCTGAATTTAACTAATCCCATCATTAGGGATAAAACACTATAGATGAAGGTTAACGAAAAACATTATAACCCAATACACATATGACTATAGCATTTAAATATTTCACCTGTTGTTACCTTAGAATAAAATAATTAAAAAACTTAAGCATCACACTGTACATATTTTGGTTCAATTTCTCTGGAAGTAAATGTCAAAATGCGTAAGCGTATTTCCAATAACATTATTGAACATTTTACATCCACTTTCGGAGAAATTGGACCGAAATATGTTCAATATAAAGCTAAAGTTTACTTTTATTTTATTCAAAGGCAATAATAACAGGTTATCACTTTGGGATTAATTCACCGATTTATATGTTATACTTGCATGTGCATTGGTGCATTATATAATAGTTGACCTTATGTATCGAGTTTTAGCTATGTTGGTGGAATTTATAACATTCCGAACTGTTGGCAGAGAGTTACAGAGCTTTCGCCGACCCTTCGGCCGGCTTCGACAGGCAATAAAAATACTTCATTTTAATAAAATTAGCGTTACCAAAGGAAAGAACGTAAAATAATGCAACACATCAACACACAGAAAAGCTAAAATCAAAACAAACTACAGCACTATTTATATTGAACTATCACATTTCAATCATTGCATTAATTTACCGATGACTCAAAAATTAATATGGATTAGGAGCCTAAATTTTACTATAGGGTAAGTCCGGGAGAGACGGCCCCACTATTTTTAAGTGTTCATATTTTCGTTAATTATGGTATAATCGGTTCAATCGTTTGTTGTCCTATAATATCATAGATAACGTTATTAGTATTTCATAAGAAATAAGTGAAATTTAAATGGAAAATACCTTTAAAAAATCAATATATTTTTTTCTCATTGGTACATCTCACCCATATGCTATGGGTGAGATGGACCAAGGATATAGGGAGAGATGGACCATAACTAAAAGGCATTAAATAAACTTGAAAAAACAATTTCTCTTCACAAAAGAATATTTAATAACAATCTATGGGAGCTAACAATGATACCAAACTATAAATTTGCAAAATTAGAACATATAAGACACAAGAATCTAACCAAAAGGATTAAACGGCCCACAAAAAATTAAAATGTAATGAAAAGGCCAAGTTTTAATATTGGAATAACTACTAACTACAATTTCCTTAATTATTGGTTCGACTGTATTTGTTTTTTTAACATTTCAGCCCTTTGATAAACCAAATATAAATTGTCAGCTTTTACTGATAGTGTAAAAAGTGTGGTCCATCTACCCCAACTCGAACTGGTCCATCTCTCTCGATTGTATGCGAGAGATGGACCAGGCCATTTTTCTGCTTTCCCCAATGCCAGGGGCGCCGCAGTGGTGTATAGTGAACCGTTACATATTGTTTTCATCAAGTATAGACATGAAATTCAATGACATGGACAATTAAACACACTACAATTAAAAAACGTTAACTATGAAAAAATATTTTACTCACTTAATATCTTTTTCTTTGAATAACTATCAAATAAGCAGGTCAAAGCGGCTATAAACAACAATACGTGTCTACGTAGTCGGCCATGACACCAGCATGAGAACAGTGGCGCACTAGAGCAGCTACATTCCGAACTATGCAATCAGTCCATCTCTCCCGAGGGGACTTACCCTAATTAGATTGTCTTGGAGTATCCGAGTCTTATTAAAAATACCAAAGAAATTGAGTGGAAAGGTATAATTTTACTGTTCGTGTCTAACAAAAACTCGTTTTTCCTTATGAAGTCAGAATATGGATATTATGGCTTTTTATGGTGGAACCAACTTTACATCTGATGCAATGCTGACTTGATTCCGCAGTGCTTTGGAAACAAATCAAACCGTATTAATAATCTTACAACTTTGGTATCACTGAGCGGAGCTAATCGTATTAGCGAAGCGAGACGCTAAGACCGGACGTGGCTAGCGGCCGTTGCTTAACCGCAAGTTATTCGGATGGTCACCCTCCGACTCGCCCGCTTCCTTTAAGAGGACACCGAGCTTATATTTAATTTCATTTCTTCTCCCTCTCCATTTATTTTCCGATTTCCCAAGAGGGTGCTAACTCATCTGCATTGAAACGCTCTCGGTTCCTCCACGAAACCGGACGCCTTATCATCGCTCGTCCACACTGGGTCTTTGAAATGAGTGGGACCGGATCTTGAGGAGAATTCCGAGTCTATGGACGGATGATGCCACTCGACACAATATCCAGGTTGGATTTAATATTTTTTACAAATACTGCTGAAATCTAGTTACAAGATGATTCAGTTATAAACAAGTCAGCAATACGTGAAAACATTCTCATGTAGTGTGGCACTCTATGAGTACAAACATGCAAAACATTTGCGGCGCTGCATTAGAGAAACAAGGGGTTTTCAAGCAAATAGTTGGAAGGTTCTATAATGAAAAATTATTGAAAGAGAGATGCCACTCTGCTCTGGTTAGGCCACATCTCGAATACGCCGCGAGCATTCGGGACCCCGCACAGAAAGATTTAATCCACTAAGTGAATAACATACGAAGGACAGCTGCACGCTTCGTTAAAAACAGCCATGAGCGAACAGGAAATGTCACACAGCTTATGAAAGAACTAGGTAGGGATCCTTCAGGGACTACACGCTAGGCTTAGATTACTTGAATAATTCTAGTTTTAACTAGGCTTGTCGATAGGTAGTGTAGCTCTTAGCAGTAGTAGTACTCCCTAATACTTTTATCCTTATCTGTTACCTAGTATTTACAGCACGCTGTGCATGTTTTCATAATAATTCTTGAATCTCTGTCAGTTTTTGTAGTTTCAAAATACATAAATACTAACGGTCCCTATAGCATTGGTAGCATATCCATAGTGTAGTGCATGCTTGTGAGGCTTAGCCTCGAGACAAGCACTAGCGATTTATGCTAATGCATCAATAGTCGCAGTTACACTAACTTAAGGGTTTAGTGAAATGCATGTTGGTGACTACTCACTCCCTGCCACACACCCTTGAAGTGGCTTGCAGTGTATTTTGTAACTGTAGATTTAGAATTCAGATACGGCGAGTTTCAGTACGACAAGAAGGATATTATTTTGAGATACTTTGCCGAACTGATAGGTATTTTTCCACGCACCATTATTAGTGATTATAACAAAAACAGCATGACACAAACATAAGATACTTCGTAAACATACACTTCCCCTTCGTTCCCCCCTTATTTTCCCCATTCCCTCCCCTTACATGGTTGGTGTCCTAGCGACCCTTGCCACACGCCTCTGCGGCCGCTCTCAGGGTGATATGTAGATGGGTCAGGGACTTGTACCGTCAGAAAAGCTAACCAGAAAAGTATAGAAGCCTTCGAGACCTGGTGTACGAGACGGATGCTGAAATGGACTGAAAAAATGAAGAATGGAGAAGTGTACAGAAGAGACGAAGAATAAAGACATGTATGTAGCGTAGTAAGATAAATACGCTTGGACGCATCCTAAGCCACAACACTTCGTCAAGATTATAATCGAGTAAAAATAGAAGGTAATATTCCACGAGGATGGTCATGGCCAAGTGGCCAACTGGCACAGGGGAACATGGACCAAATAAAGAGTGGTATGGGAAAAAGAAATACCAGGTAGTAATAGAGTTAGCAATGAATTGGGAAGAATGAAGAACTGCAAATAACCAATCCTAGGATTGTAACAATGGTGATGAGTAGGGATCTAGAATTCCGAGCACAGAAACGTCGTCACAGAAGAGATGGCATAAAAGAAAGAGTTCACAAGTTTGTAAATTAACCAGTACCATAGGCAAACGCTTTCCGGTAATGGCAGCCTCCTAAAATTTTGCCCTATATTACGGCACAGCCATAGAGCTATAAATATTAAAATAAAAGATTTCCTTCGTTGAAGACTGTGAGCCCCATGCCACTCAGCAATTCGGAAATGGGTCATTAAAGTCAATATTTTGCATAAATGCATTCGATATCTTTCAATAAATTGAAAAGGTATTGAATAACTGATTGGACTATTCCGGAATATCACGGCTGGCAGAAAAATAGGTCTGATTTACAGCTGACCTGTACTACATTAGGTAAATAATTACTTAATAAATGAAATTGGGTTAGGTACTGCGGAATTGGTCAATATAAAACGGAAAATGGAGACTTCTACTCCTTGGTTTCTAATTTATTGAACGGATATAAGGAAATTGCGTGTTTATGCCCATTCCAAAATTTTAACTCTTCATTTTTCACAACCTACATTCAACGTGACTTCAGCATGGGATCGAATGAATTAATTTACTGGTTTTTTGGCGGCAACATCACTCACTCATTTGACTGATTACTAACAACCAGAGAAAATGAATTTTATGGCTTTAACCGTTCAACTCCGCTCTTTAAGATCCTTGTACATGTTATTTGCCATATAAAATCTCTCTTATCTCAAAGAAGCCTCTTATCCAAAAGGTACTTCTGAATCCGATCGTAATGTGATATTTAATAAGACCGCTGACAGAATACTTTTAAAAGTACTGTCACATATAATAGAATATTCTGACGGAAATTAAATTAAATTCAAATTTCTGTAATTAGTGTTCAATGTTGTCAAAAATAAAAACCAAATGATTTGAATATTGGTCGACGATATTCAACGGATGAAAAGTTTGAGTAAAAATATTTGAACAATCGAGTTTAAGCGCCATCTGATATGGCATATTTCAATCGAATAAAATTTAAAGCTAATTTCCTAGAAAATTTTCGATCAATATCATTTGAACTAACTGAAAATAAAAAAATTCCAAGTTTTTTTCTCTAAGTGCTAACTACAGACAGCCATCCGAGCATAAACAGCTACAAGGTACATTAATATTTCTGACAGCCTTTTACGATAATGCTTGCATCCGAAATTCAACGCCATATGTTTTGTTTCAGGTCCCTTTCATCGTTTAATAAGAATTATTTCAATTTTAAAAGATCGGCGATTTGATGAAATTCATTAGAGAAAAATATTTGACCTCGGGGCAAAGAGAAAAGTCACCAGAGTACGATATTCAACTTCTATATAAACTCTCGATTTCTGGCCGTCGCCTAAACACATATACGTACATTCCAAAACGATTCCCATGGGGCCGGCCTATTTTCATCACCCAATACCCAAAAGAACATCGAATTCTCTACGCTATGCTTTCGTCTCATGCCCCGGAAACTTTATCCCACGCTGCTTGCGATTACGCAGGTCCAACGAGAAATTACACCACCAGTGGTGGAGCAGACGAAGATTCCATGGAAGACCCTTCGACGCGGAAAAGCAAGGAATGACAGGGGATCCAACGTCAATTATCGGCACGACATTCTTTTCAAGCATGGAAACGTAGCATTGAGCGTTTTCGCACCCTTAAAAGAAACGAGTCCCTTCGCGCAAACACTTCCGTCATACGAACTTGACTCACCCCCGAGAAACTTTTGATTGCGGTGTAAAAAATAAATAATAGTGATAAAGTATTTTTTTAACAAATTTTGAGGATACCGAGACTAGCCTTTACGAAGTCACGCGCAAGTGAAATCGAGGGATCCGGGTTCGAATCCCGGTCAAGGCGACTGACTTTTCCTCTATGGTATATCGCACCTAAGTAATTTTTACCAATTGAAAATAAAAAAAGATAAGGAAGTACAACAATTAGCACAATTGAACAATGATGTATCCTCCCAAGGATTTGCCTTAGTTTGGGAAATTTCAAAGGAAATAGTGAACGCAATCACACGAATAACTTTCATTGAATAAACTGAGACCAGTACTAAATTACAATATCAATTAATTTGGAAAACATAAAGAATTAATAATATCCTCGTGCAATAATCCCAATGTGTACGTAATCATTTAAGCGTATGCTGACCAACTTATCCACCAGGGCCTGCATTAGCAAATCACTGAATCATAAACCTGATGATATTAACAAAATACTCATGTAGATATGCATGTGAGTAATAAATTTATTATTTATACAAATGGAAAAAATATACGAACTGCCTACCGCTACATTTCTGTCGCAATCTATGCGTCAGAAAATCCTCGTTTTTTGTAACAATGTCTCTCTGGAGCGCACAGACATTCCATGAAATGTGGCTTCTATTTTTTTGCAGCTGCAATAGTAGGATGGATACGATATAGGAACGGTCATCAAAGAATGTGGGTTGGATGCTCCAGCAATGGATATATATGAAAGGAGAGTGCTTCGCTGGTTTGACCATGTTGAAAGAATGAATGAGAATCGAATAGATAAAAAGACACGTGGTAGTAGAGTGAATGGTGTGAGAGGAAGGGGTAAACCGAGAAATTCTTGGGTGAATGTGATGGAAGAGACTCTAAAGGGTAGGAACATTACGAGTCATACGAACAGGAGAGCGTGTATGAAGCATTGCGTGAAATAAATAGAAGCGAAAGAGGGATGTGAGGGTAAGGCATTATAGTGTAAACTATTGAAAGAGAGCCAGATTTCTAGACCTAACAACAACAGCAGCCAGCTTCCTTTTTTTTACTTTGTCTTCCCCGAAAGGGAATGCCGTGATGGGTACGCACATATTTATTTTACAAATATCTCGAAAAGTAGTGCAATAAATAACTCATATTTAAGTTTCATAAGAGCGATAAGATTTTTTAAAACTCTAAGATGAGGCCAAATGCATTGAATTTAAATTGTAGTGATATTTCGCTCAAGCTACCGTAGGAAAAAAAACCTTCCATAACTTCTATTCCTTAGCCGCCATTTATTTACGCCGGATTTATTTACAAGCCGTCGAAATGGTTCCGGGCGTTTGGCTTCGCTAACCTCTTGCATTCTCTCCTGTAACCTTTGCATTCTCTCCTCTCCCACGCTGAGCACCGTCCTACATTTCTTTCTCCCTCCCCCCCCACGTTCCTCTCCTCTGACTCCTTCCCCCTCCACCCCCTCCGCCGCCCAACGTCAAAAAAAACTCTCCCCGTTAGATCCACAAGTCCTTCCCACCCCCGCCCGCCCCCCTATTGACTTGGAACTCCTTCCCCTCCATCTTCAGCTAAGCATCTCATTCAGACCTCACACTCCTCTGCGTCTAAAAGCACATAACCGAACCGAAGCGACCCACCACTTCCTAATATCCTACCTTAGGTCCAAATCGCTTCGCTCAAAATATCTATAAATTTTTGGGACTTCACATGAATGGGGTAGGGGGAAGGAGGGACTGAGAGAGGAAAATAAAGCAGAGCGGGCCGGAGTCGTAATAAATATGGAGAGAAATTTCCAGCTAGAACACATTTCGCTCTCACTGCCTCTCTCATTCGAGCGTTGAAGTCTCTTACGATGCAAACTGGATTGATTTTTTTAAGACCGGTCCATTTTTCTCACGCGGAGGATTACTTTTGTCGAGACGGGCAATCAAAAACAAAAAAGAATCGGCCCCGGCCATTCGTTCGTGCCAAATTTACGACGAGTGAGTGGCTATGAGAGTAGGTACTGTAAAAAATCGCGGGAAACTTCAGTTTACCGTTATCCAATCTCATCGGCTGTTTAGATTCTTCCCAAGCGCCTTGCGAGGGGAATTTGAATGACTGGTTGACTTGATTCGCTCGCCATAACACTTATAATTAAACTAGGAATAATAAATTAAATAACCTTACATATATTTATAGGAGGACTAATACAAGTTAGATTTCATTGTTACGTATCTCCTGACTACATTAATCAAAATTTTCCACGATTAGCTAAAATATATTACCCTTGTATCTCTGTGCATTTATATAGTTGCAAAATAGATTGATACGCAGAGTTTCTATTAGAGAGGTATCATGCCTATAGTGTATTGCATGTCGGTGAAATTTCACCTCTTGACAGGTATTTGCAAGTAGGTACTTGCTAATGGGTTAATAATCGTGGTTTAATGAAATTTGGTAGGGTACAGTACTTACGTGATAACTCACCCCTGCCATACACCCCTTAGTTGGCATGCAGTGTTTTATGTAGATGTAGATGATTAATTTTCGCAACCCTTTTGGAGACCGATTTTATACCTTCGTCAAATATATATTTCCCCGAAAGGCAATTCAAAGTTGCTTGCATTAAATATTTGTGATTAAGGCTTTGGGAAGGTGATTATATAAATTCGTATAATACGTTCAATAAAATCAGATAGTAACGTAAAATTTAAACTTCAAACAAGCACAGTTTTATGAAATTTAAGCAACTTTACAACTGACATCGTAAAATATCTGACCAAAAATTAGAATATGATGAGCAAGAATGACGCATAAAAATTTACAAAATTATCAGAATGGAAAGAAAAGCAATGAAATTCTGAAGTATTCAGCATAATTCCTACAGGTAAAAACAATAGTGAGATTCTAATTAGCTATCCATATCGAATATACAAAATAGGATCAACATAGTGGATGAAAATAAATTTGATTTCCTAAGGAAAATCTGCATTGAAGGTAGTCAATAACACGTCACATCCTGAGAAAGTATTCATCATTGAAATCACTCTTTACTTTCCTTCAGTTTCAGAAAAAGTATTTTATTTTATCTATGACTACTAGCTGACAAATATTCTTCGAAGTGAAGCCGATGACAGTAAACTTTATCCTGAAATAAGTCTAGAATTAACGACATTAAGAGCATGTTCGATAGTCACCCTTCAGGGACGGTATTCTCATTGCCCTGGGGAAAGGAAATCTTTCCTCGAGACGAGCACCGATGATGATGAGAACTTGTCAGTGGATCATATTAAGGATTAATAGGAGAAAAGGAGAACAACTGTACCGCACAGAAGTCGACTCTCAAAACCTTAACCAATAGTGCCGTTTCCCACGCATCGAAGCATGAGCGTTGGGACATCATGTTTCACAGGGGGGGGGGGGGGGAAGCTTTTAAGGAATCAGCTTCGGCTCACGGACAATGAAAAAGATTCCCCCAGAAAAATACGATAGTTTTATTTCTCTCAGACCGCTTCCAATATCGCATTCGTAACGTACATTATTTACTCATGACATATCCGAGGATCACGAGTATGTACCAATGAGTATGTCAGCCGTCGTGGATCTCCAATAGACCACACTATCAAACAATCCTAGCTTTCTACACGTTGATTGGCAGCCAGCCGTCATACACATAATTTACGGAAGATTAATTGATTAGTTAACAAAACCTCTATGAAAATCTACAAGTATTTTGAATTGAATTGAACAAGTATTTTGAATTGAACAAGCTTTTTGAATTTCGCTGCCAGCGATGCCATAGCGTTCCATAATCAACCGTCAGTACCGCGCGTTAACCAATGACATTATCAAATGGATTACGTTTCCTGCAGTGAATTTTACTACCACTAATACATCTAGATATCTTCAGTAGCGCCAGTAAGGCCGTAGCTATGACAGCCATGCTCACGCACAAACTGTATATAGATATAAAAGTATATATATACATGAAGTAGAATCATGATGGGCATAAAAATCAAGACAATTGTAGATATGCAGGAAACAGAAATGTAGAAAATAAAATGGTTACCTGATATGACAGTTGAGTGGATAGATGCAGCAAACCAATCTATGGATTGACAACCGCTGACGAGTCTTTAACGCTAATAAAATTACCGTAACGACAAAGAAGAAAGATGATAAGAGAGGAGAAATTATGCCAACGAGAGGAATCCCTTCGTAAAAATAATATAGGACTGTGAAAAGTGATAACAGAAAATTTTTAATCACGATTATAGTTCTATATACATTTGAAAAAGTCACTACAGAAATAATATATTGTGTTTATAGGAGTATTATTGTGGTTATAGAAATTCCTATGGTGATTATGGACTATACCCGTGATGATGGGACCATGGACGTAATGATTATAGCAATTCCTATATTTAGTTATAAGAGAAAGAAAGCAATCAGTATTTCCACACGGTTTTAGCAGTTCGACCGCGGTTTCAACGCGTGAGCGTTATTAAGTCTATTCTTTCTTTGATAACATGAATTACCACAAAGTAAACCAGAAACATTTGGATACACTTATTGTTTAAAATTTTCCATAAACACAGAAGGCATTCTTGATATATTAATCACTATAGCATTGTCTTTTCGTAGCATAATAACTACGGCATTAGTCTCATAATCACTGCAAGAATTGCTGTAATCACTATAAATAGAATATTGTATTAGAAGTTTTCGGGTACTTCTGCGTATTCAAATCTCAACGTTTCATTTATTCCCTGGTGGTATTCTTCAGTCCTCACCAAAATCCTCGGCGAGAAATGAAGAATACCATCCACAATTAAATCGTAAAGCAATAGAAATTACAAAACGTCCAAATGACTTCAAAATTGAAGACGTTTACAATTTCAGTGTGATTTGGAAAAGATTCCTTGCAACGGAAAAATAAAAGGCCGTCTTTTTTTAAATATCGAATTATTCCCGACAAGGAACAGTGCCTCAACCGTCTTTGGAGCTAATATACGATGCATGGTTATTCAGCTCAGCTTCTCTTCACAACGCTCCTAGTGTAAGGAGTGAAACAATAAATGGGTTTGAAAAATGAATACGCAGAATTACCCAAAAATTTCTAATGTACCGAGTTGATGATATAAGCTACGGACAAACAACAAGTTCACAACAAGTCTATTAACTGTCCTAAAAACATTATTATAGTTATAAGTATACTGACTGCTACAAATAACTAGGGAACTATATTCTGTGATTATGGAAAAATTCCACGCAACATCCCCCAAATCCACGAATTTTGTTATTATCACTTTAATTATACAGTCGTATGGCATTTTTTTTCTAAAGGATGGGGTGAACAATACGATCCTCACGAGCGAATGCTGTTGTTATTATTATCAGATTGCTATGACAGCGATGTAAAAGCATCATTTTTCCCGTTTGCTGAATCATTCCATTGTACCATTCCGACCTCTTCCTCCTCCTTCTCCCTCGCCCCTCCCAAACCGGTCTGGAACCTCTCCAGATCGACCTCCCCACACCCGGAACACATGCAGTAATAGAGGGAGAGAAAACCCGCTTCAAAAAGCCACGTCACACGCCTCCTCGCAGAGTTGATGCTCATCCTTTTCGTTCCGCGCGTGCCTCGTTACGCAGTCTTGTGGCGCGAGAGGGAAGCATCCTCTTCCCCGCGTAGTCCGCAAGAAGCCAAGCCCTTTCCCTTTCACCTCGACTCAGGGAGACGCGGAGGAGCATTGAAGCGTCACGATCTCTGCGGGTGGCTGTTTCGTGTGGGGATGGAGTATCGACGGAGGGCGATTGTAAATGCAAACCGATGCATTTAAGGTGGTTTAAGCGAAATATTTCCCTATTCATAATGGATGCATATTCGAAAAATATTTTGTTAATTCAGCGTCTGTAAGAAGTATGAAGTAAATATTCTAATATTAATGGCGCAAAAATATAGTTATACATGACAAAAATTCTCAGTACTTAATTATATAAATAGAACTACACAAGTCTCTAACTTGACTCATTTTTTCACGTTATACGGTGAAAATGCCTTCACAACAGGTTGTTTTTTGCGATTCTGTAAAAATTACTTCGGTGAGTAATTGATGAACTTTTAAAATTAGTTGATAAATATACAAACTATTCACCGTTAGTATTTTCACGAAATCTAGGTGTTATAAATTCCTAATTTTTCAATGTACCCCCTCAGGAGCGCTCAGCTTTAATCTATCCCATGTAAAAAAAGCTTATATCGTATTTTTAGGCAAATTGCTCGAAAAGTAGTTCGGTAAGGGGTTAATATATTGATATCATTGTAAATATGAGAGTTTTTCTTCAAAGTTAAGTAAAATTCATCAAATTCTAGGTAAAGTGATATCTCGCTCATACTACCTTAAGGTTGCTTGAGCGAAATATCACTTCACACAGAATTCAATGAATTTGGCATTAGTTAGAAAAATATCCCCGCTCGCCACACTAACCTTGAGACATTTGGTTAAAAATACAAGCTGTTTTCCATTGGAAATGATACGTGTAAGCACTCTAGATAATCTTTATTTTAAAAAATGAGGAATTTCAAACTCATAGATATCGTCAAAAATTTAAGGATTAAAAAAAAGAAAAGTATCAGGCGTGATATGGTGAAAGTTCAGCATAATGAAGCACATAAATTACAATTTTTCACTAGATAAGATTTAATATCATATTCTTATCTAGTGGAAAATTGACATTTCTATGATTCATTAAGGGTTTAATTTGTTTAAATTATCAACTAATTATAAAAACAAAAAATCAATCGCCGCTTTTATATGTAATTCTGTAAGTTTTACAGAATCACAGATAAATCCTCGGTTGTGACGGCGTTTTCACCACATCGCGTGAAAAAATAGTGAAGTTGAAGACTTATTTATCCATACTTAGTTACTGATAATTTCAGTCATTTAAAATACTATTCTTGCACTATTAATATTACAAAATTTGCTTCATTTTTCTTACAGCTGCTGAAGTTAAAAAATAAAATTGCCTCTAGTATGACTTAGGAAAAATCTCGCACAAACCACCCTAACTCACAGAGGAGAGATCTGCGAGATACACGCAATTAAGGTAGTCGGAGCGAGATTTTTCTCTAGCCATAATAGAGACAATTTTAAAATTTTTATTGCTAAACTGGGGATCTGTCCCCCCTGGCCACCTATAGTGATCCAACCACCTTACTCCCATCGCTTCGCTGGCTCCGTCACCACTCTTGCCATAGAAGACAAAAACAATACTTTGGTAATACCAAACAACACTCAATTGAAAGAACTTTTGCATGAATGAAAATTAAATAAGAAATAGAGAAGAAAATATTTTTTTCTAATTTAATATTGCAAAAGAAATAAATCCTGCCAGCGATTAAAATTAACTTAGCGTGCATTTATAATGGAAGTTGATGGGAATGATCTGAAGTCGAACCTGCGACTTTAGGTGGAGGCAATAAGTATTCTATTGTCTATGGAGTGGCATATTTAATAATAAATAATGTTTTAAAAATGTTCAACTTCTGATTTTTCTCAATACTGAGCAATGTAAAAAAACCTTGCAGATTTAGCATTATCTTTTTATTTAATTTTGGATGATTTATGGAGCATTAACTAAATATAGCAAGTATCATTGATATATTACCAATGAACCAAAAATTATTTTCATATGATTTTTAACTAAATACAAATATACGAAGCTTTGGAACGGGACAAAAGGAAAAAAAGAGATCGTTAACTCACGTGAGTCCTTAGTACCAACCTTTACTCGTTTTTTTTCATATCCCCCTTCCCTTAATTTCCTTGCCCACACACAACTTTGGAAGGAAGAGAAATTTGTGAAGCTATACCCTCGTGATGACAAGACATGACGAAACCTTGATCGGTGCTCAATAAAAAAGTGGAAATTTCATCAGTGATACAGGATATATTGAAACTTTATACCTCGTTTATTGGGGATGGGATTGGTGTGGTGGTGGCTAGATTGCTGGCTTCTCACCCCGAGGGCCCGGGTTCAAATTCCGGCAATTTCGGTGATATTTTTATAAAATCCCGATCCCTACTTGGATGCTGTGCGGAGAGCACTTCAAGAGTAGTACTCCGTCCGTCGGATGTAACGTTTAACCGCGGTCCCCTTGGCGCCTTTCGTTGGGAGCAGGCTAACGTCGACACCGGGTTTCCTTCCACCCTTCCTCCGCTCTCCAATAAACCTTCCCTCAGAAACCAACCCGTATGGCCTTAATGGCGCAAAGTTGTCGGGCACCTCCTCAAATAAATTGAACATGTCGTTTCCACATAGAGCCAATTTTCTTCCGTACTTTCCGAGAAATGAGGAAATGGTAGAAATGCTTGGCGTACGTCATTCTGCAGAACTGCCGCAAGCCAAAATTTACCCCTAATGCACACCAAATTATGAGACGTTCCACTTCAAAAAAAGAGAAGCATGAGTAGTCAAGGAATAGAGAGAAAGAGATGGAGAGAAGACGGCAAAGATACTCGCCTGCGAGGGTAGCCCAACTCGCAGTTTCCCCATAAATCACCCGGGCGATGATCAAAGATGCAAAGACGGGACCGGTGGGAGGGAGGAGGATTTAAACAGGAGGGTGGTTGGAGGGATGAGAGGGAGGAAGGGAGGGAGGGGTGGTGTACAAAAAGGAAAAAAACTTTTGATGGGACCCGTGTGGAAAGCGAGATGGAGGGGATGGATTCTGCTGCGTGATGTCCAATCGCTTCGTGCGAGAGGGAAAGTTGCATTCCACTCCCCGTCGAACAATGAAGACGAATTCGGGTTCCCTCCCCCGATACCATTTTTCTTCTTTCAAATACTGAATTATTTCCCCACTCGAAAAAAAGGAAATTGAAGCATAGGAATTCTTCGTCGATGGGAAAAAAGCGTTCGACCGGACAGCTCGCGTCGGATTAATTGCCGAATTGTTAAAAGCAGGACGTTGGATATAAATTGGCTATGAAAACAAAACGATAAACACACACTCACTATCATAGCGTGGGTTTCTTGGTCTCTCTCCCTCTGTCCCTCCATCTCTCTTCATTATTCGAACTTAAAATATGCAGAACAGGATGCCAGGAAAACTTTCTTTCGGAGCTTTGATTGAAAAGGAAACACATGGGATTGCAGTGGGAGAAAAATATAAATCATTCGTCCCTTAGGGGGATGCTACGAAAGCTACTGAAGGACGGATTTGGTGCAACCCAACTGCAAAATCTAAAGATGCCTAATGATGAACCGATAAATCGCCTAAAGATCGAGTCCAAGGGCCATGGGATCACTCTGGTTAGAGATAACCACCGGACAAGTCTGTTCCAGTGAAAATTGCCGGCGAGAAAGATGTGAACTCAAGAGGTTTAACGCTACATATTTATCTGAGATTACGCAAATGAATCTATACAATACGTTAAGGAAGGAGGTGGTGGAACTGATCTATAATGATGAATCATATCTCATTTCCACTGTGCATTAAAATAACAGGTTCATCAGTGGAAAATCCATAGCACATTAAATTGAGCTGGCTCATCAGTGAAAAGTCACAAAAAATTTTCTTGTAAATAATTCTCTTGATAAAGATGTAATACGAATAATTTGAATTTTTCTCCTTATTCCCATTAACCGGCGTAAATCTCGTGCAGTAGCAGAAGCTCTTTCGTTCACTCAAGAGGAATATATACAAAAAAATATTTTTAACAGCTGTCGTTTTCAAAACAGTTACTTATTTATCAATATTTAAGCTACATAGACCAGCTCTTTACCGCAATATCTATAATAACACAACACAAAGCCCAACGTCGCGTCGCCAAAAGTTTAATTTCGAAATTGAATCCAGAGTTAGTGGAGGACATTATTGAAACAGGAACAGATCTCTGCCTCAATAACCATTTATTGTGCTTCATTCTATATAGCATATCCCCAAACAAAAACGGTGCGAGGACAAACTGTACAATCCTGGTTCCCAGTCTGGCAGCAGATGCATTTAAATAAAAGAACAGAAATTGGTCTTTAATTCTCACTTTGCCCTTCACAATTTACACCACTGAAAGTATAACATTACGGCGGAAGACTGTTACACTCTACATCCGATATAAAATAATATAATATGTCGTGAGAAAATTTTATCGACCGCTAGGCCACCCATAAAAAGAAAGATTTTTTTTAGCATCGAGAATCAAGAGACAGCTGGCCCGCGCGCCCGAAACGAAATATAAATGAACACATCGTAAACAAAGACATGGGTTATATATATGAGATAAAATCGGTGCTTCCCGCGACGTATTGTTTCCGAATACACGTGAAAGAGGGACGGATATCTCCGTGAGTTCCGTCCGAGCGAAACGGATAAGGCTCACGCGGTGGTATCCGCGCCGCCGTCATCATGACGTGCAGGGAGCTCCTGGGAATCATTCTCAACACAGAGATTAGAGCAAGGGCAGACGGATATCTCGGACCATTCTTTTCTTCGGATAGTTAGTAGACCTTATCTTGTCCCGCAAAGTGGATTTGTGGGACTATTCGTGAGCTTTTTTTTCTTTTAGATAGGACGTACCTTACCGAAAGCTGGCCGGCCAGAAAACAAATAAAAGTGATATGAGTTTTCATTCTCGGACTCCACTATTCTTTTCATTTTCATTTGCCATGGCCACGCAGGAAGAGCGCCCTGAAAATTGCGAAGAAAAAGGTTCCATTGAAAGCTTCCTCCTAGAAAGCTACTTCCACAACACCGATCTTTTGAATGATTAGAATAATCTCAATTATTGTGAGGTTGACTGTTGTGTTAAGAAGTGCACTATAAGAGGACAATCGTTTTTTTTCTTCAACCTAGCCGGTAGGACGACCGAATGAGGAGCATCTTAAGGTCTCTTGGACAAAACAAAAGTTACTCTCGACCGAGCGTGAAATGAAGCAAACTCGGTCAGCCACCAAAAAAACAGAAAAACGACCTTCACGCCTTTCCACCGCGTTGGATATTAGAGGTCCTCGTGAGTGGGAGTTACGTCATTAGCAAAAAAACAAAGGGATTAGTGTCGCCGGTGAACACAAACGACATTCAAAATCCTTAAGAGCTTCCTTGCGTATCCATCACGCCGCTACTAATGGCAGGTTCCATTCGGCTCGTGCTCGTCGGCAAAAACAAAGGTCACGGATCCGGATTCTGCCTTCTACGAAGAAGCTTTGATGGTTTTGTGGGTAGTGAAATAAATATTCTCTAAGCTGAAGAAGCGGGTAGTATAAATTAGTGGTTGCGTTCTCCACATGGAGATGAGTTGATGGTGGTATTTGTGTGTACGTCCATCCAAACCTACCTTAATCGGTAACTATCTATAAATAATAAAAGTTGAGGTATTTTTCCCGGAAAACCCCGCGTCAATATCAACAAAACCACAGCGTTTCTCCAGCTTAATCGTAGGCGTCCTCAGGTTCGAAAAGTATTTACCATTAACGATTGTCAGAAAATTCTAAATTCGAATATTATTCACAGTTTTGTTAACTTAGCGACGTCCGCTCGTAGCCGGCACACATTGAGAAGCATAGCTACTGAAGTAGGTAAACTTATACCGGTAGTAATGTAAAGATGGTATACTATAAATATCCAATTCCAGACGAATCCTAATGATAGTATTTCTTTAATACTTTTCAACTTAGCCTTAATAATGTATGTACCAGCCTCCTTCACATTTGTAACGTTATCAATATAATAATTAAATATTACCTATGGTAGATCAGGAAATTGATAAATGCAAGACTTAATCCCAGGAGTCCATATACTGCAAGATTCAAACTAATATTCGATCAGATACATGCATCAGTCCCTCAGTTTTAAAAGTATCCTATCATATCACTGATGAGATCAACCCGTGAGATCACTGAGAGATGAGAGCCCGTTTTCTGCATTTACTACCGGGAACCTATCGGCAGAAAGGCATGGAAATCAGACATCGTGCTTAAAAATGGTTCACTTTTCGAGAATTAAATGCCAGGTATTTATGAAACGAAGATTGTTTGGTGATGATTACCTTCGAGTACCCAATCAGAGATTTTTTTCTTTATATTTAGTAGCATATCTCGTCGACGCTCCCTACTCACAAACCCCTTCACTTCGTTAAATCATCGGACTATAAAATTCTTCAGATGAATTTCTCTGATAAAAAAACAGACACGGAAAAGTAATAAGGGCGTGGGAACTGCAGAAAATTCTCCGAAGAGCAAACGTGATTTTGGGTCCAGAGTGGTTTCACTCCCCGGTAAAAATGAGGAGCTTTTCTCCCTTTGTGTTAATTTAAAGTGGCTGGAGCTATTTTTGTCTGTGAACAGATTTGCTTGAAATTTTCCTACGTGTTCTTATTCACGATATCTATAGATAAAAGTAAATAAAATTAGATTTAATCTATTTGGTTTTTTTTAATTCAATGTTATTTTTACACGTAACTTATGGCACATGAGAAATGCTTTGTAATAAATCGATTATGCATGTACAGGTTTACTTCTGAACGCGAAATAATACATTTCTTATTATTATAACTGTTGATAACAAATATCAAGTGCCAAGCCTAGTCCAATATTGTAAAAAACATATTTCAATATAATTTCGTCTGAATTTCGAATACCGCGCCGAAAACTCTAATGATAACATGCTTTAATTAAGGCAAAAATATAAAATATAATTCATGTATAATTTTTACTACCGTATTGATGGTGACTTCCACCGTATAGACATATGTAGGTACTTCATCACACAGACAATGTAGTCCTATATTTTTTTCGAGTTGAATGAACTTATTAAAATGTGCCCTTAATGATCCATGATTCCCACTCCAGCCACCTTAGGGTAGTATGAGCGACATATCACATTGAATAAAACTCAATGATATGAGTTTCATAATGATGAAAATAATCTAGTCTTTCCGATGATACCAAATAAATATCAGCCACATACCACACATACACAATACTTTTCGAGATATTTGGCAAGCCGTTTTCCTTGGGATATGGCACGGTCATGTGTTCTAAGGAGTTTTTATTAAGAAAAAGGGATGTTCTGACGCAAAAATGGCAAAAATCGAGTGAGAAATGTAATGGTGGGCGTATCTCGTATAATTTCTCAACTGTTATTTTTATTTATTGCTCACTCAAATACTTTTCATGAAATCGAAAAAAAAACCTTCAGTGGTGAAGGTGTTTCCAGCGTACGGATTGAAGCATAAGATTGACGTTCAAGCCTTGTTTTAGAATATTTAGGTAATTACCGATAATATCAGTAATATAAACTAAGCAAACTAAGATTTTGCGTCCTCAGTAATGCTGTAATTACTTTATACATCTTTTTACTGTTTGAATTTGAACAAATTTTTTCGAACATCGTATACAAATATTATGATGAAGAAACATCACGCTAACATTACAATGAAATATAAATCAGCTGCTTAAAGTTTCCGAATAAGCAACCATTTTTAAATTATTAACGATAGTACCAATCGCAGAACAAAGACTTTTGGAAGGCAATGGAATTGTGGTGTTGTCAAAGAATGACAAAGATCAAATGGACGGAGAGAATCACCGATGCAAAAGTGCCGATAAGAGCTGGAGGGAGAAGATGTTTAAGAAAAACTCGAGAGTAGAAGAGAAGTAAAAAAACCTATTGGACAAATTGCGTCGCAACGCCATCTTGTAAACAATAATGGAAGGAAAAATGAATCGGAAAAAATACCGAGGAAGAAGTGGATTGATTACGTGTGCATTAGGCACACCTGATTCTCGAAATGCCGTTCCACGGAGTTCAATCACCGCGTGCGAAAATACTGATTTTATCGAGTGGTTTCTCCGATTCATCATTCTCCAATCGTTACATGTTGCCCACATATTATAGAACAATAACTTTATTGATTGAAAAATATCGAGTGGTTGCCAAGCGTGCGATACTTCTACGAACTCACACGACAGTTTGTTATTTTCTCGAGCGATAACTAGCACGGAATTGCAAGAATCGTCCCCTGAAGTACGTTATGAGAAAGGGAATGGCTGTCATCCGCGAGGGACAGCAAGTGGGCTCCAAATTGTGCAATTAAAATGTAAAGAGGAAACAAAACTCGTTTCTTTGGGAAAAGAAGGTAGCACAGTAGCTTTAACTGGCAAAAAACAGTTTTAAGGACTGGATATGAAATTCGATGTTTTTAAATGTCTGAATCACTCTCTCCCAATGAAGACGAACTCCACCTTTAGCAGAAAAAGTATAGAAGTCTCAATACGGCTAAACTCGAAGGCAACATACCGCTCTTTGAACAGGTGCATTGACGTGAGTAAATAACTGCAGTAGCTGTTATGGGCTCCTTCGACGGACTAAGCAATTAATCTTTTACGGGCTAATTCCCACCATTGAAGAATAGACACGATTATACCAAGGAGTTTGAGACTGAGTAAGGCCAGAGCTATGTTGGAGCCCTATATCGACCTCGAGGAAAGCAATAAATCAGAGCTATATTACCCACTTGCGGAAGGGAGTTGTGCCGAATAATGGCGAAGGTCGTTGGCTGAAGAATTACGGAGCGTACTGATACAAAAGCGCCGCGAAATCCAGGAACAAAGGGTCAAATAAACATGCCCAGCTTAGTTAAATTACGTCCATACGGTATAAAAACCGACGTGAGATGCCCTGAAGCCCTGTACACATTTGAACGTTTCTTGTGCCAGATTTGGCATGCAATCCTGCGCATTTCCGTGTCGGGTGGGACGGCGTCGACCGATGGTCAGCAAGATTTCTGCGCTGGGTATATACAAAGCCACAGACAGCGACCAAGTCGTGGAAAAAATTGCGCACGGGTGACTTCTTTGTGGTTAAAATGGATGACGTAGAATACCGATACCGACGTAGATACCGGTTGAGTATTACCGATAATAGCAAAAATATGCATTATTTATTTGACTCCATATAATTGATCATCATAATTGTTATCATCATGCTTTGCAACGGGAAAGATACTTCGTTGATCATGCACCTGTTCATAATTGCGCAGAAGAATAAATAATAGCACACGTTTAATATAACACTCGTTGATTTTAGCACTCGATGGATCAATATTCAACTCTTTTATTTCAAAATTTCCCTCTTCATACTATTTTATTTCTCTATTCACAAACAAACGAAGGCGGAAATGCATTTAACTTTTCTGCCAGATCGCTAGAAAAATTGAACATCCCACAAACCCTTACTAAAGCTAAGGAATCGCAAGTGATTCTACCGTATCCCTGCAGAGGGTACGAAATTTGGTAGTCCAGACGCAGAAAGTTACCGTTAGCCACTTCCAGCGCCAGATTTTGCGCTAGAAATGTTGCCGAGTGTATGGGATGAATATGGCTACCATCGGTCAATCACAAGCACTCTGCCTTTCTCCCGTTCCCACCTCTTGAACTACCCCACTGCATAACCTCTCCCCCCTAACCTCTCACCTTCTACATCATCCCCTTCACCACCTGCCTCACTGCAGCATCCAGATCAACTCTGGTGCCGGGAGAAAGCTCCGGGGAAATTTTGCGCCCGAATAATATCGCACGAAACACTTGGAAAGTGAACGGATTAAAATCCTATTCATGAACGTCGTGCCTTGAGATCCGCTTCGTTGGAGGGCTTTTTGTGCTGTGCCGAGACAGCTGGATTTCAATCGTGCAACCATAGAGAACAAGCATTTTTTTTAATACAGTGATCGCATAAATAATGCCAGATGTAAAAAATAGAACACAAACGTCAACAAGAATTTCGATCTAAAAACAAAAAAATGATGGCTCGTGAAAGCCTGATCTCAAAGACGCCTTAAGACGGATTAGGGTTATTTATGTATCACCGATATAACCACCAATTAATAAAAAATATTGATTGAAGAAGAAATTATGTAAAACATCGAATACAAACCATTAAATGAAATTAGGATTATGTGAATTTATTGTGAAAGTTACAACGTTTATATTTATTCTGTCAATATGGATTTCCACAAATTTACGCCAGAGAATATTGAGTTCATGATAAACCATTGAGCCTTTAGGAAATATGATGTAAAAACCAGAAAACACGTCCTAGGAGAACCAGATAAAAAAACGCTCGAAGGTGGATTAGAATTGTATGTTAATTGCAGAATTGTAAACCATCACCAGAGGATTATTGCTAGAGGAAAGGTAGCTTAAAAATCGAAGACGTAAAAATGAGTCCTTCAGGGATTTTGATCTGAAAACCCGCAAAGCACACGTAAGCCTGACCTCAAATACACATCGGATCAAGACTTAGTGTTCGTGGATTTGTAAACACATATGGATTGCAATTCGTAAGCATACATACGTGGAAAATGCAAAAAAAATAGGATACAGTAGACAGAACCATAAAGATATAATTGGTCTTGAAACACAAAAACAAAGATGTCACAGACGTGATCGACCTCAAAGACGCCCGACGGCAGGGTAGCGACATCATTCGGGGTCACAATGCGGTCGCTCATCACCGTCGTCGAAGCTTTTACTCAGATCGTGGCGATATCCCTTTTAAGGTTGCGCGTGGCGAACAAGAAAACCCGTAGTACATTATGATGACTGAAAGGAAAATCTGAACGGATATAATCATGCAACCAACGCTCGGGCTGAAGACCCCACATAGGCACAGAATAGAGACTACGGATTTTCCGTTGGTCTCAATTCTGTGAAACATGTTACCTCTTGGCTTTGTATACTTTTTCCGCATCACATATCGACAGAAAGCTTTGTTTAGGACACGTACATAGCTCTATTCCTTTTCAGAATGAATACATAAAGCAGTGAGTCGAGCTTAGTGGGCGATATGTCAGACGCATTCCCTACCATGCACACTAATTTACTTCATAATTGATTTATCAAAAATATTGATACCCTCAAAGCTGAAACGCAGGAAAATAATGCAATTAATTAATGGCAACCAACCAAAGTAGCCTGCTATCCCATGAATAAGATTTATTGTTCGAATGATCGAAATAACTAACTAACATAAAATAGTTAACTAATATAATTCATGAAAATATTGAGGAAAATAATTTTATCAGAGTCGACAACGGTTTTTTAATTCTTATTTCAAGGATTTTATTTTGGATGAGAAAGTTATATTACCGCTGTTAATTTGAGTTGATACTATCAAATGGCAAGAAGGTAAAGTTTCACAGGCGTTTTTTTTTACTGTGACATAAAATTTGCTGGTACTCTATTTGCATAAACTTACAGAACTCCATGAGGAATTCAACACGAAAAGTGTAAATAGAAAAGTAATTTTATGATAAATTCTGTTGTTTACAGAACAAAATACCTATTTGTCTCAACATTTTCAGTTTAATAGTGACCCAATTAACACATTTTTCTAAAAGGCTACTTCTTAAACCCGGCAGACGAGCCAATTGAAGGTAAAATGGGACGTAGCTTAAGTAAATAAAACTTGATTCTGGCCACTGAATAACGTATTTTATGTTACACGCGTAACGGACAGAACCAAGTTTTATTTAAGTTCATAGTGGTGTTCCACCACATCTCGCCAGACATCGTTGAATATAATAGGACGTATTTACACAGAGAAAGCGAATCATCTCACGGCAGGCAACTTCGAACAACCCAATGAGACGATAACTGCGCGCAATTACACCTGCTCGCCTTTCGCATTAAGTATATAACGCCACATGAGAAGCTACCGCCAAATATGTGTATTAAATTGAAATGTCGAATGAGGATTCTGAAAAAATATTTTTGGGCCCTGTTCTATGATGTCTGGTTAACATTAACCACATGATAATTTCGCCATTTCGTTAACATGATGTCAAACGGGAGTTCTGGTTTTGTATACAGCATCAGACTCGGGTATTTGACGTTAGCGTTTACAATGGGATAACGTATTAACTTCGGCTTCCATACCGAGAAAATATTCAACTAGATATTATTATAAAACCGAGAATTGAAGTCGAAAAATTAATTTTTCTTAATACTGACACCTTATTCACGAGTACTTTCACCTTCAATTGATTCCCTATGACGAGATGGTGACACACTTTCTTCTTTAAACAGCGAGGTATTGCAAAATTCGTCGAGTCCTCCTTTCATCAGAGGGAAGAAATGCGATTTTTTTGTCAGGATGTAAACAATACCCTCCGTTCGAAAGCCGCGGAAATAATTACGACTCCGTTTTATCGAGCGTGCAATGAATGAATGAATGAATGAAAAGCAGAAGGGAATGGAAGAATTACGCGAGACGAGCCAAGTTTAGAAAATCGGGTCATGTGAGACGACACCGCCATCAACAGTCATCCATCCGAAGATTTGTACGCTGGACCTGACAAATACAATTTATTCTCAATTTACCTCTTCATTCCTTAACGTCTTTCGTTGCTCGTTCGTCCTATAATTCGCATTCTAAGCTTTCAATCATGGGAATCCATCACAAGGGTAAGAATTAGTAATGAGAACGCCCGGCTGGCACAGACTACTGTTTCTTTGTCTACCCTGGTAAATTTACTATAGTTATCTAGCCACAATAGCTGTAATTAAAGAGGAGAGTAGTTGACAAGTAAATTAAATTAAAGACTGAAATCACACTTGAACTTTTAGCCTCGGGCATCACACACGTGTTGTTCACGAGATTAAAAACTTCTCCCAGTAGATGGTCACCTGGATGACCGAAATGTATGCATAGCAATCTTTAACACAATAGTTGTTTCCTGAAGGGGTAGAACGAGAAAGTCATGGGTGAATGTGGGGGAAGAGGCACTTATGAAGAGGAATATTAGAAGTCTGAAGAATATAAAAGCTTATATGAAGCAGAGAAGATCAACATGCAGAATGTGACAGAAGAAAAGGAGGGTTGCAAGGATAGGATGGTGTGGAGGCATCGAAGTCAGTTTTCTAGGTCTAACGCCGAGAATTGAGCACTTTTGACGTTGTCTACCTCGAAAGGGAATTCGAAGGCACGATGGGTATGTATTTATGTGTGTGCACAAGTCGATTAAAATCATAGTTAAGTTAGCATAGTTAGTTGTGGCATGGATTTCATCCCAAAATTCTTTTTTAATCATAGTTCTTCATCTGTATTCTACCCTTATCATTCATTCAAGTCTTAATTTTAGCAACCCTTATTATTTGCTTAGCGTATTGTATGTCTGGCATTCCTCAGTAAATCTTCCTATTCGTTGTCATTTCCATTAGTGATTTCAGGTGGCTGTTAAGTTACAGAATGTGCCCCACAAGTTTTCTCGTCAACTTTGCCGAGTAAGCTTTGATTTAAGTACCATTTCTCCAAATCTCTTCGTGGGACCTCTTCATTGGTTATTCTCGCCTTCAATTTGATCTTCGTCATTCTTCGATAACAAAAATTCCTTCTTTCCTCGCGCCATAGGTGATTGTACCACAAAAAGAGTGCCAATAACTTAAGATACTTACATTATTGACACACAAGTAACCTCTGTCCTTTCCTCCTTTTCTCTATCCCCCTTCTTCCATGGCTGGAGTTCTAACACCCACTGCCAAACGTGGCGGCTTCTATGACGGCTCGTAGGGTAGTACCTATGTAGATGTAGATCAACACATTTCCATAACTCCTATCTTCCTCGTTCTGCTGTTTTAATTGTCCAATCTTCACGGCCACAAAAAAGTATGCTCCACGGAAATATTTCGAAAATGTATGTACTTCCTTAGTTTCCAGCTAGTTTGGCCAAATCCAGTATCACACAATATTTGGGTCTGCATAAGTTCGAAGATGCTCGCTAGTATGGTAGCTTTTCAGTATCATGTGACACTGAACCACCATGCCGGCTGGAGTTTGTATTATTTCTCAACTATTTTAAAAAATTAATCAATTACCGCAGTAATTTTTACAGAATCGCCAAAAAATCTTCAGTTGCGAAGGCGTTTTCAGCGTATGGCATCAAAAATGACTCAAGTTAAAATCTTATACACGTATATTTATAAATTTGAGTCTTTCAAGCTTGACTTCCAGGAAGTGAAAGATATCAATTTTGAATAATAAAACTGAAGTAAAAAGGAACAGTACAAATTTTTATTATTCGAAATGGATACGAACACTTAGTTAATTACTGATAATTTCAGTAACTTAAAACAAAGTTTTTGCGTCATTAATGTAACAATATTTACATAGGTAATGCTTCTTGTCATTAATGTAAAAATATTTACTTCATGCCTCTTACAGTTGCTTAAAATTGAAAAAATAAAATTTGAATATGGTTTCTATTATGACTGCGGAAAAATCTAGCTCGAACTACCGTAATGCGGTTCTGCCACCCACACGGAACCGGGTGAGTACGGTGACCTTCCGCCTCCCGGGTCACTACTGAGTCGTTTCGGCTCAAGTGAAATTCCCCTCTCACTCAAGCGCGTGCACACTAACGCAACGAGTCTTCACCGCTATCAATCCGATGTTCATTTTTTTTTCTCCTCCTCTTGTTCCCGTGCTCGATCGCACGGAAAATGAAGCGAGATAATCGCGCACGAATGTTTTCTCCCCCCGCCCTTCCCCTCTCTCTCGTGTGAGAACGGAAAGAGAGAAAGAGAAACTGTGCCATCGTGACATTCCGTCGCGTGTACCTTCTTTTGCCTCTCGAGAAAAAAGATGGAGAGGGCGGCTAGGAAGGGAGAGAGAACTGGCTGCGTACCGCGTCTTCGAGGAGGGAGAAAGTTAAAGAGCGGCGGGTATTGCTCGCAGTTGAATCTTTAGGAGGCGATGTTGGAGAGGGTGGAGTAGAACGATTCCGGACAAATTTTAGGGACAAAAATGCGGGGACAATATGTAAGGGCGGATTTACACAGAGGAAAAAATCATTCTCCTTGACCGGGACTTGAACCCGGATCATTCGATATCGCGCCTAGTGTTTTAGCGAGTTAAACTACTGAGGCATCCTTCTCCTCTGTGGATGTATTTAGTTTCCTCCAATGCAATAATAAAAAATAATAATAAACTATTTTCGCAGACCAACAGGACTTTTAGACATTCTGTATACACACACTTGGCATAATACTTTAGAATGGACATTACTATTTAATAAAATGAGATTAATTTTAATCTTTTTTATATGCACAGGAAAAGTTCAACAAAAAAGGCAAAAAAAACATAATAAGAGAATCCTTACTTGGTATGCTAACATCAAGTCACAATACTAGGCAAGCATATAATAATAATGACCACTAACGATTATTACAAAAAACATTGTGCAAAAATTAAGTAAGCACTCAAGTTAACATGCCTGTATATCTTACGGCACAAAATTTCATCTTCTGGGTGAGTGAAAAACATAATGAACGAGAAATAAAATATTACATTGAGATATAAAAGAATATATAAATGGTATTACAAGAAAATATAAGGACGCTACGGTAGCTAAACTGGCTAAAGGCTTGATAAGGAGAGATCGGGGTTCTAGTCCCAGTCAAGGCGAACGATTTTTCCTATGGGGTATTTTCCACTTATGCGCACTTGCGGGTGACTCCGCAAAGGTAATACCGTGGCTAGTACTGTTATCATCAAACTTCGCCAACGGAGCTAACAGCTCATTGTGTTCCATGTTCAGCTTCATCCTCGTGGACGGTGGCGCTAAGCGCACGCTTTGATCTGCGTCTGTGACATCATATGTCCGGCAGTCCTGAACAACTTGCTCCTCTAAAGCCCTCAAAAATCCACAGAGGAGAAGGATGCCTCAGTAGCTTAACTGACTAAATCACTCGGTTTGAGTCTCAGTCAAGGTGAACGATGTTTCCACTGTGGAATTGCACTTGTTTCGCCATTATAGTGGGCCCATTGTAGGCCTTATTCTGGCTAACGTTACCGGTGGTCACGTTCGATTTTCGACAAATGTTAGTAAAAATCCACAGTCCACACGGCTCATTTTCGCGCATAAAGACGGCATCTAATCTATTCTTTCATCTATAATAGCGATCATTTTCACATCAATATATCATCATACTGTTAAATTTATGTATAATATCATCACACTGTTAAATTTCTGACGATATCTAACAATTAGAAACTCCTAAATTTATAATTTTTTAAAATAAAGTCTCTCCGGAGTACATACCAGTACCATTTCCCATGGAAAATGGCTGTTATTTTTGGCATATTTCTTGAAAAGTATGATGGTAAGTAGCTGATATTTTGCTGTAACTGGAAAGATAAAATATTTTCTTTCTAATGAGACCAAATTAATCGAATTTTATGTTAAGTGATATATTTCTCAAACTATCTTAAGCTTTTCGTATTCCCTTGGCACTATTTAATTTTTAAACATAATCTCTGAGTTAATATTTCAGCACATTCTAAATATAATTATAAACTTATACATGACCTAGAGGGTACACAGGTGAGGGTGGCTAACGGGGAGTCAGGGTAGGCAGATATAGGTCGCGGGGTAATGTAAGGGTGCCGAATAATTAATAAAGGGTTGGAGAGTGGAGCACATTACAACTAGTTGAATGGATGACCAGTTTGGGTTCCGTAAGGTAAGGGAAAGTCTGGATCCGATTGCGGTGATAAAAAAAATAATTAAAAAGAAATATAGAGTATAATCAGGTTGTATTTGCTTGCCTGGTGGATTTCAAAAGGGTGTTTGACAGAGTTGATTGGAAAAAACGAATACAAATATTCCGAGAAAAAGAATTAGCTTGGCGAAATAGGAGACTCATCAGAAACTTATACGTATATGGCACAAAAGGCAAAGGTGAGGGTGGCTGACGGAGAATCAGGGTGGAAAGTTATAGGTCACGGGGTAAGGCAAGGTCGCCTTTGCTTTATGAAATGTTAAGAAAGGCATAGGAAGAGATGGATGTGAGAATGAATGTAAGAGGCTAGTTGATAAAGTCGCTTAGATTCGCAGATGACTGGGCGTTGGTTAGTCGATCATCGAAGGAATTGAAAGTTTTAGTAGATTCATTATAAAAGCAGTGCGGGAAATACGGAATGAAGATAAATCATAAGAAAGCAAAAGTAATGAGTATTTCTAGGACAAAGAAAAGTAGTAGGCTGGTCAAAAATGTAGGAGAGCACAAACTGGATTCATTACCATTCAAATTGGGCATCGCAACTGTAGACCATCGGAAGGGGCAGTCAGTGCGATATCCGCGGTGAATATACACCTAGATAATATTGAGATTTCAAAATCGTGAAAATCGTGCATGTGGTTGAGAAAAATGATTTACTCACAATACATAGAGGAAGAAACTTTGAAGGAGTAAAAGCTCGGATAAGACGCTGATTCATTGATGGCCGAAACAAAAGGCTTCGGAAGAAAGTGAATGGTACTTGTGGAATAAGGTCTTGCAAGGACTTCCGCACTCACATGGGAAACATCCGTAAAAGAGCATACCAGTCACGCAAAGGGATGAGAAAAATTGACGTCTTCACTTTCGTGATGCCTCATGAACGCTAGCTGAACGATGGTCAATGATTCACAACCAAAATTCATGCATCTTCAATTCTAGTTTGGTTGGGTTCAGCTCTCATCACGCCTTCCCGAACAGCTAATCCTTCAGAGAAACGACAGACTTGAGGTGGTTTGAGCTAAATAGCACTACTCACTAACTTCAACGAATTTGGTCTCATCATAAAGGGAAAGATCTCATATTTCCAATTATACCCTAGTAGCAGCCACTTATTGGACTACTGTTCGATATTTTTCCCAACAAACAGTAGTTGCACCCATGGTAAACGACTTAGAAGTTGATTAACTATTAAAATAAATGTACTGTCAGTCGTTATACTTTTTATAAAATCACAAATGAATTTACAAAGATGAAGGTATTTTCAGCGCGTCTGAGGCGTGCAACAAATAAGTCAAGTCCAAGCCAAGCAAATATATTAAATGTAATGACTTAAAAGTATAAACGTAAAAACAAAGTTTATGCGAAATTAATATTACTATGTTTACCTAATTTTGAAATAAAACATGAATATAGTCTCTATTGAGAACAGAGAAAAATATCGCTCGAACTATCTGAAGATCCTAACCCGTACTGGTTCAAGTGCGTGAGAGCACACTCAGTAAAATGGAACAAAGAGGAAGGTTAAGAAATTAAATTAAAAAGGAAAAAAATAATTATTCACATTCAATCTCTCGCTATGACTAATTAGTTGGGACCTTTGAGAGTCACAGACACGCAAGCAGTCGAGGTTTTCAAGTGTGGTTATCCTCTGCTATCGTTTTTGTTAATTAATTTGCTACCTCTTCTATTGTTCCTATTTTTACTGAGTTTTACACAAAAGTTTGCTATTTTACTATTTTAAAAAGAACCCCCGCGGGTATAATTTCATTATTCTATCTTGGCCATAGTTCAGTGTCATACTGCATCAATCTTTCATCTCTTGCATTTCATTATTTTCGCCATGAATTTTATCTTGGATTGTTCCCTTCAACTCTTTTAGATATCTTTGCGAACCTCAAATGTATCTAGTTATAACATCGATAAACAGAGTCACGCATCTTCCATATTTTGTGGCTCCTCAATATAATTACACAACCATTAGAAAAGAATAAATAGTACTTATGTTTATCCACAATATTTAATCATACCGACCCATGCTTAAACGAGTAACCGTCAGTTCCACGGTAGTCATCATTCATCTTGAAAATGACGGTTATCCGTTGAAACCTGAGTCGGTATAGTAAAAATAGTACGGATACATATAAGTACTATTTTTTTCTTTTCATACGAAAATGTAAAGTTACCACAGAGTTAAGCCTGAGACTATTTGTTTTATTATAAAAGCATATTTTTAAAAATCACTGACAGGTTAGTACAGAATGCTATTTAAATTTAAGATTAATCCAAATTTCAATAAAAGCAAATTAGTTTTGACTCCTATGCATGCATTTCGCTCGTGTTAACGAGATTTAAACCCTCCCTGTCGATTTTCACCTGAATGACCGAAATGCTTGCATAGGAGTCAAAACAACTTTGCTTTTATTGAAAATTTGAATTAGTCTTTAATTTAAATTTACTTGTCAGTTGCTCTCTTCATGCTTTACAGAATGATATGAAAAAACGACGCACCGTTCAGTAAAAGTTACCTTGACAAAAACTATCTCCACTACTCATTAAAATAAAAGCTCAGTCGCTACATAAAAGAGTTCAAAATGCCTCTTTTGATTGCCCAGCTTTTGCTTTCGATTGATTTTAAACAGATTGCCGGCGATTGCTTTCTTCATTGCCCTCAAAGCTAGCAGACCCGATATGACCGCGATTATTTCCTATTTGAATATAAAAACGACGCTACTGAGAGTTAATCTGAGACTAGGCCACAAACGCCCGCTTGGGTCCAGGAAAAAAATTGAAGAACGAGAACTACAGAGCATACCGCAATGAACGTAGCACATTCCCATCAAACAAACGTAACAGCTTTCTCTCATAGTTACAATGGCAATCAAAAGTCAGGTATAGCGGGATTTCACGAGATTATATTGATTTCACTAGAATGTGTGACAATCCTTGTTATCGCAGTAAATAAAGTAGCATGGATGACGTTCAAAGGCAGAAACCACTTTAGCAATGCTCTCCCCGGCAAGTAATTGACATTCGATCGTAAGTTCTCACAAACTTTTGGTGAAATAATGGAATTTTTATTTACATGAAAATAATTATTTTTCACTAGACCAAAACTTTGATAAGATTAATAGATTAGCTGAATAAGAGATTAAATGTATTTAAGTCATAGTCTCTTCTTTTTAAGACCATTTAAATGAATAATCATTATTTCATCGCTACATTAACTTACAATGGCGACTTTACTCTTCGCAATGCAAATGCAATGTATCCCTTGCATCATACAATGCATTACTTACACGTACTATATTCACGGTAAAGGACAATAAGAATCGGAATAAGTAGTTTGCACATAGAAAAGGAATTCAAAGAACGGATGAGGCCAAAATGTTCATCTCCTAGTAAAATTTGAAATTTTTTACGAAAGCATTTAAAAAACAAATACACCACATGAGTAATTTACACACTTATCTAGAAAATAACATTGCTCAGTACTTATCATTAAGATGGATTCGAAAGAAATAAATAAAGAATGCGTTGATTTAGAAAATATCACCTTGCAGACCAGGACTTGGACTAGCTATGTGACTTAGTCAGCGTAAAGCAAGCTATGAATGACGAAGATAAAATACGAAACAATTGAGAGAGATTAAAAGGAAAAGAATTCTATTTTTTGCCAACGGATAACTTGCGAGCATTGAATGATAGGAAATTACCGTTGATACCAGAAATGAATACTCTTAAAGAGAAACAGCTAATAACTTCGTGTAATCTGGGAGTATGACGCAAATTCACCCCCGGTGAAATGTCAAGGATGCATGGAATGACTCTCATGAACCGTGTATTAATTAAGAAAGATGGATAGCGAAGAAACAATAAAAAATGATATGATTATTATGCTAGAGACAATAAGAGACTAAAACTACTGAGAAGTTTGAATAGCTTCTCAGCAATAACTTTTAAAAGCCTAATAACTCTTCCCCGAAGCCACACAACATTGGCATTTCCTAAGGGCTCTCCTTCTTCCTGACCTCGACCCTTCCTCATTTTGATTACAACCGCTTTATCAAATCCCTTTCCCCATACCATGCCTGACATTGGGAAAAAGATAAGATACGTAAATAGTCATCATACACATACAAATACTTACATGTGGAAACACGTTTCAAGATCACGCATTGAACTTAACGAACGTTATTAATCTATAATTACTTAAAGAAGAGACTGACTTTTGCACGATACTTTGCATCATATTAAATTTTAAATCCCCACATTGCCGAACGATTTTTCTACTAAAAGAAGCACCATTTCTTTTGGCTAATTTTCCCTGCTCAAATTAAGTTCACTACGGAAAGAAAGGAGGCACTAGAAGAAGAGACTGACTGTTGAATGATATTTTAATTCATGTTGAATTTCAAAGCATCACATTGCCGAACACTTTTTCCACATTGGGAAACACCTTTTCTTATAATTTGTTTTCCCTGTTCAAATGAACTTCACCCCATTGAAGTCTTCACGGGTTTTCCCCCAGGTCAGGCAAAGCGCTTCCGACGTTTTGATAGTTGAATCCTTCATCATCATCAGGGATCTCTAATGACGATGGCGGACTCATCTATAGAAACTTCGTGGAAAAACCGTAAACACTTCACTCAAATCATACGCCGGGAAAAAAACTCATTCTCCCAACTTAAATTCAGCTTTACTCGAAAATTGCTGCCCATGATTCAAACCTAATTTATAGTATAACCATAGTTAATAAAGTTCTTTCATCAATAATTCAAGGCAATTTTTTATCTTGCCCTAGTAAAACTACAGAAAAACGCAGCCATCATAAATACAAAGTGCAAATGATAGCTGAAAGAAACGGGGAGCTTCCGGATTTATTAACAGGTCCCCACAAACAATTTTGTGCATTTTCTTAATTGTATCAAGAATGTTGGTGTGGAGAAGGATGGAGAAGGTGTGGTGGACGTTAAGGAAGACAAACGAGGAAGTCCTAGGTATGGTTGGTGAGGAAAGGAAACTTCTGGACGAGATTGGGAGGAGGCAAAGTAGGTGATTGGAAGAGGTAATGAGGGGCGAAGGGTTGCTTTATGGCCATAATGGAGGGGGCCGTGAAAGCGGGAAAGGGGAAGAAAGAGAATAGGCATCATGAACGGGAGAAAGAAGGGTAGGACGTACGCTGAGATGAAGAAATAAATATTGTTGGTAGATAAGGCCATGCGCCAGTAGAAATCTAGAGGATTTTTACTCACTTCCATTAAAAACCTACCTCAACCGATGGATTACCTTAATAATGATAATAAAGTATGATATGGCTATGGTAATGGGTGTAATTGAGCTAGAATTAATTTTCGAGTATCATGTAACTCACCACGCCCACAGAACAAAAGCAGAGCTGCTCAAAACCATAGAATCATTGCGAGAGACCAGCAACCTGTATGCGATAGAGAAATGCAGCGTTTTGCATTATCCTCTCGGTCCATTGTCTGCTAATGAATGGCTCTTTGAACCCCTTCACGCATGCTGGATTATGCTCTCAAGTCGCTAACTAGTTTTCGCGGGAAGTGCCACTGCTAGATGAGGTGGTCATATTCTTGGATTGGCTAGTACAACCTATATCAGCGCTTACACCATATGGCACCGATGCCTACAAAGAGGTGACGCCTATGAATGAAACCATATAAGTGGATAGGGGAACAATGACTTCCGCAACAACTTTCGCTTTTCCATCATGTTCAGTGACTAATGTGGGTCATAATTTCTCTACACTGAATGGAATTAGAGGAGTAATGACTAACCCCGATTAGAAATTAAATTTGAGGTTGTGGTATAAAAATACAAGCGATAACTGTCTCTAAGAACTTTCCCCATCAATTTCACCGCTGCAATAGATGAGGCTTATTGCACACTCTCTTTAATGCAACGGCTCCAGTAGAATGTAAATTGATTTCTTTGGAGCTCTATCAGTTTCCCAAAAATTCTGACAACGAGATCATCGCACGAGTTTATCAGGAAGTTCCCCAAGGCATTGTTATATTTGAAATCTGTACCCTGCGATTCGAAAGTTAAAGCACCCTTAGCTAGGCTGTTTTTAATTAATTATTTCATTTGCCAAAAACATAACTGCCCTCCACGTGTTTGCTTCTGATAAGGAAATAGACAAAAGAGAGTGTTAGTATGACCTTACTGCAAAAGCTAGTAAATGAGATTAAATATTAAGGTTGTTACGCCGTACTAGCCCTATCTGTTACACACAGCTAACTTTTCCCTAAGTTTTATCTGAACTCTTACGCATATCCGTAAATATCTAACATCTGGAGGCCGATTGTAATTTTCCTTTAGGCGAATTATTGAAGAAATTACACATGCTGAGCAAATTTATTTTTGAAACGCCGATAAAACCTCGTTATCGCAAGTCCACTAATAACTCACTTCTCCGGCTGCGGCATTTAGCTTCCGTTTTCGTAAATAAACAAACAACGGCTGTAACCATAGAGATGATTTTCAAAAAAGCCATAGAAACACCAAAAAAGTTTGATTTTATCTTGATCTTAATTTATAGATCAGTAAGTCAACATTGGACACTATAAAAATAAAATTTAAGCCATATGGCGAAATTAAGTGCAATTTGCATTGTTTTAAGCGTGTTTTATCATATATTAAAGTTTTAAAAGAAAATACGTCCTAATTAATTTCTATACTCTTCATTATTTGGCCCTGGCACCTTTTCTGGGCTCAAACTCGGTCCCTCGACTAATTTTCCCATGGGTTACGCCTATCCCAATTCATTTCTCGCATCCAAAACTCTCACTATGGGGTGTCTTGTCAAAATGTTTTGGCTTGTTTTCAAGATAAATTTTACATGTTTACATGAATACAATAATTATTACTCATACAAGAGTACCTATAATAAACTAAGAATAAGATATACATATTCACGTTCACTCTCAAGTTAGCTCTGGGCGATTTCCTTGGTGGAGACAATCATATTTTTCTCTCAACCCCGAAAAGTGTCAACATTTTGCCTGCACATTGTTGGCAATGATTAAACAATATTATACGATCACACACAACCATGATCTTTCAAGCGTAAAATCCCCCGAACCCGCGACCTACAGTGTAGCATTCGAAGACCTTAACCTGCCAGCAACGAGGCCTCCATATTCGCATTTCTTCTGCTTTGCTATAAACCAGGAAAATTTAAGACATTTTAGACCATAAATAATTTTTATTGCTTCAGTTGCCTCAATAACAGCAAGGAAAGGAGTAGTCGTCTCTCCATTGCGCCCCATACTATTACTTTAATTCGAGCCCTCCTGTCACGAATATAATTTACGTTCTCTCGCCGACCGATGACGAGTTCGCTAAACCGGGCGTAAAATGCGGAAGCGATGCATGAAAATACAGTCACGGAGAATTGACCTCACGAAGTCAAAAGGCCTGTAAAGTGTTCCTCTTTAACACACTCGAGACGAGAGAGGTTTTTACTGTTCCTTCTCTTTTCTTTGCCTCTGTCCGTGGCGCATAAAAATAGTGAGAAAGCGAATGGTTTTCAGGGAAGATTGACCAAGGAAAACCTACAGAAAAATTTAGGTGGGTGTTATCCCGTTTAGCTGGGAAAATTTAATCTTTTCAGGATGCTCACGGAAATGCACACTTCTTTAAAAAAAAAAAAAAAAAACTCCGCTCAATATGCTGACAAAACTTTGTTACATATATTCAATACAGGGGATAAAATGGTGATTATGATTGTACTTCCAGAAGAAAAACAAAAAGCATGACAAATTTAGCAGAACCTTTTGGATCTTAGATAGACTAGATGGTAAAGTCTCTAACAGGAAATGTCCTTCAAATACTTAGGAATAGGGCTCTCCCACCGAGGAAATACAGAGGAAGAATAGAGTACAAGTGATTACACAGATACAGTATGGCAGATAAGATAGCGGGCTGCCTCAATTATACCATCTGGAAGAATAAATATACAAAAAAAGAGACTAGCGCAGGAATCGAGGAATTAATGGGCAGACCAATACTGGCCCATACGGTATAGACAAGACCAGAGACAAATAAAACTAAAAGACTTATGGAACCTGTAGAAATGAAAATCCCGCAAAAATCTTGGAGAAAACCTTTATGGATACAGTGAGAAGTGAAAACATCAGAAAGGACCACTACGCAGAAAATATCAACGAATGGGTACACATGTGGAAGCTGGAATGGTCACGCAGATAGAATCGAAGACGGAAGAATATTTAAGATTGCTTTAAATAAGCTTCCAGGTGGAAGGAGAGGAGTGAGCAGACCAAGTAAAAGATGACGGGACAACATAGAAGCGGAATAATTCGAGGATGTACTCAAGGAAACAGCCGCAAGCCTAGGAAGAAAGTGGCAATGCGAAAAAAAGCTATCGGCAGTGCATTTGACATTACTCAAATAGGAATTCGCATCAATTTACTTTAATCAGTTTCTCAATCGCCTCCTTAATGTTTTACCAAATATGCCTTGTGCCGATATAAAAGAATGCGGATGCATATAATTTCGGTCAAAGAATCCGGATTCTTCTTTCTTTCACCTATACCAAAGACGTCGGGACCTCGATAAACTCATCTCTTTCATGGTTCGCGAGTGCACTTTGTGGAACTTCGAGTTCATAATGAAATAAATAAACATTGTAACTTCGATAAACTTCTTCCAATTCTTCCAGTTACCTTTCATTTTCTTTATCTTCTTCTCGGTCTCATTAATTCTCTTTCCATACTCTTCAATTTCTTGCTTCCATGTCCCTCTCGGACGAATTCCATTTTATCCCATCTCGTTTTGCTTCCGATACTTCTCTAAATATTTTTTTCTGATTTTTGCGTTCCCTTCCAGATTCTTCGCCAAAAATTGACCGTGGGACATTAGCTTTTCCAACGCACACACCTCTCCTTGATGGCCCAAGTTGCCAATCACCTCCCCAAGTAACGAACATATTTGTACTGGAGGGGAGAGGGAAGATGTGGGATACCGGGTTGGAGATGGTGAGATAGTAATTCACGGATTCAGGCGTGAAATTGAGGAAGTTCCTAGTGGAAATTAAGTGAGAATTTCATAATTTTCCATCGCTTTTAATTAAACATTAAATCTGTGGGAAAGTACGAAATTCTCTCTTCATTTTCATGACGAGAAAGGCAAGACAGTAACGGAGTGTTTGGGACGGTACGAAACAAAACGTTATTAAGAGGTACAATACCGGCGATGCCGATCCGTTACTGGTTTACAATGCGCAATTAGACCAAGGGAGTGTTTTTCATGGAAATTGTTGTCGCTCCGTTTGTAGTAAATCGAGATATATTTGAATGAGTCACAAGTTGATATTTAAAAAAATGTATTATGCATGTAAAGGTAAATGGGGATTTATATTCATAAAATGTTATCTGAAATACTTATTCTGTTTTTCTACTACCTCAAATACCAGTGATCGTCTGCGTTTCGTGGCCAACCGTAGGTATACACGTAAATTTGATATTTTATCTTTATCCCAGGAGTACTTAAAACATATGAGATTTTGACTGGACATAACAATAAAAGAAGAGAGTAGATGTTGTCTGGAAATACACAAGTGAAGCCTGATTTTCCGCGAAATGTGATCCAAATGTGACGAGTTTCGTTATAACAAACATGCGGGAAATTTGCTCATTAATTTCATGAATGAAGCCGTACTACGGTACAGCGAATATTCTACTCTCAGTACTTACCAATGTTTTCGGCGCATTAAGTTCGTAAAGCAGATGTTCATTCAATATGTCCGATTGCGCATTTTAAAGACCCCGTTTCATGGTGCCACATGGTTTCACCTGGACTTTTCTATCTTTTCTTCTATCACTAGATGCAACCGATGCATTACGCTTGATACTTAGAAATTATGTTTTTGGACTTGATTTTCACTAATGTTTTCTTATTACTTTTAGAGTTGTTGTTCTGTTAAACGTTGCAATGTTTTGTTTGGCTGGTTGGTTGTGAGGGGTTTGCTGACGAAGAAGAAAAGAGGAATTCTTGGGACTGTGGGAAGACAGAACGGATTTACTGTAGACTCCTGCAAGAAGGTTGCCCCTGATTATAAATATATTGCTCCGTAATGGATTTCGGAATTCGTAAATAAGAGGTCCGATATTACAAACTCAAGACACTTGCATCCGCATTGGTTCACCTACCGTCCTTAGCCGTGGAAAAAATCGGAATCGCGTATATTTGTTATCATCTGCTACGTCCGGTAACTCTCCTTTCGACGGCGCAGGACTACATCTACATATTACCCTGCGAGCCGTCGCAGAGGCATGTGGCAGGGGGTGTTAGAGCATAAGCCATGGAAAAGGGGGGGAAATAGGGAAAAGAACGAGGGAGAGGACAGAGAAGAATTGTGAGTTAACGATGTGTCTTAAGATAGTGCCACGCAGTTTTCGTTATAACCACTAATGGCGCGTTGAAAGAAGGGATTTTTGTACCTGTCAGTTTTACAGTGTATCTCACTTACTTTGTTACCCCTACCAGTTCTAGAGATATAGCGTGGAGTTAGAATAATACAGTCTGTGTCGTACTGAAACTCGCCTGATCGGAATCTTTCAATAAATCTAAGCCTAGCGTGAAGCCTCCGAGTTTCTAACGGTTCCCAAACTAATATATCCATTAACTGTTTGACACTTTCTTTACACTCGTTGCAGTTTTTAACAAAGCGTGCGGCTTTCCTCTACATTATATTTACTTCGGGAATTAAATCGTTTCGTTCAGGGTCCCGAATACTCGCGACGTATTCGAGAAGTGACCTAACCACAGCGACGCACCATCTCTCTTTCACTATTCGACAGGAGAACCTTCCCACTATTCGCTTGATGGATCTCAGTTTCATTAATTCAACGGACTACGAGGGAGCGAAATGAAGATGGAATACGAAGAAGGCGGATGGCACAGAGGATGCGAGAAGAAGTCACCTGAGCTCGTTTTCCGGGGTGAGGAGTGTGACACGGGGGATGAGTTGCGGAGGGTGAGGAGGAAACGAGATCAGAAGTGGGAGAAGGGGTCCTCCTATTGTTCCTCCCCCCACTCCATATTCCTGGCTCTCTCCCAGACCCCCCTTCCTCGTATTTTTTTCCTAAAATAAAAAAAACGACATTTCCCTTTCCATGAGCCGTGCCCTCTCCCTCCTCCCATCTCTGGCACGCGTATGCACGCGGAGATATACAACGACCCCGCCAACCGTGACACCATTTAGGGTGGCTGGAGTGATTTTTGTTTGTGCACAGATTTGAGTGAAAGTTTGCGTACGTGTTCTCATTAGTGACATCTATAGGTAAAAATTAAAAAAAATTGCATCATACCGATTTGGATTTTTGGCAATTCAATGCTATTTTTACACGCATCCTTGTGGTACATGAGATATATTTTGAAATAATTTGATTAAATGTGAACATATTTTCTTCTAAACGCGAAATAGTACATTTATCATTTTTATAGTTGTTGCCAAGAAATATCAAGGTGTCACTCTGAGTTCAATTTTCGAAAAAAAAACAGAGTTCAGTATGATTTCCATCTAAATTTCGAATACCGCGCCGAAAACTCTAGTCATAACATGTTTTAATTAAGGAAAAAAATTAAATTATTATTCTTGTCTCATTTATATTACAGCCTATTTGGTGAGATCTAGCGCATAACCATATGCAATTAAATGAAATGTGGTCCAAGAGTTTTTTCGTCTTACTTAAAATTATTATTAAAAATTACACTCAATGACCCACGACTACCGCTCCATAGCCACCTGAAAGGGTGGTATATGTAATTAGTATGCATGCATGAGTCTCTGGTGGGGGAGTGGGTGTCGGATTGCCGATACTGAGAGAATAAAAGAGAATGAAGGGTGAAGGGGAGTCAGGTGCAACAATTCTAACCTAGAGCTAATTAATATATCAATATTTCGGTACATCGATCGACTATCATAGTTGGTATGCCAGTCATACCGCTATTGCGATATCCATCGTCCAGGTAGTGCAATACATGTCATCGCGCTGTAGTTCTAGATATGTATCTTCCAACCTATGCGATATACCTAAGCATCTCATCGCGAAATCTACCATCCAGGGCATGCGAAATATCACATTGCGAAGGAGAAGCTTGATATCGCATTCCATTTCAATGTAGCGATATCATGCCATAACTATGCGATATAAGACGATATCATCCAATTCATAATTATAGGCGATGCAGTTCGCTATTTGATGTAATTCTATAAAAAAAACGAACACTTAAGAATTGTCAGAGGAGTACGAAAGATAAAAAGAGATATAAATAAAGTGAATAAGGAGGCACTCATTATCATGAGGGAGCTAATTACAGGAATCCTGAGTAAATACTTTAAGGCCATTTTACCCGAGGCACTTAATTGCGCAATTTAATGTTCAGAAATTGCGAGCACGTGGGCTCGGAATTAGAGGAGGGACTATTTTTCTTTCGTTCATGCATTCCCGCAGTCATTCTGGCAAAAACCTGTTTTACCTACACGACGCAATTTTTACTGCACATCTATCCATACATCATACTGGAGTAAAGTATGATTTTAGGCTTTCCTGGCGAATGATACTGATATGTTATTCTCGGGTTTCCCACCGGGTTAGGCTCGCCATGATCGCCGACGTTTCGGCAGAAGACTATGCTGTCATTATCATCCAGAGCCTATATAAATGCAGGACAGTCTTCTACCGAAACGTAGGCGATTATGGAGAGCCCAACCCGGTGGGAAACCCGAGAGTAACTTATCTGTGCAGTAAAGTGCCTCGTGTAAAACGGCATGAATAAATGGTTAGGGAGGAGCATCATATATGAAGCGTAGCGCCGTATGGGAGCGACATTTGAACCCTGAAGGTAAAAGACGAGAAATACCAGAGGTCTTAAAAGAGTCTTGTGAAAGAGTTCAACGTATGAATATGGAAGTATTGAAAAATTAAGATGGGCGGAAAGGATTACGAGCGAGGAATAAGAGCAAAGAAAGTTTCCTGAGGAAATAAAGAGAAGGTAAAGTACGTGGCTGAAGCTGGTAGGAAAAGGGGATGGTATACTGGAGTCCGTTGTGGAAGGTAGAATAATTTGATAAGAGAAAATGGGAGCTGAGATGGATTGGTATTTGGGAGGCTAAGGTTGTAAGAATGGAGGCAGGAAGTAAGCTGGACTGAAGAGAGAGACATCGCGTTAGGAAGTAGTGCTAACCTAGCAAGGGTAAGAGAGTGGAAACAGATCCCTAAAAACCACCTCTAACCAGGAGATAATAAAAATATAATAATTACGCCGACAGATTTCCGTTATGAAGCAAAAATTAAAGGTGTGGCCGTCGCGGGACGGCCGACAGGAGTGGAACACACAGTATTGGTTATGACTAGCAGTGGGGAGTACACATTATTATATATAAATAAATATTAATAATTAAATTAATGTTTCTGAGCAAATTCGTATAAAAATTTATATTCATGCATTAACGATAATTACATGAAATTCGTACATACTTCAAATATTCATGTGAAATTACACTATTTCCCTCTAGTGATACTACTGTGAGTTAATTCGAACCGCTTGTATCCACGCAACGACGCGACGCAACAGTCGGGTATCACGTGACGCTAGGCTTTCGCGAGATTACCCCCATCCATAGGAAGTGTCCCTCTTCAAACAGGAATGACGATATTAAGAGAGCGATATTTTTTTTACACCTAAGCTTCATTTAGTCATCAACTCGCAACGTTGGCTTGATTTATGAGGGTAGCATTCGCCCCATCCCTATTGTATGCTCAAAGGCGTGAGAAATTCACACACTCGGGGTAATTGGGAGGCCAGGTACTTTCCCTGGGCAAGCTGAGGTTTTCTACAAAGCTCTGGTACCCAGGCATTCGCACAATGAGGATGTTTTCAGGTGAGAAGGCTACCTCCTGACTGGGCGAGTTAAAATAAACACTAAATGCTACCGTTTCGTTTTTTCTACTAAGTATATACTACTTTCGCTGATAAATTCGTGTAACTACAGCAAACATTTTTGGTGAGGTTACCTCCTGACTGCGCGTGTTCAAATAAACACTAAATTCAACCTTTTAGTTTTTGTTACTAAATGTATACTAGTTTCACTGATAAAATCATGTAACTACAGGAAAAATTAAGATGCTACATGTGTAGATAAGTGCCCGAAAATATATTTTTCATGAATACTTTCTACAGCTAGAGGAGCTGAACTGAAGCACCATCTCTATTGAATTACCGTATTTTGACTTCAATGATTGCAGTCTACGGCTAGATACCACCCTGAAAGCCACCGCAGAAACGTGTGGCAGGGGGTGTTAGTATACCAACCGTGAAATGTGAGAGAATAGGGAAAAGAAGAGGGCAAAGGTGAATTGAATGTTATCGGCGTTTCTTATGCCAGTGTCACGCTGTTTTCGTTATAATCACTAATAAAGTAGCATGGGAAGATACCTAGCAGTTCGGCAGTGTATCTCTCTTATTTTGACTCTTCCATCAGATCTAGAGTTACATCCTGGCGTTAAAATAATATACATACTCCGAATCGTATTGTTAGTGAAACTCACCTGATCAGTTTTTTTCAAGTAAACTAACCCTAGCGTGTAACTTCCGAGCCTCTCGAACTGTTCCCAACCTAATCCTTACATAGGCAGTGTGACACACTCTGTTTGATCGAAGCAGTTTTCAAAGAAGGCTTTCCTTTGTATTTTATTTACTTGACGAAATAAACCTTTCCGTACAGGGTCCCAAATGCTCACTGCGTAAATGAGATGTGTCTTAACCTGAGCAAAGTAGCATTTCTCTTTCGTTTTTCAACGGAGAACCTTCCAACTATTCGCTCGATAAATCCTTGTTTCTTTCACGTGGCCCCGAAAATGTTTCTTAAGTGTTTTCCCCACTCTATCTCAGTCACTTTCTAATAACTTAAAAACTAAGATTGGTTGGTGCCTTCATTTGCTTGCGATCAAATTTCCTGGAAATATCCAGTTGTTATGTAATAATATCGGGGGAATGATACTTTTACGTGGCACTTAGAAGAATGAACAAGAAAGGATGCTTATCGAAATCTATCGAAAACTGAATATTCTAGTTTATAGGACAGTGATTGATACATATAGGACTCCTGGGAGGGTTCAAATTGGTATGTTACTCCCGCAAGTTCCTTGTGCAAGGGTATATAATCTTTGGTTTGCAAGAATTTTCGGGGTATATTACTTTAACGAAATATTTTTAGTTACGCTCAGAAAAGTTAGTGCAGAGCCGTTGGTTGCCGTTTACACCGCCAACAATACGCTTCTACAAGCGAATAGCAGAAACTGTTAAAAGCTATGAAAGCGGACTTACAGAGCCGTTTACACTGCACTATTCGTCGAAAGTCGCTTCCTGCAAGTAACTTGTGCAAGTAACTTCCAACTTGCTAGTGTAAACTCAGCTTAAAGACAATAATAGAGGGGAGGGACATGTTAGTGGGAAAAGTTATGTATCCATCATCCGGGGGTATACCGTGACTACAAGTTTTTGTTTAATTATAAGTGATGTGGGATGCAGGAATTATCAATCAATTATATGAAGAGATGAAACGGATGGCAGAGAAACGTTAAGACTAAAGAACGTCTATCAACCAAACTGCTACCAGCCAAACCGGGTTGATTAGCAAAGAGAGAGAGTTATTTTTATAATTCAAATTATTTTTTTCGTGGAGAATTTCATTCTATTGCTGTATATCCTTACACCCGTACGCGTGACTGCGTACCGCATCATTTTCTTTATGCAATGATTGGAAATTCCTCGAAGTCAGTCGTGCGAAAGCGACAACGTTGGGCTTATCCTCCGCGACAGTAGCTAATAAGCACGACCATGTCTCCTGTTCCATGTGGACTTGAGGCGAAAACACTAAGTTCTCATAAACTCCCCTCGAAATTCGCACCGAAAGACTTTACTTTCATGAGTATTACTACTACTAGCCAAATTGCAATTAACGAAAACAAATTTAGGAAGGTAGGATTATTTGACATAATCAGATAGAGAAAACATTTTTCTTTAAGTAGGTATCGCAAATGTATAAAAAAAATAGTCCGTTTATCGGTGAAACCTCTTCCTTGAAGATTTTTTTGAAACATAAATCATATCATCCATATGTAATATTTTCTCTGCCTCTTTTTATCATTTAATTATTTAATGGATAATGTTATACATTATAAATTATTTAATGTTTTATTTTGTGCGTCTTATATTCATTTTTTTCTGCGAGTGCTTTGACTATTCAATTCTGTTTTCACCAACCGATTCCGTGATTTAATGAAATTATCGCTAATTATATTTCCAGATAAGAAAGTCCTCAATTGATTGATATGCTTGATAACCTCCATTCGTCCTTCCTGTCTTTCCTTTTCAGACCTCCGTGAGGTTTTCCTTGGTGATATCTGGGCTCAAGGCACTATCTAGATCCTCCGGGTAGATTCACCGTCAAAAAAATTTGAATGTCTTCTCGGATTTCCATGGTTCCAGGCCAAACTGCAGTTAATTCAGGAGAAAAAAGCCACTTTTTCGCGGAGAAGAAAGGGAAGAAGAAAGTCTTCCCTGCTGAGAAACAGCGGGAGATCAAGAGGGCAGATGACATTCCAATTTCCCATCCCTCCCTTTCCATCAACTTTCCTCCGCCTTGGAAAAGCGCAGGGCTGCACGTGAAGCTAAACGGGGTACTGCAGAGCAAACCGGGCATTAATTAAGAGTACAAAATGCCCGTGGGGCCCAAGTTTATGGGATGGTTTACTTTCATTTCCCTCGCGAAAGTTATGGAACAATTAGGTATTCGAATTACGTGTACAAGGGTTTTTTTTATTTTCTCCCTCGTGCGCTAATTACGCCCGGGAAACCTGACACCACGCAGTTCACAACTTTCGGTTTTCATGCAATTTTTTCTTTTAGAAGATTGAGGTATTACAACAATGAGTGAAACTACGATTAATTCGGCGGTAAGAGGGGCATGGATTGAAATGGTTTTGAAAATAGAAAAATTTGAAATAAAATTTAAAAATATACTTTGATAAAATATATATTCCGCAGCAACTTTTCAGCATCATATGTTGGAGCGACTAGGGTTTTCCTCACTGAAAAATCGAGTAGTGGCAAAAATTACTTCAAGTTGCTTATAACATAAATTATAAACATTTAATCGCGCCTTATGTAAAGGTAAATAATTTAAGTTTAATGGGCTTCATAAATCACTTTCAAATTCGATCTACCAATCACTCAGCGAAACGCAAGCTTCCGGTAATCGTGAGATATCGCAAAAAGTATACTGAGAATATTTATATTTTATACATAAATTACTTACTAATTAATGATTGCCCTATTATAGCTTTGTCTTTTCCCAGAATGAATACAATATTTGAATGAAAATCCTTAATAACAACAGTTGATTTTTTCCCATGACATTTAAATGCACCCCGAAAAAAACTGGATCTTCACATCAGTAAGTTTCAGATGAACTATAAAACGGTACTTAATTAATGTTCCCGGATTAATTTATAGTCCACAAGATAAGACAAAAGTACCCATTTGAGCTATCGTTCTCTGCTGCACTAAGATATTTTTTGAAACTTCCATGCATAGGACTAGGAAGTATTTCCAGGGAGGTAACTATTTTTTAGAAGAGTCATAGCCCTCAATTGGAGGAATATATGCATAAATTGTAGAAAATTAAATTTGACGCTTTACTGAGCCTCAAACTGGGTAATAAAGTGTTATTGAGTCCATAATTTATCCAGTCACAAGTTCTCCAAACTGGCAGCCTATCGTTAATGACGCAAGCCATCTTGTCATCGTTTTTTATTGAGAATGCTCTTAAAGACAAAACATGAGAGCAAACAAAAAGACGGAAGAAACAAAGATTACCTTTGTGGAAACTCGGAAGGAACTATTTAAAGTATTGAAAAATTAAACCTGGTCATAGGGCATGGTGAAAGGCTGTAAAAATATTTTCTCCAAATTGTTACGAAATTCAAGCAAGACATGTCATTCAATTTTACAGCACAAGTCACAATTATTCTTTCCAAACCATATTACAGTCGATTCTGAGGAAGGCATAGCTAAGAATATCTACAAAAAGTTTAGAAGAACCGGGAATTCATCTTTAAATCAAATACCACTTCAGCCATGATGAAGGAATAATAATCGGTGATAATTCCGAAAACTCAACTCATGGTGTTCTGAAGGCCGTTTTACACGATGAAAGATTTTGTACAAACGAATGTACGTGAGATTATACGCTTGTCTCAACGAAATTAGAACATGTTCTATTTTCCGTTCAGGCATTGAGCCATTCGCACAAGCGTTCATACAATTTGCCGCTTTACACGATACATTTTGCCTCATGCAAGAGTTTATGGAAGAGTTTGTGCAAACAAATGTACCGTATAAAATGGCCTTAAGGAAGGATATATATTAGTATTGATGGCCAATTGCAGGATTCCGTTTTGATATCAATTCGTCAGATACATAAAACTTGCTCACAGGAAACTTTGTGGTGTTGCGCGATAATTCATTTTTATTCAAACTTTTAAATCAGTCAACAAAAAACTCTGTGGTTAGAGCAAACAAAAATATGTGATTTATGTAAAAATTAGAATAAATATTTGTCATCAATTCGTCAGATTGCGATTGCAAAATGTGAAAATAAATGGAGAGTAGAGTGAAACAGCGGCCGAAATGAGGGAGTAGAATCACGAATGTAAAACTTAGATAAAGGAAATTGCAACTTAGTGCTTTATTCATTTTTCACTATATCTCCATGGGCTGGACGACATTGTCTGTAAATATTAGGGAGAGTTTGTTTACACGACTACATTTCACTACGATGAAAATAGCTTCATAATTGAGCATAGTTGTATAAGTAAAAGTTATAAAAGCTATAGCCCTTTGTTAGTATTTCTCCCGCCAACTTTGGGGTGATGACCAGCAGAGGGTAACTACGTATATGTGGTAGCAAAACTTGGTGAAAGATCTCGTCAGAGAAAGAAAAATATGCAACGGGAGAGGTTAAACAAAAGGGTCTAGAGTTCCTCCTGAGGTCCTCGAAGGAGTCCGTCGGTACCTCTGCATCATGCTTGCTTGCTCTCATCCATGATTGACTCTCCCTCCCTTACCTCAAAGCAAAATGCTGGTGAGTGCCACCAAGTTTTTTTATATCCATTAAAAAGCCTGCAGTGTACAGGCGGGATTACGATAGACATATCCTGACGCGACGGAAACGACCGGTGGCGTTCTCAAAGCTTGGTGATTAGAACTTATTACGCTACGGCGCCGTCAACGGACGACGAGCGAATATTTTCAATATTATCATCGAGATTATTATTATTATCGGGATTATCGGGCGGGATTACGATCGCCGTTACTTGACGTGACGGAAGCGGATGTAGGCGTTCAGTTTTCCGTCGTCTTCCCGTCGAGGAGGAAAGCATTAGATGGGAGTATTAGTGCCAATTGGTGACCGTTTTTGCAGACGGAGTTACAAATGGTTACGATGTAGTTGTTTATATTCATACTTTATAATAAAAATATGAACACTGCGTAGGTTTCATCACTATAAATTTCGTCCATGTAGATCAATTCAAAGATATGATTAAAACAAAAAAGCACGTTTTATGTAATATCTCCGGTTCAAATGAAGATTTTTGGTCGATTTCTTTTTCATCTTCATGACATTTTAAGAACTATATAAATATAATGCTTTTTATTTCGTTTAAATCGGATTGCAGAGTTGCAAAATTACCTTTTTGAAACTTAATAAACAAATTTAATACGTTCGGTATGTTTTTAAATTTAAGGATTTTTAAAAAATCTGTTTAAAATTTTAAACCTTTACCTTTATTTTAAATTCCCATGAGACAACTGTCCTGTGGCCAACGACACAACAAAAGACCTTTTTACCAAAAAAAATTATATTTTCTAAACTAAACACGTTTTTCAATAGGTGACTTTAATGGCATTTTAGTTATCTTACGGAGGAACCAGCTTAGGTAATCCTCAGCGTGTAACCTTCAACGGCAACAGTTCATAGCTATTATGGCCACGGCAAGTATTTCACGTAGTAGCAGCAGATTTGGGGTTTAGGTATTCCATTAGGTTTAATGTTATCGCACCATCTTAACTAAGACTTTAATGCTGAAGCAAACACAATGTTTATGCCTGCAGTGGGATTCGATCTCGCAACTTGGGATAGCTAAGGTGGGGGTCATCAACCTGGCTACCTCATTTGGTACTTTTCCACAAGATTTGAAACTGAGCATGATAATTTTCACATGATTTAATTGTGCCTGCGGCAGCGAGACACGCAATAATATACACCTCATATGGTTTCCTCAAAGGTAAACACACAGAAACTGCTATTTATAGATTTATAGATATAGTGCTCCATTCCTTAGACCAACACACAGATTTAATGGGGATTTATGATGACTTGAGTAAATCCTTTGACGGTGTGGACCATGGCATAATACTAAACAAGTTAAATAGGTATGGCCTTTCTGGCAAAGCTGATCAGTGGATTAAGTCTTACCTTACTAGCCGAACTCAAATGGTTGACCTGAATGGCCTATCGGACAAACGCAAGGTTATCAAAGGAGTCCCTCAAGGGTCAACTTTGGGTCCCTTGCTCTTTCTCCTGTATATAAATGATCTTCCTTCGTGTATTGGATCAGGAGATATCATAATGTATGCAGATGATACTACCCACCTTGTAAAGTACAATCAAGAGTTTTCTCATTAGCCTCAATCTGCCATTGATTCTATGGCTACTTGGTGCAATAATGATAGCGTTAAACTGAATATGGATAAATCAACATTTATCCAATTTCACCCCTATCAGGAAAAAATTATGTCCACTACTGAAACTCAATGATAAAGTCTTGTAAGGCTCGGAGCACATAAAATGTTTAGGAGTCGATATAGATGATTGTATGCATTGGGAGCGTCACATTGAATCCATGTGCTCTAGTGTTGCTGCAGGATGTTATCTTTTAAGACGAATTATTCATATTACCAACCTAAAGACTGCTAAGTCAGTCTATTATGCCTATGTGTACAGTAGGCTTAAGTATAGTATTTCTGCTTGGGGACACTCACAACATACTCAGAGGTTATTCAGGCTACAAAAATGGGCAATTAGAATACTGGCCAGAGTGGGCAAATTTTACAGTTGTAGGAAACTTTTTAAAGATCTTGATGTTTTAACCCTGACTTTTATCTATATTTATTGTAGTATCATTTATGTCAAGGAACAACATTCCTCACTTAATCTGAAAATTAATATGGACCATCATAATCATAACACAAGGAGTAAAAAGGATTTTATGCTGGTCTCTCATAACTTGAATTTGTACTCTTAAAGCCCTGCTTACTCCGGTGTACTACTTTATAATTCTTTACCTGCTGAAATAAAGACTGCTTCCTCGATAATGTCATTTAAAAGCTGTTAAGGAGATTTTTGGTTGGCATTGCTTTTTACTCTGTAAAGGAATTTTGCAACAGATAATGTTGCTTAAAAATTTTATTCTATAAGTTTGATTCTATAAGTCTATTCTATTCTTTGTGAATTTATTATTGTTGTGAATTTTTTATAATGTGAATTTAACTTCTATATGTGTACTTGTGTACTTTGGATTGATTTTCACTTGTCCTATACTTGTGCAAAACTTGTCCTGGGATTAATAAAATATTATTATTATTATCTCATGATTTATTTCTTCCCTGGGCGAAGATACAGTCATTACGAACGCAATTTCTTCGTTTCCCTCATTAACAAGCCTTACATTTCATATTGATGTGAATAATTTGGCTTCAATCTTGGTAGGTTTCACAGGTTTTCCACCTCCCCTGCCTGTGGCCGACGAGGGTGCTTTACTGCGATGGAATCTCACTTTTAAATTCATACTTTTCCGAATGGTAAATGATAATTGTCTAATGATTAGCTACTGGAGTCTATCATTCACTCTGGAAGCTTGTTAACCATCTTTTCATTTCCTTCACGTTTGACGGTCTGTATTTTACGTATGTAATACATTTTATTTTACCATTTGGCGATGAATAATGAAGAAGAGAGGACTAATAGCGTTTCAGTCTCACCTAATTAAACAAAGACATCCATCTACCGACCAATAACTCATCATGTTTGTTTAAAAGAAGTGACTTTAGCCCTTGTGGTGTGATGTATTGAGCTGATAAAACCTCTGAAAAATAAAAGCATTTGCACAATACATTAAGCACCTTTCTGCACGTCCTTCGGTTCATAATTAAGCTCGTCAATTGTATTTAAACATTATTTTTCCGATCACCCAAATTGTTAAAACCTGGCACCTGCTGACAAGCCTATGGCTTAGCAGGACCACAAGGAAACATTATTAAAAAAAGGATAATTTGCATTCATTATTAATCATTGTATTCATCATTTTATTCACCATTGTATTCATTATTATACTTTACTATTTTACTGTACTGTACCTGTAAACGTGATAAATAAAAAAATTAGAGATTTAAATTATTTCGCTGTCTATAAGCCACGAACGTAAGATTAAGACGCATTAGGCGTATCCTCCACAGATTTAACGCAAACAGTTCGTATGGAATGCCTTTGAGAATGAGGAAGTTCTAACTTTCATCACTTTAACGTAGATAAAACACGATATTTTGAAAAAAATATGATAACTCAATTAATTCAATAACTTCTATCGAACGCAAAAGCAAATAAATAGTCCTTATAGTATAGTGGGATTAAGTTCCACATTTCGATATTAAAACCCATCACGGCTCGTGAAACGAGGTATAATATTGGTGCTGAACAATATGCGTGTTTACTTTTGCTCACTGACTCAACAACTCTCAACTGAGTAATTATTATTCCGCATTTATTAAAGCCACTACCTCAAAATGCCGTGAGTTTTTTCCGTGATGGTGTCATAGGTTATAACGTCGAAATTGTAGCAGATATAAATATAGCGTTAAAATTGTAGTGGTTGATTGAGGATCGTCAAATCTAATCAAGTTTGGATTCTTACGCGTCACGACTTGAGTTTCGGCCTCAAATGAATAGCAGCTCTAATGATGCCAACATAAAAAAATTGCGGAACCTCGATTAACCGGTTCAAACAAATCATTTTGGCTTCGAGCAAGCTTTTCATTTTTTTCAAAGCGCACGTAGAAAGTAATCACTTCTGTAAGCACAGCTCCTCACGGCAATTTTTTGACCTTACACCTTATTTTCGTCCTCATATTCGTGAGCTCCATTTCGCAATAGTATCCGCTAATCACCAGGTTGAGGGGGAGAAGAGATCGTCTTCGCTACGCGGTAGATATAATTCCGTGCATCATCCTTTGGGAGGAGGTGGTGCCATCTGGGAGTGGGAAAGTGTTTTCGAGTGGGCGAGGAAGCGGGGGATTGGAAAAGCAGAGGCGAGGGAAGATGTTGAAGTCGAGACACCATTGCTTGCTTCCTCCTTTCGCCGGGGAGATAAATGCAACTTCATTTCACGTACCTACCTACCCTCCACTCAAAATCTTGATCCAAATGCGATGAGTTTCTTCGGGAGGGCATATACATTTTTCTCCGAGAAGACGGGATTCCTATCCTCAAACTCATCACCCTTCCTGAAATTTTCCAATTAGCGCTTGTGCGGAGTGATTGATTGAAAGGCCGTAGACAATAACAGCTCAACAACCAGTAAGCGAACGATAAGAGATCAGCCCGGAAGCAAAATGCAGCAAATATCAGTGGATTAATATCAACCTCTACAACGTAGAACAAATCGGGTTGATGATCTTCGGGTTTGTCCCCTACGCTTTCATTTTCAATTTAATTTATTGAAAAATGTTAGTAAAAATATTGTTTAATAGAGTCCGTCCAAGATAAAAGCGCAGTTGCAATAAACTGATTTGGTTTAGAAAGGAATGAAAAGTAAAACATTTTAAACGATCGTATGAATTAAACAAAGACCACCATCATGGATTCTTCGATCACGTGATTCCCTTCCGCAAGCGACATTGGACGTGTTTACTGATTGACTGCATTTTTAACTGGGTACTGCACTATTATCTATAAATCTAATAATTTTAAAAATCTTTTTCTCTCCGAGAGAAAATTGGCTAACCTCTTCCGAAGAAAAAAAATAATTTATCATACAAACTTTGAAAATGAATGAACAAGCATTATAGGATGACTTAACAGTCAGAAATCCTTAGAAAAAAATATGAGCATTAATATCGTATGCGATCTGTAGCCAAAATTAAGGCCCATGTACAATGTACAATCAATTGTACATTGCACATACGGTGTAATTGTAGGTGCCACAAGGCCGGTGGGAAGAAATTCATGATATTTTGTGTAAATGGATTAGGGTTGTATACGTATTTTGTTTAGCTATATTTAGACTTGGTCTCAAAAAGTCTGATAAACGCTAACCATAAATTAAGTAGCCTTTAACTGAGACTTTGAGTTTTGCATGTTACATCAGACAGTTGGTAAGTTGACGTGAGCGTCATTAATGGGAAAATGCATTAGCATCAGTTTGCGTACCGAGAAATCATTTAACCAAAGATTTATAAATGTGGGCATTAAAGTTATTTCACGGGGTCAGAATGAGTGCAGGGGAAAAAACTTGAATTCATTAAAGACGCGTGAGATGTGGGTTTGGAGATGAACGGAGAGGGTAAGCTGATTGTGAGTGGTGAGGAATGACAAACGAGGAAATACTGGATATGGTGGATGAGGAAAGGAAGTTGGAGGTTCGGAAAACGCAGAAAAAGTGGATTAAGGACGTTCATCTACATCTAAATACTACCATGCGAGCCATCGCATGGGCGTGTAGCAGGGGGTGTTAGGACATCAGCCGTGTTAAGGTGTAAATGAGAATGTTATAGGTAGGTGAAAAGATTAAGTGAATTTCGGCTGTGTTTTTAGTGGTTTTAGGTTTTATTATAATCACTTATTGTACGTGGGAAGAACAATTTTTTGTACCTATCTGTTCGGCAATGTATCTCTCTTATTTTATCTTTCCTGTCGGACCTAGAGATTTAGTGCAGCGTCAAAATGATATTCTGTGTGTCACTGAGTGATATTCAAAATTAAGTTTTTATTATGATCACTAATTGTGCGTGGGAAGAACGAATTTTTGTACCAATCTGTTCGGCAATGGATTTCTCTTATTTCCTCTTTCCTGTCCAACCTAGAGATGTAGTGCGGCGTCAAAATGATATTCTCTGTATCACACTGAAACACAACTGTTATGAATTTATCAAGCAATCTAAGCCTAGCGTGTAGCCTCCGAGTCTCTAGTGGTTCTCAACCTAATCCCTCTAAAAGCAGAGAAACACTCTTCGTTTACTCGTAGCAGTTTTTAACGAAGCGCACAGCTTTCCTTTGTATTTTATTTATTTTTCGAATCAAATCTTTCTGTCCAGGATCTCGAATGCTCGCGGCGTATTCGAGGTGTGGCATAACCAGAGCAAAGTACCACCTCTCTTTCAATTTTTCATCCGAATAAGTTTTTTTAATGACTTTTGGAGAGGTTAGGGGACGTTAAATAGGGTGATAGAGGGGTGAACGCTGGGGAAACGTGGAAAAGGAAGGAAGGGGATAGGAATGTTGGACGATCAAGAGGCAGAGGGCATGGGGAATTTAACAGAGACCTGATGGCTAGCCATTTAAATGAGGGAAAGTGAAAAGATGTCCCTGAAATTGGGATGTTGAGATAGAGATTGACCAAGAAACTACCAATCAGATGGTAGAATGCCCAGATGTGCATCCGTTTTTGTTTCTACCTCCTTTGTTTCAAAAAAGTGGTAAAAACTCCGGACGGAGTGAAAGTGTATAATGCACTCGTAGGTGTCATAATTATAATCGTGTTCCTTCTGCCTTTTTAGATAAAGTTGTATAGGGGAGGTGGCCGAATACTGATGTCGCCTGCGTCCTTTGAGGGCAGGTTGATAGGTTGGGGAAGGGCAAGATTATTTGGGGAATGGAGGAAGGTTGGAGAGAAACCCGGATTCAGCATCAGCCTATTATGACAAATGGAGACTTGGGGTCCTCAGTTAACAATACCATCCGAAGGATGAATCACTTTTATAGAATCGGTCCTCACATGAATTTCATGTGGAGATCGGGATTCAGCGGCAAATTCTACGTCACTACCGGTATTTCGGGAACCGGGACAAACGATACGGCAAAAGAATCTACATTTAAGCTACTACACTAACTCAATATCATCTTTTACTTTTCCAGCAACGTATCTTTTTAGGAGTCGAGTATCTTTCCGGAAGGCAAATTTTCATAAGATTTAATTGTGCTCGGGGCAGCGGGTCACCGAATTGTATGCAACTCATGATTTATTTCTTCCCTGGACGATGATAGAGTCATTACGACCGCAATTTCGCTGTTTCCTTCATTAGTAAGTCTCGCATTTTATATTGACGTAAATAGCTTAGCTTCACTCTCACTGTTAGTTTCGCAGGTTTTCCACACCCACCAACCTGTGGCCTAAGTGGGCGTTTTCTTGCGGTGGGACTTTTAATGAAGAATCAAGCCCAAATCATTAATTTTTCATGCAAAAATGTTAATCGTCCGCCTTACTTCAACATTGTTTTTGCCTGTTTGTGTAACTTTTAATGTGCAATGGTAGCAATGGTATCTTTTATCAATTCATACTTTTTCGATAGACCTCGTAGTCGCATTAGCCTACCCTAACGAATGGCGACTAGGGGTCCACAGTCAAAAATATCATCCGAAGGATGAAGTACTGAGCTTAAATTGCTTCGGGTCACATGGCATCTATGTAGACACCACGATTCCACGGCAAATTATCCGTCAATACCGAGATTCTATTCCGGGACTAACAACATGGCATAGGAGTCTATGCTTTAAGGACTACATCGAATCAATATCTCCCTTTACTTTTCCAGAAGTCCCGTACCTTTCTAGGAATCAAATATTCCGGAAGACTTCCGTCATTCGGGTCAAAATTAGTCTTTATTTTGGAAGGCAGGTCGGATTTAAGGAAAAAATATAGAGAAACCCATTTCTGAAACGTAGTAAACGTCGAGCAATTACAACCATTGTTTACAGATAGGGGGGAGCGTCATACGGCCTCAAAAAAAGCCTGTGGATTCCACCGATGAAGAGGCGAAACTGTTCTCATTTCGGAGACTCCCCCAACAAGAAAAAAATGGGAGAGTTTGAGAGACAATGGAGGAACCGTCATCTCATTTCATTTGCTCTCGGTTTCAAATCCAAACTTTCGTTTCTCTCCCACAGACAATACCACCCCGCTACGCCCAATCTCGGCCTTTCCAACCTCGGGGAAAACATACCGACCCCAAGAGTTCTCTCCAACCACCCTCCCCCCTGTCTCTTCAAGTTTCCATATCTTTCTCTTCCCTTCTAGAAATCAAAAGTTCTCCACGACGATGGTTATCCTCAGAAAATATCGATGAGATGAAATATCGATATCTGACGAGAGTAGATAGTAATACGAAATATAATAGAAGCCTTAACTAGGTGGAAAGTCGTCATGTTTATGAAACGAACTTTGTAACTTTCAAAGTTTATTATGAATGCACAACCGGTTTCAGTCTTTAGAGCATCTTCAATTATATTTTAGGAAGTGTATTCAATGGTCGAAATTGGTCGTGCAATTATAATAAACTGTGAAAGTTACGCAGTTCTTTCTATAATCTGATATATGTTCAACCTATACCCCCACGGTCAAAATGTTACACAAAATAATGATCAAACAGGCTTTAGTAATATCATGTGGCAGGGAGATAATTCTGGAAATTATTCTAAAAACATATGCCTGCTGGGTAGCAGAGACCAAGATGGTGGTGTTAATTAACGCTGTGGGATGTCATAAGAATGTATCTGACGTCAAGTCCCCGACATTTAACAACTATTTTTAGGTCAAATTACTTCTTCTAACTGGCTTCTTTTTTGCTTAGAGATGCATAATTATTTCTGTAGCTGAGGGCAGCAACGGAAGCATAAATATTATCTGCGGTCTGCAGCAAAAACTAAGGCCCATTTAGTGTAAAATCAACACTTAAATTACGTTGTACCCCGGAAACCACCACAAGGGCGATAGGAATAACTTCAGGAAGCATTTTTTGTTCTATGCGTATGTTGCTGAGCTATATTTAGACTTGGTTTGACCAAGGAACTACTAATTATTTGTAGTTCCTCAGTCAACTACTTTCACTCTGATACCATATTCACATTTAAAGTCCGCTATTCCTACAAGAAACAAATGAATGTGAAATGCAGCGAAAGACGGTAGTGGATTCCAAAGATTCACATAATTTGCTGAAAAATAAGTTTGCCTCTTCTTGTTTGCAGAGTGTACCATGCACTTATTTTCTCTCCAACTCCTCGTGGGACTTTTTCATGGGTGATCTTATCCATGCATTAGACCTTCATTATTCTTCGATACATTTGCTTCTCTGCTTCTAACCTTATACGTTTTTGGGTGGTAATCGTCCAAACTTCACTGCCACATAAGAGGCTGACCCAAAAATATTTTGGTAATTAAATGCTTCCTTACATCTCGAAAGGTATCGTAATTTTAAGACCGATATTTCGGTAGCATTAGAAAGATGAACTCTTCTTGTTTATCGTAAGGTGAAACTCACTGAATATTATGTGTAATAATACTTTAACCATGCTATTTTAAGGAAGTTCCAGTACAAAATGAAGTAATGTAATTTTCTTCGTATTTAGGCTACCATTAGAAAAACGTAACCTCTGTCTACGTCAACAAAATCCTGCCTTTCCACATTATTTTTTTCATAAATTAAACTTGAAGTTAAATGGGCTTAAGGACAAGAATGGGTGAAGCTCAGGGAGATATAATATTTTCTCCATCATGTACAAATGACATTTTCACAAAAACCTTATAAGTATCACATATTTTCAGTAAAATTTAAAATAATAAAATGATGGAACTAAACTATCTTAGTTTTTGAGTCTTTAGCAAACAACTGCGGTGACTGAAGTCAATGTATGGTAATTCAATAGAAATAACGCTGCGATCGGCTCCTAGGGCTGGAAAAGGTATCCATTACAAATATATTCCAAAACCAATCTGCAACTTTGGTATTAAACTTTTCTTTTAAATAAAAAAACGTAGATTATGAGCAAAGGTAGTACTGTTTTTTATTCGGCACCAATGAAAATTTGAAATGTTTGACTTGTAATGACTCACAGAGTGGCAGTGACATCTCTTTAAGGAGTTTCCACCGCGACTGTGTGAGTCAAAAAAAATACTGAATTTCATATTTTCATATGTATAGCTTAAAAACAATACTAGTCTCATTGATGATATGCCATACCGATAACAAAATTACGGTAAAAAACATGCCGATTTTTGGACGAATATATTTTTAATTAGCACTTTTTCCAGTCATAAGAGTAGACTGCTGCACCATTTCCATTGAGTTAATGCATTTTGACTTCAATTATCGTGGAAATTCAAGAACAACTCCAAACAAAAAGGATGATTAGGTACCTACATTTTATTAAAATTCAATTTAATTGGAGAATATGCATCTTCTAAAACGTTTTTCGCGAAATAGGCATATAATTCCCCGTGTTTCGCCATTTAGCATATCGTAATTTCAAGTTCCATGTAATTGTAGCGCGTAAAGGATTGATTCTGTTGTTTGTTTTAAACAAAGGAACACCCTTTTTTATGAGTGGCCAGAATACGAATAAAATTACATTTAATGAGGTCTCACTGCGACTATGAGTCAAAACAAATACTAAATTACCCCTTTTTGTTTATAATAAATTGCATTGAAAATGAAAGAGAAGGCGAGGAAATCGGTCAACGGTCAAACAGACTAACGGACCAATCAGCAGTCGCCTGATCCGAATTTTTTTATATAAATAACGGCTGATTTTGACATTTTTAGGCAATCAGAAGTCCTGATGATGACGAACAAGTCGTTCGTCGAAATGATGCCTATAACCTGGTGAAATACCCGTGAAGACTTTATATAAAATTTTGTTGTTCATGGCAGGGGGATTATTTTTTAATCTCAATTAAGTGAGAATAGGTCATAAAATGTGGTAAAATACGTAATTTTTCGTAGTTAAACTCCGCCACCCAGGCGACGTGACCATCTTCGGCTCTCAAGTGGTGAACTGTCGGTTTTATTTATTTGATTCCGCCGCTCTTTCGACTCTTGATCCGTATCTTTCGACTCTTGATCCGTTTCATTTGGCTCCGCATTTCATTAGTTCCATCTCATATGTCATTAGGAACGTGAAATGGAGCCACCATCGGACCTTGGCCGATCGTGAGCCGATCATTAAGAGAGCGAAACGGATCTCCTTCATTAAAAAGGTGAGATTACAAAATGACCCCCCTGATAGAGGATATGTTTTTCTACAAGTAGACCGAATAACAGTACATTTAAGTCATTTACAGAGGAACCACCTAAAGTAATTTCACGGTGGATCCAGCTTGCAAGAAAACCAAACCCACCTTTCTCTCCGGTCTAAACTGAGGAGAGAGAGAGATTCGGATGTACCTATCTCTTTCCACCCAGAACACGCCCCCCTTTGGCTCCGCCTTAATACACACACTCGCTCTGCACACAAACGAGCGCCGGATAATCCCCGAATGCCTCCTCCTCCTCAATTCATTCAGGAAGTGAAGCAATTCCGCCCAACTACTGCCCCCGCGCATCCGCGTTGCGCAACAAAAGAGGAAGAAAATGAGAAGGATTCGCCGCCACGCCGTGTATTAAGGTGCCCTCTGCCGTAATGGAGGTGGAAGCACGGGCCCTTGGAGACGACCGAACCAACCGATACCTGCTGGCCGTCCGGTGCATTTTTGCGAGAGGAAGGGAAAGGGAAGTATTTCGCGAACCGGAGACGAAACCACGGAATGGTTTCCTTATAACAGTCCCTCGCGGTACGAGAGCGGGCAAACTAGCAAAGTGAGACTCTGACCCATTTGTGGCGGAGATTTCGAAGAAAGACTACCTATTGTGAAAATGTTCACCATAGTTTTCCGTTTCATGGTCAGTAGACCCCAAAACCATCACCAACTCAAAAAGTTTATATCTCGGTCAAGTTCGTTAATGCACAAAACTGGACCAAGGGGGAGGAAATGGGGAAGGCTTTTTTTTAAACTGAAAAAACCCTGAATCCCTTAATATGAAGTATAATGCATTCTTTAAAATTTTTTATACTTACTAACGATAAGACAGCTAAAAAAATCTTTTATTTGAAAGATTTTTTGATAACACCAACCATTAGCTTAAGGGGTGGAAAAAGAGGAAGGTTTTTTTGAAAAACTGAAAAATCACTATGACTCCCTTATTATGAAGTACATATATTGCATTATTTTAAATTTAATATACTTACTATCGATAAGAAAGCTATAAAAAAACTTTTATTTCAAGTATTTTTTTCACAACACTAACGACTACCTCAAGGGGTGGAAAAAGTAGGGTTTTTTGGACCAAAAAAATCATAACTTCATTACTAGGCACAATATCAGATTCATTCAATGTTTTTGTAGATCTTCTAAATATTATCTAAAGCTTTTGCCTGAAACAATTTTTGATACGACTAACCCAAACTGCAAGGGGTGAGCAAAATGATCTGAGTAAAAAAATCTTCGAAATCTACCTGTGCCTCTAGGCCGGGCCTAAAGGGATTTTTTTTTCAGCAAGGACCATCTGTGCAGGAAGGATATCACGCATCGGTAAGGCGGTAGGTACTCTTGGGAGTTCGAGCGTTACACCCTGTACACACGAAAACATTTATTGTGATAGGATAGACCAGCAACCCTGTGACAGGAAACATCGGATGAAGGCAATATATGGTGAGCAATATTTTAACCGTTGTCAACACACGAAGTCACAGGCAGTGATCAAGTCATGGGAACAGTTAAGCGCCGGGGAATGCTTTGTTTATGAAATGGACCAACATTATAGATTGTAGAAAAACTATGAATTATTTATTTGACTAAAGTTTATCATCATCAATTTATTCTCATTCATTGTAAAGGGAAACATACTCGTTGATCTTGTATGTGTGCGTAATTACTCAGAAGAATAAATCCAAGACAACGGGAAAAACATATTTTAATACTCGCTCATTAGTTTGATCAATATTCAACGCTTTCATTTCAAAATTTCTATTTCCAAACTATTTCATTTCTCTATTCACAAATAAATGAAGGCGGTAATGCAAACGACTTTGCTGCTAGATCGCTAGAAAATTTAAACGCGTTATAATCCTTACAGAGCGACCAATCCCAAGCGTTTTTACCCCATACCATCTGCTGATATGCGATGGATGGTCGTGTTAAGGGCTTTATTTCTTAATTTTTTTCTCTCTTGGTAAACTCAACTTAGGGTAGCGTTGTCATACGTCCTGAAAAAGGGATTATCTTGAATGTTTGGCAGGCATAAAAACACATCTTAAAGTAAAAAATGCACATTTTTCAGTATATATTTTCACTCAAAATATTTTATTTCTCCTAGCTTCTTTTCTATATTAGCTGCAAATTGAATTCCGACCAAGCAACTGGGAATGTAGAATAAAATACATTTGCATTTTTAAGTGGCTGGTCGGTAGAGCTATTTTGAGGGAAAAAGTTTTCAAGATACATTTACCAAGCCATTTCCTGCAAACATTTTTTTTTATTTCTGACAGGGCATTTTAGGAAATATTTTCGATCACTCGTAAAGAACGAAAAAAGAGCGAGCTGTGTTCGCCTATAATGACACAGAGAATTTTCTTCCCCACTCACAATACGAATCAAGTTTCTAATTCTTCATCCATGTCCTAGGGATATGCAATGATGCATTTGCCTCAGTATATTATGAGATGCGACGTGGTTTGATGTTGCCATAAAATATCGATAGATTATTACATTTGGAATATTAGGGTAATTAAGGTAGTTTGAATAGCCTGACAAATAACACAGATTTTAACGGATATGCAATATTATTACAATCATTCAATCTTGCCCTGAAAGGTGCAACTTTTCAAATTATCACCCTCAGTCGCCCCACAAAGATTAGTAATTAAATCCAATACTATGATTATACTAAAGAAATTAGCATACCTCGTCTGCTTAAAACAGAAAATAAAATAACCAAATAACTTCAAATGTAATTAATACAATTGAAAAAATTTTTCTATTCAAATACTCAAAGCCTAACCATCACAAAAATATGAAAGTAAATTTTAAACGAGTAAAGCTACACGTATTAGCAGTTATGCTATTAATTACTTTAAAGAGTTACACCACAACAAACAATTTATAATAATTCAGAGTAGACACGATTAATATAATGCGCTATATATGTTTAGTTAATATATAGCGAGTGTGTTTGTGGAAGAGAATTGACAGGACAGGATTGATCTTGTTATGCGTATGGGAGTTTGTGCTGGTTTTACTGCCTCACGTTAAGAAGGCTTCGTTTTGGCAGACCACTAGCTACACTTTGTAGGATATATACTATGATAATATTCTGCTAAACTTCCTCATTGACAGGAGAAATAGGTATTTCATTTCAATAGAAAACACCGACAACCTAAAGGCATTCTGTACTGCTCTTGTGCCTCTCTTTAAGAATATTTTCATTAGCAAATTCAAAGTCTTCAGAAGAAGAAAAAATTCATCTCACATTTGTCTTCGTTTTACTTTTACTACATGGACTGTTTACTTACTGGTCTAGTGACTCAGATTTTACGTAATCCATCATATGCGATATATCAACTCTTTGTTCCACCTAAAAATTCAGGTGGCGTGCATTCCTTTATCCGCTGAACTCGTCCCATTCAATGACAGGAAGTTATGCCGAGAGAAAAGACTTGCGAAATGTATAACGGATCAATTCAGGAATGGTTCGAGCTTAAACATTTATGAAGCGGTAATTCAGCACCACTTTCCTAAAGCGACCATCGTGTTGAATATTCGCCCCATAAAATTCAAAGCCAATTTATTCTGCGAATAATATCGTGCATAAAGGACAATGCCTTCCAACAAGAAAGGAATCCGCAACTCCTCGAAAAAACTCTTGCTTGGTTCGAATTCAGTGTCCAAGATCCGTGTTATTTTTAAGCCGCCAGTAAATGTGATTTTAACATTAAAATCCACTCCCCGATAAATTACCATGGGTAACATAGAAATGAATGCACCGAACTTAAAATGCAAAAATATACAGCAAAATAATAAATAATGCAACAATATAGCTACAAAAGTACTTGTTGCACAATAAAAGATCAATTTTACATATAATTAATTTTTTTCGACTTCACTTAGTGAAATTTACTCAAAACGAGAATAAATAATCGTTGATTTTTTCAAACTATTTCTTACTGGTCATCAATGTTGTGAAAAATCAAAACCGGTCAGGAACCAATTATGAAAGAGCGTGGAGAATTTATAAGTATTCTTTATCCTCAATAGTTTACCATTGTTTGACCTCATTCAGTGAGTTACAATACATTTATCATAATATTTCAGCCATTGAAGAGGCATTGGAAAAATATTTACTGAGATTAACTTCTGCCATAGCATTTGTGCCATGAATGACTTTCGATATAACCATTTTGATGTGTCTAATATCTGTTATTATTTCTCAACACACCTTCCTCGACTCAGAAATTTCATAAAATCCACTTCCTGAATGCCCTGGCACGATAGTTCTCATGGAATTAAAGGATAATCCCTCAATAAATTAAAAAATTACATAGCGTATAGGTACACATGAGAATATTCTTCACGAAAAATACAGATGAAAGCATTTTATATTACTTCATGTATTAAGGATGTGTCGTTTGCTGACATGAGCCGTTACATCAGGTAAATTATAATCCTCTCGCTAAGCTAGCTATTATCAACGTGTAGTGCGCTTATCCTTCGGGGTAGGGGAGACAAACTATTTGTGATAATTTTGACATTTTTTGATATCTCAAAATTATATGCCATAACTCTCAAATTGAACCATATATTCCGAATAGCGATGTTCTTAATACCCATTGCAGCGTATCACTAATAAAAGGATTAAATAATTTAGCGATTGAGAGCCAACTTTAAACAGCAGCGTAATTTGTCACTGCCCGCCGCGAGAAAGAGCAAATAGTGACATACTCGTGACAGTGTCACAACTTACCACCGCGAGATTGACACAGCTAGTCCCATAGGTAACCATTTTGAACTTACTCCATTATTACAGAGTATCAATTCTTGAATAAATAACAAACTATGTAAAAATTATAGCTTAGCAATATATGTTCTCTAGCGATATTAACATGATTAAAAATTAATTGTTCTGCTTGAGAAGTTGACTCAAACCTGCTGTGGAACTCTTAATTTTTCACGTAGAAAATGCATAAACCGATGAAACAAGAAAACTGCGAAGTGCGTCCACTCCAAACTTACGGAGAACATTAAGGCAGAGAACCTGGGGTGGAATCGCAGTTCCTTTTTTTCTCGTTTTTGTTATCGTTATCCAAAACGCAACCCACTCTATAAGAACGATATACATAGTTAATGTCCTAAGAACACACTAAATCAACTAAAACCAGTTCTTTAAAGCCCCTGACAAAAGTTGAAGAATGAAGATAAAATTTTCGCTCGAAAAATAAACGAATTCTTTTTTTTTTTTCGTAACTTTTTCCGAAAAATAACTGTAACGGGAGCACACGCATTATGGCGAACCGTGATTGCACTCATAATAAATGACAAGTGCTACCATGTAACAAGTCGCTCAATAAACCAAATGTCACAACCTGCCTCTGTTACAGCTAGCTCCGGCCTCCCCCAGTGGCTTGCAGTCTTGGGATATGCGAATAAAGTTGAATGATTGCTGAAGTAAGTTTAAAATAGGTAGCAGTAATTTTCTAATTAACGTAAATTTTTGTAATGTAAGGGGTACAGTCTTGAGAACTGGGTGATTAAGGGGTACACAAAATCAAAAGTGGTAGGAGACCTCTGCACTACACTAACTCCCTCGGCCACGTGGTGTTCTACGCCTCCGTCTGCCAACACCTTTCGCGAGACCCGCAAACTGAATCGCGTGCCTCAAGCCGCCGGACGACCAGATAATGCCCACTGAGTTACCTAGTCGTGACGGCGATAACCCACTGACTAGTTCTCGCCCTTGGGAATAGCTCATTAGTCGTAGGGAGAGACATCGGGCCTTTGCCTTTCCCTTGCTGAAGTCCCGCAACCCCGAGAGCATAAATGTATGACTTAGCAATACATCACCACTTCGGGCGTGACAAACTCCACAGCATGCACTTCCCCCGAAGATCCCACTGCTTAGAATACCTGACCACGCTTTCCGCATAACTCACGTCCCCAAGAAGTCATCTCTCACGTAGGGATGCTTGGGTAATTATTCAAAAGACCTCTCACCCCGTTTGGCGTATCGCGCCTGCATCAAGGAATGTGAAATCTCCGTATTAAAGAAGCGGAACTGCGGGAGGTACAAGTGTTAAGCCCGATTCACAATATTAAAAGTCTACGTCAAATTCCCCAGATAGAATGCAAGTATTCTTGCAAGTTTGCTCTATATTTGATTTTAGCTTACTTCACTTGTGTTGTTTTGAAGATCTGCTGCTGGCTTGCAGTGTGTTCAAGGAAAGTTGAGACTCGAGCACAAAACTGCCTCAGGTAGAAAAGTAATGCAAGTCTGCTGCAGGAATGCTGCAAACCTGAAGGTTTAATACGCAAACCTGAAGCATGTGTAGGCTCACACAGCAAACATGCTTCCGACTTGCGACGCAAACTTGCAGCAAGTGCGCCCAGAGGAGACTAGGAGGTTTGCAGCGAGCTTCCTGCAAACTTGCAGGTTTGCCTTGCTTTGTTAACCTACTCAATGTTCGTAGGCTTGATTTGCTAGCTTGCTGTAGGGAAAGATTAATTTGCTATCTGGGTTGTTGGGTTTTCTTGGATCGACGTGCAAGTACAAAATCTGCGCGAATTTCTTCACGAATCCATAATATGAATGAATCCACTGCAATAAAGTCAACGGAAAACACGGCTCAAGATGAATTTAGAGTCATCTGATTAAATTTAACGATTTGAAACCAAAATATTGATACTCCCGCGTAATTACTAACAGAAAACTTACGACCGTAAAACACTTTATCAGATGAAGTAGCGTTTTTCATGGTAAAACAGACGTTCTAAGTAACCACATACTCAATATTACAATTTATATTCACGCATTCCATTCCTCCGGACTTAACTTTATGGAAGGTCATTTTAACAAGGCTAGCAGAAACTTAGTACTTTTCCACTAGACTTTTATTGACAACTAAGCATGCGTTTAACGCATTCACGTTATTATCAAGGAAATACTTGTAAATGAAATGTATGTATACGTTGAAACCATGGTTGGGTAACAACACAATTCTTGCGGAAAAGTACAAAGTTAGTGTTTATCTTAAATTATGGATCGTTGCTTTGTTATCTACGCAGTTGCTTGATGGGCACTTTTAGATATTCTTTTGTTTAAATTAGGAGTAGTTAAATTTAACGGAGTCAGGAAAGGTGCAGAGGAAATATACCATTGATAATCTAACTAGTAATTCTGTTAGTAATTTGCTATTCGTCTTTCACTTTCAACACGTTTCGAGATCTAACTGCCATCCTAAGGCAAATACTCATGTAGAGTCGGTACCTGACGATGACGTTAAGATTCGGAAAAGCTATGCTTAAAAAACCAAGTTATAATTAACAAAAATATTTTTTTTTAACTTTAATTCACAATCGTAGGCGAAATAGGTAATTGGAAGTTTTCTTGCATGGTATCACACGCAATGGACTAGGGTTCCAAAATTTTTGAAAGAATGTACTGAATGATATCTGATGAATTTTTGCATTTAATGCATATATTACCAACAACAATTTGGTGAAATCAGCGACATCTCCCGACTCGAACAAGATACAAACTCGGAGCTTCCAGCTGCCGATACGGCGTGTTAGCCAGTTACACCACCAAGCCTTACGCCCATTTTAGTGACTGCCTACGATGTTCATTTGTGATCTTTTTCAAGGTAATTATTGTGATACGTTCAGATTATACTGGTAAATATCTATATATATACTAATAAATATATATATACTAATAAATATATATACTATCTCGTAAATGAAAGTATACTATACTATACTTTCATTTACGAGACTTATTGGCTAGAGTGAAAGAAGCTATAACGACGAAAGAAGAACTTTTTGCATTTTTATTACTGATAAATGTTTAATTCGACCGGTTTCGATGTTTTACAACATTTACATGCCTAGGCAATTATGTAAAACATGGAAACCGCATTAAACATTTAACTTTTATCAGTTAAAATAATTGCAAAGAGTTCTTCTTCCGTAGGTAATGTGTAAGTGCCACCATATCAGTGCCGAGAAATCATTATTAAAGCTATATTGAGTTACAAGTACAGATTATTCCTGTTAAACGTTCTTTTACAAGTCTTTCTGCATGAAGAGAAAGAGGCTTTATTGATTTCGCGTAGCTTCGGCCGCGGCGCACTCAAGAAAGGAATGAGATAAGATTCAGGAGCTTCCAGAGGACACAACTTCAGCGGGAAGGTCTAATCTATCTCCATCCCTGGCAAGGCCCTTCGAATGCCAACGCTCGAGTAAGCCCGCGTCGCTGCTGTCAAAGGCTGAACTCACGGCAAGCAGGCACGCACCCCCCAACCTCAACGTTGGGCAATGGGCTAATTGGATCCTAATCTGATGACCAAAAACGAGAATTCATAAAAAGGTCACCGTTTAACGTGTTCCGACCGCCGGACATTTCGTAACTTTTCCTTTGGGAAATCAGATAAAAGCGCTTGAACGAAGAGTGGAAGTAAATAACCGCAATCATGTCTCCTTTTTTCCTAAAAATGTATAATTTTCCGAGCAAGGAGCTTTTAGTTTACTCGCTGCAATGAGAGGCTTGAGAGAATAGGTACTCGAGAGAAAAGATTGGCGGGTAAAATGCCTCTAAGAGAGTTCGTTCGTTAGACGCAAGTTAACCCCCTACAGACTAGTGTTACTTAATGTTAACGGTTGAAAGCCAGACTTCAAGCATTTATTTCGGCAATATTACTTGATATCTCTCTTAAAACCTGAAAAATTATATTTCAAACATGAATGCAAGAAACTTAACGATTGACAATTTCCAAATCCCCTTTAATGTATATTTTAACGAATTAATTCAAAATAGCAAATTTTCTTATGGATACTAATTTTATTTTAGGTTTCGCCAGTATTTAGTTTTCTGGATCACAGGATTTTACATATTTTTTAAATTGATTATTTGTTTATTTTCACATAACTGTTGCTATTATAAAAGACCATATTGTTCAGAAACATGAAATGCCATCAATAAACAGAAAAACTACGTAAGAAAGGGGGTGGAAATTGAAATGATTCTGTCTGTTACTACAAGGTTACAGCATACAAATAAAAATATTCTCTGAAATAAAAATGGTAAAAGTAACGTTTTTTCACATCAAATCATTACATCTATCCTAAATCCATTTTTAAATAGAAAAAGTTAAAGATTTTATAATGAAAATAATTCAGCCCCTTATGCTCCCTTATAAGCCAGAAAATTTTAAATTGTGGGCAAGGGAAGTAATCAAGGTGGTAAAATTCACTTAAGCTCTGGGATGATTTTATATTGTACCAGTATTTTCGTCCCAATGATTACCTTTCTTTTTACCAACTAGATAGCAATGTTAACTCTAATCGGTGAAGTTCTAGCAGATGGATGATCCGTTCAAAATGCCTCTTTCTTCGATCGGCCCTTACTTACAGGAAATATATACGTTGAAAACTCTTATTGGTTAAAGATTAAGGTGAGAGGTGACACGATAGTTTCATAGTTAACTGGTTCCATATTAAGTTACCCAAACGAATGTCTGTGGACTAACTACACCGGAATCATCAAAAGAGAAATAAACTTTGAGAAAAAAATAATGAGCAAGAAGTTTAAGAAGCATACCAAAATAAAAGCTGCACTTATGATTGATTTTCGGTAGTTTGATAAGAATAACCAACATCATCTGAATAACGACAAAGAACATGATGAGTACTTGCATACTGATTGTACTAGCACTTAAATGCTACAACAGAGACATCACTTATTCCAAAAATATGAGGTTCCCAGTTATCCACCAAGTTTTTCTCGTATTAATTTATTTACCCCCTAAGGCCACAACTTTAGCCGACACCATAAATTTTAGGATCTATTTCAATATCGAGCGCCAAGAATGTTACTCAAACTTTTCCATCCTCAGAAACCTCTCACTTAAACAAAACAAGAAATGCATTATATTAAAGAAACGAACATTTGAAAAATAATGAGGTGATTCTTCTAAAGACTAGCCGAGTCTCGGTGCTCGTCTCATATGCATAGAAATTCGTGAACTGGGACCCGGTGCCTTACGCGTGAAGGTGCCAACTCCGATCCCGAGCAGATAACCCGGATTCGTGGAGCGAACAAGAGCTGCAACTCTTAGAATACGCAATTCAGCAGTCAACCTTAACCCTAAATGCCTTCGTAAAGGTTTTGTTGTCAGCATGCGAAATCAAACCGCGAGACTCCTGAAGCGGCCTGTTTTTATTCTCAAGAGAACTTTTCCTTTCAATGCGGATTCCCGAGCGGTGAGGTAGTCACTACTAGAGAGGTACGAATATTTCCATTCTTATAACCTCCATTAAACAAGGTGCCAATTATTCAGATACACCAAGGCTATCGCTGATTAACGAAACACCATGCTTACGAAAAAAATTGATAATTATAATTTGGACTCAACTGAAGGCATAGAGACAAACAATTTTCTATCACAAATATATTATGTGATAGCGTTAAAAATTCACAGATTACGACAAAACTTCATTTTGCCGTGCGCAGATTAACAGCGTCAAAAATCAACCACAATTGAACGAGGAGCTGACCATCCAAAAGCCTGAGTCAACCTCTGATTAACAAAACACCTTCCTTGCCTACGAAACTCATTTATAATTATAATTTTCACGCCGCTGAAGGGATATAGCCTTAAATTTTCTGCAATAAATATTTTGTTTCCGAGAGTTTCAAATCCAGACAAGAACGTTGCTTGATGTGCGCGAGATGAATAAAAATAAAAGTTAATCGTCAAAAAAGGATCTTTGGGGATAATTCCTGTCACCTCCCCCTCAGCATATAGCGCAATCTATGAAATATTGACTCCGCAATCATATCAGTATTTCAGAAATTGAAATAGAAGAGACTTTCGGGAATAATTTCAATGTAGTGTGATATGCTTCCTTGATTTACGCAATTAATTTGAAAATTAGATTAAAATAGAGAATTCTTTTTATCTAAATGGAGCTGTTGGATTAAACAGTATTTGGAATAACAAGGAAACTAGCTCAATTTTGAGTCAATTATTCTGCGCATGGTAAAACAAAGCTAATTTTTTTAGAGGCTCAGTTGATTGAGAACCGGTTTTGAAGAACATATTAATATGATAAAACTAATATGGCCGAAAGGAGAGGAGTTTTTAATATTTTTAGGCCCAAGGATAATGATGTTACAAGATAGGAAGACTCAAATACGAAAGCCATCCACCATCCAAGTATTACTTCAGAGCAAGATATTTCCAAAGTCCTGTCGCAAATCGTCCAAAGCACACTCTTTGGGCGAATACCGGGAATTTTTTCCTGGATTTATGACTGTGCGTGGCGACCAACCGATTGTTTATCTTCTCGCGGGAGAATTGCTTTCCTTAGTCTCGAACCGAGCGTGAGCAAAGAAGAAAATTTCATTCTCAGAATTCCGAAGGGAAAAATACTGTGAAAAAAACTTGAGAGAGGGTGAGATCGCTCTCGTTTCTGTGCGTGATACATGACGGAATTTCATCTTTCACATGCCAGGGCACGGCTCAAAAATGGAGCATTTCTCATATCAGAAACGGGCATTGAAGAAATACGGATATTTTTAGAGAAAACTCTCCTTCACGAAAACACACAAAATTATTTCCGAGGCTGGGATCATTACTTTTGTAACTTGCGAATGAACGTAATGCAGTGAGCGGCATCATATTTGTTCGCAAGATGCTCACAATTTACTGGTGACGCTGGTGTTGGCAGACCCATGGGTTCGACAGCATAGATCCCTCGAGTCGCAAGTTACAACGCTAAAAGGGTCCAGTGTGTTGGTTGGAGGTATTTTTTGTTTATCCACAGATTTGCGCGAAACTTTACATGATTAGTGGTAAATATTGGTAAAAGTGAAAAAAATTCACTTTACCGATTTTGTTTTCTGGTAATTCAAAGCTATTTTAGCACCTAGTCTTATGATGCATAGGTATATTTCGTAACAATTCCATTACATACATATTTCTATTTCTATTTGTACATAATTTTATCTAAACGTGAAAAAAATACATCTCACATTATTATAATGGTTGCTAATAAATATCAAGGTATCAAGCCGAGTCAAAGGTTAGAGCAAACATATTTATAAATAACTTTCATCTTAATTTCGAATACCGCGGAGAAAACTATCAATAGCTAATTCTTGAATAATTTCCATTATTGCATGCATGGTGGGTTCCTCCGCATTAACAGGAGTACTGCATGAATGAAATGAGGTCCTAGTCTTTTTTTCCGACTTAACTTGAATTATAATTAAAATGTGAACTCGATGATCCACGATTACCGTTCCAGTCACCATGAGCTTCAGCCTCCAACCACCAAAATTTGCAAGATTAATTTGATGATTCTATTGTTATTCATACTGAATCAACAGTTTGACTGACACTATTCCCAATAATATAGAATTATTGTGACGAGGAAGATGACAAATTAAATTTATTTCTAAAATAATTTCTAAGGTGGTTCCGCCATAAAAATGACTGAAATATTAATTAATTCATATTCTGACTACTCTAGAAAAAACGTGTCCCCTCTTTGATATTAATAAAAAAAATTCATGCCTTTTCCCGCTATTTTTCTCTCAAACTGACCTTGAAATTATATGGTGTTGAATGGGTATGGCGAAAAATTGTATTTTTATATCCAATATAAATGTAATTTTCTCAAAATAATTTCATCAGGAGCAAATTATCCCAGGGAATAAAATGGTAATGAAATTAAGGCACCTATCCAGCTCAGTTTTTTGGCGGCTAAAGAATTTTGAGTTCAACTAATTAGGTCCAATTCTAGCTTGCGTGAAAATCTTTGTATTCAAACCAATACTTCCAAAACGATCTCATATTAATATAGTCAAATATTCTCGTGCTCTTGGAGAGTAAGAAATATTAAGGGTCTAGGTTAATTACTTTCTCATGAAGTAAAATAACAATGTCATGAATACTGTTATCATAAATAGCCTTCTGATTGGCATGAAGAACTTTCTATGCTAGTCGGAAAGTTGCAGCAACTGCATCTCAAAACATTTCCTCATCAAACCCCGATTAAATTGACTTCATCTAACGGTCATGAAAGTTGCCTCCCTGCGCTTTCGTCGAGGATTAGGATAAAAATATATCTGCCATTGTCTCGAAATTCATTCAATCCTCGGTGAAAATGATGTGCCGCTGCACAAAAAAGGCAATGACTTCTTCGCCTCAAAGTAGCAGGCTTTTTCACCGTAGGAAAGTTTTTCGTTTTATCCTCACTCAACAGCGCCATTCCGGAAAATGCTTCCATGCAGAAGAGGGACGAGACTCCATGAGATGGGATTGATTGATACACCCATCTCTCAGCATCCAATCTTTCTCCATGCACTCTCTCCCCTTCTATGACATCCTTATTAAACATGCTCAACTCTCACAACAAGGAGAAACCTAGTCACTCCAATGGAGTCCAACGTAAGACCTGGGAGATTTAAAGTCTCCACTAGAAACGGATAGCGAACAATGTAACACCGTATTTACGCGTACACCCCGCGCAAGTACGAGTACATTTTTTTACGTACATCAGAATAAAATAACCAGGTGCGCGACATACTGGTATAGCGAAAGTTAGTGGCACTCACCAGCGGAATATTAGAGGTTACTGAGGGTGAATCAAGCGTTGACGAGCGGTAGAAGATTCAGAACTCCCGGAGGGACTTCTGGAGGGACACTCTGCCTCTTTTTCCCACCTCTCTTGCATGGTTTCCGCTTCTTTGCGTAATTCTCTCCACAAGCGACTGCCACCGAGTTTTGGTACCCCTATACACGATGATATGAGTGCCCGTTCGGCCGGGGGCCCAACTCCCTGAACAATTACTGTATAATGAATAAATTACACTATATAAGGTTCTGAAACAAACGGACATTCTCCACTTCAATTATTCACGTTGGTGTTTAATTCCAACATCTCCCGCACCCAATAAAATCACAAGGCGAAGGAAAGAATTTTCTTCGTAAAACTTACGGCACGCGTCTTACATGAGGGTGCATGATACCCGTACATACGGCAATGACCCGAGTTAAAGTGCGCCGTGAATAATATTCCTCGCTTGAATTTTGAACAGTGAAAATGTTCTCCAATTAATTTTAAATCCCTAATTTATTTTACTTGAAATTTTTTTAACATGTCTAATTTTTCCATTAGCTTAATCTGGGCCGTGGAATGTTATCATTACACCTCTTTGTCGTCCGGCAACCCGAAGAAGTTTTTTTTTTCTAAGGTCTATCAATTTACAGGAATAAATAGATATTGGAATGGGGGCAGGACCAACCAAATCCGAAATCCATACATGAAGGGAAAAGTGAAAAAGATTGTGTTTAAAATGGTCGGAAAAACCAATTGTGCAGTTATTTCCCGCGAAGTGCATTTTTGGTGGATATGCTGAAAATAGTGCAAGAAACAGTGCACAACATTTTCGATTTCAAACTCAGTTTTCAGCTAGAAGAAAGCTGTACCGTTTAGAACTAATCTTATTCTTAACTCCTTGGGCTGATGTCTATCGTTATTCATTTCCCGCGCTAAATGCGTGACTGTTGGCCGGAATTAGACTCCTATAGCATAACTACTTCGGTCGAGGTCTTTAGTGGAATATTTTACACTAGACCTGGCGGTTAAGGGGTACGCGAAAACAATTGAACTAAAGGCGGAAGTAAGTTTTTAGCAGCAGTCACTATATAAATAAGAAACGTATTTCTATTAAAAAAAGGTACCATTGTGGAAAATGGGTTACGTAAGGTCACGCGACCCAAAGGACGTTGGGAACCGCTGTCATGAAAATTCATTTGACATTTGTGGAAACCTTAGACCTCTGGTGAAGAGAAGTTCAATCTAAGTCCCATTAAACCACATTAATTCCTCACGGTCATGCTCATGGGTTTAAAGTAAAAATCCCGGTTCAGGAGACTTGGATCAGTCTTTGTCTAACAATACGTGAAGATTCGAATGGAGCTTAAAATTTTATTACCCTACACAGTAAACTGAAACTTTTACGAGAAACTTTCAAAGTTAACTCCGAATACCATAACTTTAACAATGTCCAAACTAATTCTACTAGAAATTTTGCAATTCGAGGATTGAACGACATCATAAATACTGGTTTAATGAAAGCACCGGAATAAATTGATTACATTCCGGAATAACGAAACCGCTTGCAAAGCTTGAATGCAACCGTTAGACAACTATTTTTTCCTTTCCGAATATTTCCCCAAAAGGCAAATGTCAGTTTTCTCCAATAGTCCACAACATTCGAGTACCAGAATAAATTATGTCGATCCTAAAGCTCCGCATCCGAGATTGCGAGAAGAAACCTAGAGTATCTCTCTCCAATATCTCTCAAGTATTTCCCTTGCACTCAATCCATTATTCAAACTGGCACGGACAGCACTGATACATCGGCGAACATATCCACACGGATCCCAAAGTGTTAATCCAAAATCCATGATCGAATGCAACCTGAGACGATCTCATAGCTGAACCAGCGCGGCGTGGGAAGGTTGCGCGAGCCGACTCTTAGTCCTGCGCTTCATAGACATCGCCATTGAGAACTTCCGCAAGTCTCAAACCTTCACAGGGAAGAGTGGGAAAGGCCCGCCACACATAAAAACTAAGGTCGCGCTGATTCAGTCTCGCGAGAACAGCATAACGCCGATGAAAGCAAGGTTTTTTTTGGTGATGGTCACCCCATCTGAGAAGGGTGGTTATATTTTTGAGACTTTATCAAGATATTATATTCCCTGAGGAATAGTAGAAAATATATTAAGAGAATAGCGTTTCAGAAATAGAAGGGTGCTGATTACGGAGACCTTGCATCAATGGTCGTAGTTACATTAACTTTAATAGGGTATAGTGCAATGCAAGTTGGTGACTACTCACCCCCTGCCAAACACTCTTGAGGTGGACTGCAGGATATTTTGTTAATGTAAGGGAATAAAGAAGGGGTTGATGAAGAGCTTTATACCTATTGGTGCGTTATATGGGGCGAAAACATGGGCTCTGAGAAAAAAAGACGAGAATAGGCTGCAGGCGATTGAGATTTGAGTGTGGAGGATGAAGAAGGTGTGGTGGACGGAAAGGAGGAAAAATGAGGAAGTGCTTGGTATGGTGGGTAAGTAAAGGAAACTTCTGGATGAGATTAGGAGGAGACAGAGTAGGTGGTTGGAGATGATGAGGGGCGAAGGGATGCTTAAGACCGTGATAGAGGTGAGAATGTTGGGTAAGCGGGGAAGGGAAAGAAAGAGAATAGGTTTTATGGATGGGATGAAGATGGGTTACCCGTATGCTATGGTGAAGAAAGAAATATTATTGGTAGATAGGGTCTTGCACCTGTAATAATCAAGAGGATTTTTACTAATTGACCCAGTGACGTTATCGTATTACCACTCCATGTCTAAATTCAGTACCTTTTATGCCAGGTTTAACAATTTCTGGTTAATGTTAACGGCAAGTTGATAGGGTCTTCACGTAAAATTGATGCTAACTGAGAGTTCAAATTGAGCGTATTAGGTCAGACAGTGGTAAAGTTGACGTGACCGTCACCGATGGAAGAACAGGATGTCCGCTGGATTTAAGTTTTTAAATTCCGAAACTTTTCCAGTTTTTTCAGACCAAATTAAAAATTTTCCCAGGGATAATATTAATTATATTTTTTTCCACCACGCGAGTTTTATCCTCTCCTCAAGTTACACTGGATACCCCTAGCATCTCATATGCTTGAATGGAACTCAACGCAAAAATTTTGGAAAACTTTTGTACAGAAATCATCGAAAAGCCCCACTTAAATGTGAAAAGCGTATCAAGATCGACTGTCGCAGTTATTCAGCTCATTCTTTTTCTGCCCACTATTCTTCTCATTAATGCGAGCTTGCATGTTCTTGGGAAACGCAGAGAATTTCACGGCCAATTCGTAAAAATAACATGTGGTTTCACGGATTTTCGTGACTATTCCAAAAATTTGCCCTACTCGAAGAAATTCCATGACTATTCCCAATGTTCCAGATTTCACAGGCCAGCAAAACCATGGTATTAGCATAGGTCAGTGGTTCCCAGAGTGGGTGGTACGCCTCATATAGGGCGGTATCCCTATACAGTATCTATAGGGCGGTGCTTTAATCAATGGGGGAGAAAATAAACATTGGGGTGGTAGGGGGGCGCTGGAAGCAAGGTCCTGATTGAAAGGTCTTTGACAACCTTCCTTTACCTAAGTTAAAATGGGTAAATGGAAAAACTGCATACAATGGTTTCCAGAAATGGAGAATAATTTAGACACATTATCCTCCACACTTTTTGCCTTACATTACAAATAAGGACACAGTGTTGAAAGTAATTTGTTACTGATAACAATTTGTCTTAGCGATTAATTTTTATGTAGGCCCTGACTTGTCCTTTACATGTACATATATCTCCTGGGATGAATAAATTATCCGTCCATTGAATTTGAAATGAACATTAGTTTAATCGCAATTGATTTTAATATTATTTTTATATACCAGAAACAGCTTTGTAAATAGTGATATTGTGTAGTGTAGCACTAATGTCAACTTGGTACATATATTATTTTTTGTTACTCTTCTATTTTTGCACGTTAACTATTGATTACCACCACACAAGTGTTTATCTTTGGGGAAACCTAAAGCTTCTATCTATTGTTTAAAGTGTGTAGTAAAATACTGTACAGAAAAGGAAGCAATAAATTATTATTATTATATTATTTTAATCTTCCTGATTTGGTCTATGGTTTTGAAGGTTAAGGTTGGGGGGCGTCGGGTAAAGGTTTGTGGAACCAAGGTGGCTCGAAAAAGCTTGATAAACACTAGCTTAGATTTTCAGACCGAGGATATATTTAACAAGAGACTATAAAACAGAGTCTTAATGTAGGAAACTACTCTGTGCGAATAGGTTGGCACCACTGCCTCGAACTGTACTCGCACGGTTGCATAGGCGGTTCGGGATCCCGGTAAGATGGGGAAGCGTGTCTCGCTGACGAAGCCTGGAGGTGTTGTGTGCGTATTGCTGTCTTCCAGCCAGCGTTGCCTTATTGGGAAGTCCCCCCTACCCTCCCCCACTCACTCAGAAGAGAAGCGATACAGAAACAAAAGAGTAGGAAGGGATTGAGACAATAAGGAATGAATCGCTGGTGTTCTTTGCGGGACTGGGTCGTGCGCTTGTGTGTGTGAGTATACTGTTTGTATACGGAAGAGGATGTTGTAGGCGACGCCGATGAGATGCAAGACGTTGGAGAGGGAACGAAGGCGGGGGGAAGAAGGGAGGGGGGAAATCTCTGAAAGAAAAAGAAACACGTAGAACCTCCCCTCCTCCCGTCTCATCCCGTACCAAGGGCTCCCACACCACCTCCTTCCCTCCCATCCCCCACACTTCTCATCCCCCACCTCCCCCTCCAACCACCAGACCACCCCCTCCGCATTACGAAAAAACCTCTGAGCCCAACATCCTCCCATGGAGCAGAGGGGGAGGGAGGGGAGCACGTTAGCACCTCAAAGCAGAAAATCTTGAATCACATCCTTTGAAACGGGGTGTTTCGACAGGAGGGGCTGAGGGACGCGAATGATGCAAAGGATCTGAATTACGCCAGTTTAAAAAGGGCGAGTTTTATAAAAATAATAAAAACGCTGAGGAGTTTATCCACCACACCTAACCTGTGGACGTCGGAAATTCTCTCCTCTCCGAGCGTAATTATTAAAAATACACCTCGTCAGCCTTCACAAGTTCTAACTCTTGTCCCACTAAAAAAATACAGTAGTCTCAGTTATGCGTGTCCTGATTTACCGAGGATCCGTTCGAGGCACTACACAATCAGTTAGATTACCGCATTATTAACCCAGTTATGTATGAACTATAATTTAGTTTTTTGTTGCTATGTCTCAATTTCTAATGCTTTATTTGAGTCAACAGCTAGTTGGAGGATACCATCCCTGCAGATACTTTGCTAGTGAGATGACTATAGATAATAGCAGAAAAGAAAACAGCATTTGGACCTCTGACGTACATTTTACGGGAGAAAAGGGAAATGTTTTGTTTGAAAAAGTAATTTATTCAAAGTGTTTTTCTCAATGTAAATATATATCGTCCTACGCTAAGACATGATGATCGTTCTTCATTATTCGAGAAACTCCTGGTTGCTTCAGTACAGATTAACTCCGATTATCGAGACTCTACACATAAGGAGGCTTTGAAGAATGGAGCCAATGACTGTGGTGTTACAAAAATTTCACCCGCAAATTACTTCGCAAGATTCAATAGAAAGAGAGAGTAAAGGAAGGATGAGAAAAGAGTTATAAAGCTCCGAACACCTTACGATTCTTCGAACGTGAATCAACGTTGCACAATAGACGAACGAAATAGACGGTTACCCAGGATACACAGTATCGACAAATCATAAGATATTAAATTAATCAATCCCAATCCCACGGAATGGGTCTCGTTTTCTTTAAAAACTACTTTCCCAAGAAAGTTCGTTTTTTCACAATAGTTAATTCAAAATTTTTAATTTTTATAGTAAAATACAATTAAATGTTACATATTTTTTACGGTGTAAAAAATTGATTTATCGATTTATTGTGAAATGAAAATAATTCCATCGATATGTTTAAGTGTTTGTTCTGCGTAGTCTTTAAAATATTCATAATTATTGCAGATAAACATAGCCGGGTCGGAATTCGCAATGCCTGCACAGAAATTACTTGAAAAAATAAGAAATAAAGACATAATGCTGGAATGTCAAAAGTTTAGGACGAGTTCAGACGCTAGGAGGCACAAAGATATTTTCAAAACACAAAATATGACAATTTACCATGTTAATTGTCTATACATCAATTCCTTATTTACGAACAATTTAAAATATGGAATGGTTATGGCAGAGAAAGGTTATAAAATAGGAAAATGAAAAAAGAGAGAGTAAGAGTACATAAATCTCGAACACAGTATGATACATAAATATTTAAGAGGAAACAAATTAAAGCATTGCAATGCTTTGAATTTTATGCATCTCCTGGTATTCATAAAAGGTATTAAATGATGTAGATAATTTTAAGCTCAACTGCAGAAAATCGATGCTAAATTTGGCTTTTTTTCTCCTCACTTTATCCATATTTACCGTAATATGATTATAATTTACCGTCACCAGAGGAAATGAGAAATTTTCTACGAATTCAAAAAGGGAAGTTTTAGAACATCACAAAGCTGTATAAAAATGCGGAACATCTTTATCTGAATAGCTCCTTGATATTCTCCTCTGTTAGTTTTCATTTTCGAAAGAACGAAGCATTTCGACCCACAACATAAAATATATGCTACTAGACTAAAAAGGTTTAATATTTGCGAGGGTAATGCGACAAGAGCAAATTGTGCTGAGAGTAATGAAAAAACTGATACCACGCAACTAAAAAAAGAACTTCTCAAGGTAGATCGATGTCATATTTTTTCTTAGTTCCTTTTGGCAGACGATTTTCAGGCGTCAAGGCATTTATCACACAAAATAAAGGTACTAAAAATTTTCAGTACATGCAGTACAAATTTTAATGCCTAGTGTCATAAAAACCATGTGAAAATAAAAACCATGAATTATATAAATTCGTATGGCAGAAAGGAGATATGTCTATCTCAATATGAGGTAAAGTTTTGCTTCATCATGCTTCTTTCAGAATTAAAACATTCGTACAAAATTAAACGGATGCGGTCAGTACGAAATTAATTTGGGATGAATAATTTCTTCGATTGTTCATTAACACTTATTTATACTTACTATACTTTGAGTTTCTTTTAGTACACACCTTAAAATTTAATTTATTTCGTTTTCCACCTCATTATACTCAACTGAATGAAGAAGACGCAGTCTCAAGCAGTGAGAGTGATGACCCTCTATAATTTACATACGAAGTTATCTTCAACATTCCCGTTGCTATACATGTATTTTTTTCAGAAAAATTCAAGCCTGTGCCTAGAGAATTTGGCGATCCAGTTTTTTTTTTACCAAAATGGGTTTACACTGTCAAGTTAATTGCGCAAGTTTCTTCCAGCAAGAGAACCTTGACCAAGAGGCCCACGTCTAAACGGCTCTGCAAATCCACTTGCGGAAGTATTAAAAGTTTCGTCGGCCAATCTGTCTGCACTAACTTGTGAACAACTTTTTGTCTGAGTTAAATTCCCCGCAAACTCTTGCAGAATAAACTTGAGGAAGTTAATTCAGTGTAAAACCACCGTTATAGTTCAGCGCCTAATTTATAAGCCAGTCAGCATCGATTTTTGCCGCATTTGTCACTCACTACACTTTAACCAATTCCCTTAATTTTTACAAATGGAAGAAACGCACTTTGAAGGCAAGGACGGCGCTGTATACAGGTCCAGTAACTAATCTGAGGGAATAAAAAAGCAACTTTTCCGTTAGAAACCTGACGGCGGGGAGAGAGAAATTAAGATGAGCGCGGAGGGTATCACTAGGGTGGGGAGACGCCCAGGACAAAGAAACAATCTGCCCTGTTCACTCCTCGCGCCACTTTCTAATGCAAATTTGGGTTAAGTTTCTCACGAATCTCCGGGGGGGGGATCCTGAAACGTTATCAGCACCGCAAAGAACAGCAGCATTCTTTCGGGTGACGAGGGTTAGAAAAAAAAAATAACAAAACCTGCCCAATTCTGGTACGTGAAATCACGTACATGATTTGGCACGCATTGCATAAACCAAGACAAAGTTTAAACTGGAAGAGCCACACTTCAGGTGCCCGATTTATCTCTAAAAAGGAATATTCCAAATACTTTTACAACTCTCATACAAATTACTGCAACTCTCTTTAAGAAAACTGCTGAATCCAGATTCCTTCATGAAATATACATGAGTGAAAAATGTTGAGTACATCAAATTATTTCCAACTAGCTTGCTTGAAAATCTTTGTTCTCAGATCAATTCAGCCCGATTTGAACTTATATGTATATGTTTGTAATTGGAATTAAATGAAAATTCTATTCAATCATTTTAACGGTGATAAGATAATTATTCATAACGCAAAGCTTACGCGATTCAATTATCTTTGGCCACGAAATATCCTAAATATGAGATGGCCCCAGTTGATGAGTAGTATTCGATGCTTTAAGTCTCATTCAAATGTCACAGACAAACTATATTTATTGACTAAAGGCATATATATCCAAAATAAAGGTAGAATTGCACGCGAATAAGATCTATATAAGGGTTAATAGCTGCAAACGGCTAAGAGACAAAATCTAGCCAAAAAGTAGGACTAGAATCTAGAAGTATTTGGAAACGAAAAATTGAAATAAGCAATGAGTGACGATCAATGCAGCCTTCACATTCACTCGTGGAGGAAACATGTTTCTTCCTCACTAATCGTGACCTCCGCACGGATTATCGAGTCCCAGCAATGAAATTTGAGGCCTCCCTTAAATTGCGGTGATTATCTACAGGAAAATTGCCGATTATTCTCAATGGCGAATCAGATATAAGAGCTCATGTTACGAGAAAATAATTGATATCGCTTTAAACTTCTCACCAATAGGGGAACACTATCAACAAGGATGGAGTAAACGTTCATGTTTTTAAAGATGATAGTTTTCTTATAAGATTTAAAAAATTGCAATGAGTGATCGATATCATCTCACATTTTTATCTCAATGACTCATTATTTTCGATAAATCAAAACCAACACCGTAGTTTAGGCTCCAAAATGTCATTATTACTAAGTCATATGAATGCCTTGTAGTGAACAAAAAGTAAAAATATCAAAATAATATAGTAAAAACAATTATAGAAAACTCAACTTCGTTTCACTCCATCGAAATAATCCATAAAGCATAGGTATCGTCCAGGACTAAAAAAGTAAATGCAGGAAATGTGCCCCCAACTCCGGACTCCTAGCCCTATCAATAGAGGAATTATAGATTCACGCCCTAACGTAATAGAATATCGAAGCGTAGGTTATAAACAACAAGTAAAGAAATAATGCTATTGTATTAGTATTTTTGACGTTAACTACACTTTGGAAGAAAATGATAATGATGAAATACTTCGAAAAAATATTTCATGATCTCATCAATCAAGAAGGTAAGAATTTAAATAAACCATTTCCTTGGACGGGTAAACGAACAAAATGTATGCGTTTACGAATAAGATCATCGCCATAAAATCAGACATCCAGAACACAACCATCACTCTATAAAAACTCGTTTGATTAAACAGAAAAAAAAACAATTCTTTCACTTTATAAATTAGGAACTAATTACCTCATACAGCGGCTATTTTAAATGTGGCGTGGGTATAATTTAAGATATTCGTTTTACCCTTGGCCGAGAAAAAAAACCACATCGAGTTACTTTTACGTTGGTTTGCTGAAGCTCTACTCCAGGTCACGTGAAGATATCATCTTCTCATCAAGTCGGGATGCACACTGATAAAAACTTTTAATTGGAATCCGGATCCCTATTCAAGTGGTGAGTAAAAGCCTCGTCACACAACTGCCACAATTAATTTTAAAAAACCGCGCTAGCATTACCCCTCAATTTAGGTTTCATATTACGACTTTGAAGCTAAACTAAAACGTTTCTCCTCTCCAGAAATAACGATCGACCGCACAAAACTCGTTCTCCTTTGCAGAAAATTTTGATTGAACTTGACCCCCCTATTGACGAAATTTACAACAGTCATGCCCAAATGCACGCGGCGGTTGAGTTATTTCGATCGCTAATGTTTCCCCATTCCCACATTAGATCTTCCTTTAATTCAGCGCCTTACTGGCCGATGCAACTCCAGTGTCACTGGTAGAGAGTGTAAGGAGCTACTCGGAACGAGATGATAGCAAGTAGTTAGGTAAGTAATAAGATTTATCACGCTTTTTGTAAAGGTATGGCTACTTATCGATGCTCGCATCCGAAAATTTTCAGGATCCGCTGAAGGAAAATAGCGACATTCTTCAAAAATCCTATACATCTATATGCATTCTAAATCCAGACTGAAGTGAATTATCACTCGGAAAACATCGGTATTTCCTGTCTCATTTACTTCTCCATTAGTAGCTTAGATATTAGATTTACCGGCCCCGGTCGCGAAGGGGCAACGTCCTCGCCAGCTAACCCGAAGGTCACGGGTTCGAATCCCGCCTGGGGAGGATCTTCCCCCTCCCAGGGCATGGCTGTGCATGTCTATTGTTGTTAAGATACAATTCCTGAAGTAAAAGGCCCTTGAGGCTGTTTTCTGGATGATAATAGATAAATAAATATTACTAAAGGCTGAGATTTTATTCACCAACGGCATAAGCAATCAAGGTAAGAAATCACTGTAGGATTCTCATTCATCGCATCACTTTTATATACTAGCGAAAATTCACCCTTTTAATTGGGCTGGGCAAACAATGAATCAGGGAGAACGAAGGCATTTCAGAGGGAATGGAATATTTTTGGGGAATAACAGTTCTCACACTTATACCCTCCAATACTCCACTCATATTTTCAAGTAAACGATATATAACAGGATAATATAAAAGAAAGCATAAGCCATAATATCACAGAATTTCCGGCGCACAGCAATCTTACAACCTATCCGACAGCGAGTTGCTCCGCTAATCTGAATCCACCGAAGGAGAAAAAAACTCCTGAAAGGTCCCTTGTTCTAACTTTCTCACCGTCACACTAATAAGAGCGTACGCAGATCCTTAATAGTCACCGAAACCCAATAAATCCGAGGTTCATACACCACCACCAGTAAAATCCCGCGGGGAGTTCCGGATAAATTCGGGAAAAAGCCAAGACTCCCGGCTGCACCTCACTCACCAGGAACGGGAACCGTAGCGCTCCTGATGGACTGATCCCCAACGGGCGCTCCGAATGTCGGCGATAATATCCGCAGGAATCGGTGGAGGTCGTCTCGGAGCAGAAGAACAGTAGAGAACTCCCTGTTTTTTTTCGTGAAGAGTCGGTGGTGCGGTGCCAATCCTCGCGGTAAGCGATGAGGTGAGAGACTGAACTCTTCCGCGGCTTGGACGAGGCAGATGAAACGACTCGGAGGAGTAGGAGGGACCCGCTGAGAGAGAAAGGGAAAGGCGCCTCCTTTCGTAGGAGATTGAGGAGGGTGGGGAGGTGGGGGAAGATTCCATCTTCTTCTTCCCAGACGAGCCTCTCCCCCTCCCCTTCCTACTACTCCTCCAACCAACACGGCCTCCCCCTACGTGCCCGATACCCCCCGCGTGTTAACAATTCGCGTGGGAGGCAGGGAAGAGTAGGGTATATGAGAAGAAACTGCGCCGGTTGGGGAGACTCAAGTTTCAACTTGTGCAAAGTTAGCGGGGGAAATTAAGCCCATGGTAAGAATAACTGTAGGATTTAGGGTTGGAGCCAGACCTTAGAGCTGGAGATACCCGGAGCTTTAAAGTTTTGCCAGAGTCTGAACTAGAAACTGTATAATAGTCGGTTGGGAGATTCATGTTTAAACTTCTAAGGAGTGAGCAAGGGAAAGTAAGCCGATGCTAAGAATAACTGCAGGATACTGCAGGTTGTTTGATACTGAGGATGTATCTTATTTATTTCTGAAAAAGGTGTATGTAAATATGAAACTAATACTTATTATGTTTGTATTTATCAATCTGTTAACTGAAGGATCAATTTAATTTATTTTTTGGCAAAATGTAATATTTTGTTTATTTTAAAACATATTTGTAATTGTATGCAGCTAGAACAGTTGGAAAGACAGTGACTAATTGTTTGTCTTGTGAAAACACATAGTTAATAAGTTTTTGTTCAAAGGACTATCTAGTCGGTAACCCCACAGCGATCATTTTCCTAACCTATGTTCCCGACTAATTTTCTGTTTCATTGCTGATGTAATTATTTGTTGTCGAGGAATAAATTCTTTATTATTATTATTTAGGGTTTGAACTAGGGCTTTGGAGCTGGTCCTATCCGGGCCTTTAAAATTTTACTGTAGTCAGTGATGGAGCCTGAGCTCGAACCTGTAAACTCTCACTCCCGCTCCAAACACCTACCTCCGGCAAAAGAGTTGGTTCAAGTTTACATGTTTCAAGTGTCAGTGTTGAACGACTATTTTCGGCGCTAAAGATTATTTTAGTGAACTACGAACATCGATGAAAAATTATAATATTGAAGGCTAATCTTTTTCCACGCACGAACAAGAAGAATTGATTATAACTTTGGAATCGCCAACTTCAATTTGCAACAAATATCATCATCAATAACAAATTTCCACAAACAACCAAATTATTAGATTAATTACAATGAAAATAATTTACACTTAAGCTAGTTCAAAATAAGTACTGTATTTGTGAACAGATAAAATTAATTTTTTAAAATATATGCAAGTTGGTTCAACCTGGGAAATATTTGTCATTTATGTAAGAAAATCCTGGAAAATATTTTAACATTACAATATTAAAATAATAACCAAGCGGTAACTAGTTAACCAGAGCTAAAGCCGAAGCTACACCCCAAGACTAAAGGTCTAACTAAAGCCATGGTTTGAACACTGTATTGCATTTGATTACGAACTAGGAAATGATAATCCCCATACTAACTGTTTTCGAGGTGATATTCACTTAAAATTTACTTTGGAAATTTAGCTATTACTATCCATAATGTTTTTTATATCATGTCAGTGGAATGAATAAGTATTTTCTCAGTTGCTAAGATAACATTTGTGACCAGGCGTCCTGGTTAATAATGGTGCTCCAAATTCTGATTATCCTCTTCGGGTACCTATAGCTGCAAAATCTATCGATTATGTTACTTTCATGTAGTCCATGTATCAATTCATATATCAATTTTGTTTCCCGTGGTGGAATTGTAACGCAGCATAAATTATTTAACACTTATTCTTGTAGTATCAACATCGGAGAAATAATTATTAATACCTTCTTACCGTGAACTGATTTAACTTTATCCTGTCAAATTATTTTAGATTTCTTTCATGTTGAGTATCAACTGTCCACAAAATTAAAAAGCTGTAATAGGTGCTATATTAGGCATTAAGCAGTGGCAGTACGCGTAGTTTTATCCAGCACAGCCATTTGTTTATTTTTTATCGTCTCATAGTAGTAAATTTGTCGTTTTATATATAATGGGGGCACATATGATATTCTTAGAAGAGGACAAAGGTTTTTCTAAGTTTGTAGGATAAAGACAATCTCCGCAGACAGCAGGTGAAAAGATTCATTTGGATGCATGCGGTCTTCGCAAAAAAAAAAGGGTTAAGGTAGTGTGCGCGAAAATGTTTTGAGGGAAAAAAGTCATAATAGAGACAATATTAGCATTTTGATACAGCATTAAAGCATTAAGCATGAAATAAGTACAGTAACATTAATGACGCAAAAACCTCTCGGTAATGAATGAATTGTACCTACACACGCATTCGAACTTGACTTATTTGTGCCACGCCGTACGTTGAAATCGCCTTCACAACCGAAGATTTTTTTAAATTTTATAAAAACTGTAATGCTAAACAATAAATATGTAATTTTTAAGTAAGAAACATAAGAACTACATACTGTTACATTCCTGACATGATCTGTGCGTCAGAACTCCCTCATTTCACTGTCTCCCTGGAACATAGACCCGTACCATATACCATGAAAACTGCTTCTAGTTTTTTTCTTAAAAATATCTCGAAAAGTAGAGAGATAATTGGCTGATATTTTGGTATCATAAGAGATGTGAGAACTTTTTTCTTTATGATGGGTGCAAATTCATATAATTTTATGCGTGACGATGAATAGCTCAAGCTACCTTAAAGTCTCAAACACGCGGGAACAATTATGGTGCCAAAATTGGCCTGCAATCCTGCGCCCGGTCATGTCGGATGGAATGTCGGCAACTGATGGCGAGCAACATTTCACTGCTGAGCAAGCATGAGGCCGCAAGCAGCGGCAAAGTCTTGAAAACGTTAATACGCGGGTGACTCCTTTGCGTATTAAGTGGAAGACGTTTAGATTGTATTGACAAAAATCACAGTCGTAAACGCTGTCGTGGCGGAGGGAATAGGAAAGATGAAGCACGAAAAACAAATAATAAAAACAAAATGGAAAAGAGAACAATGCTATTATGTTCATTAAACAGAGAGGAGAGTCGTTTGCTTGTTTTGGTATAATGCGAAAGGTGTCATGGATATCGGAATTCTAATTTTTATTTGAAATTAACAGAGATCGCTTCTCACTTGCTCGTCGCAATTCCTGAATTGTGCAGCATAAGGCCTTGGCTGTAAGTCCAAGTCGTGAGTCCGAGTCCAAGTCCAAGTCATGTATGCTAGGTACGCTACATACAATGGTATTGTGAATAGTGCATTAATTCATGTAAACCCCTCGCAAAAGCTCGTGGCAGACGTGCAGTGGCTGACTTTCGTACTTAAAGTTAAACAGTTAGCTATGGCTGAATTGGTAGCAGCTGTGAGCAACTGCTTACTTTTGACTTCATAGCGTACTAAACGTTTCAAATTCTAATTAGAATTTTAAGCAAATCAGACTTTTAGGGGCACTTTTTCATTTACAAAACTCACCCTCCCCTCCATTAATTTCTCACCACCCCTGCCACTAAACTAACTCCCTCCGACACATACCACTATGAACATCCACCTGCCACCAGCTTTTGCGACAAAGGTTCTGCAAGACCACCACCGATGAGAATATCTTAGAAAATTACGAACTACCGGTGAAATTTGAGTTATTAACAGTTTCTACCTATTTAGTTTAAAGAAGAGAGTTTAGGAAACCGATCGCTACAAAACACCTGTCGTATCATACCTGTACGTGTAGGTGAATATTGAAGCCATTAAAATGCGCAGCCGGCCATATTGAATGGATCAGTTATGTAATTAATACGGCGAAAACAAATATGATACTACTAGTAGATAAATCGTCGTGGTAACGTAGTGATTAATCCAGAAATATGCAAAATGGGAATCATTTCCAATAAAAACCTCAGCAATAGTCATAAAATTCATGGAAAAATTACGCGCGATAGCTATGTGACGTGGTTCATTTTTCCCAAAAAAAACTTCACTTTCGTGCTTCAAGACGCCCTCTGATCTCTTCTCCAATCAAATCTGTGATTACCGAAATTTTCCTTGTGAAGTATGAGAGCGCAACACAGAAAACGCCAGTACTCCTGTGAAATAAGTTCATAGTTAATTTAAGCTAGACCGCACGGATTGAAGCTACGTTCATCATTCTTCAGTTTGCTCATACCATAGATTTACACAGGTGATCATTTATTCTAAAAATAGTTTCATTTCCACTTGTTACGCCTCCCAAGAAAATACGATTCCTTACGTTGATACGCCTCAACAATTAACTATGACGATAATGATGAAACGTTTTGTGTATAAATTCTGCTTTCACAAAGTTCTGCGTCATGGATAGCGAAGCCACCTATCGATTTTTTTCTCCTCGTATTTCCAACGTAATTAATAGGCCTGAGGAAACGAATCCGCGCGGCGTGAAAATCCGTATTTTTCAAATCCATTTATTTTCAATCAATGCCTGATGACATACTAATAATTTTACACAACTGGATAGGAATAATCATGGACTATAATACACCTGCGCCAGAATCAGGGTAGTTCATCTGGCATGCCTAAAATGAAGGTTCCTCCTTAAGAACGGAAGGCGAGCGAAATATATCAAATTCTTACGGGATCCTCGGCAGGCTTAACCCGGATAACATTTTGGCCTTTTCTTAGGTTCATGTACACCGCGAGAGATTCCGGGAGGAGTTAAAAAAAATAAGACGAACGCCGGGCGCAAACGAAGAGCGCATCGCGGTCAAGGACTGCCGTGCAGCCAACCAGCTGGGAGCTTCGCAATGGCATTCCCGACCGCGCCGATTCGGCCTTCACGGATTTCACGGTTTTCGGAGATCGAGAAAGATGTTTCACACCGGTGACGGAGGAGAATCCTCCTCTCCAGTTTATATATGTCGTAGCTCTTTTTTCCTCTTCATTGACTCAGAAACCCCCCTCCCGTTTCGGATTCCCACGGATAAAGCACGGTAAAACTCAAATAGCATTTTAAAAAAAGGTTACGAAAGGCACGGATTTATTTTCTCAAATCTCAAGGAGGACTGCATTGCACCCACGTCTCCTTCGATTATGCCCCAAAAGAGAGTTCCCACGTCTTCTCTCCCAATCTCCTTCTTCGGTTATGGGATTCACGACATCCGTTTTCATCAGCGGTGGCCCAAGCCTCAAGTCGAGGTAAGCAGAGTTAAAATTCTCTTGTACGCGTCAAAGGAAATGCTAAACACAATCCATGCAGGTGCTGGAAGTGGATGAAGAAGCATAGAATGGATGGATAGAATCAACAACGAGGAAGTGTACAAAAGAAAAGATGAGGAAAAAGTACCGGATAATATTCGTGTAGAGTGTTTTGCTATATGGCTCAAAGACATGGAGCATTGGAATACTGGAATAGAAAAGAATAAATGCTTTCAATACCTCGTGCTGGAGGAAGATGCTGAAGAACAAATGGACGGAAATAATCAGAAACGAGGAACAGAACAGTGTACAGGAAGGCAAGAAAATCTGTCGAGTATCTCTGGTCCGAGGTTATCTATAGTTCTCTCATCCTCTATATTCAGGTTCGCAGGTCTATTACCACTATCATATAGCTCTTCTACGTATCCTCTCCACCTATCTTGATAATATTCTTGTTCGGTTAATATCCTGCCTGTTTCGTCCTTAACCTTTGGTATCGTTTGCCCTCTCTTACCTCCCGGTAACATTTTCACTTTAGCGTGTAGCACACCCACTTCCCCCTCTTTCTGTATCTTTTCCAATCCTCGCATTGTTCTTGCCACCAGTTTTCCTTTGCCCGATTAGTTACCTGCCGGAGTTTATTATTTATTTCCTTATATCTCCTCCTTCCAAGTTCAGTGTCGAAGTTTTTCCACTTCCTTTTCTCCTCTATTTTCCTAATCATTTCTTATGTAACCCATTGCTTCTTTATCTATCTTGTTTCCATGAATAGTATTGATTTCTCACTATGCCTGTTCTTATATTTCCCCATTTTCCCTCAATTGTTCCCCTTTCCTTTGCTTCACCTATGTTCCTTTCCACTAGCTCCTGGTATTCCCTCCTTTTCTTCCCTTTCAAAGTTTCCACATTCTACCTCTTCATCCCCCTACTTTTACGAAGCCATTTAAATCTAACAGCACATTTCATCATAACTAAATTGTGATCGGAGTCTGCATCCGACTCCGGATAGTTTCGCGAATTTTTGACACTGTTTATGCACCTTTTCCATACCATAATGTAATCGATTTGATTTCTCTCTGTGTCGCCCGGCATTTTCCATGTGCACCTTCGCATGAGGTGATGCTTAAACCAAGTACTACTAATTTATTTCTTCTACGAAATTCAACTGCCTTCTCACGGCGATTTTTCTCGTTCTTAGTCCAAACACTCCTATTTCATATCCATCTCTCCCTTCCCCCACCTCTGCATTCCGTCCATAAAATGGACGGAAAAGGTCAGAAACTAGGAGTTGCACAGAGAAATAGGAGAGGAGAAAACCCTGTGGAGAACTATCAAGAAGTCAAGTTCCAGATGGCTAGGGTACGAATTTTTAAGGAATGTAATATAAGGGAAAATATATGGGAAAATCTCCACGAGGAAGACCGAGGAACAAATACCTGCAAAGGAACCGAGGAACAAATACCCGTTACTCCGTTCCCTAGGGGTGGGCATAGTCAAAAGAGCTTAATTCTCGGCGTTGGGCCTAGAAATCTGACTTCGATTTCAATAATTCCCCCCATATATATTCTCTTAACGCCCAACTAAATCGGGATATGAAGCGTAAGATCTATAAGGGCATAAAGGAGTTGGCAGGCTATAGGGTGAAATGGAGGGCATCAGTCAACCAATATTAGCATTGAATGAATAATTTTAATAATCCATGCAGGCTATGCAATTTTTTCAACAACAGTATAATGACGATATTTGCAAGCCTCGGTGGGGTAGAGACCGCTAACCCAGGACGCGGGTTGGAATCCAACGGGGATTTTTTTTCACGATTTAGGGCATAGATGGGTACATCCGTCTAAATGCATTAATTTTGCCGTATACGACGGATCTGAGGTAAATAAATAAACAGCAAAAATAAAATTCATAAACAAAGAACAGGAGAAAATAGGTAAGAATGGCGGCGAAAATACAGAGCCACGGAACTTTCAGAGTTGGCTGGACTGAATCTATCAATATATAAGAGAGGAACTTCTTGGAATAAACTCACAAAAAGACACAATTCTCGATGACCAAAGTCTAGCCTGGTGCTTTGCAAAAAATAACGAAAATGATGTGGTTGGCAAGAGCCATAGAGACTGGCCCATAATGGAATACCTCCAACAGATAGGTAATGTTCAATTACGATAAATGCAGCAGCATTGCGGTATATGTAAAAGGCAAATGAAGAGAGAAAGGACTAAATTGCGGAATCACATTCATCCGACTGGCCATAACTGAAGAAATTTTGGTATTAAATAACCACAAAATAAGAAATATCACTATTATTAAGAACGTATTAAACAAAGAAAATTCTCGAACGGAAACACCCAAGTAGCATGGAAGTATTTCCAGGAAATTATTTGGAAGAGAATCCGAATAAGATGGGAAACAAGTAGGTAGAGCAATATAGATAGTATATATATCGTTCGTAAAACATCTCTGACTTTGGTGACGAAGTAACCAAGTTAACTGCTTGAGAAAACCATATATCTGAACGCAGAAAAACATAAATGAGTCGGCGTTCTACTCCATAAGCATTGACGATAAAAGTACTGGGTTGCATTAATAGACTTTTCTTTTAGACATTATTTCTGGAAAATGAGGTCACAATGAAAAAAATTCTTTATAGACCCGTCTTTCAGGTTTAGAACTCCATAATTATTTTTGTATAAACAATAGAATATGCACACCTGGAAAAACATTTGCCAAATGATACAATTTTCAATCGTTAAAAAATTTTGATTTTGTTTTAACTATTTTAGTTTAAGGTCGCTCATAATATAAAAATGATGTTTAGCCGATCTATGTGAACTACTATTTTTTGTTCAGGAATTCTATTGAAAGCGAATGGAAGAAATTATTGAAGGACATCATTTATGACGGGTTATAGCAAGTAATCACATGATTAATAACACCGACAACAATTGAGTTCAAAATTATTCCGTATTCAAAGAGTTAAAACATTCATCGAAGAAATAAAGCGGAGATTCGGAAGGAAAGCAGAGAAAATTGAGTCATAAATGATTTCCGTAGTAGCAGGTAAAGGAGAAGCCTCAAAAACTCATGCGACTTAGGCTTCGTAAATCGATAAGGGCTTCCGTTACGAAATGAAATTGAACAATGGGTTATTAGATCTGATCGATTCCATCGATTCGCCGCCTGAGAGCCGGAGACTCGTTTAGCATGAACGGTCGCAGCGATCGCAGAACCATCCCGCTAGATAAGCGATCGAGAAATTCGGATGAATGATGTTGCCGATTCCCATCTTCCCCCTCAATTGGCCCTTGATTTATTTATTTTCCACGCCATATCCTCTTCACGAAGTATTTAGAGATTGATCGACTTAAGTATGGCGATCGTTCTTAAAACGAAAGGTTAAATGCCGATGTATTTCTATAACAACGTAAGCCGTAAAATCCCACGAACTAAACCGCCTCGTCTCGGTTGATACATTTATCAGAATGTGATAGCATCAGATCTTCTGCCATCCAACAAATTTCACTTTTTAAACACTACTTTCAAGTCAGGCACGCAAAATATGCAATCACTAAAAAACTCATTTGTAATACAGATTTTTAATATGCTGCTCTGCATGCGGTAACAGATCGCGATCTTTCCACTGATAAGGTCAAAGCAAGGCACTGGAGCATAATTAATTAGAAGCATGACGAAGAAGATACAATTTTGGTGAATTTTACAGTAAGCGGCGACTTCAGTCGGATGCTATGCACAAGGTTCAATGGCTCAATTATTAATGCTGTGGTACTACCGGGTTCAACGCGTTAAACAAAATGCTATAAGGCAAGGTAATATCCTTACTCAACAGTGCAGATAAAAGATACTCTACAGTGCAGATAAAGGATACTCTACAGTACAGATAAAGGAAACAAGACCCTTAAACACTTATAAATCGAGAGAAGTAACGTGTTGAAGATGAGGTATGCATTGATGAAAGTGCTGAAAAATGGTGGGAACTGAAGTTGCTTATGGACATTACTGTAAAATTTCAATTAATTTCACACGATGTTCTAGAGAATATCGACTTTTTAAAGCATCTTTTAATTTTGAAAGCTATTTAAAGATAAAGTGGAAAAAGACAGTTTCTATTTTCCCGTATCTCCGTCGTTAATAACGTAATTAATTAATGGTTTATATTATTTAGAGGTATTGTAGAGGGTAGGTTATTTATACCATAGCTTCGTGAAACTAATTTACAAAATGACAGAATATTCACACCGGTTATACACTAAAAAAAGCCAAGGACAACACGAAGAGTTATAACAACTTCGATACTACTGGAAATTATTTTTCACAAAAAAAACAAAAAGGTTTCAGTACGCACCAGTCCGGAAAATATTCCTTGGTTAAATATAATCCATGTAACCAGCCGCTATCTATCAGCTGGGTGCCAAGTGAACCACACCTTAGGGACTGAAAATTATCTGAATTTAGGATCTGGACCCGCGTACATACTGTGAAGAGGATCATTTCAAAAGTCAGAATTAAAACTTGATGAACCAAAGAGATAGAAAATAATTTTTTTAAATCCAATTGTAGAACAAGTTACATCCTTTAACTTTCTTGGAAATAACTACTTTATTATAGTAGTGAAAGGAAATAAACATACACAAGAAAATTGTCAGCTTCAAGTTCATCAACGGTACAATACGGCGAACTTGAAAAAATAATTTTAATAAAATAATGGCAATTCGTTGTGGACCATAGGGCAGCGAGAACTGGAGAATTACAAAACCGAATTAATACAGATTACAAATACTGAAATAAAGTTTTTAGAAGAGTTGCTGGCCATACATGTATGGGCAGAAAATAAATACGGATATATGGCAATAACTAGATGAAAAAGGGCATCAACGAAAGGATACCTACGAGAATATAGAGATGGATGGAGATAACACGTAGAAAGAATGGAGGAGGGAAAAGTAATAAAACAAATACGGAACTATAGAGCGAGAGGACGAAGATCTCCGGGACGTCCACGCAAAATATGGAAAGACCAAGGCTGAATAAGGTCACATGGCTTAGTATCTAGTTCCTGATGAAAAATAAGAATTGAAGTTGTCAGGTGCAAGATTCTTAGCTACAATTTTAACACCCTTTCCTTTTCCTCCGAATTCGACTTGTAATCGTGAACGTCGCACTCAGAGACTTATAGAAATATAGAAAAGAAAAAAGTGACTTAAATCTATTTACATTTTTAATGCGAACGCAAGTGGTAGGAATGAAAAAAATTAATGTTTTAGTATTAATTGAACAGATTAAATGACGTATGTAAGGATACCTTTATTAAATGTTTTAAATGAGAAGTTTAAAACTCGATACTGACCTTTACCACCTCGCTGTAATTGAATTATTGCTGCAATACTCATGCAGTAGGTAATTGCAACTCAGAACACGACGTGGAATAAAACTGGAAAATGTACATGTTCGGTTTAAGAGGAGAGGGAATTAAAAAAACGTATTTCCTTTTAATCAGAATATAGATGGTACTGAAAGAAAAATACGCCAGGAACTGAGCTCTTTAAATAAAGGAAGATAACAAATATGAAGCATCAAGATATCAATAAGACTAGGGCACTTAAGGCCGTTTTACACGACATTTATTTCAGTAATGAAAATAGAACAAAATATAGCTCGCCTATTCAATACCATAGTCACATTTAAATAAAATAACGTTAGATTTTTGGCTCAACTCAACTGATGCGGGCAAGAAAATTCGTTTGGCTCCAAACTTAGCGCGCAAGCACATCGGAGTCGCGAACTGTATCACATGGAAGTTTTCGCCCACCCCCGAAATGACCGCGTCGCCGCGGACCCCCCACCCGCCCCTCATACATGCGTGACACCAACTCTAGGTCATGTTCACATCGCAATCGTGTACCTGATCGAATGAGACCACATAAATTTGAACTACATCGTTAGTCATTAAGTTATATCATCGGAATGGATCACCCTACAAACGTTACACCACCGTTTCCGTCTCATTACCCATTATTATGGCCGTTTCACGGAATTGAGTGTGCTGCATTGAATTTGAGCTTCAGTACTGAAATTCGCGGCGTTTAAAACGTCCTTTACACGCGTACATTTTAAATCACGAAATTTTCCTCTTTAAAATCTGAAGTAGATTGAGTGTGAGTCAAAACAAATACTGAGTCCCACTTCTATGTCCGTACTGTTGAAAAATAATGTTTTCACTGATGACATTGCTAAGCTATTAGGAAAAAAGCTTTAGGTAAAACATATGCAGATTATTTTAATAAAAATTTTTATTGAACACTTTTTTGGCCATACCATATGAATAGACCACCGCGCCATTTCCATTGAACTAACGCTTTTTGATTTGTTCCTGTAGCTATTTGCTAAAAACTCAAAATTTAAAATGGATTGGCACTTATATTTAATTATAATTCAATTTCCTGGTAGTATTTACTTTTTATAAACAGCTTTTAACGAAAATGTCATTTAAATGAGATAAATAAACATTATTTTACCCACGTTTCTCCCGTTTAATATAATATCAAGTTCAATCGGCGAAAAAAGTAGCATAGTAAGGTAGGATTTTGTCGCTCATAACAAATATAGGACACTTATTTTAAATAAGTATCCGTTATATGAATAAAATGACATTTGAGTCATTTTACGGTGGAACGACCTTAATCAGTTAATCAATAAATAAAATAACCCTAAGCAGCTCAGCGGTTTCCTCTCGGTCGGGAGATAAGTAAATAAAGGTGGAGTTTTGATGAGGATATTTTTAATGTATGTGTAAATGGACGAAAGAATAAGCAATTAAGAGGAAGTTTTATTTTGGATGGAAAAAAGAGTTTTGATGGAAAAGAGAGGAATGTGATTAAAGATGTGCGCACAGATAAAAATTAAGATAGCAGTCGAGAGAAATGCGGAGAATGTAAGAGAAATTAATGCAATATAAAATATTAAGATTCAAAATACCATTGAATGGTGGGATGTTTTTATAAAATACTGAGTTGGCCGGGAAAACAGACGAAGAGAAATGGACTTTTTTGATAATCTCAAGTGCTCGTCATGTTTGAGAAGTTTTTGGGTAATAAATCATCGTCCGAAGTCTAACTTATCACTCCCAGGGTTAAGATCATCTACAGTAATCACGCTCTGCGCTACAGATTGAAAATCAAAAGCCTTCCTTATTCGGAAAAAGAGATTTACGTGAACAAGTGAACATGGATAGCTATTGCCAATAGAAGTATCATGGTTTCTAGCTACATGAAGACTAATGTAAACTAGAGTTGGATATCTTGTTTTCCCGGTGAATGTCGCAGATAAATTGATTGCAGTGACTCGATTATTGGAACGACGGCGGAGATGGAAGACCTAACCCGGAGTGCAATCCGAGAACGGTTCGTGGTTTAAGTCGTTATAAAATTCATTTAAATAATAACACAGAAATTAAACATAGCATTCATCATCCAAGTAGCATCCATACTCGTGACCCGTTCATTCAGCGATTGATAAATATTCATTGTTAGCAAACATTAAATATTCTACTACACAACTCAACTTTAATTCAGATCAACTAAGCACACTTTTTATAACTTTGGGACTTTCTACCACTCATCCCTTCCAACCGGTATATACTCTGAACCTGAGAATAGGATTAGGAGAAATTTAAAAACAATTGAAGTACAAAATATTCAAGTATTACAGCGAAAAACTTTTTTTCTTTAATATAAGATACCTATATAAGAAGTCAAGCCTGAATTTTCTTACATTGAATTCATCTCAATAGGAAAAACATACTAATAATTGTACTAAAAGGATTGGATAGATAAGAAAATGGAAATCAAAGTTAAATGGACCATAGCGACGATCTCAAGACGAAAAGCTTTTCAGCTTTCAAACGGGGGAAATATTTTCGAAACTCGACCGAAATATCGAAACGAAGATTCCTGTTCATCAATGGACGAATGGAATGACAAAGACAGTGTTTCAATCCACGTTAAGGCGTGCTAGCCGACTAGGCGTATAAGTCTTACCATATCATCATGGCATACGCTACGGCAAGGGTTGCGAACTTCGTGAGAGATAGTGAGGGCAAATTTGAATGCAAATGTTAGTTAATCTGTCATTATTAAGTTAAAGAACTCTTATTAAGTTCCTGCGTGACCTGAAAAACTCTCATTTTCCAGAAAGATTTAACTTCTCTGTGTTTGTGCGAGATATGCCAATGTGACTTACTAATTGGTTTGACGTACATACTTTTCGACCACATGCACGCACAAGCGCTAGTTGTCCACTCCACTTCGCAAGTATGGCCCACGCTCGCACTGAACGTAGTGCGTGGTATATATATATACTAAGGGGATAAACCTCAATTGGAACCCAGCCAAAGCCGTGGGTCGTGCGATCGCACGGGTTACGGGGTAACAACAACGAACAATAATAATACGTTGGTGTTGGAGTGAGCGGAGAGAGGGTTCATTTTAGTCCTGAAGTTTCGATGCAATAAGATCATTTGGAGGATAATTTAACGGTGGTTTCCGTACAGAGATTTCTTGAGTAAAAAAATTTCTAACCGACCCCCGACGCTAAATCTGAGTCGCAAGAGAGATCCGAGAAGGAATATTTGTGTAACACTTTAGAAAGAGTAGGCGTGCGTTTCATCAGCAGATGAAGTCGGGATTAGAGGGCGGAAGTATTTCATTAGGCTGAGAAGAAGCCATGCCCCGCCCGCGTCCCGACACGAGAGGACTGGAATAATGCGAGATTGAAAAAGGTTTGCGGGAAAACTTGTGCAGGCGAATGATTTTCCTTCCCGCCCCCACCCACCCAACACAGATTCCCACTGTGGATTTTTCAACAGGGAAAGTAAAGCATTAGAATATTCCGCGTCCCAACTCTTTTCCTCTCCCTCTCGTTCCCCGCTTCTCAAATCGACGTCCCTGCAACCTCGGGAGACTTCTTTCCTCAAAAGCTCTTACGTGCTCAGGGCGAAGAATCTCTCACGTATAGTCTCACCCCCCTGGGAAGCGTGAATGAAGAAGGAAAGCGGATGGCCGTAGAAAGTATCGATCGATTGATTGATCGATTCCTTTTTTTTATTCCTTCCTTTTGGATCTCTTCCGGCACATAGATCTCGGCCAAATTACCCAACTCCTCCCGACATAAATGGGTTAGCTATGGGTTTGCTAATGGTTCCCGAAGAGGAAGCGAGTTCCAAAGTTCTGAACACGCTACTTGGAGCAAACTAGATATCCGACTTGACAGCGGGACCGAGCAAGGGTCGAAATGCCTCCCCATTCCCAGCTAATTTTGAATTGTCTCTCGTTAATTTAGAAAAAAATACAAAGCACGCACGGTATTATGTCACGGTGGGTGATTTCGATTTGCAGCGATAGAAGGCGATCGTCACACCATTGGTGCTTTCAATTTTGTGGAATAACTGACAATCGCCAGCTTTTGTAGGCTTTATAGGTGGTTAGAAAAAAATGGAGGCGACATTCCGGTTTATTATCGAAGCCAATTTCGTCATTATACTCGGCACAGCTTAGGCCTTACTCTGGCAAACGTTTCCGGTGATCGCGTTCGATTTTCATCAATCTAGTTCAAAATCCACGGGTAATGCAATGTTTTGTGATTATTAGGCCACATCCACTCGGCGAAAAATCCTTCCCATGCACCCCTATTCTTGCCTTACCTTCTCTTATTTTCGTCAATCTAGTTCAAAATCCACGGGTAATGCAATGTTTTTTTTATTATTAGGCCACATTCACTCGGCAAAAAACCCTTCTCATGCACCCCTATTCTTGCCTTACCTTCGCCCTTTGAGCGTTCAGGGCCATGACTCCTCCATTTAATTTTAACTTCCTTGGTGGCTATCCTCTCCAAGGCGAGTTGCACAAATAAAGAATAAATCCTTTGCCGCAAGGTAATTATTTTCGTAAATTTATTCATTAAATCCATATTCATGCAATAAGTTTGATGATAGTGCATGCCTATATGTCACACGAGCAGGAAAAATTCATGAATATGGCGCTGACCGGCTGAAAGCCTGAACGAGAATTTTTTTAGTGAAGACATTTATGGTGCATAATCGGTACACAAAGAAGAGATAGTGAAGTGTTTTCCACATAGTATACGAGCATAAGTACAGTAATTACAAGGAAATAATTTAGCCTGAAGTATCGACTGAAATAATTGCACGAACAAAAATACTGGCTCACGATAATACGCATAGAAATCCAAAGTAGCAGTTCCCTGATAATATTGCGTGGATTATTGATCATAGCAAAACAGGTGGTTTAACAACAGATGTTTGCACAAAATAATTCTGCTTCTGCCATAAAATGAAATCATATCGACAATTCGCTCATCTATACAACGCGTATGATACTAACCTCTTTATTTCATTTCAACTGGTGGTGAATACGGCGTACTTCAATGGCATTTTCTTCTCAAGTAGTCGAAGTGGTCTCTGGGAAGGGTATGGTCGAAGCGAATGCGCGCAGAAAAATCAATCATTGGTCGCGTTTCGTCAAGAATTTACAGTCACCTAATTTACAGAAACTCACAGAATATTGGCATGCGCATGCGAAGTCCGACTGAGAGTTTTCATGAATTATTCAAGAATAAATTTAGGAAAAAATTTACCTTGGGACATCGGCACATTTATTCATAGATAAAGGCTACGGTTTATCTGAACGCAAGACGGAATGTGAATGTGTGAATAACCGCTTTCAGCTGCTTCATTTAATTTGGTCGACTGGCGATCGCCAATTGCTGCAGTCAATAGCCAGCTATCACCTTATATAAATCAAAACCAACGACACAGCGTAAAGACTCTGTGCCAACGAGTTACTCACTTTCTAGGCAATCAAACTGTCGTGGGTCGTGGGTCTCGGGTGCGCTCCGGTTAATTAATACCATTGAAGTTTTGAGTTCAGAGACTTCAAAACAGACTTAACACTTGAAAAAACGAAAGACAAAGTCGGCAACGCGACGTAACTTCCACTTTCTACTCACTGCCTTATTACAATTTTCATTAACTCATTGCAGTCTGTAAATTACCGAGCCTTCTAATTATAGTTGAACTTCAAACTAGAAATTTTTGTCAATTCGAATTTACGATAGTTCGTAAGAAATTCCATCGTTATTTTTTATTTGTACGCCAATAACTCGAAATTTCTTCAACTTGAAGCATTTTTGAATTCCAGGGTACTTTGATTTATCAAAGTTCGGCGGCATATGAATAAATTTATTGAGGGAAAGGAACGAGAAAATTTGAGCGTTTTCACGTCATTCTCTTTGTATGCTTCCACGATGGCAATTATTAGTTGACTCGGAAATAATACTTATATTAACGCGTATTTATTTCATTCGTTTCATTACACGTAATGGTCAGGTTTGGCGAGCCCTTCCCTGAACATTAGCTGGGTTGCATATGACTTAACACCACAATAGACGGTTCGTTTAAATAAATGCGACAGCATTTTGAGCAAAAAAGAGTGAAACGATACAGAAAACTTGTGAATAATTGGGTCGAACGGCTGGGATGAATATAGGTACCGCCTCTTATATGCATACTTGAAAATATTCCGATAGTATTCCTTACACAATTATTAGTTAAGCTGCATGGAACCGCTCAAAATATGTTCTTTGATAAGTAAGAAGTATAGGGGGGCAATGCGTAGAGCTTACTGAATGCATTTAACAGGTTGCGGATGATGGGACCACCTCTAGATGCAGAGATAAACTGTGGGATAAGCGAGTTTACTCGACAAATAAGCAGTCGTGGTAAGCGACAGAAATGATTTGGGAAGTATTGAAAAAAAATGAGAGAACCCTGGTGAAATGCCCCTTTCTTCGTGGAGCTTCATCAAACCGAGCCGTCCTGTGGGGTACAAAGGGCGGCTCAAAAGCCAGGAAACCGTTTTATCTCCCGGCACTGAATGATACTATGCTCTCGTAATTGTCTCGGAAATGCACAACCAAAAAAAGTATTAGGTACCTACTTCCCTGGACATACGGCGACATTTTGGTGCCATACTTGTAGCTGATGCGAAAAGTGAATAACGGTAAATTTCTACGTGTAAACAACCAAATTACATTGGTACACATAGTTCAACTGTTATTGTTAATTATCGCCATTAGAAAATTAGCGTCATCTATTGCATATGTAAAGCATTCGCCCGCGCTTAATTGTTTCCACGACTTACTGTTTATGGCTTCGTGTGTACACAGCAGTAAAATGTTGCTCGCCATCGGTTTCCGACATTCTATCCGCCATGGCCGAGCAGATTGCAGGTCAATTCTAGCACAATAAATGTTCCCGTGTGTACATGGCCTTATCTCCCAGCACTAAATTATACTTATGTGCTCTCGTATTTGTCTAAGAAAATACACAAAATCAGAGAAAAAACGTATTGATTCCCCGTTTTTTTTTTGTAAAAAAAGTGCCTAATGCTGTGTGCTACAGAATATAGCACACATTTTAAAGTATTGTGGCAGGGAGCCGGACCCCCGGGAGAATAGTCACGGTCATGTTCCAATCCACGCTGAGGTATACTAGCATTGAATAATTTCCTCCAAATTCAGGAAATTACGTCGCTATCTCATCCTTTAGATGAACTTCAATACCGTAAAAGTGCTGGAACAGACTAATAGGCTTACTTGAGATCCCGTACTAGTCGTGCTAATTCATGATGGTGTCTGATTCGTCGTGAGATGGAGTTGTGAACATCGTGAGTGATCGTGTGGATGAATTTGAATGCATATATTGGTCATTCCGCCATTTTATGTTAGAATACTGTTATAATGTTTCTTCGTGGTCCAAAACATTTCTCTTTGGATGATAAAAGTGGTACTCTTCGCGTTTACACCAGACATTCTTACCTGACGGCTGCCGTCACTCATTTGTTTAACGAACTTTTTGAACACACATACAATCCCTAGGTGTCCGTTCCACTTCACAAGTATGGCCCACATTGATAAAGAAGGTAGCATATGTTATATACCGATGTGGTGAGTGAAAAATATGGCGGACCAATATGCGGTTACTGCAATAACCTTTTCTCTGCTCCCCTGAGGGGAAAATTAGTTACACGCAACAAACAGTTGACGTGAAGGAAACACTACTGAAGACATCACAGGGCATGAAATTTTAACAAAACTAAGCAACTTTATTGTTAGTAAATTTCCAATCATTGCGAATGCACAAATGATGTGGTACGCATTCACGCGCACGGGTGCGAAGTTGTTCACCACAGACGGTGAAATTCTCCATGCAAAAATCTTTTGAGCATTTCACCAAGCCATCTTAATTCAAGGCGAATTTCAGCGGGGGTTCAACTTGCTCGTTTAAACTCCCGCTGCAATTCGCCCTGAATTAAGTAAGCTTGGGAATGTAACTGGCTAACACACACCTGACCGGCAATTGGGCGATCCGCGTTCGAATACCGGTCAAGTCAAATATTTTTTTAATGGCGAATTTCACCGTCTTTGGTGTATTTATTGTTCGCATCAGAATTTCACTTAACTATAACAGTTAGGATTCCCAAATGAGCTTCCTCTTCGTTTATTCCAGCACAAATCAATTGCTTGTTTGTTGATGTTTCCCATTACCCGCGCGATCACGCAACAATATGAAGTTGCTCTTCCCGTCTATTGATCAGTGTAATAGGGCAAAATTATTATTTTATTGAATATCACGGCCCACTCACCAAAAAAATTATCAAGTTGAAAAAGAATCCAGAATTAGCATAATAGTGGACTAAATGGAGTGGGAATGGAAAATCTGAGATGTAAATGGTAAATGGATGAGATGGTAAAAGTAGGATGGATAGGGTTAGGAATGAATGGGTGATGTAATAATGTGGGTTGGATGCTCCAGTAGTGAACATACATAAAAAGGAGCGCTCTTCGTTGGTTTGGCCATGTCGAGAGAATGGATGAGAGTCGAATAACGAAGCAGATTTATGATAGAGGAGTGAATGATACGAGAGAGGGGTGTAGACCGAGAAAGTCATGGGTGAATGTGGTGGAATAGACTCAGAAGAGAAGGAATATTAGGAGTCTTGAGAACCAGACGGCGTGTATAAAACAATGCATGAGGGTAACTGAAGCAAAAGAGGTATGTAAGACAACTGTCTTTGGCGTAACTCGGTGGAACTCCTTCATAATGAAAAAAAAGTACTTAGTTATAATTCCACACTTTATTGATGGCATGATATGCCGAAACCTAGGTCGTTTTACTTAAAATAAAGAGTAGAATCATAACCAAGTAATTTTTTCCAATACAAAAGAGGTATGCAAGGATTGTACAGTATGGAAGAAATTATTGAAAGAGGGGCAGTTTCCTAGGACTAACACTAAGAATTAAGCTTTTTCGACTACGTCTTACCTCAAATGGAAATGCATTCTGTGTGTTTATGTATGTACCAGAGCTATTTATTCAATGATTCAGTATACATTGACGAACTGAGTGGTGAAAAATAATGCAATTTTATATTGAAAATAACAAATCAATACATGTATGTATAAAAATATCAGCCAACATTATGGTCTTTGGAAATTATCCCACACTCATAGAAGGTAGATCAGCCCTTTGGAAGCAAAATGGTTTAGTGCAGCAGAAAATTATGAATGCAAGAAGTGTATGCAAGGGCAATATGGAGGAAATTATAAAAGCAAAGTCAGCTTTATTGGCTTAACTCCGAGGATTATTTTTTTACTGTAGCAACCGTAGCTACTTTGAAAGGGAGTGGTGTGATGGGTGCGTGTAAGAATACAGAAGTTTCGGGACCTAAAAACAGCGCACCCTTAAGGGTTGAGATGATCATGACCCCCATCTTTTTGTGAATACTGTTTTTCTGAGAAAATTGCGTAATTTCTAATGTCAATTAATTGCGCGGATACCGATGGAGGATATGAAGGGCGAAGAGAAATCCCACTCCTGCAATGGTTCCGTACAATAGGCGTAATATCGCAGTTCCGAGGTGAAGAAATTGGAAAAAGGATGGAGGGAAAACCGGAAAACCTTCACCGGAAAAGAGAGCTTTTGACGAAAGGTGCCAGGAATATGTAAGTTTAACTTTCCAATCGACACCTGGTGCACGGCCATAGGAGAGTTCTCCACAAACAGTTGAAGTATGGACCGCTTATCAGTGAAATACTGCTCAAAATTCGCGTCGAGGAATCGAGTTCACACAGTAAACTCGCGGAATTTCAGGCGGTCAAACTGTGATGGAGGGACCGTCGTAGCAGAAACCTTCATCCTATGATAAAAAACGTTACGTATTTCCGAGGCGGGATTCGAACCAGTGATCCTTGGGTGGCCACATCGCTGGGTAACCAACCTGGGGTGGGATCACGGTTCTTTCTTTATCGTTGTCGTTTTCGAAAACTCAAACTCGCATTCAAAGCACTCATTTTCAAAAAAATACCTTCAGAATGTAATCTTGATCAAATATTGTACAAAATGTGAATGACTAATTCCTTGTAAATACTGTGAATTCCTTGAAAGAAGCGAAACTTTTTATTAGCGAAACGCTAGAAATTAGGTAATGACATTTATTATTTCTTAACCAAGATATATACTTATTCTTCCGAAACAAGATAACCAATTTATAAATAAAAAAAGAGATCGAGAAAATATAACACCTAGAATTTTTACAACAGGGGTGGGATCATGGTTCTTTCTTTCGCGTTGTCGTTATCGCTATCCAAAATGCAAACCACTTTAGAGCAGTATTGCTCACAGTCACTGTTCTAAGAACGCACTCTAAAAATTAAAACTATTCATTTAAAGCACTTGACAAAATTTGAAGAATTACGATCACTTTTTTGCTCTCATGAGATCGATTGAAAAATAAAGATAACGCGAGCGCACGCGTTATGGAGAACAGCGATCGTGCCCTTGGTTACCGCTTGTTGGCTTATTAGACGCTGAATTAACCACACTTAGTCCACCCGAGATGCAAGTTAACTGGATGTACCTGACGGCAAACCTTTCGCGGTCTTTATTTGACTACGATATGACTAAAGCCACCGAACTTCTCTGATTTCCATCAACATCGTATAATAACATATTAGACCCTACTTACAATAGTAAAAGAAAGTAAAATCACAAACGCAGTATGTACTATGCGTCACCTGAAGTACTCACGGCAATGCTGACTCGGTCCGTGAAACTAGAGTGCACGCGAATGGAAAAATCTTTTATATCTCCTACCGAAAATCAGGACAAGAAATTCGATTCGGCTCCGAAGACAAGCAATTCTAAAAAAATTTTAAATTTTATCAAATTGACCGACAACAATGGTAGGCGTAATCTCACACCAACACGACTGCTCCAGTTTCTAAACCACCCTAGAAATATGATCAACGCAACTCAAAGCACTGAGGCCCCGAAACTTTCGTAATAAAATAAATTATCAGTGTAGAAATATAAAAAGGGTTATCTACTCCCTTGAACGTTCTTCAAGAAAATATAAAGAGAATGACTCGTCCCACCCCTTGGACGAAGAAAAAGCTCTCATCTGCTGCCTTGGAAAGGTATTAAGAAATGTATTCTTTAATGTATATTGCGTTTCGTGCGTCGGAGGAGATGGCAGGACTCCGCCGAGAGAGCTATTATATTCTCCCCCGCATCTCGGACGAGAGGATGGGAAAGATTATGTTCCGGACGAGGAGGGTCTTCCACGCGTGAAGGAAACCATTGTTGCGTCACCACTCACTGACGTAAAAAGTTGAACCGTTAGGCGAATCTCGCCGCTGGGCAGCCCGGCTTGGAGAGTAGAGTTTGGGAGGAGTGAGGAGATGAAGGAAACCGAAAAACGTACCCAGAGAGAGTGAGAGTGAATGAGATGGGGGGTCCGTAATGTCTTTGCGTCTTCTCCGCGCGCCCTGGGGCGGTCGTTTTCCGATACACGAAGAAAGCTCTCTTCACGCACCGTAAGGATGCCGTGAGAACTGGTGCAGGGCAGAATATAACGGGGCAAGAGGCACGCGCTAACTTAGCGTAGAGCTGAAAAGGAATTCCAAAACCCTCACAGGGTTCATCTACGTCGACAAACTACCCACAGGAGACTTTTAAGTTTAGCAGACTTTGCCAATAAAATGAGATATCAATCTCCTTTAATTATTATCTCTTTACATCACTTTACATGAACAGTACATCAACCCAGTACCACAGTACATCATACATAGCAACTGAAAACAAACACATATCTGACACATGACAACCACCAACAACAAATATCTCACAACCATCAAGAACACATCTCTAACAGAGACAAAAATGTAATAATACATTGGATAAAAAAGTTAAGGCTGTGTTGAGCGACACTGAGATCAGCACTGATATCAGTACTAAAACCAGCGCCGAAAATTCTAAACCATATTCGGAACTTAAATCGAATTCTATGCCTCGGAGCCTGTGTTTACTTGATGCTAATTTCAGTTGGCAGTGACACTGTCCGGGCATTTTTTTACTACGCAACCTAAATTTTTCCGTTTCCTGATAGCTAAAGCACATCATCAGTGACAGTTGTATTTCTTAAACAAAATAAACGTAAATGTATAATTCAGTATTTGCTTTTACTCGCAACGCTGCAGTGGAACCACCTACCACCACAAGTGATCACGCAAAAAGTATAGTTTTAGATGTTGCTACCCCCAATGAAGAGATGGGGATAACGAAAGCATAACATAGGATAAAACTAAATTTAGAAGATTGATACAGAACTTAAGGGTTTTTCGGTGGGAGGAAAAGAAGAAATGAAATAACACCTGGACGGAAAAGAGGAGGAAAAACCAAAAAGAATTATTGGAGAGCAAGAAAAGAAGTGGAAAATAAGAAACCAAACTGAATGCATTGTGTTATTTTACGTGGCCCTTGGACAGCCAAAATTGAGAGAGAAAGAGGAATTCAAAGTATCATCAGGAGTCCCACATGGATGTGTCATAGGCCCACTCTTGTTTCTTTTACGCTTTAAGAATATCAGTGAAGTTGTCCACAATAAACTTCAATTATTTGCAGGTGACGCAATTGTATACAGGAACAAATTTCGTGATCATAATTATAAGTACCTAAGCGCTAGCAAAAGACCTACAGCAGGGTGGGGAGCTAATTAAGTCGATGAGACTTGCAGATGATAAATCGTTCGCCACTCGGCTAGGGAACTGCAATCGCTCATTCATACACAACAGAAAAAGCTCCACATATTAGTATATGGAGAAAATATTACTGTCTAATTTTTTTGATGAGATTGAATAAAGCAGAAGCCTATTTTTTCCGATCCTCTGGAAAGGGTCAAAAGAAAAAATCACTCTATAAGTGCTGGGCTATTCCGAGATAAAAGAAAATCTTTAAAATGTTTTGTCCCATTTTTAGGTACAGGCGACGTGACGGTGTCCCTAATTATCCCGTCAAAAGCAGTGTGAGGGACAGATGACAAGATGGACGCCAAATTATTTTCCCGAATGGAGGATTTTCCCAAAAACCCCTCAATGGGATTCTCACAGATTCACCAGACGAAATGAAAACTTTGTTTCTCTTTCCTTATCCCGCAGTCAGAACAAAAGAACAATAAGAATCGATATAAGGAGAATATTTTAATCCCAAGCTTAAGGGTAAATGTTACGACACTGCATCTTAAAACATTTTGCAGTTTAGCAATAGGTCAAATTCAGCGGGCTGTTTCGGTTCCAGTTGAACAGATATCTGCCAAAGAAATAATAGTGACGTGGTTTCATGCTTTCGCCGATAAAATGTAAAAAAATCAGGGAAGAATATGGAAAAGGCTTTTGTAACGCACAAATAACCTTTTTCAGCCAGTGACAAAATAAAAATGTGCAGCGATAAGTGGAATCTAGTTACCAAGAACCAGAGTGGGAAGAGAACAATTAGGGGTTGAGGATCCAGGGTCATTCATTCCGATGAAGCCTCCCCAAACAATCCTTTCGTAATTTTTGGACACCAGAGGTGTCCCTGCTAAGGTAGTTTGAGCGATATATCACTTCACCTAGAATTTGATGAATTTGACCTCCTTTTAAAGAAAAAAACTCGCATATTGCCAATGATATCAAAATACTAACCCCTTGCCGAACTACTTTTCGAACAATTTTACTAAAAATATAAGCTGTTTTACATGGGATAGATTACGGCTGCGTGCTCCAGGGGCAGAATTATGAAAAAATTATGGATTTATAGCACATATGTTTCTTTAAAAAACTAGATGTGTGTAGTTTGCACGTTTTATCAACTATTATAAAATATAATAAATTACTCACCGCAGTAATTTTTACAGAATCTAAAAAAAAACAAGTTGTGAAAGCGTTTTCACCGTACGGCGTGAAAAAATGAGTCAAGTTAGAGACTAATGTTGAGTTGAGTTGAGAATTTCAACCATATAAAACAATATTTGTGCGCCATTGATATTACAATATTTACTTCATGGTTCTTACAGCTGCTAAAATTAAAAACTAAAACTCGAATATGGTCTCCATTATGACTAGGGATATATATCACTCAAATTATCACATAATAAGAACTTAAGCCTAGAATCCAGGGACTTCATTTCTTTCTTCTCAGTATGAGGTGAACACTATCTTATTTATAACAATCGAATAACCAGTCGTCGTCAATCAATAAACACATGGCAATGATCGTATTATTACAAATGGGCAGTAAACCATTTTTTGATACTTAACCCTTTCCATCTACATAACTTTCGAGCACCTCACATTTGTGTAATATCTTGCACACTGCGCGTAGATTTGGAAAAAATCATTAGTGTTGCATTTTCAATCAATACGGTGTAAAAATGCACTCTGATAAAAGATTTTCAAAATGAAAAAACACTGATTTCACTTTCTAACTGTTAGGCAATTTTACCCCAAGAAGTCAACGATTCACTCCAAGGTTTTAAGAAGATACAAGAAAAGTCTATATTTTGCCTCCTTACAGAATTAAATATCGATAAAGTGATCAAAACTCTATGTATAAAAATTGCCTTATTCTATCGTGATCCCCATGAAGAAGGGGAAGAGACAGTACGATGAATATTATCCGACAGAATATATTCATCATTGGGAAAAATAATACTTTAGGTGATGAAAGAAAATTATTAATTCTCACTTTAGAAAATTATTAAAGCAACGTGATTCCTAGTGATCATAAGGTGGTATTTGATTTTATGTTTAGCTATAAATTTTTGTAATGCGTAGATAAGAAAGTAGTCATAATCCAGCTTTCATCTGAGTAATTTATTTCTCCTGACATCCGCTGAAAATTTCTATGACGAAGTGACGAGTTGTGAACCACAAAGAAAGTTTCATGAAAAACCGAGAGCACTCCATTTACTCAAGAAAGAAGAGGTTTTCAAGGCCATTCTACGAGTAATCATTCCTAATCATAGAGATGAAACTAACACTCTAATTTGTTTCAAGGCATCACCATCACCTCGGCCAAGCGTTCCTTTAAAATAAATATGGATTCCCCATGACGTTATATAATTTCGAGGAAAAAATCTTTGGCTATTCCGACACCCTTCCTTGGTGTCAGATAATTGCAATATTTCTCGAGGTAAAGAAAAAAAGAAAAACCCCAATGCTGCTAAAGCCGGCATTCAAAGAATGTGAGACAACTCTCAGGGAAACTTGACTCAAAAATTTATTACAGCAACGGGAAATATTTTTTAACGTGTTGGTAAAATATTTCAGCATGGTTTCGCAACTAATTTTTCAGATATGTTTCCTTTTTTTAACAACAATGTCTTCTTCCTAATTTTCTTTGCAATCGAAAATTTATATGAAATATTCCTAGTACATGTCAGTACTTGAAACTAAAAATAATTTTGAGCAATCCAGGACATCTACGAAAGAGTATTGGCACCGACTTTGCGGAAATGATAGATATTCAACTTGAAAACAGAGAAACACTCGAAAATTTTCCATACTTTTACTGAACACCAACCAAGGTCTTAGCAAGGGTTTAGTGAATCAATACCCTAATAATGGCATAACGAGCCTGAAACCTTGACCGGTCCTCAAATGAAGTGTGGAATGTTTTACCGATGTTTCTGGCACCTCAATTTCAATTTGTTGTATTGTTTTTGTATGTTTTTTCAATCAGCAACAGCAGCTAACATTGTAAGTATGTAAATAATGCCTAATCAGGCCCTGAAGAGGAGATAACCCTAAAACAGGGATCTCGTGGCAATGTACCAGAATGTACTAAATAGGTATGAATGAAATTATTGAAATTATAAATGTCATATTTTTCTTGGCTTGACCGGTGTTTCTCTCTATGAGATGAAGCCAAAACACTTTTGACTTACATGGGAAAACGACAAAACGCGATAAGATCACTTAATGTTTGCGTCAATAATTTCCAATATGAAAGCTTGCATCGGTTAAGAGTATTCGGATCCTGACCCGAGGGTCCCGAGTTCATCCCACTGTGGATGCTACAAGTATGCCCCTACCAATGCTCAACTCGTGACACCTCCTTACCTGCGTACCAGAAAAACCACAAGAAAATAAGCTTGCCCGAGGACTCAGATGTGAGTTTGGCATGCCAATAGGCGCAGCAATTGGATTAGCTTCATCAGTTAAATTGGCCCCTGGACTGAAGTTTGTGGTTTCCGGGGCAATGAAAAAATAAGGGATGAAATTTTAGAACATAAGTTGGACTTGTTGGACATAAGCCCCTAGAGAAAACATAGAATGGCTGATGGATCTCTGAGTATGGGGAAGGCAAATGTAGCTAGCTGTTTTGTACAAAACCAATAGAATTATATTTGTCAAAACATAAAAAGTATAAGCCGTATCTCAGTCACTTTATTTCCTTCGGCCACAATTTGTCTTTATCTTCTACAGCTACCAATACTGAGGAGAGCCTTCAACCACTACCCTATATTAATTGAACTACAATTACCTCACAGTTCTGGCGCCTACTACATGAACTCCATCGCCCATCTCATGCAATAAATCCTGAAGTTGGGATACTTGTCATAGAATAATTTGAAAAATCTGGTCTTACAAGTAAAATAACAAAGGGATCATGCCATTATTATCCTCTCCAAGTGGAATACTCTTCTTTTACTTAAGCAAAGGTTACTTTCTTGTTCAATCAGTTAAACTACATACCCCTCCGTGCCATTTAGGGAGCATCTCGAAATAAAAACAATGCAGTGCCGATCCGTCAGTAATAAATCCAATTGGAGGTGTCGCTATTTGGGACGCCAGCCGAAGGCTGGCGTTATTGTTGGTGCTACTCAGCGACCTCAAATAGCGCTCTGGGGTCGCTATTTGAAGTTACAGAATCAGGGGGGTGTTAAATTACGCCGAGATAGCGCCCTACGTCAAAAAAGCGCAGGTGTAATCAGTTACAGAATCGCTCCCATGAGATGGTTTTACTCCTCATCAAGCGAACGTGTTTATAGCGGGCGCTATAGCGGGCGTAAAATGCAAAACAGCAGTAAAGAAGTTCCAATTCAAAAATCATCCCTGGGATAGAACTGGGATTCGTATTTAGATACCCCACTCTTAGTTTTGCATCGAGTGCGACGACTGGATATCGAAATCTAAGTATTATGAAACGTCGATATTAACTGCTGGACCACATTCGAGCCATCTCTATAAATTAGCCATCAGTCACCCTCCATGATGTTTTCCCCCGATTTCCCACGAACCAAAAAAGCTTCCGTTCTCAAAAGATCAATCGTAACTTTTCGGGGAGTAACAGTTATGACAGTTCGGAAGACAGCGAAGGGTTTCCGCAAGGGAGAAGATAGGAAGCGGCATGTCTCTCATCCAATCTTGTATGCGATCCATCTGTCTCCTGTGGGAAAAAAAATGCCATGAACATAACACACACACGTTCCCAAATCAATCGAACGTCTTTTGTTTTCAAAGAAGCTCCGAGTAAAAAAAAAACTGGTAAAAAAATTCCACTCTCACTCTGGTGCCGAGAGAGTGAAAGATAGGAAGAGAAAAAAGTGACTGCGGAACACCGCAACGAGCTAACACCACGCGCACTTATAACGAGGGGAGTCCCCAATTCCTTCCCACACCGTCCTTCCCCCTTCTCTCCACGAGACACTCACAAATACACATTCCAGCTCACACACGAGACACAAGATGGGGAGGTGGGGGGGGGGAACGTCCACGTAATTAATAGCTTTCATTTCCACCACCCCCGATTCTTTCACGACTCCCTGGAAACAGAAAGCGCATTTGATTAATAGAAAACCTTGGAGTTGGGCGTGAGAAGACGCTCCCAACGACTGTGGGAATGGAATTTTTTTCGAACCTATTCCGTCTTTTTTTTATTTTTCTCCTTTTTCCCCTCTCGCTCTCCAGGGACGATGTTTTGGATCCCCCTTTGCACGGACGCGGAAGGCAAACCGCATCACTTTTCGGGAATGCTGGTCTGAGAGGAGGAAAAGGGTTAAAGAGCGACTCCCGCGTGACGATAGCCGGAAGCTCCAGTTTCTGTGACTTCATCTCGCGTTCTCTTTTCATTCACATTACGACGTTCCAATCCCCGTGACTCTGTCGGGAGAGGAGAATCACTCAAATCTTGAAGGTGACAGTCTCTGGCTGGAATGTGTGGAATTCCTTCATGATGAGGGTAAAGAAAACACTGCAATTCCACAAAATTTGTTTATATATATATATATATATATATATATATATATATATATATATATATATATATATATATATATATATATATATATATATATATATATATATATATATATATATATATAAACTAGTAGACTATATAGTGTCCTGATAGCTCAACTGGTAGAGCACTCGGCGCGAAATCGGGAGGTTCCGGGTTCGAGTCCCGGTCACGGCACATTTTTACCCTCTGATTTCTCGGTTGTACCATCTTCCACATCACCAGTGTCTTCGTCCAATTTTAGTAATATGTTTCCTATCTCTTTCTTTCACCTTCTGTTCAAATTATTATATATTTATTCGCCTAAAAGGCGGTGTGTGAGTGAGTGAACGAAATGTATATATATACATATATATATATATATATTATTTATTTATTTATTTATTTATATTTAAACGACCGTGGTTTCGATGCAGTGCATCATCTTCAGGTAAACTTATTAAAATATAAATCCTTGCATCAATATACAATATTAAATATATAAAACATAAAACAAATAATGAATAATAAAGTAATAATAAAAAGTAATGAAATGAAATACATTAATCACAAAAATAAATATAAATTTTGAAAGGACAAGCATACGAAAAGAAATTGAACGACACGAAAAAATTCGGTGGTCATGCCGCCATCGCATCGTCGGCAACAAGAGACTAACTAGTGATCTATTATCTAGGGGGGGGGAGAGGTAGAAAAGGAGAGGGGTATGTGGGGAGCGAGAGGTGGCTATTGGTCAGTGGACCAAATTTAGCCCGGGAGATTCAAATGCTCTCGTCGCAGATTTGAATGCCATCTCACGAGTTCTCAATTCAATGTTGGTAGCTGATTCGGGAAAGGCTTCTAATATGGAAAGAGAGAAACACTTGTTGAAAGTTCTGCGATGGGAAGCGGTATGTTTAGGAATGGGATCAAGGAAGGGTGGACATTTGGTGGAGTGGCGGTGCCCATTCATTCGCATGGAGAAAGGGGTAGTGCATCCGCCAATGCAGAATGCGGGGCAGAAATTGCATAAAAGACAGTAGATGATATAGGTGGAAATACATTTGACCGTTGAGGAAGATCTGTTGTAAGAGGGGGTAGCAGAAGAGAGGAGGAGGGAGCAGCATTTTCACCTAGGGCGGTAGCAAGTTGAGGAGAGCGGTGGAGAGGGGGCAGTCGGTTGAGGTTTTATGGATTTTAAGATATCACGTAAGCTTGTGGGACCGTGTCGCACTTTTTTTATAATCATCAACGGTGCTTTAATGACATTTAAGGTTTTAATGTTATTAGATCACCATTAGGTTGGTGTTATAACACTGATGGTGTAGTACCTGCTAGTGTTATAACAACATCGTAACTTAGGTCGTCATTCATTTTTTTATTCAAGGAAATTTGCACATCTCTAATCCATCCATTATTTTCAAATTTCACGCAATATCGCCTCAATTTGTCTGATTTCTCTGTATTTTGTAGTGTTCAGTTCATTTTTATTAAAGTATTTAGTTTTGCACTAAATTGTATCTATCATATTTGAATTGTATTTATTGTTTACCAAAATATCTACAACTGACACAGTGGTCGTTATGCAATTGCGATGATGTGTTTAAGTTGGAAGGTTTGTTTGAGTGAGAAGGATAGTGTGACTAGGGATAGTTATTGCGCTCTTAGGATGACTTAATACCAAGAAGTAAACTATTGTTGGTCAAGAGCAACGGCGTAATCTTTCAAAACATGCTAAAGAGGTGCCAAACGTTACAATGCTCTGAGGAGAGAATTTGATTAAGTAGAGCTATTGTAGCACATACCAATTTTACTCACGACAACCTTTTCATATGCCGGATATTGTCTAGAAATGCCAGGGAAAATGCAATTGAAACGATTCAATCCGCGCGATAATTTAGAACGCAGACGTTCTACGATCAAAGATTTTTTCCAATAATTTTTGTCTCAAGATACCCCATTTCTATCCACCAGAATAAATAGTAGTCAAAATTGTAAATGATATGTATAACTTAGTTTTTCCAAATAGATCTATGTGTTAAAACTAAGTTATACTTATAATTTACAATGCTAAGCAAATTCCACGAAGTAACGCCCGAGACAACGGAATATAACTAGTAAAAATATTTTATAAATGGCACTCCAATGGGGAATACCTATGATCTAACTTCCTAATGAGGGTCCAACCTCGAAACCAAACCTTATCCGACCTGCGTTCGAGACTCGACCTCATCAGCAAAGGACCCTACACGGCGGAAGGCCCTTCGACGAAACTTGACAATTTGCAATAAATTTAAAGTTCACAAACTTATGGTAGTTTGGCGAGAGATTTTTATAATTTGGCCTTATTATAAATAAAAAGATCACATCTTTCGAATGATAACAAAATATCAGCGACTTACCACTATACTTTTCTAGTTATTTGCCAAAAAATGTCAGCTATTATCCATGGAAAATGGTACGGGTATGCACACAAGACAGACTTAATTTCTACAAATGAAGAGTTTATAATGAATAAATATCGTCAGAATATTAACAGTGCGTAGTCAGTGTGCTTTATTAACTATTTTTAAAAAAATCAATTACTCACTGTATTTATTTTTACAGAATCGCAACAAAATCTTCGGTTGCGAAGGCGTTTTCACTTAAGGCGTAAAAAATGAGTCAAGTTAAAGACTTGTGTACACATATGTAGTTAATTACAGATAATTGTGGCGCACATAAAACAATATTATTGCGCCATTCATATCACAATATTTACCTCATTCTTTTTACAGATGCTAAAATTAAAAAATTAAATTCGAATATGTTACCTATTATGACTAGGGAAAAATCTCGTTCAAACCTGTGAAACAATTGATAGTATTAGTGATAACAAGACAGATACAAGCGTTTTTGATGGACGTTCTACGATGAAATAATTAACAATTTTTCCATGAGAGTGCCTTTAACCGGTATGGATCAACATCTAGATACTATCTTGCGAGCCGGTGCAAGGGGAAACCTGTGGCAAGGGGAAACCTGCCATGAAAGGGAAGGGAAAAGGAAAAAGGATAGGGGAGATGACAAAGGTGAATTGCATGTATAAAATGTCCTACATGGAGGAATGAAGTTATCGGTATTTTCTCAAATGTTGTTATTTAGGCCCTTACAAGAAGTCACGTGCGCTGCCTGCGCCATAGATTACGTAAATTGGCGCAGGCGAAGGTAAATACAGCGTTTAACACGTGAACCTCAGCACGAACCTAACAAAGACGGTCGGAACTTCACGACTCTCACCTGAGACCTCTCGGAATGTTTTCTTAAATTTTATTCCATCGGGAGTTTTCTCTCGGTTCCAAAAAAACATTCGTCAGAACGATAATAATAACGTAGTAATACAGGACTTCGTCATGGCGGAAACTTTAGGGGATTACCCGCTGAGGTGATTATGAATCTGAGAAATACACAGTATAAAAAAACACGTGAACCTACATTGGAATGTTTGCCTTGGAAATCCGAGTCAAGGAGGATTTATTTTTCATTGCACAGTTCTGACATTCAGAGAATATTTCACTATTTTGTTAGAAAACGGAACTAGATTAAACAAATAGCTAGTTGACGAAATAGTTTTATGGTTCAAAAAGGGGGGGAGGAATCAGGCGAGATGTTGTGGAATATGAACATAATAAGAACTGCAATATCTTAGTTCTTATTAGTTTTATGGTTCATGATAAAGCAGTCAGACCGTGGAAATGTGGAAAATATTCTGGCGGAAAATATAAATGGACGGAGAAAACATTTATACTCGCATTCATGTATCACAAATGAGCTATAAAGGTAATTAAATCTTTGATTTTCATCGGAATTCATAATCGGTTCTCCTTTATCGTAATCACAATCGTTATCGTCAGACATCTTAAAATTGGTTTGAAATAACTCTCGGCTCAATATATCTGATATCCGTTTCAGAATCATATCCTCTTTTATTGAATGAATTCAGTAGAGGATTTGATTGTACATAGTCTCTGTGTCCCATAGTGCACATCTGTAACATATTACTACACAGCTGGATGCTGCCCGTCCAATCTCATGGGCTATATCTTCCTCTTGCTTTGTTTTCCATAGCTTTCCTTAAACCTTCCATCCACAACCGTCTAGATGGACCTCATTTGTTTCCTCTAAGAGGAGTTTACTGAAAGATTTGGTAGGGCCATCGATTTTCTGGCATTATTAAAAAATGACCAAACCACGTCAATTTTTTCTTCTCAATTCTGTCCATTACCGTATCTGTCATTCCCATACTATTGCAGATCTCCTCGTTGGTAACTCTTTCTATCCGAGATACCCTGGCATTTATTTCTTCTCCTTGAACAGCTCTCAACATTCTTCGAGGGTCTTCAGTAATTACCCCGGCTTCTCAGTCATTACACAAGACAGACTCCACTCGTGTTTGACCATTTTTTGTTGATATATTTTTATCCCATCATAAAGAATTTAATAACCCGATTATTTTTTTTTACTTTCTTGAATCCTATGTTTGATTTCTCTCTCGCTCTCTCTCTTAAAACGTTTTTATTAATTTTAATCAATTTGAAATACATTCGAAATTTATAAATATATATCTAAGAGAGAGAAAGTGAGGTGCATCGTGCATATCAATATAATAACGGCAAAGGACCAGGAAAGGCTCATCGTGAACTTTTACATATTTCAGCCGATTCACCGATTAATTTTTCTCTGCAGACTTTGTACAATCTTGGGCCGTTTCACTACGATGTAAAATACGCCAAAGAGTTCCGAGATGCATACCGAGATCACATTGAAATTTTAACATATTGCCTCTTATCTGAATCGCGATCATAATTCCATTCTAAAAAAACGCTCTCTCATTTTAAATCACTCTCTAGCCTTTGGCCCTTGTGTTAACCGGAAAATTTCTCCATATGCACCTATGTTCTTCAATCGGTTGTTCTCGGAAATTTCCTGCCAGTTCGTGAAAAATTTCTCTTCAATCATGTAGAGGCTACATTGTAACCACCCTCTAATTGTAATGCATTGCATCCTTGCATGTAAGCATTGTAATTATTTAGAGCGCAATAACTGATAATCGAATATTTAAGCAATAGATTTATTTTCAACGTCATTTACTATTTCTGTCTTCAGGCCGCTTTACACTACACTCAATGCAGTACCGAGCATCGAACTTTATTCATTTTTAATAAAAAACTTTGTACCTTTTATTAAAAATGGATATCTATCACTTCCACGAAGTCAATCCTGAAACAATCAAATTTATATGAACATTATTCAGTTTACTCAAAATTTGTTAATGAAAGTTTCAGATGAACCCTTTCACACGATCCAACTATCCGTTTCGATTTCTAACCGACGCATGCTCAGAGGTGTTTGTTTCAATTGTTCATAGAATCATTACAAACGCTATTTGTACTATACACAAACTCCATACTATCATACTCCTCCATCAATTTTAAGCTATCTACCCTGGTCCAGGGCCACATCCTACAAGTACTGGAAAACTCAAGGCACACGACACCCCACTGCCTCGTGATGAAAACAATCATTCATTTATTCTAGCTCCACCACCGGTATTTCCTTGAAACGCTATGATCGATGATGATTGGTAGTTGGAGACGAGACTCGAATGAAAAATAGGTATCGTGCTTATTTCAGTGTTTAGAACTGACATCGAATTCGACGAATTTATCAAATGCGATTGAACCTTTTACCGATGCGATTTTAAGTACGCTGCATTTGGTTCGATTTTTCGCACTGAATTTAAGTGTCGCGTCAAACGGTCATTAGTTGTCAGCCGGTTTAAAATGTTAAAGAACGCACATAAATACAGAATCGAGTAACAACGGACTTGTTGCAAAAGAGTAATGAGCCAGCAATAATGGGAATTTTCCACATCACAAAATAAAATATATTTCGACGCAGGTTTCAAAGATACTACATCATCATGTGGTGCAGAATTAATGTATTCATAAATGCATGAGTAAGTACACGCAGACGATGTTGTATTAAAATATTATACTTATGGCAGTATTCAGATGCAAAGTATAAATAATCAAGTAAATATACACCTTGAAGTAACTCCGGCAGAGCACCACAAAAATAAAAATGAAATATCTACGAAGCATAATTCTAAGTATGAAATATTATAGCTATCAAACCTTTAGAGAAGTTGAATAGTTATATCGAGTCTTAAAGGCTCTTAAGTTGTTTGGAAAGGGCCTACGTATTTATTCAGGTAAATGGCTCCATTCTACTATTGTTCTGTTAAGAAATGAGAATTTCCTCATAAATGTTCCTTGCCTTCTTAATTTAATTCGGTGGCTGTGGTCATTCTTTCCCTTGTAATTCGACTCTTCAACTCCCCAGCAAATCTCACCCCAGACTGTTTCATTTTCTAATATTTTATGCATTCATAAAATTGTTAATTCCATTTCCTTTACATTCTGAACTCATCCGTCCAAAGATTCTCAATATATTCCTTTCACACGCATTCAAAACTTCTCTCACCAATTTTTTTTACTTTTCCCAGTCTCTTAATATGGCATTTTTCGTATGGGTCCCCCACTATAGCCGAGTATTCCAGAATTGGACTTAAGTATGTTCTACTTTCCTTAAAAAAAAGTCGAAATATCCGAGTTTGAGACATTATATGAGGATCCTATAAGCCAAGGGGTGCAAGTTACATTTTTAGTTTTTTTGAGATAAGTGCATAAATGTGTTCCTAAAGTATGTGAAATTGTTGTGGCCAAGAGGTATAAGTGAATGACTGAGATCTAGTGGAGTAAATTTCAGCCACTTCAAGAAACACATTGAACATCAACAACCAGTTGAACTTTTAACATTAATAACTCAAAACTAACTTTTTGTCACTTGTACCTCTTGGTTTCTAGGCACTTCATATATCAACTAACATTGCAATCCATTGCAATAAAATGGACTAAATATTATAGTTTACTGACTTATATGTCCTTTGATGAATCTGGATATATTTAAATCATAATTTTTTAAATGTTTTTACGGCGCTTGAATTGGAAACAGTTTTTGCCTCCTACAAAACGGCAGTATCATTTTAAACGATTAGTACTTGAAAAACGCTCATCAAAATTGTATGATCTATTTAACTATACGTATTAGACAAAGTATCTAGTATAAACATATAAGAGGAAGGAAAACGTCAAGACAGCAAGACCTTGAAACCTAAGTGAATACATTTTATTTATTACTGTGAAAAAGTGCCATTCTTTGATTGCTAATTATGTTCTAACTACACCATATCAAGCTTAGATCTTTCATTATTTGCACAGGAGTTGGTAGCGTGCGATTCTCCTCCCATGAGTGCCACAAAGGTTAAATTTTTGTGTGGGGGGTAAGAAAAACGAAACCATGTTTAAGACATATGGGCAAAGCGTATTTTCTATTGCTAGATACTCATCCACCCTATTAGCCATCATAGAGTATTAAAGAAGCCATTAAAAAGGGACATCATTATTCCCGAGTGAATAATTTAGGATAACACGGATCCTCTTTTTTTTTATTCAGGAATACAGGATAGAATCAAGGGTGGTGTACTGGTCCGCGCAATGGATCGAAAAAATTAAAATTCTCCTTCTTTTAGCCCAATAATGCTCATAACTACTTTTTTCAGTTTTCTGTCTAAAGTCAAATATATTGAAACGTGTGACTTTTATTTTTCATATTTCAAGTCCGTTTTTTTATCCATTTAGTCGTTTCCGAGAAAATCGGTGAGTATCAAAGTGTCATTTAGGAGAAAGTCCTAGTTTAGGGCATATATACTGTCATGCGATTTCCATTAAAGTATAATTTTGAAACTGTTGACCATAATTTTTTAAGTTAAACTATGCTTTTACTTCCTTATTTATGTTTTAGGAACAATATGCAACTTGGATCTGGGGTTTTCCCGGCGAATCGTATGAGTACATTCTTCACAGATTCCCAACCGGGTCAGGGGTTCAGGTACCGACGTTTCGATGACAAATTCTGCCATCGTTGTCAAGGTGATTGTTGCCAGGACTTCAATTTTTTCGAATCCTGACAACGATGGCAGAGTAAGTCATCGAAAGGTCGGTATCTGAACTTCTGACCCGGTTTGAAACCCGTGAAGAATTTTCTCGCACTATGCCACTATTTACACTGTCTTTTTTACTTAATTTACTACAAAAAGAAAGAAGGTTAAGGTAGACATACGGCTGGTAACTTATTATCAATTAACAGGCAATAATTGCCCTTCTATTAGAGCTCAAAATTTATAATTTAGGTTGATAGGGCGCTCGGTAGAGGATTTTAAACATAAGGGTAGACAAGAACTATGTAAAAAAAAGTACCACATAAATGGATTAAACATTCGAAATGCCGAAACACTCTCTCATTGGTGGGTGTTCTGATTTCCTAAATTTTCGTCATGAGTTTCCATTTCTTGGACAACATTTGGCCTGCTATCCTGAAGAGTTCTTCAGGCTCAGTTGATGGACAGACGAAATGCTGTCAAAGATATTGAATCAAGCGGCGGAAAGCCAGAAGGCCAGAGTAACCATCATAAGCCCCGCGGTAACCAACGCAAATTCATGCCTGCCCATGTTAGTCTAGCCGGATTAGGTCCCAAAGTATCTGATTTTGCAAATTATTGACACGCGAGATCTGATGAATGGAATGTATTTCGAATGATATTGGTAATAAATGGTATCTTTGTCTACATTGGAAAAAAAATTTCAGGTAAATTTTATTCAACTATGAAGATGTGAAAAAGTGTTTTTTCCAAGTAAAAAAAGCTATTGATTTTTCCGGAAAACAAGCGAAAAAAAAGTTTTGCATATTAAAAAAACCTACACAAATAGCCTACACACGTCAGAATTGGTCAGCTTGTCGATCCGCCATTTAAAAAAAAACATGAAAAAACGGCTGTTTTTCCAATTGCTAATAAAAAATGCAAACATATAAGGCTCTAGTAGTACAAAGTACCCGAAATGTTGAGATAAAATGTTGAATAGTTTTTGCACTAATGAATTGGTTTATCCTGTTTTGGAAACAAAAAAAAACGTTTTTACAATGTCATTTCTCACGCTTTGAGCGGTCTTACATCAAGTTGAGCATTGAACATGCACGTTGGAGCTCAAGGTAATTCAACTAGTAATTGGAAAAAAGAGTGGAATGTATAATTAGGATTAAATTTTTTAAATGCACGTTTTTAAAAAATAGTCATGTCTTGCGTTATAAACAAATATAATACAGCTATTTGTTCTATGAAAATGCCGATTAATGCACATGAACGAATTTTTACGCAAACTTAAAAAAAAGATGTCCGTGCGATCAATAGGAGCCGAGGTATAGTATTTTGTTCTAAAAAATCTAATCTTAGTAATACTTAGTCTTAGTTTATGATCAAATCTTAGTATTTGGGGCCAAATATGGTCTTTTCTATAGTTATAATTATGGAAGAGACGGGAAAACACTTAAGTTTTACGCTTCTACTAGTATTTCGTAATTCAGAGATCACTACGTAAAAATCGGACTCAACAAAATGGTATTAAATGGAAGACGAAATATTTCCTTTAGATCAATATTTTTTCACTCATTAAATTATTAAAAAATGCATCTACAACGGCGAGACTTGGACTGAAATATTTCTAAAAGATTATATTTTTATTTTCTTTCCTAAAAAAATCAGATCAACCAATTCCATGAATTATCGTCAGCATCGGAATCGGTCGATATGTAACGGGCCAATCCTATTTCAGACTAAAATTCGGGTAAGGGAATCCAACAAAATTAACGCGAATGACTGAAGTGTTTTTTCAATGCCTCTCGTGCAGCTCGAGACCATTGACTCGCGAAACTGCCTCGTTCCGCCAGGGTTTTCCCCTCATTGCCACTGCGCTCGCGGAAGGCGATACTTCCGCCCTCTAAAATGGCATTTTCTTTAACGAGCAGCTTTCCGATTGACGAGAGCTCGCTTATGAGACAAGATCACTTCGAAGACAATGGTAGCTCAAAACGTTCACGCGGTGGCTTTCGTCGGCGCATTTTCACGCAGTGATGATCGAGGCAATGGAGAAGGTGAGGACAAGGGAAGGCCCGTCTGACCCCGAAGGACATTAAGTGAGCAAGCCTAGACCAAGTATCGTCCTCGTTGTGCCCGCCACATTCATAATGAAACGTGGCGCAAGGTGAATTGAAACAAAGTAATCTTGAGCATTAGCAGCACACGACTCGGCAATTCCTGCTGACTGTATCATTTAAAAAAAGTATGCTGCCGACTCACACTAAAAAATAAGTATTTGTTACTTGAGCAGAAAATTTAATTAGATACGGTACCTACCACTGTTTGGGGTAACAAAAGAAATGTTTATGTAAAAATGCTTAGAAAAAAACAATAGTTGTGTAGCTACTACTAAGCCTACTCATGACGTGTATTACAATTTTAGGCAATTATTATTTCAGTTCAATATGTAATAATCTGAACTCATCGAAATCATCAATACAATGACGAGATATCATTCAATATGGAGTATCATGGAACTTAACTCTAATAGGTTATGAAAACAAGAAATAATGGTGCCTACAATGTTTAATGCGTTACCAATTAGACAAAAACTATTAACAGTAAGTGAGGTAAAATTACAATGTAAAAACATTTATTTACTTGACGAAAAATGCTTAACATAATCTTTTCTGCCACCTCCGGGAGTTACGTAATCACATCCTGCAACACCCTGCATATATTAAATTTAACTATCTATTTTCCAGTATAACATCACTTTTGAAGTCTTCGTATATTTTTCGTCCCTTCAAACTGTCAAATTATTAGCTGTCTCTTCCCTCTATCACGCCTACCCAACATTCTCCCATCAATCAATCCACTGACGACAGGTCTACGTTGCACCAATGCCATTTCTCTTAAGGGGAAGCTGTAAATATAAAGGAGTCAGATAAAGTCAAAAGACCTGGGAATCACCGTAACTTTAGACTTAGCTTGAGGGAAACACTTATTAAACATTTTCAGCACTGCATTAGAGAATCTTAAGATTTATTTAGTGAATTTTAGGAAGGTTCTCCAATGAAAAAATTGAAAGAGAGATGCAACCTTGCTCTGGTAAGGCCACATCTTGAATAAGCCGCGAGCGTTTTTGATGCTGAATAGAAAGATTTAATTCGCGAGTTAAATAAAATACAAAGGAAAGCCGCAAGCTTCTTTAATGACTGCTACAAGTGACCATAAAGTGTCACACAGCTGATGGAAGGACAAGGTTGGGAACCGTTAGAGACTCGAAGGCAACACGCTAGTTTTAAAACTGATGATCTCAGGCCTGACCTCGTGAAAATTATGGATACCCATGATGAGAAAACTACTTTTGTTATTTCCACAAAACTTTATTACGCTGGCACGACGCGCGTTTCACCACACTGTGGCATACTCATGTTTTACTCACGCTAGTTTTAGATTACTTGAAAGATTTTCATCAGGCGAGTTTCAGTATGACACGGAGGATATAATTTTGACCTCACGCTGTGTCTCCAGAACTGATAAAAACGACAAAATAAGAGAGGTACACTGCTGATCTAATAGTTACAAAACCTTATTTCCACGTGCCATTAGTGATTGATTATTAATAAAATAATGTGACACCAACATAAGTCACTTGGGTTGGAACCTGCGGTTCAAGGGCGCACATTTCCACTTCTATTCTCTTCACTCATACCAGTTTCAGTCGCTATGCCAATACCAAGTACCGATGGCCAGAAAGCTGAAACCTAAGACCTAACATAAGACACTTGGGTTGGAGCCTGAGGTTCAAAGGCGAAAATTGAGACTCCCTCTTCTATTCGCTTCACTCAATACCAATTTCAGTCACTACCCCATTACCAAGTACCGATGGCCTGAAGGCTGAAACCGGTAGCTCGAGATGAGAAATGAAAGTTAAATTCACAAATCGTTGTATTAAAAGCGTATCGGACGTAGTAAAAAAATCAACATAGAACCATCCAGTTATAACCACTTTTATTAACTTTTTGGTGTGAACTGCTTTCTCTCACGGAGGCTATTCTCGCTACACTCCGCCGCGATTGTGGGAAAAATCGTCAATATATCATTATCAAAAAGATCTCAGGTTTTGGTGGAGAGGTATTTTTATGGACATTTCTTTCTCCAAAAAATGGAGAAGACGTAGAAATTTTTACGGTCGTAATGAGCCTTCAAACTCGTTCCGTATTCAAGCCCAGGATTCTCAACTTAAAATGACCGACAAGGATTCCCATGCTTTTCTCGTGAAGATGCTTAAGCGGAACAATGGTGAACACGGAAAGCTCTTCGTACGAACAAGAGCATTTTCGGAGCGCAGGAATTTTCCCTATGGGTCGCATTAAATGCTTAGTTATAAGGGATAATACCCAGAGATTTCCATGAAAACTCATTACTTTTATGTGGTGCACTGAGTGGCTCACCTGTAGGAATTTTCTCTAACTCGTTAATAACTCGTCGAGAGGCCTTCGGCAACAAAAATCCGCTCATTTAACGAATATAAAGTCATTTTATACCAAGTCTTAACGACAAGCAATCGTTTAGGTGTGTTAACTTTATTGCGCTAGTTACTTGAAGCAAGCAACTTTTGACGTAAATTGTAGGTGTAAAGGGCTCCACAAGTCCGCTTGCAGAACTTTTAAAAGATCCGGCAAGTCACTTGAAGAAGTGTATTGTTGCTAGTGTAAAAAGCTACCTCAATTAATCTCGCTCTGAACTAACTCGTGAAAATGTTTCGGTATTAGTGAAATCCTCCGCAAACTTTTGTATAAGAAACTTGCAGAATTAACTTGCCATTGTAAACCCACCCTTTCATGCAGGGAAATTTCGGTTCTTAGTAACGGTGCACAATATTTTCTGAAGCATATCGCGTGGAGGCTGTTATTCTGCCGCTCAAAGTTAAACTAAAGCCAAGAGGAAATTAAAAAAAACGAAATATTTCTCGCTTCCAATTGGAGGTGATCGTTTTTCTTTTTTTTTTACTTCTTGCGGTTTGTACGTATGAGTCATGGAGACAGTATGCTCAAATATGACTAAACTTATTATAAACCCACTATGAGTATTCATAGTTTACAATGATGCGTGTTAAATTGTAACTATGATAAAAAATGTAAACTATTGAACAAAGGTCAAGTTAGGGATCCATATTTTTCAATACCTCGAAGGGTGCGCGAAAAAAAAGAGACCAAAATGTTTAAAAAGAAACTAATGCTTCGCCTCACTCCAAGAATCTTATATCTTCAAACCTTAAGGAGTGAATGAGAAGTATTGGACCAGTGTATTTTCTCAGAGAAAGACTTGTAATGAGGTTAATATTGTCTTTAGCTTATTGTTTAACTTCACAGTAGCTGCCAATAAAGTAGGACTTACAACACGTTTTAGTAATATAAGTCTAGTTTTTTTTACTTTTGATTTGATGAAAAAAAAGTTTGTTTACCGTTGGCTATCATTATGGCTACAGGTAGAGTCATATTAAAGTAACCGAAAGAAATGAAGAAAAAGAGTACACTCTGTTTCAAGAATAAAGCTTTAACCTTATTATTTTCCTGTTTATCACAGCCATCGAAATTCTGCATCAAATTACACTTACCAAACTTCGACGCACAGCTATGATTATCAGCGATGTATAAATGCATGAAAAATGTATGTCCTCTTCATTTCACTGACAATGAGTAAATAGTATGAAATTATGAGCTTTAGGGTATTTACAATTTTATAGCAAAATTGCCTCTAACTAAATATTAATTCACCTCCAATATGATTAATTTAATGCTATTCCTGGAAAATCCTTGAAAACACTGCTAGTATAAATGAAATGTAAAGAATGTTCGGGTTCTGGCACGTGCGCGAGCTTTGATTCCCGTCATTGAAGTAGCCATATCATCAATCCTAGCGGAATTTAATCACAGCTCTCGACTACTCGTGTAGCGTCATTATCGTGCACGATAGCGTCATCAATTGCGTAACATGTCTTCAAAGACGATGAATTTAGTGAAAACGATATGTTTGTCCGACTCCCTTTCGCGGAGAAAGGGCACATATATAAAATGTATTGTAGCTTAAAATTCTATCAATATATCCAACTAAAACTTAAGAAAGAGAGTAATAAAAGTCCATGCCATGTTTTTATGAAAGGTTTCCACGGTATTTTTTTCTCGTTCTTCATTAATCAGGAGCCAAACTTGCAATTTGCCCACGAGACAAAAAAATTAGCATTTTTTTGCTGTCATTGTGGCAAATATAAAACGATTAGTTATAAAGTAAAACACGTTGTTGTCATTTCATTTTCAATTTCCCAAGAGGTAGGGGGGTGAAAGGATTGAGATTAAGCTGCTAACTTAAATCTCTAGCGGTTTAATTCCATTATTATCCTTGCTTATTTAGTTTATCAATAAAACATTACATTTTCAATGAAAAGAAAAAGTTAATTTTCATAAATATTTGAGGGTAAAGATACCATAATGACAGCTTTAATGTAAAGCTTTTAAATTTAAGTTTCCCAAATTAAATAGTAGTAAAAAAATAAAGATAAAAGAAATGAAGAACATCAAATAAATCTTGAGTAAATTAATCTGTAAAAATTGAATAAATATAGTAAAAATTTAAATATATATAACGAAACAAATTAAATAATCCCAGACCTCCAAATATTCCACACAAACCCTGGTCAAAACTTTTTACGTAAGTGGTACCAATGTTAATAAAAGGAGGACTTATACCATGAGTTCTGATAAAGGGTATAAACCATATTCTTCCCATTAAGAAAGTAGATAATATAAAGGGACTAGGCCCATTACTACAGTGTTTTTTATGCCACATATCTTCCCCAATTGCCTCGGTTGTCGGTATCTACCGAGGACAAACGTTGTCCGTACTTTTCTAATCTAGAGCTTTATCTAGGACGAATACTGATAGGATACTTTCTCTAACACCTAGGTATCACATGGCATTCGGTACTGGTGGTCACTTTAGCATAACCGGCGCAAAAAGACGAGGGCCTGTAGGACGGATAATGCATGCCACCTGTCGCTGCTTTCTTTCGGCTGTCGGGAGCGGGTGAAGTGGTTGAGAGGGGGGGGGGCGAGAGAGGGGCAGGGCGGCGTATGGGAGGGGAGGAAGGGTCAGTGGTCCGTGGACCCTTACTTCCGCCGGGCAGAGGAGGGAAGAAGACTCTTCCCCCCTCTAGAATGAAACTTATCCCCGGAGAAAGTTATTTCGCATAAGAGGAAGCACAGAAGGGACTTGGAGATGTGGGGGTGAGGAGGCATAAAGGTTTGGGGGAAGGTTAGAGGAAACAAAGGAGGTTACAATGTCGTATTTGCGTGAAGCCTTAAGTTCCGCCATCTATGTTTTTCAACTTTGGTCACATCGAGGTTGGCTTCCCTTTTTTCGATAAGCATGCCATTAACACCAATGGGATGAAATTCGCCATGAAAGAAATCACTTAACTTGAAATAACTTTACCGGGATTCGAACCCAGGTCTCCCAATTGCCGGTCAGGTGTGTTAGATAGATACACTCTACAAAGTTAAGTGCTACAAAGTGTAAGTTACGGTTTAACTGGCTATCACCGGGAGTTGGGAGCTCCGAGTTCAATTCCCGGTCAAGCGATTAGTGAATTTCACCCCTAATATAGGCGTTCATCTTTACATCTTTGCGCCTCTGGATGCGCCGATGGAGTTTTTTAAGTTTAATGGAGTTCCGTGTGTGACGTCGAGCGCAGGGATACCAATCTGATCGTCAATTGTTGTGTTCGTCCACCTGGGACGTCAAACTGTGAATATTTGATGCCGCTTCATGCATATACGTGCATGCATACGCGCGATATCGCACCAGCAGACGTCCCGCATTGGCACGGGAAACGTGTGATCAGGCAATTTCGCTACCCTCTGTTAAAATTCAGTAGTTTCCCTAAATGGTTGCGTTCTATCTTCATTTACTCGACGCTTCGAGACCACCCTAACTCTAACACGCGTGGCTGCGTACCATGTCATAAGTGCATTTCGCAGTCATTTGGAAATTCTCAAAAGTTAGTCGTTCTAATGCGACACTGCTGCGTTTATCCTCCACGAGACTTGCGTTTCACGACCACATCTCCTGTGCTACCATGTAGACTGGAGGCATGAGAGCATATAGTTTGCACAACCCCCTCCCCCCCCCCCCCACCACGGCTGAAACCCGCCTTGAACGAAGACGGCTTGGTTGTGTCACTGGTTAACATACCTGACCGGCATTTGGGAGATCCGGGTTCGAATTCCAGTCAAGTCAAAAGATTTTGTCAGGGCGAGTTTCATACCGGAGGTGTCTATCTTTGCATCCGTCCGGGTGACTGCGTACCATTGCATTTGTGCATTTTGTGTGGAGTGTGTAACAATGTATTATAATAAATGTTCAATCAAAATTCAACGAGAATTCCGGAAAAAACATGTCCTTCATTCACCAATCATACTTAATCACGTAGGAGATTAAATGAAATGCACCGAGAATAGGCAACAATTTTCCACAACATTTCGCATCAAAAAACAACATCAAGTAGTTCCAACATTCGTGGATTACCACGACGTAATAAATGAACATTAATCATTTTTCAACAGTTTTAAATATTTTTTGAGTATACCGGGACTAGCCACGGTATTTACCTTTACGAAGTCACCCGGAGTCTGTGGAATATCACAGCTTTTATATTTTCGGGCTATTACTTTATCCGGAATCGAGTATTTCAAATTACCTTGCTATTGCTATTTCAAATGCTTTGGTCAAAGCAAGCGTGGCCTTCTTTGGTCAAAGTAGGTGGTTCAAATTCCGGCAATGACTGAGATCTTTCAGTGGAACCCGATCCCTCCTTGGGTGATTTGTGGAGACCACTTCAATTATATTACTCCTTCCGTCGGGTGGGACTTTAAGCTTGGACTCCTTTGGAGTCTTTCGTATAGCGCAGGCTAATATCGTCGCCTGTTATCTCTCCTCCCTTCATCCATACCCCAGTTAAGGTGGTTGGAGCGGTAATCGTGGGTCATTGAGAGAACATTTTAATAATTTTTACGTCAGTCGAAAAATATTCTTTGACAACATTTTATTTAAGTGCATCTGTTTATGTGTTGGAACGCACCATACATGTAGCAATGGAAATGATATTTTCACATTTTTTTCCTTAATGAAAGCATGATGTGATCACATTTTTCGGCGCTGCATTCGAAATTTAGACTACGTTATATTGAATTTTTTTATATTGGACTCGGCATAACAACTGGATACTTGTTAGCAATAATTATAATAATAAAACATATTATTTGGCGTTTATAAGAACATCTGTTTATACGTAATCGAATTATTACGAAATATATGTGATATGCCATAGGGCTCCGTGCTAAAATAGCATTGAATTACCAAAAAGGAAATAGGTATGATGCAGTTTTTTGCCCTTTCATCAACATATAGATAGATATTACCAATGAGAACACCTATGAAAATAACACGTAACTCTGTACATCAACAAAAATCACTCCAACCACCATATACCTTCCCTCATTCACCTACTCACCTATCCTCAATGTCGCAAATCACCTAAGTTGTCGATCTACTCCTCTAAATAGCTAAGTAACTAATGAAACCAGCAGTGCCTTCTCCAGGATATTTCATCCTCCTTGATGGATTTATGTCTTACTTTGCTTTTGTTTCGATCATTTATCGTGCGTGTGAAGATGGAATTAATTTATCTATCTGGGATTTTTAGTTAATTTTCGTACCGATAGTTTCTAGGTTATATTTCGCTATCTGCGTCACAGTTGAACGGATTGCCCAATTGACAGTGATATATAATACAGCTTCCTACTGATTATTTTTCATTGTTTCCGCCCGAATGTTCTCCCCTCACCCACCTCTTTCTGCCAGCCAACTGCGCTATTATCTTGGACGCACTCTAACTGCGTATTTAGGAGTCTTCAAATATGCAAATGATATTCCCTTGAGTAAATAATTTAAAATTATCACGTTGGAGAAAATGGTTGCCCATGAGGTGATCACACGGAGCGTAAATTTGGCTACAGCGCCCCTACATAAAGCCCTTGATTTCAACTAAATGTGGAACCCTATTATGCAGTATGAAAAAAGGTGTGGCCGTCGCGGGAGGCCGACATAAGTTGAACACTTGAGTATGGATATGACTGGTAGAGGGGAGTACACGGTATTATATATAAATAAGCATAAATACTACATAAAGTATCATAATATATTATAAATCTTGAAAAGAGAAGGTATTATGTTGTTAGATGCCATTAAAGTACGCGTCACTACCATTGATGCAGCCTTTATATCCTAAGTAGCATATGGAAAGCCTCGGTAACATTGTAAAAATTCCTTGGCAAAGAAAATGAAAAAAGGTCTAAATTTACATGAATAGTTCGCGTTAAATTCAAAATATTCAATTTATCGATTGATTGAGAAAATAAAATCGGAAAATTAAGGTTTTTAATGACTTGGCCTCATTTTGAACCAAGAACCACATTTCTAGCTTTAATATTTCACATTTTAATGAATGAAAGGAAAATATTTTACAGGGATATTCCGTCAGGGAGTCTGGAGTCGCGTGACGCTAGGCTTTCGCGAGATTATCCCCATCCGTAAGAAGCGCTCCACTTCAAAAAGTGAGCAAAAGAGCCGAAGAAGAAATGCGTATGTGGTGCGTAGTAAGAAAAAGAAGAAACAGGTGGATTGGACCCACCCTGAGACACAATGAATTTTTCAAGAGCATAACCGAAGGGAGTGGTACGCATCTGATCAATTCTATTCTTCGCATTTTTTTCCCAGTGACTCTTGAGGTGACCCTTAAATTGAAAGCGTCAAGTACGAACACTCCCCTTTGACGTAGCAATGGACCCGAGCGCTTACCCCAGATTACATTCAGCCTATCATACACAAGTTCATCATTCATCCGTCCTTATCCCGCATGCGAATGATTACCCACGATAAAAGATGTTCCTTAGCTTTTGCTTGACGTCTTAAAATTACATAAGGGGCCAGTTTTCGTCCTTCGGCTGAGGCTGTAACAATTACGGTGTTTCTAGCTCTCTAAACTCCCGTGTAACTAATTCGGCACGAAAAGATTGATCGGCAGTGCCCATCAGCCCAAGAAGGTAGTCATGCTTTTTACGTAAGTTTATAACATAACATCTCTGCATAATTACTCATAAGATGCTGTTCTTAAAATCGGCAAAGGAGAAAAAGGCCTTTACTTTGCAGCATCCTTCTACACCAGCCGTCGACGAGGGGTCTGACTGTCGTGGTTTCTTTTTCAATAATCTACCAACCTTGCTCTGACGAAGATTCAGAGCCATTATGAATTTAAAGAAGAGTAATTAGGCCACTTAGAATTTTTTTAAATTTGTCTTCTTAAGAAGATTAGAAAAATTTTTGCTACATAATTGCTGAGCCTGTTTTGAGGGTTATTACTGTTTTACTAATATTTCCCATGTCCATTCCAGTTCCCTAATCATCTTGGGGCTGCATGATTTGTGTATTTTCCAGTGGTTTGAAAAGTGTCTTAATTGGTCTTTCTACCATTATCTCATCCTAGACTGCACCTCTAACCTCACCTTCTGAAAACACATTTAGGTACCCAAAATCCTAAATTTGTGCACAAATTGACTAATATTATTCTTCTCCTCCTTTATTTTAATGGCTGTACTATCAGTAAATTTGTTGCAAACATAAGGTATTATTGTTAAATATATTTACCGGAAAGGTGTAAAATAACACCACTTCTTTAGAAAAATAACTTCACTTTTGAAGAAAATTACCCCAATTTCCACCAATAAATAACCTCACCTTTTGTAGTTCCCTGCTCATGACTTCCATAAGTAATCAATATGGCGGATGCGCAATCACTGGATGCGGATGCGCGATACTAGGACACTTAATCACTTTATAAAAGATCTATTATGCAACGAATTACGAGTTTGTTTACTCAGGGTGGATATTTTAATGTGTGTGAGTAATTTATGTACACAAGGTAAATATTCGTAAATGTTATTAAGAGAAATGAGAGTATACCAAACATCCGAAGCAGTGGCTACTGGGAAATAAGTTATGAAAGGACTTTTTTCTGCATCCCTCATTTTGTAATGAGATCCATAATTTTATGAATTCCATAACGATCGATGTTACAGCTAAATATTCGTGCAACCGGCCTTCGTTGGTTTAAGATACGCGTCAACTTCAAATGCTGTGTATTGGATTCACGTTCATGACTTCGGTCTGCGATTGGCCGCCAAATGTAATGCGCACAAGTACTTATCTTCCACCTTTTAACCTTTGGTGTTTTACAAGCACGGACCTAAATTTACACCAGAGCAGAATCATCACTTAACTCATCGGGTCTATTTTTTATTTTCATTGCATTCAGTCTCTCTTCATGTAATCAGAGCGAGATTTTTCTCTAGTCACAAAAGAAGGTCTATATGATGAGGTCAAATTTATTCAATGCTATGCGTAATGATAACTAGTGATGATAACTATATAAATAATGATGCCGACCTCACTAGTAATTCCTCACTACTATTTACCAAGGTCATTCGATATCTCGGTTCTTCGCCTCTGCGAGACTATCGAAATCTCTATCGATGGTACAACATATCGAATAAATCAACCCTGCTATTTACAAATAAGACCATTCTTATGTATTCGAATATATTTTAAAATTGAATTAAAAGCATGAAGAAAATGCTATAATGCTGGTGAAGCAAAAGCTTCGTTTTTGTCTGAAATTCTCAGGAATTAACCATATATGAACATTTGAGGCTTTGAGTTGACTTATTTCTTTCACGCCGTGGGTATACTCAGAAGACCTACGCCACAGAGGGTTCTTTTTTCGATTTTATGACACGTATTACTGCGCGGAGTGATTGTTTTAAATTAATTGAAAAAACATACGAAATACACTCCGTTACATTTTCGACACAAACTGCGCCTCAGAACTTCATTTTTTGAAAATAACGTCTCTCTGGAGTGCTCACCCGCACTAAATCCCATGAGAGAGTGTTTCTATTCTTTGCATATATCGCGAAAAGCAATGCAATAAAAAACTAATACTTCGGTATCGTAAGGAAGATGGGATCTTTTTATTTAAAGCGAGGCCAAATTCATTAAACTTTGAGTGGTAAAATATCAATTTAATTACCTTAAGGAGGTTAGGGCGTCCCACGGAAAACGGCTTCTATTTTTTCATAAATATCTCGAAAAGTTGCGCAATGTGCGGCTGATTTGTGATACCAATATAAAGAAGAGATGTTTCTCTTTATGATAAGGTCAAGTTTATTCAATTTTATGCGTAATGATAACTGGATAACTAATGATGTCGATCTCACTAGTAATTCCTCTCTAGGATTCACAAGTAAGACCATTTTTTATCCAAAATTCGAATTAAGGTGGCTGGAGCGGCAATATTTGGTCATTTAGTATCTACACATTTCAAAAATTATTTAAGTAAGTCAAAAATAAATTCCTGGGGATTTCACTTAAGAGCATCTTTTTGCGTTGGAAATCGCCATTAAGGCAATAATGGAAATTATGCAATAATTATATTTTATTTTTTTCCCGAATTAAAGGCTGACATGACTAGAGTTTTCGGCACGGTGTTCAAAATTTCGTCGAATTTCGACGACGAAATTTCGAATATTGAAATATGATGGTTTCGAAAATCTATGGGTTCCCCCCCTCTCCCCATTATTAGCCGAGATTTTCATGAACTCAATAGAACTCAACCTCTTCAATTCAAAAAACCCATTAACCAAAAATATCTGCTATTACTTCAGATATGTAGATGACGTCTTATGTTTATGGACAGGTAGTAAAAGACAGCTGTCGTCATTTCTCGAGTTACTTAACTCCCTTCACCCCTCCATTCACTATACCATGGACTTTGGAGGCGACTCCATTAACTTCCTGGACTTGGCCATATCCATACGAGAGAAAAAACATCATTTCTCGATCTATAGAAAAAGTACGTTTACCGACGTGATCATTCCCGCTGATTCCCAGCATCACATACCCCAAAAACTTGCAGCCCTTAATTCTATGGTCCACAGACTGGTATGTATCCACATGAGTGAAGCTAATTATAAAGAAGAATCAAACACAATAAGGACTATAGTAACAAACAATGGATACAGTGAACATTTAATACAGAAACTTCTCCGCAAAAAAGTGAATGGCAATACAACCAAGTCTTTGACAAGCCTTCAGGTTATTCAGGGGAAAAACCAAAAAAGTGGCGTAAGTTACCGTTCCACGGACATATTTCATACTCACTATTAAAACACATCCCGAAAGACAAATACAATGTGAGCTTCTATTCCCCACTCACCATTGGGAAAGTGCTTTTCAACTTTAAAGAACGTGTTGACATCCAGGACAAAAGTCGTGTGTACCTGCTCAAATGCAGTGATTGTGACGGGGCATATGTGGCAGACTGGAAGAAAATTCAAAACAAGAATCAACGAACATAAACGACGTTTAAAATATAATGATTGTAAATCCTTCTTTGCCAAACACCTGATAGAAACGGGCCATAACAGTGATTTTAACCTAGAAGTGTTACATGTACATGACAAAAGTTGGAAACTAGATACTCTTGAAAAATTAGAAATTATGAGACATAAAATGCTACCAAATGTTCAGATGCTAAATGACGTAACGGCATTCAAATGGTCCCAGCTGCTTTCAAAGTGTTTAACCTTGTTCAAATCTAACCTAAAAGACCACAATACCCGGACTCCACATTCACCACCACCAGTCAACTATCCCAACCCCCCTCCCTCCCCTCCTGCAAACGGCCCAATCCAATCCCAATACCAAAACCCAACTCCCACCCCCCACCCGCGTAAGTCTTAGCACTCACCCCACCTCCTCTCCCGGTGTATATAAAGAACCCGAGCTGTGTCAGATGTATGTATACCTTGACAATGACGCTAAGACGTTGAAATCAATTGGGAAAAAATACATCATATTGTGGAATAGTACAAAGTTTTTCATTTAACATACAAAAAATAGTTCCCCAATCAGATAACCAGATGGCGAGAACATCAACCAAGCCTGATGGTCAATTCAGGATTGGAACATGGACTGTAGCATCACTTCACACCTGCGGAAGACTGAAAATTCTGAAAACTGAGAAGTGGGCCATGGGCCTTGATGTTTGGAAGTCAGTGAGATTAAGTGGTCTGAAGAAGACTTTTGGACAGGAAGCAACAGGATCATACACACTGGATCATTAAACATGCAAGGGTAGGAATTATTCTTAAGAAGAGCACTATGATGCATGTGAGAAAAGGATAGTCATCGTTAGGATAGCAACTAAGCTGACAGACACAATAGCTCTACAAGTCTACATGTCTATGACGGAGAATGAAGAAATCGAAGCATTCCTTGAAAAATATCTAGGAATTAAAAAAAGGTGAGAGAAGAATAATGCTTGGAAAATGGTACGCCATTGTCACACAAATACAAGAAGGAATAATTACGGGTAAATATGGATTAGGAAAATAGAATGAACGACGAGAATCACACTTAGAATCAAACAAATTAATAATAGCTGTTTAAAAAATCATCCAGGAGTAATTAATGCATGGAAGGATATACAATTGGACTTAGAAGTGGATTGATTGATCAATTAACGAAGAGGTACTGAGATGAGTGGGAGATGATTGAAATCTCATAGAACTCAATAGAACAGCAGGGACAACCTAATTTGGCATATCCATTTTGAATTAAAACTTCGAACTTTTCGGCATATTTTAAGATACGAGTGTCTAATGAAGACAGCCAGAAGCAGAGTAAGACCTCGGCTGAGACAAATGGAGGAAATAATGAATGATGAGGAAACAAATAAATATGTAGACGTGAAGAGGCTATCTGATAGGAGCATAGAGTGGAAAGCCATGTCAAACCAACCATAGTATGACCAGTAGTGATGATGATGACAAAGGCACAATTGTGATTTAACAGCAAGGAGGCCAATTCGTATAAGAGCACATTCAGAATAAACATTTCACAAAGAATGACACATATTCTAAGGTATGTACAAAAACAACTACTACAAGTTCTACTACCTCCATTCATAAAATTCCTGCATTTCCTGTGTACCTTGACCTCTCAATGTAAAGTTTTCTTCACTGACAATGAGTGAAGTAAGATTTTCAAAGATAAAATCATGTTTCCTCAGACATTCGAGACCTGATACTTCCACAAAAAGGGAATTAATGGCACTCATGGACCAGAGATTCTGTTGCTCGTTCCTTTTGATTTTACTGACTCATACTGGAGATTATTATGACTTTGGAGTGACTAGCAAGGAATTACCTGTACGTACACAATTTGAGGAGATACAAATATGCCATCATCCTCTGAATGATTGCATAAAATAGGACCTGAAATCTAATTTTAGGTGCGTATAATTAATTGATAAAGACCAAATAAGAGATCCAATGCCTCGTTTATACAAGGTACTTAGAGCACTAAGCCAACACACACACAGAGTGTGCCTAAAATGGCACCGCTCACTTATTGAAAACAAAGAATATGGACTTAAGAAAGCAAATTCCCAGGTAAGATATCAATTTCCCTGACTTTTCCAGGTTTTCCAAGTCTGTAGCAACCATGGAGAAGGAGTGCAATTCGGAAGAATTTGATGTGGAATTCTGATAATTCAAGTGGATAACAATTTGTTAGTGCATTGGTAACAAAGTTGATTAATTGGTGTGCATTCAAATACCATTTTAATGTTTATATTTAATAATAAATTCGTTTCCAGTTTTAGCATAAACCTTTTTTTCACTGAAGGTTGTTCAAATTCAACGTTCAAATTAATTCACCCAACTACTTTCCCTTCGCCCGTTTTTTTTATTTTTACATCATTTTTTTAATTTTTATGGTATTAAAGTCCTGTACTGAGGTTTCATTTTGAGTATATTTAAGAACTATTTGCTTTTATTCACTAACTCCTCCTATCGGGGTACTTCAGAAATCTTTTTCCCTCACATCTCCTCAAATGATTGATTTTCGTCAAAAATAATTACAGCCAAATTCAAATCAGCGGGTCGATAAAATATAACAGGAACAATATTTTTTGCAATGGGACAAAAATATAATTTTTCCCTCTTTTTCGCGATCCGAATCACTGTGCTTCGGTGACTGAGCGAGAACCGGTGTTTTTCCATAGGGGTAGGCTTTTGCCGTTAAATTTTCACGAAGGGGGATAACCATATGGAAAAATTCGACCTGCTATTAGAAAGCATCCCTGTTGATTAATAGTATCACATATGAATAACATTAGTAGTTCGTTCACGAAGACCTCTTGATGGCTCAATGATAGTGACGGTTCGATGATTAGATGGATATCGTGACGCATGAATATGAAAACAAATGTTTATACTTTCATTTGAGGTATCGAATTGGTTTCACCCAAAAAAATGAAGAGGCGTCTTTCAATTTAGTAGGATAACTTTAAATGGGTGATTTAAAGGGCTTTAAAGAGGTGCCATCGTTTTTTCCATAGTTGAATGACTTGGATGGTGATGAGAGGACACTTCTGGATGAAATTAGGGGGAGACAGGGTAGATGGCTGGAAGGTGTAATGAGAGGCGATGGTTTGCTTAAGGCCGTGGTTGAGGGAAGGATGTTGGGCAAGCAGGGAAGGGGAAGAAATAGAATAGATTTTATGGACGGGATGAAAAAGGGTAAGACGTGCGCTAAGATAAAGAAAGAAATAAAATAGGTAAATATGGCCCTGCACCAGAGAACACGGAGGATATTTTCTGACTTCCATTAAAACCTACATATAACTGGTAGATTACATGAAATGAAATGAAATCCATATGTGCAACCGGGTGCATTTCAAATTGGGGAGGAAAATTTTGGCACCTAATGATAGATAAGCGCGGAAGAGACATAACTGGTATTTGAACGACAATTTAGCTATGAATTAATTGCATCCTAAAATGATTAACCCTGCGTTTATTACGTCAGTGTCTCTCAAAAATCTCCGAATAATGGTATAAAAAATGTTTGGTTGGTTAAATGCCGCAGTTTAGTTATATGACATGCGGTAATAACGCCTGGAAATGGATTTTAGGGTGAAACTTCGTAAGCAGAGGTTTCTTCGAAGTCCTCTTCCTGATGAATGCCTTCCGGAAACCGCCTGTAAGGGTACCAATAACTAGGTCCTTTAAATCCACTTAAATGAGGCGAGGATAAAAAAATACTTAGTAATTTTCCTCTCCATTTCATCATTGGTACCTGACCAGTTTCGACGATTTATGTCATAATCAAAGGTATGACCAATAAAGATGATTTAGTGGCGGCTACAGACCAAGTTATTAGTAAAAATATGAGTACAACAAAGTGGATGAAATTTGCCATGAAAATATCATTCGACTTAAATTCTTATCCCCCAATTGCCATTCTGGTGTTTCAGCCAGTTACACCACCAAGCCATCTTAATTCAAGGTGGGTCGAATCCTGGTAAAATGATTTTTTCATGGAAAATTTTACCCTCTTCGGGGTATACCTATAAATTTGCACCCGTTGGCGTGACTGCCTGACACATCATCTGTGCTACCGCAGTGATTGGAAACTTGATAATAGAATACCACTGGCTTGGTCATTAGTTGTCACAGTGACAGAATACCAAATGCCGGCAATTGAGGCGGTTCCAACGTAATAGGATATATATGTCATTCTATTCATGTTCTGGGTACTTATAGAAAAACATGTCCTCTGTATAATATGAATAACAAAATGTTTCCTTTCCACGCTAATTTTCTCCAAAATTGAACTAAAAATTACATGGTGTTAAATGCGACAGCGGGAGAAACACTGCAAAAATTGTATTTTTCTACCAAACATAAATGACATTTTCACTTCGAAATGTTTAGAAAAAGCTCCCACGAAATAGAATAAAAATTAAGTACAAGAACCTTACCATCTCAGTTTTTTAGTTATTAGCTAATCACCGCGATAATTGGAGTCAAAATGTGGTAATTCAATAGAAATGGCACTGCAGACGGCGCTGCTGCTAGGCGGCGGCAGCAGGCTGCGGCAGCGGCGGCGGCGGCAGACTGCTAAGGCTATAAAAAGTGCTCATTAAAAATATATTCGTGGAAAATCTGCATACTATGTGACCTAATTTTGATGTCCAATAACTAACGCATGCCATCAGCGAAAACAGGATATTTTTTTAACCAAATTTTCAAAAATTTGGAATTTAGTATTTGTATTGACTTACACAGTCGCGGTGGAACCTCCTTAATAGGTATCAGATGGGACGATTAGCTCCGCAGTTTCTCATGTAGGTGTGCGGATAAATGATTTCGAGCGAGTGAACTGAGGTTTCGTTTCCCCAAAAATGTCATTAGGGGAATACTGGGAGCACATCGACCATCCTCGAGAGATAACACGCATGCCTAACAAGTTAGCGAGCAAGATCTGCTCTCTCTTTCCCCAGCGAAGGTGATTCCAGACAAGGGGCTCATTTTTCCAAGCCTTTAAAAGGAGGAAAGCGGTGGAGTGGGGAGAGTTCGTATTAACCATGAGAAGAGAAGCGACTATGCGAACAAACGGATCGGACAGTCTCCCCCGGTGGAACGCCGCGGACTGCAGTTTCCTTCCGGTGTCAAAGAAAGGGGAAGAGGAGGACTTTAAAAAAAATGCTTAAGGAGATGCGCATAATGCTTACCTCCTCTCCCACCATAATAGGCAATTAAGCAAAAAATTGAATCGGTGCTCCCACACGGGGAATTTTCCCTTCTTCTTCCGCGCGGCGCTCTTGAGGAGAAATAAATAGGAAGACACCCACCCACTTCCACGAAGGGAACGGTTCTATCGGACTATTCGCGAAACAGAGCCATTAATGTTTTCGCTTTCTTTTTAGAAATCGAAGGTCGTAAGCTGGAGGATGATTCACTGCCTTACAACCAGTCACAGTATCATCCAGCGCGAAAATTAACGCGAAAGTTAACACATTAAAAGGAGTCATCAAAGGGTAATCACCTAATATCCAACTCAAAGTTATATTAAACCAAAACTACACGTTACGCAGAAATTTCCACGTGAAAACGTTCTTTTAGAATAGAATCGATTGTAGATAACCACGGGTCGAAGAAGAGAATAGATGGAACCGTACGGTACGATAGTATAGAAGAATACTGAAGTCATTATAATGTGCAATCGACCATATTGAATGGATCAGTTGAGCAGTTAATTCGCCTAAAACATAGGTATTAGAAGCGGAATTGTCAAGGTACTGTTATTATTTATATAGATAAATTCAAAATGGAAATAACTTCCAAAAAAGCATGGCTTTGTTGGAGAAATTTATGGATTAACCATGAATACCCCTTGGGACTAACTGCGCGCAAAACCCATGTTAGGTGGATAATTTTTCGCAAAGAAATAGGCTTCACTTTCGCGCGCCAAGACCCCATCTACTCTCTTTATTCTATGTAGGTGAAATTAATTTGTTGAATTCGCTCATAACGATAATACAAAACTCTTATTTGATAACTATCCACACAACTTTAATACTGTAACTTGGCCAGTTTCGGTGTTTTACGTAATTATCAAAGGCAGACGAAGAGGGTTTAGTCGCGGCTTATTTATTGTTCCTTAGTTCCTCCTGCGATGGAACACTTCGTAAATGTTGTAATTTTAACGGAACACCTTGCTTATTTTGTAGATAGAGACATTCCGTGTATTTGCAGCATGCAAAACTATTCCAGGTTTCCGCGAAATACATATTAACTCTCTGGGGAAGTCGACTGTTCCCCAGTACATGGTTTCGGAAATCTTGTACTACAATATAGGCCGCAACTAACTAATGCAAAAATTCGTAACCGGTCCGGTACCAATAATAAAATATTGTATAAAATTACTTAGTATCCTTTATCTTCGTTACGTTCTCTAAAAGAGGATGTTTAGGAATTAGTAGCTGATACCCTTACGACCTATCCGGGAAGACATTCGTCAGGAAAAAGAGAACTTCAAAGCAATCGCTGTCTGCGACGTTTCATGCAAAAACGTATTGCATAAAGTAAAACTGCTTAATGCATAAAATAATATAACCGTCCCATACATAAATGATAAAATAAATAAGTAATGCATTACATGCAACGCTATTTCTAGAAACAATTAAAATAATTGGTGGCTACGATAACAGTTTATGTGGTCATTTAAGCCCAATAAACACGGGAACATTACTAAGCGCCAGAACTGGCCTGCAATCCTGCGCTCTGCGATGCTGGATGGAATGGCGGAAACCAATGTCAAGCAACATTTCGCCGCTGTGCACACAGGAATCTACTGGAGGCGACCAAGTCGAGGATACCATTTAGCGCAGGTGACTACTTTGCGTATAAAATGTACGACGTTCAAGATATTATTAACGATCATTAGTGATAATTGTAAAAATATTCATTATTTATTTGACTCGAGTAATTGCATCATTATCATCATTTTTGTAATCATGGTTTGCAACTGGATGCATGCTCGTTGATCATGTATGTGTACGCAATCATTCAGAAGGATACATAATAAAATACATGAAAATTATTGATTAATACACTCTGAGTAATTGCATGTATATTCAAAAGGTCCGTTCAAAAATTTTCCAATTCACACAGTTTAATTTCTCTACTCACGATAACAATGAAGGCGAAAATGCGCACAACTTTGCTGCCAGATCGCTAATAACATTGAATGTGTTCTAATCCTTACCAAAGCGGGGAAATCGCAAGCGATTCTATCGCAGGCCGGCAGAGACTATGCAATGTTGTTGTTCACATGGAGAAATTTACCACCAGCCCCCTTTCGCGCCAGCTCTGACGCCAAAAATGTCGCGGAATTGTACGCGGAATCACCCGCTAACGCACTTATATTTGTATGATTCCCACAACTCACCCCCGATTTTTTTAAATCCTTCAGCGAATTTCATTTTTCTTTCTTTCCTGAATAATTAAAATTACATTCCGTCGTTCTTACACTTAGTTCTCATCTATTTTTCTGAACCATTTTATAGCTGTTTCGGCTCTTGATACATAACTAAATAAATTACTCCCCAGAATTTAAATTGCTTCATTATTCGATCACCTCAAACTCACTCTCTCACTTGACTCCGTTCCTTGAATCTTATCACGAAATTATTTTCTCAGTTATGATGTTTTTCGGGTATTTTCCTTATTCTAAAATTCGAAAATTCCTCCGCAGTAGCTATCAACCCATTTTTCGTCGGCCTTCTTTGGTCGTCTAAAGAGTCTTTTCCGTAGTTCTTGTTAGGAGTTTCGTCATGCAAGTGCCTATGGTTTGTGACATTTTTCTGTTGCTAATTTTCTTTTGACCAACATTCAATCTCCTTCACCTTCGGTCGACTGGCGTCACTTCTACCTTGTAAGCACTCTTCTGCTTCTTGAAGAAAATCAGTCCAATCTTCCTACCCCGTTGGGTTTTTTCCATCCTTTCAATTATTCTATTTCGTCATTTCAAAGATAGCAGAACAGATGTTACACCGTAAGCTGTACCAAAAGGTCCTCAAAAATATTTCTGTACTCTTTCCACAAATAATGGCAAAAATCATTTCAATACCATTATCAACATATTAGCCATCGACCAACTGTGGAATGCACCTTTTGGTTTCATTTTTAAAGATCACGCACTTTAATGTGATGATGCCGGCCCGCTCCGTACAATCGTAAATAAAGGGAAAGGCTTCTGTTCTTATTCAGAAAAAACTAACAGCGATGCATCAGGCTTTGCTTGGTGGAAACGTTTTGCGTCCAACATGTTAAGTAAGAGGAGACTAGGTTATTTCCACACTTTTAATTTTCAACAACCGTCCATGGTTTCGGCACCATGTACTATTTTCAAAGTGTTTCTCTCTTGAGTTACCACTTTTACCTGGCCTCATTTACCAAACTTTTACCAAATTGGAAGATGGGTTGGTTTTAAACAGCGTGGTCGGGTAAGGCACACCTAGGCTCCTTATCCGGCCTTCCTTTCCTTTCCCTATCGTGCTTTTTAACACCCCCATTCCCCCTCCTCCGGTATTCCAATTTGGCACATAGACCTGTTAAGGTAGTTAGAGCGAGGTATCACTTAACATTAAATTCGATGAATTTGGCCTAAATATAAAGAAAAAGATCTCGTATTTCCAGTGATAACAAAATATCAACCACTTGCAATCACACTTTTCGAGATATTTGCCAAAAATACAAGCCATTTTCGATGGGAATTGTTATGAGTATGCACTTCAGAGGAAATTTACGTAAAAAAGACGAGTTTCTAACACATAGTTCTCGTCATAAATTTAACAAATAAATTATTACTCACCATAGTAGTAATTTTTAAAGACTTGCAAAGAAATCCTCGTTTGCGAAGGCTTTTCGGCGTAGATACGGTGTGAAAAAAATAAATAAGTTGAAACCTTATGGAAGTATATTTAGTTAATTACTGAGAATGTCAGCAATTTAAAACAAAGTTTTTGCGTCATTAATGTTTACAATATTTACTTCATACTTCTCACTGCTACTTAAATTTAAAAATAAAATTTGAATATGGTCTCTATTATGACTAGGGAAATATGTATCTCGATCAAATTACCTTAACCCACGAGAAAAACACCTTGAAAATGGCAAACAAATGGCAAATGGTACCAAAAACATCAGAAAACATGTAATGGGAGAGGTTATTGGGAATTAAAAGTGGGGAAAAATCTATTTTTCTCTTATTTAACACGTTGGAAACTACCATCAAGCCATTCTGCCTCCAATTTGGATTAATATGACAAATTATGACTTGTTGGAGAGCTTAAGTTTAGTGCTTTTTGACAGCTGAGGTCATTTAGCACTTTCTGTCTGCCAATTGCAGACAGGGGTAACGGAAATCGGACGCATAGGAGAAAATACCCCAGCTAATTCAAACTGAGCCTAGCGATGCTTATATTCGGTGAAATGGTGGGACCGGTGGTCGTTGTGTCATCGTGGCAGGTCTTTGGTCAAAAATTGTGATGCTACCATTGTTTGATTTCAATATCTCACGGGAAAATCGTTCCAATTTTGACATTAATAGCATGCCTTGATAACTACATTTTAGACTTTAAATGAATGCAAGATGCTTCGTCTTGAAGTTGAGTAAAAAAACTCAAAGACCCATGTCGACGCCCTTCAGAAGACGGCCTTCGGAAACATTTGCCACAATGGGGATCACGCAATATCTTTACAAACGGTTTGTACTCCAAGTATTCTTGATTATACAGGGCATTAATTTTACCGGAATGCATTGTTGTGCTAAATTTGAAATATTTCTCCTTAAAAATTACGCGATCTTGGCAGCGTGGATAAACCACGTCATCGGGAGCTCAGGGGTTGACGTCACGGAACGGTATCGCTTACGGCAAATCGATGTATTTCCTCGTGAATTTCGGCTTGTTTTTCGTAATTTGTCGGAATAATCGTTTTAATTTCCTTTGAGGAAGACAACGAAAGAGTATGATTTGATCCTTCACGTTTAAATACATGTAGATTAGAGAATCGATGCCGTGGGGTGACGTCAAGCCACCGAGATACCGTTTTGCATCAAGTGACTTTTTCGAATCTTTACGCACTTTCGATAGGTAATTATTAATGTCTGTGGTTGGCACATACACTTATGGATTACATATTTGAGTACTTGAGAACATTTGTTACGTTCACAATACTTAAATATGAGAAATAAATTTTATGCTTGCCCCACCCATTCTCCTCCCTTCGTTTTGCTTATGCATAGAAATGATGATGAACTGGCAAACTGACTGTGGATCCAATTGAAGGACTATTTCATTGCTCCATAATCGGCCCTCTATCCTCCGCACAACCCTTTCTCACGGTGGCTTGCTCGCGCATTCAACGTCAATGATTCTGAAACATTAAGGGAAGAACTTGTTTAGATATTTGATAGGTTCTAAAGATTTACATCACTTTCGGTTATCATAAGCGTTTTCCTCAGAGGATAGCCTTAATGTTGACACAGCATTGTTTCTTCTGGCACACAGAATTAAAGCACCCATTCAACCTGATTTCTCTACTAAGTCGCGACCCTCGATGAAATCATCCCCTTATGTAGACGAAGAAAAAACAAGTAGCAAAACACCGCAGGCATTTTTGACACGAAATATTTTTTAATGTGCAATTGAGTAATTCCAACATGAAAAAAGGAGTCAAAACATTTCGAAAATCGACATTTTTTTCATCAAAAAGAGATAGCTATATAAAAAAGGTGATGCCATGGATCGTATTCCCACTGCTTGAGTCTTTCCAAGAGACTTAAAAGATTACCATCGAAACGAAAGAAAACAAAAGAGGACGACCTTTTTCATTGCTCAACGGGCGTAATCACCATGAGCAACAGGTATCGCACGGCGCTGAAGCAACACGCTCGCTCAGTTTGGCGGGGAAGCGAGTAAAATGGGATGAGGGGGGCTCCAGCGCGGCTCATCCAGCCCTCTCGCATCCGATACGTGAAACTGCTAATAGCTGAACGCTCGCTTTGCGCAACCCTTTAATGTCGTTTAACCCCATCCCACAACGCCCATTTTCCTATCCGCCCGGATCAAAATGAACGCGGCAATTACGATAAAAAAAGAAGAATAAAGCGAAGGCTCTTCCTTCGTCTGAGACATCGGAGTAAAGAAAGAGAGGGATTAAGTGTTTATTACGGGAAGAAAACACAATGATTTCGTTCGGCCGCTGATCATGACACGCAACCCTTAGAATACCTTCCTCGTTTATCCCACACAGAGATTAGGGATGGAGGATGTCACACAGCAATATCCCGAGTCTTTTGTACCGACAAGAATACATTAGACCCTGGTTTTTTTCTTTTCCTGAAATTGCCAGAAAAAAATACCTTTCGCATTCGCTTTTCGGGGAAAACTGATTTTTACTATGCTATGACCCTAAAATTTTCACTCAGTCAAAATGCCCTCTCATTGAGGCAATGGACCTTTTGGAAAAGAGGAGTCTCCGCGAATTGCGTCACCAACCGGAAACGTGGGAGAATCGGCCGAAAATATTGTGAATGTATACACTTAGTAGTCTCGATTGTCCCAGGCAATGTGGACTGCATCCACATCGGATAGTCAAACACTTGGAAAATGCGGAAGGATGAAGCATGTGCGAACATTAATTGCGACAAAAATGAGATGCGTCCTTGTTTTGACGCATTTCAGTTCTTGTGATTGTAAGCAAAAAATATTGAGCTGGGAATTTCCGCGTGAATAAAGATACCGCAAATCCATCGGCGAACAATGAAGTTCGTTTGCATGAGCTGAGCTGGCTTGGTTACAGCTACAAAATTAGCATCTGTAATTACTTACCACGGATAATACGGAACCTCGGCAAATCGGGACTAAACTGTACAGTGCTATTGGTTTGCTGTTGAGGATCCATGAATTCATTAGGTGTTCTGCCAATGATATCGTTTACCCTGACTCGCAAATCGCTAATTATTCATGACGTCGCTTATGGTCAAATTTGTTTTTCACTAAACTCATCCATTCCTTCAAAATCAAAAGTAAAAATAAAAATACCCTAAAGAAACCGCACACTCAGTCGAGTTATCAATTCCGTTGAGCATTAATAAAACTGGCTACTAGCGTTAACAAAATATATTCTCGCGGTAAATTTACTTAAAACCAATGATTAGACGTCAATTTGGCGCCTTATGAGGCATGTCCCCGGGCGTTTTCCCGAGCCTGAAGATGCCTCCAATGCCGCCTCTATATCCAATGCATACATATTATCTTACCGCAATGACCGAACCAGGTTAACGCTACGCCTCGCATAGAAGATAAAACTAATCCTGTCTTTAATTTGTTTGCCAAAGCAAAATGAACCCGACGCATTTACTAACACTTTACAGTGCAAGGAAAATAAACGGGCCTTCACTGGTCTGTTCTCCCAAAATTTTCAGTTTTTTTTCAGTGACGCAATGCTCTTCAGAGTAAGAATGATTTGTTTAACCTTCTGGAAGAGTGAATGGATTTGACTAAAATGAGTAGACATAGTTGTTTTTTATTAAAACTTATATTATAATACATTAACTTATATAAATTATATAAAAAGAGAAGTAACATGTAAAAAAGTAATCTGAATAGTATTCTTATGCCCCTCGCTCGTGCATAGTTAGGCAACTCCCGAGGGAATTTTATCGATTCCTGATGGCTTACTCTCTCTAATTCCTAAACTGCAGTGTCAAATTCTGATCACTGGAAAATATAAGTAATCTCTCTTCATATTTATTCAGAGTCTCGATTCACTAATACCCTGTGAAATTAAAGTTTCCTCAATGTGAAATTTCTCATGGTATTCTTTCCATTTCTTCCATTTATTTTACATGATAATTTCATTCGATAACCTCTCCCTCAAAAACATTGACATTTTTGCTAAGATGATATTCCCAAACCATACCATCGAGCAAGCCTGGCTAACCTGTACGAAACGTACTTCCTGAATAACCTTAGGGTCACAGGTTCGAGTGTTGCCATGAGTTAGAATAGCTTTACTCTGAGTACGCCCCATCAATTAAGACGTCATTATCGTGATCACTGCCAAACATTTCTATTCCCACATACGTCTGAATTATTTTCCGGACAAATTCCGCTCCTAGTTCAATGTTTACCTGTAGCTGTCTTATCTTTCTCTCCTAACACAATCCAAAAAGCCCACATGATATAAAATATTCTCTAATGCTCTCTATTTTCTCCCCACTCTCTAAACTGTCAAATGCATGTCCACGAATCCAATTAAACCATTGTGATCACATGCGCGGTTGCTCTCTATTAATATTCTCAAAATTACGATAGTTCCACCAGTGTGAAGCTTTTCATATGTAAATAGTTTGCAAATAGGTGAATAATACTGTTATGTTTGTGATAGGAATACATGTACTGGATAGTGCTGTGTGAGTGGATAAGTCACTTTATGTTACATTTTGGTAACTCGACGATGACTTGTGTGCATAAACTTCACTAAATTGTGAAGCTTTTCACAAGTAAATAGTTTGCAAATAGGTTTATTGATCCATCCAATGATTGATTTGCATTCATTATAAGAAACTCAAGTCAGAATTTAATAATCAAATGAAACTTTTACAGTTATTTCTTAGTAGGTCACTACATTATCACCAAACAGCTTAATTGCGCTGTTTATTTGGTGGATGTCTTTCATTTGCTATAGATTACTATGAAATTCAACAAAATTGAAGTACCATTCTTATTTTAAGCCAATGGTGTCATGAGAGGCTGCGAACAAGTAGTGTTCTTGACAGTTGGTTAGCACCTGCCTGCATGAAAGAACTAATTATGAACTAAATGATTAGGGCCGAGTTATGTGATGGCACGTTAGCTAGAGGGTACATATATGTTAATCAATCACCATCTTATAAAATGCTCATTTGCAATGCGTTACGTATTTGTTTTTTTCAGGTGCCTAATCCCTTCCCTGGGACTACAACCTTGTCGTGGTGAAAGGGCTTGTGTTCACTTATGAAATATTTCTCAAATGCTTAGCAGAAATCTCTCTGCAATTTTATTGTGCAAGTGGACGTTACTAATGGTAGTCCATACATTTTTTCAAGTTATATTTTTCAGGGAATTTTCTGTCATTAATTAATGCTAATGTACATATTGCCATATTACTATGATTTTGTTATATTAATCTACGGTAGTTGGACATTGGACAGTGAATTTTAATATATTAATTCCTCTGTTTTAAATTTAACGTCATGTATCACAGTATTTATGCCGCATTTTTGTACTAGTGAATTTAAATGTATTGCGTTTACTCCGTTGATGTTTTTTCCCTTATATAACTCGGACTGTCTCTTGTTATTGTTACAAAAATGTATACAGCTATTATTAAATTTTGCTTTTCCTCTACTTTTGCGTTTCCTTTCTAGTCACCAGTCCTCTATGTTCAGGAATTGTGATTCTTCTTGGTTATGAGACTTTACGGTATTGCTGTGCTAGTTTCAATATCGGTAAAAGGAAATAAAATTTAAATATCCACTGCTTTTTGGGGTTACCACCTTATTTAAGATTTGACATGCCGCCATTCTCCGACAGAAGAGCCACCTGGTGACCTGGGCAGCCACTAAATAAAACTATGCTATAGGGCCTTATGCAAGTGGACCTTCCCATTCTATTCCCGGCTCGAGGTGCTGGAGAGAAAAGAGAAAAATCACCCGAGAGGCGCTATGCCTACGAGAAACTTTTCCCCGTCGATATTTAATTCTCTTCATTGAAACCGAGGAATCTGTTGTTTAGAAAGAAGTACCACCGGATTATTGTAAGCTAAAAATTGTAAAACATTCCAAACGCTGTTCAGTAAGCCCCTTCACTTCGCCTGCGCATATTACTTAAGTTTGTTTGACATTTTCAGTTTTGGTGTCACCTGATAATTTTAAAAGCTCAGGGATGAGCCCCTTATGAAATTCAACATCCATTTGTACCTTTACCATTTTAAAACGTAAATAAAACTTTCTAGGGAAACTTAAAATTGGTGATAACTTAATGGACTACAAATCAAGCACAAGTAAAGATGCGTTTCGTCATACGCACAGGCAATAAAAATATTTCCCACAACAGAACACGGCATTAAATCAATGTCGAAATTTTGATGGGTGAATTCCACTATGGTTGTGTTAAGTGACTACAAATTACTTACTCTGCAATAGGTATTTGCCGTGAAGTTCTCTCTCGGGATGCTTTTTATCCATTTCTTCTTGAGCTGCTCATTATCTTGGAAGCGAACCACTGAAACTCTTTCACCGCCAACATAATATCCTCGACAAGAAGGCACACAATACTTGTTATTGAATTACCTACCACTCACTTTTAATGAACAATCAATTAATACACGGCACTTAGAAACGTCGACTTAGGATTAACAACTTCGACACACGTGCAAGGCTTATTCACTTTCGTGCTTTCGCCGAGCTACTAGTCTCGCTTGATCTCGCTGAGATCTCGCGAACACCGAGGCCAGACGGTGGCCTCCGCATCGTGACTTCATGCATCATAAGCTTACAGGGGACTTACGGCCACTGAGACCTTTACTATAGGTGGCGTAGGCAGAGGTTAAAGCCTGAATATCCTCATGTATTCCATATGACCGATTTTATTCTATCAGGCTCGTTCAATATGACTGGGCAGACAAAAGGCGAAGGAAATCAACGGATGGTTTATTCCTTTCTTTCTGAGATCGTAAATAATTTCTCGAACAACCCGATGGTCTGGTATACCTTGGCGATAAGAGAGATAAGCCGACGAGTCGTCATTCAAGCATTTACTTATACTTTCAGGGGTTCAACCATTGGCATTATCGCCGGTCACTCACAAACTTAGCAGCAGAGACAAAAATGAAATGCTCAACGTAAAGCATCGCGACACCGGTAACAAAATGACCTGAAAAAAAGTTTTTTTCGCATGCACTGTAACACTCTCTCGCTCTGCAGAAGCGAGATACACCATAGCAATTTAAACCATTGGCGGCCCCAAGGGGGGGGGGGGGGAATAGGGGCAATTGCCCCTCCCCCCTCCCAAAAACCATTTTGCACATAGTTTTTTACGAATTTCCGGGACGGGACCCACGAACCCCCCTTTTCCTGGGGGGTATTCCATACCCCAAGAGCCACTGGTGCCCCCCCCCCCCGAACCTCTGGTCTTGAGCCGCCCCTGATTTAAACAAAGGTATAATTACTCAAGCGTTTAATGTCTGGGAGATACATTGAACTTCTGAGCTGATGCCAATGTAACTTATCAAATCAAAAGGCTTATTTCCCAGCAGATAGCACTGTTCCAATGCCTATTCCCTTTATCATTACGAGCAGGAATTCTTTCACACGAAAGAGTAGTAAACCTGCTCTCCAATGGTAAAGGACATTCAGCCCAAGATTCTATTCATACGAAACTTATTTTCTCACGTATTAATTATTGTTATAATTACCGGTACCGGTATGAGGTACCGCCAACCGGTCTGAAGTGGGACACTTTTATCAATAACTTTTATCTCACGAGCATCATTATCAAATTTTTCAACAATTTTTATGGCATAGAATGCCAACATGTTTATTTTATGCAATGATGCATTTTAAATTAAGCCAATTATTTTTCGCTACCTGAAAAAAAAAACAAATTCATGTGACTCCAATCGTTAATCTGGTATTTAGACGGATAGTCGTTCGTTTTTCACAAAATCTGCTGTTCTACGAACCGCTTTCCCGTTACTACTCTACTAGTTAAGGTATGTACCTAGGTGTAAATGGAAGCGAGTAAAAATTCTGTAGATTTTTACCAGTTCAGGGCCGTATCTACCAATTACACTTCTTTCTTCATCTCAGCGTGAGTCCTACCCTTCTTCGTCCGTCCCGCCCACAAAAGATGAGCCAAACCAGGGAATTTTGATTCCTCACACAAATTAATATTTTGAACAAAGAAATTGACTCTTGTCCGACACTATCTTTAGTGATAAACACTCCAGAAGCAAATTCCATAAAGACTGGTCAGTTTATACCTTCTCATTGGAGCTACCGGCGGATTTGGAGATGAATTGACAAGAGTAGGTAGGTATATAGGAATCTGTTTCTCTTCAATGAGGGGCGGCATTTCAATGCCATATGGCCTATCGTTTGGCATGCGAAACGGCGTTTCATTGTGACCTCTCAAACTCAACTATTAGGTCTTTTGCATTGCCGCAGAGAGATACCGACACCAATTTTTTACTTAGAATGTCACAAACAAGCTCTCAAAAAGGATTACTGAAGTGGTATGGCTTGGCAATTAAAATGGAGAATTGCTGTACGAGCAGACGAATAACCGATTTATTCCATCATAAAGCGGCCATTGCCCTCCATTCCTTCGTGAAATTCACGAGATTCACATTTCTCATTCGAATTTATGCATTATCTTGGGCAATTCACGTGAAAATTTCGGCCAAAATCTCGTATCAAAGCAAATTCTGGTAACAAATCTGTAGGCATTCAAATTATTCCCACGGTTGATCACAAGGCTGCCATCACTCGTGCAAGCGTCATACGGGTCACTCAAAATAAGATGCCATTCTTACTACAATGTAGCGGCTCAAAAACGGAATTCTGTTACCAACTCTTCAGTACGACAATCAACTCGTCCAAGTTGCTCTCGTCAGGACTAAGGGCTGCAATTACTAGCTAGATGTATGGATGAAGGCAGGATAACAGCTGGAGGAGCAGGATTGGCCGTGCGGTACCTCATCCCGGCAAGTATCGTAGGCATGCTCTACATAAACTACTCAGAATCTTCTTCAGCAACGTTGGTTGGTCACTTCTGATGTTGGAGGAATCGCAGTGTCGAGTTCAATGAAGATAGAACCCAGGCATTTCAGGGAAATTTATATATGTATTTAACAGAGAATGGTGAAATTGCCAGGTCACACGTTACCCGCGTAAATGCGGGTCAACGTCTACTGCGGTGATATCGCAAGAAGGTCATGTATGGCCATGTATATACATGTACTAGGAGGGAAAAAAGTTTACCAACAAACGGAGCGCCGCCACTATCGCTCTGAAGAAAAATCTGCTTTCTCTCGTGGCATATTACTCCTAGGCAACGACGAGGGAAATTTGAACACAGTAAAGTGGTGGACTCATCGTCGAAGCCAGTGATGGATCGCTCGACTTCCACTTCCCGCTTGACCTCCCCGAGCGTTATTCGCGCTGGCTTCCAAATTCAGGCGCATTAGACAGCCATGTATGCATTTGAAACGTATCATTGAACGCTCTCGTTATCGCGGTAGCTTCCTCTGCAATCTTTCTCTTTCCTCTCTTTTTCTTCTAGGCTTCGCTCCAACTCTCGCACTCTAGCAAGGTCCTGGGATTCACCCACTGTCTACTATCCTTATAACCTGCGATACTTAACAGAACACCGCAATGAATAAGGGTTTCCTCTTTTAATTGTGAATACAAACGTATATTCAATGCACATTGAAAGCATGGTGGTAGATTTTCAATGAGTATGCAAATAAATAACCTGTTAATGCGCAATTACTATAATGAATAAATAAATGCGCAAATAAAAAAGACAAAAAACAGTACGTAAGAAAGATTTTACATTTTCCTTATGACTGATTTCCTTTTTGAAATGTAGAACTATTTCCTAAGCTTCTAGGTGGAGTACCTACGTATCCGTTTTTAATTATGTAACTGGAGTTAATTCCAGCGTATTAAAAAAAAATTATTGAAAATTATTCGAGATGGAAGAGTTACTTTTTTTTAGTACCGTAGTATTCATAAAATGATATTTTTACAGTATTTTAAAGTAATTCAATTTAAATATACGCAAAGAGAATAGATAGATTTTGGTGGATGCACTTATAGTCAAATTATCTGTCAACTTCGTAAATAAATGCAAAGGAAACAAATTTTCCAGCCACTCAAAATCGAGATACACAGCAGAACCATGTCCTGACGAACGCTTTAACTCATAATTTACTGTTACTCAGGGTTTATTTTCACCCCCATCACAATCAATGACTCCTTGAAGTCTGTGTCTCATTGACCCAATTTAATATTGAAATAATGTAGGACGCCGACCAAAAGATGTCCATACTTCCCAGACGTGACCTTTTAGTGTCTCTTGGTTCCTTCCATTGGCATTCTGCCATTCCTCGACTATTAACTCGCAAATATTTTGTATTGGATTCAGGTACTGTGAGTTTGGAGGGCAGGGTTACGCTGTACTGTGCGAATGCTCCTCGAAAAATCTCTTGAGTTTCACGCACTGTGGATGGGACAGTTGTCCTGAATATATAGTATTTCTTCGCATTATAGTACTACGTCGTTTATGTATGGAAGTGATGAAAATGCAAAAGATTCGGGCGTAGTCAATTCTTAGACGTCATTCAAGGTGGTGTTCTCAACAGCAGTCCCGGCCCAACAGCAGAAATAGCTCTCCAAAAACGAAGATATATACTTATGCCCAGATCTATTTTCCTAGTTGTTTTTGGCTGATACCTGACAAACAGCAGGGATATATTTTTTTCTAAATAGGGAAATGTTATAAAAAGTACTATTAACTAATAAAGTTATATTTACCTACAATTGCGTGTTCTCGATTGCTAAATATGTCCATAATCAACACTTCTGATGTTTAATCATCGATGAAAGTTACCATATTCTAATATGATTGGTCCATATACCGGTACGAATGACCGAATTCTAACCCCACCGTTTAATTAGTTTCGCTAATCGCTGGCTTTCTTGCCGGACAGGAATTTCTCATTCCAGCTTCATGGAGGTGGTTTCTCACCATACAGGTGCTTTAAAATTTAATGTAGGTACTTTTTATCACGGCCACCCCGCCAACAGTATGAGAGTTGTCAGCAGGATGCTAACGAATGCTGCCACCATCATCTCGAGACGTGCATCTTGGTCTCCGCTTCTTTGTCGCGTTGCCATCGTCTCATCCCCTCCCTCTAGCATTTCAGCCAGCAATAGTATACTGTGTCTATTCAAATCCATTTCCCTCGGTACCTGAAAGAAGTTCTTGTTCATAGGCTACAACAAAAAAAACGGCAGGAATGGAATGTCGAACTTAATTAGTGTGAAGAAGTTGACATTAAGCGTTTCTTTTCTTTGCGACGCGTATTTCCTTGTACCTATTTTCTGATAAAAATTGCGTATCGTAGAGCAATCTCAAGCCCACGGAAATTCACACCACTTAAACTTTCCAATTTGCATTATTTCTTCCTGGTACATGTCAACATGATTACGCATATGCTTAATTGCTCTCACATATTATTCTCAATCGTTCGTACTAGAAGTATTACTGCGTTTACTAAGTAATACTGAGGTTTCGCGACATACCTACTCATTACGGACGTTACAGTTGGAAATTCACGTGAGGTGTCTTTAGGATTCTGCTTAACCAAGGTTTTCGTAGCCTGCAATGCTTCATTTCCTAATGCCTGCGTACTTTCTTGAAATTCCACAGGATTAAGATTCCTTAATTATATCTTCTTATATATAAAAAAGAATATTTGTCTGTTCATTTTGTATGCACTCCAATACCATTCATCCGATCGCGATGAAAATTTGGGGAGTAATTGTGCGCGTGCCCATAAAGGTTTCTGATTTATAAAAATGGCCATTTTTGGGGTTGTTTTTACCCCAATATTGTTAATAATTACTCCCATAAGAAAAGCATTGAATTGGGTGCAGGTTTTTCTTTAATTGCTTTTTTAAATTACTTGAACTCAAGATATTGGATGGAAATTTGTATCATAGAACGCATAAAAAAATGCAGTACCTAGTTAATTCTATCATTCAATTTTCTTATACGCTTCGTTTTTGTCTAAGTATTGCGTTTTTATCTCTAAATTCATCAATTTCTCTTCCTTTTCAACAATAGAAATTTCTTTAGCGATTTCATGAATAGCTCTTCACTCCTGCTGCATTTAAGGGCCAGTTTCAGTTACTAATTTGATAGTTGTAGCCAAATGAATAGTTCCCCGTTTCCCTTCTCAATAACCATCAACAAGGCACAAGGTCAATCGCTTCAAGTGTATGGATTAAATCTGGAAAATCCATGCTTTTCACACGGTCAGTAATATGCAACATGATTACGAGTGGGACAGACCATAAATACCAAATTCAACACCAGCTGTTGAACTCAACGCTTGCCTCAAAGCGTCGCATCTTTGGAGACTTGTAGAAACACACGTTAACGACCAATATGCGCGTAAATCTGCAGCGCAATGTGTCAACCATATTTTCAAAACATCTATTGGACATTGGTAATGGAAAAGCACCAGTTGATGCCGACACAAAATATATTTAAATTCCATTGAATTTTTGTGTCTTTGTTCCATCGATCGAACAATCGTTCAGAAAGTTTTTCCAAAAATTGTCACCAATTACAAAAATCACCAATGGCTTTGCGAACATGTTATTTTTGCAGCAAAAAACACGAACGTCAATGCAATCAACTACGCCATCCGCGAACAAATTTCGGGAGAGTCTGTCGCCTACAAATCGATTGACAGCGTCATGAATGCGGACGAGATTTTTAATTATCCAATCGAGTTTTTAAATTCGTTGGATGTTTCTGGTGCACCACCGCACAAATTGTCACTCAAATTCGGTGCACCATTAATTCGCTTGCGCAACATTAATGCACCACGATTGTGCAATGGAACCAGACTCACTGTCGAACAACTGATGCTAAACGTCATCGAAGCGACAATTCTGAACGGAAAATCAAAAGGAAAAGATATGCATATTCCACGTATTCCCATCATTCCCACCGACATGCCATTTGATTTCAAACGATTACCAGTTCGCCTTGCATTCTCAATGACAGTCAACAAGGCAAAGGGCAATCGCTTCAAATGTGTGGATTAAACCTAGAAAATCCATGCTGTGGATTAAACCTGGAAAATCCATGATTTTCACTTGCTCACGAAAGGGACAGCCGAAAAATTTGTAAATGCAAGAACAAGCTCACTAAAGTAAGCTTTGTAAGCAAGCAAAGAGGCAGATAGATTGAGAGTTTCTCAATCACGTGCATCAGAATCGTATCAGTGAGACATAATATTGTGTGCATCAGATTCATATCAGTGAGAAATAATTTGTGTTATAAGGTGCGTATTTATTTGTACGTAGAATAAGATTTGGTGCAGCGGTCCCTTCTTTTGCTTTTTTAATTGCTTATACTCATGAAATTGTTTTAAATGCTTATCATTTGATTATTTAAAGAATAAGGTTTTGAATTCCTGCATTCGGTTTTTCGTACACGTTTCGCCTTTTACTAAAATTGGATTTTAAAGCTCGAAAATATAAATTTTTGTACTACTTCAATATTAAGATATTTTGTTTACTTGGCAACCGCAGCATTGGCATGGACTAGAAACTTGTGCCATTATTTGTGCGTTACGAATTCCTGTGTAGGTACGAGGTTATTTTTAGGGACCGATTTTGAACCCAGAAAAGGTTTGAGGGCCAAGCCACGGAAAGTATAGAAATCAATGGGGACTTCAAGATAGAATATTTATTTTGAGAATACACAAAAAATCATTGTCCTTCATTTATTTTTTACATGTCGGCTTTGTATAGGTATGCCTACTTATAAATAAAAAGAGGCATTGCAACGCATGCCGGGCACAGCTAGTACCAAATAAAGAGTCGAATGGATGCAGATGGACGATGATGAGTAAGGGGGAAAGTGTTGAGAATAAATACAATAGGTTTGTGGATGGTGTGGAGCATTGGCGAATTTAGGTTATAACTTTGGGGTGCGGAGGTCAAGACCGCCTAGATAGCGGCGACCGGCTGTAGTTTAGGTATCCGCGCAGGCGCCGAGCGCCTCTCGCCGCGGACATTTTTCGGGCCTCTCCCAATCATGGAACGCATTAATTTTCAAACGAAACTAAAGCATCGAGAGAAATGGGATGTCTCAATAATAGCATGTGGATGTTTCAAGAATGCCATGTGGACATTTCATGAATGCATCACAACAATATCACGTGGACATTTTATAAATGCGTCTCAAAAATGGCATGGGGAATTTCATATTAATGTGAGTCCAATTTTCAGTAGGTGTGGACGAGTCGTCTGGAGTGGTCGACCAGAGTTATGATGCTCGCGCAAGTTAAAAACAGCTAATGATCACTCACGAGGATCTGATATGAAGCAAGTTGTACTCTAGTTGATTGCTGTCCATGGATGTGTTTGGCACAATGCTGCAGGTCTTCACACGCTGAATATGCCGATATAGTGTTTATGTATTGTTTTTGTAATGGAAGTGCTCACGCTGCTTGTAAAGAGTAGGTACTGTAAACGGTTTCCTGAACGCCGAGTACCAGATCCAAGAGTTTTTACACTGGTTTCTAATTAACTGCTTGAGAACTAACTCTGATGACAGATTTGCTTTTAGTGAAAGCAGTGGAGGGCAGGAAATGTTTTCCCTAGTTGTATCTAGACAGTCATTGTCAACAATGAGTAAAAAATGAGGTTATAGGATACCAGACAGTTCTTCTCAAAATGGAAAAATTCAAATCAAGAGCATGATTCACAATAAGTTAATGATATCAGGCACACTTTCCTGTTTATTTCCTTTGACAAATATTACCGAGGCATTTTTCACAAAGTAAATGAATGATTTCACATGGCAAATGAATGCTTGCTATTCTTAAATTCTAGCCATAACTCAGAACAAATCCTTTATTGAAAATTTTCATCCTTGCAAAATATCTGGACCTAATGGCTTTCATTTAGGTAGTAACCTATTCAGTGCTAAGATTTGTTATCACACAAACAATTCAACAAAACAATCTAACAATGACTCTTCACTCCATGGAAGAAATTCATTTACATTCCTTTAAATTCATTTGAATGACACAAATGGTAACTGAAGTGTAATTAAATGACGATTGGCCCCAAGAGAGAATTTTTCATTTTTGACTCTCTTAATGGAGTAAGAGCCAACTTCAAAAACTGCTTAAGCTCAGTACATTAAATCTGTATAAAATAAACAAAAAACCTCCCACAAATACATCAGTTTTCACATATTTGAGAAAAAATACAAGCAAAAATGTACATAACCCAAAACTTAGGACTTATAATTTTTTGCAGGTACATATATTATTTATTCATGGGTTTTTAAAGTTTAACAAAATGACAAAAAATATTGTCCACTTGTATAATACACAGCAAAGAAAATATATGGCAATAAATACATGCATTTATGACAATGTGTAGACATTCACCTGCAAGAGCATTCAACATCAACAGCACTATCAGGTATGTATAGGCAAATAATGCATCTAGGCAATGAGTCAACTAAAATTAATGATTTCAAGCAGGTTAACATTAAATAGTTGTGCTCAATCAGTGAACAATCAAAATAAACATTTTAGACACCAATAAAACAAAAACTTTTGCAGGTGGTTTTATGTTATTGCAACCAGACACAAGCACCTAAATTCATTGACCCTAGTTAACACTTTCATCTAAGCACTAAGGACCCATCAAGTCCTTATGATTTCTTTCAATCTTGGACAATGGCTATAGATGTACAGATATATTGCTGTCACAACAGAATTTTGTACATGAACTTGGGTAGTTTGAACAACAGGATTAACTCATTTATAAGATACTTGTTTTCATTTAAAGCCCATATGGCATTTAGTTACCGGGATCTTTCTTTATAAGCTTTTAATTTCATATAGACACCCCCAAACAGAGCCAATCCATTGAACGCTGCCAACAAATAGGATGGCTACAATAACTCTCATCAACCACTATGAAAAATTCATTAATATCTTTAACTCAAACTAATGGAATGTTTTGATTACCTAAAATCATACAAAGGAGGTGGTAGATACATAAGACTGATGTAGAACACACAACAATATTACGTCAATTTCACAATCCAGTTGTTCGATTACTGTTCAAACCACCGAATTTTCAACACACTATTAATATCTTGGGTGATAATTATTATTCACACCTTTTCACTTGCAGCTTTTAGGAGTAATACACCTATGTTACAAGCACTTGACCATGAATATATAATTTTATGCATATATATTTATATATTTTGTATCTCTTTTATAATAATCTATATAGACTCTTGTATTAATGTTAAAGAAAGAAAATTTGTTACCATATTGTCAATAATGGTCGACACAAATATATATATATATTTTACAGTGCATTTTGGATAGTCCATGTAAATTCATGATTCTACTTATCTTACGCTTTTATAATACAATAGGATCCTTCTTTATGTTAAATGCTGTGGCACACCAACCAACCCACCAGCCATATTTTTTTTGCAAAGGATAGTTTTAGAAGATAGAAGGGGCCAATTTTCCTCCCCCACCGACATCTCAAAGGCACCAAGGAGAACAAGAATTACCAAGACGAGTGAGCCCTTTTAAGTCTAAGATGAAGGGCAGCACAAGTGGAAGTGTGGGAGGACTGCAGAGCATGAAGAACACAATTTCAATTTTGACAAAGAGTGCACAAGTAAAAGAATGTTATGAAAAATACTTTGAAAATGATATGCTGGCAAAATGGACCAGTGTGTGCCACACCTTGTTGGTTATCAACTAACTGTACAACTTCATTCTCACTGATATAGTCGACTGAAACAAAACGATAAGGACAACAGATTCAAGTAATACGATTATGATTGGGTTGACCTAATTATAATTACAGCAACTACATTTCAAAACCAAAAAAAAGGTAGACCATAACAAACGAGTGGCCAGGAGTATATTGACACTAAGATTTGACCGATACGTCAACCTCAGAATATTTTTTTACAATAGATACTGTTACTCTCACATTCTCTCATTTCAACACATTCACTATCACACATTATCCACTTCAATCTTCATTCATGTACTCATCTTACACATTCACACACATAACAACATACAGCATTATCTATGGTCACATTTAAACATTTCAATTTTAGCGAGCATTACCACTCCAATGTACACGTTCATTATAACGTCTCATCATCTATATGACCAACTTCCATCTGCAACATAAGCACTAGGCCGTATAATGATTTTGATGACAAAAACTACAACATACATAATCCACAGCCCTATGTAATCACTCAAACTCATAGAGGGATCACAGAAGGATAGAAGACATCTGCTTCATGACAACACAACATGATTACACCAAGTTCACGAATGTACTTTATACCAAGGTCTTGGAGCCAGAAGAACTGAGTTTCAAAAAAAATACCATTCACTTATTCAATGTGATTTTGTTGAAATTAAGCACCTAATTACAGGGAGAAGTGAAGTGGGTTTAGATGATCCAGACACACTGCATATCTACACTTATGATTTAATTCCACTTAAACTCCTGAAAAGAAAAGAAGGTATTGAATCAATCTGAAGTAACTAAAAATGCATTTACACACAAATACATATACACAGTTGAAAATGGTAACTTGGGAGAAAAAAATACACTAGGAGGTAAGGAAGTTGGTAAAAACTGACAATTTTGCAAGTAATATGAAAGAAGTATAATACAGCTACATCTATTCCCTTGCTCAGGTGAAAAATCCATGAAGTGATGGCATTACAGTTCTTTAAGTTAAACAGAAAGAAATAAGTCACTCATCTCTGTTCAATACACTGATGCTCATTATCATTTTCCAGAAACCACAAAACATGATAGCCAACTTCAAGCAGAGGAAATCTGACTATTGGATCATAACATACCCCAGGGGCCCAAGTCTATAACTTGGGGAACCTCAGATGGGAGAACAAGTTCTCCCCTGAAAGTTTCTCCCATCCCAAGTCCGTAACTGGGAAAAGAAAACTCAGCCGCCCAAAGATGTTCTAGTCGATACATTGTATATTAGGATTATATCAGCATCGCAAACAGATATTGCAGTGCTCAACCTGAAATTTGAGTTTAATCAAAATACATCTTGGAATATATGCGTAACAAGAACAGCTACAAAAATGCCTTCTCTTTGTCAGTGGAGCAAGTTAACGGATGACTTCTTACCCTTGTGTAAGTGGTGTAAAATAATACATGAGAAGTAGCCACACACATGGATGAATACAAATATACAAACAAATACATGACATAACACATTCGCTGCTATGCCCATTCTTCCGTGTACACAGCATGACATATCCAACTGACAACCGATATGCGTCCACTTAAACCATATGTGCAACCCGCGCTACTACGGAGGATTGGAACGACCTGAATGATAGTTATAATTATACGATTTATCATTATAATGTTAATGAAAATATGATGTTTCATTGAAGTAGTACCTAAGTGAGACTCAGTTCGATGCGTATAAGGTAACTGAAAACTCAAATGCTCTTAAAACTGACCATCAACATGAAGCTTACAAAAATAATGGAGAGAAAAGTGTGTATGTCATTAACTTAGATATATTATACAGGACTAAGCTTCAATTCAACGTGTGCTTCATGCATGACACATTATTGCTCGTCAAACACTTCTTCAATGTAATTAGCGCAGGAGATTTTCATTTCTTTTTAACTATATACATATAATTATGGTGGTATATAAGATTTATTATTGAGTGTCTTTAGAAAGTCATAAGTTTTTGCCACTTGTAAATGAAAGGTGGAAGTTTAAACTTCAAACAGCAAAATTTGAAAACTCCCCTTCTCATTCAGTTTACATGATTTTCACATTATCTAAAATTGAGATTTCATGGAAGTAATTGATAAACTCTTCGTTTATAGTAATTAATGAGGATAATATCTATGCTAATGTGCCGATCTTCATTACTCTTTCAAATGGAAACTGACAGAATGCAGACACTATACTCATGTACGTGTATGCACACAAGAAGTACAACCTTTATTCTTATGGACGGTGGATTTGTTGTTTTCCAAGCAGAAGAAAATCATTGAGAATTTTCTTATGTCATTGGTCGAAATGTAAAATCACTGTCGTAATGCATACTTTTCTCAAAAGAAGAAAACTTACATCGGCCTAGCAAGGGGGACATAACTGAGGTGCCCATCTAGGGCGCTGGAAGGCACTTCGCCAGGTTACAGACTTGGGACGGGTGACTTGTACTCTTTGGGTGCTTCATGTTTCTCTTTTCTCCCAGCAAAACTCGTTACAGACTACCGATGGGAGAAATGGCTCGTTCGGGTGCCCCACGTATCTCTTTCCTCCCGTTTTTAGGAGAAAACCAAGTTACAGACTTGGGCCCCAGAACTCTCAATATCGATGATCAAACAAGTGCTCCAAATGAACCAATAGTCATGGACAATTAGCAGTTAATAGATCAGCTAATACATAAAAATGCATATTTCCTTCAAATTTGTTTCAAGTCATCATGATATAAACAGATTAAATATACTAATAAACCTGGAGGAAAGTAAAAGTTTTGTTAAGATTCTACAAGTAACTGTCCTTCCAAGTCACCAAAAATTGTACTAACCACAGAAACAAGATCCTCAGCACATGATTAGGATTGATGATAGGAGAAAATGCCATCACTGGAAAATCACATCCACAGGTAAACACTCTCTCGACTAAAAATCTCACTCCACTAATAAAGGCACTGTTGTTACTTAAAAGTAAAAAAATAGCATGCACCAACCACCACCACCACCATGGTGGTTGCCTACAGTATGTCTCATGGCACACTGAAAAGTTGTTTTCAATTGGAATGGTTACAGACTAAAAAGGCTTCTCAATTTATTCACGCTAACTGTAAATTAAGGTTCGCTGATGATATTGCAATGCTGGCTGAGAGGGAAAAGGGTCTGAGTGAGGTAATGGAGGACATCCTAACAATAGGATATAATATGAAAATAAATGTTGAGGGCCAAAGTACTTAAGGTTAGCAAGCACTGAGGACAAGCTGAAGTTTATTTAAGGGGCAGGCGATTAGAGAATGTAGAGGAGTTTACCTACCTGGGAAGCAAAATAACAGCCAAAGGAAGGAGCAAAAGAGGCTTAGTAAGTATAGTTCACCAGGTAAAAAATGATTTTGACCAAAAAGGAAAACTCCTTACAACCAGAAACATCGGCTTAGATCTGAGAAAACCCCTTCTTCAAAGTAATGTGTGGAGCATATTTTTATATGGCAGTGAGACCTGGATGCTGGGTAAGGTAGAAGAGAGATGGGTGGAAGCATTCCAGATGTGGTGTTTCAGGAGGATGTTAAAGATTCCCTGGATGGACAAAGTCCGTAATGAGGAGGTTCTCAGACGTGTGGGGGAGACTCCAATGTCTGCTAGAATTACTTAAAAAGAGAAGAAATATCTGGATCTGGCACCAACTAAGGCACGAAACCTTGCCGGCCACCATCTTAGAAGGCACTTTGGAGGGAACCAACTGCTGGGGATTGGTTGGACTTCATGGGGTAACCAATGTAAGAGTTAAGCTGCTCCACTTCTGTGCAGTTGAAAAGAATGGCACAAGACCGAAACCGATGGAGAACTGCTACCAACCCACCATTGGATTGATGACTTATGAAGAAGAACTGTTAACTCCAACATTTAGCATGTTAAGTTTATACCTAAATTATATCTCATGCAGCCTCTGGCAGATAACTAAGCGAAAACCAATGTGTGTCAATGCCTAATTATATCAAAGGCAACAAGAGATTAAAAACACTGGCAGAATAAAATGAAAATACATTTGTAGTAATTATCATATTGATGTCACAGGACTTAAGACATTAATGAAATGCACAGCATACTGACAATGTCTAATAAATATATATAAAAGAAAATGAGGAAGAGTGACTGAAGGGGGATGGTGAACATAATCCATTGGCATGCATGCATGGTTAACTTTCACCTGTGATACAAGCATATATAAAACACTTATCACAAAGACATTGAACCCAAGTATTAATGTCATGCATCAAAAACCCCAATGTTATCACAGGGAGTGAAAGCTATAACATGAACTTTTTCAGGCAAGCAAAAAAAATTGGCATCCTCAGGATGCACACGTAGCATAACCCACCCACTGTAAAGCAGGTGTTTATGATGCATACATGCCATGTGCTATCATCAGAAAGTCTAATCTTAATTGGTTTCACAACTGCTCATCTCAGTTTATACGCATGTCCAATCTTCTACAAGCTCATCACTTTCTTTAAAAATACATGCTTACCAATATCATCTCAACGAAATGAAATGGGATAATATAACTAAAAAAACATACACTACTGTTTGTACTTATGCCAATAAATAAAATTGCCGTAAAACACATGACTGACTATCACATTACAGGGTAGAATGTAAGAGAGAGATTTTGATAGATGATAGATTTTCCCTGTATTGGGAAAACATATTACCTAAATGATACGGTTTAGAAAATTTTGGGATATTTAACAGATCCTGTCAAGGATTAAGAGCATCAGGAAAATATTACGCTCAGCAACCAAATTTGACAGGCTGATGCAATTTTTGCAGTAAACATGTATTTCAAAGTGATATTTTTACGAAAGGATTAAAATAGTGATCAGGGGTCTTCAGTAATTCTTAAACTAGGGTAGAGTCCTCTTAAAAATATCCAAAGATATTAAAAAGAGACTAAGCAAAGAGAAACAATTGCCAATAACCACAGGTACTTAGCATTGGGAGTTTTATAGTAGATAGGTACACTGGCTTCAAAGAGCAGTTAAACATTCATAGTAAAACAAATCAGAAATACTCATTAACAAAAAAACTGTTAGCCCCTTCATTAATTATGGTCTAGAAACCTAGCTTCCCTAGAGAATTATGGCCTTTGAAATATGTGATGAAAAGCAATGAATGATGATATGCTAACTAATGCCCAGTTCTAACTATGTAACTGTTCTTAAGCCCAGTTTCACCAACGAAGATAATATCCTCTGTTACCGGAGTTTACAAAAACTCGCATAATATAATTATCCCATAATGAATAAATATCCCAGTAATATGTGGAACGTGTTTCACCAACGTCATTATTATAAGTTTTTGAAAACAGAGTTTCTTGAAAGAAATCCTTCTGATAGTAAATTTTTCATCCTTCTCTCATCACGAAAATAAAAGACTGTATCCATCCACATAGTTACTGAGATGAGCGTGGTTTAAAGGGAAGGGTATTCTCGTATCTGTAGATTACTTGGCAATGAAACAGTAGATTTTGTGAGTTTTGTATAATTTCCAGCATTCAACCGTGTATGGTTGCTTTAATCGCAACGGTAGCTTTTGTAATTTCATGTGAAATCAATTGATTGTAATGAGGTGAGGAATATATGCTGTATATGCTATGCTAGCTGGCATTTACCCAATGACACCTAACTGTAATATCCCCAGATTATTCTAATTATTTGATCTTATCTAATACATATTTCATTATTATCGTTTTTAAACAGGCAGATAATAATCCGCCGATATTACGGATTTATACTCACTGGAGCGACCCTTGATTATGTGAGTTTCTGTTATATGGTGGAGCTTAAATCACAAACAATGGCACGACGATTACAACAAATGCTCGGATCATACTCTGATGTTAGAAATAAAAACACACCAGACCTGCACTAGACTTTTTCCGGGGAAAAAACCAATCTTCCTTCTACTTGAGCTTCAAAGCAACCAATATAAATACTATATTATTTCACAGCCTGCACTTGTAAATGGTCAAAATAATATGGTTATTATAATGCTTTACCATCAATGTCACATTTTGCAAACAACACCTAATGCCCTGATGATAACATGAGCATGCCTTACCTGTCTGACAAGGGGGCTACATGACCGTTGCGTGGCCAATGAAGCTAAAATTTTCTGTTTTGGGCGGTCATGATTCAATATGCTGAAGCGAGACAATGCAGTTTTTGAGAAAAAAGCATTAAAAAATCATAAAAAAGCATGAATAAAAAATCATAGAAGCAGGCAAAGCAAAATGATTGACGCACCAAGAGATAATGGAGAACGCGTTTGGAGTGGTTAGGTAGTGTACTGTCCTTCCACATCCTATTCTCGGGTACGAATTTCAGAGAATTCCAAAATTCAATCTGATCCTTGAGTGTAATGTGGATTACACCAATGGTGCAGTGCACCGTCCATCGGTTGGGACGTTAAACTGTGGTCCCCTAGGCATCATTCGTTAAGTGTAGGCTAATGCCGACGCCGGGTTGCTATCTACACTATCTTCTGTCCCCAATTCCTAGCTGATCCATTCCCAATTCCTTATGAAATCATAAGCAGTCTTTACGGTGGATTTCACTCCCAATTACGTATTAAAATGCCATTACTCTGTCCCCACCCCTATAAATGATAATTTACCATCGCAATATCCTACTATTTATTTTAGCATAAAAATAAATATGGAACCGCCTTTGAAAAGGCCTCTTCAGCCCTCGCTCCAATCCCCACCCTGTTAATGACTCATTAATAATTTTAAAAATTGCCTCAAAATATTTTTCATTTAAGTATCAATGATAAGAACACAATATATAAAAAAAACAATGAAAACCTTGAAAAAGAGAGCAAAAAAGGCAAAGAAGGCAGGGAGGGATCTCAGAACCTTGCTTCCTTCAGGCTAGCGCCTTAACCTGCTGAAAATACACAAAAGTCTGCTGCCCATCCAACTGAGGACACAGCTCATCTCCTCCCTGATTTTCCCACATTTCAACTACTGCAATTTGGTTTTCCATGATTCAACGGAGGAACTCAACATCAAGCTCCAGCGTCTTCTTAACTCTTGTGTACGATAAGTCTTTGACTTGCGGAGGGAGGATCATATCTCTCCTTACCTCGATAAGCTCTCCTGGCTTGATTTAAAAACAAAACGAAAACTCATGATGGCCTGTTTCATGAACACCCTTTTTTAAAAACAATGAACCCCATTATTTACTTAACTTTTATCCAATTAAAGTAAAATCCCTAAATGTCGTAACTAGAACGGATCCAGATTATCTTTATGGACCCCAAATCCGATCCACAACCTATCATAAATCTGTCAGTTGTTGGATTGTATATCTGGAACAACATATCTAAATATATCAAAGACTCTCAGTCTTTGAACATATTCAGGATAAAGCTTTTCAAACTCCTAAAAGATAAATCTCTTTCCATGTAATACTGATATTTTCCTTGTTATTGTTACATACTGATGACTCCGGATTATGTGCTATCTATTATCTTGTCTTTAGTTCCATGTTATCACTATTGTTTTCAACTTTATTTTTCCTGCCAACATTATTATTGCAACACTTCATACAAAATGTTATCTTGTAACCAATGTCTTTGTAAATGTCTCCTTGATCCCTTATTTTTTTGTAATATGATAATAATTTACTGTGAGCTCTATTATAAATTTCTATTTACCATGTTTATAGTGGATGTAATTCCAGGAACATTAATAAATATTATTACTATTAACCACTGGGTTATCACCACCATTATTATGAATATCACTCCCCTTGTGAGTAAACTGTAAAATTCCAAGTCACGTTCGATGAGAGCGAGAATAGAATTGCAGATGCCTTTATTGGCCTGAAATGTGTGACAAATTCCACATCATTATGGATCGCAAAATAATCTTCATGCTCTTTTATCCATCTTGGGCATCTTCTTCAATTATCCCGTTCAAATTCTTCATCACTGTCACTCGTTTCTTCCAAGAAGCCGTTTGAGCACCATATTGTCTCTACGCTCAGGTTATATCGGATAGTAAGCTTTAAACCGAGGAATATATCTAGTAAAAGTTTTAACCGAGATAATGCTCCTGGTGAAACAGGAACATTTTATTATCTCGGTTTTTCCAAAAATTATCCGAGCTAACTATTTCATCCATGCTCATGAAACTGGGCCTTAGTAGTGAAATATTGGTAGGCATGAAATTTATTATTTCTTTCATTTATAGAAGAACACAACACTTAAAACAAACTCTTGCTCATTAGCTATAAATTAGGATTCTATCACAGAATAAAAGGCCCCTTAGTTAGCTTGAAGTGTAAACTCATGATTTCCAGCCCCTTGTATCCAGGTTGCAGTGTGGTTTCTAAAAATAATCACTTATTTGCCCATGATGAAGTCTATGCTAAACTCTTCAGTGAAATAGAATTGGTAGTCTACAGTGTTTTTTGAAAACAAACAACACGGGAGATTCCTGCAATAATGCCAACTCTGGTAGAATGTTATTTACAACAATCCTCACATGGAAGTACATTGGCCACTGAGAAATTACCTACTACTAAAAAAATATTTAAAAAATTAATTGTTTTTTTCACCTGTTTTAAAAAGTTAAATGCTAGTGTAGATAGTCAATATGGAATACTGGACAGAAATAAAGATATGGAAGAGCCAAATCACTTTGAAAATTCATGAATATGCACATCTAAATTCATTAAGATCTGGAGTAGTTACTACCATGAGAGGACAAACACAGGCTACCACACACTTGATGCTTACTTCTTTGTTAAGGGGAAGATTTTTACCACGCAAAACACCGATTACTACTCCATGGCTAAATGCTTGACCGAGGGATTACAGAAAAAGGGATCCCATTTACCTCAGAGTGCTCCGAATGGGTCCAGAGCCAAACCCCCTGGCTGAGAGGGGACTTGGGCAGTTGGTGGTTGAGTCTGTGGTGGCTGCTGAGTAGCAGTGGTGGGTGCAACGCCACCCACCACACCCATCGGGGCACCAGCTCCCAGCCGAGGGCTCCCCATCATGCCACCCGAGCCCCCACTCACTCCTCCGCCACCACCCACACCAGCACCCACGTGAATTGGGCCCATGCCTTGCATTGCCTGCTTTACACCACCACACGAACAACGTGAAGAGATGGGATAGGCACGGAAGGGTAGTGTTTAAGTTAGGGGGAAAGTTTCATGGAATGGGAAGAGTAGAGAAGAACAATTAAATGAAAACCCATATCCTTTAGGGAAAAGATTAGGATACTGTGATTGTGATACCATTTTTTTTCCGTGGAATGCAAAAAGTTTTTACCCATCAGTTATTTTTTAACCAATGAAAACCAAAGATAGCACCATAATTAAGCTTCCATCACTCATACTTTTGGATGGTATTGAGTGAATTTTGGTCACAGCTCCAGGGAAACCAGATAAAACCAATGATTGTTTGATGACCTCTCGGGGGCTAATGAAATACACCGGGGATATGCCCAAGGTAAAAAATAAATATGCACATCCTAAGTTTTATTTTGGTCAGTGTAATGCCAGGCCAGCATGCCTTCACAACCGGTATTGGGTAATGAATAGTTGTCACTAATATATCTTTCATTAAAACATTAGTACAGAAAACCTAGATAAATGAGTTGATGACAAATATATCCCAGCATGTACATATATGATAAATTGGACCATTTCCATTGGCCTGTTATCTCTCAGATTTATTTTTCAAAAAACTATTAATTTACAGAAACTTTTACAGAGTGAATAACAGGTTAATGAAAAGCTCACACATTTCAAAAATGAAATGATCAGCCACATCAGGTGAATTTAGGAGTTAGCGCAGATAGCACTTAAAATTAATCAATTGTAATAAAAAGATGAGTAACTTCTTGATATCCAGCAAAAAGTTCTGACCATATGGTCTTACTGCAAATGAATGAGTGCAACATTAATCTTCCTTAAATAAGAAAATAATTCATTTAAGTTAAAAATGAGTATTTAAAAAAAATGCATATTATTTATGGTTTTTAAAAGGGACTTTTTTCACCACCAACAAAAATCCTAATGTATATAATTGATAAACTACTTCATTTTTTGGGTTCTACCGCGTTGGTTGCTGTGGTGATGACAGTACTGGCTGGCTGGCACTACCGCCAGCGTCTTCAGGTTGAAGATTCGATCTGAAGACGCTGGCAGTAGTTCCAGCGAAACTGTTGTCATCACCACAGCAACCAACGTGGTAGAACCTAAAAAATGTAGAAGTTCATCACAGACCGCCGCAAAAATCTTCATTCGTAAATAATTGATTCATTTACAGAATTGAAATAATGATAAAAATGAAGTGTAAGGTTCAAATGAAACTTTAATCCCCAAACAGAGTTATAGAAGGATAAGTTATACCACGATGAAATAGATTATACATAACTGCTCTCCTTGAGAAAACTGCTATTATTTAAGATTGACATTCAACACAATTTCATTGAATAAAATTACAAGCAACTGAAATCATTTATCAAATTGCATCGCCCGCTCCCCTTTCACGATGACTTCGAGAGTACATCACGTATTCCTCAAGGAAATGCCGGTACAATCCAGTACCTTACTGGTCGCAGTTTTAAATGCCTGTGCTATTATGACGGATAAACAGCCTTTCACAGATCATGTGGAATCACTTATGGATGAGAATTTACCAGTGTGTATAAACAATGCTACTTAATTGATTGTTTAAATTAAATAGCTATAGGATTTCAAAAGTTCAGTTAATTGGAATTGGGTTGCAGAGGTATTACTACTATGCATATAAAGCAGCAAAACTGACTGGCTGACTCACTCACTGACTCGATACAAATTCCCCAGCATTTCTAATCAAGCTGTAGGATTGAATTTTTCAGGGTAGGTTTATAATTGACAACAGAGTCAGGAAAAAATTGAAAACTATGATTTTGGCCTTGGTTTGAGCATAGACAGGATTTTGTTTTATAATGGGATCAAACGGGAAAAACTAAAAACTCCTGAGTAGAACAGTCTTCATTCATTCATTAAAATATGACGTAGTTGAGCAAGGAGTTTAGTATTTGGACCAAAATGAAGCCAAAACAGTTTTATTTCACTTTATCAGTTGTTTTTCCTCAACCTGTTAAAAAAATTAAAAACTGAACTTAGTGTGGAATATTTTGGCAAATTTAAAGCTTGCTTCACTTTCTTTGCCTGGGAGTTTTTTTTATCGTAACTGAGCCTTGCAATATGCTATGCGGGCTAGAAAGGCTACATTACAGGGAAATCAACTTTCTGATGCATACTTAAATGGCTTTTTAACAACATAATGGCTTTTTAACAACATAATACCTTTGACCATCATTTAAATTGTTTTATGATACTTTATGGGCCATTGTATAAATTTGTAACCCCTCCCAATTTCAAATTATCAATGAATCAAATCAAATAATGACCCTGCATATGAATTTTCATGGGCTTTGAAGCATTCTGATACACATAACCCCTTCCACCTGCAAACTGCAAGGTTCACTTCGCAAAGCACGAGAAGAGAAACCATATGAACTTCACCAAAGTGTGACTCACCTTCCCTCCTCTCTCTCTCCCCCCCCTCACTCCCCGATATTGGTCAAAAATGATAATAAAACTATGAAAAGTATGATTTGGAGAAAAACAGTTTTGCATTCCACACTCACCTTTCTTAAGCTAGATATTTCAGATAAAATGGAGTGAGCAAGAGTTTCACAAGATTAGTGTTAATTCATAGAGAAACCACAACATGAATTAACAATAAAAATGAAGCCAAACAGCATTAAAGAGCATGCTTTCATGGAATTGTTAAATGAAATACAGCAAGGTTTAGGATTATGACTAAAAGATAGTTATGCGGTAAGTCATTGGTAATGGAAAAATCTTTTTAACCCTTCACCTGCAGTAGCCTCATTTTTTGCTACACTGTGAGCAGAAGAAAAGGGGAGTATTTTCTCCTCCAAGTGCAGGCCAAGGTGTAGCAGGTACTGGACCCTTATAATCCACATCAGCCTATATTTACAGACTGGGATGAGTAGCCACTATTGTGTACTCATAGAGATAATATTTCTCAGAATTGAGTTATTCTGCAAGGAGCTTTTACTGACACACAACTTTCCATGCTATTTTCTGATTACTGGTATAGTGAAACTTGACGGCAGTCACATGCGCGATGCTTGACGACAAGGAGGGGAAGGCACACTTGGAAGGGGTTGAGAAAGGAGCGGAGGGGAGGGTGGGGAATGCTACCATCATGACTTCACTAAACTTCAAAAAGCGGATTTGACTGTAGGATGCCTTTTATCCTGCAAGCGATATCTGTTTACATTTCTCCGTATTACTTGCTTATCAAATTCGTCCACTGAAGTCTTTGGGCTTATTCGGGGCCTCACTTTCTTCGAACTTTCAAAGGATTTGCTGGGGACATTTTGCAATTCATCTCCTTCCTCCACAATGCCAAATGCTGTCCGCTCTGATATGCCCGTGGCCGCTATGACCCTATCATATATGCTAGAATAAGGGATGGTTATTCCCTCCTTCGCCTCTTTCCTCATGAATGTTATAACATTAAAAATCAGCTCCCTAGCCTGATTATGAATCAGTCTTTTGTTTCCCAATTTGGACTGAGTTTGATTCATAATAGCATAGAATGCAAAAATTACTCTGAAAATTAATATGAAGGGAAATGAAAAGAGGTGACGAATGAAAATGAAGTAGTGTTGATGAAAAATAATATGATTCGAGAAAATGAATCGAGATGATTGGGAGAAAATAAATGAAAACCGTAATTTAAGAATGAAGTGAAAGAGTTCTTAAAGGAACTGTGAAGTGATCATGAAGTGATCGCAAGGATTGCAACCAGGCCAAAACATACAAGGCAGACTTACGAAGCATACATACACAAGACTAGCAGGCAAATGGTAATGGGTTATGGCCCCTAACCTCCTTATGTTAGCCAAGCTATAGGCTATAGTACGGGAGCTTGCATGGAAAGAGGCATCCCCCACGTCTGCTCGAATGAGTCATAAAACTGTAGCGTTTGACGCTTTGGCATTATGTTTTTGGATTTATTCTTATTATTTTTATATTATATTTATTACTTTAAAAGAGTTTTTGTTTTGTTCATTGTTGCAATGTTTTTGGCTGGTTGGTTGTGAGGGGTTCATTCACAGAGAAGAAGGGGATTGTTTAGAAAGGGTGGGGATGTGCTGTGGATTCATGTAAGAACTTTGCCTTGCATTGTAAGGAAATAATGAAATTGCTTCATAAGGGATTGCAGAATCAATTAAAAGTAGCCCAAAGTTACAAACAAATTCCCAATCTTTTCCAATTCCACACAAGTGCCCACGTTCAGGTTCATTAAATGCATTGCATAGTGATAATGTCTTAATAATACATTTTATAGGAAAGGTTTACAGCCTTGGATTACAACAAACACTACCAGACTTTTCATAAAAAGTCTTTACAAACCTAGCAGCTCGTCGCAGCACACAATCAAATTTTGAAATCATACCTGCTTCGTAAGAATCCCAAATGCTACAAGCTTATTTCCTATAGGTGTGGTCTAGCTGGAGAAAAATAATAGCACTCTTTAGCTTTCTCATCGCATTTTCCAAGTACTACTTTAATAAATTTACCAAGATCTGTTACCTTAATTGCAGATTTCTCAAATACATATGTTTACCCATAAATATATCCTGACTGATTGTGAGCCCAAAATATTTAACGGACTCAACGTTGACTATATCTGATTTGCTTATTTTGTAAGATCGTTCTTGTGTATTTTTTTCTACAAAATGTCCTGCAATGAATTTTTTTAAGTATACTTCCAACTGACATTTTTCATTCCAGGATTGCTACAAAATCCTTTGTTTATAAGACTCAGACTTCAAAATCTCTCCATACACAACCACGTCATCCGCAAATATTCTAAGTTAACTGTAAATGATGGTACTGATGTCGTTACTTGTGTAATTTCATAGTATACTTCTATTTTTTTATCATTTCATATTTAAATTTTACTTCTGAAGTAACATGGTTATCATTTGTTAAGTTATACTCCTATTCATTTAGAGCAACGTCAAATTTCACCGTGCTCCCGCTGATGTGGACAACTATTTGAAAATTTTGATGTTGGCAATAAAGGAATGAGACTGAGAAAACCCTGACCATCTCATGCTGCTAACGCCATACTCCCCTGCGAGGAGCAAGTTGGAGGACAATAGACTCGTCCGCTGATAATGGTCTTCTGTGCAAATGCCGTCAAGTTACGCTATACCTGTGCCTTGAAACCAATAATGTGTGAATTCCTTGATTATTAAGCATAATATCTAATGTTAACCTTCATAGTGTCTATTAAAATTCCCAATGTGGGCAGCGTGGGCAGAATTTAATTTTAGGCATTCAGTAGGAACTATATGGGCATAAATACCAAATCATACATACATTTTTCAGTATTCACCAACCCTTCCAGGCCCATGGACCTCTCATCCCAGTGTATATTTAAATGTACATAAGTCCTTTAAAGGTTAAAGTAACTAGATACACAGTCGTAAACATTATACAAGAAACACACGCCCATCCCAAATTGTAGTGGAAACCTTTCCCCCACACTCACTTCAGCAAACATAGAAATATACTTCCCACAGATAAAGGGTTAAAAATAAGATTTAAACCAGAAAAACCTCATTTCAGTTGGTTACGATTGAAGTTAATTTACCAGGGTATATACAGGACATGTAAAGTATGGTTGAGATTCGAGAGAGGACAACTAATTATCCTCTAGAAGAAATAATAAAATGTAATACATAGTTAACAAAATAAATTCAAAAGCACAGATGAAAACGATTGACAACCCACAGAAATTTACAAAAAGATGATAAAATCACAATTTATCTAACATGCATGTAAAAATTTGAGACAATTATTGCCATCCAATAAGTCCGAATAACAGAACTAACAACCTTCAATACTTCCTAATGATTATCATAGGTATACATATCATGCCATATGCATTTATATTACATACTGGGTGTTCCATTACTTAGTCATAACTCACAATTATATTTTTAAGTGATAGAACTAAAAATATCAAAATATTACACTAATGCAAGATTGTTTCTAGTCTTGAAAAGAGGTACATGCAACAGGAAATTATCAAAATGACTTAGATAAGTACATAGACACAGCAATTGCCCTAAAAGGCATTTTAAAGAAGTACACCCATGCACAAGAAAAACTTATCTAAATAACGATTTGATGACATTGGTGATCTATCCATTGCATATAATCTTAGATCAATGTCAATTATGCATTCACATTCTGAACAAAAAGAGGTTATGGATGAAGGAATTACCTCAGTTTGTCACACTCCAAAGATGTAGGACACACGATAAGGGAAAATAGTGGTGTTCAATGGGCACATAAAGAAGAAAACTGAAAACCTAAAACGGTTAATGCTAAAAGGCAGATGAAATCTTTTCATCCTTTTCTTCAGACCATTATCCATAAGAAATTTAAATTTTTCTCCAGGCCTGTAGTATACTTCAAGCCTAAACAATTACCGTGGAAGTAACTGTATATATAGTATTTCTGGGCTAGTCTGGTAGTCCTAGTTCCAGCCAGATAACCTAACAAATCAATGAGTCTCAATTTTTCACAGGATTGTGGAAAATTAGGACAGTGACTTGGTGGAGAATCCAAATTGACTTCACTAACCAGTTTCCTCTCTAGTCACAATGCAAATGAAACCATGAACTCCTACAATGTTGCCAGAAACTTTAGCTCAACATTCCCTCTCACTGATCAAATGTTGTGATCTAAGATTGCAAGGACAATCATTTAGGCTTCAGAAGTAAAGGTTTCTGCAATTTTTACCAACACAGCAAGAATACATATAATGTAAAAGGAGTGAAAGAATGATTTTATAAGATGATATGATGTCCTTTAAGGGTCAACTGAAAGAATAGCAGATTCTGGTCAAAATTTGACTCAATGAAATATAATCAATTCGAGAACTACAGCAAGTAAAATGCTAGTTTATTATCTTCTCTGAAGTAAATACCTGAGACTTTATAGTATTTGCATGTATTATTTTCCTCTATTAAGATTGGCCTACAATGAATTAAGAAAAGAAAATGAAAACTTCACTTAATGCATACACAATAATGAAACCATATTCCATCACTAACTGGGTGATTGTAGTTTGTGTAAGAGGTATTATTCTGTACACCATGTTAAAAATATACATAAATAAAATTACACCAAACAAAATTTCAGGAGATAAGGCAATGCAATGATCCACTGAAAAAAACTTATGTATGTTAAGGTACTTGACTTGGTAAGACTTGGGATGTTATGAAAAAAATGATTCATGAGTACGAGAGATTAGCTTCACAAAACCCTTAGAAACGGTTCAAGGGCTTACCATAGGTTGCATGGGAGGAAACGCGGCTGGTGGAGCTGGACTTGTTCCAACTGGCATCCCAGCCATCATACCTTGGCCCTAGTTCAGAGCAAAATTTAACATTAGTTAAATCACTAAGCAGTAGTATCAACTTCTGAAAAGTTGGCTCTTACAGCAAAATCAGAGGATCATTGGCAGAAAAAGACAAAAAAAGGGTATAAAATAAAACTTTTGGACACAAAATAATACTTGGTATGTGTGCTGCATTAGATTTTAAAACAGGCTTTCTACTGACTATTCTCACTGTCAGCCAAAAAATTCAACCCACATCGTTGGGGCCGAGGGAAGTTATGTCAAAATGTACGCACTACAGGCCTGCAAGCTGGTGTGAAATGATTTCAACCACCGCCTAAAATTGATGCCCAGCCACCCCCACATGTTTTCCACTGCCTGTGTGACATAGGCACCTGCCCATGCTCCTTCCCCTTAAAGGAGAGAGGAAGTAGCCTCAAGTATTTTCATATCTGTCACAGCAGTCCTCGCTGATCAGCAGGAACAGGAATCACAGAAGAGAAAATAGTGGCCTATAAGAGATGCTAAACAACACTAAGGAGCCAAATCATCATGGTGCCTCGGGATGGAATGAGGCTTGCAACCAAGGGAGAGCACCCTCCAGTCTTCCTGATTGGTTCCTCTCTCTCAATACATTACGAACATGTCCCTTCAACCCAGCCCTCCGTTCAAAAAGGTAAATTTAACACAGGGTTCCCACAGTCCTCATTTTTACTGATACAGCCCCATTATTCATTCAAGTGTTTAGAGTCAATTCCAAACAGTCACGCTTTTTTATTAAGTATTCATGAGGAAATAACGGATTAAAGGATTTTATTCCATTAAAATACTCATTTGTATTACAATTTGGAACATGTATAAGGATTTGGTAAATGTTTTTCTAACTGTATATATTATTACCAATCCTTTATGTGAACTTAATGTAGATGTATGTCCTTGGCAGTATTTAATGCTGGGAATAATAATGGGAACTCTATTTTAATGGATAATAAGAAGAGGTGGGAATGGATTGTGAATGGGGGTCAGTGCCTCGGCACAGGCTGGTTGCACAGCCACCGCATCAGTTGACCAGTTCCTGCTTAGGGGCAATGATAATACTTAAGAAATATGTACATGTGTTTCAATAATGAATTCACCACTTTAAAAACATATCAAAACTTACGTCATGACTAACAGAATCATTTAAGGTGTCACTTGAGAGCAAAACATGTTAATTTTTTATCAAACTATTATTTTGGTTTCATGCGACCACAATTTGTGACATGGCAGATATTCCACCTTACGTCAACTTATCACAAAACAGCAGCCAATTGCATGGGCATCACTTCTGCAACTATGATGTAAATTCAATTTCTCAGATCAGTGAGATTGGCAGGTAAAACCGTGAGGAGTCAAATTTTGGGGGTGAGGTGGGCATGCAATTGGCCCTTCATGACCAATCCTATGACCTGGGAAACAACAATCAAGAAAATTCGGTGAGAATTTCCTTTAACACAGCACGATTAGTCTCAACAAAATTTGTGCCAACAGTAAACTGTATGCCTAGTTGGAGAATTCTTTCCAAAATGAGTACAAAAATAACCCAGGACTGCAGTCACAGTGTTTCTTCCACACCAGTGTAACCAGGCATTTTGAATTAAAATGGTGGTAGCATTATTGGTGGCTACATTAGGTAGTACAGCACTATGTGAGCCAATCTAACGTGTTTTGCTTTAAAATGACACCTTACCCAACCTGAATGTGCTTAGCATAAATCATACGCATTCAGCCTGTTCCCTCCTGAAAGCAGCCAGACTACTTCATTTTGCACCTACTTGCAGGTCTCTAGCACGCACTCATACAATCATACAAGATAGATAGAAAAAATTTCAGCACATAGACATGCCAAGCATCTGCAAGAGAATGTTGGCTAGGCATTTAATTTTTTTTGTTTTAGTATGCAGCATACACACCTGCATTGGAATGGCTATCAAAAACTTCCATTCAAATGAGTGCACACAAATTACTCTCGAGAGCCTAAGTACCTCTCGCAATACCAAATACATCACACACACGACAAGACTGACAATATCATGATACAAGGTAACAATCACGATGTACCTTATGGTTGAGAATCAAGAAGGTAAAACATTTTTCTTGCATCCAGAAATTAAATGTAACCGATTTTTGTCATAACACAAGTTTTCTGTGATGTTTACATTTCTAGCAAGCCAATAATCTGTTGGTGCATTGAATAGAACTTGTTAGCTAACAATCAGTACTTTGCTGTCATTCTGCTATAAATTTCAAGATTGATTTCCTAAATTATCCACCATGACTTTGGGTTCAGCGTATTGATCGTTGAAAAAGAGACTATCAATTGATATTATCAACTGCAACTTAGAAAAGGGTAGCAAATATCCAACCACCCACAAAGAGGTCTAGTTTAGTCTTTAACTCACTTTCAGACTCTAATAACAGTGGCTCTTCACTGTATAGCTGTGCTGGCTTTGTGAATACAGAGTAAATAAGCATATCAAAAATCCTAACTATGAACAATTGAAGGACGTGTCTTTAATTACCAAGTAAAATGAACCCATTGGCATAATGAAACAAACGGCAAACCATCTTTCAAGTGTAAGATCTGGTACTTTCCCAGCATACTTCAAGAATTCTTCTTGGGTTCTCCACCGGGTTCAGAATTTTGCTTATTAATGGCTGGAAACTTGTTTTGAGAATGATAATACAAAAACGGAGGGAACTTGAAGTGACTGGCTCACAGATTCCCAACTTCTAAGGCACCTGACCCAGCAAGAATGACATAAGAGGAAGACCAAACCAGAACTCAACAGTCCTGATGATGATGCACGAGTCAGCCATAGAAACGTCATCCAGTATGAAGAGCCTGATCTGGTGGAGAACCCAAGAAGAATTCCTACATCGATTGAGAGCTAACAATGTGGATATTTTATGTACCTCACCATTGGCAATGAATGAATCCCACGAATGTATCAAACATTTTATTATTTCTTTGGTAGTTCACCACATATTTTCACATTTAGAATGACGGTCTTTGAGTCAGGGAGTTGGCTGGCCGCAAACATGATGCAAACGTCAAGCTTATGCTGTTTTCTACATTCCTCTTGAATTAATATAGAAATTTATTTTGAAAATATAAACAGAGGGAAGCAGAAAACAACAGCTCATTTGTATGCTATACACGGGGCATCCTGAAAACTCTTGTTGAGGGTCTCCAGGAGGAGAGAATCACAGGGAAGACAAATTTTAAAGATAATACGAATGAGACAAACCAGGATGAAGAATAGTTAACAGTGAAGGGTAAGGGTTAGATGAGGTAAACGAACAAAACATTGAATGCAGTACAAACAAAATCCAGGAGTTAGGCAATAGATCCACAAGTGCTTGCCTTAATGTTAGAGCAAGAGTCCAAAGGAGTTCAGTGTCTTCCATATGCCCCTATCAGTGTCTACTCACCAACCTCACAAATTATTCTCACAAAATAATTTAATAATCCTTTTTTTACATTGCTTGCATCTGTTCATGCTTTGTATAAACAACTGTTGCCACAACTAATATCACTCCCAAAAAAAGTCATGAAGAGCCCATGAAGAGCGCCAAAGTACTGCTCTGAGGCTTAGATCTCAAAGCCATCAATTCTTATGTGTGACCACAGTAACATTTAGTAACTGACTACAGCTGCATTAGAGCATTAAATTTACATTTCTATTTCCTTCACATCAAGACAAAACTGTCACCCATGTTTCCGACCAAAACTGGATTTTCTCCTCTCCAAATGTAGCTTCCTCATCAAATGAAAAGGCATGTAGAGCTGAGTGGAAATTTGTCAAACTGTGCCCTGTAACTTCCTTCTTAACCAATATGCTACGTTAACCTGTTTGCGTTGCACTTTGTACAGTTAATAATCATGCTGTTTTGAGTAACTAGAGTGACATACCATACTGATCATGGCACTACAGTAATATTAGGTCCTCCCACAAGTCACTACTTCAAATAACCTACTTCTTTCAGTAATGTGTGTGTTCTACTCTACCTCATCATCATTCCATTTAAGCTGGGTATGTATCTGGTAACATATTTGCAAGCACAATTAGGTAGTTGTGCATTTCAACTGTTTTACTTGAGAACTTAGCGTGCATTACACCTTTCGGTTGAGGGCATGAATCACCTTAATGGATTCACCACAAGCTGCCACTTATGTGTACTAAACACAAAAAGCAAAGTAAATTTGAATTACAAGCCCACAGACTACTTATGATACACACACAACTAACTATTGAAGGCTAAGATATAGTAGTACAGAAAAAGATAAATCACATTTCATGAGAATAAAATCCACCATATTTCTTTAACTTAAATATTTATGTAAAACCATGCTCATAATGGACACTCATGCAAGTACCATTGGTCTGTAGCCTGCACCAGTGGTAGCTGCCATTGGTTGAGGGGTCCAACTAACTGCACCTGGCTTGGCAGCATTCTTAGGAGAATTCCACTGCATACCTCTGCAAGACATGTCATGTTTCAACTAAAATTCTGCATGGATCTAGATGCTTCAAAATACCAATTAATTCCCAACAGTTCCAGGTGCATTGGGAGAAATAGCAGCATTGTATAAGGAAGTGACTAAAGTAAAAATAAACATAGAATAACTATGCTTCAGCCTCACTAGCTTCTTTAATTCTTTTAGCTCTTTCCAAATCATTTCTCAAAGCTGGAGATGATGATGATGGAACTTAACATAATTAAAGCAAAAATACCTTGAAACCAAGAAAAAATAACTTGAGTGAAGCCACTTCACTACTCACGTAAATAAATTTCTTTGGAAATGCATCTGGATTGAGAAATAAGTTCAGTAGACTCTCGATTATCCAGGATGAAAGGGAAATAACTTTCCCAGACTGTCAGAAATCCCTGTTAATCCACTTAGCACTTGAAAAATGTACCAGGCATTATGCCTTGCATTATGGTGATTTTTTTTCATTTTAAGACCTGTATAGTGTAACTTTTTCGTTATAATTCAAGGGCAAGCACTATCTATCATCCCATCTTCCTTGCTAACACTGTTACCTGGCTGTGAACATTCAACCAGCGGAAATTTCGGAGACAAGTGTTTTTTTAAATATCAGACGAAAAATTTACAAAAAGATATTGCCCCATCTTGCCTATACTCCAGAATACTAGAGTATATATTTGGCATAGGGGATTGTGTTTTCACATTATGTCGTTTCTAAAGACAACCATTTTTGGGAACATCCCTGTTAATCCCCATCCCAGGTAACCCGATCCTGATTAATCGAGAGTATACTGTAATTAGGCAGTTCGGCATTCATTCTCTGGAATTTTTCAAATTAATATTTTTCTAAACACAAAGAAGGCATATTTTAGATCAGTTTAAAAAAAAGTATATTGATTCAAAATGAAACATCGAGACACCTGTACTGGGGATCAATAAATTTTAAGTCAAAATCAGAAGCAGTCAGGATAATCAAGATCAGTTTGACACCAAAATTATACATTATCAAGTACTTTATAATCAAGTAGGAGTTCTTACTTGACAGCTGCTTGCCCTCCTTTGTTGATCGAAAGATTCTGTGCTAATGAAGCAAGACTACTATCTAAATCTCCAGTAAGAACTTTCCCTGCAGCTGTTGTTCCAGCAGCTGCACCACCTGGGGCCACACCCATTGCACCACTTGCAGCTAAATAAGAGAAAATATAATCATGTCAATGGCAGAAACTCAAAAGGCATCATCATTATACCTACTCCCTCTAAAGCAAAAAATATCCTCACTATTCAAGCCAAAACTCAAGAGAAATTAGAAGTCAAAACCTTACGCTTACAAAGATCGCACACTCCCACCTAAAGAGAGCTCCTACTAGCTAGACCAATATATGCTTTCAAAAACTTTACCTTTGTCAAGCATAAATATTTTGCCTTTTCAAGTTTTTCTAAAATAAATATTCACTTCATGACATTAGCCTCAGGAATGGAGCATTGAAAAGTTCTTAAAACACGTAAAGCTTAAAAAAGGGCAAAATCAAATTTAATGCCAAAAACACACCAGCATTAATTAAAATCCAATCATAGCAATGGAAACATCTCAATGCATGCTGATTTTCATTGGAAAAACATATTCAGTAAGTAATAGGCTCATTCCATGAAAAATAAACCAATTTGGAATAAATTGGTTGCTGACCTGTTTGGGATATTTTTCAAAGTTGGATCATTGATAATCACTTACTTGTAGATAGCAACACAATTTTTTATTTTTTTTCGGATGGACAGTTTAGAAGTTAGGGGCCTTTCACTAATTAAGTACCATTTAAAGTGGCAGTCAATCCTAAACCAGACTTATTATTTTTATTATTATAATTATTGATGAAAAACATGATGAAGGCTCAACATATTTGGTAAAATATTGGCCTAAATAGTACTTTATATTCAAGAATGACACTCAACGCCGTAGGTTATAGTGGGCGAATTACTGCCTTTTTTAGAGGGGCTATAGCTCCAAAACCAGGCTGAGTAACGCAAAGATATTTGACATTTTGGTTCTCTGTACATAGTTAAACAAAACCTCAAAGTTTGAATTTTTCTAAGCTACCTTTTCTATAATTTGACCTCGAAAATGTCCAAATTTGACCTTGGACTACATCTTGGGAATATTTTTTTATATGAAGGGTAGAGAAAAACAAAAAAGGATTTTTTTACTATTAATAGAGGCTAAAGAGTATTTAATGCAAAAAGAATTGGGTGTAATCTTCAACCCCCTCAGAGCTACTGCCCCCGAAAACTGAAAAAATTACAAATTAATGTGACCACTTTGACCTTCGGTTTAGAATACTTGCATGCTAATTAACAAATTTTTGATGACATATTCTATCAGAACTATTCAATTGTAATCCAACAAAAAAATTTCAAACCAAATGCTCCACCAGTTTAGGAGTGGCACTACTAAACGCAAACCCTTAAATTTGCCATTTTCGCAACGACGACAACTTCAAAGGCCCCTAACTTGTAAACCATCCATCCGAAAAAAAAATTAAAAATTGTGTTGCTATCTACAAGTAAGTGGTTATCAATGATCCAACTTTGAAAAATATCCCAAACAGGTCAGCAACCTGCATTGGTTGAACTTTCATGGAATGACCCATGAATGATTTCCAGCGAATAGCTTCAAACCATAAAAATGTTGTTTTAATAAGTAAAACAGGAATTTAAAGCATCAAGTGAAACATTTTTGTGCATTGATGTAATGTGCTGTGATTCTGATTATTAACACCTTCATTCCACAAATTCTTCAAGGGATACTCTAACTTAACTATCACTGTCACATCAAATCTTAAGCAAGCATGCACAGTACATATATTTATCTAGTCATCCGATAATGATACATATTCGTAAACACACACAGTATGTTTGAACTAAAACTTCAACTACACATGAGTCTTTATTCTCCAGCATAATGCACTCTGCTCAGAATTTTATTTCACGACTACAGAAAACCACAATACACATTTTCAATGAAAAGGCAAAAAAAGCAATTGCCTGGAAATTAGTGTTTTTAACTCCCAAGTCAAACTTTTTACCAAAATTCCAAAATATAAATGCAATGTTACCTAAGAATCACATGCAATACCTCAAATAACTCAAAATTTTAAAAAGCATTTCCACAGAGGAAAGCGAAATGACAATGCATGTACTAAAATACATAATTTAAGGCTTCTCTCTCTCTCTCTCTCTCTCATTTAATCCAGAGAAATATAGTAAAATAAATAAAATACCACGAATTTTAGCAATGGCTAAATGGAGATACTAAATGGCCACAACAATCAAATTTATCACTGGCACTAAGCAATAGTGTTTTACTTGAATAAACTAATGAGATGCCTTCAAATAATGGTAGCTACAAAATGAGGTGGTTTAGTTACAACATTATCAGAGTAATATAGAAGAGGGTGGCTCATTTTCCATCAATTTCATGTAATCCTTCGCCTTAAAAAATTGTCTTCTTTCCCAAAGTTTTCAATTACATTTCAAATTAAATTTAAGTTTCTTTCACTTGAAAAAGTGGCATAATAATTAACTTGTCAGATACATTTGTACATTCTTATGAGCTCTACATCAATAATGTCCCTCTTTAATCTCGAGAGTGATTTTAAGGACAAGCACACAAGTCATAAGTCCTCCAGCCCTACTACTCAGCTATGTATTACATATTGATTAGAACGTGATATTAAATCGAAATTAAAACTAATCTCACCAATGTTATTTCATCAAAGAAGTTGAGTGATTATTTTAATAACTAAGCTTTTTATATAAAAGATGAGAGATCATTATTTCAAATGATCACCATGACCTAGGCCAGAGGAAGAATCTGGATTTTATTTTAAGAATGCAGGTACATAGTAGTCATTTGATAACTATTCTTAGACTCCACACCTTCTTTACAAGTAAAATCCCTCATTATGACAAGAGAGCTGCTTTAATTAGCAACCACATTTTTAAATCATTGAACAAGTTACAAAATATTCTAAAATGGGGAATACCAATAAAATCTATCAGGGGAAAATTTGTTCATAGGAATAAAGAGTAAAGAAACAAAAAAGTTAGAACTTCAGTAGGTAAAAACTCATATCAGAGCATTCTCTAGCGAAAAACTCTAAATGAAAATTAAAAAAATTTTTCACAAAACTCTCCCATAGTGAAATTCATTTCTTCAGCACTGAGACTATCTACTTTGCCTTTTTTAAATTATGATTTATAAAACCAAGGTCACACAGTATAGGTGCTGATAAACGCTGGCAGTGCATTAAAAATTTGCTGCTCCCTTTAACAGCTACTGTCAGCAGTGCAGAGATAAGGATGTGACAGTATCTGTGACTTACATGTCCTAAGAAAAAGAGGCTAATTAATCACGCCTTCTACTTATAAATTGTTTAATTATACTTCACTGAATCAACAAGTTGGTAATAACATTTGGTATATCAGTTGAAAAATTATGGTTGTACAGACTGGAAAATGAATAATGTCCAGTATCTAGCATTGCTATATTATACACGGCTGAGATTATCCTCACCGTCACTCTTACAATTAATACAAGTGTAAGAAATACCTCATTTCAACTATGTCACAAGAAATACCTCATTCCCTAGCATGAATCGAAAAATTTCTTCCTTTTTTCAGTCAATGAAAACCTAACTTTGACTTGTGCTCGAGTCACTAATTAAGGTGACTTCTCGGGGTCAATGCTTCTGGGTATGGGCTGCGTAAAACCATATGTATCTCTGTTCCTGATAAGCCACTGAGAATATTCACCAAGTAATGCATTAGATTTACGTTCTAAGTTTCATATTAGGACCTACCACTGACAAATGCACTTGGTACTTGCACTTGGCTTTGCAATAATTATGCATTCCACACGGTCAATCGCACTGCACAAATATCACATAACCCGAAACACGAGGATTCCCCAATTAGCCACGGGTGACACTGAGGCCGGAAATCTCCATACATATACTTTTTGATATAATGTGCATTTTTTTGCATGCCGTAGGTGAAAATAACTTTGAGGGTAATGACAATTATATATTCTGAATATTGGTCTTAATACAGAGCTGAAACAGATGCATGTCAACTTCTCTTCACGAAATCGGTAATTTCCCCGTTTTTATGCTAGCCACACAGACTGCAAACTGTGAGTCAGCGAACTCTTGCCACTTCACATCATTTCCATAACCACCTGAGCAGATGGCGTGTTTTAGTTGAATTCAAACAGGCCGCTCAACGGAGTCTGTAGTGCAAAAAAAGTATTGCTAATATATTCTTCTCATATAACTCCACTTTCTTTATCCTCTTTGGCAGATGCTAGGATATCTGAGCCTACACAAAATCACTCAGCAGAGTTCATACTTCATTTAATGGCAACATTTTACACCACAAGAATGCATCACATCTCTCGTCACTGACGTATCATATTTCCTACTGTGCTACCAACTGTCACGCTGTCAACACTATGGGTGCACTAGCCATGGCAGACCATGCAGCAGCTGATGCCTTCAATCATGACCATGGTGCAACAGCCCCATATCGCAAATGCTGACATTCGTGTCGAAGGACTCTATAGACATATACAAAGCCAATTTTTTAATGGTTAAAGATACTACAGTAGAAACTCATGAAAACGAAGCACAATACTACAAAGTTTTGATTATACAAAGCAAAACTGCCGGTCATGACCAAAAGTCTATAGTAAATACATGGCGCTATTTGATAATACGAGTTTCGAAAATACAAAATTTACAATGTTACGAACCTCGGCCTCACTCCTCTGGAAAAAAATGGGATTCATTTTTACAAACCATGGCGAAAAACTGCATTAGCAAAACCTTTTTGCAGACGCAGACACCAGCAAATCAGCATTGATGAATATGATGTATCAACCATGTGAAATGCGTGAATGATAGTGCATTCTTCTCTCTGGCACTCTTCTAACTGATGGCAGAATTTCCGTAATGTAAACAATTCCCTTTGGTTAAAACTCGCAAGCGACGTCACATGTTATACTCGCTGTCCAAGGTACATGAAGGACAGGTCATGACACACAGGTGTCTAAGGGTGCTTTCCAATCGCCCAGTGCAGATTAGCTCACATCGCAAAAGATTGAAACACACGAGCGCACATTGAAGCAGACAATTGGAACGGGTCTGCGCTTAAGTGTTTACAACTGGCGGAGCGACCAGCGGCAAAATTTGAGTTCAAAAAGACTTTTGCTTTTGCATACAATACGTGTAATATATACAGGGGTAATAATTATTGGAAATTTCACGAATGAAATTTGAGCTACTTTAATGCAGCAGGAACATACAATTTGTGAAATTATTTCATAAAAAGGGCAACTTATCTCACCTTGAGTCAGTCCATAATTTATTTTACAAAAGAATTTCACTTTCTTATTTATTACAAGTTCTTACGATAGTTGATAGAAAGGAGGTAATGGAATAACCAGTAGCAGTACGCATTTATTTAAACCTAGAAGAGCAGAGACTCCCGCTCTCAATCATTATTATTATTATTATTATTGAGACGACCACTCCACTGGATCAACCGTGGATTGGTGTTTGGTGCCTACCTAGTGCTTTTCACCATTATTTGAGCCTTCAGAACAGTTTTTCAGAGCTCTAAATGAATGATTATGAATTCATACATAAACAATACAATGGTGATTGATGACATGGTTATGGACCTTGTCACTGCCATGCGGTCGGATTAGTGGCAGTTCAAATTTTTATACTGCTCAAGGATGGAAAAATGACGTGATAAAATAATGAGATATATGACAGGGATACCTATTGTAGTCACTATCCCAAAAAAATAGTAGCGTCCCTAAAAGCTTAGTACCAAGTGTTCTCTTTGCATTATGATTAATTTCCATGGAGTCACACCTGAACTCATTGAGTTGGTTATCCATATTGATTTTATTTGCTACGAAACAAGTTTTGTCGCATCGCGACAATTACAGGTGAAGTGATGGGACAACTTGAGTAAATTCCACAAAGTTATGCCTCAAAACGTTAACCTTAATTTATTTTCGTGTTGCATAATTCTTTGTGTTGACAATTTTACAAGACCACATTGAGATAGCTAGAGAAGATTTTCATAGTATTTCCACAGTCATGCCATAATCGGAAAATTAGTATCAAGTCAGAGCAGGGAAAGAAAATAACTATTTAATGAAATGTAAAACATTAGATCTGGAATATCTCAGCGATGTCCATTTGAGATGAAGTTTCTCTTTCACACTTCTTCGTGTGGATAAAAAGTTCCAGAAATCATTGAGTGATACGATAATCGCATTTCAACTATGAAGTCATAACATGAGATTTTATGTTTTAGCCATGGAGTCTATGTTAAAGACTTCATGGTTTAATTCATCGGTAAGCACACCACTGCAAGCGTAGAGGAGGTAAGCATCATCTGTTCAGGCATTGGGGTGGTTGGTGACCTAGCCTTGTTTTCTTCGGGAGACTGAGTAAGCAGGGAGATATGGGAATCCTGAGGGGTGACCATAAATCGCTGCAGACCAGACACATGACAAGTTGACTATAGCTTGGGGTGGAGGGATCAGACACACGTGGGTGATCTGAAAACCTGGGCGACTCCAGCCCGTGTGTTTATTGCTCATGCCTGTGTTTGTGCCCGCCCGAGTGGTGTAGATACCCATGCGTGCCTGTTCACGTGGTCACCCATCCTCCAGCCGAGCCCCCGCCTCGCGCGTTGAACTTGCAAGATAAGGGAAGGGGCATCCTTCGAAAAAACGTCCACGTAGTTGGCCTCAGGAAAACAATGGTTTCCGCAAATTGAAAGACTGTCGCTCGTCTACCCACTGAAGCATCGGCTCCAGAGCAGTGCACGCCCCTTCCCCTTTTGCCCTTTCCACTGCTTGGAAGGGGGAGAGGGAAGAGAGTGTGTCTATATCTCTCGCACACAGCCAGGAGAGGATATTTTGTATTTGCAAACCGCCTGCATGTCTCAGGAGCATTCATTGTACAAGTGTGCATTAGCTACCTTGACGTGAGTCTCAGAAGTTCAATTACATGATTTGGCCGATCTCAGATTCTTCACAATGAGAGTAACACGTTGCGATCATGAATTTAAATTCTTACTTGTGGACTTCAAATATTTGCATGGAGAAACTACGAGGTGATAGTTATTTTACCATCCTTTCTGATTTTAAGTTTATGGTATAAAGGCATTGTTTTAAGAATGCTTCAACTAATAAGGACCAAATATGGTTTTAAAATTTTGCCGAAGACTACAAAAGTTATGGGAGGAAAATAACTATTTTTTTCATGATTTCTTTAAAAGGTTCGATGTTACAAAACTCAATAATACGAAGTGCTGATTTTTCAGTCCCGCTGACTTCGTATTATTGATAAGTTTATTGAAAGTTTCTTTATTTTTTTCAATGTTTATCATTCTTGGCTTCAATATTCATTCATGCGCATTTGATGGTTCAATTTTCCATGGTAAAACAAGGAGATCAAGAAATGTTTTCACTTCGACTTTACTCAGGTCATGGATTTCAGTCAATATTTTTGGCCCGAAAATAGGACCGAATTACACTAAAAGATTAATACGGTACTATTTCACGATTTTGCCGAGCATCCTGGAACCCATCATATTTCTGAAAGTTTACTGAGAATCATAAATATATTTTGTATTTCACTTTTCATTAACATACTTCTTTGGGGTTTAAATGAGAGAAATGTTGAAGTCCAGAGTTTAAACCACCTCCACCACCATGCAGTTAAAAAGTCAATTTTTTCATGCATATACCTAATATAATTTTAAATTTTATGATTGATATTTAAAATCTATAATAATACATACTGATACTACTTGGCAACCTGTTACACTGTAATTTATGCTAACAAACTATAATCCTTGCTTGTAAAATAGAACCAGAGATATGAAACTGGTTAATACAGTTTTTTTTGCAAATATAAGATAAGAAATTTATTAACTCAGACTTTCACATGGAATTAACATCAACATAGCAAATATTGCATGCATTCAAGAATTAAAGTAGATGTTAGAGCTCTTTATGATTGCAGTGAACAAAAAACCTTTAGATTTTGACCTAAAGAATAGCTAAAATAAGGATCTGAATATGGACAAAACAATACAAAACAAAACAGGAGCAACAATTCAGGAGTTTCAGCAATAACAATGGAATAGAAACGAAAGAAAAAACAATGCTGCAAAAGAAAAGAAAACTTATAATAAACAGATCTACAAGTAAATAAACTTACCTGAAAATAACTTACACATCCTCTAAACTATCTTATGCCTACAGTAAATATCACAAAGCCAGTGCTAAAACAACTTCAGAAGAAACAAATCATTTGCAAAATTAATAAAAAAAATTGACAAAAACAATCACTTGAGCTACAACGAAGCACCTAAGAATGCCAAGGTAATTCAAGCACACACAACAACAAAGCTATTATCGAGTCCAAAAGAAGAAGGCAAATTCACCTGCTATTCCCATCCCTTGCTTAGCTGGTGAGCCAAAACCCATAGGAGGAACCCCAAATGCACCTATATTCTGAGCCCCCCCGACACCTGGGACCATACCCATACCCAACCCAGTCATATCGCCACCACTCCCGAACAAATTCCCAGTGGGGGGAGCATTACCCATCGCGGGAGGTGCAGGGGGAACGGCACCCCCTGCTAGAGGTGTCTTGGAGGGCGAACCCCCGAGGGCAGCCCGGATGCTGTCATTGAGGTCATCAAATGCGGTCTTGCTTGCAGATGCCGTCGCAGCGGAGCTTGGGGGCGGGGGACGGGCCGGGGACCCAAAAGGAACGGCGGGAGCAGGGGAAGGAGATGCAGCCACGTCCACCACATCCCCCAGTGTTGCCAACACGGGGGACGGGGCAGGGGCCACCGAGGGGAGGAATCCGGTCGTGGCCTCCAGACCGCCCATCACTGGGCCGTCCGACACTCCAGAAGGAGGAACCTCCACCTCCGGCTGCGCCACATTGACACCAATGCTACCGCCGCCACCCTCCTCCCCTGCAACGTCCCCAAAGAAGTCTGCGACTGCGGCGGTTGTCGGTTTTGCCATGGGAGGGGGTGGATGGGGAGGAGGGACCCGGCGCTGAGGGGCAAGTACCTCGGCTTCATTCAGCCGCACCTGGCTCTCCCCTTGCAACTGGGGCTCCAGAATAGCCTCCTCAGTGCCGGTATTGGAGTCAGAGGGGGGCCCATGATCAAAGAGATCTATGCCACCTCCACCAGGGGGGGTTGGTGGGGCTGGAGCTCTGATAGAATCCGAGCTATATTCGGACATAAAAGGATTAGGAGGAGTAGACGTTGGCATCCCAGCAGTGGCAGCTTGCAGAGAAAAATACAGAGGTTGAAAAGGGAGCCGCAACGTAAGCCACAATGAAGTTATTCATAAGTAATGAGAATAGCCCTCTCTTGCCAAATAGAACCAAGAGTAGGTAGAGAGTCAATTTCAATGTGAAGGATAGAATTTGGAATTTTATTATCTTTCAAATTCTTTTTTAAAAAGTTAGAGAGGATTTCAGCCAAAAAGTGTGTTTTTTGGAAACTAAAGACAATGCAGCTTGGGGCAAAATACAGAATGGATTAAGCAGGGACACTTAAAAAACTAATTTTCTGAACATTTAGTTCCTCTAAACAAGTGTCGTTCTCATGCAAATAACTAATTTTGGTATTCAGTCGTTATCATGCAGGCATGATCATGGTAAAAGCTCTCCAGAAACAATGATGTTACTTCCACTTATTAACGTATTGCTACTTAAAATTTGAAAGGAACAGAAGATAAGTAATGTTTACAAAGGCAGCATTCATGAATGCCCACATAAAGGACTAACAGAGCCATTCAAACAGCCTGTTACCAAAACCTACTTTGTACGTTATGCATTGGACTCCCAGAATTCATTTCTCAAAAAGAGAAAATTTTCATCACCTAGAAAATATTCAATTTCTGAGTTATTTATCTAAAATGTCCGTGCCCACCAATCATTTACACTAAACATGATCACTGAATACACTAGTTAGTACAGTTATATTTTCCAAAAATGTATTTTCTTGTTGGTCTTAAAAATTAACTGCAAAAAAGCAGCATCTCGAAGCTATATATGTCAGTATTTTTTTTAGTTCATGTCTGAAAACTACAAAATTTATACTTGGGACTTATGCAAACACTTTGATAAAGAAAATGCCCAATAAGGAGCTTTCCAATTCATATGAAAATGATATTAACAAGAGGACTGCACAGTCATAAACACTGGGTTAGCATGCTACATGTACACCTTAATACCAATTTGCCTGATTAGCTTTCTTTCTTCTTTAAGCAAATAGAAATATAGGCCAAAAAATCACTTGATACATGTAAAAGGAATGGAAATTTCAGCAGAAATTTTTCATAATTTCTAATTTTAAATGTTAACAAGAGTTTAAAAATCCCTGCTTGGGCAACAATGTACTTTCTCCCCCATATTACAGCAAGAAGCAGATACATATATGGTTTACAGTGATGGTGAAAATGATGCATGATCTCCTGCTCCATTCAAAATCTTCCATTTCAGATTCATAAAAACTTCATTTCCACTAATTACGGAGTTTCAAAGATTCAATCCACAACATCAGCATCTAGTCTTGGTGCTATTTCGTTTTGACTGATAATGTCTCAATGAGGCATAATTTTAAATATTCAATAACAATAAGATTTCAAGAATTCTTAGCATCATTCAGTGAAGCTAAGTTATTATAACTGAACCAGCTTTGTAAGCACTTTCAAATGTTTTTGTGCAAAAGCTGAGCAGGAGGTTTTATGTGATTATCAGTTTATGCCTACATAATTAGGATTACCCTAAGGTCTTTACTTGAGTAAAAGTCAATGGGAAATGTGTCCAACAATTTTGAAAAACTTGGATTTAATGTCCATCCAAAGTAATCCTTTTAAGAGCACAGTAATGGTAGGAAATGGAAATCGTTAAAAATATAGATATCTAACCTTAAAGGGGGAATATTTTCATTTATCTACATTCCAATTCCAGCAAAAATGTACACTTGAACTGAGTGCAATTTAAATCAAGAGTTACAGAAGATATAAGCTAGTAACTCCATTAAAGAAGTGTGCCAATAAGATTGATTCTGCAGCATAAGAATGAATGCTTTCCGATATTCATGGAAAAATATACATGACCTAATAAAATCTATTACAGGATAAACTCCTAGGTGAAAAAAATATGGCAGAAAAAAATTCACGCTCATACCAAGTAGGCTCTTTAAACTTTAAAGATTTGTGAACCAGAGGAGTTCAAATGCATGTACAAAGACCTATGTCACCAGTCTAGACTTGAAGCTGAATTATAAGAACTAAGTTCCCATAAGGGCCAATTACAGGTCCTGATTATCCAACATTTTTCTCTGCTTTGGCATGCAGCTCATACTAGTAACTATGTATAGCTAAATGAAAATTCTCAGTGATATTATATTATTTCCTTGACTATCACTCCAAAAGAAAGATTTTAGAAGAATAATTTACATTATAAATGTAAATATAGCTAGGTGCATGGAACTAACAGCTTTGGCTAAAGTGTGATTTTCAAAATTGCAAAATATACTCCATATTTAAACTAATGAAAACAGCTAGTCACAATGTTCAAAATTCCAAATTTAAATGCACTAAAATATAAGTAAATCCACAATTTAAAACTTCCTTCATTGCTGATAAAATACTTAAAACCATTAAACACACCAATATATTAGCTGCAAATTAAAATTAAAATGAAAAAGCATAAAAACTGTCCAATTTAAATTTATGCTGACTGGTGTCATAGTTATTTTCCAACACATCCAAGCTTAGCAAGATGCACAAACATACAGAAGCAACAAAATGAAATATTTATTAAAAAGTAGGAGAAACTTGAGCAAGAAGTGTAAGACAAAGAAAAATATAGTGCTCAAGTTATATGTATTACACACCCAATGGCCGGGAGAAAGAAATTGTTGGAGACCATTTCCAAGATGGCCCTTCTATTGGAATAGTAAGATTGTAATCATTTCATACTTTAAAATGGACCGTTCACAATTCAACCCCGTATTTTTCTTAAGTAAAAAGTTTCCATAAAACTGAAGATGCTGAATAGGGATTTAAAAGATATTCAGTGAGATCTGCAGAATCCAAGAAATAAATGAGTGAAGAGCAATACCCAAACGCAATGGACATCATCACTGCACTGAATTCAACCATTGGCATTCTAGAAAGAAAATTATGAAAACATTCTATATACCCATTAATCATAAACCACAGTACAACACACATCTAAACTTCTACATACACACACATGAAACATTAGCAGAGAGTTAGGGCATAAAACAAATGTTAGAAAGTCCTTTAAAATTTCTATTCCAAACTATAATAAAAGTTAGATTTAATGAATAAAGAAAAACATTTAATATTTCATCAGCAGAAAGATTCACCTTCAAATTATGACAGTGATGAAACTGCTACTCATGGAACCTATAAAAAAGCTACTTAAAAAGAAAATGAGGAACAGGAATTTACTTCTACAATTACTATACACAAATAAAATAATAAAAACTTACCGGGGGCACCTTCGGAGGCTCCAAATACAGAACTGAAGTTTTTATCTGTTACAAAAGTATTTGTTGAAGATGGAGCTGGAGCAGCTCCAAAGCCTGAAATACAATGAATTATCAACGATGTACCAACCTTTTCTAACAACTCTATAACTTAGGATTGGAATAGTCACGTAAGTAATTCATAAATTTCATTTCTACACATGTCCAATTTAAGAGACCAAAAAAGTCAGTTTCCAAGTGAAAGTTAAAAATCTCAAAAATAACAATTTTGAAAATAAAATGATGAATCATAAGTTCAAAATGAAGATTTTATACAATGCATGTATGAGCATTTCACTGGAATGGCTATCTGGTTAGGCCACTGATACAGAATGCTTAACACACTATGGTTTCATATTAAAAATAAAAAAAATAACCATCATCTAAATAGGAAAACGTTCCTATGGTAATGACTTTGGGGTTAATCATCAAATATTATGTTCATAGACTGATCAGCCAACTTTCATTGAATCAAGTATGAACACTGAGCAGATTTAATAGATTAAGCAGAATACAAAAGTGATATAGCCCTATTGCCTATTCCAAAGCACTACTAAACCAAACTAACACTGCGATTATTAGCCATCCGAAATATTAAAATGAAGAAATTTAAGGTGGCTGGAGCAATTTTGATTTATGAACAGATTTGCGTGAAACTTTGCAAGTGTGTCCTTATTAGTAATATCTATCGATAAAAGTGAAAAAAAACTACATGCTACCGATTTGGTTTCCCGGCAATTCCATGATATTTTAACAAGTACTCTTTTAAAACACTGCATTATTTTGAAACAATTCGATTATGTACTTAGGTACAGATTTCCTCCTAAATGTGAAACAATATAATAGCTGCTAACAAATATCAAGGTATCATGCCGAGTAAGAAATGCGTATTTTGATAAGATTTTCTCGTAAATTTCGAATTTTGCACCGAAAATCCAAGTTAAAACAATGCTTTCACTAAGGCAAAAATTTGAAATATGACTCTTGCATCATATACATTACTGCATGTATAGTGGTTCCAACGTATAAACAGGTGTACTAAAGTGAAATGTGGTCCAAGAATATTTTTTTCGACTTAGTTGAAAAGTTATTAGAATGTGCCTTCAACGACTCACGATTACCGATCCAGCCACCTTAATTGGCTTGTGGGCACATTTCCCATTAGCATTTGCTTCTTTCACATTGGTTTCAATTGTTCATTATGGTTGTCTTGATTTACCATGTTGTAATAACAACTCAGCACCAGCCAGTCGACTGCTGGATAGTATGTTCTCAGGGCCTAAGCACAATGCATCACGTTTCCTTACATTGAACATACGGTACTACTCACTGCATTACACTTCCTGACATTGAAAACTAACTTATTCGTTGAGTAAACTTGACGGTGGCAGGCATCAATCGTAAAGTTATTCATGTTTGTATTCATGATAATTAAAATACTTTTCAACAAAATTATATTTGTAAAATGCGGTTCACCAATTTATGGCATTATCTGGTACAAAAAGTTTGTTTTTTCCATTAATGGTCGTTGCAGTTACGGGGAGGAGAAAAATACTAATATTCAGGCAGGGTTGAGAAAGATGACGTAGACCAAGGGCTGGTGAGGCAAAAAAGGTTAATTATATTAGAAAGCAGTGGGGAAGGATGCAGAACTATAATTCATTACAAAATTCATAATAAAATTAATTTACCACTTTTAATTCAAAATTAAATAATTCATTACTCAGAGTTTTATGAATACACGTTTTCGAAGTATGTATTAAGAATTTTTTTGCCTCTTCATTGCCAAAATTTTCCTTCTCACAAAATACTATATGTATCTACTGTCTGTTTTAAAATTACGTCAAGAGAGTTGCGAGTATTTTATGATGACGGGCTTAGAGAGAAGAGCACCTGGAGTTTTAATAATTTATCTGAGAAACAAGTATAATTTAAGAAAGATAAAGGTTTTAAAGTATTGCATAAGTGGACTAAATGAAATTTCACAATTCTTCAATGAACAGTCATCATTCAGGAAGGAGCTATGTATTAGTTATTCGTCAACATATGTTGACACCCTGTGGCAAAGGCCTTCCAGTCAACTGCTGCATTAGCGATTTCCAATGGGTCTCCATGAACTAAGAAGACAATTTAGACTATGGAATAAGGTCACGCACATACAAAAAAATTATATTTTCAATAAAGCTCCAGCACAGTGACAACGGAAACCTATTGGTCTAGTTTCACATTAAAGTGAGTTTGCTTACAGTAGTGTCCTCTTCTCTTCTTCTATACAGAGATATACTACGAGTACACTATTTTCCACCTTTAAGCATCAAGGCCGTTTTACAATGTGAATGATCTTGCGCATGATCATTTGAGCAGTAATTTGCGAATTAATTTCAATGATGGCCTGAAAAGTTATCGTTTTACACGGTGAATTAATTCCGTGAATTTTCTGCGCAGACTGATATATTAATTGTATATATCGATTACGAGAGATTTCCGACCAACATAGCTGCTTCAGCAGACAGAGTGTTTCTTTACATTATTCACTTAAACACTGAGTAACTGCAAAAGTTAAGTGAGTGGCATTAAAATATTGAAGATGGACCGTAATGAGTCAATTTGCACATTGTTGGTTATTTAGGCACTGTCACGATCCCATAGAATTTCGATGTAATCACTGTGCAAAACATCCACGACAGTTTTATTCCACACCAGCCAAAACGTATATGTATGTACATTGCATCCCACCTACAGAGTTCTTTTATTCATTTGCAATGAAATGGCTATATTTTCCATCAATATTTTATAATAGGTAAGGGTTTATTTCTGCAAATTGAAGTGAATTCACTGTCAAAACAAGGAAGATGGTCAGCCAATATTAATATCACGGTGATATCAAAATGAAATTATCGCAATGGAATAAGACATGTGGTGCTTGCAGCAGGTCTGATTACGATCTGGACAAAATGTTTAAATTTTTATTTTAAATGGTTTGAAAAAAACCCAGTTCTGCGGATAAGGAATTGGTAACGCAATGTTAAAAATTTTCTTCAAATGAACATAGGAAAATGATTTAAAAAATTTCCCTGCTCGAGGGATTCGAAGTGGCCACACACAATCTTCCCCTTGGGAGTCTGGCACTATACCCACTTGCCTATCAATGACTAATTTTGGGCCGAACATTTCTACAAAGATATACCTGATATACCCAGTCGGCAGTTGGGAAAGAATGAAATACTGTGAATACAAGGATGATTATTTCAATAAACTGGTCCAAAGAGAGATCATTGCACTAAGGTCTATTCTGTGTTTCTGTATTTGGCATTATCTCTCGTAGTCTTTAGCCTAAAACTTTGATGAAAGCTGTAGATATTGTTGATATCATTACGAACACTTTTCTGCTGTCCAGATCCTAAAGTCAAAATATGGCCAGATTGATTTAGGTTAATCCTATGAGATTTCAATGTTTACATATTGCAAAAGCTCCAAGATGGTTTTAACCAAATGAGCACTCCACGTCTGCCAAAGCGTGTGCATTGCATCCTGTCTACAGATAAATTTATTTCCAAATACAGTGATATGGCTTTACTTTCCACCATTAAATGATTATATGAGTTTGCTTTAGCGAAGTGAATTCAATATCAAAACAACCAAGATGGATGTAGTGTGCTCGTATCATGCGAGCAAAAATAGAACATGTTCTAATTGATCGCATGATCATGCACATGACCAAGAATTCGCGGAATTTTCCATATTACACGAGGCATAATGTCATGTGCATGATCATTCACCGTGTAAAACGACCTTAAGGGACAATTTTAATCCAAGACACAAGCTTCCAACATAGAATGAATAAGAAGTCCTTGGAAAAATTAGGATAAAAATTCCATGACAACCCAGAAGGGAAGTTGATTCCACTTCATTAGAATTAGGGTGATTTTTCTCAAATTTCTCCAAGTTTTGAGGGATTAAAAAGTTTCTGAAGTATTCCCTGGGTGCAAGTGTCACCATGTTAAGGTGGGAGAAAACTGAATATGTAGCTATCAAATAAAATGTGTCATATTAATTTATGAAGTACACTGCCATTTCTTTAAGGATAATTACGTCAACTCCTGGAAATAAATAAGCAGCTTATGAAAAATGTACCTATTCATTCACCAAAAGAGGAATTTCAACAAAAACCATTGAATTATGCTACACCAATAAATTTAAATTTCAGTTAGATAACTCCACTCATTTCTGAACTGATCCCAGTTTTAACGGTAATTAAAAAGGAGGAATTATATCAGTTTAATTTGCAAATGGTTGATTTAATAGGGTTACACACAAAGTTTTTTGTGGCTCATTCAATTTTCAGGAAACAACTATTGTTAATCCTGAAAACTAAGAGGAGGGGAGAATCAGTTACATGGCACAGTTATAACTTTGGGCTAACATTTGATAAATCAGGAATATTTATTCAACACAAAGTTGTTCAAAAGTACTTCGAAGTTAGCTGGCTGATGAGATCCAGATTTGAACACATTAAGAGGTGATACTAAGAAAACATCAATTAAAAAATTTGGTTATTTACAAATAAATACATGAGTAACAGCAATTGCTGTTCCTGTGTGCATCAATGGGGTGGACTTCTATGCAACTACAAAGGAAAGAGAAAAAACAATGCATATTCTAATCTTTTCTCTATTACATGAAACTACCACTTCCAATAAGTTGCGGCAATACATTCCTGTAGATCAGAAGCCATACTTGTTTGCTCTGAAGCTAGGTACAAGACTCAAGGACATTATTGGATTGTAGAAAAAGAGAAGTAACTCAATTACTTTGTTAATGTTAAGTATTCTGGGGATCACTGTTCATATTAATCTAGTTATATCATTTCTTGGTATTGCATACACAAATAAATAGGTTAGATTAACCCTTTTTCTGCCATAAGGTTGGTCTATCAGAATTAGGTAAACGTGAGAAAACTGCCAATGGCTGATATATTGCCCACAAATTTTATGCATATTAGTTCTTTGTATCTGTTAATTTGAACAACCTTCAAAATGCATCTGAATGTTCTTTGAAATCCCATGAAAAATGGACTTAGATCGAATAAATTAATATACTGTTTCCTTTAAATTCGAAAACTTGATGAAAATTACCTTGGCAGTCTTAGCACACTATCTAGAATTTTCTGGCAGTGAAAGAGTTGAATGAGATCTAGAAACAAACTGTCCCCTCAAATGCTTTCAACTGAAGCCCAGAGTGACTTTTAAACTCTCCTTTCCTGATACAAGAGGAAAATTTCTTCGGTGATGGTTTAAAATATCAAATAATAGGAATTCAGTCAGTCTCTGCTCCTTCCTTGATTTAGGAAAAATACAAAAGAGACTACTCCTCGACAAGACTGGAAATTATAATGACAGTAAAAGTGAAATTACAACTGGCAAGCTTTAGTGTTTCCTAAGAAAATAAATTTTATTAGCTTCTAGGCCTGTTATAATAAAAAAATTCTTTTTGCAAAGTTACACTATTATCCTTCAGGATACAAAAAAATTTAGAGTAAGTTATATACAAGAGACAAGGTGAGATTAGCTAAAAACATCAATGCCAGCATTTCCCAAAACATATTCCGTCACGGAAAAGTTTCCCTGTTATTAAAAAGATAATTCAAATTAAATAACAATCATATAGTTTTTAAAGCATCATCCAGACTCGGTTACATTTATTAGAACAAAAAGTTTACTTAAGTAGCTTGAGGCACTGAAGTCAGATATTTTGAAGAATGATTCAATTATATTGTTTCATCTAATACAGGTGTCTCTAAGCAATCTTCCACAACTATTCCACCTACATATGTATCATGCTTTAGAATGTACTTCAGCAGTGACACCCATGAGTGGCAAAAGAATATTTACTACCGTGAAGAATGAGGACAAAACTTACCATTTGAGATCCACATGTTAGGAGCAGCTGCAGCAGGTGCAACAGGAGCTGCTGAAGAAGCAGGAGGCTGAGAGGAAGCCGTAAATATGTCAGCAAACGGATTCCCACTCAGTTGGAGGAGATCATCGGAGGCCTTGCTATGCTGCAAGCAAATTATATGCTTCGTCAATTACTTTCAATAGATTTCAATCTACACTAAAGCCACTATATAACGAAATTCAAGGGACCCAAAGAGTAGAAAATTCGTAATTGTGAAATTTGTTGTTAAGAAACTATGCTAGTTTTAATACTCTTAGGGTATAGCTTTGCCATGGCAGTAGAATCTACTCTATTTCACTTACAAATCAGTAATGTTGAGTAATATCACACACCAATCCTTTCATATTTATAATACACATGAAAAATTGGTAAAATGTGTCCCACTTAATTTTTTTATCGGCATCGATCAAGGTTTAAATGTTGGTACCTCAACATAGGCAAGAAGTATTCTATAATTGCCTACTGCATCTCTATTTGCACATAATATTTTCAGAATAGTTTTTAGTTTCTTAAAAAATTAAGCCATAGCAATCAACTATATAATAATGCACACCTATTTCATGCAATATTTGAAAATCAACTACATAAAATGACCAATCACAAAGGTTAATTCACACGCTCATTTTCTTCCTTAGCCTCTCGCCTGATGCGGGAGATGCATGAATGTATTCTTCCATATGCTCACAATCAGCATAAAATGCCAAAACATCCACATAAGCATTAACATTATGGAGTAATTTATTAATGCCACAACAATACCTCACCACAGAATAACTAGCACAAGACGACTGAAGGCAAAGGAACATTGTCATTAATATGACACTGACTGTGCCTTACCCTACAGAACAATGAGTATGTCATACCTGTACAGCTCCACTGCCTGTAGAAGCAGTAGGTGACCCAAAAAGGTCAACAATAGGTTGATGTGATGACAGAGGAGAGCCAGTAGTTGGTGATGAGCTGAGAAATGGATTTGTGCTGGCCTGCAATGAAGTTGGGGACTGGCCTTTGGCGGCATTTTCCTGCAAACAGAATTGTTTTATAAGAGTTATTTTCTCAGAAATTCTTGTAATCTAAAGTCTAGTATTTATGCATGATAATCACATCAGGAACATTTCCATAATTCAAAGCTAACAACACCAGCTATGGCTGACATCACCAGGCACTGTCAGGTGATATGCACATAACTTTCACCCATTGAGTGTCACACATACTTCATAGCACCTGTGTATAGGCAATTTTCATCAAAAAGTTTACATTGCCAACAATTTTCATTCGCAACACGTCTCGCATCATATCATGAGAAATGAAAATGTTGGTATCGCATACATCATATCATGCATGTAGTAACCTTTTTTATCTACGTTTTGTGTCCAACTCAACCCCCTGGTCTGATCTCAGATGGTATATTAGTATTAAGAGCAAGTAATTAGAAAGCATAGCCTTTATCTTTTCATTAAATATTAAGCATTCTATGAACTCACAGTAGGAATTAAACGGACACTAAAGTTCACATTTAACTAGATTAAGTAAGGTTAATGTCACATGATACCACAGTTGATTCTGAAGTACTGCTGACAAAAAATTATTACTAGCACACTGCAGCAAGTTATTGCCTTTGTCCGTATTCACACTGCTCTTCTGAAATTAACAGTATTCAAGCATACTTGAGCAGAGCAATAAACCACATGAGAGCACCACAGAGTCAGGAACTTATTGGTACTTAAAGATGATCTCCGAACTGAAGCAAACACGATAGAGAAAACTTGAAGTTTATACAGAATCCAAGTATGTAGGTAGAAAAGCCTTTCCTAAAAATGTGACTTAATGATAGAAACACTTCTGTTTGGAAGTATCTCAGTCTACAATATCAATTGTCACAATATAAGAATCTAGCGTGATGAATACAAGCTTCAACTTCACAGGAAATAGAATAACATGCCACTCAAATTCTTAAACGGAAATTCAAGAAGAAAAGTGAATTATGTACAGTCCTGTTCAAAAAAAATCTTTTACCTCGGGGCCAAAAAAATTCTAAGTCCCAGGTTGACGGCGATGTGACAACACAACTGAACCACTCCTCTTAGCACAGGAAAGCAATGAATGCACGGAACGGAACAAGGGTCTTCCTCCCTGCAGCTGACGAGGGGGAGACAAACGGAAGGAAGGTTTTGACCTACGGAAGTATATTTTCTAAGGGAAGGGGTAGTGTCCGTGCTTTTGTTTGCTTTATGTGTGGGCGAGAATGAAAGAGGAATGGCTTGGTTCAGTTGCACGAAGACTTCTCACAGTTGACTACTGCTACAAGATGGAAAGCCCAACATAGCCCCATGGCTTTGTTTTTTAATACTTTTTTCTTACGTGAATTTATTAACATTAAAAATGATAGAAGTTTTGACATATTTTTGTTATCTGTAATTCATTGTGGTGTCAAAATCCCTATTATTATTATTTGTTGAGTTTGTTCTTGACTACTTTTAATTAATTGTATGTATATTATGAAGGATTGGTTAGTGTTTAAAAAATAATTCTATTTCCTTTTGCCAACGTTTCACTACTTAATATTAGCATCATAGGAGCTTAAGGTGAAAATGAGATAATTCAAAATCTATTTCTTGTGATGGATAATGGCAATGGCCTCTGGTATTTCTTGTCACCATCGCCATTATCCAGAGCAAGAAATAGATTTTTAATTTTCTTTTTTCACCTTGAGCCCTGATGATACTAATGTTAAATAGTAAAACGCTGGCAAAAGGAAATAAACTTATTTTTTAAACACTGACTAACCCTCCAGAAAATAGATATAATTATTAATATTTAAATACCATGATTGGTATTGGTGGTAACTTATTTAGTTTCTTTTCGTGTGTTGTCTCAATTTTTTAAATTTCCATTCATTTATTAAATATTTCCGAAAGCATGCTAAGAAGTTTCACGAAACTCATTTTAGGTAGTGCATTTACGTGCTTCTTCAATCTCGCCTGGTGCATGGATAAACCCAGCTTAAGTGGAATTTGATGATCCAATTTACTTCACGAATATATCAAATTCCCAATGAGGATAATCAATTGCCTGGACTAGGATTCGAAACCAGATCCCTCGATTCTGCAGTACTGTAGCTGACAATGTCAGACTCATTGTAATACATCCTATTCTCCCGAAGAATGGGGGGAAATTTTTATAGCGGAGTAACATTAATGTGCAAGCAATATTTACTTAACCCTTCAGTGACGAGTGACGTAGTCACTACGTCAGTCACGAACTTCACATGCCGTCGAGCGGCGTAGTGACTACGTCGCGGCGATTCCATTTAAATTAGTGGAAAACCAGCGGTTCCATTTAAATCTCCTCCGACCTACGAGATGGGATTCATTTAATACTCCTCCGGGCTCTAAGGGTTAATTGTTTCAATAAAAAGCAATGAATTTTTCTTTCGTAAGGGGTATCATATCAAGTTCTTGTTCCTTCCCCGCATTTGGACTAATGCGACTATGCATCTTTGAAATTTCATTTGATATTTTTCCCAACGAATAGCGCTAAAACTTTCTCTTAGGAGATTTATTCACTTCAAATATTGATTGAAATAGCTTTATGTTTTTTTTATTCAACTTATCGAATGCTTTTTAAACTAATTTTGAACAACTCAATCATAAATTCTGCCTGCGCTGTTTTTGTATCGTGAGAGAAATTACTGGGGATTAAATTTACTGGTTGCCAGACAGACACATCTTATTGCCATGCAATGCAGAGACTTGGCATCACTACGTCTCACCAGCGTATATTACATTGCCATCTAATAACCGAATGCTCGGTAGTTCATAATAAACTTGTATCGAAGGCAGAGACTCTTATCAAAATGATTTTCCAGGTGAGCCTTCAAATATCAACCCTTATGATTTTCAAAGTCTGACTATGTGTTGTTTACATCATATTTGAAAAACGTAGCATTGGCTACTGGAGTTCGCATAGCATGTTTTCTGTCATTATTGTTTTTTATAACATGAATCTACAAGTGAATCTCATCAATTAACCGCAATAAAACAAATGCGCATTAAAACATGCTGAGTCATTGCAGTGGAACCGTAATGAATGCAGTCAATTGTTTTTCTCATAGTAATTATTCTTTCTGAAATTAAATAATGAAAAAAACCAAACTAATTAAAGAAAAATTTTGTTTTCAAACCTCTGTAAAAATTTTGCATGGTGAGGAAATAAACCTGGCGTAGTAATATCAGGAAACTTGATAAATTAAATAAGGTGAAACAAGAGGGAAAGATAGAGAAAATATATAAGGGAATAGGTCATTCGAGGAATGATGTGATTGAAGTAGGGTAAATTTATTTGTAATTTGCTAATTCTTTAGATTTACTTCACCTCTCATATTTCTGCAACATCACCAAAATAACTTCATTATTCCATGACCATCATTCCCAAATTCAAATACACTACTATCGGTAAGCACGCATGAAGTTTAGATGGTGGCCAACGCGGGATAATAATACGCCCAGCTACAAAAATTGATTACATTCCTTTTGTTTGACTTCATGTTAATAAAAGGAGTACGGCAAAGGAGAGCGACGACTTCAGCCTCATATTTTAACAGAACATTCCTATTCCAACAAATTATCAAGGAGAAATATTTCCTCACTAAGGTGGATTAATAGACAAACGTTGACTAGTTACTGGTTATAAATAAACTAGTCTTAAGGTTTCGATTTTCCTGCATTTCCAATAACACTAGGGGGTTTTTTGTTACTTACCAGTGATTTAATGGTGTATCAAAGATCTATCGATTTTTTCAAACGGAAAGCATTTAACTCGGCCTAATAAACTAGAATCACCTTTACTTTCTGATAGAAATAACTCTATTTCTTTTATCAGACTTTTTGAGTGTCTTAAATGCTTCTTCAATCCTCTCAATTAGTGAGTTTAGCCTTCACTCTATTATCCAGGATCTTTTCAATGAGACAACACCCTGACAACCCCATCCCTTCTTTTCTGGGTGGGCAATAAACACTCCGAACCTAATAGCCCTCCCCTCCATTCTGGCTAGAGGAAAGGCTTTACCTCTATAAAAAGTGAACTGAAAGGGGCTGCCGTTTCTTTTTCGGCAATTAGCGGGTGTGAAGAAGTGGTGATCTTGCTGATCGCCACTTCCATTCAATCTGGTTGTTTTGGACTTCCGTTTGCTTATGAGTGAGGTAGAAAGAGGAATATAATAAATATAAAATACAGTGAACTCCCGATTATCCGTGTTGCAGATTATCCGTGCGTCCTCTCCCCATCATTAGCCCAGACAATCGAGAGTTCACTGTATGTATCTGCTAAGTTCAGTTGCAGAAATATCCCTCGTTCACAACAACTTGGCACCACTACATCTCACCGGTGTATATTACACTGCAACCTAATGCTCTATAATTCCTAATAAACTTGTCGCGAAGCAGAGACTCTTTTATCAAAATTATTTCCCAGGAGACCCTTCAAAAATCAACCCTTACACTTTTCAAAGTCTGACTGTGTGTTGTTTACATCGCATTTGCAAAACGTAGCAAAACGTCATTATTGTTTTTTTTACCAAACTCAACAAGTGAGTCTTATTTATTAATCCCAATGAAACTAACACCCAAAAAAACTAAAACACTAAAAACTAAAACAAATCACTAAAACTTTCACAGTTCGTTTATTCAACTCTGCCATGCTCTTTGGGGGACTCCTGCATAAGTAATACAAGGCACCATTGTTTCGTTTTCTCTTCTTGAGACAAGTCTTAATAACTAGAAGTCATCCTTTGTCTCCTAGTTCTGACACAGGAAACCCCCTACAAAGATTGACATTTCATTTCCCATTGTTAAAGGAAGTACGTCATAATTATTAAATTAAGACTGTCGTTACACACACACACAAATATATATATAAAATATCAATTCGAAGTATCAAGTTTTCTTCAGAAAACGATGTAGACATGGCAGTCTTTATGCAACGAAGATAGTATTATGAATAATGCAGAAGGCTATTAAAAGAAGGGGAATAGCTGCATATTTTCCCTTCTTTAATCAGGCAGGCCGAGGAGTAAACTAAGGGATGTGAGAGAACCCCCGCCCTAAAGAAACTTGAGTGAAAAGCTCTGACCGACCACGGGGCCTCTCCTTCTTTCCCACTCCCAGCAGTATACAATGTCGCTGCCTCATTCCATCCAAATTCCTCCGCAGGTCTTGCTGGGAAGTCCACCCTTTTCGACGAGCTAAGGTGGGAGAAGGGGCTTTCTTTCGCTTCTTAGTATTCATTGCCCACTGGGTTTGAAGTTGGCAAATGTACGAATCCAGCACAGCCAGTAGTTAGTGCACGATTTATTTACCCTCTAATTTGAGCAAAACAAACGTTGAAAACCATAACGGTCGATTTCACAAAAAGTATTGAAAGAGTACGAAAATGCGTTTTTAAATCCGCACATCCTTCTCTTCCTTGCTTTTACAAGAAAAGATTCGCTAAATAAATGTGGAAGTCCGACCAACTACCCGCAAAACCGGGAGACATCATTTCTTATCAGCCAGAGCTCTTTCCATTGTGGTGTTAGACGAATTAATTTAATTCCAGATGACATTTTGCCATCACTAGGTATTGACATAATCAAGTAACAGGTGGCATAATTAACTTAAGTGAGGCTAGGTAGTAGCAAAGTGACAAATATGAATTTCCTATGCTTCCTTTCCTTTTTCTACAAACAATTTACTCCTGTGCGACAAAAAAATTTTTGCACTGTCAAAATGACTTTCAGTGCCATATTAAATGCTGTTTACATTTTTAATTATTCCACCACATGATGGGGTTTGGATTTATAAAATCTGTCTTGGATGTCAAGTATACGTCACATTAGATTCTTAAGTAGTCTAAACAAACATAATTAATCAGTAACTGTTGGACTTTTAAGTTTTCAAATTAATTGAATCATTAGAATTCATTAGATAAGGACATGTAGCTATCAAAACTCGAAGTGTAAAGGAATACTTCATAAATTCAATTTGACACAATTCAACCTCTCTTAGCGATGATAATTCGTGATAATTGCCTTGTTTATAGAACCTCTATTGTTTATTAGATCAGGAAATGTTACAAAAATGTAATAATATAAATTATGTAATCAATTAGCACGATCCAACATCATTGAGCGATGATAATTCCCAATAATTCTCTTTCCCCTATATAAAAAAATGGAAGACATAACTTCAAGTGAAGATTTCTCCCGTTCTGTGATGAAGACTTAAAATGGATACTTGTGTTCTTTCATTCTTGCTCAGAAAGCAAACGGAAGCCCGGACCCTACCCCTCCCCTCAGAAATAATCCTTTCGCAGGTCAAAACCTTCCTTCCGTGTGTCTCCCCCATGTCAGCTGCCGGGAGGAAGGCCCTTGTTCCGTTCAGAGCGTTTATTGCTTTCCCGTGCAAGGGGGTGTGGTTCAGCCGCATTGCCACATCGCCATCAACTCAGGACAACTCAGGCCCCAAGGTGGTAAGATTTTTTTCAACAGGACTGTACATAGGATTGTTGAAACATTATGCATCATGGGTGCTTTCTTCAAAACTTGAGGAGTCCTAGCTAGTTTACTAATAACTTGCAAAGTACAAAACCAAATTTAATATGTACCACTATTATCTAAGTTAAAATAAAGAATGAATCATGCTCCAAGTGGTAGTCACAAATGTAATGCTTTACTTAACACAGTCCATGTTCATCATATTTCTTTGTGCATTCCGAGACTTTTTTAAAATTTCCCCTTAACAGTTTTGTTAATTACCAATTAAGTGTAGTTTGAACACAATATTAAACTGAAAACTACTGAGATTCTGAGGTAGATTTTTTGTACATATTAGGAGGTATGAAAACAACTTTTACCTCAGGGTGCAGATCATTTAAATACTGGGGATGTCCAGATGTCCACGCATTATCTAAAACTAGCAAAATTTGAAAGGAAACATTCTTCACCAAACAGTAGGCCTGTACTTCTTGGATGAAACTGTGTAAAAACCAGTCTTCGAACAATGCAAGCATCATGATCTCTTATTGGACCGGAAATATACCAGCAAATCTTTCTTGTTCACATTCTTGAAGGCTCTTAGGTTTTCGCTATAATGTATCAACAGTGGCTTCAACTTATGGCAGGCACCATTTCCCCCAGCAAAAGCTTTTATCTGTCTTTGTAAGCTTTAAATCCAGGTATACTCTTAGTTTCCTTGTGGATACAGGTACGATCTGGCATCTGCTTCCACAAGAGGCCTGTCTCATCAACCTTAAATATTTGTTCAGGCAAAAAATTACCCTCACTACCAACTTACCAAACTTCTCCCGAAACAACTCAGAGGCAAATGTATCGGCACTTGCAGCCTCCCCACTTTTACATTAAGCAAATGTGCAGGTTGTTTAAACCGATTAAACCAACCACGAATAGCATTTAATGTTAGGTCACAGTCCTCTCCTTCCTTTTTTTTGAGGTCCTCGGACAAACTATGTGCCTTTGCTTGGATTGCTTGCAAACTCAACAGTATCCGTTTTTGAATTTGATCTTCAATCCAAATCACGAGTAACTTCTCCATTTCGTCGATGGGTCCTTTTCTTTTTTAGTGAAAATTGTTGTCTTCAATGGTACACTACCTTTAACAGCATCCAGAATACAGAGTCTTTTTTATGATGATACTAATGGTGGATTTCATCAGGTGCAATGGTGCATTTCATCAGTGTTGGATTCCACTGGTTGATAAAGACGTCACAGTTTTTCCAGCATCAGGCTCTTCCACAATGGCTAGCTTTTTTTCCAAATCAATAGCCTTCCTTTATCTCTTTTCACCAACACTAACACAACCAATTCTTTGTTTGGGTGGCATTATACATCACACGGTTATCACATACAATAAAGACACTTATGGTGGCAGGGCGCACTTGATAACTAAACAGGTGAATTATCAGCCACTCAACTACCACAGCGGTCCTTGTGACTGCCTTCTGGCAATGGACTGTTAAAGTCGTGATGTCAGCCAATTGCTAGTCAACTGTTTCATTTTCCAAACAACTTCAGACAATCTTATAGCATTATCAATCTTATAGCATTGACAATCTGAACTTCCACAGTTTATCAATTTTTTTTTTTCGCTCCGAGAGGCCAATATTATTATTACCTATATTAAGGCATATTAAGTTTAACTGAATGGCATCATTAAGCATAGCGTTAATGATTTCTGTTTTTATTTGGCATCATTAGGCGTTAGAGGAAGCACTAGGTGAGGCAGATTTTTCCTTAAGCCATAATAACAATAAATTAATTTGGCATTTTGTATTTGCATGACCACTTCAGAAAGTATAGTTATTCGTATGAATGCTGCAGACGACATTGTCTGCTGCGGTCACATGAATGAGTTTTATAAATCAACATTGGTCACAAGTAAATTAAAAAAATTGAGTAGTTGACACCCTAAAGCAACTATCACTGGTGAAAAGAGTGCTTAACACAACCATAGTACATAGAAATCATCCTTTCATTCTTTCCTTTGGCAGAAACTGCTATAACTAATTTGTTTGGAAACAAAGATGGTGATCACCATGGTAACCGGTGGATGTGACGACATACTTTACCAGTCCATATTCAAACGGTGCTGATCGCTCGACTGCTAATCGAACACATTGTAAAGACCCTCGAACATATTGTAGCGACCCTCAAACACATTGTAGAGACTTTAATTTTCTGCGACGCCATCTCGTTACGTACATATTAATTTACCCAGTCAAGACTGCGTAGTGCAGATTTCACATACTTCTACCAAGACTCCTTTGCATTTTTACATTGTATTGTAAAACTTTGTTGGTGAAATAATTATCTTTGTTATAGCGGCCCTATCCCCTACAATACCACTGCAAAAGGTATGTTTCTCAACTGTAACGAATTGCCATACTTCGAACGTGCTTTCCGTAACATTTCCAGAATAAATTTTGAAGCAGTTCAAATCTTATATTTTGAAATAATATTGGTCGTAACTTTGGGCTGTCATAAGTCGGGGACCACCTGTATAATAATATGTTCAAAAAGTCAATTCATATTATCATCAGACTGAATGGTTTAAACATGATGGGCTCGGAAATTTTAAATCCCCATATGAGAGAAATCCTCAGAATTTTTCCAATGATGATAAAAAAACAAGAAAAAACGGATAGGCCCTTACAACAATCAACCTACTAATTCAAGAGGTAATTCATTTAAGGTTAATTTTTCTAAGGTAATGTTACAATTGGGAGCTGGATGGTGAAAATAAATGCATTTTGAAGAAAAAGAAAATTAAAAAACAAATATTTTCATGCATAAAAATGCCAGTCTGTCATCAGCCAGCGGCAGTTTTCACGCATACATTGATAGCAAATAGATCAACCAACTGACAGAAAAAAGGTCTAAATATTCCATCAACATCATCATTAAGTAATGAAAATTTTAGCAGCAGCCACTTTTCAGTTGATTACTTGATGGAATAGAGATAAAATGTTATTTCATCCTTCCTTGCAAAACATGACCACAAGAAAAGTTTCCATTATACAGTAGAAGATGACTAATCCTGAATGTGTGGGACCCGTTGCTTTCCAGAATTACAATTTTTCCAGCATATAGATAACTTTCTTCTCAGTTGTTGGTATGAGTGAACAATTTATAGTAATTCATCACATAAGATGGTACGATCAATACCTAGCAAGACTTAATATTTAGTATTACTTTCGTATTTCTCGGCCCATTATATGCACTTTCATTTGTTCAACAATTCATTCTAAACTCTGCCTACATCATATGGGACAAGGGTAATGCTACATTTTCACGTATCTGATTTTGTATTGCTGCCTAAGGTGCCCATCACCATATCTACTTTCACTACAGAATGCATTAAAATTCTATTTTCTTTCTATTAATTTTACACATCATCCAAAATAATGTAAAATCCCCCCCCCCCCTTTTCCATCCCCCACACAGGAAGGAGGAGACTAATGAAAGACTGGTAGTGGTTTTGAATGATGAATGCTTTCAATGGCGTTGCATCATGCCCAGCCAATATATGAACATTAAAGAATGAGACTTCTTCCGATGGAAAGCGTGATTTCACTGGCTGGCAACCTGTGGGGTAGACAGAAAGCCAAACAGTGCTCAATGCAGCTTTTTTTAAATACGAAATAGCAGTAATTTCAGTGGTGCAATATGAAGATTTAAGTTTGTGAAAATTCTGGAAAAACTTTCTATTATTTAGATATTTCTGTTGTTTATAATTCTGGATAATCAATCTCCTACTGTATAGAACTGTCTGATGCACTAATTATGACATGGCTCATTAAATGCCTAAAGATGGCGCAGACGCACACGAGTGCAAATGAGCCAAAATAAAAATTATACCTTGTACTGGTTCAGCACAGCTTCCTCTTCGGCCAACACTTGCTTGCGCAGCGTGTCATCAATGGTCCCACCAGCAAGAACAGATCCATTGGCAGCCTGATTCTCAAGTCTGGCATTCGCTGCTGCCGTACCAAATGCACTACTGGTGGAAGACAGTGCAGACACTGCCGACTTTACATTCACGCGATTGCTAAACAGGTTGGGCATCACATATGGTATCAAGGTGCAAGGTGGTTTGAGAGGCAGGCCAGAGCGGAACAGAAAAGGCCGACACATGGATAACATAGGAGCAAGGTTTTGGTGTTAAGGTAGGAGAATAAAACAAAGGGAAACAAAATCAGGACGGAACTAAACAACGCTAACTACACAGAAAATTAACAAAATAGGTGATGTACGCGACTAATGATGACGAGATGTGAGGGACATGCATTAATTCACTTTAATTGAGCTCATGGGGTTAATTCATACAGCTTAAAAAACTTTAAGATCCTATTGTGGGTCAAGCTATACATGAGTAATATTATTATGAAGCCCAAATAACCGAGAAAGGGAAGGATCTATTTTTGACAAAGCAATGGTTTTTGAACTAATGTCACTAACTTCATTCTTAAACTGCAACACTAAGTTGGTAATGGGCATGTTTTCGTAAGAATTTTCATCATGATCTACGCTTTAATAAGTTGACCTGAGGATTTTCAGAACTTGAATATATTTTTCAAAATAACAAGAAATTTCTTTTGAAATCTCAATAATTAAAAGAGTTAAAATGTACATAAAATGCTGTATGAATGTAAGCTGCTTGTAAATTAAGTTCAATATTTAAAAAAAATACCCATCATGGGGAACTGAAGCAAAGGAGAGCTAAATAAAACTAAAAAAATAATAATAATAAATAAAGTTGAGGTAAAAAGCAGTATGGCAGGTATAAAAATTTGACCAAAATAAGGTGAATTAATGCTTTACAAGGAAAAAAGCAGGAGATCTACGTGCGAAGCCATTTTTCTGTTCCATTACGAACTCCAATAAGATAGGGAATGAATGCCTCTTCATGAAAGCAAAACATTTTAATGACATCCACTTGCACACAGATTTATAGAACAAACCACAGTACAAAAATTGCACTCTTCACATTTAAAACAGCAATGAATCATTAACATTTATAATAAATTGCAATTGAAAGCCATTTGATGCAATAAAAAGCCCATTTGAAGACAGACATCAAAACAGAAATCAGATGAAGGACATCTTTACCAATAAAACATTTACACAAAATGGCAAAAGACATTATTAGCTGAATAAATGTCCAATACATGAGGACATTTCATTGGAAGAAAAATGCTTTCCAAAGCACAAATACACAGCGATGATGTGTTTATTTACAACATTTCAATAAATGATAAGAATATAGAATTAAAGCTAGTGAAAATGAATTTCATTAAAAGACTGCTAGATCTATACTTCAATGAATACAAACCTGGCAGTTTGTGTAGGTGTATTAGCAGCAGAGCCTTTTTTTCCTTCGAGAGAAGCTAAATGCTGTTCCAGAGCATCTAGAAGGCTACTTGGTGCCTATAAATGATTTTGATATAAATTAGGATCAGAGAAAATGACAAAAATTTGAAAGTAAATGCAACAACTCATATTACATATTTTAAGTAAAAGAGTTGATGAAAATCAAACATCACAAGGGAAATAACTTAAAATAAATGCTAATTAGCATATGCTAATAAAAATAATTTATTCAGATGAAACTTTTTAAGATCAATAGTGACTGACGATGCAAAACCTGCATTATTACTCGTCGAACAACTGAGTATTACAGTTGCACGTAAAATCCATTGAATTTATAAATTGCTATTCCATTCATAATTAGGTAAGCAAAGGACACAGATTGCGAGAGAAGTTATTCACCTAAGGTGAACTAGTTTAATTTTTCTGATTACTTCCAGTTGCCATCATTTAATTTAAGGAAAAAGAAAACCATGTGATTTAATTTTAAAACATTTCATATAAGCATAAGAGTTGGCAAAAAAAAGAGGCTATTCAAAACCAAATACGGTTTTACTTCTCCTACATTACCACAAACCATCACACACTATAAAAATGTGCTGAAATAATACAAGATTAAAAGCCAGAAATATCACTTTACCTTAGTAAGATCTGGAATGTCCCCTTTGTCAATACCAACATTCTGTAAAAGAGGATCCATATGATGAAAGACGGAAACAAACTAACAGTTTCAACCATTACAAATAGGTAGCAGCTGTCTTACAAAGTAAAGTGCCTTATGGGCTACAAAATCAAATTTAAAAGTGGTACATAAGCATAAGCACAAATGATGAAATCCCAAAAAATTGCAAATCTTTTGCTCAAAGAATTAATTTCACTATCGATAAACGTACCTCAGCAACTTTGAGAAATTCAGCAACTCTATCCATCCTAATCAAAAACTTCTTGTAGAGATCTAATGCTTCCCTGCATTGTTTCTTGTTCATATCAAAGTATTTTTCTGAAATGTGAAGGAAATACAACACTTACATAACACCGGGTAGATAAGAAAATAGTAGGCAGAAATTACCTACAAATACGTGTTAGAGCTAATGAAAACACAAAACATAGAAAATGCATTCACAAGTACTTGAAAATGATTCTCGACCTTTACTAAAAATATTAAAGCATCATGATGCTATTTCAAGAGTATTCTCAGTCAATGGTAAGCTTTGCAAAGTTTATTAATACCAAATGGGTATGGGCTTTAAGTTCAACAGGTTCATTAGGTGTTATGAAAACCTTGAATCAAACAAATTCCATTCCATTGTGAAATCCCAAAGCTTTTTAAATAACTTTTTTCATAAAAAGAAAGACATTCCATGATAGCTTGGTTAATAATTTGTATTTAATTTATATCTTCTCAACCAGAAACTAACCTAGTAAGTTGATAATTCCATCATTGTAGCAAGCAAACAGTCTAATAAGATCACGAAATAAAAGCATAAATGACATGTTTATGACTCCATTTGTGAGGTCATTTGCAGTACAGTCAAATTCCAACAATGAGTCAAGCTGGCTTTGCAATACTGGCAATGTCTTCAAAAGTTTCTCAGCATTCATGGTTCGGAGTGTCCCATCTTCCTTCCTACAAATGGAAGTTATGCATAAGATCATTTACTAGAAAGAAAAAAATTGTAACTTCATGAGATACTAACGCAGCCAGAAAATTATGACCTTAGTAATTCATTAAAAGCATTAAATAATGATCATTTTACTCATTCGTAGCAAATAAAAATTTTTCAAATAACTGAAGGATTGGAAAGATGCATGTTAATCACACCATTATTGCATCAGAGTGAAGTGAGGTCATAACTTTTCACTAAATAATCTGAATATAACAGACCTATCTATTATTGCTTATTATTTATTATTGTTATCTATTATTGCTTTAAACCAATGCAATGGCACTTCAAATACAATTTTTCCATCGTCAAATGAAATGATCGTACTTCGTAAGTGAATTTCAGTGGATGGCAATTAAAGTAACAGACACATCTTCATAAGTTTCTGAAAATGCAGGGACCACCCACAGACTCCGGCTATTGGAGAAGAATCTTTATCCAAAGTACAGATGCCATGCCATGGGGGAGGACCCTTTAAAAAATAGTATGCTTATCTAGTGAGACATTTATCACTTTAGCTTCATCTTTTATTTACCAACAAAACATTAATTTACAACTGAATAACAACTTAAGATTCTCCTCCAATGTCCAGATCAAACAGAAATGTGTATCAGTTCAAGCTAAAGCTTGGCCAATTCTGGCCTAAAAACTTCATATTAGTTCTATGGCTCTATATATACAAAGACACAGTCAACGGCTAAAAACTATTAGCCATAGAAAATGGCAATTAATGTCCTCACTATCATGATATTCTGAGACTAGGTAAGACAAACCAAAGGTCCCAATGACATCTTCCAAAGCATTTATCTCACATTAACGATAAAAAATACCAAATACCACTATGTAATTAATTGATTGAAATTCATAAAACTTCTATTAAGGTCTTCATATTTGTGCAACCTTATTTCAGCACTAGGGTGAAACCAAAACTTTTCCATTTTTTAAAGCAGGTCAGGCACTTCTTTATTGGCATATAAACAACATTAGAGGTACCATTAAAAAAAAAGGGGGAAGAGGGTAGAGATACTAGAAACAAAAGTATGAATGAAACCATATCAATGTGAACGCAAATAGTGTTGACAGTGAAACTGCAAGGTGACGAAGAGAGCCATTGAAATGCAAACCCTAACAAGGGAGCAGAGCAAGAAGTGGCATTAATATCTGGTCTGATAGAGTAAAATACTTAGCAGCGAGCAGAAGAAGATACAGAACTGAGCAACAAACAGAAAGTGGGATAACCCTTGAGGAAAGAAGACTTTAACTACACACTACTAGTTAACGAAGTTTAACTACACACATGGATAAGAAGAAGAGTGCTAGATAAAATTTAGGATGGGAAGGCATGCACAGGTGAGCAAGCAAGGAAGCCAAACACAAAATTGTAGAATGAGAACTGTAATGAACTTGCTACAGTAAAAAATACTGTGGAGACAAAACACAAAAAGATACAACCACTAGTGAGACCAGAATGAGCACACAAAGTGAAAAATAATAAATTAAGTACTAATGAATGAGTTTCATAGGTAAGGAACTAATGACAAAATGGGAAGTAAAGTATGCTGCTCTAATGAAATACAGTGAGGTGTAAATTTATGGTAGTATGGAAAAATAAATAAATTTTTAGTTAAGATAAAGATTGAGGACTGGATAACTAACACGAAAGAGATGATAAGGACAATTACTTGTGTTACCATTCCATAAACTTTCAAATATGACAGGCTATTGTTAAAACAAATCAGATCAGAAAGCATATTACAGACATCAAGGCCAAACTGGCAAGCTAGAGACATTGATAAGGTTCATCATGTCATTTTGAACATCTAAAATGGGGGCATGGTTAAAGTTTTTAACAGTTTCAGATGAAAAGAGAAGCAAAGGTTAATAAGCAGAAAGGGGAAGCCAGACTAAAGAGTATGCATCAGGTTTTCAAGTATTTGGTGAATGGATGTAGGTGAGCTTCCAATTGAAAAACTTCAGTGTATGTATTAACTGTCTAACAGCTTGAAATATGATTGTTTGCACCCAAAAACTAATGCATAACAATATTTGCAAAATGAAAATTAATCTTAAGAAAATTGAAGGAGATGAGTTTTTTCAACTAAGAGATTCATACATATTTTTCTAAGGAGTTTAAACACTTCAAAGACAGACAAGCAACAGAGAGAATAACAATTTTGCATGCAGTAAAAACCACTTAAGTAGATAAAATAATTTTCTTACCCCCTTTTCACTTTGCAGAAATCAAATGCCACAGTCCTGTAAGACAGTGCCTTTTCATTCAGGTATTTGGCATACCGCCGAATAAATGGAGACATATCATAGCCTGCAACAAAATTGCCTTTCAAAGCAAGCAAGATAAGGAATAAGTTATCCAAGAGTTATATAACACTTCAGAAATCCTATTCTAACACTTGAGATCAAGAAATACTATTTGAATTATTTCAAAGGAATGAGACTTTAGTAGTCAATTTTGAAATGAATGGAGCAATAAGCAATAGAGTGATTTCCAATAAACAGGAATAGAAGTATTTCAAAAGTAAAGCAATACCATTCTAATGATGTTCCTTTTAGTGATTAGATATGCATATATTTTTAATTCAAAATGTGTATAAAAGATGTATGCAAGAAGATATTTAGATATGAAACGACAAATCTTCTAATCACAGTATAAAACTTTATATCTTTGAAAGCACTGGGGTTTGTGAATAAATTACTTGTCTTAAAATAGTTAGGAATGAAGTTATTTCAGAAACTTACACCAGTATTGTGAATTGTTATTGCTAACAAGTTTATAGTTCAAGGTACAGAAATATGTACTGTGATGTGAAATAAATATGGTTATGATCAAGCCATTCTAACACAACCTAGTGAATATAGTCAGAGGACTACTGTGATGCCTTACAAAATTCAAGTTGTGGTGCTACCCTATTACATCTAACGACTATCTACATTTGAGGTATAAATGTTTGAAAGAGGGCACTAAGTTTTCATGCATTTGATTGTAGCCATATCATTCAAATGTTTATTTTTAAGGTGCTGATATGGCGTGTAAAGTGAGACTAGGAGTAAATTTGTGGCAACAAGCACATACACAGCACTAGGAAAATTATAAACTCAGTAGCATTTTAATAGTATAATTTTTCCTATGGAAATATGACTAGTGCATACTAAAACATATTATACTTCACTTAATCCTCCACAGAATCCTGTAATTATATTCTTAAAAAATAGTTCACATATCCAAGAAGAAAACAAAAACCATAAGGTGATGAGACAGGACAGTAACATTGTCGTATCACCTGATTTAAAGGTATGCAAGACAAGTTTGAGGCTATTGGCTCTGATCCTTTTTTCCAGCCTATAGATATTTTTTTATATCATCATCAATAGATAAAGGGAGAAAGGATACATTTTAAGCCACAACAGGGAACTTAGTTATCACTCACTACACTCTTTGCTTCAACCCTTTCACACCAGAGCCTTGACATACAAAATGCTTCCCCAGCCATGAGTAACATGAGAATTTCACTCTGCTTCTCCGAACAGGTATGCTTTATTATCCATTTTTCCAGGACCTAAGTACTCAGGACACAAGACCCTTTCCTTGGCCAGTGGGCGAGGTAATCTACTCTTTTCAATCCAGTGTCACCCTCACAAGTAGCATGATGTGATGGTTAAATAATTGTTTGCACAGTGAGTTGAATAAAAAAATATTTGTTCCATACTCTGAAATTATGGGCTAAAAAATGTGTTCTTTGTGTTTTTCTGAGGTTTCACAAATTTTAAACAGAACTCTACGATAATTATCAACTAAGTTCTTTATAAAAAAATTTTTTCCAACAACTTTGATAAAAATAATGTTAGAGTTTTGTTTAAAATTAGTAAATGCTCAATGAAACATGGAATGCACTTTTGAGCCTACAATTTCCAATAATACAACAAATAGTTTTATAATAAACAAATAGCTTACCATTGACACATGCCATGAATGGGGCTGTCAAAGAGAAAAATCTCCAGCCATACACCTAGGAAAGGGTCTTGCATCTCGCAAGGTGGGGTCCCTAATGATAGCTGGTATATTTTTTCTTTGCTCGCATCTTACATGGCCATAGAGCCATGTTAACAGGGCATTGCTTTTCTAACATAGAAAAATGTAAACCATTTATAAACCGCATCGGATTGCATGGGATGAAAAATCTGTGACATTGTAACTTGGCATTTGTAGCAACAGAGTTAAAAACAAAATGCAAAGTTGATAACTAATAGTCAAAAAGACTGGTAATTTGGTCTACCAAAGTAACCATATGGCATTTATTTAGTAAGTCTTTACTTTTTTCACAGGGTTAAGTTAAGTTATTTGCTAATACAATCAATTAGCCTCTTTTTCACTTTCAATTTCTACAAGCAAAAAGCATTTATATAATCCCTCTATTAAAGGCCACCTGAAAATCCCATTTATTTGACTCAAAATGTTATTACCACAGATAGCCCAAACTTCATTAACAAAAAAACAGCAAAGATGCAGAGCTCTTTCTCACACCGCTATTTCTCTCAAACAGATTTGTATGAATTTGATAGACTTTGCCTTTACATCATAATCAATGCTAATAATTCTGTTAGCTTAAAATTAAAATAAATTTACAAGAGTGATGAAAAAGCAAACCTAAGGGCAGTACATATTGCAATTTTCACTTTCAATAAAACCACCATATTAAACAACAAGATTTTAGCTGGTCATGCTTTTCCAAGAAAATCTACCAATTTAGCACATTAATGAGGACCTGAGCATGTTTAGCCACAGGCTTCAGTAACGACTACGAAAAAGTTATTAGTGAAGCATACACAAATTGTCAACATACAATGAAATATCATTCAAACAGATATCAAAACATGGGGTAGTTTTTCGCCACTGATTTTTAAATCCTACCATTTGAGATACATACTAATAAACCCTACAGTATTTCAGGCAAGGGAGACCTGCAGCCATTATCAAATTGTTATGCGCACAACACAAGAAGTGTACACTCATTAAGATACAACAAGGTCAAAAAAGGACTGGATATTGCATAGGTAAGGGAATATTTAAGATTTTTTTCATTCAAGGAAGACTTAGCATCTACGTCTACATAGGTACTACCCTCCGAGCCACCGCAGAGGTGTGAGGCAGGGGGTGTTAGGATACTAGCCGTGAAAGGAGAGGGAATCAAGAAAAGTAGGGGGTAAGGGAACAATACATTGCATAAGATGGGAAGGAGGGGATGAAGGGCCCCTTAAGCCCAATCCCCCTACCTGAAATATGACCGAATTCACCAAGGACAAATTAACTTAAAATATAGTTCTATAAACTAAAAGTAAGCTCTTGTTATCATTATAATTCTCATCTGTCCTCCTTTCCATCAATAGCCCTTCATTATAATGGAGAATATGAACTACTTTCTCAGTTAACATTAACTACTCAGTGTAAACAAGACAATCATCCCATTGTTTACTTCCCAAGAAGGTACCTAGTACAGTTGAGCACCCCTAATCTGGAAATCCCTAATCCCGGCCTAATCCGGGAACACCAGTAATCAGGCAATATTTCAAAGGCAATTTTTCAATCACACAAGTTATCTTCTGCCATTCGAACAGCTACTTAGAGGAATGCACCACCCCTTTCATTGAGAAAGACTCACACATGTGAATCATAGATGCTCACTTCCTAGGTGTGGATGAATCATTCTGTGAGTCTTCCACAATGAAAAAGGTTTATTGCTTACAAATTTTAAATTTACATTCATATAAAAAGGTTTAAAGCCTACCCACCCTGTTCATCTAATTATGAGCAACAAGATTCCATTAATTAGACTGTGAATCTAATGAATGAATGGTTCACAGAAGTTCAAATGATTACATTTTATCATATTCTTGATTATGGTTATCTAATCTTGGACAATAGAATCTCAATTTAAATTAAAATAAAAGAGTTTGGTACATGTGACAGGAGTTTCCCAATTCTGCATGCCAAATATCATCAAAGGACACCTTAGCCACTTTAGTGACACCTTTTTGGAATTGATTCCCTCACAGCCCTTTTGTAAGCCAGTTGCCCAACCCTTGTGGTGACAGGATTGTTGAGACCCGTGTGGCTGGCCCTCAATCAAGGACTTCCCAAAAGTTTCCCCCACCCAGTTAAGGATACCGATCTCTTTGCTGTTTGTGCGGGTAGATTTTCTTTTATCCACACCAGGGCTTGCCAGCTGAGAGCACAGTGGACAAGATCTGAGTTCAACAACAAACATGACATGGAGGTGAATTTTCTAGTCTCCTTTACACTTCTTTGTAACTTGGGGCTACATAACCCGGCCTAACAGAAAGCTTGAAAAGTTTTATCCATCAAGATTTAAGGGATTAGATCTTCATAGAAGATGAATCATATCCCAACTGCATTCTGCCAACGATCATAGGCAGTGACTTACTTTCTCTGAAAGCTGATATTGCACACTCCTAACTAGAAATGCATAGGAGGAGATTTATCAAAGCAATCCTGGGAGTGAAACGAAAGCCACTTACGATGCACAAAGGAGTAATCTTAATCCTCTTTCTTTGATTAAAAGGAGATCCCAAAGGTTTTTATCCAAATAAATTTATGATACACTATACATGGTTTTTTGACTTATATAATATACTAATTGTTTGCTGTCAACTCCAGATCAATGGGCTTGAGTTTACTTGAAACCTTCCTGGATACTATTCAAAAGGATTTCAAATTACTCAACCTCAACATGTGATATGATCAAATAAAACATTCATGAATCTCATTTTCTAAAAGCTGAGTTGAGATTTGTCAAAGCTGGAACATCAGCATTTGCCATCAATGATGCCCAAGGTCAGACTGGCCATGAAAGAGAACAAATACACAAAGCTTTCTTTTTAAGTCCATGTCTTATATTCACAGAGTTACAAATGCAAGAAAGTTTTCCTTTTCAGGTCCTTAACATGTTACCTCCACTGGAGGATCAACAGACTTATCAAAGCGAAGTAAGTTCACACAGCTGTGTTCATTGGTACCTATTTCAGCTTAAAGCTAACTTGAGAGTATGTACTTGAAACTGACTTAAACAAATGGGATAATTACAAATTCTAAATTTTTGCAATGGATGAGTATGAAACAGTTTTTAGTTTCTACTGAATACGTGTTTCTCCATTCATCTTAAGAAAAGAAAGCAAAAAATGAGTTTCCTACTCACAGCGATTGAATGTCAAAAGTATTATTATGATGCATTCAAAAAACGTTAATCTTGCATCTCACTTTATTGTCATGTGTATAAAATAAGCTAACGGGAACAATCCTGCTTGTTATTCACTTCAATTTATTTCTCTCAGTGATTCTGTTTACCCATTTATTCTGATTAGGTACATCCGTTTAACCCTGACAATACTTCCTTGTAAAAATGTCAATATTTTAAATTTCATTTTAAGATATTACCAGAGTGCAAACAAAGGACCTGATCATCAAAGCTTCTAATTATAGTAACTAATGACAGAGTTGGAATTAAAAAGCTTTTCCAACTAATCACATTATTAGGGGAAAGAATTCTCACAACTACATATATGCAGGTCGAACTATTGTATTAACAGAGAAGAAATAAGGCTAAATTCAACAAATAAAAGAAATGAGACTGTAACACTCTGGTAAAAATTACCTCAGGACAAATTCAAATTGAAGCCAAAATAGAAGCATGCATTCACAACGAAAATGCATTTTTATATGTATGTACTTTCATATCAAAGAAAGATAAAAACGATGCCCCACTCTTCAACTGGGTACAGGAATGCTGTATAATACAACAAGAAAAGTACTTCAGACCGAAATGCTCGAGAAACAAGAGGGAAAACCAGAAAGCAAGTTTAAGTAGGCACCTGTTTGTTTTAATACAGCTTATTTACACAGCATTAACATGCCATTGTGATACATTTTGCACGGTCTAGTCTAGCAAAAAGCAAACATGCTCTATAACGTCGCTAAGTTAATTTGAAAAAGTTGAGACTTACCAACACGGGCACCTATTGGGCACGCAGCATGAGAAAAATAAGAAAGGGTATTTAAAAATAAATAACGTCAACTAAATCTTAAATAGTCTTACAATCACATCAAATCATCTAATTTTAAGGCCTATGTCTCATAGATAACACAACAAGAGTACATCTACACACTTTGACAATAATTTGAAAGAATCATTTAAATAAAAAAAAAACTATTCCATAATTTAACAAAGAAATTTCATCATTATATGCACTAATAATTAGTGAAGAATCTTCCATGAAAGATAAATCAATATCAGCAGCCTTAGACCCAAACAGTTTACATTTATAAGGGACTAAAACAAATACAACCCCTTCATTCATTAACATTTATACACATTCCTCCCTTTCAAGTTAAAAAATTAATGGTAATTAGCTAACAACTACTACACGAAATTATGCTCAGACCTACACATTTCAGTTTCCAGAATATTTATTAGGAATGGGGAGAGAAAACCAAGGCCCATTATTAAGAGTGCACTAGCAGCAAAAATCAAACCATCAAAATCTTTTAGTTATTTGATTCTGACTCATTCACTTAAGAATCTTAAAATGACTAATGAAAAAAAATTAAAAACTCTTTGGCCAGAAAATAGATAAAAATAACAAATTTTATTAGCCCACACCCTCTAATAAGCCTTTTTTTTTAACAACGCCTAACCCAAAACCGACCACCAAGGCACATGGACCACATGCCTATACTAATAATAATCTCTACAGCTTTCATTTACCACTCAGGTGGGTTTTTTAGAAAATTAGATATGAAGGCTGTAGCTGAAAAGGGGAAGAGGGAGTAGTAGTTGCCAATTAGGTGGATTGCCAGTTACCATATAGTAGCTGCCATGTTTTTATCTGTACTTCAACACATTAGTTAATGAAATACCCACAAGATAACTAAGAAATTATAAGCGGGAATAGGTGTGAAAAAAAGTTAAAATTGAACTCAAAAACACCAAAATACTGATTTATGGTAGTTCTGAACTAGTAGCGCCAATTTAAAATATGCATTGGAATACAATTCATGGCCATAGGTAATACTATAATACATTATCACAAAAAATTAACAGTGGCCTATTTAATAAAAATTTAGCAGTCTTCTGTGCTAACAAAAACTAAAAATTAAAATGAAAATCACACCACAGCTTATGCTAAAATTGGAAATTTGAAAAATATTTTTGGGGCATGTCTACCAAAATCCTTAAGCTAAATTAATTCATTAAGGTATGTTCTGAGAAAGAAAGAATATGATCATAATTTTTTGTGTAAAGATTCATTAGGGATTATCATCACAACCTAAAATTTGGGAAATCCAGAATTTTTTTATGTTAAACATGAGAAAGTTCTAACTCAAAACCGCCGGGGGCATTTTTTATCACCTTATTTAGCTAGAGCCTTTAAAGTACAAAGGCCCTTAAAAACAATTCTACTTTCATTTTTGGAAATGCTATTCAAGATGTAGTGAAATAAATATGATTACACCTTCAGAATCTTCACATAGTATTCTCACCAAACACCACACTATTTGAAAGCTTTGGAGCATACTGATTTGCCTAGAGCATAGACATTTCTTAAGACTAATTCTAATCATAAAGCTTAGCTTTAAAAACCACCTAACCCTTTTATTGCTGAAGACGTGCTTGAGTCACCTATGTATGCTTTTTAGGGGTGCATGGCTCAAGTTGTGAGTCCAGCTTGTAATAGTAAGCAATACTCCTTGAAAGTTTTCTACCATCCCCTAGAGTTTTCTTTTGGCCTCCCCGCCAGAGACAGAGTGATCAGAGCTTTCAGTGTATGCATCATTTGCAGGTGGATTCTTTCTGATTTTTTTCAATTTCATTTATCCATAATTAATGTCTTGGTATTATCCACCCACAGAAACATCCTTGAGAAAATACTTTGATTTGAAAGGGTTCATTATACCTTAACATTTTATAATTTTTAATACATACATATAATTGAATGGAAGACATACTAAAACCTTGTCACATGTTCAAATACATAAACTCCCATGGCAAAATTCAAAAGCCAATGAAAATGCATATATTCTGTTAACATGTAATAGTAAAAATATAATTTGTCAATTTTGATTAAGTTCACCACATCTCCGTCTCCACCACAAGATTCTCTAAGAATCTTTAAATGGCTATAGAAACATATTATTCAATAGTTTACATGTTCCAGCCCTAATACTAGCCCTTTTTGTAGTTTCACTTAGCTCACCTATAACGGAGTTCCAAATTACTTAAGTTGTGATTTTTTCATAACATTGCATTACATGGATTTTGGACTTCAACATTATTCATACCATGGACATATTCACGACATTGCAATACATCAATATTAAACCTACCTTGAACTCCACTTTTGTCCAGGAAGTTGCTAAGCTGAAATGTGCTATTGCTTGATGCCAAGTATTGAGTGAAACGCTGAAAGTAAAGAAATGACTAAATTGTATAAGCTCTATAAAATTATACTTAAGGGACTTACGCAACGAAAAAGATAGAAGAACTGATGAAATATGTATAAAAGCGTATCAGGCTTAAATTTGTGGAAATACTTTATGTCCATTTCAAATAAAACAATATTGGTAAATTTCCACATATACTGTGTGGAAATTTTACAATATTGTTTTATTTGAAATGGAAATTGATGAAATGTTTAAGATATGCACTACAAAAGGCTCACCTCATTTCCATAGCAGAGCAGGTGATGAACTGTTATGAGAGCTTTAAATACAACCACCCAATTGGTATTCTGTGATCGCTCTATCAATAAATTTGCTAGTTGAGGGATGGATACATTTGGCTCATTTGTGCAATGAAGTAAATCTGAAAAGAAGAGAGAGTAGCATAAATGACTAAAATATATACATACATATGAAATAAGATAATCAGACTAACTAATGCCGATAAACTGAACAGGATAATTTTCCTTGCTATATTGATATTGTTCCATCAAAATTTTCCAGAAGATATCAAAGAGACAATTTTCATTAGAGTAAAAAAGGAAATCAGAAATTACACCTAATTCCATTACTCCTAAACCCATACTCATCTAAAGTATGAGGCGATCAACAGCTTATAGCCAGTTGCAGAAGAAACACACATATCCAACAGTTATGAGATCCATTCCTTCAATATGTGTCGTAGAAACATTATAAATTCATTGGTTTCATAAATTGCCTCTAAACTTATTTTGATTGATGAAGTTGAGTTTAAAGGTCGTTTTATGCGATATATTTTTTTGTACAAACTCTTCCGTGAACTCTTGCATGAGGAAAAATGTATTGTGTAAAGCGGCAAATTATATGAACACTTGTGCGAATGTCTCAATGCCTGCACAGGAAATAAAACCAGTTCTAATTTCGTTGAGACAAACGTACAATCTCACATACATTCGTTTGTACAAAATCTTTCATCATGTAAAACGGCCTTAACACATTCAATGCAGGTCGCGAATTTAAGGGAGACACTAGAAACGGAACCCATTTTTTAAAGGGCCTAAAGTAAAAGGACCACGTCTATTGGCGTGGTCACGCTGTTTGGCATAGATGGGACCACGTCAATAGACGTGCTCCTCGCTGAATGTATTATTACTTACGGAGTTCCATAAGTAACATAGATGGCATATATGCAATGAGCCACTTGCAGGCTTAATTACTTGGCAGAAGAATTATTATGCGACAAATGAAGGTTTTATTTACTCACGCTGACTAATAGCTATGTGCATAAGTAATTTATAAAAATATGATAACTTAAGTAATTTATGCACACAAGATAGGCACTCACAAATTTTATTAAATGGAATGGGAGTAGACCAGGTATCTGAAGCAATGGCTATTGGGAGATTAAGTTACTGGAGCAGTAGTTCCTGCAGTCTGAATTTAGTAATTAGTTCCATAACTCTATGGATTTATTAACTATCGATCTCATTAATATTAATAAAAGCCAATGTTCGGTGGGAGGGGGGGAGGAACGCCTGAAGTGATTTGAGTTTATTTGTTTCAGTTTTTTTGTATTGCCTCACGTGTGTATCTGGAAAAATCCCTGAATTTCCATTTTCCACCAAGATAAATTAATGGTCGTTGATGGTAGCAACCATGTATCTACTGTTGACTATGTTGCACATTAGTAAATTGTTTATTTTTTATAAAAATTAGCAATAGCCACCAGATATTACACTAATAAGTGAAATAACCTACACAAAAAATAAATAAGATCTATACTCATAAGACCTGCAGCTAGTAGCTAAATATGTATTCATGCAACTGAGCATAAAGGACATTTTACACAAGGCACCTCATTGCATAATCTGATGTATGAATTGATGTGCATTGAAAATTGCATCAATGAGAGTTAGCAAAATAGCCCCTGCTCTAATTCTGAGCCTGCATTCTGGCATTGTGAAAACAGATGCTACTTCAAATTGTGCAATGAATTGTCTCCTGTAAAACAACCTCAAAAAGCAATTAGTGCCATCAAGGATAGATAGGTGGGTAGGTTGATAAAGATAGGATTATTTGGGAAATGGAGGAAGGGTGGAGAGCAACCCAGAATTAGCTAATGCAAAAGGCACTCAGGAGTCCACAGTGTTACATCTCTCTTCATGGACGAAGTGTTTACTGCTCTTGAAGTGCTCTCCACACAGTACTCAAGTAGGGAACAGGAGATAAGACACTAAAAAAGCTTCACCATGCCATGTTTCAAACCCATGCCATCATCATGGGAAGCCAGCGCTCTAGCCGTCATATTAAATCTTTCACTCATCTAAAATCTTCCCCACCGTTTACTGTTCCTCTATTTCTATCCTATTCCTTTCGTTAAAAACTATTACCAAGGAATTATCAAAAGACACAAAAAATAATTCACAACAATACCTAAACTAAGACCATTAAACAAACCAGCAATTAGTTCCCCTACTACGTTCTGCATAATATTGAGTATTCTTGTTTAATGACAGCCATGTAAATCACTAGAGCATTATTTCATACAGGTGAAAATGAAACAATAAGAACTCCTACTTGCTCTTCCAAATAAAAAAGTGCTTATTTTCAATAATAAATGCAAAAACATAACAAATGAAGCATAATAATTCAGATTGCTAAATTTGATCTACATTTGTTGGCTAGGTTTACAGAATACTTTTCAATTAGGCTCATGAGTACCAATAATATTTCAGGAAGTGTATTATTACCAAAATTTACCAGGAATGAATCTCTGTGATATCTATTACATAACTGTTATCCACAACAGCCAAAACTAGCCTCCCACAAGGAAGCGTAATCGGCCCCCTTTTGTTCATTATATACATAAATGATCTATGCTCTCGAATTAGCAGTAAAATACGTTTATTTGCTGACGACGCTGTCATCTATCGCGAAATTAATGATCACTCTGACTTTGAAATTCTATCATCGGATTTAAACAACGTTCATGTGTGGAGCCAAGAGTGGGGACTCGAACTTAATCTGAGCAAATGTGCGGCGGTACATTTCTTGCGGAGGTCGTCCAACTATCCCCGTGTATATGCTGTGGATGGCGTTAAGATAAAGGCGACAGATGAAGTTAAGTATCTGGGAGTTACGATAACCTCAAACCTATCGTGGGGAACACATATAAGAAATATTTGTGGCAGAGCTCTGAAGAAGCTAGGATTCGTCAAGCGTATTGTGGGAAGATTCTCAGATGAAAAAGTAAAAGAGAGGTGCTATTTCGCACTCGTCCGGCCACACCTTGAATATGCAGCAAGCATATGGGATCCGGTGCAGAAAGAATTAATTCGGGAACTTAATAAAATACAAAGGAAAGCTGTGCGATTCGTCAAAAACTGCTACGGGCGTACAGACAGCGTTACACAGATGTTAAACGAATTAGGCTGGGAGCCGCTAGAGACTCGGAGACTACGCGCTAGGCTTAGATTACTTGAGCAATTGAGAATAGATATCTTTCAGAACGACACGGAGAACATCATATTAGAACCCCACTATATTTCCAGGTCCGACAGAAACGATAAATTAAGAGATATTTTGCCGAACGGATAGGTATGGGAATTCGTTTTTCCCCCGAACAATAAGGGACTTTAATAAATGCAAGGCGTAATCTCATAGAGCGTTTCCTTTGTATATGTAAACGGCTGGTGTCCTAACACCAGCCACACGCCTATTGAGGCGGCTTGCGGGGTAGTATGTAGATGAACTATGCCAATACTTGAATGTATCAGATATACACAGTTTTGTTTCTTTTCAAGAAATTGACTCAAACAAGAGAAAAACTCTCATCAAAATCATTTTTAAAATCTAAGGATAATTTTTTCTAGAACCCAAGAAATAAATAGCCTACAAAGGATTACAGCGAGCAATTATATCTATGGAGAGGAATTTGCCAAAGCTGCCCAAAATATTTGGCCCATTGCATATACTTCCCATTTCTCTGAAATGTTGATTTGTGGTATTTGTACACAGGAAAATAAAACTGTATAAATCTCTAAAACAAAATAAAACGCAGCAGTTCTCACAGTGCAACTAACTTGTCAACCATGCTCATTTTTGTGGAATATTGGAATGCTTCTGCATCATTGGCGTAGCCAGGTTTTGGGTCTGGGGGGGTGGGCGGTGGGGGGAGAGGGTTTGGGGGGGGGGGGTGGGGGGGGGGGGGGGGGGGGGGGGGGGGGGGGCAGAAAATTTTCAGGGGGAGCCGACTCATAAATTAAACAGTTTACTAAACTTTACAAATTTTGGTGATGCAATAGGCGGATGGGATTGTACAAAATATGACAATTGACCGCGTATTATTCTCATTTCTCATTTATTTATACGTATTTGAGACTTAAGAGTGGAAAAATACACAGACTTAGGGGCGTCAGAACACGGGGCGGGGGGCCCTTCACCCCGCCTCCCCCCTGGCTAAGCTACTGTTCTGCATGACAAATTTTACATTACAAGCAGCTAAGATTCTTTCACACAATAATGAGCAGAACTAAAACATGTAAAAAGAAATAAATAGCTTCAAATCAGAAGTAGGTACATATATTAAAAAATCAGGGAAATAAAAGATTTTGTAATTGAGATGAAACAGTATGATGTCCACAAAAACTTTAAATGGAACAAAGTTAAGATTCTATAAAAAACCTCCATAATAAGAGATAACAAAACACTTCAGGCAATAGTTTAAATAAATAAAATTTATAAGTATTTGCGTAAATTTTTATCCACTTTTAAAAATGATTTAGATTAAAAATCTCTTTAAAGTTCAAGAAGATACTATTTTGTGCAGTGCTAAGATGTGCGCTTACGTTAACTGCCAAGAAGCTTCAACTGATGGGCCTACGTCACTGGATGGTAGGCCACCCGTAGTACACCGTTTTGCGTGGAGCCAGTGATACAAAAGTTAGTATACGTTAGTACGACAGAAAATAACGGCGACGAACTCTATAGCAGTTTGAATAGCATATACAACAATCCATATCTCCATTGCAATTGACAGTTTCGTACCAATGAGTGAATAGCCACGTTTGTTCTGTTCCACAAATTAAGAAGAGTTGAAAACTACTCAAAAGATAAACGATTATTTTTTTCTTCCCGCATGTAAAATTTGCGATCTAAGGTCACCTTTGCTAACAGCATTTTATAATGAGAGCATTGACTCCTACGCAAGTGCCACAGAGGAATAAAAAATAGCATCCTTGTGTATCTTTCCGTTGTGATGACGCAAATCAGATTGTTGCACATGAGGGTAAGGGGTTCTGCGCCAACCAACTGATCGTGAGGCGTACTTCAGGCTTTTATTCTGTCTATTACGACTTCAGGCGAAATGGTCATATCTGATGGGTTCCAGAGCCCGAATCTCGGGGGGTAGACGTGAAGTCACACTCGAGTTTTCCATTCTGAACAAGAAAGAAATAATTGTGGATTATTTTCTTCCATTGGGAGTTTATGGCTTAAAGTAGCCTATCAGACCCAAAAACCCACGCTCACTCAGGCTATTTCGCTTGGAATGGCACCTATGCCATTAGTTACAACGTAAATGCCACTATACTCTTCGGTGCCGATCAAATTAGACAACTTAACTAAACAGTAAAATAAAAAACGATTCAAAACTAGTCCCCACTCTTTCATTTAAAAAATTGCCGCTTTTACCACGATTTATGACTTTTTCAATAAGTGTCATGGTGTGAGTTAACTGACGCTCGCTTCTATGTCATTTGACGTACGAAATGTGAAGGTCATTCCCTTCGGCAAAAATACACGAGTGATGTGCCGTCAACTAAAAAATATTGCATTTAATACCATTATTTATTAATATTCATTAGACATTTCGAGCATGCCAATATTATACAATGTATGTATGTATGTACTAGGAATTTACCCGCCGCGCCGTGGTATTTACTTTTCGCAATGCCGTGAAATTACGAGCACTACATTATACCCACCGCTGAGCGACAGCGATTTTTGAAGGGCCACTAGAATTCGACATCGTGAATTCAGTCATTTGTCATATTTTCAAGACACACAGCTTAATATTTTACGGATAAAACGCCAATCGTCGCAAAACACTAAGCGACGACTAACTAGAGCTAGATTACAGGGAATGAAAAAATATACTAACCATACAGGCATAGTACATACCTAACTAGAAGAGGAATCCCTAAAATGCGTGATGGTATTGAAGAGCCAATTTTTGAAAATTTTATTACGAGCGCGTACACGCTCAATCAATAAAATTTCAAAACAATTTAACAAGTGACATTTAAGCATATTCGACCTTAAAAAATAGCTTCGTTGCAATGATTGAACATGCAAAGAGTGCGAATATATCTTTCAATACCTACTATTATGAATGAAAAGGTTAAAAGGGTGTATATTGACAGGTGATAATAAAAGCGCTAAAACCATAGGTCAGTGGATCATTAGGATAATCCCATAATATTATACAGAGGAAAAATCGGGATAATCTAATTTATAGTTCATCTTCCCAGTCCATTTACAAAACTGAATTGATTTTCATTATTACCGAATAACAACATTACGGGCGCGGAGTTGTGCCTTACCGTGAAGTAAGAAAGACCAGGTTGGATACTTAGGACACGTGCTAAGTTCAATTACGAAGCACGGAAATTTATCTCACGAGTGAAAGAATGTATTCGCTGGAGAATAACAGACTTGTTTACAACATGCATATTACGGCATTACCCCCTGACCTCATTCCCGTTCATCAGCCACAGCATAACTAGGCATCATCCTCAGCACAGCACTATCAATTCTAAGTACATACAATTAGCATATGCACATAAAAATTACGGAGTCAAGAGAAATAGGATGGAGAATCAACGAATAGTCAAGGGGATAATTCAGTTCGCGATGGAAGGAACAGTGAAGGGGAAAGGGGTAAGTGGAGAGGAGTCAGGAGAGGGCGACATTTGGAATGGAATGACGCAGGCTAGAAAGTCATAAATATGGAAATCGACAGGAGAGAGTCAATTGTGTGAGGTTGTAGAAGAGCGTGCGGAAGCATTTCCAAGTATATCCACACCAACCGCAATTGGTAGAACACCAAATATGTACTCATTGAATCTATTCTTTAAATGACCCATGGACCAGACAACCTGAATCACTTCACCACATTTAGTCATCGTCGAAAGGTCTGCGGCAAGTTACTACGAAACCAAACGACGTGTAAACTATATACTGAACAAATAATCTACCGTAAAAAAACATATATAAAAAACAACGGCGTTACGGAACAGACTACGCAGAATGAGCCAGAGACGCTCTAAGAAACCACTACGGTTGTGCCTCTATCATGGGGGAAGTGACTACTTCCGAGCGAGTCAGGAAGCAAGCAGTTGTCCTTCAAGAGCACAGTAGAAAATCTAACAAACTAAGAAAACCACATAAATGTCACTTCATCGTAAAATTAACGAATCATTTAAAGTTTATGCATATAAATTATAGTTTGATTCGTTTCAACAGTTTAAGTTGTAAGACAATAAATTAAAATAAACCAAGAGATATCTGAAATAGCAATATTCCTGGTAAGCATGTAATTACAACAGTGGTAACCCGGGTGGTAATTAAAATAGTTATAATTTGTGGAAAATTTCAAATTAAGTCAAGAGGTAAGAATAGAGCTTCCCAGCACAAAATTTAATAACGGTTATGGCACCATAATGGACAAAAGGATATGAACAATTTTCAGCTTTTTGTTTATCAATGTGATGCCGACAGTTAAATAAAAATGTACAACGTACGCAGCAAATATAAGAAAAATCAAGTTTTAGCCAGATATATAAACATGAACACACTTTACATTCAAAGCACGTATGCCGTTCGGACCCATCCCAAGTAAAGACTTCCCAAAAACCATCGTACGATAAAATACACGTCTCTTAAGGTATCTACGTTTGTTATGCACGCTGGCTGCTTCTCCTAATCGGGAAGCGCCTTAAAAGCCAGTTAACTCTTGTAAATCCCACAGTCAATAACCAGTGGACACACCCAAATTTACATCATGAGCTCACTACAATTCGAAGAAAATTACCTTAATTGACGGATAAAAAGAAGCGAAATGTTTCCACATAAAAAAATAACTTTAACAGCTACCCTAGTATCGACGTACACCGACGACGACCTGATGATAATTCAATACATCGAAACCTGGGTAGTAATTAGTTCTTATTTGTGAAAAGTTTCACTTCTTTTATCCATCCTTTATATTCATTTTCAACTCAATATCACCAGTATCCTCTGAAAATCACCTGTATAATTTCCTCCATCAACATATCGAAATGCTAAGATGAAGACAAATTACAGAAACGACATTGCTTCCGAGGTAAGTTCAACGTATGCAATTATTAGAAGAGTATTCGATACGACACATTACTTAGTTGTCTAATGCGAAAAGATATTATTACAGGAAGTCTGAGAAAACGAAATTAAGACAGATGTGATATGAAGCACGACAGCGCCTTAAGGTATAATATCACCAATGGTGCCACTGTTTAAAAGTAAGGGCTTACTATAATGTCTTTAAATTTCAGTTAACTCTTTGCGATTTCAGATTTACAATGACCCTAAATTTTCTAATGTAGAGATAATTAGAATCAGACCATCGACTAAACCTTTTAGGTTCAAAGCTGATCTACTCCTTGACAAAAACTTTTTAGGAACTCCGAAATAACAGGGTCGAACCGATCATGAACATAATGTTAAGGACCGCCAAATAACAGCTTTATAATGCAACCTGCAGTACATACCAAATTAAAAACTGCAGAGCATACGCTAGTCCTGACATAAATTCTGACCACAATTTAGTTATGAGTGAATGCCAACTTAATTTTAAGAAGTTGGAAAAGCCAAAAAGTCCGTAAATTGGAACATAGAAAAACTAAAAAATGAAAACATTAGGTATCTATTCGCAGACAAAACAGACGGTAATGTGGCTATTGAGGAAGATATGGACGTTGAAAAATGTGGAGCGATATCAAAACGGGTATGTGGAAGGCTGCAGAAGAGATCCTTGGAAAAAAGAAAGTTATAAAACATAAGGAGTGGGTGACTGATGATTAAGTAGCCATGATTGCACGAAGAAGGAAACTAAAAAGGGACACGACTGAAGAGGGCAGGAAAAAATATAAAAAACTAAGGAATATAATAAATAGGGAAGCAAGAAAGAGCGAAGAAATATACTTGCAGGAGAGATGCAAAGAGGTAGAAGGCCACATGAAGGCCCGGAAACCTTGAAACAGCTTACAAAACTGAGAAAAATTTCTTTGAAAATAGAAAGATAGCATGCAGTACCATAATAAAAGAAAACAACACAATGGCCTATGAACAGGAAGAAATTGTTGAAGTATGGAAATTATATTTGGAAAAACTTTATGGAAAAGATGAAGAAGCAGTAGAAAATGACATTATTGAAGACGAAGCCACTGTGAACCACCATGAAATAGGTGACAGAATTATGCGTGAGGAATTCGATCACGCAATTAAAGTCATTAAACACAAGAAGGCATTGACACACACAACCTCTGGCATTGACACACTTCCTGCAGAACTTATTCAAGCATCGGGGGATGAGGTGAAAAACATTTTATACCAGCTGGTGGGTACCATGTATGATACAAGAAAACTACCTCAAGATTTCAAAAAGTGTGTCGTTGTACCAATACCCAAAATAACAAAAGCAAAATGTTGTCAACAGTATCGTACACTTACGTTTTATCTCCCACGCCTCTAAAATATTAACAAAAATAACACAGAAAAGAATAGAAGGAAAGATTGAGGAAATGCTCACTGAAGACCAATTCGGCTTAAGGAAGGGAAGAGGCACTCGAGAGGCGATCTTAGCATTAAGATTAATCATGGAAAAGAGAGCTCGAAAGAACCAGGACACCTTTATTGCTTTCATAGATTTTGAGAAAGCTTTTGATCGTGAGAGGTGGGAGCAACTATTTCAGATTCTGAGGGAGATAGGAATAAAGTACCGAGACCGTAGAATTATATGACAGATATACAAAAAGGTAGCTGTTATAAGATGCGGTGCACACCAGAGATAAGCTAAGACAAGATAGGGGGTGAGGCAAGGCTGTTCCCTGTCTCCGCTGCTGTTTAATTCATACATACAGAGAGCGATGGATGAAGCACGAGAAAGGTGGGGAGAAAGTGATGGATTAAGTGTTCAAGGCAGACAGATTGATATGCTAAGATTCAACATGAAAATCAACGGAGAAATGACAGATCCTTGTCATGAGCAGGAGGGGAGCGGATGCTTAGTGATCAAAGACTCGATACAGCACAGGAGTTCAAAAATACCTTGGAAGCATAATCACATCAGACGGAGGTAGTGCCAAAGATCTCATCAGCAGGATTTACCAGGCCGAGGCAGCTTTTAGTAAGAAGAAAGGGCTCTTAACTTCCAACAGCATTAATTTGCGTATAAGAAAACTCCTACTCAAGACTTGTGTGGAGTGCTTTGCTTTATGGAAGTGAGACATGGACACTTGGTACGAATGGAAGAAAGAGAATAGAGGCCTTCGAGATGTGGCGCTACCGGAGAATCCTTAAAATATCTTGGATGGAAAGGGTGACTAATGAAACCGTACTACGGAGAGCTGATGAGGTGCCATACAGGATGAGGTGTCTGTGGAACACAATGAGAAAGAGACGAGACACCTGGATAGGCCACATTATTAGACATGAGGGACTAAAGGAACCATTGTAGAGGGCTCAGTTCAGGGTAAAAATGCGAGAGGTAGACCCAGAAAGGAATATGTCAAACAGATTGTAGAGGATATGGGCTGCCATTCTTACTTTGAGTTGAAGACGTTGGCTCAAGATCAGGCGGAATGGAGACGGAAAATGACTGCTTCAAACCAATCTACGGATTGCTGACCAGAAAAGAAGAATGCAACCTCCTCCACGAACGATTAAAAGCTATAACTTTTTAATAAATTAGTACGTAGTTCAATAGGTAGCTTTGCTATTTTTTCTGGTGAAGGATTAAAAAAGTAATAATATGCTAACCAAGGCTTACACCACGTCTCCTATATTTTTTATACTTCTGAAATTCTTATTTCCCTATATATGCATACATAGCATAATCCATTAGCACAAACACTTCCTAAAACTTGAATAGCGTGTGATTTATGCACTAGAGTGCATGAATTGTTGAAAATTCACCCTCCCCCCTTGTCAAAGACCCTTGAGATGGCTTTCAGAGCACGTGTACTTAGATAAATCAAATTCGAAGTATAAGCGAAAATATAATATATACCAGACCCTCAAACATGAACTTATCTTTTCAACAAACCGTTTGCATTGCTCTTCCCGAATTTCGGCCGTCATCGCTGACGGAGGTAAACGCCACTGAAAATGCACTTCGCATTGCACAGTGTAAGTTTACCTGTTGTTTACCTCTTAATCAGGAGTTAAAAGGTCAAATGGGGATGTTTATTATAAGGGTGTTAGAGGGCGACTCGTCCATCAAAGACAACGAACGCCGATGCCACATTTATCGTTCAACGAAGAAGGTTTCGAATCGACAGATTTAAACTCAAAAGATGCGAAATGCACGACACTACAATAGATTGACATTAGGACGGCCAAAAAATCATCCGGCAGATTGCGGACGAACATCCTTCCCGTGGGCATTACGGAGCTTCTCATCCAACTGCTCAGTTCCACTTCACCGAATCGATTTTCTCACGCGGCGACCAAAACACTTGACTTGGAGACTAATTTTTAAAAACTACAGACAACCATGACAAACGATGCGGGTTAAGAATTGAACATTAAAATACGTCCGATGGTGACCGGAAGAGGTTAAAAAGTATAGCTGTGGATCTTGGATCGGCGCCAAGGTCTTGAACGATAAGTATTAATCTGGACAACGCAGCCGAATTGGGCGACAAATGTTTTTTCCTTAAACACCTAGACACCCACTGAACAACCCACAAGCTAACAAACGTAAACAAAGCGACAGGATCATAAGTAATAGAACCTAAGTATCATGGTTGATCCACTTATGCCTACGATTATTTTAAAAAACAACGGAATTTAAAGGTATACATCAACACTACGCCCAAGCAACGCAGGAACGGCTAGCATCCCTAGCTTTATATAATAGCTAGGGATGTCTCACCGCTCACAGTACAGTTCAGAACACAACTTAAACCTCAAATAACATGTATCAACTGAGAATGAGTTCATACGAACTACATAGATCTTGAAGTATGATGTCAGGACAAGAAGATGTAAGACATAGTAGAAGAGCAGATATGCGTACGAGCATACGAGATATGCGTATTAGCAAGGATGTGAAAACAACGCGATTGCTACCTCTTCGAAATAGATTATAATAAGGGTCCATTTTTAACTTTACCGACGGATCTGGGGCTGCATTAAATTTGTAGAAACCAGAATTTAAAAGCACCAAGTATCAATGCAAAGTACGATTGATATGCACCATGGTGCGAATCAATGAAGCAAACATATTCTACTACAAAAATATGAATCAACTACAAGATACCAGTAACACTTTTTAAAAATCCTGTTCATAAGCATTTTTAATAACTATCCGCACAAGAAATGTTCTGTAATGTCTCTCTACTCATGCTAGGACTCGAACGTTGTTTCAATTTCTGATTTGTCTTCGAGTTCAACATGTGTTATGTATGAATGTCGTGTCTCGCCTTGAGAGAGACTTTTAAATTGCTACTCACGAAATTTAAAGTTAACTTCTTTCGTAAGAGGCCGTTAGATCTTGAGTACATTCGTTTCTCCGCAACAGATTGCCACAGAATCTGCTGGTGAATAATACTATCGAAGCGCAAATTATCTCCAACGTCCTGAAGATAAATTAGAAATCACTTCAAGTCTTATAAATAAGGCACAACACAATTTATAATGTAAATAACCATTGGGGAGCACGATGATATTTCGCGATCCAAAAATAACACCTGGAAAAAGTAAATAATTGAGATTATATCTTGCGTTCTCACTTTCTTTAAGACGTCCTAGTATATTCTTACCGGGAATGAGTATAGCAGAGGGTAAAAAAGGCAGCAATGAAAAATCCGCAGAACCACCATGATGTGGTCACCGAGGTGGAGTTGTATTGAAGTAAGGCAGTTCCGTCCGTGCATTCCATAATTCACCATACTTCCTCGAAACAATTTTGGCAAGCAAGTTTGAATAAAGACTTTGTCGTACTTGCTGTTTGCATGTGTAAACGCGCAAAACAAGTAACAATCAAAACTAACACAGCCAACTCTTAATAAAAAAAACATTTTGCGGGGTTTATACGATATTTGACAATGGGCGATGAGCTCCATCTCAAGGGGCAATATTAGTCCATTGATCCAATTCATTGAACACGAAAAACTGAGCCAGCTAAACCTAAGAATTCCAGAATTAGGGCCACTGATTCCAACAGAAATTTCAAATTAGCGTGCAAATGATAAACGGAATGGTATTAGTTAAACAATGACATTAGTTAAACCGGTAAAACTATTAATAAAGCTACGAATGGAAAGGATTCCCATACCGGTGCTCTATTCGGAATGGCCTCGGAATGTCCGAACCTCATCAATGGCGAAAATTTGATGTCGCAACCTGGATAATTTCAAATAGGGCCATTTAATAGTTGAGATTTGTCGGGGGCTGTGGCGTCACATCCACGGATTTCCCCGAGGTTCAACCGTGTCGAGTCTTTACGAATAAGGCCCCCGAGATTACAATGTAGAATCCCAGAAATTTAATCGTATCTTCCTACTTTCAAACAACTATTCCTGTGAACATAATCAAGCTCAATTCCAGACGTAGTGTTTGGGTAAACTTTGACGCCATTCTCATACTACCACGTATTAAGGGTTATCCCCTTACAGCAACGAGGTTTCTCAACATCTAATTCGTAGTTCAATACACACATGGTCATAAGGGGATTACGTGAATATTGACACTGAACATTCCACATTACTTGAGTATTACAGCAAATATAGAAGGATTCGCGTATAAATTCAGTCAATCAACGAGTCATCTGAAATTAGGAAAGTGGATGAAAGGAATCAGGAAGCGCACAAAACATGTCTAAAAAAGTATATTATTACGCAACACGCACCACATTAAACAATCTTGTCTCAAGGGTGCATTGAGTACATCCAGCACTGCATCAAGCAAGATTTCCTCTCGATGCCTATCGGTCAGTTCCTCTCGAGATAAGGAAAGCTCCGAAATATTCAGGAAATACACACTCCCATTTTTCTCATGAATCATGCCATTTATGAACAGCATAAGCTTTTTCGTTTTTACGATGCAGAGACGTTATATCACAGGTCAATAGCGACTTAATTGCCCATCAAGGAGGATAACGCAATACGGGTAGCATAAGTTTTTATTCGTAAAAGCTTTCTCGTAATGTAACGCCCACAGACTACAACTTTCAACTTCTAATAACGATGAGTCGAATACTAAAATACTACTGCCATACGTGCGTCTTCTCCACTCAAAAACATACGCAGAGTTCCCTGATCAATCAGAATTTGTAACCACCCTCGACGTTTAAGAAACCATTACACAAACTGCACTACCGTCCAAACATCAATTTACACTCACAAAAATAACAGAAGTTACTAAAAGAATTATAAGTAGAGCATTTTCACACCCCACTTTCCCATCGTCCCACTTAGCATTTAGAAATCAGTCAGGATTTCTTATTAATTTAAGCAAATACATTCCTAAAATAGTTTGAGCTTAAATGATCCGATAGGCCAGGAAACGAGGGCAGAGTCAACCATTACAGATTATTGATATACATTTATGACTGCGTCCCTTCAAATAGGACCCGCTCATAGCTCTTCCGGCAAGACCACAGACAAGGGATTTGAAACAACGAAACAGAGGAATGTAGCGGATGGGATTACAAGACGAGATTTGAGAATCGGGAACCATGAGGATGGGCGAACGGCGAAAGGGATACAACCAGCACCAAACCAGACAAGAGTCGGTGTGCGACTTATCAATAGCGGACTTCCGGGACATCACTCATATCCAGAGACACAGAAAAAACTCTTACTGAAAATTCTGCTTCGGAAAGAATTTCCAGCACCACATAATGTAATGGAGATGCAAAACAGACCGCTGGAATCAAACCTATACGTTCAGTCCATTCGTCCAGAAGATGATGACTAAAAAAATTATATTAGCATCCAATTGAGCGATTGTAGAAAATTATTTAGAGTCAATGAGTATAAACAGTACCTCTGAACACACATTCTGAGAGAAAAACTACTGCTGAGAAAAACTCTGCTTCATACTACAAATTGATTACCATGATCCATGGCTTTTTAATGCTCGCATTGCACGATAATTTTTGCCATCATTTCTATTTCCAAATCTAGGGTGCAATGCAGCATTATCGATTGTTTATCCCACTGCAGAACCAAAGATACGCAACAAAAAATCAATAAATAATGTTGTCTTCGTGCAGATATGATGGAATTGATTCATTGGGAATGAAATTACTTAGCAGTTTTCAAATGTTAAGCAACTTAAAAAAAGAGGAAAACTGCGAAGTAATTTCATTCCTAAAAAATCAATACACGGAAATACATTGTGAGACAAATTTATTTACCGAACACCACATTAATGTTGGACCCACAGTATTTCAAGCATAGCAATCTGTAGCTCCGCCATCATTTCAAGCGGCAAATTAAAATTAAAAATGTACACAAGGAGTGGATATGGCATGAATTATGACTCCAGTCAAAGATAAGTATCAATAACTAGGTCAACATACGAATACCAGACATTAAGTTACCCAAGATCTTACAACCTTACTTCATACTCTGAAATAAGCTCTTTTCACGTCCGATATTTAATTCTCACGAGATTGTAACTTCATATGACCTACTCCGTCTTTTCTTCAAATAGTTTATCAACCAATGATTAGCTCATCAGTAGTTATGGTCTTCTAAAAGAACGGACAAACAGGTAATATTTTATAATGATTAATAGGGAAACGCCACTAATGGCCGTAAGCGTAGCCAGATTACTCTAAATAGCATTGAACCAATTAATGTTACAAATAATCTTTGATAACAATCAATTACATCATTTTCCTACAGCAAGAAGTACAACATGGGATTCTAATGTCTATGAAAATATTTTAGGTTAAACCGAAAACTTTTTGAGCAACGCGTAGATGAAGTTTATCGTACTATTTCGGTGATCTAGGAAATGACGCAACGAAATATTACGTTACGCAAAGAAGAGGAAGACGCACAACGTGCAAAAAATTGGGATAATTGTGAACACTCGCAAGCTCTGTGCAGCTTAGGTACTCCGCCGACACCACACTAGCAACAAATCAAAATGAAGCCCATCCTAAGATACACTCCGAAATTGTGTCCGGAGTCCCATAACGTCTCTCATGAGAGTATATTTTCAAACAAGTCAGTTATTATATTTCCTTTCCGTTAAAATACTAGGCAAAAAGAGGAAATGATTTTCTAATTTGAGAGAAAATCATTCTTTTCCATTACAAAAATATACCAAGCATCCAAGAACTACGATGCGAATCATTAAAACTACAATTTCAATTGATCAAACCTGACTAGATACCACATCAGTACAGATTCTCACGTGGACTTGAATTTAGAATCACAGCATGTCACTGTGTGTTGCCTCTCGCCCGAAAGGTCCAACAAAAGAGTTATACTGGCCATAATTTTAGAAAATATTGACTTCATTCTGAATGAATAGCGGCGTGTTATTGACTGGGGAGGATAGTAAGAATTCACCTATAGACACGATAGTAGGGCTCATTTGTGTCTCCCGGTAGATGAACTGTGAAAACAGAAGCTTATTCGGAGCCACAGAGCATAAAAACCACTACAAACGTTCAAAAACGCGTTTTGTCGTGGTTTGATTCAAATTAAAAATAAATTAAATGGAGTCCAGATGGCTCTGGAAGCTACTAGATAAGGCTTTTATTCTTCGTCTATCCTCCATTGGCGGCGTCGGATTATATCTGCCGAAATTAAAGGCATGTCGAATGCAGGGTAAGCGATATTTGGCCTTTCGCTCTTGACTCCACCTTCATCCACCTAACCACCCAGCTAGCCATTAATGCAAATTTTCAAGAAATAACTTATTAAAACAATGGCTTCACCCGGCAGCTTAACAACAAATGTTTCACATCACTATGAAACGAATCAAGTAATACAAAATAGTGATTTCAATATACAAGCTAAACTTGTCGATATTTCATCTACATTTAGCCATTTTAATAGAACTAAAAAGGCCATTAACATGACCACTTGTTCTATCTAGCCAAATTGAGTACGCCATAATTAGAGTAATTATCTTCACTCAAAGCTAGCTGGGTTCAATCGATACTAGACCAAGATTCGGGCGGGTGTTCATATGCATTCGGCCTGAGGGAATAGTCTATTGGGTCGAGCGCCTGCCTGCCTAGTAATGGTGTGACAACATTCAAGCTCCGTATAGGGAATGGTTTTACGAGTCAAATCTGGCGGTTTGAAAACCAGGAAACCGACACTTGGAAAACGAAAAGGGGACTTCTGAAAGGTATATAAAGACTGACTCCTGCGGACTATAATCTGTCGAACGTTAATATCTCATTTTTACTCATAGCTTCTTAATGATGGAAATCCATTACCAAGGGTATGAGTTAGTAATGCGAACGCCAGGGCCCGTACTGTCTATCCTTCTCCGACGTTGAAGAAAACACCAACACCTTACCTTCCGTTGCATGAACCTATAAGCATCAATTTGGAAGGGGGGGGTGTAATAGTGATACCCAGTGACTGTCATTTGAAACTCGATTCTACACCCGTTCAAGGAGCACAGGATTAATTTTTAGGCCGTGCCTGGCTGATTGTGAGATTACAAACCTAAGCTTTTAAAATTAGGAAATTATTTTTTATACACGCAGTGCACCCATTCTAACTTTCGTCACTGAACAAGTCCCACCATCCTCTATAATATAATCCACAAAATGGCAAAAAAATCCATTTCTTTCTTAACAATTTTTCATATTTTGTTTCTACTAACATTTATCTAATATTTACCGCACCATAGTATCTAGTATTACATTCAAATTTATTTTTTATGCAGAATAAGCAATGCGTCCATTTCCCACCATTAGCTGCAACCTTTCTCTCGAATATAGAACTTTACTTTCACTCACAGCAATAATTACTACTCCGAAGTGATATGCTCCACTAGATCACAAAAAACACAGCATTAGGAAATCATAAACGTCAATAACCAGACAACTAACGACATATGTAGTACAATAGCAAGATATCTAAACATTTATAGCAAAAAATAACATGATACGCAGCTATGCAAAATTTAATTATCATGAAAATGAAAAACCCTAACTTTGTGGAACCACGAAGAAAGTTTTTTTATTTTCATAATGAATAAGTTCCACCAAGTTACGCCTGAGACTACTAGTTAATTTAATTACCAATTAAAATATTAAAGCTAGTAAAATACAGATCAAGATGCTGCAGGATTTGTTCCACACTACACTATCTGCGAGGTGCTAAGCCTGCTGCCATCCTTCTCATGCGAAGTAAATATCTTGATTTAATACATCACTACTTTGAGTTTAACACTTTCAAGACTGATTTTTTTGTTTGCATGTTTGAAATGGCATAAGAATACTTTCTATGGATTTAATCAATTACAAGAAACATTTTCCGGGTCAATTTTAAGGTTTAACATCGAATAGTGAAGATATCAAATATTTTTAAATTGCCTTCAACAATTTTTATCACGCTGGGAGTTATTTATGATATCATGTTGATAATAAATGATAGTAAATTTGATTGATTTAATGGAGGGAAGATGTGACAGCCCAGTGGGTTATGTGAACTTAGCATCCCATTTTCAAATACGGCTAATGACTATTGTAATTCACACATGAAATTCTTAAAGCAAAGAAAGAGAAACACTTCTTGAGGGAGAGGAAGTTTATTTTCCTGAATGTGTGACTCTCGCACGACTAAGGACTTCAAAGCACGTTCGTATTGAGGGCCGTATAGACAGTAAGAAACGGAATTTAGTACAAGGAGAGGCTACCTTAACCAAACAAACCAACCTTGAGGAAAGAACCCTATGAGATGTCGATCAAAAACACGGCAAAGTAATCTTATCAACAGGAATGAAAGGAAGGTGATTGTACTATTATGAATATAAACCTTAGATGTCTATGTGTATTCAAAATCGGCAATACCTCGCTAAAACGGAAGACGAATTCATACTCTTTTATTCAACTAATAATTTGACTAAGATTTGGCCCGCTAAACCGATCAACACTCCCGGGCTTCCTGGGGCATAAGCTACTTTCCTTGCATGTTTCTCTACTAATCAAGCGAAGCGTTGGAAAACTTGTCCCTCTTCGGAGTCCTACACGACTCACTTTTTCTAAACCTCAATTGATGAAACTTACTTTAGAGATATTATCAGTATAGGAAGGAATATATGTCAAGCATTTATTAATTCGACATAAAAATTAAAGAAATCAAATATTAGGGAAAAAGATTATTTCAACATAATGGAAATGATTTGTAGCCCAACTTTTTGAGGATTCATTTGTTGAAAATATAAAATTTGAATGCCGGCACAAATTCGTATATTTTTTCAGTCTTTCGTGACACCGGGACAAACAAAACCGGTACTGTCCCTGCCAAACAGCATGCTGTCCTGCCATACAGCAGCTGTATGGTCATCTTACCAATTGCTCTTTTTGTGATTGATTCGGGCAAAACTGGGCCAAGAAACTGACTTGTCTCTAGCCGAAAAACGTAGCCTACTACCTCAGCGTTGGCTAGGATATCACCATTGCTTGAAGCCCTGGTCATAAAGAGCCTTGCAAAAATTGAAAAATGTTACAACTATGACCGCAATAATCTAAAGTTCTTCAACGAGAACTTTTCATCGCGCTCAAGCAGTTACACAAAATAAATTTTCCAAAAAGTTTCGAGCCTAAGCAATATATTTCTAAGCGTAAATTTCACTACCTGGTTATCTATAAACGTTGATTGCAACAGCGATCATTGGTGCAGAGCATTCAACACAAATCCTATTCAAACCTTCCGATCGTTTCCGCTTCTGATTTCCTGGTCTGCTACGAGGACAATTTGCCTTTCAGCGTACATCCGCACCACATTCTTGCATCATAGCCAAGCAGGTTTTTCACATTATTGTCGAAGAGAATGGATTTAGTAAAGCGGAATTATCCGAGACCATTTTGGAGATTGAAGGAAAGACCGACGGAAACCCTAATTTGGAAGAGCGCGCTATATACGGGCCCAAAACATGGTCATTGCGGAGCAAGTATGTGCGTAGATTGGAAGAATTTGACACGTGAGGATTGGAAAAGAATGGCGAGGTTGAGCTAATTAGCGAAGAAGAGCTGGGTATGATGGGAGAGGAAAGAAAATGTACAGCGGAGATAAGAAGAATGAGGCAAAAGTGGATAGAGGATGTATTAGGTTGTGGTCAGTTGAAGAGGGCGATGAATGGGAGGAACCATTGGTAAACGTGTAAGGGAGAAATTTTAGATGACTTGAATTTGGAGACTTATTGCAGTTTATCACTGCAGATGGTAAAATATTATATCGTACAGCTTTTCATGCAGTATTACAGTACAGTGTTACAGTGAATACGTTCTATTCTCGAGAAGAGGTTTCCTAGAAGCATCGCCGAGCATCGAAAAAAAAGAATGAATGAGATAAAAAAAATACTGCAGTCCTTTCTACATGTATTTTTGTTGCTATACAGTAGGGGCCTATAGCAATTGCATAAAACAATTACCCTGCTATTGGTGTGTAACATATATGATGGTAAAATTGAAATTATAACATTAAAAATATTTTTTTAATATCGTGATACCCATTAAAACACCCGAGGAGATACCTGCTAAGTTATCAAAAAATCAAGTTTTATGGCCGCATTGCAATACAATTTCACGACAACTAATTTCACTGGATCGTTTTCAACCAAAATACCTCCCGATTGGCTGAGTAGAGACACCAAAGGTATTTAGAAAGGAGGGAGGACCACTTCAATTACGAAACAGTTTACAAACCTATAGTAATTCTTAGTTGCCTCAGGAACTACTGCGGCGATGAAAATGACCAGATGAAACTACATTAACAAAAGGTTATTGTTTCAGGCATAGTGTAGGCATTTAACCAAAAGGAAATGAGGATTACTCTTATAAATAATTTTTAGGCATTGATATCTTCTGGCAATACTCAAATGAGGCAACAAAAATATAATTAGGACGTGTATGTGGATATTTACAATAAAACTTTAATATAAAATAACAGAATTCTGTGGTTTCTCAGGAAAAACTATCAATATAAGAATAATGATAACATCGATGACAAAAACGATTACGATTCAAACTCTTAAGCACCTACTTAATCCCCGCGAACATGACGTCCTAAGGTACTAATGAGTTCCGTGTTTTTGTAAAATTACTTAGCAATATGTATACAAATATAATTAAACATCAGTCAACGGACATAGATCTTTTTTAGTCAAACGGAGCCTTGAATTTTGTGAAAAATAGGAGCGTCAAACTTCAACTTGGCATATGGTTCAAAAAGCACCTATTTTCTCGTCTCAGGAGTTAGCATAATATACGCAATCGTTGAAGACACTCGAAAGAGACTCTCGAAGACACTCTGAAGAAGATAAATTATCGAACGTGAATTCCACGCATGACTCGCATCTCCCCAACTCGATGATTAATCATGCGGAAATACTGATTCCGATAACTAGATTTTTTAAAGAGATTTCAACCTTTCCTCCAACATGAGATTTCTTATTCCTAAGAAATCAGAAGTTAATGCCTTTGATGACTAGCATTACCATGTAGCTCCATTCTTGTTTCCAGGAATACTTCATTACGAATGTATAAAACCTTACCTAATCGGGTACCTGACGCACAATAATTGATTAATAACTCGATTAGTACAGACGGTTTATCTCCCCAATTCGAGGCGGTTGAAATCCCATAACTTGTTTCATCGGAGCATCGGTCTGAAATCACTGCATACTTCATTATTTATAACTATAATACTCTTAAAATGTCATGAGTCAAATCATATCATTTGCGTTCATTCTTTTTACGGTGTAAGCAATAAAATTTTAGAGAATAACCCAAGCAAAGAAGGCATTCTACTGAAACATAGATTATGAACAGCTAGTAGCAAAATCTCACAAGGAATCTCTACATTAAAATGTATGTATGAAGCATTCTATTACGAGGCACCGAAGCTTGAACAAATACAGAACAGAAAATAATGGAAGAAATAGACATTCGAAAACCTATAAAAAGAATGACCAATGGACGGAGAGAATCATCACTGATAACGTAATTGTTGGAAAGAAAAAATGTTTCATGAAAACTTGTAAAGAAGGGACATGAGGACATATTGAAACGTGACACTTAAATCTATGATGGAAAACTTATGATGGGATAAAGCTAAAAAGGTGATAAAAAGAAACGCAAACCAATCAACGGAATGACGACTACTACTGACGATTGTTATGTACGCATTTACACATTTTACGTTGTTTCTATCAAGGGAAAATCTCAAAGAAGCTGAGTCGGAGGCATATAAAAGAGACTATTTCACCAACTTCTCCGACACTGCCAGACCCTTCCATACCCTCTTAACTTTTACCGCCTTAATATGCATTCCTTCGCAAACACATGATAGTAATCGATATTTTTAACATTCCTCCTGATTAGGCTCTTCAACCACCACAATCACTAAAATACTTTCTCTTCCCTTCCTCACGTATCTACATACTATTCACTCTCCTATGATAAATCCCACGTTTTTGGAAGAAAAAAATAAAGTGACAGTATGTAGCACTCCCTCGTGGAAAGGTTGCGTTCGATTCATCAGGTGGCCAGGGAAAAATGGAATGCAAACATTGAAGGCGCGATAGGACTTGCGAGCCAGCGGAGGCGGCTCTCAGGAAGGTGCACATGTTTGGCTGTTCAACCCGCAACGAAAGAACGGAATATTGCCAAAGCTTACGACGAAATGGGAGTGCCCGTACACCGTATTAAAAGGATATGACGTGGTGTAACGTAATCAAGGTTCCCCTATGGCTAAAATGAAATTGGCGCAAGTTGACCGTTTAGCCCCATATCACGGACGGTGCCCGTGACGAACGACTTCTAAGGGGGAAGAGTGTTTCGGGGGTGGCATCTGACGGCTCAACATTAGCAGTTAAGGGAAGAAATCATCAAGACATTTTATCGAGTGCAAGCAAGAGAGAAGTGCGTCAAGGAAGGAAGCGGGAGCCGTGAGAAAGAAGATAAGTGGGCCGGGAGCAAAGAGTGTGAAGAAGAGTACCTGACGTGGATGACAAGAACACAATAGGCCACACTCCCGAATCCTCGGGAAGGTCACATGTCTAGTAACAACACCCCCTCCCCCTGTTAATCACCATCAAACGTACCCCCCCTTTCTTACTACTACCACCTCCATTTGTCAATAATCCCCCCCCTTTCCTTTGCTCATGTATAAATATTCCCATTGGAGACATAACTTGTGTACACCTGATTACGACGCCCTAAGAAACGTCGAAACACGTGCAGTGTAATATTTTCATTAAAATTTAAGTGGGCAGTACAATTACTGCAGTTTTACTTAAGAACTAAAATGCTTTTCCACCATATAACGCCAGAGACTGTCGAATTTACAATTTTTTGCGTTATTAATATAACTAAATTCACATCATGCTTCTTGCAAATGCTAAATTATTGAAATACAATTCGAATATGGTCACAGTATGGCGTGTAGAAAAATCTCGCTCCAACAACGTTATGAAAAAACATGGAAATTCGATTATGGAGCGTGGTGCTGTATGGGGAGGAAAATAGGTCTTTTGGTAGAGGATGCGAGCAGACTGGAAGCTTTAGAGATGTGGGTGTGGCGGAGAATGGAGAGAGAATTGAGAGAGAAACAATTAAGGGTAGGATATGGTGTGTAGGAAAGTGAATTTGTGACAAATACTCCGGAGCCCTTCCCTTGCACTGTTACGTTGGCGCAGTGTCCAATGGCCCCTACAGCAGGACTGGTGGAAGCAATGACAATTGCCCCTGGTAGGGCAGCCAAGGCCAGATAGGTCGAAGGGCAGGAGGCAAACGAAAGGCAATTCATGTGATGGTGTCACGTTAAAAATGCCGATGAGCGTGGCAATGGTAAGCACCCCCCCCCCCCCCTCCGCCACCTATTAATTTCCCAAAACATGGAAGAACTCGTAGAAGGTATCGTAAGTACATGGGGGACGTACTGAGAAGTGAGGGTGTACACTGAAGATGGTGACAGAGGGTAATCGCTTAGAAAGCGCGCATGAAGAAGGGATGGTTGAGTGATGGCGACAAAAGGAAGGAGCAGCCATAAAGCCAAGGTTACGCCTAGCGGAAAAGATTGATAAGAGGATCAATATTAAGAATCCAGACCAAAAGATCATGCATGAAACAAACGCTTTACGCTACAAAAATGAGATGTATATATGCAAATAAGTGGATAAATAATAGATTGTTATTTATATAAATAATAATATTGTACCTTCAACCTCGAAAAGAGAAATTTAAAGGGTATGTATTTATGCGTAATGAAAAATGGAGCTTTTTCTTGTTCACAGGGTCAAGTGGACCTCATTATTCAGCAATGACATCGCCTTGAGCGTTCACCACCTGTTGATTCTTACGCTAGCGAAACAGACACAAAGCGTAAAAAAACGACAAAAACGGAAGAGCTAAAAATATAGCCAATAAATTATGAAACTAAGCTTATTTGATTTCATCAACACCTTACGGAGGTAGCCGCGATGCTAAAGGCGTCTGGCGGTATAACAGCGAAAACAAAGACTACTTTGCCAGATTAAGAAGATAGGCAAAACAAAGCCAGTATACGTACTGGGTTAACGGACGCAGTTATCAGCATCAGTGACGAATACGTTACCGATCTAATTACAATAATTAACTGATGAGAATGAACCAGGGAGAAAATATCCAAAGCCACGGATTGATAAATTTAATTTACTTAGCCAAATGTATGCCACACTTCCTACTCCTATAAATTTGATAGTTTCAGGCGTGACGAAGTGTCAGTGACACCCATTGTGAAAACATTTGCCCTCTGCTCCCACAACCCCACATAAGCCAAACCCTAGATTCAACAAATTTCTCTTGTCAAATATATAGAATGGTTGAAGCTTTAGTATCTGCCAGAGGATGCCTTATCAAGGTGAAACCGGTCGCAGATAGTAATAAAGTGTGGAAAAGTACAAAAGTTTGTAATAACAGTGGAGTCTAAATCGTACCGGAAAATCTATTAACAGCTAACAAGATGTACCTAGTTCATTGCAGAAGAGTAATAACCAGAAAAAGCACCAGCAAGTGCAGGTTACTGGATTATACAAATATAACGATATAATATACAAATATATAAATATAAGTTTAATATGCATAGAAGTTACCAAAAAAATCCTCTCCGAAAACGAGAAGATATTTCTCTATTTCTATGAATACGAGGTAGGGCAAGTGACGGAAGCGGAAAAAATGAGATTAGAAACACTGGAAGTTCCACGAAAGGTAGGTGAAGACAGAAGCCAATATAAATGACTGCAAAGACGAAAAGATAATAATGTTAGTCAACTTTTGCGCCGAAATGTATCGGTGAAGACAACCACTGAAAAGGCAGGGAACGCGAAAAATTACAAATGAATATACTGGACACGAGAAATTAAATTCAAAGGAAGCCAGTCAGACAAATGAAAATAAAGAACGAGGTCAGATACGAGATGAAACAAGGACGAAGCAAAAGATAACTCAAAACAAGCATTAGCAAGCATACATTGACTAATTACAGATTTCAAAGCCATTACTTACCCCGTGCCATTACTCTCCTATTCTATACGGCTATTTGACAAATTTGCTCATGCTGTAAGACTGGAGAACTACATACGTTGACTTCAATCGTTAAAATCTACAATATAGGCCATCACACCGCAGTTTATCTGTCTTAAGTTTAAACCGATTCGTCGTTCTCAGCCTCCAGGCAGAGTAGGAAGATGAGAATTCGCAATCAAAACAAAGAGGAACAAAGGGAGTCCTCAGTGCAATTTTAGGTATACAGCACGGTATACACCAAATCTTGAAAGCTTGGATAAAACTTTTTCCCGTCGGTGAAAATTGAGGAACAATTCGGGAATGTAATCGAACCAAAAACCTACCATCAACTAAATATCATCAAGGTTAGATAGCGTTCTTTGGCATGCTTTCTAACAGGGTTTCGAATAAACTGAGAAGACGACGTTCCCTGGAAAAAACATTTCAATCACCGCCAGCGCTATCTAACGCAGGGAATGTTTAAGCAACGATAATGTCTCAAATTCAACGAATCACTGCTCTGACATATTCACTATTTGTATAAATTTCCTTCGCTAAAATTAAGTAACGTGCTATCCCCTCGGCCCAAACCCACATCGATCGCCTTTCATGCTTTGCTTTTTCTTCAAGGACAATTTCTTGAGCCTTATTTCTTTCCAGCATAGGAAGTGTTTTACTTTTTACTTCATTGATTACGCACTAATGTTAATCAGCAAATGTATGTGAAATAAATCGGTGCAAAAGACACTTAGCAGTTAAGTCATCTAAAAAGGCTTGGTCATTTATGAATATGCACACAATGCATGGGAATTTGAAAAAAAAAACTATCTTCGCACTTACTTAGGCGGGTTTCTATCCATTTATTACAAAGAATAGTCTATGCACGGCAACAATTAAGGCGTAGGAGAGCATCAAATTTAAAGAAAACATGAAAAGCACTAATTCCTTGAGAAGATCTAAGAGTACTTTTCATGGCGAACTCCCTAAAACAATGAACACTTGAGGATATTTTCTTCATTCATTTGAGAAATCCTTCACGGACATTGAAGCGCAGATTCTAGTGGGTATTTTTATTTATTTGAGAACACCTAAAGTGCAAGATATGGGCACCAGAATGTCGTCCTTCTTAGTGGAATACGGCAGATCTATAGATTATACGCAATTACTGCATGCCAACATCTCAGCGTAACATCTGTCGACATCGCAATACACCACGAATTAAATATGAGAGCAGTCAGTCAAATTAATAAGATTTAATTAGGTAACTACAAATATAAATGGTCCTAACTACGTAAATAATTTCATTACATAATATATGGCATTAAGTGATATATAGTGTCCTAAAGCTTTGATTGATTAGCAGAATATATCAGGGTGGTTCTTATTAACTACTGATAGCTAAAATAAAAACATACTTCAGTATACTCCAATATGTGAAACGGAAACGATTAATATCACCATACTGAAATGTCGCGTTACACGGATAACACAGAAAGATAAAACTCCCTCGACAGAATGGTTATGAATGTAAATCCCGATAAAAGTATAATTTTTCTTTCAATATTTATCTTTTACAGTACAACTCGCGCTATATGAGTTCTGAATTCCCGTAGCTATCTGCAAATTACTGGTACGACAGCATGGACCAAGACAATAAAAAAAATTGAAGTGATTCACATGTGCTAAAAAATGTCTTAATTTGGATATAATAAATTGTGTCAGCACCTTAAACACAAAATTTTACTAAAAAGAACAGGGCGTATTTGCCGAAATGACTATCATACCCCTGCTTAATTTCAAAAGAAGTTATTACGGTACAATAAAAAAAAGTAACAACCCAAGGAACCTTTCTTCATCGCACTCTTTGTCAGCTCTTGTGACACCCAAAGGCAGTCTATAAAAATAAAAGTTAAAAAATAGAGTCGGCAATCCCAAAACAGGACTAATGTTCCTAAGGAATGTTTATATTTTTAAAATGTTTGTGCATGATATATTTTATCATTTATGTGGTGTAATATAAGGAATAAAATTATAATTAATTCAAGCCCAGCCTTATGCAATTCCTGTACGATTCCATCAACACGTTATTAGTCATATTTTGAATCCTCATTCTTAGTCAACGCAAAATTTTATAGGTATCATGAAAATTAGGGAACTACCTCTGATTTTAAGAGACTCGACGTAGCTAATAATTTGACTATTTTTATCAACAGTCGCATTTGCAAAAAAACAAATAAATATAACATGCTCTTTACTAATCGTAATGAGCACAAATCACCCGAGTTTTCTGACCATTGACGGCTTGGTTACGCTCAAGGCCGATTACCGAAAGCAGCATTGATCAATTTTTACAATAAAAAAATCTGTTGCCAAAAATAAAAAAAGAAAAGCTAATAATTTATGGATGAGTAATCGTCATGCCATAACTGCTTAGTAGGATAACTACTACAACACTCGCTCGGACCTTTAAGAAGGGTAGCCATCGATCTTAAGGTATTTTCTGTGACTCGTGTCATCCAACAAATTTGCCCAAGACCATATAATACAAGGCAAATGTCCAAAAATTGCTGCTATCTAGTGGCCCAGACAGTAAATGTTTCGAGTGTGACGAAAACCACGAGATGACAAACAAGAACCATGAAACCTAAAGTAACGAAGATCATGAAAAGAAACTAGCAAATTTAACAATTAATCGCTTGAAAAGTATCCGTATATGACGAAATTAAGTCATTTCGTCCCGTAAATTCACACAAATGGGAGGGTCCTTCAGCAAGACGTTTTCATACACGTATTAATGGTGTGTATACCATAAAAAAGACGGTATAAAAGTATCAAGTTGATTAAAGAATGCATGTATACAGAAAAGTCACTATCAAAATAATTAGAATTAAACTATCACCACAATGCGCAACTGGTTTTCTACATGCCTCCGTACTTCCCACTGGGAAATCATTACGAACAATATCCTAACTTCCCAGTTTCCCACAACAACCCAAAATATCAGGGATGCAGTATATTAGAGAGAGGCATGAGATGTTACTTTTAACTCACGGCTCATGCTTCCTTGTCTTTCAGAAATGTTTTCTACACGCCGCCCTTGAAATTCTCACATGAAAACGCTCGCCTCATATCACGTAAACATGATACTACTGACACGTAGCTGTAGTATGAAGTATTAAGCCCGTAGGTCTAGAATTTGAATTGATCCTCGTAAGAACGCGTTGCGAACGAATTGCACGTGCAAGACTGAGAATAATGCGGAGCTTCGAAATAGGTGAAAGTTACGGGAACTAATGAAGTCCGCGGGGAAGAAACTAGGCAGGGAAATCCAAACTACCTTCCGATGCCATAACCTTAAGGCTGGAATTTTAATATTCATTACACAGTAGTGAACCCGGGATTTAACTTGAAGAAATCAGCGGATAATATCCAAAGGGAAAGGATCTTAAGTCTCGGGATAATTTAACACAGGGATCTCCAGATTCTTCCAATTGCGGTACCTCGTTATTATTCCAAATGCTACTCTACAAAAAATATCTTGGTAAAAACAAATAATTTTCTCCCCTTCTCAAAATCAAGCAATTTCCTTATCTTCCTCCTAACAGTAAAGGAAAATCAGAAAAAAAACATTCCAATGGTTAAGAGTTGGAGACTGCATAAGGGTATTCCATTTTCTGTTCCATAGCTCCTCAGTTCTAAATTCCACTCGCGAACACCTCCCTTTTCGTGCAGACATTCGTGGCTCTTTTCCTGCCTGGGACATAAGCAGTACGGTATTCGCGAACCAGGGATTTTTTTCTCTCGATTATGATGGGAAACATTAAATGATAAATTGCATTTCTAATTAATTTTTCACTCATTTTCATGCATTATTTTTACTCCAAGCTTACAGTAAATCCAAGACGATTTTAGGAGGTGGTGTGGTTATTATTTATTATTTTATTTGATATAGATGTAAAGTATTTCCACTAAGTTCAGCCTGATACGCTTTTATATTATTATTTACGGAGAATTTCCTCAGAGAGGAGCCATATGATTTCACTCATTTAAATCTAAAAATATCAACCATAATTGCAAAAATCATGAGAAAGAACACAAGAGAAACGAATGCATGTTAATAAGGTATCACAGATTAAAATATGAATTGAATATGAATGCAAAAAACTCAGAAATAAAAAACATTTATACAAGAGATTCACTGAATATGGATTATTCTTACACCAGAATATGCTTAATGGGAGGCAAAGATTTTGCACGAGTCCGGAGAGAGCAATGATTTGAGGAGCCATCAAGAATAATTGGTCTACAAATGAGAAAAATAAGCACTATATCCCTAATTAACATAAATTAACATGTAATTTTAAATTGTGCAACGAGTAGAACGTGATTCTAAATGCACCTCCTTCACTTCACCTGCACATACTTATCCCTCAGTGAATCGACGAATGAAAGCGTGCGGCTTCAATTGGAACTTGGGTTCTTAATAAGGCTCACAGTAAACAAACAATTGCAATGTTATTGAAAAGTTTTCCGATTACACTTTTATTTTCACATTTTCCTTAATGATTTAAGTATCTCTCAGAATAATTTTCAGTTTGTTTTCTCTCACTGTTAGAATCCAAATTTGGCGGATGTGGCTTAAAACCTAAGTACGCAACTGCACACTATCTTCATTCCAGCGTTATCGATGCGACTTTCGACCAATTGTTTGATGAAAAAAGAGTTCTTCCGTTTCAGAAGATGATGTTTAATGGCTTTGATGACTCCACAAAAGAGAAAGGGGCACACGACAATCGCGCCCTCCCTTTTATCGAGGAGTGTCACGCTTAGAGGCGAAGAAAGTGATTACGTGTTAATTAGATTTACGTTTTATAAATCGCTAGGCTTAGATTACTTGAAAATTTCATATCAGGAGAGTTAAGGTACAACTCGGAGGATAAAATTTAGACCTCGTGCTATGTCTCAATAGAAGCGAAAAAATTAGAGATACTGCTGAACTGAAAGGCACAAATATTCCTTCATCACACGCACCATTACAGATTGTAACAAAAACACAGCGTGACACTGGCATAAGACATCGTTTACCAACAATTCACCTTCGCCCTCTCACCCTCCTCCCTATTCCCTTCCATGGCTGGTGTCCTAACACCCCCCTGCCACACGTCTCTGCGGCGGCTCACAGTTCAGTTTATAGATGTAGACCTCCGAAGAAATAGGTCGGAGTAAAAGATGAACGGTGGAAAGCAAGGTTTACTTCTACAAGCGATTACAAGGGACCAGCGAATTGACCGTAAACGGTATTTCTGGAGATGAGGCAAGGAAGATCACCCTTAACCAGACGAATTTAACAACACATTCATCAGTATTGAAATCTAATGCAGCTACCTCTATTTAATTTTCATCTCCATCGCAAAATGACTAAAAATAATTTAAAAAATAAAACCCAAAAAAAAAAATATATATTCAAAGGACAAAATCCACAAGCTCATAACATTGGAAATTGTGTACTGAACTGAAGTGAGAACGACACCCATTTCTTGTGAGGCGGGAATGACATCCAATTTTCTCTTCGGTATAACATACGCGAAATATCAATCAATCGACCAACAGCATAATGGAATGGGCGGTCACCTAACGTTCCGTTAAAATGACCCGAACTGTGCAAGAAAAATTGGAAATGACGACACACAATTAAAAGAAAGATTTTGGCCCATATTGACTTAAAAACTGCCCAAAACTGAATTATTCACACGAGATTGAAGAAATTACGACAGGAGTTTCCGTGAGACAACACTCGCTCCATTTCCGACACCATCCATGCCGACTGGGTAAATCTCCTGACTCACATGAAAAAAGAAATGAAGCAAGACGTCAAAACAGCTGAATCTCGTTCGCACAAATTGTGAAATGATAGGCCTGCAGTTCCTTTTAATAACAGAAAAAAGCGCAAAGCGTAGGCTTCGATAAGTGAGCCTCCCCCACACACTGAGATAAGTAGCAGAAACAACGAGCGAAGCTAGATAGAGCTCCATTGAATGTGAACAAAATTCAAATTTTCCGGGTACTTACGACAACAGAGGGCGATAACGATTAACAACAGAGGGCGATAACGATTCCCTTTCCATTTAGTGCAGACCATTTATTAAAGAAGAGAACAGATGACGGCTCGACGCACAGAAGTGAAGACAGTTATTTTGCGAAAAATTATCCACCAAACATGGATATCGCCCGCAATTAGTCGATTAATTTTACGAATAAATCAGGGCTATTATGAAAATTATTTCCAAGCTGTATTCTTCTAGATTAGGGCTTCTCAACCAGTAGGAAGCTCCCACTTGGAGGAATTTAGGGGATTTTAGGGGGAATAGCGACCACTACCATGTGGACTACCCTCGGCTGATATTGGCAGTGATCAGGTATTAACCATTATAAAATTGAGTTGAAAATAACCTCGAAGAAAAACGAAAAGGCAACAATAGTGCAGAAACAGGTTTTATCAATTTGGAGAAACTGGGAAAAGAAAAAAAGTGTGAAATACTAACAATGAAAATAATGAAAGGAAAGAAAGAAAATGAGTATACAGAAGAAGCATGGAGAAGAATATAGAACTCCACGAAAAGCATAGCAGAGAGTATCATAAATTAAACTATGAGCTAAGAAGAGAAACATGCAAGGCTAAAGAAAAATGGTTAAAAGAGGAATCCGATGATATAGAGAAACTAGAAAGGAAGAGACAGTATGATTGAATGCATGGAAAGTTGAGAAATTTTGCATGAGGGACAAAGAAAAATGAAAGCGATTGCGGGAAAAGATAGGAAAATGTTTTAAGACGAAAGAGAAGTAAGAAAAAGATGGGAAGAGTATATTGAACACTTATGACACAAATGAGAAACTGAATGATATTGACATAGAATATTTAATTAAATATTTTTTTTAATATACCACGTTTTTAAAATGAACTAAAAAGTATAAAATAATTTTCCCTGGGCTCTTCTAAATTTTTAAGGTGAATTTTTAGTGGCTATGGAGATATTTGTAAGGCTTGAAGATAAAAACGTGAGGCGCAGGCAACCCATGATAATTAAGGAGGAATAAAGGGACCAGGTGTCGTTGAGCAAACTCCCACAGTTAATACCATTTTCAATGCACTGAAATTGGTTGTGAATTCATCCGGATTATCTACGTCTATTATTTACTGCCTGCGCCCCACGTTTTTCTCTTCAAGTCTTACAAATATCTCAATAGCCACTAAAGATTCACCCTCAAAAACTTAGAAGGGCCCAGGGAAAATTATTTTATACTTTTTAGTCCGTTTTAAAAACGTGGTATATTTAAAACAATTATTTAATAAATTATTTTCTGCTTTTTAGTCTTATGCCCAGGTGAAAGTTTCCAATCGATTTTATATATCTTGATGAGACTGACAGGAACATAGGAAATGCCCGATGTATTTCAGATTCTGTTCAGCTGACAGTGTGTGGAAATGAAATAATTAATTAATCGTTAATTAATTAATTGTTATAACATGTAGCTAACATTGCATTGTCATCCACTTCTGAGATATGGTTAAAATTACAAGCGTCTACAAGCACATAAGGAAATATGTTAATTAATTAACCAATTAATTGTTATGATAGATAGCTAATATTGCATGGTCATCCACTTCTGAGCTATGGTTAAAATTTTAAGTCTCTAGCTGATCGGGAAGTTGGTTTAAACTCTGTTGCAATATTCCACCCGGACAAACAGACAGACATGACGGAAACCGAACTAATATAAACGTGGTAAAAAGAGACTCAGAGTAGAGGAGAAGGATCCCAAAATAATTCAGTCTGAAGTAGAAATAGCGATGAAAGACATGAAAAATAGCAACTCAGCAGCAAAAGATGAACATCCTCAAGAACTCGTTAAATGCTTAAAAATAGAGGGCATTAAGGCAATAGTAGAAATCACAGGGTGTCCGGTGAATCTCAATTTCTTTTTTCCCTGAGTTTTCCAGGTTTTCCAGGCAAATTTTTGCATTTTCCAGGGTCTTTCTGAACTTTGTTTCTAACATATTTTTAATGAATTTCTAATCAAATCGGCATGATTTTGCCAACATGAATAATACGAGAAATTTCGGCCCCTACTTTAAGTTAAATATGTAAGAGTATACAAGGAATGTGGAGTATTACGGGTTTTATTCCAACCAACAAATAAACAAAAACGGTTAACTGACAACAAAATTTTGAGTCGGGTGCAATTTGAACACAATAAACTAGATTCAGACTAGTTTGATAAAGAGCATGCAAATAAAAGAAACCGGTGTGACATTTCTCAATGAGTGCATTTCCGATTCAACTTGAGCAACAAGGAGTCCAGAATACAAAATCATTGTGAACACCACCATGCTGGAAATTTTCAGAAGACAAGATTGTAACATGATTTTGATGTTACACTTCCTACATGCCCATATTGACTATTTTCCAGAATGTTGTCTTGGATTTTACAGCGAGGAACAGAGTGAACGTTTTCACCAAGATTTGAAAGACTGACTGAAGATACCATGGCGGTTGGACTGTTAACATGATGGCAAACTAAAGTTGGACCCTGAAAGGTGAAAGTAATTGTCATGCTTATAGAAGAAATGAAAAAAAAAAGAAAATAACTGCTTGTAAAATAATTTCAATTGTTGGTAGTTCTTGTGAAATGTACGTAAATTGTGTTTACAATTACATAATTTTAACATACACCACGTTCATTAGCATGACAATGACCTTGTAGAAGAAAATAGGTATATCGGTAATGAGTAGATATGAAAATATTGTTTTCAGTTTTTTTAAATCTGGACGTGATAGAAGAAAACTGTAAACATATTTGGAATCAGCGCCCCAAAAATAAGGGAAAAAATCATTCAAAACTGAAACATCAAATTTTTTTTTCAAAATGCGGAGCAGTGCTATTGGGAGAGGATTATCAACAATATATAACAATGCACCAATTATCCATTTAGCCTGCCGGCCTAATGTTTTTCGTCTAATTACGGGAAATGCCACTGCGCATGCTCAGACGTTTAGATTTCTCGTAAATTAGGCAACACTAAGAATTCCATTTGTACGGCTCTTCGAACGGAACCAAGATTTCCGTGTAGAATTCTGTTTCCACTGACGGAGATGTACAACCGAATTTCGGCATCAATTCCGATTCCATTCATAGCAGCCATTTTACATGGGATTTATTCCGTGTGGAATTTGCCTTGTTATACAATCAGCCCCATGGACTACGCGAAGGGAGAGGGGGGGGTGACGGAGCAAAAGCTGCGAGCGGGCGCACAACTATGAAAAGAGTATTAAATGAACAGGGAGCGCAAGGGTACGCTGAGCCGAGAGCATGCAAGCAAAGGCGCAGGTTAAACCTCACTCTCTGCCTTAATGGAAATCAGCTGCCGCGTGTTTTCCAGGTTTTTTTGGAAAAATACAAAAATATCTGAGTATTCCCTGAGATTTCCAGGACAAAATATTTCCCTTAGTTTTCCAGGTTTTCAAGGTTTTCCAGGTCGCCGGACACCCTGAATCAGTCGCCGCATAAAGTCTGACGACATCGGCAACTAAACCCCTTGATTCACTAGCCCCCAAGACGAGGTTCCGATTCAAGACTACTCTGGCCACTTTCTCACCTCCCTCCCAACTCTATATCTCTCCTCCCCTACTCTCACTTTTGAATCAGTGGAGCTACACAAAATCGTAGTTTCGCTTATTCGGCGCTTTTGTCGATGTCGCCAGACTTTATGCGGCGACCGTACAACAAAATATATAGCACTGGTTTATAGCCAGAAGATTTTGTCAATACAGACATAATAGAAATTCCAAAAAAGAGGGTACCAAAAAGTGTGAATAACACAGAACCATAAACTAAATAAAAAATGCCGCTAAGACATTATTTGCAGTTTTAAATCGGAGCAACAAAAAAATACTGGAAAAAAAATATGGAACAACAATTTGGATTTAGAAGAGGAAGAGGTTCCTGAGAAGCTATTGGATTAGTAAGGATAATAGGAGAATGGCACATACATAGAAAGAGGAAATGGAATTAGCTCATGCTTAAAAGATATTTTTCATCAAACGGTCAGTTCCGAACTACGGAAATACGTACTCCCATACTTCTCTTTTCATATCTCCAACCATACCTTTCGCAAAAAATCACCTACTACACCTACCTGAATTCCGTCTTTCTCACACAGCGATCTCTTTTTTACAGGCTCCCTAAATTGTTTAACGCCACATCTGCCATCCCTTCCCTTGACCTCCCCACACCCTTTTGGAAGATACAAAAACCATACCAGGAAAGTGTTTTCCTCCTAATTCCCCTTTTCCGTATTGTCTTTTGTTCATTAATGCTGTTGTTACATGTTAGGTGTTTTTTATTAATGGTGTTAGTTTTATATCAATGTAATAAATTTAAATTTTGTTAATTTTGCGGATTAAATGTTTTAAATGTCCAATGTAAAGGCCGAAACAGGCTGCTTAAAAATATTTTTGAAATAAATTTAATTATGAAAAAGCATTTGATAAAGTTAAGCGGGAAAAGCTGTTTAAGATTCTAAAGGAAAAGAAAGAAGACTGTAAGGGCAGAAGACTGATAAGAGAATTGAACACAACACAAACATCAGTAAAAGTGAAAAATAAACTGACATGATGAATTCAGGTTGGTAAGGTCATGCTGCCGCCTCTCTCCAACGTTACTCGGCATCTATATTGAAGATATGCTATGCCACATCTTAGAAGAAGGGATAAATATTGGGGGAAGAGACTGAAACTGCGTCAGGAGGAGCTGATGATATGATGGTTCTAGCCGATGACAGTCACTTCATAAAATGACAAAACTAGAAAGAGGAATGAAAGGGTATGGGATGAAAATAAATGACAATGAATGACAGAGAAGATATGAACGTTAGGATAAGAATTGAATAAGTTAAAAGATACAAATACATCTAGGGAGTATGCTAACAGAGAACAGAAAAAGTGAAGAGGGGATTAAAGCAAATATAGCCATGGCAAAAGTAGCCTTTCAGAAGAAGAAAAGTATAGAATGAAACAGGTTGACAGTGGAGTCGAGGAAAAAACTAGTCAGATGATATGTGTGGAGTGTCATGATGCATGGCTGTGAAACATGGATCTTGGGGAAGAGAGAGGAGAATAAGATTGAGGCGTTTGAACTGGGGACATGGAGGAGGTTGGAAGGATCATGGGAAGAGAGAATACTCTGAAATATGGTGACAGTGTTGGGCAGGAAGGGGGGGGGGGTGGAAATAGAACAAATTAGGAAACAGTCTACATAAATCATTACTGTACCGCGCAAATTCCGCTACTGACAATTTTTCGGAGTTCATTAAACAGCTGATAACGCATTTTCCCCACTTCAATATTGTGCTTGTGCTTTCGCACCGTGAGTTTCCATCTATTCTCTTATTTTAACCCACTATGCAGACTTTTCTGAAGAAAAATGTATAAATTTTCAGATAGTAGATGGGGAAGCGAATGAGAAAATTAAGTGCAAGTGACTCTCGGGCGAAAAGAAAAAGCCAACTTTTAAGTAATGCAAATAAAGAGTGACGAAGACATCCGGCGTAACTTTCACCACAAATTCAACAGCGAGTTTAACGACCAAGAATAGAAAGACCGCATTAATCGATAATTCTGAACACGATAAAATGTCTTAAGCACCAGGGAGGGGCTGAAAGGCAGTTAATACAAATAGGAACTATCCCTATTCTTTTCACCAGTGATTACTACAATAACCAACAGTGATTACATTAATCAACACATAATTCATGGCTATTTAATTTATGTCCACAACGTTATCGCAGACCGTTCTTCGACTAGGTATTAAAGATTACATTCTATACTTAATCTTATCAATGCTTAAAACTCCCCAGATCTACATGCATAAAAAATGACCAAAATTAAATATAGGCCAACCCAGCCTTCAAGGTGTATTTGTTTCTAAACCCAAATTAAGGTCTCCCGCAAATAATTTCAAACCACCATGTATGTATCTCCGAGGCTGTGTATACCCCTTAGGACTTAACCATGACATTCGAAGACTGAAAACAAAAGCATCTGCCACTCACAAGTATTTTCAGGATTCTCCTGGAAAATGGAAAAGACCTGCTAATATGTGGGGGTCTATGTCTTAACAGAGGTCGAGGACACACAATATGTAGATCAGCAAGGCCTTCGTCGTGAAAAACGGAATGTGGCATTGACATAGAAAGGCGAAAGTGCCCTGGAGAGCTTAATGACTTCAAAAGACGACAAATGGGAAAGTATTTTCTAAATTAGAGCATTTTAAACGGAGCAAATCTATGGCCATTACATAGCAGAAAGAAGAAACCGGAAAAAGATGCACGACAATCAGCCAACTGAGCAGGCATCTCCGTGCTTCGCCATGCATGAGAGTTTTACTTTGATGATCACAATACAATGACATTCATGGTATGCCTCAATATGCTACCGCGAGGGTAATCCTATAGGCCGAGAAACAAGACCAGTGTAACGTATTGTAATACATAAATTAGCATAAAAATGTAGCGGAAAATTAGTTTCTCCTGAGGCCTTTTTGTTTCATTTGATAAATCTCCAATGTAATTTTCTTATGGCCATAATCTGAGGTTTCAGGCGTGATGGAGTGGAAACGGAACATAACTGCAATTAATTAAAACGAGCAATTTCTACAGGTATAACGTTTATTGCACGACCGGATTCGCTTTTTATCTGCACCTTTTAAAAGCGAAACCGGTCGTGCAATAAACGTTATACCGGTGGAAATTACTCATTTTCATTAATTGCAGTTTCTTATGGCAGGCGAAAATCAAAACTTGAAAATTTTCAGAAATTACTCCTGAATCACAACCATGTGATAATTGCCACAACTAAAAATGGATGGCCAATTGGTCAGGGAAAAGAAACCAACTATAATAATGAATAAGGTAACTTGGAATGGAAACATAATAAGTGTGCTCTAAAATATATAGGACTTAAATTCAACCAGTTCGTGGGGAATTGCGCAAGCCAAGAGTTATCGCATATACATTTAAGCATACTCTACGACTAAACAATTACACATTCTGAGCATACAATATCCTCTAAAGCCACAGTTTTAAGTAGGTCATGAATAACCAGATCAAGCAGAATACCACGACCCATAAGAAATAACAGATGGAATCGCCCTCAAACCTAATTTCGTGTCCGTCGCGACGTGGCCATAAGCACACGCACACCAAGCCGGAGAATACGGTCCACTACGTCCGTTTCGCAATTAAACACGCCCAAGCTAATCCCAACGCTAAGAGGGCGACTAAAGAGACTTGCTTGAGCGACAAAAGAGAATGCACCTGATCCATAGAGAGACGAGTACATCAGAATTCACTGCCTTGTGGCCAAAGACATCCACTTGGGAAGCAAAAATGAATCGAGAAATTATTTTAAATCCAACCGGAGTGACCCCAATTTTATCTTGGGGGAACTGGTGAAACATATGCGCGCTAACTGCAGGGATATTGTTCGCCCCAGCAGTCGTGTCGGCTTGACAAAAAAAAGAAGAAATGAAAGGAGTGTAAGGGTAGCATCCAGCGAAAGTGACAGTGAACAGACAAGATTGGTAGGCTGATGATAGTAGAGCGGACTGGATTGTGGCAATGGGATGTTGAAAACCTGATTAAGCTTCGAGGGGAGGGCGATGAGATATTTAAATGTGGCGGCGTGGCTCTTCGGGAAAAGCAACAGAATCACCATACGCCCGAGATATGGTCGCTGAGTGGCAGGGATCTACACGCGATGCATTAAGAGCTGCAACAAGAGTTAGTGGCAGGGGGTGTTACGACATCATCAGCAGTCACTGAAGATTGATTTGCTGCAGTTCTCCACTATACTCCTCTATCATTCAACCGTTTCACTCCCACAAGCCTTCACTATTACGCCACTCAATTTACCGTATGTACCTACTCTATCCTCTCTATCTTCCTCGGTTATTCCTCACTTTGATTTCTTCTCCTATTGATATGTTCAGCAGGTCGTTTTGACGCAAAATACGCCCAACTAATTTTTCTCCTCGTTTTATACTCAGCACAGAACAGTAAGGAACACGAGCCTTTAATTTTGTGGAACAGCAAAGTCTTTTTTCTTACCCTTTGTGCATCACGAAGGAGTTCCACCATGTTACGCCACCCACCATCGCATTCAGTAAGGAACACTTTGTTGCCCCAAACAGGCTTTTCACAGATGCGACCTAAGTTTCTAGGTAGGACGCAATCGTCAGGTCTAACATCATGGCGACGTTATACGTCGAAACGTATCAGTTTTATGCAGAATAACAAAAAATGTGTCCTTTCCAAATGCGTACAGCAAAATCTATGAAGTTACGCACATGACAGCTAAGTCTGCTCGAAGTTTACATTACACATAATTGTCTCCAAATCTCTGAAGGACACAATGGTAGAAATTCTTCGAAGACAAGCCATGGCACAATGTAGGAACAGGAAAAAGGGATAGGGGAGGAGACGAAAGAAAAGGAGCGAGACATTAATCTCCTCTTTTAGAAGATTAGTGTCTCGCTCCGTTTCTTTTGTAGTCGTAAATAGTGCGTGGAAAGAAAGAATGCTTTTACCTATCTCCTCGGCAATGTATCTCCCATATATTTACGCTTTTTTATCTTCAACAGAAAACGTGCGGGGGCAAAATAGTACCCTCCAGGTCAACCTGACCTCACCCAGATCAGAATATTTCGAGTAACCTTAGCCTAGCACGTAACCTCCCGAGTCTCCAACGGCTCCCAAACCGCCCCTTCCAGCAGCTGGAGCTTCACTTTGCGGTTCCCCAGTAGGAGTTATTCACCAAGCTCGCGGATTTCCTAAGTATTTCGTTTATTTAATCATAAGAGCTTAATCCCAAATGCTTGATGCGTACTGAAGATCGAGCCTCACTAAAGCAAAGTAATGTTAATGTCTCTTTTTCGAACAATGATATTCCTACTATTCTCTACTATTCTCTACTATTCCTACTATTCATACTACATAGAATCATGAACGGCCGCTTCAGGTCTAACGACCTTCTATCAATGTTCTCCCTCCGGGTCCCCTCACGTAAAACAAGGAACTCTTCACTATTTCATCTACCTCACTCCCGTTTATCAGTGACTCAGAGATCCCTTACCTACCGGCTACCTCTTACCTACAATTCCCTGAATACCCCATCTATTGACATTACATCCTCTTTTCCACCTTTCACAACCGCTATTAACAGACTTCCTATCTAAATTCCCCTTCCTATCTTCTTTCCACCTAAATGTCACAACGGATCAGTTGTTTACGAGATGATGTTTCGATAACTTATTGGTTTTTCTTTTTGTTGTTCTGTGTAGTCATTTAATGCTAATAATCCGATGTTTTTTGGTCATCTTGACTGCTTTTGGATTTATTATTAAATAAATAAAATAAATATTCGCTTGATAAAACCTAGCCTCTTTCTCCACTCGAAAACGTAGGTCTGAGGATATGGTAACGCCCAGGAACCTGAGACTTCATATCACGCAACGCTAATGTTTAATCCTACAATGATTCGGTGAATAGGTCTGGTTGATCGTCATTTGGGAGGGGTGACCGACGAGTGAGGACATTAGCACAATTGAGGATTTGTGGGGAGGATAATAGAGGTTGGAAAATATGAGGAGAGGAGGAAGGATGGAAACCAGGCATCGGCATTAGCCTACTCTTAAGCCAATGTTCCTCAGTAAAATATTAACTATTTGACAAAATGGGTTTGAATTTCGTGACAGGCATAATTCGATGAAAACTTCATCCAATGGCATAAATCAATCCAATCATCAAATTCTTACAATCCAATGACCATTTTCTCAAATTTTGCCATTTACAGGAAACTTAGATCAGTTTGGTCAAACTAAGTCAAAACTTACGAACGCGAGACATCAGCTCGTACGAAAGGCGCATAAGGGCCCACAATTTAACGTCCCATCCGACAAATGTGGAAAGAGCAAAGTTTATCCTTATTCTGATTACTCATGAAGGAGTTCCACCAATTGACGCCTCAAACCACTTCATACGAAACTGGTGTCAGTTTAGTGTCATGTTTTAACTGACTGCACAGATGTATTCCTCTATCAGTATGAAGTGCTCGCCACGTAGCACCCAAGTAAGAATCGGGAGGTACACACTGAACAATCCCCGCCAATGTCGGGATTCAAAGGCCTGGTCGGTTGGCGTAAAAAGAAATAGTGAGTGCGATATAAATCGGGAATGTATTATGAGAATTGCCACGATGGGGTGGAGGAAGCCCTCCTCAAATGAATAGGCACGGCGTGGAATGGGAGGAGAGGGTGAGGTAGGAGAGAGTAAAGGCAGGGAGGGAGAGGGGCAGGAGGAGGAGGACTGTGGTAAGACCAGTTTCTGCACGCCAGGTTCCTCCACGAGGCCTCAGGAAAAAGGGAGGGGGTGGGAGTTCACACAAAGGCGGGAGAGGAAGACGGGCGGGGAGGAGGGGATTGCAGACCATCAGGTTGTAGGCACACACGAGAAGGACGCGGGGGGTGGAGTGGAGGGGGGGGGGGTTGAAAAGGGAGAGGAAAGCCCCCACGACTCTTTGGGTAGGAGGAAATCACGGCCCGTCAAAAAACGTTCAGCGGCGCGGCGGCGGGAGAAAGGGAGAGTGGGTGAAATGCTCTTCTATAGGAGAAAGGCCAGTTTAATTCTCCCCGTGTGGGAGTGAGTGAGTGCACGCCGGGATGCGATGATGCAAAGAGGCCACACACACAATCACACCAGACAACTCAAAAGAAAAGTGCGCTGGTGACCATTAGAGGGTAGTTTCGAGCTGTGCGAAACGAAACGGGTGTTTTGACGTGTAATACCGGCGATGCGAATCAGTTACCCGGTCTAAGATGTCCAATTTGACCACGGCAGTGCTGTTAGATCTTTATATGAGCCGTTAAAGGCAAAAGTGGTGTGTTGAATCAGATTAAGGATAAAATTTGCTTCTTCCAAAATTGCATAAAATTACTTGCAACAGGTTTCAACACCGAGTATAATATTCTGGCCTCTATATTGAAACCGGTTGTAGGTAATACATAAAATTGTGGAAAGAGCAAAGTTTATCCTTATTCTGATTACTCATGAAGGAGTTCCACCAATTGACACCTCAAACCACTGCACACGAAACTAGTGTCAGTTTAGTGTCATGTTTTAACTGACTGCACAGATGTATTCCTCTTTCAATATTCTCCATCTTGAATGAGTTTTTCCAGTAAAGTTTCGGTGTTTTTCCATAAGAAAGCAACACTTAGGTTACTTATTTAATTTTAAGCCTCATTCCCAAAAAGTGATATTTTTACTTACACCACTCTTGCTCTCAATGGTACATACATAGGGAGCGTGGCCGCTTCACGAGTCGGAAACTTTGTGATTGCGGAGAGAGGATGTATGTACCTGAAATGTAAGCATTTGAGGTGTGGGTTAATAAAAGAAAAAATTGATAGGGTGAGTTGAGTAGCGAGAATGACGATCGAGGAAGCGCTGGCTATGGTGGGATAGGAAAGAAAGTTGGTGGCGGAGATTTAGAGAAGGCAGAAAACATGGATGGAGGAAGTGTTGAATGGGGTGTTTTTAGGAGAGAACGCAGGGAAAGCATGAAAGTTGAGGAGGATATGAATTTTGGACGATATAACAGATGACGAGCTTAAGAGAGACCTGATATCGATCAAGTAATATGAGTGAAGTGAAAAGACGTTTCAGAATCCAGGAGGGTGGGATAAGTGAGGTCCTAGAACTAATAGGCTTGCAGAATACCCATTGATAAGTGGTTGCCTGGTGTGGAATTACCTCTTGCAACAAGCCCTGGAGGTGGCTGGCACGGTATTTCGTACATGTACTGTTCAGGGCAGTTGTCATCGCTTAATTACAGGTAATGCTAGAAGCATTTAAACAAATCAAAGTGAGTATTTTTCTGGTTCATTACGCGTACAAGAATCAAGCGCATTTATTGATAAAACATATCCCGAAAGATTTACTTTATTTCTTCAAATCCGTAATTTCCAGTTTCTCGCGACCACCCGCAGTAACATATGCATGAAATTTCGTTTTAAGCTTTACAACTTTATTGTTATCCAAGTAGTATTTGGGTGTTTCCCTACAGTCAGTCATCGCCAAGGAAACCGAAAGCGTGATTTTCGGTGTCATCGGCTACCGTCGGTGACTCACGTTGATGCTGAAGCACTACTGCCTACAATAAACGATTGTCGGCTTGCTCGAAATTCATAACATACTGTATGTCTCGCGAAATCCACGAAAGATTGTACATAATTGAAAAAAAAACTAGGACGGGAACCGCTAGAAACCTGAAGTGACACGCTGGGTATTTATTTAATCCCTCACTATACATCTACAAGTGATAAAAGTGACAAAAAAGACCGATTCACTGTCAAACTGTTAGGTAAGTCCTTCCCCATAACATAAGTGGTTTTAACAACAGCAGCGTGACACTAACATAAGACATCATTAATATGCAATTCACCTCCGTCCTCTTTCCCCTCCTTTTCCCTATTCCCTCCCATTTCATGGCTGGTGACCTTAAATGTATGAACCATGCGTTGTCCTATAAATGACAGGTATGATCGCTACCTTTTTTGTGAACTAGTTCAACACACCCCTTTGGATAGAGTAATTATCGCGGAGAGTGAAAGTAAAAACCCAAACAAGAGAAAGGTTTCAGCTAATGGTGATATATTGATGCATTATACATTCTTATTAGTGGCTACAACAGGGACATAGTGAGACAATGAGACCCCGTTTACATAAAATTCACTTTCGTCCTTTTCTATTAACCCTTTCTCTTCCTCTTTCATTTCTGATGTACCAAATACCCTGCGACAGCTCGTAGGGTAGCGTAGAGATGTTATGTCTCGCGAAATAGCTCGTTTAGTGTTGGATCTTAAACTCATTTATATCTATCTATATGATCTATCAGATTTATACACTAAATATACTATCATTCATAGGCTGAATGGAAATTTACGAAACGTGGGAACGGTGGAGAATGGAGAGGATAATCTAGGTAACTAGAGGGACAAACGGGGAGGGTTGGATATGGAAGGAGAGGAAATGAAATTAGTGGCGAGATACTCGAGACATATTTGCAAGAATGGAGATGGAGGCGGTATTGAGAAACGAAGGCACGCCAGACTACGATGATGCAAAGGCGCCACACATCACGGAAAAGAAAAGTGCTACTGTGGAGGGAATAAATCATGGAATTAATGAGCGCTGCCAAACGCGAAATTCGTGGCAGACAGCAATGTCTCGCGTAAGCGGCTTGTAGCAGTGTTGGACCGAAAATTCACTTCAGCAGTTTTAACAAGACTTTTATTCGGCGACAACGGGAATTTAAAATTCAACATTCAATCATGAATGACTTTAACAGCAGCGTTTCAATTGAACAATGAAAATCGAGGGTTAATTTTTATGTCACGACATAATGCATCGCATTTCAAATTATAAATGCATACATAGGCACATTATCAAATTTTACAAATGTCGTGCAAGTACTTATCAAGTTTTTACGTTAAAAGTGATGCGACCGTTCTTTAGAGGCCAAATCCGTGCATATTTTAAAACGAAGACCCATAAAAATAATTAACGATTATTAAAATATTTAGATTCGGACGATTATTAAAATATTTAGATTGCCTACCAGTTGCCATCGATTTCATTGCAATCGGTCCATTGGTTATCAAGATGTAGCATTCTCAACTCGGGTATTGTGGCTTTTTGAATGTACAGTACATCTACATATTACCCTGCGAGCCACCTCTAGGGTGTTTGGCAGGGGGATGGGGAATGTACAAAAAGGAAGTATGAACATAAAATCTCATTGAAACGGCTGGCTGCGTTGACACCCCGGGGTAACGAATCAACGAGAACAAATCTGAATTATCGAGGGCTGCTCTTCTCCCTATTACCGAGCCGTAATAAAAAGGAATGTGAGGGCTTGAATACCTACAATTGTTAACCTACATTAGAATGGCGTATTACCATCGCAACTATGGCTGTTACAGACAAATGTAATTTAAGGGGGGCGGATACTGCTCCAGAAAAGGCTTTTTCAGAATGGTGGTGTTTTCTCGTCACGCTAGCATGCCAATAAATAAAAAGAATCAGTTTTCACCGTTAAGCACGAAAAAGAGGGAGCAATGGTGCAAACCTTAGTACGCAAAGTTGATATGGATCACCCTGGACAGAATAATTAGCTAACTTTGCTAAAAATAGACTAAATTTTCATCGGACTTGAGCTCTGCAATGGGTAGTGATACGAGGACCAACTACCAGAGGCCTCATGAAATGATCCATCTTTCACATAAGATAATTCTCGAGCATTCACGTTTTAATTGTTATTGTGATAACAGAGGATGATATATCGTACCCCGTCCTCGGTGGGCTGCCGTGCAGGCAGCGCCTTTCCCCGCCAGGGTCCCGCAGTCTGCCTGTATTGCCTTACCTCTATTACTCCTATGCAAAAACATTTCGAATTTCGACGAATTTCTATTTACATTTTCGAAAATTATTCACTCCCTTAAAGCCTGTTTCGCACGAATCACACGAAAAACAAATTGTCCATCACCACCGGGTATCGATCCCGGGCCCTCGGCGCAGGAATCCAGTTCCCCAGCCATGGTGATGTTACGAAATATAACTTTGATATATGAGAAGAATATCTGACTACCGTAGGTATTGAGATTGAATTGATTTCATCATCAGAAGCCGGCTTGTCTCGTTTAACCCCTAGCACTTACTACATGCATTCTTACTCTCAATCAATGCGACCATTTATGGCATTCCAACAAATATAATGTTTTAAAAGACAAAAGGGATAGTTTTGTCACCTAGATTCACGAATGGTTCCACACTTTCTACGCATATATTTTCATGGCTACTTCTTCCCGTAAACTTGCCAACTGCTCCGCGTAATAGCAGTTATGTCATTTACACCGAAAGAATCAAAGGTGATTAGGGATCTACTAGTAGATGAGCATCATGACTATTGCCAACACACCAAGTACTAACATCCGAAAGGAAATAACACCAAAGAGAACGAAGCTATACTGGAGAAAGTAAAATACGCAGACTTAAAGGAGCTTGTTCCATTTAATATTATCATTAAGGAACCCATAATCCGAAGCCTATGATATATGTACTGAAACAAGCACAAATATAAAATTAGAAACAGATGCAAAACAAAAATTCCAAACTTAATATGCGAACGGAATGGGAGTTGAGATTAAAAACGTTGACTAAAGCGAGGAAGAAAATTCGTCGAATTCAAAGAAGAGATTAACTTTGGGGCAATACTTCATATGAATGTTTTAACAAAAACACTAGTATGAATTGCACACTAATACTTACATGCCGAACATTGGTTTTGGCATATAATGCCATTAGGTCTTATTTCCTTGATAATGGTATTTGCATGCCGAAACCAAGGGTGGTGTGCATTATACGGAGTGGAAATTATAATAATGATCCTCAAACAACATGAATATTAAAGAAATCTACATCTACTTCTACAAAATACCCCGCAAGCCACCTCAAGGATGTGTGGCAGGGGGTGAGAAGTCACCAACATGCATTTCACTAAACCCTTGCTTGAAATTCGTTCTCTCGGACCTAACTTTGTGGAGTTTACAGCACATAATAAAATAAAAGCATTATGTTTCGACGTAGGACGTCATACGTATGTACCCGATGACGTAGCACGTCAAAACAAAGTCGCGTGTTCAATAAATTTTGTGTAACAACATTATCTGTCTATCATAAATTATTCCTTTCGTTACAATGTTGAGATAACGTTATGCCACATATTTTTTAACTGGTGCAGGTAATACCAATGTTTCCGTTGACTGTAAACAAGTCTTAATTCCCGCCAACCATTCACGAGCGTAGTTTACACCTGCCTTGAGTCACGGCCAAGGGTTCACTCATATCAGCGCTCTGGTGAGCGCCTCAGCCTCCCGCGTCAACTTGTGACTACGACTGTGACGACAGAGCAGACAGATGAGACGTGATTTATTTAAAGGGGGAAGGAAGTTAGCCGTTCCGACCACTCCCCCTCCCCCCCCTTGTAACCAATACTATTCCCTTCGGCGACCTTCTGATCCGAATCATTTAAGGGTCACATTTGAGAGACACGAGCGACCAGAATGCATAAAAGGAAAAGGTTAGCCACCACGGTCACCAAGAATTTGCCATTCACCTTGAAACAACATTCTACGTCTATTCGTGGCTAATGGTCACCGAACGAAATCTCTTGGAAAGAGAAACTCCTTGCATTGGTGAGTAACAAAACTGGACACTACGCGGAAGTGGTCGAGGCTTGATAAATGCATTGGAAGCATCAAGCCCCTGAATAAGAAAACCACATAAGAATGGGTATATATTAAGAACCCTCTTTGATAACTTCATTAGGGAGAAAAAATTGGACGAAGTAGTAATAATCTCATGCCAGTAGTCATGAGTCACTCCCAATTCTGCCGCTCTAGTACACTGCACCACATCGATCTCTCTCGGCCGACTGATCCTTTACCTAGCGGAATTGGCCGAGGTCATGACCTCGAAGGGACACAATAAAAATAATATGATAACACAAAAGCATGCTTAACGACGATCAATTCCCGGCACACATGCAATGCATACTTATGCGTAAAACGCGAGAACCTTTCCGATGAGGTGATACATAGATAATTGCTGTAGATTGGTGAAAGTAAAAAAATCCTCGGTAAAGTGAGTCACGCCATTAATATATCTACAGCCCGTATCGAATTCTCATCTTAGTAACAGCCTCAAATTCTTGAAATCATTACGAACTCAAACCCTTTATTCAAGTTGAGCAAGCTGACATCCACGAGACCTTGCACCAACATGCTTTAACCTGGAAGACTACAGTGAACAGAGACGAAAAATCAAGCAATGATGAGGTTTCTCACAGTAAGCAGGAATTCCACTCATTTCGCAATGTTACAGGAAGAGAATGTTGCCTCAGTAGAAACGAAAACAAGCATCTTTCACCCTCACTCTTATCTGCACACAAATAGTTGAGGCACGAAACTCATCTTTGCTAGCGAAATATAGGAAGAATACCTTCACAACTATTATGCTGCCCATATAGAAGATGAAGTCAATTCTTAATGTTATGCACAAGCATAGACGAGTATAACTACTTCGGTGAGACGTTTGAAACATACGTTGGCTTTGTAATGGCTATGTACAGCACACTTCGTTGGTGAAAAATTAAATGGCACACAACACCCTACATGGCTATGTAAACCCAATGCAAAGCCCTGACGGCATAATATAAAACATTCCAATGGAACTAAAACGCACATATACATAGGGGGAGACTTAAGGACAGTAATTCCGCTTCAACTATCGCCTTCAGATCCATGTTCAAAGAGTTGCGATGCGAGAAACTCGACAAAATGGATCAATCTGAAAAAAATCGTGAATCACCAAGGATTAATCGCAGATTAAGAACTGCAAAAAAAAACCACTCGCGAAGTACTCCTGTTGCAGTGGAATGGTCACGAATTTTACAGTAGTAAATCATAAATAGGGCAATAATTCTTCACGAATCGAGCAATATGAACTAAGAGACACTGAGAACGATGAGGCTAAAAATTGCCACTTACATACGAGTTTCTCTTCCGGCTCCTCAGATACTAAACTATGGGCTCATACCTGACCTATAGGCTCTTCTGTACCTGGTTATAACATACGCAATCATATGAAGCAAAGCAGCCCCAAAAGAAAATTACATTTACACTCGTACAAGTAGAGATAGATTTTCAATCAAATCAGAAACATCCCCTTTAACGACATTCTCCAGAATTTCGATTGCACGAGAGCAATGATGACCTATTACAAATGCAACAAATTCATCTCTCTTAGGTGGTCTTACAGCGAAACTCTATATGATTTAAATAACAATGATAGACCACTATTCAACCTCATCCCGCTTGCATAAACTTCTCGTTTAAAACATGAGGTTGCGAAGAGGTAGTGAGAGGAGTCTGGTGATAATGAAAAAAAAACGAGAAAGGGACACTTTCCCCATGCGTTCGAACGAATCATGACCCAGTGCCTCACTTGTACCCGACATACCATTAAGTATTCGCGGAAGCTAACGTGAAGCAAGAGGGGTTTCCATCACGGTCGTAGAGAAGGTTTCCACCACGGCGAAACCGTCAATGCGTCAACAGAAAGCATCAAAACCTCAACGCCAACGATAATCTTTCGAGGTATATACGGATTATACTTGGTCCCCAGTCTTTTAACGAATATCTCTAATTGAGGGGAAGACTGAGGCTGTGTTGAGGATGGTCTCTCTGGTGCTCAGACAATAAACTACTTTTAATATGACAAGAAAGCACATGCTATACTATTTTCACCGTGACCTCTGTGACGTGTCAAATAAATTGTTATGCTATGTTGTCGACTCCGGTCTCCCACCTGCTGATAGTGTTAAATAAATCCTATAGCACTAATGCTGAAAAAACTGATTTACACGTGGAGCAAATATTTTTGTAAATAATACAGCTTGTTCACGGGGTCTTCAGGGACATGAAATAATACCATGGGCTTCTTGCGTATCCCGTGAACTTGCCAACACGTGTCCTTCAGAATAGAGGTAAATCAGTTCCCTCTTTCAGTGTTTTTAGGAGTTAAGGATTTGATGATGTCAGTAAAATAACCATCTTTGCGGATACTAAACTAAATTGGCGTGCCATTTGACGTGACCTGTACGCACAATGCAGTGTCTTTGGGACTGATTGACTACTTTGTCTAGTATCATTAAGCCGACCCCGAAAAAGTAGGGAGCCAAGGGCAGTGACATTACATAGGTGTCGGAGAGACGACAATTTCTTCCATAGTGGCCCCAGAGCTAAGTCGCTCCGCTGTGTGGCAGCCGAAGTCGCCCGATCGATTCAACGAAATGCTAAGGGTGGAATGGATGGAGGTGGGGTTGGGAACAGGACGGTGGATGAATAACGGGGTGGAATGGGAAATCTGCGAGCGAGCACTGAAATTAAGAAAAAATTCAAAAGTACTCCACTATATTATTCCTCAGCGTTCACTAATCTTTAGAATGCTATCCCACAACGCCGCGAGATCGTATTACTTGGAAGAGAAATAAAAAAATTTAAGGTGTGAGGGGGCTACTGCGCCTGAGCGCAGACACCCTTCGACCAACCTCAAAAAATATAAATCCCACGCAAGCATGTAAGTGCTCGTGCTTGCAAATCACGCCACGGTCTGGAGAATAAGTCGATTTTTTGCCGTCGTCGTGACGAGAGCTGAGGTTGACAAATTTTCACATGATAAAATGCACACGCGTACTAGCTTCCCGAGAGGAAATTTACGAGGAAATCGATGATCACCGATATCCAGAAAACGAAATCACGCCTAAGTAGGGAACAAAAAACGGGATGTTCAAGTATCCTGTACCAGAAACACTCATTATTCACTTCCTTCGGGCACGTAGATGACGGACAGATGAACAGTCAAAGAGGGTCAAGAACAACGAAATCAAATTCAACCACAGTTCCTGAAGGTCAGCGAACTCTGATGCACGTCCAAAAAAAGGTGAAATAAGAACACATCTTCAACGAATCATATTTTCCTTGTGAGCCACTCGTCACGTACTCAAGAGCAAAATGAGAACCAAAAAAGGATGAGGTCATCTTCGTGTTAAGGTAACTACAGGCGGTAACTCGAGGACATTTAAAAAGTCTAGTCCAGTTAAACGATACACCAAGTAAAACTGTAATCTGCGCGCTAATAAATGTTAATGAGCAAATGTCATTAAGTTCGGACAAAAATGTACCAGTTACAAAATCAAATGGAAAATACTCCCAAGGAAATTCAAGACATTTCCATTTAGTAGATACATTCAACTCTAGGTTTTAAATGCCTACACCGCCAAAAACATTACGTACACAATCATCAGTAAATGAGTGAGGCTTCAGACACTAATATTGGTTGAGAAATCGAAAATACGAATGTTTATCAGATCACTTAACTAGGGGTTTAAGATTCCCCCGCGGCTCTACATTAAAACATATTTCTCAACAAAATCGCGGAGCTAACGGCTCAGCGGGAAATACTTTCTCCATATTCATCTTTTGTAATGCCATTAACCACTTTCCATTTATCTGCAATCGTTTTATCATGCGGTGGAGAAATTATTTGACAGAAAATTTCACAATATAGCTTAATATAACATGTAAATCAGAGCTTTATCATAGCACTACACGATGAAAATTAAACACTAACAAACCACAATAATGGAGTGCATTAATGATACTAAAAAGTACCATGGCATTAGTTGTACCATAACTTCATCCTCCATGTACTGGGCAGAAAGTAAAAAAAAATCGGCAATTTAATCTTTCCTAATAGCAAATCACAAAACTTCCTTCACTACCGATCCCGTACGTGCAATCACGAATGTAATTTTAATGATTCAATTACTAAATAACACCATTTATTAAGTGACAACTAGATAAAAATTTACTACAACACAAATTTCAACACAATTCCTCGAACGAAACGCAGTTTCAACTGACAACATAACTTCCCAGTGATGACACATACATTACGGTCCACAAAATACTTTAGAATAAACTAAAAACCACAATATACCAAGAAATTGCTCTCCCTCACACAATCACTACCCCATCCATAATACATGCAGAAAAAATAAACAAGTTCCTTACATTTGTCACAGAAAACCTCAGTAAATTTATTTCACAGGAACTATTATTCCCCATTATATTTATTAAATCATTGAATTAACTTACAGTCAAGATGCTTCTTTTTAGGTCCAATCAATTCCTCCGTAGTCGCTTTGCATACCGATTTCGCCAACCCTTGGCCGGCAATGCTATGCCTGGCTGCCAATAGCCTGTCGTTAATTGTTTGGCCAGCCATTTTAACACTCATAATAAATAAATAGACTTATATACAAGGAAGGGCTTAGAAAGCCCAAATCCTACGACGACCACCAGCGAAATGACACTTTAGCCTGACAGGTCAGCTGTACAAAACGATACTCCAATTCTGTAAGATGGCGACTACGGCACAGGTGGTGACGTCAGAACAAAAGTCTAGTCAGTTGGAATTTTATATATTGAAAATGCTCATCATTTATCACTTGTGGTATTAAATACCCGATTTAAAATTTGAATAATATTTTAATTGATCTAATTCTCATTTAACTCGTCAAATTTACTATAAATCGAAATATATTTATTTTTAACATGAGACAAACGAAATATCTGTAGAGCGAAGTACGATTTGGTACTGTTAAATGAATAATGTTATATACCATCATGAGCTTATATAGGATTAATTGATAAGCACTATGGCATCTGCTTTGAAGAGAGTCATTCTTCAGAAGGTTGTCTTATGTTTTACATAGTCAGGTTCTCTTCCGAAATTGGCGTGTTTTGCCGTAGATTTATAGATATTTTGTTTCCAGATTCTCGATGCAGTTCCAAACAAAGGCGAAAATGTGTTACCGCATCTAAACTATATACTGCAGGGAATGTATATATCTAGGGCAAGAAATGATCTTTTACAGATGAATGTCCCAATAAGTGAACTTAACTCCTTAAATCCTGAGAAATTGCTATCCTCCATAGAGCCAGACGACACTATTGAAAATATCCATCTTCAAACCACCAAAGAAGCAGTGTTCTCCATTAACAGAGCGGCATTTATGAGAAGTGTTATTAGTAGTTGCCTGGTAAAGGATGATGCTTTTAATCTACATTTTAGACAGTGCCGGAGAAGTAAAGTCCTAATAGAATTCAGGCAAGTGTCCGAGAGTTAAAAACGCAATCTAGCCAAAATTATACTGATAATGGTATTTTACGTAGTCATATTGCTTTAATAATGTTTTGCCTTTTACAGCTCGCCTAATATAGCCAAGCCCTTTCACTTAGGCCACCTAAGATCAACCATCCTTGGCAATTTCATTGGAAATATTTATGAGTTCCTTGGTCATGATGTGACCAGAATAAACTATCTTGGTGATTGGGGCACCCAATTCGGACTGCTAAGTTTAGGACTTAAATTCGAAAGTGTGTCTGATACATGTTTGGAACGAGATCCCATTAATATTTTGTATTCTGCATATGTCAATGCTAACAAAAAGGCCTCTCAGGTATTTAGTTATTTTTCCATAAACTTGCATCATCTTCACGTTACTACTAATTTCAAAATGTTGCTAAATACTTCCCAGACGCCAAGAGTTTTCTTTGAAGACGTTGCTAAAGAATTGTGTTTATTTTTTAGGATACATCTGTTGCAGATAAAGCTAGAGAAATATTCCACAATATGGAGACGAGTGACCCTGGCAAAGATGTCTCATTCATTTCAAATGACTCTATGAGTGAAATAAAACAATGGGAAAAAATTAGGAATTATACTGAAAAGGAGCTCATTCTCATGTATCAAAGACTAGGAGTGAGCTTTGATGAATATGCCTGGGAGTCTGAGTACAGATCTTCAAAAATCATGCCATTGCTCCGACAGATGGAACAAAAAGGTCTCTTGACTATTGACAGCTCTGGAAAAAAGGTGCTGTTAAGATACCTTGTATGCATGATAATAACAATAATATATAACAATAATAATAACTCGGTGGCGGCGGGGTAACGTCCTCGTCTGCTAACCCAAAGGTCGCGGGTTCGAATCCCGCCTGGGGAGGATTTTTCACTTCCCAGGGCATGGTTGTGTGTGCTCGTCCATTGTTAATACCCCGATATAAAGGCCAATGAGTGCTGTTTTCGGTGGTTATTGAAAGTAAATAAAAAGAAAATATTTTATTTGCCTAGTTAACATTATTTGTAGTCTTGTACGCTAATTAAAAGACATTACATAGATTGTATAAGTTACAATAAGGTTAGTCATGCATTTTATTATTTACAATTGCGTAAAATTGCATCTCATTCAGCAGTTTAAAAATCATCTACAGTTTAAAAACATGATGAAAACAACTGTTTCCGATCAGTCACCGAAGCTTAGCATCGTAGGTCTCAGCTTGAGTTTGGAGGGGTGATCCTCCGATTGCTCCAAGTGCTGTTGCCCCTGTTTGCATGTGGATGACAGTATGTCCGAAATGACCTTAGCCGTCGAAGCACACTAAACAAAAATACTACCACTATTACTAAGGTGCTTTTTACATGTAGTGCAACACTGCTATGGCGTCATTTTTGTGACATAATGTGTAATCACCTATTCCATAACCAGGAATAGTGGTTTCAACTTCTATCATCCAGTGTTCGCGCAAGCAAATTATATCAGATAATTGTCAATTTGAGCTAGTATACTAAGGTCATGAAGCCTATTGCTCAAACACTATTCATTTAAAAGTAGTATTTTGAACTGATAACTAGGGAGTTTTTGGTTAACCTGGAGGAGGTGATTGCCTGGTTGTCCGAAAAAAAGTGTTTATCAATTCATTCTCTGGCCAAAATTTAAGATCAACTAGCTTTTGTTTGAAATTGAAATTAGTCATGTTCAATGCAATTTTTCTGAATTCTTCCTCCTAAGTGATACCTATAAAATTATGAAACTTAATGTGCAATTATTTTTAGGTTATGAAGGTGGATGGTTACAAAAACCCTGTTACACTGGTGAAAAGTGATGGTACAACTTTATATTTGACAAGGGATGTTGCCTGTGCTATTGATCGCTATGGGAGATTTAAATTCAACCAAATGTTTTACGTGGTGGATAATAGCCAAAGCAGCCATTTTACTGCCTTATTTTTCATCCTGGAGAAGCTTGGGGTTTTTCCATGTAAGGAGGAAGAAAGCCACCCTATATTGAAGCATGTTAAATTTGGAAGAGTCCGAGGAATGAGTACCAGGAAAGGAACTTCAGTATTTTTGAAAGATATATTAGATGAAGCCCAGACCATTATGAAAGAGAAGATTTTGAGTTCTCCCAGTAAGTTTTGTACATCTGGATTCTTAGTGTCTGATTCTTTAATGTTCATTTATTTTCCAATGTCTTCATTTTCTCTTCTTTCTAATCTGGAGGATATCAGATTGTAGTGGTGGCTAGAGTACTGGCTTTCCATCTCGAGGGCCTGGGTTCGAATCCCAGTAGATTTTGAGGTTTTTCAGTGAAATCCCGATCATTAATTGAGTGCAGTGTGAAGGACATTTCAAGTTCAAGCCCTCTGTCTGTTGGATGGGGTGCTAAATTGCAGGCCCTAGGCACCTCTCATTGAGAGAGGGCTAAGGCCGATGTCTGGGGCCTTATTTAGGAAGGACTCGACATTGTTGAACATAGCAAATGTCGTGGGTCACAGCCTTGGCAAATCTTAGATTTTGATTGGCATTATTTTTGACATAACTGGTAGTTTCAGGCGTAACTTGGTGGAACTTATTCATTTTGTAAATGAAAAATTTAAACTTTGTGGTTCCACAATGATATTTTATTTTCACGACCCGGGTTTCGACGTGCTATAACGTCATCTTCAGGTGAAGACTCAGGTGCTCCCTACGGGGATTCTCTTCCCCCCCCCACATTTTTCCTCAAGCACGCGATACCTCCCTGACCCAATCCCAAACTCCCCCCCCCACCTTCCTTCCCTCCATCCCTCTCCCCCTTCCTGAGGGCAGTATATAACACAAAGTTTTTTGTAGAGTCTTCACCTGAAGATGACATTATAGCACGTCGAAACCCGGGTCGTGAAAATAAAATATCATTGTGGAACCACAAAGTTTAAGTTTTTCATTTTCATTATTTTTGACATTTTTAAGGTTCTTACATTGAAATATCTTCATTTTCGAGGCTTGAAAATTCCTAGGTCTTCCCAAATAGGTCACCTGGTTTTCTACGCCATTCTCTTACCCTCATCATCATCTATTCTAAAGGTGCAAGTGACTATAGGCTTTGATTCCCTCCCAAAATAACCAACCAACAAGTCTGTCATCTGAAAATCCTGGCTCCCTTAATGTCAACTGCTTCTATTTTACTATCCAAATATTCACCCAAATGTCTTACCACTCTATATCATAAGTCAAAATACCCTATATGTACTTACGCCTACAGTTTTCCCTTCTTTATTTCATTAGGTACTGCTGTGCTCCACATAAACCTGCATAAAATTTTAGCTCCTTATTCTTATAGTTGGTCTGAATTGCATAATTACGATTTGTAATGGTGCCCATATAAAAATATCAGAGGTATATGTATTTATATAGCTATGCACATCAATTACATTTAACCATTCTCCTTCTTTTTACCAAATAAGATACTAAGATTCCATTGGATAAGATTGATGAGACAGCCGACATACTGGGAACATCAGCAGTTATTGTAAATGATCTCAAGCAGAGACGTCAAAAGGAGTACGACTTTGAATGGAGTCATATCCTTCAGGTGAATTCATATCATAAGAATGAAAGTTGGAAATTCATAGCATAGTGCATTTCATATATCTGAAGAAGCATTTAATACTGAGTGGAAGTATTAACCATGTACTGGCTCCCTGGCTTAAAACATATTTTCTTATGGTGCTCCTATTCCATCCTTATTTGCCATTTTAATAATTTTTACTATGTAGCTTATAACAGGATTTTTATGTAGGTTAGGGTCAGCAGTGTAGGCCTCATTGGGTCTTTTATTGTCCTAAAATAAACTATTGTACTTGGCAAAGCCCTTGAGGTAAGGATGGATCAGTTTAATTACATTAGAGACTCAAAATCAGCTGGATGTGGAGCCCTATTATTACAAAAATCCTTCACTGGCCATCATATTTCCCTTCTTCCTACCTCTCCCACCTAGGTCAGTCAGTGGGGAGCATCCTGGGAAGTTTGGCTGTGGATAATATTTCCCTTGAAAAATAGGCCAGCATGGGCCATGAAGCATTGCACAGCTCCTAACAGTACAAGACTGTTCTCTGAAATTCTCAATACCTTCCTTATTTCCAGCTTGAGCTGGGGAATGTCTATTAAGTGAAAATCATGACTGCACTTGCTCTGGGAGCAAATTTTTCATGTGAAATGCACTGGTATGATTTGCGCTTATTAAATGAGTCTTATTGATCAAGGACTTATAAACCTATAAATTTGTGATAAATATAATGCATGATTATCAGATTAGTTGCATTAAATGTTCATCTGAATGGTTTGTATCATTCATGCTATTAATGATCAAAACAATGATGTTCAGATGTTCCTTGCAAGTCATGGAGATTGTTTCCAAAATTCCTTGATTTACCAGATCTATTGTGCAAAACTATAGTGTGATTCAGAAAGCAATTGGTCATAGTAGAGATGATTATATGCTCCCATTACTTTTTGGGAATAGATGTTTATCGTGTTAGTCACAATCTAGGATCCTGTTTGTTGAAGGCATTGTTCCCTAGTAGCACAAAAATATTTTTAAAACATTGAAAAAAAGATTTTTTTAAAATTGTGAAAAAATTGAGGAATGTTATGACAACATTGTCAAAACCTTTCAAAAACGTTTTGCTGCACCATCTAACATTTTTCACACAATCTTTTAACAACTTTGTAAAATGTTTTTAAAATATTATATTAAACATTGTAAAAAAATTTTATAAATATTTTAACGATGATTTAAAAAAATTTTAAAATTATTTTAACAATGTTTAAAAAATATTTTTAACAATGTTTCTAGGTTTAACAACAAAGTAACAATGTTTAATAACTATAGCCTTAATTTCAACATCACATTCTTGATCATTCCTGCTCATGACATTTATGGATTGTCAATCTCGCATATGCCTACGTCATATACTACTCACAACTAAAGTAAGCGATCCGAGAAAGTTGTATATATACGGCCATTCCCGTGCGTAAATGTGTTCGCGAGAACTAACTTTTAAATGTCAATGCCGTGATAGTTTGAGGAAACGTACCATTCAATCACGATAACAGTTTTCAGGTATTAATTAATGGAAACCTATGTTGCCACATTAAATGAATATAAAGTCAATATTAATTAGAATAAACAATATTTTTTACAATTGCCACACGTTTTTTACAATTCAATGAAGACGTAACTTAATTGCGGAAATGTTACGAACGTGAATATACATGTATAATCAATGTTACGAATGTGGAAATGAGAAAACTGATGAATGTACCAATAAAAGCATAACAGTAATTTAGTGTACAGCAGAAATTAATTACAAAAAGCTATCAATGATAAGTTGCAGAACCCAAGTCTCTCCGATTCGTTTCAAAGCTTCCCATTTATGCCTAATTTTCGGTCGAAGAATGAACCTCAGGCTAAACATATTACTATGTATCAAGAATATATTTCATGAAATATATTCATATAATTATAGGAGTTTTTTAAAATTATTTCAACATCATTTCTAAATAATTTTTAATTTGTTTAAAATAGTTTTTAAAATATTTTAAAATCATTTTAAAAATATTTTTAAAAAATATGGGGAAATGTTTGAGTTCCTATTGTCAAATTACTATAGGAATAGGGCATTTTCACTAGGGAGGTACTAATAAAAATACTATAATAGTGACTTATCAATAGGTACTGTTTGTACTAATAAAATGTATTACAGTAATAATTATTATTGTACTTATTTTGGGGGAGTATAATAAAATACTATAACAAATTAACAAATAAATAAACGTAAAAAGCTAGTGATTAGATTGAAAAAATAAGTTTAAATAGCAGGCATAACATTATTAACGTAAATTAACGAGTATTATTTTATATTTTATGCGATGATATATACAGTTGTTTTGGCCTGTATTAACTACAATTCGAAACATTTTTAAAACATTGTAAAACATTTTTTTTGCAATATTTAATTTAATTTAATAATTGCTTTCTTTAAAATATGTTTAAAACATTGCCAAAATATTAAGTTTAAAAAGTTTTTTGTAATGTTGAAAAATATTTTTATAAGATTGCTAATATATTTTTGTGCTACTAGGGTTATTTTATGAGATACCTACCTCCTCATTTATTGGTGAAAAATCAATCAATGCCATTGACAAATTTATCACATGTTCGGTAACTAACTGACAAATGAAGTAAAAGAATGTGGTAAAATATATGCTCTCTTATTTCTTGAGCACATATTTTTCACCTCAGAAGGCATCCTATCAATATATGTGTGTACCAAGTTTTCTCAGTCAGCATTATTTTTTATGCAAAATTTGTCCTTGCCCTCATAAGAATTTTGACATGTTTTTTCTGCTTCTTAGTGTATTACTTTCTTGAGAAGTGTAAATCAAAGACTGCTTCTTTTGGATTAAGGTTGATGGCGATACTGGCATAAGACTGCAGTACACTCACAGTCGTTTAAGCAATTTAGAAAAGAACTGTGGTGTGGAAATTCCTTTGGAGTGTGAGCCTTCTTTTCTACACGAGCCAGAAGTGACTAATCTTGTGAGAGAAATAGCACGGTAAGTTTTAAATCATATTCACTAGAAAGTTATTTATTCAAAGTCTGTCAAAGAGGAATGCTTGCGTTGAAATAGTTAAAATAGTAGTCTTTTATATATTGGACTGCCGTACCCATTGAGAGTAGTACCAATCTGCATCAAAATAGCAATCTTCACCATTCCTTCATGCCTCAAAAGGTCCCTGGAAATGTCTCTTCAGTTTTACCCAGTAATTGTTGCAATTCAGTTTGAATATCCTCTGAGGTTTTCATATAGCTGAATAGAAGCTTTCACAACCTGGTATTGGAGGCTGAAGATCAAAAGGACTGATAAAAATCAGATATGATGTGGAAGTATGCAGAAGAATAAAAGAAGGGGGGAAGAGAATATCTCAATGGATGGGCCATGCCATGAGACATCCCAAACTTTCAGGGAGCATTTTGGAAGGTAAGAAAGTGCAAGGGCATGAATGCATCAGCCCGATAAAACTGGACATGAAACATAAGTACATAAGTATGGTGGTATGAAGGAGTTACCTGGGGACAGAGAAGTGTGGAGGGTAGAAGTCAACTTAATCTTAAGCTTAGGAATGAATGTTGCATGATAGTCCTCGTATGATGTTGAAATGCCTATAAGTTTCAAATTTTTTTTTTTAAACCAAAAACATCATGAGAGGGAGTGAGGAAAGATACTGTTGACTGACAATGCTCATGTCCTTTGAGTAATCTAAATTAGAATTTGCATTCATCTTGAAACTCTTCTCAGATAGACACCTCAATATTCTCAGATAGATGCTAGTGAACTTCACTTTTCAGTTGCCATTGTTGGTTGGTTGATTATTTGGGGAGGCGACCAACAGCTAAGGTGATTTGAACCATAATAATAATTGTTTATTTGCCTAGAGATCTTGTAAATCATACAAGTAGGTGGGTAGATTGGTAAGGAAGGGATTTTATGGGGAAAAGAGGAAGGGTGGAGAGAAACCATAAACTGTCTTAATATGTATTGTGATACGTTTTTCAATTTACTGAGTTCATGTTTACTATTACATATTAAATAGTTTATTTTGGTTTTAAGGGGCCCGACTGCTTAGGTTATACCACATTTCCTCTCCTAAGACCAGGGTTGCCACCTGTCCTCTTTTAGAGAGGATATCCTCTTTTTCAGCGCTTGTCCTTTCTGCTCCGTTGTACTCAAAAAGGAAAAGGACAGTCCCCTTTTCACCAATTCAAAATAGGACACAAAAGAAATTTGTTAAAAATGGATAGTTTAAAAAAAAAGTTCCCGCTGAAAATCAGATCTTTTTAATTAAAAATTCAACCTCTCATTTTGTTATTGGTATTCAGATGTTCATTTTTTTACTGGTGAGAATTTGCGATATGAAGACCAGTATTAGCAAATAAAAAACTAAATAATATAGTAAAAATGGGCAATAATTTTCATAATGAAAATGTGTAATTTTAATTGTATGTTTTTTAGTTAGGGGCGGGGGCATCAACACCACACCCCTAGCCTTACAAAGAAAAATGTTGCGCCCCCCACTCAGAATATATTATTGATCATAGTCATGCACCCTATTAAGATGGACGAGTTCTCTTTTTTTTTACTGTATGGAAATAAAAATGCATTTACCCTTTTACCCTGCGCAAATAATCTGAAATATAGCTCACCCCAAACGCAAACTTTTTTTCTAAATTTTTGTGTAATTTTAAAATTTGTCACTTTTTATTTAAAGGAGAATTAGTTTTAAAATTTACAATGAGTAATTATCGTCATTTACAGTTGAATACGAATTGTTGAACTTTTTTTTACTATAACCATAAACCATACTTCAAATTGCCAATAGACGATGGGAGCAGTTAAAGGGTTAAAAATAGTTTTGCCACGCCCCTTTTTCCAAACATTTGCGGGCTTTTCTGGGGGGCTCCCCCCCAGAACCCCCCGGTAAAGTAGTTCAGCCTGGTGTCCTTTTTTCACGTTTTGAAATGGTGGCAACCCTGCATAAGACCCTTACCTATATCATAAGACAAGCACAGCAGCCGAGTCCGAGGATGAATTGGAGCCCCTGATCTTTGATTTGTCAGGACAACGTAATAGTAACATATGGCTGCCCGGCATGTTTAGTTACCACGGCTTTCCAATTAATCCTACGTTAAAGAGGTTTCAAATTTAACCCTTCGCTCCCATGGCATTTTCCTTTCTCTCTCAGGAAGCTCGTGGCCAATTTTCAGCAACTTAATCTATGTATTTATTTAAATTATGTTTTTGAGTCTACTGTGTAACCTAGAGCCTGATTAATTTTTTTAGATGCTCATAATTATCATTGGCTACCCCAATCATGTTTAAGCGGAACATTTTTACATATAATGTTAGATAAAACGGAATATTTTTTTTAGAAATTGACTAAAAACAAAAGAACATTTTGTATCAGCCAATATATCAGCACCTAGAGCATCTTAGGGTTAAAGAACCAAAATTCCAGACATGCTTGGATTTTTTACAGACTCAATAAGATATTGAGTAAAAAACATCTTCTTTCTAAAAATTATAAGGTAATGTAAATACATACTTAATTTATCCAACACTTTTCTCATAACTGGTTTAACCACTTTTTTTTACCTTGAAGGATTGTTTGCTCCTTTTATTGTAATCATGTACATGCATTGAAATTGCTGGTTTCCATTTTCTAATTTGATCATAGAATTGTTATATCTGTTTTTTGCGGTGGTGATTGAAGGTAGATGGGATGTCTTAAGCATTTCAGATGTTCAAGGTTTTTTCTTGTTTCAGGTTTGAGGACGTCATACTTAAGTCATATGAAGAGCTAGAGGCATGTCACCTTGTTGTCTACCTTTTTCAGTTGTGGTATGTATACATATTTTAAAAATAATCTTCTTGAATGCTCTTTGGCATGGGTCATTCCACCTCAGTTCAGCAAACTATTTTTCCTTTAGGTTCTCTGATTTCATTTGAAATTAGTGTCATTGCTTTATATGTTGAATGAGAAATAGAAATGCCATGGAAATATTTTTCAGGATCGTGAGATATATACATAAAAATTATGAAAAAATGTTTCAAAAAATGCTGAGATGAAGTATTTGAGAAATTCTGTTTCTGTAGGTACCTATCAATTTTTAAAAATTCAAATACAACAGATAATTGAATTAAATCAATTTTGAATACCATGATTGTCTTTGAAAAAGACTAACTAAGCTTTAATATGAGCTAGACATCATCGCTGAACAACAACAAGCAGAGAAATAAGGAAAAATAAAATTCAACACCCAGAGTTTTGGCAAAATAAAAAAAAATTAAACCCAATAATCAGACAATTTTTTTTCTCAAAACAGTTTTAGGATATTTTATTTTAGGAAATCTGCTACCCGTACACTAATTTTGAGTGAAATCTGAGACACTATGGGTCACAATGGTCCAAACATTAGTTGAATTTGGGTGAAAATACCTATACGTACATATTTCAGTTTATGTATGAGCAATATTTCATATAAGTACCTCAAAGCTTCATTACCACAAGGGAATCAAATTGGAGCTGATGGACTGAAAATTTAATCACTCCAGCAGTTGTCTTAAGAGCCAGTTCTATGATGAAAATCACTTCAATGGTTTAGTTCAGAGAGGGAAACACTGCAGAGCTGAGGTTAGGATAGGAGCAGAAGTCGGAAAGGAGCAAATATCGGAGCAAGCTACAAATGGAACTAAAGGCTTTCGGACTATCTGGTCTTACTTGATGGCACAAACTCTTTAAATAGCTCTCTTGAGCATTCAGTGGTGCTCCAGTGAGGTTCTCAGGAGTCTTATGTCTACATTCTACCCTGTAAGCTGCCGCAGAGGAATGTGTCATGGGGTGTTAGGACACCAGGAGGTTTTAGGGGAGGGAATAGGGAAAAGTAAGGAGGAGAGAACAGAGGTGTATTATATGATAACAATGTGGCTTATGTGTCACACTGTTTTTTTTTATAATCACTTAAAGTGCGTGGAAAGGAATTTTTGTACCTATCAGTTCGGCAGTGTTGTTATATTATTATTCTATATTGTTGCTTCTATCAGTTCTACAGAAAGAGTTTGGGTAGGGTGACCAGACGTCTGGATTTCGCTGGACATGTCCTGCTTTTTTATTAATAAGCAAGCATCCAGCTGGCTTTTTTTGATTAAGCCAAATTGCCTGGCTTTCTGCCTTTCAAAAACATTTTGTACCAAATGCTGAAATACAGCATATAAGATAATATCCGAGGGGAAGTGTTATTTTGTTTCTGCCTTTATATGAAAAATATGCATTTTAAAGGGAATTTTCCTGTTTGTAAAAAGATGAGTTTCGGTCCTGCTTCCGATTAACAGCCACAACACTCGCAAGAGAGTCTAGCTAGTCTGGTATTTATCTCAATTTCCGCTTCCTGCTCTGGTTTATTTATCATTGTTTTAACCTGTGATAGCACGTTTTTTTTTTGCTACGAGAATACACGGGGAAAAGATCGAAGGGAGGAATGCAATTAGACAGGCATTACTAAATAATTCAAAGAATCGTTATTAAACACTTTTGGCAGGAAAAAAAATGTTTGACTTACAAAACATGTTGAACTTGAAGTAACAAAGTTGCAAAATGTTTCATGGGGGACATAAAAAATGCAACATTTTCTGATTTTCATTGCGATGCTTTTTTGTTTACTCATCGTCTCTATTGGCATTTTGGCCACATGATATACAAGTGAAGAGCAAATGAAAATAAATTTAATGTGTTTTCAGGCTTTATTTCAAAATATCCTGCTTTATTTCCTTCAAATGTCCTGCTTTTGATCTAGTCACTCAAGGTGCAAGGTCAAAATAATATCCTCCATGTTGTACTGAAACTTGGCTGATCTGAATTTTTCAAGTACATAATCTAAGCCTAGCACGTAGCCTCTGGGTCTTTACTGGCTCCCAAGCTAGTCCTTCAATCAGCTGTGTAATGCTTTCTGCTCGCTCCTAGCAGTTTTTAACGAAGCGTGCGACTTTCCTTTGTATTTTCTGTACTTTGCGAATGAAACCATTCTGTGCAGAGTGGTATTTGTGGAGTAGAACAAGGAAAAGGCCACATGAGGGGAGGGCTGACATGCCTGTGCTCTTCTTGGCATGTGGCATGCCTGTGCTCCTCTGTCTCATTTGGCATGCCTGTGCTCTTCCAAATTTCTAAGATTCCTCTGATGAGCAAGCCAACCTAGATATGCAGTAGCATTTGACTCAGCATATATATCTCCGTTCTGTTTTCCCCTCTTCAGAGCAATGGAATGAACCCATGTTTGCTCCAGAACAGAAATGAGAACCTTGGAGAAATTGAAGTCGCTCCAGAAAAAGTCGGCTCTGCTCCTGTTTGATTCCATGATTACCACTCCAATAATGTGTGTTGTAGTTTCATGGAAATGTTACTGAATTTACTGAAAATGAAAGTAAAATTATATCCTTAGTATTTTAAGCATATGGCTTATCGGGATCGCTGGGGCATACGGACCACCAGAATCATGCGAGATAGGAAAACAATATCCTGAAGCATGTATTTTTTAAGCCAACCTTTCTATAGAGATAGATATAGCTTGCTGAGATGCATTTTTCTGCCATCAAAAATGTCAGTTTTTCTTGCAATATTTTAGGGACGTTGACCTTGAAAAACTGGAAATCTTAACAATAAAGTCTGGTTCTAATAATCTTGAGTAAAGTTGCAAGCTACATAATGAATTAAATATTTAAATTAATAAAATTCATTATAACTGGATTTGTATTCTCTCAATCCTTATTTTATGTATGTATATGCTATCCAAAAATAAAAGTTACAATTACAATGTAGCCTAAGGGACCGTTGGATTGATAAAAAAAACAAATTATCTTTCCTATTACTGCATATTAATCTTATATTTGCTTACTTTACAGTAACCACATCAATAAAGCTTTTAAAGTGCTTCAAGTGAAAGATCAAGTGAATAATATTGGAAGTCAACGCCTCCTGCTTTTTCATGCATCTCGATTAATCTTGGGAAAAGGGATGAGAACTTTAGGCCTTAGGCCACTAGAAAATATGTGACATAGCTTTCACTAGAAATTATTATTAAAAGGTAAAAAGTAAATTATTTTTCAGCAAATTTGTTGAGTGATCTTATTCTTGAGAGTATGCTATGTAGGGCAAAGCTTGAGGACCACGAACTGAGAAGTATCTAAACCTGTACCTAAAATTGGTGTGCATGGAAAAGAAAGAGAAAAATGGATTGGTGGCTGTTAAAGAAACACAAATTGTGACAAAAAAGTGACGCAAAATTTTGCCATACATAAATAATCATTAGCTACCTGAGAGGGACTTGTGATCTGTACTCGGCTATATGTGGCATCTGCTGGATCTGACTACAACCAATAGGATGTTTTCAAAGCAGAGGTGAAAATGCTTCACCTAGCCCCTTGCAGGAATTAATATTCTATATGTGGCTGGCCGTTGCACCCAATAAACCCTTTGGGATGGAAGCAGAGGGTGAGAGAGTAAACCCATGTAAATATTACCCCAACTTAAGTATGCTTGGGTTCGGCATTCAGAAGTAGGAGCAGAGTAAATGCAACCTCACCAGGTCAGTTCTGTTTCCATTTCCACAAAATATTTTGCAGAAAAAAAGCTGTAAATGAAAGGTAAGTAATTGGAATTCTGGTAACAATGGTCTCCAAAGAATTTAAAATGGTCATTTCTCTAATACCACTTCTTATAAATTTGAAGAATTTTCCATTATATTTAATATTAAATCCCAGGATTTTTTTGTCATCACAAGCAGCCATTGGTCAAAATATTGGTTTGATACTGCTCCCCATTCCCTTATCCTTTCAGTTAACTGTACAGGCAGTCCCCGACTTACGTAATAGATGTGTTCCAACACTAGCAGCGCAAGTCGAAATTTACGGAAGTAAAAAAATATGTTAGTCGAAAATTACTCCGCAACTGAGCCCGTGCTCTCAAAATTATGGTCGATTCGGAGAAATACGGGAAATAATTTCTGGGCAAACTTCATTCAGTTCACTGCAAAATTCAAGAACTTTATTGTCGGTTACCTATATTGTGAAATTCATTGGGTGGTATTAAACTTTCACTTGCTAGTGATTCTTTTGTTTATGAAGTTCCCTTCGTGTATCTTTTTGGTACCTACTTTCGGCGCAGAAAGTATACGACCATGAGTTTGAGACTTAATATCTCTAAAACAGCTCGGCTGATTTTTACGAAGTTGACATAAAAATTTAGCTTGTTTCATTCCACATTAATCGATTATAAGAAAACTTTTTAAAAACTATAATAAGAGTTCGGTTCTTGGGATAAAAGGAAAAAAGAGCCCATTTTTTGGCCCGCAAGAAGCACATAATTCCTTCAATTGAAATAAACATGAGGCGGGAAAAGAAATAGTGTTATCATTGAGTGATATTTTTTGAGCTGGAATCTTATATTTTCCTCTCCCCCACGATACAGGCTTCCCTTCAATATAATATGTTCCTCCGCAAAAAGGTCTTAGCAAATATTTTTTACATAACCTCGGAAACAGTTACCATCTCTTTTCTACTTATATCATGTTCACTATTGAATGAAAAATTGAGTCACAAAAGTCATTATTTGAATGCAGTTCCTGGGAAATTTGAAGGGCATGCATTGCTGTATATTAAAAAGTAATAATCCCTTCATTGTTTACCGCCTTGAGAAAGTGCCATGACCATTCAAAGCCCATCCTATTCACGGAAATATCCTTGTATTTTCAAAATCTACACCATTTAGGCCTCTCGGCATGTGAAACCTCTTTTCGGCCAAACAAGAATCCCGAAATTAGCTTCGAAAATTTTCCAAGGGCGCTGATTGAAAATCGAGAAAATAGGTAGAAAATTAAATAATATTTTTGTTACTGCCATAAATGTATGGGAATGGGTAATATACAGTAACTCCGTAAAATATTCGAAAGAAAAAAAATTGACCGAACTGGGATTCAAACCCACACCACAGCCCGGAGATTGTTGGTCCAACGCCTCTAACCACTCGGCCACAGCTTCTGTTGACTAACACTCGCATTTCAAAGCATTTATACGGAGGGATTCTTTCGGATTTTTAATTCTTTAGTTGCATTTTTCTATCGAACTCTGGTCCAAATGGAAGAAAGCCATGACACTTTTCCAGCATTCTCTCTCTAGATTCAGAAAATAATTGCGTCATTTGGATCCCTAACATCATTCACGCGATGTCTCCTTGTTAGTAACATTCCGGCACATGCACTCGTTGAAAGTAGGCAACCATCCTTTAAATCCGTATTTTTCGTAACTCATCTTTTTTTTTGTAAGGTTGCCATTTACGCAAGTATGGATTTATGTAAGTCGGGGACTGCCTGTATTATTCCTTTACATGACTTCATTTTAACATCCCCCATAATTTTCCTGATGCATACAATGCTTGGTACTCCTTCTAATCGGGTGCAGCTGCTATGGCTTACTTAGATCCCTTTCTTCTTATCCTGGAGTCCCATGCAGGTGAGGTTGAGTGCCTTGTAGGCAAGATTTTTATTGTCCAGGTCTTGAATGTTAGCAGGTTGGGAGAATCAAGTTGAAGTGTTCAAAAAGGAAGAAGTGACAAGCAAAGCAATACTTTTTGATTCAACCCTCTATGCACAACTCTATAATCTGCTGAGTGCAATTGGGCAGCTATGGAATATGTAGAATGCAACAAAATTTAATTTGACCAATAACTTTCACAGAAGTTCTGCTTAATTATTTTTCTCGTTATATCAATAATAACAATGCTCTTTATTTATAAATTACAATAATTGGTGTAATTCTTAAGAAATTATCTCTTCTTCCAGGTGAATTTTCTACGAGCCCCCTCTTGCCCTGGCTTTTTCCTTTCTTTTCGCCGTAAATCCTTCGTTAATAGGCCAGCTGAAAAGGCAATCATAGAGACAACTTTTAGTCCCAAATAATGATCAGCTAAATTATATGGAAATAAAAATTTATATTTTCATGCATTACGTGTTTAAAAACTTATATCCTTGAAGAGCATTTACTTTAAATTTACTCCACAAGGCCTAATGCCCAATTAGAGTAAAACTTCAATCACTTGAACATTTCAATTCAAACTATTCATCGTTCCAAAGAATTAAAGAAATTTACAGTGAAAAAATCACTTGCCTGGACTGGCATCTGAACACATCCAGCAAATTAACTCCAGAAACTTTGAACAATGAAGCTTCCCAGGCATCATCTACCATTTTGAATCATAAGGATGCTTTGAATGAACTGGATGGCTCCAAAGAACTTTGATTTTCACTGGCGTACTCCACACATTACACACACCTCTTATAGATAAATTAAGTGCATCTCACTAGGAATTACCACCAGTCAAACCATTTTTAGTCCCTGACATGCTTAGGCTTATCATTACCCAAATGTCACGGTACAGTATTCGCATTACATATTTCAGTGCACAATTAACTAAATGATACACCTCAATGATATGCACAGAGTCTAAATCTTGATCAATAAGGTGGTAATATATTTTAACTATGAAAATTAGCATAGAAAGGATGACAAACATATAATGGAAGGAGCTCAACTAAACAATACATTTAAAATTCAATATCTTACTCCCATAGCAATAAATTTTAACTATTGTAGAAAGAAGTAAAAATGCTCCCCATTAGAAAAGCTATTGGAGCATCTAACCTGTTCACAAAGATTTGATGTGTTAGTGTCAAGTAAAACTCTCCATAAAATTACAGAACTAAATATTTACTTTGCACCACTGAACACCTAAAATTGATGGTGCATACAATTTTTGACACAATTATAGAGAGAAAACCTAGTATCAGTTAGTACAATGACAGAGGATATATGTACCAGCACAGGGAGACCTCTAAAAGCCATTTAATATTCATGGTCCGAGGATTTATGGGATTTATTATAAATAAATGGAACATGCACGAACTGATTAATTATGACTGGTTAACTTGATTTAAAATTCACTTATTTTAAGAGAAAGTAAGTTCGTGATTACTTCCTATATTTCTTAACCAAAATTAGAACCTGCTGACTTTTCAAAGCATTTATCCCTTAGCTCCCTTCGCTGAAATATCTCTGAAACATGATAAAAATGGATTTTCTTCCCTTAAACTAGATTGAGACTCTTCTAATATTCGCACATTAATTCATCACAGAATGAGCATACATAAATATTATATTCTATCGTAGTTTTCCAGGGCGATTAGATGAATGCTTCTCCATTTCCGGGTTTCCACCGCGTAGGTTGTTTTTTCAGACAACAGTTTTACCCTTATTCCAATGGGCGTCTTCAGGTCAAAGATGCAAAGAAGCATTCATACACAAATATTGATTCTTCGTCAATCTTTTTGCTTTCTTGTTTCCTAATTTTTTTATACTTTCCCATAATTCTAGAACCTGGCTCTTTACACTACTGAGAAACTATACATTACTAGATTTACAACTTGTTAGTGCCATACAAAATATGTAATGCTACTGCTCAGGAGAAGACAGTGACCTTCATTGGAGGAAGAATTGGGCAGGTTTTACAATATTATAAGACACCCTACATGGTATTCATCAACACTAGTATTATTATAGTACTAGAGTTCATCCATAGTTACCTAATCTCATCCTTTCAACGGTATCAGCACTAACAAAGCTACGCAGCCCCCATGCAATGGCCCATCTGACAGCCCCTGCTTGAGATGTCTCTCCACCACCTCTGACAGTAGCATCCACATCAACCTGGTCAACCAGACCAGTAAATATCAATGGAAATAATACCTAGAGAAATAAAAAGCAGAGAATGTATGTTTAACAATACAGCACCAAATAAGCCATCACAGTAAATTTAAAAATAAACAAGAGAGTAACGGGGGCTTAGCAATTGAATTTCCCAAGTTTTCCCCAAATGTCTTAATGTTTACTTCATAATACCCTTGAGACAAAGAGAGCTTGCCACATAACCCTTTTATTCCTTTTATTTCAGCATCACTACTTCACAGCTCTCCCCACAATGACACAGCATCAATTCAGGTCTAAAACGTCTTGAGCCACATTCTCCACATATTTGTCCTTAGTAATGCATATTTTTTTAAGGTGAAACAGATTCTGTGGTCCAGCTAATACAACAAGTCCAATAAGAGGAAATACCCATCTCACCCAGATGATTCCATAACATTCTCAATGCACACAGACCTAGAAAAACAATTCTTCAAAGAGTAGCTGAACCAAGCACTTAGAATTTTGACCTTCCATCAGTTCATCTTTCAAGATTTTTGGCAGCTATAGTCGAACAATCTAGTGAGAAAGTTGTAGAAACCTGCCAATACTTCCAGTGAACATAAATTTCCCAGATGGACCATGATATACCAAGTGATGCAATATCACCACAACTCAAATATTTGAGCGGAAAAGGGATTATAAAAGAGTAGCAGCTAAATACCAAATTACAGATTGACCAAGTTCTCTCGTTTAATGGGCATAAAAGCAGGGAGACAAAAATCTCACATTTACAGCTAAAATGTTCAACTAATAATGCACCTCCTGTATTGAAGGTGAAATTATTCATGCTTAAATCTCAGGGGCCATACATAATGCTCTATTAATGTTCAGAGCTAGTTACTCCTTGAAGATATCTCTCTTTAAAGCACAGTTTAAATTGACTGCAAGTGAGGAAACTGGTTAAAGGGAGATGTGTTTGTTTGTTGTGCTTCGTAATGTGAAATATTGGAATACTGCTTCCTGCGCTGTGTCAGCTCCGCAGAATTATCTTTTATTCATGAAGGAGTTAATCAAGTATGAGAATATAAGTAAGAAAGTGTCAGAGGTGGCCACAAAAAAGTTTGCTGGCCACTTAGGATGTTTATATCAGCAATTATTTGGTTTAGGCTTGTTAGATGCCAATGTCACACAGGATAGCAAACAGAAAATTGTCAAGAAAATTACGTCAGAGGCTGTCACTGAAGCGGTGAAAACTGTTCGTGACTCTCTCATAAAATACAGATTCAAAAGACAAGAGTTCATAACCATCAGATTTTTCAGGGTGCAACACCTTGTATTTGTGAATAAATTCTTCACGGGATTCCCACCAGGTTAGATTGAACATTAGAGCTAGAGCCGACGTTTCAATGGCTAACTCTGCCATCGTCAGGGCATTGAGTGCTGGGTCAAAATTTGTCCAGGTTTATATATCTTCCAGCCGTGCGTCAGGTCGTTTTTGATTGGCCGTTGTCGTTCCTGTGGATGTTGTTTTTTCGCTCCGTCTTAATTATCTTTAAAACTGGTTTCCATGCATGGCTGATCGCGTATCCCGTATCGCGGTTGAAGTTTTTATCTGCCAACCTTATCTCAATAGCCTCCTTTGTCAACCGGTCCCAGTATCCGTTTGATCTGCAAAGAAGTTTTGCGTCGTCAAATACGATTCGATGGTCCCGGTTGATACTATGTTCCGCGACGGCTGACTTCTGGGGGTGGGCCAGTCTGATGCAAGTCTTGTGTTCCTTAATCCGGGTCTCGATAGTCCGACCAGTCTCTCCAATGTAGACCTCTCCACATTCGCAGGGGATTTGGTATACTCCTGGCGTCTTCAGTCCAAGATTGTCATTAACTCTGGTTAGCTTACATTTCAGTTTCCGTGGTGGCTCATGGATTGTCTCAATTTGATGTTTTCCCAGAATTCTCGATATCCTCCCGGATATAGTGGAGATGAATGGGATGCAAGCCCTTGCGACCGGTTTCTCTTTCTTCTCATCAGTTCTTTTCAGGACAGTCATGTCTTAATGGCAGAGTTAGCCATTGAAACGTCGGCTCTGGCTGGACATCTAACCTGGTGGGAATCCCATGAAGAATTTATTCAGATCGTGCGCCAGGAAAGCACCAAGTCTTCCCTTGTATTTGATTAAGACATTTGGGCTAGAATATCAGTTTTTGAGTAAATGACACGAATTGAGATCCTTGTGATGAATACAAGTAAGCATGCTTGTATTTTTCTGACATGAATGTGGTAAATGATGTCGCTGAGCACAGTGTAGCACTTACTCAGGAGTATCTTGAAAGCATGAAAGCTGAGGAAAATTTGCAAAATCTCTAATTATAACTCATAACATAAGAAAGAAAACCAAGAAATGCACCAAATAATCCCTGTCTCTAAACCTATATTAGGTTCAAAACACCTTAAACATTGTTTTAAAGTAATTTTGCAAATTAAAAGACACTTTGACCAAAAGTTTACTTTATTTCTTAAAGTAGTTATGTATCTCCACTGAATCGACCCTGAGACACGGGTAAAAATCATCGGAACATGCTTTAACTTGGTGTACATATTCACTAGGATAAAAGGAAAGATTTAAAAAAGTTTGCACTGAAAAATTCCACATTTTGCATTTCAAGCCCATATAAGGGACACCCTAACCTAGGGCTGTCATCATTAAATGTATTAACTAAAAAAACGTGATCTCATCTCTGTGATCAGTACAAGCATTTCTAACAAGAGTTCTTTTTAGGCAAACTGACCATATTCTGCAAACACTCACTCCCATGCATTCCACAGTAAAAAGCAAATCATTTACTAATTACAATAGTATCTGTAACATAACCAGTAATGGCAGTATGTATCCCCAGTCCCACTCCATCATAAACATTTAAGATATTTACCCATGCTAAACAAAATATTCAATCTCATTAAGGATCTAAATAAGTATCTTGCATTGGAGAATCACAAGCCAAGATAATTCATATCTGACTCCATTTATTAGTACCAGGCAAGCTACATTTCAAATTTAACAATGAATAATTAATAATTATCTGTAAAAATAGAAACATCTTACTAAAAAATAGGATTAATTTTCAACAAAAACCAAGGTTCATTATATATAAGATGGATGGCAATCATTAATACATAAAACATTATAAAATTGAGTATTATTACCGGTTAATTACAGTCCTTTTTGAATCATTAAACTGGCACTATCATTACTAAGTGGTTGATTGGCACAGATTAATGGTTCACTACCCTTGTGATGCTCTTCAAACAAGAAAGTATGATCTCTTTGAATATACCAATTCCACACATACCATAAGGCATCATTCACATTAACAGTGTAGACTATGGGGTCTCTGCCCTGCAAAATCTCTGCCAGACCACAATTTCTACATGTGAATGTTGCTACCAAAAGCTCAGATACATGTGGGAGACATACAAATATTCCAGAAAATATAATTATCATTTATTTGCAAAAGCACATTATCACAGATACATTGTGCCAACAGTTGATTGGCCAAACTTTTGTATGAAAGAGGAAGATAAACTAATTTTCCATAGGTATTTCCAGTTGGGTACTCACACCATGTGTATAAAACATGAGTGAATCAGAAAATGATATCTCCTAAGTAAATATTTTCAGGTACACTTTATTTAATATTTCACCGATTAGAAAATAAAATCCTCCAAAAGAATTTCATAACGATTCTTCACTTATTTTTCTTTGGTGCTTATGTGAATTTAAGTCAGTGTTCACCAAAGTTTCTAACGAATAACCAATCTTTTCCAATGATTTCTTTATTTCGCAAACCTCTTTGGTAAGCCGTACTAATTCATCATTTACCTGTTTTCCTTCCCATGGTCTTGCACCACTACTTTGTAAAGAGGAACGAGTATTACACTGACGGCAAAAACGTGTGAGTGTGGATTGAGTAGATAAAGCATCAGCAGAACCATTTGGTCCTTCAGTTGCCATTCGACGTAATTTATTTCTGCTTCTGGCAACTTCAAGAGCATCTGCGGTCACACTTTGTGGCAAACGACGATCCCTAGGATCACATGGTCGAACACTAAGAACTACACGATAAGCAGACGGTGACACAAGAGCAGATCTTCTTAGCAGCCGAAGCAAACGAAACTTTAGATCACAAACTTTACCTTCACTAGCAAAAAGTGCAGATTCAACATATGCCACCAATTCTGTCTGCTGCATCAGCCCTGTTAGCCCAGCTGTTCTTTGAAGTCCCTGAATATCATGCACAGCGATACCAACAAGCAGATTCATCAGTGCAACAGTCACAAGCAAAATGAACATAACAAAAATTAGAGTGGGTACAAAAATTGTATCATCTTTCACCAAGTTATCACTCAACTCTCCAGTGGCAAACATAAGAACTTTCACAAATGACAGTGTAGAAGTAGGGAAATCATCATCCCCAGGAAAAAGCACCATAAAAGCTATCATAAATCCAATTAGCAGACAAGCATAGGCCAGGAGTAAACGGTAAAACTCTTTCAAAACAGTGGTGTACATGTGAACATAAGCAGCAAAAGATGGCAAGTGACCAATGACTGAAAGTAAATCAATCCATGCACATAGGAGGGATATTGATTCAAGTGGTCTCACCCAACCTTCATGAGGCCCATTAATACCTTTAAAAGCACACAATACGACAGCACCAGTGAGCATGGTCCACTCAAGAAGATTTTGAGCCTGGAAAACATAGTGACGAACTGACATTGCACTACTTCCCAAAATCCCCAAACCCTTCCTCAAGAATTCTATCACAATCAGGACACAGAGAGAGACAAAAGAAACTTCGATGATGTGAGAATCTTTTATTTTTTTCGCGAAATGACTGGTATCGCAAAGTACCACCGGAGACTTGGTTTGGTTACCCTCATCACTATTTAACACAATGCAACTATCACCTGAGCAATCACCGGCAGCGGTAACATTCTCCACCACAGTCCCATTGGCATCCTTGGATTTATTGGAAATACATGAGTTCGTGGCGATCGCATAAAACGAAAACACGAGGACGAAAATAGTGCAGAAAAATATCCTCGCCAAGTAAAATTTGCGCACGCGACCCCACTTGAGGTGCAGGAAAGCACGGCAGAGCGGATGCTCCAGCAGCGTCTCCGCCTGCCCCTCGTCCACCATAGTCTTCATGAACCGTGACTCTCGACCTCCTCCGTGGCGAATCAGTGCACGGAAATCGAGACGCACCTCCACCTCCCTCCTGGGTGGAGACTCCGGATCGTCGTGATCGGAAAGCGTGATGGCAGAGTCTAGAATTTCGACGACGGTGGAGAGACAGGCCGGCGTCCTACGAGCGACCAAACCGAGCGTGGTGGGGCCGTCAATGGCTTCGTCCCCGTCGGAATTCCAGCAGAGGAGCCTCCACCATCCGCAGCTCGTATTCTCGTGTGGCGGCGAGCTCCTGGCGGTCAGATCGGCGCCGGCTCGGATGAGGGCGTCCACGCACCCGGGCAGCTCGTTTATGGCTGCGAGGTGGAGGGGAGCCCGGCCGTAAGCGTCGGACACGCTCGGGTCGGCGTTGGCGTCCAGCAGCGCCGTCACTGTCTCCACAGCGGGGACGGAAAAGGCCGGCCGACGCCTACCAGACACGGCGACGTGAAGCGGCGTCCTCCCCTCGGAATCCGCCAGATTCGGATCACCTCCGGCTCTGAGCAACTCCACTACAGCGTCCGCGGCTTGGGCCCTGGCGCTGAGGTGCAGCGGGCTCTGGCCGCGAGAGTCCACGGCCGCGGGACTCGCTCCCGCCTTCAGCAAGACCCTTATGCCTTCGGTTTCCCCGTCGAGGGCCAATATGTGAAGCGGGGTGAAGGCGTTGTGGTCTTGCGTCTTCTCGTGCAGGTTGGCTCCCGCGGCTAGGAGTATGGGGATGCAATCCATGTGGCTGAGTTCGGCCGCCACATGCAAGGGGGCGTATCCCCTGGCTCCGAAAGCGTTGACAGAGGCGCCGGCGGCGACGAGGGCGTCCAGACATTCAGTGGCGTTGGCTCTCACGGCGTAGCCCAGGGCCGTCTCGTCCTCGTTCTCCACCGACAGCTCCGCTCCTGACGAAAGGAGCAACTTCAGTATCTCTGGGGAATTGCCGAGAGCCGCGCAATGCAGCGGTGTGAGTAACAACTGAAGCCTGCCCATCGAAACAGAATTGACGTCCGCATTCCGAGCTACAAGCGCTCTGGCGACGGTTGGGTCGCCGGATAAGGCACAGAGATGTACCGGGCCCAAACCAGTTTCTTCGTCCCTGGTGTCCACCCCAATGCCTTCTTTCAGCATTCTGTTTACAATGTCTGCGCGTCCCACAAACGTCGCCCAAAGAAATATTACTTTTTTCGATGCTACTGTATAGGAGTCGATCGCATCTGGTTCTTCGTTGCTCACTTCAATGGCCTCCAAAAGTTTGACACCAGATGATCCCACCAATCTTCTCATTCGGTCCATCAAACTATGCCGGACTCGATCTTTGCATATGCGAACGCTAAGGACGTCATCCATAGAATGGTGAATTTCAACTGCCTTCTCAACCAAATCTCCGAGATATACTTCATCTCCCGATGATACGGCGTCGTTAGTGTATCCTTCCACACTCCTTCGATCATCGGGCGGCATCAAATCCCTTTGTTTCTTTGACTTCAATCGCTTCAAGAGGGAAGGGGTCACAGATTTATACCGAAAGGAAGTCTCTTTGGACGGTTTCCTCTCCACCACCGTCATGCTGGTCGCACGGTCCATTCTCACCCTCTTCTTCTCCATTTTTCCGGAGAGCGGACCTGAGAATAGTAATTTTTTACCTATAAATTCGCCTAAATAATGCAGCAAATAATAATACAAATAACTGAGAAGATGTGAGAAAGAGATAATAGATATAGAGATAATAGGTTACTGAGAGATACTTATATTTTCATAGAAAAAAGGAAATTCCCATAACTTTTCCTCATACATTAAATGCAAACAGGAATTATTAAAATTATGCATTAAATTATGTAAACATGATGAGTATAAGAACATAACACCTCTACAAAAAGAAGGAGCGGTGAAGATTTTCCATGAAACAAGTCAGATTGGAATCTTGACCTTCGAGACGCTACGGGGCATGGCAAAGATATCCTTGAGATAGCTCCGGTTAGTAGTCATAAGCAGCAATAAGACAACCTTTGATACATCCAAAGACCTTCCATTGTAAGGAAACTTTTGTAAGCTTTCCGAGTCAAGCAATTGCATTGAAAAATCGAATGTGTGAATACACTAGAATGAACTCACAAGCACCTGTTATCGCTGATTTTTCAAGTAAATAACCTTCCTTCGAATCCTGTACTTTACATTAAAGTATATACACCAACCTTATTTCCAAAATTTAGTCCAGTTGCTGACAAATTCAATTAATCAATATTCAAACTATATTCCGCTATGAGCGCATTACGTCATTTTAAAATAACAGGTGGGAGAGGACGGGAGATGCGTCAGAATGAAAACTTAACAGTAAGGACACGAATCATTTTTGATAACATAAGGCATAAGAAGCGGTTCTCAATCCACAGTGGCAATCCTTTGCGGACGAGCAACAGAAATGAGGTCTCGTATACGGTGATGATTGAAGTTTCCACGGGGATTTCAACGCCCGTGAATCATAGCCCCCTCCCCTCTCAGTGGGCAACAACATAACGAAACTAACTGGCAGATGGTAAAGTCTCACGAGCGCGTTAATTGACAAGACACGACTCTCAAGAGTTCACGCATCGAAACGAATAATTTAATAAACTGGTCTTTTTGATACACTAAAGTTACAACGTAGAAATACAATTATGATCTTGCCACATCGCGTACAAAAGTACGTAACAGACGGTACCAATCAAGACGTACATACTTATACTTACCAAAGTTTTCAGATCTTAAAGGAAGATTCGCCAAAAGCCGTGGACTGACATCGCTCAGCACTGCCCACAGGCTAAGCCCCCACACTGTGCCACTTCCCACCGCTCCGAATCGTCTTTGGGCAGGATGACACCATGAGGAAGCCACATTTGTCATCCAGCGCCGTCGTTGGCACTTAAAAGAACTACAAGGAGAAATGCGCGGTTCGTAGGACTCACTCATCGATGACCTACATAAGTTTTCGATGGATGGGAAACCTCTTGCGGCCGCGTCCTCTCCATATGAATGCATTTCCTTTCGTTCCACTCCGATTACCAGGGAAATTCTCATCAACACTGAGTCAGTCGAGAAGCATTTGCACCAACGGCGGATTTCCAGCGTGTTACCGTTGGTCAAGAGTGGGAAATTTGATGAATGAGAACAATGAACGGATTAATCAACGCATATATCGTAACTGCATGATAAAATCGAACTACGGGCATTTTCGGAAACGAGTAGCGAAGCACAATCACCAAAAATATATAGATAACAGCTGATTTAAAAACTGCGCCGCCAAGCAATGGTCTTAGTAAAACGGCAATGCGAAAACCTTAAACAGGTGAAATTAAAAAGAATCGCTAATCGTGATCTGTATTATAGAATTTGCAAAAATCAAAGAAAATCCCGGACAGGGTAGTGGTCTGCGCATTAGTTAGAAATTCCAAAGGTCCATGGTTCGATTACCACGGAAACTTATTTTCCTTAAGCAATTTCTAAGACTTTCTCAACCTTTTCTAAACTTTCGGCAAAATTATTCTAATGAATTTATTATACCACAGTTTCTAATCCACAATGGTACAGGACGCATCTACCCACACAGCCAAAAACAATTTCAATAAATATTTTATTAATGAAGTAAGTAAACGTCTGAAAAATAATTGTTTTCGTTCAAATTTTTAATGCAATGAAAATGAAAAAAATATAATAATCTCAATTTTTAAAAAATATTTATGAATGCAGAATAAAACATTTTTCTTTCAATGTTTTTTTTTAGACGTTGAATAAAATGTATTTTAATGCCGATTAATAAATGTGGAACCCTATTTTCTTAAAAACAATTTCGACTAACAATACGTCAAAAATATGTCCCTACATCCACCTGGCAAGATGAAGATTTTTTGATAGTAAGGAAGACGTGCAACTGTTTGATGGGAGCATCATTTGTCACCTCAAGGACTATGACAGATATGAATACCTCAGTGTCCCCCAATGCTGAACACAGGCAGTTGCAGCTGTGAAGAAAAGGCTCACCACCAAGTAAATACAGACTTAGGAAAATCTTGAGTTCTGAGCTGTCTGGCAAGAACAAGGTTCTTGCCACCAACATCTCTGCGTTCCTACACTGCTATATACCTTCAGATGCATGAAATGGAACGTCAACGAGTCGCTGAACCTCGATAGGGGAACGAGCAAGATGATGAACATCTACAGAAGTCTTCATCTGAAATCTTCCGTTGCCAGATTGTATCTCCCTTGCAATGTAGGTGGTAGAGGACTATTGAGTCTGGAGTGTCTCCAAAACACAGTTGTCCTAGGTACAGCATTTTGTGTGTTCAAGAGCAGAGACCCCCAGCTCAATATTGTGAGAGAGCATGAGAGTGCGGAAGCAGAGATATTCTCTTCGAGGGGGCAAAGATGGCAACGCACAAAACCAGTCTCGACTTAGACCTGTCATCCAACAGAAGCAAATATGACATGCCCATCTTGTCACTGAAGGCAAACATCCTGAAGTTGAAATTTCAAAAAATCCAAGCAGAAGGCTTTGCTCAAGACACATACCGATAAGCCCGCGCATGGATGTTTCTATCGAAACATGGAAAAGCATGGGCTATTGAAGGAGCTTACGTTTGCCTCCCAACTCTCCATCGGTCTTAAGTCTGAGATCAAGGGTTTCGTCCTCACATTCCAGGATGGTGTCATAAAAACGATGAGATCTTGGATTCCTTTAGGGATCTAAACTCAGAGGTGGAACGCGTTCGGAGGGGCACTGGTGTCGATCTGCGACTATCCATCTGCAGCATTGTTCCACGGACTGACTGCGGCCCTCGAGTTTGGGACAGGATTGCCTGGATCAACAAGAGGCTGTGGAAATTCTGTGTGAGCATTGGGGCAGAGTTCGTGGATCTTCGGCCGGTGCTTAGATCGTGCCGGGCTCCCCTCAACTCGTCTGGGGTGCATTATTCCAACGAGGCGTCTGAACGGGTGGCTCGTAGGATTTTTGAGCACTGTAGATATTTTTTAGACTAGAGGGTAGGTCATCTAGTGGGATTTGTAAAGATTTGACCGAACGTAGCCTCCGAGGAAGTCCGCATTGCGAAAATGTTCACATCCAAGTAAACTTAGAAGGACTAAAGCCGGAAAATAGCGACAATATTCCCAAAACGCGTACTCCAGCGAAAGAAATTATATCAAATGTAATAAGCACTTCCAGTGAAATTCGCCCACCTAATACCCATAAGCGTGGAAAAGAACCAACCGACACTCAATCTACATAATATGACATTAACTTTGTAGTAGTTAATTGCCGTAGCGTTAAAAACAAGCGCGCTGAAATCGAGCATATATTTCAGGACGCAGACGTGGTCATAGGAACGGAGAGCTGGCTTACAGAGGATATAAGTGACAGCGAAGTTTTTCCTCCAGGATATAAAATCTACAGATGCGATCGAAGCGATAGGACAGGAGGCGGAGTTTTTATAGCAGTTAAATCACATTTACACAGCACCGCCCATGAAATAACTGATAATGAAATAGAAAGCGTATGGTGTACAATTAAACAACGAAACAAAAGGAGTATACATGTTTGCTCTTTTTATAGACCTCCAAACTCCGAAGCTGATATTATTTACCAATTAGAAAATCAAATATCCGCATTTACTTTGAGAGACAGTAAAAGTGTAATCATTATTGGGGGAGATTTTAATCTGCCATCTATAAATTGGGATTCTTACACTGTAAAGCCAAATTCAAGGAATAGGGAAATCAGCGAGATCTTACTCAACACACTTACTAAGCACTCACTCGCCCAAGTAGTTGACAAGCCTACGAGAGGAAATAAAATATTAGACCTTTTTGCAGTAAGCCATCCTAGGTTGATAAAACAACTCGATATTATTGATGGCATAAGTGATCACAGAGTAATTTTTGCAGCCTTAAAACTTGAAGTAGAGTCAGCTGTAAAACCGAAACGCAATATTTATTTATTTGATAAATGCAACTTCATAAAATTTGGCGAGATGCTTAATGATTCGTACACTGACTTCGTAGCTAAAACAGAGGACAAAAGCACTGATGCATCATGGAAATATTTCTTAGAAATTCTACGCCAGGGAATCAACGAATATATTCCGCGAAAATTGAAATGTGATAGTAAAGAACCTCGCTGGTATAACAATGATGTTAGGAGGGACCTTAAGAGACAGAGAAAACTGTACAACTTATTCAAAAAGTCCATTACGTTAGGTGACAAATCGAAGGAACTTGAAGCAAAAGAAAGTTACGCTGCACAACGCTCAAAAACCAAGAAATCAATGCGTACTGCATTGCGAAATTTCAAGAAAAAAGTACTTGGTGAATTACTCGAAGAAAATCCGAAATCTTTTTGGTCATATGCGAGAGAGCTTCAGGGAAAATCTTCAACCGTAGATTCGTTATTTGATAAAGATGGCAAACTTGTCACCGATAATATTGACAAAGCTAACACGTTAAATTCCCACTTCGAAAGTGTATACACTACAGACGATACTCCATGTTATTTCGACATTTCATTCACTGAGGAACCGATGAAAGAAATCACTATTCAATGTGATGGGATAACTAAACAGCTACAGTCGATCAAAAATAGTAAATCTCCGGGTCCGGAGGGAATACCCGCGCGTGTCCTCAAGGAATTAGCGCCACAGATCGCACCGTTCTTAGACATAATATTCAAGAAGTCATTGTCTGAAGGAAAGATACCAATAGACTGGAAAATTGCAAACGTTACACCGATATTCAAAAAGGGAAACAGACATGACCCAGGGAACTATCGACCAATTTCATTAACGTCTATTATAGGCAAGATACTCGAACATATCGTCGTTAGCAATATCATGACGTTCCTGGACAGTCGTAACTTCCTTCATGGCTGTCAGCACGGCTTTCGGAAAGGTAGATCATGTGAAACACAGCTCGCGCTCTTTCTTCATGACGTTCTCAAATCTGGTGAATCGAAAACACAAGTGGACGCATTATTCCTAGATTTTAAGAAAGCTTTCGACACGGTACCTCACAACAAACTTTTATACAAATTACAGTCATGCGGCCTAAACGAAACAGTAGTAAACTGGATACGCGACTTTCTGAGTGATCGTAAGCAAAAAGTAGTTCTTGACGGAATTAGCTCTGATGCAGTTAAAGTGACATCAGGTGTCCCACAAGGAAGCGTAATCGGCCCCTTTTGTTCATTATATACATAAATGATCTATGCTCTCGAATTAGCAGTAAAATACGTTTATTTGCTGACGACGCTGTCATCTATCGCGAAATTAATGATCACTCTGACTTTGAAATTCTATCATCGGATTTAAACAACGTTCATGTGTGGAGCCAAGAGTGGGGACTCGAACTTAATCTGAGCAAATGTGCGGCGGTACATTTCTTGCGGAGGTCGTCCAACTATCCCCGTGTATATGCTGTGGATGGCGTTAAGATAAAGGCGACAGATGAAGTTAAGTATCTGGGAGTTACGATAACCTCAAACCTATCGTGGGGAACACATATAAGAAATATTTGTGGCAGAGCTCTGAAGAAGCTAGGATTCGTCAAGCGTATTGTGGGAAGATTCTCAGATGAAAAAGTAAAAGAGAGGTGCTATTTCGCACTCGTCCGGCCACACCTTGAATATGCAGCAAGCATATGGGATCCGGTGCAGAAAGAATTAATTCGGGAACTTAATAAAATACAAAGGAAAGCTGCGCGATTCGACAAAAACTGCTACGGGCGTACAGACAGCGTTACGCAGATGTTAAACGAATTAGGCTGGGAGCCGCTAGAGACTCGGAGGCTGCGCGCTAGGCTTAGATTACTTGAGCAATTGAGAATAGATATCTTTCAGAGTGACACGGAGAACATCATATTAGAACCCCACTATATTTCCAGGTCCGACAGAAACGATAAATTAAGAGAGATATTTTGCCGAACGGATAGGTATGGGAATTCGTTTTTCCCCCGAACAATAAGGGACTTTAATAAATGCAAGGCGTAATTTCATAGAGCGTTTCCTTTTTATATGTAAACGGCTGGTGTCCTAACACCCCCCGCCACACGCCTATTGAGGCGGCTTGCGGGGTAGTATGTAGATGTAGATGAAAAACACGTGTACCACGGCCTTATATTCAGTGGAGGCAGCGGACACAAGAAGGAGGGTGTGCTATACCCAGTTGGAGACTTTGAGTCACCTTCTCTCCATCTGCAGTTACTATGGGAGGACAGCATATTATTTAGCTCAGCACAACGCAGCCTTGCGGGTGTTATATTTTCAACTGTGACACCATAATGGCATCGACGAGACACCTGTGCTGCCCTATGCCCCTGGAGATATTGAGTCCATCATGGAGAACGATAAATGCACAATCTGGTGGAACTACTCCTTCCCCACCACCAGGCAGTTGGAGGCGACCAAGCCTAATATCATTCTCTTTGACCACCTTATATGCTCCATGTTCGTAATTGAGTTTTCAGCTCCACCTGGCACGCACATGGATGCAAAAGAGCTAGAAAAATTGATGAACTATCAAGACCTTCTTTTTGAACTAATAGGTTCAAATTTTCAAGATAAACATTTCAGCCGTTCTTAAGTGATACTGGAACGTACATACATACATTCAAACATTGACTTTCATGCATATAGATGAACATACTTGTATTGATAACGCTTGTGAAATCAAAGGTAAAATGCGGTGGTTCTCCTTCCCAATGGGGAAAATGATCCACTCTATAGTCACCATTAATTTTGATAGTTTCCATCCCACTTAATTCATATTCCATCCATAACAAGCACGGCTACACCCCATTTATCCTCAGAAGCATTCGGAGATTTTAGCCACAAAATAGCAGATGCCCATAAACCCATAGTAGAAGTGTATGTAATGACTCAACTTCGTAGTTGAGTAGTCACTATGTAGAGGACTCTGGCGTGTACACACTTGTGACGAGTGTAGTTTATTTAGTTAAAAGTAGTTTATATTACCATTAGGCCAAATAAACTCTAGATAATTTTGTTGGACACAGAAAATAATTAGTTTTTTCTTGTTTGTGTAAATTTTTAGTGGGACACTAATGATGGTGATTTTTTTACATGTGTGCGTATTATATGTTATTTGTTAGAGGTAATTAGACCTTTCCTCTTCAAGAGGGTGGTTTAGGCAGTGTTTCAAACGCTTGGTCCCCAAATCCTCCTACACCATGCACCTCTTCTCACACCCTCCCCCCCCTTGCATCCCTTAGAAATCCCCTCTAAACACTGCATCCCTCCCCCAGCCATCGGAGTCGCCTAGCAGTCTTCCGAGAAACCCACATCCTCTATGGTACTCATTTTTACACTTAAAGGAAATCCTCTACCCTTCCCCTTCCCAACCCGCCCCCCCCCCCCCATTCCTTTCCTCAGCATAAGCCCTGACTATATATTCTCAACCAACCTACGGCTAAATGCACATGAGTATGCCACAGTGTGGTGAAACGCGCATCGTGCCAGCGGAATTAAGTTTTGTGGAAATAACAAAGGTGGTTTTCTCAACATGAACATAATGTTCATGTTTATGATACTGCAGTAATGAGGTGCATTATTCAAGTGGTTACAAAAATTGTACAAACAACAAGCATTCCCTTTTTGTTAAAATAAAAAAACTGCAGGTTGACATTTTACAAAAATGGCTTATCAATATTTTTTGCTTCGGCGTTATCTTTTATTTAAATACCCTTGACATTTCTTGTTAGTACCACTCAGATTAGGAGGCACTAAGAGGATTAAGTAAAAAATAATGTTAACAAGTATAGCTGTAAAAATATCCTGTAATTTTTTGTGCAGTATTCAAGTAATCACAAAATATACGATGAAATGGTTTTCCTCGAACAAAATATAACTTAAGCATCATTTATAAACTAGGCCAATAACTCTCACCTGTTCACGTGACTGGATATTTGCAAAATAAAGAATGTCCATCCCATTTATGACTATTTTCCCAGATCCAGGATAAGTTAAAGTTGCCTCTGCTACAGCTGTTTTTCTGGTGGCCTCTGCAATTTAATAAAAGTTTAACATTAGAATACAATTTATGCATTGACAAAATTATCTTAACTTTAAGTTGAAAAGAAAAAAGCATGCATACCAGTAACAGTAATGACAGACTTTCCATCCTCACGAACTTCAGGCTGAAAAGAAAAAGATGCATGTTAAAATGTTTTTATTCAGTTGTAAAAGAGAAATGTTTAAGGGTTGAATATTGGATTTATTCTGAACCACCAAAAGTATACATAAAAAGATGCAAACAAGTGCACTACATTTTTCTTCAATAAAATTCAAAATATTTTCTTCACATCCACTTCTCCACACACACAAATACTTTCTATTCCCTGATATTTCCATAAGTTGTACAGCACAAGTTCTCTTTAGGTGTGCTAGAGTTCAATACATGTATTTATATAGAATATTATCCACTATGATGGCTGGAAAATAGGGTAGATCAAAAAAACGTTTTATTCAAAATCGGTCTGTGGCTAGTGCTTAAAGTTTGTGGTTGGTGGTCCCTATAACCCATAAAAAATTCCAATTTGATCGAATTATATTTTCAGGCTGTGCTTTTTAGTCAAAATTTTAAATTTTTATGAAAAATATCAACAATTGGCAAATTTCCCTGAGTTTATAGATGTTCCTGGAGTGATTTGATGGCAAAATATGACATAGCTTGTATGTTGCTTAATATTGGTGATTGAGTTTGTTTGCATCAGGCAAAATGGTTTCTTATTTTGCCTAAATTCGTCAAAAAACACCAAATATACTGAAATATTACGGATGTTGGGTAGGCAATAACCCGCTATAATAACTCGACCCCAACAACTTAAATTTACCAAGAACGATAAGGTTATTGGAAATAAAGTAAACTGCAGCTCTTAGTTCATCGAATATCCAGCACTCACCTAAAGTAGGTGGCTACCATCGAGTGTCATCCATCCACCCACCCAGGTAGACTGGCCTATTTAGGTTTTTAAGTCTGCTATGGTATCAAACTTCGGTAATATTTTCCTGTCCATCGATCGAGCTCTTATGTAGCCATCTCGGGAGTCATAACCACATATAGCAATTGATGCAGCAGTGCAGGTCACTGGCCACCCATAGGAATATCACTGACCTTTCATTTATTTACATTGCAATAAATGGTCAGTACAGATCCACTGAAATACTCCCATACTTTTCACTTCACATCCCCACCCGTGCCTTGTGCAACAATCACCTTATACACCAACCTAAATTCTGTCTTTCTCTCTCCCAGCGATCCCTTTTATAGAGGCTTCCTACCTACTACAGCACTATTTCATCTGCCTACCCTTCCCTCGATCTCTCTGTTCCCTTCGAATCATTCAAGCACCAGCTTGAAAAGCATTTTCCTCCTGATTCCCTAACTTTCCATGTAGCTGTAGTTTATTGATTTATATTATTATCTTTGTTAATGCTACAGATTCTAAGTTGATAATGCTCAATGTAAAGGCAGACATCGGCTGTTTTTTAATATATACTTGAAATTAATCAAATCAAAGGTACGGTAAAAGAAGCGATATTACAAAATTTCCAAAATCACAAAATTATAAACCTTAGTCCCATCCCACTAGAAACAAAAAAAACTTTATTACAAATTTTGATGCAACAATGGCATTCAAGCAGACATCCAAAATGCTGCATCATAAATCATGAAGCTTCGCCACACGTACTGTGCCCAAGAACTTCAGAACTACCACATAAACATTGGATACTTCCCCTAAGCTATTTAGCTGGGTTGAGGGTACAGGACTCCCATTTGGTTACTGAACTTTGGAGGGACACTTGAAGCATGAGAGGTCAAGGAGGGGTGAAAGGGAAGAAACGAGGTTCCCTTTCACCCCACCCCAAACTCTCATGCTTCTATTGACCCTCTGAAGGTCACTAACCAAATGGGGGTACTGCACTATCTACCAGAATAATCCTCCCTCCCCCGCCAACTTTCCGGCCTGGCTTTGGCTCCAATCCTCCCCCTCCACCCACTTTCTTATCCCATCCCCAGTTCCCAACCCCCTTTCCAATTCCCCACCCCACTACAAGAGGTATGTGATGCATGAAAAGTTTCTCTAACAGTGTTTTCTACAGTGGGTTTGGAGTTTTTGGCATGTTTTCTCTGGAAATAGGTCAACTTTCAGACCAAGCACTCCCTGAAAGTCATTTACTCTAAAAGGAAGTACTGACAAGGGCTGCACTATGAATTCCGTACTAAGTATTATATGCCCTCCCTCTAAGAGGCCATAGATTATAAAGAGGGTATACTCCATTATGTATCCAAGTGTATCATTGCTACATTATTCTAAGGCTCGGTTTCGCTAACAGCAATTACAGCTTGATAGCCAATAGCATGGAGGGGTTAAAGCCAACATGAAGAATGGAATCAGGGGATAACTTACTTTTTCTCCTCCTCTTTTCCTTTCCCCTCTAATCTATATAATAACCTCTTTTCCTTTTCATCATCTATATTCATCCATACAAACTCAGGGTTGTCACTACATAACAACCAACAAAAAATGTAAGAGAGGGGAATGCACTTTGCTTCGTGAATTCTTAACTTATAATAATAATAACTTTTATTAAGAACTAGGGAGCTCATTCCCCTGGGTTCAAATGAACAGAATATTTGAAAAATATAAACTATAACATATGAACTTATGTGAATATTTTTCAGCCTTGATTAATATAACTTACCTTGGGAATACTTTCTGATTTAGTTTGACTCATGAGTAATTTTCGAAATGTAAATACTTCATCCTTTACTCTATAAGCATAGGGGTGCTGGACTAGTCGTTCCATGGCTTTGACAAAATTTTCATACTGTAAGATGAGAAGAACAAAGAAAAAGTAATGCTACCATAATTTATCATGGTTGAAACCATGTGTAACAAAGAAAGCTCTTAGACTATTGAAAGTTATTCCTCATATTTATTAACTAATAAATTATTCACCACAGAATAAAAAATACTTTAAAATATGTAAGTGTCATATTTTATTACAAAACTACAAAATTATGTGAATGACAAAAACACCATAAATTTCCCCTTGAAAATTTATCAATACCATTTTGGAGGAAGAAAAAGGATGTTCATACCTCACGATCATTTATAGTTTCAAGGAGCAATTCCTCCAAGTTCTCCTTGGCCAACCATTCTGATCCTGACAAATCCCTGGAAAATATTTAGTAACTGATATAAGTGGCATTTTCCCACAACCACTTAATTTTAGGTAATCAATTAATATGTCAACATTTTATGCAATGAAAAGGAAAGAAAAGGTACCAAATAACAATTGAGGGTCTGAGAGTCAAAGTAATACAAGCAACAAACATCGTCCAGTGTCACCTGTATCCCTCTACTCTGGTAAGAAATGACAAAAAGCAAAGTAGCTTAAGTGTTCGGCGGCTAGATCACAGCACCATTATTAATTATCATTATTATTAATTATTCGTCTGGTCTGGGTTCAGATCCCAGTCCTGGTGAATGAGTTTTCCACTGTAAATTTCACACAATTACTAAATTATGACTTTGATTTTAGAATATGCACTACAGAATCTTCTTGCATTGTCATGAAGGAAAAAATGCAGTGTTCCTGTGTAGAATTCTTACCTGATTTTTCCTTGAGCCCATTAAATACATGACTGTTGATGGCTGATGCTCAAGACTAATTCCATCATCAAAAATTATGTGAAAAGCTCTTTTTATTGTATTTTTTTACCAAAAGGCATAGTAGAAGACAAAAATTAACTCCTGATTTCATTGAGGTACATATTGTACATATTGTCAAAGAGTAGAGGTGAAGTAATTGTAGACATTTGGGAAAGCTAATGCACAAATAAATTATGAAAATAAACACTCTGCCATTAGTGATGAAAACAGTAGCGTAGCCAGGGGGTGGGGGGGCCCAATGTCCCCCAACCCCCTGTGTTCTGGCACACCTAAGTCTGTGAATGTTTCCATTCTAAAGTCCCAAATACGTACATGAATCGAAGTCATAACTTCATAATCAACAATAAATTCTACAAGGTGCACAAGATTGGATCATAGTATATTATGAACAAAATAATACAGTAACAGTTTATAGCAGTATGTTAAGTTTAGTAAACTGGTGAATTTATAAGTCGGCGCCCCCTAAAAATTTTAAAGCGAGCATTGACGGCGCGGCGTAGACAGCTCATTGAATCAGCTGATATTGTATTAAACACAGTGGCATAAGGATTGCAAGGAACATTGGAAGCAATGAAAAATTATTTATTTATATTATTTATCAATTAATAACATTATACTGTTTGATGTGCAGCAATACGTTTTTATGTTCTACGCATTCTTTTCACTCTGCCGTTTTACGATACTACCGGTTGAATGATTTTGTGTTTGTGAATTAAGAAACAGTTTATTTTTTTCAAGTTATTTGTTAAATGATACAGATTTTATTCAAATTTCATTGAATTTGTTATAATTTATCGAATTCCCTCATAAAAAACATCGCGGAGTCTACAAGTATACTGGTTACTACCATAGCACCCGTAGTCCGGCACAATCCCTAATCCGGCATCGCTCGAGTGCCGACGGTGCAGGATTAAGGGTGCTCAACTGTATTAGTATTAAATGCTGGTTAAGTACTCAAAACTAGAGTGAATGGCAATCGGTGTTTACCTAATCATTAGAGAATCCTCCAGGAATTGTGTTAAAATGGGAAATTTGGTTGTGCTATGTGAATACATTCACAATTGGCTTATCAAGTTAAAGCTAAAGTTGTGTTAAACAAATTCATATTAAGTGAAGGATACCTGTAATGTAAATCTATATATTACAATATTGTAAAACATTTCCCTACTATGCATGCACTCTTGACATGGTACTATGCATGTTGCTGTGGTATATAGCACCGCCTCCACAGATAAAATTCAGCAAATAAATTTCATCCAATATCAGCTAAGATGGTTTGGTGTAACATAAGAAAAAAATTAATGAAATACAGGCAGTCCTCGACTTTCGTACACTTGACTTTTGTACAATTTGCTCTTTCGTACGATCCAAATTGATACCTTTTACTTGTCTTTCGGACAGCAAATTCGGACTTTCGGACATTTGTCGAACAATATTTTTGAATTTCCCGCAATGGTGCATGGCGCATCCTGGCATTCAAATGTTTCATCTAGCATTCTCGCTCGCTAGTATACACGACTGTGGACAGTGTTAACTTAGAGCAAGGTATAACTTGTATATTTACTGAATTTAATTAATGTCGTATGATAAGAATGAGTGGAAAACTTAAATATGATGTGACTGAGACCAACGAAAGTGTAGGTCACGTAAACTTAATACTGTCGAGCAAAAGATGGGAATTGTTAGACGTGCTTAACTGGGAGGATCTTTTGCTACAATCGGACGATCATTGAACTTAAGCCGTTCAACTGTGTGTTCAATAGTAAAGGGGAAAGATAATGTTAAATAGTAAAGGGGAAATATAATGTTCAATAGTAAAGGGGAAAGATAAAATTATAGACCAGTACGAAATGCTGGGAATTGCAATGCGAAATTCACGAAGTTGTGTATGGCATGTACCTAGGAAACGTCATTCTATTTTCGCTTGTCATTTGTCCAGTTTGGGAATGTGAAATTTTGTTGCTTCTTTAATTGTAACAAATTAAATGACATCCGAGTTTAAGGTTCCAAAAATTAAATGTCGTGATGCTTCTTGTTTTGTGTCTTTATAGTGATAGTGGACGTTATCAGTGAAATGTTAATTTCTGCTTGGGAAAAATTAGAAATGCATATGTATATATTGAGTCTAGGTGTTACTTACTACACAACGGTATTCTTTTAGAACCGTTTATCAAGACTACGTAGTTTTAAAAGTAATTACGCAGTTTGAAATATAATTAATGTATTTTTAAACTTTTGTATTAAAAATAAAATTTCCTTACAATTGATATGAGGTTTTAGTATGTATATTTAACTCTCCGGGAACGTAACCCCTATTTACTATGGGACTCTATTGTTCGACTTTTGTACATTCGACTTCCGTACATGTCTTCACGAACGCATTATGTACGAAAGTCGAGGACTGCCTGTAATACGAAATAAATAGGTTCAAAGCAGAAGTGCCCAAATATTGGCTAAAGTAAAACTTTCATGATATGACATGCAACAATATGATGCACTTAAAAGTTTTCTACATCTACACAATACCCTGCGAGCCACCATGGGGGCATGAGGCAGTGAGTGTTAGGGAACGAGCCATGAATGGAGAAGTGATAGAAAAAAAGGAAATGGAAAAGGGAAAGGACAAAAAACTAAAAGTGAATTATTTCAAGGAGTGGAGGAAGTTCAAGGAGTGTCATAGTCTTTTGCTCTGTTTGGTGCTTGGGGAGAAAGAATTTTTGTGCATATCAGTTCAGCAGTGTACCTCTCTAATTTTTGTCACTTCAGTTTTATAGATATATTGTATGATTAAAATAATATCCTGTGTTCTCCAGAAACTTGTCTAATATGAATTTTGCAAGTAATCTAAGTCTAGTGCTTAGCCAACAAGTCCTTCCATCAGTTTATTAACCCTCCTTGTTTGCTCATAGCAGACTTTAACGAGGCTTGTGGCTTTCCTTTCTACTTTGTTCATTTTGCTAACATATAGGACCACGACATACCTCACAATATGCAGGGCCAAGTTTGTGATTCTGTGACATTACACTACATTATTCTATTTCATGTTAGGAATGATAAAAATTATGCGAATTTCACAAAAGTTAGTTTATTCACGACCTGGGTTTCAACACAATATGTCATCTTCAGGTGAAAATACAAAGTTTTAAGTCAATATATATAGAAAGAGTGGAGGAGAATTGGGAGGGGAGGGAGATGGGGGTGGTTGGGATGGAGAAGGGAGGAGGGATTGGGTAGTGGGAAGGAGAGGGATGGGTGGAAGGAAGGAGCTGCACTGCGGGATACCTAAGGGATTCAAAGGGGATAGAAAGGAGTGGAGTGTGGGAGGGGAGCGTCTGCTCATTAACCAGGAAGGTCTTTTTTCGGGTGTGTTGGATAATCTCCAAGGCTTCGAGGGTGTCTAATCTATGTTCCTTTCCCTCAATGTGGAGAATATCTGGGGAAAAATCACTGTAATCACTGACCAGACAGATGCAGGCATGAGGAAGCTGAACCATTTCCCCACTCCTCCCTCCGCCGGACTTCCCTGAGGACCCTCGGAAAGCCAGATAGTGGTGACGACACCAGCAAGCCTACGCCCAAGAGGATGACGCACCTGCGATGCAACAAACTCCCAAGCACAGTCACACGTCTTCCCACCCCACCTTGCCACCAACCCTATTCCACCCCCCCCCCCCGCTCCTTCCTTCCACCCATCCCTCTCCTTCCCACTACCCAATCCCTCCTCCCTTCTCCATCCCAACCACCCCCGTCTCCCTCCCCTCCCAATTCTCCTCTACTCTTTCTATATATATTGACTTAAAACTATGTATTTTCACCGGAAGATGACATAATGTGTTGAAACCCGGGTCGTGAATAAACTAACTTTTGTGAAATTCGCATAATTTTTATCATTCCTAGCATGGAAAAATTTCACGTAATACACCCTGAAACCGCAAATATTCTATTCTATTTCATAATGAACACAGGGAAAAATCAAGGAGAAATTCTCAAATTCTGTTAAAACCCAAGAAAATTCCTAGTCTTCAATCAGGTGTTAATTTCAAGGAGTTTTTCTCAGTTTTCAAGGATTTCAAGAAGAAGTGCCACCCATGGATTGCAATTCTAAAAGTGAAAAAAGCTTGTTATAAATTAATCACAAAATACGTGACTAAAAGTGATAATATACTGTAGATAATATTTTAAAATTCCACAAAGTTTATATTAAATGTGGAAAGTAATTACAAAAAATTATAAAGTTTTGATATCAGGACAAAGGAGAACCATTACGTTCATGCATCATCCAGTGGAAGAGAACCACTTCATGCACGTAAACAGGAAAGTAAGACAGATGAAATTTCATCAGCCTTGTTTGCTGGGAAAACACCAAATCTTGCAGATGAAATTAAGATGGCTCCTAATCCAAACATAATGGATATTACTTAACTAAGTGGTATTGTTGTATGCTGATCATGAGCTATTTTGCAAAAAAATGTAACTGAAGTAAAAAATATGAGCTGAAGCACGTGCATATTTTTTTTCATCATAGCCAATGTGATGAATATGTATTTGAAGTCAAACCCCATCAAGAACTCATTGAGGGCAGCATAGATTTTGCTCTAAGCAAAATGTTTTAAACTAATCTACAGGCCATATAATTAAAAATTTATTGTCTACAGATAGCATAATGATCATAAAGAGAACCAGAAAGGCAATAATACTGTTTCATGGATTTTAATGTACTTACAATGCAACTTCTTTTGAAGGATATTGTCTTTTCCTTATTTGTTCATCCTCATATTTATTTAGGCTATCCATCAGGGAGGCAATATTCTGGAAATATTTTTAGAATTTCATAAATACAATCACCTGCTTCAATAATAAACAGGAAAAAATTGCATTGTGAAACAAACACCACCAACACATTCCAAATGTAAGCAACAATTATATCAAATACAGTAGAAGAAACCTTATCTGGACTTCTAAACAACAGAATGTTTTTCCAGAATTTTGCAAACTTTTTTTCACATAATATTAATCAGTTCAACAAAGATCAGCTAACTTTGTGGAAATTATCCTTAGTAATAAGAAGTATTTACTTTGTAATTTTCCACACCATTTATATCTACCTCAAGCGGTTTCAATGTTTAAGTGTCATTTTCAAGAGGCTAGTAAACAGAGGAGCAGTCAGTCTCTTATTTATACAATGGAGGAGGACTGTGGGTTTGTGGCAAGGTAAAGAGGGAAGTAATATGGGTGATTATGAACTAAGAGAGGGAACAAGGTCAGGATCATGGTGAAGTGATAGAGGAGGGGGAAGAACTGGCACAGAAAAAAAGGTGAGTGATTCAAAAGAGCAAACTCATTTACCAATTTTTCACCACACAATTTATTAAATGCTCCTATTTCAAAATTTCTCATAAACTCTAATTTAGCACTTATGTCACAAGTATGTAGCACATTAAGTTTAAAATAAGAGGAATGCTTGTTATCAATTAAGTTCTTAACAAAAATTGATTTGTAGCAGTAATTTCATATATTCCATAATTCTCACATTAAATTTTCAACTGGTTTGTCCAATATAAAAACAATTACAATTAGGTACGTTTTGTATATTGTAACAAATAAATACCAATTTTGTCCTCATAATTTAAATAATCTTTGGAATTGAATAGCAATTTACCAAAAGGCACAGGTAGTGATGGTTCGAATCCAAAATTTTTCAAATCAGTCTTTTTTTCACAAATCTCAAAAACTGAATATCAAATCTGAATCCTGCCATCACCAAAATATGAATCCCAGTTCCTTTTCATTACCAATACATACATGCATAAATCAAATCTTAATCCATTTTTAATTTTTCCATAAATCCATGAACCCATATGTAGTTCTAGGCTTTCCCTCAAACACAAATTTAATAATTTAGCTTTAACGAAGAAATAAACTTGAGCAGCAATTTTTTTCACAATGGCATTTATTGATTCTCAAATTGAGAATGATTGTTTCTTTTCTGCTTAACCAAATTACCGGGTGTACTGAAAATTCTCTCAAAAAATACATGCTAGAGCAGGCCAAAGGTGTTTTCGTGGAAGGCATTTCATAGCCTTTGCGTGATAACTTCTGGTTCAAATTTCAGGCTTTTGCTGTTTCACAGGCGGGAACTGATAGTTTTTTTATTTGCTTCCATAGTGCATTAGTGCTTAAAAGACACCATCGCAGAAATATTACATTGCTGCAAGAGATGAAATTCCCAACTTTATCAACAGAATTTGTCCGTGAAAAATAGTACCTACAGTGTGTCCTCGTTTAACGTTGCCCCGCTTAACGTTGTTTTGCGATAACGTTGTCCAACAATTATAACCCCTAATCGTTCAACGTCATCAGTGCTTCACGATAACGTTGTTCAAATTATGCACAACCAAAAAAATGAATAACGAATAGGACTTTGGCGCGTCTGATGCGTAAATTCCATTAGGCGGAAAAGTTAGGCGTTACTCTCCATAGCGTGTGTAAAAGGTTCACCTGAGCGAATAATAATAGCATTATTTGTTTTATAAGTATCTGTTACACTTGCTTATTATTTATTACGCTGTTATTGGGGGGGAATGCATCGGGTGATTTAAAACTCAAACTAATGTTAGTGAACCATTCTGAATGGTAGATTCAGGGGCAGATATCTACGTGAAAAAATACCTGAAAATCCCGTGCTGCCATAAGGTAGAAAATACTGATTCACTGCTGTTTGAGGTGAACAGGGTGTCCGGTGAATCTCAATTTCTTTTTTCCCTGAGTTTTCCAGGTTTTCCAGGCAAATTTGTTTCATTTTCTAGGGTCTTGCTGCACTTTGTTTCTAACATATTTTTAATGAATTTCCAATAAATTCAGAATAATTTTGCCAACACGAAAAAACGAGAAGTTTCGGTCCCTACTTTTAGTTAAAAACGTAAGAGTATACAAGGAATGTGGAGTATTACGGGTTTTATTTCAACCAACAAATAAACAAAAAACGGTTAACTGACAACAAAATTCTGAGTCAGGTGCAATTTGAACACAATAAAGTAGATTCAGACTAGTTTGATAAAGAACATGTATAAAAAGAAACTGGTGAGACATTTTTCAGTGAGTGCATTTCCGATTCAATTTCAGCAACAAATTTCTCGCCTTTTCAAGAAATTATGTTATTTTGGTTTGCAGCTCTTGAAACTTTTGCAGTATGTACCTCTTTCTTATACTTTTCCTCTTGAGGCCTTGGTACCTTTCCTCTTCTCCCAAAAGGCTTCACTGTACTTTACATGAACATTTCGGAAACTGAATTAATTGCTTTGTGATAGGTACGGAATTAACGCCCAAAAGCATTCAATTATGTAAAACAAAATTGTATTAGTTGGACAATTCACGAATTTTAATTAGGTTGGTTTGCCCCTGCACAGTGGCCCTGTCGACTACGAACCCGAGGGCCGTGATTTCCAAACGCAGTGACCGCAAAATGTATTTCCGCTCCTTCAAAAACATTTCTGCAAACATTAAAACGAGGAGAATGGAGATTATTTGGAAAGGATTATCAATTACATATATAACAATACCCAATTATCCATTTAGGTTGCCGGCCGAATGGTTTTCGTATAATGCGGGAAATGCCACTGCGCATGCTCAGACGTTTAGATTTCTCGTAAATTTGGCCACACCAAGAATTAATTCCATTCGTACGGCTCTTCGAACAGAATCTTGATTTCCGCGTGAAATTCTGTTTCCGGTGACAGATTTTGGCATCAATTCCGATTCCATTCGTAGCGGCCATTTTACATGGGAATTATTCCGTGTGGAATTTGCCTTGTTATGCAATCGGCCCCTTAGACTGCGCATAGGGAGAGTGGGGTGGGGTGACGAAGCACAAGCTGAGAGCGGGCGCACAGCTATGAAAAGAGTATTCAATGAACAGGGAGCGCAAGGCTACGCTGAGCCGAGTATAATGCAAGCAAAGGCGCAGGTGAAACCTCTCTCTCTGCCTTAATGGAAATAGGCTGCCATGCATTTTCCAGGGTTTTTCGGAAAAATACAAAAATTCCCGGAGTTTTCCCTGAGTTTTCCAGAACAAAATATTTCCCTGAGTTTTCCCGGTTTTCAAGGTTTTCCAGGTCGCCGGACACCCTGGTGAATCAAAAACATGTTTTTTGTCTAAAATTAGCATGTAATTGGAAGTTTTCTAAACCCGCCCTGTTGCAGTAAACCTTCGAGGGTGACACTGTTCCCATAAAGTTGTTACAAAATACTGAAAATTTTGTACACAGCACCGGGATTCCCTCCTTCACTCACTATTTTAATTGATCTCCTACGCTTTCGCGATGGCATTGAGTGAAATTTTTGCCCTACACCCACGCGCTCCCACAGTGAAGGGTAAAAATTTCTAATTACTCGGAGGGAAACCGGTGCTAACAGCACTAAATATCAGAAATATAGGAGGGAAACCCAGTGCTTATTGTTTTTAATTGCCTTTTTAGTTTGTTTCATCTAACATATGAAACTCTACGACTAGAGGCGCTATCTGTTCGGCTGCATGCGTAAATAAAATATGCCGTAAATCGGCGGAGGATGACGCGAAGTAGTACATAAAAACACATCAATTTTTAAGGAAATGGGCCATTATTGAGCATTATTCCCTTGATAATGCCTTTCAACCAGGTACCCTGTATTTTTAAATGTCAACAGTAAGTTCCTATCACCTATAGTTTCCGTGCCGACAGGATCGAGAATAATTTCAAAATTTCTTTTGTGAGTGAAAATATCAAAGTTTCGCCATAAAAATGTTTTAGAAATTTAGTTTGAACGCTTCATTCAATAATGCCATATGTCCAACCTTTTATCGCTGTGCTGTGCGGAAATCGTTATTGCGCTGAAATAAAAAATTGGTAAGTTTGGAACCGATTTTAATTTTTTACATTGTTTCTTATGGGAAATACTGCATCGTTTAACGTTGTTTTGCTTAACGTCGAGTTTTTCAGGAACGAGTTAACAACGTTAAACGAGGACACACTGTAATTTTCCTATAAGGAGATTCCACACAAATAGCCTTACTGATACTGATACTACTAGTGGTACAACTGATTTCGATTCTGCCAATTTTTAACACAAAAGAAGGGTAAAATATTAGCTCTTAATATTCACAAATGTAAATGATAGGATGATTTGAATACACATCTGAATTTAATACAAAATGGAATAACCCAGTTTAAAACTTTGACTCCAATTTGATCTAACGGCCAGATTTTGAATGTAATGCCGTGATAAGGAGATAACAACCTAATTTTCTTTTAACTACATATTGGTCAATTAAGCATCTACTCCTGTCTTTTAGCACAGTTACATTTAGCCCATTTTTTTATTGAATCCATGTTTAGAACAAAAGAACTACTTCATTTATGCTAGCTGATTTAGACCATGCTTCATTTTACTTAACAGTCATGACACAGGACTCTGCTTAAAATGCTTTAAATATAAAATAAAAACATTTCTCAAATTATTTTTTTGCATTACTTTACACCTTATTGAGTGTAGCAACTTCATGGTGCCCACTCGTTCAATTGAGCCAAATTCACTGCAATTCACAGTTTTTTAAGGTGGAAAAGCAACATTTTAAAGCTCTTTTTTTGCAGATAAATTAAGTCATTCAATATTATATTTTTTATAAGCAATATCGTACCTAATTCATAATTTAATGGAAATGTGCAATAGGCCATTTACATCCCAATTATTTGTTTTAATGAAAGGCTAACATCTATCCAACACTTGCTGAAAAATTGCTATTATAGGTATCTTTTTATCATTTCGTCCTTCTCAACAGAGATCCTAATGGTGGGAATAATTTCAAGGACCCAGCAAGGAAATACAAAGAAAAGTCAAAAGGAGCAAGTTTAACAAATTCAACGCCTGTGTGATATGGAAAGAATTTGTTCCAAGCGGAATCAGTTTTTCTTCTATTTAAATATTATCCATTTAAATAACCAGCCGCTGTTGGTAAATGTCTGCCACGTGGCTATAACCTCCACCACTGCTATTCCAAAACGGCACCCAAGTTGAAGGTATTCATGGGTAAGAAACATCAAGTAGGACAGCATTCATAGTAGACCGCCCAGACTTGTTCTATTGGCGATATAAAACTTACTTTTGCACCAACTCAAAATGTGATAGAAAATTCAGGGGCAGACAAATACCCAAATTAAAAGAATGAAAAGGGTACCTGTTTTCCACATTGGTTTTATCTGTTACGAACCAGGTTTTGTCACAACTTCAAAAAAACTATATACGACAATAATTATTCATTACTCTCAAGGATAAAAAAAGAAATAGTTAATTTAGTGCATCCAAGATAATAGTGCAGTTGAAAGAAATGCAGCCAATTTGAAAACGCGTCCAATGCCGTTTGTGGAAGGGAATAATGCAACCAATGAATCCATGATGGTGGCCTTTCTTTAAATCATAAGATCATGAAAACATTGTTTACTTTTCATTTGTTTCTAAGCCAAATGAGTATATTTCGACTGCACTATTATCTTGGACGGACTCTAAGTTAATTGCAGAATTATTTTTATCTAACTGAAATATAACTCACTATTAAGGATGGACATGTTACTTACAAAAAGTTTCTGATAGTAATTTGGATTTCCAGTGTAAAACAAGAAGTGGTGAGGACGACCACTCTCATCAAATTCTGCAGCCTTCTTTTCAGGATATACTTGCTCTGGAGGTCTCATCAAAGGTCTAGCCCTTGGCTCAAACAATCCAGATGGAAATAGGTATTCTATTGCTCTCTGTTAAGAATGAGAACACACATTTTTGTATTACAATGAATAAGGAGAGAATACAGGTACATGTATTCAGTGCAGGCCCAAGGTATTTAACAAGTGTGGGCAAAATTTAATTTTGCCCCCCCCAACTAAGAATTTATTTACCATGTGTGATTTCTTAAAAGGGAAGTTAATTTGAGGGGTACACTAGCGTTTCAGAACAATTTTCAACATTGTAGAGTCCTTTCCTGTGAGGAGCTAAATTTTTAATCTATATAAGTTGTCTATATTATAAGTTGTCTCCAAGCTTTGAATTTTACGGAGAATAGTGTTTATAGGGATTATTTATATCATTTTGACTTCTTGTGTGTAGGCATTATTTCAACTGTAAATTGTAGAGCAATTTTAACCACAGTTCCTTTCAATGGGCTGTTGATGAGAATACTAATGAAGGAAATTGTTGGTCGGTAGGTTCCATTGTGCCCTTTGTTGAAGTTAGTTTAGAGTGTCCCTCACTGTTACCATCTCACTCTGGCACCGCACATATGTACACCAAAGTCTATTTGTAGTAAAATTGATGGAAAACAAACTTTTTCCATTTCACTATATCAAATTTCACTATATAAAGAGCACTAATAAAAATCCTATCATATTCTATACATATTAAAATAATATGGAATACTTATCCAAAGTTTGACACAAATTTGGGGTTGGATTAAGCATGCTTTATTTTTATTTAAGTAGAATAAATTTAAAAAACCAAATTAGCCTCAAACAATCCTTACTAGCAAACTTGTGGAGGATCCTTAACATTGGTATTTGTAAAAGGATTTATATCTAGAATGTAGGAGTAATTAATGTTATGGAAGACACAAATTCACAACAATTTAAACTGAATTTTTGAATACATGAACAAATAACTGGCATATCCGACATCCACTGAGCATATACATGTATTCTTTCTGCTATCCTTAGAGGGCTTGTTAATTTACGTACATATCATGGGGCTGAAGAAGAATTTTTATTCCCCTAGAGATAACTACCAGATCAGAATTTCCTACCCTGATATTCTTAGCACACCTTTGGTAATAATACCCTTAGGTGATGTCATTGGTGAATGTAGAAGAACCAATATTGTTTTCCATTTGCAGACAAAGATTGATTTGTTTTACATGTTCCTTTTTACATTGTTTATTTAGCTTGACATCTGTTTGTTTGGGTGAAATTTTGTACATAACTAATTTTTCACCCAAGTTATCCAAGTTCATTATCTTGAAACGTTTCCCACATGTGTATTTTGGATGGCAATAAAATATTTCCTCAATTAAAAAACTATCACCGAATTTAAACATAATAACTTAATGCAAAAAAATTTGTCCCAATCTTATTCATCGAAAATCAACTGTACATTTTTTTATCCATAGAATAACGACAATAATTGAATGAAAAAAGATGCAAAATTATAAAACGTAAAAACTATAAAATAAAATTAATAAAAAACTTTTTTTAAACATGGCTTTATTAAAAAATGTAAAAAAAGTAGAAAATAATTTTTGCGCTGTCACCAGTGCCCTAAAACAGACAGAATGTGATTACTTGTGACTAAAAATAAAACTATGGGGGCAAAACCAACACTTTTGATGCAAAAGACTAATCACCGGAAACACCCAAAGCCTAATCACTAATTGTGACACTAAAGATTTTTCAACAAATTACTGTAAAGGTTGACGCAAATTTCGCTAGCCAAAAATTCCTGGTCTCGATCACAATTTGTAATACTTGAGACTATTCAACAAATTACTGTAAAGGTTGAGACAAGTTTCACTTGCCAAAAATTCCTGGTCCTGCACAACTTGGAATACTAAAGCCTTTTTACCATGATACCTATACAGGGTGTTTCAGGAGGAAAGTGCAAAACTTCTGGAGGAGGTTGGGGAAGTTATTTTAAATACTTTTTGTCCTATGAACATGGGGTCGCAACTCCTTAGTTACCAAGCTATGGCAACGCAAACATTTTGACACAAGCATTCTGCAGTTACCTTGAACACCCCCAAAACCGGAGTCATCCAGCCATACTTACAAAAGAAAAATTGGTCCAAGTTGTACATACTTAAGGTTTGTATATTTCTTTTTATGTCGAAATTTATGCATATTGCTTCCAATTTCCAAGATGGTAACTGAAATTGTCAAAATATTTCTTCTTCAAAAAATTATTTTTAGAATAACTTTTTTATTTTGAGATATACAAAACTAAAAAAAAAAACACAAAAATTAGATAATCTTATTTCACCTCCAAAACTGGTAAAATTATTTTTGTATTGGAATTTTTAGCAAAGATATGGCATCTTAAACAGTACCGTTATATGAGCAAATATTTTGACGTCTCTCTCTTCGATGCATGGAACTGGTATTGAATTTCCGAAAAAGACAATTACCTTCACCACCAATTCAAGCTTACGTACTTATTTTAACAAGTTTTAAAAAGAATTAGCAACCACCGCAACCCCAATGGATGTATTTTTGTGAACCAAATGAAGTAAACAATCAAGCGGCAACAAATATCTCAAGCGGAGATTATCCCCATGGATTAATTGTCGATCACTGGCACTGGGATTCATTGTTTAAGAAGCTGATCGAGCTACTAATATCTCCCTAGGTAGCTTAATCAATTGTAAGATTAATTCTTGGATATGTTGCCAAGCAATGAGAGTGAAAATGGGGGCAAGATTGGACAATTTCATGGCATTTTGTTGCGTTCCAGTGAGACCTTAACAATGACTCATGAGTTTACTAGTGCTGAATATGAAGATATCCTTTAGTTCAGTAGGTTTGCACTTGAAATGCTATCGCCAAGAATCTATCATCATTTCCGACGAGGAGATTTCTGAGTTAACAAGTGTTTTTTCAGATTTTCAAAACCATACCCTCGCATGTATTACGAGCATTTGGTACACTAGAACTGAGTGAGCAATAGGGAATCGCCATAACCGTAGCGTAGTCCTATATTAAATTTAAGAAAATAAGCATGTGTCTCAGGATTTCGCTGTCAAAGTTTAAAGAATATTGCTCAAGGAAGGTAATCATTCATTTCATTTGCTGAGTCTTCAACATCTTCCACGGAGGGATCTTACTATACAGCTGGATTTTGAGAATGGTTGTACGGCAATCGCTATTTTTTCCGATACATCTCAATTACCGAAGGAGCTCAATTGCAAGGAGATGGTGGGAACCCAGATTTAATTCTCATTTTGGTGAATAGAAAAACCCCCAATAGGAAAAGTAGGTTTCAACAGTGGTTGTATGTTAACATTTGATTTGGAATACTCAGCTAGCAGGTACTGTGTACAATTATTTTATGATGTTGCCTTACAAAAAAGGTGTACCTTCCATTTTTGTTTCAAGCAGTTTGCCTTTACTGCAAGGGAAGAAGCTGTTAGGTACCAGACAGCAAATGTACCTACTGACATAGTGAAAGTATTCTTCTCATCGTTGCCTCGTTCTAGTCAACTAACTAAATGAAAGGTTACCTGGGTATTTGATTGGTCTTGGTTGTGCATATAACTCATCTCTGAGTTATCCCATTAAAAATTTTAAAGAGTTTTATCCCTGTGGTTGAATGAAAGACCTTGGATACCAAACTTAAGTTTAAAGATGGTATGAATCTCTAATTTGCTAACTGATAAGCTGACCAGATTGAAGAAAGCTGTAATGAACCTAGAAGAGCAACTTAAGGGGCTCAAACTTAATATCAAAATACATCCATTTTGGTGGAGTTTTTTTAATTTACTAACCTTCTGGCGGGCGCGTACGTGTACTGAGTACACGGTGGTCAGTTTTTGGTGTTTTAATCCATTTTACTCTGATAGGACCAACTTGGGACCCTTTGCTATTCCTCATTTGTACAAATAGCCTTCATAGTGTGCAGAAATTATTTTCTTAGAAGCAGTTTTTGGGGAAAAAGATGGCGGAATGCGGCGTGAAGTCCGTACGTTGTGCACTGCGAGGCCCGTTGAATCAATGAGCAATCAAGGTCTGTTCGTATATTTTTTGTTATCCTATAAGATATTGACTTTTTTATTGCAAACAATAGTTGGCGACAAATATTGCAAGTTACTGATTATCTATTCATATTTTTATATGGCAGTTATTTTCGCCTGAAGCAAAATATTGCGTGTTGTGGAGACCTGCTCTGATCATGAAAACAATATCTTCGTAAGTACATTTACCTATATTCCTTACATTGATATCAGAGAATGAGTTATTTTTTATTGCATAAAAATTATGTATTTACGCATCAATACAATTTACATTAGTGAAACTAATTTTTAAATCCGAAACAGAAATTTGAAGCTGAACGAAGTGAGGAAAGTACACATTTCATTGCTTTGATTCTAAAGAAACGTGACCCTCGTGTTATATGTACAAAGACTCAAAGCCGTCATTCGAATGCCTACAGTGCATGGCACACATGACATCAATGCAGCTACCAACAGACCAAAATAATAACACATGACAATGAAACTAAAGGTGCAGTAAACACAGTTGATAAAATATGCATAGCACGTGGCCCACCACTTGCATGATATTTTGTTTTCTTGAATATAGCTCACATAAACTCAGAATCTGTCTATTCAATAAACATGGTATGATAAAGAACAGCATTGAAGAAGAATATTCAGAAACGATCTAGCCGTGGGTCTCAAAAAGGGGCATTTAAAGGAAAAATCGACGGTTTTGACTTTGCCGTCCGATTGGAAGCATACCTCAAGCGGTACCACTCTCAAGTAAATCTAATTCTCCCGTGAATTCTGCGAAAAGAGGGAGATGTAAACTATGTGTAAATAATACTTTTTCTGTGATATTGCATTTGATAAATACGTCAGCAAAAAAACCTTTTGTGAGTCGTCACTTGCCCTTTGAGCCTGCAAGACGCCGAGGAACAACTTCCTTCAGCAAGCTAGACAGTGATTAAAATATGTAATAATAAAAAATAAGTACGTGAAATGTGAACAGTTAGGTAAATAAATAATTTAGCTAATCAATGACAAATTAACCATTATATAGCAAAACACCTAACTTATTCTTTATAAGCGTCTTCGTGTACTGCGTACACAACACGCCTGCTCGTTTGACTGAAAAATGCGTGCCTGCCGGAAGGTTAAAAATGCACGAAATGTGACTCGCTAACAGTTTTTTTTCCTTTTTTCTAAAACCTTATTCCCCAACAAAATTTAAGGCATATGATACTTGTCTCTTTTATTACTTCTCACTTCTATTCCCTTCAGACATTGCATTAAAAAAATTTTTTTAAATGATTCTGATGCGATGCATCTGGTATCAGAATCATTAAATCAATCTCTTATCACATCGATAATTTACCTAAAAATAATACATGCCATTGATTAAGTAACATAGGAAGATATTAGTAGCTCGATCAGCTTCTTAAACAATGAATCCCAATGCCAGTGATCGACAATTAATCCATGGAGATAATCTCCACTTGAGATCTTTGCTGCCGCTTGATTGTTTACAAAAATTCATTTGGTTTACAAAAATACATCCATTGGGGTTTCAGTGGTTACTAAATCTTTTTAAAACTTTATAAAATAAGTACGGAAGCTTGAATTGGTGAAGGTAAATTTCTTTTATGGAAATTCAATACCAGTTCCATGCATGGAAGAGTCATCAAAAAATTTGCTCATATAACGGTACTGTTTAAGATGCCATATCTTCGCTAAAAATTCTGATATGAAAATAATTTTACCAGTTTTGGAGGTGAATAAAATTATCTAATTTTTGTGTTTTTTTTAAGTTTTCTGTATATCTCAAAATAAAAAAGTAATTCTAAAAATAATTTTTCAAAGCAAAAAAATTTTGACAATTTCAGTTACCACCTTAGAAATTGGAAGCAATATGCATAAATTTCGGCATAAAAAGAAATATACAAACCTTAAGTACGTCACCTTGGACCAATTTTTCTTTGTAAATATGGCTAGATGCCTATGCTTTTGGAGGTTTTCACGGTAACTGCAGAACTCTTATGACAAAATGTTTGCATTGTCATAGCTTGGTAATTAAGGAGTTGCCACCCCATGTTCATAGGACAAAAAGTACTTAAAATAACTTCCCCAACCTCCTCCAGAAGTATCGCACTTTCCTCCTGTATTGTAATGGTAAAGTCTTTTGTATCACAAATGTTGGTTGCACCCATATGGTTTTATTTTTAGGCACAAGTAATCACATTCTGCCTGTAGTAGGACATCTCAAAAATTATTTTCTTCTTTTTGGAACATTTTTTAATAAAACCATGTTTTAAAAAGTGTTTTATTTATTTATTTAAATGTTCTTTGGCATTTTTGTATGCACACTAATTATGCCTGAATGAAACAACAAAATCAGAATTAATTATATAGAAATATCATAATTAAGGTTAACATTTAAGCATTAGAAATAAAGGAATACACAGCTTAAATAGGCACTACAAATTTCTAAATAGGTAGATGATGAGGCTTATTTCTGTACAAAAATAATTACAACTCAATTTCAGATATTTAAAGCTTGGCTTTGAGGCACAGGATTGCTGTTAATTTAAATTAATGGAGTGGAAAGAGAATAAACCTCAGAGGAAATTCCACCTTTAAAATAAAGAAATATTTATGTATAAAATACCTTAATGTGTTTATTTCTCATAAGTTAATTTACAGTTTACAACAAAATAATTCTCTAAATATTCTTCAGGAGGGTGTGGAAAATTGATACGGAAACTGTAATTGAATTTTGAACACTGTGCTCTAGTGTGTAGGGACTGGGAAGGTGGAGGATGGATCTCTGCAAGTACATCAGTGCTTGTTCACCTTTTCACTCAGCAGTGAAATGCATTCACCAATGAAGAATGCGGGGAAATTGCTATATTTTAGGTCATGGACCTTGGATATTTTAGGACTAAGTTGGGAGTGTTGCACCAGCTCAGGGCTCTATTTGCATATGGGGTCCCTGGGTTGGGGTAGTGAAAGGAAGAGATCAATCAAAAGATTTTGCAGGTTTTGCAGTGCAGGCTTTTGGCATCACTGGGTAGTTCGATCCCTTTGCTTAATCTTTGGACTGTAGCAGAGGTGATGGAGGAATCCCAATTCCTTTTGACTAAGGTTTGGGGCTGGACTAAGGGAATTTAGAAATTGAGGGTCAGAGACAATCCTTATAAGTTGGATGCACAACACCTCCATTGGATAGTTTTTTAGCATAGACTTTGGTTTGTAATTAGACTGGCAAGGAATTTATTTAATGGTGGGGTTCACATTTATGGGGGTGGCTACCATCTTCCCTCCAGAAATGTTGCCATTTTAAGTTCCCGCAGAAACATATGAGAGCGGTTGTTTGTGTTGACTCAGGGGGTAGGGAGGAAAGTGAGTCCTCAAGTGACTACTCAAAACATGGATACATTCTCACTGAGGGTGGAGGAGAATAAGTCCAGGATGTCAGATTCCTTTGTTCGGCTGGGTGTGGTGTGAAGGGATTATTTTCTGGCCAGGCTAGGGGTCCCTTGGGTGGCACCGGAAGATTCAGTATTGTGGTGAGACCAGGTCTGTCCAGGTGGAGAGGCAGAGCAGGGGTGGCTGGTGGAATTGTTTGAGTCAGGAGAGAGATCCTCATCGCTAGGTATGATATGTTGAAGAAGAATTATGTTTACATTACCATATACGATGAAACTCATTTTTTTCCAGTGGTAAACTGATTAGGACCTACCGCTGACAAATACACTTGGTACTTCAGCTTTGCAATATTAATGCATTGTAAGTATGGACACTGTCATGTCCTTATAAGGTATTCCTTGGCGGACACTTCCATGTCCATATTAGGGATCTTCCATGCCGCGACTCGTCTCTCAACGGTCGCTCGCTAGCATCCATTCTTTTCCGCGAACATCAGCACGTTCCGAGATAGGAGACGCGTCGAGAGACAAAGCACGTGCGTGGGAAGATCTCAGGGAGTCTTGATTCAACCACGACGTGCAACGGTCGGTCTGTATTGTAAGAGGTTATTATGGAATATTAAACGAGTGAAACCAAGATTCCCGGCTTTTCCCTTGCAGCTCTCAACCGAACCCTTATCCTAACTTACAGCATTGCATAAGGCCAATTGTATTGTACAAATATCATCACCTAACCAACCTGAAACACTAGAATTTCCCGATAAGCCACAGGCAATGCTGGGGCTGTAAATCTCTGTAAATATACTGATCGATATAATGTGCTTTTTTACATGCTGCTGGTGAAAATAACTTAGAAAAAAAGAAACTCAATAATGAGATAAAATGAAAACATGTCAACTTCTCATCATGGAATCGGGAATCACCCGGGTTCTGTGCTTTCCAATTCACCACAAACTCTGACACCCAGCTGAATCAGTTAAGATGTGCCACTAGCTTCATGGATCCCATTTTATAACTTTCTGAGTCCTGAATATTTGTAAATAGTATGTATCCTTCTCATACGACTAATATACACATTTACGTAATCATCTATGCTGATCGTGAATTTTCATTGAAGTCAATAAGACAGCTTATCCAAGTACGTGATGCAAAAAAAAATTTGGTAGAATCACTAGTATACATATTCTCCTCATCATCTAATTTCATTTTCTATATTCTCTTTCGCAGTTGCTGGGATAAATGATCACACATAATCACTATCCGGAGCCAATACTTCATTTTATGGCAACATGTAACACCAAAAGCGCACGTCATATCTCTCCTCATCGACTTATCATTTTTCCTCTAGTGCTGCCAATTGTCACGCTGTCAATACTACGGGCACGATAGCCATGGTTAATAGTGCGGAATATGATGATGCCTACAATCAAGACGACGATGTACTGCTTCATCAAGAAAATTGACAATCAAGTTGAAGGATACTGTAGCCATCTACACGGCCGATTTTGTTGCAGTTAAAGATATTATCAATACATTAATTGAAAGTTTGTATTTATTTTATTCAACATTTAACGCTCTTGGCTTCAATATTCTTCCATGCAACTTTTTTGTTAGCTTTTTTAATTGCGAAACAAGGCGATCAAGCAATTTTTTTCACCTGGACTTATACATGTGTTACAGATTTCATTGGATGGACCCAAGATGCTACCTTGAGGAAGTCCAGAAGTTATCTTACTTTGATTAGGTTAGATTTACTTAAAGTGCCTTCAACTCTCATTTCAATACATTGTGTCCTATTGCTCAGGTATGATTTTAACCATTCTAGTGCTACTCCCCAGATTCCATAGTGGTAACACTTGTTTAGAAGTACATATGTACATATAGTGGTCTACCATATCAAAGGTTCAAGAAAATTCTAGAAATAATGCCAAAACCTGGTGTACATTATCCAAGGAATTAGAAATAAAATTCCAGGTACATAGTACTAAGAGCATCTTCTATCGATCGTCCTTTATGGTATCTCCATTATGAACTAGAAAGAATTTTGAATTTTTCCAAGATGGAGAGTAATCTATTTTAGTATATGCGTTCAAATATTTTGGAAAGCTGCTAGGCAAAAGTGAAATCGGCCTTTAATTAGCTATATCATCATTATTGCCCTTATTTTTGTACACAGGTACAACTTTACTCCGTTTCAATGGCTTTGGAACTAATAGTATCATCGTCACAAATTAAAATTAATATAATAATAAATTAGTAAACAAATTCTTGGAATATTTATTGAATACATGAGCAAAGTTCGTCTTTCTTGACAGGGTCCTCAGTTTCTTTCAGGAGAAGAAAAACAGCAGTTAAAATCTCACCATGAGGGAATATTAACTGAATGATAGAATAGATGAATTGGATAGGATAGAAATGAAGGATATGTGGCATAAAGAAGCTAAGTTTGCATTTCACAAAATTGAATTCCTCCCCATTTTATTGTATGATGGTGAAACATCGGTATGGCAGATTAAGCATAAGTGTAGGCTAAATACAGTGGGTATAGGAAATCTGAAGTGTTTGTGGTAGAAGTAGGAGGAATAAGATTAGGAATGAGTGAGTTAAGAGTGGAATCGATGATCAAGAATTGGACATAAAAAAAGGAGAAAAATTGGCTGGTTTGGCCCCACCGAGAAAGTGGACAGGAGTCGAATAACAAAATAGACTATTTTTTCAAGCTAAATTAGTACCATGTAGTCCTTTCTCACATTTTAACTCGTACATCACACATTAACACCCATGCCCTGAGTGGAGAAAACCCACCCAGGCAGGACTCGAACCCGCGACCTTCGGGTTAGCAGGCAAGGATGACTCCCTGCCGCCACCGAGGCCGGCGGGGTAGACTTATGATAAAGGAGTGAAAGATGTGATATGGATAGGTAGACTGAGAAAATGATGAAAGTATCTCATGGAAGAGACTTTAAAGAAGAGAAATACTAGAAGTATTAAAAATAAGAGAGTGTGCATGAAGCAATGCATGAATTTAGTTGAAGTAAAAGAGGTGCACAAGGATAGACATTATAGAAGAAATTACTGTAACAGAATCAGTTTTCTAGGACTAACTCAGAGAACTAAGGTTTTTCGACCGCACCTAGTCCAAAAGCAACAGTGTGATGAGTATGACAATGTAATATGTAACGTCAATTCAATGGGAAAAATTGGCCAAATAATTGAATTTCAACAGCTTGGCATACACAATTAATAATTTGCAGAAACAATCAAATTTCAGGCTACTCACATCAATATCTTCTTGACTAAAAGTTTCAGGATCTTCCCCCATCATATTTGCCAAATGACGTTTACCAACACTGAAATTCACTCTTTCTTTTTTCATGAAGTCATCTGAAAGAAAAATATATTACAGTGATTACCCAAGAAAAATAAAATTCATCTTTACTACAACATTTTTAAGTTCCCACTAAATACATTTGTGAATAGCCTAATACTCCGAAGCAATGGATTTCAAGAAATCAGGGAGTAAATTTCCAATTAGAAATTCAACACCATTTACCTACTAATTGTAAGTACATAGTTTAATAAGTACCAGAAGAAAGCAGAGACAGAAGCTCTCAACCTAATGGCACGAAGGAAACTAACACTGAGATACTGATAATACACAAAGTTAAAAATGCAAAGAAACGAACTTTGCCACATGTCATTTCACCAAGGGCAAGTACAAGTATGGCAATAAAGTTGGGGAACTTCTCCTGTCCACTTCACTTTGAATATGCAGCCAGTATTTAGGATTCCTTTGAGGTAGGCATGAATTCTGAGTTAGAATGTGTGCTGCAAAGATCGGTTAGATACGTACCAATAAGGTCTTATGATATTTAATTAATATTACAACCCTTCTAAATCAACTAGGATGGGAATCACTTTCTGATTGTCAGTTAAATTTGAGACTTAATTTTTTTATTTAAGTTCCAAGCCGATCTGTTTTCCGAAGGCATGACAAACATTTTACAAAACTAGACATACTACAATAGATTAGATCATGAGAATAAAATTATGGAAATATACTGCAAAATGGATGGGTTTCAAATGTAGTTTGGTGGCTTGAGTTACCTACTATCAGCCACTCAGTGAGGTTTCTGCCATGGAAGATAAACCATAGACCATTTAGAAGAGCAGAAAATTTTATTCAGGAAGCTTTTCTCCTTAGCTAACACGTCGTTGCCATCTTCTTTGTATAGTTTAGAAACTATACTGGCACCATAAAATACTAATGACACTGCATAAATGGGGTCTTATGGGCAATTTGCCGATTTTTATCCGGAACTTCTTACTCGGTCGGAGCTTCATGGTAAGAGTAGGTAAATTCTTATCACGTGCTCACTCTCAGGCTAACGGAGTTCCCTAGGGCTATGTATTGAGCAGAACACTGTTCACCATGGCAATCAATCAACATTGTGTTATGGAGTGCATCAGAGCCCCTGCATTGGGTTGCCTTTACGTGGATGATCTGGCAATTTTTTGCCGCTCGTCAAAACTTGTAAGTGCAGCCAGATTGATTCAGCTTACATGGTAAGCTGAATCAAACTGGCAGCACTTACTGGTGCGAAAACGGCTTTAGGTTCTCCAGGGACAAAACAAAATGCGTTCATTTTCATAGGCAGAGGGGATATCATGCCCCACCCACACACACGTGAGAGGATAATGCAAATGCTTATGGTAGCCTCAATTTCGTGTCCAGAATACCAGCATGGATGGGCATTATCGTACATAAGATGCGCCAAATTCAAACAAAATTTGAACACATTGACGTTGATTATTAATGCACAATATTGTAAGTTCTTTCCAAGAATAATTTTATGCCAAAGGATGGTCGAGATATTTTTAAATGAATAGTATTTTAAATAATGGCAAATTATACATGGTAAATGGTAAAATGGATTTTGTCCGCATGCAGACACCAGTCGCTCTGCCTCTAGGGAGCTTTTCATTCACCAGGCATGAGTTATTAACTTAGCAGGGCACATTTTGTTGTTACAACAGCATAATTATTAAGGCTGATCAAGGCACTTGATAATGTTGTTTAAACAACGAAACGCATCATGCTAAGTAAGTAAATATTTGTGGAAATTTTGCAATGTCATCCTTCAGCAATAAGGTTAAGGTTAATCTTTAGACACTTAAAAATGCCAATATATATTTACGCCCAGGCCTCTCGGCTCAACAATTGGCTCTCGCAAACATTCTAACTTTTTACTGTTCAGTTTAGGAAAGCATACCCACGTTATTAAGAAGTATCTTCTTTAAGGAAAAAACAAGTCTTCAAAAAACAGCTTAAATAAAATTTTTGGCAAAAAAACCTTTTGGATGAGAAAAAATGGGGTTCACTAGAAAAAAAAATTCAAGTTTAAAAAACGGTTCATTAAAAAAACCAGTTCAGGAGAAAAAACAGGTTCAGGAGAAAACACCTGTTCAGTAAAAACACCGGTTCAGGAGAAAGCACCGGTTCACTAGAAAACAGGTTCAGTAGAAAGCACCAGTTCAGGAAAAAGCACCGGTTCAGGAGAAAATAGGTTCAGGAGAAAACACCGCTTCAGTAAAAAACACTGGTTCAGAAGAAAAAACCGTTGCAGTAGAAAAAACCGGTGAAGTAAAAAAAAAGGTTCAATCTATTGAACCGGTGCACTGCTATCGCAAATTGTTTTTTTTTTCTGAACCGAGAACCGGTTCAGTATTTCCTGCACCGCCCAGCCCTAAGGATACCTATCTTCTTCCATGCTTCCCCAGTGTTCTCCCCTCTATCACCCTCTTAGCATCCCCTCTCCTCTCAAAACCTCTACCATCCATCTTTTCTGCCTTCTCTGAACCTCTGCCACAAGCTTCCTCTCCTCTCCAACCATATCCGATACCTTCTCGTTCATCTTCCTCGCCATCCAGCTCACCCTCTCCACCCTTTTCCAAACTCATATCTCAAACGCCTCAAGTCTACGCACATCCTCCCTTCGCAATGACCAAGTTTCCAACCCATACAGTACCATGCTCCATATTAAAGTTTTCACCAGCTTTTTCTTTACGTCTCTTCTCAGACCCCCCTCATCAATTCCCTTCTCTTTGAAAATGCTTCTTTTGTCAGGGCAATTCTGCATCTGATGTCCCTACCATTAAACCCATTCTCCTCCAAAATACTACCCAGATACATAAACTGTTCGACCTGTTCTATCTTCTGTCCTCCCACCCTTATATTCAGCCCCACTTATTTCTTACTTCTACAAAATCTCATCACTTTCGTTTTCTTGTGGTTTATCTTCATCCCAGACCTTTCGCACTGCACCTCTAGTGCATTCATCATTGACTGTAACCCCTTGGCAAACTCACTAACCAATGCTAGATCATCTGCAAATCTCACTGATTTTATCAGCTCCCCTCCTACCTTTATTCCTACTTCCTTATCCCCCCATGCCTCCCTTACCAACTCCTCTGAATACAAGTTAAAAAGCAACGGTGATAGTGGGCACCCCTGCCACACTCCCCGTCCTATCATGGCCATCACGATTTTCCACCGGCTACCCTAACCTGCACCATCTAGTTCATATACAAATTCCGAATCAGATGCCTGTCCCTCCAATCGACCCCTAATTACTTCAACACTTCCATTAATTTCATCCAGTCCACCCTATCAAACGCCTTCTCAAAATCTACGAAGCAAGCAAAAACATCCTGCCCATATTCTACGTTTCTTTCTACTAGTGCCCTCATCACCGCTATAGCATCCCACGTTCCTGTCCCTCTCCTAAACCCAAACTGTTCATTACCCAGTTATTCATTAGCCTTCTATTTATAATTTTCAGAACAACTTTGGTCACGTGGGATATTAAGCCTATTGTCCTATAGTCTTTGCACATTTTTGCCTTGCTCTTCTTCGGTATTGGAATTAGTACAGTCTTTGCGAAGTCTCCCGGCAACAATCCCATCCTCATAAATCTTATGATTGAGTGCAAAAAGTTTTCCTCCTCTGTTCTTCCCCATGCTCTTTAAAAACTCTGCAGGTATGTTATCTATTCCCACCACCTTATTCCTTTTCATGTCTCGTAAAACTCAGTCGATTTTGCTATCTAGGATACCTGATCTGATGACATCTCTGTCGATGTTGTTTTCTCTTTCTATATCTAACATATTGGTCCTTATTTCTTTACCATACAGCTCTTCAACATACTCCTTCCACCTCTCCTGGTTCTACGATTACCATTCCCATCTTGTCTGCTATCGTAGTAATTCCCCTTCCCTTATAACCACCCATCAGTTCCTTTACTTTCCTATATAATGCATCTGCCCTTCCCTCTTTTTGGTATTTCTCTATCGAATCGATCTGTTCTCTCCACCATGCCTCTCTTGCTTTCTTTGTGTCTCTTCTAAGCCTGTTGTTTAATTCCTGGTATTTTCTCTTGCCTAGCTCTGAGTTTATGCTCTTCCATTTCCTTCTCTCCTGCATCTCCATTATCATCTCCTTCGTTATCCACGGATTTCTAATTTTAGTTGCAATGACTATGCCTACCATTGCTTTCGCCACTTCTACAATTCCATTTTTCAAACTTTCTCCTTCATCTTCCACTGATCTAGCTCCGTGTTCCTCACCCATCATCTCATCAACCTACGGTCAATACTTCTTCTTCATTGCCCCAGTTAATGCCTCCGTATTCCACTTTCGTACCCTCCTTCCCATTCTTATCTTTTTCAGATTTACCTAGCATTTCATGACTAATAAATTGTGATCTGAGTCTGCATCAGCTCCTGGATAAGTATACAAGTTTTTAACACTGTTCCTGTATCTGTGATGAATCATAATATAATCTATCTGGAACCTATTTGTGTCTCCCGGCTTCTTCCAAGTGTACCTACGTCGAGGATGATGTCTGAACCATGTATTTGTAATCACTAGGTTATTTCTCTGACAAAACTCCACTGCTTTCACATCACGGTCATTTCTCCTTCCTAGCCCGTAATCGCCCCCCCACCCACCCATCTCTTCCTTCACCCGCCACCGCATTCCAATCCCCCATTACTACCAAATGCTTACTCCCAGGTATACTACCAATTATTTCCTTTAGCTGATCGTATACACTATCTACCTAATCCTCTCTATGCTTAGAGGTAGGCATATAAACCTGGATTATACATAACTAAATTTGTTGGATCTACCTTTATTTCCATGACAATTATCCTATCAATCACCTGTTCTGCATGCACTACTTTTCTACCAAGTTTCCTGTTCATTACGAATGCAACCCCATGCTGGCTTTCATTCCCTCCACTATATATCACTCTATAGCCATCGCTCCAGTAGTCCCCGCCATCTTTCCATCTAACTTCACCAATACCCATGGTGTCTACACCCACCCTCTCCATTTCTTGCTTTATATTCTCTAGCTTGCCTGCCCTCAGCATAGTCCTAACATTCCACGTCCCTAGTCGTTCCTCTTCTTTTCCTTTGCTGCTGTATTTTCCTCGATGTCTGAGCAAGTATTTCATGTGTTGACGACCACAGGGGCCTTGCTCCCACCGCTGCCAGGCACGACACCCAGCACACTGGGCCGAGTTCCCTAGTTTCCATGATTCATTTTCATTTGACATCTGTCCATAATTTCAAGGTTTTTGTTTTAATAGAGATAGTATTCCGTGGCCTTAATCAATAGTGTTTTTATGTGACACCATCACTTAAAGAGGCTGCCCCACTGGGATCAGATGCCTTTTGCTACCGCCTCTCTGAGGTACAGACGCTGTGCTGACTACAATTCGTCTGTCTCCTATCCATCGACCTATCTGGCATGGGTGGCCCTACCAGGAACATTGCTCCCGCCACTTCAGCTCTAGGGGTCATCGGAGCACGCAAGCCCTTCCACCACGACAAGGTTATAGTCTAAGGGAAGAGCATAACACAAGAGAGGACATTAAAATACTTTATTTCCACGCAGGCTCTGTGAATGCAATCAATATCGATGCTGCAAACGAATCCTAATTTCGGGAAAATTAATGCTTCCACGCAGGCGATGAGAAAGAAATTTGTTTTAGGCGAGGAGTGTTTCCAGTGGAGAAACGAAAACCACAAACCTCCTGGGACTAAAACTTGCGGTTGGTAGACTACCCCCCCTCGCCCAGACCGTTTCATGTACAGCACTCTCCCAACAAATTCGCGAAAAACACATTACCTCTTCAGTAAATGGACTTATGAAATTGAGTTAATGAAATTATTTTAAAAAAACCAACACGGAAACGAATCCTGATTCCACTTAAACACCGAGGCCAGCTATATTACCGAATAACATTCTCCCTCTACCGACATGTTATCACAGGATAAACTATAACTGCGAGGGATTAAAAATTGATTGCGGCCATCGTGGCCTTAGCATAGCTTTAGGGGATTGATCTAATTTTTTTCGATGTAACACCAAATATGGTGTGCGTGTGTGTATATATATATACACACACACAAACACACACGAAAGGTTCGCACAAAAATAAAATATTCACTTACAGGGGGTGCGAAAAAAAAGTAAAAACTAACATGACCGAAACATCCTGAAAGTCTTTACTTTTCTTTCCCCACCCCCTGTTTAAGTGCATATATATTATTATATATACACGTTCCAAGCCCAATTTGTGGCCGATAGGCGAAAACTTTACTTCAATAATTATAATTTCATATAAAAATCTTACCATGCTCTCGGGACCTTTCTAAGTACAAACGCATAGCTTTACTGATTTTGCGTCCTCCTTCCTCCGACTCAGATACCTTGGAAGCATCGTTGGAATACGCGCAGGAAACAGGGTGAACGGCCTAAGAAAAAAGGATTGTTGAAACAGTCGAATCTAATTTACACCAAATACTATCACTAATGAAATAAATACGTATGATAGGTAATAATATCACCCACGTACCGGGCGTTTGCCAAGTTTTCCAATTTGTTTTTGAGTCCTGAAGTGTCTTAATAACTTAGTTCCAAAAGCCACGGCCATAATTAAAACGTTTTTGTAGTTTTCAGCGCATACAAATGATAGAGCTTGATAACGACACTAATTAAATCTTAAATCTTTCATGACTAGCCGCATGAACCAAAAGAGTTAAAAATCAAAACATTAAAATCAAAAGAAGTACGAAATTCTGTTTTCGAATCGCAACCGTTTATGACGTCATTTGCAACGGAACCACATTTGAAAGAGAAATCAAATGTGAATCGGCCCGAAGCGGCCTGAAGGTGCCCTGCAAGGATTATATCTGGGCTAGTTGAATTTACCATACGGAGTGATTAAATATATTCTATGTCGTGAAAATTCGTCGTTCGTCACCTTTGTTGCGGGGGAACTGCATTTCACATAAGTATCTGCATTCAATCAAGACCAATGTATTTACACAAGTGGAATGAGGCCCTAGTGGATTGGGTTAACTGTCTGGAATTGACGACCAAGATAAGTGACCTAAGTGAACTCGAGAGTGGATTATTCTTCAGTTTGTTATTAAAAAATGTAATCCCGTCAGATGACCTCACAAAGATCGAGGTAGACACTAGTGGTCTGGACGCTGTAGTTTCCTACTTGGAGAAAGAGTTCCCCTTTTATGGTGTTGAAGGCATTAGGTTAGAGGGAGAGGCAAAAGTTGTGTATATTTCTTCATTGATTCTTCTTTTATCCGTAACTAAAGGAAAAACCCCCTTATATTTTTCACAACTTTGTAAAGATTTACAGCATGACTCGCAAGTCAAAATAAAATGCTTTTTAGAAACTTGTATTGCGGCTGCTGACAGCCTGAACCACGCATTTTTAAAGTCCATGGTGGAGGGAGATTATGTTCCTCTAGTGGAGGAAAGCCAACCTAGCCCAATAAGAGTTCCTGGAGTTATGAAGACTCCTCTCAAGGACTTCTTAGAATCACCTCGCCTGACTGACAAACTGTCAAGAGATTTGCGACGACTAGAATCTGAAAACGAAGCTTTGCAATTAGAAAAGATGGAACTCGAAGATGAACTGAGGATTGAAAAGGAAAAGAGAGGAGAACTGCAGGAAAATTTGTCGAAGAAGTCTGAACAGGTTATTTTTTCAACATTTAAATTTTTATGCTTGGCAAGTGAGTTGTTGAAGGTTTTTTTATTTATTTCTATTTCCGCACTGATTAACCTATATTTTTAGGTTGTGAAACTTAGAGAAGAATTGTTGGAGTACGCTCAGAGTATGGATGAACTGAAGAAAGTGGATGGTTTTGCGATCACTCGTAAGAAAATAGGAAACTGCGAATCGGAATTAAAGGAAGCCGAAAGGTATGTCAAGATCTTGGTTGAAGAAAGAGACTCAATAAGCCAAGAAAAGAGTAGACTGGAAGAGAAACAAGTTTCAATGCAGGATCGAATGAAGAAACTGGAGGTAGGTATCATTTTGTAGGATTTGATTGTGCTCGAGCAGTGATTTAAAAATTGTCATGAATTCAAAGGTTTCTGGCTCTACTTGTGGAAGTTAAAAAATTAAACTAATTCTACTCTGTATTACAATAAGTCAACTGTGATTTCAATGCGTGTAATTTTCAAGACTTTATTGCTACTGTGAGACAAGACTGGTATAAAGTCTTGTTATAAAGATGATATTGCTATAACCAAAGTCGAGTTATTAAACTACCATGTGGAAATACAGTGTTTACATTATTTTCAATAAAAATGTTCACAGTGGGTATACTTTAAATTCAAAGACAATTAGTATATTGAGTCTTTATTCATTGTACTTATTTTTTTATAATGGATGTTCGAAGTGTGGGTGTAAGTTACTTATTAATTTTTGTGAATTGTTGTACTCATGCATGGAAATTTCAGTTGTGTCAACTAATTGGAAAAATGCGATAGTAGAACCTTTGTACTAAATGAAGGGTGGGAAGAACAAGTGAAAAAATTACTTCAAGGCTAGGGACAACGAAAAAACTCATACGTTCTGTGGTAGGTCATTCATATAAATTTAAGGGTCTTGTTAAAGACCACATGTAATTAGTACTTCATTTACACCTTAAGGGTGTTTATGGTAAACAATGTCGATAGCAGAGATGGCATGCCTACTACCCAGTGTGTTTCCCTGTCTGAGCTGTTGCAGACTCAGTATAGGACATGACACTTAAGGGAACCCATTGTAACTCAAGGCACTCACTCGCTTTCATACACTCACTCAATCTTCCATGAAAAAGTTCCCAATGCTGGTTATGTTTCACCTCTTTGTGGAAGATTGGGAGGCTGGTGCATGAGAAGAGTGCGCTGAGTGATTGTGGGTTTCCAAACCACCCCCTCTTGAAAACCTTGTCCCAAAGAAATAACATCGGCTGTTCAAACTGTATAATGTAGTAGATTAGATTGTTTGTAGGGGGGCCTTTGACAGGAGCCTGGGCACTAGGCACTTAGACCTTCTTGGTCCATTGTGCTAACCCCATGCCTGTTGCCACATGTAGACAGGGGACAAGAGCACCATGGTGAAGGTACATATGTTCACCCATCTAACCTCTGTCCAGGCCCAACATTGCTTAACTTTGGTGATCATGCAGGAACTGGTGTGTCAATGTGGCTGGGCCCTTGGCCCCGTATAACGTAGTAACTGAAATCAGTAAATAAAGTAACAGCAGTACTTACAATGGACACACAAATGCCCTTCACTCCTACTAATCTGACCCACCCAAGTGATTGTGAGGTGTCCTATCACCTAATCTTGGGTGTTAGGACACCACCCAAGAAAGGGGAGGAAATAAGGAAAAGGAGGGGGAAGAAAACATTGGTGAATTGCACGTTAACGATGTGTCTTATGTTAGTGTCACTCTGTTTTCATTACAATCACAAATAGTTTAAGCACTAATGGTGCGTGGAAAGAATAAACTTTTGTACCTTACAGTTTGGCAGTGCATCTCTCTTATTTTGACGGTTCTACCATTTCCTAAGGTTTACAGGGTTGATACAGACCTGGAGAAGTCAGGGAAATTGAAAATGTCTCTAGATAACCTGGAGAAGTCAGGGACAATGGGAACTTACCTAAAATATGCTTTCCTGAGTCAAAATCTTGTTTGTTTTCAATAAGTGAGGGGTACTATTTTAGACACTTCCTGTGTGTGTAATGGCTTAGTACATTTAGTACCTTGCCTACATGAGGCACTAGAGCTCTTATTTGGTGTTTATCAATTAATGATACGCATGTAAGATTAAATGTCAGGTCCTATTTTGTGCACTCATGCTGAGGATGATGGAATATTTTTTTCAAGAAAGAGGAGAAGATTTCACAGAGTTTCAAGAAGATTCTCAGATTGTGTATGCACAGGTGATTTCTTGCTAGCCATTCCCAAGTCATAACCTCCAGCATGAGACAGTAATATAGCAAAAGGATTGAGCAACAGAACCTCTGGTACATTGAGTGCCTTTATTTCCCTCTTTGTGGGAGTATTAGGTCTCGAAGGAAACATGATTTTACCTTTGAAAGCCTTACTTCATTTTGTGAAGACAGTTTTTCACTCACTACGTTTACCAATCAATCTGAAAGGTCAGTAGCAAGTGGACTCAGGTTGCCTGGTTTACAAACAACGTCTGAAAATATGGATATTTATCTATCGAATTCAGTTGCCTGAATTTGAAATTTATTGCTGATTTCGGCCGCACACTTCTCTCCCTTCCCTTATTAAAACAAGCCACGCCATAAATTACATCATTGTATTTTGTTTTCCATCGGCATTCAAAAGAAGAAGGAAGAGTACCACAGTCCGTTCTCCCTTCAGATCGATCTGAGATCTTAGACCGGCTGGGAGAGCTGGCTGACTTGGCTCGCTTCTCAGATGGATTTGGCCAGACCATTCCGTTTACCATACCGAGCTGATCCAGTCAGATGGATGGGTAAACTTAGTGATTGAGAGGTACACAGAAAATGCAGGCATTGTTAATGATTAAAATGAAAGTGAATTTGTAACTTCCTGAAATAAAATATAGGAATACTAGTCATCTGCCATTTTCCACTTAAATACATACGACCTATGTTGTAAAGTATGCAGATCATTATCAGGTAGTAAGTGAATACAAATGTGCGCTATTAGACAATTTTCTGGGAGGGGAGGAAGAAAGGCAAGGTTGGAAGGAATGGATGATGGTGTAGTGGTTAATAGGTGGGTGGGGGGGGGGGGTAATTGGGCATGGTGGAGTTTGGAACAAGGAAGAAGCCTGGGTCGTATTATAGATTTATTTAATAATGGAGGATTACAATTTTCTTAATATATTTTACAATAAATATTACTGGCACAAATACGGTAATACTATGCATTATTAACTTCAATTTCATTAATATTGAATTTAGATTTGATAATTTTTTTGTTCTTAGACATCTCACCATATAAATACGATATCTTCATTCATTGGATGATCTTTCTCATCATAAATTTGAGGGACTTCCGCTTGTTAGTGAAGTCTGTTCGGGTTCTCCACATGGTCACACTGCATTTCTGCCGACGTTTCGATGTATGAGTCGTCAATCGTCATCTGGGCATGTTGCTTGGTTGGAGATGGACAACTCGTACATCGAAATATCAGCAGAAATGCAGGATGTGACCCAGTGGAGAAGCCGAATAGACTTCACTAACATCAGATCATACTAGTGTTTGTGTTTTTTCCTTCCTGAAATTATGCGAAAATTCAAATTTGGTTTTGTCTCCAGCCTTTTATTAATTATTCTAAGCAAAACCTTTGCAGCCTGTGAAATTAAAGTAATTTTTCTATCCTCGTCACATTATGATGCATTCTTCTTCTTTGGGATAGGTATCAAAACTGTTTTCTCAAAGTCCTCTCATACTCCTTCCTTGTAGACTTCCTTCCTCCTGCGACTCAGTTAAAAAAAAGTTCATCTTCTGTTATTTCCCAAATTCTTCAGTTTGTCCAAGAGGCACAGTTTGTGGCCTAAAATTTATGGCATTCAGAAGTGTGCTCATGTTGTTAATATCACGTTGCAGCTCCTTTTTAGGCACTAGGATTAGAGCTCTAAGCTAGCACTACACATGGCTACTTCTCCATGCCCATGATTAAATTGAACATGTAACATGAAAGAAAATAGACTCAGCTAAGTGACTGCTTAAAACATACTAAATTTTCATATGCATTTCTTTTTAGCAATAATCCTGAATGCTGCATTATATTTGAATGTTGTGTACCCTTGGGGGATCATTCAAAGCAATTTTTAGTGTAGATCCCCATTGCCTTTTCCATTGAATTCAATCAATTGAATTGGATATATTTTTGGTTTTATGTTAAAACATTTTGATTTGGTAAAAGGGCACTAAGGGTATTGTCCAGACAGTTCTGAGAGTTATTTGTAATGCCTAAACATAGGAAAAATTTTCAGAGATGTTAATGGAATACAACTTGAATTGCGGATGCAAATAATCCACCTCAGCTGAATGTTGCAAAAAGCCATGGGGCATCGCCTAAAATTCAAGCACCCTTATCTCACTAACTACATATTTCACTCAGAAAGCAAAAATTAAAATTAATATATGTTCTCAATAAGGAGTATGTCTGCAGCCAATTCTGTTGACATCCCAGATGGGGGATTTCATTTTGAAAAAAAGGTTGATTTGACATGGAATGATCTTATTGTTTTCTGAGGCGTTGTTGATGATTCTGGTGAAAAAAGCATCCACCAGCTGGAAGGTAAGAATTATGAAAAAATAATTTTGTAAACCACAAGCAGCTACTTCTTGTTTTCGTGATGGAAGTGATCTTTTTTGTGCTCTGCCATCAACATCCTTGATCCAGATGACCATTGTAAATAAAATTTGGATTGACCATTGGAAAATAGCAAAAGAACATTTGGTTTTTGTGTATTTGTGTAGGCACAAGTTCTGACTGAGAAAAAAAGTCACACCGGTTTGTATAGAGTTACACCTAAAATGTACTCCTTCATTGTTATTAATATATTTTCTCTCTTGAATACTCATCATAATATATTTTCCACTTGAAATAAATGTGAAGAAAGGCTATATTTCTTGCTAAAATTAGTCAATGAGTTCCTTACTATTCCAATTTTTTGAGCAACCAGCTGCTTATTTACATCATATTTTGCTATAGGTCTTCCCTCCACAATCCTGTACTCCTGTTCAAAAATCACCCCTCATAATACCTCTTTTTATCAGATGAGGCAGTGGTTGCATAGTAGAAGTTTTAATTCTTAGGCCTGTTTTTATCATCATATACCTCCATGTTTATAGGCCATCATGTACCTATGGTTGAACAATTTCATGGGATATACACTTTCCTACTTATAATCATCATTTCAACTAACAGACAGTCTGCTGTACTTTACGAACACCAAACTCTCAAGTTAGATCACAAAACATAAAGGCTATATCATCTCATCGTTAAAATTAACAAAACATTGTAAAATAGTTCTTAGGAGGCTACAATTTTACTTAGCCACAGCAAGTTTTGTGGAGTTCCAAGTCTGGTGGTTTCATGTTTTGGTTTAATTGACATGGATTAACTCTTTTTGTACTTTTTATTTATAGGCACGGGCCTTCAAATCTGAGAGAACTACCGAAGAACTCCAATTGTCCATCTCTCGAAAGGAACAGGAGTTACAGGAAATCAGAACTCACTGCTGTGAACTGAAAGAAAAGATCCAGCTGTTATCTAACCAACACAATGCCAGTCTTGATTCTGATACATCAATGTCAGTTGTTAACCACATCATTTCATCGCCATTTTCAGACGGTACGTTCTGGGAATTCTTCTCATTTATTGGTCTATTATCCCTTTCAAGACAGTGGAATTCTCTCCTATGCATGTCTACTGAACTGAGTACTGAGAGAGACTTCCTTCCTCTCTGTACCGACCATTTTGTAAGGTATACGTGGAGAAAGTTCTCGCAGGTATACACTCACACTCAGCTCCTACCTTTTTCGACCCCTCTTAGCGGGGACTTCACCATTATCTCGGACTCTGGGGGCAGTTATGCTCAACGTGTCGCAGGTTTACAACCTTCCCAGCGGCAAGAGTTCACGGTCAACTAATTATTAATTTATTGGTTTTACTACATGTATATTTGTCGCTTGCTCTCAAATTATAGACTTTGAAATTAATTTCTTGTTTTTTAATGTGCATTTACAAATTTTAAACTAAATTCTATCATCAATATTAACTGATTTATTGCATGAACCTATTCCAATGCAAAACATCATGTCTCATCTTGAAATCAAGATACCAGTTAATATTGATGGTAGAATTATGCTTAAAAATTGAAAACACTTACCATAAAACAAGGAGTTCAATTCAGATTTTATATTTTTTGAGAAAGCTACAAAAGTTCATTTAGCAAAATCACTGAATAAACAATCATATGACCACCGACCCTTGTTGCGAAGAGGGTGGTAATGCAAGGAAGGTTCCAGGTACCTGCTCCTGGATTCTGAGGGAAATGCCTGATCCCCGCAGCGATCGGCCCTGAAATGTAGAAGCTGTGTACCTGTGAGCGCCGGAAAGGGGGGAAAGCATAGTGTTGCAAATATGCAATGTTCGTTCATTTGCGTAGGAAAATCTCCGTCGCATATTTTCGACGTTCGTCTTCCTGGTCAGGAAATTTACTGTCTCATATATCCGATGTTCGTAGCGAAAGGGTTAAGGGTGATAGGGTTTTAGAGTAATTGATAATTTCAATGACATTCAACAAGGAGAGCAGCAGGCAATCTTAGGTTAGACTTCAACCTTTATCTGCCGAGTGATTCCTTAAGGGACCACCAAATGTTCTTGGGAATGGCTTAGGAACCACTCGAATCAAAAGATTCGAAATATCTGATTCGAGTTGTTCCTAAACGGACCACAAAATGTTTTTGCGAATGGGCAAATGTTCCCTTTAGGAACCACTTGAACCATATATTTCTAATCTTGAACATTTAAATGCCCGGCTGCCGAGAAATACATCTGGGATTTAATCCTGTCTTATAAAGGTTAACCCAAATCCTGGGGAAGACACTGGTGACTATCTATCCTGTTTGTCTTCAGAATGTGCAATAGGTTTTGGCAGCTATGCCATCTCCAGGTACTGAATGCGTTATAGCAGATTTATTTGACCAAAAATGGGGTCTTATATTCAGAAATTAATGGTAATTACTTTCCACTACTGTGAAGGACCATGCCTAATTTAACTACAAATAAATATCATTTTAACTACAAATCTTTGATGGGGTTATTTAAGATTTGCATATCAATTTGTATTAAATATGTTCTTGTTAGCTATGGATAATGTTGTAGCCAGTAGATTAAGTTGGCAACTATATACATATGTATGTAGGTAGTTGTGCAGGAGTCTCCAAGGTGGAGTCCAGTCTCTTTACAGGTAGTTCCCGAGTTACGTAAGCCTCGACTTGCGTAAATCTGTACTTACGTAAGTGGCAACCTTACCCAAAACAAAGACTAATTACGAAAGTTACGGATTTGGAAGGGTGGTTGCCTACTTTCAAGGAGCACATGTACCGTAATATTAAATTAGATTGTTGTTGGGGGGGCCTTCGTCAGGAGCCCGGGCACTTAGACCTTTCTTGGTCCATTGTGCCAACTCCTTGCCTGTCTGCCACTTGCAGACAGGGGACAAGAGCACCTCGGTAGAGATATGGAGGATTGGCCTCCTCCTGCCTCACCCCAGTACCAGGTATAGAGGATGTCCTCCCTCCAACCGGCCCGGACTGGGTCTCCCTCTGGCCTCCTGGTATAGGTATGAGGGAGTATCATCTCTCCATCCATGCCTGGTCGAGGTATGGAGGAGGGTCACCCATCCAACCACCGTCCGGGCCCAACGTTGCTTGACTTCGGTGTTCTGATGGGAACCGGTGTTTCAACGTGGCTAGGCCCTTGCCCTACCGTAATGTTAATTTCTCGATCATACCTATTTGGACTCTTATATTTAAATGAAAAAGGCACAAAACTAATACAGACAATAGCCATATCCATCTCATATCTTGTTATTCCCTCTCTATTTTGCTCTCAAGTAACTCTGGTTGGAGATTATCCTTATCTTTTGTTCTTTCATCCTCTATATCAAGGTTTACAGGTCTATTATTGCTGTCATACAACTCCTCCACATATTCTCTCCACCTATCCTGGATATCTTCTTGTTCAATTAATATTTCCCTGTTTTGTCCTTTACCTTTTGTATCATTTGCACTCTCTTAATGCCCTGTAGACTTTTTGCTTAAGCGTATAGTGCACCCACTTTCACTTCATCCTGCAGCTTTTCCATTCCCTCACATTTTCCCTTCAGCCAGTTGCCCAATTGGTCACTTGCAGGAGTATATTATGCCAAGGTCTATGTTGACTTTTTTTCTACATCCTTCTTTCCTCCAGTTTTCTAATTTTTTCATCCGTAACCCACTGCTTCTTTACACTACTCATTTCCATTACAGGCAGTCCTCGACTTTCGTACACTCAACTTTCGTACAATTCGCACTTTCGTACGCTCCAAATTGATACCTTTTACTTGACTTTCGGACACCAAATTCTGACTCTCGGACATTTCTCTAACAATATTTTTGAATTTCCCGCGATGGTAATGGCGCATCCCGGCATTCAACTGTTTTATTTGGCATTCTCACTCGCTAGTATGTATATGCAAATGTGGGCAGTGTTAACTTAGGGCAAGGTATAACTTGTTTATTTACTGAATTTAATTAATGTCATATGATAAGAATGAGTAGAAAACGTAAATATGATATGACTGAGACCAACAAAAATATGCGTAGGTCGCATAAACTTAATACTGTTGAGCAAAAGTTGGGAATTATTAGACGTACTGAACTGGGAGGATCTTTTGCTGCAAGACATTCATTGAACTTAAGCCGTTCAACTGTGTGTTCAATAGTAAAGGGGTAAGATAAAATTATAGACCATATACGATATGCTGGGAAGTGCAATGCGAAATTCACGAAGTTGTGTATGGCATGCACATACCTAGGAAACATTCTATTTTCGTTTCTTTTTTTCAGTTTAGGAAATTGCAAAAATTTGTTGTTTATTTAATTGTAATAAATTAAATGACATCGAGTTAAAGGTTCCAAAAATTAAATGTCGTTATGCTTCTTGTTTTGTGTCTTTATAATGATAGTGGACATTATCAGTGAAATATTAATTTCTGATTGGGAAAAATTAGAAATACGTATGTTCACTCAGTACACAACGGTATTCTTTTAGAACCGTTAATCAAGACTGCGTAGTTTTTAAAGTAATTACTTATTGTTTTAAATATAATTAATGTATTTTAAACTTTTAAAATAAAATTTCCTTACAATTGATATGAGGTTTTACTATGTATATTTAACTCTCCGGGAACGTAACCCCTAATTAGTATGGGACTCTATTGTTCGACTTTCGTACACGTCTTCAGGAACACATTGTGTACAAAAGTCGAAGACTGCCTGTATTCCTATTGTTTTCTCTGCCACTCTTACTATGCCTGTTTTTATAATGTCCCATCTTCCCTCGATTGTTCCAATCTGATTAGCTTCATCTATGTTCTTTTCCATAGCTCCTGGTGTTTCCTCCTTTTCACCCCTTTCAATGCTACCTATTTCCACCTCTTCATTCTCCCACCTTTACAAAGCCCTCTGAATCTTACTTCACAGATCATCATTACTAAGTTATGATCTGAGTCCGCATCCACTCCTGGATAGGTTTGTGAGTGTTTTACACTGTTCCTAAATCTCTGCCTTATCATAATGTAATCAATTTGATATCGCCCAGTATCACCTGCCATTTCAATGTGTACCTATGTTTGGGGTGATGTTTAAACTAAGTGTTTATTACTGCTAGTTTATTTCTCCTACAAAATTTGGCAGCCTTCTCTTAGCGGTCATTTCTTGTCCCTAGCCCATACCTTCCCATTGCAAATCCATCCCTCCCTTCCCCCACCACTGCATTCCAGTTGCCCATCACTATCAGGTTTTTTCTTTCCTGAGACTCTAATAATCTCTTATAGTTGCTCGTACACCCCATCCACCTCTTTCTCCCTATGGTTACTAGTATCCTGCCACTCACCTGTTTACTACCCTCATCCCCAATTTTGCATTCAGTACCATAGCTACCCCAGGTTGGCTCTCATCTCCCCCACTGTAGATTATCCTGTAACTATCACTCCACTAGTCCTCGCTATCCCTCCATCTCACCTCGCACAGCCAAAAATCATTTATTTTCCCTTTCTCCATTTCCTGTTTAATATTCTCTAGCTTCCCAGCCCTCATCATTGTCCTAATGTTCAAGGTTCCTATTTTTCCCCTGCATTCCTCTTCTTTTTCTTCCTACTTCTTCCTATTCCTTATATTCTCTGATGATATTGTCGATTGTTGTGCAAGGAATTTGAGTGATGACGACTGCGGAGGCCTTGCCTCCCCCTGCTGCCGGCATGGCACCTGCCCTAGGGTGACGTCCATTAGTTGCTGGGATTTAATTCTCTGATTGACTTTCATAATCTAGGGATAGTTGGGAGGGACTCCCATCCCCACTTCCCAAAGGTTTTTTTAACATGACACTATCACAGAACTAGCTTTTGTCTGGCTCCTATCCTTCGACCTATCTGGCATGGGTGGGCGGGTGGCCCTACCAAGAGCAATAGTAATTGCTTCTGCCAGTTCAGCTCTAGGGGTCATTGGAACATGCAAGCTCTTACACCACTTCAAGGTTATAGTTCAAGGCAAGGGAGGTTAATATTATTCCTTTCAAGTTGTTTAAATCTGTAGATCAGCAGTTCAAATTCAAGCTCACTAAATGTAAAAATAGAAAATTGGCATGATAATTCCATAACGTAGAAATTTCAATTTTCCATAGATAAGGATTTATTCTACCCAGGTTTCGATGCATTGCATCATCATCAGGTACATAAAGTTTGCAAATCATGGTATGTATACAAAAGAAGGTGGGGGGAAGATTAGGATAGTAGAAGTAGGGAGTGGGAAAGGGGAAAGTTTCAAGGGAGGAAAAGATGAGTATTAGTTACACAAGAATGTGATTAGCATTTGAAATGTGAAAAACCAAAAGTTCGTACTCATTGGTAATTAAAATACTTCGTACTTTTCTACAATTTTTTTTGTTTGACGCATTTCACGAATTTTTGGCATCATCAGGTATTGAGTTTTTTTTATGCATTACTTGTTGTAGTTACAGGGGAGGAGGAGAAAATAAAAATATTTGGGCAGGATTGAGAAAAACACGTTGATCAAGGGCTGGTGAGGCCGGAAAGGTTAATGTTATCAGAAAGGGGTGGGGAGGGTTGTGGAAATAATATTTCATTACAAAGGTTATTGTATTGTCTTATAATTTCTATTTTTTCGAGTGGGTCCATTTTCAGTCCTATGGGAAGAACATGTAAAATTTTTGGTATAAAATCGCTCGTATGATTGTTTTCAAGTACCTAGATGTTTAGCAAAAGGTGAGGTGGAATCCATATTTCTGTAACTTCTGGTGTGTTCTTTGATACTTGTGATAGAACTTCTTCCAGTCTGGGCAACGTAAGCCTTATGATAGATAGTGCATTTAATTTTGTAACCAGAGTTTTGGAGTCTATCCTGTCTGTCTTTGCCATTGACTAAAAATTAAAAAGTGTTATGGGAACTTAAAAAGCAGCTTTAAGGGAGCTCAGTAGGCAGTTTAAAATTCTATAAGAAATATTACCTAGGAATGGGAGAAAGCACCACTTGAATTTTATTGATCTATCTATTGGTGTGGGGCAAATTTGTTTTGAAGCAAGGAATTTTTAATATTTTTTCCAAAGAATTTTGTGAACTAAACTTGGGTTGTAACCATTACTAGCAGCTATGGACATGATATTCAAAAGTTCAGATTTGAAATTTGTGAGTGCAAGAGGGATGTATAGGAGGCGATGAACCATAAAATATAAAGCAGCATGTTTGTGGGGAAAGTGGTGAACCGAATTGCTGGGTATTATGTGATCGGTGTAAGGAGGTTTCCTATATATTGAAAATCCATGTTTTTGCCCTGTAATGGAGATTGACAAATCTAGGATATTCAGAGTGCTGTTGATATCTTGTTCCATCGTGAAGGAAATGTTTGAATGGAGGGAGTTCAAATGGTTGATGAAAGACTCAATTGGCAGTAGTTTCCAGAAACATTAGTGGAAAAGTACAAAGTATTTTAATTAAACATAAGTACTAACATTATGAAGTGAAGCCTAACACTGTCAAGTTTAATCAAATGTTTGTTGGAGTGATGTCCCATGGCGTATTGAGGGGGGGGGGGGGGGGGGAAGGGACAAACATTGGAAAATTAAACACTTTGTCACTTGGTTACCTGGGGTATTTTGGGGGGTCTACAACAGTAATACTATGTATAAAGCAAAAAAGGTTCTTTGAGGAGTGCCCCATGGTGCATCATCAACCTTCATGATGCCTGAAACCCGACCAATATGCTACCATACAACAGTGGGAAAGGAGGGGGGGGGGTTCGGTAGTCAGAGCACGGGTAATTATACAATACTTAGTTACAGGATGTACACTCACTCACTAAGGGAAGGTGATGGACAGGAGGGAGGAGGGAAGAGTAAAACTGTACATCGTTGAGGAGGTGGGACTTCTTTTTTCTCCGTTGAATGATTTCTAGCTGCTCTATTGTGTCTAATTTAGGCCTTTGTTGAGTGTGTGTAAAACATTAATCTGAAAATCACCGGTGTGATTCAACTCTAAAAGGTGTTGGGCAAAAATAGAAGTGGTGTTTCCTGCTAAGTAGCACTTTGTATGTTCTTCAATGCAAGTAGATAAATTTTGACTGGTCCGCCCAACATAACTAGCTGGGCACTCTAGCTGGGCACTCTCAGGTTATTTCATGCACACCGCATGGCTTAACTTTTTCTATGGTTATCCATTTTGAGATAAACCAACTTTGTAGTTTCCACAAACTTTATTCCGCTGGCACGACAGGCGTTTCACCACACTGTGTCATTCTTATGTGAACATGGATATCCATAAGTTCCACGATGTCAGGCCTGATATTATCAGTTTTTTTATAACGTATCTTTGTTCAAGCAGAGAGCTTTGGACAAAGTCAAGGGCGAATAAAAAGAGATTCGGAGCTTGTCTTTTGGGAAGGAATTGGCTATTCTATGGGATAGGGAATTGACGAAAGAGATTTAGCACCATTTATGATCAGGGTAACAGGGTGTGACAGGAGGGAAGTGTTGTTTTTTACGGCACTTTTCCATTGTTTTTTTCCGAAGTAAGGTGTTGATAAAACATTCACTGTAACCATTCATCCTGGCAATATGCTTGATGGTTTTGAGTTCACATTCTAAGTTGGTGTTGGACATGGGAATGTTAATTAATCTATGGATCATACAGTTGAAGCCTGCTAATTTGTGAGATATAGGGTGGCATGAATCGGAAGGGATCACTTGTTTGGTGTAAGTTTGTTTCTTGAAGTTAAAGGACAAATGTTTATTCTCCTGGATTTCGATGGGGAGGTCCAGAAAATTTATTTTGCTGTTCTCAGCAGGTTCCATGGTAAACTTAATTCAGTTGTGCGTTGCATTCAAGAAATATAATTTGAAAAATAAATGAAATGATAATTCCACCCATGGGAAAATTTGATTTGTTGTCTACTGTTATGAACGAATGCTAGTATGCATTATTTTTAAATGTAGACTGTAATAGTTCTCCATTGCTAGCTTAAATTCTGTGTAGAGTTTAACCTTATTAAAAGAGTATACAGTGTGTTTACTGCAATGAAGTAGATTATTTCTGAACGCCAAGAGATTTTTAGTGGAGTTGGTAGCTTGTCCTTGCCTGCAGTGCAGTAGCTTGCAGTGTAAAATAAATACTAAGGAAGATGTTATGTAAGCCACCTATGAGAGTTCCATGTGCATTAAAGCCTGAATTGTAGTTGAAATTAGACAGGCTAGATAATAAAGGTATCATGAAGAAAGTTCACAAACTAGATCCCAAAGAATGGGTAAGTAATTTCGTTATTGTTGAGAAACCATCTGGAAATTTGAGGTTGTGCTTGGATCCAACTGAGTTAAACCAAGTAGGAGCAAGGACTGGTATATTGTTTTCCTAATATTTCTCCACTCTCCCATCTTTCATTCCACTTATCTCTTACTCTTTTTCTTCTTTTGAAAAGTGCAATGGACACGCAAGAAGGAATGAGGTACACATTTCAAAATGAGTAAAAGTGTTAGTAAGAGATAGATGGAATGAAAGATGGGAGAGTGGAGAAATATGTAATGGGAAATTCTGATACCAGTCCTCCCTTGTACCTGGTTAAAAATAAGCAAGGCGAGCTATTGTTAGGCGTAATACCATCCACTTGAGGAAGTCTTTTGTTGAGGAGTTTGCTCCTGATAGGCTACCTGAAGTGTACCCTGATGATGTTGATCAGAATGTTACACAACCTGCTCCTAACCTGGAAGTTCAAGATAAACAACCACCTGTCAATGTACCATGTATTAAATTTCCAATTACTCTTTTATTATTATTTATTTGCCCAATAATCAATTATAGACTTATGCATCGATATATGGCACACCAACTGATTACATTACACAAGATATGTCCAAAAAAGTTAAAGAATATGAAAATACGAGAAATACTAAACATTGCTTAACAATGCTCGGCCTACTGTCACAAGTGGTCGTGTTACTAAGCCATATGAACTGAATTGAATGAAATGCATATGGATTTATGATAGCTTTAAATTTGTTTGATTTGTGTAATGTTTCCTTAATTAAAAGGGGAAGGTGTTGTAGCCAGTATGCTAGATTGGCACTATGTGTAATCAGTCTGTCAATGCCTATGTGGACTCATATTTAAATGAAAAAGGCACAAAACTAACACACTATCCATTTGTTTCAGGTGAACGCCTAAGTCAAGCTGTGGTAGATCTAAAACTGGCTGAAGTTGAAGCTGACAATGAGAAATTGAAGTCTCAGCTTGATGTAACTCAAGAACAAACTCAGAAGTTGCATGTACAGCTGGAAGAAGTGAAAGATAAACTTGAAAAGGCTAAAATTGCTCAAGAAGCTGCTATGGCTGAAAATACTCAAAAGCAGCTGCAACTCAGGGAGCATATGGAAGAGAGAGAGAAGCTTATTTTATCACTCACTGAGGCTACTGATAACATTTCCTCGCTCATGGATGAAAATGCTTGCTTTAACAAAGATATTGCTGAGCTGAAAAATAAAGTTATTTCATTAGAAGGCATTCGCCATCAGTTAGAAGAGAAGATTGGTGTTTTAGATGATGAACTAAAAATAAAGCATGAAATGCAAGAAAATACATTGTTGCAGCTTGAAAAAGAAAGGCACGAATCAGCTGATTCAAAATGTAAACAGGAACAGCTTCAGCACCAGATGAGTGTGTGCATGAATGAAAATGAGGAGCTCCAATTTTCATTGCAGAATGCTAATGAAAATATTTCTATATTGAATGATGAAAAAAAATTGCTATCATCCAAGATATCAGGGTTGGAAAGCAAATTAACCATTGCTGATGAAAACAATATCTCCTTGAAGAGTGAGTGTGCTATGCTAAGGAAAGAAATTGATGAGAAGCAGAAAATAATTGAAAAAGCTGAGAAAAAATGGCATGTATTTGAAAAGGAAAACCAGGCTTTAAAAATAAGCATTGCTGATTCAAAGAATATTAATGATAGCCTAAGTGAAATGTTATCTCAGGAAAAGCAAAGAAAATTTGAAAGTGACTGTTATTTACAGAAATTAGTAGAAAGCTTGGAAGATGAAATGAGGTCAGTCACCCAGTTTGAGGGAATAGAAAGCCTTGTGTTTCCTCAAGCAGTGACAGTGGCTGAAAAAATGGACCTTTTAGTAAATTTTTTAAAGAAATATCATCTCTCAAGTAGGAACAAGAGGGTGGATCTTGAATCAAAAAATGCCTTGCTTGAAAAGGATGTCCAACACTTTCAAGCTTGTGAACAAATGGTTATTAAAGAAAAGGCTAATTGCAAGAACCAGTATTCTGATGCCCTGATCAAAATAAGCAGCCTTGAATCACATGCAGCAGACTTGGAAACCAAAGTCAAACATTTGACTGAAGAATTAACTGAAAAGACCAATCATATGTCATCATCTCTCAAAGAAAAAGATTCACATGCAGCAGAATTGGAGACCAAAGTCAAACAGATGACTGAAGAGTTTGATGAAAAGACCAATCATATGTCATTATCTCTCAAAGAAAAAGAATCACATGCAGCAGACTTGGAGACCAAAGTCAAACAGTTGAAAGAAGAATTAGCTGAAATGACTAATCACATGTCATTATCTCTTAAAGGAAAAGAGGATCTAGAAGCCTTGAAAGGACATACAATAAACTTTTTAGACAGCAAAGATGAAGAAATAAACATGCTCAAACTTAAAATCTCAGAGGAAGAGAATAAGATGAAAATCTTGAAGAGTGAAAGAGATGATCTTGTCTGTCAGAAAAACAACTTCTTGAGCATGGTGGGTGAACTCAGAACTGCTATTGATCAAGTCAGTGAAGAGAAACTAACAATGGGGATTGAGGAAAGGGATCTCATGGATTGGAAATCTCTTTGTGAATTCCTGGAAGCAAAAATTAAAGAGCTAACACATCAGGAACTCTCTGCGGTTGCATCAGATGTAAGAAGCCATGCTCTCCTAAACAAGTCAGATGAACCTAAGAGCTCAACTGAAATGTTAATTCCAACCCAGGAAGGTCTTTGTAATGTCGTTGAAATTATGAATAGAAATGATGTTACTTACACTGTACCTGATGGTTATAAAGCAATTAAAAACCATCCAAATGGTGATGAAATAAAATTGAGTGAGTCAGATATTTATACAGATATTACAAGGCAGTTGGGATTGGAAAGTAAATTCTGGCAAGTTATTCGATCTGGAGAGATGCTAGAGATGTTCAGTGAAAAATTGGAGGAAAAAAATCAAGAGCTAATCGGCAAAATTGCAGAACTCTGGGAGATTTTGCCTCTGGTACAGCTGAAATGTAATGAATTTTTTCTGAATAAAGATTCATTAAGGTCGTTAGGAAGAGAGGCCGAGTTATCTAAGGAACTTTGCATGCAGTTGGAAAATGTGTTATTAAGAATGGAGAAACATAGAGCCTCTTTGGAGCAAGAAAAAATCCATGTGACTCATAGAGCTGTGTCATGGGTTTTAAATGGAATTCAGTGCACGTTTGAAGGTTCATCATCTCTTGAGAATTCTAGCCGTTCTGGATGTGGGAAGAAACCTGCTTCTGGATTGCCAGATGACCAAGAGTTGGAAGTTTCTAAGTCACTGGAACTTATCGAAGACAAATTTACTCATGCTTTGGCTGATGTGGCTTCAACTGCAAGAATATTTAAGGAGGTTGAGGATAGATGTCCAAATGTAGAAGCAGCATTGGAATATTTTAAATGCCATGTGAAAATAGAAAATAAAGTGTTGAATGATGTAGCTCATCAGCATTATTCTGCCAAAGATAATGAACTTAATATTCTGAAAGCGTCTCATGACGAAATGGTCACCACCAGACTTCATTTAGAAAGGATATGTCGGGAAAATCAAGATGAACTTCAAAAGTCTCATATTGACAAGGAAGCTCTTCGTCAAAAGATTGATCATTTGACTTCTCAGAACGGTTGGCTTAGAAGTGAACTGGAAATATGTAACATTAAACTTGGGAGCATTAGGCAAGAAACAATGGAAGAGATTAGAAATGAATATGAAAAAAAACTTGAACGACTAAAGCAAAAAATGGTGAGTACTTCATTCTTTTGCTACCATCTATCAGTCTTTGGTGCCTGTGGAAAAACAACCATTGGCCGATGTGTTGAGTGGCATTTTAATTAGTATTTAAAGTGTATAAGCAAGTTTGTTAATTTTCATAGTCATCAAACTGTAGTGTAAATGCATTATTTTTCTCCATTCGATTCCCAAATGTATTGCTTAAAAATATTTGAAGAAATTACCTTGGTATAGCAAATCCCAACTGGGGGTTCAAAAGAAGTACCTTTTAGAGTACATGCTTGATGGTTTAGTGATTTACAGAGAAAGCAAAATTAGGGTGAATGTAAACATATCTGCATGTTGCACGAAACTCAGATGTTAGGGGTTTTATCATGCAGGGGCATGGTGATATAATGATTTTTAAAATTTTAAATCATCATCCTCAGTACCACAGCCCATCCAGGGCCTGGGCCTTTTTAACAACATGCCTCCATTCTTCTTCACCTTCAGCTACTTTTTCATCTTGAAATCTCCTAAGATCCACCTTGAGGCTGTCCAACCATCTTTTTCATGGTTTTCTCCTCAGTTGTCTCCCTCCTGGTCTACACCGAAATATTCTTTTGGCATTATTTCATTTGTCATTTACGTTATCATATTCTTGCCATTTTTACTTGGGCTCATATTTTCCTGTATTCCATTTTACCTAATTGGCCAATGGATTTTTTTCTTACCTTTATCATATTTTCTCCTTTTAATCAGTGTCCTCATTTCAGACCTATGCAATACAACTGGTTTTATGCGGTCTTATAAATGTTGTTTTTATCGCTCTACTCTCTTGAATTTAAATACATGCTGTAATGCAAAGAAAGCTGTGTCATTAACCTTTAAAGGACGGCTTTAAATCCCAGATGTATCACTGCATGGCCGGGCATGTTTAAAATATAAGCAGCTCTCCAGTTAATTATAAATAACGAAACTTATTATTAGCCGATTTTAGACAAAGTGTGTCTCAGTGGTCCCTAAAGGGACCACAAGGCCATAAACGAAAACATTAGGTGGTCCCTTTTGGGACCGCACGGACGCTAAAGGTTAATGAACATAGGTACCTAGTTGAAACGTGGCCTTTTCATTCACATTATTTCCCACGTGATTAAATTCAGGCCTTCTTCTCTACATTCTTGAGACAGTTTCATAAGTGTTTTTTTAAAGACTTATTTCAATTCTGTGCAGCTTTTTCTAATCTTGGGTTTCTTTTAGATCCCTGGTGTTCCACCAAATTTCTTGTGCCAGTTGTTGGTGCATTCTATTAAAAAATTGTACTTCCATCATTGTATGTAACAGCTTGTTGTACTGGTATTTTTTGTTAATGCAACATGCAAGAGCAAATAGGCTTGTGGTACTAGGAGGGTTCAGATCTTCTTGATATGTATACTCTTTTCCATGTGTGGAGATTCCTTCCTGGGTACTGATCTATTTTCCATTCGCATCACTGCAGAAAACTACCCAAAGTTGAAATCTCATCTTTTCTATTTGAGGCATAGAAATTTCTCACTTCTTCATCCCTCCCATTTGCTTCCATTCATTCAAACTGAAAGGATGTATCTTCGAGAAATCTGTTATTTTTGTTTCATTAGTTTCCACATCCCTTCATGTCACTACCATCCCAGCAATGTTCTAAAGCACTAATTTGATCAGTTAGTACCTTTGGATATTTGGCTATCATAATATGGGTGATTTTCTGAAAACGGGGTACTTTTGAAGTTGGATATTTTTTTAAATAAAATATTCAAATTCAAATAAGAATATATTTATCAGGTTCCTTAAATTAGTTATAATATGTACCAGACTGCAGCAGAGTCAAGAATGATTATTTTCCAGTATTTTAGGAAATTTAGTTTTTGCTGTCATCGGAGTGGACCGGAGGTCACATATTTTAATTTTTTAAGAGTTTGAGCTATGTCAGTAGCTTCAATGTTGACAATCAGATATATTTATACTTTAAAAGTAATTGCACACAAAATCTGCCCACTAAAATGCATGTGTCACCATCATTTAAAAAAAATTTAAAATTAAAAAAAAATTTATTTTATGTAAAATTAGTTAAAAAAGGGGAAAAAAGGAGCCCAGTAAATTATATTTGTAAATTTTTCATAAATTTTCAACCGATTTCAGGAAAATCAGTGCTTGGAGTCCACTCCATAGCTCTTGGCATCTACTCCGAAGCCAATTTTGGCTTCGGAGTGGACGGCTTCGGAGTACACAAATCATACCTTCAGCCAGGCCAAGACAATGATTTTGAGGTTATGGGGTACATCTTATGCAATTGAGTCATTTTCCCTGAATACCACCTCATATCAAAAATACAACACATGCAGTAACATATTTTAGATTTTACAGAATCCACGGAGTATACAACCAATAAACATATTAACCTCAATTCAGAGTTGTTGTAGACTATTCTTTCACTGATGGTAGCTGAATCTGCATGTCACTCATTCAGTTGCAAGAAAGGTGGCTAACTTTCTTCAGGCCTACCAGTAGGAATTTAGCAGTTATACCAACTTTTGAGATTTTTCACTATTTCTCTTTGGCTTCGGAGTGGATGCTTGAACCTGGTTGCAAACCTTGGTTCAAAATAAATGTTAAGTTAAGAAAATATGTCAAAATAACAACCAGGAGCATTAATCAGGAAGGTTTTGTGAATTAATTTAACCTACTTGAAGACATTTTATTTTATTTTTTCTCTTATATATAACACCATTTATAAGTGATACCGTGCTAGTTGCAGGCTTCGGAGTGGACTTTCGAATCCTTTGAGACATTATTTTCAGTATACTCAAATTTATTTGTTTCTTTAACTGTTTGGGGCCAAGTTACTTACATTTCGTTAAACTTTATACAATTTTGAATTTAATTTTTAAACTAATAGTTAAGGAGATATTCTACAGTTTCATAAAAGTACCCCATTTTCAGAGAATCACCCATATGTATTATTTTCATTCAACTAGTCAAAATCAAAATGAACTACGTATTTTCTTCCTTTTTTTGGACTAACAAGGGGAGTGTCAGATGACCGGGTCGCAGATCTTGATGAAAATTGGTAAGCACATAGAACTCCGAATGCTTTTCACGAATCATCCCACATATGGGCGTATAAATCTAATAGTTTAAACAAAAAAGGCGTTTAAACATTTATAGATGTTATAAACAACCTATTTATCACCGGTAGGTTTCAAGGGTGTTGTGGTCCAGTGGTCCGCGTACGGGGCTTCGGTGGGGAGGGACCGCGTTCGATTCCCGTTGACGACAATTTTTTTAATGCTTATTTTCTTTGTTTTTCCTTCGTGGAATTCTATATTAAAATTAAATTTTTTCAATTTTATTCAGTTTTTTTTTCAATGAGTGGAAATTATTTTTTCGCGAAGACCATAGGGCTTATTTTTTCTTCTTTCGCACGAAGTCAACGTAATTTCTTTATTTCCCCATTCTTTCACCACGCAAACTTGATTTGTTCCTTCATTTGCAAGACCTGTTGATATCATAATTATACATTAGTCTAAATAATTGTTACATCATTATTTATAAGGCCCACGATCAAAGATCCCCGTTTTCTTGTTTTGCCGTGCATTGAAAAAAGGACGGGGAAATGTGATCGGCTTATCTACTAATTTCTGTAATTGAATCACCATTTCTCGATCTAAAGACATAAAAAAAATACATTGTAATAAGACTCGTGTTATAGGTAAATGGCGATAGTGACCACTTGCAGAAAATTTCCACGGCAGCGCAGGAAGGAACCCCTTTCCCATGGCATCCGTTCGACCATCTAACGGTTGTACTTTTATCCATTACTTGAGTACGGAATAAATGTTTTATTTTTATCTTTCTATGCGTAATATTTTCGCAGCCATTTTGCATAGTGGGTGTTGGAAGATACGTTGAACACCATTTCATCTAATGACATCCTTATTTACAGACTTCAATAAGCTTAACCCATGGAATCTATAATACTAACTCCATGGCTAAAACATAGAATCTCATGTAATGGCTTCGTAGTTGAAATGTGATTATGGAGTCACTCTATGATTTCGGGAACTTTTTATCCACGTGAAGAAGTGTGAAAGAGAAACTTGGACATCGCTGAGATGGTCCAGATCTAATATTTTATATTTCATTAAATAGTTATTTCCCTGCTCCGACTTGCTACTAATTTTCCGATAATGGCACGAGATTCGTGGTATAACTATCTCTCTCCATCTCAAAATGGTCTTGTATAATTGTCAACACGATGAAGTATGTAACATGAAAATAAAATAAGGTTATGATTTGAGGCGTAACTTTGTGGAATTTGCTCAAGTTGACCCAACACGTAACCTGAAATTGTCAAAAGAAAAGTGACAAAACGTGATTCGTAGCAAATAAAATCAATATGGATAACCAAATCGGCGAGTTCAGGCATGACTCCGTGGAAATTAATCATGATGCAAAGAGAAGACTTGGTACCAAGGTTTTAGGGACGCGACTATTTTATTAGGACAATGGCTACAATAGGTATCCCTGTCCTATTTCCCATTATTTTATCACGTCATTTTTACGTCCCTGAGCAGTACATATAAGAATTTGAATTGCCACCAATCTGAGCACACGGCAGTGACAAGGTTTTTAACCATGTCATCAATCACCATTGTATTGTTTATGTAAGCCTAAATTTTCATTGTTCAATATCGCTAAATAAGAAAGTAAATCGTGGTTCTTTGTGTCTATGCACGAGACACGCTCAAGTACGAAGTTTTGAGCCATAGCTGGATTGACAATTTTTCCGGAGTCGAACGTAGGACCGTAAGACTTTAAGTACAAACATGTTATCAATCACCTTTGTATTGTCTATGAATTCCTAACATTTCATAGCTCTAGATCACTAAATAAGAAAGTAAATCGTGGTTCTTTGTACCTATGTTCAGCGTTTAATTGCACGCAAAATGTGATTTCCCGCCACGACGGAGACTCAATATGGCAGATTACATTGGACAAGTGCGTGTCATGACCTGTTCTTTATGCACCTTAGGGAGCAAGTTTAATGTGTGGCGTCGCTCGTGAGTTTTAACCAAAGGGAATTGTTTACATTATGGAAATTCTGCCAACAGTTAGAAGAGTGACAAAGAGAAGAATGCACTATCATTCACGCATTTCACACGTTTGATGCATAACATTCATCAACGCTGATTTTCTAGGTGTCTGCGTCTGCAAAAAGAGTTTTGCTGACGCAATTTTTTGCCATGGTTCGTAAAAACAATTTCCATATTTTCCTGGGGACTAGGGCCGAGGTTCATAACATCGTAAATTTTGTATTTTCGAAACTTCGTATTGTCGTACAGCCCCATCTATTTAGTATAGGCTTTTGGCTAGGACCGACAGTTTTGCTTCGTATAATCGAAACTTCGTATTATCGTGCTTCGTATCATCGAGTTTCTACTGTACTACTACATATTTTTCTTCTAGGTTTTCATAAAATGCTCCTATTTTCATTCTCTTCAATTTATTCTGTTGGTCTGTGTACACTTATTGAAGATACATTGAAGAACTTTGTAGCCTTAATTTGCATACATATTTTCTCATCCATTGGCTTCAACTCCATTACTGATGGTTTAATACTTCAATCCGCCATAAATCCTGTCCCAGTTTTTTGGTGTGCTCCACGGCTGTAAAACTTTGACGAAACTCACCCCGCTCAAGGGTGGAGGATTTTCAAGGAAATAATCAGGGAATGTGATGTAAACAATTGAAATGTTAAATGTAGTTTTTAATTGGATTTGATTGCACTCTTTTATTGCCTTGATAACATTTCAGGAGAGTGCATACAGGGAAGATGTTGAGAAGTTTTCTCATGAAAGTGAACGGTGCCGCCAATTAGAAGAAAGTTGTAAAAAATACAAAAATTTGCTCCTGGAGTGCCATAAAAATCTCTCTGATCTGAAAGTATATCATAAAAGCCAACAGCAGAAAAAGGAACAATTGGAGAAGAAGAATGCATATCTGGAAGAGAAACTATTTGCATCCCAGTTAAAGTTTGGTCTGGGTGATACTAATTATTCAATGGTAAGTGCCTTTTTTCACCTGTATTTGACTTATTTGACTGCAGTAGTTATTTTTATATTAATTTTATCCCTTCATACAATTATGATGCTTTGCAGAGGCTGTCCAATTGGCCCTACGAGACCTGTATATTTTTAGTCTGGAGTATGGGAAAGCATGTAGAATAGAGGTTCTTGAATTCTTTTGACTGTCTGCTCCTATACATACATACATATATTTTTAATCAATCACCCATATTTTACTTTTATGTATGTACTTCAATGAGATAAGTAAAGCCCAAATCAACCCATAAAGATGTCGAATTGTCTCACAGGTGTTGATGTGAACTACAGAGTGGTCACTTGGGACATCCTTCAAAATCAGGACATAAGTTTGAAACTGTGACCTTCAAAAATCAAAGGGCCCTTCAAATATATATTTTTTGACAATTTGGGAATTATAGAACTAGTATATATTTATTTCTTATTTCACTCTGATTTCATTTATTGTTGCTTCTGCTAGCATCAAACCATTTCAGCTGCTTATTTTAAATTTATGAGGTAGGGATTTTCGTAGTTCTGTTTTTTTGCTCAAATACACTCGAGTCCCACTAATCAGAACTAATTGGGACCTGACACTGTTCAGATTGTGAAATTTTCAGATCATCCAAAAAATTGCATTACTAATGTAAAAATCCATTCAAATTACTTTATTTCATCTATTGATGCAATTGTGTATACATTTTGTGTTCTTCTACAGTATTGTTTAGCACAATGGTCAATAATTACAGTAAATAAAAATCTGTACAGTACAGTAAATCTGTAGAGTAAATTATCCGAACTACTGTAGTTTTGTACCACATAGTTGTGATAGATTATTAAAGAGTGTTTTATTTACGTTTGTACTATGATTTTGTTCCGTTTATCCCTAAAATTCAGCCAAAAACTTTATTTAATTTTTTTTAATGTTCCAAAAATTCTGTTTGGATCAACCAAACTTTTGGATTATTGGTGTTTGGATTAGCGGGACTCCAATGCAAATTGTCTCTATTCTAAGAAATATTTTTAAATTTTCCAATATTCTGGGGGTTGGCTTCATTCAGACTATAAGTTGCTCTATTTACCATATCTTATCTTCTATTCCCATTCCCTTTGTTTCAAGGATAGTTATTGTCAAACATGGGGACCTTTTAACATCCGTTCACCAAACTGTTTTACCTGCATGTCTCTCATAAGCTTTTTTAACACTTCTGCATCCTATTATGTCCTCTAAATTCCTATTCTTTTCCTTCCCCTTTCTCAATTACCCAACACTTGATCACACGTTCCAACATGCTATTTTCATTTCATTCTCTTTGTTTTATTCTCATCTCATTCTCAGTGTTTAATTTTTTTTATCCTCTTGGGTAAAGAAAAACGTCAGCTCTACCCTTTTAAGTTTTAATGTCCTTTTGGTTCAAGACTACTTAAGTTTTTTTGTAATTTTAGTGTTATATGCTTCAATAAACAGCTTTATTCATCAAAATTAATTATTTTTGTTTTGCTTCTTTCTAGAATTCAGAATTGAATAGGAGTCAATCTGCTGAAAATATGACTACGTAAGTTTATAAAACTATGTATATGAAATTTTTGTTAAGCTTAAGTACATATTTGGAGTGCATGAGGGTTATGTAACAGCTAGTCCCTGACCATTCATTCAGGAAATGTTTAATTGAGGTAAATACTTACTCATTCTCTTCCCACTATGTGTTCATTATCATTTTATGTATGAGTGTTAACTCAGTTATTACAGTAGAACCTTGTTATAACATTACTTGATGTAACATAAAATTTGATATAACGTCAGCTGAAGGAAGGAACCAGCGAAACCCCTATCTTTGCCAATGTAAAAATCTTGATGTAACGTAAAATTTGATATAACTTCACAACGTAAAGCCGTCGAGGCACCACCAGACGTCGTTATTACGCAAACAGGATTAGTTCCTGCATCGAGTGTGGATAACTCTGAAGTAGTGAGGCATGGGGAATACTGCCCGATTCATATCTGCGTATGAGTATTTCTTTAATTGAATTTTGGATTAATGGAGAATACTGAGCCCATTGAATGCGATAAAAGTTTTTAAAATAACATAACCAGGGGTAACTGTGACAAGTAGAACACATTTTAGAGGTTAAGTCAATTTATCATGTAAGCAAGAACACTTGCATAGTAAAGAAAGACTCGTTTTCAAACAAAACACTGGTGGAGGGAAATACCATGGGGTCTTCCTCTATCTTGAAGCTACTGATGCGGTAGCTTCGAATAAGCTACAGGAGTTGGCTACCAACCGTATTCTCTTACTCGATGGAATTTTCTTAAGAACATAACAGAAAGTTGAGAGAGGTTTTGGCGAAAGGCGGGTACAAGAATATTTTTAAAGCAAATTCACGAAAACTCCATTTCTGGTGACGTCATTCTTAGAACCAAAGGAATAGCTCGTATCAATGTTTTTTCTGTGGATAAAACTGGTGAAACCTGTTTTAAGGCCGTTTTAGATGGTGAAGATTTTCGTGCATCGTGTTTAGTGAAATATTCCACACATTAAAAATCATGCGACCATAATTAGACATGTTCTATTTTTGGTCACATAATCTCGTGAACAATTGCATAATACAAATGCACGACGTCAATCTTGGCTGTTTTGGTTCATTGAAATAAGATTGTTCGAAACTATATTTGGGAATTATGATTCATGTAAATGACATGATTTGTGCTCTTTGCTCTCGTCACCCATTGCTTCAAATCATTTAAATAATATACGAAGATGACGATCTCAAAAGAAATGCTAATGTGATCCTTATGTAACCACTGCCCACAAAGTATCCCATTATGGGCTAGAATCACGCTACCTACTGAAGATAAAGAAGGTAAATCTTAAAAGATCTTAGGCTTTCCTGGCGAATAATATTAGTGAAATCTTCTCGGGTTTGCCACCGGGTAAGGCTTTTAGAGGCCAACGTTTCGACGAGTGACTCCCTCATCGTCATCAGGGCTGAGACTGATTGCCGAGTTGGTCCATGCCGGGGTTTATATAGCTGGCCAATGGCGGTTGAAAACCCATTGTTGACCGGCTCGTTCAAGGCGGTTTGAATTTTAATTGTAACCGCGACCGTTTAATTTTATTTAAAACCACCACCACCACCCCTCCCATAAGCAGGACATCCTGACCACCTTGATGCATCGCACAAAAATTGTTGCAGATGCAGAAAGTCTTCCCTCTGAATTGGAACATCTGAAAACTACATTCAAACGCAATGGATATAATGACAGATTTTCACCTGGCCTTGAAAAGAACCGTTGGAATAAGTATGCGGCCGAAAGAAGATCATGAAAAGCCGTTAGGAAGAGCCTGCATACCCTATATCTCCACTATCTCGGGAAAAATAGGAAGAATTTTACAAAAATATAACATCCAGACGATCCATAGACCTCCAGGGAAAATTCAAGATCGGCTCGTAAGAGTAAAAGACAACCTCGGCCTCAGAGTGCCTGGAGTGTATAGCATCCCTTGAGTGTGGCCTCGCCTACATTGGAGAGACTGCACGCACGGTGGAAACTAGAATCAAGGAACACAAGAGGCATATAAGACTTTTTCAACCCGAAAAATTGGCCCTGGCAGAGCATAGTCTAGATAATGCGCACTCCATCAATTTTAACGGCACTAAAATCCTATGCCGTTCAAATGGATATTGGGATCGTTTGATGAAAGAGGCGATCGAAATAAGTTTGGAGGAGAAGAAGTTAAATCGTGACTGGGCAGTACATCAGCCAAATATGGAGACCGCTACTCAACAATTACATTACCTTGAACGAGGCGGTCAACAATGGGTTTTCAACCGCCATTGGCCAGCTATAAAAACCCCGGCATGGACCAACTCGGCAATCAGTCTCAGCCCTGATGACGATGAGGGAGTCACTCTTCGAAACGTTGGTCTTTAAAAGCCTTACCCGGTGGCAAACCCGAGAAGATTTTACTAAGGTTAATCTTGCTTTCCGTCAATCCAGCTAATACCCTTTTTGTGAAAAAACTCCCGTATGTGGTGAAAATGACAACATAACCCAGTGAAAGTGCAATGAATGCAAATTTAAGAAATGTAAGAAACATACCAGTGTGTTGGATAGTTGTAGAGAGATAAGCGGGCTATTCGGAGGTCACGCTTTGTGAGGATACCGTGGTAGCGTATTGGGGCTATGGAAGTACCTTCGTGACAGTTACAGAATACTGGTAGGAGTTTAATAAGCTACCGGTAGCTTTCTACTAGCTCTTTCTCCGGTAGCTACCGTGATAGAGAATACCAATGGGAGCAATTAGCTTATTGAAGCATCTTTTCACCAGAAAGCTCCGTAGCTTCGAGTTAGAGAATAGACACCTATGAAGCTGTTAAGCTAGACAGCTATTCAAATTACACCATGCATAAGGCATATTGCCTGTACAGATACGCATTAACAATGCCCTAGGAGAAGTGATTTTTGTTTCATGATGTTGGAAGCTTCTTAAATAATTACACCTTTTATATTCAAAGTATTTCAGACTCAAAAGCCATAACAAATCTTTTAGGCACAGCACAATCTATTACTTCAAGAAACCTCACTAAAAATAATAGGTAGGTAAATACTCCGACTGCCGATCTTTGCCATCATGGATGTTTCGCAGCTATTGCGGGCGAACGCGAAGAGATGAACTCACAGTGGCAATTCACGCGTGCACATTCCGTCACGCATATAGATGAGCCGTACAAAATAGCCGTGGACACATGCTCATGTTTTTCTTCATTTCTTCATCTCGGAGAGGATAGCTCACAAAAATCAATACGCCGGCAATAGGCTTGGCAGTTGCTGCAAGTCAAGAGAGCCTCATCACTCCATCTGGAAAAATTTCACATCGTTTTCAGCAGATCCAAGTTTTACGCACATCAACTTTTCAATGAAGCCCCATTACCAAAATTTTTATGTGGCCATGCAATGAAACTTGCGGAACGCATATATTCCTTGTGAAACACCATTTCATCCCTTAAATTGTAGAAAAGCAGTACTATGAACTGCAAATGTCCTTTTTTTCACATATTTCTTCAATTTTTTATATGGACTTTAGGATTCTTTTCTTTTAACCCGCAATAGCATGCGCTTTTTTGTTACGTGATAACACAAGGGGCGGGAAAAGACCAACGGGTGGTATGCAGCTAAACAAGCATTAATAAATAATTCAACAAGTATTTATTTGAAACTTTAGGCAGAAAAAATGTTTAACTTACAAAATATGCTCAAATTGAAGTAACAAAGTTACAAAATGTATCACGGAGAACATAAAAAATGCAACATTTTTTTATTTTCAGTGCGGTGAATTTTTCTTTACTCATCGTCTCTATTGACATTTTGGCCACAAGATATAAAAGTTGTAACATCACCCTTTAACTCATTAATGTCACTAACCTTTTTTTTCACTGGATCTGCTCCGCTACGGGAAATTTTAGGTAGCCCTACTAAATATAATTATAACAATCCTGCTTGCTATTAAAAGATCTATTTATTTTTTGTTGCCCTGATTGCACATGTGATTACATGGTATTGTACCCCACAATCAAATTAATAAACACTTCACTCAAATAACACACATAAATCATTCCTCATCAACACAGATAAACTTCCAATGCTTCCAATAAAAATGCTTTTCACTCATGAATCAGTCACTTGCCCAACACAAAAAAAAACACACTATACGGGTATAACACAATATAAATCAAATCCTTTACAATATCGGGATAATTGCTCCCTTCAAAATACCTTGCTTCTGGTGTCGTAAGTTGTATGGTCTCATCTTTATCCCAGACAGCACATCCAACGCTTGGTTCCTTCCTTTACTGCATCTCTCTAGCGGTAATAACCTCGGCTTCTCCCGGCTGCTCACGTCAAGGCTCGAACTTCCGGATCTCACGTTTCACAGTATTATTGACTCCCTCCATCTTTATTTGCACCAATTATGTAAGGTAAACTTCTTTTTTAATCGTATGGGCTTAGTTGGGACCGCGTTCCGTCGTGAAAATCGTACAGTATAAAGGTAGTTCCACCGTGTAATCACTTAAATGTCATTTTATTCATATTTTGTCTACTTATAGAAAAACGTGTCCTCTATCTGATGTGAGCAACAAAATTTTACCTTTCCACGCTAATTTATTCTCTAATTGAACTTGAAATTACATGGTGTTCAATGGGAGAATGAGGGAAACACGGGGAGAAAGAGTATTTTTCCATAAAATATAAATGCCATTTTCGCGGAAAACTGTTTATAAGAAGGAAATTATCCAGAGAAATTGAATAAAAATAATATATAGGCATCTTACCACCTTATTTTTATAGTTATTGGGTAATTAATGCCTTAATTGAAGTCAAAATGCGGTGATTCGTCAAAAATGGAGCTGCAGTCTGCTCCTATGACTGGGAAAAAGTGCTCATTTAAAATACATTTGTGGAATAATCTGCATTTTTACTACCTTACTTTTGGTTTTCCATAGGTAACGCATTCCATCAGCGAAATCAGGATTTTTTGTACAAAATATCAAAAATATGAAATTTAGTATTTGTTTTGACTCACACAGTCGCGGTGGAACCTCCTTAATATTCTTATCCTCCTTATGAGTCTGCTCTCCAGCATTAGGACGTGCAGCACATGGGTTTTTGAGACAGTCCTGACTGTTAACGTGTGTCGGCTTATATAGCAGATCGCTGATGCATTGTTGTCCTTCTAGAAGCTTCACTACTGACGTATTTCCGTTTATCTAGAATGTTCTAAAAACTAGCGTGGTTCCGGTTCTTACCTATTGTTGTAATTTTCACGTGGTCATTAAATCCCACCACGTGGTGTTCAATATGGAGGAATGAGTAATATTTTAATTCTTTGAAGATGAATAAATAGGTCTTAAATTGAAATATTGCCGTTCTAATTATGCAAAATTAATATAATAGAATAATCTGCATCACCTTCTGTACAATTTGGCTGCCGGGGTTTCAAAAATATACATAAATGTTTTATACGTGTGAGTTTGCTTATATATGAGTACGAGTACGTTACAAAGTGAGTACACAGTGCTCACAGCAGATTGGTCTTTTACAGGTGTTGCATATAGTCTTTGTTTTCCTATTATTTTTTTTATGGCGAGTAAGAACATCTAACATTTGTTTTGCTCTAGGACGATTCTGGTGGTCCGTATGCCCCTCCGATCCCGATATGCCAATTAGCTAGTCTTCTGGTTTCTCTTGGGCCGAACTACCAGAACTTGATAGAAACCCATGCCCTGGGCATGCGAAAAACCGACCCGGGTAGGACTTGAACCCGTGACCCTTGGATTAGCAGACGCAGGCTAAAGGAGGACGAAAGGACTCCATCAACGGAAAGATATTTCTTTTGCAATTCTCAGAAAGTTTGGTTTGTAAATAACGATACTGTTGATTGCACCAATATACAATGGGTGAATAATATAGTAAGGAGCCTTCGACAGGAAATGCAGGAGGAGCTGTAAGTGGATTGCAAATGGTCTGAAACATCTACCTCCTCTTTTGTGGAGTTATATAACATTATGGTGTCAGGGTTATTCGTTTGAGCATCCAAATTACCATCTCGATGCATTGTTCACAGGAGTAAGACGGCATTATTTTTAGGTTTTTACGAAACTAGCGTAATATCATTTTGGAAACCAAAACTGCTGTTTCCAACTACCTTGTCTTTCGACTTGGCAATAATCATAAGTGGTATCTCGCCCTTATTTTACCTTTTCGTTACTACTGTTAGAACGTTTTTTTAGAAGTTCAAGTGCAACCAGTTATCGAGGGTGATTTTTCTACCAAGGCTAAACCAATTTTTCACTACGGAATCTGGCTTGTAATCAACTTCATATGGACTGCAAATTTTCTTTCCACTATTGACTTCCATATTGCAAGTGAAAAATATTTTCGCATCACTGCAGGCAAATTTTTTTATGCCATACCTAGCAGGACTGTTCAGCATGTAAGTACGAAAACTGCATTTTCCACAGAATTGTGGGAACATCTCATCCACTGAAACTACCTCACTCAAGCTCTAGTTTTTCTAACTACTACTTGCAAAGTCATTGAAATAGCCGTAACCGGAGAAAATTTGTCTATTCCCTTGATTTCACTTCTATCGTGAATGTTATAAAATCTCAACATTTGTAGCAAAAATTTGAACCTGTTTATGCCAATAACAAGTCTAAAATATTCAGTCCCCGTACGATCTGCTTTCCAGATATCAAAAACTTTTCTATGACTCGATATTTGATCTCCAGGTAGGTATAGTAATCCTTCAATGTAATGCCTTCAATGTCACTAGGTCAGTTTCATTAGAACCCCTTTGATGCTGAAAACTACTCTGCATGGTTCGTGTTTTTATAATTGTGAATGAAACAATATCTAGCAATAGAGAATCAGGGAAAAAGATTTGCCTAGAACCCAACACATCCGTAACGCTGTGCGCCTTACCAATTGGCCCAGGAGGATATTTCAGTATACTGCATTTTTCAATCTGAGATTTTTTTATGGTTTTACTGCAGGCCACTCCAGTTTTTTTTCCAACAAATGATCTGATTGTTTCCAAATATTCATCCTCACTTTATTCAGAATATTCGTAATCAGAGCGATAAGTTATGGTGTTGCATCCCTCATCATCACTCTCACTCAAATCAACATTATCCTCTTTACTCCAGCTTTTTTTGTTTTTGCTCTTTCAGAGGAACTCATGGTCAAAAAAGTCACCCTGGCATTTCAATTCCTAATCGAAAAAAAGGAAAAGATAAACTACAGCAAACCCATGAACTCTCTTGAGAAAAATATATATACTATTGATATTATAATAAGAAAGTATACCAATCTAAATTATTTATAGGCACCCACAGAGATAACTACTGGCGAATGTGCACGGCGGAGAACACAATGAAGAATATACCATAGGGAACGAGCGTATTCTTTTCTCAACTAAAACTGAGTCTGAAAGGAAACTAGGGAAACTCTGTCCAAGGGCCAAAAAAAAAAATGAAGCGGACAATACAAAGTAGTGAAGTAATGATGTAAACAGTGCAAGTCTAGTGAGTAAAGTCTCAAAAAACTCCGTAAGCAGAAACTGATACGCAATAGAACGCATGGGCAGGGATTCGACCGAAGTGAAATAAAATGTAACACGTATATTTTTGCCATTGCGTGAGCGGTGATTAAAGCGGAGTTAAGGAATAGTAGACTAGAAGAAGCATCAAAAGTAGGATGTTGCCGAGTGATGAGAAAAAATATTATTTTGGTCGGGCGGGCAATTTTTTATAGTGTAAAGGCACATTTCATACCCCCTTGCCTTTACGTTATAACAAGGTTCTACTGTATATACTTTAAACTTCATTTTGCCTCAAAACATGTGTTTATATGTATAGGTATGGCATTTAAAATTTTAATCTTATGATAAAATTCCATAATCATACAGTGGTAGTCAGTAAATGCTATTGTGGAGATCGCTACTACCTATTTCCTCCCAAAGTTTCTTACATCATGGAAACTCACAGTGAAGTACTATGGAATGGAAACTCACAGTGAAGTAGTGCAAGAAATTGTCTCGTATATTGCTGCATTGAAACTCGGAGAGAAATTTTTACCAGTGGAATTTTTGTGGTTCTGCTACTCTTGATATATAAACATAACCAGGGTTCCCATAAGCCTGGAAAGTCAGGGGGAAAAAAAGTGGTCATGGAAATTTTTGGCAGGTCCTGGAAAAATTGAAAGTGTTCTCGTTTCGTCTGCCAGCCGTAACGGAAGATCCCCGCTCACGTGTCATTCTTTCCTTTCATGCGCTCTCATCCACGGCCGCTGCCACGCTGCTCATGGCATGCCGCATCGGTGGGCTTGGGTGGAGGTTGAGGAGAGGGAGTGTGGGAGTGGCGGTGAAGGAGCGTGAGGACCGCCGCAGTGTGGTCTAAAATCGCTAAAAGATGGACAAAACTCCAATTATTGAAAAATATGAATGAAATTTAATATAAGAGTGTTTTCGAGGTCACTGAATCCGAATATGGCATTATTTTTCACTAAAAAACAAAATGGCAGTCGTACACAGAAAAATATTAATTAACAACGAGAAAATTTTATACTTTTTAACAAATACATAGCTGTTAAAATATTTTTACTGTCTTATATAGTCACATAAATCATATTATGCGTTCCAATGCAGCATGGAGTGGAATTAACTTATTAATCCAGATCTTTGATACCGTTGATGACTTCGAGTGTAGTTGCAGTATTCATTGGGATATTGAATTTTATTGGTCGTCAAAAAAAAGGAGATGAGGGTTGAGGGTTCTTCCATACAATTTTTTGTAGGTTAGTTGCTTGATTTACAGCTGTCAAATGCAACGGAACTAAAGAAGTAAAAAAGCTATGTGCACCTGTTTTTACGTTTACATCAGAAAAATTCTGCTTGTACTCACTGTGACCAGAGCTAATGTCACAGCCTCATTTGCAAATTTAGGTCATATTTGCAAGCTCTTCTGCGAGCAAAGTAGCGAGAATTTCTTCTTGATAGTGCATGATTCTGTAAGCCGTATGATTCAACTATGATTGCAGTTAAACTTGGGCAATCTCACCTCTAATTTTCATGCTCGTCATTGGGATATCATATTTCATATCATTGGGATAGCGTATAGCTGTAGCTAATAAAACTTCATTGTATGCAGGATACATTTCATGATTCAGTGGTTATGATGTTTTCGCATTTAAATGTATAAATTAGGGTGTCCGGCGACCTGGAAAACCTTGAAAACCAGGAAAACTCAGGGAAATATTTTGTTCTGGAAAACTCAGGGAAAACTCAGGGAATTTTTGTATTTTTCCGAAAAACCCTGGAAAATGCATGGCAGCCGATTTCCATTAAGGCAGAGAGAGAGGTTTAACCTGCGCCTTTGCTTGCATTATACTCGGCTCAGCGTAACCTTCCGCTCCCTGTTCATTTAATGCTCTTTTCATAGCTGTGCGCCCGCTCTCAGCTTGTGCTTCGTCACCCCACCCCTCTCTCTCTATGCGCAGTCTAAGGGGCCGATTGCATAACAAGGCAAATTCCACACGGAATAATTCCCATGTAAAATGGCCGCTATGAATGGAATCGGAATTGATGCCGAAATCTGTCACCGGAAACAGAATTTCACACGGAAATCAAAATTCTGTTCGAAGAGCCGTACGGAATTCTTGGTGTGGCCAAATTTACGAGAAATCTAAACGTCTGAGCATGCGCAGTGGCATTTCCCGCATTAGACGAAAACCATTCGGCTGGCAACCTAAATGGATAATTGGGTATTGTTATATATGTAATTGATAATCCTTTCCAAATAATCTCCACCCTCCTCGCTTTAATGTTTGCAGAATAGTTTTTGAAGGAGCGGAAATACATTTTGCGGTCACTGCGTATGGAAATCACGGCCCTCGGGTTTGTAGTCGACAGGGCCACTGTACAGGGTCAATCCAACCTAATTAAAATTCGTGAATTGTCCAACAAATACAATTTTGTTTACATAATTGAATGCTTAGATCCGTAGATCTAGACGGTGTTAGATCCGTACCTATTACAAAGCAATTAATTCACAGTTTCCGAAATGTTCATGTAAAGTACAAGTAAGGCGAAGCCTTTTGGGAGAAGAGGAAAGGTATCAAGGCCTCGAGATAAAAAGAATAAGAAAGAGGCACATACTGCAAAAGGTTCAAGAGCTGCAAACCAAAATAACGTAATTTCTTGAAAAGCCGAGAAATTTGTTGCTGAAATTGAATCGGAAATGCACTCATTGAAAAATGTCACACCAGTTTCTTTTATTTGCATGTTCTTTATCAAACTAGTCTGAATCTACTTTATTTTGTTCAAATTGCACCTATCTCAGAATTTTGTTGTCAGTTAACCATTTTTGTTTATTTGTTGTGAGAAATAAAACCCGTAATACTTCACATTCCTTGTATACTCTTACGTTTTTAACTCAAAGTAGGGACCGAAATTTCTCGTTTTTTCATGTTGGCAAAATTATGCCACTTTTATTAGAAATTCATTAAAAATATGTTAGAAACAAAGTGCAGCAAGACCCTGGAAAATGCAAAACATTTGCCTGGAAAACCTGGAAAACTCAGGGAAAAAAGAAATTGAGATTCACCGGACACCCTGATAAATCTGGTGGACTTCTTTTTCCTTTGTCACATGCAGTACATTAACCATCGCTATCAGAAGACAGTCGCAAGTGAAATCTTTATTTAAATTCAGCCATGAATGAAACATGGAAAGAAAAAGCTTTCTGCTAGCCAAGCTTATTGCCACCTATGACGTAAATCACTGAATGAAACATGGAAAGAAAAAGCTTTCTGCTAGCCAAGCTTATTGCCACCTATGACGTAAATCACTCTGCAATCTTCTTATAATCAATTTCTTGCACTTGTCGTAGGAACGGCCTCAGTAGTCCCCTGTTCATAAATATGGGCTCTTGTGCCCTTCATACGGTGTATAACAGTTTTAAGGATGCTGCCAAGTCTACAGGTTGAAATGTTGTACCATTCTTGAGGTTTTGCTATTATGTTTTCAAAGATGTATCTGCTAGGAGAAGTCATTACTTTAGGTTCAATGCTCCTGATACACCACCATTTCCAGCGAAATTTTATGAGATTCATTTGTTGGAAAATGAAGATGTTGCTGGTTCAGCACTGAAAATAATACCTAATTTAAAAAGCTTTGTTCAAGGCTGCAAGGAGGAAAATATCAAAATCAACTCGAAAAGTTACAAGAAAATGGTTACTAGCCTAGATGATTGTTTGTTGCCAGCAAAGCTAGCATTTTTTGGCTTCGCTGCTGGCCAGATTACTCTTTTTCTGACTAAGTACCAGTGTGATGCGCCCATGTCACCATTCCTGTATAACGATCTGAGTGCAATGATTCGTGACTAAATGTCTTTATATGTGCAGAGAGACATTTTGAAGAGGGCCAAATCTGTTTGTGATGTTGATAGAAACCTTATTACCTCCTCTAAAATAAATCTCGGCCATACTGTAAGAAGTGAACTGAGAAAGCTAAATATTAGTGATCAGGAAAAAAGAAAGTTCCCAGAGGAGTGTAGGTTACTCCTTGTCAATATGACTTCATACCTGCTGTTGAAAAGTCCCCTGCAGTATTCTGCATGTAAGGCAATTACATTTTGCGATCCTAGTCTTATTTCTAGTCAGCTTAGCGTGTGTAGGACTAGGCTCTCCTCTGCTCTTGAAATGTTCTCCTCAAGGAACTTGTTATCAAGCAAAGTATATGACCAGATTGAAAAAGAATTCAAAGCAAAGAATTCAAAGCAAAGCAAGGAGTACAAGAGTTAATCTCAGAGAATAGATCACTTTTGGAGGGATATTCTGAGAGGAAGGGACGAATATGAGAATTTATATGGTTTTCTAAAGAAAGTTATGATCCTGTCACATGGACAAGCTTTTGTTGAGCATGAATTTTCTGTAAGTACAGAAATGGTCGTGGAAAATCAACTGGAAAAGTCATTAGTGTCCTATCGCCAAATTTACGACGCAATCAAGTCCGTCGAAGGAGGTATAAAGAACTTGAAGATTGACAAGAATATGATATTTTCGTTCCATAATGCCAGAGACTAGTATGGGGACTCTCCAAAAACAAAGAGAAGAAACGAAGGGAGAACTGTCCAACAACCTCAGAAAATGCAAGCAGGATGATTGCCATAAATGATGAAATTGCATCTTTGCAAGCGTGAATACATTAGGTTGTAAGTCTTCGTGTTGTACATCATTTATGTCAAAGGTTTTGTTACACCTACACTGTGGGTGAATTGTGTGATTTCACTCATTAGGTTTTTTTATCTCTGTGAATATTTAACCTAGACTGATTTGCAATGGTAGAATCCGTTTTTTTTACATGACTGTAATTCTTGTTTGGAATTTAAGCAATAAGCATTTTAGTTTCACTTACGCATGCTTTTCTATTGATTTAAGCCGTACTGATCATATTAAACCATTTGGCAAAAGTCATGGAAATTTCTAAATTTTGGTCTGGAAAATCATGGAAAATGCCAAGGGAAAATTTGTGGGAACCCTGATAACTGTATCATCATTTCCTCCTTGTTAACCTCCAGTTTTAATAGCTCATTGTTGGTTCTTTTTCTTTGACATATTTTTTCTATATTTTAAGATATTTTGCCCGAGGGGATCTTGGAGGATTGGAGAATGTGAAGTTCTCATCTGAAAATCATCTTTACCTTCCTAATTCAAGTATTGTTTCAAGAGAGAGTGGGCGTGGCAATCTCCCATCAGGTATGGGTAAGTAGAATGCACTGTAGTGAACTGCATGGCACTTGCAATGTGCATGTTACTTAACATCAGTAATTGTTATGAGTCAGTTAATTCCTGTACCTTAATGGTGTGGTTTGTTAGGAATACATTTTTTTAATTTAGCTATCAGTAATAAATTATTGTTATGATTTAGTTAGCAGTAAATTATTTCACTCTAACCTAGATCTGGTAATTGGTATTTGTGGTGCATCAATTCATCTATGTTCCAGCCCATGCTGCTACAGGTGCAGGGAGTGTTCAGATACTAATCTTAAAACGGAAGTGTGTCAGAAAAGGAAAATATATGAGGAAAGCAATAATCGGGGAGATGTATTTTGGTAGAATTCGTGTTTCCATCTTATCCTTATGTAGTTGCAAATGATGCACTGGAAGGAAAAATTCTGAAACATATCTCTTTGGTTTGGAATCTCTCTTATCTTTTTGATTGTATCTGCCCGTCAGAGATAGTGGGGGGGTAAAAGAATATCTGCCTGTGTCGACCTGAAGCTTAAGACATGAGTTTTTCCTGCTACATACCTCATTCTTTGAGTTACTAGCAGCTATACTAGTGGTAGTTCTATTCTTTGATTTAGATGCCCAATTGTCTTTTGAATTATGAAATCAAGCTCTTTGTCCCAATTTTACAAAAAAAAACGTTTACACCAGTTTATGCTGGAATTCATGAATATTATCATTATTATTACTTTACTGCCGAAATACTACAGTATAGGAAAACATGGTATGGGGCTCATGAATCCTAAAAATACTTGGTATAATACTTAATTTTGGACTAGTCTGACTATGATTAGTGTGTTGCGCTTTGTTTTGTCAAATTTACTAGAATAGGAATCAAAATGTACAATATTATGACGGGAATTTTTTATGGACAATGACTGTATTAAATTAAGAAGTACTATTTTGCTGCCTTCAAGGCCTTCATACAATAGTTTCGACGAAGCTCGTCATCATCAGGTGATGATGACGAGCTTCGTCAAAATCTAGGATGTTTTGTTTTAATAAATGTATGTGAAATAACCTAAGTTATACTTTTCATTTACAACATTAAGCAAATTCCACCAAGTCACGCCTGAGACAGCGGAGTATCTTGAGTCTTAGATTATGTATATACAAAGTCATTGCATGTAGACCAAGATAGTATAGGCTAATGCATTTATTTTATCCCAGTGTTGTGAGTTTATAATAATTTATTTTACTTTATGTTCACCGTTGGCAAATACATGCATGGCTACATCATAGACAATATTTTAGCTGGTACAGTGCTAGAAACAGCACACAGAGCATCCATATATTGCACTGACGTAGGCTTAACCTCGGGTAACCCTCCACAATGTAGAAATAACTTATTGTTAGTACTTTCCACGATGTTTTATTAAAAAAAAGAAACATCAAGATATCTGTTAATACATACCTTGGTTGTGTTTTACAAATTTAATGGTGTAGAAAGTACTTAGTTTATTCATCATTATTCTGTTTCTCTTTGTGAGTGGCATTAGTGGCTGGTCTAAATTATTAAGTGGTAATTATTTTGTTTAGTTATGAATATTAATGTTTAAACAAATTAAAGCCAACAAAAGTAAATTTTATTTTCAATTTATTTTATCACTCATTCTTCCTAATGCTATAGGGCAAGTCTTCTGCACAGAAGATGAAGAAGGAGAGTCCTTCAATACGACATTCCTGTCCGATTTAAAGGAAGGTAGATGTGATGTCCCCAAAATCTCAGCAAACCCTCACAGAAAAACTCTGGCTGTACTTCAAGAACAAAATCGGCAGACCATATCTCAAGATCATGGATGTCAACCAATTCATGACACTCCTAATCGAAGACTGAAGGAATTGATGCGTCGAAACACATTATGCCTTCCCCACCTAAAATCATCCTACCCAGCAGAAACTCAAATACAAGATCCTTGCCACTTCCCAGAGGATAGTTTAAAGGTATTTTTATAATGCATCATGCTATTTAAAGGTATTTTATTGGAGTAAGTACTCCAACAAAATAATGAAAGGCATACAAAATTTATTCTATTTTTCTCAATCATTGTAAGTCCACTTTCATGGGACTCCATTGAAAACAGAAATATACTCCTGTGGCTTTTCCCAAAAACATTTTTACTAGTGATAAAAGGGATATATCATGCATGTTCACATTCCCTCTTATGGGAGGGTGGAAAAAATGTCCAACCTAATGAGCATAAGCTAGTATTTTATTTGTAGTACTTAGATAGATTATCGGAAGTGAAATGTTTTTGTTTATTTTCGATTAATCCTCATAACTGCAGGCAATTAGGAAACCCCGTTGTACTTTCATTTTCAGGTTACTTCTAGTAGAACGTATAATTTGTTTGTAATTCCTTACAGGGAAACAGCTCTCTTAAAGCCCCTCTCCTTAATGGAAATCAGCCCAGGAGATTAAGCGGTAATGTCGGTGGGGACTTGAGGCGAAGAAAAGATAAAGGACAGGTTGTCAACTATTTATTCCATTTCTGGGTGGCCAGCAACTTACAATGAAGGATTACCATATTTCCTGGCCTATTGCACTTGTTTGCTTACTGCTTTAAATTGAAAATGTACTCCAAAAACAGCCTCTGTATATTGGGTCGAGGGTAAAGCTGTTTTCATCAATTGGATTTTGAGTTGCAATTAGAGGTGTCTCACTCTTTACTTTCAATGCAGAATGTTGCAGCAGCAAGCTTTTTCTGTGATCTCCATCAATCACATGTTTATGGGGTTCTACAACAAATAACTTAAATGCAGTTGCAATTTTTGGAAGTTAGTGACCCCATTTTCTTCCGATAAAATGTTAAAATTAATGGATGTCGATCATTATATTTTTCTTCCAAAATCTAGCCCTAAATCTTTTTCTTATGGGCGAGTACATCCTATGGGCCAGGAAATACAGTACATAGTGATAAATCGGGGGATTCTCTAAATTTAATGATGCAAGTGATTTTTCTTGTTGAAATTTTCAGTTAACTAGTAAAAGAAATACTTTTTTCCTGACATTTTTTGTGCAGGTATGCTCTTGTCAATAATGTATGATATGAAATGCCTATTATGTATGTAGTTCATGTGTGTGTAGGCAAAACTCAAATTTATCTTGGTTCATTAACTACCTTTTTATGCATTATTCTCAAATTACTTTAAATTCCAGGCTTTTATGTAATATTAGTACAAATCTTTTCTGCAGAAAAAGATAATTATGCCCACTAGCATAAAACTTAAAAAATAAATATTTTACAATTTTGTGGCTGGCCACCCTGAATAGGTGACAGATTAAAGTAGTTATTCCAGACAGTTGACAGCAGAATTCAAATCATATTACAGATTGCATACATGAAACCAGGGCCACCAACTCCTGGAAAGAATCGACGCTCTTCTTTGCAGGTGAATTGCCTTGGATTGCAAAAAAAAATATTTTGTCATATTTTCTGTTGTTCTGTATATTGCTTCAGCAGATGTTGCTTTGGTGTTGCTGCTTTGGCTTGTGCATGAAGATGTTGTATATGCTCTCAAAACTAAACAATATTCTGCAAAATGGTGTAATTCTTTGGTATATAAAATACTGCTTATAGCTTACTGATATTCTTCCAGCATAGTCATTTATTGCCATGCATGCTAAATTTACTTATCATCTTTCAAGTATTTTCTTATATTTGCATGGTGATGAACATATTTAATATTTCTTATGAAAATGTCATACACAAAATCTAGAGGGCATCTGTTCTTATAACGTAACTCAAAGGTATTGTTTTGAATACTTTCTTGATTTTTTGCTCAAGAGTAATACGTAATTGATATTGGATAAAAGATTGCCTCAAAAAGCTGCTTTCAACATGTACTTCTTTGGATGAGTACTAACCTTGCATAAATATTGTGATAACCATATCTGAAATAAAAATTCTGACAAATTGCAATTTTTAATAAAAATGAGATATCTCTGTGGACTTAACCTACCATTGATGAGGGTCTCTTTCAGAGCCCCTAAATAGTCTAGCTACCAATTTCTTCAGCCTTGGTGACATGCAATACATATATACCTATACATATTTGGAAAAAATATGGAAAGTCTTGCTTAGATTCAACTAAAAAATCTAAGTAATCAGAGCTTCCCTGCAGAAGGACCAAATATTCTGGAAAGAGTGACTTAATAAGAGTTATTCAAATTGAGATTGCTTGGGGTTTATGCATGGCCTAACGTTTTTCTTTATAACCCAAAAACAGCTAGTGTAAAAATCATATGTTATGCCAGTGTATTTTATGAGTACCTGAGTGTAATACCTACTGCAACCTTTTTGTACAATGTTTGATCAAAAAAGGTACATTACTATCTTCTTCTCTTGAATTTTCAAAAGAAACTTTAGATACCTAATGACTATTGAATATCAGTTCTGTTGTTTATAATAAATATTGTTAAAAACGTTCTAATAAATGTATGTATAAATATAAAACTATTTATGGAAATATAAGTGATGTAAAGTGTGCTTAGGAAGCTGAAACAGTATCCTATAGTAAGGATGTTCAGCAATTTATATTTTAAAGTGAACATATTTTTTATTAAAATATGTAAGTGAAATGTATATTTTAAAAGTAAATAGTTATATATGCTGGAAATATAAATCATTTTATGCCCTTATTGTAGGAGAGTGTTTCAGCTTGCTAAGCACACTACATTTCTTATTTCTCAATGAATCTGAGCAGCAAATGAATGAGAAATCATTGATGGTTGAATGTAAATGACTCTTCACTCTTTCGTAGTATATGCCTGCAATTTCTCTTGTTGCTTATTTATTACCTATTTAGAGAAGTAATTGCACATACAATCAAGGAAATTAATTGAGTAGTTATTTTTCAGCAGCTGTATTGTAGAGTTTAATAATCTGTGGCCTGAACTCCACTTACATGAAAAAAGTATAGGGGAAAATGTCAATGATAAATATAATTTATTTTTTATTCTTACAGGGAAATGAGCTGTCGGGGGACCAAAAAATCAAGTCAACACCTGGGCGCATTTTGTCATGGTTTGGGCGAAGGAGACAAACCATCTGGGATGCTGAGGTGAGGCACCTTAGAAGAAAACACTGCAGAAAACTTATTTTAAATACAACTGCAAAGTTTTGGCTATTTCTCATTTTGATTCTTGCACTTGGTAGCTTGTTCACAAGCTCATATTTCAGTTATAAACTGTCTATATCCTACTTGTAACTTTCTACTTTCTTTGGTGACTTGCTCTAGTAAATGTGATTGTCCTCATAATTATTGTGCTTTGTAGTCTCTGTGAATACTAACCAAATTCTTCCTATTTGTGCACGTACCCATGAACATTTTAATTTACTCAAAGTATTTATTTTTATTTTTTTAGGTAAAATTGTTTTGTCTTTTAGTTCTTGTTTTTCCTGTTATCATGATTGTTATGCTGGTGAGATATTTGGAAATAAAATGTGGTTCTTTCATACCAACATAATTTTATGAGAAGGATCATATTGAAGTAAAAATATAAAATTATATGAAATAACGTCCATGCCCTTGAGTCGTCACTTCATAGGTACAGTCACCGCATTAAGACTGGCAACATCGACAACAGCGCCGAATAAGCAAAACTATTTTGTGTGGTTCCACTGATTCAAAAGTGAGGGTGGGGAGGGGATAAATAGAGGAGGGGGGTGGGAGGGAGGTGAGAAAGTGGCCAGAGTAGTCTTGAATCGGTACCTCATCTTGGGGACAAGTGAATGAAGAGGACTTATGTCGTCCCATCGAACTTGCTTATTTCCCGTAAGGAGTGTAAACAGGAGTGAACGAAAGATTTGAAAGGGGCTTAGAGGCGACCATGGTCATAGAAGTCTCTGTGCATCCATTCAACACATTTCTGAGAATAAGAAATTTGAAGATCGTAATTTTTTGGAATTACTTAAAAACGATGCTGTGGAAAAAACAGCGTGCTACAGAGAAAATTGATATGAATCAGACAATTTTATTAATTAAATGATTCAAATGTTTTTTACAATTAAAGATTATGAAAAATATTATGTAAAGTATACTCAGTCATACAAAAACATGACACTCAACGGCCCGAATTAATTCATTCAAACATAGGAATTGGAAATGGATAAGTACACATAAAAGGATGAACACAGGTTTTGATATACACTCCTTATGGAAATTGGGAGAACCGGGTTCGAATCCCGGGTCAAGTGAAATTTTTTCTGTTTGAGTTTGATTCATTTTCATCGTCTCCACCAAAACCTGTGTTTGTCGTTTTATGTGTGAGTACCTATCCATTTCAAATTCCTATGTTTGAATGAATATCATACTAATATATAAAAATTGAATGGTGTCTGTCTGTCTGTTGCTCAATCACGCAAACACTACTGAACTGATTAAACTGAAATTTTGTATGTAGTTAGAAAATGTACCGGGATGTAACATAGGTTATATTAAAAATCTGTCAGGGCCCCCAAAGGCCTCCCCTTGGGGTCCCTTGTGGTCCATGCTAAGCATTGGGTTTGGTGCAGTGGTTTTATTTTTTGCTTTTAAAAATTACTTTCAATCAAGATAGAGGGCTAGAATTTTTTTATCGGATGGCTGAATAAATGAAGTTTCTAATTCTTTCAATTGATTTTCTTTTACGCTTCGTAATTCTATGAAAATTATGTTTATAGCTGAAAAATCTCACATTTTTCTCTGAAATCAACAATAGCATATTTCCTTGACAACCAGAGATTTGAATTTCAAAGGATATTCACGCATCTGGCATTTAAGTTTTCCTGCCGGCCCATGATAGCACGTAGAAAGAAAATTTGTATAAGAAGGGCCCAGAGTCCCAAGGGCCCCATGATAGATTGCTTCGGGGGGTAATCGATAAATTCAATGCATATTTACAGGTATACTCTTCAATTTCTATTCTCAAAGTAGCTCTCATAAGAGAACTGCATACGAGAGAACACTTATGTATAAAACGATACACATAAAGGAATTAAACGTGGAAGAATATTTACGTGCAATGAATAATAATGTTAATAATGCCTCTGTTGCTACAACAAATACGGCGTCGTTTACTATACTTTAATACTCAGATGAATTACACGTAGTAGAACCGTCTGCCTCTCATTACGATTGCGAACTCTTTTTTAGATCAATTCCCACATAAACTTTACGAGTTATTTATATATACTTAAACGTGTTAAAATGCAGTTTACTTCCTTGACTCAATCATAGAGTTGCCTATTTGAGTCTCTCACTTGCCTCTGTGTTTCTCCTCCTTGGACTGAAAAATATAACCATAAACATGCCTTATAGAATAAATGGTAACCTTTTGAAAAAATCTTCTAAGGCAAGAGGAATGTCTTCTTTGCGAGAAAATGAGTCCTTGCATGAAAAACGACAAAGGTTAGCCTTGGATGCTCAAAGACATGCCTACCAGCAATCTCATGATAATCTCCCCGTGGTGTTTCTCGGATTACGCTAAGAACCGCACAAATTTCATCCTAACCAAACCTACTGACCGGTAACCAGCTAAAAATCTGGTTCAAATATTGAGCCATTTGTTTCGAAACTTCAGCCTGTTTTAAGATGGCGGAAATTATAATTGCGTTACTACATGCTTCTTACCCATAAGAAGAACGGATATTCTGCGCAATGGACGTCATCGGTGCATGAAAATTGGCAAGTGCACTAAGACTGATCACCATAGATTTTTAATTTTGTAACCAATGATTATGATTTAGGAAACAATGAACATAGCCACCCTTTATGCCAAAGGCATAGTCCGGGTAATGAAGGATTCATAGGACAAATAAACATCGCTGCTATTGAAAATGCTCCTTTTGACGTTGTCAACCCCGGGATTATTCTTTACTCTCCTATCCTGATTAAGATACTCAACGCTCATATCAACGGTGAATGGTGGAACTCAATTCATTGAATGCAAATATATTTATGTACACAAGAGAAGTGCTCAAGCTGTTATTCACTCAGAAGACGGCTCAAGAGAACTTGAGGGATGAGGTCACCATCTATCAAACTAGGTGCTAATTATTAAGTAGTAATGAGTCTTCGTGGCCCATTATTGGGTTTTCCCGTTTATTAAAGAGGACAAACAATCACTCAACTCTCCGTGCACGAAATAGAAAATGAACGAATTACAACGATCACAACAAACAAGATAGAATACGAACACCTCAAATGATCATGCTGACAGTATTCTTCAGGTTTTGTGGTTTTCTTATAAAATAAGTTCAATGTTTTTCACATCCGTTGAAGTTCAACGGGTACCTTCAGCTATATTATATAATTATATAAGTAGCCACTTGCTCCAAAATGCAAGATCATTATTATTTTTTTGAAAGTCAGTTTTTTTTAAGAAAACAGCATTTTTATGATAGTGAATATTTTATTCAACATTTGGTGGTTTCTCCTCCAGCATCAATGACTCCTTGCAGCCGATTACTCATGGACTTCACTAAATTCTCACATATTGAAGGTCGTTGCTGGACCGATTGCTTCATATCCAACTCGTGATTCAGCAATGCCTCATCCCTCCTCTCAGTGCTTCCTTCCATTCTTGAACCATGATGCCCCAAAGATTTTCAATTGGATTCAAATCTGGTTATCTTGCTGGCCAAGGAAGGGCATCGATCTCTGGGTGTCGACTGAAAAATTGCTTCACAATGTGCACGGTGTGTACAGGTGAATTGTCCTGAATAAGGATTACACCCTCTCCCTCAGGCACAAAATCCTTGCAGTAGGGAGTCGGATGGTTCTCTAAAGTTTGCATACATAATGGTTGTCGTCCTTGGTGGTGTCCTCACCAGAGGACCGGGCCCGGCTGCTGACATTGCACCCCAAAACTCAAATATACGCCTGGATTTTGTAGATTTTTGTATGTGTTGTGGAGCAAACCTGCAAAAAATTTAGTTTTTCTTGGCATTAAATTAAAAAATGAATTGATTCCAATAGGATTACCATGTAGAAATCTGATTGAATTATATGAAATCTTCCCACAAAGAATTCTCAATAACCTATTTTGAGCCAATAAAAATCATGGAATTTAAACCCTTGATTTTGTTGTGCTTTCAAATGCTAACCCTTAGTTTAGAAGTTGAAGGTTCCGTGCCATTAGTGGGAAGCATGAACAAAATTTAAAAATCAAACCACTACATATTAGTATGGCACCTTCAATGAATGCACGTAAATTTGCAAATGTTATGATAAATATTGTCAATAGTTTTCTTAAAAATATTGATGACTTTTATTTACCTGGATCGAGGTGGATGCCACAGTTTCATTCTCCCTTCATCACTACTGGTGAATACCTTCTCATCACAAAAAATAGCGAGATTCCTAGAGGTCTTGAATAATTTTGAAATAATTTCTTCCAAATTGCAACCGTATTTCCTAATCTTCTTCGCATAAGACCTGGAGGCTTACAAGCTGGACGATGACGATATATTCCACACTCAACCATACGATTTCTAAGAGTCGTGTAGCTACACTGCATTTCTATAGATTTTCCAGCTGATGCTAGCCCCCCACTTGTTAGAGGATTACTACTCATGTGATTAACTATCACCTCGTCTTCTTCTCTAGTTGTGTACCAAGGTCTCCCGGTCCGTGGTCTACTGTTCAGTCCAACTGCAGCACCCTCTTGAGTACATTTTACCCATCGCCATACCACGCTCCTAAGGACTCCCAATTCCCTTGCCACCTCTGCAACTGGACGTCCAGTTTCCACAAGTTAAACCATTACTTCTCTGTCCACGAGAGAAGTTTCTCTGTTTGCAGGCCGTTGCATGCCGTTTCTTCAACTTGCGAACCTTCTTCAAATTCCGGACTCTCAGCAATGTGTCAAATGGATGCACAGAGACTTCTGCGGCCATGCCTTAAAGTCCCTTCCAAATCTTTCGTTCACTCCTGTTTACACTCCTTACGGGAAATAAGCAAGTTCGATGGGACGACATAAGTCCTCTTCATTCACTTGTCCCCAAGATGAGGTTCCGATTCAAGACTACTCTGGCCACTTTCTCACCTCCCTCCCACCCCCCTCCTCTATTTATCCCCTCCCCACCCTCACTTTTGAATCAGTGGAGCCACACAAATTCGTAGTTTCGCTTATTCAGTGCTGTTGTCGATGTTGCCAGACTTTATGTGGTGACTGTACATAAAAAATGTGTACACTCATGTCATACACACCTTTAGCTATTATCAAAGAGTAGGGAACATATAAGAGGGCTCGTGTTAATGGGCTTAGGTATAAGAGCTTTTCAAGTTAGGGGCCAAGAGTACATACAGTCGCTTAAAGTGGATCTGTTTTTATCTTTCATTGGCAATGTAGTGGTGGCAGTGCTAAAGCCCTGCATTGGCTACACAAGTAGGAACAAAATATGTTTGGCTCATGGTCATAGAGCTTATAAAGACCTTTGTCTAATATTGTTGGCCCCACTCTCACCATCGACGAGTATACGCCAAACTCTCCTGTATTACCTACGAGGATACCCAAACCAAAGCTCTCTCAGCCCTACCACCTCAGCCTGCAGTAGGCACTCAAGAGCGAGGCTGTGGTGAGGGTAAGGCGTATGTCCTTTGTGTGCACTGAAGACAAGCTGGCAACCAGGGAGAGAGGGGCTGTCATAAAAGATACCAGGCATGCAATAGTGCCTAGGGACTGTGAAAAATGGAGTAAAAATATAAAATTGATAAAGGGGTTTTGCAGCATATGAATTCCGATGACCTTGATATTATTTGCATACTAAATTTAGTGGTGCCTCGCATGAAGTTACATTTTCATGCATTCCATTTTGCATTGTCACAGAAGACAATCATCATCAAGATTTAGGCTACCTAGTCACGATCGAAGTGCTAAGCTGCTGAAATACTACATTTTTGTCAATTCATTGAAAATCCCTTTCGTAATGTGGGTTAATGATGGTGATTGTTTTGACATACAGTAAAACTTCTATATAACGAACACCCATACAGCGAAATTTTAAGGAAAACTCCCTATTTCGAAGTCATTGGCCCGGTCCCGGACCCTTCCAATGGACAATGCACGCAAAAAAACCTCCCGTAACGAACCTCTCTAATTACGAAAACTCCGTACAACGAAGTCTGCGCTTGGGCCCAAAACATAAAAGTGCCCCTCTAGAACGAATTATTGAAAAAAAAAACGTAGCATTCTTCATTAACAGGTAATTTTTTCATAGACATTTACGTAATAAGCAGGAAGTAGAACCGCAGCGGAGAGTACCGCGTCTTAACCCTTCCGCTCCGGGCTTCGAAAATGTTCCCATCCGAGACCTACAGAGCAGAGGGCATGAAGGAAACTTGACGCTCTGGCTCGTTTACACCTTTCTTATGGTGGGAGCCGTCAACTCGGACGGTTCCCACAGTAAGAAACGTGCAAGGGAAGCCAAAGCTCTGCTCCGCATTATCTGAGCCGGGTGATAGTTGGGTTTATGAGTAATGCACCAAGAGGGGAGGGGGGAATACCAGTGCCAGCCTGCCAGCCGTAACCCAATACAGAAAGGTAATGTAAGAAGATTTCTGAGGGCCTATTCTCTAACTCGAGGCGTCAGAGCTTTCTGGCGGAAAGATGCTTCAATAAGCTACTTGCTCCCATCGGTATTCTCTATCGTGGAAGCTACCGGAGAAAGTGCAAGCAGAAGCTACCAGTAGCTTATTAGGCTCCCACCCGTATTCTGTAAATGTCACGAAGCTACTTCCATAGCCCCAATAAGCTCCCACGGTATCCTCACAAAGCACGGCCTCCGAATACCCTACTTAAATATTGGTCATTTTATAACGCTTATCTATCTATGATTATCCTACGCACGGGTATGTTTCTTACACTTATTAAATGTGGTTTCCTTGCAGTTTCACTGGGTTACTTTGTCATTTTTGCCATTTCAACTTTTTCACAAAAAAGATATTAACTGGAGTGATGGAAAGCCATATTTACCTTCGGTAAGTAACGTGATTCCAGCCCATAATGGGATACTTATTGGGCCGTGGTAGCGTGCATCACCTTCGCATTTCTTTTGAAAGCTTCAACTTCGTATATTATTTAAATGATTTGAAGCAACTAGTAATTGACGAAAGCAAATAGCACGAATCATATCATCGACATGAACCCTAATTCCCGAATATATTTACGAAAAATCTTATTTCAATTGATCAAAACAGCCAAGATGGACGTCGTGTGTTCGTATTCACGAGATTATGTGAGCAAAAATAAAACATTTTAGAATTTTGCTCGCATGATTTTTAATGCATTGAATTTTTTGCTAAACACGATGCACGAACATCTTCAGAGTCTAAAACGGCCTTAAAACAGGTTTCACCAGTTTTATCCACGGAAAAACATTGAGACGAGCTTTCCCATTGGTTCTAAGAATGACGTCACCAGAAATGAAGTTTCCGCGGATTTGGTTTAAAAATTTTCTCATACCTTTCTTTCGCCAAACCTCTCTCCACTTCCTATTACATTCTTGAGAAAGCTCCCGCGAGTTAGAGAATACGGTTGGTAGCCAATTATGGTAGCTTATTCGAAGCTACCGCATCGATAGCTTCTAGATAGAGAATAGCCCCCCTGATCTGATCTTCTCAGAGTATCTTTCTGTATTGGGTTACGGCTGGCCTGCTAGCACTGGCCAGCAGGCCAGCAATCTTTTTGCATTACTCATCCACCCCACTCACTCATCCACCCCACCTCATTTGTGAAGGTGCAGGTGGTGAGGATGGAGCTCAATTTTCCCTTTTTAAATCGTATCAGAATACGTTTCCGTATTGGGTTACATTCTCAGGACCCCGTGAATGGGAGGAGCTCCATGTTTTCCTCTAAAATGGTTTCAAATTACCTTTCGGTATGGGATTTTATTTTTGGAGAGGCAGGTGGATGGTTATCTTAAGACTTAGGAGGGCAAAGTATTCAAAACTTCTTTGGTTGGTGTTCAACCAATGAGTGCCAATTTTTATCTACTCTGTTCCCATCCCAAAGGAAAATCTGGAGTAACCTCTCTACTCTATCCAAATATTGCTATTGCCGTCTTATCCTTGATGGATGTGGTCTGTTAACCGGCAAGTGGTGCATTTGCTCTAGATCGCCTTAATATTTGCTCGATTGCTTGAGGATACCATCTTCATTGTGTTTACGGAGTGCCCATAACTCGACGGGGATCGGATCCAACTGGAAGAATTTCTGAGCTTTGTTGGATTTCACGTCTATCACCAAGAAATTTAATATTTGTGACTACAGATTGGGTGAATACGTTGCGGAAGACAGGTAGGACTGAAAGTATTCTATTTGATGATTCTCTACCAATTTTACTATTATGTCATGAAATTATTTTGCCGTTTACAATCACAGGACACTGGAGTTTTTAAGTATTGCATCTCGTTAATTAATTGATCTGTGGGAGTTGTACAATAATCAAAGGCAATTTATTTCAAGATTTTGAATTTAATTATCAGTGATCCTTCAAGATATAGCAATTTTTAACTATGTTTTGGATAACAAAATATTGACACTCAGAAACTGTAGCTCCACTTTCAATGTTAACTACCGTATAAGCTCGTGCAAGAGGCGCACCTTTTTTCCCAGAAATCGCAGCCGAAATTGAGGGTGTGCCTCTTACACGAATTTTTTATCTGCCAGCCTTCGAGCCTCGGTTACGATATGAGCGGCAGGCAGCAGAGCAGTATCGCGGCAGGGCGGTAGTGGCCACGAAACGAGCAGTGATTCGACCTAAAATAAGACCCACTATATTTCCAGGTCCAACAGAAACGATAAATTAAGAGAGATATTTTGCCAAACGGATAGGTATGGGAATTCGTTTTTCCCCCGAACAATAAGGGACTTTAATAAATGCAAGGCGTAATTTCATTAGAGCATTTCCTTTTTATATGTAAACGGCTGGTGTCCTAACACCCCCCGCCACACGCCTATTGAGGTGGCTTGCGGGGTAGTATGTAGATGTAGATGAAGTTCAGAATCAGAAATGGCGGTACATAGTGTCATTAGACAAAACGTTCTCGGCCGACATTTTGCCACCAAGGTTGTGTTTTTGGGACTATCCGTTACTAAGAAAAAATGTTTCACATAATTGATAACTTTTTTGTGACAATTTATAAAGAACTGAAATTTAAGTATTATATTTAGAAATGTTTTTTCTGCACTGTGTAACATTTTTGTTATAATTGGATGTATAGGTTTTTCTCTATGAAATGTCAGAGAGAGTGGTCAATTAGAAAATGCCAAAAAAAAACTTGTTCTCACTGCGATCTAATCATGGGTGTGTTGTAAAAATAGTCAGTTATTGAAAATAAAATGAGCTAAAGTTTGATGTAAATTGCATTCATGTACGTGCACTAGTTACTTTTTAATTGGTATCCATACTCGAGTCTACATATTCTTTGCGACAATGATAGTATCTGTCACTTGCAGACAGCGGCAACAGCACTCTTGGAGGAATTATACAATCACCCACCCAATTTTGAGTTGAGCCAACTGATGCTTAACTTCAGTGATTGTGTAGGAACTGGTGTTTGCATTGTGACAGGCCTTAGCCTGGGCATTTGTTATTTTTAAAACATACTTCACTTTTTATGTCTCTTGGTCCGAAATTTTTTACGTGTATTCTTCTCCCAAATGTATGCCCAAGCACCTGTTTGATTTCTTAACATGCTTGAGAAGTGAACTATAGTACATACTCCTAGAGACTTCAATATTGTTACTCTTATCAATATTTTAGTCAACTATCAATATTTTTTTCTAAAATCAGGATAATAAGGTTCACATGATAATTGCGTAATATTTTCTTAAAATCAGTTCATCCAATCAATTTCATGAAAAATCTGGTAGAGGTGATGAGCATGTCTAGCTTTGAAGGCCAGAAACTAACTAGTAGTCACAATCACCTTTTCAGGATTTATTGAATCAATTTATACTTGCTGAGAGTGGTAACTGAAGCTTTGCAGCCCAATGAGGCTGTGGTTTATATTGAAATATGAAAGAAAAACTAAAAAAAGTGAGAATCGGGTTGGTGTGGTGGCTCGAGTACTGGCTTCCCATTCGGAGGGCCTGGGTTTGAATCCCAGGAGTGGCAGAGATTATCATTGGAATCGGGATCCCTACTTGTATGCCTTGTGGAGGGCACTCAAAGTACAATACTCTGTCTAGTAGATGAGATGTTAAGCTGTGGTCCCTTGGGCACCTTAAGAGCAGGCTAATGCAGACTCCAGGTTTCACTCCACCCTTCCTTTGATCTTTTAATAAGACTTCCCTTACCAATCCATCAACCTATCCTCCATGGTGCAAATAGCCTTAACTGTCAGTTGCCGCCTTAACCAACCAATAAGTTGAACAGGTAAATGTTAAGTTTAATGTAGTTTTGTTTTCTCAACAGTACCCATGTAAAATTATTTTTTTTTTTAAGGAGATAGGCCACTGGGTATATCATGTGATTTCTACTAGCTTACTTATTTCAGTAGTCACTAACTGTGCTAACTTTTTTCTGTACATTAATTCTTGCTTTTCTTCAAATGTTTTATTTTATGTATTTACAATACTTGACTGATGAATGATCCCATGAGTTGAATATATTTGCACTTGCCATTATGTTTTTTGGCTTCTTCCCGGGTCAGGTTTTCTATAGCAGCTGACGTTTTGAAGGGAGACTTTCCCATTGTCTTCACGGCTGATGATGGTAGTCATCAGAAGTGGTCGGTTTATATCCTCTTCCCTTCAGGTCATGTCCATTGTGATTGGTAGATTCATATGCCTTTTTTCCACCAATTTGAGAATTGGATTCCAAATTTTACTGAGCTAGAATCCTTGGTCCCTTTTGATGTCATAAAGAGGCCATTGAAATCCACCTGAATCTCCTTTTGAAACATCGGCCTATATGGAATACCTGACCCATGTGAAGCCCAAGAACAATTCACCTCAGTTATTTGCCAGGAAATCTTTCAAACTAATTACCATCCTATTCTCCTATAGATATATTTGTGGATTTTATAGATTTGCAATATTACCTTGGCCAAGTTTTATCTGGATGTTCGTATGAGGTGTGATCTGAGGTATCAGGACTGATGCTGTACACACAGAACAGAAGTGCACATAACAAAACCACTTGGTGCAGATTTGCCTAGGGCCTTGCCATGCATGCACCCCTTCTTAAAACATCCTGGCTAAACTCCCTTGTTTACGTAATAGCTTTGAACAAACCTGTGTAGATGTGGTCGTTATATTCACCGTGGCAGATGAAGCTGTTCATATATTTACTCTCCATCAAATTATGCTAAAGGTTTGATGATGCCTGCCAACAGTGATGTCAAGTTATAGAGTAGGTATGAGGAGGCATCCAATAGCCTCCTGTGTTTATGAGTGCATAATTTTATCATCTTCAAGATAGCCAAACAAGTGGTGGAAGTGGTGTATGCCTCTGGAGAATGCAACCAGCAGAATTGAGAAAAAATAACTAAAATTTCCATTAAAATGAGCAGGAAAATTGTCACATTACCATTTGTGAGTTATTTGAAGAGCTTTTGAAGCACTATTGCTGATAAAGGTTAGTCCAGCCTTGTTGAAGATGAGATCTGTGTACTCCGTTTGTATCAAAACAGACATTTGTACCTCATTTAGCTGATTAAATGGCAAACTGGGTTTAGCTGCGTACTATCTCCTTGATTGAGGCAGGAAAAATGTAGTGTTTCGAAAAAGGAATAACAGAAGATGAATTGTGGTTCTCTGGCAATGTCTGTGCGACAAAAGTATTTGCAGTGGATGACCCTTACCGCTCTGAGAACTAAGAAATAAAGAAAGAACCAAAGAAGTGTGATCACACTCTTGAATGTTTTCTAGCATAATGAATTGCCTAAGTCTAGTGTGTGGCAACTCTGATATGGCAACACACCTGCCCATTGAGTGCTGGTTCTGAAGCAGTATTTGCCTAAGCACCCAATTTATCAGGCTTAACAGTCACCATATTCTCCAGATCTTACCTCCTGCACTCTTTCATCTGTCCACAAAAGAATTTCAATTCTAAAGGAGGAAGATTTCAAGATATTAAGAAATTCCAAGAAAATACAACGAATTCCCTGCTAACTATCCTAGAAAAGGGAGTCCTAGCAATTAAAGCAGACCTAGGAATTGAAGCAACACTGAATAAAGTGTTTAAGGAGGTGTGTTTGGGAGGTACATGCATACGTATTTTGTTTGAAAATGTTAGTCTTATAGTTTTTTTTGTAATAGCCTCAGTCATGATACTTATTGATCATGCCACATATTTTCTACCTTTTTCCATATTTGTGTGTCAGCAATTTTGTCCATGTTGGACAGTCTGCAGAATGTCGCACCAGATTGAAACTCCTTTCCACAGAAGTGTAATGCATATGTATTTTAGCAAGAAAATAACATTTTCAACATTTTTCTAATGGCATCGCACAGCTTTAGGTAAAGTTATTATTTAAGGTTTTCTTATTTTTTTTCTTCATTGAAAATTTCTGTAATTTTAAATATAGATGCATTGAAAGTTTCCCAAAAATAAGCCAGTCTGTTGAGGAAATTGTAGATAATGTAAATAACCTGTAACCTTGCTATTATTTTGCTAAATGCAATGACCTGGAATTTTGAAATATAGATCCTACCAGCTACCCATATATATTCGAGTATAAGTCAACAAATTTCTTTCTTTTTTCGTGCACTGGAAACCTACTTTCAACTTATAATCGAGTCACTATATGAGGTGACTTTTTCAGGGTCAATATTTCTGCGTATCGGCTGCATGAAACCATATTTATTTCTATTTCTGATAAGCCACAGAGAATATTTGCCGAGAAGTGCATTAGATTTATGTTCTAAGTTTTGCATTAGGGCCTCCCACGTAAAAATACACTTAGTATACTTCCATTTTACAAATTATTGCATTCCACAAGGCCAATTGTATTGTATGTACGAATATGTATCACAAAACCAATGCAACACAAGGCTATTCAGCAAATTTTTTCACTTCAAATTGTACTCGAGTCATGGATTTTAGTTAATTATTTTTACCCCAAAAAGTAGACTTCAACTTATACTCAAAGGTTTTTGGTAGTTTGCCATGAATTATAACTATAAAATCTTTGTGGTGAGAATATTAATTATAGGGTGAAACCAGTTGGCATTCACTGATAATGCACATTGATTTACATATTTTGGAGTAGATGAAGTACATAGTTGGTGTATTGCAATTTTGCTTAAAAGTTATGTCGTGTGTTGAAAAGTTGGAACATTTTGGAAGTTTAAAGAAATTTTTAAAATAAATTTTGTGTATATATGAATCACATTAATGTTGCTGTGACCATGGAGTCTATTAAGTTTGTTTTTGAATGATTTTTTAAGTGTCCTACACTTTTGTGCACTTAGGTGAAAATCAGAGTCACAATGTGACTGTAGAAGAAATTGCCAGAAGAATATCTTCCTCAGGTTTCCATTTTAAATCCATATAAAATTTTCCATCTAAATTTTGCCACATATTGATTTTTATTGTTGAAAACTTCATTTCATTCTGTCCTCAGAATATTCCAGAAACACCTAGAACGAAGCTGAAAGGATTGTCACGTCGGCTTGGAGACAAACAGAGTCATGAGGATTCCTAAATGTTTAATAAATCTCCATTTTTCAACATCATATTTTTTCATCATAGTATCTCAGACACATTTTAATATTTTTTATATATTTTTATATTAATATTTTTATGTTGGTGACAATTTTATTTATTTGCTTTTATCAAGAAAAATAGCTGTGGTAAACTAGCACTAGCTTTGATAAGCGTTGATATTTATGTACAAAATGAAAATAAACCACTCTATGTAATTATTGTATATGATTACTTAACAATCCTTCCAAAAATTGGTTCTAATTTAAAATGATTGGTAAAAACAGGAAGCAGTAAGGGATAAATATTGCTTCCACCCGAGGTAAGACAATGTTTAATTCACTAAAAACATTTTCATTGAGGAGAAAACGTTCAAGAAAAATTGGCAAAGGTAATCTGCTTACTTAACCCTTTTACTGCCAGCCCATTTCGGGTGGGATGAGCGAAGACTGCCAAGACTATTTTCTGTTTTTTTTTTTTAAAGATGGGCCATTACATTCAGGTATGTATTTAAAGTTGGGCCGATAAATCGGCCCGTGGCAGTTTTCGCACATCCAACGTGGGCCGATATATATAGGCCCGCTGGCAGTAAAAGGGTTAAATATAGTGTGATGTAGGTACTCATTTTTCAACATTTCCATTATTTTCCGATGTTGAGGACAACTTATTAACTTAATGGTCTGAAATTTGAAGTGTCTTTGAGGCAGAAAGATATGTGATTCATAGGTATATGCTAATTCCAGAGGAAGGTCATCAGCACTACACAGTGACCTGACTTCCGGTATATGACCTATAAACTAAGAGAATTAATTATCTATATATATTAATTTTGTAGCGTGTCAGTCATTCTGTATCCATTTTGTTTATTTCTCTCAAGTTTTGAGCTAGAGAAATGAGGTTTGGTGCATTAAATGTGGATTCTCTGTCTGTATGATTTGGTAGTAGTTTTGGATTTTTAGCAGTTGGTGGTGTAAAGAAAAATGCAAAAAACCGTGGTTATTAAGCTCATAATCCGTAAAAACTGCTGAACAATGATGAATTTATTTAGGTTAGCAACGGTGATCATTTAATTTCAATCAGTTACAAACTGTATGGGCATATAAACGTAGTTAATTTATCTTTTTCAGGTAAATGTTGATTGCACTACGATATCTGTATTTCTTTGTTTTAATTTCTTTCATTTTCCTTGATATATAGCCACTTCTACGTGAATGAAGTTATTTAGTGAAGATGTTTAGAAATTATCCGGGTGAATGCTTAAATGTATGCCACTCCAAAACAATAAGATTCGTGTCAAATTTCTGTTAACTCAACGTTAATATAATCAATTAAGTGTTTTGATATTGCCGTTCCCTTGATTTGGTTTCATTGCGTAAGATATACGATTATATAGTTTAGGTGAAATGAACCTCAAGAGTTTTCTATGCATTAAAGTGTCTGGATATATTACAAAGGTCGTAAACGTTTCAATACATTTGCGTGTGCCACTGTCTCAATATTGGTACAAACTTCACGTCGAAAGTTTAGAAGTATTACTTATACCATTACGAATGTGCGAGAAACTGACCTAGGAGGTAATTCATTACCAGTATTTGTTAATGTATGTCAAATATTGCTCACATGCTTGCTGTTTTGGGGAAGTAAAATTGCCAGTGTGGCACCTCAAGAGCACACCATATGGAGACTGCCTGCAAAGCAGGCAGCAGGTCTGCAAGTATATAGTTAAAAGAATAAATAAATGAAGTATGTATCATAAAAATATTTTTTATTTAATTGACTTAGTCTATTTTATTACTTTCCCCAAATGTTGCTCCTCTAAACCAGTGTGCCCTAGATGCTGGCAAATACAATAGTGCCCTTTCCTAAAATTGCCACAAGAATCAGGAAGCCTTGTACATAGTGGCCTGCACATCAACCCCACCAGCATAAGGTTCATGGTTAAATTTGCGGTCCGGGCATATTCATCTCTCTTACTCTTGACAATTTCCATAAATAGGGATAGTTTTGGTCCAGGTATACATGCTTGAACCCCACAGCTCATCAAGAAGTAATGGATAGCTGGAGTAATATTCGTACTTCTCACCAGTTGAAACTAGTTTGTGCAACCCAGCCAAACATGTTTGTAGGTGGTGTATTTTTGGATCCTTGTCCGTCCAATTTACTGTGCTTGCTCTGCAAATGGGTAAAGCTGAGAGATGGTGCTTGGATGTCCCATGATTATGCTCCACAGTATCCATTGATATTCATGCAAAGGCTGGAAAGCATGGGCTTCAGTCACCTCTCACCTGGTTGAAAGTTATTACATACCTCGCTAAAACAACTTCATTACCCACAACCATATCAATGATACCCAGTTTGGGATGATTTTCCAGAAGCTAATATCCATATTTTTAATGGAGATAACCAATTAATGTGGGATTACGACTCACTAACTCAGAGTGGAGGAAAGAATTCTCCTAAAAAGATTCACTCGTAGAAATTATACAGTGTTCTGTGAGTAGATAACACTCCTTTAGATCAACTGAAAAGTAAAGAAAGTTATGGATGGAAATTTTTTGTGCCTATTAGCGGGGTACCTATATCTTGAAATATTTTGAACTTCATTAAGTCAAGCTACATTGGATGAATTATGTAATATGTAGTGTGTGGCTCTGTAGCATAAAAGAGAAAGGATGCTCAATACAAAGACGATTAGTAAAATATATCGTGCAATAAAGGTAAAACTTATAGTCAATCGCAAAAGGTTTAAAAAGAGGATGGGCATCATAAGATAATAAGGTACATGTTAGAAAGAGGGGTTAAAATCCTGATGTGATTGAGGTAATGAATATATTGTAATGGGTTTAAAATATTTTCCTCATCTCATGTAAATTTACCTCAAGGGATGCACGGACTAGAGCTGATTAATGGAGGGAAAAGGGAAGAATAAAAAGTGAGGTGTTTTAACGGACTGGTGTCTAGCTCAATAGATGTACCATATTTCTAGGCCAAAAGGATGTATTTTTGCATATTTAACTAAAGCAGAAAAAAATAATAATCAACATCTGTTGATGTAAAAAAATTATAGGAAGAAAATGGGATTTTTATTTTCATAAAGAGCCACCCTATTTAACACGTTCGCGATGGCAGGCATGTGGATTGTTGAAATAAATAGTTTATTATATAAAAGGGCTAAATCTATATATATAAAAGAGGATGTCTGTTTGTCCGTCCGCTATGCGTTTCCATATGGCAGTACGGATTGCGACCAAAGTTGGTACATTGGTGCATCTCATGCTCCCGAACCCAGTAGTTCTACTTTCGATTGCGTCCTTAGTGTTGTTTTCTCATTATCGAACCCTGCAAGTGCGCTCAGCGCCACCTAGCACCCATCCCCGCGCTCTGCTTACTCTCCCACCTTCCGATAACAACCCCATTCAATTTGCCATGTTAGCATGTTTGTGTGCGAGGTGAAGGCCGATTTGGCGACTTCCATTTCCGATACTGCCTTTTTTCGCAACTTCAGCGTTCACAGGTAAATCGCCCACGAGTTTGTGTGTGAGGTGAAGGCCGATTTGGCGGCTACCATTTCCGATACACCCCCACAGGAAAAACTGCCAACATAGTCTATAAAGAAGTGCTGTAAGCCGTCCCCCATCAGTTTCGCATTCTGGAAATAAAGAGTTTTCTATTTTGCCTTTTTACACTGTTTTATGTTTATTTAGATGACCGTCACCTAACCTGCTTTGTTCCTTTACCTACAAATCCTGCTATGTTACCATGAATTCCAAGTATCCCCCTTCTCCTTCCCAAGCAACGCCGGGTGGCCTGCTAGTATTATATAAATCATAATAATAAAAAAAATTAATGCACACACAAATTTCATTGCAGAATGAAATTGCGTTGAAATGAAGTCTCGTCAATACTCTGCTACCCTGAAAATTTATATTTCAAGAAAGTTTTACTCTTTAGAAATGCAGTAAAGTTTTTAAATGTAGAATTATTATGAAATGTATTTCTGTTTTAGATTAAAACAATTCAGACACAGTTGGCTGTCCATCACAATCCTTGCAATAAGTTTTTGTCTTTTTTGCTTTCGCATTCGATTCTTTTACACCACTAGTAATGCAAAGTTTCTCTTATCACGCAACACATTTTTCTGCTATCTATTGCCAGCCCTTCATATGTTCCCAGCTAATAAACTACTTTTACTTTTTTGTCTTCCACACTTCCACTGCTATCAATGTCATCACTTTTTAGTCCATAAATTATTTTTTTCCTAAAATTTATCATATCCATTTTCTTCCCTCCAGCGTATCTATTGTAAATGGCCCATGTATTTACCATGCAGGTCCCAAGAAGCAGTTCCCCTTCCTTGAGCATCTCAAATATGTGTAATAGGCACTCATTTGATCGGAGAGGTCGATACCCTTTTTTGCAAAATTATAATCAATCACAAGCTTGATCAGTTTGATTTTTTATACACCAGTTCTTGTCTTGGATGTAGACGGAACCAAATAAGCGGTGTGGGAGGGATCTGAGGAAATTATATTTCGTCTTTGGTGTATATCTTCGCATTCATTTGTGTGACTGTGTGCCATGTCATTTGTGCAACCGAAATGATAGGAAAAATCACTGGTCTTCTGTCTTCCAACTTTGTAACTTGCACACTTTTTCTTTTGCACACACCTCTCCTCTCTTCAACGTTTTGGAAATTACCTCTTTTGGATTACCTCGTCTATTTTTTTGCAATGTTCCACAAAGATAGATTTTTTTGCCAACAACTCCTCACAAAGGGAAACACTGGAGTGAAATTTTTCGACACATAATGTCCTACCCTCATTCACAAGTCCCGTAGTCAGCTTTAGAACTACCTCTTCGAGCATGTCCTTATTGGCCTCTTCCAGGATTGTCGCCTTAACCAGAATATATCTTCATCCTATAAGTGTATGCTTCAGGTGTACATAACTTAGAGTATTTGACTTTATATTTGTAAGCCTTTCCTGGGATATACTGATGGAAATGTAACCTGCCCCGCCAAGGCTCCATTGACTCATTATTACAATTTTTTCCCCAAAAGTAACAGTTGATTGAAAACACTAGCATATAACATCAAGCTATGGTTTTATCTTAGCTAAACTGTTTTCTGTAGTAGAAACTGTACTGTTAAATTGTTGACACTTAAGAATCATTCCAAGCGGTTGAGTTACATTGTCATTCCGATGAGGTGTAGAATTCCGACCAAGTCGCATTGTTGGAAAATGGTTTATTCCCATTGTCATGAGAACTGAGATGAATCTTTTCATTTCTCTCACCGACATTTCCCTCCATTTCTTCATCAAAGATCTTTTTCTTTGGCTCCGCAGATTCTAGGTGTTGGGCTGCATATCTATTTGTTTCCATCACTATTAGTTCTAGCACTTCTTCATTAAGGAAACAATTGATTTCATTGCCTGCAAACAACTGATTTATTTATTTATTTTTATTTAAAACATTGTTCACATACAGCAGTAGCACCAATTTACAGTGAAACATTTAACAATAAACATGACAAAGGACAAAAATACAATAACAACATAAAAATCAACAACGCTGAGCCCAACATGGAAAGGAGAAATATTTAATTTGTTGACAGGTGGGACATAGCTTGGGTGGAGAAATAGTTACATGATAAATAAAAAGGATCGACAGTGTGAGGGAGTGAATTAAGAAGGGAGGAGAGGCGAAATAAAGGTGAGCGCTGGGTGAGTGATATCCTAGAAATAGGCAGGTGGAGTAGTGAAAGCATGCGGGTGGATCGAGTTGGTATCCTAAAGTTGAAGAGAGAAAGCAGTTCAGGGCAGTCAATGGTTGAGTTAAGGGTGTTGTGGAGGAGTTTTAAATCAGTTTTAAGTCTGTAGTTTTGGAGATTAGAAATGGAAAGAGAAGACAGAATACCATTTGAGGACATATTGCGGAAATGTGGGACTCTGTGTTTGACTATTTTGGCAAAGAAATGGGGGATGCAATCAAGGGATTTGAGATTAGTCGGGGCTGATATGGACATATTGGGGAGCAATATGATACTACGGGAAGAACAATTGTTGAGAAGTAGGAATGGAGATCTCTGGGATCTTTTATTTCTGTGAAGTGGTAAAGAAGGCCTAACAGGGACATTGCCTTATTTTTCACAGTCTGAATGTGGTCGGTGTAATTTAGTTTTTGGTCGGTTAAAACACCTAGGTCTTTCATAGCTGTCACTCTGTTTAAGGGAGTTGAATGAATGGTGTAATTGAATGTCAGGGGTTTTGTTTTCAGAGCAAGAGTCGTGATGCTGCATTTTCCAGGGTTTAGGTTAAGTTTCCAGGTATCACACCACAGGGAGGTTTGATTTAAGGCAAGTTGAAGATTAATACAGTCAGAAGTGTTATTAATTTGCTTGTAAATCTTGCAATCATCAGCACAGAGAAGGGTATGGACTTGGGAGGAGTGGAGTTGAGAAGGAAGATCATTTATGAATAAATTGAAAAGATATGGGCCAAGGACACTGCCTTGGGGAACTCCAGCCGTCACAGGAGACCAAGAGGAAGAAGCACCTGCGAATATTACATGCTGGGTTCTGTTGGAGAGAAAGCTAGAATGAAGGCTGAGAAACATACCATGTATGCGAAATTGTTAGCTGAGTTTATGAAGGAGGAGTTGATGATGGAGGGTGTCAAAAGCCTTGGAGAAGTCAAGGTAAATGGCATCAAGTTGAGTTGACTTATCTATTGCACTGACGGCTTGGTGTTGAAAGACAGCAAGATTGGTTAAGCATTGTCTTCCTGGGAGGAAACCATGTTGCTGAGAAGATAAAAAAGGAGAGGTGAAATAGTAAATCCTGTTCAGAATAATAAGCTCACAAACGGAAGAAAGGATCGGAAGCAATGAGATGGGGCGATAGTTTGAAACATCATTCTTGGGATCTGTTTTATGTATCGGAGTAATGTTGGCGCACTTCCATTGAGGAGGGAAGGTTCCTAGGGAAAAACAGTGATTAAATAAGATGGTTAAAGGTTGTGAGAGGGATGAAGCACAGTTGCGAATGAATTTAGGGTTGAGACCATCAGGGCCAGGTGAGCGGTGGAGGGGTATTTTGCAGAGATATTGAAAAACCTCCCGAGAGTCCATATGTATGTGGGATAGGCAATGATATGAATTAGGAAGGAGGGAATGGACAGGGGTCATTTTATGGTTGGAAGTAGGCTGTAGGCAATCGGAAAAGAATTTTAGAAAGAGGTTAGGTCTCGCTGATCCAGCGGCATTTTTGGTACCATTGGAGAGTGCTTCAGGAATTTGAGGATGATTACGGCGTTGATTGATAAAGGACCAGAATTTTTTGTGGCTGGAGGAGATAGCAGAAGAGACAGTCTGCGCGTAGTTTTCATAGTCACAGCGAATGAGGAATTTGGAATATCTGCGTAGATCAGCGTAAGATCGGCGAGTTTCCTCGTTTGGGATGGCCTTTTGGAGGTACCAGGCGCATGAACAAGAACATGCATTGTGTCTGGTTTAAACCATGAGGGGAAATTTTTTCTCTTGGGCTTAACTAAAGGCACTCAGTCTTTTATGATGGCCTTGAGGACAGCGTGGAGAAAGTAAACTCCTTCCTCAGGGGATAATGAGGATAGGACCCTCCAGGGTATAAGGTCGAGGGAGCGGTTGACGTCCTCCCAGCGAACCTTCGACCAGGCATGAAACGGTTTAGGTGGAGTGGGGGGAGCCCCGTGGCGTTTCCGCGAGCCATGGAAGAAGAAAAGAGCATCAATGGTCGGATTCAAAAATATTTCGGCTGGGGGTGATCGCCTTGGGCGTAGCAGTCGAGAGGAGGTAGTCCATGGTTGCCGTATCGCGGGTGTTCTGGAGACAATGTTGAGGGAGTTGGAGTGCATTTATAAAATGTTCAATGAAATATTTATCATGGGCATTGACTGGATGACGTTTCATGGGAGATTCCCAGCGAATGGATAAATTAAAGTCACCCACAAGAATCACAGGTCCTAGGTTTATGGCCCGTAGCACTGAGTCTAAACAATTTTCTAGCACACTTAAGTCATTTGTGGGGGGACGGTAAAAACAGCCTACGAATATTTTGGAGGTTTTTGTGGATTTCACATGAGGTAGTGTTATTTCCCTCCACACAATTTCAGTATTTGTTTCCAAATCTTTTCCTTGTTTCGAAGGAAACAGATTTAATGGCGAGTAGCACTCCGCCTCCTCTAGAATGACGATCTCGTCTGTAAATTGAGTGGGAGCGCGAAAAGAACAATTCACTGTTGCCGAAAGATGGAGTCAGCCATGTCTCGGAGAGAGCAATAACGTCAAACTGCGAGAGCTCATGGTTATGGGAGTTGCACGTTGATAATTTGTTTTTAATACTCTGGACATTTTGGTAATACATGGTCATGGAAGGGCCGGGGTTAACACTCACATCACCCGAAAGGATCACGAGTAGCAGGATGAGACCGTTCCCGGTATAAGGCGTCGAGGCTGGCGTGGAGAGGTCGGCGGATCGCCGGGACCTTGATGACGAGGTGACGGTGTACTGGGAGGCTGGCAAGCGACAAACCACACGATGCAAAGGCAGAAAATTTAAATTTTCTGTAGCTGAAGCAGCTGATGGGAAACAGATCCACTAGTAACTGGGGTAATTCACAATGTAAATCCTCACCCACATGGGCAGATAAAAGCACAAGGAGGGCTGAACTTCTCACAAACAGGAAGAAAAACACAAGAGAGAGAGAAACGTGTCTCTTCACTCTGGCGGCCATGTTGGAATATTTTTTTTGTTTCCGTTACACACAAGAATATATAGGAAGCAAAAAGCTAAAAATTGTCCGAAGAGATACATTTGTCTAAAATATATTTTAGGATGCCGCTTTGGGGTGTAGATCACCGCACAGAAAAAATAACTCCCCTCCTATAAAACAAAAAGCCACTAAAACACAGTTGATAAAAGTAACAAAATTAGTAGCAAGGAGAAATAAACAAGATTTCCCATGAACATTAGCAAAATTTATGCACAATTTCTCATAATAGCCACTGCAAGAGATGAGTGGGAAAGAGTTATCCAAAGTGTGTTCATTAGCCGGGAACCTGAGAGGCCACTTTCTCCACTATCCTTCCTCACCCCCTCCCTATAAACACCCACAATAATTTCAACAGTTTTAGGTTAAACAGGGTTAACTCAGGTTCAGATTTGAATGTCAAAGTCATGCCTCGGTACCGCATAGGGTTTTTTCACTTTCCTATGAAGATTATTGGAAGTTCAATGTTCCCTCAAGTTTGAGTTTTTCCACTCCATCCTCTTCACGGGTTTTCCGCCCGGAGCATTGTCCTCAAATGGATGGGGATTGCCTCCTTACCGCAGCCGCAGCCTACTGCATGCGCAGCCAAACTGCATATCTTAGTCCTTACTCCTCTCACTGGGAGTTTCCCCTGTTGGCCAGGTCCTCTCTCCCACAATATGCAATTTGGGATCTCCAGAACCTCACACTGAGAGAATCCATTGTTACCTGGCTTCCCGTCCTGACGCTTTCGTGGCCGGAATCCTCAGCGTGGAAGGGGTGATGTCCGAAGGTCTCCATTGTTCCTAGGTGGTTGCCGATGACGAGACCCAGGTCATCTTCAACTTTGTCTGGAGACCAGACCAGTGGGAATTTCAGCTATTGTTTCCCCAAAATGTTAGGCTGCCATCATCCCGGCTTTCTCCACTGAGAATATCCCAGGATTTATTACAAAGGGCCTAGATGAATGGTGATTAGCTCTAGTGTGAATACTCTGTATTGAGTGCATGCTGGGGAAGACTGACAAGGGCCTGCTGCAGATTATTCGTACTTACCGCCTAGGATTTGAATATGTGAGAAAGACTTTTTGGAAATGTTCCATGGCTGTGAATGAACGACAGCTGCTGGCAAAATAATGCCGAACTTACAAAAATAACATGCTTATGGAAAATGGACACAAGTTGGGGCGAAGTAACATAGGCAATGATATTGCTGTCACGGCATTGTGGATGCCACGCATTGCCGGCTTGCTCAACGAACACTTGGCTGGGAAAGCAGATGGTGAAAACACTCAATAATCCTGATCACACAGAAGAGGTAAAGTGGGAGGATATTTTGCATTTGAAGCTCAAGAAAGATACGTCTTTTGTGAATCAGATTTCTAAGTTCGGCATTTGAATTCTACTAGGCGTGGTTGCATATGCCACAGGATAAAAGAATGATTAATTCGTCCAAGTTTATTTTTTTGGGATAACTTACAGAAAGATGATTCGAGAGCATCAAAAAACATTTGTTTACCACATCTACGCATCACTCGCCTTGAAAAGCATGTAAAAGAAAAATTATCCCTCAAAAGTTGCCAAATTTGATCTACGTGGCTGCATGCTTACTAGGGGCATTGTTTAAAAAAATATCATTCAATCATTGACAAATTCTTTCCACTCCCCACAAATATACAAATACTAATGGAATAGCAAAGGGAAATTTCGATTATTTTTTAAAAACTGAGAACTTCATTTTCATTTTTCATGAAATTTTACGTCCATAAGAATTGTCTACAAAAAAGGTCTACGTCGTGAACATGTTAAGTTATTCAGCATAAAATCCCAGAAACAAATGAATCATTGAGAGCTCACCTTGCGCTTGCAGCCACAAGGCTACCTGTGGTGAAAGTAGAGAGATTATTAGCTCTGAAAGCCATGCAAAATCGAATGCATAATTATGCAGCTTTGTACTCGCCCCACAATACAATCTATGAGCTTATTTTCAAGTAAAATAAAAAGTGTCTCATAGACCAGGAAATACAGTAAAGGAAAATTGGTATGTACATATTTATCATCAAAAGAATTAGTTTTGCACTGCCAGAACCTGGCAGGTAAAAGCTGATAAAGTTGTCTTTCTGAAGTCTCTGAAGGTAATGCTGCTGAATTTTTGTATAAAAAATAGCTTTCTCTATTACCTATTCATACAAGCAGTTTTCTAGATTGGATTTGGGTTTGCTACTTAGTGCATGCTGTTTGCTCTATGCTCCTACTTATGAGCACATCCAAGCAATGAGTTTATGGTTCGCTGCACTTGCTGTCTGCACAGGATGTCCAACTGAGATAGTTGTCAATGAAGTCACACATGATTGTGAATCATCGTCAGATTCATTAAACAATACTGTGGTGAAATGTATATGGGAAATGAACTTGGAGAAGAAGGAAAACAGACATGTCAAATCATCTTTTTCTAGGGAAGCTTTTGTGGTCTCATTGAATCATAGTTATCAGACTTAAAACCAACAACAAAGAATAATTACTTATGTACATAAATCTCTTGAATCCCAAAACAATTTGAAACAGCATTTATTAATAGTACCTACAGTCGGCCTGAACATCCCACAACACCATGAAATTATGAAATATTGGCAGGGTACTGCACATACATGTACCATTATTCTCTACAATTCATTTTAACATAGTGTATATTTAACTTGTGATGGGTTTGCGGGATTTATTTTACATATTTAACTACCCGTTTGCAGGTTACCATGGTGTTGCTCAGATGATTTCTGCATTCTCAGGTGCCTTGTCTACGTATATTGACTCATTAATAAATATGTAATTAATATAAAAATACATATAAATATCTTTTTAATTAGGTAATACAGTAGAAGCTCGATAATGCATACTCAGCGGGACCAAAAAATCGGCACTTCGTATTTTCAAACCTTTTTAATTAATCGTGAAAAAATACATATGTATTAATTTTTGTTTCGTCTAAATTTTATGGTATCAGGCATATTTTAAAACAATTTTGGTTGTTATTTGTGAAAGAATTCTTAAAAAAATGCCTTTAAATTATACACTTAGTCATAAAGGATCGTAAATATATATCACCACCTAGTTCCCTATGCAGATGATTTTCAAGTCGGCAATTATATAGTACATATTGGTGAAATTTCCGCCAAGTTTAGATTACATGTGTAAAGCAAAAGTTGTCCGTTTTTGTATAAGAATTAAATTTCCTAATCCATGGTCAGTAGAGATGAGCAACTGCTATGGGAGCTTAAGATAGGCATTTGTTTATAAAATCTATGCAGTCGCACGATGGTAGTCAGCTTGAACGTGCTTCACGCCACCCTCCTTTTATCGCTCTATTGTAGGTACATGGAGTAGGGACTCAGTCCATTTCCAAATTTATCCTACACAGATCAATATTTACAGTCTCTTCCATATCATCAGCTTGGGAGGAACTATTATTTCTTTCCAATGACTAATTGTTTGACGAATAATGGGGCGTGATTCTGCATATTTCCCATATCGCTGTCAGTGTGGGATATCCTACATTTATGGTTATAAATGGCCAGATGTTTTTGGAAGGGTGGAATAATAATATGGAGGTCATAAGGAATGATATCGAAGAAAATAGTACCTCTGTCAACAGTTTGTGCGAATAAATTATGCTATCTATATCGACCCTCAGGTTTACGTGGACAATGATTCACCTGCCGTCCAGGTAATGCCTCCGCTTTTACTGATGACAGATCGCAGGTCCAGTTCTTATCGATTTTCATTGCTCTTTGAAGTTCGTGAACAAATCTTAAACTCATTATCAAGTCTCTTTTCACTTTAATGCTTTTTTCTTATAGTTCTTTAACAGAAAAATATTATTCGAGTACAAAATCAAATGATTATTTTTATCTTTCTATGCATAATCTTTTCACCGTCGTTACACATTGTGGGTGTTGGAAGATATATGGAACTCCATTTCGTCTCATGGCCTACTAATTCACCTCCTTCGACAAGTTAAAAGATAGGAGCTCATGTGATGATTTCCTATTTATAATGTGATTACCTAATCACTCCCATGATTTCGGGAACTTTTTAACTACACTAAGAAGTGTGAAAGAGAAACTTTGCCTCAAATGGGCATCGTGGAGATATTCCAGGTCCATTTCATTAATTAGTTATTTTATTCCTCCACTCCAACTTACTGCTCAGTTTCTTATAATGGTGCAACTTAGTGCTAAAACGATGAAAATGCAGCCTTGCATACTTGTAAACACAGTGAAGCATAAAACTACAAGAATGAAATCAGGTTAATGGTATGAGACATAACTTGATGGAATTCACTCAAGTGGACCAGAGGACCCAACACTTTACTTGAACATGTCGCTATGTGACAAATCATGGGTCGTAGCTCATAGCAAATAAAACCCATGAGGATAACAAAGTTTCTCATTCTTTTCCACAAAAATGAATGATACTTCTCCAGTCTTTATATGATATTATTATTATATTATTATTTATTTATTTTATATGTCCATATTGATTTGGGACAGTTTCACACCATTCGCAATATCATCTACATTAATATTGATCATCTTGTAGGCTGTCTTCGCTTTGTTTAGGACGTCTAGCTTCACAAAACACACATACACCTCTCGGAGAAGATCCTCAATGTCACCATTCTTCATCTTCTTAATTTTTTTCTCTACTTCTTCCTGTTTTTCTTTCAGGGCTTGATTCTCTGATTTTATCTTATCTAGCTCATTTTTCTTCCTTTTCTCTTCTTCTCTCTGTAATCTACTCTTCTTCGCCATTTCAGTTTCAGTTTCTCGCCTCTTCTGAAGTGCATCTCTGTACTTGGCACTTGCTCCACGCTCATATCTGATCAACTCCTGATCAACTTCCACTGACGCCTCGCCTCCTGCATGAAAAATCCCATCCCAAACTCTTCTCAGAGCAATGAGAGAGTCTTCATGTAGGTTCTCAACTAACATGTCTTTGTTCACAGAGAACCCACTCTCGACAAAGGCGTTACCGTGTGAGAACAGCAGGATAATTTAAACAGCTGCCCAACAATCCTTTCAAGTCCTATCGTTTGTTAAGTTGGCATGCATAGAATGAGTCCAGTCTATCCGTATCCCCATTATAGCCCGTGAGCTGTACTTTATCCACCTGGGATACAAACTTTTTGAACTGGATACCAGCGCGGTCTGCCTGCAGAGTGGTCATGTGGTTTGCAGAAGCAAGAACCCTAAGACAAGAATCCATGTCTGTTTTACACTACTCAGGTTTTTTAAGAATTTTGTTAGGATCCAGACATGATGCTGGTTTGGTAAATTTGTACTTTATTGGGCTTTTCTCAACTATTTTCTTCTCAATGGAGACCAAACACTTCTTACATTCCATCCTAAATTTGTCCTCTTCGATGTCCTTCACTCTTGCATCAAGGAGAGCAAGGGTTGCCACCACACCAATATTGATTTGGGACAGTTTCAAACCATTCGCAACATCATCTACATTAATATTGATCAGCTTGTAGGCTGTCTTCGCTTTGTTTAGGACATCTAGCTTCACAAACCGCCCGTACACCTATCGGAGAAGATCCTCAATGTCACCATGAAGAAATGGGATGACTGGTTTCAGCGTCTGATACGCTTTGAGAAATGGCTCAAAAGATGATGCTATTGTCGCAAAGAAATGAAGTTTTGCCAGCAGAAGAGGGTCAGCAAAGCACTCTTTCACCTTCCTAATCGATCATGTGTCAGGCAAATCCTTCATAGTGGGAAAGTAGGTCTTCAAATTCTTGAGTATTGTAATGACTCTTGCACACACGGGACCATTCTCAAGCCATTGGCAATAGTGAAATTTGAGAGTAAATTCATCACTTTCTGTAAGACGGGTAAAGTCTGCACGGCGCGCGGGAGAATCCTTGAAGACATTATGGATTAACGTCAAAAATATTGCAATCTGCCAACCATACTTAACGAAACTGTACTGAAAGGCACCATGAATGACGTGGAGACCACAGGATCCCACAGGCTACCGTGGGAGCTTACTGTGGTAACAGAAGTAGCTTCGTGACATTTACAGAATACGGGTGGGAGCCTAATATGCTACCGGTAGCTTCTGCTAGCTCTTTCTCCAGTAGCTTCCATGATAGAGAAAGTAGCAAGTAGCTTATTGAAGCATCATTTCACTGGAAAGCTCCATAGCTTCGAGTTATAGAATAGGCCCCTTGGTCCGCCCCTTACCAAACTGCTAGCATGTTGCCTGCATGGTCGAGGGGTGTGTGAAGGGAGTGCTGGTGCTACATACGCGCGTACGCCATGACCAACTAAAAAACTTATCCACCTAAACATACAGCATACATAATAAAAGCTTAAGTTTTAAATGCTAAGAATGGCACAAAACTATCCCATCGAATAACGAAAACCATACCGGTACTGTTAATCATACAAAAAGTCTGGGTAGTAATACTTCATACATGCTGTAGTAGTGTTCGGACGACGAAATTAGTCAAGTTGTCCTGACGCCGACGACCCTGGATAGCATTGATATGCCACTTCCCTGCAGCATGGCTTGTCAGAGCCTGCTTGACCATTGAACTCAGCGAAAATGTTTTCTTACACACAATGCAATTAGCAGAGTTCACATCCCGTTCGTCTGCCCGCAACCAGCTTTGCCACTCAGGGTGAAGGATAGCATCAAGCCATGCAGGGTTGAATTTGGAAGTCATTATTATTTTGAAAAGATTTACTCCTACAGTACGATATTCCCTGTTGTGTTGTTGTCTGTCTCACAACACGCCCCCTCCATGCTGCCGAGTCCAGCCAAGCCGATGCAAGCCAAGCTGAGAGGGCGAACTGAGAGGAAAGGGAGGGGGCTACTTCGGCAGCCGAGCCGGTCTGATGCGAGCCCATGCACGAGTGAGCGCACCAGCCGGACAGAGCGAGAGCATAGACCAAGGACGCACTGTGCTGCACGGTATATGGTGCTAACTAATTATTAATTCCCACATTTCGAAAAAGATTTCGAGATCCCAGACGTTTCCCTGTCTTTTCCCTGTCCAATTCCGTTGCATTTCATTTCCCTGTTTGCGGGCACCCTGATATAGTGAAAGGTATGTCGGTGACAACTTGCACCCGGCCACACATCGTTGAGGTGGCTTGCATGGTATTATTTAGATGTAGAATAGAAGAAAGGTCCCCGTGGTGACAATGAGGCGTAGTCCTTCGGTGGGGGAGAGTTGGGTCATGAAATGGTAGGAGAAAGAGGGTAAGGGGTCTTGCCTACAGCTGAGTCGGGGGACCATATTTTTCATGACTCATGTGAGCAACATCACCAGAGGAAGGATAATGGACAATGCTAGGAGGGTGGGGATGCATGTATTGGGTGTCCAGGAAGTGCGATTGAAAGGGGTGGTAGGAGATAGTAAACAGAGGTTTTGGAAGAAGAAATTTACTAAGATGGGATAAGGGGTGGGGAACTAGAATGCCAAAGGAAAGTTCTTGGCTACAGTTGAAGGTTCCTTCTCTTCTTCATTATCAAATGGCACTACAATAGTACAGGTAATACCCTGTAAAATAATTTAGGGATAAATAGAGCCTTAGATTTTTAAGTTGTTTATTCTCGTAAAAATAGCTTTTCTGTAGACAGATAACTTATTACACAAAAAATCTGGGATTCGTTTTAGAAATTTTTTCTTCTCGATTGCCGCTTCTTCCATGGCTTCTAATTTCGATTAGTCGAAACTGAATTGCGATTGCACATTTTTCACAATCTCCGATTATCCTCGAATTTTGGGAGGGTTAGGAGAACTTATTATTTTTGTGGTGGCATTAAGCTGTCACTTTCATATTTGTCACTACTATATTGTCGCTGGTCCCTGCCAATCATAGGCGTATCCAGGGGGTTTTTGGGGATTACCCCCCCCCCCCCCCAATGATTAAAAAGTTAACATGGAGGGTATGGAATACCCCCCATACCTCCCCATGTAAACCCCCCTTCAGTGGTGGTGACCCCCCCACCCCCTTCAGATGCTTCTAGATACGCCTATGCTGTCAATGGTTCCTCCGATGCAGGTTCTGGCGTGGCATTTTTACAAGCCTGAAGATTTTCGTCCATTGCAATGTATGCTGGGTTTCAGTGTTACTCAAACTACATATCACAATTAAACCTGATTCACCTTATTGATCATTTATCTCATGCCAATCAGGGCTCGTTTTCAAATTTGAAAAAAATTCCCTTTCCAAGGTCAAATAACATCAATGAGGTAGATGGCCATACCCTCACAAATTCTTGGAAACAGAATTTTAATTTAATTTGAAAACAACAGATCCAATCAGGGCAGCGAATCAACATTAGACATTGAGATCAGTAAAAAACTGCTAAGACACATTGACCTGAAGAAGCCAACAGCAATTCCGGTGAAATATTGTCCCATGAAGTAAGGATAACAGTGGGAGTAAACCCAATTTTTTTTTCTTTTTTATTTTATATTATTTTTTAAATTTAAAATTTCTTTAACATCTTTGAATGCATAAATGAAAGTTGAGAAAATATGAATATCCTGTTCTAATTCCATTCATTCAGTCATAAACGCATTCAAACATATATTCGCGCAGGGTTCATGCATGGTGAAACCAGATTTTTAGAGGTGTGACTACTTTTCAGGGATATTGGCTAAGACAGCGTATCCCCATCCTATTTCCCATCCCGTCATTTTTTTGTCCTTGAGCATGCATAAGAATTTGAACTGCTGCCAATCTGAGTATACATCAGCGAGTATGGTATATGGCACCACATGTGAGCTTTAACCAAAAAAGAATTGTTTACATTATAGAAATGCTGTGTTAGAACAAAAATAACTGCGAGATAGGAGAAATAATGGCTCAAGCTTCTATTTTCCCCATCACTCGTGGTCTAAATGATACGAGGACTGATATGTAAAAAAATTACTGGGTGGCTTGAGCATATGTGAGAGAAGATTGCACCATCATTCACGCATTTTACGCATCATATTTGGCAATGCTGATTTGTTAGGTGTTTACATCTGCAAAAAGAGCGTTTTGCTGATGCAGTTTCTTTGCCATGGTTTGTAATACATAATGAATTCCATTTTTTCCTGGGGACCGGGCCCAAGGTTTGTGATTTCAAAAATTTCATATTTTCTAAACTTCTTATTTTCGAATAACGCTGCAACGCTGTAGGCTTTTGGCTAAAACAGAGTTTTGCAGCACATAATTGAAACTTCAAATTTCCTTGCTTCATATTATTGTGTTTCTACCATAAATACATAAAAGTATCATTCGTCGATGTACTTTTCATATGAGATAGCATTCATGCATGGCAAATAGGATATTATCATTCAGTGACATTGTTTTTTTTCTCATCTAAAATTAAGTACAACTCTGGTTTGATGTCATAGAGTCAAGTGACATTTCTTAGAACTTAGCACTAAAATATGTGCAAGAGCAGAAGGAAAATTATTGTGAATTTCCAGGCAAATTATTATTTTAACAGGTGGAGGGATGGAAAAATGTCTTTAACTATCAAATTTGTGCCAGTCAGTTAATTACCCACAGTTGGTCAAGCAGTGTCATTATTTTTAAATAAAATATATCTAAGAGTGATGTCTGTGGATGGCTACATCAATTGCAATTCAATGATATAAGGTATCACACCTCTTAAGTGAGTTTCTTTTGTTTTTTTCTATTTTTACAGGATATTCATTTAAGCTTTTTATCACAAATTGGCCATAAGTCTGCTCTTCTGTTGTTTTGTTTTGCAGCAGTCAATGGAGATTTTTGATCTGCATATGCATACATGTATCCATTTTTGTGTGGCAAAAATATTTTTCAAGATATAAGTGTGATGTTATTACTTTTCACAGAAATCTACACACATAATCACCCGGTCTAGGACAAGACGTAAACTATTGTTCATGGCGTGAGGATTAAAAACACAATAATTTGCTGAATTTTTTGGAACTTAATCAAAATACATTTTAATTTGAACACAAAGGTCTTCATTCACATTTTTATACAAAATGGACAACTTTAACATGAAACAACAACCAATATAGACTTTGCTGCAAATTTAATTAGGGTCACCAGATTTCATTGGTCCCGTAACTTCTGCGGTTGCCACCACCCTCACTATCTTCTATTTCTCCTCTGTTTAAATTAACATCTTGAGGAAAAGCATTTTCACTTAGTTCTGTATTTACTTGTGCCTTTATGCTAGCTTCAATTACGTTTAAATGAATGTCGTACTGTTGATCCCAGCCCAAGTAGCAGTCAGACATGATGTACACAGTGAGTATCAGCCGACCTAAAATAACAAAAGGCATAATATGTAAAATGTTATTGCTTCCAGTAGGTTTTTTAAATTTATTTCCACATCTCCGAAAACAGCACTGACGGTGTTTTTACATCGGGTGCTTTAACATATAACAATGGACGAACACAAACACCCATGTCCTGAGTGGTGAAAAACCCACTCAGGCGGGACTCAAACCCACGACCATCAGTTTAGAAGGCGAGGACTTTACCCCGTCGCCACTGGGGCCTTTTTCTTAACTGCACACTATAAATTAATTGCTGAGCAATAATATTTATAGTGAATGAGTTTAAATTCCACTCCAAAATTAAAAACTTCACTAAATAGTTTAAAACTATATCATTGATAAATGTCAATGAAGTTCAATCAATATTATACCATCATTGATCTGATATGTACTGTCCATTGATATTTCCGCAAAGAAATACTAATAAATTGTTTCCAAAGTTATTTAAAACCATCTATTTCATCTAATTGAACAAGGGCTGACTGATATTAAACATCACTACCCAATATTTCCCACAAAGAGCTTCTCATATTTAGGCATTTTCCCCAACAGCATGCTGGATTCTTAATTAATATATCTCACAAATAAATTTAGGACGATTTTTAAAATCTGCAAAAGGGATATCAAATATGTTGGTCCGTGGACAGAGGAGGGGTGAATTGTCTCCCAACTCCTGAATAAAAAACAATGGTCAATTGTACTTCTACCTAAATTTAAAATTTTGAGACCTGTAAATTGAATATTCCAATATTCAACTTTTGACCATGCTTACAAAACACAGGCTGAGATGTGTTAGAGCTTAACAGCTAAGGAAATGTAGTACATGGAAATCAATATTCCAAAAGAATGATATCACCCTCTAACCCAAAGCATAAACTCTATTGTCCTTACACACCATGCAAAACTGAAACATTGGCTGCATATAATGAGTAGGGATTAAAACAAGGCTATGAAAATGCAATTTTTAATTTTTTTGTTTTTGTTCTACACGTTTTCAACATCCTAGAGTGTGCCCTCTGTCTAACTCTTAACTTCTCTCCACAAAAGTGAAAGCCTTGATGAATCATCAAAAAGGTCATCCCTCAACTACTGCTGTTTTACATGTGAACTTCACCTCAAAATTTTGGCAGGGGGAATTTTTAGTCACACTCATTCACCATTTTTGATGAATTTTCTAGAAAATGAAAAGTTTGAACATTCAGAAGTTGTTCTAAAGTGACAACATTGGGTTTTTCCTTCATGAAAGTGGCTCAAAAAGCACACCCACATCTCCTGCACTACAACATGGACTTCAGATGAGAACACCTAGTCCACATAAGCTCCCGCCAAAATTCACCAAGAATCAAGATTTGTGGTGTTACCGGCTTACACACTTAACTAGCAATTGGGAGATCTAGTTTCGAATCCTGGTATAAAATAAGAGCTATTACAAGTAATGCTCTCTAGCACTTGTTTAAAACACATCACCCAATTATTCACAAAAAATCACATGTATTATATCATATTGACCCAATTATCAGCATCCTAAAGCTAGAATACTACATTTCCACAACAGGACAGCATACATAAAATCTTGACTTAACAGATCTGCAACAGAACAGTTATATGTATATATACCCACCCTGTTAAGATTCTTTCCAAATGATTACCCATTGGCTTCCTCAATTCTTGGAATTACACTCTGTGCCCCGTTTTACAGCTTTGCCACCATTATTTTTTATTCAAATGAACTTGGTAAATATTAGCTATTCATAAGGCTTGGCGCAGTCAAGTTTTAAAAACCATGGTCAAGTGCTTGATCAATTGATTCTCAAGACCATTGAATTTGAGAGATTAGTTGTCAATAAAAAATAGTACGTTTCATGGAATTGTTCCCACAGTTCTTTTTCACCCAAATCTAATGAATATGAAACATTGCATGCAGGAAAAATAATGAAAATTCTAGAGAAAAGTGGTAAAAGATATACTTAAAGAATCTATAAAGAACTCTAAACTTACCTAACTTTGAGGGAGTCTTAAATGATAGCTGCTGCATGGTACCCCCACCACCTCCTCCCCAAGGTCTACCACAACCAGAAGCTCTCTTCAGAGCCAACACTTCTCCCCTTTCCACATCACCAAGAACCAGGAACCAGCCTTCATCCTTGGACTTGTGGAATTTTGGACAGTGGGCTCTCCCCATTTCAGCATTTCTCCTCACGTTACTTCCACCCATGCTGCCACCACGACCTCTCCCTCTTCCACCTCTCCCACCACCAATCCTAAGGCCAGCAGAAGAAAGTCTACCAAAACGAATAACTAAGGTATACTCTTGATCTGCATGGACATTGATCCAGGGTCCTTGACGTGGGGGTGGTTGAGGGAATTTCCTTTCTTCTTCGACCTCGTCCCAGTCTTCACTCTCACTTCTGGATTGCTTGGAAGTCGAGGACCACCAACCACGTATACTCAGCTCAACACTGGGAGCAGGCATGTCGCATACCACTTGATAGATCTTAGAAAAAAAGAGAAACAAATGGTAATTTCCATAAAACACCATACATCCAGACACATTTCAATGATTTTAAGTACTAACAAACTAGAATATTAATGCTTTTATTTCCTCATGTTCATAAAAAAATGAAAAGCATAAAAATATTGTGATTAATCAACAAAGTAGAGTAAAAGCCAAAGGCAGAGCTTTGCCTGGTCTCATTTTTAACTTTGAGAAACATTTTATATGAACAGCAGAAGACACATGATAATGGAAAGGCCTTGGAAGGAACCTAAATGCCTTCAAGATTAAATAAATGTTGAAAACTGAAAACAATTGTGCACATCATTCTAAAATTAATATTTAATGAGATTTAACAGATTTTTCTACAGCTAATTTTTTTTATAGCTGATTAATGCTTTATCTTGGCTACAAATATTGTGTTTTATTATGATTTTTTTCAAACAGGAAATATTTGATTATGAGTAATTAACAGCAAAATCAATTATCTTTTAAATATTGGTTCACATTTTAGATCAAATTCAACATCACCTGAGGTGTCTCCAATTCTCTATCAACAATTGCACACAAATACAAAGTCAAACATTATTTTACCATTGTATTACTTGACATATGGTAATTGCTAAGGGTCAGAAATAAAGATGAAAGAGCAAGACAAAATAAATAACATTCATCCATATAAATGTTGTTTGTAAATCGTGGTTATTTAAGATTAATGGAATTCTAACCTTATGATTGCAACATACTTCATCACTTATGCCTCCAGATTAACAGACAATATCTCACACGGCTATGACGCATCATACACGAAATTTATCATTTTATTCATCAATCTATCACTCCTAATTTTGAAGCAATTTGTAAGGGCTTTTCTTTAATAAAAGTTCCACCCTTGCAGATATGTAAAAAGAAACAGAGCCAATCATTCCAAAGCAGAAGACAGGTGACTTCTACTGCGGTATGAGATTGAATCATTCACAGATAAGTCTCCCCTTCTTTTATGCCAATCTACTTCATCACTGTACGCTACCTCTAAGTACAGAGATGGGGTAATAAGCTTTACTTCAATCCCTGTGATAAATTAAAAACTTGCCTGACAAGCTTTTTCAGCATATAATAAAAACCAATAATTGTTCCTAGGTACTTGGAAATCATCAACAATTTAGGTTAAAAATCATTTGCATAGATACAAGTGAGTTATTCGAGAGCATCTCAACAAAGGTGTTATTCCATGCTCGGGAAATTGTACAGAGGAGGAGTATTGCACTGCAACTATTTCATATGATCTGATGGCCATCCTGCCATTTGCCTTGGTCTAATTGACTAAATCAGAGACTATTACATAATTAGTTTGTGTTGAGCTATACATTGTGGAGATGGAGCGGAAGTTCATCGACAAGTATTGGGATCCAGTGATGGGAGAGGTTGACACACTTATCTGCAATTATGTTATTGAAATGAGTATGTTAGTATATTTATATCTTTTATCACCCAATATCCTGAGCATTTAGTATTAAAGTTACTAATGTGTATACTCCATTAAACATGCTTTTGAGCAAGGGAAACCCCAAGTGACATTCTTCATTTCACTAGTCCACTTGACGACAAATTTCACTTTATGAATGGTCCATCAGAAAGAATTAATTTTGTAAAGCAGTGGTCTACTGTATGTCCATTACCAGAGGATATATTCCATATTTTCATCACCTACTCATTCCTAACCCTATCCTGCCAGTGCATTTTAACGCAAACACTTCTCAGATAATCCTTATCCACAGCATATAGCCTACACTAATGCTTCTCCTGACATACCCAACTTACACTGCCATACAATTAGGTAGTGGTGAATAAATTTTTAAAGCGAATCCTTACCTCTCCACATTGAAAAAGAATAAAATTTATTGTTTCCACAAAATTTATTTGCTATTTTTCAATATAGTCATCGTTGCCACAAAGTCAGGCCTGATTCCGTCAACCTTACCTCCTCAATTTGGTTTTCTTCCAAGTCAACTCGAAGAAGATCAGCCAAAGCACCATAGCCTCTTTTCCTGCAAAACAATTTGAGCTCTGGAAGTGAGAAAACAGGCGTTAATGGACCAGCTTCTCCCATTTCTCCTTTTCGTGGAGAATAAAACAATCGCAAGTGTAGAGGCTCAATATGAGGTAGGGTAGTAAGAGGATCATCTTCAACCCATCGTCCTTGCATGACCATTTGCATCAGTTGGACCGATCGTAAAGTGACAGGCAGCCATCCATTCTCGGCACAGACGTCGATCATTGCCTATGAATATGCAGGTAAAGATCATTAAAGCTGGAATATTGTTCTTATTTCACAAAATAAGTACTGCTATCTCACATACAAATTACCTGCAGAATTCGAATGGCTTGATCAAGCACTGATTTCAGGTCCGTGTAGTAATCAGCACAGGGTAACACAAGACGAGAGAAATGTGCTTGGAAGAGAAGCTGAGCTTTGGCATGAGGAGAGTCAAAGGCTAGATCCACTGGCTTCGGGCACATTTTTGCAAGCTCCCTATGTAGAAAATAAAAGTTGGTATGCTAATCTTAAATAAATACATATGTACATAAAAAATACTTTAAAAAACAACACTTAAGCACTAAAAAGTGAAAAAACAAGTCAAGTAAAGTGTACTAAAAAGTAAAAAAACTTTTTAGTCTTAAACAAATCTTGTAATCGTTTGTACATTTTAGTCTTTATATTAATTGTACAATAGTTCTTTGAAATTTAAATTACAGTGAACTCTCGATTATCTGGGCTAATGATGGGAAGAGGACGCACGGATAATCAGAAAACACGGATAATCGGAACTTTCACTTTTATTTCTTATAATTTTCATTATGTACGTAAAAAAACGATGTACTATCATTTGCGCACATAGTCCGTCATTTTAGATGTTTTCATGGACTAATTGTGAGTTTTCTTCACCCCACCTTGCATCTTTTTAGCAGCCATAATGCCATTGTAGTCGTATTCCCACTGCTTCGTATACTGCAGCAAACCATCTACGAAGTTGAGTGCCTGGCTGTGATTTATGCATTTGCTGCCCCCCTCATCTTCATCCCAGGTACTTCAACTCTCCCCATTCCCTTCCTCTCCCCCTTGTCCGATCGCGGCGGAAACAATATTGCTATCAGTCACATGCTGGAAGCCCGGGACACTTTCATCTCTCATTAGCCATTCTTCTAAGTTCTCCGCATCAACATTTTCGAATCCTTTCATAGTTTTTACTAAACCCCCCAACTCAGAGTCGTGCGCTTTAGTTTCTGAAAATCCCCAAATATCACCTTTGAGGTTAAATAAAAGTTTCCTCCAAGAACGAACTAGTGTAACAGGTTTCACTAAGGACCAGGCCTGTGACACACCGTGAATTGCATCCAATTTTGCCCTTTTCTTCCAAAATTTCAATAAATTATCATCTTCATTGGCTAGCATCCTGAGAAGACAAACTCGTTAATTCCTTTTCATTGATGCGATGACGCCGTGATCCATTGGCGGGAGTATGGAAGTGACGTTCGGGGGTAAAAAACACTTTGCTTCGCTGCACTGTGTTTTGAGAGGCTTGTTATGTCGCCGATGGCTCTGAAGAACTCTTGTGGGTTCTACATGATTCTTATAAGTTATCTTGACTGTCACAGGGCGCTCGCTCATATTTATGGTCTTTCTTTTGTCTGTTATCTTTTTCCTGCTGACATCTTGTGAGCTTGAGGATTTCCCTCTCCCAGGCACGTTGGCCTTGGGAATTGATGAGGGTCCATGGTTATCCCTTAGCTTCGCGATAGTGCTTCTGAAGTATCGTATTACCCACAGCTGTTAGATTTATTGCCTGTTCATACTTCTTTGCCATTATTTTTTTCCCGATGCGTCCTTCTACTCGATGATTTTCTTCTACTGCGCTAGCCATTTGAATTTGATTTCCTGCGTTTCCTCTCGCTCATTTTTTGACCCATCGTATACTGTTTGGACTTTGTCTTTGAAAATAAGTCCACTGTGCATTTATTGTTAATCTCTCTGGAGTCTCCTAGATTTCTCTTCTTGTATTGACCCCTGCTTTGTTTGGTCATTCATCTCTGGACTTTTTACCGACCTCTGGGTTTGATTGGTAGTAGGGCATTCTTTGGATTACCTGAGCCAACCTCAACAGTGTTTTGTTCGTTTATAGTCCTGCACGTCATCTTGGACTTTTCTCTCGGCATTTTGGGACTGATTATTTTTACATTAACCAGTGCTTTATTTTGGCTTTCTTGCAGCATCCTTGTAACTTAGGCTTTATTTTGCCCTTGGATTATCGTTGGCTTATTCTCAGACATTCACTGATTCTACACCCAACAATACATGAAGAATGTATGTATTTTTCAAGAAGAACATTCCTACGGAAGGTTTTCAAGAAATTCTGGAAGAAAATGAGTGCGGGGATGAATTTTTAGACAACTTTTCCAAAGATTACTATGTATCCCTCCTTTCCCCAACCTCCTGATCACGTCACCATAAAAACTCATCAATTTAAATAAATAATTAAAAAAATTCTGAGTGATGGCTGTTTGAAAGAGATCGAGAGGAGAGGGAAATCGTGCAAATTTTAGGTACTGAAGAGGAAGATGCTTCTAGAGCTCAATCTGCTAAACCATCTATGTAGGGCGGGTCTCTGCTAAAGAAAAATAATTTCCAAGTTCACCGTCAGAATCTGAAGATAGCTCAAATAAAGACCATTTGCCACCTTGTGTAGGCTTCTGCGGGTTGATGGATGTGAAGATACAAGTTCTTCCAGGTTTTACTCCGCGTTGGTCCATCTTCTTCGGACGAAATGTTTTGCCGGTGTTGCAGTCAAAATTCGGTGTTGAGTCGACCACTTCATGACTGCCAAAGTTGAAAGTCGGCGTAGAGTCGACCGCTTCACCACTGCAACGCCGGCGAAACCGTTGTCCGAAGATGATGGACCAACGAGGAGTAAAACACGGAAGACCTGTATTTTCACGATTTACCGCCACATTCGAAGGAGAAATTCCTGGAATTCATATGGCACTCTCTGGATCTGTATCTGGGAATTCATGGATGCGATCCTCAAGATTCTAGATGCAAGGTAAGTGCTAGGGAAGATTGTGCAATACTAGATTTTTCCGTTAATTGTTTCTTTCAGTGAATTTTATTAAGTTTATTGTGGACGAAACCATTAATTATTGTAAATATACCAGCGAGAAAGCTCCGGAGAGAGCATATTCACCGCTCACAAGTTGGAAAGAGACTGTCAATGAACAATGAGGTAAACATAACATGTTCATTGTGAGTAAGTAAGGAAAACAATAACGTTTTATACGGTTGATTTAAGTGCCAAGAAATGGCCTCACATAAGTCTTGCTTGTATTAGATTGCTAAAATCCAAATATGTTTTTTTATTGATTTTTTTTATATTAACTCCAGAAAATATCGACAGGGAGTAATTAATCACGCATGGATAATCCGCAACATGGATTATCCGCGCACGGATAATCGGGAGTTCACTGTATTAGCAATTCTGCTCACTATAAATGCTAAAATGATGGTTGTAATGAATTGCAACATTGCTGACGGCGAGTAGGCTATGTGATGCGGGTTGCGTCATGTTAGGATAAAGAAATATAAAATGTTAACTATGTATTTAATTTTAGTAGATTATCTTGGTAATTAGTGAATTTTATGACTAATTCATGTATTGTCATCGAAATTAAATAAGTTTGCCAAATTGCTCGATTGAACATTGGGAAGTGAGTTAGATGTCGATTACAAGATTCCATCCCAACAACAAACAGGGCAAGTTAAAATAAGTGTTGTAAAAACACACATTTTATTCTTTCTGTACAAGGGCCTCCAACAATTTTCATGAAAACAGTGCACATTTTTACTTTTGATACTTCTGAACTCAAATCAATATCCTGAGGCAAGAAAAGCATGATACATATATTTGGTAAAAAGAGCTTACTTACTTACAGGAGCACAACTATTAGATCTAAATTTTGTAGGTCACTTGAAGCCACACATGCTAGCATTTATTATTTGGAGATATAATGGGAGCTTTACGTTCAAGGTGTTGAGTTGGTGCACATCTGAACACATCAGTGCACTTTACTACACATGAACAATGTTGCATGGAACAATGCACTAGCAAAATGTTTTGTAACCTGCTGGTAGGTAGTATTTCGTGGGTGAACACATGGCTGAATGTTTAGTTTAACCCTTTAACTGCTCCATCGTCTACAAGCATGCTGTAGCAGATTGCTCCCATCGTCTATTGGCGATTTGAAGTATGGTTTTACTCCTAGACACCATAGGTGCTAAAAGGTTTTTCGTCTTTTAGTAAAAAAGTCCATCAATTCGTATTTTACAGTAAAGCCAGATGACAATTACTCATTATAAAATTTTTAAACAATTTCCCCTCGAATAAAAAGTGATAATTAATAAAATTTTGAAAAAAAAAAGAAACAATTTTTTTTGTGCCTGGAGAGAGCTATATTTCAGATTATTTGCGCAGATAAAGGGTTAAATTTGTTGAATTCGTGCAAAATAAGTATTTAAAAACCTCACAATATGCATGTTTGACCCCTTTACTGAAAATAAACAAACTTGACAACAATCACGGATGCCATAATTGACATTCTTTTGTTGTTTAGCACACATCAACTTTACTCCCGGTCTGTTTTGAAGTGCGCTACCCAGTGCGCAGGGTCTGTAACAAATTGAAGGCAAGTGCGCTGTTGTTTTGCGACGTGATTAGCGCACTAGAGTGAATGAAAGGCACCCAAAATGTCTCTACTATAAAAAATCTGTCATAAGGTGCATTTTCCTCCATTCAATAGCAAGTACAATTTATCACTGTATTCACCAGCTTATAAAATGCACAGGTATATAAGATGCACCGTGATTTAGTCCAGATATTTTGGAAAAAATAAATGACCTTTCTATTACCTAATGTTATTGTTTACAGTGAAAAAGAGAAATGATCTTTCACCAATGAATAAAAACGAACTTAGTGATAAGGGTTGGTGAAGGGGGATATCATACTCTTTTTCCTTATGTCTAATTCTGAGATTAGTGGCATGTGCATCTTTTGACCCAGCCCAGCCCCAAGAATGTTGGAAAAACTTCAACAGGTGCAGTAGAACTTCCTGATCTAAAGGCTTCAGAAGAGAAGCAGTATAAGGTGGTAAGAAATTCCACTGTGACCCTCAGGAAGGGATTGTGTGTTGGAAAAACTTCAACAGGTGCAGTAGAACTTCCTGATCTAAAGGCTTCAGAAGAGAAGCAGTATAAGGTGGTAAGAAATTCCACTGTGACCCTCAGGAAGGGATTGTGTGTGGCTAGATGCATTATCCACCACCAGGAGCACTTCTAATATCAGAATTTTTCCTCTAAGTAATTTTTCACTGTTGCCTGTTACATTTGGGCAAAATAGAAGAGTAACTGTCTTTTGCTGCTTTAAAGCCAGGTACTGATCACTTGAGTGATCAGCACTTGGCTCAATCCACATTCGCTGTAGCATTTTTTTCCAAATTAAACTAGTTTCATCGGCATTAAAGACTTGCTCAGGTTGGTTATCACATCTTTCGATGAGTTCCCCGAACAAAGCTGGGAGTTTATAGGCAGCTTCATGATCGGCAGATGCAATCCATCAATCTTCATATTATGAAGTTAAAATAGTTTTTTTTTAATTATCACACCATCCTCGGCTGGCTTGAAAATAAAATCCTTCCTTGACAAATTTCCAATGATTGCCGTAAACATTGAATTAAGATGGCTTGGTGGTGCAACTGGCTAACACACCTGACTGGCAATTGGGAGATCCAGGTTTGAATCCCGGTCAAGTCAAATAATTTTTTCATGGCGAATTCCACCGTCTTCGGTGTATAAATTTGCACCCGTGGGCGTGACTGTGTACCACATAATTTGTTTAATGCAGTGATTGAAAATTTGTCAAGGTAGTCATTCCATAGCGACAATGTTGGGTTTATTCTCCGCAACTGTGGCATATCATGCACGACCACATCTCCTGTGCTACAATGTAGACTGGGGACAAGACCATCTTATTCGTATAAACCCCCCGCTGAAATTCACCTTGAATTAAGATGGCTTGGTGGTGTAACAGGCTAACACACCTGACCGGCAATTGGAACATCCTGGTTTGAATCCCTGTGAAGTCAAATGATTTTTTTCATGGCCAATTTCACCGTCTAGACAGTGTATAAAATCCTTCCTGTTCTACATCTCCATCTTGTGCTTTTAAATGGTCCTACATTTGAACACCTTTTCTTCTTATTATGGGTTCATCAAAAGGAACATTATTAGCGCATGATTTACTATTCTAATGTTCCAAAGTTTTTCCATTTTTTCCACTTGTACATTTTGCTTGCTATCGGAGCAGGTACTCGTAGATGCCCTGGAACTAACACTGTAAAGAATTTTTTTCTCCAGTCTTCTTTAGAGTCCTAACCGTCAAATTGTTGACATGGTACTTCCATGTTAAGGATGCAGCTAAACTTTTATCTCGTAGTTTATTTCATATTGTAAGTTTATCCTTACAAAAGTAATGCCTTCCTACTTTCTTCCTAAAATCATCAGCAGTAGTTTCACAGGTTATTTTGGACCCATTTCGGGAAATGAAAATGGAGGAAAGGACACACTTCATGATCCCCAAATACTAGCCGCACATGATGTTTTACGAGTCACTGCCATGGAATAAGTGATTCCCCTAGGCTTACTCTTTGGCAGGGGAAGATTGTGCTTATTTTATGTTTCTGAATAATACCACATCAAAACAGGCATATCTCCCTAAGGTGCTGACCTTCCAGCATACAACTTATCAATCAATCCTCTCCTTGAATGGGAAAGAGGGTATAGAGAAAGAAATCCCTTACTGAAATAGGAATGCGGGTAGGAAGAATGGGATCCTTTCTTCGAATAGAAGGGAGGGTAAAAAGAAACGGGGGTAGCTGGGGAAAGACTGTGCTTGGAAGGAAGGAAATTTTATTGGGAATATGGAGGGAGTGTAAACAATAACTTATTTTCATTCTGGTGGTTGAGGGTCAATTCTTGCATGAAGAATAATGTGATGAAGTAAAATCAATGGCTAAGATCGGTGAGTCATTTTTATTAGGTTTCGATCTTACCAGGAAAAAATGGTGAAAACTGTCTCCTATGGAAACCGTGTAAAAGTGAAACTTCATACCCCATTCAGCAAATGCTTGGTGTCCATTTGTAAACTGTGTAAATTAGAATCTGCAATGCAGGAAGCCATGTTTTGGGAAGTTTCACTGCGCAACAAAGCAACTACTTTGGCTTAAAAAATAACTTTAAAAAATATGGCAGTTAAATAGCTCACCCGTTTAAAATATCCTCATTGTGCCTCACTGGAAGTTGGTCATATTCAGTTACATCACAGAGTGCTACTAGCAATTCTTGAATATCAAGAGTTGGTTGCAAAGCATCACGAAAGTGACGCATTGTGCGGTGTGATAAGTAATAGTATGCAGCTATTTGCCCCATAGATGTAGGTATTAAGGTACGACCATCCTGAAAATAATAGTTTTAAAATTAGATAAATAGTAATTTATTCTCCTTAGACAAAAACACACTTTTGTATTTCTCTCATTATTAAAATAAAAAAATGGATCACAAATTTAGAAAATACAATGATCCAACCAACACATTTGTTAATTATCCTATCACAACAGGATAGAGATTTTGTTAAATAAAATCCAGTTTATAACTAATATCATAGACTTTTATCTCATTTATCCCTTTGTTTGCATAATGCTTAATGATCTCTGAGAAAATCTCATAATACAAGTATACATTGTACTTCAACTTATTGTTAGCATTAAGCCTATAGAACAATAATAGTGAGTAGCAGTTTTTGAATTTACACTGCTACCATTTCACTACATTAGCGGCATCATATTTATAATATTACATTATATTATAAAATATAGAAAGAAATAAAATAATTTATTGTTCTTGGATTTACAGTGTCCACTGAGAACACAACAATTAATACATATAAACTAGAGCTCAAAACAGTACATGCTAAAAAAGTATAAGAAGGGCGGATACATATTTTACAAAAGAAAAATAATAATGCACTCCATGTGAAATAAAACAGATTATTTACCTTCCAGGGCTAAGAGGTAACGAAAATACCTTTTCTTAAAAGTAAATGATGAAGTGGAATCTCTGATTTCACGGGAAATACTGTTCCATAACCTTATCCCAGCAACACAAAAAGATTTTTGGTAGGTGGTAGTCCTATGTTGCGGGGAGATAAGATAACCATGATCCATTCTGGTCGTAACATTTGACTTTTTTATTACTAATACGGAATAAACGCGTCAAATATGCAGGTTCAAGGTTTTTAAAGAGACCATATTATAAAATATAGTATAACATTATCCTATAAATATAGTATTGTAGTATAGGTAGTGCAGAATGAAAAGATGTTTCTTCGTTGAGAGAAGATGTTTATTGTACAGCTCTTCATACAAGACTGCCTTGAGTAGCAGGAGAAGCAGCTTTTATATTGGTGGCAAAGATGGAAGAATTGTCTGGAACGCCACACCAGAATTCTAGGGAACCATCTAGAAATGTTCTGAAAAAATCGGAAAAAATGTTTGCAGACACCGAGAACCGAACACATGGGAGGCAAGAGCGAATCCACTGAGCTAATGTGTCAGGTGTAGTGGTGATATGCGGAGTATCGCCACAGTATGCATAATATTGTTCATAATATATAAAAACAGAAATTGAATAAACTGCCTAACAGTTGACTTCCACATTTCACAAAGAAACAAGGAGACCAAAAAAGAGGCAGTATCTAAAATCAAATCCAGTCGCAGCAAAAGATTGATGTAAACATATTGGGGTTGGCTGTTGTATTCAATAGATTTGCTTGCTATCAGTAAAAAGTATTGCAAAACTACATAAAACAAGGAAAATTTGACTGAAGGGACCAACATATGACTACGTAAAAGCAAAAAAACTATGTATATTCACTGATAGTAACTATTAGACAATAAAAGTAGTACTTTGATCTGACAAGGGGAGACTACGTACCATGCTACGCCTTTTGGAATGTCATATTTTTTATGATGTTCGGAATGCCGAATGCTGCTAGGAATACGTCGTGGTTTGGTTGAATAGGCTTTAGTTTAGCCGTAATAAATTAATTTCTATTCATTATTTTCAGCGCGCTAAACATAAGCTAAGGACACCACACATTAATCAGGGAGCTCAGGTGGTCCTGTGGTTACGATTGTCGACTCCTGAGTCAAGGGTCGTCGGTTCGAGTCCAAGTGACGGAACTTTTTTTTCTTCTCTATTTCATTCATTTTCAATTTTTCTATTATTTTGCATTGCAACTAGTCTCGCCGGACGAAGGAACATTTTTCAACCGTCTCTTCGAAATAATGTATTGACGTCGTATTCCGAACGCTGAAGCATGACAGAGTAGCAACCCTAGGGTGCACTCACCAATTTAAGTGTCCATTGATTATAGTGATCAACTTCCTAATCGCCATGGAACACAACGATTTCATATGGGTGCATTCACATTAATGCTTGAGGTCTGAAGACACCAGCATGCGTAAATTAGATATAGAAGAACGCGTAAAGAATAATAATTACCTTATTATCAACCGCTCTCATTAATATATAACTGAAAAAGAAATAAAATTACATGGTATGTAAGTACTAAAATAAAAGTGAAGGATAAATCTTATATGTCCTATCCACAAAAGATTATGTTATCACACGCAAGTGTCAGAAGGAATAAAAATTACATTTATTTGGGAATATTCCGGCGATGTTGTGTGTCATTTGAACATATTGAAAAGAAACAAAGTTTAAAAATTTCCATCCAATGATATTAAGGATAAAGACGCTCTAGAGATAATAGAATCTGTACCTTCACCGAGGACGAAGTTCCGTTAGTCCCCAACTCCCGCGTCCGCCGCCCTCCGCTACTTTCCACCGTTCACCAAGCGACCAAAGGACCGCCGCCCGCTTTGTTCCAAGCTCAGGATGATGGGGTTTTCCAAGAGTTGGCTGTTTTAAAACCCTCCGCCGCCTCCGCTCTCTCCTAATCCCTGACATCCTGGAAGTTCATTCGCTTTCCTCTCCCCTGCCAGCAAAGGTCGTTCGCTGACCATCTTTTTTCTCCTTCCTTCCCTTTCCCACCCCTACTCACCCCCTGCGCAAGCGTCAAGTGTATATGAGCGTCCTTTGTCGCCCGAAGGTGGTCCATTGTTATTTACACCAAGAAAAATAAAGTTAATTCTTCAAATCGTTGCATAGCGCAAATTTTGTCCCATTTCGGACACAACTTTTTTATTTGTTTACATCCACAGGAAGTTCGTAGGTACATGTGCTTGGGTGGTATACTTATCATAAAAACAGCTAAAGCACATGATAATGGCGCACCAAGAGCACCTAATGAAACACTGCCCACCACACCTACAAATCGTTCTTGGCACTTCGTCTGGGAAACAGACCTGGCGAACATTTTGGAAAAAACTTCTGGTGTTTACTAGCTTTGACGCATACCATGCGTACTGTAGCATGCTAGTAAATTTGGGTGAAGACAGTTGGTCGTGCACTAGTTAATGAATTCGAATTTCGTCTTCCCTGGAACTTATTTCTCGGTTCTCTTGAAGTAGAAATGTGCAGTTTTGCAATCTTGATATGAACTGCTTCACTTGGCGGTAAAAATACTCGTCGCAGGGTTGGCATATAGGGGTGCATTTTGGGGGAATAATTTTTAACTGGCATGTTGGCAAGTCATTTTCGTCCGTAAATATTTCGTCATATATGGAAGGGTTTGTTTGTCCTCCCCATGAATCTAACAAAAGAAGGAAACGATTTGTGGAAACGTATGGTTTCACTACATTCTTCAAAAAGAGTTTGAACAGGTCTGCTGTTAATTTTCCAGATTTGGAGGAGGTCACGACAACGTTCTTCCATCTATTCTCCAACTCTTCCACATTCCTCCTCACTCTCGGGCCGAATGCTCCTCCTATTTCCTGCATGCACAGGAATACTTTCGGTAAAAGATTACCAGATTCAGTGATAGCGTATTGCGCAGTGTATGAATGAGTGACTTTGTTCCTGTCTCCGGTACATAAGAGCAGGGTGTCAGGGATTAGGAGAGAGCGGAGGCGGCGGAGGGTTTTAAAACAGCCAACTCTTGGAAAACCCCATCATCCTGAGCTTGGAACAAAGCGGGCGGCGGTCCTTTGGTCGCTTGGTGAACGGTGGAAAGTAGCGGAGGGCGGCGGACGCGGGAGTTGGGGACTAACGGAACTTCGTCCTCGGTGAAGGTACAGATTCTATTATCTCTAGAGCGTCTTTATCCTTAATATCATTGGATGGAAATTTTTAAACTTTGTTTCTTTTCAATATGTTCAAATGACACACAACATCGCCGGAATATTCCCAAATAAATGTAATTTTTATTCCTTCTGACACTTGCGTGTGATAACATAATCTTTTGTGGATAGGACATATAAGATTTATCCTTCACTTTTATTTTAGTACTTACATACCATGTAATTTTATTTCTTTTTCAGTTATATATTAATGAGAGCGGTTGATAATAAGGTAATTATTATTCTTTACGCGTTCTTCTATATCTAATTTACGCATGCTGGTGTCTTCAGACCTCAAGCATTAATGTGAATGCACCCATATGAAATCGTTGTGTTCCATGGCGATTAGGAAGTTGATCACTATAATCAATGGACACTTAAATTGGTGAGTGCACCCTAGGGTTGCTACTCTGTCATGCTTCAGCGTTCGGAATACGACGTCAATACATTATTTCGAAGAGACGGTTGAAAAATGTTCCTTCGTCCGGCGAGACTAGTTGCAATGCAAAATAATAGAAAAATTGAAAATGAATGAAATAGAGAAGAAAAAAAAGTTCCGTCACTTGGACTCGAACCGACGACCCTTGACTCAGGAGTCGACAATCGTAACCACAGGACCACCTGAGCTCCCTGATTAATGTGTGGTGTCCTTAGCTTATGTTTAGCGCGCTGAAAATAATGAATAGAAATTAATTTATTACGGCTAAACTAAAGCCTATTCAACCAAACCACGACGTATTCCTAGCAGCATTCGGCATTCCGAACATCATAAAAAATATGACATTCCAGAAGGCGTAGCATGGTACGTAGTCTCCCCTTGTGAGTCATTCCAGCAAACCATTTGGTGGTTTCGTGTGGCATTTGTGGGCGTGTGATATTTTTGAGTGTGTCCCCTTCAAGAAAGTTGGCAAGCAAGATTAACAACCTTAGGATCCACTTGGAGGAGCAGTGTGTGCCCGTTGTAAGTTGGCAACTGGCATGGAGCGATTTCCCATAAACCACTTACTTGTGTGTGTCAGACTTGAGTTTTTCTTGAATGAGGGTCTAGAGCTCCTCGTCAGAAAAACACCAACCGGTTGAGTGATTGCGAACTGAGGTTTTTTCTTGCAAATTGACTTGTGGCATAAGTCAATTAAATTTAAGTTTTCTGTGTTTAGTGTAATTGTTGAGAGTGTGCTTGCCCTTCATGAGGGCAAGGGCCTAGCCACGTTGCAACACTGGTTCCCATCCCATCACCGAAGTAAAGCAACGTTGGGCCCTGATGGGGGTTGGATGGGTGACCCTCCTCCATACCTCTACCAGGCATGGATGGAGAGGTGATATTCCCTCCAGACCTTTACCGGGAGGCCGGAGGGAAATATACCCAGACCGGGAAGGTTGGGGGAAGTCCCTCCTTCATACCTCTACAGCGGTGCTCTGGTCCAATGTGCTTGCACAATGTATGATAATTACTTGTCCTTTGGCAAATAAAGCATTTGCCTTTTTGCATGTGCCATATACAATGTATGTATAATACTAGTTCTTTGTCAAATAAAATTATTATTTATTAATTGTTACAGTTGTAATATCCCCTCTGAGTCCCCGGCAAGCATCAGGTTTCATTGCCGTCATAATGGCCGGAGACTTGAGAGGGGTTGGGCAGTAATCGCAGCCACGTCCGACGCCCATCGGATGAGTGGCTACGCTGCGGTCGGGTCATGCGTCCGCAGCAGACGGAGTGACCCCAGGATGACGGCCTTCTGCATGCGTGCAACTAGTGATACCGCCTGTGCCACGCAGAATGGAATGCACTTGATGTTATTTAGCAGCGAGCCCTTGACTCCACCGACCACACCTATAATGAGGACCACTACTTTCACAGAGTGTCCGGGGTACATTTGCCGAAGATCAAAATACAGGTCTTGATATTTCGTCCGTTTTTTGACCTCCTTCGCATCCATTTTAGTTTCAGCTGGAGCCGAAAACTCGATCGTGAACATGGAGCATATGAGGTGGTAGAGGAGAACGATATCAGGCTTGGTCGCCTCCAACTGCCTGGTGGTGGAGAAGGAGTAATTCCACCAGATTGTGCATTTATCGTTCACCACGACGGACTCAATAGCTACTGGGGCATAGGACAGCACAGGAGTTTCATCGATGCCGTAATGGTGTCGAAAGTGAAAGTATAACACCCGCAGGACAGCGTTATGCCGAGCTAGATACGCTGACTTGGTGTAATAACTACAGCTGGAGAGAAGGTTACTCAAAGTCTCCGGCTGGGCTCGGAACGCCCTGCATCTCGTATCCGTGACCTCCGCCTTGAATATAATGTGGCGGTACATGAGTGTTTATGACACTGTCCTGGCACGCGAGAACAAAACTCTCGGTCTCAAACTTCAGACCGGCGGAGCGTAGGAAGGCAGCTCCTTCCTTAACCCATGCTTTTCGATGTTTCTGAAGAAACCTCCATGCATGGGCTTATCGGTATGCGCCTGGAGCAAGGCCTTCCGCTTGGCTTATTTTATTTCGAGCTTGAGGACGTCTGCCTTCAATGACAAGATGGTTGTGTCATTGTCGCTTCTGTCGGATGATGGGTCAAAGTCGAGACCGGTTTCGTCCGCTGCCTTCTTTGCCACCTGGAAGAGAAACGCCCCTGCTCCCGCACTCTCGTGCTCTTTCACGACATTGAGCAGGAGGTCCCTGCCTTTCATCACTTGGCATGCTGTACCCAGGACAACTCTGTTGTGGAGACACTCCAGACTCAATAGTCCTCTGCCACCTACATTGCGAGGGAGATACAATCTGGCGACAGAAGATTTTGGATGGAGACTTCTATAGATGGCCATTATCTTCCTCGTTCCCCTATTGAGGTTCTGCATCTCGTTGACGTTCCACTTCATGCATGTTATTTATTGCATGTTCCACTTCATGCATGCAAATTATTATTATTTTGTATTGTTACCCTCTTCGTACGAGGTACACTAAAAGGAAGTGTGTTTGAGTTCCGCTTTGGTACTGTGTGCTTTTTTTGCATGTTGAGAGGATCCCTGGTATGAGTTAATCCCTCAACAAACCCCAGCTTTTTAATGACTTCCTCATAGAAAGGTAAATTTTACAGCAATTGGAGTTATTATCTTTATTATATCCCCCACCCAACTTTTCATCTCTATTTTTGGAATAGGATAGGTACATATCTAATTGCTACCCATATTTACTCTCATTACACGAATTTCCTTCATATTAATCTTGTTTAAATAAAAGATAACGGTTGTTTATTTTCAGTGTATCCACTGATCTAATCTGAGGAAAAAACATTCAAGATGCAATAGTAATGCAGGTTACATAAATTGACTTTTCCGCACCGTTGTAGGTCTATAGAAGCATCATCATGATGGAAAATTAATGAGAAAAATAGTTTGTAAATTCTTAGAATTATTGTGGAATAAATGAAAATTTGCTGGTCTATTTTCGACAAGTACCTCAGTTCAGGCAGAAAAATATTTATAAAAAACTTTTTCTTAATTATTCAGAATATAGTTTGTATTTTCTGATATGAGTTACATTAGTCTATTAGTACCTATTTTTCTCTATTATTTAGGAATATTAGCCCATGGAATTTCTGAATGGTTTTCTCTTTTCATGCTCAAAAATAGCTCCCCTTCCTCCTTTTGACTACCGATATTTGGCCAAAAATGAAGGGCATATTTTGACATATACAGTATATTGTTTTGATTGCTTCTCTGATATTGAAGAGAATAAATGAAAGTCATATTGTCGCCATATAAGACTTTGTAATACCATGCCCCAATAACTATGGTAAATCCTGACATATCTATGAAGTAGTTTCCAAATGTAAAACATTTTATTCAGACATCAACATGGAGTACATAATTACATATACTTGTTAGCATGTTGAGGTTGGCTGTCGTATTCAATAGTTTACTCGCAATCAGTAATGCAAAACTATGTAAAAATGAGGAAAATTTAACTGTAGGGACTGACTGCATAAAAACAAAAAAAAACTACATAAAATCGAGAAACTAAGTAAAATCAAGAGTTTACTCTAGATATAACATATGCTTCCTGGCTGGACCTTAATGTCGCTACGCAAAATCGAGAGTAATGTAAAATTAAGGTGCTTAAATTTTTCTGTATACGTGTTCCACCTCTGATACCATAAATTTTTAATTTAAACTAAGATGTTAGTCACATTGTTTTCATCATTAAACACCATGGGAGATTAATAAAAAATAGTTTTCTCTTATTTGTGTCACAACAGAGTTAACCACAGCTTATAATTTAATTTCTACATTACAAAATTACCAATAGTGTCAGAAATATGGTGAAATGATCACCTGTCTACTAAGTTCCACCTTTTATATAAGGTAGTATTTTTATAATGCCACTCAAACACAACAAGTGAGTAAATTTGTGGGAGTCTGCCAGCTATTCTATGCCCTTAGCTAGCTTGATGACCCATTATACCCTCCAACATGCTCAATAATATGTACATCATGCTTCCATATGGGCACGTTGTTCTATGGAGAACTTATAATTTTTTAATTTCCACTGACTGGATCATAGCTTCCAAAATGAATATAAGTGAAGGTATTACTTTTATATCCAAACTAGTGGCTTTAACTCATCAAAATTTAATTTTTAAAAATTCTTCTGTAACTTAGTTGAAGAATAAATCACTTCGTAATTTTCCACATTTTTGAAAAAACTGACCAGTTTCGATGTCACATCAAAACCAGTCAGTTTATTAAAAAAGTGTCGAAAATTACAACGTGATTTATTCTTCAACTACAGTGAAACCCCGCTTTTACGTTCCCGGAATTTACGTTTTCCCGTGATTTACAACATTTTTTTCGAGTCCCAAAAATGTTTGAATCATTCCAATGTATTTTCATCCCGCTATTTACACTTTCAATTCCCGCCATTTACGACATTTAGAGGCAAGAAACATGGTGGCTGGCACACTTCAATTGGCGACCCTGCGATCGTGATTAATGTTAAATACGGATAAAATACATGCTTAAAAATGATTTATGAATGCTGATTTATTTGGTTTTCTAAAAAACATAATCATTTGTTTGATTTTAGCACATTACATTGATAGCATTGCTGAAAAGTATTTATGCCGAATATTGTAATGCTTGAGATCGGAATTGTTATCGAATGGAACGTAGAATGGTACTAAGGAGCCGTAATAGCTTTTTAAACATTACATTTAAAATTTAGCGGATGCCATAAATATATTTAATTCGATGTTATTCGAACTACCACTGTCATTGTGGCGAAAAGGTTAAAATTTATGTTAACTCTTTTACTCATACGATCATTTTCATATTTCTCGGAAATCGTGCACTAATGCCATTCATCTTGCGTTTTTAGTTGCTTCAGCTTTTATTTTATTTAATGTGCAATTACTTACGGCAGTTGTGAGGAAACATATTTTAAAATGGCAAACAAGCGTGCGAGATAATCGTTATCATTCGAAGAAAAAATCAACATTTTGCGAAGAGATTGACTCTAATACGGGCACTCGCGTGTCCCTGGCCGAAAAACTTGCTATACCAAGTTCAACGTGGAACACAATTGTAAAAACCTGTAAATGTATAGAGAAAAGTGCTAAGGACTGCGGCCCTACTGGTAAAAGGCGTAAATACATTAAATACTCCAAGGATGAACTTGAATAAATATATTTAAGACATGGGTTCAGTCTTCCAGAGCAGCAGGTAGTGGTGAATATATGCCCCCCCCCAAAATAAGGCCGCATAACCACTGCGAGAGGCGCATGCACGGATACCTAAACTACAGCCGCTATAGCTAGCCGGTCTCCCCCCCTCCCCCCCCCCCAAATGATTTTGACATTAAAGACATATTTAATGTGGACGAGACAGGTCTTTTTTTTTAATAATGCCACACAAGACCCTATGGACTTCAAAGGGGACCCTTTCATGGGGCCAAGCACAGCAAAGGTCGCCTTACTGTTTTATTTGAGCTAATATACATGGCAGTGAGATACTGAAGTCCTTTGTTTTTGATAAGTCCAAAAATCCACATTGTTTTAAAAACATTAAGACCTTGCCTACAACCTATGCCGCCAACACAAAGGCACGAATGACCTAGACCATTTTTGAAGAAAAAATTCATGCCCTTGGTGCAAAGATAAATATAAAATATATGTAGGTAGACTCCACCTCAAATCAAATTAAGTTAAAATATGAGAATACTTTTATTTTTTGTTCACTTTTGTTTATTCATTTATTTATGTCTCTATTTGGTGACCCATCAAAATTAAACATAGCCTGTTAAAAAAATAAAATAATTTAACATTAGGCTATGATTTTACTTCTATTTCCTACAAATTCAAATTTCCCTCGATTTACATTTTCCTGCGATTTACACTTTTTTCCTTCGTCCCCGTCAAAAGTGTAAAAGCGAGGTTTTACTGTACGCCATAATTCCACAAAGTTTCTTTGCCTACCATCACGTTAACTGTAGCTTGACAACATCCATATTTTGCATGGGATGCAAATACTCTGCAGTTAGACAAAGCATGTCTTGCAGATCTTGTCAATAACCGTGAGGGTTTTTCGACCACTTGTTCATTTGGAAATTGCATGAATGATTCTCTGTAATACCTACATTAGTAATTTTCACAATAAGATTTGTTGTTGGACTGTTTCATCTAAAAGGCGATATCATCTGGTCTTATGAAGGCAACATCATCATGATGTCCCCTTCGCAAAGAAACCGATCGACAACTAATAACTCTACTGTGAAAATTTCAATATTAATATACTGATTCAATCACCATGAAGTAGTATGTAGTAGTAAACATATAGTAGATTCAATCATCATGGACATCAAACATGTTAAGCCTGAGATAGGAAGTTCAATGGAATGAATATTCAGTATGAGCATAATTACTGGAAGGCCATTAGGTTTTGGTAACTGTCAAAAACTTCTCTGATGACTGGAGTCCGACGTTGGGTGTAAAAAGATTACTATTACATATAACCAAGTAAATTAAAGACTTTTGGGTTATTATCATTTTAAAAATAATTTCCAATTAAGCTAATTAATGAAAGTACAACAAAGTTTAAACAATAAAAACAGATGATCAAAAATTATCTATGATGAAGTATATACCCTCACCAACAAAACAGAAATTTCACCACACATGCTCACACATTTACTTCTCACCTCATCAACTTTCACACAGCCAGCTTCCTCAAGAGCTCCAACAGTCTCTTCTACTAATGATGATAGGTAATAATTGACATCTGCTGGTTCTAGTGACTCTAAACCATAATATACAGGATTTCGCATCAGACGCCGGAAGAAGTAAGTCCAAGTCAAGTAGTCCAGGGCTTCCTGTATTTAAAAACATGATTGAGCCAACATAATCAGAGCACTAAAGAAGAAGTGAAATGAACAAAATCATACTGCACAAGTTATGTAATATGTACCTGCTTAGTTTTTATTATCCCTCCAACCACTTCTGCACCAACATGGTCAGGAAGAGATTTATGAAGTCCAGATTCCACAGGAAATGGCTCATACAGAAACTTCTTGTAGAAAGCTTTTTTAGCATCATGAACAAATACCACCGCTACGCCCTGCAATAAAACAAATATTTGAACTGACAGAAATTATACACAACTCAGTACACCCTGTGTAAGCCTGAATACAGTGTCACCAACAATCATAGAAGAGAAAGAGTCACTTGTGGTGTCACTTTGTGAAAATGTCTAACGTAAAATATGAACAATTATTAACTGAGTACTGTAAAGTGTTAATTTGTTGACTCTGTTCTGCTCCCACGAGTACCACCTTTCTTCCCTCGCTTTCCCTACCCACCACCCACTTCCTTCGACCATCTTGCTGACGCTCTCAGGTGGCTCGGTTAGCAGAGGAGACTCGACAACGTGACAGCGGTGGATGCCAGGTAACATAACCTAAGGGATACCAGAGGAAGCCGCCACCCCAACCCATTCCACCCCTCCTACCCCCTTTTTCCCCGCTTGTACTGTGGGAGACGAATCATGCAGTGAGTGTCATTGTGGACATGATGGAATAAAGACAACTTTCGAGAGTACGTGCGAGTCTAATTCCTGTGCCCTGACTCCTGATCCCTCAATGAATCCTAGGCGGACCAATGATCCTTTCGGTTCCATGAATATGCCATTACAGTACTATTTTCACTCTAAATTTCTTTATTGACCAAGGTTTCAACCTGAATTAATACCTGATTAATTACCAAAGCAAATAAATGAAGAAAACCTGTCATACAAAGTATGGCACAAAAATCAGAGCAGGCTGTAACCATCAATAATTAAGTTTTACAGTAAATTCTATAAAACTTAAAAACTTTAAATAAAACAAATTTCCCATGCAACTGCGATATTACTAGCTGGATGGGCATTATTAAATCCATGCCCAAATCCCAAATATTTTGTATGAATTGGCATTTTAATCAAACCTTTGCTATGAATGGTTTCTTTTATCATTGTCGCACACAAGAAAATTTCTTTGCAATGAAAATCTGGCGATTTTTCCTGAAAATGTGCTAAAAAGCAAATGTAGCCGTGGGAAGCAGTTTTGCAAAATTCCCCAAATTAATAAAACAATTATTCGTTTTCGCTGCTATTGCAATAATTATCACTCTTTCTAGTGCAAGAATAAATTTGAAATGCAATAATTTGCGATGATTCAAGGAATTATAGATTAGGGAAAATCCTACACAATGTATAAAAAGGGACATGAAGCTGAGATGTCACATCTGGGTGACGGAAAAATTGATGAAATAGAACATTTTAATGCTCCAATATAGAATTGGGAAAAAATACAACAATACTTATGAAAAAAATATATTTTTGTGCTTTGGGATTGGACTAGAGACACTGCATCACCAAATCCCCGAACACCAAGCATTTGCAGCTATCTTTAAATGCCAATATCTCATTAACTATTGGCTGTCTATGCCCAAAAGGAGGCATTTTTGACCCTGGGGAGTTTGGGAGAATCTAACTCCCAAGTTTCAGTGAAATCGACCGTACATGAACCGTGACCTCCCCTTGTAAGCGTTGGAACCTTGGTTGGTAAATAAATAAAGCATAAAACTAGTACACACTCACTTCATAAATGGTCATGATGAATCACAGGAGATAAATGAGAGAAATAATGAGGAGAGAGATGACGATTACCATATAAAGGGTGATAAAAATCAATTTAACCCTTTTACCTCAAAATATTTGATCACTTTTTAAGAATACTTTAGGAGACTTTTCTTGAAAGAAGATACTGAGAGTATAACAAGAAAGTAGCTCCAAGTAACATAGTCAGTCTTTCCCATACTTCTCTCAATTCTGGGAATGGATATAAAATGACAATTTATGATAATAATCCAACACTTTACTAAGCTAGTAATGAAATTATATTTTCACTCACATTTTTATCAAACTGAGGTCTACCTGCACGCCCCATCATCTGGAGGACATCAGTTACTGGCATGTCAGCATACCGATTTGTCTTTCCATCATAATACTCAGTGCCCTTAATGATTACTAAATGTGCAGGTAAATTAACTCCCCATGCTAGAGTAGCTGTAGCAATAAGGACCTGAAACAAAAAGTAATGCTGGTACAAGGGCAGAGCCAGAGAAAAACAAGTAAATTAAAACTCAAAGGCAGAAATTTTCCCTTGATCCATACACTATAAATGTGACTAGTCCACATGTGCTTTAATATAGGTGTTTTTTATGGAACGTGGAACACAGCCATAACAAAAACTTGCATTTATTTTGTGAATATGCCAGCATATTTTGTTGCTGCACTTTTTATGAAACTGAGGTCTACCTACACCATTTTCCTTCCAAAGGGCTGATCTATAGGCCTTTGGTGAATATTGGAAATTTTGAATTGGATTTGAAAAAATTAGAATTTCTGCAGGCAATTATGCTGGCTGGCATTTTTAAGCATTTATCACTTGTCCATTTTTTGTTACCAACAAAAAGTCATCACTGCGCCAGTAACACTGCGTGAAAAAGCAGGGCACCTAGTACTGAGCAGTGCTAGCGTAAATCAGTGGCGAGCTGTGACAAGCTAAGAAATTCGTGTTTTTTGCCCTTGTAATGCTACAGAGCAGAGTGCGGAAGATAGATACTGAGTTTTATTGGTCAACGAGACCTATACTCTCCTCTCCCTTTTTTGGACACACAATGTCTTACCGATGATTTGTAAAAATAAGGCAATATTTGCATTTTGCCTATAATAACGATTTTGATCCCCAAACACACCCCAACGCCAAACTAAATAAAATATGGCAGATTTAATAGAAGCTGAAGGAAAAGTTCAAGGCACTCCATACACCGGAGAGGGATGTTGCCATCGACGAGAGCCTGCTCAAGTCGTAAATTGGGGTGGCAGCAGTTCATGCCTATTAAAAGAGCTTCATTTGGCAAATATTTGTTCTTTGTGAATCGAGAATTGGATATGTGTGGTCAACGACAATTTACACGGGAAAGGGGACTGTGATGGATAAAGATTTTGCCCATTTACCCATGTCTTCAAAAGTGGTGATGACTCTAATGAAGCCATTATTTGGCCAATGATATTGCCTGACGAAGAATAATTTTTATACATCTCCAGAACTAGCCGAATTGCTCGCTTCACACTCAACTGACTCGTATGGAACACTGACGAAAGGGATTCCAGCACTCTTCAAAGAGAATCAAGTCAAAGAATAAAAGTTTCTTGATTTTTGTCATAAAATTAATTATTTCATAACATTGTCAGAGCAAAAGTCGTCGTCATGCAGATTGCCTAACTCCCATTAATGTTTGTACGTTGTATCTTGCTGTACTATGGACTAAAATTAATAGTTAACATTAAAGTTGTCGGCAAAGTATATACATTTGAAATATCAACTAAATGTATTCCTCATTAGATGTCTAGCTAAGGTACACGGGTAGGAAAGTTACACTGATAGGCAGGTGGCCTACGTTAAGGAGCAACATTCAGAGATTATTGAATAAATCATTAGTTATTTGGAATAAAAAATTAAGGAAAACATTTTCTGATTTGCCTCCTTTCATAGCTTCTGAATCTGAAATAAAAAAATATGACTTTATTTGACCATTTTTGTAAAAAAAACCATCAGGGTAACATATACAAAACTAACTTCAGTTAATTTTGGTGAATGCTGACCTGTTCGAATTCTTCTTTTTTCAGACAGGAGAGGACGGATGTCCGATACAGATTTTGAAATAAGAATGTTATTAAAGCTAAATGACTTTTTAACGAAAAGTTAAATAAATTTTTATTGAATTTGAAGTTTGTATTTATTTTATCCCAATTGCGAAAAATACCTTTTAAAAGTTACTTTTTATAAGTTTCTTACAAGTAACTGAAAAAGTAAATTTTAACGTAGAAGTTACTTTAACTTTTTAAACTTTAACTTTAATCAGTTACTTTTTCAGAAAAGAAACAGTTAACTTTAACTAGTTAAGTTTTACAGAGATTAACTTTAACTTTAATCAATTAATTTTTTTGGCAACTTTCCCAACTATGCCCATTACTGGAGCATCCAATCCACATTCTTTCATGACCCACTCATTCCTAACCCTTTCCATCCTAATTTTACTACTAGCACTTCTCAGATACCCCATACCTACTGCATTTACACTTCATTTATGCTTACCTTGGAATGCTCAAGGTTCACTACCATACAAATGCGAAGTAAGGAGTACACTTTTTTACACTGCAATGTTTGCTTCCCTTGACAAAAATTCATTGCTACATGTGCTTCACAGACTACCCAGGACTTTCCTTTTTAGCATTGCCACCTACCTCTTCATCTCACCTATCCTTCATTTCACCCATGTGAGAAGGGGTTAGGTGGGAGAGGGGGAATTTAGTCTCAATCTCACTCTACTTGGTAAAATCATTTATCTATCAATCAATCTTTCACAAACACTGGCCAAAGGTAAAAAAACGACCCAATAATTCAACTATTTTTCCATTCACCCTCATAAAACCATTCTAGTAATTTTCATGGTCAAAAAGCTCTACTTTGGTCTCTGCTGCATTTATCCTAAATTATAATATCCATGTGGCTTCACAGAAATCACCCAGGAGCTCCTGTAGGTTCTCAAACTGCAACACAGCATCATCGGCATATATGAAAAGTTGAATAACATTGACAAATTAACCTTTAAATGCCTAGCGTGCCCGAAAAGTCCCTTTAAATGTTTTCGCTGCATGCCGTGAGTGCCCAAAACATTCGGGCTCCGGGTAAGCATCGATTCAAATCCGGCAGCCAGGTAAAAACGCATGGATTTAAATCCGGTGGAATAAGGTTAATTATACTATATTTCCCAGCCTATAGGTTGATTTTACAGGTTTGATTTTAGAATAAAAAATAAGGGTGAACAACTGTTAAAGTTTACAATTTGTAGGAATAAAATGGGATTTTAAATTTCCAAAATGAGCAACTGTATTAAAGTTATTCTTTGTAGAATACCAGAAACGAACGATGAAGAGTTCACCTTTAGCTTGGTGCCACAATGCACTCTGTGGTGAAAGTAGAGAGATGAGCACCTATGATGGCAACTCAAAATTGGACACATGAAAACATAGCATTAAGGTACGTTTTCATGTGGCCGTTTTTGCGTTGACGCACACTGCGCGGCCAATCAGAAGCGAGATACTCAACGCAGATTGCGTTGACGCAGAAGTTGCCCATCTTTTATCTTTTGACGCAGCCTGCGTTGACGCAGTTGCGTCGGGGAGGGAGGACCCACGCTTGCTGCCTGTCATTTGTTGATCACTTGATTTTTTCCTGAGGATTGTGGGTCATCTTCAGATAGTTGAACTTTGGCGGGACCGTGGTTTGTGATGATTCCCTCGCTGCCTTTGAATTGATTGTGAAGTAGCTGCGTTTAATGACAATTTGAGACGTGGGAATAGAGTATGAAGATTCACTAAAACGAAAGAGGTAAATAAGAAAGCGAAGACTTGTCCTTGACATTCTTGTTTTGAATAAAAAAAGGTAGTGATGAAGCGCACATAATTATAGTTGCATTTTCATTGTAACTGAAGCAGTGGAATTGCATTCAAAAGCTTCCAAAGAAGTCTTATCAGGATTTGAAACGGGAAATGGCAATGACGAAGGCGTGCATCAGGAACATAAATTTCATTTCTCGAACTGGAGACAAGGGATCCCGTATCAATCGCTTAGAATCGCCGAGACAATCTTCACCTTAAAAATATTCGAAGCAACAGATATAATTAATGTCTTGGCCAGACTCTCCGACACTGTTTTTGAAAATATTTCAAATCCAGAGCGTAAAAAAAATGTCTTGAAAAAAAAACGAAAAAAATACTACTCTTGATGGGCGCGAACTGACATACTTAGTACCCGGAGTCGAGAACTCTAACCACTAGCCCACGACACCAATTATAAACAATCGAGAAATATGGCATTTTATATCCTCAAGAATGCGTCCCCACGGCATGGCAGTACATGTTTACCTCCGATTTGAGTTATTTTACGCGCATATGGTTCTTCATAATGTTCCCATGGGTCTCATTTACACACAAAAACTATCACTGTTTACATATATCAAGTCGCACTTCATAATTAGGGGGGAAACTGGCACAGAAATCGTAAATTATGATACATACTTGGAACGTGATTCAGTGTCCTCTTCGCCTGGGACGTTTGTGAGGGAAATTTGTATATAAGTTCTTATTACTCGTATAAATGACGTTAGAATAATATCAAGCATGGTATCAATGATTTAATGGAATGCTTATATTTACAATGAACGCTATAATACACTATTGAAAGTTATTAATAAAGTACGAAGTGAGGGATCCCTTGTTTACCTTTCGTCGCTAGAAATATTTTATCATTAATTTCGACCATTATATGCCTCGTACAGCCTACAAACGCATTTCTCAATTTAAAGCAAAATGGTACTAATACCCTGAGATGTGAATTTGCAATCAATAAACAATTATATATTTATTAAATAATATCATACCTTATGAGGTGCTGCCGCACGAATGCTGACGCTGACATGAAAACGGGGTATTTGTTTACCGCACAACGCACTGTCGCAACGACGCAAAAACGGCCACATGAAAACGTAGCTTTAACCTTGTCTCACAAGACAGGCCGAATGAATAAAACAGAATGAATTTTAAGTAAAATGTGTCTAATGGGCCGGGAAATATGGTATACATTTTTATTTAATTTAAAAACTAAAACATAAAAAAGTACACACAAATGGCCTTGGCAGTTTCTGTGGATGCTACCTAGAATTTTCTGGAATTGAAATGGTTAACATTTCATCATCAAAAGAGTTAGTAAATTTCACCTGAATTTTTTCATCACTGAAGAGTCTCTCCACTGTTCGGCGATCATGTTCAGTCAGACCTGCATGATGTAAGCCAATCCCAAAGGCCAGGGTTAGTCGAAGATTGGGATCTGCCACAGTAGATGATATTGCTTCAATATCTGATTCTGCACAATGTAGCCACTGCTTCGGATTTTCTTCACCAGCAAGACAGGAAATCAAATCCAAAGCAGTTAGTCGAGTTTGCCGACGTGATGACACAAATATCAATGAGGGCCGACCAGGAGAATGCTGTCTTATAGCCTATGGGAAAATTGAAAAAAGAAACAAGAAAACTATAGCATCTGAAGGGAGTACTGTGACCATTTCACTCACAATAAATAAAACAAGAAATTCCATTGGTATGAATGTTATAAGAGGAATACTTGAATATTTAGCCTAACAAAATTAGCTCTTATTTCTGAGCCATTTATCCAAACTGTAAATTGATTAAAAAATTTCAGTTCCTAAACTTATATCTAATTTTCCATCAGAACCAAATGCAATGCCTGCCAGCAAGCCGCATGCCTCGCAGCAAGCTACAAGCCAGGCAAGACACATTGGTGAGCAAAATACATTCAATTAGGCCATGTGTGTTATTATGGACTGGCTTTATTTCCTCCAGTAAATACCAGAACAGCCTTGTTTGCAGCCATATTCCCCATCCTTTCCCAAAAAATGATACTTTTTGAACTACTTGCCAAGGTTTAAATATCCTTCTAAAGATGAGCATGCATACGTATAGGGATGTGCTTATTTCACAAAAGTAAGAAAATCAATGTTTTTCACCACTAAAAATGATTGATGTAAAGTATGTACACACATTGTGAATCCATACCCTAATGGGTTCAAGAACTTTGGCACTAAACACAGTGGACCCCACTTCACAAAATCAATCCGTTCTGAGGGTCTGTTCATGCAGTGAATTTTGTTGTAAAGAGAACTATGGTATTACCAGGCTCAGGGAGGATTTCTTACCAAATGGAAAATGATTAAAGGAAAAAGGCCAAGGATGAAAAGCCTATAGAAGCCTACCCTGACTGCCCTCTTTCTGATCAAGGTCTGTTTACATAATACATTTTCTTGAGAGGGAATATACATGCAAAACTGCAAGTACACATGCTCAGAATTAGAATGGGCTATATTATGGACATGTGATAATGTATTTGATCAGTTGACATGCTCACACAATGTTATTTGGAAAGAACATGCTCACACATCTATTTCCACATGTGTAATCACTTTTAAATGTCAGTCCATACTATGAGCCATCATCATGTCATAACACCATATTTCACCAGCATCAAACTTTATTTATTTTATATGCCAACTGGAATTGATTTGACTTTTTCGCATTGAAAATTTTTACTTTCATGGATTTGCCAAGAGAACCACACATGACCTCAGGCCATGAACTGCAAGTGAAACTTCCCCTACTCTCATAAGGATTCACCAGAAAAAAAACCATAGAGCACTTCCAAGTTTAGGATGGGAGATTTTGGTAACTTATAGCAGGAAGATAGAGAGAAATTTCTTGAGTCACCTAGAACATTATTTGAGTCATTAACTTCTAAGAGATATGGTGATAAATTGCATCCAAGTCCTACACAATGGGGACAAATAGCAGCATTGATGTATGTCAGAATACAAATATGTACATATTTCAAAATGTTTTGATGACTACAATATGTCATAATGAAATAGGCTTAAAAAACTGCAAAGGCAAATATAAGTAGCCATAAATTTAACCATGGAGCAAAATCATATGGAATGGTGTCCAATTAAATTTAAAAAATAATTATTTTTTCAAAATTTAATAGGTATGTACCTGAAACGCTGGTCTGTTCATTGTAGCCATTCGGGGGCAGTAGTGTTTTCCTGGAAAACCTGAAATGTGCACTTCTAGCGGAACTGGTCTTACTGATGGGCGAAAATTGTAGAGCCCTAGTGAACCATTTGATCCAGCAGCAATGCCCAGCCAGTCAGCAAGGTCACGGGCATTAGCTAGGGCGGTAGACAGACCAATGATCCTCATGCGACCAGGATGGAGATAAGGCTTGCCTCCTTTCCTCATTGGCCCCCCTTGATTTACTGAATTGGCTCGTTGTGAACCATGCGATGCAATGTAGTTTGCACTGTTGGGAGAAAGAAACATGAGTTACTAGCTGTTACCAACTGTTCGCTTGCCTAATGATTCTTCCTAACATCAAATTAGATTAGCCTCTTTTCACTCACTACCTGCCCCTCTCACTCTGTGTAGGGTATCATGGCATTGCTTTAATATTTACATGGTTCTTACAGTCTACCAAGAAACACTTCAAGGAGGTGACCAGGTGTCATTCCTCACTCACAGTTTTAATATTCTATCCAGGAAATTATCCTGGCAGGTCTTCTTGCCTAGTGCTTTACACCACATATAAAAAAAACCACCTGAAGACAATTGATCAATAGAAAACAGTAGAATTAACTAAGCCAACTAGGTCACCATTTAAAATTTTCTACAAAAAAGCTATGACAGCATAAAAGACTATTCATGGCTAGTGTATCCACTATCAATGTATGCAGCTTATTGTATGTGTTATAGACTAAACCCATGAATAATATGTATCCCAATGGAGTTATTAATAAATATAACTGTTTCATGCTTATTATCCCTCATACTTGAAACTTATTTTTATCATTCATGATTCAAGTTAGACACATCTTCAGATTAGTGTAAATGCATAAATTGTTAGTTGGTCCTGGGTATTGGAATAATTGCCCTGAAAAACAATGGTGCGGCCTGCACTCATCCTTCCATGATGGGAATCCAGCAAATCCTGTGAGGAAATCACAAGAATTTGGGACTTAGAATGCCTGAGTTTCTCTACCTATCCCTGGCATGGAATTAATTTTCCAGGAATACAATTATAGGATGTGTGGTGGCCCTTAGGGGTAGTACATTAATGTATTTTCCTAAGTGTCACTGTTGGGCTAGGAGTCCTCATAAGGTTTGGATGAAAATCTTCAGAAAGCCTCAATGCATGATCCCAGTAACATTTATTTTATGATTTGTAGAGTTTTATAGTAGTTACTATGAAAGAAGTTTTACATTTTTTCCTTGGGGATTCACATGAGTATGTACGGAGATATACACAACACATATTTTTTAAATGCCTTAAGTCTGCAGAGATCATTACCGTGAAACAATTATCTCAAGAACAGGCCCCCTCTCTTCACCAAGGAGATGGATTTCATCAATGACTATTAATGAAACATCTCGAACGTAGGCTCTGGTGCTCCATGATCTTGACACACCATCCCACTTTTCAGGAGTAGTAACTACAACATCAGCATTAGCCATTGCACGAGCATCAGGACTAGCATCACCCGTCAGTTCCACCACAGATATTCCTAATTTATCCGTCAACCTAAATTGCCAGTCTTCAATTCGTTCCCTCACCAATGATTTTAGGGGTGCTATGTACACAACCTGTAAAAAATTCACATAAAAATACTATCAATAACCACATACACTAAACAGCTGTAACATCCTCCATTAAAATTTATAAACGTACAACAGAATATGAATTCTGACATAGTATACATACAAACTGGACCACAACCAACAATTTTAGTGTAAATATTTTTCCAAATTTGAAGATAAAAACAACACATTCTATAATTAATTTTATGTAACCATATTTATAGCATTATCATATCATTGAGAAAAGATTACGCTCTGCAGTGAACCCTCAATCATTTTTTGATAAAAACTCAAGCATACATACGAAAGAGTGAAGTTAACAGATTCAATGCGAAGCACGTCAATAGACGTGCTCCTGGCTACTCCGACTGGTGGAGCACGTCAATTGATGTGGTCGTTCCCTTCCGAAGAGCTTTCACTTTTTTCGAGCCGATTTTGACGACTTTCACGAAAATCGGGCCCGCATTGAATGTGTTAAACAGCAGTTTAACTTTACTTATAAAAGGACTATTGTCACTAACCTTGGTACCAGGATACTCCCTGAACACTCTATACATTGCTATTTCAGCAGCGACTGTCTTTCCAGAGCCAGTGGGTGCTCCTAGTAGGACATTGGCATCAGTATGGTAAAGACAGTGGAAAATTTGAGTTTGAACGGGGTTGAAATGGGAATATTTATACAAAGAGACAAGCTTTTCATCTCCAAGTGCTTTCACAGGAAGAGGCTGAAGGGATAGCAGGTCTGTGAAATAAATATAACAAAGATCTTTTAATGACCAAAAAATGACGGTTATGCATGGAGAATAGAAATAAATTATGTTTCACAATTATATGATAGCACAGTTTTATTTTCCAAACTAACATAGTGACTTTTTCTAGCAGCTGATGGTATGTGATGAAGGTTTTCGCGGCGTTCAGGTTTGCAGTCAGGCAGGTTTCTGGGATTTGTCCGCGTTGTCAATTTGGTGGCGACGTTTCACCTACTATACTGTAGGTGCCCTCAGGCCAGGCTGAAGTGGAGAATGCTTCGAAAGGGCTGGTATTTATGTTGTACAATGGGGGTGTCTTCCCGCCAGTTCTTCAATTGATTGGTCCCTGGTTCACATCCGCAAAACACAGGAAATGGGAAGGGTCCTTTTTGGGGCCATGAAATACACGTTTACAAGAGTTGGAAAGGGTGTATTCATCTTCCCTATTCATGCTGTGGCCTCTTGATTATTTCCACAGCTTCTCTGATGATTCTTGGGAAATACCTCTTTTCTTTGGCCAGGATGTTTGGTTTTCGAAGTTGATGCTGTGACCTGGCTCCGCCAAGACATGTTGAGCAATGGCTGATTTATCTTCCTGCTTGTTCTTGAGTGCCCGTGCATGTTCTCTCAGCCTACATTGTATGGCCCTCTTGGTTTGGCCAACATAGGATTTCCCACAGCTGCATAGAACATAGTCTTGGCGGAGCCAGGTCACAGCATCAACTTCGAAAAACCAAACATCCTGGCCAAAGAAAAGAGGTATTTCCCAAGAAACATCAGAGAAGCTGTGGAAATAATCAAGAGGCCACACAGCATGAATAGGGAAGATGAATACACCCTTTCCAACTCTTGTAAACGTGTATTTCATGGCCACAAAAAGGACCCTTCCCACTTCCAGTGTTTTGCGGATGTGAACCAGGGACCAATCAATTGAAGAACTGGCGGGAAGACACCCCCATTGTACAACATAAATACCGGCCCTTTCGAAGCATTCTCCACTTCAGCCTGGCCTGAGGACGCCTACAGTATAGTAGGTGAAACATCGCCACCAAAATGACAACGTGGACCAATCCCGGAAACCTGCCTGACTGCCGGCTGATAGTAAGCTTATAAAATTAATCAATACCCTCATCAAAAATCTTATTCAATGTTTCCTTATGATATCTGCTGATATGAATGATTAAACAGGCATATTCAGGTATATAGTGGAACAGTAAAATAATTGAATAAGGGGAAATCAGGATGATGTGGTGGATCGAGTTCTAGCTTTCTATCCCAAGGGTCCAGGATGAAATTTTGGAAAAAAATTTTTTTCCTGGAATCTCGATCCTTACTAAGGTACCATATAGGGAGCAATTCAAATTAAGTAATCCATCAGATGGATGGGAAGTTTAACAGTGGACTACTGGGAGGCTCTACTTAACCGCTTCCCTGACGCAACCGAGTATACTCGGGCACCGAAGACGTGCAAATTCTGACGCGCCCGAGTATACTCGGGCAATTCCGAAAATTTCGTCCCTTTCATCTCATGCCCGAATATTCTCGCCAGCTGCTAGTAGTTCGTTTTTCTGCCATCAGAGGAACAGGTTAGGGCCGTAGCTCTCACTAGCCGAGCGGCGCTCTCTTCAAATGTTGATTTCTGATGCTAAAACAATGGTCATTTTTTTGTAATAATTCTCGCAATTCGAGGGTCATAATTTTTTTTCTCGCTGAAAAGTTATCCTCTTATGGAATTGCATTCACCTTTATTGTCATTGGTAACCATCGATTTATTAACTCCATGCATGGAGTTTCTTTTGCGATCTTTTTACGAAATTCACAACTTCAATTTTTGTCATTTATCGATAATTTTTGTAAATTTATGACGTAAAACTTCCATTTTTGCATGACGAAAAACTTGCTAAAATGCAAATAATTTTTAAATTAGTTATTTTCATTTATATTTCCTCATTCACTCATCGTGAGCATCCAATTACATTTTTCTTCAACAGTTTAGTGGTAATTATAAAAATTGCAATTTCAATTTTACGCTAATTTTCACTGCTACGATGAGTTCCACAGTAATTAGAATAACATATTTCTCTAGCAACAGAACATGAATCTTTCCTTGCCTTATTTGTTACAATATATGTTTGTTACTATATATCTTTGTTACCTCATATATTTGTTACTATATATATATATATTTATTACTATATATACTATCTAATTCTATATTATTCATCCGCATATTTTTATTCCGGTAATTTTTATATATGTTGGAAATGTCTATTGAAACGTTCTCTTTAGATAAAATAGCGTAAGCGTTAATGTTTAGGTGTGTTGCGAATGTTATTTCATCAGCCCCTTTCATTTTTCTACTTCGAATACTGGCGGAAGTGGCGAAACATATTTACGAAAACAGCTATACGACGCCTAAAGGTCGTACGTTCTCAATAGAAACTAGCACAAGTTCCCTGTGTATGTGATACCCTAGCCCACATAAGTACAAGAAAAAAGGAGACAGAGATAAATCCCAAATATGTGTAATGCCTTCTATTTTCATGTTTGACGCTTTCGTGAGGTCAGAAAACACCCGCTCGAGAGCCGATGGCCCGCTAAGCAACCTGGCGCCTGGTTTCATGTCGTGCTAATCTGCTACCCTTTGCTCCCCGGGCTACTTTCCCACCAGCCAACCCTTTACTAATGGGTTTTTACCGATATCAATTTACCGTTAGTTGTAAAATCCATGCTGTTGCGGCACACGCACGTGTGTTTATTTTCCAAGAAATGGTAGGAACGCAAAAGAAAAATTCTATGATGAGCATGGGATGGGCTTTTCACAATAGGGGCGAGGTACTTTGCATATCGTGATTGTTTCCACGAGTACTTTTTCTGAAGGACGATGGTGACATTCTTTCGTTGAGTTAGAGAGCATACGCATACTTGATTTTCAGAGCGCATGCACTTTTTCGCTGAAATTCCACCGATACCAACTTTCCATTTTTAGTTCTAACATTTTCGTTCTAATACGAGTGGTTTAGTAGGAGTGAATTCTACGGCAAATTATTTGTTTTCGCGCGGTAACATTTAGTAATCAGAAATGGATTCCGGAGAGGAATCAGTGTTGACCAGCAGTGATTCGGAGGTTATGGACATTGAAGTTCCTGGCTCCTAGTCGACTCTCTCCGGAGAAACAAGCTCCGAATCAGGAGGCGCAGCGGAACATTCGCGGGAAGCGGAGTGGGAGGAAATAATTTCAACGAATCCTCCTCCGGCACCACCTAGGTTTCTTTTTGAAGGTAATTCTTCGATGAACTTCGACCTGGTTCCCGAATGAGGTCCCTAAAAAACTTTTTTCAACGATGAAAATGTTGACTTTATAACTTGGGAAACTAATCACTGCGCCAGTAACACTTTGCGTGAAAAAGCGGGGCCGAGAAGTAGTGATGGGCAAAGTCGGTCTTTTGAGAGATTTCGGTCGCGTCGGTCACTCCCGCTTGTGATTCGATCTTCCATCGTCGATCAGAGAGACCGATTTTCCAGCTAGTGAGCAGTCCAAGTTGCCTACGATCAATGATCTCTCAGGAAAATCGTGATAGATAAAAAATCTGGTCGTTCGTGAGTTTCATACTGTAAGCATGACCGAGGTGTACAGCTTTGCTCTTGATAGCACAGAGCAGGCACAGAGTTTCAGTGCAGCTACCTCGTTCAGTGCCGGTTTCCGTGGAGTTGTGGGTAATTCTTTGAAAACAATTGAAGGCACAATTGTGCAATCGTGCGAAGGTTTGTTTTGTTTTTACACAATGCTCTTGGTTTGTGATTTTAAGTATAGTTATACGAAGAATATTAGGAATATCCCACTTGATTACAAAACTATTGAAGAGTGACATTTTATGGACCACAAATTATTAACAACTCATTATAGAAACCAATGATTAATAGTAATTTAGTAGCGAAATTTTATTTTGGTATGTAGTTCGAAACGATCAACGTTTTATTTTGGCTGTAAGAATTTAAAGCAAATTATCCGACTGTAGCACTAAAATTCAATTTTCAATTACAGTCTGTTTCACTTGTTCACGAGACGTAATATTTGTCGAGAATATTGAAACGATGGTTTATCGTGTATTTAAGTGACAGTGCAATTATGGAAATTCAGTGATTACAAATGTTATATGTGCTGTGATGTATTGCGTGTGTTCTTGTGGTGATATTTTGATATTTAAAGGTTATTTGTGTTAGGTAGACTTACGCTCCTAATGGATGTGTTATGACAGGAAATACACCATGGAGGTTATAAAAGTTTCTGTGCTTCTGAAATGGCATAATATTGCGTTGTGTTTCTGGACGTGAGTTACACGAAGAAAGTGTATGTTCAACTTATGCTAAAGTTATAGTTTATGTCGTAAATTTACCAAGAGTTAGTGCTTCAAAAATAGCCTTTAATGGTGGGTTTTTGTTTGTTTACGTCGTAGATTTTTAAGTTACAGTCCCCCCTGAAATAATCTCATAGTTTGCTGCTGTGTTTGTCTAAGAGTGAATTGCATGTAAAAAAGCGAACGTTCAACTTTGGTAAAGGTTTGTTTACATCGTACTATATATCTATAATTTAGTTACTGTGCTTCTGAAATACTGTCTCGTGATCGTCGAGTGCTTACAATATTAATAAATGCCAAAATCGAAGATTTGTTCATAGGTTAACGTAATATTCGTCGTTTATTGTTTACATCGTAAATATAAAGCATAAATTCAGAGTATTAGTGCAAATACAGGAGTCCAAGACATTCGCTGTGCATATATATATCTGTGATTCTAATAATAACAATCAGTCCTACGATGAATACTGTTTTGTGAAGTTGCTTCTGTCGTGATGTTGTTTTCTTCTCGTGAAGCACTTCTTGTGCCAAAGTGAACTGAATAGGACTTCACGTTTACTATTCTCAATATTTGTTGAAATATATGCATTTTTTCAGCCACTTAAGTGATTTATATCTAATGTAAAACGCTCCTTACAAAACATGCTTCGTTTGTTGCCATCGATTAAAATCGTTGGGGTTTCACCATGCACTTCGTCACTTAGATAACTAATCAAACTAGTCAATTATATTGATGTTCAGTAAATATGTTTTTCGCAATGCCACATAGATTCTAAATGTTTAAAAAGCATATTATTAAATGATGGTTTGTATATTTACCTGCGTACCTTTCAATAAAATGTATATTCAGTAAAAATGCACTTTGTTATACCTACCTAGTATTGAATCTTTAGTGCTATATTAATTCCCCCTCACAAAATGCTTTTGCCCGTACATTGGAGATGTTAATTGGTTACGAAAACGATTTGATTATTATAGTTATGTCTTACAGGGTATTCAACAGTTATACATATCTTAATTCTTATCAGTTAACATATATTGCTTCTAAGCTACCTATAAGAAATGCCTAATACACACAAAATATTTGTTATTATGATGTGTATGAGTAGGGATTTAAAAACTGATTGCAGGATGTGATGAATCTTCTTAAATTGTTTGGCACTGACAGTGCTAATTTTAAACCCACTACATTCGTTCTTCCTCTAGATGATATTTCTGCTATCATTAAGAAGCACCAATGCAATGCAATAAAATATGTAAGCGTCAGTGAGTTTCTCTGCTATCTGATTGCTACTCTAGTTGCCATTTACTAGACTATATCATGTAACAGGTAGGGAATACTATATCTAGGCAAAATTATAACTAGTTTACTCTGTAGATTTTATGAAATACATGGAACAATCAGGTTATAAGAATGTTTACTAAATATCTGACCTCAATATATATGTTTATTATCTTTGCAAGGAATAACCTCTGATCAATTATTAATTTACACAATGGTTTAGTGCTTATCAATGGTTATAGCCATCAATAACTTCAGACCAATATCCACTCTGCCAGTTCTCTCTATATTATAGAACTGTAATCAGAAAACAGTAGTGTTTACATATCATATGAATGATAACAGTTGTATGTCATACCTAGTTTTGATTCAAAGAAGAAAAATCAGCTGTGCATACTGTGGCAAATGTTTATTTCCCCCATGCAATCATTGAATTTGCTAGAACAATATACATACCATCTTGGATTATTAAGAGTAAAGATTCTGAGTGTATTTCATGTTGATTTTTGCTTGATATACTTACTGAATACTTATGGGAACTAAAGCTAATATCTTTTTATTAATTTTCTTTTGACATTTTGAAAATATCTCTTCCTTCATGCTACCGTAATGGACTTTATGAAAGAATTATTCTCTGTGGGTTTGGCAATGTTTAAATAATAGATTAGAGTTGAGTATTGGAACAGGATTGTGATTGAGGAGTGAATAGCGTAAGAGGAAGATGGAAAAAATTGTGGGTTCATGATGTGGTGGAAGAGACATTAAAGGAGGAAATTAGGAGTCTTAAGAATAGGAGAGAGTGTGAATGAAGTAATGTATGAATGCAATAGAGGCAAAGGATATATGCCAATATATGGTATTATGGAGTAAATTATTATAAGAGAGCCAGTTTCCAAATCCAAACAGACATCACTAACAGCAGAGAGCAAACAATATCATGTGATAAGTTGTGTGCCTCAAGTTATCCAGGTACTCAATTACTTAGCAGTCAACTTAAGTGTACAGATGTGTGACTTAAAGTCAACTTGATCAGAATAAAATTATTTTTTATGCCCTCATTTAAATTAAATGTCATAATTTAAGTCAAGTATGCACTCATAGTTTTGGTAACACCCTTTTATAAATTGAAGAAGTTAATGGAGAAGAGGGTCATGAATGGATAATAAAGCAATGGTAGGTAATCAATGATTTTTCACTTATAACAAAATTTTAGTGTAAAATGGATTTGGTCTATAATGCTTCATGCTTAATGAATGCTGTTACATATTATTAATATTATTTATTTCACTGATATGAGGAACCTAAGAAGCTTTCTCGGGTTTCCAACAGGGTGATGGTCTCCATGTAGGCTGACGTTTCGATGTCTGACTCAGTCATTGTCATCAGGGGTGATGAAAACTAAGGGTTGTGCAACCATTCATAGATCCATTTATTTTTAATAATCAATAAGTGAAATAAATTTTGGTGTAGGTTTTTTACAATTACTACTTGGCTTATTTTGAATATGTTCCTTGAAACCCCAATATGATTAAGTCTTAAGTCGACTCCTATTGTCATGATCTTTGGTAAATTTATGAATATTAATCAACTGTTATCAAAGGACATGCTATGATGTATTGTTTACCTGTAGTAGAAATTAACAAGGGTAATTATAGCTGTTAGGCTCACACATGCCAGATTGGACGAAGAGCAGGAACGAAGGGAACATAGTCCACTCAGCATCTGTGGATATTTTTCCTCATGGTAAGTGGCTTGCCATCTCACTCCAGAGTATAGATTGAGAATGGTCATTGAGTAGAAACCATTAGAGGCTTAAGACAAATAGCAAAAAACAAATAGTGGAATGAAGTTGTAACTGGGGCAGAATTTTAGTGGAACGAGGTGTCCTACTCAAGATATTAAATGTCTTGTATCAGCAATATTCAAGAATTATGGGGGATATGTAATGCCTCAAGTCCTGATATAGGATGTAAACAAAAGGTTGGTTTGGAAGGTTTTATAAAGGGTTGTGGACTTCGGTGGATCTAAACCATTGGCTAATGTTGAGAGGGTGAGATTAGACTAAAGTTATATGAGGAGTGGCTCTCGAGAAGGATAATGAAAGTAAGATAGAAGAGAAGTTAAGAGATACTTGACTAGGCATTGAAGTTACATATAACAGTGAAGGAAATTTAGGAGTCCACTTTATGTCAGATAGTAGGTAATTAAGAGGAAATGAGGTCCTGAAAGGCACTTTTGAAGGGAAAGGTTTGCTTCATTGGGAGAGGTAGGAAAAATATAGGCAATTGAAATGAATGGATGTGATGCGCAGAACTAAATTGAAACATTTTAAGGAAAGAAATTTTTGAAGCAGGAAGGGTGGAGTGGTAACTGCAGTTACCACTCCACCCTTCCTGCTGGTCATGACCACTGAAATATATGTCTGTTAAGCTATCTGTATACCATTATAATGGTGGTAAAATGTCATGGTCAGGCAAATATAAGAATTAAAGTGAATGTGGAATGAATAGACGTTGATAACAGTCCAATGCTATAATTGCATTACTCCACCAATGTTTAAGATAGGCATCAGTTTTTAAACCAAAATAAGATTTTCTTTGCCACTATAGGTTTCTGATTATCCTCATGAATGTTCTGCTAACTTCCTGCAGGTTCCTTCTAAATTTTCCTGCTAAATATTTACCAGGGATTTTGGATGTACAATGAGTAATTAGTACTATCAGAAATTTTAATTTGTCCTTTCCAAGGAATTAAATTTTAAATGAATATGGTCTAATTGTAAGCTCCTGTGTACAAGCCATGTTCGAATACACACTTTGATGGATGATACGATGATTACAAATTTCCAGCACTATTTTACAGTATATGATGCTCTATTGCACGCAGAAATACAGTCTTTATTTATCTAATTGCTCACATACAGCATTTCTGCCAATTTAAAGTGACACAGTATCGGTGGTATGAAGTCATATATTGCCTTACTAAACATGTTAGTACATTTTGATTGAAATAACTCCTTGCCCATTTCAATGGGATGCCTAAGGCTGATGTAATGGCCCACTCATGTAATTCATTTTTGCTTACAACCAATTACAGTATTACGATATTTACATTGTACCGTTTATTGAAGCTACACTCAGCGCAAATGCAAATGAAATTCCGGAAACTCATACTGATATTTACTGATCAAGCCTATGTACATTTTTTTAACTTACTATTCACTACAAAAGTATAATGATGAAAGTATGAATCAAATTACCTGTGGGTAATCATAATTTGCAGTTATCATGTCTCGAACGGTGTTTGGATCTAACCTATATTAACTGGAATCACGCTATTATTCCCTGAATCAAGTTCTTCAAATACCATTCCTCTAAATGAAAAGGAGAGTTATTGGCACATACGAAATTTTATTCTCCGAAAAAAGGATTCGCTGATGAGATTGCAGTTAAAAATATTTGAAATAACACCAAAAGCAAACTGCATTCCAAAAACAAACAATTCTGGATGAATTCACCGGTGATTTTAACACGCCAATACTTCGGAAGACATATGGGAAGAAAATTCAGACGAAGGGAAAGCCAACGGACATCCAATGAAGCACTGGAAACATTCTTGATTGACAGCAACACCATCAAAGTCTAGAAAAAGTGATTGAAGAGAGAGGAGCGGAGTTGAATTTTTAAAATGCATTGGCAATATGAATCACAGTTGTTTATATAAACGGCCGGTGTATATATATAATACAGCGGCATGGGTATCAGGTTTGATTTCTAAGCGATCACGTCATAGACTCAGATATTTAATTATCACACAATTTACGACTCGTCGCGGCAAAGGAAAACAATTCATAGGGATATAGTATTGTACTATACTACTTACAGGTGACGATTAACCTATTGCACGTAATAAATAACGGCACTACATAGCCAACGCAGTAACAAATAATGCATTGCTTGGCGAATTAACAAACGGATAAGTACCTGGATCATGTTTAATTTCCATTGCATTCCTTTTGAATCTTAACCCAGCTGTCTCTTTGCCGACAGTGTAACGGATTCGGTCTTCATTTTTAATGATGTTATTATTCTACTAAAAAGCGAGCCAGCAAAACTGGTAAAACTCTCTCGATGCAAGATATTTATGTCGTGATGTAAATTGTTGACTGTTATTACGCTGCGTCTTTGTTAGCGCAACCGAGCGGAGCATCGAATAACTGCCTACATCTCACGAAAGAGCGAGTAACTCTGGAATCTCTCGTTATAAAACTCACTCAAGATTTTTTTGGTCGGTCTCAAGTCTCGTGATCGATATTTGATGTCATACAATCATTCCTGTCGCGATCGGTGAAGATCGCCTCGGTCATTGGAGAGAAGTCGTTCATCGATCTTTCTTTTAAGAGAACTTGCTCTCGGAATTCGATCTCTCACGACCGACCCATCACTACCGAGAAGTGCTAGCGTAAATCAGTGGCGAGGTGTGACAAGCTCAGAAATTCGTGTTTTTTGCCCTTGTAATGCTACAGAGCAGAGTGCGAAAGCCAGATACTGAGTTTTATTGGTCAACGAGACCTATACTCTCCTCTCTTTTTTTTGGACACACAATGTCTTACCGATGATTCGTAAAAATAAGGCAATAATTACATTATGCCTATAATAACGATTTTGATCCCCAAACACACCCCAACGCCAAACTAAATAAAATATGGCCGATTTGCCAGAGGCTGGAGGAAAAGTTCAAGGCACTCCATACACCAGAGACGGACGTTACCATCGAAAAGAGCCTACTCTCGAACAAGGGAAGATTGGGGTGGCGGCAGTTCATGCCTATGAAAAGAGCTTCATTTGGCAAGTATTTTTTCTTTGTGAATCGAGAACTGGATACGTGTGGTCAACGACAATTTACACGGGAAAGGGGACTGTGTTGGATAAAGACTGCCCATTTACCCATGACCTCAAAAGTGATGATGACTCTAATGAAGCCATTATTTGGCCTATGATATTTCCTGACGATGGATAACTTTTATACGTCTCCAGATCTAGCCGACTTGCTCGCTTCACACTCCACTGACTCATATGGAACACTGAAGAAAGGGATTCCAGCACACTTCAAAGATAATCAAGTAAAAGAAATGAATTTTCTTGTTTTTGTCATAGAATGAATTCTGTTATAACATTTTCAGAGCAAAAGTTGTCATGCGGGTTGCCTAACTTCCATTAATGTTTGTGCGTTGTTCTTGATGTACTATGGACTAAAATTAATAGTTAACATTAACGTTGTCGGCAAAGTATATACATTTGTAATATAAACTAAATGTATTCATCATTAGATGTCTAACTAAGGTTTACGGGAAGGAAAGTTATACTGATATGCAGGTTGCCTAATTCTCTTAAGTTAATGGGCAACATTCAGAAATTATTGAATAAATCATTAGTTATTTGGAATAAAAAATAAAGGAAAACATTTTCAGATTTGCCTCCCTTCAATGCTTCTGAATCTGAAATAAAAAAATATGACTTTTTTTGACCGGTTTTGTAAAAAAAATTAATCAGGGAAGCGGTTAAAGGGTAGGCTAATACCAATGTCATGTATCTCTTCCTCCATTTCCCAATAATCCTTCTCTAGCTAACCAATCCACCAATGGATACACATGACCCCAGTGGGCATTTAATTTTGCAAATAACCAATCAATAAACCAAAGTGAATAATTGTCAAAGTTTACAAGGAGTAATGTTAATGCTAGCAAGAGAAAAATGTGAGTACATGAAAAAGTTATTTGGCCAATGCATATTAACAATTCCCATTAAATTTCATGCCATAGCTCAAGTGTCATATTTACCAGTGTGTGGGGGATGAGTTTCTGGTAGAATTAAATGCTGGAATGTCAATGTCACATATACTTCAGAACCAAGCCAGTGGTCGCTGATAGCACGAATATAATACTGTGGAGGCAAAGGCTCTACCAGAGGAATAGTCATGACTAATTCTTGAGCTTCATTTTTTATCACCTAAAACAGAAAAAAATATAACATACAAATAAGAGATATGCAGCACGATTTACAACACTTTATTACTTGCTTACTTCAAGTAAAAGATATAATGCCTTATTTATAGAACTAGAGATATATTTTCAATGAAAGCTATACCTACATATTTACAGCACAAAATTGTATTGCCTGTATGCAATGGGAACTTAACAATGACTCCATTTGGTTTAGTAATGCATCTGTATGTAACTGCCTGAGGGCACTCTCAAAATATACTTAGACTTTTTAAATTGAAGAAATGGGCTGTAAGGATATTGGTGGGAAAGGGAAAATATCACAGTTTCTGGGATCTATTTTTGCAAATTAATGCTTTAATTTTACCTTGTTCACATGCACCTACTGTTTAATCATATATGTTAAGGATCAAAATTTTCAACAGATTCAGACTTGATGTAATGGAAGGAATAAATATTATAACAAACACAAATCACATTTTCCACAGGATTGATCCTCAGAAAAAATCTAACAGGACAATCCTGAGGAAAATTGATGATTAATACTGAGGAAAACCCCAACAGGATAATCCTATGGAATAAAAGCAAATTGTGTTCGATTCAATAAGGAACAAAATTATATTTTTAATCTTAAGTCGACAGGAATCTTCAAGATCATGATACCAGAAACAAAAAAAGATATTAGGACAATTTCTCATTACTTTGGTTTACCGTATAGACTTGCGTATAGTCTGACATTTTAAGATCAAATTTTTGGGGAAAAAAATGGAGGGTGGACTAAACACGAGTAATACTTTTGATGGTTTAGATCTTGTAGCATGAAAGAAATTGTGGTATATATTAATCAGGACACACAGCTTCATGACTGTGCAATATCCCAATTTCCAAATCTGCTCAAGTGACACCTGAGACAAAAGAAGAACGTGCATCACATGTAATGTAACTATTATATGTATTGATATTCTTTATACAATATTGATATTATACAATATACAATCCATATTTTCCTAAATGAAAGACACACTGTTCATCCTACAAAAATCCCTAAAAAACCACCCAGTGAGTAAATTGGTCAATTTCAAGGACAGAATTTCCGAAACAAAACTCTAGCAATGGGCTTCCGGTGAAGTATGGTGCCAATTAACTGGATTCCAAACACTCATTGTTGAAATTGGTGCCAATTTTACTTTAGATTTATCAGCAGAAATACGTTTTTCATGGGTATCATTGATTATAATCTATAGCAGCAATACATACAAGTAATCTTATTTTAGTTTAAATTTTTTTTTATATACACTAAAATTAAGGATGGTGAAATCTTGGATCATGCCATGTCACCATGTATGTTTTGGTATTCGGTAAAATATTAAATCTTTGTCACCCTAAAAAATACTGAAGGGTAATAGAAAGGTTGCTTGTTATTTAAAATTATGTGGCCAAAACTTAGATTCATCTTACATGCCTGAACAAAAATGCACCAGAAAATACATACACAGGACACCGTGTTTATAACTAAGATCAATCTTAATATATATCCACTCCTTGGTAAACATGTTCATTTGTTCCAGAAAATTTGAGCACTAACTGAAACAGCACTATTAGAAGCATTAAAACTGCATAAGTGGTAGTGCTACAATAAAATGATTCGTTCCCAAGACTATATTGAACAATGTGAAACTGTAAGAGTACGCATTATGAAGGGTGATTGCACGCCCGTTCAATCATGACCGTGGCCTAACCATCTACGAATCTTAAACTTTTTGCCACAAAGAAAACTATGATACAAATGTAAGTTACCAAAACGTGCCCAACTTGGTGTGCATCTTTGGTGCATCAGGTCCACCTGGTCTCCGCCAAGGGAACGTCGGGTTATAAGGAAAACGACAACTCACATCTCACGATAAGATTTATTGGTAATTTGCCAATACAATTTGCGGTAAAATCAACGGACTCGCGGCACCATTTAATCCCCACCCTCTACCAACAACCGACCAACTGCCACATCTTTGCGCGTTCCCATGCCCCCGCCTCTTCTGCTGACACTGACGGTTGCACTTGGTGGTTGACGGCACTTCAAATAGCTAAGAGACAACAAAATGGTAACCCACAGCTCCAATGTCACTCCAATAAATGTCAATCTAATGATCAGATTTAAGATATAATGACATTTTTGTAATAAGGAGACAACAATCTGAATTTTTTTTTCATTATCAGCCATAAAGATATCTATTCTGAGCTCTTAGACGAGTTCAATTTTACCAGTTTTTTGTTCCACATTTAGGGTCCGATACAACAATGGAAAGGTGAACACATTTTGCATCTTTCATGGTGTGAAAAATCAACGTTTGACAGGTAGTTTTAGGTTGATATATGTATTTTTCAATAGTTCAAAACTTTATACAAAAAAAAAGTTAGTGAGTTTTTTAGTCAACTGCACAAAAAAGGGCAAATAAAATCGTCTGTACCAGTTGTGCCTCCAAGAAAATTGCACAATTGAAGGTTATAAGTTTAGAGTGGGAAGTTTATAAGTATAGGGCACATAAGAATGTTATAACAAATTAATATAGGGTGGTCTGTGCATGTGCTATTTGCTTATTTATGCTTCTAATGCCCATCTATTCACTACTAAATCCCAAACAATAGCTAACCCTGAACTATGAGCAGAGGTAGGGGGATAAGTATTTCTTGTGCAACATCAGTCATCGGTGTTAGTAAATTGTTGCAGAATAAATACATCATTTTCTCAGAGAATATTAAAATCTGTTTTGTCCCAAAAATTTAGACTTCCATGGAAATTCACGGGGGCTTACGCTCAGCAGAATGTCAGCAGAAAGTCTGGCAGCTATAATAAAAGCTAAGACTTACATCAGAAATTAAGATAGAAATGTGGAATTTCAATTGTAGTTTAGTCTACAAGGACCAATTATGGCAGATGCCTAGCTTCTAAGAATCTAGCAACTTCAATTTCTGATGCCTTCTGCATTGGTCACAGCATCGCTGTGAATTTTTATGAAATGCCATGAACGTTTTGGATACCACTAACGTGGAGCAGGAAAGTTAATGAAAGAAAAATGGTACATATTATATTTTTGTCAACGTTATAATGTGAAGCCAACCTAATCAAGTCATAACTATTCAGGAAGTGGGTGTACATTGATTGTAAGCTTCCTGACTATCAATCCTGTCAGATGCCAAGAGTTCCCAAACATTCCATGTTCTTGAGTTTAGAAAAACCTATGATTGAACTATAGATGAAATGTATATGAAAAAATACAATTTTTCGTAGAAATGAGGTTGGACTAAACACAAGTATATTTGGTATAATAAAAAATCCAGTATATGAGTGCTCTGTTTTAATTATTTACCAGCTGAAATAAATATAACTACAACAACACTGTACTTTAAAATAGAACTTTTGGTTGAGTTCAATAACAAAATATTTTATTACATAATGTAAACAATATACATTATTGTAAGACTTGGTGCTTTCCTGGCGTACGATATGAATAAAGTCTTCACGGGATTCCCACCAGGTTGGATGTTCAGCCAGAGCCGATGTTTCAATGGCTAACTCTGCCATCGTCCTCAGGGCGTTGAGTGCTGGGTCAAAATTTGTCCGGGTTTATATATCTTCCGGCCGTGCGTCAGGTCGTTTCTGATTGGCCGTTGTCGTTTCTTGATATCAAATTGAGACAATCCATAAGCCACCACAGAAACTGAAATGTAAGCTAACCAGAGTCAAGGACAATCTTGGACTGAAGACGCCAGGAGTATACCAAATCCCCTGCGAATGTGGAGAGGTTTACATTGGAGAGACTGGTCGGACTATCGAGACCCGGATTAAGGAACACAAGACTTGCATCAGACTGGCCCACCCCCAGAAGTCAGCCGTCGCGGAACATAGTATCAACCGGGACCATCGAATCGTATTCGACGACGCAAAACTTCTTTGCAGATCAAACGGATACTGGGACCGGTTGACAAAGGAGGCTATTGAGATAAGGTTGGCGGATAAAAACTTCAACCGCGATACGGGATACGCGATCAGCCATGCATGGAAACCAGTTTTAAAGATAATTAAGACGGCGCGAAAAAACAACATCCACAGAAACGACAACGGCCAATCAGAAACGACCTGACACACGGCCGGAAGATATATAAACCCTGACAAATTTTGACCCAGCACTCAACGCCCTGAGGACGATGGCAGAGTTAGCCATTGAAACGTCGGCTCTGGCTGAACATCCAACCTGGTGGGAATCCCGTGAAGACTTTATCAATATACATTATTGATTACGAAGTAAATCTTTCACTTTTTTACTGGTGTATTTCTTAGATTATGCTCATTCAGTATCATGAAGTTGTGAACTAAATGTGATTGTGGTTTGCCAATTATTTGACTTGTTCTGGGATCAATAAAATTATTACGAATTCCATATTTCTTAGAGTATGAGTCAAAGTCTTCTTTTTGTATGAAAAAGTCAACTAAAATCCATGACTAGGGCATAAATCCATAAGAAAAAATGTGCTTTATCTCCTTGTTGGACAATTAGAAAAAGCAGTCCATTATAGGTGCAAGGATTAATATCGAAAAATAGAGTAACAAATATTGAAAAATAAGGATATACAATTATCCCATTCATTTATTGATAAAGTCTTTAGCTACAGCATAATAGGCTGTGTAGACATCTACAGCAAAACTTGATGTGATTGTCAGCATTATTGAATGATTGTCATATTTTGTGTCATTTAACTCTTAAGTTCTTGACAGAGATGGCATTTAAAATAATATATGTACTACATCAATCATTACATATGAGGATTTACAACCCCCCTGTCACCAGTAGAAAATCAGGAAATCCTGGAGTTTTAGGCTTAGTACTAATGCAAAATTAGCACAATACAACTGGCCTTATGGAATAGACTTATTGCAAAGCAGAATTACGAAGTGTTTTTGGCAGCCGTATGGTGTAATATGAGGCTTAGAAAACACATCTAACAAAGTTTCAGGCATAATTTGGTGGAAACACAATGCATAATTTGGAAATAATTTCACTTTGTAAGACGTATTCCATAGAAAGTTTTATTTCTTCCAACCCAGGGTTTAGACATTACACAGCCATTACCATAAGATCTTGACAACTGTTTAAGAGTTGAAACCCTGGGTCAGAAAAATAAAACTTTCTTTGGATTATTACAAAGTTAAATTACTTCCAAATTACTGAAGCTTAGAACATGAATCTAATGCATATCTCATTGTCAGCAAATATTCTCCGTGAATCATGCAGAATAAGGATAGGTATGGCTTAGTCACCCAATACATGGACATGTGTATTAATGACACCGAATAGTCATCTTATGCATTTAGAGACTCAACAATATGTTGATAAGTTTTCATCTGCCCAAAAATGTAGAAATTTCTTGACTAATACTCAAATATTTGGCAACACTTTAATTACTACAACAGGCAAGAAAAAAACAGAAATACCTGTTTTTTTGTTATGGTGAAGTATTCATGATGATACATGAAGTTAGAATCTGGGTCTTCAATCCAAATCCAAAATGACTGAGAGGTTTTTCCATGAACTTTGTCATTCCACCTAAAAAATAATAAAATACTCAAATTACAGCAAATTATGCAAGGAGAATTATTTATCCCAGATAAATGATGATATATGTACCTATGTTGATAACTTGCAGTAAGTGTGATGGGGCACTAACCTAAAATTGGCTCTGACAGAAAGACGGATTCTAAGAACAGTTCTAGTTATTGGTTGCATGGTTTCTTCCATTTCTAATAGAGGGAATTCTTCAGCACATTTCTTAACAATTTCACCCATTTTTGGATGGCGGAGCATGCTACCTGTAAATATAATACAAGAAAAATAACAGCAACACAAGAATGGCATTACATTTGCCATTGAAATCAATGGCATAATATTCAGGGATGATTTCCATTGGGAATTTCATGGAGTTAATGCATTAAGTTTTCACATGAGAACCTTGTAGCCTTCACATGAATTCTCTTTTCTGCTGATACCGCTACTCTTAAAATTACCAATGAAAAAAGAAAATTATTGACACAAAGCACATTATGGATTAATCATTCAATAAAACAAAGAATGGAATGGGTATTTCCAAATGAGCTAGAAATCTGAGTGATGACTATGGTAAATCATAAGACAATAGATAAAAAAAAATTAGGGATGGGATGGTTAGTTTGTTGATTCCTTGATTTTATCAATTCCCACAGGAACTGTAAGAACCAGAACCAGCTGAAAAAATGAATTCTTCAGTTCAATTTCTAATTTATTTTAATTTTAAACAGAATAATTTTGGCAGATGGTAATATGTAGATACACATGATTTTATCATAGTATGCACACTGCATATGTTGTAAATATTTCCGTAGGAGACTGAAGGACTTAATGCCAGACTGCAGGACTTAATGCTAGACTGCATAGGCAACCAGCACCATTATGAGAAAAAAGGAGTATTCTCGACGAGTTACAATTTCTGCGCAGATAATTGAAGTTCCAAGGAAAAAAATTGCACATTATTTTTGCATAGATGAAGCATGGGAGTATAACTGGTTGAAGGCAATCTAGGTTTCAAATTGCCTAAAAACTTCTTTGCTTTTTCATAAGTATACTGCTCAGACACCATATCACCACTAATTTATCACCCATGCACGAGGCCATTGTCACAACAAGTAATTCAATGGAATTACCAAAGTCCCGCAGTCGATTGAAGGTTGAAACTCGGAAGGAGACCACCTCGTACAAATGACATGCAAAAACTACTCGCTGCACAATGAAAGGCATCATTCAAGATTTCAATAGGTGATCCAACTAGACGTAGTCCACACCACGAGTCATTAAATGAGAGTGCTAAATCGCCAAATATATTATATATCATCCATTATGATAGTTCAGCATAGCATTTCATCGTACGACCAATGGGGAGCAACTTCCTAAGGCCTTTTGGTGAGGCAGATAGGATGCAGTCATTTTGCTATCATGGAGGAGTAGCATCTGACACGATTTTCAAAAAATGTTTGTCATTGTTATGTTACTCGATGAAATTTAGAGTCGGATGTAAATTAACATGCAATTAAACCTTTAGAAACTCAACTTTATAAGCCAGAATGATTTCTGTAGCACATTTTACTTCAAAGAAATAATTAACTCTGATAATACTACAAGGTATATGAAGGCATAAAATTGATGTAAAGAACTTGCTCATCTGACCATGCACGTTAATTTTACTTCCAGAATCATGATCCATAATTCGGGCCCTATCGTTGTTCATAATGTGTCAACTAGCTTTTCTGTCGTTGTGTGTCATGATTCCCAGATTAGAATTTAATTATTTTCACAAGAGATCACAGAAATCATTCTTTAGGAAGTCAGAAATTCTCTTTACCATGCAAATATATCTATGTTTGGACCTATCTGCTCCATTAATATTGGGATTAGGTAAAGCACTATGAGGAAAGCAAGGAGCTCTCATGGGAATGATAAATTCGCATACGAAAGTGTATATGATTTACTATGAATGGCCTTAAGGAAAACTTTGGAATCATTATTACGACAAACAAATTTTACGTCATCAAAAGTAATGTAACCCGATGCGCCGGATTTTCCTTCTCCGGGACACCTTTTACTTTCCTCTCTTCCTCTACGTCATATTTTTCTTATTTTGTATATTTTTTTCATCTGTCTTTACCGCTTTCTTCTCCCACCTTCTAACTCCCCTTTGTTACTTGCTTATTAATATCTCCGTCTCCTAGTTTCCCCATCATCATCATTATTTACATCCTAAGTTTTGAATTTTTATCCCTCGAAAATACCATTTACATCACTACTTTTACCTAATTAAGCCATCAAACCCCGACAATCATGGAACATCGACGAAGCTTATGGCCATTGGGTTACAGTAATAATGATCTTTAGACAAATGGACTCATTATCTTTTAATAAAACACGAGAGTGAAAACCATCAACGAAAACACCTTATGATTAAGTTTTTGTTCCCCTAGAATTAACTGGCACCTTCGGGATTGTCTCCTGGACAGTAGCGTATGCGTATCATTAACGTCTGGGGGGGGGGGGGTTTCATTAATATTTATGTGCATCATCATAAAATGATATTTAGATTATTATTCACTTTAACAATAATTAAATTAACATTCTCTTTTTGTGAAGATAATTCAACCATATTTTTCAGCCCAATAAGCAAAATTCTAAATGATAGGACAAATGATAGAGCTGGTTTGATTTTACCGTCGTAAATAGGAGCATGAAACTATGAAATGGGTTGTGATAAGTTCGATCTAAAGGCAGTACAAGAGGAAAACTGATAATTTTGGAGGACAAGCCCAGACCCGCGATATATCCAAAGCTGTGGTCTTCTGAGGTGTGTTATAACCAGATTTTACTCTATGTATAACTTGTAGTCAAAGCACAGACTTACCAATTTCTCGGTGATCCATATCACGTAGCCTGTCAACAGTCAGTCTTCTATCCTCAATTTTCTGAAGAATTTCAAATGGAAGGCAAATGAACTGTCTCATGGGACTCTGAAAGTCCCAAAGTTGCTGCTCGAACATTTTCCCCATTGCCAGAAATCGTCCAGCAAGGATGGGATTATTTTTCCTCAATACTATTTCAAATAGTGCTCTTACTATTCGACCAGCATTCTGTTGGTAAAGGGATTTTTAATAAAGAGTTTTGTTAATAATTAGATGGAACAAAATACTGACAAATAATAAATAGAAAATCTTAGGTATATGCAATTTAAATTTCTTGCTGAAATGTTCAACGCTTCACAAGTTTAAACACAAAGTCCTGGCAAAATGGAACATAATTCATTGACATAATTTGTAAGGCACAAAAAATGGACAGTTTGAATGATATTTCCCAATACAGCATTTACCATTTTGCTAAAAGTGGATTTATTGACATTTGGTGCCTGTATGAAAACTGCCACTAGCGAACAAAGGAATATCAGCTATCATTTTTAAACATATAAAATAATGATTTTCATTACCCTCAAAATAAAATGTACTTATTTTAAAACATTTGTCACCATTCAGTTCCCCAATGCAAGACAGCTTTTACAGTAATGCAGTTATTTTTCATACAACTATATTTCCAGATGCATATAATTACCTGTGAAATATATGAAGTGTCTGACATCAGGGAAAATGACTGTATCCTTCCTCTTGATAAATATGTCTGCAGGAGAATATTAACTTTACCATGAATATTCTCACTGCCTCCAGCCACAGGCACTTCACAATTATCTCTTGTTAGATCATCTAGTTCAGTCAGTTCATCATCTCGGACCTAAACACAATAATATTGAATTATTCATCATCCCAACTTAGTCATGAAAAAATATATAATAACTTTATAGTATTAAAAAATAACAGTATACATACAAGATAAAAATATGGTACTAGCATTAGTATTACAACATAATTGAGATAACACTTTACCTTCAGCTGTTCGAATTCCTGAGCTTGAGAAACCATAGAGAGGATGTCACGATCTGTCATTAGAGGTCTCATCAAATCGTTGAATATTTCTACAGTATCATATTTGATGTAAAAATGGCTAGCAGTTCGTCCGAGATCTAAAGAAAAAGCAAAGGATGAAAACATAATTTTGTTTCAGATGAATCTCATTGTTATTTTGTTTGATATTTCAGATATAATTGAAAAAAGTGACAAAAGATCGTAAAAAGTGATGAAAATATGAATTGATGTGTATAGGTAATGGAAACAAAGAGGCAAAGGAACACAATACATATATTTGGGATTACTTATTTCTCTATGAGGCATTTTTCTGAATAGTTTAAAGGGGATCTGGTTAAAAATATAACATCCACCACAGAAATAAGACTTAGGGGTGTCTATTTTTGTGTTAATATGATAAAATTTCATATTATGATTTAATTATAATAAAACTACCAACATACGAACTCTCTCAGTGATAATTATGAGGTATGTCCACAAAGGAAGTTCCGTTTTAATTTATTGCCACAGCAGAGCTGTAATCGCAGTCCGGTGCATCCACAGTAGTTGCATTGCACTGATTTTTGGGATAGGCACTGATGCCAAAAAGATGTTAGCCACTGTTGCGTATGCTCCGCCGTGCTTGTTAAAAATGGAAAAAAAAATTGAAAATCCCACCCCTTGTGAGATAAGATCTGTGATTCGTTTTCTTCAAGCAAAGAAGATTAAACCAGTCGATATTCTGTGAGGTTTATGGAGAAAATGTGTGATGAAAATGGAGTGATTCAATGGCAAGGAGATAAGTGTGAAAGTTCAATGAAGGACATAATGATGTGTATGGATGTTGTGAGGCACACCTGGTCTCCAGCAAAGACAAAAGCCAAGCAAACTTGAAAACAGCTCAAAAAACCATGTGCACGGTGTTTTGGGACAGACACAGTGTTCTCCTGGTGGCATTTTTTGCCAAGAGATGAAACAATAAATGCCAATGTTGACAATGCCAATGCCGTTGAATTGATCAATAAAGATGTTCAATCCATTTGTGACTGGTTAGCCATTAATCGGCTTAAGCTAAATCCAAACAAGACTAAGTCGATAATATTTGGCAGTCCTTCCAATCTTCACTTTATCTCTATGAGTGACCTTCTTAAAATAAGAGTACAGAATCTCCTTATAAATTATTCGAATACTTTGAAAAGTCTTGGAGTCCACTTAAATAATACCTTGAGCTGGTGGGAGCAGGTTAAAGCTATATCTAACAATGTGTATATGACACTGTACCAATTGAAGCACTTCAGGCATTTGATCCCTATTTCACTTCGTCAGAAGTTGGTTCAAACTCTTGTATTCCCACATTTTGATTATTGTTCAATTATTTTCTCAGATGTTAACACAGAACTCTGCACTAAGTTACAGCGACTTCAAAACTCCTGTTTGCGTTTTATTTTTAACATCTGTTACGATGAACATGTTACGCCTTATTATAAAAAAATAAAATGGCTGAAATTGGATAAACGCCGTATACTTCAAAAGGCTTTAAGTTTGTTTAAGGTACTGAAATCCAAAAATCCATCTTATTTGTATGAAAATATTATATATAATGCAAATACTGGGAAGAGATCAACTCGAATCACTGAGATATTCTATGTTCCTAAATACCAGTCTTTAATATTTGAGCACTCCTTCCTCATTTCTTCCTGCAAGCTACGGAATTGTTTACCTGAAAATGTTAGAAACTCTTCTAAAATTTCAATGTTCAAGAGAAATATGACTGAACAGTTATGTAACTTAGCTTAATCTTTTCATTTATCTAATCAATATGATCAATTCTTGAAATGTGATTTCATATCTGTGCATTGCAATGTTGAATGAGATTCGTCATGTTCTTTTGTTATCATACTGTTTGATGCTGCGTCTATTACTTTATATTCCATTATTCTTAATGCAAAATGTATAAGCAATGCGATTGATAATCTATGTTGCCTGTTTTAATTTCTCAATCCTTAATGTGTGATCGTAAATCTGTGCATATTTACCCTAATTTTCACATGTTATTTATTTTCTTATTCAATGATTATTGTTGGTTTATATGTGGTGTTCCTTAATGAAATTTGTATGTATTGCTGTCACCATTGGCCCCATTTGTTGTGGCATGTAATAATATTTAAATGTTCCAGGGGACATAAAGTCCCAGAACAATAAAGACTTTTCAATTCAATTCAATATTTACTGCAAGATGCTTAGAAAACTGCATCACGCAATTGAGAACAAGCACAAAGGAATGCTGTCTCATATTATTGTTTTGATCCTTGACAATATCCGCCGTCACACTGCAAATAAGACACAGACACTGATAGAGGGCTTTCACTGGGAACAATTTGACCACCCTCCTACAGCTCAGACCCTCCCCATAGCTAATTCCATCTCTTTTAGCACCTGAAGTCGTTCCTAGGTGGATGGCGGTTTGATGACAATGACGATGTGAAAGAAGCTGTTATCACATGGTTGACATCACAGATGGCAACTTTTTATGAAGAGGACATACAAAAGCTTGTGTCCCACTATGACATGTGCCTAGAAAATGGTGGGAACTACAGTGGAAGCCCGGTTTAACGAGTGCTCATAATCCCTCGGAAATCACTCGCTAAATCGAGCGCTCGTTGTATCCGAAAGTTTTGAATAAAGCCACCTAATTCTCATAGTCGTTCGTATTTACCGTTTTTCTTTTGTTTCCATGGTATTTGACGAAGGTAAACAGCAAAAAAAGTCGTTTCAGGCACAATCTGGTCGAATATCAACTAATTTTAAGAAAGAAACAGGACATTTTCCATTATATAAAATATTAATTCCTCCAGTTTCGGTGTTTTTCTTCCAGTTCTTCTATTTTTCGATCGCCGAAGAAAGCTGTAAAGACACCGTAACTAATCGGAATTAAAATATTAGGTATACTGTAGTTTATGCTTAATTTTGCCAATATGTCATGACGATAATATCAACTTTGTCGAGTTTTCGAATGTTAACCAGTACGTCCATCAGTTGGGAAAATTGGCCTGAAGGTTCACTGAAATACAGCATGTACCGGTGGTCGAAGATATTTCTCGCATAGTCACATATTCCTAGCAGTTTCTATGATTCAAATTCAATTATCTACCGAAATTTAGTGTAATCGAGTATTTATTTACACTAGAAAAGAAAATACCTCAGTCGATTGGCTAGCACATCATGTTTCGTGCAAGTGTAGTCAGCTTTCGCCTTTAACATCGGACCGTTTATGGGCAGTCCCTCAGACCTTTGCTGACAAAACCACTTGAATAGTGCAGATTCCATTTGAGGATGTTCCCCATGCTGCAAATGTTTTTGACTGCTAGGTCGTCCTAGTTCGGTCACTGCTGCACGAATTTTATCTTTGTCCTTTAATATTGTGAACAACGTAGATGACGACACACCAAACCGCCTCCCGATATCAGTCTTTGAAGAACTGTTAATTTTGCACTCGTCTACAATTTTAATTTTGGTTTTTAGGTCCAAAGATGTACGTTTCGCGGACATGATGCTGCCGCACAAACCACATGAGACAACCCATCCGACCGAGTAAACTCCGCCCCTCCAACCGAGAAAACTCCGCCCCTCCGACCGAGTAAACTCCACCCATCCGACCGAGTAAACTCCGTCCCTCCTACCGAGTAAACTCCGCCCCTCCTACCGAGTAAACTCCGCCCCTCCGACCGAGTAAACTCCGCCCTTCCGACCGAGTAAACTTCGCCCCTCCGACCGAGTAAACTCCGCCCCTCCAACCGATTAAACTCCGCCCCTCCGACCGAGTAAACTCTGCCCCTCCGACCGAGTAAACTCCGTCCCTCCGACCGAGTAAACTCCGCCCCTCCGACCGAGTTAACTCCACCCTTCCGACCGAGTAAACTCTGCCCCTCCGACCGAGAAAACTATCCACTTTATTTTACATGTAAAACATAGGCCTTTTGGCGGTACAAAGACAATCACTGGCTAAAACGGGATTCTCGCAAAAAGCCGTACTCACTATACCGGGCTTCCACTGTACATAAAAAATAGTTTAGGTTTGTAAACTTGTTTGATAATAAATTTTGTTTTTCAGCATGTACACTTGCCTTTTAAACGGAACTTACTTTGTGGAAGCACCTCATTCTTTTTCATGAAGAACTAAGAGGAATAGAAATGCACAATACAAGAAATACATATGGGAAAAACTTGCTTAAAACACTAAAGGTAAAAAAGGACAAAGGTACAGGCACAATTAGGTAGAGGTACAGTTAGATACTGGCAATTACCTGTAATATTCAAATCTCCAGTCCTCTCATTGAAGCGTATCATGTGAGCTTTATCTAAAGCTCTTGCAGCATTCTGAATGAACTCCCTACATTTTTTCTCTAAAGTTGGATCTTCCTGCGTAAAAACAAAAAGAAGCAACAACATTATGCAACTATATTACTGCAGAAGATAATACTTAAGTGCATGTGGGGAGAGACAGTGAACACCTCAAATGAACTATAACTTACCAAAACATCATTATAATTGATTCCATAAACCTGAGGATTTATTTTCATTCTTTCATACAAGTATGTATAGCTCAGCCATTCAACTGCCTCATCCAAATTACTTATAGTTCCAAGGGCAACCTGAATCAAAATAATGAAAAAAATTACTTAGGAATGTAACTAATATAACAAACTTTTCATTAAATAGGTATTGAATAAGGTACATGGTTCCAGCCAAAGAAAATCAGATAGGACATGAAACCTTCATGTGACTTCACGTATTTGGCACTGTTCACTGTTCCAATGGCTAGATACATGCACATTCTCTAACAAAGCTGTGCTTTGAAACAACTGGATACCATTAAAATATGCCAGGGCTGAATATCTACCCACTTTGTTCAAACATCGGCCTCTGCCAAGGTAGGCAGGCATTCAAAAGTAAAAGTTTGAAGTGGGAGACAAGTGAGTGAAGTCGGTAAGGAGAGGACAAATATTAAGTTAGGGTGAGGATAAAAAAGTATTACAGTGTGTCCTTGTTTAACGTTGTTAACTCGTTCCTGAAAAAGTAGATGTTAAGCGAAACAACATTAACAGATGGAGTATTTTCCATAAGAAACAATGTAAAAAATTAAAATCGGTTCCAAACTTAACAATTCTTCATTTCATAACAATAACGATTTCCGCACAGCATGGCGATAAAAGGTTGGACATATGGCATTATTGAATGAAGCGTTCAAACTATGTTAACCAGTACGTCCATCAGTTGGGAAAATTGGCATGAAGGTTCACTGAAATACGGCATGTACCGGTGGTCGAAGATATTTCTCGCATAGTCACCAATTCCTAGCAGTTTCTATGATTCAAATTCAATTATCTACCGCAAATTAGTGTCATTGAGTATTTATTTACACTAGAAAAGAAAATACCTCAAAAGTGCCGTTAGCACCGGTTTCCCTCTGAGTAAATAGAAATTTTTGTCCTTCACTGCGGGAGTGTGCGTATGCGAACGCAGTGAAGGGCAAACATTTCGCTCACTGTGATTGCGAAGTAGTAGGAATCAATTAAAATAGTGAGTGAAGTAGGGAAGGTCGGTGCTGTGTACAAAATTTTTGTTATTTCGAAACAATTTTTTAGGAACAGTATCACCCTCGACGATTTACTGCATCATGGAGGGATTAGAAAACTCCCTCTTACACACTAATTCAACACGAAAAATACGTTTTCGATTCACCTCAAACAGCAGTGAATCAAATTTTTCTACCACCAATTCTACCTTATGGCGGCATGGGATTTTCAGGTATTTTCCCCGTAGATATCTGTCCCTGGATCTACCATTCAGACATGGTATTATTAATACCATGCCATTCAAGATGGTACACTAAAATTGGTTTGAGTTTTAAATCACCCGATGCATTGCCCCCCAATAACAGCATAGTAAATAATAAGCTAATATAACAGTTATGAAACAAATTACGCAATAATTAATCCCTCAGGTTTACACACGCTTTTACACACGCTATGGAGAATTAACGCCAAACTTTTCCGCCGAATGGAAATTACGCATCAGATGCACCAAAGTCCTATTCGTTATTCATTTTTTTTGGTTGCGCAAAATTTGAACAACGTTAACGTGAAGCACTGACGACGTTGAATGATTAGGGGTTTTAATTGTTGGGCAACATTATTGTGAAACAACGTTAAATGGGAAAACGTTAAATGAGGACACACTGTATGTACTTTCAAGTCTTTAAAAATTTTCTTCAAAGCAACAGAAAAACAGCTTCTACAACATTGATTGCCTCAACCATTTCTTTTTTATTTATTTATTTTCACATCCCCGAAAACAGCACGAACGGCCTTTTTACATCGGGTGTATAAACATGTAACAATGGACGAACACAAACACCCATGTCCTGAGTGGTGAAAAATCCACTCAGGCGGGACTCGAACCCGCGACCCTCAGTTTAGCAGACGAGGACTTTACCCCGTCGCCACCGGGGCCGACTTTTGTATGTACAGTTCTGTTCAAATAAATCGTACCACCGAAAATAAGTCCGAACCACGCCCCCCTGAGATGGGTAGCAACAACCTTCCCAAGCAGAACGAGAGCCCTCACTCCCCGTAGCTGGGGAAGTTGAACCACCCACGGAAGGAAATTTATTGAAAGAGAAAGGAAAAGAAGCCTAAAATAGTCACTGTAGCGAAATTAGATCTGTAAATATGTTCCCACCTAATGTACACATTTTCGTGCTCACGACACTTATTTTATGCAATTTATTGCTCCATTTTGTCAACGCCTAGCTTAAGTGAAATGGCGTAAAATTAAGCCTTAACTCTATACTTTTAATAACAAGGCTAAATTATTTTTGTTTGTCTGATTCGTCCTTGTAAAGGACCCTGGCATGTATTGAATGACATGGCTTACAATTTAGATTTTGGAAGGGCGTTGGAACTTCACGTTCTTGCAGCGAATATTTTCGTGAGAATGCGGGGCTCAGAAAATCGGAGGGACGTGCAGATGGAAATAATGCAGGTTTCGTACTGATACTATCGTTTTTGTGACAGTGACCGTTTTGTTATTCAATTTTGAACTTCAATTAAGAGCGAGTATAATCCGTGAACCAAAGATATCATACAATATAATATGAAGATCATTAAGCACGCTGATATCTAAATTGTGCCCACCTTCCATTCTGGAATCCTAAGAGTGCGGCCTTTTTTTTACTCCTTTCCTTAGTTTACAATTCATTGCAGGGACAGTTCCTAAACAGAAAATATTTGAAGAGAAGATAGAAGTGTGTTCGGCTGTCGCAATATCTTTTTCATGCAAGGGAGCTGAATAATACCTATTGAATTGATGAATCCAAAATAAAGATCACTTTGCTCAATAACATCGATATCTCATTAGGCTTGCTTTATCAGGGTGTCCGGTGAATCTCAATTTCTTTTTTTCCTGAGTTTTCCAGGTTTTCCAGGCATATTTTTGAATTTTCCAGGGTCATGTCGCACTTCATTTCTAACATATTTTTAATGAATTTCTATTAAAATTGGCATATTTTGCTGATTTGAAAAATACGAGAAATGTCTACATCTACATACTACCCCGCAAGCCGCCTCAGTAGGCGTGTGGCGGCTGAAGTGTTAGGACACCAGCAGTTTACATATAAAAAGGAAACGCTCTAATGAAATTACGCCTAGCATTTATTAAAGTCCCTTATTGTTCGGGGGAAAAACGAATTCCCATACCTATCCGTTCGGCAACTTATCTCTCTTAATTTATCGTTTCTGTCGGACCTGGAAATATAGTGGGGTTCTAATATGATGTTCTCCATGTCGCTCTGAAAGATATCTATTCTCAATTGTTCAAGTAATCTAAGCCTAGCGCGCAGCCTCCGAGTCTCTAGCGGCTCCCAGCCTAATTCACTTAACATCTGTGTAACGCTGTCTGTACACCCATAGCAGTTTTTGATGAATCGCGCAGCTTTCCTTTGTATTTTATTAAGTTCCCGGATTAAGTCTTTCTGCACCGGATCCCATATTCAAGGTGTGGCCGGACGAGTGCGAAATAGCACCTCTCTTTTACTTTTTCATCTGAAAATCTTCCCACAATACGCTTGTTGAATCCTAGCTTCTTCAGAGCTCTGCCACAAATATTTCAAAAATGAATTCCCCGCGATAGGTCCGAAGTTATCGTAACTCCTAGATACTTCACTTCATCTGTTGCCTTTATGTGAACACCATCCACAGCATATACATGGGAATAGTTGGACGACCTCCGCAAGAAATGTACTGCCGTGCATTTGCTCAGATTAAGTTCGAGTCCCCACTCTTGCCTCCACACATGAACGTTGTTTAAATCCGATGATAGAGTTTCAAAGAGTCAGAGTGATCGCTAATTTCACGATAGATGACAGCGTCGTCAGCAAATAAACGTATTTTACTGCTAATTCGAGAGCATAGATCATTTATGTATATAATGAACAAAAGGGGGCCGATTACGCTTCCTTGTGGGACACCTGATATCACTTTAACTACATCAGAGCTAATTCCGTCAAGAACCTACCTACTTGGAGTTAAATAATAGAGTACATATACAAGGAATGTGGAGTAATATGGGTTTCATTTCAACCAACAAATAAACAAAAACGGTTAACTGTAAGAAACTGGTGTGATTTTTCTCAACAAGTGCATTTCCGATTCAACTTCTGCAACAAATTTCTCGGATTTTCAAGAAATTGTTTTTTTTTTGGGTTTGCAGCTCGAACTTTTTTCAGTACCTCTTTATTATTCTTTTTCCCTTGATGCTTTGGTACCTTTCCTCTTCTCCGCTAAGGCTTCACTGAACTTTGCATGAGCATTTTGGAAACTGTGAATTAATTGCTTTGTGATATATCACAAAGTATACCTATAGGTACGGATCTACCACCCGAAATAATTCAATTTGAACAAAATTGTATTTGTTGGACAATACACGAATTATAATTAACTTGGGTTGACCCTGTACAAAGGGCCTGTCAACTTCAAACCCGAGGGCTGTGATTTCAACACGCAGTGACCGCAAAATGTATTTCCGCTCCTTCAAAAACATTTCTAAAATGAGGGGTGTTGAGATTATTGGGTGAGGATTATCAATCATATAACAATGCCCAATTATCCATTTAGGTTGCCGGCCGAATGGTTTTCGTATAATAGTGGGAAATTCCACTGCGCATGCCCAGACGTTTAGATTTCTCGTAAATTTGGTAACACCAAGAATTCAATTCATACGGCTCTTGGAACGGAATCAAGATTTCCGTGCGGAATTCTGTTTCCGCTGAAGGAGATATACAATCGCATTTTGGCATCAATTCCGATTCCATTCGTAGCGGCCATTTTACGTGGGAATTATTCTATGTGGAATTTGCCTTGTTATGCAATTGCACAAACTTGAAGCACAAGCTGCGAGCGGCCGCACAGCTGCAAAAAGAGTATGAAATGAACAGGGAGCGCAAGGCTACGCTGATTATGAGCCAAGCATAATTCAATCAAAGACACAGGTTAAACCTCTCTCTCTCTCTCTGCCTCAATGGAAACCGGCTGCCATCCATTTTCCAGGGTTTTTCGGAAAAATTCAAAAATTCCCTAAGTTTTCCCTGAGTATTCCAGGACAAAATATTTCCCTGAGTTTTCCAGGTTTTCAAGGTTTTCCAGGTCGCCGGACACCCTGTTTATCCCCGATACTCTTTTAGTCCAAGTCTACATCTGAAGGCAACAATATTCATATTTTCGAGGAAAACACCTCATATCTTGACTATTTAAACTAAGTTTAGTTGATATCCATGATTGACTAAGTTTTGTCTCCGAGCTCCTTATAATTTCAAATGCCTCTTACCTACGGCGATCGTATAAGGCCCCGTATCGTAAAAGTTTTGTCCCCATTTTGCTTCACCGACATTACTGAATTTCTTAATTCCCCTTCAGCCAGATTTTATCACGCACCATGCGCGATTAACTGAAAGAAAAACATTCATAAGAGTAACTCCTATGATGTTCGTTGTGGATTTTCTCCATACTTAATTCCAGAAAGAGTAAATGATTGCAAGAAAAAAACTGAACCAATATAGGGTAAAATGACAAGAGTTAAATATGGCATCTTGGAAATGATATGGACTCATTTTTATTATATTTAAATTTGCAAGTGTATTCATTAATGTTAAGAATAATCGCAATTTTCGACTTTTTTCGTTATCTCGTATTTTTCTGGCAGTGCAATCCCTTTTATATTTGAACTCCCATGAATTGTTTTTAGTCATTTACTTCGTTTTGGACTTTCGTTTAATTTCTGCTTATGGCTGCTAATTCTTTCTGAAAGTAAGCCAGGAAATGCATCTTTTAGAAGTGCACTTACAACTTTTTTTTTGATCTAATTAGGTGCGTAGATAAATCTGGTGTTGGTGAAATTACAATACCAAGTTTGCTACAAGAATGTGCGATATTCACAATAAAAGAACAATAGTTTGGATAAGGGATTTAAAACTGGATCATATTTCGCTCTGTAGTAACCCATAATATCAGGCTCAAATTTTAGCGCACACCTATCATCGCAAAGTATTCGGGGAAAGAAAATTTCAGGGGCGATGTATTTATGCTCAAACTATTACTAATTAATGTTTTCATTTTAAAGTAGTGAGCTTTTTAGATTATCCAATATCATATCAAGTTCTTTCACTATGCTTGGAAATATATGACTGCACTTCTTTGATTTTCCATTTTTTTTTCTCGATAAACAAGGGAAGCCGTATTCACTTCAAATATCTTTGGATTAAAGTAGCTCGACGCTATTTTATTCCAATATTGGAATGCCTAGGAAAAAAAAACTTTCAATCCACTCAATCATGAACTTAAGCCAGTACTCAACTATTGTTTCACGGTGGAAATTGGATTAAATTTAATTGTTTTGATTAAAGTAACCTGATACCAATAATTACACTTTTCTAGTCTCTCAAATGCCTCTTTCAATCTACTCAGAAATTGAGTTAACTCTATTAGCGTGAACCTTTGCATAGAGGCACCACCCCTTTGGTCCTTCCAATCTTTCCTGAGAGAGCAATAAACATTCCAAACCAAAGGAAGCCCCTTCCATCACCCTCGCTCGAGGAAAGGCCCTAAACTTCCAAAAAGTGACAATGGAAGGGGGCAGTGGCTTCTTATTCGACTGGGTGTGAAGAAGCAGAGGTGTGGTCCATCGAGCTGTTTCTGCACATTATGTGGATGTGTGGAAGCATGGGAATAGATCATCTCTCGTTCACAGCTGCTAGAAAGCAGGGAAACTCAATGCCCACTTCTTTGGTTTACATCCCCCTTGCTCGTTTAGTTTTTTATTAGTTTCCTACTTGTATTAATTATCATTATAAGCTTACAATAGGTTCATCCTAAATATATACCATTTAGATTTTCTTTTTCTGGGAGTCCTTGCAGTATCAATATTCCTATTACTTTCAAAACATCATAATTAATTCTGCACTTTTGACAGGACATCGGTTCAATTTTCTTTACTTCGCCATAAAATATTTGCTGCTTAGGTAATTATGTTAGAAAAAAGCCACAAAACACATTGTAGAAAGTGCTATTACGAATGTTTTTTCTATAGATCTCGCATGAGAAAAATCTGACCTATGGCGAATGGAAAATGCAGTAATGGCGGTGAAGCAAGAGGGTGACCACTTGAACCTGATATGACTGACATGATCACCTGACTGACTAATCTAAGATCAGCCAGCTCAAGTCATTCATATATGGTATAATGTCATACACATAATATATACGTATTTGACGTTCTGCATTGATAATAAAACAAACAAATTCACAAGATAGATGAGATGAGTACGAAAGGTGGACTTTTCAATCTGCACATCCTCTCTGAGCCTCGAATAATCACGAAATTATTTGCTAAAAGAATATGAAATTCAAAGCTCATCATTTTAAAATTAAACAATTGTTTGCTCAGAAATATATCGCCCATAGAAAATGTTTTCCCAGAATGCTTTGCAAGGACAGTTGTGCACTCAAATTTGAGCCTGACATTATCGGTTACTTCAGAGCGAAATTGAGTGATCTAGTTTCCATCCAGAATATATTACACCATTTCAAATATAATATAGATTGCGATATCACAAGGACTTCCAGATACCGAAAATGCGTCAAACATTTGAAAAAAAATTACATTAATGAATATGCGTATAAATTAAAATACTCATTAGAAACTAAAGGAACTCTGGGGATTGAGACCTAAGATAAGCTTTTATTTTCCGTGGCTGCTTGCATCTGTAGTGTGCGAGGGATCTTGGCACATCTGAACATCGCAGATCTCCCTTTTCTTCTTACTCACACATCAAAAGAAAAGAAACCCTACCTCTCCCCACGGAAATAATCCTTTTCGCAGGTCAAAATTTTCCTTCTGTGGGTGGTTCAACTCCCCCAGTTACGGGGAGGGAGGGCTCTCGTTCCGCTTGGAAAGGTTGTTGCTCTCCGTCTCAGAGGGGCGTGGTTCGGCCACGTAGCCACATCGTCGAAAATCGGGACTTAAAACATTTTCGGCGGTATGATTTTTTTGAACAGAACTGTACAGTGTACAACCCTGTGGCCATTTACAATAAAAATACTGACATACTATCAAGATTAACTTCACCTTTAGTTATTATTTTCAGAAATGAAAAATGCATACGTACTAGATATTTGAACTAAAATCTTACCTCTGCATTAAGATTGTCAGCAAGGGAAGCAAGGAAATTACTTTCAATCGGGAACTGGTTGGTCAGCAGTGAAAGATAGTGACTCAGTTTATCATGAGTAGTAATGATTGATCCATGGCCAGAACTATCATACTGTGGACGTCCTGCACGCCCAAAAATTTGTAGGACATCAAGAATACCCAGGTCAACAAATGAGCCATGCTTAGCATCATATATTGAAGTGCCCTGGAAAGAAATAAGATTTAAGAAGAGCTGTCGCAGTGAATACAATTGCAGCACAATTCACATGTTGCATTACAATTTTAATACTCTTAACAAGGCAATGTATGTATGTACTTGCAAAGTAAATATACCATCACATGAATTCATGTTAATGTTTGCTGATGTTTTGTAATCTGCACTTACTTCCTTATTTTAATTTATTTGTTATTTTTTTAATGAAATTTACTTTGAATTAATTTTATTATTTCAAATCAGTTTTTTTACTTTAATTCAATGTGATTTCTTATATTTTTATAATTTTAAGATTTTTTTGATTTTAACCATTTTCGTCTGAACTCCATAATGTCAACATATCTTGACCTATTTTATCCATTAATTAGCCAAAAAACCGACAAATTTTCAGTATTAATGTAACTCGAAATTACATAAGTCGAGGTATACCTGTCTTCTGATAAACAAATCACTTAATTAATGCTGTAACAGAGCATCCACAATTGATCACAAAATCCTGTGGCACCCTTTTCTTGAGAGATAAAAGGTGATTGATCAACTTTTTTCCGCTCTAAATTAAAATGAAAGGTTCTACGACCATTTTTATTTATTAAAATATCTCATATGCTAGGGTTAATATGAAGCCTTTCTCAAGGATGCTTCATATTTACAACTTTAGTAAAGTTTAAAATTAACAAAATTAAGCAAAAAGACATTCTTCATTATATTTACCATCACATATGCTCCATTTATGTATACAGTAGAAACTCGAAAATTCAAAACTCGAAATTACGAAATTTTGATTTTATGAAGCAAAATCTTCGGTCCCAACCAAAAGGTTATCTAAGTGTATGTAACAGTACGCGATATTACGAAATAACGAAGTTTTAAAATTACGAACCTCGGATCTTGGTCCCGACGTGAAAAAGTTACTCGTTTATACAAATAGTGATGGATCACAGTAACGTTTTTCGGCACTCCTTTTCAGAGTTAAATATCTAATTAATGATCGTTGCCGAATACATTATGCACTGAATTTATTACCTGAAGGATATATCATTTTTCAATGCTACAATAGTAAAGGTGTGGTTTTTCTGGGGCGTCTGCGACCAGCAGTCCGAAGTCACTGCCGTACTCATCAATTGTAAATAAAATGTGTTCGGTTTCACAGATACGTCTCCGCCGTCGAGTTTGACGGCTGATGCCCGACGTCTACGTCTTGACTGCTTCGAGAAGAGTCGAGACGTGGATTCCTAGTCAAGCAGTCCCAATTTTCGGTGATTTTTCTGCTCTCCTCTCTCCGCATTTTATATTACGTGTCTTTTCCAACTCTTTTTTGTAAAACTACTTGCAACATTGGTCGTCCTATTCTTCGTCTACCAACAAAACTAAATGGTCACCATCCATTTCAGCTTAAAATCAACTCACTCTCAGGAAACACAAAGCGATAACAAATTCGTTATTAAACTAAATCCACATTCTCCCACATCGCCCAGCTGCGGAAACAGGATGTAGTTGCCTGAATGAAACCACCTGGATGCGTCGTCCAGCCGCGACGTCCAGACGCGGTGGCTGGACGTGGCCGATGGACGCCCCAGCGAAACCAGACCTTAAGGACGACTTTGAATCGTAGGCATCGTAGCACATAAAATATGGAACCAATCGGACAAAAAATGTGTTCGGCTTTGTTACCACGATTCCACAGAGTTGCCAACGAGTAAAAAAATGTAAATTAGTCGTGTTCGGATATACTCGCCCGCAAGAGACTAATTGCTACTACCAGCATTTTCCTCTCATGGTCTCTGGCATTTTTTGCTACCGGTTTCCCAAAGCATTAATTCATGATGAATATTCCTGGTACAGTATTCGTTTGCTGCGCGTGTGTGCTAAAAAACTATGACATGTATCGGAGATGGTGCTATATTGTTTGAGCGGTAGATTCAGTCGTGAATATAACCCAAGGAAGCTTTTTTTGCACTATTTCAGACTGATTGCACTCAACCTTGCTCCACGGCATAATTATTCCCGCTGGCAATAGCTATCATAGAAAGAATCCGGTTTAATTTCCTGCCCTAATTTAGCGTTTTGATGTAGACTTCGAGCAAGGTATTGCCCTTCCCTTCTTCCGCCGCCAACAGCCAAGAAAACCAGAGAAAATACGAGTTTGCTTGGTTCGTACAACCAATTACTTTGACGCACATTAATTCTAAAGTATTACCAGCGCTGAGCGCATGCATAATCAAAGGGAAAAACACTCAAGCACCCATACATATTTGTATCGGAAAATGGTGTAGGTACCTTTCTCCCCTTTCGCTTCAACCCAGTGATTGAAAAAGTATCCTAAACGAGAGCTCAGCTGCGTTCCTGCAGATTGATTGAGAATTAAATAAGGGTTTTGTAGCTTAATCCTTATTAGAGATATAAACAAGAAGAAAATAAGTGGAACCAACCTATGAGATGCCGAAAGTCACACTGTCAGAGAGGGAGCATAAAACCTCGTCAGCATCGTAGCCCAATTGGAAGCACTTGCATCTACCCCCCCCCCCCCTCAGGAGGACATCGGGGGTGGGAGTTACCTACCAGTGCGGAAGCAGGACACCGGATTGGCCAGGATCTTAGGGTACGGGCATTGAAGCATTACTTGTCACAAGTTGGCAGTTTATTGGCTGTAACCCCCAGCAATTTAAATCGATAGATCACGATCTTGTAAAGAAACGAACTTGAGGCTTGTAATGAAAATGACAAAGTCCTGAATTTCTCCTAATGAGAATGAAATTCGGGATACATTACATTGATTCCAAATTGCTAATGACGTCAACTCTCAGTTCAGTTTACATTTATCCAAATGAGAGGCCATGGTGGGAGTGACGATGGAGCGAAGCAAAGCGCAAAAATAAATTACTTTTTTTTGTAAAATGAGTGATTTTCTCGACAGAAGAGCTGAAGTATTTTTTATATTATACATTCATTCATTTGTCGTATTTCTTCTTCAATTCTTATTCACTGATTCCCTTTTATAAGACTGCCTGAATGGACCGGAAATTAAGGAAATGCGAAATAGAGATGCCCGCACATTCCCATATTGTTTTTCCCCCACCCGGCAATCCCCACCAGTAAAATTCACCCTGTTTCCATCTCTGTTGCTTCAAAACCGCGGCTTACTCTTCTCCATCACCTTTCTCACTTCCGGCGAACCTATCAAGCACTTCCCTTCTCTCCCATACTGGTCATATTTCCCTTCAAGTCTCTGTGTCCCCCCCTCCCCGCTTTTCAAGGTTGGCATGAGCCATCACCTTCACACCGAAGCCCCCGTTCCGGCCCTCCAGGAGATCAGGCCCCTTCTAGTGCCCCCTCCGTCCCACTCAACTCAACACTAGGTCAGGATGCGATGTCCCACGCTGACTCTGCCAGCCCCCCAAGGCCCATATAAGTAAAAGCTCCCCACTCTCCAAAGGCATGTCCTCCCTCTCCGCGGATGCAGCCGGTTGAGTCAAGGGAGGAGGAAGATAAGATGTGACTATTCGGCGTAAAGCCGATGATTCATTTGATGTGCATTCTTCGCGTGCATCCCTTGGCCTTGACTCCCAGGTAGATCAACGTCTCAAGTGACGCACGATACTCCTAGACCATGGGTTGCGTAGCTGTTTATGTGAGAGGATGAATGGTGCAGGGTGAGTAACCCCCGCAATGATGGGGAAAGGAGGAACAGACAGCTGATTCCGGCCTGGTGCGTGGCCTAACCTGGAGCTGCAATGCTCGGACGAAATCTCCTTGCTTGATCGAAAGCAAAGGGAAAACAATAAAAAATGTATCCCAAATTATAGTTCAATGTCGAATCTTTAAATGAATCTTGAGATTTAATTAGGATAAGAGAAGAGCAGGCGACCTAATCTGAATAGAGCCACAAATGAACCTTTCGCAAAGTAGAGTGGAAAACGAAAATTATTTATTTGTAGTGATAGCATCGTTAGTAGCTGATGAAGTGTAAAAGGACTTATATCGCCTTCGCCGTTGAAGTGTGTGGCTTGCATGTAAAATCTACTTTTGAAAGGAGGTACATATCTAGTTGGACTCCTCTATAAGCTCCATCGAATCGGAAATAACCACGCACAAATAAGATGAATCCAAGGGAGAGTAACGATTGTTATTTCGCGAGATTAACGGGCATATCAGTATTCGTACAAAATACATAACATGCATCCATCGCATAGCATCCGCGAGAGAATCTTATTTTCACTGTCTTCAATATCCGGTGCAAATGATCGCGCAAGTCGCACACTTCCTTAGTGTATGCATAAATCAATATTATTGATGATTATACATCGCTCACGCTAACGTTACGAGTTTTCCAGTTAGGAAATAATATAGAAAAATATGCTAAGAAGCTTCATGGGCTAAGTCCACACTGCACTAAAATTGTGCAAAGACACTTCATTACCTAATCATTCATTGGAAAAAAGAACAACAAGTTAGTTGTCGTGACGTAAATTTCGGCGGGGCTTGGAAGGAGGTTGATTCTTCCGATTTTTGGGATTTCCGCCACGAAAAGCTGGAACGACGCGGTGGAAATCCCAAAAATAGGAAGAATCAAACTCCGACAAATAAGTTGTGTTCAACTGACAATGAGTGCACCCTGTGGGCATGAATACACATTTAAATATACTTTCATGAATTATAACTTCGTAAATCATGCAAGTACGCCACGAGAGTACTTCTTAATCTAAGGAAACAAAAAATAGCTTCATCGCGATGTTTTTGAAAGATACTCGTTCATACGAAATTTGATATTAGAAGTGCCGATTTTTCCGGTCCTGTCGACTTCGTAATTTCGAGTTTCTACTGTACTACTTGCACTCATTTCCATATATATCCATCAGGATAGTCACAGTCCATAAATTCTCACAGAATGGATACAGTAACTATTTTCAAGCTATTTGCAAGTGGGACATTAATTAGCTTTATGAAATGGAAGAATCTAAGTTGCAACATTCATATAACATTAAAAGGCATGACAAAATTTATAAAGTAAGCTGAGAAGTAATTTTACTGCCACGCTTCGACCATTTTATTTTACAATTTTTGATGCTCAAGCCAAGGATCCATGTCTGAGAAACAGAAAACTTAAAACACATTTTAGGGACCACCATGGTATCTAGGTAACAAGGATTCCCTAGTTATTTAACACAAATTATAGAATAACAACAGTTTATTTTCAAGATTTTTTACTTCAGGGCATCTTCTATCGTGCAAATAGCTGTGAAATGACAAAATATAAATATGAATCACACCTCATGTCGAAGACATCAGAAAATTACCTTGATAACAACAGCATGTGCTGGTAAATTCACACCCCATGCCAAGGTAGATGTACAAACGAGAACTTTGATAAAACCTTCTTGGAAGTATTTTTCCACTAAGGACCTGAAAAACATCGATTGAAAAAAGATTTTATAAACAAACACTGAATGCGTCATCCCAATGTAGAAAGAAAGTACAATGGTTCTTCAATTTACTACACCTTTAGTGAAAGATACATACTTCATTAAACAATATGACTTCATTATACATTAACAAAATCAATACACATGTATGTACAGTAGAGCCACCCTGTTCATGATTTCCATAATCTGATGTTCACTTGGCTAAGGCATTATAATTGAGAACTTCCTGAAATTATCAAACCTAAGCTCAATTGCACACCATTTGGTGAGGTAAAACCATGCCCCCAAGCCCCTGGTGCATTATTGAACACTGTAATCAGCTACCCCTCCTGGTGGTGGTGGGATAAAGTCCTTGCCTACCAACCCAAGGATCACATAGTCATCCTGGATAGGATTTTCACCTCCCAGAGCATGGTTGTGGGTATTTGTCCGTGTTGCCAGTAAAAATGCCTGACGTAAAAGGCACTTGAGGATCCTTTCAGGATAATGTGAAATAAATAAATACCATCCAAGCCCATAAAATATGCACCAGTAGGGCTCAAGCCTTCCATGCATCTGTATTCATTGTGATTGTGACCATTAATGTTTATTTTTTTCATGATGGTTCCCATAAGTAAAAGCTGTGATGGTAGTTCAGCAAAATTGAAGAGCAGGCATGAAGTGCTCACACTCAAGGTAAAATTAACTGCGAATTTTCTATTTTATTCAGAAAAAATATTCAATGAAGCCATTAAACTTTACGACAATCATAAATCTCCCACTGGCGAGATGGTGAAGCAATTACCACTGAAAAAAAAAGAAAAAATCTCGCCCAGTGAAAGGGAAGGTATGGGTAGCAGTGCCCAGCACACAGCTTGGGGGCTATCAGGCCTTCTCAGCGCAACGGTTTCTGGTGGAAATGAGACGAATGTCGCTTGTAAGGGTGTTGCGGAGCAAGTAAATGACCCTTTCATTAATCATTTATAAATCATAATAAAATTTGATTATGGTCGGATTAGCTGGAGGGAATGGGTGTTACGGATTCTTGAATTGAATCTTGATTCTTGAATACTTCTAAGCTGCCGATGTGTGCTCTTTGGGACAAACCTTTCAAGAGGGGATCATAAACTCGGGGAGTGTCCCAGTTCCCCCACCAAGGTCCAATTCTTTCACATGAAGACAAAACAATTATTCTGGGTCGGTCATATACAATGCTTCAGCACCATAAGGGCATTGAATTGGTTTGAGAAAAGCGTAGTAAGAACAGCCTCCTTTCTATGAGGATGATGATTGGACAAGATTAAAAAATAAAAATCAAATCTCTAGCCCTTGCAACATAGTGAAGCTGGCGGGTAGTTTATAACTGTGAGATAGTAATTAACATAAAAATTTTGTGTGCTAAAAAACCAGCAAATATTAAAAAAAATACAATAAGTTAGAATCCCCTTCCCAGTATCCTTACTTATGTATTTATCTATGCATATAAGTAAGATTATTGGGAAGGTATATCCCATACATTGTAACCTGACAGCATTTAGGTAATGGAGAAATGACATTGTTTTGTGAGTTTTCTGTGGTTTCCATTTTCTGTACTGTGGATATGAGGATCCCACTGTATACAGTGAACCCCGCTTTACAAAATTTGCCAATTCCAAAGGACTGTTCAGAGAGTGAATTTCACTGTTAAGTGAACCTGCACATTATCATACATCACCAAACGTTCTTCATGCATAAAAGCTTATATGAATAATTATTCAAGTTACATGGGCACAAAAATACTTGGGATGATAAGACAATATTCATAAACATTCACAGTTATAGCAATAATATGATGGCAGAAAAGCATGACAACTTCTCAGGATTTCACGATACCTGTATCTCCAACTGCCCTATCTTTACGCTCATCGACAAAATTCGGCCCACCACAGTGATGACTTGGAATAGACTGATTTAGAGACTTTTATTTGGTCAATTAGACCCATGCAAAGAGCAGGTTGATCTTCAGATCAAATGAAATAGTTACTCCATGTCCGAATGGTTTCTTGACTAAAATACCATTTTTCTTGATATGCTCACAAACTAAGAATCCAAGCAAAGGATTTCTAAATTCAATTGTGGATGATTTCCAAATGAGAACAATTAAGTATTTTTTGGTAAATTTGTAATAACACAAAAGAAAATGTCAGTGATTATTTTATTATTCATAGCATATTTCACTCTTTCTTTTTCAATTTTTACATATTTGTTTCCGCCCCTGGGAGTTAGGTAATCCATTTACTCATGGTAAAAATGGCCGAAAATTCTTTAGTAAGGTACTTTTTTTAGAGTAAGGAAGCTTAATGCCATTTTTTTTGGAGCCTTGTTATATGCCGTTAACCCTCAACATAGTGAACGGAAATATTATTATATTTCCAAGAACGGGAAAATTATTTTATTTCCATAAAAACTCTGAACTCAATTTTTTTTCCTCTCTGAGCATATATATGATGAATAGATCTATGTGGAGGGGTGGTGTGTGAGCCTGGGCTCGGCATTCCAAGCTGTGGTGGCGTGTACCACCGGTGGTACACGACAGCCTTGAAGCCGATCTCCCGTGCACCACCGGAGGGTCACGACCCTTGTGAGGAGAGACGGCCGTGACCCGCTGGATGCATGCCATCGCGAACGTGTTAAAGACAGGCCTACGTCACACTTTCACGACTAAACAGTGAATATAGGAAATGTCACCGGCCTTCACTTCTGTTTACTGACAAAGGTGAAACGAAATGCACAACAATGCTCCTCTGCTCATTGTGCGGTATAATCAATTCACATATGCGTATATGAATTTAAGCGTATATGTTTAAGTTGAAAATAGGCTGATTTGTTGCGTTCATATGATAATAATCATAATTTTAATGGATAAAAATGGGATATTTCACAAATATATTCGCCCCCATATATTCGCCACTGGCAAAGATGCTTGCTGTGGTTCACCTGCATGATTATGAGCTAGAGGATTTCAATCCAAGAAAAGTATGGGCACAAAGAAATAAGCAGAAGTTGAATCCGGAAAACAATAATTTTTGAATTATTAGAGTATTTCAACAATAGCTTAAAAGCTCATATATTGTGGGTAACATGGACACTGTAATTTTATATTTTATGGAGTTAAATTTCACAACTTCTCATATTTTACTACCACTTTGACCAATCTCATTCTCAAGTCGGAAGTACATCAGCACAGAATGATTCAATCACCACCACAAAAGTGCTTTTGTGCGTTTCTGCCTGTGATGATGTGTCACTCAGCACAAAGTGATTGTACAGCATTAAAAACAAAATTACTACCTTATTATACACCATTTAAATCCAAATTAATGTACAGGGACAAAATGGCCTGCACCTGATTATTGTAAAGGATAGCGTACTACAGAATCCTGCTGAGTACTGCTTTTGAGAGTCGATAAAAAAAGAGATTTGCATTTGAGGTTCAGATTCAATGAAATTTTGAATTTAACAAATTACTAATAAATATAGATCATCATGAGCAACTTTCACAAACCTGTCAGAACGCAACATTCCAGCATGATGGATAGCAAATCCAGATGAAAATAATTCAACCAATTGCTTGTTCCGTGACTTGCTAATTGTTTTGATTGCCATACCATAGCCTGAAGATGAATTTGATGAAGAATTTGAATCTCCTTGACATTCAAAAGTTCCAAGCTGTCCTTTCTGCTGGGCAGTTTCCCTCAGAACCATAGCAGTCCTAACTGTAGCATTTCGAGCATGGACAAATACCATTACCTGTTCAAATCAGAGAGAAAAATGAATAATAAAAAATGATAGCATAAACTCAGCACAATTGACTGTCTGAAACAGTTTGAATGCTATTTGGTCACTTCAAACATTAGTCATTATGTACCTTTTACATTTCTAAAGAAAGTTGTTATCAAATGTGCACAATGCTATTTCTTGTTTGAGTGATTCAATAATCCTCAATGATTATTTACACTAATATCTTTAATCTTACATATTAACTGTATGTAATTTTTCTTCTTCTTTCAGAAGATATAAGTCTAGTATTAATTTGTAAATTGTTTATTCTCTTTGCCAACGTCTGCATTTTAATATTGCTTCTTCAGGGCTACTATGAAAATTGTCTGGCAAATTGTACACCAATTGAATATGGTTTACAATTTTGGTACATAGTTATGCAATAATTATAAATAATTGCCAATCTTTTTCAATAAATAAATACTTTGTCAATAATTTTTATTGTAGCCCTCAAAAAGCATGTATAAAAATGCAAAAATTCAGCGGAGAATAAATAATTTACAAATTAATATGATAACCTATTTTAAAAATCAGGTACATAATAAAAAAGAGGTCATGAAGGAATCATTAGATATTAACTTTATGATGATAAAATTTCATCAAATATGCTTGAAGGAATAAGTTCAGAATTCAATGAGTTCAGGATGTAATCACAAAAAACTACTTATTGAAACTAATAAAAATACAAGTAGACAAAAATCATACCTGGTGACCTTTCTGGACCATTTCGATGACTTTATCATAGCAAACAGAGTCCATATCTTGCATTTGCTGAAGGGGTTTGATAGACTTGACTCCTATAAATGTTGTCCCAAGAGGGACAGGCCGAAATCTAGCATCAAAATAGAATAGGCCCATGTATGGATTTACCCTCAAGAACCGAGCAACATCCAAGTAATTTGGCAAAGTGGCAGACAAACCAACAATTCGAATCATGCTCTGGGATGACTCCACCTATGAAATGAAAGGTAATTCAAAAGTTAAAAGCAATGTAATTCATGAGTTAATTCATCACCATCAGTTTATCATAGAGATTGCCTGTTTCAACTATAGTTGAATTTTAAATATAGTCACCCCCCTAAATTCAGCAGCATCTGTTTTGGAAAAAAGTTCAAGTAGCATAGCAAGCCTTGTATGCATTGGAAAAATAAGGTTATCTCATAAATCTAAAAGGGTGAAAGTGGTCAGCATTTCCAGGTTGCTCCTACAAGTTTTTATTGAACCTTTAGTGATAGAGTAAGTACTGTTTCATGATAGTTCCACATTAACGTTGAGATTTCTGTCCTCCACATGGATGTTAAATTTTCTGAGATCTTGGCTTTTCGTTAAAGGAATTTTGGTTGAAAATGTGTTTATATTTGGTTTTTCACACAATTGTGTGAGCCTGGACCTTGATCCGTGTGACTTTCAGCTGTTTCTGAACCGGAAGCACTCCTTGACTGTCCAGCTCTATGATAACGATGATGATATCAAAAATACTGAGCTGCAGTGAGTGTTTGTCATTATTGGTGGTGCCGTTCTTTGAAGATAGAATAAACAAACTGGATTTGACAAATGCAGAAATTACGTTGACAAATAGTTCAAGATATGCTCTTTCATCAAAAATAAATTCTAACAATCATTCCATATGGGAAGTTTTTTGAATTAAAAAACAGTACTTACTTTTTAACGGGCCTCGTATTTACAGCCAGATATACATACTACATACTTTTTATCAAAACATTGTACTCCCATTATTAGACCTTCTGACAGAGATATAGAAGATAAAGAGAGATAGAATAAAAATCACTCACAAGCCTCAAAGTTCTAGCCACCAGGGCTTCAACTACAGGCCCTCTGTCCCCATGAAGAAGATGGACTTCATCGATGATGAGTAACTTCACCAAACTTGTTAGAGCCACATCACCTGAAGAGGTAGAAAACATATTCTAAAGATTCATATGAAAATCCATAAACAAATACATTTGATATCTTCAATAGTCTCACTGATAATAATAAAAATTTGATCACATCTTCATTATCTATCATCATCTTTTTTATTTAAAAAACAAAAGAAATATAAGTATTCAAAAGGAAGCTGAATGATTTGTGATTATTTGAAACTGATGGAAATAATACTACCGTATTTACTCGTGTAAGCCGCGCCCTCGTGTATCCCGCGCACCCCCATTTTCGGGCAGGCTCGGGAGGAAAAAATTATTTTTATCAAAAAAAACAATTTTTTGCCCTTGAGCCTGCATCATTTTGTCATAACATGAATGCACGTTCTTTAATAGAAATTCTGTGCCAAAGTTAAGTGTTAATGTACATCTTTCTCATGAATTTATTGCGTTACGTTTTAATATCGTCACGAAACACAGCCCGTTTTATTGTGCATCTTTTTCTCCTAACATCACACAGTAATCACAGTTGTATACAATCTCGTCATCCAGCTATGAAAATGGCATCTGTTAGAAATGAAATATCCAGCTAAAATATTTGCAGAATTATATACAATTTCAACCCGTGATCATTCGATTACGGAAATCCGTCGGCAAATCAACAAATAAAAGTAGAATGCCGTCCGTACCTGATAGATGCCTGAAATGTGATACGTTTGGTTCGCGGTCATAGCTGATAAAGGACTCCCAACGGGCAACGGCCTCCCCCCTACTTTTGAAGCCACCTGGGTGAAGTTAGAGCGTGGGAAAGCGATGAGTGAAATGTGATACTTATGATGAAATGTGATGCTGACTTGAGAAAAAATATCACTTTACTCCGACCCCCTAACCTGAGCGCCGAGGCGAGGGTGGGGGGAGAGAGAGATGGAAGGGAGAGGAGGAGGCAAGCCGTTCACTGGACTGCCGGAAGCGCCAGCGCTCGGCGTAAAGGCCTGTGGAAAAGCGCTGGACATCCTCTTTGCTTTACACGACTACAGTAATTGTATTAAACTTACTTATCAACTTGAGGACTATCTGCATTGAAAGATAAACGATGCAGCTAGAACTTATATCAAAGCTCATTTTTGTATCACTTCTCATAGCCGAGTAACATTTCCGCGAAATGATCGATTTTAGGCAAGTTAACTAATTTTTTCTCCAATGTGGTAGATATCATATAAATGCCCTATGAAATAAGTTCTAGCAACATCCTTCCTGCGCCAAACGGTGAAAACAGAATTTCTTTATCTATTAGCATGGCGATGTAAAAGTCAACGGTCTGAAAATGGATTTCCTGGCGTGGTATCCACTTCCATAAATGAATGATGCTTCCTATAAAAGGAAGTAAAAACAGATTAGAGTTCCGATTCTCTCTTTGCATGCGCCGATGCACTACGTTATTTATCCCATTGATGTGACGATGCGTTTCAAAGCTCACTCGGGCGCTATGCAACATAATTTCAGGTTGTTGAAAAATCATGAAGGAGTGCGAAATCAACCTCACAGCTACCACCGGGGTAAGGTTACAATTCGAATCGACCGAAATGACGGCTCCCACGTTCGAGCATCGGCCGTATCAATCTTGTGTTAGCTGCCGAGGCCCCTGAAAGGAGGTCCAACCCCTCCCCCACTAGTGAAAACCACCTGGGTAAGAGCGAAACGGGCGAGTGTAGATAATTACAGATAAGGTGGAGGAGTGATCCTCTCGGGTTACCCTCTTCTCTTTCTCGCGGAATGAGTCCCGCGCAGATAAATGTCGTCGCGCCCAGAAATAAGGAACGAATAACTTTTTTCTGGAGGGGTCTTCTGGGAAAAACCGGTTTGGACACGCCAATTGTTCAGATCTGACTGAGATATCACCCTAAAATCTGACAGATTTATTGTTTCCGGCTGAGTGATTGAGAGGGATAGCTAGATGCAAGGACTCTAGAAGGATAAGGCAATTTCCACAAACCCTGGAAAGGAAATTTTACCATTCATCACGATAACCTGAATCGAGCCTCGTATTGCCGGTAATAATTATTAGTCATCACAAAACGAATGAGTGAATGGAATCATACCTCTATTTGATGCGAAGGCAGCTTGACACATGGAAGTCGATTTCCATTGAAATGTAAAGACTAGCAATATATCTCCAAATATGTCACTACTCTTTCGGCTTTCTTCTTACTTCCGAATCATCCGTATTCATTTATGACGCAAGTAAACAATGAACATTGCAAATTGATAGATCAATATTAATATTGTTAAAATTCGTCACGGCAAAGAAGGGTAGTACCAATCCGCGAGTTCCTGCACGCCGCACGGCCAGCTGCAACGGCAAAATAACTTATCCGGTGGCGCCAAATTTGACATTCCTTCACACGTTTGAATTTTTTGATTGGATATGTATGTTCGTATCTTTGAAAGTTTGTTAGTCAGATGATCGTAATTCGATGACTTACTGTATTCACTTTGGAGAAACTAACGACAGGAATTTGAGGTAAAATGGTGCGCGGCTTACATGAAAATCTGGAGGATTCGTGTAAGCCGCGCACCCCCATTTTTTCACCGGCATTTTCGGAAAAAAGGTGCGCGGCTTACACGAGTAAATACGGTATCATGTATATCCAATTATACGTAATACACATCATAAGTTGTTCAAATTTAACAAAACGGACAATGTCAGGGGTAACTTCATGTAATTTCTCCATGATGGAAAAAGAACAAAATTAGAAAATTTCACTTGCAAGTTTTTTATTCACCACCTGGGTTTCGACAGTTTATGTCATCTTCAGGTGACATCTTGAGGCCAGTTTGTTTATTCTATTTTCAAAGAATGGCACCACCAATGATGACAACACTCACTGCAGCATGGCATTCTTGATATCATCGTCGTAATCATAGAGCTGGAGTCAGGGAGTGCTTCTGGTTCAGAATATGACAGAAACTGTCGAAACCCGGGTCGTGAATAAAAAACTTACAAGTGAAATTTGCTAATTTTGTTCTATTTCCATCATCGTTCAAATTTATTCAACTTGATCCTAAAGACTTGAATACCTTTAGAATTATGATTCAGAATATTCTGCACTACAATACAATTTAGCTAAATTTTTCTTATCAATCCTCTTAAGAGGACAACTAAATAAAAAGAATTCTTATTTCAACTGCTAATCACTTTTTTATTTTTCCTTCATAATTTCATGGATAAGATTTAGCTGAAGAATCATTTTATTAAAACATATCCATGAAACTACTAATCCTTCATTTTTATGTCAAGGCTTTCAATTTTACTGACAAATTTAAATTATTCAGAGGTCATTGTGAGGGAAAACCTATCGATTGAATTCACAGACCTGTAGCCTTCCTAGTGACAACATCCCATTTTTCAGGAGTGGTAACTAGCATTTGTGTTTGCATTATCTCAGTCTTGGTTAGCTGCATATCACCAGTAAGCTCTTTCACGGTCAATCCCAGAGGTCCCAATCTGCTTCCAAAACTCCTGGTCATCTCAGCAGCCAATGCTTTCATTGGTGCAACATACACTATCTAAAAAAAATTAATCCAAGGAAAAAATTCAACACAATTGTTTCTTGCTGAATGTAAAGCAATCATTACAGGTAATTTGGATATACTTAGAGAAAGTATATACTCTAGAAGATGGAATGAGGGTCATTCTATGTCAAAAAAACCAATTTCAGGCGATTCCCATCAGTTACAGTGAATGTACACAGGCATCCACTGTTGAAAAACACAGCCTTTTTCCATGCACCTGGAAGTACTTTACATATTCGAAAATGAGCTAAACTTTTGCCACGTGAATACGCCCTCAGTGAGTTATGATTTTAAAATTCATTACTCTAATTATCGCTTTTTATTAAAATAAACAATAAAATCACAGGAAATTCTAATATCCTGCTTACCAACCTTGAATTGATCCTTTTTGATTACTCCATCCACAATAAACTGCCTAATTGCATACAAAATAGTTAGAAGAGCAACATTTGTTTTACCCGCACCAGTGGGTGCACATATGAGTAAATTCTCATTGGTATGATAAGCTGCATCGTAAACAACAGACTGTATCCTGTTGAGACTCTTGATGCCTTGGAATGCCATCTGTCCTATCTAGAAACCAAAAGTTAAAACAGCTGAAGTAAATTACAGATATAATGCCTCAATATTCATTCAACAAGCACATAGTAATTTATATCAGAGACAATCAAAAATATTGGTTTGATCAAGAAGGCCAAGTTAATGGCGTCTAATATCATTAATGGCACACCTCATCCAGGGATGATATTGCAACTAGTTTATTGCCAACTTCCACAGGTGCTGCATCAGATACTGGAATAGTGACTTCTTCATAAACCTTGTTGTCACTTCTTTCCATGTTTTCAGGCAGTACCAATTTGACACCAGCAATGTAACCTAAAAAAATCAACATTTATAAGTTAATAGAAAGCATGGTATCCCTGCAACCTTTAATTTATAGACTGAATGTTTCAAATCAAAGGAGGCCACAATTTTATCAGGTGTATTGCATAACACACAAGCAAATAAGTGCAAGTCTTGATGAATTGAAAAAAAAAATCACAATTAAACTGTGCATACATTGAATATCAGCTTTTCCCCATTTCCCAGTTTGAGTTGACCTGTAATGCAGTACAGGGCTTGAGGAGCCCTTCTCCAATTATTTTACTGATACACCTAGTCGTCAAATAGCGCAGACTCAATTAGCACCACTTTGCTTTGATGTTGTCAAAAATTTAATACCATTTTGTTCTCATTAATGCTCTTGCTTCACATTAGCACTCTCGAAAACATTCATGGCATTTCATTAAAATTCACAGCTATCGCTGCACACAATACGGTAGGCATCAGAAACTACGGTAGCTAGATTAACCACAGCGATAATTCCTCAAAGATCACACTACAGTCGAAATTCCACTCTTTTTCCTTGATTTCCTGTGAAGCCTAAGTTTTTATTATAGCCGCCAGACACTAAAGATGCTGTGAATTTCCATGGAAGTCCTAATTTTTGGGACTAAGCATTAATATGGTGGAAAAAACAGCATTTCTCTGCCAACAATTAACTAATAATGACAGATGATGCTGCAGATGAAATACTTTATCTCTTACCTCTGTTCATAGTTCAGGGTTTGTCAAGGTTTGGGTTAAAGCCGAGATTAAATGGGCTTTAACGCATAGTATTGGCTAGTAGTTCACATGCAGACTGCACTGATAACCTCCAATCATGCCATTTTCAGAGTGACGCAAGCATTACAGTTTATTATGTTTGCCTTAATTGTGTGTTTTACTGAAAAAACTCACAAATTTGTTTTTGAAGATGAAGATTTTACTGTTTAAAAATATTCATATCAACAAAATAACTTTCCAATCATTGAAATTGCACAAATGATATGGTATGCAGTCACACGCAAGGTGCGAAGATATACACCAAAGATGGTGAAATTTGCAATGAAAAAATTATTTGACTTGAATGGCTTGGTGGTGTAACTGGCTAACGCACCCGACCAGCAATAGGGAGATCCGGATTCAAATCTTGGTCAAATCAAATGATTTTTTCGAGGCGAATTTCACTGTCTTTGGTGTATATGTAAAGTTGCTTGTCGAAAATCGCTATTTTTACGCTGCAAAAGTTGCAACATTTTCACCTTGACCATCTTTTTCATCCACTGTGCAGTGGTTGTGTGCCAAAAATAAAAGTTTAAGCACTCTCGGTGCAGTCTTGCATCATTAGAATGGCCAAGGATGCAAAAGTTTCAATTTTTTTGTTGGCCTTTCGGGTTTTATATGGCATTTCCAGAGAAAAAACTATCTGGGGTCAGTGCAACAATATTAAGGGGTGCCGATACACCCTCAAATAGTTGAAATTTCAATAAAATCGATAAAAGGGGAATGTAATATGATGATTGAGACACGAAGCATCATCCCAGAATTTTTCATAGAGCACCAAAATGGTATTTGGGGGTTGCAATGTTGTAGGGGTGGGTACCTGAGCCATCAAAAACCTCGGTTAGCTCTATTCAATCAAAACATTTATCCAAATTGTCAATAGAAGCAAAGGAAAAAATATATTGACTGTTTGGATTAATTTTTTAATTTAATTTACAAGTCAATCGCTCTCCTCTTTAATTACTTGGTTAGCCCCTCATCGCCTATCTCCCAGGCATTATATGGAACCCTGTACTTTCTTTGGTGTACTCTGGGGCCTCTGGAACCAGTGACTCCTCACGGCTCAGTGCTTCCTTCAAACCAATGTGGAATACTAACTTATTTTTTAAATCTCCTCTCTTCTCACCCCTGGAGCACTCCTCACCCCCCCTCTTCACCCTTCCCAACACCCTGTGGTCCATTTTAAAATAAAGTGTGAAAAAATATTGACCTCTCTTTCTTGTGAAATTTTTCCTTCCAAATAAAGTACATATATTTGACAAGTTATTAAATTTTATGAAAAAGGAAAAATAATTGTAGAAAATTAGTAAATATTGCAGCACAGAATGGATGACAAAACAGGAAACCAAAGAATTTGAATGGCTATGAACCCAGTAGGAAAATATAATATTCATTAAAATCGCTCGTGGTAAATAATGGCTTTCCGTTCATGGCATTGAATTAATCTATTCATCAGAAATAATAATAAATACATACATAAGTATACAATATGGCTGTTAATTAGTGCAATGGCCAAATTGCTTCATTATCATTAATATTTGGGCAGAGCACTTTGCATAGTACATTTCTCTTAGAATTTAATATCCAGGTGCTCGGCCTGATGGTGGAGACAGAGGCAAGCTTGGTTAAAATGTTTATCCAGGACAGGGACATTGACTCTTGGCCTGAGCCCATCCAAGAATAGGTCAAAGGTTAGGGACTGGAAAAAATAGCACCTATTTTTTTTAAATTATCATATAGTTTTTATGAAATTAGCATCTAATTTCCTGAAATTAGCATCAACTTTTTATTATCGAATGACCTAGAATTTAACTATCAATTCTTAAGCAATTGTTTGCCGAATATGCAAATATATCATTACTTCTATCAATAAGTTTGTTTAAACTCATGCAACCCCTTTTATGACAAATTAATCTGACACCTAAACAATTTTTTTCTAACATAAAAGGAATGAAGAGTTCAAAATATTGTCACGAAGTTTTTAGCTAATTTATTTTATAAAAAAAATGATTATTTCAAAAATTGTGACCTAGTTTATGGCTGATTTATTTTAGAATTGAATACGACTGCATGTACTCACTGATCATGTCAAAGATTGTTTCCAGGTTCAAGTACATAGAAAGCAAGCCAGTCTTAGGAAAGGGGAACTTGTGCAAGTAAAAAGAAGGGAGCCTATTTATTTAGATTTTCCGTGGGCTTGGAATCGAATCAATTGGATTTTTACTGTTTTTTTTTACAATCGTATGTAAAAGTAACTATCTTGCTTATAATTGAAAATGCTGTCAAGATTTCCAATCTGCACAGTCTAGAAAATCCCACTGCTTCAATTTTCTATGAATTGCCGGGTGTTAAAAATCTTACACATTATTTTTTATATGCTACATAGCATTGAATTTCTTGCTATCTTTCTTTTTGCACAACGAAACAAAATGAAATGCACAACAATGCTCCTCTGCTCATTGTGCGGTGTAAACAATTCATATATGCATGTATTATAACGTTTATTAAGTTGAAAATAGGCTAATTTGTTGAGTTCATGTGATAATAATCATAACTTTAATGGATAAAAATGGGATATTTCACAAAAAGAAGCATGAAATGATATTTTATTGCCATTTCCTATTAGTTTTTTGTAAATATTTATTTCCTCATTTCCCATATTTACTAATTTTGCAAATATTTTGCTTTTATCCCTAATTTTTGCAGAAATTTCCCATTTATTGCAACATGCAATTTTTCCTGGTCCCTAGGTCAGGTAGTCTGGCCAGATTTATGTATGGTTCTCATTTTGTTTTTGGTAAGAGAAAGGATATTTGCACCCTTTTTCGCAATAATACCTATTCATTGATTCTCGCTCAGGCCAAATTAGGAGTGCAGGGTGTCCGGTGAATCTCAATTTCTTTTTTCCCTGAGTTTTCCAGGTTTTCCAGGCAAATGTTTTGCATTTTCCAGGGTCTTGCTGCACTTTGTTTCTAACATATTTTTAATGAATTTCTAATAAAATCGGCATAATTTTGCAAACATGAAAAAACTACTACTACTAAAAATTTCGGTCCCTACTTTGAGTTAAAAACGTAAGAGTATACAAGGAATGTGGAGTATTACGGGTTTTATTTCAACCAACAAATTAACAAAAACGGTTAACTGACAACAAAATTCTGAGTCAGGTGCAATTTGAACACAATAAAGTAGATTCAGACTAGTTTGATAAAGAACATGTAAATAAAAGAAACTGGTGTGACATTTTTCAATGAGTGCATTTCCAATTCAATTTCAGGAACAAATTTCTCGGCTTTTCAAGAAATTACGTTATTTTGGTTTGCAGCTCTTGAAACATTTGCAGTATGTACCTCTTTCTTATTCTTTTTCTCTTGAGGCCTTGGTACCTTTCCTCTTCTCCCAAAAGGCTTCAATGTACTTTACATGAACATTTCGGAAACTGTGAATTAATTGCTTTGTGATAGGTACGGATCTAACGCCCAAAAGCATTTAATTATGTAAAACAAAATTGTATTTTTTGGACAATACACGAATTTAAATTAGGTTGGATTGCCCCTGTACAGTGGCCCTGTCGACCACGAACCCGAGGGCCGTGATTTCCATACGCAGTGACCGCAAAATGTATTTCCGCTCCTTCAAAAACATTTCTGCAAACATTAAAACGAGGAGGGTGGAGATAATTTGGAAAGGATTATCAATTACATATATAACAATACCCAATTATCCATTTAGGTTGCCGGCCGAATGGTTTTCGTATAATGCGGGAAATCCCACTGCGCATGCTCAGACGTTTAGATTTCTCGTAAATTTGGCCACACCAAGAATTCCATTCGTACGGCTCTTCGAACAGAATCTCGATTTCCGCGTGAAATTCTGTTTCCGGTGACAGATTTCGGCATCAATTCCGATTCCATTCGTAGCGGCCATTTTACATGGGAATTATTCCGTGTGGAATTTGCCTTGTTATGCAATCGGCCCCCTAGCCTGCGCATAGGGAGAGTGGTGTGGGATGACGAAGCACAAGCTGCGAGCGGGCGCACAGCTGTGAAAAGTATTAAATGAACAGGGAGCGCAAGGCTACGCTGAGCCGAGAGCATAATGCAAGCAAAGGCGCAGGTTAAACCTCTCTCTCTCTCTCTGCCTCGATGGAAATCGGCTGCCATGCATTTTCCAGGGTTTTTCGGAAAAATACAAAAATTCCCTGAGTATTCCCTGAGTTTTCAAGAACAAAATATTTCCCTGAGTTTTCCCGGTTTTCAAGGTTTTCCAGGTCGCCGGACACCCTGGAGTGGCTCATCAGGTAGGTCAGCATTTATATTCTGTTATTCATTTGGAAGGTCTTTTATCATTATTGATGTGTAATATATATGAGTATCAAATTTTATATTCATTTACATAGTACAATATTCAAGAATTTCATGAGAAAAATCATTCCTCAAAGGTGGGATTTGAACCGAGATCCTGTTCTAGGTTAACGGTTTCTTCCATTGATATTCTTGCATTTATTGTCTTTTCTATATGTGTTTCATTGATACCTTTGCATAAGTGGTTGTCCTCACTAAAGTTACTGTTGCGGCATTTGCCGCTGTTTATTTGATTGTATAGCAATGCTTATTTATTTTATATTTTTTAAAATTTAATACTTCTATACTTTCTATGTCTAGCCTGAATTTCAAAATCATTAACAATGAATATTTATGATGGCATAAGTTTCCAAGAGTTACTTTCTTAACATTCTACAGCCGTAAATTTTCTGCCATATTTCAGAAAATGAGAGCGAAGCATTTGACCGTGAATCCCATTATTCCTTTATTATATTTATTTCTTTGTATTTGATATTTTTTGAGGTAAACTGTAGGAATGAAACTCCAAACCACTCATCGAGGTGCCCTTTCTATACCTAGCTCCTCTTCGTATTGCATACACACGAGCACTAATTGGTAAATTCAGGGATTTACTCTTTCATTCAACTGCCCCACAGTCCACTCAAACTATCCACACAGAATATAAACGAATTTGGTCACAACGTTATATCACATGTACATATGTTTTTATATTCATTATACTTTAAGTGTGGCTTATTATACTTTTTCATGCTAACTTCGCATACATACAAAACCATTGTGCCATTTCTTTTCGGGGTATGCAAAGTCAAAGAACTTAGTTATTGCACTAACTTCTCAATGAGGAAATATTTTGGGAGTGCTTATTTTATAGCTAGATTCTTAAAATACATCTTTTAAAATGACTCTATGATCATTGCTGGTAATTAATTATTTAATAAACCGATTTTAATTCAAGATTTATTAATTAGAATTGAATGTCCTTCTCAAAATTACTTTTCAGTTTTTAATACAGATATCACATATAATTAATAGACGTAATCGTGTGGGTTGCATGCCATCACGCTCGAGAGCTTATCCTACGTGCATTGTCATGACACGCCACTGGATATTTTGTACCAAAACTAGTTTGCTTTTCATGACTATGTAGAACAATTGTTTTCACCATAACTTCTTGCCTCTATTAATAATACATAATTGTGCTTTGATGTGATTTTCTTATTTTTTTATTGTTCTATACATTGTATCACTGATGTCCTATGATGAACAACATAATATTTTTGTTATTATTATTATATTTATAATATTCTTAGACCTTAAGGAATTTAGGCCAATTGAGGTTTAGAATAAGTGAACCACGTAGGACACAAAGAGTGACAAGTTTTCCAACACTTCACATGATTATAAAAACATTTATGAAAAATTGCCTGTGCTCCAGGAAAAATAAAAATTTGTACCGGTATAGCAGATCAGTATTCTGATCACCTTACATGACAGACAATGGCACATGAGAAACCCTGTGATTCTTATAATACACATTAGAATATTCATAAAAAGTAGTAGTGCAAGAGAACATCTCAGAGAAATACGAGGGTAGGAACTTAAATAGTGGCAACTATTTATTCACAACCGATACAAAAGAGTTACATGTTTGCACCTGTTACTGTCCTTCAAAGTAGTCACCAGCGTTGTGTAGAACCCGTTGCCAGCGATGTGGAAGGCGCAGTATACCGTTAGCAGAGCCTGTTCTGTTGATGGTGCGAATGGAGCGGTCTACTGCCTGTCGAATCTCTGGAACAGTTCTGAAGCGAATGCCACGAAGTGGTTCCTTCATCTTTGGGATCAAATCAAAGTCACAAGGACTTAAGTCCGGGGAGTATGGCGGATGGTACAGTACTTCCCAGTCCCATCGACCGAACAGAGCAGCCACAGCTTGCGCTGTATGCGCCCGTGCATTGTCGTGCAAAATGATGGGTGGGTTGCCCAGAAAGTGCACGACATCATTTTGCACGACAATGCGCGGATGCATACAGCGCAAGCTGTGGCTGCTCTGTTCGGTCGATGGGACTGGGAAGTACTGTACCATCCACCATACTCCCCGGACTTAAGTCCTTGTGACTTTGATTTGATCCCAAAAATGAAGGAACCACTTCGTGGCATTCGCTTCAGAACTGTTCCAGAGATTCGACAGGCAGTAGACCGCTCCATTCGCACCATCAACAGAACAGGCTCTGCTAACGGTATACTACGCCTTCCACATCGCTGGCAACAGGTTCTACACAACGCTGGTGACTACTTTGAAGGACAGTAACAGGTGCAAACATGTAACTCTTTTGTATCGGTTGTGAATAAATAGCTGCCACTATTTAAGTTCCAACCCTCGTATATTGCATGCTATATGGGCTATAGAAAGGACATAAGATAATGACCACCAATAGCAGAAGGGAATACAATTGTAACCTTGAATGAGGTACTTGCAGTGTTTGACTCACCGGATGAAAGCTTGGCTTTAGACATCATATCATAAACATGAGGATACACATCAGAGGGAACCCTTCGGACAGTGTTAGCAAATTTTTCCCGGAATATGGGCCTATTAGCTGCCAATAATGCTGCTTCCCTAAAAATAAAAAGAATAGCTGTCAATTAAACTACATAGGTAATAAAACATGTTAATACAATAGTAAACCCTTCCAGGGCTCTCCACCTGATCAAACTCATTTGCTGCTAACGTTTTGATGGTCGCCTAACCATCATATTCAGGGCTGAAAGCTCTCATTCAGCCTGAAGATGATGGAATATAGGTATGTTGGGAAAGTATCAGATCATTCATATTAATCTGGATAAAATGACAAATAGTTAACATAAAAATGAACACCATTTTTAGACTATTTCTTAGGGTTTTTTTTTGTGTTAATTAATTTTTTTCCCAACAGGAAAAACTGGGCATGAAACATAATTCACTCCTCTTTTGAAGAATAAGACATACAAGTTATCCCTCGCTTAACATGAGCTTGTTGTACGAAATATTCACTACAATATGACAAGTCAATTGTGAATGCATTCACATCTAGCATTGCCAAATCTCCCATTTTAACATGATTGGTGGTGTTTATGATTCATGATTAGGTAAGCTCCAATTACCATAAACTCAAGTTTCAATTAGTAGAACCAGAATTCATTATAGGTACGTCTCATTGAACATTGATTTGTTTAACACAATTTTTGCTATAATACCACAAGCCAACTGTGAATGTATTCACAAAGCACAACCAAATTTCCTGTTTTGAAACAATTGCTGGAGTTTATTTTTATGATTACGTAAGCTCTGATTACCATTCACTCTAACTTTCATTACTGAAAAACCAGCATTAAATACTGAAATGACCCATATATATCTTTAGCAAACAATTTAAACTCATTATCCCTTTAAATTCCTTCACAAGATGAGAGATCAGTGCTCTCCTCACAATTGAAGGCATCATTGCAAAATCCTTTTAAAAAAACAACCCTGTAGGATAGTTCAATTATTACTTAAAAAGCAACTTTGTAACATTCCTTACACTTGAATAATCTACTAACCTCAGTTTTAAGACCCAGAAGACTGGGCAGAAGTATTATCCTGTATCAAATCGCTTTGATGAAGAATAGTGTGGAAGGTGAGCTACCAAGTTTTATTTCATAATGGAAGAACCCCTCTGCATTAATCCAATTATATGAGATATTACCATTTTCATATCTCTATAACATTTCGCTTCAAGGAAACCGGCAAGAATTGTCTCAAATTGCAAGCTAAGCAAGACTGACCAACACCACGTAGTGACATTGCGGGGGGGAAGTGGTTTTTCAAATCCTCTCAATGCCAACCCAAAGCAAAGGAAACATCTCAACTAATCAGGGGACACCTGGTCTCTAAATCTGAGAAACAACATTCAGAAGACCAGAAGATAAAGAGATCAGTCATCCTTCAAAAACTTGGCAGAGATAGTCCCTGACCTGGTAGAATACCTGAGAAACCTTCCTGTGAATCATTTATTACCTCATTTCGAGCACAAAATTAAACTTTTCATGTACCTATTAAGATTTTAGGGAATAATAATAAATATAATCTGTTGCCTGAGAATGGAGGATGGAACCCATAACTGCAGCTATAAGGGAACCCATAACTTGCCATAAAGGGCTATACGGCTGATCACTAATGAGCGTATCGATGCACCCTGTTGACCCATTTTTAAAAGATTTAATCTCTTTCTTGTGCCTTGTGTTTATATAATTATCTACCTACTGCATTTTAAAAGCAACATGTGTCAAAAACTGAAAAATTCTGATATTCCTGCTTATCAAACTAGATACAAAAACTATTGGTGTAGGACTTATGTGTGGACTCACTCTACAGCAAGGCGACCAAATGCCATGGGGCTAGTACAGTATAATAGGCTAGGTAAAGACTTTAAAGACATTGTTAAGGTGCACCGCTATAAAAGAAAGCTACATGAATTTTTACAGACCTCGCTACTTTACTTGATCCATGAATTTTTGGAGAATAGTTCTCAATGTACTACCCTGTCTTTATTAGTTGTGAATTCCATCTCATTGCACTCATTATTATGTGTTGTTTTTCTTTTTTATTATGATAATGACGTGTCCTTTATTATAATATGCATTTATCATAGTTAAAATCTTTGGAGAAATGAAATAATCTATTCTATTCAGCTATTTTATAAGCATACAATCTGTTTTCTTCAACATGAAATAAGGAAGAATTTGAAGAATGAACTTTTGGTTAATGATATTTTGTATGAAAAGCTCTCTCCCTTTCTCAAAGCCTCCCTATACTTCACCAGTAAACTAATCCAAACCCCGATGTGACCCTACCCTCCCCCCCCCCCCCCACTACTCAACCTACCTGCGTCACTGTGCATCACCACCTTTCCCACCCCCACCTTCTTCCCTTCCTACACTCCCCTTTCTCACCCCCACCTTCGTACCTTCCTACATTCACTTCCTCATCTCCCCCTCCCACTGGGTATGTATACCACGCATTTTACCTTTAAAAAAAATTTTACTTGAAGATGACGCCTATGCGATGAAACTAGTTTTGCCTACATAAAAAATCCTGTGGAAAAATACCTAGTGTTCTTTTCATAATTGGAAATGAAATTCCACGAAGTCATGCCAGAATTCCCCGAGTTATTATTTTAGAATTCGACAAAGGTTTGCCAAATTACAACTAAGCCAAATAAGTCATTCCAAATAAAAATTTTCAAGAGCTCTTTCTGACTGTTTAAATAAAAAACTTAAAACACAAGAATAAGCATTCCCTCAAGGTCAATCAATCATTAGCCTATTCCCAGAAAAATAATCAGTGGCTGCTTCACATTGATTCTGAAACAATTATAACAGAGATGGAATGCATCATCTTTCTAAAAATTGATTATTGAGAACACAGGTATTTTTTTTAGCTATGATGATTTGAAGATATGCATCGGCAAATACATAGACAATAAAAGATCTTAAGATAAAGGAAAAATTGACTTAAAATTAAATAAATGTACCTCTTTTTCCTAAGTTCAACTGGGTTGAAATCAATTTCATTTTCTTCACTTTCCTTAATATCTTTGACTACTCTTTGAATCTTCTTTTCTTCTTTCCTCACTTGCTTCTGGAGGGTTCGCTCTTCTTCAGATTGCACCAACACTTGGCAGCCGAAGGTTGGTCTTTTTGGTTCAACTTTGAGTCCATGAAATAAATTTTACATTATATTATATTTCTACACATATACTGAACAATCAATACAAATCAAAGAACAAGGTAACAAAAAAGCACATTATTGACTCATGCCTCCCTAAATGGGAATGAGTTTAAAAGAAAATTAAATGTAACTATGTACAACTCCCACAGGTCCTCATAAAGTTGACATACCTGGGACTCAGCATACAATATGTTTTTGAAAATCCCAGTTTGTTGTTACTGCAAATTTGTGGAGGTGTTAGGAGTCTAATTTCCCCCTTTTATTTGTATTAAAAGGGGAAAATTACACACATTTAAAAAACTGGAGGTCTTTAAATTTAAAAGAGGAAGGGTACGTCATAGAAAGGTTTTTCCTGCATTAACACTTTCAGTCCTAAACACAGGAAAATATCATGACATCCATATTTGTTTGATTGCCTGAGAACCAAGAAATTCTTAAGCTTTGATTTTCATTAATTAGTGAAATAATGTCCCAAGTTTTAGTAATTTTGTATCTCATAGCTCTCATTTATTTTGCTCCACACAGAACAAAACAGCAATGACAATTGCAGGGCGATGGAAAAGATAATGAGAAAAGGGCTGGGACTAAGAGGGATTCATTTTAAACTTTGTACAAATATTTATCTATACTTCCTAACTGGTTCTAGAATTTCACTGAAAACAGCATTGTACCTCACATAACACATTCACCAACATCCAGTGAAGTGGAAAGTACTCTACAAAATGGATGAAGGCCATTTTATGCATGCATCAATCAAGGAATACAAAATGCAAGGAGACGCAATTTAGGATTTCTCAAATTTTCTATTTAAAAAAAATATGCTTGCTATCACTTTGCATTTAGCCAACTCAGTAGCCACAGGTAATTTTTTTGTCCTATCTTGAAAAAATGGAAAAAGTAAACTACAAAACATATTTAAAAGTGCTTAATTCCAAATATGGCATTATTTTGAAAACTCTTGACTACTTATATAATTTTAAAGCTATGCACTTACAAGAAAAATACATTCCAAGGACAAGTAAAAACTGTCCTAATTTAAGAAAATATTCAAGATTATCATACATCATTCGTATATTGGAAAATGATATTTATTTTAATATTTAAATGACAAAAATTTAATTTTAAAATCTAATAGTTAACCTTACTGATAAACATGCTTGGGGCATTAGGGTGGAGTGAATTTCACCGTAATTTTTTCTTGGAGCTGTGCCCATTGCGAATAGGTGCCTTTTGAGGCCCAGATTACAGAAATAAAAAATATTTTCAGATGAAAAAATATTTTCCGATCAAAAAAAATTTACCTGGGGACCAGGGCCTGAAAGATAAAGGGCAGGAAATGAGTGCTGTTTGAAGGGTTGCCTACCTTATTCGTGCCCTTCCATGCCTCTCTTGTGGCCCACGTGGCACCAATGTGGACGGGGATGATCCTGAAGGAAAGTCTGATGCAAACCTTGGTTATTTCACTACATGTAGGCGGAAAACAACAAAAAAAGTCGAATTTTCACGTTTTTTGGTAATTTTTGTGCAGCTCTTGGTCCGTTTCTAGTGCTTTCCCTTCCAACCTTATTCAATTGTCACCTCGAGGAGGTGGCTGCACCGTGACACCCACCCGTGCCCACCCTCCTGCACCTGTTGGTGCTTTATGGGGGTTTCAATGGGCACGTTTCCATGTTTTCTCCTATGCAAACGGAGAGTTGTAGTCTTTCTTGGTGTTGAACTTTGGCATGGCCGCTTGTGACATCAGCTTCGCTCTAATGCACTGATCTCATAGCTCAAAACCAACCACTTGGGCACATGCTGTATTCATGACCTGCACCATGTGGTCAACACTTTGCACGTGGCATGGGTATGGTGGTACCTCTAAGATTTCCGGCCCATCAGGTGCGTTGTGCTTAGCTTGAAGATCTGCATCAGAGTACCGACGCAGTACAGGCGGATCGACTATTTTCACCGCTAAATCTACCATGCACTCATAGCTTTAAAATTGATATGTGGAACGTGGTAGCTCCGCACGGTACCTTGTGAATGAGAAGCTGCTTTCTTTCATCTCGAGGGTAAAATGAACTCTAAAGCTTGCTTTTGTACAAGCCGCCTAGTCTCCGTCATCATGCTTAGAACGATGTTCTCAGGGTGAGCGAAGAATCCATGAGTTTCAATGGTCTTGTCAACTTTATTCCTGTAATTCTTTGGGAGGTATCTGGAAAGCAAGATTCCACTGAAGAGATGACGGCTACCCTCAACGCAAGATGGTGCACGCCGGATTGCAAACCACTGAGGCACATACATCGAAGCACAAAATTTGTCAGGATACTCAGCTTGCTGATAGGTTTCTTGGTAGCAATGTACGTCCTCATGATGTGATTCACAGTTGTGACCCACCGGGAGTGATTCAAATCCCCTGAATATCTCGCCCCTAAGTCTTCAGGGCAACTACCATTGCTGATCGCCCTTGCCAGTTCCAGCATCTATTTTTGGTCGTTACTCAGATTACTTCCATCCACCACTGGGATATTGGTCTTGATAGCTTGGAAACGCATGACTGGCACTTCCTCACACTTACTAATGAGTTTCCCGACATCACCGGAAAACTAGTTAGGAGAATTTGTTCGCCCGTCGACAGCAGTGAACAGCTGACAGAGAGGCAGCTCGTTTTGGTGCAGCAAGCAGATCAACTACTGCAGTTCCTTCCCCAGGTTCTTCTCTATGAGTGTTATGATTCCAATTTTCCAGCCTGCGTTTGGGCCGGTTCCATCGGCTCCGATTGCTTCCAAATCGTCTGCTCCTAATGATTTCAGGTATTCAGATTTCAGGATGGAGGTGTAAATAGATTCAGCCGAGCCACTGGTGGGTGTTATATGTGTTAAATACTTGCCACTGGGCTGGTCAACAATCACTGTATGTTCCTCTTTGACAGAAACGTAGCGAAATTTCTCCCAAACGGCTTCTACTGAAAATTTGACGCACCTTTTTCCGTCAAAATATATCACTTTTGGTGGGTTGGTCTTCAGAGCAGTTGTCTCCATACTCTGGACATTTCCCCAAGACATACCCTCTCTCGATGAATCTTACTGCAATCTACAACACTTGAAGTCCCAATGAGACCCCTGTCCTCCCATGCTGCAGTGGTGAGAGCAGCTGCTGCAACAGTTGAGATCCCGTAACGATTCGCTATAGCTGACACATTTGGGAGTTTTACTCTTGTTTGGGAAATTTCCTCCGTCTAGTAAATAGTTGTTGTGCATGGCTTCCATTCATTGTTGTTCTTTCCGTCGAAGGATTTCTCATCTTTTGCCTCCTCATTCTTGGAAAACCTCTTGCTTTACTCCCTGAACAGGGACCTGGTGGTGCAGGAGCCTTTTCTCGACTTTCTCTTTTCTTTGGTAAATTTTCTGAAGTCTAGATGTTTCCTTGCAGTCAACTCCTCCAATTATCATTACTCGTGCATCCCTTTGGTCTTCTAGAAATTCTCTCTCTTTTTCTGGTACTACATATTTTGTCCCGTGGGCAGATGCATGCATTAGGAGGCTTACATTTGCAAGCAGTGATGTCAAAGTGCTTCCTTTCGCAGCTCCAACAAATTTGTCCTTTGCTGACTCATAAGTGGCTTTACCACTATTTTTCTTCATTCCATTGCATTTAGCTGTCAGTTAGTCAACGGACTTCTCAATCACTCTCACGAAGACAGTTGGTATCGAAGCGGACTGCCACACCTCCAGAATACAAGTGACAAATTCCATCCTAACCTCAACCCGGGCTGGATTTACAGGCGCAATCAGATACTTCCTTCAATTTTTTGTGTTTCGTCGGAGGCCATGTCCTCTGCTCTCCTCGCTCGCTCACTGTTGCCATGTTTTTTCGAGTGGCTCCTTTCTCCCTCGCACATACCTCTACGTAGTTTTCACGGGCATACTGAATTTCATCTCGAACGCTCACCGGGCGAGATCGCCCATTTGAGTTTCAAGGCTCCCTCGAATGCAAGTGAGAACTCAGGCATAGGCCCCCAGGCAGTTTATTTCCTTGCTCCTACTTTTGCCTAATGTGTAGAGACGCGCCACATATGGCACAAAAATTGCCAAAAAACGTGAAAATTCAACTTTTGTTGTTGTTTTCCGCCTACATGTAATGAAATAATCAAGATGCATCAGACTTACCTTCAGGATCATCCCCGTCCACATTGGCGCCATGGGAGCTCCGAGAGAGGCCTGTAAGGGCATGAATAAGGTAGGCAGCCTGCCAAACAGCACTCATTTCCTGCCCTTTATCTTTCAGGCTCTGGCGCCCGCGCAAAATATTTTTTGTTCGGAAAATATTTTTTATTTCCGTAATCTGGGGCCTCAAAAAGCATCTTTACGCAATGTGGGCAGCTCCGAAAAAAAATTATGGTGAAATTTACTACACCCTACTGGGGCATCCAGGTGAATTTTAATGAAGACATATATTTACATGAAGCTAACGATCACAAAACTATTTCAACAAAATCATAAACAATATCCAGTTTATATAAGTTCACAAATCCCATACTGCATCATGTTCAGAAATGAATTCCAGAAATCAAAAGTCAAAGAGAAGTCCATTATGCTGCTTATTTCTAAAGGTCTATCCACTCATTACTCAGTATGTGATGACTTATTAACCCTTTTGCTGCTGTGGGTGTGTTAACGTGCCTGCCACCAACGTGCCCACCCGTGTGCACATTAACGCACCCAGTGGATTTTGTGCCCTCCATGCGAAAGAGGAGTATACGTGCCCAGCGTGTTTTCACTTTGCTGCGTTGTGTTTTTAGAGGTGTGTTAGGTCGCCAATTGCTCAGATGAACTCTTTTGGGTTCAACATGATTCTTAGAAGTTCTCTTGACTGTCACAGGATGCTCGCTCATATTTATGGGCCACTCTTTCTGTCTGTTTCTCTGTCCGCTTTTTTGTTCCTGCTAAACTTGAAGATTTCCCTCTCTCAGAACTTAGGCCTTGGATTTCCCCTTCTCGTCCAAAGCAATTAAGGGTCCATAATTATCCCATATCTTTGCGATTGTGCTTCTGGAGGATCGTTTTACTCACAACTGCTAGATTTATTGCCTCTATGGCTTTCTTTACCGTTATTTTTTACTCGATGCATCTTTCTACTCGATGCTCCATTCTACTACTGTCCTTGCCATTGTGAGTTTGACTTTCTGTGTTTCCTCTTGCTCATATTTTGACCCAACACATACTGTTTGGACTTAGTCTTCGGAAATACATAATTCCACTGCGCATTTTATCGATAATATCTCTGGGCTCTCCTGCACATATCTTCCGGCATAGACCCCTGCTTTGTTTTTGGCATTCATCTCTGGACTTTTTACAGACCTCTGCTTTTGATTGGTGGTAGGGCGTTCTTTGTATTACCTGAACAGTGTTTTCTTCGTTTATTGTCCTCTGCGTCATCTTGAATATTTCTCACAGCATTTTGAGAATCTTTTATTGTTTTTACATTGACCAATGCATTATTTTGGACTATTTTTGAAGCATCCTTGTAACTTAGGCATTATTTTGTGCTTGGATTAGCGTTGCCTTATTCTTCACCATTTCTTTTGATATCTTCATTGATTCTGCACGATTTGAGATCTTCATTCTTCATTGATTCTGCATGAAAATATATACAAAGGACATACGTCCTTCAAGAAGACCTTTACAATGGAAGGTTTTTGAAATTCTGGAGGGAAAGGAGAGCAGGCATGAATTTTTAGACAATTTTTCCGAAGATTTCGAAGAAGAATAAGAGGAGGAAGAGGAAGCTGCTTCAAGAGCTAAATCTTCCCAACCATCTACATCAGGCATCAAAGCCTCTGCTAAAGAAAAATGATTTCTGAGCTCACCTTTGGAATCTGAAGATAGCTCAGAGGAAGACAATTCACCGCTATCTTTGGAGAAGAAATTCTCGGAATTTGTATGGCACTCTATGGATCTGGATCTGGAAATTCATTGATTCAATCCCCAAGATTCTGGATGCAAGGTGAGTGCTCGCAAAGATTCTGCAATACTAGTTTTTTTTCAGTGGATCTCATGAAGTTTATGGTGAACGAAACCAATAATTATTATAAATATAACAGCGAGAACATTCCGGAGAGTGAGCATTCACGGATCAAAAGTTGGAAAGATACTGATGATGGAGAGATGTTATGCAGTTACTTTACTATTCATTGCAGATACAATACTAATGCCAAGGATGAAGACATTACTCTGCAATGAGTATTGGTCGAAGGACTCTCTCAGCAGAACACCAAACTTTGGTGAAATATCACGTGACAGGTACCGAAATCTACTTCGCGTGTTGCATTTCTACGGCAATGATGATGAAAATGATCGCTTGGCCAAAATTAGGAGCCTAGTTGATACTCTTTGGAAGCCCTTTAGAGATGCCTTTACCCCTTTTCAGAAACTCTGCATTGACGAGATTCTTCTGATGTCCAAAGGACGTTTGCAATTCGAACGCAAAGGATGCGAAAATCTCAAGCGCGCTCTGTAAAAGAATTCAGCACGGGAGGGAAGAAATTCAACACAGAGGAGCGACTCTGCCGCCGAGTGCACCGCAGCGAAAGGTTTAACACCGCAATGTGACAAGAAGGAATCAAAGCCAATATGGACTCAGTTTGAAGGTGTTTTAGGTAGCATGTTTTTAATGAATTTTTCTTCTTCTAAGCTTACACAGAAAATCCCGGAAGTAATTCAACACAGAGGAGCGACTCTGCCGCCGAGTGCACCGCAGCGAAAGGTTTAACACCGCAATGTGACAAGAAGGAATCAAAGCCAATATGGACTCAGTTTGAAGGTGTTTTAGGTAGCATGTTTTTAATGAATTTTTCTTCTTCTAAGCTTACAGTAAGCAAGCATAAAAGAGCACTAATAGCATAAACCTGTCTAACTTAGTTGCATTAATGTATGTCTTACCCATTTTTTGCTTTGCAGTCTTCAATCTCTCTTCCTGAGCTTCAAGAGCTAAACTAAACACTATGTCATTTCGATTCTCTATCAAAACTTCAGCAAGTTTGAGATGGTCAAATCCAAGGAGACCAACAAGCTGCAAAAAGAAAAATGTTTATGAGATTATATATTACATTTCCTACTCTAAAAATATCTAAAGAAGACAAATAAAACCAAAATAATCTAAATGGAGTACACTACCAGCTGGTTTGTAAGGACATACATACAAAAAACTGGAATTGATGTACTGTATAAGGCCCACAACTGTATACCAAAATGAGAACAATTGGCTCAAGTAAAGTTGCACATTTTTGGATGTCTCACATTCTAATAACTAAAAACTCCATAAATAATCTTATGCTTTCTATTTTTAATCTTTTAAAACCTTTCAGAACAGTAGGCCCAGTTTAATAATACATACCTGATAAAATAGTTTCTCAGTATGAAAAACAAGGATTATATGTACTACCATCAATAATACTTAAGGGCCATTCCATTTCAAATCGACAAATGGTTGTTGCCTATACATCTCAGATTTCAACGAAATTCAGCACGTGGGTAGAGCTTAACCTTGTGACCCATAATCCGTTGACTAAATTCACAGAAAAAAAATTCGCCCCTGAGCTATAGGCAAATGTACATCACTTGGACGCTTAAAAAAACTTCCATTTTACGCCCTTTTTGTACAAGCTCCAGCAAACTTATTTTATTAGCACAAATGTAAAAATTGTATCAATGGAAAGATAAAAGACTGTACTTGATACTATTCATCTTTAACGTCGACTTTGTCCAAGTTTAAATGCTTCTTCAACAGCTCCAAGTCAAAGTTCAAAATGTTGTTTTTTCATAACTTTGGGAAAAAAATAAACCCAGGGCTTCAAGTAGCAGGCTGTTTTTTTCTCTTCTTAATACTCAGGTGTGTATAGTACATGATTAAAATATAAAACATGGATTTTAACCAACCTTCACAGAGGAAATATCGCGAGAAATTTGGCAAAAAATGGTTTTTCGGAGTTCAAAAATCCATGTGGCACAGGTTTTAAAAATCAGATGAGTGCTGTTTCAGCAAGTTCTTTAGTTGTTCTTTCAAGAAAAAAAAAGAATTGAGTTGTATTTTTCAGGGGTTGGAGAGATATAGGGATTGGAATTTGTGTAAAATTCAGCGTTCGAGAGTCACAAGCGATGGGCCTGAATAATGCAGGTATTCCATTAACAATGATGTAATCACTGATACCTTTAGGTAGAGGTGAAAATGAATGTGTGGTGGTACAATGTTTGCAAGGTGGAGATAGGTGGGGGTCATTGCATGAACTCGTCAACAGCCTGTAAGTCCTCAGTGATTCTGTATCAAGTGGGTGGTCCTGGTATACATGCCTGACGGGAACCAGGTTTGTTGTATTTTATTGTATTATGGTGTATGAATTTGCAAGTTTGCAAGGCTTGTTTTGCAAACTTGCAGCAAGTTTACCATGCTATCTGGGCTGTTTACAACGAGATTAGGTTTGAGTGATATAAAACAGTTTGTACATTTCATAAGGCTAAATATTTTGACAAATACTTTGCTATTTATGGAAAATATTGTTCTGACCCTTTTTTTGTCACAAAAAAACTGGTCATAAAGTCTCTCAGGGAAATATCTTACAAACTCTATGAGCAAACATGAATTCAGATTAATACGAGCTAGAGCATTGTGCATAAATTGTAATAAAAACTTATGAACATAAACAATGGCATAGGAACTAAAGCTGAGTGTTTATTGGATATTTATGAACCCGAATGTCTTCTAGTTGACTTAGTTAATGAATCTTATTCAGCACTTGGTGTTTCTCCTCTCAAAGCTCAAAAGCGTTCCATTGAACGTAGACCATTTGTAGTAAAAAAGAAGGTTAGAAAAATAGTCGAGATGGTATATCCGCACTCACATAAGTGGCAACCTTACCCAAAAAGACAAAATGCAAGAATTACAGATTTCGGAATGTGATGCAAGGTCATCTAAGTTCCAGGGGTACATGTGCAGGCTGAGTGGGAAGGTTGGAAAAGGCTGGCTGATCTCTAAGGGTGAAGGAAAAAAAACTGACCCATAGAAATATGTGCATTGCAGGGAATCCCTTGGCATCACAAGGCCATTGGGAGGAACACACAAAAGGCCCTTCTGTCTACTTATGGTTACATATTTATCACCGCATATACGCATTTACATAAGTGAAACCAAACAAATTCTCAGGGAAAGCTTACTTTCAGTAAAAAAATGTACCAACTACTCTACGAAACACTCATGGTCACAACAACAGCTGTCTTTGTATTTATGAGATTTCTAGTTCCTGCTATATTGATTTGCATAAATATTCTTGGAAAAATAATAGAAAGATGGTACGGTGACAACAAGGGTGCATATGATCTGAAAAGAAGGTGAAGATCCAAATACTTTTCTCCTATATCGGTACATATATGGTATGATTCTCATATTTACATTGCACGCTGTAAATCAGAATGTTTTGTTCAGTACCAAAATAAAGATGAAAACTGTTGCAAGAAATGTTTCATTAATCAAGAAAAAGGCAAAATAATAACAAGTTACCAATGAAAACAACAAATATATTCCTCTAGTTTTAAAATAAAATTTTTTAAAGATTGTTTTTAAAACACCATTCATAGTGAAGGCTTGTACATTTTTCGGGTTCCCACCATGTTCATTGTTGCAATTGGACATGGTGGTAACCCAAAAAATGGACAAGCCTTCATTCAAGCCCCGCGGAAACCTACGCCTCAATACCTTTCATTGTGTTTTTTTCCAATTGTTGGAGGAAAACGAAGCAAAAAGCATATAAAAAATAGTTCAAAAATTAATATTTAAAATGCTATAATATCATTGCCATGGCTCATCGCAAAAAATCTATATAGATCGTGAAAAAACTTAAGCACAATTGTTTTTATCAGGCTCACTATAACCGTCAATGTTGCAGGTAGGGTTACTGTACAACATATGTGAATATCCAAGGGTAATAGTGGCATGCAAAGCCAAAAACGGGACTCTTAAGGCTAGTATGATACAGTGGCAAACGCAGAAGGCCACTCTCCATTAAAGGTGCTTGGACATGGGCTATATTTGGCATGCCCTCCATTGAGGGTGCTCGGTTGCGTGCCAACAATAAAATTCAATTCAAAATCTTGCCATTGCCCCATAATGCACCTGGCCACCTTCTACACTTAGATGATTTAAATGACAGCCTAGATCGTTTTTCTGCTCCAAATGCAATGGTGCTCCTACAACCCATGGATCAGGGCCTCATTGCACCCTCCAAAGCATATTATGTACTTATGTAAAATATTTGCTTATGCTATTGCTGCTTGAGCTGGGGATGGTGGCATGACGCTTTGTTGTCAATGGAGTTATGGTAGAGTTTGGCAACATCACACAATAACAAACCAAGCAACATCCTTGGAAGACGCAGCAGACTTAAACATGAATGACGTTCAGAAACAAAAAATTGGCCTCAATATCTTCAATTTCGAGAGATTTTCAACAAATACTGAAGACAAAGTCATCAGTGGAGGCAGGAGATAAAGAGGAGCTTTAAGACTTGCGGGAGGTGTTGTCAAATGAGAATCTGCCACACAGGGCAGAAGGTGATGAGGATGGTGATGGGAGCCCCAGACAGGAAGTTTGCACGCAGGATATATATCCTTCAAAACCAAAGGTTTATCAGAAGTCTTTGGCCATATCAACATAGCAGTGGAAAGAATTGAGTAAACGGATTTAGGCATCTGGCAGGATCGCAAAGGTCAGCAGGGCAATTAAAGATGCCATGTTTTGCTACTAGGATACATGGAGGGATCAGTGTAAAAGTTGACCAAGTCCATTTTTTCATTTGTTGACTGACAACTGATTAGGGTAGCCAGTGTCGTATATTTTTTTATTGCAAGAGAGAACTAAGTCTAAAGCTTGAATATTTACTGCTTCATGGCAGCAGTTCTCGACAGCCACTGAGTACAGCTGATTTACGGGAGGAATATATGGCACTCGATTTCCTTTAACCCCGTTTTCTTCTAAATTATTTTCGATGAACATTATCCACTTTAACACGGAGCCTACATACATTTCTGTGCATGCTAAAAATCGTCGACTATCTCATAGCAAGAATAAACAGCACCAATGAAGCCAACATAGTCATTAATTAACTCAACATAAAAGGAAGAATATAATTTTTTTGAAGCTTAGTTAATTACTCATTATACAGCTCCTGCGATTGAACAACTACAATATAAATTAAAATTGGTAGGCAGAATTAGTTAAATAGCATTTAGATACCATGATTTCTCAAATCCACACAATTGCTGTGTCAATATGTTCAATTTTATGCATTTTGATAGGAAATTCACAAGGTGCAACTTTCAAACAATTTGAACAGTGAATTATGTAAGTAAATTAAGGAAATGCAAAAATGTTTTCGAATTTATTAGTGAACTGAATGACATTTGGCCAACAGTTATTCCCCGTATTTCGCTGCATTGACTGTGAACTTCAGGACATGGGCTTACAAGGGGAGACTACGTACCATGCTAGGCTTCTGGGAATGTCATATTTTTTATGATGTTCGGAATGCCGAATGCTGCTAGGAATACGTCGTGGTTTGGTTGAATAGGCTTTAGTTTAGCCGTAATAAATTAATTTCAATTCATTATTGCTGGCAGGGGAGAGGAAAGTGAATGAACTTCCAGGGTGTCAGGGATTAGGAGAAAGCGGAGGCGGCGGAGGGTTTTAAAACAGCCAACTCTTGGAAAACCCCACCATCCTGAGCTTGGGACAAAGTGGGCAGCAGGCCTTTGGTCCCTTCGTGAAAACTAACGGAACTTCGTCCTCGGTGAAGGTACAGATTCTATTATCTCTATAGCATCTTTATCCTTAATTCATGGGATGGAAATTTTTAAATGTTGTTTCTTTTCAATATGTTCAAATGACACACAACATCGCCGGAATATTCCCAAATAAATGTAATTTTTATTCCTTCTGACACTTGCGTGTGATAACATAATTTTTTGTGGATAGGACATATAAGATTTATCCTTCACTTTTATTTTAGTACTTACATACCAAGTAATTTTATTTCTTTTTCAGTTGTATATTAATGAGAGCGGTTGATAATAAGGTAATTATTATTCTTTACGTGTTCTTCTATATCTAATTTACGCATGCTGGTGTCTTCAGACCTCAAGCATTAATGTGAATGCACCCATATGAAATCGTTGTGTTCCATGGCGATTAGGAAGTTGATCACTATAATCAATGGACACTTAAATTGGTGAGCGCACCCTAGGGTTGCTACTCTATGTCATGCTTCAGCGTTCGGAATACGACGTCAATACATTATTTTGAAGAGACGGTTGAAAAATGTTCCTTCTTCCGGTGAGACTAGTTGCAATGCAAAATAATAGAAAAATTGAAAATGAATGAAATAGAGAAGAAAAAAAAGTTCCGTCAATTGGACTCGAACCGACGACCCTTGACTCAGGAGTCGACAACCGTAACCACTGGACCACCTGAGCTCGCTGAATGAGGTTTGGTGTCCTTAGGTTATGTTTAGCGCGCTGAAAATAATGAATTGAAATTAATTTATTACGGCTAAACTAAAGCCTATTCAACCAAACCACGACGTATTCCTAGCAGCATTCGGCATTCCGAACATCATAAAAAATATGACATTCCCAGAAGCGTAGCATGGTACGTAGTCTCCCCTTGTTAGTACCAGAGTAATTTTCGACTCATGCAGCAAGTGTCAGAATGCATCTATTAAGTAACTGGGGGAATGCCAGGATATACATTCCGAGACCCCGCATGGATTACTGAGTTCACACTGTATTAATGATTTCTCCATTACCTAAATTCAGTCAGGTTACTATTGTTAAAATAAGTTGGTTGCTAGTGCCGGCCAACAGAAGAGAGATTAGCAGCAAGTTTTTTTTGTGTGATAAGTCTACAGAGCCTAGCAGTTGTACTCAGTCAAGTGTGGAGCTACGACTTCATTGGTGTAATGATTGTACACTGAACAGAAGAAATAAACCAGTGTTAAATGTAGACTTATAATAGGTTACGGGCCCAGACATGTAAGTAGGAGACCACTGTCTGTGAGTATAAGTAGCAAAGGAAGTAAATTTGGGTGACACCACGAGAAAGAAATTGGCGCGAAAACGTGATCCAGCAAGATGTCGCATCCAGAAGAGAATATTAAAATAAAGTGACTAAATGGAGATAATTATCGTACTTGGTCGTTGCGAGTTCAAGCAGCTTTGGTGGAGCGAAACTGCTGGAACGCCATCGAACCCGGATTCGAAGAAATTGAAGATTTGCAACTCAACGCTGAGCAAATGAGAGGAAATAGGAAGGCCCTATCATTCCTGTACCAGGCAGTATCAGACTCATATTTGGAGGATATCGGGAGTAGTACAAGAGCCCAGGAAGCGTGGAAAACATTGGAGGAAATACATGGCACATTCTCACTATTACACCTAGTTGTCATGCTTTAAGGAAATGTCTACTGTGGAGAAAACAGATGACATGTCTATGCAGGAGTACATGGCAAAAATACAGAGTATACATAGAAAACTAAATAAAGGAGGAATTAGGTTTGATGATAAAGTGGTAGCGATGTTTTATCTGGCTGGCTTGTTCATAACTTGGAGCAAGAAGATGCCCTGTTGACGAGTAGGGCAGAGAAGTTGTTGCTAGAAGAAAAGCGGTTGAAAAGAAATTCGGAAATAAAGAATGATGAAGCATGGGCGTTAGCCGCAGTGAAGAAGGGACAACTGTATGCAAAGGTACAAAAGCAATGAGCTTGAAAAAAGGAAAATTTATAGGCAGTCAGAGCCAGTAGGCGGACACAAGCAGAAGTTTTCCAAATGCTATTCATGTGGAAATAAAGGGCAAATTGCTAAGAATTGTCAGAAATTTAAGCAGGAAATTCGATTGCAACCGAAAAGAGAGGAAACAAAAAGTGACAGCTACCTCAACAGTGGAAGCAGAGTTCATAGCCATGTATGAAACTGTTAAAGAAGTGTTATGGTTAAGACAATTTTTGATTAAATTAAACCAGGAGAAGTGTCTTCACCGATAAGAATCCTAGTGAACAATTTAGGAGCAATGTGTGTTGCAAAGAATATCTGGTATGATAGATTTTCAACAAGTTGAATCTGAGAATAACCTTGCTGATATTTTTACCAAACCTCTTCCAGGGCCTAAGACAGAAGAAATTGTTAAATTGTTTGGTATGACTTGATCAATGTGATGTATTGATAACTGGATAGGGATGTGTTTCATTAATTGGTAATTGATTACTCAGGAGTACTATTTGTGTAGTTTTAATTCATTCATATGCATAAAACTTTAATTTACCTATTGTCCGTCAAGGGGAAGTGTTAAAATAAGTTGGTTGGTAGTGCCGGCCAATAGAAGAGAGGTTGGCAGCATGTTTTTTTGTGTGATAAGTCTACTGAGCCTAGAAGTTGTACTCAGTCAAGTGTAGAGCTACGGCTTCATTGGTGTAATGATTGTACACTGAACAGAAGAAATAAACCAGTGTTAAATGTAGACTTCAAATAACTATGAAAGGGTAATAACCTACGACATATTCTAACTTGGGTTGTTTATCTATATTAGCAGTTTTTATTAGCACACGAAGGGAAATTGTATGTGAATTACATTCTTACAATTCTACACTAACTGCAGACTTTTTCTAATGCAACATGTCGCTGAGGCAAAAAATTCCATTTCTGTTTATCATCTTGTCGCTCCTTCTCACCAAACCCTCGCCAAAGGTGTTTCCCTAAAGAACAAAAATTGGCTGCTCGAAACCAGTGCAATAATCCACAAACCCCTTACTCTCAGGGTTATCTGACCAACCTCAGTCTTTGTGACCCAAGGTCACGCATGGTGTGGGAAAGAAAAGGTCAGGGTATTGAAAGGGTCATTTAACTGCTTCACTTCACCCCCAAACCCACATCCTAGTCCCTTCCCCAGAAAATCTTTATACCAAGATGAGCTGAGATCCCTTCCAGCATTCCATTGAGCATTACCAGCTAAACCCTCCTTTATGCAAGGTAAGACGTTTTTTATTTTGTTTCAAGTGTTTAACACTGTCACCCAAAGGCAAATACAGATACTAATGAAATGACACAAATACTGTAAAAATGTGCATTGTTTTAGTTTATTTCATTATCATATAGAATTCTGATTGAGTATATTTGACCATTCTTCACTGCCTCACCAACGGATGTGTCCTAATCGTAAAAAATAGCGACTTGAGATAACATTTTTTCTTTCTGAATTAAATCAAGAATTCACAATTTATACTTGATAGTGAGCACTTTATGCTGACTCTTCAGTTTTGCTGAACTGCTATTACTACTTTTACACTTGGGAGCCAGCAAAAAAAATTGAAAAATCAAAACAACACACAACACGGCAACAATTATGGACTTTTTGAGAATGCTAGAGGCCTACTGGGGCATATCTTGTGGGCTTGGATGGTAGCTGATAGCAAAGTGCAATTAGACAGGCTTCAAGGACTAGGGGATGTGGTTTCACCACACATAATAGCATGCATTTGACCTGAGTGAACTGGAGATAACTGAATCCGTGGATACAGGGGGTCTAATGTAGATAGTGGGCCCTGAATAAAATTTTGAAGCTGCTATACCTGAAGAATCACAATGAAAGCATTTCAACAAAATAACCTTTTTAACTAAGTAAGCACAAAGTAAAATGTATGCAGAATAATAAGAATGAGTAGTAACGCTGGCCTCAGTGGTGGCAGGGTAGGTTCCTCAATTGCTACAGCTGGGGCCGTAGGTTAGAGTCCATTGTAGCTGGATATTCACCATCTAGGTCTTGAGTGTTTTTGAGATGTCACTGCTAACTAAATCAACAGAAAATTCCCTCAACACTATTTTCAGTTGTAACATATACCTACATAAAATTAAATAAATCAAGAAAACAACAGCATTTGTATTCATACCCATATTTGTATTTAAAATTGTATTGCTCAGGTGTAGCTATCTACATGCATTGTATGTTATGCTAAGGATATGCCTTTATTTTTTATGGTTATACCTAATATTCTCCACATGATTTGTAAATGGATGGATGCCCGTGAGATTAATCAAGCTATATACAAAGCTAACATAATAATAATTTTGGTAATAATTTAAAACACACTATTCCACTTACCTCTCCCTGAAGTTCATCATTGGATTTTTCAGAAGTGATTACAGTGATCAAAGAATCGCTGAACTCTTCCACAGGTAAGCCAGCTGGATTAGCACTTCCATAGTGATTTTTCACTTCCTGCGTTAACCAAGCTCTTCCAAACTGCAAAAGTATCATATCAAAGAATTTAGGCACATGATTTTGAAGCCTTTCAAGAAAAACTTAAACTCCTAGATTACCTGTTGATTATTCTGTTTGAACCTGCTTCTGTATTATAAGCATATGATTGCATTTTAGAGAAAAAATGCCTAATTAAATAGCCACAGTATAACCTAAAATTTTAACAAAGGGATTTCTAACTATGTAATAAACTATAAGATAATTATGCACACATTCTCCACTGCATTACTACATTGAGACACTAAGGGAATAAACACAGTGGAAAGGGGATGAATCCAGTGGAAACATTTTTGGAAATCAAGAGCAAAGTTTTGGGTATAATAGGTATTTTAGAGTCCAATTATGACTGCTGGAAAACAGCAATTATTTTTTTTTAATTTTGCGGCATTAATTCCTGAAAGAATGCAGTATATACTGTAATTATTTTTTTAAATTACACATTTATTTCAAAAGAGTGTCTAAGCAATCCATAAATAAAATAAACATACTATTTATTAAGCAATAAAAATACAACTTTCTCCTTTACAGTGCCCTGATTTTTAAAAACAAATAAAAACATTTAGGGGGAAGAGGGTGGCCCGGACCCCATGGCCCAAACCCTGGCTGCATAACTGGACCAAATAACAGTCTCGATGACAAATCTGGAGATTAAGCAAAGGTACTATTCAAGACTTGTGTGATAAATCTCATTGAATGTGTTGTTGCTCACCCTATCATCACAAGCATGCAGCAAAGACTGAAAGAATATACAGTAGGGCATGAAAGAAAAAACATGAAACCCTACATAAATGCAAAATAATGATAGTATAAGTTACGCAGTTTAGTAGGTTTTTGGGTTTTGTCCACGTTGGCATCATTCTTGATGGTGACATTCTGAAAACATATGAAACTGCGGACCTGAACGCCGCGAAAACCTATGTCAGAAAATAAGATAAGATAGCTATATATACATTTTTCTAACAAGGAGACATTGCAAGACTGATGTTCAGGATCCAAACGACGCAATTATTATCTGAAACTATGGAGAGAATGCGGGAAAAGTGTAATGGCTTTCTTCCACATAGGCCCGGGTTCACGAGAAAAATGTTACATATTAAAGAATCTTCCAACGCATAAATCCTTTGCAGTACACGCCTCTCTCAACAGAAGTCTAGCCCAGTGGGTAGATGTGCGGAGCGGGTTATCCTCATATGGTGACTGACATTCGATCCCAGGCTGCAGCAAATATTTTTGTTTCGAATATTTTACGGAATCACTGTAAGTTGCCCAATCCCATACATATCTGGGAGTAGAAACAGATTTTTTTAATTTTCAGCCTATTTGCTAGATTTTCAATCAACCCCCTTGGGAGACTTTCGAAGCTGATTTCGGGATTTTGGTTTGGCCAAAAAGATGTTTCACATACTGACAGACCTAATATGTTTAGATTTTGAAAATATGTACAAGGATACTTCCATGAATAGGATGGGCTTCGATTGGTCATGGGTCTTTCTCAAGGCTGTAAACGATGAACGGATTTTTACTTTTTAATTATCAACAATGGACTCACTTAAAATTTCCCAAGAGCCACGCTCAAGTAATGACATTTGTCATCCGAAAGTATGCAATTCCACGCCATGAATGAAAAGTGAAAAATGGTGGGAAAAGAAATAGTGTTATCATTACATGAAATTTTTTTGTGCAGGAATATCTTCCTCTCCCCCACAATACAGGCTTTGCTTCAATATAATATGTTGCTCTGCAAAAAGGTCATAGCAAATATTTTTCATAAACCTCGGAAACCGTTATCATCTCTATTTTACCTATACCACGACGAATCGAAGGCCATCCTATTCACGGAAGTATACTTGTGTTTTCAAAATCTAAACATATTAGGTCTGTCAGCATGAGAAGCATCTTTTTGGCTAAACAAGAATCCCGAAATTAGATTTGAAAGTCTCCCAAGGGGGTTGATTGAAAACCCAGCAAATAGGCTGAAAATAAAAAAATCGGTTGCTATTTCCGGAAATTTATGGGATTGGGCAATTAACAGTGATTCCATAAAATATTCGAAAGGAAAAGATTTCCCGGAACCTGGGATCGAACCCCAGTCACCATATGAGGATAACCCACTCAGAGCTTCAATCCATTGGACTACAACCTCTGTTGAGAGGCGTGCACTGCAAATGATTTATATGGAGGAAGATTCTTCAATAGTGTTTTTCTCACGAATCCGGGCCTATGTGGAAGAAAGCCGTGACACTTTTCCCACATTCTCTCTATAGTCTCAGAAAATAATCACGTCGTTTGGATCCCAAACATCAGTCTCACGATGTCTCCTTGTAAGACAATAGCCATGATAGAGGGACGAAATAGGTAAATGAAATTGGGAGAGGTAAAGGATGATTTTATGTTTACGGAGCGTCTTGCTCATGTTTTTGTTATAGTCACTAAGTGATGGTGCGTAGAAATGAGTAACTTTCATAGCTATCAGTTAGGCAATATCTTCTTCTTCCTTCCCCTTATGCCTTTGGCAATGAGGCTTCTACAAACTACTTCCATCTCTTATGGTCCTCAACCAATATCTTCATCTCCCTCCCTGTCTTTCCAAACTTTTCTATTGTTCCCATTCATGTTTCAGTAGGCAATGTATCTCTCTTATTTTGCCAATTCTACCAGTTCTAGAGAAATAATGCAAAGTTAAAATAATAGCCTACATGTCATCCTGAAACTCAAGACTCATTTCCAAGAAATCTTAGCCTAGTTTGTAGCCTAGGAGTCTCTACTGGCTCCAAACCTAGTCCTTCAAACTCTGTTAATTCATATCAAGGTTTTCAACAAAAAGCACTGCTTTTTTTGTACTTTGCTTTATTTCATTAATTAAATACTACTTTGCATGGTATAAAATGCTCACAGATACTCAATATGTGGCTTAAATATAGAGAAAAGTAACATCTCTTTCAGTGCCATATTACAGAGAAAAAACCATTATGGGTATTATAACCATGTAGCTAATTGGAATAGCTGCTTTTCATGTTTTCACCAGAGCTTTACAAGCGGGATGGCTATGGTCACTTATTTCATTAATACCTTCGTTGACCACATCTACATAAAAGCATTAGTTGTTCCAGATTGAAATGGCCAATGGAAAATGGCTCATATACCAAATATTTTGTGAATGTTCTGCACCATCCAGAGCACTTTAAGTTGCAAAAGCCTGAGACAACGATTGGATCCATGTTGGATACCTTGGTAAGGCTGTTGAACTGGTGGTATAAACACCAAAATGTTGATGGCACAACAAATCAATAGACTCAGGTGTCTGACATACATAAAAGCCAAAGACATCTTACCCCAGTTTTCCTGCTCCATGAGGACTCTGCCTTTTTGCCTTCACCGATTCCAGAAACTTTCTTCATTACATCTTCATACCGCATACTGAAGTTTGCAGAGGGTGTTTCATTACGGTTCAAAGTCATATCTGTTAGAACCACATCACTAGGAACTACTGGTTTGCGTGCCTTAGAAATTGCACAAGCAATCAATAGGGCTTTAGGAACTCTTTCTGTATCACCATAACTGTTTCCACCATTGCCAGCACCATTACATATGGATTGGTGCTTCTCAGTTTCAAGAATATTGTGCAGGTAATCTATGCAATGATCGGGTAACACTGCAACAATCTCACAAACCATCTGCAATGAACATGTATGGCATGAAAGCAAATAATTGAAAAATTAACATTTAGATTAAGTATCATCATCGTTATTAATACAAAATAACAGAGAGTAAATGGAATGCTGTCACTCACGTTAGATATTTTGTTGCCAATCTGCAAATTGACAGACCCGAACACTTGTTTAAGAGTAGCTAGCTTGGAATTTGACACTAATTTGTCGCTGATGAAGAGCTTCAACATTAATAAAGCAGCATCGTCAATAATGTCAGGGTCTTCTTCTCCTGTGAAAACGAAATGGGTTCAATAGTTCACGATTACTCACAACATATGCGGTATCTCACAAATCTCGTATGCAGAGCTCCTCTAAGAAAGAATCACTATCACATGAAGGAAATTTACCTGCCAACTCCTTACAAAATGCCCTAAGTCTTTCAAGTTTAGTTTTCAGTATATTACCCGGAGACGAGTGCTTTATCAAATAATCTCTCACTGCTCGCCACACCACCTTCCTAAAATAAAACAAAATCATACGATATGTTAATGACATACCAGAATAACGTGAATGATTACTCTGTGCATTCATCAAATTCCACTTCTTACGTTTTTGCACGTTCTTCTTTCCATTTTAGACGTTTTTCTAAGGATACTGAAATGAGTTCGGCTCCACTAGATATACCTAGCTTGGCAACATTTCTCAAGTACCTGGAGAAACTTGGCCTTTCGCAGGAAACCATCTCTAGCCGTAGTATCAACACAATAGTGAAAAATCATCTGCCATTAATAGGAATAAATCTCCAGAGAACCAAAACATTCATCGACCAAAACCTGCCCCTAATGACATTCGCCACATGTAAACAGAGATGACAGGAGCCCAAATCGTGACCACTTGTTCCGTGTTAGCCAACTTGAAATATTTTAACGAAATTACAATTTGAAATATGAAACACAATAATTCAGAATTTAGCTTTAATAGGATAACTTACACCTAAAATTTCACCGTATAGATATATTTAAAAGACTACCAAGCTTTTTAATAATTCAATGAAATTACTTTTATAGTGCACCTCCCGTACATTATCATAAGGTATTTTAAATGTTGGCTGCATGTAAGAATCAGGTTCAAACATACGCATCTTGTTAGGTTTTTGTTATCCTGGCACAACTTTTGATAGTACTCTTCCCCTCGTGCATTGTTTCGGTGAATACTTTTTGTAGATCGTTAGTGAGCAAGAATATGAAAATCGAAAGGGATTTATGGCATATTTTCCATGAACGTGTATTCCCAGTCTACTTCGTGAATCGTATTATGATTGGTAAACCAATAAGTTGACAATCATGAACTGACACGGTGGAAGTAACTCCGAATATTTATACCGTTGGACAGCACTAACTAAGGTAATACTGTGTGCATCTTAAATCTCAAAAACTGAATGAAATTATAACTCGTAAGCGTTGAATTTTGACAGCGAAGAAGATTGTTGAATAATGAGGAGGGTATAAACAGAAACCCTATGAAACTTTATTTTGAGTCAAATAAAATCTGTATTAATAATCATGTGATATTATAGAGACCTTATGCCAACATAAAGATTTCCTTGCAAGGTTTCAATAAATTTACTGTAAAGGGACGGCTCTTGTTGGCCTAGTTTATTAAGGAGAAGCTCAAGAAAAATGTTAGTTGCACAAATTACTTCATCAGTTACGAAAGCTCACCTTTACCGCCACTCACATTAAAGATAATTATTTATGAGCTATCTAGATCCTGCCTCTGCAGGCCTGAGGGTGTGTGCTCTACGAGAAAATATAGTATGGGCGTGATGAGAGGATAATATTGATGGAGATCTTAAAAGGAGAAACGAAGGTATCGACAGAGATAGGATATGAGTGTGACCGTTACAGTAAAACACCATGATCTAGATGTAGAAATATGTTGTCAAATACTTCATTTGCGAAAGTAGAAACCATTAATCTCGCTACACACTACCTACTGCCGTGGCCTTCACTTTCTCAAACAAATCCTCAAAGACTTTGTCTCAATATTTTGGACCTAATTAATTTCACCAGCATCTTCCCTAAATGGCTCTTTTAGATTCTATTGTTGTCTGCCTTTCCAAGTTCAGGCATTCCTGCCTACTTTGCTTCACTATCAAATCCTCAAGGCTTAGATGGTGAAGTGAAGGGAAATGTGGGCCAAACAACTGTTTGGGCCACATTTCCTTTACCATCCCGGGCATATTCCATTAGACTCTGTAGTATTCTTGTTAAGGGCTCTTGCTGGAAGTTGTCTTACAAGTTGTTCTTGGAATGATTTGCTTTTGTTGTAATATCTTTTACATCCAATGAAGCTCATTGTTGTAATTCTCTTGTTGTATCTTGTGTTGACCACCCTCCTCTTCTCCTTAAAAGGCGCTACACACGTTCCGACCAGACCACCCAACTGTCGGGACCAACTACGTTGGCGCCGACGGTTGGAGGGTGTGTAGGCCTGTCGCCCGACGAAAACAGTCGGACCCGACGGTCGGGTGGTTGGTCCTGACAGACCATCCAACCGCCGACCGCCCTACCCTGATTTCTGTGGCGTCGCAACGTGTGTACCGTCATCGGCCGACTCCTGATCCCGACCCAACTCATTTTACCCCTGGATTTGGTCGTGCGAGATTGTGTGACTTCAAGTCTTCCAACGACCTTCCAGTTGCTAAATAATGGAGCGTCACCACGCTATTACGCATTCCCTCATAACTGTATTTTTTCTATCAATTTGAGGTTTGATCTTGCCAAGCAACTCCATGAAACACACTTCGTCCATCCAAAAATAATTTCGGAAATCATTTCCATCCAACTCTCGAAGGAAATTCATGTGGGTGAAACTTCGTCTCTTAAACAACCACTTCTTCACCCATACTCTTCTCTTTTTTTGATGTTTCGAAAAATGTGGAGCCATTGCCATCACAAGCTGAAACAAACTTCTCTCCACGAGATCACGTTGTGTACTGAGAAATATTTGGTAAGTTGGTCGGGTCAGGTGGATTGGTTTGGGCGTCTGTAGAGCTGGCCCCGACAGGGATGGTCGGGGAGTTCGGTCGTGTCGGGTGATCGGGTCGGAACGTGTGTAGCGCCTTTAAGTCTGCTTTCCCATACATCCAATATTCAGAACCATAAATAAATGTGGGCACTGCCGTAACCTTATCTGTATCTCTTGGTAACCCTTCTTTCTTGAAGATCTTGAAATGGTCCTATATGTTCTTTGAAATCTGTATTTCTTGATGGTCATGCCCTTATCATTTTCATAAGTCAGGTGACACTAAATTACTTAAGTCCTATTTTCGATTACATTCATCTCCCTTAGCCATTCCAAAATATTACCAATCCCCTGCTGTTGTTGATATATGTATTTATTTATTTTCACATCCCCGAAAACAGCACTAATGGCCTTTTACATTGGGTGTTTAGCTAGCAATAATGGATGAACGCAAACACCCATGTCCTGAGTGGTGTAAAATCCACCCGTCCCCACTGGGGCCAACGAACACATGATGACACACACACACAATATAAAACATGTCTAGGTCTTACCACCCTACCTTTTTCCCAAAACAATCCTAACCTTTTTCTCCTTCTTCTATTCTTTCTACTTCTTACCCCCACAAAAGTTTCAGGCATTATTTTGTGGAATTTCAGAATTTTTGTTGAAAGAAAAAGAATACTTGGTATTTCCTCATGATAAATTATTGTCAAACTTGGTTGGCTGTCTTGAAAATGGCATTATAGTCTCGAAACTGCAGTTGACTATGAATTATCATTTGAAAACAAAGTATTCTTCTTTTTTCTAACTGCAAAGTTTTCAATGTTTTTATGATGGTCTCTGAATCACTCTATTCAGCATTGGCATTAATAGTCACTGGTCCTCTTTTATTCCAGCTTTCCTATCTCTCCCCCCTATCTCTCGTACTTTTCCTTCCATTGTTTGGTATTTTATAGAATCTCATTTTTTGTGTTCTGTCTAGACTCCCCAGTTCAACCTCCATACTTGTGCTCAAAACCTCAGAGATGGGATGCATTTGGCTTTTTACAGTTTTATTCCCCAAGGTCTGAAAAAAGCACACTAGTTGAGCTTCATCATCCTCATCTGTTTTACAACCCTAAGATTGGTTACTTTCAGCCCTCCATTTTTCCAGTCCCATTAAAACTCCTTTGCTACCCTGTAGTCCTATGTCTACATACTACCCTGTGAGATTCTACAGAGGTGTGTGATTGGGGCATTTGGACACTGGCCATGAAAGAGGAGGGAATAGGGAAAAGAAGGGGGTAGAGGACAGAGGTATGATGTCTTATTTTAGTATCATGCTGAGTTAGTGTAATCACTAATTGTGTGTGGAAAGAAGGAATTTTTGTTCCTATCAGTTCAGCAGTGTATCTCTCTTATTTTGTCTCTTCAATGAGTTCTAGAGTTTAAGTGCAGGGTCAAAATAATATCCTCATTGTCGTACTGATACTCGGCCGCATTGAACTTTTCAAGTAATTTAAACCTAATATATTGTAGTATCTGAGTCTAACAGCTCCCAATGTAGTCCTTCCATCAGCTGTGAAACACTTTCTGTTCGCTTGTAGCAGTTTTTGACGAAGCGTGAGGCGTACATTTGTATTTTATTTATTACAGTAATCATAGTTCTTTTTTCCCAGTGTTGGCATTGAACTTTTGGGTAGCTACAGTACTGGCTTCCCACCCTGAAGGGCTGGGTTCAAATAGCAGCAGTGGCGGAATTTTTCAGTGGAATCCTAATCCTTTCTTAGGTGTTACATGGAGAGAACAGCCCTCCACCCCTGAAATGGGACTTAGGTTGTGAACAACGTGGCACCTGTTATTAAGAGTAGGCTTATACTGAAGCCAGGTTTCTCTCTTTCTTGTCTGATTTGAGATGAAAAAACCCTCCTTTCCTGCATACCCGGAATTGGGTTCTCGGTTGTACATGAAGAACTTTGACCGGGACAGAAGAATTGAAGCTCAGTGAGACATTGCATCCTAAATTTCTAGGAGAACCCAAACCACCCCACCCACTCCCATTCCCCCTCCCATGCCATCGTGAGAAGATCAAGGAACCCTGCTAGGAATGTATCATCATACCCTTGAAGAAGCCTCTGGCATTGTAGGGGAAATGTTGGATTTTATTCAACCACAGTGCAGAAAATGTCCTGAAAGTTTTATTTCAATAAGTGAGCTGCCATACTGGAACAGTAGCTGTCAGCTAATAATACTCCAACACCCTTCTACAATGGCACTCTGTTCTGAGCATGTTATAATCAGTCTTTTATTTACACTTGCATTCTGGTTCTATAAGGTACTTTGGAAATTTTAGGTATCCCATGATTTAGGGGACGTCCATTAATTATGTCAACAATGTTTTGGCAATTTTTACGTCCCCCTTCCCCCTTTACATATTTTCAGTGACCCCCCTAATAAAATTGTGTCAAACAATTTTTATCCCCTCGCAGGCTAATCGTATTTTATACAGCTGGCTTTTATGCTTAAAATAGAATAGATATTAAAAGTAAAAAAGTAACATTGTTGACGTAAATTTATCTTGAACTCCCCCCTCCCCTATGTCAACCATTGTCAAACTTCTTCAAACCCCCACCCCCCTATTTTGTTCACATAATTAATGAACGTCCCCTTATAACAGGTGTGTCAGCGATATTATTTTTCCGCATTTAGTTCCATTATATTTCCTTTCATATTCAATGCGATGCTTCAGCCGGAGGACGACGAAAACATGTTTTTCGTCGTCCTCGGGGTGAAGCAACAAAGAATTGGATACCACATCGCGAAGTTAAGCTAAACTTATATGGTTATATAATCGTCATCTTTCGTAATTACCGGTGAAAGCTTTATTGATTTTGCATTTCATCCAACGATTGGTAAATGGATAATCCCCTACGAATCTCGAATAGTTGCACCTCGCGATGTTTAAGTCGTAGCTGAAGGACAGTGAGTCCATTTGAGTTAGGTACACTAATGCGAGCATTTAATTCAAAATTCAACACTGCCACCAATATGTTACGTATTCAGCGTGCTTGATGTCTTCGGATTCATCGAACTAATGTCTAGAGTTTTTTTTACAGCTGCTTTTACCTGCAATAATGTAGATAAAGCAATGGATGAGTAACACATTAGTATATTTACCTCACAGCTTAGAAATTTCGAAAAAATCGTAAAGATAATTACAGCCGAGCACATTTTGCAAACGCTTATCTCATAACTAGTGGGTGTAATCATTATCACGGTCCATTGTGATGCGATTGATGACATTTCAATCAATTACCGAATGCATGAACCGAATGAATGAAAACTTCGGGCCCCAGCGAGCGAGCGTAGCAAACGTGTGGGTAGAAATTTGGTTGCGTCATTTCAGGGGCAGCAGAAAGCCCGAAATCAATATTACTACAGTCAGCGCGCGCATAGTTGCTACCATTTTGACTCTGTGTCGTCTGTAAAAGAAAATTATTATTTCTATTTCTACCTAAATAAAACTATTGCGCAGCATTAATTTTTCTTGATCCGTTTTTTTTTGTTGTTACGACTTCTGTCACGACTGTTGCTGTTATGCCTGTTTCACTAGATAGCTTATCTCCAGATGTCCTGTCACCTTCTGAATCACTTTGAACGGTATCTCACGAAGTCAGTGTGTTTTTATTAGATTCTATCCCTCAAAAGACAGCAGATATGCCGAAATGCACATGTAAAGGATTCTCTCATTTCATTGATTTGAAAGTATAGGAGCAAGCCGCCCGTGAGTAATTTGTAGGTTTCAATTGTGAATCGTTCCTTATTGCTCTATTTTTGTAAATTTCATATATTACCACGACAAGGACATTATTTACTTTAAGGTTAGCGTCATTTGTGTAATATGGTCGAATTTTGGCCCTAAAAAAGGAAGATGTGCACCAGATTTGCTCTGTGAATTTATTATTATAGTGCATTTCATGCAATGTGATAGACTTGTGCTGTGGAAATTAGGCCCTTTTGCTCTTAAGGTAATTAGTTATTTTCGCAGAATGAAATATTCTATTAATTCTGATTTTTTGCAGTTGGCAAATAATTAATCCATCATGTTTGAGAGAATTGTAGCAACTTACTTAAACCGGTGCTTAGGAAAATATATCCAAGATTTAGACACCGAAAATTTAAACGTTGGCATATTTAGTGGAACTGTGCTCCTGAGAGATTTGAAGTTTAAACCTGAAGCTCTGGTAAGCATTGTTTAAACACTGCTTTATTTTGAATGTGCCTTCCTTATTACCTTGTCATTATAACCTTATCTTCTATGAGCTGGATATGCCCTTAGTCACAGGAAGAAAAACTACCAACTATCCCATAACCAGGGATTCAATTTTACATATGTTGTTAAATGATTTGCACATGTTGTGAACAATTTTTATACATATGTAGTTAACATATTGTGGTGGGTAAAGAACATGATACGAGCACAATTTTATTTTAGATTGGCCAAAGAACACACACATAATGAACAGATCAAGTGCATATACTACTTTTATGCAAATTCACTCCAATAGTTTCATTTTCTTTGTAATGATACTTGTTCCTCCCAATCATTCAGGCCAGCTGTCACTCACATTTGTTGCATTTACTGCATCCTATTCAGTATATTTTATTTTCTTATTATCTGTGTAGATGTATCCTCACTGTAGCAATCCAATTTTATGTACCCTTTTGGATAATTTTCAGCCAGCTATTGCCAGTTGATGCCTGTCTGTGCTCAATGAAAGTAATGTTATTTAAGGAGAATGCTTATCTGGCTATTCACTGTTGAAGACTAGTCTGGCTAACATCAATTGGTGATGAAAATGTTGAGCCAATATCAATATCTAAAGAAAAATTATGTCATATCAATGCTGGTTACAAAAATTCCATTCTGTTTGCATCTTATGTACATACCTGATGGAACCTTTGCATCACTCTTTAGAAATTTAGTCTTCTATACGAAAAGGCTGTGGTGATTTCTTAGCCTTAGCTTATGATAAGTACTTCGGAGGATCATGTATATGTGATTCCATTGTTCTAATATTTTAGAGGTAAAGTGGTATTTATGATGATTTTCTGTGTTATATATGACACTCTTAAGTATGATATCACACCACTAAAATTCTATATCCATCCATATGTATACCCATCACCAAGGGCATATCCAGGGTCTGAACTAAGGAGGGGCAGCTCGTGTTAGAGGGAGGGGGTAGGGGAGTGATTCTCTTTATGTATATAGGTTTTATTTTGGTGGTTACAGGAGGGCAACTGCCCCTCCCCTGGCTGGGTACACCTGTACTCATCGTCCATTCTCTTTTGGGATAGACAAAATCAAAACTACATAATTCTCAGTGATAGGCCTGTAAAGCTGACCATGATTTAATGATTTCCTCCACACTGCCCTGTCCTTGGATACCTATATCTTTTGCTATACAGATGCGTACCTAGTTTCATTACAGTATGAATTGCATTTTCTCTATTTCTTCATCCTACCAATGACATGCACCGATGCTCACCCTCTTGATTGGCAAATACAAGTCTGTGTGTTTCAAAAAACCTGAGGTCCATTAATAATGTCTTAGAATTAGAAAACCACGAAAATAACTTTTATTGGTCAGATTGTACTAGGTATTCTTGGGTGAAAAATAAATAGTTATTTTGTTTAATCCATAGTACAGTTGTGTGTAGTCACAAAATGACCCTTGAGTGTCTCACATTTATCTGAATCATTGACTGATACCTATCTTCTGGTGCGTTCTGATTTTTATTTTCTTCTTCTCACTGCAGTAACCGATCCATAGATTAACCTGAATCCTCCCTACCTATCAGTGATGGGAAGATCACTACCCCAAAATCTGGGTGCTACCTTCTTTAGTAAATAAATTATTTAAGTGTGTATTTGTTAAAAAAGGCCTATGCATGTTTTGGAAGGAGAGAAGGAAGAAATCTTTCAAACATGTCGAAACTTCACTAAATTCCTTCAACTAATATCACATTTAGGAGAGAAGCTTGCCTGAGGAAGCCAAGAAGGAGGAAAGCATGTGGGTATGGCTAGTAATGAAAGGGGATAGGATGCTGAAGGCTATTTTGAGTAGTAGAATGCTGGGAAGAGGTAGGAGAAAAGAGAGACCTTTCGATTGTCTTGAACAGAGGTAGGAAATATGCTGAACTGGAGATAGAGATCATGTAAAGAACGTTGCAAAAGGTCAATAGGGGAGTGGTAATGATCCATCAAAAACCTACCCTGATAGATTACCATATAATAAATGTGATCAAATCTTCAATCTTTTTCTTACTAGACATACATAATATGTGATAAAACTTGCACATGTTTTAGTGATTCTATGTCCATGAGACATTATTGCATTTTCTTAATGCAGAATCCCAACTATCTTTTTACTCTTCTAGAACAAAATCATTTATGGAAAAGGAACATATGGCACTATAATTTACCACAAATGATGTAATATTTGGTGTGTTCGATGAAGAAATATCTTTCAGGTATTCAGTCCGTTTTACACGGGGCACGTAATTGCACAATCTGATGTACGTACGTACGTGCATTTCAAATTGCAGTGTGTAAAGCCGTGAATTGCAAAAACACATGGGCAAACGCATGAACGAGAGATGGCAAAATAGCCCCTGCTCTAATTTGAAAATGATTGCACGCCCGATTGAGAAAAAGATGCAGTTTGAAGTTGTACAATTTCTTGCCTCGTGTAAAACAGGCTTTCCACTTGGTCAAGACCATCGTGGTGACTCTGGTGGAGGGCCCGAGAGGAATTTCTTTGTATACCACAAATGGTTAATGACTCATTTCCCTGTCCATAACATGCAATTTCCCCCCCACTAAATGCATTCTAATATCAGCCTTCGCTTCATGGGCTGAGAGTAAAGATATTTTTTCTTTCATCCTATTGTTCATTGTCCTCAAGAGGTGCTCATCTCTCTACTTTCATATCAGACTGCATTACAGTAGTGAGCTAAAGGTGTGCTCTCCATCATTCATTTTCTTTCTTGAGTTCTACGAAAAATAATTTTAATTTAGTTGCTATTTTTGAAAGTTTACAATCCCAAATTATTTCTATAAATAGTTTGCAATAACAGGTGATGATTAAAAGTTTTTCTTCTAAAAGCTATCATGAAAAATCACAGTACCTCTTATTGGCTGGTGCATGCCACCTATGGGCCAGGAAAATTGGTATTATAAAAAATGCTTTTTTTGGTTGTGACTTATTATATGGTAGCAAAATTATGAGAAATATTAGATCTGCATTGCTATCTTGTGTTTTGAGAAGGAATTGAAACCTATGCGTGGAATTTTCATCAAGTTCTGATCAAAAGAAATCTAAGTGCGTAACTCAGATTTTTTAAAAAGGTTTTGAGTGACATCAAGTCCTGTGTCTTTCTGGATTTCCAGTCACATAGGTTGCATCATATACACAATAGTTTTCCCCCTGTCCTGGATGTAGCATTTAAGAGTCACATCATGTAGGGTGAAGTAGCATCAAAGGGCAACGAAGTAGAAGCAGTTATCCCTGTGAGCAAGTACCACAGGGATGTATTCGCAAATTTCGTTAGTCAAGGACCAGGCTACGATAAATGCTTTGTGGAAAGGCTGATTTATTGTGAATAGAAGCTCACTCCTTCCTAATTGTCAATATGGGAGTGATAAAAATTGTAATGAACTCACAAAATTTGGAGTGGGAAGATGGTTACGCACTTGCCTCTGCATGGAAAAGTTTTAAGTGAAGTGACCATAAGAATATTTGGAAAATCCTAGTGTCACCCAGTGAGAGCAATCAGGGTCCAACTACCCTACTCTATATTTTTATGGCAGAGTGCCGTGAAAGAAAACTCCACCTGAGTCCAGGGCTGGGTGAAACTGTTGTGTACAAGAAGCAACCTACACAATCCAGGAGAATGGAGGAATATGGACTTACAGATTTAATTTTGTTTTCTTCCTTATGAGGATGTCTTAGGAAAAGAAGCATTTGTTTCTCTATTAACTTAATTACCTTGTCAGAGAATAGGTTCCATTTATTCAAGCTTATTTAAAGCATTTAATTCTGAAAAGTCAAAAATGGGAGAAAATGACCCCAGCTTGGCAGCAATGCTATGAAAGTATGACAATTCAGTTCTGTCTTGAATAATTTTAACTTTGTATTTCCTCATGAAATGTATTTAGCTACGACCATGGTTTCGACGTCAGGGCGTCATCATCAGGTGCATAATATAGAAAAATGTTCACTTATATACAAAAAAGAGTTGTGGGGGTGGAAGTTCAGATGCACACATGAGCGGGGGGAGGGAAGAAGATGGGTGGGGTGGGTGAGTCAAGTGAAGGGGCATTGGTAATGGGATTTTTGGGAGACGTGGAGTCATAGGTAGGGAAAGAAAGGGGGGAAGGGTGGCGGTGGGGTGGGGTCAGGTAGAAGTAAAGCTTTTAGCGCTAACTACCCCCGGGTGGTACGGATGGAGGTTCAGATGCACACATGAGCGGGGGGGATTGGTAATGGGATTTTTGGGTGACGTGGAGTCATAGGTAGGGAAGGAGGGGGGGTGGCGGTGGGTTGGGGGCAGGTAGAAGTAAAGCCTTTAGCGCTAACTACCCCCGGGAGGTACGGGAGGATTAAGCGGTTGAGAATAGTGGGAAACAGAGGGTGTGGTGAAGGGAGGCTCATGGAACAGGGAGAGGTTGAGGATGGGGGAGCGGGAGGCATACAACAGATCATTCACAATAACACAATCATTGCTGACGCATTTCAAAATTTCCAGCTGCTCAAGAGCATCTAGCCTGGGACCTTTTCCTTCGTAATATAGAATTTCGGGGGTGAAATCACTGTGGTGACCATTTTCCAGTAGATGCTTGGCAAAGTTAGAGTTAAAATTTTTGTTTTTGAAACAGGCAATATGTTCTTTCAGCCTCTCCTGGAACTTCCTGCCTGTCTGACCAATATATATGGCTGAACACTCGCACTTGAGTTGGTATACCCCACTCTTTTCCAATTTTGGAATGATGTCTTTGCACTTGGAAAATATGTTTTTCAAATTACATTTGTTATAAAACGCAGTTCTAATGTTATACCTCTGGAATAACTTGATGGGTTGCAGGGAGAGGTTACCCAAGTAAAGGGAGGTGCCATAGATGGTCTTGATGGCCATTTTTCTACTTTTTTCTGGTATAATCTTTCAATTAGGTGTGGTTGGTATCCGTTACTCATAGCAATTTGTTTTATAACATTTAACTCTTTTTCAAAATTTACTTTGGATAGAGGAATTGTGAGGAGACGATGGAGCATGGAGTGAAAAGCTGACAGTTTTTGCGTAAAGTGATGCCTAGACTTGGCATGAATTATTAACTTTGTCTCTTCTGCTTTATTGTGTTTTCATTTATCATCTTTTCTCCCCAGCTCTTCATGGGACTCTATCACTGACTCTCCCTGTCTGTTTTATCTTCACCATCCTTCAATAACACCACATTCCTGTTGTATCCAATCTACTTTGTTCTGCTTCTGTTATTGTCCAATATACCACCATCCAATGTCCACTGTCGACAAACGCCAATCATCTCCCATGTGGCCTAAGTGGACATTGGTGATTATATAAAACTCGCTTACGATAATATGGCGACCATCATTTTGGACGTGACAGCCCGCACTCAGCTCACCTCACAGTTTTACAAAATTTTTTGCACATCTGGTATTGGCATCGTTAAGTTTTTCTTATTGTAGAAATGTGTCTAGCTTGAGAGAAAAACCATAAAAAATTTCAGAAATCTCGATGGAAAACTAACTTGCTAGAGCCTAAAGTATGTGTGCTCCTAATGTGCACTGCCACCCTAATTTTTATTGACAGTTGACAATTTTGGCAAAATCAACTGTTACATATATACTTTATTATATGCAACTATGGATGCTTGTTTTAAGTGCAATCCCTTACCCCGGTCCTAAACGTTTTGACTGTCAATAAAAATGAGGATAAAAGTGCACATTAAGTGACCACAGACTTTTTGCTCTAGTGGCATTTAGTTTCACTCGAGGCTCACAAAATATTTTATGGCCACTCTCTCACACTAGTAGACGCATGTTTCCGCTGTTAGAAATGTCAATGCCCACAGTGCAAAAAAGTTGTAAAACTGTGGGGTGAGCTCAGCGCGGGCTGTCACATCGAAAATGAGCTTCATAGATTCACCAATGTCCTTCAAGCTGCTAGGGAGACAATTGAAATTTGTCAACAGTCGACCAAAGTTACAGACTTACCCTCCAGAAGCTAACTGGCTAAGCTAAGATTAGGTAGATATTTCAAACTGGGTTTCTCTTGGTCCTTCATAAATCTGTTTGGAAATATCAGGCCTAACTACAACCTGTTTAATGGTTGAAGATTTGGTCCACTTTGGAAGCTTGAACAAATGTTGAATTTAATTTCTAATGCATTGTCTTGTATGTAACCAGCATATCTTGCTGAAATTTACCGTCGTTTAATCCTTGGAGAGAATTGTGAATATTGCACTTTTTCCGTTGTTTATTTATTTTCAGTATGAATTGGATTTGCCCATTGAAGTAAAAGTAGGAACAATTGGAAAAGTCAGCCTTGACATACCATGGAATAATCTCTACTCCAAATCAGTTAGAATAGAGATAGAGGTGAGTGTTTTGTCTACATATGTATTTTGTTTATTTTGGTGTGACTAAGGTGTAATCTAAGTTTATTGAAATTGTGTCAATTATTTGAAATTATAGTAAATTTGAATTGTTTAGTGCTTTAACCAAGTTACATAGGAGTGTTTTGGTTACTTTGAAATTTCAAGTCTTGGCTATTGTTGTGAATTCCTATTGGTTAATGAATAGGTGAAAATTGTTCATTAATACTAGAGCTTTGTTAGAGTGCATATGTATTAATATTCTCCTTCATCCTGGTGCTGAGTCTGTGGTTGAGAATAGTTCTCCATGATTTCAAGTAATTACTTGTAGTAATAAAATCTCTTATCTAAAATGATTCAAATGAGAGGATATTTGAAATTATCCATTTTATGTTGCACATGTTCTTATGTATTTGCTTTTTGTAGACCAGTAAATTTACTTAAGAAACTGCAGTATGGACTCTTTGCTCTGCATCTTACTCTTAAGATATTACCTACTTTCTTTACCTATGTATTATGTACCTATAACATGAGCTTCATTAGGATTTGATTGCCTTGTTAAATATGTGTATAAATTAATATAAAGATAAAGTAAAATTTTTGAAAATTATTGTTTATAGTTTGATTTTTATTGTCAAAGGAGTGTGAACTGTCAAAACAAATTCTCCTATAACAGCTTATAAGTTCTTAGAGATGAGAAAATGCATGTCACAAAGTAACATCTTGCGGTGGCTCTTAAAATGCCAAAGCCATATGTATGTAATAATTAAACCAACCTTCAACGTTCAAACAAAGTTTGTACTAAGTTTTTCATTTAACATGTTCAGTGCAACTAAATTCCACTAAGTATCGCCTGCCGCCATTGACATTCAACATTCAGTTTCCTGTACCAAATAGTCATGTCTGTAATTTTCCCAAAAGAATGATTACCTACCAATGAGTTGTTCTCGGGTTTCCCATTGGGTTAGGCTTTCCATGATTGCCAACCCAGTGGGAAACCCGAGAACAACTCATCAGCATCATTCGCCGGGAAAGCCTAAAATCATACATCATTAGTCATTACCAACCAATTTTAAAATGGACTGAACATATGTAAACTGTTACTTCGAATGTTCATGATCATAGATATTTTTGGGCAAAGACTTGTGTTAAATGTACAGGTGTGTATCCTGTATTATCATCATTTATATCTGTGAACTTACATAGCACTTCTTTTTATGAAATGATAATATTCAAGTTCACTTTGTGTAGAATGGCCAGTTTTATGTCCAAGAAGGATTTAAGGCTGGCAGTGGAATAAGTGAAGAATGTACTGGTTATTAGATAATGCTGGTTGTCAGAAGTTGGCTCATTTATGATTGTGATTATCAAAATAGATCAATCATTGATTGGGTGATTGATTAAATACATACAACTACCTTTTATGATATTTTTTCTTGGAGAAATGCTATTGTAATGTCTCTCTTGTTTCATAGGATGTATTTCTCATTGCTGGACCTATTGCTGAGAGGGAGTTTGATCCTCAAAAGGAAAAACGACTTAACCGAGCAACTAAAAGGAAGAAGCTGGCAGATTTGGAAAATGAAAGCTTTTTTGGAAGTGGTATGTATAATATGTTGCCTTTAAGTATTAGTATTGATAGCCTGCATTCCATTTCTTTTATTTGTTGGGTCTATCAAAGGGCATTATTACATATTTGTAGAAGGTATAGGAAACTTAAAGTATGCTCGCAGCTACTGAGTGCATCCATAAGTTTGCGGATGGTCAGTGGACCTTGAGATGTAGTGTAGGGTGGCACATATTTTTCAGATTTGAGAAAAGTAAAGTTTTCCACCCTTAAAAATGATCCTAGTGGAGTGTCAATTAACAAGTCAAAATTTTTTTCACTGTTACTATAGAGAACGCATACCTCGAGGGCCCTAAAAATTTCGAAACAAAATATGCATTTTTCGGGTGGGAAAAGTACCCATGTAAAATGCAATAGTGAAGTACTTTGAGGCCAAAATTTTGTTTTTTCTACGTATCTCTTAACGTGTATGCCATATTGTCCCATGCAGTTCAAGCCACAACTCAGGGCACCACCCAGTACCTCTACACCACCAAGGTTAAGCCTGCACCATTCCCTTCCTCTGAGATTCTACTCCTCTATTCTACTCCCTGCACTGGTGCATGGTGGGGGTGCCCCCTTCCCTCCATCCAGAGGAATGAGAGTCTATACATTGCCAGTCAAACTCTGATATAAAGTGTCCTATTCTGGGAAATTTTCAGTTATACATAGAGGTGTTTGTTTTTCGTTAATCGCGATAGAAACTATAAAAAATGCTAATTTTGGTAGTTTTAACGAAATAACGCTAATTTCGGCAGTTTCAATAAGCAACATGGATTTTGGTGGTTTTCCTTACATTCATCATTTTTAAAAGAGCGAAATTTGTTTTCGGTATGATTAAAATACATGTACAATATATAATTTTATTATTTACGTGTTTATTGTCATATTGTTGTTCAATCATGGCATTTTTGCCTATGCGTATTCGGCTTGAATTTTTTTTGTATTAAATTCGTGAAATTACATTACTGTCTAAAATACATGTTCAGCAAGGTGCTGGCCATTGGCAGTGTTGCAACAATATTAAGTTTCCTTCTGCTGCCACTAAAAAATTACTATGTATGTAAGTGTGATACATTGCAGAAATACTCGCTATCGGTTTGTCAGAAAACAAATGAATACAAAATATTCTTTTGAGTAGAGTAGAATTGCACAAGTGTCTTTACTCTGTCTCCCGCACTCAGTTAGTTCAAGTCAGATGGAACTAAACGAGAGACAATTCCGATACAACAGGTTAATTTATCGGACTGAGCAAACAAATTTAAATCAGAAGGATTAGTAGTATCGGGCAATGTGTTACTGTGTAAATACTGTGATTGCCAGTTGGATTACAAAAGGAAAGATGCACTCGATAAACATTATAAGGCCAAAAAGCATTTAAAAAGCAAAAGGAAATCAGGGCGTGAAGTGAATGGGTTCAGGGTGGCTACATTAAGAACAAAAATAGTGAAGGCTGGGCGTGCCAAAGATTTAAAAGAAGAATTCATCCTGGATACCACAGAAGCTTTGGTGAAAGCTAATATCCCAGTTGAAAAGCTGGATAATGCTATTCGAGATTGGATGCATAAATACATCCGTGGAAGTGGTGACCTGCCGTCTGCAAATTGAATAAGACAAAAGTATATTCCTCTGCTCGGAGAAAGAAAAAGACAAGAAATAAAGGAGAAAGTCCAAGATAAATAAATTAGTATTTTCTGCGACGAGACCATAGACAAAAAGGGTGACTGCGTTTTCAACATTTTGCTTCGTACTTCTGTTGCATCTATGGAACAGAAGATGCTCTTGGCGTCATCCGTAGCACTGGACACAGCAAACGGCTTTATTTGTCTTAATGCTGTAATAGACTTAATCGGCATCTATGAAATTCAACGACAGAATATTGTTGCAGTCGTTACAGATTCGGCACCTTACATGACAAAGTGCTTCAAGACTCTGCAAGGACTGATGGAAGAAGTGAACTAGGTCCAATGTTGGGACCTTAAAGTTAATTTAATCGGCAGAATGTTTGAACATCAGATGGAAGAGCTGAACTGGGCCACCGTGAAAGTGAATAATGCATTTCTAAATACCCAAAAACGCAAAAGCAGGTACATCAAATTTCTGAAAGAAAAGGATTAAGGTACATACCTACTGAAGATAAAGGAAAGTTTTCAGCATTTTCCATACCTGTTCACATGAGGTGGAACTTTTAGTTTGAGTCTGCTATTTATCTCACTACTCACATTGAAGATTTGATGGAATATTTCAAAACTTTGGATGATGGTAATGCCGGGGTGGCCTTCCTAAAAGATGCTTCATCATCTGACATCCAGATGATAAAACTACAGGCAGTCTACATTTCAGTGAATTGTACACCTCTAATGGAACTAATTACATTTTTGTAGGGCTCCACTTACCCGAAAATACACCTTCTGGAGGGGAAATAAAGTGATATTGAAGTGAAATTCAAATTCTTAGTGAGGAAGCATTCAGTCAGGCTGTCACCTGTGAACTAGACCAGCTTCCGATGACAACAAAACCAGCAGCACAAGCAAAGTTTGTCTATGCAACTCAATCTGCACTGGTGAAATGAAATAATTTAAAGGCCAGAGCCCACAAGAAAGATAAATCAGTCTGTTGGATCATTGTTTGATCCTCGAAATGCGGTAAAAAATAAAATTGCCACAGAGCTACAGAACAGTAAAAAAATGCACCAATTCTTCAGAGAGTGGAGTCACAGCATTTCTTAGAAGCCCACACAGCATCTTTGGGTACAGTCAAGGAACAAATTGGCAGAGAAGACTGTGGAAAGGTTAATATTGCAGAGATTTTCACAGGACTAAAACTTTCACACAAAGAATATGCAGCAGCTGCCCTCCTGTGTATTTGGTTCCCGTGTTCCAATGTGGATTCAGAGAGGTCATTCTCAAAGTACAGCCTGGTGGTTAGTGACAGGAGGAAGAGACTGACACCACTAATGCTGAGACACTCACAATGCTGGTATTTGAATAAGGTACATTTTGACAATAGTTTACTAAGCATGTAAGTACTGTTGCTATTACAACACCTCTAACACTGCCATTTTACTTCCCAAAGGAATGGGGAACATGTATGGAATTGGTTTCTCCCGTTACTGTATCCCACAATATAGAGAATTTTCTCACGAATCCGAATGTGTAAGCCAAAGCTGTCTCCGTCAATTACAAATGCTATAAAATGATAATTAAAAGTTAGCAAAAATCGACGAAATTCACGTGACTCGAAACGCTTTCTCATTGGCTTGACGTCACCGAACGGTACTGAAGTCCTCGCAGCTGCAGAGATAGGTGCCTCGTTGAAGTTATCAGAGCAAATTCGCTATTAAAATTATTCTGGTAATTTCTCGATAGAAGAAATGACTGAAGTGGGATTCGAGAAGGCACAGTCGGATAATTTACCGATGATTGACTCACTTATGGTGGCCGCCTTCCTGAAAAACAGCGATTGTTTCGTCGCTGCCGAGATGCGTGGAGTAAAAGCGAGCAGGAAGCAAACTATTATATGCATAAGAAAAACTTTGTTTTAATATATAAATATATAAATTTATAATTGTTTATTTTATAATATAATAAACTATCCACCGACTGCGGTAAATTATCATCTGCACATAATTTTATTAATACCTAACTTTTCATGCGACACATTATGCAGTTCTCTTATATCAGCTGCTTTGTAGTATCAGCAGCTTTCAAGTATGATTAATGTCTAAATAATTCTAAATTATCGCAACGGCTTCAGTCGCCAAAAATACGAGTCGGCATGTTAAGTTTTGCATTAATATGTAGCAAACTCAATGTGTCTCATAATCTGAATCTATTGATTTTCAAATTTCCTTATTACCGAAACTTAACCCATGCAGTTGTAATGTTTCCCCCTCTATTGAATAGATATAAATCTTTATTCATATTACCTACATTTTTATTGAAGACTATATTAGGGAAGTCCATGGCAAAGCAGTATATTTGCTGTATTGTAGATTTCGGCTTTCAGTCTGTAGTTATTAAAGTATGAAACGGATTTCCAATGTTAGGAATTCCTCTAGTAGCTATTGAAATGGCGTAAATTTTGATGTATTTTTCGTTTTGCTACCCCCAAGTTCGGATTTTTCGTCCACTGGGACGCGCAAGCCTGCGGTTAGTCGTCAATTACTCCTAAACGGTTAGTATCTGTCCTTTTTCGGCTATTTCATTGTGTAGCCATTAAAATTTCCTGAAGATTAATACCTGTCGCTTCTTCATAGACCTCACTATAATCATAAAACAATCATTTGAAATAGAGAATTATGATAGGCAGATATAAGAAAGGTAGAATATAAGCCAAATTTTCCACACATTCACAAGGAATCAGTGGCCTAGGGGTAAGGATGTGGGTTTTTGAGTGGTAGGTCGGGAGTACGGACCCATTATGGGGAAATTATTTTTCTTCTTTTTTTCATAGCAAGTTTCTCTATCTTTCGAAATGTTAGGTTCATCATCGCAATACCTTTTAAAACTTTTTTTTGCTTTATTTTACTCCCTAAATTTTCATGATTGACGGCGATTGCCCAACTCCGAAGACCCGGTTTCTTGGCGAAACCTTCTAAACTAACATTCTCACCTCCAATCTGTTGACGGCGTTTTATAGATCTCATCGAGGCCTACAACCTTACGCCTATCCTTACTCTCTATCATTTATAGTTTGCAAACTAATGGTTAAAACGTGTAACAGACAAATCATAAACTAATAGTGAGATATAATAGGTATTTCATGAGTTATCTAACGATTTTCAAAGCCATAAATGTTACTGCTCGCATACAAATAACGTTCAAAGCTTGGAAATTTACTTTCCCTGTGACGTTAGAGACGTAAGTTGTATTAAATATATTTAGGTAGGTTTACATTCAGCTTACATTCTTCCCTTTTCAATTCATATAAGGTTTATTCCCTTTCATTCTATTTATGGATATATATGGATGAATTGAAAAAGGGAAGTATGCAAGGTCCATGTAAACGTACCTTAGGCGGTGGAATACTTAAATAATAATACTTTTGTTGAAATCAAGTCATAACTTTCCGTTCATAAATAATATTTTGCCTTTAATGTGATAGTTTTTCACTTTCTAACTTATAGTACGTGGCAATAACATAGTGGCTTAATTATAACATTTTTTACCTCACAAAAATAAGGTTTGCAATATGTGGTACCGGCACATACGTTGAAATGATCCTCGCAGCAATAAGCCGTTGACAATTTAGAGAGAGAATTTCCGTCTCTTCTGCAGGCTATCAACCATTTTCTCCTCTTCTTCAAGTCTTTCGGGACGTAAATAAAAACCTTTTCTGGCTTGGAAGTTGAGGTATTTGAGCAACAAGGCACGATGCAGGATTTATATACCTTTCCCGGTTTTTTCTCGTTTAGATACATTATGCTCAAATGAAATGATCAAGTAAGATTAGTGAATATCAGTAAATATGTAATAAAAGCAATCATTTACGCCAAATGCTCGTTCCATCAATAACATCCGCCTACTTTCTCATCTGAAGGTAAACAACAATCTCTAGCGTTACCGTTCCGTGACGTCACGCGTCCATTCCCCGATGACGTAGTGTTTTCAAGCTGGCGAGAAAGAATTATTTTTAAAGACTAATATCTCAGTAAAAAACCGCTTGCGATCGGTGAAATTTTCGCTAGATCCATTTTAGATAGTGTCCTTCGGATATAAGTGGTTATAAAAAATAGTGCATGTTCCCCATTGAACAGTCTCAATGAATGTTAAGCTGACTTACTTAACCTTGAAAGAAGTGGTTTATTATGTTCTCAGACAACTCTGAAGAAAGAAATATGTTTTATTTTTCCTAATATCTATCAGTCAATATGTATTTTTTCATGCGAATATCATGCTTTGTTGATCTGCAGGTGTGAAAGCATTTTTCCATAGGTGTAAACAGAACATTTCCTTGTTTAAAAAATAAAATTTATAGTTAGTAATATCTCGAATGCTTTCCATGTTCATGCTACAGTGTGTCTAATATAACTCCTTTGCTTACATGAGACTCTGTGGAAATTAGTAACACCAATATGGCATACATCGGCCAGACTGGTAGGAATTTTAGTACATGCATTAAAGAACACACCAGATATTATAGAAATATGGATTCCACCTCACCATTTGCCAAATACCTTTTGGATAACAATCATACGAGCAATTTTATACCCGAAATTTTACACGTTATTCCCAAAGGCCTGAAAATGGACGCACTGGAACAATTAGAAATTATCAGACAGTCAAAACACCTTTGCAACGAATTATTATTTCCGCATCCCTCCCCCCTCCTTTCAGATAAAATGAATCTTTCCCGCCTTACCTGCTCTTAATCATCGTGTCTTTCATTTTTCCTCCCCTCAACCCTGCCCCAATATCTGGTTTCCCCCCCTCCTCCTCCGTAACTACAACAACAATAACAAACTGAAATAACAAACTTATGTATATTATATTTTGTAAACCTGACGATGCATTAAAGCGACGAAACGCGTTGTGCTATAATAATTTGTTGTAGAAAAGTACTAAGCTATGTCAATTATGAGTACTAGTAACTTGTACAAAGTAAGGCCTTCATCAGTCAAGTGTAAAGGAGATAATACTTAGCACAGTTTCACTTTTATTTGATACACCATTCGATTTCAAATTCTAGATTTACAAGGCTGTTTTAAATGTGGAAGATGACTACCATGGAAGTGGCATGTCAGTGATATCTTAATGAAAATGCCTTTTTGTACAGCATGGTTCTGCTTACACATTATTTCCAGTTTTTCCCAAAGAAATAAATAGCTATGAATGAAATATTTATATATATTATAGTGTGTCTTGCTCCTTCATACTAATATGTTGCTTGAATTTTTAATACCAGCACGCAGTCATGTGATCAGGAATTTATTAGGTGCAATGTGGTTTCATCACAGAATCGAAATGCTACCTGCAGGCAAAATAGAAGCCAGTTAACTTTCTGTGCATGTGCAAAATGTGGACTATAGTGTACCCATTAATACCACTATCAACCCATGGGTATAACTTCCATGTGTAAAACTTCTTTCTTTCTCAAACTAAAATTGAAATAAAAACTGTTTTAAATGTCCCTTGAAAGCAATACTGGGATAACAATAGCTCAAGGGCTCTTGGAAAGTGTCAAATTTGGAACTAGGGAAAAACCAGTTGGGGAGGGGCAGTAAAAAATAAACAATGTCGAGGTCAGAAGTTAAGTCCATGGGTGGCATGTATTTTCTTGTGGGGTTTGGACAAGGAGAATGGGTTTTGAGGAAAGATTTCAGAGCTTAAAATGATTGAAAGAGTTGTGAGGTACCTAATGTGCATAATTACTTTGAGGACCTTTTCTGATTTTATATCTCTAATTTAGTTCCTATACGATCTGTTTTAAATATATCATATGTGTGTGAAAGTCCTAAAAAAATATATGAAAGAAAGAATAGTTTTTACATATAAATGTGCGTAGTTGATTTTTTTTATTTTTACCGATCGTTAAATAGTTGCTGTTATTCTCACTTTCTCTTTGTCTCTCCATAGCCATGACATTCCAAGGAAGTTGAACTAAAACAGTGGGAAGTGGTCTTGAAGGGGAGCAGTAATTAATAAGGAAGAATTAACAATGAAAGAAAATAAAAGTTCTTCTGTCTCTCTCATGCTTCTCTTCTCGGAAGCGTCACTTATCACTTTAAAAGCTAGAAACATTAGTAAATCAAGCACACAGTGATATCTTGCCATGTCAAGAGGTTGGGAATTTTAAAAACAATACAAATAGGACGGCCACTCCCTGGAATTACAGCACGTTTACACTTTCTTAAGAAAAGCTTCTTCTTTGGTAGCTTTTTTTGTGATTTTGTTCACAAAGTCTGTGACAACTCTGAGGCCTGATATTGAAACATTTTCATGGAAGAAAATAGAATATTCACTTCTTTTGTTTGCCACAATGTAATACTTCATGTTTTTCTCTTGAAATTTTATATTCCAGGCCCACCTGAATCCAGAAATTTCTTTGAAAACTTGATGACAACAATTATCAACAATCTTCAAATATTTATTCGCAATTTTCACCTAAGATATGAGGACACAATTTCCAGTCCTGGAAGTCCCTTGGCTTGTGGAATTTGTCTTCAAACTGCCTCAGTGGAAACCACTAATAAGTAAGTACATAATTAGCCACTGAGTCATAGCCAATTACTCATTTGAAAGAAGGTTAATATTGACATGGATAATTTTAACTATGTGTAGGAATTAGAAGTACCTTGATGTGCCATTTTGAAGTATTAACATTATATAGCATTTAACTTAACAAGCATATGAGGGAGTACCCAAAAATTACCGGCTACCTGTTAAATAAAATCATATATTTACTTTTAAACGTTAAAATTTTAATTGCCTTTGAAGTCCTCACTGTTTGAAGTAATGCACCGTTCTAGACGTGCCTTCGTCTCAGAGGACTTTTTTCATATAATGGAATAAAAAGAAGTTACACAAGGCAAGATCGGGAGAATAGGGTCAAGGAGGAAATGGGGTAATGCAGTTTTAGGACTAATATATTCGCACACTCAAGAAGGTGTGTGCTGATTCACTGATGTGATGAAAACATCTCTCACTGCTTCCCCACGACTCCCCACGGCATTTTCGTCGCACCACATCAGGCAAACTCTTCGATAAAACTCCTGATTTACATAATAAATAAAGAAGCTGTTGTACTGTCCACAATCTTACTTTTTTATTTCGGCGCATTTCAATGCCTCAGCATCATCATCAAGACAACTGAATACGTAACAAACAACAGGCCTTTTAATATAGTCGGTAGGAAAATGAATAGGGGAGTGGGGAGGTTTCAAAGTCAAGTTTAAGGTTGTACATTCAAAGGTGAAGTCGTCGGTTGAGGTAGGTGTGAGAAAGGAATATGAGGGGGGTGGGAGTTAAACCGTTGGTGAGTAACGTGGTTGGTGAGTGTTGAGAAATGGAGGCGGGGGAGGAAAATTTGATCGGTTCATTGTTTACATTTCAAGGGATAGGATGGGTTATGGCCAATCAAAATCAATATAATTTAAAAGTACTGTTTTCTTCTTCTTTAGCTGGATAATCTCCCACCGTTCTAATGCGTTTGTGCGCTGACCCTTGGATTCCACACTGAGCACTCTTAATTCGAAGTTGCACTGGTGAGATTGCTACAGTAAATGCTTAGCTAAAAGATTTTGGATTGTTGTTCGAAAAGCACTTTCGATGTTCACTTATCCTCGTTTCAAAGTTACGTCCTGTCTGGCCGACATATACTGTATTGCAGGTGTCACACTTCACTTAATATACTCCTGACTTTCTAGTTTTTTTCGCAAGGGTCTTTTGTTTTTTTCCAAAATGTTCTTAAGGGTGATAGGTAGGGATAGGAATTTTTCGGTGGTTTGAGAGGGAGAAAAGCGGTACTTTGAAATTAAGAATTAGGTGCTTTCAACAAGACAATCCGGTGTTTTCACAGTGACCACAAATTTATATATATACACATAAAATACAGATTATTTCTAAGTCTAGAAAAGGGTCACTTATACTATACCCAATATGATCTGGGCTATTATGCGACACTTTCCCTTCTAGCCATGTTATGACTGAAGACAATCACCTCGGTGGCGGAACTTGGAAAAGTGGCACTAAATTAAAAATTAAATTTAATACATTTCATGTATTGACATGTAACTTTAGAGAATTTCCATCCTTGTGAAAGTTTGCTGCAGTTACGTTCTTCGAAGATTTTAAATTTTTCCAATTGAGTCTTTCCCAAGCAACCTGACAATTGTAGAATATGTACATGACCGTACTTTTATCCATACAATAAAATCCATCTTTTTGATACTAGAAAGCCTGGTCTCTTGCGCTTAATTTTGCATTCGGCATCTCAATAACTCGTCAAAATCACTTGAAAGCGCAGAAACCAGGAATAAAACTAGGATACTTAACAGTTGTCACTGGAAAATAAACAGTCAGTCATTTGACGGAAATGGCCAAAAACTAGATCTACGCTAAGGGTGGGACACGTGCGGAGAGGCTGGTCGCCAGCCTCTAGGAAATCCAAAGAAAAGGCAACCCTGGCATAATCCCTGGACTGAGCCGTCGTGTTGGTCACCAGTGGTCACCAGCGTCACAGGGGTAGAGGTTTTCCTGGTGGGTGCTTGGGATAATCGTTTTCACGACCGTCTGCATGTATGCACCTTAGACCCTTTACCAATGGCAGCGGGAGGACAGTTTAGTCCTTTCATAGATAAGACAAAGTTGTTCTACCGCTGCATTTTGTTCTCAAAGCCATAAAACCAAAGAAGGCATCGTAGCGAAAGTGGAAGGGTTTAGTGAAGGCTCTGGAAAAAAAATTCGAAGCAGTTGCTAAAAACGATGTAACACTGAATGCTTTCGTGCTGCATCAATTTCCATGTCTAAAAACACTGCTCATTTGTATATTTTTAAGGTATTTAAGGAGAACGTAAACATATATCGAAGAAAATTCAACACGTAAGCAGTGGTTGCATACACCCAAGGGAATTAATTAATTACTCGATATTGGCGCATCAGTTATTAAAATTTGTTGAAATTCATCATTTTATATCGCATACAAGTTATGTACATTTATGAAAAACATTAATTGAACGATTTCATTTTTTCGAAGAAAATTCTACGCGTAAGCAGTGGTTGCATACACCAAAGGGGATTAATTAATTACTCGATATTGGCGCATCAGTTTTCCAAAATTTGTTGAAATTCATCATTTTAAATCTTACCAAAGTAATGTACATTAATGAAAAACACTAATGGATCGATTTCATTTTTATGAAAATTGACGCCCGCGGCAAAAAAACGGAAATTTCACGTTCGCCCAAGGGGAAAAAACGGCAATTTCACGTTCGCCGCGAACGTGTTAATATATGGGAAGTCCACAAGGTGTTCCGTTAAAATTTCAGGATTTACAAAGTGTTCCATCGCAGGAAAAGTTTGAGAAACCCTGCTGGAGCAGATTACTTAGAATAAATGCGCATATTGCTTTTCCTTTGTTCGACTCACCTCGGAGCGGAGAGCCACCGATCATAGATGCTGATAGATGGTTATTCCACTAATTGTAAATAGAAAGCACCGCGGCGTGACGAGCTGTGTATTGCCGGTTAGCGCCTTAAATCGAAAGCATCCGATGTCATCCTCCCGCGATTGTTATCGTAACACTGGTTATGCTACAATGAACTGCAAACTTCCGCATACCTCAGGAATATTTGCACGCGAGTTCGTTTAAATTGAATTGAGAACATTTGCTTGCAATTTTAATGTTTTTCTTGCGTTTGAAATTTACTTCAACCATTTTCTCACAAATAATGAAAATTCGCGTTTTGGGGCACAATTCGCGACATTTCGCGAGTTCAAAAGTCATTTCCCCAGTAGGTATGGAGTATGTTGTAACTAATTACCACTCCTAGGACATTTTTGTCTAAATTCGCGAAATTCGCGATCGCGAAATTTTCCTATCCCTAGTGATAGGTGTATAGAGGCCACTTTAAATCTGTCTTTGGGAATGCATTTCATAGCTTTATAGGAATCAGAACCGTAGCTTCACCCATTTTTTCTTTTTTATTTCTTTGCTAGCCTGAAGGGATGTCATAGATCGGATGGTGTTGATTTTTCTTTTCCGATTTAGTATGCTATCTACCATCGAGTCGTCTTACCCATTTACCCGAGCTATGTTACGGATTGTTTCCATTTCTTTCTTGAATTGTTGTCTTGTAAGGGGGATGTTGAGAGCTCTATGAATCATGGACTTGAAGTCTGCTAGTTTGTGGTTCATTGCGTGGCAAGAGTCGGACGAGATGACGTGATCCACGGCTGTTGGTTTTCCTTTGGTTGGTTGGTTTGACACCTGCAATGCAGTATTTGTCGTCCAGATGGGACGTAACTTTGAAACGAGGATAAGTGAACATCGAAAGTGCTTTTTGAACAACAGTACAAAATCTTTTTTGCTAAACATTTACTGGAAAAATCTCACCATTGCAACTTTGAATTAAGAGTGCTCAGTGTGGAATCCAAGCGTCGGCACTCGGAGATGCATTAGAACGGCGGGAGATTATCCAGTGAAAGAAGAAGAAGACAGTACTTATTAATTATATTGATTTTGAATGTCCTTCACCCATCTTATCCCTTGATATTTAAACAACGAACTGACTAAATTTTCCTCCCCCACCTCCATTTCTCAACACTCACCAACCTTTTAACCCTCCCCCCCCACTCCCCTATTCCTTTCCTGTTGACTATATAAAAAGAAGAGGTCAAAGAATTATATGAACAAATCCTGCAGGTGTATGAAGAGAATGGCAAGGGACAAGTGAGGGCAGTGATAATGGGAGATTGGAACAGTGTAGTTGGAGAAGGAAGGAGAGAGAAAACTGTGGGAGCATATGGTTTAGGCACTCGAAATGAGAGAGGAGAAAAATTGATAGAATTCTGTGAACAACAGCAGTTATGGATAAATACTTAGTTCCAGAATCACAAGAGAAGGCTCTACATGTGGAAAAGCCCAGGTGATAACAAGCGTTGTCAAATAGATTTTATACTGATAAATCAAAGATTTAAGAATAGCGTCAAGAATGCGAAGACACTACCTGGAGCGGATGTGGACACAGACCACAGTCTTCTGATAAGAGATATGATGACTAGGCTTAAGCATGTGACGAGGAAAAAGCAATCAATAAAGAGGTGGAACTGGATGAAGTTGGAAGAGGATAAGAAGAAAATTACCAAAGTCCTAGAAGAGAAGCTGAAGAAGGGGGAAGGGGAGAAAAGCATTCAAGAAGAGTGGAAGGATATGAAGGAAAGCATAATAATGGTTCTTGAACAGGAGGTTGGAACTGTAAACAAGAAAGAAGCTAGAAAAAGCTGGATAAACCGAGATATGTTGGAAAAAATGGAAGAAAGAAGGAAATGGAAAGGAGATAACTCTATACAAGGAAGGTGACAATATAGAAAGATTAACAATGAATTAAGGAGAACTACAGACAAAGCTCGAGAAGAGTAGATGAAGGAGCAGTGCTTTGTAATTTAAAAGCTAGAAAAAGAAGGAAAGATGGAGGAAATGTTCAAAATAGTGAGAATGTTGACTACGAGAAAACAGAGAGCTATTTCGAAGAATGGTATGAGAGATAAGTGTGGAAGGGTTACAACAGATAATGAGGATGTGAAGGAAATATGGGAGGAATATATAAAAGAACTGTACTGCACAAGAGAAAGAGGAAGTGAAATAGAATTGGAGAATGACATGATGAGGAGAGGGACAATACAGGTCCTAAAGTAATGAAAGGGGAGATAGAAATGGCAGTAAAAGGAATGAAGTAGGAAGGCAGTCAGCGGAGACCAAAAACCAGTAGAGATTCTAAAGGCTTTAGAGAAGAATGGGTTGGATTGACTCACGGATATGGTTAATAAAATGTATGATACAGGGGAGTGGCCAGAAGATCTTATCAAAACTATAATGGTCCCGATACCAAAGATATGTAATGCACAAGAATGTAAACACTGCAGAACTATAAGCCTTATGTCACATGTGGGCAAAGTTATAACCAAAGTTATATTGGAAAGAATGAGAAGGAAAGTAGAAGAAAAATTAGAGGAAGACCAGTTCGGTTTCCGCAAGGGTAAAGGAACGAGAGATGCTATTGGATGTATGAGGATGTTAACAGAAAGGGTATTAGAGTTGAACCGTGGGATATGTGTATGCTTTATTGATTATGAAAAGGCATTTGATAGGGTCAGATGGGAGATCTTATTAAATCTTCTTAGAGAGATAGACATAGACTGGAAGAACAGAAGATTAATAAAGCAGATGTACATCCATCAGAAAGTTGCGGTAAGAATTGGGGACGAGGAAACAAAGGAAACCACAACAGGAAGGGGAGTCAGCAGGGTTGCTGTCTGTCACCATGCCTCTTTAACTTGGATACTGACAAACTGCTGGAAGAAGCTTTAGAAGACATCGGGGGGATAAAAGTGGGAGATGAGAGAATAAAATCCTACAAATATGCTGATGACCAGGCTATAATAGCAGAGCATGAAGAAAAACTTCAAAAAATGATGGAAAGAATTAGGAAGAAAAGTGAAGACTACGGAATGAGAATAAACAGAAATAAAACTAAGGTAATGAGAATAGCGAAGACAGAAGGGCCCTTAAATATATGGCTGGAGGAAGAAAAATTAAAACAAGTAAGCTCTTTCAGGTACCTGGGAAGTATAGTTACACAGAATGGCAACTGTACTGAAGAAATTAAAAGCAGAATTGGGCAAGGAAAATTAGCATTTGGCAAGATTAAGGAACTGGTGACAGCAAGGAACATCAAGATGGATATTAGGAAAAGATTTGCAAAATGCTTTATATGGAGCATTGTGTTGTATGGCAAAACGTGGATGTTAAAGAAGAGAGAAGAAAAGTACTTAGAAAGCTTTGAAATGTGGCTATGGCGACGAATGGAGAAGATTGGATGGAAAGATAAGATCACGAATGAAGAAGTGCTGAGGAGGATTGGAGAAGAAAGAAGTATACTAGGAGAAATTAAAAAGAGAAAGGCAAAATGGATTGGACATATTTTAAGGAATAACAGCCTACAGAAATTAATAATAGAAGGGAAGAGAGGAAGGAGGAGGCACGGAATGTTGAGGGATATAAAAGAAGGAAGGAGTTATGCAGAGATGAAGAGAGAGGCCCAGGACAGAATGCTGTGGAGACAACGCTACCATTGAAGCATGTCTGTGGACAGAAGCACCAATGATGATGATGATGATATAAAAAGGCCTGTTGTTTGTTAAATATTCAGTTGTCCTGATGATGATGCTGAGGCGTTGAAACGCGTCGAAATAAAAAAGTAAGATTGTGGACAGTACAACAGCTTCTTTATTTATTATAATATGCTGTTCCACCATATATCGCCAATACAGCTGAATTTTCCCTGATTTACAGTTTGACCATTAAAGTAGGAAATAATTCTGTGAGGACAATGACATTTGAAGAGTGGAGATATATAATGGGCCAAAAGACAAAAAATACAATTTTTATTTTATTGTGGAAATCTGGTCCAAGCAGCAAGGCCCATATCCTGTAAAATGGGCCAAGTGACAAGTTGTTTTATGAAATAAAATTTAATTCAGGATTTTATTTTCTTTTTTAATGTTTCCTGAAAAAAACTCAATTTCCCAAAAATTGTGTTTTTGTCTCTTGGCCCATTATATATCTCCACTCTTCATTTGCATAAAAAATATCAGCACTGTCTTGACTCTGGACTTCACTTTCCACTCTTTTTTCGGACGTGGTGAAGTTGAATTCTTCAGTTGGCTTGACTGCTGCTTCACCTGCAGGAAAACCAATTGTAAACTTGTGCTTTCCCCATAGCAGCTTCCTGGTAAGTTGTTTGAACCATTACAGCTGTTTCTGCCACTGACTTTTCCTTCAGAAAATGTTATTTCACAGCCAAGCGTAGTAGTCTTGTATCAGCCCTAAAAAATCACGGAACTGGCGAAAGTTGCTTCAGGAAAAAGTTCACCTCAATGGCAGTATGACATCATGTGACTTCAAAATTGACTTCAAGATTGATTACTTGAGCAATTGAGAATAGATATCTTTCAGAGCGACACGGAGAACATCATATTAGAACCCCACTATATTTCCAGGTCCGACAGAAACGATAAATTGAGAGAGATATTTTGCCGAACGGATAGGTATGGGAATTCGTTTTTCCCCCAAACAATAAGGGACTTTAATAAATGCAAGGCGTAATTTCTTAAGAGCGTTTCCTTTGTATATGTAAACGGCTGGTGTCCTGACACCCCCCGCCACACGCCTATTGAGGCGGCTTGCGGGGTAGTATGTAGATGTAGATGAAAATTTGGCATACTGATGCTTGAGGGACACCACAATGGGCACCTAGCTGTGCATCCCTGAACGAGCCTATCATCCATGTTATAATTCCATTTTTTTTGTCCCACCTCCTATATGTTCATTTGTATTAGGTACCTCTATTGTTTAATACATGCATTCAGTATCACTTATCCACAACAACACACCTTACTGGTCACCCATTGCCTCTATTGATTCCTTTTCCTATTCCTTCCCTTTTCATGATTGGTGTCCTAACATATTCTGCCACATGCCCTTATGGTGGCTTCTTGAGTTCAGTGTACACGAAGAGGAGAATATGGTACATGCAGGATCATCAAATTTTTTATATTATTTTGATCAAAGATTTTATATTACATATTTTTGATAGATTTTGAGGGATCCTCATTCCTGTCACAATGGATAATATGTACTTTGCTTCACCCATCAACATTCTTTGTATTTCAGCAAATGGAAGCCCTCTACGACTCCTCAGGGTGCAACAACATTTTATCAATTGGTTCGTCTTGAATCATTATCTGTTTATTGGAATGAATGCTGTGGTAAAGGTGCCTTAGCTGCTTCATCCCTTGAATTCAGTCCCCCTGGAAAATGGTGGGCTGATATGAGGAATGGTTTGGAGTCTTTTGCCATCGCTGGAGAAGAATTTCAATTTCGTAAGAACACTTTGCTTTCTTGAATATTAGAACTTCCTCCTTTGGCTTTTCTCTAGGAAAACCTCATATATGTAGTAGCTTATCTCTTTGACTGTTGTTTTACTGTTAATTGAACTTGATAATTACTACTTGTTTTGCACAAAAACTATGTATTTCTTTTCAGTGGTAAAACCAATAACAGCCAAGATTAAAGTCATAATGAACAAATCAAATGAAGCAAGAGTGCCCAAACTATTGGTAGATTTTCTCCTACAAGATGCAGCTACACAGATATCCCACAAGCAGTATGTTTCTATACTGGCTGTGTTAGACTCATTTCATAGATTGACCATCAACAGGTGAGTACAAAACCACTAAATTATCTCAGAGTATATATACATATTTGGGTTCTTTGGTATTATTTATATGCAAGAAATTTTATGTGAATGAAACTAATTCATTGGTAAATGTTAGAAAAAATTTTCTGTCTGCAGTGCAGAGTTGTCCAATTATATATTTGAGTTCCGAGTTGGAATGTGGTAATCTGAAACATTTAAAATGGTGGTGAAATTAGTTTTTTGCTGTTTTCTGAGAAAAGTGCCCCTTTGCAAGAGCATAATGTTATATCATGCTAATTCATTGATTGTACAAATAGTTTTTAGCAGTCTAAATATTATATCAGAATGGTATTTGCATGATGAAAAATATGGTATTACTTCAATACAGTTATGCCTTCTTTGGCATGATTTCACTTTGACTTTTAAGGGGTTGGCATCTAAAACTACCCCTGCCACTACCTCCAGCTCACATCCTACCTCAGCAGTAGAGTTAATATAACCATAACCAGGGTGCACTTATCGTGATAGACCCTGGTAATGGCATAATGTGCCCAAACCTTGGTTGGTGGCCAATAATAGTGTGGAAATTTCACCAGTGTTTCTCTGTCTTGAAACTGAACCATGTAATTATCCGAAGAGAGTTTACTGCCGGCAGTTCCTGAGTTACGTAATAATGTGTTCTGACACTCACTGCATTAGTCGAAAATTACTCTGGAGCTGAGTCTGTGCTCTGAAGATGCAGAACAGTCAATGCAGAGAAATGTGGGGTATGATTTTCAGCCCAATTTCATTCAGTTCACTGCAAAATTCAAGAACGCCTTTCATGTTTCCTCTATTTATTGACCAAAATGTTCAAATCGCCTGAAAGTTGCAACTCTTAAATTTCTTATCAAAATGCATAATTCCATAACTATGAATCAAACAATTGCCCTGATGTGTGAAAGCATGATATCTTAATGCTGCTTTTTGGCAAGTGACCCGGCCAATTTTCCGGTCCTCGTCCTCTCAGTTCGGCCAGGTTTTACTAACATTATGACACATGCATTCCTTGAATGTAGGCAACCGTTCTTCGCATTCCATAGTGTCTGTAATTCTCGTATTTTTGGGAAAGGTTGCCACGTACATAAGTACAGATTTGCCTACGCTGAGGCTTATGTAACTCGGGGACTGCCTGTAGTTGATGTGCATACCTTTGGCTGGTGTTTCCTTCATTTACATTTGTTTCAATTGCAAGTTGAGGGTGTCTTTGTTTTCAATATGTTGGCACATATTACATACACACTTTCTTTGGTCTGAAGTCCTGTTCAGTAGAAGTGGCCTTAAATATCCCATGGGCCTTCAGGAGTATTTTATTCTCCTTTAACTGTCTAATATAATTTTATGTAGAAATCACATATATGTAGTTTTTACCTCCCAATTATTTTTTATTCGTCAGGAAATTTCGTCAATTTCACCCTGGTGTTCCTGTGAAAAATAGCTCTAATCTATGGTGGAAATATGCATACAATTCTTTAATAGAGCAAAGGATAAGACCATATTCTTGGACTTACATGAAAAAGCACAGGTAAGTGAGGATGCTTGTGAATCCTTTGATTTTTTGTAGAATTATCTGAAGTTGTAATTCATGATAAGATTCATTTCAATTTAGTCATAATAATAATATAATAATTTTGCTTTATTTGCCATGTTAGATCAGGTACATATAAAAATATAACCAATATATGGCACGTCAAAAAAAGAAATACAGGTACATATTACATTTTTAAGAAAAAAATGTTGCTTACATATAAGAAATAATCAAATCTGTACAAGCAGTAAATTTTTACATTAATAAAACATTAGCAATTTCAATTTAATTGGTAAATAATATAATCAATATCAAATCAAGGACAAATTGACATAAAATATATAAACTATACATGAACAATAAACTCTTAAGACTCTGAAGAGTCATCACTCATAAACTCCGAGACAGAGTAAAACATTTTTCTAAGTAAAAACTCTTTCAGTTTAGCTTTGAGGAGGCTGGTACTTTGTAATTTTTTTAGTTCAACAGGCAATTTATTATATACTTTAATTCCCATTTCCTGTGGTCCACATTTCAACCTTTCGGTTCTTAAAGAGAAACAATGAAGATGGTTTTTTCTTCTTGTGTCATAATCATGAAGATCAGAATTTGTGGAGAACTGAAACAAGTTTTTTTTCACATGTAAAATGAGTTGGTATAAATATATGCATGGGAGTGGAAGGACTTTTAAGGATTGGAAAATCGGCTTGGAGGGAGATTTTATTCGATGGAAAGTGATAATTCTAATTATTCGTTTTTGCATGATAAATATTTCATCAAGGTGATGGGATGCTCCCCAGAACAGTATATTTTGCAACACCCTAGTATGGAATTCAGCATAATATAGTTCTAATATGACATCAATGCCTGTTATGTACCTCAGTTGTCTGAATAGATAGCAGCTTGAATTTAACTTGCTGATTGTTTCCTCAACCTGCTTTTCCCATGTCATGTTAGCAGTCAGGTTGCTCCCAAGGAATTTTACCTGAGTGGTTTGCATAATAGACTGGTTACCTACTTTGACTAAACAGCTCTCTTTTACATTATTGCAATAGGAAAATTTTGACATTTGGGTTTTATTTGCATTAATGTGTAGTCCATTATCTTGACACCAGTTCCTAATATTCTCTGTGGCACTGTTTGCTTTTTTAATAAGGTTGGGATATGATGGGTCAGATATAATGGCATTTGTGTCATCGGCATAAATGATTGGGGTGAGGCCATTTATATTGCTGACGGCCAGAGGGAGATCATTTATGTATATCAGGAAGAGAAGTGGTCCTAATATGGATCCCTATGGAACACCCAGGGCGATTTTGGAGGGGAGGTATATTTCACTCCATTGACATTGACTGATAAAATCTGTTAGCGATCACTGAGGAAAGAGCCAATCCATTTGTTTGGTTCCCCTCTGATTCCCAGTCTTTCAAGCTTCCTCAGAAGTATTTGGTGGTTAACACAATCGAACGCTTTGGATAAATAAAAAAATAACCCTATAGTCTCATTTTTATAGTCAAGGGACTTCAAAGCAGAGTTGACTGCTTCATAGGTAACAGATAGGGTAGATCTTCCCTTTCGGAAGCCATGTTGGAATGGGGAGAGTATGTTATGTCTTTCCAGGAAGGAGGTTAAGTCTATTATATAGAACTTTTTAAAATATTTTTGAGAAAGCATTTTGAATAGCAATTGGCCTGTAGTTGTCGAAGTTATCATATGAGCCTTTGTTTTTATAAATATGGATAATTTTAGAGCTTTTAAGGTGGGCTGGGAAGATGCCTTGAAACAATGACTCATAGATGAGGAATAACATTGGTTCCTTAATTAGGTCAAAGCTATGAAAAATCAGTTCCTTGGGTATTTTATCTGGGACGCTGCTTACTTTGCCCTGAAAAGATATAATAATTTTAAGCAGCTCAGATTCCACACAGGGGTTGATGAAACAGGATAATCCAATGAGAGGCTGGAGGAAATTTATTGCTCCCTGAGAGGATGCTTTAAGGGAAGTGAAGTGATTATTAAACTGATCTGCCAGTGACGAATAGTTTTGGGCGTTATTAAGAGTTGGCAAGACTGTATTTTTTGTCTTCACTTTTGTATTACCTATTAATTATTTCCAGGCAGCTTTTGACTTATTGTCTCAATTTATTAGTATATCATCATTGTATGTTCTTTTTGCTGTTTTTAGTATCTTACAGTATTGATTTTTAAGCACATGATATTCCTCAATCTGTTTCTTATCTTCAGTGAAACGCAATGAAGATGCCATCTTTTTGAGGTCTCATGATAAAATACGGATATTATCTGTAATCCAAGGTTTAGGATTGGGCACTATTGTTGATTTTTTTTAGTAATACTGGGAATGCAACATTGAAATAATACAGATAAGTGTCATAAAAAGAGGAGAAACCATCTTCAAATGAAGGAGCACTATAAACATTTTCCCAGTCAGTATTCTGAAGCATCAGTCTGAAATCCAGCATATTTTGATCAGAAAAAGACCTTTTATAGCATTTTTTAACAGGTGGTGAGTCATGAACTACAATAGAGGACAACAGCGGGAAGTGGTCTGAAATGTCATGGAACAGTACTTTGGTGCTGATATCACCTTGGTCTATGTTGGTCATAACAAGGTTGATCACGGATTGAGATTTGGGGGTGATTCTTGTGGGTTGAAAGTTAGTGACAAGTAACTTAAAAGATGTAAGAAGATCTAGGAGTTTTTTGCTTGAGACTGATTTGTCCAGGATGTTGCAGTTAAAATCACCAGTAATGATTATTTTTGGCCATTGTGAGTCCTCATGTATTCTTTCCAGAAGTAGAGAGAGGCGATCAAGGAAGACATTAAAATCACTTAGGGAAGATTTGTAGATAGTGACTACTGTTAGCATACTATCTCCCAGGACAATGTTCACAGCACAACATTCAAATACTTTATCCTCATTTAATGACCCATACATAAAATTCACAGGTTGAGTGAGGATGTTCTGCTTGGCAAGAATCATATGACACCATATGGCACCATATGGCACCACCATTTCTGTAGACTGACCGACAATAAATGTCACCAATGGAAAAACTGGGCAAGTTAATGGATTGAATTTCATCAGGGGACAACCAATGTTCATTTATGCAAACAATATCAGGCTTAAATTCATCTATTAGGACATCAAACTCCAGTAATTTTTTCCGGATGCATTGTACATTAAGGTTCATTAACTTGAGAGTTTTTGAGTTAGCCTTTGTGTCTTTGTTCCCCTTAGTCATATTTACCCGTTCACCTGCTAAAACTACAGCCTGTTTCCCTGATTTTTACAAATTTCCTGCACCTTAGATATAGTTTTACCAAGTAGGAATGATCCTTTGCGGTTTAGGTGGACACCGTCCTTACTAAAACACTTATCATTGAGGGCCTTGTTGATATCTCTGAATAGTACACCAAGAGTCTCACATGCCCATCTAATATTTTCATTGATATTTCTGATGTATTTGTAAGTCTAGTCAAGTCAAGTAATGCAATCATTCTCTTTTACCAGGGATAACTACAGAAACTATAAAAATCTGTTCAAAAAGACACTACTAAGTCCAAATGATACTGAGTTGAAATTAGATTTGCAGAAAGCAGAGGATACCTTAGAAATTGTGGACATTGTAATTGCTCAAGAGCATGCTAAAATTGAGGTATGTATTTTGTTCAAAAGAACTAATTTACTGGATTTTTGTTGATAAATTTTGTGATTGCAAAACGTATGGTATTGTAGTTCTGAATTAAAGATGATTGAATTTTTCTCGTCAGCTCATCGTCATTATTATAATAGAAATGCTTATTTATGCATTTATGCTACTTTCTCTGCATCGATATCAATGATATGACCTGTACAAATGTATAATTTGTATTGTGGTGAATAAGTATGAATACATACTGTTATGTATTACATCAGCGTGTCTGTTTTCAACTTAGCTAAACTCTGCCTCACATTAGGATTTTGTGGATCATAAATAAAAATTATCATAGTATCCAGATTTTATGAATTTCCATACTAGGGAGAAAAGGTTTAATTTATTACAGCATGTGAAATAGAGGAAAGACTTTCTGAGCAAACTTATAAAATTCATAATTAATTATCAGCAAAAATATTGCCCACTCTTTTTGCATGGGCTTAGTGCTCATCATTACTGGTATATTTTAGCCAATTTTCATAATTTATAAAGATGAGTTTTTTTAAATATAGCCTCTTTTATTTATGCAAAAGTTGCTGTTGTTCATTCTTTGAAGGCATATTTCATGGAAATGCAACATTATCGGAGCTATGAAAAAATATGTTGTCACTAATATGCCTAAATGATACCTGCAAAACTGAATTTTACTCTTCTAGCACATTTCATAGCTGTAAAAAAAATTGTTTAAGTTGGAACAATTTTCTGATTTTTAAACAATTGTGAAATTTATACTCCATTTCCCATTTAACTTCCAACTTTTTTCAAAGCATCTAATACAAATACAAAGAAAGCACTGCAAAACAAAAAATCTTCAACATCCTAGCTTCATTATTGGCTAAATCAGAGACATTTGAAAATTCACCGTTTTCCCCTTGCTTGTTAAAACGACCATTTTAGGTGATTTTTTTAAATGGCTGTAAATTCATAAAAAACCAAATTATAAAAATAAAAATTGCAGATATTTGAATGTCTCTTATTGGTCTATAATATATATGTTTGTGATAAAAATCCATGATGGTCACCCCGAACCTCCTACATGATTTGAGATGGTAAGGGCCATTATTGGCAACCTTCACTGGATATTTATGGTATTAATTGCTACTTGGGTAAGTTCTGTTAATCATATGGTAGGATACTGATGCATAATCAAATTTTGTAGTTGCACAGGGAGGAACCAGACCGTATTGTGGTCAGGATGAGTGAAGTGGACTCCTGGGGAGGATTTGGTGGCATGATGGATACTGAATCTGAGGAAGAAGAATGGGATGCTGACATTAGTTTCCATGATGGTAGGGATACCAATGTGGGCAATACTTGGCACAAACAGCAGTGGGAGCTTGAGGTTCGTTCGAAGAAAGAGCGTGGACTTTGGGGTCAATTGTCAGTGGAAGAAAGACAGAGGCTCTTCGAGGTCATTGGTTGGGCTGAGGGTGCAATTGGATCACCAGGGAAACCAAAGCAATACATCGGTAAATAAAAATCCCTTTTCCTTTACCAAATTGAATTTTATCCTGGGTGTTGTGATGTAGGTTTCTGAAGGACTCAGTTGGAGGTTGGATCTTCTGGGTCGGGGATAGAAAAATTTCCTGTGGTTGGAACAATGTGGCTGAAAATCCAGAGACCGGAAGATCCAACCTCTATAATGCAGGATGTTAAACAAACTAGCACCATATATATTGTAACCTTCCTCTCGTGGTCGGTCCACAAAAGGAGGGGGTTGGGGGTGACGTGGAGGGCAATTGGGGAGGGATGAGATTTTTCCAGTCGGGGAAGGGGCGATTTGGGCGCCAGCCGAGCTGTCCACCAAGGTGGTCAACATGGCAAAGAATTGAATGGTGCCCACGTTCCAAGACTGGAGGGGAAGGGGAGATGGGGGTGGAAAGGTGCGCCGGCTCAACTCTCGCGGTGAGATACACTGGGTTGGGGTTTTTTAACGACTAGGGAAAAAAGAGATCATTCTACAGTTTGGTGAATTTATTTCCGCCAAGATGGCACTGGCATTTCAAACTGATTGGAACATGTCATGAAACAAAATCCTAATGATACACTACACATAAAAAAACAAAATAACCAGGCAAGAGATCATTCACCACCCTTAGCAATGGCAACCAAATTCAAACATATAATCAACGACAGCAAATAAAGCACATACAAATGTCATAGGGACTTTTATCACCTGCTTGGAGCAATTAATCGAGTGCAGCTTCCTGAGTCTGTACTCCACCCGTCGTCATTTGCACACGCAGGGCACTTTTTATAAACAATTAATACTCAATGAATGCTAAAAATAGACACACATATTCACACAGGAAAAAGGGGGGGGTAATGGGAAAAACAGGATAAAGGCAAAATGATACGACCGCGGTAATTGTGAGGCTTCACCGGGTAGACTAACACAGTTGGGGCAAATCTTCTCAGGATTGGGGGTCCGGGCGTCAAGCAGACAGGATGTAGGCAGTACTTATCTATTGATTAGTAGAAGACGATGACGAAGGGGGGAATCGATGGGAATGATGGCAGCAGGCTGACACAGTGGCTTCTCCGTCACCTAATTGTGCAGCGGCGTCTTCTTCTCCTTGGCTGTTCCGAGGGCTGGAGAGAGGGAAACCGGACACAGGTCTATGGGACCTCTTTCTGGGTAGCGACAATATTCTAGTCGACTTTATCTCCCTTCACCGCTCCTAGACGACCTCCTCTTGGCTCTTTCTCGCCAGTCACTTCTTTACGACAACTCCTGCACGGCTCGGCACTGCTATTTTCTCCTGCTGGTTCCTTCATGCAATTCCTTCCAATTCTCCTTTCAAATTCCGCCCCCTAATTCTGCTTTCTAATTCTGCCTTCAAGTACTGCCTTCCATTTCTGCCTTCAAGTACTGCCCTCTCGCCCGGTGCAGCTTCGTCTTATATGCTGTTCCCCTCCAATGTAGAAGGGGGGGGAAACATAGGGGAGGAATGGGGGGGTTAATGGTTTGTCCACGTCCTTGCGTCGGTGTCCCATTTGACTGGGTGCAGACAGCACCCGCACTTATGTAGGAGAGGGGGTGGGGGGGAAAAGGTGGGGTGGGCCAGCGCACTCTCAAACTCCGCTGAGCTGGCTGCCTCCCGCCGCTTGCTTTGCGTCACTTGGGGGGTGGGAAGGTTACTGCCGAAGATATCCCGGTTTCGTAACACAAAGAAAGGGATTGGGGGGAGGTGAGGGGACCAGTAGTGGATGGGGAAAACACTCACACTCACTCACTGACTCACATTCACGCCACAAAATTTCGACAATAAAAAAAACAAAACGAGAACGATCCTTTTTCCGTTCGGCCCCAACGCCATGCATTGAATAAAGAATGTAAATCTGAAATTAATTTCCCCTGGGAATTTTTGTGAGGTGCAAGAATTTTTCTGCCATTGGGCTTTGAAAATTGGAATAAAGAACCAACCTTCTGAGTGGCTAGATAGCTAATGTGGCAGTGAAATGTTTTTGGAGAGCAAAGTTAGCAGTGCAGTTTGTGATCATGTGTTTCCTTCCTCTTTTCAGCACTGGCACTGCTTCGTAAAAATCTTTATAAGGAAAATTTGTCTTAGATTTTCACACCCTATCCATTGGTATGGATATGGTAATTTTTTTATACCTCTATTGTGGTTAAACAATCGTTATACATACTGGTTCAACAATAATTTTGTAAATTTCTATGCTAAGTGCACTTTCAAACATGTTCCCCTTAAGTTTGTGTTCGGCATTCAAGCTTGTAGTATAATAAAAATGTGGGATATTTGGACATAATGCTTCAATTGTGAAAGAGCAGCTACATATATAATTATTATTATTACATATAAGAATATTATTATTATAAAATTTTGTGTGTGTTGAATAAGGAAAAGGCAACAAAAGATGTTGAGGTTTGCATTTGGTTTTGCTGTGTCTTCAGCTTGTGTGATGGAATGACAGGATTGGAAATGTATTAACAATGGAATCTCTTTCTTTTATTATCTAGAACTGGTTTCATTTGATTTTATTAATTACAGGGAAAATGGTTGTAAACTTGTCTTACTTATCGAATAGTTTCAATCACCTTTGCTCTCTTTACTTAAGGATTTCTTTTATCAGTTTCTCTTATCATCCTGGTACATTTTTGGATCTTACATATTATGAACAAGGTATTTTGATCGTACAAAATTATGCAATTCCTTGTTATTCTAGTTATATTTAATGCTTATTTCTTCCTCTGAGTTTGTCTTCTCAAATTTATTCACAGAGCATAAATTCAATTTCACCCTTGCGAATGCCTCACTTAGTCTGCTGGGAGATCACTGGGAACCTGGACTTGGACAAGGACGTGAAGTGCTAGTTTTTACGTTAACACAGTTCTTGGCCAGTCTCGAAACTCGGCCATCTGCCGGAGCTTATAAAATTTCAGCTCGTGCTGAGAGCTTGGTGATTGAAGGAGCCAACTCAGATCAAGACTTGATCCCCATCCTGACTGCTGATACTGTATTAACAGGTTTGTTCAATTTCATTGAAAAGCTCTAATTATCTTGATCATACGTATGTTAATCTAAGTGCTCACATTTTGTCATGGTATGACATGTCTGCTAATGAGAAGTTTTGACTGAAGTGGCTTGTAAATGATCAGTAATGTGATCTTATGCTTGTAAATGGACAGTGTAGAGTAACCACTGAAACAAAATATAATCAGTATAATTGCTGCAGCTCATTGTAGATCAGTTTGGTGTGATGATTAGAGTATTGGCTTCCCTTCCCAAGGGTGTGAATTCAAATCCCAGCAGTGGTGGAGATTTTTCAGTAGAATCCCAATCCCTTCTCAGTTGCTCGTTGGATAGCATTTCAAGTGCAGTACTCCAACTGTTGAATGGGACATTGAATCATGGTCCACTTGGTACCTTTCATTAATAGTAGGCCAACAGTAGTTAATAGTAGATGCCAATACCAGGTTTCTCTCTGCCATTCATCCAGCCTAGAGCAAAATATTTTGAGTAATTGCTGAAGTACTGTCAACTTGCATATGATTAGTATGTAAAAGACGTCAGTAATAAAAAGACCAGCTAGCTTCTTCCATGCTGAGAATTCAATATCATTACATATTAAGGTGGTTCCACAATAAAAGGACAAAAATGTCATTTTATTTATATTCTGGTTACATATGGAAAAACATGTCCTCTGTGTGATATGAACAACCAAATTTTACCTTACCACCCTATATTCCTTGTCAGTTGAACTTGAATTTACATGGTGTTAAATGTGGTAATGGGAGAAAAACAAGAAAAATAGTATTTATGCGTCTAATACAAATGCCATTTTTACGAAAAACTGCTTACAAGGAGCGAAAACTCCTGGGAAATTGATGACAAATAAAATAGATGCATCTTACCACCTTAGTCAATGAGTTAATAGCTAATTATTGAAATAATTGAAGTTAAAGTGTATTTATTTCATAGAAATGGTGCTGTAGTCAGCATCTATTGCTATAAAAAAGTGTTCATTAAAAAGATACTCGTGGAATAATCTACATATTTTGTACTTTAATTTTGGTTTTAAATTGCTAATGCACGTCATCAGCAAAAGCAGGATTTTTAAAAACCAATTAAACTGTAGGTTGCATTTGAGTATTTGTTTTTACATACACAAATCATGGTGGGGCCACCTTAATGTGAAGATATTTCATGTCTGCTGAAACTACAGGGAAATTGCCTTAGGGAAAAATCCATCTGGACTGGAAATTGAATCAAGGACCTTTGGCTTGCCGGGCCGTCCGTGGTTTGATTCCTGGTCCTGGTAGATTTTTTCTGAGGCAATTTCTATGCTATTTCATCACCAGTTTCGGCAGATATGAAATATCTTCACACGTAGAAAATCATGAAATTAGTGATGTTACAGGATTTATTCTCGTGGTTAGTGGCTTCTTTATCAAGTGACATTCTCTTACGTTTGGGATCCTTGATCAACCATAAGGTCTGAACATCTACTTCCCTTAAATCCTCTCAAAATTGCCTTGGGAATCAGGAATCCTGGGTAGTGTGGTGGTCTGCACATAGGCCCGGCCAGCCATAGACCATAAATATTAATATCTGCATAATAACCTCTGTCTCAAATGAGTCAGTGGTTATTATACTTGATTTTTTAATTGGCATATTTGGCATTTTATTTTGATATTCATTATGAAAGTTAGCACCGTATTTCCTCATAGAGTTCCCACCATTCATGCTAGTTCATAGATATCCTGATGGTTTTAAACATGAGTAAAGATTTTTTCTAGTATGTAGATACAAATGTTGAAACTATATGTAAACAATTTTCATGCCATCTAAAAAATATACTAAGGCATCTGATTAAGGTAAAATATTCTTGTTACTAGTTTCTTTGAGTTATAACCTGTAACAAGTTGTGTTAAATGCCCACACCAATTGCTAAACTTATAATTAATTGATGGATTGGGTATTAAGTGTTGATTTCATTACCTATGTTAATGACAAGTAAGTGATTTTTCAGCTGTTGTAAACACACGTTGTATCACTTTTTCTGTAGGATAATTCACCAACCTTCACTTTATAGCATAAAAGTTTATGCTATTGCAATTTTCTTATTGTTCAAGCATTAATTTGATTTACTATTCTTTTTTAATGTAGGTAACAGTTCCCCCAACTTTTTAGCTGTTGATTTTGAAAAAAATCCTCTAAATGTTGAAGCAGATTATGGATTAGCAGTCACTCTGGAATCAGTGGAGATTGCATATAATGAGGTGAGTTTTCATTGCACAGCACTAGTATTCAAATGCTGTTTTTCTTTATAATTCAGTCTGTTCATAATTTCTGGAAGGTGCATTGAGAATTAACATAATGCTCTAAATGAGAAAGTTGAGTAGGTATATTTGATGATATTTTCCGAAAAAGGCAGAGGTCGTGATATTCAGGATAATATGTATGTATATATCTTGGGATGTCAAATGTCTTGAAATAACGGAAAATTGATGCAAACTGCATAAATATTCTGCAACTTTTCATAGCATTGGAAATGCATGATTGAAATTTCTTGCATCGCATATGATTCAAGGATTCACCAAGTTATCTACTGCATTTCTGCTCTCTTTCTCAACTTTACTTTCACCCCCTCTTCTCATACAATTTTCTTGATTCTTTGGTCCAGTTGCCCTCCCATACTCATTTCATTTTTATTTCTACCATTGATAAATTTGAGGGAGAAGAGAGTGGAATGGTTTGCAAATGAGGCTATTAAACCAGCCAATTCACATTTCCCCTTCTATTTTCCGTATTAGTTGATGATTGGCCCATTAAGGTAGAAAAGAATTGTGTGGACATTTAGAGACATCATCAATGTAAAGAAAATATCAAACATTCATAAATTGGGACTTTTCTCATTTAATTCCACAAAATTTGTCTACTTATTTTATTATACTAAAGGCTTCATGCCTCATTCATCAGGTGTTTTGCAGGATAGATGTAATTAATCTTGTATTATTCGCTTGGACTTTACAGAATTGTTTGCTTGTGTTTTCTCAGCAGAAAATTTCTACTACATATCTTCACTTTGTTCACGGAAAAAGGTTCATAGTTTTGTAACCTGTCCCATGATATTCTGGATTCCTTTTATTTTTTAAAAGAGAGAGAGATAGAGACTTTCTTTACATGCACATAAAAACATTTATTCAATTTTTAAACACAATCTAAAAGAGAATCGTGCAAGAAATTTGGTCTTAAATTTGGAATTTCACATTTAACACGAAAGATTATTGGGCCCAATATTACACCACTACATATATACAGTGTGTCCTCGTTTAACGTTGTCCCGTTTAACGTTGTTTCGCGATAACGTTGTCCAACAATTAAAACCCTTAATCGTTCAACGTTGTCAGTGCTTCGCGATAACGTTGTTCAAATTTTGCGCAACCAAAAAAAATGAATAACGAATAGGAATTTGGCGCATCTGATGTGTTATTACCATTCGGCGGAAAAGTTTGACGTTAACTCCTCATAGCGTGTGTCAAACGTTCGCCTGAGCGAATAATTATTGCGTTATTTTGTTTCATAACTATGTTTGCTTATTATTTACTACGCTGTTATTGGTGGGCAATGCATCGGGTGATTTAAAACTCTAACCAACGTTAGTGTACCATCTAGAATCGCATGGTATTAATAATACCATGTCAGAATGGTAGATCCAGGGTCAGATATCTACGGGAAAAAATACCTGAAAATCCCATGCCGCCATAAGGTAGAACTGGTGGAAGAAAAAGTTGATTTACTGCTGTTTGAGGTGAATCGAAAACGTGTTTTTCGTGTTGAATTATTGTGTAACAGGAAATTTTCTAAACCCTCCATGATGCAGTAAATCGTCGAGGATGATACTGTTCCTAAAACATTGTTACGAAATAACAAAAATTTTGTACACAGCACCGAGTTTCCCTAGTTCACTCACTATTTTAATTGATATCCTACGTCTTCGCGATCGCAGCGAGCCAAATTTTTGCCCTTCACTGCATTCGCATGTGCACGCTCCCGCAGTGAAGGACAAAAATTTCTATTTACTCAGAGGGAAGCCGGTGCTAACAGCACTAAATATCATAAATATAGGAGGGAAACCTGGTGCTTATTGTTTTAAAAATGCCTTTTCAGTTTGTTTCATCTAAGATATGAAGATCTCTGACTAGTGAGATCATCTGTTCCACTGCCCGCATAATTAAAATACGCCGTGGTATTTGTATCATAGCATCCAGTCTGGGAGAAAATTAATTTCACCTGCTTCCAAATCACCTTATACCACCTATTTCACTTATATTGCTACGCTACATATGCGCATTTATATGTACTAACCTTTCGTTTGATTCATAAATCCTTTTTCTTTCGTAAACTATTCACTTAAATCTGTGATGTGAATCTACTTCTGGACGCCATATTGGAAATACTGACCTTTTCCTCCTAGTTCCCCCAGATGGCGCAGCGGTCGAGCAGTGTCTTCATTTTCTATACCCACCGCCCATGACTTTTCCCGCCTTCAACTTAAAACTATTCCCGCTTTTAGACGGCTTTGTCACACTCAGGAGGGACGGGTAACCTCTCGGAGCTACCCTATAATCTTTGGAGGTACTTCATTCCACTGCCTTCATACGGAACTTACATCACCAACTCGCCTCTCGCCGTAATTTTACGCAAACCAATCACCATTGGGGTGGGTTGTGTAATAACCAACGGGCATTCGTGAAAATAAAACGTAACTATCCGCCAAATAACCTATTTTTCTGTTCAGAAATGGCCTTCTCGACGCTGCGTACTGTCCCACCTTAGCACCCCTGTTTCACTCCACAGACCCGCAACGTTGTGGGGGGGGGGGGGGGGTTTGGGTAAGGCCATATTTCAGACGTGAATTTAGTCCGTATCCCTCTACCGGGACTTCCAAAAATCTCGCAATATGGCGTCAAAATATCACAAAAAATATACGAATTTGGTCATTTTCAAACTTTAATTACTCCAAAACTAAGAATTTCACGCCTTTTTTTCTTACATTTAATAAATGCGCATTCCTTTTACTTTCCTTCAACATTCATCGAATACCCCTTACTTTTCTACTATTCTCACACAAGAATTTATCCCTGACTGGACCCTATGATACCTTTACCATTGGTGAGTTTGGAACCGATTTTAATTTTTTACATTGTTTCTTATGGAAAATACTGCATCGTTTAACGTTGTTTCGCTTAACGTCTACTTTTTCAGGAATGATTTAACAACGTTAAACGAGGACACACTGTATAAATATTTCAAGGTCAACTTCAACAGTGCATAATTATTTTTATATATAACCCCAATTAACAGAAATTGTGTCCACGTATCCTTCTCCCCAGGTTCATTCTCAATCTTGTGGCGTCTATGGTATCTCCTTAATCAAGCTCTGCATAGTTTCCCTCTCCATATGCTTCCGCAGCCTCCTTCTTGTATCCACCCAATTCCTGCCAATGATCCTTTTTCGCTCCTTTTCCTTCCACACGATCTCCATCCGTTTGCCAATAGCCGTCAAATCGTGATCTTTTTCCTTTTTGCGACACGTGACTTTTCGTTCTCTCACAACTGAATAAAATTACGGCAGCTTCCGCACACGAGACATCAGTCTTCTCCTCTCGGCAGATAGCTTATGACTCCCAACGAAATTTATTACTTTTTCCCCCGTCTGCGTGACTTTTTGTCCGCTCTCAACGGGATGCCAATTGCTACTCCTTCCTTCTCTCGTCATTGTTAACTCTGTTTATCCACTACGCGTCCCTAGTGATGGCTCTCGATCTGACCCCGTTCAAACCCCACGTTGACCTTGAGAATACCATTACAGTTTCCTTGACTTTCAAGTGTTAGTAAGAGCTGAGGATATTTTAATAAATTTTAATCCTCATCCTGAGGAAAATCAAAGTAGCATCATGTCAGAATCACACTACCAGAAGTTGCATTTCAGATTTGGCCAAGATACATCTGAGAACTATGAATGAATATTATGTTTCTGACCAGGAAATAAAATGAATGATTTGATGTCTACTACTCTTTTTTTGATCGTGTTCCAGGAAAAAAGTATAATATGTCCTTTCATGAGTTGGTGATTGATTCGCGATTAAAGAGAATTAGTGAATATTAACTTTTAAGTTTTAACATCACATCGTAAATTTTTCTACAAATTTTTGGCACTATTTGTTACAAATTTCATACATATGCTTATGGAAAAATTATATTGTTTACTGAGTAAATTTTAATATTTTTACCTGATTATTTTTTTATTCCAGCATGCTTTCTCTGAGGTGTTGGCATTTTTTTGCACGGATGATATGGACTCACCAATGGATGTGGTTGATTCAATCATGGATGGGGCGCAGCATGTTGCAGGTGTTGGTTTTACAGCTCTCACTCAGAGTTTCTCGTCTCCTCGACATTTTCGGAGAAAAGCAATCCATCTGGTGATGGACCTCAAAGGTCCATACTTCATCTTCCCTGAGAATGGCTCCATGCAAAAGTAATCAGATTATTTATTTAATTTTATCTGCATGGGTAATAAAAAATCTTAAGATTTCTGTAGCCAATGTCGAGATTAGAGAAGGGTCAAATTGGATTTAATTTCTGTCAACTGCTTATCTTGTGTTCAGAGATTTTGGAGTGGAGATTTTGAGTGGTTTTGTGGTGTCAAGGTAGTTGGAGCAAGATATCACTACTCATAAGATTCAGTGAATTTCTCCTCGTTACAAATAATAAGATTTTATCTTTCAAATGGTGCCAAAATATCAGTAACTTAATGCACCATTTTTTGGGATACTTTCCAAAAACTTAAACTAAATTTATTACTCACGTTAATATTTTCTCAGTTGTGAAGGCATTTTCAGCATCGGGCATGAAATAAATTCTCTAGGCTAGGTAAAGTCTAGGTTAAACATCAAATATGTAAAAGTAGTTAATTACTGAGAAGTTTTGTCATAAAAACATTGTCATTAACCCTTTAACTGCACAAATAATCTGAAATATGACTCTCCCCAGGCGAAACATAAATTTTTTCTAAATTTTTGCATTATTTTATTATTTATCACTCTTTATTTAAGGGAAAAATTGTGCAAAAATTTTATGAGTAATTTTCATCTGATTTTATTTTAAAATATGAATTGATGGACTATTTTAAAACTAAAAGACGAAAAAAGTTTAGCATCTTTAGTGTCTGGAAGTAATGGGGCTGTCCATAAATGACATCCACACGATTGGGGGGGGGGGGTCACCACCTTGTGACAATGTGTGACAGGGGGGAGGGGGGGAGGTATGCTTCATGTGACATCCACACTTCCACTGTATATTATGTCTTATTTTTACTCAGACTGTGGGGGGAGTAGAAGTTTTTTATTTTTGTGACATCATTAAAGGGGGGGAGGGGGTGTGACACTATTTGTGACTAACTGTGACAGGGGGAGAGGGGGGCGTCTACTTTGATCCAAAATTGTGTGAAATCATTTATGGACTGCCCCAAAGCCATACTTCAAATAGCCAATAGACGATGGGAGCAGTCTGCTACGGCGATCGCTTATAGACGATGGGAGTAGTTAAAGGGTTAATATAATGATATTTACTTCAAGCTTCTCACAGGAGCTGATATTTTAAAATAAAATTCGAATATGGTCTCTGTTTTGGTTGGAGAAAATCTCACTCAAACTACTGTAAAATCTGAGAAAGAAATGTTATTAATGAGTAAGGAGAAAGAGGGAGAAAGGAATGTGCACTTTATATGACATGAAGGATTATCATGATGGTAGGCAAAGTAACTTTGTAGAATCACGTCATAGTTTAAAGAATAAATCACTTAGTAATTTTCCACATTTTTTTATTATAACTGACCAGTTTTGATGTCACAACATCATCAGAGTTCATCCTCTGATGATGGTGTTGTGGCATCGAAACTGATCGGTTTTATTAAACAGTGAGGAAAATTACAAAGCAATTTATTCTTTTACGAAAACATGAAAGATCCTTAAAAGTATGTGATACTGAGAGGGTACAGTTATCCTTTAAATTTACCTTAGTCACTCAGAGTTGGGATGAAAGTGAGAGGTCCACAATGTTGTGGAGAGTAGCAGTCCATCGCAAGGCTGGAGAGAGTACTTCATTGCCCGGTTCATTCTCTCTCTAGATTCTGTGGTGAAGACATCAGTTTCATGCATAGACATCCTGCAGTGCTGTGATGCCAAATTTATTGGCCACCATTTATTTCCTCATACCATTTGCTGGTTGTTACTGATTTAGAACATTTAATTCTTATCTAATTTTATTTCTTTGTAGCTCCCCTCTCTGTGGGACAACTTCTCTGCCCTCGGTCACAAAGATACATTTAAAAATTGATAGTTAAAAATTAATGACCATATAGCCATTGTCAGATAGTGCTGAAGCTTTGCATACATGCATTAGAAATCTATTAAACTATTGCAGCATGGTATGTGTTACCAGTGGTAAAGAATTTGCCTATTGTTGTGCTTGTATGAAAGTATAATGTTTCTACAAATTTCACTTCCCATTTGACCACTCATCCTCTTTTAATATGGAGTGCATGGGGAGAGATCATGGGGAGGGACATTAGACTAACTCATTAATGAACTATATTTCTTCAACAACTAATACTTCTTCACAATTGGTCATGCTATGATCTGAAATGGTTTTTGGATAACCCCAAAGGATATCTAAGTAGCCCTAACTTCTAAAGTACTTCTACTCACTGCTAACTTTGAATTTTAGCTTATGATTAATGTGAAACAAGACAATTGTGGTGATAAAACTAGGCAGCAGATTTCTATAGAAATAATTAGACTTTTGCTGCTTTATTTTCTGCAGCTTCAATAGAAGTCTGATAAAAATTTTCTTTCATGCTTGAAAAACATAAGATTTTAGAAGTAGACACTTCAAGGTAATTCTTACCTCAAAGTATGTACTTCTAAAAGTGACTCACTTTTTTGCCTCAAGAGCTAATCTTCAAGATTTTACACTTGTAGTTACCAATTAATTTTAATTCAAATGAACATGATCATATCTAACTGAGGACAGGGTGGTTGCATGAAAGGATTATATGTATCATATAATGCCTTCAGGGAACATTCTCAGGTGTAACCTAATGAAAAATTTCCAACTACAAAGATTTAAAGAGCCTGAAAACTCTTTCCTTTATTCATTTCTGTGAACCTTTAAAGTTGAAAGTTTAGTGGATGGTCTTATGCAAACCAAGTACATATGTACATGGTATAAGTGTTAGATCTTGCTGGTACATGGTCTCATTTATAGATTGGAAGAATTGTATGCCTCAAGGCAACCATTCTGTATCATATTAATTAATGTTGATTAAGGAGTGGTCCTCAAAGTCATTTATTGGAATATTGTTTCATAATTTTATTGGTACAACTTCACTTTTTTAGGGGTGGAAGTGTGCTAGTTTTAGATACTGGAAGAGTAATAGTGAAGAGTGAACTTCAGCCAATTGGTTTTGCTGGTTTAGAAGATGCAACACAAATGGAATTAGAGGAACGGCTTTATGATAGGCTTCATCTTGACTTCTCTGAACTGCAGCTTCTGTTTTGTGATTCTGGTCTGTATCTTATCTCTTAAAAACAAATAATAATCGTAATTCCCCTTATCAGACTAATTGTATATAACCCTGTTGAGCTATCTTTTTCATTGTGAGATTTAATACTTATGTGTTTATGAAAATGATCCTTCATTTTTTCAGGTGATGAATGGAGAGAAATGAGAAAAGTTCAGGAATCTGAACATCACTTGGTCCCGAAAATGCGCTGTCAAGTTGTTTTCTCTAACAGTGTTAAGCCTGAATATCGTCAATTACCAAGGTATGAATTGTTTTACCTGTAACTCTTGCTAATAGCTTCAAAAACTTATAGTCAATGCATTTGTGAGTAATTATGCTTCACACTTTTGAAGTATTTCATGGAAATATTTTCTCTCTTCTACAGGCATAAATTAAATGTGTCAATTTCAAGCATTAAACTGAACCTGTCTGACAGGAAAATTGGACTGTTTTTGGATTTCTTGGATAATTTACCATTGCCTAGCAAATTAAATTATCCTAGAGTAAAGGAGTCAGATACTGACTCAGCAATGTATTCTCCTCAAAGGAAACACAAACTAAGTAAACATTATTCAAAGAAAACAATTGGAGTTAAACAGAAGGTCATTCCATCTATCAAGAGAAGAGGATCCTCATCAAATAAAAATAAAGAAAGTTCTAGGAGTAGAGCTTCTTTTTCATGTGTTCCCACTAAAAATTTAGACTGGTTGCACAAGGATTTGATTTGGGTTGGGCCATCTAAACATGATCTACAGCACATTAAAAGGACAGTTGTTCGAGCTGAAATCATCAAGCAGTATCGAAAGAGACCTGACTTGGTTGATGGTGTAGGTGGTGGAAATATGGCGAAACTTGGTCTTCTAGAAATGGATAAGTAAGTGAAGGCTTTGATTTTTATTTGGCCCCGATGGTACTTACAATTTGTGATTTATCCTTCTCACTCACCAGACTTTCAGAAATATGCTTAAAAATGTCTTTTCATAATTGAAGTAATGCCTCTTTTTATCTAATTTCAGAAGTTTCATGTCTTCAGAGCACAGTGATGAAGAAGTGGCTGAGTTATGGGCAAGAACTGTTGATTTGCCAGGATTTGATGACAATGTCTCTCCAAGAAACACAATTACGATGCTCCTAAGATTTGTTATTGGGGAGGTGAGCCTATAGTTTTCTATCACAGTCTTATTTTTTCATAATATATAGTTACGCCTATATTTCATCTGGATTCATGTTGATCTGAACATTTCCTCAAGCATGTTTTGACCGTTGCCATAAAGACATGGCTCCTGTTGTGCTTATGATTGTGTCTAGGATTGTGATTTTATTTCCATGATAATCCAAAAACTATTATGCAGATATGCTGCATTTGATGAAAGATCTCATGATTTCTCTGCAAATATTTTGTTTTCCTTTTAAATCCATTTAAAGGCTAAATAATGAAACAGCAATTTACTGGATAATCTAGTATAACTCTAATATGTAATCTCAAATTTTCTGATACTAATGATCTAATATCCTCTTAAATGAGGTGTGTTTTTAGAAAATCGCCAATGGAATTTTTATAAAATTCAGTGGGAATACATCAGCTACTACAAGAGGTGTAGCTTTGATCTAGTATCACTCTTGCATTTCTTTATTTGTCTGCAGATCGCTGATTGGAGTAGGGAAATAAGGCTTTCTGTCATTTGTGACTTGGGTTTCAGGGCTAAGGGGAAGATGTGAGTGCCATGTGGTAAAATTTAATTGGTCAGTTTGGGAGGAAGACATTTTGCTGGAATCATGTTGGTGTGGTGACCACTAGCTTTCCGTGCTAAGGGCCTGGGTTCAAATCCTGGCAATTGTGGAGATGTTGCAGCCAAATCCCAATCCCTTCTCGAGTGTTGTGCTGACAAAACTTCAAGTGAAGTGTCTGGTGGATGGGATATTAATCTGACGACCCCATGGCACCCTTTGTTAAGAGAATACTGATGTCAAAGAAAGGTTACTCTCCACCCTTCCCCCATTCTTGAAATCCTTCTCTTATCAACCTAACCATGTATGTATCCTTTATGGCACAAATAGACTCAGTTCACAATTGCCTCCCCAGATAACCAACCAACCAGGAATTCTGTTTTAGAGACTCAATCAATGTGAACAATACAACAAAGCTTGATTTATGTCAATTATATATACATAATCCTTAAATGAAAGGATAGTTTATGTCAAGTACAGATTAATCGTTGTTTCATACTTATTTCGAATAAAATCTACCCTATGATGCCCAATTACAACAGTTGTGGTATTAGTGTACTAAAATAATTTTGTTATTGTTAAGTATTAAGCCTTCGTTGCTTGAAACCTTTGCTCTAACTTATTAAATATTAATTATAAATGGAAATGAATTAAGGAATACTGATGATCCATGGAATAAGATAAATAATGGTGTATAAATCTTTCCTACACTTTTGGGTGAATAATTTTTAATTTGTTTAAGAAATATTTTTATGTCGCAACATTTTTATAGAAGGAATTCTTTTTGATGATTTCTAGTTCTACCTCCCTTTATGACACTAGAGTGGATGAATGTGGAAACGTATTAATGTTAGAAGTTTGGAGTATACACCTGTAACTAGACCTCAAGATCTGTCTGGCAAGTAAGGCTGTCATTGAGGTCACTTAAATTTCCAAATTTTAAAGTTTTGTGAAACTGAGTTATATACATTTACTCTAGGCTTTTGAAGAGGTGACTTGCAGATGTAAAAACTTGTTGAGATTTCTTTAAAAAAATTTAATCTCATTAAGGACCAGTTTCATTATGTTTTCGTGAAGGCTTCCGCAGAGGTTTTTTGATGAAAGGAATGGTTTTCTGGGTCTCCATCTGCGTGCATCAATATTTGATGGACAATATTTCCTCAGTGTTCCAGCTGGCTTCATCAGGTCCGCTGAATAGCTGAGAGGAAGCCAGCTGGAATGCTGGCAAAATATTGTCCATCAAAAATGGATACACGCAGATGGAGACCCTGAAAACCATTCTCTTCACCAGTTTCTTTATGTCTGATTAATATTTAACAGAAGGTAGCTTAGCCTTTTCATTGACTGGGAGTTAACTGAGAATTTTGGTTTTGTTAATTTCATTGGACCATTGAGTTGGTCAGTTGATGTGAATTTTATCAATGAAAGAACATATTTACTTCGTATTTCTTACCTTGAAAATATTCAAACAGAGATTTGAAAACCTGGCCTATGTGGAGTAGCTGGTGGTAGCTTTTCTCAGGCATTGAAATTTTTGTGTAATAAATACAAGAGTTAATTGATCATGCCTAAATTTACTCTTCATCCAACTGGACCATTTATTTGGTTAGAGGTACATGAAGGCAACATTTGTATGTATTATATCAGTTTTAAAAAAGTTATACTACTTGTAGGGAAATGTGAAGAGAAGCCATGAATTCACAAAATTGGATTATAATTTTTGGATTGGATTATAATTTTTGGAAAATGTAGAGGTAAAAAAAAAAGATTGTTTTATCTTATATTTGCATTAATGACCATTATTATTTTATGCTAAATCTAAATATGTGGTGAAGTTGCAGTTATTACAAAATTTTATTGTATATGTATGTACTTTTGAATGTGAAGCTTTTAATGGCCTTTTTCTCTCAACAGGGTCTGTAGTCGTCTTTTTGAATATCTCTGAATTTTTATGTCTCACGATTGTCTTTAATATGTTGATTTATATTTTTCATTACGTTTGTAGGTTGTAGTTCAGTTGTGCCGCTCAAGTGATCGAATTGATCGCCCCTATTTGACTCTGAGGCTTGGTCGTCTTTGCTGTGATACGGCTTTGATGGAATATGGTCCTGCTATTCAGGCATCACTTTCATCTTTGCAGTTAGTTGATAAAGTCCATACAGGATCATCTGGAGAGTATCTGCACATTATTTCAGATGGTGGGAATGGACCTCAAGGAGAAGAAGTTGCATCTCTTCTCTATCGCAAGGTAATGCATGTTTTTACCAATTTATTCTTTAATATCCCTCTGGTTACCATAAAATCTAGTGAGAGCCCTAATATTTAGATTTATGAATGAAACAGGACTCACAAGACTATTCAATGGCATTGTTGTTGTAAATACATATGCACATATATTCTTATTTGATTTTAGCTCATAGGTATCCTTATATTTAACCATGTTATGTACACTCACGTCTTCTATTCTGCATATGTGCAGAAAGTAATTATTTTTTCTTGTTACTTATCTAATATTTATTTGATACTAGAATTTTCATTTTCCTCTGGTAGTGGAAAAAAAGTATTCCAGTTTTGTTGTTCATAAAACTTGGCTGTTTTCTAAATATTAAAATGGAATTGTGCAATGGCATTAATTTTCCCTTTTCTTGTTGGCTTGGAACCATGTCTCATTGGCTCACGTTAAAGCTTGGTTCAATCCATTAATGTTCATAGCCCTTCTCGTGCTGAAAACTGTATATGGGTAAATTATTTGGTCATAAGAATGAACATTCAGAAATGATGTAGAGAGATGGCCAACCTTCTTTGGTGAGCGGCCCAGATAGTGGTCACCAGGCTATATTGTGTAATCAATCACATAATTTTGATGATGTCTATGTCAACTTGGAAACAGCCTATGGGCCAATTCCGGCCAGTGGGCTGCAGGTTGTCCGTTTCCAATCTAGCAAGTCTAATAAGTGTTTATAATATAATAATCTTTCAAAATGTAGTGAAAAAAGCTGTAGTAAGTTGTAACCTGTTTAGTCATCAAGAAAAAGTGTCAGTGATACAAATGAACCCAACTTGCCCTGCCCTCTACGGCCTCCCCAAATTGCACAAGGAAAATATTCCTATTAGGCCTGTTGTTTCGTCAGTTTCAGCCCCTTCCCACCGTTTGGCCAGGAAAATAAACACTATGTTTAGGGAGCTTACAAATTTTAAACCCAAATATGCAATTAAAAATTCAATTGTTTTGGCGAATGAGTTGAAAGATAAGTCAGTCCCTTTAAACGCCAAAATTGTTTCATTCGACATTGAGAATTTGTTTACATGTGTTCCTTTATCAGAAACCTTGACTATAGCACAGAGTGTTCTATCAACTGCCAATGTCGACGATAAAACGACCAGCGAGGTGATGAAACTGCTGAAAGTCATTACAGCTCAAAATTATTTCCGATTCCAAAATAAAGTTTTCCGATTAATTGATGGCTTAGCAATGGGCTCGCCCATCTCCCCACTTCTTGCCGAAATTTTTCTGGACAACCTGGAAACGAACCTCTTTCACTCAAGACACTACCTTCCCCAATACGTTCAGTATTATTACCGGTATGTGGACGACATACTTTGTGTGTGGACAGGAAGTGACCGTCAGCTGGGGTTATTCCTTAACCTTCTCAATATGCAGCACCGGAATATTAATTTTAAAATGGAGAAGAGTACTCTGGGAGAATAATTTTTTTAGATTTGAATATTTCAATTGAGGGAGGAATACATGAATTCGCCATTTACAGGAAACCATCCTATACAGACCACACCATCCCATCCGATTCTGCCCACCACCACTCCCATAAGCATGCAGCTTTCCACTCACTTGTACATAGACTTATAAGTGTACCCCTCAATGAAATTAATTATAAAATTGAGTTAGAGACAATTAAGTCTATCGCTATTAGCAATGGCTATAAAGCACAAATAGTTGATGGAATAATCAGAAATAAAATTAAACAAAAAACCTTTTCGGCGCTAACGTCCCTTACCCCTCTGCCCTTAGATAAACCAAAATGGTGTAAGCTCCCCTTCTTAGACGGCATATCCCACAGGCTAGCAAACTTGCTACCCCCCCAATATAAGGTAGGCCACTATACAAAGTGGAATCTAAGAAAGTTTCTGGGAAACGGGAAGGATAAAAAAGAATTGCTCGAACAGTCTGGCGTGTACAAGCTAGAATGTAATACACCGGGATGCAGGACAGTGTACGTAGGTCAGACTGGTCGAGCGCTTAAAATAAGAGCCAGGGAGCATGAAAGATGTTTCCGATTGTAGGATACATCCTCCAATTTTGCCAAACATCTGCTGGAAGACGGCCACAGGAGTGATTTCACCCCCAAGCTGCTCCATAGGATTGATAAAGGGTGGAAAATGGACGCTTTGGAGACAATGGAAATTGTGAAGCACCAGAAGTGCAATGATACAAAATTATGTAATGACATCCTTTTTCACAACCCTTCTCCTTTATTGGCCACAAAATATTTCCCAGACTAAAGCACCCCCCCCCCCCCCCCACCCTCCCTCCCTTAACCGTTTTCTTCACAGAGCAGTGATTCAGGGGGCTCTGGGTAATTGATTGACGATGAATAAGGCGTGATTCGGCATATTTTCCATATCGCAGTCAGTTCATGATATACTAAGCTTTCTGCTCTAAAGAGCAAGATTTTTATTTCAGTTGGAATAATAATGTGGACGTCATGGAGAATGATACCAAAGAAAATAGTACTGACATTAACGGCTATCTATATCAATCCTTTAGTTTACTAGGACGAGTATTTACCTCCCTCCCAGGAAATGCCTTTGCTTTCAATGACAGCAATTCGCCTATCCAGTTTTTAGCGATCATTCATCGCTCATTGAAGTACGTGAACGAATCATTAACTCATTCCCAAGTCTCTTTTCACTTTGATTATTTGTGCTTCGAGTTCTGTTCCGCAAAAAATTACTCAAGTACGAAATTAAATTATTATTTTTTATCTTTCTATACCTAATCGTTTCACCATCATTTCGCATTGTGGGTATTGGTAGATAAGTTGAACATCATTTCATCTAATGACATCCTTATTTACAGACTATGATGAGCTTAAACCATGAAGTCTATAAATACTCTCTCATAACATAGAATCTCATGTAATGGCTTCGTAGTTGAAATGTGATTATCGAATTACTCTATGATTTCGGGAACTTTTTATCCACACGAAGAACTTTGAAAGAGAAACTTCATCTGAAATGGACATAGCCGATATGTTCCAGATCTAATGTTTAACAATTCATTAATTATTTATTTTCTTTCCCTGCTCCGACTTGCTACTAATTTTCCAATGACAGCACGACTTTGAGATAAAACTATGATAGTCTTTTCTTTCTATCTCAATGTGGTATTGTATAATTGTGAACACGGTGAAGTATGTAAAATAAAATAAGGTTAACATTTTGAGGCATAACTTTGAGGAATTTACTCAAGTTGGCCCAACACTTAACCTGAAGATGTCGCGATGCGACAAGACATGATTCGTAGCAAATAAAATCAATATGGATAACCAACTCGATGAGTTCAGGCATGACTCCGTGGAAATTAATCATGATACAAAGAGAACATTTAGTACCAAGCTTTTAGGGACGCAACTATTTATGTCTTATAATGACTATTTATGTCTTCTAATGACTATTTATGTACCAAGCTTTTAGGGACGCGACGATACAATAGGTATCCCTGTCCTATTTCCTATTATTTTATCACGTCATTTTTCCGTCCCTGAGCAGTATAAGAATTTGAACTGCCACCAATCCGAGAGCACAGCAGCAACAAGGTCCGTGAAGGAGCATGGTCCGTAACAATGTCATCAATCACCATTGTATTGTTTATGTTTGCTTTAAATTTTATAGCTCTACACTGCTAAATAAGAAAGTAAAATGTTGTTCTTTGTGTCTATGCACAAGATACGTTCAAGTACGAAGTTTTGAGCCATAGCCGGATTGACAATTTTTCCTAAGTTGAACCGAGGATCATGGACTTAAAGTACAACCATGTTATCAATTACCATTATATTTCCTATGAATACCTAAAATTTCATAGCTCTACATCGCTGAATAAGAAAGTAAATCATGGTTCTTTGTACCTACGCACGCGATGCGCTCAAGTACAAAGTTTTGAGCCATAGCTGGATTGACAATTTGTTCGGAGTCAAATCGGAGTCAAACCTTAGACTTAAAGTTCAACCATTTTATCAAACACCATTGTATTGTTTAAGTATGCCTACACTTTCATAGCTCTACATCGCTAAATAAGAAAGTAAATCGTGGTTCTTTGTGCCTATGCACACGATGCACTCAAGTGCAAAGTTTTGAGCCATAAATGCATTGACAATTTTTCCTGAGTCAAACCGAGGATCATGGACTTTTTACAACCATGTCATCAATTACCATTGTATTGCCTATTAATACCTAAAATTTCATAGCTCTGCACGCTGAATAAGAAAGTAAATCATGGTTTTTTGTACTTATGTTCTCGGTTTCTTTGCATGCAAAATTTGAATTCCCCCCACGACGCAGACTCAAGATGGCATATTACATTAGACAAGTGCGTGTCATGACCTGTTCTTTATGGACCTTGGGCTGCGAGTTTTACATGTGGCACCGCTTGTGAGTTTTAAACAACAGAAATTGTTTACATTATGGAAATACTGCCAACAGTTAGAAGAGTACTGGAGAGGAGAATGCACTATCATTCACGCATTTCACACGTTTGATGCATCACATTTGTCAATGCTGATTTGCTAGGTGTTTGCATCTGCAAAAAGAGTTATGCTGACGTAGTTTTTTGCCATGGTTCGTAAAAACTAATTCCAATTTTTTCTGGGGACCGGGGCCGAGGTTCGTAATATCGTGAATTTCATATTTTTGAAACTTCGTATCATCGAATAGCGCCATGTATTTAGTGTAGGCTTTTGGTCGGGACCGACAGTTTTGCTTCACATAATCGAAACTTTGTATTATCATGCTTCGTATTATCAAGTTTCTACAGTACCACCAAGTCATTAAAGAAATTGTTTTATTCATTTGCAATCTTGTTGCAACTGTATCGGAAGTGGCAGAGATTGGAATAAGACAGCGATGTGAATGTGTAACTATTACACTGAACATGTCTCTCTCTTTATACAAATAATACAGCAGATATTGTGCTGGGCAACTGGCATAGTATTTCATTCACATCCCCTTGCATGACATGCTCCAAATTTTATTGATGTTATTTTTTCGGAAAACTTATCCATGGTACTAGGGTAGATACGGTATGTTTCAGTTGTAAAAATATTGCAAAATTGTATTACTAGTCTATATTAAAAGGTGGTTACATTTAATACTTAAGCTTTAATTGCCATTTAACTTTCTGTTTTAGGTCCGCTCTGACTGTCCTGACTTTAAATCACATTTTCACAGCGTGGAACAGTCTCTTGTTTTAGATTTAACGGCTTTGAACATCGTTTTCCACAGAGAAGCAGTGACAACTCTTTGCAAATTCTTGCAATACATTTTACAAAAGTAAGTGATCATTCATTTTGAGACTGTATGGATCCCAGTATATTTATGTAAATCAACCAACATAAAAAATGAAAGATCTCCTTTGTCTGTTAAGCCAGTCCTCTACGTCATTATCAAGCTTTCATTTCAAGCCCACATTTCTCCTCTACTTAATTCTTATCATGCTTTAAGTGAAATATTCTCTTGTACAAGTGGACAATCTATGTACCTATCCATTGACAGTCTACCTGTTCATTGACAGTCTGTGTATCCATTTAGTTTCTTCATCACTCTTCTGAGTAAATGGAGGAGTGTCATCAACTTTACTCACTAAGGCAATTTGATTCTACAGATCACATGTATTTCAATGGCAAAAATATGAAAATAATCATGTTAACTTTCTTCATGTTGGTGCATAAACTCATCTATATCTGGTCTCATACTATCATCATGGTCAATAAGGTTGCTTTTGTCTGTGAAATTCAATAACTTTTACTATGTAAACCACTGTTCCTTCAAATTCTTGAAGACAGAGATTTTTCCTTGAAATTGCAACCTCCTTGTATCATTCTGAAATTCTCCCTGATTTTGATGTAGTAGTAAACGTCATGGATTTATCTTCTATTTTCTAGGATTTTCTTGTGACACTTAATACCACTGGCGTAATTTTGCAAAATCATTAATGTAGTTCCATATGACATTTTTGAGAGTATTATGCTTTTTTACTTAAAATCATGAAATCAGTACTTTGGGAGATGTGATTTCTCTGATGTCCTAATGCTCACAACAAAGCAAGTCAGCCGCTTGTGCAATGAAATTTCCGGACAATATTTCACAAATAGGCAGCCTTGCATGCCATTAAGTCAAAGTTATTATAAAAATTGATATTGATTTTATGAAGTAGGAATTGGCACAGTACTTTTCCCTAGATATCTCCTAACCATTTTTAATTTAATTGAAATTTAATACTATGCTCAGGATATTTCAGGGAGTCAGTTGAATATGTAATTAAGGAAATGATTTACCCTATTTGTCTGAATATAGACTTACTTCAAATTTACCCCCCCAACTTTTCATCCTCCCTCTCCCCCCACCCCCTCTCTCCCAGGAGTGCCATCACTGAAAGGGCAGCACGGCATCTGAATTTTCCCTCCCCAAAAATGGGGTAATGTTGAAGTGAACAATGTCATCCGCATATCCAATTAGAAAAAAAGAGAAAAAATAACTCAGGAACAAAAAGAGGAAAATTAAGAATTAGATAAAAGCAGGGGGACGCCAACCTTTCCATTTTGCCTGGGGCATTAGAAACCCTAGGCATACCTTTGCATGCATTGTAGTGCAACTTAATGAGGCATTGTTTTATTCTGTATTGTATTAATTTTTTTATACTCTCAGAAATACTTTTTTAATTTCAGATTTCAAAGCAGGGAAACAAAATTGGCCAATATCGGTGCAACCGCTCTTTCTGCACCTCAGACTGCCCTTTCCTGGCTCTTGACAGGAGGTGTCAATGATCCGCCAATACCACCTGGTGCTACTAAATTCAGTTATTCCACTCGCCTGGGAGAAATAAAAATACGCCTGTGTGACACCGATGTAGATTTCTTAGAAATCAAGGTAAGATATTTTCTGTAAGCTTTTAAAAATTGTCAGATTGTACAGTCTTGGAGTTATTTTTAATCCTCATGCTCGTAGCAGTTTGATCTGCCTGTCTGGAATTTAATTCTGCTCTAATGTGTTTAATTTTGATTGGCATTATTTTGAGGAATACTGATGACTCATTATTTACCAATGATAGCATTATAGCTAATGAACTTAAACACTGTTAGAATGCAATGGTCCAGTTAGTTATATGATGATCATGGACAACTTAATAAGATCAAGAAGTTCAAATAAATTATTCCCTTCACAGAATGGGATTGAACATATCATAGTAATCCAGAATTACTCCTATTAATGCAATGGACTCAGATGTTTATAAAAAAGATCTGGAGGATGAGAAAGGATAAGTCAGGAGGATGGGACAATATTTCAATTGGTGTACTGAAAGTGGGAGGCACCTCCAAACTTCAGTCATCTGTTCAATATAATGATTTATAACCACACCCTTGCCTCATGATAGGTAAATGCACTCATTATTACAATTATTTAGAAGGGAGTGAAAAATGGAAGCTAAGAACTTAAGTCCAGTAAGCTTAACTTCCATAGTTTGTAAACTATTGGAGAGAGTGAAAGCAAATTATGTACAGGAATTAGTGATTAGAAAGGATTACATGGAAATGGGACAGATGGTCCCTCAAAAACCAGTATGAGTACAAATCAGGATATTCCTGTGAAGCACAACTCTTGGGGCTGTGTCAAGGCATCAGACAGGCATTTATTAAGGCCAAGAAGTTGATGCCATAATTATAAATCTTAGAAGAGTTTTTGATGAGGTACCTCACAATTGTTTGCTACAATAGATTGGGTTGTTACCAATTGATAGAAGGGTAAGTAGATGTGAGGAAAATTTCCTCACTGTTAGAATGCAAAGAGTAAAAGTAGGGGAATGATACACACAGGTACTTAGTAAAAGTAACATAGAGGGTCGCACTCGGAATCGTTATAGGGCCATTACCTTTTTTAATACATATACATATGTTCGTAAATGATCTTCCTGACAAAATAAATGCAGAAGTAAGGTTTTTTGCAGGCGATGCATAATTTATAATGTGCCAATGGGTGGGGTATTGGCAATGTGCCATCTGAACTTGCCTTCACTTAAGTTGTTAAATAATTGATAAATAAATTTTGAAGTAATAATAATAAGTAACAATATTAAAACACTCAGTGTCTTACAATATTTGTATATACATATTTTTTTATTTTTGTGTGCCTTTATCTGATTCACTCTTTTCTGTTGACCTTAGTATGTTATATCAAATGTTGCCCTTTATAAATACTAAATTGTAAATTATTAAGTAATAGCCGTAGCCCTGGACAAATAAACCTGCATAACTATCTATGTATTTTAATATGTACTGTAAATTCATTTGCAATCTTTATCCAGCTGTGATAGATGTGTATCATGTTATTTGTATCCCAGTAAGACTTTTATTTGTTTACTATTTATTTTCCACCCAGGTGTCAGTATTGGAGAGCGATTGTCTTTTCAAAGCAAATGAGAGAATGGTGTTGAGAGCTTACCTTTCCAGCATTTCTGTTGATGATTTGTCGGACGTCACACTTTATCCAAAGGTATTTATTAGGATTAACTAGTTAAAAATTTGAGGTTGTGTGTGTATATGAGGAAATACAATAGACTGACAGATAATATAAATCCTTGGACAAGCCATAGATTTTCTTAAAGGATGTAATCAAGGAATAGATCAGAAATTTCTGAAAATCACTAGTTGATGGATTACCATTTACACTTCGAAATTAGGTTAAAATATTACCTGTGGTTTAGTTGTAGTTTTTCTTATTACAATAAACTGGTAAGTAACCTAACCTAAAAATAATCAATAAACTGTATTATTCATTATTATTTATTCAGATATTGGCTGTCGAGGAGGACAAGATGTTTGATTTCAAATATGTAAGGCATAGCCCTAAGCTGTACATGCAGAGTGATATTGAATCAAACAAAGATGATGTAAAATCTGATGGAAGCTTGAGATTGCATGTGGGAAGACTTCACATTGTGCTTCTGTACAAATTCTTTACTGATTTGCAGGTAAGAGAAGGTATCTCATGATTCTTTGATTAATAATGACTTTTGCGCTATAGAAACCCTATAGACTGTTGACTATTGTCGTGGTATGTTGTGTAAATTGTCTTGTGTTCATGTCTTCAAATGGTCATATGTTACGAAACGTTATGCTAGGTCATACGTTAAGAAAAATAGTATGTGTTGAATTGTATATGGAACAAAACGAAAAGTGGTTATGACTTAACATTTATTTGCATAGCAACTTAACATGACAAACTATACTGGAGACAAAAAGTACTGAATGTCATTGCCAGCTGAACTCCGATTCGTAACTGCCGTGACTGCTTGGCATATCAGCTGATGCAATGACATATTTGATCATAGACAATCGATAATCAATAACTTTCTCAATCGATATACACAAATTATTACAAATAACAAGAAAGATATTTAACATAAGAAAACAACCAATTAGAACTCAAATATTTTCTATCATTATGTATGTTACTGAACAAACAACCTATGGCATAATCCATGGTAATTCATGTTAATTGAAAAATCTCTTTACATAACATAAGAATCAACCTGGCAGACATGGTATAATCCTTAGAAATCCATGTTAATTGAATTATCTCTTTTGATATTCTCGTTAGAATAGTATGTTAATTTTTGGAAGTTATGTACGGTTAATTTTTTTATATTATTTATCTGATAAAGTGTGAATTGAGGTGAAATATTCCATTAATTCTTAAAGAGCCTTTTATATTTGAAGCACTTCATGGAGCCATTTGTACGACCTGGCACAACTGCAAAAGCTGCTCTTGCGGCAGAGCGATCAGTGGAGTCGCGGGTTGCAGCCTTGAAGGGCTGGCCTACTCGCCTTCGTCTGTCTCTTAATCTCCATGCTCCCACACTTCTTATACCACAAAAATCTGACTCACCCAATCTTCTAGTTGTTAATCTGGGTAAGCTAAGCTGAAGCAATGTTACAAATCATACTTAAAAATTGTAACCTGTGTAGCTGTCATAATTAGTACTAATTTTATTACAACCTAGAGCTTCTGAAATATAAATAGATCTAATTTTTCATGGTATCTAAGCATAAATGGCTCTAAGAATACCACATTCTTTTATAGTTGAAAATTTTCTGGAGTTAAATAGCTTTTCTAACTGATGGCAGAGGAAAAAATGGATGTACCGTTACTTCAGATTTCCCCAAAATTGTTTATTTGCTTCATTGTACTATCGGGTTCCATCCTATTTTGTAGCTGCGTAATATGATTCAGCTCTCAACCTGGAGGCATTTTGAGGTCAAATTAAGCTAATATGTACTTACATTGCTTTATAGGTGACCTCAGTGTGGAAAACTTTTTCAAAGAAATTTCTAGTGTTTACCCTGAGGCAGTAATTGGCTCCAGTGGGAAGGAACATGGCAGTCAGACGTCACCACTCTCTGCAAAATCACCTCCAATGCCACCCCCTGTGATTGACAATATTTTGATCCGCTTGGAAGCCCTGCAGGTTTGTGGTACATTTTTTTCTTCCCTGTTCAGTGTACATTAAGGTGAGCTTTGGTACTGTACATCATTTTTGAGGTCATATACATATTATATTTTGAAGAATTTGTTGTTATTATTCCTGAATGTGCATTAAAACCGAGCTTGATTAAAGTTTACCTTCAACCTTTCCTGTTTAAAAAAAATGAAAATAGGACATTTGTGAGTGAGAATGTGTTGTTTGTGACTGAATACATAATTGGTTATGCAGGAAGAGAGATGAGATTATAACTCGCAAGTGGGGGAAGGATGATAGGGCTGAATGGGTGGGAATTCCTTGTTGCTGTGCTAGCTTCTTCCTCACTTGGCCTTCATCTAAGTTACTAGCAAGAATGTTAGATAACATTCTCCACCACTCTCCAACTACTTATTTACCCCAAGCCTTCAAATCATCTACCTGAGCGATAGCCCTATACCTCATTTCCTTGTTGGTCTTTCAGGGTGTACAATTTAGCAGATTAGTCATAACATAGATTGCATCCATACATATGACATCTAGCTTTTGCTGTGATAACTTCCTGTACATGATTGGAAACCTGCACGTCTTTCATTACACAAGATGCTTTAAACTGAAACAAATCACTATGGCCATGTTCCAATCCAGATCAAGGCATACTAAATTTTCCTCAGTTTGATGAAGTGACATCACGTTTTAAGCCTTTGGACTTCACGACTGCAAGAGGGTTAATATGGCTAGTTTGAGGAAAGGCTTACTTTAAGGCGTACTATTTTGCGAAGCCATACTAAACAAACATAGCGTCGAAGGGTGGAATGAATGAGTGGTCATGTGAGTATAATCGTGAATCATAAAATATACTACAAATGACTTATGAGGATTTATTCTTCAAGTGTTGTTAGTATATATCATTCACTTATTAGTTACTAATATCACATTGAAAATTTATTTGTGAGTCACGTGTTAACGGGTTTGTGCAAAAACTGTACACCATGGTTGGTTAGTTGTCTTAATTTATTCATTGTCTTTACTTTATATTTACTATCATTTTAATGGCGATTAAGCTCTGCTTACATTTGTTTGATAGACATTTTATGTATACTCATAACAGGAAGGCCAGTAGAATGTTTACATTGCAAATTGAGAAATCACTGTCAAGTCTGACTCCTATCTTCAGCGCTGTATGACGCTATCCAAAATGTTTTTGTTTTTCACTCGCCAGTGGCCACATCGGCATACGAGCATTAGCTGTCCGTTCTGATTCGCTAGTACACCCCGAGCGTATACTAGCCCATAGTACTTGGTATATATACCAAAGGCTATACTTGGATTGGAACACAGTCTATAGCATTGTACAAAGAATATACAGGGTTTGTTCTGAAAGTACCCGAACTTGTCGTAGTGTGGTGCAGGAAGCGCTTGCGAGGTGGGAGCAACGGTTTTGCGAGGTGGGGGTGACCTTCACCTTCAAAACGTGCCATCGCTCAGTCGCCTGCTGGCAGTGGTAGTGTCACAATCGCCTGGAAAGTGAAGTAGTGTATTGGAGGTGTGTTGGAGTTTTGAGTTTCTGAAAATTGAGCGCACTGTGGCACAGCGTTAGGCTGTGAAATTGAACAAATCTTTTACGGAGACTTTATCCATGTTACGGAAAGCCTATGGCAAGGAAGTGATGTCCCGGACGCAGGTTTACACGTGGTACAAGGCCTTCAAAGAAGGGCAGGAGGCACCAGAGGACAAACAGTACTCAGGGAGGCCATCCACATCAAAAACAGACATGAATGTGGCTCACGTTAAAACTGTGTTGGACTCCAACGGACGATTAAATCTCCAGTTCATTGCAGATGAGGTAGGAATCGCAAAAACTCAAGTTTTTGAAATTGTGACTGGATACTTGAACTTGCTGACAACTGGGTGCTTCACCATGACAACACGCCAGCTCTCACAGCATTGTTGGTCACACAGCACCTGGCCAGGACGCGCGTAGCAATGCTGCCTTACTGCCTGGATTTGTCGCCACCCGACTTCTTCTTGTCCCCCAAAATAAAAAGTGTGCTGAAAGGAAAGCGTTTTGCATTGATTGAGACGGTTCAAAAAGCTACAACCGACACCTTGAAGGGGATCCCACTCCAGGACTTCAAGAAGTGCTTCAAACAATGGAAAACCCGCAATAATTGTTGTATTGAGGCTCAAGGTGTCTACATTGAAGAATATTAACTATAAATGTTATAAGTTTCAATAAAAAGGAGTTTTAAAAAAGTTCAGTTTTGCTTCTCGCGCCACACTATGACAAGTTCGGGTACTTACAGAACAAACCCTGTATTTTTATTAACCTAGTATAAAAACATTTTTTTCACAAATAATATTTTTCAGCATTGCCCAAAAATTAATGCTAGTACATAGTAATCCACACAATGTATTGCTTCTCTCTCTTACCCTAGAACTCCATTATTTTTAATGGTTTTTGGAGTGCTTTGACTGTACAAGCTACAAAAGATATCCCAAAATTGTCATCTAAGGTCACCACTCTACTTTCTCATCCCAAACTGTAAATCTGTGGTAAGATGGCTAAATATTATATGTCCATTTTTTTTGCAAAATTGAGTTATCGATATTGTTGGATTCGTAGTGCTAATACCGTTGGATTTGGAAAGATAAAAAATTATGATAACAACAGTTTTTTACATCTGTTAGGAAAAGGTTAGACCTAAACTTTGAGGTTCTGATTTTTCAGAGCCTACTAAACTATTAAATTGCTCTCCTGTAAAATTTGCAAAACATGACATATCATACAAGGTGTGATAAAAAATAACGGGAATTTTCGTTTGTCTTAAAGAATATTTATTTATTAATCAATATCAATTTTGTTCCTTTCAAAGTAATACCCCTTAGATATAATACACTTGTGCCAGTGGTTTTTCCAATCTTTGAAGCACTTCTGGAACTCACTTTTCCGTATAGAGTTCAGCTCTATCAGCGAATCTGTTTTTATCTCATCAATGGTGGCAAAATGTCGTCCTTTCATGGTTCTCTTCAGCCTCGGGAATAGAAAGAAGTCTCAGGGGGGCATGTCCGGCGAATACGGTGGCTGAGTCAAAATAACACTTTGTTTTTTACCAAACAATCACGAATAAGCTGTGAGGTGAGAGTGGGAGCATTATTGTGGCGCAATTTCCACGAGTTTTTTTTGCCACAATTCTGGGCATTTTCGTCGTATTGCTTCACGCAAACGGCGCATAACTTCCAGGTAGTATTCTTTATTGACTGTACGACTATGTGGCAGGAACTCGAAATTATTGAAAATCGGAATTATGAAGCCCGCGAAATTTAAAAATTCCTGTTATTTTTTATCACACCTCGTATTTAGCCATCTTACCACATAAATTATCTAGACAAATTGCATTTGTCATGATTATCTCATTCCCGTGAATCGTTCATGAATACTATAAGGAAAGCTAAGCCATTCTTCTGCATGCTTTATTGTGTATCTAGGTAGCAAGAGCTGTAATGACTTTAGCAGGGTCATTGCAGACACAAGAACCTATTTTAGAACCTGCAAGTATGAGATTGGATGTGAAGAGAGCTGTGGCACCAGCTTTATTTTCATGTGTCCCATCTGGACTATGGAATGGACACTTTTACCGGGAGTCATCATCTCTTCTTTATGATGTTCATGGGTGTGTAGAAGCTGTTAATATCAATTTGGGCCAGCGGGACCTTGCAACATTACTTGCAGTAATATCTGATAATCCTTCAGAAGCAATTTTCTCAGGTGAGTAAGAGAAAAAACCTTCTTATCCTTATTTCAGTGACTCTCTGCATTTAGCAAGAGTAGAAATAGCTTCAAGTACTTTTCTCCTTTGCTTGCTGTGACTTAGTCATGCTATTCCTCTAACTATATGAGAGTTGAATGTAAAATATAAATTAAAGTCTGTCAGTCTAATATCAAATATCATATTGTCAAGCATCTATTAATAGAATTTATAGAACCCAAAATACTCGGCATTCAAGTGAAGAAGCTATATAATTATGATTGCCTGTGTGGGCATATTTTCATGTCTCTAAAACTTAGTTATAACTACATATAAAACTTACATGCATGAAGTACTATTATTGTTTCATTTTCATAATGCATAAATCATCATCCTCATTTCAAATGAAAAATTTTGGCTAAGTAAGTTTGCTAACTGTGGGTAAAATACCTTCTTGACACAGTCATGCCTTGTTTAGCGCATGTTCATTTAGAGCATGTTGATTAAGTGCAGTTTTGCAGTAGCGCAGATCATGTTGTCAGCTAAATTGTTCCCACCTCCTCATCCTGTCTACCTCCCCCTCTCCGAAATATATGTAATCATGGTACCTCGAATATTGTTGTCATTCGTGTGCCAAGGTTAACTTGTGTCATGTGAAACCATTCTATTCTAATGTTTGATCACACCTATTTCAAGCTGTTTATTTCCAATTGCCCTCTGATTTCATTCAACTTTGCTGATACTTCCATTAAATTATCTCAAATAATCAATGGATAAAAATTCCTTGCATTGCTTCTTATGGATGCAGCCCTATATGCCACAGTGACATGTAATGATGTCAAGTCAGGGGTAGTTTAAAAACTGGTGTCTGAAGCAGAAATTCGCTCGTTCTAGTTTGTTTCTCTTCTAATGTTTAGTAATCTTGTTTTTCATTAATTAAGTAAATTCAAAACATATTTAGTTGAATTGGAATAAAACAACATGCCCAAGATGCTTCAGGAAGGCAATGAAATTAAAAATTAGTACATGTATAACAGCAAGAGACCCCACAATGCATTACAACCTCCGTGAAAAATGTAATTTTGCTCCTGGTACACTTGGAATACTCCTTAATTTTTAAAATTGAAATCCAGTAGCCACCCTGAAAATGCTCTCATAGAGTAAAGTCTTTTTATAGTAAAATTGATGGGACCCAAAATATTTCTATTTCACTGTATCGAATTTCACTATAAAATATATGCTATGCACATTTGTCCTCATTTATACCATCTGTGATGTAGCCCTTAAGTGAATCAGGTACCTACTAACATTGATGGGAATTATTCATTTAAAATGATCTTTGTTGAATATCCTAAAGTTACTTCTCTGTGGACGATGGTTGACTTGTTTCATAAATTTCTTTGCATGTCAGTTTTTTTATTTTTATCCCTATCAAGTATATACACTTATCATGCCTTAATGAAACCACGAACTTTAAATTAATGTTATGAAAATATTTTCAGCGACTCATATTTCCTCTCTTATGATGAATTTCCTACATAATTATGAGCTTTAATTATTAAATTATGTTGGTCTTCTTTTTTAAATTTTTCATCCTAATCCATGGAAAAATATCCGGGCCACAATTGTATTTGGAGTTGGATAAGAACTTTTCCCATCCCACCATACAGCTGTAACATTGTCAAGAAGTAAAATTAATTAGATGTAGTATAAAAGTTGGTAAATTTTGGGAAATGTTGTTGAATACATGTGCAAAGCTGTAAGAACGAAGGTTTTCGCGGTGGTTTACGATGAGCTTCTTCATATTTCCGGGTTCTACCACGTAGTTTGCTGTGTTGGTGACAACAGTTTCACTGGCACTACTGCCAGCGTCTTCAGGTCGAAGATGCCGGTTCACAATTTTGGTCCTTATTATATAGCGTTTCTTTCCCGCCAATTCTTGCTGCTGCTCTCTCATTGGTTCGTTTCATAACTCTCCTCCAAGTGTAATCCAGGTGGTATCCCTCGTCTCGGTTAAAATTGTCAGTCCGGGCTATCTCAATAGATTCTCTAATTAGTCTAGGATAATATCTGCCCTCTCTCACTATCACCTTGGCTTAAAAATTTGACGAAGCCAAGGTGATAGTGACGACCGACAAGGTGACGACCGATATTTTACCAGAAATGTCGGGCTTATCTTTGGACTTTTTCAGTAACTTCTGGCTCGGCCATGATTGAATTATTGTATTAATATTAATTTATGCTAAAAGCAAATCACTATGTATGTACTTTGTTGTGCTGGTGGTTAAAGTACAGGCTGTCAATTAAATTATATAAAATATAAGCCATAAAATTAAAAAAAAGACAGCAGAAAATGTCTGCCAAAATTGTATGTAATGACGAACAACTAACCATTCTTTGAATGAATGATAAGTGAACTCCATCATTTTATAAAACTAAGAAAAATTTGAAGTTCATATTTCACTATGCATGCATATTATACACAATCTGAAGTTTGGGACTGAAAAAGTGATGCGTTTCACAAAATTGAATTTTTTTTACATTAAAAAGCCTATATTGATGGGAAAGGCCACATTGCTCACTTCACTACGTCTAAATTTTGTTAATATTTCCATGCCCTTTATAATTAACTGACACTTGATATCCAATTATTTCAAGAGCACTTCTTCAATCTTTATTTCTCAAATCTGTATTTTTGGCAATACTATGTCCTCCCCAATTAAAACATGCATTAAACAAAAAACTGTCAAGAATCATCTCTAACGTCAACATCATAAAACAAGCTATGAGGAAGAAAAACAAAGGTCATTGGCCAACACTAATCCTTATTTCCAACACCAACCAACCAAAATTGTTGGGCAATGAGCATCATTAAGAAAGAACGAACTTTATTTAGGACAACCACTTTCTTAAAACTAACACATTGCTCCTCATGCCAGAGATAGAGGTTTGGTTAGAATGTCTGCTATATTATCTGCTGACTTAACATGTGTAAAACTCACTTTACTATCTCTCACTTTTTATTTTAAAGCATGGTACCTAATATCTATATGTTTTATTCTTTCAGAAACTATGTTATTCTATGCTTACTATTATTCTTCTCTTCTGCATATTCCATCATCTGTATCCATGTTCATCCTCTTGGTATCCGAAGTGGATATAGGATGTCAGGATTACTACCCAAGGATTAAGTTTCCCTCGTTTATCAATGACTGTAGCCCATGCCTGGCATCCAAAAACCTTTAGTCTGTCCATCTGATCCATGTATTTTCTTTACTTTATATTACTTCTCACCTGGATTTTACTTTCTTTTTTCGCATCAATGGTTCATCTGGGCCCATAACCTATTAATATTTCCGTGTCCTTTATAATTAAATGACACTTGACATCCAATTATTTCAAGACCACTTCTTCAATCTTTATTCTCACATATGTATTTTTGGCCGTAAAATGTCTTCTCCAGAAAACAGATAAACTGTTTAGACATTAAACAGAAAAACTGTCAAGAATTGTTACTAAGGACAACATCATAAAGCAAGCAATAAGGAAAAAAAAAGTAAATGGTCATTGGCCGACACATCCTTTTTTCAATAAATTTCACCATATCGTGTTTCACTATAAAGAGACTTTACTGTATTAGGTTTTTAGTTGGTTGCCACTGGATTTTGGCTGGTGAGTTGAGGATTTGACTGACATCTGAGGTCATTTGCATCTTGGGGTAAAGGTGGATGAATAGGAAAGGGAAGGGTCATTAAGGAATCAGAGGAAGGGTAGAGTGAAACCTGGCATCTGCATTAGCCTGCTCTCAACGTAAGATGCCAAGGAGACTACAATTTAATATCTCATCTGACAGATGGAGTATTGTGCTTGATGTGCTCTCCAAAAGACACCCAAGTAGGAATCAGGATTTGAGTGAAAAATCTCTGCCTCAGCCATGATTTGAACCCAGGCCCTCGGGATGGTAACCCAGTACCCTTGTCACCACGCCAATCCAATCCCCCAGTGGTTTTTTTCTGGTACATTAAATACATCCATCTCTCTAGTCAGTATGCTCTATTTTACCAAGTGGGAATGGTGCAAAGACTCATTGGAGTATGACCCTTGCGTGAAACAAGACATGACTGTAAAGGCAGTATCACCTTCAGCCAATATGTAGATTTCAAGCCAGCCCTTAAAAATTGAGCACTACTTTTTAGTCCAATTTTGACTAAAATACATAGTAAGTGAGCATAATATTCAGTCTTTTTAATACCAGGAATAGATCTTTTAATGTCCGTATGGAATATCTTTTTAACTGAGTGTTGAGTGTCTAAATTGCAAACTGATCATCGTAGAGGGAGAGTCAATGGAAAGGAGAGAGTTATAATTAGGTGGTACTAGATAATGCATTATTTACAGCTCCACCTGAATGAGGCAGAATAAACTCCTGTCCCTTGTCACTCTTTAACTTGTGTGTTGTGATAATATTTGGGAACACAGCTTGAAAGATTAGGAAGTGAACGTATTTGATACTTAAGTACTACTGAAATTAGCAGAGGCCGTGTTCTACTCATTGGTGACCATGCTTTCTCTTTGGTAACCATCCAGTAACCTATTAGGAAGCTTTCTCTTCCTTTACATGAGGGCTGAGTCGATATTAGAACACCCCACTCTTGTTGCAAGATGCTGAAAAACTCCTCCCACCCAATGAACATAGTTACCAACACCCTTAATGCCAAACCTAAATGCTGCAGAATCCCTCCTCGAACATGGCAGTGTAGTTACGGAATTACGTAGCAGTATCTTACAAGATCCATTATTTAGATAACTGAGAAACTCCTTCCTGTAGCTATGGATTTGCATGTACCTGCCTACATTTGAACACCCAAATAGGCTTTAGTGTAGTCAAGATGTCATTTGAGTGTTTAGTGCAGTTTTTAAATGCAGTAATAAATTGACTAAACCAGTTAAGTTCTGTTTAACATAATTGCTCACTTTTGCAACCAAAGGCTAAGTATTGTTTGTAAAATTAGCGTTCAGTCATTAGTGGAATTAAATCTACCATTATAACACAATGATATCTGCTTGAAAATGAGCTATCTGCTAGATCAATGACAACTCTTTAAGGTATATTATTTAGGCAACCTTAGTAAGTCCTGTTCGTTTTGATTACTTCAAAGTCCCTTTTTCAGGAAGAGCAGTAAAAAGCTACTTACAACAAATAATGTAATTCAGATAAAGTGCTCAATAGAAGATATATTTCATTTCAAAGGGAAGAGTTGTTCCAAAACGTCATATGGCTGGTGATCAGTTCTTTATCATCCAAGAATATTCTTCAATCTTTCATTTGTTTCATAAACATATCCTTCAGAAATGTTGCCCAGTTCACACCCAACTTCCCCATTGGAAGGTGCCACACCAACAGGCCTTGGTATGGGGCCACCAGGAGCATCATCATGTGAAGATCCTGCTGTGAGAAGACTCCAGGCATTCCTCTGTCAAAGTGGAGCTGAGCAAGTCCATCGTGAAGCTGCCATCCGTTTGTCCTTTGATGGTCTTCACTTGAACCTTTTTAATGATATGGATGAGGTAATCAAGTCATTTATCTCTTTCTCTCCCATATTTTCCTGCACCCAAGAATCCTGTGGGTTGGGAAATATGGTGTACCTATATATTCATAATAATTTTACTCTACGTAATTAAGCTTAATAAATTAATTTTATTGAGGTACGTAATGGGCTTTTTCACCAAATTATTTTCATTGCTGATTTTGCTAGCTTAAAAAGTGATGGTACAAATATTTTTCAGTTTTTCTATTTGCTGACTAGTTCTCAAGTATTTGGAGGTGAAACCTTGAGGTACTCAGAAAGGGACATATTTGAGTTATCTATGTCACAACCAACGTTACTTACCTTTCCAACAATCGCCACAGGTGCTGTAAATCTCTAACTTCACAAGTCTTCCTGTCTCCGTAAATCGGTCTCTGAGTTGTTCGTGGGTGACTAATTAAATAATCAAAATGTCATTTAGAAAGAGAAAGGATGAAAGTGAATTGCACTCTTTAAGTGCTGCAAATGGTTCATATTTCAAATAAGTGACCTGATATAGGCATCTTGATTTAGTGGGTGGTAACTTCTGTGTTCTAATTTATGACTCATTAGAGGATTGTTGAGATTAAAAGGAAACCAATCAGATTTTATAAAAATTCAATTTTAGGGTCAATCATGGAGATTTCATGGACGAAATTGCAATTTTCGGGTGAGATTAAATGTCTCTAAATTTAGTGTCATGATTCCAGAAAAGTCATTAATTGTTCAATCAGGTGGTTTCATAGCAAATGAATCTTCTTGTAAGGACTGTGATAAACATTGTGGAAATACTGTGGCAATGTTCACAAATATGAATTCATTTTGTCTATTTATCATAGCCCTTTTTCTGCCATCATGCATGTTGCATTATAATTCTGGCCTGATGACATGTTTTGCCATAGCCATGTAAAAATAAATGTAAAATTGACTCCAGTTTAAAATAGAGGAAATAAAAATTATTTTTAAAGATGCGGAACCTTAAAAAGTGTAAAATAATGGAAAATGTAAGATTGAGGAGGGCAAAATCAAAGTTTCACTCTATTTTCTCATTAAATGTTTGCATAGGTATCGAATTAATAGTATCATGGAATTATGTAGATACTCAATACTTTCAATACCACCGAGTATCGAGTGGTATCAAGGGATCCAGAGGCATCAAATCCCATCCCTAGTTACAAGTGTCATCTGATATTGATATAGAATTGATAATTCTTCTTCTTTAACCACACCTTTGTTATGTTCTCCAAATAGTGAAATGTGACCTTCAGTGGTTTTCTAAGCAAACCTCTACTGAATATTTTTTAATTTCCTTTTTTCCATCTCTCAGTTTGCGTTATCTCTTACTATGACTATTAAGGCTATTTTATTATAATCATTTCTGCTCATTAATTATCTATTTTTGAACTTCTCAGGTCCTAAGCTCTCCAGTGCGTGACATGCAGCATGGACTTTCCCGCTTAGAATTTGGTGAAGCCTCTGTTTCAATGGATACCTTCTCCGATCATAGCTTGGAAATCAAACTGGCTCTTCAGAGTTGTTTGCTGGAGGATATCAGGCCATCAACTAGCATTGCCATACGCAAGTAGGTTTCATCAAATTATGTATTTCATGGAACTATCTGATGCACCTAATGTTGCCCAAGAAAAAAATGAAGTGTATGTTTTCAAGAAAACTTTGCCTAAAAATATTTTTCTTTGGTTTACAATTTTTGTAGAAGAAGCTTTTAATGAATTTATTCATGTTTTTATCTTAATTTTAAATTGATTATTCTTCATATATTAGATGATACTACTTGCTGGCCAGTAGATAATAAAACATTTTTGAAATTCCTATATCTAACTATTCTCTCCATCATCCAGAGTACATACAAATAAAATTTCAAAGTGTCTTCGAAATAAAAACGTTTTAAACCTTATGTGGATGATTCAATTCCTAAAATTAATTTCTTGGGAAAAATTAGAAACTTAATTTCCCCTGACAAGATTCTAGATGAGCATTGTGGGTTTCTAAATAATAATTCAATTTATTATAACAATACGATGCTGTATACTGATTGAACAGATTTTTTTCTTGTGGTCAGAGAAGAATAAATTTAAACTGGATGAAATTTATCCTTGGAAAGAAATAAAGCGTAAGGTGAAAGATGTTATGTTTAATATTGGAATTATTTATGGAAATATAATAAAGAATATACTTATTGTTGTTAGTTTAGTTCATTGAAATACCTTCTCAGGAACAAGAGAAATTTGTTCTTTCTAAATATTCTCTCTCAGGAATCAGAGAACTAAGGTGACCCCTTTTACGCTGGCCCTGGTGGTGGCAGGGTAAAGTGCTCTTCTGCTAAACCTGGATTCTTGTGTTTGAGCCCAGTATGGGTTGGTTTTTCTCCACCCAAGGCATGGGTGTGTCTGTCAAGTTCTGTTCAAGCCCCTGGATAATCTGATGAAAAGTCAAGAATAGCTTATCAGGATAGCAGGGACCACCTGAGTTGTCTTAAAAGAAAAAAATAGATCTTTCTACAAAATTTGTATAATTATGGTACTGCTGGTTTCAATAAGTATCATCGTTAGGTACTCTTATTTTATGAGAATTTATTTCCACCTAGTTGACACTGAAACCATCACATCCTCTCAAGAAAATCCTTTTACCAGTTTCTTGGTCCTCAATATTTTAATAAGAGTACTCTACTGAATGCTTCATAAGATTGCTATTGTTGAGCGTAGAAACTGTGTATCAATGCATTGTATCTTGATATTCTCAATTTTTTGTCATGCTATTCCCTTATTTGTTACATTTTTCACAGGATATTCCAATCCCATGGAAGTGAAATGCCAATGGACCCCAATGGACCTATATCTGTATCTACCCCTCCTATTGTGGATCTGACCTTTAGACAGGTATGTTTTTTTTCATACCCAAATATCATTAACCCTTGAAAATCTTGCTTCACGGCACTCCATTTAAATGCTAAACAAAAGGGAAGAAAGGAATTTTTTTCCTTTCATTGGCATGTATAAATTAAGCATGTGTTATTTAGGTGACATACATGGTGAATTAACTTAGTAGAATGGGGGCGTTTACTTAGAACCGAAATTGCTATTTTATTCACGAAATCGTTAGATGGAAATGAAAAATGAATTGTGGTGAAAAAATCAATCTTCAAACCGTAGCCATTCACTCATAAATTGAAAATTAAAATACGCAAAAGGTGACGCCCATCAAATGAGCTGTGCTGAGACTTCTACGTCATCCACCTCCCCTCGTTGGCTGTTTTGGGGAGTGGAGTGGGGGTGGAGTTGGGGAGGGGAGGATTTTGATTGGGTGAAGGAGCTGTGGACAAAGGGATGACGTAAGATGTATCGCCACGCCCATTCCAGCGAAAGGGTTAAGAACATCAGTTTTTCGTCGCTTATAACTCAAGAACTAGGTGACGGATCGAAAAATGGAAAATATGAGTCTTTATATTTTACAAACTATCAGATTCAGCAATTTAAAAAAAATGATAAACGCCCTCATTGAGGCATTACTGACAATGGTAGAATTTACCTACTTACATGGTAGGTTTAAGAAATTACAGCAAGACCCCCACATTCATGTTCAATAAATTTGGAAACCTTTCTTGGATAACAGAAACTATGGATGGATAATTTAGCATGCTATGTGTGTGTTACTTCTCTTTAATCTAAATGCCATCTGGTTACTATGAGGAGAGGAATAACCTTCCCAGTACTCGACAATGCTTGACTATTTATGTGCATACATATATAGGTTGAAACTTATATTTTAAGCTTTTGAAGGGACCACCTCCATTTTAAAAAAATGTAAAATTGACTCCAGTTTAAAATAGAGGAAATAAAAATTATTTTTAAATATGCAGGACCATAAAAAGTGTAAAATATGTACTGGAAAATGTAAGATTGAGGAGGGCAAAATCTAAGTTTCACTCTATTTTCTCATTAAATGTTTGCATAGGTATCGAATTAACAGGAACGAGGAATTAAGTCGGTACTCAATATTTTCAATACCACCAAGTATCGGTTGCTATAGAGGGATCAACAGGCATCGAATCCCATCCCTATTTATTTCATTATAAATATCGCAAGTTTCATAAAGTGGTTCCTGAAGTGATTTCGCATAAATTTGTGATTGTCTAAGGTATTGAAAAAAATTTCTTTCGTGAGCAGTCGATAAATCTTCTTATGGTTTGATTTGTTTTGGCCTCCAGACACAAACAGGGGATCGGTGCGTTGATATATTGGTGGAATGCACACGCATCAACTTATCAGTGCCCTTCTTGGCGGCGCTTGGTCGATTCTTGTTGGACGCTCTCCCTGGGGATCGAGTGGTCAATGGGCATCCGTACTGCACTCATTGCTGTTACTACTGTGGTGTGAGTGGAGGATGCTGTCAGTGTGAACATGGCGGCATGGTTAACCATGGATATGTGGGCGATTTGAGTTCTCAGGTGAGTGGAATCTCAAATAATTCATTCAAATGCTTGCTTACTCATTTCATTTTTTTGTTGGTTTGGATTGTGTAATTTTTGGTGCTGAGCAGTTGATAAAGGAGGTAGGGGAGGGTATCTGTAATGACAGCTGTGCATACCCTTTCCCAGTTGTGTGATTTCTTGTGTGCCTTAAGGTAGCAATAGTGCTTTTGAGGTGAGTCAGGTTCCCTTTGGAAGATGAAAACTTTGGAAGATGAAAAAAGTCGAAGATTTTAGCTTTTCAGTGTGTTACATGATTTTACATTCTTGCTTTTGGTAACACTGATTGTATTTTAATAAAGCGCGAGCTTTCACCGACCCTTCTGGTGGCTTCCTCAGGCAACCGCTTACCATTCCCATTTGAAATTTTGATTACCCTTTTCCGTACATATGGAAGTAGGTACCTATGTCTCTGTTGAGAATTTTCAGTCTTTTATACATCTCAATTGCTTCGCAGATTAGCCGTGGGGAATATTCCATTTCTTATGACAGATGTTTAGTCTCATTCAACCTTGTTGTGTGCGTTTCCTCTTGACATATGTGTTCCGTGAGGGTATTGTGATCTCTCTTCTTTATTGACCTTTCATGCTCCTTGAGACTCACTGAGCAGTCAGATTCTCCAACGTACATTCTTCCACTGTGTATTAGACTAGGGAGCTAGTCTTATGCTCCACGAAGAATGCCACGTATTCACACTCTGGTATTAAAATGGCAAATGATGTCATATATCTTAAAAATTCTGCCTGTATAATCAGTGATTCCAGTGATGTAAGATAACGTTACATATCCAGCTAGCCGGGTGGTTTTTTTTTCTTCCTGCTGATCGAATTGGAGAATTTCTTGATCTGTGTGGTGAAATAGCTGTTTGAAGTCAGGACACTTTTGAAGTGATTTTCTTCCTCCCTCAAGTTTGAGGGATGGGACAGGTTCTTGCAAGTTCAAATAAAGTTTTGATTACTGACTCTTTTTGACAAGGATGGTGGTGGGACTTGTCTTTCAAGTAGCGATCAGTATGAGTCTTTATACGATAAACTCTGATCTACTTCCATTGTTAATGACATGGAAGGGTGACAGTTATTGAGGTCTTCTAAAAAGTTGTTCAAAGTTCCTCTTCCATGTAGCCAGACTATGACTGTATCATCCACATATCTCAGCCTCATGGTTGGCTTTAGAGAAGAAGTTTGAAGGGCTTCTTGTTCCAAATTCTCTATATAGAGGTTGGCAATCACAGGCGATAACGGAGATCCGATTGTAGTACCATCCAGTTGCTCATATATCTTCTATCGGAGCAGAATTCATTTTTTCAGACAGAATTCTGTTAATTTAGGATATTCCTTAAGAAGACCTTTCTCCGTCAGACCATTAACAAAACACATAGTTTCACGAATGGGAACCAAGGTGAAAATAAACTACGTGGAAGCTGATGAGAAGGTCTGATTTGATAAATATAAGGTTATAATGATCTCGACGAAGTGAGATGAATTCTTGACGTTCGATTCTGCCAAGCCAATAAGTGGTTGAATTGCTCTTGCTAAATTTTTTGCCAGTTTGTGCATAGGAGATCCAATCATGCTGATGATAAGCCTTAGAGGAGTGCCTTCCTTTTGTAATTTTGGAAGTCCATTGAACAATGGTGGTTTTGAAACTTTGGGAAACAGTTTTCTTTTATCGCACTCTGGTATACCTGAAATTTTTATTAGTTCTCTCGTCATATATTTTAATTTTTTCGTGGGATTTTTCAGTTGTGTTCGATATGCATGATCCTGAAGCAAGCAAGATGCTTTTTTTTACATAAATTTGGCATAATTGTTGTTGCTTTTTCCTCAATTATTTTAAAGCGGTTGTATTTAAATAAAAGCCACTTTTTACTAATTTGCAAGGTGTGATAAAAAAATAACGGGAATTTTCATTTTTCTTAAAGAATATTTATTTATTAATCAATACCAATTTTGTGCCTGTCATAGTAATACCCCATAGATATAATACACTTGTGCCAGCGGTTTTTATAATCTTGGAAGCACTTCTGGAACTCACTTTTCGGTATAGAGTTCAGCTCCTTCGGCGATTCTATTTTTATCTCATCAATGGTGGAAAAATGTCGTCCTTTCATGGTTCTCTTCAGCCTTGGGAATAGAAAGAAGTGTCAGGGGGGCATGTCCGGCGAATACGGTGGCTGAGGCAAAATAAAACTTGGTTTTTACCAAAAAATCACGAACAAGCAGTGAGGTGAGAGTGGGAGCATTATCGTGGTGCAATTTCTACGAGTTGTTTTGGCACAATTCTGGGCGTTTTCGTCGGATTTCTTCACACAATCGGCACCTAACTTCCAGGTAGTATTCTTTATTGACTGTACGACCATGTCGCAGGAACTCAGAATTATTGAAAATCGGAATTATGAAGCCCGCAAAATATAAAAATTCCCGTTATTTTTTTATCACACCTCGTACAATCAGTGTTACCGAAAGCATGAATGTAAAATCAAAGAAACTTAAGGAGGGTGGAGCAGTAATTGTTGGTTATTGAGTGCACATTTTAATATTTTTTTATTAAGTAAAAAAAAATTCTTGGTTATCATTTCATTTAAGTTCATCTGTTAATGCATTGTAGTGCACCATATAGGCAGGAATGGAAATGATACTAGAATTATATTTTAAATGTTTTATTTAAAGAATGTTATGAATACCCTGTTGTGAAATGAAATAGATGTGTGCAAATTCAATTACATATTTGGCATTTTAGTGGATTTTGCAAGGTTTTGGTTGGTTCGTACCTGAAAATGAATCCCGGGAACGCATCATTGAGCTAGCCTCTCAGATTTGGGACTTCATTCCTCAATACACCAGCAGTATTTCCCTTTCTAGCTCTTTGAATCTTCTATATCCATTCATGCTGTACATTATCTTCATTTTCATAACACTTCCCATTAAAACTCATTTTTTCCTTTCTAACACTCTAATTACCTTTAATTTTTGCCCTGAACAATTTTTCTCATTTTCAGTTTGTGTCAGTACATATTTATACTAGTGCATTTATGGGTACACTGTTTTTGTGGGAAAGCCAGGAGATTAAGCTATTTTTTTCATTTCAACTTACTCTCGATTCTCGGATTTCAGTCTAAATTTTTGGCTAGGAAGAGTACCTTGACTTGTAATCGATTCAACTTATACATCAAGATGTAATGTACAAACTTTGGATAAATTTTCTAAGTACAGTTGAGCGCGCTTAATCCGGCACCGTCGGGACTCGAGCGATGCCGGATTAGGGATTTTGCCGGACTACGGATGCTGTGGTAGTAACCAGTATACTTATGGGGTCCGCGATGTTTTTATGAGGGAATACGATAAATTATAACAAATTCAATGAAATTTGAATAAATTCTGTATAATTTACCAAATAATTTTTAAAAATAAGAAATAAACTGTTTCTAAATTCACAAACACAAAATCAGTCAACCGGTAGTATTGCAAAACGGCAGAGTGAAAAGAATGAGTAGAAGGTATAAACATATTGCTGCACATCAAACATTATAATATTTTTAATTGATAAATAATATAACTAAATATTTTTTCATTGCTTTCAATGTTCCTTGCAATCCTTATACCAATATATATCCAATCGTGTTTAATACGATATCAGCTGATTCAATGAGCTTTCAACACCGCGCCGTCAAAGCTCGCTGCTACCGGCCGGTGCTTCCATCTGTGTGGCTATCCGTCGATACATTGGGAGCAATTGAGGAGGAAGCCTTGGAGGAAGATTCTTGTCCATCCTTGGTTGCCTTTTTGAACATATCTACAATCCATCAAATTCTATAAAATATTTTAGCCTTCTACTTTAACATTTGGCCTGAAATACTGAGCCCTTCACTTCGATGCAGTTGAAACTACTGAATAAGTACCCGATCTAAAACGGCACTTGTAGACCCTTCTTTCATGGTCTTTCTTACTGCCATCCCTTTCTTAGTGTCACTTTCACAGAAAAATTGGAGGAATCTCTTCTCTTTCTGCTTCTCATTCTCGGAGCCATATAATGAGGTGTTTATAAGTATTTTCAAGTGATTTACTATTTGAGGTAATTGCAGAGATGTGAGTATTTATGCTTGTGGAAGAATTTGCCATAAATAATCATTAAACTATTCATCTGTTAGTCAAAGATTCCTCCTGTCACAACCCCCTCTGTGCCTGATGGATTGAAACAACACCAGCCACACCATGCTCCTCCTCTCCAAAGGCCACCAAGTTCAACCGATAGCACCAGTGGATATTTTTCATCTGGTGCTTCCTGTGCAGATGATCAAGCAGGTATGTGCTAAACAGAGGTATGCCAATAGCTATTATCCCTCAAATCATGATCTGAAAAATGTTATATAAACGGTGATATTTGTCTCGCAGACTACTGTATGATACATTGCTTTCACTTCACAAATGTTTTAATGTTTTTGTTTTATACTACTATTCATCATAATTGATATTACTTCAGTTATCTAAGACTTTATTTTAGTCTCAAAATCTCAGTTACTATATCTCATAATAATGCCTAGGTACTGTAAACTATACTTTGCCTCACCAAAGTAAAACCATATCTCCTGGCCCATAGGATGCACTGGTGCATAAAATACACTATGATTTTTCAGGTAGAGATCTTTGAAGGAAAAATAGTAAATACCTATGTAACATTGAAAATGTTAACAATTGATAAGAAGAAAGTGAGTTTGTTAGCTTCCAAATGTAACGACTGTATTGAAGTTATTCGTCGTAGAACCCCAGAAACAGATGAATGATGGAGAGCACTCCTTCAGCTCAATGCCACAAAGCAGTCTGTTGTGAAAGTAGAGAAATGGACACCTTTGAGGGCAATGCAAAGTCAGATATTTAAAAACAGCTTTACCCTTGGCCCAGAGTTCAACTATAGAAAAAATGGCTCATGCATAAAAGAATAAATCATTTCACAAAGGAAACGGTTGTAGGCTTGACTTGTATGCTACAAGAAGAAGGAGGGGAAGTCACAGTTCACGGCTCACCTCCTGGCTGAAGGACATCTGGCTGACTTCATCCCGGAAATGACACGAAAGGAGAGCAAGGGGACCAAAATAGATATTTTGGAACAATTGTACATCATATCGGCCACGAGGAGAAAAGAATGCATCACTAATGACCACGTTTTTCCCTTCCATTCCCCACTCCTCGACCTCCCACAGTTAATCCCAAAAGAACCCTCCCATCACCTTCGGTCAGTCATCCTCTCCCCCACCCCCTCCTCTCCTCAGACCCACGCTCAACCCAACCCCCACCCCTTCCCTCACCCCCACCTCCAACTCTCTCCCTCCCACCTCCAACTTTCTCCCTCCCACCTGCACACCCAAATTTCATACAACGCCGTCTTCCTCCACCCCCACTCTCCTTACCCTTCCTTCCTCCCTCCCCATGTGACTATATATTCAGAATTGGTTATTTTGTATTCAGTCCTGATGATACTGTAGTGCAGTGAAACATGTCGACTCAAAAAAACAAATTTCTCCAGTGGAATAGTGCAAAGTATTTTATCCTTTTCCTACAATGGAATTCCACAAAGTATCGGCCGCCATCAATAACTTCACAACAATTGTTGTGTACTTTTGACGAGTGGTGCCAATTTATTACGGCCATTGGAGTTTTTTTTAAACCTGTTACGTCTCTGATTTGGACAATCAGTGTACCACGTTACGCTGTTTGAATTTCCCTCGTCAAGGATGAGATCTAAGAATGAAGTGCCATCAGAAAGGAAATTGATTTTGCTCCAGGGCAATAATGATGGCACTCCATTTGTTGGGAAAGTTTATTTCGCCACAGTACATGTGATAATGTGTTGTGCTCCTATTCTGCCACCTTCTTTAAAATACATGCTAACCAAAGAATGATTATATTCACCTGGAAAAATAAAAATTTTTGCCTGGAAAACCTGGAATAGCAACCCTGTTATTGTAGTCTGTGGCAACCCTGAAATTGGGGAAAAGGATTTCAAGAACCACAGAAATTTACCACTTTTGAGGAACATTTCTTTTAAATTATTAGAAAGGTAATGATGGGCACAAGTCTGTATGCAAAAGGGAAAGGGTGAAAAATGGTATTTCATTGGGTTTAGTGGTATGTAAGATGGATATCATGATTTAAGGGTTAACCAAAACACAGGTAACAAACATCATACATATTTGTATTTATTGTGTTTGTTTCTGAGCCTGATGCTTTGTCATTTTGGTCATGTTTTTCATATTTTTTTATATTATTTTTTTTCTAAGCCTTTGTGTGAAGCCAATGGTTAATTTTTACTTCCGTTATATTTCATTGAAAAAATTCGGTGTCAGATTTGACCCCACTTGCCTGGCAATGTGAGTGATTATGGATTTACGCATTTGGGAGTCAATGATCAGGGTAATTCTTTTGTTCAAATGTTTATCAAAGTACTGAAACAAAATTTTTTACAAAAATGCTTTTTTCTAAAGAGAGAATGTTGGATACATATCTATGCCATACCATTGTGGTAATGAGATTGATTCTGATCAATTGCATCGAGTTCAATAAAAAAGTCTATGTTCTAAGAAAAATGTTTTAAAACGTTAAAGTTTTATGTTATAAGAAAAATGAGAGAATGAAGTAACATTTTACTTAGTGGCCTTCAATAAAAAAAAATGAGGACACATTTTGACTCCAACTGATGGAATTTTTAACAAAAATGGGCTTGCATGTTTAAAAATTGAATCATACTGAAATAACCAGTGATGGATTTTTAATGGAAACAATTTAATTTTTTTATAGATTTCAAAATGGTCCTTTCGTCTTATACACAGGAATATTGCATATGGAAAGTCCCATTCCTTTGCATAATTAATCTAAGTTTGGCTCAAATTAAGAATCTCAAATTAAGGACTCAAACATGAAATAAGCAGAACTTGTATGTAATGTGTGCAAAATTGTAATTTCATTGAGTTTAATTGATTGCAGCTTCTTTTTCAACTTTGAGCCGAATGGACAGCATATTGAACATACATATTTATTATATGAGTGTACCCTCTTCAAAAAGCAATTTCTTTATGTATGCTCTCCTAAGAACCCTAACCATCCTTAAAATGGCAACTATTTATTTCTATCCTATCTCTGATCCCCTTTTTTTCTCTTTAAAATTCAAACGAGACTACGATCAATCTGACCTCTGGAAAATAATTCCAAATATTTTATTTTTCTTCAGGTTTGTCTGTTTCAATTCAACTTAGGAAACCGGAGATCATGATATTTTCTTGTCCACCTGGCAATTCTCAAGGTGGTCAGCAACCAAAGCATGCTTTATTGCTAAGGACTGAATTTCTGGTGGACTATAGTAGACATCCTGGCCGTGACTCTTTAGTCTGTTCATTGGCTGGCTTGCAAATCCTTTCGAGACTTCAGGGTCCAAACAAGCAACCTCCTTGTCAGGTATGAAATTGAAGAATTTTGGTTTGAAGCTTAGAGCTTTGCAGCATTTGATTTTTTCTTTTCTTAAATGAAATGTCTCTTTGTATGATATTTAAATATTATGCCGATGGTTTTCAGGTCTTGCATCCTTGTGATATTGAGTTTGCTAAAAGCTACAAATCAGCAGATGATGGCATGAAAGTGACTGCGTCTGTGAGTACAATTGATATTCATCTCTCAACGAGCAGTGTCCACACATTGTGCGATGTAAGTAAAATTTCTATAAATTGGATTTGAAATTTTAATGAGGAGTGTAGAAGAACAACTAATGATTGATTCTGGATTTCCAGGTGATTGAAGAAATGAAAGTTAGCTTTCAGCCAGATGATATTGATAGCCATCTCAAGTTTGTATTTCAAGCCTCTGAAGCTGAAGATTTATGGTCTCCAAAAAAGATTCAATCGTGTATTTTACCTGACACTTTGGGTTAGTATGTTTTTGGATGAATGGTGTGGTTTGGAGTTTAACAAAAATGCTCAAACTATTTTGATATTTTTATCTATGGCAATATATAGTGATCATTTAAGTAAATAGGTCTCTATGTGCACGGATTTTAGATAAGCATCACAGTTTTGTGCAATGGTGAAAATAAAATATCTTGGGCTCTCAAACATGGATTAAGAAAGAATATTAGTTTTTAGAAGTAATATGATGATGGTCATAATTTGTCAGTGCAATTCATTGTATGAATGCAAATATTATTCATATATAAGCAAAGGAAGTTGAAAATGGCTGGTGAATTGCATTTTACGACATATGTTTGAAAATAAGTCATAGACTTTCTTGCAGCCTAAAATATAGACTAAAAGTTCATGACTCATGTAGAAGTTGAATTAATAAGTTGTAAACCATTGCCTGGTTTTGCAATTTATTCAGTGAATCTCTAAGTTTGGGAAAACTGAGAGAAGTTATGAATGACTGTGATAAAGTGAAAATGAAACTAAAATTTCCTGCAGAGATCATCGAATAATTGTTAGCCTCTGCTAAATAGAGCTTATATAAGTACACCTTGCTTAACGCGATTTGCTTAAAACAATTTTTGCTATTACACGGTTAGCCAATTGTGAATGTATTCGTATAGCATGACGAAATTCCCCGCTTAGCACGACTGCTGGAGTTCACTCTGATAATTAGGTAAGTTCCGATTTCAAAACCCTCTCGTGTGCTGTAAAACCAGCATGTAACACTGAAACGACTCAAAGTTAACTTTTTTGAAGCAATTTTAACTTATTGGGCCTTTAAATTCTGTTAATATATGAAGAAATCAGTGTAGTCTTAAAAATGGATGGCATCATTGCAAATTCTTAAAACAAAATTTGGGAAATTTCTGCTTTGGTCACACCAACAAAATATTTTACTCCGGATAGTGACGAAAATGACATTGATACATACCATGGGATAGTTTAAGGCATGGGGATTTAGAAATTGTAACAAACATACCCGTTGGGCATGTAGTTATATGGAAAATACCTTTTGAAAATGACCATTTTCACAATGTTTTTGTAAGATGATGTTTGGAGGTTTTCCAAAGCCGACATAGGGATACTGGCTTATTTCATTTGTAAAACATGCCCGTATCCCACCCCCCCAACAAGGTTGCGGAGTAAACAGACCTTAAGACATTTCGAGAGCATGACAGTTTTTTCGAAATCCTCAGAACTTGTCCTGATGTAAGAGCAAAATTGCAGATGATAATAAAAGAAATTGAAATTATTGAATGCGAGGAGAGATATTTTAGTCAGAGCAAATCTTGAGGGAAAAAGTGCTGCTAAGCTATTTTGCTCTTCATTTGCTTTTACATCAGTGCTTACCTCTTACAAGTGCTTGCTTGGCTGAATGCAACTATAGTATGTCTTTTGTTATCCTTGTTAGCTTCTGCGGTGATGTAAATTTTTATATCTGCATGCATTATCTTTCTGGCTGATATCCCACCATAGTTAAAGTAAATTCAGTGCTTCTGCATTAAAAATTGAAGATATTTATTAAAATTTGTTACAAGGCAATTTTTTTAGTAATCAATGAAGTCAAGTACACAGTTTTTGCACTGCAATTGTGAAAATTTCCAAATTCTTTCTTATTGTTTACACATTGCATATTGTTGTGCATAAAGCCATAACAAAGCTGTTAAAAATGTTTGATATGGTACAGTCTATCATTTCTCTTACGTATCCCTTAGCAATTACATGGTTTCTTATGGCTTTTATTTATTTGCTTTACATAAATTCATTTAGCATGATTTTTTACCACTCATCTCTCCTGTTAAGCGTGTACCTGTATTCAGATTCTCTGAAACTCATGGTGGTATTTAGGAAAATCACGGAAAACTTGTTATTTAAAAGCTTCTAAATTTCTTATCTATTGAAAGGTATTGAAGAGTTTCAGATTCTGATTAAACTTGTTCTGTGCATTATTTTCATATTAATTTTGTTTCACTTTATTATTCAGAGAGCCCCATGTATACTCAACCACCTTATCCATCTGTGAGACCAAGTGAGACTTTCACTATAGCCATTCCTAAAGTGAGGTTGTCATTTGAGCTGGAGGACTGGGAGACTGGAGATCGAATGCCCCTCTTACGGTTCAAATCATCCATTGAAGGAAGTGTTCATGACTGGTCAAAACTTTGTCATGCTAATGGTAAGTTCGCAAAATATGGGATCATGTGCTTTCGAGTTACGTAATTTGGTCTACACTGTACTGTATCTTGCATTTTTCCTTTTCTGGAAATTTATCCCATTCTACATTTTCCAAACATATCTTGAAACATTTATTTTACACAAATGGTTTCACACAGTGCCTTCTTAAATAATTTGATCCAGTCTGGTAACCTGGTTTCTATGATCTTATTTTTCCATTCCTGTTGGATTGCTATTCAGAGATTTTTTATTATGTTAATCATCATTTCACATATGTAAAAATATGACGTAAAATATAGCCATCTACACATACTCCAACATTGCCCTCACTGCTTACACCACTCTTTCCCCCACACAGGAATTTTTAACATCTTTAAAACTTATTTGTTTTTGCTTCTGCTTATTTGTTTTTTATATTAATTAGTCACTTTATTTTTCCAGGCCCTATGTTTATTTTAATGGTGGGTCAGTTTGGTTCGTTCTTGGTTCCACTGGTTTTTGAGCTTGGAACCAGATCCAGAACCAAAATGAAAAAGAATCGGCACTGAATTCTTTGGTGCAAAAACCACTTTGATTAAATATTGGACCTTGAAAGAGGAGTCTGTGAATTTAAACCCGGTGAAATGTTATACTTCAGTGTATTATAGTCCCCTCAAAGTAACCAGATTCACTTGTACGGAGGAACATTTTATTGATTTTAAATATATTCTACGCTAGTAAGTGACGAAATACTACCTTATTTAGCATTTTATGTTTGATATAAGTCATTGATTGCTCTATCGTGTGTGAAAGTGAGTCCCTAGGTATTTTTTTACTATACCACACTTGAATTCATAAAGTATCATTCTTGAATTGAGCATTTCTTCCATTTAGTCCACCAACACGCTAATCATTTATTATATGTATTATAAAACATGCAAAACTTGGGTAGATTTCCAGAAAAGCATGGTATGCTTAATTCTCCTACTCTTGTCTTTCTTGTCAGTGACTATATTAGACAGGGTGGTTTGCCTTGGATTTCTTCAGAGAAAATGTGATCCTTATGTGTCTGGAAAATAAGTGATATAATGATATTTGTTGCTGAGCAGATTACTATTGCCTTTAATGACATTATATTAACAGTTTTGTTTTAGGACTTTTTATTTTAAAGTCCTGAAAGGGGCTTTGGATTTAATACTATAGGCTTGAATGTACCTCTTCACACATGCTCATTCATTTCTTTCGTATTTCAGTGGAACTTCAGCTTCAAGCTTCCTACTATAATGATAAAATAAAAGTTTGGGAGCCTTTAATTGAACCTATCACTGAGGAAGAAAATGTATACAGACCATGGGAAGTGATAATTAAGGTATTTTAATTTTTTTTAAACTTGTTTATGTACATTTCATGACAATGCAATGCATTTATAATTAATTTTTCATTTTCATTTATCAAGTTGAAATACTATTGAGATGTTCAATTCAACTTAAACCATCATTGACTATTATCATTGTTATGCTTCATGCCTAAATTTTTCTAAAAAAATAATGTCATACATGTAAATCCTTATGTATGACTGCTGATTCAGATGAAACATAAGTAGGGACCTACATTTTTTGCATTTGCAATCAGTGACGGATTAACACACTTGGGGGCATGTAGGCAGTACAAGCAATGGGGCCCACATTAATAAACAAGTCGCTAGAGAAGAATGGAGATAACAATTCTTAGAGCTCCTCCGGGGCCCCCAAAGCCTCAGGGCCCATAGGCAACTGCCTACTTTGCCTTATTAGTAATCCGGCTCTGTTTGCGATAATGCGAATTTTTATGTGATTTTCAAAGTTTTTACACAAATAATGATAATTTTTTGTTTTTATTAATAGCCTTATTAGAGCCCTAATGAGTAAATACATCAACTGCTATGAAAAATCCTCGGACAGCAATGATAGAAGGCACAACCAAAAGCTCCAACTTTAAATTTCTAAACCATCAGACCAAATATTTATGTATAATGAGGTAATACATCTCACGAAACATGAGTATGTCTATTTCCACAATGTAGAAATATGACTCTTTCAAGTCTTTTAAAGCGCATGGCACACAGAATTCCTCCTTTTGACTTAAAAGGAAGATGGAAATGTGCCAGAGAGAGAGAGAGAGAGTTACATGAGGGGAATGGAGCCTGTATGAAAGAGGACGTCCCTTCCATTTGCAGGGTTTATGCTCGAGTCACTTCTAGCACTCTCTTAATCCTAAAAAACATTGCATTTGCTACTATACATGCTGTTAGATGTACAGAATTTCTCAAATCCATGCACAATAGACTGTGACGATTAAGTGTCAAGCTGTTTTGATCTCATACCCTAGTACAGTGGCTGATGGTTTTATATCGGTTTTGATGTCATTGTGCCGGCAGTAAGATCTAGACCCACATGTATGTCTGCCATTCTATTCTTCCTATTTTTTTAAGTTGACCTTTGAAAGCGTCAAGTATGAGCATTCCCCTTTGACGTAGCAATGGACCGAGGTGCTTACCTCAGATTACAATTAGCCTATCATACATATTGTCTCCATTCATTCGTCCTTATTATCACACATGCAAAATTACCCTAGATGATAGCTTTTCCTTACCTATTGTTTGACACCTTAAAATTACATACGGGGTCAGTTTTTGCCCTTTGGCTGTGGCTGCAACCATTATGGTTTTTCTAGTTTTCTCATTTCCCATGTTACAGTAGAATCTGGATTTTACATAACCTGATTTTACGTAAAATTTGATTTTACGCATGTGAGCGAGCGGTCCCGGCCGACGCCTGTAGAATTCTTATGGAAGCATTATTTGATTTTACGTAAATTCGATGTAACGATTTTACGTAAGGCTATTTTGGTCCCCAGAGGAGATATCCATTCGATTTACGTAATGAAACAACAGAAGTTAAAGAAAATTCAACAAAATCCGGCAGATTCTTGCCCATCTTTAAAGGAAATCTATTTAATGCCGTACTACTGTGAAATTAACTGTAACGAATCAATACATTGCATTTTAATGGTGTGTATATATATTATTATTATTTTATTTACCCATCTTTCAGCACGATAAGTTATGGGTTCAAGGTGTTTACTTGTTTACGATATTTACTTGTAGCGACAGAATCCCGGAATGCTCACGCAAAAATGATTTATGACCTTGAGATAGCAACCTTGTCAGCTGTTCCGAGTGACGAGAAGAAGCTCGATTTGGGGTCGCCTGTAAGCACGCGTGTCTTGACACTTGCGCAAGTTGCTTTCACGACCGTCGGGTGGCCAATCGAGCTCAAATTTTCTGATTCGGTAGTTAATGGTTATTAATTCAATATGCCGAAGCGAGACGACGCACCTCTCGTAACTTTTTGAGAAAAAAGCATTTAAAAGTCGTAAAAAAGCATGTTACTGTATGTAAGCTCTGATATTTACGCGATCTAATATGGCGGCGGTGGCCTAGTGGATAAGGCGGTCGACTGCTAGAGCTAAGGTCACAAGTTCGATCCCCACCCACAGAATCTATTTTGACTTTATTTTTCAAGGTTTTTTGTTTTAATTTTCATAAAATGATCTTTTATCGTCATTACTGCAAAGAAAAATATTTTTAAGGCAATTATTTTAAATATTTATGAGCTAGGGAATGGAGCAAGGGCTAAAATGTCCTTTCCAAGGGTGGTTATATGTATTTTTATTTGTTATATTTAAAGTTATTTTAGGATATTGCGATTATAAATTGTTATATATATGGGTAGGAACAGAATAATGGCATTGTAATGAGTAATTGGGGGTGAAATCCACCCCAAAGACTGCTTATGCTTCCATTGGGAATCGTAAATGGATCCGTTAGGGATTTGGACCAGAAGATGGAGGGTGGATAGAGACCCGGCGTCGGCATTAGCCAACTCTTAACGAATGGCGCCAAGGGGACCACGGTTTAACGTCCCATCCGACGGACGGTGTACTGAACCATCGGTGTAATCCACGTTACACCCAAGGATGGGATTTCTTGGGCAGCAAAGGTCTTCAGAGCATTCCGAAATCCCGTCCTTGGGTGTCTGGAAGTCTGGAAGCGAACATTCTGGCACCTAATGTTCTCGAAACAACTGAGCTACATATATAAGGGAAGCAGAGTCGCTGCCAGGCAGTCAGTTTGAAGGCTACAATCATCGCGATAACTTGCGCCCCCCCCCCCCTCCCTAGAGTTCTTTCTGGATCCGCCACTGCCGCATCTAGGGGTCATTTTACTTAGAGGCGGAAGAGCATAAAAAGAAGAAATTTTCTCCATTATATATTTGCATTCAATTCTCCGGATTAGTATAAAATAAAAAGGTTCATAGATCTAGCACCACCAAAACAACGGAGAAGGGTGATTTCCCTTTCAAAATAATTATAATATAAAATGTAATTATCTCTCCACCACAATTAAAATTGTTTTATTTTCTACAGTGTAATATGTATGTAATAATGATCTCTTAGTGAAAATAGTTTAAACATCATTGTCTTCTCATACATTGTGAAATCTTAGCATATTTTTCAAAATCCGCTAATATCTTGATTTTACATAATTTGATTTTACATAACACCCCATTTTTGGGTCCCAAGGAGTTACGTAAAATCAAGACTCTACTGTACTAATTTGGCACAAAATGTTTGATTGGCATTTCCCATCTGTCCAAGAAGGTAGCTGTGTTTTTCACATTAGTTTACAACATAACTCCTCTGCATAATTACCTGGAAGACACTGTTCTTAAATTCGGCAAAGAAGAAAAATGGCTTTTCTTTACAGCATCCTTTTATGCTAACTGATACTTGCTTTGAAAGCACTGACAATGAGTGAAATCTTAATTCCCATGGCACTTCCACAGCTTTCTTCATTATTTCTTCTTGACTGATGAGAAAGCCCTCGCTTCATTTTTACATCTCAAAATCATGGCAATTTTTGAGATTTTCTAATATTTCTTTTTCAAGTTCCTCAAATTCCTTCCTGGTTGAATTAGCACATTTAATTGTGTCTAAATTCTTCTGTAATAAGTGTACAGAGGCTTTAACACCAAACCTTTGAATGAAGCTTGAATGCCATTTTTCCCACCTCTTGAGCCAAGAGTATTTTAAAGCTAATTGAATACTTTTTTAACTTGGGATTTGAAAGAAGCTTTTTTCTCAACAGGATCAATTTTCCTTAGACTATTCATAATTATATTAATAAAGGGTAAATATTGAGAGGCTTTAATACAAAGAGACTGGCTTACGGCCACTGAGACTACAAGTGTGTGAAACTACTCTGGCGAAACAGCACGAGCATGTGGAATAGAGTGGAACTCATTTTTCAAAATTCGAGTGACATTGGAATTCATATGGTAAAAATGATCGATTTGTTGGAAAAACTCGTATGTTTTTCAGCCTTACAGCTGTTCGACCCATTATAGCCCAGCGCCAGGGTCAAAGTTCAACCGTTTCAAGGTGTGGTTTTTTTAATGTATATAACAACCGTTCATATAGTCATCACGCCATTTTAGAATCATTTCAAAATTAAAAATTTCAATCCTCTTGGCATATTTTGATGCCTTCATAGTGATTGTTGGAAGGGCACATCTCAGGGTGGCCACTCAGTCAGGAAATCTGGGAAAACCTGAAAAAAACGGGAATTAGAAGCTATCAGGAAAAACCCGGGAAAACCCCGGGAATTTCCTCAAGTCACCAGGAAAAATTTTTAACTCCATTATATTTAAAGGAATTGAAGCATTCATGTTGACATTTTCTAATTTCTCAGTTCGGAACTATGTAATCTTGCTGAAACAGAAACCTTGCTGTAATTATCACAACGCACCTCTTGGCGATTGCATTCAGGGTGCCCACTTTCTGGAAAAACAGGGAAATCACAGGGAATTTTTTTGGGAGGAAATCACAGGGAAAACACAGGGAAAATCGGCAACCGTTGCGCTAAGATTTGTTTCTGAGCTCCACCCGCAACATAAATTTTAAATTTTCAGAACTAAGGTAAGCTGCGAGCTCTCAGTTCAAAGAGAACAAAATTATGTTCTCAATTCTTGCAGAATAAAGAGCTTATCTACTCTCGCATTGTGGCCTCCTGCGAGGTGACTGCGGGTGTTAGAGTGTGTTTGTGTGCGATCCTGTAGGGCTATTGCGCAGCTCACCTCATCTGTTCTGTGCGTTCCGTCTCCACCACGGCCACGTGGGTTCCAGCGCATGAAGGAAGCTGATTGGCTGTGCATTCCAAATTCATGTGGCCGTGGTCAAGACGGAACGGATAGAACAGATGAGATGAGCTGCGTAATAGCCCTGCTGGTGGGGAGATGAAAGCAGCGAGCTAGCTGTATGTGGAAGGAGTTGCAGTAGCGTGTAGCGGTGGACTGCAGTTCCCCTATTATGTAACTTTTTCTCCAAGCAAGAACTACGACTTTTGGTAGTATTATTGCATTTGTATCATTTTCTTGCTTTTTGCGATTATGTAACTTTTCTTGCCCCGTGCGAGCATCCTACTTTACCCCTACCTCTCTCACGGCCAGCTTAGGGGCTCGTAGAACGCGACTCAATCACCTTATGACAGTTTGTTGCTCCTCAACACCACTTTTCAAGCCTATGCTTCTAAATAATTTATCTTCTTTCACCTTAATAAATTTATATGTATTATAGTTATAACTAAACATGCTGAATAATCAATGAGAAAGGTTTAGGACGAGGATTAAAAATGCTATTTTTGCCAAGTTCACGCGAGTAGCAATGGTTAATTTTAGGTGTAGGAAGGGTAACTTTAAAATATATCTTCATTGACATTATATAATAAATTCTACTTACAGAATCTTAAATTTCTCTTCCATTTCTTTGTTATAAATATTTTTTTATTGAGAACTACTGAATGGACGTTGAAGTTCTTTTAAGCATATAATGACACATGCAGCGAAAACTCTATTTTCTGTTACATTGAGGGGGTGTAGTGAGCGGGTGTCAATATGGGATATTAACTCTTGAATTGACAGATAAAGATAATTCATTGTTTCACTCACTGTATATTGTGGTAGAAAAAGATTAATGAGTCTCACTCGTTATGCTTCGCACACCAGCCAGTATTGAGGAAATTACAAATCATTGTTGCTCTATTAATATTTCTCAGACACGGGATTTATGCATGTAATTACATGAAGAAAAATAGGATTATCAGATAAACCAACATGCAATGTTAATGCATAGGGTGCTTTATTTTGGTAGCAAATTCACTAAGGTGCTTTTTAAGAAACTTAGAGCATAAACTTACCGTTTGCCATATTTTCGATTGCTATAATAAAAAATGGAGCTTAAAATTGTTTTTCTTTTTGGATATCTCAGCTTCGTTTTGAAATTATGTCATAAATTCTGCACAATAATATACTTCATTTTTTATCATATTCTAACAGCCATATAACTTCAGTTTAAAGTCAACAGCTACCTGCTTCATCACGTGATAGCTGTCTATGTTCTCATTGGCTTGGGGAATATTTAGCGGACTGTTCCGAAACTTTTCATACTTATAGTTATCATGCAAGAATCTTGTTTTCTCGTCCGAGAAATCCTTCTGACCCCCAGTTACATAACCACGCGAGGCGAGAAGGACTGGGGAGAACTATGTAGGCGGCAATTCTAACCTTGAGTTAAATATGTAATAGCCCTTCAGCGCGCATTTAGGGAAACTCGATGCGGGTGCGACATTTCTTTTGCAGGCGATGGTACAGCAGCGAGCGCAGTATCTCAGACCTCGAGGGGACGGTGGTAGGAAAGGGTAAATCGCAAGCTATAATTGGTTATTTGATGGTGAATAATCTAAACTGAAAGCGTTATCGACTTATTTTTCACGTAGCTGGATTTTATGTGGTACGGTCTGTTTTCAGTGTTACAATGTTTTATTCTATTCTATTGCATTGAAAAACTTAATTAACTGAAATGCGTTTCTTAGGGAACGTTGGTCACCATTTCTACGTTAAATGTTCGTTGCGCTGACATCCAGCTGTCGATGGCTACGAATGATTCAGCTCTTCCCGCAACTGAATTTTTGCTCCCTTCCAGCACGGCAGCGTCCTCGACCTCCGCATCCACCTCTCAAGCTGCATCCACCTCGCGCCTTGGTTTCTTACCTGACAGTGATGTTAATGCGGCCGAGCTACTATGGGTTATACATGTGATCAGTACTAAAGAAAGCTTTTGAGCTCAAGAAGGGGTATGCAATGTATTTGCCAAAATGTTTAAGGACAGCCGCATCGCCCAAAGTATGCAACTCTGCCATACAAAGATGGCGTATCTGGAGTAATTTGGCGTCGCTCCATATTTTCACCACAAGCTTGCAGATGACTTGCTGTTCTCGAAGTAGTTAGTGGTATGCTTTGATGAATCAATGAATAGAATTTCCAAGCTGCAACAAATGGATATTGCAGTAAGGTTTTGGAATAATGTGTCCACAAGATACTGGAACTCAGTGTTTCTCGGACATACAACCGCAGCGGACCAGTTGCAGGGGTTCAAAGAGAGCCTTGGAGAGGGAATTGTGATAAAGAAGCTGTTGCAGATATCTATGGATGGCCACAACATCAATTGGGCTTTCATCAGGCTTTTGAAGGAAGAAATGAAAAAGTTTGATGAAGACCCAGATATAATTGACGCGGGATCATGCAGTCTTCACATTCTTCATGGAGCATTCCAGCTGGCTTTCAGGAAAACTGGTTGGGACATAGACAAATTTTTGAAGGCAATACACAATGTATTGAAGGAGTCTCCTGCCCGGAGAGCTGACTTTTTTCTTCAACAAAATGTGACACTTTTCCTTTAAAATTTTGCAACTGTCGCTGGCTCGAAAATGCCGCAACATGTGAAAGGGCGCTTAAGATACTCCCTCATCTTAAGAAATATTTCAAGGAAAAGAAAGTGGTGTTGCCAGACACTCTGTTAAGAAATCAGTTGAGATCCTTGAAGACCCCCTCCTTCTTCCTAAATTACTTTTTTTATGACTATTGCCATCTCATTTGAGCCATTCCTGAGAGAATTTCAGACCTCTAAGCCAATTTTTCCTTTTCTGCATGTTGCTGTAGAAGATCTCACCTGGGAACTGATGGGGAGGTTCATCAAACCAGCTGTACTTGAAGGTGTGAAGTCTACATACAAGCTCACCTGCATTAATGTAGATACTGCCGATAATTGTGTGAAACTTCAACATGCCAACATTGGAGTCGCAGCGCGACACGTGTTAAGTGAAGCTCGCGTCAAAGACATTGATGCAGAGAAATACCGTTCATAGGCCAAGAACTGCTTGGCGAAGATTGTTCAAAAATCATTGAGAGAAGCCCATTGAAGTATAAGATCTTCAAAGCAGCTACATCCCTGGACCCCAGCAAAATTACCATGAGACCAGAGCAGTGTAAGACTGATTTCGACACTTGCATGGGGATACTTATCACGAATTGCCATCTATTCCCTATATTCCCCATTCCCCATATTCCAGTTCGATCAGATCGCACCAGTGTCCAATACAAGTCGTTTGTCTCTCAGGCTAGTAAAACTCAGCTCGCTAAGTTCAGTCGTAGCAAATCGAGGCTTGACCACTTCTTTGCTGGACATCTTAAGGGCAAGGAAGAATTCAAAGATTTGTGGGAAGCTGTGAAAATCCTTCTTTTGTTTTCTCACAGAAATGCCTTTGTTGAAGCTGGGTTTTCCATTAATAAGAAAATGCTTGTAGAGAACTTGCACAATGAGACCCTGATAGCCCTCAGAAGAGCATGGGATGGTGTACAAGATGCAGGGGGTGAGCATGCTATTGTTGTTGACCAAGAAATGGTCCGCTACGCTCGCGGTGCTAGCTCAAAATATAAGGAAGCACTGGAAATGATGAGAAAAAAGGAGAGTGAATTAGAAAAGCTAAGCAGGTATGAGCGAGAGTAGAATAAAAGAAAGAAGGAAAAATTGGAAGATTTTGAGAAGCAAAAGAAAGAGCTCGAAGTGAAACAGCGTGAGTTAGAATCATAAATTAAGAAACTTGAGAAGAAGTGAGATTCTTAAAATGGTTGCCTACTTACCTCGTGCGAGTAGGAAATCATAGGGCTAATGTCAAACAGCTTTGATTTGATTGATTTAGAAACCAAAGATGGTAATTATGAGTTTCTTAATGGTTACCTGTACTTGTTCAGTTTTTAATTAAAAGATGTTTTAACCATGATTATAATTTTTTAAATTTCTGTTTTGCTTATTATTCTTCCAAAAATGCCTTTCCTTCCTAAAATGATAATCGAAATGTTGCTTTCATACCTAAAAATATCCCAATTTACTATAAACATTGTGAAAAATGGGCTTTAAAAAAGACAGGGAAAGTCAGTCAAAGACAGGGAAAAAACAGGGAAAACACAGGGAAAAGAGGAAAAGAGAACTGGTGGGCACCCTGGCATTGTTTTACAGAAGCCTGCCACGGTGGGCTTCAATATACTTTAAATCAAAAGTGCTTGCACTGATGAAATCTTTTCAGATATCATTTGTACATGGTCCCACGAATATTTTAAGACCCGAAAGAAAATAATTGTTAGAGGGATTCAATCGTTAGAGGGAAAACTCAATTTATGTGTATTTGATACAGATTATCGTGCATACATTTTCATTAAATGCCTTTCAATCGAAAGTTTTAAACTTTTATCGATCTAATACAACTTTATATAGCTATACCTCCTACAGTGTGCCCTGTTTTAACGTTGTTAACTCGTTCCTGAAAAAGTAGACGTTAAGCAAAACAACATTAAACGATGCAGTATTTTCCATAAGAAACAATGTAAAAAATTGAAATCGGTTCCAAAACTTAACAATTCTTCATTTCATAACAATAACGATTTCCGCACAGCACAGCGATAAAATGTTCGATATATGGCATTATTGAATGAAGCATTCAAACTAATTTTCTAAAACATTTTAATGGTGAAACTTTGATATTTTCACTCACAAAAGAAATTTTGGAATCATTCTCTATCCTGGCAGCACGAAAACTACAGGTGACAGGAACTTACTGTTGATATTTAAAAATACAGGGGACCAGGTTGAAAGGTGTTATCAATGGATTAATGCACAAAAATTGCCAATTTCCTTAAAAATTTGTGTTTTTATGGACTAATTCGTGTCATCCTCCGCCGATTTACGGCGTATTTTAATTACGCAGGCTGTCAAACAGATGGCACCACTAGTCAGAGAGCTTCATCTCTTAGATGAAACAAACTGAAAAGATATTTTTAAAACAATAAGCACCAGGTTTCCCTCCTATATTTCTGATATTTAGTGCTGTTAGCACTGGTTTCCCTCTGAGTAAATAGAATTTGTTGTCCTTCACTGCGGGAGCGTGCGCATGCGAATGCAGTGAAGGGCAAAAATTTCGCTCTCTGCGATTGCGAAGACGTAGGAAATCAATTAAAATAGTGATTGAAGTAGGGAAGCTCGGTGCTGCGTACAAAATTTTTGTTATTTTGTAACAATTTTTTAGGAACAGTATCACCCTCGACGATTTACTGCATCATGGAGGGTTTAGAAAACTTCCTCTTACACACTAATTCAACACGAAAAACACGTTTTCGATTCACCTCAAACAGCAGTGAATCAACTTTTTCTACCTTATGGCGGTATGGGATTTTCAGGTATTTTTTCCCGTAGATATCTGTCCCTGGATATACCATTCAGACATGGTATTATTAATACCATGCCATTCAAGATGGTACACTAACATTGGTTTGAGTTTTTTCACCCGATGAATTTCCTCCCTATAACAGCGTAGTAAATAATAAGCAAATATATCAGTTATGAAACAAATAACAGAATAATTATTCGCTCAGGTGAACCTTTTACACAGGCTATGGGGAGTTAACACCCAACTTTTCCGCCGAATGGAAATTACGCATCAGATGCGCCAAAGTCCTATTCGTTATTCATTTTTTTTGGTTGCGCAAAATTTGAACAACGTTATCGTGAAGCACTGATGACATTGAACGATTAGGGGTTTTAATTGTTGGACGTTATCGCGAAACCACGTTAAACGGGACAACGTTAAATGAGGACACACTGTATTTTGTTTTCATGGATACATGTATGAATTGTTTATTTGTATTAATCATGAGTCAAAATGCCGAAGGCAAGGATACGAGGGAAATCGCTCAAAGATTTGCTTATTCTGTTTTGGTAATACAAAAACAATGATCCCCAAAATGGAAGGATTGAAAATACGTGTTCGGGAACAGTTAGAATATAATGACGCAAACACTCGGTTTCCCCTTGTTTTGTTTTGTAGTTGCAAACAAGATCTGTACCGTGTTACAACATCGAAGAAAAGACTCTAAGATTACCAGAATTTTCCGAGCTGAAGCTTATCAAGAAATATACTAGATCAAATATCAATTCTGTGTGTGACTGTTACACTAGTTACATATGTGACCTTGCCCGGAAACGAGTATTTGGAAAATTCACAAAGGGTAATATTTTGCCTAAACAAAAGAGTATACTAACCAACACGACGAATGTGCAAGTTGCAGGTAGGATAATATGTCAAATTTTTGAAGCACTTTTTAAATGATTGAACTGAACTTTATCGGGTCGATTAAACATTATTTTATGTTGTAAAAAAAATATTTTTCATGTTAATTTTGTAATATTTCATCCATTGAATTGTTTGATGAGTAGAATATGAAATGTTCCTTTCTCCATAATTCCCTATATGATTACGTGCATTCTGTCTCATAATGTACCTTCATGGTAATGTGACATTTTTTCAGATAAAATGCAATTACGTTCCATCGAAAGTCGTTGCAGCTATTGCTTCTCATTAGTTGGAAAAGGGCTATCTCATAAATGCAGCTTGACTATGCATTTAGAGAACTTGACTGAAACTATTATGTATAAGCAAAGATTAAAAAACTGCAGAGCAAGTTGTTTCATCTTTTCTGACACGAAATTTAAATGAAAAAGAAAAGCAATCACCAGACTCCAGCCATATCGTTAACTCAACCACACGGCAAACATTTGCAAATATCAATGAATGAAAGAGTTAATGAAACTCCTGTTAAAAAAAAGTTGTTTTCTGCAGATGATTTTTTAAAAATACAGACGTTTACATCACAGGTGGCCTCCAAAAGTAACGGGAGGGGGGGGCTGAAATGTGATACGTTTGGTTCGCGGTCATAGCTGATAAGGAACTCCCAACGGGCAACACCCCCCTCCCCTTCCCCCTACTTTTGGAAGCCACCTGTGACGTTAGGGCGTGGGAAAGCGATGAGTGAAATGTGATACTTTTGATGAAATGTGATACTGACTTGAGAAAAAATATCACTTTACTCCGACCCCCTAACTATGAGCGCGGAGGCGAGGTTGGGGGGAGAGAGAGAGGTGGAGGGGAGAGGAAGATGCGGGCCGATGACGTGGCCGTTCGCTGGACTGCCGGAAGCGCACGGCATGAAGGCCTGTGGAAATAAGCACTGGACATCCTCTTTGCATAACACGACTTAATTGTATTAAACTTACGTACCAACTTTGGGAGTATCCGCATTGAAAGATAAACGATGCAGCTAGAACTTATATCAAAGCTCATTTTCGTATCACTTCTCATAGCCGAGTAGCATTTCCGCAAAATGATAGATTTTAGGCAAGTTAACTAATTATTTCTCCGAAGTGGATGATATCAAGTAAACGCCCTATGAAATAAGTTCTAGCAACACCCTTCCTGCGCCAAACGGTGAAAACAGAATTTCTTTATCTATTAACATGGCGATGTAAAAGTCAACGGTCTGAACGATGTATAATTTCCTGGCGTGGTCTACACTTCCATAAGTGAATGATGCTTCCTATAAAAGGAAGTAAAAACAGATTAGAGTTCCGATTCTCTCTTCGCATGCGCCGATGCACTACGTTATTTATCCCATTGATGTGACGATGAGTTTCAAAGCTCTCTCGGGCACTGCGCAACATAATTTCAGGTTGTGGAAAAATCGTGAAGGAGTGCGAAGTCAACCTCACAGGTACCACCGGGGTAAGGTTACAATTTGAATCGACCGAAATAACGGCTCCCTCGTTCGATCATCGGCCGTATCAACCCAGTGTTGGCTGCCGAGGCCGCTGAAAGGAGGCCCAACCCCTTCCCCACTAGTGAAAGCCACCTGGGTAAAAGCGAAACTGGGTGAGGGTAGATAATAACAGATAAGGTGAAGGAGTGATCCTCTCGGGTTACCCCCTTCTCTTTCTCGCTGAATGAGTCCCTCGCAGATGAATGTCGTCACGCCTAGGAATAAGGAACGAAGAACTTTTTTCTTGAAGGGTCTTCTGGGAAAAACCGGTTTAGACGCGCCAATTGTTCAGATCCGACTGAGGTATCACCCTAAAATCTGACAGCTTTAATGTTTCCGGCTGAGTGATGGAGAGGGATAGCTGGATGGAAGGACTGCTCATCAGGCAATTTCCAATTTCCAAATACCTGGAAAGGATATTTTACCATTCACCACGATAACCCGAATCGAGCCTCGTATTGCCGGTAATAATCATTTGTCATCACAAAACGAATGAGTGAACGGAATAATGCATCGATTTAATGCGAAGGTAGCTTGACACACGGAAGTCGATTTCCATTGAAACGCGGCTTTCGTTTTACTCCCGAACCATCCGTAAAAATTTATGACGCAAGTAAAAAATAAACATTGCAAATTGATATATCCAGATAATATTGTTAAAATTAGTCACGGCAAAGAGGGGTAGTACCAATCCGCGAGTTTCTGCATGCCGCACCACCAGCTGCAACGGCAAAATAACTTATCCGTTGGCGCCAAATTAGAAATTCCCGAAAATAAGAATAATAAAACTCAGACAAATAAGTTGTGCTCAACTGACAATGTGTGCAATTGTGGGCATGAATACACATTTAAATATACTTTCATGAATTATAACTTCGTAAATCATGCAAGTACATCGCGAGAGTACATCTTAATCTAAGAAAACAAAAAAGAGCTTCATTGCGATGTTTTTGAAAGATACTCGTTCATACGAAATTTGATATTACGAAGTGCCGATTTTTCCGGTCCCGTCAACTTCGTAATTTCGAGTTTCTACTGTATTAATTATTTGTGATATCTGTATTAAAAACTGAAAAGTAATGTCGGGAAGGACATTCGATTCCAATCAATAAATCTTGAATTAAAATCGGTTTATTAAATAATTAATTACCAGCAATGATCATAGAGTCATTTTAAAAGATGTATTTTAAGAATCTAGCTATAAAATAAGCACTCCCAAAATATTTCCTCATTGAGAAGTTAGTGCAATAACTAAGTTCTCTGACTTTGCCTACCCCAAAAAGAAATGGCATAATGGTTTTGTATGTATGCGAAGTTAGCATGAAAAACTATTGGTTGCCACACTTAAAGTATAATGAATAGAAAAACATATGTACATGTGATATGACATTGTGACCAACTTCGTTTATATTCTGTGTGGATAGATTGAGTGGACTGTGGGGCAGTTGAATGAAAGAGTAAATCCCTGAATTTACCAATTAGTGCTCGTGTGTATGCTATACGAAGAGGAGCTAGGTTTAGAAGGAGTTTCACGATGAGTGGTTTGGCGTATCATTGCTACAGTTTACCTCAAAAAATATCAAATACAAAGAAATAAATAAAATAAAGGAATTCACTGGGAAATAATGGGATTCACTGGAAAATGCTTCGCTCTCATTTTCTGAATTATGGCAGAAAATTTATGGCTGTAGAATGTTAAGAAAGTAACTCTTGGAAACTTATGCCATCATAAATATTCATTTTCAATGATTTTGAAGTTCAGGCTAGACATAGAAAGTATAGAAGCATTAAATTTAAAAAAAAAAGATAAATAAGCATTGCTATACAATCAAATAAACAGCGGCAAATGTTGCAACAGTAACTTTAGTGAGGACAACCACTTATGATAAGGTATCAATGAAACGCATATAGAAAAGACAATAAATGCAAGAATATCAATGGAAGAAACCGTTAACCTAGAGCAGGATCTCGGTTCAAATCCCACCTTTGAGGAATGATGTTTTTCATGAAATTCTTGAATATTGTGCTATGTAAATGAATATAAAATTTGATACTCATATATATTACACATCGATAATGATAAAAGACCTTCCAAATGAATAACAGAATATAAATGCTCACCTACCTGATGAGCCACTCCTAATTTGGCCTAAGCGGGAATCAATGAATAGGTATTATTGCGAAAAAGGGTGTAAATGTCCTTTCTCTTACTAAAAACAAAATGAGCGAGCCATGCATAAATCTGGCCAGACTACCTGACCTAGAATAGAATAGAAAGAATAGAAATGAAATTTATTATTCCGGGACAAAATGTCCCTTAGGAACATAAAATGTTTACATAATTTGGAGTCAGACCCTCAATTTCAAGGAATATATCATTGAATACATAGGTGATTAACAAAATTAATAATACACATTTGGCATTATTGCCATAGAATACTAAATACAAGAAAAAGAAAAAGCAGTGAAAAAAAAACCTCATAGGTGTTGCAGAAAACAATATTCAATTGAATTGGGACTGAGTTTTGTTACAATATTACAATAAAATTGGAATGCAATAAGCAGAACATCAAGAAAGAAAAAAAAACACTATAAATAATACATTGTAGGTGTTACACGAAGTAGCACATCCATTAACGCATGTTAAACAACATTTTATAATATTCATTTTTAAATCTGTTAGCATTCTTACATTTTTTAATATCTTCGGGTAAGTGGTTCCATATATCACAATAGGTGGCATAGAAAGAATTTCCAAAGACAGATGAACGGTATTGGGGTACATAGAGTTCTTCCATGTGGCGCGTTGGGCATTTATTTGTCGCAGCATTGTACAATACATTTTGATACAAGTATGTGGGGAATTTTGTTGTTATTATTTTGTATATAAAAGTTGTCTTATTGAGTAAGCGCCTGTTTTGTATTTTTAACCACCCGAGTTTTTCAAAATATGGTGTCACGTGTTCATAATATTTGATGTCAAAGACATACCTCACGCAGGAGTTCTGAATCCTCTGAAGTTTTATATTCAGTTCTTTTGTTAGGTCGGAGTATACCACACAGCAGTAATCGATATGCGGGAAAACAAGACTGTCTACTAATTTCTGGCGAAGGGAAGTCGGAATAAGGTGTCTAAATTGTTTTAACTGATATACAGTCTTGAATACCTTATGTGAAATGGCTTTTATATGTTCGTTCCATGATAGGGTTTTATTTATAGTAATTCCTAGATTCCTTACACTCTCAGAAAATTCAATTTGGACACCTTTTACAGTTATTTTTGGCAAATTATCAAATATAATTCCATTAACATAAATATTACTGCCAATAATAATACTTTTCGTCTTGTTAGGATTGAGCCGCAGACAATTTTCCATTGACCATTTACATATGTTTTCAATGTCATCATTAACCTTGGAAATGGTATCAATAACTTCTGTGGGGTTACAGTCGATATAGATCTGAAGATCATCTGCATACATGTGGTATTTGCAGTTAGAGATGACTTTAGAAAGGTCATTAATATATATTGAAAACAGGAGCGGCCCAAGAATCGACCCCTGTGGTACTCCTTTGTTAACTTCAGAGTAATTTGATAGTTCACCTTTAGGTCCTCTAACTGCCTGTTTTCTATCTGAAAGGTATGACTTGAACCAGAGCATGGCTGAAGTAGATAGTCCGAGGTCATTCAAACGCTTCAGTAGGATCTTATGATTCACCGAATCGAAGGCTTTGCTAAAGTCTAATAGAACCAACAAAGTTAACTTCTTTTGCTCAATTGAATATCTAATATCGTCTGTGACTTTTAAAAGGGCAGACTGGGTACTATATCCTTTTCTGAATCCTGACTGATATTGATCTAAAAGATTATTTTTTGAGAGGTGTTCCAAGGTGGCATCGTGAACAAATCGTTCAAGTGGTTTTGACAACGTACTAAGAAGGGAAATAGGTCGGAAATCAGACATTTCTTTAGGATGGGCTACTTTTGAAATAGGCTGTATGTGTGCAGTCTTCCAGAGAGTTGGAAAAGTGGAATTATTTAATGAACAGTTGAAGATATCTAGTATCACAGGCAAAGCAACTGGGAGTAAAATTTGAAGAACTTTGTTATTAATCCCATCAGCACCAGTGGAATTCGTTTTGTTTCTTTTAAAATTTCGAAGCAGTGCTTCTGGCGTATAATGCGGCAAGTAAAATCTATCGCAGTTGAAATCATTTAATGATGTGTATTCTAGTTTATTATTATAGGAACTAGTATCTTCTAGCGTTATGGCAAAAGGCGAATTTTCTACATCCTGATCTTCTACGACGGGAGAAATGTTCAAGAAAAATGTATTGAGCTCGTCAAGGTGCAAATTCACACTGCAAATATTTTTCCGATTTTTCCCAAGACCCAGGCGTCCTAGTTCTTGCCAGATTGACCGAGCATCCCATTTATCTTTAAAACATTAATAATAATATTTTTGTTTTGCATTTCGTAGCAGCTGTTTTACCCTATTTCTAAGTGATTTGTACTGTGCGTGAAGGTCAGGAAGACGGGTTCTATGGAATTTGTGCTTTATAGCTGCTTTTTTGATTGGAAATTTTGTCATGTCAATTAAATCCTTTCTAACGTAAGCACATTTCTTCAGAGGCTAGAACTTGCCAGCAGGAGCAAAGACTTTGCCGAGGGCGGGGAGGGGGTGGAGGAGAAGTCTCTAGCAAGTGGTGCGGGCCGTACCTCAGCGGCGCGGCGCCTTGGTGCGGGGTAGCGCCCTGGGGGGTGGATTGCATTACGACAGACGATATCTCGTAAACGCATAAGAGATAGGTCAAAACAAACAGAAATTCGGCCCTAAAGGGCTTTACTTTCACGTATTCCATAAGGATAGTGCTTTTTCAGCCCCAAAAAACTCAATTGAAGGTCCTAAGTACTTAGGGCCCTTGGGGCACGGGTTCCCGTTATTTTAAAGTAACCAAATTTTAGCACGTGAATATAAACCTCATTTGGATCATTTTGAGACTAGGAAAACATAACTTTTCTCAATTCTGAAAAATAAGGGCCGCCCTACTGTACATGCTAGAAATGCTGCTGAATTCTAGGTCATTACCAATTTTGCCCCTTATCCACATGTAATCTTTAGAATATAAAACATATAGAAACTGATTGCGAAAAAACCAGGAAAAAATCAGAATGAACTTGGGAAAAAGTCTGGAATTTATTTTCTGTAACTGAGTGGCCACCCTGACATCTACACATGACATTCAACACCCAGTGCCATGCGGTTTGCTTCCCAGAGCCTTTTTTCCTCTGATCCCTGGGCATTGCAGAGAAGTCGCTTGACCACACAAGTGTGTACATGAGTAGGCGCTGGCGAACTATGGTCTATATCCTTATAATAACGTATAAACTATTACTAGCTGTGGAGGTAAAATTTAAGATTGGGTCATCAACGTAGGCCATTTTCTAACATGCAGTATCCATTTATCTATCCACGCAGCATTATTTTAATGGCATTTTTATTGGTACATTTGTTCTAAATATTATTATTGCTAAGTATATTTACCAGAAAGATGTATAATAACTCTACTTTCTTAGAAAAATAACACAGCTTTTCACAAAACCTTAAACCTCACCTTAAACATTACCAGTGGTGTTAGGCACATACAGTAGAAGCTCCATATAACGAGTAGGGCATATAACGAGAAGCTCAAATTTGCGAGGGATGGCCAAAGAACAATTTATAACTCTATGATTTACATGTAAAACAAATTGGAATTAGCGAGGACAGCAACCAGCCTCCACCGGGGTCGTTTACTGTTACGAGTGGTAAATGTATTCTTCAATCTCGGCAAACGTGCACAAACTTGTGCTCTGTCATTGGAATTATATTGCTAGCAGTATTTTTACCGCACAATTTGACGTTCTAATGCTCATTTCGGACATTCACGGTATGCTCGTATACACAAATAAATTTCTCGTAAGTCCGTGCATTTTGTTGTTCTTTTGTCATCCTCCTGCGTTTTTATTAAGTTCAGTCCAACTGATACAGCATCGTGGCTGGGAAATGAAATTCATTGGATCTGAAAACTAAAATACGAATTATTAATGAATTCGAAAGTGGTGATGGGTACAAAAGCGAGATTGAGAGGCGATTTGGCATATCTTCCTCGACCTTATTCACAATTCTGAAGAATAAGGAAAAATTTGGCACGGCAGTGCTTCAAGAAGGACGTCCAAGCGGCCAGGAGAACATACGCAGTTAGAATCTGCCCTTTTCTTGTGCTTTTGCCAGCAAAGAGCAGCCTGAATTGCGATAAATGGCCCATCGATGAAGGCAAAAGCGGAGTATCTAAGTGAGAGGCTCGGTATTGACAAGTTTAAATGTTCCGAAGTTCAATATGTTAATTGTTATGAAATCCGATTCCCTATATTTTTAGTTGTCTACGTATTTTATTGTCTTTTGTAATTGTTTCTAAGAGTATTAATATTGAAAACAGGTCAAGGATTATTCATTTCGATGTGAACGAAAGGTACGTACTATAAATCATACGTCTATCTTGCAGCGGGGAGTGTAGTAAGTATTCATGGTATTCATTATCAACAAGTTCCCGCTGCTGCCGCCAGATGTAAGTACGCAGAAAATATTACATGTATCGTGATGGAATTCATTTCGGAACTTACAACCTTTGGAACTTTCTGTCTCACACTCAAAACTCTCAGTAGAAACAAATATCATATATGTACCATGGAATATATAAAAAATAGTGAATCATAAAAATGTTGATGTGCCCTGCCATCTAGTGGCCGTAACGTGCACTATCGCTAGAAAAATATGTGTTTTACGGTAGTTGATACCATATTCGTTAGTAGTAAAAAGTTTCACGTCTTATCTAAACACAGTCGATCCTTGAAAGTCCGCGTTGTGTTCCTGCTCCATGCTTACAACTGTCATACATATATGGACATGCTTGTAAGAATTATGTTTCCATAAATTCAAGAGTGTATTCCACACATAATTATTGTAATAATAAGACAACGACAGAATTTTGTTAAGGGAAAATCATAAATGCTGGTGATATTGGGCCCTATGATTCCGAAAAGCCGAAGTCAGCAGTTTTCTGAGGCAATCTTACAGACGTTGGAGTCCTCTTCTTTATTTCCACCTTTTAACTGGAGAAGATAGCAGCCCAGTGCTTGTGTGGAACAAAATCCCTGTAGGTCATATCTTGGTTATTAATTTAACTAGCATTTTTTCAAATTTTAATTAATAGAACTTTCTCCAAACCATATATCCGTTTTCATACACTTTTTAGAGAGGTAGGAGGTATGAAATGTTTTCTCGTTTTCGAAGTGTTTGCCGTTTTTAGTCTGTTGCATTGCTAATACTTGCAGCCACGACATATTTGGCCCACCCAAAACATTGTGGCAATAACAATACTGCGATGCGCAGTACAGTACCTGTATCTTGAAGTATCAAAATTTGTCATTTAATATTCCAGTGTAATAATAATAATAATATTTTTTATTTGTTCTGTGGGATTTCTACAAATCATAGAACACGTCATAAATACATGTAATTTAAACATATTTTACATGTGCTTCAAACTCAGTCAAGGAATAATATCTCTTCTTTACCAGAAATGTACATAATTCTTTCTTAAATTTTATAACATTATCAATTTTCTTTATTTTGATAGGAAGATTATTGTAGACTGTTGAGAGCCTGTATGTGGGACTTTTCTTATGCTGAGCACTATTATTGGGAAATATATGCATATCACAATTTCTTCTTGTTCCATAGGAATGCACATTATCATTCTTTACAAAACATTCAGAGTGTGTTTTTACAAATAAGGCACAATACAATACATAAATACATGGAAGAGTCAGAAAGCCATTTTCAGCAAAGACAGGCTTGCAACTAACTCTAGGTTTTAAATTGAAAATAACTCTCAGAGCACTTTTTTGTAAGGCAAAAATCCGTTTAGAGAGGGTGGAATGACCCCAGAAGATAACATTGTTGCACAAATGAGTATATATATAACTAAAATACACCATTTTTAATGTATTAAATGAGACAGTGTTTCTCAAGGATCTGAGAATGTATATACCACGAGACAATTTGTGCGAGATAAAGTTAATATGATCCCTCCAATCAAGAGTTTCATTTAATTTTAAGCCTAAGAAAGAGATGTAGTCAGGATGTCTGATAGTGGAGTTGTTAATATAGAGGAGAGGTAACTGGTCGTGTTTAGTATATGCAGAATGAAATAGTAGAAAATTTGATTTGGTCTCATTGATTAGGAATCCATTACTGTAGGTCCATTCAGCCATAGATTGAACGGCTTCACGACTCAGGTTAATGAGCCCTTCTAGGGTTTTGTTTGAAAGTGTGTGACTTGTGTCATCTGCAAACAGAGTGACAAAACCCTCTTTCAAGTGACAAGGTAGATCATTGATTGCGACAAGGAACAGAATGGGTCCCAGTAAGGAGCCCTGTGGTACACCTCGGTTCCAGATTTTCATATCCGACATGTGTGCTCTACTTAACCCATCATCATCAATATACTTCAATTCCACACACAATTTCCTATTTGAAAGGTAAGATTTGATGAAGTTCAGGGGAGTGCCTATAACTCCAAGATCCGACAGCTTCTTTAATAATATTGAATGGTCAAGTAGATCGAAAGCTTTGGTAAAATCATAAAATATTCCTATTGTACTTTCCGATCGATCTAAAGAATCATAGACATAATTTAAAAAATTGAATATTGCTAGCTGAACTGATCTACCTTTTATATAAGCACATTGATTTTCATAGAGCAATTTTTGAGTGATTAGGAACTGAATTAGCCTCTTAACAAATATTTTTTCAATTATTTTTGAGAAAGACGATACTAAAGTGATTGGTCTGTAGTTTTTAGGATCATTTTTTGGTCCTTTTTTGTGTACTGGTATAATTTTCCCAATTTTTAAGGATTCGGGAAAGACACCTGAAGAAAAGGAATCATTTATGATATCACAAAGTGGTACACAAATCATATGTGCCACAGATTTGAGTACTCCTGCTGGTATTTCATCAAAACCTACTGACCTGCTGTGGGATAGAGATTTTATTGTTGATTTGACTTCTTCACTATCAGTGGGATGTAGAAACATGTTATGCATATGAACGTTATGTGGAGAAGTGTTTGAATTCATTACTTGCCTGCCTCTGGCATTCATTAGAGACAACTCATCTAGGAATGTATTAAGGAACACTTCGGAGACATCTTTAGGATTAGTTATTGTTATTTTGTTTATACACAACTCAATATTTGAATATTTGTTTATGAATCCCGTGTGTCTTTTAACAAGATCCCAGGAACATTTGATCTTGTTGTTAGAGTTCAGAATTATTTCATCATTTCGCATGATTCTGTCTTTTGTCACACATTTATTGAAGTGTCTTTTTAATGCTTTGTACTCAGGAGGAAGTTGTACATTGTTTCTTTTGCAATCATTGTGCCAGTGCCTAAGGTGCTGGCTCATATCATAAAGATGGGGTGAAAATTGATTACAAGTTCCTTGTCTTACACGAACTAACTGTTTTGGGAAACAGTTATTGAACTGGGCTGAGAAATTTTCTAGGAAACTTTTTACCCTGCTATTGGTGTTATGTTCCTTTGAATCGGAGGACCAGTCTACAGACATTATGGCGAACATAAAGTCATCCATGTTTGATTCTTTCATTTGTCTCCTCAACTCTTTTCCATGCCTTGTGGCCGATTGATTAAAACATGCAGGATCAATATGTAGCAACTGAGCATAATGATCTGAAATGTGTAAGGGGAGCACAGTAGCTGAATGGAGATGGTTATTTATGTTTGTTAGAAGATAGTCTAAGCCTGTACTTGAAAGGTTGCAAATTCTAGTGGGTTGATCATAATAGTTCAAACAAAAACCAAAAGAATTTAGCATGTCCAGTAGCCTTACTTTTTCTTGATTGTCAGACAGAAAATTGATATTAAAATCACCACCAATACATATTTTAAAATTGAGACCATACTTCCCAGAAATGAAATGTAAAGTGCTCTCTAAATTATTGATGAACAGCTCAGGGTCACATAATGGACTACGGTATAAACCAATTACAATCATATTCATGTTGGTGAACTTGGCTGCACAGCATTCAAAATGAATGTCAGCAGCAAGTGGAATATTGACCTGTGCACATCCCAGATGAGGAGAACAATATATTGAGACACCACCATGTATTGTATCAGATCTTATAAAAGAGGCAGCTGGTACATAATTAATAGGGGTGAACAAGTCTGCTTCTTTGGATTTTAACCAAGTTTCAGAGAAAATCAAAATGTCAATTTTGTTTTTAGACAATTCAAAATTTATGGTGTTGATTTTGTTTCGTATGGATTGCACATTCAGATGCAGAATCTGTACAAAATTATTTGATTTCCGTAACCCTGATATTAAACTTTTACTTTTGGGACTATTAATATTGTTTACATTCATCATAGTATGGTTATCAACATTCATGTCGACGAGTCACAAAGGTTTTTCAGATGTCTTTTTCGATTTAGCACGAGTAAGAGCACCGTTTTGGATTTGTCCCGATTTACTGGCTTCGGTAGTTTCCGGTACAACACCATTGCTGTTGGACACATTATCATTTTCACTTTGATGAGCACTTTTAGGTATAATGAATTTGGAGACTACGACACCACGTGGCCAGAGGACAAGGTTCCTTAGTTTATTGCACAGCGTATAATTGACGCCAATTTTAAAAGCCGCATGGGCACTTTTTCCTTCGACTCTTACACATGAGTCGCAAATTACGTTAAATTTATTTTTCACATGCTTAAGGACTTGATCACAGGTGGTATCAATATCCAAACGGCCTATGTACATATACCTTACAATTTTCGCGGCTCGGAGTCCACTGAGATCGTTCTCACTAGTTTCCCCTTGGCCGATGATGTGAGATCTTCTTCGATTCCCCTTCTTATGGTTCACAGTGTAGCCATCATTTGACTCCTGATCAGGTTGCTTCTTCAACTCCGTTTGAATTGTAACTTCAGTATTCGGTATCACAGTTGCTGCAGGTTTAGATCGCCCAATTGTTGAATTATCCTGGTTATTGTTACTCCCGTTATCTTTGGTATTACCAGTAACAGACTTCAGAGTATCCGAGTAGGTTAATGCTTTCGTGACCTTTGCATTAACGACATCACGATCACTTTCAATGTGTTTTAGTTTTTCCTTTAAGAGTTCGATATCAGCCACCATGTTTACTAATGAAAACTTGCGAGTCTGGCACGAAATACACTTCCAAAAAATTTCGCGAGCGTCAAGAAGGGCTTTTATTGACAAATCATTGAGACCCGTGCATTTAGGGTGATAAATATGCAAACAGTACTCGCAAGAAATAAATTTATCGTGCGGATTTATCAAGTTATCGCAAGAGCTGCACGAAGGTTTACAAGCACTCGCCGCCATTTTGAAAAGTTTTTTTTGAAATATGTATAATATATAATATAATATTTGAAAGCCGGTATGACATCTAACATGGAATTTGATGTCATCGAAAGTGAATACGATCATAAGTAATTGAAGTGTTCAAAAATATGATTTTTATTAGCTATCTCAATAGAATGTTTTCGCCACTCACCAAAACTTTCCACAATAATGGCTAAATTAGCGTTACAGTTGTAGGAATTGACTGTGGAGTGATTATTTAATCATCTTCGGTATTAACGAGTGTTCTATTTAGCAAGTGATTTTTCATATCCCAAGAGCGCTCGCTATATAGAGCTTCTACTGTATTTACAATGATCAAGATCTTCATTAGTTGATAATAATAACTTGAAAGTTATTTTTTACCCCATGTATAAAAAATGATAACCCAGGATACATTTTTATGAGATCTCCCACTGGATTTTTGTGGTTCCTGGAATACATCCTTACCTGACTCATGTTGAAAATGTTTTTCTGACTTCAATTCTGATTGATGAAAGACTCGTTGGAAATCAGCCTTTGCACCATGCAAGGCTCAATGGAATTTATTTCACAACCTTTGAATCTCCAGTCAGTGAATGAATACTCATAAGTAGACTATTGTGTGGCCATTTGTTACAATATGATTGAATGATGCATTATGCCTTCTTCATTTGACCAATAATCTTTCTTCTTAGATAAGAAAATTAATTTAAAAATTATTTTTTTTAACTGTGATTTTAGTGAAAATTTCACTGCTCATAACTTTCAAGGAAAAATTAAGTTCATAAATGCTATCATATTTATTATTGTCATTTTAGAAAATAATGAGTTTTTATGCTGATATTTTGGCTGTAATTAAATGATAACCTTTTGTCCTAAAGGCATTCCAAGCTAAGGCATTCCGACTTTCTAGTCGTTTTGACCATCAAGGATATACAGATGCTGATGGAGTTAGTGTATTTGTCAATTCTCAAAGCTATAACAAAAATAAAAGGAGAGCAACTCAGGAAATGTTGCATCGTGCCTCTTTGGACCAAGCACTAGAGGATTCAGAGACGTCTGCTGATGAAGCAGAGAGTGCCGAAGGCACTCAAGGCAGTGGAAATGGGATGATGCATTTTGTCAAAATGAGGCAGGACACTGAGGCATCTTCGCAGCACGTTCTCCGAAATGAGCATGGTTTGGCTATATTTTATATTTCAGTGAATATCTATGTAAATGAGAAATGTTTAACAGTTTCTAAAGACTAAATAAAAACTGATTGGCAGCAATACTGATGCTTAGTAATGTAGATTAATTTGCATTCTTTTAAGCATCACTTATCTTTTTAACTATCTTCAAAGTTCATTCTTATACTGAGATATTTAAGATACATTACAGAAATAAAAACGTTATTAAGCAATTAAAATTTTAAGTTGTCTTATTTTTTAAAAAGTGGATGAGAAATATTTTACAGTTATTTTATGTTAGTAATTTTTTTTGTCTTTTGTGTTCCAGCAGTTGTTATTAGCATGAAATTTGACATTTTTCCCTTTTTATATTTAGATTTAGTGAGCTTGGCTGGATATCCTGATGATTCTGACTCTGAAACAGAAGAAGGGGGACTGGAGAAGCTGACCAGTGCCATGGGCCACTTGTTTTCTGGGTAAGGAGTTAGAGTTTTGAGTTCGCCCTTGGTTTGAAATTTTCATTTACTTTTTCCCTTGCCAAGTCAAATCTAAATTTGTACTTGGTGACATTAGTGTGAAATACATACACCCATTTTTTGCCAACACTTCTTCATCCCTCACCTCTTTAACTCTCACCACTTTGTGGTTCACTCCTGTTTTCAGTTTAAGCTCCTAAACTTGCTGCTTTATGTTGGTCCATAAGGTACCAATCTGCCCTCTTTGCATATGTTGTGATGTATGACTGAGAAAAGTTAGCTGCAAGACCAAGTAAAGGTGCTTGCCATTTACATACAGTGATTGCTGGCTGTTGATGGCAGCAGTCTGTAATCACCAGGTGACCAAATGAAATGAAAAGAACTAGTGATGGGTCGAATCCAAAATTTATCGCATCCGAATCTCTTTTTTTTATTGAATCTCAGATACCGAATTTCGAATCGGAATCCTACTTTCACCAAATTATGAATCCCAGTTCCTTTTCAATATCTATACACATATGAATGTATAAAGCAAATCCTTATCCATTTTTTATTTTCTTGTAAATTTATGAACCCATAAATAGCTCCAGGTTTTCCCTCAAACAGAAATCTAATATTTTAGCTCTAAAGGAGTAATAAAGTTGAGCAACAATTTTTTTTTTATGACATATATTAATTCTTAAATTAAGAATGCTAAAGAAAGCTAAGTGCACACAAGTAACTTGTTGAGTTCTACTTATGATAATGAGCGTTCTTTGTCTGTCAGAATCTAATGTTATTTTTATTATTAACCAAATTGCTGGGAGGACTGAAGACTCTAAAAATATTGATGCCAGAGCAGTCCAAAGTTGTTTTCGTAGAAGGCGTTTCAAAACCTTTACGTAATTATTTTTGATTCAAATTTCATTCTTTTGCCTCTTCACAGGCTGTAAAAGTTTTTTTTACATGCTTCTATAGTGCATTGGTGGATTAAGAGACGACGTTGCAGAAAATATAATATAGCCGCAAGAGACGAAAATTGCAACTTTATCAACAGCAATTTTCTGTGAAAAGTAATACTTAATTTCACCAGTGGTCAATTCCAAACAAATGGCCTATTACGAGTACTCGTGGTCCAACTGGATTGGATTCTTGTGATTTTTGGCACAAAGGAAGAGTAAAGTATTGGCTCTTGATATTCTAAAATGTAAGCGATAGGATTATTTGAATACATATCTGAATTTAACAGAAAATGGCATGATACAGTTTAAAACTGACTCCAATTCGACCGAAAGGTCAGATTTGGAATGTAATGACATGATAAGGAAAAAAAAATCTCACTTTTATTTTAACATTTGGTCACATAAGCATCCATTCCCGTCTTTTAGAGCAGTTTTTTTTTCTTTTTTCAATTTAATACATGTTCAGAACCCAGCAATTCCTTTATTAATGCTTAAAAATGACCAGGCTTAATTTTACTAAACAGTCATGACATATGACTCTGCTTAAAATGTATAACATTATATTTACGGTGCAAAAGGATATTCTAAAATGTAAGCGATAGGATTATTTGAATACATACCTGAATTTAACAGAAAATGGCATGATACAGTTTAAAACTGACTCCAATTCGACCGAAAGGTCAGATTTGGAATGTAATGACATGATAAGGAAAAAAAAATCTCACTTTTATTTTAACATTTGGTCACATAAGCATCCATTCCCGTCTTTTAGAGCAGTTTTTTTTTCTTTTTTCAATTTAATACATGTTCAGAACCCAGCAATTCCTTTATTAATGCTTAAAAATGACCAGGCTTAATTTTACTAAACAGTCATGACATATGACTCTGCTTAAAATGTATGACATTATATTTACGGTGCAAAAGGATATTCTAAAATGTAAGCGATAGGATTATTTGAATACATATCTGAATTTAACAGAAAATGGCATGATACAGTTTAAAACTGACTCCAATTCGACCGAAAGGTCAGATTTGGAATGTAATGACATGATAAGGAAACAAAAATCTCACTTTTATTTTAACATTTGGTCACATAAGCATCCATTCCCGTCTTTTAGAGCAGTTTTTTTTTTCTTTTTTCAATTTAATACATGTTCAGAACCCAGCAATTTCTTTATTAATGCTTAAAAATGACCAGGCTTAATTTTACTAAACAGTCATGACATATGACTCTGCTTAAAATGTATGACATTATATTTACGGTGCAAAAGCACGGCATAATGCCGAGAGTGCAACAAAAACAATAACGTGAAAATTATGCAACAGCAATGGTTGACAAGATGTTCTAGGTTAGTTGTATATTTTTCTTCAGCACAAAACCTCGTTTTTTAAAGATAAAATTATACTCGCCCTTTCCATCGAACGCATAATTAAAACGTCAGGAATAATGGAATGCTGCACGCACATTGGCAATGACAATGATGCATTGGGAGGTTATGAGGGCAGTGTGCGCATGCACCGTGCACCGAATTTTGAAATCTTCCATGATTAATAACGGTAAAATCTCTGCTTTTGTACATATGCATTTGTGACTTAATGAATTTTCACGCAAGTTTTTAACACTTTTGTTGTAAAACGACGTTAAGATGCTAGACTTCCAAGGTGAGATTTTACCACAATTTACAGTATAATGCGAAATGGCACATATGTCACCCGCACAACCAGGGTTCGAATCTTTTTTGGAAGGATTCGATCGAATCTCAAATCCATTGATTCGATAAGATTCGATCGAATCCTGACCACATCTCTATAAAGAACCCATAGAGCCTTTTCACACATGTGTATTCTGTCTTACATACTGATAGCTGTGAATGAATACACGTATGTAGATCATTCATTTTGTTCCTCATTTGGACTATGAAGAGTGACCTCCATTCAAAAACTAAATTTTTATTGAACCCAAGGTGGTGGGGCTATTTATTATTTGTTTAGTTTCAGTATTTGTTCATAATCATGGGGAGGGTCTTTGATTGATGATTGGATAAAATTTATTGGTAGGGACAGCAGTGAAGGTGACGTGAGTGAATCAGAGGAAGAATCTAGTGGAGAGGAGCCTGGTCCATCTGCAAATGCCTCTGATGAAACTTCAGACAGAGAAGAAACATCTCACAACTTGCAGGAATTGGGGATATCACCTGGAGATGCAAATAGAATAGATAGAGGAGTATTCATGGACAAACATGGCAAGTTTTTTTATCAATGACATTGCCTTTAGTGTTATAAATTTGTATTCTTATCAACTTTATGATTATTGCATCCCCTGAAAAAATTCATTTTCTCACCAGATGATTCTTTGGATTCTGGATTGGAAGCTGAGAGTGGACGAGGTGGGTGTGGTGCAGGTGATATGGTGGCTACCTATGTACTGTTGGACTCTCGTGATAGATTTGAACTGAGCCTCACCCCAGCTGCAGTAAGGGTTTTGACTGACCTTGCCTGTGCCTTCAGTAAAACAGACGGACCATTCCATTATCCAATTCGTCCATTGACTCTCATCCCTGCCCCACTCACACTGGAAAATGAAGTGGGACCAGGTTGTGTTGTCAATCTCGTGACTAGGAATCAGGTGAATAAATATTTTGACTTTTCATGCATCCAAAGAATGAAATTATCTTGTCATCGTCAGTGAATAATTCTAATAATAATAATAAATACAGTGAACTCTCGTTAGGACGTTCCTTAACAGCACGTTTTCCTCATTTGGACGTTCATTTCCTCAGGTCCGCGTCACAGTGCATGTAAATAACTATGGTTAGCACGTTTTGGTTACCTCTGTACCACGTTTGGAGGAGGGCCAAGCCAAATTTGTCCTAGGGAAATAACCGCCTCGTAGATTAATCAGACGATGGATAAATCTCAAGAGGTTTACTTCATGCATTAAAAAGATCGTTATCGCTTAAAATACTATTTTGATAATCATATTATGGTTGTAAAAAATTTTTATGAAGTAAAAAAACAGCAATCTCAAACATAAGAATCGCCTATTCAACGCTTAGCAAGGTCCCCACAAGCAGTGCATTTTATCGCGATATTCGTTTGTTTTATCGCTGTCGTGGTTGTCGCCATTGTCACCTATGGAATCAAAACTGCGTGAGCAACAGTGCATGTGATGATCATCTATGTCATCATTAAAAACTACAGCCCGAATAACATTTTTAATGCTGATGAGACTGGTTTATTTTTTAATTTGCTTCCTGATAAAAAACTGGCATTTAGAGGAGATAAGTGCCGTTGAGGTAAAATGAGTAAGGAGAGGCTGACTGTCCTATGTTGCAATGAAATTGGAATGGAAAAACTGATTCCGTAAGTGATCGGGAAATATAAACGTCCCAGATGCTTCAAACCCGTTCAAACATTACCTTAGACGTATGATTGCAACTTTAATGCCTGCATTTGTTTTGTTACAAGTAATCAAGTTTACGCCATAATGAATGGGAACGATGTTTTTGGGCCGGGAGCTCAATTTGTTCATGTTTTCAAGTTCTGACAATCCTTATAATGCTATAATATTTGTTCATGAAATTAAACATGTTCATCATGGTAAACACAATTATAGCATTTTTGGTGCAATCATTGTAATTTACTACAAGCAATATAAACATAAAGTGCTATTAAGAGAGAAGTGGGCATTCGCGCCGCAGATTTTATCTGTCCTCCGACCTAATTATTTCATTGGAAGAGCGAAGAGAAACATATTGCTAGGTGGCTTCGCAAACTTTGCCACTGAACTTCGTGAAAGCAGCATCTGTAAACTAAACGTGATGTTTGGTTATTAATGATGATGACAATTGTCGTCATTATTAATAACTGATTACGCATCCGCGTTAGGTATCGTATGTATTTTCTTGGGAGGCGGAATAGGTGAAAAATAAACTATTTTTACAGTAAATGATCACTTGTTATCTACGGCATGAGCTAAAATGAGCGGCAGGATAACATTCCCCTGCAAGCTATGCGACCAACCATTACATGTTTGGCTTTCCATGGAATGCCTACCCTGTTTTGCACGTTTTCCTGGTTATCACGTTTAAAATCCCGGGTCCCTTCAAGAACGTGCTAACGAGAGTCCGCTATAACTTGTCATTATAACGGCAATGTAACCTGATGTTTGCTGTGGACTGGGAGGGGAATGTTACAAAAGTAGCGTAAATAATACACAACTACATATTATGTATTATTATTACTGTATAAAAATAACATCTAGTCTAGTATCTTGATGTAAATTTTCATCTTCTTTTAATTATGTAGCTTATTTTGGGTTCGCTTCAGGTTAATCCAATACTCATCATGTATTGCATGCATTACAACATTCAATAATTTCTTAATCCGTCTGTACAATCATTCAGTTGAGTGAAGATTTTTATGTTATTCCTTACCATTAATAAAGGATGTATTATAAATGAAAACTTTGTTTTATTCCACCAATTTATTTTCCGGTACTACTAGTTTCGACGCAGCGGCGTCATCTTCAGGTACAAAAAGGTCAGGTCCTTTTTTGTACCTGAAGATGATGCCGCTGTGTCAAAATTAGTAGTACCGGAAAATAAATTGGTGGAATAAAACAAAGTTTTCCTTTTCCATTTATAAAATGAACTTCCACAAAGTGAGCCTGAAACGATTGAGATAAAGGATAGACCTATTTATGGACTTCTTTGTGTACGTCAAGTTAGAAATTGTGGATTTTTTTCCGAGAGGTTGAATGAGTTGTTTCATTTAGCAATATTACAAATATTTTCTGTATCCACTATTACTGCTAATATCATTCCATGAAGTCTCCCTAAACTTTTTTTTATTATTGACCTTCAGGTCATTTACTCTCTTAGTAAAGATTGGTTTCCTTGGTATTACATATATATTTTGACCTTTATCCTTATCAGGCATTAAGAATTATTTTTATTTTCAGGATGGACAGGATAAAATAGCAATGTCTGTCGCTTATGAAAAAATAGATTCCATTCCAAGTAGTCCGGCATCCAGTGGAATGTTAATTGATGGGAGCCCCACTGAATCTGATGTTGACTTTGAGAGGTATGGGCAAATCTTGTCTTTGGCAAGTGAATTGTTTATCCTCTTATCCCAGAAAACTCCCTTTTGTATTTTATCTCATTCCGTATTAATCTCACAATGATATGAGACAAACATTTTGACTAATTATCATGAAATCTTGAATTGTCTGGCTTCTAAGCTTCCCAATACACAGCACACCAACTCAGCCACCTGAGTGAGTTATGAATCGACTCTGCATGCCTTTTTTACTATCTGTGACTGGCTGAATGGTTAAGTCCTTTTCAAGCCACTATTTAAAATTCTTAAACCATGTCCTCCTAATGTAACTAACAGCTTATGGATCTAAGTATAGGTAAAAACCCAGGCAATGTATTGGAGGCATGTCATGAAAAATTCAGGAGCATCACTTTTTCTCCTCATCTAACTTCGCTATTATTATTCTCAATGTCAGGGCTAAGGATATCTGTTTGTATTGCATAAGCACTCTTCAGGGTCAATATTTTATGGAAACAAATTATGCTGCAAGCACACATCACACGACCTCTCTTTATTGATATGAAGCTTTGCCTCCAGCACCATCAGCTGTCATGCTGTCAACACTATGGTTGCAGTAACTCTAGCTATGCTGGGTGCAGAAGATGATGCAGAATTTCACTGTTAAGTCCAATATTTTTTGGTGTCTTCCTTCATTCACTAAACCATACATGGTCCTAAGCAGGTGCAAGTTATGAGGTACAATATATTTAATACCCAGTATGAAAAATCTTATAGGCATAAAATGGCAAATTACCATTCTGTTTAGGAACCAAACTCTTCACTCCAGAGTTTAAATTCTAACAGATACAGTATATTTGCTATACACTTTTTCACAGCTTCTGTTAGGTTATTGAAATGAAACATCTTGGAATGAAGGTATGTGGAGGTATGACATCTTAACAATTTAATGTCAATAATCTGGTTGGTCACATTTTTTCTTGAAATTGATCTTTTATTGAAATCAGTGCTTGGAGGTTCTTACAGTATTTGTGCATGCAAATTTTAGCTTAGCAACTGCCTAGCCACCGCTGGATATTAACCAATTGCCTGTTAGCCTTGCCTGTGTGCACCTCATGCCTTTTTCGGGAAGTAGTTCGGTTCCCCTGCTAACTTTCTCTCATTGCCTCCATCTCTTCCCCTCCATCTTTTCCCTTCACCACCTCCACATCTTTCTCCCCTCTTTGCCATTTCAGGTCTGCACCACTTTTGCGAGAGCTATAATCACCACAACCTTAGGAAGTTTTCTCAAGCATATATTTCACTAAGCTATTCCTTTTTCTCTATCAAATCCCTTTAAAACTTCTCATGTCTTCTGACTCCCTTCATACTGTTTTTATCCTCCCTCTTCCACTGCCTTACATTCTTCTCTCCATCCCTGTAAAAGTCCCATGTTTGCCCATTTGCCTGTTTTCCAAGGGAGCTCCTACTACATGGTGTACTTTGACATCTGAAGGGGTCACTGTTCACTGAGCGTGATCATATAGGACTCTAATTTGAGGTCATGCTGACATCGAAATCCAATGTACACTACTCCCTCTTATAATATTTTTTCATTATAATTTAATATAACGTAATAATACTTTATTCGTCATTTATAAACATACCTCAGCTCATCTTCTTTGCACCAAACATTCTTGATTATATCACAGTTTTACTATGAGATTATGTGGGTAAGTGTTGAGCCCTAGGTTACAATACAAATGAGTACTGAAAGATTTGATGCATTGCGAATAACTGAGGTGAACTCTTCTTGGGCTTCACACTGGGTTAGCATCATCAGCCCTGAAGACGATTGGAAAGTCTTCCATCAAAATGTCAGCCGCTATGGAAATCTAAATCCGGCGTTAAGCCAGAGAAGAATTCACCTCAAATGACAACTGCCTACTACATTTGGAATATTTTTTGTTGCTCCCCTACTCAATTTTTACATACAGGGCATTTAACCATGCTCTAAATTCAGAGAAAAAATGCAATACAAATGTCTTTGAGCTACAAATATCTGATGGGTCAGATATTTGTAGCAGAATAACAGACACTCCACCCTATGTTACTAACCTTCACCATGCACAATCACATGTTTTTGCATGATCTCCAGTAAAATTATGCTCACCTCTTACACATATCAATATAAAGTGACCAATTGAAACAAGAACACTCACATACTTACGAGAGCATTCCATCACTTCTAAATCACTACCAGTGCTGACCTTACTAGTGTGCAATTATTTGAAATTGAACTTAAGACCTGGGACAACAAATCATGGAACATACGAGGGTGAGGTGAAAAGTTCTCGGCCTTGCACAGAGATGGCGTTAGTAATGATGAAATTTTTGTTTTATGTTTTTCAACAATGTAAGTTAAGTTTCAACTTGATCTACCAATTAGTCTTGTTTACACGGCTTTTCGAAGTAGACGTGTTGTGTGTATTTCTTTCAAATGGATAAACTGGAGTATCGTGCTGTCATAAAATTCTTTGTTTTGGACGGTTTATCGCCAACGGAAATTCATCAAAAGTAGGTGAAGGTTTATAAGGAGTCTGCTCCTTCATTTTCAACAGTTAAAAAATGGGCGGCAGAATTTAAATGTGGCCGAACCTCTCTTGAAGATGATCCACGTGAAGGACGTCCCAAAACTGTAACCACAGATGAAAAAATTGTAAAAGTGCACTATATGGTATTGGATGATCGGCGATTAAAGATATATGAAATAGCTGAGGCCATAGGCATATCAGAGGAAAGAGTACGGAACATTTCACATGAAGAATTAAATGTGAAAAAGCTTTGTGCAAGATGGGTGCCACATTTGCTGAATGCTGACCAGCAACAAGTGCGAAAACAAATTTCTCAGCTATGTTTGGACCATTTTGAAAAGAATTGAACTGATTTTGTGCGCTCATTTGTAACTGTCGATGAGACTTGGGTCCACCACTACATGCCAGAAACTAAACAGCAATCGAAGCAGTGGGTGGAAGCTGTCGGACCTGCCCCATAAAAGGCGAAGTCGATTTCATCTGCCGGGAAGGTGATGGCCAGTGTTTTCTGGGATGCAAAAGGGATTCTTCTTATTGATTACCTTGCAAAGGGTAAAACATTAAATGGCGAATACTATGCAAGCCTTCTGGACCAATTAGATGAGAAAATACGTGAGAAGAGGCCAGGATTGCAGAAGAAGAAAATCATCTTTCACCAGGACAATGCACCTGCCCACAAAGGTGCTTTGGCAATGGGAAAACTGAGGGATTTGAAGTACGAGTTGTTGGAAAATCCACCCTATTCACCAGATTTAGCACCCTCTGACTTTCACCTATTCCCACATCTAAAAAAATTTGTGGCTGGAAAACGTTTTGAGTCCAATGAAAATGTTATAGCAGCCGTAGATGGTTATTTTGCAGACATTCCAGAATTGCACTTTCGTCATGGAATCAACTCATTGGAAAAACGTTTGGCAAAGTGCATTGACCTAAAGGGGGACTATGTAGAAAAATAAACCTGTTTTTGATCTAAAAATAAGTCTTTCATTGACAGGCCGAGAACATTTCACCTCACCCTCATATATATAAATATTTCTGGACTACTTTTTTCAGCATAGACTGGAACATGGAAGTAAAGGCCTTACTGTTTCACCATTTTCTCCCTGTTTTACACTATTGATAGTGCTAACTTAGAGACAAATCAGAGACCTTTTGAATCTATCAACTGGTGATTCCTTCTATCTCCCCCTTCAGAATATTGTTGGCTCTCAATAAATCCTCCAAGCCAATTTTTTTCTCCATCTTATTTCTTTTATTAGCTTCCTGCCCTATACTATCATATGCAGAAATTCTTTCCTAAATGATACCTTTACACTTTCAGCAATTGTAATACACTGTTAGATTTTTCTAATGCCAAATTAGGAATTCTCTGTATGTAATGAGTTGTAAATTATTTTACAGCTTTGAAGGTGGATTTAGTTCCTCAGGTGGGGTCAACAATCTGCCATCTCCCGTGATGAATCCTACTGAGGAGACTGTAACAAAGTTGTACAAGAAGGTTACTGAAGAGAGACTAGTTGTTCAAATGGAAGGTAAGAATGAACAGCTCTATATTCATGGTTGCATAGCAATCAATATTTTCCTTGCAGCGTTATTGCTTGGTTGTGAGAAAGAGAAAAGAATGAAGTTGTGATTTTTTATGTATGTATTTCATGTATTTATAGGCTTAAAACATTGATACATGTACAGCCTCGTCAATAAGTATTCATGGGGATAGGATGGTTCCACTTTTTTCTAAGTTCTGCTTGTGCTCTAGGATTGATACTAATATGTAGCATCACTAATGCAGCCAGTTTTAAATGGTTGAATACCTATATGATTTAAATAATTACAAAAAATTAAATTGCCAAAATTTATTTTTCATGGCAAGAAACAAAATTGATATACAGTGAACTCCCGATTATCCATGCGTGATTTTTTACTCTTCGTATATTTTCTGCGGTAAATATAAAAAAATTCAATCAAAAAACACATTTGGATTTTAGCAATCTAATACAAGCAAGACTTACGTATGGCCATTTCTTGTCACTGAAATCCACCGTATAAAACGTAATTGTTTTCCTTACTTACTCACAATGAACATGTTATGTTTACCTCATTGTTCATCGTCAGTATCTTTCCAACTTTTGAGCCGTGAATACGCACTCTACGGAGCTTTATCGCTTGTATTTACAATAATTGGTGGTTTTGTCCACGATAAACTTCATGAGATCCACTGAAAAAACAATTAACGGAAAAATCTAGTATCACACAATCTTTGCTAGCATTCGCCTTGTATCTAGAATCTTGGGGATCGCATCCATGAATTTCCAGATTCAGATCCGTAGAGTGCCAAATGAATTCCGGGAATTTCTTCTTTGAATGTGGTGGTAAATCGTGAAGATACAGGTCTTCTGTGTTTTACTCCGTGTTGGTCCATCATCTTCCGATGACGGTTTCGCCGGCGTTGCAGTCGTGAAGCGGTCGACTCGACGCCGACTCTCGACTTTGGCAGTCGTGAAGTGGTCAACTCAACGCCAAATTTCGACTGCACCGCCGGCAAAACATTTCATCCGAAGAAGATGGACTAACGCGGAGTAAAACCTGGAAGACCTGTATCTTCACATCCATCAACCCGTGGCAGCCTACACAAGGTGGTAAATCGTCTTCATTTGGGCTATCTTCAGATTCCAAAGGTGAACTTGGAAATTATTTTTCTTTAGCAGAGGCTCCTGCCCGACGTATATGGTTTAGCAGATTGAGCTCTAGAAGCATCTTCCTCCTCAGTGCCTAAAATTTGCACGCTTTCCCTCTCCTCTCACTCTCTTTCAAACAGAGCCATCACTCAGAATTTTTAAAATCATTTATTTAAATTGATGAGTTTTCATGGCGACGTGACCGGGAGGTTGGGGAAAGGAGGGATATAGAGTAATCTTCGTAAAAATTGTCTAAAAATTCATCCCCGCGCTCATTTTCTTCCATAATTTCTTAAAAACCTTCCGTTGGAATGCTCTTCATGAAAAATACATACGTTCTTCATGTATTTTTGGGTGTAGAAGGGCAATGAATGTCTCAAAAGGGACAGTGGAGAGTAAGCCAACGATAATCCAAGGGCAAAATAAAGCCTAAGTTACAAGGATGCCGCAAGATAGCCAAAATAAAGCACTGATAAATGTAAAAATAATTAGTCCCAAAATGCAAAGAGAAATTTCCAAGATGACGCGCAGGACTATAAATCAACAAAACACTGTTGAGGTTGGCTCAGGTAATTCAAAGAATGCCCAGCTACCAATCAAACGCAGAGGTCGGTAAAAAGTCCAGAGATAAATATCCAAACAAAGCAAGGGTTCAATACCAGAAGAGAAATCTAGGAGAGTCCAGAGAGATTAACAATAAATGCACAGTGAACTTATTTCTGAAGACAAAGTCCAAACAGTATGCGATGGGTCAAAAAATTAGCGAGAGGAAATCAAACTCAAAAGCCTAGCGCAGTAGAAGAAAATCATCGAGTAGAAGGATGCACCGAGAAAAAAATAACGGTAAAGAAGTATGAACAGGCAATAAATCTAGCAGCTGTGGGTAATACGATACTCCAGAAGCACTATCGCAAAGCTAAGGGATAACCATGGACCCTCATCAACTCCCAAGGCCAACGTGCCTGGGAGAAGGAAATCTTCAAGCTCACCAAATGTCAGCAGGAAAATGATAACAGACAAAAGAAAGACCATAAATATGAGCAAGCGCCCTGTGACGGTCAAGATAACTTCTAAGAACCATGTAGAACCCACAAGAGTTCGTCAGAGCCATCGACGACATAACAAGCCTCTCAAATCACAGTGCAGCGAAGTGAAGTTTTTTTTACCCCCAAACATCACTTCCATACTTCAGCCAATGGATCACGGCGTCATCGCATCAATGAAAAGGAATTAACGAGTTTGTCTTCTCAGGACGCTAGCCAATGAAGATGATAATTTATTGAAATTTTGGAAGAAAATGGCAAAATTGGATGCAATTCACAGTGTGTCACAGGCCTGGTCCTCAGTGAAACCTGTTACACTACAGTAGAACCTCTTTTTTACAAACCTCTAATTTACAAAATGACACCAATTTACAAACCATTCCGCCGGTCCCGATCTTTGTATATAGGAAAACCATGTAAAATGACCTCCATTTTACAAAACCTCCATTTTGATGATTTACAAAGTGAGAAGCCGGTCCCTAGGAGTGACTGACCTCTGTTTTACAAAGTACATATTTGAAATGGTTTTGTCTCAATGTTTTGAGGTCAATGCATCACTCAATGTGTAAACATTCAGCATTATGCAAACATTTCAAGAATGAGCACTTCAAATTCAAGAAATTGTAGAAAAGGTATCGAAAAACCTTAACAACATTTTTAAATTGAATGCACGCTGCCTCTGCACATATTTTTGGGTCACGTCTAGCGATGTTTTTCTCTGCGTGAATGACTGAAACAACGGGTTGCGCTCAGAGGGTAATAAGTCGGGAAAGCCATCTCAAGTAAACAAAATTTGGCCCGATTTTAAGGTAGATATTTATTTCACTTATACTTGTGGTCAACTTGAATAATATATGATCCTGGATACAAAGGCTTCTTTTCTAAATCGAGTTTCACGTCAGATAAAAAGAAGAAAGAAATTACTAAGTTTCCTCTTCATTAGCTGTAATTTAAATGGCCTATAAGCGTAGGCTATAATAAAATTTCCGCCAGGGTGTAATACTCTCTCAGGAAACGTGAATTGGCCAGCTTATCAAGTCTTTCTTGATGATGGTCACCTGATTACATTGTAACCACAGTCTACACGGAGTAGACGATACAATTGTTACAATGTCTTCGCTCTCAATAGCTGGTTTGAGTTTCTTCTTTCCCTTGTTATCAGTTCTTATGTCATCCAAGAGTGGCTCGCACCTACAACTTTGTCTCTAGAATTCTTTGAAGCCAGAAAATTACACTGTAAGCTGTGAGCGAGTGAAAATATTTGGGTTTCCAAGCGAGCAGAAGTCATGCGCATTCAGTCAGAATCACTCTCAACGCGAGGTGGGCTGTGTTTGTGATATCCCGTGTGCCTTTTAGTAAAACAATGGATAAAACATCGCTGAGCAAAAATAAATGAGGAAGTCCGTGAGTTTGCTTACCATAAGGTCGATAATCAAGGAAGTACGTGATCGCACGCAGACAAAAACAGAAATTGCACAGAAGTATGGCATTTCTTTATCGACATAACAACAATCATGAATTCAAGCGAAAACATTTTGAGTCATAACAGCATCGTCGAAAATCAACTACATTTCATCGTCGAAGTTTGAACAGCTTGATTTGCAGATGTATTATTATTATTTTTTTTTAAGTGTTGACGATCATGAGTGCAACTTGCCTATAACCAATTCTGAAGGAGAATGCTCAGATTTTGGCCCTTAAACTGAAGTGAGACAACTTTAAATGCTCAAATGGGTGGCTAGAAAAATTCAAGAGAAGACATTGAATCACTTCACTTAAATTCTGAGGAGAAGAAGGGCGTGTGAACATAGAAGATGTTGAGCAGTGGCGTGAAATGCATGACGAAATTGTGTCAAAATATTCCCCTTGGGACAGGTATCATTTAAGAATACTAATTTTGTATAATACGTTATTTATGTTCAAATTTTGATGCACTTCGGATATTTTATTTTTCATTAAAATTTTACGCCGTTAGGTAAGAATTTGCGATTGCGACTTACAGCCATGAAATTTCTTAGTTAGAATGCATCCGTGGTATTCCCATGTTAAAATAGCCTCTTTAAACACAAATTCGACTAGCACTAAACATATCCCCTGAGCTAATTAATGCATATGCTTAAAATACTCCGTGGGATGAATTAATTCACTTATTCCCCTTATTATGATATCTACCAACTTGAAGCTACAATAAATTAATTCAGTTGCAGCAGCCAAGTTCACACCCAAGAACCCTATATACAGGGTTCTTGTTCACACCATTATAAATTTGTAGAAAAATATTTACCAGTTTTTAAAGTTTCTGTTAATTTTTGTTAAGGAGAGCATAAAAAATATGCCACCATGTATAAGAAGTGTATGTTTCTAATTTCCTTTTTTTCTATTAAACATTTAACTGGATGTGCTATTCATTTTATTGAAATATTACATCCCTTTTAATCCCTTTTATCTTTATGAAGTGCGCTACTGAAACTGGATTAGGATTGTTGAGGTTTCGATTGCTTGAAAGATAACCTCCAATTTACAAACCCTCTGATTTACAAAGCTCATATTTTTGGGTCCCTTCAACTTCGTAAAATAGAGGTTCTACTGTAGTTCGTTGTTGGAGGAAACTTTTGTTTAACCTCGAAGGTGATTTTTGGAGATTTTCAGAAACTGAAGTGCACGACTCCGAGTTGGGGGGTTTAGTGAAAACCATGCAAGGGTTCAAAAATGTTGATGCGGAGAACTTAGAAGAATGGCTCATGAGAGACGAAAGTGTCCCGGGTTTCCAGCATGTGACTGATAGCAATATTGTTTCCACCCCGATCGGACAAGGGGGAGAGGAAGGGAGTGAGTAGAGTTGAAGTAGTGGGGATGTAGACAAGGGGGCAGCGACCGCATAAATCATAGCCAGGTGCTAAACTTCGTAGATGGTTTGCTGCAGTATACGGAGCAATGGGAATACGACTACAATGGCATTATCGCTACTAAAAAGATAGTGGAGTGGAGAAAACTCACAATTAGTCCATGACGCAATCTAAAATAACGGACTATGTGCGCAAATGATATTACATCGTTTTTTTATGTATATAATGAAAATTATAAGAAATAAAAGTGAAAGTTCGGATTATCCGTGTTTTCTGATTATCCGTGCGTCCTCTCCCCATCATTAGCCCGGATAATCGAGAGTTCACTGTACATGTATCTACATAACGTCATTTAACCAACTGGGTGCTACTGCACTGGCTGATTTGAGAAGATATTGAGAAATCGAAGTGCATCTTATGGACCAGAAAATATGTTACTTCTGATTTTAAGAATATATACACCCTCAGCACTTGAAATATGCAGGCTCTTTATAGGTGTTGGAGAATCCATATAACCTTGAGTATATGTCGAGAACTTTCCTCCTTTTTTTGGCCTATATCATGGAGAATATTTGCCTAGAAATATGTTAGATTTATGATCTAAATTTTGCATTTGGACATAGGTACCCACTGATATATGCACTTGATACTTCCATTTAGTGATATTAATGCATTCCACAAGGCCAATTGCATTGTAAAAGTATTACACAATCAATGCTAAACAAGGAGATTCAGCAGTTTTTCACCTCGACTTATATTCGAGTCACGGATTTTACTTGATATTTTGGGCCCAAAATGAAGACTTATACTCAAGTGGACTTACACTCGAAAATACACGGTAACTTTTCACAATTAGGGAGCTTATAACATAACTTCATTTTTGCATATCTCATTGTACCTTAGTCCCTAGTCACTTGATAATTAAATACTTACACATGATTAACTACATATTAGTTTGCATCAAAAATACTGCTGTAATTCCTAGGCAATCGTTTCGTAAAGAAATTATGTATTGCAATCATCATAATTCTTTAAAATGCTTCTATTGATGCATTTTTTATTCATCTTGGAATAGAGCCCTCTTACTTCCATTAAATAAATGATTCCTTTTATGTATAGTCACACTACATGGAATAATAGCAAAATGTAGCTCCAGCTTTTGGCTAAGTTTCCATGCATATCTTTTATCTTTACCTCAGCTCCAATTTTTTTAAATTTAATCACTGAAAGTATGGAGGGCTGATTATTTAATAATAAATGTTTAGTTTTCATCAAATAGTTATCGAAGTTCATTTTTTTGTTATGCTGTAATTTGCTGTATATTTTCTCTAGGATTTGAACAGCTGCAGGTCCTACTGCCTCAACGAACTGCAAGCAAATTGCATGTTCTTCAACCAGCAGTAAATGGAACTAGATACTATATAGTGGCAAGCGTCGAGCTTCTTCATAGTCGCCGAAGAATCATGGTTCGGTCTGCTCTTCAGGTGAATTCACATCTCCTGTACATATTTCTCTTATAAAATGGTAATATGTAGTGGATGGAGGAAGGTGGGAGGCAGTAGCATAAAGTATGTTGATTAAGATTCAAAATCTCTGGGATAGGGTAGAACATTGTGAATGAATGAATCGATTGATAATGCCACCAATGTTTTCTTTGCTGGTTGTAAATGGATTTGGATTTTTTTTATAGAAATAGAAAATGTCACAATTATCATCAGTAAAATTGGGTTATAGCTAAGTGCTATATCCAGAAAAGGAGTTGTCATGTTTAAGTAACTGTAATGCAACTTTTTTCTCTCCCAAAAATATCACAAATGATACATTTTTCCTCCATCTTCTTCTTTTGGGAAAGTTTGATCAAAGCACTTTAAATTATTTATATTTTCTGCAGGTATATATTGTATAATGAATTGCACATGATTATAAGCTAGCTAATATATGTAGTTTATAGAATTTATTTTCCAACATCCATGTTGAGGTTAAGGTTATTCTTAATTTAGCTAAAGTTGCTTCAAAGTTTTGAGAAAGCTTGCCTTTACTAATTTTTGCAAACACTCTTTGTTTCAGATCCGAAATGAAACTTCTCATGCATTGGGGCTGTTTTACTGTAAATCTGCACTTGATGCAGTTGAAGGAGCTGAGCACATTGGAGAAAGTATCAACCCGTTTGAAGACAGCCTACGTTTTGCTGTGTTGGGGCCTCAACAGACACTGAGTGTTCCACTCTTTATTGCTCATCATTGTTCTCTTTTAATTCAACCAGCTGCTTATACAGAGTATGTTCCAAAATATTTCTATGAAATTGTCAGTTTCAAAATATCTCTAAGTGACCGAACAGTTTCAGGCTTGATTTGGTGGTATTTATCCATTATGTATAGAGAAAATGAAAAATAACTTTTTGAATACCACTTTTATGATTTTATTGACATGACCTGGGTTCTAACACTTGTTGACCATGAATTTGTGTCAAAATACAGGTCATGTCAATAAAATCTTAACTTGATTTGGTGGTATTTACCCATTATGTATAGAGAAAATGAAAAATAACTTTTTGAATACCACTTTTATGATTTTATTGACATGACCCGGATTCTAACACTTGTGTGACCATGAATTTGTTTCAAAATACAGGTCATGTCCATAAAATCTTAAAAGTGATATTCACAAAGTTATTTTTCATGTTCTCCATATCATAGAGGGGTTTTGACATTCCTTTAAATAATTTTCATTTTGGTGCTACTCATAGAGATTTTATCTCTACCTGGTTACAACAATTGACCATACCTTTCCTCACTTTTTTAAATTTTAAATGAAACTTCAAATTGCATGATCTTAAATTAGTGAAATGTGCAGAGAAATATATTTGATGACATTTTTGCAAAAAAGTGGCAAGAGGTTCTCATTTTTATGAAACAATTCTATTAACACATTCAATGCGGAGCACGTCAATAGACGTGCTCCTGGCTACACCAACTGACGGAGCACGTCAATTGACGTGGTCGTTCCATCCCGAAGCCCTTTAAATTTTTTAAAGCCGATTTTGACGACTTTCATGAAAATCGAGCCCGCATTGAGTGTGTTAAAATGGCACTGCAGTTGACTCCTTTGTATGATTAGTTCTTTTTCCAGATTTCACAGCTTAGTTGCTCAAAAACTATCTCATACAATAATCATAAATAACTTGAGTAAGTGAAACATGTTGAAGTTCTAAACTGCAAGTGGAATTTCCAAGTGTTTCATTTAACCATGGATCGCTTCCACAGCAATATGCTAGAAACTACCTTGTATGTTACACAACTGTGAGAAATTCACAGTGAAAAAAAATCATTCACCTGGACTGGGATTCAAACCCAGACCCCTTGATTTCATGCCAAGTGCTCTATCCGGTTTAGCTACCCGGGCATCCTCTCCCACTCTGAGAGCACTCGGCATGAAATTGAGGGGTCTGGATTCAAATTCCCATCCAGGTGGATGATTTCTTCACTGTGAATTTCACACAGTTGTGACACCATCAGCACATAACTCTGTTAGTTACTGCTTGGCCAGTTCCGTAGTTATTTTAATTTACCCCGTATGTCATGAATCTTAGTCAATATTTGAAAGTGAGAGTAAGACTTCAACTTGTAATTGAACATATACATACAAAATTATAGTCAGTGATGGAATTTTTTTTATTTTGCCTCTCATATATGAAGTGGCTTTGAAACAAATTGACAGGCAGTCCATGTCTTAATCTCTGCCCTAATGGTGCAATAATGACTTTAGGAGAAAAACTTGATTTTTTCTGCTATGGGTGTTGATGATATGCTATCTTTGAAGCAGAGAAAATGGAACAAAAATACAAACAGTAAAACCTCGATTTGACATTGTTGGAGGGACCAAAAAATAGGCAGTGCATAAAATCAAAGAGTGTAAAATCAAAGGTTGATAAAAATGTATGATGTAATAACATTTTTCAGGTCTCTATAAATTTATTTTTAAAGAGTCATGAGACTTAAATTTTTTAATGTGTGGATTTGACTCAATTACCATATTTAATGGCATATAAGATGCAGCTTTGCCCCAAAATAATCACTTGAAAATCACCCCCTGGTCTTATGTGTGAAGGTGACCACATGCAGGCAAAAGTCATTTACGACATTCTCTACTGAGGAAAAATATTTCCCAAGATGGTTTGTACTACCCAGGTCTTCCCCAAGTTTTATTATTCATTACTGGTATCATTGTTACAAACAGTACCAGGGTCAATATATACTGTATTTGTCCGTAATAGTCCCCTCCTAAAATAAGCCTCCCCCTCCAACTTCTCATCACTATTTTTCAAAATGGATACCTAATTTCTATCCATATTTACTCTTGTACCATGAATTTCCTTCATCTTAATCTATTTCAAATAAAACATTGTGTTGGCCATATTTTTTTTCAGTGTATTTGCAGATTTAATGTGAGGAAAAATATTCAAGATGCAAATGTTTGATGGGTTGCATACGTCGACTTTACCACAATGTTGTAGATCTATAGAAACATCATCTTGATGGAAAATTAAGTTAAAAATGGTTCGTAAATTCTAATAATTATCTTTGAAAAAATGAGCAAAGTTGCTGATCTATGTTCGACGGGTACCTCATTGCGAGCAAAAATTATTTATGACTGATGCATTTTGGGTTGCATCAAGTTTTTACTGAGTTGCCAAACAGATGTAACACCATATCATCACCGACACAAAGAAAGAGTAATTATATAATAAATATTTTTCTCTATTATTTTGGAACATAAGCTCACGGAATTTATGAATGGCTTTCTCTTTTCATGCTCTAAAATAGCTCTCCTTCTCCCTTTTGACCATCAATATTTGGCCAAAAATGAGAGGCATATTTGGACATGTACGGTAAATCGTTGTTTTTTATTGCTTTTGTGATGTTGAAGAGCAATAAATCGAACATCATATCGTTGCCATAAAAGCCTTTTTTATACCATGCCCCTAACTATGGTAAAACCAGACAAATATAATGTAACAGTTTCCAAAAGTAAGGCATGTTATTCTGACCCAGATTATCGCATATTTGTAATAACTGTGAAAATAATGTTATATATGTTTCAGAAGACCAAGCATTGAGTGCTGTATTTTCTGCACATGTTGCAGGAAAAAGGATGGCAAAGTTGGATAAGCTTGTTAACATGTTGGGGTTGGCTGTTGTATTCAATTGCTTTGCTCACAGTTAGCTAAAAAAGTATTGCAAAACTATGTAAAAATCAGGAAAATTTAACTAGAGGGACCAAAGTATGACTGCATTAAAACAAAAAACTGCTTAAAATCTAGAAACTACCTACATAAAATCAAGAGTTAACTATTGAAATACCGTATGCTTACTGGCTGGACCTTAATGTCACTACACAAAATCAAGATTAATGTAAAATCGAGGTTTTACTGTATTTGCAATGGGTAAATGATGATGAAAAAATGAGTGTAAATGATGTGTGGGTGAGTTTGAAAGGAATAATTGTAGAATGTGCAGAAAGTGTATGCAGGAAAGGGGTGGTAGGGAAAATTAAAGGTGATGCATGGCGGAATGAAGGAGTGAAAATTGCAATGTATGAAAAGAAAGAGATTGATTGTTTGTATATATGAGTATGCTGCTGATTTCAGGAATAGCTATGAATGAGTACCATATTTACTCGTGTAAGCCGCGCCCTCGTGTATCCCGCGCACCTCCATTTTCGGGCAGGCTCGTGAGGAAAAAAATTATTTTTTTCAAAAAATCAATTTTTTTTCCTTTGAGCCTGCATCATTTTTTCATAACATGAATGCACGTTCTTTAATAGAAATTCTGTGCTAAAGTTAAGTGTTGAAGTACATCTTTCTCATGAATTTATTGCGTTACGTTTTAATATCGTCACGATACACAGCCCGTTTTATGGTGCATATTTTTCTCCTAACATCACACAATAATCACAGTTGTATACAATCACATCACCCAGTTCTAAAAATGGCATCTGTTCGAAATGAAATATCAAGCTAAAATAATTGCAGAATTATATACAATTTCAACGCATGATCATTCGATTACGGAAATCCATCGGCGAATCAACAAATAAAAGCAGAATGCCGTCCGTAACTGATAGATGCCTGAAATGTGATACGTTTGGTTCGTGGTCATAGCTGATAAGTGACTCCCAGCGGGCAACGCCCCCCCCCCCCCTACTTTTGGAAGCCACCTGCGAAGTTAGGGTGTGGGAAAGCGATGAGTGAAATGTGATACTTTTGATGAAATGTGATGCTGACTCGAGAAAAAATATCGCTTTACTCCGACCCCCTAACTATGAGCGCCGAGGCGAGGGTGGGGGAGAGAGAGAGAGTGGTAGAGGGAAGAGGAAGAGGCGGGCCAAGGACACGTAGCCGTTCGCTGGACTGCCGGAAGCGCCAGCGCTCGGCGTGAAGGCCTGTGGAAATAAGCGCTTGACATCCTCTTTGCTTTACACGACTATAGTAATTGTATTAAACTTACGTACCAACTTGAGGACTATCCGCATTGAAAGATAAACGATGCAGCTAGAACTTATATCAAAGCTCATTTTCGTATCACTTCTCATAGCCGAGTAGCATTTCCGCGAAATGATCGATTTTAGGCAAGTTAACTAATTTTTTCTCCGATGTGGTTGATATCAAGTACGCACAAGTATGTATCAAGCCCTATGAAATAAGCTCTAGCAACATCCTTCCTGCGCCAAACGGTGAAAACAATTTCTTTATCTATTAGCATGGCGATGTAAAAGTCAATGGTCTGAAAATGGATTTCCTGGCGTGGTATCCACTTCCATAAGTGAATGATGCTTCCTATAAAAGGAAGTAAAAACAGATTAGAGTTCCGATTCTCTCTTTGCATGCGCCGATGCACTACGTTATTTATCCCATTGATGTGGCGATGCGTTTCAAAGCTCACTCAGGCGCTACGCAACATAATTTCAGGTTGTGGAAAAATCATGAAGGAGTGCGAAGTCAACCTCACAGCTACCACCGGGGTAAGGGTACAATTTGAATCGACCGAAATAACGGCTCCCTCGTTCGAGCATCGGCCGTACCAATCTAGTGTTGGCTGCCGAGGCCCCTGAAAGGAGGTCCAACCCCTCCCCCACTAGTGAAAGGCACCTGGATAAAAGCGAAACTGGGCGAGGGTAGATAATAACAGATAAGGTGAAGGAGTGATCATCTCGGGTTACCCCCTTTTCTTTCTCGATGAATGAGTCCCTCGCAGATGAATGTCGTCGCGCCCAGAAATAAGGAACGAAGAACTTTTTTCTTGAGGGATCTTCTAGGAAAAACCGGTTTGGACACGCCAATTGTTCAGATCTGACTGAGGTATCACCCTAAAATCTGACAGCTTTATTGTTTCCGGCTGAGTGATTGAGAGGGATAGCTGGATGGAAGGACTGCCTGTAAGGCAATTTCCACAAACCCTGGGAAGGATATTTTACCATTCGTTACGATAACCTGAATAGAGCCTCGTATTGCAGGTAATAATTATTTGTCATCACAAAACGAATGAGTGAATGGAATCATGCCTATATTAGATGCGAAGGCAGCTTGACACATGGAAGTCGATTTCCATTGAAATGTAAAGAGTAGCAATATCTCCAAATATATCACTACTTGCAGGAGGGCATCTTTCGGCTTTCGTCTTACTTCAGAATCATCCGTAAAAATTTATGACGCAAGTAAACAATTAACATTGCAAATTGATATATCGAGATAATATTGTTAAAATTCGTCGCGGCAAAGAGGGGTAGTACCAATCCGCGAGTTGCTGCACGCCACACCGCCGGCTGCAACGGCAAAATAACTTATCCGGTGGCGTCAAATTTGACATTACTTCACACGTTTGAATTTTTTGATTTGATATGTATGTTCGTAAGTCAGATGATCGTAAGGCGAGGACTTACTGTATTCACTTTGGAGAAACTAACGTCAGGAATTTAAGGTAAAATGGTGCGCGGCTTACATGAAAATTTAGAGGATTCGTGTAAGCCGTGCACCCCCATTTTTTCACCGGCATTTTCGGAAAAAAGGTGCGCGGCTTACACGAGTAAATACGGTATTATAGATAAAGTAAACATCACTCAGTCAGTGTTTCAACCCAAAGGTTGGTTTTGATATATGAGAGTAGAGCTCACCCGGTGCTAAGCCATTGACATTTGAAATTCATACATTCAGGGCAGGGGGACCAGTTCCTTTCCCTGGGCCACCTGCTATTTTCCACAAAGTTCTGACAAAGTAAACATGTATAAATTTTAAGTCATGACTGTTCTTACTAATCCATTTTGTATTCTTGCCTCTATTCCAGTATTTATCGCCCAAGTGAGACATCCCTCTGGTGGCAGGACTTGGCTGCTGATCTCAATACACCGAAGGACATTTGCTGCCAATCTAAGAAGGAAAATGATTCATCCATATTTTCAGTGAGGGTGAGTGTGAGGTCAAAGATATTATTAATGACAGTAGTTGAATTTACTGACAACAGTTTTGCCACTACTAATGTTGTCTTCTGGTTTAAGATCTGGCTACATGAACTTCCCCTCCCTTTATTAGTCTTCCTGTGCTCATTCAGCTCTCTGATTGATCCATGTCTTCCCATACTTTTTGGAGGCCTCTCTTCCATATGTTGAGCAGTTGGTACCACTTGCCTCTGTTGAAGTTAGCTGGGGTTTTGGCCATCTCAATGGCATCATGAATTAATCTTAGATAGTACCACCTTTCCTGGGCTATCAACTTGACCTCTTTGAATTTAATCTCGTATACTGGCTCACTCCAAGCATGTTCAGAGATGGCAGACAATTTGAACTGGCTTTTCTTCACTGCCCTCTGATGCTCTTACACTCACTATCATTGGTCTGTAGGTCTCACATGCTGTTTCCCACAGGAATAAGGCTCTTGGTAAATATATTCATGTATTTCTAGAGGGATTTTGTAATTCGTTTTTTTGTATTTTGAATGCTTTGAGTGCGATAGGACATGATTATACGAGTAATGAGGAGAAAAATATTTATGATGCTGTTGTATTGTAGATAGGATAAGGTCCTTAATTTTAAGGGTATTACAACAATGTTACGAAGAAATTTAATATGATTCTAAAGTATTTTCCTAAAACTCTTTTTAAATGCATGAACAAAGTTGATCATCATTTTGAAACATGTACCTTGGTTTTTTTCGTTAGAGAAAAAAGTTTATGGTGAAGTTTCATTGTGAGTTTCTTGTTCAAACTCCAATGGAGTTAATATTTGAAAATAAATTTAGTGATAAACTTAAATCAATTGTCCAGTTACCCACTTTTAAGAATAAAATTATAAGATTTCTTCATGTCTCCCTATTCTACTCCATGCAAGAGTTCTTGAAGAGTGGTAGGTGTGTAATAAGTGGCATATTGTGTTGTTTGAGTTAGTTTTTGATGTCATCATTTGAAATGTATTTTTAAACTTTATTTCCTATTTTTGTATATTTTACGTAACCTCTGGGTAAATGAGCAATTATTATTATTATTCATAAGTTGATCACTGAGTTGCTATATGGCTATTACATCATCTTGGAGAAAAATTAATGATATACATACATAATAAAATATATTTTGCAAATTATAAAACAATAAGACATTTTTTATCTAATATGATCAAAACAGCCATTTTCTCATCTATTTTAGGCCATTTCCCATGAAATTCCTTGGTTGTGATCTTTCTCCATGTGCGCAAATGGTTCCTTCCCCCCCCCCCACCCCCCTCCCCCAATCGTTCCGAACTTTTTGCCTGCTGGTGTTAGATAAAAAATGTGGGGCTTATACTTTGGACTAGGGATGAGTCTATTCCACTTTTTTTTACTTCTGATTCTTTCAAATCGATTCCCGATTCTGTTTCCACCGATTTTTATTCCTAATAACAGGTGGGATATTGAGATACCAGTAGCGTACGACTATTATTTAAATTCAAGTACTGGCGGAAATAAAATAACAAAGACAATTAAGTTGCTCAAAAAGCGAATTAAATGACAAATAGCAAATACATCCTCAACTTATAGTCTATGTTTCAAATATTTATCTATCTGGAATTGATGGAATCGGAATCGACTTTAGGCGATTGATTCTCGATACCGATTGTAAGCCTGAGAATCGGTATAATCAACATTTGGAATCGACTCATCCTTATTTTGGACATATATATTTATATACATACACACAGGGAAAGTTTCTCCAATAAGCCACAACAATCAAAAATACACTGGACAGGGGGTGGGGAAAGAAAAGTACAAAGAGAAGACTTACAGGGTACGTTTCGGGCATGCAAGCCTTTCATCAGCCCTTTTTCTCCAGCTGACGAAAGGCTTACATGCCCGAAACTTACCCTGCTTTCTTTTTCTTACCGTCTCTTTTTACTTTTCTTTCCCCACCCCCTGTCCAGTGTAGCCTCGAGGACAACTTTACATTAGGCATTGTAACCATGTCCCGGGAGGAGAAAAATCCTCCCCAGGCGGAACTCGAACCCGCGACTTTTGGGTTGGCAGGCGAAGACGTTACCCCACCACCACCGAGGCCGACTGAAATCTATCTGAAATATGCTATACAAATTACAAAATTACAAGAGGTCTTGTGGTGCCAAGCCTGAATAAACGTATTGCCACTAAATTGAATATTGTTCATTTTTGTAGTTTATTTATGATTTGCTAATATGAAATGTTTGTCAAACATGCATTATATTTACATTGACTTCTATTTAGCTGCTTTATTTTGTGATTTTGCTGTTTTAGATTCCTAAATCATATGCATATTTTTTTTCTTTCTATTAAAAAAATATTTTACTGACTGTATTTTCCATTTCATAACGGTGAATAAAATTCCTTCCATTTGCAAGGCAGTTTGTGAAGTAATTTTTACTTCTATTTTCTAGGCTGTTTGTGAAGAAGGAGTGCCTGTGAGCAGACCACTCCCAGGCTCTGCACGTCTTGTTCCTAATTACACCATTCGCCTTGTGCCACCTTTGCAAATCCACAATCGCCTTCCTTATGCTCTGGAAGTCAATGTTCCCTCAGTGGACCTGAAATCAAGAGTCGAATCTGGTGAAGAGGTCAATGTGTACTCCCTAAGTCTACTTAAAACACATACTATACTAATTGAGGTATGTTTTCTTTTTTTTACATTTTAACTTGGCTCCAGCATTAACCATTTAACTACTGGATGGGATATCTCCCAGCCTTTTTTGAATGTGCAAAAACTGCCACTGCTGTGCCAATACACTGCCCAGCATATTTACTCGTAAAAATGTAACTCTGCTAATTTTTACTATCTTCAAGATTCATTCTAACTGCATTTTTTTCACTATTCAATTCCTAAATGAATACCTAATATTTAAAAGTTAATGGGTGCAGATTAAACTAGCTAAAAGGATTTTTAAACATTTAAAATATACCACGTTAAAACAGCCATAAAATGGCCAATTGTCTAAGTGCACCCTTCCTGGAAGTTGGTTCCAGCTAATGGGTGTATTTCATTAATTTTATTTGTATTCTTAAGCATGTTTATGTATGTAAAACGTTTATCAAGCATTCTATTTTTGCTTGAAAGAAACACCATTTCTTAATTCTGATTTTTGTTCAAAAATAATCCTCCTAATTTTTGGGAAAATATTTTTTTAAAGATTTTTTAGTTTGTAAGTTTGTTTACATAGAATCATGAACGATTCTTAGGAATTGTGATGATTGGTGAAAATTATACTGAAAACGTAACCTGTGGAATAAGTTGATTTGGACAACAATTCATTTTATTCATGCTAGAATTGTTTAAAGAAGAGTTGTTTGAATAACCTACTTTGAAATCAGTTTAGGGATAAAATAAAATGATTATCCTAAGATTTAATGGACATGTTGTAATGATACCTTTAATTCCTTCTCCTTGAAAATTAATTATCTTTTGAGCTGAAATAGTTAAATGCCTTGGCTAAATAAAATGTTGATTCATCGGTTCCATTTTCAGATGCCATCTTATTTGGGGATACCTTGGACTGGATCATTCAACTTGAGCCCTGAACTTGAAGAAAAAACTGTTTCAATGATGACAGAATATGAAACAGAGGGTGGGAATAAGCAGTTGGGATTAAATCTGAAAGTGGAAAGGAGTAGTGGCAGTTGTATAATTTTAATTTATTCATCTTACTGGGTTATTAACAAGACTGGACTACCTCTTCAAATGAGGGTAAGACAAATGGTAACTGAAAATAACATTTCTTATTAGCAGTGTGCTGGACTGAAATTGATGTTTATATGCTGACATACTCAGGGATAGCCTACATCTGCTGAGCAATGATGATGATCTGCTGATATCCTTGTCGTTTTATATTCGTTTAAATACATTGTCTTTCCTGCATATATTATCATCAAATGGATAAAATAAAAAATAGGTTGTTATGATAAAAACATAATCGGTGGAATTGAATAGTTTTTAATTAAAGTTTTTTTTTTCAATTTCACAATGGAATCCCACAAATTTTCAACCTTGACATCGTCAATCTATGATAACTTGCTTCATAATTTTTATTAGGTGCTATCAATTTTTCATTTTACAATATTTTCATTGTGATTTAATGTTAATTCTAGGCAACATATAGTTGCCTAGATGTTGGTATCAAATTAATTATATCATGGCAAGGCAGAGGAATGTTGCTAAAAATTCCTCTGCCTTGCCCTTTCACGGGTGGATATATGGACTCCAATTGTAGTCTTTTACTGATAAAATGCTATATTAGATTCAAAACGCTAAGAAAAGGTAGAAGAGGGAAGATTTGGAATGTTGGAGCTTTGGACAGGAATAAGAAGAGGGAATATAAGGGGCTAGTGGCAGGGGCATAAGAGAAGATGAGGAAGTAATAACTACTGTAAAATCCCTAAATTACACTTTTCCAGGGACCCTAGAAAAAAAGTGTAAATTGCAGGAAAATGCAAATTGTGGAAAAAGTAGAATTTTCACTTCTCTATCCATGTTCTTTTACTGGAGTAAGGGTAAAAGTAAAAATCATTGATATACTGAAAAAGAGGAGTGTCATAATTTATTCCTTGAGCTAGAACTTCTCATTTATTTATATTTTAAAAAATACATGTAATATCTTAGACAAATAGAAAATTGAAAATTAAGAAAGGATGAAAATGGCAGGGTGATTTACATTATATTTGTTATTAGCAACCATTGAAACTGTCTAATGAATATAGCATTATTATATTTTAAAATTGATTTTTTCATCTGCTTGGACTTCCTCTCCCTATTAATAATATTATGCACTTTTTTCAATTTTCTGCAGTTCCTCAAGCATTTGCTCACAGGAATCACTATAGGTATACCCAGGGGCGGATCCAGGATTTTTCTTTGGGGGGGGGAGGGGGGGGGGGGGGCACAAGGGTCTGATGGGCAAACAGTCTTCTCATATTTGGGATTAAAAAACAACATACAACAATTAATGTACGAAATATACTTTTTATTTTAATATAGAGATTACTAATATGATAATATTAATTAGTTACATATATAATAACGGCAGTTTTCTATTATGTTTCCTGCTGAATATGTCCAGTACTTCGTTAACGTTCATTTTTGACACAATGTCTTCCTTCCCACTTGGGCGATGTTTTTTTTCGAGCGCTGACTAGCGAATCTGTCTTCTTGACTTGTGCTTAAGGCTAAAATGAATGAGGCTCCGTAATACACAAAACAAAACGAACGTAATTATAACGGGACCGTATTAAAAATCTTGTCCATTATTTAAGCGTCTGGGGGGGGCACGTGCCCCCCCCCCTAAATCCGCCTATGGGTATACCTACCAAGTAATTTGTTAAGAGTTTGAACAGCACACACTGTGCTTTGCCTATCATAGTTATGACTCTGGAATCGAGGCAGTGCAAATGATCTCAGTTGTCCACCATGAGTTCTTTCATTTTTCATCATATTACTGGATAAGAATCCATTTCATTCTTCATAGTTTCTACTTAGGTAAACATTAATACTCCCCTGCAGGTTTAATTACATTCAAGCACCCATAATCCGGTAATCCAGGAGCATGCTATTGTCTTGCAGTGTTGTGAAAACAACCGCATACATATTTCGAGAAATCAAAAAACCTTAATCCTAAACGTTGTTTTCAGAGATTTTGACTGCACTTCACTAAAATATTTCCTTTAATGGCTGGAATGTAATGTAACTTATAAGTATTTCACGGTAATTTAATTAAAAAATAACTGTACCCGCAATCTAAACAAATTTAATGATTAACTTACCCACATTGCAGTTTGAAGTCCTCACTGTTGACTGAGAAACCACTACTTTTAGTCTTGTGACTTGCCGCAGCTATGCTACTTCATGGCGTGCACATTTAGCCATGCTTAAATATAGTGCTTTATTGCTTATTCTCTGGCTGTGAGGTGCAAGAAACTTCATTAAAATTCTTTGCTAAATACATGGCGTGAAGCGACAGCACAGAACTATTGGTTGCAGAAAAAGTAGAAGTTTATCCTCACCAGCCTCCTGAAACCGCAATGTGGATGAAGCAGACTAAACTGCTCCGTTGAAATTAACCTTAATTTCTTAACTTCTGACTCAACGATAGCATCAAAAATGATTATACAACTGATCGTCAATCCCATTAATCAATCGGCTGCGGCAAGGGGTGTTGCATCATGAAAATGTTTCGTAGTTTTCATTTTTATTTCGGCATGTTCAAATTTTCCTCATTATATTAACAAATATATTTTTCTAAAAATTGTTATTTGCAAATTCAAGCTTTTGAGGTTTCCAAACTGGCAAAAGGTTCCATGTTTTCCAGTGTTTCAATGTCCGACACAGCCCTCGTCGTCAGGGGTGTCAACAGATTCGCCAGAAAAGTACTATATTTCAGCGATTTACGAACTTAAAACCAGATATTTATTTGCATTTTTATGCATAGAAACGGTAAAAGAACGATATTATAGAATTATCGCTAACTGGAGTGAAAATGCCTCACTTAAAAAAGACTACGCTTCATTTCATAACTTAAATCATATCTGGCAGATTACGAGTGGATGTAGTTCAAATTTCTGTTACTAGTGGCGCTGTATACTATTCCCGCCACATTCAAATTCTTCCTTGAAACAGGTCCTATTGCCTCTTTCTTTCGTATTTTTTCTGCATATATGTACAAGACAAAGTCAAAAAGTGTTTTACAATGGATGATATGAATGAATAATGGACTTAAGAAGTTAATATTATTTTTTGTAAGAGTGCGCTGTGGTGCAAGTTGTTGGAAAACTGAAAAATGTGTAGTCTAAATTCGGGGTTCTGCATATGTTGGAAACGTAGGAAATAGAATGGGACTTTGCAAAATTGGTGTAAATTGCGGGAAAATGTAATTGCCGATAATGCAAATACGAGGTTTCACTGTATTGGGGAAAGATGGAAGAACGTAAGGCAAGGATAATAAGAGGGCCAGAGAAAACAGTTGTATCAATGGAAAGGAGAAGGATTGAGAAGCCATAGATTGCAGTAGAAATGATGAAGAAAATAGAGAAGTGAAGGAAGCTGAAAAAATCTACACCAAACTGGGCAGGATGGGGTATAGGTAGGGATAGGAATTTTTCGGTAGTTTGAGAGGGAGAAAAGCAGTACTTTGAAATTAAGAAATCGGTACTTTCAACAAGACATTTCGGTGTTTTCTCAGTGACCACAAACTTATATATATATACATAAAATACCGATTATTTCTAAGTCTAGAAAAGGGTCACTTATACTATAGTTTAACCCAATATGATCTGGGCTATTATGCGACACTTCCCCTTCTAGTCATGTTATGACTGAAGACAATCACCTCGGTGGCGGAACTTGGAAAAGTGGCACTAAATTTAAAAATAAAATTTAATACATTTCGTGTATTGACATGTAACTTTAGAGAATTTCCATCCTTGTGAAAGTTTGCTGCAGTTACGTTCTTCGAAGATTTTAAATTTTTCCAATTGAGTCTTTCCCAAGCAACCTGACAATTGTAGAATATGTACATGACCGTACTTTTATCGATACAATAAAATCCATCTTTTTGATACTAGAAAGCCCGGTCTCTTGCGCTTAATTTTGCATTCGGCATCTCAATAACTCGTAAAAATCACTTGCAAGCACAAAAACCAGGAATAAAACTAGGATACTTAACAATTGTAAATGGAAAACAAACAGTCATTTGACGGAAATGGCCAAAAACTAGAGATTCAAACAATAAAATCAATCTTGGTGCCACGCAATAAATAAATATATCGACAATTATATTGATGTCATAGTTGGCCTTGATTGGTGCTTCAAAGCCAGCTACGCAACCATTGCAATAAGGTCGTTCACTATGATGCGAAATTGCAATTTAATTCACGAATTCGGTAGATGGATTGGAAAATAGATTTTCGGTGGAGACAAAAGTCTTCTATATTCAGCCACTCCCTCTTAAATCAAAAACAAAAATTCGTGAAACTTGCTGCCCACTCAAAAAGTTCGTGACGTCATTAGAGATCCGGTTCAGTTTCTAATTCGCTCGCTGGAAAGCGAGGGAAGGGGAATGCTGCATAGCGCCCATCATGATTGGACGGAGCAGAGAGTGACTTCAAAACTGTTCATGTAGTTCTATTACGTGAAAGGGTTAAGAACCCCGATTTTTCGCCGCCGATAATTCGAAAAGCAGGCGTTGGATCAAAAAACAGAAAAATATGTCTCTCTTTATTTTTCAAACTCTATCAGAATTGGCACTTAAAAAACTCTTGGCGAACAAGCCCATTGAAATGAAATAACTCAAAGTGGCTATTCATGCATGCGCAGTCCGTCTCATCTTCAAATCCGTAGTAGAGTCTAATGAATAAATCAGAAAAAAATAATAAAAAAATCGGAAAAATATGTGTCTCTTTAGTTTTCAAACTATAATTAGCATTTAAAATCTCTTGGTGAACGATCCCATTGAAATGAAACAACTCAAAGCGGCTATTCACGCATGCACAGTCCGTCTCGTCTTCAAATCCATAGTAGACTGTTATGAGCAAATCAGACCCAAAATAAAAAATCGGAAAAATACGTCTCTCTTTAGTTTTCAAACTATAATTGGCATTAAAAACTCTTGGCGAACAAGCCCATTGAAATGAAACAACTGAAAGTGGCTATTCACACATGCGCCTTCCGTCTCGTCTTCAAATCTGTAGCACAGAGATTCCCAAACTATGTTCCGCGGAAGGCTAATGGGTGTTCAGAGTAACCTATAATTGCTTTATATGCTGCTACCTAAATGCAATGGTTTAATATATGCGAAGTCCACAAGGTGTTCCGTTAAAATTTCAGGATTTACGAAATGTTTCATCGCAGGAAAAGTTTGAGAAACCCTGCTGTAGCAGATTACTTAGAATAAATGCGCATATTGCTTTTCCTTTGTTTGACTCACCTCGGAGCGGAGAGCCACCGATCATAGATGCCGATAGGTGGTTATTCCACTAATTGTAAATAGAAAGCACTGCGGCGTGACGAGCGGTGTATTGCCGGTTATCGCCGTAAATCGAAAACACCCGATGTCATCCTCCCGCGATTGTTATCGTAACACCGGTTATGCTACGATGAACTGCAAACTTCCGCATACCTCAGGAATATTTGCACACGAGTTCGTTTAAATTGAATTGAGAACATTTGCTTGCAATTTTAATGTTTTTCTTGCGTTTGAAATGTACTTTAACCATTTTCTGACAAAACAATGAAAATTCGTATTTTGGGGCACAATTCGCGACATTTCGCGAGTTCAAAAGTCATTTCCCCAGTCAGTATGTAGTATGTTGTAACTAATTACCACTCCTAGGACATTGTTGTCTAAATTCGCAAAATTCGCGATCGCGAAATTTTCCTATCCCTAGGTATAGGGAATTAATTAATAAACTTGGGCATGAAACCAATAGGATGAAAGAAATTTGGTGGAATTGGCGATACAAAGAAATGGACAAGCAACAGAAAGAGGGGAATTGGTGTGCTTCATGTTAAGGTGCAAATGTTGTTGATCTGCAAGGGAGGGAAGGAGATTCCAAAAATGAGGTATAAGACAGGAAAGGTACTAACTGTAGAGGAAAAATTAGGATAGGTGGAAAGCAAGGCTGACCATAAAAGTTGTAGGTCACAACTTGGAGTAGGTAGAATATTTTAATAAATTGATTAGTATGTTGGAGGAAAATGGGCATAGTAGTAAAGATAATATAAGGAAAACATTGGCAAAGTGAGGTGTGCACTAATAGGAGAGGATTATTGACTGGGACCTTGTGCAAGAATGCAAAGAAAAAAGTGGTGAATAGTCTAATGTGGAGTGCAGTGATGTATAGTGCAGAAATAGGGACTCACTGGAAAGTTGGTAATGAAAGGCTTCAGACATTTGAGTTGTGGGTGTGGAGAAGAAGAGAAAGTGTGATGGATTGGGACGGACGACAAATAAGGAAGTGCTTTTTGGTGGGTTAGGAGAGAAAACTTGTGGAGGAGATTAGGATTGATATGATTAGGAGAAGGCAGAGTAGGTGGTTGGAATAGGTTATGTGTGGCATTGGGAATCTGAAGGCCATGATTGAGGGGATGTTGTTAGGTAAGTAGGAGTGGAAGAAAGATACATACATAATTGGTTTTATGGATGGTATGAAGAAATGTAGGATGTTGCCAAGCTAAAGTATGATTTCATTTGTGTATTTTTGGACTTGATCTGTAAAAGATAAAAATATGTATTCTGTATTCCATAGAATTTCTTTTTGTCCCTCCAAAATTATTTATACATATTTTCTCTTTGCAGGGATCTTTATGTGATGTTGTTTATGACTGTGGTGTTGGAGGTCCTGAAGAGGAACCATTATTATTCCGGTTCCGTAAAAGAAGGAGGCGAAGAGTAAGACTCCGTGCTTACCAATCATCGTGGTCGTCTGCTTTCTCCTTAGATGCATCTGGTGGTTTGGCTGGTGGGGCAGGTGGGTAATTTCCTGTGGAGTTCTTTGGAACACATGCGCTAACTTGTTGCTACATTTTCCCTTCTTGAGTGTACTCCTGCATCTAATGTATTATTTTCATTCATATACATGCTGAAGAATTAAATAGAATCCTGCTGTTACTGATAATGAGTCATTCTCTCTTATTTTCTTTTGTTTTCACCTACAGTCCTTGGTTTCAGTTCTTAGAACATGTTTTCTGTCATGACTGAACTGCTTATTTGTTTTGCTCTGCCCAGAGTTCTACAAAAAGCTTGACTTTTCTTTAGTTTGACTGTTTGTCTGTAAATGTAGAGTAAAAATTATTGCTATTTGATCTTATGAATGATATAGGGAGCCTCAAGAGGTTATATAATAATACAAAAGGTTATTAGAGAATACTTGACTAAATTTAGTGAAAAATTTCAAATTCCATGAGCTTGAAGCTGAGTTTTATGCTTTGTTGAGTAGTCATAGCCTGTTATTTACACCCAGATAATCTTTTTGGATATTGATGAATCCTGAATGTTTTAGGAGGTGGAGCTGGAGGATTAGTGGTGTGTAAAGATCGAGAGAGAGGGAAAAGACGCTATCGTATACTCATGAAGTCAACCCTTTCCAGATCAAGTCCTCAGTTAACTCGTATTATTTCATTTTTGCCTAATTTCCTTATTGTCAATGAAACACGTAAGCACTTACGCTTCATGGAAGAGAATGAACGGGCTGATTTGTGGATAGATTTATCACCTGGTCAGGTATGAAAACCTTGTACTTATGCTGTAATAATTGGCAATTTCAATTTTACATTGCCTATGCAGGCAACTTAAGTTATTTTTTTTTTATATTTTTTTTTTTCAGAGTATTCCATTTTGGCCAGACACAGACACTATGAGGATGCATGTAAAGTTTAGAGATAGTAAACTGGTGTCTCAGCACTTCCCAATATCGCAAACTCATCGTACTGTTCTTCGAATGGATAAAGGAGTAAGTTAATATATTTATTAGACACTTTAATAATTTAAACTTAGCCTAACATTCAATTATAGAACCACTAGTTGGAATTTATTTTTGTAGAAGTAATGTACATTTTGCTTATTGATCAGTGTGCAGCTTCTTGTTCTAGAATTGATACAATGTTGACTGTTTATGCCTATCCTGGTGAAAAAGTGAATTAGAATTTTAGAAGGAATATTTGAAAATCTTTGAAGGGATATTTATGCTAAACGTGATACTTTAATCGGCACGTATTCAGTGGAAAGCATCTGATATGCATACACTATCTGATACCCAGGGTTTATATCTGATAATTCATAAACTTTATGATCGTAAAGCCACAGCAATGTAAAATGTGTTTTATTGTGGGGTAGATATTTAGTGATTGCTGTAATTTACATGAAAAGATGAATCTGTCAAATTATCATTATGCCCCATATATTTATTAATTTTGGAAAATTTTATTCACAGGGTGCTCTGGTAGTCGATGTGAAGGGAGGAGGAGACCAGCCTTTTACTGTCTCTTTCCAAAACTACTGTGTTGGAGATGCCCCAGTCAGAGTGGATAACTTGTGTGAAGACTTATTCCTTAAAGTGCATCAGGAAGATCTTGGGCAGGTCAGTTTAAGTACCAATACCAGCCCTGAATAGTAATGTTCATTAGACAGCCAGCAGAAAAAATTCAAAAATCTTTGTCAAGGTAGTACTACTTCCACAAATACAGTCAACTCTCGATTATCCATGCTAATGGAAGCACGACGAGGCACGGATAATTAAAAAACACGGATAACCGAAAAACATGGAAAATGCAGTCGTGATATTGACATTTCACTTCGTAGGATGAAAACTATTTCACATAACAGACTGCAGTGGTTACGGCAAGACAACTAATGAAATACTAAATATTTCTATTATTTCGAAATATAATAATATCGTAAACATTTATAAATTTATAGCTTCTAATGCTTGAAACACAACATTATGGGTACTTACTTAGCTTGAACACGTCGATAATAAAAGCTGACATCTTGCTTATTTTCAGTAAATGTATGACATCGAAGTGATTATATAATACAAAACATTTTTATAGTTGTGAGCCTCTGATATATTGTGATATAATGTATAGATTCGGCATTAGTAGGATTAAAAATATTTCGCATTACAATTGACAGCAGGTGTTACGCCAAGAAAACAAGTGAATAACGAAATGTTAATTTTCCAGTTTGATTATTTCGAATATCATGAAATCTTCAATGTTCATCAAAAAATATTTTCTAATCTAATAAATAGTTTCTAATGCTTGAAATAAAAGATAATGGGCGCTTAACTTGACCATATCGATAGTAAAAACAATAGCATGTCTTGCGTATTTGAAGTCAATGTAAAAATCATTATCGAAGTGAATATCAGAATAGAGCACATTCTTTTATTGTGAATCTCGGAAATAACAAGTTAGTTTTTGCTGTTTATTTGATTTCTTCATGTTTTCTTTTAATGCAGTTCTTTTTTATGTCGCAATAATTGAAATCAAATTGTCGCATGTAATCCAGCTAAGTTTCAACACTCGCCAGAGTTTCTGTGCGAGTGCCAACTCTTCTTCCTTTATATATTTTGTGAACTCCAAGCGAAAAGCATCAGCGGCTGAAAAATTGCCACTCAAACGCTCTCCCTGAAAAGCAATTTCACGAATATTATGTCTCGGCTTGAATCTCATCAATCACCCAAAAGAAGCTTTAAAATCTCCTTCTATACCTAGAGACTCATGAAAAAGTTTCGCCTGCTGTGCGCACATGGGGCCTGAGACGGGTAAACCATGAATTGACCGTTTTTGATTTAATCAAAGAAGCATGGCGGAGTCTAAATCTTTAAAGGTTGATCGTTTCATAGTCTTACGCTTTGAGGGTCCCAAACCACTGTCCGAGGTTGCAGCAAACTTCATCAGCTTACTTTTATTCTTAATTATACCACAAATTGTTTGTAACTCCACATCATATTCTTTTGCCAGTTTAATTAAGCGGAGTCTCTCCTTTTTCATTTCTTTTAATCAATTCTAGTTTTTCGTGATGAAAAGGACAATTTTCTTCCGTTTTTTGCTATTTGCATCAGCTTTGTCGTGGCACTATAGTAATGAATACAACTTTGAAGTTATTGAGATTTCCACATGAATGAGCTGGCACAATCGTATCTGGGTAAAAACAAATGACTGTTCAACGGCGAATAATGACCAGGGAGCACTGATACTGTTTCATATTTATTAATTCAGGTCGAAAAGTAAGAACATACGGAAAAATAAGTAGTTATTTTTAAGCATAATAGTTTATTTACAAGTAGTTTATTTGACATTATTTCCAATGTATATTTACTATTCTGTTCGTTTTAGGAAGATAGAATATTTAATGGCAAAGAGTAATGGGAAAGAATGGATAAAATAATTTCAGAAGCAGATGCGGCTGAGTTTTCATCATTCTTAAACGAAGCAAACAATTTCCATAATATTGTGATTAAATTAAAAAGTTAAACACAAAAGAGACATTTGCAAACTTGCAATTATATTTAGATACATCGAACTTTCAAAGAATTTACTTAATTTTACCATTGGAATATTTTTCAAACTTTGAGGTGTAGGGATGAGAAAACAGCACGGATAATCCGCAAACCGGATAATCGGAAGCCGGATAATCGAGAGTTGACTGTATGTTGACTCCCACCTTGCCCCATTTTACGGATCTGATTGAATGGGGCTGTTTTGAAAATAGTTTGGAGGGTTGGCAGGCAACCTCTGCTGGAATAGCTTTACGTCACGTATAGCAGACGAAGAGGGATGAGGAGCAACAGGGCTTGTGAAACTGGAGTCAAATAAACTTCAAGGGGCAAGCACTCTAATCTATCTATAAGGATCTGTTCTGTTTATTTTATTATTTACCAAATTTCCAAGAGTACTAGAGTCTCTCTTTAAAAATACTGATGCTAGAGCAGTCCAAAGGTGTTTTCGTAGAAGACATTTTAAAACCATTCTTTGAATATTTTTTGGTTTGATTGCCAGCTTTTGCTGATTCACTGGCTAAAACTGAAAGTTTTTTACATACTTCCTTGGTGCATTAGTGGCTTTAGAGATGCCATCGCAGGATAAAGTATTGCTGCAAATTACGGAAATTGCAACTTTATCAATGGCCTCAAAGTTCCATCAAGGATCCTGAGCACATCACTAGTTTAAAATTATGTCAGCAAATTATGTATATATGGCATCAATTGTAAGAATGCATCTTTGGAGTTCTCACACTTTTTCCTCATGAAATTACATAGTGAAAAAAAATTACTAGACTGTGGATTTGAACTCTGCCAAAATCTCACCTCACATTTAACCACATTACTGCATCTTTTCCACAGAATGTTCAAATGGTGAGTTCAAATGTTGATCTTAAGAGAGCAATTAACTAGAGGTGGAACCTGAAAGAATTAGGGTGATGGAAAGCTATTCCATCAAAGACCACAGCCCGCCTTGTGTGTCAACCATACAAATGTTTTCCAAACCAGACCCATTATGTCAGATCCATAAAATAGGGTGGCTATCTACATATTTGTGGAAGTAGTAGTACAGGACAACATGAAAACAAATCAGAATGTAATGCCAAGTTTTTTACACAACATATATTCCTCAATAGAATAAAATTCTTTAAGTATAAGCCAAGAATGAATGATAAATTCAAACCTAGACAGGGTGACATTTATGGTTTTTTGGGGCTGGATATTAAACAATTTCAGCTTATAAACATTTCTTTGTTTTTGTTAACCTGCTCTGTGATATGAAAAGTTTCTATTTATCCTGGTATCATGGTGGTAAACATTGACCACTCTTGCTAAAGAACCAAGCTTTGATTTAACATTGCAGAGACATTTCTATTTATACAGATCATGGAAGTTATGGTACCAAGCTGTTTAAATGCTGGCTTATGGTGTGATCTTGGGGGTGAATTCTAAACAATCCTAATGGATTTCTTTTGTACTATAATTAAGTTATTGGCTATTGAGGCATAACTTACTGTGCCTTATAATGTGTCCAATAAGTTTGTCTCTTCTGGTTTTTAGGGTTTTTATTAGGTATCTTTCCCCCCAAACTCTTTGTAGGACTTTTTTATTGGTTTGGACTTAGATTTTATTGAATACATTTGATCTTCATCATTCCGTATTAGCACCGCATTTCTATTGCTTCTAATCTTCTTTGTCCTGATGAAGTTATCATCCTACCTTCTTCACTGCTTTATAAGAGCAAACTCTAAATCTTTTTTTTTTAATTACTTCCTTGCTTCCAGGCTTGTGCTACTGGGACTAAATCAATTTTTACCCTTGGATTTTGTTTTTAATGATTTCTAGGTTGCCCTCTTAAGCCCTTACCAGTCAATGCTGTACACTTGGGATGATCCAACTAAAGGCCGTTCACTCAAGTGGAATGTTTACAATAGAAAGGCACGTGGATTCAGTGCAGAAATTTGGAAGGTAAGGATGATATTTAAATATCATAGTTTATTTATTTTCATAATATATCATAAAATGAATGAGACCTATGTTTTTTTCATTCTCTCATTGAGATACAGAAAAACTATGAAACAATACTGAATGAAATAATACATAGTTTATAATGTGTGGAGAGAAATAAGAGAAAGTTGATAAAAATGCAAATTGTTTACATCGTGAATTCTTGCTATGCTGATGTTAATCGTGCAGTAAATCATTGAATTCTTTCACATCATGTTTAGACATCCTCTGTTAGTGCAGGGGCAATATTCTTAAAGAAATTGAGCTCTTCACTGTGTTTTATATTTCCATGCAGCTCATTGTAACTCTGTAATGCCATTTCATGAGGGTCATAAAAGTGTGTAATGAGGCATATCTTATGTTTATATTCAATATGATTGTTTTACCACATAAAAAAAAACTAAAAATTACTATCTTTAGATATAAAAGTATCTTGAGATGTTACCTGAAAAACATCAACTCAGTTTTCTCACGAATGGCTGAATTTGGGGTGAACTCAATGTGCCCATGCATCATGTGTGTCATTTTATATGGTAACATCCTTTCAAAAAAAGGGAGGAATCAGGCATAATGTTGTGGAAGATGAACATAATAAGAACTCAGATATTAAAATTTTCCTCAGATAAAAAAAAAAGATTTATCTGTGGAAAATTGTAATATCTGAGTTCTTATTATGTAACATCCTTTAAAAAGGAGTAAATTATAAAATGTTGTTCATGTAGTTAAATACAGTGCCTTTGATCTTTTTGGATAGCATGTATGTTATTATTTGAGTATTAAATTTTGACTCCACTTTTTTCGTAATTTTCTTTTATGTTATCAGGATGGATTTGGGCAAGAAAGGGTCAGCTTTCATACAATCCGTCAGCAGCAACCTGTTGCAGGAATGCCCCCTAATGCTACAGTAACTGCCAAACTCTCAGCTAGCTTTAAACGTCTGTCTCCAAAATCACCTGTCCAAGGAGGAACCAAGGATGAAAATTTGGTTGTAATCGGAAGCAGTAGTAGTGGTGATGATACTGAATCTGGCGAAGATTCCTCTAAGCCTCAGGTAATATTTACTTTGAATATGATTTTACTCATTATATTTTTTTTAATACATGAAGAAATAGTTTTGTGTGCTTTGTCACTTGTTGATTTTCTTGATTGTTATTAGTGACTCAGGCTTGCAAACTTCTTTCCTATTTATCAATATAGTGAAAAATGGGTGATTCATGTTTGGCAGACTCTGTATCCTGATTTAATCATGGAGTTCTTGTATTCTTTTTATTTAAAACCACCATTTAACATTTTTTTAGGGATTGCTTTTTAATGCGCTAAAATGGCAGGGGAGTGAAAGCCGATTATAGTACAACCTTAAGCTTCTACCCATTGATTTACAAAATTATACAATTCTAGACGTATTACCAGGCTTTGCACGGGTACTAGACAGCATTGTTTTTCTATATTGGATACTGTATTGTTAAAGGCATCCACTATCTTAGTACTTGAGTCAGCCAGTAGTGGCGCAGGTAGCACACATTCAAAATGGATGCTATTCTCAGGGTTGCTACAGACCTGGAAAACCTGGAAGAGTCAGGGAAAATGAGAACTTACCTGGAAATTTGCCTTCCCAAGTCAAAATCTGTTTGTTTTAAATGAGTGAGCAATACCATTTTGGGCACTTTCTGTGTGTGTTGGCTTAGTTCTTTTTGTAACTTGCCTAAATGAGGCACTGGAGCTCTTATTTGGTCTTTATCAATTAATTATATGCACCTAAAATTAAATTTCAGGTCCTATTTTGTAGACTCATGCTGAGGTTGATGGAATATTTGTTTCTCCTCAGATTGTGTATGTACAGGTATTTAGGTACTTGCTAGCCATTCCCAAGTCATAATACCGTATTCACTCGTGTAAGCCGCGCCCTCGTGTATCCCGCGCACCCCCATTTTCGGGCAGGCTCGTGAGGAAAAAAAATATTTTTTTCAAAAAATCAATTTTTCCCCTTGAGCCTGCATCATTTTGTCATAACATGATTGCACGTTCTTTAATAGAAATTCTGTGCCAAAGTTAAGTGTTGAAGTACATCTTTCTCATGAATTTAATGCGTTACGTTTTAATATCGTCACGATACACAGCCCGTTTTATGGTGCATATTTTTTTCCTAACATCACACAATAATCACAGTTGTATACAATCACATCATCCAGCTCTAGAAATGGCATCTGTTCGAAATGAAATATCAAGCTAAAATAATTGCAGAATTATATACAATTTCAACGCATGATCATTCGATTACGGAAATCCATCGGCGAATCAACAAATAAAAGCAGAATGCCGTCCGTAACTGATAGATGCCTGAAATGTGATACGTTTGGTTCGTGGTCATAGCTGATAAGTGACTCCCAGCGGGCAACGCCCCCCCCCCCCCCCCTACTTTTGGAAGCCACCTGCGAAGTTAGAGCGTGGGAAAGCGATGAGTGAAATGTGATACTTTTGATGAAATGTGATGCTGACTTGAGAAAAAATATCGCTTTACTCCGACCCCCTAACTATGAGCGCCGAGGCGAGGGTGGGGGGAGAGAGAGTGGTGGACGGGAGAGGAAGAGGCGGGCCAAGGACGCGTAGCCGTTCGCTGGACTGCCGGAAGCGCCAGCGCTCGGCGTGAAGGCCTGTGGAAAAAACCGTTGGACATCCTCTTTGCTTTACACGACTATAGTACTTGTATTAAACTTACATACTAACTTGAGGAGTATCCACATTGAAAGATAAACGATGCAGCTAGAACTTATATCAAAGCTCATTTTCGTATCACTTCTCATAGCCGAGTAGCATTTCTGCGAAATGATCGATTTTAGGCAAGTTAACTAATTTTTTCTCCGATATGGTTGATATCAAGTATGCACAAGTATGTATCAAGCCCTATGAAATAAGTTCTAGCAACATCCTTCCTGCGCCAAACGGTGAAAACAGAATTTCTTTATCTATTAGCATGGCGATGTAAAAGTCAACGGTCTGAAAATGAATTTCCTGGCGTGGTATCCACTTCCATAAGTGAATGATGCTTCCTATAAAAGGGAAGTAGAAACAGATTAGAGTTCCGATTCTCTCTTTGCATGCGCCGATGCACTATGTTATTTATCCCATTGATGTGGCGATGCGTTTCAAAGCTCACTAGGGCGCTACGCAACATAATTTCAGGTTGTGGAAAAATCATGAAGGAGTGCGAAGTCAACCTCACAGCTACCACCGGGGTAAGGGTACAATTTGAATCGACCGAAATAACGGCTCCCTCGTTCGAGCATCGGCCGTATCAATCTAGTGTTGGCTGCCGAGGCCCCTGAAAGGCGGTCCAACCCCTCCCCCACTAGTGAAAGCCACCTGGGTAAAAGCGAAACTGGGCGAGGGTAGATAATAACAGATAAGGTGAAGGAGTGATCCTCTCGGGTTACCCCCTTTTCTTTCTCGCTGAATGAGTCCCTCGCAGATGAATGTCGTCGCATCCAGACATAAGGAACGAAGAACTTTTTTCTTGAGGGATCTTCTGGGAAAAACCGGTTTGGACACGCCAATTGTTCAGATCTGACTGAGGTATCACCCTAAAATCTGACAGCTTTATTGTTTCCGGCTGAGTGATTGAGAGGGATAGCTGGATGGAGGGACTGCCTGTAAGGCAATTTCCACAAACCTTGGGAAGGATATTTTACCATTCGTCACGATAACCTAAATATAGCCTCGTATTGCAGGTAATAATTATTACCACAAAACGATTGAATGAATGGAATCATGCCTCTATTTGATGCGAAGGCAGCTTGACACATGGAAGTCGATTTCCATTGAAATGTAAAGAGTAGCAATATCTCCAAATATATCACTACTTGCAGGGTATCTTTCGGCTTTCGTCTTACTTCCGAATCATCCGTAAAAATTTATGACGCAAGTAAACAATTAACATTGCAAATTGATATATCGAGATAATATTGTTAAAATTCGTCGCAGCAAAGAGGGGTAGTACCAATCCGCGAGTTGCTGCACTCCACACCGCCAGCTGTAACGGCAAAATAACTTATCCGGTGGCGTCAAATTTGACATTACTTCACACGTTTGAATTTTTTGATTGGATATGTATTTTCGTAAGTCAGATGATCGTAAGGCGAGGACTTAGTGTATTCACTTTGGAGAAACTAACGACAGGAACTTAAGGTAAAATGGTGCGCGGCTTACATGAAAATCTAGAGGATTCGTGTAAGCCGCGCACCCCCATTTTTTCACCGGCATTTTCGGAAAAAAGGTGTGCGGCTTACACGAGTAAATACGGTAACCTCCAGCATGAGTCAGTAAAATAAAAAAGATGGAGCAACAGCATCTCTAGTCCATTGAGTGCCCTTATTTCCCTTTTTGTGGGAGTATTAGGACTCAAATGTCTGAGGAAACATGATTTTACCTTCAAAAGCCTTACTTCACATGGTGAAGAGATATTTTCATTGAGAGGTCAAGGTACACAGGAAATGCAGGAATTGTTAATGATTAAAATGGAAGGGAATCCGTTACTTCCTGAAAGAATTAAAATATATGGAGGTACTAGGATTTAGTTGTTTTAGTGTATAGCTCAGAATATGTTTCATTCTTTGTGAGATCTCTATTCTGAATGTGATTTATACGAATATAATATTACTGTTAAATCACAATTGCTAATCACCCGTTGGAATATGGGCGAAACTATTGTCTGAAAAAGCAACCTATGTGGTGGAAACCTGGAAATGGAGAAGCATTCATCTATCCTATGGTTGGTTTGACATGGCTTTCCACTCTATGATTCTATCAGCTAACCTCTTCATCTCTACATATTTCTTTGTTTTCTTATCATTCTTAATTTGCTCCATGTATCTCAGCCAAGGTCTTACTTTGCTTCTGGCTGTCTTCATTAGACACTTATGTGAAAAAATGTGCCAAATTAGGTTGTCCCACCTTTTCTTTCGAGTTCTTAAGAGAATTCAATCATTTCATACTCTTCTCAGTGCCTCTTCGTTAATTGATTCATCAATCCTCTTGTAAGTCCAATTGTGTATCTTTCTATGCATAAATTCCTCGGAGATGATGTTTTTAATCAGCTACTTTTAATTTGTTTGAAATCCTAAGAGTGGTGCTCCTTGTTCATTCTATTGTCCTAATCCGTATTTGCCCTTTGCTTTTCCTTCTTGGTTTTGTGTGAGAATGGCATTCCAGTGTCCAAGATATTTTTCACAGACCACTTCGATTTCTTCATACTCTGTCATAAGCATATAAACTTGTGCAGTTATTGTGTTTGTCAGCTTAGTTGCTATCTTAACAATGACTATCCTTTTTGTTACACTGGACGAAGCTTTTAACATGCATTCTAGCGCTCTTCTTAAGCATAATTCCTACCCCTACATGTTAAATGATCCAGTGTGTATGATCCTGTTGCTTCCTCTCCAAAAGTCTTCCACTTCAGACCACTTAATCTCACTGACTTCCAAATGCCAAGGTCTATCCTCCACTCAAAGACTGACAGACACTACTCTCTTTCAGTCACTCCATCTACGGCATTTTATAATTTAGTGTAGATAAGACATGGTTGCTAACAATGCTAGTAGTGCTTTAAATTAAAATTTCTGCTATGGCACTCATTCAAGGTTTGTGACTGAATGCATGTTTACTTATTGAAGTACATAATATGTATAAATTACTTACTTTTTCAGGTATTGAAGAAAACCCGAAAGGATAAAGTCACAGTTTACTGGGTGAGCTATTTGGATGATCACCAAAGAGTGTTTCTTTTTACACAAGATGAAAGGATAGCTCTGCAAGCTAGGAGCAGGATTGATGCTGAGAAAAGTCACCTTGAAGTCTTCCTTTCCTTAAACAGCATAGGTGTATCTTTGGTAAGAATATTATATTGCCTCGTGCACATTACTGTGGTTTTAAATTCTTAAAAGTGAATAACAGTTATGTACAATAATAATAAGTACAGGAGAACCTAAAATATTGCTTAAGATTCTACAATTTATTAGTTACTCCTAAAACAGCCTTCCAACCTTTGACCCCTGCTAACTTTTCATCTTAAAAACCAATTTTCGGTTCAAGTTATGAAAGTAAAAATTTTACCTGCCTAATAATTATAAAATTACTAGGCCTGTATGCCAACCACTGGCTGTGATGGATATATGAGGTATTAACTCTGAAAGTTTGGAATATCTATCAATATGAAGTTGCCAAGAATGTATTGCAAAACTATTCTTGAGAATCAGAATTGACCTTTCTTTCTGCTAAACTATGATGGTATGGGAGTTTTTTAAATCGATTTTTTTGTGCATTATACTGTGTTTATTAGTGTTTTTCAGCATGGGTTTTTCTGGGTTGTTCATCATTTTAGTATTTTAGAGTTTTATTGTGAGTTAAAAAGCAACACTAACTTATCCTTTTATTTTAGATTAGCCTGTCATCATTGAAATATAAATAATTTACAGCTGTTGGTTCACTTTCAGCCAAGATGCATAGCACAATTTTATTGTCACTTGCATTATAATGGACAGTTTTGATATGAATGTTAATCCATTCCCTTCCTGTTTAATTATTGGCATTTGCAGGTACTCTTGTGTGGAGGAAATTCTGCCTTACTTCTGGTAGCATTACAGTCAAGTGGGCTTTAATGCCAACTAATTCTCATAGTTTTCCATATAAGTTTTCATGGTGATTTACCATAAGTAGAATATTGTACATATTTATGGGCAGCTGCTATTTTATTAATATTCTGAATTGCTCTTGCAGCAGCGAAGTTTTATTCTCATTAAAAAAAGATTAGAAAGTGAAGTTTTTAGTACCAAATTATATTCGTATCCTGTTCTGATGTTACTGTATAAGTTATAATTTAAATAAAATATTGTTGTTACTCCAGCTACTTACTCTAAGTAATCCTGTCATCAAAATTGAGTCTATAATTAGCCAAACCTTTCCTCTTTCATTATTCGTAAATGTTTGACAATTCTTTTTTGATTACATAATGGTTAATTTACCATTATGTAATTAAATAAAAAATTAACCATTATGTAATAAAAAAAGAATTGTCAAACATTTACCATCATGTATCATTTGTTTATAGCCCTGAAAATGTATAAATAAAAATCCGAAACGTCGGCAAAAGTTAAAAAAAAAATAAATATATTATTAGACCTAAACTCAAGACATTTGCACCATATAATCCAGTGATATATGGATATTTCAAATATGGTTGTGAATGAAAAAATGAAGATGACTTTATAGCTTGGACAGAGACTGAGAACTTTCGTTATCTGCATACGCTTTTCAGTTTTGTGCATGAATAGAGGTTTGCATGCAGCTTAATATTTCTACTGTAGCTAAATCTCCTTTCTTTCAATTTTTATTATATTCAACCTCCAACTTGATTAATTGAGTGAACTTGTGAATGAGCTAAATTGAATGTTGAAACAAAATGTTTTCTAGGCCACTGAAAGTGCGGGTCAGGTGAAAGAAGTGGCCTATGCTAGTATCGTGGATTCAGCTCCTCTGTGGGAGGTGTTAGTGTCTCATCGGTGGAAACTTCTTCCATTAGAACTTGCAACTTGGATTGAAGAACGCTGGTCTACTGATTCAAAACGTGCACAAATGAGGGATTATGTCAATGTGAGTTACTTTAATCTTAATCAGTGCTTGCTTAATGAGTATATGAGATTATTTTTTCATATACTGATGTAACCTTTCTATCAAGGTTATAAAAGATTCCAAATAATTTTATTTAGCCTTAACAGTCAAAATTCTCTTGAGGATTTCTTATTACTTAAATAAAACTGCAGTAGTTGTACTGTTCACTTAAATTTTAATGTAAAATATTACATAACACGTGTTTCGACGCTTAGGGTGTCATCATCAGGTCTACCTAGTTGTATGAAGAAGACTATAGCTTGGACAGAGACTGAGAACTTTCGTTCTCTACACATGCTTTTCAGCTGTGTGCATGAATAGAGTTTCATATGCAGCTTGATATTTCTACTGTAGCTAAATCTCCTTTCTTTCAAATTTTATTGTTATTTTTATTTTTTTTTTAAATCCTCTGAGTGCGAGGTGACCCAGGGAAAGGAACTGGCCCCCCTGAATGTGTGAAATTCATATGCCTGTAGCTTAGTCCGGGGTGAGCTCTACCCTCAACTATCCTAACCAACCTTCTGGTTGAATCACTGAGTGAGTGATTTTTATTGTTATTAAAAATAAATGTACCTAGTAGACCTGATGATGATACCCTAAGCGTCAAAACACGTGTTGTGTAATATTTTACATTAAAATTGAAGTGGACAGTATAACTACTGCAGTTTTATTTAAGTACATACTAAATTGCTGTTCCACCATATAACGCCAGAAACTGTCGAATTTAGGATTTCTTATGAAAAATATTACCAATATTTTGCCTACTCAACCTCATTAATGATATACTTGGCATTAATAATGACATTTTGTTGTTATAAATAAATTAAAAATGATCTGTTTTAAGGCGAGACCTTTATTAAATGACCCCCTTCCCAACCTCCAGAAAAGGCTCCACAGACTGGTCTTAAGGCCATCCATGTGTAAATTCTGTTTGATGTCACGAGTCACTTTTTTTTCACTTGTTATTCAAGTAATATGTCCTTTTGTGGATGTTTTGCCAAGTCCAAGGAGAAAGATGGCAGAATATAAATCCATGGCAATTTCATGCTGTTAACTTTTTATTTAAAAGCATTAATTCACTGACTCAATTTCTTTAGAATAATTTCCATTGGCATTTATTTCAACATTTCTTTTCACTCTTAAAGGTGGATTTTGAGAAGATGCAAATGACAAAACCATTTTATGGAGAGCTCCGCAGAAGGCATTATCCTGGTTTATGGGTGCAGTACAGGAAGTCTGAAAACCAAAGCTACCTCCATTTCAAAGTTCATAGATTTCAGGTAAACAATGGGAATTCTTAAATACTGTTATAAAAGAATTCATGCCGTAAATAGAAGTTACACTATAGTTCATTCCAAATGACTTGGTGGCTGGGAAGGTGGGGCCAGTTGGGGGGAGGAGCTTGAGCCCAGTCATGAAGTCTTGGGGTAGCCAATAGGAGCATGGGTGGGGAAATTCCTTCTCCCGGGACCTCAGTCTTGCTGTGCCTTCTGTCATGCGAAGGTCTGCTCTCTCCTTGCCATGTTGCTACGTGTCCTGCGTTGACATCAGCGATATTTCAAGTATGGCAGACCAACAAGGTCTGAAAATATCAATATTGAACTATCGAATACAGAAATTTGAATAATTTGGAAATTTATTGCGTATTTCAGCCGAACACTTATCTCCTTTCCCTTCTTACAATAATTCACGCCGTAAATGATATCGATTATACTTTGTTTGTCATCGGCAACCAAAAGAAGAACGATGAGCGCCACGCTCCGACCTCTTCAGATCGATCTGAGATCTCAGACCGGTAAGGGAAAGCGGGCTGACTCGGCTCGCCTACAGATCGATCTGGCCAGCCCGTTCCGTTTACCATACCGAGCTAAGCCGGTCAGATCAATCTGAGATCGTTTGGTAAACGTAGTGTATGAAGAATCTCCACCAAGACCCTGTGGTCCAAAAATACTGAGACTGAAAATTTTCAAATTTACTGCTTCGCCTGGGGTTAAATCAACTGTTCTGAGGGAACTGGGAAGTGTACTGAGTGAGATACATTTTGCTTTCAATACACTATTGGCAGGTTTTTGGACTTCTGTGCGTAGGGAAGCTGACAGGTATGCGGAATGCTATTTGAGGTCTCCTTCTACCCGCATAAGTGCTTTGACAAAGGAATTGTTCAAATCTAGTGCCGATGAAATATAATCATTTTTTGCATTGTGTGTATTGATGGCGCAAGTAAAAAAATAAAACAAAAAAATAATGGAGTCCCCGTGCTGTACTGAAACACCGTTTTTCAGAAAAGTGATACTGTATAGGCGGTTTCTACTCTTCAAAAATTTTGCATTACGCTGAAAATGAAAAATAGATGAAAACAACAAACTACGAAAAAGTTCGCCTGTGATTGATAATGTGAACAGAAAATTTCAGTAATGAATGACCCACAGCTAAATCTTGCAGTCGATGAATTTGAAAAAATTTAGCATAACGTATAGCGTAAAATATTTTTGTATATGATGGACATGGCACTATGTAATTTGTACGTATTGTTTAAAGAAGTTTCAAGCAAAAAATGCAGTTCGATGATTTCAGGGAAAATGTGGCGGAGCAAATCCTGGAGTGAGTAAAATTGCGCAAGTACAAGCGGCGAGGACGACTGACATCTGGCCCTTCGCCGATTAGATTTCAAGAAGCAAACTGGGCTAAAAAGGAATCCATCTCTAATCTGTGAACTTCGTGAACGACTGGGGAAGAAGAAAGAAGGTCTGGAAGGTACAATGCGACTTTGCATTGTTCACTTTCCCATCTACTCTCAAGCCGAGTTCACATGTATCTGGAACGGGTGCAGAATGCGTAATGCGCAAATCCATCTATCTAGCAATCACACTCTGCCTTTCTGCAGCTTCCTTGCTTGTGATTGGCTAGATATATTTCCACGTTCTGCATTCCGCATACATTCCGGATCTATGTGAACTTGGCTTGAGAGTAGATGGGAAAGTGAAAAATGCAAAGTCGCACACCTTCCAGACTACTTAAAAAAATATCATTCAAAAGAAACGTCGATGTTTGACGAAAATTTTCTCAATATTTTTAATTTAAAAATTATAAATTATTTTCAAGTACTTGTATTTATTTAGGTTTTTATATATATGTACATTTAACCAAAGTAGTACGAAAGTTATTATGATTAGAGTGAGAAAAACTCCCCGGGATCAGTACAAATGAAAGATGATTTTTTGATTTTTTTACAGAGTACACCTACATTGAAATTGCAATAAAATAAGGAATAATAATTGAAATGAAATTAATACTTCAGTGATGAAAGTATAAATAATTAAAAAGAAATAAAAGTTTAAAGCTAATTTATTTCAAAAGAAACAAATTTTATGCAAGATATTATGCAAAGTTGTATTTTTTACATTGTTTATAAAAAAACTAAAAATAGTAGTTTATTGTGCATTAAAATATTTTAATCTATGGAAAAGACTATGAGATAAAAAATAATTTCCAAATGAAAATTTTCAGAAAATTAAATAGGGTTTTAAGGGCAGAAATTCTATGGAAAATTAAGAGGCGAATGGGTTAAGATTTCCCCAAGTCTATTCAATTATAGCTTATAGTCTTATCTTTGCTGAACATGTTGGTTCACATTTTTTTAATTGCCCCTCCTCTTCCATTCATTTTTGCTCGTTGATTGGATTGTGTAGAATATCAATGGTATTGCAGTTACATATCATGTATGGTATACTTGTAAAATCATGATTTTTGCCATGTATAGGTCCTCAAATTACATAATTCTAGTTAACCTTTTCATCCTTTTGCTAAGGGAAGCATATGTTAGTTTGCTGGGGTGACTGCAGGGAAAATATTCTTGTACATTTGACCACCACCACCCTATCTTCTAGTTCCTCTCCAAGTCTTATGGAGGTTTGAATGGGAACACTTCTGTATTATTTTGGAATTTAGTGCTCTATTATAAGATTATTATGGGAAAGCATATGTACCTCAGATAAGGTTTATGATAATGTGGCATACTTACTTAAACATTAGATATCATGGCTAATAATAAAAGAATTTACATATTGTTTGGATAAAGTTCATGACAAAACGGCAGGTAATGTCTATATTCGCCAGTTAGTGAGAAAAAATGTACCCTGATTTTAAGGGTCCTTTACCTGATACTCCTTTGCCTGTGAATGAAAGGGAGAATATGTACTCTACTCACTTTTCTTCCTCACAGAAGCAAAACAACAGCTGAAAGGTTAATGAGTGTGACCATAAATTAAGGAACTACTGGTATTTGTTGCTTGAAGACCTTTTACTGCCACCTACCTCTACATTATGCATAAGATATAATGCAATTATTGTGTGATGACAATGTATGCAGCATAAATTAAAATTTCTGTGAATATTTTACTATTTTAGGTAGATAATCAACTTCACGATGCTATTTTTCCCACCGTGATACACCCCACTCCTATTGCACAAAGAATTGTTCAACGATTTGGTACAAAGCCTTGCATTGAAGTACTGCTAATGAAGAGACATCGACATACTGAGAATCAAGATGTATATAAGTAAGTGAGAACATGTGTAAGTTATTGCTGCTTCATGAGTATTATTCTAAGCCAGATAAAGAGTAATAATATTGTATTTTTTTAAATAGGTATATCAAGATACTAGTTCAGAGTTTTTCAATACAAATGGACCGAGGATTTCTTCTTACTGCTAGTGACATATTTTCTGCATGGCAACCTGAAGAAAAAGCTTCAGTTAGAATTAGAGCTGATATTGCATTGGTACATGCTCCACTCTCTTCAATTGCTGCTAAAGTGAGTACCTTGTATTGTTTTAAGTCATCTTGTAGAAATATATTTATATTTAAATTTATGATTTATTGGAAACAAAATTTTAATACAATGAGATCCCATTCATCTGTGGGCTTTTTATTTATGTTCTGTTTACCAAATTTCTGGGTCCACTCAGGAGGCATAAGGGAACGACACACTTAAATTCTCTCAAAACTGCAAGCTTCATTCCAGGGCACAGATACATTCGCCACACCTTGTGTGCCCCTCCCAGTTCATTACATCTCCCACTGCTGTGCGCATTCCTTGTCACTTACATGCAGACATCGCTCAGCATCCCCTTGTGTCCAACAAGTTTGAATCTTATTGGCTGCCAATGGTTGCTGCGTCTCTTCCTTACCATTGTAGATTCCAGAGCCATATCTTAATCTAACTCCATACTCTGTAATTGAGATGTCTAGCAAGGAAAATGGCCACTTAGAGTGGAGTCAAGCACTGTCCGTTGTCCCTGCACTTACAACCACCCCCCTCAAAAGTGAATCGCTGTCTATGACATAACAGCGATTCATTAAATCTTAAAATCAATAGTGAATTAATACACCAGCCCATAAATAATAAAAGTTAGTACATCTAGCAGTAAACAAGTACAAGTCAGGGATAATTAACTGCCCTTGATTTATCCAAATTTAAACATTAAGAAGGAACTTCCTGACTAAAATCTAGAATGTTTCACCGGAGAATATTATTCACTCATGTCTTTATGTATCCTCTTCACCCATCCCAGCACTTCACATTAAACGGCCCTCGTCTGATAGAAACTCCATTACTGATATTTCCTACCCAAGTACATGCCTCACATCCAACTCTGGTACCCATTACTTGATCAGTAATGGGTACCAGACAGTCGATTTAAACCTCGATTGACAGTCGATTTAAACCTCCAATAAATTAGTTCTTCATACTGCACTTACACTTATGCATTAGCCTGTGATTTATTTTCACTGAAATGTAGATCAGCAATCTTAATCCAATCACTGAATTAAGTTAGAATTGATTCTCTCCTGGTGAATATTGAACTTCTGAATCAGCATATGATTCTTCTCGGGTTGCACGTGGGATCAGAGAGATAACGCCTGAGAGAAAATCGGTATGCTGAAGTCACTTACGGGTTTAACCGCACGAAGGAAAACGAGCTTCGCTCCCAAAATATACCGACCTCGGTGTGCGTAGCCGTATGCGAAGTCCACCGCCCCCGAAAATCCTTGCTGTAAATCATTTAAACTGTAAGGCCGCGAATTTCAGGATGCATCTCGGCTAGAAAACAATGTAGTCCCGGCCCATGCGCCCAATGTACAGCGTCCCTACCTACGCCAAAGAACACCGGACAGTCGCTATTATCCCTCCCTCTGCAGCATCCCCACATCGGGCGAAGTCGTAATTGGTGTTTAATCACTGCTGGAACACTGTGGAAGCATCTTCCGTGTGAAATACCCACCCAAGCGACAGCCATGCCCCTGGAAATTAGGCAAATATGAATTTTTACCAGGAAAATCGCTATTTTCCAGAATTTGAAGCCGTTGCGCGACCCCTAAACGTTGTCCGATCGAGCCCAAATTTTTTCCCCTTTCTTTTTTACCGGATTGGAACCAAGAACCGACTAAGCCGGTCAACATTTCGAACATTGCCAATTTTGTAATCACCCTACTGGTAGATACTATGAAGAAAAGAAAAACAGCAGGCTCACCTCTGTGAAAGCATTCAAGCATCACAATATGATGTCACAGAAGCAGTCCAAAGTATGCACTTAGAGCCAAAGTCCACAAAGTTAAAGCCAAACATAGAACACAATGAGGTGCTCGCTCTTTTGATGAATTTTGAGGATACCGGGACTAGCCACAATATTACCTTTACGGATGACACCATAAAGTTAATACCATGGCTAGTCACGATATCCTCAAAATTTGCCATTGATGTTGGACTGTGGTAGGACTTACTGGACTGATTCCAATAATTTGATATGTTAGGAAAAAATAATAATGAGAGAATGGGGTCTAATATCAGGCAAACTGAAACATAAGGGAGAGAAGGAGAAAGAAAGGAAAAAAAACACTGCTCACCCACCAATTATCCATGGAAGTCATCTCCCTCCATCTTGGGCCCAAGTTCCGTTTAGACTTATCATGAGTGCACGTGAGAGGGAGAGAGAAAGGCATATCGTCCTTTCCAGCTAATCTCAAGGCAGATAAAAAAAAATGCCACCTGTCAGCAACTGACTGAACTAAAAATGATTAATTAAATGGGGAGTGTGGAGGGGGCAATACAAAAGGGTTTGTGTGGATGGTCGTCCAAATAGAGAAAAAACTTGGGAAAATCCATGCAGACTAGTTCATAGATGGGCATAAATGGTTCACTTTAGAGAGTAGTTCTCTATGTTATAGTTCACCTATTTTAACTATTCAACTGAACTCTTCACTGTTGCCAGGGTTGCCTACAATGTAGGGTAAATACATGATGTGGATTTTTAATAAAGGAGGGTAGGATTATACCACGTATTGTTCACCTCTTTTTAGCAGGGTAGATAAAGTAAAGTTATTGAATTCTGTTTATATTTCCATTTTGTATCATTTCAATCCCTGTTGGAGGGCGAAGTGTATTGCAACTTACTTCTTTTATTTATAAACCTCTTTAAAACTAGATGTGTATTTTTGCCTTTCGTCTAGTGAAACTTTTTCTACAAACTAGACCCACTATATTAAGTAGTAATAAGATGCCCCTGGGAAGAGGATAGTTACCTCTATCAGGGTGGGATGTTAATGATATCAGCCAATGAAATAAATATCATTAGAGGTCCTACCCAAATTTCAAATTTCTTGGTATAGGATCCCAGGATATAAATCGAACACCAGTGATGCAGCAGAGAGATAACAATAGAATTAGAGCCCCATTTTCAGATCTGAGATATAAGCATTATGTAGTCCCTCTATTGAATGATCTAATTTTAAAATACAAGAAGAGTTGTTTTTGTCATGAATACTTCACAGAAAAATATCTGTAGAACAGTTTATCTACAGAATTAGCTGCATCAAATTCATCTCGTTTGTGGCAGGTTTGATCTAAATTTTACAGTGACATTTTCCTATACCTATCCGGAGTAATGGCGATAATTTAGATAAAAGGATTTTACAGGGTGTCCACGGACCCTTGAAAACCTGGAATTATTCGGGAATTTCCCGAGCCTTGAAATTTCCGTGAATTATGTGGGAATTTCTGGTTAAATCCGGGAGTTTTTAAAATAATCATTTCAAGGCGAAAAAATCCTTATTTTATAATTTAAATCTACTACGAAGGCCATAAGATATATGTTGTTTGATAACTGTATATAATGTAATGGACTTAGCGTAGCAGGATGTCTGCCAATCGGGAAAAGTCGGGAATCCGGGAAAAAGTCGGGAATTTAGAAATGTCGGGAAAAAATCTGGAAAAAGTCGGGAATTCGCTGAAAAATAATCAAAATTCGGGAAAAGGATAAGTGATGGTTGCTCGCAAATCGTCACGTTAAAAATTGGAACTGCAGACCTAACATTACGAAATGAGATCTTCTGTTTCCCTTTTTTTTTATCCATCGGTATCAAGGAGGTGTTCTTTTAAACCTCTCTGATAGGTATGTGTGAGTTTGCGACTTCCGTCGTTCGATTACCAATCTGTACTAGACGTGGGCACCGTTTCCTGCGTGCTGCCGCGCGACAAATCGGCGCGGTCGGTTGCAGGCTGAAGATGGTATACTTCCCTCTTGCCCATGAATGATTGTCTAAACAATGACCTTGACCGCGGTTATTACAATGCTACCAAAGATTCAAGTGATCTATAGATCGTATTATAGTACGATAGTGACATTTTGCGTTTTTCCATGCCTCTGAGGGTGCAACTCTGTTGAATTCCACTAGATATATTGTATTTAACCGCCGCATCCTAATTTTTTCTGTGGAATTGTAGTGTTTTATTTCACCCTCATCATGAAGGGATTCAATTCAATAAAGCCTACGGTTTTCCATTTGGTTATTTGCATTTTCTATTGAATTCTGTTGCTTCATTACGTCATAACGCAAGCATTACGTCTTCATGATAGAACAGAAATCCGCCCCTGGAAAGTAAAAACATTATATTACGTCGTCGCCGATGACGCCGTATGTGCCGCCATCGGGTCGGAAGAGGGTCGGCTGCCGCCGCCGCAGACGAATATGTCGTTGGTGCCTACGTCTACTTTTTACTAAAGCTGTCCTATCCAGAGCTATATTTTTATTGGAGAACTCGTCATTTGCCAGCTAGTGCGATGGAATGTCTTTGTTATTCGTATGATTGGGAAATTGCTAGCTCGAAAGCCGCCGGAAAGTCTAGTTCAAATGTCGGCATGTGCGAGTTTTACACTAAGTCGTTCATTTGTATGGGAGAACTCGCTATTTGCCAGCTAGTGCGGTGGAATGACTTTGTTATTCGTCTGATGGGGAACTCGATAGCTCGAATGCCGCGGGAAAGTCTAGTTCAAATGTCGGCATGTGCGAGTTTGCAACAAAACCGTTCGTTTGTACTGGATAACTCACCATTTGTCAGCTACTGCAATGGAATGTCTTTGTTATTCGTCCGATGGGGAACTCGATAGCTTGAAATCCGCCGGAAAGTCAAATTCAAATGTCGGGATGTGCGAGTTTGCAACAAAATCGTTCGTTTGTACTTGAGAACTTGCCATTTGCCAGCTTATTGCGGTGGAATGTCTTTGTTATTCGTCTGATGGGGAACTCTCTAGCTCGAAATCCGCCGGAAAGTGTATTTATTCTGTCGGCATGTGCGAGTTTGCAGCAAAATCGTTCGTTTGTACTTGAGAACTTGCCATTTGCCAGCTTATTGCGGTGGAATGTCTTTGTTATTCGTCTGATGGGGAACTCTCTAGCTCGAAAGCCGCCGGAATGTCTATTTAATGTGTCGGCATGTGCAAGTTTGCAACAAAATTGTTCGTTTGTATTGGAGAACTCGCCATTCGTCAGCTCGAGTTGAGTTGGTGCGTCAGTCGTCAAGTTTGTGTCTGCTCAAGAGGTGCCTTTGGTTTGACTGGCTACGGACATCATTTCGTCAGACTTAATTAAGATAAGGATTATTAATACAGTAACTGCAGTCAGCATTCTATGAGTGTGATCTGTGTAACTGTGATTGAACGAAATCTCGTGTCCAGATGTAATTAAACAGGACTGCGATACGAACTATTGACCTTCACAATAACACATTAAAAATTAGGCTTTTTGGTCTAGAATTTTAAACATTTAGTCTTAAAATGTCCTGAAAAAATCTTGAATATCTTTTTCATATACTAGGTAGGTATGAATAAATAAATCGAAGACCGGAACTTAGTTAGGCTCATTGTAACATCAGCGTCACGTCAAGATACCCTCTACCCTCTTTTTTTTACTTTTACTTTTACCCTCGTTAAGTTATCACCGTACAATAAGACCTGTTCACCGGCTGTAGTATTCGTCGGTGGTGGCGTCGTGACTAATTTTTTTGCGGCGTGTGGTGGTGCTCCGGTATCCATGCCATTGATATCTACGGCGCTAATTGATTCCTGACGACTGACAATTGGACTCCAAGAAATATGAGGTTCAAGACAAAGATTTAAGATTGAGTATGCATCGTAGCACTGAGTAAAATTTGTGAGCTTCACGATCTGAATTTGACTACGACAGCGTGGCGGCAGTCATGCCGACGAGCAGACTCGGTGGCACGGCGTGGACTAGCTGTTGGTGGCGCGGCGGCGCACTGTCTAAAGGCCGTATCACACTAGCGTTCATCGGAGTGGTTAGCAGGCAAAGATTATATGTTAGCGGGAGTGGGAGTGGTTGCGGGTGTTGGTTCTTCCAATCACATTGTGCGATGTGGTTGTTGGTTGGCCGTCACAGCATTGGCCGCATTTCAATTAGATCACCCACAAAAAAACTTTTTTCGCTTGAAAACAAACCTTCGTCCTTTATTGGCCCTGTTTAATATGCTTTTATCTTAATGTGGATGGATTTATCTTGATTAAATCCCAATGAAATATTTAATTCAGAGTCATAGTTTACACACTTTAATACCGATCGTGACAACAATACAATATAAAGAATAAATAAACTTCTAACATATAAACAAACATCATGTTGCGAATCAAACTCATACATGAAACTGTCCCCATGTTTTGTTTCACTCATGATCTATACATGAGAGCAAAACAAATATAAAACAAGTATGCGTGCAACGGCAGCAGATGACGTGGTCACGTGATTAAATCCGAGTCCGTGATTGGCTGCGGTTGCGATTCTCAGTCAGAAAAATAGATGGTCGGCTATTCTCGCACCCGCTCACCACTGCCTTTCTATTGGTTGACGAGTTAACCGCAACCACTCCAACGAACACTAGTGTGATAAGGCCTTAAAATTGGGCTAAGGCATGGACACAATTCATCAACAAATACCTTAAGCAGTGGCGAATATAGGTTATCACTTTAGGGGGGGGGGGGGGGGGGGGGGAGGCAAGACTATCCGGCTGTAGTTTAGGAGGCCTATTCTGAATGAAAATAAGGACGAGATATTTATCAGAATAGCACAAAAAGTGGCTATTTTCACGATTCTGGAGATCCAGTGGCTATTCGGTATTCTGAATGTTGAAATAGCCACAGGAAGTGGCTATTATAAAGATGACAACAGCGCGGTGGCTATTTGGTATTCTGAATGGTGGATAGCATCGGTCAGGGTCGAATTATTATTGCTCGGCCTTAAATACCGGGCTATTCTCAATAGCTCTACCCTATCTCACGTATGGCAGAGATGGAAATTGGCTCTTCTCCGGCTTGACACATTACTAATTCAAGAGAAATGGGTTAATTCGCAGAGTGAAAAGTTTTTAAAATGCGCATACTTGGCATGATGACTGACATGGATTTCACGGCAATACGTTAGTTTAACTGGGTTAAAAAGATGTTCAGGCTGGTGTGATGAAAGCGGACATTAACCACGATAGTTTAGACTGTGACTCCGCTAAAATCAAAGATATTTCCAAGCATATACGTACACACAAGTAAACGAGGGTTTAATTTAAAACAGCATGCTATATTTATTCAAAGGTCATTCGCTTTGACGAAGCGTAATGGTAAACTTAAGTAAAAATCAACTCAAACAAGTACAATTTCACCGCATTTAAATGGTAATAATTCACTTACATTGTGTTATTCAAAATAATGCATTAAGTTGTCATTACCCACTAAAACCTGTTGTTTACGTAATAGCTAATCTTCAACAATTATAAAGGCAGTAAAATTGTTTCTGTGTCATTTCAATGGAGACTGATATATTTACGATGAGAGAACTATCGCGTATATCTGCCCTTCAGTTGCGGATTATTTCCCATTATGAATTGAACATATTTTAATTGCTACTGGCCACAGGATAACATTATAATATCCTATATAATAATTTCTTACTCCGTTATGCAATTTGCCAGCCCAAAGACATGTTTCCCATCGCTTATTCCTACTTATAGGGAAGACGAACACTACAAAAATCTTGGTTAGAATTTCCCAAGCATATGTATGAACAAGTATACTAGGGTTGAATTAAAAAGAGCTCACCACTTTCGTGTATCGTAATGGCAAACTTAAGTAAACATCAACAACAAGTCCAATGACATCACGTACATGGGGTCTTCTTCAGGGAAATTAATTCATAAACTTTTCATTACCGACAAAAACGTCAGGTGTTTACTAAATAGCCAATCCTCAACAATTATAAAGACAGTAAAATTATTTCTGTATCATTTCAACTGAGACCGATATAAACATTTTTCTATGCCCATCTCTCGCTTACATTTACCTTCTAATCAATGCCACTACCAACTTTAACAACAGTCAATGGGAGCTCCCAGGCCATTACTGCCAGTTGAATAAGAAATCACAGAGTAGAATAACATGTATTACGATAATGATAATTCACGACCGAAGGACTACTTGCGATACTTATGTGTCAAAACAGCCAGTCACAAAATACAAATGTCAACATGCGATATACAACTCGCTGATAGCATAATAAGGTTCACTACTATCACTCAATTGGTACAGGGAAAGAGGAAACTCCATACATTATTTAATACTTGGGATCGCAGGCATTATTTACATAAATAACTTTTAAAATGTAATGTTAAAATCTTACTACAGCAGAACTCACATTAGTATTCACCGCTCCGCCATAATATTATCGTAAGTCATTTTATAGAATATGTGGAATATATTGCTTCAAGCTTGTAAGTTAAAAGTTACAGCTTATAATACATAAAAAGTATTATATTTATAATTTTATCTTAAGAGGTAAAATAATTCATAGATTATAAGAGGGAATGAATATTTCATCGAAGCTAGAACGCCAGCTTGCTTCTCATTGGCTGCTGAAATTTCAAATTACCATTCTGAAAAGTTTTCATACCGGAAGAGGCGGGCAAAGACAACTTCGTCACAAACACTAGTTTTCCCGAGCTATTTATTGCCCGGCTCGATTCAGAATACGGACATGAGCTATAATGAGGTGTGGAATAGCTCGATCGTGGAATAGCACGCCCAAATTCAGAATAGGCCTCTAGGTATCCCTACATGTGCCGAGCTCCTCTCACCATGGCCATGTGGCCTTATTTCGTGTGTGTGGCCTGGCCCCTCATATAAAATCATCGTTCGATCGTCCTTCTGGTTTAGTCTTCTAAAAATACCATTTCGTAATTTATTGTCAATAAAACAACGTATTTTATTATATTGTGTTTTCCACTTATTTATTTTTTTTATTATTTATATTTATTTAATGCATATATTTTTATTAGGTTGTGTTTAACTAGGAAAATCCATATTTTTCATAAAACGTGAAAAATATCACTTTGGCTCTTATATAATCCCCGATAATAATACCTGGAAATTTTTAAAAGTTTACCCTTGTAAACATGGTTATGCTTGAATTTTTTATTTTGACTTTTGTGGACACCTTGTGTAGAAATATTTATTGATTTCAGGCAATGAATGTATCCTAAATGTACGCATCCCTCATTACATATCAGTATTGTGTGTGCATTATTATGTGTGTTTGACGATTATTCTTCAGTGTAGTTCAGAAATAAAATGGAAAATATGAGTCTCTCTGCCACCAAAAATAAAATCTTATTGAATAAGATATGAAACTAAAACAATTATATGTCAATTTATGTATCTTAATGCTAACCAAATTCGTTCATACTCGGTGGTGTTGTAAGATTTGGTAATTTACCATAGGAGTGTATCAATCTTATGAGTTTGTCTTGGACATTTGTTTTGGCTTGTATGTAATCCATTTTAATACATGCATTATGTTTTTTTTATTTTTTGCTTGAATCCAGCCTACAAGAAGTGACCCTCAAGTAGTTATAGAGTATATCCACTTGTCTCCACTGAGGATTCAGTTCAGCTTTTCACCTCGAGGAACTGTGTACCCTTCTGACTCATCTATGGACGTATCACAGCATTCCAGCCTTTCCTCTGACCTGCTGAACCTCTTCCTGAATACCTTGGGAGTGGCCTTAACTGAAGTTAAGGGAATAAAGCTTAAGTATGTCAATGGACTTTGTAAAGTTACTGTCATTTCCTTATTATCATAGTAATTAGTCTTTGTTCTCAGTTATGAGTTGTTTCAAGTTGTAAGATGTTTTCTGAAGTAAAAACACAGCATATATTTCCATCAAATGTTATTAAGGTTAGACTAGTCTCAACACATCTATCTATCTATAGGAAACTGATGATAATGCCAATGCATGGAAACTTGTCTTACCTTAATAAATTCTGTTGTAAATATATATTTTCAGTTGACTATGGATTTCCACAAAGTTCTGCATGAATCCATTGCATTTTTTAGATATTATTTTGGGTCTTAAAGATTTCCAGTTTGAACTGAGCAACTTCATTTTTATTTCACAGAATGGCTTTCTTTGAGAGGCGTGGCCTGGTTTGTAGTTATGGAAGACTGAAAGAAGATGCTATGACCCATTATGTATCCCAACTTTTACAACAGTTCCATGTAATTGTTCTTGGTTTAGATGTCCTAGGAAACCCTTACGGTCTGCTGGTATCAGATTTTACTCAGGGTTTGGGAGATCTATTTTATGAGCCTTATTTGGTAAGTGTTAATTTGTGACTTCTTTGAGTAACTCTATTTTTAGTGTTAAAATTGGACCGAGATATTAATTCAGGTTTCATAATAGGGTATGATGGAAGGACCAGAAGAATTTGCCGAAGGTATATGTTCAGGAGCACAGAGCCTCCTAGGACATATTATTGGAGGCACAGCTGGCTCAACATCTCTTTTTGCTGCATCATTCGGGAACATGTTGTCTGGTTTCAGTTTTGATGAGGATTATAAAAAGGTATGTGAGCAGGTGAATACTCTTATTCTGTGTACATTCTTTAAATAAGATTAATCAGGAAAGCAAACACACGTTATAAATGTACAAATATTGTGTGTTATGTAATGACTAATGTTTCCTGGTGGGAATTCATTCTCTGAGAAATTTCACAGTTACTTATTCCTGAATCCCAAGAAAAGTTAGTCCAAAAATCAAGGAAATTGCTCCTTGAACTCAATAAAATAATAGCATTATTGTTTACTTTTCAAGAAAACCTCAAATATAAAATAAACATGGCTGAAATAATTATGTTAATGAGGGTATAAGTGGTGTTGTTTCGAGTCCTGGTCGAGAGATTCACTATACATGACATTCCAATCACCTCAATTTTTTTAAATCTGTTCACTTGGTAGTTTAGGTGTATATTTTCTAATGGTAATTTTTAGGGATGGGTCATTCAAATTCTCGAAGCCCATGAATATTGGAAAGGATTCAAGATTCAAAAGATCGAATCTTTCGAATCCTTATCTATAAAACGTTACAGGTATTTACTCAAAACTTTCAATCGGTGCTCTGCCAGCACCAACGTCAACCTGGGCTTGCGATTAGGCTGACTTCTTTGTCTTCACCACATAGCTCGCTCTCCCTCTACCCTTGCCAATACTGGATACTTTTTTTCGGTTTCGCATCACGTGATTGATGATGCTTAATCATTCCATGATGAGTAGAGGCTGACAGTTTCTTTCCTCTCTCTTCACTCGTATTTTGGTTTGGGTGATTCTGTGACACCACCCGGGGTCATTCGAGTACTGTTACTACCATGAGAGCTGTGGTAGTGCTTCTCCGATCGGCAAGCATATTTGATCCCTTTGGAACAACATCGTGTGATAATTGTGGTAATGTCCCTTTTAATCGCTTTCAGATTATGATATACCAAATAATTTCAGTCAATTAAATGGAAATTTAACTAACAGTATATTTATGTTCATATACAGAATCGTATTGATACTTATGTCTTATATGAATGACAGCCTTAATTTTGATGATTGAGGCATTGTCAGGAAGACTTGGTTCTCGCTCAAGATGAAAAAAACATCACTGCTAATTCTAGGACAAGACAAAATTCATTAGCATGGGACACATTCAGCAAGAACAATTTGGTAGTACCCGGAAATATTGCTCCTTCACCTTATGAAAACAATGGATGATGCAATTATCAATTTAAAATGTTCATTGTTTACTTCCATCATAAATATTTATGAATAATTTGGTTAAGGTGAAAGCAGAATGACGCCCTGCTGGCAGTGATACACATCAAAATATTGCTAAACAAGAGACTTGGGTGGAAATCATCTTCCATTCATAATGCTGCCTTAATCATGAATGGAGGCATTATTCCATGTGCTAATTATAATTGTGACGACCAATGATAATTACGGTTTGAGGTTCGATTTTGCTTTTTGTGATGCTTGGGAAACATTCTTTCTGAAGTTTGTGGAATCCGGTGAACTGCGTGAAAAGGCAGTTCTGCCACCTAGCTATCCCTCTCACGCAAACAATAGCCAGAAACAATAAAGTTGTCATATTTGTCAAATTGACAGATAAAGTGGTCTGTCCCTTCATGGGGTCCAAACAATTGATGGCCCAAAACCAGTTTTGCCCCAAAGACCCCTCCCGCTTATTTCTGAGCACGAAGAAATTCATCTTCTCAGGACTCATTCTGCGAGAAAGAGATGGGTGAAACCCAAAAAGATCATTCCTTCGTCTTATCTTTGTTCATCTACCCTCACCCAGCTTCACTTTTACCCAGATGGCTTCCTCTAGCGAGGGGAGGTGGTAGGCCTCCTTTTGTGGGACTCCACAACCAACACTGGGTTGATGTGGCCGATGCTCGAAGAAAAGAGGGGTTCCATTATTTTGGTTGATTCAAATCGTAACCTTGCTTGTTAATAAGAGCAAAGTGGCGCTTAAAAATTTGCATATGGTAAGAAATAATTGCTAACTTTTTGGAGCCTAACCATAAAAATATCACAGCAAGGGCATTTCCTGGGCTTGTCATAGGACTACTGTAGTGTGAGCAGTGTTATGGAATTAATTTGTATCTTCATAAAAAATATATTATTAAAATTCGCATGAATAAATTGATTTCTCATCAAATGAAGGTATAAAATCTGGCCATAACTGAAAACTGCTTATTTTAAGTGTAAGTTCTTTTGTCTTACTATTATTATTCTTAAAAGAATGATTCGAGAACCTTTCAAGATTTGGGTTCGGATTTGAGAAAATTTAGGGTTTGTCCCACCTCTAGTTATTTTCTATATATTTCTTTGTCATATCCACATTGATGTTGACCCTCTCCAAAATTAGAAACCGGATTCTTTCAGGAAACAAGTATCCATGATGTGGAAAAATATGTAAAGCATTATACATATGTATACTGTTTTTAAGCCATAACCTATTGCTTCATGTGGTTTTTTTGCTATAAAGTGATTATTTATGGACTGTTAATTTTCTATGAGAATGATGCATAGAAATAAGCACCAGAGCTATTATTATGGCCTAGATAATTTCACTTAGATATATCTTTGCTTAATCTCTGATTAATGAGATTCCCATCATCTTTATTAAAATTGAAGTAATCCATCATTGATTATATTAATTAGTCAGTATTGTTTTGCTATTTTATTATTATGTATTATTAAGCCTTGAAATTAAGCCGTTGAGAATTTTTCTCTGGAGGTTTTTTGGAAAATTTGATTATATGGTAATTGTAAACTATGTAAAGGATATTCTTCAAAGTGTTGCTTTAGCGAAATTCCACCAATGTTTATCTAATTTTTATTCATTAAGGTGTCCATTAATATGGATTCATTATTAAGAGAACTACCTATTTTACTCTTCCAGAAAAGGAAATTTGGCATGCAACTCAACAGTGATCTTCCAGAAACTATTTTGCTTGCGGGTAAAACATTTGTGATGGGTGTGGCGCTGGGATTATCGGGAGTTTTCACAAAGCCTATTTTGGGTAAGGTTGCTTTTATATTCAAGTTTATACCACAAGTTTTTGATTTGGTCATAATATAGGCCATAGAATATTTGAAATTTGTAATCTAGTCTTATTTATGGTAAGTGTTTTAATCATTAAATTGTACATGATTATCAATTTTGATTTGGTTTTCAGGAATTTGATTAAATTTTCTGTTTGATCATTGACAGACCTCTTACTATTTTATGCATCATGTTAGAAAAAATATTGCAAAATTGAGGTTAAATATTTTAAAGTCTTCTCTATCTTTAAAAGTTAGTTGGGTAATTGCATAAGTTATAAGTGCTTCCCTATCTCTATGAGCTCATTAATATTTTTCATGCAACAAAAACGTGTGCTTCACAAAATTCAGTAATTTAGTGATGTGCCGTATTTTAATGATTTCTAAAAATTAACTGTGCCCATTGTGATTGACATATGGATCATCCCAAGATATCTTCTTGACTTGCTTAATTGCTTTGATGCATGTCATGGATTATCATGTATTAAACTGTCACTAAATTTCTGATACTTCCTGATGAAACCGTATATAATCGTTTTGTAAAATATAATCTGTAAGTGGAGAATTTACTCATCATATATTGGATGTAGCATTAAAAAAACAAGGTCGCATACTTCTATGTTAATTACATATTTTTCTGCCTTTTGTTTATCTGTCTAATTATTTTAAACTGAGCATTATGTAATGTTTTAAGGACTATGTCAGGGAATTTTATTATTTCTGATTTGTACTGCTAATATTTTCCTTAAAAATACTCAGACAGCAATGTTACAATCATTTTATGGCCATTCCTTCCTTTGAAAATGTTGAGTACGTAGTCACATATTCAAGGATTCAAGCCTTTGGACTTAAATCAACATTCAAATGTGGGTTTATAAATAAATACTTCAAAATACTGAGTGAGTATAATTAGTAGTTATATCATTGAGTATTTGATGCATACTTTAAGGATATATAATAGTTTTCTGAATGGTATAATTGTTCACTTCTTAAATTTATAAAATGGTATAGAGTTCATTACTTTTGAATAATATAGATCTATTTGGTTTGGCTCTGCCGAAAGATTGACAAAAGATTTCTTCCACAATAAAATCATTGATGAAGTTAATTCTTCAAATACAAATATATATTAAATATTTTGTAGACATTAAAAATAAGTTTTTTTTTTACTTTCTGAATCATTTATGAAAATTCATGACTCTTTATACATGCTTTGTTGTAATCGATTGTGTATGTAGTGGTTCATGGTGGTTTCAACTCCGTAAAGGGTGTAATTTCTTATGGATACCTCTAATTAAATGCTTTTATTAAAAAGGCTTTTACTGATTATGTGCCATCAAACACATAATTTCACCACTATTATGTCTGATGTAATTAATGTTATCTCAAAAATTGTAGACTTATGTGAAGAGCATGATATTTTTATACTTGCTTATCTTCTTTTTCGTGGCTCAGTGTACTTATTTTTAAAATGTTTGTCCTTGCAAAAAAAAATATTTTTTTTAATTTTGGTGTGGAATCTTGAGCCATGTAACTGTGTTGTCCCTTTTTCTATCGGTGTTCATTAATGTTCTATTTTTCAATTTGCATCTTGTAATGTGGACAATAGATAGAGAAGTTACAGGTATGGTACAACTGAATACATTTTTGTAAATTTACTGCATTGTTATATGTAAATTTCCTCCATTATATTTGCTTGTTAGTTGCTATGATCAAGTTAAAATATATTTTGAAATATTGATGTTACAATCAAGAAATTTGCTGCTGATGTAGTTAATTGGAAAGCTATATACTGTACTGCTTACCGCTGATTTTCTAAAAATTTTATAGAGCATGATATCAAAATCATGGAACAATGATATTTTTTCGTATAGATACATAAATCCTCATTTGATCGTTTTATCTCCTCAAAAGGCACTCCTGAAATTGTAGTAAACCATAACCGTGAATACATGTAGTAGATTTTTGTCTGAGGTAATTCAGATACCAACATTTATTCCAATTCCTACCCTTTGGCTTCTTGATAACTGCATGTCAGCCATGTTTTATTCCTAAATTATCTCCTTAATGCTTGCAAAATATTTCTACTATTAATAAAAAAAATGGCGACTTTATTTAAGCGAAATTAGGACTGTACAATCCTTTATTACATTTAACTCATACATACAACACCCATGCCCTGAGTGGAGAATAAGCCACCCAGGCAGGACTCGAAACTGCGGCCTTCGGGTTAGCAGGCAAGGACGTTACCCTGCCGCCACCGAGGCCGGCATTAATGGATCAGGCGTTGTGCATTTCTGATTGAAACTTATACAATTTTTTTTGAAAATTGATGCTAGGAATGTCATGAATTAATTATCGTACATAGAACTTTACATTTTACCTATGTATTTAGATTGATTTAGCAATGGGTTCTCCACTTTCTCCATTGCTGATGAGAGTCTGATGAATTACCGTATTTGATGGCATATAAGATGCACCTTTCTTCCAAAATTAGGGCTAAAAATATCACCCCTGAGTCTTATATGTGAAGGTATGGCCTTCCACAGGCTAATGGTTGCTTTTCTTGAGTGAGCCATACTGAAATGGGGGTGCATCTTATTTGTCAGCTAAGATACTTAACTTATTTTTGTTTTAGACATGTTTAATGGAATTATAGACTGGTTTGATTCCTAATTGTGAATGGTATTTTATGCTATTGGACAAAAATTTACTGACACATAGAAACATCATTTTATTTTATTTCTCAAGGGCCATCATAGATACAAAACTTTTAAAACACAACAAAGTTATGGAATATACAATTGAGTTTCTTGACCTAATAAATAAATACATAAACCCTTAGCTATTTGCTTAGCTTACCTATTTGGTAGTGAAATTCCCTAATTGTTGCCTTGAGGGTGAGAAATTTAAAATAAACAAAAAAGTTTCTACCTAAATTAAATTCTTTTCATTCAGAGTTAACAAAAGTGAGGTGAAAGCAGCCCCATGAATTTTAATTAGTGATTTCTGGTAATTTTCTGACTATATTTTTATATTATAGTTTTTGCCTAAAGGCTATTTGCATACAGAATTTCCATATACTTTCATGTCTTGAACACTCTTGTACAGGAATGACTGGAAGAAAGATACATATAGATTCAAACATCATTTATTCTCTACATGTCTAAAATAACTCTGTAGATGAAGATCTCAGATGACCAAAATTAAATACATTGGTGGCTGAGGATTTTTATAAAATATCCTGTCTATGAATTGAAAGCTGAATTTTTTAATCTCTTGTAAAATGTATCACTTAAGTAAATGGTTGGTAGTATGAAGTGAAGAGATGTGAATAGAAATATCTAAGTTATTTATGAAAGAATTCACTTCAAAAAGGGCCAAAAGTGTTACAGTTAATGAAAATTACTTGTACCTTTCTTTTCACACTCTATTGCTTGGCACAAAATTTACTCTGGTCAATATTAAAGACTTATTTTACCCACATCCTCATTTTTACTGCATGTTGCCCACTTAACCACATTGTGTATGAGATGAGTGTGTTGGTGTACCAATGTAGTAAAAGTTATCATTTAGTATTTAGTACTGTACATTTGGCAGAAAAGATTATTTCCATTTGAAAAGAACTACTTTGCTCCTTAAATATATATATTTTTGAGGCATATCTTTTCTCCACCTGCTTACAGAACTATATTGGTTATTTCTTGTTCTGTTTCTGTTAATGAGCATGTGAATAACTCTTAAAAGGCTTGTTATTTTGTTTTGTGCTCCTATATACTTCAGCATGTGAATAATGGTGGTGGTTATTACTGGTGGTAATTACCATTAAAAAAATTGAGTGGGAGCGTAGATGTACATCTACAAAGTTAAGTATTGAGTTACTCTAATGAACAATTAAAATAGATATGATATGATATATTAAAAACTGGAGATAGTTTTCCCTAAATTGTTTGGCATGCATTAACATTTTTCTCTGTCTACAAATTCATATATAATAAATAAAAAAATAAAACAGTGATACACTAAACAAACACAGAAACACACAAAATGGACACTCACAAAAGAAAACTTGGACGTTTTGACGGTCAAGCCGTCCATAATCGGTGGTAGAAGAATCACTGATACTTCCTGATATATAAACTTTGATAAAAACTTCGTCACCAGGGTGACTAAAAGGAAAAAACACATAAAAAATAACTCACACGGGTTTTGAATATTTCGGTGGATCGCCACCACCTTCTTCAGCGAGAGGTAAAGGAAGAATGAAGAGGAAATGTATGGGATGGTGAGGGGAAGAGAGCAGTGAGGAGAGGGAAGGTGGAAAGTAAAGGAGGGGTGGAATGGAGGTAAGGGAAATGGAAAAGACGAAATGGGGAAGTTGCCATGACCAAGTTAAGAGACAGAAAGATACAAAGTTGAAGGTTGGGAGGGGAGAAGATGTTACAAAATTATAGGTACAATGTTGAAGGTTGGGGGAGGGTAGGATGTTTTCAAATTAATGGGACACATACATAACACGGTTGAGGCCAGGTGGCTGAAGAGCATTGAAATAAAATATACAGGCTTGCTCTAAATTTCTCAAAGTAATTGGAGTGGCTGTGGGGGTAGAGAGGCCAGAACAGCTACATTGTAGCAATTATCAAATTTAGTAGTTTGAGAGGCGGCATGAGTAGGGACAGAGTGAGAGAAGTTTTGGGAGGATGGATTGCATGAGGCACAGTGATTATTTATCCTTATATTAAGAGGTGTACTACAAAGTCCAATGTAGAAGGCCGGGAATAGCTTACAAAGAAGTATATAAACAATGTTAGAGGTGGTACAGGAGGGTGAGGAAATGGAAGGAAGATGAGAATTTAGGAATTTATTCGGGAGTCGGTTCGTGGTAAATAATAAGCATGTTTTGCATATAGGCCGGTTGCAAGGGGTGGCTGGAATTTTGGAGTGAATAACTGATTTGTTGAGAGGTTTGGTGGCCTTAAATAAGTTTGATAGGTTGGGGGGATGCTTGTAAGTAACGGATGGACATTTAGGGAATAAATTAGTAGTTGTTGGGTTATTCGAAAGGATGGGAAATACTTCTTTAAGGAGATGCTTTAGGGAGTTGTATGCCTGGGAAGAATGTGGTGCAAATGGAAAGGTTTTTAGGGTTTGAATCTGATTTTAATAATAATAAACACTTGGTTGTTATTCCACACTTTATTGGAAACAAAACGACCCGGGTTTCAGCATATCATGCCATCATCACCTGATGATGGCATGATATGCTGAAACCCGGGTCGTTTTGTTTCCAATAAAGTGTGGAATAACAACTAAGTGTTTATAATTATTAAAATGAAGGAGTTCCACAAAGTAATGCCGGAGACAGTGTCTTATATTTGAATCTGATGTTGGTTTAGGTTGGTAAGACTGAGTATTTTTTTTATACAAAAGGGTGTCAGGATATCCTCTGCGGAGAAGAGACTGGTGTAGGTTGGATAGGAAATGGTCAAGGGACTCCAGATTATTACAAATTTGATGACCTCTGATAGAAAGAGAGTATGGGAGAGAACGCTTTGTATGAGAGGGGTGACAGCTGCTGAAGTGAAGGTATTGCTGTTTATTTGTGGGTTTAATATGGACAGAGGTACTAAATTTACAGTTGGATAAAGAGATGTCAACATCTAGAAAAGTTATTTGGGTATATATACAGTAGAAACTCGAAATTACGAAGTTGACGGGACCGGAAAAATCGGCACTTCGTAATATCAAATTTCGTATGAACGAGTATCTTTCAAAAACATCGCGATGAAGCTCTTTTTTTTGTTTCCTTAGATTAAGATGTACTCTCGCGATGTACTTGCATGATTTACGAAGTTATAATTCATGAAAGTATATTTAAATGTGTATTCATGCCCACAGGGTGCACTCATTGTCAGTTGAACACAACTTATTTGTGTGAGTTTTATTATTCCTGTTTTCGGGAATTTCAAATTTGGCGCCACCGGATAAGTTATTTTGCCGTTGCAGCTGGCGGTGCGGCGTGCAGCAACTCGCGGATTGGTACTACCCCTCTTTTTCGTGACGAATTTTAACAATATTATCTAGATATATCAATTTGCAATGTTTATAGTTTACTTGCGTCATAAACTTTTACGGATGTTCGGAAGGAAGACGAAAGCCGCGCTTCAATGGAAATCGACTTCCGTGTGTCAAGCTACCTTCGCATCAAATCGATGCATTATTCCGTTCACTCATTCGTTTTGTGATGACAAATGATTATTACCGGCAATATGAGGCTCGATTCGGGTTATCGTGATGAATGGTAAAATATCCTTTCCAGGGTATTTGGAAATTGCCTGACAAGAAGTCATTCCATCCAGCTATCCCTCTCAATCACCCAGCCGGAAACATTAAAGCTGTCAGATTTCAGGGTAATACCTCAGTCGGATCTGAACAATTGGCGCGTCTAAACCGGTTTTTCCCAGAAGACCCTTCAAGAAAAAAGTTCTTCGTTCCTTATTCCTAGACGCGACGACATTCATCTGCGAGGGACTCATTCAGCGAGAAAGAGAAGGGGGTAACCCGAGAGGATCACTCCTTCACCTTATCTGTTATTATCTACCCTCACCCAGTTTTGCTTTTACCCAGGTGGCTTTCACTAGTGGGGGAAGGGTTGAGCCTCCTTTCAGCGGACTCAGCAGCCAACACTAGGTTGATACGGCCGATGATCGAACGAGGGAGCCGTTATTTCGGTCGATTCAAATTGTAACCTTACCCCGGTGGTTGCTGTGAGGTTCACTTCGCACTCCTTCATGATTTTTCCTCAACCAGAAATTATGTTGCGTAGCGCCCGAGAGAGCTTTGAAATGCATCGTCACATCAATGGGATAAATAACGTAGTGCATCGGCGCATGCGAAGAGAGAATCGGAACTCTAATCTGTTTTTACTTCCTTTTATAGGAAGCATCATTCACTTTTGGAAGTGGATACCACGCCAGGAAATCCATTTTTAGACCGTTGACTTTTACATCGCCATGCTAATAGATAAAGAAATTCTGTTTTCACCATTTCGCGCATGAAGGATGTTGCTAGAACTTATTTCATAGGGCTTGATACATACTTGTGCGTACTTTATATCACCCACATCGGAGAAAAAATTAGTTAACTTGCCTAAAATCGATCATTTTGCGGAAAAGCTACTCGGCTATGAGAAGTGATACGAAAATGAGCTTTGATATAAGTTCTAGCTGCATCGTTCATCTTTCAATGCGGATACTCCTCAAGTTAGTACGCAAGTTTAATACAATTACTGTAGTCGTGTAAAGCAAAGATGTCCAGCACTTTATTCCAGAGGCATTCGTGCCGAGCATTGGCGCTTCCGGCAGTCCAGCGAACGGCTACGCGTCCTTGGCCTCCCTTCCACCTCTCTCTCTCTCCCCCACCCTCGGCTCGGCGCTCATAGTTAGGGGGTCGGAGTAAAGTGATATTTTTTTCTCGAGTCGGCATCACATTTCATCATAAGTATCACATTTCACTCATCGCTTTCCCACGCCCAAACTTCACAGGTGGCTTCCAAAAGAAGGGGGGGGGGTGAGCGTTGCCCGTTGGGAGTTCCTTATCAGCTATGAATGCGAACCAAACGTATCACCTTTCACTCATCGCATACCCGCCCTAACTTCTCAGGTGGTTTCCACTAGTTGGGATATCCTTTCGAGGACATCCTATAGACATCCTTTCGAGAGCATCAGCAGCCAACTTCCATGGTTCCAACTAGTTCCTACATCGGCCGCAACACAGGATGACCGTTATTTAGGGCGATTTTAATGGTATCCACTCCCCAGTGTGAATTTTTTTATCTGATCCAGATCCGATTTTTTAAAATGAATTAGGATCCGATTTCAGTATCCGGAGAAACGTAATACCCGCGGATCTTTAGATCCGATCTGACCATCCCTAAATAGTATTTTCCCGGCGAATCAGCTTGTGTCTTAGAGGACGAACAAACAATTTAAGAGCACATTTTGGAGCAAACAAAGTGCGTCTTATGGGCCAGGAAATACAGTAACTACAATTTTCGATGCCAGGCTAACGTTTTTCAACAAACGAACAAGTTCTCGGAACGCATCTCGTTCGTATGTAGAGAACTTACTGTACTTTGGATGAGTACGTCAGTGACTTCCGACTGCTGGACGGACGCCAGACGCCCCAGCGAAACCACACCTTTACTATTGAAGCATTGAAAAATGAGATATCGTTCAGGCAATGCATTCAGTGCATAATGTATTCGGCGACGATCATTAATTTTATGTTTAACTCTGGAAAGGAGCGCCGAAACGTTACTGTGATCTATCACTATTCGTATAAACAAGTAACTTTTTCACGTCGGGACCAAGATCCGAGGTTCGTAATTTTAAAACTTCGTTATTTCGTAATATCGCGTACTTTTACGTACACTTAGATACCCTTTTGATCGGGACCGAAGATTTTGCTTCGTAAAATCAAAATTTCGTAATTTCGAAGTTCGTATTTTCGAGTTTCTACTGTATATGTATATATATAGCCTTACATGTTCTAAAATGGCTTAATCATTCCTGTAGGCCATAAAGAACTACAATAGTAGAAATAAAAAATATTGGCCTATTCTCCCTTGAATGGCAACATGGAATGAACACTTGTTTCCCCTCAATAGTCTGATCCTGGCAGAGAGCATAAAGAATCTAAATTAGTTTTTTAAAGTTGCAGTTGAGAAGTACCTACTGGCCTTGTCCTGAGTTATTACCCCTTTTTTTATTTTCACCTTCAGAGAACACTCTCTTTTTCTCAACAGCTGCTAAAATTTTGAAACAAAACCCCTACATCTTTTAGACGGGTGAATCACCTCTTAGAACTAAAAATTAAACACTTCAATTATTTAGTTACTAAACTTGGTGATTCCACTAGGTTCCACAAGAATCACCAAGTTTAAGTGTTTGTTAAGGGGTATGACTTGGTGGAACCGATTCATGCTTAAAATGAAACACTTAAACTTGGTGATCCTTGTGGAACCTAGTGGAATCACCAAGTTTAAGTGTTTCATTTTAAGCATGAATCGGTCCCACCGAGTCACACCCCTTTGAATTGTAAAAGTTTCTGGTCACCATCTTTCATCCAACATTTTAGCCTGAATAAAAGCATTCACCAAAGTTAATGCTTTGATTACAGAGCGAATTTTTTACAAAAGTGTTATTCCAAATGTGTGTCAAATTTGGAAGCAGCAGCTTTTGATGGGCTTAATTATGATGCTCCTTCTTCCTCTAGCATCAAGCAAAAGGAAAACCATAATGGAATTTTGAAACAGCATCATGAGAGGGTTACTCATGTATATCTGCTTTTTCTGAACCATTTTGAACAATTTTATCCTTACTATGTATTTTGACTGCTCATTTTGGATTTGCACATCGAATGATGTGGCGATGTGAAAGGGTTCTTTGGAGTGAATGACTCCTATCTGTATCGTATGGATGCATGCTACTCTGTGCTGTATGAAGGATCTTGTGACCCTGTGCAACCCTCTTCATTCCCATTGCCATTTTTGTGAATCCTCTTCTGATGGCCTGTTGCACAAGTATTTGGCTATATAGCTGATAGTTATTTATTATGGAACTCATTTCTGAATTCGGCTTGCCAGAACAATTTTTGTAACATATTATGTAATACTCATTACTTCCATAGTTTAGTTTATTGTATTGTCATTAGACATAATTTACATATGCTTCTTTTATTGATAATATTACTTACTTTAGAATTATACAAATAACATGAACAAATAAACTCAATCATTTCATAACAACTTTTCACATAATCAGGCCTCCATGCAATTCATTACACATCCTCATCTGGGTTACTAATGGAACTGATTTGTAGGTATTACTCTCTCACAAACCCAATTATTCATGGACCTTTAATGGAACAAAAAAAGTTGTTGAATGTTTGGATAGAAATTCCCATTTACTTCTCACTCCAGCCATATGAGAGCTTGTTCTATGTATATGTTTTAAAGAAATGCTACTTTTTTTCCACGTTTGAGTTGTTGGGTATTAGTAGAATTCTTCTGGGAGAATGCCTTCTTGGCTTGCACTACTCTGCTCACCCTTTGCTTCTTCCATCACTGGTGATTCTACTTCCCTAATAATAAAATTCTTCTATTTGCTGCAGTGTTTGCTCCCCAAACCTTAATTTGTCTTTTGGATTTATTTTTCTTCAGTTTTTATTTCTTTCTGTTTTTTCCATGCATTTTAGTATTCTCTGCACATCTTTTTTCCTTCTCTGCCAGAATTCCCATGTCATCAGCAAAGTATAACATGCTGATTGCCCCTCAATCCACGTGTGATCCTCTTTCTAATTTTTACTTTATTTCATTTATAGCTTTTTCAATGTAAATGCTGAAAATCGTTGGTAACAGAGCATATCCATGCACTCATTTCTTCTCATTTACTTCTTTTGTATTGTATTTGCATTTTATCACTGTCAACCATTCTTCATATAGCCTGCGTATTATTTATCTGTATTAAATAGCCACATTATGCTCACTCTCACTCAGTGATTCAACCCAAAGGTTGGTTTGGATAGTTGAGGGTAGAGCTCAACCCGGACTAAGCCACAGACATGTGAACTTCACACATTCAGGGTAGGGGGGCCAGTTCCTTTCCCTGGGCCACCTAGCACTCCGAGGATTTTTTTGTTCGAGGGCATCCAAAGGCTTCACCCGGATTTAACCCTTCGATCAGTAGCCAAGTGCTCTACCAACTAGGCCACCACGCTCCCCCACATTATGCTATTCGGTGTAATTCACACTCTGTTCCTATACACATGGTCAAATGCTTTCTCCAAGTTGATGAAACAAGTACATATGTATATGCTGGCTGGCTTTTTTGTATCCTATGTGGTCTCAGGGCTAATATGTATAACTTCTCTCATTCCCTGAGACCAAACTAGTCTTCATTCAGGATTCTTATTTATTCGGTTCCATCATTCTGTAGATAATTCTGGTCATAATATAAAAAAATATGCAGTTAGGGTTATTGTTCTAAAACCTTTACATCTCTCAGGTTTTTTCTTCTTAGGTGTAGGGATGGTTACATTATCTTTAAATTCCATTGGAAGTTGGCCAATTACGTAAATGTCACATTAATTTATATAATTTGCTCTGGCTTCTTGCTCCTGCATGCTTGTACCTCAAAGGGAATTTCATCAATTCCTGGAGGCATTCTGTCTTTTAGGTCCTTAGTTGCAGCATCAAGTTTAAGCCTTAATCTAGGGTATCCTCTTTCTTCTACAGTTTTTGTAATCAGTATGTATGGGATATTACAAAAATTTCAAAGTTAAAAAAATTCTGCCGTATGTACATATTAAGGATAGAATTTTGGTCAGGATCAGGATTAACAGTTTTACTTTGCAGGGACAAAATTTTATAATTTTGTATAAACCTATGTACTTAATTTCACATGACTCCGTAGTGCCAAAAATCTGGAGAAAAGTGGGCAAAGCTGGAGGTAGAATATTTTGAGCCTTAACTGGATAACTCTTGGACATAAATGGAATGAGAACATAGATAATGCATATTAATATCAGATAGCTGTGTTGTCTCTTGCTGAATAATTATTTCCATTGGCCTAAAATCATCTATTTTTATCCTTACATTTGTAAATCAAAGCTATAGTGAATTTTTTATTGTCCCTGGTTTATTGAAAATTTTCATTTATGATTGAGTTCTAATGTATCCATGCAGATTTTGACTTGTGCTACACCTTTTCAAAGGCATTAAAGTATTATTGAGGAACTTTGACATAGTTCCTGGTCTGCTATGAACTGGTTTTGGGATTATCGATCCCCAATCCCATACCTCTGCTACTTCTCTCATTCTTTTAAAATTGGGTTGGAACTTCTTCTATCATCTGTTCCTCGTCTATGAAAAAGGATTCCCTATTAATGTGTTCTCCAATTTGGTTTGAGCTTTGTTGGTGTATTCTTTTGACTTTTCTTGGCTTTAAAGATTCACTGAAATATCTTTCTGTATTTAGGTGTTCAACCTATCCTTTAAAATCAGAAACAAATTATGTAACAGTTGTCTGGCATTGGGCTTCTAAAGCATGTGAAATTTCTCTGGTAGCCTTGTGTTTTCATTACTATTTGGTACTAGATTTTATATTTTTACCAGTTAACTCTTTGTCACATCATTCCGTTGGCCATATTTGGTCTTCAGCAGTGACTTTTCTGATATCTGATGCTATTTTGATTTCTAAAATCTGATTGTTAGAATTGGGTATAAGACTTTTTTTGTAAAATACCATCATGATTTTCTCTTGCATACTCTTATAAGGCTCATCATTACTGATTAACTTAATGACTCGCTTAATTCTAATTTTGGTGAATCATTGGTTTAAGATATTATTGTTGTATATTTTTATAATTACATAGTTGATATAGTGAATTTTTATGTTTTAATGTCCTATTGTGTACTTCCTGTGAACTTAGATGACACTCTTTTATACAAACCTAATTAATTTGGATCAAGAAATGAGCTGCTAGAAGAAATTAACTGCAACTTTTCCTTTTAGGATATTCTTGATAGAGATTGGAATGGTAAATTTGTGGCCTGTATAGGTGTGCTAAATTTATAAAACGAGGTGCTTGAAAATGTGTGTGTGCAGCTTGATGTTATAATAATTACAATTTATTGAGGTGTAAAGTGATGCAATATGAATGAAATACAGTTGTACTAAGGGTTTCCAGCAATCTTTCACTGGAAATGAGGACATATTGGGTTTAAAAAATTAGGAATTTTGAGGACGTCTATCATTGATACATATAAATGGTCACGGCCTTGTGATTTTCACTTTTTGGTGTCAGATTTCCAAACAGGATTTTGATTTCTAGGTGCTCCGTCTACTTTTGTTGAATAGCACTGTCCAACCAAAGACCATCATTCTAAGAAAAATACAATAGCCAAGCCTAAGTTAGAACTTGAAACCAAAGATTTTTGGTTTTCCAAGACCATGCATTACCATAGGGCTCCAAGAGAAAAATTCTCTTTAAGAAGGTTAGCACAATGGACTAAAAGGTCTAGGTACCATAGGTTGCACAGAGGATTCCATCTTAAGCCAACAAAATGCAAATGAAAATGTAATAAGGAAATGCAATAGAAAAATGCAATACTGTAAATATGCAATACGAGAACTCAATACGAAAACAGAATTTCAAAAAACAATGTAAATAAAATAAAATCATGATTACCATGCTTATCACTTGTTCCCATGGCTATTGTGGCCATTTTTCAGTGGTTTCCCAATTGAAGAAATGATAAGAATGTTTCAAATTTTGATAGCCAATATATTTGACCAAATTTGTTTATATCTTTGGTGATTCAAAGTTGTTTTTTTCCAAATCAGTTAAATCCATTTTGAGTGATGGTGATGGGAACTTACCCTAGAGACATAAAATTCTGAGACTATAATAAAAATATTGGATGCGGGATATAAGCTAAAGAAAATGATGGTAGTCATTCGTTATCTGGGAAGTATTTTGGAAGAAAACATGGTGAATGTTTTTGACAATTTTTTTCATATACATGAGCAGTTGAAGGTTAGGTTGATGACGGGTACTCTGTGTGAAGCTTGTCTCTTAAAACTCTTTCTACCTTTTTTGTATGAATGTACTAGATAATTTGTTTTGAGCTGTACAAAATATTTGGTGAAAGAATGAAATATATTGTATTTAGTGACTTTTGTAGAGTAGTACACCTTTTGTCCTTAAAGTGTTGGTACATGTTCTAAGTTGCATAAATTGAAATGGTTCATTGAAAGGATTTCTTCGTATAATTTGTTCTGGATTAACTATGTGATGAAAGTCATTGTTTAAAACTGAGATATGATTCCCTTTGGAAATGAGTTAGTTATTATGATTTCATGTGCTGATCACTGATCATTGGAGTTAGTTTATTGGTCAATGAAAGTTTTCACTTGTAGAGTGTTAATTTCTTTGCCTTTGCTAATTTCCTTAGACAGAGCTGATTATTTACTAGTTTTGGTGATTGTTACTTGTTGGCTTATTAAAATTACTTATATTAATTTACAATTGCTTGTACCTTAGCAGTTACAGTACCTATTTTTAGCGACTTTCATGAGAATAAAGGAATATTGCTAGCAATTTATGTAATAGTGTTTGAAGTTTGAAGTAGTGAAGAAATAATTTTTTTTCTTATCTTCACTGATAAGATAAAGTATTTGCATACTTTAAAATAATGGGATAACTTAAGCATGGTCTGTTGTATCAGATATCAATTAAGGAGTTGCATCAACACAATCACATTAAAAGATAAATTTGTCAAATTTTCCTAAACAAATTATGTACCTAGTTATTTTTTTTGCAAGTTGTAGAAGAATTATTTCTATATCATAATTCATGGCGTCGCTTTCTTATACCCCTATACAGTAGTCAATGTACCATTGAGCAGTGGACTTATTATTCCTTTGTTGAAATCTTTGTTAGCTTCCCAGATTATGTTACAGTTTCAAATAGAAAATCCCCTTTCTGTTAGCCAGTTTTTTGGCAATTACATATATTGAATGCTGCTTGATGATACCTCTTCATTCTCAGATTTGGATTCATTCAGTGGAGTATTAGACACTATCTGTCAGTAGTTTGGGTGTTGTGCTGTAGTAGAATTTATCAAGGAAAAATTACTTACTGTTTTTCCCGGTGCATAAGATACACTTTTTTATACTCGAAAAAGCATTCTAAATTTGGCCTACATCTTATGGGCTGAGGGTAAAGCTGTGTTTTGATGCATCTGATTTTGCTAGTCCATCTTAGGTGCCCATCTCTCTACTTTCACTGAATTGTGGCAGTAGGGTGAAAGTGCGCTCTCCATCATTTCTATGTTTCTGGGATTCCAAGACGAATACCTTTAATATAGTTGCTATTTTTGGAAATCAACAATCCCATTTTTTTGGTATAAGTTGTTAATATTAAGAGATGTTGATGTTATTTTTTTTATTTTAAAATGTAACCCAAAAATCACGGCGCATCTTATTGACTGGTGTGTCCTATGGGCTTGGAAATATGTACATTATATTTTTAAGTAAATATTATGCTAGATTAAATTCCACAACTTTGGTATTGGATTCAATTAGCCATTAACCTGCAGGTTGGTTTGGAGGATAGAGCTCACGTAAAGGCACACAAAGTACATTTAAAGCTTTAAGATTAATTCAAATTGTCAATGAAAGCAAGGGAATTTTAACTCATGCATTTGGTTATCCAGGTGACCATCCTCTGGGATTTGGATCTCATAAACACTTGTGTGTTGTCCGAGGTTTAAAGTCCGAGTAACATTTGGACCTTGGATGACATGCTCATGGTTCACATGACTTTTGCTTCCTTATAGTCTTGTGTTATGCTCATGACATGTAACATTGTTTGAAAATATTCTTGATTTTTCATCTCAAATAATGGAGAGCTAAGTGCATTTATATTGTGGTCTTAAGTGTAAATGTGGTTTCCTGGGCTATAATCACAAGGCTTAGTTAATTAATAGCTTATGCTACCCCTGCAAGATTCATAAATGCAGTAACAATTAAGCTAACATCATTTAGTGGTGTTGTGTAACATTTATTAAGTCAGCTGGTATTTTATTCAGTATACAGGCTTTGAAAATGCTTCTTTTGCTTTCTTTTCATAATTTCCTAGTGTTTTGTTATGTCAATTAACCTCCACCTTAATTTTCCATTGCTCATCAATATTCCTTCACTTCAACCAATTCTGAATTTATTTTTCCTTGAGGCATTAATTCGGTATGGTTATTGGCATGGGTATGAGTCCCCTTATTTGAATCAACCTCTTGATTGTGCTGTGTAATAATTTTAGCTTGCTTGATTATTTTATCATATGCCCTTGATATAGTTTCATTTTGAATGCTATTTTAAATTAAAATGATATATGAGAGTGTTTCACTAAATATAGTTTGTGGTTTCTTTTATTTATAAAGAAGTTAAAGAAATTCATTTACTTCATCCTTCAGTCAATTTGAAATATTTTTCCTGAAATTCTCATGGTTCAATCCTCTGTGTAGAGAACAGATATATTATTTTGAATGCTAAAGGTTTTGTTTTGCTTCCAGGTGCTCATCAAGATGGTCTTGAAGGTTTTTTTAAAGGGGTTGGCAAAGGCTTGATGGGTCTCATTACTAAGCCAACGGGAGGAGTGTTTGATTGTATTTCAATTGCGTGTGATGGAATTAAAAGGTAAGAAACCACCATTTCATTGAATGCATGACGTATTCCCTTGAATATTTCCAAGTAGTTGGAAAAGTACTGAAAACACATTTATTCTTTCATTGCTTTATCTGCAAAAATAAATATGTCCATTAGATCACCAAAGACACCTGACATACATGGTCTGTCGGGAAAGTAATGAGACTGATTATTTCCCACTGAGCTGAACAACCACATAGTGGTGCTGGCAGGTGGGATGGTAGAGAGGAGTCTAAGCTATGCATGTGCATCGAAGCAGATGTCTGTGAGCCATTACAGCATAAAGATCGAGTGCTAAACAAAATATCTATTTTTACCTCTGTCGGAGTTTGAATTGGAGGGCACCATCGAGCAATGGTATGCAATTAAGTTTTGTATTAAACTCAGGAGATCAGGTACCGAGACAATAGCCATGATTCAAAAGGCCTTCAGCGAGGACTTCTTGCCCAAGGCAGAAGTCTACCACTGGTTTTAATTATTTGGGGAGGGCAGATAAGACATTGAGGACGAATCACTCTCTGGACGACCATGAATGTGTCAAAATCACAAAAATTTGGAAGAAGTGCAGGATGTTTTAAACATTGATCATCGTTTGAGTGTCAGAATGATAGCAGAATATTGGAACTTTAAAAAATAATGTGCAATACATTGAGAGTGCAAGAAAAAAGGGTCCTCAGCATCCGCCAGTCGCAACGTGGGTCCTCCACCACAGCAATGCTCTGAGCGACACACAGCTGCAAGTGGGGGAGTTTTTGGCCAAGCACAATGTGAGAATGCTGCCTCAGCAACCATACTGTGCTGACCTAACTCCAACTGACAACTTCTTGTCTCCCCCCGATCAAACACGGCCTGGAAAGACACCATTTTGAGTCTGTAAACAGAGCGGAACTGGCCATGACAAGTGCACTCAAGGACATCCTGGTTGCTGCCTCTCAGGAGGTGTACAAAGCTTGGCAAACACACTGGAAATGGTATATGGACATTCAAAGATCCTACTTCAAAAATATTATTTACCCTACGTACCCAAAAGTTCAATAAATTTTTTTCACGGATTTAGTCTCATTACTTTCCGGGCAGACTTTGTAAATCTGGTATGCTTCAAAATATTTCTGTAGGCAGTGTGCCTACCAATTCGGAAAACCCTAGAACCTGATTACTTAACTTGCCTGGGAAAAATACAGATTGTAAAATCAATCCTGAAATTTGATTTTTATTTCGTAATTAATTTGCTCTAAAATTTCTGTTAGCATTCCTATGCACATAAATGAGGGCAAGCCTGGCTTTTAGGTTGCTAATTGTGTCTCAAATATATGTTTGGGTTCAGAGCACTTTGCTTTTAGTCTGTGCCTGAATTGATAGGGTAGTTGGGAGTAGTTCATACATATCATGTTTTAATGCTTCAAGCCAGTCTATGTTTTTAAATGACCTGATGTTTGATGAACTATTTTTGGTATTTAGATTTTTTTCGTCTAGTTTAAAGCACCTTTGCAAACTATTATTTATGTGTTAATTGTTATTTAAATTCAGTGTTGTATACTGAAATGCGGTCTTTATGCAATAAAAATTTTACTTACTTTTTATTACATAATTTTCCCTGAGCACCGACTTAGAATTGGCAAGCTAGCATTCTAAAAGTTAATTTTGGTGTGATAAAGTTTGAAATATTCCTCTAAACATAAGGCAACACAGCAGTCAGGGCACCAATACACTGTTTCCCTCCTTTTTCCTCTAGCTGAGCATATGATTCTTTCACGATTATTCTGTCTCGTACTTGGCATATCCTCTGAGGCCTGAATTTCTTCTTGGTAGGCAGTATTTTTTCAATGCAGTGCCTCTCGACTAAACAGCTTGGTGTCCTAGCGGTCAATGTATATGAGCTTGCTCTGTATTTTTCCAAGAGCTGCTGAATCAGCAGAAGATGAAAGTTTAAATAGCCTATCTTATTTCGACAGCTTATTGAATATGACTAATGCAATATGAAAGGAAAGATTCAGTAACCATGTAAATAATTTTATGTTTCATTTTGTAGTACTTTTTCGTTCTAATCTGGCTTTGGCTGAAGCCCTTGGTCTTTCAGATCAATACCTCTCAGTGCAGTTTTATTCCTTGAAATTCCACCTCTTCATTCCATCGTTTCCTCAAAAGTTATTGAAATGGAAGGTTAAAATAAAAAATACTGGATTTTTGTCCTACTTCATAACCATAATTCTGTAACACATTTTCGATTTGTGTTCTCCTTTCCTCAACTTTGCAAATTTTACCTCTTTTGGAACATTTTTTAAAGGTAAATCTTAAGTTCCAGCAACATTTGTACAACAATCAAATAAAAATTTGCCAAAGCAGGTGGGTTATGTAACTTATCAAGCCATGATGAATAGCCTTTTTCAAACAAGGGTTCTACTAACTTTATAACAATTTACTAGTTAATAATTAACTTTGTGGTATTCCATTATGTTTGTCGATGAATATCTTTTACTAATACCACTTTTATTTCAATTAAGCGACCTGGGTTTCAGTGAATAATCACCATCATCAGGCATTAATTGAGATCTGTTTATCCTATTGTCACCGTAGTTACGTAACGGAAGGGGAGAAGTAGCCCACACCTTGACTCAACTTATATCGCAGCATACTGCATTCAAATCAAAGCATGGTGTCAAAAATTCTCTTGATCTCGTGGAAAAAATAAAAGACATCATACCTCAAAAGAACTCAAGACTAGTCTCTTTTGACATCGTCAACCTTTTCACTTGTGTACCACCAGAGGAAGCTACTGGTCTGTCTATCAATCTCCTGGGGGCAGCCAAGATCGCCGAAAAAACGAAGAACGAATTATCCACCCTTCTCAAAATGTGTGTGGCCCAAAATTATTTCAAGTTCAACGGTAAATTTTATAAACAGGGTAGTGGCCTCGGTATGGGTTCACCTTTTTCCCCACTGCTGGCAGATATTTTTGTTGATAATTTGGAAGAAAAAATTTTTAGTTCAGAGCACAACCTACTAAATTATGTGGTCTACTGGTACAGATACGTTGACGATATTATTGTGCTTTGGAATGGAACTGATCGGCAGCTGGATATTTTCAAGAGTTTTCTAAATGATATTCATCCTACAATTTCATTTACCTGTTAAAGAGACTCTAACCACACCTTAAATTACCTGGATCTTACAATTAAACTCGAAAAAGACCGGCATTCCTTCTCCATTTTTCGGAAACCCTGTTATACCGACCATGTCATCCCAGCAATTTCAAGACACCATTACTCACACAAACTGATGGCTTTTCATTCCATGATTCATTGCCTGTTCAACATTCCACTATCAAGGGAAGACTTCAAGAAAGAAATCAGCACAATTAAACAAATTGCTTCAGCTAACGGGTATTCACCAAATTTAATAGACAAATTAGTTTTTAAAAAACAGAGAAGATTGCCTTTCGACCAAATGTTTTCCGAGAACGAGAGTAAAAAGAAGCAGTGGTGCACGGTCACATACCTGGGTGCAGTATCTCAGAAAATGGCTCACCTACACCTAGAGACGAATTCCGCATGGCTTATAGACCTAATGCCACTCTCCGAAAGCTGCTAGTAAAATGTAAGGACCCGATAGAGCAATAAGACCGATGTGGAGTATATTCATTGAAATACAGCGATTGCAATGGTGTCTACGTGGGGCAGACAGGTAGAAGCTTCTGTGTCAGGAGAAAAGAACATTTAAGTGCTTATAAAAACATCAAAGAGGATAAAAGTAATTTTACTAAACACTTAATATGTAGCAGCCACAGGAGTGATTTTACAATGAATATCCTAAATTTATGAAGCGACCGCTGCTAATTAGATTCAAGAGAGCAGTTGGAAACTTTAAAAAATTTGAATAACCGCGACAACACCCTCATTAACGAATACCTTTACCCTTCCTTTTCCCCTATTCTGGCCTCCGTTTCAAACTTCTTCTCCCCTTCCGTTTCGTAACTGCAGAAACAATAGGATAAACAGATCTCAATTAATGCCTGATAATGGTGATTATTCACTGAAAGGTTGCTTAATTTAAATAAAAGTGGTTTTTGTAAAAGATATTCATCGACAAACATTTATAACAATTGCTGATGTCTTGAGTCCTTCTGGAGTTTCTGTAATTGAAAATGTTGAATTCACTCCTGAGTAAACAATAAAACTCCATAAGTATCCATTGTCAGACTCGCAAAGTTCAAAAGGTTTTTATGCCAAATTTAGATGACTTCAAAGGAATATACTGCTTGAATGATAGAGTAAGGGATTCATCAAGGCAATATTTTATTTTGGTGAACACATACATTTTTTCAAATATCTTTTTCAAGTAATGTCTGGTAGGTTGAATTTTTAATAGTTTTTTGTTACCATTAAAGTGATGGATTTCAGAATTATCAACAGAATATAAAAACTTATAATTAGAAATATTTCGAATATGTTTTAAGATATAGTGTTGGAGAAATATTGTTTCCACTATTGTATTTTGGGAAAAGTATGAACGAATGGTAGTTTTATTCCCATCCCATCCACATTATCAGTCCTAAATGCACATAAATCCCTCCATCATCTACAGGTTTCAATTTGTTCAATCATGTTTAAGAGGATAGTGGATTGCTTTCTAAATAATTATCTACATACATATCTGTTTGTCTCCAAAATTATTTTTTTATTATTTCGACCTCAGAAATATGTGTGAAAGACTTCACTATATTATACTGCTGTTGGACCACATTTCCCTGTAAAAGGAATTTTTTTTGGAATGCTGAATTCATCAAAATCATCCCTGATCCAAGAGGAAGAAAGATTATGAGTCTTACTTTGTATGCCACCGTCACTTTTGTCTTTGCTATCACAATCATGGGGAAGGGTATTCACAGAGTTATCACCTTTTTCTTCACTTGAACTCTTACTACCGGAATCATGGTGCACTTCATCTTAATTGCACACATTTTCAACTAAATCCTGTATTTTCTCTCCACTCAAAAGTGACTTATTCCTTTTAGAATCCATCACTAACTTTTTATCGGGCTTCTTGCCCGTCTTCTTCATACAAAAAATATCTACGAACTGAATGTGTTTGGCATCGACCACCCTCTGTAAATCAAAACAAAAGCGATGAAGGATGCATGAACGGCTCAAGAGAAGTGGTATACGCAGATCCCCCTAATAGGACTTGGAAGTAATAATGAAAGACAGAAACCAGATGCCAGACATAAACACAAGGCAAGCAGAATAATAGATCCCTTTGAGATGACAAAGGAGGTTAATGTAGATCTTCCAATGGTGAAGAGCTCAGATATTCTTTTATCTTTATTGCCTGTAGAGTAATTTTTAAAGTAGTAGGAGAGAATGATTAAAAAGAAGTATCTTTTCAGAGACCAACAATAGCCATTGCCCTTAAAGGAGCACTGAAATTAAGTAAAAAAATTAACCAAAGGAGCGTGGCATGCAATACCACACACGTGGAACCGCAAATGGGACTGACCACCGACAACGCACAGTGTATGGCAAACCATGTGGAAGGGTTATAGGCCACTTTCTTACACCATTTTCCCTTTCTCAGTTACAGTCGGGCCATTATTCTTTACCTAATTCTCCCCAAAACATGTGGATGTTGATGCAATTAACTCTCATTTCTTCTTTTCAATGGGTAAGCCTTTTCATTTCTCTCTACATTTTGATGAAACTCTCCCTTGTTGCCTTCAGAGGTGGTACTATGAAGACAGTGAGGGAATATTTCATTGAAATGGGAGAAATGAAGAATCTTCTTTGGGGAAAGCCCAAGAAACGTTACCTCAGTACATTGGCCTGGAAAGTAATAAATCTTTCTTGCATTATTACCATTACTTGTTGTGATGGAAGTGGTGTCAAATCAAGGGAAGATCCTTCTCCTCAGGCAGTGAGGAAATAAGAGGGACCATGAGGAGTGATTTTTTTTATTATTGATAACATGCAACAAAGTTAAATTTGCAAATCTGCCAAATACTAACTTTTCAGGAGAGTGAGAAAAACAGTACACTGCTTCAAAAAATATACACGAGTATTAGTTGAAATATTTCTTCCTTTTTTCAGTTAATGAAAACCTACCCAGGCAGCATCATCAATCGGCCCGATGTTGGTCCAATATCGGCTTTGCGTCGGCAAAGTCGGCCAACCATAGCTGATGTCGGCCCAATGTCGGCTTTGAGTCGGCTTAGGTTGGCCGACTTTGCCGACGCAAAGCCGATATTGGGCCAACACCAGCTTTAAGTTGTACTGCCGACACCACTTGCTGACGTCGGTACGATGCTGGCCCGATGTTTCATTTTGGAGTTCCATGAATTCTTGAAAATCATATCATGGCCATATGTGGGGGGGTGGGTTACCATTGTTTTGGGGGCCATGGGTCACTTTTCAGGGAGTCTGCGGGGTATGGATTTATTAGAGATAGTGGAACCCCGGAGTTCGGCAGTATATCCTAAACATCTATAGATGTTTTGCTCTTTCGGAAACTCCCCAGACCAGATGTAGGATCTTTCTGCAATCATCCAGGGAAAATACTTCACCACCAGAAAAAATACCCTTCATCATGTTCAGACTATAGCCATTTTAGATATATCCACTAGCACCGAGCTATAAAAATGATACATGATGAGTGAACAATAAATGGAAAAGAGCAGCTGAAATCCAATAACTGATATTACAATTCATGATTTAATGTGTTTGTAGTCAGATAGTTCTTCAAGCACACATTGTAAAATTTGTTCACACCAACTTTGGATTAATATTTCAATATATTGACTTTAGTACGTAATGTTAGTTGAAAGATGGTTAGCTGAATAATTTGCATTGTCCCTTCCTAGGAGAAAATTTCTGATCTGGTTTGATCCAAATTGATCTGGGCCAGATCTGGTCATTGGCTAAGCTGGAATGCATCAGATGTGGCCAGATCTGGTCTTGATCATGGCTGAAATACATCAGATCTGGCCAGAATTGGTCTTGATCAGGGCTAGAATTCATCAGATCCGGATTTTTTCACATCTTAAGTGGGCCAGATCTAGACTAGTTCAGATTTTAGGAACGCCAGATCTGGACTTGTTCAGATCTTAAATGGGCAACCCTTAGAAAAAATACTATGGAACTACCTCATATTTTCATAACATAGTTGTATAGTCGTATTCGTCGTCCTTTCATTGGAGGACGTTATAATCTCTCTTAACTGAAGATTTTTTTTCTGATTTTTGTTAATGTTTTGGGTATTAATGATAATAATGCGAAAAGAATTACGATGTAATTAATATTTTTTAAATATTGTATCAGGAATTACCGAGAGTGGCCGCCGCCTCCTCCATCCTAAACCCCTCCCCCCGTAATCCGCCGTTGCGGTGCTAGTGACGACCAAGAACACTGTACATATATAAAGAGTTCATCATGACGACTGTACTCACGAAAATATGCAAGAATCTTTCGAATAATTATGGCTATAGCAGCAACTTACTACATTGTAATCAGATATGACACTTTAAAGCACGTAACCCGGCGATATATATATATGACGACTCAAAAGTTTTAAGGGATTTAAAACCCGATGAAGGAGTTGCGGTTTTGAAAAATGCGGGTTTCAACTCCCAATTGGCGCTGCTCTGTGCGCCTGCGCTGCTACGAACAAATGAAGAACGATATTTCGGTTGCGTACAAGGCTAAATAACGCAACGTGCTCAAGGGAACAAAATATTCCCTATATTTTGTTGTATTCCCTGCTGCAACGCTTTTTTGTTGTATTATATTCCCTGCTGCAACGCTTTAAACTCCATCGTCACTTCTGCGACTCGAGGTTGGACGCTTTGGATTGCTTTGCCCTTCGCAACACTAGTTGGATGGAAGATGCTAATGATTGGACACGGCCAAGCATCACTGAAGTAAGGTAAGCTTTTGTTGATGATTTCATTATTATGTATCATTATTAAGCTTCGTGGTTTATGAAATCGTGCCCCTCTTTCAGAAGGTTCACTTCTTATTTGCTAATGCGGTTGCATATTCAGTCCAATTATTTTAATTAAATTTACCTGTGTATTTTCACGTAGAAGTGTTCCACCAGTGCTATGTTATTTTCTCGTGCATTTTATATGATATAGTATTGAGAGGGGTTATTCATATTGATATGTGAGGCGAAAGCATGTAACATTTGTGTAACGGTTAGTCAACCTCACATTTTAGTAGTATTTATTCTTAGCAACAAGTTTTTGCCCAACTTAAGGTGACTTGTTAAAACTTTTATTTCTAGCTGGGATCTGATGAAGGCATCCTGCTTCAACTCATGCAGATAGAGATATGGAGGTGAGATCGAAGCAGAGTCTCATAATTAAGAGGAGGAAGAGTGCTGCAGAGGCAAGAGTGCGAGAATGAAGGAAGAGGAAACGGGAATAGAAGAGGAAACGTCATTTGAGAAAGGTAATATATGATAATTAAACCTTCCATAGCCGAGATTTTCTCAGTTACATCTTATACAAATGGAGGAGTAGTAAATCTTCAGTTAGTTCTTTCTTCTAACTGTGGATATCATTTGTTTAACGTAAAGACATGAATGTGTGTGCCTGTCTTTGCTCATTTACCATTTGACCAATATAAAATACTCTAAACTTTAATTGCCCATATTTCTGATTAGGGGGGTTTGAAAAAAATTCTCTGGTGGTGTCGTAGGTAAATTAGGAGCTCTGCATTCATTTCTGATGTTATTGCTGCTTATTTTGAATTGGAAAATTTGTGTCAAAATGCCAATACATGCTACCTTAATTAATAGACCAGACCATGAGAATACAATTATCAGCCATGAATACTGTCTGTTTGGTGCAAAATATAATAACATCAGGGAATATATATCAAGAATAACCTGGCTCTGATTTTGTTTTGATCATATTCTTAAATATGTTTCTCTTTGATATGATGACTCATGTAAGCTGTTTCTTTCAGCAACTGAGAAGGATGAACAGCAATGAGAATGGGAATACAGGAGAAGTGTAACAGTGCTTCAAATTGCGTGAAAGGGCTTAATATGCCACCTAGGATTTTGTAACCACTTGTAATTTCAATAAATTGTATTTTTACCAGGTTTGTATTTTATTTCAGAAACACACTCCTTTATACCTACTGTAAGTACATGATAACTGGCTTCAATGGCAGTCACATCCATGGCTGTGCCATCATTACTGTGACTATATTATCCATTTTTTAGTTTAGTTAGTTCCATAGTCCAATAATCGTTATTACTCTAGTTCTATTGTGCTAAAATCACCATAGATATCCCCATCAATATATTTATGAGCATTTACCCACCCAAAACACATTCGTGGCCTTAGTATTTCCTACTTCTGTCTTCTCCATCCATCATTAGTATCCATTTCAAATAGTACCCAATGTTTTACCGGTGGCACAAAACCATTCTAACACTGGACATTATTTCTACATTAGACCAACATCATCCTGACATCGTTCCGATACCCGGCCAACATTAGAAGTCATTGTCGTTTTCCACTGGCAAATGTTATCATTCCAAGACTAGGTCAATGTCGGAAGCCGACTTGATGCCAACACAGCCAACATTAACCGATGTTGACCCAACATCATCCCGACACTGGGCCGACACCAGCTGACATCGTTCTGATACTGGGCCAACATTGGACGCCAATGTCGTTTTACCACCGGCAAACGTTATCATTCCAACGCTGGGCCAATGTCGGTAGCCGACGTCGGACCAACATTAGCCGATGTTGGCCCGACGTTGGACTGACACCATCGCGACCCTGAACCAACATCATTCCGACGCCGGACCGACACCAGCCTACATCGTTCCGACACCGGGCCAATATTGTAAGCCAATGTCGTTTTACCACCGGCAAACGTTATCATTCCAACACTGGGCCAATGTCGGTAGCCGACGTTGGACCAACATTAGCCGATGTTGGCCCGACGTTGGCCTGACACCATCCCGACCCTGAACCGACATCATCCCGACGCCGGACCGACACCAGCCGACATCGGTCCGACACTGGGCCAACATTGGAAGCCAATGTCGTTTTACCACCGGCAAACGTTATCATTCCAATGCTGGGCCAATGTCGGCAGCCTACGTCGGGCCAATACATAACCGACATTAGCCGATGTTGGCCCGACTTTGGACCAGCGTCAAAATGCTGCCTGGGTAACTTCGACTTATACTTGAGTCACTAAATAAGATGACATTTTTGGGATCCAAATTTCTACATATTGGCTGTATAAAATCATCTATGACTGATAATCTGAGGAGAATATTTGCCGAGAAATGCGTTTCATTTGTAATATGAACTATTTATGGCAAATTCATGATTGTTGCAGATTTAAAACTTTACCTTTTTTGTACCAATGACAGTCAACAAAAGTTGCCTTTTTCTCACAACCAAGGAAATGACTAAATATAGTGAAATCTCATTCTGAATTTCAAAATGTAACTTAGAAGAAATTTTTATGTTGCAAGAACTTAGAGTGACTTCTACTGTAACAATTACTGTAATGGATTTACTTGCATGCACCAGATTTTTGAAGAAATCTTGTGAATGTTATGCCAAATGATTACATCCTAAATTATTTTAAAATAGACAAGGGGATTTCTATTGTCTTTGCTTATTGATCAAACAACCTATAATGTTATTCTAAAATTATTTCAGGGCTGTGGAAATGGGAGAAAATGTAATCCTACGGTCAAGGTTACCTCGCTTCATCAATCCTCATTTTGTAAGTAATGATAATGTTTTGGTTTTAGGCATACGTACATACCAGGGGCGAACCCAGAGGGGGGGGGGGGTAAAAGGTTGGGAACTGACATTGAATTTTGGTTCAAACTGATTCCCTCAATGTCAGCTCTAAAATTGTGGCACTTAATTACGTATTTCAATTAACAATAGTAATTAGATAAAAGGGATACATCCCCTCCCAAAAATTTTGGGTTTTACAAAACAATTTTATGTATACAGGGTGGGCCATTTTAAATGAGGCACCTAAATATTTCTTAAAATACACAAGGTATAGAAAAATGTTTTATACAAAAGTTGTACGGCTTAAAGAGGGACACCCAACAATGACCTTGACTTTGGCCTTGAGACTGCCAAGAGGTCATTTCGAGGTAAAGTTGATTTCTTTAAATAGAAACCCCTATTTTTTATTGCAGAATTGGACAACAGGGTCAATTTTGAGTTAAAAATTTCATTTCAACATGTGTCCGATTTTTTGTTGCTGTGGAGTTACTGCGAGCTCTCGAGACTGCAGTGGCATGGCATTTGCTGCCGACAAATTTTCGCCATTGTCGGGGAGAACTGGTGTACATGCATAATTCGTTTGTTTTTGAGTTCTTCAAAGTTATTTTCTTCTTCTGTATTGGACTATTTATGTTATCTGAAGTAGTTTGTCGATTTTGCAGCAAAAATTGGATTAATACTCCCTATGTATGCTCTTAATTAATGCCGGCAGGTGTCCGTTCTGCATAACAGTCGAAGAGGTGTAACTCCACAGCAACTAATATTCGGACACATGTTGAAATGAAATTTTTAACTCAAAATTGACCCTGCTGTCCAATTCTGCAATAAAAAATAGGGGTTCCCATTTAAAGAAATCAACTTGACCTTGAAATGACCTCTAAGGGCAGTCTCAAGGTCGAAGTCGAGGCCATTGTTGGGTGTCCCCCTTCAAGCTGTACAACATTTGTACTTAACATTTTTCTTTATCTTGTGTATTTTAAGAAATATTTAGGTGCGTCGTTTAAAATGGCCCACCCTGTATAATTTTAATGGTAGTGTCTCCCCTCAAAATAAATTCCTGGGTTCGCCCCTGAGACATACCCATGAAACCATTTTCTTATGGGTTATGCACAGTCAAAGATTTTAGTTGTTGCTATTAGGCCTATAAAACTGGCTCTTTTTTAAAGATTTGAAATGCATGTTAAAATTTCATAATTTATTTTTCAGGGAGTCAAGCCGTTTTCTCTGCATGAAGCCACTGGTTTTTATTTGCTGAATACACTGAGCAAAGGCCATTATGCTGATACAGACACATACTGGGCTCATGCACCTCTCAGCTCTGAAGGAAGATTAACTGTTCTTGTGACTCTTCAGTGAGTGAATCTTATTATTTGAAATGTTCCTATTGCCATTCTTACCTGAAGTTGAAGCCCTCTTGTGTATTCAATTAGAATTGGATCTTAACTCTTTCAAGTTGCATGTCAATCTCTGCACAACAGTGGAACTCTTTTCACCAGGTCCAACATTAAGTGTCACTCAACACGTTTATACGAGGTGTGATAAAAAAATAACGGTAATTTTTAAATTTCATGTGCCTCATCATAATTCCGATTTTCAATAATTCCGAGTTCCTGCCACATGGTCGTACGGTCAATTAGGAATACTAGCTGGAAGTTATGCACCCTTTTCATGAAGCAATCCGTCGAAAATGCCCAGAATTGTGGCAAAACAACTCGTGGAAATTGCACCACGATAATTCTCCCACTCACACCTCACTGCTTATTCGTGATTTGGTAAAAAAAACAAAGCGTTGTTTTGCCTCAGCCACCATATTCACCGGACATGCCCCCTGTGACTTCTATCTATTCCCGAGGCTGAAGAGAACCATGAAAGGACGACATTTTGCAACCATTGATGAGATAAAAACAGAATCGCTGAAGGAGCTGAACTCTATACCGAAAAGTGAGTTCCAGCGAAGTGCTTCCAAGATTGGAAAAACCGCTGGCACAAGTGTATTATATCTAAAGGGGAATTACTTTGAAGGGAAAAAAATTGATATTGATTAATAAATAAATATTCTTTAAGAAAAACGAAAATTCCCCTTACTTTTTGATCATACCTCGTATGTATTAGTATTTCACTTTCAAGGGGTTTCTTGACTTGGGTGCCAACTATGTATTAGCCCAGTGTTTGATCACTTTGCTCCTCTACTACCAAAGAATCCTCTGGAGGAGTTGTAAAATTAATTTGGAGCAGTTTTCTGGTACATACCAAGAAAATAAATGTGGACCAGGAAGTGTTGAGTTCCCCCCATTTTTCTGCAAAAAGAGACACTTTTTAATTTGTAACTTTTAGACTATGTCCCTGAAAATGAGGTTATTATTGACTAAAAAGAGTCATTTCAGGCTTGATCTGGTGGAATATCATAATTCAATAATATTTATTATATTATTTATTTAGTTATTATTGACCAATAATGATTAAGTCATCACATGAGAGGCCAGAAAAAAGCTGCCTGGTTTCCTCTTTGTAAAGTAAATTTATTTTTGTAAAATATGATTAATTCATTGATGTAACAGAAGAAAAAAAATGAAAACTAAGGTACAACATTATGTATTTTTATGAATTCTAAGATTAGATTTGTTCAGTCATACTGTTCCATAATAAATACTTATGGAAATGAATGCTTCTCATATCCATTGGTTGAAAATATGTCTCTTATTAATTTTTATGAGACAGCATTACAAGTAAGCTCAGTTTAGTAATGTTTTGTTTTGCTGCTATGTTTCTTTCAGGCACGTGTTCCTTCTTGAGAAATGTAGACTTTGGGGAAGCTGGGAAGTTGATTGGGTGGTAAGGATTGATGATGTAGTAGCAGTGCCTCATTTAACCGGTAAAAAACTGATCTTCAAAGTGAGACAGGTAGGTCTATGTGAGAATATATATTATTTATTATTTCAGAGTCAAATGAAAAGCAAACGCCCTATTCTTTTATTAGCTTAATTTATACCCAGATATTATTAAATTTATAATAATGATATTTACAACGTTTCCTCACAATTCAGCATATCACATTTTAACCTATTTTAAAAAAGCATAGCATAGCCAGATGACATATAATTTATACCTTTAAAAGTATTGATGGGTGAAATCCAAAATTTATCGAATCCAAATCTCTTTTTTTCAAATCTCAAATACCAAATCTCAAACCCAAATACTCCTATGCATAAAAAGCAAACCCTTATCCATTTTTAATTTTCTTGTAAATTTATGAACCCATAATTATTATACGTACTTATAATACACAGTAGCTCTATGTTTTCCCTCTAGCTTAAATCTAAAAATTTCATTAAATTGTGAAGGAGAAATAAAATTCAGCAGCAATTTGTTTCACAGTGGCATTTATTAATTCTTAAATTAAGAATTCTCAAGAAAGCAAAGCCAAGCATGTAAATTGTTAATTTTTTATATGGAGCACTCTTAGTCTGTCAGGATCTAATGTTTCTGTTTTTATTCAACCAAATTGTAGAATGTAGAAAGCTCTTTTTAAAATTACTGATGATAGAGCAGTCCAAATATATTTTTTTAAGGTGTTTCAAGACCTTTCCTTGATTATTTTTGGTTCAAATTTCAGGCTTTTGCTGCTTCACAGGCTGGAACTGATATTTTTTTTACATGCTTCTGTAGTGCATTAGTGGCTTTAGAGACTCCGCACAGCATGGAATTTGGATCTTTTTTGTGTCAAAACCTCTTAACTGTTGTTAGAAATGAATTATAGTGACGAGCTGAAAAGTATTATGAAGATGATGTAATGCAGAATCGGGGAAAAATAAAATGACTTACTAATATTGAACTTTTGACCTTGAGAATGAAAATAAAATCATTGAATTTTAGAAAAAAGTAGTGTATATAAGTATGTATATACATATATTGAAAGTTTGTCTTTCCTTGTTTCAATTTTTGTCGCTCTTTGCTTCAATATTCATACTTGTGCCTTTAATGGCTCGCTTTCTTAATTGTGAAACAAGGAGGTCCTGCACTTTTTTCACCTTGACCTACATTCAAGTCATGGATCTCAGTCAATATTTTTTGCCTGAAAATAAGACTTCAACTTATTCTTGAATCGACTTATACTTGAAGATATACCGTAGTTTAAATGTGGAATCTCATTCACTTTTATTTGATGTTTAAACATGAATTTAACATATGTATTTGATGTAACGGTTGCCCCTGCCAAATTAGGTCGCCCCCTCCAATATTTTAACTATTGAAGGACGCGGGTGCGCCGGACAGTGCCGCATCACTGCCCTGCGACCGTCAGGCCAACCCCGAAAGGGAATCGCACATACACTCAGGACAGGAAAACACGAAATAACAAATATTCAGGTTCCGATAAAGAATTGACGATCAGCTCCTACCTTGTTGGGAGTAAAATGCGGCAATGCGCCGCGTCCAAATTCCCCGTCTGGCCCGGTAACTAAATGTGCGCCTTTTTACCTCAGGACCAAGGAACTTCAATTCACAATGAAAGAATGTTCGTATCCATTCAATGACACAATTTAATAAACAACGACATGTATAAAAAATACGTACCCTGATGAGGTGAAGGATGAAATGGAGTGAAATGAAATGAACAATTATGTGACCACAATGATGAATAATGGCGAAGTAATACCCTCAAGAAAACACAAAATTTACAAATATTAACACTTGGGGTGCGCAAATTGCACAAGAAAATTACGATGATTTGTGATCTGTGATCACTGATAGTTTATTTTACACTGCGTACTTAGCGCCAACTGATTAACGGACAGATTCCGGAGACGTACGAGAGGGAAAGTTGCAAACTTAACACGGGCAAGACGACGACACGAGACTTTCGGCGGACGAGAGGAGGCTCACCGGTTCTAGGGTTTTTCACCGACGTGACGGCCGTTAGGCAAGGTGTCGATGGAGGAACTTCGTCACTCTAGTATTGGGACACCACCTTATTCAGCCCAACTGTCACGCCGCTCTCCCCCAGATATCTGCAACTCACACTCGTCAAATCTCTCGGCCGCTCGTGCCTGCCATGACTCCGGGATCACCGGTGGTCGGCAAGGTGTCTGCTCTATCTGCCTCTCACTCACTATCTGGCTCTCTCGGCCACATGCACACCTCACTTGCTTTTTTTTTAGTTCCAATATTACACACAAAAAACACACACACGCGCCTCGATGGGAGGCTCAGGAACTACTTAGATCCCATGCTCGGGAGCATACAAAATCATCACACATCAAAGTAACGAAAGTAATTTTGTTACAATAAGTATGTATATACATATATTGAAAGTTTGTCTTTCCTTGTTTCAATTTTTGTCGCTCTTTGCTTCAATATTCATACTTGTGCCTTTAATGGCTCGCTTTCTTAATTGTGAAACAAGGAGGTCCTGCACTTTTTTCACCTTGACCTACATTCAAGTCATGGATCTCAGTCAATATTTTTTGCCTGAAAATAAGACTTCAACTTATTCTTGAATCGACTTATACTTGAAGATATACCGTAGTTTAAATGTGGAATCTCATTCACTTTTATTTGATGTTTAAACATGAATTTAACATATGTACTGGCAGACCATGATGAAACCTACTTTGCATATTTGGCATAGAAGATTTTTTCCTTTTTTGCCCTTAGCATTATCTGGTGCCTTTTTGGAAAGCTTTGTAGACTGTATTCATCAGCCACATATTGAGTAAAAATAGTTAATGAAGAGTAGCCACAGTTTATTACTGCCTCATAGAAACAATAGATTCCATTTTCAACTGAGTCTAATTTTATTTTAAATAGTCTAGCTTGTCTTTTTTATGTTTTTTCTACTACAGTAAATTTATAAGAATAATATTTTTATAGCCCAACCACCATAAGGAAAAGCTATGGTAGATACAAGGTGTATGGAATAGTTGAAGTGCTCTTGTTTAAAAGTTAAGATCTTTGACATTTCAGCTGAAGAAATTAATCTAACTACGAATTTGACAAAATTTGAATCAAGTCTCCTGTGTGCTTTCGCTTCTAGGATTCCAAAATCTTTTAAAATTTATAGGGTGTCAATTAATTAGAATCAAATAATTTTTTCATTGCTGAGTGCCTCAGAGGGTATCCAAATGTTCTGAAGTAGTTATGGACGTACTACTAATATTTTAGATTTAAAGTTTATCAGTGCTCATTTTAAGGTCTCTTTGTTACAGGATGAAAGCCTAAATTTCTTTTCCGGTGATGAGCGATTTGTGGAGTCAGAAGACAAAGCTGTTCTCTTGTGGCTTCAAAGCAAAATTGAAATGGCTATGATTATAAATATGGAGGACAAACCTTGTCCAATCCAGCTTTGAAACAATTGTTTTCAAGTATCAATAGGTATGACGGATTACATGTAGCAGAGCAGTATTAGTGTTGTTGTGTTGGTAATTGTTCTATTTTTGATGTAAACTGACATCAGCAGCTAATCTCTACATTTGTCACCACACAAATTACTTTCTTTGTACATCTAAATTCATTACTTCATTGCATATTACTTTTTCTTGTCACTTACATGAGCATTTGGTCACTTGGTATTGAAAGTGAACTTGGTCACATTAAGGATACCTTATACGTCAATTTCATCAGGTTGACTGCCAAACGTACACAATTACATTAAAATCTTCTGAAGGCAATGTGCTTGGGGAAGAAATGAGTATGGTAGGAGTTGATATGTGATGGACAATAAAATTGTTTGAACCTTTGAGGAAATAAATAGCCCATTATTCTTTTTATAATTGGGTTGTCACCTTGCCATTTTGAACTCGATGACTGCATAAAAAAATGTTTTGGCTCTTATTTCATTCTCTAAACAGCGACTGATAATATTTATGATTAGAGTTAGTGATTAGACTTCCATGAACCACGGCTATCATCTCTAAAGCTTCTGCAAGTGAGAGTCACAGATATTATTGGTTAACAGAAGAGTAGGTTATGAAGTTTGTACCGAGTGAGATGCAGATTTTAAAATGCATGCTCCAAGGGCAGTCAACCTAATTAAAATACCTAATTCACGAAGTTTTACAGAGTGAAGTGATATTATTTGCAAGTAATTTTAACTGAGAAACTTCTGGTACTGCCACAATCATCTGATCAATATCAGTATTAATGAATGTTTTAATTAGTCATATAAGTATATTTATTTTAACTTTTATATTGTTTACATTTCTACACATTATTTATTTTGATATTCAAGGCTGTTGGTGATAAGGGTAAAATCTGCAGGTTATAAGTGGTTACAAAATGTATGAACTTAACTAGTGGATCAGGTATATAGGTGGTTTGAAGAGAGTAACACATATAAGTTTGTACTCATAAAATTTATAACAGCTATTTTTCCAGTATATGTTGAATCATGGAATTTTAACTACCAAAATTGTGTATTCTGAGTACTCTCTTCTGGAATTTATGTATGTATATGATTAATGTATGTTTGTAAATAAGAATGTAAAGAAAATGTTATCTGTTGTTTGATGAGAGTTTTATGAATGTACCCTCATAGGGATATTGTTGGATGTAATTATGCTGTGTAAATTTTGATTTTCAAACTGCAAATGATTTAAAAAACATACAGATAAAATGCTATGTTATTCTGCTTTTTTTGTGTCTTATTTAAGACGACCCCTTTCAAAAGTGCTGAGGTCGATTGGAGTCAGCTCCAAATCATTGGTGTGATACTATAGTAATTCAGTTCTCAACTTTCACTGCAAGTACCCTGGGGGTTGGTGGTTTGCAGACATGCAAAAAAATTTGAATTATGGTGGAAGTGTGTTGGTGAGAGCAGTAAGAATATAACGTAAGGGATAAGAATACATATATAAATATAAGTAATAAAAATTTTTATAGTTCAAGAAGTACAATTTTTGTAAATCCGAGTGACTTATGGGGTATGTAAATAGAAAGAGATTTGGAACAACTGCTATACAGTGGTGATGGGCAGCATAGTTCACTTTTGGGAATATTTAGGGTAAATTCTGTATTGACCCAATTAAACTATTCAAATGAACAATTTACTGTGTTGTCGGTTGCCTAATACCAAGGGTTTACGTTTTGCGTGCGTAATCTGAATTATGCTCCTGGTACATTATTTTCTCTAGCACCTCTCTTATATTTTTAGTTATTGCATTCCAGTGTGATGAAAATCTCTATTTTGTTTGTGATTTGCCTCTTCCACTTTTGTATTTCTTAATGTGAAAATTATGTAAAAAAGATTTTGCCCATTTTATTGAGATCTTTTATCATTAGGTACCGAAAGAATTAAATTTTAGTGAGTGATTAAATGCGCCAACCAGCCCCATTGATATCACAATTGCTTGAAAATTGCAAGCAGGATTTATAGTGTGTCTCACATATTCACGGACTAGTAGAAAGTTTATTCAGTTTAATTTGCAAAAAAATATAAAATTATGACAATATAATCCTCCTAGTCTTTCAACCCTTTAAAGTTTCATTGCAACCTCTAACTTATGCGTTAGTAGTTGCGAAAATAGCTAAGTAATTTATAGTACCCATTATTTTTTCTTTTAATGATCCTCTTTCGAACTTCATCTTATGGAAAGGCTTGTTTTACTGAACATAATATTTTCCATATCCTTCGGCTTTATCACTCCAGCATTGCGTAATGTCTACTCAAAATAATTCTAGTGCCTTCCTCGTTTATAGTTCTTTCTTATTAGTTCATTTTTTTTATATCCAGTAATTACTAATGATGTCAAGTAAATCAACATTTGAAATGCCGGCATAATAGACCTTGCATGGATAAAACTAAATTTGGTACCGCCTGTTGGCGATCTATTCACTGAGCGAACCAAAAGTAGTATCCCCTTCGGTGAATTATTCCTCAGAACTATCTGCCAAGCATACCAAAAGTATTACCGGCTGTCTGCGATCTATTCCTGGTACTATGCTCTGAGTTAACTAAAAGTGGTGCCACCTGTCGGCGAAACTAAATGGTCATATTTCCTGCCCTGTCAGCAAACTAAAAAATAAGCATTTCAAGTCGATGGAGTAGGTGATTATATTGGATTTTTAGTTCAAACTGAATGATTCTTTCTGGGGCAGTGAATAGTTCACTTAAGTGAAGAGTCCCTTTTGAATCATTTGTCTGCAAACTACCTATAGGCTTGAGACGAAATCTCGTTTATTCCTGCTCAACTCCCAAAGTGAGCAGTTATGGAATCCAGGCTGTACAAAGGCCCAAGCATTTGACTCTCAAAAGGAATGAGCTGGCACAAGCTCAGAGCGAGACTCGATTGGTCCAGCTCACCTGCAGGAATGAGATGCCTCTTCCATTGTAAATTGGATATTGGGATGCTGCTGATTCATGCGACTCAAAAAATCATCTAGTGTATTCCGTCCGTGTTGCCAAATGACAAAAGTATCGTCCACATACCGGAAAAAATACCTCTGTCGTAGTGTAGCGGAGTTTAGAGCTTTTTCTTCAAAATCCTCAATGAAGAGGTTTGCAATAGCTGGAGAAAGGGGAACCCCGTCCGTTTGCTCATAGTATTTTCCATCATAAAGGAAGTAAGTTGATGTAAGTGTATTGCATCCCTTGTGAGTGTGGCCTCGCCTACATTGGAGAGACTTCACGTATGGTGGAAACCAGAATCAAGGAACACAAGAGGCATATACATAAGACTATTTCAACCCGAAAAATCGGCCTAGGCAGAGCATAGTCTTGATCATGTGCACTCCATCAATTTAACGGTGCCAATATCCTCTGCCGTTCAAATGGATACTGGGATCGTTTAATGAAAGAGGCTATCGAGATAAGTTGGAGGAGAAGAAGCTAAATCGAGACTCTGGGCAGTACATCAGCCAATCGGAGGACCGCAACCATCAGTCGGAGGTGAGTGGGCTGTCGCTCAAAATGGGAAAAAGTGACTTGAGGATGAGGTTAACATGGTGAAGCCCTGGAAGGAATGTGGCGCAAAGGTTCAAGGTAGATTTGGTGGTGGATGATCTAGGGTGAGGAGTATAAAGGGTGGTGGAGGGTAGGATGCGGTGATCAAGGAGAGGGGTGGGGTAGCAGCGTTTAAGGATAGTGGTTTTTAAGTTGCTAAGGTGGTGGTCGAGAGCATTTTGAGAGTTGCAGATACGGTGTGCGCAAATAGAAAGAGAGAATGTAATGCAACGTTTGGTATGGTAAGGGTGGCAGCTGTCAAGATGAAGATGTTGACAGTTAGTGGGTTTGATATGTAGGGAGGTTAGGAATTTGTTATCAGATAGGGAAATATCGGTATCTAGGAAGTTAATGTGGGTGCTGGAAGTGGTAAAGGTGAATAGGACAGAAAAAGAGGAATTGAGATCAGAAGGGAAGGTGGACAAGGTTTGAGGACCGTGCGTCCAAATGAGAAAGATGTCGTCGATAAATTGAACCCAAAATAGGGGTTTGAGGGACCGGGAAGATAGAAAATTGTCCTCCAGCAGACCCATGAAAAGATTAGCGTATGGTGGAGCCATTCTTGTACCCATTGCTGTGCCCTTCATTTGCAGGAATATTTTGTCTCTGAAAGTAGGCAAACATCCTTCCAATTCTGTAACTTTCGTAATTCCCATCTTTTTTTGGGTAAGGTTCCCACTTACTTAAGTACGGATTTCCGTAAGTTGAGGCTTACGTAACTCGGGGACTGCCTGTATAGATAGCATTTTTGTTTCTTTACAAAAATAATTAAAATTATTATGATACATAATTGACACATAATGTAAAATATCTCATCTTGTGGATAACTGTTAAGGATGGAAACTACCTACGTGCTATTAGGAGTGCTGAGCTTTTCAGATTTTTGTCCGACCAATATTGAAAAAGTTGTATAAATACAACCTCACGTGAAGCCAAAATCTTAAGTAAGATAATCCTTGCACCCCCATGCCTTAGTAAAAACACTTGTGGATGAAGAGCCCAATGTCCGCCACCATAAAGTCATACTGACTTCAATGGCCCACATATGTGTGCCTGATTGCTGCTACCCTTGCATGAATTCATGTATAGAAATATTTTTCCATTCATCAATGGAAAAACTTATTTTAATATCCAGAGGAAGGATGTGAACGATTAGGATGGCTTGGTGGTGCAAGTAGCTAACATACCTGACTAGCTATAGGGAGATCAGGATTCAAATCGCTGTCAACTGAAGACATTTTTTTATGATGGATTTCAGCATTTAGGCTGAGGACTCAAGAGAGGGAATTACATCCATAAGGACTTCACGAATGGGGCAGGGGATAAAAATGAATCGATCCAGAGGAGGTGATGAGAATTATATGCTCACAATCATAGGTCAGAACGACATTACTATCAGAAATGGATGGCAGAATTTAGTACTGCATATATAGTCTGATCACATGTACCACTACCTTTACCAATATGTGCATGATTTTATCAGTTAGTTTTCTTTGAATTTATCTCTTATCAGCCTTTATTTCCTCCATATTACTAATAATTTATGTATAGTAACTCCTTTGAAATTATTTTCCCCTTGGAAAGAAGAACCAAACAGAAAATGACAATAATTAAATCTTTGATGTAATGTCAAATGATGCTGCAAGGACTAGACTTTTAGAAAGCATCAAACAAGAAATAGAGAACAGAGAGATTATGCTTTGTAGAGGAAATGAATACGTGTTAACGTAGTTTGCAAATATATGACTACACAGCCGTGAAACTGGCTATGGACCTGTTTAGTTATTCGGCACCTGTATTGTTTGCTATTTCTCTTAGGATGGAGGATGAGATAATAAGCCTGAAATGGCTATGAGACTGTGCAGACAACTTGTAATTTCTAATTTGAATGTGAATATATTATGTTAATTCATTTAAGAGAAGTATATATTAATAATAAACCTCATTGTATGTGTGCTAGATGGAGTAAAGGGCTCACTGCAAAATAATATCAAGTGAATTTTGACCCTAATGTCTGGCTGCTACCCTGGTCCTGGGGTCACTCTGTCTATTACTTGTGCATGACCTGAATGCAGCATAGCCAACCATCCATATAAAAGGGAGTAGGACATGGATATGAACACTGTTGAACCCCTCCCAAGTCTCCGACAATTATGACAGTAATGAAACCTGATGCTTGCTGGGGACTTGAAGAGACATGGTATCCAAAGTAGATTGAATTATTATAGTAATACCTGGGAGTTGGAACCGATTTTTAAAGTTTCCGTATCCATTTACATGTAGTAGTTGACTTCATTAAATTTGCATAGAAAATAAAATATCAAATAAATTTTTCAGTTAAAGCAGAGGATTCATGAATGCCTCAACAATGGAAATGTAGATTTAGACCACACGATTGGGGTTATATAACAAGGACCGAAACTCAACAAAATTAACTTGAGGAAGAGACAGTGAAAATGGAAAAAAATGATATGTCAACATTACCCTGGGAGCCAGCACCACCAAATGCATAGACAGGTCTGGATTTAGGCCTGGGCGACTGCCTTGATTGTGAAAAAGTATTTTTTTACTACGTTAAACTGGTGAATAGGTTTGATAAGCGGGGGGCGCCGGAATACTCTCTTGCCCGGGTTAAAATTTTGTCTTAAGCCTATAGTTGTAATTTATGTGTAAATTTGTAATTATGTGCATAGGTATTCGCCATACTACATTTCGGTGCTGCTCCTTGTTACTACAGCCACGGCCATCTAAATATGGCCGTGCTACAGCCATTAAAAGGATTTTTAGACATGTTATTTATAGTTTAGAATCAAGTCCTCATATATATGTTGCCAGCCATGTAAAGTTAAATTATTTGAACTATATATATGAATATTCCAATTTATGACATGTCATATTTTTTTTTTCTTTAGTATTTAAAGTCACCGATTATTTTACATTATTGTGCGTCACTTTCTGTACACTCATTTGAATTTTAAACTGAAAATTAATGCATTATTCATTTCACAAATATAAGTAAAATATTTACCGTTAAATACAATCTTAAGGAGAACAATATTGTTTTAACAGAGTGCCAACTGCTAGTGATTTTGCAAGAGTCAGAATACAATAAACGCATCGTTCATGCGATCCAGAAAAAATAGTACGTAATAATTTTTAGAGAGTTAATTAAATCGCAGTGTCCGTATCCCGCCCCCCTCTTTAGTGTGTGTACCACTGTTGTCATTTTTATGCGGAATTGATGCATAAAATTCAATGAATTATTACTTACTTCAATTCTTAAGCATTATCACTTTGACCACGGTTTCACATAGAATTATACAGTTTCTAAGTTAAGTGATTCCGAAATTTTCTTAGTCAAACTATGGCGCTCAGGCGATGCGATTTTAGTGACATCTAGCGACGAGATTTCGTGTTTTATCTGCCGGTAATTGGATCCTTCAATTGTTCTTATCCTATTCTTCGCTGCGTAGGTTGCAGACGTATCTGGACATTTATTGTCATTTCACTGGAATCGTTTCAGCTTAGAGTTGTGGAATAGATTTAAAAATGCCCGTTAAAGCAGTTTGTGTTCTTAACGGTGAAGTGGTTAAAGGAACAGTTCATTTTGAACAGGAGGTATGTGGTCGTTAGTCCTTCATGTTCCCTCCCGGTCTATTGTCATGTCTTAGCGATTTAAACAAAATATCTTCCTCTGCAGAATCCAGATGCACCGGTAAAAGTAACGGGGGAGCTCACTGGCTTAGGTCAAGGTCTTCATGGATTTCATGTGCATGAATTTGGAGATAATACAAACGGTACGTGTTATTTCAGTGGAGCCGCTGATTTACTTTATTAATCAACGTCATTGTTTTCCATTCTCACCGACAATTTTGTCTTAAAGGCTGTATGAGTGCTGGCGCTCACTTCAATCCTCATGGTAAAGATCACGGAGGTCCCAAAGACGAAGTACGTCATGTTGGAGATTTGGGAAATGTTGAAGCCGGTGCGGATGGGAAGGCCAAAGTTGAGATATCTGACTGTAAGATATCCCTCTCTGGTCCCATGAGCGTTATTGGCAGAACAGTGGTGGTAGGTTGCTTACTATAGAAGTGTCATCATTCTTCCATGAAAATTCAGTATCATTTATGATTTCTTATTTGATAACCAAAGGTGCATGCAGACCCTGATGACCTTGGAAAAGGCGGGCACGAGCTCAGTAAAACTACTGGCAACGCTGGCGCTAGAAGTGCTTGCGGAGTCATTGGCATTGCGAAATAATTACGTAACTGAATATGGATGTTGTTTGTATTGTAATCATTCCGGCTTTGTTTCTATGAGGCTGTCCCAATCTAGTAACTTTATTTTAAGTCGTAGATTTCATTGAAAGGAATCTTAAATGTTACTATTAATGACTTTGTTGTTTAATTTTTAAAAGATAACTTGCTGGAGCCCATATTGAATGAAAATAAAGACTGTTTCTACTTCTTGCGCGGTCATTCTTTTGCTCATTAGAAATTAGTTAGTTTTTAAAAACTAAACTGCATTTTGTGTGATGTTCACATATCTCACTCTCTTAGGTTAACAGAGAATGTTGTAATGTTTGCTTCGTTAAATTTTGTAAGCAGTAATCTATTCTACCTGTATTATTTTATGGGGAGGCCATGTTCCTACCTGTTGCATTTGTCATGAAATTATGTTGTTAGAATAACGTCACCATGAATATAGATATCTATATTCATGAACGTCACAGTCTGAGAAGTGCATTGGTAGCTAATGAGGTATCAAGTTTCCTTGGGCTCTACAATTCCTGAAAAGTTAGCTCCATGTTGGAGAGTTATTTGTTGCCTAATTTATAGTGTTGAAGATGTGGACCTTGTTAGAAATGCAAGTTTTTCGGTGTACATAATGGTATTGGGGGCTTATTAAAATTTATTGTAGTTTTTAAAATGCTCCATTTAGGAAACATAAGCGATGTAGGGTGTTAGGATCATGCTTAATGGTCCTATAAATATTAATAATCTTCTAATTTGTTGTTGTAAAAAAGTTAATAATTACCTGTTAACTGTAAAAAAGTTGATAATGCCAAGGTACACAAACTTTCTCTTAGGTTAAGTGTTCCTGTTGGATGAATTATAAGATCATATAGCTTTGTTGAAATAAAGAGTTGGGTATGAGAAAGTCAATACTCATTATGGTGCATGAATGACCTCGAATATAGGATTAGATTCTTAGCTCAGTGGGTACAGCATTGGACTCCTGGCTGAAAGACGGATTCAAATGCAGGGAAACCCAATCTGTGATTATCTGCACATCGTATCAGGGTTGCTACAGGCTTGGAATACCTGGAAAAACCATGAAAATTTAAAATGAGCCAGAAAAAACTTGAGAAGTGGTGGAGAATGAGAAATTAGCCTGGAATTTGCTTTTTCAAGCCATCCAAATGGAATCAGATTTACCCCGGAATGATTATGCTCAGGTCAGTGGTCAGGGAATTAGGAAGAAGTCAGGGAAAATGGACAACCAGTCAAATTTCACTTTGTTACTCGATGCATGTGTACAAGGTTTACACTAGTTGGCCTCAATCTCGGTGACTTTTTGGTATGCGCTCCTCTGTTGCCACTCCATCCACTACTTAGTGGCTGCTTCAACTATCACACACTCAATAGGGTATTTCACTGAAGCTTGGAAATTAATATAAAGAAAGTAAAAAGAATGAAATGATGCGGCGAGCTTGGTGCTTTCCCTCCATGCTTCCTCGCTTGCCACGTCAATTCATTATTCTTATTTCCGTTTTGAGCTTCAGTGAAATACCCTATTGAGCCGGCAGCCTGGACTGGGTTGGGGGTTGGCTATGAGGCAGTGTAGGGTGGCTCGGGGTAGCTCGAGCTGTGTTGCCTCCACTCCCCCCCTGCATGCTGCAGCTTGCCAACTGCGGGCTGGCTACAGCTCTGAGTGCGCTCCCAGGAACCTCGAGCTGTTGCGTGCATTGGCGGCCGCATGCAGTAGGGGCAATCACAAAAACCATTTTGGACATAGTTACGAACTTCCAGGATGAGACCCACGAACTCACCTTTTCCATACCCCAAGAGTCGCTGGTGCCCCCCTGAACCTCTGGTCTGGAGCTGCCCCTGGTTGCGTGACTGCTGCAGATTTTATGTAGTTCTATTATAATCAAACCCTTAGACCTGTATGATGATTACCTGTTTTCGTTTGAAAGTTTTAATTACTAAGCATGACTAGTCTATTTGAGATTTGTGAAAAGTAAGTTTTAGGCCTATTATAACCCAACCTACTGACACTTATGATTAGAGACGGGATGTTTATGACTTTTATTTTTCCATTTCATGACCTCTATTCTAAGACTTCCATTTTCCTGTTTCATGGCGTCTATTTTTTGAAATTCTGTCTTTTCGTGACACTTTAGCTTTAAGTATGACATTTATTTTACCGTAAAATTAAAACTAATATTATGATCCGTATAGTTGCCTTAGGGTAAGTGGTTCAAAAAAAAATATCCCCCTCACTTCCCCTCTTACCCATAAGCACCAGAATTCTGGATGTAAAAGTGAACGTTCCTGAAGATGTCACTATGTTATGAAACCCGGGTGGTTAGAAATAAATCAATTTAGTGGACCATTACAAAGTGCAATTTGTATTTTCCGATATGGAGAGGGGCATTTGTATCGAAGCGTCCAGTATGCGAATTCCTCCAATTCACCTGCTTTCCACTTACCTTCAATCACCTACTTCACATATTTTGCAATGATACATATGTGCATTTATACTAACCTTTCATTTTTTTCATTAACCCTTTCAGTCATACTGTCCATTAAAATGGACATACCTATTCGGGGCCTCTCCCCGAATAGTTAAATTGTGTTAATGGTGGTGAAACACAGTGTATTTGTCCGCTCAACCTTCCTGAGCATTACTAAGTTGCAAACTCTTACTTACAAGCTTGAGCTTTAGAAGAGAGAAGGCTTGAGTAGAAGATGGCTGCACGTAGAGGACGGTATGCTGTTAAGTAGCATTTTGTATTATTTATAATTAAACAACTTCATAGTTAACTGCAGTTTTTTAAATTGTATTTGGAAAATGAAATATTATTAATTCCTTATGGAGTGGTTGATATATAATATTACATAAGTTTTGTGATAATATGACCCTGAAACATGGTGTCCATTTTAATGGACAAAATTACTCAAAGTGTGTGCATGTGCTTTAGGCATTTTTCCCTATGTTTTGGACTGTTAGGTATTTCAACTACCTGAATAGTCAGAGGAGCGGATATATTGAAAGTCATTAATAATGGGTATATTTCGGAGGTGGATTTTCTTGACAGTAGCGATGATGAGATGCACGATGAGAGTAAATGAACATTGGCTGGCGTAAACATCATTTTCCCTGTATACCCCTACACCAAATTTGGGAAGCTGCTGAGGTAGAACCTTTTGTTGATCTATCGTCTCCTCGTGAGTACTTCAGCAGGTACATCCCCGAGGAATTTATTGACTGTATGGTGGATATGACTAACAATTATGCTATACAAACCGATACGGCACGGTCCCCCCCCCACAAACAGGCAAGAAATTAAAGTGCTACTTGGGCTTCATATTATTATGGGAAATCTTGATTATCCAAGGGTAAGAATGTACTGGAAAACCGCAATTGGGATTCAGGTTTTCAAAGAGTCAATGGATATCAATAGGTTTTACAAACTACGGAACAATTTGCATGTTGTAAGTAACTCTGTAGTTGATATAAGTAAGGATCAATTTCACAAAGTTAGACCTCTTTACAACGCCATTCGATCGCGCTGTTTGCAATTAACTCTAAAAAAGGAACTGTGTGTCGATGAGCAATTTATTCCTTGTAAAGGGTTCTTGAATGTAAAACAATACATTAAAGGATATCCTTCTCCGTGGGGGGTCAAAGTATTTCATTTGTATGGGAAAAGCGGACTGTCATATGATTTTTCTAATTTATTAGGGTGCGACAACTGAAGTTAAAAAAGAAATGCAGCTACAAATTGGGCATGGTGCTTCAGTTTTACTGCATTTAATTGACAGAATATCAAGTGCAAACCATGAGTTGTACTTTGATAACTTTTTTAGCTCCTATCACTTGTTGCAAATATGCAAAAGGAAAAATATTCTGGCTGCAGGAACTACAAGAATAAACAGGTTTTCTAAACTCCCATTGATGTCCGATTCGAAAATGAAAAGAAAGGGTAGAGGATATTGTGAAAAAGTGTGTATCAGGGACGATGACGTTATTATTACAAAGTGGGTGGACAATAGAACAGTTGCCTCCAATTTCATTGGAAAGGGATATATGGATGAAGCGAATCGCTGGGATAGGAAGGAAGGTATGTCCATATAACTAGGCCTGAAGTAATTAGCAAGTACAGTTCTAGCATGAGAGGAGTGGACAAACTTGATTTTTAATCACCTTGTATAGAACATTTACTCGCTGAACTCGATGCCTAGAACCCCCGATTTGGGGGCTGAGCCCCCAATTTTTTGGGGTGATTGAAAAAAATTTAGTATGGCACCATGTAGCTAAGACTATAAATGATAGAGCGTATGGATAGGCATAAAGTTGTAGAAATCGCTTTTATCTACAAGAAACTGTAAACAGATTTGTCCTCCGACTTCTACTTTAGAAGTTACAGTGAAAAAACCGAAAAATGGTAATTTTGCGCCATGTTTCAGTGAACTATAAGTGCAATAGAAGTTACCATGGCAGCTTGTTGGAACCTAAAGTTGTGACTCGATTTGCTTCACTTCCGAATGGAAGTGGCTGAATCTTTGATAAAATCACGAAAATCTGATAAGAAAAGGGGTCGACTACCTAGCACCGGTGAAACACCAAGCCCCAAGGTACAAAGAAGGGACACAAAAGGGCTTTGCTCAGATGCTCGCTTTGATGGTATGAACCATTTTCCTGAAATGGATGCTAAAAAAGAGGCTACAAGGTGTAAATTAATGAAATTTACTGGAATGAAATGCGTATCTACTGTTTAAAATGTAATCGCCAACTTTGCTTAGCTAAAGATAAAAATTGTTTCAAAACTTATCACACGAAATAAATTACGCATGTGAATATAATAATACTGTATATACATAAATTATATCATTATGAGATCATATGGAGTGTTTTTAGCCAACAAAGTTTCCTAAAAATCAATTTAAAACAAACGGTAAAACCAATGCAAGTGGCAGGTACTCATAAAAGAAAAATACCCTTTGAGTAATTTTGTCCATTAAAATGGACATGAACAAAAAATTTCTGCTAATGGACAAATCAACATAATTTTTGGTAAATATGTTTAGAAGACCATAATCAACGTAAAACATACAAAAAATAATTTTTAACTCTATGGAAAAAAAGACTGACTGAAAGGGTTAACCCTTTTGCTTTCCAATACCATTCACTTAAACCTGTCTGTGAATTGCATTCCTTTCTCGACGCCATGTTCAAAAATCTGACCTTTTCCTCCTATTTCCCCGAGATGGTGCAGCCGTCGAGCAGTTAATCCTCGTTGCTTTAAACACCACACCCATGACTTTTCCCGCCTTCAACTTAAACTTTCCCCAACTTTACGACACGTTTTACACAACCTCCTCCCCTACCATTTCAGCTACAACATTGACCGTACTAAAACCACACCCCCTCGATTCACCAACCCACTCGGGGGATTTTTTTCTTTAAAAAAATAAGCTACAACTACACCCCCCTCCAATTACCAACCCACTTGGGTGATTTTTTTCTATAAAAAAAATATGCTACATCTTTGACCATGCTACAACTACACCCCCTTACAACCACCAGCCCACTCCGAGGGACTTTTCTCCTTAAATAATATGCTGCAGCATTTACAACACTACAACTTCACCATACTCCAATCACTAACCGTCTCGGAGGAATTTTTTTTAAATATTTGGTCATTTCCATTAGCCTCCTTATGCCCATTTCCTCACTTTTCCCCATTTTTCACCACTGAAAAATGTCAATTTCCGTCTTCACGTTTTCTCAAAACTGCATTTTGCCTAAGTATCATACGCCTTTCTTTCTTGCATTTCCTTAATGCTCATTCCTTTCACTAACCTATGCCATTTATTTTTTTCCCTTAGTTCCCTATGTTTCTGTCAGAAAAGTTTCTTCTTCACTGGACCCTTCGATACATGTACCTGGAGAGGTTCCACATACTTAAGCAACTATGACGTTTATGACTTTTTCCTGTCTGCTTATGATTAATCACCTGTTTTCGTTTAAATTGTTAAACACGCCTAGTCTGAGGCCAAATAATTTTTTTTAAATTTTTTGATGTCTTTGAATTTTTTTACTATGAATTTGTGTTCCTGTTACACACTTGCTGTTACTGAAACAGTATTTTGCTTGAAGACACCTCAAAAAATGCACCCTAAAATGGTTCAAGTCAAGAAAAATCGTAAAAATTGGTCAGGGAAAATTAAAAACTAAGACGGTGTAACATCACCCTTTAACTCAATAATGTCACTAACCTTTTCTTTCACTGGATCTGCTCTGCTACGGGAAATTTTAGGTAGCCCTACTAAATATAATTATAACAATCATGCTTGCTATTAAAAGATCTATTTATTTTTTGTTGCCCTGACTGTACATGTGATTACACTGTATTGTACCCCACAAACAAATTAATAAAAACTTCACTCAAATAACACACATAAATCATTCCTCACCAACACAGATTAAGTTCCTTGTGTATGCTTTGCACTCATGAATCAATCACTTGCCCAATACAAAAAAACACTCAATACGGGCATAACACAACATAAATAAAATCCTTTACAATATTGGGATAATTGCTTCCTTCAAAATACGTCGCTTCAGGTGTCATAAGTTGTATGGTCTCGTCTTTATCCTCGACAAGACATCCAACGCTTGGTTCCTTCCTTTACTGCGTCTCTCTAGCGGTAATAACCTCGGCTTCTCCCGGCTCGCCCCAACGCTTGGTTTCTTCCACTCCCACGTCTCTCTGGTTGTAATTACCTCGGCTTCTCCCGGCTGCTCCTAGTTGACATCAAGGCTCGAACTTCCGGATCTCACTTCTCACAATATTATTAACTCCCTCCGTCTTTATTTCGCACCAATTACGTAAGGTAAACTACTTCTTTAACCGTATGGGCTTAGTTGGGACCGCGTTCGGTCATGAAAATCGTACAGTATTAATGTGAGTCTGCTCTCCAGCATTAGGATGTGTAGCACATGGGTTTTTGAGACAGTCCCGACTGTTCACGTGTGTCGGTTTATATAGCAGATTGCTGATGCATTGTCGTCCTTCTTGAAGCTTCGCTACTGACATACTTCTGTTTATCTGGAATGTTCTAAAAACTAGCGTGGTTCCAGTTCTTACCTATTGTTGTAATTTTCACGTGGTCGTTAAATCCCGCCACATAGTGTTCAATATGGAGGAATGCGCAATATTGTAACTCTTTGAATATGAATAAATAGGTCTTATATTGAAATATTGGCATTCTAATTATACAAAATTAATATAATAGAATAATCTGCGTTACCTTCTGTACAATTTGGCTGCCAGGGTTTCAAAAATATACATAATTGTTTTCTACGTGCGAGTTTGCTAATATGTGAGTACGAGTACGTTACAACAGCTGGGTACCCTGTTATGGTGACATTTCATTTGTTGGGAAACTTTATTCCCCCACAGTACATTCTGTAATGTGTTGTGCTGCTATTTTTGTGCCTTCTTTGAAATACTCATGCATAAATGGATATTTTCAACTGAAAAAATGGCCAGGTAATTCCTGGTACAACATTAAAAATGGTGGCCAAAAAAGGTAATCCATGCCCCTGGAAAGGAGCAATCCACCTCCCCAAAACAACCTTATCCACCACTGCTTGTGGTTATGCTCCACTCTTACTCAGCATTGCCGTACATATAGTTATATAATGAGGACATCATGAATAACAATGCAATGCAATCAATTAAAATTCCAAGATTCCCTTGCAAGGATCACATCCTAGATGTGGTGGGAGGGCTTTCTTGTTTCTTCGATCCTAAGAGCTGCACTGGTGGGAAGGAAGATTGATATTAGCTTCTGATTTTTTTCAGATAATTTTTACGAATGATGAATATATGAATTCAAGGGTTAAATACCAGGCAACTGGTAGTTTCTTCATTGGTAAGGTGGCTGAAAATGCAAGTAGTAAAAGTAAATTGCAAACTAGGCACAGAATTGGAACAGCCACAGAAAAACGATTTCCTCTGAAGCATTTTTTATGTGCAATTGAAAGTGGCTCTGTAAAGGTAACACTGTGGTTAGTTTGTGGTATCCTCAAAATTATAGTCAAAGTAAATGTATTAGTGTTCAAAGTTTGTCTCTAACCCAGTGGACGGTGGGACCTTGAGAACAATACAACTGCTTTGAGCCATCAGGGGAATAGCAATCAGGCGCATCAAGCCCATAAAAAGCTCGTGTAGATCCACAGGAGAAGGATGCCTAGGTAGCTTGACTGGCTCAAGCATTCAGAGCCTTGTCACAGCATCTGGACTTGAGTCCTGGTCAAGGTGCAAGATTTTTCCTTTGAGGAATTTTCGTACTTCTTACAATGTTACTTTTTTTACAAGACTGGCAAAAGAACATTATCTTAAAAGGTACAAGTCCTTTCTCATAATGCATAATGATAGAAATAATGGTCCCAATGGCAATGATGAATGCATGCATTCATATTTTTTAAACGCATTTAAGAAACATGGTCCTAATTCACCAAACTAACATCAAGTATAACAATTATAATGCCCTCCAGGACATTAAATGCCGTACATAATTATTTTTCCGAGACATCCCTCAAACAAAACCCAGCATTTTGCACCTCATATTGCTAATACTCTTTCAAAGGAATTAAATCTTCCATATTTTCAATCTCTCCATCCAATAAACCAAAACATGCCACAATCCCAACCCTTTCAATACCTGCTTTCATTAAAATTCAGAGCAATCTAGTGAGATATCTTACTTAAAGTATATTTGATAATAGTTGGGCGATGAAAAGAGTTACCCTCTTTCGAGTAGATAATGCATTCTCCTTAAACTTAGAACATAGCAGTATTCAACATAATATTCATTGAGCACATGCCCTACCTTAATTGTCAAGGAACATGCAATGAAAATGCTTCAGATGAGTTAGCCGTCACATGGAAATTGTACGTGAGGGCTGCAACCTTGGTCATGTAGCAATTAAAATATTATTCACTATAAATTCAACTTTTATTCCAACTTTTCCACATATATTATAACAATTAATAAAAATAATAACAGTAACATCAACATTATGGAATGATAAGTTTTTCCTTATGCTAAAGATACATTATTCTTCACAGATTTTAGCAGATTAGGAGATCACTCGAGTATTAATATAATTTCAGCTTATCTTGAGCATAAATGGCACAAAAGAGGAATCCAACTAAAGTTTCCGTGACTTCCACATCTTCACCTTGACATTCAGCATACAGTCAAGGGTCAATTCGTTAATGTATCAGGATACCATAAATTATCTAATTACAGAGTGAATGTGAATCCCATTTGGATGCAAAGGGCCATTTATCCATTGGAATTATGATATTACAAATATAATGCCAACTTTTCAATTCATATTATAATATATCAGTCACTATAAGCTTAAAGGATATTTTAAGTGAAATAGCTACATATCTCTATGAGGTGCTAGGATGAATGCTAGGCAAGAATGGTGCAGAGGAAGAAATGGTCATTTGCAACGAGTCTTTCAGTTTAACTGTCATGGCAAGAAGAACATGTAAAGAAGTTGCTGCCTCTTGTAAGGTCACCTGAAAAATAATAAAGTCAATGAGATTTTTTAGGATACTCCAACTACTATAAAGGATAACCATGCCATGACGTAGCTGGGGAGGGGCATCCATGGGGTTCAGACTCCCCTTAAGTTTTGAATTAATTTAAATAAAGGGCACTAATGGAAAAAGCTATACGTATTTGTTTTTTTTTTTACAAAATGTTGATTTCATTTATTATTTATTCTGGAAAATTTTTAAAATTATGTGTCAGTTAATTTCAATCATAAAAAGTATTGTATTCTTTCAGAAATTTGTACAGTAAAAATTAAAAAAAAAATCAACTGCTACACTAGTTGCAATTGCACTATTAACCCTTTAGAGCCGGTCAGCTTTTCACTGAAATATCTTTAGTATCCTGAGCTTCGTAGAAGACTCGGCTCATCTCTGTATGGAGGCATTTTGAATGGAATATCTCCTCCGGCGTACCAACCCCACCCTTCCGCCCCTTCCCTTGGCAACTGGTCTCGACCCTCCGTCTCATGAGCACACCCTCTCACAGCATGGGGTTGCGGTCATTTTTTTGCTGTATGCGCAGTGGTTTTTTCAAACAATCATTTATTGCAAACGTGAGAGAATTGATGTCTGAAATGAATTCTTCGTGTTTACTTGATTATTTTAAATGAATTTCTAAATGTTATATTAACAATTTTAGGATATTAATCGGAAAGTAATGATTAAAAGAAAGCAGAAGACAACTCCATTAATATAATAGGTAAAATTTCGCTTAATATTTGAAAACACAAGGGGTTCATTTCAGTGGTTAATATTTTTGTATAGCCAACAAATATTTATTTACAAAATCCACTGCACATACAATTAGTGACAGCAGACATGCTGAGAGAATGATCGCTAAAGGTCTCGAGGGTCGAGCAAAGTTGCCGACAGAGAGGTCTTGCCACCCACTGAGTAGGGACTCGAAGGGTCGAAAGAACACCCTTCTCAAATGGTGCAGCGGAGGTCACTTTCCCACCCTCCACGACATCTATAGGAGACGTCCGTTCTTTTGCATACAGAAATCCCTGGCGCTTATGGTAGACGTTCGGTCTTTTGCATAAAGAAAACCCCGACTCCTATATGTGACATTTGGCATTAAAGAGTTAATTGCCTCTACACAAAATTTTGCTCCAGATTTTATAAATACTTTCGCTCCCTCTACTACTACTCAACACACACCCCGGAAATCATATCCTGGCTATGTCACTGAATCATGAATTAAGGAATCAATTATGAAGGTGTAACAAGATGGCATCCATAACTACTCACTGCCATTATGAATTGTTTGAAAAAGTCACTCAGCCTACAAATAAATTATCACATTGTATTTTCCCATTCCTTTAGTCTCCTGTAAAAAGTGAGACTATTACATATTTACAGGAAATAATTAACTGCTGAAAATCATTACACCCCACATAATTATTTCAAATGATACCAGTATCATGCCACACACAAACATATAGTGAGATATATGAATCCCTATCTGTTTTGGGTATGATGTAAGTAACTATCAGCAGTCACAAAATAATGGTTACCTACTATGTACCACACTGAAAAAAAATCAAAATTCATAAAACTATTGTTATAATCACTTCTGAGATCAGACATCATCACACCTGTTAATTTTTATAGCTCAAATTTAATTTAGGCCTTTGAAATACTATACTGTACAAAATTACACATGCATATATTTTGCCTTTACTGATATTTTTTTTACCTGTGACCGCAGAAGTCCTTGATTAATTGCATTGAGATCCTTAGTAGCATTGTGAATTGTGTGATTTGTCAACTCTGATATATTTCGATGTAAAGAAACGTTTCTTTCACCTGAAAAAAAAATTGAATTATCCAATGATAACTGAATAAGATGAGAAAAACTCCTACACAACAGAAACATTTCAAATGTCCTGAATACATACTTGGAATTCATCAAACAATGCATCAAAATAATTTACAATAGGTGGTAAAGTGAGTGTATAAAATCAAATTGTTAGTAAATATTCCTTTCCAACATATTCAATGAGATACCCATTATATACTTAAATCAATACATATTTCGTTCACATTCCAGATAAGGTATGAAATGAAAAAGGTATGAATTCAATTCCACATAAGGTATGAAAGCCGAAATTCTCACAGATTGCTATGGAGAGGCTGAAACATTTGAAAATTGCAGGAAAATTATATTACATACATTGACTAATTTAAACTACCACTACATTTACACTAGACATACTGAACATAATACTTGGGCCATCTCCATAGCGTAGTTCAGGCTAAATTGTCAAGATGAAATAGATGCAAGATTGCACAAGCACATCCCACACGATAGTTCAAAACTCATTGGCTTCTCCAGCTGACATCTAAGTGCTTCAATGACTGTCCTGAGGCCAATCCCAACAAAACAATAAGAAATGACAGAGTAATACCCCACACAGCACAGGACGCCATCAGGATATCCTAATTTGGTCTCGTATGTCCTGATGACGTCCGAGATATCCCTGGGACGTCCCTGAGGTATCCCGCCGGGATTTTACATTCTTACGATAGTTTCCAGAGTTAATGGGTTTACTACCCATTTTATTGAAGAGTGATACCAGGAATGAAGGAATTTAATGATTTTTACTGAAAAATTATATTTTGTACTTATGTCCTGCGGACGTCGCGGGTCCGTCTCTGGGACATTCCATTCCCACTGGTTATATGAACTCTTTAAACCAATTAATCAATAAATATTTACTCTTTTGGGATTAAATCATATCAGAGGCGAGTGACTGTAAAGTTTTTTTTATGAAACATGACGCCCGCCTGGCCAGCCCCTGCTACGACGCTGAAGCTAACATGCGGGAATTGGAAACATCTTGTTTATTCGCAGTAGTATTGCATTTATATTCATACTATGTGGCAACATAGAATAACAGTTATCTGGCATTAATTAATTGCAAATAACTTTTATCAAGAATTTTTGGTATTTCCTCAAACTATCACGGAATTATGATTTAATGATTATAGTTCTCGAAGTCACATTTATCCGCGGAAGTGACTACATATATACGTCGTTCTCAACGCCATATATTAAATAATAGGTGCGAGAATAGGTGCATTGCGTCGTAGGATACGGTATTCAAGCGTTGCAGGTATAATCACGTTAGGTAGATACGAAGTAGTATAATGTACTTCGCTTCGGGATCTAACGTTAAATCTCTGCTTCGTCGACGACTATTTTTCGGAAAATGTTCGGAAAGCAAACGGAAAGTATGAATTTGCTTTTCGAATGCTTTCCAATTGCTTTCTTTTTGCACCATTGGCAGGCAATCGGAAAGCAACCTACGGAAAGCAATTGGAAAGGGTGTGGAAAGCAATTTTTTTTCATCTGGGGTATACCTGGGATGTCTATAGGATGTCAATGTACAGTGAGTTGATATTTGGATATCCCTATGACGTACATGAGAAGTCATGGGATGTCCCAGGGAGGTCCTGTGGGGATGTCTCCAGGACGTCAAATTTATAGGACATTCCGATATCCGTGGGATATCCCATTTTGGTCAGTGGGAAATTCAGTATATCCCACGGACGTCACAATATCCCGGTAGGATATACTAGGGATGTCCGGAGGATGTCATTGTGCTGTGTGGGACTTTATACTCAATTACATAAAAAATCCTACATCACACTTCAAAGATAATATCACAAATGACAAAAATTAAAACATACCACAGTGCTTTTGTTTGGTGCAGAAACATGGTTAATGAACAAGAAGGAAGAAAGAAACCTTGCTATACATTTTTTTAAACAAAATCCTGAGAAAGTCTTTGGTCCCACATTCGAAAACTGGATGTGGAGAATCAAACACAACAAGGAAATAAGTGATATTTACAAAGACCATGATTTAGTAGTGTGTATAAGAACAAGAAGAATGAGATGGGCTGGCCACATAATGTAAAGTGAGCAGGGTACACAACTAAAGGAGGTAGGCCTTGGAAAACCAGAAGGAAAAAGACCACCTGGAAGACAGACAAGGATGATGGGATGGAGTATGGTCAAACATCAACCGGCTGGGGAGAACAGTGGATGAAGTAGTAGACAGAAAGATGGATGTCAATTGCTGTTGAGGCCAAATCCCAGCTTGGGTAACAATGGTTGTAGGAGTAAGTATTCATGGCCTCAAGTATAGCCTCCAAGTCTCTCGTGACTCCCAACCTAGTCCTTCAGTTAGCTGTATTACAAACTCTGTTTGCCCATAGCAATGCTAAACAAAGCATGCAGCTTTCCTTTGCAATTGGTTCATTTCATGGTTTAATTATTTCTCTCCTCAGTCCAAAATGATTGCTTAGTGTTCAAGAAGTGGCCAAATGAAAGCAAAATAACACCTCTCTTTCACTTTTCAGTTTAGAGTTCTTCCATTTATTCGCTTGATAAATCTTTATCTCTTAAATACAATGCCATAGATGTTTTGAATGTATTTACCCCATGAAAGGTCTGTAGTTATGGTGATTTCGATGCAACTTCATCTTCTACATAAATGTAAATTGACATAACAGTATCAGATTGAGTCAATTTACATTTAATGTAAATTTAAATAAACCACCTAGTTCCCAAATGCTAAATTGCAACAAAATCATTGAATGAAAAGTGGAGGCAAATATTTACTGTAGATTATGAAGAATGGAATACCTCAGAAAAATTATGAGATGACATGGATGTTGGAGATTAAAACATGAAGTGGTCAGCCACATCGAGTGAGGAGCTGAGGCAAACCCATTAATGAAAATGACAGAGAATGAAAATTTCAGTCAAAGGAATAATCATTAAGTTAATATGTAGTACATAATACCACTGGTATTTACTTAAATTCCTCACTTCAAGAGCAGTCTTTCAATAAACCCATATCTGCTTCAGTATTTTCATTCAGTGCTTTAAATAATTATTTATTTTTCCTCATCATTTACAACAACCTACTTTCAGAAATTACTTAGATATACCACCAACAACCATTTCATCCATTTTCACTAATGAAAAATTGAGGAAAGAGGAAATTCCTTAATAAAACATTTTCACTGACGAGACGAAAGCTCACCTTTACTGAAAATCCTTCTCTGAGAAAAATAAACAAGCCAAAATAGACTGAATAAACAGTAACTAAGAGTGACATTAGAAATTTTTGAATCATTGCTATACTTGTGGGGAACCAAGGCAGAAGGGGTATGGGGGACTGTCAGGCGAACTTTACCAAATATATATATATATAATATATACGAGTTCGTGGAAAATCACACACGCGATAATTTAAATAAAAATAAACTTTGCCACAGGTGGGGCGGAAATAAATATAAAAACACAAAAAAGAAGAACACTCACACACTATACGTTCTGATATTTCGGCAACCGAGCTGCCTTTCTCACAGAAGGAAGGATACAGAATGTATCCTTCCTTCTGTGAGAAAGGCAGCTCGGCTGCCGAAATATCAGAACGTATAGTGTGTGAGTGTTCTTCTTTTTTGTGTTTTTATATTTATTTCCGCCCCACCTGTGGCAAAGTTTATTTTTATTTATATATATATATATATATATATATATGCTCACCTTTACCCCAAATCTCATTGTATTACTAAACATTATGTAACTGTATTAGTAATACCATGACCAATTCTAAAATTCATTAATAAAAAACGTCTTACAATTATAAAATTAATAGCAGATGAATATTTGGAGTCATCCGCACATACTGAGTAAATTTTTAATAGATCTTTTGTTTAGAAAACACATGCTAACTTACGTAATTTTTTGTGAAGTAGAGTACTGTACTTCGGTCCATCACTGCTTTTGTTTCTCCAGCTAGACGTCTGTTTTGATCCATGCGATGTTGTTGATGACACTGATGTAACACTAGCGCAGCTACTCACACTCCCAGCGTCTTATATTGATACAAAGAAATAAGTAAAAACTGTTAAGGTTGCTTCTTGCATCCATGCAATAGTGACATAAAATGAAAAAAGAATCTGATAGTCTTCAGTGGACTTTTGTGGTGCTTAGCAACCAAAACTATTTATGTTGCTATGTTGAGTTTTTTTAATAACAAGAGAAAATTATACATTTAAAGTGTTCAGTGATATTGTTTCATTTGTGACTACGGACGTTTAATAAGTTGGTTTATTGTGCAGAAAACTGTTGTGTATAATGTGGTGACTACTATTATTTAAGAAGAATAAATAAGAAGACCAATCCTGACAGATTAGACTTGCTTACTTCTTATTCCACTGTTAAGCACTCATCACATTAACAAATCTATGGGCCGTATTCTAAGACGTTCCTAGAGGAACGACTCTTCCTCTATGACGCGTTTGTGGTGACAACTCAACCTCCAAGCGTTTTTTAAACGTACCTCTTCAGTTGTAGGCTCAACGCTCTCTACAAACAAACGAATCTCTTGATCCTATTAGTAGCATGGCTCAGACCATCCTCCAAAATATGACCTCCTATTAAACATAAATATACCTTGGCTACTAAATTTACTCGATCGCGATTCCATGACTTAAACTTCAGGAAATATAACTCACCACGGTATTATTTCATTTGCTCAAAGTTTTGACTATTGAGACATTACTATTATCTACTTACCCTCATTTTCCTCGTCCGATTCAGGAGCTTCACCTGCTACCACAATGCCCTGTGGGGTTGATGCAGCGCTTGCTTTCGAATTTGGAACCTGTAAAATCCTCGAAATTAGTGAGAATATCAATGATTATAGCCTTAAGTTAATTCAGCGATAAGTAGATTACACACAATTTTTACGTAATCTTCAGAGTCTGACTCTGGGGCCTCACCAGCGACTACATTAGGTTTGCCGTCCATTTCAAAAGTTCTTTGTTATATATTTCGGCAGCAATGCTCATAAAAATAATCATTACAGTCACTTCTCTTGAAATGTAAACATTGAAAACGAAATAATCTCACTTATGGGTTACCCAACAAAGATTGTACACAAGAGGTATTAAATGAAAACAAACCCGACGGAAACAACGACGCATCGACAGGCGACTCGTGAGGCACGTGATGATTTTTCACCATTTTAAAGACTTTGGCGCGTCTCAATGTGAAGATGGTAAGCATAAATCTTCCATTCTGCTATTATAAAGCTCATGTTTACCGAATTAATAATTGGAAGTGAAGCTGCTTTCAAGCGTTCCTCCGCGTGAAGTCCATCGGTGAAAAAAGTTTCTTCACTTCCGAACAAACGGCGCGGAAATCTTCGAATCAACGATTAGTACTTGTACGTTTTGTTGAGGATTATTTAGTCTATCATGATAGCATATCCGGCAGTTCTCTAATACAAGCCCAGGCACTTTTTCAGGCGTTAAATGTCTTTGGAGACCCTCGGAATGGGACAGTACCGCATGAGAGAAACACCCAGACTCATGAGTACCTGTTTTATATTTTTTGATACATTGAAGAAAAATGTTTTGCCTTTTCCTGTGCAAATCATTTGCACAAGTTCATGTGACAAGGTATTCAAGCCATATAAGTTAACGGGTTAAGCTCAATTTGACATTGATCCAAATCACTTCTGCTTCGACATATTTTTTGACCTATTAACTTCCATGAGAGCTACAGCCTGCCATTTAGGAAACATTGGTTTCTGCTTGATCCTTGCGGTGAAGTATTGTTTGGCTTGACTCAAATACTGATGGGTAATTGTCCAAGTCATCATGGGTGTTGTAGTCATTTTCATATCTGCAAACAGTAGCGTAGCCAAAGGGGGGGGGATGCCCCCCACTTCCTCGTGTTCTGGCGCCCCTATTGTCTGTGTATTTTTCCACGCTTAGGTTCCAAATACGTATAAATAAATGTGTATAACACATTGTCAATTGTCATACTTTGTACAAACCTATCCGCCTATTTATCACCAAAATTTGTAAAGTATATTAAACTCGTTAATTTATATGATGAGTCGGCGCCCCCTAAACGTTTTATGCCCCCCCCCCCCCCCCAAAACATTTTCCTCCCCTCCTAGACCCAAAGCCTGGCTACGCTACTGTCTGCAAACCTAAATTATTAGATATTCCAAGATACATCTGCAGAAGATTTTCTCGAAAAGTGGTATTCTGAGAAATAGTTATGTATTCAAGTCAACCTAATATATGAGAGTGATTACAGTAGTGGGATTAGGTATTGTCTCTGTAATACAAAGTAAGGATAATATATAGGATGCACGGACGTCCATGACAGCCAATCATGGGACGGATTGGCTGTTTTGTATCCTAAAATTTGATAATCAACATTGCCCTCTACTTTCTGATTTCACTGTCCATATCTCCATCTCTGATAAACCACTCAGCTTAAAAGACCTATGCCAACTTTCAACCTTTTTGATCCTTTTCCGAGAACATTGTATATAGTAGACCTTTTTATGGAAATTTCTGATTTTGTCTGATCTGAACCAGATCAGGTCTGATCTAAACCTGATAGGGTGGATCTGAACCTGATCAGGGCCTAATTTTGGTTCTTTCGTATAGTGCGATACCGAGCGCGAACGCCAGTTCTAACGCAAGTTGCGTTACGCAGTATTCTCTTAGTGACAGGGAGAGTGACAGCGTTCGTGATAGCGTTAGCGTTAGGGCTTGTCCAATCACAGTGGTGCTCGGTATTCTCTTACTACTTATCACGAGAGTTAACACACGTTGCGATGAAGAAGTTATCACGGTTTCGAGGCTGTGATAAGTCGATGGAATTTTATTATGGAGAAAATAAGAAGCTTAGAATAACTTATTTAGTTACTATTTGTTATTATACATAAATTTGGATACCCAGACTCTATGTGTTAATGATCGTAAACAGCCAATGGAGTCCTGTTTATTACAAAGGCAAATGTTAGGCTGTAGAGCTCTAATTATTTCATTCATAAAGTCTTTGGTGTATGGTGTGGGTGACAGTGTGTGCTTTGTTTATGGCCTTCGAGTCCTGTTTCTCATTAAATACTGAATTCTTGTTCGGATAATGTAGGTGTCTAGATTAGTGAGGGTCTACCATTTTCTTTCCTGTCTAGTCAAAGTTTTTCATTGAAATTGTTCTAGATTTCCATGACGAAGTATACCATGGTATATGTCATGGAAATCTAGAACCATTGGCTGCAGCCATTCATTTACTTCAAAGAAAGCTATTCTATAGACAATATGAATCTATGGTAGCCATACATCTTTTTGACCCCACCACCATGCTGAGATGCATGAGCATGCTAAACTAAGAAATAAATCCATTCAAATAGTGAGTATAGATCAGTTTAGGTAATCAAAATATCATCCTTTGCCAACGTTTTAATGAATTTATAAATCAAGAGGTCGACTAGAATAAGACTGTAAACTAAGAAACTAAGCCATTTAGTGACAGGGATTCAATTTCATGCAGACATTATGCAAATTTGTACGTGGGCCCTTCTTATAGTATCTATATTGTGCAATAAAAAAGTGCCCATAATCCATAAATACCTGCAGCTAATGGACATCTATTAGAAGCACACCCATGCATAGGTATTTCTGAACAAGATTTATATGTCTTTTTTCCATGTGGGATCAGCAATTTTTGCTTTCAAATAGAAAAGGGCATTAAATACCCACTTTTTCCATTTATGCAATATATTTCAAATTGATCATCTATTTATTATGTAAACTAATTCCCAACTCAGAGCAGCATGATGTGTATTTCATTTGATGTACAGCTGTGAGACATCTATTTGATAATGGAATGTTTCTTCATGTGTAGGTACCTAATATTAAGAATATATTATATATATTAATATTAGAATTAATACCTAATATCTAAGAAATGGATATTATTGGGTGAAATAGATGTTTGGAGATTCCCATTTAAATATATCTGCAATTAGTGGAATGTCCTATGTATGACTGAATTTGCATTTTTCAACTTAAATTGATAATACCTAATTTTTTATTTAAAAATCCATATTTTCTATAACTTCCTCTTCTCGTATGAATTTGTGGTGTATTTTACGCTTTCATGTTGCAGAAAGTTTGCGCGATTATTTTATTAATTTATAATTTTAAAAAGAAACTCTTGAAATGTTTTCCATTTTTTCATATCAATGAAGTATTTTTTTACATATCTGATTGTTTTTAATGTTTTAATAATGTCCTGATTTCTTTAGGAAAAATCCTGTGAAATACGTTCTTGCTCTAGGGTACATGCCTATAATTAAAAATAGTCCTTTTTACTGCAGCTATAATATTACTCCGGAATGCAGGCATTTAAAAAAATTTCAATTGATAGCGTGTGGGAAGGGGTAACCCTTGAATATATGATAGCTCTTCCATCCTTGATTCCTTTTCATACGTGGTGATTTCAAAAATTGACTTTTTGAATTCTGACAAAATCTATTTTTTCCTAAGAGATGTAAATGATACATTTGTGCCATTAGTCAATTCAATATCACATTGATACGGCCGATTTGACTTATGGCGGAGTTAATTCCAATCTGAGGTGATTGTGACCATAGTTGGGAAATTTACCAAAAAACATTAACTGATTAAAGTGAAAGCCAATCTCTGTAATAAGTTACTAGTTAAAGTTAAAAGTTACTTTTCTGAAAAAGGAACTGATTAAAATTAAAGTTAAAAAAAGTAACTTTTACGTCAAAAGTTACTTTTTCAGTTACTTTTAAGAAAATTTTAAAAGATAATTTTCGCAATTGGGATAAAATAAATACAAACTTCAAATTCAATAAAAATTTATTTAACTTTTACTTAAAAAGTCGTTAAACTAAAATAACATATTCTCATTTCAAATTCTCATTTCTAAATTTTTTCGCGGACATCCGTCCTTTCCTGTCTAAAAAAAGAAGCCCTGCAGCACTAAACATCCTTTCACATTACGCTGATGAAGGAATGCCAGTGTTGTGCCTTACAAACATGATCTTCGAGTGGTCTCGTGTTTTCTCGTCTGAGGGTGCGTTCCTAAACCTTGGCGGTCACTCCACTCAACTCCGCTTTTACTTGGATGAATTCGTCCACGCCTATTCATTGATTTCTTGAACAAATACCCAGCTATATTGCATTCTTAGATAAATTTGTATTTTCCCCATTGTCTGTTGGACAAGCTTTGCGCCCAAATTCGAACAGGTCGATGTTCACCAAAAATTAACGAAAAAAATTAACTGAAGTTAGTACGTTCCATGGTTTCAGGCTCAACTATGTGGAAGGTGAATTTCACAAATGAAAAAGTATCTTTGTTTTCTTCCACAGATTTATTGTACCAGGAAAATAAATCTGTGGAATAGAACAAAGTTACTTTTTCATTTGTGGAACTGAAGTTAGTTTTGTATCAGTTAAAGAATAATTTTAAAGATTTAAAGTTAAAAGTTAACTCTTCTAAAAAGTAACGGTTAAGTTAAGTAGTTAACTACATTTTTAACGATTAATTTTAATCGTTGATTTTTTAAATCGTTAAACCCAACTATGACTGGCACATTCCATTTTGATTTTTCGCTCTCTGATAATCAGCGTGGCAATGCGTTAAACTGCATGGAGAGGGGAGTTAGACTGACAGGCACGCTAAAACTTTCTGCTTTCGAAGGTCAATCAAGTTGGCCAAAATCGTTAAAATTTCAATTCCAGCGTGTTCGTTAAATCTTCCGGTAGCGTCTCTTTCCAGCGCGGTATTTCGTTTCAACCCCTCTAAAATCTTTTAGTCGTACCTAAATTGCCCTTGATTACGTAGTAAATTTATATTTACTTATGTAATATAGTTTTTTCCCCTGCATTCCGTTGAAGGGACTGATCAAATATTGTGCGCCGTGAGTTCGCGCCTGTCGCTTCACCACGAGGAGCGCGCATCCTCAAAAGTAATATTTTTTTCGTTCTAACTTTAGAAACGGTGTCCCGTGCCAAGTGTGCCTGTCTAGTCTGGCATTAGTCGGCTGGCGTTTCTCGAAGAGTGGCGTTCTTCCCTTAATACTAAAATATTCGTTGATACTTGGTGCATGTAAATCCAAAAGTAATGTTTGGTGCGTCCATTTGTGCCAAATGACGGGTGAAGTCTGCATATGTGCTGCTCCCACAGTGTCGAGTGATTAGTTATTTACCCTCTGTGCGCCTGAATATGACATTCACGTCGTGGTAGGTCCATCGTGTGCATTGTTGGAGTTTCTAGATCCCTCCGAAGATGAAATATTCGTGGTCCGCCGTCGTCATCCTTGGGCTTATTGCTCAATGGTCCTTGGCACTACCCGATACAATTCGAATCGGTGAGTTTTATTGGAGTGAATTCCATTTGAGTAATAATCGGTTACGTGCATACAGTTAAATTTCTCTTCGCTTGACAGTTTAGTTATTGATTCCGCTTAATGTTTTTTTATTAATTAGGTATATTCCCCATTATGACGTAGCTATGCCTGAATATCAATTATTGATGGAATTTGTTGTTAATTAAGAAATATGAAAATATTTATCTTTTATATCAGGTTTTAGGTCATTAGTGGTGAATTTTCTCTCACCGAAATTTTGTAAAAATAACATTATTAATTTCTAGTTTACATTTTGGGTAGCCTAATTTTTGTGCAAGAAACATTTTTTATGTGCTAAACGTATGATATTGACTTATAAAATCATATGGTGTGTTACTGCCCCCATTATAAATATTTTGAAATGGCCAGAAGAGTAGTGCGTCTTTCGCGTGTGGGGAAAAAATAGATACTCCAAGTGACCGTATTTTTGTTAGCAGCTACGGAACATTTTACTCTTGCATTATCATTATAATGTGCTGTAAAAATATCTGGAGACATTAAATTACCAAAATTATGAGTGAAGCTCCTTGTACGAAACTTATATTCCAACCAAACTCGGACATCGATGACCATGATCGTGTTAGTGTTTGGTGTTTAGTATTTTCATTTCAGCGTTTTGCGTCTCAGATCGCTATCTATTTCGATATTTTTCGAGCACTGTTTTTGCTACAGAAGTATAAATTTGACTGGAACGTGAGTATAAAATTAATGTGTTTAAATGATAAACTTTCCTTTGACTTTCCGGAAAGGAGTTGAAAATAATAGCGTCGTATTGTCATAGGAGCGTATTATCTTGTTTTTCAAACTCAATGAACTCTAGATAAGTGCATTGAAGTGTGGCGATTTCTGTTTCAATGACGATGCATATTGATTAATGGGCGCATATGTCACTTTCGAAGACCAGACGTAAAGGCTGAAGGTAATTATTACTTGTCCGGGCATTGAGGTTTTTGCGGAAAGATTTCGCCTTTGAAGACGATGTGTCCCTTCGAAGCCATGGATGTCCCCTTTATGGGATAGTGATTGTGAATAGTGCAGTGTTGTAGCGGGAAATACAACCTTTATCTTAAAGAAATTTCTTTTTGGCGAATGACGACGCATGACTATGGCATTTTTCAAAGTGATTTGATTTATAGGGTTTCCTTGAACTATGGCCAATATTTTCTCGATATACCTCTGGAAAACCGGAAACGAGGAGTTTCAATTTGATGAGTAGTGAAATTTTCGCGGAGAACTTCGTGAGGAAAGGGCTCACTAGCTGACATTCTTAGGGGCGCGTGCTCGAATCCTTTCTGGCGGGGTTGGTATGTTTGATGGTTAAGAGATTGCTCGTGTTCGGAGCGGAGATTTTTCAATGGCATCTCCTGCTCCCTAATTGAGTGGCGTGTTGAGAGCATTTCTCCACTTAAGAATCTTCAATCCGTCCGTCGAATGGGACATAGAAGTATGGACCCCACGATCCTTTCCCTAAGAGCAGGCTTATATCGACGCCAGGTTTCTCTCCACCCCGTATCACAAAGCACCTATTGGAAGCATTTTGCAATAAGACCTAAATAGGGTTGCTACAGTCCTAGGAATCCTGGAAAGCCTGGAAAAGTGATGGGAAATGAGAAGTTAGCCCGGAAATTTGCTTTTCTATTTCAAAGTATGATTGTTTTCAATGTCAGGAGTACCATACCCTGTCTGTTGGTGTGTGGACTAACGGATTTTAGTACCTTGCCTGAATGAGATATTGGAGCTCTTATTTGTTGTCTAGCAATCAATTGCGCTTCTAAAATAAACGTTCTGGTCCTATACTTTGCACTCATGCCGCGGAAGCTGGAAAATTGTTTCTACTCAGATTTTGTGCTAGTAATTCGTGGCCCCAATCGTGACCGAGACTAAGAATAATATGGCATCGGAAAGGAAGTCGATTTTCCTCCAGGTGACGGCGCTCTCTTTATTGGGAAACTTCATTCCTCCATTGAACATGCGTTAAATGTGTCGTGACCTGCTCTCTTGCGCCGTCTTTAAAATACGGAATGAAATGATGAGAATGAAGTGTTGTGCGGTAGAAAAATATAAAAGCTAGAATGGGGTGCTCCTAAATGGGGATGAAGGTTTACCTTTTTTCTCACACATGGCTTTAGATTTGTTTTCGGGAAGTTGTTGACATCACATTATGTAGGTAGGGGTAAGCCGGAAGAATAAGGAGCTAGTGAGTCAAATGCATACATAAGCTTTCCAAGCATTTATCTATTTACCTACCAAGAATTTTGATCAGAATTGGAACGGTAGTTGCGGAGTCAAAGGCGACCAATCCTGATAATCGTGTAATCCCAAGATTGCCCACTCACCCATTGCATCTGGGTGGAGAAAAGATGACGAATGAAGATCGGGCGGTGAAGTGGGAAGACGACCCTTCATAAGTGACTCTGAGGAAAGGGACCTATGATATGACACACAAGTTGTAACATGATCTCTTCACTGCTGCTCACTTGGCAACGCAACAGTGCTCCTGATTTAGGTTCATTTCTGACCCTACACACTATAGGCAGAGCACTTCAAAACAGATTGGGAGCAGAGTTGATGTGCGCTAGGCACTGCATTGCCCACTCACCCATTGCATCTGGGTGGAGAAAAGATGACGAATGAAGATCGGGCGGTGAAGTGGGAAGACGACCCTTCATAAGTGACTCTGAGGAAAGGGACCTATGATATGACACACAAGTTGTAACATGATCTCTTCACTGCTGCTCACTTGACAACGCAACAGTGCTCCTGATTTAGGTTCATTTCTGACCCTACACACTATAGGCAGAGCACTTCAAAACAGATTGGGAGCAGAGTTGATGTGCGCTAGGCAAAAAAGAACTTCGATAAATGCATCCACAATTGTATTTTTTGTATTTTTGTTTGTAAAGTTTTTAATTACTCGGTGATAAAAAGCTTGCGTTTTTTAACACGTATTTTGAGCGAATTCCATAACTTTACTCAAAGCATACGACGGTGACCATTGTGAATCTACAGAATGACACTTACCAGCAGATTACCGATCGCTTCGCCTGCGGACATAGTTCAATTAATCGTCGTTAACGTACGCTAAAGTGCACTGCTGTGTTATGGTCAGAGCTAACTTCAACACATTGAATGGAGAGCTCCCATTGAAAGGAAAATTATATATAGTGCCATGAAGTGTAAAGAGACGCTACATTTTGCATGATAATAGTCAGTCGATATTGTTTTTAATAAATGCTGAGAAAGAATTTCTGCTATTAACGTGGCATTTCTGATATTATCTTCTTCGTTATCGACAAACGGTTCCCAGCATATATGCAGGGAAAGTTTCCAATGCATTGGTGTCGATATCGGTGAACGATTATTTGTGTTCAATTCAGTTTTGACGTTTTTATATTTATATAAGTATATTTTGACCAAATTTTGGAATTTTGTTAGATAAAATGCGGTCTTCTGCATGAGCGTAATTTCAGCTTTTTACTGGGGTGGCAATGTTTACCGGGGGAAGAGGGGTCCGGGATTCCTCCCCCGGAAAAAAGCTAGCGTTAAATTGTTAGTGTTTTAAGTTTAGGCTAATTTAGGCATGATTAATGAAGAATCAAGAAAGTGCCGTGCACGTACAAAGTATTTTACAATTGTTTGCATATTATTGAGATTTTTACTTCAAAATTCTGGGGTGGCAAAATACTGGGTTGGCAACTACCATCCCTTGCCACCCCAGAATTACGCCACTGGTCTTCTTCTAACATTCGTACGTGCTGCGTATGAAATTAGAATAAAACTATAAATTTATTTTTAGTGAAAGAATCATCTATTTCTCTCGATTACAAAGGGCGTCATGAATTTTTTATGCTACCCGTTTTTTTACCGTGGCGAAAATCCGTCACCTTGTTCTATTCTGCCAGCTTTACTGTCATCTAAACGTGTAGAAGGGAGATTCTCGGTCGGAGAATGAGCTTGATGTTTTAAATATTCTTGACTAGCTATGATACGCTTTTTTCTATGACATAATGCAAAGGCAATCGAAATATATTGCAATATAAATGTATTAATTTTAGTGCAGAAAATTCTTCTAAAATGGAAGGAGAAGGGAGTGAGTCTGGGGACGCAGGAGATCTTAATAACGAGAAGGATCTAGGGAAAGGAGATGTCATAGGAGTGGATAAATAAAAGAAAGGTTCATTGCGTTGCTTGTGCAATTTCAACAATTTTCATCCCCCCGAATGAACCCTGATAGGACCAAATAGTTTCAAAATATCAACAGAATATCTCAAATACCTCCTGCTTCTAGGAATAATCTAGTTATCATTTAATGACGTTTTCTGCACGTTTAGTAGAACTTTGCATGGCCGCTTTTTATATCAAGAAAAGCTATTTTCTAGAAATTGTTTCGTATTTTAATTTGTTTAAAAAAATAAATCGCATTAAACGCACGGAACTTTTAACTTTCATCACTTGGCTCGCTGTTACAAGGCGTTTTTCGTGATTCCAGTGATCCTTACCGCTAATCAGTGTACTCTACGAAGAAATGTCTTTGGGACATATAATAATTTAGCATTTGTACAACTAATGTTTGTCGATGAATATCTGTTACTAATACCACTGTATTAGTAACAAATATTCATCGACAAACATTATAATGGAATACTACAAAATTAATGATGAACTAGTGAATTTGTACAACAGTCTTAAAATTCATATTGCTACACCTTATTTTATTGAATGACAATTTCAGGGCACTGCCCTTTAGGCAAAAACTAATAGCCTAGTGAAAGTGTTTTTTTGTTACCATTGAGCTTAGGTAATATTACGTTTAATGAAATACAATATATTTCTATTTTCAAGGCATTTAGTAAATATTCAAGGTATTAAAGGAATTGAGGACATGCTATAGATATTTAGCTAATATTTAGTTATGTGTAAGAGTCCGTGTTTTGGAATGTTCAGGGTGTCTACAGCTCCTGGAATGTCCTGGAATTGGCTACATTCTGTCAGTGCTAAAAACTATATAATCAGAGCTTTCATCCTCTATACGTATGCTAATTCTCTAGTCGTCTGCTGCTCGTAGCATCCGGATGATGCCATGTGCAGAACAAACATTTTGGTCACGGGTATGCTCCATCTTGTATTAGCCAGTACCACGGACGTAGATTTAACCTCAGTGTGTCCGGCGGCCTGGACTATTTTGTCCTGGAAAACTCAGGGAAAAATTTGTATTTTACGAAAAACCCTGGAAAATGCACGGAAGCCGATTTCCATTAAGGCAGAGAGAGGTTTAACCTACGCCTTTGATTGCATTATGCTTGGCTCACAATCAGCGTAGCCTTGCGTTCCCTGTTCATTTTATACTCTTTTCGTAGCTGTGCGCCAGCTCGCAGCTAGTGCTTCGTCACCCCTCCCTTCGCACAGTCAAGGCCGATTGTATGACAAGGAAAATTTCACACGGAATAATTCTCATGTAAAATGGCCACTACGAATGGAATCGGAATTGATGCCGAAATGCGATTGTATATCTCCGTCAGCGGAAACAGAATTCTGCACGGAAATCTTGATTCCGTTCGAAGAGCCGTGCGAATGGAATTCTTGGTGTTGCCAAATTTACGAGAAATCTAAACGTCTGCGCATGCACGGTGGCATTTCCCGCAATTATACTAAAACCATTCGGACGGCAACCTAAATGGATAATTGGGCATTGTTATACAATTGATAATCCTCTCCCAATAATCTCAACCTTCCTCGTATTAATGTTTACAGAAATGTTTTTGAAGGAGCAGAAATATATTTTGCGGTCACTGCGTGTGGAAATAACGGCCCTCGGGTTCGAAATCGACAAGGCCAGAGTACAGGGGAAATCCAAGCTAATTAAAAGTCGTGTATTTTCCAACAAATACAATTTTGTTCTAATTGAATTCTTTCGGGTGTTAGATCCATACCTATCACAAAGCAATTAATTCACATTTTCCGAAATGCCCATGCAAAGTACAGTGAAGCCTTAACGGAGAAAATGAAAGGTACCAAGGCCTAAAGAGAAAAAGAATAAGAAAGAGGTACTGCAAACATTTCAAGAGCTGCAAACCAAAAAAACGTAATTTCTTCAAAAGCCAAAAAATTTGTTGCTGAAGTTGAATCGTAAATGCCTTCGTTGAAAAATATCACACCAGTTTCTTTTATTTGCAAGTTCTTTATCAAACTATCCTGAATCTAGTTTATTGTGTTCAAATTGCACCTGACTTAAACTTTGTTGTAGGTTTACCGGTTTTGTTTATTTGTTGGTTGAAATAAAACCAGTAATACTCCACATTCCTTGTATACTCTATTATTTAACTGAATGGTACTGACATTTCTCGTATTTTTCATATAGGCAAAATATGCTGATTTTATTAGAAATTCATTAAAAATATGTTAGAAACGAAGTGCAACAAGACCCTGGAAAATGCTAACATTTGCCTGGAAAACCTGGATAACTCAGGGAAAAAAGAAATTGAGATTCACCGGACACCCTGAACCTGTACCATGACTTTAGCACAGTCGAATTTACGACGTAAATTGAGAGTTCAGTTTGGTCAAATAAATCAAACTGTGGGTTAGTCAACGAGAGCTTAACAGTTGGGAGAACATATTAATGTCCGTCACCATATTTAACCAGAAATTTTATAACCGGGCATAAATAATTCATGTTAACCAAGGTGGTTGTTTTTTTTTAACTTTCCTTGCGATAGTTCCTAGGGTAGAAATAGACATTTACGTCACATTCGTGCGGAATTCCCGAACCGTGCTGTTTCCCGTGACTCTCTGACGATAAATTTTCCGTTGTGTCTGCCGTAATTTTGTCTCAGAAATCTAATCCGAATCTTAGCTACCGAATCTATTTTTCGATTCGATTACGAAAAGTAGTAAAATAATCTCATGGCTAGTATCGATGTTTTAAATCATTATCAAATACTATACAAAAGAGACTTAAACGTAGACATTATCAAAAGATTATTAAGTATTTTTCTAACCTCGTTATGAGAAAATTCCACATAGTGGCGTCGCCTACGATGGAGACATGGATAAAATGTGCTCATCATATTTGAGTAGTTTACGTGGTAGAAAGTTTTCCAAAAAACTCAAATATATAATCCATATGTATATGTGTCAACCGGAGGCATTACTAATAGCCTTTAAAAAGTGCGTATCAAAATTTTAAAAGTCACATGATCAAAAACGTGTTCTTGATAGTTTGACATCATTAAACGTTATCGCATCTCTGTTCTAAGTATATTTCGACAGGAAGGGTCAAATCATACCTGTTCTTATTTTTCCCGCGAAGAAAATGAAAACGCTTATTTTAATCTAATATGATTTAAAGTGGCTGAACTTCAAATGAAAACCCTTCGGATTACTGGCAGCAATACGGTTTCGTGACGTCACGCGCCACATTCCCGATGACGTGTTGTTCTGCCGCCGCAGAGCGCGTGTAATCTTTAACCAGAGATATTTTTTAAATACAACGATGTTTTGTCGAATACATTTTGGACCTATGCATTTAAGAATAGGAACATCGCGTACTGAGATAAAATCAACTTTAAAAAATAATGCATGCTCTACATTGATTCTAAAGAAGAGTTTTCCATGTTTATTTTTCCCTATTTTAAAATTATTTCAATGAAAATATGAGGAAGCGGAAAAGATTTAAAATTATTGTTTCATCTTTTTGGTCTTTTGTTTTTCTTTATTAAAAATTAAGCACGACCTTTCTCTTGCAGGTGGCCTGTTTGAAACCTCAGAAGAATTGGAATTGATGGCATTCCGACAATCGGTGAACAAAATTAACATGGATCGGACCGTACTCCCTAGAACCAAAATGATTGCTCAAGCAGATATAGTACCGAAGCACGACAGCTTTAGCGTTGCCAATAAAGGTATGTTATCGAAATAATTTGAGAGTTATTGATTTAATTATATTCGGCTTGCAAGAATTGTGCTTCGTGCCTCTGCATCGACATGTTTTGGTATGGATTCGAATCAACAATTCGCTATCCAACAGTTTACCACTTAATCACCACAAGTTAATCAGGGCATTTAAAAATAAATTTTAAGAAATGGAGGAGAGACCTTAGGGTCAATGAAAGCTTGAAATTGTACTAATGTTCATAAAGTACCTTTCAGTGAAATGGAAGTATCTCCATGATTAGGAGACATTTATGGGGATTCAATTCATTATATCCAAGTATTTATTTGACTTGATTGTTAGATATGAGCAAATGAGGCATGCCATCAAAAAAGTTAACCGGCAGAAAATAAGTACAAGTCTTTTGGCAGTTTTACTCGAGGAACTAAATTGGACAATTTTAAGTAGCATCTGTTTTCACGATGCGTCAATGCATGCTCGGAATTAGAGCTGGGGCTATTTTTCCATCTCTCGTTTATGCATTTGGGCATGCATATTCTAGCAATTAACCACTTTACATGACTCAATTTTCAATGCACATCCATACGTACATCAGAAATGAGCTATAACGTGCCTCGCGTGAAACGGCCTTTATAAAAATGTTCTCTAATCATCACGGCATAGATCCTTATTGTAGCATCGCCGCAATACACGTGTGATACGCGGGATGCATAACACACAGGAAACAATTTGATATTGCCACGTTGCGACGGAACGCTGCAATCTGGATCACTATCCTATGCATTTCGCGATCAGTTTCGACGTCGACCTCTTTTAAATTACCTATGACATCATAATAATTATGTTTTCATGCGTAAAATTATAAATTAAAATTATAAAAAATATTAATTTGAGGTCTAGGGTAAAAATTTAAATAGTATGTAACGGAATGAATATCAGCTGTTTCCTCTGTAAAGGGTATTGCTCAAAGTGCTTTGAATCGTAAAAGACTAAATGAAATTAGAGCTGAAATACTTGACTGGAAAACTGCTAAATTCATCTCCGACAACTCAACCTTGCGGTGGCATGCAGTGTAGTATGTAGATGTAGTTAATTAGTTAATTTACCGTTACTTTTCCTTTGTAAGTAAATTTTGAATGTCCCTAGGGCATAGAAAAAAATGTCCACCTTAGTCCTGTTTAAGGTATTTTTTATGCATGCTTTATCTCAAGTTTCATTTCATTAAATTTAAATTGAATTTGAAGTTTGTATTACTGTGAATATTAGCTTAGCTTATTAGTATTAGCTTATTAAAAATTTTATGTTGTTATGTTTGATGCGCAACAGTTTCTCAGGTTCAGGATACCCTTCCTCTTTACGTGAGATTGCATCCTTATTTTCATCACTAAAAAATATGTCTACCAAAAAATATGAACCATATCACTACCAATTATCATGGAAATTTTTTATGGTAAAATAAAAGCAAATAATTGTCATTTGAAGCAACTTTGACTTGCATATTTTATGATGAATGACCATTAAAAGAAAGCGATTAATGTGGGCTCACCTTGTCCAGTTAAGTGAGTGAATTAGCTTGGTAGGAGGAAGGATAAGTTAGGTACTTTAACATCACCTTTGGGCACCTGTTTGTTCTATGTTAGCTGGGATAGAATAATTTTAAACCTCTCTGTAAATAACCAGCCCCAGTACGAAATTTTGCAAAAGAATAAAAATCTGAGGGTAACATACATTATTTTATCATTTACCTGGATGTGTGTGTGTTTTGAATATTTCAGTGAAATCCAAGTAGTTTTCTAGGACTTAGCTATGTAAATCCTTTATTCCTCTTTTTTCCTTGCATTACTGAAGTTTGCCAACTTCTTGGAATGCGTGTGGTGGGAGTGTTTGGACCCAGTTCAGAGTTCACCTCTGAGGATGTGGAGTCTATTTGTGATACAATGGAAGTTCCTCATGTGGAAACAAGGTGGGATCTCTATCAGAGAAGAGGAACCGTGCTGTTGAACCTCTTCCCTCATCCAGCAGCCTTGGCAAAGGTTAATTTCTTTCTGTTTGTTACATGGATACTTAATATAGGGACTCAATGTTTTCAGTTTCTTGATTTTAAGGTATATTTTGCACTTATAAGAATTTTTGCAGTCATTACATATTTGTGGACTATGTATAACCTGCTTAACATGAGAGATACATCCCAATAAACTGTCATGTTAAATGAATTTGTGTTAATCAAATATATCAAAACCATAAGAAATCATTTAATCAGTAAGTGATGCCCTCCATTGTTAACGACTGCACCAATCTAATGATGAAATTTAAAGATCCTGGAGTTTTATTGCCAATTAAAGATAAATTTGGGTCATTGAAGTACTAAACACTGATTTACAGCACTCAAAACTGGAGTGAATTGGTTTTATCGGAGCCTACCTAATCATAAAAATAGACGCCAGCAATAGTGTTAAAATGGGGAAATTTGGTTATGCTATGTGCCTACATTCAAAATTGGCTTGTGGTGTTCTAACAAAATTGGTGTTAAGCAAGGGAAACCTGTGCAAATATTTTGTAAATGTGTGAAATTTGTGTGAAACCTGTAAATTTGAGCATCTGTTCCAGAATTATTTAATTATATCTCAGGTGTTCCCCTGGGTCAAGGGCTTCATTTCTGCCAATTTTATGAAGAACGAGTTGTTCTTTGAAATGTTGGCAGAGATGCTCCATAGAGCTTGGGCTCCCTGACCCAGCAGAACACCCAGGAAACCTTCCCTCAGATGATATGCTGGGAAAACATCAAATCGTTCAAACATTGTCTTTACATTATTTATCCTGTAGAGAGTTCACTATTACCAGCATGATACAGTCACAGTATCTCCAAAAGGTCTGTTTTGAAATGTTAACCCATAGGATTTCTTACTAAAAAATAATTTTCAGTCTATCAACTCAAATATCCAGGTATCTCAGTGCAATAAAAATAGCCCCTTCAATTCTTTGTAACTCTCAATATGGTCAATTGCACATGATATTATGATTAAGCTCAGTAAATCTTATCTCACTTAAGTGTGAACAAAAGGGGATTGTTATGTTGTCAGATTAGCTAACTTCACATTTTTAGCATTATTTAATAATTTACTCAATAATAATTAACTCAAATAGTGATTACTCTTCTCTATAGTTGTGAATCTTCTGTGAGCGATGTCCTAAGTTTTAGTGTGCTCCACAATTCTCTGAAACATTAAATAGTGAACCTACCGAACTTGAAAGGTTAAGGAGAGTCTGTATTGACTTTTTATTAGTAACTTTAAATTTTTCTCAAAACCTGCTGGCGATGAGTTAGGGGAATACCTTAAGACAATTTGCCCTCTTCTATTCATGCAGACATCAGGAAAGTCACTAAGTGATTAAGGAAGATTAGTAGACATCATTGAAATGTAATGACTTTGACGTGAAACCTCTCCTCTTCTGTCACCAAGCATATTGCCTCAGATGGACTCAATCAGTATTTTTACCATCACTGTTGTGGGGTGCAATCATGGTTCTCCATATCATGTGCACTTGAATTCTCCTTTTTTTCTGCTACACTCATGAAAGTGGATATGTACGTGATCGTAATTGTTTAAATTTTGTCAAGTGTTTTAATTGATGGGATGTGTTCCAAGGAGAGTAACTGGGAGCATTGCCCTTATAGAGGAGTTTGTATTTTGAATTACGATTATGACAATGAGGAAGAAGGAATCGTGATCCCACAACTGAAAGGGATCAATGTGTTTTTGTATGTATGTACTTAAGTAAGGTTTATTTTTATCATTAGTAATTTAAACAGACATTGTAATATCCGTAGTTGTTTAGATTTGTTTGTTATCAATTTAATGAGCATGTTAGGTCATAAGGGAATAATTTTTTATAGTAAGTTCATATGTACAAACAGCTTTTGAATGTAAGTATACATGGTTCAAAGCAATTGAAGGTTGATAGTTGTAATGATTTCCTGGGTTTTCAGTGTGAGAGCTTTGTCCCAGGAAAAAATTCTGATGTTGATTGTAGTCAGAAGTCTCCACTGAGTAATGTAGATTTGGTGGTAAATTAAAAAAAATACTTTTCTCATTGATTTAAAAGGTGTACGTGGACCTAGTAAATGCATGGCGATGGAAGCAATTCACTGTAATATATGAGAATGATGATGGGTTGGTGAGGCTTAGTGAATTACTGAAAATGTATGATCCCAAGGGTTATACAGTGACAGTTAGACAACTAGACGATCAAGATGGCAATTTTAGGTAAGCATTATCCATCTGAATGTTCTACTGGATTTGTATTTATCCAAGATAACCATTAGAATTCGGAAATACTACTTCATGAGTTCTAGTTCATCCTTTGGAATTATGTACTTGCTTTTGACCTCTTCTCAAGCTTTTTGAAATACCTTTACTTCTTTTGCCCCTTCTATTCTCACCTATCTCATGTATGTTTTTTTTAATGTTTAGGTATAATTGTTTTTATATTTTTTCTGTTTATTTAAGAAAAATTGTCCCCATAAATGCTATGAAATCCTTTCTGATTCATTAACTGTATCTGATGAAAAGGCTGTGAGTTTAAGTTGACTGAAATTCATATGCAGTTATTGATATTAATTTTATTTTCACTTGGTTGAGAAAAGAAATGGTTGTTAATACATTTACTTATTGTCCTATAATTAGGTGGTTATTGTAATGCTGCATGGTATATATTTTTAGACCTAGTCGTATAGTGATCCATTGCCTCCTAATTAAATTTCTCACATGATTTCATGTTTATTCCAGGCATGTACTCAGGAAAATAAAGCGCTCTGGTGAGACTAACATTGTACTGGATTGTTCCATCGATATTTTATATGAAGTTTTGAAGCAAGCCCAGCAAGTTGGTCTGATGGCTTCTCATCACAATTACATCATCACAAATCCAGTATGTAGCTCCAATAAACCTTGATATGTAATAATATTTTGAAATTTTGATCCTCTGCATTTCAAAATGCAGAAAATTGAATATCATGGTGGTGGGCATCCAAATATGAACTGAAGTTTTATATAATATAATCATTTGATGAACCTTCAGATGTAATGTATGGATATGTTTGTTTGCTGTATAAAAATGATATAACCCTGTGTGTATAATCAAGGTCATGTTATTACTTGGGACCTGGGTTAAGTTTTTTCCGGCTAGTCTCCAGCTAGTCCCATGAATGTTTAAAATAGGTTGCTTATTTTAAGTTTTCTCATGAGAGTATATATGTTGTCGTGCTTTTTCCATATTAACGTTCTACTGAAAGCTTATACAAACATACTTTAATAATAATAAAATTGAGTCTCAGGCAAGATGTAGTCGAAGGCTTCCATGCTACAAAAACTGTTAATGCTATTAAAAAGTGCTATTTGATATTAATCGGTTTGCTGCCAGAGGACCTTTGTTTGCCTGTGGTGCATGAGAAAAACGTGCACCAGACAAAGTATCACTCAGCATTTAAGTAATATTCTGCTAGTACCTAGGGCATGAATATCTCTTTGCCTAATACATAAAATACACTCTATCAACTTTCCCTGACTTTTTCGCACTTTTACTGTGGAGGACACCCCCGAGTGCCCTCTAAAATCTAGTTCCTCAATTGGTGAATATATTAGAGCATCCTGTCTCATCTCGTCATAAAATACATCCAAAATTACCCCATTTTTGCTAGGACTCTCCAATTTGATTCCTTTACCTCTGTTTAATTCTGAAATTTATAAAATTAGTAGTTTAAGGTGTAACTTTATGCAATCAATTCATATTGGAATGAAAAACAATAACTTTGGTTCCGCTAAAACTTTTTAAGTAACAAAATTACCCAGGCTTTGATGCACAAGTCATTTTCAAGTGAAAACTATTACAGCCATTACTATTTATATAAACATTCAGGTTGAGGGGGGAGGGGTAGGAAGGGGGCAAGAGAGGGTGAGGACGTTGGGTAAGACATTCTTTGGTGGTGGGTCAGCGAGAAGTTTTGTGCTGGGGGAAGGGTAGGAGGCTATTGGAAGACCCTTACAGGGACCACTCTCCTGGGAGGGTGAAGAAATATAGGTGCTGGGGTAGGGGATAGTAGAAGAGAGAACATTAACAATACGTAACAATTACATTAGACCCTTTACAAATCTTAAAGGCCATGGGTGAGGGTGGGGGAAGTGGAGGGTTTGTCCTATCAGGAGTACTGGTAATGAGAAGTGGTAGGTTTAGGAGGGGGAAGTGGTTTGTGTTTAAAAATTTGCTAACAGTATTCTCCTTAGAGTGTATACTATTTAAAATCACCAATTGCTCAAATGCATCTAGTTTATGCCCTTAACTTTCCACATGTAAAATTTCATATTTTAAGTCACCATTATTATTGATTTCCATGAAGTGGTCGCTCACAGGGATAATATTTTGTACATAATTAGGGCCAATGGTAAAAGTGTTTAAGTTCTATCAATGGCTCTGCCACCCCTACCATGCCTTACACTTCGTTGTTTGTCTTTCTTTCAACCCAGCTCCTTTTGTGTATTCTTCTCCTTACTTACCAAAAGCGTAATGGCCCCCTGTAAATTCTCGGTATCTTTTTAATACTGTTTCTAAGGTAGCTGTTTAGAGCAGTTTTGAAGAATCTGAAGGCCTATGTTCAGCGATTAGAATCCTGAAAATAATTTGATGGAGGCATCTGAATTGCCTAGTACAAGCCTACTCTGAATTACTTTCAGTGGGTTTTATCTCTAATTGTAGGAAGAATTAAAATAAGTTTGTTAATTCTTCTAATTATTTGGAGCTACCAAAGTTATTTTAATTCTTCCGTATTAGATAACTTCCACTAGATCCAGCCTATGACCATTTCCTTTGTCTAATTGTAGGATTTGCATACACTTGACCTGGAGCCTTTTCAGTATGGTGGCACAAATATCACAGGGGTCCAACTAATTGATCCTAGCGACCCTTTGGTGAACACAACTCTCAATGAATGGAGAGAATTTGAGAGAACTGGAAAGATTAGAATGGAAGGAGGTTATCTATCCCATAACATTACTCCCTCAACTCTTAGGGTAAGTAAAATTTTTATTTTCATATTAAAGTTGGTTTTTAAAGTACCATTTATGTTGAAAATTGAACTTGGGATAGTTAAAATAGGGGAAATAATCAAGGTGATACCATGTTGGGTTTTTCAATGTGTTTTTAACAGGATGAGAAAATCTCTCTCCTGAGGTTAGAGGTAACTTTTTCAAATTGAATATTCATTGATTTTTATTAACTGTGTGTGGCTTATTGTTAGTGTTTGAGTAAGAATAAAAAATTAGCTCTTGGTATAAAAATAGCTCTTGTCACAGAAGCTGGTGTGGCTTAATTCCATCTTTTAATAACAAAATGAGGTCCTCAACTGAAATTGTGATCCAAGTTGATTTGAAGCCTTGTGATTAAGTCTACCCAATTTTAATAATTAACTTGATTTGGCAGTTTTCTGTGAGGACTTAGCTTGAAGTAAGTTCAACTCTTGAAAACTAGTTCAAACCTCAGTGCCAAGCCTTGGTCCAAAATTGGCTGAAAGAAAACCATTGACTTGTGTGGGGATAGTATAAAAATACATTTGGACATGTTATTAACCAATATCAGTGGATTATATACCTAACCAGATCCATGTTATCTTCAAAACTTGAAAGTTTGTTAACCCTTTCGCGCCGGACATCGACCATAGCCGACGAGCATTTTCATACGCAAACGACCAAACGTCGGCTATATCTGGCGTGGATTTTTCAACGCAAACGAACTGACGTCGGCTATAGCTGTCACGGGGTAAGGGAAGTGACCGCTGAGGTAGCAATGTTCGGAGGTATTCAAGCCCTGCCTGAGTCCCAGCTTAGCGAGACCTTAGAGCTAATCCTCGGCCATTAGGCCCGACCCTCCAACTCATTTACGATCCTCATCAAAGCAGGAATCCGTGGTGAAGTGGTTGAATTGTCAATGATTTTTGCAAAGAAAAATTTATTGCATACTCCAATTTTTTATACTTTGAAATGAATTATTCGTTTTTTTCTGTGCATTAGCAATTTTTAAACGAAATTTTAGTGTTATTATTAACGGACTTCTTGTGTGAAAGCCATAGAACCTTGTGTGTTCATATGCGATGAAAAATACGCAAAAAGAGAAATGTTGTCGTTTTATTGTTAATATCATACGTGTTTGTTACAATCTGAATGCCTATTTACACTATGTGTTCTCTATTTTCCGATTTCTTTATTGATCCCCTTAGTAATTACTCTATGCCGGTATTTTTAGGCAATGTATATTGAATAGCCAATATCATTCTTACGATGGTGCGCTAATGTTAGCTACTCATTCTGGGTTGAACATTTGCTTGGCTGCTTGGCGATGTCTCTTATAACCTACTAGGAAAAACCATCTCTTCCACTCCCACAGTGATGTCTCACGTGAAAGAAAAGAAAACTTTGAGACGTCCTAACTTGCTGTAAAAATGGAAAAGTCCTAACTTTGTTATTATCAACGCTAGAAATCCGTTTAAAATTCTACAATGCTTAAAGCAATGTTCATTATTCTTATATAAGTGTAAATTGTTGAAAATCATAGACAATATTTCATTTTAAAAAACACTGCTAATGCAATGAGTTTTGCCGTGGACTCCCGCTAAGAAAGGGTTGGAGGGTCGAGTCCAGTGGCCGGGGTAATAGCCGGGCCCCGTTGAGTAGGGTCCCAAATCGGAGGGACGAGAGTACCTGGGCCACTCCACCCCAAAAAAGTGCTTCGCAGAGAGAGGTTTAAAATTTTCTGAAGCTACCCGTAGCACGGAAAACATTTTCCTTTCGTAGTCCCTGGCAGGAAAGGGTTAATGTTAATTAAGTTTGCACTTACGTTTATCAAGTTCCAAATATGTAATAATATGGTTTAAATGAATTATTTTGTACTTGCATTTCTAAATTATGTCAGTGAGCCTTGGAGAGTATCAATGAATGGGGAGAAATTTTATGTCTCATCGAACATTTTAAAAATGTGGGCCCGTTGCCAATTTCAGCTTTAATTGGTGGAAAGTGGTGAATGCATAAGTAGTGCCTAGGTGTAATATTTCTTCTCTTTCTATTATATTTCAGGTTGGAACAGCATTGATGCATGATGCAGTGCAGTTATTTGGTCGTGCATTGCATCAACTTGACAGCAGCCAGGATGTGACAATTAGATCTCTTGACTGTAACACTGAAGGAAACTGGGAGCATGGATTCAGTCTCATTAATTTCATGCGTGTGGTAAGAAATACTGATTCTTGAGTTCTTTGATACTGGTTTTGTTTATATTTGGCCTATTTAGTCATAAACATTTCAAGGGAGATTTTAATACCATGCTGGCATGGCTTCGTTGTATATGCTGAACTTTACTTGCGTTGAACCTTGTATAATCCGACCTCGTGTGTAGTCTGACCCCTAATTTTTCTATGAAAAAATTATATTTTTTCGTATATCTCTGGTGTAGTCTGCCCATAGGTTTTTCTATATGTACTCAGAATGGTGGAATGCATGGGAACCATAGGTATCTGTCAGGATCAATATTTTTATTTTGATATCTCAAAGCTCAGATGAATCGATGCATTCAGAATATGCTTTGTTTTCAACATCATATTCAACATACATAATTTTTGGGGTATTATATGCATGGGCATGTTTTACTGCCCTAGTTTTGGCAACAGAATAAAAATAAATACGAGGGTAGACTTAAAAGTAAGGTCTCCAATTTTTTTTGTCATAGAAAATGACATTTATTTACATTGTTGGATACATCGTTGGAAAGGTCATGGCTTCAGCTATTTTTCGATGTAGTCACCCTGGCGCTCGATGATTTTCCTCATCCGCATGATGAACTTTTGAATACCGTCGTCATACCAGCTTCCGTCCGCATTGCGAAGGCGTTGACCTCCTCTTGCACCTCGTCGTCCGTCGCGATCTTCATCCCTCCTAGGTGTTTCTTCAGGGTGAGGATTATTGCTGGTGGATTTCATGCCCCGGGGAACCACTATCAATAAGGAAAGATACTGCCACACATTACAAAAGCTTCGGCGCGCCATCAAGAACAAACGTTCAGGAATGCTGACGAAGGGGGTCTCATTTCATCACGACAACACGCGACCTTATACGGGTAGTCAGACGCAGGAACTGATCTCGAAGTTTGGATGGAAAGTGATCGGGCATCCTCCGTAGAGCCTCGACGTCGCACCAAGTGATTTCCACATGTTCCTCACCCTGAAGAAACACCTAGGAGGGATGAAGATCGCGACGGGCGACAAGGTGCAAGAGGAGGTCAACGCCTTCGCAACGTGGACGGAAGCTGGTATGACGACGGTATTCAAAAGTTCATCATGCAGATGAGGAAAATCATCGAGCGCCAGGGTGACTACATTGAAAAATAGCTGAAGCCATGACCTTTCCAACGATGTATCCAACAATGTAAATAAATGTCATTTTCTATGACAAAAAAAATTGGAGACCTTACTTTTAAGTCTACCCTCGTCAATAGCCTATCTCTTACTCTTTGATATACTAGTTAATGTTGAAATGGGGAAGTGATCTCTTACCAAATACCAAAAGAAATATGGCAACATGTATGAACTGGAATGTCATCATGATTATTTTTCTTGTCTCATTGTTGCATAGTAACTTTCAGATTTTTTAAGATTCTCTAAGAAATTAGATTATGCACACACATTGCTGCTGTAGATTTTGACCTCATATACTCATAAAAAATATATTTTAACTGATAAATCAAAAGTAAAATTGGCACCAATTTCAACGTTGAGTAATCAGAATCCAGTTATCTGGCACGGCTTCACCAATAGCCCATTGCCGAAGGTACCTACTACCTTTGTCTAGACTGAAACCAATAGAAATGAATAAGAGTATTTTGGATCAGGGACATTGAAATAATGCTTGAATGTGGCAGAAGCTAAAGATTTAGGTGTAGTGTGAAAGAAATTAGTGGAAGAGCCAATTTTTGAGATATACTGCCTCTTGCTAGACTTTTTTTTACTACCAACGACTAATCACGTCTACTCATCAAGGGAATGATTTGAGTGGTATTTCATCTACCTGATACCACAACCTACCAAAGACTGTGACCACCAAATGTGTATTACTTATATGTATTGTGCTCTAAAATGCTTGTAAACTGCAAGTAATTATGATAAAATATCATTATTTTTATCTGAATTAAGTGAAAGAAATCATTAAACCTAAAATGGATTTGAAATCTAAATATTAAGTACATATTTGGATTTGTTATGATCTGTATTCTGCAATACACATTTCACTGACTTGAAACTTAACCATTTTTTTATTCACAGAGTGAAATGAAAGGACTCAGTGGTGTAATTCATTTTGACAATCAAGGCTTCAGAACAAATTTTGTTTTGAACATTGTGGAACTGACAGAATATGGCTTGATTCAAATTGGGACATGGAACTCTACTGAAGGGCTTAACCTCACAAGGTCACATGTTGGTGATGGGAGTAGCACAGATGTAGGAGAGCATATGGAAAGCCTCCAGAATAAGACTTTTATCGTTCTTACTGCATTGGTGAGTTGTTAAATTGCTTTATTTTTGGTCTGGATAATTGATTAACCTCATTCATATTATTGAAATTCCTTTATCTATACTTTCTGTATCATCCTCCCTTATCTTTGTACTGCTTGTGGCTTATGCAAAATTTAGTGGTGTTAATATTGCTGTAAATATGTGCTTTGCTAACGAAGCAAACTTTGTCTGCAGAACTTCATTAATTTTTCCTTATAGTGGAAAAATTTGTATAGGTACTCGTTAATATTTAAAGGTGCATGTCTAATGATGTGCTTCGCTAGCTACTATGGAGGGCAGGAACTTTGCCAGTAGATGTGGTTTGCATTATAAGTGCTTGAAGCATTTTATGCATGGAAAACTTTTTTCAAACTTGTGTATGGAAGGTAATGATTTCATTAAAGAATCTTGTATGAGCTTAAAAACTTATTAGATGTGACTGAGATGTACAGTCATGCCTTGTTTAGTGTGAGGAATCGATTCCAATAAGTTGTTGTTCTAATCAAATTTGTGCAAAATGAGAAGATTTTAACATGATGGAGAAATGGATATGTTTAGGGCTGCTAACAGTACTCATTTAGTCCCAACGTGTCCTCGTTCAGTATTAACTGTCTGGGATGATTTTAAATAAGTTTGGAATTTTGGCTTTCAAAATTTGAAACCTCCTTATCCAAGCTTAAATAGGAAAACTGTGGTAAAGGAATTGGTAATGACAGTTATATTAATGATGATGCGACTGCACTGTCCTGGTATCTTAAAGGTTATGATTTTGAGTCTTGCCTTAGGTATGGTTGATGCATTTTTCTTAGGATTTAAGTCTTTGGTTAGATAGCGCTATGTAACCTTAGTAGTCTAGAAACCTAAAAATCTAAAACTACCATATTTCCCAGCCCTTAGGAGGTACGCTAAGACACACTATGATTTTTCGGGTTAGATTTTATAGGAAAAAAATTATAATCGACATTTGTTAACGTTAAAAATTTATGGAAAAAAATGGGATTTTTAACTTCCAAAATATAGGTTATCTCCATAAAGTGTGTGTGTTTGTTTGTCTTGTACACAGATCTACAGTTTCATTCTGATCATGATGAAATTTTGCACGCCAGCAGTTCAAAACAAGGGGAAAACTGTTATTTACATTTCATTCTGAAAAAACTACCCCTGTTCTACCTCCTTACACAAAGTTTCAACATGAAGCTCTGTGCTTTTTCACGAATATCTCTAAAACGGTGGGAAAATCAACCAAAGTGGAGTGTAATATTCTGAAAGACCATAAAATTTCCAAAAAAATGCATTTTGACCCGTTCTGATAGTGCAATTAGGCTCAGAGTAATTTAATGTCAACGTTGAAAATGCATTCTGACCCACTGAGATGGGATTTTGGACCCTTTCTCCACATGCGTGGCTCCTTTCATCCGTTCCCTTGGATATCCATGGAAACCATAAACAAAATATACAACTCAACTTTCAAAGTCAATAACCATATGGTGTTGTAAGCTTTTTACTGTCAGTGGATACCTGTTTCTTTAAACCTATTGAAATGCCAGTGACGGGTACGAACAGATAGAACAACAAAAATGTAGACCATATTACAAAAATACTATACTGGCAGTCCCCGAATTACGTAATAGATGCGTTCCGACACTAGCGGCGTAAGTCGAAATTTACGGAAGTCGAAAAAAAAATTAGTCGAAAATTACTCCGTAACTGAGTTTGTGCTCTCAAGATCACGGTCGATTCGGAGAAATACGGGGAAGGCCAGCTCTTACTAACATTACGGCACATGCGTCCCTTGAAAGTAGGCAACCACATTTCCAAATCCACAACTTTCTTAATTATCATCTTTTTTTGGGTAAGGTTGCCACTTACGTAAGTATGGATTTACTTAAGTCGAGGCTTACGTAACCGGGGACTGCCTGTAGTTGTGTATATGTAATGAAATAAACCCATGTGAAGCCCAGTAATACATTTAGTGAAGGATAAAGTCAACAATAAATTAAAAATTATAGCAGCTTTCAAAAACCTTGATGGTGATAGCACTTCCGTTCCGATGCAGGCACTATAAGGCTTTTAGTCATATTTTGTATAAAATAGAATACAATGTTATCTGATCAATATACTGAACTTCCACGATGGTGATTAGTCACCTATGGTACTAAGCATTTATGCTTGCAAACTGGAAAATTTTCTTCCATTAACTTTTTTGACGTGTAACTGATTGAGATGTTTCATGCTCTATAGTTGTGGCTTCGTTGATTCTGGAGTAGGGAAGTGGTCAATACCTTCTTTACCATAAGGGCACATGGGGCCCAAGCCCAGGGCCCCCGACCTCACGGGGGCCCCAAAATGCCGATATATTTGCTTATACAAAAAAGGAGCTTTTATTTAATAACATATCTACCTAAGTTCCTTTTCTCAAAAAATTTAATAACATGCATTTCATTTGAACCAATAAAGCATAAAAAATATAAAATCATAACAGAAAAATATTTTTTCGTGTCATTCAATTTTTTAACTTTTTAACGGGGCCCCAAATTTTTGTGTGCCCAGGGGCCCCGGCATGTCCTAAGACAGCCCTGGAGGTGGTGGGGCCGTGTCCACTGGCAACCAAACTTGCTTTGTAATAATTTAGTTTTGTGCTAAATATTTATTTTTGCTATCATAAGATCATGTTGAAAAAATGATCATGTGCAGTGGTAATACATATATGTACTTAAAAGGATAAATTAGCTGGAAAACACTTAATGAGGATATATTATGACCCTGAGCTGAAAAAGCATGTTACTACATTGGCTTTGATTGTGACATCACTTTGCAGTAAACATTGTAGCTCTGTTGATAAAATTTTGAATGAACACAAAAATGTGATACCTACTGCATTAGAATATAACACGTTTCTGATTGTAACTGTATGCGTAAAAGTATTTTCAAACACATTTTATACCAATGAAATTAAGTAAAAGTTGTAATTTCTGTTTATAATCTGTGTCAGTTGTGGTGTAAATAAGACTGAGTATTTCAACATGCAGGAAGTACAAATCCATGATTTAAAAAATGCAGTAACTTGTTTCATAATCAATTCTTCATCTGATACAATTTTGGTCTAAATTATATCATGGCTTTGTCTTGTCAAGAGCGGAAAATCAATAATATGTAAACTTCCTAAGTTCAGCCCAGTTGGTGACATACTCCCTATAGTTATGGAATGAGATGGAACATCATCTCATGGTAAAGAATGAATATTTTCATGAGTAGTTGAAGAAAACAGTTTCTATGAAACAGTGATAGTTGCGTTGCTGTCTTCTTGTCCAGTCAGAGACATTCTGCCAGGGGTGCTTAATGCAACACACTTGGAACACCACATATAAGCATAGCAGGAAATCGTTTTTCTTGGATGTGAAGTTTTTGGAAAGTTCTGCTATTTTTTTTTTGCTTATATAATGTTTCATGCATTTGAAATTAATTTTATTGTTAGTTGAGTAATTAACCTTTATATCCACCGAAAGGGATCGAACTTTCGTGTCTACAAAAAAAGTGGGTCCTATTTACCGAATGGAAACTTTAGGGATCACTAAAAAATATGTACATATTTGTTTGCATTAAATTTTAAATAAACTAAAGTTAAATTTGAAATAAAATAAAATTTAACATTAAATATGCTAAAAAATTCTGCCCAGCAGGACTTACTGTGAGAGTTTTAATTCTGGCTTTTAATGGTTTGTTACTGTATTTCAATTTACTTTTTTAATTTCAAGTTAATCAATAACCACTTCACAACCCTATTATGCAGAACAAATATGCTAAATGATACATGACCAGATACTTAAGCCTGACTCATGCGATCATTTTCCCCACCCCTTTTCAGGGATGGCTCCAGTGATAGCTCAAGTAATATCTTAAAAATGGATTTATGACATGATCACTTTCCAAGATAATGGCAAGGATAGGGATCCCAATCCCTTTTTCCATAATTTGGGCATGTTCTTTTTTCTATCACAAACTCTGTCATTTAGCCAGTGAAAGTGTATAGCCAGTGTGGCTTTCAATCAAATGTTGTTGAAACGATAATGCTTTGTGAGTGGAAATATTGCAAGAAGGGACAGCAAAAATGGCCATGTGGCTAGTAAAATAATTGCTTTAGTTGTTATTTTTTGGTTCCTGAAAAGCTGTAGCTTAAATGCTCCCTTTACCACTATGTAAACAATGATTCTCTGATTCATGCTTTATATTTCTGATAATGTTTAGCCATTTTAGCCTTTTATTTTCTTGTTATGACTCTGCCTCAGTTAATTGTCTCTTTTTTGCCTCGTTAATTCATCATAAGATATTATACTTGCCTGAGCACCATGTTTGAACCCAAAATATGAGTGATCATGAGTACAAAGTTTGAAAGGACATTCAGTTAAACTTGAGATTTCAATTCATTCAAACAATTTCCAAATCACTGCAAAATTAAAAAATGATATGCTACGTAGTCATGAGCACGGGTACAAAGTTGTATGTTTGCCAAAGAGATAAAATATGCCTTGAAAAAATTATTCGACTTGACTGGAATTCTAACCGGAATCTCCCAATTGCCAGTCAGGGATGTTAGCAAGTGTATATGAGAAATTTAATATTCTTCATTTCACTCCTTTCAGTCACGGTGAACTTTTTAGTATCTGGGCTAAGGAAGGGAAGAAGACACATGAACCAATGGAAAACCCAGATAATCCCAACTTAGATTAATGGAATCTGGTGTTTCTTAGTGAAAATTTGCAATGTTTGTAATGAATAAAATAATCACTTGGTACGATTCCCCCCTTGTTTTCATTGATCCGATTGACTTCAAAATTATATGCATCGTCATCAAGGTAATTTCATCAAATTAGCCTTGATAATGATACAATGGACAATGAAATCTATCAGATCAATAAAAAAGTGTGGATTTTATCAAGTGTTTTTCTTTTTACATCTAGATTAATCCCAACTTTTTTTTATCTTTGACAGAATACCTATCTGTACTCAGTTTTAATAAAGCTTGTTTGCCTTTTTTTATATTGTAATTGTTTCTTCAATGCATTGTCTTTTCTTGACATTGGAGCTTTTGATCTATGATACATTATGGCACCTATATTCAAGGCACATACGTTACGGGACTTTCCTCAGATAACTTTTAAATTCAGTCAGGTACTATGCAAGGGAAATAACTTCCCAGTATTCGTACTTTGTGTTTTTTGAAACTCTAGTTCTTATTTGGAACAAATAAGGAAAACATTGTTGAAATAAAAGAAGTTTTTGCATTGTCTGTCATTTATTCGAGATATTAATTGAAAATTAAGAAAGTTGTTGAAATGTGTTGTGTGAGTCTTAATATTTTAAATCAATGCTTGGCAGGAAAAAACCTCTTCTTTTATTTCAAGAATGTTGAAACTGTTCAATGAAATCTCAATCAAAAACGGCTAAAGGTAATGAGAAATTTTATCTGAATTGCCATTTCACAATTCAAAAGTACTTGCTGACTTTTTCTTTCAATTCGTGACATTGCAGGGGCAAGAGATTCCATTTACCTTTTTCATCATGTCCCTCCATCCTTTTCATAGAAAGAAAGGCCAGATAGTAGAAGGATTGAGTGCACAAAGCTTTTCTCAAATCAATTCAATGCCCCGAGGTATCAACACATGACAATATCGCTCCAAGTTCTGACTGACTGGTAATCATATTGTCTCGTCTTCATTGCAAACAAATAGGCCATAAGGGTTGAGACTGACTTCCAGCTCTAGGTCAATGTCTCATACCCTAACCCCGTAGGTTGTTCCTAAAGGATAGATATAAGCTGCTCGAAAGCAATACAATGAACCCTCAGTGCTTCTTCTCTCCTGGTAAATTGACTGACATTTAAGTCTTGTGACAAAATGTCTGCGTGATCAGGGATGGCAGGGGTTATTGGAAGGGTCATTGACCTTCTTCATGGCACTCCCCCCAAACCACATCCTAGTTCTCTTTCCTCAGAAATCTTTATGCTGAGGAGGGCAGAGAGCTCCCATGCTTTGTGCCAGGCTCTGTCACTTTCACTATGTGAGATGTCTTTTTTTCTCATTTCGAGCATTCAATGGTGTTGCCCTTGAGCTCAGACAGATTAATGAAAAAAGTGTTTCTGACACAATTACTGTAAAAATTCACATTTATTTCATTTAAATATTGAATCAAAGCAAAGATAAAATGTTGAAATGGCCATAAAAGTTTTAGCACCACACAACCACACGTTATAATCGGCACATGCGAGAAACTATAATTGTACCCTATTAGCTTAGTTGTGGTGGTTTATGGGAAGGTTAATTTCTCACTTGCACTCTGACATGTGGTGCTAAAACTTTTACCATTGGAGCATTTTATCTTTGCTTTGCTACTTGAGAGGCTGTTGGAGCTCAACCTTCCCATATTTAAATATTGAATGTCAAATTTAGATGGAATATTTTTTTTGCTATTCGCCATCACATCAAATGGATGGTTTAAGGCAGGTGCACACTTGTCCTCCTGCCTCCATCCAGCTTCCTCCATCCAGTCTGCTTCCTCCTGTTTTGTTGGAGGGGTGCACATACTACACTGCCCAAGTCAGACAACAGTAGGCTTTGCTTACTGTCAGTGCTTTTGAACACTGCCTGATCCAGGCCAGTCTTGAGTCATACAAAGAGACCTGATATCTGCAAGATTTTTACCCTGTGCTACATTGCAACTTTTCTGTGCAGTCTTTTTGGTACTATTGCGTCCATATCGTGCTTCACATATCTCCACAATGTATGCCATTAAGTGGAAATGCCAAATAAATTTTCACTCAAAAGTCGTTTTGATAGATAGTCTGAAGTTTTTTTTGTGCATTCACAGGCTCCGTGGGATTTGTGTTGTGGGAGGAGACGGACGGAAGCCAGCGCACACTACTGTCTGCCTCTGTCCACCTTGGCCATCCATCTGCAATTGCCAAATATTCTTGATTGAGAATTCTGGGCAGAGTGGGACGGTGGCAGATGGAGGCATAGCAGTGTAGTGTGCGCCAAAATTTGGTATAACCAGCATTTCAGTTAGTCATATATTTTGGGAGGGAGGAAGCAGACCAAGGTGGGGGGACTAGTGTGCACCGGTCTTTATTCTTCTCGTAAACTTTAGTGACCTTAGCTTTTGTTTCTTTTGGAATTAAGAAGAGAATTCACACTTTTTCCTTGATGGTGAGCACTTCATGCCTTCACTTTTGCTGAACTGCTGTCACTGGGAGCCATCATAATAAATAAACAGTTACTGTCACAACCACTCTTATGTAACATGACAAAGAATATGGAAACTGAGAATACTCAAGGCCTGATTTTAAGTTGGCTAGAATGGTAACAGGGTGCAATGAGTTATGTACTAAGAGCTCGGGGATAAGGCTTCACTATGCAGAATTGCATGCATTTGAACTTATGGTTGATAATAGGGTTGCAAACCAGTTATTATGTAATTTGCTGGAAAATAAAGCTGTAAATTGAACTTAAGCATACAATTACTCAGTTTTCCATAATTATAAATGTGTGAAACCTCTCATACTCCAGAAAAAAATTGCAGAACTTTCCAAAAATTCCACCTCTTAAAAAACAGATTTCCATGTCCGGTGATTTCACTTGGCAGGACTGCTTCTGTGAGTTTGTTTACCAAATTAAACAATGCATCTGCTGGGACTTGTTCACACATGCAAAAAGCAATTAATTTCTCTAGTCGTATAGGCAAATGCTACAGCAATAGTGAAATGTGGTTCTGGAATAACCAATCAAAATAACACTCCAAAATTAGATACATGGTAACAATTCTTAAAACAAGCCAGAGGATTGAATTATGCAGAGATAAGAGTTGTAGAGACAAATGTGTAATTGATAAATAGTTAAAATTCCATGTGCAACATCCACTTGCATTGATAAAGAATATGGTATTTACTGCTTAGTGACATCTAAATCAAAGCCAACAGCAAGTGCCTTTTTCAGCACAGCGTCAAAATACTTCCATTATCTAATTAATTTTTTTGAATATTATCACTGATTATCGTCTGTATTTATTTTTTGGCATGAACTTTCTTATTCATTTATAAAAAATACTTGTGTGCAACCCTGTTCCAGGAAATTATCACTCTTTTAGTTATCTGAATTGTGTACATTGTTAACATTTTATTTATCATTCTATCTTTTTTTAAATTTAATTTGATCATTAGCCTAATTTTCTATGTCATCAACCCTTGTGCCATGGCAATTTCTATGTATTTAGGCTATTTTATGGTTTTGAACTCAAATTTACTGTTGATTTTTCTCTTTTATTTTATCAGAGCCCTCCTTACGGTTACCTGAAGCATTCTGCTGCCAAACTCTCTGGAAATGATCGTTTTGAAGGATTTGGGATTGATGTAATCCATGAAGTATCCCTCTTGCTGGGCTTCAATTACACTTTTAGAATACAACATGATGGTGTGTATGGCTCACTTAACCGTAAGACTGGTCAGTGGAACGGAATGATTCGTGAGTTGATGGATTTTGTAAGTACAAAGTGTCAACAATAGTATTTTATTTACAGTGAGTGTTGAAATGTCTCATTTCATTAAATCTATGGAAGTTGTGTGCCCTGTGGATTTTTATCAGAGTAACAAAATGCATCCATGCTACAATAGTATTTGTCCTCTAATTATATGTTAACCTTATTTCAGAGAGCTGATCTGGCCATTACTGATCTTACGATAACCTATGATAGAGAGGGTGCTGCTGACTTCACCATGCCTTTCATGAATCTTGGTAAGATTAAAAATGTTAGGCGGTGTGAGGATGTTCACTTGTGCCAAAAATGTGGTAATGTTAATGGTTGATCAAGGATTTCACTCACAAGGGATAATCAGATTTTGACGCTTCCCTTGGGGAAAAATCCATTACATCACTCTTGTCAAGTTTATCTATGTGGGTGAAGATGTTTACTTTTGCCAAAATTTGGCAACATTAAACCCTTATGTTTAATCAATGTTTAGTATTCATAAGGGACATTAGGGCTTCATATGAAGCCACTTCCCATGTAGAAAAATCCATTATTTCACTCTTTCCAAGTTTAGCTATGGATATGAAGGTGTTCACTTCTGCATTCTAAATGTTATGCCCTCACAGCCAAAAAAGGATGACTAGTCCCCATTGACAATCATGGTGCCTGGGTAATATGGTAGTCTGGCCATTGGCCAAGCAAGCCTAAGGTCTTTGATTCGATTCCCAGTTCCTGGTGATTTTTCTCTTGGTGATTACTACCCATTGTATGTCAATGGTTGAAGTTGTTCACTCTTAGGTGATTTTACTCAAATAAATTATCTTTCATAGAGGCATGAACCTCAAAAAGTGAGTTGATACCAGCTTCTTTTCATTATGAAATTAAATAAACTTCGTAACTTCCACACAGATTTATTGGTAACAACCCCGACTGATTTCAACACTTTTGTATCATTATGAAGAGGATAACAATCCTCTTGATTATGACACTATCCTCTTGACAACGACAGGTTGTTACCAATAAACCTTTGTGGCAGTTGCAAATTTAATTTAATTTAATAATTAACTCGAAATTCTGCAAAGTTAACTCGTGAACCAGTGAAGGTCCCAGTTTCTTATGGTATACGTTAAAGAGTTCATTTAGGTGGTTTTTTATAGACTATATTTATCAAATTTTGCAAGAATTTATTAATTGGGAATGATCATTTTCAATTACTGAAACCATGTTTGATCTCTCTCATGTTTCAGGCATTAGTATTTTGTACAAAAAACCGACAAAAGAGCCTCCAAGTCTGTTTTCATTTTTGTCACCATTTTCCCGTGAGGTATGGATGTACATGTTGGCTGCATACTTGGGTGTGTCAATTCTGCTTTTCTTTATGGCAAGGTTAGTTCCCTCTGCGAAAATGATCATAGGTTAATGAAATTTAATTAATAAAGCCAAAATGCTGTTAGTGCAACTGTGGATACATAATATGAAGTGCCTGCTATTTTCTAATTCCTATAACTTGATATGTATTTCAAATAGGATTAGCCCAGCTGAATGGAACAACCCATATCCTTGCATTGAAGAGCCGGAAAATCTGGAAAATCAGTTCAGTCTGAAAAATTCCCTTTGGTTCACAATTGGCTCACTTATGCAACAGGGTTCAGAAATTGCCCCGATGTAAGTGTTAATATACTCTCCCTACAAAATGTTATGTGTTGTATTAGATGATGTACAAACTATTTACTAATCTTCTTGCTAGCAATTTGTTCCTATTTCTAACTTTTTGCTCCATAATAACTTTCTCTTCTTTTATAAATTTTTATTTCTTTGTATAGTCATTGGCTTGGTTTGGTCAGTGGTAAAGAGTGCCTGTATGCTGATTATCGCTGGAATGGTTAAATGATACTAAATGCCTTTAATATAGCCTCCTTGATTATCTTAATCATGACTGATATGATCTGCTATTAATCTTTGTATAAAGTTTTTTGCAGTGATTAGTATTTTCACCATCAAAATTTTGGGGCTCTTCTGCTGCATAGAGAATTTCTTTTGTAAAACTCTATGTATCGTTCTTCTTACTGAGAGCATCTTCAGGAGACTGAATAATTCAGTTATTTTTGTGTTCTCTCCCAGCTAAATGACTGACCATTTTTGATAAAATAAAAAAAGAAATATTAATAAAAAAGTTAGCAGTCTGTGTGAAAGAGTACTTGAGGCAAGACAGTGGCAGACTTTGGCTGTCGCTGATTTTTTCATGTTGTGAACAGGGCACAAAATCCTCCTAAATGAAGCGTAAGTCCTGGCAAGAACTGCTTCATATTATCCCCGGTTGATTTGAGAAGCAGGTGAAATAGCCAAGCATCCATCAAATTTTAATAGGGAAGATGGTTACTGCCTAATCAGTGTTTGGAAAAGATATTTTTCCACGAATATAAGTGTAACAACCGACCATTAACTTTTTTATTTATGTTTATTTTTAAAAATTGTCATTTTGCACAAAGATATGCTACTCAGTTTAGATGAGTGTGTGTCAAAAATGATAACTGAATACTTCCGTCATATTCACAAAGTTTATAGTCAATTATTCTTTTTTCTGCCCCCTGAAAAGTTTTAACGTGTTTCATCAGTTTTAAAATACTTTTTTCAGTGGTGTCTCCACGAGAATGGTCGCTGGCATTTGGTGGTTTTTTACCCTAATCATGGTGTCGTCTTACACTGCCAATCTTGCTGCTTTCCTTACTGTGGAGTCTATGTCTTCTCCAATCAAAAGTGCGGAAGACCTAGCGAAGCAAAATGTCATCAAGTATGGAGCGAAACGAGATGGGTCAACAGCAGCTTTCTTCAGGGTAAAAGAAGTGAAAAATGTTTCTGCTTGGATGTATGTATCTGCCTGCCATTTAATGGTTGAATATTTTGTTAGCATAAGAGGGTGCATATTCTAGAAATTCCACGGCCTAATATCATATTGTTTATCATGCTGTTTTCCTGTAGTAAAATTGCTGTACGTTGCAAATACCCATCCCCTCTCCACCCATCACCTTATTTCAACTTTCAGCTGTTAACACTTCTTCATGCATGATTGTTAAAAGATTCATTTCTCTTTTCAGGATTCTAATTATTCTACCTATCAGAGGATGTGGGAGTTTATGGTGAGCAATCCTGATGTTTTCACTTCAACCAATGATGAAGGAGTCAACCGTGTCAAACATTCAAATGGAAAATATGCATTCCTTATGGAATCCACCTCTATTGAGTATGTTGTGGAAAGAGAGTGTGATGTGTCTCAAGTTGGTGGCTTGCTTGATGCAAAAGGCTATGGAATTGCAATGAGAAAAGGTATTTCAAATTATATCATTCAGCTGTACATTTTCATAGTACATAATATCATAATCTTCCGTTTTTCACTAAGATGAGTAATTGATACATGCCCAGCACATGGCATGTGCAACTGGCTTACAGCATTGAATAATTATGAATGAAGTGACACTGGGGTGCCATATTTTAATTGTGTGTGTTTAATTTTTAGCATCAGTGCTGTATGAGTGGAAGATATATATATCAATTCATGACTGTATAAACAATTTTTATTTTATATTGTGAATGACCCTGTGACTGAGTTAACCTCTTTTAGAAGTGTAATGTATATGTAGATCTTTTAAGTATTTTTCAACTTTGAAGCTCATGCATGGCTTAACTAACTATTTGTGCGAAAGAAACCCTTTGGGTTTTTTCTACCTTTTCAAAATGTCACGTGCTTATCGTAAAATGAAGTGCCCATGGCTATGTTGGAGAGAACTGTGGATTTCATATGAATAAGTCTGCATTAGGAGGTAATATTGTATAGTAGCCGTCAAGGTGCTTGCACCATCATGAATGGTGCATGCTGCATCAACTTTTTAATGTTCCCAAAGACATCTCACCCATTATGCCATGAACATAGCTGTACAGTGGAGCACCCCTAATCTGAAAATCCCTAATCCGGGAACACCCATAATCCAGCGATATCTCCAAGGCGTACTTTGCGGAAAACAGAAACTTTTTTGCCGATCAATCATTGCTTCGTATTTAATGAAACTGTTACCCACTCTTAACAAAAACTCTCTTATTAAAGAACGAGTATTGGAAGATTTTCCGTGGTTGTAATTGTTATGTCCAAAAAGTTTATTCTATGATTGGTTTCTTTTTCACAAGAGAACTTTATATTTTTGGATTGGGAATTTAACTTATTCAAAAATATGTCCAGTGGTCTCATTGTGCCAGTCCATACTGCAAACACGTCGTCAACATATCTGTACCAACAGTGGATAAAACTGGTGTTCACTGAATCATCACTGAATAACCTTTCTTCTTGGACTTACACATGAACGACTTTGAAGAAAGGTTATTCAGTGATGATTCAGTGAACACCAGTTTTATCCACTGTTGGTACAGATATGTTGACGACGTGTTTGCAGTATGGACTGGCACAATGAGACAACTGGACATATTTTTGAATAAGTTAAATTCCCAATCCAAAAATATAAAGTTCTCTTGTGAAAAAGAAACCAATCATAGAATAAACTTTTTGGACATAACCTTCACAACCACGGAAAAAGGCTATGACTTCGCAATCTACAGGAAGGAAACTACCACAGACCATGTCATCCCCTCCGACTCCCGCCACCATCCCTCCCAAAAGATGGCCGCTTTCCATTCCATGCTAAACAGATCACTCAACATCCCCCTGTCATCCGAGAACTTCGCCAAGGAAATCAAAGTAATCAAAAACATTGCAGTGAAAAATGGTTACGAAGAAAGTGTCATAAGTAAAATGATCGAGAAAAAACACTCCCTCAGAGCACAGAAACTCATTTTTAAATCATCCGTCCTTAGTGAAAAGAAAAAACGATGGTGCAAACTAAGTTACTACGGACAGATTACGCAGTCAATTGCCAACTTTTTTTTTTTTCCAAAGACAGAATTCAAAATTGCATATTACAACAAGTGTAACTTGAGGGCTGTGTTAAACAAAACCAAGGACAATATTGACATTAATGATAGAAGTGGTATTTATAAGCTGAAATGTGGTGACTGTGAAATCTGTTACGTTGGCCAGACTGGGCGGTCGTTCAGAGTGAGAGCAGACGAACACAGAAGACATCTACGAAACGGTGAGTAACAGATCCCATTTTGCCAAACATCTATGGGAAAGTGACCACAAGAGCGACTTTGTCCCGGAGATTCTTCACCTAGAGAAAAAGGGAAGAAGAATGGACTGTTTGGAGGAGCTGGAGATTAGGAAGCAATTAAAGGCAGGAAAAATTGCTAACGAGAACATTTTTGTGAGCCATTCTCCCCTCTTGGATATTCCCCTGACTCTCAATACCTGACGCCCCAACCCCCGCTGTGAACAGCGTACCTGACCAAGAGTCCACTTAGCCTACATCCACCACCACCACCCCACCCCCCTCCCATCGAGTCATCCACGTTCCCTCACGCACCAACCCCCACCCCTTACCACTGCCTATTCCACCCCCCTCTCCCTCCTCTTCCCCCCCCCCTCTTAAAAATTGTATATATTCTGCCACTTGCCATATTCATGTACCTGATGATGTCGCCTATGCGACGAAACCGGTCGACTTGAAATAAAAATCTGTGAAAAAAGTACCATATCTTTTTTGAATTCATTAGAATGGATTTTCACTAAGTGAAGCCTGAAACCATCGAGTTTAAAATCAGCTGTTACACTGTGATTGCAATTGTGGCCTTGATTTCCTATGCACACAATTTTGCTCCAGTTTTGAAAAAATTTCACCTTCTCCCCCTGCCTATACTCACAATGAACCCCTTTAAAACAAAACCCTTGCTACCTAATTGAGACTTAGCTATTTATTTGAGACTTTTATGCTGATCGTGAATGAAATAATTGCAATAGTTTTTCACTTTTTTAAAATATCTGTTTTTATGCGACCGGAATCAATGAATTTACATAAGTGTCAAGCAATGGTTCGAGTAATAAACAAAAAATATTTACACTTCATATTACCAACATCCCTCAAAATGTAAATATTTGTTATTTACTGGTAAATATTATTGTAAATATTGTTGTTGATGATTCAACCATTGCTTGACTATGACATAAATGCATTGAAACCAGTCGCATTACTCACTGATTTAAAAAAAAAGTAGAAAACTGTAAGAATTCCTACATTCACGATGAAGAAGTACCACCACATATGCTCTGAGATCACATCATTCATTTTATGCTGATTTTTTTTTTAAATTTAAGATTCGAGCTACAGAAATGCGCTCTCAGCTGCTGTCCTAAAACTCCAGGAAGTAGGAAAGCTCTATGCGCTCAAGGTGAAATGGTGGAAGGAGAAGAGAGGTGGGGGTGCATGCAGTGATGATGCCTCAAAAGGAAGTGGTGCCGCAAGTGAGCTTGGACTGCCCAATGTTGGAGGAGTGTTTGTTGTTCTAATTGGTGGAGTGGCATTGGCATGCATCATTGCTTGGCTGGAATTGATGTGGAAGGTGGCAATGAACAGCATTAAAAACAAGGTAAAGTCAAATTGTCATGTATTTCAGGGGGGAGAGGGGGCAGTGGGGGCCTTCTTCTGACCTTGACAGAAACCTTATATTTATTCTCTTTTACTTGTTCAACTGTTATTAAAATGAAAGTAACGCTTTAGTTGCTCCACATTAAGTTTATTTTACATATGAACTTGAAAGAAGGACATCATCATTAGATCTCCATTGCCCAACACTGAAACCTTGGTGGTAAGAATAATGAATTTTATGTGGAAAAAAAGTTTTGCTGTCATTTCAATTGGTGCATTGAAGTATTACACCTGAGACAAAAAATTTTGTTTGCTGGAATCCAATTAAATTGAGCTAAGTTGCAGTAAAAATAATTACTGTTAAATTGTCCAATGTTTTCCATGGGTTACCATATTAAATTCATGTTTGCTGGTAATCCTATTGATAATTTATAAGGTTTGTGGTTGGATTAAGGCATCCATAAGTCTTAAGATATTTTATCTTCCTAGATATGAGGTTTTCATGCTTTATCATTTAGAGACCAAGCACAAATATAGTAGATAATAATTAAATAATTAAATGTATAAATATAGTAATTTAATTGAGGTATTCTGGTGAGTTAATCATACATGCCATAAAGATTAGTTCTATACATGGACTTTTTATTAGTTCCAATAACAATTGATTTAGAAATGAAATGCTTAAAAATGTGGATACTAATGTGAATGATGTAATTACCTTAAGGTGAGAATCTATAGTTATTTTTTAACCCTTAGATGCTCGAGGTGCCAATTTATCTGCTCATAAAAAAGTTCTTTTCTTTAAACTTTTCATATTATAAAAACATTAATGCTGCTTTCTCTTATGTTATTTTTTCATTTAATTGTTATTTTATTTTGAGTATTTAAAAAAATTGACATAGTTAACAGGTGAAATAGTAGACTCACAGAAAATATGTACAGTATTTGACGGCATGTAAGATGCACTCCCAATTCAGTAGGGCACACTCGTAAAGCGATTGTTAGTCTGTGGAAGGCCGTTCCTTCACCTATAAGTGGAGATCTGTGAAAGTGGTTTTATTTTTTGCTATATCTCGTTTTAAAACTATGAGACTTCTGTGTTATTGAATATCTTTGCGGTGTTTTTATAATTTAACAATTTTTTGCACATTTTTAGGTGTTTTATTATTTTTTGGTACACGATTTGTGAATGGATACACTTTGAGCATTTTACACCGCATAATAAATAAAATTTTGATTGTACTAAATTTCTGATAAAACCAAATGAAGGAAATGGTTCAAGTTGTGTTAATGTTATAGAATGAGCAAGAAAAGGTGCCAAGGGAAGGTAGGTAGCAAGTAGATGCAACAAAATCGTTTATTATTGATTACAGCTGTTGCTAATCACAATCGATCAAGAAAGGCAGCGAAAAAAGCACGCATAACTAAACACAATCGGAAACAACGAAACTTGAACTGGGGGTGTCTCTAAATGACTTTTTTTTATTGAAGTACAGTGGAGCGCCGAATATCCGACGATCCGTCGGCTAATAAGTAGCACCCCCTTCTCCTCCTATCCTTTCTGTTCCTTCCCTACCTCCCCCAACTGCTAGCACTTCTGTTCCCAGCCAGCAGCCGTATTTAAGTCTACTAAATTGCTACATTATAGGTAGGCCCGTTTCACATAGACGTGGACGATATGCACTCCATGGTACGCGCGCGGAGTGTCTCGTCCTTTCACATTGGCGCGGACGACATATGTCCGCGTGTCCACGTAGGATGCAATCGCAGTTGTGTTGAGGTTGCCAAGCTGGAAGGACGTCATGCAACCTAATAGGTAGTGTAATCAAAGGATTTGGTATGAATAAATAAATAAATAAATATTTATTAGCTCTAGGTACAATACCCCTAAGAGCACCAATATTACAATTACAATTGTGGTGAACTTGAACAAACAACATAGTATCAAACATAAACAATGAGTACAAACATATTTTGAAACATATCAATACAAAGAGAATACAAAAATTATTATGCATATTCATATCACAAAATAACGAAAAAAACTGACAATAAAAGACATGTTAATGAAGATTGCACAAGAACAGTGTTGGATTTTTGTATATTTGGATTTAGTAACAAAAATGATTTGGTATATACCATGTTATGAAAAAACAGAAGAAAAATGCCCTCCATAGGCAGTTTTGGGTGCACCCTATAGTGGCACAGAGATCTTAGACGGAGAGATAGACAGTGTCTATTTCACCATCCATAGCGCAACTCGCAGTGGCCTTTCACCGAGCTCTCACAACAAACTACAACCTGCTTCGTCCGCACAAGCTGCCCACGTTCATATGTAAGCACCAACCTGTCTCTGTGGCCCGTACGCGTGCAGATGGACTGCGGTGCAGAGGGGCAACACGGATGGCTCCACCGCATGCAGACTGTCCGCGTTCATGTGAAAGCTTCCATTACAGCCAATGGAACTTATTATCGGCGAAAAAAAGGTAGAACGCTGAACTTTAAGCATTTGTATGAAATTCCGCCGAAGCTCCATAAAGTCGTTTTGTTCTTTGTTAATATGACTACCAAAAGCATTCATTGAAAAGTGTTTAAATGTAAACAATTAGCTTCTACGGTCGAAAGAGTGAAGAAAAACACGCGAAAACTAAGAGAACGGTAAAACGGTCGTGGTCTTCATCTCGTCACGGCCAAAATATTTGATTGGTGCACTTTATTGTTTTTAATGGAGAGAAAGACATCTACCCATTACAAATATTCTTTTAAAATTGAACCGCTTTAGCCTAGTAATTTTATTTTTGGTAGTCCGCACGCGTAGTGCGAAGTGCAGATCATCTGCGTCCATGTGAAACGGGCCGGTTTTCCTGCAACAAGTTATTCAATGTCACTGTCTACTACATTACGTTGAGTCACTGGAAACTGCTCAGCATCCATGCGTTCCGGGCGCGTGAGCTTATATTTCTGCTGTTCCGTGGTCGTGTTATTTTTGTTAACTTTCTTTCAGCACGTTATTGATTCAGAATATCTAATTCTTCATGGAGAAAAAGTGAGTCGTTCTGGATATTTACGAGAATTTGAGGATTGATAAATGGGAATCGAAGAGAGAGTCCATGGCTAATTTGATGGCGAATTCCGGCGGAAGCATCACGTCGAGGGGGGAATGGCAGCGCCGAAGGAGCTAAGATACGGACGGTACCGTTCCAGTAAGCGGAGTTCACCACAACTGGTCTTTTAACATATTCACAAAGTAGTGCATCACGGGAGATTATAAAATTAGTGTGCGAGGTGTTATTTGTGTGGAACTTGAATTATTAAAATTTTAGTACATTTTTCTTTTGTTAAACCTAAGGAAGGGATGGGGATTACAATATAGTTCAATGCGCGTTATATATTACGCGAATGCGATATGTGTGCGAAAAAGCAAGTTATCGGCCTTTGGATCATAATGAGATAGCGTGAATGAACTTCAGCAGAGTTAAACAATGAAGGCCTAGGCTTTAATCGATTTTGACGCACAACATATGCGATTTTTTCGCTAATTCACGTAAAATTGGCGAGAAAGGCGCAATTTTGTTTTATTTACCGATTTTGCTGTATTTCACATTATTTCGTGTTACTTCGCAATATCGCGTATCGCGAATTTCACGTATCTCTACCTATAACATCCAGGGGTGATTTTTTTATCCCTAATATTGGAAAAAAGGTGCATCTTATATGCTGTCAAATACTGTAGGTAAATATATGTAGTCAGGCCCAGCTTAAGGCCTGGGCGACATGGGCGACTGCCAAGGGTGCCATGATTGTGAAAAAATATTTTTTTCTATGTTTAACTGGTGAATAGGTTTTAATAAGCAGGGGGGGTAGAATTACTCTCTCTCTCACCCTGGTTAACATTTTGTCTTAAGCCGGGCTTGTATGCAGTTGAAATGTTTAAAAATTAGCAGTGAACTTTCAGAGAGTAAAGTGGAAAATGCCATAGCGGCTTTGATAGTTCGCCTTTCCAGTTTGTTATGTGTTGATACAAGGTACCATTCTCTATTATTCTAGACTCCTTTCTGGCCAGAAATCAAGGAAGAAATCAAATTTGTCTTCAAATGTCATGGTTCGACTAAACCTGTACGCAAAAAGGAGGATGAGAAGGAAGAAAAATCAGGAGGAGAAGAAGAAATGGGAGAGGAAGTTGCTGCTGATTTTGTTCCTTTAAGTCCATATGCAACACCCTATGGATACGTGAAGAAAGAGAGGATGACATGAGCTTAGAGCTTGGGATATGAAAATGATTCCTAATCAATATTGGATGGAAGCCCAATTTTGTGTAGGAGAATAAACTGCTTAAACATGAAACAGTTTCTCATGCAGAAAATCCAGGGAATGATTTTCTTTTGCTATTACTAGTAACAGTTTATGATTTACTTAGGTTGAAATTCTCAAATGCCTCCATGAAAAATGGTAATACCTTGAAGTATATATGGTGAAATATTATCTATGATAGATGATAAATTATCAACTTGTGCACATACCTTGATTGAATTTGTTTGTTCCTGTGCTATATCACTTGAAGACGTTGGGTAATTTTCTGTCACATGATAAGACCTGAAAATTGTGAGAGAATAATTTTTCTGCCACATTTCAACTTAGTTTTGGAGGGAGCTGAAATGCCTGTGGTTCCAATTTTAAATACTTGTGATTCTTCGTGACACATATAAACTAGAGCTGTGTGACTTTCTGTGCCACATATGTGGCAAACCATTTATGTCTAAAGAAAATCTAACTTCTCATGGCTAAAGAATTCTTTTCCTTGGAAGCATGATTTTTTTAGTATATGTGTGCACAAAATGAAGGGCTTAATCAAAATCAATTAAAAGCAAAACCTTATCTCTTTTTAAACTGAGAATCCTAAATTTGAAACTCAATTTTTCTTTAATATTGTGAAATGCTATTCTTTAATGTGAATGGAATGTTTTTATTAAAATCTAGTTCAATTATGCATACTTGTATTTATAGTACTTATTATAAATTTGTCAGTAGTTCTATTTTACTCTTCAATTAATAATTTTAAATTATTATTTGGTAGGGTGAAGGTATTTTAAGATTTAATTAGCTTTATTAATTTTAAATGTCTACACTTGTTAACTTCATAGGAGGACATTATAAAAAAGCTCTCAACCTTTATTTGCTTGGTTAATCCTCATGTAATTACCTACCTATTTGAAAAGCTGAAGTAGTATGCATAACTGATCATTCTGTTAATGAGTGACTGTCTTTGTTGGGACACCTGAAATAGAATTTGTTATGATTTAATTTTCTTTCTAATGATAACAAAAACTGATGAATGGTGTGGGAGATACTTTCATCTGTTACCAAACATTTGCTGATACACAATGGTGCTCTAACTCAATTTAAGGGTCATGACCACCAGTGTGGTAGAACATAGAATACATAATGATGTTTCCTTCTTTTGATTATGCCTGTGAGTTTGTCTTACCTATCTTCTGACTATAATTTCAAATTCAAACTTTGGAACCTTATGCATATTTCAAAATTAAAGGCATAAAGTTCATAAGTACAATCTTTTACAAGGCACTTAATCCTACTTTTATTGTATTGTTATTGCAATTACAACATGAAGTTGTTTTCTACTCTCCCCTTAAGACAAGAAAGAACTTGTGTGAAATGTGTCTTTCATATATAATTCTGTCCTCATGTGTTGACGATGCCTCAATATATCACTCCAACCATACCTCCCACTATTGCCAGTAACGTGCTTGTATTGAGTTGTACCAAATAGCTTCTAGAAAGTACTTCAGAGAGACCTAAGTGGCATTGTAGGTGAGACTCCATGGGCACAGCGTTGGCAAGCCGGTGATGTTCTTCTCCGGCTTATTTTTGTTTGCAGGGATGTGCCATTGAACCATTGTGTAGTGTAGAGTATTTATTCACTTGCCTAAATAAGTGCCTTAACAAACTAAGAACTATTATAGATTTGATTCCTCTAAAGAACTCTTAGTTTGTTGCCCACATGGCCTGTGATTTTTGTTGATAATTATTACAATATTTTGAGCAAAACATCATGAACTTAAGTATATTCTCTCATTGCTTTAAACATTAATTTCATTTGATCAAATGAGCTATTTTGCTGAAATTTGCTTAAATACTCTCGGTTTTTTTATATATTTTCTTTCCCAATAGAAAAAAAGAATGATATCAGCCAATAATATTTAAATTAGTTTTTTTGGAAGATAATCTTTTTTGCAATTTTTATTATCCCAAATGTAAAGTCTATTTTCAAATGCTGAATATTGCAGAATATTGAATCCAAATGTATATTAAAGAAATAAGTGATGGTGAACATATCTCTGATCACAAGCTATCTCTAAGGTCCAAAAATTGATACTTTAATGGATCAGAATCACTCTCTGCTTAAAATAAGTTTAATGTGAAAAAATAAACTGTATATCTTGATTCCGCTTTGTTTGGAGGAAAAGGAACAGCTGTTCTTTATCTCAAAGTGTATATATTTGTAGATATTCCTTTGTTTAGATTTATTATTTTTACCAAATGTGATTATTTATAGAAGCACTCACCCATAGCTTCAAACAGTTAAAAAAGTATTATTTTACTGATTTCCATGATCATTTTTAATGTGTGAATTTGATTTTAAATAATGAGACCAGCAATATATTAATGGAGAAATTAATGTTTGAGTACGATTCAACCGGTGTATATTTTGCAATATGAAGATTAAAAAGTTAAAAAAATGAAACATGTATGCCAATGCCTATTTAATGTAGAATTAAAAATTGTATGTGTATGTATTTCCCTGGCTTATTCTAGTAGTGCAGTTTATTCGCAAATAATTTGAACTGCTTTGTTAAATCATCAAGTATATTTCCTCCTTAGAAAATGTTAGATACCTATGCATAAACGTGGATATTTTTTTGGACATAAGATAGTGGTTATGAAACTGGCTTCCTCTGTGTAACTTTTGTGTTATCTCATAGGTAGTCGTGATAGAGAGTGTTCTGGTCAAGTCTAGTGATTTTTGCATGGTAAACCTCCTAAATTTGATGTCAATTATGTGGTTAGTGCATAGTAACAAGTGGGAGCAGATCATTTTTCTAGGCATACTCTTTTTCTTATTTTCCAGAGTCAATGTCACTTTTAGAGCAAGAATTCTCTTACTAGTTTAATGATATGCTAATTACTGCACTCATTATCGCACTGATTGTGCTATTTTTATTGATCCATCTTTGATAAACCCATTGAATTGATTGTTGAGGTCTATCAGGGATTTCCACCGGGTCAAACTCTGCATTGCTGCTGACATTCCATTGGTTGAGTCGTTCATCATCATCAGGCTTGAATACCATGATTGCCATGTTGGGTGGTATATATGCATTGATTGCTGGGTCAAGTGGCACCTGATTGGTTGGCTGCTTACGATATTTAGTCTTTCCCTGTAGTTGTTCCCATGGCAATGAATATTTGCCTTGTCCCATTTATTGGCATGGTTCATATTGATGCTGTGTTCAGCAACCGCAATTTTTTTAGGCTGGCCCAGCCTGAAATGTCTGTGGTGCTCCTTGACCCTGGTAGCAATTGTCCTGCTGGTCTCTCCCAAATATGCCTGGCCACATTCGCATAGTATCTGATAAACTCCTGGGGTCAAAAGGCCACTGGAGTCTTTTGCTTTCACAAGTTGTTCTCTCAATGTGGAGCACAGCCGGTAGTAGGTTTCTATGTCATGTCTCCTTAGAATCCTGGAAATTTTGTCAGAAACTGAGGACACGTAAGGCAGGCCAGCCCTGGCCATCGGTTTTTACTGCTCCTTTTCCATGATGATTTCTCGAGGGTTGAAGATCTTATTGAGGGCTAAAGCAATGTCCTGTAACACATGGCAATCGCAACATTCAGCCCTGATAATGATGGATGACTTGACCTTCGGAAAGTCAGCTGCAATGCAGAGTTTGACCGGGTGGAGATCCCGAATAGAACTCAACAACTGCATACGCCGGGAATGTCTGAGATATTTCTTCCATTGGATTAATATTAATTGGGCATTATTTTACAGAAAATGTTCGAGTATAATACAATAAATTTCTAGTCTTTTTCAGCAGTTGAAAACCTACCTTTGACTTATAGTCGAGTCGCCAAAGTAGGTGACTTTTCCGGAGTCAATATTTCAGCTTATCATCAGGATAAAGTTAAACTTTTCTCTTTTACGCAAAGGACCAAGAGTGTATTCGCTGAAAAATAAGTTAACGCTAAATTATACGTTTCGTTAAATTACTTATTAGGGCTTATTTTTACCAATGCACTTGGCACCTCAGGTTTGTGATACAAGTCCACTCCATGAGGCCTACTTGTAAAAAGAACTCAGAATTACAGAGATTGTCAGATTTCCTTCAGGTGATATTTGAAATAAATATTTTTTAACCTATTTTTATTGGCATGTCAAGCATTTCTATAAGCTGTTGGAGGAAATAACTTAGGAATAAATGACATTGAATGTGCTGAATGATAAACTTAAAATTTATATGAAGAGAAAACGTTAGCTTCATGTATGCTTTTTGTGTTTTATTGTATGTGACAGGTAGAATAGCAATATCTCTCTCTTCCGATTAGTATTCATCACTTCAACCAAGGGTAACTTAAACCGATTATGGATCTTTGAAATGTTCAAAAACAGAAAACTTTTTGGCATAGTGCCGCGAGAAATACCAAATATTCCTTTTTATCTTCTCCTGATTTAGCTGCACTATATTTATCCATGTCACCTGATATAAGGATATCTGATTGCATTAAAACACTCTTCGGGGTCAATATTTTATCATATGCCAAACCATACATCAAATGACCTCTTGTAAACGATCTATTGCCTAGAGGGCTACCAATTGTCATATGGTACAATAGTGTAAGCTGCGCAGGGTGTGGAAGATGAATATACACATAATCAACAATGGTAATGGTGTAGGGCAAGGGCCCAGCCACATTGACTCAGCGGTTCCCGTAAGATCACCGGAGTTTAGCAATGTTGGGCCCGGACGGCTGTTGGATGGGTTGGCAGTATTTAATTGGCAAAGCTTGTAAATTAAGCACATTTTTACATGTCGAATTACAATCGAGCAGATTGTGGCTGATGCTTTTGGCTGAAAATGAGACATCGAATTATACTCTAATCAACTTATACTCGAAAGTATAAACATTAGGGGGATTATAAACCTTTCCCAATGTTAGAGCTTTGCTGAAAAGTAGAAGATTTGGCTGACTCACTTTCTGTAAATTTAAGGTCTCTTTAGAATGTGTACCACATGGAGACTAAAATGAATCCAACATGATAATTAGTTTACTTTAAGGATATGGTGAATGAGTAAGGACTTACCAGTTTATCTATTAGCTTAAATATTTGCTTAGGCTCCCCTCCCTGTGGACTGCAACTGTGAATGGTGGAAGGGGTTCCACGTTTCTAAAGCTAAACTGGTAGGAGCAAAAATAATTTCTCCTAGAAGGACCAGTTCTCTTTGATGTGTTCATTGTAAGGGTGAAAAACAGATGTATGACAGTCCAGGTGATAGCGTCACAATAAATATACTATTGAGGAAGGCTACGGGAAACTACCTCTATGATTCGTTTCCCAATAATAGAATGGAAGCAGAATGTGGAGAGATGAATCTCGCAACTATTGGTACTCTATCCACTAGGATGGGTGCTGATGAGGGCCAGTGAGGAAGGCAAGACTCCCATGGCCATAATTACACAAAATCTATGCACAAAAGTTGGTGGAAGGGTAACAGAAAAGATATATACTCAGAAGGGATAGACTACAATTAGAACAGGAGCATGGATTATTATGAGGACGAGAGTAGGGAGTGTATAAAATAGAAAGCATGAGATCAGAAAAGGGAATATAGATGAGTTTGGGTTGTGCAAGTTGAAGTGGAAGGACAGCAGAAGCTACGGGAGTGATAGTTGTGGGATAATATATCGTGGTGATGATAAAAGTCAACATCGGGTAGCTGTGATATTAAGCATGGAAATTGGGAAAAGGGTTGTAAACACAGAGCAGGTGAGTGATGGAATATTAATCCTAGAAATGAAAGCAGACCCTAAAATTAAGTCTTGGTATAGGTGTACATACAAACAGGTATCTAACTATAAAGAGGAAGTAAGACGTAGATGGCATCTTAGATCATTTATGTTAGAACAGCTCTAAGAAAAATTAAGCAAGTCTCGGTTAAGATTGGCCAAAGGGTGATGGGGTACTGGAATGCAGTTGTTGGGGAAAATGATAAAAATTAATTTGGAAAGTGTGGAATAAGGACAAGAAATGACTGTGACAATGAGGTAGTTAAGTTTTGAAGGAGAAATAAACTGGGTACCACAAACACTTGGTTCAAACTTATTCACAAGGGTAGGAAAAGACCAGGAGACAGATGGAAGGAAGATATGTAGATCTAATGTATCATTATTTGGCAGAAATTCAGGAACAGAATCAAAACCTTCCACAGTTTCCCTAGAACTGATGGGAACATCAGCCGTAGTCCTTAGTTCATTTTACATAGTATGTATTGTTTTCTAGGAATTTCAAGAGTTATTGCAATATAATTGTGTAGCAAACAGAATTGCATCTGCAGTAACGTTGCATTGAATAAAAATTTCAAAGAAATAGCAAACAAAGAAGGCAGACACTTAAAGCATTGAGGTGATTTCTGAAATTTTACATGAACATCGAAAACATGATTTCCTTTTGATACACTATGCATCACTATTTTTAAGCCCGGGATGAATATGATTTCTTTTTGTGAAGACGTTCATAATTTTGTGGAGCAATCACCTGAATGATGGTATAGTCATCCATGGAAGAAGTTCAAATGTTACAAGACCTATCTCATATTGATGACTGATTGCTTTCACTCTGCTGTAAAATAAACATTTTACGACAATTTTGATAAGTTTAATTATATATAGAGTCCTATAAAAGTTTTCCGCTGACTCCTTTACCAAGTGCTATGGGCATTAGCAAGAATATGCCCAGGAATGAAGTTCTTCACTAATTATAAGTGGTGCTCTGCTTCCTTTCTGCTGCCGGTGGTGGTTTTCTAGAAGCAGTACTTAAGATTTCTTGAATTGACGGTGACTCATTAAGGAGGGGAAATTTTCAAATCATGTACCATAGTTTTCAACACTTCTTAACTCTGCTCATGATGTTTTATTTACAAGTACTATCACAATTATGGTATGGAGTGCTTTCTCTCATGGCCTTCCCAATCACAATTGGTTTATCTTATTTTATGGTAGTAGGTATATGTATGATGTATCAAATATGCCCAGAGACGGTACCTATAAGGTACCTACCTATACATTTGACCCAAGAACTCCTAACAACTACTGCTTGACGGACATGCACCAAAATCGGTTTTGGGGTGTCTGGAGCAGTGGCCTACGGACGTGGAGGAGGTGGAGGGGAGGTGTTTTAGGGTTTAAAACCCCCAAAAACATGTTTACCTGAATTCGTTTTCGTTCGTTTACCTGAACTAGCGTTTAGAATTTTGCTTATTGGGCTGAAAAATATAGTTGAATTGTCTTCACAATAAGATAATGTTAATTTAATTATTGTTTTAGTGAATAATAATCTAAATATCATTTTATGAATGTGTACATTAATATATATTAGGTAATGAAACCCCAGAAGAAAATCCTGCGGATACCAGTCAGGGACGTCTCCAGACCAGAAGTTCAGAGGTGGAGGGGGGGGGGGTACCAATGGCTCTGGAGGAATGGAACACTTCCCAGGAGAAGCGGAGTCCAGGGGTTTCGTCCCGGGAAATCGTAGCAAAACTATGTGTAAAATGAAGAAAAAATAAATGAAATACACCGGGTTTGGGGGGGAGGGGGGGTTGGAGCCACCATTGACGCCTCTGGTCTGGAGGAGTATGAATATACACAGTGCCGTCCCTAGGGTAGTGCGACAGGTGCCACTACACTGGGCCGGCCCGCGCCGGGCTTGCCCCTTTCAGACGGCGTGGGGAAACACGCCTATTATCCGAAACTACCTATTATCTTAGTTTACATGTAAATTTATTGAAATCATTAGCCAGTTTGTCGGTTAATTTCTTTCTTTCCATGAAATATGCTTAAAACTTTCGTTTTCACAGTTCCCCTAAATCCATGCATATACAAGGACGAAAACTTGAGTGGGGAGGTCAGCAACAAAAAGAAGGGGCCCGAAAGTTCTGTTTCCAAAGTAGGAGTTCACCTCCCCCCCCCGTCCGTAGGCCACTGCTCCAGACACCCCAAAACCGATTTTGGTGCATGTCCGTCAAGCGATAGTTGTTGGGAGTTCTTGGGTCAAATGTATAGGTAGGTACCTTTATAGGTACCGTCTCTGGGCATATGTGATACATCATACATATACTACCAGAAAATAAGATAAACCAATTGTGATTGGGAAGGCCATGAGAGAAAGCACTCCATACAATAATTGTGATAGTACTCACTCGGGTAAATAGTTTATGACTAACGAAAATAACGGAAATTTGAATCTGAACGCCCGCCAAAAGACGTCGTAGTACCACCTACAGGGATAGATGGCATAAAATCGTAGTGGAATTTTCCCCGGCAGTGAGAACCACCCCGGTCACACTTCCGGCGCTACCGGCACTTCCGGCGCTACCGGCACTTCCGTTTTTTCAGATTGGCGGTTACAAATGTGAGCTAGCATAGATTAGGTGAAAGTAGTCTTCGTTGTGATTTTTTAAAATTATTTATCGTTATTGAGACTTGAATCCTAGAATATGCCTAATTGCGCTGTGTCCGGCTGCAATATTTTTGTAAGGAATCGGCAGGGGATCCTGAGATTTTTCCGATTTACAGTCGATAGTTGTGTCCGGGAGAAAAGAGTTTGAACCATGGTTTGAATGCTGATAACGGTAAGATAATTTGTATTAATGTGAATAATGTTTATTATGTTATTTATTACATTGTTTAGTAATATCAAATTAGTCGTTTTTATATGCATCTTACAAGTTAAGTTACATCCTCGAGCTTTGATATTATAGTGAGGATTCTGTTTATTCCCTAGAAGCTACAGCAAACAACACATTCTGTTTTTCAGCTCGGATTTGCTCGGTGTATTTTGAGGAGGGTGCGTTTGATCAAAAGTTTGCAGCAACAACTGCTTAACTACTCCCCCAAGAAATGCAGGAAATTGAAATTTGATGCAGTACCATCGCTCTACCCATGCCAACAGGAGATATAGGGGCTTCCCGCAAACGGAAGGAAAGAAGTGAAGCTAGATCTAAGAGAAAGCTAGTTGATTCTCTATTACAGGACAATGATGCTTTAGAAGAGATTCAGTGAGTATTCGTATTAATAGACGGGTGAAACTTAGTTGGTTTTAATTTGAACGATAATCTGCAACCAACATTTTTGGAACTAAAAGTATTATCTAATTTTGTAATTTGCTGGATTACGTTCATAGCATTGAACCAGTTATGTTTCGCCTTTCTAGGAATACTTTTCTCATTTATGTGTTCAATTTTACCTGAATAGCATGAAGAATTGAATGAGGAGCAGGTTGTGTTGAGAGTTTGGAAACAGCATTTACTTGAGGGATAGGGGAAGTCCGATTATTGCGGCAGCAACGCTGAAATATGAAGCTGAAAATCGTGTAAAAATAGTATTACCGTGATACTGCATTAATGCTACTTGGATGTTTTCGGGAATTCTTACGCGTTGAGTCATACTGATGACAGTTTCGCGAGCGTTCCAGCTCGCTTCTTCAGGTCATACGAGTCACTCACGTCTCAAGACCACTCCATAGAAGCTTTCTATCTAACGCACTGCATAAATGTGCCTGAGTGTAACGGAGTCATGATCACTTTCTTTGCTGAAAGTGGATTATATTTAGCTGTAGCCTATACAGTAAAAACATTTACCTCCATTTCATATTAAGATGATCACGTCAGGTTCAAGTCTTCTGCTATGGCTGAATAGCAGCCACATAATAAGGTCTCCTTTCGCCAAATTCCTAGTCTCACGACCTAATATTTTATTATAACATCAGTTAATGACATTTATCATGAATTCTATGTAAACAGTGTTGCATAGCATTCCAAAAATCCACAATAAATTAGTAGAATGGCAGTGAGACTAAGCGTATTTTTGACGAGTGGTGCCAATTTATTACGGCCATTGAAGAATTTTATACCTTGTAACTGTGGCATCCGATCTCTCAACACGTGAAACTAATTGTGTTTGTGCTGGTTGGTAATCGTCATTTTCATGAAAAAAGGCCTCCGTCTTGTGAGCTGGAAGGTATACAATAATTTAGGGTTTCTCACTCATGCCGTAACAGGGGAAACTAAAGTCAATAATTTCATCTTTATATTGTGCATTTAGGAGCGTAGCACGTTTGTATTATAGCTGCAAATTGTTATAGAATGCTTCAGTTGATGTGGTTAACATGTTCATTGGGCCCTACAAGCTTATCAGCTGTAACTTGCTAATATATAGGGTCATATCTTCACAATACCAAGTACAAAATGTAGGCTAAATGATTAGGAATTGTGTTGCTAGCTGTTGACTGAGCGAAATGTGATTCTGGACACCTGTGAATGAAATCTGAATCAAGGAGATCAGAAAATTTCTTCAACTTCCATGACAATCAAGTACGGGATCCCATTCATCACTTTATGGGTGTTTTTTTTCAAAAAGAGGTTGTAAGTTAAACTGCATATCTATTTTTTAAAGGACTCAAGCTTCATTATCCACACAATGTGCAACAGAATCTGGTGAATGTTTGGTGGGAGGAATAGGATTGAATACTGAGCGGTATTAGTGGTATAGGTATAGCGAAACTTGATGGCACTCACCAGCGGAGATTCAGGTATCACTGTGGGTAAATCAAGCGTGGATGAGCGGGCAAAGGTACCGAATGACTCCCGGTGTGACATCTGGAGGAAGACTTGGCCACTTTATCCCTCATCACTTGTATGCTTTCCTCTCTCTTGCGTCATACTCTTAACAAGCGAGTGCCATCAAGTTTCGCTACACCTATACCATGCCTCCGATTACTCGTGATTGACGCGGGATATTTGAAATGCCATCTTTTTGTATACCTGTACACGTACAATCAGGCGCGTATTGTATTATTTTGACAGCTGGAAGTAGTAATCGATTTTAAACATTATAATATAGGTTATTAAATTACGTAGTGGATGAGAAAAGCTCCGCCATTTGACATTGATGTAGGTACATACAAATCATTGTGTTAAATTTGTATGTCAAGGAATGATTCTGTATAGGAGTGCCTCCATAACGGGTAAATTTCAAATGTAAATCAAAATGTTTAGGGGAATCCTATAGCTTCCAATGACACCTAGGTTGTTTTTATTCGATGCATAAAAGTTCCTTTCTGTAAACTTCCACGGTCAAAGGCATAGACTGATACGCAGGGGCGGCGTGGGTGCTCAGGGGCCCGGGCCGCTGGACGTCCAGAGGGGCCCGGTTTTTGTGACCCACCCTCCCCCTTCTGAAAACATTTGTGCGTTAAAAAAACGTTTCAGGTCGTTAAGGGCAAAAGGTTTGCAAATAATATAAAAAACGACACAAAAACTTTCCCCGCCTTCCCGCCCTGGCCACGCCGCCCCTGCTGATCCGCCTTCACTCATGCTTAACGATTTTCTATGTGCACTCGAGAATTCTCCTCGTTTGTATTCCAAAGCAAGTACTCACACGTTTCACCTGAAATTAACGCGTAATCAATGTTCGCAGTGAAAAAAGAGAGGCTGCTAAATAGAGTTCAGTGATCAGTATACGGAGCATCGTATCGTAGAGTTCGAAGGAAAAGTAAGAGACAGGCTCAAAATAACTCTCCTATCACACCTTCGGCAGCATTTATTCATCGTCCTAAGGAGCTACAAGCTAGAGACACTGAGAGTCAAATTTCTCTTTTAGAGGAATCAGTAAAAATAGCTTGTCGTTCATAGTCATTACTGGCGGTGTGGTTTGACTCGCAGCTCCGAAAACCTCCATTCCCTCCGGTTCGATCCTTCCCACGCTTCCCACCGATTGACGCCGACCCCCGCCAGTGTAGTACCGGAAGCATCCGGAGAAAGCTCTGCAATCGCTTTAACCGATTCAATCAGCGGAAAACTGTCTTCGGTTCACTCATTGGGTTCACTACATTGTGAAATTGCACGTGTTCGCGCGTGAATGTTTCGTAGAAGACCAATAAAATGTCGCCTAACGACACTGGGTGGACACTCAAAGGCAGTGACGAACCCGCATCGGAGCCCAGCCCGATAGGAGATACGAATTTTACCACAGAGCTCCATCAAGGGATATCTTATTTGGTGAGCAATTAAGGAAGGTTTCAATAAGGAAAACCTTATTTTTTGCAATCTAAAACCTCCATGAAAAATTAGATGAACTGTTTTTTTTTGCTGGACGTTGTATAGGGGTTTTACTGCATCCCTGCGCATGCTTGACAAACGCTGATAGATGCAAATCCTTTTTGACTTGGATTAGGGCCAACCATTCCACTGCAGGGCGTACATTCTCTCGACTGCTTAGGTTAGTCGCTGAACTTGCTGCAAGTCAATCTAGTAGAGTTTGCTGGAGCAGACCTGAGTTTGCGGCATGTCTACATAAGACTTTCCTCCAGTTTCTGCTACATGGTTCCAATAGTTTCCGCTTCACTTACTCGTGGAAAGTTTGCCGTAAATCAATGGATATTCTACGGTATCTGTCGTAAGATAGTTGGATATTGCCCTTCAGTCTTAAGTGCATTGCTCTGCAAATATTATGTATATGTCATTCACCTATCATTTGGTATTCTTCGGTGTATGGTTTACGTGCTTTTATTTGCCTCTGAAGCAGGGGCGGATCCAGGGAGCAATCTGGGGGGGGAGGGGGGGGAACTTTGGAATTTTTTTAAAGGTATGGGTCTGTGCGTGCACGCGCGTTCTTGCGCCTGCGTGCTTATATGAATCTCATGTCATACATCTTATATTTACTGATAACTATGCCAGTATAGTTTTCCTATGCCTATTAGCGATTTATTTAACATCATTAACTATGGGTCTCCCCTCCAATTCAATCCGAGATCTGGCGTAGCCTGATAATGTTACAGGGAACGCCAGAATGGAAAGGAAGCATTCAACGAATTATCTGTCTGCGTACGCCTTTCTTCATTCTCCCATACCCGTCTCCCAGTTATGTTCAAGCCAATTACTACGGTCACTACTCCATAGCCATCTTTGCCTGCATCCCAATTTCATAGAATTCTAACGGACAATAGAATTGTCACGGGCTACGTTACTTTTACATAAGACCTCGGAAATAGTGAAAAAGTTAGCTTAACACACCCAAGTTCATGACCACTGATTCAATAGCGGCCAAAGTATATGAAGATGAAATTAGAGAGATGTTACACCAGTTTTCGGAAAAGATAATTCCGTTTTACGATGTAGTTAAAAAGTACGGAAATGTTCTTTGAAAATCAAGTTGTACCTACTGCTAAAATCCAAAAATTGTTATATCTCCCTATTTTTCTATGGAAACCAAGTACTTTTTACCTGAACAAGGAATTTTTTGCACTTAAAATGAAAAACAAGGCAAAATACTTTCCGATCGCCTACTTATCAAAATAAGTTCTTTTAAAAATTAAATTCTGTTTTTATATGAAAACCATTGAGTGTAGGTTTTAAAAGTGTGAAGTAGAGGTGAAATAATTATCAAGTGAAAGAGGCTTGCTTTGCAAACTTACTGGAAACTCATAAAAATTTAAATGAGAGACGTCCTAGCAAAATGGCAGGTGTCACTAAGTTTCGTTTCCGGAATTTTAAAATACATTTCGGCACGTCAGGCATGCACACTAGGTGCGTACGCATTACATTGTACATATTTGAATTACAATTTCTAACAGACAAGCTGGGCAGACAATATAATTTGGCGAAGAGAATAACTAGAGTTATTTTAATACGAAAGTTAATGGACTACTTGTAGGAGGTGTTTAGAGATGAGCAACATTTCTCAGTAATCGATTAATCGTATCATATGATCGTGTCGGGAGAATCGATTTAGTACAAAAATCGGGAAGGCATAATCGATTATGAAGAATCGGTGAATATGAAGCTTCGGTGACGAGCAGAAGAATCGGAAGAATCATACGATTCATGTCAAGCCTGTGAAGGATCGTCAAGTATGAGCATCGCTGTGATCATGCCTGACGAGTGGCATAATCGATTATTTGAAGAATCGGTAGATAATCATGCGATTTTTCTGTGGATATATCTGTGACGGAAGGAATAATCGTAGACTCATGTGGAGGATCGCCGAGAATGCGAAGCGGAAAGCGATGCGCCACGATTTTTCACTTTGAAAGGAATGGTTTGTTGAAATTATCTCACGGTGTCGTATGATTGTGGTGAAATCATTGTATTCAGTGATGTATAATTATGTTCCCTGACTGAAGCGAACGATACTGTGAAGTGATGTGGGGAGAGGGAGCTGTATGTAAGGAGTCGATTATAGTGCATTTGTGTTAAATAACCTAATTGAAAAGAGGATAATAATAGGTGACTAATCAAGGTTATTGAAAATGTTTTGTAAAGGAGAGATATAAAGACAATGGGAATGTTATATGTGCCCGGAATTCAGTAAAATATATGTCTTCATATGTAATACTTAGTATAGCTCTAATTCAGACTCAGCTTGCTGCAAAAGTTACAATTATATTAATTTACATCGCTCAGTGATGATGATACTTGAGTTATAAATATGTTTATAAAGCTCACCTTTACCATGTTTATTATTTCGACAGTAATAGTAACTTATGGAGTCAATCATTTATATAATGTACACTGTTCATGTATTTTTTCGAAAAATAAGTTTACTAATTCTAAGTATGTGTTTTCTCGACATCTTATACTTTATGGTGTAAATATCAGGAGCATTAATACTCATTAATTAGGTCAAATATTAATTACTTGAAATGAAGCTGTCTGCCATTAAGATTCGTATACGTTACCTCGTCTCTCGTCAAACCACATGCATTTGAGTAATTTTTTTTTTATCTGCGGCATTTTTACACGTCTTCTTGCAGATTTTGCAGTCTTGTCATCGCAGTTCAAGCAGAAACTGCAATAAATAGCTTTTTCATGGGCTATTTGAATCTTTTTACTTTAAAACAATTCACTGGCATAATAGCAATGGGGGAAGCAGCTTTGCAAGAGGTATAGGCAAGACAAATGTGGGATAGACGAAGCCTCAACTAAGACTCATCTTCTCTCCGCCGGATTCTGATCTTCCGCTGCCCAACTTGAAATGCCCGAAACAACTTGTTTCCGAGAAACATAGTTTATGCTCGTTGGAAAGAGAGAGATGTTTTTTATGGTATTTAAATGCTATTAAGCTTTTGGTACAATGAAGTTTACTATCAAATCCTATGATTTTTCTTTTGCTCGCCTGACCTCTTGGGGGGAGGGGGGGATTACCCCCTTTCCCCCCGTGGATCCGCCACTGCTCAGAAGTATCTCTAAAACATGAATTAACATGTTTAAAACAAGTGCTTGAAGGATAAAAAAAATCCTTCCCAAAAGTTACCTGCCCGTCACCAAGTAGTAATCAATTGAAAATACCTTTTAGTCGATTTAAGTTTTTCCCGGTGAATAATATTTAGGAATTCTTCTCGGGCTCTGCACCAGGTAATTGGCTTCATATTGGCCGACATTTCGGAAAACGACTTGTTTTCCATTTTCAAGGCGTGTTGCTCTCTCTGTGTAGGATTATACATTGAACTGAATTGACCGTTTGACGAGTCCAACAATTAAGCTCAGGTGTCGTCTGATTGGCTGATGTTTTTTTGAAATCTCTTCTGTTCTTTCCTTATGTTTTTCATGCAATTTATTATGGGGGCCCAAGTATTGCTAAGATGAAAGCCAGTATCCCGATTGAATTTTTTTGGATTTAGGCGGATTTCGATGACTTCCTTGATTATGCGGTCCCAGTAGCGTTGTGAGCGGCAAAGAAGTTTTGCATCTCCCCATCGAATGGCATGATCTTGATTGATGCTATGCTCCGCCAGTGCCGACTTCTCTGGTTGGGCTAATCTAAAATGCCTTCGGTGCTCTCTCAGCCTCGTCTCAACCGTTCGGCCTGTCTCCCCCACATATATTTTTCCGCACTCGCATGGAATCTGGTAAACTCCTGGTGTCTTCAGGCCGATAGGATCCTTTGCCTTCACCAGTCGGTGCCTTAATTTAGGTGGTGGTAGGTGGATAGTTTGAATGTTATACCGTCGTAGAATGCGGTGGATCTTGCCCGATATGGTTGAAACATAAGGGATAAAAGCTTTGGCCAATGTTTTTTCAGGCGGCTCCCACAAACAACTCTCCTGTTTCGTATTGGAATTACTTAGGGCCTTAAATATCTGTTGTCTGCCATAGCCGTTCTGTGAAAATGTTCTTTTTTGGTGGTCCAACTCGGCTGGGAAGCTCACTTTATCCGATATTAACTTGGCTCTATGAACCAAAGCAGATAATACGGCGGCTTTTTGCGATGGATGGTGGTGGCTTTGCCCGTTGAGGTATAGGTTAGTATGAGTTGGCTTCCGATAAACGCTATGTCCTAGGCTTCCATCTTCTTTCCTGCGGATTGAGATGTCAAGGAAGGGAAGTTGGCCATTTTTTTCCTTCTCCACGGTAAATGTGATGCTCGGGTGTTGGTTGTTCATGTGGTTTAGAAATTCCTGTAACGCAACTGTACCATGTGGCCAAAATAAAAAGGAATCGTTTACATATCGGAAAAAAAACATTTTGGACGGTGGGGAGCTGAATTGAAATATTTTCTCAAAATCTTCCATGTAGCAGTTAGCTATTGCCGGTGATAACGGCGATCCCATGGCGACCCCATCCCTCTGCAACCTTTTAGTCGGTTTAAAAAAATTCTTTTATCAGAAAGTGCCAGTAACATCAATATTTATGTTGATTACAAGTAGATACATATATTTCCCCCTATCTTGGAATGTGTATGACTAGAATACCTTCTGATTGATTGAAATATGTTGTAAAAAATACGAGCTTCCCGCTACACTGAGGCATGAAAAATTGATTACGTAATTTTTATAACGTATAATATGACTATTACGCAAGATGTTTTTGTGGGAGAGAGGGGGTTCGGATCTTCTCACATTGTCTTAAGAAGGGAGGTGAGAGGGTCCGAGATCAAAAGAGTTTCCAAACAAAACATGTGTGCGTCCAATTCTAGAGTATGGAGCAGCGGTCTGGGACCCACATCTTTCGGGGCAGATAAAGACCATTGAAAAGGTAGAAAGGGTGGCTGCAAGAATCGTGATGGGAAACTTAAACAGAGAAGCCAATTTTAGTAAAATGTACGCGAAATTAGGTTGTAGATCCCATAGAGTGAGAGGAGGAATATCTCACGGCTGAAGGATATATATAAAACGTATGCTGGGGAAAGTGTGTGGGCGGATATATCAGGGAGGATCAGATATCCGGCTTACTTTTCTAGGGAGTACCATGCATACAAAATTGAGCCCTCCAAGCAGAGAACTAACTGGGGGAAGTGCTCCTTTTTGAACAGAGGGGTGGAAGTATGGAATGGCTGGGCCGTAAATGTTTCCAATCCATTCCTTAATAATGCGAGGTGCTTCAAGAAAAGACCAAAATGAGAGTTAACGGTTTTTTTGAAATGTATTTACCTATTTCTAACATAGATATATTTTATTGAACTTCCTTTTTATGCATTTATTTAAGTTACCTCTTAACCACATGATCAATTTGTGACTAATATTTCCTAATAATGATCTTACGTAAGGTCCACAAATCTTTATTAAGGACGATTCGAAGGGAAAAACGCAATTGCGATAAAAATCGCCAAATAGTAATAGAACAAGGCTTCATTAAAAATTACACCAGAAATATCTGCAAGACTTTTAGAGAAAACTTTGCAGGATACCAGCTGCCTAATCTGTGTTTCAAGAGACCAGATGTCTCGCTAGAAACCAACACAAAAAATAACTGCCAAATTCTTGCACAGCATTTTAACAAGCTTCTCAACTGCGAATCTCCCACTGATGAAATTCACTTTGAAAAATCCACACCCGATCCAAACGCAGAACCACCAAACTTAAATGAAATGTCAGAAATTATTTAATTACGGAAAAAGAGCCCAAGGAGAATACGGAATCATGGCAGAATTATGGAAACTATATAATGAAAGTATAGGTAACGCAAAAAATCCATAGGATCACATCAGAAATCTGGAATACCGAACGAATCCTCTCTGAATGGAAACGCGCACTCATCCGCCCATTCCACATGAAGGGGAAAAAACAGACCCTAAGAATTAAAGAGGAATCTCACTCTTACCAGTCACCTACCAGATATTCTCGAAAGCCCTATTGAACCACCAATACAATGGAATGAAGATCGCCGTATACTTCGCACTGGAGCAGTTGAAGCCAGATCGGCCATTTGGAGAGGGCCCTCGGCCCATGAATTTTAAATGAGAAAATGAGGAAAAATCGAATGTGAGCATAGTGCTTTTTGAAGTGCTTAAACTGTAGTTAAAAATCCCAGTGACTTATCATCCAAATCGCAATTCAATACGAATTATATGATCCAAGGAAAAAATGTTCAAAGATGCATACATTTCCCATGCATTCTTATGGAGCGCAATGCTCATAGGTCCTCCGTAAGATAGCCGAATGCGCAATTTTTTGGCGTCATTTGGGGTATTATCATTCCATTGTATTGAGTTCAGTGTCTTGAACAGACTCAGAGAACAAGCTGACCCACATATAGGAGAATACCAGGCAGATTTCCGCAAGGGACGCTCTGCATTAAACAGATCTGGAATCTTAAGAAGATTCTCCAGATGAGAGATGCCAGAAATACAGTGGTCACTTTCGTGGACTTAAAGAAGGCACACTACTCCATACACAAATAGTCTTTCTTTGGCACACTGAAATTTGGCATCGAAAGAAAAACATGAGAAATCATCCAACAAACACTAACTAACCCAACCTCCGAAGTGAAATTCACGTGGGAAATATCCGAGCCATTTGAGGTCAAAACCGGAGTGCAACAGGGTAACTGACTCTCACCATTACTTTTTAATATCATCCTTGAAAAGAATATCAGGACGTGGAAAAAAAGTCTTGAGGAATCTTAGATAGCTTAAAAAAGAGAACATTCAGAGTGAAATGTCAGCTTTGCGGATAACCTCGTAATCCTCACGAACAACATAGGGGAGGCGAACACGCCATAGAAAAACTATACGAAACCGCACGAAAAACTGGCCTGAAAATTTCATATGAAAAAAAAGTACCAAAGGACGAACTCCATATAGAAATAATTCACGGGAAAATAACACAAGTCCCTTATTAAGCACCCAGGAGAAATCATCCAACCATCAGGGATTAACCCAGAGGCCAATCTAGAAAGACTCAGAAAATTACAAAAAGCATACAAGCTACCATGAAGTCATTGCAACAAGAGTTCCAAGTCCATCAACGCGAAATTAAGACACTACAATAGAGCCGTACATCCGGAAGCAATATACGCAGTCGAAACAACACTAATTGACAGACAAACGAAAAATAAAGAATTAGAAAAATAGGAACGGAAAATCCTCATTAAAATTTTCGGACCGAGAAATAAGAGAACGGATCTGGATGAAGAGAATGCCATCAGAAATGTACAAATACGCGGATAAAATCACAGATTCGTTTAGGAAAAAAATAATGCAATTTAACGCAGACGTATGCAGGATGAACAAGAACAGAACCTCGAGGCAGATTCTCGAAGTCATCAACTCAGGAAGGCGAAAAACGAAGTGGATGAAAGAAGTCGAAGAAGACCTTAAAGAATTAAACATGACAACAGCCTGTATAGAATATCGGGGAAAATCCAGGGACATCATCGAAGAGCAAAAATTTAAAAACACGACTAAGAAAAAATACATTGGAAAGAAGAGCGAAAGAAACTAGACAGTAAACACATGAAGAAAATTTGTGAAGAAAGAAAAAACACGAAAAAATCATCATGGAGGAATTCAAGTTCCAAAGCTCTCGTTATAAGGGAATGATCGTAAATAATAATAATAATAATAATCTTACGTAAGCTATTAGCTAATTAGCCTTACTCGAGAGATCGTATTTGTATCGCTATTGGAATTATCGCTTAAAGAAAACTTCTGAATGGCATTGCCAGCAGTGCGCTGTTTCCTTTAAAGCTGTCCCCAAAACGTGTCAGTCCCACTGCGCACTCGCAACCGGTGCATTATGTCATGTCGGCTCGGATGTCAAACATTAGATACTAGGTCACGCAAACCCATGAAGGGAAATGTACTGAATGGCAATGGGTAGCCGAAATAGCGCGAAAAATCGTTCATCGCATTGTATATCTGTGCCTATGAATCCAAAAATCTATGAGACGCTAGCGTAAGATTAGGGGCGAGGGGGCTTCATAGCACCTTATGTTGTCTTACACGAGGGGAAGGGGAGTTAAAAAGTTGCCGAAATCGCCTTACGTAACACTTGAATGGCCCCTTGCCTCCCGGTAGCCAATTGTCATTGAATAGGGCCACATATCCGTCCCATTAATCTTTCTGGTAAACTCCGGTTCTTGCCTTCGCCTATCTTACTGTCAGGTGGGGCCGCTCGTTACAATAGGCACGCGGCATTCAGCACGCAATGCAGAGTGGGACCAGTGTTCAGCTTTGCCTACCGGAGAGTCCCAGATTCAAACCCTATTGTACCCTGTGAGCTCAAGTACAGCGGTGGTGACACTTGGTGGCAGGCACCTCAGTAAAGCGTGAAGTCAAGGAGGGGAAAGCGAGCGTGGAAGGAGCAGGCAAAGTAGCGGAGAGGTTACCACACGGTAGGCAATGCTGCCAGCTTAATGGCACTTAGCATTACTTACAAAATTTCAAATTCCGATTTATGTGGTTATTTTTAACGGAAAATGAGACTTGAGCTTCCGATACATCGAAAACACGATATCAGTTAATGTTTCCTAGCATTATTTACAAAGTATATGGACATTCAAAGCTCAGGTACATCTAGTTTTAGTTTGGCTTTGTGGGAAATGAGCATGGTGGTCAGGGATAAAAATATTTTACGAGGTTGTGAAGTCAAATTCCGTCATTGTCGAGGCTCGGATATGCAAAGGCCTTATAGGGCGAGGAAAAATCAGAATCAATCGGTGATGAGCAAACTATAATCTACTGCTCGCGGATTGAACTAACTATGCGTCCGTAGAGTATTCCGGGGGATCTTTTCTATTTGAGTTACGATGATGGCCATTATGTGCACCAGAAAATGGTCATGAAAAGAGGAGAAATAGTTTGAATACGATTGCAAGTATTGTTTAAAATTTAGTAAAGCATGTAGCCTAGCATTTAGGTGGACGAGTATGACATCCCAAAGACATTTACGTTGTACGGAAAAAGAAGGCGAAATGTTATCACTCTTAAACTTCTAAGTTATGCATAAAATGCTTTGCGTTAAGATACCAGAATTTAAAACTATGTGTATACTACTAGGGATAGAATAATGTGGCTTATGCACCTGCCAATGAAGTCATAACGAATACCTACGTCCATAGGTTTTGAAAGGTGGTTATATATGTATTAAGGTGCAGGTGTATCTATATAATGCATATGTTAATATGATTATCTATTTCCTATAAATAACCATTAATCACGCAGACCACTCAGAGGCGTAAATATATAAATATTTGAGTTTGGCAGAAATTGAAGGAAAGGGGCTAGGTAGCACATAGAATGGACGTGGTGTGAAGATGGAACAAAGGCCGATTCCAAGTGGAAAAAATTCGACTAGACTGGGAATTGTCCATCCTATATCGCGCCGGATGCACAGTTTTGTGTTACCTATCTCCTTTCTTTCACCTTCTGTCTAACTGAAATATTTATATATTTCCTTTGTATAGGTATGCATGCATACGTAATGTATGAAGGTACTAATTACACATGTAAAATAACCAGTAATAGGTATTTGTAAAAAATCATCTCCTGTCGAGCCATTGTCTCACAAGGACTCACAGTGAATAGAGAAACATTTTGTTTTGATGCCCACAAATGTACAGAAGTATCTTTGTGGAAAAGGGATAGTTATAATATGATTTTGCTGTGTTATGTATTAGTTGAGAATGATTAAATTTATTTTTAAACTATTTTTTGAGTAGAGGGAAAAAATTGTGAACTGCATTTTTGTTCCGTTTTTCAATAGAATTGTAAATTGATAGTGAAATTGTGAGCTTTGCTTATTTAGAAAATTGTATACTAGACAAAATACTGGAAATTGTAGGCTGTATTAATATATGTATACTGTTAACAATAATATAATCATTATTATGAATATCGTGATAGAAATTTATAATAACCAATAAAATTCTTAAATAAAAAAATGCTCTCTTAAATCTTGGAGGGGTAATAGTGCGAGAGGATGAGAGTTCGTGAAGGACCGCGCTGGCGGGCAAACATGAAAGCAAGAGGGAGAATGGCTGGAGGGAAATGGGGATAATTAATGGCGTGGAAGAATGTGGTCGTTGCAACGGCCAAGCTCTCTGACTTTCAGCGAATTTAATTCCATGCCCTTCCCTTATTGCCCCCTATTCCTATTCTGCACGTCTGACCTACGTCCTCCTCAATGTAAACGGTATTTTATTTACGAATAGGACAGCAAAGTCAAAGATGAATTTTTGATTCGCTTCGAGTTCATTACATTTTTGTCGGAAAATTACCTCGATACTATTACTATTACTGGGAAAACTTTTGCGCTCTTAGAAACTTAAAAATTATTAGCAAAACTAGTTTCTGACACATTTGGATGCCAGTTATTGACTTAAAGATGCTAGTGAAACAGAATGAAGTGAAGTAATAATAAGTGCTACCTATTAGAAATAACTTAAAATAAAATTAGATATAGGACAAAAAGAAATATATGACTATCAACCGAACAGGTTTGTCAAAGGTAATGAAAAACCGATTTTATGACCACCACTGTATTTAATTTAATTACAACTTGGTAATAAGTGTTATTAAATGAAATGAAGTGGGCATTAAGAAGTCTGTGTTTCACTATCGAAAAATGCCGTTCCACCATATAAAGCCAAAAATGATTGACTTGTTCTCATGTTTTTTTGATGAAAAGTCAGCAGGACCACGAATGAAATTATTTTCTTCTAGGTTACTACACTTTTGTTGCTTTGAATCAAGAGTAGTTGCTTTCGCTTTATTATGGCGATAGCCGGCTATTGACGGCAGCGAATGTCTATCGCCAGGCGACCAAATGAAATGAAACAGCTCAAAGTGGCTATTGACGCATGCATAGTCCGCCTCGCGTACGAATAAGCCGTTGCAGATCGCTGAGAGCGAATGCGCGTATTGTTCTTCATTTGTTCGGCTCGCCTCGGAGAGGATAGCCACCGATAGCTGGCTATTCCACTTAATTGAAAGTACCGCGGTGTGACGATTACCGTCTATCGCTGCTTATCGCCGCAAATCGAAAGCACCCAGAAATGTTCTGTTCCTATTCTTGCGAAAACTTTTGCGCTGGTAAACTCATCTTTCCAACTGGTTAATGCCCTCTGAAGCCCCCATTTAGCGACATTTATGTTTTTATGGGAACATTTTCGATCGTTAGGTGGCGAGTGATCCACGTTAAAAAAACAGCCTTCGTACAAGTTTGCCTGATCTGCATCACAGGCACCAAGGCGCCCTCTTAACGTTCCATCCAATGGACTGAGCTGTCCATGTGGTTCCCAAGTTTTAATCGAAATTTTAGCGAAATGTCTCGGAAGGAATTTGACGTCGTATTCCGACGTGGTGCACCTGTCATTGGCTCCTATCCGAGACTGAGCTAAGAACATTGGGGGAAGGAATTTGATTGGAAACGAGTCCAACGATCTAAGATGGTCTCTAGCGAGAACTTCTTTAGTATACAAATTGCGAATGTATTCTTTGGCTAGAAGTAGATATACAGCTGTCCTGAAAAAAAGGTTTTCCCGTCATGAGGGACTTGTTATGCTATTGCTTGCAAATAGCATTCGTTTCTCAGTAATAATTCATTTTTTAGCACATCAAACTGCCATCCAAAATCCTTAGGCTATGCCAAACTCTTCCCTGTTTACCTATCACTATCCTCTTCATCACCCATTCCCACCCAGTAATACGTGTATCGGAAAAAATCGATTCTTTACGTCAGCCGAATATGCTCAAACTCTCCGTAAAGTGATTCTTATTGAAAAAGCCGATTCCAAGTCCAGAACTTTCGAGATGATAAACACACAGCTCAGCCACGTATACTACATTGCAATTCGTTAGAAAATAAATAATAATTATAAGTGATAAATATGAATAATAATAAATATGTCAGAGTGAAAAATAATGGAAATAATTTGGGCTATTAATATTTAACTGTTCATCCATAAACTTCACTTACGGCATAGTGATGACAAGAATCTCTTGTAATGGGCAACTAAGCACAACATTTTAATTTCCTATGACATTTAATGAAGCAGAGGGTATGATGCGAAGTAGCCTTTGACCCCTCCATAATTAAATTTTGTGGGGCTCTTGGTTTAGTTGGGTGGAGTTAATCTCTCAGATGGAGGCCCTATTCGGAAAACACCACGATATCCTGCTCCATCTATTGAAACGTGTCGTATGCAACTTTCTATCCGACTGCAGAAGGCAGTGAAGCGTTTTTTAAAAATTTGTTGTAGAGTATCAGCCCAAGATTGAGAGTAGCTTCCTCCATCTTACGGAATAAGATAATCAAAATAGGACACTAATAAATCTCGTTTTTCGTCCCCTTCCTCTGGTATCCCTCCTTTTCATTGCCCGTGTCATAACTGCACCCGCCATACGCCTTTGTGGAGCCTCGCGGGGTAGTAAGTAGATGTAGATGTCCTCTGTCTTCCTACATCTGACATCCCCATATCTGCTTTTTCTCTTTTTCTACCAATACGTTTTTGCTAATCTTCCTCTTCACCGGGCTTGTTATCTCCACCTGTCTCCGACACCATGTCTCAAGAGCATGCAAACAACCTATTTGCCACAAATCACTATAATCATATTTTCTTAAAAGCCAAGCATTCGCTATACTACGCTACGCTCAGTATGAAATTTTCATTGATCTTATCTTTCAGTATTTGCTCTGTCTTCCTCATCAATACCCCTCTGTCGGATTTTTTTATCAGCTCAGTTATTCTACCTATAGTCTTACTTATAAAGTCATATTCCAATTGCTTTAAGTATTCCCGTTACATCATGACATTCATCCTAGTCTGTCTACTGCAACATTAAGTATTGGTCTTTTAATGATTAACCTTTGCCCCTTTTAATTTAGGAGTTTCGCTTCCCTTTTCCCTAATATCCTAACCACCTTCTTCCCCCCTCTCCCTCCTAATAAGGCGAACTATTTAAACCTAAACGTTCTGTAAAGATTTACCGGATGATTTCGATTAATCGATGAAATCCGGTCGGAAATAAATAAAAAAAATCCGATTAAGTCACTATGTTTTTTCTTGGTGTTTCAACTGTGAAACAAATCTTCTACCTGTACTTTGATTCGAACCCAGGTATCCTGATCTCGCACCCAACCGAGTGAGTGACCCCGGCGTCAATTTCCAAGGTAAATTTCATAGCATGAAAGGACGAGATAATCGTACGAGGTACTGTGCACGTGGAATCATGAACTTGTTGCGTCATGTGTCATTCTCATTCAGTAACTCTGCTGAATTCCCCGTCAAAGCTTGTCATACAGTTATTAAAGCCCGAAGTCCTGTCCGTTGGCTGCTCTCCACTCCACACTCTTACATCTATCGGGGTGGGGCACTGTCATAAAAGCTTAATTCTCGATGACAAGCCAGACTCCTATACTTTTCTCCGTACTGCCCCATCCTTATGTATCTCTTTTGATTCAGTTACCTTCATACATTGCATCATACACGCCTTACTGTTCGTTAGACTCCTAATATTCCTTCCCTTTAGAGTATCTTCCACTTTATTCACTCATGACTTTCTCGGTCTACCCCTTCCTCTCACACCATTCTCTCCTACGTCATAAATCTACTTCGTTAATCGATTCTCATCCATTCTCGTGACATGGTCAAAAAACGAAGCACGTTCCTTACGCACGTATCCATTACCGGAGCATGCATTCCAGAGTCTTTCAAAACCTACTCATTCCTAACCACATCCCTTCTGCTTTTAACGCGAAAAAACGTATTCCACTTCATGATTCCTTCAAATGATCGCTTTATTCATTCATACGTCTTTATTTTAACATCCCTCAAACTTTGTCTGATGCATTCCAATCCTGGTCTTCATCTTCTATTCTTCCCATTCATTTCTCCTTCAATTACAATATTCTGGAGGCTGTTTGTGCACCCGATCAATTTATCTCTTCTCATTTGGAAGGTTTCCATTAAAAATCATCCCCAGCTCTCCATAAGACTCGCTTTGGTTTGATATTTATCATCCTTTGATAAGACCACATTTACATTGCTTCCTAATGTTACATGCTCCACTGCTTTCATCGTTCAAAAAATCACGATCATGAAAGAGCTTACATCAGTCATTCGTTTTAATGGAGTCCACTTACTTCAAAGCATGTGCTGGCAGCTGCTGGGAGATGACTTCTGATGGAATGTCTTAGGCCCATAAAACTGTGAATTTTATACATGCATACCCATAACGCCCTTCCCTTTCGGGGCAGGCAAAGTCAAATAATTTAGTAATAGCTTTTAGCCCTACAAAACTGGCTCCCTTTTTATAATTTCCTCCGTAACGCCCAATCCTTACAAACCACTGTCGCTTCTCTTACACTCATGCATTGCTTCATACATGCTTTATCATTCTAAAGACTCGTAATAAGTATCACTCCTCTATAGAGTCTCTTCTACCATATTAACCCATGACTTTCTAGGTCTAACTCTTCCTCTCACACCCTTCTCTCTATTATCACATATATGTTTCGTTATTCGACTCTCTCCCATTCTATCGACATGGCCAAAACAGTGAAGCCACACTCCTTTCATGTAAGTTCATTACAGGAACATTCATTCCACATTATTTCATCACCCACTCATTCCTAAACAGATCCGTCCTACTTTTACCGCAAACAATTCTCAGGTACCTTATTCCCACCGCATTTAGCCTTCTCTTATGCTTCTCCTGACATTCCCAGGTTTCGCTGCCATATAATAACGTCGGGAGGAGAACATTTTTGTACACTACAATTTTCGCTTCCTTAGACAAACACTCTGCAATCATAAGCAAATTCCTTGTTGAATCGGTGATCATAACACATTCGAGTTGAAGCACCGTAATGGTCCATTTGTCCGCTTCTATTTTTTCGTTGTCCTGGGGTGGCCTCTGCTTATTTTCCACAATTTCCACGATGTTCTCTCGTATACGCGCTTCAGAATAATTTGCACGAAGGTGTTATGGGACCTTTCAGGTATCACGTAAGACGTTTTTGTGGAGGAAGGGTTGGGTTGTTGCCTTAAGCAGGGGAATATGGGGGGTCCGAGACCATCTTGGCGTTTGATGATAGTAGTAGTATTTTGGTTTGACGTGCTTCGACGGCTAAGGTCACTTCGCAAATACTGTCTACCACATGCAAACAGGGGCAACAGCACTCGGACGAATCGGAGAATCACCCCTCCAAACTCGAGCTGAGCCCAACGATGCTTAACTTCGGTGACTGATCGGGAACCGGTGTCATTCGTGCCAGGCCGTTGCCCTAGTTTGACGATAGTTTCTCGTGAGATCGTGTTTTAATCGCTTTTGGAATTGTTGTTCGAAGAATAAACTTGGTTTATGGTACTTCATACTATGGAGTACATTTTCTTTTATGGACAGGTTTGTAAAAATGTAAGGGTATTGCCAGTAACAGTACCTAATGCAGATTGAAACAAAGAGTAGTTGTTGCTAAGTCATTTCTCCAAAAAGTCAAAGAGTTCTCCCCATAAAATAAATACTGGCGTCCAGACGGAGGATTTGAGTGTATAATTCCTCCTACAAATTAAAAAAATTCAATCCTCTCTATTTTGCGCAGTGAGCACAAATTATATCCAATAATATAAACTGACGTTATCTCAGCATGTCTTAATTGATAAAATTCCAATGCTAGAAAACTATGGCAATGTTTAACATTTTATAATTCCCAGTTTATTTTACAACCTGTCCACAAGCGAAATTCAGTGACATCTACATACTACCCCGCAAGCCGCCTCAATAGGCGTGTGGCGGGGGGTGTTAGGACACCAGCCGTTTACATATAAAAAGGAAACGCTCTAATGAAATTACGCCTAGCATTTATTAAAGTCCCTTATTGTTCGGGGGAAAACAAATTCCCATACGTATCCGTTCGGCAAAATATCTCTCTTAATTTATCGTTTCTGTCGGACCTGGAAATATAGTGGGGTTCTAATATGATGTTCTCCGTGTCGCTCTGAAAGATATCTATTCTCAATTGTTCAAATAATCTAAGCCTAGCGCGCAGCCTCCGAGTCTCTAGCGGCTCCCAGCCTAATTCGTTTAACATCTGTGTAACGCTGTCTGTACGCCCGTAGCAGTTTTTACGAATCGCACAGCTTTCCTTTGTATTTTATTAAGTTCCCGGATTAAGTCTTTCTGCACCGGACCACATATGTTCGCTGCATATTCAAGGTGTGGCCGGACGAGTGCGAAATAGCACCTCTCTTTTACTTTTTCATCCGAAAATCTTCCCACAATACGCTTGACGAATCCTATCTTCTTCAGAGCTCTGCCACAAATATTTTTTATGTGTTCCCCACGATAGGTTCGAAGTTATCGTAACTCCTAGATACTTCACTTCATCTGTCGCCTTTCCGGTCCGGTAGCATGGGTTGATCTGCTTACTCTCGACTGCCGAATTGTTTTATGTCAGCCGGAAAACTTTGCCTCCATCGTCGCACAGCTCGAATAAAAACCATCAATATGTTGAGCTTATTATTATCATGATAACATCGTTCATCGGAAAATTAATCTAAGCGCATTATTCCAAAAGTTCATCATTACTTTAAATTGGGAGGTTAGGAGGGGTTGATGAAATCTTGTGACATCTTAACCATTATGTGCACACCCAACTTTTACCACGTTGTTACACACCCAGGGTACCCGGGTGCCCACCTCTAGTTTTTCTCTATTTCTGAGTCAGCTTGTGAGCAGAATAATTTCAAATCAATATATTTAACTAAATAAATATCAGTAGAAAGTATGTAAGCACTTCGAAATCCCCTAGCCTTCTACAGGTTCCATTACGAGAGACAGAAATAGGGCCTCGTAAGTCGCGAATGGAGCGTTTTCACCTGTTTGGACCGTTGTTTAGACCGGCAACCGGCCATAGTTATGTATAAATTTAGAAAGCAGGGGCAGTAGCATGGCGTACCATTTACTATAACATCAAACAAGAAACTGTAAAGCTGTGTCTGTTAGAATCGTTCTGCTGTAGAGGACAAACGTGTGCTGCAGAGAACACCGAGCCCATATGCTTAGTGCACATTAGCACGTCGGCAAAGCGCCACTTTTTTCTTTTTATAATATATTGCTCTTTGACTTTGGGGTTGTCCCTTGTCCTTTATGGTCTAGCGGCAGCAATAGCCTCTACCTGCTCCGATCCGCAGTGGAAGAAAGCGATGCTGAGTCAGATGAGAGCGAGATAGAAGAACATGTGTCAGGAGCGCAGGGTGCGAGAGGTTCATTGGCAGCAGATGAAGCAGGGATAGGATGTGTATGTGTGTAAACATGTAGCGAAAGAAAAAACTGTTTTGAGTAAGATGCCGCCTCAAGTACATCATACCTCATCTCACAATATATTGCAACAAAGAAGTGGCCTACATCTACAAAAACTTTATCAATCGGAAACACCTTCAAAAAAATAATAACAGTAGATATCATAAATCTTATTGTTCAGAATACCAACAAAAGGGCTGAAAAAGTGTACAAAAAGTATAACACAAAGAATCTGGATTCGCAGCGATCTTGGAAGCTTGTGACTACTAAAGAAATGTATGCGTTTATTCGTGTTTTAATTTGTTCTGGTGTTAACAATTCAAATGTTGATTACACAAGTGAAATGTGGAAAAGTACTTCATATCTTCCTTATCGCGCATCAAAGAGAATCATCAGATTCCGCAACGTAACGCGATTTATTCGATGATATTCATGATTCGATGACTTCAACACATGCCAGACACGTGCAGAGAAGGATAAAGCTGCTCATATACGTGATATTTGGACTAAGTTCAATTCAAATTTGAGTAAATGTACAGACCGACAGCAAATTTGACAATTGACGAACAGCTTTATCCTTCCCGGGGCCATACGAAGTTTACGCAGTACATACGGTCGAATCCGGCTAAGTACGGGATAAAATTTGGTGGATTTGCGATGCCGAAAATCTTAATTTCGTGAAAAAAATCAAGGAGAGAGTGTTGTGAAAGAGCATTTAAAGGATGTGGCAAAAATATAACTATAGATAATTATTTTACATCTGGAATAACATTTATCGTCATGGAAATTAACTGTGGTTGGTACTTCGGGGAAAAAAGCCTTATATTAAAAAAGAAATGGCTCCACATAAATCTAGGGAAGAGTACTCTACTCTTTTTGGATTTCACGAGGATACTGTAATCCGCTCGTATGTGCCAAAAAAATGCTGTAATTTTTTTATCAACAGTGCACACTGATACTGCTGTAAATGATGATGAAAAGAAAAAAGCCTCACATAGTCATTTTTTATAATAAGTACAAATCTGGCGTTGATACAGTGGATCAGATGATAACCCGATACACGACACACATGCCAACTGAGAGATGGCCACTTGCTATATTTTCAACATTTTAGATGCAAGAGCTCTGGCTTCATATATAGTTCATTATGAAAATAACTAAGTTTTTGAAAAGAAAGCTAACCAGCGACGTATTTTCTTGCGTAAACTGATTGAGGAACTGTCAAAACCTCTGATTGAAGATCGTTCTCTGAATGGTCTAATAATTCGGAAGTATTCAACGAAAATTGCAATTGAGAGTGTGAACGTGGTGCAGCTTGCTCCTTCTGATGTTTCCGAAGAACGAAATGAACCTCAAGAACGCACCGGTTGGAAAAAAATTATAAGTTCTTGTCATTTTTGCTACAAGTCGCAGAAAAATGTGAAAATGTTGTTCAGTTTGCGAAAAACCATTCTGCGATGAACATTGTGTATCCACAATAAAATGCATTGATTGTGCTAAACAAATGTTAGTACAAAACTAATTTGCTATAAAATTGTAGCAATTATTTATTTAATAAGCCCTGTGATCTCAAAAACTCATTTAAAGATGTTATTAATCAATTTCTCGGTATAAAAATCATTTTTCAGGCAGTGGGCACCCGGGTATCCGGGTGTGCCCGCTGAACACATGTACTTTGACGCCATTTTGTTTACCTATGAAAAGTGAAAAAAAATTGTCAGTGGTTATTTAGGTTTTAAAGGAGTAAAATAATGGGGATCCTGAGGCTCAGATAAAAATTTTAATTATTATTAAAGTTAAAAACAAAAATATGACAGGGTGGGCACCCGAGTACCCGGATGTGCACATAAGGGTTAAAGGAGGGGGAGATTGAGGGCTAAAAAGCGACCGAAATCGTCTTATATAATACTTAAATGGCCCCAAAAAGTTTGAAAGCACTTTCAGGTCTAATAGGCTCTCAGACTAAGGCGAAGATGTTTGAAGACGGAAATGGATGCTAAGGGGATAAGTGGGTAGAATTATCGTAATATCATATGAATATTTTAAGTCTTGTTTGTATTCCATGTAATTATCATTTATGTTTACATATATTTTTCATACTGATATTTTAAGAAATATAAATTTAATTATTTATTTATAAATAACAATTCGTACTCACCACTGCGTCACATCCATACTCAATGTTCCACTTCTGGCCTCACCTTTATTTTTTTAAACGATGCCTGTTCACCATTGTACGCGTACCATAGGTTGGGAACCGCTGCTCCTCAAAGGTTGAGACCGACCCCTCCACCATTCTTACCCCCCCTTACTCTCTCCTCCCGCCCCTCCCCCTTACAACTGCTTCAAAGGGTCGCACGCTGGCGGCGCGCGCTACTCCCGCCGCGCCGGGCGCCGCGCGCCCGCCGCCGAAAAAGCGCCAGTCTCGACGCTTCCGCGCCAACGGTCGGTCGTGCGGGGTGCGCACAGTCGAGTGAGTCTCCCTTTCCACGTCGAGGAGTACGCTACTCCTCCGTCCGTCGGCGGAAAACGCGCGCGCTTTTTACTTCGTTGAGTATTCGGGTTCTGAGTCCGGCAAGCTCAGTCGAACAACTAACTGGGCACGTGCGGCGGCCTAGAGTCACGGCTTTTGGCTCCGGTTGTGGGTGTGTGCCATGTTGGTTCCGTCGTCTCCCCGTGGGAAATCTTCTGCCGCCCCGACGAGCCATCGCGGTTCTCTCGAAAACGGAGTTATCTTCTCTTCGTGTGGTGTGACGTGATTATCAGGAGGAAGAAAGAAAAAAATAAATCGACGAGGATATCGCGACCACGTCAGCGTCTGTCAGCAGTGATCTAACGAAACTGTTTGCGTGATCGAAGGAAACAGATGGTGGTTTTTAAAATCTCTGTTGTGCCGCCGATTGAAGTTTGATTTTCGCGTTCAGGAACTTCGAGAAGGGAACTCCAGGGTTATAACGAGTTTTTTGAGTGTGAACTAAAAGGCTTCCTTTATAATTAACAAATATTATTAAGTGCGATATTCCACGAAGGAAAAATTCCACAGAGGAAAAAATATTAAGTTTTAAAATCGTTTTGATCTCCTATACTTACTGAAAAGGAAGCGGAACTAATTAAATTTTAGATGACCAGGGCCTGTCAAAAATAAGACCTAAATGAATTAAAAATTTCCAGCAAATGTTTTCACCGGCATCCCGTCCATTTATTTTGCATACTGAGGAGAAGCGAGAAGTTATCTTCTAAGATCGCCCATCGCGTGGTATGAAACCGATTCCCACTGTTTGTTTCGTGTCTTTTTGCAAAATGGATGAGTAGTGCTGTTTTGAATTTTAGATAAACAGATCAACTCGCTGTTCAAAACACGATCCATTATTATTTAGATTTTTGCAATCCCAATATACTCTTTACTTTAAATTCCCTGGGTGATCCCTGAGTTCTCAATTCGAGGCCATTTGTCCTGTAATGGGTTCATTCGGCTGTTAATTTCCCGCGAGCAGAGAAGGTGACACCTCTGGCGATTTATATCCGTCCCGTGACTAATTGATGCTTCTTTGGATCATTAAGTGTTGGATTAAGGAGGCTCGAAGTCCCATTATTGAGACACGTAGATGTCCCTGTATTGAGCGATGTGTGAAGCGTGGTCAGACTGTGAAGGATCGCAGCTCCCGTAAGTGGATAAATAATTTTTTATCGCTTGTGGATCTTAGAGCTTACAGAGTACTCACTACCCACTCATGTTGGAGGAAATGCCCATGCCAAAAGAATCTAGATTTATTGACTTTTACGTGGAATGCGATGGTGAAAATGTAGATCCATCTTCGTACTGAAAGGAAGATTTAAGAGCTGGACATCCGAGTTCTTTTTCTCTACGCCCGAATGGGAGATAAATTGTGCCGTTTGAATCTTTCCCATGTAAATCACACTGCTTCCGTTTGCCATTAATTCCTTTTAGCTCTAATTCTGTATTCGCAAACGGGTCAGCTCTTCCGCAAAAGGATAAAAAAACATCCCAAGTCATTTAGTATAGATGGTATTTGAGTTCGCCCATCAATAATTTTGGTCCTATTTTTTTAAAAACTCTATTTAAGGTAAAGAGCAATACATTTTTCACATTTTCAATTGTGATTACTTTAATCTTGAAATCGAATACCTTATCAATATTAATTTTTTATCTTGAATTATTCCGAATTAGTTGTGAGACAAAGACTGAATTACCTTCAGACATTCAATAAACGTTTTGCAAATTTCCATCTCAATTGTTGAGGAAATCAATAAAGTAATCTATATGAAAGAGGTTTGCTCTTCCAAAAGATTCCCGTTTCAATAAATACTTTTCAATAAATTTCAATTTAAAGAAATGTTCTCAAACTGAAAATAAATTGTATCGACCTCTGCCAATTTCCATCATTCGATTGCTATTTCAGTATTAGGTCCAATTTCCTTGCAAAAATAATTAAAATACTCTGCTAAATTAAACTTTTTAGTAAACTTTGATAATGTATTTTATGAAGTGAATGTTTTAGAATCAATTTTCAGTCTGAATGCTTGGGTGATAACGAATACGAAGGCACTAATCAGTATTCGTCGCTCTAAAATTCATACGTCAATCCTTTCATCTTTAATTATTCACAGTTTTACATTCTTGGTGACATATTTAGAAATTTTGGATTGAATTTCATGATATATCGGCGCAAATCGATCTTCATATAAATACCTTGGTGCGAGTAAATTCAACACGTTGTATCCTTGCATTCGCCCATATTTTTCAGAAGCAATCATGGGGTGTGGATCCTGAATTTGCAGACTTGTGAGAATTTAACTTCTTGCTTCCAACTTTTCGAAAGGTGCATATTCTGTGTGTTCCCGTTGATAAAAAGGTGTGCATTGATATACACTTTCTCTTTCGATTGGTATAGTTGCCTCCTTTTTGAGTCCACAAACAAACGGTTCTTCACTCAGGGGGCTTTTCTCAGAAGTGTCGGTCAGGAGGACGTTTGTCTGCCGCAACCCCCTTTTTAATCCACCTTCTCCTACCTCTCTGTCTCCCCCGGCCAGGAACCATGATGCCCTCGTATTGACTGGCGTGCCACTCATATACGCGGCTAGCTGGCTAAACGGGGCCACGGCGAAGTCGTGCACGGATTTACGATTCGCGACACGGGAGTAAGTTTTACTACCAAGCGTGCCCACGTCGCACGCTCTCCGTGTGACTCGACGTCGTCCAAAAAGGTAGGAAGGAACAAAGGAGGGGAGGTGAAACATTTGGCCTGAGCTCGCGTGAGAGTTTTTCTTTTTTTTTAAGAGGGGAAAAAAGCACGTTAGCCTTTCGTGATGACCGTGCCCGCCACACTTTCTTCCGAGTCAATCTGAATCGCACGCTTGCGAGGAGTGAAAGAAGTTTATTCGCCCTCGGAAGTGCTTGAACGGTATTAAAAATAGCCTGAACCGTTTGCGTGGATTGTTATCTACCAAGAGTTACTACATCGATAAGCGAAGAATAATAACGAACTTCCATGTGACCAAGAATTTGAGTAAGAGTTCATAAAATCAAAATCTCAAATCCTTGTGTATCTCACAAAGGATCTCATAGAGTTTTAGGCAACAATTGGCTGCTCTTTTGGAGTTTACATTCGTCACTTTTGCATATTAGCGGAAAATCAGTACCTTCTTTGGACCTGTAGAAATTTTATCAGAACAGTTGTGGTTTATTATATTTATCGTCAGTAGTTTCAGACTTTTAAAGGTTTCTAAAGTTTAAAAGTGCATTTGATTTCTCTTCTGTGAGAAATGACATTTTGAAAAAAATCTGTTTTTAAATTATTTTTATTGCCTCTTGAGTATTTTCCCAAAGTTAACAACTTTTGTAAAGGCAAAGAAAGGAGGCCGCATGAGTTTTTTTTCGCATTAAAATGAACATTTAGCGTTTTTTAAAGACAGCACGTAGCAAATTTTGACTTCCACCATTTTTTTACTGAAGGCCCTTTTTAAAAACTGCGGCTCACCTCGGATAGTTTACACTCTGAAGAATACGAACAAACAACCATTCTGAGGTGTACCTACGAACCCATTCTTTCGTGGATTCCCTCTGTCCTAGTTTCCGGGATTTGAAATGAAAACTAGTCTAGTGTTCCCTATGCAAAAGTCACCTTTCGAAGAACATTCCGCTAGACCTTTTCTGGAAAAGAATGTCACGAAAGACCTCCTAACTTGACTGCATTACACGGAAGGGAGTTGATATTTGAATGCAGTTCCTGCCCCAAATAACTTTTGGAGTGTCATATTCGGAGGTCGGAGGAACATTACTTGGAGCGGAATCGATCCGCGCCTATTCAGAGAAGACTCTTTATCGTTTGGAGAAAAGTACTGTTAGAATATCAAGGAGGAGATCTTCTAGTGGACAAAGCTATCAGAAACTCTTTACCAAAAGATTCCATTTGATTTGAAAATTGTGAATTAGACGAGAAGGCGGTACCATAAAGGGTAGACCGGAAGTAGGAGTGACGTTATTAATAAATTTACCGAGAAGAGACCCTATCGTTTGGAGAAAAATACTGAAGAATGATCAAGCAGAATACTTTATCGTGGAAAAACTCTTCGGAAACTCTTTACCAAAGGATTCTTTTAGGTTTGAAAATCCAAAATTTTATGAAAGGGGCATACCAAATAGAGTTGATTAGAGGTAGGAGTGACTATATTAATAGATAGGTCTAGAATATACCTTATCGTTTGGATAAAGGTACTGATGAATGATCAGCCAGGGTACTTTATACTGGGAAAACCTATTAGGAAGTATTTAAGGATTCCATTAAGGTTGAAACATCGGTAATCATACGGAACGGGTTAATTGAAGAGGGTCGGCGAAAGGTCGGAGTGACGTTATTGCAGGGAGCACAGTGGTGGTGTACCCGGCTGTGTGGTACTTCAAAAACCCCTCTTTTCAACCCTTGCCGTAGACGGGTGTGCGGGGGTAGGGGGCGAAGGGGTCGGAGGCGCCACCCCCTCTGAAAGGGCCACCCCTTCGGCGGCAGCAGGGGCCCCGATCGAAATCCGCCGCCTCCACCACCACCCCCCACTGACCTTACCCAAGCCAACCCCTGTTGCGTAGGCCGGCTCGTGAAGGGATTTTTAGTCGGCAGTGGGGAGAGCGGATGAGCGGGAAAGGGTAACCTCCAAATCTTCCCAAATGAAGGTGATAAAACTCGCGCAACCGGATGCATTAAGACCTGACGAACCAAATGGACGTCAGTTTTTGGCTTGAATACCTCCTTACACCCTCATTTGGAGTACTAGGCTTGAATAGGAGTTTGTGACTGCGTGAAGAAACTCGTTCGATCGCCATACTGGAATGTCATAATATTTCGCGTGAGTCTGAATGACTAATATCCCCTCTCCCAAATGATGAACATAAACATCACGCAACCGGTTGGGTTCCCGACCTGAGGAATCAAATGGTCGTCATCTTTGGATTATAATGCTACATCTACCCCTCAGTGAGCTCTCTTCGACATCCACGTTTGACTAGGAGGCTTGACGAAATGACAAAGGTCATTCAATCGCCATTAGGGTAGTGGTATAGTTTTTTTTCTTTGAGCCTGAATGAGTGATCTCCTCCAACACTAGTGATAAACATCACGCAACCTGAAGGCTAAAGTCCTGGGTAATCATGTGGTCGTCAGTTTGGACTTTTAACACCGCATTTCACCCTTAACACGAGTTTACCAGCAATGGGGTTCGACTCGAAACTTTTACGAAATGACGAAGCTCATTCGATCGCCGTATTTTGTGGCGGAACCCAGAGTACGCTGTAAAAAAGGTGACCATTACGTGGATAATATTCTTGGCGTTTAACTGGATAAATAAACTTTCCGTCCAGGAAGTCATTATTCCTCCCTCTAAGTGATTAGCATCGATAAAGCGAGAGCTTTGGACGATTCTTTTTTTTTTCGGAAGGCCTCCGTCCTCACACATACTACTGGCGATTTAAAGGAGCAGTTGCAGATGGATTTATCGCAGCCGCGGGATATATCCTTCGGGGCTTCGTCGGCGAGCTTACTCGTGATGGGGCTTTGATGGAATTTTCTTTAAGGAAAAAAAAGACCCCTAAAAAATGCCGTCCAATTACCCGAAAAAGTTTTCCTTACCCTCCTGTCGTGGAGTAACTCGGTCAGAAAATAGCTAGTAACTTTCTACGACGTGCTCTTCTTCCTAAGTTTTCTCTCCCGGGAGAGCACCGCGTGGTCTGTTTTTAACTCCGCCATTCCTATCCTGGCTTACCTCCTCGACCCGCTTCGTGAATGGCTTCACCCGAAACAAGCGATAAGACATATGGCGGGTCAGTGTCTCTCTCTCTCCATGTCCTTATCCCGCAGTCCATGCAAGAAACGCTTAAAAGGTGCGCTACCGACGTTTAACAGTTCAATAAGTTTCTCTTAAATTTCCTGACATTGGCACGAGTGATCACCGGAAAGGAGTACGTTTACATTTTCTAAAAATCTTTACAGAATGGATATAATTGAGAAAAACGATATTATTTTCAAGTGTGATACAGGTTAGATCAACATGTAATTCGTCGCTGCTATCGTTTACCTATGAGGACTGTGGTAGTAGGTATGTCTGAGAGGAATTACGTGTGACCTAGTGGGATGGCACTTCCGGGAAGTGAAAGTTTTCTTCGCTGGACAAATATTTTTTTTTTCTTGTTCAAGTTCTACGAACTCTTGAAAGTGGAAATCACCGATGAAAGTGATAAGTGAGAGCGATGTGATTCCCTTTTGTGCTGGGCCAAAGAAATCCTCTCGTTGTGATGTAATTGTGCTTTAAATAATGGAAGTGGCCTGTTTTCCCCGCAAAGTGATGACAGTGTGAGCTCAGTTGTCAGTGCAATTGTTTACATTTCTTTTTGACCCGTTACGAGACGAACCCAAACAGTCAACGTGATAAACGGATTTGCAATTTAAATTGAAAATGATCCTCATGTTTAACATTGCGAGGGATTATTGTGTTTTTACGAAATGTTAGCGACTTATTTTCACGCAACTTGGTGACGGTGTGGACTCAATCGTCAAGTGTTTGTGTGATGAGACTTCGTACACGGAGGCTCGATCTCGAATGACTGGACAAACCAGTTCGTTGATCGTGTTAATTGGAGGTGTTACTTTTCCAGGTCCGAAAGCTTCCAGATGCCCCTGGAAATGGTAGTGGCGGCTTTGGGGCGAGCGACCGGAACCTCCTCCGGCAACCGGAGGAGGGGGGTCGGTGCGAACCTCAAGAGGAGTAGCAGCGACGGCGGAGAACTGGAGAGGATCCGGGGAATAGCCCAGACGATAGCATCGGTCGAGATGAGGATGGGCGGCCGGCGGAGGAGCAGCGACGACCCCACGGTGTTCGGCCACGGAATCGGCGGGGCCATCCAGGAGGAGGACCGCGAAACCGCGGCCTCCTTGGAGCATTGTGAGGTCGCGGACAAAGCGGACAGTGGTGAGACCAAGGTCGTGGGCAACGGAGTCTCCAGCGGGGCCCTCCCGGATGGCGTGTGCCCCCTGCACGGCCCACGGTCCCGGCACTACATGAGGAAGAACAGGAGCTTCGGAGACGTCGTTGGCGGTGGTGGAGGAGGAAGACTCAATGGATTGAGCGACGGTTTGGTCCGCATGATCGTGAACAGTATTACCCTAGGGTGCCTCGAGGACGGGAAGGGATCGGGGAGGAGAAAGACCAACGCGAACCCCAGGATACACAGGGGCACCTTCTCTTCTGACGCGTTCGATAGGCGGATGGGCAGGCTGGACTCGATTGACAGGACCCCATCTTCGGAGGACGAAGCAGAGGAAGTCCTGATGATGGCCAACGATACTGCTCTTGGGATATCCTCCCTGGGCAATGACACGCAGGAGAGCGAAGCCGAACCTGCGGACGGTGCCTCCTCTGTCGAGCCCAGATCCACTGGTTCGGTGAAGGAAGATGACGTAGACGGTGAGGAGACTCAAGAAGGCTGTCAGCTTAACAACTCGAAGCCACGCTCCGAACGTCCGCGCAGCAGGAAGCGCAGGGCCCGGCGAGCTAGAAGGCTCTGCCTGTCGATGGACAGCGGCGTCTCCCTAGTCGCCGAAGACGGAGGTGAAGCAGACGACGAGGGTGATGGGGAAGGAGGGTTTGAAGAAAAGGTCAAGGGCGCCGTCCCAACAATTCCCGAGGCTATTATTGCTGAGCCACGCCCACATGCGGAAGACCAGGGTGCAGACGACGGCGGAGGAAAAGCCCAGAAGGAAGGAGCGCTAGAAGAAGAAGATGATGATATAGAAGAGGTGAGTCCCCTCCTGTCGACGCAACAGCAACAACAGTCGTCCAGGGTGATCATCATAGTCGGCGAGGGTCCTGGAGACGAGGGAATCGACGCGGAAGAAGCAGCGGAGGCGAGCGACCTTCTGGGGCCCCTCCTGGCCCTGAGGCCCACCTTGGCCGGTTTCCTGGGCCACCACGGCCGTCGCCACAGTCACCCGAAGACCAAGGGGGAGTCGCCTCCGCGGGCCGCGGCCCTCGTCCTCATTTCTCCCCCGGACAACCTGGTCTCGACGGCGTCGGACGAGGAGGCGGAGGTCGGAGCAGAAGGCGGTCCGGCGACGGTTGAGCAGCTAGAAGCGGTGGAGGTGCACGAGCCGTGTTGCAGGAGGCACAGCCAACCGGCAAAGTTCCCCTCGGACCGGGGTCACTCGAGGTGGGAGGACGTCTCGGCTGAGAGGGACCTGAGGATAGAGGATCTCGACCTGCCTAAGAGTGAGTACTTCATCATGGTTTACGTAAGACGAAGTAAGGTTTTCGGATCTTCCACCGGGTTAGGGGCTCCGGATTACGTTAATCTAGAAAAGGGTAATAAAAGTGCTGAAATAGTGTGTTTGATCTTAATGGTCTTTATTTATAGACCAGTAAGTCAAATTCGGACCCAATAAAAAATGAAATTTAAACTTTCTCGCGCGATGCAATCAAGTCCATCTTGAAATCATGCTGTGATATTTTAAAGTTGTACAATGCAAAGCTACCCTGAAACCTCATTGAGTGCTCTTTATGATTTGGTTCGGAAATCTGTTATAGGCTCATATGTGGCCCTTAAATGAATTTTCCCGAAGATCGTGCCTAGCCGCCCAATCAATTTCTCGTACCTAAAACCTTCATTATATGGTGTCTCATCAAAATCGGCTTTTACCGATTATTAAGAAAATGGCCGAATAAAGTTATTATTCTTTAATAAGATTTATTAGAGAACATACTAGAATAAAATCAAAGGTTTCCGGCGAAATTTTAATAATTATAAATAATTTCTTTGTCCCTTTTCTCATCTTCCCCCGTTCACCTTGGAAAAAATACTTTCTCTTCCCTCATATTCCTCTCCAGATATGTTATTATGTCATCATGCCTCTACTTCTGTCACTGGTTTTTCTATCTCTCCTCCCCACTCACCTTGTAAACAAACACCCCCCTCCTAGTCCTATGAGTTGTTGAATACAAGAACTGTGAACACTAGCTTTTAAACCTTGGCAGAGACATTCCTTGTCGAAACCATGGTTGAATAAATTGTGGAATATAGAAAGTACAAATTCATTTATTGACGTGACTTAATGCGGAGTTGTGTGGAAAATGTCATTGCAGTACGGTCAGTGGTTCCAGAGATAGCTAGACAAACATATTAATCAGTGATAATTAACTTTACAGGTATAGATTAAAACGAAATATGAACACTAATTATTATATAATGGTGAACCGAATTAGTATTTCCCATCGCATCGTGCTGCTTTTTTCTGCGAAGTTGCGCAGTGACGAATGTTTGAAGTTCGAAGGTCATACGCGTTGCATCGTTACCTCAAAAAAAATTCACTACACGCCATTGCAAAACCGGCTGATAGAATTAAAATGACTCTCAGATCCATGTCATTTATTAAATTCGTTCCATCGTTATGCCCTAAAGCGCTCAGCAAAATTTCACATGTCTAAATGCTTTCGAACTCTTGGCCACGGATGAGCGCGGTGTCTGCAGTTACGTCATCGTAGACCCCGAAACAAGACCACCTTTGTATTCTATCACCTTGGGGGGTTTCAGGTTCTTCCCCTCCCCTTTAGCCGCTCTTCCTCCCTCTATTAACGTAATTCATAAGTTTACTACGTAAATTTCATGGAAGAAAAATCATGCATATTAGTGCTGCAAAGCCTTCTACCTTGCCGCTAGATCTGGCGACCTTTAATATGTATTTGGCGTAAAAATATAAAAAGTTGCGCCTAGTTACCTATGTAACTAATTTTCAAGAGAAATATTTAATTGACCACAGAACTAGTGACCTAAACAGAAGAAAGATATAGACAGACTTTTTGGAAATTATATATATATATATATATATATATATATATATATATATATATATATATATATATATAAATAAACTATGCCACAGGTGGGGCGGAATGAAATATAAACACATAAAAAAGAACACTCACACTATAAGTTGATATTTCGGTTGCTCTAGAACCTTTCTCAAAGATAGACGGATACAGAATGTATCCGTCTATCTTTGAGAAAGGTTCTAGAGCAACCGAAATATCAACTTATAGTGTGAGTGTTCTTTTTTATGTGTTTATATTTCATTCCGCCCCACCTGTGGCATAGTTTATTTATATTATCGCGTGTGTGATTTTCCACGAACTCGTATATATATATATATATATATATATATATATATATATATATATATATATATATATATATATATATATATATATATATATATATATAACTTCTTGGAGAATCACTCGGATGATAAAAATATAATGTGCCAAGAGGGTGGCCGATAAAAATATAGAAACAAAAAAAGTACACTCACAAATTGAAACTTCCGATATTTCGGTGAAGACTAGCTCTACCTTTCTCTAGGTAAGAGTAGGAACTCTTCCTACCATTCCTACTCTTAACCTAGAGAAAGGTGGAGCTAGTCTTCACCGAAATATCGGAAGTTTCAATTTGTGAGTGTCCTTTTTTTCTGTTTCTATATTTTTATCGGCCACCCTCTTGGTATATTATATATATATATATATATATATATATATATCTTGAAAATTTGATAAACGCTGTTAACATTCCGGCACCTTTAACAATAACGATTATAATAAGGATAATTCAGATTATGCCAAGCACTTGTGCTCTACCAATCATTTTTGTAATATTGACTCCGTAGTTCTACATAATATGAACAAAGGGTATATGATAGACCTTATGAACAATTTGAAATTTTGAACAGTAGATAATAATCAACTAGGTAATGATGTTGCTGTCGCCCATTCGACTCTCTTAAACCTCATACTTCCTACGCCTGAACACTAAGAATTTTGACCTACGCCCATCCCTAAATCTCCCCCTCCCCCCGCACCGCTTACCAATATTTCGACCCCCCCCGAACTCCGTCTTCTAACAGTTAGCTGACGTGAGTCAACCATCCTTCCCTTTTTTCCCCAACACCTCTTTTATCAACTTACTACCCCACCTCCAATTTTGCGATACACAAGGCCGAGATACTTGAAAAACTGTAGGTACACTTATGATGGTATAACGTGCCAAAACCTTGGTTTAACCTTGGTTGGTGGTTAAGAAGAGTGTTGAAAATTTAACTGAGTTCTCTGTCATCAAGATGGATAGTGTTTTAATTTTTTTTAGTTTAAAAACTACTCGCACAGCAATATCGTAAAGTTTTACATAATACTGATTATTTGCTCGTCTGTTGAGGTCTTGCTACTCTGACTCAACGAAGGGATTCCCTCATTTCTGTCCACACATGTGATACAGCGAGAATAAGTGGAAGTGGGAATCCCCCTTTCTTAAACAATTTGAGCCGATTTTTAAAATTTGAACTTTAACAGAATCCTAAAAATTGATTTTAAGAATTGTGGAAATATCTGTAGAAGTATTCAATTATATTTTACTGGAAAAAGAAACAGAAAATTATTGTAAAAGTAGTTCATAGATCAATACAATGCTAGTATCAGTGGCATATATGCAAAAAATACGAAATTAGCCGTTAAGCCAAGGCTTTTCTAAGGATCGCTGCTGGTGAGTTCAAGATAAATTATTTCTGTGTCAAATATGTATTTTTAGCATCCCCAGCTAGGGATAAAACTAGTGACTTCTATCATTTTTCATCGAGTAAAAAACAGCAAATTCTAAACCTGACGTTAATGACTGAATGCTATTATGAGTTGGTGACACTTGTTGGGGTCTCCCGACATGGCGACGAGTGCTGAGGCGTTCGACCCCAGATCTAAGGGCATGATTTTTCCTCTGTGAAATTTCCAATTCTCTGCGCCATTGCGGGTGACTCCGTAAAAGAAATATCGTAGCCAGTTTGCGGTACCCTCGAGTTTTGTCCAAGGAAGCACCTCAGTGCTTAAAGTTCAGCTCAAATCCGCCATGCGCACATTTCAACTGCTTTGTTACATTGCATGCCCGGCAGTCGTGAACACCCAGCTCCTTTTAAGCCCACTAAAATTCAAAGGTACCCTTATGATTCGTAAGTTTAGCGGTAATTCCAGAGTTTTCCAGTTTATTTTCGATGTTTTTTTCTACTGCTCCTTTTCATACCGTTGAAAATATCTATTTCTCGCTCACCATGCGTCAAGGCATGCGTTAGTGGAAAAAATGTTTCTAGTAGGTACTGGTTCAGAATTTTTAATGTGCGCTATATGGGCATATTTTTCTCAGCAACTGAAGAACTCTCTAAGTATGACTGATTTTGACTCAAGAAAATTTTCAGGGAATTATCCCGGACCATAAGATAAAGTTTCAGGCTTAATTTTGTGAAAGTGAAGCACATCAGGAAATAATTATCACCATCATTATCTCCATACTTTTTTAAAACCACCGACCATGTTTTCGACATGAGATGTCACTATTAACGTACGGTTTAATATCGGAATTTCCGTATTTACTTAAGCTCTAATGGGGTTGGCGGGGTTGGAAGTGGGAAGTTGTGGGGAGTTCAGTTGTTCAAGGTCAGTGACTGTGGGATTGGGGAAGAAGAAGCAAGGGAACAATGCAGTAGTTTTGACGTACATACACCACCGTCACGAACATGCATCGAAAAGGTTAATACCATAAGAGGCTAATGGGTGTCATAAGTCAAACCAGTTTACGTGGTTCAAATTATCACTTTTATGATATACACTATTCCAAAAGTTTTTTTCCCCGTTGCATTGTGCGTGTCAAATATCAGGTTTAAAATCACTATTATGTCCAAACACGAGTAAATGTTTTCCAAATTCTGGGAATACATCGGAACTTACAAAGCACTTTCTGGTTTCCTCTGGCCTATTGGTAAATTTTCGTCCTGCTCGGTCCGTATTATTTTGTGTTACAACTGCGGATTGCAATTTAAGGAAAATACTCGGCTCTTGTAATGTATATCAAATCTATATTATTCTTTTAAAAATTCTTACAGTCATTACTAAATTTAAAAGGAAGACACTTAAACTCTTTACAGGCATGGCCTTCATGATACTGCTCGTTAAGGTTTTCTAAGTAAAGGTAGCTTACATCAACGTGCTGGCTCGGCCTAAGCTTTAAATAAAACATTAGACGTTGACCGGATCGCATGCTTTTTTGGGCTAAAATATCGAATAATTATATCACTATAATAGCCATTATTCTTTTCTATTTTAAAAGTAGTTTTAAATCATTTTACATATTTTTTGCGTCACTTGAAGGTACTAGGATGAAATGAAATATCATGGCGTGGAAGAATGACAGCTTGTGGCTATGGTGGTGAGAGAAATCCTGGAGAATTAGAGCAACTGTAAAGGTCGATTTCCTGTAGATTAATAAATCATGCTCATTCTCTGAGAGGAATAAAGAAAATCTAAAAATAATGCAGCATCTAATCCCACTTTTTCAGTGAATTTTCTGGAATCGTGCAAGTTCAAACAGCACCACAAAATTGTTGATCACTGATTGAATTTTTGAGCAAGGTAGCGCATAACTCGACACACACTTCGACCGTAAGACCACAGTTAAAACGCTGGAAAAACTTGTTTACTAGTTATAGAAGTGATGAATTGTTAAAAAAAGGCAACAATTTAGTATAATATCTAAGAGAGGAAATTTTATGGAAAGGATCTATCGAAACTATTACGGTCCCTTATTGTTCGCAGAAAAAAAATGACATTTTTAATTTATCCCTGCTGCTATCAATTTCCTTTTACCTTATGCTTGGGGTCATTTCTAAGGTCATGCGTCAGCGAAATATGTTTAGTACTGTAAAAATTTTATTTTACTAATCTCTTATTTTATTAACCTTTTGCCCTGGCTGCTCATTGGGTAAAGAAATTGCCGTTAGACATATACTTAGTTTAAAATGAACATTTAATTATTAGTCAAGTTAATACATTTATCAAAATAAACTTTATAACCTTGGCAATTTCAACAAAATTTAACACTTTTGCGGCTTCTCCTTTATGAAATTAATATCCTTCTGTTAATTACTTATTTCAACACTCTAATTCACTTTTTACTTAAATGTATTTCTTAATTCTATTGACATTCAAGAAAAACTGTCCCTTAGGACTAATTTCGACAGCACAAGTAGATATATTTACGGCAGACGTGTTGTGTAGTAACTCGAGGATGGTTCTGTCCCGATCCTCAAGTACAACTCGCTCGCAGTCGTGTAGTCTTCAACCTGCCCAACTATCTGCAATTGGCTGTCATTTTCTGCGCGAATAAATCACTGTTTTCATGAATCACTGCACCTTTTCAATGCCGTTAGCCGAATGCACAATACTTAGTGCCTAACGCCGAACGCTCACTCTCAATGCCCTCTCAACTAAAGCCTCTGTCAAACAGCAACCGCCTCCCCACGCCACTTTTGACTATTGCCGATCTCTCATTCTCCTAATAATCGGTTAACGGTACCAACCTGATAATGTCCTTCCCCTCTAGCCAACGTGACCACATTAAAACGTAATAGTACACCTGTGCCATCACAGGACCCTGAATTGAAATATTTAATTCGCAAAGTAAGTAAAACACTCAGGAAAGCCTCACGCTTCGTTAAAGACTGCTACCAAAGAATAGAAAGCGCTACACCGCTGTTAAAAGGACTGCCTCGGGAGTCGTCAGAGACTCGGAGGCTTCATGCTAGGCTTAGATTACTTGAAAACTTCAGATCAGTGCGACACCGAGGATATTATTTTGTCCCCGCGCTATTTCTATAGAAGTAATAGAAAAGAAAAAATAAAGATGGATATACTGCCGAATTGATAAATACCAAAGTTTCTTCTTTCCACACACTATTAGTGATTGTAACGAAACAAGAGGGTGACACTAACGTAAGGCACATCGTTAACATACCATTCACCTTTATTCTCTAGCCCCCTCCCCCATCCCTGTTCCTCCCCTTCCATGGCTTGGGAAGTGTTTGAATCGTTTTAGATAATTCTGGTCAAGCAACTGATGAGTCACGTTGTGCAATCACAAAGGGTTCGAGAATTAAGTGTATTTAATCCATTCGTAAAAACCTCACGCAGCCTTTCCGATCGGTTTTTTTTCTCCGGTATATCGTTGATGGAGTCGGATATATCGATTAGAGGTGCAATGATCAACATATCAGACACTTAAGTTATCCATCCGAGTGTTTCAAACACACCAACATCTCGAATATTTCGGTATTGATCCACGTCTGGCTCCTTAGTTACAATCGATCGAAATTATCTGGGGCGATTCAAACACCCCCCTGGTGACCTAACATCCTCTGCCACACGCCTCTGCGGCGGGTCGCTGGGTATCATGCAGATGTAGTTAGTTAGATGTATGTTGAACCACTTTCGAAAAAAACTAGAACATGTCCGGGAAAGTCTGTTAATGTCATTTCTCCCTCCTTCAGGTTTGGACCCTCGCAAGACGTGGACCTTGTGGCGTCACTATTATCCGGAAGGAGGTTGGGGTTGGGTGATAATCGTCGTCTCTCTCATCGTCAACATCCTCGTGCACGGCCTGCAGCTCTCCTTTGGACTCCTCATCTCGCCGGCTACGGAGCGATTCCAGCTCACGAGGACCACAGATACAGGTAGGGACGGAGGGCATCCTCCTGCAACTTCCGCGTCCTCTTCCTTGTGGTTTGTGTCCATGTTTCCTCGCAACCTTCCCGCACGACGCACATGGAGATGAGATACAGCCACCCTGGTTTCTCTTGATACAGTCTTACTTCTCATTGAGTGCATAAAAAAAGCAAGACCGTTTTCGTTTACTTGGCCATTATGTACGCATTAATCTGGTGCCCTAGAAACTTTTAAATGTATCGTATTCCCACAAATAACGAAACATTCAGGGTTTCAAATAGGTAATAAGTGAAATGTGAAATAAATGTTACTAAAACAACATTTTCTTCCGTATTTGCATTTAGAATTACTGCGTTTTTTGTTTAAAAGCGCATTCCCGTACTTTACGCGGTTTTAAAGTTATTAGCGTTCAAAGTGGTTCTGCCGTTTTTTCTGGAGCAAAAATAGTGATTTTTTTTTCAGTCGAAGCCCCATAAAAATACTATTCAATTATTTATAATTTTACGCACCTATCACGGAACGTAAAAATAAAATACCTTTTTTACTCAATTAATTTTGTTTCAGTGATTGGTTTTCGAGATATATCGTCTCAAACTCGAGTATCTCTCGACTTTTTGCTTGGACGTAGGTCGCTTATCAAAGTAGCGAGGCTATATCGGGAGGCCTCCGGTTCCCGCGGAATCTTCACTTAAAGTTTGCCCCGTTGTTTCTTTTTTTTGGTGATTGAGGCAGTTGAGCCCTCAGTTCGGGGGATTTTTTAATTTCTACTTTACCGTGCTTCAATAATACGATACCTAAATAATTAATTTGTGATGGATACATACGGAGAAACAGGTTGATGCCTGGATTATCAGGAAATCTGGAAATATTGGAGTGTTATTTAAAAAATTGTTTTTGGACAAAGCTCAGGAATTAATTGAAAGTGAAGATTTTCTTCTTCTTCTTGAAATAGGCTAGTCACCTATTTTATTCGTTATATTTCGTTTTCAACTAGAAATTAGTCCTGATCTTGAGAGATGGATTGGGAGATGTCTTTCGTTCTTTTTGGTGGTCTTTCTACAGTTAAGTGCCATGGGGAATGCTATCCCCTTCAATGCAATGGGAGTCCGTCACTCTACCGACGCGCATGTTATCTACTGCCTTTACTCAATGCTTATTTTATCATATTTTTATTTTATCATCTATTTATAATCTTGTTTCACCTCTCGTTTCTGCACCGTATGTGTGTTCGACACGTTTTATATATGCTCGATTTGAATGTTGTGTGTTTATGTATGTTTTCCAGTTAAATTCTAAGATTTTCTGCTTCGCAAAATCTAAATGAAAGCCTGTGCCAAGTGTATAAAAATATTTACCTAACTTCTACCGCATGCTCTAGTTCTCCTATTACAGATACATTCCGGGCTCGCACGCTGCGTGTCCTTTTGTGGGCACTGCCGTGTAAAGTGGATGTATCGCATAGCAATAGGCGGGAATGCGGTTGATGCAAGCATCAACAGAGCGTGCTAAACATCGTGCGCCGCCTTTGATCGCACTTGACTCTGGTTGGCTCAGCAATGAGGCAGGACCAGCTTCCGCGGACTGCTGCGCAGCAAGATACAGGATAGCGTGGCAGCCTCGCCCTATGGATATGCAGGTTTAGGTCGTTTTAGTACTCATTTTCAAAGATTGTTGATTGCCTTTCAAATTTCAAGAGGTCATTTTGTTACGTCTTACTGAAAGATTAACAGTATTCTAAATAAATTCATCTTTCTTTGAATTCTTAATTGATATAGTTACGAGTAAAACTTAGATTTATCTACCGTATTTCCGGGCCTATAATATGCGTTTTATTTTCTTGAAAAATGCATTCAAAATTTGACTTGCATCTTATGGACAGAGGGAAGAGCAACGTTTTTATGCATCCGATTTTGTGTTGCTGTCGATAACTCAACTTTCACAGCAGACTGCGTGGCGGTAGCAAGATAAAGGTGCGCTCTCCATCATCCAATTTTTTTTGGGTTCAATGACAAATAACTAGAAACTTAGCTATTTTTAGAAGTTGACAAGCTCATTTTATTCCCAGGATTTTCTAAAATTAACGAAAGTTGATTGTGTTACGCTTTTCTTCTCAAATCTAGCCAAAAAATCACAGCGCGTCTTGTAGGCTGGTGCGTCCTTTGGATCGAGAAAAACGGCTTGTAGGTATTTATCTTTTTAAAATTCTATTTGTAATATGCATTACATACTCTTTGTTTCTTCCCACGCTGATTAGGTACTCAATCCTTTACTGAATCTAGTAAATGGTTTGTGAATATCTCAAAATCGTTACCCCTTTCGGAGTACAGCTATATAAGCATTTTATAAGAACGAATTGACTCGTAAGAAAGCGTATTTCGGTGCAGCTTTGTTTTGAGCGTAGCAATTGACGTCATACTCGCTGCTGACACTTTTCCCCCATTCCAGATTAAATGCAGTTATGTTCACATAATTTCCTAACCATGCTCTGCCATCTACCCTCCTCTTCTTAGCCGACCCCTGCCACACGAGCCTTCCCCTACTTGAAATCGTGATTCGCCTGTCACCATGTTTTGCTACCTCTATACGTACATATACATCACGCCCTTCCCTTTCGGGGAAGACATAGTCAAAAGAGTTTAATTCCTGGTGTTAGGCCAACAGGCCGTTTTACACGGTACGTTTGTTTGTACAAACTCTTCCGTGAACTCTTGCATGAGGCAAAATGTATCGTGTAAAGCGGCAAATTGTATGAACGCTTGTGCAAATGTCTCAATGCCTGAACGGAAAATAGAACCTGTTATAATTTCGTTGAGAAGCGTAAAATCTCTCGTAGATTTGTTTGTACAAAATCTTTCATCGTGTAAAACGGCCTTAAGAAACTGGCTCTCTTTTAATAATTTCCTCCTTACTGCCATATCCTTGCATAACTCCATCGTGAATGCATTGCGTCATATACTTTCTCTTGTTCTTAACGCTGCCCTACTCTTAAGTCTCTTTTCTCCAAATTCATCTATGATTTAAAAATATCTAGCCGCTCCGGTGTTTCGTCCTCCTTCACTGAGATCGCATTCGTTATTAATTAAATGAAATGGTTGCCATACATATAAGGCTGAAGGCATGGGGATCAGCGCTGGTTCTGCGGTCAGCAGGGAAACTCACTCTAAGATGATCATAGCAAACGTTCGACGTGAGTATTCAGAGCTGCGATGTATTTCTGTGTTTCACCTGAGTGAAGGACGGAACATCATCCATTAAATCTTTATCTATTGGATATGATACAAGGAATTTGGCTTAAATATTCCGTTAATAACTGTGCCCACTTCAAGTCGATCTCCTGGTGAATCAAGATGGTTTCGCGTAAAATGACTTAATGTCATAGTAAGTTGTAGGATAAATTATCGCCTATTAGATATGAAATACAGTGTCATCCCTTTTATCGCTATTTTTTTCGCTAATCAAACTCGAAAGTACTTGGAAAGTACATGCGAAAATGGGTGAAATATGCGGAAAAATAGTATTTTAATGTCTAATGTAAATACCATGTGCGCAAAAAACTGTTTATGAGAAGTTAATTCTCCTAGACAACTGAATTGTATTAGTAATTAGGCACATGCTCTTCTTATTTATTGAGTTACTAGCTGTGCCCGGAATTTGTTGCAATGCCTCTTTTTCTTTCTAAAGAGGCTCACATATACAAAGCTGACACATTTACATGTTCAAAGTAAATGATAGAAAATTATTTTTGTGTATAAAAATAGAGTTGAAAATTTTACTTAAGTGATTTCGGATATTCAATATTTTTGGTCCTTCCGCCCGCGCCCTCTGCAAAAGCAAATAAATGTTTCGGCTGTCCCACTCGTGAGCATGCAACATATAATTGACCGTGTGAAAGGCATGGGTTTTCCAAATTTAATCCACATACTTAAAGCGATTGACCTTGTGCGTTGTTTACTGTCGTTGAAAATGCAAGGCGAACGGGGAACTGTAGTCGTTTGAAATCAAATGGTATGTCGGTGGGAATGATGGGAATACGTGGAATAAGCACTTATTCTCCTTTTGACTTGCCATTCAGAATTGTCGCTTCGATGACGTTTGGCAGGAGTTGTTTGACAGTGAGCATGGTTCTATTGCACAATTGTAGTGCATAAATATTACGCAGAATAATTATTGGTGCACCGAGTTTGAGTGACAATTTGTGCGGTGGTACACCAGAAAGATCCTACGAATTTAAAATCTCAATTGGATAATTAAAAATCTCGTCCGCATTCATGACGCTGTCAATCGATTTGTAGGGGACAGACTTGCCCGAAATTTTTTCGTGGATGGCGTAGTTGATTGCATTGACGTCGGTTTTTTTTGCTGCCAAAATATCACGTTCGCAAAGCCATTGGTGATTTTCGTAATTGGTACCAATTTGTGGAAAAACTTTCTGAATTAATTGTTCAATCGATGGAACGGAATTGAAATATATTTTTTGTGTCGGCATCAACTGGTAATTTTCCATTACCAATGTCCAATAGCTGTTTTTAAAATATGGGTGACACATTGCGCTGCAGATTGACGCGCATATTGGTCGTTAACGTGAGTTTCGGCACGTCTCCAAAGATGCGACGCTTTGAAGCAAGCGTTGAGTTCATCAGCTGGCGTTGAATTTGGTATTACTGGTCTGTCCCACTCGTGAGCATGCAACATATAATTGACCACGTAAAAAGCATGGATTTTCCAGATTTTATCCACACACTTGAAGCGATTGACCTTGTGCCTTGTTGATGGTCATTGAGAAGGCAAGGCGAACGAGGAACTCAAGTAGTTTGACTACAACTATCAAATTAGTCACTGAATCTGGCCTTTAAATGCTGCAAGAGTGAATAGCCATTCACTCTTGCAGCAATGAAATCGATATAAAATGGATGTTCACGCCTGGTTGCCAAGGATATTTCTATTGTTGAAAAGGAAGAAAAATTGATTCAATTTCGAGATAAAAACGCAATACTTGGACAAAATCGAAGCGTATAAGAAAATTGAATGAAATAATTAAATACTGCATTTTTTTATGCGTTCTATGATACAAATTTCCATCCAATATCTTGAGTGCAAGTAATTTAAAAAAGCAATTAAAGAAAAACCTTCAAGCCGTTCCATAAAAAATGTATGAGAAAATGAATTTTCTTCATAATTTTTTTCTCGTGAATTTTTTCGATTTTTAATAGTTATTCTGCTATTCGGGGCAGAGGAAAATCCAACTAATCAAAGATCATAAAAATCGGTCCAGCCGTTCTTGAGTTATAAATGGTGTAACTAACCCGACTTTGATTTATATATAGAGAAGATTAGTGAATTACGACCATAATTGAAGTCTTAATGTGGTGGGATATTCACCCAGGCATGGTTTTGAGTGGTGAATGAAGTAAATCGATTTATTTAAGAACTTTTACAAACCACTATTCTGTGGTATGTAAACGTTCTTTAATAAATCGATTTGCAGAATGGAATTCCGCAAAGTTAATAGTGAACTCATTTTATTTATAGGTGAAGAAGTGCTCGATTTCTGTAATACCTTATGTTGCCTCTAGCATCAACAAGGAGAAATATTCTATAAGACAAGACTCGTACTGTCGAGGTAACGAACTTTTGGGTGCTGAACTAATCGTGTTGATCACCAACTGGGATCTCTGGACTGAAAAACCAATGACATATCGGCACACTTTTACCAGCCCATAAAAAATTGGTTTATGATCACTAGAAAGTATGTCAACACAAAAATGTGCGTTAATTCAATGGAAAAGGTACCGTAGTCGGCATGGATAGGCTGAATAAACGTTCATTATTAATACATTCATTGAATGACAAGTATGTTTTGTGAAGCTTAAGTTTATTTTCCAATAGGTAAGCGAGTTATGACGACAGTGAAATCAATTTTTTAAAGCATTAAAAGCAAAAAAGTGGAATCCAGTTTTTTTAAACTCACAGTCGCAGTGTATCGTCTTTATTTATGTTATTATCTCGGGACTGGAGAAATAATGAGCAGAAGTCTTGCTTATCGGGGAAATTTCTGTGTACAGGGGTCGAAGGCATGTAACGAAATATCGGAATATCTGGTGTTTCGCGGTGACATATTTTATTTACCGGCATTTTATGAACAGGGACTATGTCAGAATCTCTTATCTTGGAATTTCGCTTCCGGCATCCGATATGCTTTTAGTCGATCATATTTTCTTCGAAGAACCGGTTGAAATTTTCAATTTTTCTGCCTCTCTGAGAGGTTCCCGTGCCCCTCTCAGAAAAACAGGTGAACTTAAAGGTCGACGTTTAAAGTCAGAGTGCAATATTTTAGTATTAAACTCGTGCAACATATAACAATGAAGATTGCTTCATTTTTCACTCAAATCTGAGAAAGATTTACGCCCCAAAACTTGAAGAAAATTGCCACTAATAGCAATTCTATCAACTTTCTTAATTTGTAATCGTGTGCTGTAATATATCTAGCTAGTACACTTCACTATATATTGCTCGCAGCGGCTCAATATTTCATTGGCGTACATCAAATGAAACCGTCAATGGAATGTTTCATGACACGTGACGAATATAGTTAATAATAAAGCGTTAAAAAAACCTATTGCCAGTGGTTTTTTTTACACAAAAATTCAAATATTTCACTGGAAAGTTGGTGTGTGCCCCATTTTTAATGTATTTGAGTTGAAGAATTTTTTTTCGACGATGAAACTGTCTGTAAAATGATATATTTTTTGCTAAATTCAGTCGATAGTCTATTGGATAACTCCCATATTCATTGTGAAGGTACCTAGCAAGGAATATTTGAGGAGAACATATGAAGAAGATCAGTTTGGGATAATTGAGGATGTCGAGGAAATTCTGAATAGAATTTAGACAGATGCATTAATTGGAAAAACCGTTGGTTGTTTGATCATTCGAGAGGAAGGGAGGGGGTCCAACTGCTGTGAGCTTGTGCCATTAAGGTGGCTGGAGAGGTTATCGTGGGTCATTAGGTGCACATTTTAATAATTTTTCAAGTAAGTTGAAACAATACACTCTATGGTTTTAGGCTTTACTTTGAATAAATTAGTATCCATAATAAATTATAAACTTTGTATTTTAAAAACTGTAGAAAAAATACAGAGTGTATAATTTAGTAGGTATGGATAAGTTGAAATAATACTAGGACCTCATTTCATTGAAGTACATATTATTATACGAAGAGCTCACCATGCATACAGTAATGGAAGTAATGAAGGAATTAAATATTAAATTGAAGCCTTGCCTTTATTGAAGCACGTTATGACTTTGATAATGATAATTTTCGGTGGGGTATTCGAAATTTTTGCAAACGCTATAGTTAAATGCCTTTCGAATCTTTGACTCTGCGTTACTCCTTGATATTTCTTGACATCCATTTGATGACATCCATTATAATAATATGGCATGCATTATTTAGCGTTTAGAAGAAAATCTGTACATACGTATGCAAGCGAACAATTATGAAATATTTCCAAAGTGTCACAAGGCTAGGTGTTAAAATAGCGTTGAATATCGAAAAAACCAAATCGGTAAGATGCAATTTTTAAAGACTTTTATCTATAGACATCACTAATAAGAACACGCATGCAAAATTTCATGCAAATGTGTACGTAGACAAAATTGCTCCAACGCTTTGCAACGAAGGATATTATAAGAAGGAAGGATAGGAACTAAGAAATATTGGATGCGCGTCACTATCATTGTATGAAAATCAAGCACCCAATTTGACCTCAACGTAATTACTCAGTGACAACAGTTTACGTCCCATACTACGGATGGAATGCTGTACTTGAAGTGCTCTCTGAAATGTCATTGAAAAATATCCGACACTGCTGGGATTCGAACCATGGTTATCGGGGTGGTAAGCCAGCACTCCATACCATAACACCTATCCTTTCCTTATTGGGAAAACCGTATCACCTGATTGGGTGCATGTCGATTCGTAACTGTTTTATTCATTCATTATGCTGTAAGCTTTGATTTACCTCAGGTAGAGATGGTGATTTTTTTTAGCATCTATGAAGTAATCATTTCGCATTATAAATTGTAAGTTTCGCATTTGATGGCATTTGCACAGTATGAGTGTAGCGTTTTGTGACGTATGATAATTTTCAAAGACTCCACGTGCTACAGTGTAATATATCCTTATCAGCTATACAAAACAAGTGAAATCTGATCACGCCCTATTGTATCGATAAAAACTACAAGTTACTCTGCCCACTTGTTTTTACTAAAACGTGTTTCAAACTAGGTGTTATCTTCAGGTACAAACTGAGTTTCTAGCTGAAGATAACACCTTGGCGTTGAAATACGTGGCAGTAAATAAAACAAGAGGGTAGTAAAGCTTGTAGATTTGATCGATATAAAAAACTGTTCCGACACGTCTCGCCTAGTACAGTTGAACTAATACACCCTATTAATAAAAAATTAATATTGGCATGCATCATTAAAATCTATCTCGCAGGTGAAAAATGCAAACGGAGCGGTACAACCGATGAGGTGTGGAATGATAACCCTGAAATGATCAACCAAACGTAAGTTCTAGTTGCAGTGGCATCCGCAATAGGTGAGAGTAGTCTTCCCGTAAATCGCATTTATTTCACGTTTATCGCAAATGATAAAAATAGCTATCTTCAACCATAAGAAAGAGGGAATAAAAGTGGGAGGTCGCATGTTGAACGAAACATTTTATTATTTTGGGGTTGGTTCTTTTTAAGGCCGCTCTGATCTGTAATGGGGAGTCACGTCAAGTTACTCTCATCTGCCGGATGAGTATTTAGTGGTGGATCTCTAGACGCCATTAAAATCAATATATATTCATCCCATAAATCCTGACTATCCGTTTGTCCATGATTATCCTACGAATCTCCATTGTCAACCATCTTTCCGAATGGTTACCGATGACGAAATTAATGATCTCGTGTTCGTTATCACTGATATACAGATATTTGCTCTGTTAGAATCTATGTTTTACGCGAATTGTTATTTTATGGGCGTTGGATTTTCAAAGTTGAAATAAAAAAAGTGATAAAAAAATGAAGAATTTGAAGAGGGCATTTCCCACCGAAATTCGTAAAAGGTAATCTAATGTTATGGCAACGTTTGAGTCATTCATTTTTCCTCGGAGGGAAGCTGTCAGATGGTGAACTGAGGCAAGTATTTTTTTCAACGCTATTGGGAATTCGGGAATCGATATCAGATTGCCATTAATGGCTCGGAAAATCGCAACATTCAAGGTATATCGTGTGCGTGTGTGAGTAGTAAAAGAGGCGTTGCTGGAAGAGTTTGCGTCCGTCATGGCTTTTTTATTCTCCATTTCTTTCCATTTTATAGTCGAACTTTCCTGTCGAGATCCGTTTCAAACCGATGTCGGCCAGTGTCGTTTTTATTCTTGTTTCGACGCTTCCTCCCTCTTTATCTTTTGTGTACCCACTTCGGTGTATTCCCAGTTCGTTTCCCAGCCCCCTCTACCACTCCTTATCCTCCTCACCGGGCCCAGTCGACGGTGGCGCCGAATCGAATCAACAGGATGCCGGCGATAATACCATCGTCATTCATGCAAAACGTGAGATGGAATGCCTTTTATAAATGCGCGAAAGGCGATTGCTGAGAGTTGTAATACTGCTTCGCGACGTTTCCTTGGGGTATCTTTTCCGTCTCTTCTCCACGTGAATTTCTTTTTCTCCACGGTTGAGAACTTCAAAGAAATAGTCAGCTAAGAATGTGACGAGGGTATAAAGTAGGCATCTTCCGGATATTTTTTTCTTGTTTGGAATCTTGAGTATGCGTGGGTATTTTCCGATGGAAATCATCCAGATTAAGCGTGCTAAAATGCAAAAACTACCTCATTCTATTTTATATCCAAGGCTGCTTATGGTGTGCAACTATGCATTCTTTAAATATGGAGAGCGGTGAACTTTGTGCTGATATCAGTAGCTTCAAGATGCCTCAAGGTAGTTCGAGCGAGATTATTCTCAAGTCTTAACCAGGGATGTATTCGTATACAAAATTGTACTCAAAAGTACGATATTTTTTATGTATCGTGCCTCATTTAGTAAACCTTACACGGTAAAAACACAGGTACGAAATGCGAAGTACGATTTGAAAAGGCACTTTACTCTTACCTACAGGTATGAAACTGCCAATTGGCTTTTAGTAGTTTCGGACAGGTTTACTTTACTGAAAAATTTTATCAGCACAGAAAATTGTAGTTTAGATTCGAACCGAATCGGCGTATTTGAAATACATTTATTCACAACTTTTGTTTGGTCATTTAATTGAAACAGCTCGTTAATGAGGGTAATTGGAGAAATTTTATCTAGTTACTTAGAATCCATTATCTTTTTATGTTTTAGCTGACGATTGGTATCTCTTATTGAAATAAGCTTTGGTCCCAATTCTTGGAGGTTCTTACAGTGCGCGCGGATACTAGCATAGCAACCAACTAAACAATTGTAATCCTAGTTGAAATCATGTATGAAGAAAGCTTTCTAGGAGTGCAAAACCGGGTGACTCGAGAGTACTAACAGCTAACTTCTCTCTCTCTCTTTCTTAACAATGGGCGCCTTAATAACCGTAGCAACATGAACTCCTAAGAACTATAACATTTTAAACGTAATAATGGCTTCGATAGCAACCTGTTTTGTGCCCCATATGTAGGCGCTAGGTACTATTGCTGCTGAACGTTTTTGGCTCATTCTGAACGGATTAGTGGACTTTAAAAAGCATAATGTTTATATTCCATTTTTATGTCACTCTACTTTTTGATAAGGTATGGTCTTTGTTATGACTCATAACAGAGACCATAATTGCATTTTATTTGAAAATTCAAGCATTTTTCAGGAAGCAATAAGTAAATATGGTGATATTAATGACGTAAAAGTTTGTTTACATGACTTGAACGTCTTAGTAAATTATATATTTGAGGCTGTAATTTAACTTACTTGCTTCAATCCGTACGCTGAAAATTATCGACGGAAGTTTTTTTGCGCTTTTATTGTAAGTTTTATGGCTTATGGGTTATATGTGAGTATTTTATTAATCGACAAACCATACAAATTACACATCGTTAGATAAATAACGCTATCTCTCCTTCAAAATTTCCTCATATTTTTTGGGAAATATCTCGAAAAGTAGTGAGATGATACTGTCTGGCATTTTGGTATCATTGGTATTTTTAATGTTTTTCTTTACAATGAGGAAAAATCGTTGGATTTTATATTTTGTTGGTAATATCTCGCTCCAAAGAACTTAAATGTGTTGAAAATCATTTCTGTCTTACTTGCAAGTAATTAACTCTGAATTCCAAAAGTATCTTATATTCTGAATGTTTACGAGTGTTAAGAGCATATTGAAGATAATACTGAAAGGAGAAATGAATGGAAAGCATCAAAGAGGTAGACCAAGAGTGGAATACATCAAGCAGATTATAATGAACGTCAAAGTGAATAATTATGCAGAAATGAAGTGCTTGTCAGAGAGGAGAGTGGAGTGGAGTGCTGCTGGTAACCAATCTTCGGATTGATGACTACTAATGATGAGACTTTTGATAGTTGGGAAGAATGCTTTTCAGTATCTGGCTTCCAAATACGGATTCGGTGTCACGATGTAAGGAGAGGTGATTGGCGAAAATGAGGAGAATGTTTTACAGGATGCATATCACTTCATCCCCAGTACTTAGAACTGCCGACATGGCATCTGGCAATTCCTACAAATAAGTCATTGGATTGTGCAAACCTCAATGGACATTTACAAGAGAATCTATGATCTTATCCCTCCTAGATAGGTATAATCTCAGTTACAGAAAAATTAAGCCCTATTTTTTCGGTTGAAAGTTAGGACGAATACCTATTATGACATATGTTTCGATAGGCCTGAATATTAAAAAAAATATTTTGCAAAGCCATTCTGAAACGATGTCTACGTTAAAAAAAGAGGCTGTTTCCTTGCAGGGCATAATCATGTACTTAGTGTAAATCAAGAGAGCAGTCTACAAATCACAGCATCCTTACCTCGCTGAGGTAAGAATGATGTACATTGTTGCCGAAACTGCCGATGCTTGTTAAAATCTTAAAGCTGTTAATTAATCACCGAGACATGTTCATATATATATGATATAGATCCTTAGCTATGCTAACACATGTTTGATATGATACACATGATATTTTAATCGCGTTTTCAGATAACCCTTAGTAATTTTTACACTTTTCTAATCATCTATATCAAATGTTTTCGGAATAGGTGAGCATTTTTCGATGTTTCATGGTGTGATTTTATTCAGATCATTGTATCGTGGGGAACGACCTTTTTCTATGATGAAAATGTGGGAGGTTCATACGGGAAAACTTCGGTCGGAGTGAAATTTAAACATCCAAAACAAACCTACAATATCGTTTTTAATTTTAAGATACGGCAGGGGAAAATGTAGATGAGTACATACAGTCAATGAAATCATCTTGTGGAAGCCAATAATTGAGGAGCCTAGAAGCCAAAAGGTACAAGTGACAAAAAGCTAGTTTTGAGTTCTTCATGTTTAAAGTTCAACTTGTTGTTGTTGTTCAATGTGTTTCTTGAAGTAGCTGAAATTTACTCCACTAGATCTACGAACCCATCAGTCATTCACTTATGCCCCTTGACCACGACAATTTAACATACTTCAGGAACACATTTCTGCACTTAGCTCGAAAAAACTAAAAATTTACTTGTACCCCTTGGCTTCTAGGCTCCTCAATTATTCTCTGGAAACATTTGTTAATTCATCCATTTTCCGCGTCACTTTCCCGGAGGCCTTACCCCTTCTGGGATTCTATTGAAGCCACAGTTCGGCTTTGTGGCGTCTTTAAATAAAGTGGCCTTACCTCTTCTGGACTAAAATATTCCTCCTCCTCTTCCTTGGTAGTCTCGTCCCGCCCCAACATTATTAAGCTCCTCACGAACGAATTTCCTTCCACTCGGCGAAAGCCAATCGTATCTTCTCCTTTTGATTTGGGTTAGTTCCAGATCTTGAGAATCAGATAAGCGTCGCTGCGGAATTTTCAATAGAATCCCAAGCCGAACTGTGGGCTATTCCGGGTCATATCATTCCTTTAAGTTGGCTGAGACGTTCGGGATTTATAAAAAAATATAGGAGCAAGAATGGACTTCTGAGTGCAAGGCGAGATTATATTGCGCGGTGTTTAGTGACGGCTTCGTTCGCAGTTTGGCCGTAATATGAGTTTTAGATTAGTCATCTCCTTGAGTGAATTACATTGGTTGGGACATAAGAATTTCTGGGGTCAATGTAACGAATAATTTCAATGGACTTCAGTTATTTGATTGAAAATTATTTTGAGACTATGCTTTCCCCTCAATGAATGCCGGTTTGCTTCTGCACTTGTTAGTTCAGAAATCATTTTCATGAAAATAAAATTGTATTGGCATAAATAATGTGGAATGAAATTTTCCTGATCTAGGTACTTGCTGACCGAAAGAGGTGACTTTTATTCCATTATATAATTATTACCCATACTCGTGGAAAATCCTGCTGAAACAGTCTAAAATATTGGCGTATTAGCCTAAAATTAATGAATATAGTTTATAATAAAAAATACATTAATATGTGGCTTTTATTTTGAATGAAAACAAAATATCTAACTATGGTAAATAATATCTAAATGTCATAGATTTCTTAGTATAAAGCATTTTTGGTGAAGGAGAAGGAGCTGTTACTAAGTAGTTTACCTATTGTGTATTTGAAAAAAGCATACGCCCGCGCCATGAGTTAATTAGTGGAGAAAGTATATAGAAGTCCGCATGCCATCTATTGGCGCACATCTGAATCACTACACCTAGCAACTGAATCAGGTGTACGTACGCGTAACCTTTTATATTGTGGAAAATAAGTCAGTAGATTGCGTCTTGACGCACAAAATCGAAGCTCATTTTTTTGCGAAAAATGATCCGCATAACATGGGTATTACGCGCGAAAGGCGCGTAATACCCATGTTATGCGGATGTCCATAAATGTTATGAATAATTCGATGCTTTTCCGGTAATTGTTTCCATTTTGTATTTTTATAGATAAAAAATTTTCGTGCTGCAATAATACCACTAATAATCACTATATTTTTTGGCGTATGTACTACACAACTGGTCCATTTAATTAGGCCAATTGCGCATTTTTGTAGCTTCAGTTTACTCCTGTACTATCGCGCCATATGGTTTCGATTATTTTTTATTTAATATATGCTTGTATTCCCTATGTAATTTGCATTAATATTTTTATAAAGCTGTAAAATTACTGGTTCATCCACTCAAAATGAATGAAATATTCTGATATGGTGGCTGCAGCTGGTTACAAGGTTGCTTGCGATCTCATTCAGCGGTTTATATACATTTTATTGCAGGGAGGATAGAGAATTTTGACCCCTCTATAAAGTTTAACAGAGGCCACAAAATTTGATATCAGTGAATTTTGTGACTCGTCAGCATCTGGTTTGAGAATCGTTGAGTCCTGAATGCGGTAAATTCTTGGGTTAGAGCTTCTGAGGGCGTAAAGGGAAATAAATGGAACATCACACTGCAAGGATGTGTTGAATTGAACTATTTGCAGGGATATATTGGAGCAGGCTTGGAAGTGTAATAGCGAAAGGTAAGGCGTATTGTTGCCATTGTTGTTTCACCACGTGAGCTTACTGACGACATCCATGAGCGACTCTTTCATCAAATATTCCAATCATTCATTGAACAAACTCAGGGAGCAAGACGTGAAGGTTTTATTTCATTTTTTTTATTAGAAATACGAAAGAAATTATTATCACGGGTTTCCGTGGAAAATATTTCGGTGAATTTCACCGAATATTGTATACTAACAGTCTTTACCCAAATAAATATTACTCACCTTTGTAGACACATGTAGAAATTTTTTTCATACCATACTCTTTTTTTTAAGGCTAAAAAAAATATTTTCTCGTTGAATAATTCAGTTCCTGGCTGCTTAATCAGCGTTCAACTTATTTTATCGTAAAAAGAAATACTTATATAGTAATTTTCCACTCCTAATGTCTCTTAAATCATGCTTTTCATCGTTAGATTATGGAATTAGGTATTCCAAACAGTGCAATGGAGTTGGAAGTATTTTATTTACGTTTCAGTTACCGTTTTTACTCTTTTTCCTAGAAAATATTGGAGGAATGATATTGATGAGGCAATGCCATCAAGAGAATTTATGGAAAACATGTGGATAATGAAAATAGATGGAGGCTGGGGACTGAGAAGTGGCTCAGGCCGTTGAGAATCTGTGATAGAAAAATAACGCGGGGAAAATGACGAGATAATTGCACGTAGTCAATGAAATCATATTTTGGTCGCCAATAATTATTCTCCTGCTAACATTTGTTCGTTCATTCCTGTACCGCGTCACTTTTCCGTCAATTCATTAGGCCACACAAAAAAAGAGCGAAAATGAAGTGGCTGTATTCCCTCTGGATTAAAATATTCCTCGCTCTCCTTGGCAATCTCGTCCCGCTGGCGAGCCTTTTAATCAGCGTTCAACTTACTTCACGCTTTGAAAAGAGTTATCAAGTAATTTTCCACGTTTATTGCCTCTTCAGCAATGCTTTTCAATGCATTGTGGAAGTATTCCTCATAGTCCAACCTCAAGGCGTCGGAAGAATTCAACTCATACTTCAGTTACTGTTCTCTCCTTTCTCTCCGTAATTTTTTTAACGGATTTACTGGACTTATTGCGAGTTACATCCTTGAAAAGGCCAGAAAATGTGGTGAGGATTGACGGTAGGAATGAGTTGATGCGGAAAGATTTGGGAAGTCAGCTGGAAGAAGGTTTTGTTTTTCGTTTATTGTGGACCGAACGAGGTTACGAAAATATGAACGATGCCTTTGGCATTCTGATGTCGAGGACGTGGGATGGGAACTGTAGCGGAGTAGAGAGGGCACTTGTGCGGGCAGCGACTGAGGATTTTTCCGGATAGGCGCAGGACTCAGTCCCCCTCCAGGGGGGTTGCTTGATGAGAAACAAAGATAGGACACCGAACCCCTTGGAGGGAACAGGGCTTTAGACATCAGTCGCGTTTGGGACGTTTCATTTTTTCCTGACCTTACAATGATAGTACCTATCTGTTAATTCTAGTGGAAAATTGTCCATAATCTGACAAAGCCTCTAAGATTCTTAAGGCGTGGAGTAGCCCAAAAAAACGACGTTTTGAAACATGACGGAAGGCGCTTTTCGCGCCATTGAACACGTGGAATCTTTGGAATTCCGAGGCAACGCATAACAAAGATTTTTAAAAAATTACGTGTTACTGTCATCACTATCCATACCATCTTTCAAAAATGTTCAATAATGTACTTGATTAGTATTAATGCTGAAGATATAAACTGATTAATGCAATGCAACATTATTGGAGAACATTATAGTATACATTTTGAGAACATCTAAATCTGACCCGTGCTCGAGTTTCCATTAATCATACCATATAATTTTAATTTTCACATGGTAGGTCACCTATCTTATTCAAGCATGCACATACATATATTTGAAGCTATACTTAAACCCAGAAAAAAGAAAAACAAGAAATATTTGGAGGAAATATGTCGACGTAATTAGCATTTAAATATTTATATGCATTTTTATTTTTTTTCTGCCCTTTCCCATTGTAAAATAATTCATCTATGTCTACGAGTTGCCACATTTGTTGATGACGTCGAATTATATTTTAATATAATTTTTATTATGACAGAAAAATACGTTTTTAAATTAAAAACCATCAATTTAAAAAACATGTATTTTTCTGTCATAATAAAAATAAAATTGTCCTTGCTTGGTCCAGTGTTTGACGGGTACTGTATTAATGAATTATGGCGGCTAATTCCGTATTTTCTTTTTTAGACTCATTCTCTCTTGTTAAAAACTATTCTTTGCATATATAAAATCTGTTTCATTGCGCTAGACCAGCGGGTAATGGTTCAAATACAACCAAATATAACCTCCGATTGATATATTATTTTCCAATTCTTTTATCGTGTTATTGTTCCAGGTTGATGAAGTTTGAGACTGGTGTTACCGGAGTGGCTATAAATTTCTATTAGTAAAAGTGTACTGATGATGTTTTATTTGAGTAGAAATGTATCCATTGCGCCATTGCTAATGTTTTTTGTAAGGTTGGAAGAGAACTTTTTTGAAACAATAAATCGATTTTTCCGAGAAGAATACTGTCATCTGGCCGAAAACGTTAACAGTCTTGTTTATCACCGATTTACCCTCGTAAATATGATGCTAGCTTTCATATAAGATATAAGAAAATTAACAATAATTTCATTTTTATTGAGGCGAAATGATTAATGAAATATATGTGTATTTTTTTGCTGTTTAAAAATCGTAGTTCAAGTAAAGTTTCGCTAACACAAAAGCAGTATTCTTGGAATAATTTAGCCGTATGGCATTCAGAAAAAATGAGCACTGCTTGTGGTTGCCTTTTTACTTAGTATTTGACATATGTATTAATCAAATTAACAGTCATGAATACGGATCCTGAATTGATGCCTTATATGAGAGGAATACTTGATACTATTCGCGCTAGTCATTTTCGAAATTCGAGGATATAGAATAGGTACTTACGTAATCACTAGCAGTAGAATATCTACATTTTTTTGTTTTCCATAATCTTAAAATGCATGACAGTATTTAATATCAACGGTTAACTCTAAAACTTTAAGCATATCACCTTTCGCTGGCTATTAATAATCAAGTTGTGCAATATGTTTCAAAAGTATTTCAATTTATGTGTAATGTGCCTTGAATAAGATATCTTCAAAACACTGAAGACCGCACGAAAACCTTGTTGAGGTTTTATACTGATTGAAGGAAGTTTTGATGTAGACAAGGTTATCTTTATAAATCCTATAAAAACAGTTCATCATCGTATATAAAACGTACGTTTACAATAGGGTATTTTATCTTCATATGGTTCTATTTCACAGATATAAAATATCTTCAAGCAACGGCAATAATGAAGAATGTAAATAAAACTTATCTATGAAAACAAAACTACAGAATTGTATTGTATTTTTGAGAAGAGAGTATTGTTTTCATGCATAAAAATTCACTTCAATTAGAAATGAAATACGTGTTTTGAGTTCCTCAGAATGTTTTGACTATTCGCCGAATGTTTGGATGATTATCTATATGCCTGCCTTTGTGTGCTATATTTTTTAATGACCTTATAAGAATGAGTTTTACAATAGTAAAAATATGGAGTTTTTACGTATAGTAACAGAAAAATGGTGAAATGTTGAAAGGGATAGACCCAGCGGAAGGGACACTCGCCGAGGGGTTACTGTAATTAATTATTGCCATCTCAGCCGCGGTGTAATTAATGCTAACAACTTTCAACCTTCCAACTTCATATAACAATTTTTACACCAATTGTGAAGCAATAGGAAAGGTTATATACTTATTCATATGCATCCATAGTACATTAGTGAATCCCTTGTTATTAATGTAATTCTTCATTACAAAATTTCATATTCGGTTAAGTTTTCCAGTTGTGCTAGATAGCTCATAAAATATTTCTTTCTGAAGCACTGCACATCAATAAGACGCTAGACATTGTGGTTTGCTTGAAATAGCCTTCTTGTTCATTTGAAATATTATGTAGTAACTGTATTGACAGTTTAATTTTTCTCATTGCGCAATAATGAAACGTAAATATATCAATCAAATTCATGGAGATATTGGCAAAATGAAACTTTTGTGTCAGTATGTGAAAATTAAAGCGAATTTTGATTTGATTGAAATTGGAAAATCATTTGACTTTAATCTTGCTTTAGAATGCGATGGATATTTGTTGGATCCGCCTCCGTGTTGGCGTGGAACTAAGCGTGGGACTTCGGTCCCAAAACCATTCCAGCTCCCGCGTGCTGGTAAATTTTTCACCTTTTTCATTTCCTTACCCAACGAACGATCTCGTGCGGAAGCAATATTCATTTCTGGTGTACAACGTCGGCCATTGTGTGAACTCCAGTAAGTATTTTCCTTGGAATTTCACAATGCATATTTCAAAGACGAGAGGCCGATGCTCTTATGTAATCATTTGGGACAGCGTTAAACATTGAGTATCCACAGACTCCTTTTCATTATTAATTATTCAAGAATACCTCTTAAGCTAGGAATATGTTTATGTTCAGAACTTGGGCTGAAACTCCTTAGCAAAGATATTTGAAGTTTAAATTTCAGTTACGTACCAATGTATATTGAGATATTTTTATGATACATCATGCATAAATAAGGCGATGGATTTAAAGATTGTTTATTTGAAAGTGCCGGAAATCGCGTTCTGTAATAAACGTTATTGACAACAATTTTCTAAACTATTTGTAATGATTTATTTGTTATTTTTGCTAGTAAATATATACGTATACCAGCTTTAGTTTTTTTACAATGATTTTGCAAGAAGCATTTTATTTTTAAAAGTAGTTTTAGTGAAAATATATTGCAGTATAAGAGAAAAAATATGGTAATTTAATTTGTTGGATGATTTACGAGTATTGAAAAAACAAATTTTTATTTTTGTTCCCCTACATTGATTTATTTGACTTACCTATACTATATGTTTATTCAACAGAGGTCTAAAACTTTAACACTAACCCCGAAGACAGTCACTAAAACTTATTTTCAGATTTTGTAGGTCCATTACTCTATGTTTAACTATGGCTTGGAAAGTGTACAACTCTGGTTGTAAAATATATGTAGATGTGTTTTTAAATGCCAAGCTAATTATGACTAAACTGATGTTTTGCTAGTGAACGTTGCGTGAATTCAAACGTATTTATTTCGCAAATATATTATTAGTTAACACGTTCGCGGCGAACGTGAAATTGTCGTTTTTTCCCCGTGGGCGAACGTGAATTTTGCCGTTTTTTTTCGCCGCGGGCGTCAATTTTCATAAAAATGAAATCGATCCATTAAAGTTTGTCATTAATGTAGATTACTTTGGTAATATTTAAAATGATGAATTTCAACAAATTTTGGAAAACCGATGCGCCAATATCGAGTAATTAATTAATCCTCTTTGGTGTATGCAACCACTGCTTACGCGTTGAATTTTCTTCGAAAAAATGAAATCGATCCATTAGTGTTTTTCATTAATGTAAATTACTTTGGTAAGATTTAATATGATGAATTTCAATAAATTTTGGAAAACCGATGCGCTAATATCGAGTAATTAATTAATTCCCTTTGGTGTATGCAACCACTGCTTACGCGTTGAATTTTCTTCGATATATGTTTAAGTTCACTTAAGATACCTTCAAAATATACATATCTATGAGTAGTGTTTTTAGATATGGAAATTGATGATATATTTTATGTACTCTCATAATAAATTCAGCACGAAAGCATTCATGAATCTGTTGTATCGGAATAAATTCAGTGTTTCATCGTTTTTAGCTTCCAGTTTTATTGCAGGCAAATCCGCACGTGGGTTCAGTTGTTATCGTTAGAAGGCCGCTTACCCACAATTGGGTGTTTTATGTAACCGCTAGGAGAACAATCCCCAGTCAGTTTAATTTTTTACATGTACAATAATAAAAACATTTTCCTTGCATAAGCCATTGGTGGGCTAGCCTTTCTATCTTCCACATTGTACTGCACCGAAAAATAGATTCTTTGGTGAGAAAACCACCTTTGTTATTTCCACAAACTTTCTTACGCTGGCACGACGCGCGTTTCACCACACTGTGGCATACTTATGTGCCATACTCATGGGGCATATGAGTATGCCACAGTGTGGTGAAACGCGCGTCGTGCCAGCGTAAGAAAGTTTGTGGAATTAACAAAGGTGGTTTTCTCATCATGGATATCCATAATTTCCACGAGGTCAGGCCTGAGATCATCAGTTTTATAAGTGTTTTATTTTCCAAGTCAAGAAATTTAATGTAAAATAATATAATGATGTAGTATTTTTTACCTAATCTCAGTGCATACAATAGTGCTACAAATCGGTTACATATTTCAGAACAAATATTTGCAAACTACAACTGCATTAGACGATTCCGCAAGTGGTACTAGAAATCGACAATAGAACTGCTTCTTGGAACATGCATGGTCAATTCATGAGTGTTATACAGCACTTATGGCCAAAATAAAAAAAATGAAAATGCTGATTTTTCGAGAAAAGGTTATTGAAGGACTTTTGAAAGATCATGTTGACTCTAGCGAGGCCGCTGAGGGAAGTACTCCTTCTTCGAAGAAGAGAAGGGATCCCACCAAAGATCCCACAAAAAAAACGAAGGCCCTGCAAGGATTAGTCGGAAGAGATGCCTCACTTGCTACGAAACCATACGGAGAGAAAAGGAATCGAAAGAAGCAAGCTCAAAAACTAAAAAAGCAAACACATTTTGTGAGGAATGTGATTGGCATCCTACGATGTGCTCCGTTTCTAGCGATGCATAATGCCTCGAAAATTGTAGAAGCATAGCAATAAGACATTCTGCATTGTAAATGTAAATTAAACCTAAGCAAAATTTATTTACATTTGGATATACTTTTTATCAACTGGAAAGACATTGAAAGACATCGTAAAATTTAGCGTAGTGTGATTGCCGTGTTGTAGAAAATAGCGGCTCAATAACGGTTCAACTACGTGTAACTCTCAACTACCTTCCATATGACTGCCATATACTTTATTTATATCAACATTTTGTTTTGTTATTGTGTAAAATTCATAAAACTGCTGACGAAATGAATGCAATTGATACCTTTTAACGCGACGCACGTAGCAGAAATTTTGTGTAACCCCTGTAAACTCTGGGCAGGCAATCTGCAATACAAGGAGTACGTACGTATTTCAAAACGTTTTTGAATCTAGTTGTTACCAAGTTTTTTAAAATTCCAATTTCCAAGAACGTAAATACAAAATACTGATAATATTTAACATATAATTACAGATAAAACACTCGAAAAACTGAATATTTACTTCACTGCCCATCATTTTACTAACTACCTTTCTGCTGGAAAAAAACATCAGATTGTCATCAGTAAAACCACTTTATGGGTGGAAAAGGACGTTACAGTCCATCCTCATAGGCTTACGTGGACTGAAACTCCTTCTTATGGCAGGCATGACCCACCGGTGGGTCATGCCGCCCAGAGAGCTTGTAAACCCATGACCCACCGGTGGGTCATGACGTCCAGGGGGATAGGCAAGCCATGACCCACCGATAAGAAGAAATATTAAACTTTCACTCAAATTTCTGCCTTCCCGCATTGCTTAGGCAAAAGAAAAATGTATATTACTACGTTATATTTTGTAAAAATAAATAATGAGTAGTAAAAACTCATAAAAATGCAAAATAATACAATATATAAACTTTTCTTACTTTATAGCTTAAAAAATGAAAAAAACCTATGGTCAGTCAAATCAATTGTTTCAGGCATTGCAAGTATGAAGATAATTCAGGGGTTCTAGTGTTACCGCAATTCGTCACCACTGGGTGAAACTGGTGACGAATTGCGTGCTGTTATGTATATGGGCTGTTTTAGCATTATAATGGTCTCTCTTCCCGTTGAGGTAATCTCACAGTGACGGAGAGAGACTCCAACACTTGATAACATACTCAATATCAGCTAAATGAAATTGAAAATAAGCTAAGCCAAAACGCCCTGTGATGATGGGTTTGTTAGTGACTGAAGACTTGTGGGAAATCAGATTATTTCACTCTATGAATGCTGCAAAAGACTATCCGCTGGTATCTACTGATGCGCCCCTTCGCATTGGAACTAAGCTTCCACCGAAAACATTCTAAATTACTACTACCAATAACTACAAGGACATCCAGAGCAGGCTTCAGAATACATCTGAGCCTCTTTCACTCGCCAGGACAGACGATTCGTGGGTTTGAATGCTTGAGCCTCGAGCCAAGTGTTAAATTTGCCTTAAAACTAATGTGATAGAATGGTAGTGCGGTTTAATTATGACACTTGGAGCACCAAATTCTAGCCTGCAACAGGTACTGCTGCTTGGTTGAAAGCCTATTGCCCTTGAATGACAGAGAGTGGAGGAGAGGTTGCTGTTGTATAGGAAACTTTAGGGGAAGCTCTAGCGCGTGGCCCGACGGACCAGGGTGATATTTCCTCATAGGACCATGCAGTGGCAATTAGTTCAAATGGAATAGTCCGGGTCAAAAAATAAGTTTTTGCTCAGGGACCATAAGCTTTCGCGCAAGATCTGCAACAAGTAAACCTATGAATGTGAAAAAGTATTGAACTTCAACATTATATAGGTGTCGTATGCTTTCTGTTTTTTACACATACCAAATTAGTTAACGCTGAAATCGGTCATTTTTAAGCTGAATGTAAAATAGTCCGTAACGGCCACTCTTTGACTAACCTAAAATTCAATACTTTCCGGCGTTACTCGGTGGAACCACTGTATAATGAACAGTATTAATAACTTTGTAATTTCCACAAAATATTTTGTGGAGCTTACAAATTTATTGTTACTGAACCTAAAATTGTTTTTGCGAAGAAAGCCTAAAAAGTGTCTTTGTTCAATTAAATTATGGAATTCTTGGCTTTAAGGGACGATGAATCAAGGAAATGGTACTTGAATTAAATGGTATGTTCAATTCTCATTCTTTGGGTTCATAACACCAGAAGTTCAAATGAGGACTCATTTTGATTAAAGCCAGGTGGAAGGGGTGAAAATAAATGAGCAAGCTATTGAGGAAAAGGTGATTTGAATAACCCTAGCATTCCTCATTTTTTACTTTCGGCATAAGGAAATGTTGGACTTTGGAATTATCGTCAGTTCAGCATTCATGACCGATTGCAGAAAAAAATCAGTCCAATTTAAGAATTATCGATAGTTTAGTGTAGTATCGATAGTATAGATAACTATCGCCCCAGATTTTTAAAAATTAAATGAGAAGTGTTTTTTTATGAATAACATTTTATTCAGAATCTCTGTGAGGTATATATTGCCATCTAGCGAGCAGGTAAGTCTGTTTTGTGGTTTCCTTTGTGACAGAATAATTGGGGTTTGACCTCAAGCAGTCCAAAGGAATTTAATCCTATTGGTGATGTTTTTTTACGTTATTTTCTCCTCGTATATTCTCCCTTACTGTGGCTGGTAATTTAGGAGACAAGCAGGAGGAAGCTTTTGGCCTGTGACCTTTAATTGCATTCGATATACGAAGATGAGGCAGAAATCAAAAAGGAAATTCTCAGAGTATTTGAACGTTATATTATTTGGTCGCCATCACCTTTCTCTGGGACTGAAATGAAGGGATTGCCTAAAGAGAGAAAGGATGGAAACTATCTCTATCGGAAATTCTCCGATCTCAAAGATTTGTTTGATGAGATTGCCTCACTAATTTGTGCCTTGAATCGATCCGCTCATCATCCGTCGTTTGGAATCCCGTTTTTTGGCGTCCGATTCGGTTTAAATTAAACAACTTCCCCTTTCACGGAAAACCCATATAGCAGAGAGACGCGCAAAAGAGACGAAAGGGAACGGGTTTGATTGCCAATTTTCTCCATCGGCGGCGGATGTCCTTTTTTCAGTGAAGATTGAAGAGCTGCCAAATGGTTTTATTATGGGAATTCAAATGAATGGCATTAGCCGCACTGCACTCTGAGTACATGTTTTTGGGATAATCTAGTGTTCTGTCTTCGCTGCATTAATTTAGTATAAGCCCATGAATTTGGCTGAAGAACGGTCTTGAAGCACCAAGTTTGCTTTCGGTGCTAAAATGAAATGACATATTATGACCCAAAAGTTAGATATTCGCAAGGATTGTTTGCTATTGGTTTAATGCGTGACGGTAACTAAGGTAATTTGGGTGTGAGTGCGAACGTTATGACAGAAGAGATTTTATCTTTAGATATCGTTCTGATCCGATTATTGTGTATTTGTTATGTGCTATTAAAAAAACAATCTTTTTCTCTCATTTATCTCTCTTCGTGCTCTTTTTAATCTAATTTCTTCGTGTTGGGTGCTAATTTAAAATGAAAAGGAAATATTTCCTATTGTCCTTGCTTATTACAGTTCAATAAATTATATCGAATAAAGACTTCTAGAAGTAAAAAATGAAAAATAAGATTATTTTAGTTTTACTACTTGAGTTCTTTAATTCCTTCCATGAACTCTTGGCTGTAATCTAATCATTCGATTTAGACATATTTTATTGGAATTGGTATTATATTATTCCGTTTTATTTTCCCAGTCTTATCCGTCATTTGACCATACAACTTTGGAAAATTAAGTCTATGAACCTGCTCAATTATGAAACCAATATAGCCGAAACTGATCGGCTGATAACGTGGCGGACCGGCGACTAAAATATCGCGGCTTTAAATACCGTCATGGGCATGTATATTGTGCTTATCTTAATATTAAGCCTAAAAGTTAGAATTATATTTCATATCACAACTGCGAATGTAACATAAAATATTACATTAGCCGTTGGAGCACCATTAACTCAAGTCTACTACATTTTCCATTGAGGGCTATCGCGCCAGGCTGGTGTTGGTTAATGCTAGCATAACCATAGGCTGGTGTCTGCACAACTACTTAGGCACTTCTTGTTTACATTATGTTCTCACCTTTAATCCTATAGCGTACTTCTCAGCCCCACTAATTTTACAGGCTCTTCATCTTTTACTATCTATTCACGATTTCTCCGAGCCAGCTTCTGATTTTGGAGCCATAATAGAATTCTCGCGCTAGAATAAGTACATTCGGGCAAGCTGTTTAGCAAATTTTTATTTCATCTGATGGCTGTTTCTACACCTTCAATTGGTCTCAGTACCTTAATATGTTCCAGAAACATTACAATCTGACGTTTGTGTCTTTTCGTAAACTTTTGCATTATAACTGAACACAAATGGTGGTTTCAGGCGTAACTTTGTGAAATTTGTTAACATACTAATGATAAATGGTAACTTATTGAATCCACATACCTTTATTTGGAACTGTAAGACATGCGGAATCTCTAAGTTACCAGTTATCATTATTATGGTATAACTGAAGTTAACGAGATAAATTTTACCTAAAAACCTCATTGCTTAATCTAACCTTAATTTAGGTTTTTATAAGAGATAATAAAGAAATAGCCTTTAGGCTAAAGTAAATAAATCCAAGTTCTAGGTTATGATATCAATTGGGAAATTCATACTTTTTGGAGAAAATCTCTGCCTTGAAATATGCTCCGATGAAGTTTCATGACACGGGAGCAGTATAGGAGTTATGTGTGTCCTCACAATACAGGGGAATCGGAATATTGTTGGACTATGAGGACTATTCATGATCTCATTCTGACACTACTCTGCTAGAAAACGTACTATTAAAAAAAAAGATGAGGAAGCATATAGCCTTGCATTGGCCCCTCTGTGACAAAAACTATTCCCGTTACTCGATGACGAGAGTATCAAAATTCGCTAGCATAGGCTTACACTATTTTGTTATCTATTGCTATCATTGCATATCGTTTATTAAATAGTTCAAACTCACTCGGATTGAGTTGATGTGAAGCTTGCGAGTGCCTTGCGGCCCTCAAAATAATTTCGCAGAGAAAAATTATCATGCCATATGGTTTATATGCTATTTACCTGAAAAGCATTCGATGACTGCGTTTTAGAGCTGAGTTTGATGTCAGATTCAGTCTGGGTGCGAATATGATGCTGGTTGGTATTGATTTGTTGACCATGGTCATTCATTTTTTTTTGCAAATACACACGGAAAAAATGTGAAAACGAGAACGGATTATGAGGAATTGCTGGCAGCTGGAGCAAAGCAAATCGGTTTGTATTAACAGAGGATGCCAGATGATTTAGAAGAAGATAAATGGAGACGGATGGAAAGAAAAACCGATGACGTGGCAAAAAGGGAAAATGAAAGCGGCAGATGTGATCTTGGGAGCAATAAAAGCTGATATCCGGAGGCCTGCGATCACTGGGGAGTTGTTGGATCTTGTCGAGGAAGTGAGAAAAAATCTGAAGACCCCTCGAGGATGAAGATGATAAAAAAGGGGCTCTGCTGTAATCATATTTTTATGTAGCAGTGAAGTAAACTCAGCACTGAGAGACAGGAATAAGAAGAAATCGCTCTATAAATAATAAAAAAACGTTGAAACCCTGCCGTTGCCGTTGACCCTGATAGATCAAAGAAATCGATATGCAGCATTTTTCGAAATGATCGAAAAATCAAAGGACAGCATTGAAGTAAGCTCTGCGTTGAGAAAGAGGGACCAGAAGAAATCACCCAATTAATTTAAAATAATAGTCATTGAAAATAAGACCCTTTGGATTAAAGGCATCGATCTGGGGTATTTTTTAAATGGTAAAAAATACTGGAATTACAAAATAATTCTGAATTCTCATTGGTGGAGCGTTTGAAATTTTACCTTTTCTACGAAGAATTAAAAAGTTGGACATAAATTATTTAACTAACGAAATTAACTGTATAAGTCTCAACGATGTGGAATCGACCCATCGAGCAGGGTAATGAGCACCAACTACCTAGATTTCACTTTTTTAGTTTTATTATGATCAAGGTTTCAATCCTGAGGTTGACACAGGTATTGAAACCTTAGTCGGAATGAAAAAATAATTGAATCTACATAGTTGATGCTCATTTCCTTCCTTATTTATTGAAGGTTAATCACACGAAACGCAGAAATCTACATGTACATCTCCGCAATACCCCGAAAGACATCATCAGGGCGTGCCGTACACCAGCCAGTAAGGAAATAGAAAAAGTAATAGGGGAGGGAAGGTATGGTTAGTAAAGTGTGCTCTTGTAGAATTAGGGTTCTTCGTTCACCACATTTTAGCCTCCGATTAAAATTATTTTTATGTTAATGAAGTTTTATCGCGTATCCCACTAGTTCAAGAAGGCTATATTTGCCAACGTTTCGCGACTGTCTCTACCATTTTGTTCAGGGATGAAACGTCGAAACGTTGGCGACAACAGCCTTCTTGACCCGGTGGGAAACTCGAAAAAACTTCATCAACCTTGTTCCCGGAGAAAACACCAAACCCTTCATATTTTCAAGTTGACTCCATATTCCTTCATTTTTAAAAAGCTTTCGACAAGGTGCACCATAGTGAATTAATCTTAAAGGTAGAATCCTATGGAATGTATAAAATATCTGACTGAAGACTTCTGCTCTTTTTGAAGTTGTGAATGGTGCTGGGGAAGGAAAATTTATTGAATCTGTGTATTCGACTGGGAATTTATCTTATTTAAGCCTAGTGTGTAACCTTCAAGTCTCTATCGGCTCCAAACCCAGTCCGAATAGTTTTGCTACCCATTCTGTCTAAAGTTATGCTTATATGTATTCTATATGACTTCATCCATTGTCTTTTCTTATATACTCCCTCAAATCCTCCCAGACGAAAATAATTTCAGCTTTAGGATGCACTAAAGAATGAGAAATGTGTTTCTTTCGGATTAATCGTGGCGGTGGCTTTGCATAGAAAACCACATATTTTATGCGCGGATTATAAAATAAGCAGTTGATTATTTAGGATGTATTAAAATGCTAAATATCATGACAAAACAGGAAAAGACCTTAAATGACTACAATTGGTATAAATTTCTTTGAGAGGTTGTCAGGGAATAAATGCCTGTAGTGCTGCAAATTAAATGCAGAGCATGGAAAGTAGAGGAAAAATTATGAACTTTTTTCATGTTCGTCATTAATTTTCATTTCGTCATTTACTACCGATGTTCACTTTCAACAAATATGTATGTCGAACTTTACAGATAATGGGATGAGTATATTCAAAGGAGTGAATCAAAATGATGGGATAATTTTCAGCCATCATAAAATGTTGAAAATATAATAATGTAGCAAGACGTAAGGTTGAAATTCGATTCAGGGAAGAATATTTGACCAGCTTGTGTGCTCGCTAAGAAGAGCAGGATAAAAAGATGAACTTCGTTCCTTTTAAGTAGGATCGATTATAGTGAGAGCCAAAAATTATCTGAACTAAATAACCCTATCTAATTGTGATAAAATTCTCAAGTCTTAGTGTGCCTACTTGGCTAGGCTAGCCCTCCTAAAAACAAAAGCTTAGAAGCGTAGTTATTATTTTATTTAGTGCATGCATTATCTGTAGGTGGAATACCATTCCATTATATACTTGAACGCAGGCAGAAATAAAAAGGACTCCTTCATTTTCTTTAACGTGTGACACATACTGAAGCATTGCGACCTGTCTTCCCCATCAAACACCACCCAATGCACATCTTCAGGGGACATAAAGCCCATCTACGTTTATGTATTATCCTAAGAGGCAGTGGGTTTTCAGGACACCAGCCATGAAAAACGGAGGAAGAAAAAAATGGAATTGGAAGTAAAGAAAGCTAATTGTATATAAACCAAGTAGCTTAGTGTATTCCTTATGTTGTTGTAGTATCTAATAATGCGTGGGAAGAAGGAAGTTTTGTATCCAACAGTTCACCGGAGTCTCTCATAGTGGGATATAGCACACGGTTAAAATAACATCCTCCAGGCCACCCTGAGACTTGCGTGGTCTGAATGTTTCAAGCAATCTTAGCCTAGCGTGTAGCCTTCGAGTCTCTAAAGACTTCCAACCTAGTCCTTCCATCTGGTAATTTTAATGAATGAATTAATATTTATTGCTTCAATTAATATTAAAACAAGAAACATGACATAATAGAAACAGCGTCACAATTTCACTACAGTAATAGAAAAGTGACTCGTAGTAAATTGACTACTTAAACTGAACTGAACGTTAATAAAGGGTCCTGGAGCTTTAGGTACCCCATAAGACTAGCTTGTATTTGTGGCACCATCATTTAACAGGACCTCTGGTCACAGAAATAATCAAGGGAATAAATTGAACCAATAAAAAAAATTGAGGGAAACAAATTACATTTTAAAGCAAGATTTTAAATGAATAACATATCAAAAGCAGTTTGCTATACCATAAGGAATAGTGTTTCCTAGCACGTAAATAAAATGAAAGCTTTTGCTGTAAGAGATTTAAAAAAACCCTGTAAACTCTCATCTTTCAATAAACATTTTCTAATATACCTTCCTTCACTCTCTGATAATTCGTAGCTGCTTATCACGAAGTGTGCGGCCATGATACTTCTATATAAATGTTGGAGAATTTCCATCATAATTTCACTCGAAGTCCTCTCCATAAAGCAATGAGAACCACAAATCGCGAAATGATGGGTACCAATCCGACTACAAAAATTATGCCTTGCGGCAACGATCGCCACTCCATACCCTTTTACTCAGCGTAGGGAGTCCGACCATCCGAGCTGTGACCCCAAGTTTAAGGATTTAGAGCGATTTTTGCTTATAGACAGATTTGCGTGAAAATGTGCATACGTGTGTGCATATGTGATATCTATAGACAAAAATATTTATCATACTGATTTGGTGTTTTGGTAATAAAATACTATTTTAACACGTAGCCTTATGGATCATTAGAAGTATTTCGTAATAGTTCATTTAAATATGCACAGGTTTTCTTCTAAACGCGAAATAGCATATTTCTTATTATTATATTTGTTGCTGACAAATATCAAGGTGTCATGTCGGGTCCAATATAAAAAAACATATTTCAGTGTAATGTCGTCCAAATTACGAATACTGCGCTGAGAACTAGTCATAACGTGCGGCAAAAAACTAAAATATATTTCTTGTATCATTTCTATTAATGTATGTATGGTGACTTCCATATCATAAACGGTTGTTTTTTATTGAAATGTGGTCCAAGAATGTTTTTTCAACTTGCTTGAAAAAATATTTAAATGCGTGCACTCAATGACCCAAGATTACCGCTTCAGCCAGCTTTAGTAAAGCGCTGCGCCGTTGTTAGGATCAATTCTTCTTTTTTGCGCTAAATTATCTTGGTACTGGATTGTATTATTAGTGTTTCCATTGTGATTTATGCTCACCCTTGGAAAGCTGAAGTAAAGAGAAGCGGAAGTAAAACAGAAACTGAAAATGTGAAGCATTAAGTTAAATGTTAAGAAACTGAAATATTTCGTGGTCAACCAGATTTTGTCTTCTTACCGATATCAACTCGTGGGACTATGTCGGCTATTAACTAAAACCTAATGCTTTTCTGTTTTCTTGTGAACGTAAAATGATATTGAGAAGTAGGTCGTTTTCATTCACCGTAGTGCCTCAACAGAAAAAAAACATTTTCCCGAACGTGTAACGAAAAGAATAATATCAAATGAGGAAATGGAAAGAAGGAAATTTTAATTATGTGCATTTATTTTTTTTTTTGCAATTCAAAGGTTGATTTAATGATCTAAACTGATACCTCTGGATTTAAAATTAGAAGGCGTAAAATGCACCTTAATGTATATCGAAACTGAAGGTTTCATACCTATATTTCTCTGTTGGGTTATCGAGTGAGAAACGCTTTCGTCATTTTCTCCCAAAAAAAGCGATAGTAATTACATAATAAATGTACGTAATAGTAAGTACATAATAAATATACGTAAAATTATACCTATTTCGTACAATATTACCGATATAAAAACCGGTAAATACCCGTAAACCGGTAAGAATACTCTACGAGGCATAGCCATGCACTACATCAACAGAAATCATTCACTAGGTGGCGAGCAGTCTACTTTATCTTCCTGTTAGGAAGCGGTTAATGCGAAGAAGTGATACCAGGCGCTCGTGCTGGAACAGGCATTGCACTTTTTCATCAGTCTTGAGATATTGGTTATATTAAAAATTTTTCTTCATTCTTAAGACCTGATGAAAGCAGAAAGCATGGGTCAGAGACTGGGCTCGGAATACGCCCGCAGCTGAATCCCTTGCAGACGACAAGATTTCATTCTTTTAATGCGCCCATTGTCGCTTCCTCAGCCCAAGGAAGTGCTTTAGTTTACTTAATCTTCTTGTTTTCTTCCCCTCACAACGTCCTCTTGAGTCCCATTGCTGGGGAAAAAGACCGCAGACAGGCGGGATTCTCTCTCTCTTATTTACTAAACGGAAAATATTTCGCCCTGGCGGTTACCGGGAGTTCTGACCCGTGAATTCAAGGGAACTCAGTGGGCTACTGGGCAAGCAAAGGCCAGCTAGGAAACGGCGGGCTTGCTACATCTGACACGGGCAACGGAAGCCTTTAGAAATTCGAGGAATTCCGCTTATAAAACGCATTAGTCGTATATTTTTCAAGGGTATTGGCACTGACTTTGTGGAAACAATATATTTATCTTAAAGAAAGAAAAACATAAACACTGGTTAGTATTTTCCAACTTTTAATTACCACTGACCAAGATTTCCACACGTTATGCCATCTTCAGGGCACAATTTTACAAATATCTCCTTTATAATTTCTTTCGATATCTCCTTTATATCCTATTACGAATATCTCCTTTGCGATATTTTTAGATATCTGCAAAACTACCATGATTATGGCATAACGTGCCGAAATCTTGGTCACTGGTAACAAAAAGTGTAGAAATGTTAACCAGTGTGTCTGTTTCTCTTTCTAAAAGATGTCATATATATTGATTGGTGAATGGCGTTGAAAGATCAGACTGCATTTCCTGTGAAATTCTGCATTTAGTTCAATTGTTGAACTATTTGTGAATCAAATTTTGAGGATACAGGACCTAGCCACGGTGTTACCCTCTGAACGGAGTTACCCAAAATCGTGCATAAGTGCGAAAATTTCTCGAAGTATAAATCATTCGCCGAGATCGAGGGATCAGGGTTCGAGTTCTCACTCGTAGCCATACACCACCAAAGAGTCGCGTAGCTCACACGACTTCCAGCCTCGTCGTCCATCTCTCCTATTAATACAAAATAAAAATCATCCCAGGAAATCTGGATCCCCTGGTTAACACATTTTAGGTTCTCCTTGGACTTCCACCACATTCCCTTATTCCCTATATTCCAAACTATGACGGGCGTTGCCCGTAAAATGCGCCGCCCAGACCTACGTTAAAATATTTATTCATAATATTTTACACATTCTCTTTTTCATAGTGTAATTAATTTGAATAATAATTTCAATTTAATATTCTGTTAAGTTCCCCCAGCTGATTTGAATCGCTCATAAAATCATTTGCGCTTAAGCATTGCCCATCAATGAAATGTTAGACAGAGGTTTGCCTGACATAATCTTTTTAAGGTGGTTGAACTAATGTACAGTAAATATATTAGCATTTTCATACTTCTCATTGCAAAATCATGGAGCTTAGGAGGCCAATAGGGGTGGTATTAGTATAGCAGAACTTCGCGACACTGACCACTGGAGAATTAAATGTCTTTGAAGGTGAACAAGCGACTATGAGTGAGCAAAGGTTGACACCAAAGTACTCTCGGAGGGACCTCTGAAAGGATACTGCCTCCCTTTTGTCCCACTCCCTAGTATGCTTTCCTCACCCTTGCGTCATACTATTCACAAACGAGTGCCACCAAGTTTCGCTTAACTTACACCAACCTAGCTGCATGTAAGCGTAGGAAAATTGGCAATACGTATCGCGACTACATAATACTACTCTGTGATTATGCTTTCCATCGAATAAATCTCGAGTATTTTTATATTGCGCTGGTGAACGTTGGTATACAATAAAAGAAACGACCTTTCGGGTTTTTACCGATCGTTACCTGGCAGAACGCGAATCTAGCAATCTCCAATTGGGATTCTGCGGGCAGCATTTTGGGAAAATTACATTTTCACGAATCCCTTGGGCAATTTAGGATAGAGGTATGTTCTATTTCCGGCGCTATCCGTCGCTAAGTGGGGAACAAACATTTTTGCTGTATTTTTATCAATTATATATTGAGCACACTAACCCAATTATCTACGGTGTTTTTATATCAAATCCGAAGATCCTTACGAAAGTGAGTAGAATTTATACATTTAATGAAGAAATAACACAATTTTCAAAAAAGAAATAAAATTTACTCCCGACTCGGGTTTCAACGTTGATACATCATCTTCAGGTGATTCGTGAAATCTGAAAGTAATTGTAGGAACAAAAGAAATCTGAAATCTTAGTTTATACCTAGACCCACATATGGTGGGACATGAGAGGCTATGGGTGAGATTTGAAAGGAAATCATATTGAAAACTTTCGCTTGTTCCTTAACCCTTTATGGAAGAAAATGCTTTTATTGATAAATAATTTTTTCCTACTTATAATTAAAGAATGGAGGTAAGATAAACAACATTGACTATTTATTGTATTTTTAAAATGTTGATTACAATTTTCTGTACCAAATTTGGCTCATTGGGCATTTGTAAATGAACTTAAATGACTCCAGGGGTATGTTCCGAAAATAGAACCCCTGACATTAAAGGAGTAGAATGAATTCATGATATTTAAACGTCAACGTATTCGTAATTGGCTTAAACGCCGACGAATTTTAAGAATTTAAAGTAAGAAAAAAGTCCAAATATAATCGCCAAATAATGGTGTGGCGAATGCATTGTTTTCCTGCAATTCCAACCAAGAGATACTAGTCGAGATGTTAACTGCATTGTGTACCTTTACACTTTGTTGCGTGAGAAAGTGTAGTAGTGATAACCTCACGATTCTATGATCGTTCTCCTCTTCTTCTTGAAACAGGCCTTTCTCCTATTTTTCAGTGGAAATTAGTCCTGAATATGGGTTGTGGATTTCCAGCAGTCTTTCAATCTTTTTGGTGGTCTTCCTATCGGTCATACTGCTATGAGAGATGTTATCTCTTGCAACGCGGAGGAGTCAGTCTCCCATCATTCTACCGAAGTGCGCGAATTTTCTCCGCTCTCTTGTCCAACGGACGACGTCGTTCATGTTTGACCACTGTATTTACTTAATATTTCTTTTTCTATGCAGAAGTGCGTTGCCCGTCATCGTTCTCATCGTCCGCTTTTTTGTTACTCTCAGTTGTCTTTTTGTGTGCATTTTTTCAGCTGTCGTTTCTGCACCGTGCGTCGTGATGGGTTGGACACGTGTTATATATGCGCGATTTACATTTCGTGCATATATTTATATCTGGAGGCCAGTATTCGCTCGGATTGTAATTTATCTTCAGGGCGAATGCTTGAAGAAATCGCATGAAAATTTATGGTGGAATGTCGTTGAAAACACGTCGTATGTCCACCAATCCCTTACTTCTCCAGCTGCGGCATGTGTCATCTTGTCCCGTGAATAAACAAACAACCACGGCCGTAACCATGTAGCTTATCTTGAACAGGATGGTATAGCCGATTTAACATGCATCCGGAACGGGTGCGGAATGCGGAACGCGGAAATGCATCTAGCCAATCACTAGCAAGGATATATTGGAAATGCGGAGTGTGATTGGCTGGATACATTTCCACGTTCGCATTCTGCACCTGTTCTGGATCCATGTGAACGGCTTAAAACACCGAAATAGTGTTTTTGATCATAACTATCGAAACCCGTAGACAAGTAAAGCCAAATTAAACGCTAGATATATAAACTTTCAACTTACTTGTGCAATTTGGTGTATTTACTATTGACTTAATTGTGAATGTTTAAAGTCGGAAAGTAAAAATACCTCCCTTAAAGTCCGCGTTGATTCCTATGGTTTTCATTGAATTGGCCTGGAAATCTTTTGTGGACTCAAATTTGATGCCTTAACGAATTTTGCCGAAGATTATACCTAGTTCTTGAATTTGTGTTGTCTAATCAGAATTGTTGGAGAAGTTTTCGAGAGATATTTTTACATGCATAGATACATACAATTAATACTCATTTAATATCCCGTTCGCATTACTAGCTTCTTCCGTTATGCAAAACGATGGTATTAAATTTCGACCCGCATATCCGCCTGTCTTTAATCACCATGTTATCCATAAGTATACTGGTATAAACTAGTATTTAGTATGAAAGACCGCAAGCATTCCCGGTGGATGATGTGCATGGTGTCTTCTTGGGTGTGGCATCGGGTTAGGCTTTCCATAGCCGATGTTTCAACGAGTTGTGTCCTGAGGAAGATGAGTGAGCTCGTCGAAACGTCGGCTATGGAAAGCCTAACCGGGTGCCACACCCGAGAAGAATTCATCCATTGTATTTAATACCTTTAACTTGCACCATATTTGTTTCTCACCACCCACCCGTCACTTGAAGATGATAGCGATTGATCGCATGACCATTATAACTATCGTGTTTTCGGATGGCAGAAAACAACTATTACTAGTGACTAGGTACAACCAGTGCTATGATAACAATGGCTAAGTTACCTGGTGGAAAAAGTTACCATGGTCGGTATCAACATTTCTAATTCTTACCTTTGTAATGGATTATCATGGTATAAAGCTAGTAATATGAACAGGGCATTAGAGTAAGTGTGCTGAGGTAGCTTTGTTCACTATACCCCATTCTCCGATTTCTGCGATCTTTTTATGGTTCAATATTTGGGAATCCCTCAATGTTCTTGGCGGTGGAGCTTTAGGGTGACACGAGAAATAATACTGCTATGTAATTAAAGGAGGCTCGTATTTCGTCCTCATCTCTTTAATTGATTCATGTTCCTCTGTTATTGCTGCCATTCAAGTCCTTCCGTAAGCAGTTTCGGGTTTTCATTCCCAGTGGATATCCTTAGTTATTGGCGTAGGGGATCACGTCTGGTGGTGAGTAACAGCGCCAGACCCGCGCAATATTTGACTGATTAATTTCATCATCGACATACGCAAGAACGAGCGGAATTCTGAAATGCCATTCCAATAACGTCTCTGGTGTCATGAGATATCGTGGTGGAGGGGAGTCCTTTTCCTGGTGGTTTTATTTCGCAGATCATAATAATTTACAGGAGGTGCTAATATGTGAAATAATGTAGTCAAGGCCCTTTTCAACGAAGCTCGCCATCTAGTTTCTTTCAGCAATAGGTATGGAGAAATGTGTAGGGTGATATTTGGAAGCACTTGGCGGCACAAAGCTGCACATTTTTAATATATCGCGTTTAGTTTGCAGCATTTAGGCCAATGTACCGTGGCGCCACATGTGAATCCGTCGGTACTAAAGCGTAGTTATTCCTACCATGTAACTAAATTATTTTTACGTCATAATAATGACTCCCATAAGTCATTTTCACGAATTGTAATTAATTTGAAGATGGATGGTTGGTCGTAAAACACGAGATGCAACATTCGATGGGAGAGTCATTTCTTTAGTTCTGCTTCAACCATACGCTCCCAGGAAGAATCATAATCCAATCCTCATTACATGATTCTCATTAAAAAATCAATCAAAAAAATACAATTCTAATTGTACTAAAGTTATGTTTACAGTGAGAAAAATTGTTTCACGTCTTTTGTAGCTTGAGGAAAAGTTCACTCTGGAAAGAAAACACGGAAGAGAAGAAATTATTGATGCTAAACTGGCGTAATTTTATTCAGCCTTTTATTTATTATTTTTATTTTCAAAGAATTGTTCAATTCATGCTAAATAATATTTTACGTTTCCCTTCACTACAGTCTTGCAAAGCTTCGTGCTTTGAAACATTGAGTCAAAACCCCCCAAAAATACATATCTTTTGACCTATAATAAAATCCCAACGTAGCCTGAATAGTTTCTTCTTGTAATTGGTAAGGAGTAATGTCTAAAGGAGTATTTTGAAGCGTATGGAAGCACATGTAGCAGCACCTTTTGAACGTACCGTTTATAGCTTGTAACATTTTACCGGCGTCCGACCGGAAAACATGGCTCGACGAGGTTGAGTTTGAGAACTCTGTGGTTCGGTGCGCGGGACAAATGAAGTAATGTGTGGCCTACGTTAGCTGCTGGTGGCATCAGTTCATATCCGAAGTTGTCACACTTTAAAGCCCATCCCAATCTTTCATACTCATAGTAGGAGCCAAGGCGCAATGACGCTCGCGTGCACAAAGAGAGATTTGTTAAAATTAATGCGAGAAAAAAAATCAGTGAAGGATTGATCGTCTCATAAGCTTTATGTCTTACATGTTAGATCCGTTCATGTACTTATAGCTCTTTGGCTCGAACATACTCTTAATAAAAATTTACTGTTACTTTGCTCAATTCAAAAAAGGATAATCTTAGAAGAGTTGAATGACAATAAATGCAGGAGCTAAGGAGATACGCGACCAGATTTTACTCCAAAGTCTATAAGGAATTGAAAAACTACAGCGGGTAAGTGTGAGTTGTCATTTGCCGAGCTAATACTTCTCGGTAGAGTAAAATTTCAAGCTGCTCTCGCGCGTCCATTCTACTTTCTGCTTTCTGACACTCAATGGTCAGTAGGCGGAAAGAAATAGCCAGGATAGATTCTTGTGTGTATTAAATATTTCACAAAGTTGGAGTTGTCATTTTGAGAACTAAAAAAAAAACGAAGGTGCTTCTTATTCTTCCTTTAAAATTTTGGTCCGTGTGATTAACGAAAAATATTGAAATTTCTGATCTTCAGTCGTTTTTTTATGGGACTGTGTTGCAAAAGTGCTTGGCTTGAGGCTTATGAAGTTTTTAATTACACCGATTAAACAATTTCAATAAATTGTGTAGTGCGGAACATAAAAATTAACTTTGCGTACCAGAGTCTTTATCACAAGACGTGTTGGTTTTGAAAGTTACTGATTCTGAAAGTGATAGTATTTTATTCACTTTCGCACATTTACAATACTATTGAATATCTGTTAAATAAGATTTGCATATTAATAAATGTTAAATGCCTAATTAACTAAAATTAAATTTTCAATAGGATTTCTGTTTTCGCTCAAAACCTGATACCATCGTTCGACAAGAAAGATGTTTTTGATGTGCTCGACAACGTAAGCAAAGGATCAGAGCCAGCTGGCGATAGTGGTGAGGTGGCGAGACGACTCATTTAGGCAGTACACAGGTAGTGGCGGCAATTCCATTATCAGCCATGTCAGTCGTCAAAAGGATGCCAATTCGTGAAATTGAAAAATGGCACACATATTTCCTTAAAATACAAATTATTACCTCTGTAGGAAAAAATAGAATTTAGTACCGTCAGATATTAATTTGGCACCGCTGTTTGGCGTAGGGATCGCCGTCCATCGCCGCAAATCCAAAGCACCCACAAAGGCGCAGTTTATTTAGGTTTGGTAGTTCAGGAATTGCCGGATAGCGCCACTGCGCACTGAAATGAGCATCAGAGAACTCCGTGACATCGAATTTGATTTAAGTTCCAAATTTGGTTCCGAATTTCCGGCACTGTAGTCAGTACTTATTTCTATGCTGACATAAATGTCGTGTAATACAATATTTATACCTAGCCTCAGCCATCATCTTAAATTTTTTGTTTTGAAAGGTATAGCAACAAATTTTGAAAATCTATTCATTATTTTATTTGAAATTGATTCCTGTATTTCATAGAAAAACTTGGTCCATCTAAGCGAAATGGCTTGTCAGACGGTTCCACATATCAAACAAACAAAGCGGCATGTAACAAAATGTCAAATTGCTATTCCAAAAGGCATAGAGCAACAATTTAAATGGTTAAGTTACAATACATCTGGCAACATTCTACAAATTAATCGATATAAACATTCCACATTATAAATGTATCAGCTATTACAGATTACAAATTTTATATTTCATCAATTAACCATTCTTATATTTTTTTTTACCTCCGCCATCCCTTTTAGGTCTTTGAGATGTTTGAGTATACAATTGAGTGTGCTTGGTACATAATATTTGGCCAACCTTTTACCATAAAAGTTTTTATAATTATATGTTTCCAACAAAGGAGAATTTCTTTTTAGCATGATATTCTTGATATTTCATGTAAAAGTTGTCTTTGTATGATTTATCGCAGTCACAAGTTTCTCTGCAACAATGTTTCGCGCACGATTTCTTGCACGACAACACTTCCCGAGGATTCCCACGTCATTGGGAACTTTGGGAGGATATCGCAACGAGCTTTGAAATGGCCTTTGTTAACGAGTAGCAGTATACGTCTCAAAGTAGCATCTTGGCGCCAGATGTACTATTGTATTGCGAAACTATTGTAGATGTAGAAAACGGAGTCATAAAACTTGTTGCTGAACGGGTCTTAGAGAACTTGGCTATGCAAACTGAGCCGCAAGGAATATTTGTATAACTGTTGAAAAAAACGATGGTTATATCTTGTTTACTAAACAAAATGTTATTTTTATTATTTAATTCCTCCGTACGAGCGAAGCTGGATTTCCTTCCTTATGTCTGTTGGGTGGCTGAATAAAAAACTCTTAAAGTATAGAACTGATTCTAAAATCGGATCCGCAAACAATCTTGCACAATAAATATTGCGATTACTATTTCATAAGACAGAATAAGTACTTTCCATTCAACTCAGTGAGTTGTTTAGTTTGAACCACAGCAGTGTAGTTGCTTTTCATTTGTTTCATACACAGTGCTCCTGACGAAGCCGATCAAAATATTAGAGGGCAAAGAACTGCCACGATGGTAACACTGGTAGCATGTAGGGTGCAGAAAATACTCGTTGTCTTGTTCCAGTTTCTTTTTCATTAAAATATTTTTCCAAAATCAGTAAAATATTTGCCGTTACTTGATCTCGGATCTGCAACCCTCAGTTAGTCCAATATGTTACCCCTGGGCCACCCCGACCCCCAATTAAAAAAAACGACTACTACGACAAATTGGACTAAGGGCAACTGAAAGTAGGCGTGAATAATTTTAATGATTATATAGCATTTTGAAGTCCGGAACAAAGATTTGTGACCTGGGGAACCCTGATAATTAAACTCGGAGACTATTTTAATCCCCTATGGAGAGAGATACGCGATGTGCCCTTCAGCTGACAAAAATATTCTGCGGAAGTGCCACCATGTTTCATGTTTCGATACACCTCCATTTAAAAACCATCTCGGGCCCAGACCAGATACTCGCGCTGTTGCTGGAGTGCCACGTCTTGAGTTTTGTATTCGAAGACGGTGAAGCGGAGAAGTTGAAAGGTTCTACGTCGGAGGAAGAAGTTGGCGGTGGGATGGGGATAGAGCGCGGGAAGGTTTATGAGCGACTCGGGAAAAAGAGCAACTCTTTGACGGGATGAGAGATGGCGGAGGAGAGTTTATGGTGGGGGGGGGGGGAGGGAGAATTCAGGGGGTGGGAGCACCCTCGGAAACTTGGTCTTCTGGTTGAGCATGTGATGAATATACAGGGGGCGGATGAAATATGTCCCGAATCCAAATGGCAATTGGCGCTGCAATATTACCGTGGAACCAGGAGGAAGTCGTTGAAAGAAGCTCTTGGCAGCTGTTGGGGAATCTCGGCTAATGACTTGAAGTATCAGCTGCAGAATAAAGAAATATGAAGGTTATTTTTGGAGCGAGTTTTTGACGAAAAAACTCTTTGAGTAAATTTAAGGTTCGTTTTTAAAGGATATTAAAGTAGGTTGGTTGGGAATTTGTGAAGTTGAATAAAAACTAAGGTCATTTGAAGTATCAGCTGCAGCATAAAGAAATATGAAGGTTATTTTTGGACCGAGTTTTTGAAAAAATTTGTTTTAGTCATGTACGATTCGCTTTTGAAGGATCTTAAAGTTGATTGGCTGGTAATTTGTGAAGGCGAATGGAAACTAAGGTCATTTGAAATATCAGCTGCAGAATAATGAAATATGAAGGTTATTTTCGGAGAGAGATTTTGAAAAATAAACTTTGAAGACTTGTACGCTTTGTTTTTGAAGGCTGTTAAAGTTGCTTGGTTAATTATTTGAGGAGGTGACTGAAAACTGAGGTCATTTGCGCTGTTTGAGGCAGGTGGATATCCTGGTAAGGATATTTTGGTGAATGGAGGACGGGTGCATGGAAAGTAACGCGGCATCGGCATTAGCCTACTCGCAACGAAAGTCTTCAAAGGGGTTTACATGTCAATGTCACATCCAAAGAACTGAGTACTACACCTTTAAGTACTCCTCACATTGCATCCACTGCCGGGATTAAAATGCGCACCTTTGGGGTGAGAAGCTACCTTACAGCACTGAGTACATACAGAGTCTCTGAATTGGTTGCACCCTATGCTATTTTACGTAATTAATTTTGCGCGCGTACTCCATATTTTAGCCAGTTCCTATTGCTTGAAATCATTGCATAGCGCTCAGTGATTTTTAACGAATTGCATCTCTAGGTGGTACAAAAAGGCAAATGAATCAATTGTTCATTCAGGCCTAACTAAAAGCAATGATCTTTAAGCAAGAAAGTGGGAACGTTCTGATTTAAAGAGAATTCTAGAAAATCTGCAAACCTAACATTTGTAAAGGTGACGCATAATTTTCTCGTTCATGTCTTGTTCACCTGAGGGAAATATGAAAGAAATATTGCCCAATGTTCTCTTTAAAAGGTCATGTTTTCTCTTTTTTCTCCACCACTTAACTATATTTACTGGCCGGAAGGTAATCTACTAGGAAAATGTTGGATTGTATCAAATATTATTAGAGCAATTGTCGATTTTGGCCTCTCTGTATGAACTCTATGGCTCTAGCCATTATATCAACCCGATCCCCGATCGATCGTATCCCGGATAAAATTAATCGATTAATTATTAATACTGTGATCGGTATATAAGAACCTATTCAAGATGGTGTGAAGAGTATTTATAGCATGGGATACCTAGGGTTACATGTTTGTTTTCTGAGGAACAACTAGTCTTTATATGTGTGCGGTAAGATTTAGTGGATAGAAAAAAACAACTCAGTACTGAGAGAATGTATGATCGAAATAAGTGTGACTACAGTGGTAATTAATCTATTCCTTTTTCCCTTCATGTTTTTTATTTCACTTCAGTCCAAAGTCTGCTAATATGCATCACGTTTATCAATCAATTTAATTTCGAGCTGAAGTCAAACCGATGTGAAAGTCCATCATCAGTGAAAACCATCGAGGAGTCTGCTTCTCGCTCCTCAGGTTTCGTTTATCTTGAATTTTCTCATTCCCCTCAGCCGCCATTATTACACACTTCTTTCTCTTCCCTTCTTAAAACAAACCACGCCGTAAATTATATCAATTGTATTTTGTTTTCCATCGGAAACCAAAAGAAGAACGAAGGAGAGGGCTGACTCGGCTTGCTTCTCAGATCGACCTGACCAGCCGGCCAAGCCGATGTGTGATCGGTGGTTAAACGTAGTGGTGAATAGTTCTGTTCTGAGCTTAATCATTTGAAAACATTCAAGCTTCCTTCTGTTCCAATTCCTATTTTGTATTATAATTACCACTACTCAAATTAGAAACTCACTGATTTAAAACTGTCAATTTCATTTTAAAATGTAATACTTAGCATTGGGGGTGTAATTCGTTTCGTGAGTATTAAGGTATTAAGTTACGTATTTATTGAGTTCAGCTCCTTGGGTCATTCAGGAACCAAATAAAAAAGTAATTCATTCCAGGCCACGTAAAAAATAATTTCATTCATCATTTCCTTTCCATTTTCCCCTTAGTGATATCTTCGGTTTCAACTTCAAAATGAAGTATTTGCTGCTCGATGTAAATTATACAGAATAATTGAGAAAACTTTGCCATTATAGAGAAAGGTTCTTCGGGTTCATTTAAAGACAAGTGAGGCTCATCAATAAAGCTTCCAACGAAGTATAAGTTGGATGAATGTGGTAGGTACAAATTGTTCCATCTTGAGAAAGAGGAAACCGAATTTACATACAGAATCGATAAAACTTTCTCTCTACGGCAGAAAAAGCCTGATGCAAATGTTATCGATTAGTGACGTCTAAATGTTTTGCTCATTTATTTCGGAAATATTTTAGGGATGTCTTGCTCTGAGAAATATATTGTACTGGTAAAACGTTTTTTGAAGGATATTCTTGGAACACATGCTCCTCTGTTAGTCGTTTGTCCATGTACGTGAAGTTCAACTTCCACGAATAGTGGCAGGAAGACAGATCCTGGTAAAAATCAGGCATCTCCCAGTAAAAACTTATTTTTTTGAGTTTTTCCATTGACTTACAAAAAGGTACTCATTGTAGAAAGGGGAAACCTGTAATATCAATTTAAACTTTCTTTAATTGGTGACTGCTATTGTATTTCGCCTAGGGTTAACAAGACGAAAAACAAATGACGAATTTCTGTTTAGTGAAAGTCTCCCTAAAAACGATATCATGCTTTCAAGTAGGAAATTTATCAAAACTCAACTTAAAGTGAATTTAAACAAACAATCAATGAAAGGCTGAATTATATCCTTTATGGATCGTTGTAATTTTTTGAAAGCTAGTGAAAGATTTTGCACTACTAGTTGTATCCTGTTTTTTTTGTGATTTTTTAAATCTCGATTTTCTATTTCAGACGGCGATGAAATAATCCTTTTTCTCACGCAAGTACCCTCGTGGATTTTTGTATCTATGCTACGCCAGGTTTAAATAGGGCGTATTTCGATATTTCTTTGATGTGAATTTTATTTTAACTCGACAAGACCCCTGCAGTGCTCTCGGCGTTTAATAGCTTTGCCTGTTTGTCTTATAAGTTCTCAAGTCGCCGAAAGTTTGAAAATTGGAGTAACAGTTACTCTCCGCTTCTGTTCTACTTTTGCAAACGCGCGAACTTTGGAAATCCTTAGTCGGCAATTCTTGTTTTTCCTCTCCTCTAGCGTGAAGAAAAGAATGCAATATTTGGATTCTTAAAACATTTTTACATGTGTTTCACAAGAGAGTACTTCGCGCTGATTTTATTATTATTATTTGTTTACTACTACTAGATTGAGAGCCTAAATAATTAGTGATCCAGTGCCGAATATTTGTCATATTTATTTTACTTGAAGTGTTCGTGAACGTAAAACACTGCTTACGTTTTCTTAGTTGAATTAAAATCCTTTGTTGTTCCTTGAAAGAAGATAGTTCACGAATAATCATTCCTTCGATTTATCAAGCGTACATCGCAGATACAACAGTGATTATTCTTTCTCTTTTAACATATTTTGGTAGAACTTAAGTTTTCAACATTGATAACTCTCAATGTGAAAAACAAAAGTTATATCATCAAATTAACTGCAACCAATTTTTAAGGGAATCTAAAAATATTTTCATGTATAATCAAAATGGGATTAAAGAAGATATAAAGAAATAAATAGTATTTTTCTGTCAGTGAATGAATCTTGAGGGAAATAGGTTTCCTCAAGACTTATTTACCAAGTACTTTTCCGGTGATATTCCACCAATATTTGGATGGAATTGGAATTCAGATTCTCATTAGAAACCAGGAAATACGACAAACATTCATTTCGAGCTCTGAACGCCAAGCGCAAGATGTCTTCTTGCCAGGATTGGACCTCGATATATGCGAGCGCCGAGAGAATATGGGAAGGGAATATAAAATTTCCTTCTGTAGAAGGTGTTTGCTTGCTCTGCAGAGAAGACACGCACTGTATTCTGGGGTTCTACATGGCGAGAAAAAAAGACATATATGGTTCTGCCCATTGTTTACCTCATCTGCTGCCCCACCAAATATTTTACATTCACCCTTTTCTTCCTTTTTGTTTTCAACTCTTCGATGTGGTCAAGTCCTTCTGTACCTACTCCTCCATCCAATCCCACCTATTCCAATGCAGACCAGTGCTCCGCGTCGTCCGGATTTTTTCGTGCTCTTTTTGTTCTGGTGGTCCACAGTTTCGCCGCGTGGAACCCTCTATCTAATTCCGTTTCCGCCTCTGCATTCTGAAAAACTTCCAGAGAGTGCTCTTTTATTCGTGCTTTGAGGAATATCCTCCTGAGAGTTGCTTCAGAGATTCCTGAGCAGGAGGCACGAAGACGTCTGCCTAAGAGAATCAAACGCGTCAGTGCATTTGGTGTATAACGGGAAAGGGAGTGTTGATACTTCTTCGGTAGGATCCTATTTTCTCCACCAGACGACGGGCGTAATCTTTGCGCGAAGAAGGAAACGATCTCTTCTGGAAGTGTAGGAATGTGACGGGTGTTGAATTTCAGATGAACAAAGGAGTGCGATAATGCTTTACGTTTCAAATCCTTTTTCAGACGAGTTTATACTGTTTTTTGAAGTGTGCGCCGCGCTAACTTTCCAGCTTAAAACGGAATTTCAAACAGTCTGGGCCACTCTGATTCTATTGTCAGTCGTACAAAGCCTACGTATAGGTGTAGCAAAACTTGGTGGCACTCGCTTGTGAACAACATGACGCAAAGGAGAGGAAAGCATACATGAGATGTGGGTTGAAGCGGCCGAGCCTTTCTCCAGAGGACCCTGTGGGACTCCTTTGATAATTTTGCCCGCTCATCAACGATTGGTTTACGGTCAGTGTCCACTAATCCTCCACTGGTGAGTGCCACAAAGTTTCGCTATACTTATACTTTAAACATATGGGCCAAGTTTATTCTTGCGAACGAAGATCCTCTTTGGAACTCCTTAATTCCTTTTTAGGTTAATTAAGAGCAAAAATTATGCTGATTAAACAATTTGTCGCTAACCACAATAAAACAGTTTAAAAATGTTATCCTTATAAACATTTCTCAACTGCAATCCAGTCGATCCATATTAAGTTATATCAATCGGCATGAGTACATATGCTAATTATTTTCTCTAATTGTCTCTTCTGAATTTATTGAAGAGCTTTCCCTCTATTCGAATGAGCAATGGATACCCATCACAGTAAACTAAAAACAAACGAAGAAGTTCTTTTACACTTTGCAGTATTTCCTTGGGTTTTCAAAGGTTGTTCGTATACTAATTTTAAGTACCACGCTACTTTTTCATGGAATTCCAAATGCGTTATTGTCTCGGTCTCACTTAAGATATTACATACGTGGTCAGGACGGTCAGGACATTCCAAAGTTATTGAACTAGTTGATTCTTTCAACAAAGTTTATTTTTTACCCCAGCCGACGTTTCAAATTTTATCAAGCGATATCCTGTCCCGCTCTTCTATGTCTTGAAAGTAAATTTAAAAAAAGGATCGACAGTAATCTTGAAGTGAAACTTTGTAAGGGAAAATTTTTATTCCATTTTATAGAGCATTAAATAATACATTACCGGAGGACCGAGCTTTACTCGGTACACTATAAATATCAATTATTTGTAAAAAAATGTAATGGAAATTAATGATATTTAATACATAGAGGATTTCAGCTTTCCCGGTGAAGATGTATATCAGCGATCTTCAGGGGTTTCACTAGGTATTTACACAGTCCCCCATGGACCTAAATACCCGGTGTAAACCCCGAAAGATTTCTGACATATTTAATACAATTTCTTTAAAATTTTTATATATTTTATCCTAAACAAAACATGTCATTAAGAATGGATTACATAGGCTTTCTTGAAAATAAAAAGTCGTAGAATGCTCATTTTATATAATATATATATTTTATAAAAAATAATTATTAATTTAGTAATTTACTAAATCAATACAGGTTTTCCTTTAAATCACTTGATTGATTTCTAAAAATAACTTCAATAGTACTTTTTTACGTATTAATGTCATTTGCTAGATTGTTGCAACGTATACATAAACAAGGGCCGAATTATGGCAATGAAATGAACCAGCCAATCAAGTGCTGGTTGGTAAGTATTTAGAAATAAAGAATACCTTTTTTCCTCCAATTTATATGAAAGGCTCAAACCCGAGCGTAATATATCTTAAGCTTACTTATGCATAATTGGCTAATCGATTTGAGTGACAGCAGGTGCGTATTAAAACCTTGGCCAAGCAGTTGCAAATTCGAACTCGTCTGCCAGTCCAGTCTGCTGGTGGAATTTTCCTAGAAGGACCGTTTCAATGGAAATTTGATGTGAAGCTTTGAATAAGCAGCTTAAGTCGCAGGGGAAGAAGGAGTTATTATGACCACGAAATGTTTAGTGAAAACATTTTAATAAACAAATTATGGATTTCAATATTAGCTCAAATTAGAGACCAAGTGATTAAGGCGAATAAAATAGGCTGCTTCCATCATACCATCTGGGAGAATAAGTATAGTAGTCTAGGACCTGCAAAATAGCATTTGATGACTAGAGAGTTTCCTTTGGTACACATGGTAAGATCGTTTTGCGATTTTGAGGTCAAAAATATCCCTTAGGTCTCAATGGGGGATTATAATTCGAATGCTTTTTCGGTATTACCGTTGAAATAAAATTTGCAAAGGTTTTCATATAGATTTACGGAGTTGATTCGAAACATTTAAGGCCTAATAACAAAATACCTAATCGTAGAAAGTTGCATTTTTTTTCTGTTTCCGCAAAACGACCACTGACGTTTCATCTCTTTCATCGATCAAAGGCCCGTGGTTCGATTCCGGGTGAAGACGGATATTCTTTCAAAGTATTTGCTAAATCTTTATACTGTTGTATTTCCGGCTGAATTGGACATCTTCACGAAAGCCTTTTCAAGACATCTTTTAGAATGGATCGGGAAGAAGAGGGAAGAAGCGATGGATCAAATGACGTAATGGCCGTTATGGGAAGGCTGCCCGTCCATTCAACTTTAGACTCGTATATCTCTGGCAATTTTTGGAATCTTAAAGAGATAATTTGCAAATGATCATTTGTCTTGGTCCCCTGCAAGATTAAGTTGTAAGTAAAAATCGTGATTCACCCCCATTCATGGCGTCATCAAAATGGCGTCCGATTAATACTTACATAATCTTTTTAAATGCTACTTCTCACGGACTATTCCTTCCGTGGAAAAAGTATTGGTGCATTCCATCTATACGTTTCCTCTATCAATCCTCTATCAATATATTTATTCTTAGTATTATTATTTGTCTTTCGTTACCGTCTATTACTATTCGTCTTGTTGTCCATTGTGTTAAACAATGTAAATTTTGAAAAGGGTTATTCATACCCGTGAATAAATGTTAAATATAAAAAATAAAAATTCCTATTCATAAAACTTAAAATAATATTTTGGCGCATTTAAATTATCCCATATTGCCATAGCAGCTTTTTGGCATAAAATTCAAATTTTGGGTTAGCTTTTGATGCGTAAATGTTTTTTTTGGGCAAAATAACGATAAGATTCGGAAGAATAAGCGTATAGCAACGTATACTAAGGTGAGAATATTCGAAGTAAAATTCATACCAATGCTGATCTCTGTCACTGAGGCAAGACCGGAGACAAATATAACTTAAAGAAATGAACTACTACTACTATGAACTAGAAACCACAGAAATGAAAATCCTTCAAAGAATTTCAGGGAAAACCTTATTGGATAGAAGGAGAAGTTAAAACATAAAAAAAGTTCACCTAGTAGAGAATATGAACGAATGAGCAAACGGGTAGAAGCAGGAATTGAATGGTCACAAAGATAGAACGGAAAATGGAAGAATAGATAGATAAACCGCCAGATGGAAGAAGACATTTGGACAGACCAAGGAAAAGATGCTGGGTCATTATAAATAAGGAGTAATGTGATCATGTACGGAAGGAATTAGGCGTCGGCCTAGGGAGAATGCGGGAAGGAGAATAAAGATAGTGGCTTCTAAATGCAAGTCGCAGGAATGCATTTTTCTTGCACTCCGCTGTGCCCGCGGAAGTGGCAAGGCCGCCGTGGAGACACGCAACCCGCGCTTTGGATATGTAAAGTATGCTGCCTAACATGAGGGTATATGCAGTTGAAAGGTCGCATTACACGAGGCATTTCCTTACGCATTCTGATGCGTGAACCATCATCATCAACAATCATCAATCCGGAGGTAAGTTTGCTGCAGCTATCCACTCCATCTTCCTCTCTGCCAACCATTTAATTCCTATTTTAACAGAAAACTTACTCTTTTCCTTCCTTCCTGTGAGAGAGGTTGCTGGCGGCAACCGAAATATCGGAACTTTATTTGTGATTGTTTCTTCTCAATGTTTCTATGTAACACACCGCCTCACTGTTGGCACCGTTTATATGTATATTTTTTTCAAGCATATTTGAACTTAGAGGTATAACCCTCCGGGTCAGTGTGGACGGACGGGGGCGTCCTCCTCCTCCTCCACGGGAGGATGTTCATCGTGGCAGTATGAACTAGCCTTCCCTCGGTCCAGCTCGGGGAACTGCGTGTCTTTCCGTCACCTATATACGCGTGTGATTCATTTAGCTTCTTTCGCCTTTTTGTGTATTGAAATGAGTGTAACCATTTATTAGTTTTTTTTAAAGAAATATAAATCCGGTTTGAGCCACGAAAATTTGTGCAAGCAAATGTACTGTCCAATAATCAAGGGGTGTAGGTGAGTGTGGTGATCAAAGCGATCCTCCACTACCATGATCAGAGATTTTTTGCCTCCATGTCATGGATGACCGAGAATAGTTGTTTTCCGACTATTTTTCTCAGGGATTAAATTCATTGCTTCTTTATACATATGAACAATTAAGGTACTTGTAGCACATGAATAGCGTTTGCCGTATGTTTAGGATAAATACAGCTACACCCTTGTATCACAAAAGTTTGATCTACATTTTTTAGCCCCTTTGAAAGAGGCAATATCAATTCATGAAAAAACGACCGATGAAAAATCTATTTCTATCCTTCTGAAATAAACTACCATTCGTTTCATTTTGGGCTGGAAAACGTTATCGTACAAATTGAAAGTGAGAAGAAATGATATACGGTAAAGGGGATCCAAGTTAAAAAAGTAAAGCATTGAAGTTGTTGGTGTCTCTTCCGCTATTGTCAAATCAGTTTATTTTACATCCGCTCTTATGCAAGCAGTACTTACGCCCATAAACGCTCATAATTTGTGAAGCATAGGAGCGATATTTCCTTGATGAATTTGGCTCTTGTTAACATTTCCCACCGTCACATATGATGCATTTTTATTGACATTTTAAACGCGCTAATTGGCCTCAGGTTGATATAATAAAAATCTCTAACGAGGCATTGGGAGCAGCTCCGTTCGTTTAGCGGTTAGAGAATACAGCCTCATTATCTCGCGTGAATTTGCTTTATCATTTCCCTATATACGGAACGCATTCCTACCTATCTGTGTGCCTACTCCGGCCCCTTGGCGTGTAAATTTTCCCTCCCCAAAACCTTTCGCACAGGCTCTTCATATAACCCTTCGATATGCGTCAGCGACTCATCCCAGTCTGTGGGTCGGGTCGCGCTCTCACGCCCGAACACCTCGCCTATCCCCCGAACCAATTTCCGATAACCTCCTTTCCACCCCTACATCCCTCCCACTATCTAAATCTCGCATATTTCTCCTTTTCTATCGCTCCCACTTCCCTCGGTAGGTAATCCTTTGCCTGGGCTTCCGGCTCATGATAGCGTGCGAGTGCCTGCCTCTTCCTATATGTAATCCACGCCGCCTCCACCATCCTCACAATGCTCGTGATCCCATCTTCACCTCAATAATTTAACCACGCTTGCCCATGTTCCCTTCTATACCATGGCAACAGTTTCTTTCGGCAGTGTTCCTTCATTATAGTCAATGAATATATCGGGCGGTAATACTAATCACCAGAGGTGCTGGAATATCGGCTAGTGGCACTGAGAAGGTTGACTCTTAGTGCCACCAGCCGATATGCCAGCATCTCAGGTAAAAAGTACTACAGGCCGATTATATCGTCTTCAGCTTCTTAAGTGAAAATTACAACAAGCCGATTTATCACCCTCAGCTGTTTGGGCGAAAAGCACTACTACATTGGGGCGATATATCAGCTTCAGCTTCTCAGCCGAAGAGTACTACAAGCCGATATATCGGGGTGATATATAGACCTCAGCTGTTTGGGCGAATAGCACTACTACATCGGGGCGATATATTGGCTTCAGCTTCTCAGGCGAAAAGTAATATAGCCCCATATAATGAAAATATTGTTTTAAAGTATAATTATATACGTAATGTGCTTGTAATGCGTGTAAGTGTTGTAATACATGTGCAAATAAAAAGGTGGCTTTGCCATAGATTTCGTTTTTTGAAATTGAAAATATATATTTGCCTGTTTTCATGTTTTTCAAAGAATGTTATAAATGAAATATGTAGTCTATGTAATTTGCTTGGAATGGCAGTGTTAGTGGCTAAATCTTAAATGTAGTGATTTTCCTTTACAATGCTTTTGTAGAGTTTCATCAATATTGGTCCAACTTATCAACAATATGGCTTGCATGTAAATATTCCTTACAAAATCTGTCCAAATCGGAAAACGTACTGCCGGTCCATGCCAATTGAGCTACATAATGCTGTAATGTATCGTAATAATGCGCACGCGCTACTTAGGCACGTTCATTCTTAATCTGGCCACACGGCGATAGTACCTACTCGGAAATATTGTAGGCATTTTAATGTGAATTTGGTTACTCTCACGTTGGATGGATGAGTTATACAGTTGATACGCCTAAAGCAGAGGTAAAGTAGTTTCCTGAATGTAAGCCGATAGTTTGTGTTGTCAAGTAACACCCCGACGATATCGTCCATCGCCTTGAAGTCGAACTATATCATCGGTCGAGCTCTGTATCAATATAATTAAAGTTATGTTCATATGTGGCGGCTACTTTCCCTTCCGTGTTTGAATTGTTTATACAATACTTTTCTTGGTGCAATCATTTGATAGATAAACTCTCGAAATTTTTTTTCCTTTTTTATATAAATATGTTGCATTGCCGAATCAAGCCTTACAAAGGTTTGGTTTAAGGAGATGTGTGTTGAATTCATTTTTTAAAACTCCGTACGTAGATTTTGTGTTTAATGATAAAATTCTTGTTATAAAGTGGTTAGATTATATTAGGGAAATTACTAAAAATGCGGGAAAATTGTTCGCGATGCCGTGATAATTCATCTGAACACACATGAACCGAGAGTCGGAGCTTTTGTTTGAAGGTTTTGAAGTTGGCGCAGATCTGAGCACATCAAAACTTTTAAGGTCACACGAAGGACGAAGAAGGAAGCGATGTGCGCCGGCGAAACGTTCGGTTAACTGCCTGTAGATAGCATTTTGTACGTACACATTAGTCAAGGCAGAAACTTGTTCGAATGCGAGTTGAAAACTTCGGGGTGCATCAATTTCTTCCTTCGATATGCTTCAAAGTGCGCTGCCTGGTGCGCACTGTCGGTAACAACTGAAAAAGCAACTGCGAAGTTGTGTTGCCAAGTGAGGAGCACACTTATGCAAATTGAAAGTACCCAATAGTTTAAAAAAAAATATCTACTGAGGTATTTTAACATTACTTAACAGATATCACGCAATGGCCGTGTTTGATGCGTAATTTTTCGTAACAATAAACATGCCTCACTTTCTTGTGCCTAAATATCTATTCTCGTATTTAATCTATGCCCACTTACTCTCCACCATCCCCCCCCTCACTCTCCATCACGTCTCTTATGCCTTTTTTTCCGGGAAAGATTTGTTTGATGGAATTGGATACAGAGCAGCTGGGGCGCCCACGTGTAATCTGGGCCTCCCACTCCTTGTTATTCCATACCTCGAGACTCTCTTCACCTTTGAGTCACTCATCTGCTTTGCATCTTTGTTGTTTCGCCTTCGAATACATTTGCGAATACCCATCTCTACCTTTCTCTGCCATCCCCTTTGAGCTCTACGAATTGAATCGAGAGGGCACGGCTTCTATGAGTTACGTTAAGCTCTAGATTGGGAAAGTATGGACAACGAAACCAAAACAAAACTATCCAGTACATTGAAAAAATAGTGAACAAATTGTTCCAACGAGAAAAAAATTGTTTAATTGTTTCCCAGCATTTTAGCAAATTTGAGCCATGTGATGTCAAATATTACTACAATGTTCTAATGTCTCATATTTTACAAATTTTCCTCGTTTGTCGGCATCGGTCGAGGGAACAAGTTGTCCGTACTTTACTAATCTAGAGCTTTAGATTTATGCCTTATACCGTGCTGTGATTGGTCCCGCCAACACTGAATCACATTCGTAAAAAATGATAAAACTACGCTACAAATGCATTTTTTATGCATAGTTTTATAAATGTAGAGTTTTTAGTATCCGGGGGAAAGAAATCCTTTCCATTGCTGTGTAAGAATAATGTGAATGCGATGAAATTACTCAAAGAAATTCATTGTGAATTCAGGGTTGCTACAGGCTTGGAAAACCTGGAAAACCTAGAAAGTCATAGAAAATAACAAATAGTCCGGGAAAATCTGGAATAGTCATGGAAAATGGGAAATTAGTCTGGAAATTTGCTTTCTAATGTCAATATATGATAGTTTTTAAAAAGTGAGAAGCACCATTTTAGACACTGTCTGTTGCTGTGTAGACTTAGGATTTTAGCACCTTTCCTGAATAAGGTATTGGAGTTCTCATTTGGTGTTTATGAAGTATTTCTGCCCCTAAAATAAACTTTCTGGCCCTTTTCTTTAATTTCATGCTGAGGAATATGGAATATTTATTTCTCCTCTGATTTTGCGAAGGTGGCCTTAGTCGTGGCCGATACCTAAGAATAATACGCCATCAGAAAGGAAACCGATTCCTCTCCAGAGCGATAATTTCGGTGCACTGTTTGTGGGAAAGCTTCATTCCCGCACTGCACCTTCGTTTATGTGTTTTGCTCCTGTTCTTGTTCCATCGTAAAAAACACATTCTAAAGAATTGAATTTTCACCTGGAAAAATTAAAATTTTGGCCTGGAAATTTCATCGGTAATGGTCAATTGCATAGCCATCTTGTTACATACATAAGTATTTAAAGTTTTAATGATTTAAAGTTATTGGCCTTGTCGCGGTGTATCACGTTTCAACCGGTTTTTTTTGCAAGTTCTGTACTAACACGGAGTTTTGCGTTCTTTAACTGTCGAGTGATATGAAGACCATAGTTACCAAAATATGTCACACTTCACCAAATTTCAATTGAGGAACTTTTTTTGATTGCGGCATATATGTGGTAACATCTGGCGCATTATAAATATATAGAGCTATAATTATCTTAGTTGCATAAGTACTCTATGCTTTTCATTTGAGTACGGCGATAGCCGATTATCGAACGTAGGTGCCGTCGATCACAACTCGCCCCGGAGCAGAGAGCCACCGGCAGCCGGCGATTCAGCTAAATCAAAAGCACTGCGGCGTGGCGATCGCCGTCTATCGCCGGCTATAGCCGCAAATCGAAAGCACCCACTACTTGTCTATTACGGAACATTTCAATAGTTAATTATCGAGTGATATGATGCCCATTGTTGCCGCATTGAGAACTTCACCATATTTGGCTCGAGTAATTTGTTTTGATTTCAGCGTACGTTTTGAAATCACCGGTGTAGTACAACTCGGCAACTATCGTTCACACGGTTTCATAACCACTGCTTTGAGTGTCTATCATGGAACATTTTACCATTTCCATCACAAAAAATTTCGACCGTTAGGCATCCTGTGATGTGATACCCACATTGTTGAATAGAAATTAATTTCGATCATGAACTTATTTTGAATGGTTTACTGCTTACTCTGGTTTCGGAAGTATTCCGAACTGGTCATAACACTTCCTGCCTCACGCCCTTTCGGCAGCTTGCAGGGCTGTGTGAAGATTTACGTAATGAAAGAGAGAAGATTCCCCCCAACCCCTTTGTCACAGAGTAGCCAATGGTGAAATAGGCTGATAGCATTGTTTGCGCTATCCGACATGTTCTTTGTCATTTCCATCCATCGATGTGATTGAAGAGGGCGCTTGCTATGGTGGCCAATGGTTGAACCTGTAACATGAGAGTGTTGTGTCCACCATCTTTGTGCCCCCCGATTTACCACAGCGCTTACGGGCTGACGCGCTAATTTTGCATTTCTACGATATTTTACATGGCTAACTTCCTTGAAATCAGCATGCATCTACTTCTTGAAAATGCATAATTGAAAGATATTTTTTTAAAGTATTTAAATTAATGAAATTTGTTGAGTTTTATTATTTTAACTAATTAACTAAACTCACAGACACAGATTAATATAAAAAGAGATTTAATTTATATCACTAAGAAATCTTGTTGGTGTCTGTTTTAAGTGAGAATTCCAAGTACTGTGTAAACAAACTTGCCCTCCATGACAACTCCATTGTTTTTCATTTCTTTATTTAAATAAACATTTTGGTAATTAATTTGATACTTCAACAGTAATACGTATTCCCAGCGAAAAACCATGGCAAAATCGAGTAGAATCAAAATCTCCACGTAACTAATTATGGTTCAAGAGTTAATCACCTTCAAATTTCAACAGAAGGTAGATATTCTTGCTTTATATCCACTGTTGCGTCCACTCAGCCGTGCTAATCCAAAGGCAAGCAAGGAAAGAACAGGAGAAGCAACATGATGGATATTTCGGCTGTCAGGTTACAGACAGATCCTCTCCATCTACATCAATGGTTCCATCAAAGTCAGTCGATAGTTAAGTAGTGGCGAACAGTGAGAAGAAAAGGGCTTTTAGCTGAGAGAACTCTCGTAAGTAATGTCCTGCGTGAGCGTCATGTCTCGATTTCCTGTTTTTTAGTCTAATTCATACGTTCATAGACACCGACGTAAGTTTAGTGAAGAAAAAAACATTATGCTGGGTATATAAGAATGAGTGTTTTAGCATCAACTGATGAAATGGTTTGACAGAATTTAGTTCATATTTACCTCACTTGAACAAGGTATAGACTCAAAAACAATGTACCATCTTTAATTTCCTACGTATATAACTAATTAAGTAATCTGTCCAAAAGTCCTTGAATCTGTCTTCTCTGTCTGTATTTGACGCCTGTTTGAAGGATTTTCAGGTGACCTAGGAATTTTATTCGTTATTTTTTTGTTTTTACAGGGTTGAAATTTTGTTGAAAAAAATTAAAATAAAAAATAATAAAAAATTATAAAGAGAAGAAATTAGAAATTCATTGAACTCAGTGAAGGAGTTTATTTTGCTCTTCTAAGTTACTTGAACGCAACATTAAGGTAACGTAAGATTGAAAATTTCACTTCCGAATGGCCAAATACTGAAAAGAGTGCAACAACTGACGAAAAGTGGATAAAAACGGCTAAAAATAAATTGAGTTTGTTTTTACCTCATGTTTGTTAACCTTTTACTCCCACAAAAATGCATTGAAATCGGCGAAGGATTTTATTTTGCTCTTCTAAATTACTTACACCTAAAATATAAGGTTGAAAATTTCACTCCCGGATTGATAAAAGAATGCAGTTATTTATTACAACGGAAGGTGCCCGTTGAAAGTCAGCTGGTGTGAAAAACATTGAACTTATTTTATAAGAAAATCACGAAGCTTGGAGAACACTGTTGGCGTGGTCATTTGAGGAGTTTGTATCCTATTTTGTACTTTGTGTTCGATGTAGTAGACATGCTGACCGTTTTCCAGGTGAACGGAGAGATTCATGCACGGGAAACTCAAAAATGAGTGAATGTAAGTTAACTGTACTTTGACCCCTTTAAACATATATAAATAACTCGCAACGTTTATGAAGTGGAAACTGGTCTAAAAACCAATTCGCAATCGTAATGAGAGGCAGACGGTTCCATCTGAGTATTAAACGATAATAAACAACGATGTATTTGTTGTAGCAACAGGCATTATTAACATTACTATTCGCTGCATCTAAGTATTCTTGCACATTTTATTAAGTTTGCAGCATATTAAATTCCTTTATGTGTATCGTTTACTACGTACATGTTCTCTCATATACATGCAGTGCCTATATGAGAGCTACTATGAGAATAGACATCGAAGGCTATACTTGTTGTAAATATGCAGTGAATTTATCGATTACCCCACGAAGCAATCTATCATGGGGCCCTTGGGACTCTGGGCCCTTCTTTAAGATTTTCTGTCTACGTGCTACCATGGGCCTGCACGAAAACGTGATATTTAAATGCTAGAGGCGTGAATATCGTTTGAAAATCAAATCTCTGGTTGTCAAGGAAATATGCTATTGTTCATTTCAGAAAAAATGTGAGATTTCTCAGCTAAAAGCATGATATTGAGGCAAATATGAAGCGCAAAAGAAAATCGAATGAAAGAATAAGAAACTTCATTTATTCAGCCATCCGATTAAAAACATTTCAACCCTCTTATCTTGAGCGAAAGTAATTTTAAAAAGCAAAAAATTATACCACTGCACAAAACCCAATACGTAGCGTACCAAAGGGCCGGCACCTTTTTGTGACATTTTGGGGCCCTTAGATGTTTTTAAAATAGCCTACAATTTTCCTTATGTCTTGAACTATTAGTCTGCAAAATTTCAGCACGATCAAAGTAAAACTGTAGATTTCTATAAAAACCAAACAGACAGACAAATGACAGACAAACATTCTTCTTTATATATATAGATTGTGTTCAATTTTCCAATACTCTTCCCTTTCACTTGATAATTGTGTTTTTGTGTCCAAAATAGTCAATTTTTTTGCTATTTCAGTATCTGTAGATTTTATAATTCCCTTGGCAACCGCAGCATAGTAGGCTTTAAGTGAGAACCTATGCCTGAGTTCTTTTATTGCCTAGGAAATGGTTCAATTAATACAAGGCAGGACCTATCACGTGGCCAAAATGCGTGGCCGTTCTGCACATGACGTCATCCGGATGATACGAGCAGCAGACGACTCGAGCATTAGCTTAGGAATAATGAATGAACGCTCCGATAATTTAATTTTCAGCAACGAAAGAATTGAGTCAAGTAGATATTTGCATCCTCAAGTACTGGTGTACAATATTTTTAATCGGATATAATTTTTAAATGTCCAGTTTGAGAATTCAATCTTGTTCACAGCAGAAATAACCATAGCAACTATTTATTTTCAAATGAAAGTTGAAATTCATACGATTTTCAACATTAAATTTCTTATCTCCGGGAAACCTTCATTTGTTTCCTTGCATTGCTGTTTTTTCCAAATATCACGCACATATCAAATGCACAATACATTACGTACCTGGCCAGCGCTGGATGTAGTGCAGTCTACGACACAGCGTTCGAGCCAAACGATTCGCAACAACGTACCTTGTATTGGTTTAGGAAGTACCGTGGTAGCTTAGGTAGTACCTTTTAGTACCGTGGCATAGGTTATGTGATTAATATGAGAATAAGGATGAGATTTAATTTGGGGTATTTTTCACCCCATCCTCTCCATAGGTGGTTATTGGATCCGAGATGGTATTTGCATGTTGCACATCACATCATGGGGATTCTTTTAATAATATGTTACTGTTTAAATATTTTCTTCTTCCCATTGGATTTCAACGGGCACCATATCCTGGTCATCTCACCAAGTAGCATACGGATCAACGGATTTAGCAACTCTGTACACACATACTCTGTACCCGTGACTCGCACTCCATCGGTCGCTCTTCTGATCTCTGCCCGCTGAAAACCGAACCTTTCTCCAGGTGACCCTTTCCCTTCTCTGCCCTTTCATTCCTCGGGCACTTAGCATTTCTCCTCCTCGCTGCGGGCATTATGCCTCTCTCCACCACTCACCCTGCCTCGTCCAAATCCTCGCCCCTTGAATCCTAACCATCCCTACAGCCTCCCCGCCCGCCTTCCCTGTGCTAATCCATCTCCATCCCTGTCGTTTATTTTCCACCCCATTTCTCACCATCCGGCCCTGGCTGAGTTATCCCTTTTTTTATACACCGCGCACCCTAGGACGATCTCGTGAGTCGACGGAAAAGAGGGTCCTCACTCAAATTAAGTATTTTCGGGCCTGTTTTTTTATATTTAAGTGGTTTGAATTTTTCTTTCCTCGGTACTTTCGATTTTATAGATGCGAATGTAAGCACTTCAAAGCATTTTTAGGAGCTAGTGCCCTCGAGTCCCGCATTAAAGTGCAGGGATATAAAAAAAATAGCAGGGTTATATAAATTAAGAGCTATCTTATACCAACTGGAGTGGTGCGCCTTAATATCGACTACAATGGTTTAATGATATTAAGATGTTGACAGAGATCAGGTTGCTGTGGTGGCTAGAGTAAAAGCTTAGTATGTTGAGGTACCGGGTTTGAATATCGGCTGTGTCGGAGATTTTTCAGAAGAATCCCGAGTCATACTTGAATGTCGTCTGAGCAGCAAGTTAAAATTATTATTCCTTACGTCAGATGGGACTATGAACTGTGCACCACTTAGCGCCTTTAGTTTAGAGTAGTCATTATCGATGGGGGCTATTTCACCTCCTTTTGGGCTAACATTAAATTTTAGGGGGCAAAAAAAATCATGTTACTGGAATCAGGGTTCCCTCAAAGCAGGGGGTCTATTCCCTACCGAGAGGTGATGTTAAAATAGAATTCACTAAATAAAGTAAGTAAAAGTATTTTCTTTTTTAAATATTTATGGGGGCGTTGAGGAAAATATTTGGCTGAAAGCCCTTCATATGAGATAATTGAAAAGAGTTGAGAACCCTAGTTTAGAGTAGACCAATGCCGACGCTGAGTTTTTTTCCATCTTCCTAAAATCTCAAATGATTCTATCATACACGCACCCCTTATTTTACATATGTTTTCTTGCAGTGAATTTATAGTTAAGGATTAGAGCCAAGCCAATCCTTAATTGTTTTATCACAAAAGTTTTTATAATTCTTATTTTGGTTAATATCGTGTGTACTATCGTGTTAATTTAGTGTCTAAACTCTATGAGGTGTAGGAATATTGGTCATGCACATAAATGTATTTCCTGATTGTCAATATTTGCACTGACAAAGTTCACTGAATTCCTTTTTCCATAAATTTGGAAATGTTTATTTTTTTCGAGTTAACATTTAATATTTCTATTTAATGGTTCAAATGAATGTTTGTCTCTTGATCTACCGTGTGACAAGAGGTTACATGGTATGAGGACTGTGAAGTCTCAATCTTGCTTTACTTAATAAAACCATTTGTCTATCTATTTACCACTACAAACCTACCCTCTTTAGGTGCAAATGACCTCAGTTTCCGTTGCCTATTCAAGTAACCAACAAGTATTATGATTATGATGCTAGCTCATTTAGTGCCTTTATTTTCGTTCGTGGACCTTTTAGTAGTGAAAAAGCAGTTGATTTGACTTAAATGTGCTTAAAACAATATTTTTCATTTGCTCTTCTGATGGTTTCCTAGTCAGGATGATTTTACCCTATGATGATGTTGTTCATGTTGGGTGAACAATAAACAATAAATAAAGAACAAAGGGCCTTTATTTTGAATACGGCTGTAGTAACTTATCAGCATTCATCTTTTGAAGTTGAAAACTGAAATGCTGAGTATAATGTCTGGCATTTGGAGAAAATAAGCGCACCCGCGATCCTTTTAATTTTTCTATGACACTATCACATTCATATCAAGATCAAATAAATAAGCATATGAAAGTCCTTCATACGGGCCTCTTCTATTTTGTTAAAAGATGGTAGATGATAGTTTGTGCTAGCTTTAAACCTTCTCATAGCTTTGCATAACATTGAGAAAATGTTTCATCAAAATCCGTCAATCGGTTATTCCGTGAAAAACGTTCAAAATGTCATGGCAACAAATAAATTAGTTTATATGTAATGAGATAACTTGGAGAGCACTGTTTTGGGGTCTCAGGGCCTATCAGGGCCCCTGACTTACTTCCAACCCCCTTAGATCATGTTATCTATACTTAGGTTTAGTACGTATATTTATAACAATGTTAAAAATTCTAGTCTAGGCATATTTTACGGCCAACTAAGGACCCACTTTGGGGCCCTTGTGGCCATTTTATATAGTATATGGCCGTCCCAGTGCACTATAATACCCGAGTGTAAAATTTCAAAATAATTCGTCAATCGTGAAAAGCGGACAGAGATCGTAGCATACATAAAAGTGCTATTATTTATTAATATACATTTACTCATTTTCATATTTTTACACCATGTCCTCGTCGGTAAGCACTTCCATCTTCGCTCTGCCTCCCAGGGGTTCTCTGCACATTGTGCCGCTTCCCTTGTGTATTATAGATTTGAGGACCGTGCATTCTTCCCTCCAATCTTGTATCCTAATTCACTCCGCCACCTAAGCGCCGCTCCCTCACAAATCTCATAGAAATATTGACCAATCACGTCGGGGAATCGTATTCCTGGTCTTCGAAGTCGAGAAGTCGTACATGGATTTACGGCACACACGAGTTGTTTGTGCTTCACCACTCACTCCCACTGTGACGTAGTCGTTTATATTTACTTCTCGAGACCATGGTATTTCGTATCCCGTTCTCCGCCCATATTTGAGGACCGTGACCGATTCTTCCTCTCCATATTTATTATTGTATAAATTCTATCGTTGTACTTAATGTAAAAACAAAGTATCAAAGTAGAATATGTTGTATGACATCACGGACAACGAATATCAAGCGTAGAATAGTCCAAGATAAGAAAGCGTTCATGATAAAAAGGCATCGTTCGTATTCCTATCTTCAATGAAGGTAGGAATACGAACGAGGAGGAAACAGAATGTGAAAGCAATCGGTTGGAGCGTGGCTCTCTTAATGTATAGGAAGCATGGACCAAGGAAAAGCAGGCCAGAAAAGATTATAAGCATTCGGAACCTGGCGTTGGAGAGGGATGCTAAAGATCAAATGGATGGATGAAAAAATAAATGAAGAAGTATGCAGAATAGTAGAAGAAGAATGGACAATATGGAACACTATACGGAAAAGAAGAACCAGATAAGTTAAGCAATAGGGTGTCTCGTTTTGCTACTTATTTCTCGGAGGGAAATGTAATGTCCGGCAAAAGTGGCTCACCCACATAGTCATTTACAAATGTAAATGTTTTTACAAATCTGATAATATCTTTTGCGAGAATTTTTGACTCAAAGTTTCGATATTTCGACTGAAAACAGCAATTGACATTAATTGTTGTTCGATTAAAGCTACTATATTTTTGGGTAAGAAGATGTAACTTGCGATGAAAATTGACATTCAAGCCATACCAGTTTATGCCCCTAAGGGGCCAGTAAAGCCTCCTCTGTGGCTGGAAAAGGGGGAAAATTCAGAACAATGTAGCGGCTGTGGTGCTCCTCGCTCACCTGACCAGCGATACTTGCCAAGCGACCCAGAGCCCACTACGTGGAGGAGCTCTTCCGCAAACCCTACCCAACCAACCAACCATACGAGGTTATCACGTCATTGTCATAGTCTACCTTGGCAGCCTCTACTTGAGAGTGACTTGAAAACGTTGAAACGTTTAATTATTTTACTAAATAAATCTTGTGGAAAATTACGACCGAAACCAATGTTACAAGAGATTATAAATTCAAACAACAACTCAATGAAGGCGAAATACTTAAAGTGCCCGGGTTGAATATGTTTGGTAAAATATTTGATCAGTATGAAAATCTATGGTAATACTTTCTGCCATCGTTATCGCTCATGTCAGGCAACCGACAGTCTGATGTTATATGCTGAATCTAACCTCGCAATTAACATAAATTTAACGTAAAAGGTACTTCATCTTGCGGTTAAAATTAAAAAAAGAAAAGGTACAGCCGTGCCTAAATGTGTGGATACAAGGGTGGTTTTTTTAAAAATAGAACTGTCATGTTTTCGTCATGATACATATTGCTACCATTATTCTGCCAATTATTTCCCCTATAAAAACAAAAGAATTTTTAAGCTCATCAAATTACCAACCCTACCCCCGACCTTACCTTCCTCGCCTTTAGTTCTTCGATCCCAATGCAACGGTTTCCCGTTCTCCTCCTTTCAATTCTTCCTCCTTCCCATGCTCTTCGACCATATTTCTACTCACTGAGAAACTTACGTCGCGTCTTCGTTGCCGAGCAACAGCAACTGAGCGTGATACATTTTATGGGGGCGCCATTATCTTATAGCAACCCGCGTCCCGAATCCATGACACTCCTCTTTAAAAAAAACCTACACGGGTGCTGGCATGCGTATATCACCGAATATGGCGTTATCTTCCGATGGCAACACGGCGCAGGGTGCCTTGTTGTTTATCACAGCCGCGGTGTAGGAAAATTCTTCCATAAGCTTTATTAATGGCAGATTTTAAGTAACTCTTCGAACCTTCTCCTTTTCGTCCTTTCCTTGAGGCTTCCCCAGAGTTAAAGATGAGTACGGAATATTTGGGCGGCGCCCAATTTTGTTGTCTAGGAGTTTGTCTACAAAACATTATATGTATACGTGTGTCTAGTGATCAGTTAGCAAAGAGGGCTGGAAGAAGTGGCAAAATTCAAATAAATAAAAGTTTCATTGAGCGGAGTTCTAGGGTTATTTCTTATTTACTAGTACTGGAAAATGGTGCCTGTTGAATTTCATCGGGAATAAGTAAAAATTAATTGTTGAATATGATTAAATGGATCCTCTCAAAATGACGTACAAAATGCATATTCTATCTAGTAGTCATTAACCATACATGCAGGGGCTGGGATGAAAAATACCCCAACTATAATATCGCTTTAATTATACTACATATTGAATATTTAACCTAAGCCATGAAGGCTTCGGTTATAAGATCTCATTTAAAGTCTATGCTACGGTTTCGAAGCAAACAAAAATTATATTCTTGAAGTAGCGTAAAAATTTACAATTTTGGAGCAAAACACTCAAATTGGTTATTTCAACAATCCAATACGAAAACGTTAAAGACAATATCATGCGCACAGGTAATTTTAAAAATACCTCTGTACCAAATCCAACGCTTTTCTTATGGAAGAAAAAGATATTTAAAAAGGGCCTACATTGATTAAAATTCATAAAATAAAGTAAATCTTATCTATATCTACTAAATAACAAATGTTTAGATAAAATTATTACTATACGTCTTGTAACTATAATAAAATATTACATATGCTTTATTCTCATCATAATATATCTATAATTAATATTTCATACATAATTATTATTATTTATTCAAAATACCAATAATTATTAGAATCTATCTAGCATCGAATACAACTACGTCTAAACTTAACAAAATTTAATTTAAATAATGTAAAATCTCAAAATTAAAAACCAATTTCTAATAATTCTAAATTTTTAAATAAAAAAACTCCTCTACACAATGTTACAAATAAAAAATTCAATCTGAAAAAAAACATTATAAAAGTCGACTATAACAAATTATACGAAACTATAATTCTTTTTAAAAAAAATTATAAATTATAGTCCCGAGCACACAATGCCTTTGATTGCTAGTTCTGCCGTTCTTTGAAGTAAAATGTAATACTTGTGTCTTTTTCATTTCTGCATGAATGGCGAGTTCCACCGCATAAACAGAAGTAGGTACTTAAATGATATGTGATCCTAGTTTTTTTTTCGAATCACTCGAAAAATTATTTAAATGTGCACTCAGTGACCTTTGATTGCCGCTCAAGTCACCTTATGATAAATACTCCTAAATGTCACCTAAACTCCCTTAAGCCATTATTAGATATGGACCGTTGAACGGCAGTTCATCTTCTTCGAGTGCGCTCTAAAGAGTAAGGTCAACTTCGATCTATCGAAGTACCTCCAGAACTGAAAAATGCTTCGAGTTAGAGATTTCGAGTTACAGAAAAATTACGCGATGAACGATGTTGAAATTTCTTTCAAATTATCGGGATTTCAACCTACAGTAGTGTGGGTTTTAAAAGTTTAAGTGTGTAGATTCCTCCTGAGACTTTGTTTTACTTTAGTTTTGAAGCATCAGTTTTGTTCGTTCGTGTTTGATGTTGCTTTAAATGTAGCCATGTCGCAGTTTCGTCTGATAGGACATTAAAACATCTAATACATGGACGGGAGTGATGATTTTCATGACTCTATTGAAGCAACTTGCATGATCTTTGTATATCATGTTTTTACATTTCTGGTTTTAGTTTTTATTAGTGAGGAGAAGAAGAAATATGGGTATAGTGTAATTATTCTCCAAATGAGTATTCCACAAGGGAAGTACGACGAGATGGTAGTGGCCGCTTTCGAAACAAAGAAAACATCTGAAGGAGAGCACCCATTTTGAATCTCTTCTTCTTAGATTCGTGCCAATACGAATTACGAAATGATACTATTCCTCGCTAGTTCTTTCGCAAATCAAACTTAAAATTTCATGGTGTTAAAAGCAAAAATTGGTAAATATGGCGAAATGTGAGGGAAACGAGTATTATAATAACTTTAAAAAAAATGCCATTCTCGCGAATAACTTTTTATATTAAACTAATTCTCTCAGGAAATGGAATGGTGATAAAAAAGGCAGGAATCCATTTTTGAGCTATTAGCTAATCATAGGAACTGAAGTCAAAATACGTTAATTCAATGGAAATTGTGATGTTGACGCTTTTAATCGTAAATGAATCTGCATATTGTGTACTTAATTTTTTATAATAAAACATCATCTTTTAAATGATACACACGAAAAGGTGGAATTCAGTATTTATTTTGACTAATACAATCGCGGCGGATGCTCTTCAACGTTTTAAATAGTATGAGCGAGATGTTTTTCTAGTCATAATAGAGACCATATTGGCATTTTCTTTATTAATGAGAGCATTTGTCATCAGGTAATTAAAATAATGTATGTGACGCAAAAACGTTGTTATAATAATAATATATGTGACGAAAAACATTTATTTTTTATGATTGGGATACTTATAAAAAATATTTAAGGCTTTCACTTGACTCGTTTCATGCTGTACGATGAAAACAACTTTACAACCGGACGTTTTTTATTTTACACTGTATTCAGGTGAGTAGTTAACTAATTTCTAAAAATAGCTGAGAGAGCATATGACTTACACACTGCTAAATTTATTACTCTATCCATTCGTCCGAACTGCCTCATTAAAAACAATAAATTCTCCTTGGAGCTCATATCCGTAACTTTTTCAATGAAAAACGGCTTGTATATTTGGGCAAATATCTCGAAAAGTAGCACATTAAGTAGCCGATATTTTTTTATCAATGGAAAGTTCTTTTTCATCACAATGAGGTCAGATTCATCGAATTGTATTTGAAGTGTTACCTCGTTCAAACTACCTTAAATATCGGCAATGATTATCATCAGTATAACTTTGTCGACGTGAATTTTCGGTTGCAAACGTATGAAATTCTCTGCTTGCACACTAATCTATTTCGCTCATTATTTGAAAGTTAATGTAGAAACTTTCGGCAAAGGATGTTTCTAATAGCTTCCGCAGTTCCTCTTGAATTTTTTCCTCAAATTATTGTGTGCCCTACTTTATGCGTGCGTTTCATTAAAAAAGCTGATCTTTGAAGAGGCTCTGAGAAGTAACGAAGAAAAAATCCGCTGTCGGAGAAATGGAAGATGCGATCCCACACATCGTGAATTTCCACCCGGCCCTGTTAGCTGTCTTCACATTCCGTCACAATCTTCGCTCTACCATCGCTCCTTAAAGAGACCATGAGGAGAACGGTGGGAGTTTTTTTCCTCCCAAGACATCGGAGTATTCCGCCTCTTCCCCCCACGCCCTCCCACAAGTCGTATTCGCTTTGCGCTTTTTTTTCGCAGTGCCTTGCAGTACTGCTCTTTCACCCCCAAGTTTTTTCCTCACTTCTTTCCCTGCAGTGCAATCTATTTCCTCCCCATCATGTGCGTCTTCAAACCCCTGGTTCCAGTCTAGTTCTTTCCTCTCTCGCTCTCAATCTCCCGTCCCATTTTCAACTAATTTCCATACATCCAAAGTTTTCACCCTCGTCTTTCTCCTCCGCAGCACATCCATCTTTTCCTCTATTTTAATGATTGCTCTCCTGCTCGTTGTGTGAACGGAGCGTTTGGATTCATACACCGTCGTTAAAGTATCGAATGACTTCCCTCATTTGAAAGTTGTCATGACTTAAAGGCATCACTTTTTTGATAAATTGCAAGATAAAAATGTGATACACGGCGGAATTCGGTTAGTCCTACGCTCAGTCTGATCGAAAGTTTCCGACATCAAAAGTCGTAATCAAGGGAGGCTCTATTGAGAGATACCATGGCACATTTTTATTAAATTTTGGTGGAAGAGCGTTGGGAGAGTGTTAGTAGAGTGAGGATAAATGAGTCAATTGGCAATTATGAGTGTGAGGAAAATATCTATGAATAGCCTAAAGTAATAATGACTTTATTGCTTCGAAAATCGGATCAGAATATATTATGATATTACCAATTTTACGATTCACGATGTTATCACGTAAATAGAAAGAAAATATTTTGAACTATCACCATGTTGAAAACTAAAATGTACTTAGTATCATTTCACATACTTTTTTGTTTTTCCATTTATTTATAATTTTCGATTCATGTCGACGGCTTAAGGTAAAATGTTTGCACAACATTTTAAGGATAAGATCGAAGATAGTGATATCCGAAAAGTAATGAACTTCATCACTAAATTCGGGTTACGGCAACTGTCGCCTCCATAAATTTTTCCCAATAGTTATTGCATCGAAGCATTATGCTTATTGAACTGCTTTAAATAAATTCAACCCCTGTTAAAGAGATCCCATGAAATTTAATTGTATTTTTGCATTCAAATTAATCAACTTCGCAATGGAAAATAACTTTTCATAAATGTTGTACCTAAGTAGTAATAACGTACGAGTTAGGAAGCTAATGCTTTCTCTTAACTTCGGTTGGATAAATTAAATCCAATTTTGTAATTACTTTTCGTGAAATTCATTGTTCCAACCTTGGGGTCATTCATTACGTTGAAAAACACTGAAAATCCAAATTTACGCAACCGAAAACGAAAGTGGAATTCTTCGTCCCTCAACGTTATTTCGTGGTGGTGGGAAGCTATGAAATGTCCAAAATTAGACTTTCCCTCATAATTAAAATCGAAATCAATCCTTTTACTTTCCCCTTCTCTCCCTGAGAACGGATTAATAACTGCGTGAGCTTTCGAGATGTGCGCTTTCCTATTCTCATTTCCCATCTCAAATTTCAATGATCATGTCATGCCATTATTAAATTTACCGTAATAGGCGATGCTGTTGATTTCTTTGGGAAATCATGGTGAAAAAATATCATTTCTTACTTATTTCACCGATAAAGAGACAGCATCTTTGAATTTCCTCGCATATAAATGTGAACTCTTTATGGCAGTGAAGGCTTTTCGGGCTTTCTTCCGCGTACTTATTGTCGTAGACGACAGTTTAGATAGCATTGCAGCTATCTAAACATTGGAGCATTGAGTGATAAACTCAATAAGAGAAAGAATTCAAACGGCCTTAAAATTGATGGACAATGGGATCCTTTATTGATTCAATAGATACTGATTGGTGAATGATTACTAGCGCCTATGGTGAAAAGTATTAGCCAGTCATAACCATCCAGCCTGCCTTAGAAGTATCAGCCGGCCTCGGGCCACTGTGGCTAAGAGCCTAAAAAATATTGTGAGATCCAATGCCATAAAAGATGCATCGAAACTAAATAAAAGTGAACGTAGACTCATGTTCGATTCTCTTCATGACCAAAATAATCCGATAATATTAATAATGATGAACGGTACTTGGAAGAATGTTTTATGGCTTTTCCCAATTAAAAAAAAAGATTTCATCCGGAAGGTAAATCAGGGACTACGTCAAAATAAGCTTCTAATGAACGGAAAAATGAAGAAAAAAGTAGTGATGGTTAGGTTACAGCGATTATGTTCCCAGTTTCTATCTTGCACTGATAATGTGGTCGGTATTTCCCGCCAACATGAGGAAAGATCACTTCCATTTGACGGAAGCACAATGTTGAAACAGCGCATTATATTTTTCAGACCTAGTTATTCAGGAGATCGCTTAAATCCTGTACATGAATTAGTCAACTTGCCTAAGAAAGAATAAGACAGTTAAAAAATGCGAACCAAAGGAATGAAAACGTTTCCATCGTTTCCAAGAACTTGAAAATCCCAAGAGGTTATCCAAAACAGAGAAGTGACATAAGATGTTTGAAAATATTTTTTCTTGTAATGGCTTGTTTCATTCATACAATGCCTTGTATTTTTTTATTTAGTTCGTTACCTCGTCGGCTAAAAATTAAAATATGATAAAATTATACATGAAATTAAACATGCAGTCCTTTGAATTTTACATGAAATAAATAATTATGCTCGGATTTTTTACCTCAATTCAGAAATTCCCTGCAGATAACTGAGGTAAAATGGACCTTAAAGGAAAGATTGGCTAAGGCAGTTTAATTTAATATTATAGCGTCCGGATTAAATAAAAGGATGAGCGGTCAGCACCCATAAAAAATCGATGCAAACGGAAGCCATTACGATTGTGTAGGTGAGACGTGTTACGACGACCTTTCTATCACTCCCGCAGCGTTTGAGAAACGGTTACGACTTTTGCGTTTTTTTTCTGTCTGCAATATTAAAGCGTGAGACCTGGAGGAACGGCATTAGCCTTTATGCCATCTCCATTCCAACATACAACGAACGTGCTAATATATTTTAACGCAACCAGGAGGTGTGCCTTTAAAAGATAGCCATGTTCCCTCTTTGCTGCTCGGTCCCCACTAAAATGTGCACATCCCTCCAAAAAGGGATACGGTTTCATCCCTCCATGTAAAATTCAGCTACCCGCAGCTGTTCGGAGCGAAGCAAAAGATTTTTTTGTTCCAAAGTGGGGGTGGAACAAAGGGTTTTTTTTCCAAAGAGAATGGCGAGTTACTAAAAAGCGTAAAAATATAAAGGAAGAGCGAAATGAGGATTGTAAACGTGGATCGATTGCGATCGAAGGCGGAGGTGACGCTGTGAGAAAAAAGCTTTTTTTTTCGAAGAGAAACGTGCGTTGCCAAGTTTTTACCGCTGTAATTTATCCGTTATTAAAATGTTTTATTTATTTTATGAGTAAACTGAAAGTGGGCGTTACGCCGGGTAGCAATGACAACAGTGAATTTATTTTTTATAAAGTTTGTTAACGTACGATTAGTCAAATCGGCAATAAATTAGTTCAATTTGATAGGAAACAAATGACGCAAATGTCTCTCTTTAAAAGAATATTGGTAAAAGTTACTTCAGTAATGAGATATGCCAAAAAAATGAAAAGATGAAAAAATAATAAAAGTACAATAAAACCGTTTCACAAATACTTTTTCATATACCTTATTACTATCACACCCCGCTGAATAGCAAAGAAACATCCCTTAACCTCAAATAAAAAGTGAGTTTATTCTTTCTATCCTCACGAAAGATTATTGTGAGTAGCTATATCTTCATATATTTTGGATGAAATATTTTATTTTGAATTCGTGAGAACAGCATTCAATTTGTTGATACTATTTGTATTAATTCAATTACAAGGGATATATAGCAGTCAAGCCCATATTTAATAACAGCCAAAGCCGATACTTAATTATTGCTTGAACCCTCCGTTGAAGTTCATTAATGTAACGTTATACTTTACAATGCAATGAAGTTGGAGCAAGGCAGAGAGAATGGATCTGACTTGGTAACACGTCTTCGTTCATAGGTTTCCATAGATCACAAATACGAGATAATAATTTCCGAAGGTGGCTTTTCGTGTGGTATCATTAAAATACATTTGTAATGGTAGACAGCATTTATTTATATTTACTGTTATTTGGACACTTGCTGGCTTGCTTACGACATTTTCTCTTTCGCGGTATAGTACTATTGATTCTCGCATAGAAGTGGAACCTCCTCACTAAAACCTAAATAATTATGCTAACCCATGGTTCATCCCATGGTTAACCCATCCATAATATTTGCTCAAAGAAGTTTATAACTTTCATTTACGCTATCTGCGTATTGTATCAGTATTTTAACGTTTTTGGGCCTTTTGTTATAGAAGAATATGAGTTCACACAATTCCTTGATTAGAGAAATGGAGTTTGCGACGAATGGATAGACGTTTTTAGTTACGGATACCTATGCAATGTCCGCGGTAACATCATCAAAGGTGTACACATTTCGACAGAGGACTGTTTAAGCTACGATTTCAGCACAAAAAATACATAGGTATGTAAGCGGGAATAGTTGAAATAGGGATTTGTCCAAATCGAACTTATGCTTGAAATACATGAGGAAAGGTGGGGTAGGAAAATGGGGGAGGATGTTCCGGCGGTTGGGACAGTTAGGGAGGAAATGCGATAAGGAGATTTATTCCATTCTCGGCGGGAGCCGAATATCGCAGGCGAGAAAAATGTGTGGAACGGAAAGAAAAGAGAAAATGGGAATGAGAGGGACGGAGACTTAATACTCATTTCCCCTTCTGCTGCCAGTGAATGCCAGAGACAGAAAAGGAGAGATGTGAGGGCCCATTCAACCAGCAGGACGACGTGAACGCATTTAACCGCTCTCGCGACTTTAAAAGCAGCATGTAGGGAGCACTCGTTCAAAACTTTTCTGGTTTTCCATATCGGTGGCTTTGTAAAGGGGGGCGTGAGGACATTCGAACTTTTGCGCTATTAATTCAATTGCATGAAGCAGATATCGTGGACACCGCCCGGTGGTTTGAGAGCCTAGATATTTTTCCGACGGAAAATCATTATTTTTAAAAGTTTTTTAAAATTTCAACTCACGAAAAATTCCAACGTAGACATTCTGGAAATTAATATAACCATTAAAGTAGGTTTTACCGCGGTGGTGTGAGACAGAGCATGTACTGAATTCCACCCCATCGCTTGCAATTTTTAACCTTCATGTCGATTTCCAAGCGTAGTTACGTTAATCGATTTTCGTAGTTGGTGAGGTGATAAATTTCATTTCGCTATTATTTTAATACTCTTGTCTCTTCCAGCTTATTTTTATTTTTTTACGCTACGGACTTTTATTTTCTTAAGTTTAAGCAATGCTCTGAAAAAATGTATTTGAGTAGAACTTCTTGGAGTGTGAATCAATATTATTACAATATAATAAAATTAACAATGAGAAAGTAATGACGTTGACCCTAATATGACGAACCGTGTCACTAGCCTTAAACTTATTCCAAGAATTGTCGACTGAGGGTATTTTGCGAAATAACTTACAATGGAACGAGAGATACTGCGTTTGGACTATGGATTGAAGGAAATATCGGACAGCAGACATAGAAAAACTTTACAATTTGTTGATAAAATCCCAAAACTTTAAACATTTAAATAAGAGAACGATAATATTACGTTTTAAGTAAAATTTAAGCCATTATAATATACACTAAGACTCGACTCGACTAATAGACTCGATGTTATTACAGATGCCAAAACGCACGTAGAAGCTGTGACGCCGGAAATCCAGCTACGCCATTTTTTTCATTAGATCATAGTAAAATAAAAATCATCCATACTCTGAACATGAAAAACATTTTCAAGCATTAAATTAGAATATAACTCGACTAGTTAAAGTTTCCAAAGAGAACCATTGGAAATTTCAGTTTTTGAAAGCACTTTGAAAGCTAGCAGCGCCACAGCGGCGTACAAAATCAATATATTAGGGTTAAAAATTATTGCTTTCGCTGAAGACAATCCTTAGCTATTTGGGATATGACTGACAACATTGCATATTGACCTAATGGGGATTTACACCGGAAATGAATCTCCATATCAGCTCATATGTCCAACTAAATATGGAGCGCCATTCACTCGAAGGGATCGGTTCTAAAATATTGTCACTTACGGAGCCCAAATCCGCTGTGCACATTCCATAAGATATTGTGAAGACTGTACTTCGGTCGGCTTCACGCTTGAAAACGAATCCATGCTCCTTCATACGTTCACTCACTGAGCGGCCAGATTCTCCAACTTAGGTATATTCTTCCACAACTACACGGCTACAACTGCACAAGCCTCTTCCCTCGCCAACATCACCAACTGTCCTCAATAGCGCTAATGAACTCAGAAGTCCGATCGTCTTATCAAATAACAAGCCTGCAACCAATAACCTCCATTCATTTAGAGAATGCGGAGAAGAGCATGCTACTCCCTAATTATTGGAATAAAATTTAAAAAATGGTCAGTGACGTAACCACGTGAAATCGACACATTACTTGTCATGAGGATAAAGAAATACTTCGTAGTTTTCCAACTTTTCAATATTCTGACCTGGGACGCAGTCACGGCTCTCCTTAACGCTTGTGCTCGCGTTATAGCTATTTTTCAACTGCACTCATGAGGTCGAAAACATGCTAGTATTTATTCAAAAGTTGTCAGGTGTTTTAAATCACAAGTTTCAATTGATGGAGTGCGCTTTTGGGCAGTAACTGAAAGAATTTTGGATAAAGATGATCACAGAGCGAAAGAAGGAACCGTGATCCCACTCCTGTTCGTTGTCGATGGTTTCATATTATTAGATGGGTATATCATCAAAGGTAGGTGACCTACTTATTGATCTACCTTTGATAATGATATGAAACCATCGAAATCGATCTGAACAGGAAAATAAAAAGAGTGGACAATTACCAAGTAGGTATACGTTTATCCTCGTGATAAGGAGATAATTTCGCAAGTCACTGCACGCGCAATCACATAGAATCTTTCATACGTTTATTTATAGTTAAGCGTAAATTACAGAGTACCGCCATGGCCGTGGCGAAAATCCAACGAAGTAAACATTTTTGTCCGACAATAATAAAAAAATGATAAAAACACGATATCAGAAGAGGCTAAAATCGTACCTAAGGCTGTCTCGGACCCACTCACTCCCCTACATTAGGCAACGTAAGAAAAGCTCAACCCCCTCCCCCAAAACGTCTTACATAATTCTTGAAATGGACACTAAGGAATGAAATGGAACCTAAGCTTGGGTGCTTTGCTAGCCAAACTTCACCCACTTGCCATTTTTAATTAATTGAGGGAGCTTTCTACTCAAGATGTTGAATTTAGCGCATCAGAAAACATCAGCGCACTCTAGCGCACACGAACGACGTTGAATGAAACGATGTGCGCTGGCGAAATATTTTGTAACCTGCCGGTAGTAAGGATTTTGTGGGTGAACAAAAGTGACTGCCAAATTTTTAGTTTAAAGTTGTTGTTTCAAAATAAGTATTTAAAAGCAAGATTTTTATCACAGAGCAATCGAAAACCTGACAATATGCTTGTTAGACGCCTTTACTAAAAATCAACAAACTTGACAACAATCACGGATGCCATAATCGACGTTCTTCTGTTATTTAACGCATATCAACTTTGCTCCCGATCGGTTTTGACGTGCGCTGCCTAGTGCGCAGGGTCTGTAACGAAATGAAGGCACCTGCGCTGTTATGTTGCAAAGTGATTAGCGCACTAGAGCGAATGTAAGTCACCCTTAGTTTCGTTCTCATTTACTCAATCAACTCCACGCGTCCCCTCTAGAGTCACTGAATGGCCACCATTAAACGAAGAATACGTGTAAGCGTTGCTCAATGTTTCCCGCCAAAAGGCACAGACGCGCCCGTTAGACGCACCCTACCGCGTCGTGTCGCGCTATGCATACTCTTCTGTGATATTGGACATTATTAATGAGCTGAGGGACGGCGTAGTTTCAAGAGGAGAGACTCTCGTCCACGTGAGCGGGACCTGGGCATTCCGGGAAGATCTCCGAGGTTGAATCGGGAGGAGAGGTGAGGAATGGGAGATGGGTGCTAGTGAGGATAGTGCACGTTAACTAATCCGCCATCAACTAGCGTGAAATGAATGACTACCACCCGCTCTCAAGCTCGCGCTTAGAGCTAAACATATATTAAAGATGGAACCGTACGCTACGATAGCATGAATATTGAAGCTATTAAATTCCACAATCGGCCGAATTGAATAGAATATCGTGCATTTTTTAGTGATTGAAAGGAATTGACCTAATTTGGGAATTATATAATTCAGATTTTCTTTCTTAAATTATATTGAAAATAGACTTTGACACCTAGCATATTTCTACTTCTGGCATGAAATATTCGCAGAGCCTTAAACATACATATGTCTTAGTGACAGCATCCGTGTTTGCAAGTGGTTGCTTTAGAGGTGGCCAGAGAAAGTATCTCGTCGGAAAGGGTGTTTAAGGCCGTGTTGTAATCCGGGAACACCCCTTTAGTATATCCTTATCCCCATGTACCACATTTAGCCTGGACCATACTTGGGAAGTGTATCGGACAACTTGTACGTACATTTGGTCGAAAAATACGACAAAGAAATAAGTGGCGGCAGCAGTCACCTTGGCACATCGGTGAATGCGCCAGGAAATGAAATTTTACTAGCCAAAGAAAACATTATTTGGTCATCGCAGCTTTGTGTGTTTCGATTGATTATCACATGTGTAATGATGAATCTCTCAATTATTCACTGCATATGCCTGACATGCATTTTTGTCTATGAGTTGATGCAGCATTTATGGAATCCGAAAAACTTTTGAGTGGCTTGATTTCAAAGTCGTCAACGGAAGTTTTCCAATTACCTAACATCCCTCTCGCCTCTGCATTCAAATCTCCACTGCGTGACGGAAGTGATTTTAAATTGACCTCAATCATCTTCCTCGCGCCAACTTAATTTCCATCGCCTCGTTAAGAGCCGAGCGTCACTCATATCCTCCATCATCCAGGTGAGTTGAAACGAAAGTTCTCGTCCACTCGTCTGTTCAACTCCATCCATCCAGCCTTCAACGTTTCTCTGAGTGTTGTGAATCTCCGAATACTACTCGTTATCATTCACTTAGCCTCGTCGACTTCTTCTCCTCTTCTTCCGAGAGCCCTTTATGGCTTCTCGATCGTCCTCCTTCGAGAGTGGTGAATTTAAGATGTGGTTAGATGGGAGATAAGGAAGTGCGGGAAGGCCGTAGGAACCTAACGACTGAGATTCAGATACCGGCGTCATTAGGGTTATGAGGGAGCTAGCTCTCTTCGGATTGATGCGCCGATCGGAGTACGAGACCGCGGGCTTAAGAGTATATCTCCGTGCAATCTTCATCTCCCCGGCAGTCCAATCTCGGCCGAAAACCTAGAAATTTGCAGCGTGGATAGTCCTCGAACCATTGCTCAGGTCGTTGAGCCTCTCTGTCTTTTATATCGAGCTTTAAAGTTTTCATCTCAGGAATTGTCAAGGGTTTGGTCCAAATCAACTCTTTACCAGTTGCCAACGTCTATATTTTATTTTAAACTCACCTTTAGGGCTACAGAAGTTATGTAATATAAGATTTACTTTAACATCGATGCATAAAAATTCGGAATATAATAAAAACTTCTCCTGGGTTTTGATTGATCAATATCTATACATGAGTGTTTCTACAGAACTTATAATATTCTTTTTACTTGAATATAACTCGACATAACTATTCCCATAGGTGGCGCAAAACATTTTTTTAGGGAATAAAATATTACTTCAAGATTCAAGAAATTCCTTCTTGCATTATGAGTCCTATCAATATGATATTTAACGCCCATTAAAGCTTTTAAATAGCTAAATTTTTATATTTTCGTCGCGAACTTGCTCAGTTTTTAATTTTCATTTCTATATAAAAAATAACTTCTTCAAACGTTAAAAAAAGTTTTAGATTGAAGTTGTGGCTTCACATTTCTCAATAAACTACTTTCTGAACGCGTGCATCAATCTGGCGTTACGATAGAAGTACAAATTTGAACACATTAAAGTTTTTAAAAATAAAAATTCTAAATATTTAAGCTTATAAAAAATAATAATTACATTTAATTAATTAAATTAGTTCAAGGCAATTATTAAAATTTCTTTAGAAACACTCGTATATAAAGAGGAAAATCCGTATGTTAGTTTAGATGTTCGAATTGTTTAGCAACCTTCCAGGAGACCTAAGGAGTTGAAGTTTGGCAAGAACACAGGTCGTAACCTAACACGGAGGGAAAAAATGGTAAAAAGTCCGAGCAAATATTTAAAGTGTCTGGTTTTACCTCATATCATTTACTTTTAGCCCCATAAGAAAAGCATTTTATCGGTGCAGGGGTTTCCTATTATGCTTTTTAAAAATTACTTGCACTATAGTTATAAGGTTGAAATTTCCACTGTCGGATGACTAAGATACTGCGGTTTTGATTTTTGCACTCAGTTTTCCTTTACCTACGCTTCGATCTTGTCTGAAATTAATTTTTTTTGCTCCAAAATACTCAATTTCTTTACTATTTCAACAAAATAAATTTTGTTATTTCCTTGGCAACAGCAGCAAGGATTTCAAATCAAGGGAATTTATCCCTTAGGCCTTTACTACCTAGGTTATGTGATCAATATGAGAATTAAAATGACGGTTTTGTGGGGGTATTTTTCACCCCACCCTCTCCATGGGTGGTTATGATATCCTTAATGGTATAAGCGCCGTGCATGCCGTGTCCTGGGGATTCATTTAATTCTATGAATCAGTTTTTAAACTTTTCTTCTTCCGAATGAATTTCAACGGGCATGGATATATATCTGAAAAATAAAAAAAAGTGAAAAGTATCAGATATAACAACGTTACTTCGACTTGTGAACTTAATTCGTTGTTTTCCGCCTTTCGTATCACAAAACCCAGGTTTTCACTTACCTCGTGGAAAATTACTCTGTTCTCAGATTCAGAAGTATTGGAAAAAAATATAAACACATTTGTCTGGCTGAATGTTCGAGCCTTTGAGCAAATTTTACTATATTGGTGATTGATTTAAGCTGGTTGTGATACGCTGCATTAGGAAAGTATCATATTTTGTACCAGGAGAATAAGTTGAATAGTACCACTTTATATTCATAGACCGATTGAAACATAACATAGTCTGCTTTTTTGATATGTTAATTGTTATAACTAATTTTTATGATTTAGAATTTTAATTAATCTTCTATTAAATATCTCTTTATATGGAGGTGATTTCAAATTGAAATTGAAACGCTTACAACTCGTATAGAGCTGATTTATGTCAACCCCGCGAAAATATCTTTGATGGAATTAGTTAGTGTTCTCAACACCCTCACCCAATTTTAAAGTTTTCCTGTAAACGGTCAACATTTCAATCACCATGAGATTCTTGAGGAAAGCTTTTTTTTTGCCAATCTCCTACATCTACACCAGGGGTCGACAACCTTTTCGAATTACTAGGTTATTTCAGGAGGTCAAGAAAGTTCACTTGACCAGAAGAAACAAGAAGTCCAAGGACATTTAAGGAAAACGATAATACTCTTTCGGGGTATATTTTATTGTTAGATGATCATTCGTCGAATAGGCTAACTGTTTGATAAAGTTTTTTATGCAACGTTGTCATTAATATATGAAGATTATTATAAGAATTAAGATGCGAAATAGGAATGCAAATTACTATAAAGAGCGAGGCATATCATGCATAAAGATCCTTTATGTGCCTTTTCATGCATTGCTCTACTTTTGTGCCGTCTGCTGAATGAGGCATGTACCGTATAGTATTTCTGTGATGCCAGCGCCTCCCCTCTTCGAGGCGGAAACTACTCAATTAGGCCGGATCCAACAATAAATTTACTTGGGGGGCACGGGTGTTTGGCCGAATTGGAGTATTAGCTAGGCCGTATCTGGCCTAAAGGCAGGAGTTTGCCGACCTCTGATCTACACAAACTAATCTGCGAGTCACCGCATAAGGATTGTGAGGGGGGGGGGGTGTTTGGACACCAGCCACCAGCAGAAGCGAGGAAATGGGAAAGGAATTGTGAATGGGGAAGTGACGGAAAGAGAGGCATGTGATGGTGAGTTAAGGTTCGTTTATTTTAATAGCTAGTGGTACGCCGACAACAACATTGGGTAGCCTCTACGTTTAATAATATAACAGTTAAAACGCAAAATAACCGCAGGGAACACGCCAACTGAAACTTCTACTGCCGAAAACCTAAACAATAACTACGAATCGAAATTCAGTTTCATCATTCATTTATTCACAGTTCCTGCTACCGACGCTGGCTGTCTTTGAAATAGACCACGACACTTCTAATGGGGCTTTCAAGGGCCCTTATAAAGGCAAATTTGTCTTAAACTTGGTTTTAGACCCGGTTTTACAGTCTAGCTAACGTTAACCGTAACATGACTTGGTCTTTACGTAAACTTGAGGTTAAAGGAGAGTATGGATTTTGTATGTTACATTGTATTGTGGCTACATCGTTGACTGATGTTGAGAGCTGCAGTTGAAATAACATGTTATCATCGGTTTTCATGAGGAAATATTAAACCATGGATTCCAAAACTGGACTTAAGTGTCTCATTGCATGTTTTTTTCCGCCAATATTGCGGGGAAAGAAGGAATTCATATGTATATATGTCTGACAGTTTATCTCCCTTAATATGTCACCTACGTCAATTCTACTGGCGTAGGTTGCGGGGTTAAAACTGTATCTCCCGTGTCACCTTATTTTAAATTTTCAAGCAATCTTTTATCTTAAATTAATCCTAGTTTTGAATTTTAAAGTTGTACTAAGCTGGCGGAAAATTCCGGAAGTCCTCCGTAATGGGAAGCTTTTAGCATGTATCTCGCCATTTCATCTCTATGGAGAAAATATGATATAGTGCCCTACGTTACCTATAAAAACTTATCTGCATTATATTTCATCTGTGGATTTTCCATCCGAGGTATTTTTCTATCGCTCGAGTGAACTCCATAAAAAAACTCCGGATGAAGTAAAATAGTTTTTATTTCATTTTGAAAGTTTTTGAAGGCAGCATTTTTCAGATCTGTAGAGAAGCTCATTGTTCTCCAAATGTGTTGAATTTTCAGCTTAAGCAAAACCCATCACTTAACCTCATACACTTCAATTCAAATCACCAATATTATTTTTTATATAAAATCAAGGCATTGGAAAATTGTCTCACATGCATAACTTTCGTTCATTGATGCAATTGAGGCTTAGTATGAATAATAAGATATATTTTACCTTTTCAAATGATTTATTATCCATTTAAATTATTCTCTTGGAACAAAAATAATATGATTTTTTTAAACATCGGGATAAAATAACACTTAACAAAATGGCTTACCTGTAGTCATCGGAAATTGAAGAAGACGTTTCTCACCTCAGACCCTCAGCGTCCATATCGTACCTCTATGATTTTTATTAGCCTATTTGCCATTCTTACAAGTCATTTCATTTTGTAATATGTATCAAAAGATCCGAAAAGTTTTGGTCTGTGAGGGAACCACGAAATATTCCATTTCCTCTAAGTGATTATGGTATTGACCCTTTCGATGTTAAAGTTGTTCCCGGGAATAATGGTGGGAAGCCCTTTTATTTATTTTTATAATATTTCATACCATGTAAGCTATTCTCGAATAACTTCCAAACTAGCGTTATTTTCTTCAACTTTAAATACGACTACATTGCTGATCATTCATTCAAAGATAAGCCTGATTCGGTAATACTTTTAAGACAAATTAGTCTAAAATATGCGGTGGTATTAAAAATGCTCCTAAACTTGTCGTTTCCATTCTTGGATTTACGTTAATAGTTATCACAAGGTATAAATGTTTATCACTCACGCTGTGGTAGAGAATTGAGGCCATTTGACTCAACGATTTGGGATCTATTTTCCACTCAGTGACCAAACTTAGAAGCAAGGCTTGATTTCGATCGTCTGCGGTAAAATGACGACCTTAATTCGCCGTGATAGCTTTGGATAACTGAAAGAAGGCAGTTGAAATTTCGTCCGTATTTGAATCGTTTTTCTCTAATTTTGGCTAGCTAAGCTCACTGTAATGTTGCATTGACTTCCTTACCCTGAATTTAGTTTCACGTAATTGGTATGAAGATACGCTTCTACGAACAATAAATCACCTTTCTCCAGAAATGAAATTTTGCTGTTCTTTTCCAGCATGTAAACTATCTTAAAAAGGTTTCATACAAGCAGTTGACCTCAAGACTTGTGCGTTTATTTATTGCACAGCATTTATTTATTTTCTGTATATTGCTGATGTACTAAAGTGCGGTTGGATAGGAAACATTAAAATTGGAATTTATTCGATTTATACTGTGGAAGCAGTTGCATCCATGAATATTTTATGAATGTTGACGAAAATGAAGTAATTGTGACGTTCAATGGCAGAATTTCGGATTCACTGACTGAATTTAACTACAGACAATAAATTATGTATTCTCTAAAATTTATGTCACTCCATACTTTTAAAACATCTTTTCGTAGAGCATACCCAAACATACTTTTTGCAAGAGTGGCGTAATTAGTTTTTAAGTAATTAGATAAATTAAATAGGAGCGTGGTGGCCTAGTGGGTAGAGTGCTTGGCTACTGATCGAAGGGTCCCGGGTTCAAATCCGGGTGAAGCCACCGTTCAAAAAAAAATCCTCTGAGTGCGAGGTGACCCAGGGAAAGGAACTGGCCCCCCTACCCTGAATGTGTGAAATTCACACGCTTGTGGCTTAGTCCGGGGTGAGCTCTACCCTCAACTATCCAAACCAACCTTCGGGTGAAATCCCTGAGTGAGTGAGGTCACTGAATAAAATACTCGTCCAAATTTTCAATAGAAGTAGAGGAAATTACACTCTTATGCATAAATTTCGGTCATCCAGGTGACCATCTACCGGTAGGGTTTGGATCTCGTAAACACGTGCGAGTTTTCCGAGGATCAGACTTCAAGTGCAACCTTGAATTTAATTTACTTGGAAAATGTTCTCTTCTTGAATTATAAGGACTAAGGTAAGCTCGATTGTTGAATCTTCAGGTTTTTTCATGGAAAATACGATTGCTTGGTGATTTTGATTTCGCAAGCAGTTTAGACTTATACTTTTTTTATAAGTTATATTTAATTTTTAAAAAAGTTCTGATTCATTACCAAGTAATTAATGTTTTATCCGTTTTTGGCCGTGTTAGTTGGGAAAAAAATCAAACTTTCAATAACCTATTTGTTATTTTAATCTCTGCACTATTTTTTCAACCTAAAAAGGGTACATATATCTACTTTAACTGTAGCTATTTCACTTCAAAGATCCGTCGCAATCAAAGATACTGCAGTAGGAAAACTGAGTTACTTCAAACAGTGGCTGTTCATGTGAAGGCGAAATGAGAATCTCATTCCACCTCGGACAAATCATTGACGTCCAGTTTTTTTTAAATTTTTGGAAGAACCAGGACCTGAGGCGTTTAGGATGTCATTGACCCTGTTTTACGTGCATAAATAAGGGTTGGTGGGGGCGGGAGTTATCTCGCTCCCAATCCCTAACCGGCCTCATTAGGTTACCCAACCCATTTCCCCTAGCTGCTGCCATCCTCTTGTAACTGAGGGCCATAGAGGCTTTAGCCTCACGTGGCTCAAATGGTCGCCGGACGCCGGCTCGGGAAGAGATGAGGATGATCTGGAGGTGGGGTCTGGGTCATTCGATAAAAGGCCCATAAGGAGAATTAAGAGGATATGGTCGCTGTTGCGAGTGAGCCGACGCGGCAGGGGCTTTAAGGAGTAGGCTCCAATAACGGCTATTCATTGGAGCGTATTGTTTGGGCTTTTAAGAGTGCCTTGACCTGCCTCAATGCATTCCTTCGTCCAACTTAAATCTGTGCAGCAAAACGGTTTATGAAAGAAAAAGGAATTCAATGAAGACGTTAAAGTTATAACTGGTAAACCATTCACCTAACCTGTAGTGTGGTTCTGGTTCATGTCTGAATTATTCCATTTATTTTCAATTGTAATGAAAACGTTTTGATTCAAGCTTTTATTTTAAGGTCCAGTTTTTATATTTGGTTCATTATTTTCTCGGTATGATTACCAAAGTTTATGAGTTCGATATATCGATTGGTCTCACGTCAACTAGCCTTCAGTCTGATAAAATATACATAACCCAAACTCTCACTTAACATCAAGTTATTGAAATGGCTACAACATCTTACGGTTGACGTTATTCAGTCTTAATTAAACCGTGTATAAATGTGGTGCAAAAATTATTTTTCGAGGCTTATTAGTATCATTGTGCGGTCATTATGAAAAGTGAAGTTAACATTACCTATCGATAGTTATTGGTTGATTCCAAGAGACTTTGTCGATATCGTTCACTGTTGTAGCTTTTTAGATGTTTAAAAAAATAGAATGTACTCACTTATTTGAACCATTTTTTACGACGCTAGCGAGGGTATTATAGAGGTATTTTGGGGAATTTAGATGTTCACGAGGGTTCCAGAGGTATTTTTAATGCGGTATCTGATTAATATCTCTACCTACTTGCAATGCCCTAGATAACTGGAAACATTCCCATTTTATTGCCAGCTATTTTGATGATCGAATATATTTCAACCATATCATTAAAATATTAAAAGATAAAACCTTTTTCTTATAAGTAACGAGATGAAATTGAGCTTATCCTTCAGAGCCCAACGCATAACTTTTTTTTATTTGGGACTGAGTGATTGATGAAAGTTCTTTCGTTATGACAACGTATAATTCGTTTTTGCTTTCTAAAAGGACCTGTCAGTTTGCGACCGATATTCGTGTCAGGATGATGCATGAATCGTGTCTTTTTCTCTAGTTTTATCTTATAAGTTGTAAAGGCCGAATTATCAAGTTTTCATGTAAAACTTAATAATACCAGGCTCTATAAAAAAGAAAAAAATGCTTTTTTGTAAGTTGGAAGAGGAAAACTCAACTTTGAGAGAATTGCCTCATGACGATTAAAGTAAAATCATTGCCATGCAAGGCTCTGAGAAATTTCCATGATGTAATTATAAATAATTCAATAATTCAACTCTTGATAATTATATTAATTTTATCTTAAAAAACCTAATTCAAAAAGAAATAAAATATATTTTCGGCTTCATATATTCGAGTGAAAAAATTTACATTAAAAAATATCTGACATTAAAAGTTTGTTTAGTAAAATTAAATTCAGTTATCAAAACAAATTATGATTATTTCATAATTTAACTACTTGTAACTTGTTAATTAACTAGTGCAGTCGTTGTTCTTGAGAGCTTAATGGCTATCACTTGTCTTGAGGATAGAATGTGAAATTTAAAGTTTAATGTATAGCACTTTTAAAATTATTTTCTCCCTGCCGCATAGGTACTTTGAAAACCTCGTTGAGCGGCTATTCCCTATGCAATCAGATCTTAAAAAATAGACGATTGCTTTTGGTAAGTTTAATTTATCTCTTCTCATCTATTCTCGGACTGAATAACTTCCTACGACTCACACACACATCACATCAAGAGTGCATTACTGTGTGCGCTATTTGATATTTTGTTCCTTTTAAAGCTTCCAAGCTATGAGAGGAAAATGAATATCATATTGCTCAACTCTGTATATTTCCATATTCCTGTTTCAACTCCTGTTTAAGCTTAGTGGAACTGCTGAGCGTTATTTAACGACATTTTACTGCGTTATTAGATTTTCTGTATTTAACTAGCCACTAAATGAGGAATTAAATACTAAGTCAGCTACAAGAATGAGTTATATAAACCTTGGTTATAACGATTTAGCAATGTATGCAATATAGTCGTATATTAGGACTTATAGTGGCTATGGGATATAATGGGCTAGCCTTATTTTCCAGTTATATATAATCAGCATTGTTGCAGGATCGTAAAGACGTGAATTCGCTGATAAACTTGTTTTAACATTGAATGATAGACTAGAATAGATCGACTGGTTGGCAGATACCACTTAATAGATTGACTTAATGGATGTCCTTAAAATATTTTTTTCTTAAAATCTGAGTACTATACCATAGGGACGCATAAATTATGGAAATGATGCATTGTTACAGAAATGATGTAAGATGTTGATATTTCTCTAAATTTAATGTTGTTATTTTATTTTGTATTGATATTTCTTGTTTCATTTTTATTCTCATTGTTTTTTTTATTCATTACTCTTTTGAAAATGACAAAGCTCTAGGTTATCTCTCGTGTTTCATTTGAGGTGTCCGGACTTGCGCTATGCAAGGGACTCCATGCGCGTTTATTTAAATGAACTATCCCTGGATTTAGCCGTCACTAAGGAGGAAGCAAAAGAGCTAGTACGGTGAAACACTGTGTGGGCATTGAGGAGGGTAATATATGGATGAAAAAAGAAGGCTCCTTTCCCAAAAAAGTTTGGACTTTCATTTCGGCCCACACACAAACCATTGTTGTACACGTAAATTATGGTCTTCGGTCCTTCCTTTTTTTCATTTTCGGTGCAAGGGAGAATAAAAGAGAAAAAATCGGAAACTCCTATTCGGCTCTTCTCATTACGTTCCGTTTCCGCGAGTGTGCCTGCCTCGTTTGGGACTATATATAAAGGTTTTTATGCGGAGCATCGCAGTTCTGTGGGGAGCTACTGTAGAGGGTACGTTGAGAATTGAACTTGTAGCCATAGCCTTACTCTGCAACAGAAAAATATCCTCTGCGCGGCGAAGCACAAAAAGGAAACGAAAACTGAATAAAAGAGACCATAAAAAATAAAACCAACGGGAAACAGTTTGCAGGTTCAAGCACACACATGCGCACTCACCGTGCTTGTTCACTCACTGTGCCTTGCTGTGGGTGAAAAATAAAGCGGAAACTCTAGCTCGATCGCGGATAAAAGAACACGGGATTTTTTTTGCGAACTTTCCCCGCCTGTAAACATCACTTCTGGGAAATTTTTGCGCGGTATTCCTGCTTCTTCACCGATGACTGAGGTGGGAGGCAACGAGGAGGAAACGGTTGAGGAAATCGAATTCCCCGCGCACATAATATTGGAAAAAAGAAGGGGGACAAAGTCTTTAAGGAATCGGGATTTTGGAGGAGGATTTTGGGATGTTCCATCCCACGCGGAATATATTTGCGACAGGGAAAGGGAAAACAGTGGGAGCACACATGGTGACTGTTTTTAAAGGAAAAGACTAGGATGAAAGGGAAGGGATGTTATATGTAAACATTCTTTTAAAAGTACGAGCTTAGAACATGTTTAAAATATCATTTTCAATTTGAAGGCGCTTCGCTTATATCTGGTGTTATATTTAATGTTTGGTGATAGGGTGACCAATAAAAAAGTACTTCAACGGTAAGAACGGTATATGTGGAAGGCTTTGACCAAGCGCAGAGATACCCTGGTTTTGTAATACCATATGGCACCAGGGAGTTCAAAACTATATTTTGGAAGGAATAGTAGAATGAAGAAACCTCCCGGGGAGAAGCAGGATTCAGTACATAAATAAAATAATGGAAGACGTCAAAAGCACCATCTATGTAGAAATGAAGAGAATGACCCAAGACAGAAGAAGAGGGAGCCATGATACAACCCAATCTGTGGATTGCTAACTACAGAGAGAGGGAGAGAAGATTTGGAACCCCATTTTAAAATTGGTGGGAAAAAGACATGCGACTCCACCAGTCACAGCGGACCTGATCTGAAGGTCAGAGTATATTAAGCCGACAACTTTGACACCCTGCATCATCAGCCCTGAAGACGATGGAAGTCTTCCATCGAAACCTAACCGCGAGAAAAATTTACATCAATTATTCGCCAAGAAGGTATCATATCTTTATACAAATGTGTTTTATGTAATTATTATTTTTTACTCAAATGGGCTTGTACTCTGAGCAATAATTAATTGTGTCCTATTCAGTCTTTTTTTCCACTTTTTCGACCGCAAAGCACCGACATTTTCCAACCTTGAGGAAGACGTGTAGGAGGGATAGGATAAAGACGTCATGCTCTTCAGGGCTCCCTTCCTCTTCATGGTGATGAAAAGAGCCCAAATAGGCTGGAGGGGGGGGGAGAAGGCATAGTGGGCGGCTGGCATTGTATGTGTGTGGCGATGCTCAAGGAGGGGTTCAAGGGGGAGTAATTGAATAGGCAAAGGCGTGAGAGAAGGGCCGTGATGAAGCGGTGTGGGGAGTTGGCAAGGGAACAATGGGGGGTGAGGGTTACGGGGGGTGGGTGGAGGGAGGGGGAAACAATGGATGGAATGGTCGGAGACGCGCGTAATGGTTGCCGCACTCAGAGCCACCGGGTGTTGGCGGTTGTTTCGTGAGGAGCCACTCGACGTCCCGAGATCATTTGCGATCCCGAGATGGAAGCATTGCCCTCTCAAAGGAGGGAGGATGAATACGATCTGCCCTCAGAGAACGAGAGGCCCACCGTCGGACGACCTAAGGTTAATACTCCATGTTTGACTATCATTATACGGAATTCGTTTTCATCACAATTGTCACTAAAACTCGAACCTGTGACCTTTTTGCGAGTGTGAGAACAGAAGAGCTCTATTTCATCTACATATTTGATGTGCTCTACTCTTACCGCCGGACCAATTTTTCTTGTCATTTTAGTTTAGAAAGTAATCACAAGAAGCAGTTCTACATTGCTCTACTTTCCTGGACATCAGGCCACCACGTCCAACAACTCCTTTGATGTACTTCACCCAAAAAGTGGAACATTATGTCAGTCATCAGATATAAAAACATTATTTCACTAGAGAATTTAAAATGTGAAGTTAAAAATTGCTTCCTATATTCGTGGTTTATATAATTGTGAATTTTGCATGTATGTCATTGCATATATCATAAATGAATATAAATGTAAATTCATCTCGGGCTTCCAACCGGGTTAGGTTCTCCGTCTCTGCCGAACTTTCCATTGAGCCATCGCAATCCGCCTAGCATTTAACAATTTAAACGAAAATAAATTTCATAAATGAACTTAAATTTTGTGACACGCCCCGTCAATATTTAGCTAAAGCAGTGTTAGTGTTTGATACGTGCCACTCCTATTGAAGACCTACGACTGAACCCACGATGACTCTGTGTTCAAATTAAGGCCCATATATTAACAGGCACGCAAGAAAATGTTTTGTTTTCACTACGGATTCTCAGTCATTATAAATTACAACTTCTTCCAAATTGGATCTGAACTTCTTCCAATCAATGTGTAATATTGAAATTTGCTAAGCGACTTTCATGTGCTGCTGAATACTGGTGTACTAACATTGATTTGATTTTACCTTTCAAAACTTTCTTCGGACTAGTGGTCAGTATGACCTGAATAGAATACCTATAAATAGTGGCTGTTCATCAGGTTTTTCTGTGCCTCAGCCAAATTTTTACACAATACCTCTCCCCGCCGCAGAATTATATGAACTATAACTCGATACCATTGTTGTTATCAGGCGAGCACGTTATTCAGCGGGCTTAGCTCACTGGGTCCATTAATAATAAGGAGGCGATCAACAATTGAGGTGATTTTCAGCTTTAAGGGTTTATGTATTATGAATCAGTAAATAGGAAGGTAATGATGGAATTACTTGGGAATTGGAGGAAATGTTAAGAGATATCCGGTGTCGGCTCCATATTATCTTACCCTGAACGGAAGGTATCAAGGGGTCCATAATGTTGGAACCAACTCCATAGACGGGGTATTGCCCTCCAGGTAACGGCTAATTTATAATAGCTAAAAATGAAGATTATGACTCAAGTGTGACTTCATTGATAAAGAATAATTACGATGGCATCACGTCTCTTCCATAAAACCTTTAGTGCTAACCATGGAAGTATAAATTGATTGTTCTTGCTCAGTTTCCTTCGGTAATTACTAGCACCACTCCCTTCGTACGTGATTCTGCTCATCTCCTCGGAGCCGCGAGTAACAGTTTGGGCCACTGCCCTGTTTGCTTCCGATAATTGTGTAGGCATGACCGTCTATACTCGTTTAATCTTATCGCCTTTAGAGCTGTCTATGACCCAGGAGATGGTGTTTCCTTTAGGGATATGTAGTTAAATAACACTTCGCGTCCGATTGAACTTACACTTAAATTGAAGAGGTTTTAAATTACCGAATACCACCGCCCTCTTTGCTACATGCGCAGAGAGAGGCAGATATGGGTTTGCAGCCATTTTAAGGAGGGTGGGCACAGCGGAAAAGTATGAAAAGAGCCTGTTTCGTTGATTAGTTCATGGTGATATGACGAGGGTCAAATGAATGAACAGGTATATCCCACGACGTATAAGGCCTGTTTTTCAGCATCTTCAAAGTTTGTTCTGCCCAGCATCTTCAAAGTTTGTTCTGCCCCTGCTTCGGTAAATTGCAGAAATGGTTGTATATGTGGGGAGGCAGACGACGACTATACGGCCATTTGTGTCCTTACGATAGATGGGTAAGGGGGTTTAGGGAATAGGAGGAATGGTGGCCTGCGTCAGGGTTGGCCTACTCTTAACGAAAGATCGGCCCCGGTGGCGACGGGGTGAAGTCCTAAGTAGAATTTTCCGCGAGAGAATCTTGTAAAAAAACTTTCCGTGACTTTTTTTCTGAGCACTCGTCACAACATTTATTTCCACCGTCTCATTAACCATACAACTTAGAATCAATAGCAACCAAATAAACAGCGTTGTTATACAAAATTAACACTCTTTTAATAAAAATGAATTTCCGTAAGATGTGGATATTTAGGCTCATTAGAGCAACTTTGGCTGACACTCTGAAAAGAGTATGTAGTAGAAATAAAAACAACAATATTATCTTCAAAACAAAATAGTTAATTGAAACTATTATTACCTTATATATTTTCTATTTTTGTTATTTTTCAGAAAATTTTGCTTTCAAAAAAATAGTAATTGAAATTATGTAAGTGTAATATTTCTGGCTGACTTCATTCTTGAGGTAACATTGACCAATTAAAGATTGTGAATGGAACGAAGTAGCCCCAGGTTAGAGCAACGTTGGCTAAACTTAAAAAACAATTGAAATTGAATTTCTGTATCATTATTGCATCTGAAATTCATGTGACAGATAGTAAAAACCTAAAAAATTAATGTGAAAAACAATTAGTATCATAGAGCATAAATTGACTGATTTTAAAATATTTTTTGTATGAACAAGTAATGAAGTGGGCTAAAGTAACCTCATCTTACGGTACTGTATGCAACACATTCAACACCGAGGGTGGTGTGCTCGAGTCTCGCCTGAGTGGATTTTATTTACAACTCAGGACATTGGTTTTTGCATTCGTCCGTTGTCACCTGTTAAATTACATGGTGTCAAAGGCCAGTAGAGCTGTTTTCGGGAATGAGGATGTAAATAAATAAATAAAAAAGGCGCAAAGGGGTCTTGAATGTGATGTCCCACACGACGGACGGAGATCATGGCGTTTGAGTGCTCTCCAGCTAGTACTCAAGTAGATATCGGAATTTCACATAAAAATGTCCGCCTCTGCAAAAATTCGAATCCAGGACCTCGGGATGGGAAGCCAGTACTCTAGTCATCAAAACACACCGATTAGGGTAGTATTAGTGGTGATAGACATGGTATTACTAATACAAGATGATCTGTGACCAAAACGATTCCGTTATTCGAATGACGTCATCCGGATGACACGAGCAGCAGAAGGCTAGAGAATTAGTATTTGAATAATAGACGAAAGCTCTGATAATAACGAGACATTTGAGTGATTCATGCGTATCAAAGAAGACGTCACAGTGGCGGACATCATCCTGTCTAAGGCCGGATAAAGCACGCCAACTTTCTAGCAACATCAAGGCTTATGATTTTTTACGAAATTTGAGGAACTGTGCATATGTTCCTATCTGGTCAGACTGTCAACGGGAGGTTTTACAGCAAGGTTTTGAAGACATTGAGGAAAAATATTCACCGCAAGCGGCCCGAGTTGTGGAAGGACACAGACTGGTTACTCCAACATGGTCACGTTCCCTCACACACCTCGCTCGTTGTTAAGGAGGTTCCACCGCGACTGTGAGAGTCAAAACAAATACTAAATTTCAACTCTTTGTTTATTTGGTTAGAAAATTCTACTTTCACTGATTACTTCCGTTAGCTATTGAAAACCAGTATTACGGTACAAAATTATCAGGTTATTCGACGAATATATTTTAATGATAACTTTTTTAAAGCCATAAATGCTGAATGCAGCACCATTACTATCGAACGAAGATATTTTGACTTCAATTATCGCAGTAATTAGCAAATCACTCAAATTATTAGGAGGTAAGACGCATATATTTATATTTTTAATGAATATCTCTGGAGTTTTCGCTTCTTATAAACAGTTTTCTGTGAAAATGGCATTTTTATTAGATAGAAAATACTATATTTTCCCGTGTTTATCCCATTCTCCCATTTAACACCATGTTATATAAAGTTCAGTTTGCGAGAAAAATAGCGTGGAAAGGTAACATTTTGTTGTTCATTTGAGATAGAGGACTTAAAAAAAAATAAATGTCCAGAATGTGAATGAAATGGCATTTATATCCTTTTACGTTGGAACCACCTAAAGGAAATCCTGGCAAAAAACAATAGGACAACGTTCCTCCACCCTCCCTACTTTCCTCACGTAGCCCCCCTACGACGCATCTTCCCCAAAATGAAAATTTGGTTGTAAGTGTGACTTTCTGACTCCATTGAAGAGATCCAAGTGGAATCGCAAAGTGTTCTTGAATACCCGTCAGCCATTCCATGAGTGCTTCCAAAAATGGCAAAATCGTTGGGGTCGTGGCATACGTGTCGGACGTGACTGCTTTGAAGGTGGTGGTGGAAATTTGAGTTCAAGATACGTTTTCCGCTTTTGCAAGAAAATTCTCGGAAAAAGTGAGTGGCACCTCGTAGGAGGATCACTTCTCCGAATTCCTCCAAATTTGAGCCGAGGACGCTGTCCCGTTGTTTGAAGTGAGGTTATATGACACAGAGTGGACGAGGAAGAATTACTGCCGGAAATTTGGTGGCGAATTACATGAAAAATTGCCACGAGAAAATATTCCACATATACCGGGAAACAAACCACGAATCTTTGGTTTGCAGGGTAAATGTGCAGGCTACCATAAATAGATAGAACGCAAATTATGTCGAAGTCGTGATCAAGCTAATTGAAATTACCGAAACGTCACGACGGTTTTCTTCTGCTCAAAGTTGCAATTGCTTAACATAAAATACAAGAAAAAGCACAATTTTTCCATTTATACAGTCTCAATTGAAAAGAACTTCTTAATTATGTAGTTCTTAGATAAAACTAAACGATAATTAAATAGCTCTAAATTTCCAAACCACATTTTAGGCCTGAATATAGGTAATAGCTTAGACTGGAATCCAAGCAAAACTGCTGCTGGTATTTTAATACGCCATAGATGGGCTCATATTGTTTCCCATATATCGTTCATGTTAGTTTATTGAGCAAATTTCACTCCTTCCTATCGTATCCTACCATATTTTTGTATAGGGCAGTATACAACATTTATATATTCATCTTTTTTACCTCCAGAATAAAATATTAAAAAACGGTCGTGCTTAATATTGCCCGCCTGGTAAGCCGCTTTATAAAACTATGAGGAGACTTCCCGTACAATATGTTTACATTTGGAACCCTACTTTATTTGTTGAACTACATCATCATTTATCCTCAGCTAATTCAGCTTTCCATTTCTAAGATGGTATACTTTTACGTGTTTATAAATTGACTTTGTCCAAAAGGATCCCACGATTCAGCATCAGTGACACGTATGAAATTACCATCTCAACTGAAAGTAGTGAAAACTATTTATGCTTACGCAAGAAAAACCCAAAACGTTCCTCTTGCAAAGTTGTACCTACATTATCAATTTATACTTGAGAGAATCAGTCTTATTTTTCTCCAAAACATATGTAATTGTTTGCCCTGAATATTTTTGTAATTTTACGAACTTGAAAAAAAGTATTTATGAAACATCATATGAGGCATTTATAATATTAGAAATTCTGCCTACTGACACATTTATTGCTTATACTATCATCATAAACAATTACTTCACCTAGAACTATAAATCAGTAGATGTACTTAAGGGACAGCTGACTCTAAGAGACTTTAAAAGTTTTTCGTATCGCAGGGAATGGTATAATATTTTTTACCAGGCATGGTAGAAGAAGTTTGGATGTTATTTCACCTCAAGTTTTTAACAATTTTTTAATTCACTTGAAAATTAAATTCAATTGGAAAAATTAAAACATATATTAGATTTTTTATTATTAGAGTAATGTTAGCATATGTTATTTATAACTACTTCATTGGTAAAATGTAATTTTAGTTTCATGTGGATGATCTCAGTTTTGAATGACCTTGTAGGTAGGGTGATACGCCTATTTTTATTTTATCATATGCCAGGAAATTATATGATTGTTTGAAAACACGTTTATCAGAATAGATCTGTTGCATCACGTTTGTGACATTTTATTATTTTTCTATATTATTTATTGGTAATGCAGCTAATCATGGCAATCACTGATAAATAAGCTGATGACTTAGTGGGACCTAATGGTAATCAATTGAAAATTAACCTTTTTTATATTACAGTTAAAAAAATATTCTTTTGTAACCTCTTACTGTTGTCTTGTTTTTATTAATGATTCTACAAAAAAAAACAAAAATGTGAAGTAAAAAACTGAAATTTTAAGTAATTTGGTGAAAACTAAGAAGAGGTTCTTAAATATAGAAATTGAGAAACCGAAAATATTATCGCAAGATAGCACTGTAACGAGTGGAATGGGTGAAGGAGTCACGTCTTAATATGACTGAGGAAGGGTTAAACGAGGCCCATTAGTGGAGAAGGGAACGGGGAGTTGTGGAGGACTTGAGATATCGGTAACGAGGACGCGGTTTAGGTGCAGATAATGCATTCGGGGGAGAGGCAGAGGGTCGGAGCGGCAGCGGTTGTGGGCAAGGGAGCCCTCCCTCTACTCAGGCCTCTGTGGATTCACCCGGGCGGCGATCGGTGAATGCGTGAGCTTTCGAGTGGTTGGTTTAGGGACACCCCGGACGTAATGCAGGGAGGTAAACGTTGATTAACTGAGGTAGGGATGCGCAAATTGAATATAACGAGCGTTCAATACCTTTCTGAGATAAAAAATTGTTTTTGGTCGAAGTTTTTAATTAAATATCAGCAGCTATAAATAATCAGAATTAATCTAGAAATTCTAATTTATATTACACCATCATTCTCTTTATCAACAATTATGCTCATTTGCCCTGCTAGATCTGCAATAAGAGTAAGGAATATTATGGTATGAGCCTTATGTATGTTTAATGAGGCTTACGTAATGGGAGCTGCCATCAAAACATGAGTGCAAAATGATTTGAGATTGATGGTGAAGTTCTTCACTGTTGAAGGAAAAAAATGATACGCCTGTGAATGTAAAAAAGCTCATGCAATGAGTTAAAATTATTACAAACAAATTTAAATTAAGAATAAATCCAGGCTCTCGACTGATAAAAGCCTATACCAAACGTTAGTTGAGGAATATCCACACATTCTAGTGACCTTAGAAGCTCGCAGTAATTCGTTAGGGAATTTGTGCTCGGTATGCACAAGGCATCTCCTGAATGTGGAAGTAATTGAATTTTGTGAAGAAAGTAACATTTTTCCGATCTATGGTTTATATATTGAAACATTTGATTTAACTTCTCATAAAGAACAATCTTAGAACGTAGCATAAATGTATATAAAAGCCTCCGAGCGCCTTTGAATCACAATATAGGGGAAACCTAGGATGACGTCAGATTTTATGAGAAGATCCTAACTATGCTCTTTTCCACGGATAATTAGGCAAGGGCTCAATTTATTTTCAATTTACTAAACTCAACGCGACCCTTTTCTGAAAAAAGCCTCATTTCACGAATCCCTTTCCACTTATTATATACAAATTGGGGGTTCTGAGTCTGCTTCTATTTTAACGATTCATCTCACGCATGCAACAATGGATGCCTCTAGCTCGTTCACCCACGCTTCGGGCATACGGAAGGCCGAGTTATATTTTCTTTAATGGACTCTAATATTCTTTTATAATAATCACCATCCTGCATGTATAAATAGATATATCTTATATCCTTAAACGAGCAATAGTTGTATATATATTCATGTAAAATTTATCCATTAAACAAATATAGCGATATTGGTAAAGTATCAGAACTTGAATATCATAGGCACGAGAAACTCATTGCGCTAGGTCTTGTCTTCGGGAAAATTCGTTGAGTTTAGTAAAGATGTAAGGGCCAATTCATGAAAAGCAAGGGAGTCAATGCGGACTTAAAGGTGGAGTATTTAATTTTATTACTTTAAGATGTGGTACAACACAATTAAGACAAAGAAAATTAGACTAAAATGCAAGAGAGAGTTATAAGTTCAATTTTCTACTGTTTGATATGGACTTACTGGTCTCTAACTTTAGATAATTTCGATCAAAGGAAATTAATAGGATTATAGGAATTTATATTTCAAAGAATTTATAATGCAAACATGTCTGAAATTTAGCAGTGGGCAGTTTGTATTGATTCTCAACTATGTTTTAAGATGAATCGATTAATCACCGCATTAATTTGAACAGAACTGCAAAATATCTTTGGTTGTGAGGGTATTTTCAGCGTGCAACGTGAAAATAATGAGTTAGAAAAAGGCTTATGCATGCACATTTAGACTGGATAGACGATTATTGGTAATTTCAGTCTTATATAACAAAATGTTTGCGCCGTCAATATTAAAATATTTACGTCGTGCTTTTTACAGCTGCTGAATTAAAAAAAAAACAAGTCGAATGTAGTCTCTATTATGACTACGTAAACATCTTGCTGAAGCCACCTTCTGTCAAGCGCGCGGTGCGTAAATTTAGTGACAGCGCTCTCCATGAGGCCTCCCGAGTCAAAATGAAGAGTATCAGATCAGTATAAAACGGTATCCGATACTAGGTATCGCCGCGATCTCGCTGCAGTCACGCCGAAGGTATCCTGGCAGTATCCTTGAGTATCGTGAAGTCCTATTGCCGAGACTCGTTCTGATGCTCTTCAAGACTGGTCGAGACTGCAGTATTGGAGGGGATACTGGGTATCCGTTGTAGATACTCTGTGGATACTGACCCGTCGATACTCGATGGACGGGAGGTGATGGACTCAAATCCCCCCACATGGCGGAAATCTAAGGTTGCGTGCCAGCTATTTAGTCTGCTTGCATGCGAAAACGTGCATGATGCCTACCTTTCCGGGAGGGCTTACATTCCGGGTACGGTTTGACTTCAGGAATGGAACAGCTGGCTGGCTGCTTTCCCTCAATCTCGTAGAGTCCGCATCTGAGGTAGGTATCCAATCACCGAATCCTATTGTTTTATATTCTTTTTACTTAACGTGGATGGATTTATCTGTAATAATTCAACTATTAGACATAATTTAATTAAGTGTGAGAAATTTCACTCTTTAATTCAGCTCGAGACAATAATGCAATCAATAGAATCTATAAACTTAAAAAATATAAACAAACAGCATGTTAGTATGTTGCTAATCAACTCTTATATATAAAACACCTCCCCTTTTGAGATTGATACAAAATGAGCATTAAAGTCGTATAGGTTTATTTACAATTGGTAGAATAATAAATAAACCTATCCTACCTACCTTAACCTACCTACCTAAGGTACCTACCTACCTAAGGCACCTACCTACTCAAGGTAAAACCTACGGTAGGTACCTAGTGACCGTGGGGTTGACTCTACCATAGTTGGGTTGAGCCCTTGGAGTTCTTTTTACTTAACGTGGATGACTTTATCTTGAATAATTCAGCAGTTAGATATTTAATTGTGTGTGAGAAATCACACTCTTTAATTCAGCTCGTGACAACTATACAATCAATAGATCCAATAGAATCAATAAACTTAAAACATATAAAGAAACAGTATATTGCTAATCAACTCTTTGGCTGCCTCCGGGATACTATGTGATACTGAGGGAGACTCGGTTGAGACTGTTGAAGTATCAGGCTGCCGGCTGCCGATACTGGAGGATACTGGTTTGATATAAGTCTGATACTTTATGATACCTAGCGATACTGCAGCGATATCACAGCGATACTATTCGCTTTACTCCCCGCCCTTTACTATTCGCCCGGGCTGTACTGTCAATTGAATGGGGAACGCTCTATAGTGCGAGAGACAGCTGTGGACGAGGAGGTGAAAGTGGAAAGGGCGTGGGTTGGGGAAGTGGGGGAGGTTGCGTGGTCTACGAGTGACGCACGTGAGTGTCGGAAGAGGGGGTGGTGGAGTTGAAGGTGCAGGAGGGGGTGGGGGTGAACTGGATGACGGAGAGTCCTTCCTCATGATTGAGGCGTTAATTAAAGAGAATTACGATAGCGTGAAAAGAGGGGTGGGGGTTTCTTGGTAAGGAGAACGGAGAGGGGGGGGGTGGTGAGGAGGGAGAAGATCTAGTCCCACCAGCGTTTCGTACTTGCGTGCGTTCTTGCGTTTCGTACTTGCGTTGTTTGTGACACGGGCCACTTGAGGCTCTGAGTGGAGAGAGCGACGGAGGACGGGACAAGCGGTGAAGTACGACCAAAAGATATTGAAGGAAATGAAAAGTGGAATCCCGTGTTCTGTGGTGGATGAGACGGCCGGGTTAACTGGAAAAGAGAAGAGTGTATGGGTTATCCGACGCGAAAGGTTAATAGGAGCGTTAAAGGATGTTGAATTCGCTCTTGTTGTTCCCTATAATTGCACGAAGCGAGGCAAGTTGCAGTCCGCACTGCTCTACTTGCAGAGAGACGGCGAGGTTTCTTAGGAAAATTTGTTGAATTTCGTGTGCGTCCTTTTTAGGGTAAAAATTTGGGTCGCCTGGACAAATAGGGAATGCGACGTGAAAGGCTATTACGTTAGCACGGCAAAGGACGTTGAATCCGCTATTGTCCCCACAAATAACTTAGAGTGGAGAAAATGTACTTTATTTGCTGCGGGACTCCGATGTTCTGAGGTGAAAACAGCTGAAATATTTGAACGCCTCCTTTTTGGGACGAATTGGGGTTCTCTGGGCCTAAATAGAAGTATAATACTTTGCCAATTATAATCCTCATAATGTTGTTGATTTATGTCACCATATCATTCTCGTTCTAAGATTTTGTTTTCTCGTGAGGTTGTTCATGGAGATAAAACACAGAATTTAAAATTACTCTACTATGTGACAGTGCGCTAAAGTTCGCGTACCGAATTATTGATGTCTATAGAGGTGTCACCTCCCTGCTTCGAAGCGACTAGACCACATCCGCGGTTACCACAGATAAGGAATCATGTAATTAAGCGGACAACTAGCAGTACCCTACTCTATAGATAGTTCGACATCTTATTCGTTCGACTCACCCAGTAGTGGAGACAATTTTGGGCTCATTGCAGAATGCTGTATTTTTCTATATAGAATGATAGTTTTTTTAAACTTAATTTTATCATTATTTCCAGACAATTTTGGATAATTTCAGTGCTGGAGAATCCGGGATCCGGGCGGAAGAATTAAAAAGGCCCCTATAATTAATTTAATATATTTACGAACCATTAATAAGATTAATTGCATTGCACTTGCACAATGAGTAAATTGTTAAGTTCAACTTTTTATCAAACATACAATTAATTAAAAGCAATATAAATAATGAGTACAACAAATCTTTCTAAATCTGAAATCTAGTTTTTTATAATTAAATTATTCGTTTGATCACGTGCAAAAAATAACGCATGTATAAAAATCACATACTAGTATTGTTATTTTGCATGCCAAGCGTGCACGGGAGACTCGAAACCATTACGATTTGTTTAATTATTATGTGAGCAATATTATTATATCTTGACTTGGAAATAATCTGTTTTAACCATTTAATCCGCCTCCGGGAGAGTTGAAAGAATTTAAATGTCCTTAAGTGTTGTTTAGGAAAAATAACGGGTCAATACTATTGAGGATGAGGACCAAGGGAAGGAATAAAGTAAAAAAACAAAAGAAGGGACGACTTCCGTTTCAAACAATTGATTGATTAAAATAAATACGAAATAATTCTTTGTGTTTTATGTACTTGTTTGTGTTCGTTAATTCGAAGTTGAGTTATTTTCCAACGAAATCTAATTTATCCAAATCAATAACAAGGAATAATTTAACTGTTTCAAACATAACTGACCCTAAATAATTGATCAACGAATGCTTAAGATCAAATGGATGGAGAAAATAACCAACGAAGAAGTCCCATGAAAAATTGGAGAGAAGCATAATAAAAACTCTAGAAAATACAGATTTTGTGTCACTAGCCTATTGTAAGCAATCGTGTTGGATGAGAAGAGGAAGGAAGGATCTTCAGAGGAAGACAAAGAATTTTAAGTTATACCAGGCAAATATGAAAAACTTCATAGTGAAAAATTATGTAGGATTAAAACGGTTGGTGTGATAAGGGTGAAGCTGTGAACAGCAGCAAGTCAATTTTTAAATCAATGACTGCTGATGATGGAACTTTATTGATTGAATTCATTTTAACTTTTTATCTCGATTGGTGATAAAAATTCATTTCATCTAAACTCTCACTTAATTGTCATTCCATATCCAGTAGTTGGATAGGCCTACTGTTTCGAAGGAGGTCGAACAGTCTTGAGAGTCCTGTATTCTGGTTTAACATTTTTTTTTTCATATAGCTTAATTCATATTGTACCACAATGACCTTAGTAGTGATCTATGAAAACATTTTGCATTGGATTATTTTGTCTCTGTCCCTATCTCTTCAAGGATTAAGTAGTAGGCTTTGTAGACACTCAGCACCATTTACAATTTTCCGAAAATATAGTTTAGTTCCAGCCATTAAAATTAATGAGACTGCTTAAAAATAGCGATAGCATGTGGGAGGTTTTTTCCTAAACGTCAAATATGTAGCACAAACTCACCATTGTCGCGAAAGTTGCTCCTGGGATGAAAAACGTCAATTTCGCGCCAGATAGCGTTGAATTTTAATACCAATTAAAGGAAATTTGAAGAAAGACCAGGAGTAATAGCCAATTAACGTTGTGTCACTGACTTTATTCATAATTGTTTTGGTCTGTTCAACTTCATACTGATATTTTTGAGTCTCATCACATCCTATTACTAATTTTTCAGCAAAGATAAAATTACAACTCCGACGAAAAGTAATTTCTGGAGTATCGACAATCTGAAATTTCGTCATTATATCTCAGATTTTCTGAAATACGTCACCAAATTTCCGACAAAATGGCGCCCACGGCTCATTTGGCAGTTCTTTGTTCACGTACCGACTCAAAACCGAAGCTTCCGTGTCGACCGTAATTTTCCGGCGGACGGCGCTAGCGTTGCGTCTGAAATCAAAGAGCATCATGGGAAATCCCCCCCGCTCCGCCTCCGCAACCAAACTTTTCCAGTTAGCGTTTTGTTGTTAGTGTTTTGGCGGTATATGCGAGTCAAGTAAGTAATGCTTATTTACTTCTTCCATATTTTCATAAATGGAGGTTGATTAATGACATTCCCGGCATGTATACTTATAGAAATCCTCGTATTTAATTTATTTAATGCTTTCTTAGCTTTGTCTAGTGTTTTAGGTTTTGAAAAGTTTGTTTGTGATAAGGCTCAAGAGAATTGAATGATACTAATACCTTAAATAAAGATACCTTAACCCTGAAGTAAACTTTTAAGTTCTGCCGCATGGATGTGTGTTTAAGTAATGAGATTCACGATGGCCTGCCTTAAGAGTGAAAACAAACTTAAAAGTGAAAAACCTCAAGTAATCCATCAGGGCCGTGTGGAGAGTATGAGTGCTGGAAACGGGCTCAAATATCTTCTTCCTATATTAAGGAAAATAAGAAAAATCAGCTAAAATAAATTATAAGTTACATGAGTATAACTTTTCATTAAAAATTACTTTTATGTCATTGTTCATAACGTCAATAAACTTGACAATTTTAGAGTAAGTGATTTATAATTGTAATTGCATTAGATAACGCCTATTATTTCCCCAAAATAATTTAATTTAAGTAGTGGATGCCGACGAATACATTTAAAGGATGATCTAAGAACCTGACTTGATAATTACCACTAAAAGGTAAAAAACTACGATCATCCATTTATTGAATCTGAGTAAATGTAACCAAAATAAGCCATCTTAATTACTGTTCCATTATCAGGAATATTTGACCCAGCATGTAAGAAAACTAATCTTATAAATAAGCTTAAAGCAGGCATGGACGGTGTTTTAAAACGCGCTGGTCTTTTTCCGACGAACATTCATTTAAAAGCAATAATGGTACATGTAGGATCGTACCGACGAAATAGTATTAGTGTACTGGTATAAGCGTGATTATTTATATGCATTTATCGAATACAAATCAGCGTACATATAACGCAATAGTTTCGAGAGTGCTATTGATATTTGACCACAATTTAATCTACGGTTATTCACAATGCACGAGTATTCATTTTGGGAAATGAAATATGTAGGCATTTCCGCGGTCACATTTTGACAATGGAAATGGCACTCGAAATTTCAAGCCACATATATCTTTGACTTTTTTATGTGTAAATATACTCACTTTCTTGCAATAAGCAATGAAACTCTGGAAAAATTTCATGTTTCGAACGGCGGCAGTTAATAACCAACGGTACTTGTAGTACCCATTCTTACGATATTACTGCTTTTACGTATATACGTATGCAGTAATGGGTTGAGAAAATATACCCGATACTATCGAATACTGATAGTTTTTGTGCATCCCTTGTAGAGTACAAGGAAAGTTCTTCTTTTTAGTATGTTTCACGTTCCCTCAAAGCCAGATAAAAAATCGACAAAATGACGAAAACTTGGCCCAGGGAAGGATAGCCCTCTGAAAGAAGAGGGACGATACAACTGTACTACAGTGGCTTAGTTGTTGGCTCCGCATACAAGTTGGGTGTTTACTCTCTCAAAGCAACGAGAGAGATGGCGTAAGCAAAAGTATTCTCTTGAGTTGGTACTGTGGGATCGCACAAGTTTTTAGGCGAAAGTCATTTGTTTCACAGACCCGGAAAAAGACATCGTGGTCCCTCCTCCCTTGTCGTTTTCGCCTGGGAAGGGGTTGCTGGGATGTGTTCTCGGCAGAGGAAAGAACTGGTACTTTGGAAAAATGTTGGCTAGTGAGAGAGGGTAGGAGGTCGGGGAGGTTGAGGCTGGCGGAAGGCAAGCTTTAGTCTCTCCGAGAAAATGATGGTGGTGGAAGATCTGTAGAGCGCTTCTGTAGTCGGAGTTGCGCTTTCCATGCAAGCAAGGGTGAGTTACAAGGGACAGATTAAAGGCCAGTTTACTTTGAACCTAGGAACATAAAGTATTAGTACTCATGATTAAAGACAAACTTAGTACTTTTCTACAATATTTTGTAGAAAAGTACTAAGTGTGTCTTTAATCATGAGTATTAATATAATTAACTTCTACGAAGTGAAGCCGGTCACGGTCAAGTAAAACATAAGGTATGTTCAAGTTAAATTTTAAAGCATAACTCAAGAACGTAACTTTATGCGGTTGAACATGAGCTTCAAGGTCACTTACAATTAGAGAGTGTTCACTGCGCACAACTTTGAAGTTAATTCTCATTGTGTTGGTCCACAAGTGACCACATAAGTTCACAAGTGTCGATCGCAATTTGCGCAAGATTTGGGGAGTACCTTTGTATTCGAAGTTGATATCCATGCGAGCAGGGATGAGTTTCAATGGACAGGTTATGGAACAGTTTACTTTGAACATTATAACCTAAGTTAACTTGAGGTATTCTCAAATTGAAAGGAAGAAAAGAATTTATTGTTCTTGGACTTAAAGTGTCCACTGAGAACACAACAATTATTACATTGAAACTAGAGCTCAAAACAGTACATGCTGAAAAAGTATAAGTAGGTCAGATAAATATTTTACAAAAGAAAAATAATAATGCACTCGATGTGAAATAAAACATATATTATTTACCTTCCAGGGCTAAGAGGTAACGAAAATACCTTTTTAAAAAAGTAAATGATGAAGTGGAATCTCTGATTTCACGGGAAATACTGTTCCATAACCTTATCCCAGCAACACAAAAATATTTTTGGCAGGTGGTAGTCCTATGTTGTGGGGAGATCAGATAACCATGACCCATTCTGGTCGTAACATTGGCTTTTTTATCACTAATAGGGAACAAACGCGTCAAATATGCAGGCTCAAGGTTTTTAAAGAGACCATACAGAAACGAACCAAGCAGGTATTTTCTCCTCGATTTGACCCTCAACCATGCAAGTCGAGTAAAGTAAGGGGAAATATGATCATTTTTTTTTTAAAGTTGAGAATGAACCTTACACACATGTTAAACGATCGTTGAAGTTTTGTATTTAGTTCATTAGTGAGATCATTATATACCAGACAGCAACAATCGAAATGGGGGAGAACAAGGGAGGAAATAAGTTGCTTGGTAATCCCAAGATTTTTAACAACATTGGAGTACAATATTTCAGCTTTACCAACTGCTGTCTTCGGTAAATTGTTAACATTAATATTCCTGAGTAATTTTGAATTACCGAGGAGAATAGCCTTAGTTTTATTGAAATTTAGCACAAAATTGTTGTTAATGTCCCATGAATTGATAGCGTTGACATCTTGGTTTTCTTTATCGATAACGATGATTAGCTCTTTTGACTGACAGTGACTATATATCTGGAGATCATCAGCATAAAACATGTAATTACAATTAGTGATGCATTTAGGAAGGTCAATGCCGTAAGAGCTGAGATAAGCTGTAAGAGCTGAGTAAGAACTTTATACAGTTGAAATTGAGTATTAGAGTCACTTAGAAATCGTTCATAACGCTAAGCATTGCATTCGCTTCTCATTGTAATGGTTCACGAGCGACCTTATTTGTTCAATAATATCGATCGCAATTTTGAAATTATCACAAGACGAAAGGCATTTCATTTCGCGGAATTGGAACATTTCTTGGACACTGGACACATTTTTTAGATTAGACAAACATCCATAAAAAGGTGATTTTTAGAATTTTTATGACTATGATTAGATTCTATGGATATGGGGTCGGAACTCCTTAGTAAACGAGGTATGGCAACGTTAACATTTGGTAATCAGTATTGGCAAAACTTTTCTTCTTAGTAAAAAAAAATAAACTTTGAGCTGCTTTTTATATTCAGGGATTCGGTAAAAGTTCAGAAATAAGAATAAAAAAATTAATTTTCATTCTACTCCAAGAAAAAATATTTACCGATCTTAATTTTTGGAAGATAAATTGTATAACTCAGTGATCGAGTCATTTCCGTGCTTGAATGCGGTGTATCTCTTTGCAGAATGTTTGGCTTGTTGTTAGGAGATCGTTCCACCAGAATCCTATGGTGAATATATTGAACAATAATTGTCAATGCTGAACACGGTAGTCATAGTGCTTACGACCTGTATACGTGCTTGTTGCAGTTATATGCCTTCAATTCCAACTGAAAAATATTTTATAATAAGTAATGGCACAAATTTTGAATACCACAGAAGTGATGACAGAAAATGAGTTAGATGATCCTAAAAACAGACTGCGAGATACCCATTAACAGATATATACTTAACCAGATATGTAACAAGAAATAGTTATGCCAAATTATTGGAAAAATTTGAAAACGCCGTATGTATTTGCAAACGTGAAGTTAGCATCAGCATAATTATCATTCCTTTAAATCCCTGGAATAGCTTTCATTAAATCATTAACTACACTAAAACTTATATTCAAGTGATAAAGAGTTTGCCGTGGTGGCTCATGACAAAGTAAGGAAAGGTAAACATATTCATAAACTCACTCAATCCCCTTGGATTCAAAAACACCGGAGAATAAACTGGAAGGCTCAGTCTCAGAGGAAGATTTTATTCTCAGCGACAACCAGGGTGGAAGGACGAACCTAATCCTATAGGATTTCTTTGATTTAGTGCGGAAATGTAGGGTGAAATTCAAATATTTACGGCGAGTGTACAAAAGACTCGTCTGAAGAATGTAAAAATAGATGGTGGGAAACGAAGGAGATGAAAAGAGATTGAAGACGGGCGTAAAACGGAGGAAGTGATTCTTCTCTTAAGGAAGGGGCATCTATCGGAATGAAGCTGTGGGTAGAGACGATAGAAAGCAGAAAACAAAGAAGATATTGATTACAGGAGACTCCCAACTTATCCGGCCGCAACCGCTCAGAAAAGCCTTGTATGAGTATACCAATCTATGTTAAAATCTGAAAAATAATTATTATTCATATTCTTTCAGCAAATATTAAGCATTAATCCTGTTACGACTATATTCAGTCTTGGTCTTTCATCTCTTGCGTTGAGCTTCACGAGATCTTCTGCCTCTCACTCTATATTTACAAACTTTTTTGGCACTATTCCTTCATTCATCCTTTATAAGTGTTCTCTTCTTCCATTTTTGTATTCTCTTGTCATTACATTGATGCCTTTTACGCCGAGGTCTTGCCTTATGTCCGTTTACTTTCTATTCGTGTATAGCGAGCAGCTCTTCTTTAAAATTCCATCTCAGATGACTGTAATTTTTGTTCATATATTTTTCTAATTGACCTATTCCCGCTGCCTTATATTCCACTAAGTCTTGCTATTGTTGTATAAATTGTTTTAAAGCTGTCTTTTATAAAATATTTTTTTATGTTGGCTCTAACGCGACAACCAGGGTGTATCTATCTATCTATGTAAGTTCTAAGTAAGACTAAATCTATTATGTAAGTTCCAAATACAAATGTAGTTTAAATTGTCAATTTGTTGCACATTTCTATTTCATCGCAGCACGATAACGTTGTTCCAAGAAAGTTAAAGGATGTGAGTTGTTCAATATCTTGACTGTTTGAAATTATTTTCGATCTGACTCACCTTCGACTCGACTCGGTTCATCGCCTGTGAATGACATTACTTTGATCCTTTCAGTCGAGATCTTAAAAGTTGTATTCTTATGCCGTTTTGGTAAGTTCCAAAGCAGCTTTCTAGAGTGTTTTCGTCGTTGGCAGTTTACACTTGGTCGATCCCAAATAGATACGGTAGTACTTATTTGGAGCAATTAAGATTGTCCGTGTTGAAACTGATTCTTCTCTATTTTAGCCGTATCAAGTTGTTATCAATATATAAATAAAAAAGTGTTGGTGACAAACGTAAATATAAAAAAATAATGGAAAAATCTATTTCAGTGTTCAAAATGGAATAAATTACTTTTTGATTACTTGAAATAAAGTACACACGATTAACACAACATTTTTTATTTTGTTATTTGTTTGCATCCAAGTGCAGTACATTACAAATGTATACTTAAAATATTATCTGTGGAGGATTTAGGTGGGCTCCAAGGTTTATGACCTGAATTGAGCCACCATCAATATACAACGTATGTCATTTATATTTTGGTTTGCAGTAAAATAATAGAAAAATATTTAATGAACACAAAATAAAAAATTCAATATTTTCATGGAATAGAAGGTATTCGTTGACCATTTTCAATTTTTTTTTAAATTTGCTTCTTTTTATTATTTTAGGTAATGAATTGAATATTATAGGCCCCATATACAAGCATGAATGTTATTCAAAGTTATTCTTGGTTTGGGATTCATAAAATCCAATTAATTTCTTATGATGTATTGGCATGTGCCTTTGACACCTGGCATATTTTCACTTCTCGCATAAAATATTCGAAGAACCTTGAAAACATGCAAATGTGTAAGTGGTAACATTCTGAGATATAAAAATAATGGATATAATGGAGAATAATAGTACTTTGACGCTATAACCCGATTTTTTTTTTCAATGTCAGTGAATGTTTAAAGTGTTCGAGTAAGTAAGTACGATAGAAGGGTAAGTTGCGTGAGAAAGAGCGAGGGATAAATAAGTTATCCAGATAAAATGGGATATGGAAATGACGACTACCAGAGCATAAAGGAATTGCCATGAGTCAGGGAAAATTGAGGGCAACTGCCAACCAATGGTAGGAATAATTGACTTTTGATACTAAGTATGAGGGAATTATAATGTCTCTATAGTTAGTCTATCGACGCGAAAACCGCTAAGCACAAAAGTGTTCCCCTCCAGACTTTATTATATGGCTGCGAAACCTGGGTATGACATGATAAGCAAATATTTATTTTTATTTTTCATTTAATGTTTTTACAATAAAAATAAATCGTAATTTTAAGTCACCATTATATTATTTATTTATCAAAAACTCCAAAAACAGCAACTTAGGCCTTTACATTGGGTTCATTAAACAGAATAAATTAAAAAACAACAATAGTAGTAGAAACAAAACAGAAATATTCAAAATATAAACAAGGCAAGAATGAGGCGAAGATGACATGGATGTTACGCATTACGTTTCAGTTGGGAGAAAAAGACGTTGCGTGAGGAGAAAAGGTCAAGGGTGGGGTGACTATTAGTTAGGGTATTGAAAGATGAAGGTAGGCGGTAGAATAGTGATCGTTGGGAAATGGAGAGACGGAATTTGGGTGTGTGTAATAGACTCATATTGCGAGTGATGCGGGCTGGGATGCGGAGTGAAAAATAGGAAAGAAGAAGAGCAGAGCGGAAGGACCCATTCATGATGGAGTGCAGGAATTTAAGGTCCAAAGTCAGCCGGCGAAGGGAGAGGTGTGATAGGCCAAGAGATGATAAGATTTCTACACATGAGCTATGTCTAAGGGAGGGCACGCGATGACGGACTATAGCTAAAAAGAAGTTAAGGGGGCGGTTGAGTAATTTAAGAGTGGTGGGGGACGCAGTTCACCAAATGGGAGAGTAATATTCTAGGATGGGTAGTACACATCCAAGAAACACAGATTTTAGGGCAAATGGGTCCGTTATTTCTTTGAGCCGATAGAGAATTCCCACTATCGACATTGCCTTTTTAGAAATACCAGAAATATGATCATGGAACATCAACTTTTGATCAAAGGTAACCCCTAGGTCATTGTGGGAACTAACAGAAGGTATAGGGTGCTTGGAAAGTTCGTAGGTAAAGGAGATGGTTTTGCGTTTTAAGGAGAAGGATATTGCAGCAGACAGCATATTCTCAGGATTCACGCGCAGCTTCCATTTGGCGCACCAGCTATCAATGGCATTTAGAGATGACAGTAAATTATGGGAATCCGCCGCACTGTTAATTGCTCTAAATACTTTACAGTCATCTGCATATAAAATAATGCTGCTACCAGAGGGTAGAACATCTTCAATTAGGTCGTCTACATAGAGTGCAAAAAGAAGGGGGCCGAGAACGCTGCCCTGGGGGACTCCAGAGGTAACTGGCAAATACATTACTAGCTGTTTAATGCATAAGCGTACTAATTTTATTGCGATTAGCTATGGGAACTGATAAAATTTCATGTTTTAAACGGCGGATTTTAGTAGCCATTGGTATAAGTGCTTTTAGTGGGCATATATACGAGGTAGGTTTTTGTGTTTTTAAGTGCCACCAGACAATACTGGGTTGACAAAAAAGTACCCGGTAGGTCCGAATACCGGTAATTCTTTGCCCTTCCGTAGAGTATCAGTTGTCCAGTCTGAGTAGCCATGTCCAGGAAGAAAAAATTGTGGTTTACTAAAGTGTACTCCTTCCGACATTATTGTATGGTAGCAATACTTGGGTTTGCTAGGTTAAGCAGAAGAGTTGGCTAAATGCTGCATTAATGGGGTATCTGAGAAGTGTTTACGACAAAAGTAGGATAGATAGGATTAGGAAGTAGAGAATGATGAGAGAATGTGGAATGGATGCTCTGGTAATGGACTTTAATGAAAATAGCGTACTTTGTTGGATTTCACGTCAAGAGAATAATGAAATCGAATAATCAACCAGATAAGTGATAATAGAATGAATTGTGTGATAGGAACGGGTAAACCAAGAGAGTTATGTGTGAATATGGAGGAATATAATCTAAAGAGGAGGAATATTATGAGTATTAAGATACATTTTGCGAATCAATAGTCTATTGAAAACATTAATTGAAGGAAAAATTAATAGGAATAATTACAGAGGAAGACCAATAATTCAAAACGTCAGTAAGGACTAGCTTCACCAGCTTGCTGAAACTGGCTAAAATATTAGCGAAATAGCCTTAAAGTATTGAATAAAGTAAATAATGAAATAGAAATAATGTGTGGTCTTTTATTTTTAATGGAAACTATATACCTGTATGTAACTATGTTAAACAATATATAATACCTAAATGTCAGATTTCTTTTTATACAACATTTTTGGTGAAGCAGTCGAAGGTGTTACTGAGCAGTTTCCCTTGTGTGTATTTTGAAAAAAAAAAATCATACGCCCGCACCATGTGTCAGTTAGTGAAGAACGTTTATGGGAGCTCGCTTGCCATCTATTGGCGCTCATCTGAATCAGTGTGCCTGGCAACTGAATCATTCTTACGTACGCGAAACCTTTTATATAGTAGATGTCCAAGTAAAAAGTTATGTAGGGATGACGCGATTGGCGGAGAGGAGTGCGGATTGGAGAGATGCATCAAAACAATCTTCGGATTGATGACTGCTTGATCATTACAGATTTAAATCCATACTAAACTTTCGTATTATTTTACGCATGCATCTTTTGAGCTAAGCTATCCTGGAAAGGGGGAAAGATATTTTATGAACTGTGGCAAAAAGGGTGGAACTTAAGCAAAATAAAGGCGAGAACCTCTGGATTAGAGGAGGTTTGTGGTAGTAACATAAAAGTGAGGAAGGAAGGAAATTGGGATGAAATTTCGAAGTATAGCAGTAAGAATTGGCGAGGCGTCTCTCTGCCAGCTCGGAAGGGAGGCTGTGTAATAGAGAGAGAGAGATCGAGAGGAGGGCGTGGAGCAGGAGGATATGGGTGTCGCATAATAAAATCGCCACATTTTGCGGCGTATTTCTCCTTTTTTTTCTCCCCTTTCCCAGATCTTGTTCCTCTCCTCCCCCTTCGGAAGCCGTCACGACCGTTGTCTGAATGGCCCCAGTAGAAGGACGAAAAGGGTCGGCTACAGGGTCACCTAGGAGGATGGGGGAAGGGTAAAAGGTCTGCGAAGGACGGGGAAGTGATGAAAGCACTTTTAAAGGGTTGGAACGGCGAAGGCGAAAGTAAAAGGAGACTGGTGCTTGACCCGTACAAGCAGGATAGAGAGTTCTGGCGCGGGATTAAGTGGTCGTGCACTGAAGAAGTGAACCGGGCCAGTTCACACTCACTAACGTAACATAAGAACATTGCTCAACTTAGGCTTGGCTCAAATTAATCTCGGTCGGCTCATTTTGAACTCAAGAACATTGCATAAGAACGTAACTTAAGGCTATTTCACATCGAACACAAGAATAAAACTTAAGAACGTATCGTAACTTGAGATCAGTTAACATTAAAAAAATAAGCATGGGTTAAGTTCATAGCGTAATTTAAGCTCCGGCTGCAATCACCCGTCTTTTTATTGCGACCAGAGAAAACACTTCCGTTTTCCCTTGAGTTGGCCTTTGGATTTCCTTCTTCTATAATGTCCTAATTTCCAGGATTATTTTACATTAAATCTGTAAAATAACTTTTTAATTTTCACTGTTTTTTTGCTTGTTATATTAGATATTTTAATGATTCAGTCGACATTAATTTTTAAACTAATTTAAGCCTGAGAATATCGAGTTCATCGATGGTTACCATAATTACAATTACGGTTCAAGTTTATGAATCGATTTTATGATCTCAATTAGAAGCGAATCCATCTTAAATAATATTGTGTCCTTCTGCACTTCACATTTTTCTTGCTTGTGGTGCATAAATACCCGCATAGGAAGCTCTTGATTAGCCAATCTTATAAATCACTCTTCTTCGTGATTGGGGAGTATAATGACATATATTATGACATGAACGAAAATCAAGTTTTTAAATTAAATATAAACCGGATTGAGCCCGAGCTGAGTTTTTAATGAGTTCATTAAGTTTTTAGTGTCCAATTTCTCAGTAAAATATCGACCATTTTGATACAACGCTTCAAACGCTTTTTTCCATTATTTTTGTACTATGAATCAAAAAGGATCATTTTAGTAACTACTCTGTGCAGCGCACTGAGAGCTACATTGAAAAATTTAAAGCGGTAATTCTTTTTTCTTTCCTCAATTCTTCCCATTAAATTCCATTTACATATTCACGTCCAACAGAGGTTCTAGCGTTTTGTGTCCTCTAGGCGAGTGCTCTGTGCCTGACTCACATGCTCTAATTCAACGGAATTAAGCATCGTTTCTTGAGTTATGTTCCCAAGTTCAATGTGCAAAAGCCTTGAGACCTGTAGCGAGAGGGAATGCGATGCAGATAATGAGTAGTACTTGGAAGGAATAGGAATGGGTTGGCAAAAAGGAAGAAGTCGGAGAGCTGAGAAAGGTTGTCCTAATCTTTTCAATGGGGATAAGTGGATTAGCGCTTAAAGTGCTAAGGCAGGGGATGAGGGTTGGCAAAGGGCCGGAATATGATCTCTGGTTCTATGGGCTGTGAAACAATTTGGGGATCAAAAGATCAGAACTGCTCTTCTCGAATCAACTAAGTGGAGGAGTATAATTTGCTTTCATGTTAGCTATCATGTTTCGGGTTAAATGCATCTGATTAGTCGCATTAGGACATGATTATTAATAGTTAAGATTGGTGAAATGCAAGCCTCTTTTACATTCATTCTCTTACTTTAAAAATTAAACTCTTTTACATTCATGTAGTTCTTGTTCTCAGATCCCTGTTTTCGGTCCATTTTCTTCTTGTGTTTTGCCTTCTGTATATTTGTAACGATTTACTTGTATTTCAGGCTGAGCCTAACCCACCATGCTCTGCATATGAGCATGCTGTTCCCAAAGAATTCCTCTTTTTTGTCTCTTTGTACACCGCCTTGTAAATCTACTTGCATGTAGAGTATTCCACGTTAGCAATGGCCTTGGAATCAAAAATGTTCATTATTAAACGTGGTGTTGCCTGTTAATGTTCATATTATTCCAAAGTTCTGTGGGTGAAATAGCGGCAATAACATTTCAATAAACGGCTGGTGTCCTAACACCCCCCGCCACAGGCCTATTGAGGTGGCTTGCGGGGTAGTATGTAGATGTAGATGAACATGAGATGTATAACATGGACTAATCGAGTTTACGCATCTACCAGACTTGCAGCAACGTGGTTTTCAACCACGTGCCAAATATTAATTTGCACAGCATGTGTGATTTTTTTCATGAATTCTTCTGAAGAAAAATTACTATTCGATCGAAGGTCGGCTTCCAGATTTTTGTATATTATCATGGCAGAGTGCTGAGCGCCCGGCAGACGGCAACGGTGTTCCACTTATAATCTCGTGTATGACGCACACTTGATACATTTACGTTTATTTTCGGGAATTAGAATTACTCTGAGTTCACGTCTGTGTACGGCACTATTACTCTTTCCATTTTTAGAGAAGATAACTTCCAGGAGTGAAATTTAAAGTCTCAAGCATCAACCTAACAAATTCTAGGATCTTCGTAAAATTATTCTTTGCTACGAGTATTCTTTTCAGTAAATTGTGACATTCACAAATAATCATTTGTCCTTATTAAAGCATGACTTTTTAAAGCATTTAGTCGCCGAACAACATAATTCCTACTTAAAAACAATTCTTATTTATTTTGATATATTGAAGGAACTGGTCCTTTCCCGGCGAATCTTGAGTAAATTCTTCAACAAGTTTCCAACCGGGTCAGGAGTTAAGGTATCAATGTTTCGATGACTATCTTTGTCATTGCTGAATTAACTTATAATTATATAAATATATAATGACAATTAATAAAAATAAGATTCTTTAATTTCGATCAATTTTTGGTGCTTTAAATGCTCAGGTGCAATACAATTTTTAAAAATATCGTTCGCGATTTTTATTTTTAAACTTTTAGCCAGTGATATTTTAAAATTTTTTAAAATATCACTGGCTAAAAGACGGAATTTTCTCCCTGGAAAATAATTTGAGCATGAAAAAAAGAAGCGCATATTTCGAATTTTAATTATTTTACTTTGTTGTGTGTCCACATGCATTTTTTTATTCATTAAGTACTAGTGCGAATACGCCTCCTTCCCTTAACATGTTCCATGAATACAGATCTTCGTTAGGGTTCATGCCCTAAATAATTTAATAGGCCTAAGAAGAACTCATTTCCTTTTGGGAGAGACTATATCAGTTTCCATGTGTCAATGAGGGGAAACCGTAAGAATTTTCTTTTGCGAGGTCCTGAGCATCACCAATGTGGTTTGGCTTCATTTGAACCATAGTCTAGGCATAAGTTGAAAGTGCTTTTCTTATATTGTTCACATACTCGATCAAAATACTCTTTACTCCTATCTGCACTCATTACAATCCATTACAGACAAAATGTGCTACAGCGGTATGTTTAAAATATCATAATAACATCTCAAAAAGGTAGCATGCAGGTGTAAATTAACTGGTAAATGTGATAAAATTGTCCCTATTCAAAAGGCTAAATTGGAATTTAGAATGCCTACTAAGGACCTAGTAGCTAATGGATGAAGTCTACTCGGGTGTGGTACCGGGGTCTAGAATATCTCGGCGCGGCTTCTTCGGCGCAAGCCACTTAGGCGCCAGGCCACGTCGGTGGCAGCCATTTCGGCGTGGGTCACTTCATTTCATTATATTCTCATAACACAGCATTGGGACAGGGGATGTTGACAGAGCCGTAGCCGAAACCCGCTATCCCATTACTTATTTGAGCTTGTGACTGTATGTAATTACTTTATTAACTCTTTAGGTGAACTTACACAAGTAAGTATTGTTGATAACGAATTCTGAAATTCTTTAGGAAGTGCATTTCAAGAGGAATTTTAAAACTATTTTTCGTTGTACCTTCTCCATGATAAAAAGACATCTGGAAATGCTCCTATGTGTCAAATCCCGTGTTCGGGATTGACACATAGGAGCTAATTGGCTAGGAACGGTTTAATTGGCTAAGGGTTTGAGAGATGTGCCATCTCTCAAACCCTTAGCCAATTAAACCGTTAAACATTCATTTTTATGTGCAATAAACTTCCCACATATGCTCAGCTTTTCTCGTGTACCATAAACAATAATCGGTGTACCCCTTAGGGGTAGACATACCACAATTTGGGAATCACTGATCTTAAGTCATTCGTTTGGTATCTCCCTTGATTAGAGATGAGAGTAGACGGCATGTGATGCACGAAGAATGTTTTTCGTGGTAAATGATCCACCTACCTTGGCAATCGCGTGAAAATTGTCCGTAAATTTTGTGAACAAAGCGGTGCATTTTTGGAAATTATTTCCATCTTGAATTTTTCTGGATAAAGCATCACGGTACCACGACCACTCCGCTATTGTTCTTGGCATATAGGGTTTGTTCCGAAAGTACCCGAACATTTCGTATTGTGGCGCGTGAAGCGAAACTGTACTTCTTTTAAACTCTCCTTTTTATTGAACCTTTTATCATTTATAGTTAATATTCTTCAATGTAGGCACCTTGAGCCTCAATGCAACGATTATAGCGGGTTTTCCATTGTTCGAAGCATTTCTTGAAGTCTTGGAGTGGATCCCCTTCAAGGCGTCGGTTGTAGCTTTTTGAACCGTCTCAATTGATGTCAAACGCTATCCTTTCAGCACCCTTTTTATTTTGGGGAACAAGAAGTCGGGCGGCGACAAATCCGGGCTGAAGGGGGGGGGGGTGAGGCAGCGTTGATACGCGCGTCTTGGCCAGGTGCTGTGTGACCAACAATGCTGTGTGAGCTGGCGCGTTGTCATGGTGAAGCAGCCAGTTATCAGCGATGTCTGGACGGACGCGCCGGACTCTCAGTTGAGGACGCTGGAGCACTGTCTTGTGGTAGACAGCAGTTACGGTGGTTCCAGTAGGCACAAACTCTTTGTTTACCATCCCTTTTGAATCGAAGAAGACAATCAGCATCGATTTCACTTTGGATTTTGACATTCGGGCCTTCTTTGGGCGGGGGGACGCGGATGTGTGCCATTCGGAACTTTGCATCTTGCCTAACCTTGCCAAACCTGCGTCCTGGACAGCACTTCCTAGCCGTAGGCCTCCCGTAACATGGATAAAGTCTCCGTAAAAGATTTGTCCAATTTCACGCAGAATTGCACAGCGTAACGTTCTTCCAGAGTGCGCTCCATTTTCAGAAACTCAAAACTCCGACACACCTTCAGTACACTACTTCACTTCCCAGGCGATTGTGACACTACAACTGCCAGCAGGTGACTGAGCGATGGCGCGTTTTGAAGTTGAAGGTCACCCCAACCTCGCACAACCGTTGCTCCCACCGCGCGAGCGCTTCCTGCACCACACTACGACAAGTTCGGGTACTTTCGGAACAAACCCTGTATTGAATTTACAGCCAATCCATTCAATATGGCCGATTGTGCATTTCAAAAGCATAAGAAGGTTTGAGCGATATTTTTCCCTAGCCATAATAGACCATATTCGAATTTTATTTTTTATTTCAGCAGCGGTGAGAAGCGTAAAGTCAATATTGTAATACTTATGGCGCCAAAATATTGTTTTATATGACTGAAATCCTCAGTCATTAACTACATATACATACTTTGTCTTTATTGTCTCATATGTCTTAAACTTGACTCATTTTTTTCACGTCTTACGCTGACAACGCATTCACAACCCAATATATTTTATGCGATTCTGTAAAAATTAGTGGGGTGAGTGATCGATTTATATTTTAAAAATAGTTGAGAATCAATACAAAATACACTCTGCTGAATTTTTTTTGCGAGATCTTTGTGTTAGAAATTCCTCATTTTTTAATCTCTCTTTCTATTTTAAGTCTCTCTGGAGCGCATTACCGTACCATATCCCATGTATAACGGTTGGTATTTTTTGTCATATATCTCGAAAAGTAGTTCAGTAAGTGGGTGATATTTTGGTATCGTTGTAAATATGAGATGTTTTTCTTTATGATGAGGTGTAATTCATTTAATTTTATGTGAAATGATACCTCTCTCAAACTACCTTAAATATTCCTCCACACTATCATGCCTTAAGGTTACATCCATTCTATTGTTACACACTTTGTTCTCTTTTATAGTCTACTTTACATGAATTTCATTTGATGATATCCTACTCTGTTATGGTTAAATTAACTTTTAACTTTACATATTGGTACTTAGTTCTTTGTTTGTGGTCATATAGGTATATGAACTATTTCCTAAAACGTTGCCGTATGCTATGTAGCTACAAAAACAAACAAGATGGCCATAAGAAAACGTTCTAAGGCTCTAATTATACAAATTTATATTAGATAGTTAACCTAGCTGATAATTAATTTAAATCTGATGTTAAGCATGAAAGATTAAAAAAAATTCCACATAATAATTACTTAAATATTTCCTGAATCAAATCTTGTTTTTTCATTGAATCATAATGTACACTATGCATGCTGTACATCGATAGTTAAATAAAGTTACTGAAATTCAATATATGCCTCAAAATTCCCACTATTATCGTACATAATGCGTAAACATGTGTATTTAAATCACTGAACGAAAATAATTCAGGACTAAAGGGGTTAAAGTAAGGACATGCCTAGTAATATGTTCACTATTTATTCTCATGGAACACCCCAAATCCGGATTGTTAATATTCCGTTTTACTCCTTCATGATTTGGTTCATATTATCATAGCTTATTGCCAAGGGATTCAACGAGTTGTAACATAAACGGTGAATAATTAATATCATAATCATTGCTATCGCTAACTTACAAAGAATTTTCTTGACTTTCGTCAAGATTAGCTCTTCAGATACCCTTAAGGCATTGATAAATGGTCCATCAACCGACTAATGCCGCAGATTCTTTCATGGCGAGTTGAGAACATTCCACAATGATGCATCCATCACACCTCCCGAGAGATAAGAGGGCGGATGGCAATATTTCACCTGACTGGGGGGACATCGAGTGATGTTACGTCTTCTGGGAGAAGAGGTTCGCCCGAGAGAACGGAGGACATACGACGTGAAAAGACAAGAGTGTCTTTGCCGGAACTCCCTTGACGGCCGTGTTTGCTCGCCTGCACACTCTCTTTCAAAAAAAAATATATATAAAAGGTAGGAGTCTGGTGCTGAGGACGTCGGCAAGGCAAACATGGAATCCTGCTATTTTTTCCTCTCTGTAAAAGAGGGAAGTTCGCCCGGAAACAAGTTCGGAAGAAACCTCTTCGCGCATCTATCTTGATTAAAGAGTCCCAGCGTGCGTGATATCTTGCGGAGGAAGAGTGCACATTTCTTCAATAATTAATCGCAGTGCCTTTAGGTATAATTTGTATATCCCGCATTGTTTAATTATGCGTAACTCCCACCGGCTTCAACGGTTTTTGCTTCATTTTCAATGGGTACTACATTTTTCCCTGTGTAAAATTATTATTTTTTCTTAGTTATTCTTATGGACACTGTTTTGGTTTGAAGGACCAAATTAAAATATAACAAATTATCTAAATGAATTTGATATGCATAAACCTGATCGCCCTACATCTGCATATTGCGTTATTTTTTAGATTAGGTCAAAACTTGAGTAAGCCGAATGCACATAGGACCAAGTACAAAAAGATAGGAGGATGCACCTACCTGAACATTTCGCGTTATTTTAATGGTAGAGCCTAGAGTTTAGATATTATCTCTCTGTTACTTTTTATTATGAAGTCATTCGAACTATTTTCTTGTTAAGAACTAATGAGGAGACTTAGAATTTGCATTTGGAGGTAATTTGTCCTTAGATGTCCAAATAGCGGGAAACCAGTCTAATATGGCTGCTAGCTCTAGATTTAATATCGTTGACATACACAAGAAATGATAGGGGGCCGATGACGCTCCCATAATGGAGAATTATGATTGGCAATAGAGAAAAACTAGCATGAACATTGGTCCGGAAGAAACAGCTTTCACGCATCTATTTCTGCACTGAGTGTCTTTAGTGTGATTGCAAGAAGAGGAGGACAACGCATGCATTGGAGTATTTAAAAGTTATTTAATAGAATAGGATGTAAGAGAGGCTATGTTTATTCTTCTCGGAAAGTTTCTCTTCGAGTATTTATAAGAAAACCTATGCTTATAAAGAACGACAATATAAATAGTGATCTCTGAAACTAAGTTTTAAGTACTGTCTAAGGCAAAGGTACAGAATTCGAAGAATCCGGTTGCATGTTAACATAAAGCGTAATAACTATACATGAGAATAAATGAATTTATACGGTAATCTTGATTCATTAAAACAAATCATTGTCAAATGGTATTTATTCTCGACCTCTTTTGTTATATATGGTACAAATGTCATGAGTTTAGGTCAATTGATTAATTATCCAAGCAAACTTTACCATTATTTAATAAATGACATAACTTTTCAACAAAGAAATGGATCCAAGCAACCAAATTAAATTGTAAATAAAAACAGTACCAAACTTTAAAAGTAACAATCTTGAATATGTCTATGTATTTTATATTTGATGACTTTAAATTAACCATTATGTAATAAAAAAAGAATTGTCAAACATTTAACATCATGTATCATTTGTTTATAGCCCTGAAGATGGATAAATAAAAATCCGAAACGTCGGCAAAAGTTTAAGAAAATAAGTATATATTATTGACCTAAACTCATGACATTTGCACCATGTATAAATCATTGTCCGTTAACATCTATAAGCGGGTATTGGAAGCATTGATATACTTTGCGGTTTAAGCTACATCTAAATAAAAGCATGATAAGATACAGCTAGCCACTATAGACCGTATATTGAGCAAATAGTTATTAATTTTCTGCTAACTCTTTATTTAATCTCGTTGATATAAAAAATAAATAACAGGGGACCGATCACGCTTCCCTGTGGTACTCTGGATGCGTGAATGGTGAAAGGGGGAAGCTTGCTAGAGAGAAGTAGTTCGGAAGAAACTACTTTCTCGCATCTATCATAATGAAGGGTCCCTCCGAGTGTGATAGCACGCATAGTAAGGGAATGAGCTCACTCACGCACACACTCCGACGTGGGTGAAAGGATGTCGTCCCTAGCGGACAAGTTTCCTCTCTGTGGAGAGGGGAGAAGTGACGCATTGAGTTAACGCGGTCGCGTCTGCGCTGCCTCTGAGTGGCTGACGCTGTCCCGCCTTTTCCGTCGCCATCCGACTCTCCATCTCCCGCTCCCCCAAAAGGCAGAGTTAGGGTGGTGCCGGGAAGGACTGTGGAAGATTAAAAGTGGAAAGGGTTGGAAGTTGGCGAATTATACGCCCGCATGTAAGGCATTATTCTAGCCGGAACTCTCTGTGCCACGTGTATTTCTTTCCCTTTCACCCCCAACGCAGTCTTATTTCTATTTTTTTAATGCTACGACCTTTGACCTACCATTGCATTTGGGACATGTTTTTAGAGTTAGCGTGAAAAATTTAGGAAAGTTTCCTTTTCGGGTCATCATCTTAATGCGTCCTTCTAATTTCCCATGGCCCACCTCGTTTATCTTCTTGTGTTAACCTGCCATATTTGTTGGAATTTTTTCCCTGGTTCGTTATTTGATTAGACGACCGACAACTGAGGCCATATACGTCATTGAAGAGAGGTATGTTGAGATTGATGAGAGAAGGATTACTCTTAAGGCACTATTTCACGATTTTATTGATGGAATTTTTTCCTTATATAACAATTGAAATATCAAATTGGAACTCTATACAGATTTCTAAAAAAACGACCGGTTTCGTGATATAGTTGTATCTAAAGGATTGGGATCACGGTTCCTTATTTCGCGTTGTCATTATCCCTCTCCAAAACGCAGACCACTCTAGAAAGGCAGTGATAACAGTTACTGACCTAAGAATGCACTCCATCAATTAAAACTAGTGATTTAAAGCGCCTGACCAAATTTGAAGAATGAAAATTGCGCTTTCACTCTCATGACTCCAATCGTTGTTACATGATTACTTGTAAGGATCGAGGAGGAGTTCATGAAACCTGGTATCGGTTTCATCCTCCTCGTAACAAAGGCACGAATTATCCACATTATAACGTCACACCTAATGGAAAAAGTACTTTCTTGAAATTGCCTTCCACTTGGAACCCTTTTTAGCAAAGTCAATTGAAGCAGGAAATCTAATACAGGCTCCCGAGATGGAAGACCATTATTCTCCACACCAATTTGATCCCCTTAGCAACTTATGGGTTACTATGCTTATTCATATCGAACCAATAATGTTAACTTAGTTCTAATTCATGGATGAAACACTCCTTAGGTAATGGTAAAGAGCTAGGATTTTTTTATTATTAGGGCGGAACAGTTAAATGAAATGTGAAAAATCAAATGTCAAAAGACATATATGTATGAAATATTCCTCTGCAAGTAACTTAGTTCGAAGCGACTTCATTGATATTTTTATTTATTTATTGTGTTTGTGATGAAATATTATAGCTCCTTTGGAGTGCCCTGCGAGATAGACTCTTCATCCGATAGCCTCGTGAGTTTTCATCCTTTCTCATTTTTTCAACCCTGAACCTCGCATGAACCGTGAAGGACATTTGATTAAAAAGTATCTGGAACTGAGTGTGAGAAGCCTTTTCCTGTCGCTTATTCATTTACCCTTCATATACTCTCTTATATCCTTATATTATTCCCTTAGAGATGCTCCTGCTCCGATGAGTACCTTGCACTCATTTGTTGCAACTTTTCTCTTCAATTCTGGTTAGAAGTTCTCTCAAGTCTATTCTCCTCTGATATGCACCACCATTCTCAGAATTTTCTTTGCAGACTATGTTACTATAATGAGATCTATTAGTGAGGGACATATTTCGTTACAAGGAAGAAGGGCTCAAGAATACACAACGCTTCACTTGAAGAGTACGATATAGTTCTCGCGAGATCGTGAGTCCCGAGAAACGTGCTGGTTACTAATTAAACTTAATTTCATCCAAGCGATTAGGTCGTGCCTCTATAGTTTAACTAGGGGGTAATGTACGCCCGAGTTTGAATATCTGTAATAACCTATAGCTTCTCTAAGGTGCCAGCAGGAGGAAATATTTTGGGAATAAAAAACCTGCCGGTCGCAGTCAGTGCGTTAACGCTCCGGCCTGGCAAACAAATGGTACATATTACGTTATGCGATTTGGGCCACTTTTTAACCCCTCCTATCCCTCTTTTAAGACAACGCAGGATTTAATTAATCCCCCCCACACCCTCATAATCTTACGTAAGTTATCATAAATATTTTGAAACATGCACATAGATAACAATGTATGGGCTATTCTATGTCCCAGTGAGCAAATATTCACCTCAAAACCCTATCCGTTTTTTAGTTTTTTTACATAATACGCACCTCCAGAGGCCCTTAGAAATATGAAGTTATAATATGGATTTTTAGCCACATATCGAGAACGGTTTCCAAGATTTTGCACTTCACAGTAAATTGTCATGCATTTTCAAATAGTTTAGAGTCAGTATAAGCGTGGGTACCGCCTCGGTGATAATCCTACAAAATAAGAATTTTTCGTCTGAAAATAATAAATAAGATGATAAAAGTATATTATCAGAAATAAATAAAACCTTACTAAAGATTGTTTCGAAACCCCCTCTCCCCTTACGTAAGATAGCGTAAGAAAAGCCCAAACCCCCATCCCCCATAAACGTCCTACGTAATACTTGAATGACCCCGTAGTTGCGGGTTCGAATTCCACTCCGGGTATGGATGTTGCGATCGTATAGGGTTAAAGCGATCGTTTTACTGGACACGTTAATTCAGCGCTGAAAATCTAACAAGATTCAGTGTACTCAGCATACTATCATGTTATCATGTAAAAGGCTCGGTCGCAATCGATGAATGCGTCGAATTAAATATTCAAAACTAAAAAGAGAAAAAAGTGAGGTACATATTTCCAATCCTAGCCTCGTATCTAACAACAAATCAAAGGTGAGTAGAGCCTCACAAGGAACACCGGTGGTGGAGCTAGAATCAATTAAAATTGTTTTTAGCACGAAGCCGTGTAAAATTGTGTGTGGTGAGTTTTCAAATTCTGTGAAATTCTGCTTCTGAACGTGGGAATTTATTGCCCTGCTCGAACGATGTAAACAAGCACAATAGCTTTTGCGCATGCATCGGTCAGAAATGTTTTTATGAAGAGTTTATCCAAGACCTTCTGCATCCAATTTCTTGAATCTGCTGATTTGAGTTTGCTTTTCATTACTGGAAATAATGTCATGTAAAACGGTATTCAGGTTACACCCCGCGAATAGCCTTGGCGGTTGGAGCACCTAATTAGCCTACATTAAAAAGCCTTCTAAATGTAAATTTATGGATCCCATCGCGTCCTTCGTCCAATCTGTTTGAAAACGATGACAGAGACGACGGAGGTTTAGGGAAAGCTAAATGCTAACGTTCTAAATGAAATAGGACGGAGGATAAGGCATGACCGTACAGCGAAAGAAACCTCCCCATGGCTGTGAGATCAAAATATTGTGGTCAACCTGAAAGTTATCGCCGTGTCTTTAATTTGTTGCCTGTACGTGCTGTTACTTAAGGAAGCAATCTCTTAAAGTTGCTGGCATTGGTACTGCTCAATGTAGAGTCACTGATGTGATCCTCTTGGGCGAAATCAATTGGGATAGGAATAACTGACTTGAGGTCAGACATAATCCCCACTATCTCTTTGGTTTTCTGATTCAAGTGTCAAAGTGTTACTTTAGTTAGTTCTTAGGATTTATTTTATGAATGAGTTAATAAATGATATCTCGCTGGGTATGTAGGACGCATATCCTAGTTGAAAACAGACGAATATCCTAGTTATTCAGCTTGGAATTTGTTTGCTTCTTCTCCTTCAATGACCGAAAAATCGCTATTATTAGAAAGAAAAGGTTTGATTAATTTTAGTTAATTTTAATTAATTAATCTTAGCTAACTTAAATGAATACTGCGTCTAATTTGGCTAAGGGAAGATGAGTTCATCATGAAAGAGGACAGGAAATTCGAGGTCCACATTGTGCCTACCACGATCTTGTACTTACCTCACTGTGGTACGGATTTATTATTTACTTCAGAGGTTTTTTCTATGCATGAGTCTTTGCCATTTATCTGATTGATGGAGGGAGAAATCACCAGCTAATTAAATGCTAAGCACAATACCATTGAAATTTTTCTAAATGTTTTGCTGATTGTCTATTTATCATACATTTTACAATGAAAATCACTTGTTAATGCTCTTGAGTGAGAAATATAATTATCATTCGACCAAAATATACCATTAAAGCGGATAAATGTACTACGACAAAAAGGATTTAGTACGCATTGATATTGACTACATCGAGGAAAGCAGGTGGGATTATAACTTATTCACGTAGACCGAAAACTTGCCCAGATGCTCCAATTTATGGACGAATGATTGAGTCAGAACAGCAAATCTTTCATTGTCAATTCATATGAGCTTTAGTGGAAGGAGACGTTTGGTGAAGGCCCAACATAGCCAGTCAAAATCATAGATGCTACACTGGTTATCAATAAAGACGGATTTGTGGCTTAAATTTCGCAATCAGTGCTCAAATAAGCGTACAGTCGCTTGGAGAAGTATTTTTGGAGGTGTTGGTGGATATGAGTGGAGGTGATAGTATTTAATTAGTAAAGAAGGAGTTTTTGGGCTGTAAGTGGATATGAATGGAGTTGAGAGTAATTTAAATTGAGATGGAATGATGTATTTAGATCTCTTACTCGAATAGAGAGAAACTTTAAAAAATACGTAAAATCTTTTTCAGACATCTGAGGATTTATTCCCAAATCACCTCCATTAAAAAGCAATTTAAGCGCTTGTTTTAGATATCTCTTTGTAAAATTAATCTTTGCGCTAAGGTAGGTGTTGCACAAAACTTTGTTTTCATGGAGAAATGTCTCCAAAAACTTAAATACGAAATTGTGCTGACGTTAGCGTGGAATAAACTTGCATAGTTTGAATTGGTCTTGGGGGAAGCAGTAAATAGGGCGTTATGTTTGATTTTAGCGAAATATATTGAAGGATATTAAGAAAGACAAAATTTATTATAAGTAATTTTTCAGAGTACTAAAGATAATTCAGCGATTTAATTTCCAATTAGAGAATGATTAGCTGCCCTGAATTTACTCGATTGTTCGCGTTCACATTTGTATACGCATACCCAGGCGTTCTACTAATTATATCAACTTTTAAGTATGGAAAGATGCTACCACGGAGAGATCAGCATTGAAAGTAATGTTGCAAACTACCTGTTATGCTAATACTAGGGTGCTTATGCCAATGGTACTTACATCCGATGATATGCTTATAATGATGAATCTTACAGTCGATATAGGAGTTGTAGCTTATTGAAGCTCTGTTGAGTTTCTATTCATGAATGAACAGCTTTTATTTGGTGTATTGTGTCTCATTCAAAAATGACGAGTTACAGGAATGTTGGATATGTTGTCCACACTTACATATTTTTTAACGCTGAAGTTGAAGAAGCATTTCTATTGTTGGTTCTTACAGGGAGCTTTAAGATGAGTCAATGTGATTATATTTATAAAAAAGTAGTTAAAATATACTCGAGCAAAATGTTTTGAATTTTTTCTGATGCCGCCTTACTTCTACCAATCAAAATTAATGAATTCGTTTTTCTCAGACATAAAATCTGGGTCACTCAGAATTGTTCTTCTCTCTCATGTGTCCCTAAAAATTGGCGGAAAAAAGTAAATTTGCCTACACTGAAATCTATGGAAAAAAAGGTGTAAAAATTTCCTAATCTAATAGCATGAAGAAAATTCATTGATTTACATGAAGCATGTGAGACTTAATAATGTTTTTCTTTTCTTTCTAGGTATGGACGCTTGCAGATAAACATGCATTACTGGCCCATAAAAGTGATATTTATAGCATATATAGCGCATAAAAACCAGGTAAATATAAGAGTAGAGTTAAAGCTCAATCAACTAATGATTATCAGTTTCATTCCAATAGTTTCTTTGCTTAGTTTAATTTGATTTTAAAATAATTCAAAGCATTTTTCTCGCTCTGAGGTTCGGCCAAAATATCATATGGTAGTAAATATAGAAATAATTTAAGTATTTTCTATTTCACAAATAACTTTATCATTGTTGTTTGTTGATTTTTTACGTATCATACAGAGTGGGGTCAAAACAGGGGAAGAACATGCAAATTTCTTTAAATAACGATCAAGTTTATTTGTTTACTTTGGCGTCCATCACACTATAATGCAAACATGGAACGTAATTCTGGGCATTATCGTTATGCCTGTTCAATCCATTAAAACTGATTATATGTCTTGAGGATTTCGATAACATATAAGCCGGATTGCATGCACTCGAAAAGAGTATAAAATATTCTTGGTATTGGCGAATCTCTGTGTTTTTAGACTGGATTATCGGACTTCTTTTCTTCTCAAGCACTCTCCAGTGCGCATTGCATCTGCTCTTGATTTGCTTTGGAGTGCCCTACCTAGTGCGCAGGGTCTGAAACGAATGGAAATGCCTCATGATTATACAACATTTTTTTAGTATTGTATACTTCAACATTTATTATTTTAGTTGTTCATTGAAGGTGAAAATTCGTGGGGAAGCTAGCTAAAAGCATTATAATAAGGAATTGTTTTGGGAGCTCTTCTCAAATTAAGACAGCTATGACAATGGGATGAGGACATTTACTTCGATAAATTTGTAAATGATAATATTGTGAGTGATTACAATCTATTTCTTCAACGACTCTTTTTGCAAAGTTAAAGGTTACCTAACTCAGCTAAAATATGGGTAACATGAGTCAATTAATCATTACATTATGGAGTACATTAATTAAATTTTCTATTAAGCATTAATTTCCTTTAGTAGTCCTTGCTAGTATTGCGAATAATATCAATGGAGGCAGGCGATACTTGGTGGAATTTAGTTGCACTGAACATGTTAAAAGAAAACTTTGTACAATTCCACAATATGATTTATTTACCGATCGATTTCAACGTCTGAGCGTCATTGTCAAGGTATAAATTAAGTTTATACGTTGTATATATCCAAAAATGTATACCTTGTATACATCCAAAAATGTATACCTTGACAATGACGCTCAGACGTTGAAATCGATCGGTAAAATAAATCATATTGTGGAATTGTACAACGTTTTTCTTTTAACATGTTCAGTGCTTTCTACTATGTTCTCAATTTAATTAATGATTTTAAGTTCTGTGTGATGAGGCGGAAATTGGTTAATTAATAAACAAATCAACATAACCGAATATTTTATCTATCTATTCGTATTTAACACAATATTTCCTGCTTATCTCAAATGTAGGGTATTGAAAAATTTGCCCATAATAGGGATTCAGGAAATGCTTCTAGGAAATGAGATGAATTTTAGAAGGGATCGATTTTCGAAATATTTCCGTTTTATGGAAGTTTCAGTGTGAGTGTGATGATTAATGATATACCCCGAAGATTTATGACTTGGCCATAGCTCTTCCAGGAAAAGTACTACTGTAGAATATAAATTTATAAAATTTAATGTGAACAAATATGGGAGTTGTAAAAAGTTCAAGTATTTTGGAGTATTGGTGACAAAAGATAATGAAATGAAAATAAATAAAAAGCTAGGATTGTGACAGGCAGTAGGGCTTCTCGAGCTTTGTTGAAGGTATTCAAATCACATAGCCTCAGTTGGAATTTGAAAACAAAGGTTTATCGAACAGTGATTAGACCTATGGTCATGTATGGATCAGAAACATACTATGACGATAGCAGAAGAAGATTTTATTAAAATGTGGGAAAGGAAAGTACCGAGAATGATTTTGGGTGCAGCAAAAAAAGGCGGGTAGTGGAAAATTCGGAGGAACAGAAAACTGGGAGAACTCTAAGATCATCCCAATATAGTCTCAGAAATTAAAAGTAAGAGATTAACGTGTTAAGGGCATTTTGAGAGAATGCCTGAAGATAGGACGGTCAAAAACATATACCTAGGACATCCAGGTTCTAGAGGATTGAGAGGAAGACCACATAAAAGATGGTTGGATGATTTAGAGGATGATCTGAGAAAGATGAGAATAAGAAGATAGAGAACGCGTACAGAAGATTTTGAAGACTGGTTTAACATTATCGGAGAGGCCAAGGCCCTACAAAGGATGTAGTGTCGAGGAATGCGAAAGTATTGTGTTAATCGGGATGCAAAAGAATTCATTGATACCAGATCGTATTTACTGTAGACCTACATCTCAAAAACTCCACTCTTCATTCTGGATTAAATTCGTAGGCCTTAGTGACGGTGAGGATAAGTCCTCGTCTGAAATCCCAATGACATCTGGTTCGAGTCTCATCTACGGTATGGTCGAGTGTGTCCTTTCCTTGTGATGTGTTAATGATAATGTAAAATGCCTTTCATGCAGTTTTAGTGGTCACTGCATACAAATGATGAACTAAAGAAATAAACCAATGTGAATGAGATCTGAGAATAGAGGCCTGAAAAACGCATTTTATATACTTATAGAAATACGCTTAATGTATGGATTTTAGCATGCGTTCTGTAATACATGATTGAATCACTCGCGTTATTCCATCGTATGTTGAGTTAAAACTACAATTCCAAAAAAACTACAATTAAATTTAAACTGCTGATCTCAACTTCATAATCTGTGAAATTAATAATACTCCTTTCTTTGACTTGACGTTTATTGCGTGTCTTTTATGGTCTCTATTCATTGTATGGACCTTTATATATCATGTGGAAAGGTGTTAAAAGTAAGACGGGCCACTAGATTCTTAATATCGATCTATAAAATGAAGGTATCTATTCATCTATTTGTCGCGCAAGGCCAGAACGCTTAGTGGTGCGTACTTTATTTGAAGTGTGTGGCATTTACCCCGTTCAAAGTGCCCTCACAATTCATATTCTCAGATTGACGCATTCATGTGTCCACGTGGAGCTCAAAATGCTTCGCCGAGAAGAGGGAGGAAGAGGCCGTATGAATAAGGGACCCGATCGAGTTCCCAGAATCCTTAGGACGAGACGAGAGTGGGATCAAGGGGGAGCGAGAACCCTCTTTGGAATTCCTTTTCCCCGTTCGCTTCACGCATTCGCGCCGTGTCCCAAAGCCCCCGATCCACAATCATCATCTTCTCTTGCTTGCCCCGGCCTCCCATCTTGTCCGCCCACCGCTCAGAGCGTTTTCCTTCGCAGAACGTTCTTCGTCGCTGAGGCTATCGACGCGCCACGCGCTGCCCGCAGGCTAGGAAGCGTTATATATTCCACTTCATTTTGTATCATATGAAATATCCACCATCGCCTGAGAGTAAAATATAAAAGAACCTCTTCTATTTTTGATAACGAATTATCTAATAAAGGATGTTATTTTGGAGTATTAGTCAAATTTTTCAAGAAAAAACTCCAGCAGACGTTGCGTCAAATTTATTCACTTCCTCAGGGCTTTGAATTATTCTGAGTGAGTATGAAATATCAGTTGAACAACAACAACAAACAATTTTGCATAGTAATTTACTATGTTAGTATGCTATATTGTTTGCTGATGTATGCTTCTCAGTAAATTTAAAACAGTTATTTCATACACTTAATAAATCAAAGCCCTGAGGAAGTCGATAAATTTGACGATATGTTGGCAATGTCTGATTGAGTTGTTTTCTCAAACACTTGATCAACATTCCAAAATAATATCCCTCAGCGAAATATAAATTTTTCATCTAAACCTTTGTTCTAACGCAGACACTTTAATATTTTCCCGCAGAATGTTATTATTTTATCCGCAGAATTTTAATATTTTTGCCAAATCCCTAACTACCCTTTATTTTGCATCAATTTATTTTTTGGAATAGTTTCTTTAATAAATTCGACTTCAATTTGAAATAAAAATACGATAAATTAACATTTCCTTGAATCAAAATTTAATATTGTCATAAATATAAAAAGAAAATTATTAACCCGTGATGAAACAATGTCAGAGTAGGTACTCAAAAACGGCTACAAAATATCTAGTACATCATCAATTAAGATTGAGCAAGCGTTTTCCTCGCAAGAAGAGCTTCCATAAAAATAACAAAAATTTTCTCTAAGGCAAAAACAAATATTTTGGATTTTGATGAAAAAGCAAACAATCATTCTTAAGCATATTTTAAAACTCTGCTTACATTTTTCTTACAAAAAACCGTAACAACACTAATGGTAATGATACCAGCAAACATGCTAGCAAATGAATATTCTACTTTGTTTGTATTGGTTTAAGATGTTTGTCTATTTGCATCGTTTCATGAAAACAATATTTACTCGGTTTGAAATATTTATTAGCAAAGTGCTCATCATTTTCGATGTCGTAGCTATTGGAGGATGAAAATGACATTTGACATTACATTGACAAGAGCATTTGTGATCGTCATCACCTTTACTATCTAATTTTTTTATGCTTAGCGAAAATTAAACTATGCATGAGTTTTTTTAACAATAAAATAGAACAAAAGAAGCTAATTTTTGAAAATTTTACTTAAGATTACTGAGGCGAAAATTAATTTCAGAATCGGTGTGGGACACCTTGATGGCTGGCAATTCCTCTCGCTGAAAGAATTTAAAAAAGTTGCACGCCCATACACACTTGACACCGTAGCTGCGTCACCGCCTTTTATGGTCCCGAATGCTGTAATTCGCGAGCCATGCAATGAAAACTTGGGTCTCTCTCTCCCCTACCTTGCCCAGGTATTTTTCCAATTTGCTCACCGTGTGTGCAACGGCGGCATATATCACCCAGGAGAACGCGTGGCATCCCAAAAATGACGCATTAGCTATGGCCATTATAGTTTTTTTTCCTTGACGACGTAAAAGTTTCTCTCGCCATTGTAGGCACCCGTTGGTTCCTCCAGCCTTCCCTCGACAATTGCGGCAACAGCCGCCGGCACCCAGATAACCGAGGGCGTAAAAACTCATTCCATTTTTACCCATATCTCCGAAACACACGAAGACGAGTTTACATGGAGCACAAGAACATAACTTAAGAAACTTAAAATAAAATGTTTGTGAAGGCTTCCGCGGTCATTGCGGAGTACACCTGAATGATATTTAATCACGTCATTAATTTTGTAGAGGTTACATTAATGTCATAACGAGGATGCCATTAAAATCAGCAGCAATCCCAATTAATTCAACAGGAAAGACGTCTACTCTATGTCCAACGCCTGAAAACGCGGGCCCTGTTCAAAATCTTGGAAGATAAACAACCAATCACTGTGCATCTGACTCCTATAATGAATGTAATACGGGCAAATATCATCATCTTTCCTTCACTGACCTGAAGAAGCCGACTTCAATGCTGGCAAACTCAGAGGAAAACCCGAAAGACCTGTATCTTATATATTCGAAACGTACTAAAGTAATGCTTTTACATGTGAGTTGGTTAGGGAAAGAGTTTACTACAAGTCTTGAGTACAGAACTTTACGCTGAAGATGGATCACAAGGCCTATTCACAGGAAACATAATAACGTGGCTTAAGAGTGTAACTTAAGATGGTGGAGCTTGAGCATGTGGCATAGATCGAGATGTTCACAATGCGCCTATACGTTGCGCAACGTAACGTAAGAGGTGCCTCCCGGGTCGAGTTCGAATGGAACATGAGAACATAGCTTGAGACATAGTCACTTCACATAGTCACTCACATCATATAAGTCAGATAGACGGAGTTCACAACGCATTTTGAGAACATAATGCCATTAATCTTATGTAGACACTCTGAACTTCCCTTTGTTGCCGAAGCTCAAGCAATAATCGCTTGTGATTGGCTGACATGAAGCCTCGCGCATCGTTGTGGTTGGAAAACTTGACGACATAAAATATAAGATGGACGTGAACTATGTTCTAAGTTCTTTTGTCATTACGGTGCATTGTGATTGACTCCACTACAATGGAAGCGTTCTAAACTCTAGTTTTAATGCTATGCCATTACGTTATTTTCTTATACTCCATGTGAACTGGCCATAAGTCTGAGATTACTTTACGCTATGTTTAGGTTGATGCATTTACGTTACGTAATGGTTTGTCGTTACGGCCTAATGTGACCACCACCACTACAATGCTAGCTTCCTATTCTGAAGTTCTTTAGTTGTGTCCGTACATAATGTTCTCACATCATATCTGAATCAGCCATATGTCTAAAGTTACTTTACGTTATGTTTTTAAGTTTCCTCCTTTCGCTTAATGTGAACGGACCTGAATATTTTCACGTCGGCCTTCTGCGTTCTTTTTTTCCCTCGCCAGACGTTCTGCTCCCATGGTGGTGGGGGTGGCTCATCATTCATCCCGCCCGCTGCCGGCGCGGGTTGAAAATCCACCTCTCTTTTTTGTTATTTTTTAAAGATAGCTCGTTATGTGTCCCCATCACGTTTTGCACGGTCCTCAAATGCGTTGCCTTCGGATGGCTTCCTCTTCATAGGTGTGCATTTTTTTCAGGTAATTCTAGCCTCAGGTCAAATTGCTTGAAAATAATCTGACAATTTCAATATAAAATCTTTTATATGTTTACCTGAGATGAAATGATTAAAATAACTGTTTCCGGTTCTTAATTCATTAATTATAATTCTCCATTAAAAAAGGGGATATATTGGAAGCTTCCCATTCAAGGTTTTGGAGTTAGCGCAGATCGAAAACATCAATGCGCTTTTGCGCAAACAAACGACGTTGCATTAAACGGTGTACGCTGATTAAATGTTTGGTAACCTACCGACAGGTAGCATTATTTATGTTCACAATAGTCACGGCCGAATGATTAGTAAATAGAAATCGAAATCGTTCAAAAATATTTTTTTAAACTTAAGCTTTTTACAACATAGCAAATTAAAAACAGTTTTGATGCCTTCATTGAAAACCAAAACATTATCAACGGATGCGTCCATCGGAGTTTTTTACTAAGCGCACATAAACTCTGCTCCAGATCTTTTTTGTACTGCATTGCTTATGGCCAAGCACAAGCTTACTGAGAAAAGATTAAGGTGGCTGTAGCGGTAATCGTGGGTCATGGCGTGTACATTTGAATAATTATTAAAGTTATCCCAAACATTCTTGGAACACAACCAATTTAAGTGATTATTTTTATGCGTTGGAGCAACTATGCATGCAGTAATGGAAATGAACCAAGAATCATACTTTTATTGCTTTGCCTAATTTAATCATGTTGTGTGACTAGAGTTTTTAGTGCGGTATTCGAAATTTAGACGATATTATATTTTTTTCAAATACTCGTGACACCTTGATATTTGTTAGCAACAATTATAATGATAGGAAATATATTATTTCGCGTCTAGTAGAAAATCTGTTCATATGTAATCGAACCTTTACGAAATATATGTCGTGCTTTGAGGCCTTGAGGCTGTTAAAATAGCATTGAATTGCCAAGTATTCAAATCGGTATGCTGCAATTTTGTTTACTTTTATCTATGAGAACACGTTGTAAAGTTACATGGATATCTGTAAATAAGTAAAAATCGCACCAACCGTGTTAATTAAGGTGATAAACTTATGCAAAATAGTTAAGGTAATTTACGACTCAAAGGGAATGAAGTCATTGATCGTTGAAAATTGCTTGTGATCACCTTTATCATCAATTATTATGAGTACGAAGAATGGTTTGCTTTAGCTCGTCGCTCCGATCACTTTGCAGTCTAACGGCTTACTCCTCTATTACTCCTGATTTCCTCATGTATTCTTAATGAGGTTCTACCGTAAAATTACTAAAATGTCATTTTATTCATACTCTATCTACCTGTAAACAAACTTGCTCACATTTCTTCTATGTGATACGAGCAACAAAATTTTATTTTACCACGCTATTTTTATCGCAAATTGAACTTGTAATTACAGGGTGTTCGATGCGAGAATGGGATAAACACGAGGAAAAATATTTTTCCATAAAATAAAAATGCTATTTTCGAGGAAAACGGCTAGGAAGGAAATAAGTCTGAGAAATTAAGAAGAAAAATAATATATTGGCATCTTACCACCTTATTTTGTGAGTTATAGGCCAACTACTGAAATATTTGAAGTCAAAATGCGGCAATTCAAAAGAATTGGTTCTGCAGTTGGTTCCTATGGCTGTAAGTAAGTGTTGATGTAAAAAATATTCCCGGAATAATATGCCTATATTTTGCGTTAATTTTAGTTTTTAATAGGTAAAGTAGGTCTTTACCGTAACTAGGGTTTTAAATACCATATAAACTAAAAGGTGGAATTTAGCATTTGTTTTGACTCACACAGTCAAGGTGGAACCTCCTTAATTTGCTTCTTGCCTTAATAACTTGGTCTTCCACTGTAATTTAATTGTTAATTCATCTACAAGCCATCAACCCGGAAAGAGCCTCTTCGTGCCAATCCATCTGGAGTTAGCAGCAAACAATAACGAGCATTTATGAACAACCATTTCCTGGGTGTTGAGAAATCCACCCCGACTTGAACCCTTGATCCTAGGGTAGGCAGGCTACGACTTTAACCCCCCCCCCCCCACCAATGAGGCCGACAAATATTCACTTCCCAATATCCAATAATATGCTTTATAATTATGCCCAAATAAAATACAGAAATGAAGGCTCAGATAGTACGGACACGTTATATACGTAGCCAAGAACTCTCTGTATCGAGTAACTTGATCATGACGGACGGCAACTACGTGGAAGGCCGAGAAAACTGTGGATGGACCAAATTAGAAGGGACATGAAACACGTAAACGCCACATCAGATGATTCCCTTGATCGAGCGAAATGGACAAGCGGATCCTGCTATAGCGCGAGAATAACGTCAGAAAGAAGAAGAATAATACAAAAATACCAACTTTTTCTTCTGCGATGGCGCTACATCCCAAATCGAGCCTTGAGATACTCAATGTTTTTGCCTTCATTCATCTCTGTCCTCTGCCAGTCCTCCCTAGTTCCTCGTTCCAAGCAGTTCTCGTGCATCCTTGCTGATATTGTCCTCCCAACTTGCTAGCCCTTGGTTTTCCCTCTGGTCTCTTCTCTCCCATCTGCCCAGTGACGACCTTCTTTGGTACCCGTTTCTCTCACATCCACTAAACATGACCTGTCCATCCGAGTCTCATCAGCTCAATGTGGGTAGATATACTAGGTTCTTTGTAAACACTATTTCGTTGATTTACATATTCTCCAGGTTCCTTTACTGTATTCAGGCCCGTAGATCTGTCCAGCAGTTCTGCAGATTTAGCTGCCACTGCCCATATTTCATTGCTGTGTGGCAGTACTGTGTGGAAGAGTATTCCATAAATCGATTCTTGGTTTTCACGTGTATTTTTCTGGATTTCATAATTGGCAGTAGGGAAAAGAAAGTGTGGTTTGCTGCATGTATTAGTTTTTTTAATTTCTACCAAAATACATACTACCCTACAGAACGCTCTCAATGCCATGACTAACTGGTCCAAAAGTTCATCCTTAAAAAGAAACTTATCTAAATCTTGAGTTTTATGTTTGACTCTTTGTAAGTCTCCTCAAGCGCACGCTTATCAAATACCAGGCTAAGTGATCTTTGAATCACCTCTTAAAAAGACTTAGGGGTCATAATTAACACTAAGATTCTCTTTCGTTTGCTTGTTTAAAGCATTTCTTCGCGAGTTTTGTCCTTATTCGGCTTAATATTATACGCCGGCCTCCCCGGTGGCGGCGGGGTAACGTCCTCGCCTGCTATCCAAAAGGTCGCGGGTTCCAATCCCGCCTGGGGAGGATTTTTCACTTCCCAGGGCTTGGTTGTTTGGGATTGTCCAGTGAATGGATTTGTATATAAAATGATTAATGTTCCACAGGGAAAAAGTCCTAGAACAATAAAATTGATTAATAATAATAATATTTCGCTATGGAGATTTAGCTGATCTAAATTCTCTCCGTACATTTTTAATTGACTGTGTTTCTCAGGTCCTTGAATACTTCTATCAAATTTCGACCAGTTCAGAATTTTCCACTTTAATACTCCTTGATAGACCTATGAATTTCTTTCTCTTCATTGTCAGTCACCGCAATTTACAGTTCAGCAACTTCCCCCTCGATAAATTGAGAAAATCTCATGGTATTTTCTCCCCGTCTTTGCTCCGTTCTCATCAGGCCAGCTTTTTTAAAAGAAAATAGTCAGTGTAAACTGTAGGAAATTTCTTCTCTTTTCTCTCTACGCTTTCCTTCACAGAGGATGTGACTACATGAACTTTTTAATTTCAATACCCCTTTTCTCTCTGTCCCTCAACGGTCTTTAATCTTCAGACACCCATTTAAATGTCATTAATTCTACGTTGAAATGTGTCCCTGAATTCCATCCACCCACTCGTCCCGTATCTGTCTTACTCATCCCTCCCCCTTATTCTCCTCTCATCAATCGTTCTCTCTCTGTCTTTGATTCTGTTTGTTCATAGGTATATTATACTCCTGTTATTTATTTGTTGACAACTGTTATTTGTTTTATAGTTCATTGTTTATGGGATTTTGAATAGTGTTATTTGTCCAGTGCAGTTGAGTATTTTGAAATGAAAATGGATATATCCATCGTTTGTGGGTTAGGGGGGTAAGACTGGACACGTTTTTTTCATTTTATGACATTGAAGGCATCTAGGGGGAGGATATATCGCCCCGGATATGCCTCGAACCCAAACCTCCGTTTGGAGTTACACACTAATTACGAGTATGTTCCCTTCGCTTTTTTTCTTCCCCGAGGTACTTGAGCTCTTTTTGGACATGAATAATAAAAAAATAATATACCCAATAAAATAATTATACCCAAATATAATTATAATACTCATTCGTTTTTCTTTCCTAAATATAGAAAATTATCTAAATCAACTGGAGTTATTTTTTTGAATAACCTATGAACACTCATTTATTGATTTGTTGCTTGGTTAAATTATGATGATATTTGTATGTAAAATTTCCTTTGGCAATTAAAATGAGCAGAAAATATGTGTAGTCAGGGCTGAGCCGTCTAAATAATAAAAAAGTTACATATTTTTTCCCCGCCGTCCTGAATGGACATATGCAACGTGAGGAGGACACATATTTTGAATTCCGATCCCGCATAGCGTAGCGACCGCTAGGGTTATATAAATGGGGGATGTGGTGCGGGGGGAGGGGTCGGAAGGGTGGTGTGTGAGAGGGTGGAGCTGACGTCCCGGGGGTTGGGGGGAGGCGAGGGGGGGGGGGGGGGGTGCGCGGAAAATCCGACGGCGCCCGTGTGGCGAATATCCCTTGTCCATAGAAAAGAGATCCCCTTTCTCCCCGCTGACGTTCGTCATCATCGGTTTCCCTAACCCAGGAGGGGAGACGGAAGAATGAGAAAACGGATGAAAAGTCTCCCACTATTCTACAGATCTCGCCAACCTCGAGCAGCGAATAGAGCATGTATTTCCTCTTGCTGCTTCCCTTCTACTTTTTCCTATCAGCCTCCTTTCATACCCTAATGTATCCACCATCACTTCCTCATTTTGAAATTTGTTGTTTCTGGCTCAAATTAGTAAACATTCACGGTCACAAAATGAATAAACCATCCATTTTTACACTGAATAACTTAGTGCACGACCGGTTTCGTCATAAAGGCGACATCATCAGGTTCAGCCGTTTTATCTTACCGGTAGACAGGTAGATATGTGCTGCTTATGAACAAGACGTTTGGTATTTACCACTCCGAATACTTCCCTTTTTTTGTTGTGATGAATATTTTATTTTTATTATTTATTATCATTGTTTATTGATTTACTGTGGAGCATGTAGCGATGTAAATAAGAAAGGCAGTCAGTTTTTCGCTTGTGAGTTGTTTGGAGATGGGTATTTGTTGTAGTTTGGAAATTGGTTTGAAGAAAAAAGAAAGGTTAATATTTTGTCACTCTCTGGGAAAAATAAAGTTGACAGTGACAGAGTAATCAATTAATTCTCTGTACAATGTCTCCCATGTGTCCAAACGGGTCGTACATTAAACTAATCAGATAAAGTATGCGTAGTTAATCTATTAGTGACTTCCACATTTGTCTCTTCCTTCATTATGCCTCTTCTTTCCAACCCTCTCCACCCAAAAATAATGAACCCCTTCAATGGGCGCTCAATGACCACATCTGTCCAGCCATAGGAGCCAACTGCAGTGCCATTTGTATTTTCGCCTTCAGTCATGACAGTAATTCGCTAATAACTTTAAGAAATGGGTGATGAGACTCCTATATTTTAGTTTTATTCAATTTCCCAGGACCTTTTTTCAAAAAACACTTTAAATTAAAGCTGATGTGTGCTTTCTTGTTCAGATTGATGTTTTTCTGCTGTAATCTGAGTATTCTTCATATAAGCCTATGTATAAGCCTTCATATAAGCATATCAATAAAATATCTCCAGTTTAAAGGCTGAATTACAGTAAAACTAGCCTGGAAATCGTATTTTAATCTCAGATTGTAAAACGCTCTTCAAAGATGTTATACATATTTTAGTTTTCAGAATTTCTGGAATGAGTGACCCTGAGGCCAGAGGCACCTTAAAGCCCACAAAAATCACACAAAAGGGGAGTAGGACTCCTCGGTAGCTTAACTGGGTAAATCACTCAGGCGGGATATCGAGCGATCAGGGTTCGAGTCCTGGTCAAGGTTAATGATTTTTCCTCTCTGGAACTTTGCACGATATTATTTCAACCCCACACTATATCCCTAGAAGCGACTCAATACGAGAGATACATTGCCAGATTGATAGGTAGAAAAATCACTTTTTTCCATGTATCATTACTGACTATAACAAGAACAGCGTAAGGCTATGACCCGGTTTTATTCCTAGTCAGGGTTAACCACAAAATGTTTTAATTAACTTGATATTAACTGAGAGTTCGAGTTAGTATACCTTGCATCGGACGGTTGGTCTGTTGCCGTGAGTGAATCAATGGGTGTCGTATTAACTTCGGTTTTAACTCAGGGAAATTTTTGACTAGAGGTTGTAAAACCGTTTGACACCTGTTTAAAACCGGTTGACAGAGGTTGTAAGAGATGGATTTGCAGCAGCTCTCCACTCAAATCTCTTCTCAGCTAACCGGTTTATTCGTCGACTAGTTAAAAAGCCTGCTGAAACAGCCAAAATATTGCCCAAATAACAAAAAGGAATGATTAAAGTAAATGATTAAATAGAAATTAATGTGTAGTTTTTATTTTAAAGAAAAAGATACATGTAATTATGATTAAAATATATATTATGTCTAAATGTCAAAGATTCCGTTCCACACTGCATTTTTGGTGAAGCAGGTGGAGTTTTACTAAGCAGTTTTCCCTGCTGCTAGACGGCAAGCAGTTCGCTTGCCGTTCCTTGGCGCACATATGAATCACTACGCCCTGCAACTGCATCATACATCCGTACGCGTAGCCTTTTATATTGTGACCACCTCCTACTTCCCACATCTTCTCCCGGCTGAACGTTATCGAAGACGAGAAATAAAAAGGGGAAGAAAAGGGGGGAAAGGAGGACGGGAATACGTTAAATTCGGGACTGTTGTATGGTTCCCGCATGATTCCGCCGAAGATAGCTCGTGAGCAAAAAGAAAGACTTAAATCCAATCTTTTCCCCCGCTGCACGTATGCAAGCACCTCACAAAAAAAATATAAAATTCCACTTTCACTTGGCCGGACAGATATGTCGTTTCTGCAGCCTTGACTGTTGACTGGCGGTCGAGAGCAAAAGACAGCTTCCACGTCGAAAACACCCCCTTTTATTAACTGCAACGAGCTTCACCTGGGTGGCGCTGCTGGAGACATCTGACCCGCGAATCACCGCATTCGCGGCAGTGAAAAAATAACTGAACCAATCCTCCAGTGGGAGGATTGTTTCCGTTACAATATGATAAATAGTTTTGTGATTAATATGAATATTAAAGTGAGATTTTTGTGGCGGTATTTTCACTTCACCCTCTCCATGGGTGGTTTGGTATCCTTAACTGTGTATGCATATTGCTCGTCATATCCTGGGGATTCTCTAAATCCTATGTAACAGTCTTAATTTTTCCTTCTTCCCGTTGAAAGTCAACGGGCGCCCTCTCCTAGTAAATTCGAAATAGTTGTGACGAACTATGATCGTCAAAGGGGGTCCTTCTGTTGGCAAGAGATTCGTTACCCAGGCGCCGTAGAATATTTCCAATATTCCTCCATTAACATGAATTTGCTCATTTTCGTCTTTTCTCTCTTCCAATCTATTTATTCTGTTCCCTCCTCTTTTCATGGTTGGTGGCGTAACATCCCCTGCTATACGCCCCCGTGACGGCTTTCTGGGTAGTATGTAGATTTAGATATTACCGTTCCGTTCCGGTTTTCCCCCTTCCTCCCACAAGACTCGAAGAATTTCGCGTCCGAATAAGCGATTATATTTCCGTGCCCTTATATCTCTTTCTTGCTTCCTTTCGAAAGGGTCCATTTATTAACGCTTCGCTTCATCGATCTTAATATCCAGACTCGTTTGCCCTCCCACGCTCGTCTCCTTTTGTTGTTTTCACGTTTAGGGTTTCCGACATCCCTCCTCCCACATCTCCGTGTTCCCGTTTCGTCCCAGAGGCAAACGAATATTTTTCCATGACGGCATGGCTGAATCCCATTTCATTAAAACTTTGAAGATATATCTAGTGACACATCTTCTTGAAAATATGTATACAGAAATTAATTAAAAATACAGCTTCAGGCGTGATACGGTGTTACCGTTCCATAATGACGGAAACAAAAGCTTCACTTAAGCTTGTTTCGGTAAGATCCAAACTAGTCGAAATTTAATATTTAGTCACCGGAAATCTGGAAGTTTTTTTGTTTCTTTCATTATAAAAATTAAGTTACTTTGAGAAAAATATCACTCCACATAAAATTAAATTTGTTTTGTCTGATTTCTTAAGCAAAAGATCTTACCTTTCAATTGTAAAAAAAATAAAACTGATAATATAATTACTCTATTTTACGAGAGACCTGCCATAAATCGTTTTCCAGGGGTTTAAGTGAGGCCTTGTGCTACAGAGAGACTTAAAAAAATGAGTTATTAAAAATAGTTCAGACGCAAAGAAATTACGTCAGCAATATAACGGGATGTAGTTTGTATGATTTATTAATTATTTTTTTAAATAATTTATTTGTAAACCGATCATTATCATCATCAATCCTAAGATTGGCTTGAACCAGCTCTCAATTCCGCTCTCCTCTCTGCCAACCGCTTCACCCCTACACAATTATTATTATTATATTATATATATATATATATATTTTACATATTATATCATAATTTGTCGTCCTTCATGGCTTGCTTGATGTATTCCACTCTTGACCTTCTTCTATAATTAATCTTTCCAGTCATTTCTCCTTACAAAATAGTTTTCATTAGACTGTTGTGTCACAAAATGGGTACAGTAAGTTTGTGTCTTCTTCTTCGAAGAGTTTTCATTACTCTTCTTTTCTCCCCAGCTCTTAGTTGGACTTCTTCGTTAGTCATTCTCTCCGTCCATTTGATCTTTATCATTCTTCCGTAACACCATCCTTCCTGCCATGCCTCCTTGCATGCCACCACCACTGCTTCCCATATCCTTTGCTCTGATGTTGTCACTGACCAAGTAATGTGGTCTTCTTCTTCAGTGTTCAATCTTTTCATTGATTTGCAGCAACTTGCCATTATTCTCGTATATTCCTCTTCTTTTCAACGTAACTCCTGCATCCTATGTCCTTCATTATCTGCCCCAGGTACTGCAGACGTGGCATCCCTCTGTTTCTCTTTCCTTTTATGTTTCCTTCTATTATTAATTTTAGGAGCCCTTCATGTCTCAACAGATGTCTAACAAGCTTTACTCGTCTCTGAACTATGGTTTTATCTAGGCTGCGTTTTTCATCTACTCGTCAAAAAACGTCTTCATTCGTCACTTTGTCTGCCCATCCAATTCTTAGCATACGCCTATAACACCATAGTTCAAACGAATTCAGCCTCCTTTTCTCTTCTACCCCTAAGGTCCACGTCTCACACCCGCACAACAATACACTCCAAACATAGGTTTTAAGGAGCCTCTTTCTTATTTGAAGACTATTTCATCGGGACGTAAAAAGTTTCAATTTTTTGCTAAAAGTGCTTTTTGCTTGCTTAGTTCTACCTCGTACTTCCTCCGTACTTCACCCATCTCTCGTAATCCTACTCCCCAGGTATACAAAGGAATCCACTTGCTCGAGACGTTTGTCCTGTGTGCCACAATCTGTGCTTTCTCTTGTCCCTCTTTGTCACGTACCATTAAGCCGTGTTTACACGATGCATTTACCCGCGCAAGTACGTGGCTGGACAGATGCGTGAACACATTCACCAAATTAGAACAGGGGCTATTTTATGTCCATGCATTCACGCATTTGCGCAATTTTGAGTGTTTACACGGTGAAATTTTGATGGTGATTGTGTTCACGCATCTACCCGCGCGGGTAAATGCATCGTGTAAACACGGCTTTATATTTGTTTTGGTTGCATTAATTTTCATGTTATATCTTGTTCCCATGATTTCATTAATGCTTCTTCTTCCTTTTCCGCTAGTACAGCAATACCATCCGCAAACTTTAGCATTTCTTTTCTTTACCGTTTATTATTACTCCCGTTTTTGTTATTTTCTTCCAGGGCCTCTTCAATATGCATGTTAAATATCACTGGTTATAACTCACATCCTTGTCTCACCCCCTTCTGGGTTTTAGCTTCTAATGGCTGTTTATCTCCCTCCAGAATAGCTTTTTCGTTCCTATACAGATTCCATCCAAGTAGAGTGATTCGGTTTAAAAATTGCAAAATAATCTCCGTTTTGTTGGAGTTTTTTTAGCGTACGGTGTGAAACAAACGTCGACTAAAAGCCTCGTTTAATTTTTGCCAAATACTCAGGTCTTCTGTCACAATGACCTGGAAACACGAATAGACGTGTGTACGTTTCCACCCTAATTACTGTTAAAATCATGTTATGTTACAATATTTTATGTTAAAAACAAAATAATTATGCGCGGAAACTCATATTTGGCGAGTGTTTGCAAAACATATGTATTTTTATTCGCGGCAATACGGTTTCATTTACGGTAATGTCGATGGTTCTTAGGTGGGCCCATGTCAGCCATAAATATGTTCCGCATACCTCGACGGTCAACATCAAAAGTGCTTCTGATTTGAAAAAATTCATTCACTGTTCATTTTTGCTGGTAAAAAATGACTCGCAGATATTTACTACGTTTAAAGAAATTTGAATTTATAGCACTGCAATTTCCAAAATTATTCTACAGCGTATTTAATTGATCACTGTGGCCAATAAATCAAATTGGAGTTTTTATAAAATATCATTTCATTCCTACGATTAACCTTGAGACTGTCAACTAAGTTTAAAGATGACACCATCTCATGTATCTCCTGGGGGGTTATTTTGTAATCTCACTTAAGCGAGAATACGTCATAAAATGTTGAAAATTACGTCATTTTTCGTAGTTCAACTCCGCCACCCAGGCGGGCGGCGTGACCATCTTCGGCTCTCAAATGGTGAACTGCCGGTCTGTTAATTTCATTCATCCGCTCTTTCGACTCTTGATCCGTATCTTTCGACTCTCGATCCGTTTCATTTGGCTCCGCATTTCATTAGTTCCATCTCACCTGTCGTTAGGAACGTGAAATGGAGCCACCATCGGACCTTGGCCGATCGTGAGCCGATCATTAAGAGAGCGAAACGGATCTCCCGCCTTCCCGCAAAGAGTTATTAAAAAGGTGAGATTACAAAATAACCCCCGTGGTGTAGTATTACTCATCTCGATGATTTAAGTACGTAGCTATACGTGGTACAGTTAATGTTCTCGCAAATAGAGAAAATTAAACATTATAAATTGATTGATTAGGATTAGGATTCTAAATTAGTAAGACTCAACTCAGGGTTGGAAGAAACATAATACATAATTATTTGCGAAATGCTATGGATGCGGTACTTTTACTATTTTACTTAAACGTCCGTCAGGTTCATATGTATATCTATGTATAATGATTTCCCAAAGAGTTCATTTCTACGGTGTATGCACGCTACAGGATATTATGCGGCTGAATTGGATTGCACTTCCTGTTTCTTTCGAGTACTTTCGATTCTGAACTGGAAATTTGTATAAACAGCTAGTAATGGAGAAAACTCAGGTAAATATTCCTGTGTAAAGTTTGGAAAGAGTACGAGTATGCTTAGAGATAAAAAGATAATGGCAGTTTCGTGGTATTTCGAGCGTATAAATCAAGAATAATATAACTATAATAGATTTTGTTAGTTTTTAGAGAAGGTTTTACTCTAGCACTAATAAGAATTGGTTATTCAGAAAATTCGGGCAATACTGCTTGGAATTAAGATACGTTAGATGGATTAAAAGATGCTTAACTTTTCCCGCAATAGAATATCTTTAATTAAGACCCAGGTTTCGATGTTCAAAATCATCATCAAGTAACCATGTAGTACGTACATCGAAGTGGATAGGAAAATTACGCATCTTTTTATCCATGCAAATGACTAGCTATGTTAACTAGAGAAAGAGATAGGGTTCTTTCCTTATCCAATTCCTGACCCAACGAGGTTGAGTGACCATTTTTTAGAAAGTATTTTCTCAAAAAAAAGGCTGTTATTATTAAGGCTGTCACACATAAATATCACAATATCACACATTAAGGCTGTTGAATGCGAAAATTTAAAAATGTTATCCTTATTCGTTTCCTCCCGGCAGCCATTTTCCAACACCGCGCATGTAAATTTTGAAGATTTGTCAATGTTTAGTCTATCCTTAATATCTCAAGAACTAATTGTGGCAGAGGAAAGATAATGAAAGCTTACTATTTTGCACAAAATGGAAAACGTAATGTAATTCGTCTTTTTTCCTTTTATAATTTAAATTGAACTAAAATAAATATTATTTCCTTAAAAAACTGGCTTTCAACTCAAGAAAACTGCGAGAAGGGAAATAGTCTCAGATTTAAGATATTCAAGTAATATAGTGGAAAATTAATCCTAGAAAGCATTTATTTGTCTTACCATGTTCTTCTAGAAGGAGACAAAAATGACACCGCGATCAAAATTAGCCATTTTGACTTCATTTTTCTCCGTTGAGGGAGCTATTAAAAAAATGTGTCCAACAGATTTAAAGTTGTGCTACATATAGTAAAAACATGCAGTTTGCAGATTCTACTTGTAACCTATAGTATCTTTTCTCTGTCATATTTAATTATTGAGATGCTAAGGACAGAATTAACGTCAAAATTTTCATTCTCCATTTGGAAAACTGACTGCCGTAAGAAAACAAAGAGGGATAAAATAAAAAAATCGTTGATTTCAACTGCCAAAATATGTAGGTATGTGTATGCAGAAAAGTGGATGAGAAAAATGGTACCTTATGTAACTAATTTATTTTCAATTCGGTAATTTCACATGGAATGACTCAAGGGTCGAAGCCAATGTGATGTTTGATTGTAAGTAGGATGAATATTAAAAGAACCGTGCCAGTAATGAAAGAAGAAGTCGAGATCATCTCGTTCGGATGAAAATGGGAATTGATTTAAACACACACACGCGCGCACGCACATTGCAAAGATGAAGCCGTCGGGATCAATCTAAAGGGCAGCCGAGGGGGATGGCAGATGAACCCTCCTCTCGGATATATCTATCTCCGCGACACTCGGCGCTCAGGAGGCCGAGATGCGGAAACCTTTTCAATATCGGGGATCCGCATGTGCGGTGAAATTGGCGAAAATGGAGAATGTAGCCGCTGGCGGGGATAGGAGAGAGAGAGAGAGGGAAAATGAGAGAAATAGGGATTATGTAGGGAGTAGGATGAAAAGGGAATGGGGAAGGGGAACCAGTCAGACAGAGATACATATATATTACGGATAAGGTGTTTCCGCCGCGAAATCGAATTAGCGGTCCAGGGAACACTCTCTGAGAACACTCCCGGCAGGCAGCAGTAGTGGGCGGCGATGCTTTGGTGAGAGAGGGGAGTGTAGGATGGAGAACGTCCCTTGTCGCACGTACGCCTTCCTTTTGTCTTCCTCTACGCACACCTACCTCCCTCACGTGAGGCGAGTTTTTATTGTACATGAAGGCATGAGGCGGGGAACGTAACTTATAGCCCGCTAACGTTGAGCACAAGAGGAGAACTTAACTTAGTGAACAGCTTGCAGTGATAAATCGTTCATTAAAATGGAAGAAAACTAACAAATTTAAGATGGTTCTAACCGGAGATTGACTTTAATGTGAGTTTCAGGATCATGAGTTATCACGTGGATCTGAATATCATGAAATGATTTTGCACTTTTTAAATTTCATTTGGATAAAATTTTCACCAACTTCTGTTTCAACATCTATAATGCCATCTCCATTGTCACCTTAATAATAATATTGGAGATGTCAAAGCTGTTAAATCAGTTCATGACATTTTCTGGCGAGTTTCATAAAAACCTGTCCTAAATTCGATATGAACAACGAGATTAAACCATTTTACGATATTTATTTTCCCAAATGGATATTAAAGTTACAGGTTCTTCATTGCGAAAATAGGTAAATCATGGGGAAATTGATAATTTCAGTCTTATATTAATGCCATTTCTGCGATAAACTTATTTTTAAGAAGCAAATAATCCCAGGGGACAAAAGGGGTGTACAATATGGGCACCCGCTAATCTCATATCAGTGATTAGAATTTTACTGCTATGATTGAAGTCAAAGTGCGTTAATTCAGTTGAAATATCGCTGTCGTTGAATCCTATGGCTGGAAAAATTGTTGATTAAATTTAAAATAAATTAAATAGAAAATTTGTTAGCTAATCTGCATACTAAGTAGCCAAATTTTGTTATGTCAAAGCTAAGGAATGTCAGCAATGGAAGCAGTATTGCTGTTAATGACAAATAAAAAAGGGTAGAATTTAGTATTTGATTTGACATACATAGTCACGGTGGGAGTTTTTTAAAAGAGAAACTCTCTATGAAAATAACCAATCACTGCCAGAAATAGTAAAGCAAGAATATCAATAATAACCATTGTTGATTGTCATGGTTGGTTGATGGTGGAACCTGATTATTATTGATGCCACATTTGGCTTTTTTTTTATCTAGTCATCTTGGTTTCAAGTTTCGAAATTTTCAATTCTGTCGCTAAACCACTAAAATCCATACCATCATCCATATTCGAGTTTCAACTACTTTCTGTGGCGTCCTTAGGCTTACATTTATGTGGTTTTTATCATTCATATAGTTCATTCAAATATGGTTCTCGCAGTTTAATTACTCGCTCAAGCAATCTTATATCTTAGCATGCACCTACTCTAAAAATTGAGACTTGCCTTAAAAAATTCCTATGTTAACCAAAAGTCCCTGTTACTGTCTATTTTTTACCTTATTGTCCTGCTAGGAAATTTAAAAAATTGATAGAAATATTGTACCTAACTTTTCATACAATTTTAACAGTTTATTAGCAAAATATGAATTAGCAATATATCTTCGGAATTATTAACGCTATTTTCTCCCGCAGTTATCATTCACCATGGCTTGAGGTGACGCCAGTCAACGTTGTTTTATATTACGTAGGTTATGAGTCGAAGCTACTAAACATTTAAAATAGGTGCTATGCTATCATGCTATCTCCTCAACATTTGGAAGCGTCATCTGGATATTATGTAACATTTACTACTCCAGATGTCAATAAAGATAGGACATTCGCGTATTTAAAATAGCGCCTAAGTTATGCAAACTGAACCGGCCTTAATGTTCAGATATTTCGTGCAAATAAAGTTAAGTATTTGCACCAACAAAGTTAATGTCCCAACATTTCAGGGAATTAACTCTTAGAAACTTGTTACGAATGATATAAGGCTTTATACTGCAGTGTTGTCTTCTATCTTGAAACCATTAGTTATTAATAACAACATTTTCCTGCATAGGTTTGAGAATCAGTAATTTGTTTCTTTGACTGGTTTTGAAGCGACAGGATTTTCTCTAAGGATTCCTTTATTCCGGAATTATATGAAACATGGTATTATTTTAAATTATTAGTTCGTAATTTGTTTTACGTAGAATTTTTCGAAAAATGTATTCGTACGTACGGAATGGAAGCTACTGTAAAGTTGAATATTGAATACAGATTTTGATTTGCATATTCGGAAACATTATGCAATTTTAAGATGTTATTTCAAGTGTACTACATCGGTTGTCGACAAAAATAGAATATTGGCGCAGTCAAAAGAAAACCGCCTAAGTTATGTGCTTATTTCCAATAATTGCAATTACACAAATGATGTGGTACGCAGTCACGCGCACGGGTTCGAAGTTATACAACAAAGACGGTGTAATTCGCCATGAAAAAAACATTTGACTTGACCGGGATTCGAACCCGGATCTCCCAATTGCCGGGAAGGTGTGTTAGACAGTTACACTGGTAGCCTATTACACACAGGCAATGGGGAAATCCGGGTTCGAATCCCTGTCAAGTCAAATGATTTTTTTCATGGCGTATTTCACCGTCTTTGGTGTATTATGTGCTTATGCTCGACGTGGACTAGTATTGAGGGTAGCGTAGAGGAAGGAAGTGGAACAAGTGTGGGTGCGATGGGAGGGAGGGTGGCAGGTGATGCGGCCGGAGTTTAACGATTGGAGTGTGAGAGGGGACGTGGTGAGGATCTCCGGTCATCTACGCTAGCTTGTGTCACCCTGGGGAGTCGTTGCTTTTCCGTTAAGCCCCGGAAGATTGTCTCCTACATCGCCTTTAGGGTGGCCTTTGGAGAGCCTGAATAATTCACGCAAGGGTCAGCTAAATAGGATTGCCAAGTGCGGTTCAATTTGTATTCATCGCATGCGCACGGGGTTCTTTAGAATTTCATGGCACGCCGTTAGGAATACACAATATTTGCGTCATTAAATGCAATTGTGATGCCAATGAGTAACGGATTCCTCGTTCTTTGGAAGGTTAATAATTTGTACTTTGTTTTTCCGGCTATATCATGGAAGATTTGGATCGCCGATATTTTCTTTCTTTCTTTGTTATACCATATTCATGCATGACTTTTGAGAACTCCCTTTTTTCGACTAAAATCAATTAATTTTTAATTGATGAATGTCGTAAATTTCACATTTGTATGACGAAGACTGAATTTATAATTTCGAAGGATATTTATATTTCGAAAACATTATGATTTTGCATTGAAGGGAGAGAGACGATACTTGACCAGCCTATCCTTATTTGGAAATAATAAACAGAGCCTGAATTAATAATAATGCATAAACTTATGTTTAGTAATAAACGTGATTAAGCTGTTAACATATTTTCATGAAAAAGTCTCTCTCGCTATTCACTAGGGTGCATGCTCGAGATAGTGCGTATTTTCGTGAATAACTCGATGGAAATTTGAAGAATCAGAATTGGAAGCTTTGACTATTCCAATAAAATACCAAACATGTTTTGCTCGGAAAAATTTGGTAGTGGCTTAAAAAATATTGAAAAACAACGAAAAAATGGGTTGAATCTTTTTAGTAATTCATTTAAAGCTAATAATCAATTTTTGATATTTCTGTATTGTCTACATATGAACTTTTTAAGTTAAATTTTTTTATATAATAGCATAATATAACATAATTTCGATTTTTCCGCTTTAATTTGGATTTACTGTCTTTTAGTGTTATTCAAAATTATTTGAAATGTTGACAGGTAGTGGAGATGGCATCCGGTCTTATTTATCAGAATGCACAAATCAAAATATAATTGAGTAGGTTTATTTTGAAACATAAGTTAAAAACAAGCATATTTGCCATGCAGGTAAAACAAGAAATAAGTTGGAATACCAGTATTTTGCTTCTGTAATTGGTTCTGGAGATGCAGGATATTCTCTAAGGATTCCCTTATTCCAGCACTTATGTACATGGTATTATTGTAACCATACGCTGTATATTGTGCCATACATGGCTGAACCAATGTGATTAGTTTTCTTTAAGGTGTAGTAAAGTGATTAAAGCAGTAGTATTATATTAGTATTAAATTAATAATGTAAGTAATAGTAAATAGGTAGTAGTATTAAATTAGGGAAGTAAACCTTTCTTTAAGTTCTGGTACCTGGATTAGTGTTGGCTCAATCCAGGTACCAGAACTAAATTACAGGCACAACAAAGCTTATTTTTAATGCAGGGTTTTTTAATAATTATTTACTCAGTGATTAGTGAAATGTAATAAGAAACGTATGTATTCTAGCCAAAACAAAATTATCATGCGCAGTAAGCTTTAATTTATAGTTCGTAAATTCTTTTACTTTACTTTAAAATTTCATATGATTCTATTTCCATTTATGAGGACTGAAATGAAAACGTACATATGGCTTAATTAGTTTTAATTCGAGAACATTGGCTCTAAATGATTTTTAGAAGGCTGAGATTGATATATCCCGTTGATGAGAAAAGCAACATGAATCTCTGACGTGAGACGTATATTTTTATGGGGAAGAGATCACGTGTTGCACCGTGCAGAGTGACTTCAGAGTTCTCCGTAACCGATGTTCAATCAGCGGGGAGCATTGACAAGACACGGAAGGCGAGCGCGTGCATTTGATAGCTCGGCGCGACGGCAGTCCTCACTTCTGATGCAGAAGGGATTGGGGAGTCTCCGTCGTTGCAAACGGTAGTGCTCCGGATTAGTATTCTCGGAGTTGGCTCTCTATATGATTCCGAGGCGATAGAGCGAATAATGGAGCTACGGCCGCATCTCGGAATAGTCATGAGGATGCCTCGGCTGCGACGTTAGGGCTGGGTTGTCAAATGGGAGGCCATTTGCAGCAAATGACCAAGGTGAACCTAAACTCCTTTCAATATCGAATGAGGCTGCATAGTACATAAATGAATTTAATGAAGATTGCTGTCATTTCTATCATCCAGATTTTTAATTTCTCAACCTCCTTCTTTTTCTAATTATTTTTCCTATAAGTACCTCATTTCAACGTTTTGCAAATAATTTTTTTCTACATCAGTACTATAGTGAATTAAGTATTTACAGAGAAATATTAATGTGTGTTTTGTACTAAATTTCACCAGAATTACAAGATGAAACTATTTACCCTAGAATAAAGTTTTTGGAAATGAGCGTGTGTTAGAAATGATGGTAATCTCTGAGTTCAGCTTTGAAAACAGGTGCTTTTATTAGCGCGAAGGCACATATCCACACGTGAACAGCTCAACACTGAGTCTCGTGTGTCGTAGTGACATTGCTTATATATACAGAAAAGGTGGTGACGTCGTATCTTCTTCTGACGGCACCACTTCAGGCAACACCTCAAGTCCACACCGCTAGACCGGGTCGTCTTGGCCACCATTTGACGATGATGGCGAAGGGATTCTCAATCTAACACGTGCTCATTATCTTGCAACGTTCTTCTATATTTTGTTTGGATTGTTCATATTTCAGTAGTAACAAGAAATATTTAAGTGATATAATTGTTGCATTAAATTTCGGTAGATTATAGTTTATTTTTCGATATTTTTATTTTTATTGTAGGTCGTAAAAATATAAATGAATACTATTTTTTTCTGCAATAGTACTCATAACAGATATGCCACTTTTCAACTCTATGGTCTCGTTGTTTCGTTTTGAAACCATGGAATGTCTCGATATTGGTTCGAAAGAAAGAGGTTAATGGTTTTACCAAGAAGTGAGGCCCTTAAAAATGCTAATATTTTAGTGCATCTCTCGTGTGTAACTAAAAAAATATCGCAAAGATTCTTCTCTGATGTCATTTCTGGCCTTTTACAATGATACTATGTGGTTAAATAAATGCTTAACCAGTTTTTTTCGGTGATTAAGTGCTAAAATTAACACTATTTAAATCATTATCTATGAAAATAAATGAATTATGTTAAAATCGAAAAACCTTTGGCAAGATGAACTGTTTTGGCGAAGGGGAATATTTTTCTAAATTAAAGTTTATATTAGAGTTAGTTTAGATTTGGATGAATATAGAAGCACTGGCATCCACTCAGTCATTTCTGTGACGAAAGCTCCAGCTTCTTTACGATATATGCTTCCTCAACTCGGCATACTTTCTACCACCTTTATATAAGTATATAGAGTCGGGTTAAGACGCCGTACGACTTCATCCAATTCCCAATCTCCATGCTTCACTGCCATTCTCGAGTCCTGCAAATTTCCTTCTACATTATTACTATTCAGCGTTTACTTGGCCTATCTTTCCTTTGTCTTCTCTTTGGGTTTCACACCAAACTCTTATTCGGAAGTCTCTTTCTTCCCATCCGTTGTACGTATTCATACCATCTTAAGTGCTGTGTTTTTAAATTATCTACTGTGGTGTTATTTGCATTCATAAATTCTCTAATCCTTCTTTCCTCATTCTTTCTATTTTTGATCTTCCTGCGGCCCATATGCAAAAGTCCATTGCGGTGGTCAATGATTGTCTTTATTTTTTAGTCACCTTACTTCACTGATATAAGGTACTATGCTCTTTATGATAGTATTAAAGTTTCTGTGTTTGTTTTATTTGAAAATAGACTGGTCTTATAATGAACTGTTCAGAATAGTTATGGCCTTTTTACGTTGAGCACACCGTACTCGTATGGCTATATCAAGCATTTTATTTTCATTAATTTGCATCCCAAGATGTTTATACTCTTTGCAGTTTGTTTGTTACCTTATACCTTAATGTACGTTATATATTTCCTAGTTTCTGCCTACCTTCATTCCATCTATAAAACCTTATCTATTTATCCGGATAACATATTTGCCTAATGTCCTTGCCTTCTATGAATGTCTTCAGAATCCCCAGTCCCTCCTAATTACCAGCTCCATCCAGTTACTCAGAGTTTACTAATTTAAGGAAATGTATGGGAAGGATATTTCGTTTTGCGGAGGATTTTAATAAGGCTCGTCTTTGCTGCCTTGCCTGAAGCTTTTCATCTTCCTCTCCCTAACGCCCATCACGCCGTTTCTAGGGCAGGTCTTAAATGCAATAACGACATAACATGTATCCGATTGTCACATAATTTGGGTTAATTGCTTAATCTTTCCATCACCATCCATGGATATTTGATTAGAGTCAAATAGGAAGTAAAATAGCGAGTCAGAATTTGTAATGTAATATTTTACTTTTGGTTATGTTTATGGATCATAAAACTACAGGTTTTAAAATATATGATAATATTCCAAACAACTTATATGCTTCATTTAAAATTTTTATATTTTTTCATGATCAATGATTTGTTTTTGTACAGCATCATCAGGTTATCAATGTCAGGTACAGCATCATCAGATACAAAAGCGAGACATCGATAGTGTAAATTAAATTCATGCGATACAGTAGGTAAGTTATTTATTGTAATTTATTAATGACGGATGTTACAATTAGTCAAGCCAGAAACAATTTAGTTAAAAAGAATGGATGTCCTGGCCCACAAAATTTGTTTATTTCTTGCGAAAAATAATCCATAAAGAAATCATCCATGGCAGAAAAAAAAACAAAATTTATGTGGTTAAAGAAAGTTATTTATCGTGATTTCATGAAGTATGTTCCAAAAAGTCACACCGAAAGCAATGAAAATAAAAAGTATGTCTTGGTCCACATAATTTGTATTATTTTAAGGAAAATAGTCCACAAATGGCTAACGTGCAGTAATTGTCTATTGCTTAATGTTAAGTGAAATATATTTTCTTTCCACGTGTACTTCGCTAAATATCATGTTATCACGACATTTCTTTGAGCCATTTGACTATTGATAGAGAAACGGCGTAACCGATACATTCAACATGGCTAATTACGTATTTTAATGGCTTCAATATTTCCATGAACGATCGCATCACGTGGTCCAATCTGTCATATTCCTTAATGTACTCATCAAACCACTCTGGAGAATAAAAGACAAACAATAGGTCTTTATATTGAAAATGAGGTTGCTTAGTCGTAGTTTATGCAGCATTAATTCAGTTTCAACCAGATATTCCAGGAGAAATGTAATCAACGATATTTTCTGCAATAAAAGTGGAGTACATACTTCAATCGGTTTTAGTTTAAGACACTTTGAGATATCATTACTGTTAAACGTTCCAATGATATTTCCGATAGTTTTCCTACCAGGAAAAATGCAAATATTATCTACGTCATCATGTTCTCGGAGATATTTTTGTGTGTCACTAGTATTGGGTTCAAAATTTCTTATCTAAGCAGATGTCTCCTCTCCTGAAAGGACCATGGGGCGACCGTAACATTTCTTTCTTGGTAATCTAGTCTTGGTTATCATGTCTCACGGTGGGACCTACGTCCTTGCTCGGCGAACGAGCCAGATGTCGCTGCATTCACGATAGGGGAATTTTTTTCCAAAATGAGGAGGAGATTTCTGTAATTTGACGGAAATAGAAGTCGTTTGCATGGCACCTCAGTTCGTTGCCATGAATTCTCATCTCTCGTTTGCCCCTAATGGAATGCTTTTCCTCTAACTGATAGTTACTTGATATCTTTAAATTTTATAACTTTTACTCTTTAGGAAAAAATGAAGTGTTCTTCGTATCTGGAAATGGTTTCAAATTTGTACATGGTAGGTATATTTTGAGTTCATTTTCCTATAACGCAAAAACTTCCAGTTCAAAATTGAGCGAATAGTTCCTGCAACTCCATTATATTCGCGTTAACACAAAATGCCTTTGCAAATTGGAAAACTTCCTCAAAATCGCTCGGGACCGTTATCTAGTTAGTATAATTACTTGGGGTCATGGAATTCGCTAAGGAGTTCCCCCTGCGTAACTTAGTATATCTTGAATATCAGCCATGCATTTACATGCTTTCATCCCTCTTCCTGGTGTCAGCACGCTCTTAACTAATTAAAATGCGATCTACATTGCTTGGTGGCTTACTTTTCTGTTCTTCTCCGGGCAGGAACACTTTCAGAGGAAGTGATAAGAGTTCTTTTTATAAGCAATCCATTGCTTAAGCTCATTTACACCATCCAATGTACGATTTACTATATTTCATCCGATAAAATATTTCAAAAACTCTTTTTCGGGCGCATTTTAGTGTCATGTCAAATTATGTAGACGAAAGATTACTTTCAGTTGACAACCCTTTCAGTTGAAGTTCATAGCCTGATCAATTAGGTATAGCAAATTAATTATTAGTAAACCAGATTTCCAGTAATTCCATGCTGGAATTGAAAACGTTTGTGACTGTAATGAGTGCTTAAATATTAGATTATCAAACATTCAAAAGAAAATTAATGCTCTTGAGATTAATATTCATTATTCATTCTGAGTGAGTGAGTATTTGCGTCAGAATATTAATAGTTTACTTATATCAATCCATCAGTCGAGATCGCTATTTATGGATACATATGTTGTTTTCTCGGTAAGGTGGCGCTCAAGTTTTAACTTGGAGGCTGGGGAGGTAATCTTGAGTAATTGAGTGCATATTTTATTAATTTTTCAAGTAAGCCTAACAAAAGTCTAGGACAATATTTCAGTTACGTACATCTGTTGATGCGGTCGTACTCAACATACATGCAGTAATGGAAATAATACAATCATTATAATTTAATTTTTTGTCATAATAATCAATCATTATAATTTAATTTGCCTTATATAAAGCATGTTATGACTTTCTTCGTGGCATTCGAAATTTAGGCGAAAATTATATTTAAATACGTTTTAGTGGATATTTTACTCTGCATAACACCATGATATTTGATAAAACCATAGTAATAATATATATTGTATTATTTTTCTGTTAAGATGAAAATTTGTACATATATAATCGTTTTTTATATCACGAAATATTTCTCATGTGCGGTAGGGCTACGTGTTAAAATATAATAAAATAGCCTAACAACTAAATCGGTTAAATGTAATTTTTTAGACTTATATCTATAGATATGACTAATGCAAAGTTTCACGAAAATCTGTAAATAGACAAAAATTGCTCCAGCCACCTTAACAAACTCGGGAATCTGTATGTAAGAAAAGGCTTAATTACTCGAAGTTAATGCTTTGTGAGGCTCACTTTAGGTAGAGAGGATTTATTCAATTTATGCAAAGAGTGGGTGAAGACTGGGTGAGGCTTACCGTTAAATGCAGCGGATTTGAGACAATCCGAGGGCGAGTTTGACGCACGGAGTTTCTCTGGGTCGTCGCAGGATGGCGACCTGCTGGATTCTCAAGGAGAGGAGTCTTAAAGAGGAGGAAGGGCACATGTAGTGCGGGTTATCTTTCCCACGCGGCTCCGTGCCCGGAAGTGGAGCTAGGGAATCCCTCTAGCAGCCGAGTGGGTAGATGCGGCTGCAAGGTGGCGGCTGTCATCTGCATCTTTTTCTTTTTCCTCATTTCCAAGGAGTACGGTGACAGCGGGTGGGTGTCGCTCGCTGCAACGTCGCGAAAATCAACTCCATGCTATGGAGCAGTGGATTTCCTCGACATCTTTTAATGAGATAGAAATTCGTACGTAAGTGAAATTTCTAATGCAATGAGGAAAAAAAACATGGAGCATCATGGAGATGGATGATGTGGCGTTAAACAATTTACGTTAAACGAAGGCGTTACTCTGCTAATACCATACCTGAAAATTAGTAATCACTAAAGTGCTTAGCTTTTCCAGCTTAAAGTAAATGGCTCAAAGATATAGTTAATTGTATCCGATTCAACTTTGTGGAACTGCCACATTATTTGAAAATAAGACAATACTTAATTTTCCACATAAATAGTTTTCTTGAACGATCTGGGTTTTGTCGAGGATCGACATCCTCATGATGTCGATCCCCAACGAATACCGGGTCGCACCATAAAACTATTTATGTGATCAAATTACGTATTGTTTTAATTTCACATTGTTCGTAGATACGTTTTAATGAAGAATTGCAATTTTCCACAAATAAATGAAACTTTACCTCAGTTGAAGATGACGCAGTGATGCATATTATGTAGTAGCTATTTTCCTTGACATATTTCAGAGAGATAGATATTCTTATATTAATAAAATTTTTAGTGCGATGCATTATACATGGTGTAACATGGAGAAGGACGAAGTGTGAGCTATAGACGTGTAATGATAACTGCAAATACTATCACGGAAAAATTTAAAATGTAATTTGCTGCACTACATTTCTCTTTCATAAAATAAATTTCATTAAATAAAAAAATGAAGGTTTCCACAGTTAAATAAATAAAACCTTTAATTAAAACCTAGGTTTCGCTATTACTACATCATCGTATCTGAAGATAGTTTAGTAATATTGAAACCTAGGTTGTAACTCAATTTTCATTTACGTATTTATTTGTGGAAAATTTCTATTCATTATTTGATCTTAATGTTGTAATTTCACACGTTATCGCAGGAACATTCAAAATTCGTTCGTTAATAATTCGGCTGCATAGGCATTACATGAATTATTTTCCGAAAAATACAAAATTCAACGAGATATTATTCACTGTATATCATAAATTGTTTCACAGTAGTATTCTTTAAAAATAATTCACACACAAACTTTAATTTTAAGCGTCTGCTAGATGACACTCATCTATACGTTTTACCTCTCGGTCACCTAACCTCATAATGTCAAAATAAATAATAATAAATATACATCATATCGTGGAATAGTACAAAGTCTTTCATTTAACATGTTCAGACCTAACCTCATTTTAAAAACTTTTCAATATACTCCTATAAAATGTTTGATTGATACGAGATAACAGTTCTAATTAAAAAAAATCTAGCTGAAGTAAATATTTTAATAACTAGGGGAATTGGCATTAACAATTATTTGTAAATATATTTAAAATTTTGTAGTATCAATTAATTCATATTCTATAGATAAGTGGAGGAAGAGAATATACTTTTTTTGAATTTCTAATTCTTTCTACTAATATATTTCAGGGGTGGGTAAGATTTTTTAAATCATTGCTAATAAATTGATCAATATTCCCTGAGGTTTACTATGCACTCTTTGAACATTCCTAATTTTCCTGTAGGTGATGTTATCAGTATGTGTTTGAAAGTGGAAAATCTTTAACTTACTCCATTTGCAATGGCAAAAACCCATGGGAAAGCATCGATATAATACTGTGTGCCGCATGTATTTCATAGTTAATTATTTGCAGAATGCAGTTTTGAGTGATAATACTTTTTAATGAAATGACTTGATTAAATTGTTATACATGTATCTAAAATTTATAATTATTTGTCAATATTGGCGGACATGTGTTTACAAAAGAGATTCGAAGAGATGTTAGTTTAATCATGGCACGGAAAATTATGATAATATGTTTTCCGTTATTTTTATAAAGTCAGAAGTCGGTTTTTCTTCTGTTATGGAGATACGACGCGACGGTTCCTTTTTATGCATAGTTGAAGTTATAGTTAATCGAATAGACCTTTCATTATAGTATTATTTCACATTTCGATTATTTGTTGGCAAATCAACCAAAATTCTTGATTGCCGCGAGAAAAGATCGACCCGGATCGGGAAACGAACTACGCTCGCATTGGCGTTTGCCGCGCCAATGCGCAGACCACCACGGTACCCAGGCTTCCTAATTTCCGTGAAATGTTTGGAAGATACAATGACCCTAGATGTTATGTCCTTACGGTCCATCGAAATGGCAACGCAAGGTAATAGAGATCTTCCAAAAAACCGCAACCCATGCAGTTACATCCTATACCAGAACTAATGCTGTACGTACGTTCCCCTGTATCCTCCACAATAGCCTCGGGAATTAGGAAGCCTGGGTAGCGTGGTGGCCTGCGCAATGGCTCGGCAAGCCATGATTCCGTCCGTGGTTCGATTCCAGGTTCAGTTCTCAGCTCTATCTCGTCGCAATTTCCACGTATTTCATCGCTGTAATTTCTGCAGATGTGTATTTATTCAAACATTCTTGTGATCTTGCCAAGTAGTTATAAATGGGATAGAATGACATGTTCGAGTCCAAGGATCCTAGATTGATATAGGTCACACAATTTAAATGACATATGCTCTCTTGTCATAAGGTTTTTTCCGGTGAAGCATTCTCCTGTTGTGAAGTATATTGGTGAGGTAAATATTAAATACTGACTGACTCAATTCTTATTCTTCCAGAGAATGCAAATGGCTTCATATTCTAGTTATAAGCCATTATTTAGGGTCAAAAGGTACTTTAATAATGATGGATTGTTGATCGCGTGTAGTGATCATTCTACATTGTGTCATCTAAAGAATATAAAATGAGTTTCAAATCATTAACAGAATTGTAATAAATTTCTTGGCTTCAGCTAGTGTGTTGCCACCGTCCGTGCATCCGTGACTACTGCATGGCAACGGGCAAAAAGCTTAGTACTTAAGGGTGAGTGCGGATTCTCCTCACTGGTAACAAAGAGGAACCTGTAATTACTTGCGCGAATATGTTTGTGATTAACATTACGTGAGGCTAACGTAATAAGGAAATCTTAATTATTATGTGATGGAGCATTAAAGATGCTAGGGCTTGCAGAAGGAATCTGTGTAGATTATTGCAGAATAATCATTGATGATGTTTTATTTATGTAGCGTTGTATGATGCAGAAACGTGGGCTCTGAGAAAGAAGACAAGGAATGGTTGCAGGCGTTCGAAATGTGTGTGTGGAAGAGGATGACGAAGGTGTGGTAGACGGAAAGGAAAACAAACTAGGAAGTATTTTAATGCCAGTATTCTGGTATGATGTAGTGGCTAGGATACTCGGATATTCCAGGTAGCGGAATAATTTGATGACGGGCTCGGTGGTGACAGGTTGTCTTCGTCAACTAATCTGTAGGTCGCTCAGCGAAATTTTCACCACTGTGGGCATCTGTGTGCCTTAAGCTCAAGAAAGGTCTGAGAAAACGTAATTTCCCTCAATTAAGACGACAATACTTTTATTTTATTACGTCAATTATGTATTGAATCTGTTTAGGAAAATATGACCCTGTCCGAACACCACACCTTAAATTCAAGAAAAAGAATAATATCGTAAGTTAAGTAATCTGACGTTCTGGTGGAGTTAAATGTTCGTTCATTCAATACGTAATTCACGACCGTGGCATACGAAATAGTGACATCTATATACAGAGCTGATAAGTATTTCATTGTTTTTATCCGGACTTCGCCTTCCTCTCCCCTCAATAGAGCAATAGTATCTCCCCTCAAGTATGTACTTGGGGAGTCACTGAAAGAAAATGGGTATAGTAACAGATATTAAAAGGAGAATTGAGCCAGCGAAAGAAGTGTCCAGCAATAGGTGGGAGATATGACGGAGACCAAGACTAAGGATGTAAAAAAGAGATAGGTAAAGAGTTTAATATGGGGTGTATTGCTATTGCTAAGATGCTAGGGCTCGCAGAAGGAATCTGTGTAGATTATTGCAGAGTAATCATTGATGATGTTTCATTTATGTAGCGTTCTATGATGCAGAAACTTGGGCTCTGAAAAAGAAGACAAGGAATGGCTGCAGGGGTTCGAAATGTGGGTGTGGAAGAGGATGATGAAGGTGTGGTAGACGGAAAGTAAGACAAACTAGGAAGTATTTTTTGTAGTTGGTGAGAAAAGGAAACTTCTGGAGGAAATTAGGAGGAGGTTGAGTACGTAATAAGAAGGGATGATGAGGGGAAAAGGATTGCTTGAGGCCGTGATAGAGGAGAGGATGTTGGGTAACCGGGGAAGAGAAAGAAAGAGAAAGGACGGGATGAAGTATGGAAGGATATACGCTAAGATGTATCGAAAGAATGAAGAAAGAAATATGATAGGTAGATAGGGTCCTGCGCATGCTAAAATCTAGAGAATTTTAGCTCTCTTTTATATAAACATACCTTAACCAGTAGATTAATTTTAGTGATTACGTTTACCGGTAGATATCTTTTATTGAAAATGGTAGATGCAAAGAAATGAATTTTATGTAACTGGTGACGCTGCTCTCACATAGAATAAAATATATGGAGCTGATAACTTTTTTATATTTTTAAATGGCAAGTATATAGACGTGTATATGCCAAGAACATTCGAACCTTGTTATAAAAAAATGAGTGTTGTATAGAGCGTACAGTATTTATGTTTTTATAACTGAGAGAGCTATTGATTGTAAAATTTGGAATTGTTTATGCTCAAAGACATAAAGACTTGTTACGAGAAAATAAAATAAACTCACTACTAAGGCCATTTTAAATAAACATTATCATTAATACCTAGATTAAATGTTAAATTTCGTGAAAAATGCCAACGATTCCGCAGTATTTGAATACGTATAGAACATAGAAAGTTTGTTGGTGACCTATGTACAGACTAAATTGTAATTAGCACATAAAAATAAATAATACTTTTGAGTCCAGGGGTCACCTCATCAATTTCAGCTCGCATTAACTCTTGAAATCCCTTCTCGACTTTGGTGTGAAGGGAGACGGAACGCGACAGTGAGTCGAAATAATTAATTAACTCCTTTATTACTCCTCTTTTCCGGTCGTTGGAAGTGGGAAAGAAAAATGAGAGAATGGTTCGTGTCTGGCTGGACAGGAGAGTCCTTTTCGGGGCCAAGCGAATCCTTTCGCCAAACTTTTCATTTCGCTGGCATTCCTCTCGTGCGGTCTCGATGACTCAGCGCATTCCACTTTTTATAAGTATATCTTTTTTCTTTTGGGAAAACGCTTACAGGGACACCATACCATTCCTAAGGGCGGCACGAGGGCTTCTTAAAAAGTTTCCTTCCGGTCAGTTCCTCACCACATTATTTTTTTTTGCTAGCCTTTTCCCCTTATATTTCGATCGCTCTCACCGTCCTCAAACCCTGGTCTCATTCCACCTTCTCGATCTCCTCTCCCGAAGAAGGAAGTTTCCCGTCGAGGATATCACCGGAGGGCTTTTTTTTCCGCCTACGCCATTGCCTCACCCCTCTTTTCCCATCAACATATCTTCTCCTCGAGTAACTCAGGACGCCACAGGCGGCTTAGAGAATGTCTCACCTCTACTTTCCTTTCCTTATGGTCCTTGGTCAACATTTTTGAAGAGACATTTGACTAAAAGCGTTTTAGTATTATGTGACAGAGCGAAATTGAGTGAAACGTAATGGGAATTCTAGTCGTCAGTCAATTAGCAAATTGAATTCTGTAATCAAATTAGGCTTTTCCTCAAAAGCTGCCTGTCACACAAGACTAAAATCCCCTAGTCATTTTGGAAGGGCAATAGTATAATTACAACTTAGTAACTCAATGGTTTAGAGTTTTGCGTATTCCAATAGTTGTATAAAGTACTGAGCATCTCACGCCAGAGATCGCACCTTAAACAAAACAGGCACGCACCAGAAACTGAAATTATTCCGCACCAGTCACTTTGTAGTGGTTTGCGAGAAAAATTGGCAGTGATAAAACCACAGGACGTATTCACTCGACCCAAAGCATATGACTCCTTGCAGGGCTTTTATGGGGCCCTGATGAGGATGCCACGGTTATGATCACCAAAGAAACCCTCTGTAGTTGTTAACGGGAATAGAATTCCACGCCAGAGACTGTCTTTTGGCGCACTGAAACCAACTATCAATAGTAATATACTGGAGTATGTCGCGGAGAAATTAATCTCTATCCAGAATCAATCTCTCCCCAGTGACATCACAAGCACACTTTTAGTTATTCACTCACTCACTCGATCGGGAACTCACAAACGGTGCTGAAAAAACAGCTTCGGAAAGTCAACATCTGTCCAAAAACACAATTACAATTTTCTGGGATAAGTCAGAAGTTACAATCTTGACTGGTATTCTCATGTGCCTGCAGTTCCAAAGAAAATAGCTACAGGTAGTAAGTATATGATTAGATAGCTTCTGCCAAATACATATTTAGAATTATGGAAACTTATTTACTATTTCCGGGGCTAAGAAAATAACAATTGCGGGTTATAAAACACACGAAATTTGTTTTTCGGGCGATATCTGGCGTGTGGCGATAAAAACATTATACGTCCTTTGTAGTGATGTATTTCTCGTGTTCTTACATTAGAGGCCGAAGAGCACATGCACTAATGAAAACGAAAGTGTATTCAAACGAAAAATGTTATGATACTAAGCAGTGACATAGCCAGGGTTTCGTTTCCGAGAAGTTCCATGTTGAGAATTAGGAGGGGTGGGGGTTCTATGTTAAGTATTAGCAGATGGGGGAATTTTTAAAAATCAAGAGCAAAATTGTGTGTTTAGGTAATTGAGGGTGCAATTGCGACTGCAGTGTGACAGCCGATTTAAAAAAAGATTTTAGCAATGCAAAGTTTTTCAAGAATACAATAACCACGGTTTTTTATGCTTGGAAGTAACAAACATATTAATTGTAAAAGTTGTTCAGAAAAAAATAATAAATGTAATAAACTATTTTTGTTAAAAAACAAATATAGTATATAATATTTTCCTTAAGTGTTCTTTGTTTAAATACATTCAAAATTTCTGGTGGGGAGTCCGAACCCCGTGGAAACCCTCCCCCTGGCTACGTCATTGATATCAAATCCTCATATATTCAACCTAGGAACGAATCGTATTTCAGTTCACCACGCGGTTCTCTGCATTTCCTTCCTCATGCCGAACGCATTTCCGGGAGACAAAATGCGGAGGGGAAGGTGCCAGGCGATCCTCTTTTGTTCACAGCACACGATCCTCATTTCTGCAGCCATCCCCCTCCACTCTCTTAAACCCCCTCTCTATTGCTCGACTTCTTCCCAGACACACCCGCGTCTTCCCCATTCATTTTAATCCGTGTACACCGTCTTCCCTTCCGCTCTGTCCGTGTTGTTCAAGGGTTAAGTACTTACTCCGCGGCTTGCTTCCCCGTGGTACGGAGTGCACCACGCCCGGGGATAAATTTCCCCTCGTGACCGCAGCCTACTCAATGCGCATCTTCCTCTCTCTTGTATGGAATCATTTATCAAACGCGTGCCCTGCATTTCTTTTGCGCATTTTTCCTAAGCGGGAAATGGATCCATGGTCAGGCGTCATAATTTTATCCTCGGATTATAAACCGTGCACTCCATCGTAGGAGATCATTTCGCCCGTTATGAGGATTTTTTTTTTAATTTCTTGATGGATCTGAAGGCTCCATATGCCTGTGCATTCCTGATGGGCGATTCCATTCCTTGGCTCTACATCAGGTTTTGTCAGCGGCGGAACAAACAGAACTTGACAGAAATACCCATGCCCTGGGTGGAGGATATACAGCTGAGGCGGGACTCGAATCCGTGACTGCAGGAATAGCAGGTGGCAACTTTCCCCGCTGTTACTGAGGCTTGAATATCCAAATTATATGTTTTTCCAGTTAATTAAAAAAAAGTTAAAGCATGGAAATCATGGCTATAATATTCAAAACATTAAGAACAGTTTCGGTTTTTAGTAGGTCCTACTGTTTACAGTTTGCAATTAAGTTTTAAAATTCACACTATTTGCAAAATAAGTATGGAGATTATAGCTTAAATAGTGACAAAAGTAATTAAGACTTAGGTTTCTTAGGTGCTCCACTGCTGTTATTATTACTGTGACCATAGTTCTAATATATGCCCATTGGTGGTTCAAATCCGCGGCCTTTTTGTTCTCATGTCAGTTCGTTACCTTTTTGATCCATAAAATTATTCAGCGTTAAAAGTTTGTTTTTATAGTTATTAGTCCTTAGATCCTTGAATGTCTGATAATTCTCTGCTATACAATTTTATATAAATTGTAAAAATTTATATTGTTTGTGGTTTGAAACGTTTGCTTCCAATTTGCCCCTTTCAGAACATCACCCAGCGGCTTACCTATAATGAACTGCGTTTCTAGAATACTCGGATATGCGTTACTGACTAGGCCATTTATAACATGTGCTTGAAAAACTTTTCAAATATAGATCGCTTATACTCGTGTGATATGTGTCTCTTGTTTGAATTGTTACTTACTATTCTGAGTGTTTAACCAGAAAGTACTTTGACTCTAGTAAAAAAGCTCTTTTTATTTATACTTGTGCTACTAACGCAGCGAAATAACCCTTCGTTTTAATTAACTTTCATTTTCACGCAAGGCTTACTTGAATGTTACGGTTTTGAGGGAAATACAGCCATGCTTTTATAAAAAATGTAATCCTTTGCTTTGCATTGTATCGTAAGTACAAGCAACGGGTACCTTCACCCAAAAATTCTTCTATAAGAATAAATGCTTTGAGGAAGAGCAATTTACGGTGAATAGCTTGTGGAGTTTCTCCGCGCTATTCGTAAGTATTTAAAGGTTTTGGGTCAGGCTTTTTTTATTCTGTACAACTCCAGAGTCATTGAATTTATAGTCGCTTTTTGCCGGCTTCGTGGACTTTTCTTTTGCAGAGTAAGTTTTATTTTGGAATATCTCATGCAAGCTATATCGGGCTGTTGAGTTTTTATCGGAGTATAACGCTCGTTAAATCAGGCTGCTAGAGGGCTTTGATGTACCCTTGTATATTTAAATGTGAAAGGGAATAAGTAAAAGAAAAATATATGGGTCTTACTATGGCTTCAGAAATGTTCAAAATGCATTTATAAATTTCCTAAATCCAGGTTTAATGTTTAGTAAGGTTGTGCATTATAAAAAAGTTAAGTTTGCCATTATTCTTTTCCTTATCGTGCTACCGTCAAGCTGGTTGTCTCAAATCATAAAGCATCAAACGATAAAATTATAAATTTTTCCGCGTCCTAGAAGTATGTTGTAATTCTGGATTTTTCTTACGTATCTAATTAATGCCAACCAGAAATTGGCCTGGTGGCGTATTTTTTTATTTAATTTAATTTAATTACCCCCTCTTTGTGCATGCCGAGCGCTCTTCGGAGCAAGTAATGAAAAATATCTCCTTAGGAGGCTGGTTAGCTGTCTCGTTCTAAGGCAGATTTTATTTGAGTGTATGAGCAATTGCCGTATTAATAAAACCAATTGATGAGATGACTTCTTCTCGCCTTAAGTTGAGCAATGGGATTTATTCCTATAATATGCCCGCTGTCCGAGGATGGTCTCAACTCCACGCCATTACGAACAAGAGAGCTTCTCATGCATGACATATGTTTAGCGTTTAATATGCTGAGTTAGAAAGAACACTTAGTTATTTCCACACTTTTTAATTTTAACCAAGAATGGCTTCAGAACCATGTACTTATAATTTACTAAAGTGTGGAAATAGCAGGTTTTTTTCTTACGTAACATATTTCACGCCATTACTCGGCTATCATTGTAGAGATTTTCAATTTACAAAAATAATTTTAAACAAATAATTTGGGTCACTAATCACCTCTATGAGAAGCTATTTTATCTTAAGTTACTAGTATTTACTTTTGCATTTCCACTTTCTTGTCCCATAATGGGCATTTGTCTCCTCCATGTTAACTCCTGGGGGGTTATTTTGTAATCTCACCTTATTAATGACTCTTTGCGGGAAGGCGGGAGATCCGTTTCACTCTCTTAATGATCGGCTCACGATCGGCCAAGGTCCGATGGTGGCTCCATTTCACGTTCCTAACGACAGGTGAGATGGAACTGATGGAATGCGGAGCCAAATGAAACGGATCGAAAGATACGATCAAGAGTTGAAAGAGCGGATGAATGGAATAAATAGACCGGCAGTTCACCATTTGAGAGCCGAAGATGGTCACGCCGCCCGCCTGGGTGTCGGAGTTGAACTACGAAAAATGACGTAATTTTCCACATTTTATGACTTATTCTCACTTAAGTGAGATTACAAAATAACCCCCCAGATTGGTCAAATTAAGAAATGACTCACTTTGTGATCGGTCAGTTGAACTAAATAATCTCTGATTGGTCAACTTAACGATATAAGTTCAGAGGTTAACGAAAACTATGCCCTACGTTAAGTTCTTTTCTTGAACTTCGTTGTGAATGTTCTTTATCTGGCTCACACATTCAATCATTATCTCTTACCAGTCCGAAGATTGGTTTCTAGAGCTCTCCATTTAATCTTAATCATTCTGGGGTAGCACCACATCTTCATCGCTTTCAATGCCCTTTTCTCTGCTGCTGTTGTTGTTCAGACTTTACTGCTATATTAGAGCATGTTCCAAATGTAACAATAAAAATACCGCATTGAAATTCCTCGCAAGTTTATTAAAATAAAGGACCGGTTTTGGAGCAGTTAAATCTTCGGGTACACTTAGGGTAGCCATGGGAGCGAGGTAAAAATACAGGACATCACCAATTCGTTATTTCTTAGAATCAACATTCATGTGTTTCTTTAAATATTTATTATTTGATTATTCTAATACAAATACAAATTTGAAAGTTAGAAAATTTGTTACTCTACATGTATTACAGTGTAATAATATTAGTCAAAACGCCTTTTTAATATGCCAAAAGTCATGATCACCATGCATTATCAGAACGTATGGCAACCTTCGATAAACGGAATGATATAAATTCTGTCACAAAACCGGCCTTTTTTTTATAAATGAGTCTGCGGAAGCAAGATTGGTGTAAGTCAAAATCTCCGCTTTTTGAAAAATAGAGTTCAACTTAGAATAAATAAATCAATTAACTACATTATTGTGAAGAAAAATTGAAGCAATCACCACTAAAGAAAAAGAATACTGGTAGAGGAATGTTTCTACGCACATAAATAAAGTATGGGAAAAAACTGACTCACCACTTTTGCTGCCAACGACTCATATCCTGTGAAAAGCCTGAGAAAGTGTCCCATACATTCAAGTTTAACAGCTTTAATGTAATTTGAGCGAAATTTCACTTCTCCTAGATTTTGATGAAATGATTTTATTTTAAAGAAAAACCCTCATATTTTCAGTTATATCAAAATATCAACATCTTTTTGAAAAAAATTTCGAGCAATTCGCCTTAAAATATAAGCTAGTTTACACGGGATTGATTACGGCTGTGCGCTCCAGAGGGAGAATATTAAAAAACTTAGAAATTTATGACTCCTAGATTTGCTAAAAAAATGGTTTGTAGGTTGTATGTTTTCTAAACTACTAATAAAAAAATAATCAATTACCTCAGTAATTTTTACATAATCGCTGAAAAACTTTGTGTTTTGAAGACGTTCTCAACGTACGGCGTGAATAAATGAGCCAAGTTAGAAAATTATGGAGTTATATTTATTTAATTTAATTTTATGGTCTCCAGTATGACTGGAGAAATATTTCGCTCAAATTACCTCAAACTACGCTCGCAAGTTCGACTTCAACCGGTCTTTTAGCCTTTACCTCCAGTCCTATTTTTTCCGCTTGCCACCTCTGTTTCCTCATCCCGTTTTCACCGGTGCCGCGAATTTAAGCCGGAGAGATCTCCTTGCCCCGACTTAATTTTTCCCGTGGCACTGCGGCTGTGATATATTTTTTTCTCGCTGCGGGAGACACTACCTTTCCTTCCCTTTTAATCCCTGCGCTCGGCCTTCTCCTACTTCATTTTTCTCCCTACCTTATATTCCCCTATTCCTTCTACTACCCATTCATCCTTCCTCTCTTTCTCTCCAGCAATTGGTCTAACAAACACCTGTGTTTCCCAGCGGGAATTCCTACTCTCCTGTTTCCGGAATTTTTTTGTATTCCTATTCCCGACTCTTGGGAAAAGTTGGTAGAAAAAATTTCACTAGTTCATAATTAACTTTGTGGTATTCCATTATGTTTGTCGATGAATATCTTTTACTTATACCACTTTTATTTTATTTTTTTTTTAATAAAAGTGGTATAAGTAAAATATATTCATCGTCAAACAGGAAAAATGTCTTCACGAGCATAGTAAAATCATTCGAAATTAAAAAATACTTAAGTATGACAATAACCAATTCAGGATAATATGCCTGAATCAGTATAATAACTTTCTAATATTAATAATAGACATATTGATTTCGTAGTAACTTCATTTCAAATGGTTCATCGCAGAGGCGATGTCATCAGGTTTGAAAGGTATTATTCGTATTCAGTCATCATGAATTTTTACCTAATTAAGCCTGAGAATATTAAGTTTATCAAGACGATATGGTTCATAAGCCCTCTTCAGCATCTTGGGCAAGGGTTTCAAGAATGAAATTCCAGTAGTCTTCTGTCTATTAACTCCTGACTAGGGTTGATGATTCCGGAAGAGCTGATTCCAAGGGATGCCCATTTTGGGAGCAAGAAATTTCCGAACGATTCCATGATTACGGCTGCCATTAATTATATATATTCTCAATAACGGATTACAATCTACATCTACATACCACCCCGCAAGCCGCCTCAATAGGCGTGTGGCGGGGGGTGTTAGGACACCAGCCGTTTACATATAAAAAGGAAACGCTATAATGAAATTACGCCTAGCATTTATTATAGTCCCTTATTGTTCGGGGGAAAAACGAATTCCCATACCTATCCGTTCGGCAAAATATCTCTCTTAATTTATCGTTTCTGTCGGACCTGGAAATATAGTGGGGTTCTAATATGATGTTCTCCGTGTCGCTCTTAAAGATATCTATTCTCAATTGTTCAAGCAATCTAAGCCTAGCGCGCAGCCTCCGAGTCTCTAGCGGCTCCCAGCCTAATTCGTTTAACATCTGTGTAACGCTGTCTGTACGCCCGTAGCAGTTTTTGACGAATCGCGCCGCTTTCCTTTGTATTTTATTAAGTTCCCGGACTAAGTCTTTCTGCACCGGACCACATATGTTCGCTGCATATTCAAGGTGTGGCCGGACGAGTGCGAAATAGCACCTCTCTTTTACTTTTTCATTCGAAAATCTTCCCACAATACGCTTGACGAATCCTAGCTTCTTCAGAGCTCTGCCACAAATATTTCTTATATGTGCTCCCCACGATAGGTCCGAAGTTATCGTAACTCCTAGATACTTCACTTCATCTGTCGCCTTTAGGTTAACACCATCCACAGCATATACATGGGAATAGTTGGACGACCTCCGCAAGAATCTGATAACAACTTAAATAGCTGTACCAATGTCTAATTCAATTTTAAGAAACTTTATCCTTTGCCACCAAATGCCAACCATTTTTATCCAAATCTTTGAGACACTAACATATTCTGTTATATTAGTGTCAGTTAACCTTTAAAAATAGAGACTAGGGTTGATTCCGCGAAGATTTTTTCAACTGTGACAAAATTGTATCCTTTTGCCATCATCTACCAATCATTCAGATCCGGAAATCTTGAGGTTAATTAAAATTGTCTGTGATAGTTATTTTCTTGACCGTTGCATTCAGACCAATTGCCTAGTTGTAACGACCTATTTCATAAATAAGTAAATATTAGCGTCAAATAACCCGAGAAAAAAAGTTGAAATTAGCAGAAAATGATAATTGTAGGACATTTTTCCACAACATTTTATTAAGGCTAAAAACTAGAGGTAAACGCATCAGTTTTCTGGAGGTGTGAGATTTAAATAAATACTGCACAATACCGGTACTATTCCAGAGAATCTAGGAGAGTGGTACGCACAAATCCAGACTCGTTTTAATTCCTTTTGTGATAGCCTGTAACAGGAGCGTGCCCGTCCCTCTATAAGACCACGGGAACTCTGGCAAGACGCTCAATTAATTCTGCAGTCCACACTACTTTCCTGTAAATTACTCCTTTACTGTCAACGGTTCAAGTCATTCTGCTGAGGGTTCATGATAACAAATGTAATATATTGACCTAAAGAAGTATTTAAACTCATCTCATGAAGTATATCATAACTTTAGACAATTAGGTATTTCAATAAAATATAGACTCTGAGGCTCAAACTTTTTTTTAATAAAAAATATTTTCCCATTATGGGTAAATATTTTTTCCCAGTTTGAAAAACGAACTTAATAATTCCTCCCATCGATGACGCTCACGTCAGGTAACTGTCAATGGACATCAAAACCTCTCTTAACATCAAAATAACTCTCAGTTAACATTAATTGAACTAAAACGCTACGTCATCAAGCAGTAAACGTTTTACAGACATAATAGCGGGAGTGAATGTATCAAAGTCATCAATACAAATACGAGATGTGATTCAGTACTAAGTACCTGGTACCGCCGACTACAATGGCATTAGAAAGCTAGGATTAATTGTGCGTACAATTTTAATTCATTCCTGTTTAAAAGGTAAAATTTGCTAGCAAAAAAAAGAAAAAACTATTTCCTGAATGGAATCCAATATATGCTTTGTTTGTGTAAAATAGGCACATGCAGTCAAGTCCCTGAATTGGCGGGACCTGAGTGTATTTTTTAATCGTTCATATAGTACTTTTTTATGTAGGAATGTTGTACATATCAACTTTAAAATACATTATAGATGCTCAAGTATTAAAGGTTTGCTGTATTAATACTTGCTTTTTCGCTAATTTCTACTTGCCTTGCTTTTTATTTTAATTTTTTAAAGTTAGCATACTCTCACATGAAGCATCTGCAGAAAAAATAAACGTTTATTATAATTTTAAAAATTTAACCACGTGACTTCTCGAGAAATTCCATTTCCCAGTCTCGACTGCCAAAGGTTTCAAAATGTCGGGAATATGAAAAGCCTCTTATTTTACTGGAGCGTATTAAATGAAGCTCCATAATTTTCCCTCAAGGAGCGAGCAGAGAAAAAACAGAGCGGAAACTAAAGCCAGGGAGGAAAAGGGTTTTTTGAAATGTCAACTTAGCGGATGTTTTATTAGAATGAAAATGAATGGAAGAAGTAAGTTTTTTTGTTTTAATCGGTCTAGAACCTGCCCGCCCTCTGCTACCCCATCGTTTGATTGCCTTGAGGATGTAAAGATTGACATATGGCTACTCTCTTGGTTCTGTATGATGACTTTAGGGTCGATCAGTAATCAGTAAATACGAGAAGACCTCTGACCGCTAGCAAACGAAAACTAAATTCATCATTAGAAGAAGGAATTAATGAAATTTAATTACGTACATATTGTCATTATTAGTGAATGAAACAAATGCTGGTTAATAGGTCGAATGTCATTGACATTTATATTTCATTTTTATTTTAGTTCAGCGTCTCATACCTTAATTTTAGATAGTTGGGTTTGAGATCCCTGGATAAAATTAGTTACCTGATCGTCGTGAAAAACATTGACAAGAAACTGAATACATAAAAAAACTGCTGCAGCAGCTGTTCCGTATTATCGTCCGTGAGCAAACATGTCCTGGCGGTTGAGTCAGTGGTAAGGAGTATTTTTAATATTTTGGATACTATTATCTACAGTGCAGAAGTATCCACACCCTTAGAATTTCATTACATCTCACTGTTTAAAAAATATACTATAATATCTTTGCATTATATTGCATAAATTAAAATGATTCGAGTTAATAATCGTGCACGCAACATGGAAATTTGTGTCAGAAAATATATTGCGAATTTAATGATTTATGAGGACTATGAAACCGAATGTACTATAGACTTAAATATCGCTTCATACTCATAGCATGTGCATACTAGCATTTTCGGAAGTCGGACAACCAATTGTAGCATTATGAGTATAATCTATTATTCCGTGACAATTTTTTCACCATTTATTAATGTACATTTATTATTTGACTAGTTGACTAACACTCGTAATTGTGATTGGACTGCCGAATTCCTTAAATACACTTCCTTGTCCGTTAATAACTGTGTTGGTATGTGGTAGTGTCTGTAGAATGTATGATATTGCTACTTCTCTTAGATTTAAAGAAAGATACAATGAGAATACGGTGCTTTTGAGAGCGTGGTTATTATGTTTTGTAGACGATTTGTAAAACAACATATTCATTAATTTGACCTTACTTTTAACTTGCGACATACCGGGTACTCGGAGTAGAAATTAAATTATGGAAGCTACTATGCTGGAGACGAACATTGTTGTAGCTATAGAAATTAAAACATATTGTGAGCATTGGTATTGTTAACATAATAGTTAATTAGTTATTGATAAATTAAGGAGCTCCTGCATTAGTATATTTCTTTCTTATATTCCAAGAATAACGAGTGTATGAGAATGCTAGAAGAGACTTTCTTTTCAAAGTTTGGCTACCTCTAGTTGAGCAAAAACCGCGCTCGACCCTCATCAGAGCGAGAGATCAAAACGTATATCACTGAAATAATTTGGCCTAATTTTAAAGAAAATAACGTATCTCACATTCCCTAAATTTATAGAAAATGATATCGATCTTATTTTAGAAATATTCGCCAAAACAGAAACCATTTTCCATGGAATATGATACGACTGTTCGCTAAAGAGAGGCATTATTAAAAATAAATAAGTTCAGACGTCATAAGAAGATGTCATTATGTAATTATTTGCAGTTCGCATGTTTTTGCAACGATTTATAAATAAAAATATTGCTCACCAAATTGCTTTTTTTTAGAAAATCGCATTACAAACAAACGATTGTGAAGGCGTTTTCATCGCACGGTCGGCATAACACCAATCAAATTTAAGCCTAAAGTTTGTATATTTACTTAATTAATTATAAAGTAAGTCACTGAAATAGTTTTTCATCTTAAATGCTGCTATATAAACTTCATGATTCTAACAGCTAATTCAAATTTACTATAGAATTCTACTGCTTTCTCTATCATGGCTAGAGAAAAATCTAGCTCAAGCTGCATTGAGCATACCGGTAATTTTAAACCTGGACATAAACAGGAATTTAGTTTTGACAGCCTTTCATATCATTTACGATCTCGCTGTAATTTCCTACCACCTCATTCACCGTCGCCGCACGTAATTTTCCCTGTTTTTCCCTGGAAACCTTACCTAATGGAAGTGCTTATCGGAACGTTGAAAAAAAGCGGGTTAATTTTAAAAGGAGAGAACCATCAATGAGGGTACTCTATCTTCCTACCGAAGGGTCTGCGTCTATTGAAGTTAAAAATAAAAGATTCGTAGCGAAGGAAGGTAGAGGAGGGAGAGTTTTTTTTAGATTAGATTCCCGCTTTTTTCCCCCATCATCCACGATCGCTCCCTGCACTGCCAGCTTCCCTCCTGTTCCTTTCATGAATTTCCACTCACGTCGCCGGCATCAGCTTCCTCTCCCGGCCATGATGGCGGTGGGCGCAGAGGAGATCTGAAGGGGAAAGTAGAGATGGAGGCTCTTTCGGTGCCTCTCTTCCCGTGAAGCCGATCAAACAGTCCGCATTTACCATCAAACATATTCCCACGTCGTCATCGCTTATCTCATGCCTCTTCGCCTCCTTTGGTCGTCATTAAACGCCAAGGTCCATATCATATGCGGTGGAACCTACCTATCCCCTTCCGACCTCTCATCGCATATACGTGGCTGTGTATAATACCGGCACAGGGCGTGGACAAACACCACAGGCGGCCGGTCGTAGAGGTGGCCAGTCTGTGAATTATTGATGAATGTGGAAAGGCGACAGAAGGTATGAAAAACTGCAACTGCTACGAACTCCCTGCATGTATTTCGATTACGCGTGTGATTTTTGATGAATTATGTGTTTGGGAGCGGTACAATTGGAAAACTGTGTAAACTATGATCTCAGAGCTAACTTAAAACAAACAATTTGTGGTAAGGAAAACGAGGCAATAAAATTTTTAAGAGAATGCTAGAAAATCTGCCAACCTGACAATTTTTAACGGTGACGCATAATTTTAAGATTTGAAGAGTGTTAAAGAAATATTGAAAATCTATTTCATTAGACACATTATGAGGATACCGGGACTAGCCTTGTAATTAACTACACGGATTCCCCTGTATTATTTAATTAGTACATACCAAAGTACTAATCCAAACATCAGGCGTATTCGTTTTTATTTCGCTGAACTTGTGTTGAAGTCAATAATTTTTTAATTGGACTGAAAAACTCAAAATTAAAAAAATGATAAACCGTTAAACATTACTCCCGAGTTACATTTTCTCTCACTGTTTGCCGCAACTTCATTAGTGACTGGCCGGAATGAAACTTTGCTAAGAACATGGTGGATTGTGCAAAGTGTTATTAACACCACTGCCGCTTGTGGCCTTATCTGTATGTACCCTGTACCGTGGGTCCCCACCCAAACGGCTTCTACTCGTTGCCAGTGTCGAATAATATCCATATACCAGATCGAACGAGATCACATATATTGCAACCGTTTCATTAGTCACGAAATTATAATGTCCCAATCATTGAGGTCGATGAAGAGGGCGCTTGCTATGGTGACCAATGCTGGAAGCTGTAAAGTGGGCGTGGCCGGTCCGCCGTCTTTGTTCCACCGATTTACATTAGCGCCTACGGATTGATGCACTTTTTTTCAGTTTCACGATGTTTTCCATCGTTAACTAATTTGAAATTAGCATAGATTTACTCCTTGAAAAAGCATTCTTCATGTGTATATTTTTATTTATTTGAATTAATAATCATCCATATTCTCAGAGGAAAGCTATTGAGTAGAATTGGGAGCACATTGAGTGGAATCAATAGCTCCAAGTAACTTCTGTATGTTTCAAGAGTTTCTTTCATTAAATTTTCAACAGAAGGGTAGATATTCTTGCTTACATCCGCTGATGTGTCCACTCCTCCATGTTATTGAACGGCAAGCAAGGAAAGAACAGGGGAAAGCAATACGGTGGACATTTCGGTTGCCAGGTTACAGTTTGATGACGTAGTGCCATGATAACGTAAATTACAATTTTCGTTCAGGTATTTTCACTGTCGCCATGTTTTTAAACATGGATTCACGACAAAGAAGAATGGTTTAAAAAAATAGGAACTGTGAGGGAAAACGATGGTTTGTGCTATGTTTTCTTCTCCGAAATAATGTCTCTAATAGCTCTCGTTTCAGTCGTTAATCGTCGGAAGGATGAAGGAATCATTGAAACTATTCATCCGAGTAGATACTTGAGCATATCTTCCTTCATATTGAATTAATTTTAACAATGCGCCTGTTCCATCGGACATAATCTCATTTCCCTTATCTTTTCCCTCTCTACCTCCTTTGGTTGGTATTCAGAACCGAAGTCCATGTTTGTATACATGTCTTAATCTGACTTTTCGGGGCATGAGAGTCCTTATTTTAACAACGAAATTTTTGAATGCATATACTCCATTTTCCTCTGATTCCATTTTTCATTTGGGATATCCTTGGTCCTTGAAAAAAATGTTTTCTTGCACAAAAAACATTGAGAAACATAAAAAAGCTACGTCCTCATCTGAACATTACCCTGTGAGCCGCAACAAGGGCGTGTGGTAGGGGGTGTTATGACACCAGCGTTGATGGAGGGAGATAATGGTAAGATAAGGAATTGAAGGAGGGAAAGTCGTAAAACTGAAACGTGTTTTGGCGGAGAGGTATAATATTTCGTTCTGTTTTTATCGCAGTCATTTGTGGTGCGAGGAAAAAAATGAACCGTTGCACAGCGTGTCATCTCTTAATTTGTTGCATCTGTTAGTTTTAGAGATGAAGGATTAAGGTGTAGTAATATCTTCTGTGACACCCTTTAACGTGCGTGATCGGAATTTGACAAGTAACCTTAGTCTACCATGTAAGACATGACTGTCGAGCACCTCTTAGTCTTTAGCGGCTTTATATCTTTCTGAGCAGGATCCCAAATGCAATTGTAGTTACGTATTGAAACTTTTATTATTACAAATTATTGTTATAAAGTATCACAGTAGTTTGTGGTGTATGTGTCTGTACTGAGCATAGTGCCAGGGAGAAGAAAGCGTACGGGGACAATGGGACAAAGGAGGGGCCGGGGGTTATCAGGACTCTTCCCATCCCCCCCCCCCTAGTGGTAGTTCTGAACCTTTGCCCACTCTTCAATGCTTGCTTCAACCTATATTCTCTCAAGATATTCACTAGTGAGTACCTCCGAGTTCGGCGTTAACTATTCTTCCTTACGTCATTCTATTGTACGTAACCGTATCATTCTGCCTTTGTAAAACATCTATTGCGTATTCCATTTAGTTCATCTTCCTCCAGAATACATTTTTGGATATTATTTGGGTTTGGTAAGAGATTTGTTTTTGTTTATCTCTCATTGAAGAATTTACAAGGCAAACGTTTGCCTAGATTGTAAACTTGCAAAGCTTGTAAAAGTTTATGCTTATAAATTTTGTGCTTTATAAAGTTAATAAATTTTTATGCCCAACATAGTCAAATTATTTCAAAGATACACTAATGTTAGATAACGTGTGACAACCGAGAAGGTAGTCCGGTAGCTTAAGTGGAAACTCTGGTCCCGAGAAGCAATTTTATTACGATTGAATACAGCGAGGGATCGTGTCCTTCCAGGTCATCTGCTGCCTGCGGACAGGCGATATGATCCCTCTCCTTTTCGCATGCTCGTGGCATCCATCCGCAGCGTCGAACAGTTCCTAGCTTCGTAGGTATCCCTCCGCCATGACGTAACGTTAGCGCGAATTCAACTCTCGCTGCTAACACTAATATAGCAGTAAAACACACAGTTAAAAACATGCGTATGTTGCGCCGAATTGTTTTAAAGAACCTACACCTTTAAAATATGTTTTGGTGAAGTTCGAGCATAGTACGGACTCGATGCTAAATATTGTTTATTAATTTATATGTTATCATATAAAAATAAATATGCATTTTTTTGTTCATGTAGAATGTTTAATTTTAGTTCGTTACTACATTAGTGATGGAATATCAAATAAGTAGTTGAGGGTGCCCGTTGAAATTCAGTGGGAAGAAGAAAAAATAAAGCCGTGTCCAAACTCGCCAGTTTGGTACCTAAATCCGGAAATTTAAAGAGGACGCCATCTTGAAGTGTGTCCTAACTCGTCAGGCAGCATAAGGGAGCGGATTTGGGCAGCCAAATCGCTCGCCAGATTTAGGGCACAACAAGTCCTTCCTAAAACTGCCACCATTTTGAATTTCCCATAATTCCGAGTGGTAAAAGCATGAAAAGTAGTGATTAGTGAAAATTAAAAAGATACAAACACATTGATCAAAAGCTATAAGTACGTGCTATAATGTACTCTGTAAGTCACGGAATCTAATTACATAAATCTCAATGTTACGAATTAACCACATAATATTGCGAAACTTCGAATATAAAGAGGAAATGTATTATAATGGCAATCCAATTTCAATCAGCACTAGTCATGAGAGTCATTTTTTCAAAACATTATGATTTCCTGATTACGACATCATCGTATTCCATATTTCCATTGTCCCTCGTTTGCTTCCAGCTCAGCAGATGGCGACCATTGCGAAGGGCGTCCAAACTCAATTTCCCTTTCTGTTTGCTGCCCAAAATTTAGGTAGCCAAATCCATGCTCCCTAATGCCTAACGAGTTTGGACACGGCTTAAAACTTTCATGAGGTAAAAAGAGTCCCCATGATGTGACGTGCAAAGTACAAACACCATTAAGGATACCATATACGACACTGTCTCTGGCGTTTCTCGGTGGAACTCCTTCATAATGAATGAAAAAACAAACCTGAAAATCTAGAACAATCATTTTTAGAGAAAATTGCACTTTAATTACATTTTAATTCTTATACATGGTGTAATAATTCGTCGATTGACGTTTTATCTGATGGAGAGCAGTTGTTAGATCTTCATGTATTTCACCGGGAATCGGTTAATTATCTGATTTGTACAGATAAGTTTTCATCTGTGGTTAGTGTAAGTCCTGAATGAGATGCACATGTTCTAAGTAGGTGAACGCAGGTAAAATATCAGCATAAATATTTAAGAATCATTTATGTTAGTCTGATTGGAGTTGCATTCTTCAGGCTATCAATGCATCGAAGTAAAATATGTTTACATCACAGAAGTTGAATAACCGCTTTTACGTGATGCATCCATTGGGGGTGACAAAGAATTTATGATCACCGCTTTATGAAGGCATGTATCAAAAGTAGCAACGGATAGCCGTTCCTCCTCTGCACGACCATCAATTGTGATTCTTAAAATTAGGATTGCCCTCTAGGTGACCGTCCGTTAGGCTGTCGTTGATTTACTGTCATCGGAGTGGAAAAGGTCAAAAGATTGCTCTCCAGAATCAAGCCACCTATTTATCATATCATACGTGTGGTGGGAATTAGAACAGAAATTAAATCCACTGTTGATCTGCTATGTTCAAAATCGCAGGCGGTATAGGGAAAAAAACATCTTCCAGCATCAGTGATATTGATGACTCCGACTTTTATGGCCCGTTTCTCGTTTCAAATAGTAATTATTTTCCAATAATCCATCAATATTGCGTTTCATTAATACGTTCCCGCGCGAGCTTTAGAACATCCACCACATTCATTTGTTTTTAGCCAATTTGAATAATCGAGTGATCGTACAGAATGCACGAGCGACGAATAGGCACATAAATACAAAAGCAGAGGAGAATGTTTTGACGATAGATCTCTTGGTAAATCGGATCGCTCCCTGCGCTTATGTAGATATACGACATAAATGCATTGATTGGATGAGTATATATGGAGATAGGAAGTCGTCATACGAAATGTTTCGCTGACCATGACAGTTTAATGAAAATATAAATGGCACCAACACCAAATTTAAAGAATAATCTCGAATGTGGGTAAAAGTGTACAATCATCCGTTGTACATTTTTATTGGGGCCGCGAAATAGGTATCTTTGAGGATAAATGGTCCTCGAATATTAAATTAACTGAATGTCTCTTACTTGAGCTTTGGTCTACAATTCAATTGAAAACCACCACTTCACCAACGTTTCCCTTTTTTAGTAGAGCTTCAGGTGAAATTAGAAAAAGAGAGTAAGGGGTTTATCCCAGTATGGTTAGCAATATGTAACTCAAGAAAAAACATTCATTTATAATTAAAGTGGTCAAGAAAAAACCTATTACGAGTTATTTGATTAAAGCTCAAAACACCGATGCTTAGTTAGTTTCCATTCAGGATGATTTTTCTAAAATGATGAACGTAATTCAATTCCAATTAGACACTTTCTCAATGAGAAACACCTTACTTTTTTTCATCTTAATCATTCGGGTTCTCACCCGCGACGGCCGCGGTTCTTGTTTTTACAGAGAGAAACTACTTGTCCAACTGGTGCCTTCAGGTCGAAGATGTCTGAGTCAAAAATTTGCCATACTTTTGTAGTCCTTCCTCTTCTCGCTCAGATATTTAAATGGCAAAATCTTTCCCACAATTTTGGAGGATGACTCTCTTCCAAGCATTATGGTAACCATCGTCCTTGTTGAATTTACACGGTTCCTTTACACTTTGATCATGTCGTCCCTTCAGAGTAAACATTCCTGGTTAAAAATATGCGAACGAGAACGCAGGCTCGAAACTGCCCGGTGACGTAGCACTCATTCATTGCGTCTAATGCTTGGGTAGGTGTGCTATTTTTTCCGTCGCACAAAATGTTTTTATATCTTTAAGATAATGCGTAATTAAGTGATTAAGTATTTACCTATATAAATTAAAATAATAATAATAATAAAAATTAATATAATAAAGGTGGCTGGAGCGATAATCGTGGGTCATTGAGTGCACATTTTAATTTTTTTATGAAAGTCGAAAAACAAACTCTTGGGCCCCATTTTATTAAGTACATCTGTTTATGGTTTTTAACTGAACGTGGAAATAATACAGTTATTATATTTAAAGTTTTTTTCCTTAACTAAAGTATGTTATAACTAGTTTCCGGCGCAGTATTCGATATTTAGACGAAATTAATGTGAAATATGTATTTTTCGAATATATGACTCGGTTTGACACCTAGGTATTTGTTAGTAACAATTACAATGATGAAAAATGTATTATTTCGCGTTTAGAAGAAAATCTGTACATATATAATCCAATTATTACGACTTATGTGTAATGTGCCATCCGGCTACATTCTAAAAATTGCATTCAATTACCAAAAAAACACAAATTGGTATGATGCAATTTTTGTTCACTTTTATCTATAGATATCATTAATGAGAACATGTACGCAAAGTTTTACGAAAATCTGTGCATAAACAAAATTCGCTCCTATCACCTTAAGTGATGGTTCAAAGCGCTATATAATCTGAAACAGAGGAGAGTTGCTTTATGCGGAGGTAGCCGATTTACACTCTTGACGTGGGCGGAGTTTTACGTAGGCTCCAAATCTTCTCGTTACTGGAACTGACTGAGGAATGGCTAGCGACGATCAATTCACGGCGTCTCGTCTGAATGGGAAAGGAGGGAATTGCTCTTTCCTGTGAAGAGGCATTATTGGCAGGAATTATAGGAAAGGAGCCAAGTGGAGGGTGGGGAAAATGTAGAAAGTGAAACAAAAAAAATCAGAGATCTAAAATGAAATGAAATTGACTGTGGGTTCTATTCGTCGCGGGTCTCAATAAGGAGCTCTTTGACGTAAAAAACTTTCACGATGTAATTCTGAGAGGAAAGTCTAATGGAATCAAAATGACAATAAAATAGTTTTCTTTGGCGCTACGCAACCCTATTACAATTCTTTTTGTCAACACAAGAAGACTAGAATATATTAATTAGGCCAGGGTGTACTATATACTCTGCGATGGAGTGTTACAAGATTTTAGAAATATTGAGGTCGATTTCGTTAGTTCCGCTCATTGAAATGCAATCACTACGTTAACATAAATGGAACACTTGAATTTACATGATATGTTTTGGCATTTCATGACCTATCATTTGAGTGGAAGTGAGATTTCTCCGAAGCAAGGGTCTAATAAATTATTATTATTTTTTTAGACATTTACATGCTGAGTATCATAGGGAAATTTTGGGAGTGACATTTATCTCAAGACTACCTATATTAAAATTATCTGACTTCAATGGATATTTTTAAGACACCATATTCGAGTCTTTAATTCATTAAAGAGTCCGTAATTATTTCGAATATAGTAGAACCTTGAATTGCGAGCATCATTCGTTCCAGAATGCTGCTTGTAATCCAAAGCACTCTTATCTGAAAGTTAATTTCCCCATTATGAATGATGGAAAAACAAATTATTTGTTCCAAATTCTAAACATTTTCATTTAAAAATATTTTTTAATTTAATAAAACTGTCTGTTCGTCATTTTATATCTTCGAAACTGGAACCTAAGATAAAAATTCTTCATTTTATTGACGAACAAAAATGAGGCGAAGAGTGTGCAGGAACTCAAATGGAATGGTCTCAATCTATAAATTGCGCTTCTCTTCGTCTCGGTTCAGAACATATCAGTGCTTCAAGCCGTCCACTTCATAAAGCTGGTGATGCCTTCTACTACACCAGCACAGTTGTGATCACGTAACTGTCATGTGACAAAGCGTATGTGTATTAATCAAATTGCAACAAATCGATCGTTTATTAAGTTTTGATTTACAAAACGTTTTTTCTCGTAGACCAAATTACTCTCAATCCACGGTTTTACTTTATTCGGTAAAGTTAAGTTCTAGCGATGGAAACTGAAAAAAAAGAATAAGAAAATCATATTCGCATCTTTGACTGTCAGCCTTTTTCTTATAGTCTCTGCCTTCAGTCTCCTCCGCATAAATTACCAAGCTGTGCTAAACAACCCTTCTTGAAATAAAAATTTTCCGTTGTGGCTTTTCATTACCTTTATGAATATATTTCTTGCTTCTCCTATACGGAATGGAAACGATTGTGTGGATGTGCATTCACCAAAATTACACACCTTCAAAGTGCAATCAAAGCAGAATAACGATTTTTGCTTTGATAATTCCGGCCTATTGTTTAAAAATACAATCAGGCTCACACGATGTAGCGTAAGAAATAAATTGTCCCTGTTCTATTTTAGTTAACTGATGATTATATCGCTCACCGGGCTAGCCCGTTGAATAAGAGTTTACCCAGGTTAATCACCGGCCTCATTCGCGTGATTGTATACGAGGCAGTAAAAAAACCAAGCTTAAGCAACGGGTTTACAAGTCCCATGATGAAAAAGGATCCAATTTGCGCCAGTGTGCAATGCATGTGTTTGAGAGTAGCGTATGTGTAAATTCCGGCCTTCAGTGAAATATGTTGAAGCGACATCACGTGAAATTAACGATTTTTATGTGTGATCCTGCGAAAAATCCTTCCTGCATTAGCTCACAACTGCGCGCATATGTAGAATTCAAAGAAACTGTGTAAATAACTAGGGCAAGTTAAAAGGTTGAACTCAAGCCCATTGAAAAATATTGAAAATTAAAATCATAGTGTTATAAAATTAACGATTTACACCAGAATTAGTTTTTATTACATAATTACGTAAAGTTTATTGTAATTTGTCGGCGTCGGTGGATCCAGGACATAATTGTTTGTGCGTTGCTCACTACTGCTGTTTAGCCTGATGTAAAAAATCTTACGGGCTATTTTCAAGGAAGTTGAAATAAAATAAAATATAAAACTGACATGGTTTGGTGTTGCCCAAAAATCCCTTAAGCTCCAGCTTAAAACAAAACGACAAGCAGAATTTCATGGTTCTTTCAATTATTTAACGAAAGAGTTGCCTCATTGTTATACATTCGTTTTATATTAGTCATTAAAAATACCTCCAACCTACATTTAACTAATGAGGTTTAAGTGTTTTCATCGCAAGGCTAATTTAAATAAGTGATATTTTACGGAGCTGGTCTCATTTTTCCTGCTTTGGTCATCCTTTTACTCTGAATCCCTTTGTTTTCCATTGTTATCTTAACTTTCACCTGCCTTCCAGGAGAGAGAAGGGAGTCTCTGAATAATTTACACCTTAACGGCCTGTTACCTCAGCCACAAAAACCGCCTCTTTAAATTTTTAGAGCAACTTTATCCTAAAAAGACAAGCTATTTGATTCTCTCATTCTCCGCTCGTTTGGATTATGAAGCATGGCTGCAAATTTAATGCGGAACTACTTTTATGAAAGACAAAATATAGATATTTATCAAAATTTTTAATTACTCCTATAGAATTACGTTCAGAGAATAAAAATTATGTTATTACAGTCTCATTCTAAGTATCCGTGAGTGTAAAAGAGGGGAAAGTAACTTTTTATGCTACAATATAAAAATTTGGATCATAAACAAGTAGCTAAAAGTTTGACTAGATAGCCAGGTTGACATTTTTTGAAATTTCATCAATACATTTTGGTTGTTACCATACAACTGTGTTGTCGCCCATTAAAATTCATTTTAAATGACGTATTTTTTAAATGACGAAGTAAAGTGACATTAATTTAATGTGTGTAATGCCTTTCAACAGACCATAATACAAGGAACACAGTAGAATTAAAGGTATTACACCGCATTCAAAAAATGGATTATTTTACCTTAGTTAAAAAAAACAGGATTTGGACCAGGTGGTGGAAGAATGAAAGAATCTTCATTGAATTTTGTTGCAGAATCATGATTATGCTGGAAAGGTATTGAGCGGTTACGATATCCGAGTGAGGGTTGACCATTATGAGATCGATCAAGGTCGTGCATGAGAATATATGCCAAAACCTTAAATGAGAGTGGAAGATATCATTATTGCTGGTAGTTACTGAGAAACCTCCCTAAGGCATTAGACACGTGGAAAAATGTTTTATGTTATTAATTGCCGTAGAAATATAATAACATCAGCACCCATATCCAATAGGGAATCGGCGAAGCATCGAATGGATAAAGGCCTTGTATCAATCCACGTTACGGTGTACTAGCCCTAGTCATTTTACCTTAAACTCGGGAGGTGACGTCAAAATCTAAGCCTTTGGACCAGCTTTACAATAAGGAGAGGGCTGGCTCGGGCAAGTACGAGGAAAGGATTGGTACTAACGATAAGTCCGTACCAATCGTGATAACCTATTGTGGCATATGATGTGGAAATGGTGGTAAACATCTTAAGCAATCGTGTGGGTAAATTGGTATCCTTATATTAATTATTCACTCGTGTTAAATTCACTATTGTAATTTTCTTACGTTTCCTTAAAAGCTTCTCGTTGGCTGATAAATCCTCTGTTCTCCGAGTTTGAACAAGAGATTTTAAGGTGACGGATTCCATTACTAGTTTGTTTCCCGTTTTTTCCACCACATGTTCGTACGAGCACTGGTTACCTTTTCAACTTTGCAAGTATTACCCAGACTCTTACGGACTGTGGTACAAGGTGTTTAAAAAGGTAGTATTATTGAATTAAAACTTGGCAATAAATAATGATACTCTTTGCCGAAAAATTAGTCCCAGGATTAAAGTTAAAATTTGTATAAGAAAATTGTGCAACAATTGGGTACTAGTGATTAGAGTGTATCATCATTATTCTTCTTTTGTTGTCGTTTACCGCATACAAAAAAGGACGCAAGGGCACAGTTAATGCGCTCGAATTCGTGACAATGGATGGACAAAAATAAACTGGTTGAATGATTCTCTATCCATTGCAGCTGGATTCAATGAGGGATTTTCTTTGATATGGTCTCTTTCATGCTCTCAAGAAGAGTTGATCGCCTCGGCTCGACAAATTAGGACAGCGGTAATGAAAGAACCGTCTGTTAAAGGAGGTGCTTCAAAGCCTCTCTGAAGTTTTGATCATTTTCCCAGCTTTGCTTAATCCTACCGGATACTCGAAAGAGGGAAGATGACAATCAAGCTGCAAAAAGAATCGGATTGAGCTGTCCCCTATAAAGATGATCTGAGAGGATTTCTGGGCGGAAAAAATGAGGGAAACAGTTGTGGAATTATAGACCTGAGATAGAGATGGACACACTGGAAATTAAAAACGAAACGAAATAAACTGTCTGAAGCTTGGCTATGAGGTATTTCCTGAGGAAAGAAAAACGACAACCACAATAAATGTGTCATTAAATGTACTTCATTCTATTATCGGGTTGCATCACGTTTAACACTCTCGCTGCTGAACATTATATCGCAATACTTTCATAGAATTCTGAGCATTTTAGGTGTAAATAATATTTCTTTAGAAAAGGAAAACTCTCATGCCGAGGAAAAGTATACCTAAATGCTGGAAAAGATAGGTTCCCCACTTACACCTTAATATCACCAAAAAACAAAAGAATATAATTATTTTGTTTCAACAATATTGAAGGTAGGTACTTTAAATTGGCTTTTTATTAAAAAATTCGTCACACTTTTGTGTTAACAGCAATTGTAAAAGACGTCAATTGGCGTCAGCCACATTATTAGGGAGTTCTTACGTCACGTCAATTTACGGTATTCGTAGCGAGGGTGTTAATTTCTTGGAAGACACCGCTTCACCTCTCATCTAGGAGGTGTTTTCAGGTCGAAGTTTTCGTGTTGAATTTTGGCCGCTTTAGGTTAACTGATTGCCATGGACCTGAAGGCACCTCCTGCATTTAAGATGAAACGTTGTGTAAGAAGAATACAAACATGTTGGAACCCGATAATTGAATGGAGCAAATTAACAGATTTAGCGGAAACCTGAAGAAAAGTACCATAGAATGTCTTAAATATCTTAAATTCATAAATACCTAAGCTTAATTATTTTTATTTCTTTTCTTCAAAAAACGACTCTTTAGAACGTGTTCTACGTCTGAAAAAAGACAATTTGTTCAATCTACTGAAAAATAATTGTTTGAATATATTCTCGTTGAATTGGCAGTTGGGGAAATTCGTTAGCTAAATTATAGTTACTGGTTATAATTATTATTTTCTGGGGATATATAGTTACCACAGAGACTTTTTGTCTTGTATTACAATAAGTACAGCAGAAATTACAATAAATACACTGAGTCCTATTCTTTGTGCATGGTAATTGTTACATCGGAATTACAGCTGCTGCTGAACCTTTCCTCATATCTTACTACTTAGCGCGTTCCCTATGAACAACAAGCGTTCCCTGTACTCGCTATCAGAACTGAATTACTTGTTATTGAATTATTGTATACTTTTGGTGGACATATAATATATTTCAATTTTTTGTGACCAGGTAACAGTTTAACGGAGTAGCAGCCGCTAAATATGTAAGATTTGGAGATTATATACGTCATTAGCCTGGAATTGCGTGTAAGTTTGTTTTTGTGATATGCTTCTGTCATATTGTGGCAACCAATTTGCTCTTGAAACATGAGATAGTTTGATTCACCAGGAATCGCTCAGCTTCTTTCTTGTGTATTATATTTTCCAGCGTTGAGAGTACTCAGCGTCTGCCATTCAGTTGTCCGTAGATTCTGGAAAGGCAGACCTTATTATAAAATGATTATTTGAAACATCTAAGTCCTTCAAAAAGTTACATAATCTAGGATTTAAATTGAAGACTGAATCATTGAAAAGGGGATAGATAGCATTTCATTCTCAATTCAAATTCAATTGAAAAAACGCGGAGAAGCTTTTGTATGATTTATTTACATCTATCTATTCCGTAATAACTTTTTAAAATCTCATATCATTTTTATACTTGGAATATTCGGTAATGACTATCTAGGAACACATTAAGGATGCACTATAAGAAACACCAACACCAAACACCGACACACAAACACCAACGATCTTCGTAGTGACCAACCCAATGAAGGGGGATTAGAATTCGCTATTTAAGGATAAACAGCCAATCACTTTTACCCATTGCCACTGAATTAGGCGATATTATTTTGCTGTATAAAACGTTTTCTATTGGCACTAAAAAACGTTCGCAAGAAAATAACGAGTGTTTTTTCGTCGCTAACTATGGGGAATGGGAACAGATCGGTGATCCATCCTATTCACCGCACTCATCCGCTTCCTCGTGGTTTTTTTCCAGTCACCTCACGAAAGGAGATAACCTTCTACCGCTTCCGTGAATCTTTGGAAAGGAAAAGAAAGAGAACTGCGGATTCAGGGAGCATTGTTCTGCTCCAAGAACGAAACGTTTTCAATATCGTGAAATAAGAAGGAACGACGCCATTAAAGATAGTGTAGCTAAATGCGAGCACTGTTATCACCCGTGCTGGCAAAACCGATACTGAACAGAGGTTGGCTTCCTTCTATTATTCCATTTTGAACCATAAAGCGTTTTTCTTACTCTTTCTCGTGGCATCTCTCCCTTGGGACCCTGCGGTGGCTAAAGCGGTAATCGTGGGCCATTGAGTGCACATTTTGATATATTTTCAAGGAAGTCGAAATATATTCTGAGATCACTTTCCGTTTAAGTAAAACTGTTATGCGGTGGATCTCACAATACATGAACAATGGAAATGATAAAAATATATATTTTTACATTTTAGTCTCAATTTAAGCATGATATCACTTTAACTATTGATAGTTTTCGGTTCTATGTTCGACATTTAAGTGTAAAATACGCATATGAATATGTTTTTTTTAATCTTTGGCTGGGCTTGACACCATGACATTTGTTAGCAACCATCATAGTAATATGAACTATATCATTTTGCGTTATCTTATGTGCCATAAGGCTGCCTGTTAAAATCGCATTGAACTGCCAAAAAAACCTTGAAATTCATATTTTCACATTAATGTATAAATATGACTAATGATAAGGTTAAATATGACTAAGTTTCACTCAAATCCGTGCATAGAAAAAAATCACTCCCACCACTTTTTTTGATGTCTCACCACAAAAGCAGGGTATCTGGTTAGGTACTATTGATTTTACCTACCAGTTGGAATAAGTTTCTCTGTCTTTGAGTTGAGTGTAAGGATTTATTTAATATGCTTAACTATCTAAAAAACACATACATGGATTTCAATGTACAAGCAAAAGTAGGGTCTATACTAACTATATACATATCTGTCAGTGCTGGAATTAGTCAGAATGATTCACTCAACCCTTTTAATATTCAACATAGCTATGGGTGAAGTCTTGAAGAATTTAATAACTGGAAAAGAGTGTAAAATTGGCTATGGCGAAATCAAAATTATGTGTTGTGCTGATGACACTGTCTTTCTGGACAGTAATCAAGACGATTTACAAAGGTTGTGTTGTATTGAATGCAATAGGTAAAATCCTGAACATGATTATCATTTAAGGAATGATTCACTTGGTAATCCACCACAGGTTTTTTAATACAACTGAAAAGCTTCAATGTTAATACATCATCATCAGGTTTCAAATATTTGCAATTTTAATTGTTATGATGATGTTTTAACATCGAAACCGGTCAGATGTATTAAAACAGTGTGGAAGATTACCAAGTGATTCATTCTTTAACTTTTGTACAGTTTCACAAAGTAACATCGCCTACGATGTTACTTTGTGATGATCATCACGTTAATACGCAATGATTACATCCCTAGAAAAAAGAAAAGACATGGCAATTTTAGCGGAACTGCTTGGATGTGAATAAGAGCTAGATGGTAAAGTCATTCAACGGAAAAATTCCTTTTTGGAAAAGGTGGAATCCAGTATTTGTTTTGACTCACACAGTCGCAGTGGAACCTCCTTAAGTTGCGTTCTTAAGTTTGGTATGTTCAATGTGAACTGGCCTTAACTCCGAGCATTGTCATCATCCGCGTTTGTAACCGTTACCAAGCAGGAGTTGGCTTCCTTCTCCTGTTTCTTTCACGTTTTAGTTCGAAATCCGATTTTTTCTTGCTGCTCCTTGCAGCATCCCTTTCCGGGGCCCTTAATCGATGTCCCACAACGGCGGCACTGCGCTCTGGTTACTTTAACGAGTGCGCCGTCTGTCTTCTCGCAGACATACATTACGTTCTCCTTCCACCTTGCTGGAACAAGACGAGGCCGGCCACGGAAACACCCCACCCCATCCCCTACTTTTATTCTACGTCCTATCCTTCACCCCTTTCCCTACCGCTTAGTGCTGTCGTCATTTCCGTGTCCCCCAAGCTTACTCTACGAGTTTTACGCATCGCTAATTCGACACGCAAGTGTCCAAATCATGCGAGAATGTGTTTTCGTTGCCGTTTTCTTTATTTTTCTTTGTGCCGACCCATTTTATTTCATTTGCCTGTCGTGCCCAGTCTGTCGCATCTAATTGCTTCCCATTGCCTTAACGGTGACGCGAGATGCCGTTCTATTTTTTTTTCTTTCATATAGTCTTTTTTCCTCATATCTCAGAGTACTCACCATTTTTTGTCGACTGTCTGCGAAATATAAAATAGTGGAGCCATTTACAATTCCCCTTCCCCCGTCATGTGGGATGGAGGTGGCATTCCGGTATTCGGAATGCAATTACGATGGGCTCATGTATCACTTTAGGAAGGATCAGGTTTTTTTGTTTCCCGCGTGTTGTGGATGCCATCGCCGCAGCACATTCTGCACGAGAAGAATTATTCCCGAACGAAGCTTTCGTCCGGGCAGATCGCAATTAACAAGATCCAGCTTCCTAGGGAAGCAATTGAAAGCAAGCATCGTGCATAAAAAAACTCCTAAAAATGTGCTGTTTTCTACCATATCGTTTTGTATTTTTAAAATTTGGCTATCTGAGTTACTCATCAGCTTTTGTTTTATGCGCTAGCTCTCTTCAAATATAAGCGTCAAGGATGGTACTCTCATGGCGCAAGTTGATTGGATGATGTTGCTACTAGTGAAAGACATCTTTTAAAAAGATGTTCATGTCCTGAAAATTTTCAGAGAGAAATAGAAATAAAATCAATGGTTCGCGAGTTCACTTCGTGGAATGAAGACATGATGTTTAAAAAAAATAGAAATAGAAATCTCGAAATGTTTAGGAAAGATATGAGCATTTCCTTAAGAAAAGTAAAACCTTAAACAAGCTTTTATTCTTCACACCTCAAGTTTTGTTCTTTTTAAAGGTTGTGGAATAACCTGTGGAGTATCCAGGAACAAAGCAAGATCTTTTACCCCTTTTCAGTGGAGCAATCAATCTTCTTCTATACCAACAATCGGGATTCCCAAACAAACCACCATTCGTAAACAAAGTGACAATATGCATTCATCTGAGTCCTCACTAAGCCACCTATCGTACGGCTTCAAAAAATGAAACGAAAAAACAATGAAAGCGCAATGAACTTAAAATCTAATTGACGGACTAATATAATTGACCAGCCTGATATTTTTCTATTCCTGCAACACATGGTAAGAGCGTTCAACTTTACGGGATCATTATTACGTATAGCTGGAGTGATAAAGGAAGAATTTTGTGTGTGTCTGTTATTGTAGGCTCTATCTAGATAGGCTAGGTAGGAATTAGGTGTTTTATCATACCACATCAGTCGATGCTTATTTTGTTTATTCGTCTCATGTAGTAATAAAATGGATATGGCGTGACATATATAACAGGACTATTCCATTGAAGTCCGTTAATATTTGTAATATTTGTTTTTACGGAATACGCATTGTAGCAGATTGATAACAACCTGTCCAGTTCCTTTTATTACGAAGAAGTCGAACATGCAGTTGGAGTAGTACATACTTTAAGCATTTTGTGCGTGTCTATTAACTGAGGACTCATAATTTTATCTACGTCAACAGCGGTGTGCGATTGTTGTGGAAATATTTTCTAGAAATGAACTAAAATGCATGATTGAACCATCCGTGTTATTTTTTTATTTGAAGTTATTTAGGCATTTTATTTGCTGTTTAAAGCAGACGGTGTATTCTCATTTCTCTAGTCATGAATATATCGTAGATATTCATGTGTACACTTGTACGCTCAAAAATACATGCCTACATATACAAAAACATACATGCATATGCAATGCATTACAAATTATTTAATATATATGATAGATTACATCCCTCGATATCGTGCTGAGTGCTTTAGCTAGTTATGGAGGCGTTCTTCTCCCTTTTTGATTCCTCAAAAGCTAAAACCTATATCGAGGGGCACGGGTTCGAGTCCCGGACAAGTTGAATGATTTTTCTGTGTGGAATTTTGCACATAATTAATTTGGTCAATTAAATGGAGGTTACTAAATAAAATTTCTATAAAAGTTGACCTTAATATCCTAGTATTAGCCTATCGAAAGCATTTTGCAGTAGGTATTTCATCTTTTTTAAACAACCGGGGAAAAATTAAATATTTTTTATCTATTAAAAATTATTAGTCGACTTGTTTACTTTGCTATTGCGACGCGTGTTTGGCAAGTTTTAAGTTGCCACCAAGTATTTTGATGTACATTTATTTGAGACACCTTCAAATGAGCACATTTCGGTTTCGACTGCGATCAACAAACGCTAAGTTTTCATTGAAAATCGAATATTGGAAAAATGGAAGGTGCAGCCATAAAAAATGCCTTGTGGCTCCGAGAGAGCCCTTACGTAAAGGTTTCCGAAGAAGGAAAGATACGAGGCTTGAGAGACAGAGAGATCCTTAGGGTCGTAAAGGTTTCTCTCCATTTCCTCCCCGGGCCTTCGCATTCGTACCCTCCCTCATCCAACCAATCAGCTTCGTCGGACGGAGCGAGAGATGGAGCGATCTGAAAAAGATCCCTCGGTTGGAAGAGACAAAAAAAGTAGTATTCGCCGTCTCTACTTCACAGCGTATCCTTTTACTTACAGGGAGGTGGGCAAGGAGAAATAAATGAGTGCCTTCTCCTCATTTGAATCTATCTCTTTCGGAGGACCTCGGTATTTGTGGATTCACGGTTCCCGCACGGCGACAGCGAAGGTAATGGTGGGTGCGTAGATAATCGAAGGCATGTGAGCGTAAATTCTTGGGGGGGGGATCGATTTTGATTCGGAGGTTTCCCTTCGAGCGAATGGAAGGGAGTCAAGACGAATACAGGGGTCGGTGCCAGATGAGCCGTGAGACGACGAATTCGAATGCAAGGAGTGGTGAGTGGTGGTGATGGTTGAAGGCTACAGTTACCGATACCTTATACAGTAGAGTATCGATTATCCGACCTAAACCGGCGGCGGCAAGGTCGGATAAGTGAGAAGGTCGGATAACACGGAAAATAATAAAAACAATGTAAATAAATGTTAAATTTAATTTGCACATTGAAAACTTTTCAAATAAATGTGTCTTACTTAACTTTATATGACGTACAAGTAATAATATGATAGACTGTACTTACAGCAAAGTAATTAATATGTTGTATAGAAGGTACTTACTGCATAAATTACAGTAGTTATCGTGCACGGGGATGGTCGGATAACACGGAAGGTCGGATAATCGAAGGTCGGATAACCGAGACTCTACTGTATCTTAGCTCCGCTATAGTAAGCAATACCCTTCGTTTTATTGAAATCAGGGCTTTTCAACTTCTTCCCCCCTAGGGGGTTGTGTTTGAATTGCTCGAGATTATTTCCATCACGTAACTAATGAGTCACGTGGCACAATAATGAAAGGTCCGAGATTTGAAACATTCGGATGGATACCTTAAGCGTCTGATATGTTGATTGTTGCGACACTGATCGGGATATACAACTCCAAACGATATTCCGGTGAAAAAACTCGATCGGATAGGCTGCGTGAGATTTTTTACGAATGGTTTAGATACACCAAATTCTGGAACCCTTCTTGATGTAACACATTATTACATAGTTACTTGATCGGAATTATGTCGAACGGTTCAAACACACCCCCTGGTGACTCATAGGTTCGGATCCTGTGACGGGCGTGGATGATGTGTTTGTTCGAGGATTCACGTCTTATGTTGGATTGTTCCTATAAATTTTTGGCATTAAATGAGCTGATAAAAAACATATGCTTCACGGGGGCCTTTTCGCCACTCGTAAATGTTGGTGATAATAGGGAAAAATGTGAATATGAGGTTGTACTTGAACAGATTAGATGTTAATAGAGGAAAAGTCACCTATTTTATTATCCTTTCGCTTTTTACACTCGTATATCAAATTTTGGAATCGATGTATTTTTAGACGTTATGTGGTGGAAATAGGAGTAAAATTTGCTGTGCTGCATTAGAGCAACGAGGATTTACGAATGAAGTAGGAGAAAGATTCTCAGATGAAAAAGAGTAAGAGATGGTGCTCCGCTCAGGGCTTAGATCACATCTCGAATACTTTGTGAGTAGTTGGAACCCTGCACGGAAACCCTGCTTCTCAGTTATTAGCATCGAGTTGGGTGGATAAATCAATTACATTAATTAGCAATCTAAATCACTCTGATCAATTCCACTGAATAGAAGGGAAACTAAATATCTTAATTTTCAATAACTCTCACTTCCTCTCCTTAATATAATTTCAGTAGGGGTAGGTACATATAAAATTAAGAATAAAACTTATACATCATCTCATAGCAATATTTTTTTCTAGCAAAAAGCGATAATGCTCCGTCAATCAATGGGGAACTCGCAATTAATGTCTCGATTTTCAATTGTTGTTAATTTTAAGAAATTTTGCTTACAAGAAAACAGTTCTTGAAAGTATGTTACTGGCTAACTTCATTCTTGGGGTGACATTGAACCGTCAATAAAAACAAACATAACCATGACAGATTGTTAGTCAACAAAGTAACCCCTAGTGGGGGCAACATTAGCTGAACTCAAAAAACAATTACAAGGGAATTTCTGTATCATTATTGTATCTTAAATTCATGTGACAGATGGTAAGAACCTAAAAAAGTAATGTGAAAAATAATTAACGTCACAGAGAATAAATTAACTGTTTTGAAAATATTTTTTGTATGATCAAGTAGTGAAGTGAGCTAAAGTTGCGGGATTACGGTACCTGTGTATGATCTATTTAAATTAAAATAAAAAATTAATCCATATTTTCATTGAAGCCAAGGAATTTTGACTAATATACATGCATTTCTGTTATCCAGGTGACCATCGACAGGGAGAGTTTAAATCTATTAAACGCGTGCGTGTTGTCCGAGGTTCTAAGTCTGAGTGCTCGGAACAGCCCCGCCAAGTTCAATGCTCTTTAATTGTTTTTTGGTTTAATTTCTTGACGCCATTCGATAGGTGGCATTAGTGAGGACTCTAAGGCACATTGTCACTTTGTTTACAAATGGCGGCTTGTGGGGCTTTCCGATTGTTGGTAAAGAAAAAGATTGATTGCTCGACTAAAAAAAAGGTAAAAGATGTTGCTTTGTTCCTGGATGCTCCACAGGGTATTCCGCAACCGTGAGAAAGCGTCGATGCTGATGATCACCAATTTATTCATTGCAGAGCTCTTATTATTTTGACAGATTTTGGTTTTTCTTGTCTACGTGATATACATTTCTTTGATGTGATCATTGAAAGTATGTATTAGCAAATTCAAGTACTCGTGAATTACGCTCATTACTCATGCTGGCGCTAAGGATTTAGTTTTGTAGTCGTGATCGTACTAGCATTATCATTTGACGAATAAAACCATTAGTTTCTTCCTAACTAGCCGTAATTACCCTGAGTTCGAAACTGAAAAAAAAGAAAAATCGTTTGATACATAAGGGGATCATGTGATTCAAGTGACTCTTTCATGACAGTGGCGCCGCCGGTTGGCAGCTTCAAAATAGGTATCGCGCCGAAATTGGGAGTCTGCTCCCCTTAAATTCTAGTATCTGTGGTTCGGATTGTGAGTTTATCGTTGCTGCTGTGATGACGTCATTACGTACCGTTACGTACGTTGCTACGTTACGTACCTGTTATGCTCATCTGGGAATGTGCACGACAAATCTATTGGCCTGGGGGTATGGGACATTCTCGATTCTTCCTGAATTCTCCAGTCATGTATTCTGTACTTAAAGCGTTTGTATCTAGCTACTGTTTCTAAGAGTTTACTTTAAAGTGTATATTATTCATTGTAAATTATATTATTTTGATTTTGATATGATTGCATGTGCGTATTAATTAGGCACGAGGAGACTGTAGTTTTATGATTTGAGACAATGAAGGACAAGAGTTTTACAGTAGGGATCGTAAGTCGTGGGGGATAGAGTACTAGCTTCGCGTCCCGAGATACCAGGATCGATTCCCGGCCTTTTTTGTTAATCCGGAACCCTGCTTTAGCGCTCCGTGTAAAACAATCCGTGTTAGGTCGGGTGCGTCCTATTTTTCGAAAATATATCTTTCCTTCTGGTTTATTTGGGCACCTATGGCGTTAAAATTCAATTTTTCTAGTGGGATATTTTGGACAACATGCAAGACGGGTTGATGACATCTCAAACCGACCGGAATCGCTCATAAATGTTTTTTCGTTCTTGGTAATGTTTTTGTGGGTGTAACTTTTTACTTCCTAATGCACAGTACTCCGTCCATCGGAAGAGGTATTGAATTCTGAACTCCTTGGTGTCTAACATTAAGAGAAGGCTGATGTTGACGCCGGGTTTCTCTCCACCCTTTCTCTGTTCCCCAACAACCAACCAACGTACCGACCTTTCTTCCCAGGCGCAGCTTATCTCAGTTGTCAATCGTCTTCCCGAATAAATTGCTCTTTAGGCATATCCACTATGAACTCGCGCAGTTCTCATGGTAATATATTATTCTATAAATCTGTGGTCTTTGTTTTCAAGTAACTTCAAAATGGGTCAATTTGCATAGGAATTTTTTATAATAGATTAACAAAAGATGTATGAATATATCAATTAATAAATATATTATTAACCAAATAACACCCGAAAACATCCACACAATATTTGGGAGGAAGTCACTAAGAAATAAGCACACTCATTTTCAAGGACATCCTCTTAAAGGAAATGATTTTAATATGCAGTTTGATGAAATATAGCACAAAATATGTTCTACTAATTCTTTGTGAATGCTACGAATCCGTAGCTGCAATGCGTGATGAAGCAAAGATTTATTAGAAGAACGTTGGCAATCAAGTAAACGACAAGTAATAAAGTCTTGACTTCAAATTTCTTTCCAAACAATATTTTCCTGCTTATTTAGCATGAAATTTGTATTTATTTGGAAAAGAAAAACTTAGTAACCAAATGCACGCGACGTCATGTTTTGCCAATCCATTACTCATAGTATTTTTTAACCAAGACATTTCTTCTACCCAAAACAGAAACATAATTTATAATAAATAAATAGGTCGAGAAAATATTGCATCCAGAAGTAAGTTTATCGTGGTCCGACGGCTTAACTCATTTCGCTGTTTGCCACTTTTAGGCAGGGGCAACAGCACTCCGACGAATAGAAAAAATATCCATCTGAACTCGAACCGAGCACCATGATACTTATTTTATGTGATCGAGCAGAACCGATGTGTATATCGTAGTTAACGTCTACGCCAAAGACTTAACGAGTATTGCCGCCTGCATAATTGATTGAAATATGAAATATACCATTGGCGTCTATTTTACAGACTGCGCATTTATTAATGGTTTGCTACTTGGAAATTACCCTTTCCTTGTTAATCACAATTTTCACGAATTAATGAAACTATGTTTTGATGCACCTCATTAGTCGCGAAAGGGCGTTTTTTAATTTGATGTTACAAGTATCTTGCTTGTATCTTCTTCTGTCGTTGGAATGTTTTTCCGTTTACCCTACGGGAATATTTTAAAGCTTCTTACATGGCGCTGTAATATTTTTAGTAGGGAATATTTCTGTTTATTAACCCATAAATATTTTTTCGCTGTAATTATTTGAATCGTGGCTTTATGATTAACTACCGTGCTGAATTGAATCCTCTTAAAGATGACCTTTTTAACCTTCCTTAAAGAAAAAAAATCCTACCTTGCTTCGCGCTGCAGTAATTTCTTCTGCAAGAGGATCGAATAATACGCAGGCACGTTATCTGTGGCATAGCCGTGAATTCATTGCACAAGCCATAAACTGGAAGAAGTTACGTTCAGTTAACGACATTATCTGAAGTGACTGATCGATTTTCATTGGTAGATTTATCTTGGGATGGCATTCGCTGCATCGTTATGGGAGAGTCCTATAGGAATCTATTTTATGCTTTAAATTTTGTTATAGTATGCGTAGAGGAGCCATTTATTTCAAGGTAAATTTATTCAGGAAAGTGCACCTTTTAACATTCGCGATTTTATATGTGACATATGAATACAGCTTGCATTAAAATAATATCTACATATCTTCACATAAAATGTGGTAGGTAACGTTTTTTAAGGCATATTATTTGGCATACTATGTATACGTGTTTTGTTACGAGTCACCATGTCGTGTTTGTAACTACTGCCGCAATAAGTCTACTGTAAGAATATGGATTATTTTTATTGATTTGCATGAAATTCTCACTCGCTCTTCCTTCAACATTGTCAATATAATAATAATAATAATAATAATATGGTTCCACTTACCCATGCCATTTGAGTTTGACAGAATTACTGCGGTGTTAGCATTAATAGCCTAGGGTTTTTCTTACTATTCTACTTCTCGTATGTTAATGACGTATTAACGCTTTCTAAAAAAATCAACATGTCGAGTCGCTGGCTGGGTGAATATATTTTGGTGCGGGATGTCGTGAGTCATGTACTATAACATATATAACACATATATAACCACTATAACATATAAGACAACATGGTTTAAGTCCTTCTCAGAGGTCTCGGATCCGAGTTAGCGTGCGTGGGTACACACCACCTTGGAAATGGAAGAATGCGATCGCCTTGCAATATAAAATTCGCCTTAATTGGCCGAAGCTACTTTCAGTAAAGGAAAAATATCATTACTAATAGTTTTGGTTAAAGGTATACTCTTATATGGACTACCAATGGTCGACCGAACTAATGAGGGTTCAACCTCGAATCTGAAATTGCCTGAAAATCTGAAAAACCTCACTGCGGGTTGAAGTTATATTTATATTGTTCTTCCTGTCTTTAAACATAATGTCGGCTTCATGCATTTGGCGGTTGGCATGAAAAGTACTTCAATTATTGAATTATTATCTTTCCTTATACTTTATCGTCTTCTGATTCCCTCACTATTGGATTTGGGGTAGTACCAGATTACATCGCCATTGAGCCAGTGGCCGGGATAACTATGAATCGACCGTTCCCACACTGCCGACTATGCGGTCACAATGCTTCTGGGTCATGCGTTGGGTGCAAACGCAAGTCTTGGAGCGCGACCTTCTGCGCTAATTCTTCAAGTGCATCCGTTTTTTGCCCTATAACATCGTATGAACTTCTTGTTGCGATAAAGTTGAGCCCTAACATTCATCAAAGTAGGCATTTGATGGTGAATAATTAACATGAAAGAATTGCCCGGATATTGGAGATTTTGCAAAGCAGTATGTGGTCACTCCTGTCATATTATTATTTCTCATCCGTATCTCTTTGTTTAGCCGAAGTGGCCAACTCTGTGATTGCTACTAGCTGACGACATGTAGGTCAGCACTGAAATCGGTACTGAAATTGGCTCCGAAAACTTGGAACCGTATTTGGAACTTCGAAATCGAATTCGATGTCTAAGAGCCTTGGCTTACAGGATGCTAATTTCAGTGCGAAGTTGCGCCATTTATTTAAAGTCCTCTCGATTTCTTTAGCATGTGAGCTATATTGTTTACAAAATATTCTTAACCAGCTCCAGTAAACCAGTTCTGCAAGTCTCAAGATCACACCACCAGTATCCTCTCGAAACACACGGATTCACCTGCTTGTCTGTGATTGGTCGCTGGATCCAAGAATTCAATTGAAAATTAGTATCGAAATCATTTTTGTTTTTATTATTGATAATCGGATTCAGTTATTTCCCCGAATACGGAAAACCCTTTCAAATGTACACTTTTAAATACATACCTACCTAAACTGAGTTCATCTCAATCTTCAGCGCTGAAGTAAGCATTGTGTTAAACGGCCTTTACTCCATGGCATATGTGAGATGATAGAACAGCATTACAGCACTGAACATCCACTGACACAGTTCCCTGCTGTACTATGGGAAAGAAATGGTTCTGTCTGATTCGGAAGACCTTATTTATGGTTCCCTACCTATGGCGAAGTGTTAGAGGGACCATTTCGCTGAACATTTGGTACATTTTGCAGGTTTCAGAGAAGAAAATAAAATTTTGGATGAGCGAGATTAAAATTTCATGAGTTGACAGCAATGACACACAATACCTATTCATTCATTAGGTTCATGTATCTTATATATTACGGAAAAGGTTTAACGACTTATTAGGAAAATTTAAGTGCAAACATTATGAATAATTTGGCTGAATCTCCGTATCATAGTGGACTAATTAAAGAACGACTTCGTGTAAGCATCGTCATGCATAAAAATTGCCCCAGGCCTTGCATTTTTTGGTTTAAAAAAATGGATATGTGGATAAAAATCTTTGGACGGTAGATCCGAGCTAATCTGAAAGTCTTTTAGATAAGAGTTTGTGCTATTCTTTTTTCTCTTCGTCTCAGATTAAGAGAAAAAATTGAAAGATTTATGCCTCCTAGCTTCTCTTTCTTGGAACCGGCTGACATTTAGATGAAAGTTTTCCGTGAGTATTCATTTCTAAAGCAGGGAGAGAGATTTAGAGTGCACTTGATTGTTGTGTCCAATTATGCTAATAAGTTAAACAAACTGTAATGATTATCCTCCATTCTGCCCTCTCAGCTCTAAATCTCCTATCCATTTTTTTTGTTGTCCTCCTGCCTGTTTTTCCCTGCATCCACCACTGTCTCCCTTCGTTGCGACCGCTGACTTCCAAGTTTTTTTGCCGATGGAAGAGAAAGGACTGGAGGGAATGGGAAAAAAATGCATCTGCCGCTCTTTAAGTAATGCGATTAATTTCTGTCCCTCCCAAACCTTGAAGATTTACACTCTTAGCTCCCGCTGGTTCGTTTCATGCCATCAATCATTCTATTTATTTATTCTGCAGAAAGCATTAATTATTCAGCCGGGCTCTCTTCTCCTGTTTTCCCTGATTTCGTCTTCGCTCGAATACAATTCCTTCACTCGCTAAAACTTCTTCCTGTTTTCCATATCCTCCATTGTGACTTCCCCCTGCCTTCTTTTTCTCTCACTCATTTCCTCCAAAAAGGCATTTCGGTTGCTACGGCGTTGTTTCTCTCGTATCATTGGTCGGGGGGCTGCTGTAGTTCCGCTCTGCGTCCTATTCTTTTTATATGTAACCCTCCTTGCACAGTAGGCATTACCATACGAATTCTTTTCATTCGTTCAGTAGAGTGAGTCGGTGGAGGCGTTAGGAAAAGTAAACAAGTACATGCTCAACGATCCGAATTTGATATTTGTGGCTGCTAGTGGTTTCTTTATTCAGACATTACTGCACGGCCTTCTAGTTTCCAAGAGAAATCAGCCAGTAATGAAGCTTTCATTCTCTGAATATCCTCGAAAAGTTAAGATTTGTTTTCCTGAGAGACGCTTGCTGTTTTAAATGAATTCACAATTTAATTTTGTATTCATGTATAATTGAATCATGCATTCAAAAAGGGCTCATCTAGGTTTTTTTTTAAATTTCAGGAGACAAAAAAAATGAATTTCTGTCAAACCATTCAAAGAAAGAGCGCAGTTTTTTTCTGAAACTCCTGCTGAAAGCTTTTTAAAAAGCACGTATGAGCTCTTCTAGCTCATAAAACATCCATTTTTACGCATAGATGAAAAAAGAAAGGAAATATCCATTTTCAACATTTTCCGAGCTGATTCCTTTTCGAAATTTATGGTTCAATAAAGGTCCTGTTCAAGGGATACCTCGATCGGAATGATATTTATATTTGTTAATATATATTAATGAGATACCCAGTCAAAACGTATTATGAAGTAAGGTTGTAACAGTCAGATCATTGGCAAAATGCTGCACAATTTAGAACAGGAAACATCAAAATGAACTACAGAAATAAAGTTGTTTGAAATTATGTTTTCTGTTCCTGATTGGATTTTATGTTCAGTAAAGATGCTCCGACATGGCCCTGAATGAAAGTGCATTTCAGTAGGAAATACATCTCTGTAAAAATATACTTACAAATATTGCTTTAAAAACCTCAGAACTGTGACTCATACGGATATCATCGTAGCACGTATTTTCAAGGAAAAATCGAAGGAGAAAATTCCTATGATGCAATAAAACTTATTTTAAAGTTATCTGAATTTTCACGTGTCGAGAAAAATAAGTTATTCTTTTAATTCATCATTTATCTGATCTTGCTGCAGAAAATTCGGAACCAACTCTGACAATTTAATTGCATTAGCCGTTATCCGTTGCAACTGTATATTTTTTTTAAACCGGGAATGAACGGCGAGTGTTAATAATGCAAGCATACCGCGGGGAATAATGGGAGAGATGATACATATTTATGAAAGTTGAAGTAATTGCCTGAGTGCCTTTTAAAGTCGCTGCTCGCCATGGCATTGCTTATTCTGGAAACTACTGGGATACCTAGCCTTAAATATGATACCATTCCTAAAGAATTTCGTTGTTGGAATTTATCCTCTTTTGCAGCGTGATCTGAATTTTTGTTCATATCACTAAATTTTTCATTTGTTGATAGACTCTTTATAATCGGTATTAGAGAACGATGAATGACAGTAAACTTATATGGATGTGAGTGGCGTTGATTAAAAGTGTGTTCAAGGCACATAAATGTGTAAGTAATATATTAAAAAATGACGACATTGGTAATTATGAAAGATAATTTTATATCGTAATCGTTTACTTGTTTAAAATAGTCCTAGATACCTACCTTCTTTTTCTTGAATTTCAGTGATTGTAAAATCAATGTTTCTTTACAATCAAGGATTGACTGTTTCTTTGTACGATTATATCAAGTTCACTAATTAATAAAGTCATATCTGTGATATATCTTCCAACAGAGCTGTGTAAGTGTTACCAGATTCAATCTCGGTGTCCTTTGTGTATTATATATATTTTAATGACCCCAATGAAGCATGTAGAAGCTATGCCTGTGGCGCAATATTATCAGCGATGGTTATCTCATGAATAGGGCTATAAAATATCTTCACGCATCGCTGTGCTGAACTTCCAGAGCAGAATTTCAGTTTTATTTTCTCATGTTTAATAACTGGTACTTATTTGATAACGATGCCAGTTATCCTCCGACATTAATCTGTGATCCACTCGTGCTCTTTTATTTCACTGTTATATCGCTAGATTTAATCCTAAAACCCTCATCATGCAGCAAGCGCAGTCGACGTTCGCGTACCCCGAGGATATTCCCCTGATGCCCCTGCCAGATTTATAGTGACTGCAGACGCGCGGAAACTGCGGAAGAGTTACCTTCTTTGCCTATCTCGGGGGCTCCATTGGCGTCGCATCGCATGGCAACGCACTGGCTCTACGGTGGCCAAACGCCACTTAACCGATTTCAAATGCTGTCCAGGTTCCCTGCTATCCCATACCTCCTACCCCTCGACCCTGCAACATCTCTAACTGTGTCGTGGACCTTAATTTCATCCCCTCACACTGCTACATTCTCTTTTCAAGCTCCGGACCCCTTTCCCATGCTCTGTCCTCTCTCATTCCAACCCATTTGGAGCTAATTTTCTTTCGGGTGTAGCGGCGCGTGGCGCTATGTGCAGTTTGTCCTCTCCCTTCTCCCAGCAACAGCACCATATCGCCTAGAGCAGCAGATACTTTTGGAGATAAAAATGCGTAAAAAATGTGTTTTTGGCGGAAAATGCTTTTAGTGTAATAAAATGTGATGCAAAGAAAGAAGTCCTTCGACAAAAAATTGGAAACAAATTAAAATGTTAGACGAAGTTAAAGAGTCTAGTAATAAAAAAAATTTGATTTTAAAGAGACTTTTGTGATAGAAAAGTACAATTTGAAACAACAAACGTCGTATTCATTTAATAAAATGTGATTAGAAATTAGTTATTATGTTGATAAAAACGTGCTGAGAAAAGGAAAACGTTCTTTGTTGAAGGAAATTGATTGATACTTGGTGAAAAATGTTTAAAAAAATAAATCAAATGTGATTTGAGTGCATATTCGATTTTTAATAACAGAATTGAATGTGGAAATATACCTGTTTGTATACTATTCTCATCGCTACCAAAGCTGATTGTTTTGCGATATAAAAATTTCAACATCGCGTTGTTATAAAAAATTTATGTCGCGAAATATGAGACTTGTCGCAAGTCTCATGACATGTTATCTCATATCGCATGGCATCGCTCTCTATCAAATTCATAGCATTATATCAAAAAGTCGAGATGGCCAGGGGCAAACTTGTGCCTAGGCAAACTAGGCAGTTGCTTAGGATCCCAACATAGGGGGAGGGGTGGCCACTGGTGGACGGAATTATGCACGTAGAGGAAGCAGGACACGGAAAATAACGTTCGATTTCCGAACGAAAAAGAAAATAATTTATTATGGTCAGCTTTTAACGAAAAATAATAATAAATCTTGTTCTTTTAATGACCAAAAAGAGCGATATGCCTCTGTTAAATGCTTGGGGACCCTCGGTCTCTAAGTCATATAACGTATAGCCTGGACGACCAATATATCAACATTATCAGCAGCAGCAGTAGTCATCAATCCGAAGATTGATGTGCTACAGTTCTCCACTCCACTCTCCTATTCCAACAGCTTCATTCCAACCTTATTCTTGTCTTCGACGTCCTTCGTAATTTACCTGATGTATTCCATTCTGGGTGTTTCTTGTAACTATTCCCATTAATCTCTCCTTCCATTTTTGTTTTCACTAAATTAATGTGTCGCAAAATGTGTCCTGTAAGTTTGTCACTTCTTCTTCTCCGAGTTATCATCGTACATCTTTTCTTTCCAACTCCTCGTAGGACTTCATTTCGCTACACGATATTACGATAATATTACATATCTAAATCGATGTATCGCAATATCCAACGTGTACGCATTACCTGCCACGTATTATTATTTCATTCTAGCATGCCTCCCCTCTCCAATAGTACCGCCATGGTGCTGTGCACTTTCCGACAATATGGCTATGCGAACCGAGGGAGGAGCCATGCGCCCAAATCACGGGATATATCTCCCTCTCTCGGGTCTATTAACCCTATCGTTCTCACTCCAGCCTCGTCCGTTCATTCCAAGCGCGCCATTCCGTGTATCAATTCTTTTTTTCGAAATCCTTGCGTTTTATGCATTCCATTTCCCGCTGCAGGCGAAGAACCCCCGGGTGATGGAACACGGATTGCTTATTCCACGCGCGCTATGCATGGCAATAGCGATGAAGTGTTTCTGCACCACTATGACACTATATCGTATTCCCATGCTCGTGGATACGGTATCCTCCACTATGAGCAATAACTCGAACGTCGATTGAATGATAGAAAATTTCAAGAACGCAGGAATGTACCATGGACATATTCATATTAATTGAGGTATGCAGCAGGAATTTTATTTTAGAAAAATTAACTATATTTCCCAGACTTTTTATTGGCAGTTTTTTTAGCAGTTAAGCAAAGGACGCTGAAAAAGTGGCTCCCCAGTCGGTCGGACTTAAATCATAAATTGTTTCTCCTCATAGTCTTTATGATATCATTCACGTGGTATTTTACTGTAATAAATTATACGAGGGAGGTTTTTATTATATCCTTGCTCAAATACTGACAAGTTGATAAAATTAAACATTTTAACCCCTGTTCTGTTAGGCTTATAAAATGGAAGATCTGTTTGGGTTTGATGATTTGCACAAAACTTTGGGGGTACATAAGGCATAGATATGTTTTGGAGTGAGTATTCTAATATGTCTATCCTCTCAAAGTAATCAGCTTGTTCGGCTGATAGGATGTACTTGAAACAAAATTCTGCTCTGCCCATTGTACCTCACGGCAAAGATAATTACGACACAGTTATGGAGTTTAAAGCATATACCATACTTTGGAAAGATTATGTTAAATAATAAAATTTATATACTAAAATTGCATGTATAACTTTTGAATCAGTGCATTATATATTATAAAACTTGTAGCATATAGCGTAGCTCATAGTTGTAAAAATTCAACCCTTGCCACGTATTTGTAGGTACTTTTTATTGCACTAATGCTTGTAATTTGTACAAAATCTGTAGGATGTAACGTAGCGTATGTTTAAGGAAACTCACCCCTTCAGCTCACCCTTGAGGTGGCTTACAGGGTACTCGTAGATTAAATGCATAGATACAAAGATATTGATGGTGAACTATAAACAGCCAGGGGGTAAATTTGATAAATTTATGACAAAAATGCTGAAGGAAATTTCGTGATTACATAAAAAGTGATAATTTAGTAATGAAAAAATATGAATTATGCACAGGATCATATTTATAATTAAGCTTGGAAGTATGTTTTCTCTGAGTTGGGTAGATGAGGTAAACGAGAGCGCAGAAGAATCTTAGAACAAACAAAAGAACGGATCGTATTAGAGAATTAAATTGGATAGAGAATATAGTTGGCTAATGATAGTGAAGGGATTAAGAAAGGGTTGTCAGCATTTTATCTTTCTTTCCATCTCACACTCTGATGAACCGGTAAAAGAGGAATTTATGAAGTCAAAGTGAAAATAGCTACAAGTTCAATGATTCAGGTATTTTACTGTTGTTACGGGTTTACTTCTCCTGCAAGCCAAGGGATTACGGTCGTTGCTCAGGGAATTCTTCGATCAGAGCTGGGTGAAAAGGTTAGAGGGTAAACCATAGTAATGTTATTCTTTGAGTGAATTATGGGGATTGTTGGCAAAATTACATAGTGGATTTATGGATGGATACATATTTTTTTAAACGTGTTAGCTATTCATAAAACACAGTCGCATAAAAAAGTAAAAAAGATAAATATTAAAGTTCACTAAAAATAAAGTAGCAAATGGTGTAAAAATTTACATTTAAAAAATTAATGACACATTAAATTAGTGATCATATGCCGTAATGTAGGACACTCCACCCTTTTAGCAACTTCAACTGGTTTCGACGCTATGCACTCATCATTAAAAAATCATGACTGTTCCTGGTATTATACATTTTCTAATCCACCTTTTAGTTAAAAATAATTCATCATAGCTCATATCAAATTCTATAATACGTAATCATCACACACGAGGAATGGAGAACATTCATCTAAATAGTGTGATATCTGCTGCAAAATTAAGAGAACCACATCATTCAGCCTCCATTATTTTTGATAAGCTCTTATAAACACACGCTTCAATTAAAAAAAATAACAAAAATGTAACAACTAAACTAGTGTTACTGCAGTCTCAATGATTTTATGATTGATGAACTGTGAACATATTCCTTCCTGTTGCGCATCACTGAATATGCGCATAAATAGAGAGCTTATATACATGACTGACTGACTTTTATACGTGACTTAAAGGAATGCTATAATATTACAACAATTGAATTATTCCAAAATGTATAAAAACCGCGTCATACTTACCGCGAAAAACTCACCATTTATGTTGTTTGAATCAAAACCAGGCATGAATGGTAAAAAAAACTAAACATTAAACGAGACTATGGCCACCCAAAAAACAGTATTTCTTAATTTTTTAAATTTATTTGTTTTTAATAAACTACTGAATTATTTTTGCATGCATGCTATTTAATTGTGAGATATTTCATCAAAAGTGTTTGGATGCCTACTTATATAAAAATTTCTTTGATGAATATTTTGTTCATGTTTCTTCAAAATATAATATTTTTGCTCTGGACATTCAAGATAGTGTATGTTACGCTGTATAGTGAGCAAATTTAAATTATAATTGTGGTCGAAAAACAGAAAGGGTACTCATTACTCGGGATGGATGTGATGTCTTTTGAATAAATGACTGATGTAGTCAATAAAGTGTGAATCACATTTTTCTAAGATCTCGGATTCCTAGGGTTTGACCCCTAAGATGTGCATTATAGGTGCGTTATCATTTCTAATACAATGCGGAATATTGCTTAATCAGGCCATGTTTACCGTTACGACCTTCAACTTAAAGCGAGCTCAGCTTATATATTACTAAGCGAAGGTAATCGATGGTATTCAACTGAAAGAAGAAAAGTATAAACATTGTTGAATCCTATCCATTAATCCTACAAAGGGTTATTTCTAATGCTACGTGCAATATGCTTAAACCATGTAGCCATTGGCCTCACATGGAGAGGTTGGAATGAAAAATACTCGAACTATAACCGCGATGTAGTCCTTACGTAGATCATTCCAATATCAAGCCAATACTACGGTTGCTAAGAAAGTAAAAATTTCCCCTACGAAATATTAGATAGTGCAAGATTTTGGAAAAAATCAATTTTTACGCAGGGATAAAACAAATAGTAAATTTTAATGTAAGAATACTTCATTCCTGAGGCAAGCCGGAAATGTAAATTTAAACCTTATATCTTGAGTACATTAATTTAAAAGACAAAAACAGAAAACCCTGCATCGAATGTTTTTCTTTAGGGGCTAAAATGTAGCAAATATGGGGTAGTAAAATCTCTATTTTACACCTTTAAAGTGTTTTTCATTTTTATCCGGTCGGGTCATGACCTATGTTCCTACCTAATCGAAAAATACCAGGTTTTATGGAAGTCCGAAAACAGACGTTACTGGCAAACAGACAGATTGACATTAGTGAATTGGTTATTAATATAGATAGATAATCTTAATCCTCACTGAATTTCAGTCATTCAATCAAGGCAATGTAGCAATTTTATCCAATTGCTCTTTTTTCCACAGGAGGTATCGAAAATTATCAGTAATAATCTGAAAATGTGTTATTTTGCTTGATAGTAATCGTAGAAGGAAAAATATCAAAGATTCCAAGCTAGTTACGATCATAAATTGGAACGTAAAATTCAACATGCTGACCTGCGATTATTGGAAAAATTAATATTAATGAATTAACGTATGTATCCACTACTTATATCAGGACACATGAATAAAGAGAGCAACCGAGAATTTAGATAGAACTTAAGTTGTATCGATGACACGAGTCTTCAGATTTTTCCCCGAAATTTTCATCATGTATTTCTGTGAAACAGATGCACATCTGTTCCATTTTCCTCTCTGCAGGCGGTGGAAGCCAATGCACGCGAGAATCATCCAATTCTTATTCCGACCGCTGCCTCTCCTCTGACGGCATCAAATATAAAATGCTCCTTTCATATTCCGAGGATGGTGTTTCATCTTAACATTATTTCCTCCTTTTCCTGAAGTTGAAGCGCTGCACACAGGTTGATCGATTTAGTTTACTACTGACTGAATTATGATTATGATTTATGGAATTCCACTTATGCTGTTTTCTTTGGTCTGTTAATATATTTTTATATATCCCATTTTGCATTAATTGACCGCCAAAAACCTAATTCTAAAGTTAAGTTGGATTTTTTTGCTGCAAGAGGATTTTCCTCTAAAATATGACCGCGAGTGTTTAATTTATCTCTTGATTTTAGAAAAACATAAGATAAGAGTGATATTCTTGCTTTGAGAGGATATAATATTCTTAAAATGAGGCTGAATGGTACTTGCATGAGTAGTTTTTTCATATGTACAGTCATTAGCATTTATACTTGGTTTTTATAAGAAAAAAGGACAGAAACTATCTCTGCGCGGGATTTATTCTGAAAGATGTATTACGTAATACTATTCCATGTTAATGCATTTTTCTCATATTATGTCGAAGAATGGTTGAATTTTGACATTCCATCTCAAATGTCCGTGACATTATGGGCTCTTATGGGCTCTTTATTTTTTACGTAAATCTCCGTAAGATCGGTGTGATAAGGAGTGATGCTACCAGTTGCTTCAGGAAAATTAATTTGGCACTATTGTCGTGTACTAAGTGTACACCTAGGAGTTTTCCAATATGCGAATATATGTGTATATTTGGACTAGATAGTACATAGTCTCTATGTCCCATAGTGTACATATGTAACCTATCATTATGCAGCTGGATCTTGCATGTCCAATCTTCTCCAAGCCTCTCCATCCTGGGCTTCTCTTCATCTAGCCCTCTGTTTTCCATAGCTTTCCTTTTACTTTCCATCCACGATCATCTCGATGGACCTCGTATGTTTAGTCCAGGTGGAGTTCACTGAAAGATTCGTTAGGGCCATCAATTTTCTGGAATTCTTAACAAATGGAAAAACCATCTCATTTTTTTCTTCTCATTTATGTATGTTAGCGTATCTATTGTTTCCATTTGGTCACGGATCTCCTTGTTGGTAACGTTTTGTATGTGCGATACCCTGGCATTTCTTATGTGAACCATTTAAACAGCTCTCAACCTTCTTTCCAGGTCTCTGTTAATTACGCTGGCTTCGCAGCCATAGCACAGCACAGATTCTACTAGTGTTTGACGTATTCTGCTCATATATTTAGTCAAAATATTTCTATTCCACGACAAGAAATTAATGCCACCGATTTTTTAAAAAATTATTGGATCTTGTGTTAAATTTCTCTCTTCTAACCCATTTTTATTATTATTTACACCTAGATATTTTATTTCCTCCACTTTATTACTACTGTTCCATTGGTTTACCAATATTTCGGTTTTTCTCCACTACTGATGACTTGGTTCTCCGCGTTTTTCAAGGAATAAGCGAATATCATTCCGTAAAATAACCGTAGTGAATTCAGTACGGTGTCGTAAATGTTTACCTACGTGGGCTGGAGGTAAGCGCACGGATAGTATGTTTGGCAACACCGCTCTCCTTGATGGCCCATACTGTCAACCAATTGTGGAACGCTCTATAAAACCTCAAAGATTTGATTGACGAATTCAGGACACCGTACAGCAGGCCGGGACGGTATCCTCTGCGGAGTCATATTATGAAGCTAAAACACTTGAATGGAGTCGAAAAATAATGTGTTTACGTTTCTATTTTACACTTATTTACTTATCATCATGTCATAATATAGCTCAGGTTTGTTTCAGTGTTACCAGTGATATCTGTGTCAAAAAATCCGTGTTATTATGAGTATTAAGAAAAGCATTTCGGCATTAAGTTCATTTCCAAAAATAATACATTCTCACCATGCGCAAATAGTGCAGGGTAACCATTTATTCGGGCAGTATTTTTATGCAAAAACGAAGGGAGTGAAATTTATGCTGCATCTAACTTAATCCGTTATGGTGTACATTGTATTAAAAAGACGATAAGCTATGGTGTTATGTAGTTTTCATCAAATTTTAAACAATGTTAATGATATATCCATATGTTTACTTAAAAGGAAACATTATTTAGGATTTAATGCTGTTAAACTGTCATTTTTATGCCTTTATTGTCACACCTGCGTTTGCTAATCTTGTTGACTATCTCGGGAAGATGAGTTCTAAATGCGTTTTAAAGTGGAAGAACAGCTGACTAAAAAAATAGGGCTACTACTTGTTTGATGCTAAATAAGTTATGTTAAATAATTTATGTTTGATTTTAAATAAGTTAAGTGCATATGTTTCTTCACTCAAAATTGGCGCAAAAAGGTGATGTTATAGGGTTACAAAACTATTCAGGATGATTGTAATTGCTTTTAAACGCATTTATATCTTGATATAGTAAAATTATCTGAGTAGTCATTCTTAGAAAGCTATTTTATTCATGAATTTAAAGCAAGGGCTTAGTTTCGAAATAAAAGCCCTGAATAGTAAAAACTAGTTGCGATATGAAATGAACGAAAGTGTAGTGGAGAGTTGTAACAAATCGATATTTGCATTGACGATTGCTAATCAATCGTAATGTGAAACTAATACACTCATTCAGAAGATACCGGCGTTGATGTGTGGAATTTGAGCATCATGACAGAATATTGATTTGCATTGGAGCTTAAGAATGGAATTTGTGTTCTTAAGCTTAAGAATTATCATTATAAAAACTCTCTTCCGGCATCTTGAGTGGTGAAATAATTTGATGAAAACAGTAATTTCTTTTCCAATTTTTACGAACTTTCCGGTAGATAGGAGTCAGTGACTTTTATACCAAGGTGCACAACGTGTGAAGAAAATTGTAGTGCAGTGTTTAGTATGAAGTTTTGACTTACGTGTATTTTGTTTAAACACTCCAAGTATAGGAATAAAAGTGGGGATTTACCCTCAGTGGTTTTCAGGTAACAAAATATATAAATAATCTTGATGAAGTTAGATTATTTAGAGGGCAAAATCATAAGTATCCTTTTGCTCCGTAAGGAAGTTCGGCGTTATTCGAAGGAACAAACTTTAGCCAGATATTCGTCTCGGTTATCTGCTCCACATCACCCGAATATCCATTTCTCTCGCTGGCACGGGATACAAGCATCCATAAACGACTATGGAAACGCGCGTTACATATGTAAGACGCACATAAGGTGAACGAATGAATGCGACCGACTCCTTTTGTTGGCGTCGGACACTCGCAAAGCACGCCCTCAATTTCCCGATGTCGTCTGACTCACACTTGTACACGCTCACCTAGAGAGAGAGAGATATATATGTTAGGTCCTCCTTCCTTTCCTCATTATACGGGGAAACCACCTATATTATCCGATCCTTCTATACTACCGTCCTCCTCCCAGTTGCATTCATTCTCAGCTGTCGCCCCAAATTGCCGCCGAAATCCACTTTTCCAAAAGACTTCTCCGTTCCTCTATCTCTCCGTCTGATGGTCTTCATTTTACTCGAAGAGTTTGGAACTTTGGAGAGTTTATCCTGTCCTAACGTGCACGGGGGAGGAGAGTGCAAAGACGTACATAATTTATTTTTTTCCACTGGGCGCTCGGGTCAAACGAGGTGCAGTTAGGTATGATATTTTATGCTCCGTCTCCCTTATAACATTTAAGAAAGACAAGACAGTGAATGCATTCGTTCATATCAAAAGTAAAATCCATAATAGGAACTTAAAGATGTGATGGCGTGACATATAGGTGACTTTTTCGTCAAATTGTTAATGTTTTGTTTGAAAGCCGACACTGTTTGGCAGAACAGAACTCATTCCCGGCACATTCTGTCTGTCGATAGTTTGCGTGGATTCCAGGGTAATTATTGACTCATCTTTAAGCACTAGAGAAGCTGTTTAGACAAAGTAACCTCCTATAAATGCTAGTTCTAAAACAGTTCTCATGCAATAGTTCGGAAATCATCTAAAATTACATTACCATACAAATCTTGATATAATGGTAATCTATTACAGTACTTTGTGATCAAATTATGAGTAATAAGGTACCAAAATGTATTTTCATGAGTTTTATTAATGGTAAACAGTTTATTACATTTGGTTGGCGTTTACCTGACTCTAAAGTCCTAAATAAGCTTTCGAAGTAATCATTTTCCTCTATTATAAGTTATTACTACTTTCTGCATGAAACATATGGTCTAGTTACACTGGGAAAGTAAATAAATTTTGTGCCCGTATCCCATTAAATTAGCACTGTGCGGAAGGATACAACTTTGTATGGTGGGCCACAGTTTTTGTTAATGAGCAAACGCTCGGGCCAGAACTTTGATGATATTTTGATGCATGCGTGCTAAGCATTGCGCTCCGCTGCTCTTGCACGGGTCATTAAGCGACGGTCGTTCCAGCATTCATATAATATCCATCTGAGTGATTTTATTTCAGTACGTGTATGCATTATTTCATGGAAGCGGAATCGTATAATTAAAAAAAAATGATTTCCTACTTTGCCTAGTGTATTAAAATAATGCGCCAAAAATGTTTTGAACACTAAATATCAATCTTCTCCCGAATGTGTTTTAATTAAATGTTTTCTAAGTCGGAATATATATGGTATCTAATGACAGCTGTCGATAAATTGAAGGCCATTTCTTACAAATCTTACTTTTAGTTTCTTTAAGGTCGATGACATTGGAACCATCATGCATTTCTTCATACCATTTTTCTACCTATGGATATTTATTTTTTATTTGGTTTACCAAAATATGAAGCCCACATACATATTTATAACTCTAAAAGCTTGATAGCAAGACTCTTATCAACATCTATTGGTTATTGTTATAGTCCGTATCCCTACTTAACAATGCTTTATCATGAATAATTAACGTGCTTTTTTCATGCAGCGATCCAGCTTTTCTATCCTAATCAATTTTTTCCAGTCATTAGAGTCAAACAAAACCTTTACACACTATTCTGTGTGTGATCCACAATTATTAGTTTTTTAAAATCATTCTACGCAATTTAAATCAAAATAATCAATGGTAATAAAAATCATTGGAAGCTCGGAAGATTCATTGTTAATTTTATTTTAATTATTGTTCAGGAAATTCCATACACTATCTATTATGAGATTCGAAATAGATGAGTGAAATTAAGTGAGTCGGTGATAGAAATGTATCTTCTCTGAGTAATTTATTGAATTATTTTAGTTACTCTTATTTTTTTACCAACACAGTTTTAGTGAGAAATTTTGAATTGATCTTCTACGTCTATTCCTTCGTTAAGAAAAGTAAACATTTCAAAATTTCGAAGAAAATTTGTAATATCCGTTTTTTAGCTAGCGTTAACGGTTCAGAAATGATTCGTTTTCCATGCAGTGATTACACATTAATTACCATTTGTATTGATTTTTGCTTTGCACACTTCCTTGATTCCCAATACGAATATTTAAATATATATTCCAGTAAAAATGTATCAGTTTATAGCATAATTGCACTTTGAAAAATGAGTCAAAAGTTTGGAGCAAATTATGGACGGGGACTCTTAATACATTAAACATCATTATTATTTAAAAAATCAAAATAGTTTGGTGGAAGTATGTGACTATGTTAGTATTTATTTATATTGATGTATTTTGTAATTAAGAATGTATGCTATTAAAGGAAAAAGTCGGGCTAAGGTTTTCCATACCCATGCTTCATGCTTATTATCCTACGAAATAAGTAAATTGTGAAGACACTTGTCAAGAGAATGGGTGTCAACAAGCTCTATTAACATAAGTTTTTAACTTTTTATGGTGATTATGGGTTCAATAGAAAATTGCATGGCGAAAACTAACTTTTCTCTATCCGACTTTAGCAACTGAAATTCATACGCTAGAGATAAAAGCATTCGATTGCGTCATTCCAAATTATTTTAACGAGAGGTTAAATGACATTTTGCTCAAAATAATATTTGTACTTTAATTGTAACATTAGTATCATTACGTAAGTCTGCAGTAAACCGAAATTAAAAAGAAAGAATCCTTTTCTTTCGAGCACAACTCTCACCTTTTCTGTCTGATAATCACAGAGTCTCATCACGCGCCGTCATTCTTTTAATGCGGGGACTCGGATGAGGTTAGAGCAGGTGGTGAGTCATTTACGAAAAGTTATTTCCCGAGGGGCTTCTCCTGGAGGGGCCGGCCCCCCAACCTTAAGGGATGTAGCCCCGGACGTACGCAACATCCTGCATTCCCTCATGCGCATGCCTGAACTTCCAGGAGGAATGAGGAAAGGGAGGTTTTCGTCCTGCATTTTGTGGGGGGAGGGTGACCAGGAGACTCGTTGACCAGCTCTCCTCTACCCTCTTGGATTGCCTTTTGCTCTCTCCTAAGGGAGAGAAGGCAACCTCTCCATGGGGTGATGAGCAGAGGTGAAAGGAAGAAGCAAGGGTTTGTGTTTGTGTGGGGGGAAAAACAATATTTTCGGAGTTTGGCTCCCCCAAACCGGTGTCACAGGCCGCCACCTTCAAGGCATCGCCCTTACGCCCTTAGAACCCTTTTCATCGATCCTTTCTCCATCCATCAAATCAGAGTGACTTGACCCCTCTCGCTCTCTCCAACTCTCTTTCCCAACTCCTACGCTTGCTTGCCGTTTGGAATCGAAGATGAAGAGCGGAAAATGGAAGGTTATTACGTTGTCCACAGTCTTTTAATTCAGTGAAAATAATATACGTTGGCCAGATTTCGAAAAGCCATTTAGAGTTGGGAAAAATAGTTACCATCTACTTTGAGACTACAGCGTTTTACTCTAACCAATGTATGTATTACTTTCACTCCAATGTGATCTAGAAAAATATTTCTAGATTTCAAAAAGCCATTTATAGTTGGGAAAAATAGTTACCATCTACTTTGAGACTACGGCGTTTTACTCTAACCAATGTATTACTTTCACTCCAATGTGATCTAGAAACAACAAGTAATGGAGTTTATAGAAGATAAATCACGAAGAAGAAATAAGGGTTATAACGTTATCACAGTCACAGATATCGAAAAGTTATATTTAATTTGTTAAAAGTAACAAACTACTTCGACGTTGCTGGGTTTAACTCTTAAGTAACGCGGTACTTTAAATATTAAAGACGTTCTTATGAAAATGTTTGGCATTCAATCACTAAATTTATTTTCAGGTGGTAACTTTTACAAGCCATAGAATGCCACAAACTGCGTGACCTGGGATTAAAACATCATCTTCTATTGATTAACAAACGTGTAATTGCTCCCTTATATACTAAACAGTTAGATGGAGGAGAGTTTAGAAGGTGTTTCGCGAAGTTGCCTTTTTAAGAATAATCATGAAGAGAAGAGAAACTTCGCGAAATACCATTTTAACAGTGAACCCCAAGGTGATTTCAGAGTCGAAGTGTTGCATTATACTGATGACTGACGAAAGCTCTTTCCTTTAGGACATTTCGAAATTTCAAAAAGAAATCATGACTCCGGAGTTAATCTCCTTAATGAGCGTTCTTTCCACTCTAATTCCCCCGACCTCTCTGCCGTTGCTAACTAAGATTTCCCCCGACTCCTTCCTATTCACACATTTCTTTCCTCCACATTTCCCCTTTCCTCTTACTGTTCAATATGCAAGGGAGCTGTTGCACCTTTGAAGATCACCTGAAGATGATGCTTAAGCATGGAAATCCGTGTCATGTAGTTTGTGACATTCATTGGTTTATAAAAGTTTCTACATGAAAAGAAATTTAGCGAGACTTAAGCTATAATGGGTTTAAGGAACATGAAGTAATGGAACCTACAATATTTGATGTATTATCGGGTTGTCGCGGTGGCTTAAGTTCTGGCCTCCCATATTGAGGACCTGGATTTGAATCCCGGCGTTGTCGGATGTTTTTGTGTGGAAATTCTGATCTCTTCTTCAGTGCTTTGTGAAGAGCACTTGAAGTGTAGTACTGCGTCCGTCACACGTGAAGTTTAAGTATTTATCGGTGTTTTATATAAATAAAAGCGAAGGTTTTGCGGCGTAACTTTATGAAACCGGTACTCGTTACTCAATGAATTTGTACTTAGTATATTCCACATTTTTTATTCGGACCATTGTTTTGATAATCATTGATGACTTCCAATTCTCTGTTTTTTACATCTCCCCTACCTTGAAAAACAAACCACTCCCCTTTCCAGCCCTCCGAGTTGTTGAATATAAGAACTACTAACACTAGCTCTTGTACATTGATAATGACAATAATTGTCAAAACCATGGTCATAAATAAAGTGTGAAACATACAAAGTACAAATACACTAAGCGACTTTGTACATAAAGTCACAAACCAATGTTTGTTCACAGCGACAACTTTTCATGGGTATTGCGACCGGTCGCATAAGAAGTAAGAGAGATAAGAAGGAATGATGCAAGGTTTGACAAAAATCAACAAAATCACCGACCAGGGAAAGAAGTCGGCGATGCCCCAATCTTCATTTTTCGGTCCAATAACGATCCGTTTACATTCGTTTCCCGTAAGAATGTTTTTATTTCCTTCTCGCATGCTCATCCCTCCTCCTCTCATCTTTATGACTTCTGTTTCCCTGGTTGCCGGCATTTCCAACCGTCTGCGTGTGTCCTCTTTCACGAGCTGTAAACATTTACGACCGGGCGTTGAGACAGGATACGGAGGACAAAAAGGAAGATGGAGAAGTGATTATATATTTTAAAGTTCTTAGAGTGAAATTTTATTGCGGGAACGGGGCTTTGAATGAAAATAAAATTATGGCAGGTGGCTTATAATTAGGCTGATCTGAACAGGTCAACTAGAGTATAAAAAATCGGCGAAAACCAAACTCACCTATCAAGTTTTTCCCTGAGAAAGATCAGCGAGTTGCTCGTCGATGCAAAGGCTATGTAAATCTTAACCCGGTGCCACGGTAGATTGGCCACGGATGCAAAAGTTTCGAAATTTTTATTTTCGCTTCGGTTTTTATACTACATTTTCAGAGAGAAAAACCAAGACGCCAATAAAAATTTCGAAACTTTTGCATCCGTGGCCACTCTAGTGCCACACCCAAGAAGACTCCATTCGTGTACTTTCCTTACTTGATTTTCCCTAAATTCAGGAAACGACGCCACATTCTCAGCCTTTTGTGACTAATTTCACGAACGCGAAATGTTCAGTAAGGGCTAGTTTGGCAAAAGGCTAACTACCTGGCAGTACCAATCGTAATAATTCATCATGGCATCTGATATGGCTGGGAAGGTGGACTTCTTAAGAGATCGTAAGGGCAGAACTGAATGCATGTGATAATTTTTTCACAATAGTTAAGCTTGAAATTCGTGAAAATGACCCTATGTGGCCTAATAAACTTTTCTTTGACCATTAAAATTTCAGGTCTTCGTATTTTCACCAGAGATTCTAGGTTATGGCTGCCCTCATTCATTTTTAGACGTATTTTTCAGCTCATTTACTTTCGTACACACGTTAGGTGTCTTTTCAACTTCGCAAATACAGCACGGACTCTTTGCTGAGAGTATTATATAGGATATACTGAGACGATATACCTGAATTGAAACACGGCCTGAGAGGCGTGTACTTATCACTTAAACGCGAGACTGGCATTAGTGCTCCATGTCGACACTTTAAGAAGTTCAGGGGCCTGACGAAAATTTGGACAGTTAAAAGTAGGCGATAGGGGTCCTCCGTGCTAGCCTTGTTCGCGAGAAGAAACAGATTCGTTAGGTGAGGCGTGACGGAGCTGCATTTTGATGTTTTGAAATAATGTCGTAGATTCGTACCTTAATTGTAACTTTCTCTTAGCAGGGGACTATTTATTAGCCGGGTTCCGATTTTAAACGAAATATGACAGGTAGTCTTAGGAGAGTGATTTTTGAATCACCCTTATTTTGGGGTGATGTACTCAATAATTCAAACAAGAAAAAGAATTTTAATATTTTGTCATTGTGAACCTTGGAATTGAGCGATTTCAAGATAAATGAAGTCGTTTACTGGTTAAATAGTGGAATAACAATGTGAAGGTTACACATTAAATACCCAGGACTGGGGTTTTCTCCATTAGCGTTTTGTTATTCCGTGTATGTGGAAAATATTTTAATCTATTTCTTTGAGATACTTTAAAGCACTAATTAATTATTTTCACACATTTTTTACTTTTAAAGTATGAAACCCCGTTTTTTTAACTGTAGGGATTATAATCCTAAAAAGTGAGTGATTGATCATTATTTATTCTTGGACTACCTGCCCGCCAATGATTGTCAAAATTCTAGACTAGGCTATGGGATACTTATCTTGCTAGCAGTAGAATGTATTTCAAAGCTTCAGCGTAATTTCGGGTGCAATGGCTAGAACTGTAAACCTAGAACTTCAAGATGAAGATACCTTAAGGGTTCAAAGGGTGCGATTTACTGATAGTCAAAAGTTACCAGTGGACAGTAATAACTAGTACTAAAGCTATTGCTAATAAAAATTGTTTTAATTTAAATGTAGCGTAGATATACTATTTAAAAATAATAGCTTTTGCTTTAAACAATGTTTTGTAAGGTAAAAGCTACCCAATCTGTATTTTTAAAGTGCTAACGTATCACCACTCACATGAAGATTCCAGCTTACGGCATGACAGGGTTGATGTCCGAAGTAAACGTTAATTGCTTACCAGGTTTTGGGTCGATTTAGCTTCCAATATTAGTCGGGAAGGCTTTCGAGTTAATAAATTACTGTAGAGAATCCTAAGTATCGGAGTTTTCCTATTTGAAACTAAATATCGAATATTACCTAATCATGAAATTTTTATTGGCGCATGGGTAGAAATGATTGTCGAAATAGTTTCTCACTAAATTGCTGCGAAGACCTCCCCTTTAAAAATAAATTGCCGACATTGGTGAACCTAAGGTCGTACACCAGTGAAACCGCTGCAACACAAGCTTCTTTAGCCTTGCCCCTCATCATTGTAGGACATTCATGCATTTAGTATGGGCATGGGTGAGTATATTAATAATTGTTAAATGAAAATGACCTTTCAACTCTTTTAATTTGTTATGAATCTACATCTACATAATGCCCTGCAAGCCACCTTAAGGGTGTGTGGAAGGGTAGGGGTTATCACCAACTTGCAATACATTATATCCTAATAAAACTAATGAAGCTACTACTATTGGTGCTTTAAAAAAACCTACAAATCTCAGGAGATGAAATTTCACCAAAACGCACTACACTATAGGTATGCTAACAATGCTAGAGAAACTATATGCATTAATGTATTTTGCAACTACATTAATGCACATAGTGTTATACTGGAAATATGTACGGCGTGCTAGTTAGCTAGTAAGTTTAATAAGTTTAGTACAAGGTAACAGGTAAGGATGAAAACATTAGGGAGTAATTCAAATAATTAGTTATACTACCTATCGACAAAACTAATTAAAAGAACCATAAGTAAAAGGAACATATGTGGAATGTGTAAGTTCTGCTACGAGACTTATGGTTCATTACTTTTGATTAAAAGATTTAGCTAGCGTGGGTTGGGGCATATCCTACACATATGTCTATAAAACCGGGAATATTGTGGCTATGCGGAATATTTTAAAGTACAGTGGATATTTAACCGAATATTTCAAGTATCAAATTATTGAAAGAAGCTATTGGGTGTACATTTAATCATCCTACTCTGAATAATGGATACACTGGACGCAATTGAAGTGGCTAGTACTATTTAGATTTGTCAAAAGTGTGATTATATTCTCATTTTGTGTTAACAAGCCAAGATATTTAATTCGCTTTGACTTACTGTGTGACGATAGAAAAAATGTTGACTTAAATTATTTTCATATAATTTATTATTTAATTACATTAATCGGCCGAGTGTTCAAGTTTTCAATAGGCAATTATAAGGATAAACAAGAGATGGAACAGATGTTTGAATAAGAAAATTATGAGAGAGAAATAGCTCATTATGTATTTCATCCCTACCTCTGGCTCGGTGGGAATTGGAATGCCCTAAATATAGAAGAATACCCTCTTTAATGCAGCTAATTCAATTACCCGCGGAGATAATCCATTTAGATATCTTTAATTGACTTGGATTTTAGCGCAGCATTATCCAGTTGTCGGAAGGGTCAATAAACTGGCTTCAATCGGTATTCTGTCTTCGTGAAATATGCTCTAATTTAAGAAAGGCATATTAAAATTCCGGTCTGGTCAAGTAATACATTCACGATGAATCCACTCACCTTACGTACACTTAATTGCTTGACGCTGCATTGCTAGCACTCATTCAAATATTTATTCTCGAAAATATATTTCATTAATTAGTGCCGCGTTTAAAAAGATTATTGAATATTATCTTCCGTAGTCTTTCAATCTAAATTGCTGTCATCAAATCACGTGGTTTGGCAGTCGCTGGCGTAAAAATCTGGGTATCTAGATCCTCGGGGCATTATCGGGGAAACGTTTTTGGTTTATAATAAAGTTTAATAAATATAAGAGAATATTCGATATTGCCTCTCATTTATTAATAGCCTAGGTTAACTGTAAAACTACACGGATTATAATAATTTGGATAATCGACGAGCAAATAGATGTTAAGGTACTCTTCTGGAGAAGAAGATGTTGTATTATTAAGACTCCTGTTAAGTGAAACAGGTAATGGCGTTCTGTAAAATGTTCATATATTATATTCACGTTCATAAATTAAAATGTTTGCGTTATAAAGGCTAAACGTTATTTAGGATAAACATAATATTAGCTTTGTCCTTAAAATTATCATATTGAGTGGTAAATATAAGAAATTCTAAATGAGAAACTTATATTGGGAAAAATACCTCATAATTAATCTGCACGCTATTCACCCACATATCTCCTCCCGAGGATGCTAATGAAATTTTAATGGCCCTAACAAGCTATTCATCCTTTTTTCTACTGCGTGTGGAATCAGAAATCTCAGTAATTGTCTAGTATTACCATGCATAGCAGCAACTGAAGTTCCATCTGAAGGAAAAAGCTTGTATAATATTTACGGGACGCTGCCGGGGAAATATATTTTACGTTCAGGAATAAGAAACCAAAGGGACAAAGTAAAAGGCACAAAAATGAAATTTACAATTCTGTGATCCAAGCCAAAAGTCAACTGACGAATATTTTGTGCCGACGAATATCTACGGCTCACACGGCGTCTACGGAGAAAATATATACGAACTTATTATTTGAGAAAGTTTCAAATACTCGCGTTACTATGTTGTGCTCTCTATGCATAAGGGATTTAAAAATGTAAAGAAGAATTAAAGCAGACTGCTTGATAAACTCCTCTAATACTAGAACTTTTCCCGTATTTAACTTGAAACTGTAGAGCCTCCACCTCTTATGCTACTCTTTCCCACATCTGCTCCACCAACTGCCAGCCAACAACCGTTACCCTGACCCACTTCTGCCACCAAGCCAATCCTCAGCGCACAAAGTTCTCTGAGTGACCGACAAAGTGACTCCAAGATACCTTACAGTTGTCCCTATTGTTGATGCCATTCCCATTCTTATTTTTTTAACTACAGAACTGAAATGCACTTTGTGGTTAAAAACTTGAGGGAATCAGAGTACTTATCGTTGAATGGGGCGGGTACACAAGCTATAACAATTGACATGGATAGATTCATATATTTTTCATCGTACTTTCGGAATTCGCATTCGCAAAAGAAAACAACTTCTGCTCTTCATTTTTATGTTTGACCTGAGGGAAAACGAATAGACATTTTCAGGTGCCAAAAGACAATTTTTCTTCCCCATCTTTATTGATGCTGTGGCACGACTGTGTAGTCCAATATTTCGTCCTTTATCTAAGTTACGAAAGATTTTCAAGTGAAAACGGCTGAATAAGGGCGGAATGTTCCACAACATCTCGCCGAACACCGTTGAATACATCAGCTTTAATATTTTACTTCACAATCCTGAGTTAATTGATGATAGTATCTAGTCAACGACGATGATAAATCTAAGAGTATATCTTTATTGTAAATGAGATTTTCGCTCGCTCTTATATAAATGAATACAAATAATTTTCTTAATCTAAGAAGTAACTTCTAAGAAACCTCCGACTGTAAATCTAACTCTCTTAAAATTTTAGTATTTTTAATTATCAAAACATGCATTTGTATGTTAATAAAGTTCATTTGATTTGTAGATATGTGGCAGTTCGTGGCAAAACTGTGAGCCATGTGTGCAACCCATAGAACACCTAGGGATTAGTCGGAAAAGGGAAAAATTTGCGAAAGATGCATCATTGAAAGTAATGACAAAAAAAATTAAATTTTCCACTTTCAGCCTCTGAATCATGAGCAATATACTTCCCTGAGAGAATGAGAGAAAAATATTGAAGGCCCGGTAAAGAGTTAAGTGAAGCAAATTACATTTCGTAAGTATCCTTAAGAGTATGCGCATCCAATGCATTATTGTGACGCAGAGTGGTATACCATGAGACGACCTTCGTAGGCTTGATTCACAGTTTACCTTAAAATATCCCGAGCGAGGACGAATCATCTGCAAAACTGGAACACCATAAGGAAATGTAGTTTATTCCATCGCAAGAAGTGAAATGAGGCGCTCGGGACTATATAATGTTAAGCCACATTGAGGAAACTTTACAGGAGAGACATCTCAAGGTTCGAAAAATTCCATAAATCAGGTGATGGACATAATAGGTATGTTTATTGCATTATTAGGTACTATATACATTAAGGTATTCTTGTCACATGAAATAGAACATTTAATTACTATATATTGTGAAAAACAACGTTAAGTACTTGGAATAGGTATAATTTTGTGGCTTGTCATTGCATATCACCAATATTTTAGTGCCAATATTGGCTTTGCTGATCACCATTGACATTGCTCTCAGCGTCATCTAAGAAACTGCCATGAGTTAATTCAGGTTCATCAACCCGCTTTGTGGCTTCGTATTGAGTCAGGGATAAATAATGTCCATGATGCACCGCAGGTATACAGGGAAGCAGGTCCATGACGTCAGACATTTTCTTATGCAGTATAGGAATGGGCCAACGATTATTTGGTATTAAGTTCGTATTCCACGATGTCTGTGCAGGACGACCACGCTTCTTCACATTAATTTCACGGAAGTCTCTGTGAACAGTGTGCTTCAGGAAAATTGAATCAGGATTTGAGGCCAAAACTTTGAACACTGCTGCTTCTGAAAAGTTAATAGGATATCTATCTGTTGCTGTATTTCTTTTCGTTATGTGCTGTGCTGGCACTTTGCTGAACCCTAGGAAATCTTCTTGTTTCATAACTATCACGGCAAATTTATTTTCTACTCTGCTTTTCTTAACAATATCAACTCATTCAGTGGGCGAGAAAACTTGACTAGCATGGCGCCTTTCGTATTTCTCAATGGATGCAAAATCTCTATTGGATGGCAGTCGTGTGTAACCACTAATCAAAAATATGTGTTCAATTTCTTTGAAATTGTAACCACGTACTAGTGACAACCACATGCGCATAACCGTCCAGTTCTTACTTTGTCCGGCACAGTTATCTGAATAGCATATTATTTTGGAAGCACAGCTGTTTGCCTGCAGAAACTTTAATATACAGGTACATATCTCATCACTGCCGCGTTTTGTGACATTATCAGTCCACATGTACGTGTCTCCAATACCTGTTCCACAGTCATGTATACCCACGTTATACATCCATGTTTTTCGCTTGTAAAAAGCTGGACCAACAGTAAGTTTTGGAACAGGGAGAACCTGCTGCAAGTCAACTGAGATGAGCACGATACTGGAATCACTCTTGGCTCTGGCGATATCTGCTGTCATAGTAGCCTGCATTGCTTCTGCTTTCCGGTGATGTAGTTCTCTTTTCTTCCTGAGGTCGTGGACTTCTTGTTGTTCATTGGGTAGGTTACAGGAGCTAATCTGAGTAGCAATCTCGTCACATACTTTACTGGTGTCGTAAAGGGGCATCTTGAAGCCTATGTTGTGTTCTGTGCAGAAAATCCGTCTTTACTTATCCTCTTTAACACTGGCAATTTTTTGTTACTCACAGTACGGTAGATAATGATCCCAGCACAAAGAACTGATTGTCATCTCGCAGTCAAAATAAACCTTTTGGGGATTCTTGTGTCTGATGTAGTGACTCTGGTAAGTGGGTATGCTTCGTATATAATAGTGAACACCTATTATAACTTCAAGTGGATATTTCCGATGATTTTTATGGTGCCTCCTTTGGTCTTTCTTATTTTTATTTATTTTATTTATTTCATCAATCGGAATGCAGCCTCGAGGACCATTTTACATCAGGCGTTGTAACAGTAACAAAGGACAACATACACAACCATGTCCTGGGAGCCTTCCAGGCGGGACTCGAACCCGCGACCTTTGGGTTGGCAGGCGAGGACGTTACCCCGCCGAAATGCTCTTTACCGAGGCCGAAAAACTCTTTGCTACTAGCAATTTGCCGTGCGATGGTTTCCACTCTTCCTCTTGATTTTTGTAGCCCATGTACAGAGAGAAATGCCGCCTTACAGACTTGGATGACTTCGCCTAGCACCTTAACAGAGTACGTAGCGTTGATCTTTCATGAAGACTGCTCCTTTTTCCTTTTAGTCGGGTGAGAGCATTTTGGAGGTGCCGTTGATGTACACGAAAAGATGCAGCTGTTTTGCGCATCAAAATTCCCCATTTTCCAGAAGACATGGAATATTTTGGAAGCCGCTTCTCCTATCGTCATGCATTTCCGACGGGAAGCACATGGAGGTCCCATTTCTCTGGCAACTTCTTTCTGTTTGGTTGCATCACTTGTGTACTCTTGACCCTTAAAAATAAAACAAATATGTCCATGTTACAACATATTTAGGTAACAAATCATATTACTAATTTAATGATATTAAAACAATATTTTTCTGCCGGCTTTCCTAAATAATAATGTTAATTATTATTTAATTAAAATAATTTATCTAACATTATTTGATTCCGGTTAATAGCTATGTTTAAGTACATACTAGATTCCGCCGGCGTTTACGTTTAGCCCTTTTACTCGACTGCGGTATCCGCTGCCGCCATCGTTGCCTTCCATCCTTAGCAGGTGAGATGGCCTCCTCTCTAACAGCTGGAGTTAAGTCTTCCTCCTTGAGGAAGAAAAAATAATGCAAAAATTACTAATAGCATGAACCTACGAAACTACACCGAACAATACAGAAATTTAACAGCTATAGAATGGCAAGCCACAATAACCCCTAAAGCAGTCACCTAGTGATGCCCATAACAAGTATAACAATCATTTATGGTTAATGGACTCCAGATAAATATCCTAGAAATTGTCCCATAGTTCATAATTCCATTACATATTAGTGTTATTTAACAGTAATACATGAAGTGCACTGTCACGATAAGCCACAATCACATGCTATAATATAGCATGCCACATAATTACATTTTGTTGATGCTTATCTCTGATGATGATGAGATATCACATGGATTTGGCTGATAATCCATATCTACAACACTGTCATTGCACGAGGATTCACTCTAAAAACTATTGGCTTCCGTATCGGTACCTTAAGGCAATTATTCATCGGAACAACTTGCGCTGTTTCCTCTGCAAGACACCATCTTGCTGCGGCTTATCATACTAAAGCACAAAAATGACGTGCTGGGTCTTGGTGCAATACATAAAAACAGGGTATGTGTTGCAATCTCTTGGTTTCTTCAAATACTACACCGCCAGCGGCTACCCATCCTCTAGCACAGGGGTCTCCAAAGTACGGCCCGCGGGCCACATTTGGCCCGCAAGATGATTATATCCGGCCCGCAGAAGAATTATGCGGAAATGCGCCGCATAATATTTGCTTGGATGGTCGCTACTTGTAATTAATTAGTTTCCAAATTTAAATCTCAGTTTAGTAAGATTTAAAAGTAAAAACGCAGTAACATCGTTCATATTAATGGTTCTGTGGTGAAAATAGGAGAACTTGCTGGTAGAGTTCGTCGTCATCGACACACGATAGTTTAATTTCACATAGCTAATTAGTTTATGAAATTTTTTGATTTAGATAAAACTCATATCCAGAGTTTCCTATTTATGCCACACATAATACAATACTTCGTTCTTTTCCACACTTTTTATTACGATACGATCATGGTTTCGACAAATTTGTGTCATCTTCAGATACAGAAATATGTTCACGTTTGCCTTAAATACCTTAACAACCAGAGATTGGGGGGGGGGGAAAGGGGATGGAGAGGGGGGACGGATATAATACTAATCCTCCCCCCTCTTCATCCCCTTATCCCCTTCAGCCCCACCCCCCAACCTCTGGTTGTTAAGGTATATAAGGCAAACGTGAACCTATTTCTGTACCTGAAGATAACACAAGTTTGTCGAAACCATGGTCGTATCGTAATAAAAAGTGTGGAAAAGAACGAAGTATTTTATTATGTGTGACATAAGGAATTTCCACCAGTTGAAGCCGGAGACTTTGTCTTATATTTCCTATTTATATTTATTTAACAACGGTCCGCTAATAAGTGTTCAAGTACCCATTGTGGCCCTCGTTTCGATATATCTGGAGACCCCTGCTCTAGCAGATAAGAAAGACGTAATAATCTCAATATTGCTCAGTCTGTGGCTTACCATTATCTAGCCCCGAGCGCCACAAATATGTACTCAAAATGATCGTTATTCACAATTATTGCCTGTCAAGACATCGTGTTGTGCAGTGTTTATCTTGAATTGATGCGACATAATAACGTATATTGTCAGACAAGCGAAGACTACTTAAGTTGACCCGCCATTTTGAATGCACCTGGCCAGCGATTGGGAGATCTGGTTTCGAATCCCGGTCAAGTGAAATGATTTTTTCCTGATGAATTTCACTCTCTTTGGTGTATACTTTTATTTTGGTTGATTTACGTTGCAATATCGCGCTTACTTACGTTGCTTACACCTTTACCTTTAAATATTCTTTAAATGCTGGAGCTGACCTTGAAAATATATTTTTTTTAACGTGCGAAATCATTTACTTAATTATAATCCAAAATTATAACTTTTTTTGGCAATATTTTTCATGGAATACCCAGTCTCATAAAATTTATAACACAATAAATCAATAATAGAGTGTATTGGAGAGATGCCATGTAAATAATGCTAATGCTTTACATTGGTAATCAGTATTGTAAGACACCTTTAAAGCCTGTTATATAAGGAGTAGAATTCAGAACTCGATGATGTTCATGGAGAATATTTTGGGATAATATATCTATTTTCATGGAACGGCTACCTTTTTTTATTTTGAAAATTGCAGCCTCGATGATATTGCATAAGTTCTTCCTTAAAACATATGAAGCTGTGCATATCACCAGTCTGGGATGCCGTGAAGGGTTCAAAATTAGTATCTCCGAAAAAACATCAGATTGCTCATTTCCTTTCAATATTTTCTTGTTTTTCCCATAAATATTCTTGTTAGATTTCAAGGCTCATTTATATTTTTTAGGATAGGTCTGTCAGCTACAGATAATCATAAAGACACGAGATATTGATGCTTCGGTCATCAATGTCGCCGACGTGTAATTGCAAGCGCGCGTACATTTGCGTACTCCACAGAGAATCAGAGAGCATTGGGATCAGAGTTTTTAAAGGTGGTTTGCTATACCTCATGGCCTTGTCTTCCTGGGATGATCCTATTTATTGGGTACACCTGATGACCTTTTCGTCTCATGCGATAATGAATATGATTAAGGAAATGCCTGCGTTATTTTCTAGAGTAGTAATCCTGGCTTCTTTCCTACTTCCATTTAGACTGAAAAAAAGAAATGAAATGGAGTCGGAAATGGCCCAATCGCTTTGATTTGTGGCAGTGACGTCTGTGAGAGGAAATTTATCACCAAAGCCGCAGCGATAAGCTCGGATATAACCCTGATAGATGGCGGTCACTCCTCTCTTTCTATGCTTTCTCCAACGGCTCGAAAACGACCTCTGATTCCTATTCCATTTTCTAGCACGTGTGGCTGCGACTCGATTTAGCATACTTACGCTTTGCTCTTTGAAATGTATGCGCCAGAATTTCCATTTAAAGTTAGATATGCAATTCACATTATAAATTTATACTCTTCTCAATAGGTCCTCAAAGGTGACATTAACTATTAACTATGCACTTGCTGTCATTTTAACCCATTAGTGACTGAATTAATATATATTTAATCTCTTTAACCTTAAATATATCTACATAAAACGGTATAAGGGTTCATGCGCTGTGCTAATATGAAAAAAAATATTGAAATACTTATTTAAATTTCGACGGAAAAATTAGTTTTAAATTGAATCAATCCATGTGGAACAAATATAATCGTTTCAGTATACCCCCTCTTCTTTCTTAGTTTTTGTTATTGTTGCGACATAACTTATGTTGCAACATAACATATTATACCTTGATGATTACAAAGGTTGTGGAAATGAACAATGGCTTGATAAAAAAAGATATAAAGTATAACTATGTACTCCCGTAAGTTAAATATTGATGACCTATGAATTATAATTGGCAATATATGTAATATAACTATGAATTCTTGAGTCGATTCTTTAAGTTTTTTGCAGTCATTAATTTTTGTTAAAAATAAAATGTTTTAGCTGAAAAATATTTGAAATTTGCCTTGCAACTGTTGCCACATGGTGAAGCTAGTCCATAATGGGTTAATGGAAATAAGGAAATCATTGTATTGCAGGATAGAGCATTTCCTGGGAAATTAAAGGAAAACTGAGGGATCTGGGAAAGATCACCACACAACATTCACACCGCTTCGTGGTGAAAACAATGTATCCGACAAATAGTGTCAGTTTTTATTTTGTGAAACATTTTAATTTTCATAAGAAAAGAAAAAATATTTCATGCATTTATCCAAACTTGTTTTTAATTACCAATTTAGGTTTAGACCGGTAACCTTGTAAATATCGATTGCCTGTCGATAAACTAAAAGTGTAGATAATTATAATTTAAAATTTTTTCTTTTCACATTAAAACCATGTTAAGTCGATTCTCTAGCTCCACCACCGGTACATATGTCGAGTAAATACGCGCTAAACGCTGGTATTCGAATGGGAGACTTGGATGAAAAAAAGTATCATACTTATTTCTCTTTTCTGAAGTACCTACTGAAAATAGAATTTGACGCATTAATCGAATACGATAAAGCCTTAAACGCTATATGATTATGGTTTTTTTACTTTTAGAATTTTTTCTTGTTAGATTTAGATTTTTAAAATTTTAGATTACACAAGATTTGAGTGCATCTGTGGAACGGCATATATCGGGCAAACGAAAAAAGTAGTGAATTGCACAGACAGGAAATGAGGAATAGGTAGCGTTCCACTGTGGTGTAGCATGCTTATTCCGAGCCTGGACTCACCATCAAATTTGAGGACGCCAAGGTGATCGTCAGGGAATCTCGTTACTTCCCGAGAATCATTCGGGAAACTATAGAGATATCGAAAGATCCGAAGATATTCAACCGGGAGGACCTCTACAGCTCTTGAAAGAGACTTTTCCGTGCGAAACCTCAACATGGACAATTCCCGCCAACGGAGGAAAATGACGCCACCAATCATGACTTAGCGTAGACGGCCTATGTAAGGCCGTCAGTTACCGGCATTATTACTTTAACCTGAAGACGCCAGCTGGAACTCTGGCGAAACTGTTGTCTTAAAAACGATACGGTGAAACACCCGAAAGAATGCAGCCTTCAACTTCAAAACACCGCGGAATCCATCGCACCAACTGATTTTGTTTTACTGGATTTAGTTCATATTTTAGCTCTGTAATTAGTGTCGTGTGAAAGGGCCTTAAGATAACTAACTAATGTAATCACATTTACAACAATTGTTCTCAACAATAAAAAAAGAAACGTGACACTAATATAAAACAAACCGCTAAAATACAATTCGCGTCTGTCACCTCTCTCCTCCTTTTCCCTATTTCCTTCCCTTTCATGGCTCGTGTACCAACACCCTATACCGCACCTCAGTGCAGGCGGCTCGCAGGGTAGCATGTACGTGTATACGTGAAGAGGACGGTTGGAACTGAGGGAGAGCTTTGCTTCTTCGGTCGGACGAAAATTTCGGCCGACTCCGTTGCTTGTTGGCCTCGAGGAATACTTTGTTAAGGTGCCCACTCTTGACTCCCATTCGCCCCCTCTACCACTCCCTCCCTAGCCTATCCTATCCCTGCTTCTCTACTTGCATTGTGGGTTGGCGGCGTAATTGATTATTCCCTCGGGCGACCGCGGATGCTACCGGCTCGAATCGATTTTCTATAGGGACCCGGACTGCACACCTCCCGTGTTTCCATTTCCTTTTGCAGGTTTCGGGAGTGGCCCACTTTGTGAAGTTTTACATTTTATTCTTCCGCGGGCCAACTCTTCCTTCCTCTCAGCCTCGAGGACGGTTTATATCCTGCTCCTGGGTGAAGTAATTTTTAGGCGGTATCGCGCTTCCAATGTTTTTGCTTTTGGACGCAAAATGGTAGTCAAAAGATGCTAGAGTATTGCTGTTTCAGATTTTAACAGCGATTTTTATTGGAAAATAACACTGGGCAAAAAAAATAAAAATTGTCTTTTTCCTTCACGAAAAGAGTTAATACGGAGAAGGTCGGGAAACCCGAATGCGGTATCAGAATTCTTTTTTGCAACGTTCTCCTTCATTTTTACAACTTGACCAATAGGAACTGATGGCAGTAGATTTACATAGTGATGAAAAACTGATTTCAAGCTTAATTTAGAGGAGATTATGAAAATTATCCGAACTTGTGTAATAGCTGTGGCGTAATGTGGGTAATAGCTGTAGCGATACTCCGCGTATCTCCATTACAGCTGATGCGATGGTACGGTGGATCCGTGATCGAGATCGGGAGATCCGGGTTCGAATCCCGGGTAAGGTGAAATTTTTTTTCTGTCTGGATTCCACTCATTTTCATCTTCCCCACCAAACCCTGTGTTCGTCCTTTTACGTGTTCCTATCCATTTCCATTTCCTATATCTGTATGAATATATATACATATAGTCATAATTGGATGCTAAAGAATGAATTCATTGGAGATGCTAGAGTCATGAGTCATCGACATCGACTTATCGCTTGCTGGAATCAATGATTTTGAAGGATTTAATTATTTTTATTCCTACCATTAATACGGTGATTAAAGAAGTACAAATTACCACAGGTAAATGCGTACCTGGAGCGATACTCAAATCTTTGACTTTTGCCCTGCCGGGCTAATGTGGAGATCATCGCGCTAGGTACCCAGAATCCTAATTCTTGCGACAGTTTTGGCGGATTCGTGGAAACTAGATATAATAGTCTCAGCAAGGTGGTGTGCGTAAGGTAGACTGAATAGCCTGAGCTCCGTGGTTCGATTCCCGGTGAAGGTGGATTTTTTATGGCAATAACTACAATTAGCAGAATTTTTGAGTTTTAGAAAGTCTTGGTTTTAGGATAACATCTCACTCTCTCAAGGTCACATCATCAGTATCCTGTCAGCATCTAGGACACAGGAGGGAAAGTAATTGTCTGCGATATCGATAAGATAAAAGAAAAGACGCGCGTTTCATAACATAACCACTAGGACTGTGTAGTGTGTAAGGAGCCAATGGGGACTTTAGGTTACATTATAGGCTAAGGTTACTGTAAGGCGTTCGCTTAGGAATAATAGATGAAGTTCCGATAATTTAGCTTTTAAGCAACGGCAGTCTGTATTAATTAGTAAATGTGTAGTTTGAGAAACAATCTTGTTTACTGCCAAAATAACCCTAGAAACAATTTAAAAAAATGAAAGTTAAAACTATTATCACCTTTAACCATTAGTCTCCGTGGTGTAGCAACTAGCAAGAAATTAGAAGATTTCCAGCAATCCTGGACCCGCTTCACGCATTTCAGTGGAATATCTAAAAAGTTTCTTTCGTTACTTGTTTTCTCGCATTGCTCTTGTATCCAAATACAACGCAAGTATCAAATAAACAATGTGCTCCGTACCAGGTAGTAATAATCATGCATTTCCTCCCAGAATCAGAATCCCATTTTCCCATGCCCTTCCTTTTGATGCCTGGTGTCCTGATACCCAATCCCACACCGCCTTCGGGCAGCTCGCTGACTCGTGCATAGATGCTGACTTATGTAAATGTGAAACTTACTTAAATGTAATTGTTACGAAGGCTGTATGACCACGAAGATTCTTTTATAGAGCGCAAATCTTTTTTATGAGAATAGGTAGAGAAGCGGTGTAGCCGTAGTTTAGGATTGTTCTATTCATTAATCCGTGAAACACAGTTTGCTGGATGTGTACGCATGACAGGCTTGTTTGAAGAAAGGCTTTGGGTAAGCTGGGCGATCAAATTATACACGAACTTTATTTCCATCCTTACTCCTAGGGACATAATGGGGTTTGGCGTAGACAACCTGATCTTTCCTGAACACTGGGAACCCATGCTTTTGTAGCTGAAGATACGACTTAAGCTGAAACTCTCGTATTTCGCTGGGTTAACGTTGCCCGAAGTCCATCCATTCCCCCGCTAAGCTAAGATGCTCCTGAGCCTTGTCGTAGGCGTTGCTGGGTTTAGGGCATTGTCTGAGAATGTGCGCAATCTTCCCAGGTGAAAGGTGGAGTGGATGGATACGTGAGACCATAGAAGAGGAGATTTGATGAGGGAAGGAACGAGGACATTTCCTTGGGGGGACACCGGAAGAATTATTTTCAAGGTGGGCGTAGGGAGAGAGTTTATAACTCAAGGAATTAAGTCAGTCGCCGGGAAAAAAATAGAATTTGATGAAGGATACACGGGGCGGAAGGGCAAAATTATTGAACGTAAAACATACGGGCCAAGCATTCGAACTAATTTCAAAAGCGTAACCTCTTATCTTTCCCCGTTGCCCCTTGCCGCATAAATTTTGCTAAAAAGTTATGCATACACGCTGAACTTAATGCTGTTTTATGAAAATGTTCTGAATTCAGAATATTTTCCTGTTAACTTTACATGTTTTAAAACTTTCCTGACGCATTTAATTACGCAAAACGTCCAATTTTGAACTTGACCTAATTGTTTTTATCAATATTTATTAAATATATATATATACTCAAAAATCTTTTTCCATATATTTATAACACTTATATTTTATGGAATTAGAAGATCTTGTGAATTTGAGTGGAATTTATACATGATGAAATAACAAATCGTGTAATCTTCGACAATATAAAATACATTGTGGAAAGTGTCACGTTTTGTTATTTCATCAACTTTAATTTGAGTCAAATATTACTAATATTTACGTACTATTAATCCAGTAGGCACGGTTTCCCTTTGTTTGAAAAGTAAAATGCATTGTATTTAGATACGAGAAGAATTTACTATTCATACATTATTTCTGACTATAAATAGGAGCATTTCACGTAATAATTTCTTAGATACATATTGCAGAATGATTCAACACATGGTGAATGCCTTTCTTTATGCACTTTGCGTCTCACTATCAGAAACATAGGAAGCACCTATTTGTAGGATTGGCTTTTTATCCGTTGTTGAGGAATTACCTATGGAAAATGTCTCTCAGTGACGCGACGAGGAATAGCGGGTGATAAGTACGCGTGTATAATTTGCTCGATTATTTAAAGACGCAGATCTAAAAAGACTTTTCTTCCACCGGTCTTCCAGTAGAGGACAGAAAAGTTCCAGAAAAAGTTCATCCATATGATTTTGTTTTCATTTTCCAAAAACTCAAGAAAGTGAAAAAATATTGTTTTTAGGGAATTCGATTATCTGCCAATTTTTGTTATTATTTGAAGTTTCTGTGCACCTTAAGCTATTACAGGTTTCTTTTATCTTTAAGTTGTCAGGTCATATAAATTGACACCTACGGTTCCTCTTTTTATGATGTTTAATTTACGATTATCCTATCGGTGGAAACAATAACGGTTGTCTACCAAGTGAAAGCTTGTAATGACTACAAAACAATCAATAAGTTTTGTACTTTTTTTCGTGTAATTAACACTCGGCAGTATAACACAAAAATATGGGTAGCATAACCTGCATCAGAAGTCCGGCTATCGTTTAAAGCAAGAGCAAAATAGTAGGCTGAAAATGATGTATTTAATAAATGGAAAAAGAAAGGATTACACTATGAGAAATGGAGTATACCATAACAAATTTGTATTCAAACTGTTACAAAAACCACAGATTTTTCACACACACACGACCCGAGTTTCAATGAATAATCATCATCACCAGTTGCTTGTTTCTGGGAAACTCTCTAGAGAATACCATGGTCTCTCTAGAGAATTCCATGTAAACTCGTTGAAGAATATTTTAGTACCCCGGGTTAAAACTCAGATACCTAAGAAAATGAAAACAATTTCTAGGGATTTTCCACACAGTAGACATACAACAGAATAGTCCAAGCTATGAAAGCGTTGATGATGAAAAGGCAACTACCCTGTTCAAAGAAATAAGACAACGAACGAGGAAACAGTATTGAAAGTAGAAAAGATTGGAAGTTTTCGAAACCTGATGTTGGAGGAAAAAGCTGAAGATTAAATGAACAGATGAAATAAGACATGAAGAAGTATGCAGAAGAGTAGAAGAGGAAAGGGCCGTGTGGAATGCTGTACAGAAAAGAAGAACCAGATGGATTGGGCAAACCCTGAGGCACAATGGGTTTGTGAAGAATTAAGTTGAAGGAAAAATAGGGAAAAGTCATAAGAAGGACAAAGGATAAATACATTGGCCAAATAAAGAGGAAAGTACGCAAGAAGAACTAACAGGGAGCAGGGAACTAGATTTAGATGGGGAAGGATGGAGACCTGTATTCAGCCAATCTTAGGATTAAACGACCAATGGATGATGAGATATTAAACACATTTTACTATACATCTCTAGATCGAACAAATTCTAAGATAAAGAGGGGGACGGAGGGACACTTAGCAAATTGTACATTCAGAATTTGCACTTTAATTGGTGGAACATATAGATTTCCTCGGAACACTAATTTAATGACGTTATTGAAGACATTTTGTGGTTTCATGCGGAATTGTGCAAATCAAGGGAGAAAACGATTTTCTTAAAATCATCCCTATCCATCTACTTTTGCTAGCATGTGTGGACTCAAGGGTGATATTTATACGTGTTTTGTTATAAGCAAGAAACAATGGTAGGCATAGGTAATGCCATATTTCTTTTAAAATTCAAGCATTCCAACAACATTATACACATAAAAGGTTTTCTCTCCAAAACATGCATTTGACATCCACCTGTTTTTCTCAGAAAACATAAAATATTTATCTATATGATTAAAGAGAAGTAATAATTCATAAAATCTCACGAGGATCTTTCCCTCACTGAAAGCATTTTAAACAGAGTATTTTTTAAGTATGTGCAAATTGCTTAATTAGAGGTATTGAATTGTAAATATACACATTCTTTATGCCCATCCTAAAGACAAACCTACTTACACTTAATCATGGGGCCATTGAAAACCAAGTAGGTCTTTGGCCTCGCCTAGATAAACCAAGTTGAAGTTAAACCTTAACTATTATAGATAAAATTTTCCATTGGGGAATGTGTAAAATTATGTGTAATACTGACTATATTATATGACTTCTTTTTACTGATATTTCCACAAAACACGACTTTATGAAATGTTATTTGGAACTTAAATGATTACTGAATGTCATTCGAAACGTTTAAAAAAAATTCTAACCTGAGAAATGTATATTAGGAAGCTAGTATACTAAAAAATCATTTATTAAATATTATTTTCATAAATTTATTTATTTACGTTTGCATAGTTCGCTGTCCACCATTTCCCATCTCAGAATTGTGTTTAAGTGATTTTTAATTAACTTTGGAAATCATAACCAACAAGTGATTCCTTTGTTTTCTAAAATTTCTTAATTATTTGGTCGTATTTTTGGTCGTACCCTGTTTTTTTTACGCATAGCATTAAACACGAACTGTTTAGGAAGTGACAAGGAGAACATATATTTGTAGATAGTAATTTTGTGTTAGATTTATTAACCTTGGACTTATTTATACGTATTCGGATACGGACATCATACTATTAAATGGAAAAAGTTTGTATGGCAAGTGATTAATGAAAAGGTCCTCAATTGTTTCGGTCGCGGCTTCGACCCAAACTGACAGTTTTCGTTGAGAGATGCATATTGCCGGGACTAGGGGGAGTCGCATTCAGGCCTTTTTTGTTTTGTGAATGTCGGAAAACTGCGGGCCATTTTTTATCGAGGACATTAAAGGGAGATTGGGGTAGCCTGCGCGCGGCGGGTCCTCATGGGATTTCCCTTTCGATAAATTGAGACCAGAATGTTAAAGCACAAAAGTCATGTCCTTTTATCTCCCATCCTATATCCCTCTGGTCGTTCTACTCATTGGCACATTATTCTCCCCATCCCGAGTTGTCATAAGGGGTTGGCTTTTACGCCGTTCGGTCGGTTTATTCACTATCGCTCATGAAGTGACTCGTATCGGATGTTTACGTCAATAACGACGTCGTGAAATGGCACTAGGTGGTTTTTTTCACAAAACAACTTCATGCTTGTGAAGTTTTCCTACAGCTTGGTTTCTAATTTGAAATATCATCAATTAAACCCATTCATATGAGGCTTTTCTTCCCTATTTTTCAAGTTCGAGTGCCCCATTGATAACATTTTGTTCAATTGGATGTATACGAGAGGATTATTTCTTGTTAATTAACAACAAGTTGTTGGCAGCATTTTAAATTCTTCATTATCTATTTTTGAAGTAAATTAAGAAAAATACAGCGTAAATATTTGAATGAGGTAACTTAAATGGTACTTAATACATACTATGGAACAAAAGGCATAATTCAACTTTGAAAATTATCCTCAATAGCTTAAAAATTACATTTCAGAAGATATTGTGACCCTAGTCTTTAATCTGCGGTTTTACTAGGACTTGAGCCAAAACAGTACTATGCTGTCCATCGATTTTCTCAGAAAGAACGAAGTAGATCGAAAAACGGTATTCATATCTGTGATGTAAGAGTCATACTTACCAAAGTATTTGGTTTCAAACAAAAACTAGATAATATTATACTCTAAACAATTATTATATATAGGTATTTATGTATATATTGCTATTTTACTAGTTTATATCATACTGGTTATATAATGGTACTAGATGAAATCGTTATGGGCACAAATGGGGTAATTCCTTCATGGGTTCCGATTTCCGTGGTTTGTGAAGGATTTGATCTTTTGAGCGTAGCGATTTTCAATTTTTGATGCAGAATGAGACCGCGATGAGATACGTGGAAGACCAAACTCTTCATATTTTAATGCGTTGTATTTTCATTTACACCCATTGGAAATTGTTCAGCTGGGCATATTGTACTTGCATTTAGTTCTAGACAGGACAATAAAAGCTTGAAAACCAACGCGTACCTAATTTTGTTATCTGCTGCTGAGTCCTGTCCCATTTCCACTTTCTAAAGGCTAAAGTGACACTAAAAGCTAAAAGACGACACTTGGGAGGACTTCCTAGACATCACCAGAAGGCAGAGTATTCCTAATACTTTTTTGGTAGAGAAATTCGAAAAATATTAAATACATATTTTAACAGCATAATGTGTCAACTCATGGAAATGCGTGACAGAAATTATCTTAAAGAAAACACTATAAAGTCCCACAGAAAATTTATCATGCCTTCGTTTGGGCAACTTTTGCCATTATCAAGGTTATGAAACCTTGATAATGGCACGCGTTGCCGAAAGTTCGGTCGGTGTAATAAATTTTCGGTGGGATATTACTATTTTACTTATTATGATATTCGAAATATATCCATTTATCTTACTTACCAGAAGAGGCTGTAAACTGACTACCCTCATTAAAAAGACTATAACCAATATTTTGTTGTTGTTATATTTTATTGTAAATTGTTGGCGTAACGCTACCTATATATTTAAAACATTTCGGTAGCACATTCACGACTCATCACACTTTGTTTTGCATATCATTCTAGGAATATTTGCTCAAAATATCTTATTCTTAAGAATGCGTAAACAATGCTGTAAACTAAACACTAAATTTCAACAGATACGTCTACATATCTTAATACCTTTTTCTCTTCCGTTATAAATATCATTAGTTTTGATAATCTTTTTCTCCCATATGCATCCTGTCTAGAGTTCGCAAAATGTTCCGTAGTATTCTGCAATAGTAGGCTATGATGAGGCTTTTGTATGCTTCTAATTTTTATATTAATGTCTAAACCTTCAAGTCAAAATGAGACATAAATGCGTCTTACCAGACTCTTTAATTATAAAAATACCCTGATAATTTTGCGGTACTTCTCTCTTTTAAAGAAAAAGTAGTTGCTTAAGAGTTCTTTTCTTTCACTTCTTAGACGAAGGAAACTAACTCCAAGAGATGATAGAATCGAATTGCTAAATGTACACTTATTGTTCTTTAATTGCTTCTTGCTCCTGAATTGAGAGAAGTACAAATGCTCGTAAAACCATCCTTATTTGTTCTCGGTCAAGTTATGAGACAACTGTTGTTCATGTGGTATTTTGCCAATATTTGAAGATATTTATTATTCATCAAAATATCATTATTAGTCGTCGAAGGTTTTTCGTGGGGTCTAACGTGCACCTTTCATTGTTAAATTCTGTCATGATATTTAACTAGTTTAATTTTTCCGAATTTCGGTCGATCCTTCGTCAGAAGAGATGAAAACTTTCCCACCGGCATTAACCATCTAACCTGCGAATTAAAGCATTTAAATGTGATTGTTACCACGTTTATTACCGTACGGCGAAAAAGATTCGAAGCTGAGTACCTTGAAATTTGACGCCCTGGCCCTGAAGCAGATGCTTGTTTTCCAACTCCGGATTACGCACATCGTCGGCGATATTTGAATTAATCCTTCGCTGAGGATAGCGGATCCGAGGATTTTGGTCTTAAGAGAGGGTGAAGTCCAATAGGGTTTCGAGGAGGACCCCTTTTAAAAAAAGGACGTTCTGGAACTGTAGAATTTTGCTTACCTTGCATTTTTACAGTAATTGGGGGTAATTTTCTACTTAAACCCTAGCTGGAGGAAGAAGATGGTAACCTTCATCCCTTGAAGTAGCTGCAACATATGGTGAGCTTGGATATTAAACAGCTTGTGGATTCACAAAATGATTAGGAAATGAAATGAGGTATTTTAGTCTATGTTCTACAATATTTATTTATTTCCCCTCCGTGAGAGTCAATTTGATGTGATAGGTAGTCAATTAGGTAGGTAATGCATTAGTAAATATGCTGGTTCTTTAGACAGGCCAAAATGTGTTCCCACCGTACAAACGAAGGTGAAAGTTTCGTGAAGTATAAGTGTGAGATTTTTAGTGTACTATTTTGTCCAAAATCCGATTTTCATCGCTATAATTAAAATAAAGAATGTTAGATCTTATTTGGTGGATAAAATAACCTATCAAAGTAGGCAAATATCCTATTATTAACCCTACGAATCAGTGTTATCCTATCAGAGAATCATTGTTAGTATATAATGAATTACCTGCGTCATGTTCAATGAAATTCCAGTTTTTTTGGGCTAAATGTCTATGCTAATGTACTAATTTCCACCAAGGCATTTATTAATTATTCAGTCGGTGATGAATTCATTACATACGAATTGTGCGGCCATACCTATAAATTCCCATTGCTTTCCTTATAGCGGTGTTCTTTCACTCCGAAGTTGAGAAAGTCGTAAATCTGAGCCAAGTTTGCATGAGCATCTTTTAAAACTTACCAACCCCCGGCCTCTCGTAAACTTTTCACTTCTCCCGAGTACCGTTATCATTTATATTGAGAATCCGTATTAATTTCGGCACGCGAAAGCAACTGGACGATGTGCTTAAGTTTGCCTTATAATTATGAACTTTCACAGAGTCAGTAATTACCTATATTGGCATGCTGTTTTTTTTTTCATTAAGAATTTTGAATTAAAAAATTATGGCAATATGTTCTTAAAGTAGGTAAATATTATTTATCTGCGAGGGTTGAAGCTGTTATTATATGAGGAAGATATAAAAATTCATAATGAGATAATCAGTAGTAACAGCTGCCCTGACGAATATATATTGGCTACATTATTCATGTATGCTTCAATTCTCAAAACGTTAAGTTCTTCGTTAACAATTTCCAATATTCAATTTAGTTGTGAAACTATTTTACATTAAATAGCGTTAATAACCAAACGAAAGACTTATCAATAAGTGGGTATTGATAATAAATATTTAGTAACTCGATATTTTTCTTTATTACGAATCTTCGTTTGAACTCACCATAATAACCTACGTGAAATAACCTCAACATATTGTTAGTAAAATTTACTAAAGGATTGTTTATAATCACCAATATCATGGTGTCTACGATCGCTCTGGCTTATTCCATGAATTATTGTAATTAGCTTCATTACCTCTTTTTAATATTAAAGCTATTCAACATTTGTAACCCATAATGATTCATGTGTCTTCCAGAGTAATATATTTCTTGCATTTTGATAATCATTATAATTTTCTTATAATTAAACATTTTTCCACTACTTTCATTGTTTCTTTCCGAGTTCCTCTCGATTTATTTTATTAACCACCATACAATTCCGCATTTTCTCCATATCAGCACTTAAGCTCTTAAATTTAGTCAACCAGTTACGAGAATAACCAAAAATGTCTAAATATTGCTCTGAGCGTAGATATACTTGGATTATATCTAATAAAATACTCATTGGCTATTACGTAGATGATTAATATCAATCTAAATAGATGCGAGGTATTTGGGCTGGGGTTAATTTTGAAGTATGCAAAATAATGAGTTCTCCAGATATACGAGATCATCTCAACTCCAAATGAGTCTTTATTTGATATTTTAAATGTTTTTTGAGAAAAACAGCGTACATAACGTATTTTATTGACAGCGGAATCAGATATTATCAGACATAACCCATATTCTTACTGGTGGGAGACTCCTTAAAAATTAAAGGAAATCCAGATATAGTTTGTCAGGTATAGTTAAGTAAAATTATTTTATAATGGCATGCAAATATTAATAAATGAAGAACCACGAATTTCATAGAATGTGCAGAAAATCAAAGCAAATGAAATCGCCCTGTTTTATGAAAAAATACATAACGTAAACCTACATTTTTTTTTCAAATAAAATATTTCAAATAAAAAAGAAGTTTCATACATTAATGATGAGATGGCTACTTACAGTAACACCCCGTGCTGAAAAATTTTCATTTGCCATTTTCCTGCAATCGGTACTAGCAGGGTGGAAAGGCAGGTCTTCTGGAAAGGCAGGGAATTTCATTGTGTCTGGAAAGTCATGGAATGTCAGGGAAAATGAAAAAAAAATCTGGAAAAGTCATCTTTGTTGTAAAAGTCAAATGTTGATTTTTCCTCATCCTCTTACGCATAGGTATATTTAAACTTCGATGTTTAAACATACCGCGCTTTGCTGACAGTCGTTTCGATACCTCTATGTGGTTAAGCAATCATTGAGTTAACATAGAGCTAGTCCAATCTCAGGCCAAGTTGAACAGCGGAACGGTTGAATCATTTGCAGGAAATGCTCCCCTCAACCGAAGAGCCGAGTATGGCCCATTACATATTGGGCTCTTGACAGGGACGCAGCATTTTTGCTGTTACCGTCAATCCAGTAGTGGTGCGAAGAAACCAATGGGAGCTTACGAATTAGGGAGAAGAAAAAAACAATCGCTAATTTGCCGCCGAGCTAGCGCGCACCGCCACTCGGTACTTTGCTCGGTAGTTTTGCCGACGCAATCCAGCCAGTGGCCCACGTAACCAAACGGAGTCATACACACTGGGCGGATTTTCTACCGTGGAAGCATACTAGACATTCTAGAACGTTCGTTGTAGTGTGCCTAATTTTAGATGATTCACTCATTTCATGGTGCAAACAAGACTTGCCCTACAGGACAGAATTCGTCAAATGACGAAATGGACATTAGAAAATAGCAGAAAAGCTTATTTTCATTACTCCTCAAATCTATAATACAGTATAAAAAGCTCCAACCTCTGCTCTTCTCTGATTAATTGAATGGATCGGAATAAGACGATTTTTTTATTTTCCTGTTCCTGTAAGAGAAATAACTTTTCGTCGGTAAATTTTATGCATGAAAAATTACATTAATCACATGAAAATCTAAAAAGAATAAGGCCGTGTTCCAATTCACATTTGAGGTGCCTAGCCGTACTTATTCTGGAAGTGACGTCACGTTTTCAACCTTTGGGCCAACTTGACGTGCATTAAATCGGCTGGCACGGGCTAGTACGAGGCAAAGCGTAATAACCGGCCGTACCACTCGTACTAATCCAACATAGCGTCCTTGCGAAGCTGCACTGAACATTTTAGTTAATTTTAAAATATACGTAAATCAACTCAATAAATCGACTTATAAATTTTTTTTTTCAGAGAAATGTGTTTCAAATTACAATCTAAGTAACCACTTAATAATGAGTTATGCAAAGCAATTACATTCTGTGGTCCGCCTGTACTACATAGTCATAAGGATATAGCATGTTAACGCCTATAAAAGGCTTGGGAGATATTCCAACGTAGCAACTGGCTAAGTGGGAACACATGTGATGAGATACTAAAAGAGTTTCAATCTGTTGCTCGGAAGGAGGCTTCACGAGCTGCCTTCAAACACTATGAGAAATCCACGCAGCGCCTTGATCATTTTTTGAACGTTTGTTCCAAATCTCGTTTCTGATGATCTAGCAAATTTTATAAATAAAAGTCGTCATATTGAGCCATAACAATGATTTCGTAGAGCGGTGTTTTTTATTAATAAACAAATGATGATGGAAAAAATATCAAATAAATCTCTAATTGGTCACAGAATTGCTTATGATGCCATTAAATGCGAAGGTGGATTTTCTAAAGTTGTCATAGGCAGACATGTTTACAATGTCACTCTTTTAGTATTAGAACATAAATTATGGAATTAATGTATGAAATACGCTAGAAAACTATGAAGGAAGTCAAGGTGATGAATTATGTTGAAATGAAGCGGTTGGCCGGTAGGAGAGTGGAGTCAGGAGCTGCACAAAACCAATCTTAGGATTGAATACAGCTGATTAAAGATCTAGATTGGGAAAGTATGGACAAGGAAACCAAAACAAACCTATCCAGTAAATGAGGAAGATAGTGAATAAACATTTTTGAAATAAAAATAAATAAGTTTATTTACAAGCATTTTAGTGAGTTTTAACCATGTTATGTCATCAATGTTGATTTTTTTATGTGATATCGCAACGTTCTAATGGCTCATAGTTAACCCAAATACCTCGGTTGTCGGCATCGGTTGAGGACAAATGGTGTCCGTAGTTTACTTATCTAGAAGTTTACTGCTGATTAGTAATAAATGCTAAACAGGTTAACGCGGAGAAAACGACCATCTTAGAAATCAAAAGAGAACAATAATTCATTGATTATTATTTTTTATCTATTGACTGCTTATTACTTGCAAATTCCCAATTTTGTTCTATAATCATTGAGAAATACAACCATAGATTTAAACCATAAATTTAAACTTCAACGACTGCTCCTTGCGTAAGAGGAGGTGCAACGCCGGGATAAGCCATCATCAGAAAATTTCAACTAGTCATTTTTACAAAAAACAGTTCTTCCTAATATGTATCTTTTCCTTGTCTACCTATTCTTCATTGGGGGAAGAAGAGATTCAGAGTTGGTGGAGTGGCGAAAGGGGACGTTTTTGCCTAAGTTCCGGGCAAGTTTTCGGCCACGTGAGAAGTTCGCCTGTAAAAGGGCCACCAAGGCCCCCTCATTCCTGGGAACCTCTCAACCCTCTTTTGACTCCGGGCGATCCTCTCCGGGAGTGCCCGGAATCGCAATCACTCACTCACCCCCTCAACCTAACCTCAATCCTCATCCCGGAGGCTCTTTGAGATTCTCTCTCTCGCTTCTCCTCCATCGCAGATTAATTCAGCGAGCACCGCGGCACGACCTCTTCTCCCGAACCTCTCATTTCTTTTCGCACCGTAAGATCAAGGCGATATTTATGGGATGCTCCCAAGATATCCGTCCGTGCCAATCCGGAGTTTTTCATGGTTAAACGGATGCCTGCAATGGAAGATTTGGCTGAAATATATTCACCAGACACGCCATTCACTGTAAGTGGCCGGGGAATGAAGATATATTATTTTACGCTAAAACCTTGCTCTTCTGCAGTTTTCTGCTAAGCCCGAGTGGAGTTATTTTCCATGACAAGCGTCAACTTTTAGTTTCACGCCATGTAAATCATTCTGGACAATTTTTACAGATGGCCAAGTATTTTTTAAATTAATAATTGGCATTAATTATTTGATGTATTGTTAACTACACATTTTCTATGATGTAAAATGTTTCTTTTTCACGATATAATTTGAAGCGTGTAATGTGACAATAAAATGTGTCAGAAATATTAACTTTTTGAACCAAATTGCATTTGAACCACAGGCTATACTCTAAGAGACATATTGATCAAATCCTTTCTCAAAAATTCAATGATTCCCTCCATCATACTGCAATAAATTACTTTCTTCATCACTTATATTTTGCTGCATTAACGGGTTATAAATTAATAAAAGGAATTTTTTCCTACTTCTTGTGGTTTTTATAGTTGAAAGTTTTCTTTTTTATCTTCATTTGTTGCTTAATATCAGGTGGAGCTTGGAAACAAAATTAGCTTAAGTATGGAAACTGATGTTCAGCTCCTTGTATCATAACGTTTTATTATACGTAGGTTATTTTTATTGTTATATATGTTCAAATGTTGACTATCTCTTCAACTTAATAGAAAAATTTCATTTATAGCCATGAAACTTACTCTATCAAACTGCTGAATTATTATTATCAAAACGATAGCCAATTTTCCTTGGATCGTGACATTGAATAACATCTGGATTGACATACACTAAGTCATAGAAATATCGTGAATTGCTTTGATGATATGGTGAACTCCTTTTGGCATATTTTCGTTGCAAAACTTATAAAGTTTTATTTTAAGTGGGTAGCATATTAATTTTTCACATCTGATTTTAAAATAAGCTAAATTTGGAGTTAATTATCTACTGAATAAGGAAAAATGACCTAAAAAATACCACATCGAAAGATGATCAATTGTAAGTGGAAAATGAAGGCTGGGTGTATAGCGATTCTGTCAGCTCCATTTATCTGCATCTGAGAGGCGGACTTGTGACAATATTCGAAACATGTGACTCCCTCCGATATAATCATGCATCAATGAGTGTTTTATGCGTCACAAAGGTCATATAAGTAGCACATTAATTGGCACCTTCTCCTGAGGATTCATGGAGAAATACTGGTACCGTTTTAGGTTATGAGTATGCAACATGAACAGCTTTTCATGAAAATAATAGCACATTATTATTGATTTCCGCTACAGATTACATAAAATAAGATTTTCTCTCTCGCTATAATTTCAGAAAGACTACTTTGAGAAACAATGACAGTTGTTATCTTATCACAAAAATTTATTGCAGAACCTATGACATGCCGATTAAATAAAACGACTAATATTGCAGTGTACCAAGGTTTAAATGCAATTCAAGCCTTAAATAAAAACCCTTTTTTTACACGTTGGGAGGACAATTAAGTAAAATATAAGTAAATAGTGCAAATAAAAATATAAATGTACAATGATGGTGATAACCATTGTAACAATGTGTATATTCACTTGTTTTTTGGAGGTAGAAAGGATTGTTTGAAAAGGTGGTAATGCGAAGAAGTTGGTTTTAATGGTGACCCTACATAACCCTTACAGAAGAACGGAGCAGACTACTTCGGCGACACCAGCTTTTAGGATATGATCAAAGGGAATAAGGCTCTAGGTTTCCCCTTAAAGTTCAATTCCACGACTTTCTGAGTTTACTTTTTTTGCGACGTGGATCTGCTCCTCTACTTTACGGACGCAAAGTTTTGGTACACGGTCTTTCGAATGATCTCGCGAAATAAGATTTTGACCTAAAGCGGCCTTTGAAGGTAAAAAAGGGTGACCGGGCAAAGGTTTGCCTTAGGGTTGATCCCTATCCAATTCATCGAGGCGTGGAATATCGATTTATCAGTTCAAAGTTTCTCTCAGCGAAGTCATAGGTCGAGCAGGAGAAGCATAGCTAATTTGAGTGGCCTAAATAGCGGATAAGGTCATACCCTTTGTTGGCTATAGAAACACTGACTGACACTCGTTAATTATGGTTTTGTGATTCAGCCCTATGAAGTGCTCAAAACAACTTTCACTGGTCAACATAATATTGATAAATACTTACTTTCTAGAGTAATATGTTATAGTTTTACTGGACTATTAGTACACACGGACTAAAATGTGAATTTATTCAGTGAGTAAACATGAGTTTTTTAAAGCAGTTTCCAAAGATTATTTACTTTGTGGATAAAATATTACTCTTTAAAGATATTTCTGACATATTTTTATGAAGTGTCCCTCAATTTTCGTTTTATTTTGTAAACCTTCAGTTTAATTATTCACGTATCAAATATTTCCATGAATTATAAATCTTACCTTTTTTTTACTTGTCAGGCTTTAAAAGTTATTTTTATTGTAGTTCAGTTCAAAGTAGTCCAGCATCCAGTGTCATGTTAACTAATGGCAGTCCCACTGAATATGATCTATAATATAAAATAGTTTTAAAAATCACCGGTTTATCGTCATTTCAAATGGGAATTGCAAATAAGGCTGTTTTTGTTGCCTGAGAAGTTACAATAACTTTTTCCAATGAATTTGAGGGTGAACATATGTGATTATCGTGTACCTATAAACATATTAATACAACTGACGGTACTGCAAGAAAATTATTTGTTGCAAAAGTATTAATGCTGTAAAAATACATGAATTTGTTGACAATAACTTTATGAGACTGTAATCACGTGGTTTTTTTATTTCAGGTAAGCGGCGATGCCAGAATTAATTAATCTTCGGTATAAACTGCATGGGATTGATGAAAAAGCTACGTTGGTATGTATAATATAAAAATTTTAAGTTTTTATTAAATGATAACTCATAGCGAATGCAGTTGAGGGAAGTGTTTGACCGATATATTCTGAATGACAATATGCTTTCGGGGAAATGATTGATTATTCCGTATACCACTTGGTGCGTTGTGGCATCACCCCAGTTACGGCATTGACGTCTTCTCAAAGTTTCTTTGTAATGCATTTACTTTAATTTCAGGCGTAGTGATTTCACTAAGTGAAGCCATTAGGAATAGAGAAGAAGTAATTCGCATTTGGTTAGGTTTCAGTAGTCAGAAGAGGACAAATTTATCTTTGAAATATGGTTGCTGAACGAAACGCTAGAATTTTGCTTAAAACCCTTAAACTTCTTTTTTACTTGCAAGTGCTAACATAATGTATGATTCTAATGCGTAAATATAGATATACGTAACAATTAGGATAAATACATACTAATTTTAGTTTTATGAAGAAAATTAAATAATTAATGTTAAAAATGTGCATAGTTATAATTCAATGTTTTATTCGAAGTACTATTAATTGCTCCGGAAACATATATAGAACTGTAGGATACAGTGCAGTTGGAGGTGGTGAACAGGGAAAAAACTGATTCTAGTTTTTAAAAAGTGTTATTTTTATGTGTGATAAGGAACTTGAAATCCAAATTATAATTATCATTAAATTGGTAATTGCTTATTCAGAAGATGTCAAAGCATGATTTCTGGGAACGTTTAAAAAATTATAAGTTCATAAAATACGAATGGGAAATCAGAAGCATCGGAAATACCACAATTATCCCACAGAAAAGATATTACCTACTATTTTCGTGAAAAAAGTAATAATGAGTCTTGGAAACCTTAAAGTTATTTTTAAATCCATAAGAGCCCCTCTACCGTTATTAAATTCCATAAATAAGATGATTTCTGCATTTAAATAACGGTTCCATGCAGCGAATTCAGCTTTTCAAAGCTTCTCAAGTAATTATCGCAATAATTGTGTCACCTAGCTAACTACGTGTAATACGTCTCAATATTTTCTTTTAATTTTAATCATTTAAGAACTTCTTCAGGTACTAATTTCAAAATTTATTCGAGCTAAAATTCTATTTTACCATTCTATCCTATATTATTCTATAGTTGTTTATTAGTTTGCGGAGAACAGAGGAAACCTATCTCATCGTAGGAATGGTATTTTAATATCGTTTCGTAGGAATTTTATATTTAGGTACCTATTATATTATATAGGGATATTTAGGTACTCGGTAATTTAATTTTTTTCTAGGAATTGCATCTCAAGTTACAGGGGTATTGAAAATGAAGTTCGGCAACAAGTTCATAATGCAAACAAGATAGCCGGCTGCATGAACGTCATTACTTGAAAAAAAACCATCATAGAGAGGAAACAAAAATGTATAAAGCCTACCATCTCATATAGAGCCGAACATAGACCGGTTACCTCAAAACGAAGTGGCTGATACAGACAACAGGGATAAGAGCATTCTGTCGAACTTCAGTAAAGACCTTACCTAGACCATGAAAGATGTTACAATATAAGATAAACACATCAAATCCATTATATTGTTGAATTGGTGATCAAAATAAAAAAAATAGTTGAAGGAGCAAGTGTGTAGGACTAATAACAAAATAACTGTAAGATAAGAAGTGCTGAAGACAACTAAAAAATTAATAGAAGCAGCGTAGGAAGACCCAGAAGACGATAGACAATATTAGTATAAGCGAAGAAGAACAGGCCACTGGCCTTATGTAGGAGAAAAATATGTTAATTTTGTTGGCATTTTGTATTTTTAGTAATGATAATTATAATAATTTTGATATTGATTGAAGCTTTCGCAAATCACGATCACCTTATTACGTATACCAAGCGGAACACATGCTGTAAAGCTCTGGATGGCTAAAACCCTTGGTGGTTTGCCCGGGCAGTAGAGGCCGACAGTGGTTTAATTAGAAGTAGTCACTTAATTGTGAGTGAAATGGAATCCGATTTTTTCTAAAACCTCTCATATGTGTATAATGCCTTACTTGTATCTTCTGCGAGACATGAACACCTTTATCCTCACACAATGTCCATCTTCTTTTGTCAAAAAAGCTCTCTACTCCTAGTCCACATTGCTATGGCGTTCTTACATTTCCTCTTTCAGAATTTCACTGCCGTTTATCCGAGTAACCAACATTTTTCCTGTCATAGCCTTCTACTGCCACTCCGTATCTCGTCAGGTATTTCCGTGTTCTCTCACATTATCTCCAACTTCCTTTTCAGTCTCGCTTTCCTCATCAACAAAATATTTTCTTAATTTTTTTTCACTCATGGCAAAACCCCCAATCTACCATCGTCTTTTTTCCTTGAAGATGACGGGGTTGGTAGTTATGAAACTCCGCTCCATTTTTTTTCAGATATAATTCATCACTGATCGTTCCTTTATGTCCCCACTAAAAGTCTCAGCTATCTGTATGCTACTTTGTAAATGATTCTTTTCTGAACATTTTTTCTGGTAATGTCCTCCCTGTTACCAACAAATTGCTTTGTTTTGATAACTGCCACTGCTTCTAGATAACGTAAAATAAAAACGAACTACACGTACCTACAGAGATTTTAATCATATTGCGACGCGTCTCAGAAATGTATGACATAGGATCTAAAATAAATATTATACAGGTATGCCCGATTTTCTCGTGGTAATGAAGATTCATAACTTCGACGAATTAAGGCTTGAATTCATTATTTTATTGGATAACGATGTACTGGGCTTGCTATTGTCGGAAATAGCAAGGATAGCTTCCTTTGTCACTTCACTCAATTATTTTTCACCTTGAGAATTCTAAGGCTTCACGCCATCAGTCTTAGTGGTCCCAGAGAAGGTGTTTTGTGTATTTTGTAAAAGTTGTACGTAGCATTATTGACATATGTTCATCTTAAGTAAAAAAAATAGAGAAAACGGTTTCAGGCTTGATTTTGTGGTATTTTAACATCACGAGGAAAATGAAAAATAATATTGTCAATACCACGTAAAGGTATTCTCCGTCTAAAAGAAACATTTGCCACAAATTATTTTAGGGTACTATTTAAATAAACGACGTTGTCATCTCCTTCCGGAGTAGCTACTTCGTGATTAATATATTGTCATAATGTGATACTATTTTTTTTATTATTTTTATTAATATGAATTTCTGCGATAGAGTGTTGAATACCTTTTAGTTCTCACTCAGCTCAGAACTTGAAACTAACAGATTGCTCTGATATGAACAAAAGGGACGGAGGCGTGAAAGGGCAACGTTTTTTAGTGGCGTAATCGAAAGTTATCATGTGGTTCTTGAGCGTAAGATAAGGTTAGCATAGGTGGTGTATTCTTTTATTTAATTCTTGCCATAAACTCTGTATCACCACGTGCTCCTCTCTGGCTTCTAATTACCCAACATACCTTATCACTCCAGCCGTTGCTTACCATACCAATCTCCCTCTTAACGATTCTTGATAACCGGTACCCTTGCTGGTTGTGCTTATTACACAGGATACTTATTTCTGCAATCCTTAAATCTCACTGTTTAGCCTTGCGTCGAGTTAATTTATCCCTCTATCTTGCAAAACCCTTGGGATTGTTGGGTGATATGTTTCGTCTCCTAATAAGCAAACATCTGTTGAGTAGCAGTATCTCTGCCTAGAAACGCCCCTGGTTTATGTCATCCACGAATTCCTTCGTATATTTTTACTTCTTCTCTGCTTTTCCCACATGTTGCCCTCAGAAAGGTTTGCGCACCAGTATGAATGACTACCTTATCAGGAACCCTAATAGCCGCTTTTTCATTGACCCTATCAGCTGATATAATCCTACAGTCTTTTTAATACCTCTAAATTGCTAACTTTTTTCCATCATACTTTTAGGATTCGGTACCAGCACCACATTTCTGAAGCTCTTTTTTATTTTAGTTATTTTTAGAAATATCCAACTTTCATAACCGTATGTTACTTTGCTCCATAAATAGGTTTTCGATTAAACATATCTTTGCTTATGTCCCAATTCATTTGCGCATTAGCATCGTGCCTTTCATATTAAATGTTTTTTTTCACGTGAGCCATTATTAATCTTTAATCCTGTTCGCCTTTTCTTTGGATGATTTTATGCTCCCAAGGTAGCACAGCATTTTAATCTCGGTCTGACAATTATTGCGATACAATTTGAATCCATTAACCAATATTTATTTTAAGTTGGTATAGATTAAAAAGTTTGACTTTTACCCTTATTTCCTTGTACATGAAGTTTTTATGTTGATTTATTTTGCTTAATTTATCACAATTATCCACATATGACAAAAACAAAAGTATTTCAAGATGAGGGATAAAACTTATTTTCTAGTTTCTACCGTAACTATTTAGCAATTTATAGCATATTTGGAACCCTGGTATCTTCTTTCACTTCAAAATAAATAGTCATGGAAGCATATTCAAAGTGTTATTTGCTCTTCCAAACTAATTTTACTCAATGGAATCAGTTTTGAAATTCGTTTTCTTATGTAGTTTAAATTGGCTCACCCTTCCATTACAGTTTTGACTTCTTAGTTCAAAAACCTTACATTAGTGGGCTTCGTTAACTATTATCCCACAATTATGTCCAACACCTAAATTTAAAATTTTCTTTAATTTTGAATGCAGTCTCTACGAGAAAGAGACATTAACTTTACCACGCATAGTTATCCTTTTTAACGGATGCGAACGATTTTATCAAATCCGTTCTTCGACAATTTTAGACTAGAAGAATAAACCAATCCCTTGTAAAATAAAAATCTCCTGAGTAGATCCTACTATTTATTTTAAAAACAAATGTAGGAATGCATCGTGGGGTACGTTTGCAAAGCCGGGTTTCTGCCCGGTAGTCCTACAATCCTTTCGAATTATTTATAACCTCAAAAGAGAGGATGACTTCGTGACAAGTGCCCATTTATACCACTTTCAAGGAAGAAGTTTCCAAGTATCGTGAGCGATGATAAAATTACGTCCCCATGATCCCGTTGTTGATCTCTCCTCGTGGGAGTTTCTTTCTCCCGTTCCTTTATTCTTCCCACCGGCGGATGAGACGTATTTTTGGACCGGAATCCAAACGGAGAAAAGTCGAGGGAAGTCCTCTTGCTCTCCTCACACACTTGGTCGACTTTTCTTGGCCACCGGATTTTACGGAGCGATTGAAACCTTTTGTGCGTACGTCTCTCGGTCGTTAGGAGGACGACGTGGGAGGTGGATGTCGGAGAAAGAGGGTGGGTTTGGTAGAGGGGATGATGAGTTGGCTCGGAGTGCAGCTGATGACGCCGTGGAAATTAACGAGGACGTAAGTTCGGCTAGATTGGTGGGGGAGTGTGCATGGAAGGAAAAGTCCGCAAGCTTCTGAGAAATCATTACTCATGGAAATCTTCGTAATCTGCAATAATCTTAAGGGACGAAACGATCGCGGGGAATTATAGCCGCGGATAGCGGGAGAATATAATGATCCAGTGGAGATCCATCTTACAATTAGTGGAGATATGCGGAGTGTTTTACCTCCTTGCGAATTTATATTTCAAAATGCAAATTGATTTGAGTTTTGAATTATATTTCGAATGTAAGTCGAAACGAATTTTAAAATATATTTGGAATGCTAACCGAATCGAATCCCAAAATATTTTTCAACAGCAAATTGAAACAAATTTTGAAATGATTTCCTGTATCAATGGAATAGGATTTAAATATGTTCCTTCAGCTAATTGAATTAAATTCCGAAATATTTTTAACTTGTTTAGTGACTGGAAGAACCTGAAATATTTTTAAAAGTTGGATTGAATTTCTGATTCGTCATTTTGATTTTTATTTGAAATAAAAAATATTTTGATTTTTTTATTTCACCGTGGATTTTTGAATTAGGATGGGGCATTTAAATTTGCTAATGTATTTACTTTTCCTAAAAAATGGGAAATTCTCAATATTCCACGTGGTATCTTACACAGAAATCCGAATGCTAGAAGAAATCCTCTCGTAACTTTCATTGAAACTATTTATATTCCAGTTCAAATCCGATTATATTTTAATAAATATAATCGTATTTAAATTCTAATTATTATTGACTAATAGCTCTTTGAGTATGATTATGGCAAACGGGATAACATATTATGCTACGCATCACCTATCCATCTGCAGTTCACAATAATTTGGTTATGCATTTTATTCAAATTATTCGTTATTACTTGTGAGCTTCATGCACACACTGAACATAATGCACTAAAAAATAAAAATTCTCCGGCACACTTCCACATGATAATGTTGAACATCCTTATAGTTTTGATGACGATTGTATGATTAAGTACACAAATAAATATACCTGATTACAATGAATGAATGTATATAAGTGTATTTTAATTTTGAATTTATACCTATAGGAATTCATACAATAATTTTCACTACTTAGACCACCCTTAATTAGCATCAACAGCAAAGAAAACGTCTATTTTGATGAAAGCAATGTGCAGCCAAAATAAAAATTATGCATGTTCAGTCTCAGGTTTCCGCGGCGACGCTATGTTGTGGCAGGCATCTTTCGGGTTTCGGCCGCGTTCATGTTTTACAATACTCCAGTTTCGCCAGCGGTCCTGCTGGCGTCTTCAGGTAAAGGATGTCGAGAAAGCTTTTTCTTACGCTTTATATAGGCGACATTTGGGCGTCAAATATGCGCCGGTGTTTTGGCCTATCGTTGTGCTGAATTTGTTTTACGCGGGACACCGATGCTCCGAAGCTGGCAAAACTATTGTATTTTAAAACATGAAAGCGACCGCAACCCAAAAGATGCCTGCCACAATAATTATGTATGCTTGCTTGCGCCACATGAATCATTCCAAAGTATAACAATCGAGGGAATTGCGGAGATAATTTGTTGTGAAACCGAGTGTTTTGAATCTGAATTAAAGAGTTGCCATCGATTCATCTTCAGGCCCCGAGAATAGCAATGGTTTCCGGGAGTGAAGATTTTGTTCTTTAGGACCAATTTTAATGAAGGCTTTCGTCAGATGTATTCGGTGAAACTGAAGCGTACTGAAATCGCTGGCTTATTTAATTAATACCAGAAAATAGGTCATGATGTTTGCTCTTTAAATGTAGCCATGAAGCAATGGAAAATGATACACTTACTGGTTGATGCCTTTACCTTGTAGAAATCCATTCTAAATAAGGAAATTGAAATACTTTGCTTTTTCTACAAATTTACTTTAATCGTCGACTAGTTTCGATACACTGTATCATCTACACACTAGTCTTTGAAGATGATACAGTGTATCGGAACTAGTCGACGATTAAAGTAAATTTGTAGAAAAAGCAAAGTATTTCAATTTACTTCTTTATAATGGAAAATGAGTTTAGGAGTAGAGTAGGTAGCGCATTTAATGTAGGGTTGGCGTCGGAAAAATTCTAATTTAAAGGTCTTTTCCACTGACTGAGAAATTATCCGCCTTCATGCCTCAGAGTATCCTTTTTTCGCCACTGTACGTGGAATATATTAGTTGAGTTACTTTTTCGTCGTGTGAGTGGTGCGTCGCTGTGAAACAAAGATTGCCCTCCATTAACTTTGCATTCGCATCGCTAGGATTTACCTGCCCTGCATTATTAAAATGTAAAATCCGTGAGATATTTCTTGAATGAATCATAGGTAGTATGAGGCAAACTGAGAATCAGTGCCGCGCTAATATTTTCAAAATGCATTGATTAAAAAGGTTCATCTTTACCTCTACTCATGGAATAGCTAGAACTACTGTAAGTGTTGTCTGCTCAAATTTTTGTGCCCTCCTCTATATAGACCAGCTCTTTGGAATTAACACGAGTCAGCATAGACCAACGTTATTAATAATATTACTGGAGTAAAGAATGGCATGACCGATTCCATTTTGTCATTGAGAAACATTACTTAGACTTATATTTATTTAACTTTTGGAAATTAAAATAAAGTGCCACCGTTGCTGAACTTAGTTAATGGAAAAGTGTGAAAGCTGCCCAAAATATGTGTGGATCGAACTTCAAAAAGCAATCAAAAACTAACCTCTTATCATAGTGACGTGCAAGGACTAATTGCGGGAATTAAGTTGATTATTTGAAACCAAAATCGCATAGTATTTTTAGTTGAAAAAAAAATGGAAATAAGAAAATTAAAATTGAAATTGGAAAAATATTTTTCGGAAAAATGATATTCGGAAAAATAATTTGGGATTATTTTTTCGCGGAATATTCATTCGGGTAATTTGGTGCTCGGGAAAATGGATGACGGGGAACCCCTTCGGAAAGCCTTCAAACCAAACAGATCCCCAAAGTTAGCAATTGGACTGTCGTGGTGCCATGATACACCATCTTGGTAGTTAGAGAGTTGGTTTAAAATAATAATAATAAGGTGAATTTGATAATTTTTATTTGTTTGTTGCAAACGTTTTGCCATATTCAAAAGATTTTCGAGAATATTGGCTTGGGACGATGTATTCGAGAATATAAAATACAAATAGGGCAATTTTTCTTTGGAAAAAAAGTACTCGAGAAAAAAGATTCGGTTTAATTTTTTTCCGGGAAATATTTTATTCGGGTACTTCGATGTTTGTTGTTATGGTTTTACGGTTGTTAGTCGTGCGCAAATCCTCACGGTACATTTGTATTTTTCAAGTGATTTTCTGAGCCCTTGTTTAATATGCTTAACTTAATTTAAACCCATTTCACCCGTATATTCTCTATAAATTTCATGAACTTTCACTCGTTTCGATCTTGATTATAAACTCCGACTTCACTATCATGCACTTAATTTCTTTCCATTCACTTTTCTTTTTAGATGCTAGGCACATGACTTGTATGAATATAACTTCTCCCAGCGCTTTATATTATGATGAACTTTTACTTTATGAAGGTGCAGGTAAGCGATATGAAAAAGCGGCTACATCCTGTGCTGTTGAATTTCGATCTCGTCTAAATGAGGGTTGGTTTTGCAGCAAAAGTGTAAAGCAGACCAGTGATTATTTGTCACTATGGACGTAGAAACAGCACTATCACAGCTAAAAACGAATTTTCATCATCATTCTAAGTTAAGGTGAATCATCCCCGCATTAAAACAGTAATATACAATTCTTCATTCCCTAGAGTAAACAAACATTTTTACAATAAACGCGAATTAACAACTCCAATAGAAGACCAATATTCTCAAACGTTTGTCGAGTGATTGAAGAGTAAATCAATAAAATGTGCTGCAATTTCAAAAGCGTTTCAAGGATTCAGTTGTTAATAAAGTTATCAGTAAATGTAATTGGAAAGGATACTCAAAAATATAAAATAATGAAACAATTTTATTCTAAATTATTTCGTAATTTACTCTTTTAATGGTTGGTGTATAACACATATTTTGTGCATTGTATATTAAATGACACAATGTACGTGTATAAAGTAATGAAATTTCACTTTCAAAGCTATTTATGCTCTCCGAGCCTAAGGAATCATATGAAGAGGTGCGTACTGGTTCCCGTCAGCAAGGAAATAGTGTCTGCCGAGTGCTCTCTGATGAGATAAAATTGAACGAAGTGGTTATCCTGTTACGTGAGCCAAGGAAAAACAGATTAATTCCCGCGGAGAGGATCCTTTGAAGGAGAATAGAGATAAAATTGTTTGCTCGTTTAGACTGCCCTTTGCTGTCACGGTTCCCTGATGATGACCGCTACACTTTAGTGCCACAATGATTTTTCCGCTTCATATCGTGGATCTCATCAAATTCCGGATGTTTAACTTAGAGAAACGAGTAAAGAACTTTTTTTTCTCTCAGGAAGGTCAACGCATTACATTGAAATGTCACAAAAACCAAGTTTCAGTTCCGGAAATCAATATCACTGGGAAAATTATGCCTGCGAGCATTATGCAAGCCCCATTTTTAATTTTTTTTATTGTTTGCAGAATGGCTTCCTATGCTGAGGCCCTAGGATCGAATTCCAGTAGTGGCGGTCATTTCTCAGTGAACAAGTGTGATACACAGCAGCAGTGAAAGATCAAGTTCTCCCTCCGTCGGATGGGACATTAAACTATGGACGCTTTGGCACCTTTCTTAGTTAGCTAGTACCGACACAGGGTTTCTCTACACCTCTCCTATTCCCTTACCCTCACAGCTTCGTATTCTACACACACGAATGACTACAGTAGTCGGTCGTCTCCCCAAATAATCCCCTCATATGCCTCACCATAACAAGGCGGCCTGCGTGGAGTTTGGCCGATTAGATTGAGCGAGATACCATTTTAAGTAAAATTCAATGAATTTGACGTCATCATAAAAAAAGTATTTCAGCTTTCCAAATATACCAAAATATTATCCACTGACGGCAGCACTTTTCAAGATTTTTGCACGAAAATATCAGCCATTTTCCATGGGAAATGGTACGGGTATTAACTCGAGAGAGATTTTATTTTTTAAAAATGAGGAGTGTTTAACGTATAGACCTTGTCAAAAATTTAACATTGTGTAGTTTTTATTAATTATCAACTATTTTTAAAAATAAATCACTTACCGCAGTAATTTTTACAGAATTGTGTATTAATAATTTTAACTAGAACAGAATAATGCTGAAATAAATAAATGCTTGTACCACTTTCGCGTTAACATTAGACTATAGCAGAGAACACGCGAATCGATTTTTATTTTTTCAATAAACGTTTTTTATACTTACCCATCGACTGAAATATAATGAGTTAAACATGCATTAGATGTGGGTGCTGTGACCAGAGCGCAGATTTCGAAAAGGAAACGAAGTGCGTCGGTTTGGCGTACTTATAGAGCAATAATATTAAAATTTAACGCTAAAATCACTCATCACGTAACTGGTAGGAATAAACGAAATACGCAGAAAAATGGTTAAGAAATGATATCTTTATGTGATAGTTTGTAATTCTCCCTATTCCGTTGGGAATTTATTGGGAGAGTTGTGTCACATCCGGAGTTTTATTTACATTTTCAATTTTTAGATCCGTTGAAGAGAATCCTGATATTTGATTAAGGGGGTTGGATACCACGCATGAAATAAAATCATTTTACGACGTTTGATATTACATCACAATTTTGGTGTGCTAAAAGGTAAATTATATCTGTTTTCAACGTTAGAAGCTTGAAAAACCTCTAGTACTTCTTTGTTTTCGCGTTTACTTGATGCTTATCAAATTAAACAAATAGATAACTCGACTAAAAATCGACCATTTTTGCTGCAACATTACTTGGGTATGAGAAGAGGTGCGAAAATAATTCATGAATGCATTCCTAGCAGTATTATTTATGTTTGAACCCATGCATTCTCGAGTACGTTACTTTTTAACAAATTATGTAATTGTGTTAAGCGAGGAAGATGTCCGCGCTTGAATCGGCTTGCCGTAGCGCAGTGCGCAGGTGGGAAGATGGTGTTATTCTCTCTTTAAGCGGGAAACCCCCCTGGATCGGCACCACGCATGTCGGAACTAGCAGGGCTGGAACGTTTCGCTTACATTTTCGAAAAGTATCCTCTCCCCTTAAGATAAATCTCTTGGTATGATGGCAATACCTCCACTTAAAGGAATAATAATACTGAGACGTAATGATGGGATGTAGAATCAGTCAATATCACTTTTTATCGAACAGACTAGCAATTATATTATAAATGTATTGAGAATGATGAAAAGATCATGATGCTTTTTATCAGGCTCACATATTAATACGTCAATCAGGTAGAATGAACCTTTAAACTCGCCCATGCTCGTGGCACCCATCTCTTGATATACAATGTTTTCTTGAAAACTCAAGGATCGCGACGTTATTCGGCCATCTCAGTTGGTGCTGAGTTCAATCTTCTTGTGTCTTGTCCCTTTTCCCTACTCTGGGTGAGCTTTTCTCGTCAGTCCTCTTTTCTCATCTTGGCCGTTGTTGCCCATCCTTTGACTCCACCACTCCATTCTCATTCAAGTTCTGATAACTTAATCCGGGAACTTAATACAATACAAAGGAAAGCTGCGCGATTCGTCAAAAACTGCTACGGGCGTGCAGACAGCGTTACACAGATGTTAAACGAATTAGGCTAGGAGCCGTTGGAGACTCGGAGGCTGCGCGCAAGGCTTAGATTACTTGAGCAATTAAGAATAGATATCTTTAAGAGCGACACGGAGAACATCATATTAGAACCCCACTATATTTCCAGGTCCGACAGAAAAGATAAATTAAGAGAGATATTTTGCCGAACGGATAGGTATGGGAATTCGTTTTTCCCCCGAACAATAAGGGACTTTAATAAAATTCAAGGCGTAATTTCATTAGAGTGTTTCCTTTTTTTATGTTAACGGCTGGTGTCCTAACACCCTCCGCCACACGCCTATTGAGGCGGCTTGCGGGGTAGTATGTAGATGTAGAAGTTCCTCAGTACACATTCTTCCCACTTAAAATGGGCCTAACTCTACTTCTTTGACCAGTAAAACTCAATGCTAATTAATATCTTACCAACGTATGTCTCTGTACGCCGTTTCATGTGCCATAACCAGCGCATCCTAATTACTTTAATCTTCTCCCCATTTGGTGCAATTTTCAAGCCTAATCTGATATTTTAATTTCTGATTCTATCCCCTCTCATAACCTCCCCACATTCGTCTGACCACTTTCATTTCGCTTACATGCATGGTTCGGACATATTCTTCTTAGGTAGCTCAAGAGTTTGAAGGACCGGTCATATTACGCTCTTTTATATTTTACCCTCAAGTTTTATTGGTAGTCGTTTACCCCAAGTCTCTCCAGTGGCTTGTTGCCATTTCATCAAAGCTGCACTTACCATCATCTTCACATTCATGTCAGTTTCTCCATCCCCTGTGACTTCTGAGGCCAATTATTTAAGCTCTGAAAACAATTTGGAATGCTGTGTCCGTTTACTTTTAATGCCACCTTGTTATAATTTCCTTTACTAAACTTGCGGTGCATGTATTCGGTCTTATGCAAGCTTAGTGCTGAATTCAATCCAGCCGTAACCAAAAACAACGATGAATGGAAGAATGTGGACTGGGAAACTTTCGATATCGTGCCGGTAGGTGATATAATTTGTGGAAATGGGGTTGGTGGTTTTATGGATACGAGAGAGGTTTGGGGGGAGTTTGAACGTGAGGGAGAAACATTTTGGTAAGATTTTGGTGGTGGAGAGGTTGTCAGAATGGAGAGAAAAAAGGCTTTTGAGGGTTAGTTTTGAGGGAATGGACGCCTGGGAAGTAGGTAGTGCATATGGAAATGTTCATAAGAAAATCACAGCAAGCGTATTTCCCCCGCATTTCCTAGGACTACAAGTTGGGAGAGGAGTGGAGTAGTGTTACGGCCTGTACACCTCGGAGGCTACGCTGGTACCATTGAGTTGAGAAGAGATGACGGCAGGTGGCAGGACGCACGCAAGGGGCCCGAGAACGATTTGTCGGTTCGAAGGCAGGCGTGAGAGCGAGGTTTCTCGCCGTTGAGTGTTTGTCCAAGTGCTTGGCTCGGAGGGGATTTTTCGCGCCGTAAAAGTCTGTTGAGAGTGTATGGCAGGAGGAAGAGGCTTGCTTGGTTTGGAGTAACCCCTAGATGTCGTCCATTAACACCCTCTTGTGTCGCAGTTCTTGCCTTTCCTGTAACATTCCTGAATCAATACGGTGGACATACATTGCGGGTAGGGATAAAAAAGAAGTTTTAAACGTTTAAAACCAGCCATATGTCTAAAAAAATTAAGTAATGCATGTTTACCCCTTGAGGTCTTCTTTGACCCCATGTAAAACTTTTTCTACTTATTTTCATGAATAATAGGTATGAATTATATGCAATAATATGCGTATTTATTTTAGAAAAAAAGTTTATAAAACTTAAAACATCTATGGATATTAGAAAGTACATACTACATATACCTTAGTACTCTGCACATTATGCAGTATAAAGTGCCGTGTGGTGTTTTAAATATTTATTAAATTGTTCAACTGGCTACTTGGATACTCTCGCTGAAATCTTTCAAAATCGTGAAAAATCCTTAAAACTGTTATCTGTTTAAAAATTCTGGAATATTCTTGGATTTAACTGAATTCGGGAAATTTTCTTTGGCTTTTGTTATCCGGGATTTTCTTCTGCCACGGAATTAGCCTGGTTAATATCCTGTAAAATTTCCTGACTCAGTCTTGTATAAACCCTTCGAGGACTTCACTCGGTTTCACGTTAAATAATTAAATTAGTTTGATCGATACTTGATCACCTGAGTTTAGAACCAATTATTTTTTAAAATCCCTGGTTTAGTTAATTTTATCTATTAATTCCTTCATAGCTTGTTTGTTTTCTTGCAAATAGGATTGGATCGCATTCATGGCATGCGTAATTTACCCTCACATTATGCACATTATAATGACTTCAATACCTTCCTATCCTAATAACACCATATACTTTTATTTTATTTATGAGCTTGTCATTGTAAATTTTAGTGAAGCAACCGTTCGAATTAAGAAGAATTAGGCGATGTTACGTGGAATTTAAATATTATGGATAGATTTAAAGTGTGCAACTTTCCAAAAATAAGATAGCTCAATTTCCTACCTGATTATGATGTTAAGTGGTCTTCACATTTAACCGGATCATGGAAATTTTATGACTGTTAAAATATTTTATGTAACCCTTCCTCGTAAATATTAATAAAACTTCTAGGGAAATAGATGTGAAAAATACTCACTATTTACTCTATATATATTTTTTAACGCTCTTGTAAAACGTGTAAATAGTTTCTGACGTTGGTTTTCGCGGCCTTCAGGCATGTAAATAGTTACTTATGTAAAGTAATGTAAACAGAAACTCGTGTAACCTTTGGAAAGGTGGCGTGGAACCCCAGGGTTCTGTGGAACATAGTTTTAATGCAACAAAATGTATTTGTTCATCGCAAACTTGGGGTGAAATTACGGTTGTTATTTTCTGCAAAAAATGTACATATTTTTATTCAGCCACAGTATCCGTTAATCTTGCCCTTTTCCTTTTTCCTTTCCGAGAATTTCCTTTTTGTTCCTACTTTGAAATTCTAATTTGTAGCTTTTCCTAAAAATATAATCTGCGCTAGCCTTTACACATGTAGGAGATGGGGCATCGCAATGGATCGATCCAGCAGAATATTTGGTCGTTATTCATCTGAACCTTGAACCCATAAATTTCCGAGCCATTCTTTTCGGGGGAACATGCGGTTTTGAGGTTTTATTGGCGTATAGCGACCTTTCCTCCGCCTCACGGCCTTCATTTATTTTGCTCTGGCTTCCCAATTTCTCCTTTTCCTTCTTTCTCTCCATCTCTTCACCTTTCTCCGTTCCCATCCTCCACTCGACCAAAGAGGATTCATTTCACGGCCTGCCTTGAACATGTTTGATTTCTGTTTCCTATATTGTGTTTTCACGCCTGCTGTGAACGTGTTTGCTATATTTTGCTCAGGCTCGGTATCTCTGATTAAATATTTTCTCGGTGTGAAAACAGAATTTAACACGTTCTCACATCAATAACTCTCTCGTAAACTAACCGACGAGACAGTCTGATGCAAATTAAAAAATCCGAATTACTAGTTAACATTAAGTTAACTGAAAGACTACGTCATTTTGCGGTTACATTTAACCAGACATTATAAACCCGGGGCTTCGAGTGCGTTCTCATGGTACACATTCGTAGCCAATACCTTAATTTCATTACAATATTTTCTTTGCTGAGAATGGATTTTGCGGTGCGACATCGCTACATATGGCCACTTCATGAAATATATTTAAGCCGGTAGTGTGATATTCAATGAAGCTAAATACTAATTGCACGTCGGCTTGGAGCGATACGTTTTATTTTCTGAAAATGTCTGTCTTTGAATCGATCAAGTGTATTTTTCTGCTCAAAAAGAGGAACATCTTCGGTGGAGTAACATAAATAAAAAATCGTCACAAAAAGAGTTTACATTCCTTTTCAAAATGGTTGGTGGAATGTTATTGGGATAAATATATGATAAACGGGCAGAAAAAACTGTAGCCGGCGTAGCAAACATTCTCCATCCAATATTTAAAATAAAGTTATTCCAAAATGAAAAATCAGTTTAAATTTCATGGAGAGAAAATTTCCAGTGTTCCACCTTCAAGATATGAAATATTTATAACAAACTATTTCACATTTCCAGTACACATTCACTCCTCCTACTTATCCTCATTCATTCACCAACAAATTATACTCAAATAATTATACATAGTTTTAGTGCTTTAAAGGTATTAACCATTCCTTCATCCTCCTATTAAGTACAACCACATTTGTAATACACTTTAACTCGTTGGACATTGAGTTGCATAGTGCTGATACCATGTAAAAAAGTGATATCTGTGATGAGAACTTCTTACTCATCGGAAAGTGGAAATTACTGTTGATTCTAGTATTATAATTGTGTTACTCACTTTTAAATATGTATTAGTATCATATCGAAGTATTTAGGCATCCAACCCAATTCAATTTTATGCTTAAAAATTTAAACATTGTATTCCAGAGCTTTCCTCCGCTGCATCGTTTTAATCATAAAGCTAATTCTTCCATACCTTTCACATTTTAATATCAGCTTCATTCCTCTATCCTTTAGTACGCGAAGTCTATTTCTGTATGCAACATTGGCAAGAAAAATGAATGTAGCACAATAATTACAGTTGAAATCTCTCAACTGATCCTATTTTTCGACAGCCGGCCCTGATGTAAGTGTTTCACGCAATTGAGTTGCAATCGGATTTCAGACAAAAAATTAGAACCCTGAATTAAGGGTAAATACTTTAATTATTGCTCAGCCGTGCTCGTAATACCTCATTTATATTTTGTTTGGTGGCGTATTATTAGTGTTCCTAACGCAAAGACCTCCGGAAATCGCTTCTTAGGGCTTAGTTTTATTTCGGTGTAATTCCTGATTTTGGCAACTCCAAGGCTTAAAGGCTAGTGTCCACTGGAGACAAAAAGTGTCGAGATTGAGTCTCGATAGTCTAGTCATAAGTGGATTTGGGAGTGGGACTACTCTCGGAGACAACATACGATGAGTCTCGGAAACACCATCTGTCTCCAGTGGACACGCGTTCTATCCACCACCGGAGACAAAGTCTCACAATTCGAAACAGTTTCGTTTTGCTGAGAGTAGTCTCAGGCTCAATGCACTGATAGCTGCGAATATGGAGAAGAAAATGGAGTGGACCGATGAAAAAGTTATCCAGCTGATAAAGAAATACGAAGAGAATGAGTTATTGTAGAGTATTCCTCATCAAGATTATAAAAACAGGGGAAAAAAGCGCAAATAATTAAGGAAAACACCCATCATTTCTTCGTTTTTTTCGTCTTCCTTTTATTTAAAATCTTCTGAACTATTAGTAGGTAACGCCAGTACTCTTCGGTTATCTTACATTGCTCTCCTTCTGAACAAGTGCTACTTTTCACCAATGATACTGATAAATCTTGAGATCAGATCACGAGATATAATCACTGGTGGACACTAGCCTTAACACGGGGGATTGCGTACCTATCCTTTGAATTCCCACAAATATCCAGTAAGTATCAAAAGCAAACTCTGTCTCCCTAAGATGTTTTTTAATCCTCAGGCCTTTATGTTAGTGAAAAGCCCTATGGGCACACGAAGTTCTCATTTGCGTTATTTATGCCTGAGCCGTGGTAAAAATTAAAGATTTTTAAATGCTCCGCCTGTAGGCCTTGAACCTAAGTCTCCATTCCCATATTCCCGCGTCTTCCCAATAGTTTTTTATACCTTACATTTTGCAGTTTTCGTTGTTATTTTCACTGATTCTGATTTAGTATTCGGTGGACAGTCATTATAGAATAAAAAATTTAATTCGCTTTTAATACCAACACTATTTTAATCAATTTTGAGGATACCGGGACTAGCCACGGTATTTACCTTTACGGAGTCTCCCGCAAGTGCACATAAGTGCGATATTCCAAAGAGGAAAATTCAATCGCCTTGACCGGGATTTTTAATCAGTGATCTATCCAAAGGTCACCTTGATAAATGAGAGTGACCTGATCTCACGCCGTATTAAGCGCAAAGGGGTGTTCAGCACTTTCCGAATGATGTGCTAATGTCCTGAGTTTTCTGCGGGTCCTCTGTTATTTCCTTTCATGTTATGATAATGAACGGTAAATCATATGGCTCGCATAAAATCATAATAATCGCATATTGATCTGTGTCCTAAGATACTACGACTTGGTTCAAACCCGAACCACTCCCATGGGAGATGCGTTACATTAAAAATGCCGACAATAAAACTAAGTAATCGTTATCTTAGATTACCGTGTAATTTCTACTCTACTCTTTGATAAATGTCTAGTCTGTTCTTCTCTGGTGATATACACATTAATTCGTGGAATTTGAGTGGCTATGTCCCTTTGTTGGTTTATAATATTTCCTTACTTCCCCTTATCGTCTTTCTGAAAAATATTTTCCATTATTTCCCGAAGGCAGCTTACAGCACAATTTGTCTTCACAACATTTTTTCTTGATTTCTTAGGAAGTAGATAGAAAAGTGGGTTACCAAAAAACTGAAAAAAGCAATATTTTCCCTTGTTGAGAGAAATAAATCTACTTAAAATTGCGAAATTGATATTCCAACAAAAGTGAAAGACGTTATGTGTGTGAAATTGAGGAGTGCCTTTCAGATTTCTAATATTGCAAATAAAATGGTACTTTCGTAAAAAAAACCTTTAGTTGAGTTAGGTTGCTGGAGTTGAAAATTGAGGAAAACAGATGTGACTAGTAATTTCTCGAAAAGCATGTCTTCCATTAATAATCGCTCAGAATTCTTTTCTGCAAAAGGGAAAGGCACGTGCGTCGAATTCCCTTTCCGGCTCCACCCCCTACTTTTCGCGTTTTACATGCTCTTCTTTCAAATTCCTTTTCAAATAAGTTATTATTTCCTCTTCCTCGAATCCAATTCACTCTCAAGAATTCCGAACCGCTCCGATTTCTATTCCTTTTCCCCGTTACTTTTCCTTCTTCCAGGTCGAATGGCAGACGATGAGACTAGGGCAGTGGCCCTCCGGGCCACCCTACCCTAACATTCCATCCGCCCCCTTTATGGCCTCACTATATTCCGCCTCCTCGCGCTTCTCTCTCCCCCCCACACCCGCCTCACATCCTCCTCTCGTGGACCTGACATTTTGAGTCGGCAGACAGAGTCCAATCAATAACACGTGAAGCCAAGAGCGGTTGACACGAATACTTCGGAGTTCCAAATCTCAATCCAGAGGGCGACATTCACCCGGATTCATTCAAGGGGTTGCGTGCGAGTGTCGTCGTATCGCTGCTGGTGAGGTCGGAGATCACATTAGAAATTTAAACGGTCGGGACCCACCGTTATGGCGGAGGAGCGAAAGGATATTGTATCAGTTCGCGATAGTGACGCAAGCGTCCTCTGCGAGTCAATACGTATCCTGCGGAAAGTCATGGTGGTGCGGCTGGGGTGTAAAAGTGACTTCAGTCGGCACATTTACCTATATAATTATTTCCGCGAGAGAATCTTGTAAAAACTTTCCGAGGCATTTTTTTCTAATCACTCGTCACTTACAGCATTTATTTCCACCATTATTTCTTAACAATATTACTCAAAATCAATAAAAACAAAATAAACAGCATTTATATACAAAATTAACATTTTTTTAATAAAGATGAATTACTATATGCCACACATTCAACAATAATGAATACTTGAAGGAAAGCCACATTTTTTGTTTCTCCGTTTATGTCCATAACTTTTGTGGTTTTTTTTGTTTCAAACCATATACGTTGCTGAGGATGACATTCACATACCATTTTTTAAAGTTGGTGGTTCTCGGCGTAACTTTGTGGAATTTGCTATTCATTTTGAATAAAACGGTAATAACTTTGTTTTTTCCACATAAGATTTTAATTTTGACGACCGTGGTTTCGACGGTTAACGTCATCATCTGGATTACCTGATGATGACGTTAACCGTCGAAACCACGGTCGTCAAAATGAAAATCTTATGTGGAAAAAACAAAGTTATTACCGTTTTATTCAAAATGACATTTTTTAAAGTCCTTTTTTCGATATACTCTCTTGTTTTCGAGAAAATCGGCGTGTTTCAAAGTATCATTGGGACACAGTTTCTGGTAGGGGCACACTAAAGATTAAAATTGGCGGGTATCAAAGTATCGTTAGGAAACAAGGTCCTGGTAGAGGATCACTAAAGTTTAAAAACAATGGGTATCGAAGTGTCATTAGGGCACAAATTCTGGTAGATTCACTTTAAAGTTTACCCTCATAAAGGCTCTGGTGCTTTCCCGGCGAATTATATACGTGTAAAATCTTCGCAAGTTCTAACCGGGCCAGGAGTTCAGGTACTAATGTTCCAATTGCTAACTCCGCCATCGTTTTCAAGGGGGTTAATGTGAGGACGTCGATTTTTTCTTAGGGTAAGCTTAGGGTCAGGGTGTCACTGATTGGCTGTTGAGATGTCGGTATTAGAACTCTTGTCCCGGTTGGAAACCAGTAATTAATATATGTTCATCCTCATACAGTATCTGTAGAAGTAAACTTATTTATTTGATGAGTATAGGTAATATTTAAAGTTTCTTAATGGTTTACTCGTATGCTCCTGGTTTATTTGTAGGTACACCGAGCAACTATCAGTGCTGTATTTCACTTACATCACTGCTAAAAGAAAGCACGAAGAAGTAGAAATACGGTTACTAACTTGCTGTAAATTAACTAAAATACTTACTCTTATCGTAGAGCTCTAAATAGAGCTCGGCATAGGGCACTCGGTTGGAGCATTTGAATAAAATGATAGAAAATAACCATTTGAGCATAAGTAGGCGTACAGGAGATATAACAAAGTAGGGTGGTCCTTATTTCTTCAAATTTTATTTCGCTTGGCAAACCGTTTTGCAAATGTGTTCCAATAAACAGGGATAAATTTGTGTCAAATATTCTTGTGATCGGATGAAGAAATGACGTGCCGTATCGCGCTCAAAGTTTTGACATTTCGTGTGATTCCAGGTAATCACGGAGCATATAGCTTTTTATAACTGCATTTTGTTATTGCAAACGACTTACTATACATTTGATATATTTCGTATTGAATATGTTAAACTTCAGGTCTGTAGTTCCATATTGGGTAAAACTTTATTGTGATCGAAGAAAGGGTAGATGTGCGTATAGCGTTCAAAATATCGAAATTTTACCTTTTTTACTATTTTCAGGTCCTCCCTAGCTACTTATTTTAAGCAAATTAAGACACATCTAATGAAAAATAAAAATGGAATCAAAATGTTGTTATTATAAAATCTATGCCATCTTTGTCAATTGTTTTAAACTATATTTTCGTTTTTATGGGTTTACGGGAAACTCAAAAGTGTATAGGGCACCAAATTGAAGCGTGCATGCTTCAATTTTATGCACTTCATAACGATTATGTAAATAAAAACGTGCTTTCTCGTTTATGTATTCAGTAGATGTGTTTATTATGATGAGGCCCGTTTTTTAAATGTATAGTTAACTTTAACCAGATGAAAGATGGCTTTACATTTTTACTAACTTGAAGTTAATTGAGAGTTTGGGTTAATTATACTCTTATCAGGCTGCCCAAGAAGTTGACGTGAACAGTATCAATTGAAGTACATATTAGATTATGATTTCTAAGAAAAAAACTAAAACAAAATAAAAGATTATAAAAACCAGATCCCTAGTCTGCAAGGTGAAAAACTCGCACAGAGCACATACCTAATTTCTATGACTGTACCATTGCGCCGTTCTAAAATCTTCTTTGAGCAGATCAAACGTGTGTTGGCTTATAATCTTAAAAAGCGACATCAGGCGTCTAACATGAACGCTCATAAAATCTGACGAACGGGGAATTCAGCAAAGGAGCCCTCAATCCCAGGCAGGTAGGCGTGTTTGTTTGGTAAAGAGAGCCATGTTAGTGCTTCAGAAATATATGTATATCCAGAGGAACTCCCTTTCATACTTGCGGATCGTTCCGTGGAGTACCTCTACGCTGGCGAACCGGAGAGAGGAAGAGAGAGAGATAAGTGCTCCGGAGATGAATGGATGTTAAGGGCGAAGATGTTGTGAGCCTGTTGAAAGGAAATATGTAGGATGATGATGGGCAGGTTGTAAAGTGGAGAAGCGGAGGTGGGCGGGTTTGAAAAGGCTTGTTATAGGCTAGAATAGGGGGAGGGGGTGATGAAGAGTGGGAGGAAGAGTAAATGGCAGGGGTTGAGAAGTTTAATGGGAGACATTGTGTGTGCACGTGTTGTTCTCCCACGGGGAATGTGTGGTGAAGGAGCATGCAAGGTGAGAAGTTGTTGGGCAGGATGGGGAAGTAGTTTTTGGTCGTTGAACCGTTCGATGTATCGACTGCGATATGCTGGAGATATCGCTCCGTTTTGAGTTCTCTCAAGGCACCATTGACTCTGTACGGTTTTACTTATGCTTTGCTCTCAGTTTATACCATTGCCTCCCTGAAAACCTGTCTTACTCAGTATCCTTTGAACATCTACGAGCGGCAGTAATTGTAATGTAATACATTGCAATTTATTTGTTCTGATAAGTAACTACCAAACCTTTTTCAGAAAAATACATTTATCTTCATTGATTGTTATTAACATTGAAATTCCTCTACGGTAAAACTTTTAAAATGCTGGTTGAAAGAGCAATGAACAAAGCTTACTGCTTGTAAGCTGTTGGAGTATAAATTGGAGAGTGTTTAAGCAGAGTTATAAATATTCAGCATTAGCTCACAATGTGGTAATTTACAGTCCAAGAAGATGAAGAGAGTAACGATTCGTTACTTTTCACCGTCATGTTCATTTCTGTTAGGGTAAGAGAATAGTCGATTTTTAGCCGTAGGGACGTTTGATGTATCGAATACGATATGCGATAAGCTGGAGATATCGCTCCGTCATTATTTTTCTCAAGGCACCGCTGACTCTTCCCGTTTTACTTATACTTGCCTTCATCTTATACTGTCATTGACACCTTGCAAAACCTGCAGGGCTTCCACTGACTCACTTTTCTCACTTTTACTCACTTATTCGAAAACCGGATCACTTTTTTCACAATTTTGAAAAAATGCTCACATTTCTGGCAAATACGAGCCTATCCTACAACATAATCCATCATTTCCGCGGAAATCAGTCGCCTTTGCGCAATTTGCAAACTAATTTGATCAATGAAGTGTGTCCAGTCCACCTTCGCAGCTGTATCCTGTGACTGCATTGTGGACACCTTCACAGGAATATTGAGGGAAGGTCACGTACCGAAGGGGATGTTTTTAGGAAAGACAAAGATAGCTTATTTGTGGACTGAAGCCCTCGGCCCTTATTTCCGGGATCTAATGCTAGAAGTCGCTCAAAATGCTGTTGGATTTACTATTTGTTATGACGAGACAACTAACAAGAAATGCTTTAAGGAACTGCAGGTTGGCATCAGGTTCTACTCTGAAAAGAAAAAAGGGTAGTTTTTCGTCACTTACAGGCTTAATTCATTGGTAGGACTACTGCTGAAATATTGTTTCAGTTAAATTGTTCTGCTGCTGAAAATGGTTCACTGTACTTTGGGAAGATGCTCATGGTCTCTTGCGATGGCCCCAATGTAAACAAAGCCATTGTTAGGCTTTTTTCTAAGAAACTCATCTGATTTTGACAAAGGACTTCTTGAAATTGGTTTCTTCAACCTACACATCCTCCATACATCATTTCAGAAAGGGCTTTAAATTTTTGGAATTGAGGTATCTGACGTCACCATTCTTGAATATACCTTTCTAGATTATCCAAGTCGTTTTGAGGTGTTTGACAAATCTCAATCAGAGAAGAAAGTGCTTATGCATGAGTTTCTTAAGCATATTGTTTCCCGGTGGCTCACCCTGTCCCCAGCAGCAGAGAGACTTCAAGAGCAATTGCCGGCTCTCAAACACTCTTTTCTTAAAGTATTACCCTATGAGAAAGGCAAAGATGTTGAAAAGCTCCTTGCAGACAAGTGCTATCAGGCTATTGGTAACGCCCTTAAGTATAAAACCTTCCCTGCGGAGATAGGCTTTGTCCTGTATAGTGCCTAAATATTTTAAAGATTTTCAAAACTTTTTCAACATGATCAGCCTATAATTCATGCTTTGGATGAAGAGGTTGAGAGTCTATATTTTCTATTGCTTAGTCGGTTCTGCAAGCCATACCTGCGCACAAACAAGCAGGAATGCATGAAAGAACCCTTCTTTCTCGATAACAACAATATTATGGAAATGAGCAAAATTGACATTGGTAAGGATGCCGATCGGTTTTTTGTCGAACAGGAATGCTTGCCTCTCCAGACTTTTAAGTTTTATCAAGAAGCTTTAATACATTATCAGGCGGCTGTGAGCTACCTCCAAAAATCAGTCCTGGCACAGGGAAGAGTGGATCGTCACCTGAAATGTTTGAAGCCTCAAAACATCAAGGAAAGCTCCTCGCAGTACATTGTATCCGTTTACAAGATGCTGCAGACGCTGATGGAAGTGGACGAAGATGGCCTTTGAGATGAGTGGAGATTGTTGCAGTTGGAAACCCTTTCGCCGTATGAACCTGGAGCTAGGATTGATGATTACTGGACCCAGATATACAACAAGACAGATGTTGTCAGTGATCCCAAGTATCCACTCGTAAGCAAAGTGGTGAAAGCTGCCCCCTGTTTAGCTCATGGAAGTTCTGATGACGAGCGAGGATTTTCTCTTTCCAGAAATCAGCTCCCTGCTGACAGGTCGGCTATGCTGGAGAGTACTCTTAATGCCAGGCTCAACATCAGGGATGGCCTTCGAGACTGCAGTGGCATCCCTGAACATGTGCCCATGACCTCACAGCTGTTCAAGCATGCAGCAGCGGCATGCAGCAAGCATGAAGAGTACCTGGAGCCTCAGCAGAAATTATGAGACGACGAGCTGAAGAGATTGCAAGAAGAGGAGAACGCTCACCTGGAGAGGGAGAGGCGAGAGGTCACCCAGTTAAAGAAACGACAGGCGTTGGGCAAGGTGTAGGATGACCTACATGCGACAAGTAAGATGGAGATTGAGGAGTGCAAGGCTTGTGGTCATTTAGTGAACTAGACAAAAATAAGCTGGAAGAGGTTATTGCCAGAAAAGGAATGACAAAAGTCAAGATCGCCCAAAGTATGTTGGGGGGGGGGGGGCACAAACTCTGCGGTCACGGGCAGATGACTTACTGAGGAAAATGGAGCCTTTGAAAAAGAAAGTAGAGAATAGGACATCCTCTCTACTAGAGCAGCTTTTTAAGAATCACTAAAAGCGCCGGGATGATGATCCCGAGGCGCAGGCGGACCCTGCCTAGACTAAAATTATTATTGTTTGTAATAATTGCTTTTTACATTTGATCTCCTAATGTACGGTACATTATTTACCTCATTCTTAATGATTTTGTACGTTCATCTCTATCCGAGATTTCTTTATTTTTTTTTATTCTTTATGCTTTCTAGAGTCCAAAATACAAGTATTCATTGTCCAATTCTTTGTATTGTAATTTTTACTCTTGTTGCTACTGCTTGAAAAACGAGTTCCAGCATAAAATATTGCAAAATGTTGGGTTATAGTCATTGCCATAAGTCTAACATGGGGTAAATGTCACCAATATTCTCATTATTTTCTCACTTTTGCCTCACATTTCTCACATTTTCCCCTCACTTTTTTGGCAAAAATCCCTCACTTTCTCACTTGTCTGTATCAAAAAATGAGTGGAAGCCCTGAAAACCTGTCATACATTACATACAACAGGCATCTACTTGCGACGCCGTGTCGTGCCATAAATTGGAATTTACTTTCTCTGACAAGTGACTACATTCTTCATGAATCATTATTAACATTTCATAACAATTCATATACAGTTGAACATTTGAGATACTATTTGATATAGAAAACAATTTACAACAAACAAGGAACGATGAATTTTGGCTGTTGTACTATACATTTGACAGTATTGATTTATCTGGAAATTTTGTTCACAGACATATAAAATCTGCTACTTCGGCCCTTAAATACTGTAAATATTTTAGTCCTCGAGGACGTAAAGAGAAATAGTTCATTAATAATAACCATTATATTTATTTCAGATAGGACAAAAAAATCAATATTAAGCCGTAGAGCCGGTCGAGGTATCTATCGCGATGCGATAAGCTGGAGATATTGCATTGCGTTATTGACTCAATAAGGAGAGCTTACGACTTTCGACGATGGCCGGCTGTCGCTTGCTGTCGGTGACTCTCCCCTCGGAGGTGAGGCAAGCAATTGAGGAATAACATTCGCATTTCTTCACAGCCTTCTGCCTCCAAGGTGTTAAAGGAGTGGTATTCTACCGCCGTGATATGCTAGGGCTCCTTTGTACACGAGATGAACTGCGCATGGTTTAATAGCCGCTTTAGGCTGTTTTATTTAATTTGGTCGTCTAGCGATCGCCAATCGCTGCGGTGAATAGCCAGATATCGCCCTACTAAATCGAAATAACCCATGATATTCAATATATCGCTTGTGCAGGCTGCATTCTCGGAAATCCGTCGTGGTCGTTGTGTTACTTTTGTCACTCAGTCAACAGTTTTACGCTGGTGAAACTGTTGTCACTCTTAAAAAGTGCACGAGACGGATTCCGGAGAATGCAGCCTGCACATTTCACATGCCACAAACGCCTTCCTACTTACTTCAATATATCGATTTGCGATATGATGTGTTATCGTGCGCAATTCGTTTTAACATCGTACGAGGGATGATCAAGAAAGACTATGCTTGATGTTTTCTTCAAGTTCCCTTAATTGCAGCACTGTTGCGGTTGTCACATTAGAAAAGAGTGGTCTAAAATACACCCTACTTCCCATAGGCGGAAGAAACGTACGGATATGCTTAATTCAGCAGTTCTGCTCATCTGTTTGAGCGTTTTTTGTTTTTTGCCTGACTATGACGAAGGTGGTGCAAGACGAGGAGTACGCGGAAATTAAATTCCGTTTGTGTTTGAGGCATGTTGCATATATCACTACATGGCTGCATTACTCGAGGACGAAACTGATTCATTTGTCGAGGACAAAAAATGGTTGTAAAGAAAGCATCTCCGCCATCAGTGAACAAATGCAGTATCCTACGACATGGATCCATTTGATCATCCTGTCCTGGAGTCAAAAGGCCGTACTGTTATCGAACTTCATGAGCTATCGCATCAGCTGAATTGATATTGAGTTTTATCACAGCAATTCATGTCGCCATGATTAGCTGTTGAAAATCCAACTTCTACGAGCGCTTTCAACCACAAATATAGCAAAACAAGGCAGAGTAGTAGTCCATACCTACCATAATCTTGCGTAGGAATGTCATCAGCTTCTTCTGCTTTATGCTTCAAACAAAAAATATTTTATTGGTTTGTAAGTACTCCGCGTCATGTGTGACCTCCATTCCTGTCAGACCTTACACAGAGACAACACAAATGAGCAGCACTAATAAATGAATACACGTGCGTTGCTACTGCCTAACGATAGTATGTCCAAAACACCCCTATTTTCAAATGTAGCAGTTGCTATAATGTAGCATGTAAGGAAACATGGGGAAAAATTGTCTCATTGTCAGTTTTTCTTGATAAGCCCTCATAATACATGTGGTATCAGGAAACTAGATACGTATGCAGGCAAGATTATGTCATACATGTTATTATGCGTTATCACTCGAAATTAGTTATAATTAGAGAAGCAATACCGTACCAAATGCGATCTAATGCGTCTAATCTAATGTGAGAGATGCGATATCAAACAGCATGTACGACACGAAGTTCACACAATATGCGATGTCAGCGATATAATACGATAAATAAAATAATGCAATTTTAGGAATCATGGGACATCATAAGATATGCGGTACCAGTACTGAGCGGCACAGTAAGATTCCACAAAGTGATATCTATTTATTTATTCGACAATCATCCATACTCTTGGCATGGCCAGTCAAACGAAGCACAGTCCTTTCATATATGTTCGTAACTGGAGCATCCAACCCACATTCTTTCATGACCGACTCATTCTTCATATTTTTAACAGAGTAGAAAAGATTAGAAGTATTAGAAACCTGGTGCTGGAGGAGGAAGCACAAGATCAAATGGACGGGTAAAATAATGAATATAGAAGTATACAGAAGAGTGGGAAGAGGAAAATAACATATGGAAAACAAGTAGTGGTGGAATAAAGTGTTTTCGGAGTGAAACGCCTGCAGCCGCAACTGTTTCGGTCAGATAACTGTTTCAAATAACTGTTGCAAACAAAAGGTTATTTTCGTGATCGTGCCGCAGCCGTTACGTTACGCTCTGTGCTGTGCAGCGGCAACTAATAGCTGAATTTGACTTCTTCGTCTTCTATTATGTTCCAGTTGCACTGCACGTATGGCTGCGTAGTAGTTTTAAGCAACAATTTGTTGGATCTGAATCTGTTGCAGGCGTTTGCCGGTTTATTTACCCAACACATGTCCGTCTATCGTTGTAGACAGAATTACAACTATGAAGTATCTTTCATGAATCAACATGAAATTGTTACTTCATTAAAGTGAAAGATGTCTTATTGCATAATGCACAGAACTAACAGCAATGTTCCAACAGTGCCGTTCGATCTCCCGCTCTTTGGTATGCCTCTAACTGTTGTCCGCAACAGGGTGTTTCGCGGAACTGTTTTTAAAAAACTGTTTCGCTTTCGAAACAGTTACAATGAAACAGTCGTATTCTTTTAGTGCCACCACTAAACACTAGTCAAAAAAGAAGAACCAGATGGAATGAGCAAACCCTGAGGCACAATGGCTTTGTGAAAAACATAATTGAAGGAAAAATAGACCAAATAGATAGGAAAGTACACTAGAAGAACTACCTGGGAGTAAGGGAACTAGCATTTGATAGGGAAAGATGGAGGGCTGGACTAAACAAATCTAAGGATTGAACGACCAGTGATCATAATTAACTCTTTCTCCCACTTTTGCCGTAACCAATTATCAGATACCCCTTTACTTGGGAGTAGGTTAATGTGATGTTGTGCTACATAACGTTATATTTGGCGGCATTCGGTATCATATCATGCGGCGGATTTAAACATGGTAGCTGATTTCAATGGAAGTAGTGAGTTTACAATTGTCTTACTGCGTATCGCAACTTTCAGGGTATCTCTCTGCTTACACATTACTTTCGGTTTATTCCCATAGCAATTAATGACGGAAGTAAACAATGAATATGGCAATTGCGAATTTTGTCTGATTGCAGCAATGAATGCGTTTGTGCATCGCACTGTTCGAGTTCCACAGGCATTTGTGTCATCTATAAATCTGTGTATGTTACATAAAATATATTTTTAATACATCAATATGGCGTATTTAGTACTTCGTATTTTGTTTCATATTATTCAATACAAGAACAGTCACAAGTTTTACCTTAAAGTTAAGCATCAAAAACATTTGGAAGGAAATATGTTTAGCAATAAGTCCTCCGACACCTTAATTTGTTTTCATACCCACTTGCTGCTAGGCCTGTGCGATTATTCGATTAATTGAATCGTCGATTCAATTATTTTTACAATTGATCGATTATTTCAGCACATCGATGTCGATTGCGGTAATTGACTCGATTGTCAATATTTTTCAAGTGTCAATTATTGTGCGGTAACCTAATTGACGATTATTAACGGTGGTGACGGCCACCACCTACCCGTTCCTCCAGAAGTTAGCAAGAAGATATCTAATTATCCCGGCAATTAGCACTGTGTCCCAGAGGTTGTTCAGTCTCGGTGGGAACATTGTCATCGACACACGCTAGTGTCTGTCGGATGAACGCGCTGAGGATGTCGTCTTCCTGTCTTCAAATAGCGATACATTCCTTTAATTAATTAATAAAAGCTAAATTATTGAATTATTTTGTTGTTTTTTAAAAGAGTTCTAAGTTCTATCATTCTTCTCATTGCCAAAGGAAAGCCGTTGAAGAGCACGATCCAGTTGAGTTCTGTCAATTAATTGGTTGATGTCAATAATTTGAGCAATGGTAATTAATTGACACCCATTTTGATCAATTGGCAGTTAATTGAATATCTTCAAATAATTGTTATTTATTCAATTCCCGACAGTTGAATGGACCACATTTCCAATTATTCTTGTAATTGATCGATATCGATTTTTTTTCTATAATCGCTCAGGCCTACTTGCGGCAGCCCTTTAATCAAAATTTCACTGATTTTATAGGCAGAATCGTATTGTTCCTTGCAGGCAAAATAGAAGCCAGTCTTTTTCCCTTGTAAGTGCGTGCCGCAGGTGATTACCAATGCTATTGGCCCTTAAGGTAGTTTGAGTGATATACCATTTTTCATAAAAATTTTGAGTTGTTGACCTCATTATAAAGAAAAAGATGTCATATTTCCAATGATAGCAAAATACTACGTCTTTCATACTTTTCGAGATATTTCCCAAAAGAAGGCAACCGTTTTATTGGAAATGGTAGGGGTATGAACTTCAAAGAGACTATTTTAAAATGAGGAATTTCTAACGCATAGCTCTCGTCATAAATTGAACAATTTGTAGTTTTCATGCTTTATCAATTATTTATAAGAATAAATTACTTTCTCACCGCAGTATTATTTACAGGATCGCAAAAAATCTTCGGTTGTGAAGGCGTTTTCAGCATACGGCGTTAAAAAAAGTTTAAATCTTTCACATGAATATTTAGTTAATTACTGAGAATTTTGGCAATTTAAATAAAGTTTTTGGGACTTGAATGCTACAATATTTACTTAATGCTTTTTACTGTGGCTTAAATATGAAAATAAAATTTTAATATTGCCTCGTATTATTACTAGGGAAATATCTCACTCAAATTACCCTAATTCCATAGAAGTCTGTGTATGCACATAGAAGTGCAACTTGCAAACGACTTGCAAGGAAGTAACTTCTTGTCAAGGAAGTAACTTGTAAAGCAGCTTATACCTTAGATTACGACGTGCGATATATCGCGGGTTTTGCGATTCAGAATTTGTATCGCGACGCTGTGTATTGACGGTTATATCGCAGGGTTCTATTTTCGGCGGGCGAGTCTGGGGAAAATGGGTCGCGTGCTGTAGAGGATGGATTGCCTCGGGGATTTGAAGCGGGCTGAGTGGAGAGGTGGATTTTCGAAGCAGAGCCGATGGTTTTTGGGAGAGTGGCGGTGTCAGCAGGGAAGAACAGGAACAGGGGGGTTGGGTAAAAGGGGTGTTAGGCGATTGGGCGTAGGCTATGACGCGTAATAAAGCGCCCCGATGCAATCAATCAGTCGTGACGTAGAGACAAGAGATAGAGGGCGTGGGGAGGGGGAAATAAGGGGGGGGGGAAGGCGGAAGGAAGTTTCGGTAGGTACGCGGGCGGTAGGGATTTCGTGACAAGCTGGCTAATAATACCGGAGACGTGTAAGTGCTTTCGCCGATTAAGGAGCGACCGGCTAAGAAATCGGTGAAACGCACAGAGGATCGACCCTCTCAGGCGAATGCTACTTCATTCACATAATTAAGGGGAATCCTCCGTCATTGTGTATTGAGGCCGTTTTACACGATGCTTATTTCAGTACTGAAAATCAAACTGAACTCAGCATGCTTAGTCGTGCCGTGTAAAGGTTGTGATCGGATCCGATTACGGTATCGAATTCGATTATCAGAACTGAAAAGAGAAATGAGTACGATGCCTATTTTCCATTCGATTCTTGGATCCAACGACCAATCACAGGCAAGCGGGTGAGTCGATCGTTTCGAGAGAATAGCGGTGGTGGCGCTGAAATCTACCAAAATAACAAGGATAAAATAATCTCTCGAGGAATTGTTCAGAATTGTTGAAAACTGTACAATCATTCCGCGATTCCATGATTTCGCTTGAATGTCCCAAAACAATATGGCCCAGTTTATTGCAATGCGTATTTCAGCGAATGCCTGGACAATGCCTCTGCGCAATGAAATCAGTATCGTGTAAACACAGGCTCCGAGGCATCTAATTCAATTCAAGTCCCGAATTTGGTTCCACTTTGGTTGGCACTGATTTTATTACTGAATTCAGTGCTGACCTAAGCATCGTGTAAAATGGCATTAAGTAAAACAAATATGGAATTTCACCTTTTTTAGTTTATAATGTTTAAGGTAGTTGGAGCGAGATAGTTTCCTAGTCATAATGGAGACCATATTCGAATTTTATTTTTTAATTCCAGCGTCTTTAAGAAGTTTGAAATAAATATTGTACTATTGGTGGCGCAAAATAGTTATATATGACAAAAATTCTCACTAATTAAATAAATAAAGCTACTTAAGTCTAACTTGACTCATTTGTCCCCGCCGCACGGCTAAAATGCCTTCAAAACAGCAGGTTTTTTCTATTTCTGTAAAAATAACTTCGGTGAGTAATAGATTATTTTTTATAAATCGTTGAGAAAATATACAAACTAAAAACCGTTAGTTTTTGGACGAAATCTAGATGTAAATTCCTAATTTTTTCAATTTTCTCCCTCTGGAGCGCGCAGCCGTAATTTATCCCATGCAAAATAGATTACCGTTTTAGGCAAATTGCTCGAAAATTAGTTCGGCAAGGGGTTAGTATTTTGATATCAATGGAAATATGAGTTTTTTCTTTAAAATGAGGCCAAATTCATCAAATTATTGGTGAAGTGATTTTTCGCTCAAATTACCGTAAGAAACATTCATTTCAATGGTAACTAGCGTTAGCTATGAGAAAACAATCTTGCAAATCATTCGACGAATACACTTTTAATAAATATCTTTTTCAGCCCCTGGAGATGATTACTGCGCCATTTCTATTAAAATAACACATTTTGGGTCCCTGAAGTTCTCGGCCAGTAACTCAAAACTAAGATTGGTGGTCCCTTTATTTTATAACCATTAACTTTCGAGGAAGTATTTACTTCTTGCATAGTTTTATAGCAGTTTTTCGCGAAAATGGCATTTGTGTTTGATAGAAAAATACTTCATTCATCCGTTTCACCCATTCTTGCAATAAAAAACCACGCGAGTTGAAGTTCAAGTTTAAAAAATAGTATGAATTTTTTTGTACATATCATACAGATGGCAGGTATTTTTTTCTAAAATTGGCCAGAATGTAAAATTAATTATATTTAAGTAATTTTTAGGTAGATAAATCTTAAGGAAGGTATTTATTATTTACTGCCTGGGAAAGTTTTACTGACAGAAAAAACATTCCCAACCATGTATTCCACCTTTGACTCTTTGAAGAAAAAATATGTCGTGAAATTGCATGGAATTGGTCAATGGCAGGTTAATTACTGGCCCAATGGTTCAATATGCCTTCGGCGTCCATAATCATGGTAGCTACGTTTCGTATTTAATATTATTATTATCATATCTGCAAAAAAAGGTGAGCACATATAATATTAGAGGAATAAATTACTGGGAATGTGATAGGAAGTGATAGGCAGTTTTATAATGCCTTGTAAACCTAAACCGCTAGATGATGTAACATTGTTATTAACTTAATGGTAACCTAGAGTTCGGAGTTTGTGTGTTAGTTCAGACTGTCGGTTGGTTTACGCAAGAGCAATCAATGAGAGAGCGTACTAGCACGTTTCACCGAGAAATACTACAGGTTATAAAACCTCGCCAAAAAGTCTTTATATGTCCGATAAACATGTGGGTATAAGCACGAAGTTTCTGAAATAAGCTTTTTTAAACCTAAAGTGTTCAAGGAGAATATATCGATGCATTTTGTATCTAACTCCTCATATTATTACCAAAACGGTTCCGAAACAAAAGAAAAAAAGTCATTCATGTACATCGTACAGTTGGAGTTGATTGTGTTGGTGGAAGGTGCTGGTGGGTGGGATCTTTCTTGGCTGAGAAAGTCAGCTGAGTGTAGAAACAAAGGGAATAGTGGACGTGCGCCAAAGGTAAGGTTAGAATGTAGTAAGGGACACGCTCGGATGATGAATGAAGCGAAAGTATCAAGATTGGGAATCTCTTGGGAGGGTCCTGAGCTCCTTGGGAGGGAAACAGACCCGTAGAGAAATCGCTGTTAGGCAATGACCAGGGGGCGTCCGGGGTCAGGAAAGGGCAGCGGTGACCAATGACGATCCGACCAATTTTGAAAAAGCAAGGTGAGAAGGCGAACACAGCCAAAGAGAAGGAAAGAGAAATATTGAGCGAACTAGGATAACACATTGGATGAAAGAAGGGATAAATATAGACAGCGTGAGTGGTTTTTCAGAGTATTGCTACTGAAAGATCGAGGCCTTCTGGACCTATCATGGTTAACTTTGTGCCGTTACCTTTTAATTTGAATCCATTAAATCCTCTTTAAAATGAAATCCATATGTGCCAATGTTTTCCTTAAAAATTCTTTATGCCTAAGAAATAATTAAACAATACACAGCAGTTAGAACGTTGTGTTTTGAGAATTTCATTGCTCCACCCAAATAGGAATGTTACCGAGTACAATGTGATTTGGCCGACGTTATCAGAGATAGGTGATCAATCAGAGATTGATATGATTATAAGTAGTGGGTAAATGATGTATCATAAAATTTTGTCGGCTCTATTTTGATAGCAGCCAGAGTTACCTGAGCTCTACAGTTTAACTTCCAATGTGTGAGGAAAATAGATATTCACGGAAAACGGTATTTCTGCGATTCCTCAATGTTTATGGCTCGGTGAAGAAATAACTGGCGCACTCTCATCGCATAATCATGATGAATATGAAATTATTATCCCCTCGGGGTTGAATAATTGCTCTGAATGTTTTTGACACCTTCATAAAATAATAGCAGTGGGCTACATTTTGTTGCGAGAAACAACACTTGACATTTCGTGACATTCCATCGGTTTATTAACGGGTCTTTTACCGGTAGGGTGGACCGTGATTGGCAGTGAATTTTGACTGACGTTTCTACTCTTACCGCACCGAATTACATTACTTTATGAGTATTAGTAATGACTGCACGGCTTTTGGTAGGACTGTGTGGATCCTCTGAAATTTTTCTTCCTCAGGTATAGATCCTGAGACTTTGTTTGATGAATTCCGGTAAAAATATTTTGAGAGTTTTGAGGTATTCTCTGTCAATCATGAATGGTTTTTAGGAAATTTGCAGACTTACATATGTGGCGTGCATTAGTAATAACGACCTAATACTGAGCCCTGATTTGGATGACAGGTAAAAATTCAGTACTATGGGAAACTGAAAATAGTGAATGTATTTTAAAACACAGAGTGGGAGTGCATTAGAAAACTAAGAAGTATTGAATACGGGATGAAATGATGACAAATAGTGGCCAACGGGTGGAACAATGTATAAGTAATTTTCTTCGAAAGGGTTGTTTCGCGAGAATTATAGTGAGTATAACTACGAGCGATAAATGCATAGTGATGGTAGTAGTGACAGCCAACGGATAAAATTTCGTAAGCACAATGAATCAAAGCGATACTATTAGAATACATTTATTTGCGAGTTTTGGGTTGGGGTGATGGAAAATGTTTGAGCATTGTTGGATAGTGAGTGACATCTTTCTCAGCCACTTATATACAGTATGAAGGGAGGAATAAAAATTGAAGAGCTTGCTAGATATTAAATATAAGACAAATGGAAATGAACTGGCGACAGGGAATGAGGAATGAAGGGAAAAGACTATTTAAGGAACCGCCAATATTGATAGAATACTTTCAATAAACCTGTATTGTAATGGACCAATACATGTAGCATATATTAATTATGGGTGTTATGTTTGTACAAGCATTTAGCATTGGGAACGATAGTCGTGAAACCCATAATGTTATGGCTCTCATTAAGTTATTCGGGCTGCAGGAACTATCGCTGTCGCAACTTATCTCGCAGTAGCCTTCGAATGGTTGGTCTACTTCCGCCATCTTAGTTACTTGTGGTACTCATGTATCAAACTCTTTTCCATCAGGCTCCATAAGTTATGTGATAATTTACTGAGACAAAAAGGATGGCATTTTTTATGCATAATCTATTGAACGAATGCCTTGCATTATGTATCCCAACATTTTTTGGCATTCATATGTGTCGTTTCTTCAACCAGCCATTAGTCTAACATATTTGCATGCCGGCGACAAATTTTTCTCATTTATGTGGATCCCAATGAGTCAGGTTAAATGCGAATGAAAGGATATCTTTAATGTCCTAAAACTCTTAATCTATATTTTTACCACGATCAGAAAACTTTTCTTCGAACCCGGAGATAGGCGAGAAAGAGATAGGATTGTGTTATACCATATCTGTCACTCATAAAATTTTGGATTCAGATTTCTCTCTACTAAAAATATTTCGTTCCTCCCCATCTTTCATGAAAACCTCTTGAATGTAAGACTGGTTTATTAAACCAACTTAAATAAAAATGATCAAAGATGAAGTTGTGTGAACATCCAAAATTAAACATATCCCTCTTCTAACAAAGTGTGCCTCAGTTCTCTTTTCACGAGGATTGGAACTCTATTAATCATGCTTCTAACAACGGCCGTAGAAGAGCTATAAATGCAGTGGAATTATTAAGAATAAGAACATCTTTAGTGACGCTTGGGCCTGTTTTATGCTAATGCATCATTATTTTATGCGTTTTCGTACTCCTATCTTTTATTTTTGATCACGTGTAATTTTATATTGCCATTGAATGGTAAATATATGACTATTACATGCTGTCGTACTTGAGATAAAGTCGTACGGTTAGCTTTTTTTTTTTCAAATTCTCGTGAAATTTTCGCTCCGTATTCTCAACATGTCGTTCAAAGTAAACTTTTTATTGATATTGGTTGCCAAGACTTTTTGATTGCCTTTCCGTTTGGTCACGATGTGAATGCCGAGCAGCAGCTGTTTATAGACGGCAGTAGCTATTACTTTGACGTGGCCCCGAAACCCCTTGAACCGAATACACACCCAGCCATCCGCACTCTTCTTCGAGTGAGTCGGTGGGCGTCGCGAGCATGTATAAACCTCCATCAACCCCATCTCTTCGTACGTATAGCTTTTCGGTGTTCTTTTTTAATTTTTTATTTTCCATCCTCCTCCTCTCACGCTGAATGCAAAATGAGCCCGCTTCGGTTATCCTTATAGACGGGGGGACTCCCAACACTTGACGGCCTTTAAAAGCTTGAACTTATCCTCGCCTCGTCAAAAAGTGTATTGTGGTCTTGAGTGAAAAAGACAGGGGAATATTATCGGAGTGTGGTTGATGGGACGAGGAATAGACTTTCGTCAAAGGGTGTGTGTGGAGACATGGTCGATGATTCATAGATCGGCTGGGCTGGCGATTCTACCTGCAATTAGGCGCGGGATATAGGCACAGAGAAATCGCTCTGATATTTTTTCTACAACGCTAGTGAACCGCTGTGCTTTCGCATCTGAATTGAAGCCCATTGAACGATTTATGTTCCATTAGTGCGAATAGGACTGCATTTAAGGAGCCGATGGCTTTGCCTAATGCAACTTTGACTCGGATTATGTTAATGTCATCCCTCGGATTTTACGCGACTAAAATCTATACACATTTTCCAGCGACACTCTGTCAGCGTGGTGTGAAAAATCTGAACAGTATAAATATTGTTTGGTCAACGGTTTGCAGAGATTTTTTTTACAGATAATAGTCGCCGCCATTCCTGGGTTAACATAGCAATTCATGCAAGCATATCTACATAATACCCTGCAATAGGGTAATTATGTAATAATATAGGGCATTTGAAGTGCTGGTAGATGAAGAATGCATAGATCATAGTTTTGGAGCTTACTTGGTGGAACTCCTTGATATTAGGGATAGAATAAGTAACACTGCAATTTCACATGGTAATTGATTTGTTGACAATGTCAAAATGTGTCAATAAATCAATTACCATACAGAATTGCAGTGTTACTTCTTCTATCCCTCAAAGAATACATACTTTCCTATGTATAATGAGCAGCTCGAGTGAGCCCCTGGAATCTTAATCTGAAAACAGTGTGCTACATGAAGCTTAAAACTTTTTGTTCGAAATCAAGAGCTTTGAAAATCACTAAGTTAGCTATCAAAATTGGAATAATTTAATACACGATGACTTAAAGAGCTACTTAAGCAGTCGAACTGTTAGCAGTTTTCCTAAGTCATCGCTGACTCTTGTAGTTTTGCTGATGTCTGCTCTCAGCTTTTACCTGTCATTGTAGCCCTAAAAATTTGTTTTGCGTTCTATCTATTAGATATCCACATGCGGTAGTAAATATGTGGTGAAATATATTGGAATTCATTTTTTATGACAAGTGACAACCTGAATTTTATTTCGTTGTTCACAGCTATTCTCGAATTAATAATGAAACTCATAAAAAATAGGCAATTATAAATGCTGGTTGATAGAGGAGGGATAATAAAAAAAACGGAATGTGGTGATGAGCAAATGGGATCTTGGACTTTAAAGTTCACAGCGTTTACTCAGCAGAAAATTTCGGTATTATAATCAATCTTTTAAAACTGCTTCTTTTGCCCTCAATATTGTAAACTTTTTTATCTATGAGGATGTTCTGAGTTCCTGTTCATTGCTTTTTACTGTTATATTTTTTAAAGTTTAAGAGAGAAAATTTAATTATTTTCACTTGTCGCTTGCTTTCTATTTTCTGTCGTAGAGACAACGAGAAGCCGGGAAGTCTTAATCCATCCTTGGAAGGCGCTGTACCGATAACACAAGCCTGCAAAATTTGGGTTTTGAAATGTTTTTTAACTTCTGATTCCTATGTATTTTTTAGCGCTGAATTAGAAAATGACCATTTTTTCCGTCACGTCAGAATTTTTCGCAAATCGAAATTTAAAAATTTGTAAAAAATCGAAAAATTGCGAAAATATGTGACTTCAAAATGTACTTTAAACGTTTTTTCCTACAATAATTTATTCATTTTTAGGCTTATGTATGCATTCTTGTAGCTAAACAGTTGAGGGGTCTGAAGAGGACGGCGGGGGTATTGGTATTGATCCCTTAATTACTTATAAAATTGACACAAAATTAGCCTAAATTTCAATTTGATTGCATTTTTAAATTCAATTGTTTTTATTTATTTAATTAATTTTTATGAGGTTCGACGTATGCCTCTGGAAACCACTCCCATTCTATACCCACCCTTTATGACAAAGTATGTAAAATACTTACAATTTTATTCCATGTGTCGAAGTTTATTTGGACCGCTCATGCTCTGCTTCCCACTTTTTTTATGTTCTGTATGGGGTTCATCTCGGTGCAATGTCCAAAAATTGTCAGCCATAATCGTAGTAGTCCATTTTAATTGATACCTCCTTTCCATTTATTTGATGTCCTGATGAAATCTCTCACCCATCTGTTCGCGAACGCCTCCCAGATTTTCAGGAAAATAGTCCAAATTTGTATTTAGGAAGTGAACCTTCAAGCTCATGGAACAGCCTCAATCTTTGTATTTCTGCAGCATGATTTCGACGATTGATTTGAAGTTCAGATCCTTCTAATTGCCCATAAACTTGGTTACTACGTCTTTAAAGGATCCCCAGGCTTCTTTTTCTGCAACTTACATTTGTTTCTCAAAATTACCATATTTGAGACGTTTTCTAATGTCAGGACTAGTAAAGACTTTTAGTTTGGGGGTTGATAAGGCGGGAAATTTGCCACAGATGTATTTAAAACATTTGCCTTCTTTTGGTAAGGCTTTGACAAATTCCTTCATCAAGCCTAACTTTATATGCGGAGGTGGAAGGAGAACTGAAATCGTATCTATGAGAGCTTTTCGGAGTACATTTTCGGTTCTTGGTTCTAATGTAGCTCCTTTGGCCAATCTTTCTTTATCCAATGATTTTCTCTGTCTCTGCTATCCCATTCATACTAAAAATTAGGAAACTTTGTGTATCCTCCTTTCTGTTCTAGGGGCATCGATATTATTTTCAGATCGCCGCACGTAATCCACTGATGATCATGACCGTCGTATTTAATTTTATCGAGAACGAATTCCAAATTTTCGTAACACTCTTTTAAATGGACAGAATATCTTATGGGTATTGACGTATACGTATTCCCATTATGAAGAAGTACAACTTAGAGGGTTTTTTTGGACGAACCTATGAACAGTCTACAATCTGAAGTTATGTACGAATTGTTAAATTGAGTGCAAATTCCACGTACATCAGTGCAGAAGACTAATTCTCCTTATTCGGAAAAATATGGAAGAAAGTCGCGTTTCTCTGTACCTGTACCAGGAAAATGAGGTACCAGATTCTAGCAGGTTCTTCTCTTGAAGCCTCTAACCAAGCAATGTGAATTTTCTTTGGTTAGGTGTAAGTTTTGAACCAAATCGTTTAGCTCAGACTGTGAAAAAAGCTCTGGTGCACAGCTATCTCCAGGTTCGTACTCCTCGGTATTATCTTCATCTGAATCACTTGCGGAACCGTCTATTATAGGTAAATTTTCTGGTGGAATTGGCACTCAGGGTATGTCTGGACCATGAGGAACAGGGCGTAAAGCGGATGGAATATTTGGATAGACGATTTTCCTTTTATTCTTCAAATTGAAACCGTGAACACCAGTCGAACTAAAGTAACAATCATTGCTGTGATTTTGCGGCTCTCGCCACACCATTGGAACTCCAAATCTGAACATTCTTTAGTAAAGCCAGTTTTCACCTGGGACGGCAGGGAGCGATCGCCGCCGGTCTTCATTAATAAGACGAATTTCATTTGAGCTATTCACTTTGTATAAATATTTGTTTTTTTGTATCAAATACTCCTTTAATAGCAAAGTAAGCCAGGGAATTATTATTAGTTTTTCTTGCACGTAACAGCCTTTTTTAAGGGTTTCAAGGGCCCAAAGGGTAAAAGGGTTTCAAGGGCCCAAAAAACCTCTAAAAAGTTTTTAAAATAATAAAATGAATAAATGAAAGAAATTAGAATATTGCGCTCATTTATAGAACTTCCCATTAGAAATTAAGGGGTCAATGATCCACTCCCTGTCCTCCTCTTCAAATACCTCAACTGTTTAGCTGTAATAATGCATACATATATAAGCCAAAAAATTAATGAATTATTATAAGAAAAAACGTTTTAAGTATGTTTGAAGTCTCATATTTTTGCAATTTTTCGACTTTTTACAAATTTTGAAATTTCGATTTGCGAAAAATCCGGACGTGATGGAATAAAATGAAGGTCATTTTCTGATTCAGCACTAAAAATTACATAGGAATCCATTATCACACTAAAAAACACAACCATCGCAGGCTTGTGTCATTACGCCTTGCTACTTGCTAGATTCAATCTTCTCGGTAATATTACTGGGTTGAACGTTGCCCGAGATGAGCCTATCGTGATGCCACAGTAATTAGTTACGAGCCAGCTTTACTACTTTTTGCAAGCTCACATGTTCATTTAAAGAATTAGTATCTACTCGCTAAAACATAATTAAATATTTCCTGACAAATTTTCTTTCTGTCTCATGTTATAAACGTGTATCTAAGACTGAAATTTGACCATAAAGTGAACACCACCAAGCATGGCGGTTAGCAGTCACTAGGGGCGGTTATACGGTTAATGAGGATCATCTCAACGCAGTTTACGGCAATGCCTGTCTAAGTTGGGAGTCCCATTGCCAAAAGACGTGGATTTTCGGTACCTTTGTAGCTTAAGATGAGGACCTATTCCGTTTTATTGGAAAAAGCAACTTGCTGGAGATTAAAAAGTAAAATAGTTGTCAAAGATTAAAAAAAGAATATGGAAAGAATGAGGAACTGTTGAATATTTTAAAGTTATAGATGAGAATAGAATTTGCTCTGTAAATTTTGAATCAATGTACTGTACCAGTAAACAATAGGGGATAGATAATTCGAATGAAAGAAAACATGTCTCGTGTTTTGGTCAATTGAAATGGCTGGTTGGCTATTCGTGGAGGCTAGCGACAAGTGAGGTAATTTGAGCCATTAAGAATAGCTGGGTAAGGAAATGGTAATTTAGGAATTGAGTAAAGACAGAGATAAACCTGAGCTGGGCATTGCCTTTATCTTAGCTAAAGGTTTCAAGGGAGCATATCTTAATGTTCCATCCGACGGACGGAGAATTTTACGTGATGTGCTCCCCGCATATCTCCCAGAATGGGTCGAAGTTCATCAGAAAAAAACTCTTTGTGTATTGGTTCGTGGGCGCACGACATAAGTGGAACTTATCTCATTTAACAAACACTGTATCGATCCAAAATTTACGATGCAAACGGCGGGAGAATGGGAGAAACACGAGGAAAAATGGTATTTTTCTATATAATATAAATGCAATTTTCGCGGATAACTATTTACATGAAAGAACAAATTGCGAGAAATTCGATAAAAATAAATATCAGTCATCTTGCCGCTTTATTTTTTGATTTATTAGCCAATCACTGCGACAGTTGAGGTTAAAATGCTGTAAATAGAAATGGTTCTGCAGTCGGCTCCAATGGCTAGACAGTGTTCATTAAAAATAAATTCGTGGAATAATATTCATATTTTGAATCTTAATATTGCTTTTGAATAGATAACGCATTACACCAGAAAGAGAATGGTTTTTAAACCAAATAAACAAAAAGGTGGAATTTCGTATTTATTTTGACTCACCCATTCGCAGTGGAACCTACTTAACTAATATTTCGCAATTTAGAGATCACTGCGTAAAAATAGGGCGCAAGAAAAAAATATTATTTTAGGCATATTTCAGTCAAGTCTCGCCGTTGTGGCTGTATTGTTTAATTTTTTGATGAGCCAAAGAAATTTGATCTGCCAGGAAATTTTTCGTTTCTCCCATTTAATCCCATTGGAAAACGAAATTATGCCTCACTCGCTCAGTGTTGCAATCCGAAGGTTGGTTTTTGATAGGTGAGAATAGAGCTCACCCCATACTAAGCTATTGGCGTGCGAAACTAACACATTCTGGGTAGGGGGGCCAGTTCCTTTCCCTGGGCCACCTGCGATTTTCTACTGCGAAGTTCTGACAATCAGACAGTCGCACCGCGAGGATTTTCGGAGGGGGTGGCTTCACCCGGATTTGAACCCACGAATCTTCGGTCGGTAGCCCAGTGGAAATTAAGTCTTCGCTCGAAACCTGGAAACTTTATCGATTTTTTCCCGACTCACTGGGTGATCAGGAACATTACCTGAAAATGTCAGCCCTCCAGCTCGATTAGAAATACCCAGGATTTTGTATCAAAGAGATCTGACTTGTATCCTTGTCTCATTGCGTGTCGTTTATGAGATGGATTTACTCCTTAACTAGCGAACATGTTTTTCAGCGAGCGCTCTATAGTGGTCGTATAATACATTACGACAGTAAAGAAGTTCCACTTCAAAAATCCCCACGGCTGCAGGGAATCGAACCCATGTATTGGAAGCAAGTATTTTATTCACATAACCAATCCAATATCCCTTAATGAAATGAGGAGAGAACCCTCGAATCTTGTTTCCCTTTAATTTGAATTTTACGTCACATCGGTTCCCGGAAGAGAGAAATGTTTAAAAGAGGGAGTGAGTGAGATGAAAATCTTTAATTAAGCGAGATTAATTATTTTCAAGGATTGAAACTTGAACGTTAAACAAGCTCAGAGGGTCTTGGTAAGGGTCGCGCCCTAGGGGAACTCTAATCCCGAAGAAATGGATCAAATATCTAAAGTTGGATTCCATACACATGGCAATGTGGCTAAGTTAGGAGAACTCTAATGGATTCCCGTGAAATATTTGTTCCATCATCTTTAACTTGGACGTGTGCCCCCTTTATAACTTGAGAAATTTGATAGAAAAACCAATTATTTGTTGAGAATCCTTAATGAATTTTATACATTTTTTTCTGCTTTTAAAGAATGTTATTTCCATGATGAACACAGGCTTGCACCCTCATGAGGTGGTTAAATAGCGACAGCAATGATCAAAACTCATGAAATAAATCACTATATTTGTCCTGTAAATTATATTACCTCCGCTGAAATAAATCTTCAGCTATTGAACAGAATATGCAAGACCATATAGTAATACGTATTTTAACATATTATTTTCTCTATGGTTAGATGCTAAAGAGATCGATTTGCTGAGGATTGTGTTATATAATAATTAAATTTTCTGTCACAGTGGACAACATGTTCCCTGCCACAAAAATGTGTTCGAAAGATCTGTTTGAGTGAATGCATAAATGATAAAATCAGATACATTAATATAATCATTTTTATATATGCACCATGTAAAGCTCTGCTTATCAGTGATGAAAATGAGATTCGTAAATCTCTAAATATTGCCAGACGCAGATATGTGAAGTGTTGCTCATGAGTGACTTCAGCATTAATTTAATTTGATGTTCATCACAATCTTCTGTCATATCCTCATACTTCGGAGAATGATCTTTAGTGAGTCATACACTTTCGCTTAGTCTCCAGAGAATTCTATGCATGTTGAGAATTACATTAGCATTTTAAATACGACAATAACAAGGGTAGAACTGGAGCGCAGAAATTAACATTCCAGAGGATCCGCCTACGCATGCATCTGGGCTGGAAACATGAGGCGTGATTTCCTCGCCTCAGCGCGCTTAATTCGAGAGCAACTTTCCTCAATATGCTGGAGTCAAACCGAGCGTTAATGCTGATGAGGCATTTCGTTTATGTTCCAAGGAAACGAACGGATTCAGCAGTTCTCGTTTTGTCTGTATTAGTTGACGCGTTGTTACACTTCAACAGCATCAGCGATCGAAGACTACCGGGAGAAGAAGACAGTGGGCACGAGTTAATGGTGGAGTTGTTTTCAGGGCTATGCGTTCTCGCAACTCCAGAATCGCATTACAAGATAAATATTCCACTCTTAAAACCATCACATTACAAATAGCAATTAGAAATAGCATTAAATAGGGATAAAAACATGACACATTAATAGTCGAATAAAAAATAATACTCTTTTTATTTACAATTTAAACGCATTAGGTGAAATTCAGCTGAGAAATGTTCAAGTGGTATGGTAGCCAATTTAGCGTGCCACTGCGAGAAAATGTGCATCCAAAATGATAAAAAAATGAAATATTTAATGTATACATTTTTTATGCATTGTTTGAATGACAATTAATGGATACACTGACGCACCAAACGTCAAGGTGTTTCATTATAGTAATATTTCGAAATTTTAGGGTATTATGATATCTCTTATTAGTTTGAACAATTACTAAAATTAGGGTAGTAAGTAAATATAGACTGTTATAACTGCCATTATATATCCCATATTGCATATGGCAGTTGATGCTTCGCAGCATCGCAAAAGCCTAATCGGTTGATCATTAGGTTTATGTTTCTTGGGCGAGCAAAAGCGTGTTAGTCTGGGAAATAAAGTCTCTGCTGAGAGAACTGGGAGCGCTCCCCGGAGCATATGCTCACATATTACACCTGGGACATCCTATCAACCACTAGGGAGGTGACTGAGGGAAGACACCTCTTTGCCGCTTTCCCCGTTGTGAATCCTAGAGGAGTTTTACGTGCTCCAAGTGTCGGTTTTATCCTAGAGCGGAGAGCCTAGTACAGCACATTAGGCGAATAAGTTTCCTCCACCGTGCATGGCGTGTACTGCGTAGTGGCGAAGTTTGTGTACCATGTGATGAGTTTTGCATCAGCTCAAAGCTTGTAAAGGATTTTCGCCCCAGTCTCCGTGTTGTTTGCACGTGCGATGGAATAACCGTGCTCCTAGAGTTTGCTAGTAAGCTGTTTGTTCAGCCACCCTTTTCGTCGGAATTTCCTTGTTTCTCATTCGCCCAGTCATGAGTAATATTCGAAGGTTTCGTTCAGAAGTAGTTGCTTGTTTAAGATTACGTTTTTAAGCCTTTTTTTACGTGACGCGATCTTTGGATATTTATACTGTATGGCATTCATGATAGTGTGCGCGCGTAAATGAACGTTTTTTCTCCATTATCTCACTCCTTACAATCACGTGACGTCTGGAAGAAAACAGACCTATAATCTAAGTGCTTAACTTCACGAATGCCATGTTGTTGTCAAGCAATAGGTTATTGCGACAATAAAGTTAGCACTCATCTGCAGTATTTGTCATAATCAAGAGGTAAAATCAGGAAATAATGGTATGCAACTTCCTCTCAAAATGTTTAAAGAACCTTATTCTTTATTCATCCAGTTCGTTACATATTTCCCACTCCAGTTTGAACTTCTTCTAAAGGCATTTAAATTATTTCACATGAATTTATTCTTATCCCTAATTTGATGCAATTCATAATCTTAATTCTTAAGCTCCATCTCATTAAAAACCCTTACTTTGTTTCTTCAATGGCCGTTGAACCACATAGGCATGTAATTACTCAAAGACTTTCATTGTAATCATGTATTCACTTCCTTGAAAATTAAAAAAACGACTTTTTCCGCTGAAATCTCTTTGAGTAAAAGGAGGAAGCGGATTAATCTCTGGCAATGAGATGAAAGGAAAGGAAAAAGCCGAGGAACTGACGCAAGTATTCTCTTGAGTGCAAGCGACCTCAAAAGGGCAAGGGAAAAAATATTATCGAATGAAGTGTTTTACTCTTTTGTTCCTTCTTCCGTTACAAGATATTTTTTTTTTTAGGATCTAAAGAATTTATTTCTCACGTTTACAGTAACAGTACAGTAACATAGTAAAATATAATAATGAATACAATGTTGAATACAATGATGAATACAATGATTAATAATTAATACAAATTATCTTTTCTTTAAATAATGTTTCCTTGTGAACCTGCTAAGCCATAGGCTTGTCAGCAGGTGCCAGGTTTTAACAATCTGGGTGATCGGAAAAATAATGGTTAAATACAATTGACGAAAAATATTCACAAGAGAGAAACAGTTACCAATTTACTTATTATTCCGTAATGGCAAATTAAACATTTAACATTTAAATATAGAGCTAACCTAATTTAATATAACATGCTGCTCTCGCAGTTACAATAACCTCAAGAAACATAAAAAAAACAATACAGTTCATAATTACCATACATGCTCCAAAATAAGAATAATATGATACCACCTAAAGATCGAAAAAAATGTCTGTCATCAGATGGATTCGTACAATTTTATTGAATTATTATTGAATTTTAATCCATGTTGACTTGCAGTTTTCAAAATAACAATACTTCAAGAAATATATTTCATGGAATAGTAATGTAACACTTTCATTTACCTTGTTAATAAAAAATTATAAGCAGTAGGACCCCGCTAATTAAACTAGCACAATAACCCATCTTAAATAAGTTCAACATAAATTATATATTTCCGAGTCATGTCATAGTTTATTATCATTGTATGTTTTCAATCAGCCAAGTTTTAACTTGTTTTTAATACTGAAATATTGTCTATTGATTGTATTGTCTGTGGTACGTTATTTAATAGCTTTGGAACTATATATTGTAAAGTTCTCTTTCCATGAAGGTTGCGATATTTCGGTACGTTATGTATAAAATCTAGTATTTGACTACGTCTATATAAAAACAAAAAGCTTGCAGTTTTTCTGCGCAAAAAATTTATTTTGTGACTCAAATGTGCGTTTGGCTGTCAACCCCAAGTACAAGATAAAATCAAGCTAAAAGCATTCTTTAAGTATTTAAATCTTATTCAGTTGAGGATCGTGGCAGAATATATTGTGTTAGCATAAAATTGTCCAGCCACTTTAATTTATTATTCACTCATTCATTAAAATTTACCAGTTACTTGATAAACCGCGTTAAATGCCAATAGGTATTTATGTTCAATGATCATAGCAGACATAGAATCCCAAATACATAATTCATTTTGAGTATGGCTTAACTATTTTATTACCTTGAAATTGTATTCTGTTGAGTACTTGTATAATGTATTGAATAGGATCATTTTTCACACAAGTTGTACCTACCTGGGTATTATTATATATTAGTGGGAGAACCCTGAGAATAGTCGTCAGTGTATTCTTTTCACCCGGAGACGAAACATTCGTATCTTAGAGCATTAGTGCCCAATGCATGTTCAGATGAAAGCGAAGAAAGAGGAAGTAATGGCGGGAGAGAGGGATTTAGCTAATGATTAGAGATGATTTTTTTTAGCATTGCGATAAACGAGTAATAAATGCTGCATTGTTGAGTTTGCGAAATAAATTAGATCGAGTCAGAGAGTTCACTTTCACCTATTGAGGATGCCTCCTGAAATTGAACCTACGTTAAGTTTCAACAACATGCAACACTATACTATTCCGCAATTATTTGTTCGTACCACTCCGTTTTTATATTCACCTCCATACCAAAGTATATTTTCATTGTACATGTCAATATGAATTTAAGGTCAATTTGGCGTAAAAAATAGTCTGGAGGAGGTAGTCTAGCCTGTACTACGCTACGGCATGCGATACCGTGGACTTACAGTTAGTCATAACCGTAAGTAGTATTGCGCTCAGGAAAGATATGGTAAGCAGTTCTTCGTTTCGTCAACAATGAAATCAAAGGTCAATACGACGTCATATAGCGTATGCCACAGGATTTTACTTTAGCATTAGCATTTATTAAGCTCTACTAAAAGATACTATACCAGTACATACCAGTTTTCATACAAGTAGTACCTACCTGGGTATTATTATATATTAGTGTAGGAATTACCCTAGTGTTGCTCTTCATTACGACATGATTTCCTCTTGCAGTGGAGTACTACCTATAAATAGGAATCCAGAAAAGCCTGAAAATTATAACATGCGGTAGTAAAAACCAATTTAACTGAGAAAATACTAAAACGGTAAATGATATGATAAATTTTGACATGAATAATTATTTTATATTGAAAATTATTATCGCTTATTATTGAAAATTATTAGGTGTATGCTACAAAGCGCTACATTTATAATCTTTGAATGCTATGAGATACGAAACTAGAAATTTATAATGCTAAATCATGAATTCATAAATACTTAACATTAACATTTTTACTTGCATTATACATTTGTCTACTCCCTCCGCGTTATCTAATGTAAGTAATATACGCTCAAAATCGCTGTTTTTAAGGGCTAAAATTTTATTCGTCTTATTATAAAAACTGGTTACCCGGTAGAGTACTTGTATATGCTACAGGTTAAACTGAAACTAAGCAATGATCCCGAGTGACTGATCTTGAGCAAATAGCACACAAATATTAGTCGTAATCAGTTATTCGTCGAAATTTCTTGGGATTATTTTTAATCTCGAGTTTGGTAAGTAAGGTTTCACCCCTATAACTATTCATTTTTGTCCCAACACTGTCATCTAACCATCATCATCAGTGGTCATAAATTCAAAGATTGGTTTGCTGAAACTCTCAACTTCACTCATCTCTCCGCCAACCGCTCCATTCTTACATAATTCTTTACTTATGACGCTCTTTATAATTTTCCTGGTGTTCCCATTCTTAGTCTTGAACTGTAATTCTTCCCATCCACTTCTCCTCCCATTATTACATTTAATTGGCTGTTTTGTCGCAAAATGTGTCCAGTGCGTTTGTATTTTCTTCTTAGACTTTTCACGCTACTAATTTACTCTCTAACTCCTCCTTGTGGATTCCCTCTGACCATTTGATCTTCATAATATTTAGGTAACGCTACATCTCTGTTGTTTACAATCTCTTTTGCTCTGCAGCTGTTATTGTCGAGGTTTCACTGCCATTAAAAATTATGCTCCAGGTATAGGTTAAAATAATAAAGTGTTTTCTTACTTCCAGGCTTTTAGTAGTAGCAGTATTTATTCCACCATTTATACATACAAAACACAAGATTACAATAGATTTGTAGAACAACAGACACCCCTGGGGTAAAAGAAAACCTGTGTTGGGGTTGTCATCATTTAAATTTACCAAATATAACTGGCTGGTGCGAGGCCACAACATAAAAATATTACAATTAATTTTGCAGTAGAGTCAGGATGTTACATATTAAATCGCATTTTAAGGTGTGTTCACACAATCATACCCCAGGAAACAATGGGAAATAAATAAAACAGCAGTAATTGATCAAATACATTCCATAGTTACAGAAATTATTCTTAAAGTTAAAAATAATCTTCAATATTTGTAACGGAGAACAGCCATGTTTTCAATTCTTTTAGAAATATTCTAATCGACTTAGATGAGGCAGTGTGAGCTGGTAGGCGGTAAAATATGTTGGGAGCACAATAACAAAATAATCTCCTAAAGGCTTAATTATTAGTTTTGGGAACATAAACCCTATTCCGTGGCCTCAATCCATAAAACGATACATTCACAAAACCTGTGACATTCCCTCTGGCATAAAACAATCGTAATACTCTTAAAATAAATAAGTACCTGAGGGGTAGTATACCCGATGTTTTAAATAAAGGAAAGGATGAAAAATTTCGTTTTTCACCCATTACCAATCTAATTAATTTTTGTGCCTCTACAACAGGGTACATATTTGACATGTAGGTTCCACCCCAACAACTAAGCCCATACTGTAGCTTAGAATGTACAATAGAATAATACACAATTTATAGGACAGGTAGATTGCATATTTGTCTTAAATGATAGAACTTCCTTAGTACAATATTCATATAGTTTTTTTAGTTTTTGAAAATGAGGCTTCCAACTCAAGTGCTCATCAATAACATGACCTAAATACTTGATTTTACTGACGTGTTCTATTAAGATACAATTTTTACGCAGGTTGTCCTTGGAATAAAGGCAGCTGACACACTTGAAATACAAGTAATCAATATAGTCTTTCCTGTCTTTTAAACTAAAACGCACAAATTTGGTTTTTTCACTTAGGACAAGTTTATTAGCAGAATACCAATATTTCAGTTTATCCAGGTCATTTTGCATCTGTTGCTGAATTGTCGGTAGGTCTTTCCCAGAGTAGGACAAAGCAGCGTCGTCAGCAAAACAGGTCAATTCCCCATTGAATATACCATAACATAAATTATTGACATATACAAAAAATAGAATCGGGTCAAGAACTGAGCCCTGAGGAACACCATAAGTGATAGGTTCAATTAAACTTGTGTTACTAGCTTTTAGAAGACTACTTTTCAGATAAAATACCTTCTTTGCTTGGGGTATACTGCTTAGCATGTCTTTCTTGCTTCTTCTATCGCTGGTGAGCTTGCTTTTCAGACGCAAAAATTCTTCAACTCGTGTAAGATTTCGTTGTACAAGTTTGACGGTGTTGCCGTCTCCCTTACATCTTCCACAAACCATAACCGTGGTTTTCTTAACATTAATCTTCAAGTTTTATTTGTTCATATGTTTTCCATCGATTTCAGCAATCTTGTCAGATTTTCCTTCTTACATGCGTGGATTGCTCTGTTATTTGCGAAGCGTAGCATGTTGATTTTCTCCATGTACTAGTATTACAGTTTTTTTATTTTTCCTTTTTTCATTTATGATTTTTAAAATGTAAATATTAAGTATCATGGGTGACAAAGTGCATTATTTTCGTACTTCTTTCCTCGCATCTGCTTCCTCCGTTTAATTGCCCCGGTCTTGCAAAGAATCTAATTATTTATCACGAAAGGTAACCCACAACTGAGGTCATGTGCTCTATTAAGGATCGGAGGGTAGGCTAATTTAGGAATATTCATTCGGGGTTGGGAGGATGGGTGTAAAGAAACCGCGCGCCATTAGAAGCATGTTCTCGACGGAAAGCACTAAGTGATGAGTTATATCCGAGAGGACGTAGTAATGCACTTGGAGTACGCTCCTGATTGAGGCACGAAGTAGAAGTCTAGAGTACGCCAGCGCCAAAGATCGAACCGGAAAAGTCGAAAGGGGAAGCCAGTACTCCAGGCACCACACCGAAACAGTCTTAAAGGAATCTGATGGGTGTGGCGGAAATAGTATAGTGGTTGAGAAACATGGTAGTAGTCGCTTACGCAAAGCGTGACTGATAGACGGGGAAGGGTCGTGTGGATGGGATTGGCTAAGGGTGGGTTTGCACTGTCAAGTTACATTCGAAAATTATATCTACAAGAGCTTACGTGGGATTTTACTCCGACGAAATATTTTTCGCAAGTTTGTGCTGATCGAAATCAAAAAAATAAATGCAATCGATATGTTACTGTCCTCTTGATTTAAATTGACTACACAAGTTTTGGCTTTTTTACTTAGCCATCTTCAGATACAGTTACGATAGAGACAAATGTATGAATAAAGTCTCCTCTGATGTGGCACTGTGTAAGGTTTTCCATAACCGACGTTTCGATGAGCAACTCCCTCATCTTCCTCAGGGAAAAAACTGAGTGCAGATTTGGGTCTTGGCGAGGTTATTATTCTATAGTTCATAAATTCAGGTGGCTCATGGTTGGTCGGGGTTATTTATTCGTTTTCATGCGCTTTTTATCTTTTTTTTGACGTAATATTATTACGATGCAAAAGAATACACTCGTAACTTAAATATAAAAAAGAAAGAATTGAAAATAATTGCATTTAAATATTTATATGATTGTTAAAAAGGTTTTAACGTGTTGCTATTCGCGTGATGAGAGAAAAACAGAGACTCACTGCTTTTATAAAAAATATTGCAATAAAAACCATATACAGAGTGATATAAAGAGTATGCTTTAATCGCTATGCTGCATCATCTTTAACTGGTCTCCAATTTTTTCTAGCCGTATGTCCTGTGCCCCTATTCAGGTTTTTCTCCTCTAAACTGATTTCAATAGCCTCCTTTACAAGGCGGTCCCAATTTCCGTTGGAGCGGAAGGATTTTGGAATCGTCAACATTAATGTGGTGAGACTGATCGAGGCAATTTTTGGAAAAAGGCACCAGAGGTTGCTCTTATTTTACCGAAACCATATGACTAGCGTTCCCACCGCGACATTTTAACCGGCATAATCTGCCAGCCAGGGTCAGCTGGCTACGGTTGAAAATCTAACCACGGTTGGCCGCACTGGCGTTTCCATTGCAAAATGTAACCAGTGACAGCTCTGACCGGCGTAATAAGAGCGTAGTGGATACGGGGCATTAGAGGCCTAACCACCTGTTCTCAACGACGCCAAAGACCTCAGTTGTCGGTCGCCAAGTAACCAAGCTACAGCTGGAGTGCGAAATTATTTTTGAAACTCTTTAAAACGGGAGCGATAAATCCTGAGTGCTGAATACTGCACATTTACTTGAGATCAGGTTCGTTTGGTTACTAGAGGGTGCTGTTCATATTAAAAAGAGGTAATGTTTTTTTATAAGAAGCCAGAATAGGTACTTAGTATTTGGAATGAGTTCCACTTTTATATTTCTTCCATCCGTAATTTTGACATTATGATGTCATTATCAAGGTTTATTGATACATTCTGGATGCCGAAACAATGATCAGCAAAAATGAAAAGTGTGGAATTTATGAAGTGAGAAATAATTTTATGTGAGTCAGCTTTATAAAGTAACGCATGAAGCTTGAACTTGTTGCCAGAATATGAAATGAATGATATTATATATCATTATAAGTTGAAATCGCTGGAATTTTAGTTCGAGGTGCTATGTTTAACTAACCATGTATAGCAGAAAACATTGTTCTCAGGTTTTATACTTTGCTTGAGGATACACCTATAAGAGAACTGCCTCAGAAATAAATATTAGATCAAATCTGAATTCCTTGAATTGACTTTTTCATGCTAAAAATATGGTTTTTTGACTACATGAAGCGCAGTTTTTGGTGCTGTTTTTAAGCTATTTCCTCAAGACTTAGATGAGACATGCCATGAAAAAATATAGATAGGTTCCTGATAAATAGTATGTATGCTTTTTTATTATTTTGCTACCTTCGAAAATAAAAATAGTTACAACGTTTTACCCAAAACATTATTTGCGTCAAAAACACTCGTGACACAAATTAAAAATGGCCAGGAAAAAAATGTATTATTTTGAAAGTTTTTTTAAACCTCGTTTTGAACTCATCAAATCCTGGAAAAATTCAGGAAAATCCAAAATGGTCTGAAAAAATACATGGTCTGAAAGATTTCTCACGGATTGGCCCCATAGTGTATCCCATCCTTGGTCTTCTTAGATATTTCTACCCTTTTAATTCTCCCTCGATCACTGTTGTCAATGGTCTCTTTTACAAAACAATACATCTAATTGAAACCGTTCTAAATGAGAGTATTAAGTCCGGTAAGCGGATGGCTCTCAGGGAAATCCGGCTGTGTACCACTATCACCTGGAGGCATGACCTGCAAGCAGATGACTTCGTATTGGTGCACGAGAGATGCAGAGATGGTTTAAGAGGCGAAGGAAGAGCGTCTTGGATGAAGGAGAGAGAGAGGGATGTGAGCAAAAGACCTTGCTGGTTAAATCCCGCGTTCCGCGCACCGAGCTCAATTCGCCGAACGAACGGAAGAGGGCAGTTTTATCGCCACCCTGCTGATTCATTACAAGGGGATGGGGGTTTTTGATAGGGAGGTCCATTAGAGATGAGAGATGGAACGCTGAGGGAGAGAGGAACCACTGCAGTGAAGTTTCCCACGCACACCTCCACCCAAACGCCTTTTAAAACCGATTCCTCCCACGGCGCGGCGCTCAATTCTTCTTTACTGCTCGGTTCCCACTCCCCCGCAAGGGAAGTTGGGTTTCGCTGAAGTAAAGTAAGGGATGAATGTGTGTGTGTGAGAGAGAGATAGAGACACACTGCACCAATCAAACCCCGAGCTTATCTCTAATTTTTTCTCGGTCACTGACCGCCTCCTGTCCGTTCCTCCATATCGTTCACCAATCACATGTCACGTTTAAAAAATCTATTTTAATGGGATAGAAAGAAGATTCTGCAATGAATTGACATGTTGAAATTCTGACGTAGGATTCCACGGTGTTACGTGATGAGGAGCTGAAGGGCTTCCGGTGTTCCACCGCGTTGTTTCTGTGGTGGTGACCACAGTTTCGTCCTCGTTCCAGAGAACGTCTTCAGGTCGAAGTTATTGTTGGCTAAATCTTAACAGAATCACTTCGACCTGAAGATGTCCTCTGGAACGAGGACAAAACCGTTGTCGTCGCCAAACAAACAACGCGGTGAAACACCATAATCCCTTCAGCATCTCAATTGGCATGTTGATTTTAAAAATGTCTTCGATTTAGTCAATCAATACAGCGATATTGTTTACAGCCTTAGCGGCCGTTAATCGCATTCCTTTTTTAATGTCTTTCTGTTCTGCCTGTCGTCCTCACCTCTCTCTCATCTCCTTGTCCTCTTCAGGCCCTCTTACCATTCAAGTAGTTCTTGGCCTGCCCCTCTTTCTTCCATTTTCCCCTGGTATTCTATGTAAACGCATATTTGAAAGTCTGCATTTTCATCATCTGTCCCCACTTTAGCAATTGTTTTTGCTCCACGCTTTCAATGAAGTACTTGCGGATGTGGAGACGTCACCATAAGGCGTTCTGTACTCAGTTGACAGAATGAGCTCTAATAGTGATTCGTTCTCTGTGTAAATCTCCGTAAGGCAGGAGATTGGAACGAAGCGTTGCCAATAACAGCGGGAGAATTAAAATATTGCAATGTAGTGTAGCATTGCACATCTAGGAGTCTTTGAATGTGCAAATGTTTATTTTTTAAGTTAGCTACTTAAATTTGGCGCGGTGTTGGAAAAAGTTGCGTACACGTGGTAAAGGGGAATCCATACGGAACGGTATGGAGAAAAGCAGTGTTATCCATAAGTCGCCATACTTTTAACCATGGTACTACTAATAGAAGGTAGGATGTTCCCGTGACCAAAATGATTCCGTTCTGCGCTAGACGTCATCCGGATCACGCGGGCAGCAGGCGATTCGAGAATTAGGATAAGAATAATGGATGAAAGCTCCGACAATTCAGTTTTCAGCAACGAAAGAATGGAGTAGAGTAATTATTTGCATCATCAAGTATTGACACGCAACATACTTGATTGGCTATAATTAATAAATATGTGGTTTGAGGGTGATTTTTATTAAGGATTGCGATCGCCATATTGCTCTTCATTTGTTCGGCTCTCCTCGGATCAGAGAGCCAGATAGCCAGCGATAGACGGCACTTCCACCAAATCGAAAGCACCGTGGCTTGGTGATGCTTTAAAAAAAATAATGAAAGACAGCCATCATTTCAACGCTTGCACGCCGTTGTAAGGGCCCTTTGCATTAAAAATGAGCTTTAAATAAAGATCTTGGTTGTATTGTAAGCGAAGGGAGAAATAATTGGAGGAAAGGATCGGACTGTCATTATAAATGTTTTGAGTAGCTTATTGGGAGAGGCGACCAATAACTGAGGTAATTTGCGCCATTTAGGGATAATTGGGTAGGTTTGTTAGGAATGAATTATTTGGGAATAGAGAATGGGTGAAGAGAAACCTGGCTTTCGGAATTAGACTACATACTCTAAACCAAACTAACCTCTAACGAAAGGCGCTACGGTATCCACAGTTTAACGTCCCCACCGGACGCCTGGGGAACTAAACATTTGATACGGTTTTCAACTGATAAATTTTCGTCCACTCCGGGATTTGAACCCGGATCCTGAGAAGGGAGAGCCAGTACCCTAGCCACCAAACAAACCCAATCCCCAGTATTTTTTTAATGGAACATACGGTGGAGTAAAGAGATTGAACGAAGGTTGGAATGAGAATAATGGTTTTGGGTGGGAAACGAAGACATACGAAGGTTTAGACTTGTAATTGGTGGTTTCATTTAGTAATTCACTAATTAGTACCACAGGAAGTCTTTTATGATTGATGTATTTGGTGTCCTGTATAATACTTATACATTGTTGCTTAAAGTTTATTACCACCACTCGATTAATTTTATCAGTGAACCCTTGACAATGACGTGTGCAATTAAATACTATGGTTGATTTTAATTATAAATTGGAAAAAACAGTACAAAGTTACTATAATCAGGAACTTCGAACTTACTCCTAAGATTTTCCCGAAGGAGCAAAAGTTTTAATTGGGGTCGGGGGCCATTTTGACGTTGACGACTTTCCATTAGCCAGCTAATGATGGTGGGATACTATCATTAATTCGGAAAGGAAGCAAAGGTCACTTGTATCTAGGACGAATGTGTGCTTCCAGAGCTTAAACATTTTCGACGTTGCCAGTCATTGAAGATGAAATCGGCGCTTCATCGGTGATTCCTAGAGATAGCTTATCCTGACCTTTACGAGCAGCGTGCACTATTTAATTGAAAGCAATGAAATCCAATCTACACTGAAAGAGTCCGCCTATTTGATTAAATTAACGCATTGTGAACTGTGAAAGCGTGCAATGCATTTTTGACTCTCGTTGTCTCGAGGTCGGTGGGCAGTTAAATAGACTCAACTTCTCTTGGACAACGTTACAGATTTTAATTTATTCCATAGTCATTCAGGGCTAATGAAGATAACATAAAGGTCAACAATAAATTGCCAAAAAATACCATGAATATGAATACCATTATACAATACATGGAGGCCAATATTTGATCGCATTTTAATTTTAATTTATATGAATTCAAGAAGAAATCACACGAGCTGAGCAAATTGATTTTTGGAATGTCGTTGAAAACACGTCGCATGTCCACCAGTGGCTCACTTCTCTGGTTGCGGCATGTGTTATCCTTTCCCGTAAATATATAAACAAGAACGGCTGTACCCATGGAGATAACTTTGAAAAGGATGATAAATATATAAAATTGGTGAGTTTGTTCTTAATTATATAAGACTAGCTTTGCCCGGCATGCGTTGCAATGCCTCTTTTTTTTTCTAGGTAGGCACACATATACAAAGCAGACACATTTACATGTTCAAAATAAATCAAAGAAAATGATTTATTGTGTATCAAAATAGAGTTGAAAAAATTTAATCAAGTGCTTTGAGATAAACAATATTTTTGGTATTATCGCCCTCTGCAAAAACAAATAAATTTTTCTGCTGTCCAACTCGTGAGAAAGTGAATAGCATGGATTTTCCAGATTTAATCCACAGAGTAGAAGCGATTGACCTTTTGCCTTATTGATGGTCATAGAGAAGGCAAGGCGAACGGGGATCTGTAGTCGTTTGGCTACAACTATCAAATAAGTCTCTGAACCTGGCCTTTAAATGCTGTTGGTGAGAATAACCAAACCCGGCATGCGTTGAAATGCCCTCTACGTGGACACGCATGTACAAAGCCGACATGTTCAAAATAAATGAAGGACAACGATTTTTTGTGTATTCGCAAAATAAAATATTCTATCTTGAAGTCCCCAATGATTTCCGTACTTTCCATGCCTCGGCCCACAAATCTTATCTGGGTTTAAATTCGGGGTAAAGGTGAGCTTTCGTCCCGCCAGTGTTTTCGCGAATTTCACCCACTTACAATAGAGATATCGGAACCAAATTCACATCACTTATAAAGCAAACATTGCGCATTTGTAAAATACTTTCAACACAACAATGCATCGACTACTTTAGGAATGGGAAACTTTCAAACCTGAGAAGTGCGTTTTTTCCTCTCCGCCATCTTGTGAAAAAATGCCGTTTCCTCTTATCCACTGTACGTGGCGAAGCGATCGAGCAGTTGGTTCTCTAGCATATGCACACCTCTCCTACACTATTTCTTCCCGCCTTCCACTCAAACTCGCACCGCAACAGCCATTTACTACAATGCAATTCCATTCATTCCACCGCAGTAAACATTGCACATTTCACTTCAAATGAAGGATTTACACTTCCTTTTCACTCGCATTCATTCCACTGCACTAATAAAATTTCACGTATCACTGTAAATGGAGGATTTCGATTTCCCGCAGCGAACAAACACCCGTGCCTTTTGAGGAATTCCAAGCCTGACTCAGCCGAAACGAAAGTCTGGATCGCAAACATTGGTGTGTGCGTACACGATTGACAACTCATGGCGACCGTACACCACACATGCAATAAAATTATTAACGCCAACAAGCTTCTCAACTCTCGTTGGCGAATGAATACCGGTTGACTTTTCAACAATCAACTTCCAATTATTGACAGTTAATTTCCCCCTTCCACACTACCCGAGAGAACTCCGTCAACAATACTATTTACTTAGCCTCTAACAAATGCCCACTTATAATAACCTTGTCATCTGACGAATTTTATACCAGAAACAATACGAAGAATAACATTTTAGCCTTCTACCAATGCCCACGAATTTTTACCAATAAGCGTGAGGGATTCTATTCTTAAAATAATACGCAGAATAAAATTTTAGCCTTCTACTAATGCCCACGAATAATCACCAATGAACGAGAGGGATTCTATTCTTAAAATAATACGCAGAATAACATTTTAGCCTTCTATCTATGCGCACCGAAAATCACCAATAAGCGTGAGGGATTCTATTCATAAAATAATACGCAGAATAACATTTTAGCCTTCTACCAATGCCCACCAATAATCACCAATGAGCGACAGGGATTCTATTCTTAAAATAATACGCCCCCCAAGTTTATTGGAGGGGTGGGTTCAGGGCAAAGGAATGGAAGGGAAATTCGTTTTTCGGTTTAACAAAAGACGGAAATGTAGTACAAATCAGCATTTTGAAATTTCCTCCACTCCCAGAAATGCCCATTTCCACTTTACCATTCCCGCGAAAACTGCGTTTTTCGCTGTATTAATTCACGAAAATGCGTTTTTCACTTTTGAAAATGGCCAATTCGGGCCCGCGTACCGTCCCACCCTAGCACCCCTGTTTCACTCCATAGGCCCGTAAGCTTGTTGGGGGGTGGGGTATAGGAATATAATAGAAGTGAAATTAGTCTTATCCCTCTACCGGTTGTTCGTGAAAACCTCCAAATATGGCGTCGAAAACGGACGAAAAAGTCGAAAAATTGGTGATTTTCAAACGTCTATATCTCAAAAACTACTAGTCACACGGGTATGATTCTCACATTTTTACAAATGCGCAACCTTCCTCTACTCATAGGTATCACATTCAATATCGTAAGTTTCCTAGGTTTTTCAAAAAAAAATGTTGACCGTGCGGGACGAAAGCTCACCTTTACCTCGGTCCCTAAACGAATCTGAAACCTAGTCCAATGAATTCCTCGTACCTACACAGGAATTCGTAATGCACAAATAATGACATGAGTTTCTATTCTATGTCTATGTTGCGATTTCCAAGTAAATAAAATATTGTAATGTTGAAGTAGTGCAAAGAGTTTAGATTTTCGAGCTTTAAAATCCAATTTTAGGAAAAAGCGAACCGTATACGAAACATCGAATGCAAGAACTCAAAACTTGTTCTTTAAGATCTAATGATAAGCATTTAAAAAACATTATCATGAGTGTAAGCAATTAATAAAAAGCAAACAAAGAGACCGCTGCACCAAATCTTATTCTACGTGCAACTAAATACGTAACTTTTAACATAAATTCTTTCTCACTTATACTAACCTTGAATTTGGTATTACTGGTCTGTCCCACTCGTGAGCATGCAATATATAATTGACCACGTGAAAATCATGGATTTTCCATATTTCCACTCTTGCAGCAATGTAATCGCTATAAAATGGATGTTCACGCCTGGTTGCCAAGGAATTTTATTTTGTTGAAAAGGAAGAAAAATTGATGAATTTCGAGATAAAAGCGCAATACTTGGACAAAAACGAAGCGTATAAGCAAATTGAATGGAAGAATTAAATACAGCATTCTTTTATGCGTTCCATGATACAAATTTACATCCAATATCTTGAGTGCAAATAATTCAAAAAAGCAATTAAAGAAAAACATGCACTGAATTCAATAATTTTCTAATCGGAGTAAATATTAACAATATTGGGGTAAAAACAACCCCCAAAATTGTCATTTTTATAATTCAGAAACCTTTATTGGCACGCGCACAACAACACACCAATGTTTTATAGCAATCGGATGGATGGTATTGGAGTCCATAAAACACGAACAAAAAAAAGCATTCTTTTTTATTTATAAGATTATTGACTAGTAAGTCCAAATCGATTGGTAGAAAAATAAACTTTCAACTTTCTCGCGCTATTTAGGTCAATTCTGATTGTATTAATTGTATTGTATCATGCTTGAAAATCATAAAACAAAGTAATCTTAACTCGAAGTTCTCATTAATTCCCATGCCTTTCATGATTAGGCTTGGAAATCTTTCCTGGACCCGTTTTCTGTCCCTTTGCGAATTTTCCCAAAAATCAAACACAGCCCAAAATATTTCTCAAAAGTTAAACCCTCTATTTATTACATTCGAGCCAAAATTCTTTCAGCATTTTCGTTATAATTTATACGTATGTTTTTATAAACAATTATTCCTCGTTTAAGATTAAAAGAGAAATATTTTAATATGTTATTAACTTGGAGGGATTATTACTTATACAATATCATGACAGTAAATAATTTTTAATACAATGTTCGTTGATTCAGACTTTCACCCTTGTTGAATACATTGTTCTGAAAATGTATTCGTAGCATTATATGTGCTGTCAGACGCCTCTGTATACATGTTTTGGAAAAATATATTGACAGCATATCAATTAACTCCATTTTTCAGTTATAGAACATTTTTTGTGTGCTGCTTATATTATACCATAACGTAATGTGCAGAGAGTAAAATTACAGAATTTTAAGATATTCGATATGAAGAACGGCAAATGTATTTTCAGTCGATAATGAGGAAGTATCCTAAATTTAACCTTACTGTGAACTAGGGATAATCTTCGTTGGCCGTAGTTGGCCTGAGTTCTCGATATTTCCAGCTAGGCTATTTGCATAAGTCTCTCAATCCTTGGATGGAATGTTTAACCATGTCCTGTTAAACCCGGCTAATGTATTAATGCCTCGGTATTGGTTTATGCCTAGCGGGACTTTCCCTTCAATTTCGCCTTAAACCTGGCTCTTTACGGAATCTTAACGGATGTAGATTCGAAGATGTGCCCTGCAATGAGCACCAAAATTTAGTGGCAGAAGAACAAATTTATTGAAAATAAGTAAATAGATATTAGAGTAACCTGGAAGCGAACAAGATCGGACGAACTTTTTATTCAAACTGTCGTGAGTTTTTTCGATGCTCATCCTTACTGCATACATATTCATTCATTCTTTTCCTCCGAATACATTAAGCAATGTTCATATCGTATTGGGCCTGCAACAGAAATAAATGCATCGTATGCGATCTACAGGAATTTTAATCTCCTAAATAGAACGTATTATATTTTCGCGCTTTTGACTGGGTTGCTCATAGAAATATTCGTATACATTTTTTCATTTCTTACATGAACAAACAACATTATAAATGACACCGTCTATACTGATTGACATGGTTACGAAGAAATTCCTCGAAATTATTTGAACAGCAGAAACGATTGTTGTACTCCTTAAAAAAGAAAAAAAGATTGAAGATTGTTACGAACACACCTGTGTCATGAATATTTTGTTATCTTACACCTATATAGAATTGAAATTCTGTGTGTTTGATCGCTCTAAACTCCAACATCCTTGACGGATTCGAAAAAAAATTGACATGTATGTTCCATAGGACGCAGAAAGATAAACATATTACTAGTACTAAAATGACCCCAGGGCCCCTAGGGCTCCAAAAAGGACCCCTCGATTGTAGATTATTCCCATAAGAAAAGGAATGGATTCGGTGCAGATGTTAAATTTTTCCTTTTTATAATTACTAGCACTCATATAATAGACTTGGAAATTTGGTACCGGATGACTTAAAGGAAGCTTTCTTAAACTCTTGCATCCGAGTCTTTTTTATTCGTTGTTTGTAGCGCGATTGTATACGCTTTATTTTAACCTAAAATTTGAGTTAGTGGTTTCAAAATCGGCACTTTTATACGTTATGCCAGCAGTGGAAATATTTATTCACTTGGCAACCGGAGCATAGGCACTGAATGGGACCTAATGCATAAGGAACTGATGGCTCCGGTTAAATAATCATTCAACAAAATTAAAATCTTGGTTATAGTTGGTTTATTTTTGAGCCTAATCTCGACATGTGTGATTCACTACATGGTATATGTATGCATTTCGAATGTCTTACTGAGAGGATTATTATAATCTAATTCAAAATTTTTATTTTTTTTCTTCCTGATGTAGTTCAGCGGGCACCTCGTTCTAGTGATATATATCGTGTACCTAAATAAAAATTATTTATTCAGTTAAATATATATTTCCTCTTTAATGAAATTACTTTATTCTATTGTGGACTGCGAATTACCTGAAGACTGCATACGTCATGAACCATTCTTGTTTCCCGTTCCGTCGACCTATTAAATCGAAACTCTTTGATGCTGCTATCACCCTGTGAATCTCCTCCGCCATCCTTAGATGATTCCATAACTAGTTCACGTATTAGTCCCACCGACGCATCATTGACCTATTACTTCCACTGTAGCAAGAGTCGTCGGATAAATGGAACTCGTTATCAAGCGATCAGCCTCGACCTCCTACGCTCCTATGCGGGGATCTGAAACCTTCCCTCTGATGGTAATCACTTGAGTAACAATAATTGGACGACCGTATAGAAAAAGTTTTTCCATCGAGTTCAATTATCTAGCTAAGATCTCATTCGTAAGATTGTGGAAATGCTGACTAGGTTAAGCGTAAGGGATTTGGGTTAATGTAACACCTTTAGGCTTTGTCATTTAATATTTTTAAAATCTGAACATCGTGGTCTAATCATTAATCGTGTACATATTTCTATGCTAGGAATTTCTCAATTTTGAAGCATTTTGCGACGAATGTCAGTTTCAATTGATAAATACTAATTATTTAAGACGAATATGAATTCACTTTGGCATAAGTTTCACCTAATGTACTTTTAAATGGCATACACATTACATAGGAAGCGTAATACCATAGAGTAAGTATATAGAGAGCGGCCACGCTGCGCTAAAAATGGGTAATAAGTTTTCGAGAGCTTTTGGAAGAATTATTCAGCTGGCGCTCTCATCGATGGAATAATTATGGGTTGCTGAATTCGCCGCTTGGTGGCTTTAGTTAGGCTTGTGCGATGACCGATTTTGGTCATCGATTTTCGATGAAAAAATTTCATCGAAATGTTTCGATGACGATGGCTGTCATCGATCATCGTATAGAGTGTACACGATGATCGATGACTATCGATGAATATCGATGATCGATGAATGTCGATGTTCGATGAATGCCGATGATCGATGAATTACGATGATCGATGACTCTCGATGAACTGTGCAGTAGTGATGAGCGATATATCACTGTGATTGAATCACCGATACTGAAAATTAGCAATCACAGCCTGTGACTAAATAATCGAAATCACTGTGACTGTGAATTCGGTGAACTTAGCCGATTTAGCTCAGGCTGCTACCGCTGCTACCAACTGCACCAGTGCAATCAACGAATACAATGAATACGAATACACTGCTACTGCGTATTAACACTAGGACGCCCGGACTTCTCGACAGCATACAACGCCCAAACGGGGTCATTTTGACCCACGGTATTTAATAAATATACTTCTAACGAGGAATGCACATGTTTATATTTTTTAAGTTTTTCTATTAACTAGCACCCTAATTCTTCAAATTCATTGATTTATTCAGTTCGTTATATTCATTTTTTTCTCATTATAATTATTTATTGAAATATCTACTTTGAGTTTTGGTATAATTTTCTTGTTTTCTTCAGTTTTATTTTTTTTCTCGCTTAAAATTGTGACACCTTATTATGAAAAAATATCACCCATTTTATTGAAGTTATTAATTTTTCATTGTTGTAGTTTTGTTGCAATTAACATACTCGTAATATTTATTTCTGTATCTAAATAGGAATTTTCCGAAAAATCAAAAGCGATTGGTTGATTATTTTCTATTATTGTAATAGAAATTGTAAAAATATATTGCTCCAGTACATTATCATAAATAGTAATGAAACATTTTAATTGTTGAAACTATATTTTAACAGATTTTTGTTCATGCACTTGACACACGTGTATTCAGTTCTTCTAGCACGCCACAGGTCGCCATCTTGCAGAATTGACATTTCAAAATTGTTTTATTCACTTTACAGTTTTCTTTATTTTCACACTTCTTTCTTTTTGTATCTTTATCTACTTCTGAAGGTGGCGCTTGACACCTATTCGCGTAATTAGAACGGAGTTCTTCCGCAAGCTGTTGGTTGAAATTCATTGGTGAAATTTTCCTCCCAGTTACGGCTCTATGCATTACTACGGCATTTATTGCTGCAATACCTAAATTATTATAAAAACAATGAACAGGCCACCTCCTTGATGATGCTTAGACTGAGAACTGTCTTGCCATTTTGTAAACAATATCCACACTACAATTCGTTGCATTATAATACGACACAGTTTCTGGAATTATTTTCTTAAAATTAGTTACAATAACGCTTGGGTGAAGAGAACTCAATAGTAAGAAATGTTTTCCCATTTTCTCTCGGTACACCGTCAATATAACATCATCACATTACAGTACACTAGTGGAATACAGTTCCTCTCCATAATACAGCTTACAGAATACAGCTTTTTACTAAGAGAGATCGGTACATCTCGTTTCGAGCGATTTACTGTCCCAACTAAACTGGTGCATTTTTTCTTCAGCATATTAGCCAAATTCAGGGATATAAAGAAGTTATCCGTAGTTACATTTCTACCTTTGTACAGAAAAGACTGCATAAGACACATCACTACATAATCCGAAATTTGTTGATTATTGGGACGGTTATCAACTTTGTCTAAGTAAGGGAACCCAGTGAGCACATTCTTCAAATCTACATCTACAACGATCCAGTATTTCTGACCGTATTTATCAGGCTTCGAAGCCATAAACTGAGAGAATTGGCACCTAGGTTTGGTAGGAAAAAGTTGTTCGTCAATTGCTATATTCGCCCCCGTTTTGTAATAAAGTTTGCAATTTTCCATAAAATGATTCCAGTCGGAGGAAATAAATGCAAATTTATCAGTTTGCAAGCAAATAGATCTAGTTGATTTTTCAAGAAAATTTAAAAAAATTCATGATTTCACAGAAGTGGTTCCTAGGCATCTTGTCCTTACAGAAACACAATCCCCAAGAATGTGAACATATAGAGTGAAGCTCCTTGTTTTTACATTGCAATGGATGCTTCTAATTCGTCAATGCTGACGGACCACTCATTGTTTTCAAGGACTCGGTGGGTCTCTGCCTCAGTACACTTTTTTACATTATACACTATGGATTTATTTATGAACAAACGCCAAGAACTTGCCACGCTGTTCTCATATATCGTTTAGGATGGACTGTGGGACCTGGCTCTTCCCTCCGAATATTCTGCGAGGAAAGCCGTCCTCGAGGCGTTGAATCCAAAGCCACTTCCTTCCATGTGCTCCCATCTGGCGAAGTGTGGTTCTAACTTGAGTGTACGTAGGCATCATCAGCAGATGATTCTTCCTTTGCCATTGAATTACGATCGACAGCGTGGTGATCTACTGGGGAAGTACATGCAAGTCCACGACGGGGTTGGTGGCCGCGTCGTCCTCTTCCCCTCCATACGCTATGTGGGCCTGTTTTCTGATTAAAGATTTGTCCTGCCAAAATTATAAATTTCATATTCACATTCTGATGATTCTGTTGAATCTTCATAAGATTCAAGTGTCAGCTCGTCGTCGAAATTGTCAAATAAACACGCTTCACCATCTGACTAATCCTCTTGAATCTTATTCAGCTCCGCAATAATGTTAGCAGAAGGTAATGTTTGTCTTTGAGATATTTTTACCACCTCAAAATAATGATCACATCGCAAATTCAAAAACCATGAACCGTGAAGCCACCCACGATGAACAGCGAAGCCGCGAACTTCCCTTTCAGGAACTGAGAGAAAGACTGCGTCATCCGAAGAAGGATAATCAGAGTTGAAGACTACAAAGTCTATGCGAAAGCGGGGAACAATATTGCATTCTCCTCAAACCGTAAATGTTACAATGTATGATGGTATCAACAAAGTGGTTACTAAATATTCCACACGTTAGCAAGACGAAAAGTGAGAGTACGAGGATTTGAAGGGGAAAGAAAAAAAACTGTTTAGAAATGTGAAATGAACATTGAAGAAAACCGAATGAAAAAGATAAGACGAGAGAGCAGTAAGCAAATGCAAATAAAAATAGCAGAATAATAACATAAATGCTGATAACAATAAACCTTCGGTAAAGATAAAACGCGCAAATGAACCATGATCGCAGGCTTTCCCGGCGTATAGAATTGTGGAAGGTTACTCGGGATTTCCACCGGGTCAGGTTCTCCAACTCCATCTCGGCCGACGTTTCGATGAACGAGTTGTCCATCGTCATCAGGGCATACTATGCCCTGATGACGATGGACAACTCGTTCATCGAAACGTCGGCCGAGATGGAGTTGGAGAACCTGACCCGGTGGAAATCCCGAGTAACCTTCCACGCGCAAATGAACGATGGGGTCAAACTGACCCCATTTGGGCGTTCAAGGTAAAATATAATTTAACTGCTGAATGGATTATTTTAGGAAGATAAAAATTTTTGCATGCAAACAACTATTAAAAATATTAAAAGTCACGGGTGGAAAATTTTCTCTCTTAAAAAATGAGCTCAAAATATAAATTTTAAAACACGTTTGGGTCAAAATGACCCCTCTGGGCGTTCTAGTGTTAACTGTGATTGAACGTGATCGCATACTTCTGTATCGTCTACCACAAACTTGAGGAAAAACATGAATTCCAAACATCCCACTGTGGCCCTGCCATCGTCCTCAAGGCGCAATAGCTCGGGTGTTTATACTTTATGTATACATTTCAGATCTAAGGCGTTCAAATGAATGGAAAAAAGAAGAAAAATTAGTGATATAAGGATATCGATCATCCTCATCGATGGTTCTCAAAAGCAACATCGACATCAATGATTCGCATCAACTCATCGACTCATCGGGATCGATGATTCTCATCGACTCATCGACATCGATGGTCGATGACATTCATCGTCATCGATTACAGTCATCGCACCGCGATGACTAAAATCATCGTCGATAACTTCGATTAATCGACTCATCGCACAAGCCTAGCTTTAGTTGTAACGATCGCAGTCCATTTGAATTGTCGCGAATTGATACCAGTTCGTTCATTTGTAATATCGCTGGGTAATATATATGTATATGGAAGTCATTAAAATAATATTTTTAAAAGAGTATGACTAAATTTTTTAAGCAATATACCAAGGAAAAGAGTGCTGTAACTATTCGAACACGCATTGAGATCATATGCACTCGTAGACAGCGCCTTTTTGAAGCTTATAATATATTTCGTGAGTTTCTCCAGCCATCTTCTATAACCAAGAGTCAGTGCTATGTTGCTGTGTGTCTATAATTGCGTGAATACAAGATAAACGTTATTTTTGGTTCACATTTTACCTTAAAATATCCAAAGTGAGGAATAGTCATCTGCAAAACTTGAACATCATAAGGAAAAGTCGTTTATACCATCGCATCAAGTGAAGTATGTACTCGAAATGAACGTTATTCATAATTCTTACATGTCAAGACATTATGTTTCGCAGTGTTTATCTTTCATAGATACGATAAAACCAAAATAATAACTTTATATTGTCAGACGTAAAGACGCGACGCGTTCGTTGACCAGCCATTTTAAATTTAAGTATTAATACTCATTACTGGACTGCAGATAGCTTCCCGTGAAAGGTGATGGTTCACTTATTTCATAGTCCGTCTAAACTCTCCAATCTAACACAAATCAACGCCAGCTACTTCTTTTACCTGCATTTTCACAATTCTGAAAAGGTGAAAGCAGCGAACAATCACATTCTGAATTAGAATTGCCTTGGTACGACTACCCTAAATAATAGTACTACCTTAAATAATCTTGGAATAAAAAAACTACGAGAGAAACAAAGTTAAGGGTTAGTAAATAACAGACGGACCATTCGGGACTTCGTTTAACCCTTCCAATAACCTCAGTACTAATATATTTACTCATTTATTTCCTGCTCCCGTAAGAAGTGGAGTGTAGCTTTTTGGGTGATGGTCGCAATAAAAATAGTAGAAACAGAGAAAAATGTTACACCGAGAACATCGGACATTACTAGGGCGTATTCAGGATATACTACGGCACATAAGCATAGCAATTGCTTTTTCCTGCATCACACAAAAACGAAGGCTTTAAAAAAGGCTGATCATCGTACGTAGTCTCCCTTTGTACCTTCAATGCGAAATATTTCATAGCGATTTGTCATTTTAGTAGGGAAACTTATGCTCTGCATTTTTACCTCTCAATGTATAAACTACCCCACCACCACACTAACGTTAGAAAATCTTTGGTATAACGTTTTTTGGTTAGCGTGCGCCAATCTCCTTTGATTTCCAACCACCCTAACGGCCAAATTCTAGAGCCGCGTTATGTGGTTTGAGGAAAACGCAAAAATGACGTTCACCCGAACCTCCGTCGACTCGCGGAGAGGGCCGGTCCTGGGCCTCGTAGCTCTCCGCCAGACTTTGGTCTGAATCACCAACTCATCGCAGCTTTGCTTGGCGAAACGGCATAATTTGCAGAATCCTTTCTATTGTTTTACAACTGTCGGCGTGGGAAGTTGATCTGTACTTCAAAACTTATTAACTTTGAAGTCGCTGTGTATAAATGAATGCAAATTTAGCCATGCGTTTGACTTGACTTTGGCATGGCCAGCTTGAAATTCAATGGGATAACGGGGCATATACCCTGTTTCCACACGTGTAACACGTTCAACTCGTCCCTGGATGGGAATTTCCACGAAATTTTGCAGGCTTACTTCTCCTTCGGCATTTATTGCTCCGTGATCTGTCTTAGTAAGCTGGTGTGTTATTTCCCTCTGTGCGGTCTGTGATTTATATTTTTTGAACTTCGCTTTTAAATACGCGTGTTTTGCGTGAAGTGCGGTGCTGGATCAGGGTGGGTATGTGAAATATACATGTATCACATCCCATCGAAACATGAAAAAGAGATCGAATAAGTAACTACTGATATCCGATACTTGGATTCAGGACGAATTTATTCGATTTTACTTAATTCCAATGGCTACCCAGCCGGCAAATGGGATGTGCTCTTTGAAAATAAACAAGGAGAGATGAGGGATAAGCGTTCCTATCCCATTTCTGACCCCAAATTATCCCATCCGATGACAGAGCATAATGTCTTTAGGATGGAAATACATTCCTGAAAAAGCATATTTTTTTTAATTTTTATAACTTAGAAATGAAGACATAAATTTCCTGGCAATATTTTTGAATTTATGTGATCGGTAGCACATATCTGTATCAATTAGGTGACTTCTTCTTCCGGCACTGAAGGATAAATCATGGATATCATTATTACTATCATTATATTATTACTATCATATATCATTATTACTTTTTGGAATAGAATATCCATAATAAGAACTAATGGACAAATTTTCCTAAGACTTTCCAAACGAGAAGAGGACACCAACAGCATTCATCAAAATTTACTTTTTAAGTACTAGTTTCCACTTCCTCAGATTGATTTTGTAAGTACTCCCAGTATGCTTTGTCTTCCTGTTCGATGTCTTTTTTTATTAAATGGCACGTAGAGTGTTTTTGATCTACTCATTTTATGTTCGTATGATAATCCATGTTTACCTGTGAAAGAGTCGGTAACCCCAAAGCAGGAAGCTTTGTTTCCTAAGGGGTACCTATATTCCTCGATTAAATGAACTAATATTAATGTATATTCAATTTATTTATATGAGGAATAAAATTATTATTATTATATTGCAAACGCCATAAATCAAATAGGAAATGAAGTAATAGTCACGAGAAGAAAAAATAGGCGAAAAAGAGGTTTTAGAATCTGGAATGAGGAAATAAGAGCCTCTTTTGCATTCACGCTTCTCTGCTTCAAGGCCCGTATAAAATACTCACGGTAAAATCTCGACCGGTTATGAGAAATTGAATTTTTCCGAAAAATTGAATGAGCTATGCAAGAAGAGTTAAGTATTGTTTGTTTATTTTTGCCGACCAGATACCAACTGCGTTTCTACTTCTTCATGATTTTTTTGTAGTTAAGTAGATAAAATACAGTGTAGATAATTAGTTGCATGGTTTACCAATAACATAAAAAAGGAACAAAAAGCACATTCAAATTTTAAACAGTATCCTCATCGGATTTAATTTTATACTTCTGTATATTACGCAGTAAGGTAATCTTTAGGGCGGAATTACGATCGACGTTTCCTAACGTGACGAATACGGACGGTGGCGTTCGCGGAGCTTGGTGATAGTAATGTAGTGGAACTGATTACGATGCCCTGACGTTGACGGTGTCGTCAACGGACAATGAGAGAACCTTGGCAAAGTCTAACTTTCACAATGTTTACTGAATTTCATTTCCAGATTGTCAATATTAGTTTTCAACTTAGTTAGTGAAACATAGTTAACCTTCTTGAAGCATAATTTGTGAGTAATGTGAGCAGATTCTTTATATTCTGTTTATGAAAGATGAAATTAAACAGTCACTGCTCAGCCGTCAACCGTTATTTGCAAAAGCGTTAATCAATTTGCGTTGATACTTCCATCAATCTTAATACACTCCTTAAAACTGAACTCCACCGTTCGTTAACATCACGCCAAGAAAAGTCGATCGTAATCCCGTCCGTAAACCCGTTAGTGTGCCTCGATCAGGACTTGTGACCTATTGGTATTTATATACCCACCGATTTGCTGGAAAATGACCTAGTATGTGAAAAAAGAACTTCACATCTGTGATACAAGTGTCATCCTAAAAAACGTTTGTGGCTTAAAACTAAATAAAAACTTAATGGGCTTAAATGGGTTAAGTATGTTCGAAATTTATGTGAATTTGGAGTAGAAAAGGAGATGAAGAGAGAGGCCCAGGAAAGAATGCTGTTGAGGCAACGCAACCGTTGAAACCTGTCTGCGGACAGAAGCACCAATGATGATGATGAATGGAAAAGGGGGAGTATAGGCAGGGTATAGAAGGGGTGCGTGGGCGAGGGAAATGAGGTGGGTGGGAGGAATCCTGTACCCCCCACTCATCCCTTCTATCCCTTTGTTGATCTTTAATGGGGAGGAGGGATGCAAATGCCCCTTAGCCGTCGTAGCACTCCGGGCCACACGTCAAATTGGATGGTCGCTCGTCAGGATAGCAGTCTATGCGATGCGGCAGGGGCCGCTTTCGTTCGACCGGGAGGGGAAGGGGTGATGCGGCCGAGGAATATACGGGGGCGGATGGATTGTCGTCATCGAGCAATGACCACCAATCGACGGCGCAAGATATCAAAACATTCATGTGCTTATGATAAAGTATATTGGCTTAAAGACTTGATAATTTCCCAGTGAATTATGGATGTAAAATCTTGTTAGCCTTTCCACAGGGTGTTGTTCTCCATATCTACCGACGCTTCGCAATGTGACTTTCTTTTTGCCATGAAGGCTGTTGGTACAGGTAAGACGAGCTGATTGCCTATTCAGGGTTTGGGGAAAGTGCTCTAAGGGCATAGCGCGACCGTTGCCGGTCACCTGGCGGGGATGGCTCGAGGGCGGAAGATAGCCCAAAAAACTTCCGCTAGGCCGGCAAGAACTAACAGAACTGGGGAGAGGCCAAGCAACTCGCAACAAAGAAATTTTTAAAAACCAAATTTGAAAATGTAACAAAAAATCTCTGGAGTAGAATGCCGAATATTTATAATATACCCTACAGTGAGGCCACCGTTAATTGGTTCCTAGGTCTATCTTTTTCCAGCTAATTTCAGGACCAGATTTTATATCCATAAAATTGGCGGGACATAGACATACTAAGGAACCATGCAACGGGGACCTGACTTTAGAGGAAGGTATAATATCTGACATGCTAGACGGACCGGTACCAACAACAGCACTGATGAAGACAAGATTTGGAAATGTCGGAAGGCACGAAGAACATCACCCAGTGGATAGCTCGATAAGAGTTTACAAATATAATGGTTGTTTATTTATGGAGGCAATCGGCAACTGAGGTCATTGATAAAATTAAAGTCTGTTTCACGTGGACATTTCTTTCACGCACAAGTCTAGGGACCACTAGAGTTAAAGGTTTTCAATGATGGAAAACATGATAGCTGGAGCTACCTCGCAACCGGGTCGTGTTTGTTGTAACTGAGAGTATCAATTCCGTAAAGCATACAATTCTCATATGAATAAAGCTCACACGTGGCGCCATATTATTCCTTATTTGGTTCCGTTTTCTCGGATTGTCTGCTGTTCAGATTCGCGTTATTTGCTCTGGGAAGGAGATAAAGGACCCGCTCAAATGAAGACAATAGGGACAGAGATCCTCATCATTTCCGCTATCCTTGAAATTTTGTATTTTAAAAAAGTAATCACAGATGTACATATTGAAAACGGGTGCTTTTAACATTTATGTGTTGAAGACTGCAAATAGCTCTGCTTTCGTGAAAATTGAGACGCATTTATAATTCCTCTGGTACCATTAAATGTGGATCACAATGTTTTTCTCTGTTTAATTCGGCTGTTGAGTTGCACCAATTAACTGGCATTTGAACGTTAAGCAGCTGCCAAAAGTTGATGCCAAAAAATTGTTAGTATAAATTAGTTAAGAAGATAACAACCTCTTTAGTTATGCCATTAGTTTATAAAACATCATTATTCAACGAAAAAATTGAGCACTAGAAGTGTAGTTTGGATTTGACTATAATCACAGTTTTTGAAGTCCCAAAATAAAACATTTAAAAGGGAAAATTCAGTTACATAGTCAGACAGTTTCACTGAAAATCGTGAGATAGATTTTACTAAACTCTCCGGTCACAGAATTTGTGATATTATAATGATATTAAAGCACGTTCATAATTTTTCCCCCTCGAAAATCCGTCGATATTTCTCGAATATGTGGTAAAAAGAAAATGTAACAGTCGAAGGCAGACGTTTTGCAAATTTCCCCCAGTAAAAAATTGTATTATTTGCTATCAAAATAATTATCACCCTAGAAAATGCGAGAATAATTATGAAATTCAATAATTTACGGAGATACAAGGAATTTTAGATATAGGGAAATCCTACAGTAATTACAACGGAAAGATGTGAAGCTTAAAGTTCACATCGGAGTGAAGGAAAAATTTACAATGTATGCAGTGGAAAATTATAATGCTTTTCATTAAACTAGTGAAAAATTAAGCAATTCCGATGAAAAAATACTTTGCGTGCATTAGGATTAAACTCGGGACCTTGGGTCCGGCAGTACCTACCCTATGCTACCATGTTACCAAACACCAGCCACCTGCAGCCCTCTTTTAATTACCACTGTCTAAAAATATCAAGGCCGTCTGATCCCAAAGTGGGGTTAATTTTGCAATCGGAGAGTTTACGAGAATCTATTTCCAAGGTTCATTGAAATTTGCCATCCATGAACCTACCATTGTTAGAGTTAGGATCTGCAGGGAGTTGTGGGGCTAACCTAGTATTGGACAACGGTGTGAGAAATAATTCACTCATCAGTGTCGTGGTCAGCTTCTGTCCCCATTTCTGTTGTTTTGAAGCACCCTTGTCCAATTGCCACGTTTTAAGGTGGCTGGAGCGTTAATTGTGAGTATTTGAGTGAACATTTGGGTAACTTTTCAAGTAAGTCTAAAAATATTACTTGGAACACATTTAACTTAAGTACATTTGTGTACATGGTATATATCACCATACAGGCAGTAATGTAAATTATGCAAGAATTATATTTAAAAACTTTCGACTTAATTAAAGCATTGTTACGACTTGGATTTTCGGTGCGCATTTCGATATTTTTGCGAAAATCGCATCGCATCTAAATATTCATTTTTTTACTCGGCATGATAACTTGATATTTGTTAGCAACCATTATAATGATATCAAACGTATTTTTTGCGTTTAGGAGAATATCTGTTCTGATGTAATCGAATTTTTCCAAAATGTATGTCATGTGCCAAAAGGCTACATATGTTAATATAGCATTTAATTGCCAAGAAACCAAATTGGTAACATGCAGTATTTTTCACTTTTATCTATAGATATTACTATTATGGATATGTGTGCAAAGTTTCACGCGATTCGGTACATAAACAAAAATCGCTCCAACCACCTTAATTACGGTCAACGGAGGTCATCTTTCGGGAAAACAAAAGGATAAAAAATAAATGGAACGAGGGGCTTTTTTTTTTTTCTTTCATGTTTTTAGGCACATGAGGAGAGCCATGTCTTTTAATGATAGCCTAATGAGGATTCATGGAAAGCCACACCAAAGATTTCACAATTTTTTTGCGTGTTATGTTCGAGACAATTTACTTCATCAGCACAGTGTAACGGTAATGGCGTAGTAAGAGATTTTCCGTTAAACGGAAACTGGAACAATGAAACCTCTCATCTCATAAGCACGTGATATGCTAATTGAGTCGGTTAAAGATAGCGGGTCATTAAAGAAGGAGTAATGTCTGGAATAACAAGGACAATCCGCACGCTTCATTAAAAACTACTGCGAGCGAATAGAATGTGCTACACAGTTGATGGAATTACTAGGTTGGGAACTGTTTGTGACTTGGAGGCTACACACTATCCTTATATTACTTAAAAATATCAAACAGAGTTTCAGTACGATACGCAGGATGCCATTTTGCCCCCGCGCTATATCTCTAGAACTGACCGAGGAGACAAAATAAGAGAAATACACTGCCGAAATGATAGAAAAAAAAGCCGAAATCTATATCTTTATCTTTATATATATAAAAGTCAATGTATGTATGTATGTATGTATGTATGTATGTTCCACATCTCCTCCTAAACCACAGGACCGATTTTGATGAAATTTGGAACACATGTTTGTTGCTGGTAGACAACAAACACTGTAGGGTTCAATTAACCGAAACCCTATTTTTTCCAGGGTTAAGGGTGTGATCCTTACTAATATGTATAAAAATGTAATGGTCTCTGTCTGTCTGTTGCTCCATCACGCAAAAACTACTAAATCGATTGAGCTGAAATTTGGTATGCAGATAGAAAACATATCTGGTTGTATCATATGCTATATTAAAAGGCCCTAAGGGCCCCCAAAGGCCCCCGAAGGTCTCCCCTGGTGGTCCATGCTAAGCATTGTGTTCGGTGCAGTGGTTTCATTTTTTTCTTTTTAAAAGTACATTCACTCAAGATATAGGCCTGGGATTTTTTTTATCCGATGGCTGACTAAAGGAAGTTTCTAATTTTATCAATCGATTTTATTCTACCCTCCGAAGTTGTCTGAAATTCATCTTTTCAGCTGAAACATCTCACATTTTTATCTGAAATCAACAATAACATATTTCCTTGACAACCATAGATTTGATTTTCAAAGGATATACCCACCTCTAGCATTGAAATATCACGTTTTCCTGCAGACCCATGATAGTACGTAGAAAGCAAATCCGTATAAGAAGGGCCCAGAGTCCCAAGGGCCCCATGATAGATTGCTTCAGGGGTTAATCGATAAATTTAATGCATATTTACAACAGTATACTCTTCAACCTCTTTCTCAAAGTAGCTCTAAAAGGGACATCGCATCTATATGAGAGAACGCTTACGTAGTAAAAAATACACATAAAAAAAATTAATTGAGTACTTACACAATTATATGTGCAAGAATATTAACTTGCAGCGAATATCAATGGTAATAATGCCTCTGTTGCTACAACAAACACGGCGTTGTTTATTATCGTTTAATAATCAGATGTATTACACGTAGTGAAACCGTCTGCCTCTCATTGTGATTGCGAACTGTTTTTTAGACCAATTCCCACATCATTAACGTCACGAGTTATTTATATGTTTGAAAGTGTTGAAGTGCAGTTAACATAGGTACATTCACTCAATCATATAGTTACCCATTCAAGACTCTCGCTCGCCGCTGTGTTTACCCGCCTTGGACTTAAAAATATATCCATCCACATGCCTAATAGAAAAAAGAGTAACCTTTCGAGTAAATCTTCTTAAGCAAAAGGAATGTATTCTTTGCGAGAAAATGAGTCCTTGCAATAAAAACGACCAAAGTTAGACTTGGATGCTCAAAGACATGCCCACCGGCGATCTCATGATAATCTCCCCGTGGTGTTTCTCGGGTTACGCTAAGATCCGCACAAATTTCATCCGTACCCAACATACGGACGGGTAATCAGCTCTAAATCTGGTTCAAATACAGACCCATCTGTTTCGAACCTTCAATCTGTTTTTAGACGGCGGAAATTATAATGATGTCACTACATGCTTCTTACCCGAAAGAAGAACGGAAATTCTGCGCAATTAACGACATCCGTGCATGAAAATCGACAAGTGCACTAAGAATCACCATATATTTTTTATTTAGAAACCGAAACCAATGATTATGGCTATGCCGAAGGCGCAGTCCGGATGATGGAGGATTCATATTTCAAATAACCATGGATTCTGCTGCCATTATTCCTCTTGACGTTGTCAACCGCTGGACTGTACTCTTCTGTCCAATCCTGATTAAGATAATCAACGCACACATCAACGTTGAATAGTGCAACTGAATTAAGCCATGGAATGCAAATATATGTATGTACACAAGGGAAGCGATAAAGCTGTTAATCACTCAGAAGACGGCTCAAGAGAACCGGAGGGACGATGTGACCATCTATTAACCTGGGTGCTATTTAAGTAGTAATGATTCTACAAGGCCGATTTTTGGGTTTCCCGTGCATGAAAGTGACCCAATAGTCACTCATCTGTCCGTGCACCCGGAAAATGGTCACCGTGTTTGCTATAACGAACACAACATACTCCTCAAATGACCACGCATACTGTTTTTCTTCGGGCTTTATGGTTTTACGAGCGGAAGATACCCGTTGAAATTCAACGGGTGTGAAAAACAATAAACTTATTTTAATAATAAAAGCTTTAGTTAGTTAGCTTTGTGATTTTCTTATAAAATAAGTTCAATGTTTTTCACACCCGTTGAATTTCAACGGGCACCTTCCGCTAGTATTAGGTAAAAATGCATAGCGATAACAGTAAAAAAAGCGTGACTCTAGCATAATTAATGCATAGTAAAGATACATCGTTATCGTACAACACACACATGTCCTCTCCCCTTACTTTTTTATCTTCCCTCCACTTTCGTGACTGCTGTATTAACACTCCATGCCACACGGCTCTGTTTCGGTTTTTAAAGGTAGTCTATAGATATAAAATCCCGATATTCCTTATACTGAAACAATGGAAACGCGTTACGTAACAAATTTAGAATTAAATTGTGCACTCTGAAAGTTAGTTTGAGGGAAATTACTAAGATTTGGTAAAATTCCAGCATTATGACTTTTAATTTTTTCTTTAGATACCTGAATTGTAATTACTACATGGGTAGTGTTTATTTTTATATCACATTTTTCTCTGTATGGTTGTTTGTTCTTTCTCACCTGCATTTTTTGCGGTTTAATTCTTTCAATTAATTTTTTTAGTCGTAAGAAAACAAAAAGGAATTATTTTTGGGAAAAATATGTGGTATATAGGTACCTACTTTGAAAAGAATAATAATTGTAAGATGTATTTAAATTCATCTCAAATCAGCTCTAAAGGTTTTGATGAGATGGCATGTTTTGAGGGCACGAGAATCTCTTTGTGCCAGGTCTGATCCTTTTGGAAAATTCGTTAAGGGACTGAATTTTAGCCAAGAAAAGATTTCCGCGCCAAATGATGTAAATCATGGGGATCAGTGGGGATCTAAAGGGAGAGTGCTTTATTTAAGTTCTTAAAATATGAATAAATACGCCTAAGATGATCGTAATTGGCCTAAATTGCTCAAGAAAGTTAACTTTTTATTTTTATATCGTCAGAACTTTACTAACAGATCTACAAATTTAGGTAATTCTGGTATTTATTGTTTTAAATATTCTCATTTGCTTATTTTACATCACAAAATATATTCCAGTTTTAAACTTTTTTACAATATTTAAATATCCAAAATTGTCCTGGCAAACCTCATTGGATTTGTCGGCAAGTTCTACTGTGGGGAAGTCAAATTTTTGATGCTACTTAATTTAATATGATATTGCTTTTGATGTTTGATGATTGATTTGATATAGCCTCTTATGAATTATACAATTGATATTTAAACCACCTTATGAACAAATATTTAACACGCAGGTAATATTACCAACAATTTTTTTTTCTGTTAAACTTTTGCAGTGCAAATATATATTACCTGATAGTTATTGTCCTAAGTATTGCTTTAATGTTACTCACTTTTAATCCTCATCGTTATCACGGTGGTTCTACCGTTCCACCGAAAAGAAAAAAAAACATTTGTTATTCCACTTAAATTTAATGTCTACACCACCCAGGCTCCGAAGCTTGATGTCATCATCAGATACATTGTTCGAGATGATATGAGTACATATGAAGTAGTTTCCACTTCCCCTCCCCCATCCAGCTGGTTATATGTATACTACTCATGTCATCATGGAAAATTTGCCTGATGATGGCGTCCAACGTCGTGTATATTTGATATTTTTTTATGTATTTACCAAGTCATTCTTCTCATTTCAACATGAATAGTGAATTTCACAAAGTGTTACACCTGAGACGACGGATTTCGGAGGGGGAGGGGGTTGTTTAACTCAAAGAGGACATATGCGGGCAGACCGGCTTTGAACCAACCGTTGCAGATTCTCGACCGCTTTAATGCTCGTGCACTCTAGGGCCGGCAGTATTGTTTTTGTCTTCTTTGGACGATTCTCAGGATCCTAAACGAGGAGTGAGCGTTACTTGGAGTGAAATTTCGGCCAGACAAAATATTCCATCTTCCACTTAACGGGCAAGCTTCTCTGTGTCGCGTTAGCGCCGCACATTGGATACCTACATTTTTCCCCAAACCCCACTCGGACGTACGAAGTCCTCGGTGCAGGATATGTTCAATCTCCTCCTCCTCATCCCAGTTGGGAAATTTGCCCTCGTGGAAATCTGGTCCCCATCGCGTCCTACAGCATTCTGCGATTAGTGTTAACAGAAGGCGGTTAAGGGGGATGGGGGGCTGGAGAAGCGTGTTGGACGTGAGAAGGGAGGACGCCGCTGGCGTGAATTAAGTGGCCTGCGGGTGCATGCAAACAAGGTGGAAACTCTCATTAAAAACAAAGAGGACAGAAACGTAGAGATTCCACATAAATTCAGTTTGTAGACCATGGTTTGCAGAGGAAGAGACTGTTAGGTATTAGTCCACTATTATCCGTTTTTTTGGCCGAACATTTGAAGGCCCATATGACCGATTTTTAGCGTTGATATTCTACATCTATAAAACTGGAATTCTCTTTATTTGAACGGTACTTTATTTTCCTAAAATTTAAGTTTTTGTCGCCACAGTCTTATATTTTTCAGTATAGAAAAAAAGAAATTTTATTTAATCGGTAACTGCAGTGTAGACGTAAAATGGTATCTTATTCCCGCAGCGTTTATGCTAAATGTTCAATTTTAAAGCATCACGTCGAGATTGTACTTGGGATACTTTTCACCCCAACCTCTTCATATGTGATTGATAACCACTACGTTCTATATGTATTTTGCACGTTATTTTATGAGGATTCTTTTAAGCCTATGCAAAATTTTTTCTACATCCTTTTTAAGTTCAACGGGCACCATCTAAGTTTCAAAATAAATTAAAATGTAATGAATAATTATATTATTTTTATATTTACATGCTACTATGTTATTTGCTTCGTGATTACTAGTATTTCTTCTACTAATGTACTTACAACGTGTTTTAGTAAGGAGTTTTCGACTTTAAATCATGTTTAAATGATTTAAAAATCGTTTATTGTGTCATTTTAGAGCAGACCACATCAAGGTTTTTCAATCAAACAATGGTTTAGGTTGATGTGACCACCGTTTGTGATATGGCCGATATCCCACCTATCGCCAATATCTGTGCAAAGTTCAGCAGATCAGGCGTCACTTCTACTGCGGCGTCTATACTTCGATACTCTCTCTCCTTCTCTTCTCCTCGTACTTCTCAGGGTTCGATTATTTCGATCTCTCTCCTCCTTCCAACTGGAAAATTTTCCCTCTTGGAAATCTGGTCCGCCAGCGTCCTACAGTATTTTGCGATTAGTGTTAATAGCTAGACGGTGAGGATGGTTAAAAGAGGGGAATATGAGAGGGAAGAACACGGCTGGCACGCCGTGAATGTGTAGTGGTCTTTGGATATGTGCAAACAAGGTGGCAACTCTACTTCAAAATGAAAGAGGGCTGAAAAACTCGGGAGATATCCCACAGAAATTCAATTTACAGACCATAGTGGGCAGAGGAGAAGACCTCTAAGTGTCTGAAAGCCGCCTCATTTAAAGTGTTAAAATTATAATTTTGAAGAAAAGTTAAATGATATTTATTTTATTAATAAAGCTTTAAATTATATGAAAAAAGTGTCGCTTTCAATATTCAGGGGTGTAATTATAGTAATATACTTCAAGTTAAGCTGTTAATTATATATTGGCAAACATTAATTATATATATTGTCCTTTAATAGAGGAAATAGTCAATACGAAGCTACTAATATCCCAGCAAAGAAAAATAAAAAAGATCATTATGATAATTATTCATTATTTATATTTTTATCATCACTAATCGGTAACTCCTACTTTAATGACAAACACATAAATTACTAGCAACATCGCAGGTTTTTAATATCGATTTTTACGAACACTTAAATTTTATATTTATTTTATGGTAAAAGAACCTTGGTAGTAGCTTACGTCACAATTTGATCTCCTGGATTTCAATAAGAGACACGAGCCTGTTAGTCATTAACTCTTTAAAAATTGCTCGATAAATACTTCTATATTTTGGCAATGAAGAAACTAATTGCGCTATATTTTTTCGGTTAAAATTAAAATAAATTTCCACTTTTGGATAAATGTGGTCGTTCACTAAAACAATTCTGTGAAATTTTATAAAGATTTTATCTTTTGAGTAATGTGATGTTAGTTATAATGGGCGACCGGACAACGGACTCCGCAATCCAGCCTAACGTCCTAGAACGAAGCCATTGTCATCCTGGAATATACCTTGATTTTATAAATGGGAGATATTCATTGCCCACTCTGTAACAATGACCAAGGGAGAAGGGTGCGGGCGATCCGCGTGGATGGTGCGTAGCCCGTGGGATGAGACGTTGAGACAGCAGCCGGGAGAGGAGGAACGGAATTAATCAAGGGTCGTTGAAGCGGGTTGTCTGCAGAAGAGGAGGAGGAGGACGCCGAGGGAAATTCTGTGCTTTCCCGCTCATGGATCGGATATATATGAGCCAGTCTGACAGCGAAGGGATGGATGGAGAGCGCGGAGCTGTTCGAGGAAGTTTCATGTAAGGTTCGGGCAAACAGACGAGTTAAGGCAACGGGTGGTTGATTTTGATGGTAGACCGGGTCTGCTGGGATTCACTATCCGAACAAAAACGGATTGCCTGAGCAGGAATGTGTATAGGCATTTATTGGAATGTTTTTCAAAGGATACTTTGAGACAGGAATCATTTAGTACTTATAGATCAGACTAATTTAGTCTAATAGAGCGTGACTATTTTTAAAAACAAAATTGTGAGCTTGACTGTTTTGGAAAATAAAATTTATTTGCGGAATGGAAAAAAATCTCAGAGGATTTGAACTCACCGGCGTATTTTATTCTTGTTACAGCTTGAAGTTCACTGAGAGGGGACTGTTCCCACTTTTTTCTATGTTCTATCTTCCTTCCGTAGGTACTCAACCTTCAATATGCCTGCTGCGCCTTCCCAATGTGGAAAATTATAAAATTTATCTCTTATATTTAAGTGGTGTACTCCACAAAATTTCCCCGGGAACTGAAATATATAGTACAAATGTGCATGCGTCAACCGTTAGCATTATTAAATACCTTTAAAATGGCAGAAAAGTTTTAAAAAGTCATGTGATTGAAACCGTCATATCGGTGGATTTACGTCACAACATGGCATTGCTTCGCTGCTTTTCATGTATTTCAACAGTAAATATTACATCTATGTCTTCCGTAAAAAAATTAAAACGACAATTTCGTCATATTACGAAAAAGAACCCGGACTAGATACTGTTATAGCTACCGTAGGAACCGTTATAGATACCGTTCCGTGACGCCATGTCCCGGATTTCCGATGCCGTAGTGCCTCCATACCCCCAAGCGCGGGTGATTGTCATCCGTTAAATTTAACGCTTTGCATATTTAAAAAAAATGTATTTAAAATGCAAATAGTTTAAAAAATAATGCATGCTCCCCATTAAATTCGTATTTTTTGGGAAAAAGATTAAATACTTTGCACAATTCCACTGGAGAAATTTGATTTATTGAGTCCAATCGTATTTTTTAGTTTTGTCGGCTGTTGCTAGGTAGCGTTTTTTCTCTGCCGTGAAATTTGCTGCAGAGAATGGCTGTATACTTTCGTACGTGCACTCACGACAAGTGTACCCTGAACCCTGGCCCAGGATGGTGCGAGATATCTTCCACGGATAACTAGGGAGTGAGCGCAGTGTTTCTTCCCTCTTGTATTTTCTTTCTCCCTCCGTCCCTTATGTTTTAGTTATCTTGGCTTTAGATCTCATTCATAGAGTACAACCAGAGTTGCTAAAAGCAACAATGGCCATATATGTTGAAGTTAGGTCTGAAAGGACGAATGAGATTATGTTACTTTCGCATTCCTTCCAAACACATACGAGTCGCCAAAAACCACTTGATAGTTGACTTACAACATTGCGTTGCAATTGATTACTCCCTTCAGTTCGCTGAAGAGGGCCACCTTGTGGCCGATATACGCGTATCCGACGCACACCCTCGTCTTTTCTTGCTTTTGTGCCGTTTTTTGACTACGTTCATTAGAGCTAGATTCCCCCAGAAGTTGGGCCCGTTTGAGTGTGTGAGTGATTTCTTGAGTGGTTGTGTGTTTGTGTTTATAACCCAGGCATCCTTAGTGGGGTCCCATTAGCCCTAGTGAAGGATTCCTATTTGGGTTGAGAGTGTGTGTCTGTGGTTGTCACTGGCGAGGAAGTAACATTCCACCACCGCAGGAGAGTTTTCTGGTCGAGAGGTTGTAGTTGGTTGGAATTGCTCTTTATTCCCGTAAACCAGCACAGCAATTTTTGTGTAATTTTGACGAGTGGTACCAAAGTATTGCGGCCATTGGAGATTTTTATAACTTGTTAAAAACCACTGAGTGTACGATAATAGTTTTATAAGCTGAAGCCCAATTTAAACGATACACGATCCAGCTCAAGACCTCGTATACTAGCCAGTACTTGATATTGAGGACGGAATCCAGTATGATTGATACCGTCCTAGGTTTCACTTCATCATTGAACTTGTACTGGCGGGGAAGCGATATTTTCAACTATGTCCTAATGAATGTCTGCTAAAATATTTACAGTAACCAGTCAAGGACAACAGATGACGAAAACAGCAGCAGGGAAATTTTTATTTAGTGCTTACTTCGTAGACTGAAAATTACTGATATCCAAAAGGAGGTAGAGATGGCGCTAATTTCAGTACGTGAACATCGCAGGGCAGTGTGTTTGGTCGAAGGCTACTTGGTCCTACTGGGAGCTAGTTGCAAACTAGGGACTAGTTTATGTATCACGTGATACTGGAAAGCCATCATGCTAGGAAGTATCCTCGAAGTTGTGCGGGATCAATTATCGTGTGGAACGGGCTTTAGCTCCTAAGGAACTGGTGGATGCGCGCATCAGTTACTGCATATAATATCATACGAAGCGACCGATTTGGCGACGCTGCTTATACTCAGTGCTCCATTCATAATTTTTCATATTATATCTTTCAAATTCTTGGAATGAAAGTTATTCACGGGAGCAAGTGTGCTGAGTTTGAAAGTTACCGGGAGGAATGCCATCACGTCAAATGAATTCAAGGCTACATCTTATAGGGAGACTAATGTTGAGACATTGTTGTTTAGCGTCAATTGTGGTTGGGAGACTATTTTGGCTGTTGATACCGGATATAGATCTTCTTGATCTGAGCCATCTGTGTCCTCTGCTGAGACAGCTGCCTCTCAGTTTTGGATAGCATATTGGGTGTAGCAAATTCTCGTTGTTTCGTTCTAAATTTTTTCCCTGTATATATTTTTCCAAAATCAGGAAAATATATGCCGTCATTTGGTCTCAAACCTGCGACCCTCAAGTTGAGAGTTTAACACGGTACCACTGTGCCAACCCGGCCAATTCAACGGTTATCTATTGAAATTTTGGCACTTCTCCCCTTGTGTGCTACTCACTTCGCAATACAATTCGCGTACTTGCTTTCCATTTGTTTCAGACCCTACGCACTACACAGCGCACTTCATAACAGTTCGGAAGCGCAGCTGATGTGCGCTAAACAACGAATGAACATCGATAATCACCTCTGAAGTTTTTATTAATGAGTTGCTTTTCCATAAAGGTGTCAATTATTGATCATTTCCGTTTTTAATTACTCTGGTAAAAAACTTAGGCTTATAAATACATTTTTGAACGAATTTGATCAGTATACATAAAATATTCGGCCATGACTATTGTGAACCTATAGAATGCTACCTGCCAGCAGGTTACCAAACCCTTCGCCAGCGTACATCATTACATTCATCGTCATGCGCGTGCGCTCATGTGTATTTTTGTATTCCAACCTGCTCTTTGAACTTAGCCACGACACCTTCAATGGAGGACACAGTTAATATTTATTCTCCTAGGCCGTTTTACACGAGGCTTTTTATTTCACAGTCTGATGTATGTATGGATGTGCATTGAAAATTGCGTCTCGTAAAGCGGTGAATTGCAAGAATGCACGCGCAAATGCATAAACGACAGATGGGAAAATAGCCCCTACTGTAATTCCGTGCTCGCGTTCTCGTAATTTCTGTACATCAAATTGTGAAACAAAGTGCCTAGTGTAAAACGGCCTTCATATTTGAGTAATGTGTGTGAAGGAAAATGTTCCTACAAACTAAAATACATAATCCATATGTATATGCGTTAGCCGTATTTAATAATAACAGCCATTAAAGTGCGTAAAAACTACAAAAGCCACGTAAAAGAGCAACTTAATGCTCTGACGTCACTGTATGGTATTCTATCTCTGCTACACCATTATTTCTACTGGAAAGATGAAAACATGCTGCTATGTTGTCTCCCACTAAAGGAAACTTGTTAAAACGATTATTTTCGTCAAATATGATTAAAAAGTTAAACTTCACGTGTAAAAATGCATCGGGTTGCAGGCAACAATACCGTTCCGTGACGTCACACGCATTATATCTGATGACTTAATTTTTTTGACGCGGTAGAGCGCGCGTAATTTTTAACAACACATATTTTTGTAAAGCAACGTTGTTTGTTGATTGAATATTGGCCCTGTCCATTTAAGAGTATGAACTTCACGATTAAGCAGCTGTAAGAGATAATGCATACTCCCTGTGGGAATCTCCCTATGGTTTATAGCTTTCACAGAATGCAGCGCGGTTTGCACGTCGTTTGCGGGGATGGATGTGGTTTGAGGGACTTTTATTCATTTACAGATTTTTGCTAAACTTTCGTGTTCGTGACACCTATTGATAAAAGTGAAAATGAACTGCATCACATCTATTTGGTTTTTTGGCAATGCGCTATTAGTATAGCACGTCCCCATATTCAGAAAACACATTTTACTCTGGTGCAGCATGACTCCACATCCCAATTTGTGCCCTGACTGTGTTAATGAATGCTGTAATAACAAATCTTGGTCACAAATCGAAGCTCAGAAGAACGGCACTGAATAAGACAAAGTTAACAATATGAAATAAAACGAAACAAAAAAACAAAACAATTTGGGACAACGAAAATCATCGTATACTTTTCCTCTGCTTCCATAACTCTTCTTTCCTGCTTAAACAGTGCCAATGCAGGCACGGGTCCCGAGGAGGCAATGTTGTTGTTGATGCTGATGATCCGACAGAGGCAATCGGTTTTGCTTAGCAAAGCTAACAGCAAGATCTTCTGTCAACGTTCACTAAAGTAAAAAAATGGATCTGACGCCATTAGCGTTGTTATTATCAAAAGGGTATCAATGTTATAAGCAAAAACGCTATGTGGAGACGCATATAAACGTTTTCTGCATGTGGAGGCATGGTACCCTTATACCGTTCGATGCTATTTAACACGTAGCCTTATGGCATATTTCGTACTGATTAAATTACATGTGTACAGATATTTTTACTAACCTTGAATAGTACATTTCTATATATTAATTTTGTAGCGTGTTATTCAGTCAGTCAGTCATTCTGTATCCGTTTTATTTCTCTCTCACGTTTTGAGCTAGAGAAATGAGGTTGGGTGCATTAAATGTGGATTCTCTGTCTGTATCATTTGGTAGTAGTTTTGGACTTTTATTAGTTGGTGGTGCAAAGAAAAATGCAAAAAAGCCGTGGTTTTTTACAGTTAAAATGTAGTTGAATTCTGGGGACTAAAGTTTTTCGGGACTCCCGGGCTCACTTAAATAGGTTAGCATATGAAATGTATGCCAGCAACCAGTGGGTTGTTCCATACAATTCATATCTGCTGCAGCGGTACTCTGCTCAATTCAATGTTGAAATCTGTGCCAACATCCAGGTTATCAAGTACATTTACAAGTACTTTTTCAAGGGTCATGACCGCGCTACACTGGCGATTGAAGTAAGAGGGCCTAATACCTGATAATCCAGTTCATCTCTGGACTCTGTTTGCTGATCACGTGAGCATTGCACAGAACAATTAATATTATAACTTTTTTTACTCCAAAATGTTTACTTATGCTTCAAAAACTATTATCAATGTTTTTTTTCATTTTTGGGCACCATATACACTCATTTAGCCACATTGCCCACTTATTCCAGTTGAGTAGTGCAAAAAAGGAAAAACACCAAGTTCACCTCAAGGGCACACCAGACAGAGACTGCCTGCAAAGCAGGCAGCAGGTCTGCTAGTCTTATCATTATAGTTGTTGCTAAAAAATATCATATTGTCACGCAGAGTCCAATATTCGAAAAAAAACATTTCAGTATTTCAAATAATACGTCGAAATCTCAAATACAGCACCATAAGCTTTAATCATAACATGATTTAATTTAGAAAAATATTTAAAATGGAATTCTTGTATCATTTCCATCACTGACTGTATGGGGCGTCCAAACGCATAAATAGATGCACTTAAATGTAATGTGGTCTAAGAAACTTTTTATCAACTCTCTGAAAAAAATTATTAAATTGTGCACCCAGTGAGCCACGATTACCACTTCTGCCACGTTAAGCGGCAAATTAGTGAGCGTCATCGAAATTACGGAGCGGATAAAATGGTTTGGCGAAATGGAGGGTGAAATGGGCAAAAAGAGGGCTGGAGTGGGGCATCTGTAGAGAGGAGGGAAAAAAGCAGTGTAGGGAACAGGGATGATCCTGCAGGGGCAGGGTGGGATAGTATCCTTCTCGTCATGACCGAAGTGATGTGAAATTGAGGAAGTGAGAATGAATGGGATGACCTTAAATCTATGAAAGTAAGTGGATAAGGCATATATATTTTTACCTCCAACCTATCTCAAGGAGAATTAGGCAAGCAAGAGCAATGAAAAGCATATATGTAGTGTGCTCATGATTTCCTATGCAATATGCTGCGTATTCCAAGTTAAAAATAATAAAATAACAGAAGTGATCAGGAAATACAGCTAATATTACTGTTTCAGTAATTTATTACTATAAGAAATGCAGTGATAATCAAATAACGGAAGTGATCAGGAAATACAGCTAACATTACTATTTCAGTAATTTATTACTATAAAAAATGCAGGCGAACACCTATGAATAAAACATTTTTCCAAATTATTGCACGCATTACCGTTTGAAATACATTTGTACAATGAATTTTAAATGAAATAAAGGTTTTTCTTAGGTACCTGAAATATTTCTCTTCAAAGCAGGAAACTCAAGAACTCGACGCTAGAATATCCGCCCCGTTTCTTGATCTCATACGGGAATCGCAATTTTCTAGGGACTATCAGTATGGAGGAAAATATTTCACCCAAGGTTTATAGGGTATATTATATAGGGTAGAAGGACCTTGGTCCTTCTACCCTATATAATAGGTATGTAGGTCATCACCCCATTTTTGCTGAACTGTAACTCTAAGATACGCTAAGAGTAAGACGAGGGAGGAAGCGGAGAAGAAAGGCCGTGCAAGATATTTCGATGCGTCCACTGCAATATGCGATACGAGTATCGTAGCTATCGCAATGGTTCCTGGCGCAGGCCTTCGAGGCAAGGAGGGGAGGTAGAAGTGGAGAGCAAAGGGAAAGGATGTTGTGAAAGGGAGGTAGGCTGTGACAGAGAGGGAGGCAGGATAACCAAACTACTTCTAAGGCTAATGGTCAAAGTGCGGCAAGCAGGTAAAAACACACATCGCCATGATTTTATAATGTGATTAGTAAATAGTTTGTTAAGGTCTCATTGTGAGACGAGTCGAAACAGGACGGCAGCTGGTGGTGAGTCATCCCATTTCTTGAAGCACTTGCGTTGCAAAAGATATAAAGGTTTTCTCACCGACCCTCCGCACAAATAAAAACCTTCCTCACCCGTTTTTGAGGACATGGAAAGTTCCTAAGCACATGTCCTAAAATCGTCAACCGAGCAGTGCAAGGAACTTTTGCGAGAGCTAAATTTTCATTTTATTCTTTTTGATGTCTTTTTTTACATTTCATTTTTTCTATATATTGTTTTAGATGTAGCAAAACATTAGTGTGGGTGTTTTTCTGCGGTGGCTTTAAGTGAGCAAGCACCCAAGTACGTATATTTTTACGATTTTGGTAATATTGTGCAATACATAAAACTGTTTTACATTGTTACTGGGTTGAATAATGTTAGAAATGAGTGGGTGAGGAATGACTCTTGGTTGGATGCTCCAGCAATGGACATCTTTTAAATGAGTGTGCTTCGTTGGTTTGTCCATAATAATAATAATCATCATTTATTTGCCCAAACAATCATCTTACATTTGATATGTAAGAGATATAGGAAACGTCATATAATAGTAGATAGTCATAACACATTATACAATTAGTCAGTATTACACAGTATGCACTCAAATTTGAGTTTAAAATTCTTTGAGAGAATAAAACATTTTGGAGTGAATAAACTTTTATATATTTTATTTGAATACTTCTATCTTAATTTCGGATTTAATCTCGGATGGTAGATTGTTATAAATCATTAATCTCATGGACATTTGTCCATGCATAGAAATGGAGATCCTTACAAAGTTTTGATGGAGGTCATTGTGCCCTCTGGTATTTTGACCATGAATACTGTAATTAGTTACATAATTTGATAACTTGTTTTTGCCAGACATACAAACAGCATACATGTAAACTCAGGGGATCGATAGTAAACCAAGCTTCTTAAGCAAAGGAAGACAGGGTGGATCAGCCGTAACATTGCATATTAGCCTTACCACACGTTTCTAAATCTTAAAGATAATGCTAGCATGGTGGGAGGAACCCCAAAACAGAATGCTAAATACTACATGTTTACTGATCGCCCTATGCTTCTAATTCGAAAGCATATATAGCTTACTTCGGAGTTTGCAGATGTGTTCATCCCAAGAAATGGTGTGGGTCAGAGTTATTCCGAGAAATTGTGTGCTGGAGATTTGCGGGATACAATTGCCTTTTTGGTTCATGGAAATTGGGGCAGGGGCTTTATTTTTGGTGGTGAAATTCATGGGATCAGACTTGTCGGCGTTCAGTTTTATAAGATTGAGGAGGCACCATTCGCCATGTCGAAAGAATGGTAGAGAGCCGAATAACGAAACACACACACACACCTTGCTTACTCTTAATATTATTATTTACCGAAAATATAGCGTTACGATATTGATCGCCTATGGGCTCCGAGACATGTCGCATTATTTTATTGTACTGTTACCGTTTGGTCCGGTTGTATTATGTCTGGTTTACGTTAACTTCAAGGTTATGTAGCCTTTTAGTTCACTTGTCGTCATTTGAGACTTGAGGGTTTGCATATTACATGAGACTCTTCGCTAGTTTTACGTGAGCGTTAACTTTCCTAAGTTTTCACACCTAGAAAATGTTTTCCTTCATACCATCCAGGTGGGTTTTGAACCTGAGAATTTAATATCAGGTGATGGAGCGACCACGCCGCCGCTGAATTATCACTAAACTAAAGAAAAAAAATGTACATGCGATGCAATGAGATATGAAACGAAATGAAATATACGATGCAATACGGCTTATCGCTGTTGTGTTTTTAAAGGAGATATTTGATGTAAAGCGATATAGGAAGCAATGCCAAATGCATAGCAAATATTTGAAGCTATGGGAAACGCCCGTTAGTGCCCTATCTTTAAGTATTCGATTAAATGCGTTATTCTAAGTAATCAGATTAGCGATGCAAAGCGATATTCGAAGTAATGATAAACTTTGTTATGAGACATTTGAAGCAAAGCAGTATGCGATTGTACGATATTCCAAGATAAGCAACTATGGCTTTAATTAACCTATTTTAAGAAATGCCAAATGCAACTTTATCTTAGAATTGATGAAGTACTGAATGTTATATAATTATCGATTTAATGCGCTACGCCATGTAGTACGACATTTGATGTCATGCGATATGCGCATTTCAACATCGCATTACGATGTAGAAATAAGCATATCGCTCAGCCATCGGAGAAAAGAGGGTTGGGAAAAAGGGTGGAAGGAAGGTGAAATGTCATTTAAGACCTTTTAAGGTAAAGGATTTGGATGGGGAGGTCATGCAACCACCATCTCCTTTAAACACGATGCGTGAACCTTAGCAGACGAGTGCAGTTCCGCGATAAGGGAGAGGGAGGAGATAGCAAGGAAAGGGAGGAAGGGCCCTTTCGTCCCTTCTGCTGGGCGCTCACGGGTGAAGAGGTTTTTAAGCGGTCAAATGGTCGTCTGTTGAACGCTTGGTAGTGAGGGAGGGGTGGAATTCGTGGAGGCTGGGAGGAGGTGTACGTGGGAGATGAAAGGGAGGTAGTAGTAAAGACGGCTCCTCTCCGGTCAGTCCCGTAATAGGAAGGGAAGAAGGCTTTTAAAGTTGGCGAGCGTGTGATGAGAGATGTAAACTGCAGTGGCAAGTGTGCTTGTTTGAAAATTGGTTTTCTCTCTCAATGGGGGAGAAAAAGAGAGAGTTGGTAGATAGGTGAGTAGGCGAGAGCAGGTAGAAAAAAAGGAGAATGATTGCCTTTCCGTGAGAGGCGCGTTGCTCGTTTCGGGTATAAAACCGAATCCAGCCTCCACCTTTTTTATTTGTTTTTGTTTGCACTTTACCTACCTTTTTACGTTAGTCTCCATGTCCCGAGTTAAAGGGGTCAATTTGCGAAAAGGCCTCATTCCCTGGCGGGAGTTTTAAGTATTCCTTTTCCCTTTTTTTTGGAACATTAATTTTTCGCCGTGTTCCTCCACCAAATTCACCGGAGGTGGAAGGAATGAGCCATATTTAAACGAGCAAAAACGATGAAGCAACCGCGCAAAAGTCAATTTTACGAATTTTATTTCCATGATCACAAGTCGTTTTCCATGAATTTACCATTTCCCGGTCTTCCTGATTTTTTAAATTTCAGTTCATATGCACTGAATTCATTATTAACCTTAATTCAAATTTTAATTTCGATGCAACGACATAATTAAGATGTAATAGGTCTTGTTCATAATACTGGGCTTACATTGGAAAATTACTTCCGCAAGTTTCTCTTGCGGGGGATTTTTTTCTGACGAAAATTGTTTCACGAGTTATATCCGAGCAAGATTGGTTATTGTGTACGCTGGCAACAGTACACTTTTATAAGTTCTGCAAGCAGACTTCAGAGTCGTTTACACTTAAAATTTACAGTCGAAAGTCGTCTGCTGAAAGCAACTTGTGTAATACAATTGGCAGTGTTAACTCACCGTTAGAATAAATCGGAACTTATATAACGTTATATCTGTTCTAGAATTATATTATGTATAAATATTTACATTATAACTTAATTATTAATCCTTAATCAAATATAACTTCAACTGGATAATTAAGATGAGGCAATGAGACATTTATTCTGGAGCATGCACAAAATGTTCTAAGATTAGTAAGTAAAATATTTATGCTATTTTGAGTTGTTAGATTGAATTGGTTTTAAATGAAATATGTTGTGATCTAGTACTGCATAAAATATCGACTGGGATGAGTCCATTCAAAATAATTATGTGATTTCCACCGTAGCGTGTACCGTAGCGTGAGCATATCAACATCACTCAAAGCCGAAATAATCCCATAAATTGGTCAGTAATTTGAGAGACTGTTTCATAAGGCTAAAGTACGCACACCAATTCGACGATACCGTTCGGGTAATGGCTGGAGATTCGGTGGGCGAAATGCTACACTACGTATGGTGAAATGGATGGTGTGATATGCATGCAGAATATTCGATTGCCATTATGTGATCCTGGAAATGATAGTCAGGGCAGCAATTGGAATACACTATGTTTCTGGGTCAAACATTTGGGTGATGGATAATGTTTTGTTGGTCAAGCACAAGATTAGGTACCAAAAAATAGATAATATTTTCCACGTAAAAAATGATTCTCTCCAGCTCTCTCCAGGGGTATTGGTCTGGTTGAATGCTTTTGATTCTGGAAAATAAATCCCATTTAATTATTTTTTTAACAGGTAATCCCATTACAAACCAGTTGCATCTCCGTATCCCATTTTTTGTAATCCCATTACATCTCCGTATCCTAATCTGTGCTTTAAAGCGAGTAATAATTGCATATATGTATGCGCTATGTAATGATAATATCGAAAACTGGTAATCCGATTTACCCGAATTTCGGCATTAAAGTGATTTGCAATATGAGGAATCAATTAGTATAGCTCCTTTATCCAAAAAACTCTTTTCATGTAGAAGGACCAATATTCCCATAGCAAATGCACGCACGACTACTTCGGCTACTTCCATTGAAGATTATAATAAATTTCAGTCACTTTCATTCCTTATTATACTTATTTTATTTTTTTATATTTTTATGCATGCATATATACACTTTTATGTAATTATTTTTTTATAAAATACTATTTGAAAATCTTGCAGACACAGGATTGGCGAAAAAGGCAAAATAAATTAAAAGTAAATTAAAAATGGAAATTAATATTTTTATTTTTAATTAAAACAATGTCTGTAACTATGGTAAAAATATATAATTTCACTTAAAAACTCCTTGATAGTTAGTTAATTATTTAATTGTATTTTTTTTAATGATACGTGTGTTTTGAAAATACATACGCCCGCGCCATGTGTCATTTAGTGGAGAATGTATTATATAGGAGCTCGCTTGCCATCTATTGCCGCACATCTGAACAATTTCGCCTAGCAACTGAATCATTCGTACGTGCACGTAGCCGAGAAAACCTAATTAAGCCATTATCATTGAGATTTTTATGTATGATGAAATTAAATACTTATAAGAATGGTATTAAATTTCATAAATTTCCATTTAATTTAAAAGACAATATATGCATATAGTATACCGAGTAAAGATTGTTCTACCGGTACTTATTGCTGATAACCCTTCAAAAATGACGGGAAAAATACCCAGTAATGCAAACCTTATTACTATAGATTTTTTTATATATTCTTTAGGTAAGTTGTTTGCTATTAATAGTTTAATATGCCAAGACAATGTTTCTCCTTGCATAGAGCAAAGAAATATTTTCTCCTGGATGAGGGAGTAGCTGATAAATTTTCCAGCTGTACACGTCAGCTGTATCAAAAAATGGTGTGAGTCACAATCGAGGAAAAGCCAAAGCAATTATGACAGTTTTATGAGTTAGCAATTGAAGGGAGTCGTATTGAACTGATGGTTAAAATAAATGTGGAAATTGTAAATGTGGAAAGATATATAGAAAATATGCAATTGGATGCTGATGCCAAGCAGAGATGTTCTTCTCGTTGGCAGGGAAGCGATAGGTTTTGAATTCTGTAAGCATGAAAGCAGTATTGCGAGGCGTACAATATTGATTTATAGAAAAGCTTAACTATTAATCCATCCATTTCCATCGACAGACCGTACCCTAATACTTGAATTTATCATTTCTCTTTAGGCAGAAGAAGATTCAATGTTAAGAAATATCTTTGGAAGAGAAGTGCATCTGCGATAGATTACATTGATTAGGGAAATGAGTTGATAAATACCTAGGATCCTCATTTTTCAAGTATTCAAATAGCGTTTACGTCTCACCTACAGTGCATCTGTATGGATATATGGGACAGCTGATGGGTTGAAATGATTAGCTCCAATATAGCCCGCAGTTGTTTATTGCCTTCTCTACCTTATATATGCTAACATTTGATACTCACTCTGTGGATGATGCATAATGGAAGCTTCTAGTCTTCTATTCACGCTAGTGCATTTCATATGCCAATGTGTGACTTGAATTTTAGAAAGTTTTAGACAGGAACCCATATGAAATATTTTAAAATCATCTCATTTAATCAACCCAATTTTAAACTATAATAGGAGGGTCATAAGATTGTTTGCTCTCACCTCAGAAACCTCTCAGCCGATCTAAAATTTAACTTTTCTAGATTAGATTGGAAGTGATTGTTTGATTTGAACTATTTAGTTGGCGTTTTCACGATATTTAATGCCAATGTTGTAGACGTTGAGTTATTACAGAAGCTCAAAAAGTTTCAAGCAGCAATACATTTTATTTAAGCAAAAGCTTCAACTGCGTGGGTCTGATAATGCAAGCCTTAGGGGTTTCTTCCCTTGATTCATTCTGTTATACGACCATTTCACAAGCGTTCTAGTCCGCTTCTTCAGGTCTTGAGAAGTCAACTACTTGTGACTCAATTCTTCCGACTCTCCAGTGATTTGTAGACGCGGAGTGGAACGACTGTGAATCGTTCTTGTCAATAGATAAATCAAGGGAGGAAACCTCGGAAGACCCACATCAATAAAGTTATTAGTTTCCATGGTAACTTGCGTATTTCTCTTTTAATGGAAATGATCTTTTCGTGAACTTTAAAAATCGGGCACTTAAATCAGTTAGAGTAAAACAGGTAATCAAAGTTATTTCGTGTAACTTCAAGCTTAATCATCTGATCACATTAATCAAATACGGAAGTAACTACGATACCTTAATCAGATTATGATAGCAATTTTTGTACTCATAACGTCCATATAACGTGGTTAATATTATCTGTATGATAAGATAGAAACAGCGAGTAAATTATATTTTCATTACGCCTGATAGCCTTCTTTTTTATAACAAAGTTGCAGGCATCTTATTAGCTTCCGAGGTTTTATCAAAATTATTAATTTTTAAGGAGCTTTGGTTTGCCATTGTAACACTTCAAGTTCAAGAATAAAGTTTAAACTATACGAGGTCTCCATGTAGGCTTTTTACATGAAAGTTACCATATCTGAGCTTGAAGGAATACTAGTGAGAATTTGGTACTCTTTAATAAAGGAGTTTTATTATTTTCTGAAAAATGCTTGTACAGTTATTATCAATAAAGCAAATGTTGTTTTATTATTTTAATAGAAATCATGTTTGGGATTCTTAATTTTTCCTATGATAATCAAACTTAAAAGGAGAAACAAAAAATTCATAGCCATTTAACTTACTAGTACCGTGCTGCCAAAGCTTTTCCTTATTGAATCCACAATGTCTGTAAGTTAGAGTATAATAGTTTATCTGTAAGGCTTACAGCTATCATTGATTCGGTAAGAACATCGGTAACTTTGAAAAACTCCAATCTATATTCAACTCCACTTTATTATAAGGGGTGGCGTACCTTTCCGCAGTAATTTTATTGGTGTGACGCATTTCACCGTGATTTGACATAGGTAAATCATAACATCACCGTTCCATTTCACGGTAGAACGCTTCGTACCTAAACGTTCTGTGTGGAAGTTCGTTGGGGCTTTTAATTAAGCTTTGTGTATATGCATATAACTTCCATGAAGTGAACCACGAAGTAATTAAGTTTATAGTCCTTTGTATAAGGTTTTTGTAGCTTATTACACCGGGGAAAAATTTTTAAGGTAAAAATTTTCATTACTGGCATAAATCAACGCTTTCACGAAGAGATTTTTTCAGACGACAGCAAAAGTTTTTGATGCGTGACAAGAAGAAGCACCATTTTTAATTCGCTCTCCCATTGATAATTTTAACCTTTTATTTTATTGAGCCAATAGGGAGTAGAGTTTTGAAGATTTTATATTTGTAGAGTTAAATGGTTAAATGTTTTTTTGCGGTAAAAGGCACAAAACTAGCTATTACATTTAGCAGAACATGATTAGTTTGCATCTAGCTGGAATTGAGATGGGAAAAAAATGATCTGGTTCGACGCTGGAAAAAATGGATCTCGCCAAAATGGCCTATACCCTCGTGGGAGATGGAAAGCGAGGAGTAAGTAGGGGGTGGCATTGGTAATGCGAATGAAGGCGAGAATGGAGGGAGGCAGTGGAAAAGAGTGATAGGGAGATGGCACGACGGAGCCGTGATTTAATCGAAAGAGGGGCGGGCAAAGATGTAGGATTGATAAGAAAATGCATTTCGCTGGAGGGAGAGGGATAGAATTGGTTTGGCTTGGGTGAGGAAATTTCGGACGAAGGCAGTCGGCGTTCGGGACGGGAGGCCGGGCGGGCGAGTTGTGATTGAGGTCGGAGCACTCTCGTGCTTTTTAAAGGGGAAACGGCTGCCGGGTTTGTCCCTCTGATGTCCTCTCTACTCCAAATCTTCCTGTATACTTCTCCGCCCTCGTCCCCAAATACTCGAACAAAATGCTCTTGGCATAGGCGCGTAAGAGAAAATGGAGGAAATTCTCTTTAAGGTTCTTTAGGTGGTTGAAAGGATTTTTGTTTATGTACAGATTTGCCAGAAAATTTACATTTGTGATATTTATAGATAAAAGTGAAAAATTGCACCATACTGATTTCGTTTTGTGGGAATTCAATGCTATTTTAGCACGTAGCCCATGACATATATTCCGTAAAACTTCGATGAAATTTGTACAGATTTTCTAATAAACGAGAAGTTATGTATTTCTTATTTTTATTATCGTTGCGTAAAAATATTAAGGTGTTACACAGTGTACAATATTCGAAAAAAACTAAAATTCGAATATCGAGCAGAAAGCTCTAGTCTCAACATGCTTTAATTGAGGAAAAATATTACAATTATTTCTTTTACCATTGCCGTTACTTCATGAATGGTAAGTTCCAACGCGTAAACAGATGCACTTAAATGTAATGTGGTCTAAGAATTTTTTTTCACTTTTATCTATATATATCACTGATGAGAACACCAGTGCAAAGTTTCACGCTAATCTGTACATTAACAAAAATCAGTTATGTGGCCTACCTACTATGTGCTTTTCTCTTCCCTACTTTTATTCGCCGACCCCTTCCTCGCAAGATTTCCCCTCCTTGAGCGGTTTTGAGATTTCCCTTCACGCTTCCCGCATGTGACTGTCACCAAGTTTCGCTATCACTGTACAGCGTTCTTGCTCAGTCAAAAAAATAATTCTACTCTTACGTAGCTTCAAAATTCACGTGCATGTTTTACTTTGAGAATGACTACATCTCACCTCATCTTCAGTAGAACCGTTCGCCCCATGTGACTACTGTGGGATAAAGTGGCCCCTAGCTTACCGATTTACAGCATTTGAATGACGGACCCGCAAACTTCGTCAATTGTCGTGCTTTGGCGCTCACACAATCAACAAATTGACCCACACGACCCCCAATCCCATTCCGGTATTGACTCACTCCTTCTGCTTCTCCCATGCTCTCTCATTACGTCACTGGTGACCTATTTGTCGGCCCCTTCTCCCGCCTTCGCTACCGGTGAAACGGTGACATAGGCACGTCCAGCCGATGCTTCTCGGAGCACAAATGTGTATATTTTCCCCTCCATCACTCTTCACCTGCGTATCCCGATAGGATCAGGCACAGTAGTTGTCATTAGCGTGGGCGATCGACGGGTGAGGTAAATTGTGGCATCGAGGATGTGTGTGCTTGTCGAAGGGGATTGGATTATGTACAGGGAATACAAGGAAGGGTCCCACCGTGGTGTCCAGGATCGTAACGCCACACAGTACCGTATTTTGCATCCCATATGGCGTACTATGATTTGGTCGGGCTATATTGTAGAAGAAAAAATAATCCAGACATTGTTTTTCTCAGCCATTTATTTTATTTTTTGTCTTTGTCAACTTTTGTATGTTGTTGTGAATTGCTAGCGCGATAAAAAATATGTAAATATGTATATACCCTGAAAATGCAAAATGAAATATGAGTAATTTCGGCAAAAGGAATAAATAAACATCCATTATAAAAAAACCAATACCAATCGTGTCCTGAAAAGATGGGTGCTATTGAAAAAATTAATCATCGACATGTTTTATTGCTAACATTTTAAGGCAAGGAAATGGGATCGTTTTATTACAAATGTAGCTACTGTATTAAAGTTATTATTCGCAGAATCCCTGAAAAAATGAACGATGGAGAGCGCACCTTCAGTTAGCTGCCGTAAAGCAATCTGTGGTGAAAGTAGAGGGAGATGGAAACCTTCCACGAATAATTCATGAAAAATCTCAGAAGTGGACTGCGCATGCGCGTGCCAATATTGTGTGACTTTCTGTTAATTAGTCAAGTGTAGATTCTTGACAAAATGACGAAAAACCAATGATTAGTTTTTCTGTGCGCATTCGCGTCGCCTATTCCCCTGCCAGTGACTACTGCGACCACTTGAGAAGAAAACATGATTGAAATCCGCCATATTTACTACCGGTTGCAATAATATGAGGAGGAAAGTATTATTCACTTTCAGCTCGCTGCCGCAACGCAGTATTAACTGCGTAAAAACGTAGCTTTTAACTTCTGCTCATAGGGCGCAGGCCGATTTTATGATAAATTTCAGTAGCAAAAGTGAGTCTTATGGACCGAAAATTACGGTATAGACAGAGAGGCTATTTTGGATACTCCATATATACTATGCAATAATTGTTGCGCGGATCCACCATATTGCTTTATCCAGTTCCTTCGACGTAAAGCTGTAAATCATTGCCGTGCACTCAGTGATTATTGACTAATTGCATATATTTCGAAGCGATGTCAAAGGAAAATTGTGTAAATTGGCAACACTAAAGGCAATAATTAAGAAAATGATAATGGACAAAAAAGTTTGCAATTGTGAAGAAATGTTTTAATTAAAGCTGAAAAACATCAAAATGAGGCGTGGGTCTCACGTTAGATATCACTGTCGCGGCACACCGGTGTGCCGCAACACACTGGTGTTCCGCAACGCTCATAAAAAAATCATAAAAGAACAATAATAGTAATAAATTAAATTATTAAGCTGATAGGTTTTTTTTTTCAATTTAGTTATTTTCTTTTCAAATCGATGAGTTTTGTTTATCGGTTTTTGTTTATACTTTATTTTTTATAAGTGTATTAACCTATTATTTGTTCACTGGTATGCCGTCTGCATTTCCAAACACCTCAAGTGTGTCTTGTTGTCAAAAAGGTTGAGAACCACTGCTTTAGAGTATACTTTTCCCATTGTAAAAGCCATGTTCTCTCACCGTCCGCCTCTACTTAATAAGTAACTGACCGGGATGGAGCTTGCAAAGAGCATGGTGGATTGCGAAAAATATTATTACAGCCTTATTTTATTTTGGCCTGTTCCTGTGTCTTATACAGCCACGCGCTGCCCCGCAACATAGCCTCCGACATATACAGGGCTGAACACCCGAACTTGAGCGTGACATCTCTTGACATTAAATTCCATGAATTTGGCATAATTACAAGGAAAAATATATCATCTTTTCGTTTATGTCAAAGCATCAGCCACACACTGCATTGCTATTCAAGGCATTTGTCTAAAAATAGAATCTATTTCCCAAGGGATATGGCACGGCTGAGTTCTCCAGAGAAAAATGAAGTATTCTGACGCACTGATCACGTCAGAAATAATCTTCCTGGATGCTGTCCGCATGCCAATCACTTTTACAAATTGATTAATTATTAACCGATAAGTTTTATGAAATCCAAAAAACCCTCGCTTTTAAATGCTCTTTCGTTGTACGGTGTGACGCATATAAGTCAAGTTAAAGACACGAAAATACAAATTTAGTGAATTACTGACTAAGTCATTCGTATAAAACAAAGTTTTTGCTTGAGTTTCCTTCCTTTATCTTATTAATGATTCTTACAGGTGGTTGAGCTTTAAAATAAAAACTGACCATGGTCTTTATCAAGACTAGGAAAAAAGTCGCTCAAGCTACCTTAAGACAGTTTAATGAATAATATCTCAGCTTTCCAATGATACCAAAATATCAGCCTCTCAGCGTTACACATCTCAAGATATTTGCCTAAAAAACAGCAGCCGTTTTCTTTGAGATATGGTATGCACGTAGAAAATGGGGAAGTTCTAACCCATATTCGAATCAAATGTTTAAAAGTTTGTCTTTTGAAGGCTCTCTCAACTATTTTTAGTACTAAATAATGTCTCTTCACAAAATACTTCACAAAATCGCAAACAAATTTTTGGTTGTGAAGGCGTTTTCAGCGTACGGCGTGAATCCAAATGAGTCAAGTTATTGTCTCATGTGCGAGTATTTAATTAATTACTGAGAATTTAAGTAATGTAAAACCAAGTTTTTCCACATTCCGTAAGTATTGAAATATCTAATTCAATCTTCTTTCAACCGCTTTGGCGTTTAAAAAATTCCCACTGTGGTATTTTTTATGAGTGGGGAAAAATCTCGCTCAAACCACCTTAGTAAGGTTTATCCTCTTTCCCGACGTTCCGGGGGCAAGTCGGCCCCCCAGGGGGTGGGGAGGACATCCAGGCCACAAGGGTACTGTGTGTTGCGGACGGGAATGGCCGGCGAGGCGGAGGGGTCCGTGGAAGTAAGGGTTTCTCGTGGAGTGGATTTTTCTTCCTGTGGGAAAGGAGACGGGTGAGCATGGCTATGGTGGTGCGGGGAGCGGGAGCGGGTGGGTGTGGTGGGGAACGGCGCGGCACTGCGGTATTTGGGTGGCCGGTAGAGTGGCGATATTTACCCCTTCCTTTCTCCCCCAACCCCTAAGAAGGATAGCCCTCCCGTTTCTCTTTCGGCTCCGAGAGACTTCCATTTACGTATGCTTTCCACCATTCTGGACGGCATTCCGCCGGTAGTTTCCGGGAGATTTTCACCAAAGTGAGTGGTTGAAAGACGGTAGTGAAACAGGAAAAGGTATGAATGAAAAATGGGCTCGTGGCTAACCCACTGATAATTTTTTTATCGTACGTACAGATCGTGATCTCGCTGAAACTATGGTAATAAAACACTGGAAGTAATTTATGGTCAGGTTTTTCCATACGTCGATTCTACCGCGGACAATTTATAAAAGTGACCCAGAATTCCCTTTTGTGTTCACTTAATAAAATATTGGACATCATAGCAATCCTCCTCTTGACATAGATTTGCTCACGAAAAACTCAAATTTACATGATCGTGTGTTTATATTAATTTATTCTTTCTATTCATTATTGATCATGTATATTATCCATAAATGTTATCAATATTGAATTGTGTTATTTCTGTGAATTAAATTTCGATAACTTTATGGAATAGATTCATAATAGAAACTGTGACTCGGTAATTCCGCCGGAAGTTTTAAAAATTACACGTTTTTATTCCTGATATTTATACGGAATTACCTAGTCACTGTTTTTAAAATTTTCATTGGTGGCTGCAAATAAGTGTTAACGCTGTTGTAATGTTAACTCTAACCACGGCTTCATCTTGGAAAGTTCTTAACCTATAGAAGTTGATTTAAAAATTATACTATTTAGGAATTTAACTTTAAAACTGGAATATTTTTGTCCTATGTCCTTAATTTTTTTCTTCTCTCTGAATTTAACGTTTAAAATTAAAGATATTCCTATGCCAGCTCCACACCAGCTTTCATTTGAGTGCTATAAAGGATTGAATTTATATATGGCCGTGTTTGTCTATTTTGAAATACAATAAATGCGTGCTTTGCTAATTTACTTTAGTTATTATTTAAGAAATTAAAATTCATATATGCGCATAAAACGTGACTTTTTATGTTGCGCAAAACTTGATTTCAGTGCTCTAATAAACAATAACTCTTTGAACCAAATAGATTGTCACTATTCGACTAACTGATTGGGTATAGCATGTCGCCTTTTTTGTTTCAAAGAGGAGTTGAACACATATATGCTGGACTTCTGGCTGGGTCATGAATTAATAAGCTTTTTAATCTCATAGAATCCAACTTTTTCGCAGTAATATCTTATTTTATTTTTATAGATCATCCAGCAAAGACCTTATTCCTAGTTTCGGTAATTAAATTGTATATTTTTCTCCACGAAATACAACATAAGTGTATGAAGTAGGAGTATCCTAAAGTTCAAACATAAATATAAATTAACAGTTTGATACTTTGTCTCTTCTTGAAATTTACCAAAAAGCTATTGTAATAGCCTTTATACTTACTCTCCTGGCATCTTTTTCTCTGGAATATCTTCTTATAAGTGACTCACGAATGGTCCAGGAACAACGCGTGACTCTTGAAGCATTTTTGATGTTATACATTTATTTTTTCACCAATGGGATTCACATATATGATATAAACAGAGACGGGACGTTTATGAATTCTATTTTTCCATTTCATGATCTTCATTCTATGACTTTCATGACTTTTATTTTCCAGTTTCATGACTTCTATTTTTTTTAATTCGATCATTTTGTGACGCTTTAGCTAAAAGTATGACATTTATTTTACTGTAAAATTGAAACTAATATTATGATCCGTATAGTAACCATGGGGTAAGTGATTCAAAAGAAATTATCGCCCTCGTTTCCCCTCTTAGCTCCAAGCACCAGGAGTTTTGCATACATACGGATGTAAAAATGATCAATGTACCTGAAGATGTCACTACGTTATGAAAGCCGGGTTGTTAGAAATAAATCAATTTAGTGGACCATTACAAAGTGTCAATTTTATTTTCCGATATGGAGAGGGGTATTTGTACCGAAGCGTCCAGTCTGCGAATTCCTCCAATTCACCTGCTTCCCGCTCACCTACAACCACCTACTTCTCATATTTTGCTATGCTACATATGCGCATTTATACTAACCTTTCAATCTCTTCATTAACCCAATTCCTTTGCAATACCATTCACTTAAACCTGTCTGGGAAGTGCATTTCTTTCTCGACGCCATGTTCGAAAATATGACCTTTTCCTCCTATTTTCCCGAGGTAACGCAGCTGTCGAGCAGTTACTCCTCTTCGCTTCAAACACCTCACCCCATGACTTTTCCCTCCTTCAACTTAACGCAATATGGCGTCAAAATGTCACGAAAATATCTCCATTGTCGTCATTTTCAATCTTTAATTACTCCAAAACTAAGTATCTTTCTTTCTTACATTTCCTGAATGCTCATTCCTTTCACTATCCTATACTATTTCTCTCTTTTCTCTCAGTTCCCTACGTTTCTGTCAGAAAATTTTCTTCCTCACTGGACCCTTCGATACATGTACCTGGAGAGGCTCCTTATACTTAAGCCTGAAGTGATTACTACCATTTGATGACGTTTAATCGGCAAAGTCGCATTTCTTGACATTTTGGAAAAAACCGGCTATTTCATGGTAAAAACCTATGACTTTGTCGTTTATGTCTTTTTCCTGTCTCTGGCTATAAAATGTCGGTGCTTGGGTTAAGCAACGATACTTTGTAACACATATAAATGTTAAACCTGTTGCTGGTCATCGGGAGTATTGATTCAATGATATTAAAATAGAACTATTATCTGGTAATTAATTATCATGTCCTATTATTGGAATTACGGTTAGTATTAAAAACAGTTGTTATCATATCATATGCTCCTCCTTTTGGTGTCGTTCAAATATTTGTGGATAAGAGGTGTTTGTTCACTCATGGTGATAAATGTGCGCAATTTAAATGGAAATGCGGATGTAAATTCATGCAAATGAATACCATAATTCACATTTTCCGACGTGGCCCAAGCAAAATCGGTCCGACAGTTTTCACAATTGCCCGATATTACGCCTAAGGTTAAGGGAAGCAAAAATAAACTCTAGCATCCACTTGTAGTTGAGTCAACAGCGTAGTTTAAGATTCACTACTGCTGTCTCACTTGACACATGACAGCTACATCAGCCCGTTACTAGTCATTAAAGATATGGCGCAGAACATTTAAAGAGCAAGATTCGACTTCTGTTAGTAGGTAGTTTTCGGTTTACAAGCAATTTAAAAAAGAATTACTCTATGTTCCGAGAGTTCCAAAATTAGAAAACATGAAGGTAAGACAAAATTAAGGGGTATCAAAAGCCCAAGAACACTATTCCTTTAGTTGCTGGTTGTAGACGTACTTTAAGGTGCGTCGATAGCTGAGGTTAAATACCACCTTTATTCCAAAACCTGTACTTAAGTCAGAGGTTTCCATCTATTACGATTAGCATTAGATATCCAAAATGAGTATTAAAAATATTTCAGAAACGAGAAAGTTAACTACAGAAGATTATAAGAAGAGAAAGCCATATGGAACAATGTCAGGAAGACCAGTTCCAGATGGAATAGGCACAATTGAGGCATAGTAGAATGGAAAACCCTAGAGGAATACCGAGAGATAAATTCATAGGCCAATTAAAACGGGATATGAAACAGTCGAGATACAACAACTTTGTATTTTGCATTTTTTTTATCCCTTTTAGTAACATCTTAGAAACCAAGTATAAATTTTTGAGGTTGAAATAGAAGGCAATAATTCAAATTATAATTAAGTCTAACGACTCACTTTTGGCCTTTAAATACAAGAATGCTTCTGTCAAGTTTTCCTGTTGTTAGAATTTTTAAGGAGATTATGTTCCACTGAAATAGACTTATCATGCACTTCTAATGATAAATGGTGATAAGAAAAAGTAAATTATACAAATTAATGAAGGAAACGAAGCAGCAGCATTGTAAATTTTAAATCAATCAGCAGCTCTTTTTCAATCCTTTTCTACTCCAAATTTTATTTTTTAACTCTGTAGCATAAGGGCAGATAAAAACTGAAAAATGTTTGCTGAAAAAGATATTTTCTGTGACTTCTATATATCTACTTATCTTCTACTTTACTGATTTTTGAAATTACTTTTGTTTAAATAATAAATTTCATACTATAGTTTCATCAATAGATGAAAATATAGTTATCTCATTATTCACATTTCTATAAGGATCGATGAATTTTATTAAAAACGTTACTTAGAAAATTCGATAAATCTAGGTTCGAGGCTGGATAGAAACGACAGTGTGCTATCAAACCAAATTACACTTAGTAAATAAATAAAAAGAGACCAGTTAGGGAAGACTATGGATGGAAATTTGGGGGATTAATAAGGGGAGAAAGAAAAGTTGGCGTGGAGGAAGGCGGGGATGCTAAAAGGGAAGAGGGAAGGTAACTCCCTAAAATTTTCTGCCAGGAACACTTTAGTCTCTCTCTGCACGACCGTCTTTTTTTGTCCGCCTAAGCTACGCTTTGAAAGGCGTTCTCGTCGGGTGTTTAGTCGCCGGTGGTCAGTCCCATAGAGAGCGCCTGCTGCAGATAAAAGTACGAGAAGGAAGATAGGAAGACCCGGATTAACACGATCAAATCCTATTTCGTGCAAGGTGGGAAGAAGATCGGTATACCTACCTTTCCTTGCACGCGGTTTAGCGCTCCTGCGGTAATATCTCGAGGATGAGACCCTATAATTAGTTAGTTTTGGCCGCGAAATGGACGGAAATGGTGCGCGAAAGCCTGTATCCTCATGGTTAACTAGTTGTAAAAGGTTTGCCGTAGTTATCAGCTTGGGAGCTTACCACTTTACTTCCTCTTTTAGGGTATGTATGTTCTTATTTCTTAATATTTTAAGTTGACAATGTATGTAGCTGTAACCTATTTAAAAATGCTTTAACATTTATTTTAAACTCCTTCAAGAAATGATAACTTCTTTTGACTGAATGGTCTGTAATGTGTAAATGTTTATCACTATTCCTATTACTTAGTGCCACAATGAACAATAATTTATGGCATTTGGTGTTCTTGCTACTAAAATAAATCCATCAAAATTCTTATTTTCACAAGGTAAATATGAAACTGCATGTTTCTTGAAATCAGAAAGCATATTGTGTTTTCTATAAAGTCATGAACCCGATCAATCACATCACAAGTAACGCTTTAAACTAAATTCGGCGGGAACGTAGCTTTAAAAATATGGTCTCAATATTAAAGTGGATATCATTTCTGAGATAATGAGACTCTTAGGCTTACTATATTTTTTATACCGGTGTAACTAATGTGAATTTTCTTAAAGTGAGAGTTATTTCTAAATGTATAAAGTAAGTAAGTAATGGCTCCTGTGAAGCTACTGGGAGAATGGATGAATGACACATGCGTCGAAGTAGTTTTTTATGGGGAAAGTGGGAAGAATAATCGTGTGATGAGGGTTAATTATGAAATATTTGAACAAGTGGACGGTAATGTGTATCATGGCTGAAATTTTGCAAAATATGGAAGTATAAATGAAGAGGTTCAAAGGCGTGCAAATACCGGGAGGGAACTAATATGTAGGTAGTATGTGGAGAATATCAAGGAAGAGTGTTTGCCTAGGAAAGCAAAAATCTGGGTATGTCAAGATAAGCATAAGAGCAGGCTAAATGCAGTAGGAATGCGGAACCTGAGAAATGTTTGCGGCAAAGTAGGATGGATAGGGTTAAGAATGAGTGGGTCGTGAATGAATGTGGGTCGAATACTGCAGTAATTACCATTTATAAAAATAGAGTTCTTCGTCGGCTTGGCCATATTGAGAGAATGGATAAGAGTGGAAAAACTAAACATATAAGATATTGTAGAGTGAATGGTGTAAGAGAAAGTGTTTTTCCGAGGAAACCATGATTGAATCTGGTGTAAGAGACCCTGAATAGTAGGAATATTTAAAACTATGGGGAGTGTATGAAGCAATGCGTGAGTGTAAGAGAAGGGACAAAGTAATACAAGGGTAGGGTGTCATCGACGAAAATATTAATAAAGAACCATTATCCTAGGCCTAACAATGATAACTAAATTCTTTAAATTTGACTGTCCCAAAAGGAAATGGCGTGATGGTCATGCATGCATGTATGTGTATTGTAAAAGATAAGATGGTACATAGAAACCACAGAAAACGGTATCTTCTGCACTTATGTTTCCAAATTTGAAAATTTTATTTTATTGTAGATATTGCAGCGAATGTTTTAAAAGATAGGTACTTAAAAATTTATCCTAGGAATGCTGGTTCAGACCCTTTAATTAAACAGCTTATTAATGAGAAGCAATTTTTTTGGCCGAAATAAACAATCTAACTATGTTGCCATCTTTCCTTTAATATGATAAGAAATCACCTTTTAAAGGAACTAAAACTAATGTTTCACAAGTGTATAGGAACGCATTAAGAATGTCACGGGATTAAAAATTCGAAAATAAATGAGTAGATCAATTAATCAATGGTCACCACAGAATTCATAAGTTAATTGTTAAAATGTTCAAATGGCTGATTGGTTGCATGCGGCGTTGTTGTAATCTTTCCGCTTTTCAGTTTTCTTAAGACCAATGAAAACGGCAGTCACAATATTTTAAATATATTTATAGGCACCCAGTATTATCTTGCAACTAAAATATATATTAAGTTTGGTCAATATATATTAGCTTTCTCAGTATCATTTTCCATAGGAGCGTTTCATTGTACTATATTCATGGGAGCATTCGTAAGTTTTTAAATTAGTGCGGCCTTAAAAAGATTCGACTATGTAGTTGCTATTTATGGATGCAAAACTTACAATTGCTTACAACCAAATTTCTGTATTCCTTATACTTATTTTTCTTGTCCTGGATGAACAATTATTTTTTACCAAAAAGAGCAAAGATATCCGATTAACAGTGGTTATCCATTCCATGGTTTTGCCTTTTTCTACTTCAAAGAGAATGGAAACTCCAGTGGAATTTTTCTCTCAATTTTAGGAGTTTACCAATCTAAATCTCAATGATAAAATCCCACGAGTTTGAGTGAGGCCCTATCTCCCAGATATCAGGGAGATTTATTAAGTCTTGGTACCCATCGATTACGAGGGAGCTGCAATCCTTTTTTAGTAGGAATAAATCAATGGCCACGTCGAAAAGAGAATCTACACGCACATTACGTTATCTACCATTGCGGAATGCTTTTTTGAGAATTCATAGATAAAAAAAATATTTATGAAGATTATTTATGAGGATTCATTGAAATCTCCCACTGTGTAAAGTTAAAGGAATTTGTACTTAATATCCCCGAATTCAAAGAATATTTACTATTTACTTAGAAATACAAAAACAATGGTAGAAATAAAGGCGCTGATTTTTTAAGGAAATCTCAAGAGTTTTCCTTTAGAAGATGATGATTATATTCTCTGTTTAAGTGCTTCTTCTAGAAGCTCTTCCCTAAATGTAATATTTTAATGCGCTTTAGTAGAAAAACTAAGTTATATTTGATAAGATTATAATTACCTACCCACAGTATTGGACGATGTCAATACAGAATTTTTGTAACACTTTATGATATAGTTTTTCATGTTATTTTTCATAATAGGGACATGAGTATTAGTCGATAGCAATACATACTCAGTGATTACAATTGCAATAATTTCTTGATTCTTCTATAGCCAGGATATTGAGCGAAAACGAGAAGCGCAAGAAGATAGGAGCCATCAACATGTGTAATTTGCTTTTCATTGGGTTTATCAACGGTCCTACCGTTCATTTTCCTCATTTAACTTCCCTAATTTGTAAAAATATATCTTTCTTTTATGCGACGGTATTTTTCATTATTGCAAAGGCTTATGGGTAACAATAAATGTATTAAATCCCACGAGATTCCATAGATTCCGCTGTTTTCAAATTTAACAATTTCCAATTAATCGTCCATAGTACAAGCTGGAACGATATTTTAAGTATGAGGTTGCTGTTTTGATTCTAAAATTGAAAAAAATATACTTCAAACTGCATATGGTGATTTCCTGTTTGACCTTGCGTCAAGAATAGCTGGCGATCCACCAGCTGGACATTCTATAGTTAAGTTACATAGACGTTAACTTTTTTGGACCCATCTATTTCACTCTGACTGAGAATGGAAAGCGAGAACCTCAACTTCGCTGGCTACCACCTGGGTTGCCGGAGACAAAATTATGGGTGTGATGAATTTATAGGTTAAAATGGGTTAATTTGTACATTGAAATTATGGATAATTACTGTGTTGCAATTAAATATTTTGTTACAAAATATTCTATTACGAAAACATTCAATGGACTAAATATTTTAGACTTAAGCAAATTTACTTTTTGAACTGTATATCACCTCGGAATATAACGAAAAAGCGGACATTTGTCGAAAAGTAATCCGTTGTCAAAAATACTATCAACTTCAGCAATATTTGTTTCTTGAATGGTATTTCAGAGCAAATCAGAACAGAATTTGAATTCCTGTCGATTTAAAATATCAGATGGACGTGATTTCTTTTACTTGCGGATATTTGTAACTTTAAAATGTCCGATGGAGGAAATATCATCAACTTTATCTACGTTCATGTGTTGCAATGTAATCAAAAAGCGCAACAGAGCCAAAATACGGGTGATTCTCAAATGGAAATTACTCCACCATATCGTCGACGCGTCATTATTCGAGGATTAGTTAATATTGGTGGGGAAAATGTGATAAATGAGGAGCACTGCTGTATGTGGTCATCCTCTCCTTTTGATAAAGGACCAGAGAATATGCTTTCAAGGAGATGTGGGAATCTACGGAAGTCGACGTGTAATCTCTCTTCTCTTCCATTTCATTTGTGCGCATTCCCTTACGATCCCCAACTACACGAACAATCATCCCTTTACCCACCCACCCTCAGTCACCAGGGTGTGGAAGAGAGCCATAGGGGGTGTTGGCGAGGGTGTGTGTAAGGGAGGAGTATTAGAGGGTAGCCCAGCTGAAGAATTAAACGGGTAAAAAGGGTTGGTAGTCGGAATTAAAGTGGTGCGCCCTCTGGGAGTGATGACCCGCGAGATTTTAAAGAGGAGATGCCAGGCAGATATGGTGAAGTAGGTGAGGACGGGGCGCAGGAGAAGAACGGGCCGTGTGGGTAAGGTTTAACGGAGGCATACTGGCGAGAGGCTTTGGAGACGCACGATATGTGACAGAGATATTTTGATAAAACCCACCCACCAACCATTCCACGATTACCGACATATATAGTTTACACGTGAATATTTTGAATGCATGGTAAAATATGATGATGTTTCACTTTTGCCGAAACAGGCGATGAAAACACGTGAAAATTGCCGTGAAAATAATCCACCTGAACCAGGAATCAAAGCGTGGGTCTTTGGCTTGCCGGGCCAATGTATAGACCACCACGCTACTTACGCTTCCTGATTCCCAAGGCAATTTTAGAGGGACATGGTGGGACAAGATGTTCAGCCCCAGCGGTCGTTCAAGTATCGCACACGTAAGGAAATATGGACTTCGAAGAAGCCAAAAAGGCATTGGGAATCAGGAAGCCCGGGTAGCGTGGTGGTCTTCGGGTTGGCCCAGCCAGACGAAAGTCCGCGTTTCGATTCACGGTCCAGTCCAGGTGGATTTTTTCGCGAGGCAATTTCTGCGTACATGTTTAAATAAATGAACTTTTCCCACCGCAGAATTCCGCAGCGTTTAAGAAAATGTTCCTCCATTCTCGGGTATTCACCGTGTAGAGTTGTATTCAAGGCAACAGTTTCGCCTGTATTCCAACGGGTGTCTTCCACTTGAAGTCATGGTGTGAACGTAGATTCATCTTCGACCTCAGACGCCCGTTGGAAATACGGCGAAACTATTGTAGCGTTCTTGGGTCACTAATCAAAATTTTAACGTGAACACTAATTAGTTAATTATTTTCGGGAATTTATATCTATGAAATTATTTTTAATGATTTACCTTGAGCGGTGGGACACATGTAATCTCAACCAAAATAATCCACCCCCTCTCTCTTTATTTACCTTCGTTGCTAAGGTTCTCAAAAAAACGTTTTCAGAAAAAAATGGATGATCTGTCACTTGTCACAACGTCTATTTTCGATATCCTTCGCAAACATTCCATGTGACGTTATACTTTTAGTCTATAGTCTTTTTCAGCTAAGTCCCTTCCTAGTACGCCTAAAGGCCTTTTTAAACTATACTTATCAGGACTGAAAATTGAACTGCACTCATCACGCTTAAAATCGTACCGTGTGGTTGCATCCGATTACGAAATCGAATTCAATTATCAGAACTGAAAAGAGAAATAAGGGCGATACTTATTTTCCATTCGATTCTTGGATCCAACGACCAACCACAGGCAAGCAGGCGATTCGAGCGTTTCGACAGATTACCGGTGGTGGCGCTGGAATCTACAAAAATAACAAGGCCAAAATTATCTCTGGAGGAATTGTTTAGATATGTTAAAAATTAACAATTTTTCCGCGACTCCATGATTTCGCTTGAATATGCCGAAACAATATGGCCAAGTTTAATTACATTGCGTAGATGAACGAATGACCGGGCAGCGCCACTGTGCACTGAAATCAGCATCGTGCAAACATAGGCTCCGTGGCATCAAATTCGATTTAAGTCCCGAAATTGGTTCCGAGTTTTCGGTGCTGATTTCAGTACTTAATTCAATGCTACCTAAGCATCGTGTTACCCTCATAATTTGTAAATTTTATATCCTTCTTGGCTTACTTCTTGCATTTCATCCTTAGTCATAATCGGTATTTTTCCCAATTCGTGACTCCTTCAATTTTTGTTTTCGGCAAGCTTTTATTTTTTTAAAGTAACATTTCACCCTAATGTTTCTTGTAGATGCTTGTTCATATTTTTAATAACTAGACGTCATGGCAGAGCCGTCTTGAGGAAGTACGGAGGTTTTCCTGGAGTGGGGCCAAGAGGAGAGGACGACCCATGAGTTGAATTGGTGACTGGGCTCTTGCGAGAAAAAAAATGCCCCATCCAACTCCCCTCGAACATGCATATGTAGGTACCCCCGCCAGGAGGCGCGAAGGAAGATGTCCAAAATAGATTTTTTTTCCTTTCTCATTCCCGCGAAGAGTAGACCCGCCTCTCTCTCACCCCCACGATAGATAACCGAGATTGGAGTTCTCGCAACTTTGGCCCTAGCTAGTTTTATGCAAAACCGTATCGAACGTTCTTTCCTCCGCTGCGTTCGTACCCTAGTAAAGTCTCCTGTCAATGTAACTGGTTGAGGCTAGAGGGCTAGTAAATTTGATAATTCAGCCTGCGTTCTTTATCGTCTTATTAATTTCTGTAAAGAATACTCGTCGTCAGGAAGGCTTGATTTATTGTCTTCTTCTTCTTCCTTGGGTGCTACGTACAACCCACCATGGGCCTTCAACAGTCATCACCCATCTCCTCATTTCTTCTGCAAGATCCTTATAGTTTTCCAGTGCCAGGCTCTCTTTGTAAATCATTTATGACATTGTCTCTCCATATTTTTCCTAGGTCTCCCTCGGGGCCCATTTCTCTCTGATATCTATTCATAAATTTTCTTCGTCGATTTTGTCTCTGCCATACACGTTATGTGACCTAATCATAGAATTCGTTATAGCTTTATGGGGTGGACAATGGTTTCTTCCTCCATAAGCTCAATTAATTATACTCTTCTCTTAATTTTCCATTTATTTCCTACTCTGTTGATCCAAAATATTCTTCAAAATAATTTATGTAAAATATTTCAAGTCCGTCTTTATTTTTCTATGTCAACGTCGTTAGTCACAACTGGTCTTACTGCTGTTTTGTGGAACTTAAATGCATATTTCATTGTTTGTGTAGAATAAAAGAGCTTTGTAGTTTCTCCTTTGTAAGCTTGATTTATAGGGTTTGTTCTTTAAGGGAGGCTACCGACAATGGAGGCCATTTGTGTCATTGAGGATAGGTCAATGAGGCTAACAAAAATTATAATATTTTGGCGTAACATGTTTCCCACATAACTCAAGTAGGAGTCAGGATTCTTCAGTAAAATCCTCCACCACGGCCAAGAGTCGCACCGGGGCCGTCTGGTTGGGAGCCTACACCCAAGCCACCGTACCAACCCACTCTTTCTCAACAATACTTAAGGCGTAGTAATTGTCAAGAGAAAATATCGACCTGGACCGGGAATCGAACCAAGCCAATTGGCCAATCGGGCCAATACGCAGACCACCACAATACCCAAGCTTCCTAATTCCCGTGGCATTTTTGGAGAAAGGGAAATTTGCGGTCTATCAATGATGGTAGTGCAAGGTAGACGATGTTTTCTCGTGGCGAATTCTACGTTTTTAATCGCTGTAATTTCTGCAGATACGAATTTCTTCATAAGTGCTGGTATAGGATGCAACCTCATGGGTTTGTGGCTTCTTTAAAGTCCTCTTCTCCATTACATTGTCATCTTTGATGGACCGCTAGGGCTTAACATCAACTTTCCTTCTATCTTCCAAAATTTCCACGGAAATTAGCAAGCCTGGGTAGCGTGGAAAGCCCGGCAAGCCTAAGGTCCGTGGTCGCTTTCCGGCCTAGGCCGATTATTTTCGTGGCAGTTTCTACGTAATTCATCACCTTATTTTTGCAGATATAAATTCCTTTTACTATTGTTGGTTTCACCGTAAACTGACTTAAATGTCATTTTATCCACATTCTGGGCTCATTTAGAAAAACGAGTCTCTGTTTGAAATGAGAAACAAGATTTTACCCTTCCATGCTATATTTTTCCCAAAATTAACTTGAAAAATCATGGTTTTCAATGCAAGAATGGATAGAACATCTGTAAAAATAGTATTTTTGTCTAATATTTAGTATTGTGACGAAAAACTGTTTTCAAGAAGCAAACCTGCCGAAGAAATGGATCAGTTAAATCCCCAATCCACTTTTTTTTGAGCAATTAGATATTTATTACAGAGACTGAAGTGAAAATATGTTACTTTAATAGAAACTGCATTCCAGTAGGCTTCCATGGCTAGAAAAAGTGTTTATTTAAGATAATTCGTCGAATAAAAATATGTTCATTCTATTTGTTTTCTAACAGCTAAAATTTTGCATACGTGAAAGCATCCTCTTTTCAACAATACAAGTGAAAAGGTGGAATTCAGAGTTTTTTGTGACTTATACCTTCGCAGTTGAACCGTCTTAAAGACTCTGGTTCTCTCAAATTGATTGTTTTCAGCATCTTAATCTTTTAAGAACGTAAATGATTGAACTAAAGATGTAAATATTTCATGACCCATCAGAATGTTTCCATAATGCATAAGATAAATTTGCATCCCTTTACCCGAAGATAAAGCATTACGTTGAAACTGCATTTCGCAAATTAAAAAAAATTGCGGAACGGTGGAATTTGCTCTCATTTAGAGAGCATTCATTTCCACATATTGGAGCCTGAAACCGTCGGAAAATAGAAATTGTCTAAATTGACGAGTAGTGGGATAAAGTGTCGCAAACGTTATACATGTCGTTATGCTTTACATCACCATACAAGCCTCATACTGCGTTGATTGGAGTCTACTTGTCTACAATAAATTTTCTTTGAAAGTTATTCAGTGCAAATGTTTTTTACTTGGTTTTCTGCTGAAAATATTTCATACGTTCCGTGAAAAAGGAATTTATTGCATTTTTATCGTTGAATCAATAATAACAGAAAAACATCGTAGCAGTTGAACCGTGTTATATTATCTTTCCCACCGCAGCTGTCTTACTCAATCTAACTAGCATCAAAACAAACGTAATATATGTCTATTCCCATCTTTCCGAAAATATCATCCCTTCACCGTAACATATGAAGAGTTAGCGAGATTAACACATACGAATAACGAGGATCTGTCATGGAGATGAAACCGAGAAAAAGAGTGCTCTTGACGTTGAAATATTGGATAATCACTCCCGGTAAACATACATTGAATCTCCAGGGCTAGAGGTAATTTAAGTTAGAGTGTGAGGCGGAGTTCCTTACATTACTGAGGTTGGTTAGAAATACTATCACATTTTATTAATATTGCGTTTCATCTCAATCATGTTAAACTATTCTCACCAGTATAATTGATGGTAGCTCAACAATATATCCTAGTGTAGCGAAAAAACATATGTACTCGCGCAGCAAACTGCCATCTGTTCAGTCTCCAAAATGTTCATATTGTATTCTAAATGTATTTATAATTACTAACCTCTGGTATTATCATTAATTTAAAATTTCAATTTTTATTTTATTTTAGGTCGGATATTAGGGCTATTTTAGGGTGGATTTAGTGTTTTTAAATCTAGAATATTTCCTTTTAGTCATGGAATATTCTGGTTTTTAAATTGAGTCAGAATATTCGTGGTAGAGTATACTTATATCGTGAATTGAAATATTTGGACTGAAAATATCATGGCAAACCCAGCTTCTGCTAAATAGCGTTAATAGATTCCAGAGTAATGGTAATGGTATTATCGTGCAACTGAAATGATTCTTTGGCCTGATTTTTGTTGAGTAAACTACTTAGGAGTTCAGCTGCATGCAATTTAGATGTTACTTGTAGAAAGCTGAATTAGTTTTTTTTTAACATTTTGTCGGACTTGGTCATATTCTTGACTGCCCTTCCCATTGCAAGATTCTTTTGTACATTGTGAAAGCATAAAAAATCGTTAGAACATGAAGTTATGTCTTAATTTATCACGCCTTCGTGCAGCAACAGAATATAATAATAACAGGGAACTCAAATGAGGAGTCGAGCCCAGTGATGGTTAACTTCGGTGACTGATCGGGAACCGGTGTTTCAATCGTGGTAGGCCGTTACCCCTTACTTTAATTGTGGTCCATTTGGCGCCTTTTGTTAAATTCCGCAAATTCCGACGCCGGGCTTCTCTCCACCAATAATCCGTTCCCTCAAAAAACTGCTACTATTAACCTCAGTTGTTAACTATTCCCAAAAGCATATTTACAACTCTTTTGTTGTATACTATTAACCCCCAAAATAACCAACCAACTAACGAGTTCAAGTTCCTACATCTCGCATCCATTATGTAATAAATTACGGTTATCCTGCTTGGTTTGTCCTAAACCTCTAGCCCTATCATCTTCTCACACATTATCCCGATATGGGATAAGGAATTGCGTTGCGACACGAAGCATGTCTCATTTTCCTGGCACTAGTCCTAGCTGACCAACGCGCTCGCTCATTAGGGATTCTTCTATTCTACTTCGTATACTACTAATTTACCAGCCTCGGCCGACTGCATTTACGCCAAAAGATTTATTTCACACAATTTGCTCCTAAATGCAGCTTTTACAAGTAAATAAGTGAGAAATTCTATTATTGAGTCCACGAACGTATAAAGTGAGATTTATAATTATTTGAATTATTCAAAAATTGATAATATTTGTTGATCCAACCTTTATATATGTGACCACGCCCGAAATAAAGTAACCGGTTAAGGCTTAATCTATTGAACCTTCCATATTTCAACGCTTTGTTCTCGAAAACAGGATTTCAGCCATAAGGGTCTTCTTCAGTTCTTGAGGCACGATCACATACGTCTAAATAATAAATGCTAAATGAATGATGAGGTAATTTATTTGTAGAGATAACTAAATTTAAGAAATTTCAGGAACAGGTCCATTCTAATTTTCTGATTAACTGCATGCCTAACAATTTAAATGATTAAAAAGGCATCACAGCATTGTACTCCGTAAGGGCTTGATCACACCATTTGCCTTTAACGTAAGGACATTTGTGAATCTTTCACCTCAGAAAACGTATTCATTTGACTAAAGTGATAATTTTCCTCCAGTCCGTCATTGTAAAAGGCATTTAATATGAAAATGTATAATAAATGGATATATTCAATATACATATTTTGTGTTCTTATCGACGTCGACGGTGAGACAAGTTCAGGAAAAACATTTACGAACTACGTGACAAGATTCAGGTTTTGGCTCGAATCACCATTTTACTTCCTGTCAGGAATTACCTGATACCCCCATTACTCGGAGAAAACTACCATTCCCCATTATCTGACTTTTTGACCATTAGTCAACGTCTTTGCGAGAGTAGTAACCTCAAAAATAATTTAAGTGTAAAAATTATATGATAACAATTGCTCTTAGTATGTTGTGTATGGCCTGCACAATTGCATTAGGAGTATCACAGAGAGAAAATACGAGCTTTGATGTTAAAACGGATTGATGAGACAGGAGATTAGCTTGCTGCAGAGGTGCAAAATGCCTTCAGGAGATATTTTGCAATTAGCTGAGTACCTACCCATTTTGCTATGACAAACGATGTCTGGCTACCTTACAAAATAATGTAGCGAATTAACTTTGATGTTGAGCCGTAAGAACATGCCTTTTTAAAAAGACATGCGCATTCTTGTAATTACACGCTGTTGCCCCTCAACACAGTTACTTTGCTATTAATTTCTAGGGAAAGAATATACCGCATGAATGCATCGCTGGAATAGGAGTTAATTGCATGAAGCCTTATTAGGTTTCAAACATTTTCTTGAATTATATCTTTAGATATTAATTTTTCCTTAATACTTACTAAATTTCGTCAACTCCTTTCCTTGAAACTTAGCTAAATATTCATATTTTTGTAACTAGTTTCCTTCATTAGATCGCAAGGTATCTGATATTGATGAGAATTTGCCGGAAGATTAGCCATCAATTGATTACTCAAAATTATATAGCCAACTGTTCTGAAAAAAGGGCGTTTGACGTTGACATTCATTTCTGCTCCTTTTTAAATAGTGGTTATGTATGCACTAGGGGCACATTATCTTATAGCTAGAATTTCATATCCCAATTTGGAAACCAACTACCTTTCAATTTTTTGGAGGTTCCACCGCGACTATTTGAGTCAAAACAAATACTGAATTCCAACTTTTGTTTAATTGGTTGATAAACTCTTCTTTCGCAAATGACATCCTACAGCTAATGAAAACCAAAATTAAGGTACTAAATTCGTTGATAGTTCGAGGAATAAACTTTTAATGAACAATTAAGCCGGCAATAGGCCGACTTAATTGTTCGACGGCCGGCAGAGTCATTTCTATGGAATTACCAAAGTTTGACTTCAATTATCTCAGTAATTAGCTAATAACAAAAAAATGTTGTAAGGCGCATGTTTTATTATTAGTAAATTTTCCAGGAGTTTTAGCTTTTTATAAACAGTTTTTCGTGAAAATGGTGTATATATTAGATGGAAAAATACTTTTTTCACATTTGACACCATGAAATTTCAAGTTCAATTTGCGAAATAAATTGCGTGGAAAGGTGACAGTTAGTAGCCTGTGTTAGAGAAAGTACCTTTAAGGCGGAACCACTTAAGGGATATTTTTTGTACAGTAAGTATACTAAGATGGCTAGAATAATTTTCATTTAACCAACTCAGTTCACAACCCTTGCGTCATTATGCAGTAAAATTTCATAGTTTTAAAACTCTGTAATTGACGCTGGACGCCTTGATGTCATATGCGTTGTAAGACTTACCTGGGACTCATTTATAATTCACGCTGTGCATGGATCGTTTTTTTTTGTGCGCAACATCCCACCGTTTCTCTCTCTGGCTTTCGCTTTCTTTAATTAGGGACGATTTTTAAGTAGTATGCAAGATGTCCCTGAGATATATACCTTAGCGGACCATAATACCGGCCAGCAGGCGACTCTTGCATTCAGAATAAGGCGGTTTGTGCGGAAATGAAACTCGTTGTTCGTTATTTTAATCTTTGAATTCAGGACCGTTGGCTATGATTACATTTACACCCTTGAAGAAGATATTTTAATTATTTTATTGTGTTCTTATCCTGCTTTTAAATTATTTTATTTGCATATTCGTTCGCGCATTACGTTCTGCTGTGAGGGATTAAATTATACGGCATAAACCAAGCCACGGTAAGCCTAAACCACCAATCACTTCCACTCTTCAAAATTTAATACTCTGACACGTTTGAGAAAAGAGATTTGGAATTAACTTAGCGCTAACAGTATTTTTTTCTCATTAGTAATATTCTTCAATTTTTATCAAAATCTGATACGGATTATTTTCGTATATGTTAACCAGTGTAACAGGAAACATTAAGTTAAATCCTCCTCCCGGGTACAAAGGAAATTAAAACTCTCACGGTGTTTGTTCCATTATAATTTGAATGAACCTCTTAACTAATGAGAAGCCAAATTACAGCCTTTTAAAAAGATATTTAGTAGTGGAAATTAAAACTTGCTATCTTTGATAGTGACCGGTCTAACTATTTAGTATTCAGTTTTTTCAATGTGAAGGAGCGTCTTAATTATTACTAGATAATGTACTTAAGGTAGCGTTGATGTTTCTGCTAATCCTCAATGCATGGTGTACGTAGGTACTTTTTTTAATGTGACCCTAATTTGCTTTATTATGTTATGACTTCATTCTAAAATCCTGGAATCATCAGCTGTCTTATTTTTCTTAAATATTCTGTAGAGGAATTTTTGATCAATCTTATTAATATTAGTCATATTTCAGTTAGGTGTTACGTTTTGTACGCGAATTCCCACCGAATGCTACATTAATGCAACGTTTTAAGTAAGTAATGAGCATAGATAGTGAGTAATAGACATGGAGATAAAATGACCCAGTGGATGAGTGGCCCTGTATTCTTCATTTTCCAATATTGATATTTGGACTAGCTAATGGAATTTAAAGCAGATAGCGTAGGTATTTATGAGGAAAAGGTAGGCGCTGATTTCTTTAAGTAAGAAACAGATGCACAAAGTGGATATTCCTCTTTCCTCATGGAGTACGTGATTATTGGCTGAATAGAAGGCAGGCACGCGGAAATAGAATTCTTCACTGCTAGAAGTTCCCTTTTGAGGGTAATTACACTTCCTCGGGTAATTACCGTTTCGTGTATTTAACGCAATTTAAAGGGATACAGACAACGGGAAATCCATAGACTTCAGTAGACTGGCGCGAAAAATCTTTCATGAGGGAACGGGAGCTAGAGTCTTTTATAGGATGAAGGTTTTTTTGTCTCATATTAATTTAAATTTTAGTTGATTTTTTCCAGTCCTGTTCAGCGGCATAAATTATCCTTCTAATTTATATTGCTTGGTGGTGGATTTCAGAAAAGCGTTTAAACTGTTTAAATATTTATGAAACTCGCCAAATAATTAGCAAAATAACTTATTTATTTCTCCGCCATCCGAATCAAAAATTTAAAAATTTGAATGCACTTGATTTGAAATTGATAAAAAACTAAAATATTTTTAATTAATATACAAGAATTATGTATATATATTTTTAAATAATTACTTCAGCTTACATTCTCATTAAAGTGGTTCAGCATATATATGTGCATTTCCAGGCAAATACATGTGTGGCTAAAAGCTTCGAATAACATGCATGGCAAATAAAGAACCATTCAGTAATTTTTGAATATATGTTATTAATAGGGAAATATTACATTTCCATTGTACATTTTGCATCCGTTATTTGATAAAATAAGGACTCATTGCCTATTCTAGACATTATATTTTTTATATGTATTATTACATTTTATATATTTCAATCTTGATGCTGGAGTCATTCATGAAATTTATGAAAGTCCAAGGTAATCTGTGAGTCAAGCCGTAAGAGCGCGATAGAAAGTGTCGCTGGCCAAATGTTTTGGGCAATGAAACATTGTATTTTAAAACATTGTCACTTTAGATAAGTGAGTAATTTGGCGTTTCATAATATATTATTTGCTTCAAAACTTCAGGATGCTCATAAAATATGAGGCACTCAATTTTAGTTCTAAATTTAGAAAAAAGAACGATACTATATGAAATAGTTTAATTCTTGAAAGAGAAATGTCATCAATTGCTAGTTCAAAATCATATCGTTGAAATAGCAAATTTGGAGAAGTAAATATTAGTATAAGCATATGGATCGGAGGAACTAATAATTTAGGGGATTTAATATAAAATAAAAAAGTGCAACATAAATTTTGAGGAGAATCGCAGAGATACTATTCGCCAATGTCTGGACTTTAATTAAAAACAAAACCCAAAAACCTTTACTGTCATTGAAACGAAAACAAATTTAGCTGGATATTACCATTTTGCATAAGATATTACCAATTTAACGCCTCGTGCAGAGAATGGAACGAATCATTTTGGGAGATCCCTCCACTCAGAATGTAAACTTCTACCACAACTTGAACTCAAGACTTGCGTTTAAACTACCATAAGCCGTTCAGTTATCTCTCTGGGCTTAATTACTTCCCATACACGTTAAGTCATTTCTCAACTTGGCCAAGTGAGAGACAAGGCATCGCAAATCTTTGGCGCAGTCCGCAGAAGTAACGTCTGCATGTCGCCGCCAATTTCACAGGCATCGTAAATTATTTATCTCCTGCCATGCGATGTAGCTCGTCCTTCCACCGGGCTCAACCAGCATACTATTCCCTTTCAAGTTGCCTCCATTGTCCTATTATCTACGTAGGAATGACCAGACAATGTCCGTTCATGGTATATATGAAAACTTTAACTTGCTTCATTCAATTATCCGTTGCCCGTAGCCTTATCCTAAGATTTCGCTATCTTATTTTCATTAATACTTTTGAAATGAGATATTTATCTCGTCACATATTATTGTCATCTTGCGGTGGATTAAGTAAAATAGTTGGTGATCTGCTAAAGTTGGATCCTGTCTTAATCGGCAATCTCCATTTAATATTTACCTAGATATTTTCAGAACATTAAATATTGGTGGATAACTGGAAGGATAATAGAAATGCGTAAAAACCTATGTGGTGTTTTTAGACGCGGAAATGGGATACTTTGGAATAAGGAAACATGGGAAAAATGGGAAACTTTTGACAGAGAAAATATCTACTCATATTATTGTTGTTTTGCGGTCAATTAAGTTAATAAAGTCATGATGGATTCAAATATGTAGCCTTAATAAATTGGCACTCTTGACTTAATTTAAGTAAGACTTTTTCAGGACTTTAAATACTGGTGGATAATTACAATGCTTTAGAAGATGCACGGTAGAACTGGAATTTTTTACAGGCGAAATTTTTAAAAAATTTCCCGAAGCGGCATTTTATTAAGCTTACCTCGTGTATTTTTAAAATGCTTGTTATGGCTTCCAAACCGTGATATATCTGTTACGAATAACTAAATGGAATATCTGGAGTTTTAAGTATATATTACGTAAAACCTGAAAAATACTCTTGAGCTCGTCTTTTGTAAGTAAACCACAAATTTATCATTTTACAATTATGTTGCCTTATATGACACTATGCTGTATCCCAATGGAGGCCGGAAGGCTTTAAGCTCCAATTACTTCCACCAATAGTAAGTACTTTGAAAAACGCTGGCTTATCCACTTTATAAGTTGATCAGGTCATGCGCGCTATTTTGCATAAAAAATTATGACCCATCTGTTCATTCATTTAAATTCTCTACTACTTCCTGTAATTTTTAGATTTCTTAAAACTCAGAATGACCCCATTTTCGCTTGAAGTGGATGCATTTGCCCTTTCCAACGTGTAATTCATGATGCATTTACGGCTCATAGATTCATTTTGCTGGTGTCCCCATTATGGATCCCTAAAAGGGAGGGTCTACTATTGGTCTCTCTACGCTAATAAACCTTCCCCTGACCCTTTGTTTCCTCAGTCTAGTCCTCCCCTTCGTCCTAGCACCACCATTCTCTTTGTACTCTTGGGACTCACCGCTTCACACACAAGTTCTGCCGATTTCTAAGGTGTTGCACGAATCCTCAAAGCATTACCAGTTTCTTCTCTTTTTTTCATCTTCTATGACTCCCAACGTCAATTTTCTCTTTCCTTAATTCGTCCTTTCCGGCAGGCGCAGACTTAGAGCGGGGAATTCGACTCGAATTTGAACTCCGTGCCCTGGGTTTCAAAGCGTGGAACTTCTGGGAGTCGGTTGAAAAACGAATGGCGCGCACGGTCAAATAGCGCACTCGGTTCCTGGAGGAAGTCCTGGGGGGATGGGAAGGGTTAGGGTAGGGGTAGGTAGAAAAAGGTAGGGGACGGGGGAGAAAAGAGAGGGTACAGAGGCTGTTAGATCGATGGTAATGGGAGTTGGGAAAACTTTTACTTACGACATCATCGCGTCTTAAGGAAAGGCGAATTCCTTGCAATTATTGGGGAGGAGCTGTTAACTTTCTCTTCTCAGTGCGATCTTTGCTTATTTATTTATTTATTTAGCGATAGGAAACGGAATGACCCCATTACCCGAATTCTATTCACGTTCTGGATTGGTAGTCGCTTCAGCAGAAGTCGTGGAGAAAAAGTTTTCTGGAAAGTAGAATGGGCTTAACATTTCTCCAAAGAATTTTTAATTAAATTAAAGCTTTATTACATTATATCTGGTACAAAATCGATCTCCTTGCCTAAACGAAGTTCTTTAAATACACTTATTTTAGAATAATATTTTGCGAAATTAGTTTTTTTAATCCTGTCTTAATTATACATGGTTGACACTAAAACGTGATATTGAAACACATTTAAATGAAAATTTGAGGCAGTTTTTTCCCCTAACCAACTTCAATAGGAATAATAGCCAGTAAATACCCAATTAAGACGCAATATATGTTTTAAGTATATTTATGTATCAGATGTTTGTACGTTTCAAATTATGTTCAGGGAAGCTAAAAAATTCTTTTGACTTAGGAATGACGTTTTGAACGAGAGAATTCAGCGACTCGTTTTTGCTTGAAGAGTAGTAAGTTCGTGATGCTTGTGAGAATCACTGGACTATGCTTAATCACGTTACGTGAGATTATTTTGTTCTTTCCTGCCACTAAGCAATTATCTATTAAACGTTATTTACATGAATTAATTGGTCACCAGAGATACCTTCATCATAGAAATACATACCTGAGCAATATCTACTTTGGATGATCATCATGTATTTTCATGTGGCCCAATTCATGGCCAATGACTGAACATCAATTGAAATGTTGTCTGGTAGTATTCTATCATAAATATATGATCGCACAGATATATTTAACATCTATAATTTAATTTTAAATGCACCTGTCAGCAAACACAAAGTAGGTATGATTGAGAAAGATCACAGCTATATCTTTGTTGTTATCACAGCAATAAAATACACTGGATGAAGACAAAAATGAAATTAATTTTGAAATAAGCTCTCTGCATTTTCGGGTTCTCCATCCGCGTTCGTTGCATTTGGCTGACAACGGTTTCGATAGCCATCCTGCCATCGTCTTCAGGTCGATGAAGACGATTGCAGTATGGCTATCGAAACCGTTGTCGAGTGGACAACCCCGCGAAAACCTACGGAAGAATTTAGTTTTGAAATCTATTATAGAAAATTGAAATGTCATTGAGGTGAAATCATATCAAGTGACGACATTTTGATTACGAAGAAATAATACAAGATAGTTTCTTTGTAACAGATGTCAATTCTTTCAGTTAAGTTAATATGGAAGTAAAGTTCCATTGTAAATTTCTCTATCAATATAGACAAATTAAAATGTTCAAACGATCGGTTTTATTACTCCATTACGTCCTAAATTTTTAAACCATGAAATTTTTAAATTAGCGAGACAACAAAAATCATAGAAAGCATTAAATGAAAAAAAAATAATTTTAATTTTTGATTTGAATCCTTCGGTTAAGTACATCATGTCTAGTTGCTATCAACGTATCAGTTCCAATTTCTTCAGCAAATGTGTCGCTTGACATAGAGCCAGCAGCTGGGAACCACTGTTCTCACCTGTGTAGGTACTTTCCCTAGACCTGCCGGATGAATTCATGCTATGTAATATTAGGATAGGAGCCATTAGAGAAAATGGTATATGTATGAAAAGGATTTAAGGGAAAGGGATGCGAGTAAGATTTATTTTGGACAAATTTTTATCTCGATCCGCTCGTATTATTGGCGCATTGGAGGGATGAATTTTCTAACCAATTTCTTAAAAGGCCGTTCCTTGCGGAAAAAAAATTATGCGCAAAGCCTTGCATGGACTTTAGCTCGAAATAAATTTCAACAAGTAATGCAGCATATTGCATTGCGTGGTTCTTTTTGAGTTATTTCTATGTATCTGTCAACAGCCACCATTAGAATAAGGTAATAGGGCAGTTTCCTATTTTTTATTGTTTTAATAGAAAGTTTATAACCCCTGGAGTACGTACTTAAAGCCGTTCCATTGAAAAATGACTTCAAGTATTTTTCCTGATTAATTGAAAAGTGAAAATTTTAATGGCGCGAAGGCAAACTATTGCATGCCGGGTAAATCTACGTTTGACGTAATGATTTGACTCCTCTCCCTGCCGCTAGGTAATGCTCCGAACGCCGCTAGCAGCTGTAAGCTGCAGATGACGAATTCCAAGAAAGTATATGAACCTGATAAGAACGAGTATCGGAGGAACGCTCTTCAAACTAAATGCATTTATGATTTCGTTTCGAGATATGAGAATCGTATTTTAATGTTCATACAACTTTTTTCTGAAAGGCTTCGATTTTTACAAAGTGAAGTTGGTATGGAATGAACGTAGATAAATTATTTAGCCCACACTCAATTACAAATATTTCCCGAACTTGCTATCCCATCCCGTATCATGATGAATCGTATTTTCGCTATAGTTTTCTGCTTTGCATATTCGGAGTGTATTAAGAGCATAAATAATATGAAAGTCATTACTCTGTATTCTACGAAACATGGAAGCATTGTCAAGGCGTCATTACTAGAACATGGGATGATGCAAAAAGGCTGAGATTCTTCATCACAAGGGATGTCAAATTCTCGAAGCACACTATGTACGACTACTTATTAGATATACGTTATCAGCCTTCTCCGTAGATGGACCTTAGGCACGTGATTCCCTGCGACAGCTGATTCGCAGAATATGTCCCTATGCCTGATGGTAGTATGCTTCCGAGCAGAAATCAAACTTATAAGTATTGCTTTGTGCCGCAATGTCATACAAAAACAATCAGTGACAGCAAGAAAACATACGTCGCGGTACCAATAAACGAAAAAAAGAGGATTTTGTGGTTTAAAGCTGCCAGGAGAGAGTACCTCTCCATCAACTGAAACACTCCCTTCTATTGATGCTCAGACCATTTTAAAGTTAGCGTTCACGTGCGTATTTCATTTTGTAAAATAAAACGGATCTTGATCTAAAGAGAACTATTAATTTAAAGAGAAGGTAAAAACGAGAGTGAGAAAAACGCAAGGAAACAAGTTGGAACGAGCCAGAACACGAAGTCAAAGGCATACGGATCTTACTGCGCATGACGCGAACGCGAGAGACTGGAGAACAGCAGGGCTTCGTGGTAGCCGAAGGCTACTAGCAGGTAGCGTAGGATGCTCGAAAACGACTGTTAATACCATGTAAAACGGAGGAGACGTTCCCAGCTTTGTGAATTTTCATAGGTAATCATTATACATGTTTCCCAGAGCTGACGGACTCTGAAACCCAATTGTAAGTTCATGTGACGAAAATTCCCTATGCCTCGCAATGTAAAATACGTACCTATGACGTCATAGGTAGCTACCGCACAGTCCCGCCATTTCTGGGCTTTTTCAATTAAGTTTAAAATTTGCACTTTATTTTCTTGAAAACTTCTCTTCTTAAGAAGTACAATAACTTAAAGATAAAAATTAGTATGCTGAAGGTGGATTATCAAGATTATTTCTCCTTATCTTCTAAAGCATTGCAACTATTAGCCGGCTGGCCATTAACGGAGAGAAATTGATAGTACGAAAATGTAATGAATATTATTTCTTCGGAATATTTTACGCAATTCTGTTTTATTGATATTAGTCAATTGTTTTCGAAACAATCATTGTGTCATCCTACATTTCGCTGTGACTAGCAAAACTACTTTTTAATACAACAACTTCTCCTGTTTAAATTAAAGACGCCCGAGCGTTGTTGTGTGCTAGGTTGCAAAAGCAAACTACCTTTCCACCAAGGATGAAAGATACGTCTCTGTGTTCTATATTCCCTGAAATGAACGAAATATACAATAGTGGCTGAAGAATATTCTTAGGAAGGACTGGAATCTTTCTTTAAGCGCAGCAGTTTGCTTTAAGCATTTTGCTGATCGGGATATCCTCCGAAGTACAACTTACACCGATAGGAGCGGTGAACTACAAACCTATCAGTTAAATCGCTCAAAGTTGTCCCCAGGAACTGCTCTTACTGTGTTCAGTGTTACTACTCCGTGTTCACCTCCCACAGTACACGGCCCCATATCCCGTGTTTGTGAAAATGAAGTGAAATATAATTAAGTGAAGTTCTGTTCTTTGTTTTGTGAAGTGTCTTACAATTAGTGCTTATTCATTGCAAGTAGTGAGTATCTTCTAGGGCTTTGAAAGTGAATGACAGTGAATGGGTACAATAGTTCCATTGTGTATTTTTAATTGTCCAACCTCACAGGTATTACAAACAACACGGATGCATTAGTCTTACAGCTAACAATCCTCTTCAGCTTACAGCATTTTCACGGCTGAATATCCATACGATTACTACTATATACCTGAAATGCGCACTCTCAACGTGAATGTTTCGCATTTTTAGTTGTTTATCATTTTCCAAAAAAATCACCTTTTCTCAACTCTCCTACCCACAGCGAATTTCAACCGATAATAGCTAACAAACGCGTGACACCGCATCGCCCACTGGAGTGAGAAATTTCATTGGCCTGCATGTAATATCCTTGTGGTTATGTATTTGCAATAATACCTCCTGAAAATTGCTAAAATTCCACATTCTCGTTTTCTTGTATTACTTACATATATTATTTTCAAACCAGTGAACGCTGCATAGCTGATTCCTATTTCAAAATTGCTTTCTTCTTCGCCAACACATTCTGTTAGTTTTTAATTTGAAAAATAAATTTGTTTTAGCTTATATATGCAAATTTTACTTTTAAACTTAATTTTTTTTCAAAAAGGTGAACACTACACCACAGGTATCTATGCCGTTGCTTCTCTCTACCTCAGATTCACACTTTCAACGTGAAATGTTTTGCATTTTTAGCAGTTTATTATATCCAAAAAAATTACCAATTTTTAACTCTCCCACCCGCACTTTTAAAACTGTGGAATTACAATAGTTTGACATATAGCTTTCAAATTACACAAAAACGTGTTACACTGCATTGACCACTTAACTTAGAAAGTTTATTGACCTGCGTGTAATGTCCTCAAGAGGTATTAGCCATAATACCCCCTGAAAATCACACGTTCTAAGTTCCTCGTAATACATTCATTGTTTTCAAACCGGTGAACGCTGCACAGCTGATACCTATTTCACAGTCTACAATTGTTTAGTCTGTGCCTATTCCAATACTACTTTCTACTTCCCCTACATATCCTTAGCGATCAAATGTATTATTTCTAAACAGTTTACTTTTAAGCTTACATTTGGAAATGTTACTTTTACACTTGATTTGTTTCAAAAAGGTGAACGCTATACCACAGATGCCTTTGGTAGTCTTGTAAAACTCGTTGATTGCTATTTCTGGAAATTATTCATCAGTGAATATTAAAACTCAAGGATTTAGAGTGACTGTTTCTGACTGGAATTCAAGCGAATTACTTACAGCAGCTTTTATTTATTCCATATTCAGAAGTTTAATTTACGCTTTTGACGGTCGTTTGCATTGTGAAATTTCAGAGTGATGTTATATGACCTACGAAGTTGTATTTTTTTTACTCAAGTGGATTTACATTATGGATCGAGTGATTACGTGAAATAATTTATTTTATGCCATTGTCCTTTGAAACAAATGTTGTAAAGTTTTGAAATTTTAAATTGTTTCATTCCTGTAATAATCCTAGTGATAGCTGCAAGAAGATAACCAATAATCTTAAAAATATTTTGTTAGATTTCTCACTATCCGGACGGATGTGCATTCAGGGAGGTGTAACAGGGTCCTGTCTTTTCACAGCCGTTTAATGTGATATCTTTGAGGTGATAGCAATATTTAAGTCAAGCATCCCCTTTGAAGTTAAAGCCTAATGAATATTTCAACAACAATGTATCTTGGAGAAGCCCTGTCAGCTGTCGCGACTTTTTATTTATAAGTTAATAAACGTTCAATGGGGCATTACTGGACAGCCATTCAATTGAATAACTAGTTACTTAACTAACCTAAATTTCCTTTTTGGACTGCAAAACGTGTTTTTAATCGAAAATGCTGTAAGATTAAATCGCCTTAGTTCATCACTCGTTCGCTTGCCATTACCAATTCTCACATATGCCTACAACAAAATCGTATTAAAATACGAAATAGGTAATAGAACTACTCAAATGACGCAACCCAATGTCATATATTAGCATAACTGACATCCGTCGCGGTAGTCACATCAACCCAATTCCTATTTTTATTCCTAGGAATTTCCTACTCGCAACGATGACAGCTGGCGAAAAAACAACCGGACCCCAGGCGATGCAGTAGGACCCCTGACGTCATGCAAAGCGCTGTTGACAACTTGCATGTTCCGGCCTGTATTAAAGGGGGCCATGCTCAGGCCCACGAATAATACACTACAGGATTATTGAGTCGGCTGCTATACGCGCTGTCACCCACCGAGCATCTTATTGAGTTTACGAAAGTCGCCACTCACGGCGCTGACTGCAAACCGATCCGCATTTCACGGGGAAAAACATGACAATAGTGGGAAATAGAACTGATGTATTGCCGAAATCAGACATATACTGCATGTGCTACTATTGTCAACAATGCAGGAACACTTTAAGCTTTACTGCCATCAACCAGAATGCAATTTCACAGCTGAATCTCAAAGAGGAATCATTAATCAGCGATATATTGGGACGTATACACTGCTAATGCACTCGCAAGCAATACACACGTAATACGCAAGTAACTGACGTCTTCACCACGTCCAAAGAACTGTTTTGTCGTCCTAACCAAGGGCGGTTTAAAGCGCTGGATCTTAAAGTACGGTAAACCTTGCGCATATAGCCATGGTAGGCCTTTTTTACATGGGAGAGATAGGGACTAAACATGTTTTCACGAGATAAAAATTAATCAACTATATTTCATCGAATTTGAGCCATGATAACTTGTGAATGATAAAATTTCCTATAATACAACATCATTTTCAAATCAAGTTTATCCTCCAAAATGCGGAAGTCGGCCTGTATAATACGAGCCCAGCAGACACCTCAAACGGCAGCAGACGACGCCGTCTGTAATATGAGTGGAACGTCGCGATATTTTCCCCGCTCGTAAAGTGACTTATCGTTGATAACAGGCGGAATGGCATTTTAAAATGTTATAATACTACATAAATATTAGCTTACTTGTCAATTAGGTATCAAAATCGACTAGGTATAGAATATTTCTCTGCAATAGGAGTAAAACGTCAAGTCAATTCCTCGACCATGAAGTGAATCCTCATAGAGAACAGAAGGTGACCAACCTTGTATTGTCACTGGAATCTTAATCATTCTCAATTAAGGTTAATTTCACGTCCAAAACTCCCTTAGATTCTCTGGCACTTCATCTACAGCGAGCGGACATACTTATCACACGGGTGACAATAATTGTGAGAGAAATAAATTTTGAGATGCCTCGGCTTAGTTACGGATCGCACTCCGTACCGGAACGAGACTGTTAACGGCGGCTAAATTCAACACGCTACTATCTAATTTACGTTCTTCATTGTCAAGTCAAGTGAGCACTTTGACAGGATTTACACGATCAGCATTCCATGTTTAACTGAGGCACTGACCATGAGGCACATCGGGTCAGGGCAGTACAAATAATATCAGATACATGTAATACAATTATCTAATATAAAATAATACGATAACGTACCGTGAGATATATATGGCAGCGATTAATTATTTCCACTTTATCTCCAGAGACACAAGTACAGCGGCACTAAATATAAAGGAACAATACTTGGTAATGACATCAAGTCGAGTAAATGAAAAGATAACTTTTTAGATGGTAAAATTTAATGAATGAAGCATAATGAAACAATTTACATTGCATAAGTAGAAAAAAATCATCACCCTTTCACTTTGACTACACTCACAATTTATGATACTACAAAATAACACAATAATCCCCGCCAAGGACAAATTCAATTGCCTATTGCTAATTAGTCATTACCTGCCTTAAACGCAAACGGATTAATTATTTCAACAAAATCACATTGGATACAACAATTCAATGAAATAAAAATACACTTGGGGTGGCAACATTCACTGAATGAGGAATAATAAAACACTAACCTGTTTATCCCTTCACTGGGACATAAACAACCACACTTTCAAGACAAGAGCAATACACTAGTCACTAACTTAACTTCAATTCACATAGATTCCACATTTCAATTTTTTCAATAGTAGAAACAATGAACTGATTGCTGTTATGTCTTCTCCAACACATACTACGCATTTTTCATACTTTTAATACCAGTCCATAATTTAATACCACACTAATCAGTAAACACAACAAAAATAAATGTAGGTGAAGAAGGGTTAATGCTCGGTTAATAGTTTGCACACTTACTAGTTATCGGATGGTCTTTCTTTGAAGATGGTCATTAGCTAGCTCTAATTGCCTTGGTATTAATTTGAGAACCTGAATGGTATCGATGAACATTATCACAGCATCTGGACGAATCAGTCAACATTGCCATAATTTCATTATGTTTGAGCTTGTTTTCAATAGCACTTGATATGTGACGCAATGTAGTGTGGGACTAACAATATCATCAGCACAGCAAACATGGCACGCAATCCTTTATAGTGAAGCACACAAACACAACACAACTAGCACACAAATTTACGGATCTCCCTCTTCAATGACATAAGTTCCCTCCTTAGTTCCTCAATTTCCTCTGTGACATTCTCCTTAGCAGGGGTGGAGTGCATCACCTAGTCACTGCATCCACACGCATTACATCAACAGTTCAATCTATCAGGGGCAAATAGTTGCATTGTGAAGTACTTGTATCAACACTGAAAATCCACGGATCTGAAACCAGAGAACAAGAATCATGATAGGTGAATTACATCCAACAGTATTCCATCAGGAAAAATAAATCTAAATAAACATACGTCTAAATCAAATGCACACAATTAATCAAGGAGCCTAATGTAATATTCGTGCAATGAATAATCCCCACGCCCCATGAATTAATCAAAAAAACATGGCGGACACAAACTGACACGTGGGTCGTAACTGGAGAACACATTTTTATAGACTTGATTACACCGAAATACAATTTTATGAGGAAAATCATTTGATTTACTACCATTTGAAATAGATATTTTAATATTAATACCACGAGGATCATCGCAACCATCTCACTGTTTACACACACAATACCTTTACATCCCACACAACGCGTTACTTTCACTGGCGATAGCTAACCAGTACAATCATCTAATGACCTCATACTATTCACCTTGCGTAGAGTAATTAATATATGATACAATTTAAGCAATTTCACCTTATCATACTTCACATGAAGGGACTTACTTACCTTCGCCTTGAACAGGCTTCCGTTCCGTAAGCCCAACTCCTTATTCCGCTTTTTGGCACTTTCGTACCCAGCGTCGCACCCAGGAACACAACAACGGCGGTTAGTCCTCATCTTAAAATTCTTGCAAGAAGACTTAAACAGTTTTCACCGGCAAAAACACTTCGTAAACACGATTTCGGCCGAGTAAAACATAAACACTTGCACTACCGCTAATGGAGGAAGTCGGAAAGGACTGGATCGGTCGATACAATCAGCGCCGCTATGCGGCCGATTTTGGCGAACGAGAAAAACGCGCGGTAAGTGACAGCAGAAATACGCTTTCCCGTTCCCGTTCTGCAGCCTCCTTATGTAGGCTCCTTGCTCAGGCCCATTTCTTCCCGCGTCCTGGGAATAACAAGTGGTCGAGGGACAAAAGATGACGCGTGGGGCGAGACCGCCGCAACATTTGAAACGCAGCGCGCGTCGCTCTCCCGGATTAACGGTGTCGTCGTCGCCGCGGCAGTTGAACGGAAACCCGGCTGAGGCGGCCTCAATTGATCTCTATTCCTTAGCCCGATTCGGACAAGCGGACGGCTGGCTAACCCGTAAATGGTGAGGAAATCGCTTTGGAGTCAGTGACCAAACGTATGTACGTACAAGCGATGTGCCACATTACGCATAATATACTCGTTAAAGTACTTGAGAATCTCTTTCACTGCCCGTCACTGCGAGACACTTCGAGGAATCGCCACCCTTGGACACTTGGCATTTGAATTTCGGGAATGAGCCAAGTATCTCAGTATATCGGTTGCGAAATAGAAATATTATGTTGAACGATTTCAGGTGATTTCTTATGTTGTTTTAAAGAATTAATGGCAAACTTAATGATCCTTAAAGAGTAACGGCAAGGAGTGGAAAACATTTACTTCCATTCTACACTTCCACTACTACATTCAAATTAAGTGTAGAAAACAGTACAAGTGGAAGACCAACATCATCTCCTTGACGAGGGAGAAGCGATTGAAGAAATTCGACTACAACCTCCACAACAAGACGCACGGAACATCAGAAAGCGATTGTTCTGAAAAAAAACCTAGTTAACCTTAATGACCATGATCTGAGTGAAACTGCAATCTCCTCATTGTCTAATGATCTTAATTATGCTCATCACCTAGCAGAATTCCCCCAGAAGACATCATCACAGGAGTAGAAGACTCCGTTCGGAAGTTCAACATACCAGAAGCTTACGACATTAGGGAAGCAGTGGGACGCATCCTGCTCAAGGCAAAACCCCCACGGCTAATATCACCAAGGAAGAGAGAACGGAAATCAGAGAGCTACTGACTGCCTGATAATACTTCCAGCAGACAAATGTATATCAACGATAGTAATGGATGATGGTGACTACCTAAACAAAATATCTGACCTCTTAATACAGATGCTTACCGGGAGTTGAAGTCGGAACCTATATCAAGGATAAAATGGCTAACGAAAGACATTCTCTACCATTCATCTATTCCTCTGGAATAATAGAGAAGTCTTGTCGAACCGACCCCAAAACCACCAAAATTTTACGGCCTTCCAAAAGTCCAAAAAGAGGGTACACCACTCCGTCCAATTGTCAGTGCCAGCAAGCTCTGCGACACACAAATTAGCAATGCATCTTGCGAACATCTTCGTGTGCAGGATATAACACTTTTGAAAAACGTAGCGCATTTCTTCTGGATCAGCCGGGAATCACGTGTCACAGAAGCCGATCTCCTACTGAGTTTCGACGTGTAGTCACTATTCATCAATATCCCTGTGGAATTATCGGTGAAAATTGTTGGATCCCTCATCGCAGAAGGACTTCCGGGGAATATTCCGCAAACGGTGGAGTTTTGTCTGGTCAAACTCATATTTACTTTGGTAGGGGAAGTTCTACAAGCAAAGGAAAGGGGTAGCCATGGGCTCTCTCACCAGTCATCGCCAATCTTTACATGGAAAATTTCGAAAAACAGATCCTACAATCCTACGAGAAAAAAACAAAGCTTTTTCTTAGAAATGCTGACGATACCTTCTTCATTGGTCAGGACGGCGAGAAAGGTCTAACCAAATTCCTAAGGAATATGAACAATCAGAACGCATTCATCAAGTTTACAATGGAGATAGAGAAAACAAACGCTAACCGTTTTTGGATATTCTAGTTGAAAAATGGACGACGGGACATTGGGACATTCGGCTTGCAAGAAAAATACGCATACAGACCGCTATCTGCCACCACCATCACCACTATCACCATATATCACACCACCATCCGAAGCAGAAGGTGTCCATAATCAGAATCCTATTGACCCGAGCCCTCACTATTTCTGGCGGACCGTTTCAGTGTTAAAGAAGAAAGGGAACCTACGAAAAGCACTTGAAGGAAATGGCTACCACCGTGACGTAATCCGCGAGGAAGAAAAAAAATGGACTTGGTCCTTAAAAGGACCTTCGACCCACCCACGAAGAATAGAGATAAACCTTCCGCTTTCGCCGTTATTCCCTATGTTGCGGGAATCGCAGAAAAAATAGCCCTAACACTCGCCAAACACAATGTCGTTACGAGGTTTAATTGTGTTTCGAAGTCCTCTAACTTGTTGACCAAAGTCGAAGACCGAATGCCAAAGGAAATTCAAAGCCGGGTGTATGAAGTTAAATGCAGCCGTGAGAGATCCTATGTTGGATAGACATCCAGGGCACTGAAATGTCGCTTGCATGAACACCAGAGGGCAACGAGGAGCATACAACTACGTCTCTCTGCAATAGCAGAGCACATACAGATGGGTCATACGCACAGCATTAATTCTGAAGAAGCGAAGTTAATTGCCAAAGAAAAGCGTTTCTTCCTACTAATTATACGGGAAGAAATTGAAATCAGCAATATTCCTGATAATTTTAATAGAGGTGACAGTTAGTTGCTGTCCAATGCAAGGAAACGCGTGTTGCGTGGGAAAACAAAATTAACAAAAACCAATGACAACGGACTTAACCCAAACTCATAGGCGTAGCCACGGGTGTGACACCTGTGGCACGTGCCACACCTATTGTCCTGAAACCCAAAATTGTTTTATCAAAATTTCCCTCCCGCAGTAAAATGATGTCTCCGTTTTTCCCAATAGCCCTTTAAATAACCCGAATTGACAGGTTTATGAAGGCGTGAGTCTCTCGACGTGTCTAGTGTGAAGACAAAGGTTATCGGGGAAACTTTTTTTTCAAAACTTACATTGTTCATTAAAAGTCCCTTAAATAATTTGGATGGACAGGTTTACAAAGGCGAGAATTTCATGACATGTCTATTGTCTAGACAACGATTATCGGGTAAACTTTTTTTGAAGTTTTGAAAATATAGAACTGCAGTGGGCGTATACAAAATTTGTCAATTAACTCCAAAAATAAAACCCCTCTTTCGCATTTTTTCAAAGTTAAACCCTAAGCATGATTGGTCAAAATTGTACAAAAGCCTCCGCCTCTTTTCTGGAAATACGGAAACCGATTTTCTTCCTGTCTTTAATCGAATTAGTCTCAATTTTGACCTCGCTGTGAACATTTCGTGAAAGTTTGCGTCCATTACCATACTGATGATGCCACACCTATTGCCTCAGTGCCACACCTATTGCTGGTGGCTGGCTAGGCCTATGCCCAAACTGATAATATTTATGGAGCGGCCAACCTGCATTTCCACTTCACTTCACCGACCGGAATAACCCGACTGCAACGCCGGCAAAACTGTAGTACCAGCTCAATGGACCTACGCGGGAAGAATCTCGGAAGACATCTTCAAATACATTAAGCCGCGGAAGCCTTCACAACAAATGATACCTTTTGTTTCACTGTCTTCTATGACCTATCTCAACTGCAACGACTGAGCACTTAAAAGAAATTCTGCCATCCATTATGCTACAGTTTATTTACTTCTTTATTATCAGGTGCAACATTCTTACAGATGCCCATAGCTCATCCGTTCTCTCTTCCTACACTCCGGACAATCCCCCTTTTTTCTTCATGGACAAATACCTCATTTACAGCCTCCCAAATAGAACATTGTAACAATTGACAGAAAAATAACTCCTTTAAATTAATAATAATACAATAAAATTATAAGAACAAGTCAAAAAACATAACGCCAAAGCATCAAACGCTGCACAACGTTATAAAACTTCTTAATTTAGACACCCGCTAGCTTAAGTATTTTACCCAAATTGGAAAAAGAGATTGTTGGCCAATTACGAGCATTAATCCTGTACTATAGGCATGCGGTTGTGAATGCAATGCAAATTACAGTCACTTACGAGAAATTTTGCCTAGGAAATTACTTCATGTTGAATGAAGGAAAGCCCTCCAGAGGCCCTCTCCATTTGCCTACCTCCCCAAACTTGACTTCCAAAACCTCGTTAGCCCTATGTCTCTCTCGTCTTGTGACCCATCTTCATCCTCGAGGGGAAAGCAGCAGATTAGCTCCGGGCGACGACTCTCTACCTCTGTGCGTATGCTAGCGTTACGAGACAAGAATTAGGGTTTAGCCTCGTCCTGTACTCTCCGTGACTTGCCGAGGAGGATAATCAACCATTCGCTTTTGAGCCGGACGCACGGTAGAAAGACAGCTTAAAGAGGATGTGCTCTGGCATTGGTGCCCTCGTCCTTTTGATGAATCAACATCGATCTTCGGTCACCTATAGCTTGAGAACTCGGCGATGGGAGAGCTGAAAAATAATCGTTCTTTCACATCCTCATTTACATTATACCCTAAGAGCCACCACGGGGGTGTGTGGCAGAGGCTGTAAGAGCGTCAATCATAAAAATGGTGAGGCAATATGGAAAATTAATAGGATGGCAGATAGATAGGCAAATGACTTTATTCCGTGGGATGGGATTGATACTTATAGAGGACACTCTTCTATGTAACTCCTTGCCACGTGGTAGATTAAGATGCAAACCTACTATTAAACCATAAAATACCGACACAAAATCTAAACTTATAAGAAAAGAATATTATCAAGTTTACAGAAAAATAAGTTTATTAGCTTAAAATTTGTCAGTAGAAATATTTTCAATCATGAAAACATGAATTTGCTTAGTCGATAGTCCTTCAGATCATAAATTTTACACACTATAAATTAACGTATTAGAATGTATTTATTATTTTACAAAACAAAAAAGACCAGTGCAATTGCGGAAAAAATCTCCAGTATCTAATCAAAAAAAGTACCAGGGTCTAATTCTCAACTAAAAATATCCCACTTGAGGAAAACACCCGCAAAAGAAGGTGGAAAGATGGAAGATCGAAGAAACCTACAGATATAGGTACTAGCTCAAGTGATATAATGAAATATCAAACTCAGAGTTATGTGTAGGCAATTTGAGAAAAACATGATTAAAAAATGAAAAAAAAATACACAGACGAGATGAAGCAAGAGGAACAAAAATGAGTAAGTTGGAGAACCAAGTGGGAAGAAAGGGCAGGACGAAAGTGAATAGCATATTGATGAATGTCATTGTGTCTCTAGCTGTTTTTCTTACCTTTGGGGATTAATGGCACGTTGAAAGACGGAATTTTTAAATCTCTTCTTCTTATTTTGTCACTCCTATCAGTTATAGAATTGTAGTGCAATGTAATGTTAGTAAAGTGTATCCAAGATAATAGCACCGTTGACAGAAATGCAGCCAATCGGTACACACGTTAGATTTCGGTGGGAAAAACTAATCACGTGACCGAGATTTCCAAGATGTTGGCCTTTGTTGATATCATATGATCGTGAACATTTGTTCCCTTTTCATTACTTTCTTTGCAAATTCAGTGTATTTCATCAAACTATGGTATTCAAAATATTGTTTAACGCTGTCGTAAGTAATTAGGCGTACTCCTGCGTCAATTTTATACCTTTGAACATAAACCTTGTCGTGATAAAGTGGTGGCCTTATAATAGAAGGTGTAACAAATCTTTATGCATAATCGTAATGCATGTGCATATAGTAAGTTGTTAAATGTTTAATCGTGCAATAATTGGGGTTGAACATCGAATAGTATCAAATCGGAAAACAATTATTGAAAATCGCGTCGGCTGAGAGTCATCGAAGATCTACGTCATATCTGCCTCTCTGAAAGGCCTTCGCACTGTACCCTATAGGTCGGAAATTTGAATGTTCAACTGCGCTGTTATTTTGGACGCACTTTAGTATCTTCTTGTCACTCTGAATCCCACTTGATTTTCATTCGCCTTCTTTTGCTTTAACTCTCCTCTCCCTCAACAGCCTTGACTTATCTTCCTCCCACATCCACTTTCGTCTCCTATTTCACCACACACAGTGCGACCCACTCATACCTACACCTCTTTTTCTTAAACTCCATCCCTCTTCCTTCGTGAATATATATGCCATTACGTTCTGAGTACATGTGCGCCAGATGGTGTCAACTATTCGCTGAAACCGGTCGTTAAGCAATAAATCCTCTTCCTGTTTTTTTCCTTTGCTAATATAATGGGGATTGACAAATTTGAGCCGCAAAATTATGTATTTCTATTTTATTTCCTTTTAAGCTTTGTGAGAACCGAAAATTGAAAAAAATCATCAAGTCATTTCGGTCAACTTTCTCTACATGACGCAATCAATATACGAGGGAATTCTCAATTGTACGAGGGAGGTCCAAATTTAAATCTTACAGGTGCGATGAAAATTTAAAACGTGGTGCAAGTCATTTGTAAGTTGACAACTTGTGGAGATGGGAAAGGGTGCATTTGTTGTCCTACGGACGACGTTGAGAAATGGTACATTCATGTATATGTTTTACTTATTTAACTGCCTTGTATAAATAATTTGGGTTTTCACTTGAACCATCCTCGCATTTTCCCCACTCTTTCATTCCAGATCATGATTTCGACCGTAATTATCATTGTCAAGGCGTAAGAGAGTATTGAAAATACAAACCTATCAATTTATAGCGTGAGATTATTAGGAAGATTCTGACTTACACAAAGTTAGATAGGAAAATTTCGCTTTTAACCCTTTAACGCCGGAATTTTTTTTTTCCTCCGATTTTTTTCTTCTTTCCAGGAGTTGATCATTATTGTATTTAAAACTTATTCCCCAAATATTATTGAAATATGTGCAGTGGTTTCATGGAAATGACCTGTGTCCATATGATCACGCTAGGCGGATACCGTGGCAATGGCATCCTCGTTCCCGTACATTCAATTCTTCAAATAATCGCTAAATTTATCTTGCTCCCTGGGTTAAGGCTTTGAAATATATCAAAAATATTGATTTTTAAAGTTATTTTTATTGATTCTTTTGAACATAATAACGATATTGCGTTAAAAAATTTTGCAAATATGTATGTCAAAAACACAAAAGTATTGTGAACTGTAAAGAAATTAATTTTTTTGTGAAAATTTGCAAAACACGGTACAAACATCCCTAATTCATATTTTACACATTGGGTACGAACAGTACTTGGCAATATTCACCTGGACAGCGGTGTCGATTACATGGTTCAATCAACTGGCCTATACCGTAAAGGCAAATGTCGTCACTTACTCGGACATGGATTCTATTATCCTTGACTTCAAAATTCGCCCTACACTAACAATAAGCGGGGGATTTTTGTATTTTGTCAGATACATTTGGACGCTGCTGCGACGAAACTGTATTAGTGAGAGTTTTTTCCCTGACTTCTTATGGAGGACCCACGCATTGTGCAATCCCACGTCCACTAGCCATGTGAATATGCACCACCACCATTTTTTACCTCTTATCCCTATTCTGTAGTACGACACTTTCGTGCATTCTGTCCGTTCCCCCCATGTAACGGTTGTACTGTTGAAATCACTAATGGGCGGGGAATGCAAACTCCTCTTTCCTGCCCGTGAAAATGGCGGCACAGGAGCTACGGGCTGAATGCAAAAACAGGTAGTAACCACGCTGAATGTGGAATTTTCTACCCACTTCACCAAAAGGATGTCATCCTCCTTACTAAGGCATTTCTCATTAAAAACTCCGTATTTTTTCTTACGTATTTCTTTAGATGGCATTATGGATAGCCTTTTGGAATACGGTTTTATCTAATAGTTCCTGTGGCTCCATAACCCCTCGACCTAAGCTCTTTTAGATGGTCAATCCCGGTAAATAAATAATCAAAATATAGTTTATAGGCTTAGTTCCTTTTTTCTAGAGGTATTTCGTCCAGCATTTGCAGAAGGGGAGCAGCGCATTTCCCTACAATATTCTCATGTTCGGAATTCGATGCAGGGTCCTACCTTTATAAACCTCTAAGTTCACTAAATATCCGGTAGTGGCATTTAGAGACCACACTTTGTAGCCAAATCTAAGAGGCTTACCGCGTAGGAACTGTTTACAAGGGTGTCGGCCAAAATATTCAACCTTGCAGTCATCAAAAGCCAGGTGCTCCTCAGGGCGGAACAAAGAAAGAAATCGTGTTTTCACTAGATTTATAATTGGCCTTAGCTTCCACATTTAGTCTTCTGCATTAGGCTGGGAATAATTTGCACAGTGTAAAAATCTATACATTTTCTGCATAAATTCAACATATTCAGGCTATCTATCCCGGCACATAGCATTTACAACAAATTAATTACGTAAGTCGCCAGATAAATCCCAGTTATCACGTTTACTGGGAACATTATTTTAACACGAGAGAATCAAAATTCCCAGGAAGACCTTCATTTCAGCAGATGTTATATTCAAATTACGAAAATTCTGCAATGTGGCATAATCTGTTGCATGCAAAATTACGAAGTCAATTAATTCATCATCAAATATCAACTCGAAAATTTCAGTCTGCGAATTCTTACCAATGTCACAATAGTTTGCGTCCAGAAATAATGAATCTTTTACACAAATATCTTCATCTCTCTAAGTAGTCAAAGCTCGTTTCACCTTCTTCCTCTTTGATTTTGAGTTTACCCGTTTGTCACTCGTCTCGAGTCCATCACTTTCACATTCCCCTCGTTGAGTACTCGCCAATATTTCAGCACCCACTCGACATTGACGACCGGACTGATTATCTATGAAGACACTACCATCCTCCTCAGCAGAATCTTCGTCAGATAACACGTTCCTCTCCGGAGGTTCTATATAGATGCCTAAAAAGTCGTCGTTGTCATCTTCCAGTGCTGATAAAACTTCTGGAAGAGTCATTCCCATAAAAACAGACGCGTTGAATGAATAATTTGTAAACATTTCAATTATATTTGCCGTAGTAAATTGATGTGAAATAGCTCAGCTTTTTAGTAGAAGAACAGAGCATCTACCTCCTGAAGTTGCCCACATAGTATTGAAATTTCAGTTGAATCGTTGTGCAGAGAAAAAAAACCGTGAATCACCCTTGTTACATCGTAGCATTCCACACTCTGATTTCATGGCTTTCTAGCTGATATTATTATATAATAGTTATTTCATTCCTCATTTTATTACTAGCTACATTGTAAAATAGCACCTGGATATAAATTGTTGGGACGCTTCAGCCGAGAGTTGATAAAATGTGCCACAAATTAGCTTCAATGCAGACACACCAATGAATGATCGGTATACAATTTTTCATTCACAACCATAAAGTAAAAATAATAACATGATAGCTACAAAACACCAGCGATTTATTGCAATGTCCCAAATAAGAAATATCTTATTACCTTTAGCGAAAAAAGCGTTAGTAACGCTGCCTTCCTCGTGGAACCCTATTGCTACGGTATCCGCCTAGCGTGATCATACGATCACGCGTAACATTTCTTCTAAATAATATTATCATTGATGAATATTTTACAACAATATTAAGTTGTAGAGTATATTCTAGTATTCTTAGCACGTGTACTGAAGTGCATGAGAATTTGAAGAAAAATGCTATTGTACTATGTAGTAAACTAAAGTCATGCATTCACGCGGAGCAGTTTAGGGTAGGCCACCACATTGAGAAAGCTGTGTATCAAATACATTCAGTTAAATTGATTTAATATTTCGTCATGAGGACGATTAATATATCAAGATGTTGTTACCAAAACCGCATTAAAAAATATGAGAAATGCGGAAAGGAGAGCAATGTAGAGCAAGTAATGTTTGCTGTGATCATATGAACACGCTAGGCGTTAATGGGTTAAGTTACTCAATATCGTCTCCTCGTTCCCATACCTTGTCAACCATTTGATTCATTTTCTCTTCCATTCATACGACTTGGAACTATCTTGAGTTCATAACTCATTAACGTTTTCACGACCAATGCGTAGAGTGCTCATGACTGCCCATCGAAGGCATTTTTAAACTTAGCTTATAAATAGCTAAGTCTTTTGAGGGGAATTACCACAAATGTTGACCATTTTTTTGATGAATGTTGCTACAGAAATTATTGTAGAGAGTTATTTTCATAAATAATAATTATATTGTATGAATAATTTTTTCTTGTAAATATATCTTTTAACGGTAAATATCCTCTATTATCAATTGAAACTTTATTCGTTGTAACCCTGAAGCTGACATTCCATTTTTTTTGGACAGGCATAGGCTATCAATATCTAGTTATATCTATAAAAAAATAACTGTGTCGTTATTTGAGTTATTTTCGATAGGTAAATAAATCATCCGTTATTTCCAGGAAGTGATTTATTTAAGAAAAACGTCACGTAACTTTTAGGCGTGAAAGGAAGTTTTCAGCTTGAAAACCTCTCTCGATGATTTCGGAAAGCAGAGAGGATGAAAGCCAACAAGATAATTCCTGACTCTTCAATTTTTTTACGAACGATTCACGCATTCATAATCCTTGATGTCCTGGTAGGTAACTCCGGCTTCATCAGCGTGTGCTAAGCCCCTGAGCTGCGAAATTAATTATAAATGGGCCTCAAGGAATCCTTTTTGTTAAACAGCTCTTTGTCGGTCGACCTCGTCACGGCAACGTGGCTCTCTCTTCTTCCCAAAAAATATTCGAGTGGGTGAGGACGGCGTGCGATGTCACCCCGCGGCACAAACCCTCAAAAATTGACTGCATCCTGCGACATGTTCCATCATCTTGTCACCTTTCCATGAGACAGGCGTGTTTGTGACAGGCCTAGCGAATGAGTGGGTTATGAAGTGGATGCGAGAACGCTTTGTGAAGGACGAAACAATAAAGGAAATCGTCTGGCAGTGAATGATATCAGGTCCTTATGTCTTACCTTGCATGATTTGGCACCTGAATTGCCTGATTTATGAAGCCAATTATTGTAATAATGGATATAATATTAGATTGTTGTTTTTATTCATTATGCAAACATTGGGATAACTCGAGGGGCGATTGCCATTAGCATTTCTAGATATTGAGAATGTTACATGAGAGGCTACTGCTATACTTTACCGACAGGCTGTTTTTTTTGGATTGGCAAGTGCCCTCAATTTTATCAAGACAAGTTAATAAAAAAATCATACTTCACCAACCTATTTGTAAGCATATATATATTTAAACGACCTACATTTAGATGTAGAAATTAGATCTTCCTCGTAGGACCTGCCAAGCAATGAAAAAGTACGATTTTTTCTTTTTTGTTTGTCTGAGTCAATGGAATATTTTTCACAGGAGTTTGCCTGTTCGTAGTAATACGCAAATGGAGCTAAAGTGTTATGGTAGGCGAAGTGACTTTGTGGAATTTCGGCATACGTGAATGATGAGACACTTGGGAATAGATGTTATAACTCTGATGATGATGTACTAAAACATCGAAACCGGTCAGTGAAAAATAATAAGTGTGGACATTACCAAGTGTCTCGTCATTCCAGTACATCCTACCATATTTTATTCACATCCTGTGCATCATACGTGATACGTATAGTTTCTTTGATTTTGTGTTCTCTGATACCTTTCATTGATTCACCGCCAATTCATTGCATACTATAAAGATATATGGCAACGGCAATTGCCTTATAGAATATGGTGCAACTGATGCTAATGTTATTAAGGATCACAAAATCATAAAAAAACAAATACTATGGGATATTAACAAAATACTGGGACTGAAGATATTATAACACCTACGTATGCATTATTAATAGCTCGATGAATTTCACCACCGCTAATCATATAAGGGATCACATATATTCCCTTTTAGGTAATATCTTATCATATCCAATTCTCTTGGAAATGAAAAATGTCATTATAATTCTTCATGATAGGATACAACATTGCTTTTGGCCATTACAAACATGTTAGTGAATCAATGCATAAAGGATATGTTGTCATTTCACCATAAAAAATGAGGCAACGGTCGTAAAAAGACTAAGGCCAGATTTATGTTCCAACAGTTTTCGTGAAATATTTCTTTCCATTCGATTTATGTCCCAGAAGGTCGTAACTTTCTGTGATGGGATGAAATGAAAACGTCATAAAGCATGACTTGAATTGGCAGTCATATTGCGTCCTTGTAAGAATTCCTCGAGCAGTTGTTCATAGGATACAGTACCGAGTTCTTGCACTCTTTTACAAGCGTGTGGTGCCTGTGCAACGGAGCTACTATAAACTGCGCTTTCGTTTCATTTGAAGTAGCCTTTGCGCCTTGCGACTAACATACTGTGTCAACTCTTCATCAATTCCTTCGCCACCCCTCATATGGCCTGCACTTCTGGAAGAGAATGCGAATGGGGAATCCTCTCTGGGAAGAATGTTTGGGGCGTATGACTCCATCAGATGGTGAAATCCCATTTCAAAAGTATTCCTGCCATGATAGGTTTTCCGTGCCGTATCTTAACGCTTTAATCGTGAAATCGTTGTCCAGGGATAAATTTTAGTGTGCTCGATGTCCTTAAGCAAAACTTCAAATTCAGGAATAGCAATGATATTTTACCTATTTAATAATATTTTATAAGCATTTCCTTCAATCCGGGAAATGGTTTCTTCCTTTTTTGAAGATCCGAGTGATAGTTTACATCTTTGACGACATGTTTTCTAATCAAAGAATAGGTGAAAAAATCCATTAGGGATTTGAATCTAAGATTTGTCTTGTTTTTTTTATATTAAGCCAATGCAATGAAACTATTAGATTTTTTATGGGATTATTAAAATACGGTTTCACGAGAAAAATGATTTAAATGTGAGATCATTCCATGGCTAGTAATTTCATAGAGAATAATGTGTGTTGTAACCAGCATTTTATGTTTAATGATGCATTTTCTGATTTCTACTTGTTTATTGTTCCCCCAAGACCACTTCCAAATCCTTTAGTATTTAATATCTTCTTTTTTCTGAACATGATCTTCAATTGGAATGAAAAGGATTACATAATATTTAAAATCAAAGTATTTTTGCCAGCAGAGAATAACTTTTGTAATGCGTGTGTCTTCCTCTCGATTAGCAGAGACTTGATTTTTGGGTCTTCTTTCGCGCTTATCTATCTTTCTGGACAATATTTCGCCTGCTTTCCAGCTGGCTTCTTCAGGTCCGCTGAAGAAGCCAGCTGGAACGCGGCTTGTCCATGAAGATGGATAGACCTGGAAAAATATACGAAAATCAAGTGTCTTCAACTTCATGACTTCGCGGATGCCTTCAACGATACTACTGGATTAATATGCGCGATAGATAATGTATACATCTTTACACATTATCTACTTCAATTTTGTTGCGCAATAATTTGCGCTTCAGAGTAGGGATTTTAAAGGTCAGAGTGATAGATTACTTTCATTCCTTCTGTTTCACTTATCTTCTGAACGAATGGCATCATCCAAAGTGTAACACCCCATCCTAATGGCGTGGTATAGTATAAAATGCCCACAACATGGTTCCCTGAAATGGACCGGGATTTATAAAATATATCTATAAAATATCCGTCACTACCCGAATTCGAACCTAGGATGGGAATTTAGTACCCTACCAACCACACCAACTAGATCTTTTGCATGTATGTATTTATTTTAGTCTATTTAAATAGAGATTGGAATACCTGTTAAAAGTCTCCATCACCGCCGGTACTTGAACGTTGGGAAGAAGTGTCACCACGAAGAGTCGATCCTTATTAATTCTGTATGAAACTCAGCTAAGAATAAATGAAGTGACCGATGGCCATTCGTCGTTTGTAAATATGGACACTTAACCGGACACATTCTTTCTCTCCTGGCATGTATTTTATTCCGCACGCTTTCTCCCGTCTACCTCGTGAATAATTTCCTTCTGTCCGTGCGCATTGGTCTCCCTCTCTTGTCTATTGCAAACACGTTCGCGTGCCGGTGACGCATGCCACTACTGCGTCCTCCCGCGGCTTCACCAAGAACTAGTCCATCAGCCTCTTTTAAACTCGCTCCCGAGCTCAGGCAAGTGTCATCCAATTTCCCCAAAACTCGTCCCATCATCCTTTCCACTCCCACCGTGAATCAATCTTTCTCTTCCCATCTCCCCTCCCTCCACTGGCGCGCCCTGTCCCTCGTTTGTTTCGGCTTGTTGTGCGGCGGACATTCCTCAACTGTTCCCTCCCTTTCCCCGTGGGTTTATCTCTTTTTCCCGCCGTACGCGATCGTTCCCGAGTACGTGTGTCTATGGCACGGCTCCGCCGTTTGTTGGCGTGAGCAGGGAGTCACGATAAAGACAATTTATACACGCGCGGCTAAAGGCAAGGCGGCGAATTTGTCACTGGACGAAGTCTCCTTTTCTTTAAAAAGCATGAATGTTTACTGTTCCGCGATATGCGGCAGTTAATTGGTCTTTGTTGCAACTCGCAAAGTAGTCATAAACCGGTCATTCTCGTATAAGTAATAATTTTCCATGACGATTTTCATGGTTTTTACGGTGGCCATTTTTCAGTAATTCGGGCAAAAACGATAGCTTTGTATTTGTCCACATGTGTACTTTATTTCCGAGCTTTCATTTCAGCAAGTAATCGCTGGTTTCAAGGGTGAAACAAAACGATGGTGGTTAGTAGCTGAAACCATAGTCGGAAATGAGGTATGAATGTTTTTGCGGAGTGAGGTATCGTTTTTATTAAAATAGTCATTTTCACTGGCATTAAATGATAACCTAGTAGTTATATCCTGGGCTACAGTACTGATATGTATTGTTGAATCTGCAAAGTTTTCTTACAATAATAACAATACAGTTTGTGATAAACTATTACGTAAACTTGAAGGCTGTTCATTTATTAATATTTTTCATTGCGATTAAATTTGACGTTCCATGCCACTTAGAGGTCAGCCAGATTTTTGATCCGCTAAGTTGGGACTAACTTTCGATTCTCCTGAAGCTCAGGCAATTTTCTGCTAACGTGTCTCTGATCAAGTAAAGCGTATGAATGCTTGACACTATTTGAGATCTGAACACTCAATTTGTGCAACGTCCTTGGGCGCTCAGTACATTACAAATACAGGAAGGAAGATATATCAAGCGTTAATTCAGTCATCATAAGAATAAAATAACTCAAATATTAGGGCAAAAGATTGTTTCATTTTAATGTAAATGGCAAATGTTTTTACTTCCAGATTTATAGGAGATCTTAATTTAATGGAAATATAAAATTTAAGCAGAGGTAAAAATCAGTAATTTAGTTTTTTCTTTCGGATCACCGGCTCAAACACCTCAAAACCGGTGATGTGCCGGTCAAGCCGGTACGTATGGTATAGGCAGTATGTAGGTATTTGATGTTTCTCGATGCAAATACATATATGCCCGAACCAATGAATAAATAAAAAAATAACCTCTCTTTTGCGTTTAAGGACAACATATTATTAGTCAGACGCCACAAAAGTTCACAGTTATGGCAACAAAGAGTCATTTATCAGGGAGAAGGGAATCGTTTCTAAGAAAGGGGAAAGGAAATCCGCTATGGTTGAGACCTCGGAACTCGGTTAACCAAATTCCTTTGTCTAACCGACTATGCTCTTGAGTGGGCGTTCATCTATTCCCCCTCCGCCTCTCTTCCCCTCTGCGTCTCCTGAGCCACTCAAAGCACTCACTCAATCTCTCTCTCTTTAGCAGGTTGAAGCGCGCTCACGCCCTGCCCCCTAGGGGTGCTCCGCGGAAACAGAAAGAATCGCGAAGAGCGCTGCGCTTTTATTTTTGGCAGCTCCGGAAAGGAGGTCGTAACTTGGCGCCGAGGGCGATGGGGAGGGGAGTGAGTTTAATGGTGACTCTTAGGGGAGGGGAGGTCGTCTGAAGAAACAAGTGAAGGAGTGGAGGACGTAAGTGAGTGAGTTCCTTGAGGAGGGAAGAGGTATGACAAATGGGAGTGAGTGAGGGCGAAGAGGCTTGTTTATACGGATGAGAGTAACAAAGAAAGCGTTAAAATCTTCCACCGAAAATGAAAACCTAGCAAAGCTATGCTCCCTTTTATTAGAGTATTGAAGCACACTGAAAAATTCTATTGCATAGGGGCCGCAAAAAATAGTTTGAAAAACCCCTATAGATATGTGGGATTTTTAGGCGTAGGAGTTAGATAAAACCCCATTGATTCCCTAATCCATCATAATGCTAGAACATTAAAGTGGGTGTAAAGGGTTTAGGGCCATTTTACACCAAATATTTTACTGAAAATCCAGCTCAATGCGGAATAGAGGCAATCCCCTCTTTTTCGTCAGGTTACGTTTTCAAAAATTGCGAAGAAAAGCGGAACGACGAAAGCGGATCACTAAATCACATACGAATCACACTGAATGGAACCATGATTACCTTTGTCCTCTTTTTCGTGAACTGTTGAATTTCTTTAAAAAAAATGAACAATCAATGCATAACTCTACAATTTAAACATGATGAGGGAGGAACACCTCTAACAAAGAGGCGAAAACATCATTGCGGCGAATATGCGACGGAATAATGGGTTAGGTAACGCAAGGCGACGAAAGGACTAAATAATGCAAGGCGACGGAAGGGCTAAATAATGAAGGCGACGGGATAATGGGTTAGTGGCGTTATATTTCACCCGACGTATGACTTCGACGACGAAAAGCGCAACGTCGAAAAACAGGGACTTCCTGTACTCAAATTTGGATACTGAAATTCTCGGATGAATTCTTTTCACACGATCCGACTTTCCGTTTCGATGAAGATATTCATGACTGCCGCAAATACGTCGATGAAATACGAAGAAACTTCTACGAGAAAATATCCTAAGTTAAGCATTTTTTCTCATAATAATTTCTACGTTTTCCGTTTCGATTTCTTAAAGGCACCTGGACAGAAGCCATTATGCTTGATTAATTAACTTTCATTGTATTACACAAAAACTCCCGTCTTTTATACTCTTCTATCAATGGTAAGATATATCTCCTAATCCTGGAGCACATGTGACACGTACTGGAAAACTCACCACACTCAATTCGTCCACCACCGCTTCGTGATGAAAACAATGTTCAGGTCATTCTAGATCCACCACCCGTATTTCCTTGAGACGCTATACTCGCTCGTAGGATAGGATATATTTATGTTTTCAGTACTGAAGTCTATTTAGATGCATTCGTCGAATACAATGTCATACCATACATCGAATAAAAGGTGTGCGAATGCCGGAAAGAAATGAGTGGGTAACACGTGGAGCACATCAAGGGAGTGATTGTTTGTCTAGGGAAGTGGAAATCGCATTGTACAAAAGAATTCTCCTCCCCACTTTAGTGTAAGGCAGAGAAACCTGGGTATGTCAGGATAAGCTAAATAGTTGAATAAATACAGTGAGAATGGAGTAACTGAGAACTGTTTGCGACAAAAGTAGAATAGGGTTAGGAACGAGTGGTTCACGAAAGAATGTGGGTTTGGAGGGTCTAGTGATGATTATATACATGAAAGGAGCGTGCTTCATTGGTTTGACCACATTCAGTGAATGCATGAAAGTCAAATAAGTAAGCAGATTTATAATAGACTTGTAATGGTGTTAGAGGAAGGGGTAGACTGTGTGAGCTAAAGCCGAATAAAATATACCATTTAAAGGAGAAATATTAGGAATTAATAACGGGATTTCGTGTATTAAGCAATATAAGAATATAATAAAAGCTAAAGAGTTGTGCAAGGATAGGGAATAATGGAAAAATTATTTAAAGGCTATTTTTAGTTAGTAGTATATGGCGAAAAACAATATTTAAAGAGGAATATGATTTAAGCGATTTCAGAAAAGCGTTATTAATTGGTTTTCAGTATTCAATCGGAGTATTAGCACATGCTCTGAACAAAAATGTTTTAGCGTTCTTTCACTTGAATTGTGATTTCACTCATCATCATTTTTATTATAAAATGAACCCACAGAGATCACGAAACACGTATACCTGACATTGACTCAAACATATGACATTAGTGCAAGATTAACACGCATATGACTAGGTAATATAAATTTCTAAAGTATTCATCGTCGCGGTCTTTAGCACAACGACTTTAATTATTAACATTCTCCCTACTGAGCCTTAAAATCAATTAATTTCTCGGTGTTATGGGAATATTTTGCATGTTTCATTATCAGAGCCAAAGAAAACTATGAAACAAACCAAAAAAATACCCACCCAACTTGTCTGTAAATATTCTCTAATTTGTATGGATGGTACTAAAATAATTTTACTAAACAAATTAAACAAAAATGTATTTTAACTGAGTTTAAATTATTAATATTGTTATATGTGGAGCATTATAAAATTTTTATACTTCAATTAACGTGAGCCGTATTCTTCAGGGTTTTTTGAATCACGTTAACTGACGGGATTCTCAGTGAGTTTATTAAAGAAGAAAAACTTGTGCGGAAAAGTTGCTTGAATAATTGCCAATGACGTATCTGAGTGTGTTCCTGGATACAAGCGACAGTGGCTAAAAAAGTTGACTCCCTAAATTCAACTCACTTTCGCAAGAATTTTTGGAACCTCTGCCTAGTGCTAACGATTAAAATTGAAATAGCGCCACTATCATTATGGGAAGAGCACGTGTCCAGTCGTTTAAATTCATTGGAGTGAGAGAGAGGTTAAACAAATGGGAAATAAGAAGAATGGCGAAGGAGGAAAAGGCGCAAGTTCCTTAACGTCGTCTTCACAGCTCTAGGTGACGTTTGTCTCAGCCGCGTGGCGTCACTGCCTTCTCCCGGCGCTCGTGAGAAATGCCTTTGATTCGCTCAATGCAATTACGTCCCATTGGCGCCGGGCACTAACTGGAACACCTGCCAGAATTCTCTCCTCTCCGCCTTCGACGGAAATAAGAACAGAAATTTGGGCCTTCCGTGAGTAAACCTCCCTCGTTTCATGCATTTGAAGACGTCTCCATCGTACAATTCGAACGGCTCGTGTTGTATTTTATTGGAAAGTTTATCCAGCTGCGCCGAGAAGATCATTGTAATGCATATTTTTACCTTTCTGAAATCATTTTTCTCTTTCCAAAATATTTTTATTTCAGGAGAATACCTATCTCTTAATTCACATTTCGAGTCTTTTAAATGTTACTTCCTTCGTCACATAACTTAGAATAAGAGTCTCTTAGAATATCTTAGAATGGAGAAGAGTGGAAGAGTAACATAGATTTACTTTTAATGGTTTGAGAGGAAGAGACCTAGAAAATCATGGATGAATAAAAAAGAGAAGTATCTTTAGAAAAGGAATATACAGAATCTTAAGGACAAGATAGCGTGTATATAGCAATGAAAGAATTGCGTAGAAGCAAAAGAGGATAGCAAGGATAGGGAATTATGAATGGAATTTATTTAAATAGAATGTTTCATTCCTGTAATAAATGGGTGAAAGGACTGTCTGTCATCTTTTCGTGTCTGTTCTCCATCATTTCGCACCTTATGCTGGTGCTACAATGAGTACAATTATTATATGAAATAAATCTTATTCGTTGAATTGTTCCTAATGAATGCCATCAATGCCCGTAATTCTAATAAAAATACTGAGTTGAAATATTCCTGTATTTAATTTATATGAATTAAAGCATCAGCTGTATATATTAGAGAACTGTTCTTTAGCCCTATTGTTTAAAGAAAAAAGTACGTGGAATTGAGGATTACCTAATAGTAATTATTGAGTAGGATGAATTCAAATTCAGAGTTTTATTAGCTTCCGACGTGAAGACTTGATTGAATCATCAATAAAACGATGTTGGCATGAATTACACCGAATGTTTAGTCACAAATCGTTCGATTTGAGATTTGTGGTAGGGATCAGATATCAAGTGAATGTACATTCATTTTTGTTTCTTCAGAGCGATTTGAAATTAAAATTATTGGCCCAGTTGCTCCTCTTTCAGCTATTTTACATTTTATCGCCAGTGAAAAAAGTATGGTTCTGGAGATAGATCATCAATGCATTTTAAATCAGTACGCTGCCAGTTAGTGTATTTTTAGTGTTTGATCTGTATTTTAATCCGTTTGAAGATGATATATTTGGCTTTATGTTACTTCAAACCGATGCAGTCCGTTTTGACTTCAGTCTTCCGTCCTCCTCCAAGCTTGGGAAGACGTCGCAAAGCTTCCCCCAAGGGAAATGCACATTTCCGTTCGGGTACAACTGTTCTTCTTCTAATAATTCTCGTCCCGTTTTGAACACCGGGAAAGAATGCTTCTTTCCCCTCCACTACCATGTCAAGGGAGATTCCTGTGTTCTTCCTCGCCGTACAGGGTCACAGTGGTGGCCCCCTGGAGGAACCACGTCGCGACTACGTGACTGGCACTTGTGATTCCGAAGATCACGAGTTTTGGGTTGCATGCGGCGCCAGACTCGGCTTCCTTTCCTCTTCCCATAGAGGGGAAGAATTGGCCAAAAGTGCGACTTTTGCCCTCTCGCCTCTCCTTATGCCCTTGTCTCCCTCGGGAGAGTGGATGGGTGGATGGATTGTCTGGGGAGAAGGAAAGGAGGCAAGACCCTTTAAAGGAGACAGGGCCCTTTCAAATTCGTCTCCTTCTCCTGGTTCTATTATCGATAGCAGATATCGTTTTTGGTGGGGGGGGGGGTGAGTAAAACCGTAGTGAGTATAACTGTTTATCCAGGGAGGGGTTGGGAGTGGGGGAATAATGGAAAAATTTGAAAATCGAGCAATTTTTAATGAAATTAACCAAAATTATTTATTGAGCATTTTGAGTGCAATTATGACTAATGTGTAACTGCTGATTTATTTGTTTTCATTTTCTATGTTAGTTTCTGAAAGAATACAGTACCTAAGGTATGTGAGATAATAAATCATTTTATAAGGAGAGAGCTTTTGAAATAAGCCAAAAATGAAGTCATTATTAAACGTATGCCTTGTTAAACCTATTCTTTGTTAAAAATCAAAATAAAAATTTTTACCTTAGTGCTCTTGCGCTTTAAAACGAATTGAAACATTTCGAGGAGTGAATACGGACCCCATACACCACGGTATACCACCCCATACGACTACGCCGCTACTAAATTGACTGTAGATAAACTTAAGCATACATTCATCATCCTATTAAATCTATATTTGTTTTGCGCTGCAACACCTCCTAATTTCTCCTCCTATTTTTACTAATTCTCCCCTTTCCCCCAGCCAAAGGCTCTATTCTCGAAACGCCGTTTTCATTACCGCATGCGAAGATAATAATGTTATCACGTGGATTCGTAGATTCATCATTCCCGTGTCGTCACAAATTTCTACGTAGGATATCTATTGAAAGTAAAGAATCAAGAGGTTGTGTAGCATGCAATAATTATTCGAAACCAGATGACAGATAGCTGTTTCTGCGTGCAGTAATTTTCAAGCAATTTCGAGAATCAACGCTCAGTTGTTATCCTCTCGGTCTCCCCGGTCTATCTCCAAAACCTGGGAGTGGTGGAACCTTTTAGTAAACTTGGCCAAGCGATAATACGTTTAAAACCTATAGAAAAATAGTTTAAAGCGTGTAAATTGAAAATTGATTGTACTCTCCTGGCTCATTAGCATACTATTCATTGAATTGTTTACAGTTTATAAAAACCTTTTTACTATAAGAAGAAATTTACATCAGAGCTCCAAATTTTTAAGTTCGTGGGCCACGTAAAGCTTTCCCTGCAATTATTACCTATAGCCGCTATATTCTACCGATAGGTTTTGGATCATTTTCGGCAGTATGCCATCCAAAGCCTAGCGATACCATAGACTCGCATTCACAATTCTACTCAAGCTGGGATCCTTTCTAGTTCGGCAAGGGGTTATTACTTTGATATCATTGGAAAGTTGAGAGTTTTTTGTCTTTAAAATGAGGTCAAATTCACCATACTCTAGGTGATGTGATATTTCGCTCGAATTACCTTAAGGAGAGTAATATCATGAGTCGCAAAAATAGGAGGGCGTGTATGAAGCAATGCATTAGTGTAACTGCTGGTCTATCTAGGAGAGTTAAAATGTATAAAATTAATCCTCGACGGGCTTACTTTGTGGAACTCTTCCATGTTTGTAAAGAAATAACCTTTGTAGTTTTCCACGCTTTTCACATGTTCCAAACGTGTGGAAAACTACAAAGTTTATTTCTTTCAAAAAAAAAGAATTAAAATGTTTTGATTGTGCCAACCCGGGAGGGTAATGGTGTGATGGGGATGTATGAACATGTACTTCGAACCCTTCGAGTACGGAATAATGTTTTCCTGTGCGGACTTCCTGTAGTTGGAACTTTTGAACGTTATCGTTTACTTGTATGATGCTTGACGCACAGTGTCAGTCATCCTTACGGAAAGGTTCCGCAATGTTGTGAACACCTATGTTAAAAACTTACATGGTTAAAGGCAGCGTCACATTCATGGTGTTGATTTAGCGCAAATCGGAACACATCAGCGCATATTAACTCGCACGAATGAAGATGAATGAAATGAAAATTAATGAAATTTATTGCTCCAAATGTAATACTTACAATTAGTACAAACAAAATATGTTATGCATATAGTGGAACTATGTGCGCTGGTGAAACGTTCAGCGACCTTCGGTAAGTAGCATTCTGTTCGGTTCACAATATTCACGGTCTAATGTTTTGTGTAAAGTTATTAAGATCGTTTATAATAAGTATTTTAAAACGTACGCTTTATGCCTTAGGTATTTAAAAAATACACCATCTTTACTGGAAATCTTCACTGAAAATCAACACATCAATAGCAATCGCGGATACAATTATCGACTTCTTTTTTTGGTTATCACAAATCAACTTTGCTCTCGATCTGTTTTAAAGTGCGCTGCCTGGTTCGCAGGGTCTTAAAATAATGGAAAGTAATTGCACTGAAGTGTTTCGAAATGAACACCACGTTAGAATCTGTGGAAAGCTCCCAATAATTTTAATCCATATTTTTACGTAGGAACGGGTTGATGTGATGGCTATAGTAGGTACAGGCTTTCATTTCCAAGGGACCAAGGTAGTTATTTTCTGACTTTTCCGATCCGAATCTAAAAGGTAGACTCAGTTGCTAATCGATTAGATTTATAAAATTCGGGCGGAGGTAATTGGGAAATTTATCGGTGGAAAGATTGTAAAATAGCTCAGTTCAGACATTTCGTTGACATCTGGCGTAAATATAATTTTTTCCCCAAAAACGATCCTTACGTAACTTTCAGGCTCACGTCCAGGTTTGATTCTCGGCTGTGGTAGATATTTTTATGAAGAATACCTTAGATATATTTCTGAAGAACCCCGTAGATATTTTTTCGGAAGAATCCCGATATTTATAGTGAAAGCGAAACATCGTGGCAGTCGCCTGCGCAAAGTGGACGGCTCGTGAGGAAAGGGTCGGCTATGAAGCGAAGGGGATAGAGCGGCGCATTGTAGGCTGTGCTTTCAACGTGACATTAGAGAGCGAGAAAGTTTCAGTAGTGCGTTTCACGACAATATTTACGATCCAAACAAAGCCGCATCAAAATGCGGTGGTGATAGCCGTGGCCCATAGGAGGAACCTTTATAAACCATTGGATTAAGAGCCATAGGTAGAGAAAGAAGTTGATGTGAATAGCAAACTGTGAAATATGAAAATGATAAGGAAGGTTTGCGACCTTGAGAAAGAACGTAGTCCAGCTTGGAGACTGCTTAACTCCCCCGTGCAGAGCCAGTTGGTAGGAAATGGACTGAAAAAAATGCCAATGAGCAAGGACTCAAGGACAAGGACTGTGCGCAATTTACTCCATGTTTCGTAACCGCTATACTTAATGTGAAGAGCGCTTCGTGTGTACTGAAAAATAAATCAGCTCGGCCGTATGCTCAGACTGAAGATATATTTTGTAGTGGCTGTTTTTAGATTTTCCTTCCTCTACATCGTATTTAGTGTCGTGTAAACCTATCGTAAAAATTGTGAAATTTTAGGCCTTATGATAATAGACTAAAGATGCATATGTTTTAAATTCGTGTACAACTTATTAACAGTATCTGTGGGTACTAGATATCTAAAATTTCGAGAGATTAAAAAAAATGTAGAAAATTTTGTATTTTTTTCCGCAAAAATTCAAAACTTTAGGCCAAATTCGCTGACCAGTCAATATAATGTAATTTGAAGGGAATCATTAAGGAAGTCTGAAGTCAAAGCTCAAACGCTCTACCTATGCAATTTATTGAGTTATTTGTCATTATTTTATTCGTATGTTTTAAATAATCTAGTATTAAATTACTATTGTCATTTTTTTAGCAATTTGTCCCTACTTCGACGTTTTTAGCACATAATTCTGCATAGAATGGAGCCAGAGAGGAAAATTTAAATGGTGGTTTCAAAAAGTTGCTTAAGCATTTTTTATAACAATAAATGTCATTCTGCACATTTTTCACTATGTATTTCATTTTTCTTATGTAATGAATACTCTTAATATATTTGATAGTTAAATCGTAATGCACAATCTCATGCTAATTGTAAAGTAGATGCTAGCCAAATCATGTACCATAATCGACAGCCAGAGGTGATGTAAAGTGTTAATCAGACGAAACTTCTTCCATTGGCAACATTATTTATTTGGATTCAGCAACGAAATACATAATTTTCTTGCATAGTTTCGAGCCGGCTTTTGTTTGTATAAACGATTGGTTCAATTCAAATCTAATAGGTCGCTGTCAATTGATTAAGTTCAAAAGCAAAGGTTTCTGGGGTAAATTTGTGGAACTGGTACACGTAACTTAATTAGGACCATTTCAAAATCATCTTGAAAATTAAAATTATTGCTGAAACCTTGGTCAGAAAATGAAAAAAATTGTGGAATATTCAAAGTACTAATTCATTAAGTGACGTTATTTAGTTCACTCTCAGTTTCTGCGAACTCTAGAACCACATTCTCCCTCTGAATTCTTAACGGTAATGCGCGGAATCATCAGAAGCTACAACGACAAGGAGTGAATTTAGTGGATTTATTTGGAAGATGAACGAAAGACCGATAAAGGAAGGAAGGAAGAAAAAATTCCATGACGGATAGGAAAGCAACCAGAAGAAAGGCGTGGATTGGTAGGTGGCACGAATAAAGAATGGAAGTGAGAAACGTAAAATAAAAGCGGACTCCCGCCTCAGCCGGCAGGCAAGCCCACTCGCCTCTGGAAATGGGAGGCGGGTGAAAGTGACCGAGGGGACACCGTGCTTGTATTTCCCGTGTGGCTTGGAATGCACAATGAGGGATCGGCAGAGTCTAGCCCGACAAATTCTCACCCAACGTCCCGTAAAATGCTCGGGACCGTCTGCACGCTCTCCCCGTCAAATACCTCCTAGACCCATTTCACCTCCCACATTGTTTCCCATTTTATTGCTCTTACCCAACGTGCTATCACCCATCACTCCTAACCTCTCTTACCTCATCCCAACAAATTTTTATATTGCTGGAGAGCATCGATGAATTTTTATTACGAGTCTATGCGATGTTTTCCCTGCATCACGTATTTTAGAATACTAGATGAGTTGAAAAATGGAGGAGTTTACAAATAGAAATATCTGTTCCCCCTAAATTTCCCACTTTCCTGTCTCTTTTTATCTTGACTGTTGATCCAGCCATCGACTATTGATCGACATCTTTATTTAAACATTCGGAAGAATGTTTGTTTCATTTAAATCACACAGTGTCACAGCCTCAGATTTATGTTTGTTAACATTATTAGATAGCTGTTTAACGCTGACGTAGGTCGAACGTGCTTTATAAAAACGAAGTTCCTGATCCACTGTGTTTCTTTAACGTTTTGAAATATTTACCCTCTTAACCATTACAATTAGCTTAAGAGAAAATTGATGAGTGGTCGGCCTGAAAAATTAATTTAAAAAACAATGGAACCGAAAACACTGTCAGCATATTCTTTATACCACAGTATGATTTGCTATGCGTTGGAATCGTAATGATTCAAATTATTTAATGCTATTTTGAATGCGGTTATTTGAAGCAAATATTCATGCAATAGGTTAAAAATTCATTGAATTTCACTATATTCCTAGAAATGCTAGGCCCCTAAAGCATTAAAATTATTCTTGCATCTAAAGTTTGGAGCATACACCGAACCGGCAACAGTTGGCTAAACAGGATTAAGCACTGCACTTGCTGAATGCCCATTATATGAGGAACAGCTAAAATGGTAAACTTGTTGCGTCTCAAGAGGAAATTTATACTTATTTTAACGCTCTGAGTAGGTAAGTACTTCTTTAGAGCATAATAATGAAATAAGGGGATTGATAACTTTATGAATGCTTTGAAATGTACTTGACTTGGCCTTGAGAAGTACTGAGATGGAGAGACTCAAAATGAGACAATACAAAACATTCAGTTCTGACAATGAGGTGTAAATGATACGTTGCCATCAATCTACGCATGTGAAATCCAATTCTCTGCTGGAATTCGAACATATTGGAATCTATGCTGACAAAGGGAATGCTACCGTTCTTCTGCTCAGACAATGATACAACAGTAAAATTTTACGCATTTTGACCGAGGACAACTACCGTCGGGTAGAACCCAACACCCAAGATTGGGCGACTTGCGAGAGAACTAATCAAACGCTCGTCCCAGAGTTAACTCCTTCCTGCAGCACCCTAATCACCAAGGCTATACGGGCTTCTCAAGATTCATAAAGAATGTGTCCCACTACGTCCAATCGTAAACACCATTGATCCACCAACCTACGCCATCGGCGATTACATGGCTAAGGTTCTCCTACCTTTCACCGGACAATCAGAGACTTGTGCAGAATTCCTATCACTTCATGGAAATAATGAATACCATCCGACTGGGACCCGAAGAGTTTATGGTTAGTTTAGATGTAGAATTTTTATTCACCAACGTTCCTGTCGATAATTGTTTGAATATCATCAAGAAGTTTTCCGAAGGACTACAGGAGGACTTATCTGAGATCATCAAATTCTGCCAGAAGAATTCATACTTAAGGTGGAACGATATCTATTACCAAGAGGTTGATGGCACCGCCATGAGATCCCCTCTGTCACCCGTAGTGGCCAATATCTTCATGGAAGACTTTGAAAGAAAAGCCATTGCGTCCTATGCGAATAAACCTAGACTGTGGCTAAGATATGTTGATTAAACTTCCGTCATCTGGTAGAGAATCCCTGGAAGACTTAAACCTGCACCTCATCTCTCGACACCATACCATTAAATTAACGATGGAAATCGAGCAAGATGAACACCTACTGTTCCTGGATGTAGAAGTATCTAGAACCGAAAACGGATCTCTATTACACCGTGTCTATGGAAAGCAGACTTAAAGCAACAAATATTTACACACCTCTCACCATCACCACCCTCAGTTTGGACATATCATGTGATGACTCCCCTTCATCGTGCTGAAACAATATCTGATGAAAAATCACGGGAAAAGGAGGGAAAATATATTACGGCAGCACGAATTAAGAACGGCTACTTCAAGGACCTTGAGAGGACCGTAATGATAAAAAACACGAGAAGAGGGGGATCAAGTAGACTAAAAAGTCCAGGGCTTTTGCTACGCTTTCCTTCATTTCGGGAACGACTGAAAGAATCGGGAGAATCCTGAAGAAATATGACATTGCACCAATATACAGCGCAGAACAGAAGATTGGTAGATTATTCCACATGCCAAGGAAAATATACCAGATTTTTTATGCGAAGGAGTTAAGAGACCAAAAGTATGTGGAACAAACCAAGAGGGCGATTTCCGTCCGATTGAACGAACAACGCAGGGCTCTGAAAAACAGACATTGCGTGCCTTCAGCGGTCGCAGAGCATGCCTTCTCAAACCCAGGACATGATGATGCACGAGTCTTTTACAAAGAAAAATATTATTTCTCTCAGCTCATTCGGCAAGCAGATTTAAGGTAGAAAAAAATAAAGGAAAAATTCGTTAGAGATTACGGCCACGGACTCCACAAAACCTGTAAAAGACTGCTAACAAATGCCCCCTAAAATAGAAACGGACCAAAATCAGGTCCTTATACGCTGATAGGTCGCGCAACTGGAAGGTCACCTTGAATACAGAATAAATAGATGCTCATTTCCACCTGTCGGAATTCGGACATGATCTGAATATGTGGCCTGCAATGATCACGATACATCATCACCATCAAGATAACTGAAAGCAGCGAAACCTGGAAGACATGCAAATGCCTGATAATCTAGGAACATATACGGTGGTCGATTAAATGGGATTAGCAGAAACGGTGGTGCTCGTTTGCTGGCTTGCTGCTCACCCTTGTTACGCAGAAATGCACCTTCTATCCTGCGACGTCACCGTACCCTGAGGAAATAAGCCCCCCTATCTGCCCAGGGCCATCCGCCAGATAAGGGAGGATGAAGAGAAGGGTTGGTCCCTCTAAAAGGTAAAGGGATCCCTCTCACGCCACAAATGCGGGCGTCCACGCTCACGCTAGACGCACACCTCAAGGGTTTGAGAGGGTGCGGATGTCAGGAGGGAATTGAGGAACCTCGGCTATTGATTCACTATAATCCATTTCAATTACCTTTGTACTGTTGACGTCAAGCGGGTGAGGATGCTCCATGACACAAAACTGGCCAAATTACATCGGACGCATATTCTGAATTCACGTGTGACTAAAATTTTAGTGTTTTACAGCTTGTTTATGAATTCCATCCAAATTTTCCTCCTTATGCCTACTTGTTAGAATTTAGGTTATTACAAAAATAATTAAATGTTGTTTGTAGGTTTGTTGTATGTACTGTATTTCGTTCAAACGAGCATTTTTACGCCAAACACCTGTAATATTGATTATATTATATGCCCTCTTACGACTTGCTTTATTATTCCGAACAAATACGTGGATTTCCCACGCGTACTTATCAAGTTACCACTTTCTTCTTCATTTATAACCTTATGCACAAAAAATAAGTCATTCATTAATCTTCTGTTGCATTGGGATATAAACATGCGCAGCAAGTCTTCAGTTTTACATGATTTCAAAGATAGGATAATCATGGAAACAACCATAATAAATGTAACTCAAACACAGTTTTTGGACTCCCTCAATCATTTTAATATAATAACTGCTTGAAGAGGCTTCCAAATTACAGTATAATATTTGACATTGCTGATAGTAAGAGAATAATACCTTATATTTAACGTACTTTCACTTGAGTAATACGAGGCATGTCCGGAAAGTAAGTACCGTTTCGCTCTAGCGCCGCCGCAAGGCTAGTGTCGAAGTTCCGCGCATGTTTACTCGTTTCTATGGTTCATTGTCTTTCAACTGACGCTATTACAGCGGGATTGTATTTTGTTTACATTTGTTAGTGATCGTTTATAATGTTTAAAACAATAGCTGATCCCGCCGACTGTGAAGTGCGTTCTGTAATACGGTTTTTGAGTGCAAAGAAAGTTAAGCCAGCTGAAATTCATCGTCAACTTGTACAGCTTTATGGTGAAAGTGTAATGACTGATACTGTGAAACATTGAGAAAACTTAGGCGCGCGATTCAAAACAAAAGGCGTGGAATGCTCAGTCAAGGCATTGTGATGCTTCATGACAACGCACGACCCCATTCCGCTGGTGTCACTCAAGACCTTATTCAGCAATTCGGTTGGGAGCAGTTTGATCACCCGCCGTATAGCCCCGATCTCGCACCTTCTGACTATCATTTATTCTTGAATTTGAAGCGTGATTTTGGAGGAAGGCGCTTTGACAGCGATGACGACGCAAAGAAAGGTGTTCAGCAATGGCTGTCTTCCCTGGCGACATCTTTCTATGAAGAGGGCATAGAAAAGTTGGTTTCCCGTTATGACAAATGACTAAACAATGGTGGCAACTATGTAGAGAAATAGTGTAAGATATGCTCTTTCATGTAAAAAGAAATCTTGCCTTGAAAAAAATGCTTTTATTAGTTTTTTTCCCAAACGGTACTTACTTTCCGGACAAGCCTCGTACTTTGAGATACGATAATGATTTTCACTCAGTAGTATTCCTGAAGCCATGATAATACGTAATACGGAGTTCGCAATAGTCGTATTAATATCATTTGTTCGTTTGAGTTCATCTATAAAGCCACCGTCTCATCCTCTGGGACTCTTTTGCTCTGGTCCACAGAGGCGCAAAATACACCATGAGGAATATTTGGAATCTTCCTCAACCTCTTCTATTCATTTCCTGAAGGAATTCTCCGGTTACGTACCGTTGTCACAGAACTCCTCATTTCTTTGGCCCCATCCCGTGACCTATCTCATCTTTTATTATGAGTTCCGAGAGCCAGAGGGGGGTTATCAAATTACTTCCGCCTCGTTATCTTCTGCGTATTTCTTCCTTTTACCTGCGATTCTTGGGTCTTCCATTTCTTTTTCCCTTTAGTTGTCACTCAGGAGACTTCGCCGTATCTCACTTTTCCTTTCCTTTCATCTATTTCCTAGAATGAGTTGATATCCTTCTCTTTAGAATGAATGCCATTATTTAATTACGTTTTAATTAGATTTAAGCTCGAAAAAGCTTCCTTGTTGGGAAAAATAATGGTGGATTTGTATTATATGTGAGATAAACTCTGAACTTTAAAGTCCACCATTGCACAAAATTGACAGTCTCTGGCGAGATTAAGTGTAAGGCTTACATGTTAGAATAATTAAATGTCAGTTTTCCACGAAAAACAATTATTGTCCCAACCCGTCTCAGTTTACTTATTGTTAGTGGCAAGTCATCAAGTGACTGGTAGTACTTTCCAAACATTTTTCCCGTAAATAAAAAATTTTTTTTATTCACAACAATAACCTTTGTACGCAGCAATTTTTTCTTCACATACAAACTTTTTGTAATGTCCACCATTTCATTTTTTGCTTATAAGAAGACTAATTTTACCTTTTAAATTTCTTAATTTTATTGTCATTAAAAGTTTTAATACCGTTTTTCCCTACTTGCTGGTTGGAAAAAATTGCAGCTTTCGATTAGTTGTCTTGATACACTAGATCAGCATTTCCCAAACAGTGCTCCGTGGAGCCCTTGGGGAGTGTTTCTGCTGAAGATGGGCCATGAAAGACATTACATTTCTTTTTTCTTTTCCCCACCTTCTGTTTAGTATATTTTTATTATATTCGCACAATTTGTGTTATTAGCAATATAATAAATTTGCTTTTAAAACATTGAAACAAACTGTTACACATAAGACGGTGAGGTTTTATTCATCGTATTGTTTAATTGGTTTATGATATGCCCAATATTTTGACATTGTTTTTAGGATACAAAGATATTCGAAAAATTAAATATCCAGATTTGTTGCTCGTGGTTCTCAATTTCAGTTTCGACTCCAATTATTTGTGTTATTTCTTTTGTTTCCACGCTTGAGAAACTGTGAAAAATTTCCCCATTGATCAAATTATGATTAACGCTACTATTCTTTTATTCCCAGTCGAAACTTAAAATCGACGCAGCTTTCCACTTAAGCAGAAATTTATTCTGGTTATTTATTACGAATGTTATAATTTGTAACATCGATTTTCCGGCAAGAAAAGTTCTATATTAATAATTGAATTATTGATTAAATTAACAGCCCTGAGCTTGTTATGAAAGTGATTGAAAGGGAGGGGTGCTTTAAAAGTTTTTGCTCGTCAAATTGCTCGTAGCAATAGTATGCATGCAAATTTCGGGAATTCTGGGAAAAAAATCTTAATGTGCGAACGCTAAACGACCGTCGTTATTGATTCGCTATTCTGGGAACTGTTTTCCATCTTTCACTGCAGCCATTTAATCATAAAATGTATGCCTAGAATTCGTTTCAGTATAAATTGGCTTTAGTTATTGGATATCATGGAATGGTTCCGATGCTTTCGTTCGATTTCTCGTTTGGTCAAAGTTAAAATCCACAGGTAAGTTATGTGTACTACAGTAAATGCGATTCTTTGTGACTGGCAGTTTACTTCTACTCGACACAATATCCTCTCCATGCAACGCTTCTTCCTTCACTTTCTCCCACCAGTTTTCATGGCCATGCGTCCTCCGTATAATTTCAACCTCCTCGATCATTATAGGTTTCACTACATCAGAGCCACCAAACTTCGCGTACGACACCGTATGTTGCCGTCACTTCATGAAAAGTTGATCGTAATGCCTCCCCAAGTCACAAAGTTTTCCTCGACCAAAGTCTACGAAGGTGGCCACGGTCCAACCTTGATTCGTCGAAGGAGTGAGCAAAGTGAGCACGAAGACTGTCGCTTATTTCGGCGAGTCTAGTCACGCGCGAATCCCAATGCTGGGAGCGTGTGAGGTCCGCGGACCCATCGTGCCCATCATCGTGCATTCGACTCCCTCCTTGCTGCGTTAGGCATTCTCTCTCCCGTGTTATTTCAAGCCGTCCGATCAACCACCCAGTATTCATTTGCCGCTTGATATATGGGTCCACGAGAGATCACTAGCCAAGACGAGGCAAACAAATGCTCTGCCTCCTCTTAAGATTTTCACAAAATTGTTTTATTCTCCTTTTCTTGTCAAAAATATACTTCGACTTATGTTTTATGCAGCTTACTTTGAGAAAGATGATACCGTCTCTTATTTCTTCCAGCCCAGCCCAGAATAAACGCAGATTATTTTTTTATGAATGTTAACACAAGCGTTAGTTTATTTTCGCCGACGCGCGACGCCATAGTTCTAGGTAGGTAAGCCTAGTTACGCCAGGCTCTGGCATGTATACATTTCTTAAGATAAAATGCTTTTGTTAATCAAGTTCTCAAACCATCCTAAAACTGAGACCTCGGGTGTTTAGTATTATATGAGGCTATAGGAAAGAATCCTTCCTCTCAACGTGAAGGTTAACAATAGAATGCTGAGATACCAATCATGTAGATGTGGAGAACAAGTGATTCTACTCGGCGTGCTTCTTGCTAATTTTAGCCGTAGAACTACTAAAAGTGGATGAATTATTACCCCAACTGCTTCAAATCTCTTTGCTGCCCTCTATTCAACGCATTTATGTATTTCATAATGTGATATTTGTGAAAAAATTGATTGCATTATTCTAGATACATAAATCTGTTGACCAAGCATACGTAGCATCCCTAGAAAAGCTTATATCTCTTTCATTGGATTGTCTATCACTACCTTTGGTATCGCAGTGGATTATGGCTACAATTTATGATGTACATGGCTTAAGAGCGCAGATGTTTGGATGTCAAGCCTGATTTTCAAACAGGAAGACTTAGTAATAGTCGTAGGAAGTTTCCAATCTTGCCGATGAACAACTCATTCATGGCTGTTAAGTGCATATGACTTCGTGTTTGGGAAAAGTGGCGTTTATTAGGTATCCTACCAACTGTACTTTCCACGGATTGTCTTTCCAGTGTTGGAGTTATTCCACGATGTGCCTAATTTTGTTTTATTTACTTAATGACTCTGCATGTTGGGCATATCAGAATTGATTTAATCTTATTGGACGTTTTCTTAGTGGTATTGACGATGACCTGCGCGAATTGAATTAATATTTATCGAATTTTATGCGTGCAGCACATATCAGACATTCGTGGTAGAAAGGATATGTGAATAGTATCAATATAGTATGACTACCGACATATATACCGTTTAAATAAAGTACGTTTTGTGGAAAATTATTAAATAATTAATAACTACAGGTTACCCTTAGTATGTAGAAGGAATTCTCACACACTTCCTCTGCTTTCTCCTAAAAGTCAGGAATGGATGAGAATTTAAACAGAATCGTAGACTGCCGGGAACAAAGGTTGCGTGACTGCTCCGGTTGAGTTTAACATAGCAAAGAGAAATTTGCTTTTGCTGAAATAGAGGAAGAGCGACCTCATTTGACCAAATAAATTGGGATAGTTTAGTTTAATATCAAAGCTAGCATGAAAGCTGAGTAATATACTTTAAGATTTCGTGCCTTTTTATTTAATCAATAGTGTTTCCCTCACTTCATCGGTGTTTTTTGTGGAAATTGATTTACACAAAATAGCAGAGCAAACGTGAGAATTGGTGAACCACATTAGCTCCACCGAATTGTTCATCTGTCCATTCCAGGTACGTTCTCATGGTGAAAATTTTGCGGAAGTGAGTATGAGCAGTAAAAATGATGATATAAAGATAGTTCAAACAGCTAAAAGGATCATATCAGAAGAATTGTTTTGGAAAATACCAAGATTAAGGTATTGCATATGGGATGAGCTGCTGATACTTGAGTCTATTTTAGCATGGTCTATTTCAGTAAAGTATATTTTGTGTATATATTAGTATTATTTTGTGTCAAAATATTGAATCATAAAGTATATTGTGGGAATATAACAGCAGTATTTTGTGTACAAAATTTGAATCTGTTATAGAGTTTTGAGATTTTAATGAGCAATAAATTGAGCTTTTTACTTCCAAAATGAGGGCTTATTGGAGCAGGGCAAAATGAAGGCTGATCAAGGGCGTGATTGAGACAGTCTATTTAAAATTATGTATTTCATTATTGAAAAAAATTTTATTGCTGTAATTTGTTTTTTAATTTAGCTTAAATTTAATAATGAGTAGGTATGCTTGGGAATAAAAATGCCAAAGAATCATTTGAAAACTTAGCTTATTCAATTCGTAAAAGGAGAACATAATTTTGTCAGTGTCGTCTTTTGGTGAACTTGAACCTCTCATTAGAGTTTCTGTTAAGGTCAAAATAATGAACGTGCATTTTATGGCCGATCCAGCAGGGAAGACAGAAAGTTTTATTTTTCTGGGACTATCAACATCACGGCCTAGAAGTGTGTCGGTAGTGCAGTGGAGTATAAAAGTGAAAATGATGCGGGTGATACTTTTTTACGGGTCGCGGATTCATCTTCACTGAGTTCAACCGTGGGAGGATTCGAAGTAATAGGATCTTTCCTTTTTTACAGGTCCACCGAGGAGAAAAATAAACTCCTTTGAGTTTCCGGAGGAAAATTTCCGTAATTCGTTTCCTACGCAACCGCCCACCATTCTGCTGCAATCTGGTTCTTTTTTCTTCATCGTATCTCTCCCACACGCGTTCGCCTCTGCGCATGCGCCGTCTTTGATCGCTCGCCACCAGATAGCGCAACCTCTCACGTTTTAAGGGGACGCTCGAATGATACACCCTTTCTCACTTTCTCACTTAATACACGCAATCGCGTAACGTCAGACGGACTTTGGTTATTAATATTTTAATCATAAATTATTTAATAACAAACAATGCAAATTTAAAGAATATTTTGATTTATCATGCAATAAGTGTGTAATTATGTTATATAAAATGTAATAAGCATACATGAGATAGGTAACACGAAAATGTTTATCTTATTTTCTTTTTTTTATCGTATGTCATCAGAACCTTTTATTCTGCAACACTGTGAACATTTTGAAACTTTTTGCTGTCGATACCATTTCTTTATTATTTACGAGTCGTCCGTTGAAACGTCGGTGCTGGTTATCAATTTAACCCGGTGGAATTCCCGAGAAAATTTTCAATCTTACTTACACGGGCCTTTGACCCAGCCACGTAATACTGGCTTTTATTTTTTATTGTCATGTCGTTAAACAATTTTTTATTAAAATAAATCACTAATGGACAAGAGCCTATCCGTCCAACGGTTTTTCATTAATAGAATAAGCAGAGAGGAAATTATTTGATCATTTTTCAGTATAGGTACTTGATCTGTGTCAAATTTACTTCAAACACCTAATTTCAACGCAATCATAAACTTCATGGTTATGCACGATATTATTTATTGAATTTTGTTTATTTTCATGTTAGTGTTCCCTTCATTGTCGATAACTTCCAGCATGCTTTTTTATATCGGCGATTTTAACATGATTAATATGCATATTTATTACCAATATCTAGTAAATTGAAAGTATCTGCCCAGCCTAATCTCATATTAGGTTAAATGACTTTCATTTTCCTTTCTTTTCAGGTAAGTGTCCACTTCAGAGATCGGGAAAAAGCAAAATCTGGTGTTTGAAAGCATGGTGTAAAGAATAGGATAATCACCAGCCAAAGCAATGGAGTATTCTCAACGTGAGTTTTATAATACCAATTTTTTCGTAAGTCTCAGCTGTTGTATACTTTAAAATTTGTAATTTTGGTTGGACCCAGTGAATGTAAGTCACGAAGAGACATCATGGACAATGTTCTATGAACGAATATTCATTTCACTCACGGTCTGTAATGCCTGTTCGTTGTATGTTCGGTAGGCTGTTGGGTCCTTGTTCCTTGTCCTAGAGACAATAGGCAGGCGTTGGTTGCTAGAATGTAAATTCAAACACCTTCTCTCTTTCGTAACTGTGAGAAAACGGTCACTTGTCTGTTCTCTCCATGTTGTGGGTAGCGGCATTCTATGTTCCTTACTTGTTGGACCACAGTCAGTGAACAGGTAGGGGACTCTGCACTGCCAGTTAGCTGTCACTGCCTGTTCGAGCACAGTCAGTAAACAGGTGGGAGTCTGTGCGCTGCGTGTTCGCTGTTGCTAATTTGCCATCAGACGGTTATTACCCGGTAATGCCTCTTTGTTAACTGTTGGTGTTTGCAGCTTGTTCTCGAGGCGTTATATAACGATATATATAAAATTATAATTTACATTTAAATTCTATGAATGTAATATTACACAGTGGGATGCTATAGTATATTAACTTATCCTACCATGTACCTACCTAACGAAATTATATTTAACTCGCACCCAACGCGCATATCTTCGCACTCGAAATCTAGATTCCCAGGTCAAGAAAGTCTTATATTATGTGGCCACATCCGAGGGTTAATGTAACTGCGAGAACTAATTTTTAAGTGGCAATTCCGTGATAGTTTGAGAAAATACCATTACATCAGGATAACAGTTATATATGGCATTAATTAATTGAAACCTATATTGCCATATAAATGCAATATTACTGAGAATAAACAAGATTTTTTCCAATTCCATGCCTGCCTGTTGAAAGTCAGTTCACTGTCGTCCGTTCGTTCCCGGTTTGGAGAAGCACACTACCAACCAGCCACTGCCTGCTGAGAATCTGTTCACTGTTGTCCGCTCGTTCCCTGTTGTGTGAAACAGACGATCAACCGGTCCCTGCCTGTTAAGAGTCTGTTCTCTATCGTCACCGAAATGCTTGTTGTCTGCCGGTTAAGGAAGCGCGCGACATTCCTTCTTATTTTGTATATTTCGCGCATTAAGTCTTTCTGTGCGGGGTCCGTGCGACGTGTTCGAGGTGTGGCCTAAATAGAGCGAAATAGAATGTATGAGGTTTGATGCTAGAGCTAAATTATTACTTGTGTACTCAATTTAAAGCACGAAAGGGAGGTGGCGTTTGAGGAGCCTTGCCGATGAGAGCAGTGACCTGAAAATGTACATCTTCAATCCTGGAAACACATCACCCGGGGTGCACGTCTCCGGAAGAAGGCCCTTAGGGTGGGTTGAAAGATGGACACTGCGTGCGAGATGGCGACTTAGGCTTGACGTAGACTTGGAATGCAATTCGGAGATACTCGAAAACACCAACACCTAGGAAGAAAATGAACCCCTCAAAAAATGCATCAGATCTATAAAGTCCAACTCAAGAAAAGAGGGAGTGATTTTTTTTTCTTTATTGCTCGTCATTATGTATTCATTAAACATACGATTAACCATTCTTGAGTTGTTGACTTCAGGTGACAAAAATGAACACATACAATGTTATAAATAATTTTATTTGTATCGCAACTGTCAATCTACCATGGAGATGCTAAGGGGCGTGTCGCTGATTTTATAACATTCGAGTGGAAGGTACCCGTTGAAATTCAACGGGTGTGGAAAACATTAAACTTATTTTATAAGAAAATCGCAACGCCTGAAGAAAAACTGTATGCGTGGTCATTTGAGGGGTTCGAAACTTATCTTGTATGTTGTGTTCGTTGTAGTAGACACGCTGACCGTTTTCCAGGTGCACGGAGAGATGAGTGACTATTGGCCCACTTTCATGCACGGGAAACCCAAAAATCAGCCATGCAGACTCATTACTACTTCAATATAACCCAGGTGGATAGATGGTCACCTCGTCCCTCCGGTTCTATTGAACTGTCTTCTGAATGATTAATAGGTTGATCGCTTCCCTCGTGTACATTAATATATTTGCGTTCAATGACTTAATTGAGTTGCGCAATTCAACGTTGATATGTGCGTTGAGTATATTAATCAGGATTGGAGAGTAGGGCACAATCCAGTGGTCGACAATGTCAAAAGGAGCATTTTGAGCAGTAGCCATGTTTATTTGATCAATGAATCTTCCGTCACCCGGACTGCGCCTTCAGCATATAGATTAGTCATAATCATTGGTTTCGGTTGCTAAATACAAAATCTATTGTGATTCTTAGTTCACTTGCCGATTTTCATGTACGGATGTCGTTCATTGCGCAGAATTACCGTTCTTCTTTCGGGTAAGAAGGATGAAGTGACGTCAGTATAATTTTCGCCATTTAAAACAGATTGAAGTTTCGAAACAGAGTTATGTTTGAACCAGATTTTCAGTCTTACATAAGACGTTATATATTTGTATCAACTCTTCGTTAAATGCTCGCTTTCTGCTGTTACATCTCTCCATAGAAGCCATCGTACAGCTTTGAGCACTTGGTATTGTATAATTATGCAGTGTTGGAGTACCAAATTCATTGAGCATGGAGGTAATGTAGCTAGCCAGTCAGGCGACAGAATAGGAGCATTGGTGTAGCGGTGAGATTACGGAAAATACGCCATTATCGAGCCGATAATCCATGTCATGCTAAATTTCATTCGGAAACGATACAATGCTTCAAGACGGACAAAAATCTTACGTAAATTGGTTCCAGACCCCCTGCCCCCCTACATAAGACAATGTAAGATGATCCCAACCCTCCCACCCCCAAAAACGTTTTGAATGCCCCCTAAATAAGTAGGAGTCCATAAATGACCAAGTAAAACTGACCGGTGAGGATAAGTGGATTGAGGTCGACGGTGCGAGTTGTCTTCGCCTGTGTTAAGTTTTCTGTACGGAATGGGAGGGCGGACCAGTCCATAGTGTAGCGCGACAGGTGCTGCTGCACTGGGTCCCGCCCAGGGCTTGGCTGTATCTCATTGGCGCGCCCGCATGTAAGCCGTTGGCGCGCCCTATCCCGCCAACCTCATGCATACGTTCTATTTGAATCTTTCCCGCACTGTCTGAAAGAAGCCAACGGTAGTAGTCCCGTGCTTGTCCGTGTGTATTTGCGTACATTTGAAAATGTCTAGAAATCATTAGCCAGTTGGTAGGATAATTTCCTTCTTTCCATGAAATATGTTTGAAAGAGGGTATTATATTAATATCGGAATGCAAAGTTAGGGTTCACCCGACTTTCGTTCGCTTAGGGCCCCTATGGCCGGCCATGGGAGCCAGACCCTTTCGTGGCTCTCCACATCAAACCGCGTCTCCAGAGTCAATTTTCGTACTCTTTGGAATTCGACTGTATCACATTACACTTAGTAATAAGGGAAAAAAGTGGAAAACCATTGAAGATAAAAAATTCAGGAAGATTTTAATTTTATAAGTAAATATGTTGCTTACAACGGATAAGATTTAAGCGAAAATTCAAAGTGTATATTCTGTAATCTTGGAGACTTTCGTTGTCCAGGCAACTTAAATTTGTTAAAGAATAAATCATTTTGCAATTTTACAAACTGTATTAATAGACCGATTGTTTTTATGTCATAATGCAACTGTATTTGAACATGTAGTCCAACTCTGATAATGATGTTGTGACTTCGAAACCGACTTATTAAAACAGTTTGGAAAATTACAAAGTGATGACTATGTCACGACTCCACAAGGTTACTTCGTCTACCACCACGTTAAGACTTAAAATTGGTCTATTATGACCAAAACCGCAAAAATTTAAAATTACTGTTTGCGATTGCGGATGGTCACTGCAGTTGTTTTTTGTTATGAGTGGTAATATTTCAATTGTCTGACTGTGCAATTTTTAAGAAGAGAAAATATTCCTTTAATTGAGCCACAATTAGCCCCTATAAAATTCCAAGGATGTATCGTTTATATGCGACCTAGGATATTTAACATGCTGCCTGAAGAATTAAAAACTAATTTATTTTGAAAAGTGTTGAAATCCGGTCAAATTCATGCTGCTCAACAAGGAGGAAATTTAACTGAAAAAAGAATGTAATCGGTAAAAATTATTTTGAAGTTATTCTATCTATATGGATAATATGATATGGTATTGATGTAAAAATGGGATAAGAACGTTCGTATTTAAAGTAAATTATCGATGAATGAGAATTTTTTAAAGTTAGCCATTGAATGAAGCACACAGAGGAATTTCCCAGGATTGCGGTAATCTATGTCGTTCGTTGGTTTCGTGGAAGGGACTAGGTGCCTACTCTATCTCTCTCTGCGGCGGTGCAGCTGAATACCATTGCAAACGCGTCATGGATAGTTAGAGTCTCATAATCGATCCAGAATTTATGTTCGAGCATTCCACGCCTCCACGTTTGAGGACGCGGGGGTGAATATGGTTTCCCTCGGGCGCCTGCCAGGGATTTTCATCGTCGTAGTGAACAGCAAACGTCATTCGAAGGAGGGCTTTGGAAGTGGTTCGGACCGTTGAGAAACGATACTCTCCTCCTTCGGGAAGGAACTGGCGGGCAGCTGTTGTTCATTCCGAACACGTTTAATCGCAGAGGCAGCACGAAGGCGAGACGCGCCACATTCCAGTCTCAAGTTCCGCGGCTCTCCCACAGAGGCGGGAGTGCAGGGAGGTTTTGGTTCACTTAGATGCCGGGCGGTGGCGCTTTGAAAAGTAAATGGGGACTTGGAAGTGAAGGGGAGTAATTCCGTGCAGGGTTCTCTCTCGCCATTTCCAGCAAATGTAGATTCAAAGTTACTGCTTTTCGTGAAAGTCGAGCTTATGGGTGTCATTTTTCTATGGATGTACTTCATTTCGTCGTCGGAAATTACTTGAAAATTTTGTTATATTTCAAATGGTTAGATTTTACTCAAATAAGTGGATTAAACAATAAAAAATGCTTAAAACTATGTATGTCCATACCTGTAAAGTACTGTCCCACCTTTTGGGATTATCCGTGTCTAGATTTTAAAATACCAACGTTTCTTCTCCTTTGCCGGAGACCTCCCAAGGCTACTGAGTGTGATTTATAAGAAGAAACCTTGACATTTTAAAATTCAGACGCTGGTAGTCCCAAAATACGAGAAAGTCTTTACAAATGAGAAAAATAAACGATAACAAAACTGAGACGATGATAAATTATTTGCTCATTGTGAATTTTTACACATTCGTGTGTCTCCGAAGCGGGTGACTACCGTTAAAGACACAGTGCTTGGAATTGAATTAATTCAGTTCAATGCCTGTGTATTTGTGGCAGTTGTAAGTCCCGACAATGTGAAGAGCGTTAAGAAATTTGATCATTGTAAGTTGTGTGAAAAAATACATTGCCTGAAAAATCGCTGACGAGTTGCGAAATAAGTAACCCGTCATCCGTCTCAAAATACTGTCTAATCACCATGCGGATCTACGAGCCTCAAATTTTATTTATATTGGAAGCATATTTTCAAAGAATCCTTGTTCTTATAGCTAGGTAATTGAAGTTTTCGTCTAAGCGAAGCTCAGAAAAAGATTTACGACCTTTTTAGGCTGCAATATTTTTTAATAATTGCCACAAAGAGGGTAGCTCTGAATCTTATTTAAATATCCTTGGATTCCAAAACTATGAATGCGCGCTATTCACGCAAAAAAATGATCACCACAAATTTTCATTGTCGTGCATATAAATCGGAGACACTCCGGGACTGCATTGCTGCCACTTTCATGGCATAAGACTGAAACATACTACCTTTTTTATGCCAAATTAGACTACCGCATAGTTATGTGCCATTTCACAACATCATCCATCCTAATTATTTCTATTTTATTATTTTATGCCTAAGACTGAGTACCTAACACCATAAAAGTTTTATTCCGATTATCCATTTTATCACCCTGCGTCTCTCCATTTAAAGAAAACTAATTATCCCAATAAACAAAACTGATTATCTACCTAAAATATAAAAACTAATCCCAATATACATTCGCTATTTAACCCAATAAAGGCTTTGGTAAAGGGTGTGGCGGGAAAATGCAATATGAAACGATTAATGAAGTATCGTTCAATTTTTTCTACATAATTTCAATTAATTATATATAATTTCAACAATTAATAACCATCAAAGAGCAAATCCCACCGTGGCACACAAACCTTGGTGCATTATTAACTTTTTATTAATTTCACTATTGCTATTAGGGACACCGTATTAAAGGAATGACAGTTCCACTTATTTTCAAAGAGTTGATTTTCATGATATTAACTCAAATTGACATTCCGTGAAAAACTGAAAAAATGACCGTCACCAGTATTAATGGTCTTTGCACAATACCTGAGGTTTTTCAATGTTGTCAAAGTTGTCTTTACTCTTATATGATCAGCCCAGTACAAAGAGGTTTGCCTACTGTTATTCTGAATAACTTATCGCAGATTAATCCTATTTAACTTTAACGGATATATTTGTCGGGACGGAACTCCGTTGAATCATCGTATATTAAGTAACTGCTCTGAAATAATGCAAATCATGAAGTGGGTAATGTACAATTGTTTGGAAAATTATTTGGACATTCAAGCAAAACTGAATTTTAATTTAAAAACTATACTTTTACTCTCTACCATTAATGTATGGTTAAATAGTTTTCATTATTAATTAATTTCATATTGTTCATGAACAAATATTCTCGGCTAAGTTTCTTCGGTCTCATTAGGTAGACCTTAGCTCAAGCTTTGTATTTGTTTGGGCGTGTTCCACTTACTTTAGAGGAGTGGAGATGGAATCAATGACGATAGCGGACATGAACATAAAGGGTAGTCTGCATGCGCGAATCATTTTATGCTTAGAATGTGCCATGCCATAGGGAAAATTACTTATTCTCTTCATGGAAGAATTATTTGCTTTGGGCTCATATTATGCAGAAAATGTGATGAGTACCTGGAATGCTAAAGCCACACAAATATATTTTTGGAGTGAGCTGTTCAAGGATATTTTAAATATACCTACATTTTACTTGCTGGTTATTTGATATGCGAATGGAATGTAAAGTCGATTTTCTGTCCCCCCCGCATAAATTGTTGTTAATTCCTTTACTGTGGCGTAGGATGTCAAACCATACCCCGAGTTAGGCGCATGAATTGGTCATAAGGCTTTTTACACGTTATGCACGGTAAATGATCCTGGAGAATACATTCCGTGAAAAATAAATCAGTATAACCTATCTATTACCTACAAAGATAACATATTCCGTTGAGGGTATTTAACTCTGAATGTGCACACATTCAATGCAGTTAGACATATAAATTATTTCAGGCATTGTTTCGGACAGCAGTGAAAGGGAAGGGCTAAAATAATTTTTTAGAAAGCACTCACGTTTCATTCGTTTCCCAACAGGATTTCGGTTTATTTTCGGAATCAGGAATTTTCCCTTTCCAACGGAAGAGAGAATTATACTGCTGCGCTCCGGATTCAAGACTCCGCAGTGGCTAAAAAGGATATAAGGGAGGATAAGAAGAAGAAGGGGAAGAAAAAAAATCTGATATTTTCCAGAAGGGGATGGTCCGTAGACCGTTGGGGAGCATTTCAACGAAATGCGGAATTGCGCTTCGAAGTGGCGTGCCTAGATGGACGGAAGGGATGCCATAGTCGGAGATAACAATCACTCCGGCAACGAGGATGGCCTTACGATCCGATGGACGACGTTCTGCGGAAAGTGAAAGGAGGAAGAGAGAAGGTTTTCTTGTTTTTGGCCAGTCAAGAGGAATCGGAGGGGAGAGAGGGATACGGAGAGGAGGGGAGCGGCCGATGATTGCCCCAGTGGAGACGGACAGGGTAGAGGGGAAGGAACTCTTGGTTTTTGGGAAGCCTCCTCGGGAAGATTTATTTCATCCTACGAGGATGACTTGTCTGCGCTTAAATTGTCAGGGCGAGGTTACAGTCCTGGCGTTTTGGAATGGAGAAAATATTTTATCCTCCCATATCCGTCATAGACTAGCTCGGTCATCAACTGCGGAAAAATCTGTTCAAATCCACGATAGTAATTTTTTGCATTAAATTATTGATTCTGCAACGTTGATTTCATATTGTTTAGCTCTGGAATGCTTAATTTTCTGGAAGGAATGCTTAATTGCCTGATGAATCTTGATTTACAAAAATGTTAACGGTTTTACCAAAATGAAAAAAATTGACTTAAAAAATAATAGTAATGGTCAAGGATTTGGTCCAAAATTCAACTCCTAACCTAATTTTATATATATGTTAAGCATTAAGTTTTGGTAAACCTTATGCAACTTATCATTGTAGCCCTTATAATGGTTGAAAAATACAATTGAAACGTTCGCAAATTGGTTATGAGTTGAGGTATTTTTGAACCACATCCTGGATAATTACTGCTATAGATTTTTACAGTGTGGTAGACAATATGAGTGAATTTGATAATCTGTAGGTTCTGTGATTATTTTTTTAGCCAAGCAATCTTGAATGTATAATAAAAATCATTTTCTTCCTATCTTGCTTTACGCGACAAATGAATTGTTTCGCGAAGAAAATAAAATACATAGGAAATCCGCACGCTTCGTTAAGAACTGCAACGGGCGAATAGGATTTGTGAAAAGCTAATGGGAGGATAAGGCTTGGATCCGTGTGAGACTCTGAGGTTACACGCTCGGCTTAGATTTCTGGAAAAACTCAGATCAAGGTGAGTTTCAGTACGACACGGAGGTTACCATCATTAACCCGCGCAATATCTCTAGAATTGATATAAGCGACACGTTAGAGAGATACAGTGCCAAACTGATAGGCACATAAATTCCTTTTTTACACGCGCTATTGGTGATTGTAACAAAAACAGCGTGATCCAAACATAAGACACACCATTAATATGCAATATTCACATCAGTTCTCCCCACCCTCCTTTATCCTTTTCTCTCCCCTCCCAGGACTGGTGTCCTAACGCCCTCTGCCACACTCCTCTGCGACGGATCGGAGAGTAGTGTGCAGATGTAGACGAAATAAACTTAGCAATTTCAAAAGTAGGAAATAAAAAAAATTGATTTTCAGATTGCATAAAATCTTGTAAAAAAGTCTTCACTTGACTAGGTGCATGATTGAGTCGGTAAAGCATTCCACTGAACTTGGTTTATCAATGTCCTGTGTTGGAATTCCATGAGATATTGCAGGTGAATAATAAACCTTGTAGTACTTTTTCAGAATTTCCCCGTGCGTTTGAATTAAATGTTTCTTGGTAAATCATCGAATGAAAAAAATTACATTAGCGTCCAGTAACGTAACAGTCCTGGTTTTTAAGGAACTTTTTCAGGTCCAACTTCGTGGAGCCAAGTTCACGCTAACGATTTTGTTCCGAATATTGTTCCAGCAGCAAATTGCCATTTTCAATATCGTTGAAAATGGAAATTGTTTGAAGTATTCGTGTATAAATGCTTAACATAAAACATAGGTACCATTCATAAGTATGGATAAATAATAAGCTAATTATTTATGAAGGTATAGTTTTGCTTAATCTGAATAATAATAATTAAACCATGTGGTACTTTTAGGCAAATATTACTTCTCATGAAAGTCAATGCGTTTGGCCGCGTTATAATGAATCTCACTTTTATATAAAATAAGATCTCACCTTTCTAATGGTATCAATATATTATCCATTTACCGCACTAGTAAAAGTTTCGAGATATTTTCCTAAAACTATCTCGATATCTCTTCCGTTATTAAAATAAATAGTTTGTTATGACACATGTCACCAAAATTTTCAAATTGTGCAGTACGTACACTTTAAAAAAAATATTTTTAATGATAAATTAGCTACTCGCCGTAATAATGTTTACGGTATCACAAAATTACTTCGGTTGCGAAGGTGCTTTCAACGTACTACGTGAAACATACAAGTCAAGTTAATGTTTTAATTATGTTCATTTGCTTAATTAATGAGATTTTCTTTCACATAAGATACAAGATTTGCATCATTTATATAAGTACGTTTATTTCACCATTCTTTCAGCTGCGTACACTTAAAAATAAAATTCGAAAATTGCCTGTATTATGAATAGGGGAAAATTTCGCTCAAACTACCGTGATTTAGGCTTCTATATTCAATATCACCTCAGCAGCATTACATTTTCTTTAAAAATTTAGTTTTCAGTTATGAAAAATATTTTATTCATAAAATAAAAGTCACAGAAACGGAATTTTACGTTGGAATGTCAATAAAATATCGATTTTCTACGCTTTCTCGAGTAATTTGGTCATACTCCGTCAACGAATGATGGTGGCGATAATTCACTGAAACCCAGGTCGTGAGTCAATTTGTCTTGTTGTTGTTGTTGTTGTTGCTACTTGCTGTTTTTTTACCCTGAAAATGTCTACGGAGTAGGCAAAACCCGGTGAATTAAATTTTATTGTGTGGAATATATAAAGTATTTATTTTTATTTTAGCGTAAATATGCAGCTCCACAAAGTCACGCCTGAAACTGTGCAGTTTATTGTCTTGTAGTATTATCGTATAAAAGTTATTCGTGCCATTTGTCTTACTTTTCGATTTTTGTTTTTAGTTTGTAATTTCATGATATTTACCATCGGTATCCACAATAACTTAAAGGTACAACATTAATTTGTATCAAAAATTGTATTTAGAAACAACATAATGGTTCTTATTATCAGAACAAACATTCAAAAACATATCCTTTTATTAATCTCTGATCACAATTTAATCCTCAAAACTTTGTTAAAATTATTAAGGAGTAGGACGATAGTAAATATCATCCTACAGTTAGTTTTAAACTTTCTTGTGGTGTATGATTTTTCGTTAAGCCAGCTGGTGATATTTCTGATTTAAAAAACTGTAGCTGAAAACATTTCGCCTGAATTGTCAACAAATACATCACCCTCTTTTTTTTAACTTAACACTAACTGAATATAGTGCTTCTTGTTTTTATTGCCTTTCAAAAGATACTCGAATTCTGGTTTTAAGCCGGTCACATATAGTTTTTTCGAATATACTAAAACGTTCCATATATTCACGGCCACATTTGTACTCCCTTCGGAGCACAATCCAGGACGAGTGAAAAATCGCCTTTCGAACGCTTGTGTGCGGAGGAATATGTTTTTGTTGTATGGATATACAGAGACCATAAAAGTGAGCCGCGGCTCCTCCATGACTATATAGATGTGCTTGCGAATGCATGGCAACGGGAATACGGAGGGTAGACGTTGGCAAGGAGATGGAATATGGAGATGTGTTGCGGATATACCCCTGGGAAAATCATGAGCGCAAGGGGAGCGTAGACGTATCCCAGGGATGTGTCGCATAAAAGGGGTCCTTTCAAAACCCCGTGACCGTATTCCCACCAGGCGTACCCTGGGGTGGCAGGGGCACATTTGAGTGTGTACCACAAGAGTGGGAAGGGTATAGATACAGGTACCGGAGCGTTAAGGCGGATCCACGTTCAACATTACAACATAACTTAAGGACGTAGATTAAGAAGTTGAAGCTTAAGGACGCGAGTCATAAACAGAGAGCTCACAGAGAGCCTTGAGAACACAAGGAAAAATATGGGTCTCTATTCAGCGTAGGTACATACACCAGTAAGGAGCTTAACTTAGACTCTTAAGGTTGAGTAAATGTGTCAGATAGAGAGGTTAAACGTAAGTTAAAAGACACGTCTTGTTCACCTATAAAAAGTGGTCATTAAATACGTATTAATAATGTCATTTTTAACGCATTAAAAATTTCCTTAAATTAAGTTTTTTTATACATTTGACTCCAATTATGTGACTAAATACAAACAAATTTAAAAGTACAAAATATTTATACAGTTTCTAAAAAAGTAAGAAATTTTTTTTTCCTAACAGTGTTTGTAATAATCTAATAGATAAAAAAATTATTTTTGTTTTGGCTAATAATAGCATTTATAAATTATTTCTTACCTATATTGTATTTATCATTAAAGTATATATTATATCACTATGTATTTAGGTTACCTACATTTTTGTATTTTTACGTTAATGGTTCACTATGCATTTTTTCTGCATTTTTGACCCTCACGCCAAGATGATAGCTTCTCACAGGTAGTACAATTCTGCCTAAAGCTCAATAATCAAAATTGTATTCTGAATTACTGTAAATTCTTCGGAATAAGGAATCAATATCTATACATCTATCTTTGTCATTATGAAGTAAAGTTGGCAAGTTACGACAGAGAGTTATTTTTTAAGTTTACCTATCCGAGGCTAACTTGCCGGGTGCGCTATACGCGCATGCGCATACGCGCTACCAGCGACAAGAAATTGAATTTCAAAAGTGAAGAGAAGTTCTTGGATTGTAGATGGATTAAATTCTCACTAAGATGTATCGCGAGCTACCGTTTTTCTATGAATAATCAGAACGTTAATAAAATGACACTTAAGTCAGTTTAAAGTGAAAGCACAACAAGGATGAGAATGAAGAGGAATAAGGAAGCAGGGTCTAGTTTGCGGCTTGGGAGGGTTTTCAACGTACCCCTGGTCCATAGGATTGCGCGAGATACCTCCGGCGGGAATTCCCTGAAGGAAACCATAGCAACGGAGAAGCGAGGAGCTGCTCGGTTGATGGCTTGTGAAGGGAGTCTGAGAGTCCCTTTGTGGGACTGAACGGATGAATGCTTTGCCTTGAAGGGAATATTTCGCAGCAAGGGACGATGGATGGGAAGGAGGTGCGATATCTCCGGCGGAGGGATCGGTTGTGCTTCGGTTCCTGCGTGCAAAGAACGGCTTCAGTTTTTGCCGTAGCCGCCGCGTTCCCGTGAGGATCAAGGGAGGGTACGATTTTTTCTTTCATGTATCAGCAAATCTCCTAAGTCAGCCTCTATCTCACATTTTTTGCCGGAATTAACGTCAAACTATACCTCGGCTTTCATTTTCGGAAGCCGAAGCAAAAACGACGCACGTGATGTTGAATGTCTTAAGCAGCTCACGAAGATGATGTCATAATGAAGGTGAATACCGGTTTGCTAAAGAGGCAGTCGGTTGAATTAAGAAGATGGTTCGCGTGAGGGCATCTTTGACGTTCTTGTTGATGGCCAAGCATTCGCTTGTATCGAGGATGACCTGCGGTTGGATAGTTATCAGATCTTGGCTTCTCCCAGTTAACACCCAGTTGACTACGATCTAAAATCCGTCATGGCTTACATGTCTTTGAAAATACTCGTCGATACTTTGATTATGTTTTGCAAGTTTCGTCTATCATGTCTTTCTTCCTTTGACCTTGCGTCCTGTATTATTCGTGGGTGAAGTCTATCTTTTACGCGTCAAATGTAATTTTTTGAATTGTTTTTAATTTTATATGCGTAATTTTTAAACATCTAAAGTAAACGTCTTGAGGAAAAAATGCGCCCAGCGTTTATTTTGGTGGAGGATGTAACACCTCTATGAATCAAATTGAGAGGTTGGTTCATCATATTTAACTAATGAAATTAAGTTATTCTTGCGATATTTACGAGGTTGACAACGGATGGCTATACCTGAACTAATAATAATAATTATATAAAGTTTTCTCAGCAAATTTAGGACTTGACAATTAACTAGTGACGGGAAACACATAAAATCAAGTTAATGGCGGTTAAAAAACCACCCAGGTGGAAATCAAACCCACTGTAGTACATTGAAAGCTTTGTCGCAATAAATCTATTTTACCCAATGAAAATTGAAATATCTGTCTTTATTATCTATGCATGGTTGAAGTGCGGTAAAATAACCTCCTACGTCTGGCGATTGATGGAAAAAATTTGGAAGAATGTTCTCAAATTTTTAGAATGTAGTTTTAAATTGCTACCTTAGAAGTTATACACGTGAAAATTTGAAATTTTCTGTACGACAATGCATAAATGTGTAAACAATCCTCGCATAAGGAAAAAACGTGAGTAGCCAAATGACCTGTTTATAAATAAAATTGGAATTTTTTTGTTATTATCGTTTGTCACTTGGAAAAATAAAAGAGTAACACGCCACATCAGTACCGCAATCTCGTATGGTTTATTTCCTGCATGACGACTCTGTATACAACAGCTTTGCTAGATTTATCTTCATTTTTACATACGCCTGCATGGATTAACACTCGGAGGACGGGAGGTTCGCACTACCTAGAAGGACGGGCAGGGTTCATTTTGACCCATAAAGTTTTTCGGCATCAAACAGCTACTTTTTGCTCCCGGTACTTTATTTTTGTTCACAAATGACATTAAGAAGGCCTTATCTACATATTAGCAATAAAAATTATTTGAACTAATTAATTGCTTATAATAAAATTATTTCAGTTGATGCTCTTCAGCAGTGCTCATCTTAGGCTTGTCTCAAGCATAACAGTTCGAAAATGAAGACACCTGACTGAATATTGTGCATATTTAGATGAATATCCTTTTATTTGATAAATATTAATTTTACAAAACCTTTTCCAAATAAAAAATATGCATCATAATCACATCCATACACAGACATATGCATGTGCATATATATTTGGAAAGTTGTAAAATCACTTTTTCGCACAACTTACACATATAGTTATTATTTCAGCACAGTTTCCACAAACACTTCTATTGCATTGAGGACATACATTGGCAGTTTTCTTTGTGCAATTGTTAAAAATTTGACGTTTTCTTTTCTGACCCTTTGGGGTAGTGGCGTGCGTTTCCCGGGAAGATGATGGTTTCGCTCCAATTAGCATTCCACCACTTCTTCAACCAGTATTTGAATATACTTCTTTCCACTTATTTTGCTATTTGTCACTTCTATCTTGCTATTTTTTATTTTCTATTCGTCACTTCTGCTATCTGCCTGGTAGCCACATTCCGGGAAAACCCCCCGGTCCTAGAGTACGTGAATGACACGTTCACCCGCGATAAAAGGAGCCGATGACAGAAAGAAAGCATACGGAAGGTTTGGCGAGTTTTTCGGCGTCGGAAAATGTACCCACTAATTCTAGGAGGGACAAAAGCAATAGGCTTTTCTGCTCTCATAAGATTAAAAACTCTTTCCTCCTCTCTTTTGCATCCCACAGAGTGATTTCCCTAAATCTAAAGAATAGGGGATTCGGAAATGATTTTACAACTTGAGAACGGCGCATCCTCTAGTCGGCTTTCAGAAGTAGTGTGCCGACACTTCGGCGACAAAAAAGGTCTGGGCAAACGTGCGTATCTCTCGTGAGAGGTCAAAACAATTTGACTAAAGATTGTCAGGACTATCCTTATCCAATATTGCGCCACTGGCCGCTGTAACTTCTCCCTCTGGGAATGGAAACTTTGCTGATATCATTCCTATCATATAGCTGTTATATTTTATGCTACATATTTTAATAATGAAAATGATCATAATGTATACAACGGCAGAATGGATGTGACATATTTTCAATCGTATTTCTCTGGCGATTTCGATTGTAAGTCAAATTCAAAGACGATTTGAAAGTGAAATATTTCATTAATTTTGGTAAGCCGCAACCCGGAGAGCTCCGCTATCGACGAATGGCATTCAAATGAAATATAAAGGCTTAAAGTACTGATCAAAATTTGCGCTGATATATTTTAGTTGATAAAAATAAATATCAGTGATCTATAGGAGAAGAACATGGTGAGAAAACTTGACATCAATACAGAATGAAGTAATGGGTCAAAATGACCCATAGCCGTCCTTCCAGGTATAACATCAATTAAAAAATTACGAAATTTGTATTCCATATTAGTAAAATATAAGTAAAAATGTACAAAGTCACAACATTTAAAAAGAATATAATCACAAATAAGTAGTTTTTTTAATTTTGAACGCGTGTTATGGGTCAAAATGACCCATCCCGTCCTTCTGGTGTTAACGACTGTTCGAAAGTGAAAGGGAATTTGTGAGCTTGTGGCCTTACGTTTCAAAAAAATCTGAAAAAAAATCTTTCGGCTTGAATGCGTGTTCCATTCATTATCAACGAGTTCTTTATGATAACAGAGAAGCTGTCCACGGAATACTTCACATATATTTCAACTTTAAGGTATCCAAAACCACCAATAGCGCCAATATTTCCTAAATTATCTCTTAGTATTACACATTAACTGCAGTTTAACAATTCATTTATTTTTTAGGGGTAATAATCATTTATTTAACGTGCCGTTGAGGGCCGTCTCTTCCTTAATCATCGGGATAAGGAGTGGAAGAATATTTTGTTATTTTTTAGTGATTCTAATGTAACATTCATGCACTTGAAAACACTCCCTTTCTCTTTATGGCGTTCTGCGTATCTTTTTGCCAGAATCTTCCTCTTTGCATTTTAGTCCATTCAGTGCACACATATTCAAACAGTGAGTCAGACGCTCACTTGATGTCGTGGGGGATTTTTTTACACGATTGCTGGATATGGCGGATGACTCTTTTACAGCAATAATACTGCGCCAAACGTTTCCAGTCTCACTTTCAACAGATCATGGGTTTTGTCATTGAATTGCAAGATGTTTTAATAAAAGTTTTATTGATGCTGCTAAAGTGCAACAATAATTTCTCAATTATTTAGCGATATGTAGAGATACTTTTGGTGGAATCCGATTTTGATGAATATAATAATTTTCCTCCGACAGTAAGTCACCTATAGAGTAATAATGACAGTGACAATATTATTCTTTCCTAAGATAGGGGTCCAATATATTACTTGAATAAAAATAAGATGGTTGCCTCGAGGATAAATTGATGGAAAAATTGCTTTGTAAAGAATATGAAATCAATTATAAGCGATGATTTTACATCCTGCCCCATTGAATGGTAATGATATGCATAGATATTGCCTATCCTAAAAGGTATATTTCTATATATTTAATAGGTTAAGGAAAGTGTCAAATTATTGAAAATGTTTTTAACACATATTCACTATGATAAAATATAATAATTCACGGCAAATAGGTCTTAGAGATTGTTTTTTCCAAAAGCCAATTTTTAATGCTTATTCAAATGGAAAACAAGGCAAATACAATAAAAATTTCTCTTAAAGAGGGAAGGAACTGATATTGTTTTTCCATTTCAGCCTATTAATAATTGTTCCCACGTTTACGCGTGCGCATTTTTTTTGCAAAAGTTAAGAAAATCTACGAATTTGTTTTGACAATTCATTGCTAACGTCCATACATGGTTGTGTTGTCGACGACAGCACTCAATCTCGCTGCCCGATGTGACGCAGCGCTTCGCTTGCCGACTGACGCACTGAATGAGAGTCCTCGTTTCACTGACATGTCATGTCGTTTCATGAGTTGATTGTCTTCCCCTAGTGTCCGGATGTTGGGCTCTTCTTCATCCGATAACATCGACTGTCGCTCCGGATGGCTTTGAGGGCGCGGCGTTTAATCGCCGCGTCTGCCACCGGCCGTAAATAATAGCATTGGCGATTTGCCAAAACATACACAGAGAGATGGGGTGGCAGAGTTCCTCCCATATGCTTCAAATTCGCATCCAGCTTCCTCTTCCGCTGTACCACGCAAAATCAACCCACTCCACTGGCTCGCCTGTTCATTATTTTCACCCCCAGAACACCCCCAAACCTCCCCCCCCCTGTCCTGCGTCATTCGAAATCCAAACGGAGGCAAGCGCTATCCCCCTCTATACCCAGTTGCTTGTTCATCCGGTCTGTGGTCCGATAATTTCGCTGAACGTCGACCCAATGGTCTACAGGGGTCGGCAACGATGCCACGCCATGTCCAACGTTTCGGTTTCACTGCGTTCATGACGAGTTTTTCTCCTTTTAATCCAAGATTTCAATCCTTTCCCTCAGGCTTAAAGAGTCACGAAATTGAATAAGAATCACTTGCTGTATTTTTTGAGGTATAAAGAATCCCTGAGATAGGCGATTTTGTAAAACAATACAACCATATTCTTGTGTCAAGTTAATCCCTTGAATAATACGATAACATATATACATTCGTTAAATAAAACATATTAGACATATACTATGCATTAAAACATAATGTTATGATCATTCTTGTCACTATATACAATTTCGCTATTTAAAAACTAATAAATACTTAGTAAATAGTAAAATAATTGTATTCAAATATATGTTTAATAAATAGTTTTAAGACAAAACTATGTAAATAAATTACAAATTCTGTAAAAGTCATTTTAATAAATTGAACAAATACTTTTTCCAGGAGCAATACATCCAATAATTATTAAACACCGCATTTATAAATGCACATTCCATTATAATACGATTTCCTCACCTTGAAAGTTCTTTCATTTTTCGATAATTAAAACAACTAAATAAAATGAATGAAGGGCCACAATTAAGATTGAAATTTCTTTCGTTCGTCTCTCCCAACAATGAGGTCATCAGTGGAAATATGTATGTAGAAAATACATTAAATGACTCTCGATATTTAGTATTTAATTATTATTTTAATTAATTTGTCAAAATATGTTATAACAATCAATTAACTTTAATAATTATAATCAATTAACAAGTTTTTATTTAAATATCATACATAAAAGTAATACTTATCAGAATAGGCTATTCCCTACAAGTAAATTACGTTTAACTTGTTGATTGCTAAGGCTTTGATCTAATAACTGCGGTAACCGAATGATAGTCTTTTCCCAGGGCATTGAAATAAGTGAAATTTAATACATATTTAGAAAATCTCACAGACTCAGTGTGGCATGTTTCAAATAATACATGTCTTAAAGTTTTGGCTTTTGATTATTATCTTCTATATCACTTTAGCTGATCAGGTGGTGGCGCTTGTACACGCCATGAAATAATTTATATTATATATTTCAATTTTTTTTCATTATCCGCGTACCACTGTAGAGACATTGCTTGGGAAAGGTTAAATGATGCACCTTCAATATTCCTCTTTTAAATATAGTTTTCAATAGTTTTCTTTTAAATTTGAGTTTAAAGGAAATAAATTGGTTGCTTTTTTGATGCCCCTCTTTTAAATATAGTTTTCAATAATTTTCTTTTAAATTTGAGTTTAAAGAAAATAAATTGGTTGCTATTTTGATGCCCGTGGGCAGCAGTATCCTAGAAATATTGACTTTACACCGCTTGACCTCTTAGAGTGTAACAAAAAAGGCTGTGTATGCGTTAAATTTTGATTATAGTGAACTACGACAAAAAGCTTGGAGCTTGAATTTCGAGCTTGGGAAAAAAATAATGTTCCCGAGCACTAATCTTGGACTCGAAGTAGAGTACTGGATTAAGTGAATCCGCTTGCTAAGAGGAAATAACGTTTACATTTGTCAACCGTTTCGAGAAGGAGTTTCTTAATCCACATGTCTTCGAAAGGGTCCAGCAACTTGCTCTTTTCTGACCCATACCTTTCTAAACTCTTAAGGTAAAAAAAGAAAACTTTTCTTTTTCGGAAACAGCGACGTAGTTGGAAGTCGAAAGACTTCCGTGTGACCACGAAGTTAGTCGTGGAGCGCCGAAAAATTGGTGGAAGTGGGAGGTGCGCCTAACTTATCAGGGCGTGGCGGTGAAATGGGAAGGGATAGATTAGCCTGGGGTGAACAGCTTTGAGAGAGAGGAGGGATAACTGGTCTAAAACGGCCGCCAAAATGTCATGTGATGCGTGAGAGTGGTGGTTTCGAGCATCAGCGACTCTGGCCCAATCTGGGGTATTAACCCGATGGTAGGCGAAGTTACTTCGTGGAATTGTGACATGCGAAAGAATTAAGAAAACACTATCAACACCCAATTATAAAACACTTGGTGACTTTACGCAGTCCTTTCAAGGCAACTGACCGGTTTCGATGCTGAAATATCGTCATCAGGAGTTCAAATACAGTTTCATGTACAGTTTGCGTCTTCTTTCTAACCACTTTTGATGAGTTGCACGTAATTTCGTACAGACCCTAATGTAAGGCAGTAACAGTGTGAAAGAAGTTATAAATTAGACGCCAACTGTACTTGAAATGTATTTGAACTCCAACAGTGATGTTTTAGCATCGATACCGGTCATTTGTACTAAAATCAGCGTGAAAGATTAGCAAGTGATTCATTCTTTGGTAATTCAGGGGTCCTCAATTTGATCCACAATGGAAGAAAATTTTGCATTTCTCGGGGATTTCGAGGCAAAAAAATGTTTAATATAAAAATGCAAAAACTTGAACTATTTAAGGTTGTATTAAGTATTTTACACTCTAATTTGCACTTTACTTCGTAAATATTAGCTCTTCTATTCATAGTGTTTCAATGTGGACTTCAAAAAATCAAAAGCATGTAAATATTTATTACAATGACATACAGAATCATTGAAAATGTCATCTTAGAGCAGTGGTGCTCGATCTTTTTCGCAAAACTCCAATGTCAGTGACAAAAGGTTTGAACGTATAAGAGTTCACACAATACGCATAATGCACTAGTTTAAGGTGGTTGGAACGGTAATCATGGGTCATTGAGTTCAAATTTTAAACAATTTTGAATAAAATAAAGAAAATTATTTAACCAAATTTAATTGTAATGCATCTGTATATTCGTTGGAACTCGCCTTGACAGAAGTAATGCAAATGATACAAGAATTATATTTCAATTTTTTTCCTTAATTAAAGCATGTTATGTTTATAATTGTCGGCGCTGTATTCGAAATTTAGACAGAATTGTATTGAAATAGGTTATTTTCGAATATTGGACTGGGCGTGACTCTTTGATATTTGTTATCATAAATTATAATAATAAGAAATGTGGTATTTTGCGCTAATAAAAATCTTTTCGTATTTAATCGAATTGTATCGAAAATGTGTGTCATTTTCCATAAGGCTACGTGTTAAAATAGCATTAAATTTCCAAAAAACTACAAATTGATACATTTAAATTTGAATTGATTTTAAATGGAAAATTGATATGCTTAATTGTTTTTACTTTTATCCATTGATATTACTACTCTGAACAAGTGTCGATATTACACGAAAATCTGCACGTAAAAATCGCTCCAAATAACAAGTACTTTCGAATCCCTTTCACTGCCCGTACGCGACACTTCGAGGAATGCCACCCCTGGGTAGGTACTTGGCATATTGATTTCGGGAATGAGCCAAATCTCTCAATGTATCTGTTGCTAAATTGAAAAATCTTGTCCAACGTTTTCAGGTGATCCTCTTATTTATTTAAAGAGCTGTCGTTTACGGCCTATTTGACTCAAATGCACTCTGTCACTAAAGTCCTAATTTATCACTTCCCTTGAGCAATATTTAAAATATCCATAAATTGAAGTTATGTGCATGTTTAAGAATGGATATTAATCTGTGCCATTCATCAACCTTTATTTAATTCCAGGGAATAAGATAAAACAAACTAGGTTTTTACGGATTCTACGTAATCTACATAAAATCACACTTTGGTGAATAGTGGTCCCAATGCCCCCCTGAACTACTTCCGGGGGGAAATTCCCCACTGGTTGGGAACTTGCTAACTCTTCCTCGTTGTACTTTTCGTTCTCAGTTTATCTTCGAATAGATTTTCGTTTCAGAAACTTTTCTGTTTCCTTTATCCTTCTCCTTGATTCCATATTTGTTCTAGATCCCAATGGACTTTACCTATGGCGTGTTTTTCTATATTCTATAGGAAAGCAATGAATGTGGTTGCCGCCCTTGTACTTAATTTTTTATAATAGAGAAAAATTAAATCGTTTAGAATAGGATAACTCCCAGGGCTTCTTGAATTTGCAGTCGTAATTATTCCGACCCCGTTAATTCATTTTAGATCTCTTTGTTACCCCTTCGTCCTTGTGACCTTCCTTTCTCTTTTTATGGCTTCACCGGCAAATTGAATGCTCTCCATTCCTTCTTTATCCCCGCAATTTAATTTATTTCTTCGGATCCGGGACCTTTACATAATGTCTAGAATTGAATCTCATCGTGAGATTCCAAAGAGATCTTATTATGCCTATATTAAAGTTTCTACTAATTAATATTATCATAAAACTTCAAAGAAGTTCTAACTATGAATTATATCCCTAAATAAAACTCCAAATCGTTTCAATTAATGAGTCTTATCGTAATAATCTCAATATTCTCAACCTTTGATTATCAATTAAATAAATCTATAAATATGTCCTTCCTAAACTCATATTATTTGAGGTTTCAATGATCTACAGTTTCAAAATGTTTATTGTGAAGTTAGATTCTAAACTATCATCACCACCATCACCCTTGAAGCACGGAATGAAATTAAGACAAACTGAATTGTTTGAAATGCCAAGGCGATACACAAAATATGGCGATAAAAGGCTAAAGGTAGCGATACCTAAATTAATCACCTTTTTAAATGTTAGCATACCTTACAAACAAACTATTTCAGGATAAAATGAATGTGTAAATGATTATAGAACGAAAATCAATGATAAGGATTGTTTTTTCCTGTTTACACAAATACTAAACTTCAATTCATCATTGGATTAATTCTTATGACAAATATTTATTTTAGTTGATTAGCTATTTCTGCTTACACAAGCATCACCTGACGTGTCAGTGACTCAGGGAAATTTATATTGTATTAGCATGTACATTATTATTTACTTGTGTAGATTATATGTAATAAATTAATGGTATCTAAAAGTTTTTAACGCTGAATTAATTAACGCAATGCAAAATGTATTAACCTACTATTAGTAATTCTGTCCTCAAAAAGGTTTCAACGGTAGTGATTCCTCCACAACATTCTGTCGTACCCCTCACTATTCATCTCCACTTAATATCCGTAAGCATTGTGACCTTTCCCTATGCTCTCCCTCTCTTTCCATTTATCCCCCTTCTTTTATGATCTCCTATCTGTATACCATCATTCCTTAAAATATATCCATGGTTCGTAAATAATGGAAAATAATGAAATTGGGTATTTTCCAAAATTTTAGATTTAAGTATACGGATCTTTTCATGTTACTTTAACTCGCACAAGCTTGCGGAGCGAAAATAGTTTTAAAATTGATTCAACATTAATTGAAATATATAAGATTAAAATAGTCGAAATTTCAAATTTTTCTTCGCGGTTGCGAAACGAAATATGATTGGCTTGACGTCATTTTCACTGAGCGATAGTCGGAAGTGAGGGAGAAAGTTAAGAACTGCAGAAGAGACCGTATATTTAAAAAGATTTTTTGAAAACGAAGACAATGGCGTGCAATAGTTTTATTAAAACCACATCCGTTAATTTACCCAAAGTGGATATGTTTATGGTAGGCGTATTTACTATTTATGAAGAAAGACGACCGATTTAATGCTGCCGAAATTCGTGGAGCAAAGTTCAAAAAATATAAGTGTAAAGTTTGCTTGTAAAATCGTAATTACTGTTGTTTATCATTTTTGGTGCATATAATTATGTATTTGGTGTATGAACTTTATTAATTGTTTTTACAATGCACTCTTAATCATTATGATACTTCTTTCTTTCTCAATGTCCATACCAGTCCATGCAACAGTAAACAAACAGTATCTTAGTAACATATCAAAATAACACAGTACTTGCCAAATGTTTGTGCTGCCAATACCCAACAAAATTAAGACGTTAATTGCGATGGTGGGTGGCGTAACATGGTGGAACTCCTTCATGATGCACAAAGGGTAAGAAAAAAAAAGACTTTGCTGTTCCACAAAATAAAATATATATTTGCGACCGGTTTCGATGCGGCGTAAACGGTTTCGATACGGCCAGATGATGATACGCCGTATCGAAACCGGTCTCAAATATTTATTTTATTTTGTGGAACAGAAGTCTTTTTTTTTTCTTACCCTTTGTGCATCAAGACGTTAATTTGTGATTTGTTAACTAGTGATTGTTTGTAGAGGTTTCTATAAGTGGATTCTCTGCTAAAGAAATACTTAAAAATAGATTTTTTACTCCTAAATGTCTATTCAAAGTTTAATTTAAGTGTTGTTATATTATAAAGCTTCTCGTGAGAGTTATGCTGATAATGCTATAGGATACGTCCAAGTGAAGAGAGATGGACCACTGTACACAGCCATTGCAAGAATATGTCCAGAACACATCGTGCGAAGTAAAGCATACATTGTGCAGGTGGACATTAAGGAATCCAAGGAAGAAATTTCAAATATTCAATGTCGTGATTTCGTGAATAAATTTCTTGTTCAATATTTTCACCGATGTATTTGTACATTGCGGCACAAAGCATCATCTTTATCCCTTAGATGCCATTTAAGGGCACATTAAGAAACAGGAAAACGTTCAAAACTAATTTCGCCGCACTTGTTTCCACCGTAAGCATAAGGAAACGCCTGGGTCTAAATATAATCAACGAAAATGACGTCACAGGCCATTCGGTTGTTTTCGGAGTGTGCTCGGGAGCATTCATAACCTTCGACTTTCTTTAGCTTTTATAATCGAAATCAATACAATTTGATGAGAAAACCTTTAGCCAATGCAGTAAGTTCAAGTAGCAGAATCAGAATATCGATAGTTTGAAATACGTGGAAAATACCCAATTGTATAGAATAGAATAACCTCCCTCAGGTCCTCTCGAGTTTGCAGTCGTAATTATTCCGGCACCGTTCAATCATTTTCAATCTCTTTCACAGTTTATTTTCACCAATTAATTTACTTCTTCAGATCCAAGACGTTAACCGTTTTGTTAGTCTTATTATGGGCATTTCAAAGATTTCACGTTAACTGTATTACCGTTAAATTCCAATGATTCTGAAATCATGGAATATCAGCTTTAAGGTTTAATGAGTTTCTAATATTGCACATATTCTCAGTTTTCACCAGTTATAATTACTTTTATCGTTTGATCTGAGATTTCAGTGCTCAAACGTATCATAATATTCGTATATTAAGAATTTTGTATCTAGATAATGGATAGTAATTAAGTTTAACTTCACGGTCTCAGGCGCTACTTTGTGGAATAGAATTCTCAATATTAATGACTTCGTATAGTCCACACACCCGAGTAGATAAATTTACCATGGTAGGAGCCTACCGGGCGTTTGCGTTACCAATTCATGTTGTAAATGGTTACCATTGATAAAAGCTGGTAAAGCGAAAGGGGCATTATCTGTAGCTAATAACTGCATAGCAGTCGAAGTCCAGGTCGGTGTTAAAGTTGTTTTTTATGTATGGGCTCAACGAAATATTTTATTTATTGCTAATAATTAAATTGTATAGAATAGAATAATCCCCAAGGGCCTCTCGAGTTTGAAGTTTTAATTATTCTGGCAGCATTCATTCAATTTCGATCTCTTTACTTCACTTCCATCATTGTGCTCCCTACCTCTCTCTCCCTCCCAACGGTATCACCGGGAAACAGTCTGCTCTCCATTTCCACTTTATTTTCGCAATTTAATTTACTCTAGATCCGAGACTATGGACCAGTTTTCAGTTCTGCCTCTTTCTCTCTCTGTCGGCCATGCTTTTCTTCTTCTTCTGCGAGACGCGGAAGTGGAATTTTCATCTGTCTTCTGCCCCCCTTCCTACCCCACCCCACCGCCCCCAAGGATCGCTCATGTCGGACCGAGTCCATTTTTTTGATCGTAGTACTTCTGTTTGCTTCGCTCGAGTCTCTGTTTGTGTGAGCACCGAGCTCAATTCCCTCCCCCCCGCCCCCCATATCTAACTCAGGGGCTCTAACCCGGTTAAGAAAATATATATATAAGTATATAAAGTTACGGTCCGAGCCCGAGGAGGCATGATGAAAGTATGGGAGGGGTGTTTTGTATGTGTGTGTGTGTGGGTAGGGTAGAAGGAATGTGGAGTGAAGAAATGGATGAAATGAAATAGTGCCGACCTAGGCAACCAACCGGGGATTGAGAATCTTTCATTCGTTCCCCTTGTCATTGTTCATTTTTTTACACTCTGCTGCAAAAAAATCCAAGAGGATTGCCAAGGGATCTCGCGTTACTTGTGGTATTTCTACGACCTCTCTCCTTCTCTCCATGTTTTCCCGTGGGCGTTATCCTCAGCTCTTGATGCGTCATAAGCGCTTTTATCATCCTCAGAAATTCTTGACCAACTTCTATGGAAACTGTTTTTGATTACAAAATAATCGTTGACCTACCGCTTTCACGCTGATGCATCCATCAGCTATTTTTCTTTGCTGAAATCTTTGAAGTTACTTAGCGTAGAACCCTATATGTATTACAAGTACTTATGGTAACATGCCACAAGATATACATGTGTCACGTATGTACACCTCTGACTTATGGTGAAATGAATAAGCTCATTATTAAACTCACGCAACTATTTTATATGTGATCAAAATCAACGATTCCCGAGTTGATTACACTTTAAAATCGTATAGATAAGTTAGTTAAGAGAAGTATTTCCAAACTTTCAAGCAATCAAGTAATCTAGATTTAAATATCACGTTTGTAAGGTAATCAAAAGCCTATTTTCATTTATACCTACTACGTATATCAATGTTTATTTGATTTTCTCTGAGGAGATTTACTTTTTTAGAAATAGGTTGTCTTTTGAAGGGTGTTATTCAAAACGTAAAAAAAAAACATTTATGTTTGTGTGATTCTAGCGAGAATTCAAGAACTGGAAGTTCAGCCAGATGTAGGAGCGGAGAAGAGAGGAATTTGAAGTGAAGACAGAATATTCTTTGAGCACATTACATTCCATTGAAAAACTTTTCCATTTTAAAAACTCTTAATTAGCCTTCAAAATTATTTTTCATCCACGAATAGTCTTGGCTGAAACTTTCAATCGCGCTCAATTAAGTTAAAAAAAATAAACAAGCGGCTAAAATCCTCACCAACTCCTTTTATCACCATTTATTTAAAAAGCTTTCCAATGGAGATAAAGAAGCCTTGGAAAAATTTGTGATTTTCAATGATGAATGCGCGAGTCTTCACTCAAATGGAATACAATTGCTCATTCAATTTTATTATCACCATTAGGTAAGCATTTATGCTTACCAACTTCATAGCTTACCGTGCTTAATATGCATTTTGTGTTATTTCAACAGCAATCAGTTAGCGTGTACGTCAGAGATACCTTCAAATTCCCCGGGGAAACGGCACAAGAGAAAACTTTATGTCGTCCCGAACATTTATATTCATTCCTCAGCGAACGTTGAAATTTTTTGTAGGGAGTTAACGGAATTAAAACTTTGATCATTCAATGACTGTTCAGTTTTATTGACACGATGAAGAAGCCATGAGTAGAGGTTATTTAAGCTGGAAGAGAAACCTAAGTAGTAAAAGTTACCGTTACCATGAAAAAGACGCTATAGACGTGGTGGACATCGATCGGGGAAATAAAGACCCTGAGTGGAATTGTACGGGGTGATATCTTTTCATCATGCTTTACGTTGCAAAATAACACCAAGTATCGCCTGCGTCCATCAATTAAACCATAAGTAGCTGCGCATGTTCGTAAAGGGCAACTGGACGGCGTGGCTTTCATCATTTTGATAGCACAAAATAAATTATCGTCTTTAGGAGTTATTCGTCGAGAGTATCTTCACATTCCATAAATGTTAATCAACCTTAATTTTCAAACACCAAGCGGTCTGATTTTTTTAAACTGACAAATTAGAGCATTATAAATTATATCGTATATATATATTATATTAATAGCAGCAACTTTGTCATTATTATCTATTATATATTTTAATTAATCCTGAGGTTTTTATTTTATGAAATACGAGTAAATTACCATGGGAAAATATCCGCTTGAACCGGGAAGGGAAACCGTGATAAGGCGAAGACGTCGACGCTACCCAAGCTTTCTAATCCTCATTGCAATTTTAGAGGATCAAAGGGAACTCGATGCTATGCTCTCGCGGTCCATCAAGGATGGCAAAAGTAGGGAAAAGAGAACTTCTAAGAAGCCACTACCCGTGACGTTGAATCCTAGAGTGATACTTAGCACTCTCGTTGTGAATCACTTAAATTGACTTAATTTAATATTCTCCCGGAGAATTATGCTGACTTGTATAAAAATTAGCAACAATATTTTACTAAAAAGTCAATTCAAAGTATTTACTTGATTTTTTATCTTAATTTTTCTGTGTGTTGCAATTTGTTTCAAATTTTTGTTTTCGGTAAAAACTGACAGCATTTGTTTTAAGCGCGGGCTATCACCTGTCTGTTCTGTTAGCTTCTCCAGGTGAAAATAAATTTTATTACCTACTTAATTGATTAATTGTACGATAAAAAACTATTTCCTCAAACAATTCATAAATATTTAGTGAGAAAATTAAAACTTTACAGAATGTATATAGCATGGCTATTGAGGGCTGTAACTTTTCCTTAAAAAAATCATGAAATACGCTTACAAAGTAAACAAATTTAATGGAATTTAAGGCGAGCGGGTTAAACCGTGATTACTTCTCATATCATGATTTGAAAATGTGACGATGGAGTACGTAGAAAATTGCCACGCGAAAAAATCCATGGATTGGCTATTTTTCGCGTGGCGTTTTCTACGATTCTAGTGTAATATTTTATCACAAATTGTCTCATTACATTATAGTTTCGTGTTTAATTACATAGATTAATTAACTTTTTCCCCAATGATGTTGAATAGGAAAATTTGGATCACGAGATATTTTTAAATAAAAAAATAAATTTTAATATGACCTGCATACGACGTTAAGGGCACAAAACCCATTTGATGCGATTCTTTTTGTGGTTATGATGTGAATGGCATGAGCTCATTTACTTTTTTATGGAATTACAATAGGAACGTTTAATGGGGGATACAAGCTTTATTTTGAAGTTGATTGTGAAAGCTTCTTTGCTGCGGGCCGTGGCTTAGTTTGACTTGCTTCACGTTCTTTACCTACTTGCCATTTCTTAATTGACTTATATCTCAACCAAATCATCCTTTTTTCCCAAAACATTTCCCTCACATTTTAAATCTCTCCATCCCTTGACGTCCATCTCCAAAGGGTCTTTAAAGCTCCATGAAACATTGGCTATCCTTTCTCGTTCATTTAAGTTTGGGATGGGGTTTTGAGGAATAAAACACGGTGGCCGTAATGTCCATGATGTTGTATATGGTAGTTAACGTCTACCTTTCTGTGCGTACGTTAATTTTGATTCTTAGCCTATTCATTAGAGTTATAAATACGATTGAATAATTTAATTCGGTTTCAGCCCACATGAAATTTAATTTATCAGGATTCACTTCATAGAAGTAAATATTATGCATAATTTAAATGAAAACGCATATTTTTCCTTAACGTTTCCTCTTTATACTAAGCGTTTCGCCGACACGGAGTTAGAGGTATTTATAAAACAATTATCAGAAGTTTTCTCATAGAAAATCATTTTCTGACACTTTTTGTGCCTAGTGAATCAATAAATTGGGAAAATGTGCTGGAAAAATAAGAAAAATCATTATAAAAGTACAATTGTTTTGATTTAAATAATTAATATTAATCCACATGACTCAATGAGCTTACAAACAATAATTTCGTAGCTCGTTTCGGCTGAAACCATAATACATTGGAAATATTATTGTATCCACTTCTTGGCCATTTTATAGGAAAGTACTACTAAAGACGTGTAGTATTCTATTTTATTTTATTGCATTTTATTGTATTGTATTTTATTACTTAGTATTCTATCCTCTTCTTTTAACAGCAAAGTCTGCATCATTTGCAAGCATTGCTTCCGATTTCGTGGAAGCAATTAAAAATTTTAGTAATTCTTATGAATTCAATGGCGTACTTTGAATCAGTAAAATAAACCATGGTAATACTGGTTTCATATTAGGCCTAAGGAAAAAAATGCTTACCAATCATACGTAGAAAATTTAAAAAATAAATTATGCCAATTTAAAAATTTTAATTGGTGACACGATAGTTTTAGTCTCTGGAATAATTAATGTTTTTTAAACCCATTATGCATCATCGTATCAACGAGTAAGTTTAGAATAAAGTAAACGGAACGGAAATGAATACAAGTCTACAAATAGTTACTCTCTCCATTGCTGGAGTACTTTGCAAGAATTTTCGTTTTCGTACGCGTGAGAAAAATATTTTTGCATGACGAGGTAAATAGAAGAGATTCACGATGTTTATTATTTTGTCCCTTTCTAGGGTACATTTTTTTATTCTTTCGGTACCTTAAACAAGAGACAGCCGTCGTGAATTGTTTTGGGTTAATCCTTAAAGCCAAAGCGGCTACTCCCTGCTGCTTCCCTTCGCTTTGCCGATATATGTGACTCTAAGAGGGAGAAGAGTCAGCCGGTTTTGCTGCAACATCAACTCCCTCTTGCTATTTTTATTACTTTTTGCTGCTAGCTACAGTGGATGCCATTGCCGTAAAGTCCCCAGTGTACTTGGGAAGTGATATTGAACCGAAAGTAATCGAATCAACGTCTCCCTGTAAGTGAAACAAATTCTGTACTGCTTACACTCTTCCTTGATTGAAGCAATGCTTGCCTATTGGGTGCTAATAAATATAAAGTGGAATATTTATCCAAAGTGGAATTCGGCCACTAGTAACTTTATTTCCGACACTTAATATGATAAACTGATCAATTCAATATCGCCGATTGCCCATTTTAATTGCTTCAGTATTCTTACTGGTTCTATATATTTTGCTCTTATATCAATGAACCGTAACATATGTGAAAATCCACACGTGTGAAAATATATATTCAATGAGACGTCACAGGCGTGACAAGTAAAATGCACTGGCACAAAGATGAAGAAACTCACACGTAAGTTTTTTTAATTTTCGGCAGCACAACCGCCTTCTTCCGAACAAGAGAGAGCTAGAGGGAGGACTCTCTCTTGTTCGAAAGAATGTTTTGTGCTCCTGAAAATTCAAAAAACTGACCTAAGATAGCACAGGGTAAAACTGAAACAATAATATTGCGCAATCGGCCATGTTGAATGGATGAGTAAAGCATTTATGCGTCGGAAATAATGGTACTCGTGGCAGAATTTTAATGGTGCGTTATATTTAATCTAGAACAATGCATAACGGAAATAATTTCCAAATTATCACAGCATTATTTGTAAAATTTATGGGCTAATTACATTAGGTGAATCATATTTCCCCAAGAAACATGCATCCTTAATAAATTCATAGAGGGTTATTTTCATAGCTTGCAGGATTGGTTTCTTTTGCAAAATTAGATTTAAAATAATGGCTATGCGAACCCTAAAAAAAGTGTCATATGGAATTAACCTTGACGAACATTTACATTTTTATTGTTAAATTTCTTTTCCGATTCGAAATTACGGGGAATTTTACAATATATTCCAAACTTTCCTTGAGTTCAATGCCATTTTGAAAAGCGCCCCCTTATGAACCGCGTGCCATTATTGAAGAGTGTGTAAAGGAAAACTCCCAATATAAATCAATGGACATATCCAATATATCGTCAGTGGGCTTTATATTTCTTGCAAAAATAAATTACTTTATCGCAATTCAATCGCAAAGAGTTTCATCAGGGAAACAAATTCATTGCAGGTTCCTCTTATTAGGAAGACAAATGATTTATAATAATTTTGTTCTGAGTTTATTACTAATCTTGAAGTTCTTTGAAAAAAGTACTGCTTTGTATTATAAAAATTTTATTTTTCTCTTGTTTAACATGAGTGGCCTAGGAGTGAGCGAAGTAAGGGTAGTCAGATGGCATAGCTCCCTAAAAATAATACACATTCTGTATGACTATCGGAAAGAAGTAGTTCCATAAATACATTTGATTGGAAGGGCCACACAATAATGACAGGGAAAAGTATAAGAAAGTCATTATTTGCAATTTTTTCCTCAGCGGAGTCAGCGAGCCAGAAGGAATGGTAACCTAGCTACACAGAAACAAGAACTTTACCACAATATGAAATAAAAAGGGCATACTACCGCTCATTTTCACAAGAAATCTATTTACATTGAAATCACACATAATGAGAAAACCTGACGATTATGTAGGTAAAGTGGCATTGAATATAATAAACTAAAGGACTTCAAATGTCTAACGGGGGACGAATGCATGTAAAGAGAAGAGTTGACGTGGCTAGTCATGGACAGCGTTCCGTTGCGTAACTGGGAAAAGCTCAGGAAGAAGAAGAAGAAATATTTTCGCAAATTTTTCAAGGAATTGCATGTGTTTACGAAGTGTATGCCTAAATGTGTTAGAATCTGTCTTGCAAACACAACGTTGCCATCCATCGTTATTCCTCCATAGTTCCAATGTGATAATAGGCTTACCGTCGAAAAGCTTTCTTCGTGGATTCACCCTAAGAACGGAAGCACTCCGGGCACTTACTCGCCGTCGACCCATTAGGAAACCTACGGCAATTTATTATTTCGAAGTTCCGTTTTTTTCGTCCTTAAAGGGCGTGCCAAATTTCAGCGACTCGGGAAGTCTCGGTTTAATTGCATTAGGGGAGATTTGTGCAAAGCCTTTTTTAAAAGCCGTAAGGTTTCGACCTCCGTGATCCGCTCGGGTGGTGCCAAAGAAATACTTATTACTCGGACAAATTTCGGCAGGTCACGAGACGTTGGGATCACAGAATGGAGTCAGGAACGTATTGACTAAAGAAAGTACGCATATACAAACAGTATTGAGGACGAAAACGAGGTAAAATTGACCAATGCTCTACTATGGCCTTAGAAGATGAAAAATATAAGTATATATTGGTATTTTAATTTATAAAGAAACAATTTAAAATATTTACACGGAACCCTAAATTCATACAAAGAAAAGAGGAAAATGTATAAATATTTAAAGAATGATGACAAAATGTTTATTGAAAATTGAAGTTAATGAGGGTAAGGAAGCCATTAAGCTTTAAAATAGTAAGTGGAGTGCTATTAGCAGTTTGAGTTACAAGTTACGAAAGAAATCTCATATGTTTTTGTCAAACATGGATAATGCAAAATTTTCATTACTATGTAGTGAACTGGTTTCGTTTTTTAATACACATCTTGAATGATTTCGCTAAGCATGCATAAAAATTCGGTCGTGACTATTGTGTACAAAAATTATTTCCGTATTCCTTCGATACTGGCTAGCACACCACTACTTGGCGGCGTTGATCCGACGGACGTAAAACGTACCATATTGAAAATAGTATTTGTATATGATATTTTAAGTACATTTAAAGCTGAAAGACCAGTTAAATCCACATTTTTATTATCCCTTCTTTTAAAAAGTTTTGTTTTACAGAGGGATCGTCAATAAAAATTAATAAATTAACAGTTTTTTGACAAAGCAGTACTCCTCTCAATATAATCTCTCTTTTATCATCTTAAGAAGTCATACTTTTTGCGTTAATAATCTATTTTACCGAATAATGCACCCATAAGTAAGAAAATCATAAACATGGACTAAAATTGATTCCATTAGGCTCCCTAGGGTGTACACCAAGTCCGGAACTCGTAGTGTTTACTGGTTTTAAACAATACTGATTGTGCTAATTTTTACTTGGTATCCTAATTGGTCACAGAGGTTGATTATTTTATAAATTTCTATTTAATATGTATAAATAAATAATAATTTTGTATTTAGATTATAACTACGTGCGAGTAAAAACGGCAACGCCGTGCCGCGCCCGCCTATTCGCGTAGCGACTCCTTGTTGATTCTCAGGGTTATATACACGTTACTAAATAACTTAGTTGTGTAGCGTATTGGAAATGCAACGTTATTTGCAAAGTACATCTTTGCGCTTCGAACAAAGAAAGATTAATGATGAAAAAGATGAATTTGCAAGTGAGAACCTAAATTTTCCCAAATTTGCGCCACGGCTAGGAGAGGCAAAATAAACGGGCACTTTTATATTCGCACCGCTGCAGCACAGATAGATAAATGCCAAATTCAAATTTTCTTTTCAGTAACTAAACGGATGAAAGAACAAGCGACATACTGAGATAAATTACATAAAAGTCATTGGTCTAGAAGTAATATTTCTAGAAGAGTTGAAACTAGATTGCACATTATAATAAATCCGATATTAGATTTTTTCCAGTAGCTTGACAGTCTTACCGGTTCGAAGAGTACCCTAATAGCAAGAGAAAAAGAGTACCATTAATAAATTTTCTTCTCATTTTGCGTATTTTTGAAATAGAACTTCTATACTTTCGCTACGTATTTTACGCCTGTTATATTATTTTTAGAGTAAAATCATGTCATGAGTGACACGACACGGAAAAACGTCAGATGAAGTCAGATCTCTTTCATACAAATTCCTGGTCATTACTAATCGAGCTGGAGCTCTAAATGGCTTTCTAGGGAATATTATTTATTACACAGTAAGTAGCTAAAAATTGGAAATCTCAGAGACATGAGTGTATACGGAATTTCCTTTATAAAAGGGGAATCGAAAAATTTCCGTGAAGATCAATTTTCTTTCATTCATTTAAATTTGAAAAATACACTTACAGCTTCGAGACTTGGACTGAAATATTCCTCAAACCTTAAATTTGTATTATGTACTAGCGAAAAGTGCCCATTGAAATTCAACGGGTGTGAAAAACATTGAACTTATTTTATAAGAAAACCACGAAGCCTGAAGAAAAACTGCCAGCGTGGTCATTTCAGGAGTTCGTAGCTTACTTGTACGTTGTGTTCGTTGTAGTGCACACGCTGAACGTTTTCCAGGTGCACGGAGAGGTGTGTGACTGAAACAAAAAAATGGGCCACATAGACTCATTACTACTTAGATATCACCCAGATTGATAGATGGTCACATCTACATCTACATACTACCCCGCAAACCGCCTCAATAGGCGTGTGGCGGGGGATGTTAGGACACCAGCCGTTTACATATAAAAAAGAAAACGCTCTAATGAAATTACACCTAGGATTTATTAAAGTCCCTTATTGTTCGGGGAAAAAACGATTTCCATACCTATCCGTTCGGCAAAATATCTCTCTTAATTTGTCGTTTCTGTCGGACCTGGAAATATAGTGGCGTTCTAATATGATGTTCTCCGTGTCGCTCTTAAAGATATATATTCTCAATTGCTCATGCAATCTAAGCCTTGCGCGCAGCCTCCGAGTCTCTAGCGGCTCCCAGCCTAATTGGTTTAACATCTGTGTAACGCTGTCCGTACGCCCGTAGCAGTTTTTGACGAATCGCGCAGCTTTCCTTTGTATTTTATTAAGTTCCCGGATTAAGTCTTTCTGCACCGGATCCCGTATGCTCGCTGCATATTCAAGGTGTGGCCGGACGTGTGCGAAATAGCACCTCTCTTTTACTTTTTCATCCGAAAATCTTCCCACGATACGTTTGACGAATCCTAGCTTCTTCAGAGCTCTGCAACAAATATTTCTTTTATGTGTTCCCCACGATAGGTTCGAAGTTATCGTAACTCCTAGATATTTCACTTCATCTGTCGCCTTTATGTTAACACCATCCACAGCATATACATGGGGATAGTTGGACGACCTCCGCAAGAAATGTACTGCCGTGCATTTGCTCAGATTAAGTTCGAGTCCCCACTCTTGGCTCCACACATGAACGTTGTTTAAATCCGATGATAGAGTTAGTCGCGTATCACCTCGTCCCTCCGATTCTCTTGAGCCGTCTTCTGAGTAATTAACAGCTTGATCGCTTCCTTTGTGAACATAAATATATTTGCATTCAATGACTTAATTTAGTTGCGCAATTCAACGTTGATATGTGCGTTGAGTATCTTAATCAGGATTGGATAGTAGGGATAGTGGGGCCCTGAGGGATTTTTATTATAGCTTATGTTACATCCAGATACATTTTCGCACTACATGCGAAATTTCAGTTCAATCGCTTCAGTAGTTCTTGCGTGATTGAGCAACAGACAGACAAACACCATTCAATTTTTATATATTAGTTTGATTTTTTTTCTTCTTTCAGGAGAAATAGGTTTATTAATTTGAAAAATACATATAATGAAAAAAGAGTTCATGAAAAAGAATCATCTAGATATTAAATTTTTATTTTTGAGCATCCAATTTTTATGTAGTGAACCCTTAATTGCAAAATATTAAATTAAGCGAAAATTTGAATATTTTTCCTCTCTCTTCCATGATTGCAAATATGGCCACAATCATTATTGGTCTCTAACTCTCAGATTTTTTTATGAACTAAGATTGCGTAGCTATGTCTTAAATTCAATTGTTCTAGGAAAAGTTATTAGAACGGTTTTTGGAGCTTAATTAACGTTAATTGTTTCAAAGTTTTTTAAAGCCATTATATATATATATATATTGCGCCGTAAATTCTGGACCGATACACTGTTTTTTAAATGAAAGAAGTTCCACTTCTATCGTACGCCCACGAACCGACACAACCAGATTTTTTGTTAAGGGTATGGCCTTGGGCAAAATTACCTCATGCTCAAGAGTGTTCGCGTTTCTTCTGCCTCAAACGGGATTGGAGGTCAAAGGGCAATTGACGTCACCGTGTGGGAATTGGGCTTAGTGGATTTGGAGGGGAGGGAAGCATAGAGGAACAAACTCGTGGGAGCGAGGTAAGAAACAAGTGAGGAATGGCTTGCGAGTTATGAAAGGAGTTATGGAGGGATAAAAGTGAAGGAATGGGAGTAGGGGCTGTTCCCTTAACTCTCCCTACCCCGGAAGAAATTTATTAAAGGGCAAGCAGGAAGTAATGCTGAGAGGGTTGGTGAGGCTCTGGGTTTCTGTGCCTCCCATAATGTTTAAAGGGGTGCGCTTGGCTCCTTGGGTCCTAATGCTATTGTAGGGGTCAGTGGCTTGTTTTGCACTCCAAAGGAGACCCAACTAATCTCCTTCATTTTTTTAATGGACAGCACTCATTGGCCAGTTCCGTTGCTCACTACGCCTGCAGAATGAATTACCTCTTTTCTGATGACTGGCCGTTCCTTCAGACGCGGGCCTCTTTCGGATAGATCCCTGCCAGTATGGGAAACGAGTTATTCAGTTAATTGAAGCTCAAGACCTGGAAGAGTCGACTGTAATTACTTTTTTGGTAACTCTGGAACGGCACCAGCCGAGCTCAGGGTATTTTTTTATCTATATTTTTGTTGTTCGAGATGTTGGGAGTGGTACTACAGAAATAACTACAGAGTACATTTTATGGAGGGAGTTGGTCATTAAACTCTACTATAGAAATAATATAAAAAGTAAATGAATCTTGGATCAAATAGACACCAATACAACCGGTCCAATTACACGACTTAGGATTATGGGCCACCGAATTAGTATATGTAAGAACAATGAGTGTATGCGAAATGAAAATGCTCTGTTGGTTGTTTTGTGTTACGGAAAGGGTTAGAATTAGAAGTAAAAATATTAAAGGATCCTTCAAAAATGCAAAATGGGGAGAATATTAAAGAGAGTAGTACCCATTGCTTTGGACGCGTGGAACGGCGCACAGAGACATAAATGAGTGAGAGAGAGAGTAATAAGCGTGAAGTTACCTGGTGATAGAAGTAAAGAGGTAGACCCAAGATAAGGTGCGAATATTTGTGTTTTGAGGAGCATGAAGGAGAGGGAGTGGAGAGAGAAGCTGGACAAGATGGAGAGGACTAAAGAGAACATGCGACCTCTTACTAGGAAAAAACGACTATGCTAAAGAAGAAGAATAGGACCCATTTTTCGTTTGCAATTAATCAACGCTACTAAATTAATCCAAAGACGACGTTGCAGCCACTCTTAATTGAACTTTAAATGAAATGATGTTGTATTAACCGCGCCCTCTTCGCATTGTTTTTCACTTGCGAGATAAATTGCCGAACCACAGAGGTAAGCGGAATTGAATTCCTCAATACCAAATGGAGCTACAATAATTTAGTAAAATAATGTTGACCGCTTCGCTTGCGCAATTCTCTATCCAATAGCCATGCCACGATAACCCTTTTTCTCCGATGTATCGCCCTCTTATTTTCATGAACAGTCTCGCTTTCTTTGTCTCAGAAAATGTCATTACTTTTGTCATGATATGATTTGTCTTAGTTCAGTATATTACGCATTGAGTTTCTAATACAATACAATTAGTAGTATGTTTATCTGGACCACTACTGAATTAGTTTGTTGTGCCTTGGAGGTCATCTGTTGTGTGTGTGGATATAGCGGGTAGCCCCCAAAAAGTCCATGTGAAACCTTGAGAGCAAAAATTGCCTAGAGCTCTGTTTAGACGTCTAAAACCCTAATGATTCGTTTCAAGTTGTCCCATTTACTAACGTTAATTATTGCAGAAAGGCGAGCTCCAGTTCGGAAATTTATCTAGGTGCAGGATATCAAAATGAAATTTTATAGATCTATCAATGATTAGAAAGAGAGATAAATGATTGAATAATTTTACTAATGTTTACTCTGTTTAAAACTGTCTTAAATCTCCATTAAATAAATAGTCGACGAAAAACATCGAAATAATTTTATTTGGCGTAATAGTTCTCAATGAACTTAAACCTCAAATCCATTAATTTACATGAGACTGAGAATGGTGTTTAAATTTCAAAATTGTTGTGTATTACTACAGCTGTGGAGAAAATGGCGATTGAAGATATTCTTAATATTAATTAGGCTGAGTGAGTTCATTCCGAAATTTATCTTTGAAGCTCTTAATTTAATGAGTACGTTGTCAGAATGGGTTTTCCTCATTATTTCGGAGGAAAGGGTAAGGTAAACAGAAAGTCATTGTTTAACTTATAATAGGACGTCATACTGTGGAGTGTTTAATTATAATTTCTTATAGAGGTTATTCATTTCCTCGAGGACTAAATTTTCAACCTATAACGCTGCTCTTTACATCAATTAAATGCGTTTGAAAATTACATTTTGCTCATATATGCGTGAAAAATCGCGGCATGCGTTTTTTACGTTTTAAATGTCAAACTACCAATAGAATTAATTTATTTTAAGTTACATATACGATCGTTCTTCAAACAAGGCAGAGACTTGATAGAAGCAGGACTATTTTGAATGTAAATTCGGGTAACATCTAATATAAACAGAATATTTAAGAAGTGCCTGGCTGACTCTCCATTTATCATCTAGGCAGGTTAACTATAAACATATGTCTCTTTACGCATATTTTGATAGGGGAAGTAAGCGTAACATGTTTTTGTTTGTGAAATTAACTAAGACTATCTAAGACAAGGTCTCTGTTTTTGCCGTAATTTTATCTTGCTTTTACGTATTACTAGGCTGCACTGACTACATGAAATTCCTTTATCATTTGTTATTTTGTGGCAAGTGATATGTATACTGTACGTGTAAGTATTTTAAAGCTAAATAATTTACTTAATATAAAGAGGTGATTTCACATGTATGTCATTTAAAATTATTTATCGCCTATATTCATAACAATCTACAATCATAATAACCTTTAATAACCAATGATATAAGCGGTATAATATAAAGAATTATAATGCGATAAGCGTGGCTATACTTAATATAAAATCCAAGCAAAATAAGATGAATTGGTAATTACATCATACATGTTAAATAATGTTTCACGATATTATTGGGTGCCTTGGAAAGGGCGAGTGTTTATTTGTACATCTAAATGTGATATAAAATGTTAACTTGTTATTATTACTACGCGCCGTGCTGTTAAATGCTCCTTTAAGAAGATATCTATTTACACTCCCAAATAAATTGAAATATAATTGTCCGACCCCCTTTAAAGTTATGTGTATTGGTATTCCAAATTAAATTTTCGAATTCCGTCACTTAGTTCGTCCAATTAATGTAGTAAATATTCAACGGAAAGTTTTATTACGTAAAGGAAAGTCTCACTTCATACTAAGCCATCACACGTATGAAAACACACCTTCCGATAAGGAAGTATAAACGCAGGTATTAGTAGTAAATATTATGTGATGTCTGTTATCGTTGCGCGTTTGGATCAATAATTCTGTGCGAAATGAATTCTTCCTTTGTTTTTACGACCACCTCTTCCTTCGTATTCATCCTCTCAGACACCTTTTGTCAAAATAGCTGCTGCGGTCAAAATGGAATTTTGGACGCACGATAGCCAGAAGTGATCTTCTGTTTATGCAAAGACACTTGGCAACAACAAAACAGTTGTAATCAGCGAAAGATCACACAACGGGCGACGTTAATGTTTCTCCTCCATTTGGAAATATTGAGTCCCTCCAGTGCCACCATGTGGTCTCCTCCATAAGCCAAATTCTTTCTCCTCGTGGAGAGAGCCACCTGAGAAATTCTTAGAAAAGCTCACAAATGTTTTTATCCAGCTTTTAGCATTACATTGCCACTCTATATATTATTACTCTATGAGTATATCAGCGGTCTAAGTAATATGACAACAATGTGGATATAATCAATGAAAAAAATCAGTGGACTTAAAACAGGATGTGATGATCATGTTCTCACCTTCATTTCACACTGTGGTATAGGAGACGTAGTTAAATGTTATATTAAATGGACAAATAATATAAATGCAATGTTGTTGGTTCAACCAACGTTTAACAGAATTAACTCATTGCGAAATGACGAAATAATTGAAAATAGCATTGCGAATTTCCCACTCTCACACTTCATGTCTCCTTCTGCGGACTTAACCGAGAGCTTGTCGCTCATGCCAAAGCAATTGAAATAAGCAAAGGGTTACCGCAGCAGTTTTCACAACTATACGTAACAACTTTTCCTTTATTCATCTCTAATTACAGGTTTACTTGTTAAATGCTTAGTATTATCCGCAAAAAAGTCTTCTGCATGCAATTTACGATGAGGTAAAGTGTCCAAACTCTTGCACATTTAAATAATATTGAAGGCTGTTGCCTGCGTCAACAAAGTATATTAATTATCTTTAAATCATGGTTAATAGATTTATTTGAATTTTAACAATGAATCATTTCGATTATAGTTTTAGTTAGCAGTAATCATTTATGTATAGGAATTTCCCTGCTAAGAAATATTTAAAGAACTATTATCCATATCTCTCTGAAATGCAGAATATTTTATCTAAGGATAATGTCTTTTTAAAAATAAATTTGTATTTAATAGTAAAAGTTGTAGTTTAATGATATGTAAATACTTTAAGCTGTAAAGTATATCCCGCTTAATTTTAAAATTGTATACTAGACGTTTACTTTATGGTTTATGTTTTTCTATGTGGAACGTATAAAAATCATTTTTGGGAATATTTATAATTTTAAGTAGCAAAAAAAGGTAGTTTGCATGCAAAGGTTTTGTTATTTGCTTTAACTGCATGGAAAAAATCTCTCATTAGGGAACATTGTAGAATTTTATTTACCTAAATGCCAAAGGTCATCAAAAGGTTTTAAGCTGGAGATTGGGGAATAATACGTATTTATGGCTAGGGCCCCGTAAGAGTAATGAGTGGCTGTCATAACTTAGCAGAGGAACTCGAGATGTTCCTTTTGGTTGGAGTAAGGCCTTTCCCTGCCTTGACGAATAACGCTCCTCTTCAGAATAATTTACATTCTCTAAAGGCTTGCTGTAAATAAAAATAAAAAGCATAAAAGGAATATTTTGCCGCGAAGCTGCAGGAAATATTTTTGAAAGCTGCGAATCCATCCTGTGGTTTATAGCTTTTTCGAAAATTTTTAAATCGTGTTGTAAACTCCTCCTACACCCCTAGTACGCAAAGTGATGTGTTTATAGCGATGGATGTGAGTTATTATTTACCATATCAGGGTTGCTACAGATCTGGAAAACCTGGAGAATCTAGGAAAGTAAGAGAAATTAAAAATGGCTCTGGAAAAACTTGAAAAGTCAGGGAAAATGAGATTCAAATTCTTAGTTTTCAATAAGTGAGTAGTACCATTTTAGGCACTTTCTGTGTGTGTGTGTGTTGGCTTAGTGCTTCTAGTACCTTGCCTAAATGAGGCACTGGGGCTCTTATTTGGTCTTTATCAATTAATTATATGCACCTGAAATTAAATTTAAGGCCATATTTTATGCCATCATTCTGAGGATGATGGAATATTTGTTTCTTCTCAAATTGTGTACCTACTGGTAATTCCGTGATAGTGATTCCCAAGTCATAATGGTCTCAAGTATGAGCCAGTAAAGGGAAAAAGAACGAGCAACAGAATCTCTGGTCCATTGAGTGCTATTATTTCCCTTTTGTGAGAGTATTAGGTCTCGAATGACTGAGAATACATGATTTTACCTTTGAAAGCTTTACTTCACATGGTGAAGAAATTTCTTAATTGAGAGGTATACACAGGAAATGCAGGAATTGCATGAATGGAGGTAGTAGGACTTCAGTTGGTTTTGTACTTACCTCATAATATGTATCATTCTTTGTGAAAGGTCTATGCTGAATGTACTCTTATACGAACTGGCTTACTTCCCGTTAAATCACAATGGTGCCTTTGTCATCATCATCATTGCTGGTCATCAACCCTACGGTTGGTTTCATACAGATTTCCACTCAATGCTTCTATCAGATAGCCTCATCACCTCTACATATTGTTTGTTTCCTCATCATTTATTATTCGCTCCATGTATCTCTGCTGAGGTCTTACTGTGATTCTGGTCGTTCATTAGACACTTGTATCTTAAAATATGCCGAAGTCCCTCCTTTTATTTTGAGTTCTGATGAGATTTCAATCATCTTCCACTCATCTCAGTGCCTCTTCATTAATCGATCGATCAATCCACTTGTAAGTCCAATTTTATATCATTCCATGCATACATTCTTTGTGGATTATTTTTTAAACAGCTGCTATTAATTTGTTTGAAATTCTAAGAGCGGTTCTCCTCATTCATTATATTTTCCTAATCCGTATTTACTCTTAGTCCTGTTATGTTATGATTTGGTATGTATAGGTATACAGGTTTCTTTTTTTCTTTTTTTTTACATATATTATGTTTAGGTTTAAAGTATGACTGTTTTAAAATGTATGGTATCTAATATGTTAAGATTGTAAGATTGTTGTTGTTCCTTTTAAGAAAATTATATGTATGTAAACTACTGCCTGATGATGTAAACTACTGCCCCATAGCAGCTTTCGCTCCTAGGTCAATAAATGTTTTTTCTATTCTATTCTATTCTTGGCTTTGTGTGTCAATAGATTAACACAGTCCAAGCATTATTCTTCTTTCACATTTTTTTTAATACCAAGACATTTTTCACAGACTACTTCGACTTCGTGACAGACTATTTCTTCATAGTCGGTCATAGGCATGTAGACTTGTACTGCTATTGTGTCTGGTAGCTTAGTTGCTATATAAACAATGACTATCCTTTTTTCACACTGAGGTTTTCACATGCATCCTTGTGCTCTTAAGCATAATTCCCTGCATGTTCCAGTGTGTATGAACCTGTTGCTTCTAGGAGGTTCCATTAGCTCATTGGTGGATAAAAAATTTAAAAGAAAGTGATGGTTACAGACAGCTCCTTGGGATTGTAATGTGGTGGTTTCTCCTTGCCTTCCACATGTCAAAGCAACAAACGTATAGGCAAGGTAACATTTACTTTGACTTTGTTTAAATAAATGTTACCACAATTGTAGTGAAGTGAGTGTTGCTGTACTATCCACTGAGGTGTCCACATTCACTCGTGAGGAAGGGTCGCCACCCTTTTTACCAAGCTTATTTTAACTTGCCCTGTTTTTTGTTGTTTTTCTGGATGGAATCTTGTAATCGAAATATAACCCACTCTCCAGTGTTAAATCGAGCTGAAATTTGGCACACTTACTAAATCTCGATGACATTGTATGAATCAGTCTTTAACTTTACTAATTACCAAGTTAATCTACTAAAATTAAATGGTTTACATTTAATATTTTTTATCCTAACCTGACCGCATCCCGCATCTCATTGTCTAAATGTTGTCAGCGCTGTTGTTGGCGCTGTCGAAATCTAACCCATTTCCCAAAGTTCAATCGAGCTGAAATTTGGTTCACTTACATAATCTCCATCTCAATACATGAATCAGTCATTATTTTCACTAATTACCAAGTTAATTTACTTTTTAATACACTTGAATATAAGCGTGGTTTTTTAATATTAATTTTTTCATATTTATTTCTGCTTTATCCCCATGACTCCTTGTGCGATGATTAATTCGCATCTCACCTGAAGGCTGGCCTACCATACGGTTCAAAACCAACCTGTTTTTCATGTATTTCACTATAATACATATTGTTACATGTAATACATTGCTACATGGTCTGCATATGTCAATGTGTTTTTCCCTTTTTCTTGCACTTTCTTCAAAATACCCGCTTACGATAGAATGGATATTTTAACCTGGAAAAATGAAAATTTTGGTCTGGAAAACCTGAAAAAGTACTGGAATTTCATAATTTATGGTCTGTAGCAACCCTGCATATGTAGTCTTGGGAACCTTAAAAAGATATTATGCACCTAATGTAGTCTTAGGAACTGGGAGAAAAAGGGTTTAAAAAGATTGTGCGTGTGTTTATAGCAGATATTAGGTGTTGCATTTTTAAAGTTTAATGCCAAGACTTCCCAAATGGGAAAAGGTTAACTTAGATATTTCGTCATATTGGAGTTTCATACCGCAATGCCATATCATTCATAATTATTTTCTCTTTCCCTATTACGAGTAGCCTTGTCCCCTTCGGTACGCTCCTTATTATTTGAAAGTAACGTTCCTGCAAAAAGGCAACATTATATGGTTCTTAAAAATATGTTTTGTCGATTTTTTCCTGGATTTCCGGTTTGAGAGATTAACATCACCGTTATTGTAACTAACTTCTGAATCACAGAAAACTCTGAGATACTACGCGGTCAGAAGAAACCCATGAAAAGCATAAAAATATTTTTTTATCTTACGCTGCCACTGTTTTTAAACAGGTGTAACTCAGTAATTACTTCCGCAAAGACGTTCGCCATACAATTGGCGACACAAAGCATACTTAGAGGATAATGAAATAAGGATACGAGTTACTAAGGTTTTGTGACAGAAAATTAATTCTAAGTAAGTTGAAAAACATTGATTGAAATGCTAAGTGGTGTAAAATAAATCATTAGGTTTTTGGTGAAGAAGAAAAATATCCCAAATAACAACTTTTTTCTCGTCATGGTTTCAAGGATAAATATATGATGACTTTAATTATTTACGAAAACATACGCATTTCAAGGATAGGCAGTCTGACAGCTTCAACCCGTCTCTCCTTCTCTCCTCTATAGAAGAGATCACGATGAATAGGTGGTTGTGTTCTACTTGGTTCCACGTTTGTGCTTAGTTATTTAAGTGGAGCGCTAACGTGGTGGGAAAGTCTGGGCTGGGAAGCATCATTGAATGAGAAGAATCATTATTCACGAATATTTACATGTGAGTTATATACGGCTTTAGCGGAAAGGTACCGGCCTATGGACACCGAAAATAAAAACAAAGTATGCCATCTTGTTAAATTGCTCAGGCTCATATTTGGAAGCTATATTTTAAAAGCGATGAATGGTAAAAAAATTATAGTAGTACAAAATATGCATTTTGTAAGTTCTTATTGTGTGCCTTCTATCCAAGGGATGAATTTTTCTTTGTAAAAAACTCATGCGTATTATAAAAATTGATCCATTTAACCCTGAAGTACAAAGATATTTGAGGGAACCTTTATCTGCTACCATAAAAATTAACTGTATATTATACAGTTAATTTTTATGGTAGCTGATAATACAGTGTATAAGGTTCTTTCAGGATCACGTTTTAATTGCTTTTTAATGCAAGCCGCTAATTAATCAAATTTTACACGATACTTTGTAAATGAATTAGATTTACTTGTTAGTTCTACGCCACTCTGGTTGTAAATTATGGCAAGGGATGATCATATCCTTTCATTCATGATTAATTCTTAACCTCTATGCGTCTTAATGAGGAATGCTCCTGGCAAAATGAAAATTGCCTTGAGATATAATTTTTATTTTTTAGCGAGGGAACGTCGGTTATCTTACCGCATATGAGATACAGTGTTCAAATATATTAGTGAGTAAACTGGCGAGAATATTCCTTGGCTATCAAGGTTTAATGCCATTTAACCATTGAGAGCGTATGATACAAATTCTTCACTTAAAATTTAAAATTATACACTGCGTGCTCTGCAATTATTCATCACGACTCAAATTATATCTTGTTGACGTATTTTAGATTTTTTCGGAAAGCGCTCCCTAGCACCCCCAAAGCACCTTGTAAACCCTTGGCCAGACATTTCCAAGGTGATCGCAAGGTGTTGATTCGCACTTTCGGGCGGAAGCGCCGAAGTGCCTTGACATCACCGTTCTCCAGACGCTTCACTTCGCTTACAAGATGTTGTGGTGCACTGTGAGCAGAGGCGTTTCGGAGCGCTATTTCAGCGCCTTTGGACTGCACCTTAGGAGGTGTTGTGCTTAAGTTCTAAGGCGCTTCAGATCGCCCTCACGAAGAGAGCGATTCAAAGCGCCATCGAAGTATTTTTGGGTTTCCTTAGAGGGCGTTGTCATAATGTTCGAAGGCTTTGTTACATGCTCTCTAAGAAGTGCACTTAAAAGCGCTACTGCGAAGAGATAAGCGCTTAAGCCCCTAAATTTCTTGTTTTACACATCCGGACGAATATTAAGGAAATATTTGTCTGAATTTAACAAATTTGTCGTTCCAAGAGATTTATTTGCAACCAGATGAGACATGCATTTTGGTTTTTATTCAAGTAATTGGAAGACTTTCACCATAAATAATACAACCTGTAACTTTTTAGTCACAATCGTATCGTTGAGGTATTTAACTCACAAACATGCCTGTAGTTGTGTCCATCAAAATACACTGCCCGCGTATGACTTCAGGCTGCATAATTTCTAAGCCCTCGATATTTTCTACTTTTTGAATTTGTTGAATGATAACATCTTCAGTTGAAAGAACGGCATTATCAGAGAGCACAATATTTTCAAACAGCAATTGCACACAAATTGGCTGCTGACAAACAAATGGCTAATACCTGCACTCTTTTACCAAAATCAGCGTACAAAGTTGAATCATCATTTCTCTTGCCCGTAGAATACTGAGAAGTTGTTATTCTTATACCCTTGAATAACATGCGGTGATAAAAAGACACCTTGATGGTTGAAGGCCATATATCTCAAGGAACTGTATCTCATTCGGACTTAGTTCACAAATCTGACTTACACAGACAGTTAACAGCAAAATACAGTTATCAGAGCGCTTACGATAAGTCTTTGGTCCAAAACATCTTGGAAAAGGAAAGGGAATTCGAAAAATCTTGTTTATTCTCAGTAATATTGCATTTATGTTCTTACTATGTGGCAATATAGGTTTCAATTAATTGATGCAAAATAACTGTTATCGCGATATGATGGTATTTCCTCAAACTATCACGGAATAGCCGTTTAATAATTCGTTCTCGAAGTCAGATTAACGCACGGAAGTGGAAGTTATATATAAGACTTTCTAGACGCTGAGAATTCGATGTCGGGTTTCTCACACCTGCCTATGCGCCTAGAGCCGTACAATGTAGAAACTAGGTAGGATATCTTAATAAACTATAGTATGATATCGCGATAAAGGACATTGATAATGATTAACTGTAAATTATAATTTTTTTATTTTGAGAGAGCAGGGAACCATGCAAGGCGCTCCAAGGTGTTGCGACAGCGCTGTAGGCTTCCGTTCAAGGTCAGCGCGGCGCCTTCAGGAGCGCTGCGAAACGCTGTGGACGGTGCTTTTCAGCACTTTCAGATCACCTTAGAACGCCTCGTAAGGCGCTTCCTAAAAAACCTTTAGCGTTCACAACTTCACCATCGAAGCGCCTTCACAGGCGTTACGAGGGAGTTTGCGAGACGCTCCGAAACGCTTTACGACGGTGTTCTTAAGGCGTACCAAAGGAGTGGAAAAAAACGCCAGGGTAGTTCAACGGACATACTCATGGATAAAAAACTGATTTAAATAGATATTTTTCAACTATATTTCTATATTTGCTGAACGGTACTCACAAAAATATGAAAAACCTTCAAGTGATTAATATTTAAATAATATTTTCTTATACTCAAACTAAATAAAAACGAAGTAAGATTTCACGCTTTCCCGGCGAATTGCAGTGATGAACTCTTCTCGGGCTCTACACCGGGTGAGTAAATGAAATTCTGCCGAAGCGACGTTTCGGGTAGCGACTCGTTACCCATCCTCAAGGCAAATGTCACGTAATTAAACTGTCCGTTGGTTTTATACGGACGGTGGTGGTGGAGGATTGGTCGAGCCCCGATTGTTGAGCCGGAGGACCCTTGACCATTTAAATTTCGCCGTTGACCGTTGGCCTTGCTCTGTCAACCTGGAATAAAACCAACGGACAGTTTAATTACGGGACATTTGCCTTGAGGATGGGTAACGAGTCGCTACCCGAAACGTCGGCAGCATTTCATTTACTCACCCGGTGTAGAGCCCGAGAAGAGTTCATCACTAAATAAAAACGCTCACTTTAGTCAACATTCAAAAATATTAATGAACTAAAAAAACAATATGCCTTCGTATTATATGAGTAGCATTCATATTTATTTAGCCTCGTTAAGATGTGACAGTTTTTGTCGGTAGATAATATTAGAAAAACAGTCTAACGTAATAAAGTATGCATCTCGCACAGAGATGGTTGCCAGAATGCAAAGTCCCATGGGTCTGCCAGACCTCAGTGTGTGGTTGTATGTTTTAATGAGTTTGAAATTTGTGTTGTTGTTGGAGAAAACAGTGTTTTCTCCAACAATGAAGTTAAACGATTTCCACAAAACTAACCCTGAAATTCTCTCATACTGGAAAGTTATGCTTGAGATCGTCCTTAGGATTTCCTATTTGATAGTCGGACGTATAAGCAGTACTCTCTAAAAGTACGATGGCTGATCAAGAAAGACACTGATTTTTTTCTCAAGTTTCCTTATATGCTGCATGGGTGCGATTGTCGTTAGACAGCAGTGGTGTTTCATTCATACTACCCATAGGTGGAAGTATCGTAATTATATTCAGTTAGCAGTCCTACTCATCTGTTTAAGCGGGGATTTTGCTTAACCTGACTAGAACGGATGTGACGCAGCAATGAAATTCTGTTTCAACCTTAGACTTGACTGCATCATTACGAACCCTGCTGGTGAAAACCGTTTCAATAATAGAATCTCCGCCGTAAGCAAACAGATGCAGTATCTCACGGAATGAGCCCAATTGAACTACCCTCTGCTCTGGAGTCAATAGACGTGGCACCCATCGGGTGCAAACCCGAGCCATATGCAGATGACCATGCAGGATTGAGTGTGTTTTGGTAATTGAAATTCTCAGGGCATCACTAAGTTACCGTAGGTACTGTTATCGATCTTCATAAACTATCGCATCAGCTGTATTGAAATTTGACTTCTGTTACATCAGCTTAAGCAGTCTTGCTTAACTATTGACAATTTACCTTCTTTGAACGAATTAAGTCGTCTGAAGACACTGACATGAGGCAAAGTAAGATCATAGGCTTGCGTAAGCGTAAGATTTTCATTAGTTTCTGAGGCAGTATGCTTCAAACGGAAGCAACATTTTATTGCTGGGTACGTACTGCTCTTCTCGTGTCACCTCCATTCTTGTCAGGTGAAACACTACACTTAAAAAAATGAGCATTTCTGCTAAATGAATGCACGTTTCTGACACCTACCGATAGTGTGTGCAATAGGCCGCTCTTATGAAATATAGATATTCCAACAATGTGGCATACAAGGAAATTCAGTCTGTCTTTCTTGATCAGCCCCCATTGTGTTACCATCTAGGGCGCAAATTAATAATAAAGGTAAGAAATAAATTCCATTCTGGACGAACTTAGCTTGAGGGAGGCTCCTCTGAGATTGATCCGCCGAAGAATTCCAAGAAGGACGTGGGTGGGTGGGTTCCGGTGTCTTTTTCCGTTAAGGGGTGACACTGAGGGAGTGGCTGCGAGATCGATCGAGGCATGCCTCATTGTTTTTGATGGCCACAAGAAGAAAAGGGGACCCAAACGTCACCTCCCTACGGATACCTCCCTCGTCACGGCTCAATATAGAAGGAAAAACCGCTTTCGCGTTCAATTCACCTTACCTATTTAGAACCGGAACAGGCACTTCATTATTGTCACATATATTGGTTAAATCATCATCACTCTAACAATCATGGGTAGAGACCCGACATTTTCGACATTTTTTCCAATGCCTACTAAAGGATCTATTTTTGTTTTATTTCAGTTTCTAAGCCGAAATTTCGGTGTTTTCATTAGTTTCAGATTTACAGGGCGTAGTTTTTGCATAAATAGACGACTCAAATCGTAGCATATTACAGTTACGCACGCATTGCATAAAAAAGTATATAAATCTCCTTGTCCTCCAAAGCCAAGGGCTTGGCTGGAGGTTACAAGTTAGTAATAATATTACGTTGAAAGTTGATGTCTTGCTAAAACAGAATATATATTACACCGTAGGAATACAAGTATTATAGACGGAAAAATATGTATGCATGTACACATAATATATATCATATAATTTTATTTCCTTTTCGTTCAACCTATAATTACCTAATGATTATGACCATTAAGGTGAGATTTCTAAAATGGTTTCATCAATTGTTGTTATTATTCATTGTTTCTTCTCATTTTTAATTTCAGATAAGGGTTTCTAATTTTGAAAATGTATTTGAAGGCTAATAAGAATTTTTGATATAATTACACTAAATTGTTTCTCACCATATGTGCTAAAACAATAAGGTACTTTGTACAGTTTAGGCTTTTTTCTTTCCATAACGTGTTTGTCATTGTTATTGGTAAAATGATACGTATATTACATAAAAGCAGATTGAATTACAAGAGAATTATACCAACCAAAAGCTTACTTGGTGCACATGGCCTTTCCATGAACATCTCTGAGTAACTCATTTTTTAGTATATTTCTTGAAGTATTCAATGCACCACGTGAATGGGAAGGTAATTTCTTGGATTGTTGTGGATATCGCTTATTCGACTTAGAATATCCATATTTCACTTTTATTATTGTTTTTTTTTCGCGATCACAAAAATATCAGGCCTGTATCCATAGGTCATCGCCGTTTTAGCTTCCTATCTTTACTTCACCGTTTAACCGTCATATTTACTGTTACTTATTGCATTTGCGTAACGTTACCTCCCACAATTTGCATAAACAGCAGGTGGGGGGGTTTTTTCATCGTTTTAATTTTGACTTATAGAATTTTTGTAGAGTTTCCTTCCACAAATTTGCATAAAAAGTAAGTTTGCATATTTTATCTACTACATAGAAAGCTTCGCGTTCGTACGTATGATTCAGTTGGTAGACGTATCCACGTAGTAGACGAGCTCCAATTTATACCTACTGGCACATGGCACGGGAGTATACATTTTTCTAAATACTCAAAGGGAAATTGCTTTCTAACAGCCTTTATCCAAAATTTTGTAAGCGAAAACATTTCTGGAATTTAGATTATTTATACCATAGTTACATTTATTGTTTTTGTTAAAAATAAAAAAACACAATTTTCTATTTCATTGTTTACTTTATTCGTAAATATTTTGCCATTTCGCAATTATATTAGCCTGTTTCAGCTGGCTTTTTAACTAGTTTTTTTAAAATATTTTTTCTTCCAGAACGTTTTAAAGCTTTGTTGAAAATAATATGCGCTTTTGCAATTGCAAAAATGGTAGGTAACAGTAAGCATGTATAGGAAGGAATAAGGGTGATGAAGCCGGAGAGTTTTAATGCGTTAGAATGTCTGACATTAAACACAGCTAAAAAATATTGCATGTTTTTGAAAGAAAGAAAGAAAAATAATCCGTACAATTCTGACCAAAATTTGCAAAAAGGAAAATAGATTTTTTGAATTGCGGTTTTTTGATGGCCAACATAGAAAAACTAAAACAATGAAGGGCCATATATTTTCACGAAGTGGTGTTATTTTAAAACAAAATTGCAGCCACAGATGGTGAAAACATTGTTTTAAATATAGCGTAGGTGCCCAAATCAACGTAAACTTTATCTTTATCATCAACAGTTCAATCGAGAGATCATTTCATTGTCACCTTCCTGCGTCATTAGTGAAGCTGCCAATCTCTGTCAAAATAACGGTGATGAAATATGTGGAAAATTGTCACGTGCATAAGAGAAAGTAATTCCAGAAACCTAATGCGTACCGTGCTAACTAAATTTCCAAAAGCAAAGAGTAAAAACGAAGAAATACGATTGTCTGAAGAAGTCGTGACGTGATTTGGTCGGACATGACTAAGCGATCCTATCGAAAGGTGGCTGACTGTATGTTACAACTCACGCTCGATTTAATAGGTCACAAATGACACTCAACGTTTACCGTGTTTCATAGCCTTTACTTGTTAATTATTAAGGGAAACTGCTGATGCATAGGTATAGTGAGTGTTTATGGGGATAATGTTGAGCTTATTTTGATAAACAAGAACATAATAGGGATTTTGGATGACGGGAGAGAGGGTAAGATGTAAAATAAATGTACCATACCGTACATGGAGAGTTCAAGAAGGGCAAGATTTAAGGTATGCATACTACGTGGCAAGTTAAACTTGGGGAGGGACTATGACTTGGCATATATGGGCGAGGGATAAAATAAAAACTTGTAAGTTATGTGATGATTTAAGAGGAACCGGTATTAAGAGGAATATTTGGTCTTTTTGGTGTAGTAAGGCAGATGGGATGGATGATAAAACATGGGCTCAATAGAATAATGATGTAAAACGCCCGCTGTTTGCATCACCAAATAAAGCCTAAAATCCCCCATTGGAATATAAACAGGACAACTTTATGAATAAGGGAAACGGAAGATACTTCAATAAAGGGAAATTTTTTGGGGGAGATTCTAATCGATAATGAATGTTATTGATTTTTGATTGCGCGTGTGATGTGATGGCCGTATGTGGAGCATTTAAGTGAAAAGAAGGACGGAGCATAGTGCTACTATGGATAAATGTGCGAATGCGAAATAAAAGGAATAGATAATTTTCTGTTTTATTCCCTGTACAGGAATTGCTCTGGTGTATTTTATGGCTACCATCTCAACATAATGAACGCAAAGTAACCAATTTCATTCGAGTGGTTGTTCAAAGAATAAAATTGAGATGAACTCCTGGATATCCCCTAATTTGAGAGCTGGGAAACAGGCTAGGGGTAACAAGGCAATAAGAAAACATCATAAGGAAATTTTTGCTAAAAGAGGTTCACTGGAGTATGCAAAGTGGGCCTTAGTCAGAATGAAAGCCGTCAGTAGGAAGCGTTGGATTACGAAGTAGGCACTGGAACTGATTAAAGAGTGAGAAAACCGAAAGAACTCCTTGAGTGATACTACATGGAGAGCATTAGGAATTTGATTACTTTGAAAACAATGAGAAGAGGCCTGAAAAGGAAGGAGGAATTCTTTTGGGAAGGATTTACTAACAGGGTGTATGGAATCCCCAAACAAAGAGCATAATGTAAGTTGTTAGAGATATGGAAGGTAAGCTAAATGGAGGACGAAGACGTGATGCAGGTGCGTGGAACGATTCCTTACACAATTTTGTGGTTTAAAAAGTGAAGAGAATGATTTCATTGATAAGGTCATATAAAGTTTTAAGCCAGATGAAAAGAGACAGTTGCAAATATGGACTTTCGGAATACAATTTATGATTTCTGATTTCTGTTATTTTGGTAGCAGAGCCACCGAAAATGAAAAATTTTCCGTCGATCAAGGTAAGAGGCTTTCAAAGACAGGGAGTTCAGAAGTACGTTTATGTTTTCCATGATGACACATCAATGGAGCGAAAACCTCCTCTGATACACGAGATTCACGTTGGCAGCAGCTGAAATGAAAAACTAAAAACATTGACTGAAATAATTATCCTAATAGTTATTCCACTTATCAATACAGTGACTGACGTGTTGAGTAATTGAAGACTGGGAGGAAAAATATAATTTTTGGAACTCTGATAGCACGAGCAGATTGACTCATCATCGAAGTAATATAATGACGCAAAATATGACTCCGTACCAAACTAGAATGTAATTGATAAATATGTGGCTACAGAAATGGGGGGAGGAGATATTTCCCAGTTGAAGGATTTTAAACCGACCGACCGACGTCAGTATAAAAGAGAAACAATTTATCTTGATGATATTCCGATGGTATTAGTAGTGCCTATTTCTCGCTTTGAGGAATGCCATACCATTTAACAGATGTGAGAATTAGGAAAATGCAAATTACACAGCTACTCAAACAGCATTTAGTTAATATCTAGTTTAGTTTAATATTCATAGGTATTTAGTTAAATTCTATCATGAGACTTAATTCACATGTAATTTTACTTTGTCGGGCACTAATATTTAAATACGACAATGTATTTATTGAATGAAAATAAGATACATATTAAAGGATTTAAGGTTTTCCCGGCGAATAATATAAGTGAACGTTTCTCGGGTTTCACACCGGATACAATTATTTAAATGTATCAACGTTTCGATGGTTGACTCAGCCATCGTCATCAGGATAATGAGTCGAGCGAGGATGCTGGCGGTTATATATAGCCACAGATGCCCCATTGTTGTGGGAGCCGTTACGCGTTCTTTGAATTTCGTCAATTACTGGGCGCCAAGTCCTACTTAAGTTGAAGCCGTTGTCTCTATTGATGTTATTTTGCCATTTAGTCCAAATTTTGGATGAAATCCGCCTTGATGAGGCAGACTTGGTGGCGAGTTTTGACGTCGTGTCGTTATTCACTAGAATAGCGACATCACGTTCTCACGTCGACCTATTTCCTATACGGCGGGAAATTCTACGAGCAAACGCTAGGAGTCCCTATGGGTTCTCCGTTATCACCCGCTATTTCTAATTTTTACATGGAAGATTTTGAGGATCGATCCCTGACGTCGGCCCCATTGAAGCCAAAATATTTCTTCAGATATGTGGATGACATTCATCGTGTGGCCACATGGACGTGACAGCCTTGATGGATTCCTCAGTCACATGAATACATCCCAGTATTCTATTTTCCATGGAGTTGGAGGCGAATAAACGTTTACCTTTCTTGGATATTCTGGTTGAAAGAAAAGGAGATGGAAGGTTGGGTCATGCTGTATACCGAAAACCAACACACACCGACCTATACCTCAACCGGAGGAGCCATCATCATCCGGCGCAGAAAATGAGTGTTCTCACTACGCTTTTCCATCGAGCGAAAACCATTGCCGACTCCAACAGCCTTCAGACGGCGTTAATACGACTAAAAAACACCTTCCACGCGAATGGCTATAACCTACAAGAAATAAATTTGGCTTTAAAAAGAACGTTCACCGCCAATGGAGCGGAGATGTTGGAAGAGAAAGAAAAACCCATCGCTAAGGCTTGCCTTCCTTATATATCATCTATATCTAACAAGATATCGAGGATATTAAAACGACACAGAGTGGAAACGATACATATACCGCCTGCTAAAATAAAAAAATTCCTGGTCACCTGTAAGGACAACCTCGGCCTGAAAACAACAGGGATATACCATGCGAGTACCACTGGTAGGGCGTATATTGGCGAGACAGGAAGGACCATCGAGAATAGATTCAAAGAAGCAGAAAGCAAGAGCATGAAAGAAGTATTAGGCTATTTCAACCGGAAAAGTCTGCATTAGCAGAGCTTCTGACCATGGACATCGTGTCGATTTCCCAAATTCCACACTACTTTCCCGGGCGTCCAAATATTGGGAAAGAATAACGAAAGAAGCGATATTGATACAGATGGAGCAAAATAACATCCATAGAGACAACGGTGTCAACTTAAGTAGGACTTGGCGCCTAGTAATTGACGAAATTCAAAGAACGCGTAACGGCTCCCACAACAATGGGGCATCTGTGGCTATATATAACCGCCAGCATCCTCGCTCGACTCATTATCCTGATGACGATGGCTGAGTCAACCATCGAAACGTTGATACATTTAAATAATCTTACCCGGTGTGAAACCCGAGAAACTTACACTTAAGATATATATTCGTACCCTTTTCTTTTCCTCAGTAAATAACGACCTCTTTCTATTATCTGGAATATTATGGAAAATAAATTCGTATTAGCCGATGTCACTTCTCGAAATTCTTGATTGCAATTGGAAGAACCGGTTTCAACTACATACCATTCTACGAGCCGTCGCTAGGGCGTGTGGCAGGGGGTATTAAGACATCAGCCACGAAAGCGGAGGGAAAAGGAAAGGGGAGAGAACAAAGGTGAATTGCATGTAAACGGGATGTCTTATGCTAGTGTAACGCTCTATTTTTGTGAGTTTGCGCGTGAAAAGAGGAGATTTTTGTACATATCACTTCGGCAGTGTATCTTTCTCAATTTGTTATTTCTATCAGTTCTAGAGATATAGCGTGGGGCCAAGTATACTCCGTATCATACTTAAACTCGCCTGTTCTGAATTTTTCAAGTAATCTAATCCTAGCTTGTAGTGTCTAGAGTCTTCCAAACTAATACTTTCATCAGCTCTATAAAACATTTTCCATACCGAGAGAGATCCAGGAGAGGTGGAAGGAGTATGTTGAAGAGCTCTATAGTAAAGAAACAAGGCCCAATAGGTTAGATATAGAAAGGGAAGACGATATCGACAGCGATGGCATCGGACCAAGTATCCTAGATAGCGAAATCGAAAGAGCTCTAAGAGACATGAAAAGGAATAAGGCGGTAGGAATAGATGACATACCTGCTGAGTTTTTAAAGAGCATGGGGAAGAACGGAAGAGGAAAACTTTTTGCGCTTATTCGTAGGATTTATGAGGATGGAGTGTGGCCGGAAGAGTTCGCGAAGACTGTACTAATTCCTATACCGAAAAAGAGTAAGGCAAAAACTTGCGAAGACTATAGGACAATAAGCTTAATATCCCACGCGGCCAAAGTAGTTCTGAGGATTCTAAACAGAAGGCTAGAGAAGAAGGTAAATGAATACCTGGGTGACGACCAGTTCGGGTTTAGGAGAGGGACGGGAACGCGAGACGCTATAGCGGTGATGAGGACGCTAGTAGAAAGAAACCTAGAGTATGGGCAGGATGTTTTTGCATGCTTCGTAGATTTCTAGAAGGCATTTGATCGGGTGGAATGGACGAAATTAATGGGAGTGTTGAAGAAATTAGGAGTCGATTGGAGGGACAGGCGGCTGATTCGGAATTTGTATATGAACCAGACGGCGCAGGTTAGGGTAGCCAATGGTGAATCGGGATGGGCCACGATAGGACGGGGAGTGCGGCAAGGGTGCCCACTATCGCCGTTGCTTTTTAACGTGTATTCAGAGGAAATGGTAAGGGAGGCATGGGGGGAGGAGGAGGTAGGAATAAAGGTAGGAGGGGAGCTGATAAAATCAGTGAGATTTGCAGATGATCAAGCATTAGTTAGCCAGTCGGCCAAGGGGTTACAGTCAATGGTGAATGCATTAGAGGTGCAGTGCGAAAAGTATGGGATGAAGATCAATCACAAGAAAACGAAAGTAATGAGATTTTGTAGAAGTAAGAAGGCGGGGCTGAATATAAGGGTGGGAGGGCAGAAGATAGAGCAGGTCGAGCAGTTTACGTATCTGGGTAGTAATTTGGAGGCGAATTGGTTTAGTGGTAAGGACATCAGATGCAGAATTGCGCTCGCTAAAGATGCATTTTCGAAGAGAAGGGAATTGATGAGGGGGGGTCTGAGAAGAGACGTAAAGAAGAGGCTGGTGAAAACTTTAATATGGAGCGTGGCGCTATATGGGTCGGAAACGTGGTCATTGCGAAGGGAGGATGTGCGTAGACTTGAGGCGTTTGAGATGTGGGTTTGGAGAAGGATGGAGAAGGTTAGCTGGATGGCGAGAAAGACGAACGAGGAGGTATTGGATATGGTCGGAGAGGAGAGGAAGCTTGTGGCAGAGGTTCGGAGAAGGCAGAAGAGATGGATGGAGGAGGTTTTGAGAGGAGAGGGCATGCTGAAGAGAGTGATAGAGGGGAGAACACTGGGGAAGCGTGGGAGAGGAAGGAAAAGGATAGGAATTCTGGACGAAATAAGAGGAGGTAGAAGATATGAAGAATTGAAGAGGGATCTAATAACTTAGGAGGGAAAGCGAGACAATTTCTATTAGGTTGGGATACAAAATGGGGACTGTCCAAGAATCTACCAATCAGCTGGTAGAATACTTGAATGAATGAATAAAACATTTTAATCCCTCATAGCAGTTTTTTTAACATATCGTGCGTCTTTCCTTCGTATTTTACTTCGCGAAGTAAATATTTATGTGCAGGGTCCCAAATGCTCGCGGATCATTTGAGATGTGGCCTAACCTGTGAACAGTAGCATCTCTCATTGACTTTTGGATCGGAGACCCTTCCTTCTGTTCACGTGATAAATCATAGTTTCGCAGCTTTGCCCCATTGGACGAGTTTGCTCTTAAACCAGTTAATAAAATTAGGCTATTGATTCCCATATGAGGCATTTAGTTGTCTTTTAGCATCATCACCATCATGGTATTACTAATGCCAGGCAGGTCATTGAGCATCGTTTAGGTCTGACTTTGTAACGTATCTTGGATTACATCAAGCGCTAGCTAGCTACAGAGATAAGGTACGGAGTGCATTGTGTTTTTGATGCTTGTGTGATATTTGGGTACAACAGCAATCCGAGGACACATATGAGGAAAATTAATTTTTTTTATCCCATTGAACATCTGCACGGGCAAAGCTAGTCCAGGTTTCCCGGGGACAGCTTAAATGTTGAAAATGGTATGAATTTTAACTTTAATTTGTAAATAAATTGCTGCTAGGGTTATTTCCGCTGTAAACAAGATTGTTTTTTTAAACTACACATAAAATAATTACAACCGATCACATATGTTGTGTATCAGTACTAAAGGATGCAAATATCTACTGGAATCCATTCTGTGACTGCGAAAAACTAAATTATCGGAGCCCTCATCCATTATTTTTATTATAATTCTCGACTCGTCTGCTGCTCGTGTCATACGGATGAAATCACGCGCAGAACGGGCTCATTTTGGTCACGGGAACGTCCTACCTTGTATTAGTTCTACCTACCGTGATCATAGCTATGCTGTACATTCATTTTGGTACATGATTTCGTTTCATTATTCCCTAATTCCCCTTCCCTGTTCAACCCACACTTAAAGGGAAGGTGAGAATACATTCTCTCACAAAGCTCTTCGGTAAAGGAAGCCGCCCCTTATGCCAGCCACCAGGTTCTTCATCCTCCAGCATCCCCTGCACCCTCCTCCAACCTCTCCCGTTCCTACCCTATCGAGTCCATCCACGTGGCAACCAACGCACCTCCCGTCCACCCCGCCCAACCAACCCTCCCCCAGCACAAAACTTTTTCCCTCCTCCACCAAACCCTCCCTCTTCAACCCCTCGTCAACCCAATTATTCTCTTCCCTCCCCCACTCTCCCCCCTTCACCTCCTCCCCCCCTCCAAAACCCTCAACCAATCCTCCTCCTCGTTTCCATCCCCCTTCTTCCCCTCTCAAACCGCTTGTTTGAACACCGCATTCATGCAGGAAGCACTCTATACCCCACTGCCCTACTCCCGACGACTATAAGACCGCCCTCTCTCAGCTTCTCCCTCACTTCCAGTCACCTCCATACTCCTCATCCATCTTTCTCGCTCCCCCACTTCATCTTCTCCATCTCATTTCTCTCCATTCAGCTCCTCTCTCACGTCATATTCGCCGACGTGTGCGCCGTGCATATATCTTCATCCCGGGATTCGCAGGGTTACCTTCTTCCTCTCAGGTGGCTAATTTTTGTCGCATTTTTTATCTTAGCCGTGATTCTTTCGTAGCTACACTTCCGCGCCCACGCCCTATTGTAGTTAATAATTTTGAGGATTTTAAACCCCCGGCTTCCACCCCCTTGGTTTATGAAAATATAAATATAACATCCTCATGAAGAGATAACCATTCTCTTTTATTATTGCTATAAATCTTTTAATTATTTAACTTTTTTATGTACTTAAACCTACCCGAAGCCTGTAAAATCATGGGGGAAAACAATTCCACTTTTTGCCCGTTATACCCGCTGGTCCGTTGGGAACAAAAATGAAAACCTAAATGCAAGTAGTGAGGGATAACTGTTGGATACCACATGTTGACGGGGACGCGGAAAGGAAATTGTGATGTATGAAAATATATGTAACATCCACATGCAACTGTATCCATTCTTAATTTTTAGCACCATATCGTTTTTAAAAACTATTTTAATATTTCCCTTTCATAAAATTTAATTTATACATAACACTCCATTTTATTTCAGACTATGGTGTGTCGTGTTTTTCCACGGTGACCTGTTTGTCTCCATACTGACCCTAAAAATTAATTATGATTTTCATTTCATTTTTCCTCTCTGAAATTAATGTTTTCAAGCACCTTATTGCCTTGAGATATTTTCGCTCCTCCTGGTTCAGTTAGATCGTGAGTAATCATGATATGGCCTCTCCTGGCTTCTCTACTTTTAAATTCCATCCGATTGTGCAGTTTATTTTATTCCCATTAAATGTGCATCTACCTTTTGTGCTACTTTTTGTATGGCTGTTTGTGAATCTCAATACCAGGTATGGGTGGATTTAAGAAAACTAGTACTTTTCGACGAGTATTTACAAGCATTAATAGCACTAGAAGGGTTGTACCGACGAAATTATATTGACATACTGGTTTGTGCGTGAATGTTCATGGATATTTTTTAAACGCAGTGAGAAAAATTCTCATCAAAACTGATAATTATCACTGGATTCATATTATATTTTTCCAAAACTGTAATGTTTTCTTTTAAATACTTTTTCAATTAATGAAAATATTCACCGTCTACACTTGTTTTATCATACCCGCTACTTTATTTTACCCATCATGGCCCAGTGGACTTTTTCAGTATTATATATACCAGCCAGTTCTATACGCCCTCTATACCTATAGGAGGTTTGATTTTCAATTTACTGAGTTTTAAATGATGCCTTCAGAAAAGCATTGAATAGGAAACTATAGGCTAAGATTTGGTAAGTAGGTATGTGGTCTACACTAGTTCACTGCAGAAATAAGGTAAAATATAGCCTTGGAGGAAAAAAGTGTACTACATGCAACACGAGTTTGAACTTCAATATTGTTTCCGAGTGTCTTCAACTCAAGGACGACCACTAAGCTCATGAGACGGTAATTTGTTTCATAGCTAATTTAATTATATAATTAGATATTCGCGTCCACAATGCCATCTATAGGGTTAAGAAAAGTTTTGATAGTATTGGACTTGGCTCCATAAACGGAAATGTACTCATTTTATAAAATTAAAATCTTAAGAAATACCAAATCCAAAAATTACACATTTTTTACTGAAAAAGTTCACTGCATCGATATCAATGCCCTATATTCTTTATTCTGTCTACTGCGTTGATAGCACAATGTTCACTAATCTATACCTTAGTAGTTCATTAATTGGTCTTTTAAACCTAAGACTGGTTGACTGCTTCCGCCTCCATCCGTCCCTGTGGAAGGATAGTTCCATTCCTCCCTGGTGGTTTGCTCTTGTACACTCTCATCTTTATTTGGTCTTCATGTTTACACTCTGGCCTACCTCTGGGGACTTTTTCCACTATTTTCCCTTCAATTATATTTATCATCAACCCATTGTGTTTCAGAGCGTGTTGGAATACTACCTTACGTTTCATTAGGAGTAGTATCTACCATTTTCTAATGCCAATCCTCCCTATGCACATAAGTCGGAAAGCGTATGCATGGACTCAGGATTAAAAAATCTGATTTCCGATAAGGTGGTGAAAGGGGGGCATGATGTAAGCATTAAAAAATTCGAAAGTAAATATTTACGAATAAATATACATAAAATGTGCAGTTCTTATATGATATTAAATTGAAGAGATTAGGTGACTAGGGATGGTAAAAATAAATAAATACATTTTTCCCCGTTATATTCACAATAAAAATAAACAATACAAGAATAAACAAAGAACTAAGTAAAAATAGCTTTAGGTGACTCCTAAGGTATTTGCCTGAGGGTTGGGTCTCCTTCGTAATTTAGCAGCGGTACTGAGTTTTTGCCATACAAAATACACATAAATACAAAAAATAAACAAAAACAGTTATTATTAGTTTTTTACTATACATAATACAAAAATATGAACTTACATTATTCAGGATGGTTTTGAAAAATAGCCAGAGCTTTACATGTTTGAGAAATGGTTTCCTTTTATCATTGCTTTGAATGGCTGGTGGTAATAGGTTCCAAACCTTAGGTCCCAAAGTGACAAAACATTTAAAACGTTTAATTAATGCAGTTTTAGGCTTTGGTAAAACATAAAAATATATACTTCGTGCCGTTTATAAATGGCGGTTATAAACGAGAATGCCATTTTAAGACCGTGGGTCAAGGAGTATATATAGGTATGGTTGTAGGTTTCTTGCATCGACACAAATCATCCGATCTTTTAACGGTTTTCGTCTTTTTTGCAGCAACTGGTCCTTATCTAAGGTAATAGCTTCTTTTTTCCATTTAGTATATGTATAAGTTGTATATACTATATATGCATAATCTTGACCTCTTAATTATGATTGAATGTTTTTTCTGGAGCCTTGGTCAATTATTTTATTTCAATTAAAAAAACCACCAGTTCGCCAACGTTTTGCCTTGTTGTTATATATTGGAAACAAACTGTGATAAACGTTTGACTCTCCTCTTGAAATGTCACCTAAAGCCCTGATGAAGCTAACATAAAAAGGTGAAACGTTGGCGAATTGGTGGTTTTTTAATTGAAAAAAATAGTAGACCAAGGCTCTACAAAAGCATTCAATTATATGTATAAGACAATCATCCTTGAGATACGCAGGGATTATCATGATGTTCTGAGTTTGGATGATTTCACCTCTTCTTCCGCCCCGTTCTCCCTCCACTGCGGTTCACTTAAGTATTTCATCCGTGTCCACCGTTCCTCCTCTTTTATCACCTCCCCTATCTTCGCTTTCTCCAACATATTCTATCGACCTTTGGATCAATACATCATCGTAGCTTGGCCCACGCCTAAACAGTCGTATTCTTCCAAATGGTGGCATACCTACTATTGGAGGCCAATCAACGCTCTGAAAATTACGAACGCATGCAATATAGCCAAAACCTCTCTCACGAGGGCTTGAGTGTCAATTAAGAGTCTCCCCATGAATATCTACGTGTTAAAAGTCGTATTGGTAGCTTTAAATTCAACGTGTTGAATTTGCGCAGATCGGAACACATAAGCGTACTTTAGCAAACATGAACGACGATGAATGGAACGATGTGCGGAGGCGAAACGTTTGATTACCAGCCGGTAGGTGGTATTCTGTTTATTCGCAATAGTCACTACCGATTCTTTGTCTATAGCAATCGAAATATTTAAAAGTACGCATTAAAAAACGTACTCTTTTTTTCCGCAAAGTAATTAAACTTTAATTAAAATTTTCCATTAGATTCCAATTTTTTAGAAACAGTTCCGCCTCTCAGCAATAGCCGAGCATGCCTGGTCACTCCATATGTTTCGAGGAGACCAAAGTTCTGAGCGGAAAAAGCCGATACTTCCCATGGCTCAAACGGGAGGCGATCGAAATCGCCATATGCCCCGACAATTTCAACAGGGATAATGGCTACAACCTAGCTACTACCTGGATGGTTTTGGCACGCAACGAAATAAGAAATGGCGCGAAAAGTGGTTTTGCCGTCATAATTGACAACCAATCAGATGCGACCAGCTCCGGTATAAAGTCAGAGCAAAATTCAGCGCAGATATTTCGACCTGAAGACGCCTCCAGGGCGGGAGGAGAAACGTCAGAAAAACAACGACGCAGCAGATACCCTGAAGAAGAATGGAATATTTATCTAATCGCCGTGGAAAACTCCGAGAGAAAATTAATTTTACTTTATCCATGTTTGACGCATATTACTTAAAATACACATCGAATCAGCAATGGTGGAAGTGATTACCTGAGCTATTTTATTGATTAGCGAACCTTAAGTCCGTTTCCTATGATACTGAACCAGCACAATCTCTAGGATAATCGCCGGCATGATAGATTTCCAGCATTGTGTGATTTAGAACCAGCATGCTGGCTAACAAGCATAATCGTTATCATACTGGATCAGCAATTTGACTTCATAATAGATGCGGTAATACTTTGCTACTAGCTCCCAGTAGGATAAAGTCGCCATCGACCAATCTCTTTACATTTTATAGATGCTGTGCGATCTTCACTTTCGGAAATCAGTGCCATCAATTCATCCTTCCTGCTATGAAATGAACAGTAAATAAAAATGTCCCAACTGTTTTTTTGGTCACCTGTTACTAATCATTGGTTAATTTACTACTTTAGTAGAAATGCGTTAAGATATTGATGAAAATACCGCTTCCCCGCCATTTCCAGTTCAATGATCGTGTTAAACCTTCTATGATGGCAACAATCATACTGGATTCGTTCCTCAATATCTAGTACCGGCTGATATATTAGGTCTTGAGTTGGATCATGTACACTTTGAAACGGGCTAAACTCTGCTCTGGATCTGTGCGCTGGCTATTACGTAGGGTCTGAAACGAATGGAAAGCAAGTGCGCTGTTGATATTCGTGTTGAGCACCGCACTAAAGCGAAAGGAAAGATCCAGATGAAATAATTGTTTTAATAGTTGGAAATTCAGCTTTATTTTTCTTCCATTCTTTAAATTTTAATGTTTAGCGAGTATTACCGAAGTATTAAGATTATTTCTGTGGTCATACGCCCTACTATATGATGGTGCCCCAAACACAGGCTAGCCTTATGGGGTACCTTAAGGTCCAGGATCTATTACTTACGTTAGTTTCAAGTTGTCCTACTCACCATGAATTACTTTTCCATTATTTGTGCTGAAACCGTGACTTTAAATTGTTAAATATTACAGTATTTGAGCTAATATTCATTCAATTTGATTCAATATAGCGCAGCGCATGTTGGTGACAACTTATCCCCCTGTCACACATTCTTGAGGTGGCTTACAGGGAATAATATGGACGTGAATGAGTGCAGAAGATTTTTGTGTATTTATATTGAGTCGCACTACTAGTATGTACCCACAATATAAATAAAAATTTCGTACACAAGTATAATAGGTACAAATTGATCCCGGTACCAATGGGATCATCTTGTTATTTGCCCCACCAGAACCACGAATTTCCACTTTCCGCCTTCATCACCGTCGCTGTTTCGTTGGTATTTTCGTCGTCGACGTATTCTTCCGCCTGCTCCTTTTTCACCGTCGCACCGTCTTCGCTCACCTTCCTTACGTCCGCTTCCTTTCCTCATCTTCCTCTCCGCGCGCGATCAATTTCATCCGGGCCTCCCATTCCTTCTTCCATAAAGGTCTCCTCTCTCTCCTTCCTCGTTTCCGCATTTCGTATTTCAAGCCCCGCGCCTTATTTCGTCTCCCTCATTTCTTTTCACGTCCCTTGCCATTCCTGTCTCGTGCCCCCTTCTCTTCCTCCTGCGTCGCTCAGTGGGACCAACCTCCTAAAGTGGTTGTAACATTTGGATTCGTATGGTGCGCCGACGTATTGCCCATTTTACACATCTGCGCAACTGGGATCTTCTCAAGGAATGAATAACTAGGCATTTACGATATCATCATTCATCATTTTCGTCATCATTGGTCGTTCAATCACAAGATTGGTTAACTGTAGCCCTCTATTCTTCCCTGTCTAATACTAGTTCTTGTAGTTTTTCTCATATACTTTCCTCTTTATTTGATCTATATATTCATCCCTTGGCCTTCCTCTTCGGACTTTTCCCTCCATTTGTCATTCAATGATATTCTTCACAAACCCAGGGCATGCCAAATCCATCTTATTTTTCTTTTCTGTATTGTATTTCCTATGGTCCTTTCCTTTTCTATGCATCTGTATATTTTTCCATTTCTTTTACGAACACTGAAGTTTAAAGGAGTATTCTAAAAAAGAAGTAAATTTGATCAAAAATACCAATGTGTTTTACAAATAAAATGACTGCTGATATTCCTGAGGTCCTTCCATCGCCTAGAATGGAGTCTAGGTGTCTCACAATATTCAGCTTTATACGCAAACCCGGTATCAGGCACACTCAGTTGGGATATGCCGGATACTGAGAGTGATGTCTCAGTATTCACACCGAGGCGGGGTTTTCTCTTGCGTGAAGAGAAAATGAGTGGGTCCAAAGGCAGTCTATCCTCAGGCTTGTAAACACTACTTCCTTACTCCGACTCGCATTGTCGGATGAGGACGTTACAGGCAGCCAAAATGATTAGTAATAGTTTCCATTTCAGGTGTGTTTTATGATGTCAAAGTTATGTTGGTCAAAGTTATGTTTGAGCTGGAGAGAAATGTATTCGACAGTTTAGTGATACAAATGAGTGCGCATAATTCAATGCTCAAGTGTCATGTAGATAGCTCACTATGTCACAATCGCATACGACTAATTGAGAAAGTCAGCTTTCAAACCAATTCTCGAGAGGAAGAGGCAAAGTGAAATATTTTCAATCCAGGGAAATGAAATCACTCCGTGAAAGAAATTTTTAATTTAAAAAGTGTTTAAAAGTTATTTAAAACAGTCAAAGAAAATTAATTACTAATATTTACTTTGAAAATCAGTCCAAGAATCCCAAAGTAAATATAAGGATGATGTAGTAATTAATGAAAATTTAAAATAGTAGGGCAGCGAGGGGTAAAGGTATTTGAACTTGTAATTTTTGAAGACTTTAACTATCTTCATCATCATCATCAGCAGTCATCAACCCGAAGATTCGTTTGCTGAAGCTCACCACTCAACTCTCCTCTCTTCCAACCACTTCATTTCTACATAATTATTCCCTTTTGCCAGTTGTATTCCATTCTTGGTCTTCCATTATAATTCTTTCCATTTATTTATCCTTCCATTATTGTTTTCAATGGGCTATTTTGTCGCAAAATATGTCCAATAAGTTTGTTCCTTGACTTTAGCTACAGATTAAAATAAGAAAGGACTGAAATATATAGATTAATGTAAAAATATTGCATTTTCATCGATTTGGTTTTTTGGAAATTCAATGCTGTTTTCACCCGTAGCCTCGGGGCACATGAAATATTTTGCGTAATAATTGGATTACATATGTACATATTTTCTTCTAAAAGTGAAATAGTACATTCCGTGCTATTATAATGGTTGCTTGGAAATGTTTAGGTGTCACGCGGAGTTTAACATTCGAAAATACATGTTTAAACATAATATTTGCCTAAAATTCGTATACCGATCCGAAACCGGTAAATATCTCTAATCATAACATGCTTTTATTGCCAGTAAAAATGTGAACTATAATTCTCTTTTGATTTTCATTATGAGTTCCACCGCATAAACAAATGCACTCAAATAAAATGTGGTCTTAGTATTTTTTATACTTATATTTAGATGGTAAATTATTGAAGCGGAATTTATTTAGTAATTATTAAAAAATATGACAATCCATGTGGCTTAGAAGGACTTAGAATGTATATATGATGCATAGGCATTGTTGTTTTTTTTAAAATGTGCACTCAATTACCCACGATTACCACTTCATCCACCTTCAGTGACTGAAATGAAAGTTAGTATTTTGGTCACATTTTTAGCTGTTGGTAAAACTGTGCGTCGTTCTGAAATGCCCTTCCAACAGCATACACCTCTTCCTCCCTATCGTCTGCTCTTCATTCTCTCCTTCTCCCACGCGTGTGGCAATCATTTCCTCGTTTCCTTCCATTCCTTCACTCTCAAGGCGCTGAACCCTTCAGTTAAGTGGAGGGATTAATGGCACGGTAAAAAAGGAATATCAGACACATCTGCTGGATGCCTTTTAAGAGTTTTTCTTGGTTCACTTATCTTTCAGTTGATGGGAGGCTTTATCTCAAATTTTCCTCCTTTTAACGCATTTTCCCAGTGTCTTATGACCTCATGCACTATTTATGATTATTTCTGAGAATGTATGTTGGAAGGAATGAAGTAATCTATTTAAAAGGTGAAGAGTATGAGGTTTCTTTTATTTATGTTCCCTAAAAGCTTATATTAATACGGTCATACTTTGGCATATACATTTCTGACAAAATTTATGATTCGTAGACTTGATGTACGTAATTTAAAGGGATATTTATTTACTGTGAATACGAATACATCAAATTATACCCGCTTTAACTATCATGCGATATCTCTAACGTTCATCTAAGCTTGAGATAACATTTCATAAAATTCCACGTTAGCCACTAGACTTGATATGAGTATGGCAGGGATTGAGTCCTAATATTCAAGACTTTTAGGCTGAGATAATATATTTTATGACAGTAATCGATATAGTACTGTCCACTTATATTTCTATTTACAACACGTGTTTCGGCTTATTTGTACTTAGCCATCCTCAGGTACAATGTTGCCAATGTTGCAAAAGCCGAAACACGTGTTGTAAATTTAAATAAAGGTGCACAGTACTATATCGATTACTTTCATTATTGGTAATGCAGTTCCACCACATCTCGCCTGACACTGTTGATTTCAAAGATATTTAAATTGTTTTATAGACACATATTGTTCTCGGTATGTGATCTTCTATAATAAAAAACAGGCATGTGTTGTACCACTTTGTATGGACGCAAGCAAGACGAGTTCCATTGAAGATTTGTTCACATATCTGGCAACCACGATCATTTGGTAGAAGATAGGTGTTTTGACATTTATGAGGTCCGCACATGCGCAACGAAAGCCTATTTAATCGCATGAAAGGTGATAAAATTTATACAAACATTGCAATATGATTAGCCTCGGACTAAAATGAAAGAGGAAAGGTAGTTATATGCTGAATGCCATATGTAATTGCGAATTTACGTTTTAAATTTTAGGACAAAAGGAGATTCATTGTATACGTTGTATGCTGTTTTTTTGCTTATTTTAATCACTTTGCGTAAATTTATATTGTTGGTATTATGTCATGGATTTCCATTCCATGGATTGGAGTCGAATAACTAAACAGATATATGGAAGTTGAGTGAATAGTGTATGAGGAAAGGGTACACCGAGAAATTCATGGGTGATTATGGTGGGATAATCTCTTAAGTTGAGGAATATTAGGAATCTTAAGAGTAAGAGACTGTGCATGAAGCAGTGCACGATTGTGGAGGAAGTAAACCATGTTTACGAGGATAGGGCAGTATGGAGGAAAATATTACAATCAAAACCAGTGTTCTTGGTCTAACACCTAAAATTAAGCTCTTATGACTGCGTCTACCCCGTAATTAAACAATGCAATCGGTATCTATGTCTTCTGTGCTGATCGGCATGCTATCATTTCCTGAACACGAATGTCAGCGAAGACAATGGGAGTACATGCAATAATTTATTATCTGTGTTGTCTCTTCGTAAAATACAGGAACTCTTACCACAAATCATTGAAAGCATACAGAGCGCGCAAAAGGTTTGTTACCTTTATATAAACCAGTAGCTCCTAACCAAACACATTAGAACGACGCGCATAAAATAACCATGAGATATGCTGGAAGGAAAACGAGTCCACGATTTCTCCAAACAAGGAAGCGTGGGATACGACAAGAAAAAGCATTCCCGCTAGCCATATGGATGGAAATAAAATAAACGAGGGAGTATAGGGTAATAAAAATAGAGGGATGTCCAGGGGTTTGGGAAAACAGAAACGAAATCTCCAGCAAATGTGTGCTTCTGGACGCTACCGCGGGAAGTTCTTCCCTCGGACGGGATGCCCTACTTAGGTACGTGCTCTCCAGCTCTGCCCCCCCCTCCACTTCTGCAAACTCTCCACCTCCCATTCCGTTTGGTCACCCTCCTCCAATCACCTCTTCCAGTTTCCCTCCTCTTCTCTTTACTTTTATCTCTTCCCCCCTTTTTCACTCTTGTTTACTCTCCATCCATTCCCTTCTCCCCCACTGCCATACTCCCCGTCATCCACCGATCCTATCCTCTCCCCTTCCACTTCCATCTCATCGCCCTAGTTTCCTCCACCCTCTGGTCTTCCCACTGTCGCACCTCCTCCACGACCCGCCATTTCCCTCCCGAATGCATAAAAGCATGCCTGACGTCCCCCAAACGAAACAGTTTTGCCTTCACACTTCATTGGCCATCTTCTCTTCCTCTCCACTCCCTCCTAATTCTGCTTCCCCATCCTCCGGTAGCTTATTTCTAAAACTCGCGGGAACGAAAGGAAAATTCACTCTATACACCTGTCATTTTTTTAATGGTTGAGGCTATTTTGTTTATTTACAGATTTGCGTGCAACTTTTCATACGTGTTTTCATTAGTGACATCTATAGATAAAAGTGAAAAAATTGCGTCACACCGATTTTGTTTCTTGACTATTCATTGTTATTTTAACACATCACCTTATGGTACATGAGATGTGTTTCGTAATAATTTGATTACATGCGTACGGATTTTCTTTATACGCGAAATAATTCATATTGTCATTCGAAATAATATCTTCCTCAGGCCTCCCGGTTTCGGTCACTCCCTGTGTCACCCCTCCATCCACCCCGGTAGAGGTATGGAGAAGAGCCACCCATCCAACCACCGTCAGGGCCCAACGTTTCTTAACCTCGTTGATCTGACGGGAACCGGTGTGTCAACGTGGCTTGGCTCTTACCCCTGTTAATCAGTGTAGTACATTTTTATATACTGTTATAGTCAATACCGTAGTGAAACGCCCCTTAAAATAATTACAATAAAAGAAGACATTACTTATCTAAGCAAAATTTATCATAATTTAATAAATGACACATAACTTTTCAACAAAGAAATATATCCAAGCAACCAAATTAAAATTGTAAATAAATAAAAACAGCACCAAACTTAAAAGGTAAACATCTTGAATGTCTATGTATTTTTATATTTAATGTCTGTAAATTTACAATTATGTAACAAAAACAGAACTGTCAATCATTAAACATCATACATCATTGTTTATAGCCCTTGCGATGGATGAATAAAAATCCGAAACGTCGGCAAAAGTTTAAAAATAAAAAATTATTTGACCTATACCACCTATACTCATGAAATTTGCACCAAATAATTACAATATGAAATCACTTTATCAATTTAGTAAAATAACATAATACCTAGGAGTTATGTTATATTTGATGGTGAATAATAACTGTTTGCTTGGTATAAATTCCTGATGTTCATGCTTCTCCATTAGATATAGCTGCAGGCTCCTCACGGAACAATTAACTTTCAACGCCTTAGCGCTTCTCTCTTCCTCTCTTTTTCCTTATTTTGCTTGTCACTTGTTTCATATAGGTGCGGGATTGTAAGGAAATATTCCGCGTGCCCACCCTGATCTCGTGGCTATTTTTAGGAGCCATTCTTACCGGTTGAAGTAATTTTTTCTTGCTTTCAATTTCCTTGCTTTTTAACCTTTCGCTACCATATGTTTACTTTAATGATCTTGAAATGTATTCCTCAATGGATATAAGTGTGTTTAACACTTATGAATGGGTTAATTATGGTATAAAACTTACGTACTTGTAATAAAACACTGGGTATGAGGAATTTCATTGGCAATAGCATTGATGAAATAAAATTGATGAAATCATTGAATGATCACAACCTGCTGTTTATTTATTCGACTCAACTGTGTACCAGTGCTTGTATTATTTGCCATTGGGATGGCTGTGATAAATATTTTTATCAACATTAAAATCATATATTAGATTTCTTTTGATTGATAAACTCGAATTGAGCATTCTTTTCAATGCCATTACAAGAAATATCGCGTTACGTAATGTGTGTTTATTGAGTTGTAGAGAGTAGTGTTTATATTATTTCGTCTTAGGACTTCCAAAATCTTTCTCCCAATCATTGTAATTCGTTTATCGTTCAACCTATTTTATTTCAATAGTGTCTGCATTATTTATTGGAAAAATGAGCTGTGAAAAAAGCTACTCATTTTACGTCATCAAAAGCTTTTTAACCCGCTCAGTTTTTATACTAAGGATAGCGGCCGAAAAGAAAATATAGGTGGTGATGTGAATGGATGATGAGGAATGATTTAAAATAAAATTTGCAAAAATTTTATTTTTTAACATTAGCATTGTATACATATATTGTTTGAATCCCTAGCATTATTTGAGTGATCACTTTCATGGTAAAGACTTTCAGCCTTTCTAACAAAATTTGAAAGACTGACGCTAAAATTTGGACGCCATTATCTTTATTTAGGACTACTTGCTTACAATTTTAAAGGCCTTTCGGAAGCAATCACTCATTCATCGCAAGTTTTTCGCTAATATAGCCTCGTCAGAACATCTATTAAGTTTAAATTGTCGCAGCAAAATGTATGCCGTCACATATAGTCTTCCTTAATTAAAAAATTCAAACAGTATCCTATTAACCAGCAAAAGAAATAAAAGTTCTTTTCAATATTACGGATAGCCTCGCGATCAATTATGCGAGGTCTAATCAGACTTGGGCTGGCGAAAAAAACTGAGGCAATAATTTTTTTTGAACTTTTAAGCGGAGAAGCCGCGTATTGATGAGGGCGAGGCAAAATAGGCGACTTTCCTCTCTACCTCCAAAGTTCCCAATTTCGATCCAATAGCCCAATTTATTTCGGTGGTCGGCCGCGGCTTATTTTCCATGAATATTCAGGCCTTTGACGTACGGACTTTCCATCCTCAGCCCTCCGCCCAGCTCAGTTCTCGCCGTTCAGTCAATCCCCTATTCATTCCCAGTACCTCCCACCCGATCCTGCATGCAAAGCATCTATTTTAGCCTCCCTTATACTCTCTAATAATCCTTTCTCTACACTGCACCTCTCTTCCTACCTTACCGCCGTCCCTATGAACTGATACCTACCTTTGTCGGCTTTATGCAACGCGTGGTACGCTGTTCAATTGAGGTGCACGTGCACCAATGGTGCTCCGAGACGCTATAGAGAGCACAGGAGGGAAATCATGAATGTATGAAGTGGACTCGACTATGGTAGCTGGCTTGAGTGCATTATGAGCACTTCTTTATTTGTCTCTATCTTCCGGGGAAGTTTGCACAAAGATGGAAAACCCGGAACAAAAGGGGGCGTTACTTTGTAATAACTCGCATTGCTTCAGCCGCCGGGTCATGTCTCACGAGAGCGAGTTACGAATGGTTTAATATTTTTCGTGAAGCGTGAAGGTAGGCGAATGAGCGGGCGATCATTACTCGCTCGGCCAAAATAATTCATTTCGTTTATGTTTTCCTGCTCGATCCACTCATGGAAACGTTTAAATAATTTAAAGGAGACGCTAAAGAAAACTCTGTTCAGTGACCTACGTAGTTGCGTAAGCCCTGGGTTGGCAGTTGAAGATGATGAGAAAATATCTTAAATCTCCTTAGATGGAAGGACGTAGTAAAAGATTTAATTTTAACCGTGTGACACTCCAATGTTGTTCTCATATTCTCAATGTTGTTGTGTAAATATGGTGCATTGTATTTTAATCACTTTTTTCGCACTAGCAACCTATTACTGATATCCTTGTGTAGGCTTCCGCGGGTTGATGAGTATAAAGATACAGGTCTTCCGGGTTTTACACCGCGTAGGTCCATTTTTCTTCGGACGACAGTTTCGCCGGCGTTGCAGTCGGCTTCTTCAGGTCAGTGAAGTTCGGATGCAGTATGTTGGCCGCATTATATATCTTATCCGTAAGGGGTTAGGTTGCTCGTAATTGGCTGTTGCTCTTTTTCTTTTTCCCGCGCAAAACGAGTTTCCAGGCATTAGCGAGGGAATAGCCATCTTCCCTGTTGAAATTGTCTTCATTCTTGCTTATTTCAATGGACTCCCGTATTAGACGTGGGAAATATCTTCTTTATTTATTTAGGAAATTAGCTTAGCTTCATCAAATTTGATGTTGTTGGTAGGGCCCGTCCATGTGTGCTCTGTTGTGGCAGAGAGTCGATGTTGTCTGTTCTTAGTTGCCATTTGATGCTCTATTAGGCGGCACTTCAGGGATCTAGAGGTCTGCCAAATGTAGCTACTCCCATAGCTGCATTTTACTTCGTACACTGCGCTCTTCGACTGCATAGGTACACGGTCTTTTACTCTGACGAGAAGGCTTCTGGTCTTGGAGACACAATTGAACCATGTACCTACATTGCGTTTGCTGAGAGCGCGTGAAATCCTCTCTGCGGTTCCCGCAACATCATGGCGAACGCGGCAGGTTTCGGTCTCTCCTCCGGTGATTGGCCGTCGGTCCTTGTTAGGGCCATGTTTATTTTTCTTTCCTCTCTCAGGATGACGTCTCGGTGGTAGCCGTTCTTCTCCATTGTTTTCCTCAGGTGTTGCTTCTCTTTTTCCAAGGAATTCTCGTCACAAATAGTGAGGACTCGGCTAAACAGCCTCCTGATTACATAGTTCTTCTGTAGTGGATGGTGGTGTGAAGAAGACTTTAGGTACCGCTCCGTGTGAGTATTTTTCGTGTAGACCTCGTGGCCCAGTCTTCCGTCGTTCTTCCATTTCACAAGGACGTCCAAGAATGGTAGGCGTTTTTCTTTTTCTATCTCCATCATAAACTTGATGGAGTCGTCTTGGTTGTTCAAGCGCTTCAGGAATTCATTCAGCTCTCCGTGCTGCCAAATGACGAAAGTGTCGTCCACATATCTCATGAAGAGTTTAGGTGTAATCCTGTAGGTACTCAGCGCCTGCTCCTCGAACTTTTCCATGTAGAGGTTGGCGATGACCGGAGAGAGAGGGGATCCCATGGCCGCACCTTTCTTTTATTCATAAAACTTCCTATTCCAAATGAAATAGGAGTTCTTTAAACAAAAATCCACCATCTTCGGGACCTCAATGGAACCACGGGACCTTCGGGACACTTATGGATCTACGCGGTGTAAAACCCGGAAGACTTCAAGCTATTTCTGATGCTTGCTCACCAATTGATGAGTACTCTAGCGCTATTTTTCTGAAATTAATCTCTTTCATTGCATGCAATATTAGGGTTATAACGGTTTTGAGAATATCTACGCAATTGCGAAAATAGAAAATTAAGTGACCAAATTTAACAAAAAAAGTACCATGTTATTTTACTCAGTGAATATATTTACCTGTGATATTTATTCACTCCGTCAACTTCCTCGTATTCCACGACAGTCTGAATTTCAACATGGTCAGCTGCAACACATTCGCGCACCCAAAAATAGCATAATAAATCGTTGCGTTTTAAATTCCCAAAAAAATTATGAAGCTGATATAAATATGAGAAAACGACATCATATTCGCTTGGAGTTGAAAGATCAAAGTAATGAAGAACGCCAGAGTCGTGAGCCGCATCTCACAGCTTTTACAAAGAGAGATTCAAATTGCTTTCCTTTTATATGTTACGCAGTCATGGTGTGAATAAATACAGTGTTCATTCAAAAACGCCAGGGCTTTTTTTAGCAATCTGAGTCAAACCGTGTGAATCTCATGACTGATACGGGAGTACTCATGCCAAGGCAGATAGGGATGCCAGCGGTGATCGGTGTCTTGGCAGTGTACCTATGGGTGTACGTGCGGTGGAGTTAACATCGAGGTGCGCTGGACCACTTGCAATGATTAAGTGTAGAGGGGACTCGTTTTATCGTTTTCTCCGGATGCAATCACCATACGTCTCAATAAATGAGGCATTTCGTTCATTTGGTTGCTTTTCGGCAATATCTCAGTCTCTAGTTGTTTCATTCACAGATTTGAATGTGCAGTATGCTCTCGCTTTAATTGTAAACACTTCCTGAGAGGAGTTATATCCTTCCACAATCAATTGGATAATTTGACTGTCTCTATTCACGTCCACCAATTTAATTCCCAACTCTCGTAGAGAAACTCGGTTGATTTGGTTGATTTCGAGGCCCCTGTTCTATCCAAATTAATGGAAAGGTCTTAAAACAAGCTTGTGACTAACTACTCGCCTGTTTTTTTAGCATCTGCTTTTTGCTTTTTCCATTTGGAAAAACGTTTACATTCATTCCAGTTCTTCAAACATGTTTACCATATTTATCTCTTTTTTCGGTGGAAAACAAACTCTTACGTCATACTACAATTTTTGAAAAATTAAAGTATAGAACGTGATATTGATGTTGGCGGTTTGCAAAGGAGAGATACTATTTTTGATTCGCACAAACTACGAAATATTAATATTTGCATTTGCTGCCTGATGCCGTGAACTTCTTGCATTCTTTCCCTATAATGAAGTTTATACAGTACTTCATGTGCTCATTTACGGATGAGAAGGACAAGTACTACTAGAGTAAATGCATATTGAGCATTTTGCATTGAGTTATTGGCATGCCCATTTGAAACCACAATTTTTACATTCATTTGGAGTTCTTCAAATTGTCTACCATGTTTTTCTCGCCTTTTCCCTAATCATTAAAACAACTCCTACGTCCATTTCCAGTATGCGAACAATTATAGTGTAGAGCTCAACATGATAATGATGCAGACGGTTGGTAAATAACTGATGTAGTGGTAGCGAAGCATGGTGGCAGTCGCCTGCGCTTGGCGTGACGTCAAGATGGGTAAGGCTTGTGCGAAGGGGCTACGGAGCGGAGGGGAGATGATATCTAATGTTAGGCAACGCTGCCAACATAACTGCATATGCAACGTAACTTAATAGGGCCCGTTTCACGGCAATATGTACGATCCAAACAAAGATGGACAAAAAACGGTGACATTGTTGGCGACCCATCGCAGAAGCGTATTTTAGAATTTTGGATTTAAGATCCATAGAGAGCTATAAAGTTGATTTAAGTAGCATGTTGAGAATTTTGAAGCAAGCAGGTAAGGTTTGCAACCTTGGGAACCATAGCCCTTCAAGCCCGGAGGAGATTTTAATGAATCCCATCGCGTAAGTCGGAGGAGATTTAAATGGAATCACTGGTTTTCCTCTGATTTAAATGGAATCGCCACGACGTAGTCACTGCGTCGCTCGACGGCATGTGAAGTTCGTGCCCAACGTAGTGACTACGTCGCTCGTCGTTGAAGGTAAAGTAGTAAAACGCGGAGATTAGGAGAAACGCGTTCGAAAACGAACCCCCGCATAAGAAGTCAGTTCATTGGCGATGGAATCATCGATTGAAAATGTCCCCTTGCGCAACTACCACTATGTTTTGTTACCACTATCCAATATTTACCATTATTCCAATATTTCAGTTGTTAATTGATGCCATGTATTTCCTGGTTTATTTCCCTGCAGTGAAATTTTTGCAGTTATTTTATTTGCTAATTTTTTGAGGATATGATGTGGGGTGGTTGGCAAGAGAAGAGTGAAGGCGAACAATGGGAAATTTTACGATGGGATATTTAATGATTTGATGAAAAATTAAAGAGATTAATTCTGATAATATTCTAATTCAAACGATGCTGCACAAACATTTCTTCGACTAAGTTCACAACTGCGGGTACGCGTCACGAGATTCATTGAATAATAGACGGGACAATGTGAGCCGTTGTTATCATCATTCCGACGTTTCTGACTTTTCCCGGTATGTAGCGTCTTTGCATGCTGGAATCGCGAATAGATAGTGGGGAAAGAAAACAAATACTTCAAGGGTATGTGATTTTAGAGATAACAATAAACATGGGAGAACGCTTTGAGAACGCCAACGCGCGACATTTTCCTTCGGCATCGGCAGACCACGCCGTGCTCCTATCGCATGAGCAATATTTGGATAGAGAGAGAAAATAAACATATACATGCATCCCATGAATATTGACGACATTTGCGTAAATGTTTACATGACTCTGTTTCACTTTCCATATCCGCCTTTCTCCGTTGCCAAAGCCAAAATGGTTTCACTAGTTCCGCTCTCTTCTCCCAGCAGCGTTGGTAGGTATGGAGGTGGGATTTTAAGGGGAACTTGGTGGGGTGGCGTGGGCTGGAGATAGGGGGCTCAAAAGCATTTTCGATTTCGCAAGGCAAACAGGAGATGGCACTTTGGGGGGTCGAGGTAGGGGGAGTGGTTGGTTTGGGGAGGAGGAAAGATAAGCCAAGGAATTCATCGCAGACGAGATGCGTGAACGCAGCGAAATAACAAAAAAACAAAAGTTTGCTGCAATGATGTTCATGCAACAAGGTAGGCAGGTTTGCGGTAGATAGCGATGTCAACGTGTCTGGAATTGGTAAAGCTGGAAGGGAAATGGATTTTTTTCAACACGAGATTCTCTCCCGAATGAGAAGAACTTATGATTTCAGGAAGCGGTGTTAAGCGTGAACCTCGGGATAAACTTAAGTCCCCTGGGAGTAAAAACAGAAGTAATGGTTAAAAAATCCTTCTTACATTAAGTTAAATTCAATTTGAAGAATGTTGCTGGGATGCCTTTGACGTATCAATTACTCACCGTAAAATAATATAAAATTCAAATAGTAATTAGTTGCTGTAATTATTTTTATTTGTTTCAAATAAAATATCAGGCAGCAAAATATCCGTAATTTTAATCCTACTGTAGTTAGAGATGTCGTGCTTATGCACAATACATATTTTCGTGGAGATATTAGGGAAGCCGTTGATTAGCCGATTTTTATTTATATACCAAACTCATCATAAAGTAGGTATAGGTAATAAAAATGGATGAATTTAAAATGAAATGCGTTGTTTTTTATCGTTTATTTGAACTTTAGACACTTTGGAAAAGATAGAAACAGAATAATTAATTCTGTTTCTATCTTTAAAGCTTTTTCTTATCTATTCTATATCTATTCTCTTTATGGTAACTAGCCATTAAAGACTAATTAAGTCTTTAATGGCTAGTTACCATATAAACTAAGATTAGAGAAGATTGAGCTACGAAAATAATGTTTATGCATAGAGCTTTGCGACAGCCTCTGCACTTGTTTGGAAAAGACTTGAAGGAGATAATGGAATCACTGGAAAAATAATTACTTGTGAATCGGTTATGACTAGTTAACGCGTATTATAAAAATACATGAGGATAGTATTTATTGTAGATATTGCTGCTATTTAAAGAATGTTCATTGTTTATTATTAATGTAAAGCAATGATTGCGCAATCGTCGTAAATCTTAATGTGGGTCTATTTTTTGCACTCTTATGATAATATTTAGTCTTACTTATGAGTAATAAACTCTTACTCCCGAGAAAGAATTTGATGGAAAGTTTTTCTAGCATTGCTAATATTACGTGATACAAACTATAACATCGGTAAAACAGTGAGGTTCCTATTCAGTGATAGTAATAGATAGTGGAATATAAATTTGAGGAAATGTAATTATATACTAGTGAGCTTTAAGTTTTAGTACGCAAAGAAGCTATTTCAAATCTGAGGTAATTAAAGTATTATGTAAATATTTTTAAATGATATGAAGATATTACAATTACATGAAATATTTTTCTCACATACATTTCTTATACAGCTGGATAGAATATTTGTCATGTATCTAGATATTTAAAAATACTTTTTAATATTAAAACCCTTGGTTAGAAGCCTCATGTTTTATTATTTTTATTAACTTTTTGGAATGAGAATATTTTTTTCTTGAAGCCGGGATGAGAGCGGAGGAAATAAGTTCCAATTTCCCTAGTTGTAGTAGTTAATTTCCTTTAGACCTTTTAGTACAAACCACCGTATATTTTAGTGTTTCCTCGTCGATAAAAAGGGTGATGCTCCTCTGTCATTAAACGAATCATGTGGAAATAATCGAGGATTCAAATCTGTGCGCTTAGGAATGGCTGTAGGAAGATCATTGACATTCTACTGAGCTTTTGAAAAAATTATATTCTTGTCCAGAGAAGGAAAACGAGTGGTGAAATTATATGTAAACGTGCTAGTAAAACCCTTCTTTTGCGCTTAAATTTTAATGTGAACCACGGCATAGTTGCAAACCTCTCTTTCCTTAATGTCTTTCAGTCTATTTCCCCCAAAATTCATCCTTGCTTATGAGCTAGGAATTGAAGACTTACCTTCCAAGCAATGTTTTTGCGAGGTGAAACACATTGGTACATGCGACATTCTGTTTGATCTATTAAACTTCCTCGTTGCTGTGAACCTCCATCTTTTATTTCTCCATCCCCAGCGGACTTCATCTCTTAGCTAGTTCCTTTATAAGTTTTAAAATACAGTGTGAGAACCGCTGCATTTACTTAATGGAGCGGCAAAACTGGGCACGGACGTAAAATTTATCGGCAGAGCTTTTTCAGATGGAACGATGTTGATTTTATATCCCTTCCCAAAAACCCTTCCGGCCTGTTTAAAAAGGATATCACTAAACAAACCCCCTTAGGACGGCATGTGTTACTGTGTCTGCTCGCGCTTGTAAAGCGTCTCTTAACGAATGGCGTCGTTGGTACGATACGTTTGCGAGTTTGGGAGAGGGGTGGGGGGTTTAGGTGTGCGGGAAGGGGGGAAGTGACCCCGTTTCAAGCCTAAAAGCCGACGTGTCCGATGGACAGAAAATTATTGGAGGCTATCACAAAGTCCTTCTCCTGCATCCTGTCGCAAGCGAACAGATAACGGAAGGCTCGTTTACGTGCGATCATCGCTATTACCGTGTTTGGAGACTCGCAGATGGGAAAGAGAGATTAAAACACTTTCGTGCAGAGTGGCTATTAGTTTAGCCCATTTCTTAATTGTGTTCCGAGTAAAAACTTGGAATAAGCCTAGGACTTAAATATCCCATTATATTTAGTTGTTTCGAAAGCTCCATTCCATCAATTAGTCTATGCAGGTGAAGTTTTTGTTTTCCCTCATCGTTAACCTGTCGGCAAGACTTAATATGGTGCATGAAAATACAAAATAATTGTTTTATTCTCTGAACTAATTTTAGAGAATTGATAGTTTCAGATAGGCCTGCTGAGTTTAGTAAGTACTTTATAACTTTAATTTCTATTCTATATAAGTCCATTTTTAAACTGCATCCGTATTAATCGTAATAATGTTTCTGTGTACCATTGATCTACTACCACTACCGTTGATTTGGCTGATGTGGGACATATTGAAACTAATGGAAACGTTTTTGCATAACATTTGAAAAAATTAAATATTCTAACAGCTCGATCTTATAAAATAGTTTAAATTATATATATATTTTTTGTCCTTAGACGTTTCTGGCCAAAATACATTCATATTATCTGCGCGTTTGAGCTTTGCATAAACTAGTGGTTGATTGAAAAAAACACTATCCATATTTTATAATCCCAGTATGCTATAAGGCAAATCTATGAAAAATATTTTTCGACGAAACGGCCTCTGGAAAACGATAATAGACATGAAAAATGAATAGGAATAATTTTCCGAGGAAAACCAAGGGCGAACTACATCAGGAAAATGATGAAGGACGCCAAAGTAAAGACTTACGCAGGATTAAAACGGTTAGCCGATAGTAGTGTGAAGAGTGTAGACCTACCGGAAATGAGGTTAGGGTAAGTGAGGGTTAATATGGTAGCTAGATAACTGATTTCCTATCCAGAGGGTCCGTATTCGATTCCCAGTATTGGCAGAGATTTTTCTTTGGAATCCCATTACCAGCTTCGGTGTCTTGTAGAGCGTACTTCAAGGATAGTCCTCCGTTTACTTCGTAGCAACTGATTTTAAGGTCAAATCTATTGCAACTGATTTTAATTTATTTTGAAACTCATTTTCAGGTTTTTTCTCGTTCGTATTCATAATTTAAAAAATAAAATTTCTCAACAGTCTTTAATAAAGATTGAAGAAATGTTTCTAAGTATTTTACTTCACTATGAATGTGAACGAGAAAAAAGATTATAGATTAATAAAGTTTGCAGAAAGTACTAGGTATTTTAATCAATTATGAATACAAACGTTCAGAACATCTACGAGCAGAATACTGCAACAGTAAATGTTCTTTATCCTTTACGAGAGATTGTAAACTGATTTTTTTTGTTATTATTTGCAGATGAATTACAGGTATAATCAGACTTGGACGGAAAATTATATGAAAATCATGAAAGTGAAATTATGAATAACTTAGTTTTCCACATGTATATAATAATAATATACATAATATATGTGTAAAACTAAGTTATTCATCATTTCATTATGAGGAAATTCCACCAAGTTGATACCGATACCATTATCTTTATATGAAAATCAGTTTACAAACGAAATATTTTACCCGAGTAATTCTAAATGTTGAAATTAAGTACTTAAAAAATGTTTTATGCTATTATGTATACATGTCGATGTTTTTTAACAATTTAACTAACAAATAAATAAAATTAAATATTTTCAATTTAATTAAAACAAAAGCAGCTTCATAAAGCTTGTCATAAAATTGACTTGGGGAAATAGAATAGTACTTACCATAGTTCTACATGAACATTAATGACGCAGATTACTTTTTTCAGATTACTTCCTCGATTATCATTAAGGTAATAGAGTTAGTTTTGTATCTTCCACGCTCATGCCTTGCCAGAAAAGCGATTACGACTTTTCTGTCCCTTCCAACAAGCCTCGAATGTAAATGAATCTCTCTCTCTTTTTGCTTTCAGTCACTCAAATTTTTTTGCGGGTTAAGTGCGATACTCGCTCTGTAATGCATTTGAAACATATTCACGAAGGAAGTGAGACTCTTGAGTGAAGATGCGTTTTTTTTCTTTTCTTAGCGCCTTCCCGCCGTGGGATGAAGTGAAGAGGAGGCAAGTTAGGAGCTCATACGTGGCCAAGAACTGCATTGAACTTTCTTATAAGTCTCCCGTTCATGAATACAAATTGCTTCCTCAGTGAGATGCTGAAGTTGATGTGGGGGGAACTGCATCGAGATGGAGAATATGATATTTTTGTCTTCCACTCGAGAAATTTCATCTTACATTCATGCATTTTCAACTCCCTGAAATCGTTTGTAAAAGACAATGGAAAAGTCTCAGTTCATAATATAGAGGAGTTCATTTTGTTTTATATACGCGTGTGATTTAGTGCAAATAATTTTAGGTTTGGAAAGGAAAAACATTTCCACCACAAAGCAAGCTATTTATACTACGGTTCGACCTTAATAAAACCCGAGTGTTCACGGATGAAAAGCTAATGTACACTGAACTTTCAATAAAGTTCTATAATGTTGAGGGAGGAAGAGCGACTTGTTTGTCAAAAGAGTTCTTCATTAATGATATGTTTACTTACGCTAGACTTTATAAGCATGTCTTTTACCTAATGGGAATACTTCAGTGCTACTTTTTTCTGGTCTAAAATAAATACTTATTCTTTATTGGTCTTTAGTTTGGACATTTTTCTGATCTGGAATTCTTAGAAGTTTTCTTAGAACATGATTTTTTACTAGCTTTATAGTTACTACTCTTGTAATAATGCTGGAAATCAGTTGCATATAAGAGATTCAAGGGTTTGTCATACTGTAAATAATATCTGGATTGACTATGCGATCAGTTTACGGATAAAATAATTTACAATTGTCATAGAAATGAACTTTTCCTCTAAATGTCATATATTTCAAAATTAATACTCTACGTTTAGTATCATTCCTAAGATTATGTTGGATTTAAAGCAATGATAATGAATTTCACTTCTATCTTGCTTTTTAATATCTTTCATTTTTCTCCATATGTCGTGGAGTGAGGAAATATTTCTCTGTCCATTACAATAATAAGAAATTATCTATTGTTACTTTGGCTCAATGAAAATCTGTTCAATTTTTCAACTTCTTAATGTTGCCGTATGCTCCGTGCAGAATTTACAATTATGAAGTTCTTGAAGTAATAATAATCGTTTGCCTGTACCCAAGATCATTCATGAATCTTGGAATAGACTTGCACGAAGCAGAGTATTTGTTTATCATTGAAACAGTCCTATGCTCAAATTGCGCGTAAATTTTCATATGATGAAATTTTGAGTAAACAGGCGGGCGTTTCCATGTAGAGGGCACTAGACAATGTGGCTGGAAATCGAAAAAGGTGGCCATAACTCCAAAGGATAAATTTATCCGTGGAAAATAGCAAATTTAAATGTCTACATTATGCTGAAATACCACAACATCATGCCTGATACCTCTCTTTTTGTCCAATTTTACTTTTCTGAGATATATGCTTAAAAATTCACCGAGATTGTAAGCAATGATCCTTTACTTTTAAGTTGCACGTCATATTTATTGATTTGGCACCCTTAGTTATATGCAGAGGTCCAAATAGGTCCTAACTTCAAATAATACGCCATTCTTCATTTTCCTCCAAAAACCTCAAAAGTAAAATTGATGGTGAGGTTGTGGGAGGAATTTTATTCTAAATATATTTTCTAGTAAGATGATGTTTTTCCATTACTATGCCTTAGTTTTAGTCACGGCCGTGGATTTTAAGTGAATACGTCTGCGTCAGCAAGTAGAGGTAAACGCCCGTCGATTGTTGGTATTCCGACGCTCCGGAAGTTCCCTCAACCATTCCACTTCAGACATAGTAGTCACGGAGCAATTTATAGTTAGACTCTCTATCCGATGATATGTAATTATTTGAATTTCCTCGGAGCTCGGAGTTGGCGAGTATAGGCTCTCATCTGAATATTCTATTACATTCATTGGTCATATTTTACGTTTTTAATTAAAACCACTGCGCGTTGTCAATTTTTGGGATGAACTACGCATATGTGATTGCGGTTAACAAAGTATCCTACAACAAGTATGATACATTTCTTTATACCTTACCTAAGATACAAATCAACCCGACTAAAAATTACTATGCTGATGAGTTGTTCTCGGATTTCCCACCTTCGGGTGGGCCACAGCCTTGAAAATGGCAGGAAAGTCTCCTGCCGAAACGTCGGCAATCATGGAAAGCCTAACCTGGTGGGAAACCCGAGAACAACTCATAAAAATAACTATATTTAACTGAGGATGTAGACTACCTTTCTATTCCTCACTAAAAATATTGACATATGTTATTGAGAATATTTTGAGCACTTTCATTAAATAATGATGCTGTACTATAATGAAGCTACCCGGAAGATAATGCTGAATTTGATTGGAGAAAGAATACAATTTGTACAGGTCTTATATAATCTATTATGTGTAATGTTATTTTTCTGAAACTGTTGGTATAAACCAGCGAGAAAATTTGTACCGCTGACGTGTTGGAAAAAATCGTTCGCACGAATCTTGCAAGCTTGATAAACCACAGAATACAAAGAAGTAGAAACCTTAAGGTTAAACGAAAAACTGTAAGGCATTCTATGAGACGGAGTAATGATTCCACTCATCCTAGGTCGAAGAGAGGACTACAGGTTTGGTTGGTGACAGGGTGTGAGAACCGGGAAGTAAGCCGAAAGGGACGCTGGGAGCTAGAAGGACTCGGAAAAATAAGCGAGCATCGTAGTGCGCGTCAGGGGACTGGAGTTGAAGGACGGAGTTATTGGAAGTATATAAAGACGAGAGGAGGGATGAGTGGAGAAAGTGGAGACCGAATGGCCCCGCGGACGTAGTGGAGTGCTACAGGCGTTAGACGCGTGCGAGCGACATCTTGAAAAGTGTGGGCGGACGGCTGGAATGTCTAAATTAAAAAAAACCCAGTTATCAGAAAACAATGCTTTTGAAAGGCAGTTAAGAAGTTTTTACTCGAAATTACGAAGATGTGCTTAAATGAAACTGTGATTTAATCCCCTTCAAGTGAGGCCACATCTCGCATTGTTCGCTAACATTCGGGACCCTAAACAAAAGTGCCTTGTAAGTCAAAATAAACAAAATGAAAAAGGAAAGCAGTACAGTCCATTTAATACTTCCACGAACGAACAGCACTAAGTGTGACTAAGTGGATAGTAGAAAGAAGTTTTACAACCGATGTTCCTTCCACAAATAAAATCAGCGAATGGTGTCTGCACTCCTAGAGAAGAGAGAAGGCTAGCATAAATTTATTTTCTAGGTGTAGGTCCTTTATTTTTTCTAGGTCTAATTCTTATGGCTGTTCAAACATAAATATTAAACAATTATAGTTTATTATGCAACAAAAATAAGTTTACGTTGATACAAAATACCTAAAGGCTAAAATATTTTATCTGGGTGTTCTCTCTTTATCAAGCATTTAGTTTTTTGTTAATTTCCGAAAACATTTCCGGGGACTTGGTAGGCGTAGCAAAAAACCTCATTTGAAAAGACATGCACAGGCTAATAGTATTGCGCCAATGGGAGAATGGAAGTGAAATATTTGCAGATAAGGAGGTATGTTATGGTTTACCACTTAACTTAACCGTTAAACACCAAGGAAATAATTGGTAGTTTCATTGGTGAAATCACTAGGCTTTTTTTCATTCCTACCAAGGAAATGCTATATGATCATCAACTTTATGCTCTATTGGTGGATATATTTCGACATAACCATCGTCATACTTGCCCATTACCGTCAACGTAATCATGTCGTAATCTATTATTATTGCTCATGTTAATACATCCGTCTTGTTCATTACCACTTTTACTTAAAAAGTTTTTCAGTTGAAAGAAACAATTGAATGGCTAACGTAAGAGCTAGGTACATACTGATTTGATGACAGAAAGTTAAATTGATCTTCGGCGTGGCAATGCATACTATTGTAACGGATCACGCCCCCACAGCCCGCAATATTAGGGAGGACGGCCGCACACATCTGTGATTCGCCTTTCAACTCACCACGGAGCATATTCCGCGATATCAATTGAATTTTCTTTTGAAGGATCCCCCCGAGGCGTCCCGTGCGTAGCGCGCACTGTTATTTCTCGATAGGGAACGGTTGGATGGGGCCATAGCCCAGGGACTGAGACGAACCACCACCCAGAACTCGTTTGACACCAATTTATTTGCTTAACGTTTGACACTTGACAAGATATTACACGCACTGGCTAAGCATAGAACAAGAAAAATCACTGCATGACACAAAAAATAGCTTCACTGATGAGCATGAATGATTCACGATGGCGATCGAACACAAATGACATGGATGGTAGTGATACCCTAGAAATAAGATTGCATGGAGAACACAGACAAAATAACCCTTTACACAAAACTACGCGGATGGGTGAGTGATAGAACAGGCAAAGATTAATGAATGCCCTTTTTAACAAACAAAATCACTGATGAATGATAAATGAAACATGATACAATTATGAAAAATTACCCTTTTGATTTTACAAGAGAAAGTTGCTCGTTTCCGTGCCACACAAGACAAACACGGGAGAATGAATTGACACTGATTGTTCATCAATGGACCGTGCGGTGAAGCCGCTTCACAAATAGCTTCTCCGACGTTGTGGCGGGGGCCAATGAAGTAATGTTGATGTGAAGGATTTACTTGTCCACACTGGGAGGAATTAGGGGGGTGTATCGACGGCAGCTTACGTGTTGGAGTAGGTCTCGGAGCTGAGTAGGAGAATCGTGTGCACCGACTTCTTGCCGGGGACTTCTGAGTTGCAACCCGTGAGTGGCTGGGCAGCTCCAACGTCCCACGAATCTTGGCGATGTCGTGTGTCGATCGGGATATCAGCGGCTCATGAGGCGCTTCCCGCGTCTCACGAAAAAGGAGGTAACGAACGGAAATCTCTTAGCCGTCCTCTCCGCGTCCCGACTCCGATTCTACTCTGCTACACTCCGACTACTCGTCCGGCATGGCTTGCCGTAACACTCGCCTAATCGTTTCTCTTATACTCATGTCCGCTCAATGCCCTTATATACCCACTAGTGGTGGGGTGGGACGTCCGAGGGCACACAGCATTAGGAATGGGGGGTGGGAAACTGGGAAATACCCACACATCGAGGGTCGAACGACACCAAGAAGCACTGCCACTAGGGCCACTTGACTCTGGCGACGTCGCGTCGGGGGGAACATATCCTCCCGCACACACGTCGCACCACTGGCCTTGCCTGCCCGAGCAACGAGCGTGGTTCGTCTCTCCCGAAAAAAATGGGGGTGGGGGATGTGAAAAGAAATTAAAACAATGCGAAACGCACAAAGACGCGAGGGGACCCTAAAAACTGAAATGCGACGGAAAAACCGTTACCGTCAAACTATATACTATTTGAAATGAAAATTACAGTTCCAAAAACTTGAACATGACCTACGAAGGAAAACAACAATATTCCACTCCCTTTAAATCATATTAATTCTCCTTTTGAATTTTTGAGTTGTTGCTGAGCAATGGTTTGTATGATGACGACCGCGCCCTCGGGGACGACAGGTGGGCTTGTGTAAGAATGTGAAGGAAAGACTGACGAAGAGTCTAATGTGGAGTGTAACGTTGTATGGAGCGAAAAAGTGGACTCTGAGTAAAGAGGCTGAGAATAGGCTACAGGTGTTTGAGATATGGTTGTGGAGGAGGATGGAGGAGGTGCGCTGGGTGGAAAGGAAGACGAATGACGAAGTACTCGGCATGAGGAAAGAAAAGTTCTGGATGAGATCTGGAAGAGGCAGAGTAGGTGGTTGGAGCAGGTAATGAGAGGGGATGCTGATTTCTGCGATAGAGGGGAGGATGCTCGGTAAGCGGTGAAGGATAAGAAAGAGAATAGGCTTTATGGATGAAATGAAGAGAGGTAGTATCCGAGGGATGATATCTTGTGACTAGGCAGGGGACGGTGGTTGTAAAAGATATTACATAAATATTCCTTCTTCCATTTAAACCTATCTCAACGGGCAGATCACTTCTGATAAAATTATTTAAATTGAGAGGTGTAATGAGGCTTCACTGCTCCTTAGTTATCTGCATTCGGGAGGCCAGAGTTAGTTTGGCGGCTGGGGAGGAAAGGTGGAAAAGCAGCGGCCTTAGGAAGAGCAGTCGGTTCAGTGGCGTTAATGAGGACTTTTCATTTCATATCTTACTCTGGAACAAATTAGTTTAATAATAAGTGACGGAGGTTAAAATGTTGGGATTGGTTACATTGAATACTCTTCGTTTCCTTACAGCGTTATCGCCTCGCTTTATTGCGAGCATCTGGACCCCTTAATTAGAGAAAAGGGAATAATTTCAACGACCAGGATCATCTGCTCGAGCTACCCTTCTGATTGTTGAAGATGGAAAAGGCGACTTGATTTGTTAAAATTTTATCGTTCACAAAATGTATTACTTATTTCATTTGTGTTTTGGTTCCCGCGTAATTAATAGCGATTATCTTTTGTTCTCTTTTTTAATTTTCACTTGTTTTAAGGTGGGAAACCATGTGTTTCATAAAAGCTCTCACTCGTACGTATGACATTAAAGAGTGTACATTTCACAGTGTTCGACAAGTGTTTTAATTCAAGTGTGCAACCTTATTTAATCCGAGTATTTTGCGAGACAGATGAGTGGGGTAAATCGGTATGCTGGAAAGAGAACGAAGCTTTACCTCTGCAGTCATATAAGAGTTCACCTGCATATTTAAGGCCAACAAATAGCCAGCTATGTATTTTACATCGTATGTAATGAACGGCAAAATCTTTGAAAATAAAGACAGGTTATTTAAGAGAGGTCTTTGAAGTATTTGCCTACGATACTGAAAGTTTGTCATGGTGACATATTTCTGCTAGGTATATAATTTACTTATGTAAATAACTCAAATTGTCTATTGTTTTTAAAAAGTAACTCATCCCTATTTTTTATTGCTAAGTATTTAGAAAGTTAAGCTCGTAGGGTTGTAGATTATCCGGGAAAAAATATTTTTTTCTTTCTATCATTGCCTTTGTAATGGGTGCTCTTGGTAGCATAGTTAACTGAGTATACTCCTGGAGCGCCGAAGACCTGTCTTCAAGCAATATTCTTTAGCGATTTCAAGATAGAATCTGCATTTTCCCATGTAGGGAGCATCCTTTCATCACTTCCCATTTTTATATTCTAGGGACTTAAGGCTGTTGTTGGTTAATTTAACGCAACCAATGGATGGAATTACAGCGTAATTCTAAACTGAAATCATTTTCAAGGTCAGGGTAAACCCGGTGCATTATTTGACATGCATCCATTCTATAAATTGGGTTAGTCCTGATTGAAAAATAAGCACAATACTCCTTGTGGATTACCAGCACGTGCATTTCAATAATTTTTACCAGTCGCTATTACTCGTCTCGCAAAATTCACTCCTCTAAATAAATTTTAGGTGTGTGTAAGGATTGAGGTTTGAAGGGAAAGACCGATAAAGATATGGGTGAGTGTTGTGGAAAATACGCTTAATGGACGGGACATTACGAGTGTTAAGAACAGCAAGGCGTGTATGAAACAATGTAACTGTAGCGAAAGATTTATGCAAGGATGGGGCAGTTTGGAGAAAATTTTCAAAGCCGTTACGGCCCTGTTACCGAGATTAAACTGTTTCACTGTGCCTACCCCGACAGAGAACGACGTGATGGGTGTGCATGCATGTATGTAATTCCTCCAATTGATTTAATACATTCGCATAAAGGTTCTAAACGACGCTGATAGAACACTTTTACAGTTAAAACCGATGCCATCGTATTTCGAGGCTGTTGCGCGTAGGCATTGATGTCTATTTTCCGATAGAAAAGGGTAAGAGAGGAGGGGAGGCGATAATGCAATCATATTCTGGACTGCAGCAAAGGGGGCGCGCTTTTTGAGCACCTGGAATGGCAATTGATCGATTAAACTACTCGGTGCCTAACGATATAACTGTTCTTTTGATACATTTTAACAGGATTTGCAATCTTAAAGCGCGAATTTCCGAATATTCGAATTTACATGAGTACATACATACCCCATACGCCATTCCCTTTCGGGATAAGCAAAGGGAAAGAACTTAGTTACTGCTGCTAGCCCTAGGAAACTGGCTCCCTGTTAATAATTTCCTCCACAGTGCTTTATCCTTGCATACCTCTTTCGCTTCTCTTACACTCATTCATTGGTTCATACACGCTCTCCTACTCGTAAGGCTCCTAATTTTACTCCTCTTTAGATTCTCTTCTTACACATTTTCCCATGAATTTCGTGGTCTACCCCTTCCTCCCACACCACTCACTCTACAATGAAATATATGTTTCCTTATCTGACTCACATCCATTCTCTCAACATGGCCAAAACAACGAAGCACACTCCTTTCATGTGTGCCCATTACCGGAGCATGCAACCCATATTCTTTTATCACCCACTCATTTCTAAACTTATGCATTCTACTTTTGCCGCAAATACTTTTCAGGTCCCCTATTCATTTAGACTACCCTTATGCTCATCCTGACACACACACAGGTTTTGTTTCCACATGATAACGTCGGGAGGATAGAACTTTTATACTCAGCCATTTTCGCTTCCTTATACAAAATCCTTATCATTTGATATGCTCCACATCTACCTACGACTTTCCTTCCGGCATTCTCTCGTCTTTTTATCTCTTCATGTAGGCTTTTGTCTTTCACAAACATTTAAAAAATAATAATAATGCCTTTATTGCATACATACTTTCTAGGTCATTCTAAGCCACATGGATTGCCAGAGGGTTCCATTGTTTCAATAAAATACGGAATGTTTCAAATATAGTACCTTTAACCTATTGAAGTAGAATAATTTCATTGCAAATAACATATTTTTAAGTAAAAAACAAAAGTTTAGGTGAAAACAAAAAACATTAAATCAATATAATGACATTGAAAAAAGTTACCAAAACTGTGAAACAATAATTAGGAATAATATGTCTTTGACATAAGGATCACAGATTATTATAAGAGATAACAGGTTCTTAACTTCACTAGTTAACCATTCTGTGACCGTGTTTTTTATTTCTGCCAAACCTTTTACATCATGTAGTTGTTTCGGCATACAATTAAAGGGAATTGGTATAATATATTTGGCCAACCTTTTGCCATATAAATTATAATAATCGTACCTTTTCATTCATTGGGGGTATTTCGTTAAAGCATACGATGCGTATTATTAGAAGGAATTTTGTACTCTTTAAAAAAATAGTTTTCCACTATAAAAAGATCTACAAACAAAATAGGCAAAGATACACAAAATCGTTCACTTGTTCAATTATTTCACCTCTTACTCTCACCATACCATGTTCTTCCCATTATATTTGTCAAATAAATGTTTTAACAAGTTAGGTACTTCCCCTTTTCAAATGTATTTCAAATCCTGAAACTATTTCGAAAAGTGTCTACTATCAGTTAGGAGGAAGTGAGGATGAGAGAAATAGTTGGAGGAGGCATAATGACAATTCCGCATTTAGCAGTATTAAGTCCATGTTCACTTCCAATTTTGATCTCACTGATCAACTCTATCATAGTAATCGTTGAGGGTATGGACCAAATTAAATAAATTCATACCAGTTGTCGACGTTTCGATTTTATTTTTATATCACCTTGAGTGCTACAAAATGTATGTAATAGCGGGCTAACTATAACAGCAATGCATTAACATTTGGATTATAAAAACACTATTTTATGTTTTAATTAATCAATATTTGACATGATTTCAGATATATATTCATGGATTGATTGATATAACATGAAAAAGTCTATTTTTGGTTATTCCTAATGCTTTAAATGTACTGGTTTTATGCCTAACTTGATATCTAATATATTTTATTGTCCTGAAAATTATTTAAAATTGAGACTTTGGCAACAGCAACAGGATTGATTTTAACGCTTGACAACTTCTATGATGGATCTTCCCTTATTGTTATACGTAAAATCAGGAATAAAATTGTCGCTAATGGAGGTGATGTAACTTTGCAACGTTAAAGCTGAAGTCGATAATCGATAAGTATATAGACTTAAATATTGCGCAGAATGTTTGTTTTTATTTAAAACTATCTTCTTTCAATTATATTATAACTCATAAGCCGTATCATTTGAACAAACGTATTATAGCAACCTATGTCAAACCACCATGAATATTGAATCAGCAGCGACGTATATCATTTCATTTCTTTGCATTATGCATACAGTTATTTGAGTACCTACATATCCAAAATGTAAATTAGATTACTTGGCTTAAAGAATGTTTTAATAGTTTTGCATAGATTAAAATTTACGAAAAATATGTAAACATTGGGCTGGAAATATAGGTAAACGTTTACCTTAAAACATTGGCAATGTGTTATTTGATGGTATTATTCGCCGACGAATGAATTTAGTGATTCTAGCATGAGCAGCTATTAACAGAAAAGTTGAAAGCGAGAATAGTTGAAAAATTGAACTAAAAACAACTCCTGAAGATGTATCGGGCCGCTTGCAATTTTCGTACTCTCTTGAAGTAATTTTATATTTGGTCCATTACTCTTTGGTTTAAGGGAGTTTTTCATGTAGTTTAGCTGTTTCTGGTATTTTCCTTGCCCTTTAAAAAATAAGAACACATTAGGTTTCTAAATTGGGATTCTGTAATAGAGTAAATGATATGAGCGGATCATTCTAACTGGGGAAATGCACGAAATGTTTCCTAAACTGAGCAAATTGTGGCGATCAATGGGAAATTGTAATCCTTGATACAGCTCTCCATCGATTATCGAGTGTCCTCTCGAGTCCTTATTGACCAAGATTACGTGTAATCGGAAGTACAGATACTCGTGTTGTGGCTGTAATAAGCCAGTTCAGCTTACTACGGACGGAAGTCATTATTCACCTATGGATTTGATCATCATGTACACGGAGATTCACAGAACAATTTTATCCTCATGAAATCAGAAACTGAACATTTGGAAAGCATGGAAGCATCTTACTTTCGTCACAACTGATGTTCGTACATTAGCTTTCCCCATTATCCGAGGATGCTTCTGTCCACGGATGTTTGAGTTATTTTCCACGCATAATCGAGCCTGCACTGTATTCATCATTCACCGGATTCGCACTCCAAGGCAACAGGTTTTCTCCGGAATTCTCCTAATGGTAGTCGAACTATATAATTTTATGATGTTGCAATGAAATCTGATGGGCTAAATAATACATTCTGATGCAGTGATGAAACGTTTTATAGCTTTTAAAATCCATTCACTCCCAATGTAAGCAACATTTATTTTTTTTCAAAATTGGCATTGGTGTTGGGCTACAAATGCGATCATCAACCATCTGAAAACAATTTAGTATGAAGAAAATTCACTGGGGTAGTCAAATTCAAAGAACTGCGGAAATGTTCTTGTGGAGGTCCCGCAATGCTTTGAATTTGTCTGCAGCAAACATCTTTGTGTTTTAATGTTGGCATTACCTCGTGGACGTTCGTGTTAAGCACGCAAATGCGGGTACTTTATGGCATCATATGCCCGGTACCACTTGAGGAAACCTAGTTCCTTAAGGTCTCCATGAAATTTACATTGGAAGAAGAATCCTGGATAGCTTAAGAGCACTCGGCACTATATAGAGGGGTCTGTGTTCGGATACTGTGGTGAATAATGGGCAACGGCCTGCTATGATGGAAACAACGGTTTCCGATCAGCCACCGAAGTTAAGCATCTTAAGGCTCCGGTCGAATTTGGATGAAGGGGTGATAATCCTAATCGTCCGAGTGCTGTTGTCCCTGTCTTCAAGTGTGTGCGAAATGACCTTAGCCGTCGAAGCACGTTAAACTCAAATAATACAAAATTTGAATAATTTTTTCCTTTTGGATTTCAAAAAACCATTGAGGTAGTAATAATAAGCGTTGATAGGATACACTGCACTTGTTCATAGAGAGTTCTTCCATTCCTTAGTACATATTTTGACACGTAATTGCTTCATGTGAATAGCAGACAAAATTGAGGCTATACTTCAATTTTCATTGCCTCAATGAATTCCATTGGGAGCACTTGGGTTTGGAGTTTCTCAAGCACGGCTGCCAAATATCTATTTTATATGAAGAGTCTTGATTCATTACTTCCTGATAATCTTTGGATCAATGAACAGGCTATATAATCTGACAAATGGACAGAAATTACTACACGCATATTTCAATCCTAAGCAGGACAGTGTCTAAAGAACTCCGTAGATGCAAAATCGAAGTTGACGGTGAAATGATGCAAATCATTTCACCGTCATATTCGTCATGAGAATCAAAATTACATACCTTGGCCACACATAGCAAGCTACGTAGAAAGATGAGGTCCAGTAGCAAGTCATCTGTAACAAATTTAGGGAAATGATAAATGCAAAGATAAGAAACTCAGAATTATAAAAAAAACGATTAGAAGAATGATGACATACACAGAAGAGACTATTAGAGACTGCAGAGTTAATACCTATACTTCGAAGGATTGCAAGAAAAACACTTTTAGACTGAGATGGAAGTGAAAATACGTGAAAATCATGTAAAAAGGAATATGAAAATCAATGGGGACTTTAATGGAAACAAGAATAGAACAAACATGCACGGAATAGCAAGTTACAGATTAGTAAGTATTGTAAGTGATGAACTAGAAGACTAGTCAGTCAAGAAAAAAGGTGGTGATATACCTTATATTGGAAAAAAGCTGAAATTAAAGATGATACAAGCCACAGGAGTCTTGAGTAAAGTGAGGATAAGAAGAAATATTCCAACACTGAAAGGATCGAAAGAACTCATCCTTTGATAAATAATGAAGTAGTAGAATTTTAAATACCGATGATGAAATATTTCTGCCAAGTAATTTAGAAATTACTTTGTAGAAATGGGTTCCAAGTTAGATGCTTATTGGAAATGTAGCATTGACTGCTGAGCTAATGCTCTAATAACCTCGCTATAGAATCCAAAAGCTAATAACTGCGGCGAAGTTGGAGCTGAGAAGTTTTTCTTATTTTTATTTCGTGTGGGAACAAAAATGTATTTAAATGTTTCACGGGTAAATCTTAGATAAAAAAATATTTGTTTACATTTCAGACTACCGAGCGTATAATCATATCTAGTATAAACGTAGTTTAAAACTATGGTAAAAAATTAATTGGCCCATAATGCGGAATGTGTTAAAGTGAATTCTCTATACTGGCCACATTTTTAATGTTCATTTCTTACTTATGTTCAAATTAATTTCTCATCATAACTGTTCTGCATGTGCAATATGCATTCACGGATTGAGCTTTATTAAAATCACATTTTTTTCACAATTTCGCAATGCTTTCACATACTTAGAAAAAAGGGTTTCATGACCTTAATACCAAGTGACCTCATGGCTGAAAAGCCTCTGAATCCTCTCTGGTTCCCAAACGCGTCGTGAAAAATATAGAAAAATACGTACGAAGTAGTTACCTTCGGTAATATTTCGTTTGATTACCTTTAAGTGGCAAACATAATGTTCCCTTTGATGCTAACTTCTCTCAAAAATGTTATGATGACTACTTACCTACCGTAATCGGTGTAATTAGTTTTTCTATTCAGTAATGAATGTGCGGTTACTCCTGCCCTGATTCCGGCGGGCGACCTAGGATTGTAAGCATTTTCAAAGGCGGTGGGGTATTCGATTTTTTCCATGAGTTAGGCTTTCCTTCAGTTAGTTCAGTGGGTTGCCGCTCGAAGCGCGTTACATCGTCTTCCGCGGGAATCCTGTTGCATTTACTACTCCCTTGCGGCAAGAAGTCGAACTAGTAGTGGCAGCGCGCGACCTGGGAATTGGGCGTGACTTCGAAAATTACTTCAGCGGGGGTTTTGAAAGTTGGTATCTGAGAGATTTTTCATGATCGAGAGTAGTTACCTGTACTGAAACTTATCAAATACTGATCTTTAGCTGTTGAGGGGGGGACGTGAAAGTGGATTCCCCATAAAGCAGGGCTTCCACGTTCTCTTTATGGTCACTACGACTGAAAACTCGCTGTCGAAGAAAATTTTCATGTTGCGAGCTCTATGGTAGATAATTTGGCAATTCTGTGGTAGCTTTTCGATGTGCGACATTGAAATTACTTGAATAATTGCTCTTTTACTTCGTGCGAGGGCTAAACGGTGCAGACATCGGTATTGGTTGCGCCCAATAAAAAGTCAGAGAATATTGAAAGGACAATTTGATGAAAAGATTTGATGTTTTACCTGCGATTTCCGGATGTAATATTTTCTCGGGCTTACCACCGTGAACTAAATGTACTAATTTTACAAATGGATTGAAGATTTATGTGCGCGTCCTACTAATGATATCGAACGAGTAAATGTAGTTGTTAATGAATCGTTAAAAATAGTTGGCCTATTAATCACATGTCAAGGCACAACCTGGAGAATGTAGGTCCATACCTCCTGAGGAGTGTTTGAAGCAAAGAGTTTTATTTTTTCCACTAAACAATCGTGTAACATGAAAGAGCGAGTGTAGGCTCTGCTGAGGTGATAACAACAAGGAGGTATTCAAGTGTAACTTGAAACATTCAACAGTGATGTGCTCCTATTTATTGTGAATAAAATATGCCCATAATTGTGTACAAGAAGACTAGAAATATTGCTAATACGTAAATTTAATACAAATAGATGTGAATGTTAATTACCTACAAGAATCTGAAACTAATAATGCAATTCTGTATATTTTCAGGTAAGGGGCCAATTTACCGGTACATGCATGCTGATTTCTTTGGTGAAATTACCGTGGTAAGGATTTGGAACTGCTTTATCTATAGCTTCTAATAATACAAATTGTGATCGTGCAGCCGTGATTAAATTTGACAGGCTCAATGAGAATTTTATGAGCATGTGCTTGCTTAGAAGGTTTGCGAATCACATCTCTTTCTATTTGTTCGTATAAAACTAAGTTTACTAGGGAGCAAAATTGATAAAGAGTTATGGAATAACTTGATTGATTCAGATGTTTGCTTTTGTTGTCATATGATTTTTTACGGAGAAGCGCAGTGGTGTGCACATTGGCTCGGCAAACCGAAGATTCGTGGTTAGACTCCCGTCCAGGCAGATATTTTTCGGTGGAAGTTTCTCTACATATTTAAATGCTCTATTTGCGGCAGGCATGAATAATGTCATAATGGCTAATGTAATAATTTAATTTTCGTACCTGCCAGTTCCTGTCAGTTATACCTCTCTTTTTTGTCACTTTTATCATCAGTTCTAGAGATATAGTGCGGGGTTGAAATAATATCGTCTGAGTCCCTATAAAACTCGTGTCATTTGAAGTTTTCAACAGTAGTTTTCGAGTACATAATCTAATCCTAACGTTTTGTCTTCGAGTCTCTAGCGGCTTCCAACTTAGCCCTTCCGTAAGTTGTGTTGAGCTCTCTCGTTGCTGGTAGTGGATTTTAACGAGCTGCGCGGCTTTCCTTTGTACTCTTTTGGTTTTGCGTGTCAAACCTTTCTGTGCAGAGTCCCAAATTCTTGCGCCGTACTCGAGATGTGGTCCAATTAAAGCGAGTAAGCATCCCTCTTTCACAAATTCCTCTGAGGACTTGACTACTATTAACTTAAGTATTCCAAGTCTGTTTAAGGTGGCTGGATCGGTAATCACGGGTCATTGAGTACACATTTTGATAAGGCGACAAAAAAGTTCTTGGACCTCATTTTACGTGGAAGTGCATCTGTTATTCGTTGGAACTCACCTTACAGACAGTAATGGAAATGATACAAGAATTATATTTTAAATTTTCCTGCGTAGCTAAAGCAGGTTATTACTAGCTTTCGGCGCGGTATTCGAAATTTAGAGGAATTTAGATTGAAATATGTTGTTATCGAATATTCTACTCAGCGTGACACCTTGGTATTGTTAGCAAAAATTATAATAATAACGAATGAATCTTTCCGCCATTCTGAGAAAATCTGCCCCCATGTGGTCGAATTATTACGAAATATATGTCATTTTTCACTTTTATCCATGATATCACATATGAGAGAGAACACGTTTGCAATGTTTCACGCAATTCTGAACATAAACAAAAACAAATCCAGCCACCTTAATATAGCGCCGCAATTGTGTCTTTTGAGTCGTTCCAAAAATCAGCCTGATGTTATGGTGATTCACTTAGTCTGATTCATATCAATGTATTAGTTCCCCATATAATAATACCTGTTTGAGCCATTTTTCCCAAATTAAACTTAAAATTACATGGTGCTCATATGAGAATGGGTGAGACACAGAGAAAACAGTATTTTTCTGTGAAATATAAATGCCATGTTTGTTTTAAGATGTACACGAGTAACGAATTCTCCCAGAAAATTGAAGAGGAACATGTACACACATGTCCATATTATTTTATTCATTATTAGTAGGTTAATGCAATAAATGAAATAAAAATGCGTTAATTAAATGGAAATGGCGCTGCAGTCGACTCCAATGGCTGGAAAAATGTTTGAAAAAAATAAAGACTTTTAACTTTATGCATATTTCGTGCAAAAATAGCATTTACTAATAGCTAGTTATTGTCATCAGCGACATCAGTATTATGTAAACCATGCTAACAAAAATGTGCATTTAAGTATTTATTTTCGATCATACCGTCCCTGTTGAACTATATTCAAAGGGGTCAGGCAGAACTCTGTGAAGTCCATTGTTAACTAAAGTAAAAGCACAATGCACACAAAATTTCATAAAGATAAGACTAGTTTCAAGGCATTGGCATCATCAGCAAGTGATGTTACTCCTCAGGTTTCCAGGTAATAATGTATTTTTACAATGATTACACCGATACGTTGAAATTAGTCATTAAATTTTGATGAATGTATACACTAGGGTGCGGCTTATTTTTCGAAAATAGGAAAAGCTAAAAGTTCCACCCGTCAAAACATTCATTTTGATGATAAAACACATGCGTGAAATTTTTGTTGAGTTGCGATATTGTTAACACGTGCCGCATGGGGTCTGAAATACCCCACTAAAAAAATGGAAATATCGCGCCTTAAAACTGGTTTTAGAGTAAATCTATGATTTTACGATTCTCTAGGGCTAAAATTTCATTATGTTTTACCTAGCTTTAGCCGTTTAGGAGATGCAGAAGGGCGAAGCGAGCTCGAAATGCTAATTAGGGGGCGCCGCGATGTGCCGCGCCGCGCGCCGGCTCGGACGAGTTCACCTGTCCGTAGACCCCCCTCTAAGCGGCCCACGACGACACCGCAACTGCTACGGTGTCTCGTGGTAATTACATAGTTCTGGAGCACTCTTTCACTGGTTATGGCGAAGAACATGGTGTTTTAGTAATTATTTCTATTTATTATTAACTCGGTCATAAAAATTCCAAATCAGTCATCTCCATTTAAAAGAAATCTGTATAGCTAAAAAAATCAAACAGCAATCTGAAGGACAGTGCACTAATGAAAAGGAAAAATACAACGAGTTTCATATACCAATACTTATCTATACGTTTTTATTAAAATTGTCTTCCTTACATCTGGCACCCTTCTTCTATATTCTTGAACAAAAAGTAACAATTCCAAGTCTTTGGTCAAAGTTCTGGAAAAATCTTTCAACAATTTAACCTTCACCTTTAATTTATGTTCACCTGTCCGTAGACCCTTAAGCGGCCCTCGACGACACCTTTACAGGAGTATTTTTGCGGGAGTATTTAAGCTAGGTAAAACATAATGAAATTTTAGCCCTAAAGGGTCGTAAAATCATAGATTTGCTCTAAAACCAGTTATTATGACGCGATATTTCCATTTTTTTGAGTGGGGTATTTCAGACCCCATGCGGCACGTGTTAACAATATCGCAACTCAACAAAAATTTCACGCATGTGTTTTATCATCAAAATGAATGTTTTGACGGGTGGAACTTTTAGCTTTTCCGTATACACCTTGTTTCATGCTTCAGTTAAATGTGAACTTTTGGATTCAATTATCATTTAAAATTATCACGATTTGACAAAAGTAAAGCAAAAATCATAGTCTACCAATTTTACACATTAGCTCCCAAAAGTCAAATTTCTTTCATCTGGCTAACTCCGTCAGAGAGACCAAAACCAGTTTTATTTTTACTTCACCCCCGTTTTCTTATATTTTTCTCTATCTGTCACATAGTTGCATGTAAATTCACACTGCTCGGAGAAATATTGTACGGTGACACATTTCGTCTAAAAATCTCAATATGAGCTGTTTTAAAGACGAAGGAAACAATTCAATTCCACAAGAATATTAGATGAATTACGACCAGTTTCGATGCTGCCATCGTCATCAGGTATCAATACATAACATGATGATCTTTTCATACGTGTGTCGACAAAGGTTGTGGTTATGACTTATAAGAAGACTTGCATATTATTTTTTGTTAGGTATATTGACCATGGTGTTCGTTAAGTTGGATATAAGGACGTCCATATCATTTGTTGTTATTTACGTTGGCAAGGGTTTATGTTATTTAGTACGTAAGGATCTCCATATTACGTTTTAGTACCTGAAGATGATGTCCAGCTTTAAAACCATTGTCTTAAGTCTTTGAATATTCTTGTGGAATTGTAATGTTTCTTCCGCCCTTATCGTGAAGGAATCCCATCAAGTGAAGCCTGAAAATGTCACCTTCCTCAAGACGAGAGTTGATGTGGCTTGGTTGCGCGAGTGGGTAGCTCGCCAATTGTAGTGACAATGAGAGGAAAAGAGTTAGAAATATTTTTAAAAACAGGTAATATTAATCATTGCAACGCTTAGTGGCATTGTGACAGGAATTAAATTGCTCGGAATCCTCATTAAAATAAATGAGTCGAGTTTTTGCTTCATATGCTCAGTATCGTCCTGTGGTTTTATTCTTCTTCCATGGGAAGAGTCCCTCCATATTCCAAGGAAGCTTTAGCGGTCTTAATTAATCGCCTATTTCAAGCACGACCTCGCCGGCGCACTTCCTGCAGTTTTTATGCGGATTCCGACCTTAGTTGCAGCATTTATCTTCCAAGAACTTGCGGTTTGTTCTTTTTTACGTGAACCTGACGGCTGATTCTTCAAGAGCGCTAATTGCATACCTACATTCTCCGGTGACTACGACCGGACTATATCCTCTTTACCTGTTGATATTTTACGCTAAGGTTTTATGAGAAACGCATTGATGAGCCCTTTTAATTGTGAAACATCTGTCACAACTGCGCATGAAACGCTATTTTGCAGTCTTTTCAGGTTGATAGTAGTTGTCAAAGATGATTGAAAGACTGATGAACCTTACGGTAGTTTCTCCTATGAAGGGAGATGGATTTATGAGTCACAGAGAGGTATAAGAGTGACTGTGAATGCAATAGAGCTCGATAGTAAAACATAGAAGTGCTTTATTTGTGTTTATGGGTAGTTTCTTTAATGGTTGATTTTGGTTGGTTTTTTCACAACAATCCTATTTGCTGCGAGCTTGACTCTGATATAATGAGTGTTTGTTACGTGCATTTTATTATACATGAATATTCATTATAGTATTAATGTGATGCAAACAGATGTATATACATATAGCGCTGTGTCACTAGGTTGTCAACAGGTTTGAAAAATCAAATTTGCGAAAATTTGGAATGCTGGGAAACCATTTGTGAATGGTGAAGATGTTTTTGCAGCATTATCTGTACGATGATCAGTTATTTTAGCACTGTTTTTTTTTTTAAAGATAGAATGGTTTTATATTCAAATAAGCATGTTTTGTATCGCAAGAGTTATAAGACCGGTTCTGTTACACGGATCCAAATTTTGGGCCACAAAACAAATACGTCCAAAGGAAATTTAAGTGCTCAGATGTATGTGAGGGTTACGAGACGGGATAGAATTAGAAATGAAAATATTAGCGGAATCTTGTAAAATTGGACATTGAGAGAAATGAGAATTGAGACTTACGGAACAAAGAAGTTGGAGTAGACCAAAGATGGGGTAGGAAGATTGTTGTGTGTTAAGAGCGTTGCGAGACATGAAGGAGAGCGTAGGAGTGAGAGAACATGCGCAAGATCTTGCAAGATGAGAGAAATCTGACGAGAAAGGCCGACCTTAACTAGGGGAAAAGGTTCGGTAGAAGAAGTTTGAATCAAGCACCAACTGGGATGTTAGCGGAAGGATAACCCTGCGATCTTAGAGTTGGCACAAAACTCCTCGACGCCGTGAGACGGGTGCCACGAGCATGCGCGGTTTTGGGGTTAATACTGCCTATTCATGAGTCGACGTATGGTGATGTGAGCCTGGTGACGAACAGGTACTTGTCAGTATTCTCGCTTCCTTTTATATAAATACATATAACTGCTAGCCTGCTAGATGAAATTTGATATTGACTCATTCTTTGTCCCATTGTTGAGAATAACTAAGTGCTCATAGTCCTTTAAATGCAAGCATAGTGATCATAATAATAGATTTTACCTACTCCAGTACCCGGTATTTAACCGTACCGTAAAAAAATAAAATATAAAAACAATCCAAATATGACAAAACTCTCCCAATAAAACTCCCAACGAAATACAGTATAATTCTTAACATTAATTAAATAAAATATTTTCTAATAATGTGGGTATCAACATGTCATTCGGGCAAAATTTCTGGTAGAGGCTCATTAAAGATTAAATCTATACCTAGGAAATACCGTGCGAGCCACTTCCAGAGTTTTTGGCACGGTCAAAGATTATCTACAGAAGGATAATAATGCAGCTATTGAGCTTGCTTTTTGAAGTTCAGGTATGATATTGTCACCTGTTTACGTTTTATACACACCATGCAACAATTTATATCGCATTTTATTTGATATACTACAAAATATGCACGAGAAAGTAGATATGCGGCTCGTAACTTGTTGTAAATTAACGAGAAATGCTTACTTTTTTCTTTTTGAGCTCGAAATTTAAAAAAAAACATGGTCGATAGGGCACTCGGTAGGGAAATTTGAGGATTGTGATAGAAACGTAGCATTTGGGTATGAATGTGTTAAGTTGGCTAGCAGGGCACTATGTAGAAGCAGATGTAGGAATTTTGCGCCGACGCCACTGTCCCTATTAATGGCCAATCAACGTTAGAAAGCGCCAAAACCAATGCAACATCTTGCACATTCATAATCACCGCGGAAGTCTTCGCTAGAATGACATTAGTCAGTCATCTCCCGGATAATCAACAACCAACATAGGGAGAACATTAAAGTACTGGCAGGTGATAAAGTTTTTGTTTTTAAAAAGTTTGTTGAAAGACGGAAGAATCAAAAATAGCAGAATTTGAATGTTGATGAAGAATATGAGAAAAAAATAGTGAAGAAAATTGTTGAGGTTGTAATTCCCGACTGAGAAAGAGTCATCAATATAAAGATTTTAGATTCTATGTCGGCCGATAAAATGTGGCATGAATATATTATGGTCAAAGAGTCGTTACAGTAGGGAAAATTCATCGGCGTGTCGAATGATTTATGTGTTAGCTCTTATCTTTTCTAAATGTGTATTTTAGTGAGGAAAATGATTCTATAAACCATTTAACATTACCTGAATTAATGGATGTAAGGATTTGATTATTATACTGGTATGATACACATGCTGCTAGACGGAGAGTCACTTCTGACTAAAAAAAAGGCTGAGAAATTGAGGCTATATATTGATAGGAGCCTATTTTTAATTTCCAGAGAGGCATAATGTTGCAGTTTATAACTGTGTTCAGGATTTTAACTTAGGAATATATGGGAATTGAGAATGGTTAATGCTCAGTATGAACGTGAAGATTTTATTTTCTTAGCTTTCAGTTCTTATAAAAGAGCATCTATGAAATGGCCTTAAGTACAACTTAACACAAGAACTCTTGATAAAAGAGTTGACTGGGTGATCGATTTCCCTATTGGATTCAGATTCACTGGGTAGATATCGATCAGTAGATATATTGGGTTTTCCGGATTCCGTTTTACGGTGTCGCGGTGTAAAAGCATTTGCCGATATCGAGGAACGTTGCCCACTATTTGATCGCACCAAGCAGTAAAGCTTGTGCTTAGGGAAGCATTAAATAGATGGTATCCATTGATAAAAAGCCATTTCGTATATTTATGGAGAACAAATCACTCCCATCTTCGTTTAAATCTCCACACAACAAATCATTAATGGTTTGAAATCCGAACGCATCATGATCGATAACTTTTGCTTTGGTAAACAGTTTTTTTAAATGGTTTCTGTCACACTCTTTAACACTGGCCAATTTGAAATTAAAAAACTCAGTTTCAGCTACATATTTGTAATTCTGCGTACCTGAGTAGTCATGCCTTTCGTTAATATACATTTTATAGATATGCATCAGTTTTTTTTACTTTTTATTAACTTTATCCGTTGAATAGGTTGCGTCAGAAAAATAATATGAACATGAAGGACCGTATGCTTTCCCAGTGGGTGATATGAATGAAGCCTTCTCGGGTTTAAAAAATTCAATTTTTGTCCAGAGGAAGATGAGCGAGTTGCTTATCGAAACGTCGGCAATGGAATGCCTTACCCTGGTGACACACCCGAGAAGACTTCATTGTAATAAGAAAATTTTTAGTTGTTCAATAGCATTTGATGAAAAATATCAAAAAGGCAAAGCAACATTTTACTGAGCGACTGGTAGCCATCAGTTAAAACACAAACACAAAAAAATATGCGGGTAAATAATTCCGTTCCGTATTGTCTTTATTGCCCGTCCCGTTTCTCCCAAGCATACTTTTTCGCATGTTTTTCATGTTAGCTGGTACACGCCCTTCGTCTCCAATCTGTCTCTTTCATCTGCATACTATCTTGTGATTCGCCACAGGGGCGTGTGTCAGGGGGTGTTAGGACATAGGCCATAAAAACGGCGGGAATGAGGAGAGAGAACAGAGGTGAATTTTATCTAAACTATGTGTGTTATGTTAGTGTCACGATGTTTTTTTTAATTCAGTAATGATCTTACATTTAGTATGATGTCCCGTATTTGCATCCGTGGTTTGAATATTATTTAAATATCGTTCTTAAACAGTATCCGGGATATCATTTCCCTGGCTCCTTTAAAGTGTGGTAGGTATGCTTTTCTCCTGTTGTCAGTCTTTTCCTATATGGTGGCTGTGGTGACAATGTTAATTTGTGGGAGATGGTCCTTCCTATCTCATTTTTCTCGTAGATCCACTTTATGAGGATTTCTGCTAGTGCTCCAGCTCTTCCTCCCTGCATTCTTCTTCGCTGAGGATGATTATCCGGTGAATAACTTTTTTTGACAACACCCTTTTCTCCTTCTCATTTGTCATGCGTCTAAAATAAACCCTTGAAAAGTATAATCGTTTGGCGTTTGACAGCTATGTCCCTCTAAGCGTATCTGTCGCGTTCACTATTTCTACGAGAGCAGACTTTTACCACCATGACCTGACGCACAGTTTGCAGCGACTGAGGAAGAAAATAGACCACGGGTATGGAGAAAGTATTCCATTATGCGTTCTAATGTCTGGTAATTAAATGATTATGCTTACTGGCACAAATAAATTTGGTGGTTTCCTGCGTAACTTTGTGGAATTTGCTATACATTTTGAATAAAATGTTAAAACTTTGTTATTTCCGCATAGATTTAATACAGTACGACCATGGTTTCAACTTTACATCATCTTCAGGTCGTAAAGTCGTAACCATCGTCCCTTCAGGACGTAAAGTCGAAACCATGGTCGTACTGTATTAAATTTATGTGGAAATAACAAAGTTTTAACATTCTATTCAAAATGTATAGCAAATTCCACAAAGTTACGCAGGAAACCACCAAATTTATTTGTGCCTGTAAGTTAAATCATTTAATTACCAGACACTAGAACGCTTAATTGAATACTTTCTCCATACCCATGGTCTATTTTCTTCCTCAATAGCTGCAAACTGTGCGTCAGCTCATGGTGGTAAAAGTCTGCTCTCGTAGAAATAGTGAACGCGACAGATACGCTTAGAGGGACATAGCTGTCAAACGCCAAACGATTATACTTTTCAAGGGTTTATTTTAGACGCATGACAAATGAGAAGGAGAAAAGGGTGTTGTCAGGGGTTGACTCATCAAGGGGGCCGATCGGTGGAGCAGTGAATGAAGTGATGACCTAATGACTATTCTGCCGGCTGTTCTCCTAGCATCGATGTAATTCCCAAAGCGTATCGATTTGCATAATTACTCCTAACGTTTAAGCTTCCACTACTTAAATCTATTGTGACTGCCGCACTGAATATTTGGCATACTTCTCACGGTATTTTTATGGTAAAGTTACTCCTCTCATATGTTCATGAATGCAATATTTAACAATACTATAGGAAACATTCTATGCTGACTATTTATTTATTGATAATTTACCTCAAATAGCTAATTTCATCTTTTTTATTGAAGAGAAATATGTTTAGTGTATTAATTTTCGATTAGTCCAACAACAGCCGATTATGCCGTTTACATAGGGTAATACAACTTGTAACCATTTATGCACGCAAAAATCTATGCCTGGGTGGGAAACAATCCACCCAGGTGGGAATCGAACTAGCAACCCTGAGGTGTGAGGCAAGCTGATGATTTTTCTCACGTACTTCGGGAACGGAAAAATCATGCATCACCGTCGATTGCCATAGTCACAAAAATTTCATAGAATTCAAAATCATTACTTGCCTGAATCGTGCCTGATCGGGGTTCTTTAAACGTAGTTGGATTTAGAAAAAAACATGAATGACGATGCTAATATTACATTCAAATCTGTGGAGTATGTAGGGAGAAATTGATGAGCGATCAGTAGAGGACAAATGGTGTTATCCCTTGAATTAGAAGAAAATATGAATCAGCCTTTGTCTAGTTCAGCGAGGGTTGCATGCGGAAACATTTCATCACTACCTAACCTGTTGACCCTCTGTGCCAATTCCACTTACATTTTTTTAGAAAAATCACTGAGAGATAGGCGTCATTGACTCTAGAAGGAGATTAATAGAACAGATTTCCCCCTGGGTTAGCAATTAGGTTATCGCGCCTTCGAGTTCAACTCTTGCCACGAATGCTGTGAAAATTGATAGTTCAGCTTCTGAGTAACCCACTGACAAGAGAAAGGTGTAATTATTTCCCAAGACTTAACGAATAGCGTATGTGTGCACTATAGTGTGCGGGGAACATATCAATGCATGACTTTTCAGTGTAAAAACTCAAATATTTATAATTTTCATTCACGCATAAGCTTCAAATGTTATCAATAAATGTGGACTCTTGAAGGTAGTTCCAACGAGTTTCTATCACTATTCAGAGAACAGAGAACATATTAGAGTTTTATGTTAAAAGTTGGCAGTAGTAAAAAGTATTTAGTGAACAGTAATATAAATGACGCAAAATCATTTTCTTATATCACTGACCTTCTCAGTAATTAAACTAAATATTAATACTTAAGGCTTAAACTTGACTTACTTGTTTCACTCCGTACGCTGAAAACGCTTTCATAACCGAATGTTTTTATGCAATTTTACAAGAGATATTATACAGTGAGTTATAGATATATTTTAATACCACGGTAATTTTCGTAAATTACCATGGTATTTTTCATAATTTACCACGCCCCTTGAACATTACCGTAATTTTCGGTAATTTTCAAGATAATTCACCCATGTTTGAGATAATTTTTCATACAGATAAATTCCCAAGATGTTCTTTTAAGCTAAGTCCACATTTCTGACGTGTTTAATTATAAATTTAGGAATGTTCAACTCATTTTTGGCATATTTTACTTAAATTATAACATTATTGAGTAATTATTAGTCGAATATTCTTCTTGAAAATTTCTCATACTTTGACAAAAGAAAGCCAGATTGCGTGTTGCTGCCGTATTTATTTTTACAATTTTGAAAATTTTTAATAGATTAATGTTGCATCAGGTATGTTTAAACATTGTATCATCACCCTTTTGCTATTGGCATTCTTATTTAACCATACATTTTCTGTTTAATGCTTAAAACTGAAAATTTCTGGAAAATTACGGTAATTTTCAAAAATTACCGTAATTTACCACGGTAATTTACCTCAGATGAAAATTACGGTAATTTTCCCATCTCTAGTTATAAAGTCATCACTTTTGTAACAATGTGTTTCCGGCGCGCACAGTCCTACAAGGACCCATGGAATAGAGCCTCTATTTCTTTGGGAAATGTCTGGAAAAGTAGTGCGCTGATGATTTGGTACGATTGCATATACTAGATATTTTTCTTTATTCAATTAGACTATGCGCATTGAATTTTAGGTCAAATTATATCTCGCTCAAGCTATGTTATCAAGTTAACCCTCAACTAAGGTCATTTACGTAGTTACGTACAGGTGGGTAGGTTACATAAAGGAAGAAATGAACAGGTAACTAAGGAAATGTGGATAGAAATTGCTAAAATAAATATTATTTTACTTGAAAATTTCGTCTGGGGAAAAATACATAATAAATAAATAGCTACGTTTTCAAATTGGAGATGGTTCAGCCTGCCAAGCTGTTGCTTCGCAACCCCTTACGGTAAAACAAGTTACTAAATAAACCTCTATCTCATCACATCATGTTATGATGCATGATAAAAATACGATTTTAAGCAATACTCAACGTAAGAGGCAACACAAAAACCAATATTAATCCTATAAGTAACATACTTCATATTATGAAGCCTAAAAGTTATAACATCCAAAATATCCCATTTTGTGTTAAAAGTCAGTATTAGAAGAAAACCGCAGTAAATTTTTCTTCTCATTCTTCTATTAAGTTATCTTTTATAAAAATTCAATTTAAATATTAATCCACACCCCACTCTGATGATTATAATTATACAGAACTAGTCAGCATTTTACATTAAGTATATAATAAAAATATGCCTCAGCATTAGCCTACTTTTATCGAAAGGCAGCGATTCAGAGTTTAAATACACATTCGACGGACGGAGCATTATACTCAGAAGTGTTCTTCAAATGACTCCAAGTTGAGGATTTAGATTCTTCTAAAAAATCTCCGTCACTGCCAGAGTTTTAAAATGGTCCCGCACGTAGGAAGCCATTTATCTAGTCACTCACAATCCTGATCCCTTCATCATCATCATAGCTTAAAGTGCAGTAAAGTTTATATATTCTTTTTCCCTGGACTTTGTGCATCTTAAGTACCACGAAACTTAACTCAGCGCATTCATCTTCGTTCCTTATTTTCTACTTCTTTACTTTCTATCCAAAAGCTCTAAGTATTTCCCCTTCGTTATTTCCTTCTCTCTTCAGTCCAGATGTTATTTCTTTTCTTTATTTCCTTCTAACGGAAGCCCTTGACGTTTTTTGATCACTATTCTCAATGTTGTTTTATTCTGTATTATGCCTTACGATAAACGCATCTCTTCCATATCTTTCTTTATACCTTGCCCCCACTGGTTGCCATACTTAATCTTATTAACACAGTTAGAAACTAGTTTTGTTAGTCTACTGTTGTCCATCCTTATTACGAGGCAGAACCAGTCTCATTTTTCAAATCGTATGTAAGATTTTTTCGCTTTGTTCATTTTTGTGGATGTCTTCATTCTTCCAGTGTCGAAATTTGCCAAACTCTATTTTTATTGGTTCCTGGGTTTTACTCAGAATATTCATCTTTTTTCTCTATCTCTTCTACTTATTTCTCCTGATTTCATTGAGAACATACATTAGTTGGAGTAGAAAATTTCTAGTATGTCACTGTATTAGTGTATCAATTTATATAATATTAATTTCCTCCATGTGTAAAGTCTACGCCATACTTAATGAAATGTTGCATGTGGAAATAAAAAAATATCATATACCATGAGTAAATAGAGGTTCCAATACATGATAATTTTTAAAAACTCGGTCTTGGTAGCGCCGGGGTAGATCCTGGACACTCAAGCCTAGGGTCACCGATTCGAGTGCTTCCTGGGTGGAATTAATACGTAATAGCATATCTTAGTACATATTATATACAGCATTTAGGCATATGTAACATATACAAACTTTAGACTCCATAACGTATGTAATGTCTAATAACCATTTAACCGCGAGAAGATGTTTCCTTTTCGTTTACTTGATTTTATGTTCGAGTTCGGGTTTTTTTATGATATACCAGACTGTCGGTTAGTTGCCGTGAGAGTTATCGAAGGGCGAACGTATTAACTTTGATAAACATATTAAGGAAATATTTAACTAGAGAATATTAAACCTGGCCTTGGTAACATAACCAATTGCTCTTGCCTGACCAACTTTGGGTCGCGGGTTTAAGTCCCTCCAGGGTGGAATAAACATTTTGTTATCTCCCGGCTCCATTTATCGTTATATTGTGCTATTATGACATTTACACGCGATGATATGTGATATTGTCCTCGAAAATGGGCAATTTTTTTAAGAAACCGCTGCACCTAAAAATGGCGTCGCATGAATAAACGCTGACTAATGTGTAGTTTCTGCACATTATTTGTGACCATCCGGTACATGGCTGTTTGCGTTCATCCATTGGCGATACGTTTCAAGAACCCGATTCAAAAATAGATGGGTTGTTACCGTCGTTATCGTAGATAAATAAATGGATCAATACTCCTGACACTTGAATCTTTAGAATTGTAAGGCACCCTTCATCCACTCCCGTCCCGAGAAGTTTAGTGACTGTAAAACGCTTCGATCGAATATTCTTAACAGTTTTAATATAATTACTTCATCAAAAATTCCCCATTCATAAAGGCGAACTTTAAATAGCGTTACGCTATCCATTCCCGAGCCTTCAAAATGGCTCAATAGATGGCAGTCGGGCGCACGTGATTGATCGTGGCGACGGAGTGGTTGTCTCATTAAGCTCCTTCGTGTGGGAAGATAAGGCGGTCATTAATGTTGAAAAAAAGCTCTGGGTAGAGGTCGCTGCCGTACCTCCCCGTCAGACGGATGTAAAATGAAGCTGTGGAAGGATTTTGATGATGAGGCTGGGGTATGGGATTTTTCGGTTACTATGCTCTCGTAGCCATTGTCAATAAAGGGCTGGGCCAAGCCCCTGTCACACGATACTAGGGGCCATTCAAGTATTACGTAAGGTGATTTTGGCAACTTTTTGAACCCCCTCCTCCCCCATGTCAGACAACGTAAGATTTCATGAACCCCTCCCGTCCCAGTCCTTCCGTAAGTTGTCGTAAATTTTTGGAACTATTAACATATATAATAATACAGGGGCGATTTCATGTCTAATCGTACAAAAATTGACCTTACCTTCGCCGGTTTTTATTTTTTTTTACAAAATCATAGGCCCTTTTGAGAAACGTAGAAATTCAGGCGTACTACCGCAGGGGTAATCTGTCGAAGTAAGATTTTTCGTCCGACAAAAATTTATTAAGTTTATAGGAATATGATCTCGGAAGCAACTTAAATATTATGTAAGATTGTCTCGAACCCTCTAGCCCCCCATCCCCACCAACAACATAAGAAAAGCCCTCCCTCCCCAAAAGGACTTACGTAATAATTGAATGGATCCCTAGATGCAGCTCAAGTTCGAGGATACACGCTAGTATTTCCTGGATTTCAGGGATCGCGTGATATAGAACCAGAATGATGGCTAACAAGCATAACCACTATCATAATGACCAAGCAACTCGATTTCAAAATTGATGCGGTACCTACCACTTTTCTTCTAGCTCCCAATAGGTCATAGTACCCTTCGACCAACCACGCTAGCTTTTACAAACGCTGTACCATCTTCACTTTCTGATATTAGCGCCATCATTACCTCCTTTTGTCTATCAGTATATTAAGCCTATGAAATTAACAATAAATATTTTTGTCTTTTTCTTTCAGAAGATAGCATTTTAAAGATAACTATGTACCAAAATTGTAAACCATATACAATTGAAATACAATACGCCCAATACTTTTCATTGTAGCCCTGAAGAAGCATGTATAAAAATGCGAAACATTGGAAGAGAGAAATAGTATAATTTAAAAATGTATAGACTTATATCTCCTGAAAGAAGGAAAAAATAATTACATAACAGGAGGTTATGATGAGGAATCATCTAGATAAATAAAAATGTCTCTAGTGCTGTTTTAGTCTCCTGCTTCATTGATTAGTTTATTCAATATTTCAGCAGACTTTCGTTAAGATATGAATGAAAATACCGCTTCCCCACCATTACAAGTTCAAGGATCGTGTAAAACCTTCCAGGACGATACCATGCATACAGCATTCCTACCTCAGTATCTTGACTGGTTGGTTTACTAGGTCTTATGCTGGATCTTGTATCAAGTGACTGCAGATGTTAAAAATGCAATGGTACTAAGTATTTATTCAACCCAAGCGGCACTCGAGCCCACGATCCTTAGCTTGAGAGGCGAGGATACTTCTCAGGCGCCACCGAGGCCGAGGTTGTGAATAAAAATATATTTGATCCTTTTTTATCTTAGCATTTTCTTTCAACATATGTCATTTTCTTAAATACAGTATAGATGCATATTTTTTGAAGATTGTTTTATGTAAATAAATACAGTAATGAAACCGGAAAGTTTCTGAGCCAAAATATGTATGTTCGAAAAATATAGAAGAAAAAGAGGAGATAGAGACGATGGAATGAAGTATTTTGAGGAAATGTCTTGAGACCACTGAAAGTAGGGGGTGGCAAATTTAGACACAAGTTGAATAAAGACCTCTTCAAAAATGAACATAGTGAATATACGATAAAGGATATATGATTAGGAGAAAGAGAGTTCGGCTCTTCGGTCTCACCATAAGGATGGACAATAGTAGACTTCATCCTTTACTCCTGACGCTGACCGTTTTTTGCCTCACCATCGTGCATCCTCTTTTCACCCAGCGTAAATATCTCATCTATATAGCACCAGAACCTTTATAAACCATCCGTAGTTTGTTTTGCTACGTTTTTTATGTACTCTATTTTCTCATTTAGGAATTTTTGGAAACTTTTGTTCTACATCAGGGGCCGACATCTATTTATTTTCGATTGCAGCAAAACATTTATGAATGCAAATCTTTGGTAGTGTTACGATATGGTATAGCTCGCACAAAATTTCCTGGTACAGACGGCGACAAGGTGGAAGGCAGAAGAGAGGGGGTGAAGGGTATGGACGGAGGGGAAGAGAGCGAGGCAGCGACATGCTGTGAGATAGGGGAGCCGAGCTACTTCATGAAAAAGACACGAGACACACTCAACCAAGGCTAGTGGTTAAAATCAACCATCGTTATTACTTTACAAGGGACAAACTTCTTGAGGTCTCATTGTGAATAGATTCGAAATGGGACGGCAGGTGGTGGTTAGTCATTCCATTTATCGAAGCGCTTGTGTTTGCAGCAATTAGACCCTCCACGCGAAACAACCTTCCTCCCCTGTTTCGGTTGATTTTGTAAGTTCCGTAACCCATTTCCTAAAATTGCTCTTTTTCCCCCTTACCTTCTCTTTCCTTCTCCTTATCTCCTTCCTCCCTATCTTCCACGTAGTACTACGTGCATTTCTTGACTTCCAGGGATCGCTTTATTGACAGCGAGTCTAGAATGCAGATTTTTCTCATTCCGCATCCTATCCGTCTTCTATTCTTTCCGTCCCATTAAGCGGTAATCCTCCCATAGTATGGAATTCGTGTGGATAAGACTTGCATGCCCGGCTTTAAGGCGAGTTACGTCAGTTATTGGACGCATTCAACAGTATAATTTACTGCGACTCATAAATCTGTTTACTACTCAAGCAGTGCTTTCCGGAAGATTTTCAGCATTAGATGACTTTGAGGCAGGAAGATTAAAATTTTACAAGGGCGTATGGAAACGGCTCTTATTTGGATGCTAGATGTTTCCATGCCATCCTTCAAGGGTTGCATCTATAGTTCAGGGTTCAATATAATCAGTTAAATACTTAAAATAATTTTTCTAGTTCAGGCTTTGCAATTATGTGTTTACCATGCTTATTGGATTGAGCCTTGAAATTTGAGTAATACATTAAGGTGGCATAAAAATGTATTAAAAGTAGGGAGTTGGTGCTAGAACTGTATGGAAATTTATTATTTTAATTTTAAACATGCATAAACAGCCTTCTCTATTATTCGTTAATTTCTGTTTAAGGATATTTTATTCTTGAGATAATTGGTTAATTGGTAAAAGGTAATTGATTTTTGAGTTGATTGAGTGGATTTAATTCCTAAAAAACATTTGGAGAGGAAAATAAGGTGAAGGGAACCATTAAATTGCATGGTATTCTGTTAAAGGTTTCTACTTTTAACGAATAATTAGAGCTAAACGAGAGCATTAATTTTTACCATGCAGGCGAGATATTTGAAGAAGTACAATATGTACAAAATAGAAATGTATTATGACATGCTGCCGTTATTTGTAACTTATAACATAAAGAACCCCGTCAATGGCAAATGGTGGTGAAATGAATATAATAAAAATTTGAATAAATGGCTTAGTATACAAGTAAGTAAGTCGCACCCTTGTCGCAAACTTGTAAGTCGCACCCTTTTTCACGTCGCACATTTTTGTAAAGATTTTCAAACATGTGTTATTAAAGTTATGGCAGAATCGAGATATGATGGATGCAAAAGGAATAAAACTTTGATTGATCAGATGATGAGATAAGGTAATTTGAAAACTTTAGTTGGATAATTCTGGCACCATATAGGAACTTGCCCAACTAAACAAGACCTCTGAATAAAAAATCTTTTGACTCGACTTGACTGGCGTCTTAAATTGGATCTTAATGCTCATTCCTTTCGCACTCGTGGAATTAGCTCCTCCCTCCTCTTCGCTTCACTCTTTGTAACATGATCTCCCTCTCTGGGATCACCGGTGATTAATCTTGCTTTGGAGGGCGACACATCAAAGTTTGTAATGATATCGGCTTTGCTCATGCCATCGCCACGCGGCCGAGTTATATCCTGTGAGGGAAATGAGAAGCCCTTGTAAAGGAGTTCGAATAGAGATAGAAGGTCACAGAGGGGTCCTATTAAGAGGGGTATAGAAGCCGGAAAAAGGAGGGGAATGTCATTAAAAGTAGGGAGTGGGTGGGGAATAGGGTTCCTCATTTTCATGCCTTTTGTTACCATGATTCTTTTATACCGTTATTCCGGGATGAAAGTGATTAACTGTTCCCGGGATCCCGGGAAATCCTGGACTTAGTTCTGTTAATAATATTTTACAGTAATTACCATCGTCTTACATTATTTTTATAATAAGTATTTATTGAAGCTGGAAAAAGGAGGAGGATTGTCAATAAAGGTAGGGGGTGGGTGGGGAATAGGGTTCCTCATTTCCATGCCTTTTGTTACCGTGATACTTTCATCCCGTGATTCCGGGATGAAAGTGATTTTGTTCCCGGGTTCCCGAAAAATCCTGGACTTAAGTCTATTAAGAATATTTTACAATAATCGCCGTCATTTTAAATTATTATTAAAATAAGTGCTAAACGAGTAATGATGGGGTATATATTAACTTTTATCTCAAAAACGCCTATAACGATTATGATGAAACTGCATACATATATATTGAGTGTTTCAGATACGATAAATTAATTCACTGAGTACTAGGTCTGATCTTCAGAAAAAATGCGTTAAGGGACCGAATTTGAGTCCCATCAAGATTTCCGGGCCAAATCATTTGAAGTAGAGTTTTCAAAGTTGACAATGTTATGTAACGACTTATGTGATGTAATTAATTTACGACAGTGAAAATTAAACTAAATGGTGCGTAAAAGTTGAAGGTATATATTTTTATAGCTTTTGATTTTCACTTACTGGTCTGTGACTTGGGATAATTAACAGAAAACGCATTATTTTGGTGTTTTGATAGCTTTTTTTAAATTGGCTCCATGGTTACATCCGTTGTTGTTTGTTTATTCACGAGGAAAGATGACTTTTATCGTAGCCGGAGAAGTAAGTGATTGGTGGACTTGCGACGTGTTTTTTCATACGACATTCCGAATAATAATTTGCTCAGTTCGTGTGATTTCATTCAGAATCTGTCTAAGGAAGAGTTATAATCCAAGCAAAATTTGTCGTCCAGATATTATTTATATATCCGTTGTCAGTCACTTTCTTAATAAATACACGTAAGGTTTATTTTTCGTTTCGTGGCAACCTTTTTTTCTTTTGTAAAATATGATTAGATATAATCGTCGTATGAAATCATGATAGAAACCTAAAATAAAGTGAATTAAATAGAGATTCCTATTTTGATCTATGATTTTTTTTCGAGACGATATCGCGAAATCTTTAAATCTTGATTAAATGTAAAATTTTCGTAAAAGTTTGCGTTTTCGAGAAGTGGTCCCAATAACGACCAATCTTGGTTGTTTAAGTCGTGATTCCATGATTTATGTCGTTTTAATCTTTGAGTATATGTTCTAAATAAAGAATCAAACAAATTCAACCCTCAATCTTAATGCAGTAAGGATTGCCTCAGAAAATGTTGCCATCGTATTTGACGGTATGGACAACGAGTTTATTATAAACTGAATTAACCTAGAAAAGATTGGAAAAGTGAAATAAAAGAGCAATTATCATATGCTTATTATATTTTATAATAAATTCTATACTATACATAATTGGCAAGCTAAAATAATATTTCCTGAAATACAGAGGAATGTTTTTGCATTATAAATAAGTATTTTACCAATTAAAAACAATGCACTGTTTAATTGAAAACTATAATGAATATACCGAATAAAAACGAATTTGAATCTAGTAGCAATTGCCAGATAAACTAGACTAAAAATCTAGCCAAACAAAAAATAACCATATTTACATTTAATAATGTGAGTTTCAGGATATTCTGGGAAGGGAGAATTTCACGGGAAATAAAAATCAACGAAAATTCCAACGGTATCTCGGGGTCCCATAATTCCGGGAAAGATACCTATGGGAGAGAGAGGCCATAGGTCGTGTGGAAAGTCAATTCTTGCCCTGGACGAAGAATTCCTGTTAAATCTTTTGCCTTATTTTGTTAGAAAAGTAATTAAGACTTGCGCTGGCGATGAGGCTAAAGGAACTTTCAACCTCGTACAATTTGAAGAATTCAAAACTCATCTCCCGAACCCCAAATTCCTCTTCTCTTCCCCTTCCTATTTAACTTCTACTCCGATGACCTCCTTCATATTTTACATTTCCTGCGATAATCACTCTAAAGCCCGTTTCATGCGACATTTTATCAAGCACAAGTTGGAGAATACTTGCTAGTGTGATAGATTTCCAGCACCGTGTGACACTGAACCAACATGCAGACTAACAAGCATAATCGCTGTCAAACTCGTTGACCTACTTGGTTTTATAATTGATGCGGTACTAGTTTTATATTCACTCCAAAATTGGACCTAGTAGCCGTCGACCAATAACAATAGCCTTTCCAGTCGCTTCGAAGTCTTCACTTTGTGAAATCAGCGCCATCTATTCCTCCCGTGGCAATTAGGAATTATCTTCTTATGAAATAAGCAACAAATAAAAATTTCCAAACTACAGTTTTGGTTCCTTTCTGTCAGAGAATGGTTAACTTAATATTTTATTAGACATGCGTTAAGATATTAATGAAAATACCGCTTCTTCGCCAGTGCAAGTTCAATGGTCGTGAGAAACCTTCCAGGACGGCACCAGTCATTCTGGATTCCGACGATAATACCACAATAATACCAAGTACCGGCTAGCATACTAGATCTTGTGCTAGATCAACTATTGTCTAAAATGGGCATCATAATTTGGATTTGTTATCCCAGGACATGAATTTCGGTGCAGTAGCTGCGATTAATAGTGGCAGTTGCGTATAAGATCCATTTTCAGTGGGAAGGATAGTTGCCTTAAAAACTAGTTCCACACAGGGGGATCAAGGCAGTCATGTTTGACCTCCATGATGGCAAACCTTCGTTACCAGCTTCAAAATGCCGCTGCCACTTTCCCGACCGCTCAAGTTAAATACAATCACGTAGGTAGCGTTGTCTGCCATGCGCTCGTCTCTCTCTAACACTTCTTTGCCAGCCCTCCCCTCCTTACCGACATGTTAATCGCAGGTGACTGCTACCAAGTTTCGCTACCACTGTAACATAATGAACGATTTAATTTTTTAACGCACTGAAGGATTAATTAAGATTGTATTCTTAAATGTAACAAGACAGCTAAACTAGAATTTGGTGGAGTCAATCGTGCCACGTTGGTATCGCTGTAATTTGACTCAGTCAACCGTATTTGCCGAAAGAAGATATAAAAAATTAACTTGTGTTTTTACTAAAAGGAAATTTATATGTGCTAAATTGTTTTTGAAATTATTTTTCTTTGTCTGAAATAAAAAAATATCGTAAAAAGTATGGGAGGCATTTAATAAACTTTATAGAGCCATTGAAAAATTGGTAGCAATAGGCATAAAACACCGTGTTAGTAAAAAAACATCGGTGGTAAATAAAGGAAAGGCAAACTCTAGTTCTTGTAGAGTAGTTGATATGCCTGACAGTCGGCATTATGTATTTTGACGGAATATTTCTCTATGCATAACGCTTTAGAGTCCATAACTCTGTGACTCGGGATATTCGATCACATGCTTCTGAAGCATAGATTATTAAATGAATCACTTACTTTTATTTCACCAGAAGCTACGCCTATCTTCGTGTATCAAATATACTTGGCTGTTTCAGGCTTCTCTTTGCAGATGTTACTAATATAAGTACTTATGATTAAGACAGCTTAGTACTTTTCTACAATATTTTTTTTATTGTACGACGCATTTCGCCGCTTTACGGCATCGTCAGGTCAGGCACACACAGGTCAGGTTTGTCAATATATCAGTACTCATGATTAAGACACAGGTCAGGTCACACAGATACCTGACCTGGCGATGCCGTAAAGCGGCGAAACGCGTTATACGATTTAAAAAAATATTGTGGAAAAGTACTAAGCTGTCTTAATCATGTGTACTGATATTCGTGTATCAAGTTTAATCCTTCCTGACCGGGTGATTCAAAATGGAATTAATAAAGTTCTTCAAATATAAATCCAAAATTGATTAAAATTAAAAAAAAACTTGTCATTTACAAACCAAATTCAGGTCAGAAAGTGTTAAAACACATTTGTGAGCCACGAAAATCCTTTTTTTTGCATCCGAGTTACGAGTGCCTACCATTCAGAAAGCAATCAAAGTTCACCACCAACCAATGCCGGCCACGATGTTTATTAAAACGAATGCAACTCGCTTTAATGCAACGTCACATCCCTCTCGTCTGATGTTGGTGCCGAAAGAAAGGCGATCGCATCATATTTGCGCTCTCATTTCAACGTGTGCTCCTGACACAATCATCTTTCATCGGCAACAATCGCCCGCTCACCACGCAACCAACGGTCGATTGGCCACCCGTCGAGAGGATTCGTTCAACACTCGACCTTGTTCCTTCAATGCGCTTCCTCTCCCTTTCACCCACCATCAATTTGTGAGCACACCGTGTTACTGCACGTTAAAGCACCCTTCCGCCAAAGAAAATCAGACTGCCTCTCAGCCTCTCCCGCTGAAGGTTCCTTTACACGATGCTTATTCCACTGCTAATAATTGAACTCAACTCGGCATCCTTAAAATCGTACCGTGTTAAAGGTTTCATGGGTAATTTATGGTAAAGAATCTACTTTAACAATCAGTACTGAATACAGTAATAAGTATGATACTTATTTGCGATCTGATTCTTGGATTCAACGACCAGTCACTGGCAAGCAGGTGAGTCAAGTGTTGCGAGACATTTTCGGTGGTGTAACAAGAATCTACCATTTTAAATCTGTTGGGTCTTCAATGTTCCAATATTGGTATTAATAATAATGTGACAGAATTGGTTTATTGGAGCCAGTTTTAAATGTTTGGTAAACAATATAATACGAATATCAAAATGTGGCGCAGTTTATTTAGGGTTATCCTCCGAGATATACTGTCTTGAACACCCAAATGTCGATTGTCATCTTATTGTAAATATTAGACCTAAAATTTTCAATTCCTTTGTGGCACCTAACGTTTCAAGAAAGCGGAAGTCGATTATGTAGTGGAGGGAGCCATTTAAATACGTGTATAACTTATTGCCAAATAGGTAGTAATTGACATGTACTGATTTCAACCAAAAACATCTACATCCTCTCTCGTACTCTCACATCGTGATAGCATGACGATGAGAAGCCAACGTAAGACTTTATCATCTATTTCATAGCTTTGGACCAAATTACCTTTTTATTATATCCAATCTGGAGTCAGGACGTGTTTATCGATCAAGAAAGTGATGGACGCACACTTATTAACGCATCGAACATTTTCCTGATAATTGCCTAACGTTTCTCGCTAAATTAGTGCCAAGTCGCTTTTCTTGAAAGCATATAGATTGTAAATATATAAATATGAATTGTCTTTTAAAATGCGGCATGTGGTTCCAAATCATGGACTTACTTTTTGGAGCCTCGCCATAAGAATATCACAGCAAGAGTATTTCCTGCGCTTTTCGTAAGACTACTAAATAAGCTACGGCCTGTACATCTAGCAGGCTATGGTTTTGGCGAAATGTAGAGATAAATATTTCTATTATCGCATCCGTTGAAATCCTGGTCAATTCACTGATAACGGATTTAAAAAAATTAAAAAATGAATTACTTAGCAGGAGGGAGGACTCATTGTAACGTATGTAAATATATATATTTTCGCCTGAAAAGGTTTTACATGTTAAAAAGAACACAGCTAAGATTTGTGACTGTTCTAGTATTGAATGATAAAAAGTATAGTTAATCTCGTACCTGATACGCTTTAATGATGAACGTATAAATTTAATGCAGTTTATACTAACTCGTAAAAATCTACGAATTCAAATGGGATTCGAACGGAACGATGTACGAACGTATTGAATGCCGAATTTTGGCGACTTTCGAAAATACCATATTCATTGTTTACTTCCGTAATTCATGTCTTTGGGAAATTTGTGGCCGACGGGGTAAAGTCCTCACCTTCTAATCCGTGGGTCGCGGGTTTCAGGATATGGGTATTTGTGTTCGTCCGTTACATAGTTGTGAAAGTTACAAAAAAATTAAATTATTAAAGTTAAAGTTAATCTCTGTAAAAAGTAACTAGTTAAAGTTAAAATTTACTTTTTTGAAAAAGTAACTGAGAAAAGTTAAAGTTAAAAAAGAGTAACTTTTACGTTAAAAGTTAATTTATCAGTTAATTTTAAGAAACTTTTAAATAGTAACTTTTAAAATCTATTTTTCGCAATTGGGATAAAATAAATAGGTACAAAATTAAATTTCAAGAAAAAATTATTGAACTTTTATTTAAAAAGTCATTAAACTTTTGTAACATTCTCATTTTCAAATTTGTATCTGAGATCCGTCCCGGTCGATAAATTTTTGCGGTCACTCCACTCATTCCCGCTGACAACGGGATGTCGCCGAGTAAGTTATGCGTGAAATGGCGCATTTTACAGATACGTTACTTTGAATGAACCCGTTCCCCTCGTTACCCGTCATAGGGTTTTTGGTGAGGCCCTTTCTCGTGTTCAACCGTGTAGTATTGATGACACGACATCTCCGAGTTAGGCGTTCGCGGACATGATCTTCGAGTGGTCTCGTGTTTACTCGTCTGAGGGTGCGTTCCTAAACTTTGGCGGTCACTCCACTCAACCCCGCTTTTGTTTGGATCTAAGTACGTGGTTTGGGTGTATTCGTCTGGGCGTATTCATTGCATTCTTGCTCAACTACCCAGCTATATTGTATTCTTAGATACAGTTATATTTTTCCCTTTGTATGTTGGGCAAGCTTTGCGCCCAAATTCGAACAGGTCGACATTCGTCAAATATTACCGAAAAAAATTAACTGTAAGTTAGTTTTGTATCAGTTTATGCATAATTTTAGCGATAAAAAGTTAAAAGTTTACTCTTCTAAAAAGTAACGGTTAAGTTAAGTAATTAACTACATTTTTAACGATAAATTTAAATCGTTAATTTTTAAAATCGTTAATCCCAACTTTGGTCCGTTATTACTTGTTGAAACACCCGATGTAAAAGGCCGGTAGAGCTGTTTTTGGGATTGATGAAATAAATAAATACTTTTATCTGCAAGTATCAATATATAGCGAGGCATATCTACACTTGCTACTTCTACAGAAGTCAACTTCCATTGGTGAAGCTACCTCAAAATACGGCTCACTTCAAAGGGGCACTTGTATAATGTAGGCAGTTTACGATCTCACTTAATGACAATTGAGGCTCTATTCCACCACTCTCTGCGATGATACCTTCTCTGTCTCGTCACGTGCCGAGCACGCATGCCTCGACAGACGGACGTCTCCCGCACGTCCGCGCGGAGTTCCAAAGATCCGCTTAGTGCGTGCGTGTGTACCCTACTCTACAAACTCGGACCGTCACGTTGCACGCCTCTGCTCTCTAAACAGCTCGCGCGTGCCACGGTGAGTTCTCGCCGGTTGGAGAAACCACCCTTTGAAGGATGCGCAAAATATGGCCGACTAATTGCGTCAATCCTCGAGACGCGGTCTAATGCTCCCGTGTTTGAGTGTGGGAATTTCAAAGCTGATGAAGGATCTTGGAAGAAACTCAGACCAGAGGCTTTGCACGCTCCTGTTTTGGAGTTTTCAGTCCATCCAACCGTAGTGACTCCGGTACCGTACTCTATTTGAAATTTGTATGATTTCTTCAGTCGTCACTTTGTGGAATACTGCGAGTTTCATAAATGTATTAATTTACAGGAGCCTTATTCAGGAAGGACTGGAACGGTCGAGCCTCGACCAGAACGAACATTTTACGTCAGAGCCTCGAAAAATCTCGTTTGTTGCCTTACAAAATTTATCTTCCGTCGAGGATTTTATGTCACAGCCTTGATATTTTCAATTATCGATAATTTCGAGTCCTTTCTGAATTAGGTCCCAGTACTGTTTTCACATTGCTTAATTCAAACCAAGCTAGGCTTCGACTGCATGTTACTTCTATATCTATGAAACTGAAATTACATATGCTTGAACGCCTTATAATTCCAAAACTCTTGACCTATTCAAACAGAATATGGCACACATGTTCATCAGGATCTATGAGGATTAATTGGCTAATTAAGAAATGCCTAAGGGCTCTAGGAACTCCTAATTAGGACCCATTTATGCTCAACTTCAACTTTTACTTTCAGAAAAAAAATAATTTTGATTCGGTGCAGGGGTTTCCTTTTTTTCTTGTATAAATTACTTGCACTCGTGATTCATGCTTGAAACATTTAGATTCGGGTGACTAAAAGAACAAAGTTTTTAATGCTTCAATTCGATTTTCGTTTACGCTTCGTATTTTCCCAAAATTTGAGTTTTTAACTCACCAATCGAATATATTTGTCTTATTTCGATAATGGCCATTTTTATTTACTTGGAAACTGTAGTATGGGCTTGGAATGGGAACTTATGTCCGCAGCACGTACGCCTCTCATTAAATTATCAATATGACAGACTTATATTGATAATTTTGTTTGAATAATTTTACTCGAACCTCCCCAAGTGCGTTTTATGAAAGCTACGTAGTAAATGCATTAGGCAGGTCATTTTGGGAGGATTTATTTAATTCTATGCAACAATTATATTTTTTCTTTTTCCCTTTGAAAATAAACGAGCGCCATTTTCTTGCTATCAAATAAACATAAAGGTTCTAAAGAAAGAAAAGAACACACTGAGGGGTGGAATTCATTCCCTTTCTCAATTTCGAAAAATTAATGCCACCCTAACAAACTGCCTTTACGTCAGTAATCCAAATTCAAGGAATGTGTTTTAACGCACCAAGTGAACATCAGTTTACCCATTTTGAATATCTCTTTACCTCTTCTCATAAATTGAGATATTACGGCCTCCGTAACGCATAATACGGTGTGTGGGAAACTTACTCGTCACCATCTTAGTTCTAAGAGAATTCCCTTCGTCATGTAACATAGCTAGGTAGGAGGGACGAGCTTGCAGTATGGAGAAACGAAAAAAGGAGCGATTGATAAGATCGGGAGTGTGTTCTCGACAGGACTATTTAAGGAAAGGAAGGTATTCTCCAAACCTCTATCTCGTTTGTGGATCGAATCTAGAAAACTCGTACGTGGCCACTAAACCCTGCCGCCTTTAAATGCCGCTGCTAAACTTGGCGCTCGTCACCGACAACCGTTTATTTTGTGTTTTCCCCGCAGGGCGTATTAGGAGCCGACAGTAAATGCTCAGCTGGGTTGGCATTCCTTTAAAGGCATTTAAGGGATGTTATCGCGATCTGACAGAGCAGACACTGGCGTTATTGATTACTCACTCACACTACTAATTTTAAGCCTTCAAAGACACCGACGTATTTTTTATCGGTTGAAAATATAATACTATCGTAATACCTCTTATTTACAACAAAATGTATTTGTTGATTAACAAAAAAAATTCTTTTTTTTAACTTCATCCATCAATTTTCTTGCGTCGTCCTGTGTTCAAAACTTACAAGTGTGGCTTTTGTGAAGCAGTTCCAGAAACATCTGTTAAATTTCTATGTTTACAATTAAATAAAAATTCTACAGTAGGTACTGGAATTAAAAAATATTTCATACTTCTGTGTATACCTTATTGGAGCAATGGCTATCAAAAAGCAGAGGATCTGCGGTGGTTAAAGGCTGAGAAAATTAACACTTTCAAAGATTTGGAAGGTTTTTTGCTCTACAAAAATGCTCTTGCCACTTAGCTCTCCCATTCGTTTTAAGTTAACTATTTTATAAAGTTAATAAATGGTCTATCTATATATATTAGGGAACATTCCAAGTCCTGGCCATTAAAACTTTCTTCGAAGGATATAAAAATACCCTTTAAGGAATTATATTAGCTGCGCTCATTTCAAGGTATTAATACATGTATATTGCATGTATTTAGCAATTTGAAATTTTCATAATGTAAATAAAGATCTATTTCGTGCAAGGAGATGACGAATTTTTACTATTGTTAGAGCCATCCAAATCCCAATATCCTTTCTCCACTAGCCTCTCTCCTTCAAATGTCTTTCTCGTAGAATGTTGTACCGGCGTACTTATTTGACTTTCAGCGAACCTAATGCATTAATAATTCACTATTTGATACCTATCGGAACCCTCGCCACTGCAATATTCACCTTGAAGAATGCAAAGCTTGTGTGTGCCTCTATACTTAAAATGTAGAAGCAGTCCTCTTAACTAATCACGAAGATGAAGGAGCGAAAGTTGAGCTGAGAAAAAAACAGATTACCACCCGCACTACTAAAAAGGGACATTTAGCTGATAGGTTAATTCATTTTCAACTAGAAACATGGTTATAAATTAGGGAATGAGAAGGTCGTAATTTATACTTGCCTGCTGCAATAAAAAATAGTGAAAATACCGCTTTCGCCCGACTGCCACGGTTCCTGTTTTAATTTTAGTGTGTATCTTTAACTTTTTTATGAGAATATTTGGTTTTAATGTGCTATGGTGACTGGCATCATAGTACACCGGCACTATTGGAAGTGCGGTAGAAATGCCCGAGTCATACTGATCTAATGACCTTGGATGAGGTTCAAAGAAAGCGGCAAGGTATGTGTTAGGGAAACTGAACTGCTTAAGTAACTGGAATGGGAGAGTTAACAGCTCAGGAGGAAAAGGAAGAGGTTATGTAGGCTATGCAGGATAGTTAGCGGGAAAAGAGCATGGGGAAGACGTAAATTAACAAGATTAGTGGGGGAAAATGATCAGCCGTTCAAGATAAAGTGCCGGTCACAAAAGACAAATGTGAAAAAGGTTTTCATATTTAAATAGAACCATACTGGACGGGAACGATTTACCAGCAAATAGGCACGTAGCCAGGGGGGGGCTTGAGGGGCTTCAGGCCCCCCCCCCCGACATTTTTTTCCCGTGCGGCGACTACCTATCGCCAAGAGGACCACTAGCCAAGGGGCACTCATGCTCTGAGCTAGAGTTAGCCCCCCCCACCCCACCCCGGAGCAAATTTCTCGCTACGTGCCTGCCAGCAAAGTTATTTCAGCCCTTTCCAAAAAATATAGATATTTTAAGGAAAGGATAAAAACTTCAAATCAGATGCTATATTATAATGAAATAAGTTCGTTATCCTTTATATACTTGTATTTGAACATTTTAACCATTGCATGATTTGATATTTTATTTTATATTTATGCTACCACCCACTCGGCCCAATGTCCCACTTGGAACAATGTATTATTATTTATACCAACGTATCTAACTGTCTGTTATGGCACAAATGACCTTAGCTGCCGGTCGCCTTCATGAATATGCAACAGCCAACCAATGAGCAACATGAATCAAGGATGTAATTGGTACATATTGCCCACGAAGGTTATATGAACGTTTGCATTGCGTTGATTTGGACGTTCAACTGTGGATGCTCGTATGTTTGAAGAGCTGAGGTACATAACGCACTGCCGGTCCATAGCTACTCTACTCCAATCTGTTACAGTTTCATTCCGTGCACGTCCCACCGCGATACGTTGGGAGAGGTCAAAAAGCGGTGGGTTGGAATTGACGGACCTCTGGAGGAATGGGAGATGAGGGGTCAGGTGGGGGTTGGAGATGGATGTTTGTGGACGCATTCTGATTGGCTGGTTGGAGGAGAGGGGGGTGGAGAATTGTGTTTGATGGTTGTGGTTCGCTGCTCTTCCCCGAGCGTCGAGACCGACGCAGTGATGAATCGACTTCAATACGCGACATTCACTGCACTTCCAAATCCGATATTAATACACCAAGGTACGAAAATTATCGCATTGCAATATTACCTCGTAATATACACCAAAGTGGGGGAAATTTCCCGCTAAAAATTCATTTAATTTGACCAGGAGTCGAACACGGATCTCCTAATAGCCTGCCAGGAGTGTTAGACACACACCACCAAGCCATCTTATCATCATACGAAAAAAATGCTCGTATGAAACCCCGCTGAAATTCGACATGAATTGAGATGGCTTAGTGGCGCAACTGGACATCACACCTGACAGGGAATTGTGAGAGTCGATTTCTAATCCGCCAATTAAAATGATCAAATCAAATTATTTTTTTGTCATGGCTAGTTTCGCCCTCTTTTGTGTATCTCTCTGCACAAATGCGCTTCACACTACATAATTGTGAATAGATAGCGTCACGGAGAACATCATATTAGAACCCCACTATATTTCCAGGTCCGACAGAAACGATAAATTAAGAGAGATAATTTGCCGAACGGATAGGTTTGGGCATTCGTTTTTCCCCCGAACAATAAGGGACTTTAATAAATGCAAGGCGTAATTTCATTAGAGCGTTTCCTTTTTATATGTAAACGGCTGGTGTCCTAACACCCCCCGCCACACGCCTATTGAGGCGGCTTGCGGGGTAGTATGTAGATGTAGATAATTTGTGCATTCCAAATGATTGGAAGTTCATCAGGATCTAAGATTCGAAATGTTATGCGTGCCTGGGATGCGAATCAAAGTATACAGGTTTTTATAAAGAGTCGGTGACCAGAGATTTTCAGATTGATCACTGACGAGACTCATTTCCTTAAGCACCGCTTAACCACTGACGCAATCTTCGTCCCCTGTCAGATAGTCGAGAAACTTTTGGAATACAACATGCCCGCCTTTCGTCCTATCATTGAACTGGCCAAGGCATTCGACAGAGTCAAATTGCTAGACCTCATAGGCATACTCATAGATAAGTGCCATCAGGATACATCTGAGCCATTCAAATATTACGTAAGATGTTAAGGAGGGAGTTTTCTTACTCATCCTTGCGTAAGGGGCCGAGGGGGTCCAAGAAAAACTTACGTAAGATATTAGTCACTTCACATATCGTAATTGTATCACTTTTATAAATTATTGCCGGACGAAATATCTTTTGTAGGAGTACCTACCACTGCGGCGGTACTACTGCATTCATGCTTAACTATAGAAAAACGTAGGTACCATCAAGTCTTTCTGCTCATTATTTTGGTGATAATTTTTAAAGATCACATTCTTTGCGAGTTTCTCCGAATCACGAAATCTCGAAAACCATTATCGATATTTGGATTATTATTCGTATTTCTGTGTTTCTCAATAGGGCCTACGATTACGTAAAAAATAACAAAACTGAGACTGGTACACTTTTTACATACTTGGATATGAAATCGCCGATATACCTATTTTTATCTATTTGCATGCTTCCAAAAATGTATGACAACATAGGCAAGATTGGGAGGAGAGGGTGGGAGTTATGGGAGTTGAGGGTGGGGGTTAAAAAGTGGTCAAAATCACTTTACGTAATGCATAATTAAATTTTCCCTATAGATACAGCAGAATTAACAAAAAATATTATTTAAGTACAAGTGGTGGCGCCGTGGATATTCGGCCCCTAAGGTGAAGTCGCTTCACTATCTTGAGTGTCCGTGATTTTTCATTGGGGTAATTGGCCTAAGCATGTTTATCTACACTTTTGCTGTAGGTTAACTGAAGTTAATAACGCCATGCAAGTAATAACGCCATATCAATGTCAAGAATTTGATATGGAAGAATATATTTGATGGCAGCACCTGTAAAATGGCTTATGATGGAGGAGGTAAACCCTGTTCACCCCTGAATACGGCTTTAAAATGTTGTGCATATTCAGTCGGATTTACAAGCTACCAAAAGAAGAAGCAACCATTGCAGTCCACGTTCCGGATGGGTTGAATATATTTTGGATATAACTTTAGTCTAAATAATGCCACAACTTGATGCAATATAAAAAACATTATTTCTCTGTAATTGATACAATTAATTAATGTTGTTTTCATGCTAAGAGCTTTATAATAGAATAGGTATTTGAAGAATTATATTAATTTTACTAAAATATGGCGTCTGAAGGTAATAACGCCATAGTAGCGGAGCTCACACTTTCATCTGAAGAGCACACGAATTGGAAGGGTTGAATACACTGTTCTGGATAAAGAAAGTACGATACATTCTATTTACAGTAGAAAAGGTCTTCGATAACTAATATCAGTATTTGTTTAAACAATGTTGTTCAATTGGAAAACAATTACACAAATTGTTTGGTTCGCAGTCACGCGCAATGGTGTAGCAACAGCGTAGGCGACCATCTATGAAATGAGCATATTTTCCAAAATTTTGCAAAAATTGCCGTTAAAAAAACAAGAACCCTTCGTTAGAATACCCTGTTCCGTCTCACAATCTCATGAGGACATCACACTGTTCTAGGCTCTCAACAAGACTCAATATAGCGGAAATGGCTTCATCTAAAGTTCGTCTCGCCACTTATATTGAAATATACACAATGAAGGTGGGTTTACCCTGGCAAGTTTATTGCGCTACTACTTGCAGCAAGCGACTTTTAATGTTGATCCCACTTGTAAACGGCTCCACAAGTCCGATTGTAGAACTTTTATAGTTTCGGCAAGTCGCTTGCGGAAGTGTATTGCTGCCAATGTTAACGGCAACCAACCTGTCTCACTAACAGAACCAAATATGCGGAATAAAATTCCCCGCTAGCTCTCGTAGAAGAAACTTGAAGAAGTTACTTGCCGGTGTAAACCCACCCTGAGGTAGGCACATTCCAAGAGATTTTCGGTATTCGATATGTCGCAATTCGATGCACAATGTATTCGATGTTGTAGAATATCGCTCAATGGTACGCCAACGCATGTTTCGCCTTCCACGCAAAGCCCCTGGCGGCCACCCACAGAGGCTCGCGCAGAGGTTGAGGAGAGGAGATTAACGCCCGGATGTTTGTAATTGGTCTCTGGATAGTCTCTCCTCCTCTCCTCCTTCAGTGAGTGCAGTTCGTTTTTGGGACCGTTCCCAAAATTATTTAAGTGAGCGCGACGCGTTTGCACTTCTGATGCTACCCAGGTCGTGAGTCGGGAGTTGAGTCTCACCCACGCTTTTATATGCTGCACTTCTCTCCTCCAAACAGACTCCCTACATCCGTGTGTTTCCCTCCGCGCGCAAACGATGCGGAAATGCGGATAGCGTCAGTGTATGGAGTCTATACAGTTTAAGGTTGTTTGAGCTATTTTTGTCCATGTAGAGATTTGCGTGAAACTTTGCATTCGTGTTCTTATTAGTAATAGATATGGATGAAATGGAAAAAAATTCCATCGTACTGATTTGGTTTCTTGGCAATTCAATGCTATTTTAACACGTAGCCTTATGGAACGTGAAATATATTCCGAAATAATTCGACTCGACTTCTTCCTAATGCTAAAATATACGTTTCTCATTATTAAAATGTTTGCAGAAAATATCAGAGTGTAGTGCCAAGTTGAAAAGACATATTTAGATTATGATTTTCGTATAAATTTCGAAACCGCGCCGAAAACCCTAGTCAAAACATACTTTAATTAAGGCGAAAAATGTAGAATATGATTCTTTCGTCGTCCCCATCGATGTGTGTATGGTGATTTTCTCCCCATAAACAGATGTGTTTACATGTAATTTGGTCATTAAGGTTTTTAGACTTACTTTAAAGGTTATTAAAATGTGCACTCAATGACCTCCAATTACCGTTTCAGCCACCTTAAGTTGTCTGTGTTACAATGGCGCCCGTTTAGATTTTTTCATGTAACAAGAAGGCGATGCTCAGATGCACTCTCTTTCCCCGTTTACACTCCCATCATTGAATATTGGTTAACATGGCGACTTAAACTGACTTAACCCTCAAACAAGTGCATATGCAATGCCTCAGATGAGCTGGTGACGTTGCTGGTGGTTAGTAATTAATAGTTATAAGCGTAAATGATTACCTACATGGGTATAGTAGGTACTTCACTGACGAGAGTTTCGCTGTGGAATAGATTTTATAATATCTATAAAACATTAGATATCGTGGTTATATTCGTGCAGCAGGAATTATCGTTTGCGTGACTTATCTCCTAATATTTGTTAATTCATTCATTTGATTTATTCTTCAATCATTGGATAAAATGTATAAATGTTTATTTTATGTATAAAACTACTTAAACTCGTAAAAAATATCCGGCATGGAAAAATAAGATTTAATTCGTCGCATTATTAATTTCTATCAATTGATTACGCCTTCAAGCGGTACATTGCACACCCATCACGTTGGTGGCTTACGAATATCATTAACATGAAATCCTTATATACCGGTCCCAATAAGTAAAAGAGCATTTACGGAATCAGCCTCACCTAATGTTTTTGCAGCTCATTCCGAAAAATACATTAATTTATAGATCTCGTAAATATTTTTGATAGATAAGTACGTACTCTTTTTGCAGTTAGCCATTGGTCCCAATCTACGATTTATCGCTATTTAAACGAAGTTTTGAAATACGTTTGCATCTGGATGGCATTCCAGATTCGTAGGGATGTGGTGGTTATTTTACCTGCCCTCGACGCTTCCGGTGAGAGAGTTTAGTTTTTATAACACTGAGGCAAAGTCACTGTTTATACTCTTTTTAAATTATAACCATCCATCGCTCAACTCTTATTATGCGTATTGTATTCTGCATGTATTATTATTTGAAAAATCCTAGCTTTAAGGCACTATATAATCATTTCTCTAGCAGTTGTGTGGACTCCTTCCGGTTCTAATCAAATTTACGTAATTTACAGGTGTTTCAGCAAGGCACTGAAACTTCATTCCCCCTTATGTTTCCAGTTATGGAACTTTTTGTGAAACTTGCTCCAAGTTTGTTAAGGATAAGTTTGTAAGATCGTCGCAGTGTCATCGTTAAAATTTAATGAACTGACAGCATAGAACTACATAATATAAACTGCACTTACTTCTGTTGGTTAAAAACACCATGATCACCAGATGCAACTTCAGTTGATTAGCTTTATCTCAGATTCTTTTAGGCACCATATTTTCTATTTTCGGTATTTATATTAATGGCAGACCACGGAATAATGTAGGAAGACATCTAATGATGTCGGTTAAATGCGAGGCCTAAGGTTAGTCGATCATCCAAGGGGTTACAGGCATTGGTAGGTTAGTCATAAAATCAGGTCGTGAAAAATGGTGTGATGATTAATCCTAAGAAAGCAAAAGAAATGAGATTTCCGTGGACAGAGATAACGTGGCTGGTCATAAAAGTGGGAGGGCACAAACTGGAGCAAGTAGAACAATTCAATCACTTGGGTTGTACGTTAGAGGAAAATGAGCATATTAGCAAGGAGCTTAGAAAGAGACTTGAGCATCTAAAGGAGGCGTTCAGCTTAGGAGGGAGATGATGATGGGGATCTTGCGTAGGAATGTAAAGATGTATGGCGATGAGTTTAATATAGTATCTGATAGGATAGCATAGGGAGCAATGGCAGGGCACTTCAGCCCAAAGTTGACTGATGCTGCAGAAAAGCGGACGAGAATAAATAGGAAGCTTTGAGATGCGAGTATGGAGGAGATTTGAGAAGGTGAGTTGGACCCGAAGGAAACCGAACGAGGAAGTACTTGGTACGGTGGTCGAGTAGAGGAAACTTCTCCTGGAGATTAGGAGGTAGAGTAGGTGGTTGTAACGGGTAAAGAAAGGCTAAGGGATGTTAATGGCCGTGATAGAGGGGAGAATGTTGGGTAGGCGGGGAAAGGGATATGAAAAATGGGATTTATGGACTAGATGAAGAGACGGAGGTAGTATGCTGAGATGAAGAAAGAAATTGTGGAAGGATGAGGGGCCTGAGTTTGTAAAAAATATAGAAGTGTCTTACTCTTTTAAATATAAACATACCTTAAGCGGTGGATTACCCTAATGGTAATATGTGGTCATATCAAAATCTAGATTCTGTGCGATGCCGAGCGATTGGGTACAATACGACCAGAAAGCATAGTTTAACGAGCTGGTATTTAATCTTGATCCGAGAGTTTGTAAAGTTAGACCTCTGAGTGGTGAGCAAACATGGTTTTACCTCTCATGCACCCGCCAAAGGCGAATGTTCCACGTTTGGTGCGTTTTAATTTGACCCGCGCTGAACGCGTTCCGCAATAAAACGTGACTGTTCTTCACGCTTAATTTACACATTTATGGTATGTTTATTTATTCACATCTTTTCCAGGGACTTCATTTTCACCTCTTCCTCCTCCACAAATCTCCCTCCTTGTATGTATCTCCCTCCTTGTATGTACTCCACGCCACAGGGCCCCGTAAATGTACCATCTAGTGTGAGAATTGGGGCAGTTATAGCCAGACCTCCAGCCTCACAATTTTCTCCACGGTTTAGATTTATTGTTGGTGGGGAGTGTTGTAACCGCTTTCTTCATTTTTTGCAATTAATCACCATTTTCAAGACGGTAATCTTATAAGCATGGCAATCCAAAATGTACGCTAGCACAAACATTTTCATAATTGCTATTAATACTTAGGTTTCTTGAGAAAAATATAGGTAGTTATTACCATTGCTACCTTTATTCTATTTACGTGCATTTCTAAAAAAAAATGATGCTTTCAGATAGCTTCATTGCAAACAGAAGTAGAGCATATAAACAACACAACTGCAATTAATAAGAGACTTCTACTCCTTCAGTATTTCCCCATGCAATATTTTTGGCAATCCATATTTAAATATGTTCCAAATGAAATGGGAGTAAAAGAATCGATTCATAACCTCGGTCATTGGTGAATTATTAAGTTTCATTAATTGCAAGGATCCTAAAAGAAACGAATTTGTAAAACACGAAGATGGGACAATGTTTTTTGATTTTTTTCCCATCAACGTTACTTGGGGCAACTAATCTTCGCCTTGCTAGTGAATAGACACAAAAAGATTCTGATGAATGGAAAAAGCTGTATTATTAGATCGATAACCGTTAAGTTAGGGCTTATTTTTCTTGTTCAGTGGGATAAAGATGATGGAGAAGTTTAAAATAAAAAAATAAGTTCCCCTTGAAATCGTTGATTGATGCGCCTAATCGTAAATTATGCTTGAGTAACACGACGGAGACCAAATGATGCGGTGTCTTCTACAAGAGAAATGGGAAAACGACGCTGTCACTTTTATGTCGAACGAATACATCAAAGACAGTTGTCACTTTTCGTAGATTGCTAACCTTGTGCAAAAAAAACGTTCACCGATGTCATACAATTTATATTGATTTTGAAAACTTAGATCAAAAAGCATGAGTAGTGGGATTATCATTTGTTGCAAAGGTTTTCTTTTTTTAAATTATGGGTTTGTGCAACAATGTGTGGCATATGTTAAAATGCTGCTTGAAAAGTATGGTAAAGACAGATGTGAATACCATGAAGTGGTTACATACGATGTTTATCTCTGATTATGGATGCCTCATAAGAGAAAAAAATTCAGTATTTTGAGTGCGACTGAAGATGAAAACGAAATAGCTGGTAATTGAAAATTTTCCAAGTAGGAGACAAGGAGAGCAGTGCGAATAAAATTACTTTGAGGGACAAATTAACCTGGCAGAAATTATGAGGTGTTACGAAAACAGCCACATAATGGGTGAAATTGCAGATGGTATTAATGTTTTTAAAAAGTTGATGCTTCCCTTGTTATGTATCCCAGACTGGCTTGATGCCAGCTAACAGAACATCCTTGTGTTAGTCTCTCCAATTACCTTATACATTTTCCAGTAATGACTGAACCCCAATTCAAGTGTAAAATGCTATCCAAATACGCCTCGAAATGAAAAGCTAGCCTGGCCAAGAATGTAAACTTTACAACGGTAACTAATTTATCTATGGTACCAATAAATGTTTCGCTTATTTTCTTTCATTTTGTAGTTTACAAATTTTATCGAAAGCATTAAATAAACAGGCATTCAGCTAAGAAACAGCCAAGACAAAGTGACATAGAACTTCCTCTGTTTCAGTTTTTAAATAATTGGTTTTTAAAGCTAAAAATGCGGCATGGATGAATTGCACACAAAAATGGTTTCTATTAAAATTATTTATATCAAAATGAAACTCATTGTTCCAGAGCGTTTACATGTCAGCCTAAAATTCTTTGAGACCGAAAATTGTGATATTTTGTCAGAATATTTTACTGTAAGGATCGTAAAGTGAAGTAGGTGCTACGGAGCACGAATATTGACCTCGTGCTGCGCTTCTTTTAGCTACATGTACAAATATTATACAATAAAAATGGTATAATCCGTTAATTCATTAAATGATTTATTTGTTTTATTACAATTAATATTTAATAAATATTTAAGTTTTTTTCTTTCAACTAAATTTAATTAAAGGAAGTTGGATGGATGATGCTGTAATAGAAAAAAATCCCCGCGAAAATCTGATGTCATGCACGTGAAAGCAAAAAACTTCAATGAACCATCACTTATTAACGTGGCGTCCCGTACTCTTCGTTGATGACTCCTCCCGCTTGCCTTTCCATCTATGATTGCGGCAGCTCACTAATTACCCCATAAATTGCCACCATCGTATATCCATTGAAGCCTTTTCTCCGCCCACCCCCATCCCCTCCTTGTCTTCCATCCTTCCAGAGAACGGCGCATCTGGGATTATCTCCCCTTTCCCGTCACCCTGGCAGGAATCCTCCCCCTATCCTCGTGCCGTCCTTCCCGGTTCATATTGAGCACATAAGTGTAACTTAATGGCATAATGTAACTCCAGGGCATAACATAAGTTACGGGCGAAATTACCTTAGGGCCGTTTCACATTGTATAAGAGTGCAAAATATGGACGTAAAGAAATTTAGGACGTTTAAATTGTGCACAAGAACGTAACTTAAGGACATTAATTAACCCAACGGTATAACATAACTTATGGGGGAAAACGAAACTTAAGAACCTTCCCGTTGTATGCGAGAGTGTAAAATATGGACGTAAGGAAATTTAGAGCTGGTTCACATTGTGCGCGATAAATGAGGATAAATTAAGGACATAACGTAACTTAAAACAGCTTCACATTGTACAATCGAGACAAGAAACACGAGAGCTTAGAAACGTAACTCATGACAACTCGCTTCTCCCGTGCAAGTACTGTTCCATATAGTGTCCGTGAGCATAGAATTAGGGTATGAAGCTATTTATTCTAAGCTCAGGTCTATTTTGTGCACGAAAACATAAGTACCTAACGTAATTTAAGGCCGTTTAAAATTAGGCATTATACATTTCCCAAATGTGTGTTTAATAAATGGCTCGTAACAAGTTGTCTGGTAACATGTTGTTTGCGAGATGGTTGGTAATGAACTCGTAATTTTGTGGTACTTTTTGAATTTTTATGAGATCCAACTTCTGTGTTTTATTCTTTTGGTGGTTGGAATAATTTAAAGTTATGTACAAATTTGCACATGGCGCATGTTTCGTGATTAGTCGATAAAATATGCACAGATTTTCTTCTAAATGCGAAATAATAAATTTATTATTAATTTAATTGTTGCTAACAAATTTCAAGGTATCACGCCGGGTTCAATATTCGAAAATAAGCATACTTAATATAATTTCGCCTAAATATCGAGTACCGCACCGAAAACTGTTCAGTACACCAGTTTTATAACCACGGAAATATAAATATGTTTTATATTTTACTCTAAAGGGCATGATCATAGATTAATTGTAATAAACACTAATCTATTCTACTCTATCTCACTAACACGCTGAATTTCAGCCGTCTAGAGTTAAGTCCTTCAGGATGCTGGAGCGGTAATCGTGGGTCATTGAGTGCATATTTTTATAATTTTTTAAATAAATCGAAAAGAAATCTCGTACAGCATTTCACTAAAGTGCATCTGTTTATGAGTAAAAACTCAACACACAGACAGAAATGGATATAGTACAAGAATCATGCCAAAATATTTTCCTTTATTAAAACATGTTATGACTGGAATTTTCGGCGCAGTATTAGAAATTTTGACGAAATTATCTTTAGATATGTTGTTTTCGAGTATTGTACTCGGCGTGACATCCTGATGGCAAAGGTTATAATAACATGAAATGCATTATTTTGCGTTTAGAATAAAGTTTGTTCATATGTAATCGAATTATTATGAAATGTATACTTATCATGGGCCGTAAGTCAAAGTAGCATTGAATTGCCAAAAAAAACTGATGAAATTTTATTATTTTATCTATAGATATCACAAATGAGAACAAGTCTGTAAAGTTTCTTACAAATCTGTAACTAAAAAAAATCGCTCCAGCCACTTTAAGTAACGTTCTTGTGTTTAAATGTGAAGTGACATTAATGCGATGTCGCATTCTCCACTCCCTGCCTCTGCCTCTCTTCCTTTCGGTATCCCCTGCTCCGTTCCCCGATCTCCTTGTCAGGAGTCGCCCCATTTAAAAGATCCCTTGCAAACACACGCGGAGACACTAACGGCAACTTCCTAAGCTCCACCTCTCTCTCTCGCTCTCACCGGTCTCGCCCTCCGAAGGAATACTCCTCCTTTTTCCTCAAAGCCCAGTATCTTCACTTCCGCTCGATCGCCTGCCATCCTTCAAGCGTTGTCCTCGGTCTGGCGGCCCCTTCTCTGCCGCCACTGTCTTGACTGCCCCCTGAATTCCCCCCCACCAGCCCCTCTACTCTCTTTCTTTCACCTCCCTCCCAGTGCAACCGTTCCCCACTGGTTCATCTCCCTTCCTTTGCTTTCAAATATCCTTCAACTCATTCGCGATTCTTTTTTGTGTTCTCCACGCCTTTCGGGTTCTCCATTCTTCCCGTTCCTCAATGAAACTTCACAAGCTCGTATTCTTTTTCTTCTTCCAATTTATATCCATTAATGAATGTTTACAATCACGTTTTCTATTGCTTCTATTTTTTCTGCGGTGTGTATTGGTGATTGAATAACAAATAGCACCGTCCATTGTTCAAGGTGGTTGGAGCAATCATGGTTTACGCACAGATTTTCGTGAAAATTTGCATACTTGTTCTTATAAGTGTTATCTGTAGGTTAAAGTAAAAAAAATCATCATACCGATTTGGTTTTTAGGGATTCAATGCTATTTTAACACATGAACTGTTGTCACATGACATATTTCTTAATATTTCGATAAAATATGTACAGATTTTCTTCTAAACGCGAAATAATGCATTTATTATTATAACAGTTGTTGTTAGCACATATCTAGGTGTCACGCCATGTTCAATATTCAAAACAAACATATTGCAATATATTTTCGTCTAAATTTAGAACACATGTTTTAATTAAGGATTAAAATTTAAAGAAAATTGTTGTATCGTTTTCATTAGTTCCTGTATGATGAGTTGCAACGCATATACAGATGCACTTGAGTGAAATATTGCCCAAGAATATTTTCTACTTACTTAAAAATATTTTAAAAAGTGCACTCATGACTCACGATTACCGCTCCAGCCATCTTACTGTTATGTATTCAAGACATCTTCTTGCTTCCAACTCCCCTTCCGCCTTCGATTATGCCTTCAATAATCTACTACAAAAATTCGTATTTCTCATTTCGCATGGTAGGTATGTCCTAAATATGACGTTTTTCTTTTCTTAATTATATTGAATAGTTCGCGCTTTTTGCCAACATGCGTAAGAACTTCCTCATTTGCCATTGCATATGTTTCCAATCTGGTGCATGGCATCTACTTACCTTTTTTTGTTAATTATTTTTAGTGAAACATAATACGTGTCATTTTATCTTACGCATTTTTATGCAATTGCGTGTGGAGCCGCGGTAAAAATGCTTTTCTCACCTCCTTCGGAAATTGTATACAGAATCTACTTTCATTGTATTTAATTTTATATCCGTGGTTTTTTTCCATTAATTCCACTCACAAAATTTATCTCTTATCAGGGGATCTGGCTTGTGTGGGGGCTAGAGTATACTTCCTCTTCATAAGGGCACGGGTTCAAATCCATGTTGTGGTAGAAATTCTGCAGTGATATTCCAGTCCCTATTTTTGAGTCACGTGTAGGGCACCTCATATGTTGTAATTCGTCTGCTCGATTGGATGTTAAAATATGGACCCTTTGGTGACTTGAACGGTGACGAAGAGTCGACCAATGCTGACGCCGGATTTCTGTCTATCCTTACTCCGTTCCCTTAGTAACACTTACAATTCTATCTATAAACTCATGGCAACGCAAAGACCTCAGATACCGGGCGCCTTTTCCAAATGACCAAATTCCGGTGTGTCAGTACACCTCTTAGTGGTGGGTCGCGAGATATGGTATCCTGGCTCTCAAGGTAATTCTTTTAGAAGGGGTCCTAGTTCAAATAGAATAATGAAAGCGGAAATAGGGTATCTCGTGTGGCATACTGGTGAAATTTTCCAAAACAGATCGGTAGAACGCCATACCTATTAGCAGGGAATTCTACTCGTGGCTCAGGTACTGCAAAAACTGGTAACCTTGCATATTCTATTCCAACCTACTGCTAAAAGTATAAAAGTAGTCTCAGACGGCTGGAGCCACAGTTTGCGGCGGAAGCTGTATGCGTATTAACAAACGCACAAGGCAATTCGATCAGTACTTCAATCATATGAAGCAGCAATTTCTCTAATTTTCTCATGCTGGAAAAGGTGTACGACTATGCCTTCACTTATTTCTGTTGCCCACATCGTCTCGCTGCTTCCAAATCATGGATTTCCGAGTCCTCAGCAGGGATGCGCTTATTTCTCCGTTCCTCAATACATCCCTTGCAGCCTGTTTCCATCTCCTTACGTCTTCCTTTCTCTTTCTCTCATTCCTGTGTTCAATTTTTTTCTTTTCCCGTGTCGCGCCGTGGTTATGGCCGAATCGAAGGACATTACCGCGCCCTCTTACCTCTCTCTCTTACCTCTCTCTCTTCCCTCTCTAAACAGTCGGCTTTCTTGTTTTGCACCCGGAGAACTCTTTTTACGGGGCTGGCTTGAGGGCGGTCGGAGTGGGTTGTCCTTCCACTTCACTGACCACCGTCTAACCCGCCTCCTTTCTCTCCCTCTGTGCCTTCTTCCTTTTTTTTTTACAACTCTTTATCTCCTTTTCTGAGTAAAATCGATGCTTCGAGGTGCTGTCCCCACCATTTTCCGGCCGTCGCAACAGCCACTATGTCAACGCCAAGGCGTCACCTGGGCTCTATGTTGAAATAACACTTGAAACAAATTCTATATGTCCTTTGGGGTCTTTTTACACGATGTGCTGAAAATTATACTGGTTAACATAGCTAAGTTGAGCTCACACTGAGGCGCAACGGGTTTGTGGTGAATATAAGTGAAAGATAGATGGAGGGAAAAGTCACTACAGGATGGATAAGGGATTAATAAACTGACCAAATAAAAAGGAAAGTACATAAGAGGAACTACCTTGGAGTAAGGGAACTAGCATTAGATAGGGAAGAATGGAGGGCTCCCGTCAACTAATCTTAGTTCCAAACGACCAATGATGGTGTTGAATTTAATTGCTATTAGTTTCACTGAGAATGGAGCTGTATCTCAGAACAATTAAATTTATCTTCATTTTTTAATAACATATTTGATACTACTTGTCATATTTGTTAATTAGTGATTGCCAATGTTTATTTTTGATTCATAAACAATATCCTATAGAACAGTAATCAAAAGTAGTAAATATAAAGGATAAATTGCATTGAAGAATTTTTTCAGCATATAATTTTTGTGTAAAATCAGCCTGCTTTGGCTAAAATTACTAGCATTTAAAATATACGATTTATTTTTATGGTAATATATTCAAGACAAAAATTTATAGTTGGTGAACGACCAATGATGATTAACGTAGCTAATCAACGGTAAAAATGTGGTTAACTTGAGCGATATCCACAATAACTGCTGCTTAAAAACATTTCTCAAAATAAGCATGTTTGAGGGACTGATTTTTTTCCAGCGGAGGTGATTCCTTACACCCTTTTAGTTGACCGAAATAGTCTCCGGTTTAATTTCTGAGGGTAATACCTGGCGTAACGCCGCACGAACCCTAGTGGACCCTTCGTCTTCTCCCGGGCTCTTAACACCTTAAGCCTTCGTTTCCCGACTTCCGGCTCAGCCGGCGGAGACGGTAGAGCGGAGCTTAATAGAAGGAGTTATGAAGCATGAAGTGGAAACCCATCTCGAAAGATCGTGTAAGAGAGCGGAGAATCACCCGAGTTCCTAGCTTAAAAAGGAGGATTACCGGCGCATAATCACTGATCAAATGCCCCCTGTGTGAATATGATAAGGTACTTAAATAAAAAATATTTCTTGTTTTTTTTTCAAGCACATTCATCTTGGGAAGATTTTTTTTGCTGTTTTCTGAAATTTTGACTAAGCGAACGAATCGCTAATCATACCTATCCTCCCAAAAATATTTCTTCCCATTCCCATCTTTTCATGGCTGGTATCCTAACACCCCCTGCCACGCTCCCTTGCGTTGGCTCCCCGGGGCGTACTTAGATATTATTTAGACCATTCAGGAATAGGGCGCGTAATTTTTCAATACAAAAGATCTGGAATTTCACATGACTTAAAGTTCTATTTCCTTTTATTAAGTATTAATTTTTTGCGTAACAAGCGGAATAAAAACTTTCTACCAATTGTGAGATTGAATTTGACAATATCAGTTCCACAAGTATCCCATTCGCCAAACAAATTCCATTTAGGGAGGACTTCAAGGTCTGTTATCCGGCCAAGGGATGGGATTGTAACCTTTAAAAAATTCTATTTTCTATGAAAACAAATAAAATTCACCGCCTGTGAAGTTACAAGCTTCGAAAACTCTAACACTTAACTAGTAAAGACTAAACCATTTAGCTCCAGCTCCTTCTATTAGCTCTTCGTAATAACAACACAATCGTAATGAAATTACATGCATTAAATAATGATCATTAGTAGATGTGATCTAAAATCCTTCAAATACATTGCGCGATTCATAGATTTATCTTAAATTGGTCGAATACTTACTCGAATTTAATAATCCATCATGGTAGAGCACTTAAACTTTTATGAGTAGCTATGCGCATTGCATTTTTATTGTATTTTAAGATTTATTCGTAACTAATTCGTAAGGTATCATAAAAATGACAGGGAAAAATTGAACCCCTAAAAACAAGTTCTCATTATGACAATGTTTAAACCTACTTTCTTCATTACAAAAATGACTGATGCATTTTTTCAGAGGAAAGCGATAGAAAAATGATACAATGTATGGAAAAAAATATTGGAATGATGGATGAAGGATATGTTGGAAAGAGACAGGTGGACAGCTCAGACCATGTGACAAACTTGAAATATTTGGTTAAGAGGTTAGGTGGTAAATGGGTATTAAAAATGAGGAAACAGACCTCTTGCCATGTTGGTTGTTCATTTGGAGAGGCCGCCGACCACTAAACTTAAAGGGTCTACAGCTTTACGTCCCGTCCCTCCGCCAGGAACTAAGCTTGACGTGTTATTAAAGTAGAGCTTTATTACGACTTGGAATGATATAATAAAATTTCCACCGTTTCCGGTATCGAACAAGGCAATCATGGGAGAATAATACTCAATCCGCCACACCAAACCAATCCAATCACGCCTGGCTATGGTGTGGTAAGTTATTCAAAATATGTGGCCTTTCCGTATTCATGGTCCTCGTCAATGGCAAAGACATGCGGCTATTTCCTCATTAGGAGTGTATTAGGATAATCACTCTGAAGAAGATCAAACGGATTATGCCGACCGTGGAAAATATTGACCCCACAGTAGTCGGAATCATGCACTGAAATGATGCAGGTAGCAAGTCTCAAGTTTTATGTGCCGTAAGAAAATATTTGTCTAATTAAGAAGATGTATAACCGTAGCCATTGTTAACGATGGTTTTTATTAAAATTATAACGTTGGAACTGAATATTTAAGACATTAATAACGTTGAATTCAAGATCATTTTCTTAATTAATAAAAAGTGATAAAAAATACAGATATTGTTCAGTCAACGTTCAAAGAAATTTGATAGCCCTCTTTCCTCATATGCTTTACATCTCTCAATGTAGAATAATGTCATCGTAAAGCATTGAAAAGGAGTTTCTATTATATCAATTATATAATTGATACGAATATCTAATGTTAGCATGAACATTTTCACTACATCTTAGTTTATTTCTTAGTCTATTGTTCTCACCCCTACCCGTGAACATTGAAGTGGTAAGGGGTTGCCTTAATGGAGAGCTTACAGGAGAAAAATTGTGTTCAAGAGGTATTACACTCTGGAAATAAGGCAAGCTTGTTGGTAATGATAACGGTTGATTGGTACTTTTATGCCCAATGGTCTATGAAATTCACGCTTCATTCTTTCCCTGCACACCTCTGGTTTCCGATTAATGTTTCGTCTCCAGAATATTGTTCTGCTTGTTTCTATGTGATCCCGACCAAAGAGGCCTCCGCCAATACTAACCGAAGACTTTTGGTCAGTAGCTCATCGTTCTATTCGGGATGCTACCATGCTGCCATTTTTAGTTCCATTAAATCATTCACCGTCACAATATCTTACATAATCGTAATAAATCAAAGCAGTTAATACGCCAAAGAATTTTTCTTTCGACCGTTGACAAAGAAATAGCTATATAGAATGAATTCCGAAGGCATAGAATAAATTTTGGTCGATCTGTGACAAGCTCGGCCAACATTTCATAGCTCCCCTTCTATGTAAAAGTTGTAAATAACTGACTTGTTATCACCACAGCGTTGGCCATTAGGGTAAAAATGATAAGGTGGAGAAATAAACATCTTAATAAGCGCTTTTAAAAAAATAATTATAGTGTAGTTGACCAATCTCTGAAGAGCTTTGGCTTAAAGTTATTACTACGATCCCTGCTCATACGGCCCAGAAGAGTAGATTTTGAAGCTTTATATTTTGAACTTAGAGAGTTTCCTTTTTATGTTATTGAGTTGGTGGATTAAATCTTTCTGTCCAGGGTTCAACTTATTTATTTCATTCTCTACTTGAGCGCTCTTCACATGGCATTTAAATAGGGAGTTATGCAGACTTTCGGAAGTTAATTTTTTAAATTGTTGGGAACGGGGTCACTGGAGAGGATTGAACCCGGCGCATGGAATGGAAATACAGGAATCTATCCACAGCACTTACCCGATCGCAAAGTGATCACGATTTTTGGCAGTGACAATATCTCATGACTAATGTAAGACTTACATTCAGATGGCATTCATAGACCACACCAAGTGTATTAAAGTTCTATTGCTCACATCAAGTGTTTAGGTCACGCTAGGAGTTAGTAAGCCATAGAGGAATATGGATTGGGTGCTCCAGTAATGGACGTATGCGAAAGGAGTGTGCGTAGTTGGCTTGGTCATATTGAGAAAATAGATGAGTCATAGGGTGAAACAGATTTATGATGCAAAGGTGAATCGTAAAAGAGGATGGGATAGACCGAGAAAGTCATTGGTGAATGTGGTAGAGGAGACTCTTAAGAGGATGAATATTAGGAGACCTGAGAGTAAGAGAGCTTATATGAATCCCTAATAGTAGCGAAAGTAGTAGAAGCGAAAGAGTAATGCAAGGAGGCCGTATGTAGATAATTATTAAAAAAATAGAGCCAATTTCCTTGGCCGCATTGCAAGGTCCCTCGCGCAAAAAACCCTAAATCATTGTTACTATATAAAATTGGTATCACACTACGTTTGGAGTGGTTGTGGTTTCCAATTGCCATAACTGACAGCTTCAAAAAAAGGCCAAGTTACCTGATGTACGTTTATCTTGGGCGTAGAAAAAGTTACTTTAGAATAACGGTAGGAATTTCTCTTTACACGATCAAAATATTTTGTCACTTAAGTATTTCACTATAGCAACATGTGTTCCTATAATTTTTAAAATTTCATTACCATCAAAAAAACACTTTTCAACCCGTAAACTTTTAAGCAATGTGTTTCTAGAGAAGAAGTAAATACCCTGGACAGTTTATACTTTAACTACACAGAAAAATGATTAATGAAATTAAAGATAATTTGTCTTGCATAACCTAACGCAGAATTAGACCAACAAAATAGTGGTGTCACTTGTTTTTCAATAAACGTATTGGTTCATTTTTAATTTAAGTGTAAACTTGAGTATTATTAATAAAAAAATAAAAATAGATTATCTTGTTCTTGTAATTCCAGTGATAGATCTCTTGACAGTTCAGTTTGCCACCAACGGCGTGGTTCGATTTAAATTGTCACTTATCCTGCCATATGAGAATGCTTAGTTCCCTCTTTGAACCAATCAAAAACTTGCTCGTATGTCATGATTTCTTTATATCCCATTAAACCTTGCTTCATTTAATTTCACGCATTCATATGTTCAATTTGCCTTAAGGTAATATAAACGGTATTCTCTATGCAGATCATCAGTGATACTAATAGCAAAAGAGAACATTCATCAAGAAAAAAGATTCATCTGCTGGTTAATAGATTCCGTTGGAGGAATTCAATTTGAGAGTTTTTCAATTATCCCACTTGTTCTGGAATAGTATCTCTTCCACCGTGACTTCTTCCCCTAGATTGTTTTAAAAACACCGATTTGTAATAAGGAGACCAGTCACAGCGCTACGGGCTCTCTTCACACTGTCCCGCGGCCATAAAAAAACAATTTATTTATACAGGGTTATGGTAACGGTCCATAAATATCGTCCTTCTTTTGTTTCCCTTTTCGATCCTTTCGCTATATATGGGGATCGGCTCAGTGAATCTCCGTCAAGAGCCGCTTCACGACTCGTTCCCTCATTTGCGATCCGTGAAGGCTTGAGAAATTGGCCGCCATTGCTCTCCCCAGTCCCTTTTATTTTTATTTTACTGTCTTCTTTTTTTTAAGATGGATACCCCCGCAAATTAATCCCCCTTCTCCATCCTTGAGCTCTCTTTTGTTTTATTGCATCTCCTTCTCTCTCCCACTCGCTTCGCTACCCTCCTGCTTTCCTTTACGATTTGCCCGCACATTTTTTTCATTCTTCGTCCTTTCTCTCCTTCCCATCACTTTCGCATTTCTTCGTGCTTTGTCATTCTCTGTTCTCGCATTCTTCATTTTCGCTTCGTTGTGACGCAATAGAGACTGTCATCGTATACTATTGCAGTTAAATAACGCGCCGACCTGGGAACTTTTCTCTTCATCTACATATGACCGCGCAAATATCCTCAAAGATATGTGGCAGAGGGTGCGTTTCCGTCAACATCTACAGCTTCATCTACGAAGTACCGTGCAAACCACCTCTAGGATGTGTGGCACGAGATGATTCCACGACAGGCATGCCACACTCGTCTCAGCTCAAGGTAAAGCCCCAGAGGCTTTCTCGGCCGCTTGGCGCATAATAAAACGCAGTCAGGAGAAACTAGAAGTGTGCTGCGCTGGCGAACATGCTGTAAAGTGGTTAAGATAATAAACATATTCAGTGATTATGATCCAATTAATTCATGAATACTGCGGGATTATTCATGAGAATCTACTACTTTTAGAGAATCATTCAGAAAACTAAATCATTCGGGACATCTCAAGCCAGGTGTGGTGCTTGTAATAATGATATGTTGAAGCACAAGTACAAAGTCTAGTGTGCATTAAATTTAATACTACCACCTTTAATGAAATGAATTATATTTATGGATTAGCAAAAACATGCGTATACCTATTAGAAATTGGAACCTACATGCACTACACAATATGCTGCCAATGTTACAGGAATTACAGTAGTGACAGGAAAACTAGGAATATTAGTGTATTTTATAATTACGTATCTGCTCAGAGATGCAGGAAGCATAAGAGATGTTCAATCAGTAACATAAAGAAGGTTAAAAGAAAAAGAATTCAAAGCAAATCAAGTACCAACCTTAAATAGTGAAGTCTTAGTGCGAACTATTTTTGTCTCCTATCGTTCACGGCATAAATGACATTTTAAACCTGTTCGTTTTGTAATCCGTTAGCTTAAAAGCCTCCCAAGGAAGACCGAGGGACAGATAAATACGTCAGCTAAAATGGGAAATTAACAAGAAAAGCTACAAGGGCTTTAAGGAGTAAGCGAGAGAAAGATAAAATTTGAGGCTGCATTCAACCTATCTTTGCATTGAATGACAAATGGTGATCAAATAAGATCATACCATTTTTATATGATGTTCCAGTCAAAAGAAAAATGATAGATATCGTGTGTGTAAAGTGGTTCAATCAATTACTGAAATATTTTATCTCACACTTGAGAAAGTCCTGCATTATTGGTTTTGCCTCAAATTTCTTAGCATGATTCCCCTAAATTGCCAATCCAGTTCTCCCAGAATTAAGGTTGATTTTACGCTTGAAGCTAAGTGCTCCCTTTTAAAAAGGTTTAGAGATTGTTTACTTTAGCCAAGGAAGGGCTAACACCTCCCGAGGCATTTTGAATATTCAGTTCATCGTTCACTTTCATCCCGTAGGAATATCATTGGCCCAAGCTGGCCTTACTGAAGGTGTTATAAATATAAGAGATAAATAAAAGATCTTCTATGTTATTTCACCAAATAGAGATATTTAGCTCTAACAGAAAATATAAAACTATGGTCAGACATCTGAGCAGCAATGTGTAAAACCTATGAGAGTGTGCTCGATGAAATTTAACGGGAAGGAAAATAATTAAGAAAAATGGAGATGGAGGGCTGGAACATTTCCCAACTAAAATCTCACTATTATTCTTATGTAGATCACTTAACCTAAGCCATAAAGTTATCAGGCATAATTTCCAACTCCTTTTTAGTTGTCAAAAAAAATACTAAATTCCTCGCTGATGGCATGCTTTAACTGTTGAAAATCAATATCAAGGTACAAAATATGCGAATTATTCAACAAATATATTTTTAATTAAAAACTTTTTTCCAGGAATAGGATTTGACTGTAACATCACTTCTATAGAATTACCGCATTTTGACATCAATTTTTGCAGTAATTAGCTAATAACAAAATATTAGGTTGATAAGAAAACTTTATATTTTTATTTAACTTTCCGGGAGTTTTGATATTATATTAAAAATTTTAAGCGAAAATGGCATTTATATTAAAAGGAAAACAGCTTTTTACCCCTGTTTTTCCTATTCGCGCATTTCACACCATGTAAGTTCATTTTGTGAAAAAAATTGCATGGAAAGATGACATTTTTTTGTTTATATCAGGTAGAGGACATTTCTAGTTCTCCACACGGTGAATTTAACATTTATGTCATTTTTCGGTGGAAGGACCTTACGAGCCCGTGCTGTGGATGCTAAGGAAGTAAAACTTTAAAATGTTGAAATGACGACAAAATTGGCGGTTTTTCAGTAAAAACGCAATTATGAGGACAAAATGAAGCGTGAAGGAAGATTAAATGCTATATTTAAAATTATAATAACATTACGCGAAATTTTCCACTGTAAAAACGTTACTAATGACCAGGGTTTCAATGTTTATACATCACATAAAGATGATGTATGGACATCGAAACGTAGGAATTTAGTTGTTAGTAAATTTTATATTGTGGAACGTTTTGTTATTGCATCATTAATAATTTCCAGTCAATTTAGGTCACAGCTTGTATTCGTACCAGCATCTCAAGTTTCCAAAAATTAATATGAACAAAGTGATTTTTCTTCAACATAATATATTGAATTACTTGTGTAGATAGCTATCAAATCTCCTGTACTACTTGTAAAAACTACGATGCTTGGATATCAACTATTGCGCATCGACGTAGCATACGTTTACTTCAATATGATGCACTTATTTTTTTTTGATAGAACGGGTGAATGTGAATTTTAGAATGATCATCTCGCATTGTAGTCAATTATTCATTGTTTTACAAATAAAGAACCGATGAACTTTGCTCTGCAACGTGCACTTATTCTCATACTGCATGGTTTTTTGCTGCGCTATTTTCCCAACCTCATACTAAACCTTTGGATCTGAACAAATTTATAGTCGGTGAAATATTTCAGAGAATGTTATTGCCATTACATTTGTGCATGGCTTCAAAATGGCGACCTTCATCCTCATGTGGACAACGCTAAAACTCAGCATCCTTGAAGATACTAGATTGTCCAAATTGTAATTAGTATAAATTTAGCATCGATTATGAATAAATAATTTTAAGGATACATGTCGAACACAGACAAACAAATTCTTGAAAAATAAATTAATAAAACCCCTTTTGGATTCAGCATAGGACAAACCATCACAGACAATATTTTAACTCCCCAGGAACTCGTACAATTGAGAAGAAAAAATAAGTTCTACGTTCACCTGGTTCTCATTTATCTTTGATCAAAGACTTTAAATATATAAATATGAGTATACGGTGTCAAATTATTCAGAATGAGGAATTTCGGAAACGTCAACTGACATTTATTAAAAGCTGATTCGTAGACGCAAGCTTTATTATGCTTAAAAGTTTAAAAAAACAGGAAACTATAAATAGAGGAGTGAGACAAGGGTTATAAATATCACACTTTTTTTTAATGCACATTTAGCATCCCCTAGTGAAATATCTGCACATATATAAATAAGTGCTAAATATTTAGTAAATCTTTTCCTGGACATATAAATGTTCGCAGGCGATCAAGCGGAGAGTGCTTTGATTTGAGATGACGAACAGAATCTGTTTGGATTCAACTATGATTGAATGATAACCTGCCCTGTATTAGGTACATTAACATGAAATACTCCTTATTAGGTAGATACAGCTCTCGCATAAGTTCCATGCGCAGAGTTACCCGGAAAGGAGGGAAATAGAAGAGGAGGGGGCGAAGAGAAAGGACGGAGAAGAAGATGGTGAGGTAACGAGGGAGAGGGGGGAGGCAGGGGAGCCAAACTGCATCGTGAAAAAAGCACGAGGCACACTCACGCAAGGCTAATGGGCTAGTAGTCAAAATCATCCATCATCATGACTTTACTAGGGACCCTTAATTGAGGTCTCGTTGTGAGATGAGCCAAAATGGGACGATAAGTTGCGGTGAGTTATCCCACTTCTCGAAGCGCAGAAATTAGAAACGGATTCTGACCGATCCCCGCCACTAAACAACCTTCCTCCCCCGTTTCACAGGGTTTTACATGCTCATGTCCCAAAATCGCCCAATGCGCAGCTCTAGAAAATATGGTGAAATGTATGCTTCTTCGCTTTGTTCCATCATTTACTAATTTTTCTCAAACACCTTTTCACACCAAATTATGACGTGCGTATGAACTCACGTCTTATCAATGTAATCCTCAATATATTTTATTACTCTCAAGTGCCATGGCAGTATTCATACCTTTCTCTGTATTGTCAATAAAAATAACAAACATATTTAGAGCTTAGGCTGTAAATAAATGGCTAATGGTGTGACATTCATCTAGTTGGATCACTCAGTTATCATCCAAACTCACCATTTGGCCTCTCTTCGCCTGTACGGGTATCAATATCTTTTCTTGTGATTTCCTAAAAACTTTTGCTTACACTCTTGCTCTAGCACCTCTGCTTGTAGCGTAGGAAGTAAATTAATATGAAATACCATTAATAAGATAGTTACTTCCGCGCTTCTTGTCGTAAATGATTCATTTTTTAGAAAACACTTCCTCACATCTAACGGGATAATGAACTCTAATTAAGAATATAATCCCCGGTATATTTCCTTGCTCTTAAGTATCATCCACTATGCATATATTATCCTGTGGATTTAATAAAAACAGAAAGAATATCTAAATTTCTTCCCGCCTGGAAATGGCTGATGGTGTGAAATTTATCTTGTTGGATCACCATATTATTCACTGAACTTAACCATTTGCACTCCCTTTGCGCCGGTACGCACATCAAGCTCTTTTTTGTTTTTTTTTCTCAGTTACACTTCTCGACGGACCTTTAATCAGACATAGGATCCTCTCGGAGAACGCCAGCCTTAAGAATATCCGTCCTTCCTCTAGGGCCGGATAATAAAGTTCTCGGGGCAGCGTCGATTGGGGCACGGTAATAGATTTCTCCCCTTCGCTAATTATCCCGCTTAATCTCGGTCGCCGCGAGCACTTTATCTTTGACTCTCGGTTAAATCCCTTTTAATCTGCTCCAACCATTCCCATTCCTTATCGTTTCCCCTTTCTACTCTCCTCTTCCTCCTCGACGGGCCATCTTCCCCATATTCCCACGCACTGCCATCCCATATCCCTTATCCAGAGTATTCCCGCTCGCCACCCAAGACCCATACTGATTACAAGGGGTGTTTCACGAGGAATCTGCATAACTTCTCAAGGAGATAGGGTAGATATTTTAAGCATGTTTAGGTAGATTTCTAAGACAGGCTACCTATTGTAGTCACTCTTTTATAGTCACGATAACTGCCGTATTTTTTCCCTAATTACTTCCAGACTGTTTCTTCAAGTATTATGATGGAAAACCACGGTCAAGTTCGTTAACCGTCAAAATCGGACCAAAATGGGGAGGGGGAATGGAGGAGGTTTTTTGAAAAACTGAAAAGTCACTATAACCCCCTTAATGTGAAATAAATTGCATTCGTTTCAATTTATTATACTTTCTATGACTACTACTAAAACTCTTGTTTGAAAGGTTTTTGATAATTCCAACCATCAGCTCAAAGGGTAAAAAAGAGGGGTTTTTGTAAAAAAATCATAACTTCATTAGTAGGCATGATATCAGATTCGTTCAAAGTTATTGTACATTTTCTAAATATTATATAAAACTATTATTTGAAACAAGTTTTGATAAGATCAACCCTAACTTAAATAATACCGGGTTTATTTTCTCTTCGCAAGAACCAAAATAATAACGCTTTCCCACCGATAAAGCTCACGTCAACTCACCAAAAGTCTGATGTGCTATACAACAATACAACCCTGACCTCTGAGTTAACTTCAAGTTGACTGTAGGGCTACGTCATCTATTGGCTTACATTATCCAGACATAATTAAACCGGGGCTGAGTGTACGCTGGCGTGTAATATGGTTTGTTCTGTGAAATGGACGTCAATCAAAACGACATTTACCGGATACAACTCAATGCGATATTTCATTTCAAGAACCTACTACTACTACCTACTTTCTATTTTGTGTATTTTGCCGCGAGTCAAATGCGAAAACCGGAACTTGACTAAAGCTGTTGGCGTGAACGCCTGCCGTGAAATATCTTCCCGGAAGCGACCTGGGACGGAGTAAATCTAAGGACATCTGTTTTTCATATAATTTCTAAATGAAACCGTCCAGGAGTTAAAATCTATACAAATTGAAAATAATGCTAAATATTAGTTTAATTTACATTGCCACTCATTACTCGTCTCTTTATATTGTCATCTTGTTGAAAATAATATGCGAAAATATTTCTACTTGGATGAAGGTTGCTTGGATTGGAGAAGAGTTGAAATATATTTTTTCTCTAATTTCCATGCTCTTCAATCGATTTAAATTGAGCTATCTCCAGAAACCGGTACTGAAATGCAAAACATTTATTTTCTTCATTGATTCAATCAAAATGGTTATGATGCACTATTTATTGTAATTGATATTGCTTAATCAATCGAATTGCGTGAGATTAGGCAATTTACAAATAGAGGTGTTCTTTCTATGGACTTAATATTAGCGCATTATATTACATTGAGCTTGCAACAGTGAACGCAGTAGGTATTTCTTAAGCTTTTCTTCTTTTCAGCGAATGAGTTCAATGGGTTTTCTCTGGAGAACGCGGGTAATCTCTTAATAACCATCAATTTCATATATCATTTTATCTCTACAGTCAACAAATTGCTCGATGGCATCGTAATAAATTGAATAACGATCACTATAAAGATTATATTAGCTCAAGAAGACTTCCACATACCTAGCTCCTCAAGAGTCGTCGTCACGGATTCGCTTGACGATCTCTCTCGAGTTGTTGTTCTGTTTCCATTGATTGGGCCATTAGTGTTCCAAGAGCTGGTGAGGAATATTGACTGAGTTGTTATTTCTCCGCGTCTTTCCCATTCCTCGGAAACACTCCCTTCTAAATAACGGCAAAGTGGAGCGTTTAGCACTGTGACAAATGCCATCACACAAGATGCATCCATAAGGAGAGAGAAAGAAGGTGGGGATCATGGAGGGGAAGGGGGGTTGTATTGTCCGTAGGAGGGGGGAAGGGGAGGCGGCGTCTTCCCTTAACTGTCCAGTCGTATTCGTTTTATTCTTCTCATCGTGTTCCCTTCTCCTCTCCCCCTTTCCCAGTACACTGTGCGCTGTGAACGTGCTCTGAATTCCAAATTAACTCGTCGGATTGGTTGCGTCTGATGAACGAGAACAACCTGGCGCTATTCTCTTTTTCATTTACTCCTCAGGCAATTCTTATGCATACTCCTATTTATTCTCTTTGTATCCATTCTCATGTACATGCTCTACTATGATAATAACAATCATTATTCATCATATGGCACGAAAAATATTGTATTGAATTTCGTATATAAATACAAAATGACAACGTGCTGTAAGATTGTAAAAGGTATAAAACTAGAAACTGATTGGGGCCAAGTCGAGTTGAAATTACTCATCCAGAGAATGAAGTGGCCTAGATATGATCCACTTTTCTATAGTCAGGTGAAATTTCTTGTCGCCTACCATGCTTGCTGTCCGTGACAACATATTTTAGAAATAAGCGACCTACTCTCGTAATTATGAGCTTTTTCCAGTCTACAATGCAAAATGTTTTATCTATAATTATCTTTTATGTGATTGCTTGTGCGTCTGTCTTAGTTGAGTACACATCCACACTCATCCATCACGTCATTCACTTTCGGAGACCGGTTATATAATTTATCATACAAAACCCGAACTCTCAGTCAACATCAAGTAAACGAAAAGGCATCGCCATCCACTGGTTAACCTTAACCAGACATTATAAAACTGTTGCTTTATCATCTATCTAGCTCTGAGTCAGATGCTTTGTAGTTGTAAACAACAATGTCATTGAATTTGGATTGGAAGTTAGGTACGTAAACGACTAGCAGGCCAATGAATTATTGGCTTGTAGTTTGATTTGGTGTTATATACTGGAAAATGTTTATTTATGATTGAAAATATTTGTTCCACTATGCGTTCTCATTTTTCAACCATAATGGGAAAAAAGTCATCCTGTTCTAGCGCGGCTTTATCGGCTAGGAAATCAAGTTTTTCTCCCGTAACGCTGTAACGATTTGAAAATTGATTTCTATATGACCTAATATTTGGTAAAAAAGTTTTGAAAAAAGGAAAACAAAGAAGCATGCATTTAGTTTTACAACCCATTAATGAGCAGACCCATTAATTAATTGACTCCGCTCAGCCGAGACGAAAAATATAAGAGTATATCATAAGTCTTGGTGGAGAATTTCGCAAAACGTGGTGTTTTTATTCGAGGGTCTATTTTAATTTTCGAGAATCACTTCCAGACTTCGATTTCATCTGGCGAGCATTCGACGCGCGGTTTTCCGGGGGAGGGGGAGGTGTGAAGGCACCTCCACCCCCTTCCCTATTCCGCCCCCACTTCCGGGCCCACCCCCACCACCCACCATACTCTTCGCCACCTCCCACTTCCAAAAATCCTTCATTCCCTCCGCCTTCTCCCCTCCCCAAAATCCTTCCCTTCCCTTTCCGGTTGTGTAGGATTGCCACACTCCTGGATTCAAAGGGAAACTCCTGGAATTAGACTATAACTTTTAAAATCTCTTACCTTCCGCGTAGAGTCGTTTTTCTCCCGCTAAAAATTTAAATAATCAATAATAAGTCACGTGGTACAATAACGAACGGTTCGAGGTTTTCGGGTGTCTGAATCACTCGGATGGGGGACTTAAGCGTGCGATGTATTGTTTATTGCGTCTCTAATCGGGATTTTTTCTCAACTACAATATTCCGTTGAAGAAAAAACTCGATCCAGAATGCTTTGCGAGGTTTTCTACGGGTGGTTCAAATATACCAAAATCTCTTTTCGTGATTGTACCTCGTGACTTATAAGTTACGTGATCGTAATTATTTCGAACGGTTCAAACGCAACACCCCTGGAAACTACTGAAAATTTCCTACAGGTATAGAGGGTTCAACTCTAATTGACAGAATGGGCGCTGTGGAGCGTAGTGGACGTTCCTCTCCTCGTGCTCACCTCTAGGCCTGGTCGGAAACCATTTCCAACATCGTCCTAAATTTTAATTAATCACTTTTAGAGAATAATATTGACACAATTCAAAACTCCTAGGTGTGCAATTAGTAAACTGAATATCACATTGTTAATTTTCTTGCTGCTATTGGCGACATCGTAATTCTGGCATTTTGGAGATTTACACAAGGAATGAATCGCCACGAGAGCATATACTGTCCACACGTCATCTGAGAAGTGGGATGGGTAAATATAAAGAGTCAGATGAAGTCAAATATGTACCTGGTAGTCACATTAACCTCAGAGCTTACATGGGGAAACATTCGAAACATGTGCGGCAACGTATTAAAGACACTTTAATTTATCAAGCGAATTGAAGTAAGATTCTAAGGTGAAAAAGTGTGAGTGATGTGCTACTTTGCTCTGCATAGGCCACATCTTGATTACGCCGCGAGCATTTGGGACCCTGTGCTGAAAGATTTAATTCGCGAAGCATATAAAGTACAAAAGAAAGACGAACGATTCGTAAAAAACGGCTACAGGTGAACAAAAAGTGTTAGGCAGCTGATAGAAGGACTAGGTTTGCAGACGTTTGAGACTTGGAGGCTACATGCAAGACTTAGATTATGTACCTACTCGAAAAATTCAGATCTCGCGAGTTTCAGTACGACACGGAGGATATTATTTCGACCCCGCGCTATATATCTGGAACTGATAGAAGCCACAAAATAAGAGAGATGCGCTACAGAACTAATATGTGAAATAAATCCTCCTTTCCCCATTACCATTATTGATTATAACGTACGTAGTGTGGTAACAACATGAGACGCATTGTATTTTGAGTAATTCACCTACGTCCTCTTCCCCTCATTTTTTCCCATTCCTTCCCCTTTTAAGGCTGGTGTCCTTACACCCCCTGCCATAAGACTCGACAGTGGCTCGCAGGATAGTATGTAGATTTATTGCCAGCTAGATGTTAAGCGCCCTTTAGAACGGACCATTCATGTTTTCAAATCCTAATGAGTTGGCAACCTTGCTTAACATCCGGGCCTGTTTCCTCTCCTTCCAAGCTGCCTGGACTCGAACCGTCGGAGTGATTACGTCTCCCGTGTCTGCTACGGAAGTTGTCATCTCCTCGGAACAAGTTCTGCTGTCACATCTTTGGCTGCTTAACGTTGTACGTGCATTGCAGGGACGGAGACAGTCGGTAGAAGACTAGGGTAACCTTTAATGAATACAAGTGCAGGAGATAATAAAGCTGCTTCCGTGCATGTTCGTCAAGTCTCATAGCCTCTTAGGTTTTTAATGACTTGTTAACGTTCATAGGGATATGACGTAGCCTTTACATTAGCTGTTACTTAATTAGCGTTAGACTTATTTACGCAGTAAAAACTGTCTATAACGGACCCTGTACAATTAAAAAAAATAGTTTCGTTAGTGATGCTGGTCTACCAAGCTTGCTAAATGAATGTAAAAATTACGCAGAGAAAAATACATTTGAGCAACAAGAAAATTAGGCAATCTGTTACACTTGACTGTTATGAGTGGACAATCTAAGGGCAATGTTGTCTGTGTATGTATTTTAATGTGTCAGTAAAATGCCGAAACGAATGATTTATCTTAAGGAATACATAATCCCTATGCAATGCTTCAAACCTATGAATGACAGAAACTTCTCCATTGCGGAAATATTTTCGGCACCGTGCGATTTCACTAGAGACAGTTTTCACAGACTGACAGACACAGACATTAGACTGTTGGCTTGTTGGCGTAGGCGTGACCAATGAGAAATTGTACACTCGATTTTCATATTAAAAAAACTATTTAACAAGAGATTATAAAACAGGGCCTTAATGTCGCTAGCAGTCACATCGCATCTTGGAAGCAGCAAAGTTGGAGGAATTGCAACCTACTTTTAGCCCAAAAAAAGTCATAAAATCATTCTAACAACCAGTATCTAGCGTTAAAATTGTATAAAAAACTTTAAAATTTATATTAACACTAGAAGGTCGGGAATTGGTTGCCCACCGAAAAGGCCGGCGAGCGGTCAATTGACCGCTTGGCGTTTTTTAGGGGTTTGTCTTGATTTCAAAGTATTTAGATGTCGCATATTAATATTTTTTTAATATTATAAGTGTTTTCCATTCTTCAATTTGACCCTTGATGGTTTTCCAAAGTGAGTATGGTCTTACTTGTGACGTGTTTTCCGTTTTCCAAGGTAGTAAAAGACGTAATTAATAACACCTCAGTATCAATCTTTAAAAAACTTTATCACAATAAAGATATATAAAACTGGTTTAATGAACACAATGAAATTAAGCAATTTAAAACACAGCGTTTTATTAGAAAAAACGTATTGCATGAAGAAAGAATAATCTGCAGACACAACACTTGGGTGAAAAATCGGTTGTTCTGGAGAACAAATCGTATTTGCTGGTAAGTGCAAAAATCGCTTTTACGGGAATTATTACGCTTTAAACTTATATTAATTATCCTATGTTGTTTTTAGAAACGATGAAATTATTACATTGAAATATCTTACTATACTTTTTTCAGAGAAAACAAAAAAAAATCGTATACAGTAAACAAACATTTCCTTCTCCGTCTCCTTACTTGCGATAACTTGCTTGTTGCGGTTTGCTTAAATATTTTTTTAACAAAAACCAGACCTAAAAGACATAATTAAGACGTAACTTTGACGGTATAAAGAGATAACTTAAGCGAAAAAATGACAAAAATGGTAAGGTAAAACGTTTTAGAAAAAAAAAATCTGGATTTTTGTAAAATCTTTTATTTTTAGGTTTCCTCACACGTCTTGAAAACCCTTATTTCACCTTGACATTTACCACACATACGTTTTTGGCATTTGTGATGACTTCCTTGTTTTGTTTTGTTTTGTATACAGAGTCCGATTTGGCATTGTTTGCGACCAACTACGTTAGAAGGAACTACTTCTGCGACATGCGGCGTAATCCTACGGTACACGTATGGATTTGACATTTCTTGCACGAATTTCAAAATGAAGGATTTGCGTGATTTTTTGAGTTAAATGCTAATTTGTACAAGGAATGAGCATTGATTATAGCTAGATCCAGAAATGTATAGAAAACATGAACAGGCCATCGCCGTGTGCCAGCTCGAACACTGTATTTACGAGTCATTTGGTCAACAGTGACGACTCCACATTTGTTTTTATTGTAATAAAGTACAGTCTCCGGTTTCTTTTTTTCGGTTTCTGTATCGATTTGAACACCAGGGGGCATACTACTAAGTACAAGGACAAGGTTTGTTATATTTCACTTGATAGCCTGTCATGGTGATAACTTTGTGCTTAAAAATAGCAGTACTAAAACGAGCATCTTTAGGTTTTTTCAAAGAAGATGGTACTTCTCTCCTATTTCTATTTTGCGTACCTACAAGGGTAGTTTTTATCTTCCTGAGGTATTTAGCAGAAGTAAAGAAGAAGAAGTTATCAGTTTTCACGTTTCTACCCTTAATTAGGAAAGGCTGTACAAGACGTTTGACAATATTTTCGCCAACGCCTTCTGTACTTGCCCTTCCCTCATCCTTGCCTTGGCAGGGAATAGCATTGACCACGTATCTGATTTTTGCGTCGGTAGCAATCCATAATTTAATCCCGAACTGGACCAATTTATTCACCATGTACCTATTGTAAAAAAGGGGCACCTGCATTTCGTCGGATACAGCTGTTCGTCGATGGTATTACTTTACCCAGGTTTGTAGCATGCTAAACAATCGTCAACAAACTTATTCCAAACTTCTGAAACCAAGCTAATTTTATCGGTTTTGTTTACGGTAAGCACGACTGTCTTTGTCATAAAAACGTAAAAATCTCAAGATTTCTTTGAACCGATCTCTACTCATTGTCATCGAAAAAAATTGTTGGCCCCATTGCTAGTGCCACAGATCATTTACATGGGTTGATTGAGCTACACAAACCGCACGTGCATACAAGATAGAAAGGAACGCGTCTAGGTCTTCTAGCGACAGTGACCACGACTCATCGCGAAGCACTTTACGAGCCTCCTTTACAGTATAAAGTTTTATAAGTCAGTGGTGAGTTTTATAAGTCAGTCAGTAAGTATAAGATTTTATGCTTGCCATAATCTCGTCTTTAACCTGAATAAAAAGATCTAATTATGTTTTTGGATTGTTAAAAAGAAGAGGGTTCAATAAATATATCTTATACTTCAATGTGAAACTATAACGAGATTGAAATTTGCCCCCTTTGTTAATGTTGTTTAACCAAACATCTCCGTAAAATAGTGGAGAAGTTGCTTGGTTGAGGATTTTTTCTCAAATTTGAATTAAAAGTAACTATTCATAGGAATTAGAAAGTTTAAATTAAGAGAGGAATATGTATTTCTTCTGGTATTCATTGAGTATCTGAAGGATATTGTTATAATTACCCGAAATAACTTCTGATTGCCAGTTTTATTTATGTTTATCAAGGTTTAAGTACCCATCACTGCAAACAGTGCATTGCTAAAAGATTTTGTGGAGGTCATTTATTCAATTCCTATTTCAAATTGTCTTTCGCTCATCTCAAATATGTATAGTAAACCTAGTTAGCGAGGTGAAGAAAAACTAGATTGAGATGAGTGAACGTAGCTCTAGAAAACCGAAAAAAGCATCAGGTACTTGAAATTATCAGATGAGTAAAAATAACTTGAGTGCGGTCCTAATCCACTTCCGAAGTGGGCTCTTGAGCCTACCACATGGCCTCGTGTACCATAAAAAATGCCTTCCACATAGAGGAAAAAGAATTTTCTAGAGATTTATAGTCATCCAAATCTCTCCTTTTTCAGGTTTTAAATAAGGCAGCAAATCTTTTTCAGTTGTCGTCAACATGTAGAAAAATATAAGGTCTGTGGGTCATTGTATTTTCATAATTGGCTGTCTCTTAAGTATACAGGAGTCTGGGAACCCAATTCTTTGAGTTAATTAGAAAAATCATACGTATGAAATATCTTTTTCCATGAAATTATTCCAGTTTGAAGTACTTCATCTCGGGAGCTCAAAGGAATTGTGTTCCGAGAGTAGAAAAATGTTTGATGCATGCTAATGAAATAGTTGAGGATGGGAATTTATTTACAAAAAAAGGGAAGGGTCTCTCTAATTTTCTTTTACCGGCCAGAAAAACCAGTACTTTCGATTTTAACTGTAAATATATTTGATAATATAAAAAAGCATCTCTCTACAAACCATTTTATTCAACTTTTCGTTCGATACGCCTGTAATATTGGTAAAATCAAGAATTGATAACAATATTTTCCTGGCGTGCGCCCGTCAGGTGTCAACTGCGAGATCCGGAAGAGCTCTGATGCCGTTTGAATATCGATTACGCCGAAGTGGATACGTCATGAATGGCCAATTATTTTAAACTTGAATCATATTTTTTCATAGTGGGAGCATCTTACAGTAAACACGTGGTATGAAATGTGGGTCTGTTACTGCCCTTGGACCCATATTCGGGTTGGGGAACGGCATTTTCAGTCCCATAAGGGAAATACAGGATACATTCATTTTAACGCGTCCCAATGATTTTTAGTGTGAAAAAGAGTGAAGTCGTTTGAAAAATATTTCACATACTGAAAAAAGTCATTTAGAGGGGTGGGAATTATTGGTTGCACAAATTGACCGCTGAAATAAAAGAGCGTATGGCACCAAGTGACGCGTTTTCCCTTGCCCACTTCACTTAGGGGGCTTTCTAATTGTGCATCTGCGCTGATCTGTTGCAAACTGTTTCGGTTTTGGGGCTTTCCAATTGTCGCTGTGACGTCATTAGCGCAGCGCAGATGGAAACACATCGGGACCTCTGTTGCATATGCGCTAGCAGACGAAACTTGTGATGGCGGGGAATTGAATGTTGCAGTGGAAACAGAACTGACTTAAGATACCATGATTATATGTTCTGCCAGCCATTTATACATTGTTTACACGTTTTCATTCATCAGTAATGCCTCTCATTTCATCTAATTGTAATTTTAAGCCCACTTAATATAATCAATTCAAATATACCGTGATTGTTCCGCCATCTTGGAAACACATCAGCGCAGATACGTTCCAATTGTCCGTTTCAACGTGCGCTCGTGTGTTCCCATCTGTTGCGATGTGCGCTAATCTGCGCAAGGCAATTGGAAAGCCCCCTTATGCTCGTCCGTAACTATGTACAAAAAATCTGTACTAGGTTCGATATTTTATCAATTATTCTAGCAGGAAATAATTGAATCATATTTCCTACCCAATTTTCACATTAATCAAAAGAATTTATATTAACACAGTGAAAAGAACAAGGAATTAATGATACAAAATATATAAATCGTTTTTTTTATGTTTTGAAGCAAAGTGTATTTTGGAAGGTATAAAAAGCTGACGACTTGTTTGCGCAAAAATTGAAGAATAAAATCGCGAAATGTCCCAGAAGATTTATCTTCTCTCATAGGGTTTTGCTTTTATTTACATCAAATGTAAAACCATGTTGTTCAGAACAGCCCATGTACAAGACCAAAGGTTGCTAACCTGGGTTATGCTTACCCTTGGTGGCAAGCGTAACCAAGGTTTACCCCTACCCTGCCCTAAGTGTGCGAGAAAAAAATAATAAATGGTGGTACTGTGGAAACAGTATTCATATACCTCCAGAGGACCAATTTGTTGGAGTACTTCTGTGAGAAATGAGCTACAAAGGAGTACAAAAATGGGCATGATTAAATTGCAACTGTCCTAGTCTACGATACCTCTAAATTATCCTTAGGTTTTTAAAAATGGTATTGTCTTTAGTATTTACATAGCTTCAAATTTTGTTGACTACAACTACAAACCATGGTGTAAGAACGAAGGTTTTCGCGGTGGTTTATGATGAACTTCTTCATTTTTTCGGGTTCTACCGCGTTGGTTGCTGTGATGATGACAACAGTTTCTCATCTTCGACCTGAAGACGCTGGCAGTAGTGCCAGCAAAACTGTTGTCATCACCACAGCAACCAACGCGGTAGAACCCGAAAAAATGAATAAGTTCATTACAAACCATGGTAATATCTCATAGGATATGTAATTCCTTATGTTCACTTATTATTTGTTTCCACATTATGAAGATTCCATAATAGGAGATTGGTATTTTACATTGAAAATATACGAGCAGTAGCAGGAAAGGGTCTCCTTATTTAGCCCGATGGATTTTAAAATATCTTATCTCTTCCTAATTGTGCTTGTGTTTAGTTACACACACCGCTGGTGGTTTGCTAATCATTAACGATGCAGGGATAATTTCGTATTGTGCATTTTAAACCCCAACGGAACCAGTGTTTAATTTAGTTTCCATATCCATGAATTGGCAATGCACAAATGCAATGTCCCCTGTTGTGGTGAACGGGGATTTCATAAAAAAAATTCCATTTAATACTTATCATTTAATTTCTGAACAAAATTATTTTCATTAAACGTAAAAACATCTCATTTGAAACCATATGTATCATAGCCAAACTGTTATTTAAAATTGATAATGCGATGAATTTTGATTGGTTATTCATGCTTTAGTTTATAATTAAAATTTAAAACTTTTATTTAGATAGAAGTTACTCAATTTTGCTCTACGCCGTCCGCTTGCATGCAACTTTCTGGTGCCTCTTGGAATCAAAAGTTAATATGCGCAAACATTGACTGAAAATATTACTCCTTTTTAAGGGAAGGTGTGAAATATATTTCCACTGAAACAATGAGTGTCTCATATTCGGAAACGCAGCTTATTCAAACGATTTTGTGTATATGTTTTTATTCCATTGACGAAATAACTTCGATTTTAGGACATTTTTATTTCTTTTCGAGCCACTTAGCAGATAATCAGTTGAAATTTGTGATTCAATCACGTGATAGTGAAATGTTTATGATGTATGCATCACTGCCACTTGCGCATTCTATTCTTATTCTTTTGAAATGTCTCTTTCTCTCTGTAAACAATGCGAATGCATTTTTATGTTATTTTATAGGTTGTGTACATTTTATCCGTGGTATTAAATGGTTAAATGGAAGGTGGAGTACAACAGTTCTATATCAGTTATCTATATTCCTTTCAATATGGCATTTCTGTGGACTCAAGTAGTTCAAAAAATAAATCTCAGAAGTTAAAACATCAGGTACAGTTACCCGCATTCAAAGACCGGTAAATAGCCTGGAACGCTCCCAGAAGCAAACACAACAATGGCCCATTTAAGACCCGGGAGGAGGGGATGTAAGAGGTAGGCTGGCAAAAGGAAGAGAGAGGGGTTATTGCGAATGGGAGACATTAACAGAGGTACATAAAGAGAGGAAGAGATACAGAAAGGGCGAACTGAGAATGGCTTAGGACGTAAAAGGAGGAAATCCACGCAGAGGGGGAGAGGAATCGCCATTGTTCGAAAATTCTTCGGAGAAGTTCAACACCTAGAGAGAGAAGGAGGAGGAGACTTTAACTCGGAAGCCGAGACGAGAAGAAGCTTCAGGACGGAATTTACCCACACCGTCTGTTGAGTTTCCGCCGCTGCAAATGCACGAGGTTTTCAAGGAAGGAAAAAAAACCCAACTTGCCCCCGGGGAAAAATAAGCATCGAAACATGATGGCTGATAAAAATCAGGGAAGAGAAATATATCGGGTGAGTTTTTAAAGCTTTACGGAGTCCCCGGAGCATGCACTACGTGTTGAGACCCTACCGGATTGTGTACGGTGGCTTGAGAGAATAAGTTGTGAGGGGCCCCTCGAAAGAAATAATATTGGTCCAGTGCTTGCTTTTCTTTTATTTACCGGGTTCCTTCTCACGTTGCCAGTGTATCGGATCCCGTCGCCTCCTTCTTAAAGGAACCCTAGTCAGCTGCCATCGCCTTAGTCTCTTGTTTTATTTTATTCCGTCTTCTTTTTCGTCTTTTTTAGTTCCCTTTGCCGCCGCCGAAGTCTCTCTGCCTTCTCGACCGTGCGGAGGAGGACGCTTGAGAGGCGGAAATACGGCCACCGTGGCAGGCAGACAGCGTGAGGCCACTTCCTAACCCTGTCCCCCTCACCACCCACACCAACTTCTATCCCCCTCCTGAAACCCCTCTCTCCCACTACCAGCCCCTACCCCTTACGCCCTCAAAGGGCTGTACGATACTCGATATCTAGCATCGCGATGCGATCTTAATTTCACATCGGAGATGCATCTCACATCACATTATCGGTATATACGAGTATTATACCATGATATCTGTTTCGAAGATAATCACCAATGAACGAGACCTGCGTATTGCTGAGGAGAACACGTTTTGCATAATTACATGCATGTTTCTTCTTCTTTTTCCACTTTATTCCTATTATTGCACCAGTTTCCTCCAGTACCCATTCAGATTATCCCATCTATAAATTGTCCCTCCGTCTTTTCCTTGGTCTGCCCACACCTCTTCTTTCACCTGGGAACTTATAGCTGACAAACTTAGCTATTCTTCCATCTTCAATTATATTAGTGTGACCATTCCATTTATTCTTCCTCCCGTTAACCCATTCGTTAATATTCTCTTTTTAGCACTCCTTCCTGATATCTTCACTTCTCATTCTAATGAATGAGGTTTCCACTGATATTTTTCTAACGACTTTCATTCTGTTGTTTCTACTAGTCTTTTATAAGTATAGTGAAACTTGGTGGCACTCAACAGCGGAGGATTAGAGGACACTGACCGTAAACCAAGTGTTGATGAATGGGCAAAGTTATGGAAGGACTCCCACAGGGTGCTCTCCCACACTTTATTTGGAACAACAAAACCTAGGTTTCGGCATATTATGTCATCGCAAGGTATTAATTTTTGGTAGCATCCTGAGACATGTTAGGCTACTATAAGCAATAAGGTAAGGGAAGTGAGCATGATTGCTGTCATTCCCGCTAAGCTACATGATTTCCTAATTTATGAGGCACTCGAAGAAGAAGTTTTACTCAATCAGTACGGAATCTAGCAGCTATGGGCCAATCATGTTTGCTATTCCATTTTCTGAACGATGTTCACTTTCTGAACACAGCGTCGTTTATATCTCGTCTGGCTATTAGTCATTTCTGGCAGAAAAATAACAAGAAAGGAAAATGTCCTGGACAATTTTAATGGTCGCCCGCTGTCATTGATTTGCTAATTTAAAATTATAATATACATGCGCCGTGATGTAAGTGAAAATACCGCTTTCTTGCCGGTTATAGTTCATTGATTGTGTGAGACGTCTCAATGCATACTTCCGTTGAAACTTAGATTCCGTTTTCATTATCAAGTACCGGTTGGCATGATAGGATTTGTGTTCGACCAAATTTCGTGCAATGTAGGCTTTAGAAAAATCAAGAAAAAATGTTTCCTTGCAAATTGCAATTTTATAGAAAATGCCAAAAGTTAAAATTATAGAAAGAAATCAATTACCATAACGGAAAACATGTATTTTCCCCCTGCATATGATACGGCATACCCCACCGTGGCGGGCACCCACTTGAGAGTCGCATGCCGGCTACCCCGAGCGGAGCTGCACATCCATCTGCTGGTTTACGTTACCCCGTAATCTCGTGTTTAATGCGCACCTGATTTTTCTCATGCTGATTTTCGCGCCAAAAATTGGGATGATGCAGATGTAGATGCGATAAAGGAGAATAATTACTGAAAAAGGTCGACGGGGGAATACAAGAAGCAAAAATTAAGAATAATAGATATTTATTTTTCTTGGAATAGACCATCCACCACGAGCAAACAATTTGAGTATTAAGCATCGGAGCTCAATAATACGGTCAGTGAAAAATACAAAATAAGTAAACTTATGTGAGATACAGAAGTATATAACATGAAAACGGATACAATGAAATACATGCGTGATAGATTAATATGTGATGCATTCGATATTTATTTTCTTATCAAGTTGAAAGTAATTATGAACTCACCTTAAAAGCATAATGTATTACCTGTTGATAAAATTAACCGTTTCCTCTTATTTACAACCAAGAATGAAGAGTCTTCTAGATTTTTGGGCAGGCCATTCCAGATTTGGGGCTCAGCAACTGCATATGACTTTTGAGAAGTAGAGGAACGAAATTGTGGCATACAAAGATAATGCGGATCAAGTCTGCTTACCGTTTTTATGGATTTATTTCCTAGTGGGAAGAACATGTTGTGGTTCATTTAGTTAAAAAAAGGAAATTCATGAAATAAGCCATCACATTTATTCCTTGTTTATAAATAGTGTCATTAAAGCTTTTTGAAGTTAAAAAAATGTGATCTAACCTTGCAAGTTGAAGGTTTATCTAATGCAGGGTTTCAAAAGTGATGCTTAAATGTTTATATTTATAAGTGATGTTAAAATTATGAATAATGAAGGAATTACGGTCATGACGGATGATATTGAAATGGAGAATAATCGCAAACCAACAAACGGATTGATATCAACTGAGTATGAATAATGGTATAGAATAGAAGATACGTATAGAAGCAAACAAAAATATAAATGAATCTACTCGTAGGTCCCTTTTTATAATCTGTGATTAAATATGTCTTTAGTATGTTCACTGAAGTAAATATGCTCTCTAATCGATAACGCCCAGGTCAACTAATCGAGAGTGTGTTGTAATAAATAAATCCCTAACTCTCAGTTAACATCAACCTAAAGGCTACGGCACCTTATAAATAACGTTAACTAGATATTAAAAAAATAAGGGCCATAGTGATTGACATTAATGCGAAGAGCTTCCGTTATCTTATTTGAAATTATTTAAACGACTTCCGTTTTATTTTAAGAAAGCGTATGATATCGTGAAGCAATATGTCTCACTTCCCGATGCCTCAATCTCACAATTCGATATTTAATAAATAGCTAATAAAGTAAATAAATAAATCTAATAGCTTCAAATGTTTTTCAGAATAGGAAATGTATGTGGAAATGAGGCATTGAGTAGACCCTAAAGACCTAGGTAGAACTGTTGCGGGGCTGCCATCAGTTGAACCTATTAAACCAATTTTTAAAAACAGCTTAACTTTGAAAAATTATAACAAGTAACAAATAATATATTCTGACATAATAAATAAAGCTTGTTTTATTAATATAACTTGAACTTCCCCACCAAAACATACATTTACCTATATTCTCTAACGCGCTTATATGTATATACTATAAGCTGCACAGACACACATACATATAATGGATTACATAAAGAAATACATACTCATTAAACAGAAAAATTACATAAAAATGCATTTCAATCCATCAAAAATCATTTCCTATTTAGTATAAGCTTTAATATTATGAAGGTCACTAATGAAACGTTCTCTGTCACTTGCACTTAATAACCACTTATACTAAATAGCATATCGCAAATATTTTCTTGAAATTTTTCCTTTTATATACAAATCGGGAAGAGAAATATTTTTTTCTAAACTTAAATGAAACATCTTTGAAAAAGCGTAATGTATCGTTTAGGTAGTAAGAAATATTTTATTTAACGGTGAATAATGAAATATTTCCATGGAAGTAAACATGGAAGAAAATATATTCATCGATATCGCCCTCTTTAAGCGATTTAATTAATATTGCATATCACTGCCGATATATCGTAGTATCACCCGGGCATCGATGTATTGAATATCGCTACGCCCTTTCCCTTCTCCAGTGCAACCTTACTCCCTCCTCCTCAATCTCCGCATCCTCAAGATAATGCCGCGCTGTTTCTCTCGGATGCAGCCGTAAAAATCTCGGCAGACTCTAGCTGGTGCTTTAAAAAGTATACGAGCCACCTCCTTCTTCTCTCCTTACAAAGCATCTCCATCCTTGATAGAAAATAGCGCTTACACAAAGGAATCCGAACTATGTTCGGCTGGAGAAAACTTTTTGCAACGATGCCGGGTCATGTCCTTGCAGATTTTGATCCGGTGCATCAGTTATTTTTTTCAAAGGGGTTTGTCACGCTTTTCGCTTGTGTGATTTGGGTCACCTTCGTGTAAGGCCTCAATCATACTAGCTGCTTTTGTTATATCCAATCCTAATGCCGGCTTCATCAGCATCTGCTATCAATTGAATTGGTATTCATCATTGAAATTAATTAAGCAGAGTATAGATCAGTTTGAGTTCCATGGACATCCCCCCAACCTTGGCGAAAATAATTTCTACGAATCAGGCAATTGGTGTTCACTGTAGCAGCTGATGTTTAACTTATTTTATAACTTGAACTAATTTTATATAGAAATTATATTTTATTTGCGTCCATGCTTTAAACTTTCTTTGATTATTCTACGGGTAAAAAGTAACAGTTGATTGCGTTTGTCGTTTAACGCTTACTGGTAAATGTCGAAGTGAGAAATTAAGAATGACTCCCTGCATGACAACGATTCTCTCATACTTTGTTCATTGAAAATTGATGAAAAATGAATAACCTTACACGAAGTAGGCAATACTTTTAGCTTACATGATACTTATAGGGATATTAAATCAATATTAAACCTAATTTTCGTGGGTAAAACGCAAAATGTATAGTACAAATATGCCAGTTCATTTATATTGGCACCTGCCGTTTCCCTAAAAGATCAGATTGCATCACCACTTTCATCGGAAGAATTTACCTTAAGGTATCACAATTATTTTATTCTAGTCCATATTCCTTTTTCTCTATCGATGGGATTATATAGTCGACTATAGTTAAACACAAAAGTTTATTTAGAATAAAATTGTTTATGCAATCACTTAGTTTTGTAGTAGGATTCGATGAGGAAAGAACATATTGTAACGTAGCATGATATGCTCATGGTCAATTACATTGCAAAAGTTGTAACTACCGACCGACCGTGGTGGTGACCGACACCTGAAGTCACGCTGTTAAGGATAGGAGGATTGGTTGATAAGGTAAGAATTGTTTTGGGAATGGAGGAAGTGTGGAAAAAACCCTGCATCGTTGTTTGCCTGCTCCCCTCCAAGGAAGCGAAGTAGCTCATATTCTGATGTCCCATACCACAGATAGAGATATGTACTTATGTAAGGGGAGTGAATGGTGTGAGTGGATGGGTGAATTATGTATGAATGTAGATTAGTAGACTCTAGAAGGAGTATTAGCTGTCTTAAGAACAGGAGAGCGTGTATAAATCAGTGCACGAATATGGTATAATTAAAAGAAGTATTTAAGAAATTGATGGAAAGGGATTCATCTATATGAGAATTCATCTTGAATGACAATATACGCAATGTATGATTTTATCAAATATTTTGTTCGGTAGCACCGAATATATGAAAATTAAAAGTTTTGTACAATATTATTCGATGTATATAAGGATAGGACATTATAAAGGAAGTTATTATTGTTACATATGAGTGCTAATTTGCTTGGACAGTACTAATTTAACCGTTTGACTGTGCATTCCTTGAAGGGAAATGACATTATGGGTATGCGTGTATGTATTTAATAATTATTCTGTTCCAAAAATGCCCAGAGATTCACTCGTAGTTTTACAACAGCCACATAATGAGTAAAAGCTCGTGGTGAGCCGTGAGGCACTTAATGTTCCTGATCTGATTAATGACTTGGAGTCCTTGCAATTGAGACTTAAATGCAAAAATATGAACCCATTTTCTTTCGCAACGCTCTGCGCGTATTTTACTGTTTGTCACTTTGTGTGTCGAGGTGCATGGGTTTATATGAGGCGCCCGGAGCAGGCGAAGGCGATAAAGTTCGTTTTGAGGCGCGGGCTTCTTCCAAGCGGCCACCATCTAAGGGAGACCTCGCATAAAATATTCCCTCCCTCTAGTGCCGGACGCGCTCGAACTTTTAGGAGCAGATACAACGTCCGAACACATTCCGCCATAAATATGAATTTACTGCTCTCCTACCTTTGAATTGGCCGCAGGATTACTTCCATAAGTTCTCCACCCGAATGTGTTTGATGATGGATGAGTAGCAGGGGATATCCAAACGTTACGACGCATTCAAGATTTGAAAGATTATTTGCGCGGGAACATTAAGGTAGTTGAACCTAAAAGCCCGGCTTAAAAATGCGAATGTTTATCGAGTTCTGTTGGCTAGATGTTGTGGGGTAGCTGACAACTGCCAGAAATTTTGTTTCCGTATTCTTGATTCAGTGAACTCACTTCTTTATATCTGAAGTACGTCGTTACTTAAAAAAAATATTTTAAAACATCACCACTCCTTGCAAAGGCGATGGATATCAAATTTTCTGAGGAAATATGGATCGAAAACGTTTTAGGGACGGAATTTTCGCGTCGGAAAAATGGAGGCAGGGTATCCAAGAGCATAAATTCACGGAACGATGTAACATGCCTATATGTTTGCGTAAAAGGTGGTTGAAAAATTCTTGATTCAGTATATTTAAAATATATTTTTTGGAAAACAGAGGTCATTAGCTCCATGACGGTGAAATCGGAGTTGTTTGAAGAACCTCGTCCTCCAATGTGGGCATATCCCTGACTCCGATGCCTATGATTTGCAATCAGAAAGCTTTAATAGTCCTAAGCTGCCCGAAGGACTCTGTTGTGCTCTTTAAATGGAATGCAAACTATTATTGGGATTCCGCTGCAAAACCGCAATAGCTGTCTGGCTTCGATCATCAGGCCTTGGCATGGAAAGGTATCATGCCAACTCCTATTCTACTCCAGTGTACAAAATAATTCTGTAATGCCGTAAGCTGCAGGATCTAAGACAAGTCTTTACAAATAACCAATATTGTGCAAGACTGTTATAAACTATTCGTGGATGAAGAACTACTCTAATCCATGAGATAAGGAAAATGGGTACTAGATGAATCAAAAGTTACAGCACGATGAGAAAGACATTTGGTACTCTCTGATGTTCCTAGCATTGAAGTTTATAATAATCACAAATGAATTTCTGAAAACTATTTCATCTACGTATTCTGATGATTCTTAATTAAGCAAAACTTGAGCATAAATTGGTTACTGGATATTATTTCCCCCACCTCTCACACTTGATGTGATCGGCTGTTTATATGGGAGAGGCAAGCAACAGCTTTGCGCTATTTAGGGCAGGTGGGTAGGTTGATAAGGGAAAGATTATTAGGGCAAATGAGGAAGGGTGGAGAGAAACCCGGCTTCGGCGTTAGGCCTGCTCTTAATTATAGGCGCCAAGGGAACTATGGTTTAACGAATCATCCAACGGACGGAGCACTGGACTTGAAGTACTCTCCACAGGGCATCCAAGTAGGGATTAAGGTTCCACTGTAAAATATCAACCATTTCAGAAAACCGAACCGGTGCCCTCGGAATGGAATACCAGTACTCCAGTGTCAGTACTCCTGATCAACCTGATCCTTATAGCATATCAAATGGAAACCTAATTGAACGCTTTATACTGTCCAATATTGAGGAATGCACAGTTTTCAGTATTCTTTATCATGAAAGTCTTAATATAATCTGTTTGGGGTTTGTGTTTGAACCGTTCGAGGTAATTACGACCACGTATTTGAGGAGTCACGCGGCACATACAATAACGAACTGTTCAAGATACCCCAAGTAGAATTAAATGTTTTTGAAACTCAGTGTTGTAAATGGCTCAGAATAAAATGTAAAATAGGCGTACACCATTTGGGTCATTGAGATATTTTGGAATATTTTTATTTGACAAATACGCGGAAGGATGTGGGTTTTGGGGTTTCGGGGAAAAATAAATGGCTTAAGGGAAGGGAATGGAAGTGTTTAAATATGAATGAAGACTGCATGTATAGAAAATGTTCAAATTAAGCCATACCGCGAATAATCGTTGTAATAGTTTATTGATAATAGCAAAACATGGCTCATTTTAATATTTTTAATAAAGTATAAATATTGTTTCTAAAATTTCTCCGAAATTGCGTGAAACATGCCTTCAATGGTGACAAAAAAGTGCGCTTAATATGCCGGAATGGGAAACCAAGGGCTTGAACTCTCAAAGGGTCTCCATAACGCGTGTGCACGTGTTATGGTTATTTTCAATTGCGCAAATTCTATTCCAGTATTGTAACCATCCCACCAACCCAAATCCCCTATAAAAAACTAAAATGTGAATTTTGCTCACGGGAATGCGCTTTCTGGAGGATAACTGGAGAATAAAGAGAGACCCTTGCAAGTATCACGGGTGTAAAAAAGAAATGCGTAGCGTTAAGAGATGTTTCAATTATCTACATACAAATGAAAAATTATGTAATATTATTCTGGTTGCTATTTTTTGCATTGTCATTTTCCCTTTTTTGTATAATCCTGGTTTATATCTATCGATAGCAATCAATTTGTCATTAAATTTCAGCCAGGTCGTGTATTGATCTTATTTAAAATGGATAAAATTTAACATAAATATATCTCACCAATTATTTTACGTGGTATTTGTTCTGCTTATTATACATATTTACTAAATGGGGCTTCATATAATACATTTCCAAATGGATCCTTCTTAAAAAACACCGTCTAACAGAAATATATTCCAACGTTTACCTCTAATTATAGTTAATCTGATAAGTATTTTCTAAATATGGCTTCATGTAATAATATTTTTAGTCAACCATTTTAAAGGCTACAAAAGGCATAGAACGTCAGAGTGTTTTTTTTGTCTTATTAATCATCATCACGTTGCCCGCTATAGGAGTGTTTCGTGTCTTACAATAAAAGGAAAACTGTAATTTTTCGTGAAATCGAGTTCAAATCCTGTGAAACTCCATCTCGGATTGTCTCTACTCAAACCTTCAATCGGCCTTTTAGATGCTCATGAGCGTCATTACCCAGACGCCAATATGGATGGTCCATAAAACAGTAACCATGTCAGAGTAATTTTTTGTAAAAGTTTCGCCTCTTCTCGGGTTGCTTTTATTTCTCTTTTCCAAGCAAGATGGTTCGATAAAAATTGACGCTTAGTGACATTCGATGAAATATAATGCCTTGGAACACTCATTTCTCTATCTTTCTCGACAGAATGACATTTTTTAGAATGGTGAAGAATAAGTACCCGGTTTTCGTAAGATGCGGGCAACCTAGATGCTAGTCTTCGATAGGCATTTTGTGCTTAAATCATATTTTTTGTCAGTGTCCTATTTTATAGCTAAGCTCACCTCCAGGCTGATTTTTTTCTTGAAACTAAATCTGTGTCTTCTCTCTCCGCATGCTTGTATTATTGGCGTTAAGGTTTATTGTTGCATACTTCCGCCACAGAGTACATACATAGACGGCAAAAATGGACAGTGACTGAAATAACATTTTGTGCAATCTGCCATGTTCTTAGCCAGTTTCATCCCGGCCAGTCACTAGTTAAGTCGATACGAAGGTTTCTGAGTCGTTTAGCATGAAGAGTATCTGCGTTTTGGAGTTCCTCTGCGTGGTGTACATTAACGACTCAGAATACAACACACCCAATACGAGCTTGAACGCTGGTCTACTGAACTCTATGACCTTCATCTAGAGTTAGGCCGCAGTTCGGGAAGTACTGGTTGGGATACCCTTGACAAGGTAACTTTTGAGTAACCAGTCCAACAATCAGGACGATCCAACTGCTCAGACACGACTATAGAAGACGGACCAAAATCTAGCATCATCACTTCAGATCTGAAGATGCCAGTAGGATGGCTGGCGAAACTGTCGTCGTTAATGGACACCAGGCGGAGGAACGCCCGATAGCAGATACACTTCTCACTAGTGAATTAGTTGCAAAGAGTGAGAGAAAATAGATAGATACTAGTGAAGTTTAGAATTTGAAGTGATATTTCGACTTTTTGGAGTGAAATAGGTTAAAATTTAACGAAACCGAACCAAAACTTTAACCAAAGTTCAACGAAGTGATAATCGATGCGCTAGGGGTTTGAATAAGTTCTTTGGTTAGAAGTTATTGAGTATTTTTTAACATATCATTCCAATTTCCCTCACAATTGAACAAAAAATTCAAGAAAATTACGAGTAGCCCTTATTTGAGTTAAATTGTCGAGTTTTCAAGTTTTCTATCTTAATATCTGAATTACCTCCTTTTTGGCACATAGATCATTACTTTGAATTAGGCCTGAATAAACAGTTGAACACATGAATTTTCTCGAACCACTTCCAAATTCATATAATTCGTCTAAGATCTCTAAGTGCATACGGAGTGCACTTGCTTTAAGAATATATATGGTGACTGCGTGCAACATTCATGACACAAAATAGACACGGATCAACCAATCCAGCCTCCCTGCATATACTCTGTGCCTCCGCCTTTATCGTGTAACAGTTCCCGAATTTCATCTTCTGAATATAGGCAACTTAAACAGGCAAATTTGTTGTTTATTTACTCATCATCAAAAATCATCAATCCGAAGATTTGTTTTCTGCATCAATTCTATCCATTCTCCTTTTCCAACTGTTTAATCCCTAAGTAATTATTAACTTTGAATTCATGCATAATTTGCCTTTCTTGTATTCCATTCTTGGGCTTCCTCTGTAATTCTTCTCATTCATTTATCCATCCTTTCCATTGTTGTTTTCAACTTACATTTGAGTCGCAAAAAGTGTTCAATAAGTTTCTTCCTTCTTCTCCAACTTTTCATTACATTTATCCTCTGACCAACTCGTCGTACTTGTCGTATATTTTCTAGTAGTAACGAAGCACATTGCTAAAACATACACTCGAAGCATACCTTTATATGGCGGTGAATCCTGAAAAAAAGCAGTCGCAGAACAAAAGAGGAAGCAATGTAGATTTGGTTTTATCGGAGAATGATAACGATCAAATGGACAGAGAGAGAAACCAACGAAGAAGTCCTACGAAGAGTTGGAGGGAAAATAAATATGATGGAAACTCGGAGAAGAAGAAGAATGAAAGTTATTGGACGCATTTGGTGACACAGTAGCCTGTAGAAAACCATAATGTCATAGTGAAACATTATGTAGGAATGAAGCGGTTGGCTGGTACGAGATCGAATTGGATTGCTGCAGCAAACCAATCTTTGGATTGATGACTGCTGTTAAATGATATTACCTGGTAGTATTTTATTTAATGCGTACAACAGATAATTCATTCGCGACAAGTTATGAATGAATTTCCGAGCCAGTCCAATTTCCGCAATTGACGCCTCGAAAACGATTTCACGTCCTTCCTCCTCTTGCATTTGCGGGAACTTTTCTTGATTGCGGAGGGAATTACTCGGGAGAAGCATTTGAGTATTTTCTGGTAACTTCACTCCAGAAATCACTCCGCGTCTCTGGTTTCAATTGCCCCTCTGGGTCCGATGATTTTATAGAGGTTCGCGATGAACGGAGTTCCTCTTCCGAGAGCCATATGTGATTCTGCGGAGTCTTTTATCACCAAAGTGCATCCCAACATCTACCTCAGGTCATTCCTAAGGAAGAATTCCTTGGATTCCTGTTTTTATTCCCAGCTCTTACTTTTTCTTGCTGTTTTTTTTCATTTATTTACCGTTTCCCCAACCTCAGTCGCTTTTTTTATTTTTTAATCTGGCGTCACACGCGATGCACTTTCTCTGCGTTGAGCCTAGGGTGTTATCTTGGTCTCTGCTGTGCATTTAATGACAAGGAAGATAGGCGTTTCTCCATGTGTGAACATGTTTGATCTTACTCAGCGTCCGGAGATGCGTGGTCCAGTCAGGATTCCCCATTATTGTCACGTGATTTGGGAATTTTATACTTTAAACGACGTTTACGTAGCATCTTTAAATATAGTTTAACTATTCGAATAATTGAATTAGTTTAGGTTGCTATAGCCAATCTAAAGGCTGTTTTACGCGAAAATTATCTGAGTCAGCACTGAAATCAGTGGTGAAATCTCTGTTTAAAAGTAGGACCCAAAGTCGGAATATCGTTCGCGTTACACGATGCTAAATGCAGTGCCGAGTTGCGTTTTCAGGGCATTTGCTGAACTATGTAACCCATTGTGTTAGATGGAGAGGGCGCTTGCCAAGGTGGACAATGCTTTAGGTTGTGACGTGGGCGTGGCTGTTCCGCCATCTTGGTCCCCACCGATTTACTTAAACGCAAACCGGCTGACTTACTAGTTTTGAAATTTTACGGTTTGACAATTTATTCTTTATGGATATTTTTTATTTGTTTAAATTAATATTAATCCATATTATCACTGAAAAATAGTAAAATTGAGTGGAATCAACATCTCCACGTTACTAATCAAATAATATACGTTTCGAGACAAACATTTCAATGAACTGCGGAAGTGGCCGCGCAGTAATTTTGACGGAGTCACCCGCTAATAGTCACACAGTTGTGTGAAAATTCACAGTGAAACATCATTGGACTGGGATTCGAACCCAGACCCCTTGATTTCGCGCCCAGTGCTCTAACCAGTTTATTACTGTTTACACGACCGTGGAAACTGCTAATTACTTTTTAGTTGAATCGACTTATCTCTCGTGAGATGAACCTAGTTCGGGCATTATTTTCATACTAATCTTAAATTGGGATTTGTTGAAAGAGTAGGTGCTCCGCAAGTTCGATCATGAAGTTAGGAAACTCATCTACTTCCCTCTTGTTGGGCCTCACCTAGAATACGCTGCCAGTATCTGAGATCCTTATGAGGTAGGCTTAAATTTTGAGTTAGAAGACATGAAGCAAAGAGCGGCGAGATATGTTAAAGATCTTTTGATAATTTCATTAGTGTTACTAACAGGGCTTCAGAGCTGGAGCTACTCAGAACTGCAAATTGCTGGAGCCGTAGCATGAAATTTTATAATTTACCCGCCCCGGCTCCGACTATTTATTTTTTTATTAACCTAGTCTACAAAGAGGGTATCTTCACGCTACAATAAAGTTAAAGAATTTCTGTTGAGATTCTGTGTGTAGAAGATTTATAAATTTTTAAAGATTACTTTAGATAGTGTCATAGTATTGTTCTCACGGCAGTGTGTGAAAAAACAAAAAAGCCAGTGCGACTCCTCTAAATTATTTATTTCATATTTTTTTTAAAGTGACTTGACCACATCATTCTCTTTATACATCCCTAAGAATGAATGTTCTCCAAAATCCTTAGTCGCGTTTCCTTTATTGGGAGTTTCCTCGCGTTGGGAGTATTGCGAGCGCCTGAACCTTAAGGGAAAGCAAATGAACTACAGGATTTTAGCGCCAAAGTTTACCTTACCTTAATGGCCACTCAAACCGTAAAAGGTGTTAGGACTCACCAACAACTTAACGCCATCTCTCTATGTCATCCATTGCTGTTGTTGAGCTTCCCATCTATCTTATGTCTTTTAGGACTTGGTTCCACCATTGGAGTCAGAGTATTCCCAAAGGTCTTTTTCCTTAAGGTCTTCCTTTTAACATTTCCTTCAGCATAGTTTCTTCTTTCTTCCGTCTGTAGACGTGACCAGCCATCTCAAATTATCATTTGATAATTTCCCATTATAATGCGACCAAAAGGGATGTGGGCACACTTGGTCATTCGATCTCCGATTACTCCTGTGGTCGCTGGACACAAAGATTGCCTCTGAAATTGTTTATGAACTCGCTAGACTTAGCTGCATACAACAGCTTAGTAATCGTCCAGCATAACTGGAATAAATTATAATTTTGTACAAGGAGTAGGAGAATGAAGAAAGTTTTTGCAGGCATTAGGAAAAGAGTTATTCGTTATGTGAAGCAAAGAGCAGGTGCCGTACAAAATCTCCGTTTCTCAGGACAAAGAGCCATGGATATGTGCAGAGTTTTGCAGAAAAGAATAGCTGGTGGTAATGGATATAACATTAAACAAGAGAGGACGATGTAATATGTGTAACACAGAATGGCAATAAAGTGCAATACAGATGCACCAAGTAAGTTCAGTTCATATGCAGCCAGCACAGGGACACAATTATAATTGGCCATGAATATAAAGATGTTGACACATGTAACTCCCTGTAACTCCTATAATTTGAATCAATGAAGCTGAATATGCAATAATAAATAAATATACAATAATCACAATGTATCTATACTGAAATATTCCGTAATTAATGAATATAAACTTATCACAACATATCTCCATTAAAATTACACCTTTAAAATCAAATATTTATATTATGAGAGGTTTTGTGGTTTAAATGATGAAGGTATAAATGTCACCATTAGTATTGTAATGACATAAACTAAATCTAGTAAAAATATATAAAATTTAATAATTATCCATTGAGTTAATTATAAAAAAATAATAAAAAAATTTGGGGTCAAATTTGACCCCACTGGACATGATATAAACCAAATTAGGCTTTCCCGTTTAAAGGTTAAAAGTAAGCAACGTGTAAAAAGGCCATGGTCCTTTTAATTTCTTTACTGCTATGCCCATTCTTTTTCCCCCTGAACACTATCTAGAAAATTGATGTGAAGGCTGTTCAGAATTTAACATATGGACGTAAGTTAGTTTTATCGAGATATCGACCCCCCACTACAACGTTTGTTAACTTACATATGCATCTACATACTACCCCGCAAGCCGCCTCAATAGGCGTGTGGCGGGGGGTGTTAGGACACCAGCCGTTTACATATAAAAAGGAAACGCTCTAATGAAATTACGCCTAGCATTTATTAAAGTCCCTTATTGTTCGGGGGAAAAACGAATTCCCATACCTATCTGTTCGGCAAAATAGACTTGTGCAGCATGAACTACGCACGGCTACATTATCTTCTCAATTTTACGTACGTATGTCCAACGTTCACTGGCCGCAAGATCTGGTGCAGGAGCAAGGAAATAATAAAGGCACGAAACTGAGAGGGAAAGACTTGCCTGTGATGTTAGTGTGGCGGGTTTCGAGAGGAGGCCTGTGATTTATTGAACGGGGATGTGAACCTTCCTTTCCCACGCTTTGGTTATTTTTCCCGACCCGTTCGTTTTTCCTTGAGGTAACTTGCGTATCTCCGCTGCATCTTTAGGCGAGTAGGGCATTGAATCATTGCGTCACATCAGAAGAGATGAGACCAATATCTTTCCCGATGAGTTACCGACATCGCCTCTGATGGATAACTGTATGTAAAGGCATAGTAAAGCTTGATTTTGACCTCAAGAAGTCTCAAAACATACAACTCGTAACGTTGGATCATCACTACGGATTAAGAATAGTGGATACCTTTCGAAAAGGAATGCAAAAGGATTTTGTAAAGTAGCTAGTAAGTGGTGGTGGTTAGGGGAAGGAAATGCGGGATGACTGCGAGGCCCTGGTGGGAAAACGGCGATGCTTATGTACGGCAGACAGACGAGAAAGGCAGATGACATTCTCTTCGCATATGTCTCTTGCAAAAATTCAATAGAAACTACTAACTCGAGAAGTGGATGAATCCCAAGTTGAAGGATCATCGCAGGACACATGCGTTAGTTACAGCTCCATTGAAAATTGTATAAATTTGGCAAAGTAGAAAGTAGCGGAAAATATATAATTTCTTTTCGATATGATGATACTTCTTGCTTCTTTGATAGACTGGATTGCGTGCATAAAAGTCGGGAGATAGATTGAAGGAGCGAAAGGTTAAAAATGTCATTTTTCCGCACAAAATTAAGTTGTTAAGCGTGAATGCTTGCCACATAAATCCATCTTTTAAGCGCTGAATGGTGAAAGTGGGATTTTTTCCTTCCAGTATATTGCCGTGGTGATTAAAACACCAGTAATATGAATATGCCTTTTATGACGTAGCACCCAGTGCAAAAAATTGTTTTTTTTACAAAGGAGAAATACTAGTATACTTTTCTACTCTGTTTTCGCCGAACCGTTGCACTTCCCATGAATAATAATTTCCCATCCATCGGACTCATTAAAAAGAAGAACTAAAAAATGAACACTTTGGCCCCCTTTTAGTTTTACCATCATCAGCCTATCAACCCATGATTGGTAAACTACAGCTCTCCATTAGTAAAATCTTCTTGGGTTTGCCACCGGGTAAGGCTTTTAAAGGCCAAAGTTTCGACGAGTGACTCCCTCATATATATATATATATATATATATATATATATATATATATATATGAGGGAGTCACTCTTACATTAGTCTAGGTGAGGTGAGTGTGAGGTGGTTAGTCTAGGTGAGGTGAGTGAGTACTAGGAAGGTGAGTATGTGGACTAGACTAGTCCACATACTCACCTTATTGGGTATATATATATATATATATATATATATATATATATATATATATATATACCCAATAAGGAGTCACAGGCGTGACAAGTAAAAACATAGTGACACAAACAAAAGACACTCACACGAATGGTTGTTTAATTTTCGACAGCAATCAACTGTCTTCTTCCGAACTGGAGAGAGTACTGCAGTACTCTCTCCAGTTCGGAAGAAGACAGTTGATTGCTGTCGAAAATTAAACAACCATTCGTGTGAGTGTCTTTTGTTTGTGTCACTATGTTTTTACTTGTCACGCCTGTGACTCCTTATTGGGTATATTTTCACCACGTGTGAACTTCGTCGATTGAATATATATATATATATATATATATATATATATATATATATATATATATATATATATATATATATATATATAAATTCAAACTTACATGAGGTAGGTGAAAGAGGAAAAGATAAAGAATTCGTTCTTACGGGAACGTTTCGAACCAGTTGGTCCTTCGTCAGCTCTAGAAGCAACTTCTAGAGCTGACGAAGGACCAACTGGTTCGAAACGTTCCCGTAAGAACGAATTCTTTATCTTTTCCTCTTTCTCCTACCTCCTGTAAGTTTGAATTTATATATTTGTGGCCAATTGGCGAAAACTTCCAAAGATTATATATATATATATATATATATACCCAAGAAGATTTTACTAATATTATTCGTCGGGAAAGCCTAAGATCTACAGCTCTCAATTCTTCCCTGAAGCTCTCTACAATTTCCCCAGAAATAGTGTACTTATTTCATTTAAAGCAAGGCATATGATATAAGGCATACACCTTTTTTTCAAGCCTTGGGATGTCCACATTATACTCATCAAAGTATTTTTTTAGTACATTATAATTAAGTTTTATCGTAATGGTCATCACCATAAGTGTTTTATTGTTATTTGCACTAAACTGTTTGCGACTTCAAAATGTTTAGTAGCCAACGTCAAAAGAAGTATCTTTGCTCGCGTAGATGTATTTACGGTGGAGGAACGAACAGGATCGGACACCACCCCCCCGAAAAGCAACTTTGTTAAGGGCATCGGCATTGATATATTAAAAAAATTACAAACTAGCTATCTTTATATGCATCAAAAAATGTATAAAATGCAATTTGTTTCTATAATTTTAATGGCGGTTGGAGTATTGTTTTCTCATCCCGAGTGCCCAGATTTGAGTCCCGGCAGTAGCAGACGTTTTACAGGGGAATCTCGATCCTTATTTTGGCACCAAGTGGAGACCTCTTCAAGAGTAGCACTCCGACCGTCAGAGGGGACTCACTCTTGGTCCCTTTGTCTCTACTCGCTTAGATGAGGATCTATCCACTTATCCTTCATGGGGTAAAATACCTTCAGCTGTCATTCCCCTCTCCCAAATTACCAAGAACTTAAATAGAGCTAGAGTGCCATCTTATTTTTTTGTTTATTGGCCGTCATACGAAATTCCGCAAAAATAAATTAATTCATGGAGAAACACGGAAAAGAAGAACAGGAGGTTTAGAAACACCAGCAGACTCAATACATTAGTGAGCATCATACTAAAAGGGGAGTGTAATATTGAGTGTAGCGTTGCATGGGTTACATGGCGCATCTTGAAGATGTTTGGTCTTTTCCATTTTTATCTCTCTTACCTAGTAGAATATCCTTATAAAATTGTTGACGGAGAGTCCCACGTGTGAGGCCAATGAAAATTACTCGATAAAACACTGGTGGAGCTGGGAAATACTGAATGTAGGAGAAAAAATGCTTCTTCCAGAAGGATATGAGATCTAAATTTCCTATTTATGGTGCACGATTGAATCATAGCAGGTTGACCCTGGATTTATCACGGCTCATACCAACACCGAATCATTTACACTCAGTGGCAACGAAAAATCTGAACTTATATTATTAAGTTTGTTTTTATAGAATAATGAAAAATTAGACACATTTTATAAGGGATGAATACGCGCATACCTCTAATTACAGAAAATCCATTGAGTTATCAATATTACTGATAAGATTCACCAGTGTTTTTCTGGATTTGGTGGGAAAACTCCAGTAAAACCAGAGAAGATGATAAAAATATTTTTTAATAATTATTAAAAACCCAGTAATTAAAATTCGATTAAAAATTTGTCAAAAATATTTTTGCAACTCTTCCGCAATTAAAATATACTTTTGGGAAAGAAAACTTCAGCCGATAGTCTGTTCCAATTTTTGATTACCCTGCTTACAAATGAAAACTTTGAAAGCTGAGTTCGTCCCTTGTGACCTACATCTAACTTTGTGCGGATGTTCGTGTTTTAACTTCGAATGACTCTGTTATGACGCAATTGAATTTAAAATTGTCTGTCAGTTGCCTCCTAGAAACGCCATTTTTCTACTTGATGGTCAATGATAAATAGATCCGGTGAAGATCTCGTGACCATCATGCGTTTACTTCTGCCCATAAGCCCGTATACGTATTAAGAAACGTATCACACCTAACTTATCAATGCCTTAAACGTGCAAAGGAGTCTATATGTCATGGTGAGCTTTCCATTTACTCTAGTGAACTTATCACTGAACAATACAGCAACGCACTTGCCTTCCATTCGCTGCAGACCCTGCGCACTAGACTGCGAACTTCAAAAGAGGCCAGGTGTTTATGTGCGCTAAACAACAAAAGAAGGTCGATAATCACATCCGCGATACTTATTTTTGTGTTTATTTTCCTTAAGACGTCAAACAGAATTTTTAAAGTTTATAGTTACTCTGAGGTTTTAAGATTACGTTTTTAATTACTTACTTGGAACGAATTCGATAACTACACAAAAATATTCTGCCGTGACTCTTCTTGTTCACTCACAGAATGGCCGGCAGGTTACCAAACATTTATCCTGGGCACATCGTTTCATTCAACGTCGTTCGTGTGCGCGGATGTGTTTCATTGTTCGCTAACTTCAACACCTTGAATGAAATCCCCCATAGTTCCCTCTGTTTTCTTCTCCACATCCAGCTCAAAGGAACGCGGTCGATGCCTTCAGTGCTGCACTGCGATTTGTATTGACAGTTGTGACAGTTATTGAGGGGGAGGAGGAAAGAGGAGCCGGTTTTGTAACAAATGGCAATGGAAGCAGAGACGCGTGAGCCAGGGCCATTAAATTGCGGTCGGCCGGTCATTGCATGAGAAAGCGACTTCTTCTTAGAGAGCCGTGTGAATCCGCCGCCGTGGAATTCTAAGAAAGTGAGTGGACATTCGAAAAGAGGGAGGGAAAAATATATATTGACGTTTGAAATGCATCGGAATTCAACGAACTTAACCTATCGGGTCACGCTGTATGAAAATAGAGGATGTATCGCGAGTCCGTGAGACAGAACCAAGTCGGAATTTTACGTATTATTGTCCCTCATTCGACTTCTATTCTCTCCAACTCTTCGTGGGACTTATTAATTGATACCTGGTTGTAGGACTCCCTTCTACCATTATTCATCCTTTTCGTTATTTACAAGGAATTCAAGAACGATGTTGAGTTGTTGCCTTACTTATATTGCCATATGAATTCCTAGTAGCTCTGGCAATTTTGTTATTTCACTGAAAAATCTAATACACATGGCGGAAATATACTTTCCCTCAATTTCACACATTCTTGCCTTTAAACAAGTGTTGCCGTAAATGCGAGCAGAAATATTCAAGGCATAAAAAGGTTATTATTTCACTAACTGACATAAATGTGTGTTTTAAGATATAAATTATTTGAATATTCAAATACAAAGTAAAGGATACTTTAAAATCTTCTTATTGTACATGATGAAATGTTTTGAAGAAAAATATATTATGAAAAACATTCATTCTTTATTACTACATGAAAGGTAAATATACTCAAACGTTAAAACAAGCACATTTCTATGAAAATAATCCTTTTTAAAAATGTATTATTTTTCAATGCGCATGATCATAATACTGCAGAAATTATTTTTTTTTCAAATTATTCTGAATCATTACGATTGCGGTTTTTCCTGTGGTAAAATTTATCATTGAAATAATACGTTATGCATTGTGAAACCGGAAATAAGTGGATACATGATATAAATGCTATAGCAATTGATAATAGCTAGCTTAAAAGGATATTTTTACTCAGCCAGAATGCTTTTTTATATGCCAAAATTCAAGATAACCCTGCTTTTTAGGACGTTTGAAACTACTTCATGCCCGTTTAACTCCAGGTGTAATTTGTGAAAAAATATTTATATGGAAATGCGGAAAGGTTTAGGAATATATCTGTTATAGGATGAATTTTTTACTATCTTGAATGTATTAAAAACGTTATTCCTATAATTATATGATTGAATCTACTGAAGCCACAGCGAGCTAACCTCGACTGATTTTTCAGCGCAACCGGTGGATGTCGTGTAGCGGCGAAATTACCGCGGCCATATAAGGAGAAGTCTCTCAAAGCCTTCCCTTCGTCACATTCAGCAACTTAAGTGAAGGCATTAAGCGATCGCCGGTGTGTGGAATGCGGAGATATGTAGCAAGATAAAAAATATGCTGAGAACCGGTGGAAGAGTTATAGTCAGTTAAGTAAATATCTATTCAATCCTTTCACAATTAGGAGTAATAGCGACACCTCTGAAATTATCTATTAACTTGCTTCTTTTTCAACACTCTCTGATTTGCTTGCTTAATAGGAGTCAAAGGTTTCTTATAAAACTACCTTAAAAAGGTTAAATTAAAATTGATTACAAATTTGCGTCTACAATTACTAATATTTGTGTAACGTGCATTGACATTTGTTCCATTTTATCAACTCTTGAGGTGAATTGGCCGAATATTATAAAATAGTGAAGATAAAATTGAAGATTTTAGATAAAATAGAAAAATTAATACGATTATACAGAAAAAGATATAAAGTAGAACTGCTGTATCACCATTTCATCATCACCAACAATATACACCAACGAAAAACAGATATATTCGTTTTACTCAGTTAATGAATAAACTAATAATAGAATAATTGTCATTGAGACTTTCCATGTGAATAACTTTCTTAGGGAACTAATGGTGGGGTGCATCGTGCAAGTCTTATTGAATTTTGAATTTTATTGAGTGGATTAACTATGCTTAAATTGAACCTAACGGAAATGAGATATCTTCCACAAGAATATATTCCTAATGCAAGTGAAATCATCATCTACCTTTTCTTCTAGTTTTTATACAAGTACCAATTATACGCAACACATGGCAGCCGCTTCATGGCTTTAGGTGATATCAACAGTATTTTAAACGATGTCTACAAGGCATTGGTTGATTGGAAGCTTGATGGACTTTAGATTGAACGATAGAATGTTGATTGATAGTGAGTTTTTGTGAGTGAGTGAGAGGTGTCAATAGTTTCCCGCAGTGACAGAGGCCTTAGATAGTAAATACTTCAATACCATGTTGGTTATGATGAAATGGTGATACAGCAGTTCTTCTTTATATATTTTTCTGTATAAACATATTAATTTTTCTATTTTATCTAAACTCTTCAATTTCATCTTCACTATTTTATAATAAGTGGCTTTAATTTGCTTCCCGGGCGTATTATTGGCAATCTAACAAACGTACTCGATCAGTTCTAAGCAAAATGCTATAAGAGCGAAGATATCTGATAAAAGACTTGGCATTTAAGAGTTCAGAGTTAATATCCGGATGAAACCGGTCAGTGACTTATTTAAATAGGTGGAATAGTAATAGGGGTAAAGTTATTTGGATTTTATTTATTTGTAATAATAAGAGCAGAATATCTGAAAGAGGAAAATGTAAACCCGTCCATTGGCGATTTTACTCATTGGGGTGCAAATCACTACAACATGAATCACGAAACATCAATTTGAGAAGATTTATGGCATGATTAAAGCTTCAACACTAAATATTGGGCACAGAATTTGGGATGAGTAAAGAGAAGCTCCAAGGCTATTTATAATTCGCATTTTTATGGTGCAAAACAAGCTGCTCCGAGGCCGGTCTTTGCAAACCTGATTTCTTCTGGTTATATTTCTTGAAGAGTAAGACTTGAAATTTCAGTTATTATACTCATATCTTTCTTATTCCGTGATATTTATCATTCCAAAAGCTGTGCCCAGCATCACGATGACATGCGTGGTACCACGGGAATACATATTTTTGATTTTCAACATTCAGAGCAAATTTTGAACAATTCAGCTGCCTCCTCATAGTTCCAAATATCTAAATAGAAATTATTTTTCTTCATCATGTGTTTTAAGTACTCAAATTCAGAAAACATGCTTCTAATTCTAGTGGTTGGGTTATTTCAGGTGTTGTTTATGAATAATATTGAAATTTATTGGGATGTAAGCGACCCTACGGTTAGCCCTTAAGTTGTTTCGGCTCTCCTATATATCAGTCCGCTTTCGTCGATTGTTCCAACGGGGGGCGGAAGGTTTTGGTGAACTTTTCGGGGAGAAATAAATCTGGGAGGAATTCGGCGAACTTGAGCGCCACCAAGCCTTTTCTCCCACTTCTCTGTAGAAGAGTTTGATGGAAGAGACGGATGTGAAGAGTAGGAGGGATTTATAAAGGCTAGATTTGCCGCTAACCACTCTTAACACTTCTTTCTTCTAAGGCTCGGCGGTATCTTTCTGAATATAATAAATAGGCTATAAAGGCGAAGCTTGAGGGAGATGTTTTATTGGTCAACATATTTTTTCATATTCAAAATTTATTGTAAAATGTAGACAGCAGAGTGAATCATCTTCAAGCGTACCGAGATAGATACATTACTTTCTCACCGAAAACGCCCGTTTAGAAACAAACTATTCCCAAGATCGGGTGAGAAAAATGAGGAAATCAGTGTGGAACAATTCATATTTCTAAATACTTCTGTGGTAATTTGGTATCCCATTATTATTATTATAGGTGCAATTTTTTGTCATGTTATTAAAATAATACAGTTTAATCAAGATAACCCATGTATTACTCCTGTCAATCAAAAATGAAATGGAGGAGCTCCCGCGAAATTGTGAAGCGTAAGGATAAGGATTAATGAATACAAAGCGCAATGAATGTGTTTGTAAATAATTATTTCTTAATATTGGTAAATTTCAAGTCTATGAATGTTAGCGATTCATTAATTCTTAGGAATACCCTAAAATCTCGATGCTTCGATGATCGAAAAAATACTTTGATGAACAAATAATAAAAGCAGTGCATTTCACAAAACCAACAAAATTACAAACCGATAGTTTGTGATGCAGCAATCCGTTTTCTAAGTTCCACTCCAGAATCAATGAGAAAATTGTAAAAGTACCAGATGTGCGGATTTAAAAGTAAAATTGTCTGAGTGTTGGAAGCGATGTGAACTCCTTGCCGTCTAGTCCCGAACAAAGAGTGTTGTCAGGGTGAATCAGCAGCAGGAGGGGGATTTTCGGCAAGGTCGAGGTGGGGTGGGAGAGGTTTAGGATATATGTGATTAATAGCTTTGAAGGGGAGGAAATAGTGGGATGGGTACATAGATGGGGTGGAAGCCTTCAATTCGAGCATCGGGAACTGGTTCCGGCCTCCGTCCGCGGAATACGGGGTCATAGCCTTTGTGCCGTTGCCAGTAGTCCCAGGGTGCTCGAATTTCTCCTGCACTGATCACTAAACAAACGATAGCTGACCTGGTGAGAGAAAGGTGACGGCCAAAGTTGCTGGCGTAAAGTAGTCTCTGGAAAGAAGTAGTCTTAGCAATTTTGAGTAGTAGGCATTGTTGGCGTCGTCAGCCTCATGTCGGCAGCGTGCATGTCGGACGGGCAAGTTCTTTGGCTAATCTGGAGGGTTAACAATTTTCCGAGGATTAACAATGTAACAATTTGCAATATCTCCAAAGAGGAGAAAATCTGGTAAAAAGGGGGGAAAGCAAAGAAAATACCACAATCTACATCAGAGAGAACAGAAGATATGGTCCATGATATCGATTGCAGGGTACGCACGCCAGTTTGCTGAAAAGGTAAACATAGCTTCAGTTGCCGTGACCTAAATTGACAAATGCCATCCACGACTCAACATGGCCTCTTGAGGGCTACAAAGGCGCGTGCGAATAAAAATTAAAAAAAAAACGTGCCAACAATTCATCTACGTACTACCTAGTGAGTCATCACAAAGCGTGTAGGTGAGCTTAAAATCAGGAGAGCGTGTTTGAAACGATGTATGAATCTTGCAGAAGTAAAAGAGGTGCATGCAAGGATGGTGTATTATGGAGGAAATTATTAAAAGAGAAAAAATTTTCTAGGCCTAAGAGCAGTAACTAAGTTCTTTGACTTTCCCTACGCAGAATGGGTATGCACCCAATAATTTTCATTGAAGCACTGAAGAAACATGTTTAGAAATGCGAAACGTCGGCAAAAAGAATAAATAATTTAAAAATAAATGGACATATCTCTCGTGAAAGAAGAACAAAATAATTTCTCACTAAAAAAGAGATCATGAAGAGGAATAATCAAGATATCAAATATTCTGTTTTGACCCACTCACTCTCAGTGAAACCTCTTTTGAGAGTTGGGACATACAGCTTCTCTTTCGGCCTCATTCATGTGTAGCGGTCGAAGCCGTTTTGTCCCGTCTCTCTACAGCAGCCCCTGCCACTCACACTATCTTGAGACACGTACGCACACACACAAGGACACGTTGAAGGGCCTCTATCCCTCGTTGCCGACGTACAAATGTCTTTTCGCTTAAAAGGTATCGGAACGGCGCCTTTGGTAGAAAGGGATGAGGCGGGGACTTCCTTCGGCAGGATGGGAAGAGAAGGGGATGTCTCCGGGGGGATAAAAGGAGCTGATTGATTGATTATCGTGGAATCTCTCGATCCCTAAGGAGTTTTCAGGGATGGATGGGTTGGGTAGGGGCAGTGGAAAAAGGGGTAGATAGAGGAGAAAGGGATTTTGTCGCAGGAGGACGTAGTGTCCCTGGGGATAGTGAAGGGTAAGGGGGGATGTACACGAAAAGAGGGGAGTAAAAGAAGAAAATCAACAAAAGACGAGTGAAGGACAATGCTACCTCGGCTAAATGCCGAAGAGATGTGCCTATTCATCGTTTACAGAATGGAATTTAAATCGGGGACCATTTAAGAGTTCAATGCTGTTCGCCAACGCTGGCAATAACTACGTTTAACAATCGATCATAGATCGAATTGAACGATCCATCTCGCTGTTGTAATCGAAACAGGCTGACCGAATTGATCTGAAAAGGGAGCCGTGTCAATCAGATTTTTCAGCCAGTCTGACATTTCAAATCAATTCCAAGATATCATAATGAGAGGTTCTTTGCGCTTCATTTGATTTCCGATGGAAAGCAAAAAATTAATCAGTTTGATTCAAAGCTTGGTTTTGTTGTGAGATAGGAAAGTAGGCATACGTTGGAAATAATGGCAGCTGAAATAAGGGAGAAAATTTACAATAAATCAGACTGCTACTATCGATATACGACATTGATATTTTCAGTCTGTGTTGGTTAAACAGGTGATATGTTTTGGGTTGGTTAAAAAGTTTCAGAAGGGTCTGAGTTCATATCGATTAGCAAAAGTAGTGATGAAGGACGAATTTTAAGCGAGTAATCTTCATAATTCATTTTTCATGCCTTTTTATAACCAAATTTTATGTATTACCATGAAATAACCATGAAAATAGCTTTAACAAATCGAGGCATTGTCAAATGGGTTAGTTGAATTATAGTAAATTTTCTCTCTAAATTACTGTCAGGTTTACGAGTCTGTAGCTTGTCCAATTAGGTAGACGTTAATATGTAAAATTTCTAGGTAATTTCGTATATAAATAATGTCCACGTTGATTAAAGCCATCTATACTTAACATATGACTATGCTACACATCCGTTTTCGTGAAAGAAGTAATTTAGTTCTCCAATAAATCAATGTGTATTTACTTTTGCGGTTATTTTTGAAAGGCTTTACCGGCGTGAAACTTATTTGTTAGCCAATGTCACTTAATGAATTTGCACTTAGTGTATCTCACACTATTTTATTTCCGACCATGATTTCCAAAATCATTAACATGATCAAGACCTTAAACAATTCCATAAAGTTACACCGGAAACCTTCACTTTTATTATTGTTAGCCAAAATTTACGAGTAAAAGACATCGCCTCATGGTGAGCACTTGTCCTGCCATGCAATTGTTTCCGGAAAAGGGGCATGGAATATAATCACCCACTGATTCAAAGGAATTATCTGGTTGGGGAGCCCAAAGGACTAATGTACGCTAGTGGAAGGATTAGATTTTTGGGAGAACCTAAGAGTTCCTCACGTTAACCTCTCCGCTTAAGTTAATGTAATCTTGAAGGTACGTGTTTTAAGGAAATGACACCCTGGTGCCCGACTCCGAAATCACTCTCCCGCCTCAAATTCCTTCCCCCATCCACCCTCTGCGACAGGGGACGACCCCCTTTGCCCCCAATTCTGCCACCGTCGCCACCCTACAAGAGATGAGCCTTGTAGCGCTCCCAGAACATTTCCTGCTCGTGTGCGGCGGGTTTACGAGGGTCTAGACGAGTCACGGTTTAGAGCCTTTGTAATGGAATACAAGGCGGCTGATTGTGTTGGTTGAGATTTAAACAAGGCCGTGAATCATACGGTGTCGGAATAGCGGGTAATGAAAGGGTTTGTGACCTTTAGCATACGAAGAAGAAATTGTTTGAAAGGAAATTTCTAAAATGTTACACTCTGCTTGTATTTCGCTTGAGCAACCTATGAGGAATGATCAAGCAGCTATTTTATTTACCCTATTTTCTTTAATTTAATTTATATTTTTCTCTGGAGATATATTCACTGGACAATGTCCACTCCCGTGAATATTTATGCACATTTACTCTGTAATTTCTTTCGATTTCGTGATACAATCACTTATCAATTTTGTCAATATATTTGTAATTTCTCATGCCTTTGTTAACATATAGTTGGCCTTGGTGGTGGGGGAGGGAGGGTTACTTCTTAATTTCTTTTCTTCCTTAAACCCCCTCCTAGGGATCGTGGGTTCATTTTCCGTCTGAATGAGTAATCAGCGCTTATTTTGTTCTTGTAGCGACTGAGTTCTATATTCACTCTAATTTATCACGGTAGGTCTCGGTGATTTGAGATTTCCTCAGTACGTTAATTATGATTTAATCCTTTCACTGTTTCTTAGAGTACCCATTAATTTCAGTTATTATTCTGCAGGGTCGTATTAAATTATTTTGGATACTTAAAAAATGTCAGAGATTTAAAGAGGCTTCGGCAAGCTTTTATGACTAAAGCCAGAACGACGTTAGCTTTTGATTTAGGTGTTTGATGAGATGAAAGATGTAACTAGCCACTGTTTTTTAAGACTGGAGAATTAGAGCTATTTCCTGCTAACGTTTTGCGATTAATGATAAATTCTTAACATGCAAGCCACACTCTAGGAGCTTTTAACTTTTTAATGTTGCAGGTGTGTAATGTTGACGTTAGATCAGTATTTATACTTTACATTTATAGACGTAAAAGATGCGGTTGCTTTAATTTTTGGTACTCAAAATGCAGCAGTAGACAGTAATACTTTCCATCTGCTTCTTCAAATGAATTTCAATTGATTAACTATGACCAAGACATCAATTACGATAATTCAATTTACGAAGGTAGAACACTCCTGTGATCCAAGTGTTCTTTTGTAACGGTTGCAATGAGACTGGTAGGTGATGCTGACATGAGGTGGTCAGTATTTGAACTTGTTATTAAATAAGCAATTATTTATTTGAATATACGTTTGTATTTGCCATTTAAAAAAGAAACGAGCTAAAGTCTCGTATTCAACTTGTTTGCTGAAGAAACTTGATGCCTAAAGGTAGTTTGAGAGAGATATCAGTTCAGATGAAATTAAATGAATATGGTAACATCACAATGAAAAATATTCCTTCTTTCTAACTATACCAAAGTCAAGAAAAGGAAAAAATAAAAAAGTACTAACCGACCATCCTTCAGGTTTTATAATTATTATATATTTATTTAATGCTTAATACAGCTGCTTAAACGTTGAAATGAAAATTGATAATGATCTCCATTATGACCAGAGAAAAATCTTCGTCAAACTACCTTGAGGTATGTGCAAGCCGTGGAAGTCGAGTACAACATTTTAATGGAGACAATCTGGCTGGCAAGAAGACTCTCATTTCCCGGCCTCACGGCAAGACTAGGTTCAAGTGCCGTCACCGCCGCTTCTAATTATCGCCGCGTCGGAGCGTTGCGGCGGCTCGGGTCATGTCGTTGCCGACTTCAAAGCCGAGCTCGGAAGATAAGCGGAAGGAAGGTATGTTGGGATTCACTCGGGCGGGCGGTTGGTTGTGAACGCGGGGAGTAAGAGTTGATGAGGCCTGCGAGACGGAAGAGGTCTCAGGGTCAGAGGTCAAGGGAGGGGAACGGAAGGGGGGTCGCGGCACACCTGCATAGGAGATTTGACGGACTTTTTTTGCTACCTCGCTTTTTGGAACCCTCTTTTATTTTCCTGTCTTCCTCCACCTTGTAGATTAATTGCATTCATTCACCTTTCTCCGGGAGTCATTTTTCTACTTTGAGTGTAATGGATATGTGTATATTTCCAACTATTGTAATTCATGTTTTTCGTTCTTGCTTCATGAAATTATTCTCACTTAAAGAAAAAATGGTTCATGTCTTGGAACAAGACAGCATATCCTGTTTTTTTCTGCGAAGCATGATCGACACAACATGAATAACACTTAAAATGAGTCCCATAAAACGCTGATTTTCGAATTAATGCCAGGTTACATACATTTGGATACGTTATCTCTGAATCTTTACCTACTTCCCTTTGAAGTCTAACCACTGTTTGCGAGGTACTTATTGCAATTATATGAATTATATCCAATTATAATATGGCTAATTTTTTTATAACAATTTCTTTATCATTTAAATTTCTTATCGTACTGCATGATTACATCTATGATCGCTTTAATTTTTAATGCGGAGAACGAAAAATCAGAATTCAATTGTATCTATTCATATAAAGTTATATCAGGTAATGTCAGGGATAGCATTTATTCACATCAATTAGAATCGATTTATGAACGAAAATTAGTATTAAGAAGCTTACTTAGAAGATAGTTAGCCCTATCTGGGCCACAATTCAACGGAGTCATTTTTTGTATCACTCTAGTTGTGAAATGCTACAAAGTAACTACCATGTATATGAGCAATTCGTTGACAATTATTGAAAATTACGTCAGCTGCTAAAGAAAGAAGTTTGTAAACAGTTATTGACGTTCTAGTATAGTCAATTTTTAAAATTAATTTATTGATTCTACATAAAACCATACATCAATTGGGTATTTTTATGTAAATAAATTTTTATTTATGCTTTTCTACATTACTGCAACCATTGTACTTGAAAAATATTCTTTATGCTTACCCTGTGGATATAATCAAGTTACATCAATTCAAACAATTTGCGACGGAAATAGCGTCGAATTATAACTTTTAGGATCTGTCATAACTAACAGCGGCGTGAGTAATCTCCATGCTGGGCTATGCCTAGAACCATACGGAATGGTTAAAGCAGAGTGTAACTTTAGTTTGTAATTTATCTTCCCTTGCTCTCGTGCTATTCCGTATTTAGTGAATATAAATTCTTTAGATGAACCAAAGAACCAAGATATTTTCAAATAATTTTCTGTTATATTATTTATAAAGTTATTGCACATTGAATCTGTAAAGTAATCAACTTTGAATTTTTACCCATATGTATATGCTTAGTTTTATAAAGTTATTATTCACTACTTAAAAACTGCAAAATCTTAATCTGAAGTTTTCGCTCACAGCAACATATATGAGATAGCACAAAAATTTCTCCACTCTCTTTAACCTTTACTAATTTAACATAGTTTCATTCAACAAGGTATTTCTGTAAGGTATTTCTGAAAAGTTCACCAGACGGATTAGAATCTCGCAGTGGTCATTGAGGTCTTGCAATCTGAACCGTTAAGTAGCTACTGTAGCGAGATCGCTTTTGGATGACTTGGGTTTCCTAGTGTGAGTTTACCATATTTCTAGATAGTGAGAATTTCTAGTAATTGGCGAAAGCAGAGTAAAAATGATCTATGTTTTTTTAAACCTTCAGTAGTTTATTTAAATTCTGAAGAAAGTACTCGTGCAATAAAACAATTGAGTAAACCTTTTGCTTGATGGATGAATTTTTGTGCGATAAGTTTTGATGTCATACTATCATGGGCTATTTTCAATGAGGAAATGAGATTATCGCTGGTATGAGCCTGCGGTAAAATAACTTCAAATGCCTGAGTGACATGAACACTTTGGAAAATAATTTAAGTAACGTTTCTGTTCTCTCAAAGGCGTCTCCGTTAGATATGTGCATGTGATAAGATCTTTACGACGAGATAAGAGAAGAGGTGTTTCGTATATTATTTAAAATATACCGTGTGAAATTATTTGAACTGAGCGTGACATCGTTTTTTATCTAGGAAAACTAAAAAAATAACAGAGTTGGAGAGATAAGAATCTTGAATTGGGAAGAGGAAGTGGGAAGGATAGGTAGAGAGAGATAGCGGGGTGGAAGTTAGGCAGACAAAATGGCGAAAGTTTTTGGTGCCGGTTGGACAAGGGGTCATGGACGAGGCCGGATTCAAGCAGGCGCTCAGGGGGGAGGGAATTGGGGCCGAAAAGGGATGCTAAACAAGGGCCGGAAATGAGAACGTAATCCAAAAGAAGTAAAGAGATTAATATATACTGGGGAGATGGCTCTACTAATCCCATGCACGAAACCTTAGAGTACAAGTAATTGGGAAGCATTTACCTGGGTACTATGGCCGACATAATTATATTGCAGTGGATTTTACGTTAATGCGTGCCCAATTTGGAATTAAATATGAGCCAAAACGCATATTTAATCGTAAAATTATAATTAGTTTTCTATTATAAATTGGTATTTATCCTAAATCCGCTGGATGATGCTGATTATTCATGCTCATATGTAGGTATTTTTATTATGAATTGGTAGCTCCAAATATCCACTGAATATTGTCAATTTCGAATTCACTGTGGAATGCACAAATGAAATTGAGATTGCACGTGTATCGGTGTAAAGATACACACCAAAGAGAGAAAATTCACCATTAAATAATCATTTGACCTGACCGGAATTGGAACCAGGATCTTCCAACTCCACTTCCGGTGTTATGTTTCACAGGAGGTGTACGAGGAAGGCTAACAGAGAAAACAAATGAGGTGAGATGGTGCTACTAAACCCAAAAACAAATAGGTTGCATGCATCCCCTAATGTTCGATCATGTACAGGGGCGAATATAGGGGGCCTGGGCCCCCCCGAAATAAGGCCGCATGGCCGCGGTGAGGGGCGCTCGGCGCATGCGCGGATACCTACACTACAGCCGGTCGCCGCTAGCCAGCCGGTCGCCCCCCCCCCCCCCAAAGTTATAACCTATATTCGCCACTGATCATGTATTCCTTTCCCCAGGAAGTTCAGTTTTGATCCATTCCGTTGGGGACAACCTTTGCCGGTGGCAGTTCTGTAATTGTGACAAGACAAGACAAAGACACGACAATGTTATATAAATCATTTAATAAGAGCTTATTTGCCATTATTAAAGTCATTAAATTACAGAAAACACATTAATAACAGTTGATACTTATTAATAGTAACAAAAAGCCGTTATAAACGTGGAACTTTAGTGCTTACTTTTAGGCTTTTGGTTATGCGAGTAGTTATTAAATATTTAGCGCAACAGCTTCGTCGTGCTATGCTGCCGGTTTCGTCGGGTTTTTAAGAACAACTTAATTACTTAGTTTGGATACACAAATAAAATTGCTAGAATGCAGGCACGGAATCAGAGCTGGGGCTACATTTGTCTTCTGCTCATTCATTCGCGAAGTCGTTTAATCACGTCTCCGCTTTACGAGACGTAACTTTCATTGCAAATCCATCCATACATCAGATTGTGCAAAAACTGCCTCATGTATAACGACACTGTATGCGCACAAGCATTGGCCACAGTGACTTGAAAAAGAAAATATAATTTTAGCATTGTAAAATTTCCTCTTCAAGGTCTGGAAGAGTCACTCACAAGACAAAATATGCTGAAATAACAACAAGAACAGTGACAGTATATGTATGCAACTACTAGCTACAATGACTAGAAGTAGGGTATTAAATTCTAGTTTTGGGAAATTTCCTCGTCAAAAAGTGGAAAAGAATCACTGTATAAAACAGAGTTTAGTAAAACGTTTGATTTTCCGTTATTTTACGCGGGTGGGGTATATAACGGTTTAGTGGTCCGTCATCTACACATGCTCGAAAGAAAACCCCAAAAAAAACTCCACAAGGCCTCAGGAAATGATCATATCATATTTTGTACCTGTATTTTCGTCATCCTTGCGTGTGAAAATTTGATGAGACGGTAGGTAGTTATCACAAGATGTATCATGCATATGGTAATTTTTTTGGATATGAAGCCCAATTCAATTTGAGTGGATGTGGAAAAGTAAGATTGTGAACATGTGATTGCATGAAATTATCCCTGATAGCGCCACCAGTATTTTCAGCTTCCTTTAAGGAATATGAAGTAGGTGGCGCCTTTTGTGGAGTAGAACGAGACGTTTCGGAGAAGGGCGACGGGGTGTCGTGAGTAGGGATACCAACCTACTCGACCCGGAGATTTCGGTCTGCTGTCCGGAGAATTTACTTAGGCTGTCTTTTTTTCTGTTGCTACGAAGTTTCAGCTGTTAAAGGTATTTTTATGAACAGATCGATTAATATGATGACTTAATCGATGTGTATTTAGTAATTATAGAATGTCATTCGTTAGTTATGGATAAATATTACATACAAGTTAATAACCCGTCAAAAATGAAGTCCCCAGCCATGCAAATTTTATTAGTATGGATTTTCTTTATATATGTTTTGTGTAGGTTATTTCACTATTAATAGACTAATATATTGAGGCCATTGCAAATGTTTACGAAATATGAACATCTGTGATAGAGTGAACATTGCTAACGGTAGCTACGTGGTTGCTATAGATATTAAACGGGACTTATGAGAATGGGAAATGAAAATTCGAGGATTTTTCCAGTTAAATGCGAATCTATGAGACACCAAAACCAGCTACATTTAATGTTTTTCGGAATATACTGTAACAAAATGTCCCTTATTGAACAGGGACAACATTTTTCTAAACATTGAGCTTCATTGATTTTTCATTTTGAAGAGTAGCCATCCAGAGCCCTCTAAGTCACTAAGAAATGACTTTTTTCGACTAAGATTTCGTTTCTTGTTCAAGAAAAACGTGAAATAATTGTATTTATTTATTTAAATAAATATTTTCTGAGAGAATTCCATGTTATCAATGGAATATCTGCGTAAGTGAAGTATTAACAGTTTGTTGTTTTTTACTTGACACTCGGGGCCTAAAAGATTGATCCGAAACTCTAATCCCATAGAATTATCGCCCCATCAGGAGTCTCTGGGTCAAAATGCCCTGGTTGACCACCGTAGTCTTGAGACTTATTACGCAGCAGAGAATTTGTTCGGAAGGCTGTCGGAGGGCTGAGAGGGGTGGGCGAGCTTTCTCAGACAAGGGTGCCGGGGGAAAACCTGTTTGCTACATTGGGTGGAGGAGTAGGCCGAGACGAGATAGTGAGGTCCCTAGAGAAGTTTTCTGACCCCTAGTTCACTCTTCTCCTCCAGCCTTCTCCACTTGGTCCAATTCCCATCCAAAATTCCTGCGAAGTGTGACAAAAGGGATGGAAATGTTAAATCCCTGTACTCACGGGAACGTTTATTATGCCAGACTTAGTCTGCACTCCTGCGCATCGCCATGTCTGATATAAAGTCGGAAACCGATGGCGAGCAATATTTCAGCGCTATTTACACACAAATACACAGGTAGTGATCAAGTCGTGAAAATAATTCTAAATCTGCATCTGAAAAATACCCTGCAAGCCACCTCAAGGGTATGTGGCAGGGGGTGAGTAGTCACCAAAATTAATAGCACTATACCCTATTAAAGTTTGTGTAACTACAACTATTGATTCATTAGCATAAATCACTAATGCTTGTCAGGTGGTGAATTCTTACAACCATGCACTAAACTATAGGTATGCTACCAATGTTAGAGGGATCGTTTGTGTTAATTATTTTGCTAAAAACATAAATGGACAGAGATACAAGAGTTGTACTGAAAAAATGCTCGGTTTGCTGTTAGTTCTAGTTAGCAGATATGCATGCAAGTATTATGGAGTAAACCAACTAACTAGATACACTACCTATTGATAAACATACTTAAAAGTCTCGTTAATGAAACAATGTTGGGCGCTTAAATATGAAATGGTCGTTCAGAGATTTTAGTGGACATTTTAAGCGATAATGATAGAACTATGAATTACTTATTTGACCAGAGTTAATTGATTATCATAATTTTAATTAATATGCTTCGTATCGGGAAACATGTAGAATGTGTGCAGAAGTACTCATTAGAACAAATATAAATACGCATGAAAATTGAAAGAAAATCAATTTAAATAATCACTGATTAGAAGGGTCAATATTTATCCCTTCTGTTTCAAAATCTTTCTCATCAATTGATTTTATTTCTCTATTCTCAAACAAATGAAGGTGGAAATACGCACACCTTTGCTGGCAGATCACTAGAAAAATTAATTCAAATTAATACTTACCAGAGCTAGCATGCGATTCAATTGTTCACACAAGTTACACCAAACCACTTCCCGCGCCAGCTCGAACCCCAGAAATGTCGCTGTGGGTACAGGGTCTTAAGGAGTTGGATAGATGCAACTATATCTTGTAGATGTAGCGTAATGTGAGAAACAGAGGAGTCCAAACTCTAACAGAGCCATCAGAGGATTGACAGCTGGTGTTTAAACCCCCCGAGTAGACTGAATTGTTTTAATAGTCTTCTCAATTTAAGAAGAGCAGTGAATAAAAACTTTATCCTTGAGGAAGGTTTCATAAAATAGATACTTTCTCTATCCCGCTCGACTAGGAAATACCTAATTTAAATGCTTTATGCTCCATAAAATTTGGTTTTTATATTTGGTTTCGAGACATGAGCAATAAAAAAGATCAAGTGACGTAAATTGTCATCTTCGAGATAAAACTTAGAGTAAAGTCTTTGGCCTGGAAGATGGAGTATAGAGAAGGAGGCACAACCAAGAACTAACAATAAGAGGTATTTTTAAACAACCGGATGTAATAGCCCATGTAAGAAGAAGAAAATGAGTTAGGCGGGGCATGTGTTCAGATGAGAAGAGGAATCCTTCCTGAAAAGAGTAAGTAACACTGGGAAAAACCTGATGGGTTGAGATTGCCAGGAAGACATAGGCGCAGATTGTGGGATCAGGTGATATCAGATCCTGCTCGCATCTGAGGAAGATGGCATGAGATCGTGAGAAGTGGAGAACATACGGCCAAATACGAGCTTGTACGGCCTTGTGAGAGGTGCGGCCAAATACGAGCTTGAAAATCAATGACCATGAATCACGATGGTGATGTATAATTAAATGTGTTTAGTTGTGTTCTTTGTACTACCACTTTGTACTTTGTACTACTAGTACCATATTGTTTTCGGAATGTGGGAATCGCGGCTTCTATAAGTTTAGAAAAAAACAAGTTATGATAATATCTGAGAGTAAGGGACTTTACTTCCAGTTTAATGACCTATGAGGAGAGTATGTTAGGACCTTAATGACTCCGTTTTGCTTTATAATTAATTATTATATGCATTTATAGTTTTAAGTAAAACTTTGTGGCAATAAACTTATGAGAGTATTGTCATTTTCATGTTACAATTTGAACATGCCACGCTTCCTTGAAACCAGTGGAGAACATATTACTATTATTGCAAAAATCAAAGAATGTGTTGCATAAAGAATTTATTATATACGTATTATCGGAGTTAAATAAAAATACAATATAAACATTTGTGTAGTGTACCTAATATATAAAAATGGAATTAAAAACATACTTATATTATAAAAAAGTATGCTAAATAACTTAACAGGTATAGGCCTGTAGGTAGTGTAGGACAATCATCTTTTGTGCGCCTCTATCAGGACGTATCACTTAAACCCTAATGACACTTATATACCCACCATTTTTTTCAAAAACGATTATCTATAAACAGAATTCTTGTTTGTGGCACAAGAGTTATCCTCAACAAAATGTTTCTCAAGATAAACGAAACACTTTTAGCCACGATATGATTAAATTTAGAGGAGCTTCTGAGCTTTAGTCCATGAGCTATTGCAGGAGGGGAAAATAGGTCAAAGAACAAAAATTTGAAATTAAGTATACATTTTTTTCAGCTGAAAATATTTTCAGTTATTTATTGGCGTAGTTTCTAAATGTAAATTAATTTCGAATCAGTACATATCCCGCGATGTCCTAGAGTGTAGTACTATTCTATATTCAAAGAATCTACTGTGCTTTTGTCTGGTGTCTTTTTTTTAACGTTTCAATAACCACTCATACAGGTGCCCTATTTTGCCCAGAGATATTTCTTATGGGGAGTTTTGCATCTTGAAAGCCATCTATTACTGTATTTCATTTGCTTTATGGTCGTTTAAAGAAACAGCGCATGGCTATAAATATAAAATATGATTTTATATCCTTCACGTTTTATTGTCAAGTACACCCGTATGCAAATTTTCTTTTCACAACAGTCAAGATTATTAGCCGCGATAATATATTTGTAGGATGTGACAGACCCCCGCATAATTTATTAGCGATAAAAAAGAATAAATGAGCTCTTTTAGGGCGTGTACTTAATAGAGGATGAAATATGTCGATTCTGAAGAGTTTTATTTCATCATATTCTCATGTAGTGTTTTAATTTGATAGAAACAGAATGTCACTACGAACATTTAATATTGTGAAGTGAATTTTCCTCCCATTGTGATGTATACCTACTCCCTATACTTTCCATATAGTTTAATTGACTTGTGATGCCTTTTGTGTGAAAATATGCGAAAGGATACATTTAGATTCTAAGAAAAACCAAATAATTCTCAGAGAGAGAGAAAGATTTAAATCTAGGAGCTTCATCGCGGAAAGGCAACGCGTGGAAAATTATCCGTTTCTTGATTTCTACACCTAAACATTCCACTCTTCTCTCTCTTCCTGGCCCTAAACATGTTCTTCGGCAGAGATTCTTGCACAAGCCGCAGGGCTTTCTCCTTAGAATCTAAAACATTATATAAAATAAGTCCTCTTACTATATATGGCCGGAAAATTATGCGTGCCGTGGGCATGAAATAGCATCTGTTGGTTGGGATGATGACTGATCATTATCGCAACGGCTATTGAAGCTATCGTATTGGGACCCCTTATACGGTGGGCAGTGATGGTGTTTTATGCATATGGTGGTGTTGTTAGTACGGCGTTCTGATAGCTGAGCATCTTGACCCCCTAAGGCTACGAAGTGTAGAGACAAACGTCAGTTTATTATTGACCTTTCATCTGCCTACAACCGCTATTTGTTTTGGCCGGTGATTTGAAGTAAACGATCTGGAAATAATAGCTGACAATAAATTTTATGGGGTACTTCTTTAAATTAGGCATCACCTAGTTTTCTGATCTAGACCAACAGTTCTCAAACCTGTTGGACGCGTGCCCAGAGGGACAAGTGAAAAAATTGAATGCTAGAGCAAGTATGCTTTAAGTAGCACTCAGAGAAAATACACTTTTCAAATGCGAGGAGTATAATTTCGGGATATAGGGTGGGAAAGGGGTACATAAATCAAAATTATTTTGGAATCTCTTACCTAGATACCATGCTAGTCACTATTTTAAATCTCGCTTGAACAAACTGAGTGGTTAGTTCATATTCTGACAGAAAAATCATATTACGTCTTGGAAATTAAATGTTTCAACATTCGTTGGTGTTGGTTGTTTGCTGACATTTCGACAGCTGCGTCCTGCATCCTCATAAGGGCTATCAAATAAATCCGACATCTTCTTCAAGGATAACAATTATCTCACCTGGTGGAAGACCCGAGAAGACGCTATCAACAGTAAACGCCGGGAAAAAATCAAATCCTACGTTTCGGCATTCGTCCATTTGTTAATTCCCTTCGCTCATTAAATCAACTAAATTTGCCACTTATGTTATGAAATTCATAGTTATAGTAATATGCAAGTCCTGTAGTAATATGTATCCTAAGAATGAAACGATTACAACTGTAGATCATTTTTTATTTTGCTTATTATTTTTATGATTTTTTTCTGATATATTTTAAATTAAATTCCTTGAGGCTGATCGTATATCTTATTGTTAGAGGTAATTTTTTACACCATTTTCAGGCAGGAATTATTTACAGAAACTATAAGAACGTAGAGAACCACACGAAATCGCTTACTTTGCGAAAATTTTGGGTCGTTTATGCTACTTTATAACATCGTTCCTCAATTTGAGAGGGAATTATTATTAACGGCAGATTCAGTTGCATTCTTTTATTGACGGTGAATGCATTATTTTATTTTCTTAGACCTATGTTTGGTTAATATTAATGCATTTCATAAGATCTTTAATGTTCTTACCTTCTAATTTCAATCTATGAAGTTACGAGGTTTATTTGAAGAAGGGAGTTGCCACGAAATCTTTCATTTTTATTCGGAGTTTCGAGACTCCTAGCTATCAAAGCAATGCCTGAATAGCAGAGCGCTTTATGGACTATGGATGTTCAATCATATCTCTTTCACCTTTCATTATGCCCCTCGCTGGTAGCTCACTTGATTCTTTTGATGACCAGTAATCACCCACCGTTCTGGCATTAGTTTTTTCAAACAGGGGAAATTGTGGTGGTATTAGTCGCTGATCCATTATTTCGAACCCTTAAAGGTGTACCGGTTAGGGGATGATGAACCCCCCGGTGAATCCATTGTGACGGAACTCGACCTTTCCCGAAGTTTTCTTGCTCGCGCACAGCTACACCTACCCGGAATATTCTTCCTATCTTCCCTGCACCTTTCTCGCCGTGCATTCACCGTTTTTTATGGCGGAGGCCGGCACGCGGCCATTCAACGGACTGAAGAGTGGGGCAGGGCATTAAAGTGCCTGCACCGTTCACTGGGGCGAACTGAGACGGCTCGCCTCGCGCAAACGAAGAGCTGTGAAACTAGGCTCCGGAAGATCATATTTATTTTATTCTCAGTCTCGACATGACGAAGGGATAGAAATTATCTAATTATGCCGAACATTCAATTTTGTCAAGCATTCAGCTTCTCTCTTCCGCATACTAGAGTTTTGATCTTCTTCTTAATTATTTTCATGTTATATTCTTGAAGAACTTGGTCCATTGCGTTCAGTGATATTTGAAGATTCTCACGATTCCCTGCTATGACTGCGATATGGTCTGCGAAGCGGAGCTTGTTTAATTCTTCTCCGTTAATCTTAATACCGTTCGGGGCTAATTCTTGCACTTCTCTCATTGTCTATGTTGAACAGTGCTGGTTAGAGATTCCATCCATGTATTACTCCTTTGTTAATTTTAGCTTCTATTTTTATTCCATCTCTCAATCGCATTGTGACGACTTGCTTTTGTATAGGTTGCTTATTGTTGTTTAGGCTTGAGTATGCTTTCTGGCTAAAGATAGAGTGAATATACATTTTGATTTAGGTATTTATTGAGATGAAAGATATAAGTAGTCATTATTTCAAAATTCCCTTATGTTGGTTTAAGTGACGGTTGAGGCCGAGACTTTGTGGAATTCCATTGCGAAGTTGAGATAATTTCAATAACAACTTTGCAAATGCACTACATATATTATTTTATTGCTTCAACTAGCTTAGCAAGACTACCATTTTCAGGAACTAACTTTGGTTCCTTCCAGCTTTAACATAATTGATTCCGGGTTCGACGAATAAAATAGACGGGAGATAATGAGGATATAAAGTTGTTTTCTTGCTTTATTTTCTTGAAACGATTTAATTACATAATTTCGTTACTTTAACCTTCCGTGCTTGCAATTACACCGATTATAATTTAAAAAAAGATCCAAGAATCAATCCACTGCCTCGGCGAAGGAGATTAATTCATATTAGCTCGCAAAAACCATTTTTATTCCCACTAAGGTTGATTCCAGTAACCAATTTATTACGAAACTAATGAGGTTCTTACTAATATAAAAATAAGAATTCCGTCATGAGAAAGATCTTTTGCTCTCATTTAATTTTGAAGGTGAGAGCAAATTTTATTCTTGAACAATGAAATTGTTGAATATTACTATCAGTGTAATTAACCGTTAGCGAAACAATGGCTAAGTTTAATACGATTCTTCCCCTTCGATTTGACACCTGGTCTAAAATCCAATTGAATTAATATTTCATTGAATTGACAGTGAGCGCGTTTAATAATGTGTTCACTAAACTTACAAGGCTCATACTTGACACTGGTGCCCTGTAAGCTTTGCAAAATGTTTTATGAATGATGTTGTTATTAATTTAAATTGCTCATATGGTGGATTAATCTGAAGAATTATCTTCTGTTCAGAATTAAATCAGTAGGGCGTCATAAAAACGTCTATTTAATGTGATACCCGCCTATTTTTAGAAGTGATTGATCTGTTGAGCTGGCTACGGACAGCTGATGGCTTTCATTTGGCGTGATGGCCCTCTCTCGAGATGATTCGTTTTTTCATTCATTCCTACCTGATGGTCTTCCTTCAACTGAAATTCCAGGACTTGGAAGTACATTTGTTCGCACATCATCTGAAATGGACGGGATACGTGTCTGGTGTAGTTCTCTCGAGGACTTTTTTGAGAATGAGGAAACTGAAGAAAGAATCCTTTAATTGTATATTATACCCGTGAGATTGCCCGTGTTGAGACCTTGAGTAGTGGAATGATGTAAATATAATGAGGTTGCATTTCTGACATTTGGCAAATGTTAGTTACGGGCTGATATTTGATATCAGTAATATTTGATACAGTCCTCGCGAGAGTTTATGGCCTTTAGATGCGCAGAACAGAGGGGGTGAAATATGTGGGAGGGGTAAAGGAAAGGAACGGAGGGGATAGTGAGCGCGTGGCAGGCAGAATGACCAACATAGCGTATCAGCGTAAAAATGTAATTCCGAGCCGTATTGGACAATTCGACTCGTCGCGGAGCATGGAACAGGTAGCCGACCCTTCCCCGCCATACCTTTCGACCGTTCCGCGGCCGGGGCTGTGGAATAGGTGGTCTTACGCGATGACTCACAGCTGGGCATTTCAATTACTTTAAACGCATTAAAATTTTTTCAACATTAACAAAAAATGACAAATATAGTCGTGATTCCGCTGAAACGCTGATTGAGTAGACACCAAACTTAGCACAAATCCGTTGTTTTTTAATAACGTTGCTAAAATTTTCAGCCGCGTGAAATTATGTCATCGAGATAAAAGACATACAGCATAAAATTACGAAATAACAGTACATTCTAAATTCTTCTTTTACTTAGCTAATGCAATGAATGGAATCGGACTTCGAATACCACTAGCTAAAGTTTCAGTCACTGAAATAAGAAAATAAAAAGTACTTGAAAAGATAATGTCAAAAATTGGCACAATGTAAATGTATATTCGATGAATAAATGGGACATTGAGAACACAAAAGTGTGGAAATATAAGAATATATATTCTAGAGAGACAGAGAGAACATATATACATTTCATGCAAAAATAAATTGGATAATTTCCGTAATTTATTTTGGAAAAAAAATCGCAAGAAATACGAATGTGATATTGATTTTCTGTTTGATATTGTAGAAAATAGTTAATACTTGTTGCCACTATAAGTCCGCTTCCGAGTCATCGGCCCGAGATCCCCAGGCCGTGACCCCCTGGCGCGCGCTCAGGTACAAAGGGACGACGCCCACTCCATAACCCACTGCGGCGAATAACTGGGGGCATTCAAATTCATTGAAGGCATATGACAAATTTCAAAGTTGGTAACGAAAATCGTAAACATAAGCCCGCCGGTGCCACTCTTCCACCCGCGGCAATCGGTTTTTAGAAAATAGACCCTTCCAGTCCCAAAATCGTCTACTGCGCAACGCCATAAGCTTTCGCGACGACTGTACTTGAATTTGTAGAATATAAACCCAGAAAAAACTTTTGGATAAAAACGGCGACTAATCAACTGTCAATATAGTGGCATAAAATGCATGCATAGAGTATTAATATGAAACCAAACTTTGAAAATGTGAAATTATAACTTAGTTTAGCTACTTATTTCAGTAAACGTATATTTACTACTTCTTCTAATTGGTACATGAAGTAAAATTCAAATCGTATCCTCATTATTATAGACCGCTTACAGTATTGCCAGCCCTAGTATAGCTAGTACGACTTTTTATTTTACTGTAGCGTGTATACTGAAAAAACATCAGTCAATAAAGTGTTGCTGTGTAAGCTCTTAGTGTAACTAAACAATTACTTTTAAATAAAAGATTTTGATACAAATATTTTTCTCTTGCAGGTAAGCCATAGGATACATTAAGGAATAACAAAATGCGTTATGGTGAGTTTTTGATAAGTTGAATTATTTAGGTCTTGCTCGTCGTAATTGTGTTCTTGTACAGGAAAAACCAGACAAAGTTTATAATTTTTTAAATGAATAATGCAAAAGTAAATTCTGCCACAATTTCTGATACGAGAAAAGGCCTAGTTTATTAGGGTGTTATTTTACTGTTCCTTGATACTTTTGAAGAAGCTTGTTTTGATTTTGGTCAAAGTTTTAATTTTCATTATTTCTACTTACTTTCTGATTATAATTTCCTTTGCTATAGCTCCAAAATGTCTCCTTCGGAAAACCATTTCAGGGAAATTAAAAATTGATCAACCAGAAGAGTACTCTAGAATAATAAAAGTAATTGCAATTTCCATTAGAATTATTAAAATTTTTCATACCTATTAGAAATTCACCAGTTGATGAACACAATACTTATAAATATTTTTAAAAAGTAAGTCATATTAGCGAAGAAGTTTTTGAAGCAATGTGATGGACATTATAATCGAAATGCAAGTATAATAAAAAATTGTATCGGGGATTGAAATGATTTTAGTTTATTTAAATCTACATTTTCATAACGTCCCCTGTCATGATGTCCCTTTTACGTATGCATAACCCTCGCCAGGTGAAAATAAAGGTGGACGGTGAAAATTAATCTTCCGTTTTTATTGATTTCCTCCGCGTGGTTCCATTTTCTTGGCAATATTTCGTCGGCAATCCTGCAGGCTTTTTCAGGTCCAAATGATGGAGATGATCAGGAGATGCGCAGGAGATGGAGATGCGCCGCGCCGTCTCCGACTGGTCCGCTGAGGGTCTTCTTGGAAAAGCGTTCCCAAGCAGCGGATAGTGGATAGCCGTAGGTCTCTGTTGAAGTTTTTGGGATATTTAGTTATCTCCACCGCTTCCATAATGAGCCGGGGGAAGTATCACTTTTCCTTGCGGATAATAGCTGCTCTTGAGAATGAAATTTTCAGCTGTGGTCCCTCCCTAGCATGTCCAGCAATTGCCGAAATTTGGAATTGCCTTGTCTGGTAGTTCCTGCATTCGGCACTTGAGTGCTCTGCAGGTTTGTCCAATATACCTGGAGTCGCAGCTGCAGGGAACAGAATAGATGCCTTAGTTGTAGTCTTCGGAAACTAAACTGATGGTGGCGGGTTCGAGATCGCGAGTTCGAGTCTCGCCTGAGTGGAGTTTTTATCACCCAGGACATGGGTGATTGTGAAGTCCCTTGTTACTTGTTGAAACGCCCGATGTAAAAGACCAGTGAGCTGCTTTCGGGATTGCAGAATTAAATAAGGGAACTATGAAATGAAATAAACAATAAAAAGAAAATAATAAAACAGTACAAAAAGTTTTTATAATTGTTACAAAAAGTTATAAAAAACTATTAATATGCATAGTGCGTTATGATCATATACGTAACATTGTTCAATTTTATCAAGAATATGGATAACCGAATATTTTTCAGTTATAATCGTTTAAGTATATCGTTGCATATTATCATGTACTATTCATACACGTTTTGTGGCTAGCAGTGACAGTGAACGCAGGCGTCAAGATTTATGTTACCGATTTCTGAAGTAGGGTGTAACTTGCGTTCATCTCACCATTATAGGATGCGTTTTGACAGAATGGCATTAAGTCTTGGGAGCTGGGGAGCCACATATTGCGTCCTTGCCGTTAAGACTCGTGATAAAGGTGAACTTTTTTCGTATTTATAAACCAATACGTTATTTATTTCTAACCCCAAAGCATATATGTGCTTGATTTTCTGTGGTACACGAGCTATGTAAGCGTTCGTATTTCTTATAGAGCACATGCTGCGAAAACATGAAATAGGATTGAGTATGGAATCACGTTGCAAGAGATGGGGCAGTCATAGGCCACCGTAAAATATAAGAGGGTGGTTGACACTCTTGAGAGATATTGTAGAAGATATCATGGGGTTTGGACCTAAATCGAGGCTTCGGGGAAGAAACTGGAGCCCGTAAAATTTGTCATGCTCCGGAATACGTTTTTATTTGGAATCCTTCGCAATGCCGTCCACTCCTAGATATGTTTCCAGGGACATGCGATCTTGGTGGCCGTAAAATCTTTCTTTGGACTTTTATCATGCCTGCATATATAAACCTAGGAAAGATGCTCGTACTTACCTTCGATTTTTTTTTAAATTATAACCTTATGAATATTTCTTGCCCAATCATGGGTCACGAAAAGTATAGCCGGAATCGAACGTCGAGTTTCTGTAGTTAGGATTTACCCGGCTGTTGAATATTAATAAATATAAAATATTACCGTTCAGTAAAATCGATGAACTTTAGGATAAAATGGTCTTCCTATTTTCAGTGAAAAAGATACAATTAATCAATGCTGATTTGTGACTTATTGTGCGACATTATGGATTTCCTCGTACAACATCTCTACGGTAGCTCGAATGCAAGGTTTGGAACATTGTGTAGGTACGATTAAGAAAATCGTGGCCATATCACTGCAAAGCTAAATTATTAAATTTACCTATAACTCTAACCACGTCACTCACTTTAATAGCAGAAGAATCGAATCTATACATTAATACTATTACTTATACTTCATTAACGTTACCTATTAATAAAGTTTCTGCATACATTTATAAAAGGGTTACTAGTACCTGCACATACATTTTAACTGTAATTGAAGCCGGAAAATTCTCAGCATAAAAAGTTAACTATGCGTAAGTTTATTTATTTTCCTTGATTATTTAAGTTAAAATTAATTATGCTCAGCCAATTCAGAGAATAAATTGATTAGTGCGTTAATGGGCGGAATTTTAGCCAATAGGCTCACTCGTAGTGTGAATGTAATTAATGATGACTAAATTAATGATTTACCCTTACCATTATCCTCATCATTTATCACAAAATGAGATTCGTCGCCTCTTCCAAATTTCCCCTCTAATTTTCCGAAGGACGGTTTTCGTTAATTCGAACCGCTAATCGTTCCGACAGTGTGTTCCCTTTGCTCCTGTTTCAGCATTTAGATTACCTTTTCGCATCAAGAGGCACTTGCTAATCCCGTTAATTCGTTCGAGGAAAATATTCAATCTAGATGCAGGAGATTCTGTCATTTACGCCCTCACCAAGTTGCAAGCAGCGGGCAGAAGGATAATTGCTTTTTTAATAGCAAATTGCGACCGGATAACAGATTGAAGTCACCCAACGCTTGCATTTATGTTTTTCGTTTAATTGAAGTGCGTTCGATCCTCCAAATTTCGTTGGAAACATTAACGCCGGTGCACATTCCTCGAAAAATATATCCTAAGAAAGACCGTGGCGGTATTTGATTCCTAACAGAGGTACCATGCCTTGCAGTTCCTGAGAGGAACTATCTCACGTAGTTTAATCACCTTCTTATTTAGATTATTCATCTCTCACATTTCGTAACTAATTATTCCTCCTTTGTTGAGTAATTACCTCATGCAATGCATTCAGTCTTCCGCGAGTGCGATAAAGTATCTTCACTCTAGTCAGGAGGACCTCTTCACTCTCCTTGAGAGTCAAACTCCTGTTCCTAATGATCGGAAGGAGTACGCAGCATATTTTTATTTATTTGGTACTTAGACCTCACTTATATTTCCCACTTTGACTCATCCCTTCGTATTGTCGTCTCCTCTACCCTACCTAATGACGCGAAGCACTAAGTCAAGCCAATAATTTGGCGAGATTCCCTGCTTTCGTTGCCATCTCGTTCTCAATACTCCTCACGCGTTCTAAATTTGCGTATCCCTCCCTCTCATCCACGCATTTTCTCCTCAGGAATACTTCACAAAAGGCAGAAGGACCTAATTCAAATCGCTCCGTTCCTCTCCGCTTGAAATGTCTCTGTGATTTTCCGCTATGATGAATTTGAAAGCTTTAATTATCACCTATTACCCCGGCAATTATTTTCTTTCAGTATACAGGAGGAAAAGTCTTCCGACGGTTTTAGTAGACTCTCCAAATAAGTGAAACACCTTATGTTGGACACAGATAATACATTTTTTCCACTACCAATCAGGACGTGGGTTCTCCCTTTCCATGAAACCTGGAATTTATTATTTAGAATCAATTAGATTTGAGCATTGTAGGTAATTTTCGTGAGAAGAGATTTTATTTATGCTGATTATTTTTTTAAACTGAAGTCATTTGATTAATAGATGAGTGTTATTGAATTCACAAACCATGACGTTGATAGTGATAGTTATGCAGTCCTGGTATGTTGGTTGCCTGTAATAAACCACTCAGAGTTAGTTTCAAAGTTAAGAGTTAATTTCATTTTACAATTAGCCAATAAGCGTGTAAATTAACTCACCTAGGGAAAAGGGAGAAGTTTTTTTGTGGGATTCTTGTGGTGCCTGGCACTCTTTAATTGCAATCATCGTGAGTTTTGTGGATTGCATTGCCTAAGAAAATTTAACGCGAATTTGAACTCGGGGGTCTCAATTCCATAGTCAAATTACAGAGCACTGGCTGAATACTCAGCGTTCATTATGCTACAGTCTCTTATTCCCTATACTAAGCGATACAGGTCTGACTGGTCCTGTCACGAATGGTAGGATGAAATTCTTCTGCATGAAGTCCTCAGAATAAGCTATGCATAAGAATTTGCATGGTAACAAATATCTATATAGATATTTGTTACCATGCAAATTTTACCGTTTTTACCATGCAGGTCGGTCAGGTGTATCTCATATCCCCGTTTCCGACAACTGCTGGAAGCTATCAAGCTGGTCCTATCAAATGTAAATAATAAGCTAAATGACAATCAAATTCAGCCATCACAAAAAAAATTCAACACAAAGAGGTAATGCTTCTCAATTAACACTCCCATACATAACAGCTACTAACATAATTGTATTTTAATATTTTAAACGAAAGTATTTACTTCTCAGAAACATCACAAATGTTTTAATTAGTATCGGTAATGACAATAATGCTTGCTATTATTTCAGAGAAATTACCTGAGTTTAGTGCATGATGAGTGACAATAACGCGGGATGTTTACGGCATAAGTTCCTCATTTTATGTAGACGCCGTGAACTGTGAGACCCGGAAGTCCATAATTATTCGCTGAACCCTGTGCCGAAAGGTGTCCGAAAGATTCTCAAATATTTATTGAGGAACTAATGAATCCTATCCATAGCGATAAAATTGAACGATAAAAATCTCATGACTTTATCGAGATGGCTACACAGATCTCTCAATAGCTGGTCAGGTGTATTAGCCAATTAGCCAACTACGGCGAACTTTGGCGGGAGTTTTGCAAACTATATGGTCTCGAATTCATTCCACAGTGTGGCACAGGAGACGTTTTCATGCTTGATGAACCACTTTCGCGGATGATAAGCACAACATTTTTACTTAGTAATGGAGGACGTTTTTGAAATAATATCACAGCAAAAAGGTTGTGGGTCAACAGTTTCAAAAAAGAGTTCTAATACAAAAGCTCCAAGACGTAATTTCCAAAGATGTAATTTTCCAAAATATGTTTCCCAAGAAAATTTTTTTCCAAACTTATAGCTACACAAAATCAGTAGTTCAAATAGTTACCAACAAGTTTTAATTACTCAGCAATATTTTCATTTAAACATAATTATCATGTTTGGTGACAAATATGCACACTATACAGCCTCATTCCGTCGACTGGGTTTTTCCCCTTTTACTCATTTTTGCCGAAGACTCAACTGCCTAAACATGGCTTCAGTATTTCCCTATTTGTTGAGAAGCTCTGTAAAAGACTACACAGGATATGAGGGTACAGTAGGACTCCGCTAATCCGACCTCGGATGGTCCGAATCCTCGCTTAGTCCGACCATGCCGTCGCTTATCGGTGTTTGTTTACGTATCCGGTGCATCGCTCTGTTCAAGTCCACTCCTGTCCATGGCTCATCATTGACGATGTTAATCAGTCAACCGGTGACAGTTGACACAGTTAGATGCAGACATTTCTTTTAATTTACTGTATTTTTATCGCAGTATACTTTTATTTATGGTTTACAGTAATATTACATCTGTAAAACCGTACAAATAGCAATATTTTTTGTTTAAACTACAGTGTCATCATGTTTTTATGTAAATAAATGTGTTCCTCTGATAATCCAACCATTTTTTGTGTTCCGTCCATGCTCTCACCTGTTGGTGACGAATTAGCGGGGTTATACTGTATCGTTCAACTACTACTTGGAATCGGTTATTTCAACCTTCGGAGACATCATTTCTTAACACTCTACTTCTTTACATGTTGATAATCTTTGAAATATAGCTGTTTATTTTTGGAAAACAAAACGTTTTGGAACTTTTGGATTGAAACTTTTTTTGGCACCTTTGACTCCCTCCCTTGCGAAAAATACCTGTCTTTGCATCCGTACCCGTGACTCTGTAAAAATCATTTTTCCACTTTTCGCAGTGATATTGGTTGAACTAGAGCCTATTTAAAAAGCAAAGGCTGTGAAGCGAATTTCGTTGCACGCCTCTTTTGCTTTTCCTGTGGTACCCGGAAAGGGCTTCCCATTGGCTTGCAGGTAAATCAAATGAAGCCCTTGGGCATTTTCCCTCAAACTCGGGGACTCAGCAGGACTGAAGCTTGTATGATAACTATTTTTTCCTTCCGGATATAGAGATACCGCTTTTCTCGGCAAGGTGAGAGGACAACTTAAGTACGCCATTTTTTCTTCTGCCCCCGTAAGGTAGGGAATCCCTCCTTTTCGGACGGGGAGTTCTTATAAAATAACGGTCGCAAGCTATATTCTCGATTTCACAATGCATCTAGACATTCATCGGTGGCGTCACGGTCCAGTAGTTAGCACAAGGATGCTGGCCGATGGGGTCTGAGTGTGAAATCGCATGATGAGACTGTTCCAGCCTGGGAATTTTATACGAAATTTCCCACAAGTATCTGGGAAAGATCTTTCTGAAAAAACACCAGAAGTTCTACGCTAGGAGCTGAATTCTCTTGACTAAATTCCACGTGAAAATCACCCGATGGGTAAGGATGCGACAATTGAAGTTAATGGAAAAATAACAGTTATAGCACATTGTTATAGGAATAAACTATTCACGCAAGAGGCTTTTAAAATAAACTTGTAAGCGTTCTTCACTAATTTCAGATTGCGTCCCTTTGCGTGGATATTCTATTACACCTTAAAACCAAAGCTCATGCTCTTATCATTAATAGATTTTTCACGTTGAACATTGAGAAGCCCTTAGGAATAACGAATGTCATGGAGAGACTCTTAAAAGCTTCTAAAAAAATAAATAGAGGATATTATATTGCACCTTAGTACCAAGGCTCATGTTCCTATCATTAATAGACTTTTCACGTTGAACATCAAGAAGCCCTCAGGAATAACGAATGTCATGGAGAGACTCTTAAAGGCTTCTAAAAAAATTAATAGAGGCAACGAGGTGTCAAAATAACAGATAATCTTCTCCTGAGCCATCATGCCATTCCTTCAGATTTATTTCTTCTGAATTACCAAACCTTTCTTCTGGATTTTATAGTTTGATATCACACCATATTGCAATTCTGAGGCATAATGTGAAATCAAAGTTTGAATGACTAACGGCCAAAATATTCTGTCCAGCGTTAACGGTTCATATCTATAGAAGTATTATTTTCAATTCGAATATTGTTTACATCTTTATTTCTCTAATTCTGGCTCTTGTAATAACATTTGGTTTTGTAATTTCCCAAAATCACTACCAGCATTTTAAGCAATCATCTCTTTATTCTTCTTTGAATCATTCAGTATTTATTCGTTACTTTTAAATAACATTTATCTTTCAATCTAAAGCACCACATAGTTTTCCAATCGCTTTATCTGTCCTAATTATCACTCTGTTAATCTTAAGGCATCATCGTAATTGACGCTATGCATTTATCTATAGAGACTTATCATTGGTCATTGGTTAAATATAATTATGGATAATGCTTTGCTTGCGTGGCCATTACATTAGTTTAATTTCTAGCTGTTTATCTAGCATTAATTTGTGCTAATTACTTCAAAAGTGATTTTTTTGTATATTCTTTTCTCTCTTGATTACTTAGGAGGTATTTTAACCTTTCGTCAGGGAAAATTCTTCTCATGGTATTTTAACAAGGGATTTTATCTTAAATCATACTGGTCGATGGAAGTGCTATGATATGTCTTATCCATTTCACAGTTCAGAATAAAAGGTTCGTGGTGCAGGACGTAATAACGCTTGAAGAAATTGTGATATCATTGATACTTGCAATTAGATTATTTACCTGAATTGAAAACTCATGAGACATTTTCAAATATAATTGTCGTTGCGTTAGGAAAAAAAAGGAAGATGGCTGAGTAAATTACATATTGAATGGCACAAATCGCTATAGGTACATTTAGATAGAAACTTTATTTACGTAAAATATAAAGAAAAAGAGCAATATTTTCAGGAGAATTATGCTTCTCCTTATTTCTACCCGAAACCTTAAATAATATCTTGTAGGTAGCCTTTTTAACGTTAGCATATAATTTTCATGTGTCTTTTTTTATTAACCTTTTGAAGAGGAATTTCCGATGAACTAAAAGTAGTTCATTATTAATTTCGATGGCAATTTTGCTTCCATCTAGGAATTTCCTTCCCTTGGGCCATGATTTATTTTCTGTTTTTTTCGGCCATCAATTTAAATAACTGAATGGATTTTTTAGTTACGCACTCTCGAGTTGACGGTAGGATGAGCAATTTTGATTTTTCGAATCGTTTTCTTGGAAAAAAATATTATGCGTCGATGCTTTTAGAAAAGATTTTCGGTGGGCCTCGCGAGCGTGACCGACAAGTGTTCCTCGTCATGGGATTCATCCAAACGGGCGCCCGCCAAGCCGAAAAAACTGCTCATACTGCCCAGCTGGCGTTTGACCGCAGCCTTCACCTTTCGCATCCCGGGTCCACCTCTCCTCCTCTGCGTCCTTCACGCTGCCGCCCGCCTACTCAATCCGCCCAGGCAAAGAGCCTCGTCTCCATTACCCGCTCTCCGCAGAGGCAAGTCTCTGCAACATCTCCCTCCCTAAATTAAATCCACTGTTTTTTTCCAACTCCCACTCCTTCTCTCTCTCATACTCTATAGCTCCCTCTCTCTCTTTCTCATCTTGTAAACTTTCTGACAACCGTGCCGTTTTCTAATTAAAAAAGTTGACGAGTTTTCAAAAGGTAGTCCCTTGAGATTAAAGCGTGGATGGATGTGGGAACAGCATTTTCGCGTGGATATAGCCTTGTTTTCGACACTCCATGTATGTATTTCCCTCGGTGGTCATCTCGTCACCTGACCCCGGGGATGACCTGGTTTTTTTATACTAAGCACACTGTTCAAGAAAAGAAATTGAATTTAGTTTCCAAAAACATCGAGACTTGATATGAAAAAGTCGAGAATATTTATTTAAATCGAAAATATGCTTTATGCAAGTAACTTGGTGCAAGTTTTTTCTTCCTGTAAAAAAGTTAAAAGATTCCCTGGAAGACAATTGCAAAATTGCAAAAACTTGTTGGGGAAATGCATGGCCATTTTGACATTTATATCACTTTATTTGACTCTTATTTTTTTTTTATTTATTTTATTATAAAATATGATCCCGGAATGATCAGTGTTGCTCCTTTCCTGCAACTTAGGTGCCGTTCTATAGCTCGTTGTTCTTCATATTCTATTTTATTCTTGAACAGCTCGATTAAATATCAAATTGATATTTTAACGGAGAATATTTTCTGCATGGTTTTCAGTGATCAGAACGAAATTCGACACCGTTTATTATTGAAACGCCCAGCTGACCACAGTAAACCGTATTGCAAATAGATTCCTCTTTGATTCCTACATATGTTATTTTTTCGTGTTTTCTCATATGCATTGAAACATTTGGGGGTAAATTCAAGAAGGTAAATACTTTTGCACCGGAAACACCGCCTTATCCAAATCGAAGTACTGAGATACGATACGAAATTGATTATTTATTAACACTTGCAGGTACGCATTTAGCATTCTTTAAAATCTCCAAATGAGTTTTTTTGCAATGATGCGTTCTCTTATATTCATTATATGAAGTAGATTGTAATGAGGAAATAATTGTCTTCTTTGTTAACCTATTATTGATCAAGATGGTGTATCACTATACATACTTTTTTGCACATATATTGCGAGCTCAGCATGAAAAATTTGACCTTATTACTTTTAATGATAAAATGAATTGCTGATAAAAAGTTTCTTGAAACTAACGATTCATTAAAATAAATTTTGAATAATGTGAAAACTCAGATTTTCTTCGTTTTGCCCCGATGGGTAGGAACTTATGCAAGTAGGTTGCAAGGAACATTTGCCTGCTTTTTTCTACTTGGGCATATCTTTCTTTCGTTCGTACGGTATGCTTGCTGTATCTGTCCGGTTATTTGTTAGCATCGTGCGGAGCAGAAAGTCCATAAGTGTAGGTATTGGGAAACCTTGACTAGTCTCAGCTTCTTACCGTTACTTTAAAAAAAAATATGTGTTCTATAAATGCAATCATAACCAATAATGTGTGTTTTCTCTGGAGTTCCTGAGATTATAACACATTGATTTTGATTCGGTGCTGGTAAATTTTATCTCGAGGCTTCTTCTTTACCTTGTTTCTTTAACTAAAGTTAGCTGCGGAAAAATGTTTGTTATTATCAAATGACGTCGGAAGGTAAATTTTGACCATTTCTTTAAATGAGTGTTTCTATACGTTAGCGTCCGCATTTTGAAAGGAAATATTTCCAAGACATGCTTCAAGCCACACTAAAGTAGAAATCAATGACTTTTTCAATGAAATATGAAGTAAAAATCAATAGCGTAAAATGATTTTTTACATGCCATCTGCTGATTACTGCCCTGTTTTTTAGATGAATATACAATTGCTTTAGCAAATTGCAAAATTTCTCTTCAAACGTTGAGGCCTGTTGAGGTATGATGCCTTGTTTTTATATCCATTTTTGCTCTGGTGTAATATGGTGTTACGGAATTTTGAAGAGATAAGTTATTGAGAGAATTAGAAAGAGAGGGCATTAGAAAAGGTAGAAGAAAAGTTGGAGTTTTGGACGCCGCGAGACAGGATTGGCGGTTGGCTTCTAGACGGGAACAGTGAAGTGATTAACAACAGAAACAATTGAAAGGGATCGCTGAATCCTGTGTTTGGGAAACGGGTGGAAATTTCATGGGAGATTTCAATATTAGTAAAACAAGTATAGTGGATTTTGCTTCAAACTTACGTCCCTGAATTAAATCGGTATGTCCATACTATTACGCAAATAAATTTAAAACTTGCTAACCTTTGAACATGTAGGTACATGGTTTAGCAAGACTGATTTTCGAAAGACTTGCTACTCCTACTTTATTTTCTAAATCCAACGTATTGCGGTGATCTTAAGCACACAAGGATAATATAAAGGAATAAGTTTGCAGAAAAAATAGAATTAAAATGTTATTTTTGTCGCGAACAGTAAGAAACCATAACAGTTACTATGGATCTTTTTATATAAAATTCTCACCTTCGCCAGGTAGTATAGACTTTTCACATGTTTATTGACTTATCATTATCAAAAAACACCTCACAAGGCGTGAAATTTCCCTTATGACTTTGCTTTCTGCACTAATTATTTTCTCGTAGTATCCATGCATTAGTAGTATTAGTAATATATCAGTAGAAGTACCTTAACCCACGAACTGTATTTTAGCATGTTCGCTAACGAAGCACTCTCCTAGTTTTTGGTTCTGAGTATAGACGTGCATTGTTCCCCTGACGGCATTTAGGTCCGCGCCTAGCGTCCAAGAGGTTCTTTGTCCGAGGTACAACCTTGAATTGGGACGAGTCTGGAATGGAATCACCCCGAGCTTACAAACCAGGGGAGTACTTGAACAGTACTTAATAGGTGTAGACGTAATGCCATAATCAATAAAAATTCAGCTACGTACACACTTCAAGGGTAGCTTAGGTAGTTAATGTACAAGGTTAAGCTTCGGACGGCTAATGTTACCCTGAGCGAGAGGTTATTAACGGTTCGGAAATGAGCAGAAGGAGCCATGATCACCGACAGAATTCAGTACAGGCAGGTGTTAACGCTGTCATTTTGACTTGTGAGCTTTACCATATTCAGAAACAGCCGTATCCACGGCCGGGCCTCATAAGTCAAGATTACCATCCAAGAAGAACGACTGCCGGAAATCAGGGCTGGTAGCCAAAATTCTTATTGGGCAGACATAAATTTTCGGCTGTCCCTGACCATGGCCGGAAACGATAATTTAAGGTTGTGTATAAATATTATCCTAAACATTCAGGGCCAGATACTGTACAGCCAGAGTAGGCTGCTACAGCTCAGGTGCCACTGTCACAATAAATAATAGTTTGACATAGTTCGGATCTAGCAGCTATACGTGTTGGTTGGATATAAAAATAAATGTTGGCATCCTTAGCTGTTGCTGTAGAAAAGGCGCCAATTGCTGATGATGACAGATTTATGTCATTTATACTGTGAATAAGAACACTGTATTATTTTTCCAGTTATTATATTCCTCTGAATTTGGCAATTAAAGTATCTGTACAAAATAACAACTGTAATAGTCGTCTGGTCACAATTTCCCACTTTTCCGTGCTCACTTATTCTTGATTCCAGCCGTGATAAAAATCTCTTTCATTTATTAGCTGTCTTCTGGGAGATAGTGCATGACATTCCTGATTGCTTTCTCGTCACTTAGCATTCTTGGAAGGTATAGAACTTAGTCATGACCAATCGATCGTCAAACTAGTCTGATTTAACTATTATATAGAAGGCTTTCGCGGAGTTTATCGTTGTTTAATCTCTTCATCTTCGGTTACCCACGAATTCAGGACGAAGATGCTGTACCTCGATTTTGGCCATCCTTGTATAGGGCATCCTTTGTACAAGCTACTCTCCTATTGGCTGGTTTCAGGATAAATCTCTTCCGCGTGTTGCGTCGCAACCTTAGTCTGGGTTCAAATTTGTTTTCTTCGGGACATATAACTTCTTTAATTAATCTCGGATAGTATCTGCTATTCTTTACTATTACTCTCACCTCTTCAAATTTTATGTCGTATCCTGACTTGGTCCAAGTGTGCTATGAGATTCCTGATAGCTTATTTTTTCATTTCACCGCCCTTAAGTGTTCTTTCATGCGCACTATCAATGACCTGCATGTCTCACTGATATAAGGTTATCCGTAGGAGCACGGAACCTATAATACGCCTTCGGGAAAGCCATAACAAATATTTTCCTTAGGTCATATTTTTAATTTTACATATTTTGTTATGATTTATTTAACCCTCTGATTTTTCCCTCAAGTGTTTCACTGAATCGTGAAACTATCCCGAAAAAGAGCAATTAACCATTTTTTGTGAGATTCTCCTGGTTTATCGGTCCCATCTCTGAAATGACGATCACGTTCACTCAGTTCAGTAAGTGTCCGCTCAAGTAAGAGTCTGGCAGAGGTGAGACTATATTTTTCATGTTCTCATGGTTAAGATATACACCAAAAGGGATGAAATTCTCAATGAAAAAACATTTGACTTTAACGTGATCCGAACCAGTATCTCTAAATGCCCGATCAAGTGTGTTAGCCAGTTTCACCACCGAGCCATCTTAATTGAAGGCGAATACCAGCGGGGGTTAGTGAGAACTTAATGTTTCGACAATGACTCCTGTGCTCCAGTATGAACCTTAGACGGGAACACATCTAGTTTCTCTCAATCCCCGCTGAAACTAACATTGAACTAAGATGGCTTTGGCGGTGTGACTGGTGAATACACCTGACCGGTAATTGGGAGATCCGGGTTCGAATCCCGGTGAAAACAAATGATTTTTTTCATGGTGAATATCTTCCGCTTTGTTGTAAATCTTTGCACCCATACTGCCATTGCATGACTTCGTGCCATTTGATTTGTGGATTCGCAATGCTTTGGAAATTGGTAGGTATGGTTAAGGTTGAATATTGGTATAGCTCCCGCAAAAGTTCCTCGCACAGACCTGCGCGGCGAGGAGGAGAGGAGGTAGAAGTGGAGGGGGTCATGAGGAATGACGGAGGGGAAGCGGGGGAGGCAACGAAAAAAAGAGTCAGGCAGGGGAACCCATACTACTTCAGGAAAAAGGCACGGGGCGCATACACGCAAAGCAAATTATTGAAATCACCCATCGCTATGACATGTAAAAAATTGAAGCGTCAGCAATGCATATAAATTCATGAAGATTGCCTCAGCACAGGTTTTCTCTTTGAGGCAATCCAGCTTTCTTGTTTGTATTTGTAATTAAATGAATCTAATAATTTGTTGGTTAGTTGAAAGCAATAAAACTTACTTTACTATACTTTACGTGAGACGAGTCAAAATGGGATGGCAGGTAGTGGTGAGTCATCCCACTTTTCGATGTCCTTGTGTTGGCAGCAATTAGAAAGATATTATGACCCACTACACTAAATAACCTTCCTCCTCCGTTCCGTAGCATTTCTAAACTTTCGTAGCTCATGTCCCAAAATCGTCCCCTGCGCAGCACCAGTAACTTTTGCTAGAGCTATAGGCTAGTTCTTTTTTTATTTTCTTCAGTGCAGAGATATTTTCAGCTGAAGATTTTCCACATTCAGTTAAATGTTGTTAGAGAAACGCAATTAATATCTTAACCTTCAATTTTGCCTATAACGCAAGCCTATTTATTCACTATAACTGTGAGTATAATTCTCGGGATGTTAATTATCCTACTTTGATTATAACTCACATGTCGCGTCACATTGCCCATTTTCTGCCGCACGCTCTGAATGGCTGCATTTCAGATTTACGTACGCGTGCAGGGATGGAAAAAAAGACGTCCTCGAGAGTTAAAAATTGCCACTGACAATGAAAATTACTTGTCACATTTGAGCTATCATCGCCGTAATCCTTGGCATTTTACTTAAAAAATAATCCTGTGAATGAGGCTTCATATCGCATTCTTTAACCTAATGCCTTCATACTAATCCCTACCATACTAATCCAAAAGGATTATATTTTTATTTTATTGCGTCCGATTTTTACGTAGTGATATCGAAGTTCCGAAAAAATGGGAAACATAAGTGAATGCGTATAATTTTAGTTTTTTTCCTCTCTTCTATGACTTTAATTAATTTAAATACAAAACATGCAGATTTTTCAGTGAGTAAATTCAATGAACAATTTTCTGGCCATAACAACTGCCTATATTTATTTTTGAATTTTCACAATTTGACTTCAGTTCCTTTAGTTTTTTTATGTTGATAACTCAAATACAAAAATGGCTTGTTGCCTATATCTTATATTCAATCGATTCCCGGGGAGTATTTGCTTCTTGTCACAAGTTTCTTCGCGAACATGCCATTAAAATAAGATGGAGAAATATTATTTTTACCTTCGTTTCACTCATTCTTCAATACAATGTAATTTCAAATTTTTACGTAAAATTTAGGTTGATTTTCGCAAATCTACGAAAGCGGTACCTTGGATAGGTTGGATTTTGCTATTTAAATGAAAGATAGACTCGCTTATCTTTAAGTAGCCAAAATATGAAAGAAATGAAAATATGTCACTTTCCGCTGTAATTATCAACGTCAACATTCTTCGTTTATTGAACGAGCCCAATGTTGTATGTACTCTCTTGCTTCGATTCCACCTATCTCTCGCTCTCTCTAATCCAATCTCTCCGCCAAGACGTCCCTTTTACCTCCCACCTAGCCCTTCCCACCTTCCCACGCCCATCCTCGCTTCCGCGTCTCCTTTTTATCTCCACATTCCCATTTCTCATTTCACTCCTCTTCCCCATTCCACCTCATACTCCTCCCATCAGAGTCCACCCACCCCCTCCCCCTTCTCTGTAAAATCTTGATCCGACGCGAAAGAAGACTGGTCTCGCATCGCGACTGTCAAATGTCTTCCTTTCCCCCTCCCTCTGGCGGCCGCCCAGGCAAACGACTCTGCTAGTTCACAGCGGCGCCGCGTTGCCCCGCGCGATCAGTCCAATTCCATTCTTAAGAGGATTTCAATGTTGCTTGACCGCTCTTTTTATTCCTATCTTTCCTTTTCTTGCTCTCGCTTTGCATTTTCGCATCTTCTCCCTCCTCCGCCCCAAATACATTTATGCTCTGTTTCCGTCTTCGCTATCGTGTAAAAGATCGTTTTACAAAGTGCTCGGGTCTCTGCTAAAGAGAGGAAAGGGGGAAAATGGTTACGTCTAATTTCATGTCAGCTCCACCTGGGCGGTTCTATCGTCCAACGTCGAGATGGACAAGGGAGAAGATAGTGTTAGGAAGATAAACCTTTCGCTCCATTCGTCTCTCGTCTGTCGAGCATATCGACAGCTTTCAGGAAGACGAAGCTGTTCAATGATGTCACAATATTATGAATGACTCCGCATATTTTCTGGCTTCGTCAAATTTGAATTGTTTGTCTGTTAACTCTGTGAAGTTCACCACAAGACATTGTTATGAAATATGTTTTGCTCATTCCACACTGCTGACTTTGCATGTAAGAACATTCCACTCACTTCTGTATCACGTACCTGCCCTTCACCAAATAACAAATTTTAGTAAATTAGAATTCTAGACCGTTTTTATCTACCTACTTCAAATTATACATTCCCTCATCTTCACCACCTTTTACCTTCTCCTCAACTACTTATTCTCTAACGTACCTACCTCATTTTCATGGTAAAAACACGTATAAAAAACGTATCGCCTCGGGTGAAAATGTAGTCCCTTCGAGGATAACGTGAGAGCGTAAGTTCTGGTTGGGGTTGCTAATAAAAGGTTTGGAATGTACAAAGTCCATTTATGGGCTTCTGGCTCTATTTTGGTATCGACATATTCCCGCATACTTACTGCTTGCGATGTCTCGTAATATTGAGCATCCAAGAACTGGTTAATTGTACATTTCTCGAATCGGTACTTGTGAAAGGATCAACAGTAAATCATTTTTTGCAAAAATTGAAAAAAATAGTGGACTATCTCAATTTGTCTCATGATATTCATGATGAATAAAAACACTTGGTAATCTTGTGTCTTTACCCAAGTAACCAAGTGTCTTTATTCATTATGAATATCGAGAACTTCCACCATATCCAGCCTGAAACAGTTGTATTTATTGTCTCATGATATTCAACAAATGGCCATGGGAATAAATACTTACCCATGTGTATTCGGAGACTTATCCAACTGTATGTCCAAATGCGAGGCATTTTGTACCACTCTCTAAATGAGATCACCACGCCATGGAGGATTTATTTTTTATAATATACTCCTGACGACCTGTTTCCGTTATCATTGGTTTGTGGAAGTCGTTCGCTGGAGAGGAGAATGTTTCTTTTTTGATTCATTTGGTTAGTGCAATACCGATTCTAAATGGATCAAATGAATAGTAAATTGCCTTTAACGTCTTATTCTTATCTTATTACATTCTGAAATCAATCTCATTGTGGTCGTTGGATAACTATGTATTTGGATAAAATTGACCAGTGAATGTGATATATTCCTTTGGTTACTTCTTTTGATAAAATAGATTAGCTATCCATCAATGATATGCAATCATCTCATTCTTCATCTTTAGCTGTTAGAAGACAAAACCTGACGATAAGTAATATTTTTGCCATAACCTTCGTTAGTACGAACACCGTATCTTATTTACTGTATAAAAACTTTTTATAAAGTAATTTTTTAACTGTAATTTCATTCCAGAGTGACAGTTTTGACCCAAGGATTATGAAAAGGTGAAAGTAAAATACGAGCCCAAAACTCTTACTGAAATTCCACCCTCAGCAATCATTTATTCGAAATCCCTCCCTCTTCCGTTGCTCGATATCCGCGGAATATCAGACCAGTAGAACATTCTAATAGGCTCTGTGCTTGCGACGTGATTAGCCTGCATACGATTTTTGCTGACTAGAGAGAAGAAAATTCTGAGTAACTGTGAGTATTAAGAAGCTTGCTTGTAAAACATTGCATAGTGAACTGGAAATTAGTTTTGCAATTCGTTCTTTTACTTTCCCTATCTCAAACAATGAAGAATGTAAAAAGTAACCTGTGTGCTAAACGACTGTCCCAAGGTCTGAAAAAAGGTCAAGTAACCCACTTGCGAGCACTTAAGTTTTTTCCGCATGGAATGGATTTTTTCAGTCAGAGATTACTTTGTATTTCATTAATTCTACTCGTCTGTTTGTGCATGGTTATAACGATGACTGTTTAAAATTTCGAGTATTTTTTAAAAGGTACCTATTGAAGAAATAACGCAGTCATTTGGGTTATTTGTTTAGAGAACACTACGAACTAGCAGCAGTAACAACTTTACGGCTTTTCTCCAAATGAGGGTGAGAAAATTCCAAAGAGATCCGCCTTAACCGGGTCCTCAACCTGGGTACCTCCATATCGCGCCGATTGCTCTGAAATTAAAAATATACTTGTTCATCTTATTATCAAATTTCGTGAAAAGTAAACATTGTAAGGTTCAAAGTTAAACTTTAAATTAGTAGACGTTAGTGCAATGCGCACGACGTGATTGCCATTTCCCAGTCGGGAGACATTTAGCTCCTTTGAATCCAATAAATATCTGATAGGGAACATGCGTTAATTTAAAAAACTATTTTATTTGTATCAAGTATTCTGAAATGTACAGGACATGAAATTTAACGGCACTCAATTTTGAAATAGTGAAATATTTATTCATAAAAATTAAGTGCGCTTGGTGGCGTGGAAACACTACGTCATCATAAACCCGGGGGATTTCATCAGGAACCCGGTACGGTATCGTTATTAGCAATACGCCGTATTTCCTTGTGATTTTCGTTTTTTCCATATTTGGCGAAATTATCATTTTGATTTCCTTTGCAAAAGACATAGATTTAATCCTTTTCGTTTAAATATATGAAATATGCATATTACAATGCTGCGTGGCAATACCGTGCGGTGATGTTAAGCTACGGAGATGCTGTTTTGGATGACGTGAAGTATTCAAATTTTCAACCACGCACTTTCTAAAGACAATTCGTCATTTCTGCGGTAGACGTGTAGGTATCTACATACCTATGGATTTTATATTTGAGTGCAAGAGGAAATTTTTTCGTCTTGTACAATACTTAAATATGAGAAATAAGATTTATGCATCTTCCCCGCTGGAAATAGGACGTTTCGGTTAGGCTTGTGCGATGACCGATTTTGGTCATCGAATTTCGATGAAAAAATTTCATCGAAATGTTTCGATGACGATGGCTGTCATCGATCATCGTATAGAGTGTGCACGATGATCGGTGACTATCGATGAATATCGATGAATGTCGATGATCGATGAATTACGATGTTCGATGACTCTCGATGAACTGTGCAGTAAAGATGAGCGATATATCGCTGTGATTGAATCACCGATACTGAAAAGTAGCAATCACAGCCTGTGACTAAATAATCGAAATCACTGTGACTGAATTCGGTGAATTTAGCCGATTTAGCTAAGGCTGCTACCGCTGCTACCAACTGCACCAGTGCAACCAATGAATACAATGCTACCACTGCTACTGCGTATTAACTGTGATTGAACGTGATCGCTACTTCTGTATCGTCTACCACAAACTTGAGGAAAAACATGACTTCCAAACATCCCACTGTGGCCCTGCCATCGTCCTCAAGGCGCAATAGCTGGGGTCATTATACTTTATACATAAATTTTAGATCTAAGGCGTTCAAATTAATGGAAAAAAAAGAAGAAAAATTAGTGATATAAGGATATCGATCATCCCCATCGATGGTTCTCATCGATTCATCGACATCAATGATTCGCATCAACTCATCGACTCATCGGGATCGATGATTCTCATCGACATCGATGATTCGCATCGACTCATCGGCATCGATGATTCTCATCGAATCATCGACATCGATGGTCGATGACATTCATCGTCATCGATTACAGTTATCGCACCGCGATTACTAAAATCATCGTCGATGACTTCGATTAATCGACTCATCGCACAAGCCTAGTTTCGGTAGCCTAACTAGACAAATGGCGTGATTACATGGCGTTATATCGAGAGTTCCCAGTAAGAATCCCGGTCTAGGCGATTGATATTTCTCTGTGGAATGGGAAATCAATCTTTCACGCTTAGGCTATTTCTCTTATGTCAAGTTTGTTTATAAAGTTTTCACTTTACGAGCATCGGGTGATCTTATGCGGTGTGGCTGAAAATAAAAAATAATTTGTTTACTCATGAGATATATATGGAGAACACGATCCACTGTCGTGTGTGATGTTATCTTGATATCTTGCTGATGAAACCATCACACATGCCCGGTACCCCTTGCAACCACTGGGAACGCAAAGCACCTATTTTGGCTTGCTAATGGGCCCTGTGCCTGCTGCAATTGTATTATGCGACGACCGTACCAAGCACGGGACACGACCCAGGATTTCGGCTGCAAGTTGGGTCATTTCCCGGTGGAAATTTGCAACCTCACGAGAATAACAATTAGTTAAGTTTGACTGTGGGTTTTAAATTGGGTTGAATCTTTTACACCGTTAAATAAACTACCTTGATAACAAGAAAACGGTACAAAATAATTTTCACGAAATATTTAAATTTATTTATTTTTTAAGTGTCTTTTGTCACGAACATTTTATGCTTGTAGGTTTACTGCTATGGTCTATCACCGATTGACTAACTTCATTAGAATAATTTGATATATTAATAGTTTTTAGAAATCTCCAAAAAGCATGTACACTATAGTACCTAATATGAATAAGATTTTGATGGACTTATGTATTTCTCTCTCTCTGTCTGCACCACGGTGTGCAATAAACAGAATTCATTCTTGTTTCAAGGGCAGGCACTTGTGAGTTGGCAATATTTTAATGAATAAACGATTTATTCAATTCTAAAACATTGGTTGAAAAGTATATCTGAATTTAACCGTCCTTAATGAGTTATTTTCCATCGACATTTCTCATCACCGTTCCTGGAATAAATTATTAGTTCTCAACACCTTCTGTATCTCTTTTTATTTATAGGATCTGATTATGAATGCAACTTTCTTGATTTTTTTACTTCAATTTATCTTCATGCGCTTAATTCAAGACTTCGTTTGCATGATCCCATTAATTAATCCGAGGTACAACCTCCATTAATATCGAATTCGACATTATGAAGAGACAGTGATGCATTTCATGCACGAATTCAGTGCTCCGAAAATATTCGTACCATTATATAATATTCCTTCTTGTTTTGATTTTTTCAACATCAATTGAAGTTCTTCCTAACAGAATATGCAAGAGATTGACCAAATTTCATTCTTGTCAGTATTTATTTTTATTATAAATTATTCCGGCGTTGACATAAAAAATTGCCTTTTATATCTTTCTTCTGAATGGCAGGTATCAAACTAAAGCTTGCATGCCTAAAGGCAGCAAGAAATAAATGTAGCCCAAACTCTCCTTAGTTAATTAATTTTTATTATAGTTTCTTATTATAAATATCATTTAATGATAGTACAAGGTTTTAATCGTTAGGTGTTTCAGGTATTTGAACCTTACAAATAGGAAGATTTGTTACTGTTATTTTAATATAATAACGATAAAAATGTATGTAAATCATTGTTTTCCAGTCTTATGGGTATCGAAAGTGTAAATACTACTTCCAAATAAATTGATGAACTTGAAAGTGCTTATAAAGTGCGTGAAAGTGATATAATGCTTTGAAGTAGTAATGCTCACTTTGGCATAGAATATACACCGCTAAATATGATTGCGCTGTGAATTTACTATTCAGCTATACATAGATATATGTAAAACACTATTTTTAGATAAATGGAAATCAATCCATTTTTATGTTGTTCTTGGATTTACTCAAGATACTCTTACCGTAGTTGTTAACTACCCTGTAAGCTGATGCAATACATAACTCAATGTTCGCATTCCTTTTGTTTCTTAAGGTAGGCGGCTTTCCAGCAATTTGGATATAAAGAAGGATTTACCCGCGAGGGAATCGTTATTAAGAGTGAATAAGAATTAATATATGTGCATATTACACCTCCAAGATCGTGCATAAGGAATTCACTGTTAATTGGCAGTTACGCACAAGGAGCCAATCCGTAATGGGCCGAGAATATGGCAGCTAATTAAATGGAATTATGAGATTTTGTGGAAGCGACAATGTGGAAAGTGCGGGCATTAATGCGATTTCACTTTATTTACCGTAATACTCAACGCATTTATTTGCCTATAACGCTTTTCGGGAGACGGGCGCCTTCTGGCGGTGCGTTTTTTTCTGCCGACTGTCGCAAAAAGTCACCCGTCGAACCAGCGTGGCGAAAGGCAGTGAGTGGAACAAGAGATCTTCCTGGGGGAAAAGGCGGGGGAGGCAGAAGCGAGTAAAGGAGGTGGAGGAAGGTTTGGGCATCGGGACGCGCATGCTCACTGAGTTATCGGAGGATAGGTGGGTGGTAGTTGGGTGGAGGGGGAATAGAGAAGAGAGACGAATGAATAGAATAGAATAAGTAGGCAAAGGAGGGAAGAAATGAGAGGAGTACATATAAGGAAAATAATATTTTTTCACCCAGAGAATGATGTGCTTATTTAATTAAATTACATAGCAGTGAAATTAGGCACCCCTGAAGTAACTTATGTATGTGTATGATGCCAATAACAGTTTTAAAAGTTTTCGGGAGTGATTATTTTTCGGCAACATTTACATATAGGTGGGTAGAGTAAAACCTGTCTAAAGTGAAATCGCAGGAGGCCATGCTGTATTTTTGGCTTAGGCGCGTTTTCCTTCTTAGGCAGGTTAAAACGATGGATATGGATTTATTTAGCAAATTTATAGATTGTTATTAGAATGTAGTCAATTCCGTTAACCTCAAGGGATCGAAAAGCAACACAATCACAGGATTTTGATATTTATTTGAAAAATAAATAAATTTAAGGAATAGGACTAAATTAATTGTAGTAAGGACTAAATTGATTGTAGTTCATCAAATACCTTTATAAAACCTCAGCCCATAGATTAATTAGATTTGGAGCTAAATAGCTGAACAAAAAAACTTTGTAACCACCCATTTGGCGCAGAAAAACCGTCTAGCATTTTAGCAGTAGTAATCCTGCATGAGTTCCTCATAAAATTCTCTGACTGTAATCTAATACAAGGCCTCAAGGGTGGTCTTCTCTCTCTTCCATTCCCCCCCCCCCTCCTGTACCCATACAACTTTTTTCTCACTCCTCTGACATCCCCTCAGCCAAATGCACGTTGTTTTTTGTGATGAAATTAATCCGTAGTTCGTTCAGGGTATCAAGTATCATCGGGGTGGTTTTCCAAGTATTTCCAACGCAGTTGATTTAAAGCTGACACCTTGTAAAACTATCCCTTCTCTACGTAGACGATCAAACTACACACGCTACGAGCATTCGAGAGATGTAAAAAAATAAAAGAGTTCAAATCCTAAGTTTGAAAATTTCTGTCTTTCACAGATACAAATACTATTTGTTGCAACACGAAATGCAATGCATACCGCTTTCCGTCCGAGTCTTGCAGGTTTCGCATTATGCGGGACTTTATTGAGAAAAATGTGATCATTATGAAATAAAATTTCGATATTTCCATCTTAGACATATACCCACCTCTTACGGTTGTTGCTGTATATAGGTTATAAAACGGATTAATACATAATGAGAAATTACTTGGTATATTCAATAATAAAACATGTAGGTGCATACATAGAGTTATCAAGGATTGGGGAATTGGTATTTACTCTGCCATCAAAAAATATTTTCTATATCTGTTTGAAAAAATAACCATTTTATAAACGGCTAAAAAATCTGCCCACATTGTTCGGAAGACATTTCTTTAGGCAAACGTTCAAATTTTTGTGGTGTAAAGTATGTGGATATCAATTTATATACCTATTCTTCAAAGTTAGGTCTCGGAATTCTAATTGTGTTGTTATTTCTTAGAATTATTTCAAATAGGCATGGTTTATTTATTTGACCTACTCCATTGTAAATGACTCGGAGGACCCTATGTACAAGAAGGTAGGGTACCTCGATAATGTAGATATAATAATTATTATTATTAAACGTCTTTATTGGGGCAAGATTGAGACTGAGTAGACCCTTCTTCCATTTAACCCCTCGTCAAAACAAGCATGAAATAATTACCTTTTGGTCTATCGAGCCTATTGAGGCAAGCCAAGTCACACAAAAAGAATAAAAAATTGCCATCAATGGTTTACAGCGAATCAACTGGCACATATAAATAATGTAGAAAGATGGAGAAAATATGGGGAAAAATCAAGAAATAAGGAGCTAATATCGTTGACGAAAAAACAAGAAAACACCCGCTCATGAAGGGGAGTGAGAAAAACCTGCGAAAACCTACCAATAGATATCTAAAGCTAATGTAACTCTAAATGGAACAATGCATGAAATATTGAAGAAGAAATGTAAAATAAAAAAAATAAATATTAAAAGTATAAATAATATAGATTATGAAAAAAATATAAAATGAAAACAAGCCTAATGTAAACTATAGTATCTGGGATTGAAAAGAATTTCATTTTTTTAAGATGAAATACATAGCAGGTACCCCATCACGCCGTGGAAGATAGGATAAGAAAGAAAGGGGAATTAATAGAATGAGGCGGGCGAAGGGAGGAAGAAATGAGATGAGTGTTAGGAATTTAATAAAGGATTGATATCAAGAGAAAATGAGCGTTATTTAAATAATAGTAACTAAGGTGTCATTTTTAAAAAGAAATTCGTGAATGGGCATCACGCCGTGGATGATAGGATTGGAATATAAGAGGCATGAATAGAATAAGGTAGGCAAAGCAAGGAAGAAATGGTATGGGCATAAGAAAAATAGGGAAGGAAAAATATCATTTAAAATAATAAATGCATACATACCCATTAGGTACGTCGTGAAGGATAGAATAGAAAAGAATGGGCATTCAATAGAATAAGGTGGGCGAAGGAAGAATAAAATGAGAGGAGAGTAAGGAGAAGGAAAAAGGGTGGATACAAGAGAAAACGAACGTGATGTAATAATAATAACTGGGATTTTCTATGATATTTATTTTCTGTTTTTAAAGAAACGCACTCATGAACTCGTGCATACCCACCATACCGTTCCCTTTCGCGGTAGACACAACCAATAGCACTTCATTCTTTTTATTAGGCCATAAAAAACATGCTCTTTTTTCATTTCCTTAAATATTGACCTGTTCTTGCTGACCTCCTGCACTTCTGCCACATCCATGCATTGCTTCATACACAATCTCTCGATAATAAGACTCTCAATAATCCTCCTCTTTACAGTGTCTGCCACCACATTCACTCTCACATTCATATCTCTATCTACCCCTTCCTCTCACACCATTTAATCCTCCATCATAAATCTGTTTTTCTATTCGAATCTCATCCATTCTCATAAACATGCCCCTATCAACTTAGCAGATGCCCTTTACCGAAGGTTCCATTCCACATTCTTTCATCATCTTTACCCTCTCTACCATTACTAAATCCCTCATGCATTTACCGCAAAGACTTCCATACCCTATACCCAACCCATTTTTAGTCTAATCTTGAGCCTATCTCGGAATACCGAATACTCATTGCTACACAGTAGTAATACGGAAAGGAGTACACATTTTTTAACTGCAACTTTTGCTTCATTAGAGAATCATTTAAAAGTTGTTGTCCATCATATTGCACACCATACCAACCAGGGGTATCGATGGCTTTAAGTAGTGGTTCTTGACGTTCTTACTACTAGGTTAACATCGTTAAATATAGCCTAAAACAATCCTGAGGCAATCCGTAATGGGAACCAGATTGAAGTACTGGATTCCTATCCCTAAGGCCCGGACTCGAAACCTGAGAGTTTCAGAAGAATACTTGGATGCTATATGGAGAGTTCAAGTACGGTCCTCCATCCATCGGACGGCGCATTAGTTATTTTAGGTCCCTTGGCGCTCATCGTTAAGAGTATTCTGTTTTGCCCTTTGTCGATTCCTAAATTTAGTCTTTATTCACCACGACCTCAACGTATCTCTAACGGTGCTTGAGCCTCAGTCATCAATCGTCTCTTCAAATAGCCAACCTAACAACAACGAAGCTAATAATTTGTGTGCGGTTATTAAGGAAAATAAGAAATGCGAGATAATACAATGAAACAGTGGTCTGAATTTTATGACATAATGTCTCTTTTTTTGCATTAATGGTGATAGGTATTGATTACCTGATCTTGTGATGGTTCTATGGTTTTTCGGGAAAATACATTCGATGAAGCGTTCTCGGGTATTTTACGCCAGGTCACATGGTTGATCCGCGCTCGGTTTCGGTCTCAAGCTTCCAGGGTATGAAGGCGATGGCAGTGTTATTAAATCCCTAAGGGACACTCTATTATGCTTTACTCAATAAATTGTAACTCTGTATATTCTTAACGTTGTTATTAAAGCGACCTTGAATTTCAAATTTAATTAGGGTGTTACATACAAGCATAAGGACATTAATCTAAACGAAACCATAATTTACAGAAACCAACTACCTGGAGAAATATATGGACAGTTTCCATTCAGTTTAAATGTTTTTAAGAACAGATGCAACTTTGTCTCTTTACAATATTTATGTTTCGTTTTATCATAATTTATTCCCTGAGGTTAATTTTGGTTACTTTACCTTTTCTATACTTTCATAGTGTAATGAAGATTTTTTCTTGTCACTTTCTCCTTTGTTTGAATGGCTTTGTAGTAATTTTAGGATACTGATATGGTGCTATCCAATCTCGTTTCTAGCTGTACTTAATTTATTAATTAAAAGAGAAATGGGTTCCGATAGTAGCTGCCATTGTGAAGGTATTGTTAGATTCGGTTTCAGTCTCTTTGGTAACTCAGAGGGATTAAAATATTGGGGAGATTTGTATTTCATTGTTATTGTGAGGGAGGGGAGGGAAGAGGAACACAGCAGTGGTAATCATGTCAAAACGTACTTGGGTTGGTCATTGATATGAGAGGTGGTGGTCGATGATCAGTTCACTCACCAGATACTCAATTACTTCGTTGAAAACTTAAAATTGTTTTCACGAGTCGAATTTTCTAATTTTCACTGCAAATGTAATACTTTAGGTTCAGGGTCTATACTAGGTACGCTCTCTAATAAATGTTTGGTTACAATAGATGATGATCCATGATGATCCAGTAGACGATGATTTATTAAATAATTTGTATGCTCCTCAGATCTGAAGAGCTCTACTTTGTAACCGTCGCTTCAACGTAAGAGAAGGCATTAATTAGTACGCTTCATCGATTTTTAAGCAGTTATTCATTCTTGACCAGAGATTTTGATGTGTGCATCTATAGTGAGTAGTTCAAAAGGTTCCAAGTGCTAATGTTTATGTTTGCACTGTCTAACCTAAGACCTTAATCCTTAGGCATTAACAACATATTTGCCGAAGGTGAGATTCGAACGTGCGATATTTGGGTTGAAAGGATGGCCCATTCAAAACTTAAATGCTGTAAACTTTTACTGTAAGTTGATTTTTGAGAAACTATTCCCATTACATGGAACTAAAGAATACTGCATCTGTTCTAGGGAAGCCCAGAATGATTTTATGCCGCATCTAACAAAAATTGTGGAAGAGAAAAATTATTTACCTTCATTAAGGTTATGCATTGTTCATACTTAATCTATTAAATTTTAATTTAAAAAGAATTAGAAACGTATCACGCTTCTCACTGCAGTTTATATCCCTTGTGAGTTTTGTACGTATACCTATATAACTTCAGAGTGCCACATAATTTCAAAATTCAGGCACGTAATGCACTGTCCTAGTTAACTAAGGATCGTGGGTTCGTATCCCACCTCGGTAATGGATGCTGTGTTTATCTTAGACTTAACGCCTTTGGCAAACCCTCCATTAAACACTGAACCAATATATCTAGTTTTTCTTCATCTTCACTCACATGATTATAGGCTCTAAGCCTATTCCCTCTTCACTTTCATCATTTGGTCATTGGTCTTCCGAAACTTCTCTTTCCTGATGGATTTCTCTCGGCATCTGCGTTTCATACCTACTCGTTTCATTTTTATTAGTATTCTTTGGTTTCATATGTGATGGGCTTCAAACTTAGCTCTTTTCTTGTCTTTGCATTCCCTATTCTAACTACCTACTATGGTGCAACCTTTTACAGATAGGAGAAATATAATTACTACTTTTCAATTGTATTTTTATTCAATATGAACGTTTACTGAGCGGAGAAGTTTCATTTCTAATTTTTTAATTTGATTGCTATGTCACTCATTCCTAGCCTACGGTGTTCTAATTTCTGTCATATTTTAAGATAAAAGAAACATGTACCGTGTTTCAAAATATGTAATTATTTTATCTTAAATATGGTATAATTTCATGCACCGTAGGCTTGGAATGAGTAAAATAGTAATCAGAAAAATACCTCATCGTTATTTAATTTGAAATAGAGAAAGACATGGCAGTAGCGGAGAAAAGGTTGGCAATGAGGATCTGGAGACATAAGGGAATGGAAGGGATGGACCAGGAGCGCGGGAAGAGATGAAAAAAAAGTAAGAGTCGGGGAAAAATATGAGGTGAGCATTCCGAGGCTTGCGTCCCCGCAAATGAGAATTGCGGAATAAATTAGGCCGATGGCACTTAAGGCAGGAAGTGTGCTGTCAGCGATGTAGAATGGCGAGGAGGGATAAGGGAGGATGGGGAATAGGTTATATAACCTCTCTTAAAAGAAAAGGGAAAGCACAAGCCAGAAAAAAAATATATTCGAAGAAAGGGAGGAGGCAATTAGCAGATCTCAACCCCTTGTCACATTCGCTCCTGAGGCCGGTCTCCGCCGACTCATAACGCCTGACGTAGGTCCCGAAAACGTGAAAAGATTTCTCTACCGTGTAGGGAGCGAGTTTTCACTCCAAAGGGATGACAGAGCTACCTACTAATGTGGCAGTTGCATCGTGTCAGTGTCGAATGGAGTGGTCGGTCCTCTGGGACCCCAAGTAGATAAGGGAAACGTTATAAAGATAATGCGAGGGCACGTTGATGGTTGTGTGTCGCAAGTGTGTGAGAAGACGAGGTATGACGGTAAAAATCATGCCATGGGGCTTAATTGTAAAGAATGGCTTAGAGAAATCAGAAGGGAGGATGGAGGAAGCCCGCATACATTGAAATTTCATTGTTTTGACAAGGTTTGTTTAACAAAGCATACCAATGAACCTAATGTTTTCAGGCGTAACTTTGTGGTTCCTCGTTATTCAAGAAACTAAAAGTTGTATAGCCTAAAATACAATTTTACTTCACTTGCCGTTAAGGGCATTTAACCTATGAATTACGCCATTATTTTGGCATCTCAAGTCGAAAAAATGAGTTGGTAAGTGAACTAAAATTGCATTGTGGACTATACAATATTTCCTTCTTCGAAAGAGCGGGAGTGAGTTGATTTGATTGATTGTAAGTGAAAATTTGTATAAAAAATCAACGAAAGCACCTTATGAATTTTTGCAACACTTTCGGGAAGGATGTGAAAAGTTCCAGATTAATTTTTTTTTCCTAAGTATATGACTGTTTAATCATCTCATAATTCGTGAAGACTCCTTGAGGTGATGGTATTAGGTATGAGTGAGTGATGAAAAAACGTTAAATAGATGCTTCATTAATGAACATATGTACATGAAATCAGCGACCCTATTTGGTATGGCCATCTTGGGAGAATGGCCGAGAGTCAAATAGAAAAACAGTTTTGTGATAGAGGATTGATTGGGTTGGTGTGAGAGGTAGGGATTGACTAAGGAGGACATGAGTGAATCCAGTGAAAGAGACTATAATGAGGAGGAGCATTGTGAGTGTACAAGGCAGTGTATATGAAGCAAAGCATAAATATGGCAGAGGTTTGCAAGGATAGGGCAGAATGGAGGAAGGTTTTTTGCCGGAGCCAGTTTTATGAGTCTAACGCCGTGAGTAAAGCTCTTTCGACGAAAGGGAACGGCGTGTGATGGTAATGTAAGTAATTTTGAAAACGGAGTCAAACATTTCAAAGCGAATAATTGATAGTCATTAGTGGAAGAAATATCTACCAAACATTGCATTGCTTCGACAATGAAAATGTAACAAGCCTATTCACTAAATACATTCTATGAAATAATAAGAGCTGTAAAAGATAAATTTCATTTATTTCGTAAGTTCTGCATTCTCAGTCACTGAGAGGTCAACAAACGTTTCTTGCATGGAAGATTTAGTTTAAAATCGTCATATTTTGGCTCATTCTTAAAGGCTTATTCTACCTTTCTGGGATCGCAGTGAGAAATATGTCCGGCAGTCAAATGGGTAAAATGGTATGTTAAAACCATAGAGTATATAGTTCAACAGAGGTGGCGTGACGAATTTCAGGTGAAGCCACGGTGAAAGTTGTCCGCCATATTGAGTGACCGCAAGAACACTGATTTCCGTAAGAGATCGTGAGACGGGAAGACTATTCTGAAGACGAGTTCTCTACTCTTAGGGGTTCCATTGTCCTTTCCTTCTGTTGTTTTATATTTAGCAATAAAATTATCACTCCCTCAAATACTGGCAGGTATAATTATTAACTCAAATGACAGTTGTGAATGATGCCAGCAGCAGGCCTACAAGAACTACGGTTATTGATTGGGGAATAAACTCGATACTAATTATTTGTTTTTCATCAGCATTGTCAATGAAACATTGGGGTCTAATGTTTTCACAAATTAGCTACTCCTATAAATCACTGAGAACTCAGAAATGTGACACATTCGAGGCTATTCAAGCCACCAACAATTTTGCTCTTAATTGTGAGGTCTTAAAGGGGTATAGTCTTTAATGGTGAATAATTTTGAATTTCAGTAATAGTTCAGTTTCAATTTGAGTAATCCACAGAGTTTCACGATCCATTTACATTCAGGTTCTCTCATTAAGAAGCCAATAAAATAATTAATTGCCTTAGCTAATGTTAATATAGATGAGGCTATTAAATGAAATATCTACATAGATTTGAAATATAAATTTGACCTGCTTTGTAACAGGTATTCGAAGTGGATTTCAATCTCATAAGTAAATCAATGTAGAACAGTTAATATTAAATCAATTATAGATACATTTTATGGTGGGAAATATTGCAAAATTAAATTTCAATATAGATTACCATGATATTAATGATTCATCAAGTCATTGCAACTCATGCTTCCCATTTGCATTTTACTGAATAAATACCACAAAGATAAGTTACTATACCTACTTAAGAATGTGTGTGGCCATTAACAAAGTTCTGGTTGCTTTAAAAATAATACTATAAATAAATAATACCCATATAAAGTAGTTAAGGTAGCGGAGCAAATCGGACATTGCACAACAATCTTTCATCAAGGCCGTTTTACACGATGAAAGATTTTGCACAAACGTATGTACGTGAGATTGTACGTTTGTCTCAACGAAATTAGAATAGGTTCTATTTCCCGTGCAGGCAGTGAAACATTCGCACAAGCGTTCATGCAATTTGCCGCTTTACACGATACATTTTGCTTCATGCAAGAGTTCACGGAAGAGTTTGTACAAACAAATGTACCGTGTAAAACGGCCTTCAGACTTTGAAAGCAAACTTTTAGCATACTTCCATGCACTCTGGGAGCTGATTGATAATAAAGGGATACTTTGTGACTTCCAAAATATTATAAAGGCACGACAGGTTTCGAATATTCAGCCATTTTCAATGTCCTTTTACCAAGCCAAAAGTCCATTGTATACTGAACCTTTGATTTCAAATACAGAGCTCTTCAAAGACAAACGGAATAGCCATTGGAATGGGAATTCTATGCGCATAACGAGGCGTCAGTGACCCTATTATGATTTATAAATCATCACTCATTATCGTTTATTGCTTTTGTTTACTTTTTAGCTGTCCAAAACGACGAAAGTCTTATGTAAGTCTGCCTCTTTTACCAATTAATAGGTAGAGCTAACTAATAAGCCGTACTTTACGCATTTTTCCCTAACGGCCAGTAAATTTTATATTCAAAACTATTTGCATTTATTATTATTTTATATATATATTTCCTTAACTCTTCAGGTGTCTCATTATTTTTTATTTGGGAGACACTAAACACATACCATCAAGAGCAGACGACATGCTTTTCATTGCTCCTACCTGCCGGTTTCTTCATAAGATCTACTGGAGGAGTTGACAATATATTCTGTATTATCTGCCTAACCGATACTATCCCTAGTTCTCATAATTCAACATTTTATAAACAAAAAAGGTGTAAATATCTAAGTTTACGCCTATTCTGCTAATAGTATATCACGGTCACTCAATATGGCGGACGGTTACGCCCACCCGGCTTCACCTTCGCTTACGGCCGAGTATAGGCAGCGCCACCTCTGGTACCTTAATAACTCTATGGTTAAAACCCATTAATTTCCGTGGAGCCTTTCATACAGCTACCAGCCAGATAATAGATAACAGCAAGTTGGGGACAATATTTCATTTCGTGCTAGACGGCTATGGAGCATCATTAATCGTTTTTTCTTCGTGAGAGTGCGACTGCACTTGCATGAAGGAATATTTAAAAGCTCATATCTATGTACGTCATTTCAATTAACTTTTTTGGAGCTTTGGAACTTGTACATTCTTGTTGAATATTTTCACCCGCTTGGATTTTATCATGAAAAGTTGACAGAAAACATCTGGGTGTTATCTCCTTAGTGGATGGAATTTTGGATGTTGTTATTGTTTAATGGATTGATATGAATGAACTAAGATGCATATAATCTGTTTATATAAAACAGGAATTTGCTTTATGAAGATTCTAGGAAGTTGACAGCTGGATGCAATATTACGTTTTGTGGGAGCTAGCGCTATGGAGCGTGCTGTATTGAGCGTGGAACATCAAGAGAGCATAGATAAATGTGCATCCCAAAGGGAATATTTTCAATTCACATCTACGTGTAACTTATCTATCGTGACAAATTCTTTTTGATATTACGAAGCTCTTAATCCAGTAGGGATATTTTATCAAGCTAGGAGTTAATTATAAGCATGTGAAAGAAAACATCTGGGATTAAAATCAGAAAAAATTACTTGATCCTTTTTACCTCATTCACGAAGTTATCATGAAATTACATTGGTTTAAAGTTAGGCCCACTATTACTAAGGTGAAGCAAAATCGTCTTATCACTTATTGACAAATAGCACTAATATTGGCAAGATGTTAAAAATGGAAGAATTGTCATCAGAATAACTGTAAATAAAGGAAAAATTGGTTTTGGGCAGCATGTGTATTGCCCCGCAGGCTTTACTATACTTTATGATTAATGCATTTATATAAATACCAAATGCGACCTCTACTATCGGGCTAAATGACATCAAAAATTTATTATTTTGTCCATTTAGTTGTTGTTAACACTGTAATGGCAGATGTGATGAATTCGGCTCAGCTGGCATTTAGGGCTGAATCTCATAGTCACACAGCTTATTTACCGATACTAAATGCTCCAAATTCGGTACCATCATAACCTATGAGCGCGCAGAAATGATTTAAAGAGTCCTGATTTTTTTCTGCTATCCACATTATTTGTTCATAAGGCGGATAAAATCCATTCCTAATAATGAAAAGGTAAAGTATTTTCTACGTTCAAAATACATTCTCTTAGGACTGACTAAATGGCGTGAGAGATTTATTACTTAATTCATCTGCTACTTCTATACTCTTAAATACTAATGTGTGCTGAACTGGGCCCATATATCTGAAGTTATTTCATCAGCTCATTTACCAACGCCTAATATGCCGAATTCGAGACCACGAAAAATTTTGAACACTTAATTTCTAATTCTGTAAATAGTGTAAATCTTTCACCTACTTTATTTAGCGGAAAGGTGGAAAAAATCCTTTCTTAATAATAAAAGGTAATGCATTATTGTATTGCACGTGAAAAATATGCGCTCGTCAGACGGTATGCGTGGAATTATAAATGCATTGTTTTGATCAGCTAGTTCTTCTGAACCCTGATGTCCAGGCCCGGCTTAAGACAAAATTTTAACCCGGGTGAGAGAATACCTCCCCCCCCCCCGCTTACCAAAACCTATTAACCAGTTACAATTGTCATATCAATATATTTACCAATGCCTTATGAGCAAATTTCGGTGCCATAATAAATATGAACACATTTAAAAGAATGCTTTAAGGAATTATTTATTTCTTTAACCACCTTTTTTATCGAAAAGGAGGAAAATATCCTTTCTCAACGATAAAATTTTCATCCAGAAAGGGTTAAGCACCTTTTGTTTACTTGATCGGTCCAACGGTGGCATCAATCGCTTACTCCGACTCGATTCCTTCATGACAAAAACAACTCGTTTCCTCGAGGATATTGCGTCAGTTTGAAGACGCGGCACTTTGGCGGATGTTTGGGAGATTTGTCCTCCTATGCCTTCGCGGCGTTGTGTGAAAACTCCCGCTTTCCGTGAATCTCAGGATGAGAGAATGAAGGTAGGTGGTGCCAATCCACACCAAACTGAGCTCGACAGCTGTATGTTAAACGTAAATGAAAACCATTTGAGTGCATCAATGTGGCTGTGGCAAATCAAAGAATTTGCTTCTATCCAATTCTCTCTCCGTCTTTTCTTTAGTTAAACTTTATTAGTTATATTTTTCTGTGGAGGATGTATTTGGTGTGTAACGACGGATCACTTTCAATGAATTCTGCAATTCTCTATGAAGCGTTTTATTTATTTTCTTTACAATACAAAACAACTTTCTTTCGCGGGTCCGCTGCACATATTATTTCACTCCCAACCATTTCAACAATCCCTGTCCTCTCCTCCGTCTGCAAACCTCTCACAGCCAACCAGCCCAAACAGATCATTGCCGCGATTAAGAAAACAACCACACTTTTAAAGCAATAAAAATACAATTTAAATAATGAGTACATGTCCAAAAACAACGCCGAAACATCAAAAGTTCAAAGGGGTAAAGGCATGTGTTAAAGGGTGATAGAGGTGAAATGTTGGGCATGAATGGGAAAGGGAGGATAGGGATAGGAATATCAGGTAACGTCAAATTAAGTGATGGATACGAATAGTTTTTGAAAGGTTTTTACATGAAAATATGGTCTCTTGGAAGGAAAGACTAACTCCCCGAGATCGGGTTGGTAATAAGTATGACAGTCCATAAACCTAAAATATATTTAGAATGTTACCTATGATGATTAGGTTTGGCAGATGGTACTTATATATTTTCCCCTCTAAGCACCGCAAATTTGCAGAAACTCCACGGCAATCACTGGTATCATTCATGAAAATATTAACAAATTTTGTGAGACTTTCAGAGCAAATATTTTTTTTATCAGCTGTCTTTATGACGACCATGTAAATAAATGCAATGCAAAGTACAGCCCAAAATAATCCACTAAAATTTTTGTCTTTTCATGATAGGTACTCGTATCTCACGAAAAATATCACGGAAATGCAATTCATTCGGGAAATATTAAAGTGAAACGATCATTCAACGAGCCTTATTTGGAAAAAAATCGAAAATTTTGCAACTCAGCAGCATCAAGGCTGTGGTGCCAGAGTGTATTGGAATTAAAGTAGCAATATCCAAATAATGGTCGAGTCCAATCGTCGCGACGCGTCGTCGGGACGTTGATGAGCCTGCGCGTCAATACCTCGTTGTTGGCAAGCCTTCACTATTTCAGAGCTTTCCTATTTAAGGCCTATTACACAGGAGTCAATGATAATACTCCTTTGAACTTAAAACGAGTTTGTTGAGTTAATTAATACATTCACGCATTAGTTACGCGCTTAACCTACATTTAAATGTCTTTAAATTTACATTAATCAGTATTTACATTACTCACCTTTTTTACATAGACCGAACATCCATAACATAAACTTGAGGTATATTCTCTCTTAAATTTATAAATATAATTTATTATCCTCGCATTTCTAGTTCTGTTTTCTAATTGTCCGTGAAATTTGACGTGAAAACCTTACCCAATTAAAAAGATAATTCAAACGTGACACCGTGCGAACTTGGAATGCCTCGGTGGTCTTTCTGATGAAGTTCCGAATGGGAAGAGAGATAGGGAAAACAGGGCGAAAGATGTGAGGCGAAAATAGGAGGGAAAGTGAGGTGGAATAGGAGTATGGAGAGGGTGGTCGTAAAGGGTGGGGGAGAAGAGGGGTTCTCTACGCGGTATCAGGGAGGTGAGGGAAGAGGGGAAGGCGGGTGGGGTAGGGAATATGGGCGGCGCGCGGCGGAAGGGGGCGGTAGTAGCGTGGAGAGGCCGGGCTGGCAAGTGTGCCCTCCCGCTATTAGCGGAGGCAGTAACCGCGTGGCCGCCAGGCTGGTCGGACCCGCTCCATGCGACCGCCCTGGACCGTTTTCACATCTCTCTCTCTCTCGCGCCGAACCGTGACGTGATCATCCGCGTACGCGAGAACCAGGGGAAAAGAATTTATATTAGTGTTTGTGCTTGTGGGGAAAACCAGTGGAAAAATGTTCTCCGCACCCCCTAACCAATACAGTGAAGTGAAGCTACCCCGTTCATTCCCCTAAACCATCCCCAAGTGTGCATTCATGTTTGTCTCTCAAATCTCCTCCCCGTTCTAACCCTGTGAAATCAAACCAGTTCTTTTTTTCTCCTCCCTTTTTCACTCTTGGATAAGTTTTTTTTTAGTTTCATACCCCATTTGTTTCCCCCCTCCACCAAAACATGCCCAAATCGCCCTCGTGTTTACCAGTCCTCCGTTGCCCTCCCAAAGCCCCCCCGCCAATCACCCCACTTCTCGAAGTTCTACGATGATATCCCGGCCCGCCAGATCGTCCTCCTGCCCCGCTATTCCGGGCCAACCCGACCCACAGTCACCGCAGCCCGATTCTCCCCCACCCACCTCACCGGAGGATAATCCTCCGGTCCCGGAAACCTACGACCTGCCGGAACCCTCGCCCGTGTCCACGGAGCTTTCCCCCGGAAGCCCGGAAGAAGTTTTGGAGGCCAAGGAGGTGGACGAGGAGGATGCTGGGATAGAATCGGAAGAAGCCGAAGAGGCGAGGACTTCTCCCAAGAGGAGGTTCTCCACGGAGCGCAAGTCCATCTCGTTGCCGGAGACTCCGTATAGGGGCAAGTTCTCCCGGTCCCGCTCCGTCCCGGAGACGGGATGTCACCTCCGGGAGGTTTCGTCCCCGACGCCTCAATCCCCACCGCCACCGCGGGCCTCCAACAACAACTCTCCGGCCTCCAAGCAGAGGCCGGACCTTCCGCTGAGGGGCCCGCTGCGCCTGGGCGCGGGGTCTCCGCTCTTGAGGAGCCAGCGGTGGAGGTTGGCGGCAGCGGGCGCAGGATACGCCGGCTTCGGTCCCGCCGGTCAGTGGAGGTTGTGGCAAAGGTATTACCCGGAGGGAGGATGGGGCTGGGCCGTCGTCACTGTGTCCGCCCTCGTCAACATTCTCAACCACGGATTGCAGCTCTCGTTCGGAGTCCTCATCGGCCCGGCGGCGTTCAAGTTCATGGTGCCGGAGGTCGTCAACTCAGGTATTTCCTTTTTCGGATTCATCTCCATGAGAATTATTTTTTGGAAAGGAAAAAGTGAATTGATTGGATGCAACATTAACCCTGAATTAGTCCATTATTTCCTGTGGCGTATTCGTGTCCATGTGAAAATATATTTCGTGAAAAAATAAAAAGGTGGGTAAATCGGATGCAACAACCGGATCGGGTGTTAGTGATAAAACCAATACAGATACAAATTCGGTTATGATATTCAAATACAGGTGTAAATACGGGTAAAAAATGTGGATACGAATGCCATGTGTGGTTACTAATGCGGAATCGGGATAACGGAATACTTGATAGAATATGAAGTCTTGTGTAAGTGACACATCGATTTGACTTTTCTTGATAATACGTAGAAAATGTATGATAACAAGCCGATAAGTTCTGAAAATGATATGTAAAATATAACATGAGGCCACCTCAATTCTTTGATACCTGCAATTGAATGTGTGGACGCGAAAAATCGTTCCTGTTACTGAACACGCTTAAAAATTTTTAAAATTGCTGTGCAATATGCAACAAATGGACAGCGTAATAGCCCACAGTGTTAGCGGTCTGAAGTGTCTTGGGTTGAAAGCCACGTAAGGCCAATTTGAGTGCCCTTGCAGTGCGGTAAAATCCTTGCGGTGCGGTTTTGGTATTACAAGTAGTTTTTGGAAAACCCCCAGGTTGCCTGGGAAACTGACCCCATTACAGTAAATGTTAATTCCGAGGACGATGAGTGATTTTCATCAAGGACTTTCGTGGTCAAAGTGAAGGAATATTGTAAAACAGATCCATAGGATTATCTTTACCAGTTCCACATACTTTTACTTCTCTCTGCTCTGTGTTATTTTGACCTGAAATCCTTACCTGCTCTCAAGAGATATTGAAATAAAACTCAACAATTCCACTGGTTATTCATACTTTTAAATTGTTTTTATTAATTTCACAGGAATTTGGTATATTCAGGAAACAAGATGTAGCATATAAGAACTGTAGCATCTTAAGGAAAAACGTTATTTCCTGAAAATGCTGCAGTTTATATATATTTTACATATTTTTTCCTGATAATATCACAGCGTGCTTGAGTTTGCACAGAGTATAGAGTGTAAGAGTACAAAAACTAATTCAAACAATAAAAAATATATTGGGTGGTATCATTAAGTTATTTGAATTTCTGCTCCTAAATAGTGGCTTCCTGACGAAGTTATAGTCGTTGGCATACTTTAAAGGGTTCAGAAAAGCATTAATGAGGAGATACTGCCCCTAAATATCTGTAATCCTGCCCGCTCATACATCATAGTTAACTTGACTGAATGCTCAGGGGCATTTCCTGGCCACTCATTCTTGGAATCGTATGTATTTTATTATAGTTGAATGCGCGTTTCTCAATCGTTGTGAGTTCTAATTTACTTTCTATTTTAGGGACGTACTCCCGTTTATGCTTCGAAGTTGACATACTTCAGTATAATCCTGTAATACCAATGTAGTCATCATATAAATAGAGAGGGCCGTGGCAGTAGTTGCGAAAACATTTTAACGCCACGATACATTATATTAACTATTTATCCCTCCCGCAATCATTCTGTGCTTCTTTTATTTTCCTTTCGGTTTTATGAAAATCTTTTTTGCAGTATTACATGGGAGTATGCTTAAATCATTTTATTAGTAGCCACCTATAGCGTGAGTCGCAACAAATCTGTAACATCTGCGGCGTTTGTTATGAAACGAAAGTTAATATACCATCGGTGACCCAGTGCCATATGTGGCTTACGCAAGGGATCTTACTTCTTTCGTGACTCAAAGAAATTATTAGTAGAAGCCTCGAGTAAGGGTCGGGGAGGGGGAATATGCGTGGAATTTTAAGGCAAGGGGACACTCGGCGCTTTAACGGGAATGGAATAATGAAGGTAGTTGATGTGACAGGAACAACGACCCCTTAGTCAAAACAATAGGATGAAATTTCTCTGTGGGTACATTTCATATTGACCCCGACCAGGAGTATTTAACCCCATAGTAACGAACATAAAATCATGGGTAGACGGTAAATGGTGCATTCACTTACTTCCGCCATCGGAAAAAAACACGAGGCTAGTCAAGTGTTCCTCCTTTCTCTTCTCCAACTTGAGTGTTGTGTCGGGACATGAGTTATGACCGGAATGAATGTCATATTATTTTCAACGCAAGAACAGTGAATAATAAAAATGTGTTCAATACTATCCTAACGTTAGAACTCCTTGATCTCAAAGATTTAAGAGCACCCTACGCATGAAAAAATGGGCAGATTCAACTGTAAAATACGCACTGGCATCACTAGAAATTCACTCCATTATTTACACCCGTACTGTGAACGTCTGAAACAAACCATGGGCAAATCCTTTGTGAAGCAAAAAGTCTATTACGTGAGGGAATAAGGTTTTAGCTCACCAGTAGATCCTGTAGTCGAAATGGGCGTTTCAAAGTGTGACGTGTGAACCGTTTTCAAGTAGATCCCTGGCGTATAATGCACGATATGTCGACGCTCAACAGGCAGGGTGATGAGAACTAGTGTCCAAACTATTTATTATTTTCTTTTGCTGAATTTTGGACGAGGATGGAGGAGTAAACTTGGGTGGCAAGAGAAACAAACTAACAAGAGTTGGAAAATTTTGGGGGAGGAGGTGGGTGGCATTCGAAAAAGGTAGAAGTGGTTGGATGACGTATTGAGGGGAAACAGGTAGTTGAAATGGACGATAGAGGGACGAGTGTAAGGGGAAGTGATAATTTCGGACAGCAGAAGAGAGTAGAACAAATGAAGAGTTAAAAGGTGGTTTGCTCCCGACTCTACTGATTGATATAAGTGAGAGTACTTGCCTTATCCTTTGTCTCATTTAAAATATAGAATAGATTACATTAAAATAGAATGTGGTGATATAAGTGACGAGAAATATTATTACTATTAGAGCTGTCTTAAGATACGTACTTAAAAAGTTATCTAAATGTACCATTAGAGCCAATGCAAACTATTCGTTGGTTTTCATATTTACGTACCTTTTTATTTTTGGTCAACATACATTGCTGACATTACACTCATAATATTATATTTTAATGCATAGTAATAGAATGATGAATAGGAAGTTCCGACCAAATTGATTTTTTTAGTTTTTTGAGTGAATAAATTCATATAAAGAAACAGAACATGTTAATTTGCAAGCATTATTATTACTAAATAGTACTTTTTTGTGAAAAGGGCGTTTGTGCATGGCAGGAAAATACTATTAATTGGAGGTAAAATCTTCAATGGTTTGCCAGGTAACTTTGTGGAATTTAGAGTTCATTGTGAAATCAAATAAACTTGCTAACTTCCACACCGGTTTATCCGCTTGATACTAACCTTAATTATCCTCTTGATAATGGCACGGAAGAATTGAAACCAGTCGGGCGATCTTACCAGTGTTACGAAGTTTATTTAATCTCACAATGAGGTTAAAATGTTTCATTTGTGATCAAATGGTGGGGTACGCTTCTTCATAAATTACATGAATAATGGAAAAAAGATTTTTATATAATTTACTACACTTCATTTTATATTGAAACATCCTCCATGAAATGGTACTCCCAACATAGAGTATACTAATCGCCGCATAGTTGGTGAGGGATCGAGCGACATTCCTGGGGCAAAAAGATTCACCGGAAATGCCGCGGATCCTTCGAATAGTCGAGGGTTCTATGACACACCGTATGTGCCATAGAACCCTCTAACTTAACATGTTTAACGACCATAATTTTCATGTTCTCTTTTTTTGTGGTCGTGAAAAGTTAACCATGGGAATCGGATGATTTTTTTTCAGGGCATTGGTGTCCCACTACAGCGGCCCAGGCTCATAACGAGATAATGGCGGAGGTTTTTCAGTGGAAACTGAATTTTATAATATTGCGTTAAGTGCCTTTATTTTACTCGCCAATTTCTCATTTTTCTTACCATGACTAACGGTTCATTGTATGAAAAACGCATTATTTCAATTAATAATCAATTTTTAAAATTATTTAAAGTGTTGAAAGTAGGAGGGTATGAGGTGTGCCGTATAAGCCGTGTGTTGCGGTGATTCACTCGCTACCGGGGCCACCGCGGGAGTTTTCGCTTGAGTGTGGGAAGGCTGGGTAAAAAGGTTTGAAGTGGTAGCACAATCATTCAATCCTACAGACTAGGCTCATGTTTACGCCGGGTATTCTACTGCCATTCCTTCATTCGCCAAATTATCCTTCCGTGAACACCTACTCACTCATTGCCAATAACTCAAATATCCTCTGCTATCGATCACGTTCCCAAAATAACCAAATCAACGTTTCGTTACTTGCCTGATGTGTTAGATGCGGAAACCCTTTTTTAAGAGAACTGAGGATGGTTTTTCTTTGCCTATCTTTTAATTTGCCTACGCCGTGCATGTATCTGGTATCACTGTTGTTTATCTGTCAATTTATGCATTTTCAAAATACGTTAATACACACGATCCCTTTGCCTTGATAGCGTACCAATATTGTAGTGCATGCTAGTGAGGTTTCGCCTCCTGGCAAGCATGAGATTTATGCTAATGCATCAATTTATCGTGTTTAAATTAACTTTAATTGGGTATAGTGTAAAAGTTCGTCACAACTCACCCCCTGTCAAACACCCTTGAGGTGGAATTCATTATGACAAAAAACACGGTACAAATTCCACTATTTTTTTGCCGTCTTCAATAAAAAATAGTGGAATTTGTTCTGTGCTTTTTGCCAAAATGAATTAATTCTATACTTAATTTCCACGAAGTATCGCCACAATCGGTTAATTTGATCCTTGAGGTGGCTTGCAGGGTATTATGTATATGTAATTGTAGAAATGGTGGTCTCCCTATGCTTCTTTTCCCTAATGGTAATTTTCTTATGTATAATTCTACTTTTACAATGCTACTGTCAAACATTTGGCTAATGTGGTCGGTCCACTCTATTTTTCTGTTCAGTTCTCACTCTTTGATGCTTTCCGCTTTTTGTATCAGTCTTATATCTTCGCTTATTTCCCTGTCTTATAACCTCCTCCCACTTATTTATCGTAATATTCTCATCCCCCTTTTTATCATATTAGTTTCGTATTTTGTTTTATCTGGGCGGGCTATAGCTGTGTATGTCATTATTGGCCCCATTGCTGCTTTATATGTACTTGATTTAATCTCTATCTCATTTGTAATTTGTTTATTTTTTCCGCACTGAATCGTGAAGACTTACAGCTGATCTTTTTGCTTTAATGGTCTGCGGCCTCAATTATTCTTCAGCATCGCCATGTTTCTACTATTTGATATGTTAATTTCATTTCTTGCTCTATAAACGTATATCTTGCGCAGCCGAGGCGCACTTTTTGGGTGTTATAGATATTGCCATGTAAAGTTGGAGAAGTTAGCTACATCTTCCTTGATAGACCTCTTTTGGAATACACTGTCAGTATTTAGGACGCTTAAGAGGTAGGCTCAAATTCTAAATAAAAGGTAAAGGTAAAAAGTCGTAAAGTAAATGGTCGTTAAGATGATTTCTTTATTGTTCCAAGCCTCCTGCAGCTACTAGGGTGGCAGTCGCTATGAGACCGATCGTGAGAATGTAGGCTTTATCTTTTGAGCAGACCAAAGTATACAGTAATATAAGAAATACATCTTAAGAAACCCGGCATGCTACGGTAGATTAGGTAATGAAAATAATATCAGGGGAATAGACTGAGAAACTGTGAGGTAAACGTCATTTTCCCGCGGAAGATATGAGAGCATAATAGCTGTTGCTGAGAATTAATGATTTATTTGGTCAATAAGTAGAGTAGGTATTTATATTATAGTGACTTTCTCTTAATTTTCTACGAAGTAGGTAGCAAATATCGCATGCATCATATCTAGTTCTATTGCATTGATAGCATATGATGTAGTACATGTTTTTGATTTTCACCTCTTGTGACATGTTTATACGTATGCATCAAAAGTCGTATACTTTTTAGACGTTCGTCAATTTCAATAGGGTATTTGTACTGCATTTTCCAAATCACTGCGAACATACAAATTACGCGGTCAATTGTAACGATTCACGCACACGGAGGCAAATATATAGGTACACCAAAGGTGATGAAATTAACCATGAAAAATATAATTTGTCTTGACTGGGATTTGAACCCGGATCTCCCAATTTCCGCTTTATTTCCGTCCAAATGGCTAGCTCAACTGGTCGGCAGTCGGGTGATTCGTGTGAAAATCCCGGTCAAGTCAAACAATATTTTAATACTGATCTCCATCCCTTTATGTTTCTTACTGACGATGTGGAACACATTAGTGTCAGTGCTGAAGAGGTGTAAGCCAAGCTGTTATTATGGTATTAAAAACTCGAGAAACATTCGTTGAAAATAAGCATTAAAATTAACATCCAAAGAATATTCCAGCTGCCCAAGAGCTCATTGGCTCAATAGGATGGAAAAACGGACTAGGAAGTGATAAAGGAAGTAAATGCAGTATCATATGGTGGCATGGCAGAGGAGTAACGTACCATAAAATAATACTTATAATTATCGATCCAATAATACGAAACTGAATTTCTTGCCTCCAAAGAAAAATACTTCAGAAACATCGGTCAGATGGATATGGAGTACCTATTTTAATAAGTGATTGAGTTTTAAATGAGACTGCTCGAGGAAGCTTGAAAATTGTACCCATAAGGGAGAAAATTAAAGAGAGTGAAATGCATTGCTTTAGACTCGTGGAATGGTCTACTGGGAAACATGTGCGTATTAGAGTAATGAGCGTTGAGGCTTACACTTCAAAGAAGTAGAAGTATTCCCAAGGTAAGATAGGAAAATAGTGTGCTGAGTAACAAGAAGGAGAACGGAGTTGGGAGAGAAGATGCTCATAATAAGGCCAGATGGAAAGGACTGACGAGAAAAGCCGATCCCAATAGGGAAAAAATGTCTCCACGGTTACAAGTTAAAATAAATATATGAGAATATGAGGGTTAAGGAGATAGGGGTCGGGAAAACGGGTTGGGTCAGGGTGAGGGGTGGGAAACGGAAACAGAGAAGTTGGTGATGTAGTAACTAGTAACGTCGAAACTAGTCGGAATTAACTCTTATTTGTGGAAAACTGCAAGCGTTCTGTTTTGGTCATTATGGAATGGTTCCACTACCTACATTAAGCCTAAATCTGTATTTTATATAGAAGAAAACATTTTAGGCATACAAAATAGTATAGTACATATTGATAAAAACTCACTCCTTTCCTCCCACATGTGAGGTGTCCTTCAGGTTGAATGTAATTAGATATAATCTTCTTCTTCCTTTATTCTTAGTGTTAAGGGTTGTCTTTGGTAGTCAGTCTCCTTCAATTGCTTCTATCTAGGGCATCCGTTGAGGTACACCGCACTCCTCAATGTCACTTTTTACACAATCTTTCCATATTTTCTTGGGTTTCCCTCTTCCTCTTTTTCCTGGGAGCAACAATCTTCCCGCCTTTTTTCCAACGTAATCCTCAGAACGCCGTTCTACTTCTCCAAAGCATCTAAGTCTACTCTGTTTAATTTTTTCTTGCATCAGTGCAACTTTTAAACTCCCCGTCTTATACGTATTCCGAATTTTATCTAGCTTCGTTATACCACACATCCACATTAGCATTTTCATTTCATGGAAGTGCATTTGTTGCGTGTGACGCTTTTAGTGATCTAGCACTCCGCTCCATACTGGCCTTATCATGTCCTAATACACTTTACCCTTGAGTTTAGTAGGAATTCTCTTATCAAAGGTTACCACTACCAAATCTCTCCACTCTATCCATGCTGAGAAAATTCGTTTCTAAATCTCCTTATCAACTCCGTTGCATTGCACTTTGGAGCCATGGTAACTGTATTTAGATATAATCATCCTGAGTGTTCTTTATTTCGCTGTGGTAAAGGAGAAGTTAACCATTTCTGGGACAGCATCGCCATGAAATCGGGGTGGATACCTAATGAGGCGGTCCTCTCCGTCTTCTCGTGTGCGCCATTTGTTGAGCTCTCGTATCGGGGGCGGAGGCGGTTATTTCGCGCCGCGCAGTCAATGAGCGGTCCGTCGGTTCAGTGTCCTTGCGTCGTCGAACGGGGACGCCCGGCTGTGGAATCGAAGCTCGACTCACTCACACGCCCTCTCACGGAGAGAACTCTTTATGTTTGCCACTAGATCGTTTTTTGAAACGCCACAAGTGCTGTTGCGTGCATTGGAGCAGGGAGTCCACTTTAGTGGAAAGAAGTGTTTGCATGCAGGCATATCTGCTTAACCATGCCGTGCTCGCATCACTTGTTGGATCACCCGTTCTCTCGTGGCGTGTGACAGAATCTGGTGATAAATAATTCAATATTTTTAGTAAGTTATATTGAAAGCTGATAAACACTTGAGGACGACTTGACAGACTCTGGAGCATAAAGTAAAAACTGTGAGAGCTGTCTATGGGGTAATCCTGTCGAAGCCGGAAATATCGTAATTGCATTGCATAATGATCACAATTTTTCTCAAGAAGTTACGAAATGAAGAATCACTTGGTAATGTCCACACGTTTAAATTCCCCAAAGTTACTTCGCCTACTATCCAGTTATCAAGAAATTGCCTCAATAGCGCGAAACATGCTTAGATGTGGACGGAAAGCGGTGTGCCTTGTACTTCGTGTTGCAACAAGTAGAACATGAATCTTCGAAAGACGGTAAAAAATTCAAACTTAGGAGTTGAAATATTTTTTTTACACTTCTCGAATGTTCGTAACTTGTGACATTTGATTCCCCCCGTAGAGAAGGGATAGTTTTACACAGTGTCAGGTTTCAGTCAGATACATTGGAAATGGGGATAATTCGAAATTGATCCGGGTAATACTTTATACCGTGGACATACTACGGATTAAATTCATCACGGCGTAGAAGACACCTGTTTGACATCTGATACCGTGCATTAGGCTGTGGGGATGTCAGAGGGGTGAGGGAAAAGTGGTGTGCGAAGAGGTGGGAGGGGGAATGGAAGGGAGAGAGGACCCACAATGAGGTCTTGTATTAGATTAGAGCCAGAGAATTTTACGAGGAAGGAACTCTGGGCGCGTTCCGAAATTCACTGTCAGTAATGCTGACAAAACGTTTCGTAAGCAGCAGGCAGTGCTGCGCATTAACCATTGACATCAATTAATTGATCACGTTTCTTACTGTGATTTCTAATACCGCTACTGCTGCTTTCGGGCTGCAGTAGCGGCAGTAAAGCCGTTGCTACGGCAATCATTACAAACAAATGGTGAAAAATAATTTCTACAAGGTATTTTAATAAAATCTGAAGTGTTTAGAGCAACTGATTCGCACATTTCGATGTTTATATGGGCGAGAGCGAAATGTCTCGATCCATTTAATTAGGTAAAAGCACCGAATTAGCGCACCTATAATAGTTTATAAAACGCTGATGAGTTTATCTCGGTTTTCTAGCCGGCCGGTGATAAACCCGAGAACAACTCATTAGCATCATTCGCTGTGAAAGCCTAAAATCATACATCAGTTAATAAAACGCATGTATTTGTCAATTATGTAAGTAAATGAAGTACCAGCTAATCTTATAAGTGAATATTTCACTAGAATAAAAGTGCTAATGAAATTATGGAAGAGTGAAGAGCATCATAAGTGATACAAGTAGAAAATACATTATATTCACGATTAAAAGAGACTTATGCAATATATAAAAAGATTGATTTAGTGCCATGATTAATCTGGTACATCCTCTTATTTCATCGGTGAATTAGCGCTGTACCGGCATGTAAAATAATTGTCGGGTAACGTAATTTGCTGCGTAAATATTCTGGGATGCAACCCTCAACAAACTGTATCCTTAATCCAATTTTTGATACCACTCTTGGAAATGATTCTTACAACTGGCTATGAAGAAAATCAGGGCTTGACAAATATGTTCGAAGGCTTCCTTATAAGCCCAAGATTAAAAATGCTTATTTAAATTATATAATGTTATTTATTACGGAGATTTGCATCACTTGAGCAATTTAGTCCTTCTATACATTATTCTTATTTATATTCCGTTCCAAGTATCAAATGCTGTGAATGTGTTGCTTTTCCTTCCCTTGAGGCCAACGAAAATGGTCATATTCTACTAAAAAGCTGTTATTAGGAAAATAATTCCATGTCCATTGTCTTAACCTGCCTAAGAAGGAAAAAATGCTTAAGCCGGAAAAATAGCATCGCCCTCTGCGATTCCAACTTAGACAGGTTTTACTGAAAAGATTTTAGCTAAAGATATCGGTGGAATTGGAAAAATGTTTCATAAGTTCTGACTGATGTTCATTAGCTGTCGGGGATAATTCGAATCCATTTTAATCACTGATACATTCCATATGTGACGGCGTAGTGATATAAAAATACGATTAGATATAAAAATACGATTAGATATAAAAAAGTGATTTTTTAATGAAAACATATTAATGATGATATTATTTCAACTTATTAGTACATATTGTAAACTGAACGAGTTTCAATCGTTGAATACCAATTCGTTACGTTAACCAATAGCAGGCATAGAAAACTGTTTAATAAGTGCCGCAGTAAATTCGCATTCGGCACATGGTACATACATATCCACTTGTTCGACGCAAAATAATACGAGCTAAGGATTTATGTTTTCTCCCCACGTGGAAGAAACGATGAGGGAAACCTTATTCTTGCATAAGTAAATCTTTCCACACCCTTCTATTTCTCCGCCTGCTCCTCTTCTTCCTCACATCTTCCTCGTAACCATGCCATCTCTTCTCTCATATCCTCCACCTCCTCCCTCAACAATCATAACAAACTACCCTGCGTATCTGACCATGAGAGGCGTCAGGGGAAGAGGTCTATTCTTTCAAATGCTCCACCTTAACCGCCTCCCGAACCACCCTCATCTCCCTTCGCCATATCCACCCACATTCCCCACCTCCTCTGTCGTCGCAGTCTAACCGTCTTGTTTTTTTTGTTGAGCTTCGCCGTGTGCAGTTCGCGCAACTTTTCTTCCGATGATGAATGAAAGATGAGGGCGGTCGGCTATCATAATTTTTTTCTCACGTGGGGTTTTTGGTTTGGATGGATGTCAGGTGTGGGTGGGCAAAAGGCAAAGGTTGGAGAAAATTCGGATTGGTGTGTTAGAATATTTCCTTCTTCATTTTGAAATTAGTACCACGGTATGATTCCACCCTTTATTTCTCCAAGTTTTCGGCATATTATGCCATTTTCAAGGTAACAAGTGATATGTTCTCATATAGTGCTAGGAAAGTGCGAAATTCCTCAGAGGAAATCCGCAACTCAAACCCGGACCCTTTAATATCGCGCCGATAATCTACTGAGGCGGCCTCCTCCCATGAGGACTTTTGTGGGTTTCATAAAAGCAAGTGTTCAAGACTGCCGGACATACAATGTAAGTAAGCAGTACAAAGCGTGCGCCACAGTTCGCGAGGTTAAAGCCAAACCAAGAGCACAATGAGGTGTTCACTTTTTTTTTTAATTTTTACGATAACGTGACCAGCCATAGTATAACCTTTATGGAGTCAATGGCAAGTGCAACTAATTGCGAAATTCCACGGAGGAAAAGTCATTCGACTTGACCGGGACTTGAACCCGGGTACCTCGATAACGCGTCGGGCGCTTTAGCCAGTTAATTACTAGAAAAGTAAGTGGGAGGGGTTGCTATGAATAATTACGCTCCATCCCCCTAGTAATAAGTATAATTAGTAATTTTGGACCACGCAGTTTGATTGAGATTTCATGAAATAGTGCCGTAAACTGGACTTTCTCGAAATATTCGAAATTGTGAACTGTCCTTCAGAATTCCAACTCTGCTACGACCATATGTTCCCCTCCCATTCACCTCTACTACACATCAACAGTGACTTGACCTCTCCAACTTTACCGTGACTCTCCTTTATTTTGACCCACGTATCCTTACACAAACATTTCATGGTAATTTACTCCTCTCCAATAGTCAGTGACCGTTATTCCTGAACCCCCCTGCTTCCATGGTACTATACTATAGGAGCAAGCCACTCAACATTTGTTACCTTGAAAATGGCGTAACGTTGCCGAAACCTCGGTCGGCTGGAGCAATTAAGTGTGGAATCATACCGAGTTACTTATTTCAATATTAAAATATCAGACTCCTCCACAGGGTAACGTCGGATACACTGTCTTATATAATATATACATCCCTCCCATTCCTACGACTCGGGTTCGTTTCCCGGTAATAGCAGTGAATCATGGCGAAATTAGAGGATGGTTCACAATTCACGAAATATGAGTCATTATCAAGGTGCTATTCGAGTCAGTTATTTTCTTTTCAACTCTTAAAGGATTTGAATTGTGGGGAGCAGGGGCGGAGTGGCCAGGGCGGGAAGGCGGGGATTCCCGCCCGGGCCCCGATTTTAACATACATAAAATACGACGTTTATCGGATCGAAAGGTTTTACGTCGTTTATATATTATTTGCAAATCTTTTGCCCTTAACGACCTGAAACGTATTTTTAACGCAAAAATTGTTTTCAGAAGGGGGGAGGGGAGGTCACAAAAACCGGACCCCTCTGGACGTGCAGCGACCCGGGCCCCTGAGCACTCACGCCGCCCCTGGTGGGAGGTTTGTATTTCAAGATTGGTGACTGCTGAAGGGGAGGGGGTTAGTGGGTAAGAGCTAGAAGAGTAACGAAGGGAATATGACGTCAAAACATACTTGATAAGATAAATGACAAAAGGTGAGAGTGGTGGTTGAAGATCAGTTCATTCAAAAGGTACACAATTGCTACGTTAATAATTGTGAACTTCTGTGAGAAGTTCAATTATCTTAATTTTCTGTCCAATTGTAATTGGTACCTCAGGAAAGAATCACTGCTAGGTACGCTCTGCAACAAAGGTTTGGCGAAATTAGAGTATGATTCACAATTTATGCAGTATTTCTTATGCTACTTAGCTCTAATAGATAATATTGTAACGAAGACCTTCCAATCTAATTACTCTTCATCGATTACCATGCGGTTGCTTATTATCTAACTGGGATTTTAATATTTTTATGAGTTCTACTTTTGAAAGCTCCGACTACTAATGTTATGTAATGCACCGTTAACTCTTAAGACCATCACTCTTAGACTATCCCTGCTCAAGACTGGATTCTATCGCGCGACCTTTGGGTTGATAAGCCCGTCAACAACTTATCCTAGGTTTAGTAACTCTCAAGTGTTAAAATGTTTTTGAAAATTTAACAGAAAGCATCATTTCATGCAGTCTTGATGATGACGCTCCTGCGTTGAAACCACGTTAGACATATTAAACTATCGTGTGTAAATACTAGGTGTTTTTACTACTTTTAATACCATAACAGGAATCCTCAAACCCTTATTCCTTCCTCTCTTGTACGATTTCCTGTCCAAGAATCACTATGATCTCAGATCTAACGTGGGGAAAACACCAGAGAGATGTGCGGTGTTTCATTAAAGAAACTAGGATTTACGAAGAAAACGATAGGACGGTTATCTGACATAAAAGTGACAGAGAGATGCTATTTTGCTATGGTTAGGCCACATCTCGAGTACGCCGCGAGCATTTGGGACCCTGCACTGAATGATTTAATTCGCGAAGTAAATTGAATACAAAGGATAGCCGAGCGCTTTGTAAAAAACTGCTACAAGCGTACAAAAAGTGTAACACTGTTGATAGATGGAATAGGATTGGAACCGTTAGAGACTCGGGCACTACACGTTAGGCTTATATTACTTGAAAAATTCTATTGAGTAGAGTTTAACTATGATACGGAAGGTAGATACTATTTTGACCCCAGGCTATACCTCGATAACTGATAGAAGGGACAATATAAGAAAGATACACTAATAGGTTCGAAAATGCCTTCTTTCCTCGCGCCATTAGTGATTATAACTAAAACAGCATGGCACTAATATGAGACACATCGGAAATCAAAATTACATGGAGAGGTTCCACGTAGTGAAGTTATTACAAAAATAAGATACATCGTTTCCGCACAATTCACCTTTGCCATCTACCCCCTCCTTTTCCCTATTTTCTCCTCCCTTTCAATGCTGTTGTCCTAATACCCCCTGCCACACTCCTCTTCGGCGGCTCTCATGATACTTAGTATGTAGGTGTAAAATCCATTCTCTTCGCAAGTGAGTGCCAGAAAGTTTTGCTACCCCTTGTACCTGCTTCACGGACCATTCGATGTCTAAATATTGTCTCCAAGGATTATTCCACTTCAGTTATCGGTCCCCGGAAAAGCATAAAGGGTGACGTGAAAATGACTCACGCTTGGAGATCATGCCTTCCTTTGCCTCCTCCATCCCTCTCCTCCACCCCACCCCTCGACCACACCCCCTCCACCGGTGGGATGAGGCGTCTTGAGCGACGCACTGGGGCGATGTCGAGCCATAAAAAAGTGAAAGTAACTCTCCTCCGAGCCCACCCCCAACTCCTGCTCAACCACCGCCTTCATCCACCTAGTCGACCCATACCCCACTGCAAATCGTCCCCTCCCTCTTCCAACGTCTCCGAGCTGTCCTGTCGGAGACAGTGCACCTTCCCTCTCCGGTCCCGGTGCCGAGGGCCGCGCGACGCTCACATTTCGTTATCGTTTTGCGATACAAATTTTTCATCGCAGAAGGACGCGATGCTCTGCATATTTCATGACATCTCTACATCTACGTCCACACACCACCCTGCGAGCCGTCCCGCTTAGGTGTGGGGCAGGGGTTTAGAGGATACCAGCCTTGGAAGGGGAGAGAATAGGGAAAATAGTACAGAGGTGAATCGTATGTTGACGATTTGCCTCACGTTGGTGTCAAACTCTTTTAGTTATATTCAATAATGGTGGCATGATATAAGAAATTTCTGCACCTATCAGTTCGGCATTGTATCTCGCTTATTTTTTCACATCTATCCTTTCGATATATAGCGTGGGGTCAGAATAGTATCTTCCGCCACGTACTGTAAATCGCTTGGTCAGAGTATTTCAAGTTCTCTAAGCCTGAAGTGCTGCTTCCGAGTCATTTACGCATCGCATATTGCATGAGACATCGCGCTTAATATTATATTGTAATGCCCTTTTTATTTTGTCTCGTGTTTCCATAACCGAACAATGTCCTGAAATAAATGTTCATTTTTGCTCATTTTGCATGCTAGCATGATTAAACTAACAAATGGTCTCTGTTGTGTATGGGAGCAGTATATCACGGAGGCGTAGAATGATGGTTCGAAGCGGTGTTGCTGGTGGAGTTACCTTCCGCGTACGCTACATAATTCAAAATAACAGTATAGTTTTTCAAATAACTAATAATTGAGTAACAGTGAGTTAGACGGTTAGCGTATATTTGCTGTTGAGTCAGCCCATGCCTCACACCCTTAATGTGGCTCGCAGGGTACTCCGTGGATCGCATATTAAAAAAATATCGTATGTTGCATTGTATCCGCTGTGGAATATTATCTAATTTTATATGCTCTCTCATTAAGCTAAATATCGCACATCTCCGTATTTATTAATTCGTTACAATATCACTATGGTTGTTTTCATCTGAGTTTGTTTGGAGTAGATACAAATATTTGAATAAATTACGTCATAAGTGTGTTTAAAAATAAACCTAGAATCTCCAGAAGAGTAAAAATATTGGTATCATTGAGAGACATAGCACTCTTCTGAAAACAATACAGTGTTAATTACATTTGATTGAAAATATCACGAAGGGAGGCTGAGGACGGAATAGATGGGGAAAATCATAATGAATTCTAAATGAAAGTCCTACAGTGGAATAAAACAATGGAAATTTACATGGGAGTGGAGCAGAGAGCTGCAGCAATCATATCCTCGAATTCATTTTGCGGATGAGGTTGAAGAAAATAGACACCCAATTGATTTAAATAATCCTAAAATGCCTACTTTATAATTACGATAGATATTTATTTTTAAAAGTAATTCCTGAACATCTTTGAGAATCAACATTTTTGGATTTTGACTTGCTACCGACTAGTTTTTCTAATGAAGAAAACCTGTGCATTCAAATTTGTGTGTTCGTATAATTTGCATAAATGTTTGTTATCTATGATGCTGGTTTAGTAGTTACAAGTGCTAAGTTTAGAAATTAATACTAGGCTACATTTAGCTAAGCCACAATTTTGTTTGCGTATTTATCAATTAAAGAATGAAAAGAAAATATACACTGTTATCGTAAATAAAATAGGGTATTATATTTTTTTGGTAAATTATAGTTTTATGTATCCAAAAACTCTGGCAAACTGAATTAGATTCCCTCAAACGTCGCATTTAAATTTGAATAATATGCATCACCTTATGCCATATTATATCACAACGCAATTATTTCGCACATTGCATTCGTTTATTATATCATTAAAATTGAATATTGATTGATATCACATATCTCCGGACATCTCAATGCTGTATATAATTTCGTTTGCTTTTCTCGATGTACCATGATTTCGAAAATTTCAGTCGATGCACTGTTATATTTTTCAATTTCAGAGGCGACGAGGAGGATGTGCAAAAGGAAACATCAGAGAAGAATGTTTTTAAGGGCGTGGCGATAGGATCACGAGGGGAAAAGAATAAGGGACGATAGCGCGAGAGTACAAGACGGATGAGAAGGGCTCAAAAAGTTCACTCGATCACGGCTAGGGATCGTAAACTGTGGCTTTTTTTTAACGTCTAGGTGGGTGATAAAGTAGAAGTCTTCATTTTACTGGCGCTGCTGTTTCTGTAATGCATTAAAGGGACAATAATGACGCGTTTTGATGAGTTGCCATTTTAGGGACGTTGGGTACCAAATAATGCGTTAGGCTTCCGCAAGCGATGGTCCTAGAATGCTCCTTTTTCGTGTTCCTGATGGCAAAATAATCTCTTTTATAGGATGTAAGAATTTAATTTTCTTGTTCGAGCAACCGTTTTACTGTACTTTTTGGAAATAAATAAAAAATACCACTTGACCAAGGGGTATATGGCGTATAAAACCTCATGGTTTACAACGATTGGCCGTTTTCTACCGTACACGATGAACTCTAGTGAAATTACCTCATTACAAGCCGGTATAAGTTGGATAAACTCGAAATTATGTCTGAAAGGTGTTTAAAAGATGAAAGCCACACAATCCACCTTAAGTGAACTTTGATAACGTTAGGATGGTATTTGATTGAGCTCGTTACTATTTAGGGTTACGTTGGCAGGTCACGCATTCTTATTTTAGGGTAGACACTGAATAAAGTATACTTCACTGTACTTTATTCCTTGACTGAATGTAAAAATCTTTTTAGCATTTTGCTTGATGTTCAAAGTAAAATTTTATAGATTTTGTTTTTAATTCTCTTGAAAATTTTTTCTTGATAGTTCCATGGAAATTAAATATCGGTTTTGCTTCATAATAAACTTTTCTGAAACCAATTATGCGGTCAAGTTTTGATCTTGCATCTTTTAATCATAGTGTTCTAAAACTAGCATTAATGCCATTCTTTTTAAAACTTTCTAAAATTTCGTATCATATTTTTCTTTGAGCTGCAGGCTTACAAGTGTAAACGAAAACTCAGGTAATGTGAATGTTCTATTCTTCTTAAAATTTACACCTGACGATAAATGCTAGCTGTAACTGTATTCTGTAAGCCAGAAGGTAGGGGAAGCCACTCAGAATTGACTTTGGAACAAACCTTCCTAGTTACAATCCGTAACATTGTTTGTTTTACTTGTTAAAGTACTCTACACGGATTTGAGGGACCTGGTTTCGTTTCCCAGGCCAGGCAAACGAATTTTGCATTAAATTCCGTACATTCTCAACTCTCTCATTCTATTATGCAATTGAACAGGTTGTCATGTAATGATTCCGCCACCAACAACCAGCAACCTGGAATTGAATTGATAGGGCTTTCCAAAATGTTTTCCTCGTCGACTTAAAGTATCCATTCCTTCATAAATATTTTTTGTTCGCACCTCCCATTGTACGTTTCTTCAACACATTACTGGGAATTGTTATTCCTTCCAAGCCATTCTTTCTTAATTTAATAGTCTGTAGGAGACAGTTACGCATTGTTAAGCCCTAACAATAAGTTTCTTCTTAATGTTTTCAGCAGTTTTCACATACTTTTATCTCTCCTTACTCTTGGTAGTCTTTTATGGTCGATTGGTGGTCCATTGGTGGCCCAGACTTAATTCTGCTAAATTGAATGATAACTGCTCTCAAGGATCCATTACTGCTGCTTTTATTTTCTCTGCTTTACTTAAGTAGGGGATAACATGCATTGCACATTATTTACGCTTTGTTGATGCTTTTTTGTCGTTTTAAGCTGGTATTTGTGGACGTCATTTTCCAATTTACTTGGTTTAATGGCTCCTTGCAGTCCTACAACCTACTTTCGCCGTTGGTTGACTCATAAACTGGTTTTGAAATCCTTAAGGTAAAAAACGTAGTCGTTCTTACTGTTTAAATCAAATATATATTTTAATGGTTGTCGGAATAAGGAGGAGAGGGTGGAGTTCTGATAGGAAAATTTCCTCCAGCTTTTACAAAATTCTCGGATTTTACCAGTTTACTGGCTATTATAGGTGACTTAAAGCCCGATCCTTCTGAATAAGCTACTACAGTTACTGGTTATTATGCAAAGGTTGGCTTTAGAAATTAAGGAATGGTATTACCCTAATGAGTAATACTAAGCTTTCATGCTTCGGAAAAGCAGAAATAGAATAACTCAATAAAACGTTAACAGAAATAGTTTTGCTACTTACATATTTACAGAATCTATAAACATTAATTTATGCGAACTTAATGAAAACAATTCAATCATTTGAATGGTTTGTCAATAACAGACTGAATCAACAAACTCAAACTAAGATATTGTTTCCTTTTACTTCATGCCTTTCAACGCAAGAAAGCGAACTGTGCTCTATTTATATGGGACTGGTAAGGTACAGGTTCAATTTCAGGCACTTACGCTGCTATTTTAAAAGTAAAAATCTTAGTCACCTCCTAAGCTTATGCCAATATAAGAAAACAGTTATCACTTTAGAAGAGGGTAGTCAGGACTTAGATGCGATATTCCACAGAGGATAGGATGACAGATGCGATATAATAATAACATTATCATCTTGTTGATTTACAATTCAATGCTGTGTCATAATTCAAATTATTTTCAGAGCATTTAAATAATTAGGCCGATAGAAGTAAGGAAAATAAATAATCCGACAGAAGACATTTCGGACAATACGAGAATCCAATAACGGATACATAAATTACAATCAATTACAAATCCTAAGCACCCAAAATTTAATTTTGTACAGCAATAGGCGTGCATGAAGCATTGAGGCAGAATCTTATTGACTTGTTTTGCCCGTCGGACTTCACTATTATTTCGTTTTCCCCCCCTTTTTTACATTTTTCCGATTAAAATATTCACTGCCTCGAATTCAATATTTATACTGCAGTCGGCTCTTAAAATCACCATTTAATTTTCGGATAATAATCGGAATAAAATAAATAAAGCAGCCAATAAATGAACGTTATGATTCTGAAAACCGTTATTTCTTCCGAAAGACAGTAATAAAATGCAAAAACTACACGGCGCCCCCTAAACATTTTTAATTCCCTGGCGAGACGCACCCTAGCAACGGGGTTTTTGGCCCTCGGGAGTGGGTCCATGAGGATCTCGGGTTTCCTTGGCAACAATGCTCCGGCCCCAAGACGTTCCTTTTAAACACGCTCGGAGAGATCGAAGAAAATGGGTTATAAAACCTCGAATTCCACCGCGTCGAAATTAATGATTGTCGTAGAAATCCTGGAGTATCGTCAGAAAGTAATAACCAGTGACGGCCACTGTGCTTAAGTTCTTCATAGTGCTTGAACGATCTTAAATCCGTTTTTACGCATACTTGAAAGAGTAAGACACGCGTGCATCTTGGAGCTTGGCACATCGCGAATGCACCACTGTTTATCACAACTCAGTGATCCTTTTGAGCCAAAATGTGTTTGCTCTTCAGACGAATGTGTACACATGGACGTAAGGAGGTTCTCAGTGGAAGAGCTTGTGAAGATCTTTTGAAAGAGGAAAGTGCGAAGCACGTCTCTTGCATTGCCCCGTAAGGCGTTTAGTCATGCTCAAGTGTTGATCCATCAAATGCCATCGGACTCGACGTGTTAAATTTAGCGTTTTATGGCAAGCACTTTTTCTCGCTGTACATGGCTTTACACTAAGAAATTTTATTGGCTGGCAATGTAGAATTTCTGAGAGCAGTGATAAACTGCGTGCGTTTTAGTACAGTGGGAAAGTGAATGGATGCTTAATCCGTAAGTTATAATTATTTACTCATATACATACATACCCATAGCGCCATTCCCTTCCGGGGTAGGCCAAGTCAAACAACGTAGTTGTTGCCGTAAGGCCTAGAAAACTGGATTTTTAAAATAGATTTCTCCGTACTGCTCTACCCTTTCATACCTCTTTCGCCTCTCTTACATTCATACATGCTGTGCTATACTTAAGACTCCCAATACTCATCCTTTTTAGAGTCTTCTACCATATTCACCCATATTCACCCATCACTTCCTTGGCCTACCCCTTCCTCTCACACCATTCACTCTACTGTAATATATCCGTTTCGTTATTCGGCTCTCATCCATTCTCTCGACATGGCCAAACCAACAAGTCACTCTCCTCTTATGTTCATTAATGGAGCTTCTAACCCACATTCTTTCATCACTTCCCAACCCTATCCATCCTACTTTCGCCGAAAAAGCTTCACAGGTCAAATGCCGAAAAAGCTTCATTTCCACTGAAATTAGCCCTCTCTCATGCTTATCTTGACAAGTATAGTTTTCCTACCTATCATAGTGTCGGTAGGAGAACAATTTTGTCCACTAAAATTGTTCTCTTGAAAAAATGTGTTCTCTACCGTATACGCTATTAGTTAGCAGTAAATTATTAATCTTTCTTGGTATTTAAAATGTTTAATTTTCCTAGCATTTCCTTTTATCAGTAGTTCATGTAATATAACTGCAATCACCACAATCTTTTCGATATGTGGATCTAGGAAAACTGGTTAAAGTCATTTTCACAACCAAAGTAAACTTGAAAATTCACCAAAACCATAAAACGACGAGCCTTAAAGGGTGCATTGTTTTATATTGTTCCTTAATATTGATCCGAACGCTTGAAAAGTATTTTTTTCCATACCTAGAGCCGAACTCGTTCGTAGGTAATTGTTTAAAAAGTGGTTGCCTCGTTTAGAGTGCTGAAAAGGTAACTGCTTACGTAGTTTTTTTTGCAAAGGAGAAGAAATTACAGATTTTTATCTTCTTCTTCTATCGAATAACCCATTTGAGGGTGCGATAAATCACTTCTGGATATGCCTTTTTTGATTCAATTTTCTTTCTGTCCATATTTCCTTCATCCTTTGAGAGTGCCTTTCCTTTTGTTCTTGCGTCCATTTTCTTCCATACCTCAATGTTTTTCTTTCCGGAAATTTTGCTGTGTAAATTACTTCTCTAAAAAGAGTTCGGTCATCTATTGTGTCAATCTTTATTCCCAAGTTTTCCATATCTTTTTGAGTTTCAATGAACCAAGTAGGTTTGGATTTGTAGCTGTTTAGTAGGTTGAAGATCTTCTTGGTTAGTCTGGAGTTACTCATTCGAAATATGTGACCATAAAACTGCATTCGTTTTTTTATCATCGACTAATTTTTCAACTTTTAGATATAGCTCTCTGTTTGGTCTTAGTTTGTATTCTGCATTACTGTTACTTTTAGGTCCCAATATTTTCCTCAAAATTCTTCTTTCAACCTTTTCTAATTTTTCGAGATTTTTATCTTCTTGTAATATATTTGAGTATTTTGAAAGAGTATACAAATATATAATATTCCGGATAATTTAAAATTGGAAGAGACTCCAACCCCTGCATCCCAACGTTAATATTAACGTGACGCCATCACGGAACTACCTTTTGTCTGGTTCCTACCCTTCGGTCTAATTGCATGGTGATCCTACTAGGAGCAATAGCTCGTACCAGTTCATCTCTAGGGGTCATTGGAACGCGCAAGCCCTTCCACCACGTCAAGACTGTAGTTCAAATACGAATATTGAGGATAATGGGAATATATTGGCTAGATAGGAGACATCCGAAACTCATATATGACTCAAGAGGGCACAGGTGAGGGTGGCTGACGGTGAATCGGGGTGGACAGTTATAGGTCGCGGGGTAAGGCAAAAAAGTACCCGTTTTAGTCTTTGCTTTTTAACATGTATGCTGAGGAAATGATAAGAGAGGTGTTGGCAGAGATAGATGTAGGAATCAAAGTGAGAATCCGGTTGTTAAAGTCACTTTAATTCACGTACGACCAGGATTAGTACGTTGGTTAGTCGATCTTGGAAGGGATTAGTATGTGCATTAGAATTTTAGTGCGGTTGTACGCTAGAAGAAAATGTGCATAGTAGGAAATACATTATGAGGAGGATAGCGTTTTGTAATAGAAGGTAGCTGATGACGGAGACCATGGGTAAACATATAAGAAGAGGCTTGTGAAAAGCTTGATATGGAGTGTAGTGTTCTATGGAGTAGAGTCGTAGACACAGAGAGAAAAGGACGAAAAAAGGCTGCAGGCTTTTGAGATGTGGGTATGGAGGAAGATGGAGAAGGTGCGATGGGTGGAAAGAAAGAAAATGCGGAAGTGCTTTACTTTGGTTAGATAGGAGAGGAATATTCTGCATGAGTTAAAGGGGAGGCAGGGCAGGCGGCTGGGAGCTATAATGATAACTTACTCTAGTACGTGATATAGGGAAGGATGTTGAGCAAGCGGGGAAGAGGAAGAAAGAGAAAAGATTTTATGGGACGTGATGAAGAAGGGTAGAGAACGCACGCGGAGATGAAGAAAGAAATTCTAGAGGCAGATAAGACCTGCTCGTGCAAAAATCTGGAGGATTTTCTCTGAATTTCAATAAAATCTACCTATTTTACTTTAATATTATTTAAAAAAATATTATTTACCAATAAAACTTTGTAAATTGACAAATAAATATGGTCGTTATCAAATCGGCTCACCGCTGGTGTACCTGATTGTCAAGAAAGATGGAGCCCGCAGTTTTCGTCTAAGAAAATTCAAAAAAGTTTGGCATTCCCAAAAGAAATAAAAAATAATTATATAATAAGAGGTCATGAATAAGAATCATCTATAATTTTCTATCGTCGATTAACTAAAAAAACTGGCATAAATTAAGAAGTTTAAAAATATTTGGCTTACTGATACTTATCAATGTAATGTATTTAGTCAAGTGTTTAGCCGTATAGGATGAATTAGACAAAGTAGTTTGATGTTTGATAACAGGTAAAATAGTATTTTCGTAATCACACCCACCCATTTGGCATAAATACAAAAATAAATTTAGATGAAACGCATATTCAAGTTTTGGGTCGGAAAAATAATTATTTATTAAATCAAGCAATAAAGTCCTAATCAGCTATTCCTGGGACATAATATAATTATTCTTTCGCTACGAAAAACTCGTTTTGCTCAATTTGCTCAAGTCTACGAGCCTCCTTGTCTCCACACTGTAAGAGTCCTCCTCCCGTCGATCTTGTGCGCGTTGTTCAAATCGACAAGTCTTACTCTGATGACCAGCAGTTATTTGAAAAAAAATTCTATGATAATTAAAACTGTTGCATACCCTTCATGGAATTTATGTAAAATATTTTATATATAATTTTATTATAATAATTCCCTGCAGTTAAATAGGTGGCAATTGAAACTATTATATCGCCTGAACTCGAGTGTTTCGGAGCGATGCGCCGTTAGGTGGAATTCGAACTTTCTTATGAATTTTCATTATGTCCACCTAAACATCTTGATAACAGTTTTGTTTAAACATTTCTTCAGAAATGAGCTGTGCACGCGTTCCCATAACAGGAAGAAAGACGGTGGAACGCTGAAGAGGAAGAGGAAGAAGGAAGGAACGAAGAAGAGGGTAAAATTGATTGGCGGCTTCTGCTTTGCGCCACTCCCCCGCGGACTATCACCACACGCAGGACGAGTATCATGCGTTGCGTTTTGTTAATTGAATAACAATATCGTAAACTTACCCATAGCTTTTTCTTAATTTTTTAAACGAAATTTAAATTTCTCCTTATCGCCAAGGCATTCTTATATATGCTACATAATATAAAAAAAATATTTCAACCACCCTACTCCACCGAGTTTTTATTACTTTTTATGTTCCGAAGTCACGAGCCCACCTCTGCTTACTCGCTTACATCTTGGTAGTCTCATAACGCAACGCATTTGGACACAATTCCTCTATTAATTTCGTTCCCGGTGTTAAACAATGGGCTTAAGTTTATTTCACTGCGACCCCACGCGAACAAAGCCATAAGCCTGAAATCCTAAGCCACGATGACCACCATTTTTCAATTGCTCACTTTGCTTGGTCCTTCTACAATTGAGAATCTCTGGAAGGATGCCAAAACAGTAAAAATTACAATTATTCAATGATAATGAAGCGAATTTTAATTATTAATGCAAAGATGAGCAAAGGTTAACTCTTCCTAAAGCCATCTCTATATTTTCCAAGTTTTTCTCATATCTCCACAGAAAATGCTGCTTAACCGTCATTCAATTCGTGGAGGGCGCTGTGTACTTACAAGGCGAGAACAGGGTTGTCTGCAGCGGACGTCATCTACGCGAAATATTTCTTATTTTTCGCCTCATTCATGATAATATTTTTCTCAATACTTCATGATGCATGCTGGGATAATATTTTTTCAACTTGTAACAGTATTCAATCTTAGGTTCTGACCGAGTCGTTGCGTTTTATCCAAAAATTTCGTGTAGCTATAAGTTGAATAAATATTGTGCTTGAAATTTGCTTATATTGAAAATAAATGCAGTGATATACTCGTATGAGATACGTCGTATTTTGATATTCTGAAGACCTTATAAAGAACTAAAAGGGAGTATTCCAATATAAGAGCAGTTTTATGATGTAAAGGAGAGGGTTAACGTCTGTTTGCAACTGAGTCCGAGATGCTGTACTGCCTTATAAATTCGCAGTGAATTTTCAACATTGCTGATCTTCGCTTTTAAAATTTGGTTTTATGATGCATGGACGGGTGCATGATGCATTTACGACAATTTCTTCGGGTATTTAATCGGTGCTACGCAACTTTATTTACGTATACGTGTATCATCATGTACATTGGCATGGAGACACTAGTGACTGTGGATTTTAAACTGTAGCACTGACTTTATAAGATTAGCCATTAAAAAAGTGTTGGTCTCATTTCATTTATAAGTACTCACTCCTTTCAGACATCGTGTACATTTTCGGTCCTTATTTCTTTGCATCAAAGAAACGGTTGCTTTAACGGTATTATTATAAAATCACCTCGTTAGACTGCAGCGGAAAAAAATTTCTTCTCGGTTTCAACCCAAAAAAAAACTCGTTATCCTCCGCTTCATTTCATCTAGTTAGCAAAAGAAATGCCATGAGTTGTTAGTGATCACCTTTCTACATCGTAGACATCATGAGAGTTGCCATAGGGGGAAGAATTGTTTCTCGGGGATTGAGTTGGTGCTGTGTCCAATTAACTGCCTTCCCATCCTTCGAGTACGGGTTCGAGTCTCGGTGGCAGCAATAGAGAGTTTTCTGTCAAATCCCGATCTCTCGGTGAGTCGTGACCATTTCAAGTGGGTAATGTACACGCTAAAAATGCGCTAGTATCACATTAACGAAACATATTCATGACGATTTTTTTTAAATTTAACACATCAGTAATTTAATAACTACGCCATTCATAAAACATTCTGCAAAATTTACCGCGCTACAAATTCAATACTTGTGTTTCAAGTGAACAGGTTCCTAGACTAACTTGTTTACAATTTAATCCAAGAAATGATTTTAGTTGCATTTTATTCTGGCATCAGTTTGGTGTGGACTACTGGGTTTTCACACAGTGAGTCCGGTTAAAATCTAGATCGGAGATTTTTTCCGTGGAATCCCGATCTCTACTTGGCTGCGACCCGGAAGGCACTTCAAGTGCAGTGCTCTGTTCATGAGATGGCTGGAGATATGGTTGGAGATGGATGATGTTCATTAGGCGTTGAACAGTAAAATTCCGATAGCCTTATGTGAATAGCAGGCTAATACCGACGTCGGGTTTCTCTTATTTATTTCCTCCATTCCCAAATATCCTACCCTTTCCAATTATCCCGCCTATCACATCTATATCGTATATACCCACTGATCGCGTCAATGACACCAATTTTCATTCTCCTTCCCCAGTTTGTCGGCCCACCAATCTTGGACAGAGATGACTTATGAATGCCCATTATTTGCAGATTTCTGTGTAATCATTAGCTGATCGATTGAAAACTCCAAATTCTTCAAAAAGAACGTCGATATATTTACCCTCTCCACTCTTAATCTATCGATCTATCTAAAAATCTATTCATTTATCCATGAATTGATACTGAACCTCTCTCATCTGTACGTCCATTAACTCTCTCTTCCGCCAGCCTGTGACGACGATATTGTAGACTTCGTCTCAGTAATCTACGAGGACATACAGCCTTGAATATTAGAGTACTCAGCCTATGGCTTGTTCCTAATGATGATACTTTTGTGCTATAAATATTCTTGTGCTGGAAGCTAATCCATTTCTAAGGCTGTTCATTTTAATTTTATCTCAGACTGCGTCTGCCCGGTGCTCTTCTCAGTTCGATCGTGTCGTCAAATTCTCAATGATTCGCATCACAAAATGGTACTACCGACTATCGATGTTAATCAGTAACAAGATTTTAACCTGTCATTTTTTTGGTATTTTTTTGTTAAACGTGCCTCCTCACGTGTGATCCTTTACATCCTCTTTGACATGAGAAGAATAACTTAGTAATTCCACGTAAACTTATTGAGCACACTACCTAGGTTACAACGTTGTACGTCATCATTAGGTGTACATATACAACGACGAAACCTGGGTCGTATGTCCAATAAATTTATGTGAAATTACCAAGTTATTCTGATTTCAAAATGTTAAGCAAATGCCATAGAATTACGTCTGGGCAACATATTGTTTTACTTCTTGCTGGATTACGGCGGTATAATGCGTGAAATAGCTAACAGACAATGTCCACCTGGCACGAGAGAATTGATCTATAGACCCTTAGTTTGCCGGGCTAATGCGCAAAACGCTTTCCTAAGGAATTAGGAAGCTTCAAACATTTTTTAATAAGACACATTTCAATTCCACGCTTTTATTTCACTAAAACCTATCATGGTCTCGGCACAATGTACCATTTTCAAGGTGTTTATTCTTTAGGTAGGCAGGCCTATACAAAAAGTCCAAAGAAAAAACAAATAATTAATAAATAACCCATAAATTGGCTATAGAAAAAACACCTTGATAATGGTACGTAAGGCCAAAGCCATGGCCGGCTTTTAGATTTAAATAAGCTGAAGTTTAGAAATATTAGATACTGTGTGAAAAAGAACGAAGTGTCTATATTTAACAATGTTTGAAGCTACATTTTTCCACAATTTCACACCTGAGACTTCAAATAACGAATTTGGAAACCTGAGTTTATTTCTAGCAGTTTACGCATTGACCTAGCAAGCCCAAGGTTCGATTCTCGGTCCAATTGGATTTTTTCTCGAAGCAATTTATACGGATGAATTCTCCACGCCCTTTCACCAGTCCTCGAACATCTCTACTCTTATAAGCCAACCCACCTCACCTTAATGTCCTTAATGACCTCAGCTGTTGTTAGCTTCCACAAGTAGCCAACAAACCAACCAGTTTCAAGAACGAGTCGTTTGCAAGAATGGAAAGGGTTGGAGGCAAGAGAGATAGAAAGGGGTGCTTGATGCGGTGGGGAGGGAGTGTAAAAAAAGTGTGGGGAATCTCGTGTGGTGGCCAATACCCTTTTGTCTCCGCAAAGCCGTATTTCATTGACGCTGCGGAATTTGCAATTAAGTCGCGCCGACCCGCTCTTCCCACTAATGGAGCCCCTCTGCCTCCTCCGTTGCAAACATTGCCATCCTTAGCCGCGAATTTACATCGGTGCGACTTCTCTCCGGCAAGAAAAAAATTCCACCACGACAATAGCATCGTTGTGCTTGATTGTGAATTTCATTCTGTTTAATCGCTATCGCCGCGTAGAGTGATGAGGAAAACCTAATAGCCCTCCATAAATGCATCTCGGTCATTGATTTCGGTCATGTCTTTCTTCATCAACTTACATTTGATCGATGATTTTATTTTAGTGATGGGCTTCCAAGGTGTATCACTGAATTTTTAGTCGTATTCCGTCATTTTTCACACACAAATACATACTCATATGATCAATTTCTTTCGGGGTAGGTTTAGTGAAAATGGCATCAACCTCGGTGTTTTGAAGTACCGAGTAAGCGATTATTAGCATATTTTCTGAAAAGCCCAATGAAGAAATTAAGTAATTTAAAAAATTTGCTTGTCGAGATATTGAAATACATAACATGAACTTTATATATCTAGAAAATGTATAAAGCATATTTACTAGGCATTGTAAGCTGTTTCTTAGGTATAAGTTGAACAAGTAGCAGATTTTGTAGATGAAGAATATGTTTTGCTTTTATCGCTTATGCATGTGTATATGTTTTACAAAATACACGTCCGTTACCAAGCCGTGGGAGAGCATGAAATATTAATTTCACGTAAATTTTGCGCTTGATTTTTCCTCGATATCTCCGGACACATAATACTTACCTATTTGCAGTTATAAATGCTTGCTTAAAAAAGAAAACAACGACACAAAATTTGGCGCCAATAATAAATAATTTTTCATGTTGTGTATAAACATTGCCTTAAATAATGCCGTAATGGAATGGATACATGATGTAGATGTTTCACACATCCATACTCATCAAACCATTCCCTTTCGGGGTTGGGATATTAAAAAAAGCTTTCGGTGTTACACCTGGTAAATATGCTTCCATTTTAATAACTTCCCCCGTATTTTTTTACCTTTGCAAACATATTATAATTGTCCAACAGTTATGCATTGCTACATACAAGCTTTTTTGTCCTTAAATTTTATAATATTGCTCATCTTAAGTGTCTCTTCTACCATATTAACTCATAACTTTCTCAGTCTACCCCTTCTTCTCCCGCCATTCCCTCCGCTCTCATATAGTTATAAAATTTTTCGGCTCTTATCCTTCTCAACATTGCCGAACCAAACCACTTGTTTCGGTTTGGAATTTCTCAAAACGTGTTAAAGTTACATCTACATCGACAAAATACCCTGCAAGCCACCTCAGGGGTGTGTGGCAGGGGGTGAGTAATCACCAAAATGCATTACACTATGCCCTAGAGTTAGTGTAACTACGACTAATTATGCATTAGCATAAATCGCTAATGCTTGTCACGAGGCGAAGCCTCACAAGCATGCACCACTACACTACAGATGTCATCACAATGGAGAGGGACCGTCAATATACATGCATTCTACAACTACACAGATGGACAGGGACTTATGACCCATGTAGAAAACATGCTAGGCGTGCTGTTAGTATGTACTAGGTAACAGATAAGGATTCAAGTATTAGGAGTACTACTACTACTAAGAGCTACACTACCTAACGGCAAGCCTAGATAAAAGTCTCATTGGCAGCTGTTATGGTCCCTTATCGTTCGTGGGAAAAATGACATTTTAAATCTGTCCGTTCTGCAGTCTAGTTCCCTAATTATTTTCTCATGATCTGATCTACCATAGTTTGTCGGATTTCGTAAAATATTATCAACGTCGTCAGAGAATAGACCGGTTTGGAGCTTACATAATAGATTGAGTCTAAATTATAATCGACGGTCTGAAAGCTTTTCCCATCCCAAGTTACTTCAAGGAAGGCTTTAGTGTTAGATGCTCCAGCTGGTATAAGTATATTCCACCCTCTTACCTTATTCCCAATGATAATCATATCTTAATACCTTAACGAGTCGGGGTGCGGAAGGGGAACAGCCTGCCACGATGGAAATAGTTGCGATCAGTCACTGAAGTTAGCATCGTTGGACTCGGCTCGAATTTGGAGGGGAGATCCTCCTATTTGTCCGAGTGCTGTTGCTCCGGTCTGAAAGTGGTAGACAGTGTATAATTGCGAAATGACCTTAGCCGTCGAAGTGCGTTAAATAAAGTATTACTACAACTATGAAGTGTGAAATCGCAACCATTGGGTTGTCAGGTAGACGATGTATACGCCTGAACACCAATACTGGCAGCATAAAATGAAGAATAAGTTTTCATTTATGACCAACAATGTTTTACATAATCACGGCAGTGAACGATCATATGTTCAAATTGGTTCTTTGGCACCTAACATGCAAGCTAGGTCATAAGAAAAGCATCCCAGATACATAAAGATAAGTTTTACTATATCATATTTATAATAGTGGCCTGTCGAAAGTTTAACTTTAAACTCAACTCCTTATGATCTTTCGTAAGTTTTGGGATTGATTTGGTGGTTGTGCTCTGGCTTCCAATCCCGGTGACCATGACTCGAATCTCGGTGGGGGTGGAGATATTTCCAGAGGAATACCGATTCTTGCGTAGATAATACGTGGATAGCATTTGCATAACTCTGTCCGTCGTTTGGGACGATTATAATCGTAAATAAATATTATTCATGGCCCCCTTAGCGCCTATCGTTAAGAGCAGGTTATCACCAACGCCGGGTTTCTCTCCACACTTCTTCCATTCCCCAATCATCCATCTCTTACCACCTACTTACCTAATATTTCGGTTGGCCCGACGTTTCGTGAACCACTGCTGGTCACTTCTTCATGGGAAGTGACCAGCAGTGGGTCACGAAACGTCGGGCCATTCGAAATAACACGCGGTATACAGCCGTATTATTATTATTGTATTAGTAATTATGAGCTACGAAAGCTTCAATCAAGAAACTACTTACCTTTTTTCACGCGTGAAAATGACCTCAGTTTTCGGTCTCCTCCCCAAATAACCAGCCAACCAGCCATTTATTTGGTAATATTTGTAAATTATCAGTTTTCTAATACTCATTTCCTCTTGGTTTACCAATGTTTCGCAGTTGAATATTTTCATAACTTACATAAAACATTATGAAAGATGTTATTTCACCATTCACATCGTAAGAAGGGAAAAGTGCAACGGTAGGTACATCCACTCCTGCAATGCTCGAATACTTCATTTAGACCTTACCTTACCCTCTACCTCCCGTTATGTGCAAATTTATTTAAGATATAATCATCTTCCAACGACCACCTTGGCATTTTAACTGCGGGAGGATAAAATGATATTCTCGGCACAGCGGAGTGCGTGCCTGCAATTGGTTGGCGTGCATCGTAGGAATTTTACACCACCACTACGGCAGCAAGGCATGACTTTTCCTGCCTCGACCAGATTATCGTGTTTAGAGGCGGAGTTACGATTCATGATAGGATGCTCGGATGAAGCGCGTTGGAATGTGTTTAATTTCTGTGCTTTTGCGGGAACAAAATTACAGGGTGGAAAAATAGGTCGTCCGACTGTGAGAAAATTTTTATTTTTTTTAATATTCAATTTTCAAAGGCTATAGCTTCTTAATTACCTACTGGTAACATATATTTATTTCTCATACTTTATACAGAATCAATACGCCAATGCTAAACCGTACTTAAATTTTCATCCCTGTGGCGGGTTAATAAATAAATTATGAATCGAGTTTCAAATATACCAAGCGAGGAAAATTACATGGCTGAGTAGTATATGAAATTTATCGTTATTTATCCATAATATAGCATACATACCCATAATGTCGTCCCCTTCCGGGGTGGTCACAGTCAACAACGTTTTAATTCTCAGTGGTAGGTCTGTAGACTCTGCTTTAATAATTTCCTCCATACTGCTTTGTCTTTTACATCCCATTTTTGATTCTGTTACACTCATGCGTTGCTTCATTCACACCCTCATGTTCTTAAGACACATTATATTCCTTTTCTGAAGAGTATCTTCCACCACATTCATCCAAGACTTTCTCGGTCGACCTCTTTCTTCTACACCATTCACTTTTCAATCGTAAATCTGCTTTGACATTCGATTCTCATCCATTCGTTATCAAACCGACCAAGCTCCATCCCTTTAAACATGCGTACTACTGTAGCATCCATTCCAAATTATTTCATCGTCCACTTATTCTTAACACCATTGCTTCTGCTTTAACCGCAAAAACGTCTTAGATATCTCATACTCACTACATTTTGCCTACTCTTATTAGCTTACCCTGGCATACAAATGTTTGAAAACCATAAGGTAAAGTGGCAATGGAAAGAAAATTTAGGTGAAATAAAGGTGATTTAGGGTTAAAAGAATTAGAGAAAAATCCACTCTCTTATTTGATAAATCTGATGTATGTGTATTAAATCAGGGAGCGATGTGAAAATGTGTTAACGCCGCCATAATATCTACACTTTAATTCAGCCATTATTATATCGTATCTCTGACAAGGTACAGGATTGACTAGCCATTTCGTGAAGTATAATGAGATACAACATTCCTTAATTTATATGTGCCCAGACATGAGTATGCATGATTCTGCATGGGTGTGCAATTAGTTTATACTGTTGCTTTGCCCTGGACAGTTTCTCGCCAATTTTTATCATCTTGTTTTCTCCCACATTGCACGGCCCAGAGAGTCAATGAAATATTACTCAATGCGTTTACAGAAAAACTGTCACAAATCGAACGTAAGTATCATAATACGTATAAACTTGAAGATGGAAAACCAACATTAAAAAAATTATAACCTGAAACGTTGATACTAGTATGTTACGGTTTCTCACCTCCGTGCCCTAGTTTAAGTAATTTACAGCTACCATTTCCTAGATTAATTTATTATCATTAAGCAGATTGCAAGATATTTTTCACATAAAATGTTTAAACCCGTATTCTGAACCATCATTAATTCCGGGGATGAAATTTCTCACTCGTTGAGTCATAATTGATAATTTAGAATATAATTTAGCTGCTTCAGAAATGCAAAGTTAAGCTTCATCAGCTTCAAGTATTTTCGCGTATTTGATAATTACACTGATAATCAATCCCTATCAAATCATGGCACGAAAGCTCCATTGTTAATGTAAATTGTAAATTATTATCTGCATGTTCGAGTAAATAGCAGAGCGACATAATTTACTTCACCAGCAGATGTCTAATCTTGGTTTACTCCCATCATAATGCCTGACGTTATTATTCCACCACGTTAAAGAAATTAAAAATGACTTAATGTTTATTTCCGTATTTCTGAAACATAACTTTATGACGGATACATGATTATTTTAATCAAAGATAACACTTTGTATTTTCCACACTTATTTTTATTGCACCTCGACCGGTCTCAACGCTTTCACGTCATTTTCAAGAGGAAACAGAGTGAGCAGTTTGTCTGACATATATACATGTTTGAGAAGTAGGGGGAGTAAGCATAACGAAGGAGGCAGGAGGTGGGGACTTATGTTTAAGGCGCAAGGTCAGGGTTTTCAAAAAACGTTTTAGGGGGGTGAGGAACCCGCACAGTAAGCAAAGGTTGAATGCATCATCGGCACAACCTCTTTAACAAGTTTTTTCCCATACATATTTTGAAATGCCCCAATTTCAAAATTTTCCATGAAATCCAATTTAGCATCTTTGTCAATAACATGTAAAATATGAAAATTAAAATCAGATGAATGGTCACAGTCCAAGAAATAATTCTTAGAAAACATGGATTTGTTGTCAGAATACAAAAATTATTTTTTATGTCAATCTATTCATACAAAATAAACCTTCCAGTCTGCCCTATATAAAAATTATTACAATCATTTGTATTGCATTTTATCAAACCCGTCAACAATTCACCTAATGATTATTTTACCCGTGAATAATATCCGTAAAATATGTTAACTCATTCCTGCCTGATCTTTCATTGACCAAACTCGTTTGTCGAGCACACTCCATGATTGTTTTAAACTTTCACTCAATTACGGGTAAAATATCCATTTTAGGTTAAACTAGTTGAACAAGAATTTATTGTCGCATCATTTCGGTCATACATACCATTCAATCTTCATAATGGTTCCATTCATGACTTCACTAGTCATTGAATATATGGAGTGAATTCACGCATGGTATATTTGCAATTTGTTTCGTTAACAAATCATAGAAAGCAATGATTTACGCGAATAAGAAACTATTTTCGGTGTAAAACAGTGAACCGTCATAATGACCTCTCATCCATAAAAATGCCAAATAAAGCATTCTGAATATCCAGTCCTTTCCAGAAATTTAAATGAAAGTGCTGTTTGGTTCAAGTAGGTCGAACAAATGCATCCAGATAAGGATCATACAAGGAAATAAACCCACGAGGAAACGAGAAGGTATCTATCTAATTGGGAGACACAACAGTTTTAAATCGAGTCTTTCCATTCGGAAGTAAGTTTCTTGCTCCTGAGCGAGTGAACTGAGCTTGTCATCCGATGTAAGTTTTCTCTTTGTTCTTTTGTGAGGATAAAAAGAACCCGGAAACATTAGTGTTTTCCTCCTTCCGCTCAACCATTCAGCTTTTCCAAAAAAAATGTTGGAATTAAATTGGGAGCCCTCAAGTCTCATTATTGGTCTGCTTGATAAATTAGCATTCCGTGAACACTTAATGGTTGTCGTAAGGAACAGAATAGAGGGATTAGGGGGAGGAACTTAGGTGACGGAGGGGAAAGAAAAGTCTGTGGTTTGCTAAAGGCCGTGGAATACAATGGAGGGAGATTCAGGGACGGGAGAGAGGGTAGGTTTGTGTGGACCGAGCGAAAGAGAAGTCATCAGGGACTGGAAGGGGAAGAAGACACGGAGGCAAGATGAGAGCTTTGAGGTTGATGACCCATTAGGGTAAGTGAGGGGATTCGGAGAATTGTTTTAAGGGTGGTAATAGATAGCGAAGAGAGAGATATCACCGCCCCTTCTCGGGGACGTCCAATGCACCCCTCCGTCAGCCATTGGCAGTGAGTGAACTTAACATTCTGTGCCAAAGGGAATAAAAATCTCTGGGAGGTACGGTAATTAAGCACGCCTGGGCAATTAGACGCTGAATGCGCCTGCAGACGTCGTGTCATCGGTGAACACACAGACTCTGGATCCTATTGCATCCTACGTAGGACTAAGGATTTCTTTGATTGCTCACTGCTATCGCTGGCATGGCTAGTAAAGCATGCTTAAAAAAGTAAACGTAATTGGGAATTAATGAGTAATGTATAGTTTTATAAGTGTTGCTGATGGAAGTTTCGTTTTTTGGAATTATTTTGGAGCGTAGAATTTAAATTACAAATTTTCATTGCTTAAATTACTTTTCACAAATGTTTACTCGTATTTTTCACTACTAATTTAGAAAATGCATTAATTCAGAACAATTATGTAAAATAGTAGGTATGTCCTCTGACTTAAATGGTGCTAAACATGGACTTTATGGTTTGCCCTAGATTTTCTTGGCGATTGAATTATATTTATCCTTAGTGACAGAACACTTTATCCATTAAGATATCACTGAAAATAGCGTTACTAGCCTTGGAATGTCAATGGCATAGAGTCATTCGATTTCTCCGATCTTTTTTCGCTCGTATTTTTTCATGAACTAGAATCAAGGAAATTAATTTTTAGTAATTTTCTACTAAAAAGCATCAAACAAGCATCAAACACGTTTTTTGCGTAACTCTAAACCTAATAGGCAGGAAGAGGAGATTTTGAAGTACATATGTTATAATTCTCAATCTGTATCAATATCCATGTCCATATGGTATATCGTTCACCCTGTAATAAACATAAATTTAAGTATCTCGTTAAGGTTTATCTCTGTGTATAAAATAATACATAAACTAATTAAAGTTGCGCAGTGTAAATTGTCAGACTTAAGTTTCCACTCATATTATTTCAGGCCCTTATTTGGTGAGACTTTTGACTGCTCTAAAGTAAAACTACGTTTTGAGAATCCATGTTTCTCATTTCACTTTATTAGCACCGGAAAAATTAGTTAAAATATGTCTTATTTTTACATACATGTACTCTTTCTTGGTACAAAGATACAATTTGGAACTTCACAAATGTCTATGTGTACTGTAACATTTAAGCTAGCGAAATTTTGTCGCAGAAGGAAATACTTAGCTTCTATATAGCATGTTAAAAGTTAAGAGGTATCTCGATGTGAGGTATCCTATTGGAAAAGATAAATGAGTAACCCTTCCAATGGAATTAACCTCACATCTGGGTCGTCAATCATAGAATACATCCTTATTAAACAACTGTAGAAATTGAATAGCAAGCGTTATTTCAAATTTGGGAAGTAAAACCATATCATCCATCATTGGTTGTTCAATCCTATGATTGGTTAACTGCAGCCCCTAATCCCCTATCTAATTATAGTTCCTTTACTCCCTGGTAGTTCTTTTTGTGTAATTTTCTCTTTATTACGGCATATGTACTTCTACGTTGGCCTTCCTCTTCGGACTTTTCCCTCTAATTTTCCTTCAATTATATTCCCCACGAACCCATTGTGCTTTAGTGTGTGCCCAAGCCGTAATGTATATTTTTATAGTTGGTTTTGTGGTGTATATATGTGTGTATTACTATTTCTTGTTTGGAAGAATAAATATAACATTTGGCGCGAATCCTTTTAATTCCAAAATGATATCCCGTGCATTTTTTTCGTGCTTTTCATTCAAGAAACTCCGAAAAGTGATCGAAAGGAAGGATAGGCAAAAAATACCGGTTTTCGGCACAACCAGGTATTACTTTTTGTCAAAATAGTACTGCCAGATAGTATCTTGAAATTGTAATACCAAGAGTGCATACCGTGTATGAAAAGGCCTACCGCTATAAATTGAGTGAACCATAAACATTTAAAGTATAAAATTTTACTAGAGTTCTATAACCAATCACAAAATAAGTTTGTACATATGTATATAACCCAGACTGTGATTGAAGTGTTATAAAATGACGAGTGTGCATTTTAAGTGAAAAAACTGCCCACCGGAATGCATCATTATTTTTCATTGAATGTTACCCGATACCCGATTTAAGATACCCGTTGAAGAAATTTTGATATAGATAGCTGTAGCGAAACAATCTTAGGAGTGATGACTATTTACGATGGTGATAGATGGTGATAGAACGACACGCTACTGCACAACCACAGAAGGAGCTGTCACACCCATTCCCCGAATTCCCGCCCTTCATTTCGTCCTGCGTACTACAGTCGTTCCCCTTACTCGTGCAACGGATGAAGCTCTACCTACACTTCGCCATATCCGTTGATGCAAGGGAATAATCAGCTTAACCAGCAAGACATACCCACCCCCGAAACCGCAACTGCACACCAACTGACGCTTGTAAGCTCCGCCAAAGGACTCTTCTTGCTGCGCGCGCGGAAATTCATGGGGTGGGACAATCACTGAGATCACTCCGATAGCTCTACGGTTTCGGTGTGGCAGAGGTAGTACATGCGATGCATTAATCAAGCCTGTCTCCAGTCGAGTCTAAGGATGAGGGATTCAACACAATTCTCCTTTTTGTCACTCCTCCCTTACCACTGCTATATTAGGATGTATTCTCCCTCTCTTCACTGCAAATATATTCGCCATTTCCTTGTAGGTATTTAAAGGTGCCCAAGGGGAGTTAAATTGCAAATTTCGTTCCCAATTGGTTCCGGATTCGCGCAGAGCCTCCGATTGATTTATCGGAACGCAATTTCACGGAGCGTCGGCGACAATGCTGGCGGCTGCTGAAAAGTCCAGACCACTGGACCCATCTGGTCGAAAATGAATGCAAAACGGAATCGAGTGGAAGTGACGGTTTCATTAAGAGCCGAGAGCTCTCTGCCGCATACTCCAAAGTCCTTCATCAGTAGTATATGTGTGGAGCATTACGTAAATTCTGATTTTTAACGGCATTACTGGATGGTTGGACAGAATTCCGATTTAGGAGACCACTGAAGGCAGTGATGGCAAAATAAAAAGTGTGGCCAAAATCCAAGGCTGTGATTTTGAAGAAAGAAACACTTTCCTTTAAGGGAAGATGGAAAGAAACACTATACATGGGCTATAAATAAAGGAACGGAGAGAATGATAGATTTAAAAAAAAGATACTATAGTGAGATAAGATGGGCTAGAATAAGAGAATGATAAGCGCAATAAAAAGCAGATATAATGATAACAATATATTTAATTGATCAAAAGTGATCATGAAATGCCTAGATCTCAAGGAGAGAGGTCCCATCCTCCGGTACAGCTGTGTGTGTCAGCGTTCCAGCTGACAAAAGCTTCTCCTCCGTTACATGAGGAGTCTTCAGGTCAAAGTTATACCTCTGGCTGAAGTGACACTTCAACCTAAAGACGCCTCCTAACGCTGACATACGCAGCTGCACCGGAATATGGAACCTGACATATCAAGCCGCTTCCTTTGCTCATATTATTCGTAATATATGCCAAGAAAATGGAAATCGTTTTCCATTGACGAGAGATAAAAAAATGAGAAAGTTTTGACGCACAGATAAGGTTACTAATGAAATGGTGCTTACTTCGTGTATATTCTCAGTTATTTGAAAATAAACCCATTACTCGCCGCAATACTTTTTCTAAAAAAAAAGAAACAAGGTTATTTGGCTGTGAAGATTTTTTCATCGCTCAAATTTAAGCCTTGATTGTGTATGTATATTTAGTAAATTAATGATAAGTTAAGTCAACTAAAAGGGCTTTTTCTTGCGTCAGCAATATGATTAATGTCCGGAGACCGATCTTGGAACAGATTTTATCTTTTTTTAGGTGAGTTCAAGAGAGATTGACACGTTCTGACCAAATTATTTTTTGGACCGTTGAGAAAAATTATATTTTAGCAAGTCCACCAATTGCTCACTTCTCCGGCTACGGTATGTTTAATCATTTTTCGTAAATAAACCAACGTCGAATGCAACCACGGCAGTAACCATGGTGCCAATCTTTAAAATGGCAATAAAACACGGAAATAATGTTTGATATTCATTAGCTAAATATATTGTTGAGTGCAGACTTTCGCAGTTGTTGACGGATGCTGATGAAGGTTTTCGAGTTACGCTGCGGGTGGAGCATTTCTATCTCGTTTCACTTGCGTTGCAGTGAGCGTCTTTGGGAGCGAGCGAGCGAAGATTTGCTCTTAAAGAAGGTCACTGCTACGCGAGTGAAGAGTTGAGCTGAAAATATTTCTATCGCAGCATAACTCAAAAGTCACATCAGCATTTAAATATATTACCCGGTAAGTGTTAATCGAACACTAGAAAATTCCAACAATTCAGGTTAAGTATCATTATCTCAAGTGTGTTTTATCATATTTTAAGACGTAAAATTAAAAAATCTACCTTAATGTTCTAATGGATTACCATACTTTTCATGATTTGGCCTGGAAATATTTTATGGACTCAAAATTGGTACCTAAACAAATTTTACCGAAAGTCATTCTCAATCCAATGATTTTTTAGTACTAGCTAAAGCCATCCATATGTGATGTTTCAACAAAATCGTTGTAGCCGTTCCCGTAAATATTACATTACACAATGGGGGGCATGGATAAAATGTATTTGTCATGCTTACATAGTTTACATTGAAATGAATTTCCTCAGGAACTCAAATGTATAAGTCTTGCGTGTATGCGTCACTCGCAGACGTAAATAATTGCCTTTCAAAAGGGTTAAAAAATTATAACAAGTGCAGTGATCATTAACGGCATCATTTCTTCCGCAAATATAAAATTATAACGATAATTTCGTAAAATTTAGGAAAAACTAGCCAAACTTCTCAATGAATTACGTCGCATTTCTGGCAGCTATACCGTTCCGCGACGTCATCCCCAGGATTTCCGATGGCCTAATTATTTATAAACTCTACGTCATTGAGCGTCACCAAGCGCGTAATTTTTGAGTAAAAATATCTTCATAATGCCACATTTTTTTCTATGAAATTCATTTTCTGTATATTTAAGAATACTTGCTTAAAATGAAAATAGTTTTAATAAGTAATGCAAGCTCACCATTAATACTCGTTTAAGAGTAAAGTATGTTTATTTCATGTATCTTCCAGGCTGTTTAGATTTTAATGTAAAGCAGAAGACCCCGTTGAATTTCAACCGGAAGATGAAATTAAATTGTAGCTTAGGTGTATCCTCCTAATGCGATATTCGAAATGCATACTTGTAGCCGTCATAAACCACACATAAGGAGGTTAGAGTGAAAAATGCCTTTCCTAAAATCTTATTGTAATTCTCTTTCATTGGTTATGAAAATTGTTTACCATTCTAAGGCAATTTGCCGTTGCCTGTTAAATAAAAATTTGTTTATATAGTGCAAAAACGATTTTTTATTATGATTTTGGGGCCCAAAACTTGATTTAAAAAAATATAATGCGTATAGGCAAATCGATGCAAAGAGTTAAAAACTTTGGTCTTTCGGTGAATAGATACTAAATATTCCATATCTATATCATGAGTGCAAGGAATAAAAAAGCGAAAAAAGGAAATATCTGCAACAACTCAATTGCTCTTAGGGTGGGTTTTGACTGGCAAGTTCATTACGCGAGCTCAGCGAAGCAAACGGCTTTCAACGAAAATTGCAGGTGTAAACGAATCTGCAAGTCCGCTTACAGAACTATAAAAAGTTTCGGCAAGTATCTTGCAGAAGCGTATTGTTGCCAGTGTGAACAGCAACCAATCCGGCACTGCAAAAACTCGTATAAACGTTTTCGTCCGAGTAAAATCCTTAACCCGCTCTTGCAGAAAAAACTTGCAGAAGTAACTTGCCAGTGTATATCCATTCCTTATGATTGTAAAAGTTGGTTAAAATGGGCAAAAATAGGGGACCATGAGTCTTTTTAATATAGTTTATTTATCCTTCTGGATCCAAGGTACATGCGTGCCACTTCTTTTCAGAATCTGACTTGGGGTTAGGAAGTTTTTTGCGTTCTAACAAACTGTAACTGAGTTTGAAAGATACGATATTATAGATTTTGAACCTACATACATACCCATGACGCTATTCCTTTTCGGGGTAGGCAAAGTCGAAGAATTTAGTAATTTCCGTTGGCCCTAGAAAAATGGCTCCCTTATAATATATTATTCCATAATGTCTTATCCTTGCAAACCACTTTCGTCTCTCTAACACTCATGCATTGCTTCATACGCGCTCTGCTATTCTAAAGACTCCTGATATTCCTCTTCTTTAGAGTCTTCCACAATATTCACCCATGAATTTCGTCATCTACCTCTTCCTTTACTCTACAATCATTTATCTATTTCGTTATTCGACTCTCTACCATTCTTCCGCTATTGCTAAAGCATTGAAGCACACTCCTACCGTATATGTCCATTACTGTAACATCCAACCCACATTCTTGAATCGCCCACGCAATCCTAAACCTTATTTACCCGACTTTTGCCAAATATTCTACTGAGGTATCCAATTCCCACTGCATTTAGCCTACTCTAAAGCCTCAGCCACGGTATGAGCAGCAGGCGTTGGGCAGCAGAGCAGTATCGCGGCAGAGCGGCACTGTAGTAGCCACGTAGGTAATGGCCACGATACGAGTGGTGATTCGACCTAACATAGGATTAGTTCAGAAGCAGAAATGGCAGTACTGTCATTAGACAAAACGCTGTCGGCCGATATTTTGCCACAGAATGAGTAGAGCGGCAAAGCGGCACAAGAAAAATTTAAGATATGGGATTGGCGGAGAGCGGTATTAGAGCGGCACGTAGCCGTGCCGCGTTGCCGCTCACGTTTATCATGGCTGGGTTCGAGCGTTTTCCATGTCTAACAATAGAAACATAAAACTCAGCATTGCCGCTCTGCCGCTCGCCTCCCGCCGCTCGTATCGTAGCCGAGGCCTTATGCTTATTCTGATATCTTGCTCACTCTATTCCAACTTACTGCTAATAGTTAAAGAATAGATTTTGAATATAGCCTTTGTTTTTGACCGGGGAAAAATCTCGCTCACAAACAATCTTAGCGGGGGAATCACACGGGACGATAGAGTTTGGTCGTTGGCTGAGTGTTTTGTATGCAGTTAGGCGTGCACGGGGGGGATGATTCGGGCGGTGCTCGTTGTTGGTCGGTTGGTTAAGAAGGGCGGGGTTGGTGTACGCGCCGAAAGGAGTCCTCCATTGCACATTCCCGAGGATTGCGGCCGTAAATTCTGTCCGGGAGCGTCGCCCCGTCCCATTCATCACCGCCATGGAGTTCGGATTTTCGGAACTTGCATCTCTCTCGGCTGTCTCGCATTCCAAATTGTTTCATTACCTTTTTTTCTCTTTTCTTTATTCGGACGAAGTGGTTGCGGAAGGAAGGGATTTCGGGGGAGGAGAGGGAGAGTTGAACGTGGACGGAGGCATACGAGGGAGGTTCGGTTAAGTTTGGTGCTGAGGAATTGCAATCCTCATCCTTCCTCACCATTACTACTGCTACTAATTTTCGGAATGTTTGCATGCGCCGCAGTAATTGGCATTTCAAATGGGATTCTTCAATTATCTTCCTATTTACACTTAAAACCCCAGCTTTTTGAAGCGTCGTGAAGCCCCTCTACTGTAAACCTACCATTTTTTCTCATCTTGCGTTAAGAATTTACACTTAGATTTTAAAGTATCAGGCGATAGTTTGTGGAAATGTGTGACGGACAGCATTATCACAGAAACACTTAGTAAAAACTTCCACAACAAGTTTTATTCTACCGACCTAGGTTTCAGCAAACATTCATAGATTGAGCTTGATAATGACAATGTTTTCCGAAACCTGAGTCGGTAGAATAATACCTGCTGTGGAAGTTTTTACAGAGTGTTTCTGTGATAATGCTGTCTTTACACTTAAAGAGCTAAATTATTTTTCATAAATACATGCAAGTTGAACTTTTACGTGTAATCAACCTTAGGAAAAATTAAATTTGCCCTAGAATGGCCTATTTTAGCTCTTAATAGCTTGAAGCGATAAGAAATATTGAATTTTTTTTCATTGTCCCTACTTCATTGGCATTCTCTTCGTGTTATGCAAAATATTTTTTACCATACAATAACTACGTAGCATATATTTACAGTAGGTATAAATTACAATAGGCTTAAATATCTCAGATCTTAATGGCACTCGCCATCAACGATTTTCAGGTCACGGAGGATTAAGAAAGTTTGTATTAGCAGGTAGAGTGATCGAAGGTCTCCCAGGGGGAGTTCTAAGTGTTCTACGATCCTTTTGTCCCATATAAATTGCACTGTTTCCTTTTTCTGACACCAATTTCTGTATGTCTTTTTAATTGCCAAGCAATCAATTAAATTAGTTAAAATAATGCATTGTAAATATTCTAATTGAAGCCCGTGACAAAATAAATCCCAGAGAAGGCAATCTTATTTAACGCCCAGAAAAATCATTTGGAAAACTCAATTCGACTTTTTAAGTACTTTTATTTCCTCTTAAATCATGTCCTTCAAAGATATTGTGCATTCATTTAGCTCTAGATCAATAAAATACTTATTTCGGCTGATAATAATGGTAAAAGAAAGTGATTGGGCAATTGTGACATACCCTTTGGATACCGCTTTTGTTAATCTTACTCTCAGTTTGCTAATCTCTGGGCCACGAAGGCAACCATTCCACCCAAATCCACGCTGAAGCTAACTAAGTTGCAACAAGAAAAAATATTTTCAAATTGGGAAATACCTAAGTGTGCAGGTTTTATACTTTATGGCACTATGTTAATTTTCCTGCTGCAATTGGCAACGCCACTTCTCGTCCACACTCGTCGTCCTCATGGAGATTTATAGATTTAAAGAATCTCCATAGGAACCGATAATGCCATACAATGGTGAAAAGCCCTATGGTAGTGGAGGTTAAACCAGTGCTTAGCTGTGTTATACAGGTTGATAAAATGTATGCTCCTCCGGATATCACTAGTTTTAAAATTAGGATTTGATCTCTGGAAATAATTTTTTAAAATCCAATTTTCAGATATGATTTTTCAGTTAACTATCAATCTCGTACGTAATATTTTAGAAAGTTTTCCACCCAAGAATTTCCCGCTCAACTCCATGATATTGCTGTAAGACTGTATTAATACTATTTTTCGAAATGTCCTCTCTGAATTCATCATAGACTAGACATGCGACTTATTCACTTAGAAAATGATAGCCCCGGAATTTTTTCGCTTGTCAATTACTCAATGGAGAAAAGTATGAGTCGGACCACCTCAAATACCCAAAAAAGATAAAGATTTGAGAGCCTAAACTATGAAAGAAGCTTATGATATAAACCTACACCTATTCGCAGTATAGTTATGTCTCTTTCATCAATGATGTATCATTCGGAAGTCATTGTATGAAAAAATAGATGAAGTAATTACGTAAATACGAAAATACCTAAACCTCATCTTGCTCCTGCATATCGTAATCGGACTTGAAATTTTAAAATAAAGCTTCTAATTAAATCATGCAAAAATATTTCAGAGTGATTTGCGAGCATGTACAAGTGACCCGCTGGAAAATCTACCTTGAAACTTGATTTGCATCCTTAGCGGTTGGAGAACCTCAAGCAAATCCCTCCCATGTAAGACCCTCTTGACTCGTAAGAAATTACTACGACGTGATTAAAAAACGATGCTCTTAGAGTTAAAACGTCAGTAGTTACTTAGGATTTTATATTTATCTTCTTCTGTAAAAAAACAAAGGAAATATCACGTGATTGATGCTCAGGGAAGTGATACGCTTACTTGGAATAAACGTTGACGGCCGTGAAGATTACCGATCACTTCTTGTTTACTCGTGAATTTCCCTTCGTTCCGCGTCATTGCTTCCTCGTCGACGTCACCCGAGTGACGCAACCACCACGCCCACGTACCCTGCCAAGAGAGAATAGGGCTGCGTGCGCCCCTGAAAGATATTGCTTCCCCTTCACCAGGATATCAACCCCCGGGGCAGGGTCTATGGAAGAGTGCTCGTATCACTTCATAGTGACTAGGAAAAATGGAAATATGAACAAACGATGTTCGCGATGAAAGGTTAAATATTTTTTAATCAAAGACAGTGTTTTTTGTGGCACTAGATGTTTAAAAAAATAAATTTTCAGACAAATGGGAGGGTGAAACTATACTCATGTGGTTTTACATGTTTTTTTCAAAATTTGTGAAAAAACTTAGTCATTTAGTTTCATAATCATTTAGAAATTCCTCAACGTGCGATACCATCAACTGTACAAATAGGAGGGTAAAACTTATCTTTGCCACATATGTGGCAGTAGAAGTATATTGAGGATTATTTTTATATTTATATAAAATACGTTGAATCACTATATTGATAGCAGCTATCCATTTTCGCATTTTTTTGCGGGTTGCTCTTCTTTGTGAGGAAAAGTATGAAGCATTCCAGTGAATAAACGGAATAAATACACTTTTAGTCACAGGCATATGCTTAAAGAGTTATTTAATTCGAGGCTTTAACCGTATTGGCTTGCTTGAGTTGTTCTTTGCCCAAATGCAAATAATTCGGCAGCAGTACTTAACCTCTGCACATGAAAAAACAAACCATAAAAGTAAACGTGATTTACCCCTTACAACATATGAGTATAAGTAAAGGTTTCTCGTGTTTCACACCGGGTAAGAATATTTAAATGGATCAACGTTTCGATGGTTGACTCAGCCATCGTCATCAGCATACTGAGTCGAGCGATGATGCTGGCGGTTATATATAGCCGCAGATTCCCCATTGTTGTGGAAGCCGTTACGAGTTCTTTGAATTTCGTCAATTACTGGGCGACAAGTCCTACTTAAGTTGAAACCGTTGTCTCAATTGTTGTTATTTTGCTCCATCTGTATCAATATCGTTTCTTACGTTATTCTTTCCCAATATTTGGACGCCCGGGTATGTAGTGTGGAATTTGGGAAATCGACACGATGATCATGGTCAAGGCTATGCTCTGCTAATGCAGAATTTTCCGGTTGGAAAAGCCTAATACTTGTTTCATGCTGTTTTATCCTTTCCCGATGGTCCTTCCTGTCTCGCCAATATACGCCCAACCACACTCGCATGGTATGCGGTGTACCCCTGTTGTTTTCAGGTCGAAGTTGTCTTACGGGTGAACAGGAAATTTTTGTGTTTAGCAGGCGGTTTATGTATCGTGTCCACTCTGTGTCGTTTTAATATCCTCGATATCTTATTAGATATAGATGATATATAAGGAAGGCAAGCCTTAGCGATGGGGTTTTCTTTCTCTTCCAAAATCTCCGCTCCATTGGCGGTGAACGTTCTTTTTAAGGCCAAATTTATTTCCCGTTGGCTGTAGCTATTCGCATGGAAGTTGTCTTTTAGGTGTATTAACTGCATCTGAAGGGTGTTTGAGTCCGCAATGGTTTTCGCTCGATGGAAAAGCGTAGTGAGAACACTGATTTTCTGCGCCGGATGATGATGGCTCCTCCCGTTGAGGTATAGGTCGGTGTGTGTTGGTTTTCGGTACACAGCATGACCCAACCTTCCATCTCCTTTTCTTTCAACCAGAATATCCAAGAAAGGTAAACGTTTATTGGCCTCCAACTCCATGGTAAATTGAATACTGGGATGTATTCATGTGACTGAGGAATCCATCAAGGCTGTCACGTCCATGTGGCCACACGATGAATGTGTTATCCACATACCTGAAGAAATATTTTGGCTTCAATGGGGCCGAAGTCAGGGCTCGATCCTCAAAATCTTCTATGTAAAAATTGGCAATTGCTGGTGGACATATGAGTAGTTAACAGTACAATTTAGTTAGCTTTTCTATTCACTCGAAAATAATTATTTTGAGATGATGCCTCTATTATCTCGTTCCCTGAAATAGCTTCCTGCTAAGTACATACCAACTGTCATAAATTTTGATAAAATAAGTCATTTTCCATTATGAGTGGGATAATGCATACGCTAGTGGAAACTATTATTTTTCCATCGCAAGAACAGAGAAATTCTTCACCGCGCGTATCCTCACTTAATTAAATAAAATTATCTAGGACAAAATTGACAATGAAAGATTGCATCATACTTGAAGTTATCAAAGTTTTAGAAGTAATTTATATGACGAAAGGTAAAAGTTATTTAAATATGCCTCTTCTTATAGTTATCGGTTCATTTGAATGAATTGAATGAATAAAATTGATTCTCAAATCGTTAAATGTAAAATATATGCCGACTAGCTTAAGTATTTCTATTATTCTCACTCTGTAATTACTATGTACACTGTTTCCAGCAGTAACATTGTCACTTTTACAACATTCCCACAGGTTCAGTGGAGTACTTAGTATAAAGTCTTTATCTTTGACGATATTTTAGCTTATCTGCCTTGAGAGAACAATATATGACAGAGTATGCCTCTTCCATATTTGCGTACATGTATTAATGCTTGTTTGGTATCATCAAAATTATTATAGATGTTACTTGCTTCCAAAACACCCCCTTTTTAAGGGATATACTCCTTTTATATTCAATACCATAGGCTTATTGCTATCAACCGAGTAACGTGCAAGTCTTAATAAGGAAAGAGTGTGTAGAAGTGCGCGTTGCTAGCAAATAGGAGTTTCTGGTTGGAAGGATTGAGTTAAAGATAGAGGGAGTAAAAGGTAGTATCTCCAAAATTTTTGTCCGCCCGAGGGACCCTTGACTTCACCTCCTTAATGTCGCAGCTAGCCATCTTGCTTCCCCTTTCATCCCTCCTCCTAGCCCTTTGGGTCGAATATTGGGGCGGTCTCTAAAGAAAGAGGCATATTTTGCATTATGGGCGCGGAGACGAGGAGAATGCTGGGAAATTCGGGGGAGTTGGAACTGGAGGAAATTCTTTTCCGCCCGTTGAGGAAGCAAGAAGGTCGTCGGCATACCTACCTCCTGTTGGAGGATCTCTTTCATTTTATTCCGTCGTGTATTTGTGGAGAGCAGATACGAGATTGTCTCCTTTCAACTACGCCTTCCTCCTTTACCTGCATCTCTTTTTATTGGATCCGTCCTGGACCCCGGGGGTGGGCGGTGAGTTACTGGCGATTCTCTGTACACTTCTTTCTCGGAGGTATTTTATATACGAGACGGGTCCTCCACCTCGGCCCAAGCGATGCCGTGAGATGCGCGATGGGAGATGCTTCTGGGAAATGCTTAGTTCCTTGTGTAGACGAGCAACGACATATTCGTGAATGGGAGTACATTCTCGGAGATGAATAGTGAAGGACGGAGTACAAGTTAGTTGTTAACTTCAGTACGGAGGAATTCCTGGGAAAAGAGTTGGGAGTAGAGGCTGAATCACTCCTAGCCCCCACGGAAGATAGTTTATTGGGTTACTTACGTCAAAATTTTTGAGGCAAGGTTGTAATTTTCTTTACAAGGATACGGGAAATTATGTCAAGCTATGCATAAAGGGTGTGCTACTATAGGAGTATAGAATTTCGCTTGATATTGCGGTTCCTCTAAAACTCTGAAATATCATCTCCCACCCAATATTTTTTACAAGGCATCAAAAGACCCAAAATCGTAATATTTGGGCAAATAAGGAGATTAAAGACATGAGAATAAGTTAAAAGGCTGCCTATATTTTACCTTTTTATCAAGTTAGAAACCATAACACTCCCTGTCAAAAGAAATAAGTTCAAGGAGAGATTATTTTCAAGTCTTCTTCGAACCATTTTGTCTTTTATTGTTTCTCTAAGCAATTTTGTCTTTGAACGCATGACACGATAAATTAGTATCCCACGCAGTATTGCGTATGGCACTATTCACACGATATCATATTTCATTATTTCCATAAACTCTGTGCCCATTTATTTTCCTGGTACATGTCTCCCTCTTTTAAAGCAGTATCATACATTTTTATACGTCTTTTAGCTAAATATGGCTTGAGTTATATCATGGACATGTGCTGTGATTTATAGAGTATTTAAGCGTTCTACTAGTAGCATAAGCCATAAAAACTTGGAGCAGTCAAGAGTATAATCCTGTATATCTTTTTCTTGCCGCGAATGTTTTTTTTCTTCATCAGACATTTATGAAGGTGAATAAATTATTCAGCACGGTGCTTACATACCATCATGATCAGATACTATAAAAGCATTAATGGTTCTCTTAACGTGGTTCTCGTTGCTCTTTGCTCGTGCTGTGGTCGCGCCGTAGATATACTTCTTTACAAATGAATTTGAATAATATAGGTGTAATGATTGCAATACTTTATCAAATGTTTCATAATCGTCATGCCATCACGTTGAGAGTGATAGCTTCCTAATTTATGATACTACTTTCTATTGATGGTTACTCGCAGTACAATCATCCATAGCGTTTACGTTTGATAACTTACCTGTTTTTTATTGAATATAAAGGGCTGAGAAACGTGATGAATTTGCAAACCTCTATTTCGGAAATAATTTTCAATTTTTTGGTCACCGTTTAAAAAAATAATATTTATAATGGTTCATTTTGTCCAAAGATCCTATTAAATTTATTTACCAACGTGGTGTTTCTCTTAACAACTTCTAACGCAAAATGCCTCAATGTGAAATATGAGTGGAATTACTTCCACACCCCAGCCCCCATGTTGTAGATAACTACCATGAATAGTTAATGACATTAGAGTGAGATGCTCGCTAGAACATTCCTTTTGTCTTGTACCTATATTTACATCTCTTTAGCATCTTAATCAACAAAAAGTTTAGTAATTTCCTCACGCTTTATGGTGCAGTTGTCTCTTTTATAGATCACCCTCGTATTGTGGTACGCGATGTGTGGAAATTACGTCTTTGATCTTCGCTGCACGCCTAATTCGACACATACTCGAGAACCTACGTCCGAATAGTCTTAAATGACGGAAATAAGCCTTATTTTGAAGTAGTGTCCGTTAAAGGAACCGAAAATGCAATTACCCGATGAAAACTTTTTTCCAAATTTTTGTCCTGTAATGGGTAAAATAATAAGTACACCAATAAGTTAATAAGTAGTTTATTTGACGTTTTCTGGAAATAATCGTACTCAGTGCTTGACTAATTTTCAAGCGATTTCCAGTTTTTTGTTTAAATGCTTTTTTGATTACTTAAAAAAAGAATGACTGATTATTATCATCTAATAACGCATAAATTTGTCGAAAGGGGAATAAAAAATTCAACGCGTAACAAGTAGTTGAGATTAAAAAATTACATATCTGTGTAGGCGTTGCAAATATTGGCAAGTAGGTACAATAAATATCCACTTCATAATAATTACCAATATTTCAGCATTAAAAAGCCATATTTTAAAGAATCTTCCCTGGCATGCTTACAAAATTGTCCATCTGTGATTTACTGTACATGACCTTTCTTGATCGGTGGTCTTTACAATTGGACTTCTCTTATCGAATGAATTGCTAACTAGAAGCATAGATATTAGTATAGAGCCTATGCACGTCAACCTTTGTGAACTTTTCCAATGTGACCTCAAAAAGTATTAGCTATGATTGCCATTGCCGATTCCTACGCACAGTCTGAACACCGTGTTCCCTCGCATCCACGTATTTTTATTGTAAGAAGTTACCTATATTGAAGGTCAAAAGGGAGATATCCTTCTACCAATTCTCCGTGGCAACCCCAGTATGGTGAAAATTTTAGTTCACCGTCCGGGATATCGACATTGTGGTAAAAATACTTTCTAGAGATGTAGCGAGGGGTCAAGCTAATATAGTCATTGTTGCACTGACACTCGCCTAATTTTATTTTTTCAGGTAGTATAATCTGTGTGTAGCGTACGAGTCTCTGCCATGCGTCATATAGTTATGTATAAATTCTTCTGCATCTGCGTCTACGTGATATACTGCAAGCCACGTTCGAATCCGAATTAATTTATAAAGGAGAAGTTGTCACTAACTTACTGCGTGCATTTCCATCGAAATTGGCCTTCTTTAGTACATCATTAAATGTACCGACACTCATAACTTACTTAAATAAACAGCGAAATAAGCATACAGGCTGAAAGTTTTTTTAATTAGCATTCTTAAGTTAAAGTTAGCATTAAAAAGTTACCGGCCCACTAAAATGAACTGTCACTAAATTTACATCATAATTTGCAGATGAAATTAGACCCACGTACAATAAGTACATATAATGTAAACCGCTATAAATACCTATCCTGGGGAAACTCGAAGCTTAGAGACAATTAATTGATTTAAAATTGAGTTCCCATCGGGAAAGGAAAGTACATGGTTAAGAGGATCGTTCTGAAACCCCTGAGTTGTATCCAGAGTTGCCAACTGCAAGACCTGGAGATTTTTGTCAGAAGCCCAGAGATTTGGAATAGGAAGCCTTTTTTTCCTTTTTTACGAATTTTCAGCTATTAGGTATAGACACGAAAGATTCATTAAGGTTAATACAGAAATGCTTTGGCTGGTTTGTATTTAAAATTATTATATTCTTTATAATTAAAAAATAAAGATAGCATAAAATAAAGAAATAAAATATGAATATTATTTTTAAATTGAATTCTGAAACATTGATTCACCCGGAATCTCTGGGTAAAGATGTCCCAGTTGGCAAGTCTAGTAGTATCGCTCACATTAGTGTGAGGTTTAAGAAATCAAAATGGGCATATAAAGTATTTATTAGGGGCACCTGAAAAAAATTTGGCCCACATTAATAAAATTGTTTGTGCCAGCACTGAGTGTCCCTGCTATAAATCCCCTCTCCTTGGTCGTTCAAGCACCAAATAATTCCCTTACATCCCTTCCCATAACCCTCTGAGGCGACTGTCGTCGTTTAGGGGGTTGGTCACCCTTCCGTCGCCCTATCCCTTGTTCCATACCCCTACCCCTGTCCTTCACCACCCCGGAATCGTGGACCCTTAATTTTTCAACATCACTGTTAATACGTCGCTCGTTTGTGTCACCCCGGCTGAGCGATTGGGTTGCCAGTTTCGCGGGAGAGTGCTGTTCCTTCCCAATTCCTCTCGCTCTCTAGCCATTCTTCCTCCTATCCTGTGTCCTATTCCCTCCCTCCCCTATCCTCCCTAAAACTCACACTCTCCTGCTCCCCGATATCCCTCTTTTTCACTCCATCTCGCCGTTTTTCTCGTTAAGTGCGAGAGGAGGGCGACTTTCCGTGGAGGAGGAAGAAAAAAATTGCTTTCTTTCTCACTCCCTTGAGGGGAACAAGGGAGCGTTGGTGCTTTTTCTCGTTCTCTCCGTCACCCTCCCTGGAGGAGGGAGGTTTTTGAGGGGGTTGGAGATGTGGGGAAAAGGAAGATGGAAGTGTGGGTGGCCTCCCGCCGCCAGTGGAAGACACTTGACAACGGGACAAGGGAATAAGAGAAATAGGAAGAAACTCTCCCGTCCGTTGGGTGTGGGTTGAGGAGATGAAAAAAATGGCGATTGGCGGATGTAATTTTGAGAAATCAATTTGTCTCACACCCACACTCGATCGGAACTGAGATGAAAGAGCTGCCAGAAATATAATAACCAATCTGTGGAGAGAAAGTTGTTGACTAAGTTTCAATGAAGAAAGGAAGGGTGGATTTATCCCGCGAGATTGTCAAACTAATGTGATTATTTTTCACAAGTCGTGGTGTGGTATGTGGAGTGAAGTGATGGACACGAAGGCATTAAAAGAATTGGGATGCAATCACGATCACAGCGTGGATTAAAAAATAAATTTAGCCTCCTTAGTGAACTGATGGATGAGGCAGGTGACACTTTTATGAATTTTTCTGCATAGAGAATGGTGAATAGAAATCACTTGGTGGTAATCCACTTAGTTTTTTCATTCAAATGTATTCAAACATCTATGCGTCAATATCAGGGCTATATTGACTTGGAAAACCACTTTTCAAGTCCCTTATATACAATCAATGGCTTGCGGGAGGGTGATTTATTTTCACCATGCTCCTGAGTAAATTTTAAGGTGAAGTTCTGCCAAGGCGTAAACAACGTATAAAAACTCCGTGCTAATATGGTGTGTTCGATCATATGCGTAAATTTGAAATATATATTGCAAGACGGATAGGTTTAAATTTATCAAATTTTCTGCGTTCGGTTTCCAGCAATAGTTTCCTCCTTTTATGTTAACGGTAACGACAGAGAGCATAGAAAGACTTTATTGGGGCCGTGAGAATGGATTAAGTGGAGAATGTAAGCTTGAAGGTCCACAGGGACCTGGGACATTCCAGTCATCGGCTTTTAATCGGAAGAAAGAGAAAATCGTGACGGCGGAAACAATACCCCATTTAATGACAAAGAGAAATGGAATTGACGAGGACTATGCTAATGAGGCTGGGTATGCGTGGCTATTAGGAAAAGAAGATCGGGAATCTTAGAGGATATGATTGGAGGCAAAATGTGCAGTATTTAACAGGGAATCTGTTGGATAGTCTCAAATAAAAGGCTCATTCATAATTATTTCGAGGCAGTGCATGTCCTTTAAATGGAAAATATTCGATGAAATAGCGGGTTTTAAAAATAAACGAACTAATATCACCAGCTGCGGTAGGTACCTAAAATTATTTTAGGGAAAATTATGCTTGCCTTAATCGTGGAAAAGAACAACATTTTATTTCGAAATTTTATTTACCCGACATGTGGGAGGAAGGCTTTTTTTGTTGATGTATTTTCCTCAGAGGTCCTTGACCTTTTCTTTAGTGTCATGCGCAGGAAAAATCTTTAGGAAAGATTATTTTTTTGTCACTCATACTAAATAAGTGAGCTGTGATAAAATTTGTATTGCTTACGCTTGCTTTCACTACAGTTGAAGTTAAAATCCTTGCACGACTGTGTTTACTAAAACAAAATTATTGCGTTTGTAAAAGTTGAAGTATAGCTACATCAAAAGTTAATTATATTTTAATATGGTCAATAATTGAAATACATAAAGATTCACTCCCTACTATTCACAGCCACTATTTTTTTGGGGGAATAATACAATTTTTTCAAGGAAAATATGAGTTATAAACAAAATGTGCAGTGATAGTGTGTGTAAATATTATCTTATTCGTGAATAAGTTACAATTTCATATAGCAAAGAAGCAATACCTAGGGATTGTTAGTGATTTCATTATAGTGGGGTGTTTTTACTCTGACTAGAGAGTACCACGTTCAATTCCAAATGGAATATTTTTCTGCCATCCCTCGAATAAACCGAAGCTGAAAAGAACAAGCTTCCTCGGTCTTCATTTTTACCTTTCATAAGTGCTTGGGCAGTTGGTAGAACTTGGTAGTGTTGATAGTTACGGTTTAATAAAGAGTACCTATAGGTATTAATAAAAGGTGGCATAGACCTATGATGATCAGCTGAGAGCATCTTATTTCAATGAAAAATCTAGTGATTGATGTGCAATATTAAAAAATAATGATACTTTAAATGTCTCCGTATGGGTATTTTGAGCTTAAAACCTAATAAAATTGTTTATTGAAAATTATACTGACATAGGTTATGAAGCGTCTTCACGGAGCTTACGGAGAGTGTTTTAAGAAACGTTACTAGCAAAATAAACTAGGCGAAAATAAAAAAAATGGTCACCTGTTATCAGGCAAGTGCTAATACGTAGTCAGCTATTTTTCAGTTCAGCCGGCCAAAATGTGTATACTTTTCATCCCTTACATAGATAGAACAACACATTTCTTGCTAGTTATGTTGATCTGCATATCGCCTGTCATTGTAATATATTTAAGCATCAAGATGGCCCCTTTGTTAAGAAAATAATTGGTGACATAGTATAGTGTTAGTATGAGGCAATGTAAAATTAAAAAAATAAATTTTCGTGGAAAATTCGTACAATCAAGTCGCCAAACCTAATCCAACTCACTATTAAAGATCTCTAAGTGATCCTCTTGCAAATTAGCTTTTATTATTATATTGTTGAACTAATTCCTGAAATGTGAAAGTCAGAATGCAATACCACGAAGGTAGTCCGGAGTGCTTTTTAAGCAGGGTGAAAAAGAACAGCGCTGATCTGAATGGTGTGATTCACAGTGGCTTGTGTTCCGTTTCGACTGGGCTGTGGGTCTCTGATGGTCGAATGTGGTTTCTTCGGGAAGGAGGGTCGTGTAGGTCATTTGATTTCTCCTCTTGCTTTATTTTCCCTGGAAAACGAGGAAATCAAGGCTTAGAAAGGAGAAGTGGGTTTGGCAGGGACAAATGACTAGAGGAGTTAAATGGCCGACGGTATGTGGATAGATGAGTGTGCCTACTGCATCTTAATCTCGCAACCTCTGTTGGATCCATGCATCCTCTACCATGGGAATGTGGCTGGGGATGTTAAGACGCCAGACAGGGATGGATAAAGACAAAAGAATCAGGGGATGGAAGGAATGATTAGTGAGGATTGTTCTGGAAGAATGATCAGAAATTGTTGTCATCGTTTAATGTGAATGGAAAGAAAGGAAAAAATCCTATGGAAATCTCTCTGGAACGGTTAACCGTGCCATATCCCAGGAAAAACGGCTTCTATTATTTGGAAAATATCTCAATTAGTGTCGGATATTTTGGCATCAAGAGACATTTATTATTCATTATGTGCAATGATATCTCACCCACTTGTCTTAGTGAAGCTTCCCCAAATATTCCTGGCGCAGACCTGCACGGCAAGGGGGGAGGTAAAAGTGGAGAGGTAGAAGGAAAAATACGGAGGGTAAGAGAGGTTGGCAACGAGAGAGAGAGGGAGAATGTGTATGTGGGCAGGGGAAGGAAGCTACTTCACAAAAAGGCACGAGACACACTCACGCAAGCAAAGTGATTAAAACAAACTATCGCCGTGGCTTTACCAAGGACCCAATCTTGAGGTCTCAATGAGAGACGAGCCGAAACGGTACGACAAGTAGTGGTGAGTCATACTCGAGGTGTTTTTTTTTGGCAGCAAGCTTTTAAGGGTTTAAGTTTTTCCGACTGAACTTCCACACTAAAAATTCTTCCTCTCCAGTTTCGCAGGGTCTTGAAAGTTTCGTAGCATATTTCAACAAAATCGTCCTCTGTGCAGCACCTGGAAAGTTTGCGAGAGTTTGCACCTATTTCGTCTAAATCTCCCTACTACCCTGTGATCTGTGGCAGAGGGAGTTGAGAGTTGAGACACGGGCCATGAAGAAGGGATGGAACCGGAAAATAATTCGGGGAGGAAGGAATGATTAGTTAGGTTTATTCTGGAACATTGATATGATCTTCTTGCGGTCATTTATTATGAGCAAGAAGAAAAAAAGCCAGCCGGTAAATTTAGCTAATTTAGCCCATTTTGTCGGTGCAACAGATGTAGAGCGGGTGTAAAGTAATATCCGCTGTTTCAACCTTAAACGCACATGGTATCATTGTTTCTAGTAGCCTCAGCCTTGCGGGTAACCCTTTAGTCTCTATCGGCTTCCAGCCTAGTCCATCTATTAGTGATGTTACACTTTCTATTTGTTCATAGTTGCTTTTTTTATCACGCGGATATCCTTGTACTTTTCTGAGCTATCCACCTAAATCTTCCTGGGATAAACCCCAAATACTTGCAGTACACACTGTACTTGTAATACACAGCCCTTGCAAAAGCTTGCTTCCGATGCTCCATTGACAATTGTTGTACAGAGAAGGTCTATTTTCCGTAAACCGGGTAGTGAGGGTGGATGTGTATAAGCTCTATGCCTTGGTTAACTTTGAACATCCTGTATGCAATGCGCCTATAATAATAAATATTTGGAAAACAGCTCGCAATGTTCTCAGAACTTTGCCTCTAAAATAGTGGTTCTCAACATTTTCTTTTGCTCATTTCCCCTCTTTCACCATGGTTCATTCCCCCATCCAAAGATAGTCCAACTATAAATATGCATGCTTTAGAATGCGATTTTACAAAGTCTGCGTAACATCATATGTTGCTGAATATTGGTCCCGATTCCCACTTAAAACTACTAGTTTTCCCCCCGGGGGGGGGGGGAGAAGGGGGGGGATTCCTCGCTCCTAGAGCCCCTGATCTGGTGGTTAGGATATCCGGCTATCATCCTTGAGGTATGGGCTCGATTCCCAGAACAGGATTTTTTTATGGGTCAAAATATTCCTTATTTCCGCGAGCCATTAACGACTTCAGCAAAAACAGAGCCTCTGTTACCGGCCTTTGCGAGGACCCATTTTTGTTTGTTAATTGGCCCTATATGAGGGTTTACATGGCTAATAGTTCAGTGGATTCATGTGGCGGTGATGAGGGATAGAGACGGGAAGTGCTAGGACGGATGAAATGCTGACGTTATTCCTTTCTGTCTTACCGCTACTTCTCTCATGGAAAGCTGAGAGGGAGGACAAAATTATCAAGGAAAGAGTAGAAGGTATTCTCCAAATGATTGATTGATCACTCATCCTCCTGAGGACCCATTGGGACCAAAATACAGAAGTAAATCTCCCCCCTCCCCCTCCACCCAATCGGAAAGCTCTTAAAGCGTTTCTATGCCTAGTTTGTCCCCTGGGGACAAGTGACTTCGAAAATTTTGACGAGGTCGTCGTGCAATACTAAGAATTGATTTTTTTAAAGTAATTGTCGAGGCGTTTTTGATGGATAGACGTGTCATTATGTGGTGTTATCAATGCAGTGGGCTCCAAATAAGGGCAAGGAGTTTATTTACTTTTTTCAATTGTTTTGAGCACGTCACATTTCGCTTTGCAAGTGCAGTTTATCATTGTCATTATAGGTTGTCTCCCTAAAGTGTTTTTATTGTCTCTGCGTAGCGAATAATTGGATGCTGTAGGAAATATTGTCTGACTAGGTATCCTTCTCGTATTGCATCCATTTTGTAAATAATTACATGTAAGTATTTGCCTACCTTTTCCTTATTGTAAATATTTGTCTTCATTAGTGGAGGCACGTGTGCTTATTCTGTTCACCACTATACTACCTTTCAAATCATTGCGAAATGCACAAATGATATGGTAGGCAATCATGTACACGGGTCATCCCCTTGCCGTACACGATACTCGTATTTTTTCTTCTAGATTTTCAGAGAAAGTTTTCCTCTTGTTATATCCTCCACCTGTTTGTTTCTGCCTAATTCGATGTACCCCTCCTTATTTCTTATTCTTCTTGCCGTAACAAATGGAACTTAGTTTGACTAATGTCGTTGTTTAAGTATATGTAATGAAAGTAATAGAAATTTCGCTTGTATTATTCAAGATGATTTATACGACTATCTTTATAATTGTCATAATAACAAAATGTCAGACCACCTTTGGGAATTTACCAAGAATGTGGAACAATACTAATATATGGTTAATGTTTATGGAACAACAAATTAAGTCTAAAACAATTAATTTAAGTTGGAGGTCGATTGGATGAGTGATGGTATAGGTCATCAGGGAGTAAGTCTAATGGAAAATGAAATTTACATATCATGGTGTGATGGACTAACTATTTTATTGCTGTTTCTCGGGGATATCTTAAAACCAGAAATTCCAACTGCTTGGGGTTACCTGAGAACCAAATTAAAATTTGTACCTTATAGCAGAAATTATAGAACTATGTAAACGGTACGTGTCGAGTGATGATGCCAGGTTCATACCGAAATCGCAACAAGGTCCTCGAGCCAGAGATCGTGAAGTGTGAAACGTGGCAACAATACGCGAATTTGTGAGCCATAACAAATACTAAATTCAACCTTATTTTTTATTTGGTATAAAAATTCTGCTTTCGGTGATGACCTGCGCTACCTATTGGAAACCAAAATTAACGTCCAAAATAGGCAGGTAATGGCGCGAATATATTTTAAAGGAGCACTTTTTTCCATCCTTAGGAGCTGACTGCTTGGCCATTTCTATGGAACTCTATGGCAATTATATGGAATGGAATTTCGACTTCAAATATCACAGTTATTGGATAATAACTCACTAAATTTGATGGTAACATTTCTATATTTTATTTTTATTAAATAATCGGGATTTTTCCCTACCTATGTAGTTTTCCGCGAAAATTGCATTTATATTATAAGGAAAAATAATGTTTCCCCGGGTTTCTCCCATTCTCCTATTGAACAGCTTGAAATTTAAAGTTCTCTTGGCAAGAAAAATAGCGTGGAAAGGCAAATTTTTGTTGTTCATATCTGAGGACAGGTTTTTCTACAAGTAGGCATAATATGAATAAAATGACATTTAGGCAAAATGAAAACTTGGTTATATTCCACACAAATTTATTAAGATCACAACCGCTTATATGTGTGGAATATAACCAAGTTTTCATTTTGCCTAAGATGTATTCATTCCACGAAGTGAACTCGCAGACCATTGATTTTATAAAATGACATTTTAAGTCATTTTACGGTAGAACACCCTTAACTATCGTAAGATTTCGTTATAGACATTATTTGACAGTGTCTCAGCCATTGAGGTGGATGGAGAGGGCGCTTGCTATGGTGGCTAATGCTTGAAGCTGTAATGTGCGCGTGGCAGATCCGCCATCTTTGTTTCCCCCTAATTTACCTTAAGCGCTTACGGGCTGACGCGCTAATATTGCGATTTACCATGTTTTCGATGGATAACTCACATTTAATCAGCATGCATTTACTTATCTCAATGGTTCAGGCTCTACATTTCAGTTTATTATAAATAATGAAAAAGAAAACTTCGTTTTATTCCACCAATTTATGTCGCAACTGCTTCATAATTTAAAATGAAGTAAATTATTGGAATAAGACAAAGTATTATTTTTCATTATATATGCATTTACTTATTGAAATTGCATTCCTCAGTGTATTTTTTATTAATTTAAATTAATAACAATTCGTTTTCCCACAAAAAAACAAAATTAAAATCGAGTGGAATCAATATCTCTAACTAACTAATATATTTTCAAGTTGTTACCTTAAATTTTCAACGGAAGGTAGATACCTATTCTTGCTTTATATCCGCTAACCCGTCCACTCCTCCGTGCTAATTCAAAGGAAGCAGGGAAAGAACAGGAGGAAGCAATATCGTGCGTATTTCGGTTGTCAGGTTACAGTTTGATGACGTCATTCCCTCTCCATCTACCTCAGTGATCCCAAACCTCTTCCTGCTAAGCAACCTCTTCTATAACAAAATAGGAATAAAAATTAACTGCGGGAAATCACAGACTAAAAATGAAGACAAAAGGAAGCGAATGAGGGTGTGGCGGAAGAGGGGGAGAGCAAGACAAATAGATGGTGCCATGTTAATCCCCCGTAGTGGAATTGGAATGGGAGGGAGAGAGGTGTTTAAGGAGAGGGACGATAGAGAGCGACGGAGTGGCAATGCGTGAAGGACGAGGAGAGATTGCGGAGGAGGACTGTGGACGCTAGAGGATGGAAGCAATCGATTCGGTTGGTTGTGAGAGGTATTTCCCGAGGCGCATGTATCTACATCGTACGTCCTACTCCATGAAATGCTACAAGCGTTAGTACCCCTACCCCTCTCCGCATCTTCGTTTTTCCGTTTGCGTTGTAGCGACCTGACCGTCGAGTCGAATTTGTTTATTGCGATGCTAATGCAGAAAGTTGCAATTAAAATGTAATGTAATGGATGTAATATCAAAGGAGTGTGCTCCGTGGGCAACGGTCTGCCACGATGGAAACATTTCGTGTTGTACCTATGAAATATAAATAATCCGAAAAAATATTAACAAGTTTTGGGTTATGAAGGGTAATAATGTTTCATTTTAAAGTTAAAAAGTAAGATGACCAACCTGGAATTGAAATTTTGAATATATTTATTTAAAAAAAGCTTTTCTCATTGGCTGCCGTTGACAGAGAGGAAGGTGTAGAGAAGAGAGGAGTAGAATGACGAAAAGGTTGGACTTTGATTCTCCATTCGCATTACTAGCTTCTTACAACTGTACAAAACGTTGGTAATTTTACCGACACACGCACCTTCCTTTTATAACCTCGGTACAACTGGTATTCACTTCCTATAGCATGCACCATATTTGTTTCTCATCATGTCTAGCAGTCACTTGAAGATGATGACGATTGATCACTTAACCATTGTAACTAAGAAATATTTGGATGGCAGAAAACAACTCTTGTACTATGGTAGAAAGTACCCGGGTAGAAAAAGTTAACATGGCCAAAAACAAATAAACTTGATGGTAGCTGGCTTTGCTTCTTAGAAGTTTATTACGTTTGTATTCATGATTATTTAAAATAGGTACTTATGATTCAAATAATAAACTCTGTATTTGGCGATGCCGTAAATCGGTGAAACGCGTCGTGCAAATACATTTTTGTATAAAAATAATTAGTACTTTAATTGATACTGAATACAAACATGGTAAAAAACCTTGTAATGGATTACTATGGTTAAAAACTAGCATTGTGAATAGGACGTGACTCATCGTCAGCGGCGCCGCCAAAATCCGGACATCGTAATACTCTATAGTTAATCACTATCTCCCAAGTTTTGCTAATGCCACCGTCCGTTTCCGTCCCGTCAAGAAACGTCGTTCGTAATCCCGCCCTTAAGATTGAGAGAAAGGAAGAAATATCCCTTGGTAGTCCGGGTAGCTGCGGGGATTCGAATAGCTCATTTTCGTGAGCCGCGGGCTCACCGGTTCGTTGTTTGAGCGGCACCCCGCTGTCTTTGCTTCGCCTCGGGAGTTGCTTTGGGTGTGTGCGTCTCTCTGAGCAAACAAAGGGAGATGCCGATGTAGATGGGCGTGAGTCTGTTATGCACGATAATTGGCTCTGCGCTGTGGGGTGGAAGGCATTCGATCGCGATTAGAATCGATTGCTGGTGAATTGATTGCTTTGACTGCGTCCCAACATGCTCCCAGCATCATGCACGCCTTCACTTTTTATGCCCAGCGTCATTTTTGGTCATCACCGTCAGTTATTTTCAATACGTATATTGGTTCAACGCAGCGATCCATTCCTCTCAATTTCTTCATGCCTTACATCTACATACTACCCTGCGATCCACAGTAGAGGCGTATGGCAGGGGGGCAATGGCCTGCCACGATGGAAACTGAGGTTCCCGATCAGTCACCGAAGTTAGGCATCGTTGGGCTCGGCTGGAGTTTGGAGGGGTGATCCTCCGATTCGTCCGAGTGCTGATACCCCTGTCTGCACGTGGCAGACAGTATGTGCGAAATGACCTTAGCCGTCGACGCACGTTAAACAATAATACGATTTGACCGTGTATGGCAGGGGGTATTACGACGCCAACGCTGAAATGGGAGAGAATAAGGAAAAGGAGGCGGGAGAGGACAGAGGTGAATTGTATATTTACATGTTAGTGTTACGATTTTTTTAATATAATCACGAATGGTGCGTGGAAAAAAGGATTTTTTCGCTATCATTTCGGAGTACATCTTTCTTATTTTATCGCTTCTATCAGTACATGAGATACAGTGCGGGGTCAAAATAATATCCTCTATGTCGTACCGAAACTCGCCTTATCTCTGTGTCTATGTATTGCATATTCCTTCTTTTCATTGATACGTCTTTGCATATTTATTCATCAGGTTTACGTGTAATTGTAGCAGAATATGGTGGCAGTCACCTACGCGAAGCGTGATGATACCGAGGAGAAGGCTCGGATAACATAGGATGGTAAAGGAGAGAAGAAAGTACTTCATTTGACTTTCGAGGGCGGGAAAGTGCCTGGAGCACGTTTCACGACATTTTTTTACGATCCAAACAAAGCCGCATCAAAATGCACTGATAATAGTCGCAACCCATCGGAGATGCCCATTTAAACTATTGGATTAAGGTCGATCTAGAGCTAAATACCTGATGTGAATATTAGATTGAAATTTTTTAAAGTTGTCAATGAAGGTTTGTGACCTCGGAAACCATGTTAGTCAAACGGGTAGACTACCTTACTCTACCGTGCGCAGCCTTATTAGAAAATGGACTCTTCCCTGAAAAACGGCTACTACCATGTTTTGCTACATCTATTCTTGTTTTAGATCAATTTTAAGAATGGTTGGTCTGCGTTAACCGAATGATGACATAGCCTTTTCATTAGCTTGATGTTGGCTGGGAGTTTAGATTTGGATATTACGTTAAAGGGTTTACTGCTGGGAAAATATTTTACCTTACATTACAAAACTGGGCCTTAATGTCTTATTCTTAAGGCTATCCCATCAATTTGACCCTCTAGTACAGCGGTTCCCAAACTGGGGGTCGCGACCCCGAGGGGGGTCGCGGGCCGTTCGGAAAGGGGTCGCGAGATGAGGATTGTAATTACTTTAAAAACAATATCATTTGAATGTACACATTGTTTGTTATTTTTAGGGATCGTGGCTAAAACCGTATGGGCTAAAATGGGTCGCGGAAAGAAAAAGTTTGGGAACCACTGCTCTAGTACATCATTAAGAGCAGGGTCGAATTTTGCACTGAATGGGATGCTGGCGGAGGAATAACTTAGTATTCCTGTAGTTGCACCAGACTGTTTGAGTATTTGTATTTCCTTTGAATTCATACGTTATTAGCATGTAAGGTGAGTAAATTTTAATACAGTAGCCAGTACTCTATTCAAGAATCTGGCAATACGATTCTTTGTGCTGTTTAACTTTAACTCATACTTTAACAAAAGCTAGTGGCAAGCGGATACGTAGATTGCAATTTCACGAGGAGGTTGTGGGTTGTGGACCACAAAGATTGACGGAGGCGAATAGAAAATTAAGGGAATTGAAGAACTGAATGAGCTTATAAGGAGAGCCACTTCTTTAGGTTACAATATATCCGATCTTTTGGTCACATAACACGCATAGCGGACACATGATCGGTAAAGGAAATATACTAATGGATACCAGATAGAATTACGCTCAGTTGAAGACATAGGAAAAGATGGAAAAGCGACGCGTAGTACATTCAAGAAGAATTAATGTTAGTGACAAAGTTGCTTCCAAAAATAGAATATGGGCGATAATTGTTTAAGAGGTCCAATCTCGTTGATGGTTTTAGTATCTCAAAAGAAGAATTAACCCCTAAGTAGGCGCGCTTAGTTTTTGTCACGCAAGTGGGCGTATGATAGTTTCTGTAATAATATTATTTTTTGTTCTCATTTCACCCGAATATTCTAATAACGTAACACTTTAAGACCTTAGTATCATTTACACAGCAATATGGATTCATTTTACCTTAAAAGTCATCATTATCATAAATGTACGAAATTTTTAGTATACTGCCGTTGAGTTCTATTAACTTGCCTGCAATAACATATTTAAACAATTTTTAAAAATTTGATTCAAAGTTATTATAATTACGAAATTATAGCATATGGACACCATGGACAGAAAGTGCAAAGTTAGTAGGCTGGTTGTGACCCCCATGACTTAAAAATTGTAAGTAAAATTGAAACTATAGAGTATCTTCAAAATACTTATTAAGTTTCCAATTGCCAAGTTTCTTTTATGCACTGAAGGTACCTAATATTTTTATGATACCGTTAAAAAATTAGAAGCAATGATAAATTCATGGGGCTCTGACAGACCCCGTAGAAAAGTGATCAAGTGGTATGAGAAATGGGGAACATGATAATTGGAAGAAAAATGTAAGCACGTTGCACGCCGGGTAGTAAAGATAAAAAAGTATCGCATTTACAACGCAGCCATTTGCATTGGACCCTTCCAATCCCAAAATCGTACACTGTGCATCTGCCGCCAGCTTTTGCATGGACACTTTTATCTACCCATCTGGTTTTCCCTTTCTGCATAGTGCTGTAACCAACTGGTTTCCGTACTCTTCGAAGGTTTTCCGTTATTACTTTTTCTTAAATTATAATTAATATTTTTTTTTAATTATGTCGTGGAACCCGCTGACAAGTCCTTGAGACTTAGCGGGGCCTAAAGTGTTTTGTTAATGGCATTAATATGTATTAAATGTAAGATACGCATTTAAAAAAAAAAATCATGCTAAAATCTTGATAATTTTCTCCAATGGATTTTGCTTTTTATCCGTGTATATATTTACGTTATCAAACTGATTTGCGCATTTCCCCCGTTTCACCATAGTTCACAATGTCATTCTCCTTTCCCAATATAAGTATATTTATTGTTATAAACTAATTTAATTTCGCTAATTAAATTATTCGTACGTATAAGAACTGATTTTTAACCTGAGGTATTTAGCACACTTTGGTGAAATTCACAGAAGACATTAAAACAAACTACAATTTTACAGATTTAACAAAATCTATAGAAGATCACATATTGTTGAATGCCGGCCCTAATTTCCCCCGAAACCCTTTTAAATCTCCCCAGGGGGATGTTCTCACCGATTGAGAACCTCTGGTATTTAACCATGGCACACACGAATTTTTTTTTGTAGTTATTCTATAAATGAAATACCTTTGTGAATGAAGTAATTGTCACTATAAAATTTAAAAGGTTGCAAGAGTTATTTTTACTTCATCCATTTTGATTAAACTATTCAATAAAACTTTCTCCGCTGCAGTCTCGCGGAAGATATTTTCATTTTTCTCTCTCAATATCTATCGATTTTGTTTTGTTCTTTCAACGAATGGTTTTTTAATGAAGGGACTTATTCTCATTCTTTGATATAACCGCTGAATAATAACGAGTGATTCTGAAGGACGAGATTTTATGACCTTGAAACGAAAATATATGTCTTCGTTTCGAGGGGATGTCTCGCATAGTCGTGGAAAAATCTAGAGCTGTATTAAAAAGGATGCTATCTCCTGTGAGATGTTATTATTTTTTAAATTTTTATGTCACATTTATGGGCTATAATATTTTTACATTGCCGTCATCGCGATATAAACGCTATAAATAGGGGTTATAGAAGAATTTATTGGATTATAAATCAAGTTAATATCTTTCAGTATGGATTTGAATTTATTTATTTCGCATTTGAGTGTGCAACTGGTCTCGAAGAACTTTTATTTTTAGTAAATAGGACTTAAATGTCTCATGAGTGGCGAAGGTAATCGAGGAATAAGTTTACTGTCTTTATTTAAAACTCGCATGTGTTAATTTACTCCCACTCGCATAAAATTGCGATTTACTTAAATTTTCTGGCATCTGAATCTCTGCCTTTGTTTTTTTCCTTTATTTCTGTCTTTCCTAGGCACTTAAATAACGCCAAGGCTGTACATCAGTATGGATCATCCAACTTAAATTCAACGATCAATGGTATCTAATTTTACTCAATATTGACGCATTAAAAATAAAATAATCCAGAACCTTTTGTGAGTAAATACATTGTGGTCCATACGTAGGTATTTAAATATTTCACATTTTAGCCACAATCCATGTCTTGATTCGTACTTTTCCATATATCTGCTTCTAATTATTGCTGAGCCATGATGTGTAGCTCACATTAGAGCGTAATATTTCAATAAGTATTATTCACTTAAATCTATTTTATTCAAATTATTGATATTGTTAAATTTCAAAGTGTTAAAAAGGCTTAATTACGTTTCTCAAATACACCATCTCAGAATCGGCCGAAACATTTTTTTTGTTATTTGTGCGCTTCAGCTCGGAGTCCACCAAAGTGATTTCATCTATTTTCTGTAGGCTAAGACTATTAGTAACAATTCTTCATTCAAGCTTTTCGATTCATAGAGATTCGATGAGAATGGTCGGATTTCCACCGCTCAGGTTCGGTAATTTTTTTTGTCTTTTCTTGATCGATTTTCGCTCCAATCGCAAATGGATGCCATTAATATAATGACCACCAATCAATCACAGAACGACAGGCAAAATATCCAAACCTCATGCTGTGAATACATGATCTGATCATCTCCATTTAACAATTGGCGACATAACATGGCTTCCACTATTACAAGAAATTCCTTGACTGGGTATTTTTTTTCGAGAACGACATTTGAATCTGCGACTACCGAATGATATATCGAGCGCAGTTCCCGCTTCATTCTTCCGGGTCCAGAGCCATCAAATCAGCCGAGGAGTGTTATAAACCTGAGGGGGACACCTGATGCAAGAAATTATGCCATTCCTCACCATCGAATCGATCTTGAGTACACAACACGCCACAGCTAGCGGGCATAAAGCAGAGAGAGACTGTTGGAGATAGCGGTGGTCGTCATCAGGTGAGCGATAAAAGTCCGTTCCCATTGGACACAAGAACGTTACTCATGGACGTATACGAAGACGGTTGAACTTGAACATGTTGGCAAGAAAGACAGCATCCTCATCATGCCGTGAGGACAAAGAATTGCTCATCTTTAAAGTAATGACATTAATCTGACTAGACACGAAGAAAGAAGAAGTAAGACAACAAGAGCAAGAGCCTTAAGGATAGCTGATAAATCAATACCATTACATTGAAGAACAAACGTAGAGGGATAGAATCAGAGTCTAGAATGTAGAAAATTACTATAGTAGCTATAATGACCTAAGTGTTGGAGATTAGGCCAAACACAGCAAGAACAAGAAGGTCACTTGAGACTGGTAAGATGTAAGTGCTACGGAAAATCACGGGTAAAATATAAAAAAACATGCGAAGTGAAAAAATATCAAGGAGTGGATCTTAAAAAGAAAGCGCAAATAAAATGACCACAGAAATCCCATGGGTGATGAAAGTATGGGTATAAGTGGCACGTGATAAGTTACCGGTGTAAAAAAGAAGAAATATATCAGAAGAACAAAAAAAAGGTGGAGCGATGACCTTACCGCCGAACACGTATGAAAGGTGGAGTGACGTAGAAAGAACAGGCAATCTGCCTACCCTGCTGTAGGTGGACGAAGGAAAATCATGAAGGTTACCGATTTCTTAACTTGATCAATCAGACCCTACCTTTGCGGGAGCATATATGTATGCACCACCAGCGATCGTTGACATGAGTAACGCTATTCTCAGTTAAATACGTAGGTTATCTGAAATGGACGAGTTCTATCTTCATTTAACTCGACGCTCCGAGGTCACCTCTGCTTCTAACACGAGAGATTGCAGCCTATCGTATAACGGGAACGGGTAATCCTAGGTGTTTGAGTGCAGATGATAACAATTTTTTAAGTAATTAAAAATAATTCTAGGATCAAATTTCATATAGATTTCATTTTGCGGTAGAAGTCGCCATAGGTGCAGTAATGAAAGTGATACAACGATTACATTTTACAATTTTGGCCCATATGAAAGCATATTAAGACTTGAGTATTCTGTGCAGTATTCGAAATTTAGGTGATAGTTCAATAGAATATTCAAGTAGGGTTTTTGAATTTTGATAAGGCGTGACTGCTTAATATTTATAATCAACCATTATAATAATATGAAAGGTATTATTTTGCATTTAAAAAATCTGTAGTTGTTTAATCGAATTTTCACGGAAGTTGTCTCTTGTGCTATAAGGGTACGAGTTAAAATAGCATTGCCAAAAAATTACAATGGTAAAATACAATTTTTTACTTTTATCTATTTATGCTAATGAGAACACGTATTTACATGCGTTCACGCAAAACTGTAAGTACATACAAAGAAATCGCTTCGGCCGACTTAATTGGTTGGAGTGATTTTTGTTTAAGAACAGATTTGCGTAAACATTGTACACGTGTTCTTTTTTAGTAATATCTATTGACAAAAGTTAAAAAGAAAATTACATGCTCTCGATTTGGATTTTCGGGAATTCAATGGTATTTTAAGGCGCAGTCTTATGACACATGGCATTTTATCTTTAATTATCAGATTTCATACGAACAGAATTGATCCTAAACGAAAAAATACGTTTTATATTATTATAATGGTTTCTAGTAAATGTCAAGGTATCATACCGAGTAAAAAATTGAATTATGCGCCGAAAATCCATCATGTTAATGCTTTAATGAAGGCGATATATTTAAAATGTAATATTGCATCATTTACATTACCGCATGCATTGTGATTTCCGCTGTATGGAAATATATAATAATGTGATTTGTGGTTCAACAATTTTTTTTCGACTTACTTGAAAAGTAATTAAAATGTGCACTCAAATCACTCACGATTACCACTAGAGCCACTTTAAGGTGGAGGAAAATTTCGGATGCAGTAATTCGATTTAAGCGAACTCTACCGCCTCCACGCATTCCAGCGAAAACAAATGCGCGCTGGCCTTGTTAACCGGGGCAGGGCCACGTCTCGCATCTCTGCGGGGACACCACCTCCTTCAAGGTGTGCCAACGATGCAAGGAAGCAGCGGAGGAGAGGGCTGAGGAACGGGAAGGAGGGGAGAGTGAGGTTAGGAAGGAGGTCTGGCTTGTGATGCGACGTGTTACGGTTATTTACATGGCGGGCGCGGGCAGATACGATCCGCGTTATGGGGGACGTCATCGGTCGGAGAGGCTGAGCCTGTTTGACAGAAATATGGGTCGTGTACATTAGGTGTGGGCCGAAAGTACTGTGTGATGGGGGAGGATGCCTTACGAGGTGGGAGGTAGGTGACTGCACGATGACTACGCCGTCTGAAATGCGGCAGCAGCACGAAGTTTGGGAGGCTTTCTGGGTGATATTGCGTTCGCGACTGGACAAGTGCAGCTGGACGTCGGCATTCCTAGTATATTCATTATTTTATTATTAGCATCTTGTGGGCATAAGAGTAGAGCCCGAAGTGTGTTAATCATGGAAGGGAGACAACTATTCGAGAATTAAGACAAGAAAGACGCTAACTAGCGGTCGAATTCGGAAGTATCGACATAGGTACTAACTCTAAAGTAGTGTTTTTCAACCTTCTTGAATATGCGACTCCTTGCGACCCCCCTATTTGCGTCTCAAAAATAGAACCACGATTCGACAAATGAGTAAATAATAAACAGGCACAGCCTTTTCACTGAAATTATTGTTGTATCTATAATGTAGTGTAGGGGTAGATTTTAATATTTAAAAATAAACTTTTCTATGAAAGTTTTCTATTTTTATTGTAGTGTAGGATCTATAACCATTGCTTTTTATTTTACCTGTCATGCTAATCATACTTTGAGGAAATTATCCATAGTAATGAGAAATATTCACCGGTGAGAGGGACCAAGGTCAGGGTTATGGAGATTGTGATTACGGAAGGGGTGGAACTATCAGAGAAAGAAATGTTGAGTGATTCACAGGAACAACCTCACTAACCAATTTTTCACCGCATAGTTGAAAAAAATGCAGAAAATTTGTTTTATTAAAATGAAAAATATTCCGTGAATTACTTTTTATTTTAAATATATATTTATGCATATTCACGTATTCGTCTACGCGTTGCCTTACAAGCCACTTCAAGGGTTTGGGGCCGGGGATGATTCTCCGCCAAGCATGCACAACCTAATCCTGCCGGACTCAATGTCGTGCAGGTAGAGCCCCCCATCAACCCCCCCATCAAGCTTTTGCGACCCCCTGGCAGTCGCGACCCACAGGTTGAAAAACAACTGCTCTAAAGGCACCCTAGCAGGAGCAAATTGAGAGTAAGTAGCGTCGAGCTAATTTATGAGCATTTTTTTCATTACTTTATTTTCCATATTTGTACTAGCTTCATTATACTTAGTATAGTTTCTTACGTTTTAAGGCAGCTGTTGGCGTATTTGCATTCCGTGTTACTTATTGTTTCAGGTTGAAATGTTTAGAGTTTTTTTAATAGACTTTTAAATTGTGTCACTAAACTTGGCGGAACTGGCTTGTGAATAGAATTATGCAAGAGAGAAGGGAGCATACAAGAGTAGTCGGAGATGAACTGAGGCTCTAGAGGTCCCGCCTGGATTCCTATTGCATCCTGCTCGCTCATCAAACCTTGAATCAATCACCTTGATCTTGATTCTTAGTGACCCCTAATTCTCCGCTGGTGAGGGCTATCAACTTTTACTACGCATTTACGTATTACGGTAGAGGAACATGGTGGAAGTGGCGCAGAGGACCTTTTTAAAGGAAGCGTCCAATGCCAACGAACTAGTTTCTCGCGTGGGAGTGAGGTGGTCTGAGCGTTTGCCTACCAGTGGTCCTAAGGTAGCAAATCTTCATTGCCAAATTCAAAGTGCTATTAACATCAATATTATGGCTCTCTCTCTGACTCTTTAAATGTCTGTAGTGGTAATCGTGTGCCACTGAGTGCACATTTTAATAACTTTTCAGTTAGTCGAAAGAAAATTCTTGGACCACTTTTCACTTCATTGTTACTGTGTTAGAACTCACCGTAAACCGTGACGGAGATGAAATAAGAAATTTATTTTAATTTTATCCTTAATTAAAGCGTATTAAGACTATTTTTCGTCTCGGTATTCTAAATTTTGACGTAGTCATATTAGTTATAATAATATATTTTTTCGAATATTGAACTCGGCGTGAAACCTTGAAATTGGAGCAATCCAATCTAAATCCATCACTATAATAGTATGAAAAGTATTATTTCGCGTTTTGAAGAAAATCTGAACGTCTGAGGTCAGATTAGTACGACATGTATGTCATATGCCATATGGCTACGTGTTAAAACAACATTGGAATGCCAAAACACATAATTGGTATGATGCAACTTTTCTCATTTTTACCTATATATATCACGAAGGTGTTTACTAGACAAGAATACCGGTTGGTCTCTCGGGTACCTAGTGTTGCAAATTACAATTATTGACATCAGGGTTATGTTGCCCCGAGAGTTTCAGCCATGGACATATTAATACCGATTGATAGATTATTTATTAGACACCCTTTGTGATGAGATTCGTCTACTTGACGGCATGTTTGGGCCGTAATTTGCAATGTTACTTGAATAATAGTGAAATATTTTTTATGCATTTCCAGTAAATAATCGTTAAAAGAGTCAGTTTTTTGGCTTCTGTAGATAGAAATGAGATCCGTCGTTTGGATTACCAGAAACAACTAGCGAGCTAGCACTTCGAAGTAGCGAGATGAACTGCGCGTAAATTTTTCGCGCAGACCCATAATGGCCTCTGAAGGTCGCGGCAAAACATATCGCTAGATACGATTCTGCCTTGGAGTAGTAAGTGCCAGAACTCACCATTCCTTTTACACTGACGATACTTCGTTACTTCATCTCTCCTTTGATGCGTGGAGAAAATGAGAGGAAAAAGATTCGTGCCGTAGGAGCAGAGTCAACATTCAGAGAGAGTGAGAGAGCAAAACAACTGAAGGAGAGTTTTGACGGCTTGAGTCATCACGAAAAGAGCGCATTACGTCCTTAACGTTTCGGGCGTGCCGACAGTCACGCCGTGTCAAACAATGGAATCCATGGAAACAAAAAAGAAACGAGTTTTAAGTCGGAGATATATAGGAGTTGGTGAAAGATGAAGCGCGTTGATGGATGTGCTGTGGAGCAAAAGTTTAAGTGCTGAAAAGGGGGGGCGAGGGGATGAGGCAGTTCGCCTGTTCACTCGACTCGATAAATTCTTTCGCTTCCCACCCCCCTCCCTCTCCTCTCCCTCCCTCCCTCCCTCTACGCCGCCGCTGAGTAGAACCCCTTTCTCCTCCATCCCCATCTTCTGTATCCCCCTTCCCTGCCTAACCCCCTTCCCCCGTCCTACCTTTGCTTCTCCACCTTAAAGCCCTGTACACTCGGCGACATTTCTGGCATCGTAGCTGCCGCGGAAAGTGGCCAGCGTTAAGGATTTCCGTGTGAACAAGAAAATCTCATTCCATCTGCTGGGATGTGGTAGAATTCGTGGCGATTAACTTGCTCTGGTAAGGATTAGAACACGTTCAATTTTTCCAGCGATGTGTGAGCATAGTTTTGTGAATTTCTGTCGTTATCTGTTTGTGAACAGAAGAACAAAATTGTATGAGGAGGTATATTTTGATATGAAAGTGTTGAATATTGATCCAACTAATTAGTGAGCATTAAAATAGTTTTTTTATAACTTTTATGTGTTCATTTTTATTCTTCTGAGTAATTATACGCAGATATATGGTCGACGAGTGTGTTTCCCGTTACGAAGCATGTCAATAGTAGTGATAAATTGCCCTTAATATACTCTGCAATCCGGATTTTTAACGTAGAGGGTGATGTCCTTAGACGATGTGTTCATTAATTAGGGCATAATGAATGAATTCTATCTAGATTGGTTTGCCCTTTTAAGTAAACTATCGATATGATGGTAATTAATTAACTATAGCCAACAAAATAATTCTCTGTTTCTCTATTAACGCCAATTATTGCTTATACAATTTGAACTTCGTTAATTTCGTAAGCATAGCAGTCACCCGCGTTAAACATTTTCCTCAACTTGGTCACTTCTTGCGGCTTCGTGAGTTCACAGTGGTGAAATGTTTCTCGTCAATCGGTTCCATCCGACGTGGCCAGGCGCAGTATTTAATGCCAATTCAGGCACAATGTATGTCCTAGATTGTACAGGGCTTAACACACTCTCAGTCGTAAATCCTTCGGTGCGAAATAAGTATGAGCGAGTGCCTGAAATTAAACTATATTGGCCTTCTCATTGGCCTAATAATATCTTATATTTTAAATGATGACAAAATATCAGCCAAATGCACGATTTTTTGAGATATTTGCTAAAAGGAGAAGTCATTTTAATGAGGTTTGGTTCGGCTGTGCGCTCCAGAGGGAGAGTATAAAAAATCCTGATACACCATCAGTCAATCTTTGTATGTACCTATATTCCACTAATTTTTAAATTAAAAATGTTTCTCATCATGATGCTTTTTCTAAAATAGCAAAATAATCTTTGGCTCCGAGGCCTTCTTTCAATAATCTTTTCAACGTATAGTGTCAACGTATAGTGTCAACGTATAGTGTCAACGTATAGTGTCAAATACGTTAAGATGAAGCCTCAAAAGCGTTAATTTAGTAATTGACAAAGAGGTTTCGTCATATAAATAATATTTTCGCCTCATTTATATTTAATTCATGCATCTTACGTAGCTATAAATTTGAACAATAACAAATCAAATAAAGAGAGGAAAGCAAAATATTAAGTTAACAAACATAACAACTGTAAACTGATTTTCAAAACTGCACGGACGACACACGTTTAATATGCAGTAAAACCTCCATCTTACGGGGAGCATTGGTCCATAAGAGTATGTATTTACGTGACAGGAGTCCTAAAGTTAGGGGTTTAATAAGCAAATTGATGAATTTATTCAGTCTCATGGATGAATATGATGTATCAAAATTTGAAATGTAACCACCAAAAAGTTTTCCATGGAATCATAAACGAAAATAAATGTGTCAACTAAAACTTGAAAATTAAAAATATCCTTTCTTTGTATGGCAAGGTACTACAAAGAGTTAAGTAGATTCAAAGAATTCAGCCAAATTATTCCCATTTTGGAAAAAATTATTTCCTAAAGATGATGTGTCCGTAATGTGAAAGGTTGCGGTCCAGCAAAGTCACATGCAACTCAGCCCGGGGTTGGATTTTTTTCCGTAAGTTAAAGGTGTCCTTTTGTCATAGGTATCCGTAAAGGGAAGTTTTACTGTGTCATTAATTGAAATTGCAAAAAATGGAATCTAATCATCACACTATTTTATTGATAGCTCTTCAGTCATTATGATTTACTTCATTCATTTCAAGTAAAATGTTTCAGTGAATTGTCCATGAATTTTCCGATTAATAGACGCCTTTGCAGCCGACGCACTTTTTCATAACATTTCACGCTTTCTTTTTTACTTGGCTAGTCCGAGTGGTCGACCTGCTCTGATGCCGTATGCATGACTGCGATTCAACAACTCACCTCAAGTCCCTCCCTCGCCAGTGTGTTTTTACGGTCTGGCACTTTAACCGAGTGGGAAGCTCGCCCACGAAACTTTTGGGGATCGATTATTCTTTTCCCGCGAAAGCTATTCGCGGAACTCTCATAACACCTTGTGGACGGAGTTCTCATCCTTCATATATTCTGCGATTTCGAAAGTTTTTCTTGCCGTAGGAAAATTGGGACTCATGCTCGGTGATGCAAGTCTTCGCTTAGAGAACGAATTGAAAAAACATTTGAATAAAGAAACTGGGCTATCGCTTAATGTCAACTCTAAGCATCATGTATTTGAGTTAAAAGTGAAATGCCGGTCTCAGTAGACTGGCCTTTTAATTGTAATGAAGGAAACTCAAAGGTCGTGGGTTTGGGTACTTCAACAGGAATGGATTTGTATGACTCTGAATTTTCGTCTTATTAGATGGAACGGCATGGCATGAAGAACACCAAACACCTAAGTCTACTTCTACTTGAAAGTGAAATTATACTTTACATGTGCATGCATGACTATGTTAAATTCGCTGATAATGTACACGCTGCTGGATTAACCGTCTTCATGCCTTCTGTTTTCAGCGATGCTTTTAGGAAATGGCGAAGGCACCTTTTAAATATGATGTCATCTTTAAGATAATAAACACATTTTGGTTGTAATCTTCTGAAATATTAATCAACAGTTTACTTTAAATGTCGTATATTTGAGTAAATGTTGAATATGCTAGTAGGTATGATCAAATAAACACAAATAAGCATAATTGGTTATAAATAATTACTTAATATAAAATGCATGAGCCTAAATGTAGGCACTTTTTGCTTGGGGAACTGAAGTCGATTTATCGGCTCTTGGAAATAATATGAGAAAAGAAGTTGGTTCAGTAAAATTATTTGATATGCAAATATTGCATGTACTCAATATGATGGGATGAGAAGAGAATCAAAACATTTGGTGACGGACAGATTCAATTAATTCAACAGAACAAGAGGAAAGTCAAGGCCCTGTATGCATTTCAATGGGCCATGGCACACACAATAATATGTAGATCCCTAAACAGGCACCATGGATTTCCAACTCGCACATAGACGTGGCATCTGTTCCACCACGTCGAAATAGTTTGGTGTAATTCCAGAATCTCTAGGTGTAGCCATCCGCCGGCATCCCTCTTGGCGTTAAATTTAATCCTTCTCCCAACAACAAAGAGGTAATGCGCGGGTATTAAGTTGCATTTATTACGCGTTTCCGAAGTTATTTTTAACTTTATAACCTGATGGTTGGTTTTTATGAGCTAAAAAAGATATTTTTCCTCCTCAAACTCTTATAGCTTTCATAATGCTGAAAATTTGTGCTGGGAAAATGAGTCACAATTTTCTGTGTCACCTCCAGTATCATACAAAATTCAGATGCCAAGAATAGTACGGCTTGCATTAATCCACAGGCTTACTCTAGATAGTGAATACTTCAGTCACGGGAAGAAGTGCTCCAGTCAAAGCATTTCAACACCAACACACATAAAGTGCATGTGAAAGTATTAGTATTGACGTCGAATACAATGTATGAGAAATACTTTGGGTTGGGTGATAGTTAGGATGCTTGAAGAATCTTTTTTCTTGAAGAGTATTTTTATTGATTTAGGGTTGCCTTAGTACACCCCTACAAATAAATTTGTACTTCCGTATTCTGTTGCTGGCGGGGAATGATTTTTCTCGTTGAAGTATATAGTAACTAAAATATCAGTAGGTATTCCCTGTATGCTGTGTGCAGATAGCTTTATTCACTTATCCCGCATCGTTAATTTGTAATAAAAATTTATGTACTTTCGTAGATGGTTTTGTGTTTTCAAACCTATTTATAACCTCTTTTTGCAGCTCGCCTCATTTAAGTCATTCCTATATGCTGACCAGTGGTTCATATTTTTTGCCAAAGCTGTAGGTGAATCATACTATGCTACACCGCACAATGAGGAGAATATATACATACTTAAAGGAATCTTAGTTATTCATTCATGTATGTCTAGAACAACAATACTTCAGAGCATATATCGCCGTTCGTGTACACAATTATTTTTCAAGGAAGAGAATGCCTTCGAAGAGGTTCCTCATTTGTGCAGCATAGTTAATCTTCTGCTTAATTTTATGCTTCGTGAATGATTAAGTGAATAGTCGTCATTTATGATGAGTATTTGAAGTTAATAACAACAGTATTTTAAATATGTTAATGTGTTATGGTTTTACACGCGATAGTCCAGTCATTTGGAGCTCAAAAAGGGGGTTGCCTGGAAAGTTTTCCGGGAGTTTTGAAAATTGACATTTATATAGATTTTGACGTTTTTTTTTCGAATTTTCGCTTTGCCACCTGGTATCTTTGCCGCTCGCGCCGCTATTTTGGAGAAATGGCGCCCAAAAACAGTAATTTGACAATGTCTCCTTTTCTGCTCATTGTACGATGAAAATAGTTACGTAATAAATTAAACTACAGAAAATTTCCTAAACTTAATGTTCTTTTTGTAACATGAATAGTTTCAGCGTACGAGCGCCGCAAAGTACTCCAACACGCGTATTGGCGAAAAAACTCATTTCCACACCACATTGAGGTAGAGTAAGTGGCGCGTTTTTTGTGTGGTATCCCCAGTAGGCCTAATCAACATGTAATGCACTAATTACAAAATTTAGTGCATTTTCCTTCGCTTCACTATCCCTGTTGGATCAGGTTTTGCGAGTTCATCGTCTTCAGAATTGTGTGAAACGTCACAGATAGAAATTTCTTCTGAGTTATCCATGATAGGGTTATCAGCTTCGATGTAATCACCTTTTTCTTCGATTTTGTCATAGATTTGCTGGAGAACAGTCTCCGTTTCTTCCTCTTCAATGCTATCTTCTACTGGAACTTGCAAATTGTCACAGGTACCATTGCAGTTCGTGCTAATAACGGAGTACTTTAATCCAGCCTTTCTGCATCCGCAGGCTCCCCGACATCCCTTTTTGCTTTTTCAAGAAATAAGTTTCAACGAGATTTCCGGAGCTGGGGGCTAGAGTTTGGTGACAGGAATTAGCCCATTCTTGGTTATTTCCATCCCCATCGCTCTGCATTTTGTTCAACACTATACTACTGCTGGACCTGGCTCGGAACGAATGTTGTTGTGATGCTGCTTCTGTTTGTGGCAGCGATGCAATAATAAATTTATTTTTATATGCTGATTTTGAGAAGCATGTATATCTATAGTTGTTTAACGGCATGCTTTTCACGCCACTGTAACCGTATAATGCAAGGAGGAGACGTTCTCCAGCTTCAGCAATGATCTGATGGTCAGAATTTTGGTTTTTGAATACCTGGACAAGCTTGTTTAAATCTTGGTTTTTTCGGAGTACATTGTCAAATTTTATTTTTCCTTGATTAACCCATCATCATCATCAGGCGCGCGTTGCACAGAGCGCAACAAAGACGACTAGTTCAGCTACTAATTCGTTTTATTACGAAATACGGGAAGCCTTGCGCTAGAATTACTAGCAGATATTTTTATAGTGATACAAAGAAGGAATAATTGGTGCGTTTGGGTCACTGACCTTCCACTATTGATAACGTGAGAATGAAACGGCAAAATGTTGCACGTTGTACCACAGCGTGCCCGCCGGTGGGAGAGTGTTGATTTTGTATCACAGCCACTTCTAAGGCGTGCAAGAATAATATGTACATCTACAAAATACCCTGCAAGCCACCACAGGGGTGTGTGGCAGGGGTGTGTGGCCAGTGATGTAATCCCACTATACGTCCCCCCTTGGCCTTGGGGCCCCTTCTACGGAACATCTACCGACAGAGCTAAAATATTTTGCCTGAATCATCAGTGCGTATGCATTTACAGTATCCTTTGCATTTTCAGAGCCATGGCTTCTAAGAAAGTGAACTGTTTTATTTGTGAAAATCCATTGCAAGGAATTGAAGTGACTGAAGTGAAGGAAAAAGGATTGGAGACATTTCGTAAGTCAAGTGTTGAAAGAAATGACAGCAAGGCTAAAATCTTGGAGGGACTGTAATCAATAGTGTGGTCCACGATGTGTGTCGAAAACGCTATAATAATGAGAAATTAATCTCTGCAAGTTTGCGTAGAGGAAACGATGCCGCACCCTCTCATCCACAACTGCGATCCACTACTACCCCAACATTCACATTCAGAGATCATTGTTTTTGTGCGCTGCTAGGATAACAGCAGAGTTAATAGCGAAACAAAAACAGGCGCGATTGTGTGATCGTAGTGTTGTGTATAGCTTGCGTAAATTATCGATGAAAAAAACCTTTCAGAAATTGCTATAGCTCGTAATGATGATTGGGTGGAGCGATTGTTGAGCGTATCGAGTATGTCAATGATTTGATCACAGTCGATGCACAGTATCACAACTCGTGCATGAAAAAATTGTACCAAGCACCACCGACTAGAGAAATTAAAAAAAGAGGTCCGTATGCAAACAAGATTGATACTGCAATGCAGTATATTTACTCATATCTATCAGAATTCTGAAGTGTCAGTTTTATTTTGAGAAACTGATGGCAATATTTTTATAGGCGACTACTACTCACACATAAAAACCGTGAAGGCACAACTCCTCAAGAAATACGGTGACGATATTTTGATTGCCTACACTGACAATAAGGATCCTGTGGTTTGCTTCCGAAACACAGGGTATAAATTACTAACAGAAGCCTGATGCAACGAAAATACCGCAAACAAGACAGAAGAACGTCGGCGTATTGAAAAGACAGCTGCAGCAATTGTTGTAGAGGAGATTCGCTCCAAGGTCTACGAGACAACATATTATCCTCCATCAGATAATGTTTTTCAAGAAATTGAGTCCGATATTCCTGAGACTTAACGCGTTTTCCTGAATGATGTTATACTGAAGATCAAACGGTCGTCTCTTGAGAAATGGAAGAAAAAGAGTATTGCTCTCACACATTGTATAATTGCCGCAGCAAGCCTGAAATCTTTTGTATCGCCAATGCAGGTAGGAGTAGCAGCATTTTTGTTTCAAAAGTATGGATCTCGGCAACTAATAGATACATTGTCATCTCTCGGATTTTGCTCCTCGTACACCGAAGCGATGCTTTTTGAAGTATCGGCTATAATGCGCTCACCGTTGGATATCGATGGTAACGCATTTTCGCAATTTGTTTTAGACAACGCATTTTTCATAACGCAGACAATAGAGGGTCATACCACTTTTCATGTTATGGCGGTATACATTGTATAACGCATAGAAATGCTATAGCTCCTGATCAAAATATTCAACGATTAAAGCAAAAGTTATGGACAAATTTGGCACCATTGCATTGAAAACATTTGAGAATAGATACGTAACGGGTTTGAAAGAAATGCAGATTCGAAACCTCGATAGCATTCGTTCGGTTTCGAAAGTGATTACTTACTCTACCTCATGGTGGTGTGGAAATGAGTTTTTTAGCCAATACGCGTGTTGGAGTAGACTTTGCGGAGCTAGCACGCTGAAACTATTCATTTTACAAAAAAAAGATTCGGACATAGATTCTAGTTTAATTTCTCTAGTTTAGGACATATTCTCTAGTTTAACTTATTGCATAACTATTTTCATCGTAAAATGAGTCAGAAAGGAGATATCGTCAAAAAACTGTTTTTGGGCGCCATTTTTTCAAAGTGGCGGTGCAAGCAGCAAAGATACGAAGTGGCAATGTGAAAATTCGAAAAAAGCACGTCGAAATCTATAAAAATACCAATTTTCAAAACTCCCAGAAAACTTTCCAGGTAAAACTCCCACATGACTGGACTACGATATAAAGTAGAAACTTAAGAAACAGTATGTTCAGAATTATCTTTGTCATTTTTCACTTGTTAGTGCATTATAGTTCGTTATATCACTTTTACTGGAAATTTATCAATTATCACGTACATAAACAAGCGGAGAATTAAAAAAATAGTATATATTACCCTGCAATAAAAATTCACTGTTATCGGCATATATAGCGCTATTAAATATTTGAAAGTTGATATTACTAATTTCAATTTCAATAATCTCAGAAGTAACAATTTCCATCTGATTGTCGATTATCATATCGAATTTACTACGATAATATTCCATTTAATTCCATGCCATTTAATTCATTTGGTTCATCGCACCGAAATAATGTATACAATTACTTTTGTTTCCGCTTTACGCTGGCAAACGCTAAAATGAGATTATAATTACATCTCGCAAAATGTCTTGGCGCAGACCTCCACGGCATGGAGGGGAGGTAGATGTGGAGGTGGTGAAGGGAAGAACCCGGAGGAGAAGCTAGGAAGAAGCGAGTACGAGGGAGGCAGGAGAACGAAACTGCTTCGCTATAAACGCACGATGCACTCACACGTAAAGCAAGTGATCAAATCCAACCATTGCCATGACATTACCCTATCTTGAGGTCTCATTGTAAATAAATGAAAACGGGACGACAGGTGGTGGTGCGTCATCCTGCTTCTCGGAGGAATCGTGTTGGCAGTATTTAGAAAGGTTTCCTGAACGATTCTCCTCTCTGAAATGCCTTCCTTCCCTTTAATGCAAGATTTTTAAAGTTCCGCAGCCCACATCCCAAAATCGTCTACTCTCCAGCGCCAGGAACTTAAGTGAGAGATCATCCTGATGTAACTTTTTCCATTCATTTATATGCATGGGATGCCTTTGCATTAGGAGTCTCGTTATTGATATTGTCATCTCGTGATAGTTTCCCACCCACCGATTCAAGGAAGTGATTCTTTGTTCGCGTTTCCGAGTAGGTACCTTCCTTGTTACAGGCTTTTGTTTCCGCCACCTCTTTCTCGACGAGTGCGCTGTTTCGACCGAGCGTTATTATCTATGCCCTCGCTGTCTCCTTCCCCTCTACATGCCGTGAATGGCATATATACACGCAGCGCACAGTTTCATAAACCGGTCACGGAGCCGGTGGAGATATGGCGGGTGAGTTCTCCTCGGCCTAGCTCTGCGGGTTAATAAGTCCGCCTCAAGAAAGTCGCTCTCTCGTGTGCGAGTGAGAGAGCGAGAAAGAAAAACTCAAAATGAAACTTAGGAAGCGGATGTCTCCATGCTCGATGCTCTAGTCTCGTCGCCACCGCCGAACAGATGGTCGGAGGAAACAAATATATTCTCTTCCCCGAAAAGTTCGGAATATGAGAAGGCCTCGAAAAGTGGCCGTCACTGCGTTATTGGAATATCTGATGCAAATGGGGAGCAGATAAAAAAATGACTTGCATGTTAAACGGCCAAAAACATTTTTTATGTCGAGAAATCATCCGCTTTTTTCCAAACACGCGCATGCAGTCTTTGTGATATTTTACAATATTCCCTTGCAATATGAGGAGGTCCCACTCAAAATTTTCATCCCCGTAAGAAATAAATAAAACGGTATATTTTCGTGCTTTACGAATAAAATAGGTTTCAACTGGAGTCTTAATAGATACCCTGGATTGTCTTGATTAGTAGCCGTAGAAATACGACCAAACAAAATACTCCACTCTTTTCTGAAGCTTGGTTTTCCCAACCTTACCCAGCCCTCCGGTTTTCTTGTTGGCTCTGTCCTTGGTTCAACTCTCTTTTTTGATCAGAGATGACGAGTTTTCCTATGTAAATTTGTGAGAAGGAATTTTCAAATATTGGGGAATTAAAAATCTCCATCGGTCTTGTTATAAACGCTTGGTAATGCACTAGTACCATTAAGTCAGCAGTTTTGTATCGTAGTGCAAACCTTAAGGAATGAGTAATGTCTAGGAATGCACGAGCGCAATCATATCTGGCAAATTCACCTAAAGTTGCGAAGTGAAATAAAATCAGAAGTAGGAGAATAGTCATTCTTATATATTTTATTATTTTGTGAAGAATTTGTCTTATTTTAAATCTATTCATGTAGAAATGGATATTAGTAGGAGTTAATTTCCTCATACAATTAGCTTGATATTGCCTTGTCTCATATATTTTAATGCAAGTATGTTTTTTGTCTTGTAAAAGCATAAAAATACTTCATGCTTCTCAGAAAGCGGATTTTATAGTCAAGTCACTTTTTTTGTGTTCGGTGAACAAACACTTTGCGAGTCACATAAACCCAATCTAAGGGGAATGGTAAAAGATTTAGGTTGCACTTGCCTTAACTATGGAGCCTGTGATCCGAGTATTCTATCACTTCATTTTGAATACCTCTGTCTATATTGATCACATCACTCATTCGATATTCATGCCACGAGGAACGTCATAGATCTTGATCACTTTGATGTCACATGCGCACTTAATTTTAATGCTCAACCACGTTCCTCATTCCTTGCAAAATGAGCTCGGCGCAAACAACCTCTTTGAGTGATTACTCCGACGAGGGCACAGTTTTCGCTATCGAGTTTTCAACGCCGTCCATCTGAATGTTCAAGCTACGATGCTATAGATTGAGTCTGATGCTTAGTAATATATTTGAAAAAGCCATGAAATTGAATTGGGTGGAAGAGGGAGGCTTGTGTAAATGGAATCATGGTGCCGGAATATGCGGCCTCGCTTGGTCCATGGAGGGCCTCGTCTAAACAAACGCGTTTTAAATCCTTAAAATCTTCGCAATTTCCCTCATAGCACGCTCTCTCATGCCTGGCTCATCAAAACATTCGAGGTAGTGGGGCTTCAGAGGGTGGGTTTGTTGAAATAGGGGATTACTTTTAATGTGAATTTCATATGAGGAAGTTACCTGATCCATCACTCTGATTGGGTATTATGATCATGAAAGAAAAAAACTAATATTTTAACCTCTACCAAAGTTATTCAGTCTCTTAATGATGCGGTAATGGATATTATTTTCATTGCAAAGATATGCGGACACACTAAATATTTTTAATTCAATCCCAAATGTTTTTAACTTTTAAATATATATGTTTTTGGAAATATTTCTGCCTAACTGGGAATTTTAAATTAAATTCCCAGTCATTTGAATGCGGAAACGTAACAGAAAATTTTATTCTTTGAAAATTGGTAAATGGACTTCTCAAAACGGATACAATATGCCCGGTAATTACTGTAACCATATCTTTTGTTTCGTTTTCACTGTTTCAAAAGGGAAAGGGTAAGTCATAATTATTTTAACCCAAGTTAAAAAAATCTCTCTGTGAGTATAAATACATTATTTTTGGCATAAATTAATATGTCATATTTGCTTAAAAATGAGACTTCTTCCGGGGTACGACCAAAGAGTAAAAATATCCTATTTTGAAGATATAAACCTTCCTACGTACCATATTTCTCCGAATATAAGCCGCACTCGCATATAAGCCGCATACCGTTTTTGGGGACTCAAACAGGGAAAAAAGTTAATACGCGAATTTAAGCCGCACCCTTTTAAGCCGCATCCCGTACTACCCTACAGTATTAGCCATTATAATTTTATATGTTTTTAAATTTCCTATGTAACTGTGACACAACGTTACCTATATTATCCTTTATATATGAATAAATTGTGGACCAATTTGACCTTTTTCAGCGTTATTCCTTACTTTCCCCGCAGCTTAGGCGAGTTTAGCTGGCGTCCGCGTGAATATGAATGGCTGGTTTGCTCAAATCGGTCATTTTTACGATTTTTTAAGAAAGTTCTCGAATTTTAGCCGCACCCCGATTTTTAGGCCCCAAAATCGGGGAAAAAAAGTGCGGCTTATATTCGGAGAAATACGGTTTATTTTACTGATTTTCGTGAAATCTCATTCAGTTTTAATTAGAAAGTTGATTAGGTGTCACATCAACCTTCTGAATAAATCCCTTTAACCAATTTTGGGTGTGAAATTTCATGTCGAGCCAATATGCTGGTTTTAAAACACTGTAATCTATTTATGATTAGTATGTAATGTTCTAGGTCAGTGACCTATTGACAAGAAAGGCCGTGCATATTCGCAAGATATCTATCAGTATTAATTATACTTAATATACGTTACGATTTTAAATATGGGCTCATAGCAGATAAATTGTATGAAAAATGTTATCTGGATCAATATGGAATAGGCAAAATTGTGATCCTCGGATTAATTAAATCACTCATTTAGGCGAAAGTTTACTGCGTCTATACCTATGTCATACCCAGAAACCTCATTCATTTTGAATACACTTAAATGTGTATTTCACTCTACTACATTACAAATTTCTCAAAATGAGTTTATTCCTTATGAAAATAAATCATTTTCATAAAACTTCTCGTTCCTAAACACCTACATGTCGTTTTTGGCTAAGCTTACCAGCTAATTTTGAAGGAAAGTTTAAGAAACGCGGAAAATTCGCACATAGAAAGCAATCTTCCAACTTCTTGCTACTTTTTAATGATGATGAAAAAAGATGGAAAAATTCGTTCCGCAAAATCATCCATGCCTATCAGTTGTGCCTCCTCAAGAGTTAACCACGTGATATTTTTTATTGCTTCCGTACTTCAATTTACTGAGTTCAATCTGCTTGGCTTGAGTTATTCAGATTCCGAGATAAGATTCATATCTTTTCCCAGAAAAAGTGGACAGTGGTGAGTGCAAAAAAATACGGCCATAGCTTAGTTAATAGTTAAAAGCAAATAACTAGCAACTTTTACAGCAAATTTTAATCTCGATTCTCCCAAGAAGTATCACTTTCTTTCTTCAGTAGCGCTAAACAAGGTGAGAAAGCTCGTTTCGCGAAACGATTTATGCGTTAATTCACGCATTTTTTAGACATTTTTCGTGACATTTTTCCATATATGCGTTCATATTTGAAATTAATGAGCCCTCCAGTTTGGTTTAAGAAATCCGTATACCGGGAGAAAGAAAAGATATCTTTTAATCGGAAAAAGATGATGGAGGAGCTAGCGACATTCTTATGACCCGTCGACCCTCCGCGACATATTCTTTCTATCGACTTCCCGAACCCTCACCACTCGCAAAACGCAGCTGTGGCTCCCCGTCCGCTCCCTCCCTTAGCATCTATCTAACCCATAAACTTGATGAAATGTTTTAACTCTTTGAAAGCAATTATTAGTATGGTGAATTTAGTTATCTTATTTGTCACAGTTTTTTATAACTCGCAAGGTATTCAGGTAGGATAGGCTATTAGTTCTTGAGGAATGTTTCGTCTCAAAAACAATTTTTATTACGAACATTCTCTGAATTGAAAGGAATTGAAATTTATTGAAATACTGAGGTGAATTGAATCATACCCTTGTAGAAAGGTACTAAGAAGATGAACATTGCTGTAGAACCGACAAAACATGATATTTCTACTCAGGTACTTCCTTACATGGATTATGTTTGTAACATTGACCATTTCCGAAATCGAATAGAGATAATGCACATACAAAAAATAATAGACAAAGGCCATCCGTTTAATTCAAATCACAACTATTTTGTAGCTATGAGATATATTTTATTACGAGAAAAATTGCTTCATTTTTAAAAGTCAATTTAAAAAATGACAAAATACGTTTCGAAAACTCAGTTGTGGCCACACCATATAAGTTCTAAGGAACTTTCCGTAATCATACCAAGTGCTATTGCGTTTCTATTTATTATTATATTGAGTTCCAACACTTGGTTTTAGGCATCTAAATCCCGGGTGGTAGTCGAGATAGTATTTTCTTTACCGATTTAAAGGCCCTCAGCACAATCTAATACTTTAACTGGTCGCAGTAGAGTACAAAAAAATGACCGAATAAAAAAAATTAAGAATACCACAAACAAACGAATTTGTCTGAAGTTAATATTTCTTTCATCAAGTACTACGATGTTTGCTCTACGAAGGTGAACATAGTAGGAGAAAACTATTTTAGCAAAATAAGCATAACTTGTCGGCCCTGTCGTCCTCGCCTACTACCCTGGAAACGCGGGTTCGAGTCCCGCCTGTGTGGATTTTAACCGCCCAGGAAAACAAGTTACGATATCCGATCTTATGAGGACTCATCGGCTAGAATATAAAATAAATAATTTCACGATCTTGGAAATTTTTGAAATAATACTTCTTGTTGTGTCTATATCTGAATATGAGCAGGTATAAATAGATGTATTGAAAATTTACTGATGTAATGTAAAATAATAACGAAACATCATAGAACACATTTTTGATAACCCCTTGAGGCTGGCCTTTTTAACGATTATTTTACGATACGATATATTAACGATTCAATATAAAATAATAAATTATAAGTGATATTACATTCTTTATGTCAGTCATCCAAATTCCGTGCGCGAGGAGGGAAAATATATTTCAGCAACAAGTAAATACTACTAGACTGTGGTGACCAGGGAACAAATTCTACGTGCTGTCCAATGTGTCACCATCCATTAAATTATTCACGCTCACAGACACTGGTAGGCCCTCAGCCTCTAGGGCATTCGCACCACCGCCGCAACACCCAGCCGTGGCTCACCATAAGCGCCAGGTCTTAGCACCCACCCACCAAAACTGCATCTCCCACTCCTCCTCTGCTCCCCCCACACCCTTCCGCACCCGTCTCTGACTACCGCTGCACACATTTGGATCGGCGTCTCTTGCTTCGCCGCCGCGCCGGTTCAAACCCATTCCTAGTTCCCCCCCATCCCCGTCTGTGTCTACGCCAGACGTCACCTCATCCCCATTCCCACCGTAGTCTCTTATACTCTAGAATTCGATCAGATCACGTTCCAACTCTCACGTATTCCCTCTTTTCCCGCCCCCACATGCAACCGTTGAAACTTTTCTTCGCCTCCTCCCATTTCAGACCTCTCCCAACCAACCTTCCCTCTACTTTTTCGACTAAAAGAAAAGCTTTCGACAGAGTCCGACTGTGTCATATAATTCATCTACTCTTTAACGGAAGATTATCACCAAGCATTATCACAATTGGCATTTTGATAGATGACCGGTGAGTTGTTACTGCCCATACAAAATATATAATGTGGAAATAAATTATGAATCAATATTACGGTATTTTCGTTGTGAAACGGCCTCAAATTTCATTTAATTCATGTGTTCGTTAAACTCTTTAAAATAAATTTCTAATTTCCTCAGATTTTCGTAGATTCGGGCGATATTGTGAAGACGATTTCCATTGTGAAAAACTTGAATTAAATGCAATTGTTTCTCAGTTAGATACACTTTATTACACTAACTGGATTTCAAGCTTTCCACCTGAAGATGATGTAAAATATTGAAACTACTGTCTTGTAATAATGTTTTTCTATCTTTGGGGAATCCAAAGTTATTCATGCCACAGATTTGTTTCACTACGACCGCGTCTCGTCAAATAGTTAACATCATCAAGTCTTGCATTAAAGTTTATTTAGACGAAAACTAGTCCTAGCAAAGGAAAATCTTTGGCAGTTTCAAAATTTTTCTTCATGTTCCAGAATCAAATTCCAAAACGTTTATCCGAAGACCATTTAATTTGCGTAATCAGGTTACTTTTACAAAAACGTGTCTCTGTATGATATCATCATCAACAGTCACCAACACCCGAAGATTTGTTGGCAGCTGCTTTCCACTCCACTCTCCTCTCCGCCAACCGTTTCATTCCTACATAATTATTCAATTAGACGTCCATCATCATTTGCCTAACGTATTACATTCACTCCTCCTAAGTCCAAAGTCTTTCTCTCCAAATCTTCCCATTCAATTATCTTGTCATTATTGTTTTAAGTTGGATATTGCGTCGTAAAATTTGTCCAATGTTTGTTTATTCTTTTTTCTAGAGGTTTTATCATACTTCTTTACTCTCAAACTTTCTCCAAGGATTTATTCTGTCCATTCTACTCAGTCCGTTTGATTTAATCATTATTTGATAATATCACGCGTGATAAGTTGGAAGGCAATGGGAAACGACCACGCTATTATATCGAGGAGAAGCAGCTCTTCAACTTTTTCTCTGCTTGATGTGAATAGCTATTTCTAATTATATTTGCTACTTTTTTTCGCATATTGAACTTAAAATTACATGTTGTTAAAAGCTAAAAGGGGTGAAACATGGCTAAAAATAGTACTTATCTACATAATACATATGCAATTTTTAAGGTAAACGGTTCATTAGAAACAAATATACCCAAGGAACTAAATGATTATGAAACATATATGCAATCTATTTTCATTTTGAGTGATTAGCAAATACCTAACTGCTGGAACCGAAGTAAAAATTTGTTACTTCTATAAAGGTGGCGCTGTAACTCATATGGCCCGAAAAAATGTTTTATTAGAACTATAATCGTCGAATAATCTACACTATTCATATATAAATGGTGTTTTCTAATAGTTTATGACTGTTCTCAGTGAAAGGAATACTGTTTAAACCATTAAAAAGGAAAATATCGAATTCAGTATTTGTTTGGATCAACACAGTCGCGGCGGAACCTCTTAAAAGGGCATCGGAATTTTTAATGACTAGCGTACTGGCTTCCCATCCCTAGAGGCTGGGTTCGAACCACAACAGAGGCAGCAAATTTTCAGTTTAATCCCGATCCATACCTTTGTGTCTAGTGGAGGGTACTTCGAGGACGGTTGGATGGAACACTATATAGTGGACCCGTAGCCGTCTTTAGTTAAGGAAAGGCCAACTACGACACTGAGCTTCTCTCCGACATTCCTTTCATTCCTAAAAATTCTTCACCTTCACTTACCAATCCACTCAGCTGTCCCAAATGACATAAATTGCTTGAGTTGTCCGTCACCACCCTAAGTTACTCACTTCGCTCCATTTGAAAATAAGATTCCCCAGCTGTGGGTATATGAAGCTCCTTAAAGATTTGATGTGTTCTTTTGGCATATCATTTAAAAATCTCATCACAGATGACACAGATATAAATCATATCACTTTACATCAAGTTGCTATCATCGCAGGTACAAAAATGACTTCTTCTCGAGCACAATTAGTCACTACATCAAAAACAAAGTGAGGATTCCGTTCGTCAAAACAGATCTCTTTTCTTCCTATCCTACAAATGTCTTTACCCTTTTTCATGGCTGGCATTCACATATTCCGTGCAATACGTCCTTCTGAAGTACCTATCGCAGGATTGAATATAAAGGTTGATTTTCATTAGAAGACGGGTCTCTTTTAAGCCTTGATCTCACCACACGTACCTAATAATTTCATTTATCTATTTACCCACTAATATAGTGTCACAATGATAGCGCATTGAAATATTAAAACAAAAATGGAGAGACACCAAAACAATTGCGATTAATTTCAAGAGCAGAACCATATTTTCAAGGGAGAGATATTGAGAGATGGTTTAATCATTGAAATTAATCGGAATCGAAATTAATAGGAATTAATAAGTCTCCATTTTGTGATTTTATGTTTTTATCTGCCACCCTTGTGGCACTATATTGTTTCTTATCACTCAAGTGATTCTTCACCAATTCATTATCTATCTGTCTAAGTTATGCCTCAAACCTAACAGCCTCTCATTCTAACACGCACCGTGCTTAATTCAATCCAACACGCTGTTGTAACTCTTTCTTTTTTCTCGTGTCACACTCCTGCCGCACCTTGCACCCACTTTGCAATTCGATGAAGCATGCGAGAGGTTATATCCAGATCGTTCTTTTCCCCCTTGGAACTGCAACCACTCACCGCACGGGGCCAACCGGAGCTCGTGGTCTCGCGGCGTCAGACGGTTCAGATGTGGTTAATGTATGCGCGAGCTGCGGCCGAGGCGTCTCTCTACTATTTCGCGAATATCCAATAACCCCCGCTTACTGAGAAATATTTTTGTGCTTTTCTCAGTACGCGGATGTTTCCGTATAGTTTTTCTACTCACGCTTCCTTGAAGAATGTTGCGGCTGGTCCTAAGGGTTAATTCTAGTCTTGCGCAGGACGTTTTGGCAGGGTTGAAGGGTCGAGCTCCACTTATATTTTCTTATCCTGGATTTTTTTGGGGAGTTCAGAATTATCTTACGTAAAGTTTCAGTAATCCTCGCAAAAAGGTTGAAATATAGCGGAGAGGGTGCCTTTGGTTTCGTGAGTGGAATGGGAGTGAGGAAGGAATTGAGGAGCTTGAGATGGGAAGGCCACTCCTACTTTGTTGTTGTGTTCATTTACAACGAAATAAGTAGCAAGCAAATATTGGAGCTGGAGCTCCAGATTTTGCCGAAGCCATTCATGTTCATACTTATTTACGTGATGTTTAGTCTTTTTAACCATTACATTTGGTGGGAAAAGAAATGAAAGTCAGAGAAAATGAAGAGGAAAATTAGCATGGCGGAGTGACTGTAGTTCGACCAGTTACCGAAAGTTTTCTATGCTCACTTATGTGAAAAATTCCCCGCAACAAATTAAGTTAAAGGAAGCACTTCTAAATACATCACGAGGGAAGACATTTTTTGGAAATGCGCAAGAAATGTATGCAAGTTTTACTATCTAATTCAACTAAAATAATTGTTAATTTTCAATTGCGCTCGCATCTTCAAATGGTTGTTTCTTGATACTTGCTACAACCACAGGTATTTTCTACGGCCACTTGGCAAGTAACGTTGTTTCACCCGTCCGTTGGAATAGTCAAGGAAAATTGATCAGTAAAAATATGTTTTTCAGCCTCAATGGTTAAAGAAAATGATAAACCAGCGGGTAAAAGATTAAGACAACGCATTCATGGGAGCGCGGACCTTGGTAAATTGGTATATTTTGCAGATCAGGGGTTATCTCTATCGTGCCGGTGTTCTGATAAGGCCTTGTTGATATGGGGCATTTCATGGGAATCGTCCCCAACTTCCTTCTCATTGGGAAACTTATCGCGGCAAGCGTATTGCCGATATTGATTTTCAAAACGCCCAGTACGATAACATAAGCACCCTATTTTTCCCAATGAAATATACATTTATTTGCGAATGCGTCACTCTTGCGTTGCGAGGTGGGTCTAGTTACTTCGTTATTATTTGACAGACATGTCATCAAACTCAGCGCATATGACAGTGGTAGCTTTCCATTCGCTCTTGTTCGCTACTTACTCCGCAACACATTAGTGAACTTGATTTCCATTCGTTTGCAGACTCAGCGAACAAGGAAGCGTACTTAACAGGTCGGGAGCAAAGCTGATGAGCGAATTACAACAAAACGTAAATAATTGCATACGTGCTTGTAGGTCATGTGCTGAAATAAATTCGTGATATACTTATCGCATGCCAAAATGACTTACTAATGCTAATACTAATTTCATCTCATTCGTTTCGCTTCGTAGATTCAGACACCTCGAGTGGTCACATTTTGTCCTCATGTGATTATTAATGATGGAATACTACAGAGTGGTTGTGTATCATGCAATACTTCCACGAAATCTTAAGACTGTTGTTTCTCTCGTGGGACAATTATTACGGGATTCGCAAGAGTCGTCGCCCAGTTTCGTTGAAGTATCGCATGTTGCATCATCACATTCTATTTTCAAGCAGTGATTACCAAATGCGGGTAAAATGTGACGACTAAATAGTTATAGTACTGAAACGACGAAAACATTAGATAAAAATGTTATTTTTGTATAAGATAACTATCACGTTTCAAGAGTTGACCCATGATTTTCAGTAAATGCATCAAACGTGGATAATTTCTTCAAACATTCCGTATTAAAAAGCTTGCGTTTTAAAAAACTTGTTTTGAACTCATGCGAAAACCTTGTACAAAATATTAGGTCCAGACTATTGTGAACCTAAAGGCTGCTACCTACCGGCTGGTTATGGTACGTTTCGCCTACGAAAATTGATCAGTTCATCGTCGTTCGTGTGCACTAAACTGTGCTGGTTTGTGTATGCTCGGATCTATGCTAACTTCAACGCCTTGAATGGAATGCTCCCTATGATATTGTATTATTATTTGGCGTTGACGCTAAAGTAGTCTACCGGTCAAGGTAAGATCAATAAAAATGTGAGTACAAATCCTCTTCATTTTTACAAATGCAGGGCCCTATGTACATACCAATAAATTTCTTTCTTCATGTTTAGTGTACTTACGTCCTTCTTAATTCAGTCCATTCAAACTATTCTCTTATTTCCTCTCTGCGCATACTCAACATCCCTCTATCACGGCCTCGTGTAGATCCTCCCCCCTCATGAACTCTCCCAACCACCTACTTTGCCTCAATTTAATCTCATCCAGAAGTTTCATTTCCTCGGCAAACCAGACGAAGCACATCCTCGTTTGTCATCCTTTCCGTCCACCGCATCTTCTCCATCATATTCCACACTCACATCTCGAACGCCTGCTGCCTATTCTCATATCCTCAAGAGTCCTCGTTTCTGCCGCATACATTTCTACACTTCATATTAAACTCTTCCCCATGATTATTCTTGGTGTTGTAAAAGCACTTTCTTGATAATAATCAATTAATCTTTTTCCAATGCAACAACATAGAACCAAGGTCTCACATATTTTAAGTAACACTATTATTTTTTGTTTGCAACGTTGCCCTGGAACTCTTCCATATGATTGATGTGTAAAATAATTACAACATCGTTAATCACGGAAAAATTAAGGTGGCTAGTGCCATCCAAAAAAATGCAAATGTCTTTTCATTTGGTCCCACCGTATCCTACACCTTTTGCTAAGAAAGGAAACTTTTTAATGACGCCTTCTTCTTGTGATACTCACTCTTCCTCTGAAGACCCTCATTAATATCCCCGTTCGCCATTGTCTTCTAGTCGTTATCTCGGAAATGCGAGGGTCTGACCCGTACCCTATGTATTCTCACCTTCCTTTCTTTGTGTTGGTAGGACGTGAATGAGAGGTCCGAGTATATGGCAGTAGAAAGTTCTCGGTAAGCTATGAATGGCGCTAGGAATTAATATCTATAATAATTTACTCGAAGAGAGAGTACTTTCGGGCCTCGTAGCCTGTTACTTAGACAAAGCATTGTTGAGTGAAAGTCATTGGTACCCCAATATATCTAACCGGATCCCTAAAGGGGCCGATATATACCCCTCAGGGTCGATATGGGCTCAGTGGTCGTTTGAAATTTTTTTAATTCAAAAATCGCTTGCAAAATGAATAAGCACACCTATATGAATGCGTTATATTTCATTTTGATCATGTATCCATTAACGCGATCGTATGATAAGTAAATATATTTTCATAGATGTTTTCAATTATGGTCCCATCGCATTGGAATCTTTTGATTTCATAATGAAATATGACGCCGAAGACACCTCGTTGAATAAGAAAAAAGATTAAAATAAACAATATAAAAATAAAATTTGCGTCTACTTTGCTAGTCTTATCATAATTACGTAAAAGCATGAATGAGGGGGTCAATATAAGTTGAAAAAATCTTGGTGGTCGACGATAGAAGTATTGAGGATCTTTGATTTCAACTAGGACCAAAACGTCTTTTGAGGGATGATTTTAAGAAGCTAAAATTTGTTTCACATGCTCATAAATGCAAAAAAATGGTATTATTTTTCTCTTGACTTAATTTATCTAAAATATCCCCGAATGAGTTACATGCCTCAATAATCGAGTCTATATTAAAAAATTGGCTTCAAATATTAATAATATAGGTACTTAATTCCAATCTTAAAACTCAAATTTGAAACGACTTAACTGGCAAATATACTACTGATACACGAATTAAACTATTAGCAGCCAAAAAGATTTATATCTGTTAACCAGATAATATATCTGAAAGGTTTACCCATATATTTCAATACACACTTTAGAGGAAATGCTGAAATAAATTGCTGAACATGAAAATTAAATTGAATTGTAAGTCGCTGATACGTGCGTAAGGTCTGGCCTTCTATGAAAAGCACATATATAGTTGTAGATATGTTCAAAAAGGCAAGGTCATTAAGTTTTTATACAGTCACTGAGTACTTAATATTTTAATAATTTTTAATTTGAAAAGGAATGATTTATTTCATTGCTATACGCCAATGATATTGATCAGACGAATATGTTTTAACATGAAACTCATGAAAAGTATTTATTTATGACGATTAGATTGATACATTGCAGTAATGAAGGCTTCATGCTGTGGAAACCCTCCACGAAGTAAAAGTGATTTGGCACTTTATACTGTCTCCTCTATAAAGTTTTTTTAAATTAAACAATTCGGAAGCAACTTAGTAAGGTTTATAGAGTAAAACGTTTGCTGGTGAACTCATTGCTATATCAAACTGTATAACTCAAAATACATAATGATATCTAATTAGTAATATTATCGCTTATGTATTAATCAAAAAAGCTAACCAACCTTAAAATTTCGGTCAATTAATTTGATCATGGTTCCACACTATGTTAGTTATGCTCTCCATAACTTTTGAAAATAATTAATATCTTTGTATAAGTTATTCTGCTTATTAACGCCAATGATACCGTTCTCAAATTTTGACTCTTGGTAGTTAAAAATCTGAGTACAAATCGTTAGGATCTCGACTGTAAAGTTTCAATAATGAAGTTAATGGATTCCGGCGTAACTTTATGGAATAGCCTCTTGATATAAATGAAAAATTTAGCAAATTCCACGTACATAAACTTTAATAATGACCTAAATTTCGTCGCTTAGCGACATCATTAGGCCTGACATTCTCACTTACCTACTGACCTCAGGTCTCACCGGATGATGTCGTTTAGCGGCGATACCTAGGTCGTTATTAAAGTTTATTTATGTGAAATTCACAAATTTTTCATTTAAATCGCTTCAATAACGATTTTATTGCTCAATGTGTACTGATCCTGATGCTTCATGCGCTATAATATTACTTGGATCTTTTTTTCTTAATTTTTCTTGACAGGCTAAATCACCCGGTACGATGTCAGGGGCTCCCGGTTCGAGTCCCGTTTAAGTCAGACGACTTTTCCTGTGAAAAATGTTCGCTCATATATTTTAATCTTATCTCTTCAACATGTAACGCACATAATTTCATCTTTCGACGGCTGATTTTAAAAAGAATGCCATTCCAACGCGGAAAAACGCCTTACGATCAAAAGCTCACCGGCTCATAAACAATCTTGACTGTTTCACGTGGCGGCTGCTTAGCCGTTCCTCTTGCCGTCGAATATCCACCCTAACCCATATTATTTGAGGTTCAAATCATACTCACTCGCCTTGCAACAGGCATTCCCTTGGATCCAATCATATTTCATTTATTGACGTTTATGCTGCCGCATTCTCCACGCCCTTCGTCGAAATCTATCATTGGCATCGGTGTTTTATTGGTATCAGTCTACCGTGCACAACCGTCAAACTTGTTTCTCCTACTCGAAGCCCTCAGCCGTCCCTTCTTCAACCTTGTGCACACGGAGACATTACTGGCGCCTTAGCGGGCGCAGAACGGGGCTAACGGTAAAATTCTTCGTGTGAACAATAAATATTCCGGTGTGTACAGGGAATTTTATTCTTAAGCCTCGCATTCAGGGGGGACATTTATTGTGCTATAATTGCATGCAATCCTACGCCTGACCATGTCGGAAAAAAGGGCGAAAACCGATGGCAAGCAACATTTCACCGCTGTATACACTCAAAGACACAAGAAGTTACTAAGTTGTAGAAACAGTTAAGCGTAGCTGACTGCTTTGCTTATGAAATATATGTTTTGATTGTATCAGCGACAATTAGTGTTCCAGGAAAAACTATTAAAAATTTATTCGATGAGGGTAAATTCACTATCGTTGAAATTATCACGTATTTGAATGAGGACATACTTTTTATTCATGTATCTGTGCATTATTGCTCAGAAAAATAAATAATAACATGCCGGAAACATATTTAAAAACTAACTTTTTACTCCATATATGGAGTAAGGGAACTAGCATTTGGTAGGGAATGATGGAGGCCTCTTGTCAACCAATCATAGGATTGAACGAATTATGTTAATAACTCCAATATCAGGTAGATCACCTCCGTTTCAAGATATTCCTCTTCATACAGTTTTAGTTTCCTATTATTACTCCAATTAAGGCGGAATTGCATTAAACTTTACTGCCAGATTGCTTGAAAAATAAAACGTTTTCTAATATTTACCAAAGTAAGAAAATTGCAAGTTATTCTATCACATGTCAGCAGATGCCTTGCGATTTGGTGGTTCACGAGGAGATAGTAACCCCTAACCGTTCTCCGCACCAGTTCTGGCGCCAGGAATGTCGTCGGATGCACAGATATTTAGTGAAGTTTGATAGGAGCGGAGGCTTATAGGCATCCGCTATCCTTCCTTATTCCATTCCCTCTCCAGTGTCCTTCTGCAACCCACCCCGCCAGGCAGTTCCTCCCTCCATAAGGTTCGTTTTTTACGATGGTCTTCGTTGCATTCAATTCCACTCTCTTCATTCCCTTTTTGTTATCCAGATAACCATCGTATCTTTTCCTCCCCCCCCCTCGCATATATTCTTTCGTCTACTTAGCATTTTTATCGGGCCTAGTCGTAAAGCTTGCTCATCAGCCCCTATCAGCGTTTTAGGGGTAAATTGTTTTCCTAGGCAAATATCCTAACGGGATGTCCTCAAGAGTAAACAATTCAATTTTATGAAAACATCTCAATTCTTAGGGTTTTTACGATGCTAGATTTGAAACAACCAGAGGCGAGAGCTGCCTTTAATTTGCGATTTGACTGATTTTGGATTTTATATGCATACATGCATGCATAAATACTCATAAAAGCGTTCCATTTCGTGGTATACTCAGTCAAAATAGTTTAATTTTGGGTGATAGGCCTATGGAGCTGATTCTGTTGTAATAATTTCCTCCATACAGATCTATCCTAGCATATTTTCTGTGCTTCGTCCACATCCATGCATTACTTCATACAATCTCTCCTGTTCGTAATATTTCTAGTGTTATTTCTCTAAAGAGGGATAATAGAATACTTATCTTCAACCACATTAACCCATGACTTTCGTGATCCACCCCTCCCCTCTCGCAACATTCACTGCTCTATTATAATTAATTTGCTATGTTATTTCACTCAAAATTATGGATTTTACTATCTAATCAATCAAACTATATGATTACGTAGGTATTAACGTCCATCTATATCATAGACCCAGCACCAAAAACATCGTAAAATACCATATCTCTATTTTTAATCCAATTGGTTTGTGTCTATAGTTTAATAAATATGGATATAAAATAAATATCTCCAAGATATGTGATGGATATTTATATTGGCTACTATTTTGCTATAAAAACCAATTGACGAATTTAATTAAGAAATAGTCTATGCATTTATGAAGTGAAAAATGCTAATTTATGGCTATTTGAGGAGATCTTAGCCTTGATTTTCATTTGAATATATAGACGGGCGACATTTAACGGGGGAATACGTAAATAGATTTTTTATTTTCTTTTAATTTTTTACATACGTAAGACTGAATTCCTCTACATCACGCCCGAAACTTCTATTTTTGTCTATTTTCCGTGTAGATGGATAATATAGATATGTTGAATCTTGATTTTAATGGCACTTAAAGTATTTAAAAAAAATTACAAATAACGTCTTGGTATGTTTATCTGTCTAACGCTGCGATAAAATAACTGATCACACACCAATTTCATAGAAGGGAATGCCATTGTTGACGGGTTATAACTGTATGGTTATAACTCTGGATTTACCAATAAAAATACTTATCCAACCATGGAAAATCAGTTAGTTGAAGAGATGAAGAAGGGTTGATATTTTTGTATCTAAGCGAGTCTATATTATAATATCTTGATAATATACCGTTGCTTGACTTACATACTTGTTCTTTTGTAGTTGCCGATAATTTAATAGACGTTTTTGAAAAAAATAAAAATGTCTGGTTTATGCGAAGGAAGAGCATATCTACAATGGTTCTTATATCACAAGAATTCCATCTTGGCGTGGTCTAAACATGCCTTTTAAATATTAACATCTTAAGCCCCTAAATACTGAACTTAATTACAAACATAATAAGATAATTGCTAAATGCTGAAATTAGCAGATTATTTGCGGTAATTCATCTCTTGTTCTTTTCATTATATTTTTGTAATTAATACTGTCTATATTTTTATTGTGTTGCAGTTAGTGCTTACTCAAGTGGAAAAGCCTTTAACCAGTACAGATATAACAGATATGGTTCTATCTTAATCTTAGGGGAAAATCAATGTTGGCTGCAATCGATTTGGTCGAAGATAAACTGGCCGTAAGGAATTATCACAAGCGATTTAAGGCTGTAAAACTATTCAATATCATTTCAATAAAACATGCAGCCTGGTTAAGATTTCATTGTTACCATCACCTCGGGTTTGATTTCACTGTCACCAATTTTCTCCTGCCTATCATCGCAGGTTTGGTTACGTATTCAAAATAAAATTTTGATGGCGTAGGATATCGGCTTCTACGAAAGGAGGTCATTTTTTTCACAATAGACAAATCCCTCTCGTGCTACTGCTATTCTTGTATCTTATTTTGTTTCCTTTATCGAAGAAGAACTTCATGGGACAGGACTGAATCCTACTCTGGGGTTATTATGGAACCTAAGGAATTTTATTGGTTTTCATATTTTGCGTGAACCTGTTTCTCCTCTATTTAAATCCTTATATCTAACAAACAAATCATGATGCTGAACCCTTTCGCTGTTTGTGGAACTCATCTGAGGAAAAATCATTCACCTTGAACGGAATACTTTAGCCAGTTAAGCTGCCGAGGCTGCTGCGGGATTTTGGTGGCTTAAAAGGAACAAGTTATTCATACGCGATATGGAGGGGTCCGCGTTCGAGTCTCGGTCAAGGCGAATGATTTTTCCTCTGTGGAATTTTACACTGGTAGGAGCTTACAGGCGACTCCATGAAGGTAATACCGTGGCTAGTTCCGGTATCCTCAAAATTAACCTTTTGCTGTGATTAAAAAAAATATTCGCGACGAAACTGTGGGTTAGACTTATTTTGGGGATAAATGATTCCTTTTATTTTTGCTGACCTAACGATATGCGAAATTATCATCAAAATTACCACCTTTGACAATCGTATGAAACATCAATACCATGGTCAGGTCATTAAAAAGTAAAGAAGTGTGGAAAATTATCAAGTAGTGTGTTTTACCCTCGTGATAGTACTATGTTTCATCAAAGTGTGAAATGAATCAGCATGAATGCAGCTCACTGAATTAATTCATGCTTAAGTGATTACTGGTCAAATTTTATTCGGATAGTTATTTCTGTGTACAATTCATTACATGTTACTAATTTCAATGTACTTTTTCAGGTAAGGACATCATATTTATTCACAACTTAGAAGAATGTGGTTTATGGCAACAGAGAGTGAAAGGTAGGCCTGTTCAAAGTTTTAAAATTATTTACAACTATAAATTGATTATATATTTACTATATAACTATAATTTATTTATAACTATTAATATTGCATGAATAAGATGTGACTCAGTCACTGAAAACATACACCTTATGAATCAGGGCAAGTAATATCATGCAAACATTTCTTTGATTTTCTTTTCCATGATTTAGTAATTTTATACGTAGATCTTAATCGTTCTCAGCAAGAGATTTCTTAAAATTTATGTGGTTGTATTACACTGGAAGCAACATATTTACTAAAGTTTTTCGATCACTGTGGCCCCTAAATGAGGCACCTAGCCTTCACACGTGTAAACATTAAAGAGAGACGTGCGTAGCGATGTTTGTTTATTTGCTAGTTATTTGTTTCCTTTCCACTTCGTAGCATTAGTATTGAATGAAGAGAACAATGACACATTTTGACACCAACCAGGTCCAAATTTTAAATCTGAGTATATTGATCCCGAACTTTTACCGTGGCATTTACTGGACAGCGTTTTTAAATATAATCAGCATACCACCAGACCCAGATTTGTGTCCGTTGCAGGTATTTTTAATCAAAATCTTGTGCATTTGACAACCCTCGTTCAAGTGTACCCTCCAACGCTACGTGCAAACTCTTAAGGATTTCAGGATACCTAGCCATTCGCAACCACACACACAAGGTCACAAACCAATATTTTTGAGCGTAGTAACTTGCTTACCTTACTTACTTATATGCCGTAACTTACATATTTTACTTTGCAAGAAATCAGGAAACGGATGTAATCTTTACATCAAACAAAATCCATTGGATAAAACCATTGTTTGTCAAGGACGAGGAAGAAAATGCATTAACCTCGAGGAATGCTTCCTATCTAAACACTAATAACGTGCAGCTCATGAACTAATGTATTCTTTGCATGAAACAAAAAGCAGCTGATAAAAACAATGTTTGTCAAGTAATCTGTACGATGAGGAAAAATTCATTGACCTCGAGAAACTACTTATCTAGTGCCTACGTGTATTCTAGGCGTAAAAGTTTCTTTATTTTAAAACTTTCCTTACTAAACTGAGTCTCGAAAATTCCTAAGCGCTTATTTATTTGTTTACTTTGTTTACATCTCAAAATATTTTAATATATGAACTTTCGGGTAGAATTAAAAAAATAATTTTAACTTATTAATTTAATGAGAGAAAGAAAAGAATTATAGCATTAAACGCTACGTAAAATTTGGTCTGATCCTAGATCATTTCTTTCTTTAACGTGTGTTTGCTTCCTTTATTTGGAAGTGGAACATCATACTGGTGCTAATATTAATTTAAAAACTTTTGAAGTTTTCATCAACTTAAGCGTATGTATGCGATTTAATAGCAAAAGTTTAATATTAAAAAATAATATAATATAAATCTCTAATATAACCAAATCGGTATAAATATCTATATTTACCTGTTAGAAAATAAGTGTTTGATCAGCAGAACTGTAAATCGTGTTAGAAGTATTTGGTATTTCTGCTGCAAAGAAAAGTAATCTCTAGGTTCACTATGTGGAACAGCGTGAATAGAAAATGCGTGTTGCCGTTGAATGTTGTGTCGCCACAGCAATTAAATTCTCTAGCTGCAGAATGTCTGGGACGCAGTTTACTAAAATCCTTTCCGAATGGAACCAAGGCAAAGCAAAATGTCGCTCAGGTGACAATGAACACGCCATTAAAAAAACCTAAAGGATTTGGATCTTTGGGGTCAGCTATCGACGAATGAACAAAGCAAAAAAGCTATTTTCTCTCAAATGCATCGAGTACTACTTTATTTTCGTTCGATTCTGCTTCCATGGAAATAGCAGTTGACGCAGCAGAAGTGAGAAACACAGTCCCTATTGTGATTTTGTGAAATGGGAGAAATGTTTCGCACTACTTGAAAATTTTGTGTGAGCATTTTAAATAGACAGAGAGGGAAGGAAACGCTAAAAATGCTAATGTTGAATCATTCTTATGTCCTCAACCTTTTTATTTCCGAAAATAATTTAGGAACAATATAAATAGCATTCATGTTGTTTAGCACAAGCTGTATTATTTTCCGTAGGGATAGAATTATCGATATAATGTCACTTTTGAGGTTTTTAATTTACGTTTTTCTTCAAATTCCATGTGAAGTAATCAAACGAGCGACTTTTGACTCAGCATACATTTTATTCTTGGCATGGATGTAACTAAAGTGGTAGCAAAACATGGTGGCAGTGGTACAGATGGCAATGTTGAGGGGAAGAGTCCGCTGCCTACAAATTACTTCCGAAAGGAGGAAAAGGGTAGTGTCCGCGTTTGACCACGAAGGCTCAATATGTTTCTTAATTCATCTCTCTAGCTTTTTGTAGCAATTAATCTGATAGTTTACATGGGCTCCTCCAATGCTTTTCGACTATTATCGGAGTATTTTGATGCGGAATTTGTTTGGATCGTAAAAATTGACGTTAAACGAGCTGCAGGTACATTTTCCCGCCCTAAAATGTGGTAATATTTTTTCTCAAATATCACCCAAAGTGAAATAGAAGTATCACCACCACAACTGGGATTCAAATCCAGGTCTTCTGAATGGAAAGCCCGTACTCTATCCTCCACCCTAGCATTATGCAAATAAGAGTAATTTTCCTTAATTAATCTAATCTAAGATTTTTAGCGTTATTTATAGAGTTACACTTTATCTCAATAGTATCTTTGAATTTAAGGTTTACCTTTTTTATCTCTTTTCTCATTTGCATGGAGTCTATGTCATCATTTCTAGATCTGAATGTTTGCATGAATTAAGATAAGAAGTGAGATGCAGCATCATTGTTGATCATTTTAAACAGGAAAATACCTGTCAGTACAATGGGATAGTCCAAGCATGGTGGTCTGGGAGCTAGGAAAGTATTCTTGATAGAGTAATCGATTGACGTGGGGATGAAAAAGGCATTTTTTCATCGGAAAATCTAAAAGGGGAAAATAAAAGACGACTCGGTAAGGGAGATCCATGTTCGAACAGGGGAAACAAAGGGAGGCTATACGGATTAGGACCCTTTTGTCATCCTCTCCCTTGCCTGGTATCATGATTGATATGTCATCCCTTCCTCCTTTTGTTGAATCAATCTGAATCCATTTGATTGACGACCCCTGTAGGTTCCTTTCTTTCATTCCCTAAATGTGACGTTTCACTGACATGAGGAGAAGGACTATAGAGAAAATAGATGTTTATATGTGGAATAGCCTCCATATGAGTTCCTGGTGCAGACCTGCATGGCAAATAAAGGAGTTGGATGTGGGGTGGGTGGAGGGAAAGGATGGAGGGGAAGAGAGGGAAACAGTGGGAGAGAGTGAGGTTGGAAGAACTAAACTACTTCGCGAAAAAGGAACGGGGTCCTAAAACGCAAGGCAAGAGGTTAAAATCACCCTTTGAAATGACTTTACGAGGGACCCTAGCTTGAGGTCTTATGGTGAGACGAGTCGAAACGGGACATAAGATAGTGGTGAGTCATTCCATTATTCGAAACACTTGTGTTGGCAGTAATTCGAAAGGTATTCTGACTCTCCACACTAAAACAATCTTCTTTCCTCGTTTTGCAGGATTTTGAAAGTTTCCTAGCACCGGTCCCAAAATTGTCTGCTGGAAAGCGCCAGGAACTTTAGTCAAAACTACATATAGGAAAGAAAATTCACAATAAACCATATTGAATGAATCAGTTGTGCAGGTAATATACCAGGCATTAGGAGCGGAATTGTTACACTAATGTGCCAAATGATTTCTTCAGAAAAAGTACTTTACTCTGCATTTTTCGTGTTACTTATGGACATATTGCGCCCAATAGTCATGCTTTCCGGATACATTTTTGCAAGGAAACAAGCTTTACTTGCGTAAGCAGAGACGCCATTTCTTCTTTAACAAATGGGAAGTACGAAGTCGGCGAGCCGCAGATCAGGATTAGGGGGAATAAGTTTCGTTGACCTACGCATGCGTTCCCTTACTAAGCAAGCGGTCGGTAACTTTGTGTGGGAGTGTTCTGCTGTTCCATTTTCCGTCTATTTCATTTTTTGCGAGTCTTATTGTTTCCCCCTCAAACACTACTTCCATAGCAGTCACCCAACTACCCTTCTGAAGTAGCCATATCTCACCTGGGGCCTAAGGACGGCGTTACACCTGATAGTTTATTCTAGACCAGATGCATTACCAGTCGCTTGCAAATACCACTTTGTTTTGCTATCGTGTATGGTAGAAGGGGCCGATTGGGTTAATAATTGGGACTCTATCGACTACGTTCCGACTTTACGGAAAATATACTGGCATCCATGTTGCCTTCAACTAACATTTCGATTCTGCATTAAATTACATCGTATCCGGTGACATCCTTATCACATGACTGCGAACAAGGATAAAAAATGTATACACTGTAATAATGTTCCGGAAGAGGTGTTACTGTCTCATATGTGAATATTCATTTTTACATTTAAATATTTTTTGTTATTGGCGTTTACTTCCGTTACGTTTTAAAAGGTGAGAGTTGTGAGTTTTCCTGTAATTAATTATGAGAGAGAAAATTATACTATAACTTAATACGCTTTATAGATGCACGTAGGTGTATATTTAATGTAAATTGAACATTTTTTAAATTTTACGATTGCCTGTGGAGCTCAAAGGGTGCGCTGTATAAACGCATCGATTGCCGAAATTAGGTGATTTTCGTAATTGCAACATTTATTGTTTCCTTCCGTCATTGGTTTATTTGGGAAAACCCGGAAGTAACATGTCAGCAGAAAAATGCATTTCAAGTAGTGATTCACATCGAGACATCGCTACGGACACCTCGTCCATAGAAGTCGACTTTCATGTGTAAAGTCGCCTCAAAATTTTAGTCGCAAAAGACGCCATGTATCGCATGGAACAGATAGTTAGTAAAATTCTCTCTTTACATTCGCCATTGGTGACTACTAAATAAGTAGAGCGAGAGACCAATATTCATGAAATTCGTTCCTCTTCATTTTTTCTCGCAATCCATTCTTCAAGTCGGTTGTACATTTCGAGCGAAGGCTTCCGCAATGCGTGAGATGAAATGGCTTCATTTTCGGGAGAACCGCGTTGTTTTTGTTTCTGCGACAGTTTCGACAGCGTTACAGCTGGGGTCTTCAGATTGAAGTCTTGTCGAAGTGAGGCCTTCGATCTGAAGACGTCAGGTGTATTTCTGGCGAAACTGCTGTCGCATCAACAAAAACAACGCGGTTTTCCGGATAATAAAGGCATTTCATCTGTTTTCGATTATCCACGCCGCACGCCCTGGCGGCGACTAGCGGAATAGTATATTTTTGCGTTTATAATTATGTCCTTATTTTCTTAAAGCAGGGCTCGTGTCTTATATTTCTTAAATATGATGGCTTGTGGCATGATGCTCTTTACTAACTACCAAAAAGCAGAACCCACTGGTTACATTTTCTATGGCGATACTTTAAGAATATCACTTATCGTAGTCGACACTTCGCTATATCGTAAGGTCCTTCCATCTTATTTAATTCTCGGCCCCTTATATTCTCCCTCTGATTCCCCCACCCCCCTCAATCGATAAAACTGCTTCGTCACCCAATCGCCCTTATTCGATCCGTCTCTCTCCTCTATCGAACTTTATTTTTTCCTTCCAAATGTAGCCCAAGTCCTATCGGGCATAATCTCTAACTCACCACTCTCATGCCCTTTAAGACCTATACCCGAAGACATTTCTGGTGCCGGGAATTGTTCACAAGGCTGCAGGCAACAACTTTCGTTGTCCTTCGACAGTCGCTCTATATGTAGTGGCTACTTAACTACAAGGTCTTTACAAAGACTTTGTAGTGGAGTAGTCATTGTACAGGGGACTCAAATGTATACTCGTATCGTATACCCCACGGTGGAGTGACGAGCAATTGCCAGGAAATAGAATGTGTGCTATTGCTCCTAGGCCTGTGCGATTATTCGATTAATTGAATCGTCGATTCATTTAATTAAATTGTTAATTCAATCAAATTAATGTCAATTGTTATTAAATTCACAATAATTGTCCGGTAATCGATTAATTGACGATTATTGACGGTGATAACGGCCACCACCTACCCCTCCCTCCAGAAGTTTGCAAGAAGATATCTAGTTATCCCGGCAACAAGCACTGCATCCGAGAGGTTGTTCAGTCTCGGTGGGAACATTGTCATCGACACACGCGTGTCTGTCGGATGAACACGTTGAGGATCTCATCTGCCTTTCTTCAAATAGAGATCTATTCCTTTGATTAATTAAGAAAAGCTAACTGATTATTTTGTTGTTTTTCAAATTAGTTCTTTCATTCTTCTCACTGTCATTTCTTCAATTCCCAACTATTGAATCGACCACATCTACAATTATTCTTTTTATTGATCGATATCAATTTGTTTTCGATAATCGCACAGGCCTAGCAATTGTCACATTGTTACAAGTGTTGCCGTAGTGAATAATAAAAGACCAGCGATGAAGAGAAAATTTAAATGTGACAATTGAAAATATTATGCGGAGGTGTAGAGAGATAATCATTAGGATTTCTACCTGCGGGATTTTGGACTGACCTTTTGGACTTTTCCCATTTCTGGGACATATATGTATAGAGATTGAATGCTAAAAATTAGTTTTGATTGGGCAATAAGCCTTTTAATCATCGAGTCAGTATTGGAAAACGGACCGCATTTCCACTGTTTTAACGTCGCTGCCTCGCATCGTGTTCACAAAGAGGTGGTATTTGTATCTGCCATAGATGTCGCCATCCAAGCATTAAGTACACACGGCGACATTTTTAGCGCCAGGTGTTTCCCCTGAAATGTAATAGAATCACTTGCGGTTGCCTTGCTTAGGCAGGCATTTGAGCACGATCGATTTTCTAGCGGTCTTGTAGCAAAGTGTGGGCGCAATTTCACTTTAAAGTTTGTGAAGATGAATATTTTGAAATGGAATTGTTGACTAATGATCAGCGAGCATTGAAGCTATTACTTTTTGTTTTTCATGCGTGTTATTACGTATCCTTCAGAGTAATTGTTTGCAGATGCATGATCGACAGGTATGTTTCTTGTTACAAAACATGACGACCAGTTAAATCTAGTCTACTTAATAATGCATAGCTTTTCTTGTTTGAGTAATGCAATCTAAATGTCGTCCATTTCATACGCAAAGCAGTCACTTGCGATAAACGTATCCCTCGACTTGGTTAGTGCCTGTGGCTTCGGATATAAACAGCGGTAATATGTTGCTCGCCATTGTTTGCAACCATTCCATCCGACATGGCCGGGTGCAGAATTGCGGGCCAATTATGGCACAATAAATAAGTACATGTATGTAAGTATGTGTGTACAGGTCTTACCGATATGACGCCGGAATGTCAGCCATTGATCACACAATGTAAGGCATGTATGTATTGGCTTTTATTTCTCGCGCGTCACCAGGTGGTCGTGGTGACCGGGCTCCTTAATCTGCAGGCGCGGAGCGGATGCGTATGCAATTGCTGTCTCTCACGCGATATGGTTATGAGAGTTTTTTATCCACCGCTTTATTTAGATTTCATCTTGAATTGTTAAGTAGGCTCGCTTCAAGTTGCAAATCAGTTTATTTTATCACCAGGGAAGAAATTGAGGACGGAGGACGAAGTTGGAACTGTTGGAAAAAAATTGTAATAAAAAATGATATGATTGATAGTTTTGCTTAAGTGATTTCACTGTAGGTATTCTATTTATTTAAGTTTTCTTCAGACCTATTTCAAAAATATTTTCTGACATTCACATATCCTTATTTAAGACGTCATGTAATTGCATGTATGGAAATCGGTTTTCGGTCACCAGAATAAATGTAAAATGTTAAACATGTTTATTTGGCTTCCGAAAACATCCGATTGCATAGGCGGAGCAAGTTTGTCATGATACGTAATAGGTTGTGAAAATCCAATTTTCGTCAATCAGTAAAATATTTTGTTAAAAGGGAAACTGTGATTACTTTTAGATAATATGTGGGGACTAAATTTTCAATATTTATAACTTTCACCCGGCTGAGAGCTCAAAATGCGTTTATAGTCAGCAGCTTTATTTGTCTACTCTATATTATACACTTGTGCTTTGATTAATTTTAAAATGTTTTCTAATTGAATTAGTTTATGAACTTATTAAGGCCATTTATAAATTCTAAGAACTTCATGAAAGTTCTTAGTATTTATAATTGGAATACAAAACGTAATTTTCAAATGTATTTATGATTTAGAATATAGAATGTATTAAATCTCAATTTGGAAATCTTTTATTTATTCCAAGTACGATTCCATTATTTTTTGTTCGCGAAAATATGTGCAAGTACAATTATTTGTTAATAGGTTTCTATTTTCATCAGTTGCGTATCCTATCGGAAATCTCGCATTTTCAGGCATATGATTCCACGCAGAGAGTCCAAAAGATTCCCCGCGTTAATTTTCCTCCTATGAGCGGCATCCTTTTATGGGATTCAATGCATGTTCTCGTAGAAGTTAATGAGTTTTGACTCCTTTCACCGTCGCTACCGTACTCCGCTTTCTATTCCCCGAGGCCTGCGCTCCCTGCTCTCCTAAACTTCCCTTTCCCCAATCCTAATTCTCCTCTTCTATAATAATCCTCTTCTTCCTCTGCACCCAAAGGGCAACTCTCTCCCTATCACATCATTCTCCTCGCTCTTCTAGTCTGACGCCCACGCTTTGGTTCCGCCGTTTGATGTGCCCGGAAAAATAACCTCCGGCGGCGGCAATCATTTGACCCCGCACGTCAGCCCTTATACCCCCGCACTCGCCTATAAAGGGGATATTTTATTCTCTTTTTATTCTCTTCCACTCTAACACTACCGATCTATCCTTGTGGTGTATGAAGTGACACGGATAGCAGGGTCGTGCGATATTGGTATGAATCGATTGCGATTTTCGATATGCTCGCTTCCTATTCCTGTGGTCGCGAGTTCGAGTCTCGCATTGGACGGTATTTCAATGCCCAGGTATTGTTGTTTGTGCTTTGTCATGTACGAGTTAGTTGTAAGAAAGCTACAAGGTCTATAATTCTTTTCAGATTTGATGATGACGATAGTGGAACCTGATACCATCCTGAAGAACAAATATTAAAAATGATGGAACCACACGATAATATTGCACAAGATGGTTTCTAAGGCTGACGAATGTTCAATTGGACACATGGGATAGTTCATGTTTGCCATCAATATGCTTAAAACGTAGGCACTAGTGGAGGAATTGTCGCAGTGAAGAAAAATGCACGATGGAAATTATTTAAAATAAGCATTCTATTTTTCATAAATTATATGAACAATTACTGCACGTTTACTGTATTTGGTGGGTTATTTCTCACGAATAAAACAGGTTTCATTTACATGCGTCAAGACAACAACTACTTTCTTATTCATTCTAAGTTTCATCATCAGCAGTCTTTAATCCAAAAATTGGTTTGTCGCAGCTCTTAAACTTCTCTCGGCAATCAGCAAACCTTTTCACATTCCCAAGTCTTCTCTTTCACTCCTTCATAACAAACCGGTTGTATTCCATTCTTGGTATTCCTTAGTAATTAATTTTTTTCCTTTCATTATTGTTTTAAAGAGATTTTTTGCAAAATTTGGTGCGTATTTCTTCGCCATTTAAAGGTATAGAATATCATACCATATGCTAAGCAGTGAACCTTATTAAAAATAAAGATATACTGTGATAGCATTATATATGCCATGCAATGCAAAAGATCATTCGACGTAGTTTTTACTATGAAACTTTTTATTAAACAGAAGAATATGGTGACTCTTGTCCATTTCGCTTTTCCTGTGTAATTATTCTGATTCATCATTCCGGTTTCCACCTCTCCGATACCAGCATCAACTTAAGAAAAAAACTGTTTAGAAGACTCTGACCTTTCTCCTTCATCTTAAGTTCATATGCTTCATCTTAAGTCCCTATACCCCCCTCTCCACCCCCCACCGCACTTTTATTCTAACTGCTCGTCATGTACTCAGCTCTTGAAAATGACGCGATCAGTAAGTTGAAACCGGTTGAGTGAACAATAAAATAGTATGGATAATTACTAGGTTCTCTTTTTTTTATTAAGATGAACTTCCACAAAGTGAACTCGTCTACCATTGATTTAACCAGCGTCAACCGCTGTAAGTTAGTTTTATTAATAACTCTGTGTTACAGTCTTACGTATGTGAATTCCCACAGCGAATATGACCTGCAGGCGTAGGTGTGCGGGTATATTCGTCACTTGTGGAATCAGGAAATTAACGCATACTATGTCAATAACAGGTTGTCCACTTCAAAATTTTTTGCTTCACTTATTTTTTCAAAATCCATGGCATGTGACACGAATCTTCACGATATAACATCTTTAACAACATAAATATACTTTTTTTCATAGTTTTCTCTCAGAACAAAAAAATGAATAAAAATATACGCTATTATTCTCAATAACCGAGATATCCGAGTATAAACCTGCTGAAACATTAAAATGACTAAAAGCTATCAAGTATAAAATAATCGACAATGCCATCTAAAAGCTACAAGCTACAATGCATGTGTATTTCTCATCATTTCGTAAGTTTTTTTATTTTTGAATAGCCGCATGGGCCTAATACTGACCGCGCGGTACCTTGAGATATTCAAAGCTCTTTTTTAATAGCTTGAAGTGGCAAATATAATTGGTTAAAATAAATTAACACCTCATAGGGTCAAGAGATGACATCCATTGAGAAAAGGAAAATGAGCACCAGAGATGAATATGTTCATTATATACGTGCTTAGCACCCAGGTACTCGGATATTAAGTCACGTTTTAAATTCCGATTATTTAATCATGCTTCAGGAGCTTTTAATTTCAATGGCCCTCGCCTATCCTTGATATATTCCACCATTCCTCTACATTTCCTCCCTCCCTTTCCAAATGTTTTGCTCAATATTAGGCGATCGCGTCTTAGATTTTCCTCTTCCACCGCTTCCTTCGTCGACCTCAGGACGTGACTCGCCGTCTTGTGACCACTCCATCGGGAATTGATCTCGACGCCCTTTTTTTAGGACGGGGTACTATCCTGTTTCGGCGAGTGAAAGTCCTTAAAATGAAGGACCCAGACGGTCCTCCGGGAGAAGAGAATGAAACATGGATCTAAGAGGAGAATGGAGATCTGGAGAATTTTGACAATCTAACTTGACGACGCGCATATACCCTTGAAAATATTGTGCTCCGTGAAAATTTTACTTTCACGTCATTTCTAAGAAGGGAGAATGATATAGGCTTGATATCTCATTTTCATTCTTTGTTTTTACAATACGGATGCCTTCGAATCAGAATCATCGAGTCCATTGAGGTTGATGGAGAGTTTGGAGATGGAGGTTGACCTATTTTTCGTGAAAAAACTGACGGTGTGTAGTTTGTGTCAAATATTTATAAAAATTAATCTATTTTTTATCAACGCAGTAATAGGTATTTAAGGAATCGCAAAAAACCTGTTCTTTTGAAGGCTCTTTAGCCGTACGGCGTGAAAAAATGAGTCGGATTAGAGACTACGTAGATATATTTATTTAATTACTGAGAATTTTGGTAATATATAACTATATTTTTGCAACATTAATAGTAAAATATTTTTTCAGACTTCTTTAAGACGTTTAAATTAAAAAAAACAAAATTCCAATATGGTCTCCAGTATAACTAGGGAAATATCTCGCTCAAGCTAGCTTAAATATCCACCATATTGCTTCCCCCTGTTCTGTTCTTGCTTAATTTTGGATAGCATTAAGGAGTGGACGCATTAGCGGATATAAAGCAAGAATAGGTATGTACCTTAAGTTTGAAAATTTAAGTTTAGTAATTCTTGAAACATACAGTTGTTACTTTGAGATATTGACTCTGCTATGTTTTTATATGATTTTTCACTGGGAGTACGGATTTTCCTTAATTTGAATAAATAAAATTTTTTTTTAAAGTTTTGAAGGAGTTAATACATGCTGACGACAAGTGAGTTATCGCTAGAAAAGATCATTTCAATGCAAAATTAATGAGTCAGCCCGTATGCGCTAAGGTAAATCGGAGGAGCAAAGATGGCAGACCTTCCACGCCCACGTTACAACTTCAAGCATTGGTCCACCATCCATATGCCTCAATGATCGAGTCCTAATCTTATCACATTGCAATCCTTACGCATCGTTTGAGATTTACCTATCGATTGAAACATTTAACTCCCATTTTGCTGCTCATATACCTCCATAGTAAGTAGTATGATAAAGTATATGTAATTTAATAAAAAATATAATTTAATAAATAAAAAAAATATAATTTATGATAAAGTATATGTAAAATATTTATATGAATATTTGCAATGGAATGGGATTCTATATATTTATAATTATGAAATTAATACGCCCTTGTTGAAATCTCGATTATACGATGGGAAACATTTACATTCATGCGTTTGCTATTAAGGGCGTTAATCATTTTGCATTGGTATAGCCGCTTGCACCAGTACCGATGCAGTACAGCCTTGCGACAATTCATCTATTATGTCCAAATGTCTCGTCACCTATTCTCTTGATAGACTCTGATAATGTTATTAACTTCATTATTCTTTCATACCTCTGTTTAAGTTTGGTTATAAAATGGTTGTATCTTCGCTTGATGAAAGACTGCTACAAGCATGTATGGAATATGAAATGAATTACCTATATTTTTGGCCAAAATGAATTACTATGGTAACGTGTAATAGACTTTAAATGTTCTGAGTCCAAATAATGACATTGCTTCTTAATATCCGTCAAAAGCTTTTGAGATGTGGGTTTGTAAAACGATGGATAGAGGAAGCTCGGTTGAGAGGAAATTAATGGTTGGAAAGGCCAGAAAACAAATTGCGGAATTAGAGGAAGACAGTGAAAACGGTTGTAATACGTTAAGATATTGCAAAAAATGGAGTGTATTTTAAGTAGGATTACTATGCATTAATATACCTGCCAAAAATTGTTATATAGCTTAAATTGGCGAAATTCTACATGAGACCAGGACTCAAAGGTTATACTTCTATAGTTCTAAAACTTATTGAGAAGAGATGCGCTATTGTTTCCGTATCATGAATATAAACCATAGTAATTAAACTTAGTCATTATTTTTCATTATAATTTACACCAAATGAGTACTTTTGTTAGTGGGAAGTAGAAAGACGAGTTTAAATATATCGGGCTAATATATGTAAGCATGGTCCAAAGTTTTGTGATGTCTGCATTTATATATAGTCAGGGTTTCATAGGTTCTTGCGGTAAAATTATGGATGTATTCTTTTTAAAAGATGGTGTATCCTTGCGCATTTATCATACACTTCTTACCTCCTCATTGTGTACCTAATTGATATGATTTCAGTCTTGTGACAGTGTGTTGATCTCTTTTTTCCATTCTCAATCAATCATCCTCTTCGGTTCAGTAGACTGATAAATGACTCAGAATGAAAATGGCCAATCAATCACTGAAGCCATATTCTACGCAACAAAGAATGCTGCCCACCTTATCTGAAGTTGAGAGCCAGCAGCCAAGGGAAAAAATCGTTACAGTTTATCGAGCAGTTCATACATTCCATGCGTTTGCATACCGCTGTTCGTAGATATAAAAAACGTGACGTTATCATATTTGGCGTAATGCAACCATATTGATTTTTACCACTAATAAATATAAATAGCTATAACTACTATGACTAATGAATATTGTCTACTGGTTATGGTTATAATACATTAATATTTAGATCATTTGTCAGTGGAACTCTTTTTAAAATAACTTTTAATATAAACTTCAGTGCTTGAAATTTTTAAGTATATACCTAGTTTAATCGCGGAATCCAATTTATTCATCAGGTGGAAAACTGTTATAATTACCAAAAATGAAACAAAAATCAAGGTGGTCTAAAATCAAATGAAGAGTGTTCGATGGGGCCCAAGAATAGTACCAATGCTGTAGTTCTTGGTACGGTGGGGGAGGAAATGAAGTTGCAGGATGTTTTCATGCAAATAGAAAATGAGAAATTGAAAATGAAATTTATTATTTCTGGACAAGTGTGTCCCTGCATGCAAATGATATTATTTATATAGTACTTTTTTGGATTTTCATTTTCACTAATTTAACTCTTTATAAGCTTGTACAGAGACACAGGGAAAAGAGTTTTGCCTATATCTTAGTCAGAAAACAGTTACATATTACTACGTTTGTGATATATTGAAGGTTGGTAAATTTATTGCGTGACTAACCATTCTTCAAACGAAATTCAAAATCATTTTATGATTTCAAAGGCAAAATAGATAAATGTGACAACTATCCTTAGCATATTGTTTCCACACAGTTTCAGAATCCGTTTTAATAATCTATATATACTTTTTCACTCTTTATCATACACTGCAGCCGGTTTCACCTTTGTAAGGCATATTTGGCAAATTCTGAACCTGGAATTAATTTCTAGAATAGTTGAACCTTTAGAGTTTGCCAGAAGATGCCATATCAAGGTAAAACCGGTTGCAGTATATAATATATTGTATAAAAGTACACAATTTTATTATTAAAATGGATATGTTTTGCTACCTCGAAATCAAGCCTGAAACTATCAAAATTAGCAGTTTCACAAAACTTTCTTAACTGTTTCTTTAAACAAATCGCTGTTTCCGTCCATCTCTGTGTGTGCTTTCTTTTCTAAAATAATGTAGTATTCATGCACCACGTCTTATTTTTTATGCATAGTTTCTATATGGAGAGTAGAACAGAGAATTCTGTACTTAATTTTAAATATTCATTTATACATTAATTTTCGCAAAGAATTTCCCTATTATTTCAATAAAATACCAGCCGTTGTATCCAAGTCAGTGATTTTTCGGGTTGTCGAATTCGGATTTAAATGTCGTGTGTTTGAATAGCGGCTCGGGGATAGATAGAGATGTCGGTCAAAGCTGTATTCAAGTAATACAGTTAGGCAATACCTCTGCAGTCAGAATTCTTTAAACTAAACTCCACTTCTACGAAGAAAACACACTTCTGTCATGTATCCTTCAAAGAAACCGTGATTCTCCTATGCTTCTCATCGAAACGCATACCTCCAGCAAAAAATCATCGGCTTAGTATTATGATCAATAAGGCTCCATCTCGTACTTTCCTCAATTCCCATTTCTTTAAAGAAATTTCTTTTTTAGATAAATCAGTTAAGTCATTCGTTTTGGTATATTTTATGAATATTGTTAACTTTTGATTTATGCATGACGTAGGTGAAGTCCGCCACACCCTCCATATATATATATTCATTGCACCCTTTCAATAGGATGCTCCAATTGCTGACATATTTCAACTTGAAGTAGTTAAAAATATAAGTTGATGCAACGAGCAAGCAAAACACTGTCCCTCACAACCTGCGAGACAAATCCACTTGTCACAGGTTCTCATTTGAGAATTTACAGTCGACAGAATCGCATCTCCAATGTAATTTCTCTCCCAACTGCAACAGTGTCACTCCGCAGTGCAATCACTAGTAACTTTCACCACAGTGAAAACTAAGTACTAAGGAACGTTTACTTAAATTTTCATAGACACGATATCGCATTTAGTACAGGAGTTCCACATTTTCCGTGCGTCCACAAACCGACACACCCAGTTTTTGTCTTTTCTATTGAGATATCAAAATTTTGAAGTGTAGGGGGGATAGAGTTACGAATAATCCGCAAACCGGATAATCCACACACGGATAATCGAGAGTTTGTTGTTACGAAAGAGCCAACGCAACGCCAGCCCAACACTGCCGGAAGAAATTCCACGATGCAAGCCTCCCACCACGTGTGTCTGGGATTTCTTGTTCGAAGCGTTTATGTCCGGCAAAAACCTCATCGCCGCAGTGATGCGATCCACTCCTTCCTTCTCGCTAGCTTCACCCTCTTGACCGCAACCGGCTTCCCCCCTACCCTCGTAATGAAAGCCACTCCCCCGACCTCATCTCCCTCCCCTACCTCCTCCTCCCTCCCCCCCTTTTAACCTTCTCCTTTTTGCTCGCCATTCATTCCAGCTGCCAAGAGATTGCCTCCCGCATTTCCAGAATTGCTACGGCAGCCTTCCTTCTTCTTCCTCCTCATCGCCTGAAGCCACCTCCTTTTTACTGTCACTCATTTCCCACAGCCCCCCGATTTCTTTTTCTCCCATTCCCTCTTCCTCCTCCTCCACTCCTCAAATATTTCTTCCTTTCTTCGATTGGCTTCCATATCCCTCCTTATTTTCTCCTCGATTCCCGGCTCGTATTCTCTTTAAGTTGCGTCTTCACGCACCCGTTTTTGCGTTGTTTTTCCGCTGCGTGCCCAACAAACACCCCGTTTTCATGGCAGCGGCAGTGTCGCATGAAAACAGAAGACGGTGGAAAACCGGGGCGCGTTCAGTCTCCCTAATTATTCCTGTTCATTGTGGAGAAAAGGGTTTTGTAGCTTCTGGAGAAAAATGGATGTCCACGAGGAGTGATGTCGATGGGCTGCACAATCCACGCTCAATTTATTGTCATCTATCTGAAGATGTCCCACACTTCCCCGGGAAATAATCAGGTGACCAAAACATGACAGGTTAAAGGCGTCGGACCTTACTCCCTGCCGCAGCTACGGTGACGCAGACTGCGTTGAAAGTAAGATCTCGCTTCTGATTGGCTAGCCAGTGTCCTTCAAACCGCAGTGCAGATTATGATTGGCAACGCAGGGGAACGCAAGGACGACTGCATGAAAACGCAGCTTTAGGGTGGGATTAAGATTGGCGTTTATAGACGTGACTAAAAAGTAGGGTGGCGTACGCAAACATGGTAATTGTATACTAGTGGACTATATATTATGATGGTCTGACTTCGACGGCCCCGTCATGGACGATTATAAATCTTGCAAATGTTTGACTTTTCCGTCGTGATAAGTCAACGGCAGCCAATTAGACGTGAGCTTTCTTTTTCAATAATTTTAAAATTTCATTCCTAGATAGTCCGTCTCAGTTTTTAACTTTATAATGAATCGCAGTTATTAATCTTTAATTAAGATGATTGATAAAGTAATTTTTATCAGTATTTTTGCGGATTATTTATAATTTGCTTATTAAATAAGAAAGCAAACACCTACTTCGCTAACGTTTAGGAGTCCGTTTAACGGTGGGATTACGATACAATTTTTCTGAGGTGACGGAAACAGACGGTGGCGTTCACGGAGCTAGGAGATTTTAATGCAGTTGAATATATTACGATGGCTAGACGTTGACGGTGTTGTAAACGGATAATGAAAGAACTTCGTCAAAGTCTAACTTTTCCGTGACGCTACGCTACCAGCAGCCAATTACAAAATTTCGTTTGATAGTCCATGCTACTTATTTACTTGAAACATTAAACATAATTATCTTTCTTGAAGCATTATTTGTTGTTTTTTGCGGATTATTTACATTTTGTTTTTAAAATATGAAAATTAACCAATCAGAGGTTAAGATAAATAATTAAAAATTCGTGAATCGACGATTCATGAATTGGAGATTGTTCACTCTCTATGAATACTTGTTCCAAATAATCAAAGATGAGTTGTCATATATTCACCAATATGTTCCCGACCTATATAAATACCAGCATAAATGAAGACGTCCAGAAATCCTAATATCAGTAAAGTGAAAAGTGATATTAGTAAAGTGACATTCAAGTAATTTTCCTGCGCAATCACCTTAATCACCGTGTCCGTCTGCATTCCCTTCTCCACATCTATGCACTACTTCACTTTCCCTCACGGCTTTCCTTCTTGCATGGGGACGGAAGTGCTGTCATTTTGCTGCCTTCTCTAAATGGCTGCGACCCGAACGACTCTGGCGATGAGCGAAGGAGCAGGAGGCTGGGGGTACAAGATCTCTCTCGCGTGTGTAGTAATCAATTCTGTGATCTTTCGTGCGCGCCTCGTCGGATTCCAGTGGCACATGAGTCGCAGGATCAGCCGGGTAACAGCCGTGGAATCTCCGTTTATCTTTTTCTCTCTCTCTTTCTATCCCCATCTCCTTTCAACGAGGCTGTCTGCTTTGATTTAACTCCTCCTCCTCCCCGAGCAAAACTGAGATGGCATCGGATTGCAGTTGCCAACGGAGATGTCAGCCGTGAAGATCACTCCGGGCGTAACGAGACACCTGTGTACGTAATTGAGCGTTAAGCACATTGCGTGCGTTTTTACGTAAATGTTTGCATCCAGCTTCCAAAATAGTACGCCCAGTATCTATTCACATTCAGAGCCGGGCGTGGAGACTCCACCCCTAGGCATTTAATTGTGTTTGAGCCCCCCTTTTTGACAATTAAAAGAAACAAACGTTAATTTTATTTTTTCGTTAAAAATTAATTATCGCCAATTTTTTCAATTTTTACCGGAAAAAATACATTATTTTCCTTATCCTGTGACTTCAATGTGTACTATGTCATCTCTTAGTCGGGGCTCCCTCTGAGGTAGATGACCAATGCAGCTGCTTGGTTTTCCATGGCAAAAGTTTAACACCGTCCACATCTTAGCCGTAGTGTATCGTTTTTAAGAGAAAAATGCCTTTTTAACTCATTTAACTCTTTTCTTGTTTTATACACAGCGCAGTGAAGCGCAAATAACTGTAATTTTAATGCACAGAGTACAAAGGTCCTTTTTGATCCACAGATGTCTTGATGAAATAGTAAGATATGGACAAAAGTTAATGAATGATAAGCTGAATCGTGCTATGTATACCTATTTGATATGATGTTGATATCTAGATCTACTTTATTTAAATACCAAGAGTGTGAATGTGACTACGAAAGTTACTGCCAATATTCTATTGTGAGCATTAGTTTTAGGTTTATAGCATGTGGTCAATTCATCGGTAGTCCCATTGTGATGGCCTGTAATTTGTGTTGAATATCGTAAATCTATTGAGAGAGATGTTGGTCAGCGTAATATTAAGATGGTATAATTTCGTTTATATATGGACACATAGTTACAAATATACTTATAAAACAATAAAGTTAAAAAGAAAATGTATGTAGATGGATACATCCGGTACTTTCACTTACAATTAGTGAATATCCCAATTAAGAATATTTATAAGTTAGGGTGACTAGTAATCCCTCAATGCTATTGGAAAAATACCAAAGGTTCAACATTAATTATGAACTATTATTTGTAAGATGTAGGCTTCATTGACTCTGGGCTTGCAGAAAGTATTATTTTTTAAAGGAAGTGTTGGTACCTCTGTAATGAGGTATGTCACTTTGAATCTATATATTCTCCAACGCTGGTAAGATTCTATTTGAAAAAGAACATCGCAAAAAAGTAGGTTTATGTAGGTATCCTCCCTCACACGGATTCATGGCGTACGGCGCTTTGAGTTTTTGCATTTGATTAAAAAATTTAATATGTAAGAAAAGGTTTTGAAACCATCATTAGTCTAATATTTTGTGAGATACTGTAAGCTTGTAAGATAAAACACAGCTAGTTGCCATTTCTCTCATGTTATTTAGAATTTCTCGAAAAATTAACACACACTGATACCCTAATCAAAATGTGTATATGATACTTTGGGTGTTTTTCACTGTATAATTGATAATATTCAAATTCTTAACTACACCTGTTGAATTGATGTAGTGACAAATTTTTCATTTTATTAACACAATCATTTTTGTTATTTTTTTGATTGGTTTATATTGATATGAATTAAATATAGTTGAAATATTTTTGGGGAGAGATATATTGCTCTAACAGATATCAGTTACGAATATCACTATTCAATAATTATTTCTAATCACTAATATATTATACGTAGCAAGCAATTATTTGTGTGTATCAGGATACTTTTTCAAATTTCGCTGCACTGCTCGACAATGCTGCCGGCTGGTAAAAACTTCCATATTTCGTAAGGAATTCCATTCCTTGGGAAATCATTTGTAAATTGTTTTGAGAATTAACTTTTTATTTGAAATAAATGTAGGAGGGGAAGGGAAGGGCGGAGAAGGTGAGTAGTGGTGATGAAATAATGAGTTCAATATTTCCTTTGTAGTAATTGTCCTTCGGCGCTTTTCATAGTTACCGTCGAAACACGACATCAAATAACCGTAATATTAGTTGAACAAGAAGCATAAAGGCACGGAAAAAATCTTATTTTTTCAGGTGAACAATGCGTTTCTGGATGCGATCTTCGACCAAGTCAATAAACACAATAGTTAAAAAAATGAAATGTATAAACTAAATCACAAAAGTTGTTGATAAAATGAAAATGTCAAGATAAAATGAAAAGTGCACAAAATAAAAGCAATAGACTAAATAAGAGGTCTGGAGCCTTAAACAAACAGAAATGGATAGTCTTCTAGAGTCCATGAATGAGTGAAGAACTTTCTTTAGAGAAACATTCTAAGAGAAGGAAAGGGATATTTAATTTAGTTTAGGAGAATAAAACCTTCCAGTGAGTTTTAATTTAAATTTAAATATCTAAGGTGGCTCTAGTGGTAATAATGGGTCATTGAGTACCCATTCTAATTATTTTTAAGTAAATCGAAAAAATGCTACGGCCATATTTCAATCAAGTACATATCTTTATTCGGTGGAGCTCACCATGCATACAGAAATGGAAATGTCATAAGGAATATATATTGCATGTTTTCCCCTTGTTTAAGCATATTGCGACTTGAACCAAAGATAGTTTACGGCGCGGTATTCGATATTTAGGCAAAAAATAAATTTAAATACATTTATACCAATATTTAACAGGGCATGACACGTTGATATTTGTTAACAGCCACGGTAATAATAGGTATATATTATTTTGCGTTCAGAAGAATATTTGTGCTACTGTAATTGAATTAATTCAAAATATATCTCATGTGCCATTAGGCTACATGTTAAAATTGCATTGGATTGCCATTAAGTAAAAACGGTGTTCTTTTTTTTCTTCAATTTTGTGTATAGATATCACTACTAAGAACATGTATGCAAAGTTTCATGCAAATCTGTAAATAGACGACAATTGCTCCAATCTTCATGGGTTTCAAAACCTTTTTAACGTAATTTTCACAATTTGTTGCTTAAATTGCGAAACTATGCTAACTTTTAGTATAAAATATCTGTGTATTGACAAATAGTGGCTCCAACCACCTTAATAACATAAAAGTCTCGCTACTTGCCGTATTTAGAAAAAACTGGACTTGCCGTATTTAGAAAAAACTGGACTTGCGGTATTTATTGCACATTACTTCAGCAGAAGGTATCAGGAAAGACCCCTTGGTGATGGATGGAATGCGTGCATTCGCAAGTTCCTCTTTAAACGGGTTAAGTTAGGTGTTTAGTTTCCTCTCCTCAGACCCCAGTTAAGGTGGTTGGAGCGATTTTTTACAGATTTGCATGAAACTTTGCGTACGTGTCCTTATTAGTGATATATACAAAAGTGAAAATTATAAGTGGAAAATATAGTAACACATAAAAGTGAAAATAAAACTGCAATTTACCGATTTGGTGTCTTGGCAATTCAAAGCTATTTTAACTCTTAGCCTTATAACACATCTTAAATTTCGCAATAATTCGACTACATATGAACAGATTTTCTGCTTAACGCAAAATGATACGTTTGAAATTATTATTATGGTTGCTAACAAATGTCAACATACAATGCTGAGTAAAGAATTACATGGATTTTCTTTATATCTAATTCTTTTCCGAACGAAAATCCAAGTCATACTACTGCTTTAATGATGGCGAAATATTTAATATACAATTTTGCATCATTTTAAGTATTGCATGTATTGTGATTTACGTCGTATAAACAAATGTAATTAGTGAAATGTGTCGCAAGAATTTTTGTCGACTTGTTTCAAAAGTTATTAAAATGTGCACTCTATGAGTCACGATTCCCGCTTCAGCCACTATTTCACGATTTTGCCTTCGAGAAGAGATTCGGCGTGTTTATTGGAAGACAGGTCATCGTTGAAACCCGCCCGTATCCTTAATAATACCTGCTGTGCTTGAATTCAACCGTGAACATAATTCTCGCGAGAGAGCGAAAGAGGGGTTCCGAAGAATTTAAAGATGATACTTCGCGGCTCGTTTCACGGTGAACACGGCTAATTTCGTGGGACGACGTTTCATCCCTCAAGCCTTTACAGCCTTCAGAACAGATTTAGAAAGGGAAGCCCATCGTTCTCAGCAATTTTACTCATTTTCATTTAAACGGAAAACATATTTTGAACGGTGCCGAATTCCGAACGGTGGTGGAGGGTCAGAAAGTTGAAAATCACGATTTTTCATGGGCGTTAAGTGCCGATGCGCTGCATTCCAATAGGGAGAAGTTGCTTGGGCAAGGGGGTTCTTTTTTATACGTTTCTTTGGGGAATCATCCAGCAGGTTATTTTTGATGAATTTCTCTGAATCTCTCGTGACACAGATGGTTGCAAAGTAAGAAGGAAACTGCGTTGAGCCGGTGTCCCATGGTAAATATTTTCGTTAATTTTTGTTTTCGTTTCTTTTCGAGATGCCGCGCTCTCTGGTTAGGCCATATCTTAAATACACCGCGGGCAGCATTTGGGAACCTGCACAAAAGTATTTAATTATCGGAGTGAACAAAATATAAAGAAAACAGCATTCTTTGTTATAATCTGTTACGATTGATCAGAAAGAATTAAAAAGCTGATTGGAAGGACTAGATTGGATGATTTTAGATAGTAGAGGCTGCACGGTGCAAAAATTAGCTCTTTTCGGGTACCATTCGTGATAATCACAAAAAAACAGTGAGACTTTGAAATAAGAACAGTCGTTTACTTCTGCATTTCACCTCTGTCCTCGCCACCTTTTTCCCTATTTCTTCCACCTCCATATATGGTGTCCTAACACCTCCTGCCGCTCGCTTATGCAGCGGCTCGCAACGTAGTATGTAGATTATATTAATTGGTAGCAGTAGTGTTGACGTCAAAGAGAAGGCGTTGTAGGCCATCCAAATTCTCGGCTGTCAAAATAGGATAGCTGGATTAGCGCAAGATTTTATGTGATGGTTAGCCAAGGACCCTACTTGTTTGAAGTGGTTTTTACATAAGGAATGGCATTGCACTAAAATATCTCTGCCACCAACAGGATTCGAAACCGAGATACCGAGTTGGAAAGCCAATACTGTACAAACCTCACAAAACTGTTCCCCATAAAAATCCTCCGGTTCCCTTTCTTCGTCTACCCTGGTCATTTTCCCTCGGCCATCGGCCACACTCGTTCTCATCAGCCAACTCGACGGCGCTAACGACGGCGGTTCTCGTGAAGTCAGGCGGAAGAGGGTGGGGCCTCGGGAGATGCTCAGATACGCACCGTCCCATTCCGCGTAATGGCTCCTTTGGCGTGGTCCGCAATTAGCCGCGGCTAATCACAGCCGCCAAGCACGCATGTGGCAACTGTAAACATTTTCTCATTTGCCGAGCAAAAATTGAAAGACTAGGTATTATCGTGGAGTATTTGATGAGGATGCGTTTAGCGAGAGAAAATACATTCTTCGTTTATTCCTCAGTTTTTTGGTGAATCGATGAAAGTTAATTGAATCTTACCTGATTTATATTAAATGAAAAGGAAAACTTTGTTCTATTCCACCAATTTATTCGTCATCTTCGTACCTGAAGATGACGCTGCTGCGTCGAAACTAGTTGTACCGGAGAATAAATTGGTGGAATAGAACAAAGTTTTCCTTTTTATTTAATATATAATGAACTTCCACAAAGTTGAGCCTGAGACGATGGAGATAACTTACCTGATTTGTTTGAATAATGAGTGCGTGTAGTAATAGAAATACATTTTTTCTTTTTTCGTTGTTATTTCCTGGTACTCTTGCCTAAATAAACATAATTATAGATAAATCTAGCGAGGAACACGAGATATTAAGAAACATAGAAATATATACGTCATGTCTGAATTATTTCTCTTATCATGGCATTAGTGATCTCATTAGATAGGAAATGCACAATACCACTTAATGTGTCTCAAATATGTGTTAATTAATGGGGTGCATTCGTAGGAAAATAACTGTGAGTACTATAGAGTGGTTTGTGTTTTGAATAGCGATAGCGAACACGCGTATGACGGAACCGTGATCCCACCACTGGTTGGAAATTGAGGCTGAGTTAATTGTAATCTATAGCAATCTTCGCATTATGTTGCCCAATTTTTCCAAAGAATTGGAATTGAAAACGAATAACTCCATTCAGAGACTCATCATGAGAAACAGGAAAGAAGCAGTGCACTTTTAGAGAGTAGCTTAGAGATGGAATCAGCCCTACCGTGATTGTATTTGGAGATTAAATGCTTGATATGAATTTCTCCAGAAATTCAGCATGCATGATCAAGTCTGTAGTTGTCCGATGTTAGCACAAAGGATGGAAGCGGCATATACAATCATCCTTCAAACTGTCACAAAATTGAGAAAAGATTATATCAATACCTTACAATAGAGGCGCATTATTATATTGGTCGCAATATTCTGGCTATTATCCTTAACCATGATCATGATTGGTTTTGAATTAGAGGAACAAATAAAGAGTATTCATATGATTAAGTTATACTACTGTAGGGTTCACTTTACGGAAATAGCCCCAAAAATAAAATAGATTTATATTTTTCTTCACTTTTCATTGTTACACTCATACTTCAACAACAAGTAATTTGTAGATAAAGTGAAAATGACAATTGTTGATGTCAGTGTTGGTGTATTCATTATAAGTGAGCATATCATAAGTCATTAATTATGGAAAAATATTGATATTGATGTTAAAATATATGGAACTGTTTCCGAATCTATTGCTTACACCCAGTCGAGAATTTCATGGCTCTACCATGGAATAATGAATAGCTACGTTTTTTTTAGTTTTAACCAAATCATCTTAAGGTGGGTTTGCACTGGCAAGTTTATTGCGCAAGTTAATTGCAGAAATCGTCTTTTGACGTAAATTCCACGTGTTAACGGCTCTGTAAGTCCACTTGCAGAACTTTTAAAAGTTTCGGCAAGTCACTTTCAGAAGCGTATTGTTGCCAATGTAAAAAGTAATCAATCTGTCTCTGCAGTTAACTTATTTAAATATTTTGTCCTAGTGAAATTGCCCGCAAGCACTTGCAGAAGAGACCTGAGGAAGTAACTAGCCAATGGAACTCCACCCTTACAACTGTACGCGAACACTCAGTCATTCGAGTATCCTACCAGCTGATTGGTAGGTTTTTGGATAGTCCTTACCCAAACATCCCAACTTCTGTTACATCGTCTCGCTATCCCTCCTATATATGTGAATTATCATTAATTGTACCCCCTTGGCAGACTGGCAAACCAATGCTTGATCATCCGCATATCTCACTGACCTAACCAAATCCCCTCCTGCCTTTATTCCTACCTCCATCTTTCCCATATCTCCCTTACCGTTTCTTCTGAATACACGTTAAAAAGCAACGGCGACAGTAGGCACCCCTGCCGCACTCCCCGTCCTATCACGGCCAGTCCTGATTCTCCATCGGATACCCTAACCTGCGCCGTCTGGTTCATATACAGATTTCGAATCAGACGCCTGTCCCTCCAATTGACCCCGAATTTCTTCAGCACTTATTATTTTCATTGCATTAATTTCGTTCAGTCCACCCTGTCAAACACCTTATCGAAATCTACAAAGCGAGCAAAAACATATTGGCCATATTCTAGGATTCTTTCTACTAGCGTCCTCATCAATCCTATAGCGTACCGCGTTCCCATCCCTCTCCTGAACCCAGGTATTTGTTAGCCTTCTTCTATAGCCTTCTGTTTATGATTCTCTTTTTCCGCGTGGGATAATAAGCTCATTGTCCTATAGTCATCACACGCTTTTGCCTTGCTCCTCTCCAGTATCGGAATTAATATTGCCTTCGCGAAATCCTCCGGCCACACTCCATCCTCATAAATCTGACGAATAAGCGCAAAAAGGTTTCCTCTTACGTTCTTCTCCATACTTTTTAAAAATGCCTGCAGGTTTTATAATCTATTTATACCGCCTTATTCCTATTCATGTCTCGTGCTCTTTCGATAACGTTATCAAGAATACTTGTTCCGATTTCATCTTTGTCGATGTCGTCTTCCCTGTCTATATCGAGCGTACTGGGCCTTATTTCCTTACCATTAAGCTCTTCAACATATTCCACCACCTCTCCCGGATCTCTTTTGGTTATACGATCAACTTTCTTGTCCTATCTGTTATCGTTCCAATTCCACCTCCCTTACTTCTGCCCGTCAGTTCCTTTACTTTCCTATGCAATGCATCCCCTCTTCCCTCTTTTTGTATTTTATCTAACGAGTCGATCCATTATGTTTTTTAATATCCGGTATTTTATCTTGCTTAGCTCTGAGTTTACGTTTTTCCATTTCCTTCTCTCCTGCATCTCCGTTTATCATTTCATTCGTGATCGACGGTTTTTTAATTTTCGTTGCACTTTCTACGCCTACCGCTTTCGCTGATTCTTCAATTCCTTTTTTCAAACTTCTTCATTCATCTTCCTTTCATCTCACTCCGTGATCCGCTCCCATGATTTTATCTACCTGCTCTCGATATCTCGTCTTCATTGCACCAGTGAATGCCTCCGTATTCCACTTTTGTACCTTCCTACCCATTCTTATCTTGTTGAGTGTTATGAATCATTTTATGACTAGAAGGTGTTGATCTGAGTTTGCATCAGCTGATGGATAGGTATGCGAGTTTTTATCACGACTCTTGTATCTGTAATGAACCATAATAGAATCTACCTGAAACCTACCTCTGTCTCCCGGCTTCTTCCAAGTGTAACTACGTCGAGGATGATGTATCAACTATCTATGTGTGATCACTAGGCAAAAATCTCCGGCAAAAATCCTTTGCTTTCCCACCGCGGTCATTTCTCCTCCCTAGCCCATAATCGCTCACCTTCCACCCATCTCTTCCTCCATCCACCATCAAGTTCCAATCCCGTCTTAATACCAAGAGTCTACTCCCAAGTATACTATTACTCATATCCTATAGCTGGTCGTACACACCATCTACCTCCTCTCTTTGATTAGAGGTTGGCATGTAAACCTGGAAAATATTACTAAATTCGTTGGATCTGCCTTTAGCTGAAAGGCTTTTATCTTATTAGCCATTGGAAACTCACTTGCTTTGCATGGACTACTTTTCTATCAAGTTTTTTTTTCATTTCGAATGCCACCCGGCGCTGGCTTTCATTTCCTCCGTTATCTATCATTCAATAGCCATCGCCCCTGTAGTCCCCGCTATCTTTTCATCTTACCTCGCCCAGACTCATGATTTCTTCACCCACCCTCTCCATTTCTTGCTTTACATTCCTTAGCTTCCCCGCCCTCAGCATAACATTCCACGTGCCTTTTCTGATTGTTGCGTTCCTCTTCTGTATCTTCTTTTTCTCTATTGCTACATTTGTCTCTACTTTCAAGCAATGAATTCGTGTGATTACGACCACAGGGGCCTTACTCCCACTGCTTTCAGGTACGACACCCGGCCCACTGGGCCGAGTCACGTAGTTGCCATGATTCATTTTAATGTGAGAACTGTCCATAATTTCAATGTTTTTAAAAATTGTGATGGAATTCCGTGGCCTACTCAATAGATTATTTTACGTGATACCATCAAGTGGGAGGCCACCCCACTGGGGTCAGACGTCTTTTGCAACCGCCTCACTGAGATATACACGCTACGCTGACTACCATTCGTTTGTCTCCTAACCTTCAATCTATCTGGCATGGGTGGCCCTACGAGGAGCATTGCTCCCATCATTTCAGCTCTGGGGGTCATCAGAATACGCCAGCCCTTCCACTACTACATGGTTGTTGTCTTTAGGAGCAGACGTGGACATTAAGTCCCGCTAAATATAATATATTTTTATCTTTAAGTAGATCTAACCTCATCACTGATCTTAAATAAGCCTTGGATTCTTTAATCTATTTTTTCTTCATAATAAATTCGTTCATCTCTTCCATATTCGTTTTTATCTCCATCCGCTCTCTTAAAAGGCTGCTTTATCCCATACGAAACGTGTTCTCCTTCAACGCAACAAGTTTTTCCTTTTCTTTTATCTGCGAAGACCATTTTTCTGCTCTGTCACAACTTTTACCAGACTGGTGCACTCCTAAATTTTCCTTAATTGCCCTCAGCCCTCCGAGTTATGTCCTACGATCTCGCTCCTAAATTCCTGGAAAACTACGTTTTTCCGTAGCCTAGGCTCACACGTTTTTCTCCTAGACAAAACTATGTTCTAAATGTAACTGTTTTTTTAATCAGCAGGTTATTTATTCCCCTATATTTTTATATTCTCGCTGAAAGCATTTTTTCGTAGTATTTATTTGCGTCACCGTTTTCCCAGCTTTTAAGCTGCGATTGTAATAACTTCACAGAGATACCTGTTCTTCAATAGTGGTTATTTTGACCTATTTTTCATTTAAATGCCTATCGTATTAGTTTTTTTCAACAAAAACGCGTTTTTTTATGTTGTAGGTTTACTGATTTTTTTTTAATTTGAAAGGAAAGAAAATGTAAGGATTATATTCCATTTCGTTATATATCCTCCCGCCAGCTAGGGATATGAAGTGAATCCTGATATGCAGGAAAAAATGAGTGATATCTTGCTCGTGGTTTGAAATGATTAAAAGGAAGGAAAATATAGTGTTTATTTGCAAGTTTTCTTATTTTCTAATGAAGACTGACGCAAAAGTAAATTAATCTTTACTCAGCTATAGTTTGATTTATTAGTCGAAAGTTACTAACATTGAGAATTGTGATGTTATCTCAATTCATTTCTCATGTCCTATTTCACATTTTATGCCTTTAATTTTCAACTTTATCAAAAAGTCTTCTCCTAATTTTTTACAGTTTCCTGCTTCTATCAAGTAAATATGTATCCTACTTTTTCTCTGTTAGATATCTTGCCAGAAGCTGTTCCACTTTGTAATCAAAATGATCTTAAAATTAATATCTTTTTATGAAATAATGTTCTCTTGTTTATCCGGTCTATAGGCACACGGCCATTCACAAAAAAATAATAATCTAAGGGGTGGAAGACGAGGTAATGATAATAATTAATTTTTTTCCACAGTTACCGAACTATGACACCAACAAAATTTTTCAGAAGAATTTAGGGTAACCATGGAGAAAATGAAGAACAGTGGCGTAAAATAATAGAATGGAGATACATTTTTCCAACCTGTCCTATAAATTTGCATTTGTCTAGTCCTAATGTTTTTTGTTAGTGATTCCAATTTTCATTGCTGTGACCGTAATCGGCGATAATTTTCTTCTTAAAATATTTCTTATTTTTCCAAGCCTGCTTTGAACCCTTAAAATTTGCTGGATTAGAATGCATTGTAAGAGCAGATGTTTTGTTCTGCTTATCTGCAGAAATATGCTCCCAATATAGCTCTATTTTTCAGCCTTATTCGAAAGATGCATACATTCTTGTACACCAATTACCTATTTGAATAAGTAGGATTTTTTTCGTAAAATCGCTTCTTTATCATGGTTAATTTTTTTTATTTACTAGTATAAATATTATTCAATACAAGTAAATAAACAAGCTCATATTGCGGATATAAACATACAATATAATATTGTACGCATTGAATAACAAAGTATATATCCTGGTCATCCAAAGCCAAGGGCTTGTCTGGAAGCTGAATCAGTATAAATTGTAATATGGAAATTTATGTCTTCCTAATGCATTTAATATGAAACACTGTAGGAGTACACAGGAAAATTTAGGTACATTTACACACGTACATATTTACATATACATACTAACATATATATACAAGTACTAATAATTCCTTTTTTGCTTATAAAATGAAAACTTTTTATGACTTCGTATAAAGCACATCAATTTAATTACTCCAAGGCCACGTTTTGTGCTGAAGCTTAGTACATAATAGCAGAAGACACAATTTTTATTTGTTGAGATAAATTGAAATTACGTCAACCTTCACCCAATAAGTTCAGTTTGAAATGAGCAAGGATATGTAAGATTCCTAATTCGCATCACCGTAGACTTCAGTGCTATTGAGCATTATATATTCCATCTTTTATAAATCATTTAGAATTTTTTCAGTATTCGTCACAGCTACGGAAAATAATTTTTTTCTCCCCTCACAGTTTGTTTTTACGTTTTGATCGATTGTTATTTACTCATAGTAAAAGCTGCCATTGCATTTACCGAAATGTACACTTATTTTGTTTATAAAGGTTTCTTTGTGTGACATGTAGGGAAGAACTTAAATTAGTTCAGAAATCAGCGCTAAATTCTCAGATCCAAATTCAAAACTTAAATAGGATTCGATGCCTCGGAGCCTGTTTTAAGGTGGGTTTACATTGGCAAGTTAATTGCCTTCTTGTAGCAAACTGATTTCGACGTTATTCGCAGGTGTAAACGGCTCTGCAATTCCGGTTGCAGATTTGCCAGTGTAAACGGTAACCAAACTGTCTCTCTACTAATATGTGAAAAATATTTGGTCGAGGTAAAATCCCTCCCGAGCACTTGGAGAAAAAAAACTTCGGAAGTAACTTTCCAGTGTAAAGCCACGCTTAAACGATTTCAATACGCAGTGGCTCTGTCCAAGCATTTGCTGAGCTACACACCCTAATTAAAAGTGTGCCATATTGTATTGGTGCAAGAACTAAATCGTTTAATAAACAATATGAAAAAGCTCAAGTGAACCTCTTTCACTTGTACTCGAGCACATTTTCTCGATTGTAGACCCCACAATTCCTCCTTAGATTATTTTGCTAGATTTCATCATTACCACCTGTATTTTTGTCGAAGCACTAGGTTCGCCTGCCTGCCTGCGGTTGGTGGTTCAATTTCTCGTATCAGTTGAAAAATAAGTGACGAAATTATTCCTATTTTCAGTGCTGATAATCAAAATCAATTCACTCATTATTTACGATGACACCCTTCACTCGATACTACTTGCAGCATACTGAATTCAATTCGATTTTCGGCGCTGAAATAAGCAACGCGTAAAAGGTGCTTAAGGCCGCACTTTCACAAACAAGTGAATTTGCACTTCAAAATATTGGTAAACAAGTACAAAACATCGAGCCAATTAACGCACAAACGGGTTCAGTTCAGGCATTCCGCAAGAAAGATTCCTGTGTTTGCGACCTTGTTTTTACAGGCGAAGAATTCGTGGGGCGAAAATAAAAACTATACGGTGGAAACCATTACGAGCCCATTCCACCGATTGTTACCATTCGCTACACGACTGGAGAGCGCTTATCGCTTGGCCCCGGACTCATTCCTTTTCGCCTTAATGTGCCGAGAACTCTGCTCTCTCACTCCTTGGCTTACAAATGTGTTTCAAGCCATTAGCATAACCACATCAGCCGGCGGGAAAATTTTCACGTTTTCACTACTCCCGAATTCAAATCGCCCAAAACCTTCTTCTGCTGGTACCTACATTTTTATCGCCCACCTCCATCAAATGCGCATCTTCATAATTTATTCAGCCTCGAGGAAGAACCAAGCGTAGGGTCAAGAGAAGAAGGAAAAGAAAGCAAGAAAAGGGGTAAGAAGGATGAATATACGATAACTTATGCTTTGGAAGAGGTTTCATTAGGATTTCAAGACATCTTATGCTCTCACATAAAACTATAGCCTTTGCGTCTCATTGTTTGCAAAGTTAAATATTGCAACTCTGTACAGTTAGTTATATTAAATTTGTACTGTTTTCTGATCATCAAAGAAGACAAATTATATTTATAAGATAATGCAGAAGTACAGTATGGATGGATGAAATGCGTGCAATTCATTCAAATGAAACTTCAAGTACGACCGAAGTTTCGGTGTATTACATCCTCAACAGGTAGGAAATTGATTAATAAGGCTTAATAACTGGTTTTTATCCAATCATAATGTTTACATTCCACGTAATGTAGCCTACATTTTCTGAATTTGAAGGTTTGAATTATTTGCTTAAAGATGCATTCATTTCTGTTTTGCATTAATCAGGGTTTCAGACCTAGAAGTCAGGCATTGTAGTTGCATTAAAGGGTACTATGATGGAATATATGAGATAATCTATGCTTCAAAGTGTCAAGATATCGTTATTATATTATTATAACAGTCTACCGCCGTCATTAGCCTAATATTAGCGGAAGTCGACAAGGGAACCACGGGTTAATGTCCAATCCAAAGGACAGAGTACTTTACTTGAGGCTAACTCCACACAAAACCGTAAAACAGATTGAATTCAACTAAATCTTGCATCAAGTAATGTAATTAACAATTAACAATTTGGTTATTATACTTAAAGGAATATTTTTCAGCAATTAGAAGTCATAGGTGGAAAAAGTCTCACTTCGAAACACAAAACACTTAGAAATAATAATAAAATAAAATATAAAAATAAAAGATTCAAAGAAATTGATTATGTAGGTATACACTACATAGTATATATTGATAATAAATACCTTTTCAGGGCGGGACCATTCTTCCCCCTTCATTTTTGCAAAAGTAATGAAGTCCGCGGGCGATATAATTAATTTCTCCATTGTTTTCATTTGGGCATTTTTCCCTATGTATTCCTAAAAAATGAAAAACGTTGCTAAGGGGACGCTTAATAAAATCACTCGACTTCAGGGTTGATTTACACTGGCAAGTTACTTCCGTCAGTTTCTTCTGCAAGAGCTTGCATTGGATTTTAATTTGGTGAACAATTGTTCACGAGCTAGTTCCGAGCCAGATTGGTTGTAGTTTACATTGGCAAAAATACGCTTCTGCTAGCAACTTGCGGTGACTTTTATAAGTTCTGCAAGCGGACTTGCAGAGCCTTTTACACCTGGAATTTACGTCGAAAGCCACGTACTGCAAGGAACTTGTGAAATAACCTTGCCGGCGTTATACCACCTATATAAAGTATTGGCATATTTGTTTAAAGTTCTTGCAATTTTGGTTTGATAACTAATTCGGTGATAAAAATAAAAAAGTGCATTCTATTTCCTTTCTTATAACACATGGCATGCAAAAAGTAGCCTATTATCTACCGAGTGGTCATATTTTAGTCTACTAAGTTTGATAGTTTTGCAACTACTGGTTCTTAAAAAAACAAAACGTTGCAGAAAATTGTTCCTATGAAAACCTTGCAAGTTTAGGCTTATCTTTAAATATAATGGAGGATACACATTGGCCTGGTGACATCAATCGTAAGCGTGATTGCTACCATTGAGGTAGATTGAGAGGGCGCTTGATATGGTGGCCAATGCTTGAAGCTGTAACGTGGGAGTGGACGGTCCGCCATCTTTGTTCCCCCCGATTTACCTTAGCGCTTACGGGCTGAAGCAAAAAGTTTACAATTATACGATGATATATAAAGGACAGAACAGGGGGAAGAAATATGGTTAATATTTCGGTTGTCAAGTTATAGTTTAATGAAATCATGTCCTCTGCATCTACCTCCATGAAGCTACCTAAGAATGAAAGCTTCTTTGCAAACAACTAAAATAGTACTATATCACTCATAGAATAACTTTTGTAGTAGACACCCGGAGTGTCCAATTCGTGAAAATTATACAACTTCGTCCAGGCGAATTCCTCTTTATTTTCTCAAATAATATGATATTCATCACAATTGTTATGAAGGGAGCAGGCGCAGAATTTCAACGAACTCCTAGGAGCGAATAGCGAATACGAGATGGCTAATGACGGCCGGCCACGACGGAGAATGGCTATTGTGACGTCAAGCCTCTTACTATCAAATTGGCGCGTGTTACCCGCTGTTTTGTAAACGCTACTGTTTTCAGCCATGGTAAAGTAAATATCCGTCACTAAGAAAAACAAATTATTTTCACGTGTTTTTAGTAATCAGTATATGAAATCCAAATAGATAAAGAGCTGTATTAAAAGTATAGAAGTTCCTCATTATATCTGTGGTAAGAGTATGAGAGCAGAAAAGGCATAGAAATCTGGTAAGAGGGAAAAGATGGACGGGGAAATGGTCTGAAAGAATGGTCAAAGAGCAGCGAAGCAGGGTGGAATGAATTAGCGGCGCCTACGCAGGTGGCCTTCAAGAGGTTTTGACTGCTTCCGCGTTCATTTCTCCACCTGAAAACTCATTGCTTTTCCGTGCCCTCTAGCTCACGTTGTAAGAATTTCAACGAGTGATGTTAAAAAACGAACAACATTCAAGAAAACCGAAATAAAAATCAGATCTCATCTCATGTCAGGGCATTGGGGAAAACTCTCTCCCATAATCACAAAAAAAGATGCTGAAAAAAATTTCCAAACGAGAGAAGAAAAAAGAGACTCCCAGGAAGAGCTAATTTTTTTCGGTCCACAGATCATTAAAAAATATAAAAGTGGCTGATTATGAGTTCCGAGAATGTGTTCCTTCACTTTGCAGTTTCAATGTTTCGATTTCGTACGTGCGCGATTCCACCTCAATCTTTCTCCTCGTAAGTGTGCCCGAAGTAAATGACACAATTGTGTGATTTTTGTGAATAATAATTTCTGATGTAGCCTTGGGTGAATTAATCCATCAGGGGCTAAATTATTTGAATTCTGGTCCTGTATCTCGACGAAAACTCGCAAAAATCTAAACCTTTGCGACACCTCAATCCCTTTTATTATGTATATGTATGAGAATCAGTATTATCAATTGCATTAAAATATTTTTTTACATCCATCTATCTTTGCGCAAAATAGAGTTGGTCGTGGTTCAAGAAAAGTTTTCAAACCTGTCATTAGGTTTGAAAATTTATGAAGACGGACTTACAACCGTTACCACATGTTAATGCTAGTCAATAAAGCGTTTATGTGGGGAGTGGGCATAATTTCTGGAAAATTTGAAATAATGGCTATCGTAAAGGTTGTTTTCCAACCCTATATTTTATTTAAACTAAATCAATATACAATGTAAAAGATAATTTGTAAAATAACTGAAAGCCAGTCACAAATAGAGTATCCGGGGAAAGGTATCCCGGGCCTCTCACTCCACTGTGAGGTGTTCCATTCCCCAGAAACTCCGAAATTTTGAACATTAATAAACATTAGTATTCAAGTTTAATTAATTCGTAGACATGTCCATGAAGTTCAGAATACACATTATCATTCTTCTTAACTGTTGGAACGTATTAAACTTGTAAACCCGTGTAACTCGCGTGAGGGTATTAATTTTTCTTTATTTATGCCCAGCGAACTTGGATTTATTTCGCAAATACAAGTGAAGTATTTCCAAGTTAGAACATTTAGCTATAATTGAGGTCTATCGCAGGGTTAAGTAATACTGAAATAACGGGCACCTTTTCAATCCTGATCAACGGTTTCAATTATATCTCCCAGATGGTTGATAGGCAAGAAAACGACTCCGAGTGCGGTATTCGGGGAAATGGAATATTTCTACGGTATATTTTTATTCTCTCTGTCTCTTTCCCTACCTCCTACTGGCGGTCGTAAACTTCCCTTCATTTCGCCGTGGGATTTCATATAAATCATTCCTCGTCTCATCCTCGTCTATCATGAAAGTTATTTCTTGGAAACTCCTATCCGCTGTTTGTGGACGAAGGTCTTTTTATTGATGTAATCCACTCCATGGCCCGGCATAACCGGACCTATATATCCTGTACTCTTCTTCTCCCTACCGTAATAATCGGCGTCTTAATGACGATATTATCCATCTCCATGTTAATGGCATTGGTAAATAGCCCAATGGAACCATCACTTACTCATTACGAAAAGAGAATTAATTCTTGCTTAGAGATGTAATCGTATACTCACTCATTTTCCACTGATCAACGAACATAACTATTTTAGCATTAAGGCACCAGACTACCACCAGTTAGTACGTACAAGAGGCATAGGGAAAATGGTATGAATTGGATTGGATAAATTCATTCTGGAAATTAATGTCACTTGCGAATTATGAAGAGAGATGTATTTCTTGTCAAGATATGTAGTCGTGTGTGCTCATTCATTGTTACTGATTTGACGTTACGAGTGAGACTAAGCTTTGGCAGAATTGTGTAAGCATTAATTCACCAGCCTACCTCAAGATGCTAAGTATTGAAGGGGAAGGGAAATAATATGGATTAAAATTAATACATGCATTTTAAAAATGTTTTGATATCTCTCATTCATCTACTAAGAGGATATGATGATGAAATGTTGTGGCTATCATTTTCTAATTGAATTTTTTTTAAGCACATAAATAATTATTTTCATGGTGCCTATAAGGAGTGGTAAAAATGTTTGATTTATATAATTATTTTCCTGGTGCCTATAAGGAGTGGTAAAAATGTTTGATTTCACCTGACCAAAAGGTTGGAGTTTTCTTGTATTATGTGAAACTTCGAGATGGCACAACATAGGTGCCCAATTAGGGATCAGAAAATGTAACCTATGCCTTTCTTGGGAGAATGTACACGTTGACCAAGCAACCACGACCTCAGTCTCTTAATTGCTACTAATCGATAGGCGTTGTCATTGTATTTTCCCGTAGGAGCAGCATTTCCATTGCTTCACTCCAGTAGGAGCAACAGCCTTGCTAGGCATATATATAGGCATATATATCATAGGGCAGTAACAGCTAAGTTTTCTTTAAATATCGCAAAAAGTTTTAAACGAGAACGAAAAGTTTTCATATTTAAAAGAGCTGATTTTGATGGGTTCAAGAGTAATCTGAAAAATGCTTTTCCCGTGTTTCAAAAATCAGTAATGGAATCAAATGTAGAAGGGACTTGGAAAGCTTTTCTTTCGCTCATAAATTCAGGAATCAAAAGATATATCCCTAGTAAAATAAAAAAAGAAGGTAGCGAACCGAGATGGTATGACGCGGAAGTCAGAAAATCGTTAAGGCGACAGAGATTGTGCCATGCTAAGATGAAAAAAATCATTCATGATGTATCTACTAGTGATCGAGAGTTAATAATTAATAAATATAAGTTGTCTAAAGCCGCTACAAAGGAAGGGTTCAGGAAAGCATTCACGAATTTTAAAAGGAAAACTCTTGTAGAGCAGTTACGGGATGGCCCAAAAGCATTTTGGTCTTATGTTAGGGAAGTTCAAGGTAAAAGATCTACCGTTTGTTCGCTAAGAAACGATAATGGAGATGTGTTAACAAACAGTTCCAATAAAGCCAATTTATTAAATTCCTACTTTAAGAGCGTGTTCACCGAGTCATCTGAGAATTCATCCGTGGCGGTTGATAATCACTGCATACGAAAGATGCCTCCCCTTGATATTAGTGCTCACGGAATAGAAATTTTATTTAAATTGCTCAGTCCAAATAAGTCACCTGGTCCAGACGAAATCCCTTCTCGCGTGTATAAAGAACTAGCGTCAGAAATTGCCCCCTACTTGCAGCTAATATTCACAAAATCCATAAAGCAACACGGAGTACCAAATGACTGGAAAATTGCCAATGTAACGCCCATATTCAAAAGTGGAGACAAGGAACAGCCATGTAATTACAGACCGATATCTTTAACGTCCATTTCATGCAAAATCCTTGAACACATTGTTGTCAGCTCAGTAATGAAACACCTAGACACGCATAACTTGTTAATGAGAACTCAACACGGATTCAGGAAAGGTAGATCATGCGAAACTCAGTTAGCGCTGTTTGCCCACGATATATTAGTCTCCGGAGAGGACAACATTCCAGTGGACGGGATTTTTCTTGATTTCAAAAAAGCATTTGATAAAGTGCCCCACGGAAAGTTATTAGTAAAACTAAAATCATACGGCCTAGACGATGATGTAATTTCCTGGATCAGAGAACTTTTGAGCGATCGCGTGCAAAGAGTAGTATTAGACGGCATAGCCTCCAACGAAGTTAGAGTCACTTCTGGTGTCCCTCAGGGTAGTGTCATAGGCCCACTCCTCTTCCTAATCTATATCAACGATATTGGTGAAATAATAGACAGTAAACTTCGATTATTTGCAGACGACGCTGTAGTATACAGAGAAATCCGTAGCAGTGAAGATAAGGATAAACTAACGAACGACCTTACTGCAATCCAAGCATGGTGCGATGCGTGGCAGCTAGAGTTAAATTTGAAAAAATGCGTAGTAATGAAATTCTGGGGGAAAAATAACTCCCCACAACAGAGCTATTTCATTCAGGATATCCAATTAGAGACGGTAGAATCCGTAAAATATCTCGGAGTTAGGCTCAATAATGATCTATCGTGGAATAAACATATTCGGGAAATAACAGGTCAAGCTAATCGTAAATTGGGATTTGTTAAAAGAATTCTAGGCAAGTGCGACGACAAAGTGAGAGAAATAAGCTACTTCTTCCTCGTTAGACCCCATTTAGAATATGCTTCCAGTGTTTGGGATCCTCATGAAACAGGCTTAAAAACAGAGTTAGAACGTGTACAGAGAAGAGCAGCCAGGTACGTGAAAAGCCGTTACGATAATCTTGTTAGTGTTACTGACCTCTTAGAACAACTCGGATGGGAATCACTGTCAGACCGTAGATTGAAAACAAGACTAAATCTATTATGTAAATTCAAGAGTAGTTTATTTTCCGACGAAGTTGATCATATTTTACGACCGCCAACGTACTATGGTAGATTAGATCATAAAAATAAAAGAAGAGAGATAGGCTGTAGAACAGATAGATTTAAAATGTCGTTTTTTCCGCGAGCGATAAGAGACTATAACGGCTGTGTAAGGACTTAGAAATAGATTAGTTTGACTGGTAGTGTAGCTTACTAACTTATGTATTTCTTAAAGCATGTTTACGGAGTTTTATGGTGTTTCTTACAGCATGTTTTGCATGTTCTAGCTTCATAGGCAGATTCCCCTCTTAAGTAGCATGTAGAATATTATGTGTCATCGTACATGTGTGGCGTGCATGTGGGGATTCTCTTGCATGCTGCATGATGGTTTTTAGTTAATGATGGAATTGGTTAGTATCCTTAATATTCATGACCGTGCGGTGTGCATGTGGCGGTCCGCTTGCATGCTGCATTTTGGTGACTTGTCACCCCCTGCCAAACAACCTAGAGGTGGCTCGCAGGGTAATATGTAGATGTAGATACATATTTCCCTTTTTGGAAAAAAATGCTTTACGAACAAAATTCGTATTCTTTTTTTGGTATTTTCTTCTCGAAATTCATATTATTTTTTTATACTCTTCTCCTGATTCGGAAGCCTTATCAAAAACCCAAGAGGATCAAGTTTCTTATGTTATTAATGTGAATTACTTTTTAAGGCTTGAAAGTTTGCACGATTGCCGTCATAACTGTTTTTAGCGGTCTAGAGATAGATAATCTCAAAACCATAACTGAGTTCAAAAATAGTGGTTGGCAAAGAGTGAATTCAATGTTAAATTTACTTAAATCCCTTTTGCTTGATATTTACTTTTCAAAGGCATTTATAATTGTATGTTTAAACCACAAAGTACTGTTTAATTTTGGTGTACTTAAACGAGGTATTGAGTGGTATTTCTTTTATGGTGTATGTCATATCCAATCGGATGAGAAAATGTTTACATACGTAAACTTTTCATGGCATTTAATTGCCAGAATTAGTTATTTAAATTTATGTAAATACAAGCGGGAGGTACCCGTTGAAATTCAACGGGTGTGAAAAATATTGAATGCATTTTATAAGAAAACCACAAATCCTGAATAATACTAACAGCGTAGTCATTAGAGGAGTTCGTAACCTATATTGTTTGTTGTGTTCGTTGTAGTAGATGTTCGGTGACTGTTTTCCAAGTGCACGGGGAGATGGGTGACTGTTGGTCCTCTTTCATGCATGGAAAAACCAAAAATGGGTCGTGCAGAAACATTACTACTTAAAAGCACCCAGGTTGATAGATGGTCACCTCGTCCGTCCAGTTCTCTTGAGCCGTCTTTTGAGTGGATAACAGCATGATGGCTTCCCTTGTGTACATAAATATATTTGCATTCAATGACTCAGTTGAGTTGTGCAGTTGAACATCGATATGTGCGTTGAATATCTTAATCAGGATCGGAGAGTATGTTACATTCCAGCGGTTAACAGCGTCAAAAGGAGCATTTGCAGTAGCCACGTTTATTTGACCTATGAATCCTCCATAACCCGGAAGGCGCCTTCGGCATAAAGGGTAGCCATAATTATTGGTTTCGGTTGCTAAATAAAAATCTATGGTGATTCTTAGTGCAATTGCCGATTTTCATGCACGGATATCGTCCATTGTGCAGAATATCCGTTCTTCATTCGGGTAAGAAGCATGTAGTGACGTCATGTCTTTGAGCATCCAAGTCTAATCTTTGTCGTTTTTCTTGCAGGGACTCATTTTCTCGCAAAGAACACATTCCTCTTGCTCTAGAAGATTTATTCGAAAGTATACTTATTTTTTCTTTTAGGCATGTTGATGGATATATTTTTTAGTCCAAGGAAAGGAAATACAGCGGCGAGTGAGAGTCTTAAATAGGCAACGCGATGGTTGAGTGAATGTAAGTTAAGTGCACCTATACACATTTAAATAACTCGTAACGTTTATGATGTGGGAATTGGCCTAAAAACTGTTCGAAATCGTAATAAAATTCAATTGGTGTGAAAAAAATTGAACGTATTTTATAAGAAAACCACAGTACCTGAAGAATACTGTCAGCGTAGTCATTTGAGGAGTTATTAACCTAGTATGATACTCGTTGACGTTCCTTCGTTCGTTTGTATGATGTGGGAATTGGTCTAAAAACAGTTCGCAATCGAAATGACAGGCAGATGGTTCCACTACGTGTAATACATCTGAGTATTACGCGATAATAAACAACGCCGTGTTTGTTGTAGCAATAGAGGCATTTCTATCATTACTATTCGCTGCACGTGAATGTTCTTTCACGTTTAATTCCTTTATGTGTATCGTTTACTACGTAAGTGTTCTCTCATATGCATGCAGTGCCCCTATGAGAGCTACTTTGAGAATAGACATTGGAGAGCATACTTTTTGTTAATATGCATTGAATATATTGTTTACCCCTCAAAGCAATCAATCATGGGGCCTAAGGGACTCTAGGCCCTAGTTAAACAGATTTTTTCTACGTGCTGTTATGGGCCAGCAGGAAAACTTAAATGCTAGAGGCGTGAATATCCTTTGAAAATCAAATCTCTGGTTGTCAAGGAAATATACTATTGTTGATTTCAGAGAAAAAAGTGAGATTTTCAGCAAAAACATTATTTTCAGAGAATTACGAAGCGTAAAAGAAAATCGATTGAAAGAATTAGAAAAATTATTTATTTAGCCATCCAATAAAATAAATTCCAGCCCTCTATCTTGAGTGATAGTACTTTTAAAAAGCAAAAAATGAAACAACTGCACCGATCCCAATGCTTAGCATGGACCACCAGGGGGGGCCTTTGGGGGCCCTGAGGGCTTTTCAATTAGTCTATGTTCAACCCATATACATTTATCTCTACATGCAAAATTTCAGCTCAATCGGTTCAGTGGTTTCTACGTGATTGAGCCACAGACAGACACCATTCAATTTTTATATATTCGTATGATGATAACTTTTTACATCTGTGTTTTACGTACTTATCCTCAAAAGTTTATAAAAGTTGGACGCACTTAAATGCCAACAAAAACGCACATTTGATTTACATTCTTGGTGTTGGAACTTTTATCGTGTTCGCCGTTAAATGGGTGTCACCAAACAATAAACATTGCATCTACAGCATCAAGTGTTGAGCCCTTCATGGGAAAGAGAGAGAGAGATACCTACGTTGGTCAAATCTACGATTTCATTCACCCCGCACGGAGAGGTGCATCGGAGCGGAAAGATGGCCTACTTAAAAGGCTTCCTAGCGGTTTTGTATTTATGCTACCCCTGTCTCCAATACCCTCCACAGATTCGGCGCAGGGGGAGTAACTCGCGTCTCCGCCCCCATCCAACCCTTGCATCCCACCCCGACCCGCCCTTGGCGCCCCCCGAGGGCAGGGCGTCGAACCGATCATTCTCTCGCTCCAGTTCTTTTTGATCCCGAGAAAATATATGAAGAGATGAAAAGAGTTCGGAAACCACTTAGGAACAAAAATAAACTATAAGAAAAGGAATACTCACTATGGCTTCAAAGGGCGAGGAAATGGGGATAAGAATTTGGTTATGGTTACAAGCGAGCATTAAATTTTAATGTTTTAGGCGCTTTTCAAGCAGAAACTAGTTTTTTTCTAGTTCGAAGAGTTATTTACTTTATTTTACCCTCTTTTTATTTATTTATTGTCTCTCCTTCGGTAAAATCCTGTATAATTAGGACTATTGTGGGTAAATAAAATCGAGATACTTGAGAAAGAAAATCAATAGAATGGGAGTAATTTTCCTGATCTTAACTGATTAGAGAGTCGCTTGAAATAAGATGGTGAAAAGGATAGACGAATCTCTTGAGTGATAGGGGAAATGACCACACGTACAAAATATAAGTACGAAGACAAAGAACGGTTGCTTGTTAATATTATTTTTTAAACAGAGCAATTGATGAATAGAAAGGCTTACCTGAAGATGTTTTTGAGCACTGTCCGATGAATCCGAATAATTTATTAAAATTGTGGATAAGTTCATGACGCAGTTCATAATTTATCATTTTGAAGTAGGTCTCACATGTGTATGTTATGGCGACATGTATATACATATGAATTTTAGAAGTGGATTGTAATTTTTGATTTATTTTGTAACGTACATTGTATTTTATTTTGCTAATTTCATTTCAATTGATTGAATTTTATACTTATGAAATCGTAGCTACAAATTATTTCTTTTAACTTTGTTAGCAGCTAGTTAAGATAAGAACAACTGCAACATGAAATGGGAATGAATAAATTCTTCAAGATTTAACTTCAAAAGATGGTACCAAATTTTATGCTGTAAAATTCATGCTCAACCTTGTTTATTTCATTTTATTAGCTTGAATTTTTAACGCACCTTTGAATGCTTGTCACCTTAATTTCACTTTTACTATTTTTTTTAAAGTCGCGATGTTTATGTAAAGGAGTCTGATCGACTCTGTTTGAGGACTTTGTATTCTGTAGTTTTTTTATATATACTACCTTCTGATTTTGAAATTATAAAGATAACTTTATTATTGATGTCGCGTGGTTGCATTTACAAACGTTTCTCCTCCCATCATGGAGTGATCTTCAGGTCTATTCTAGCCTCTAAATGCCCCCAGGCGTATAGCATCTTCGCCCTGAAGAAGCTTCGAAGGCAGGATTCGAAACGTCCGTAAAAGTAAGCACGTGACGGAAGCCCAGGAAGAAGTTGGAAACATTATGGTTATGCCACGGAAACATTAAAGATACCTTTGTGTTGAACGTGGCTGGAGCTGGAGGAATCTTGGGTGATTTAGTGCACATTTTAATATTTTTTCTACTAAATCGAAAAAAAATATCAGGACCACCTTTCATTGTAATACCACTGTTTCCACGGTGGAGCCCACCATACATGCAGCAATGGAAATTATACAATCAATATATTAAACATCTTGGCCTTAATTACGCCATTTTATGACTGGAGCTATATATAGTTTTCGGCGCGGTAATCGGAATTTATACGAAAATTATATTTAAATACGCTTTTAAAATCATTCAGTCGGCACGAAACTTAAATATTTGTAACCAACCTATGGTAATATGAAATGTAATATTCTGCGTTCACAATGAGATATGTACATATGTAATCCAATTTTAACGAAATGTATCTCAAATACCATGACACTACATGTATCCAAATTTCCAAATGGTTTAAAAAAAAAAACGAAATCGATAGTATTTTTTTCACTGCATCTATAGATATAAAAAAATAAGCACACGTGTGCAAAGTTTCACGCAAATCTGTACACATGAAAAAATCGTTCCAACCATCTTATTGGGTAATAGAAAACAATTGTTTTCATTATGAAAACTGTACAAGTTGCTGTTCTTAGTGTGAGATTCGGGTAACCTCGAAACAAGTGTCACGGAAGCTTTAGTGGGAACATAATTTGCTCTGAAATATCTACATACTGGATAATTTAAAGAAAATAGATATTATTAATAGCTTTATCAACATTTATTTTCATTTATATTAATAAGAATTATTTCATCAGGTGTTCGAGAGTTCAATTCTTATTCAATCATTAGAGTAATCTACCGGTTAAAGGTAGGTTTAAATGAAAGTCAGGGAGAGTCCTCCAGATGTTTTATACGTGCAGGGCCCTATCTACATCTGTTATTTATTTTTTCCCCTCGTCATACGTCCTACCCTTCTCAATCCCGTACATAAAACCTATTCTCTTTCTTCTTCATCCCCACTAGCCCAACATTCTCTATCACAGCCTTGAGCAACCCATCGCTCCTCACTGCATCTTCCAGCCACCTACCCTGCCACACACTAGTCTCATTCAGAAGCTTTCTCACCTCATAACGATGTCAAGCACTTCCTCATTTGTCTTCCTTTCCGTCCACCGCACCTTCTCCATCCTCCTCCACACCCTCATCTCGAACGCCTGCAGCCGTTTCTCGTCCTTTTTTCCCAGAGTCCACGTTTCTACCGCATTCAACGCTACACTCCGTATCAAGCTCCTCACCAGCCTCTTCTTCACATATTTACTTAAGTTCGCCGTCATCAGCTCTCTTCTATTACTAAACGCTTCCTTCGCAAACCCAATTCTCACCCCAATGACTTTGTTACTATGCCCATTTTATTCTAACGTACTACCTTGGTAATTCAATTGCTCTACTTGTTCCAGTTTGTGCAATTCAGATAAGTGACTCAACTTTACTCAATACATCGACCATTTTAAGCACTAAGACAATGCTTTATTGTAGAATTATTGATTAAATTGTTTCATTAGTTACGAAATTTTCCGAAGTCGGATACTTTCATTAAATAGGCAGGTACTCTGGAAAATGATGGCTTGTGAAAATGGGGAAGCGGAAAATGGGCTTATTTAATACGAGCATAGAACATTGAACAGTTCCCAGAGTCTCATAGCAATGTAGTGCTACATCACGTCCCATACATTTAGGGCTAGCGCACCCATTGACAGCACATATCCACAGCTTGCACCCCAAACAGTTGGCCTCCGAGAAAAATTTAATTATTCCTCTGATATATTCACCATCATTTAACTTTTTTCTCGCACCCCTGGGACGACATGTACCACCCCAGGTTCGGGACTGCTGTGCTGCACAAACTCTTGATTGAGTAGCCGAGGTATAAAAATGGCGCATTTCATTGGCATTATAATTTTTCTGTCAGATGCTGGCTGTAAAAAAATTAGCACCTAAGTTTTAGACCACCGAGCGAGTGATTGGTAGCTGTAGTTAAATATAAATATTTCAATCCGACACTTTAACTGCACACGAATTTATGAAAATTCTCCCGGGTACATTTGTAGATCTTCCTGTCATCTCCCATATATTTTCCCTGCGTCCATTCATCATCCAGTCTTCCAATTTTTCAGTTTTTTTCCAAAGACAACTTAACCAGCTCCCTTCGCACATGCGTTCGCGGAAGTACATATAAATACCTGCCACGCGACGTCCTGCCTCCGAAGGAGAGACACATGGCCCCCCATCCCAGCCCCCCACTTATTCACTCCGAGGCCGCCCCTTGCCGTCCACTGGTCACCATCCTCTCCCATTCCTCCCCACCTCTAGTAACTCCCTTTCACCTCGTACGCCAACACTACTCATTATCAAATATCACAATATACCCAATGAATATGTACGGAAATGGTACGGAATAATAATGATAATAATAGCGTTTATTTGAGCTATTCCATAAAGTAATTCCAAAATACAGTTAAAGTAACGTAGAGAGAAAATTTCCTATGTACCACTCCCATGGCATAAAATATTTACAACATACCCATAATCACATTTCCAGTGCACGTTCGCTGTTACAAAATACTGATTCATTCACTCATACATTATAATCAATATACATAGTTTCAGTACTTTCCAAGTTTCTCTTTCTCTCGCCTCCTGTAAGTTTTTATTTTGTATTTGTGGCCAATTGGTGAACAGTTTCATGCACTCGTTAATCAATATAGCGCAGTCATGTTCACGATAGCTATTGGCCCCCTCCCCAAATAACCAACGAAGCCATTCATGTCCACTCTCCTAACCCATTCACATCCCCACCCTTGTCTTTCGCTTTCCCCCCCCTCTCATCCCACTGCCCCCGACCCCCGCCACCTCCACGTCTCACGCCCCCAAACCCCCGGGCTCTCCCCACCCCCACGGCTCCCGAACGAGCTCCTGCCTTCTCGCCTGGCGCCTTCTCTCTTCTACTTCTTCCCGTCTCCTAGTCTCTTTCCACCACTCCACATATTCCCCACTCTTCCTCCTTCCTCCCCACCTACGCGAACGTTGCTTCTGGTAGGAGTTTTTCAATTCCTTTTTTATTCTCTCTCTCTTTCTCTCTATCTATATCACTCTGCCGCCGCCAAATTCACGTTCCCCGTTCCACTCTCTCTCTCTCTCTCTCTCTCTCTCTCTCTCTCTCTCTCTCTCTCTCTCTCTCTCTCTCTCTCTCTCTCTCTCTCTCTCTCTCCTTCATTTTGACTCACACCGGGAGTGCGAGAGAAAGAGAGAGAAAAAAGACAAGTCCCCGCGCGACGCTCTTCCTCGCTCGCCCGGTTGCCAATAGCGACACCCTCCGTCATTTCCCCACTTCATCTTCTTCCATTTTCCAAACTATTTTCGCCCTTTCCCGCGCCCTCAGCATCCTCCGAGCTCCGTTGCAACTTTGCTTCTGCCGATTAGGTTTGTATAAGCACCTCTTCTGTTTTTAGACCACGAGTTTTTTAATTAATATGTACCATGGAGTTTATCGGTCAATATGAAAAGCAGCTTATGCATACATCGCCATGTTTCGGCAACTCTATTTGACTTCCTCGTCTCATAGCGAGTTTTCATGAAGATCATGGCTAGCCCAATACATTTTTTGTGTCCTAAAATAATTTATCTACGATGCCTAAATAAAATCGTTAAAGCCGTTTTCTAGATAAATTTTACATTTTTGTAAAATTGTTTTCCGTTTTATGTGTCCTTGTAAATGTAAGACAGTTGTTAAATATATTATATAATTATTTCATGTATACTCGGAATAAGTAGAAACGTTGAGGAAGTTAAATAAATTTGATGGAACGTGTTCTGGAGTTGTTTTTTAATGCTGACCTGTAGTATATTAATAATAAAATAGAATTTAAAAATGTATTTATTCCATGCTCCTTGAGGAAAACTTGAATGTACTATATACTGCTATACGAAGAAGCGTGTGCAAGGTATATATACCGCAGAAGCGTGTGCAAGGGTGAACACCAGTCATAAAAGGAATGGGATTAGGAACTAGGAGGGGGAGAGGAGAGGGGTGAGATGTATTATACTGAAAAGCTTACTCTGCGCCATTTTTACCATGTTTTGCTATTGTACATGTGAATCTGCTAACTACATTGTATTTCAATAGAATTCTGGAGATTTTCTCCGTAGTTCCAGACACATAAGCGAGAGTGGCATATGCCTTTGGCTTCTCTCTGTTTTTAGTCGGGTCAGTGGGATTTTCATTTCGGACCACGAGAGAATTTCTTTCTTCTTTCCGTGCAGTTTTCAAGATGTAGTCACGGCGGAAACCACGGAGAAAATCTCCAGAATTCTATTGAAATACAATGTAGTTAGCGGATTCACATGCGTGACGAAGACAGGGGACGTACTTCTGAAAGCCAAAGACCCGCTTCCCCGGAACCTCTACGGAGGAGTATATGAAGTTTTATGCAGCTGTGGACATCCATATGTAGGCCAGACATGCAGAGCCCTAAAAATACGCCTCCAAGAGCATCAACGGGCAATTAAAAATAATAATTACAGCATTTCTGCAATAGCCGAACACCATATCAGCGGCCCCACTCATAATTTCAACTTTGAGGAGACCAAATTAATATCAAGGGAGGTACGATATTACCCAAGATTAATCAGGGAGGCTATAGAAATTGCGAAGAGACCGGAGAACGTCAACCGAGAAGACGGTTACACGTTAAGTAGAAAGCTCAAACGATTTTTTTCAAATTTAAATTCCGGCAACAATGGGAGTCCTCACTTATATATGAAGACGAGCGAGAGTAAAGAATCAGTTCAGTTAACCTGATGAAGCTCGCAGGAGGACCAGCGAAATATTGTTTATTGCAATTTTAAACATCGCGGAATGAATCCCGAAAGATTAAATAGTCAAGATGATACTTTGTTCGGCAAAAAATTCAATGCCAAGCAATTCCGCAGGAATGTGGAAGAAGAACACTATTCTCTATCCAGAAACCTGGATAAACTTATATTGGACATGTATCTCCTTCCTCGAGTTCATCAGATGATATAACTCATCGCATTATTTCATCATAGCATGTATCATCGCATACTCATAGCATATCTGAACTTACAATATCGCTAGAAAAAACTAGAAGTAGTAGGGTGTGATGACACTGTAACCAACACTGGATGAATGAACGGTGTCATCCACCGACTAGAAAATCATATAGGACGCCCGCAACAGTGGAGCTTATGTCTCCTGCATTTTAATGAGCTTCCGATTCGCCAAATTATCCAACATATTGACGGTCTAACTGCAGGGCCTAAATCTTTTATTGGGCCAATTGAGCAGCTGCTCACTTGCTGTGAAAAACTCCCTGAGGTCGACAATGAACCCATAGCTTCTTCGATGACTGATATAGACAGGAATGTGGTGATCAAATACCAACAGTATCTGTTGGACATTTCAAATGTAATCACCTTGGGACATCCAGAAAAGTCCAGAAGACTTGGTAAAACGGGACCCTGGTCCTTTATCCCATTCCAGATGGCTAACTGGGGCCAACCGAGTTCTAAGGTTGTCTATAAATTCATCAGAGCCATCCGGAAACTTAAAAGCAATAGTTGGTTTCATCTTAAAATCATACATTCCTTTGTGGTTTGCCATAAAAAAGGTCAAATATTTTACTGATGGGACCAAAGCATGTCTCTCAAGCAATCCAAACATCACGGTATTTATCCGACGAATTGCTTCAAGTTGTCGATCCAGTTATACAACGAAATGCGTTTTTTGCGCACCCTCAGAATGTTCTGTTGGAAATGCTTGTCGATGAATGAGAACAAATTCGGGAGCTCGGTTACAGAAGAATCTTAAAAGCAAGGCAAACCCTCCCAAAGAAGATGACTGTTAGAAATTTCATACCACCAAAGATAAAATTTCAAACTTCCGATTAAATTAAAATTATTGATTGGAATTCTTGTGTGGTGTATCCTCCCCCAATGCTGCGGGACATAAGTGAAGATGACATTAAATCACTCATCAATTCTGACACTACGCCCACAGAGAAATACAAAAGTTTCCCTGTCACATCCAGGCTGTGGAGAGGTGCGTCAAACTTGTGAAAGAGGCCTCGAGTAAAGTATGTGGACATGAAGCTAGAGATGGCTATATCCGAGCAACATTGAAGTCTAGATCGGTTATACCTCATTTATCCAAAAAATCAGACTTAAAATGTCTAGTAGATATAAATAGGAAAAGAGTAAAAAACACAATAAGCCAAATAATTCTAGTCTATGGAAAATCTTTGTAAATATTTGTCATTATAATGAAAATACCACACCTAACAATTGGATGGTTGGTTGAGTAGGGGATGGGTGGAATTCGACGTGCAACCACCTCCCCACGGCGAGTTCGGGGTCGTTTTGTTCTAGCAAAACGAACGAAGAGTTGCACAGTGAAAGTTGCGAAAAATTGGTAAATTTCTGTTTTTTTCTAAGACGTTGCGCGAACGGAAAATATAAGATTGTTGATCATAATTTAATTTATTTAGGTTATTTAAGCCAAGAAACAAGCATAAAAAACTAAAGCGTGTTTGTAGTATTCCTTTTTTCTTCTTATTACAATAGGCAACTTTTCCACACTAAAGCGTTCTGAACAAAAATATTTATTTTTTTTACCCACTCTACTGGATACTCCAATAATGCACATCATACGGAAGGAGTGTGCTTTGTTGGTTTGGCCATGTTGTGAGAATGGATGAGAGTGGAATGGTGAAACAGATATGACAGAAGACTGATTATTATGAGAGGTAGGGGTAGACATGGGTAAAAGAGATTCTGAAGAGAGAGAATATTAGGAGTCTTCAACTGTATGTAGCTATGTATGAGTATAACTGAAGCAAAAATATATGGAAGGGTTAGCCAGTATGGAGACAACTATTAAAGAAAAGTTGGCTCTACAGTTCTACCACCGAGACATCTAACTTTTTTGGCTTTGCATACCCCGTAGGAGAACTGCGTGATGGTATGCATGCATCGCAGACATTTCCTCCACCCTGCGACACACGAACTGTTCGTTCTCAGTGTTGAACACCCTTCGTATCCTGAGAAGCAGCCGAGGCATCTAAGGTGGTCAGTCGATAGCTTTCACGTTTCAAGATATTTCTTCCCTGTTCTTGCCGTCTTCCGTTAGATGCCTGAATTGTACCATAAGATGACTTTTTAGTCGAAACAATGGCCGTATGAACCTTTTATTTGATTATGCGGAAAATTTATCTATTGAGAAATCAAGGCGTAAGACAAGAGTGTAGTATATCACCCGAGTTATTTAATATAACTATTGACGACGTCATCCGAGAATGGAAGAGACAAACACTACGTTGAGTAATGATTGATGATCAATAGTGTCTCAGTATCCTATTATTTGCTGATAATTTAGCAGTATTACAATACAGTAAGAGCAAGGTACAACGCACCGTTCATAAGTTACATGCTCTTAGACAAACGTATAGTTTTTAAAAAATCTGAGAAAACAACGGGTGTACTGATATTCAAAGACACCCCATATGGTTGAATGTTAAAATCAACAATAGTGCATTGGAACAAGTATCATACTAGTGATTTAGGGTGTGATGCGACTTATTAAGACAATAAGAACAGGTATATCGAAACAAAGATATCAAAGAATGTGTGGGACGAGTTTCAGAACTCTAGGAGGGAAGGCCCGTAAAGAAAAACAAGACTTTATATGTTAATGCTTGTGCTCACGTTACTGTATGGCTTCGCATGTTATGCACCTAAGACTTCGGACAAAAGGGTCTTGAAGACAACAGAGATGAGACTCCCAAGGAGTGTACGAGGGTGTTGGAGAATAGATAGTATTAAAAATGACGAAATTCGAGCTTCGTTGAATGTTGAATAAATTATGTAAGCTCATTGTAACAAGAAAAATCCCTTTATGTCCGGCCTAGAGTCGTAGGTAATTTTTTTTCAAATATAGAATTTTCATCTCATTTTGCTCAACCCTTCGCAATGAGTTGGTGATGGTCTTGGGGTGTACTGAACATGAAACGAAAAACTTTGTAGACATTTCCGGAATTCGCACCGAAGTAGCAAGCATAGGTAGTCTTTCTTCAAAATCTACCTAAAACCTGGGAAAACCATGTTCCATGAATGTCTTAGAACGGAATACCGAGAAGTAAAATGAAATACGACCCAAAAGAGGAAAGAAGAGTGGTTCGACTTATTTGGTCGCCTCTATCATTTATAGAGAGATAGCGTGGGGTCAAAATAATATCCTCCTAGTTACAACGAAACTCGCTTGATCTGATTTTTAGAGTACCTATTTAAAACAACTTGTAGCGTATGAGCCTCTTGCGGCTCCCAAACTAATCCTTCTATCAGTTGTGTTTCATGTGGTGTCATTTTGAAACATAATGGTTATTTCAGTCATAAGATTAGTTTACTGTAGCCCTCCATTTTTCCCTATTCGTTGCTAACTCTATTTAATCCCGATATTTTTTCTTTCCCATATACCTCTCTATTTTGCCCATGAACATGTCCCTTGGTCTTCTTTGTGGAACCTTCCTTACTATTTTTCCCTCGATTTTGTTCTTGACAAATGGATTGTCTCTCAGGGTGTGTTCAGCCACCTGGTTCCTCTTTGGCTCAGTACGCTCCTTATACATATTCCTTATTCGGCTCTCCTTGACACTTATTTTTTCAATTTATTAGTCCATTTTATCTTCAGCATCCGGCTCCAACACCAGGTCTCTTTAGCTTCTATTCCTTTCTGGTCAGCTTTTCCGATGGTCCAAGTTTCTGACCCATGAGAGTTCCACACTCCATCCAAGGTTTTTAAGGAGCAACTTCCCTGTTTTTAACTTTGTATTCCTGGAGCATGAGCAATTCTTCTCTTAATGTCTGTTGTGCATCTTCCATCCTATGTCATAATACTTACGAGTTAGGAGAACATTTCCACTTGTTCTGATTTCTCCTAATAATGCATTGTTTCTAACAGAGAAGTATCAGACATGATGTGGTGGAATTCTAACGTAATGAAGACAGAAATTGTCATTTTCCTCTGATGGAATAGATATATTCTGACCAAGGTTTCGACATGTCACATGTCAACTATAACCTGATGATTATCTAACGCACCGAAACCCAGGTCAGAAGAAATCTATTTTACTAGTGAAAAATTTCAATTTTCCATTGTGCGATGCTACATCCACATAACGCATCATACCACATCACATATTTTGATGTTGTTCTACAAAACCTAGGTCGTGGGTAAAACATAATATATGGATGTACTAAGCTCTATTTATGTAGAATAGAAACATTTCTACTCGGTTTCACCTAAAACAATACAATTTATGATATTCTATGGCAATTGGGCTTGTGTGATGACTATAGTAATGGACTCTCCTTTCTTAGGACGTGTATGAATCACGGCAGTTGCAGAGAGTTTTTGATGAAACCCTGATCCCTACTAGGATTCCATATGGAGAGCGCTTCAGTTTAGACACCTTGTCATTTAGATTGCGATAATTAAATTTTAATATACTTATCATAAAAAGCCACAGAACGTGCAGACGTTACCTCTCAGTTTCCGATTTCCGCGTCCAAACCGCGATACACGAACTGCGTTCCGAGAGCGTGTTTAACACCTTCCGCATCGTGAAGGGGGGCCGCCCCCGCTTCCAAGGTGGTCGGTCGGTCGCTCCCTCCACGCTCCAAGAATCCTCTCTGCTTCCTTCCCTTCCCCCCCGTCTTTTTCCCGTCGGATGCTCTAAAATAACACGGGCTTCCATCTTTCTCTCTCCCCCCCCTCCTTCCTGCCCCGTCACCTCGAATATTTTCCGTCCGCCGATCTCGGCAGTCATTGGTCACTTAGTTTTAGGTCGGAGAAGTTTTCCTATCAGTCATAACACGCGTTCTTGAATATCGACTGATTTTCACGTCTCTGCCGCGGAGGAGAATCCGTCTTTTTGGCGGATGGGTTGAGTCACGCGTGATAAATGGTCCCTTAAAAAAAGAGACCCAGCACTTTTAAAAATACATCAGGAAGGAATTGGCCGCTCATGAGCTCGCTTGAGAGTTTAAAGGGTTCCTGAAATGCGTACCTACCAATATCGTTTAAGATTCAAAATTTTCTATAGGAAGGGATTAAGTAAGAGTTAAATGATTTCCTCCAGCAAAAGTTTATGTTCCGTCGCATGGAACACATCAAAATAGAATAAAACTAATTTTTCAAATGTTTTAACGAATGAGGGGCATATAAGTAAATGATAGATGATTAGATAGCCCCTATGTTATACTTTCTACTCTTCTACCATTATTTTAGCCATAAAATAACAATAGTAATTATAATAGTAACATGTGAAAACCTACCTTGAAAAATTATAAACAATAAAAATATGTGCAGACAATAAATATCTAAGCTAGCCTTTTAAATGGTATTTGAGCTTCACCATCTGCATTGAGTAAAAATTATAGTAACTACATCACATACAATAATATATATAAACTCACATGTACATATATACGCATATACACACGCACATAGTTACAATACATGCATATGTATGATATATTACATAGAAGAGAATGTATCATGCAATTTCACTCTTATTTTGGATCTGTCATGCTGTGCAGAGTAAAGCCCAAAATGGGTACAAGATGCAAGAGGAACTACTCAATCAAGTTGTGGAATATACGTAGTGTAGTTCATTTCATGCAATTATGTCTCATTTCCACTTCGTGAATTCGCCAATTATCTCACCAAATTTAGTTATTGTTTAATCTCAATCGCGTGGTGACGACTTCTCGTTCATTGATTGTTCTATGGTTTTAACTACTTCTGTATTTCCTCGAAGCTTTATCCTATAGGTATGAATGTTGAAATATTTTCAGCTTCTCCTCTGGTTACTTTCCTCATTTTGTGCGACGTTTTGAAAGGAAACTTTCATATCGTCATCAGGGCTGTTGGCTGAAACGTCGGCGAGAATGAAAAACCTAACTCAGGAAGCCCAAGAAGAGAGCACCCTAAGAATAGGCCGGGAAAGCATTATTTCTTCCATAAACACAATAAAGTGGTTAGCTTCCATAAATAACTCAAATCCATCGTTCGAAAAGCTTCTGCAAAAAAGGATTTTTTAAATTGTCATAAAATATAAGTTATCAATTTAAATAATTAAAAATCTCTGTTTACTGAAATAAAAATCTGAAAAAAATATTTTGAAAACACACACGAAAAGAGCCAAAAATAATTAAATGAGCTATGTAATTATAATAAATATTATTTTTTCAATCTGCTGTTTAAGGTTGTATTGTGGTATTGGATGTTGCTAAAACTAATTTCTTCATATTTTTTAGCTTGAACGTTTGACAATTTTGTAGGTATGAATTGAAAAGATTCGATTGAAAAATGAAGCAACAAGATTTGATCCTATAAACTCGTATTTTTTTCATCAGTTACGGAAATTGAGAAGCCAAGTACCCCGTTCCTAGTTTTCATTTCGTTTCCGTAGTCAAATGCTGATTTCACTAGTTAGAAGATTTATCTTTCAAATTATGAGGCTACCAAGAAAAATCCAGAGAATGAATGCACATTTCTATCGTTTCATCCAATGTTCGTCATGCGGTTTACCTTTGCCGTTGCCACTCTTGTCCGAGAGAAATGGAATACAAGTTGGCAGCGGGTGGTCCCGCAGGAGAGAGTGGTACTGTACAACACGGTGGTGTTCACGCCATATCAGGAGCATACTCTCTCCCATTTCTCTTTGCTGGCGAGGTGTAACGCAGAAGTAACTCAGCGGCCGTGCACTGTCTTGCCCATTTTAGGATGCTGATTCCTCCAAGCAGCACATCAAGCCAGGTTTCTCAGTACACTCAGCGTTTTATGCGCTTGATCGGCAGGATTCTTAAATTTTCTTAGGTCTCGACAAAGCTTGGATAAGTCTGACAAGTGCCTCTGCGTTGGAGTAAAATAACGGAATTTGATTTCAACCCTCTAAATCTCGTGGAAATGCTTATGTCTCGCAAACGAGGCAATTAACATCTCCCAGCGATTAAAACTGCGATAAGTATTACCTGAGAAAGAATCGGCTTCCTCAGAATTTGACACAGAGTATCCTCGGTCATTTTCAAAGGTAACTTAGTACTAATTTGTGCACAAATTTATATCACTCAATTCAATTTGGTACGCTCTTTGATAGCCTTCTTATGTGTTTTATTCATTCGGATTTCTAATTTACAACGATATGGTGAAACCATGAATTACATTAATTTCCATTCACCTCACCTCAAAGGAAAACTATTAAATCTACATTTATATAGACTTTTAGATCTCACCTTGATTACAAGCCCTTAGCGTGTGACATGTGACCAAGAATTAAAAGTGATAACAATAAATTATTCCCGCTGATTTCAATTGGGTATTTATTTTATTCATTCCATCCTTATTTTTCCGTTTTCTCAACTTTCCCTGCTATTCTTGAATCTTCCTTGAATACTTCCCGGAGATAATTTTCATATCCCAGAGTTGTTAACTTCTACTATGAGTTAGTTTGCATAGAAGTAATAAGAGGAGGAAGGTCCGAATGTTGAGACTGCCGAGGAAAACGGTATAAGTTGGTGTGGGTAGGAATATTTGGGGAATTAAGGTGGTTTCTTGCTTTGCCTACTTGTATAACAGGTGTCGTCTGTTTATTACAACAATAGTTATAAAGAATAAGAAGTTCAAAAAAATCAGAAAAAAGAAAGAATCAGAGATATAAAAAATTCAATTGAACGAGAATATAAGTATTTCTAATATGCTTCAAAAATAGCCAGCTAAACTACCAAAATAACAATTAAAGGGCTGCATCCTTAATGCTACGATATTTAAAAATTATTACTCATGGCAATAACAATTATATATCAGAAATGATCTAATTTCGTTTTATTACTTTATTACTTGAGTAATCCTCCTTTACTTCTGTGACAAATTATGAAAATCTAAACAGCTACATACTGTGAAATTAATTCATTCAGTCCTATCCTGTGGGATGGAAAAGCAAGGTTATCTTACTTTCTAGTGCTGTGACAATGAATACTGCTATTTATTTTTCATAATGTTACCATATTAAGGTATATTGGGTAGATTCAAAAAGGTGCTACACTGAAAAAAGATGCACTCTTTGATGCTGTATCTTGCATCGCTTCGAGTGATGCGTAGGTACCATATCACTCGTGCAATTTTAGTGATGAACAATGCTTTCGGTATTACTCGTGAATTTCAACCTTTCGCAGACGATTCCACCCACTAATGTATTCACTGACATTGTTCGTACTTTAATGTCAGAACTTCTTTTGGCTCTAAAGCCCCCGGTCTTCGACCTACCGCATTGTCCATCAGTCCCTTCCGAACATTCCCGCATTCCTCTGCCTTTCTTGGGAGGTTTCACTTCGGCGTCTTCGGTGCCATAACTTAAACTCTCGCTCACGCCATTTACGGTGAGGTTCCCTCCACCAAATCCGAACTCCTCGACTGTAAGGCCAACGCTTCTCTCGATGGGGTTCTCCGGTAGGATCCAATTGATAACCCCCTCACGGTAGTCGATGGCCGGGCCGAGGAATCGTCATCCGAGCGGGGGGTCGGTTTCAGATGGATGTAGTGGTGAGTTCCGAGCGGTACGAAGCGATATTATAAACGAGGCATGCCAGCGTTCGGTTTGTCCTTCTACGATACCCCCATTTGACTGCGGCTGGGTCATAGTTTTTGTACGGTTTCGAGGGTCAGGTGAACAGGTCTCCTCGAAACATGTTCGCGCTCCGTTATTGCTGTAAATGGAGAGACTTATGAATTAGAAGTAAGTGGATGTCTCTGTGACATTACCAACTTTCTTCATATCGGCTGTCGCGGCCAATATCCCGGCCGCTATACTGATACCGCATGAGAACCGCAACCCACTAAGTGTTTTGGTTAAATTAGTAGATTTCCAACGTATCGCCCGACTTATTGATCATCATACCGATGTATCAGGGCGCTACGTATCTGTGATATAAGCCTAATATATTCTAGGAGGGAATGTTTTCTTAGTTTCTTGTAGCTGAATAGGCCACTGAGCACAATCGCAAGATCGCCCTCAGCCTGAAACAATAAGAGGGGAATTATTCCCACTAAGCTCGGACGTCACGCCACTAATACTTTCTTCTCATCTCCACACCTCTCGCCGTCCATGAGAAAACCTCCCAAGTTATTCATATATTATATATTCCGAAAGTTTTCTTCTGTTTTTCTACTTCCTTGGATAGGGTTGCGACTTTTTTTGCTATATATTGAGTATTCATTATGAAAGTTATCGTTTAAACACTAAATTATGAGTAATTTAAAGTGTGAGAAACATTTTGTACCATAATGTCAGAATTTTCCAAAAGTTTCAGCTAAAAGATGACGGATACTAAGTCAATAGGTAGTATCGCGGCTATGAGTACCTTTACATTTTTACCCTTTCGCTTTGAACGCCGGGAATATACGGTAGCAGGTTTCCTGACCAGGAAGACGAACGCCGTATATTTTCGTCACTATGCTTTTTTCGTCACTATGCACCCTTTCTGGCGCTCGCAGGTACACAACTCCTACATTTTGGGACCCAACGCAAAACGATGGAGCGAACATGCTTCCTGCAAACTGACAGCCTTATCATAGCCAACAAGGCCAACGTGTTTTTGTTGGTGCATTGTTCAAATATTATATTTTAAAGAATTTTATATCTAAATTAAAGTTTCAAATATGACTACATATTATCATTACACTAAACTGACATATAAACATATAACATATATACTAAATAATAAACATTGCAAAAGATAATTTTCCATTAATTTAGTTTTCAGGTTTATAATTATCTAGCTATTCCAGTAGCTTTTAGGACATTTATTCAGACACCGACAAAGTTTTAGTTGGACATGTATATATTCGTCTTAACTGGTTATTGCACCCCAGTGTGTAGTGTTGGTTTGGCCATGTTGAAGGAGCAAATGAAAGTCAAATGACGAAACAGATAGATAGATGACAGTTAAATATACAGTTATATAGACAGGGATAGGATCATAGGTGATTATGGTGAAAGATACTCTTGAGAGGAGGTATATTAGGAGTCTTAAGAAATTATTAAAAGAGAGCCTGTTTTCTAGGCATGACAGCTGCATTTAAGTTCTTTGACTTTGCCTACCTCGAAAGAGAATGGTGTGATGATTACGTATGCATGCACATTCGCTTCCATAAATCGTCAATTTTTACAGCTTCGGCTGGAAAAATTCCATGATATTACGACAACTGAAATAAGAAACAACGTTAAAGCTTATCATAGATACTGCATTAACGTTTTTTTTTAGATTTTGTGGTGTTTTTTATAGTAGAAATACCATTTTAAGAGTACGACTTCGGTAGCATATGGAAATAGTTCCGGAAAATACATATTAAGGTTGTAACAGTCTCCTTAAGGTGGCATCTGGGTCTAACATAGGTACCTAATTAAATACTTTGATTTCCCTACAGCGAAATGTAATGGCGCAATGGGTATGTATGTGTGTATGTAATTGGTTGAAGCAAGATCTAGCAGCCTCCTCAATGGGTACTTATTACCGTCGGTTTTCGTGGTAAAAACCGAAGTATTATCACTACGGGATACCGTCGTCAGTTACCTATGCGCAGCGATAGTTGGTTTCACTGCGACGCGTCGCGGGTTCCCCACTCTCAGCCGGGGATGGGCTTGCTCGCGGCAGGGCGTCCCTTTCGTATGCACGCGTGTTGAGAGCAGCAGGACTGCCTGGGAGGAAGGCATAGAGAAGGCCGGTGAATCAGGGTGGGGGAGGAGGCCTCAGGAGAAATTATGGTCACGATGGAAGCAGAAGAATGAACCCTCAGGACCTTATATTTCGGGTAGGAAAATTTAAATGCGTATCAAGATCTCTTTATTCTTTTTTATTTTATGTGAAGTGACCACCTTATCCCGCTGAGAGGCTTTCTTAGCCTCCAGATAGGGTTGTTCACCATGTAGAGGAGGCTATAATTCATTATTCTGAGGGCTGATCTCTGCCTCTTTGGGGAATGGTACGAATCAGCCATGGTTTTTAATATTTTTAAAGGTTTCTAACTCTACTTCGTTGAATCGTTGGCTTAGAAGGACCTAGTTTGTATATGTCTTATAGGCACTTTAATAATAATAAAAAAATCACAGCTTATTAAAAACCAATTAAACACTTAACAACACAACATTCTAAATCTAAGAATGAGTCAAAAGCCAAAGAAAGAGCTACGAAGAATCTCGATATTGACGCTATTCGGGGAAATCATGGTTGACATTAACTAGGAAACGAGTGGAAGTACAAAACATGTTAACAAATTCAACTTTGTTTTCTTGTTTAACTAGTTTACGGAACATGTAGTGCACATTGTGTTAGAAAACTTTAGTCTAATTTATATACTTAAATGATTAGTTCTTTATGCTGTACTGCTCAGTATCCTCAGCTTTGCCGTAAAATAGGGGTGCTTCACTTATTCCATATTAGAGTTTTAGGGTCTCGTTGATCATATAGTTCAGGGTTATCCAACTGGCGGCCCAGGGTGCCATTTATCGTGGCCCGCGAAAGTATTAGACAAACATTCAGAAATATTTTTTTATTTTTATGCCTTACGCTGTTTCTTATTGTTACTTAAAAAAATAATAATTTATGACTACATGGCCCGCAACCATAATAAAGGTTAAGTTGCGGCCCTTTAGGCCTTGCAGGTTGGACAACCCTGATATAGTTCATTCCTTTACACCTGATCCAAAAGACTCCGATAGAGATCAATACTCAGAAATAATTTATGTGGTTCCATGATTCTCATTGATATTTATTTTCATGGACATTTCATAACATGTCACGGCAATAGCAAGGGTATAAAAACGTTTTCGTTAAAATTTATCATTTATATGTAATTTAAAATGGGAGACCTTTTTAAATTCACATTTTTCCTACACCCCACTGACAAAGTTAATGTGAAAATTGAGAGAAATAATAGTAACAGGAGGTATTAAACGCTATCAACATGCGCATGCGCATTGAGTATAATTTAACAGTTAACAACTATATATAGGGAATGATTATTTTGTATGATTTTGCATCAACCTTAAACATGCCATGTCATGCCCTTAGTTCGGCAAGTCCTATGTGCTTCATATGAAACATATTTACATGAGGAACTGCGGAGCCAGGGGTGGTCCAATGACAGTGTGTTTGACTTTCAATCTGAGGGTCGCAGGTTTGAGGTAAATATTTTCCTGGTTTTGGAAAAAAATATATTAATGGAAAAAAATCTGAAACGAGTCGAGAATTTTCTACACCGTACATGATACCCGTGCATTGCTGAGAGGCGAGGTATCAGCAGAAGGCACTGATGGTGCAGATTAAGAAGATCGGTCCGGTATCAACTGGTATCACACAACTTCGGGCGAGAGTGAAATTCACGGAATCGGCCGGAGTACTTCGATGTGGAAGGGAACGGGAAACTGCCTAGAAGGTGCATCCTTGCATTCATTAATATATCACTCACTCAGTGATTCAACCCGGAGGTTGGTTTGGATAGTTGAGGGTAGAGCTCACCCCGGAATAAGCCACAGGCGTGTGAATTTCACACATTCAGGGTAGGGGGCCAGTTCCTTTCCCTGGGCCACCTCGCACTCCGAGGATTTTATTTTGTTCGGGGGCGTCCAAAGGCTTCACCCGGATTGAAGAATGATTGATCACTTGATATATGACATGATGGAATTCCTCCGGGTAAAATATTCCGGAGGTAAAATTGTCCCCCAATCGGATCTCTGGGTGGGGACTATCGGGAGGGGAGCATCAGTGAAAGTGGATTGAAGGCACCAGAATGTCATTTTATAAAAACATATTAATTAATGAAAATGAACTAATCTTTAAAATGTATTCTACTTATATCTTGGAAACATATAGTAATTACCTAAAGATATATTCTAAATATATATGTAGTAGATATTTGAATTTCCGCTTTTCCTACTTCTCAAATTATCAGGAGAAACTTCTTCGTGTTTTCATCAGTAACTTATAAGAAAAATATTGCAATCCATGCATAAAAATACATTTTCGCAGAATGTTTAAATGGAAACATTAAACTAGCTTTTAAAAGAAACTTTAAAAGTAGGTATTCTAAAATCACTACCGCCACTCAGTATGCATTCTACGAAGAAACCGAGTGTAGGGATAGGGAAAAAGTGTTCACAAATGCATATTTTTACCTTCTTTTAGAGTCTGGTTATTCCAGAGCACTGCCCACTCGGAAAAATCATATGTATAATGAAAATAAAGTAATCCTGCTTAATATGAAGCATAAAATAGAATTAATGAAGCACAATATAATTAAACTCTAGTAAGCGAATTATGTATTATCTAGAAATATTGTAAATATTAAATACGTCAAATTCGTTGGGGATGTGCTGTGGATAATTAGTCAATTTTTTGTGTTAACTGGGTTTGCTGGTTGCGGGAAAATGATTTAGTACTGAAACCACCTATGAACCTTTTATTTTCTCACTCTGCTTCTAGATCTGCCTCTGTGTAACGATATATATTAGGATTTCTCACTCTGCTTCTAGGTATAACTATGTGTGCAGATATATTTTTGGACTTGATAGTACATGGCCTCTATATCCCATGGTGCACACATGTAATATGCCACTACAGCTGGTTGTTTCCGGTCAAATCTCCTTCTCCAAAACTCTCTATGATGGGCTATTTCCTCCTCTAGCTCTCTGCTTTACATAGGTTTCCTTTTATCTTCCTGCTATGACCACTATGGCCATCTGAATCGACCGTGTTGGCCTCATCCAGAGGAAGTTCACTGAATGATTCGTTTAGGCCATCGATTTTCTGGCATTTTTGACAAATAACCAAAGCATCACAGTTTTTCCTCCTTTATAGGGTTGTGTACCACATTTTAAAATGCTCAAAGCAACGGTCGTCATTTAGAGTATGGAGCATCAATACATCATAAATCCAAATTTTATACTCCCAAGATAATATTCCAGGTTTTTTATTACTGTATTAGTCGTTCTTATACGATTGCGGATCTTCTCGTTAGTAATTGTTTGTATACGAGATAACCTGTCACTTTTTCTTAAGTAATCCACTTCAACAGCTCTCAAGCTTCTTTATAGGTATTTTTAAATCACCCAGGCTTGTTATTCTCAACCATTCTACTAGTATTTGACCTATATTTTGTTATTTTACATAAATATATTTTTATCCCACCAAAAAAATTAAAGCAGCTGATATTTGTTACCAGTTTGGATAATATGTTTCATTATCTTATATTTTATTATTTTATTTTCTCTCTCCTAAACCTTTATCAAATATTGCTCCTATTAAACTAAATTACTCACTTAATTGTTCAAAATTCCGTCGTTGATAAATACTTTGAAATTTTCTTCACTATTCATAACTGAACACTCCGAATATTCAAGCTGCTAAGCTCAAGATCTAACTGAATGATAAATTTATCGTATTTTATATAAACTTGGATCTGATGTATGATCGAATGCCAATAGTTCCGTTAAGCATTGAGGTGTAAATAATGAAATCCTTATCACCGTGAGTTAATCCAGATGACACGGTGTATGTATTTATTACACTATCCGCTCAAGCGACAGTGAGTGAGGAAGGAGAGTAAAGGAAAATGCGGGTATAACAAATGGTCGTTAGCTGCCAGGCGAAGTGAAGTGAGGAGACACATCTCTTTCGTCGGAAGACGACGTCCATAGCCTTTGAGGAGGATAGATCCATACGCCCTCGTTCTTTGTACTGCTTTGTGCTTCCCTTTGCGAGACTCATAACATGTTGCAAACACATTTCAAAAAGGAGTGGGCACGTTTTGAGTGCAGAGTCGGAATGGAGCCTTGCCCATCTCTCCATTAATTTTCCTCTTCAACCCCTCATTCCCTCATCTCAACCCCTCAAGGAATGCCTTTGCAGTTCCATCCCCACTCCTGCAGTCCTTCTCCCCCCCACCGTTCCTTTTAACCGCAGCTACCCTCCCTTATCCGACATCTCCGACGTCCACCTCACCCCCACCCTGTTCTTTCCGTTGTTCGAATTGTTTACACGTAATGAATCTCTAGAACTCTCCCCAACCATCGCGTCTCTCCTTTCTCTCTTCCAATGGCGAGCGCAAACAAGCTAGGCGACGATGTAATGAAGGATGTACCGGTTGTTCTATATATACGTATGTACCCTCCCACCTCTGCATTTCCTCCTGCCGCGGTAGGGAATGGTTCGGGAAGTGATTCGGGTCGGTTGTGCTTGTCCACTGTTGATTATTACTACCCCGATGTAAAGGCCAATATAAGTGCTTTTTTCGGTGGTAATTAAATAATAAAAAAGTAATAATAATAATAATAATAAGAGTTTGGAGTTGATTCCAGCATTGATGAATATAGTGTAGGGGAATTTCAATTTTTCACTCATTAAGGGGAATGTTTGAAATCCGACTCATTGGGCAAAATTTTCATTGGTATATTTCAAACGATACTAATTGACTGGTAATTAAATATTAGTTAATGAATTAATTTGGAGAATGAATTAATGGGGAGAATTTAATAATGGCGCGAGGGACAGTGTTCGAACCCCATATCATCAAAAAATACTAGAGAAAAGTGAGGTAAAAAGTCGATGAGGTTGGTTTAAGACTATGTAGGAAAGAGAATTCAAGTTTCGTTCAAGACAAGGCTACCTTAGCGCCGTACTCAAATGCGATACATATAGAACGGAGCACTAAACATCAGAAATATTCTTGAACTTTTTCCTTTTTCATATACGGTTACCTGTCACCCACTGCCGCGCACCAAAGTGGAGACTTACAGGATAGTATTTGGAATTCTGAGATACCGACAAAAAATAAAGCATGTGCTCTTTATCTTACATTTTTCACTTTTTAACATTATATATTATGCTGTACATTTTCGGTCGATTCAAATATTTCGGATAATTTAATCTGTTGTTATTTTATGCAAAATTTTATGAGTGCGGTAGCCCAATCCGTAAGCTATAGTTACCAGGATCCCGGGCTCACATCTGGCAGTCCTCTTTCTGGGAACGACCCACAAAAACTCAAGCAATTTGATTTTTCTGGTGCCTTCTGGTTCGTAGTGGATTCACTATGTCTTTCTGGGAAACCTTAATCAACACGACTCCCATACCCTGGCGTTTGTAAATCGGTCGCAATCAATCGGTGGAACTTTGCCCTTTTAATTTCGTGCCGAGTTGTATGGCCCCTCGCACCAAGATCTCCAATGGATATATTTGGTTGTTTGTTCTTGTAATAGTATTCACTTATGTCATTAAATGAAATTAACTTTTATATAAAGTAACTTCGCATTCATATTTTATATAAATCCATGAGGTATGTTTTCTATTGCTTTGAAATGTGGAAACAGGTAATGAAATTGTCAAAAAACACTATACATAAAAGTTTTAGGCTGCTCTTTGTGGTGTATCAACTTATTTTCGAAAAAGAATACTTTGTATTTCCACATGATAATTTTTATGTTTACCATGGTATCGATGATGAAGCGTATATGCCAAGGGCAACCAATAAACTATCGTGTGGCCATACATATTATTCATTTTGATTAAAAATCAAATAACACGATAACAGTACTGAATTCGAACTTCATGAGAATGGAATTTTCAACCATTTGACGTATGGGAACCGATAATGGAAGCGAGGGAGAAACGGCATTATTTCTTCTACTACCAATAATAATCTTATTAACTCATGTGACCAGCCACCTTATAGAGAAAGAACACTATCCCTATTCTTTTTTCGAAGTTGTGAAGCAAGTGTCGAATTCCTTAAACGGCACTTCCTTCAATGATAACAAGGCTTTGCGCAAATGCTCTATGGCTTTGGGAACACTGTCAGTAGTTACCGCTGGAAATTGTATGCATTAAATTTCTCGTCATTTCCTTTGATTAAAACCTCAGTGTTAATTCCACAGGAAATATTTATGCGCACCTGTTGGTAGTGAATCATAGTCTTGTCGGATTTGAACCATTTTGAAATTGTTTCCGCAAACAGTGTTGTTATCACCTCCGTAGCCCACCTTAGTAAACATTCACCAGAGAATGCAAGGTACAACGATAGTCACCACCAAATGTTGATAAATACCTCGACCTCTAGGCGAATTTCTGAAGTCGAAGGAATTTCCCCGTGAGAAACCGCGAGGTATTGGAGTTTGGTGTCATGTTTTCTTCCTAGTCTGTACGCAGCTATTAGTACGGTCTGATAAAAACATCATGCGGAATCACAGGTAATGGAAGCATGCACTCAAAGAATCCTACAAAAATGGTTTCTCTTGAGCAATCCGCAGCCCATTGTCATGTTTACAGCTCCAGTTTCGTGTTTCCCCGTATCACGAAGCCGTTTCACCGTGAGGTTGAGTACTTGCATTTTTACTTCACCGTATTTTTTTCAGGATACTTTGGCTTGCGAAGCTGAGTAGAAGCCTCCGCTAAGAGCAGTGGAGAAAGGTAGAGGGACGGGAGCAAATATGAGCTCGATAGAGCAGCAGAGAACGCTGCGGAGAAGAGGAGGAATAAATGCATTCCAACGTAGATACCGTTGGCTGTCCGAATATTACTTGGCCCCCTATCCCGTACCCGGATATGGCCTTTTCTATCTCATCCATAAAGTCCTAAGGCCTCTGATTCATTTGATCAGTCTATTTAAGGATATTTTCATGCGAATTCCGTTTAAAACAAATAAGAATGCCTTACATTCCTTAGCATTCATATAAACAAAGCAACTATTGGAAAACGTAGAAATTGCCACGAGATAAATCTGCCTGGACCGGGATACGAATCGGGCCAATGCGTAGACAACTACGCTGCCCAGGGTTCCTGATTCCCGTGGCAATTTAGGAGGAAACATGGGAACTGGAACTGGTTGGAACTAGGGAAGCGTAGTGGTCTGCGCATTGGCCCGGTAAGCCAAAAGTGTGGTTCGATACCCGGTCTAGGCCGATTTTATCTCGTGACAATTTCTACGTATTTAATCGCCGTATTTGCGGCAGTCATGGATATATTCATGCAACTATTGAAAAAATGGAAAAAATGACTCTCCAGTTACTTCATAACTCCTCGTGGTTTTCCCACTGGGTGATGGCTGACGTTTCAATAGATGGCTTTCCAATCATCCTCAGGTATATTGTTGATGTCATGAATCGCCGGCCACCATGCTGACATTTACCCGGTGGGAGATAGTCCCGAGAAGAATTCATCAGAATAATTTGCCGGGAGAGCCTGAAATCTTTCATCTCCATGTACTAACTTATAACATCGTGCAACAATGAACTGCTAATATTTACCATATTTTAAATGCCAAAATTATGCTTGAATATAGCGAAAAATATTTTTTTACTCCCGTTTCACCTACTTTCGCCTAAAAGACCACGTAATTTCAAGTGGAGTCCTGGTTGGTGTGTTGGCCTATTTCCTAAAGGCCCGTAGCCAATGGGCGCAGGGCGCATCTAATTCAAATTAATGCTGAAATTTCTAGAGATCGTAACACTTTGATGATTTTTAGTGAAAGAGTATAGCACCCTCGAGCGATTCCTACGAGACTATGATTGTGATTTTGTACCATGCCCCGAAAATACTGTGTCATTAAAATTTCAGGAAAGGTCACTGAGTTATTGTCAGTTTATATTAAAAAGTAGCTGTATCTTCATTAATTTAACTTAGTAGCAATTTTCACAGTGGTCAAGGATTCCAAGGAGATACTGCGCATTGTGTACATTAGAATTATTCAAAACGGATAATTTAAGCGAAAATGAAGCATCCGTTAGGACCTGCGTTCCATATATGCTCGAGGGTTATGGTTCTGCACTCCACGAGCTTATTCGGTAAACGAAAGGTCACACTACCGTGACCCAAGCCTTTCGTGGAAATTTTTCATTGCTTTTCGACACCAGCAAACAAGAATAAGCGCATAATAGAGTCTAGTTGAAAGTTACTGGCACTTGCGTAGAAACCCGTTTTTGGCATGGCTGGGTATTATTTTGATAAATTGCCGATAAACGATGACTGCATGAAAAAGGGCATTGTCTTTCTCAGACTACTTAATATCGTGGTAAATCTCACTGCTTTTGTTTTTTCTTCGCATTGATTCGAAGTGCCACGTACTTTCGACCAAGCTATTAGAGAAAACGGACTCGGCGATCGAATACTTTCAGTTTTATCCTCATTTGCGTTCTCTCGATTACACTAGGGAACCTTGAGGATAACCTGATAAGACCGTTCTGGCTTTCAAACTTCCATATGATGTCCAGGCTATTGCTGAGGCACAATTAGAAGGCTGCTCGTTCAGATATACGTGGGGTCACAAATGCAGAAACAACGAGAGAATACGAGTCGTCTCTTTACTGCTCAAGCACAATTGTGCAATGATCCTGATTTTTTTAATTGAAATGTGTGATTATTCCTAATAAATGATCTTAACTGCTACCTTGATATAATAGCTGCCAGAGAATAGATGAACTTTCATAAACCTATATGTTTGCGGTATATTACATTAAGCAATGACAACTCGAAACTCATAATTGGGTTGTAGTTTGAATTGAGTAAAGTTTTGTACCATTAGGTAGCGCTAGGCTATTGTGAAGATACAAAATCGGATATTGATTTAACTGTTTGACTGATTTTTACAAATAAAGGTGATAAAAAATAAACATTCTTGATGAATATGGAGGGCTCAGTGTTGAAATGAACCAAATCCATCTAAGAGAATTTTGAGGAAAACGCTTTTAAAGCTTTGTATCTTCCTCCCGTAGAAAATCTGTGTATGTGTCATATAATTATTACGATTAATATATTCCATGTGCCATAAGGCTGTGTTTAATACTATTGAATTGCGAAAAAAAACCAAATTAGTATGGTGCAGCATTTTCACTTTAATGTATAGATATCGCTAGTGAGAACAGTTATGCCAAGTTGCACGCAAATCTGTACATAAAAATCGATCCAACCACCTTAACTTGAATCATTGAAAGCGGATTCACCGAGGAAGTATGAAGAATATGATTTTGCTGTCTTTCTCGCGCACAGCGAATATCCGTTAGGTCCCGCGTTCCACATGTACTCAGAGATAAATTTCAAAGAGTCCCCCCATTCACACCATGAAAGGTCACCACTCTGCCGTGACCCAAGCCTGCCGTCGATCGGAAATCCATGGTCCATCAAACGCGACCCAGAGCGGATAGAGGGGATAGGTACTCTAAGAAGGGGTCGCTAGCATGAGCACTCAGGTGTCCATGCTCCCTCTGGCCTTAAACGTAACCCAATGCCACCGCTTCACTTCCTCTCCAGCTCCCATAAGCCCATGCGTGCTGGAGATTTGCCAGGGAAATAAAGAAAACGCATGGCTACTTACCAAGTGAGAAATGGAAAGGAGCCCTGTGCATTGAGAATAAACTCCTTTTCCTTACGAGTCGAGAGAGAATCTCTAGAAAGGAGTGAAGAAAAGGATTTGAGAGACCGAAGAGAGCGGTTAAATTGCTTCGCGTTGTAGAATGTGGATGGTTCTCAGTCCAAGGAAGTGGTCCGACGCCGTCGCTTCCATTTGAAGGTATCGGGCAGCGGGTGGAGGACTATGGACTACGGAGAGACCAAATGAATCGACTGATTCCGAGTGAAGATGAAGGTGAAAGCTTCATTCAAGGAACTGCTCGAAGCAAAAGGACTCACATAAGTTGCCATAGTGCCCGTTCCGTGCTGTGAATATAGGAAAGTTTAACCATAAATTGCGATTAGTGTAATTTTTTCATATTCGTGATACTTATATAGGATATCCTTATCGGAACACGTCAGTAAATCCCAGTCACTTTGCACAATTTATTCCACTGCAATATCGTGTCAATGAAAGAAAAATTCAAGTAAATGCCTTCAAAGGCTCTGTTGGTGAAACTACCCGCGCGGTACTTCTCAGTTAAGGATTTCATGCTTGAAAAAATATAAGAGGCAAGCCAATGTGGGTAAAGATCCATAATCGCCATCCTAAATAAATAAAAGGCACGGAAGTCTTTCTGTCTCCGATGATTACAGCACGAACGGGAACTTCAAAATGATTCTAAATGACCCATCTGGTACTCCTGTTATTATACGTGAAATAGGTTAATCGGTAAGCTGAAAAGGTGGCCCGCTGTGCCATTGCTAGCTTATGCTTGAATCAAAGTATCTCAGATATTTAAGATAAAATCGGTCAAATTATCCAAAATTGAGCATAAACGCCTTGGGTTTATAAGGTCGGATATGAAAAAATACTACATTACTTAACACTGAGGAGGTGTATGGCAAAGGAGAAGAAACGTTTGTATTTTAAAATCTAGACGAGTGTAATCCCAAAGGAGGAAAATGCCCTTACATATTAAATGTATTCGCGAAATCTCTCATACAGTAGGAATCTTAAGATGTTTCAAGAGCACGAAAGTTGTCTAGTTGAGAGCATCCGTATCCAATGTAAAGATTAATATATTATTCTTTTCGTCGTCCTAAGCTAATACGTTCACAGAAAATGTAGTTTATTTGTTTTGAAATACAACACTGTTGTATTTCAAAATTATACAATATAAAACAATAATTATATTGTATGATAGTACAATGTACATTGAACAAATACCTTGAACTTTAAATCTTATATTGGAGGCATGGATATATTTTCTGCAACCGACCATAAGAATATAATGAACGTATGCCAATAACCGATTCGCAATTCATTACAACGTTCTTGAATAATGGAATTATCCACTTGAAACGATTTTAATAAGCCTTGATTTTTAAAAGACACATCCTGTTGTATTTCTGCATGGCACCTAACTAAAAGGAATATATTCCATTTTCAACGGCAGGCCTCACTTTTTGCATCGAAGTGAAAAGGGGAAATATTTTGTTGGTGCAAGTTGGTGACTTCCTGAACCCGGGAAAATAAAGAACGGAGGATATACTTAAGTGATATTTTTTGCGTTTTGCGACGGGGCAGCAAATTCCTTAGACTCGTCTCTGCTTGGAGAATCTTTTTCGGCTACTAATGCACGTTTTACACATTACCTGAACCAGCAAAAGGATGCTAGCTTTTGAGGATCGAATACAGTATGATTTGAGCCTTACTAGAATATTTCACACAATCACTGAACCTGTAACTTTGAGGAAACTGGCTTATTTATGCATTAGCGCTTATATGCTATAGTTTTTATTTTCCAATCTGTGACAGCAGTCGCCCAAAATGACCTTCGGATCATTTTCCTAATTGCTGATTTCAGGGTCAGAAAAGTACTGATTGCCGCAAGGATCGCCGCAAGGTGGCCACTCGCTTAAAAAACTAAAGAAAAGATCGTACAGAGACTTAAAAAGCTTACGTGATTGGTCAATAGCCGCAGGAACCTTCTAGGAGCAGATAGCAAAACTAGTAACGCATCAATTATGATATCAAACAGCTCAGCGAGTATGAAAGTCACCATGCTTGTTCTGTATCACGCGATACTGTAATGCTTTTTTCAATATTAGCAAGCATCCTAGACCTTGAATTGGAAACTAAATAATGTAGAAGCTCTATAATTTCCCTCTTAATTTATTTAAAAACTACACGTCAGATGTCACAGCGTCATCTTCAGGTGAATATGGAAACTTCTTAGTTACGTTACGACTTTTAGTGGTATGGTATGTGGAGATGGTGGGGGAAAGGTCTTCTTCATTCTTCAAAACCAGGAAGAGTAGGAAAAGAGAAACTTTCATGATCTCGGGACATAGTCATTTTAAAGAGGGGGAGGAGTAGGTCAGATTAAATCCAAGTACAACAGTGAGGTAGGGCATTGAATGGAGAGGAGGGGAAGAAGAATTGAAAAACATAGGGCCATTTATTAAACCGTTCAGATATTTTGCCCTGGGTAGAACAAATTCCAGTTCCAGTCGGAGGAATGTAACTCTTGAACTAAAAGCTTTGCTATCAGGTATGACAGGGTCTGCTGCAGTGGTAATTTGATAAATTTGATGGTTCCCGGCGACATTTTGTGGAAATTCATTATAAATATTGTGAAAAACGTAGTAAATTTTATAGGTAAAGAACATAGTAATCTAATGATGACGGCGATACTTAGAAAATAGCCGTGACATAAAAACTTGTTGAAAATACGTAGCAACTTGTATGCCGGGAAGCCAAAGGTCCATGGTTCGATTCCAGGTCCAGGCCAATTTTTTCTCATGGCACTTTCTACGTATTTCATCGCCGTAATTGCGCCAGGCGTTAATAAATTCATTTTGTTGGAATTATTCATCGTGAAAAGGTTTAACTTGATAAATCAAGCAGTGAATTATTGCAGACTCTTTAATAATTTCCAGTGGATTTTCACTGAGCATTGTATCAAAGTGTCACTTCAATTTAACCCGCAAATGTATACAAATTCGTAATGTAACAATAAGTTAAGAAGTATCAAACAGCGGGCTTGGGTCACAACTCGTAGCACAGTAGTGATCTTTTATGTTACAAAGGGGGTGATTTTCTGATCTTAATCGCTGAGCAGCTGCGAAGCACAGATCACAACAGCCATCGTATCTGCCATGGGAATTACTGTAAAATCAATAGTCTTAACTCAGCTTTGGGGAATTTTTTTGTCTTTGAATAATTAAGCTAAAGCATAGGAGTGTGACGAAAAATTAAGAAAAAATAAACGGAATTCCTTCTGATAAATGCATAACTCGGTTTCATATTCTCTTGGAAACAGCTGGCTTATGGTGCAGGGGAATGTTTTCATCTCCAGCGAACACCGATCATATTTTTTACACTTTTTTACTTACGCTACTTCTGGGCTCGAGATTGATGTATTATTAATGTCGTGCTTTGACGAAGGGAATGAATAGTATTCTTGCCATCTGGTGGCGCTGGTTGACGGGATAATCTTTTCCCCTCGTCCTCGAATCGGTCCATCTCCAGGAAGAAGCAGGTTATTCCACCCAACCTGACTTTTATTCCCTCCCTTCCCCGCTATAGCCCTCGTGCTCACTTCATATTCCCGCCTCTATCGTTTATCTTAACGTTTTCAAATCAAGCGAGAAGGGCAATTACCACAGGAAGGGCACGCCTTATTTACATTCGCGGAAGGTTCGCATTAAAAAGCGGAGTATATACCACTTACCGCATGGTTTAACTGCGAGAGGAGTGACCGTCCAGGTTTTCTTTCGACATCAAAACACCTCTAGCACGCAAGGCTGTGTCATCGGCTTCTGTTTCTGGTTGGCGTAGCCGTCTGTTCACGCGCTCGCTTGCTGTTATTCAACTCACGTCTGCGTAGTCAGTTTCCACCCTTCTGCCCCCCACGAGATGAACTTAAATGCTGAGAACACTTGCTAATGGATCGTACATGTATGCTTCCAAGAAAGGTTCTTGGACATTATAGCGTTACGACTGGAATCACTACCTTTCATATCACTGTCTTTTCAAAATGTGCCACACGTTCATAAATGGGAAGTTCTTGTTCAAACACTTCGTTTTCTGCTCGAGATCAGCTCTATTGTTTGGCGATAAGCATTCAATATTTTTCCGGAAAAAATAAATATTGATACTTCGACTTACGAACCACTCAAAATACGAATTTTCGTGATGCGAAATTTTTTTATACTCCGTTTTGGTCTCTATATACGAACTGATTCTCGATATAAGAATTATAAAGCTTTTGTGAATAAGCGTACCCTACACTTATTAATTCTTAGTGAGAAAGGTCTGTAGCAGTCAGAGTAAAATATAGTGGTAACTCGACCTACAAACTTTATTGGAAACGCACTTTTTTCATGCTGAGTGTTGGCCTCTAGGTATAAAAATTTTCTCTGGATATGAGATGCAATGCTTTTCTGATGCAGAGTATGAAAACGACTACTCAAAAGCAAACAGCAATGAAGTCACCTATTCTTCAAAGGCGTGCACTACTAGCAACACAAGCGCATTTTTGATTTTTCAAAAGTATCTGAATCTGGGAATGAATTAATTGATTTCCCATGTGGTAAAATAGAAAACCGTGTTTGGAAATATAAAATGTCGAGACGTGAACCACGGTTAAGAACGAACCAAGTATGTAAGTTGAACTACCACTGTACTTGTGTTTGTTAAAAATCATAGAGTGGGACATTCTGATACCGTTGGGTATTTATCGAGGTTTGATTTAAACTCAAGCTTACAATTTACGCGTTTATATAAAATTGAATGCATCAAAATGTCAGTTTCTCATCTTAGATCAATTAATTGTACTTTCAGCATGTTCAAAAATCAAGAAAACATCTCCGATGAACATTGTGGGAGGCATAAGACTATCTCAGTCATTTAAGAATGTACTATTCTGATTTCATGTATAACCTTCAAAAGTCATCTTAAGTTTTTTAAATGTCATGAACATAGTATTTGTGCCAATGGATTTGCTTATGAAAGACATATCTTTCAATGACAAAATTTGGACCTGCGCCGTAGTCAACAGCAGATTGGAATACAGGCAGTTATGAAATAATAAAGACGGTAGCAAAGATAAGATTTGAGTGAAGATAGGGAAAAAACAATATATTAGAAGATTTGATAGTAGGTTTCCATTATTCATTGCAGCACTTTACTCCTTCTCTAGTATGTGATAGGTGAGCTCATATTGATGATCAGCATTTAAATTCGTAGTGTTGACAAAAATTAGTGGAGTTTGTAACTCTAAAAGTTTGAGAGAGATAGACCGTCAACATACTTACTTTTACTTTGTAAATCTTTATAAAATCTCTTAGCCTTCAATTATAAACTGTCACTTGAGTATTCTACCAGCTGATTGGTAGGTTTTTGGACAGTCCTAATCCTAAATCCCAAGAGCTGAAACATAGTCTTGTTTTTCCTCCAAAAATGTTCCGCCATTAGATCCCTCCTATATTTCTCATGTCTTCTACCTCTTCTTATTTCATCCAGAACTCCTCTTCCTTCCTTTTACACGCTTCCCCAGTATTCTCCCCTATTACCCTCTTCAATATACCCTCTCCTCGCCAATCATATCCAATACCTCCTCGTTCGTCTTCCTAGCTACCCAGCTCACCCTCTCCATATTTCTCCAAATCCAAATATAAAATTCTTAAAGTCTACGTACATTCTCCCATCGCAATGACTAAGTTTCCGACCCATACAGCGCCACGCTTCATATTAGAGTTTTCACAAGCCTTCTCTTTACGTCTCTTCTCATACCCCCCCCCCCCCTCAGTAATTCCCTTTTCTTTGAAAATATTTTAGCCATAGCAATTTTACATCTTATCTACCACTCAAGCCATTCTCCTGAAAATACTACCCATATACGTAAGCTGTTCGACCTGCTCTTTGTGCTATCCCACTTTTAAATTCAACCCCATCTCCTAATTTCTAGAGAATATCATCACTTTCGTCTTCTCATAATTTATCTTCGTCCCATACCTTTCGCACTACAGCTCAAATGCATTCATTACTGATAGCAACCCCTTAGCTGATTGACAAACCAATGGTTGAACTAACGGAGGCTAAATATCAATCTTACTCTCTTGCTCAGTAGCATCTTAGCACAATGTCACCTCCATTTAATGGACTACTTTAATAGAAAATAGACTTAAAGTGATTGCTTTTTGAAGGTTATACAAAATGTGAAGACATGAAATTATTTTACCTACAATTTAGAACGACAATTGGAGGAATAGATTTGAATACCGAAAAAATCGAGAAAAAAGTTGAAAATTTAAATAAATAAAATTTTCGATACGAACCTCTATCAGCCTGGAAAGAGGATTTTGAGTAATGGTTATGGCGAGAACAGGCTACTATTATACTTGAGGTCATCCTCCAACAAATATAGCCTAAATTGAAAGGCTACCTCGCACAGAAAAATGGGCCTGACGCCATTGCGCAGGTAATCGTCTGAATAAATTAGACCATTTTTCATTAATTCAAACCTCTGACAAATTCCTTGTCGGATGTGACGGTTAATTATATTCCTTCCCTGTATCGGATCACCTTAATTTCAATGATAAATTAATTCTCATTTGGTTGGCCTTCCATAGGCGGAGAAGTTTCATAAATATTCTATTTGAGAACCGCATAATTGAGCGATTAAGATTTTTGAGAGGTATGTGCGAAATTGTACCTTTCGAATGACTTAATCGCAGTGCAGAATATATTTCACCTCTTTTGAATGGATTAGCATATTGCAGGCTCCAATAAATAGTTCTCCTGTACCAAGCTGTCATAATCACTGTCTTTGCGAAAGGATGGTTCCTCTTATTTTGATGATGGAGGAAGATCAACCAAAATGTTTGTGCACAACTTGGTTGGTTGTCACTCAATGTAAACGGTGGCATATTTTGCCTTGCTTGCTCATTTCTGCACACATCACGCCATTTTAATGTGCTACACATTCTTTTAATATCATACTTCCTAAACGATGAAAATAGGTACTTCACTCACTGATGGCTGTATGTTTTTCAGTTTACGTCTACAGAACCAAATACAATCGTATAGTTAAGAGCAAAACATATTTAACGCGATTAGTGGTCTTGAGGAAGATGTCTCTTCCGTAGACATTTTAATTCATGATTAATTACGAAAGATGAAATTAAAGACGAAAACAGCTACTTAAGCATTATATTTGCATCCAATTCAGAGATTCATTATAAATATTAAATTCAAGCAAATCAAATGAAGAACTATGAATAAAATTAGCAATTAATTGTGGTATAGAATCAATTAATCAATTAATTAGGGTTCTGTGATAATGATAAGGTTTTAGTAAAGCTTACTAGCATGCATGAAAAATAATTTTAAAGGTGTTTAATTGGACGTGATCATGTAAATGGAGTATCTTTCGTAATGGATTCCATGACTGTAGAAAAAGGTAATATAGTTAGTGGAACATGCTGGGGTTCGATGTGTTTCCTAAGTTAATAGAGTCGCTATGGAATCAAGTAAAACTTTAGATTAAAGGTTAATCGGAAATAGAAGTTGGCATTTACTGATATCTTTACCTAATTTTGTATTCCTATTTATTAATATCCCTTCTTGGTGATAAATACCAATTCTGAAGTTTTAATTTCAAGTGAGCCTTTTAGCTACAAATTACTACTAACCAAAGGCAAAAAGATATATTACACCGGCTACGGAATATGATATATATCTTATATCAAAAACAGCTTTTTGAAAAAGTATCATTGTACGCAGCAAAATTATCTTAATTACACCATTGCTAATAAACGCCAGTGTGATGATAAGTTAGCAATTTTCATTCACTGAGGAAGTCTGTATAATGACACGCTCAAGAATAATGAAGCTCAAACTAAAGATGGAAGCGTTTTACAATTTCAATGATTAACGGCGACGGGTAAAAATATACCAATTTGGCTACTTAAATGGCTATGGACGAATTTTAGTATTACGAGGAAGCTACTACCGCGTCCCAATAATTCAAAGTTAATGAACCTTATTATATACCTTATTATACCTTAAATGTACCTTATTATAGCTTAAACACATATAAAATTGTGTATATTACTGTTACAAACGTGTAACGCACATTAAAAAACAAGTTCGTATCCTTTAACACTTGGCGAGACTGCGAACTAACAAGTTAGTTTATTCAATAGCTTTAACCTCTAGGGCTAAGGGTATATATTTAGAATTGAAATGCATTTTCAATTTCAACCGCCTAGCAAGAAGTCATCTGCTTCTCATAAAGTCAAAAGTTGTTTCTTCGGGGCTTATGGAGAAGTTTATGTAGCAGCCATAATATAAGCGTCGCATGTAAGTAATGTCCATTCTTCTTAAAGTGCCTTATAAGTTTTGGATATTTCTTTTATGCCCTCGATGTAGCCTGTTCTTCATCTTTAGATTTCTGGGACATATGTGCAACACGTACATGATCTCAGGGACTCATTACCTTACGAGCGCTGGTCTTTTGGCTTTGGTTCATTCTGCTCGCCATCCACGTTATCATAAGTTCTTGACTCCCTTCCACCTCACTCCTTTCACAAAGTCCTACTCCTTCATGAGCTGTTGCTTCAGTCACTTAAAATTAGTGGGTCTCTACGGCATTACCTTTCCCACGCGCGTTTATTTTCGGTGCATCACAATTTACCCCTTGTTTAAGTCCCTTAAATAATTTCCGTTTTTTCCTGGTATTCGTTTCATATATCTCCTCGTAGCGTCACCGAGTGGATGGCTTGGCGATTTGTGACAGCTACGAATAGGCCAAATGGGGCAGTTGAGGCCGTAATGGAAGAATTAGGAGCAATATCATTTTCCAGAAGGGCATTACGAGTGACTAAAGAAAAGTTTTGTGCCAAAATATTATATTATACCGCTTTCTTTGCCGTAAACCTTTCGAAAAGGTGGGGAAACTTCACGAAGAGACGCGCATAATTCTAGGAATGGTTTCTGGTACTTCTGGTGAATCCTAGGAAAAGTAAATCAATTTCGTTTAACAAGCTTAGAAACGAACGATTTAAGGCACTGTTTAAATTATGTGAATGACCAAAACCGTGACAAAAGGCCGTACAAAAAGAGACCATTTATATTGCGTAAGTAGAGGATTTTGAACTCAATTTCATATCTTCTTTGGTCAGAGAAATTATTCTAACCAAGTAAATTCCTTGGCAGCGAGAACACTGTCGCCTAAACCCCAGTGTATGCCTTTGAAGATAACTGAAGACTAAAATTTCTTTTCGGGAAACATTAAGTTTGTATTTCACTCTCCAATTATTTAAGTATTTTCGATTACGTCTTCAGTCTTACATTATTTGGTTTTCGTCAATTAGTCTTCAGATCGATGGAATCTCCTCTTGCTAGGGATAAACCCTTGCCGTCCATATTCTGACAGATTTTGTTAAAAGTTCCGGAAGAAAGAAGAAGGTACATCAAGAACGGTATTCCTGGCTTCGATTAAATTATCTTTATTTTTTATGCGTAACAATTTTTACAAACTTCATTATAGTAAATCTTTTTCTTCGAAGGAATTTTGTCCTGTTCCTTCTGATTATGCTTTTATGAGTTATTATTTAAGATTATCTGACTATCTTTTGCGTGGTCGACCTATGCTCCTCTTTCCTGATGGCATCCTGTACCTAGCTATATTGATGATACTTGAGTCGCCCAATCTTTGTATATATTCATTCCATTTCTCTTTCGCTTTATATCTCCATTCTGTTATTGCAAGTATCTTACAATGGTTTCTGATTTTTTCGTTGGAAATCCTGTCTAATCTTGTTTTGCCCACTATATTTCTTAATACGATCATTTCTGCACTCTGTATTCTTTGTTTTTTTGCTTGTTTGCGCCATAGTTTCCATGAAGTATGTCATTTAATGCCTAATTACTGATTCGTATATTCTTGTTTTTGCTTTCTCCATATTGTGTGCTTCAGGCAGCCCCAAACCCTTTCCGCATATGTTAATTGTTCATTAACTTCTTCATATAAATGTCTGTAGCTAGTCACAGACCTAGATCTTTTTCTCACGACTTATTTTCGTATTATTAACAAACCCCAATATGGACTTTAACTTATGACTCCAGCCAAAAACCAACGGCTAAATCTTTCTATTTGGAAACAAATGAGAAAATCTCCTATCTTTGTTTCATTTTTTCTTATTCGCTGCTCAGTCGATTAATGGGTGCTTCAAAGAGGTCTATTCGACAAAGTCAGGTAACTGCGAGGAGTTTTGATATGGAAAAAAGAGCACTTGATAATATTCCACACAATATATTTTATTGGGCTATAAATACCTTAGGAATATACAAATTTTTGTTTCGGTTTCTCTTAAGTTTCAATTTTGATTCTCTTTTTTCTGCTTTCCTTCCTCTATAGCTTGTTCGAATGCTTCAAAGATGGAAAGAGTAATTTTCCTCATCACATTAATATTCCTAAAATTCCTCCTTTGCGCGGCACAAGCCTTTCTATAATAGTTGGAAGAGAGCAACCTTCCAAGATTGAACTCTGGTACTAAATCGCTCTCGGAATCCTTCGTCGTATTTTGAGGGAAGTGAAGTGTAAGACTCATGGAATCCGCACTCGCCAGAAATAATTAACTAGATGAAGTGAGCGGCCGATGGCGTAAGAATGGTGAGTTATTGTTTTCTCTGAATAAATGGAGGAGCGTCTGAGAGAGCATTGGCGGAGTTTAGTGCAAGGATATATGCGGCTGCGAATTTGCCGGCGTGGACGGTATTTATTGTTAATTCACATGTATGGTTAACGTGTGGACATTGTAATGTCGGTGTTACTACATTTTCCTGTATGTTTTTAGGGAAATGACTGCGGAAAATTAAATTAACCTCGGAATAGGTGCATCTTGACATATCTAGTTACATTGCACCTAAAAGGAATGCGCTCACCTACGGCGGTTGCCCATTTGGGTGTATCGCCGCACACGGTATAGCACATGGACGAACGTACATTAATAGTTTGCGTAAGTAGTCGCATGGGGCAGATTCCTAGAATTGCCAGTGTTATTGGTCTCTGTGCTGCACATAAATTTGAATTGATAATCACACCTACTGGTAGGGGTCGCTTATCGCCAGACTTAGTTCCCCAATGCGTTGTATACTCAACCTGCAGAGCCACACGTTGGGTCGCCGGTTGTCCAGCCCGGAGTCGATAATGATAGAGACCTGCTGGGGAAGGGTCGTAAGATGGGTATGTCTTTATGATCGAATGGTGGAGGACGATTAGAGGATGGTGGAAGGACGATTTTAATAATGATGAGGTCGAATAAAAATACTTCGAGAGACTTATGGGTAGTGAGTTCTACGAAGAAGAAGAACTAGACGACAATGATTGTATTTTATACGGTTAGTAGATTAGAAAGTTTCAACTTAATTCTTAAACATCTTCTACATAATTATTTGTGCGCTATGTACAATTTTGTAAGTTATGAATACAGTAAGCATTAAGTAGAGAATAAACTTAATGGGCAGACGATTGCTGCTCGAGATTATTACATTTCTTACATTCATTTATAAAAGATTTTCCAATTTTGATAACAAAGGTTAAGTACTGGGTTTCACTCCCTTTTAGTAGTTCTTAACCAAGAATATTTTATGCTTTTGAAGACTACATATGCATTTTTGCCCATGGTTTGTCATAAGACACCCATATATGGTACTGCCAGTAGGTATGTGAACTATGAAGTTTGCGTGGCTTTTCACCGTATCTTGCAGACTCTGCATCGTACTTCCAGAGCATGGCGTATTTCTAATCTCGCAGTGACTATAATTTAGGAGAAATCTTTCGGATATCTGGTCAATATTATGGAATACTTCAATAAAATCTCAATTTGGTTTTCATTTCCTAAAAAACAATAAGTACATGGGTAATAACAGTGTATTATTGATATTGCTTTAAACTGAAGTCATTGTACACCAATAACGGTGAAATTCGCCATGAAAAAATCATTTGACTTGACTTTCATGGCGAATTTCACCGTCTTTCGTGTATAACTTCGCTCCCGTGCGCATGACTGCGTACAACATTATTTGTGTAAATGCAATGATTGGAAACTGATGTCATCGCTTAAATATGGATGTTGTCACTAAAACTTTCTTATCTACAGTTACATTGTTCTATTGAGATGTTTTTTATTTAGGCCTGAACTTTAGTGATCATTTTAACGAGACATATGTGCAATTGGCACTGGGGGTCGGAAGTTCAGTATGTTCAATGATATTTAAAGAGTGAAAAAAACGAGTTTTCTAACATATGGTTTCAATGTTTGCTCATTTCATAAGAATGTATTCATTCTGAGTTAATCCTAAAACTATTTCACTCATAAATATTTCTCTCAAGACCTATGTCCCGAAGTCCTATGATGCACAACCTAAGATATATATTATTTGACATTCATTCCCTTTTTTACAATTGTATGATTTTTTCATTATTTACCGCTTAATATAAGAGACAAGGACTTAAAATAAAGAGAAATATAGCAGATCGAACTCTTGTGGAGTCAATCTTTTGCCTTCGTGGCCGAAGTGGCCGTGTGTCAATGGAGTACTGGTTGCAAGGTAGACAGAGGGCGTACGTATAGCTTTATTTTGCAAGCGGAGAATTATAACCAATAAAGAGTCCTCCTCGGCGTTTAGAGAGCATAAAACTTAACGTTAATGCCCGGGAATATGCTTGAAATCAACGTGACGCAAACAAACGGGTACGGAAATAGCAGGACAGAACGACACCATCTGCTTCGGACACGCTGAAAAATGTATCTTTCGCAAATATATCGGCGGTGACACAAGAATGCCGAGTGGCAAGCACTAAAAGTGAGTGCCTAGTTTTGACGTGAGAAGGAGGTCATGCGGGTGAATGGAGTGGAGTGGGCGTACCGCAAGGGAATTGGACGGTATAGACATGGTTTAAAAGCGGTGGAATGGTATGGTATGGAAGAGGAGCGACCGTTAGAAATGATAGGGGTGGGACGGACATAAAGTTCGGGAGAAAATATTCCCTTCTTCTCCATGAATCTTCTGTTCCCTCCCCTCTCCCCTTGCGTGCCTCCTTCGCCGTCGGCCTTAAATGCAGAAAAACAAGTATATATGTGTGCCGCTCCACGTGGGGAGCATAAGGAAAGTGCATGCGTCGCTGCGGGGGAGGAATATTCGAGTGAGCCAAGGAGGAAGAAGGTTGCGCAGCGGTCGAATCGCTGTAAGCCTGGAATGAGGCGACTCGAGAGAGGAATGATTAAAATTTAGAGTGCGAATGATGGCGCTAAAAGGGGTGAAACCCAAAAAAAGCTGGAAACAATAAAAAATGTTCACTTTTTATGTGGGGTTCGGCACTTTTTCCAAAGATTTAATAACATCCTTGCTGTAATGAACCAAAACTGTTTTAATATTTAGATTTTTTGATCAGCAGGGACTGTTAAAGTTGAGAAAAAACTGTCAAAAGACGAAGCAGCTGGCTTTTCGTGAGATCTTCTCCGTACGTTTTGTTCGTGTGGAGTTCATCAGTCAAAAAAACTAGTTCAAAAGCGTTACTTAAAAGTATGTGTTTAAGAAATGTAGTGTAGCGATTGGTTTTGTGTTTAAATAATTTGTGCTTTTATGCGTTAAATAATAATGATGAAAGAAGTATTGAAAGGAAAACCGGAAGGTAAAAGACCGGTAGGCAGGCCAAGAATGCGCTGGAGTGATGAAGTAAAAAAGGACCTGAGGAAAATGGGAGCTCAACTTGGCATGGCGGAAGACAGAAGAACATGGAGGATATTGGATTGCGAGGCCAAAGACATCTAGGTTTTCAGTAGCTAGAGAAGAAAGAGTATGTTAATATTTGGTTAACAATTAAAATACCCTATTTTCACCCGATTTTTTCATAAGGTGGACCAAACAGTATAATAGCCATAATACTTCCCTAAAATAATTAAACTTCAATAAAGAATGAAGTCTATACTAAATTCTGAAAAGGAAAACTCTTGCCCCTACTTTCCCCCCCTCTACCTTTGTCTAGAGTGTCTGCAACCTTAAGGCCGTTTTACACAGCGAATGATCTTGCGCATGATCATTCGAGCATTAATTCGCGAATTAATTTCAATGATGACCTGAAAAGTTCCCGTTTTACACGGTGAATTAATTCAGTGGATTTTCTGCGCAGACTGAATGCGAGGTGGTAGATCTATCGGTTGTATATATCGATTACGGGAGATTTCCGACCAACATATCTGTTTCGACAGACGGAGCAGACGGAGTTTTGTTTAGTTTGCCTAGATCATGAATATTATAGATACTTGGATATTCGCTTACATTATTTTTAGGTTTAGATATTCGTTTAAATTATTCACTTAAACACTGAGTAACTGCAAAAGTTTAGTGAGTGACGTTATACTATTGAATATGGACCGTGATGAGACAATTTTAGCGACCGCTGCTCCAGTGTTTATTAAGGCCGTTTTACAAGATGAAAGATTTTGCACAAACGTATGTACGTGAGATTGTACGTTTGTCTCAGCGAAATTAGAACTGGTTCTATTTTCCGTTCAGGTATTGAGACATTCGCACAAGCGTTCATACAAAGTGCCGTTTTACACGATACATTTTGCCTCATGCAAGAGTTCACGGAACAGTTTGTACCAGTTTGTACAAACAAACGTACCGTGTAAAACGGCTTTGCGGCAGCCACAATTTTGTCACATTGAATATTTTATAATAAGGGTTTAATTCTGCGAATTGAAGTGAACTCACTATCAAAACAACGAAGATGGTCACCCGATGTTAATATCACGGTGACATCAAAATGAAATTATTGCGATATAAAATGACATGTGGTGCTTGCAGGAAGTCTGATTACGATCTGGAAAAAATGTTTAAAATCTTTTAAATGTTTTGAAAAATGCAGTTCCTTGGATTTCTAATAATTTGGACATTTATAACGATATGCTAAAAATGCTTTGCAAATGAACGTCGGAAAACAATCAAAACCTTTTCCCCATTAAGGGGATTCGAAGCGGCTGTCGATAATCGTTCCACTCAATGGGAGTACTTGTACTCGTTGTACTGTAGCCCTGAATAAACAATTCAAGGTCTAGTCAGATCTATTTAGGTTAATCCTATGAGATTTCGATGTTTCCATATTGCAAAACCTCCTAGATAGTTTTAACCAAATGACCATTTCACGTCTGCCAAAGCGTGTGCGTTGGATCCTGCCTACAGAGATATTTATTTCCAAATACACTGCTATGGCTTTCCTTTCCTTCATTATATGTTATTATGAGTTTGCTTTAGCGAAGTAAGGTGAATTCAATATCAAAACAACCAAGATGGACGTAGTGCGCTCGTATCTTGCGATCACGGGATCATGCGATCAAAAATAGAACATGTTTTAATTCTGATCGCATGATCATGCGCACGACCAAGAATTCGCCGAATTGTCCGTATTACACGAGGCATTAACGTCATGCGCATGATCATTCGAATGATCATTCGCAAGATCATTCGCCGTGTAAAACGGCCTTGAATACAACACTAAAGCTGTTCTGTAACATTTCATTGTGATATCACGGACGCCTAACGTTTGAGCGATTGCACGGAAGCTTAAATTTGCGAATACGTGGCGTAAAGAAACGAGGAATTTGCAGTTTCGAGATCTTATTATTGCATTAATCATTGCCTTTGTCTAAAAGGTCACCGTTTGATGCCATAGAGGCTCCACGAAAAATTATGCTGACAAGAATACCTTGCCAGAAGAAGAAGAATGCATATATTCCAGCCAAGCGCTGGCCATTTTCGTCTTTTTTCAACATAAGGAATGGTGAAACTTACGTAAAATGTCTTGGACCTGGAGTAGAACCGCGAACTATTGTTTTCCGAGCCATTCCAACAATTCACAGTTCTTTGGTTCATCGTCACTTTCATATCGTGATGCGAGTATAAATCAACACCATTCATCCGAGCACATTTTGCATTCAAATTCTTACATACAATTCTACTATAGTCCTGTTGGTATACATTTAAGATTTTTCATTGAGCAGTTCACTGCACTGCGTGGAACGTAACCGCAGTTGAACTGAATCTTCCAATCGTAAAGAGGAGTAATTACGCCGGCTGTTTGCAAAATCAGAATTTGCACAAAATATGAGTGAACTTAATGCGAATATGGGATGCCATTTATTTCTCTGCAATTAAAAAATGAACCACCTTTCTTTTCTTGGTGATGCAAATTATTCAAGGAACTGGACACCCTGAAATACCCTTTGAACCTAAGTTTGATTCGAAGCTATTAAAAATATAAAACTTTAAAATAGGAATCAATTTTCATGTCCCTTCCCTAAAGTCTTATATATGAATACGAATTATTTTTAATTTCATTTTAAGATATCCACATACAGATTGAAGATTTCTACAATTAATAGTGCTCAAATAACAGAATTGTCGAATATACGAATTTAATATACAAGTGAGTATATCCATGTTCCGAGTAGTTTATTTTAGTAAAGGGAATATATGACCCATCCGAACGTAATGCAATAAAATTTATTTGAAAGGTTTTCTTAATTATATTTCTACCGAGTCCATGTTTTTCTCTCCTTTAAAGCTTATTTTATGGGATTTTTCTTTCTTTTTTGCAACTTTTATTGTTTTTCTAAAACAATAATTATTTTTTTATAATTCGCGTATCTTTACTGTAGCGAATATCAATTGACCATATGATCTAAATGGTCAATTTTTTTTTAAATTCATGGTAATGCTTGGATATAGGTACTGAAACATATTTAAATTCAACGACTCAAACTTTTATATTATGCAATGCAAAGTGTACCTAATAATTACTTGTTGTTTATTTCCTATTAGAACATAGTTTTTTAAAATTTTTGATTTATGTTATTAATCTAATGATATACAGATTGAGTCACATATCGGAATATATTTTAGCATCGCTCAATTTTGCACGGTTTTTACCGAATAAATAAACGATGAATTTTCTTTGGGAGAATCGATTCCTTCTCCGAAAATATATATGACGAATTATGGAACGTTTTTATCCCACAAATTTAAGTTTTTAAGGTTAAAATTGCATTTTAAATGCTTGCAGGAATCTTAGGAGATTAAATAGATTGAGTTTTAAATAACAGAGATCTACTTCGGATTCCTCGCCCTCAGGAACGCTCTTGACCCTGTGCACGGGAATTGGACTGATATATTAGTGAAAGTGAAAGGGAGAATTTCAATAAACCGCCTATTCCATCGTCGGGATGACGTAGGCAGAAATATAAAACCTTAAAAGATCGCCATTTGGTTTTATCGTCTTTTTTACGTGATTGGCCGGACATCAGCAAGCGCGTACCTATGGAGTGTGCTGGGTGCTCTGACCCCAGCTTCCCAACCCGGCACTCTGAAAGATTTCCGTTTTTATGATCACCCATCTCTCTCTCTTTCCATTGCGTTACCACCAGAGCGAGCGTCTATGGCCGTGAAACGTCCAATTAACGTGTTTGAGGCGTGCTAATTTTCCTGATACGTAAATAATTTGTTAAGGTGGCTGGAGCGGTAAACGTGGGTCATTGGGTGCACATTTTTATGATTTTGTAAAGTAAGTCGAAAAATAATTCTAGGACCACATTTCATTGGAGTGCATCTGTTTTATGTGTTACTTTCCAAGTTCGTGGTTGACACTCTCCGTGTAGGCAGTAATGAAATGGTAAAATAATTATGTTTTAAATTATTTTCCTTAGTTAAAGTATGAAATGACGAGAATTTGGGGTGGAATTCGAAATTTAAACAAAATTATGTTGAAATATTTTTTTCTCAAATTTTGGACTCAATGTGACACCTAGATATTTACTAGCAACGAATGTTATAATAATAAATGTATTATTTCGTGTGTTCAAGAGAATCCACGCATGCGAGCAAATAATTCCGAAAAGTATGTCATGTGCCATAAGGCTACGTGTTGAAAATAGCTCTGAATTGCCAAAAACCATATCGCTTTGATGCAATGTGTTTCACTTTTATCCATAGACATCACTGACATGAGAACACGTATGTAATTAATAAATAATTCTCGGGTTTCCAGCCGAGTAAGGTTTTGGTACAAACCAAAACCTTACTCGGCTGGAAACCCGAGAATTATTTATTAATATAATTCGCCGAGAAATAACAAAATCATTTATTACACGTATGTAATGTTTCGCGCAGATCTGTACGTGAAGAAAAATCACTCGAGCCACCTTAAAAACTCCGTGCTACTAAATGGTAGGTTCCATCATGTGCATAAAATTAGCGAGATTGATTGCAGGACGGACAGGTTTAAACTGTCATTTTTATTAATATAAGTAAAGCCTGTTTCACAAGATACTTGATCCAGCACAATACCTAGTGTGCTAGCTGATATTGAGGACGGAACCTAGTACGATAGAAACCGTGATAGAAGGTTTCACACGATCATTGAAATTGTGCTTGCGATAAAGCGGTACTGTCGCCCACTGTTGCGAACTGTTAAAAGAAAATGGAAAAGTTCCATGAAGGAAGGCGACATTTGGCTGCTGCAGTAATGGCAGGGATTGTCAAGACATTTTCATCGCACATAAATTTCACTGCCACAAAGTGCGTAACACCCACGATAGTGAGAAGCTGATTAAAAACATTGAAGACCGCGCTGCGATTGTAAAAGCTAACGTGATTGGTCGATGACTACTAGGTTCTACTGGGAGCTAGTAGCAAACTAGTACCGCATCAATTACGAAATCAAGTAGCCCAGCGAGTATAATAGCCATCATTCTTGTTAGTCAGCATGCTAGTTCTATATCACACGGTACTGGAAAGCTATTATACTAGCGAGTATCCTCGACCTTGTGCTGTATCTAGTATCGTGTGAAACGGGCTTAACTCGGATTCCAGACAGTATTGCTCTAAAAGATCCGGGTTTTGGCATATTATGCAATTTTCAAGGTTTCTTTTTTCAAGGCCTCTTTCAAGTTCGACCATGAAAATGGTATAATATGCCAAAATATTAGTCGGTTAGAGCAATAAAGTGTGGGATGATGCCTAGTTTCTTTTTCAACATGAAGAATATATGTAAGGTAATAAATGATGAGATATGTATGAAGAGCCGCCCGCCATTTATTTTTAGTTCCAAATAATCACGTTTTGCCTTTTTGTAGGCCAATTGTGACAACAAAAAATTAATTTTTATAATTTTGAGTGAATTATTTAATTTAAAAAATTTCATAAAAAATTGCCATATTTATTTTGTTTTTAATTTTTAATAATTTTGCATCAATTTTTCTTCAATTATTGTCAATGCTAGATGGATAAATCTTTGAAAATTTTACAGTGAATTTGTTTATGAGAAAGGATAGAAAACATTTTTTGTGATAGCCATGGCGGTCCTTGGATTAAGTGGAGTGATGCAAAGTTTTCGACAGAACGAAATTCTACAGTAGTGAACCCGAGCCTATGGGAGTGGAAGCCGTGACTCTTATATTGTACAATTGTATTTTCATCGAAACTACACCTGTGTGCCAAATTTTAAGGAAATTGGTTGAGTGTAGGGTGAAAAATCGATAAGCCGATTCCACCCTGACAGACAGACAAAGCAAGTTGAATAATACCATGTAAAAGCGGCAATAACGTATTTTTGGTAGCGCATTTAATCCGATAACCATCACAGTGAGGTAGAGTCCTTCAATCCATATCAAATGTCATATTAGTGACAGACGGAAGGATCCCCTTATCGTGGCACATAATTTTTTTCCTCTGCCCTCCGAGATTAGGAAGAGTGTTGTCTAGGTACTAAGGGTGACATTTCATTGGCCTCGCTTTTGACTAAATTGTCATAATTTCAGCCCTCTTGGGACACACCTCGGCACGTTATTTACGCCGTGTTTTGCGGCCGCGGTGGGTCGGAAATCTTGTTAACGTCCTCGCAATACGGTGTCTACGGTTTACGATCTTCTGCTTGCTCTCAGGTCTGCCTCCTGCTCTTCAGGGCGTGAAATTTACGGTCGTCTCTTCCCCCTCCCTCCCGCCCCTATCTTTTTTTTGCGAGCGAACCCTTTAAATAAAAATCCCCTTATTTCTCTCCTCCGCGCTCCACGGATGGATGGTCGGCTCCTCATCCAGTCTTGTGCCGTCTACTTCAGACGCCACCGGTGGCATTAGTAGCCAACCAACCATCCAACTCTGCCGCTATTTACGTCCCCTTGCGAGAAAAGCCTCCTGCGGTGCTCTCTTCTCCTCTGACTCGACTAGAGGATCTCCTCACACCGGCAGTCATTCTCCCAGGTGAGAAATGGCGAGACTCTGGTGCTTCCGTCTTCAGAATGAATACCTTGTCTTTTACTGAAGCAATTTAGACTTGAGGTCATTCTACTCCACGCTCATAATAATTAGTTTACTCCGGTAATATGACCAACTCAAGCGCCTAACTCAATCATTTTGATTTTTCCGTCATGTATATAAGTTTCCAATGTGGGAATTCTAACCATATGGTTGGTTTGACATTAAGGCTACTGGTGACTGTGAGTTAACTCCTGCTAGGGCTTGACTAGGTCTTTTCCCCAGGTGAGAAATGACGACAGTCCAGTGCTTCCGTCTTAAGAATGAATGGTTTCTTTCTGAAGCTGGTTCGACTTGAGATCATTCTCCTTCTCCCTCGTGTTTTTGATGGTACGCAGACCTCGGGACCAAATGAAATATTTTTCCTTAAAATATTTTACCAAATAATGAGAGAGTTTTTACCATTATGTTGTTTTAGCGTTATTGCTACTGTTATACGCTGTGCGTTAACTCCTGCCAGAGACAGGCTAGATCTTTCCCTCAAGTAGAAATACGACACTCCAGTCCTCCCGTCTTCAGAATGAATTGTCTCTTTATGAAGTAATTTCAGCTCGAGATTATTATCCTGGCTCAAAATAATTATTATTTGGATATTACGCAAAACTGAAGCGCATAATGCAATCATGAGAGAATTTTCCGTCAAAAATTTGGTTTGACATAATCGTTAATGGTGAATGCTGTGCCTAAACTCCTGCTTGTAGTGTGCTTCTGCTCTAGTATTGATTGTACCTATATGACAAGGAATTTTACGCAATAATTACGAACTTTTTATGCATTTTGGTAATGACTATTAAAAAATGGTCAAATAATCACCTGAAAATGGACAGATCTGCTGGAATTAATTCCGGATTTATGAACTGTATCGTGATCATAAGAAAACTTATTACAACAGAGTAATATAAATCGCTTGGATTACTGTTCATGAAATTAAAATATTTATTTGTAAGTAATGTATGTACAATTTTCTTTGGAGCAAAGTTGTTTAGGTTTTGGCGATTATTACATATGCTTTTATAAAAATTTCTTTATCATTAAATAAGTAGCTACGCATTTTTTATCTGATAGGTTCCAGGAATCCCTCAATTTCTGAAGATTCCTATTGTTCAATAGTGCATATTAATAATGTCTTTGTCTGTCATGCTATGATTTTCAGGATTAATAAACAAAAATTATTGCTTCTATATGCCTCTCAATGTTCGAGAGTTGGAGTTCGTCTGCAGTCCTTCCTGCTTTCAGTTTCTTCTAAGCTATGGGTCATCAGTAATTGCAAAATTCTCTGATAGCGGTTTACAAAACCTTTTTCAGATTAAGTCAAAACCATAATTTGGACCGCAATAATGTAAAACCAAGTTGAGAGATAATGTGGTGTTTTCCACGATAAAATTACGTTTCAATTTAAATCAAAACTTTGTAACGGAAATAAAAAACAAGAACTGGTAAAAATCAGTGCGCATACTTGTTATAAATAAAATAAAACGATTGAAAGTATTGATAATCGCCTGCCAGAGAATTTCTGAGTTTTTTCAACCGTTGAGATGTTCAAGTGACTGAGAATTTGTCATTTGATATGCTTGAAAGTCCTATGATTTTAATTTGAAAAAAAAATAATTAGATCAGTGAAATCAGTTGTTATTATATACGACTATTTTTGTCTTTAAACACAGCCATGGAGATAGCGAAAGCATTTTTGTTCACATTTTATTAATTTCCCATGCTCCATAGGGCAGACAATGGAAAAAGAAAAATTGGATTTCGAAGTTCAATCACATGAGAGGAATTGATGTCCGAGGATTAATAAATTTGATTTGCTTTGAAATGGTATGATTTAAATTAGAAAAAAAAACCTATTAGGAATTTTGACAGCTAAATTATTGCATGCAAAGGCCACTTTGGAACATTATTCCTTGGCTGATAACACAGTACGCAAGTGTAACTCAAATTTGTGGATAGCAAATGCATATCTTTTATGATCTCATCTGAAAACTGATATTCCGCATAAAACACAAACACCGACTTTGCGAGAGCATTTTCGTTCACAATTAATATCCCCTCCCACCTCCTCCGTAGAGAGCAGCCAATTCAAAAAGGAAAATTGAATTTAGAAGCTCGATCACTGTCCGGTATTTTTATGGCCGTTATTTTTACCTTCCGGACTCAGCAAAACATTAGTCAGGAGAGCATGACGTGTTGGGGGAATTTCGGCATAATGTATTAGCGAATGATTGGCGGCGGTGGAAGGGAGCTCTCCGCGGGCTGAGTGGATTAGGAGGCCGGGGAGGATGGCCGGGCGATTTTGGGTGACGCCGGGCACGATTAGAATGATCGCCCCGTGTGCGTTGGGAGCGATTGAGCTTTCGAGCGGTCGAACAATTACTCGGACGTCAGTCAACTCCCCCAAACGGAGGGAGAAGGAATCATCATCATCATCAACACACCGCGGTTTTCTTTGAGCGCGCGTGGAGAAATGAAAGGATACAAATGAACTCTTGGAGTCCGAGCCCGCCTGCGTATCAATTGAATTCTCCACCCAAGTGGAGGGGAAGGGAGGGCTAGAAATCACGTTGCCTCTCCCTCCGCGCCATGCCTCCTCAACTCTCCTCCCCTCATCTCCTTCCGGATACAGCTATCCTCCTAAAGGTTGTTTGAGCGATATTTTTCTGTAGTCATGGTAGATACCATTTTAAAATTTAATTTTAAAACAGAAAATGGTGCTCGTTGATTTGTTGATTTCAACGGGAGGTAGAAACTATAAAAATGTTGCGTAGGATCATAAAATATTTCTCCCAAAATGACGTGCAAAATGCATTTGTTATGCAGCAGTCATAAACCTCACAAGAATTGGCTGGGGTAATAAATATCCCTACTCAAGTCTCGCTGTAGTTCTGTTTTGTTGATAATTTAACCTGAGCTAAATGTGACTCGGGCATATGCTGGGCCTCGGGACTCGAGCTCAGTCTATGCTGCAGTTGCCAGCAAATAAACATTTTAACTGTTGAAATAGTCCAAATGTTGACAATTTTGGAACCAAATTCAAGGTTTTGGAAAAAAACTAAGGCGTATTCGTAAACTGAATGCAAGAATTATAAACTGTGTTGTTTCGGCCTTCCGATAATAAGAGTTTTATGCCTATTTAACGAGAGCAAGTTATTTTAAAAAGCAAAAAACGAGACCTCTGCACCGAATTCAATGCTTTTCTTTTGGGAGTAAACGTTGGTTTAAAAGGGTTAAATGGGACCACAAAGGGTCTTTTAAGGCTAAAAGACCTTACTATTGCAGTCTTTTAACGATAGTAGATCCTCAGAAATTTGTGTGCTAAATTTTCTACTAATCCGTCAAGGGGTTTGGATGTCTATAATGTCCAAAAAGACGAAATTTCAGTTTTACAGCAATAGATTTTAAGCGGTCGCGGAAGGAATGAAAAAAATGTAATAATTATGATAACGCAGAAACTTGTACTTTATGACTATACTATATATATTTATTTATGAGGTGCTTCCGTGTGGAACTTACTCTTCATGTCGGTCATCTTACGCCCGGAAGTCCGAAATCCAACCCCATTGATCGTCGATACGCTTCAAGACCATTCAGGATTAAAAAGAAATTGGAGCCGTTCAAGACAAGATGAATTTGATGGCAACGAAGCTTTTCAAGCACTTTCAAGATAAATGTCCGCCGTCATGGCGTTTCAACTGACGCCATGTCCATTCGAGAAAGCATCTTCAACTAATCTTGAATTGAGTTTGACGTGAATTTGATAGTGTGGAGCGGACTTAAGAGCTAAATGTTTTCAGTGGCATGAATGAAAAGGTGGAATTTCTCATTTATGTATTTGCTCCTGAAGTTTAAAGCCCGTTTCACACGATGCTTGATCCAGCACAAGACCTAGTATGCTAGCTGGTACTTGATATTGAGGACGGAACACAGTATGATAGAAACCGTGGTAGAAGGTTTCACACAATCATTGAACTTGTGCTTGCGATGAAGCGGTTTTGTCATCCACAGGAGCAAACATTTAAAAGAAAATGGCAGATTTCCATGAAAAAAGGCGACTTTCGGTTGCTGCAGTAATAGGAGGGATTGTCGAGACATAGACGGCACATTTATTTCACCGCCAAAGAGTGCGTAACACCCGCGAATAAGCGAGGCGCTGATTAAAAAAAGTGAATATCGCACTGCGACTGTAACAGCTAACGTGATTGGTCGACTGCTACTAGGTCTTACTGGGAGCTAGCAGCAAACTAGTAACGCATCAATTATGAAATCAAGTATCTCAGCCAGTATGATAGCGAATGTACTGGCTAGCCAGCATGCTGATTCTATATCACACGATACTAGAAAGATATTATACTTGCGAGTATCCTCGAACTTGTGCTGGATCGTGAGAAACGGGCTTAAGATTGAACGAAAATGCCTGGGAAGTAGGAGGAGGAGGGAGTGAGGCATTGGATGAGCCGGGAGTTTTAGGAGAGCTGTGATTGGATCTACATCTACGAAGTACCGTCCAAGCTACCACTAGGGTGTGTGGCACGGAGTGATTCCACACCAGGCATGCAGCACTCGTCCCAGCACAAATCAGAACCTCGCACGTTCTCCCGGCCGCTAGGCGTAGGCCAAAAAGCAGTCAGGAGAACAGTGCGCAGCCCAACCGGAAACTGGGAGAGTGATACGTAAATGAACATGCAAACATGCAGAACAATACTATAGACACATCTAGTGGTTAATATTACTAATACTGTTAATTTATGAATGCTACGAGATACTACTTCATGCAGAGAACAAAATAAAATAATGCCGGGCAAATCGACCGGTGTGAAGTGTTAGTAATGATGTTGTGTTATTAAGCAGAAGTGAAAATTCTACTGTACCTATTGAGTGTGGGAGTTTCATATGATTGATCTGTCACAACTATTATGATCCCTTATTGTCCGTGGGAAAAATGACATTTTAAATCTATCGGTTCTGCAGTCAATTTCCTTTATTTTATTCCTGTGATCGCTTCTACCGTAGTACGTTGGCTCTAGCAGTATATGTTGAACGTCCGGCAAAAAACTGTCTGCTTCGAACTTGCGCAAATGATTTAACCTGTATTTCTCCCTTCGATCAGTTAGAGGTTCCCACCCCAATTCCTTCAACAATTCGGTAGCATTGGATAGTTCGTGATAGATAGTAGTTGGATGCATGGGAGGTGGGAAAGAGGGGGTGAGGGAGTCCTTCGATACGTTTGCCCGGTCATCATCACTTGATTCAACCTGTGACCCCTAATGCTCCGCACGTGAGTGACACCAAGTTTTGATGCATATCTATCTATAATCTGGCTTATGTTTCCGGTGGACGCTTTAGATGTTCTAACGTTAAAATCCACTGGTTATGTTGTTTTGTGGGTGGTAGGCCACGCCTACTCAGCGCAAAATCCTTCCCATGCACCTAGAGCCGTAACTAAAAATGTTGAGGCCCCGGTGAAAAACTTGATGGCGAGGCTCCCTTTTTTGGCCCTGAGCACAAAGCAGACGATTGAGCTATCAGATGAACGCATGTATCATCAGCTGAGCATCTAGTGCTGGGCCCCGGGAATACGGGGTCCCGGGGATGTGCCCCGTTTGCCCCGGCGGTAGTTATGGGCCTGCATGCACCCATTTTCCTGCTTCACCGTGGATCTTGAGCGTTCACGGTCATGCTTTCTCCATTTTATTTCAACATCCTTGAGTGGCGATGAAGTGCGAAGACTGGAGCTCCGAATTCCCTAGGGTTTTCCTCGAGGGGGGCGAATTCTGCGTCAATAAAGGTAGAACTCAAACTTCGCTAAAATTTCACCTTTTACAACATAGTAGTGCTCGGCAATGTGAAGTGATGCGGAAACTTAGTAATGTGCAGTAATGATCTTTCATCTTTGAAAACAGTCATTTCTCAAAAATGTGGCTGTTAATAGAATTTTCGCTATAATGATAACCGAGAAAATAAATCGCAAACTTTGCTTGACAGATACCATTTTCAATGGAGTCTTATTCAGCTATGGGTAGTAATCCTTAAAAACCAACTAACGTATGCATCATGCTATGATCTTTCACCTTTAAATTTTAACATTCATCAATAATGTAGGTTTCATAGAATTTTTTCGATCGTTGTAATCGAGGAGATTAGTATGCACCTTCCGCTGTGGGCTTGCCGTGCAGGCAGCACCGTTTTCCCCCCACGTTCCCGCAATCCGCCCGAATCCCCTCCCGTCCACCACATCCATTAATCCTTTTTCATGCTGGACGCCTTTTACACTTACATTTTCATTAAGTATTTCATATCTTTATGTAGGAAGGAGAGAGTGAGGACGGGCGAAGTAGTTGGATGAGGAACGAAGGCAGGCTCGCATGGAACACAAAGCCCTTCGTCCCATGACACATGTGGTCTGATTCTCATAACTGACTTTACAAAATATTGTATCGTGCAGCGTAGTAATCTCAAGATTATCACATAATAAAATACATGGTCGAGAATCTTCCTTGTATTTACTTAAGACGCGTTGGGAAAGCATTTAGCCCACTTGCTGAAGGTTGTCTTTCGTTACGTCCCTAAGATGTGTATTTTGTTCAATGTGAACTCGCCAAAAGTTACTATAAGTTCTCAAGTTAGGTTTTCTTGTCAGTAGTAAAATGTTTTAAGTTACGTAACGCTCTTAAATTACTTGTATATGTCCATTTGAAACTTTCTTAAGTTGCGTTACGATATAAAATACGTTTGTATTTCAGTATGAACCTGCCTAGAGTTGCGGTATTTCTTAAGTTACATACCTATCTCCATATGAACCTGCTTTTATTTAGTTGCGTTCATATGTCCACATATATCTACTTCAAGTTGCGTTATCTTCTTATGTCATTTTTTTGTGTTCACTGTGAACTGGCATAGAGTTATGTTATATACTTATTCTTAATGTTAATCGATCTTAAGAGAAAGAGGGCAGAGTAATATTCCTTCTCAGTGTCAAAGTGCCCCCGGCGGCGGCGATGGGAAAAGGTTGGGATGCCCCCTACGCGGTTGCTAGGGAACGGTGTGTGGACAGAAAGACGGGAGAGGGAAATAAACGGTTCGGGAGAGATGAAGAGACGTCTCGCAAGGGATGCTGGGATGTTTGCGGGGGTGAGGGGAGGGGGTTATCCGGAGGAATAAGATGGAGTTGTAGGATGGGGGCGTAGAGACGGGTCGCATCGTTTGGAAAAATAAATAGCCGTGCGAAGAAGCGGAAATTGGTGAAATGGAGGAAAGATGCGGATGAGAAATATGAGGGAAGAAGCACCGCAGGGCCCATGCCGGGGCTGCCTTTCAATTGATGTGAGGTGCATGATTTCGTTTTTCGTTTTCTTTTTTCATATCAGGCCAGACTCGATGTATAAAATACATACGCATTTCAAAGAAACAAACGAGTTATGTTCACACGACTATAAAGTGCCCGTGTGGACGTCTCTTGGTTGGGCTGCGTCTAGAGTAATGGCAAACGGAGCCAGGAACAAGCGGAACGAACTCATTTTGAATGCTGCAAAAATTTTATCTACTTCTAATGACTGGCTTCGAATACATATTCGAGATATGAGTCTCTTTTTCATGGTGTAATTTGATGTCAAGTCAACCGTACCTCATTGTACTACTTTCAAGAAAATGTTCGATTTCCATGAAATTAATTTTTTTTAATAATGGAAAATTGTTCTTGGTGACTCCCCATTGCGAACAACAATTTAAGACTGGAGCTGAAAACAAATAAGTAGGTATGCGTTAAATAAACGATGCCGAAACGGACATTTATAAAAAAATCTAATTTATGGAATTGTTATGTGGAGCATATGCCGGCTGCAATGTAAGCGCATCCGGAGAAAAAGAAAAATATACGTGCAAGGAAAATCTATCAATATACAATGGCATTCAGATGATAGAAAATCCTTCATATACCAGGAAATATTCAATATGTTCTTTTGCACCTTACAATTTCGCTATTCATTTTATGAGATTTTGTTTGATATACCTAATGGCAAATTTCGCTTTCATTATTCACTGTTGTATGAAAATTCATTAAAAATCAATTAAATGCTGAAATTTTCTCTTTTGGACGAAATTCTTTTTATTATATCACTAAATGCGGATGAGATGTGTTTATTGAATTTTTTTATTTTACTTTACAAAAACGTTTGTGATACCGGAACGAAGTGCCTTTTGCCACACTTGCACATCCATGTCACTGTCACTTGACTATGCCGTAGTGTGGATAAACGCACGTCGTGTCAGTATAATTAAAGTGTGTGGAAACTACAAAGTTTGTTATTTAGGTATGGATAACCATCGCAATAAATGAGGCCTAATACCATCAGAATCAGTGATATACTGTTTAATGCAGGTGTCCTTAAAGATGTCTAACATTTACTTTATTTTTCATACGTGATTTAGGCCTTATTCTGTATTTAAAATTGTGAAAATCTCGAAGTCTCTTCGGGACCCTCCTGTATATCTCATTCGAAATTGTGATTGGATCAGCGTATAAGTATTTTTTATCCGAGTTTATGTTTCTAAATGCCATTGCATGTCAGAGTAGCTTCCATGGAATGAACGAGACAATGTCTCTGGGAAGACTAGACTTTTTACTTGCGTTTATTTAGTTTTCATTATCATTAGCACCTATCCCCGATTTGATATCCGCATGATTTTGTTTTCTGCATGAATAATTTCTCGTAGTAAGATGAAATATAATTATTTATAGTACTAATCAGTGGTAGTTTTTTAACCCGTTTACTGAATGTTCCCCTCATGTGGCACTCTTTTGGTTTCCAGTTTGTTTGAGCATTGCTCTAATGCCTGCTTTTAGATTCGCACCACGACATCTGGTGTTCACGCGGGGTTCTAACTTGAACTGGGATGAGTGCCTAGTGTGGAAGTACCCCGTACCACACCCTGGTGGTAGCTTGCAGGGTATTTCGTTGAGCGGAAATGAATTTACTGGATTAACCTATTGTGCGACGTGGCAATACAAACATGGCGCTTTACCCTTTTACCCTGACCGTTTTAAAAAGTAGTATTAGGAGCACCTAATGACGTTTTGGTGAATAGTTTGCCCTTGATAACACAAAAATGATTGATTATTTTGTCTCACGCTCTTTCTCAACTTTTGAGGAAGTATTCATATTCAAATGTGCATTTTATTTGACACACCGCGAGAGAATATCCCATGCGGGACGATTAAAAAAATTATGCAATGTAAACGCCACGATTGAATCAACAGTCCCCACTGGATCGCCGAAGTTATGTTTTTTTGGCCTCGACTCGAATCCGGAGTTGTGATCCTCAAACATGTCCGAGTTTTGCTGCTCCTGCCTACAAATGGCAGATAGCTAGTGACTTTATCCATAGAGGTAATACAAACTTAAGAAATAGTAATATTACCCCTTGTAAAAAGCTTTAGCTGTAATGAATAACCTTGAAAAACGCTGCTAGGGAAGCAGGAATTTCAATCGTTGTACTGGATGAAAGCTTATTTAAAAGAGAAGTCGGCAATTGACCATACAAACCTGTTTGTCCGGGACAGTGCCGGTGTTCTGGAAAACTAAAAAAACATAAAGGTTTGTGCGTAGATGCGGTTCTGTCTGAATTACTCCAAAATACTATCTTGAAAGCCGCCAAAAGTACATGTGTCTGGTAATCTACGGATATAAACCAGGAAGAAGGGAAGGAATATGACAATGAGAACTGGAAGAGATAGAACGTAGGGTGAAATGAATTTAAATGTTGTGTTGTCTCGCTCTGCCCTTTTTTAGTCTTTAACAGTGCTCATGAGGAAGAAATGTTTTTCGGTAGAAGTTCGGCAGTTTGTTCTTCTTCTTTGTTGCTTCTATTTTTAACTTCCTCCTATAGAAAACTTGTTTCGTCTGAATTTTTCAAGTAATATTAGGGAGCAAGTTTTTTATGGCCTAAGTATTAACTTCCCATCCCGTGAGCCCATCTTCGAGTAATCAACAGAATGACGATTTCTATTTCCCCCAGACACGTTCAATATAGTGGCAACGAAATATGGGGGCAGTTGCGCAATAGACCCTTATCAGTGGAAGAGTCCATTTTAGTGATGGGCGGTACTAAAAAAGTACCGGTATTTTTTTATGAGTATTAATAAGCAATAATACTACTCGCCCAGTAGTACCGACGAAAAAATACCGGTAAACCGGTATTTATGCGATTCATTAAATATTTTAATTAATTACAAATTAACATACGTTTCAATCAAATTTTCCGGTATTTCGGCAAATTAGAATATCAGTGTAAAAAGATACACAAAACTTTCTATCCATCGGCAATTTTAATGAACATTCATCGGGAATATACATCGGCTATTCAGTAAATACTTTTTATTTTACGCTGTATGTTTGCTCGCTCGTCCCTTTTTGTTGGAATGATTTTAAATCACATGAAGAACGATCGGTATTGTTTTAATGTTGTGGGCAGGTAAAATCCCCTGTCGTAGTGATCAATCCTTGCGGTCGCACTAACGTTTAACTTACTGGAATAAATATTTGTATTTATACGGTTCAAAATCATGGAATGTCTGATGTTCGGCATACGTCAAAAATTGATACTTACCAATTTTTCAATAATGATAGCAAACATATCTCAACTTCACGGTTACGTAAATAAGAAAAAAAAACGAAAACATTTGAAAATTTACCGTAGTTATTAAATTTTTGTAGTTAGTTTTGTAGTTGACGCAAGATGGCAGCCCTGGCTAAATAACGGCAGAGTCCTCTGGATGGCCGTTCTCAACACTACTCCCTCATGTAGTGTATTATCGGCAATCCAGAGGACTCTGAATAACGGTATTTTTAGTACCGGTACCTTCGGTGGTACCGATTTTAAATACTGATTGGTACTACCCAAGGAGGTTAAAATGAAATGGAGTAGGCATGACCGTGAACGCTCATGGGCGAAAGTGAAGCAAGAATAGGGGTGCTTTGGAAGGGTTTTTTTTCCGAGTAAGTGTTGCCAAACCAGTCACAAAACATCACCTGGTCTGTGGTTTTTAACTTATATTTGACGAAAATCGAAAGCAACCGGCGGACACGTAAGCCAGAGGAATAAACTGTGGCGACTGCAATGGCGGAATTGGCTTCAAGAATCAAGTGGTATGTCGACTCCATTTCTTTTCTAACCTCCTTGTTACTACCGGATTAAAAATAAAATAGTAATTGCTACTACCGAATACTGGTATTTTTTGCCCATCCCTAGTCCATACCATGTCTCATCCAAGGAGAGCGCGGGGGAGTAAGGCAGTGTCCGCGTATGGCCACCATAGTTTCCAAGGCTGCAAACCTTTGTTACCAACTTCAAAATTTTCAATCTATTATTCGCATCGACTATATTACTCTCTACGGCACTTGATCCAGTTATTTATGTGGACTTCTTCAATGGTTTACGCTTCTCGCATCAGACTGCCACCATGCCTCACTACCACCATAACATCCAAACCTCAAGTGGCTTCCAATCTAGTCCTTCCAAAAGCTATAGTGCACTCTCTCTCGACTCGTAGCAGTTTTCCGGAATGACATTTCTTTCTTCTGCTTATTTCGCGAATCAAGCATTTATAATTTTAGTGTGGATTTACTCAGAAAAGTTACTTCTGCAAGTTTCCTTTGCAAGAAGTTGCGGTGGATTTTACTCTAACGAAATATCTTTCAAAGGTTAGTGCAAAGCCAGTTTGGTTTACACTGGCAACAATACGTTTTTTCAATGACTTGCCGAAACTTTTAATAGTTTTGCAAGCGTACTTAACAGAGAATTTACACCTGCAAGTTATGTGAAAAGTCGCTTGCTGCAAGTAACTTGCGCAAATAACTTGTCAGTCTACATCCACCTTAAATCGTTCCATTTCGATTGTAAAATCGATGCCAATGCCGGCGTAGGTGGCAGCGTGGTCCTCGTCTTCTAACCCTATGGTCGCCGGTTCGAGTCCCGCCTGGGTGGATTTTTCACCTCCCAGAGCATGGTTGTTTGTGCTCGTCCGTTGTTGACTGTTAAATATCCCGATGCAAAGACTATAAAGTGCTGTTTTAGGTGGTCATAGAACATAAATAACTAATAATAACTTACCTGACTATACGCGATTGTAGATGTCTCGTCGTTGGCTAATCGCTTTAGTTTTATTCTCTTTAAAAACCTAACGATCGCAGAATAGCCTTGAATTGAATGCTATACATTCTCTAGGCTTGTTGTTAAAACATATGCCGCTAAAATTTCACAGACGCGACACTTTTCTGGCCGTAAACTTGTGAAAGAAGTCCAATCTTAGCCCGTGATCATTTCCAGAGCAGCTATTGTTACGATTTCTAGTACAGTGTTTGAAACACCAATATAGTGGGATTTCTATATTAACAAACTCACCTAGATGAGGTACTAACATCCAGATATTACCAATCTCGGTAAGGAAACCCTTCGAAACCATAGTCCGTTATTTAGTAGGTATTGCTGACTGAGAGTACTAATTTTTATTGCTTTATCTCTCGTTTTTTCTTCACATTTAGCCATAAGATGTTTTAAAAGGCATATAAATTTGTAAATACATACAGGAAAGGTTACATTTTTTATCCTAACGTTAATATTTTCCTCAGAAATGAGGAGTTGAAATGAACCACTTTCGAGGTTCAAGGTGTGTCAAAATCGTAAACGTGTGCTGGTGCTAACGTCAAATATACCTCAATAGCGTGAACAATTGGTAAAATAAGTAGGTATTTGGCTTTATCTTTGAGAAAAAAACCTAATACAATCTAAATATCTACCTTTAGTTGCCAAATGTTTTGGTCTTTGCTTAATAGTATCTTCGAGCGCTGCAAGCTGCATTGTGAGACGAAAGGTTTTCCCGACAGATCATCGAATAGAATAGAATAGAATAAGTATTTATTAGCTCTAGGTACAATCCCCTTAAGAGCACCAATATTAAAATTACAATTGTGGTGGGCTTAAACAACCAACATAAAGGAAAACATAAACAATGATTACAAACATATTTGAAAACATAGGAATCCAAAGAGAATACAAAATTATTATGCATATTCATGTCACAAAATAACAAAAAAACTAACAATAAATGACATTTTAATGAATATTGCACAAAGCACTTTAAACTCTATCACTTTAAACAGATTAAAAACTTATCAGGTATAACATTTAAAAAAACTAAATATGCCAAAATACAAAATAGGACACAATTTCAAAATAGTATTCGTAATTTCTCCGCAAAGAGTGCAGACCATAAACCTGAATCCCAGCTGAGAAGACAAGGAAATATGCGGGGATATAGACATACCAATTGCTATTTATAAATAAAGAGATGATGCGATGTTGCCAGAAAAAATGACGGAGACAAGATATCTAGTATAAAAAAACGATAGTGGTTTCAAGAAGATTCATTTGTGGGCGCGGAGGAAGAAATATTAAGTTTTTTTGGCATATGGCTATCTTGAATGGAGAGCTATTTTTCCTCTGTTAAATGCTTTAAAATTTCTCCGACAGGTAATCCCTTATTTGTTGGTGAGTGAGCACGCAGTGTGCTGTTGCGATGGACAGTAAGGGAGGGACAAAGAAAGATGGATACATAGAGAGAGGGAGGAAAAGCATCGGGAATGAAGGATTCTGGAGAAGTAGTTACGGTGGTATTCATGATAAAGTAAAATTATACTTTATATCCATGATAAGTATCACACTTAGTAATCTTCCTCGTATTAATTGACTAGCACGTAGTGTTTTACCACTCTGTGGCATCTTCCGACAACTTCCACTTATTCCTGGCTGACACTGCTATGTTTATAAAATTCTTTTTACTTTATCATGCGTACGAACATAAAAAACTTTATTAAGTGGATCGTGCCACTGTCAACTTCATTTATTTAACAGAATATTTGTCCTCGCTACACGAATTTTTAACTATTTTCATTCATAACCAGTTTGATTTCATGGTCAGTGTTTCATAAAAATTATATGTTTTTACTCAAAATAGCACAACCAAATCGAGAAATGCAAATGAATGACCTACATTATGCGCATGTATAGTTTATAGAGTAAAAATATCGGAAAAATTGTAGTATAAACTGTATAGTCTCCTTGTTTTTTCTCGACTTTCCAGTAGAGAATATGGCCACAAAACAATGTCAGAGCCTACTGATTACCGTAATTTTTATTTTTTGAATGCCTGATCCCAGAAATGAGGAAATATTAAATTTCAGAAGCACCAGTTAGCTGCATATTTTACTTTATGAGTTTTAATAAGGAGTCTCCTTAAAATCCATGATAGAAAAAAAACTTAGTTTTAATCCACAAAATTTATTACATACGACTCGGGTTTCAGCAACTTACACTTCGTGTCATCTTCAGACCTGGAGATGGAACGAAGTGTAAGTTGCTGAAACTCGGGTCGTATATGATAAATTGTGTGAATTAAAAATAAGTTTTTTCCTATCATGGATGTTACCAACTTCCACAAAGTTAAGTCTGAAACGATTACTTATGAGTCTCCTTGAAAGAATAACAAAGAAGTTTTAATTACAGTGGAAATCAAAACATTGAATCGACCTACTGCGAGACGTAGCAAAGCAAAAATGAATTTCTACCCTATACGACAGTTTTAAGCAGTTTCAATGCTGAAACTAAAATGCTATAAAAACCAAGTTTATATTTGGAGGGTATTTTTGTCTTATTAGCACAAAATTGATCAATTATATCAACTCACGGTCTTTCTTAAACCTGTAAGGAATTTTCCATATTCAAATGTGTATTTTTTGACATGCCATGTGAGAATGACCCTCAGTTCAGGTATGTGTCGATTGAAAAATGATATATGAAGGCCTACGACGACGGAAAAACAAGCCTCTGGTGGATCGCCGAAGTTATGGATCGTTGGGATGGCTGAAACTAGGAGGGATGATCCTCAAATACATCCGAGTGTTGCTGCTCCTGCTTACAAGTGCAACACAGTTACTACAGAATGGCCATATCAATCGAAACATCTAAAGTTAAAGCACTTATACGACTATCCCATGTAAAAAGTTCTAATTTTAATGAATAGCAAAAGAAAATGTTTCCGGGATAGCTGACCTTTTAATCATTGTATCGGATGAAACCGTACTTTAAAAAAATAATCTGTAAGTTCCCTATACGAACCGGTTTGGCCGGAACAATACTGATTTTTAGGTGATTGTGCCGGTTTTCCGTAAGCATAAACAAAAACTCTAATTTGCATCGGTCTTCAAATAACCCATTTCCATTAATGAAAGTCTCCTGTAGATGTTGGAGAAAAAATAGTTGTCATTTATTTTAAATGAAAAAATCTTTTCCTTAATTTATGATATCTCTCATTAACCATTTGACTTAATAAATTCTTGCTGTATGTTAGTCCTATACTTACGATGCCATACCTCTGAAGGAAGTTGCATCAATGGATGTCATGAAAACGTGAGTCGTGTGGGACTAAAAAGAGTGACAAGTTTTCCTACGCATTACATAACAAAACTTTAAAGGACTACTGTTCATTAAAATTTACCCTGGAATAAGTTGTCCACCGGACGTGCAAATAGAAAATGTACGCTGAGTTTGATACTTAAACCTACACTGGAACTAGGCATATAAAAAATAAAATTGTATGTCCAAAATTTAATATGGCTAACAGTGCCTGCAGCATTCATATTAATAGTTACGATTTAGGTTAAGGAATTAGGTTTGGAAAATTGCTTTACCTTGAGTTAAAATAATTGTTAAAAAGTTATGAACGTGAGTTCAAATAATTGTTCATTTTAGTGTTATCAAGGAAAAATAACACACCGAAACTAGGGTTGCTATTCCTATTATTTCAGTTTCAGAATTGAAACAGTTTAAAACTGTCGTATATGGTAAAACTGTATTTTTTCATAGCCACGTCACACACAAGGTAGGTCGATTCAATGTTTTAATATGGCGTAATGACAACTTCTTCGTTATCCAAAGGATAATTTCTAATAAAGCTCAAAAAGTAAAGTGTGTAGCTAGCTGGTATTTATAAATATGTAATTCCCTAATTTCTGGAACTAGGCATAAAAAAATAAAAACCATGATTATCAATGATATCTTAGTGGATATATTTTCTAATTGAAAGACTTGCAATAACATGGTGACTAAACAGTGTATGCCACTTTTTCATATATTAAACATGATAGTGTATTAAAATATTTTTCTAAAATGTACATGTGTAATTAACTGAAAGCCATTAGTTCCAGAAGTCGCCATTTGACTTTGGCCCACTTCAAGTCGATATGCGCAATATTGCGATAACGCGTTATGTAAGCTAAGCTTTGGAATTTAGAGATTTGGTGGTATTATTTTGAATGAAGATTTTATTTTTAAGACTACTTTGATTATAAATGAAAATACGTATTTAGAAACTCGTGTAGTGAGGACAGAGCTACGGTAACTACTACTCCAGAACACTTCATTGCAAAAACAAAGAAACAAAAGATTTTCCTCACTGTAGTTGACCTGTTTAGTTTCATCTGGTAACCTTATCGATAGGTAATACATTTTACAGGTTTTGTCTAAAAATACAAGACCCGAGTGTAGAGCCATATCGGTTGGTTTATTTGTGGTTGGCGGCAGCAGTGGCTTTGGATACTGCTTCGAATACGTAAAGGAGCGTAAAAGTCAAATGCACATGCACTTATTTACGACGTGCTCTCGTTGTGGCCGTGGGGTAGGGTAAGGGTTTTGTGGAACTCCGCCGCGAGTTGGTAAGAGGACTGGGAGACTGCGTGCAGACGGCTTGTTTTCCATGCGGGGCGGGGTTGAATGCGGCTTCGGGTGGGGCTGTGGCAGTAAAGGCAGGCGACCTGACAGATTCAGAAGGGGCGTGTGAAGAAGACACTAAGCAGTCAGTGGGGGGTGAAATTCGTTGTTTTCCTCGCAACTTTTAAAAATACTACTTGTGCCTGTCAAGTTTGTGAACAGGTAGTTAATAACTCAAATCATGGGTTAATAACTCAAATCATTTTTATTTATTTACTAATGCATTTTGTCACTTAATTTATTTATTTAACGTACCACTATAGTATAGTACAGGGTTGCTACAGACCTGGAAAACCTGGAGAACCTGGAAAAGTCAGGGAAAATAAGAACTTACCTGGAAATTTGCTTTCTCAAGTCAAAAGCTGTTTGTTTTCAATAAGTGAGCAGTACCATTTTAGGCACTGGAGCTCTTGTTTGGTCTCTATCAACTAATTATATGCACCTAAAAGTACATTTCAGGTTTTATTTTGTACACTCCTGCTGAGGATAATGGAATATTTGTTTGTCCTTAGGTTGTGTATGTACAGGCAATTCCTTGCTATCCACTCCCAAGTCATAATTACCTCTAGTATGAGTTGGTAAAATCAAATGGAATGAGCAAAAAAATATCTGGTCCATTGAGTGCCCTTATTTCTCTTTTTGTGGGAGTATTAGGTCTTAAGTGTCTGAAAAAATATGATTTTACCTTCGAAAGGCTTACTTCACACAGTGAATTATTGTTTTCTTTGAAAAGGTAAGGTACTCAGGAAATGCAGGCATTGTTAATGATTAAAATGGAATGGAATTTGTTTCTTCCTCAAAAACTTAAAATGAATAGAGGTAGTTGGACTAAAGTTTTTATATGTGCATGCCTCAGAATATGTTTCATTCTTTGTGAAATGTCTGTTCTGAACGTGCTCTTATACGAAATGACCTACTTCCTGTTAAATCACAATTGTGCCTTTATCATCATCATCATTACTGGTCATCTACCCTATGCTTGGTTTGACATGGCTTTCCACTCGATGCTTCTATCATCTAGCCTCTTCACCTCTGCATAATTCTTTGTTTCCTCATCATTCATTATTTGTTCCATGTATCTCAGCCAAGGTTTTACTCTGGTTCAGGATGTGTTCATTAGACACTTGTATCTTAAAATATTCAGAATTTGGTTGTCCCTCCTTTTATTTTGAGTTCTTATGAGAATGCAATAATCTCCTTTTCTTCTCAGTGCCTCTTTAGTAATAGATCTATCCACTTGTAATTCCAATTCTGTATCTTTCCATGGATTAATTCCTTGGGGATAACTTTTTTTAAATAGCTACTATTAATTTATTTGAAATTTTAAGAGCAGTCCTCCTCATTCATCCTATTGTCCTAATCCGTATCACAAAGAACACCTTTAGTGAAGTGATTGTTTATCTACTGACCACTATGGTGTCAACATTCCTTTATGTGAGGAAGGGCAGCTACCCTTTTTTCTGCTTATTTTCATGACTCCTTGTGTAATGAATATAGATGATTATTATGCAACTCACCTGGAGGCTCACCTACCAGATGCCACCCGATGGACACCCTTAAGCATAGCCCTGAGTGTGCGCATTCATCCTGATGTGAATGTCGTGTACGAAATAGAATTTGGTATTATGTATACAGTATAATTGCAATGGTGATTCATGGGCGCTTAAGTGATATTGAATTAAACCCTTGATCATGACTTTTATTGCAAGCATTTTATCTATTCATTGTTTATTGTTCCCTAATGTTGAATATTTATTGCACATGTGAACTGGAATATTTTTAATACCTTAGTGGTTCTTTGAAATTATTCCAATAACATTGTTGTTGATGCTTTTTATTTAAAAAACTACCTACTAAAATAGCTACCACCCTTGAAGTAAAAAATATGAGTATAAAAGAACTGCTGACTTGGGAAAATAATAACTTCTTTCTACAACATGGTCCAGAAACTTGGTTATTCTATACCGTAGCAGAAAAGCATTATGTAGATATTCCTGAAATATGAATGCGACCGAAAACTATTTTTTTACGATACTAAATTTGCGGCCTCTATAATGTTAGTAAAATTCAATCTCTGTGCGATAGTAAATATTAGGACAATTAACGACCCTCGAAAAGTGAGCTAAGCAAGGTAAAATACGTGAAGCAACATTAGGAAAAGTCCTCCTGTTCCACCTAAGTCATTGGCAAGCAGGTGGTACAGCGGCCGATACGATTGGAATTTGCCCCCCGGTTGCGCAGCTTTGAAAGGTGATTGAGTACTTAATGTCGATGGAAATCATAAATGAAGCATTTTTGCATAATCTTCACATATCTGCTGTTCATTTTATACCTAAAAATTACATGAAATTCGGTTAAGAAAAATCAATATTAACGATTTACACCTAAACAAAATAGTTCGTGAGTTTATGTAGTCATTAGATAACCACAACTGCTATAGTTTTTGTATCATGGGTGTAAAGACAGAGGAAATGCTTTTATTCAAGGATATTATTTTTATCTTGCATTAAAGTTTCGGTATCAGTTAGAGAAAACTTGCGGAAATACGCTCTCGTTGAATTGTCTCCACTTCTGCTATCGGTAGGTATCGAGGAGGCCGATGTGTAGCGCTAGTGGCCGTAACCCATTGGTTTGATTTGGGTTTATGTTTAGTAAAATATTCAAAGCCAACCTGTTTTTCACTATAATGCACATTGTTATCACTATATGGTGTGCATGCATTAATGTGTTTTCTGTTATTCTTGCACTTTCTTTCAAATACCCACTTGCGATAGAATGGATATTTTAGCCTGAAAAATATGAACATTTTGGCCTGGAAAACCTGGATAAGTACTATAATTTTATAATTTCCAGTCCGTAGCAACCCTGATAGTGGTATACTTTAAAAATTGTCATAATGTGCTTGGATCCGTCAAGTATTTCTTTACTTAGATCTCTTTGGACTAACGATTACCCTTTAAAATTCAATTTACCGTAGCTGGTTCAAACATTCCTCTCGCTGAACTTTGTTTAAAGGCTTGACGTGCTCAGGCTAACACACATTACCGTTGACGTCTGCTTCCAGAGCTATGAATCCAGAAAATCCATTTTTCTGCGAGAAAGATTTTGTAAAGAACTTGAATAATCTTTGTGCGGGAGCCCACGCTGACAGAAGGTGCCTAATAAAACTCTCTTGAGGTTTATTATTTATCCCTGATAGATTATATCGACATTTTATCACGTTGGGATATATTCAGGATTGTTTTTGCGCAGTATTATTTCTTAGATGATGATGGATTTCTCATTTCATATTAAATATGATAGGTTACTACCAGTTAAGGGACTCTTAAGAGAATGCTCAAGTCTTTTATAATACAATGGGAGATAATTCAAATAGATTTTAGATCCTACACTCGAGGTCTACTCCTGCTAATATTAAATTATGAATAATGGTGAGTGAAGTTCCTAGATAAAAACCAGTTCAAAAGGTGGAATGAAGAAGGTTTACGATGAAAGCTTTTAACCTCTCTACTTTTAACGAGGTATTAATCGTGGCTGTAGCACTCTTTTTTGAATTAATGGTAAGCATAGTTAAACAAACCAAAAGTAATTGTTTTCTGAAATGATTCGTTCATTTAAAAGACACCATATATCTGCAGCATGACATTGGACTTTAGTTTTTCACTTACGCATTAGTAGTAAGAGTACGCTTCTATCTATCCGTCCTTCATCTAATGGAACTGGATGTATATTTCACATCTGATTTCTATTCCCTTTCTTCTCTCACTACCTGTTTACAATATTTTTTCTTCTCATTTTATATGTCGGTGAATTTAAACTTACATTTAAAGTACATGCATTTAACTAAATATTATAGGTGACTTGAGATATGTACTTGCGAGGTACCTAGTCCAAATTGTAGTGTGATTTTGAAAATAACGATGGGCAGTTTCATTTCTGTCGCAGTCACCTCAGGGATTTACAACTTAAGTTTTTTCAATGATAGATACTCAAGATGAGAAAGGACGGCGAAAAGAGAATCGAGAGAAATGCGCACCTTAACATGGTCTTCCTTTGAGCTTCAATGATCACCGCCACGAAAAATATTTTGAATGCTAGCGTCAGCTGAGAATTATACTCGCTCCGGAGATGATACTCTTAAAGGAAATTTTTTAAGACTTTTGGATGGGATTGGAGCTGTTTGTTTTGGTGCTAGAGTGAACGAGGGATGCACGGCGATGGGGTTACGCTTAAAATTTGGTGAAATTGTGGACTAGTTTTGAAGAAAACAGGAAAATTTAGAGGGTTAAACACCTTTTGCTCCATATTTATATGTTCCAAGGATTGGATAAGTATGTTGGCAAGAGTACTGGGGTTTGGTATCGAATACCGGCTTTTGCGAAGAAATTTCCTTGAAATGCAAATTAAAACAGCCTTTATATCGCAAAAATCCCTGACGCTGCGCTGTGCTTGATTTTGGGAAATGGGCTATGGAACTTTCAAAATTTTTGCGAAAGGAAGGTGAGAAGGTCTGCGGGAGGAAGGTAGTTTAGTGTGGAGTGCCAGTCAGAAATCTTAACTGGTTCTAAAACAAGCTATTCAAGAAGTGCTATCACATTTCGATTCGTCTCACAATGAGACCTCAAGATTGAATCCTAGGTAAAGTCATATCGATGGGTGATTTTGAAAACTTGGCTATCATGTGTGTGCCTTTTTCGCGAAGCAGTTTGGTTTCCCTGCATCACTTTTGCTCTCTCGTCGACTCCTTCTCTTCGCCTTCGTATCCTTCCCTTCACCCCCTCCACTTCTATCTCTTCTTGCCGCGTAAGTGTTTTTCAGAAACTCATGCGAATCCTATAACTATAAGAAGAATAGTTCCATTGAAAACGCTGCCCTTCGGTTGGGACGTGTAAGTACGGGACGTCCGTTAAAAATGCCGGCCCAGGTACCGGCGGGCTATAGTCCTCGCCTGCTAATCTGAGGGTTGGGGGTCTTGAGTCTCGTCTGGGTTGGATTTTCCTACCAAGGGCTTGGTTGTTTCCGTGAAGCTCATTTGGTTCGGCCCCTGCGAAACCTGGGGACAAGTCAAAATGACTTATTGGGACCTCATGGATATACGGACCACCAGAATCGTACGGGAAAGCAAAAAAAAGCGGATCGTGTTTCCCTTAACACTTCCTTTATTCCTAAAATAATCATTCCCCTATCAATCCACCAAACTGTATTCTATGGCGCAGATGATGTTAATAAATGGTCTTACCCCCAAGGAACCATAGAGAATAGATTAAATAAGCATTCAAAATCTATGATGAATTATGATGCACGCATTGGCCTAGCTCTTAAATAAGCTCAAAATAATGAGCTAATTACTTTAAAAAACTCAGCCATCAAACTAGAGAGAATTCATCATATAGTGGAAACGTAAAGAAATGTTTAAGAAGTGGTTAAAACAAATTTCACATAAAACTGATGTCCAGGTATGAGGGAGATACATTTTTATCGTGTGAATAACAAGAAACGAAAGACCGGAGGAACGGAAGAAAAGAGCTGGAATACCGAGGTGAAAATGGAAGATTACCCTATAACTCTTGGCAAAAAACAAACCCTAGGAATTTAAAAGGAGTATGAAGAAGAAGGAAAAGCTTCTATCGTTTTAATCACTGCCTTTAATGAGTTCTTAATAAATGAGAAAGTTAACAAAAATATTAATGAATATTTTTTTTTAATAAAAAAATATTAATGAAATATTATGAATATTTAAGATAGCTGTAAATCACGGGTCTAATGCAAAAATAACAACGCAAAATTCCTCTTTTTAAAATATATTTTATTTCGACCTGGGTCTCCATATGTTATGCTATTACCACGTGGGTACGATTTGGCAATTCAAGGAGTATATAGACAAAAGTCTTACTTGATAACGGCATAACATGCTAAAACCAAGGTGGGAATAAATTGCATTTTCTGAAGTGGAATTTTTAGTAGTTTTTCAAAAATCACTTCCGTGATGGAGAAGTTCCACGTCCAGGTAGTCTGAGGCCGTTTGTTTTGATAGCTGTAAATAATGATTGGAAGATTCTGGCATGATGAACTGAAACTTTAAGAGTCCCTTGCATTTTCATCTTAGTGCTCGGATTGAAGAGTTTGAATGGGTGTGCGGTTGCCACATTGTTTGAGAAGGCAGATAGCATGCGAAGGCAGTTTGCGGAGGGAAATTATACAGTGGCTCGTTCCACGTCCAAGGAGATGTGCGAGAGAATTTTTTCCTCCATCCCGGAGGCGGATCTGGTTTTCAAGGAAGTTTACAAGATTTTCCCCTCTGGCTTGTTTTCCTGCGATATTTTTTTTTCGTTCGTCTCCGACCTCCCATTGCGTTCGTAGTATGCGTTTCAGATCTCAGCTAGGACAAGTGGCTCCTTCGCTTCGAGTGTGAGTGTATGTGAGCGTGGTATGAACAAGCTCGTGCAATGCGTGCTCTGCTTTTTGAAATAGTTTACCCACGAGGTAGCAGATGAGTGACGTAAGGTTAACTCCGTTGGGGATGAGAGCGGAACAGAATCTCTTTTGACGGTTCCTGGCCGTTTTTGTTGCAGTTGGAAGACCGAGGTGAAAATGGAAGATTACCCTATAACTCTTGGCAAAAACAAACCCTAGGAATTTAAAAAAAAGTATGAAGAAGAAGGAAAAGCTTCTATCGTTTTAATCACTACCTTTAATGAGTACTTAATAAATCTTTTGGTTGCAGTTCGAAAAGAGCGCATTTTCATATCCACTTAAATCCTTATAGATAAAGGGGGAATTTTATTCACTTCAGGAAAGAGAACTGGAGAGCGAGTGTTTCTTGAATGTAGACAGAACATTTTGAAGCCCTTATTTAATCGCATTTACAAAAAAGTGGGAGTGAATGTTGTTGTGATTTCCATTTCAATAATGTTTTGTAATTTTCTACACTATTTATTTTATTAAAACACAACGCGTTTCACCAATTTTTGGCATCGTCAGGTGTAGGAGTTTGTTTACAAGTTATTGTTGTCGTTGTTGGATAAAGTACATTACATTTTATTTTAAAGAAATGTTTACATTCAAAAAATTACAAAATGGGAATGAAACAAAAAGAAAAAGGGAAATGGAGGGTAAAAAAAAGTATTGACATGAAAATAATAACAACAAAAATTTGAATACAATACTTGGCAAAAACAATCAAATCATGGGGTGGTGGAATGAGAAAGGTCAACGTTTTTTAAAGATGATATTTCAGAAAGTAGTGGGGAGGTATGTGTAAAAAGCTGCTCATTGCATAGATTTGGATTTGCTCCTAGAAAGTAGAGCCTGAAGCTGTAGATTTTATTATTGTTATTAGTTGTTGAGAAATGGTAACTAGATTTTACAATATCGTTTATCAGATCTATCTACTACGGAAACAGTTCATGCTTCGTAAATTCCTTCTAATTATGACGTATTTTAAATGCATTTTTTCAGGGTTATTTGATTTTTTTGAAATCCGCTGGGTTAATTGCAAAACGTTTTTCAGAAAAAAATTATATTTCGTAAAGCTAATTGTGAATATATTGCCATTTAAACCCAATATAATTCCATGTTAGGCTAAAATTTTACAATATAAATTAAGAGAACATTATTTGTGAACACTTTTTTAAATTTCATATCCTGTAAATTAATGGTCAGCGCTACATCTGAGGCCTTGAGTAGTCGTATTTAAGCGTTCTATAGTCAGAAGACCATGCAAAACTTGATATATTTGTTCTGAAAATGAACCACTTCGAAGCTAACAATAAGACATAAGTTTTTGCTTCTTCTTTCCTTCCTCCCTTAAGCAATTAGGACCTAGGGATTTCATCAAGTTAGCAAGGCTCCAGTTTGTACCGTCATTCATTTGTTAGAGATCAGAATTTTTCCCGGATATTATATCTGACAAGGCGTGGTTGCCAGGAAAGCACATCCACTTTCCTGAGATCCTGAGGGTTTTATATTGGGAGAGGCCTCAGGGTATATACAGCTAAACACAAGCTGAAAAGACAATTTTCCGAATACCAGATCTTCCAGGAACTCCACAAACTGCGCATCGAAAAGAATTGGCCCTTCTCAACCTGAGGTTCACACGCCTGATAATAGCACATTTGTGAAAAATAGCAATAAGCAAAGTGCCATGGCATTGTAGCAACATAGGAGTGAATTTTTAGGAATAATTATCATGAGGTGGATCAAAAATGCCCTAGTTTTTGCTCTTTTATAGTCTGAGACGTTTAGCTGCGTCTTCGTCCGTGGGCCCATAACACTTGGGGGGTCGATTATCTACGAAGGTATGCCCTTCAAGAAACATGGAGATCAAGTTGGATTATCGGGAAAAAAGTGGTTTGTTGGGTCGGACCCCAGTCGCCCCCCTCCCTGTTCAATCAACTTCCGGCTGAAAGCAATGCTGAAAATTTTATTAAAGGAGAAGCTTTACAATGTATTGGAATAGTCTGATCTCGTTAAAATAACCGGGCGCTAGCCGATTTGCATACGTCTATGTCGGTCGCCAAGGGCGGTATACGGACCGGAAGTTGCCCTTTACTGACATATCTCTCAGATTATGTACGAAGGTATGCCCTTTGGTCAAACTCTTCATTTTGACCCATCAATCAATGATCAAACATTTGCATACAATTAGGATGGGAGGATTTGGCCATATTTGAATGTCACGTGACGTCATTGGCCCATATGTGAACGATTATCTACGAAGCTCCCAAATTTGGGCCAAAGCTAACTAACCACTAACTATGCATGAAATCATAATTTTCATACGATTTACGAGTGGCAGGGATTCCATAACCCAGTGAGAAAATGCTAAAATTCCTATTGAATAATTCCAAGCCAAGAAAGGAAGTAAATGCAAAGGAAGCCACCTGATTCCCACCGATTCTGCTCGAATTTGTCACACTTATTCATTTTTCCATAACAAACCCGTTTTCCAGATTTTCAGCTCATTTGATCTATTGTGACTCCCACAGTCAAATTTTGAAGTCTTTGCCTCATTTAATTTATTTTTTCGATTTTAAAATTGTATTATTATTATTTAAAAATTAATTTAAAAAATGATTCATCGATTTGACTGAAATTCTTGTCTCTTGAAGGGCATATCTTCGTTATAATCGACCCCCTAGTGTTATGGGCCCACGGACTATCTGTCATGGCTCGGTTGAGAATGGTTTCTACCCCTTTACCAGAGACATCGTCCGGGAGAAATAGAGTTTCAAATATTTATGTTGGTAAACATGGAGAGTACCTTGGTGGCTAGCGCACTCTGTTTAGTTTAGTTGTATGTATATAACCGTCGTGACGAATTAGTGACAACCGTACCTGTTGAAATCTTTTGGTATTTTATTTTAGGGTTTGTTCTTCTCTCAAATTATCATCTTTCTTAGGTAGGCATTCAAGGGTTTAAATTAACCTATGACATACTCATGTTCTGACGAGGAATCCTCCGCAAAAGTAGGTAGGCCAACTGCTCACTTTGTCGTGCCCAATGATTTTCTTTTGTACAACATTGTAATGCTCTACTTGTTGGCGTTATTCAAATCTGAAGATGTCATCATTAGTGGTAAGAAACTGGTCGTCAACCAAACACGAATGAACTCTTATGAGAGTCCCAGAAGATGAAAGAGGATGCATGTTTCTTTATTTTTCCATAGACATATCAGAAACACTCATGTAATTAATGTATTTTCCGCAATTTGGTACGTTTGTGGCTTCTTTACGCTCAAGGGGAGGTCTTAACGTCAATTTTGTGCTGGAATTACATATAAACATACATTCCCATCACGCCGTTCACTTTCGAGGTAGGCGTGGTGAAAATAGTCGAATTTTTGGTGATAGGCCTGTGAGGCTGACATTTCCAACCAATCAAATAACTTTTCATACATATGTGTGAAAATTCCACAGAAGAAAAACCATTCGCTTTGACCGGAAATCAAACCCTGATCCATTGAAATCGGGCCGAGTGTTTAAGTCAGTTAAGCTACTCAGGTGTTCTTCTCCTATGAATTTTTTGTGACCTCTAAAGCAACGTACTTGCACGTGTCTCCGTGAAACTAATATCGTGGATAATCTCGGCCTCCTAAAATATTTTATACATTTTCATTTTCAGATCATAAATTTTATGCCAGGATAAGCATAAGAGTTGGCTAAATGCTGTGGATGTGTGGTATCCGAAAAGTGTCTGCGGTGTGACAATGGATATGGTTAGGAATGGGTGGGTGATGAAATAATATGCATGAATGACAGGTCTAGAAAACCTCTTTTTTGCGGTACATGATTTTTAAAGGGCGGATTCGTCATATTTTTTATTACTTCTTGTCATTTCAGTGGCCGTATCCGGGTACGTCAATCTCCATCAACCGTAGACTACCTCTACCATATCCTTCCTCCTCATGCTCACATCTTCTGCGTGATCGACGTCTTTATTTTTGGGCCGACAAAGTAAGATGTTCTGTGTCATGTTAGGCCCTGTTCTTCTTAGTGCACCGAGGGGGAAGAGAAGTGAGGAAAAGTGTCACGTGGTCTTTCTCAAAAGGTTTTAACCTCTTCCCCTCCAGCTATTCTTGCAGCTTCCTCCACGCGTGGAATGTCGACCGAAAACGCAGGCGATGACATCTACTGGGGGATTGAGCTATGACCCAGCACTCTGTGCCGACACAGTCGATGCGAAAAGTGGCCGCCAAAGGAGATTTGTCTTCTGCGCCTCAATTGCGACTGTCACTTAAAATTTCTCTCCCGGTCTCGTTGCCAGTCTACTTAGTCTAAATCTTCACCGCGGACACTGCGTCTGCCCTCTTCTCCTTTCTCTAAATCTCAGGATCCTTAACATTTCGTTACTTCCCTTTCAGTGTAGGCAAGGATTACGAGGGCTATATATATATACGTGCGTCAGTAATCGTTTTGAGTGACTTCTGAGTGTGGCAATGTGAAGAATAGGCGGCATCGTAATGCTGGGGTTGATGGATTTTTTTAATATGGTTCATACCCGTCAGAGATTTTGGCAACGCATTTGGGGAGAGGTTGAACAACTGACGGTGAAGATGCAAAGAAGATGACCATCTTCTTGGGGAAAAATCTAACTCCCAGATGTTGATGAAATAAGCGGGAGTAGAAATGTAATCGTAGACAAAATACTACCATTTGAAAAGGACACTGAAAATAAAGAAGAACAACCATCCTATTCTGCTCTTTATTTCGGTGAATACAAACTGTATAATTTGTGAAAAAGGAGTAAAAAAAACCAGCATTAATTACTATCGCTGTCAAGTGGAAATTTTAATTTTTTGCCTTTCGTCTATGACGATAATGTTTTTCTTCCTTCATATATTTACTCGCATTTTGTTTGTAAAACCGTTTAAGGAGATAGCTGCAAACTAAGGGAGATAAATAATAATATTACCATAAGACTCGTCTGCCTACCTTCGATAAAACAAGGCGTTCCTATATATTGGAACTCTAAGCTCTCCTTCATCAGCATAGTTTGTAATTTACGCTGACTGAGCAGAACTGTGGGTGTCAATTACGTTTCCGAGATCATTTTTTATGGCTATCGAGAAATAGGAAGGAAGGGGGAATTTATACACCATAAGGCACGCAGTATTATACTTAATTGCTAAATATAATGGACAAAGCCATAAAAGCCTAGTAGGCCATTATCATGGCCTAGTAGACCCGCCATGGGGATTTCAACTGTCTCAGCAGGAGTGCGTTAGCGCTTCTAATGGTACCAATATTTCACTGCGTGTTATCTATAAATTTGCTCTAAAGAAAAAATTGATTGAGAATTAACAGAGAAAGAAACTTAACCATGAAACTTAACCATGGATGGACTTAACGTGAAGTCATTTCCTCGCAATCGGAATTGTAGTTCATTTTATACGTTTTACTATCCATTATTGGCACAGGAATCTAGCCCAATTTAAGGAAACAAAGTATTATTTTGGTACCATTTTTGACACTCAATTTAGTATTTAAATCATTCGCAGGATATTGTTCAGTTAAAAGGTTTCCCAAGAACTATGTTGTTTCCCCGCACATGTATTTTCTTTAATATCTCCTTCTTACTTCTAGTTGTTCTAAAATTAAAACCAGGAACTAAGTGGCATAAATTTGACATGAAATCCTCATATGATATGGAAAGTAAAACTTAGTATAGGAAATCTTTTTCTTCTTTCACAATGAAGTACATTCATATTTGAGGAGGTGATTCAGTAAAATAATGCTAGTTACTCTAAATCTATTAAAATATATTACTAGTAACTTGGCATGGAATAGGATAAACGTAACAGGTACAATACTTTGTACAGAACTAAGTACAATTATTTTTAAATATATGAACACAATGGATGTGTGAATGATTGGTGATATTTGGCATATTAATATTGGTAATAATATTTTCTACCATAGGTACTAACCCCGCAGGTCAATGCCACTACCCCGCAGACGAAGTTCACGTCCAGCAATGCTAAAAAAATTATGGATGCTGAAACCTTTGGGTTCGTAGCGGCTGATACTTGCAATAAAGCTCCTGTTTCAGGCATTGGGTACATTTCAGAATTACAAGAGTACCTATTCAATATCTTATAGTGATACTTCTTTAAAAAATAGTTTAGAGAATACGGATAGTTCTTTTTGCTTAAGGGACATTCGTCAGAGAATAGAAAATTTGATCTTCGATGAAAAACGTAATAATCGCTTTCACTGTGCAAGAATAGATGGTTATGACTCAAAATGCCATTAAACTTGATTTGACCTACGATAATCAGAAAAAAGCATAGTATGCGTTCCACTGGCTTACATTGTAGCTATTTATCAAAATAATAATGATAAAACATGTATCATGTAATGAAAGCTTCGGTGAATATACTTAAACGATTCCATTAATTATTATTTCGAAGCAAAGACTATGCATTTCATTTTCAGGCGAGGGAGAAATTTCTCAGTCTGGTATGAAATTAAATTTAAATAAGTACAGGCTGTTAATTTTTTTCTTTCCTCCTTAGATAGCATAGAAGTCATAAACAGAAAATGTTGATGATGCCTACTTCTTCATCGACTAACGTTCTCTCTAGCGGGATGGATAATCTAGAATTTCCCGTGGGTGTTGACTTCAAGTCATTACAAATAATGGAGAAAGCAATAAAGATTTGATCAATAAACCACTAATGCAGTGCTGTGATTGCCATTTCTTTTTCAAATGACCTATGACCCCCACAAAGTTTAGATTAGTCACTGTAAATCGACTCGTCGTTAAAATTAGTGTTCTGTGAGTTTTTTTTTAATCAAGTAGGTATCGTTATATTAGGGAACATATATTTTTTAAACATTTTGTTGACCACTCAAGGATAAACTAGTACAAATATTTACAGCCGAGAGGACGAAGGCAGTAAATGACTATCATGTGGTTCAAGATAATTGGCAATAGATGGTTATAAGTTAGCGAGTAAAACTATTCAGCTGTCTAATAAATACCTTCATAATTTTAAGTATCTACGCCGAAATTAGAAATTATGTTATTGTATGTAAACTATTATTGAGTATCAATAACTGGTTTAATAAGAGGAAGTACTTTATACTATTATAACATGCATGATGGATGCCTTTCCTACTAACGATAATAGGGACATAAATCTATTATAGATGGCAACACATTCATCTGTCCGGTCTTAAAGTCATAGCATCGCGTGCTAAACGAGGCAAGCCATTTCTTTCACTACAGTATCACCATCATTGAACTACCTTTGCTATTTTAATTCGGAAAGAGAATAATCCTTCACCAAAAAAGAGATAAAGTGGAATGCAAAAAATACAAATCAGCAATAATGGCGATTATTAATACTCGTGTACGGAACAAATATATGACGCAGAAAAATGCCTCGCTATGAAACTCGCGCTGTTCTTCATTTTCACATGACGTCGTTGATGGATGCTTTGCACTAACCGTTATTGAGTCGAAGCAGTCTCGTTTTCAAGGACCGGTTTTCGTCTTCAGCGATTGCTTCGTGTATACCCGCTCTGCTATTACTAGACGAGGTGTTGTTTCGAATGGAACACAGCTAATCTGAACTCCGTCATTTAAATTCAATATCAAAATTGTAAATACACCATCAACTTATCCACGTTATATTCAGCCTATGCCAACACTCAGTTCCTCTTCATATCAGTAAAGAGTTACATGTTGAAGAAAATATGGACAAAAAATATCTTATTTCATATGATCTTTGCCTGTGGTTAACATGTGGTAAAGTGCGTAACTCTTAATTTTTCTGACCTTGAATTGACGAATATGATTCATGAAATTAAACTCATCTGACAACTTAAATGGAATTCAAAGGTGTGGGAAGTAAAAGCTTGTAATTTATTAAGGTATGATGGAGTATATATTTAATCGATTTCCATACTATACTGCCGTATCATTTTCTCGAAAAATCAGTCAGAGTAATAAAGCCTGGGTGTGCCCTTTGCTATCGCATTATATTTCGTTTCTTGTGTGTACCACTTGGTTTATAAGAGCATCCTAATGTAACTATTACAAATTTGATGTTAAATTGGTTCCAAAGAAGAAAAGCAGATATTTTAATGATGTTTTTACGAAAATTATTTGGTTGCATCAGATTGTATATATTTGGGCTGGGAACCGAGTTTGGTAGAAGGAGTAAACATGTCTATGTTTGGATCAAGCTATTTTACATTTCCAAGATATTTCTCTAGCCAATGAAGAACAGGTTCAGGGTAAAGGGATTGCCTCGGTTTAATTGATAATATATGTGTACATGTTCTCTGTCTGTTAGTGTTAAAACCCGATCCCACTAGTTGACAATTCTTATTCTTGCAATTGTAATGGTATATTACACCTGTATTTTACTTTTTTGCCTTTCACGTAGTATGAGCTAAGCGTATTATTAATACCGAAATTCCTCTGCGGCTGTTATTCATTTCACCAGAAAATTTCAATTTATTTTAAGGGCTCCGCAGTAAAATCGGTGGTATATTTTCCTCTCTCAGTATTGTCTTGTCGGTTTGGATATTACCTTTGCCTAAGTACCTATAAAACCAACATATCGCGAAAATGACTATAACTAGGTGCTCAGTACTCTAACCTTTAATTTATTTATTTTTTACGTTGTTTTTTTTTTCGTTTAAACCAATGTCTATTTTGCTATTATCCCGCATTACAATGAAGTTAACGATTTTACCTTTATATTTTCGACTAAAATAATTTATTTTGTAACTTTTAACTATTCCATTGGTGCTTAGACAACACTATCTCTTATCTCAAGAATATAGAGGACCCCAAAGAGGGAATGCAATGCTGGGACTGTCTAAAAACAGACTCATCAGTGGGTCGAATTCCAATGGTGATGACCAGTTCTGACTTGATCGTACAATCTCAGCGGTTCTTTATAATTTTCTCTCTCAAATGCTGTTGGACCCTTTAATAATACAATAATAATTATATTTTCAATTCCCTGAAAGGTTGCAATGCAAAATGGAGTTCGACAGGAAGTTCGATCTTATGCTATAACTTATCTTATGATCATTGAGATATGTAATAGCATAACTTAGAATTTTGAAAGAACTAAAAGTTATCAATAATTAAAAAAAACAAATAAATAGAAACCAAAGATTATTTTCACATGTTAAGAAATGGAAAGTACATAGGAGGTTATTTTTAAACATAAATATTTATCTTTTAAACCGAACTGCTTTTATCAAACTTTATAAACCACTATATTTAAACGTATATTTTGCTGAATGTTGTATAAAATATATAGTTAATCATGTACAGCCCCTAGGAAGTATAATAAATATACGAAACGTTAGCATAAAAGAGTATTAGTTGGTTCCACCGTTAAAGTTCATAAATTTAATTTTATTCATATCCGAGGTACTTATAGAGAAATGTATCCTCTATCTGATATGGAGAACATAGTCTTACCTTTCCGCGCCATTTTTCTCGCAAGTTGAACTTGAAATTACATTGCATGAAATGCGAGAATGGTAAAAACACGGGAAAAAATAGAATTTTTCTGTCTAACATTAATGCCTTTTACACGGATAACGGTTTCTAAGAAGCAAAAAATCCCGGGGATTCGATAAAAAATAAAACATGAATCCTACCAACTTATATTTTGAGTTATTCACTAATTACTACGATAATCTACGACACCGCTACGTCGGCGTCTATGGCTATAAAAAAATGTTAATTAAAAATATATTCGTGCTAAAATCTGCATATCTTAATTTTGGTTTTCAATATCTAACGCTTGCCATCAGGGAAAACAGGATATTTTAAACGATTTTGAATTGAGTATTTGTTTTGACTCACACAGTCGCGGTGGAACCGTCTTAGCCATTGATCATCCATAATAGACCTATATCTCCAGAAAAGTAAAAATGTGAAAATAAATAGAGGTTGAGAAGAGAAATCGTCTGAATATTCAAGCAGTAATGTATTTAGGTTCTAATATTGGTTCATTTAAGTAATGAACTTTTTAAAATCCTATTATTACTTTTATTTTTTCTGCTTATTAAAAAAGCACTTTATTTTATGACAGCCTGATTTAATTTAATATTGTATTTTTAGCACTAATGAAGCAATATAAATCTGGCGGTACGTCAGATGTGACTACATGTTTTTATACATAGACCAATACTGAATTCTACCTTGATTATAATTGCGCATATTCTATATAAGATATAGATAACGAATGAAGTACGTATATCACATTTTATATCGCAGTGTTTATTTCTTCGAACGGAAGACGGGGTAGGTCTTAGTCAAACGATTCGTTCAAGTGCAACGCTCCCTTGAGCATTTACACATTCCGGTCATCTTTCCCGCGCAGACACTGCCGGAATGGGGTGGGGGGAAGTGGAGGGGTACCCAACCACCTTTTAGTCTCCGTCGTCTCCCTGTCCTCTTGACGATTATTTCCTTCAGCCGCCTTCCTCCGCCATGCACCCTCCCCGCCTTCGCAGTCGTATTTTTGCCGAGAGAGGAGAGGAGAGTCATTCCCCACTTCAAAATCCCGCCGCCCTCTTACCGTCCTCTCCTCGAATCAATTTTGCGGCGAGAAGCTTTCATGTGTGAAATCACTGGCTTTGTTTTCACTCCCCTGCCACTCCATGCCGGCCACCCTCTCCGCCCGCTCTCGTTCCATTACCGCTCACGAGTCCCGTCGCCCTACTTGCCTCCCTCAACCGCCGGGCCGCCCCAGGGCGCGATCGTCGACACTTCTGTCCCTATGCCCTCGATCGAAAAGGCCTTATGGTAGTTTGAGCGAAAAAAATCACCTAGAATTTGATGAATTTGGCCTCACTTCAAAGAAAAAACTCTCATCTTTCCAATGCTATCGAAATATCAACCTCTTGCTGAACTACTTTTCGGGCAATTTGCCTAAAAATATAAGCTGTTATACATGGGATAGATTATGGTTGCGCGCTCCTGAGGGAGAATATTAAATACATTAGGAACTTCTAGCGCCTAGATTTCGTCAAACGACTAACGGTGTGTAGATAGCATGTTTTCTCAACTATTAATAAAAAATAATCTATTACTCACCACAGTAATTTTTACAGAATCGCAAAAAACCTGCTATTTTGAAGGGTTTTCAGCCGTATGGCGGGAAAATATGAGTCAAGTTAGAGACTTATGTAGCTTTATTTATTTAATTACTGAGAATTTTGGTCATATATAATTATATCCTTGCGCCATTAATATTACTATTTTTATTTCATACTTCTTACAAACGATGAAAAAAAAAATAATTTGAATATGGTCTCCATTATGACTAGGGAACTATCTCGCTCAAACCACCTTAACGCCCACGATATTAAATGATCCTTGTTAGAAAATGCACTGTTCATTTAAGGTGGTTGAAGCGTTTTATTATTACATACAGATATGCGTGAAATTTTTCATCTGTGTCCTTATTAAGAGGTGATACCTCAATGTTATCGATGAGTTCCTCTCGGGTTTCCAACCGGCCTTAGGCTTTCCATGATTGCCGATGTTTCGGCGGGAAACTTTCCTGCGAACCAAAACCGTCCGCATTCAGAGCCTTGAAAATGGCAGGAAAGTCTCCTGCCGAACCGTCGGCAATCATGGAAAGCCTAACCAGGGGTGTCATTCTGTAATTCGTCGGTTCCGTACCGATCGGTTGGGCTTCCTAACCAACCGACCGGTTGAGATTCCGTACCGACTTGGACTCAGCCACCGACGGAGCCTATTTCAGCGATTCTGTATGCAAGTCGGTGCCATTCCAGTCGGTTAGGTAACTCCTCCCACAAAATGTTCCCCCCTCCTCACAATTTTCCGAGTGTTTCCGAAGCTGACGGCCACATGCTGTATTCCCACCAATGGAAGACGATAGAACAAACAAATGACTATCGGAAGCCGCCTAGTGCTCTCGGGGTTGAAAACAACAACAGAAATCAACGATGTCGAAAAGAGAATGATCGTATAATAATTTTGAGCAATGTGTATTTGACAATTAAAATAAGTGCATTATACTTAAAGCACATATCTAGTAGCGTCCGTGAGAATATGAAGTATCAGTAAAAGACGTTGAGTGCTACGAGATTAAATGAAGTGTGCGAAGTGAGAATGAATCAGCTGTGATCGTTTGAATCCAGAAATAACTTTCAAAATTTCAATTTAACCTGTATATTGATTGATTATATTTATTGATTGAGATCCGACATTTAACAGCGTTTCGCATTTGGAATTTCTAGTTGCAGAAAAGGCATTACGTGTTGTACCGATATAGTATTTAATCTTCCAAAGATTGATAGAATTGTTCGTTGAAATAAATTGAACAGTGGCGTGATATCGAAAATAGAAAATCCGTGAATGTATTATATATTGTAGGTATGGTATTGAAATATCCTTTTTGGTATATTATTCTATATTCGTGGTTTTAGGACAGTGAAATTGCTGCGCGCTCGTGCCATGAAACATTTATTATGTAATTTCGTGGAGCAAAGTTGAATGTAAAATGAATTTAATGAGTGAAAAATAAACACATATGGTGAAAGAAATTTAAGTTGAGTGTAGAAGTAAGTAAATTTGCTATTAGCACTCTTGGTTATTGTACGTTTAGGTACCTATTGGCAAGTAGTGTTGTTACCACACCATGGTGTTGTCCAACACATTGTTTCAACATTATTTGATGAATAATCCGAAATTTATTATGATAGAGTGATGATTTACAGTTCAATGCAAAAGATTCATAAAATATATCTCCTCAACTACGAAAATAGAGGCCGGAAGCAAACAAACATCAGTATTAATACGAACTTTCGTTACCCTGGCCCAAAATCGGGGGATAACATAGGTATCGCAAATGTGCGAAATCGCCTATTTCCTGAAATCAGAAGCTACTTTAGTATGTAATCTAGTTAAGTAAGTGACCCCATACACGATGTAAGATTATAATATGAAAACTTTCAATGGGAATCATCCATTTAAGAATAGCCAAACCGCAATAATAGGCATTCACCGCGGACAATTTTTGGCAATTATCATGAAAAATATTCCGGTGACAGTATGCTGAATAGCCTATATATGGTGCTATTTACGTACAATTGTTAGTGCCAAATAGTAAAAACTTTTTAACGGCCAAGAGAATACAATGCAATACTACGGAATTCTAGTTGTGTAGAAGTTTCTCTTATAGATCATCACCTTTATGACCTTAAATTCATCGACTTTTGCATTTGCTCTCTTAATAACAAATTACGTCGCTATTACATCCATGAATATATGTTTAATCATTATTACAAGTATCAAATATCCCATTTCGGGCTAAAAATCCAAATTAATTATCGATTTGCTTCGGTGTTTCTCAAGCAAACCGACTGATTCTCCGCCGCACCGACAGCTTTTAGGTGTCGGTGCGATCCACCGATTCGCACCGACTGGAGCTCGCCGGCGCACCGGTCGGGTGCGTACAGAATCGCACGGCTGCTCTCTCTCGTCGGTGTGACGTCACACCCGACGAAAAGCCTACCGTACCGATCGGTTTGGAGTTACAGAATGACACCCCAGGTGGGAAAATCGAGAACAACTCATGAGCATCATTCGCCGGGAAAGCCTGAAATCATGCATGTTATCGATTTGGTTTCTTCGGTATTCTATGCTATGTTAGGACGTAGACTTAAGTCACATGACATATTGAAATAATTTGTTTACATAAGCATAGATTTTCTCCTAAATGCGAAATAATACGTTTCATAATATTATGATACTTGATAGCAAATATCAGGGTATCATGCCGAGTGAAAAACGCGTAGGTAGGTAGATAGTTCTGCACACAAAAGTGAAAAAACTGCATGTTACCGATTTGGTTTCTTGGGAATTCTATTCTATTTTAGCACGTAATATTGTGTAGTATGACTTATTTTTTGAGTAATTCGCTTACTAATAGAAATATTTTCGCCTAAATGCGAAAGTGTACGTTTTATGTTATTATGATGGTTGTTTGCAAATATCAATGTGTCATGCTGAGTGAAAAAAGCATTTTTGTTTTATTAATTTCGCTTAAATTTCTGGAATTTGCTAGAATTTTTTCGACTTAAGTACTTGAAATTTCATTAAAAATAAGCACTCAATGACTATCAATTACCGCTCCAGCCACCTAAACTGCCCCGCGTAAACTAATGACTCCACTTCGAATTAATAACCTCATTGGTGATATGGCCATATACTTATAAGGCTAAGTTTAAACGGAAGAGAGTAAAAATCCCCTCGATTTTTACTGGCGCAGACCCCTACGTACTGGATTTCTTTCTTCAACTCAGCAAATGTCTTACCTCTCATCATCTCTTCCGGCAATTATGTGTTTTCCCCCTTCTCCGCTTACTCAACATACTTCTATCCTAACCATCTACTATCTCTCCTGAAGTTTCTTCTCCTCAATCACCATACCAAACAATTCCTCGTTTGTCTGTCTTTTCATCCACCAGCACATATTCCATTCTCCATTTTCCTCCACACCTTTATCTCTAACACCGGCAGACTATTCTCGTCATCCTTTCTCACAGTCTACGTTTCTGCACCATGCAACGCTACACCTCATATTAAACTCTCCGCCAGTCTCTTCCTTACAGCCTTATTCAAGGTCCCCGTCATCTGCTTGATTTTACTTGACGTACAACATGTTTTAATGCTTGAAGAAAACATTAGTGATTTATGCTAAATGAAAAGTTATCGGTGAGATCTCTGTTGCAATTTTTTATTTATTTCAGAATTTTAAAATGTTTCTGTTAATTTACTTTGTCTGCACCTTGTCCTCAAATATAAGCTTTAATATCCAGATGCTATACCTTCATAACCTCTTTTTTATTGATAAATCATTTTTGTTCGGCATTTCCTTAGTTCTTATTATAATTTAAAAATTTTATCTCTCATTAGTCCGTACAAATTATAAAAAGAACCCGCAAAAAATAACCACGCCCACAAAATAAATGCTGTAGGTCACAAAGAAGCAAATACATATGCAGTTGCGATGCTTTGGCGATGAGGTAATTACGATATATTATTTCCCAAGACCTGTTTTCTCCCGGAGGAAAAAATAAGATTTTATGTGCACAGTAAGCAGTTAGCACTTCAGCAGTCTCGGCCGTTATCGTCACTTTTCCTAAATCACTGCTTCACCTTGAAATTTCCCACATCAATTGTAAATAAAACCGTACCTGATACGATTTTATAATTTAGAAAATCACTTTAGCCGTTATCCCATCCCTATACCTCATTCGCGTTGGCTGTATTTTGCTTGCAGGGCGGGGTAGGTATATTGAATCCACTTTGATACAAAGACTGGGTACTCTAGTTTTCTTCCCATCTACGAATGCCAGGTGCCAAAGAACTTCACGACTATTCTAGCCTATTCAGCTTCAATTGATTGGAAAGAAGTAGGTGGATCCCGTGGAAACGGCGAATGTCACGCATCGCCATCGGGAAAGACTTTACTTTGCTGGTTTCCGAGAGCAGATATTTCATTGAGGAATAAACTATAACCTCTCAAAATGTAAAATGCTTAGGCTTGGGCAGATGAAAGGGTAATTATTTAAGCTGTATGCTAATGAATAATTTTATATCTATATCCAAGAGATACAAAATATATGGCATACAATATTAGCACAGTTTTAGGTCTGTCGTGTGTCGAAGACAGTATAGGATTAGATAATTTAGAAAATGATATCTCTTGCCACAGTTGAATGTCTTTCAAAGTCAACTAGACTTGAATGACAAACTTTATTACCATTTGGGACTTCAGTACCTACCATATCCAGTCCATATCAAGTTCTTTGCCGACTTTGAGAGTACATATTGAGACGCAATTGCAAATACACAGCCACTGGATGACAAATTTAAAATACTAAACTCGTATGTGAGGTACACATTTTATCTAAAAGCTTCAATTCGTTGCATTCTAGTCACTCATCGACCAACTCCTCAGATGACGCTAGAAATAAAGCATGATATTTAGATTAAAAAATAGGATCCATGGGATGTACTGAAGATATAAAAATCCCATGGTGTTTTCAATTGAATAAGACTATGAAAAACCTTATACCCGAAGCAACAGAGTCATTATTGGGCATCGAGCAACCGGGATTTAAAGAATATGTAGGAATATCTAATTGTAAGAGGCATAGATTTAATCGAAACAACCAAGGGCAGCAGAATTCACGCAGATATCGTTGACGACTATTTTACAGCTAATAGCAATAATACAATCCCACCTGAGTTAACCGAAAGAAATGAGGAAATTGGTTTAGGCGAAAAAGTAATTTTTTCACATGTGAAGCAGTCTAAAGTCATTAAATCATGTAGAAATATTGCCTAAAACTCTCTCGAGGCCGCGATAAAATCAAATAGGATTTTGCAAAGCATTTATTACCTACGGTATTATCAATAGCTACCTATATGTTCTTAATCATCACTTCACTTATATATCCAATGACTTGGAAATGATTCCCACCGGTCAATAGGAAAAACATGCTCAGCAGTTCAAATGCTAAAACGAATAGTTTTCGAACATATCAACAATTAACGCACGGAACAATCGCCGCTTGACTCTATACAATATAGGGCTGTATTACTTAACTTCACTGAATACATAGGACAAGCGATATATAGACACTGCCTGTTTTCTTTGATTTATCTAACGTATTCAACTCAGGTAAACATGCTCTCCCACCGCAGTAGTGTTCTTAATACTATATTCTTTATGAGACGTCAAAGTCAAAATTTTTGCTGTGCATCTTATTGAGATACCGTCCAATTCCATTTTAATGATAACAGGAGCATAGATAGATCTTGCATATACTTTCCTCCAAGTGTCTCTCATCTTTAACATGTGAGGAGAATCTACGCCCCCTGTTGCTGATAAATCATTCGGGGATTATATAGGTATTCAACTTATACTAAAGACCATTTGTCGTAACAGAAGTCGCACATTCCATCACATTACTCGTGAAAGAGAATGTATTTACTTCTTGGCAGTGAGGAAGTTTCAATTCTCGCATTTCAGATGGCAGCGTTGTATTACTCCACATATTATTAAGGAAAAAATGATATTGATCGGTGAATGTACAGGTGCCATTCAGTCCATTATACTTGTGACAAATGATGCCTCGACACCATCGCCATCTAGATTATGATGAGTCCCTAAATGTCACTGGGCATGCGCGACAGGACAAGGTAGGTATAAATAATTGAAAAGATCATTTATTTATCATTGTCTGACAAAGTTTGGGCGGAAGGTACGCACCTGCTAGATTGGAGTAGCCATCATTCAAATCGACACATGGGAAAGCAAGCGAACTCCACAGATTGGTGATGTTCATATTATTTTAGAACAAAGTCATAGAATTAAATTAAAATAAAGCAATAAGGTATTTAGACCCAGTTTTACACATATCGTTACTCATTTTATCGGTATGATAACTGATTTGGTTGCACTTGTCCATTAACAGCGCTCATGTCGACCGATAAATAGGTATGAGTACTCCACAAGACGTTACCTCTCAATTAACATCCGATTAACCAGTTGGCTACATTATCTGATGCATAACGTTAACCAGACATTATAAAACCTGGCCTTAGAATATCTATGTAGTATAAAAGAGTCCTTGCTTATTTTCTGGGAACAGAGGTTCATTACCATATTTTCCGGAGTCGGGGTTGCCAATTAAAAAATAAATCAAGCAAAGTAGCTGAGTTGGCGAAGTAGCTGAGAAAAGAAATTAGGTGTGGTTGGTATTTTTGTGTTCTTGGTAGTGAGGAAATTTCAGAAGAAAGAGTCAGAGGAAGAAAAGGAAGAAGCAGAATAATTATTTATGCATTAAAAGAATTTTTTTACGTTTAATTATTAAAATTTCTGAGCCTATTTTTTAAAATTGATATAATTGTGGAAACATCATTTTAAATATTAGTTTATTACGGGATTACAAAGATAACGCTGTACGAACTTGGCGTATCACCGTATCTTTATGAAAATGAGACTTGATGGTTCACTTATTCAAAAATGTAAGTGTATATTTTCGAGGTCTGGCGAAAAGTAGTTTAGGTTTAGTTCCTTAAGTGGTGTGCCACGTAATCACTCACCCGACCCACGCATGATATATTTAACGTTTTTCTGCTTCTTTTAAAGTTCTTCTTCGAGTTATCTATCATGCACGTGCTATTAACGAGAACATTTAAAGTACAGGACTGTACTATTTTGGCGGTGGCGGTAATAGCGTTCATTCGTGGAATTCAAAGAAATATATTTCGTTACGAACGCCTTTTCTGGGGTAATTTTGCTTCAACGACTCCTAAGGGTAAATGTAGTGGATTCATCAAGGAAAAATATTAAAATTCGAGCCAGAATAATTTTTGACCGGTTTTTTCGCTGACAGTCTATGGCAACAAACATCTCAGGCTGAGACGCTGAGCTGTAATTCATGCCCAAAATCTTATCTCTTTTATAAATTAATCAGTCTTTGATTGGATTTTTGTCACGTGTGTAAGTGGCTTGTCACTAAATTTCAATAGCACCTTAATAGATCTGCGATAAGGGGGTATTAATTTGATAGCTAATGCCTTTTTTGGCCTGTTATTGGGGTTAATAGTCCTCGCCCCCCGTCGCTGAAGCACAGGTGGTCGTTGGCTACCTGATTGGAATATCAACTCTTTAGAACTAAATGCTATTAAATACGCGTTATAAGATCGGGAACAAAGATAACAGCTAAACTTGACTCGGTTTACTGTAATGAAGAGGTGTTGAAGTTGAAGAGGTTTGAAACATGGGTAATCGAAATTCCAATTTGAAAAGTTGAAGGTCTCCTACTGATCTTAAAACAGTTTCTGATAAGTTTCAAGATAAAAGAGTCTGTAAAGCTTTAAAATTCCTTACTGTATTCCTTGGTGTTCAGATAATTGTGAAAAAGATTTTTGTTGAATAAATCTGGGAAAACTAGCTTCCTTTTTGGTATGTAAAATCGGTTCATAAAATTTTGATGAAAAATTCCTTACTGTTTTGGTGGAAAAGATTGTTTATCACATAATGTTTCAAACCCATATTTTGTAAAAATACAGATAAGTTATTTGCAACCTACAGTACAGATTTATGTGCGTTTCAATTTTAAGGCATAACTAACAGATGACTGCAGTCATTGCATTTATCCTTCAAATATTGTAATATTTTTGTATTTTAGTAATGCTTAGCTAAACGTGTTTGTTTAATAAATTAAAAATAGATTAAAGACTACTCCTCAGAGTATTTGCAGCCGTCTTATTGAATAGGTAACCGGTGTTTCAGGGTATCGACTACGTTTTGACCCAATCCACCAAGGACACCTTAGCTAAGCACGATGCCACCCTTCCAAAAGTCAACCCGACAGAATCTACAGAAAACTGCATGTACAGAATTCTGCATCACTGAGCATCTTCAAGAAATGACATATCTTCCCATCTTATGAGTTCAAGTTTTTTTTAACCGCTGGAAGGATATCAAAATTTTATTCTGATGCCTAGTTATTTCTATATTCAATAATTTCCATTAAGATTTTGGGTGAAGTTTCTTCTATATTTTCTACCGATAGAAATAGACCGTCATAAATTACCAGTATTACATCCTGGTTAATTGAACTTTGTCTTTTTCCAATCGCAATATTTTCTGCTAGGTTATAAGAACGTAGGGAAAAAATATAATTGAGAAAAGAAGAGTCAATTGCGTCTACTTTTCCATTCATTGATAGAGTTATCTGTCGTGTCCATACGATTTATGTCTTAATCCCTACTAACCAAAAGCTCCTTTAATGGGAAAGCAATTCAAATGCATTCTGGGCGGCAAAATCAGAATTTCAATCACATTTCAGCAGTCGCTCATTGGATAGAAAAAAAGCGCGATGCACAGCCTTCGTCGAAAGAGCAATCTTGATGCGCGTATTCGAATTCGAGCAACATATCCCTCTTATCCTCGTTGTGTGTGGGGTCTCCTTGGTTCTGGCCTCCACGAAGATGTAGACGTCAGAATACGTCCATTCCTCGTGTTAGTTTGCAAGACAGTACGACGAAAGAGCCATCTAGCCCCTCCCTGTTCCTTTAAGTTCCCCATTCCACCTTGTCCCGATCTGGTCCTTTTATAGCCCTTAATTACTAAGCAGAGACGAGGAGGTGGGGCTGTGGATCGACCCTTTGGCGGATTGCGGATGGAATAAGGAATGAGAGATGGGCTGGCGAGCGTGATCGAGGACTCATAGAGCTCTGTTTAAGGGAAGGAGCCGAGCTTGGGGTTCTGCCTCCTCTACGGTGTCTGCGCAGTACCGCCGGCCGGCCAGCGTCTCTTGGACTCTTTTTAAGCGGTCGTCGACGTTGATTCTCCGACCGACCGACCGAACCGCACACAGGCTCTAGCATTCCCCGTTATAGACTTGCTCTCCCCTTCCTTGTCCCTTCGAAACGACGTTCCTTTTATGCAATTAACATGGGCCCGAACACGCCTGCGGGTAATTTATCTCGGGGATGCATCAATCCAGTTGGGTCTGTCAGCGGCTGGGCCAGTTCTAATGCAGCCGATCGGCAATTGATTGACTGACGCAAGGCGTGTAAAGCGAATTATTAGACCAAACTTGAGCTTATTTTTAGCATACGCACAGGAAATCTAGCTATCCACTGTAAAAATATTTTTAAATATTGAGAGCGTGTTGTATATAATATATATGCTAATAAAAATGTCAGGTTGTAGGAAGTGTGAGGTTATAAATACTTTTGTCACAATTGTGACAATATATAAATAAAAAACAAAAAGAATCACATTGACATTGATTATTTTGGTAGCGCGGCCACCTTCTTCAGCAAAACATAGGTATAGGATCCAATCATTCCTATACATTTCCTTCGCGTAAGAATGTGGCTGCGCCACCAAAATAATCAACGGCAATTGAGTAATTTTGTTTTTTTGTTTATATATTGTCTCAATAGTGATGAACGTAGATATTTATATATATTTCTATTATGTCTTGATAAAATCTACTTCATTTACCCCCGTTGAAATATATAAATTATATTTCGTAAAGTTTAGAATAATTATGCCTTGCAAGGTCATATATTTATCATAACAATAATTGTCTATAACCCGTGGAAATTGAATGGAAGCCTTCATACGATAATGAGGAGCAGAAATATGCACGTATGAAACATTGTGGTACTATAAAAGCATCATCGTCCCCTAATATATTTCTTTGCAGTGTATACTGAGATTTACTGAGATAAGTTGTTTGCTAGATTTTCCAAATAATGTTTGTGATGACGAGTAAAGTGCTGTACAGTAAAAAGATCTCTAAAAGTAAAGGTAGCAAAAGGTAGTGAATAAATATATGATGAAAAGTTCAAGTAATTAAAAAAATATTTTGCTAACGTTTTCATGGGACCATGAAAAGCGGAAATTTAGACATCTGCTAAATAAGAGTAACATGTTTTTAAATATAATAATGTTTCAGATGTAATTCAGATAGCTGCTAAATGAGAGTAAGATGTTTTAAAGTTTCAACAAGGTGCTTCTGAAACACGAGTAAAGCTATTTTGAGCTTTTGTAGATAATTGGTTAATATTTTCCCCGAATAGGGGTTGTACACGTTATAGAGTGCGATTCAAAAATGTACTTTTGCAAAACCTTAGTGCTATTTCCTTTCATGTACTGTAATCTAATACAAATCGAATCTCGAATTGTGATCAAGATTATTCAAGCACATATTTATTGGTCAGCTTAATACTACGGGAATAACCCCAACAGTACATTTAATAAAGTCATGCAGATTTTGGAGAACAATGGAAATATGAATGTGAGATATTAGCATGAGATCATCTTCATTGTTACGACAGACTTCAATGTTCACATTGAAATGGGTTACGTTTAACTGCTTTCAACATTCTGCCGAACTGATTGGCAAAAAATTATTTTTTCCACGCATTTAGTAGCTATTAACAAAACCTTAGTAAGATACCTCCGTTCACATAGATGGTTGCTATCCTAACACCCTCTTCTATACGCCACCGCGGTAGCTCGCAGGGTAGATGTACTCAGATGAAACCGCTACGCGCATTTAAAAAAATTAATTATGGTTGAATGTAGTAAATGCATTAATTCAAATTAAACTAAACATGAAATGAGCCCTTATGACCATTCCAATCATAGTTTTAACCCGGATGGAATTGAGCTGCGTAATGAATGCCCTGTTATTATGATGATAAAAACACTTGGACGAGAGTCGAACTCGCTACCTTAATATAATCAGGCGAAGACTTAAATCCAACGCAATCCAAGCTGGAAATTTACTTTTTAATTTAATGAAGGAAGAACGTTTTACAGGTATCATTGTATAGAACGATATTCTCATTAGCATACCCAACTATTTCCGTTTGCTCCTTTAGATTTCAGGCGTCATAATTCATTTGAGCTATACCAGGAAAGTATATATTAGTATATAAAATATATATGTTGTTTTGAAATATTTCCATTATTGTGAGTTGTAACCATATCTAAAAGCGGATTTTTTTCCCGAGCATAGTGGAGCTCAGTCGCAACAGGTTTACAAAAACAGATATATTCTAAAGCAGAGAGTAACGGACACTGAGATATCTCTTTCTTTCCCCATCTTGATCTTCCTTTCCCTTGGAATTTCTCTTGGTTGCTTATCTTGCAAGGAATCTATGGAAACCATCTCCTTGCTAGATTTGTCTAGTTCATGCGACTCTTATTGGAAGAGAAGTGGTAGAAAACGTTTTTCCGTGTTTAACTGCACATTTTCTCAGAACTTTTATCTCTAGTACCGTAATTCTCTGCATATATTAATTTTGTTCTGTCACTGGCAAGAGATAAATGGACTAACGACAAGAAAAAATAACGAAATGAAATGGAAATAATGCAGATAAAACACTTGTATATTTTTTTTCAAAATGGCTGGTGGTATTGAGAATACGATATTTTTTTTCCTTGTCACACAACCTACATGTTAACCCTGACTAAATGAATTAATCAAGGCTTTTCTCAGTTGAGTGCTAGCGATCTTTTGTCTTCCCGTGTAATTTTCTTTCGTAGAATTCGTTTTTCCCTTTCAAAAACCTTAAAACTAAGGGTTTCATGCATTTATTTAGGTTTCCAGATGTCCTATTCATTTCAACCTGTAGCGAGATTTTTTTAAATATTTGATACGTCAGTCACATTTATCAATGAAACAACCAAAGTTTCAAATGTTTAACTTTTTGGCGATTCTATTTTAGAGTTTATTTATTAATGGTGTGTTGGTAATTGGTAAACTTCATTTAACTCCATTATTTACCACAGGCTACAATTAATTAGTTCATAGATGCTTTAAATCCTAATGTTCTTAGATTTAGCTCAACTTTTCCGTTAGACTCGCGCATTTCTTCCTGTGATTGCTTTAAATCGTCGATCTAAATTTTTCTCAACACGTTACATTTTCATAACTAGTTACGTAGGGTAGGTTAAGGACATTATCTCACACACTTTAAAATTAAAGGAGTGTTATTCAAGCATTTCAAACTAATCTGCCTTGGACAAACATTTTATCTAATCATTATTAATCGTTCTAAGTTAGGTCTAGTTTTATAATGCCTGATTAGCTTTAAATACAAGATGACGTATCCTTTTTGTTTACATGATATTATCTGAGAGTCTTGGTTTTTGTGCGGAGAAAATAGTTGACACTCATTTCATTTACCTGGCCTAACAGTCTCATTTTCTATGAATAGATTCGGCAGGTGATAAATGTGTTTTTATATATTTTTGAGTATTTTTTATTTTTATCTTTCTTATTTGAAAGCTCATCTTCAGTAGTTAGTTGCCATATACGCTTGGCTCTCCTTGCATATTGCTTTTTGGCGCACATAGCATGATTTGTATGATCTCCACCAATTTACACCGCATGAGAATGCTTTTTAACGGCACATTCATAATTAGAGGCGAAGGAGAAGGCCATCCTATTAAGGATCTCTTTTACATTCATGGTGAAAATCAGTACGAACGAGCTCTCATGCAACTTTTAACTAACGCTCATTTCTCCAAGTCTCCTTTACTCCTTGGACATAGTAATCTCTCAAATTTACGAACTTCAATTCCGAGCGTGACCAAGCAGTTAAGTCTCGACTCATTTCACTCAGGCGCCTACACACCGGAAATTTGGCGCTGGGGCACTTAGTTAAAAAAGGGAGGCAGAAAAAAAAATTATAAGTTTTTTTTTTCAGTCAGTCATCGCGGAGAAGAAGAGAAAGAAGTAGTTACACGCACGCGGTCAAGGTTGAGTACTGCAGATGAGAGGTTTTTGATTGTTGTGCCGAGAGGGAAGGATTTCTTGGTCCGCAACCTGCATTATAGCTCTGGGAGAGAGAGATATTCGGAAGAAAAAAAGGGTAGAATTTCATCTGCCGGCAAAGATCCCTCCTCATCTCGTGAGATGCGCTTACTAAAATTTTTCATTTGCTCTCACTTCATTCTTCTGCTTGGCCTCCTACTTGCAGCCTTTCGGCTCCCCATCCGGAATTCAGTTGGCTGCTTATTTTGGGAGGCGACCAACTACCGGCGGAGGGCGGTTAGGGTACAGATTAGCGTGTATTTTTGAATACGTTTTCTTATTATTAGGTAATATCTATAGTAGATAAAATTGATAAATGATATTTACGATTTGGTTTCTTGGCAATGAAATTTATTAACATCTAGCCTTATGGCACATGAGTGTTATTTCGTAATTACTCGGTCACACATTTACAGATTTTCTTCTAAACGCAAAATAACAAGTTTCAGGTAAAAAAGGTAAAACATAATTCTTATATCATTTCCATTTCTGCATGGTGAGTTCCACCGTATAAACAGATGAAATTATATGAAATGTGATCCTAAAATTTACAATTTGGTTTCTTGGCAATGACATTTTTTATAAACATCTAGCCTTATAGCACATGAGTGTTATTTCGTAATTACTCGGTGATACATGTACAGGTTTCCTTCTAAACGCAAAATAACATGTTCAATTAACTATAATCGTTGCTAGCAAGTATCAACGACTCAACTGAGTCAAAGATTCGAGAAAACTTATTGAAGTAATTTTTACCTACATTTAGAACACAGCGCCAATAACTCATTTCATAACATGTTTGTATGGAGGTAAAAAATGTAAAACATAAATCTTGTATAATTTCCATTTATGCATATATGGTGAGTTCCACCGTATGAAAAAATGGACCTAGATTAATTCCTCGTATTTTTTTATCGTGTACTTGTGATCCTAAACCTTTTTTAATTCCTTAAATTCTTATTTAAATAGCACTCAATGACTCACGATTACCGCTCCAGCATCCTTAAGGTTGATATAAGAGAACCAACAAGCCAATTATTTAGCAGTGTGACAGCGCTACTAACCACTTCTGTAACTGTAACAGCGCTACTACTAGCGCTCCTCAAGAATACATCCGGGACAGGCAATATTTATATCCATTAAATTTTTCACATGTGCGTATTTTTTATAAGTCCATATTGCAAACCGATATGATTGGATTGCCCAATTAAAAAATTAAAATTGAGATGGAATGTTGATAATCTTACCAACTAGGATACATAATACTATGCTTGAGACGGAAAATATATATTCAACTCTGGAAAATATGATTATTTCAAGCATCTAGTAAATATTCTATGCATCGAAGACATTGAAGATATGATGTGGATATTTAGTAAATATATTTTGCTTTGTGGGATGGGGGAGGTGGAAAAGGGAAGAGTTACTGGGGAAATGAAAGAAGGGTGGAGAGAACTCGACAACATTTTTCAAACAACTACTTGAAATTTTTAAAAATCAAGTGGAGTACAGATGTACGCCGCACGAGTGACTAAAGGCACACGGGATATAGAAAGACATATCTCAAAGATATTTATAATTTCCTTGAGAATTTTCATGGTAAAATCTTCTCAGGTTTATCATAAGGAGTGGTTACTCATTTCGGTCGACCTTATGTGGGAGACTTTTCCATCATTCTCACAGCTGGTGATTATTCCTACTCGATGGACAGTGGCAGTATTCCGTCGAATTGACCGCAAAAATGAAATATTCAATCCGGTCAAGAGCCCAAGAATATTTTACTGAGAAAATAATCATCAATCTAAGGAAGAATGGAAGAGAATAATATCAAATGGTATAAGGAAGAGAAAATCCAGATGGATGGTCCACGCCCTGAGATACAATGGAATCGTAATGAGTGATAGCAAAGATTGCCCAGCAAGGAGAACCGTGGAATTAATACGTTTAACAGATAATTCGGTGTATGAAACAGAAGAGTTATCAGACTATCGGAGTATCAAAGGAATCACCAGTGTACAGGGAACACTAGGTGGCTGTAGGTAATCAAAATTTGGATTGAATGACCTTTAACTCACCTATGTATATATCTCTTGGTCTTCCTTGTTGAGACTTCCCTTCCATTATGCTCTTTACAAAATCGTTGCATATCTAACTGTGGCCTACCCATGTGGGCCTTATATTCCTGACGGTGCTCCATATGGGTTTATCCTCTCCTAATATTCTGCACACCCCTTTTCTGAAGACCAAACATGACGGATAGGATCAGAAACGAAAAGTCAAATAAATAGGGAATGCCCGATAGATGCTCAGAGAGACTTGTACCGTGGGGTATGGAATAATGTTATGTTCCTATGCTGAATGCAAATTCACTGTGAGTGAGAATGAATGTGGGAGTGATGTTGATGCCGGTATGAGAATTGGAGGGGTAGATGGAGGAGGAAGTGAATGACGGATGGGGATGGAAGGGAGGTGGGTGATGCAGGAAAGTGGTGCCGACCGCGGTCGAGATTGGATCGCTTGGGAAATTGTTGTATTTAGAAATTACCACTTGGTCGACCGGTCGAGGCATGGGGGAAATTGTTAGCCGAGGGCATGGAGTCGGGAATATACGCTGCAACTCCTCAGCTGCGGAGATGCCCTGCCGCCCTTTCTGATACTATACCACAGTGATTTGTTATTGAGTGAAGCCTATAGTTTTGACGACCTCAATTTGGATAACTCCGGTGATATAGAAATAAAATTGAAGAATTCTTAGATGTATAAGCTTTATCCATTTTCTGAGAAATCTATAAATATCTGATAGTTCCATGTCGGAAATTCCGTGAAAAGATTTAAATAAAAATGGTACATCACGTTTGCAAATGTAAAAGCTAAAGATTCACTCTTATCTCATGATTACCTCTTTTTGTGACTTAGCAGTTTCTCAGGGGATTATAGTGTAGTTTTAACTCCTCAAATTTGGAAACTCGAGTAATAGCAGAGCAGTATTCGTGGAATTTTAACTTTCATATTCTTCCGGGAAAAACTCAAATATGGTTTATCAGCAATAATTGATAAACCCTCTTTTTTTAATAATATTTTTTTTAATCTAGCTAATATAATACGTAGAATTTTCCACCAGAGAAAATCGACCTGGACCGGGAAAAGAACTACGGATATTTGGATTGCCGTGCCTATACACATAACTACTCCACCCAGACTTCCTAATTACCGTGACAATTTAGGAGGGTACAACGTAGCTATATGTTTTTTTCTCTCGTGGCAATTTCTAGGTATTTCATCGCCATATTTCCGGCAGGCAAATAATATGGAATAAATTCATTCGTGCCCTGGCACGGCATAAGTGCTGATATAGGATGCAACCGCTTTAACTATGAGTGGATTCTTTCATTCCGTTTATGATCGTAGAGAGTATAGCCAGACAAAGGTCTTAATAATTACAATTCAGCTGGTTCTAGCCTGATTTGGATTGATGTTTCTTAGCCATATAGCAGTGAAGTAAATAAAATTGTTTTGTAAAATTTTAAAGTTTTCACTGGGCGTATCTTAATTTTTTTCGCTTGCCCCTAAACCACCAGGTCCTAGGTTACCCGTTCAATAGATTGGGATCCGATGAGGTGAGGCGAGTTTACTCTGGCAAGTTTACTGAGCAAGTCTTGCTGCAGGCGACTTTAGATTGATCGTGTAAACGGCTCTGCAAGTCCGCGTTTAGAACTTATGAGTTCCTGCAAATCACTTGCTAAAGTAACTTGCGGAAGTGTAAACGGCAACCTATCCGGCAATGTAAGTCACTTGCCAATTTAGAATCTCAAAAGGTGGGTTTGTATTGGCAAGTTGATTGCTCAATTTACTTACAGCAAGTAACTTTCAACGTCACGACGTTTGTAAACGGCTCTGCGAGTCCGCTTGCAGGGCTTTAAAAAATTTCTGCAATTAACTTGCAGAAGCGTACTGCTTTCAGGGTGTGAACGGCAACCATCGGAAACTGTCTGTGCATTGACTTGTGCAAAATCCCAAATATTTCGTCAAAATAAACTCTCCCGCAAGGTCTAACAAAAGTGACTTGCGAAAGAAACTTGCTACTGCAAACCCACCTTTAGCCATTAGATTTCAGCGCAGTTGGAGAAGAAACGTTTCCAAACCAAAAGTTTTGATTCCTTTCAACGTTTGAGGATCTAAAACTGAATGTAGATTCCCTTCACGGAGGAGTCACGAAACCCATAAATCTGTTGCACTTTCAGGGTTAAGCGCAACTCTCGCGTCGTGCGTTTAAGGTTTCCTTAAAACGCACCTTGTGAGCAGGTCCATGCCCATATTTTTTCAAGATCACGAGCGCCATGTGGAATATTTTTTCCCAGATCCCTTCCTTAGCGGTTGTTTTTTTTTCCTTTTGATGGAAAAAACTGCAATGCGTCTTCTGCCGGACAGGCATTCCATTGGTTTCGGATTGAAAACGATAGGATGATCTCGGCTTCCCAGGGTTACCGATTCCAACGCACCCTCCTCCTATTTCCCCCATCCTTCACCTGACTGAGGATGGCCAATCCCGCTTCCTATACAAGCCACGGGGGATTGATAGCTAAGGCAAGATTTCAAAGGGTGTCAGACAACAGGCCGCCTCCTTCAAATAGGAATCACGGACACCATGCAGAAAGCGTCAAGTTGACGACGGGCATATTATACGGACTGTTCAAATGTGACGCTTTTCCTTCGAAGAGATCAGTGTCTACGTGGATGTCAGTAAGTCATAAAACGACCTATCATCCACTTCCATAGTTTGTAAATAAAACTTCACTTTGAGATTTTTTATAATAAATGGGTTTGAGAGTCGGATGAGGAATTTATTTTCATATGTTTTATGTGCAGAGATTCTAAGACTGGGAAAAAATTGTTTCGCTATAAATCTTCACATAGGAAAAATAAAATCAATTGTAACATTAATCGTCGCTTCATATGTTTGTTGATTTTAGTTTTAAATTGATAGCAATTCAATGACATACCAAAATTTAACCAAAAATTAATTATAATGCTTAGAGCTATCTATTTAACTGTGTGACTAGACAAGGTATACTAATTCGAAAATATAATTAGTAATAAACGTTTCATTATTAAATATAACTTATTCGTGGGACAGCTATAACATAAGGTATGGAAGCTTAAACTTAAATTTTAGCCGTTGTTGAATCTTGAATTGGGTTTGAGCAATGAAACATTCAACGTAGTGCAGAGGAGGAGAACGGTTTTAAAGAGCAAAGCGAATATACCATGGCTACTTTTTCATAGCTGCCTAATCTAAAGTTTGATTTGATCTGTTTCGGTGTTGATAATAGATCTCTCATTGGATTTAACAAAATACGTGTGAAATTGGCATATGAGGTTACGAATTTCTTTAATATGCCATTTGAATGAAATTTTACGATTTATAATCTTGACATATTGATGCCCCGAGCTTTTGGAACATGCATTACTAAAATTCGTTTCAGCTGGTCATCAATTATTTTTACACCGATTGCTGTGTTGCATTGGTAAATATAGCCCCTAAATATATACTCTACCCTTGGAGAGGTGCCTGTTTTTGCATAAGCAAATCAGTTTGCGAGTTTGTTAAAGAATTCATCATAAGATTATCAAGTTGAGTAATCTTTAGAAACTGCAATACGTCTTATGGAAAATTTTGGTGATGATTTGCTGTACTAGAACAGCATCCCATTCCGATTTGAGGTGACTTTGAAATAAATTATAGAGAACGCATCTTGTTCCTCCTGTTTTCAATGCCTTATTAGTGCATCCGGAAAATAAACTGGTTTTTTATAAAATTCGAGTATGAAAGAGTAATTGATAAATAAATTGGTACGTATTTGCATTTTGATGCCGGCCCTGCTGGCGGTGGAATAGTTTTTACCTGCTAATTTGAGAGTCGCGGATTCGGGTCCCGCATGTTTGGGAATTTCACCCCTCAGGTCACGGTTGTGTAGGTTCGTCGTATCTAACTCGTTGATTCACCCGGTATAAACGACTTTAGATTTAGGTTTTCGATTATGAGGAAAGCAAAAAGTCTAATTTTGTACTCTGCCACACTTGGTCATGATAAATATGGTCGGCATAGAGAAATCATTGTATAGACAAGAAGAAGGCGCTCTTCGTGGTCACCATAAGGTACGATCTTTCTCACTCTTCTGTATTTGTCGATTCTATTTTAAAAATTATCGTCCATAAATTCGTGCTCAACTTGAAAGGTTTTTAAAGTTGAATTTATAAAGAAACATGGAGTAAACTTCTTCATTTTTCCGGGATCTACCGCGTTGGTTGCTGTGGTGATGACAACAATTTCGCTGGCACTACTACCAGCGTCTTCAGGTCGAAGATGCCGGTTCACAATTTTCGTCCTCATTGTATGGAGCTTCTTTAAAAAACGACCTCTTAGTCAGTTTTGATGTCATTGATTGTCCCTGTTCGCCAATGTCCCGATCAAAGACTCCGTGGAAATCGTCAAAGAGCTCACTATAGTTGGATTACCCGAAGATTTCCCATCATTTGTTGAGTACTGCCTCCGAAATTCATATTTTCTCTGGAATGGTTATTACTCTGAGCTGAGGGAAGGCGCTAACCATTGTCGCCAGTGATTGCGAACCAGTACAGGTTTGAGAAAAAGGCCCTTGATACCTGTGACAAAAAGGCATCTCTTTGGCTTCGTAATCGACGACATAATCGTCTATTTTTAGCAGTCAACCATTAAAACTGTTCTGTATGAAAGGTTCAATGTGATCCTAGTTTGTGCGAATGAGAAGATGGGGAGGTGGGGGGGTGAAAAAGGAAATAAGGAGATATGGCTATGTTTAATTCAGCTCACTCCCCTCAGGGGGGGGGGGGGGAATGGTAGAGGGGAGACGACACACCGTGAAGGGCATATGGAGGGACGGAGGAAGGGGGTTTCGTTGGAAATATTTAGGCTTCGGAGTGGGATGAGAGCGCGATCTCGCAAATGGCAGGGCAGGGAGGGAGGATGGTGCCTGTACCGGATCGTGGATGTACGAGCGGTATCTTCGGGGCGGGCATGATAGTGAGCCCGTCGGCGGAGCAAGACTGATTACCCGCTGGGCAGGGCAGTGGCCATGACGGGTATAGGGAAGGGATGTGTAGGAGGGGGGCATGCGAGCTGAGAGGACACCGGCTTGAATGCGATCAGACGCGGGTATTGAAAAGTTGGCGTTCGGAAAGTGTGACGGGTTTTATTCTCCTTTCTCTTCAATAAGGTTCCAAAAAGGAAGATTAATGTTGCGGGCCATTTGTAGATGGCATCAGACGCGACGTCTTTTTTTGACTCCCGTGCTTACTACCCCTTTTGCCTGTCCATTTCCTTAGATCGTGCACCTAATAGTCGGATAACGTGCTGTATTATAATATAATTCCAATACCTCAGCCGTCATTTGAAACTTTTTTTCGCTAACTCCTGTTTCATAAAGAGGTATTAGGTATTCGTACCTAGGGTTGAGAATCCTGAAGTTTTGATCGCAGCAGTTGTCCGTTCAAAGAGTTAATTGCGGGAGACTCTGGGAGATAAAGAATAAAGAACGAGAAAAAATTATTGAAATTGTCAAAGGTATGGGTAATTCCACATGATAGCTTTGATGTCTTAAACATATTAAAAATCTGTACCTATGTTATAACCCTTTATTTGTATCTCATGTTATAAGTTCGATGAAGTAATATTATATTTGTTTTATTATTGTTCCCAATTGGTGCAAAAAATGTTATTAAGCTATATTTTATGTATGCCCTTTATAAGGTATTTTTGTTTCTATATAAGAAATTCATTTAATGCATGGAACTCCACCGGTCTGTGACCTTTGAGGCCGCCTAAAACTCCAAATAATTTATAAAAAACTACTTTACTATAATTGTGGAGTAATAAATATATTATTATTAAGTTACTTTATTAAATTCAACTATCACAGAATGTGCATACCTTATTTTTGCACAGCTTGGAGGTGATAATTGATAAATCTTGGAAAAACTTCAACTCTCATCGGTTAACAAATATAAAGAAATTATCTTTTGGATGATTTGGGTTTGAGCACATCAAATAAGTGATTGGCTCTCGTAACCTTCTTCGACGATAAGCGCATTTTATCTGAGGGACTCTACAGCTTTCCTTCGATAGACGTTTACTTTGACTACTCTTTCATTGTTTCAATTTAGTTGCGAAATAAGTAGGAGATATGACAAAATCCTGACAAACGCATTCCTTCTTAAAACTCGCCACGAGCGGTAGAAGTAATCAAAATGTTCTCCGTGTTCCCTCTATATACAACTTTGTTTTTACTAATTGGCGATCTAATCCTATGGACCGTGGAAAGTCATTTACGTGATCGATAGGCTGTAAAAATATTGTGCAATGCCGCGAGTCTTCAGGAAAATACGGGAGAGATAGAATTTCTACTGCTTGGTACCTCAGGTTGAGAACCGCAGATCTCATCAAAATCTTAGAATATTCTGTTGCCTGATTATTGGATTTTTTCGAGTATCCGTATCTTAGCTTCCTATTTTCGGAGTCTACTTCAGTTATTCCTGCGTATATCTCCACTAGCCAGCTGAAAAGTTTCACTCAATTACCTCATGATCGCTGCCTCTCCTCCAGGCGCCCAGAATTCCCTTGATATCACCCATTCCTTCAGGGAATTTGGTTGGTGAGGAGGCAAGTGTACTGAATTACCATTACCAGAGCCGAGTTCGAATCCCAACGGAGGCGGAACTATTTCAGGGTGATCCCGGACCCTACTATGCTACTATGGTGCTGCGTGTATAATGCCGACGCTGGGGTTTCTCTCCGCCCTTCTTCTATACCTCATGTTATCCAGCCCTTATTAGCCTACTCGCCTCTACTGTCTTCAGACGTAAATTACTTCAGGCGTTAGCGTTAATTCTTACCGGTATTCCCACCAGGTTAATTTAGCAAAACGTACCGACGTTTCTCCTCATGACTCCTGATTTCTATCAGGTTCCTTGTGAATGTGGCCTAGGGCAGCTACCTTTATGTGAGTGATACTGAAAGAACTATTGCTACAAGGCCGACCAATGAGGAGTCACCTGATTCTTGAACCCAGATTATAAGCTTGCCATACTTTAATGCAGCGACATTTACACTGCAGACGATGGACGAGTCGTCCATTTTCACGTCGGTACTTTTTCCATAAAAATCCGGTGGAAAAACCCAGGAGAATTTTTACATCAAGCATTCGCCGGAAAAACATTAAATCATTTGACTACAGGCGTTGGTTCCCTCGGCAAATAACCAACCACACCTATTCTCGTCCTTTCTCTTCCCCACTTACCCAGCGTTCTCCCCTCAATCATCCTCCTCATCATGCCCTCACCTCCAGTAAAAGTCTTCCATCCACACTTTGTGCGTGTTTTATTGTGGTGGTATCGCGCGGAGAGGACACCGGCTTGAATGAGATCAGACGTGGGTATTGAAAAGTTGACGTTCGGAAAGTGTATCATTCTCCTTCATTTTCAATACGGTTCCAAAGAGGAAGATTAATGTTGCGGGCCATTTGTAGAAGGCACCCTCAGCACACGTGAGCCTCTTGCACCGCTTAAACCCAACCCGCCTTGATATCCAATTCCTTCCCTCTCCTAGACCAGGAGTGTATCGGGTACTCAAGAGCTTAAGAGCTCTAAGGCGTGATATCTGGTTCCAAAAAGGGTTTATGTCAAGGAGACCACATCACTGTTGGGTGCTCCTTAAAGAGATAAACTGAGCACCTTCATTGCTACCTGCTTGACGTATATATTTTTGGCTTTTCAATCTGGACCGACATGAAGGTTTTGTTATCTATAGGGAAGCACAAGTAAATTTATGCTGCTGAATACAAATATTTTTGAAAAACTTCTGTTAAGGTAGTTTGAGCGAAAATTCACTTCACCAAGAATTTAATGAATTTGACCTCATTTAACAGAAAAAAAACTCGTCTTTCCAATAATATCAAAATATCAACCCCTTGCCAAATTATTTTTCGATCAATTTGCCTAAAAATATAAGCTGTTTTACATGGGCTAGATTATGGCTGTGCACTCCAGAGAGAGAATATTACACAAATTAGGAACTACTAGCACTTAAATTTCGTCAAAAAACGAACGGTGTGTAGTTTGATGTTTTATCAACTATTTATAAAAAAATAATCTATTACTCCCCATATTAAATTTTTCAGAATCGCAAAAAAAACTTGCTGTTTTGAAGGGTTTGCAGCCGTACGGCGGGAAAAATGAGTCAAGTTAAAGACTTACGTAGTGTTTTTTATTTAAATACTGAGAATTTTGGTCATATATAACTATATTATTAGCTCATTAATATTATACTATTTATTTCATACTTATTACAGACTCTGAATTTAAAAATTAAAATTTGAATATGGTCTCCACTATGACTAGGGATCTATCTAGCTCAAACCACCTTAAAAGCATTATATTCCTAGAAACTGGAGGCAATTTAACACTAGGCGTATTTCAGCACAGATATTCGACTTGAATTTAGCTTCCTCAAAATCGTAGGATCGTGTAAAAGGCTCGATTGTATCCAACAAATGAAGCAAATGTGGTTATTAGTAAAATTAAATAATTGCGGTGCTTGTTTTGCATCCGAGTCTCGCATGAATTACCAATCGATTTCGAATAGATTGTTTTAATGAAATACCGGTAGCGGAGTCAGAATCGACTACTAGGTGGTTTTCATCACAAAGCGGAGCGGTATCGTTTGTAGTTAGTTTACTAGTACTTGTATCATGTTCTCCTCAACCAAGGAAGCTACCTTAAATTTGATCTAAGTGTGCAGAAGTAAAATGTTTTTGTGAAATACAAAAGTGGAATTAGTTATGTACGTATGAACGAGGTAAGCGCAATAATGTCAGTGCATGCGCCCGACATAAGTCAAAATGGAGAGTTGAATCGTATGAAATCAATCATCCGGGGCTTTCACTGTCCATTTGAGCATACTGGATTATTTCAGCATAAAAATAAGATCAGAGAAAGGTCGACTTATTTTTTTCTCATTTACTATGGTTCAAGGGTATTCGAAAGCTTGTAAGGACAATATCGCATAAAGCTGACACGAATGGTGTTTTTGTAGGAATTTTTGTGAGGACATTATTAAAACGCCACGTGGATTTAAACGGGTGATAGAGGAGAAGAGAATGCTGGAAAAGCTTGATATAAAGGATAATGATTGCAAAATATAGACAAAGACGCTATGAAGTGGGAGAAAAATATTAGAAGTGTGATAAATGAATTTATTACAGGAAATTAAATTATTTATACGAAGCGCGGTTTGGAGAAGATTCACCGCTACCTGTGTAACTTTAGGCAGAACTGAGCATGGAATAAATATTCATGTTGTAGAAAACCTATGATAATGATAAAACAAAAGAAAATAAGACAAATGCAGAAAATAGGACCTAAAACAAATAAAAACATTGTGAATGAAATATCTCCAATCAGTGAAAGACTCTACTGCAGTAGCTAGATTAAGGAGTACATGCACAAGAGGAGCGTTTAGTGTGCAACCTGTTACATTTAACATGAGCGAATAAAACCCAAAGTGGAACGAGCATGTAATGCGGATATGTAGGGAGACAAACTATGGAATACAAGCTATTAGGAAAGAGAAGTATCGGAAGGACCAGGTGGTGTAAGTGCGGTCGGAACAGGGCGGCCTGATCCTAGAGCTATGAAGAAGAATGATAACAGAGGAAAATAGGTAGACTATAGTTTTAAGTGATCCAACTGACAAGATTATATCAAAAAATCTAACCTAAGATATAAATTATTTGGACAAACACTACATCCAAGCAAGAAACGTGATAAGAACTCGCAATCTTTGGGTTCCCAAAACGGCGTGTTACCCACCTGTCTACAGCGGTGAGTGGAAAATTAGTAAATAATTTACTATTCCATCTGCCATTGAGTTACTAACCATCATTCTATGCATTAGCGGCTGCAAATGTATGCATCACGTTTGAATCATCGAAATAAAATATCGCAGGTCAGTTTATTCCTCGAGATCCATTTTTCACAACATCGATGCCTTCAAGTTAAACTATCTGGTTAGGGATCTTTCTTCCTACTAAACGTAAGACTCGATTCATCCGTGACTACTAGAAGTTCTTTTAATCCTGCTAGTGCTATGTGGTTTCATTAGCAACCGAACGTTAATTCTCCCCTGTCAGCAGCAATCACTTTTAATAAGCTACGAGAAAAAGGACGTCAAAGAAGTTGGGAAAAAAACTTTTGAAGAGTAATTGACCCGAGAGCAAATAAAAACTTTTTTTAAAAAATTAATTGAATTTTCCTCGTACGGGCGATCGGTAGCTTTTTTCCCCGCCGGATCATTAGTCACACTCCCAAGGGATTCATGACACGGGGGAAGTGGGAGGAGGAACGAAGGCTATGGAGGTGAATGGTTTGATAGGGACTGAAGAGGAGCTGAAAAACGTAGCAGGAGAGAAAAACCATTTCGTTCCCATGGAAGACACGGCCTTCAACTTCCCAATCATAAGATCGTCTTCCCATAGCGGGTCGTCTTTATCTCCTGCTAATCCTCCGAGAAAAACAAATGCCCCCAATCATCAGCAAATACAAACACGTTCGCACCCTCAAGGCAGGAGGGTTGTCGAATGATTTATTTTTTCGTCTCTTCCCTCGTAATAACACAGGGAACTGAATTTTTATCCATTTCAATCTACCGTTACGTCTCTCTCTGCCTTTTGTTGAATGTGTGCACGCAGCATAAGCTGCCAAATTGGCATCATGCGGAGACACGCAAAGTTACAAACTGCGCCATATTAATACTGAAGGAAACGATCAATATCTTCCTTCTAATCGCAGAGTTAAGTTTCTAAACAATTCCATGCATGTGTTCGGTCTTTATGCTTAGGAACTCCTTTGCAACCTTCAGTCTTCTTTAGTTCACCTATTTACAAAATATTGAAACCTTTTAATTTAAAAACCTATTTACCACTTAAAACAAAAATTAGTTTTTGAGGACCTTATACGTGGACTGTTGTTAAAATTACTTGCGCATTACCATTTCTGTTTTATGTTATGGAAAGAAAAACCAAACTACTAGTCTCATTTCAGTTATATTCCTGCGCATAACATTTATCAGATTTTCTTCATTCAGTAAATTGTACGAGTGATTTTTTCGCATTGGGCTAAATATTTTATTTTATTTCCTTTTAATTATTTCCTTTTTTATCATTAATTTATATTAAATATAAATAAATGTATATAAATATTAATTAACACTAATTATTTCCTTTTATTTGAATTTTTCAATATTTTATGGTAAAACTTATCATGTCATGAGTAATTTATAGCATATTAGTAATAAGTTTATCATTCAAATACTATGTGTTGCAGTGCCTTTTTATCTTTCACGAACCAATTTGTAAGAAGAGAGAAAATTATGGCAATTACCATTGAGTCAAAGAAAAAATATCAAATCGTATTTGTCCACTCTTGAGATAAAGCAATTATCATGGCTGGTTTTTTGTTTGATATTTATGGAAGTTAAAAAGTTATTGACGACAGCTTATTAAATATTGAAAAATAGGTCCATTATTTTGCCACATTGACGTCTATCGTGATTATATTCTCGATTTAGCTATTATTGGCGTGTTTTTAAAATATGTCATCGAAGAAATGCAAAGGGAAAGTAATTATGCTGACAAATTAAGACTTGGTGACCGCTGAGGTCTCGTAATACTAAACCGAGGCATGGATCTCTATGATTAATATGATGAAGAGTAAACTTTTACCGAACTGATTGCGGTTTTTAAAAGTAACTTGTGACCACTTAAGTGCCCAGCTTAAATTTTAAGTGTATTATTCAAAGAGCTTTCAGTCGGAGTACAGAACGGCCCCTGAGTGTTTTAATAAGCTCATGGATAGAATGCTCGACTCCATTGAAGTTCAAAAATACAATAGTATAACGAATTGTAGCCTTCTCCGAGGGTAAAATATTATGTTTATGCGCTTTAAATTTGATTCCTATTCAAAATCACGAATATCACAATTATAAATGAAAATCGATATTTACTCAAATTAAGGTCGATATAATTTTCCAAATTGACTGCATTCTTAATAAAGGATATAGACTACTTTTCACAGTAGTGAATTGTATCACTTTGACAAATTTCCAATCATTGCATTAAACAAATGAAGTGGTACGCAGTCACGCGCACGGGTGCGAAGATATACACCAAAGACGGTGAAATTTGCCTTGAATTAAGATCGGTGGTGTAACTGACTAACACACCTGACTGGCAATTGGGAGATCCGGGATCGAATCCCGGTCAAGTCAAATGATTTTTTCATGGCGAATTTCACCGTCTTTGGTGCGTGTATCACTTTCATGTTTTCACTACGTACAACGGAACGGAGTAAGTGTTATCCAGAAAATGATTGATATTGAAAATGGGGAAGAGGTGTAGAAAATACACATTGGAATGGCAGAAAAAATTAGGTCAGTATGAGAAGGCGTTGGGATCTCAATCTTCCAATCAAGTCTCACGATCCATTTTTGAAGCCCCGTGATAATGACCAGGTTAAACTAGCAGCCTATGTCAGTTAATTAACAGCAGAGGTGTCTTTACATGGGTATTTTTAATGATCCTGATTTCCTTCCCATATAAATGCCAGGTTAGAAAACATTTCATTGGGAAATGTAGAAAAAAACCGTTATGAAGTAGGCTCTAATTTAGCTAAGCATGAACAGCTCTCAGAGTTATATCGCGAATTTTCAAGGACAATCTGCCCGAAATGATGCAGAATCCTGAAAGACATATTTAAAAAAAGGAAAAATTAAAAAAAATCACTCTTGTATTTAATAGTTAATTTACAAATAAAACTGAGGAACTTCGGTTTCTCATATTCTTATTGTAAATTAGTGTTATCTGACGTACTTATAATACGTAATGGAGATAAGCAGTACATATTTTTGGTTTAAAATTATGGGGAGCAAATATTACAGGTGTATCTAATGAATTATACACTGTTCGAAAATAAAAGTCTGCAGAAAGGCATATAAAAGTTGTTAAAAGTAATCGTCTGTATGACAGAAAAAGATAAGCAGTACATATTTTTGGTTTAAAATTATGGGGAGCAAATATTACAGGTGTATCTAATGAATTATACACTGTTCGAAAATAAAAGTCTGCAGAAAGGCATATAAAAGTTGTTAAAAGTAATCGTCTGTATGACAGAAAAAGCATTTGATGTTATCTTTAAAAATTTATATTTAATTATTCATCTCGTATCTTAAGAGATACGAGATTAATGTCCTCTTTGTGAGAACAAAAATAAAAAGTTTGCACTACCCTCTTCCTTGTGGCGTTAGAAGTAGGTGAATGTTACAGTGAAGTGGGTAACATTGAAGGTTGAGTTGATTCTGATATCTGCCATTGGTAGTTTGCATGAGCCAGCGTTGTAACTTGACTCTAGGGAAATACGAAAATGAAGAAACAGTCAAGATTCGAGGCACTGAAATGTTCATTAATGCTAATAACCCTCGTAGTGCTGATTCAAAAGAATCCGACATTAGGATATGACACTTGTTCGCCCTGGGCTAAGTAGCATGACTTGCATGGAATTTCCAATTCAATGAAGTACTTAATGAAGCACAATGTTTTCATAAGGCGCTTACGTCTGAATTTTTAAATTATCTGCACGCTGCAATGAGGCTATTTGTGCAATAAAATTATGAACTAAGTCAATGTATTACTTTTTTCAATCGAATTTAAGGCTTTGTGACCTTCTCATGGCATCATCTTTGTGATGGCATCATCTTTCTTTCAGTGTATCCCTAGTCAAAACAAAGACTTTGCGTAAAAATGACAAACATCTGGTTGACCATACTGTACTTGTAGGATAAGACGATTTTGTTGACTTATATCAAGCCGTTAATCATAGTCAAATTGTATTAAAATTCATCAACATAATTTGCTTTAAGAAGCTTTTAAAGATTTGCACTTCCTTCAAACAGAGTGCACTGCACTGTGGGAGAATCGACTAGAGGAAAACAACCATTCTTGCATTATTAGAGCATATAATTTCTAAGTCAGCATCAGTGAACTATGGAATAGCATTTTCAGTTGCTATAATAAATAATAATTACAGTAAATAAATTATTGATTAATGCTATTGTACAACGCGTTTATACGCTAAGGCGTCATCATCAGAAACAACCTGATGTTTCTACCTGATGAGGACGCCTTAACGTCGAAACGGGTCGTACAATGGAATTTATCAGTGGACATTTACAAGTTTTATTCGCTGTAATTCACCATGATGTTCCACCATATCTCGCCAGACATCGTTGAATATAAGAATAAGCAAGGTTGAAAGGGTTACGTCACAAATAATAATAAGCTTTCAAGTAAGCATACCAAACGTAATATTAATATCGTATGTTTCAATTGTATACGATTGAAAAAATTTTTAAGCATAAAAATGACCATATTAAATTATTTTTTCATATCTTAATGCTATTATCATATGGGTCCAAAAAATAAAGTGATATTGTGAGAAGAACAAATTTGTTGCTGTGGTGTGCAGTAATTTTACTCGTTTCTTACTTATCACACCGTTTTCAAGTTTTTAAACGATGCCGCTTCAGATGTGCGTTCGGTTAATGTGATGGGTCATTTTCAGGACAAAATATTCCGCCCGTAAAAACAGCCCCATCAATATTTACGATTCTTAATAGGTCTTGGCTCAGCTTATTTACGTGAGGTTTTTCTTCAAAACAGCCGCGAGTTATGTTAGCAAATATTGACTTCAAGCGGTCATTGCTGGAAACCGACAAAATAAATAATGAGGGCTATTTTAACTAGTTATTTACTCCACTTTACGGTACTCAACGCGCTCAAAGATATTTTTAATTCCGAAAAAAATTCTTATTATTTCTTCCATCAATAAACTGTGCAGGTTTCCTGTTCACATGTGTGTATGCCATTTCTTTGCTACATTATGGGTTTTCCGGGTGTTATTTATAGATTATTCACAAAGAGAATCGAGAAGAACAAGAATCGGGGAGTATGATGCAAGAGTTCTTTTGAAAGTTCGTATCCACGTTATTTCCTGATGCGATTGGTTCCATTCCATCTTAATAAATGAAATACAATGAAATTTACATTTACGCCTTACTGCAATAAGCGATACTATGAATGTAATTTTAAAAATAAATTCAGTGATATATTTCAATATACACCCCTTGTTGATGATTCCATGCCGATAATAAGCCAATTTATCATTGGTTGACCGTGTCATAAAATTGTTGATTATTGAAAGTAACCTTTAAAATATTATGGCTTGAAAAACTCTTTTGATTTAGTTTCATAACTTAGTGACATATACATGACAGCACCTACTGTAACGCAGATATTTTTAATCAACATTCAAATTGAAAATCAGTGTTGTGATTTGCTATTTATTTCTAAAGAGTTGGCATTCCTGCGATTATTTTTTAGTCAGGAAAAATTTTCCAACGCACTATTTATTAAAATGTATTTCGCATCAAGACATTTTCATCTTTATTGGGCAGAATATGGAGTGATTATTGTAGGAGAAAATGCTGCGACCAATATTCCAATGTATTGCTGAGTAAACGGTTAGAGAATGGAATTTTACTATTGCTAGAATTGGGAAGGCAGAAGAGTTATCCCGCAGAGTTTGTTAGAAAAAATATTTCTGTGGGACAAGGAAAAGATTATGTGACATTCTGGAGATAAATTGATCCAAAGTGGAATAAATCTGTAAATACCTGTCCTAAGCTCATGAAGAAATGGAAAGCAGGAAAATTTTAATATTTTGTAAGAGTCATGCCTTACTAATTCAAAATCATACCGTATTTTGTTTTGAAACTTAATTGCACTCTATCATAATGATTTCCACCATTGAGTTTTATGCATGGGCAAACCTCAAGATGAAGATGATTTATTGTGTCCGTTTACTGAATATTTACTGAAAGTTCAGGCTTTGTGAATTACAACAGAGTGTTGGTTAGTTGAAGCTATGGTTGTGTAAAGGGAAATGTATTATTATCGATTTTCACTCCGAAAAAATATTTAACTAGATTTATAAAACCAGCGCTAAGAGAGTGATGCAACTTACGAGACTGAATTGTTCATTATTTGCTTATCAGTTTTTTGACCTATGTATCTTTCATAAACGCGTCACGAAAAGGGCCATGGAATGTGATCTTCTTCTTCCTCAAAGTAATGGGCATTAAACTTGTTACGATATTCTTCAACCATCTCTACCGTGAACTATTCACAGATATTCTGCCTCTCACTCTATATTCCCGTAATATTTTGATATTATTCGTTCATCCATTCTGTTTACATGTTCTCTCCATCTATTTCTGTGTTCTTGTATTGTTTCATTGATTTATTGTACGCCGAGCTCTTGCCTTATATCTGCATTTCCTTTTTTGTTCTTTCGTGTATAGCCTGCCGCTCTTCTTATATTTCCTTCTTCTTCTAATTCGTTTCTACCAGCTATAGACCACGTTTATTTGAATCATCATTTCCCAGGCTTGATCTTAGCCCAATAGGTATTTATTTATTCTCTGACTCTGCGCTCTGCTTCTTCCCTCTATCCATGGTGTGCTAGAGTCCAAGCTTTTTTTCTTTCTCGAAGACACTTGATGGCCTCAGTTTTGGATTTGATGGCGTTCTTTTTTCACAATTTTATTCCCTGCATGTCTCTTTGCACCTCATGAAATCAGCTTGTCTTGGTTTTTATATTCCCGAATAATTTATGCATTTTATTGTTTAATCTCATATAGTTCTTTTTGCAGAGATATAATATTTATCCTTTTGCTTTCTTAACAGTCTTGTTCTCACCCCATTGTATTGCACAATTAATTTCCATTATTTTATAAAGCTATTAGGGGTCATCATTTTATTCGGTATTTCCTTATATTATTTATTAATATTCCTTTTTGTGACGTTAGGGTAGTTCGCTGGCAATTTCCTTGTGCATGTCTCTTTGCAGTACTGCATACTTATGGTAGCGTTGTTCTCAAAAATATATATGATTTTAATTTTTCTGTTTAAATGCTTATAGCATTGAAAAAATGTTCAATTATTGAAGTCACAAAGTTTGAATTTTCATTCACTTCTCTTTCAAACTAGCATTTTTCCTCCTACATAGGTATCATAACGACAAATTTAAAAGAATAAAATACAAAAGATTAGGTAGGTGTTTAGCATATAACGATCGCAACATGGAGTGCCATAGAACGATTATGAGGAGTATTATGTTTGCTTTTAACCTACGATACTACCCCAGGATAATTTTTACGGTTGCAAATGTTGCCACTACATTTTATTTAAACCTCTAGGTATGTGTGGGAGATGACGTCGGCAACCCGTATGATGGTAACGGTGAAATGGGTGAGCAGGATGGAGTTAGCAAATGGAGGTGCCGAAGGAATAACGGGCGGTCGGCTAATGACGGAGTGTTGAGGAGAAAATGAGGATGCCTGTGGTCGAGGTGAATGTGAGAGTGTGGGGCTCACTCAGATGGATTCCGGCGGATCCTGCTCTGGATAATATCGGGGAGGACAAAGGGTGGAGGAAGGGGAATGAAGGGAAGGGAGAAAGGCTAACTGATTGTGAGATGGATAACTGAGACTATAACTAACTCTTATGGTAGTTCGAGCGAGATATCACTTCACCTAGAGTGTGAAATAATTGACCTCATTTGAAATAAAAAAATTTTAACATTAATAATTTTAAAATTATTAACCCCTTGCCGAACTATTTTTCGAGCAATTTGCCTTAAACTGTTGCCTGTTTTATATAGGATAAATTACCGCTGTGCGCTACAGAGGATCCTCCAGATTAATTTAAAAAAATAGTATTTTCTAACTCGTCAAAAACTAACAGTACATAGTTTGTATTTTTTCTCAACTATTTATAATAACTAATTAATTACTTACCGCATTACTTTTTCAGAACAGCAAAAAAACTTTCTGTTGTGAAGGTATATCACCGTGTGAGAGAAATACCTGACCATATGCGTCAAGTTATAGAGTTATGGAGATGTAGATACTTATTTAATTACTGAGAATATTTGTCATATTTAACTATATTTTTGCGCCATAAATATTAAAATATGTACTTCATACAGACGCTGAGATTTAAAACAATGAATTTTTAATACGGTCTCCATATTTATTTATTTATTTATTTATTTATTAATAAATAATGCAGTTCTTTCGAACATGTTAAATAGTGTTGTTCTCGTTTGAGACAATATGTAGCAAAGTTACTGCATCACTTGACAAGGCATGCAGGATTGAGCGTAATGTTGTGAAATTTCTGTATGAATGAGATATAAAACTGAACATTTTAGTGACTTTGTAACTTATCTGAGCACAAATTCATCTGTTTTGGTGAAATTAACAAACTTACTTTTGTTTTTTCCCTTTTTCACATAATTCGCCTGAATGTATTTCATCATATAATGTTATTTTAGGATTGAGGAACATAATTGAGTTGCTATTGGTTGTGAACGTATGCTGAAAATAAATGTCTACTGACATGTGAAGAATTATTATTCTAAAATTACAGGTGAAATTGTGAGGCCTCGGCGAAGAAACAGTCGATTTTTTTTTAAATCTTGAGCTGAAAAAAAAAGAATATTATAGCCATCGCGAGAGTTCCTAGTGCAGGCCTGCGTGGCAAGGAGGGGTGATAGAGTTAGAGGTGGTGAAGAGGAAAGACAGGGTAAGATAGGGAGACAACGAGACATAGTGAGATTTTGGGAACCGAATTTATTCGCGAAAAAAGCACGAGGCACACAAAAGCAAGGCAAGTGGCTAAAACGTCTCCTCGCTATGACTTTACCAAGGACTCTGTCTTGAGGTATCACTGTGAGTTGAGTCACAATGGGATGGCAGATATTGGTGAGTCATCCCGATTCTCGAATCACATTGTATTGGCGATGACTAGAAAAGTTTTCTGACAGAACCTCCGTACTTAACAACCTTCCTCCCCCATTTCACTGGACCATTTCATAGCTCCATAGCCCAAGTCCCAAAATTGTCAACTGCGCAGCGCCAGGAAATTTTTCGAGAGCTATGTTGTAGACTGAGGCCAACTCGAATCAGTGATGCCCATCTGGGGTATTTTCTGTTGGGTCTAGCTTTTTTCAGGAATCGTCCGGGGTAAGAAAACTCCCAACTATACATCGTGCATGGTTGGTTGTCATATTTATGTGCAGTCATAATTTCATTTTTGCGCTAATTTATCCGGTACTACAGTTACACACATTTTTTAAATGAGTGAATAAGAAATATGCATCATTTCGGAGGGATGGTTTTCGGACAGCAGGTTATGGTAAGTAATCCCACTTGTCAATTCATTTTCGTTGGCGACAGTTAAAAAGGTTTTCTGACCCTCTACATAAAATAACCTTCCTCCCCTGTTTTGTAGGATTCTGAAAGTTCTTTAGCCCATGTCCCAAAATTGTCCGCAGCACCGCGCCAGGAACTTACGCGAGAGCAATATCGGTCTGATCACATGCTAACAAAGATGGTGGCGTAAACGGAATTAGCTTTAAATTTTTGAAATTAAATTCTATATGAAATGGAACCCTAGCGTGAGAACAGCCGATTTTTTTCTGGTTATGGCTGCACAAAAAACAAGTATGCACCTCTTTTGAAAGGCCAGTGCGAGAAAGTGTTTGAATGGCCGGAGGTAGGATGTGTTCGTTGTGAGATCAGGGGAAATAGAATGGGGAAGAGATGCCGGCGATGAGGAGTGCGACCTCTGCTGGGTGGAGGGGATGTCGCTGCTGTTAAAGAGGATGGGCTTTGAGCAGAGACCGCACAAAGGCAATGGGAATCAATCAAGCGATGACGAGGGCGTAAAGCGACCGAGGAAATCCTTTCTCATCGCCCCCCAAATGCCCCTCGATTACAGGTGACGCTCCCTCACTCCCCTCTTCGGCTCCTGCGGCAAAAAGTTCCCCGACCGTAAATGGCTTGGGCGAATATCCCTCGTCAAGGATCGGAGAAAGCGAGTTTTTTTCTTTTCTCTTGATCTGCTCCTATTATCAAATGGTTATCTGCAGGTTATGGTAGATTTTTCATTGATCCCTGCTTTTCGCGGATGACGTTGTTCTAGTAGGAGAGAGCGAAGAAGAATGTGTATGATCTGCTCCTATTATTAGTTGATTATCTTCAGGTGAGTGTAGATTTGTCATTGATCCGTGCTTATCGCAGGATGACATTATTTTAGTAGGAGAGACTTAAGAAGAAATATGCGTAAGAAAATCTGGAGAGTAGATTTTAAAAACTAGTAAAAGTCTACAACTCTACAGTAATAAGTCTACAACTGAGAAGTACCGTGCAAGGCACCTCCGGGGTTTCTGGTAGGGTGTGATTTCAAACCAGGCGTGCAATACTAGCCCCAGTTTAAGGTCGAACTCTGCACGCTCCCTGGCCGCTAGTTGCGTAACATTAAACAGGAGAAAAATACAAGACCAAACCTGAAACTAGGAGAGTGCTGCGTTGGCGAATTTGCTAACATACGTTACACGGGTTAAGATACTGATTAGTTTTACTGACAATATGAGTTCATGCATACATGGATTAGTACATGGATTCAAGTATAAAAGTCTGCAGAAAAAAGACTTGAGTATCTATGGCTTGCTGAAGAAGTGGCAGGAGGATTGTAGCTGCAAGGTTATGAGCTAAACAGTGTGCAGCAGTTTGAGTACCTTGCCTCGTACATATCGGCTGACGGCAGCCAAGACACAGGTGGCAAATTTCACTGAATTAGTAGCGATATCATCTTTAAACTACCTTAACGAAAGGCAGAAATGAGATCAAGGTATAATGTCCCATCCGACGTACGAAATGCTGCGCTCAAATGCTCTCCTTTTAAGCACCCAATTAGGGATAGGATCACCGCTAATAACTTTATTCCCCGCCGGGATTCGTAGTATGGTTCACCAGGAGAGAAGCCAGTACTCTACCCACCACTCTAATGTGAAATAAGCCTATCCGTCTAATAACGGACACATTAATACCAATAACGTTTTGAGTGTGCCTGTGGTTTTTAAGCAATATCGGTTAGACGATCAGAGCGTTAATAAAGGAAAATGGCCACTTACGTCTTAAAATGGTGAAGCAGCCATGGGATTTCGGACCTCCTTAATTGTAACGTCGAAAAGTATTTTAATTAGGGAAAAGCCATCAGTGGCTCCACCATTTATTAGGTTTTCCAATCTGTTACATTTTCGCCATCACAGCTCAGGCGTAGCACCTATTCGAATTCGATCACATCATCGTTATCACATGTATTACGTAGAACAGTTGCGGCAATGGCCTCTAATCCAAAAAAGACTTCTTTCACAATCGAATGAATTGACGCAATTGAATGAACCCGACGTCGTTGCAGTGTTCTGATCTCGCATGGATACCTATATCATATGGAAAGCATAAGTTTTGTCGCAATTCATTCTCGCATTGTCGTGGCAATTTTTATCGCCTTCCGTATTACCTTTTCAATGCACGTAACAGGATACCCTTATTATCAATTGAAATTACTTTAGGTAGTCGAAACTTCAACGTATCTTTTCCAAGCATAACTACAAGTGGATGGCCGAATCCTTCCGGATAATTACCAGCTGATAGACCAAGTGCTACGATTTATGCTATGAATGGTTTTACAATGAAATGTATTTTTTCTCGTATATTTGCGATGAAATTTTTTCGCTGAAGTTGATCCTTCGATTCAATGAATTTCTTGCATAGGATTGTACAATAGTTGGAAGTGAAGAGTTTTAAAGAATTAATTCTTGAACTGAATTCATACTGAAACGTTTCCGGAATTCTCTGACTTGGTTGGCTGTAGGAGAGCACAAAACGTATCCCAAGAGGAGCCATCACACAAGAGTTCGTTCATGCCCAAGATGATGTGTCAGCAGTAAAGGTACTCCCGAAAGCGCTTGAGTGATAGCAACATGTTATCACTTCCTGCTATTTTTTTGGGGAAAGCAGCTCAAAATATTTACATCATTTTTCGATTAAAATTTTATTCTTCTCGCTTTCTCTCTGTGTATTTCGCCGAGAAATATTTGTTGCGATGACATTTAAATGGAAAGCCTGATATAAATCGCTCGCTTCCCTTTTAACACGTTTGGGCCACTTTCTCGATGACGACTGCCGACATGTTTGTGTGGATGCATTAGGAAATTTCTGGGAAACTCCAGCTTAAAAAAGAAATGATAGTCGTGTATGTTACACAACTTTTTCGTGTATTTTATCGCCTTAGGAGATCAAAAGGCATACCGAACTGTGGCACACCACTCCTCTGATGTCTAAAAATAAATCGTGGCTTGTGATATTCTGTGCTTATTCGAGCTTGTATAGAAGAGATGCGTAACTTTTACAGCAACGTATGCATTAATTTCTTTTTATAATCGTGTTTATCGCATTGCTGAATTTTTTACTGGTGTTTTTCACTGTTAGAAACGTATTCAGTGTTTTAGTTTATTTTCTCATTGAAAACTCTGTTTCATCGATGTTAGGGCTTTCAAGCCACTAGATTTTTATAAAATGTTGACGAAAAATACTCGGAAACCATAATTTTGTTTTTTCCTCCACGGGTATGTCAACAAGTAAGATCTAATCTTTCAAGTTAACTATCTACCATTAAGGAAAGAGAAACGTTTGTTTTGGCATTGCGTTAACCAGCTGAACTGCACAGGGAAAAACGTTGTAACAAGTGGCAACTATACTGTTTTGTGACGTCATTGATCGGTCTTCCGATGACGTGTTTTTAAAGCCACCAAGCGCGTGAAAATTTGTCAACAAAATGTAGGTCCTGCGTCTTTATGAATATGAAATTCGAATACAAATATTTTTTCAAAATTATTCATGCTCCCCTGCTCCCCATTAAAGGCATACCAAAAAAGTCTTGAGAATAGTCCCTTACGCAGCATTTCATCGCTGAAAAAAATCTTTAATGGTTCAGTTTAAAATATTTAGTTCAGTTTAATGTTCTTATCCCATAAATATCAGAAAAGAATCAACGGTTTCCAGATAATTTGTTGAGAGATTACTGAAATAGTTGAAAAAAGGATACAAAGAAAAAGATGTTACAAGTATTCTTTTTGAATCGATCAATATCTTAACTTGATAATAATGTGAAAGGGTTGAAACCACGGTGGACTTGATAAAAAGATTTAGAAATACAAACGTTTTTCAAACAAATATTAATATAATATGATGTAGTTACTTCTCTATTTTCGCTTAAATTTCAAAAAGAACTATTTCTTTAAAGAACTAGGGAAGAAAAAAAAGGCATTAAAAACGCAACTTAACTGTCAATGATTTGTGATGGAATCCAAATTCTACGTGGTAAATACCGATGCGGTGTAACTAATGTCAAGCCAGCCCCTTGCACAGAGAGATAATGATCCGAATACAGAATTTAAAACCTACCCTTGCTACGATAAGTGTAAAAATTGGGAAACAAAGTATCGCAAATAGTTACTAATATGCGATTGCGTGATTTGAAGACGGTTATCTTCCTCTTTTCACCTTAAAAGAAAAAAGGATATGTTCGAGTCATGTTTTCCATTTGACTAGTATCACACTCAAATTATTTCGGGAAAATCAGCTTGTGAGTAGCAAAATCAGCTATATGATATGCTTATTTCTGTATCCTCACGCATAGTCACATCGCGTCATCATTAGTCTTTAGAGAACTTATTGGTAATGTCAATAATGACAATATGATCTTAAAAAATATTTTTCTAAATGGTTCTCATATCAAAGTTCAGGACGAAATTGTTATTGCTGAGGCCCTTATTTCAATTTACGTTTCCATTAAATTTATTATAGTACTAGCGGAAGGTACACGTTGAAATTCAACGGGTATGAAAAAGATTGAACTTATTTTATAAGAAAACCACAAAGCCTGAACAAAAATTGTCAGCATGGTCATTTGAGGAGTTCGTAATCTATCTTGTATGTTGTGTTCATTGTAGTAGACACGATGACTGTTTTCCAGGTGCACGGAGATATGGGTGACTGATGGTCCTCTTTCATGCCCGGGAAACTCAAAAATGTGCCACGCTGACTCATTACTACTTAAATTGCACCCTGGTTGATAGGTGGTCACCTCGTCCCTCCGGTTCTCTTGAGCCGTCTTCTGAGTGATTAACAGCTTGATCACTTCCCTTGTGTACATACATATATTTGCATTCAATGACTTAATTTAGTTGCACAATTCAACGTTGTTATCTGCGTTGAGTGTCTTAATCAGGATTGGAGAGTAGGGTACAATCCAGCGGTTGACAGCGCCAAAGGGATTATTTGCAGCAGCAGCCATGTTTATTTGACCTATGAATCTTCCATCACCCGGACTACGCCTTCGGAATAAAGGGTAGCCATAATCATTGGTTTCGGTTGCTAAATAAAAAATCTATGGTGATTCTTAGTGCAGTTGTCGATTGTCATGCTCGGATGTCGTTCATTGCGCAGAATTTCCGTTCTTCTTTCGGGTAAGAAGCATGTAGTGACGTCATTATAATTTCCGCCATCTTAAAACCGGTTGTAGTTTCGAAACAGATGGGTCAATATTTGAACCAGATTTATAGGTGGTTACCCGTCCGTAGGTTGGGTTAGGATGAATTTTGTGCGGTTCTTAGCGTAACCCGAGAAACACCACGGGGAGATGATCATGAGATCGCTGGTGGACATGTCTTTGAGCATCCAAGTCTAACCTTTGTCGTTTTCTTTTGAAAGGGCTCATTTTCTCGCAAAGAAGACATTCCTCTTGCTTCAGAAGATAGATTCAAAAGGTTACTCTTTTTTATATTAGGAATGTTGATGGATATATGTTGAAGTCCAAGGAGGGGAAACACATCGGCGAGTGAAAGTCTTGACTAGGCAACTCGATGATTGAGTGAATGTAAGTTAACTGCAATTTTAAATATATATAAATAACTCGTAACGTTAATAATGTTAGATTGGTCAATAAAAACAGTTCGCAATCGTAATTTGAGGTAGATGGTTCCACTACTTGTAATACATCTGAGTATTAAACGATAATAAACATCTCCATGTTTGTTGTAGCAACGGATGCACTATTACCATTACTATTCAGTGCACGTAAATATTCTTGCACGTTCAATTCCTTTGTGTATCGTTTACTACGTAAGTGTTCTCTCATATACATGCATTACCCTTATGAGTTCTACTTTGAGAATAGACATTGAAGAGTATACCAGTTGTAAATATGCTTTGAATATTTTGATTACCCCCCGAAGCAATTTATCATGGGGCCCTTGGGACTCGTGGCCCTTCTTTTACCGATTTTTTTCTACGTGCTATCATGGGCCTGCAGAAAAACGTGATATTTAAATACTAGAGGCGTGAATATCCTTTGAAAAGCAAATATCTGGTCGTCAAGGAAATATGCTAAATTGTTGATTTCAGAGAAAAATGTGAGATTATTCAGTAAAAAAATGATTTTCAGACAATTACGAAGCGTAAAAGAAACTCGATTGAAGAATTCGAGATTTATTTTATTTTGCCATCCGATAAAAAAAATCCCAGCCCTCTTATCTTCAATGAAACCTCTGCACCGAACCCATTGCTTAGCATGAACCACCAGGGGGGCCTTTGGGGGCCCTGAGGGCTTTTTTTATAGCCTATGTTACACCCACATACATTTTCTCACTACATGCCAAATTTCAGCTCAATTGGTTCTGTAGTTTTTGCTTGATTGAGCAACAGACAGACAGTCACCTTTACATTTTTATATATTTTCATGATGATAACAATTAGTTTAAGCATATTTTAACATATAATCTATTAACAATAGTGCCACGTCGATCAATGCATGTTTTGCCACTCGTAATATGTTGTTAAATGCCAGTTCATATTAATTGTAAAGCATCAAGATACCAGCAACGGACATATTTCTCAAATCTCATGGCGAGATATTGAAAATGCCCCTAACAAGCGGAAAGTGCTACACAGGTGAGGGAAGGACAAGGCTAGGAGACTCCGAAGTTAAACCCTAGGTTTGGATTACTAGAAATATTCAGATCAGGGGTGTTTCAGCACGACAAGCAGGATATTATTTTAACCCCGCGGTATATTTTTGAGAACTGATGGAAGCTACAAAAAAAGAGAAATACACTGCTGGACGGATAGGTCCAAAACTTTCTTTCCAAACACCATAACTGATTACAACGGAAAAGCGTGACACTAACGTTAATATAAAATTCATGTCTGTCCTTTTATCCCGGTACTTTTCCCTACTCACTCCCCTATCGTTGGTGGTGTTGTAACAGCCCCTGCCACACGCCTCTGCGGCAGCACGCTGGGTGGTATTTATGTGCAGCTACATTTAGCTGCATAATTGTAACGTAGTCAATTGTCGGTCTTGATTTCTGAAAGCATCAGTCCTTCGAGCATGTATGCAATAGATGGCGTTCGCGCTCTTCTTGCTATACATTGTGAGCGGGACGAGGGCAAGGTGGTACATATGATGTCAGACGTAAACCATTAAGTTATTTACAAGCTGATGCCGGGAAACTACGTTTTCCAGGCAGTTTTCATCCCATGCGCCTAAATGATAATGCGCCTAAAAGATAATTTGTTCACAAAATTCATGCGCCTAAAAGATAATTTAATGATTTATTTGCTCTAGGAGTAATTTCCATTGGGGCATAAATATTTAATAACAACTCAGCTGATCTGGTCAAATCAGAGAAACAATCACTCTCAAAGTAAACATGCTTTCAATAAATCACATGTAAGGTTATCATATTCAAAGATATTGCTTACAACTTAAGACAAATACATACAAATGCAAGTTCTACACATAGAAGTGATCAAATCAAGACAATATACTCATTCTAAATGTTCACATAAATATATAGTTTCATTGAATTAAAATGAAAACAAACACTTTTTTAAATCTTTCTATTGTCTTGATGTTCTTCAAATCTTGAGGAATCGAATTCCAAATATGACAGGATTTTACATTAAAGGAATTGTCGTATAGTGGTCCTGTGAAATGGTACAGTTAATTTATTTTGATTTGTGTTATTCCTTGTTTATTAACTAAATTATCTAAATAAGATTGGAAAATGTAGGAAGGAGTTTCACCTTTCAAAAGTTTATTTGTGAGAAACTAACCTTTTTATGTATAATACATTACCTAAATGATAGCGGATTAATGAGACTTTCCCATTTTGTTTTAAAGGTAAAGCTAATATTTTTCCGATAAGGTAGGTTCATCCGCTTTACTTTTTAGAAACAATCATAAATAACTGCTAATAGCATCTCTTTGTCTGTAATTCTGTACTATAAACTACCACATTCATTTGAAATATCACTTCTTCACGAATAACTCCCCAAACGAGATTTATTTGAAGGTAGTTTGAAAGGCATTTTTCCTTATTCATTGTAGAGATCATATTCAAATCATATTTTTAAATTAGAAAAAACTAAGGGGCACGAAGGAAACATTTTAGCAATATGGACTCAAAAACGTCGGTTTTATTCACTGAGATTCTCAGGAATTGACTAAATATGCATAGAATAGTCTTAATTTGACTAATTTCTTTAACGTCGTATGCTTTCTTACCGAATATTATTTTGCGATTCTGTAGAATTACTGTATTAAGAAATTGTTATATCTGTGAAAATAGCTGAAAATAAATACAAACTACACGCTGTTAAATTTTAAAAGATATTTATTTGTTAGAAATTCCTCATTTTCTAAATAAAGTCGTTCTGGAGTTCATACCTGTGCCATTTCCCATGTAAAGTGGCGGCTATTTTATGGTAAACATCTAGAATAGTACAATGGTAATGGGCTGATACTTTATTATAATTGGAAAGATCAGATTTTTGTCTTCATAATGAGGTCAAATTCATTGAATTGCATTTGAAGTAATGTCACACTCAAACCGCTCAAATCTGTCCGTGTCGATCTTACCGTGCATGACGTGACACGACTGGGGGTTGCTCTGGAGACAACATTCACCGCCGACAGCGTTTCTATTGTTAGTACATGCTTGAAACATCTTGTACAACTCTCTCTAATTTTTCTTTCGCAAAATTATGGATTTACTAAGCATGGCACTCGGTGATATCTTTTTACTCTCCTGTTATTCTTCAATAAACTCCCTCTTGAACGACAACCAAAAGCTGGACGTGGAACGCGAGGGTATTCCTCCGTGAGCCCCTGAAAATTCTTCTCCTCAACATTCTTTCAACCATAACCCCCATACAGGGCCATCTTAGGTCATGCCGGGGCCCCTGGGCACACACAAATTTGGGGTCCCGTTGAATAGTAAAAAAAGGGAATGACAAGAAAAAATATTTTTCTGCTATGATTTTATGTTTATTATACTTATGGCGCAGTTAATCAGTTTCACAAAATAGCAAATAATACACATTTATTATTGTTAAAATGTTCACTGTTCAATCTTTAGAAAAAAATTGAAAATCTGACGGTAATTTTAGTAGGTATCTACTTGAAAACAGAAAAATAAATCTAGCTCCTTTTTTTGTCCAAGCAAATATATCGGCATTTGTGGGCCCCGTGAGGTCTGGGGCCTTTGGGCTCGGGCCCCGTGTGCCCTTATGGTAAAGATGGTATTGCCCTCATATGTAACCTCTCGCAAACAAGCGAAAGCGATGAATAAGAGAGGAAAACTGTCCAATTTCATTTTCTAGAACGTTTTTTCTAGAGCCTACACCCTTTACGTCACAGAAAAACATCGAGTTTTAGTTCTGTTTTGGATGTATTTCTTTTAAATATTTGTATTATTTAATATACTTTCAAAACAATTATTTTCTCCAAGACAACATACATTTCGAAAGCATTACCAATTTACTTAGGTTATCTAATTGTTGACCATATCTTAGGATTTAATTTCTGACCAAAAGTGATGTACAAAACACATTATAGCCAGAAACTTCGACTGCAACATTTTCCTCTATAATTATGTCAGAATTTAAGAAATCGTTACAGGAAATGTGCTGGTGTAGCTACTTATAAAGTTACCTTTACAAAGACGCACTGCAACTTCTATAAAAATGCCTTTACTTTCAGTGTCATAACACACATAGCAAAAAGATATAAATTTAATGTGACTTTTTGTTAAGGCATGTATAGCCGTAGTTTACGTACTGGCGCTTTAGACCAGTAATTCAAATATTTTTAAATTGTCTTCAAACTCAGAAACTTTATTTGGTACGACGAAGAATCACTCTGTTGTAACTATTGATTAGGAACGACGCTATGACTGTGATTAATCTTGTTTTGAAACTTGTTTTTCTTTTTTCTCTATTTTAGGTGAGTAACGGAAAGCCTTCATATTCTCCCTATCCTGGCCGTGGCTTTTTCTGCTCCGATTGAACTGTAAAATATCTATTGAAAAATTGCTTTGTGGTGAGTAATTAAACTTATTTTACTACTGAAGTCTTCACGTTAATTCTTCTGCGCTAAAGGCAGTATGATAGGCAGAAATGCAATTATGATTGGGAGAACTTTGGATTATGATTTATCAATGTTTCTACCTGTGGAAATACCTGTTGGAGATAAGTATCAAAGCATTACGTTCATAGGAAAAAGAGGAATATTATCTTAAAACTTTGATGAAAAGAGTTATTCATCATTATAATGAATTGATTTTTCCCTCGCAGTCTTTTCAGAAGTTAATCAGATACGATTATGACCTTTAAGGGAACAAAATTGCCTCACGAGGTTATTATACAAGCAAGAATGTTAGAAAAAATTCTAATTTCTTTAGGAATAATATTAATTAGTTGACTCATGGAACATGCTTTTGAAAGTCTTCTTTTGCGATTTGTAAAGCTTTTTTTCTCATGTCTCTTGGTTTCTTGTAGTAATACGAGGATATTTTCGTGTAGTTTGGGTTTCTCGGGTAATTATTATTTTTTTCCGGTACGTATTCGAGTAAATAAGATGTTAATATAATGATTGAAGACTTATGTCTGGCAACTTTGTGATAAAACAGACGGATGAAAATTAAAGGTAAGTAAAATATGTGTAACTAAATTTTTATTCTAGTAAGCAGTATTAACTGCATTTAAATATTTATCATGCCGATCAATTTGTGGCATTGTAAGCGCTAGGAGTTCATTTCAGCCACTACTAAAGGGTAAAATATGTATTATAAGTAAAACAGTTACTTTAGGCTACGGGATACCTTATGACTGAATAGCAACGTAAATGGCAATAGATGTGCACTCAAGTTTCCTGTATTTAAGATGATGTTGTATGAGTCGCGACATAGTTTTTCCTCTTTGTGCCATTCATGAAAACGGTTTGGAATTGGTACTTATAACGGCCTCACCTACGGCTAGGCTCTTGATCAGTGCGTATCTTTAACTGGGAGAGGTAGATGTAGCACTCGAATGGTAGGATGGACGTCAGTATTAGCGGTTCAGTATTACCGCTAGGGCGATTATTACCACTCAGCTAAAGTGACGATTGGAGTAATTGGGTGAGTTAAAGCGATATTTTCCCGGGTTGGTGATTAAAATATTAATCTCCAACTAAGCAATTTAAATTATAACATAGAATTGTTTGTCATAGCTTTTTTTATTTGTGTTTGTTTGAAGTCCGTTAAAACTATCCATTTATAATGTCCCGTTGAAAGTTTACATAAAAAAATGCCTACCCTGACAATCCTATGCGCGTGTTTTTTGAGTGAACGAATGAATAACTTTAATATTAAGTTTTAAAGTAAATTTTTCATGCGTATGTATATTATAAAATATTTCGTTTTGCTAATAAGTCCGTCTTCCTAAAGTTGATATTCACCACATGCCTGTTCTAATAATCCTATTGACGTACTTTTGGAGTAAATGATTAAGGAAGGGTAATAATAAGACAAAAATAAAATAAGTTATGAAACTGTAGAGATAGTACCTACCTAGTACAAAATCTCAAAGTATGTTTATCCTGGTAAAAAAAACTCTTAAAATGTAGGCATTTTAATTAGCTGTCTCGTCCATATTATTGGTAGTAAAAGGTTCCTTGCATTTCTGTTAACGCACCGATTTAATATGGAATTGGGAGTAGGAGGAAAGAGATTTAGTACTCGTCTGCAAGGAAGGGCGTTCAGTGCTACCTATTATTATGCCGGCGATTATCAGGATTCCTATTAAGTGATGACGGAGTGATTGAGTGATTTCAAACGAATTTTTCCAAGGGTGGTGATTAAAAAATTAATCTCCATAGCATTTTTATTTAGAGCAAAGTTTTATTTGTCATTGTTTCATTTTTTATTCGTGGTTTTTCAATTCTATTGAAACTATCGACAATTTTTATGACCCAGCTTCCTCCACCGATCCAATAGTCAATCCTCCACGGGTAATCCATCATCTTTCAACGCTGTATTTTTTATGGCACTCCTCTATATACGCACTTAATCACCGGTACAGCAGTGACGCACGATAAACATTAAACGTGGGCCGAATGAGACTGAGCAACACTTTTGCTGCCCACAATTCTCTTTCCATGCATTTGCCTCTTTCGCTTGTGGTACGAGATAAAAAAAACCTGGGTGGAAAGAACGACAAGGCTTTGGGACATTCAGAACGACATTTTTTTCCTATAGGGCTGGTCCGATACAAATATGTTTCAACACATGCCGATCCGATACATTCCGATGTATCGGATCTTAGCTCTGACTCCGAGGATGTGCCCAACCAGTCACATTTTTGGTCCATGGTCACAGTTTTAGCAAACTAGTTTATTTATATCTCCTAGAACTATTTAACATGCACAGTTACACACCAGTAGATAGATGTATACAGATAGTGGTCTAAGTTGACTCTCCCAAATTACGATATTACGATCTGATACATACCCAAGAGGCGATGAAAATACAAGAGGAAATTTGACAAGAATTATTGACAGTAGGAAGTAAGATATATTTTTTTAGATTTGGTTCAATACCATTTTGTCATTTCCAATCCATAGAGAAACTTAAATTTCCGATTTTACCTTATATTGGTCTAACATTGAGGATGCCCCAAACCAGACTTTTCATCGACGAAAACAATTCGATTGAAAAGCTAGCAAACTATACTACTTTTTCTCCTATAATTACCTAGTATGTATATGCCAGTAGATACATGTGAACAGATAGTAGCATACCTTGACTATTCGATATTATGATATCCTGAAGTGATACCAATGAGGCGATAAAATTTCAACAGGACATGCGGTGAGAATTCAGGACAAGAAGAAAACATTTTCCATCTTTTAGTGCTACTTCAACAACTTTTTTTTCAAAATCCAATATAGATTTTAAGTTCCCAAACTCCGATATTCCGGTCTAATGCCTAGGATGCGCCAAATAAAATTCTTCATCGATGGTCACCGCTATAGCATACTAGCCTATTTCTTTCTCCGATTCGAAAATTATATTTACAGTAATATATAATCTTTCATTTTAGAAAATAATTTAAACTTAATTAAATTCGTGATATGAAATTCTCAAAATATACTCGCGATTTGTTAACGCATATTATAAATGTAGCAATGAGGATTGACAACAGTAGACCTAAAAAACAAATTTTTAATAATCTTTATAATATCAATAATAGCAACCGGTGGTTCTAAAGGATAAAAAAAGACGCGGAAGAGATGTGGATAACAGATGAAATAATGCAGGATAAAACTAAATTTAGAATATAAATGCACAACTTCAAGGGTTTCCAGATGAGGGAAATTAGAAAGGAAATAACACCTGGACGAAAAAAGAAGACGATGAAGCAAAGCGAAAGGATGAATAACTACTGGAGAGCTAAAAAAAGGCGGAAAATAAAATTAATACCCTGGGTTATTTTACGTGATCCTTGGACGGCCAAAGTTGAGAGAAGTGATATTCTTACGAAAAGTCACATTCTAAAATACGAATTTCAATTGCAACATATGTTCCTAAAATGTGTCTTGTCGGCTAAAACTGATTGTGTGTTCATAATCGATTGGTAAGTTACAAAGTTTGTTTTACTATCATATAGTTGTGATATGCTTTATCTCAGTATCGAATATTTTCTGTTTTTTCATATCTGTTAGTAGCTCCTGATCTGTTGAGAAGCACTATAAAATAAAATCAAACTAAGTCTCTGCGAACATACAGAGTACGCTTTAAGTAGGCGTTCGAAATGAAATGCTAAATGATTTGAATCCCAAAATGCACTGTCTCATCGGCTTCCGGCTCTTCTGTCATGTAGAGCCGGAAGCTCTGTTAATATCTGCTGAGAGCGGACAGATGGAGTAATATGAAACAAATAGAGCTAGACCTTAATTATTTAAGACATTTATCATTGGTCGTTACTCGATAAGTAAATGGCCTTGCTAATAGGAGCTTTTTTCTGGATTACCGAATTTCGGGATTGAAATGATTTAAGTTCATAATGCCTATTTTTTGGCCGTTTTTTATTGACTTAAGTTGGGTTTTCTCGATATATCGGTTTAATTTATCGATCGGCGGGCCCGATTCGTACCATCAATGCCGTTATTCACAATAACTCATGATTATCGCTAAGTCCGATATTATTTTCACTTTGTCAATGCATTGACCAATATTTTGGCATTTAGAATGTGATGCGGGATCGGACGATATCACCAATGCTCATAGTGCTACCGTTGTTAACCAATGTGTATCGGGGCAGCTGTTTTTTTTTCCTTTTTTTCTCCGAAAACGTTTCGGGCTTTGTAGAGGAGAGCACGTCCTGCGATGAAAGCTGGGGAAGAGAATTTTATTGCGCGTTCTGTCGGTCAGCAGAATGGCTTTTGATGACACGTTATTGCTCTTTTTTCGGGAAGTGGAGTGGGCTGGTGGAAGTAGTGGGAGGAACCGGCTATCGTCGGGCAGAGTCGGAGACAATAGGACCGGCGAGCCAACGGGCTGTTCACGAAGCCGCATCCGGAAACATGGCCGCAACTTCAAATTTCATTGATGGAGCCTGCTTGGAAGCAAAACAAGCAGCTACCAGACTCTTGTTTTTTGAACTCAATCTCTTGCAAACATCGAGCTGCCGTGCATGTTTCAGTATCATGAAAGGTGGCGCTGCTAGCACGGTACAAACATTGCTAACAGCGGTATTTCTTTGGCTACAACTCTGTTTGCGACAACGCCTACTTTGGTTTTAAGTGCAAAAAGTGAAATCGTTTTATCTCTAGCGTGAAGAAACTTGTCTCTGCAAACAGGCTGTTAATTTTTTTACAACAATAACGATAGGATGGAATTCAAACGAATACAACTTATTTTATAACTTTTTCGATCATGGTTTAGAAGAGTTACGATTCAAAGGTTTCTGTTTAAACCCCATTACAAATTATATGGTTCAGTCATGACTTGATGACATAGTCTTGATGAAATGCCAAAAGTGGAAAAAAGTTTAAGGCAAAATTTCACATCATCATAAAAAAGGGACGTCTTATTGTTAGACTAAAACATTCCGTGAAGATACTGGTAAACATACAAACGTAAGATACTGGTTTTAACTTCACATATTTGACAACTGAAGGCCAACTACACGAGCACCATCTGGCCATTAGCGATTCTGTCATTATAGCGTTATATGTCAGTCGTGAATTTTATCTCATTACTTCCAAGAAGCGGGTGTAACAATTATTTGGTTACACCTACTGCCTCTCTGTGTGACGTGAGAAAAACTACTAGTAGCAGTAGTCGACGTTTACCCAAAGGTAATGTTTTAGGGATCCTTTTTTTTGCTTTTTCTATATGTCGTGAAGAACTTTAAGCGGAATGGAGTACCAACATCAAAATAAATAATAGAGATAATTTATATTGCAAGTTTGCCTATAGCCTCATTTTTGTCAATTTAATGCTCTATGTGTGTAATGAAACATGCATTATTAAGAAGTGTAAGAATCGTGACTAGTTTGGTTTCGTAAATGTCTCAAATTTTGACCTCAATTGTTATTTTCTGCCGCTATATGTGGGAACAGATTAATTTAATTTAAAAATAAACCCAGAAAGCAACAGAAGGTCATGCAAAAAACTAATAACAATTTTCAACGATTTTAAACTGCTTATCTTCACAGTTTAGGCCGAAAATCCTATGGCCAACTCCTAGAAAATAGTGCACTCTACCTAGCCTTCATTTTACGATGAAAAATAAATATTTTCAAGGTGAAGAAATTCAGCATATTCTTCATTTTCGTCAGTATCAGTCTTTGATAGTGTTGTATGTCATTACGGGGAAATAAATCGTTCGACTTCGGGGAAATCCGATTATTTAATTGCGTATTCTTTTTCAAGGGTGGGTCATAACGGGATAGAATGGATTCTGCCACATTCCGTTCCGACACGTGGTCACTTTTTAGATAATATAATTTTAGCGGATTCGAAACATGATCAGTTCGACCAAAACATTTTAATAAAGCACTGCTAAATAATTTTTGTTGTTACATAGCATTGAAGCTATTTTACGAAACGGCTATTGACCAAATTTCAGTGGATATTTATTAAGTAACTAATCAATAGTTATATCATCATCAACAACATTCATTCACACTGAACCTACCAAACTGAACCAAAATGGTTGCCTCAACTTCTTTCCCGCATACTAAATTCCTTCAAATACTTTCTAAACTTTAATACTATTTCAATAAAAGGAAGATTGCTATCCTGTTGTGCCCCTCCATCCTGTTACATCTCGAATTCCCCCAAGTGGGATATATCTTTTTAACAAGATTGAAATATGTATAGCAAATGTAGAACAATATAGCCTAGCATCTACTTTCTCCCTTTTACATCTCCATTCCTCTGATTGAATTGGTCAACCCTTATGAAGACCCCTTTTCGGTCATTGATCTTAAATAGGTATATTTTTAGTATTGGAGCGTATTTAAATTTCCATAGTAGTTAATTTATAAATCAGATAGCTATATTTATTTTTTATACAGAATGTGCTTATTTGCTCAGCATTCGCCGAAAAAGGCGAACTTCCCATTGATTACACATTCCATTACGAAAGTCTCTCAAAAAGTAAATTTATTGAACTAATATCCATACTCAAAAAAATGTGAAAAATGTTTCTCTCAATCTTCGTATTTTGCTCTTTTCACTTTGTGGATGAAAATATTCAAAGATGTTTCAAATACCTGTTTAGAAAAAAATGTCTGTTTAGGTGCTCTTTTGGTTTGAAACAGTATCAGTGGTATTAAATATCCTTTAAATGACTAAACTTGAGTTCTTATTGTCCATCTTGTTTCTCTTCCTTAACTCTAAATACTTCATTTATACGTGGTCACAAACCTTATAAACAGGTATTATTACTTTGCGTGAGTATATTACCGTATTATGCTATTTTTTCTCGTGTTTACTGTTGACATGTGTTGAATAAATTCTCAAAACACATAGCGCCAAGTTACTAACGTCAACACAAATAAGGAAATAATTAAAAATTAAAAGAAGTCCTCAGAAAACCTCCTACCATTTTATGTATTCAGTTTTCTGAAAGACGTATAAACTGATGGCCTAAAGAATAATTTTTCGGCTAACAATGTAGCCCAGCTACTTTTTACTGCCTCATTTATGAATATATGTGAAACGCTGAAAATGCCTAAATCGTAATGAGAAGTAACAAATGGTTCGATGAATCTGACTCGAAGCTTGGATTAGTTATGGCCATGTTCCTTCTAGAAAATGGCATAGGCACTGAAAGAGTTATCAATTTTGGTCATTTCGACCGGAAACATGTTCTATTTTAAAACTCTTGGAAGTCAAAGTCGTTCAAAATATGCTTCGCTGGTTATAACGAGAAGCGACATGGGCTGTAAATCAGCGATAAAATTCAGCTGAGAGTCTCTTCTTCCAGAAAAGGGCATCTGATCGCGCAAAAATGGAAATAAGCACATAGCTGTAAATATAATTATGAAGGTGGATCCTCTAAAGGAATAGGTTTTAGGAAGACTATGTCATGCTCAGAGCGACGTTATCTTTAATCCATCGGATATCATAGTATATCAAAGGTTTGCGTTGAAAATGGCAAACATATTAATTAGAACTCTTTTAGTAAGGAAAATATACAACTTTTGTTGAAACAAAGTGACTTAATAAATTTTTAACAACATTTGTTCAACGTTTTCTTTAATATCTTGCCAAAATAACCTTATGAATTATACTATTCCTTAGGTAAAAAATTGGTGTTTACTTTTTCAAAATAAGTTAGAAGGAATTCTGAGAGTAAAATTTTGCATTCACTTATGTAAGGTGGATAGTATGGGTGATATGACCTAACGTAACCAGCATTCAAACTCAATCACTTTCTGTATTCCCGTGGGAATAAGATTCCTAAATGTTTAGTTTAACATAAACTGATGATGCTCTAATCATTTTCCTTCCTTTTTCCGTAACAATTGATCGACTGGTTGCAATAGCAAATACCTTAACAAATATTTCTTTTTCCCCGTGGTACAATAGTTTTTACATTGGTACCTATGTCCGTTAAAGCCGTCTAGTTGTTTTTTTATCACCATAACATTTTAAGTTTGATTTTCTCGGGCCCAGTATTTTTAACACAGAGTACGTTCCTACTTCTCATTGAGTTCTTGCTGATTGATCATGATAATATGATGCCAGTGTATTGCATAATAAGGCATAAATATGCAAACAGTATTGCTTCAACGAGTCGTCAAATATAATCAAACAATTAATCAGCATCCATAATATTACAATTCTTATGAATTAGTGTACAATTTACTGTATGTTTAATAAATGTAGTACCATATGTTACCTATATTTAGTTGGAATTTTTGGAATAGAGATATATTATTTAAAATGTGCTAATCGGCATTTAAATGAATATAGTTGATAATTTTCGTAGTCTTTACGAAGTATCGGCATTTAAATGAATATAGTTGATAATTTTCGTAGTCTTTACGAAGTCACGAAGAACTTCTCTTACCATCTTCATTATCTAAGTGTGTTTGATTTAATGAATATATTTCTTACTGTAAATTGTTTTTTTCTTAGAGGAAATATGTCCAAGAGCAATAAATAACTTTTTCTTCATTCCGAACATAATCTTCTCCCACCCTCTTTCTCCATTCGTTTTACTATTGCTCATAAATATGATTTGCCTTCAAAACTCAATCGCTGGGTACTATAAAGATTGACTGGGTACTATTGATTGATGTAGCTTCATCGAAGGGTCACGTGACCGCCATAGTTCTCAATTTGGGCGTAAAATCATTCATCATACTTATTATCGCTCTCTTCTGTTCCTCTCAGGGTAAATATCTCGTGGGCTATCGCTTATAAATATTTTAATCGGCATGTTTGAGTCGTCACTGGTGTAAAAGAAAAGAATAACTCTATTGATATACTAAAATAATGTATTATCCGATATTTAAAAGACAAAATAAAATCTGCATTGCAATGTTTTCGTTATTGACAAATTAAGAGACAAAGAGCTTAAAAGTACTACTCCGATGATAGGAGATAGAGATTTCACGTGGTCGGGGCCTTCGTTACGGGAATTATTTGGAGAGAAAGAGATTAAGGCGTTCATTGGATGACTAGCTGAGGGTGGGGACGAATAAGGAGTGGGGGAAGTAGGTGAGATCGGAAGGAAGAGATAAGCGGGACTAAAGGGTTAAGGAGGGCCGTTGGGAAACTCTTGGTTATACGGCGGGGAAGTCTTTTGAGTCCATTTCGGGAAACTAGTCGTATAAGGCCGGGCGGTCCAATTAAGTGGACTCGGGGAATTCGCCGCCCTCGCTGGACCACCAATCCTCGCCTCGGCCTTTAAGATCCATCTCATTCCATTGTGCCTTCCTTTCACGATCACTAAGCATTCCTCCATGACTCCAGAACATTTTTCGGATGCATAAAAATGCTTTTAATGACGAGGGCAGGGTCTCCAATTCAGTAGTTTGAATGTCTGTTCTCTCTTCCTGGTCGCCCTGCCTTTGAAAATTACGTGGTCGCGTTAAATTTCCGTTACAATTTTATTTTGTCGATCAAATTCCATGTGGTAGGTCGTTAAATACGTAGAGAATCAGGAAAGGCTTTAATAATACCTGAGGTGTTACCTTTATAGTAGTAATGACAGTTTACACGCGTTAAATTAATATTCATGTTTTAAAAGGCTAGATTAGAGGTAGGCATATGTTCATTACTTTGACCGACAAGTGATTATTTGACCGAATTATTTTGACCTCTCTCTCTCTCTCTGTGGGAGAAGGTTAACATTTAACTTATTTAGGATAATATTTATAGCAATTTTTATTAGAGATAGGTGTTAGTGATTGCCCAAATTCTTTACTTCAACGGTTGAGTATAGTTACCTCTAAGATCTGCTTATTCATTTCTCATTCGTCATTTCTATCTTTAAAATCAGGCTAGTGTCAGCATAGGGTTTCCTGCCTCCCATCCATTCCCTTACCTTTCTACTCAGTGGTATTACAGCATTTCAGATTTTGGGAGAGCAAGCGCTTTCTCACCCTTGGCGCCCCCACCCCTTTCGGACAAATGTTTTCGAACTTTAAAATAATTCTTCTTAATGTTAAAATATGTTATTTTTAAACTCTGAATTGAGTTTTTCCATTAAAGTTATCATTTTCAGTTGGAAACGTTTTATGGTGTATTTGAAAATCACAGCCCGGCGCTGTGATGTAGCGTCGCACTGAAAAGCCATCTGTTGTAAGCAACATAAATGACACAAAGCATACATTTTATTTTTTTTTTAAAGTGGCCCATTACTCATTGCTTACAAACTCTCGACAGAGGTCAGCAGTGTCCTGCAGATTTGACCTTTCTTCACAGGTATGCATGATAGTCAAGTAATCCGCTCCTGATTCGCTGTGAATCTTAAGTAGGTGAGGAGTCTTTTTAGCCAGCTGAAGCTCTTCTCTGCCAAAACAGCAGATGTGAGAATAGCAATAAGTAACCTCAGATACTTTACTTTCTGAAACAAACTTCGAGTTTCACTGTGCAAAATGTAAAAAGAAACTTGACAGAAGATTACAAATTTTCACTATATGTAAAAGAAAATTCAAATAATTTAAAAGTAGTATTAGGTCGCCAAACGGCTAGGCTTAGCAAAAAATCTATTTGTAATGAGTGCATATGCTTGTTTAAAACCAACCCCTGGAGTACATACCTAGTTTGAATATAAAATCTATTGATAAAATTTGATACTATTCTTTTCTTTACACATTTCCCTCCATAAATCTGTCACTGTGCATTTCTCCGTTCAATGGACGGCGGACCAAACGGTGAAATTTCGCCCTCCACACATTTGGAGTGAGGGGGAAGGAGGCAATGTCAGTTGTTTGGCCACTGCTTCTACCAACCTATCCCTAATGACGCAATTGACCTGGGTCGCCTCCAAAAATAACTAGCCAAAGTATAGGCACAGGATGCACTTGCTAGGGCTTCATTAATCATGAACACGGAAGGAACTTCTGTTCTGTACGCTTCGTGTTTTTCTTGGGCCTGCACCACACTCCGAGTAACGGTAGTTCGGTCATTTGATAACGCAGTCGACAGCTAAGGCCCTTTTCCACATTTGTGAATACGGTTAAGGAAGGATTATTTGTGGAAGTGTGGGGATAAATCCGGCGAAGGCATTACTCTGCCTTTAAAGAAAGGCACCAAAAGAAAATTGATTTTTTTCTGCGGCCATGGGGAAAAATAAAATAAGAAATAAAGCATCCATTCCACGTATCTGGAAGAGGGTATTACGGGAAGGTAAGCTATTAATGAGCAAGTTATTAATAGAATACGTCGTAAAAATCTAGTTTTTCTGAGTCCTGTCCATCATTCATAAAAGCCTCACTTTGATTCCTTATTCCTGTGTAAACGTTTTGTAAACAGTTGCCTAGGCCCTGAAATTTAGGTGGATAATTATTTATAAAATAAAAAAAAATATTTTTCTAATAAAATGAATTTTCAAAATTTAATTTTTCTAATAGCATTGAATAGTGAAGTAAATTATGAATTTACATAGCTCTTAATTAACATAGAGTTTTGGAGACATAGATATGCTATTGGTAAGAAACATCCTGCTAGATATCACCTTTGTAAATCAATATTTTATGAATATTTAGAGCAAAAACTATCCAAAACATTATCTCATTGTAACGTCAATCAATGTTTTTATTTGTGGTAGATCAAGTCACTAATGTATCTTTCCCTTTATTTAATAGTATATTTACAATATTAAGTATGTTGACATTTTCCTGCGTACAGTAATTACATAGCCGTCGAACTAGAGACATATGTAAAGGAGATATTTTCATTTCTGTTGAAAGCAGTCTAATTTATACACCTACCTTCTCACACGTAAACAGTTTCTTGGATAGATTATATGAATTCTAAAATGTTACTATAGACGGCTATAATTTTTATTCATGTAGCCCTTTGCGCTGTAATACGCCTCCATTTTTCCCGAAGTATTTGGAAGAATAAAAATCTTTCGAGGTTACAGTTTAACCGAATCACGAAGAACAGATAAAACGAAGAAAGCCGTAAAGCCTTTCTCATGGGAGTTTTATTTTTCTAGTCACCGTTCCATCAGTCACATCTTTAGAACGTTTTAAAGGCACGCTTCTTATCTTTGCTTTTACCCTTAAAATCCTTGCCTTTATTTAGACAGAAGTCAGTTTTATCGCCATGATATCTCCTTAGGGGCCAAGGTACAGGTTCTATCCTTCATTTTAAATCCTCCAAAGCCTGTTCTCAAAGGGAGAAGAAAATAATCGTAATACTATTTTAGAGACGTCGCCAGCATTATATTTAACGTTTGATTAAATAGATAAGATATATAAAGGCACGTCTTGTAGAATGTTAAATTGCTATTGCTCATGGTATTATTTCTTTATGGCTTTCAAAATTGCCCTGCATCATATTATAGTGTCATCAGATCGTAAATAATACTTAAGACATAAATACAGAGTCTTCAAACAATCCGCGATATTATATTGAAATTATAATATTTCATAGCTTATCTACATATACTGCTTATCATTTCAACAAAAAGGTAACATAAGGTATTATCATCATTACAGAACTTACTTCTTACGTGCATAGATGTTTTAACTTAGTGATTATTAAGTAATTATATAGTTACTTTCTTCTGATTCTATGAGGAATAATGCTCTTTATGTCTTCTTGAAAGATAAGGTAGTAGTACCATGGAGTAAGTAGTACCTACAAGTCGTATTTGCTGTTTCCGCGAATGTAAAGGAAAAACAGCTCATTTAATTGGTAGTATTAGGTTTAATAGGAGGTTTAAAGCATGGATACACTATCAAGGAGACAGCAACCTGGTTCGGGGTCGTAGAGGTCACGGAATGGATCATAAAGTGGTCTTCTTAACCCATTTATGCCTAGTGTTCCATTTTTGGAACACCTGATGCGACTTTCTAATTTAATGACTACGACTCATAATACACCAATATGCCACGGTTTTTCTTTCTGTACCTCTTTATAAAGATATATTGTATTACGTGGTGCAAAGAATTAGTCAGTTTTGCCATCCCATCGCAGCCAGTGTGTTGAGAAATATCGGTCTTTTTTTTCAAGGCAGTTTTTCTGAGACCATCTCAAATGTTATATTAATAACTATTTGCCATTATGCCCAAATGTTGTTAATTTTTCCCTGCATGTTCAGTAATAGTTGACCTATAGTACTTTAAGAAGAAAATTTTTAAACAATCTAATTTGTTTTAGTTATAAGCTTTTATTTAACAGTGTTCCATTTTTGGAACACTAGGCAAATCCACTACTATTATGCGTGCATTCAGGCGCACTGAAATATTCACTTTAATTTTAAATCAAGTAAGCAATTAGATGTTATGTGACTGAGGGAAACGATGCTATGTCTTGGCTATAATCAGTTTCCATTTCAGTGAAAGAATAAATACATCGATAACCAACTGATGAATTGTGATCAATTTTTACAGTAGTTGTATGTTGAGTACGATCTCGTGAAGTGGATGTGTCTTGCGTCCCGTCCGTTAGAAAGTGGAGGGTGACCGCGCCTTTAGCTAAAAGTACCAGGATGTCGAGATATTTGACAGTGCATGAAATAAATGATCTATTAGAGACAGAAGATTACGTAGATGTACGTGATATCATCATTGAACCCCCTGATAACGCAACAAAACCTGTGTCTGACGAGGACTCCGGGGATGACGATGTTTGAACAATTAACAATCTTCCCGGTTCATTGCTGCGCGCTCCTGCTCATCTCATTCATGGTTCTTCTGACGAGAACTTTGACCATGCTGACCTTTTGCTGATACCGAATGGTGATACTACTGAAAATGACGGTGCATCGGCTTCTGCTTCGCCTCAACCTCTTCTTGCTCAAAGAAAAAAGGTAAACAAAGTTGTACGCAATTGGAAGAAAGCCGATCTGACTGCCCAGCCAGTAGGAGGTAGAGTTTCAGAAGAAAAAAATCACAAAAATGAAAACCCCTGATGAATGTTTAAAACTCTTTCTGGATATTGAAGTGATTGATATGGTTGTCAAATATTGCAATTTATATGCTGCAAGTAAGGGCGTAAACCTTGAACTGACTGTTGGTGTTTTTTGAGAATAATTTTCCTGAGTGGTTACGTATCTGTTCCGAGACGGCGTATGTTTTGGGAGCAAAGACCAGATTCGCATAATTCTCTAGTTAGTGGTGCAATGAGACGTGACCGATTTGAAACAATATTTTCAAATTTGCATGTTGCTGACAATTCTAACTTGAACCACATGGACAAGTTTTCCTAGCTGCGACCTCTCATAGAGCAACTGAATGACAGATGTATGAAATTTGTACCAAATGAAATATACTTCAGCTTGGATGAGGCCATGATTCTCTATTTCGGTCGTCACGGGTGCAAACAGTTCATTCGTTGTAAGCATATTCGGTTTGGGTATACATTCTGGTATGGTGCAACGCGTCTAGGCTACATTTGCTGGTTTCAGCCTTATCAAGGAAAAAACCCGAACACTCAATACCAAGAATATGGTGTAGGTGCTTCAGTTGTTTTGCAATTTACTGAGGCACTCACAACGCAGCATCCTGGTAAATACCATTTTGTGTTCGACAACTTTTTCACAAGCATTGCACTCCTTGAAAAACTTCATTCAATGGGCCATCAAGCAACAGGCACAGCGAGAAAAGATCGCGAAGACAAACCTTTACTATCTGATGCTACCCTAAAGAAAAAAGATAGGGGCACATTTGATTACCCACTTGATGGAAAAGGCAATATTGTTTGTAGTTGGAATGATAACAGTGTTGTGACTGTTGCATCATCTGGTGTCGGTGTCAATCCTTTGCAATAGGTCAGTCGTTATTCTCAAAAGCAGAAAAAAAAGATACAAGTTACTCAGCCAAATTTAATCAAGGTCTATAATCAGTATATGGGAGGAGTGGACCGAGCTGATGAAAATATTGACGAGTATCGAGCATCAATCCGTGGAAAGAAATGGTACTCGAGCCCCTTGTTATTCTGCTTTGAGCTGGCTTTACAAAATGCTTGGCAATTGCATAAAATAAACGATGTGAAGCCAATAGATCATCTTGAATTTCGTCGCCGTGTGGCCTGTCACTATATAGAGACATATGGTAATACTGCTGAGCCTGGTAGAAAAGGGAGTCCATCTATGAAGCGTAACCTTGACTCACGTCATGACGGCATGAATCATACGATTGTAAAGCAAACTCGCTGTGTCCAATGTCACAAAATTACCACTTTTCAATGTAAAAAATGCAACGTATCCTTGCATGTTAAGTGTTCACCTCGATATGTCTTAATAGTGAGTTAACAAATGCGTGAATAAAATGATTTGCTTGTTATCACTGAGTACGTCATGGTAGTGGATTTGCCTAGTGTTCCATTTTTGGAACACCTCGTTATTAATAATTGGCAAGAGATACATTGTTTTTTCTTTCGGATATTGTATTCATACGTATTTTTATCTATAATATGTAAAAATCAGGGTAAAATTCGCATTTTTCAAACCTTCGGCATAAATGGGTTAAACCTTATGCCAAGTAATATTTATCTTCGAGGCTTTAAGTTAATGTACCGGCTGATATGACTACACCGCAAAAATAATTCATAAACATAATATGAATCTTTGGACTTCATTTCCCGTCACTATATTTGTGAGGGTATTTTTTTTCGCCTTTAAAAAAACATCAATTTTTTTCAAGTTTTTTGTTTAAAAAAATTAAATAATCCTCTCATCGTAGCATATCCAAATAAATATCCAACTAAAGCCAATTTTTAGGTCCGATCTGAATGCAATTATGGAGAAAGGAAATAAAAAGAGCAGTTGTTCTCTGATACATGCTCCTTAATGGAGTTTTGGTCATTGGTTCATTGTGTGATAAGAAGAATTATGATGACTTTCTTTTCAACAAAAATCAACTTATTCTTTTATTTTATTGCTATTAATTGAAGTTATAATTGCTATTAATTGAAGTCTTATATAATTCTACATAATCACCATCATGGAAGGAGTAGTCTGGGAGGCGATGGAAACTCGGGATGCTTCATTCTAGGCTTAGGTAATTCGAAAATCTCAGTTCAGGTAACTTCATTACGACACATATAGAACTAAATAAGTGAGAAGTTTAAAAAGACACACTACCAAAATGTTAGGTACAAAAATATCTTCTTTCCACGCTCTATTAGTTACTGTAGTAAAAACAAAGCGTATCGCTGAGAAGGATCTGATACTTTCCCGGCGTATGCAGGTAACTAAGGTTGCTCGGGTCCGGGTCAAATCCTCCGTAGATGCCGACGTTTCGATGAACGAGTCGTCCATAATCTTAAGGGCGGAATCCCTGCCCTGAGGACGATGGACGACTCGTACATCGAAACGTCGGCAGCGATGGAGGAATTGACCCGGTGGAGTACCCGAGCAGCCTTAGTTACCGTAGCACCAAGGCATTCCGTTAACATGCAATTCACTTTTGTCCTCTTCCGTCTCCCATTCCTCTCATTTATATGGATGGTGTACCTACAACCCCCAGTCACAAGCGAACGAACTACTCAGCGGCAGCTCGTATGGCAGTAATTGGAGTCATCAGTCACACCAGCAATCATTAATCTGAAGATTAGTTTGCTGCAGTACCTTATCCTCGAGTCCACAGTCAGCTTACCGCTTTATTAAGTAGTTTTCCCTTGGCAACCGACCCAAGATTTTCTCGCTGTTATCATCCCACCCCCCTTCAAAGAGCTCTCTGACAAAGCATTAGCTTTTAAGCCGGTGTCCCATGGTAATTATTTTCATAAATTTATTTATGCATTATTCATGACAACTCTCAGAATCGTGTTGAACAGGCTCGTGTCAATATTTTGTGAATTTCTGTAAGTTTGATAACTCAGTATTCTCTTGAAGAGACACGACCCCAATGATTGGTTTTTCTGCGCGCATGAGGATCGACCATATTTTTACCAGAGACTACTTCGATTACTTGCGAATAAAACATCATTGAAGTACACCACATTTACCAATAGTTGAAATGAGGTAAAGTGGTTAGTCTTATACAGTCCTCCTATTTGAGCGAATAGTTGATATTATTTCATTACATGGCAGAAACAGATTTATATTGTGAAAACATCTGTTGTAATCCTGTTGTAATTTGATCAATAAACCGCGCAATATTTAGGGAACTGCTACGTTGGTATTTCTATGTGCATTATCGTGAACCAGTATGTTCATGAAATTCATTCATTTGATACTTAAGGCTATTATTATTTCCTTGTAATTGCTATAACTAGGCTCATAGACTCTGTGGAAAACTTCTCGCTACTTGTTCTTCCCTACCGATTGTTCACTATTGATGTCTTCACCACAAAATATTTTCGCTCAGACCATCATCCGGTCAGCACCATATTTACGAATTTCTCCTGCTCGTACGACATGGAGGAATGCACTTTCATGAAACTCGTTCCCTGAATATGTTATTCATGGTTGACTTTACGAAATAATTTACCATCGGACAAGGGCTTTAGGAGCTCGTCTCGGAACACGTGACTTCTTTTTATATTTTGGTCAATCCAAAAATCCTTTCTCTCTCTACCGAGTCACAATATCTAGCGTAGTACTTGGATTGAGTCCTAAATAGAACAAAATACCCTCTCTTCTCTCAGAAGCTCTTTCGTTTGGATTCATCACGCCCATGCAATTTTAACCAAGCCATCTTCTCTTTCTTCTTATTGACTTCATCAGGGGCCATAAAACTAAGACGTTTTCATGAGGGATGGGAGTTGGTCTCTTATTACTTTGTCTAACAAAGTAATGTTTTAACATTCTCAGTAATTTAATAATTAAATACCAATTTAGAAATAACAATTAAAAATTTGTTTTGTATTAAAATATCTAGTTACCCTATCATCCTTCGTAAAAAGTGGCTGGTTCGAGATCCTACGAAATATTTTAGTTAGGTGTAAGATCTTATTTGCACCACTCTCTAACTTATTTTTAGACAAAATGTCTTATTATGTGGCTCTGAAAACAGCTCGTGGTTTCCTTTCTTAACTATTCCCCCTATAGACGCGATCTTTTAATGTTTTAAGAGGAGAGGTAGATAAATACCTAATATTTGTAGCGAACTCGCGGCCACTGACTAGACTGGCATATTTGTGTTTGTAAAAGTGAATATCATCTGCTCAGTTTTCCCATGGGTTAACAAAATTGAAAAGCGTTGTTCATCGAAAAGTTCTATGCGCATTAATACAAGAATGTAATAACACTTACGTAAGATTTGGTGGGTGTTGGGAGGGGCAATAATTAAAATGACATTGTTCTACGTAGGGGTTTTAAACAGTGACCAAAAGTTCCCTGCCTGTCACTGTCTACGTAGCATGACTCGCATCCAGTCGTATCTACAGGAATCGGAGAAACAGAAAATGGTGTCGCTGGATTTTGCACGGTCCGACAGCATGTTTTTCAATTTCGACAGATGATTTGTTTAAAAAAAAATTATAATGAGTCAAGCTAAATCCATATGTATGTATATTTAATTAAGTACTGAGAATTTTAGTCTAAATATAACAAATGTTTTGCATCATTAATACTACAATATTTTGGATTGCGAGTAACTTTGTCTGCAATTCTTTTGCAGGGCAAGCAAAAGCTTTTTATAAATTTGAACTTGATAAATGAGCGAGGCTTTGCTATATGAGTATTATATATAGAATTAGGAAGGTTTTCGGGTTTTGTCCGCGTTGGCATCACGTTTCCCCTCCTGTGCCATCAAGAATGTCATCACATCCATTCATGCCATCAAGAACGTCGCCATCAAGAATGATTCGAACGCAGACGAAACCCGAAAACCTGCCCAACTGCAAACCTGAACGCCGCGAAAAGCTACGTCAGAAGTTATGTGTACAATTTGTCTGCCGAGAGTCAAGTGATCACAAATGATCCGATGCAGGATAAGGCATCGCCGGCCTTAAAACGTAGTTGGCATGATACGCAGTTATGTTGCGAACTGACACGATCAGACGTGCGAGTTGTAGATTTGTATCATTCCATCAGTGTTCCTGCGGAATCTTTGCCTCATATTTGCTCAAATAAATGAAAAAAACTTAATAATAAGTCCCTGTATTAAAGTTATAAGACAGATAATAGACGATTATATTTATTCGAATACATTAATGAAATAAACGTTTTGGACTGTGGAAGGAATCGTCTGTGTGAGTTTCCATCATTTCGTATGGAAAAAATTCGCTTTGAGATACGATTACTTTCGTTAACTCCAAAGTTAATGAGAAATAATCATTGGTCCAAACATAATAACTAATTTATGTCTCAGCTGCTATCACATTCACGCTGGTTCGAATTACAAGCCTTTTAAAAATAACATTATAGTACCAAACGCCTATAACTTTGTATTGATTGAATCTTTTCAAAGGTAAAGTACAGGTTAATTGGCATGATGTATTTATCTTATATTTTGTGTTTATGATATTTATATGTATACTTTTGGGGCGCGGAAAAAATCATCTTAAGTTTCCATAGCTTTTTATGGAGAAGTGTGATTTGAGATACGATGACTTTGGACTACAAGCACTTCTCCGGAACGAGTTATACTCGTAAACCAAGGTTGTTACTGAATATTTCATGCGTCTTACAGCTGCTTAACTTTAAATATAACAATCGAATATCTCTATTATTACTAGAGATAAATCTCACTCAAAATACCTTAATCTCTCACGCCCCTGCAACCCACCCCTTTTGCTCTTCATATATCCTCCTACCACGCCCCCATCTCACCCGCTTTCGGCTGTGCACACACAAACAACGCCGCAGCGGCAGCAAGACGGACTCGATAAGAAGACGGAGAAGAAAACCTCTTGATCCTTCATTCATTGTTCATCGCTTGTAATCCATCATCTCTGTTCGAGGATGAGGGGTTTGTTGGGGAGGGGGTTTAGGATGAAGGGATGTCAGTCCGGGTGGGGCTGGATAGGAGGAAGACTACGAAAAGGCTTGGGTGAGAGTGGAGTTGTGAAGGTGGGTGGGAAAACACATAGTAGAGCGGGGAAAGGATGCGGAGAAGTGGTGCGGAAGTGGAATATGGAGAAGAAAAAACAGAAGGAACAAGTTCTCCAAAGTGGCTTCAGTTCCTTCGGAGATGAGAAACTTACACATGACGAAATGGAGAGAGACGCACACTTGACTTGACAGGGGAATTGAACCTTGGGGGAAAATACTGCGAAATGGGGTAAAATAATAATGCTTGAGATGGGTCGGAAGTTCAAAATTGAAAGTCAATTGAGATATTTGCTCCATCAAATTTTAAGCTAAGGGTATGTTCTTCAAATCAACATTGGGGATTTGCATTTAACCGCCAAGGCCCCGAGGAGAAGCATTGAAATTGCATGATACCAACTAGTTAATGTTTCAGGCTTTAATTTGTTGAATTGAGTCTCATGAAATTTTTTATCACTTTTTGCATTCCACTCATTTACACCACCAATGGTTCCAACATTTAATGCCATTATCAAGGTTTATTAACTTCCTCGATAATGGCACTGTGTGTCCAAACCATGGCCGACGAAAAAAAAAGTGTGGAGTGTGCAGTGATAACTTATCTTAGTCATGACAGGTAAACATGAAAAAATTGATGATTCTTTTCATGTTAAATGTTTGAGGAACGCTAGGTAAAAAGAGATGTAATTTTAGCCATATGTGTGAAGATTATGAATTTTTATGGAATAAGGAGTTGAAATATTTGTTATTTTCTTTCGTTAAAGGGAACAGTTTTCGCTCTCAGAAAGTATGTATTTAATTGATTTAAAGCTTTCTTGGCTTCTCCATCTTTCAAAATGTATTGAGTGCCGGAGTTTTCATAGCGATTGGATAATTATATACGGGGAGCAGAATCATAGCAGAAGGTCATATCCGATAATCATCTGTACCAGAAGCCAAAATAACCTTCAGGGTTATTAATGTGGGAACATACTTCGGTGTCCGGGGATTGACTGTGCTACTTTAATTATTTTCCTTTCCTCTATGGTAAAAGTTTCTCTATGTTCTTTGCTCTGCCTAGCGTGCTCGTTCCTCTTTAAAGAAGTTATCCGAGAGATTATTAGGTGAGTCAATATTGGCCTGGAAGGAAAACCCAAGGACGAAAGTAAGAGCACTTGCCGTAACTAACGAGTGGAAGAAGCGATTATTACTCATTATGAACTTAACCAATGTTATTATTATTAATATTATACGCTTGATAATTCTAAAAATTGTTCAAAGAAAACAAATTCACCATACAACATGCTGTATTTATAGTTCAGATGGATATTGTTCCATATAGAATGTCCAAAGGAGTTGGTAATGCATTAATTAATTAATTATATCTAACTCAGTACTTAGTTAAAAATTAGTTTTTCTGAAAAAAGTTTCATTAGCGTATACAAAATTATCCAATTAATGCTTTCAACAACTGATTTTAACGCAACCTGGGGTGCGGCGTGCGCTCGCGTAATTTTAATTTATAAATTGCACTCAGTTGAGCGAAAGTGCCATCATAATTGTTAAAACTTGGTCAAGTTCTTTAAACCATTCGATTTAATTGATGGAATGCATTCTCCGGGCAGTAACTTTGAGCGTCTCCCTTCTAGAGCGGTGTGCGTTTTGGATGACGGAAACGTGAAAGAAGGAACCGTGAATCCTCTCCATGAATGTATTACTATTGAAAATACATGAACAAGGCCTGACAGTGGAGGACTTACATATCGTTATTTTGTGGGGTACTTTGCGTACAGTTTGCGTACATAAATATTTTGGCGAAGTATTTTTTAAATAATTATCAAGACATGAGAGCTTAAATTCTGGCAAACCGCACGTTGGAAGTGGCTCAGGCGACGAATAACGGAGTGATGAAGAGCTGGGTGTGGAAAAAATCGAATGAAGGTGGCGCCGCTGCGGTGAGTCCCCCAAGGCACTTTCCTCTCCCCCACTCCGTTGATTCGCTCTGGTTTCCTTGATTAACTCTTTCACCCCGACCACAGCTGCCTTTTTCCTCTTGTTCCTTGCTCCCGGCCGCAAAACAGGCGTCTATTAGCTGGTTTACTAAGCCACGTCTCTTCGTTATAAGTTCTGAGATGTAATCGTGAAAATTATACAGCAAACTTTCTATTATCCGTGTGCGAATTATTATCTGTTTGAAACTCTCTCCTCCCTCTACGCCTCAAAATTCTTATATTCCAATGGTAAAAGCAAAAAAACATACTTCGAAATTTCGATATTTCGATTTAAAGCATTCTATTAAGCCATTTATTTGTTTTCTTCTTTTATTTAAAATGCTTTCCTTAACAAGCATTGGATTGCGTAATCCATTTATATCACCACCACATTTAATGTTCACCTTTGTTTCTGCCTTTCACCTGATTACTGATGAATTAGCATCCTCGAATTTTCAATTTGGATTAATTGAATTTCTCCATAGCTCCACTTTCCAGTTATTTAATAACATTTCGGAAAATATTCCTAGGAAAAATGTACGTGCTACTCACTCTTTTTCGTATCCTAATACTTCATTACTCCGCGGCAGCCGTATAGACAGCCGTAAATATTGGATGGAAGGAAATAACAAAGTGACCAATTGAAAACGAAGCAGTCGCTAAAGGAGAAAATATTGTAATGGCACAATGCACTAGCTATTGCTCATTCTGTTGAAATTAATAATATTGTTTCAAAAATGAGTGATTTCTCACCGTAAGAATGAATTGCCTCATGAATGCTTAATCTATGTAACCTTTTTTTCGGCGGTAGTAGTTTCCCACCTTTATAAATTTAATCACATAGAACTATATTATTTCACAATAATAGCAGTCATATTTCGTCCATAACGAAAGTGCATTCTGCCCATATGTTGGGTTTCTTGACTTTCAACTGTTGAATGCATTAGGAAAATGTTCTCGCCATTTTATCTCCAATACGTTTTACGTATACGTATGCTGTTTAAGTAATAGAGCCTGCACATCCATTGTGAACTACCATTAATTTATAGTTTAAGCTAAGGAGAAAGATATTTATTCCAAATAGCTTTAAAAATTCATTGAGTTTCATGCCGACACACAATCCTATCACCTTTCTTCGAAGCTTCGCTGCCGTAAAATTAATTATGTTTTACGAGTTCTCATTTGGTCATTCCCGATAGTCAAAGGTTTATTCCATTTTGGGATGATAAACGATTCGGATGAGGACAAGCGAGATCCTTTCTACGCTCACGCAGCTACAATGATACCAAATCAAGGAGAAAAGCATTCCTGGAGAATTCCTCCTCAAGTGGATGAGGATATCGCTGGACTTTGGGACTAACCTCTTTTACGCCCGTAATTAATCTCACGGCACTCGCCGGGCGAACGGCACACTAGCTCGCAGTAGAGGGAAGAAGGTTGTCTTCTTTTAGCATGACAAAAGGGAGCGGCGGAAGGCTTAAAAGCTGACTCACGGAGGGATTACACAGGCGACCGGACACAATGGACGGGACCAAGGAGAGAAGCTCCTTAATACGGACGAGTCTCACTTTCCAAGAAATACCGGGGAGATCAACCCATTCTTTATGCCACACGGAAGCTTTTTTTATACTTTGCCCGTTCCTCTTCAACTTCGTGCTGTTTAAAAAAACTTCCTCTTTCATTCTCACTCGCCGTCTTCATTACGGAGACAAGTCCCCTTCGATTTGCGTTCTAAAAAATTACGCGCACTCTCCTGCTTGGAAAAAGGGATGCGTCATGCTTGTAATCGATGCCTCCGTTTTTTTATTACGGAAGGTTGCTTATTAAGCCCTTACGCGTTAATTATCTTTGCTCGCGTGGTAAGGTGAGCCCATCAACCATCAAGAATCGTAAACATATCCGTGAACTCTGGCAAATCTTCTTTTCGTGCTCTGCGTTCGTTCCTCGAGTCATATTTTGAAGAATCTTTCTTGTAAGCCCTTCGTTAGGTGTGTTTGTAGACGTACGTCTTCATTAGACTTGCATCAATTCATATCACGTGGCTATCTGTATCATTTTTTACTCTGTAGGCAAAGGTGTTCTTCCGAAAAAATGTAAGAAACCATCAGTTTATCTGTTTTTATAAATGCTTGGAATAATTGGATGGAGAACTGAAGTCATTAGAATTCCAGGAAATTAAAAAAATTGGTGGTTTGTATTGGTGACTTTTATTTGCACAGATTTTTAACCGCGGCATTGTCGTTGAGAGTGCTATTTGGATGGACCTGATTTCCACAGGACAGCTAGTTCATATATTGATCGTTAAAGAATTTTCCTCAGTAATCCGGAATCCTTGAAGGCGTAGTATTTTACTGATTGTTTCAGAAAACGGAAGGTTGTTGTTCTGATAACTGATCCAAGAAAAATATTTCCTTTTAAAATTTACCCTACACTCAAAAAGGAGAACGCATGAAGCATCAAATCTTTATTGGATTGGAAATAGTTGAACTGAACATCAGGTTAAATTGATACGACAGCTGAAGGTGCTTGCAAATACCATCCATTTTAAATGCATACTCGCTGTGTTGTCGTTGCGTCTTAGAATTGGTCAGAATAGCACTCTAGTTTGATCGTAAAGTCAACTTGTTCGAAAGGAGTCGTGTGAGCTTCAGCCTTCCTTTCCATCGCGCTCTGTTGATAAATTCACGAAGTCCAAACAAATTCACGCGTTCTTCCTTCTTTGTGTTTACTTTTGGTGTTTTCGGTGCTCATATTCTTATAGCCAGCGGCGAGGCGCACGTGAAATTCCTATCTAACAATAAGTTATTCGAATTTGATCAAACTTCATGAATGAGAAAACGAGTGAATTTCTTCACATTTTGAGAATGATAGTATTCTTCCCAGCTATTCTCTTTCAAAATATGTCATAGCTCTAACTTTACAAGCTCTTTTGTTTGTTATATTGGATTACTTTCTCATCCATTTTTCTTGAAGTAACAACCAGTCATTTTCAAGAGTTACCCTCTTAAATTTGGAAACGGACACGTAAGGACCTCAATTGATATTTAGCCTGCCCTAATGTCCACGCCAGGTTAATCCTATCCATGTGAGTGGACAGTAGGCCCCTGAGAGTTGGGCGATGTATGCAACTCTGACATATGCATTTAAAATGTCTGTAATGGATTATCTAATTGGATGGTTCTCCACTATTCAACTAAATTGGATACCTCATCAAATTCTTATCCAGTTTTGTACTCCCTTATCCAGTTTTGTACTTGGTTGTACATTGAGAAGGAATAAAGAAAGAGGTAGTACTTGGTATATAGCCTATATTCAATGGAAAGCGCTAAGGGAGCCATAGTTTTCCATCTCTACCGACGGGCGTAGTAGGTACTGCATTTGAAGTGTACAAACGCTTTAAGCCTCAAAATAGCAACGTGTCGGGATCGACATTCCTCCGTTACGCTCCGGCATTCAAACCTAGGATTTCGGGATGGCAACCCGGTACACCATGCCAGTAATCCACCCCACCTCACCACCACAGTCACCAACTTAACGACAACGCTGCATGATGAAACCATAGTTGTTTTCAGATGATTACGTATCGGCTTTAACAGCGTAATTTTATAATGACAGCGTTTATAGTAAAATACAGCCGTGAAAACAATAGTAACAAACCTCCAGTTTGAAGCACAGTGGCGCCGCCGTGCGGCGGCGAGTATGTAAAAGCTTACTGCACCAAACTGTAAAGACTTGTGGTGGCATAAAGTTATTTTATAATAGTGATCGAATTCCAAAGGCTATTCTTTTTAGAATTTATAGACCTCTCCATGAATTTTTAGAATGTTAGCTTCAGTTTTGTGGCATATTGGTACCATTTCACAATGATTCACCAAAGATGCGATTGTGGGGTTGAGGTCTTCCAAGATAAAAATTACTCTTAATGAATATAAATATCCTTCAAGTAAAAATGTTTATTTTATCTACATATTGCTTATTTATCCCAGTTCATTCTATTTGCATAGCACATAGGCGGGATATTTGTATTTGCTTGCCGATAGAGTCACAACCAACGTCACCTGAGAGCCATTAATGGGACTTTGACAGTGAGTGTCGCATCTGTGTAATTCAAGACTGTGATAGAATTCTCAATGCTGGGTAAGAATTAATTGTTACATTAAAGAATTGGACGTTCCGTTCAGTTCCGGACTTCCCAGACCGTCCTCTGGGGCGCTGCCGATTTAATTTGTCCACTCTCTCACCTTCGTCCAACGGCTGGTTCCCGAATTTTTTTCCGTGAATAAACTACGGAAATTTTGAGTGAGTCTTCTGCTGGAAAAATAATAGCCTCCGGAAGAATGTTTTTTTCCAAAGAATTTTAATTCCGAGGCCACCGCATATCATTGGTTTTTGTCACTGTGGATAACTACAGATAAAAACTGTGGCGTGAAATTTATCGCTTCTCGCTCCACATTCAATGTTGTTTATTCGTTACCGTTAGAAGCAAAAAATACGCTTTTGATTTATTTGAAATACGGTTATTTTTTGTGAGTGTTCTTCTATTTCGTCATCGGACGTTTTGTATATTTTTTAGTTCTACTTTTGAATCTAGGGTGAAAAGGGATTAATTTTTATATTCAGAGTATTTCCTTAATGTTTTAAATAGAGTATATATTGGAGGTAATGTCATGTTAGACATTAATTACTTACCATATTAAAATCAACATTGTAGTATTGTCTGAACACAATGAAAAATTATTTCTCGGCAGCATAAATGCTTATTCCTATACATTTCCAAGTATGCTAGTTATCAAGGAGTCTCTCAAATGCCCTGCTTCAGTTAAAATTGTCGTAGTTGTTGGTTGGATAGGCGTAAGTCATAAAATGACTGTTCATTATGGATTCATTGTGAATGAATGAGCTAATTTCTTGTAAATTTGGACATTGAAACTTGAAATTAAAGAAAGAAAAAATAATAATAATTAAATTTGTTTATGAATTATACATTGGATAATTAAATTATTTTACATTGTGTTCAGAAGCAATGAGATTAACGTTGGGTGTTCCTCAATGTAATATCTCTGGTCATATATTGTATTCAATTTATATAAATGATCTCTCCGATGATATTGCGTATTACGATGATAATTTTATGCTTAGGCGGATGACAAAATTGTCAAACGGAAGATTGAAGAGATAAACGATCATGATGACCTACAAATTGACGTGAATAATTTGGCTGATTGGGCGTAAAAAATGGGGGGGGGAAATGCCAAATAATTTTCATTCCTCAGAGTTGAGAGCAAGACAAATATCACCTATATAAAAACTATGAATTTTCTGGTAAATTGATACCCAAATATGATGTGCTGCTGTCAATGGTTTGGTATTTCTAACAAAAATTTGGGCGGGGTTGAGCGTGAAATGCGATGCAAAAAAGGCAAACACTGAATTGAGTAAGTTTAAAAATAACGGGAAGCAGTTGCATTACTAAAGATAAATCATTTTAGACCGTTGTAGTGATAATTTCGGAATTTCGGACTGCTCTAGTATGGGACTGGAAGGGCCAAATATGACGCTGGAAATGATTTTTAGCGTTGCGGCCAGAAATACATGCATGAGAAAGGCTTAGGAGGGCAGAAAGCGTAGCTGAGACGCTTTATATTATGGAATGGTCGAGTTCATATGAATGTAGGATAAGAAGCTGGCTTTTAGTGGGATCCATAGAGATGTTAAGGAGAGTATAGGGATATATTAGCTAGAGAGTGGAGAAACCAATTTTTTTAGGCTAAAATGATCACAAGTTTAAGTTTAATTTCCGGTAACACATAAAAAAATATTTGAAAATATTCATGCTAAAATGGAGTTATACTTCATTTGAATGACCTGCTAGCAGACCTTTTAGGGCCTTATCCATGACGTTATTATTTATATCATAAAGTGCAGAAAATTATTAAGATCTGGGAATTATGGAAATTTTTCGAATTTAGAAATGCTAGCTGTGCCAATAACTTTATATGTAAGAAACAATCAACCAACCCATTTGTTATTTTTGACATTGGCACTCAATATTGAAACCTTAAGGAAGCATAAATTGATCTAAACAAAAGTGCACTCCTTCCCTCTATATTGTTTGGAAGTATAGCTTCGGTATGTCAGAAAAGGCTAACTGCAGTGGGTATGGGGCATCTAAGAATTTTTTAGCTAAAAGCGGAAGGGATAGGTTTATAAAGCAGTGGGTGATGAAAAAATGTAGAATGGATTCTCCGGTAATGGGAATTATGAAATAAATAGGCAAATGCAAATTTATTTATATAAATTTGGGCTATTTTCACGTATTTCGTTTATGCATTTGCGCATGCATAATTGTAATTCCCCGCTTCACACGTCTCAATTTGTAATGCACATCCATACGTACATCAGATTGTGGCATAAAGTGCCTCGTCTAAAACGGCCTTTAAGAGCAGGAGGACGTGCATGAAGCAATTAGTTAGTGCAGGGGTTTCCAAACGTATCGTAGCGAGGGCCACAATGGCTATTCGTCCAACTATTCCCATGTATATGTTGTGGATGGTGTTAACATAAAGGCGACAGATGAAGTGAAGTATCTAGGAGTTACGATAACTTCGGACCTATCGTGGGGAGCACATATAAGAAATATTTGTGGCAGAGCTCTGAAGAAGCTAGGATTCGTCAAGCGTATTGTGGGAAGATTTTCCGATGAAAAAGTAAAAGAGAGGTGCTATTTCGCACTCGTCCGGCCACACCTTGAATATGAAGCGAGCATATGGGATCCGGTGCAGAAATACTTAGTCCGGGAACTTAATAAAATACAAAGGAAAGCTGCGCGATTCGTCAAAAACAGCTACGGGCGTACAGACAGCGTTACACAGATGTTAAACGAATTAGGCTGGGAGCCGCTAGAGACTCGGAGGCTGCGCGCTAGGCTTAGATTGCTTGAAAAATTGAGAATAGATATCTTTCAGAGCGACACGGAGAACATCATATTAGAACCCCACTATATTTCCAGGCCCGACATAAACGATAAATTAAGAGAGATATTTTGCCTAACGGATAGGTATGAGAATTCGTTTTTCCCCCGAACAATAAGGGACTATAATAAATGCTAGGCGTAATTTCATTAGAGCGTTTCCTTTTTATATGTAAACGGCTGGTGTCCTAACACCCCCCGCCACACGCCTATTGAGGCGGCTTGCGGGGTAGTATGTAGATGTAGATGTAGATGAATGGTTAGTTACTTGAACACTTTTCAGCGGGCCGTCGTAAAAAAAGATAAATGGGAAAATATTTAGGAGTTTTATCAAAACCAGTAAATATTTTTACTAGTTACAGAGTATGTGAAATGAAATTATCGTATATTGATGACAGCGAACACTACGAGCAAATTCTCCTTATTGCATTACAAAACCATTAATATGAATGATGTTACTATGCTTGTGCTTTTAAAATCTTATTTAACTGATTTTTAAATTTTGAATCGCCAATTACTTACAATTAGCGGCCATTCAAGCAAACATTATGCGGCGCAATTCCGCATAATTCTTTCTGCGGGCCGTACTTTGGAGACCCCTGAGTTAATGCAACTGAAGCATTAAGTGTAATCAAGGATACAAGCAGTATGTAGGAAATAATTGAAGGAGGATCAGCTTTACAGGCCTGTCACCGAGAAATAAACTTATTTGACTTTGCACAACCGAATGGAAACGGTGTAGTGGTATTTAGAATTGAAACGGTGTATGATATTTTGGAACTTTCAGCGGCTTGTCGTTGATAATTGAACAGTATAGATCACGTGAAGACTGACTAACCGCACGAATGCTAACGACGTGGTCGATGCGCCAAATTCACGCACTCCAACACTCATTTGAAATTCCGATAGATGACCAGGGAGTTGGAACATGGGGAACGAGGAATAAACAACGGTCCTCCGAATTGTTCCCTTGGCAGTAGGAAAGGGGGAGGAGTAGCGTGAGGGAGGATACTGCTTCTACATCGCCGAGAATTTAGTGGTGGTCACATGGTGAAATTTACTTTCTATCCCGGGCAGATGGAATTAGATAATCCCGCCAACGGGTTTTTGGAATTCCTTCGTGTGCGTAGCCCAAACCCCCTCTATATTGTATCCGCAGTATTTAAGCATTTGGAGTCCTAAGCATAATGATAGAAACCGAAAATGAGATTAAATTAAAGCTGAACACTTCGCTGTTCACTAAAACCCTGGGTTGCGAGCCTATTTCGTTTCGGAAACGTGCTCGTCATCAAAGGCACTCGCATATAAAATCAAATTTCTGTATAATATAAAATAGAAACTCATATGATTTGACCAGCATCCCCAAAATATACATATATAGATGATTACCTTTATAAAACATAAATGAAAATACATAGAACAAATTACCTGCACTTTACCGTTGAAAAGCATCATTTGGATAGTCATATATTTTTGGTACTGTAGTATTCATTTTTAAAAGGCTAATAATATAAGCTAAAAAAATAATAAAGGCTAAAAGTCAGGCATTCGTGCCAACGTGTAAGTGGTATTAGCTGGAAAACGAATTGACCATTATGTATCGCTCATTAATTATTTCTCGTTATACTTAAGCTTGTGAATCTCTTTTAAACGGCCAATAGTCAATACAAGTGATTGCTTGTCTATATTTTATCTAATTTATTCATCAATGGACCCATATGAAGGGGGATCACACGAAAATAGAGGGGCTGGTAACGTGATTAGAACGTCAACTGGAAGGCGAATATTCATTTCAACCCCACATCTTTAGGACATGACAGATGTGACAAGAATGAGAGAGATATCATGCCGAACAATTAGAGGGAAAAAATAGCTTCATCTCTCGTTCCAACAATGAATACAGCAAATTAAGAACGAGGTGCTAACCCTCTATCCTAATGTACATTTTTCACTTTTCTAATCTCATTACAGACTTATTTGACATTACAGACTTTAACTTACTTACAGACATTTGTGAACGTTTCCTAAATACTCTTAATCCATTTATTTTTACTCTGGAATGTATTCTCTATTTCGATTTCGACTGAGCAACTTTAATGGCCTGCAACATCTACGTAAATAAATAACTACGTTATTTTATGACGCATGCATCACTCATGTTTACCTACTTTAAAGCATTTAATTGAATTCTGCGATTAATTCCTAAGGGAATATTATTGAATCATGAATTTTGAATAGCGCTCATCTCAGAAATCTCTGAAAATTGAGATTTTCGCTCTTTATTCATGCTTTCGTTTAGACAGATGTTTTATGAGTGAAAAGAGCTCATACCTGCTTTTCATTAAGCTTTAAACATGAGTTTCAGAAAAAAACTGCGCTCTTACTTCAAATGATTTGGCTGAAATTCAATTTATTTTGTCTTCTTAATAATGTCAAACATCTAAGATAAGCCCTTTTCGATATTCTAGATTCAATTATAATAATTATAAATTATATTATACCCGTATGATATTTCCTATGCCAGGGTAAATATAAGTGTAGGCTAAATTCAGTGGGTATGAGTCATGAGAAGTAGTATTTACTGTATAAATGGGTAGGATAGGTTAAAGAGTGAGTGGATGATGAAAAAGTGTAGATAGGATTCTCCGGTAACAGATATTTATGAAAAAGAGCGCACTTCGTTCGTTTGGCTACGTGAAGAGAATTGGTGAGAGTCGTATCACAAAAAAGATGTATGATAGTGGCGTGAATGGCGTAATAGGAAGGGGTAGACCGAGAAAGTGGATGAAATGTGCTGCAAGGTGCTGCAATGAGGTGGAAAGAAATGGATGAATGGGCTGGAAGAGGCTCTAAAGAGAAGGACTACTAGGATTATGAAGAATAGAAAAGCATTTATGAAGCAGTATATGAATGTGGCAGTAGCAAAAGAGGTTTGCAAGGATAGGGAGGGAGGAAATTAATAAGATCATTAAAGCCAGTTTTCTAGGTATAACGCTAAGAACTTATCTTATTCCACAATGCCTGCCCCGATAGAGAAAGATGTGATGGGTATGTGTGTTATCTCTTCCTTGCTTCATGGTTGACATCCTAAAAGCCCTTGCCACACTCCCATGTGGCGGATCGCAGGTCAGAATGTGTTTCTGAATACATCCCGATGCTCTGGCAATATGACCGCACAAATGACAGTGCGACTTACGTCATTTTTCAATTGAATAGGTATTGCGTGGTCGTAATTACGGGAAGAGGCAAATCGCTGTGAAGCGGGCCTCCCGTGTCCGGTTAACCGCACTCGTGACTCCGATACGAGGAAGAAATTGCTGGGTATTGCGGTCGCCGTTCACTTGGTGACCGTAGGCACGGTGCCCTCAGGGTTTGGATTTGCGAAGCGTGGGGGCGTCCAGCCACGCCCTAACAATGAGTGTGCGTGTTTGTGTGTGTGTGATTGTCGAAGCGAAGCGAAACAATGAACGGTGGATGTACGGAGTAGGTGAATAATGATCGATCTACGTGAAAATTGTGGTTGACGATAGCTGGAACTACCCATGATTGCAGTGTCGATTTCCTTCGCGTCTTGAAGCCGTGTTTCGGTCCCCTTAGGTGAGTCTAATGACTAAATTTTTATCGGAAAGAGATCCCTCATCCTTATTACTTGGATCAACCAAGCATGCTCCAATTTTGAAACATTTAATGCACCATAACCAATTCATCGTTAGACGTGGGCGTAGCAACAAAGATAATTTGAAGAAGTAGGTATCAAGACTTCGGTACAAGTGCCTACGACCACCAGCGACGGAAAAAGCTAGTAAGATGCGGTAAGCTGCGCAGACGAAGAAAATAAGTAATTTCAATTGTCTGTTAAGAGCTTGTAACGGAAACTTGAAAGTAAGGAAGTATTAACTGTCGTAAAATATTTAACATTATAATAGATGTATGGAGTACTTCCAATATGCCTAAAGTGAGTAGGTTCTTACAGGGGAGAGAAAACTAAACGGGAATATCATCAAACCTCAGAACTTAGGAAGCGAAGGAAATTTGGTTCTAATGGTGTTATTGATCGAATTAATGGATAAATTAATCTAATATGAAGTACTCCATTGAAGAGAAGCAAGCTCATACACGGGAGCATCCGAGTACTTCTTCATCCGTGATTAATTTCCCCATTAATTTAATCTTCACCAGTTCTCTAACCACTAACACCACATTTCCTTTGCTTCCAAAGTTCTCCGTTTTGCTAATTATACCGTCTCATCTTCTCTCCGGTGTAAGAGAATACTCCATACTTGTATTTTAATTTATATGGTAAAATATAAAGTTAGATTTCAGCTTATAATACGTAACTCACCATTAATTTCACCATCATATTAAAAAAAACACAATTGCCCACAAGATGACATTTTTCCTATTGTTAGGAAGATGCAGCCGAAACCCCAAACGTCAAGGCTCACATTTTTCACCATTGGTCGAGCCATATGCGTTGAATGCGTGCTTTCGTTGAAGATGGAGGTGCTAATTTAACTGCTGTAATAGAGGAGATGAAAATTCTGTTTTCTGCCAGATGAATAAATCACCTCTCTTGCAGATCCCTCGTTAAGGCTGCGGGCGTTCCTAACCCTTATAGGGGCTGAGAACTCGATATGACTTTATATGCGCCTCATTTAATCCGCAATCACCTTGGCTTAGCGGGCAGACAAGGCGGAACTGCTTGCATCTACACCCTGAACCCCACAACTGCTTGGTACTCATTAGCTCCTCGCTTCTCTCAGATTACCATCTTCGCCGCAAGGCCTTCCCTTTCCTCCTTCCACATCCGACTCTCCATGCCTCCCAATATGACTTTCCGCCTACTCTATTATCCCGCCTTCTCTCACATCCCATGAAAACCGTTACTCCATCCTCCCAAAGTTATATCTGATTCTGAAAGAGACGCAATTACCATACCCTGCCAATACAAGAGCACTTTGCGCCAAAAATATTTTCAATTAACCGAATGGGTGCGTGTCTTCAGTCATTGAGTAAAATGAAAACTTTTTCAGAAAGATTGTTTCGGAGACACTTATAGAGTAATCAACTGTGTTGTCTGTACATAAACTATGAAGAATATATTGTTCTTCATTTATTTTTACGAATTTAATGGTTTCCGGTGGTGTTCATGGCAGGGTTCATGTCGAATGCTGCTGCAATAAAGAATTTTACGTATGGCTGCTAAAATATATTTTTTCTGCATATTTAACGCAACACACAAAATCCATGTACAGGGCAGTATTGACAAACCTGCGACGATCACTTTTTTTGGAGGCCGAATAAGTGGATCGGGTTGGTATGGTGGCTGAAATAGTGGCTTTCCATCATGAGGGCCCTGGTTTTAATCCCAGCCGTGGTGAAATTTCGGTCCCAATATCCCAAAGAGCGATCGATCTATTTGGTGTTTTGGAATTGAATGGCATGGTCCGTTACGATGCCGTGCTCTATAATTGCTGATTTCTTTGGCTGACTTAGGCGCAAATGACAATCGTGCTCTTTGATTCTGGCTCCGATTGTGCGGCAAGTTTCTCCAGCGTAAACCTCCTCAAATTCGTGTGGATCCCGGTAAACTCCAGGTGTCCTGAAGCCAATAGAGTATTAAGCTCTCACGATCAGTTAGTTCTTTTATTTCGGCAGGCGGTCTGTGGACTGACTCAATGTTATGCTTGGCTAATCTTCTTAAAATATTACCGGAAACTGAGGTAACGTAAGGTAGGCAGGCTCATTCAGGCTTAGTCATGAAGGAAGCTATTGCAATTAGAATGGAGACGAAGAATTTCAATCACTACATGCGGTATAACCTGAGCAACACTAGGAAACCCCAGCTCAAAAAATGAAGAGGAACTACACTATCAGATAGCGCAAAAAATTTCCCTTCAAAACCTTCATGGCGTCGCATCTGACCTGCCCCTTTCGCATAAATAGGCGGCTAAGTCCCAGTCACCGGCGGCAGCCATATAGGCACTCACCTCTGCCCTGAGGGCACTACTCGAGTCGAATGTCGAAAAGTCGACTTTCATGGACCCTCAGACCCGGTGAGAAACCTGAGAGGACTTAGAGGAACTCACACTTTGTTAAAATCTTCAACGATCAAATAGAGAGTGTATCTCTCCAAGTGTTGGAATGATTCGGTTGGTTGGCGGAATACTTAGCTTACGACGTTCTCTTATGAAAAACTTAAGTTCTATTTGATAATGAATTTTCTCGGATATTAAGTTATTCTCACAGTACATCTGTTTATTAGGTCAATGCAACAAATTGAAAGATATAGGTAATCAGGAAAATAGAAAAGTTCAAGAAATTTGTATTCCCCATACAACCGTAATATCTAAAACAATGAGCGATTCATTAATCCATTACTAAACATTTCAGTGTTCCCCATTCCCTCTACTAATTCTATTTTCCGTATCCCCCCTCCCCTCCTTACGTCAAGTGTCCAGACATCCCTTTCCAAACTTTGGCTGTAGATACACCTCCCCTTAATGTGTCCAAAATATATAGGAATCCACGTATTTTATCACAGCATCTTGAACATGGATGAGAGGGAATAATCTCTATTTGTGTTTTATCCCAGAATACGGTAGCGCGAATAATGAATTCAAATCCACTTGGATGTCTGAAATATATTCCTAATATAAGTAGCATTAAATATTGGAAATATATTTAGCAGCCAAATTGAATCTATCCTTAGATTTTTTTGTTTCGGATTTGAATGGATGCAAATAAATGCCAAGAAAATGTCAAAACTTACGCAGACTATGCCTTGAAGTTAAGTCCTGTTTTTGGGATAATTCCGCGTTCATATTTAATCCATTCAAGATCCAGTAGTAATTTTCTTCCCCCATGTTGGAATTCCCCTTCCGAATGCTCTATCGACCAAATATTTTAAATTTTGAGCTCTTCAAGAACAGAAAGTATTTTTAGTTAATTATAACTAGCTACCGTATGCGTTTTTACTTTCTTCTTGTAATAGCGGAAGTACTACTTCATACGTTTCTTTTTTAATAATGCAAGAAAAATTCCGCGTTAATAGTTGCAGAGTGTACACAAAGTATAATCAAGGAGCAAAAGGTATGATGAAGTTTTAATAATAATGCTCAAAAGTGCTAAAATTATACGATATAAATGAGTGTGACATTAATTTTCAGTGTGGTTCTATCAAGACGTATGCCTATTCTGGCACTTGGAAATCCGGACAGATTTTCTCGGAAAAAACTGAGTACATCAAGAGACTTATGTGCTTTAAATGCCATAACTGCAACAAAATATGTGGCTCCAAAAATCTGACCCGTATGGATGAGTCATAACGATACTAACTTAGTCTTAACGCCTATTTACTACTAATGTCCGGAAGTTCCACAAAGTATCGCCTTCATCCATTAATTTGATACTAACTTAATTAGTTTGAACATTGACGTGGATTAATCACAAAAAAATACTTTGACACAAAAACTTGGACAAAGAAATCCATAAAAAACCCTCTCTTCTCTCTCACAATACCTTTTTCATTAGCCTCTTCAATGTTCATGGCTGATATCCAAGCAAATCCCGTCCCTTCATTACTCCCAAGCCTCTATTTGCACATTAGGTCCACCTATCACGTCAAAAGGGAGCAGAAAATTCGCACATCCATTCATTTGCACTCACACTGCGCTCTGCATCCCCCGTATGAGTTATAACAGATCTTAAGCGCCGTCAAATCTCTATACTCCTCCTTTCGTCAGACTCAATTCCACTTCGAGATTTCTATCAGGGATTCAAGATCCGCAGGGAACGGTTTGGTATGTTGGCACGAATATTGGATTCCCATTCCAAGTGCCAATGCTCGACTCCCTGTGTTGGAGGAAATTTTCTTAGTTGAATCCCGTTCCATGATTGGCTGCGTATAGGAGAGAACCTGAAATTAAATGCTCTGACAATGAAGATGATCGGGTTAGTTACTATAATCCATTAGTATATGTCACTGGGGGCCGATTGTGTAACTTGGCTTACGTTCGATCGTTAGAGACCCGTTCACTCTCGATCGAGCTCACCGTCTGCGAACGTTTATCAAAAGTGCGATTGTGTAAGAGCGATCGTCAGCAGCCAATCGAAAGTTACGGTGTTGCCATATTTACGGCATATTTCGCACTTGTTTCTCTTGTACGCATGCGCAATATGCGCAATGAGCTTAATTTTGAACGATTGAGCTTGTTTTGAAACTTTTTGAATATTCTTGTAAATAATAATAAACATTGCAATGCCTGCGAATTGAAGTTAACTTCCTCACGAGTATAATACACTGCCCGTAATGCGTTCTCATTTGATAAATTAATTCCCAATTACTTGTCATACTGACTATTACGTATTAATAACAGATATGTCTGCTAAAAATTGGCCCTCATTATATTTCATTAACACTCAAATTGTGCTCTCTACAGCTGAGATTAGTTAAAATATACTACATCATTATATTATTTTACCTTAAATTTCTTGACTTGGAAAATAAAACACATATAACTAAGTACTTTACACCGGCGAATAAAAACGACCCCGAAGTGAATAGTACAATGTTATTGATTCTCATCAACAACATTCAAAGGAAATTATGTATTTGAAGGACATTATGTTGAAATTCCACAAAATCACTCCTGATACTTCTCGTTATCTAATTCCACTAATGTTCTACGGTTCCATTTAAAGATCATTTACTAAAACTACGCTCAGACATGGCACCTTGGCATATAACTTCAGTCATATATTGACACTTAAATACTATCCTCGCGCAATTCCCCCAGCATTAACGCACTAATCACACTTATATTACTATGTAAATACAATTCCTTCCCCATCACTTGGAATAAAAATACCTATGGAACTCACTTTTACAAACCGTTTACCGCATGTCAAGGGCTTTCTTGGTATTTATTGTAGCATATACAATTACCTACCGTGAGATATATTAGGCAGCTTTTAATCTATTCCACTATTTCTCCAGGCACACAGCGGCACTCAAGTAAAGGAACAATCCTTGCTAATGACATCATGGCGAGTGAATGAAAAGATAGCTTTTGAGGTGGCATAATTTACTGAATAAAGCATAATGAAACAACATACAATGCATAAGTAGACAATAAATCAACACCCTTTCACTTGGACGTAAACAACCACACTCACAATTTAAAAGACTGATTAATAACACAATAATCCCTGCCGAGGACAAATCCTAATGCCTATTGCTAGTTAGTCATTACCAGCCTTAGACGTAGACGGATTAAATATTTCAACAAAATCACATTGGACACCACAATGCAATGAAATAAAAAGATGACACTTGGGGTGGCACAATTCCCTGAATGAAGAATAATAAAACACTACACTGTTTATCCTTTCTCTGGGAAGTAAACAAGCACACTTATACAAGACAAGAACAATCCACCTTGTCACCAACTTCACTTCAATTCACACACTTTCCAAATCCTAATTTCAGGCAATAGTTGAAACAACTAACTTATTGCCGACATCAGTTTGCTCTGACACTTGTAAAGATAGCACAAACACATGCAATCCATCATAGTTTATTAAAAACATTATAAATCACTGGATTGCCACAATGTGCAGTCACAACGCAATCGAAATCTTCATTGTAATATTCTCACCAAAAGTGAATCGTTATTTCTTTCTCAATTGAAAGTTAGTGATGCCAGTTCTGTAATTAAAAGCTTAAATTATATGCAACAGTCAAATTAACACGCTTAAAATTGATGTAAGCCAAAAGACGAGTATAAAAACATCTCAAAAAATAGACTCGCGCTACATTATAGGCAAATACTTATGATTAGTACATCAATGAATACATTTAATATACCCTATATCACCAATTAAAATAAATCAATTGAGTCAACAATAACAAACGTGTGATGTTTTCACGAATTACAATGAAATATTCGAAGGTAACTCAGACATATTATGAGATCGGGAATGAACATGCCCAAAACATGAAAGGCAAACATTTAACTGGAAGAATATCCGATACACTGACGAAAAATAACAAGGCACATTGATAACATCGCTATTCATGGCTATAACACGGAAAACATAGACATACTCAATATTGGTATATTTATTCTAATTTAATTTCTCTATCACATCACAAAAGATTTTAATGCAAATTTTTACGTTAAATTATATTCATAATCCCTAATAGTTCAAACAAAGCTATCCACAGCGATGAATTTCTAATTAAGCATTAAAATGCAAACATAAACAAACCTTCTAACGAAGGATAAAGGCCTCAACCATTAAGTGTATCAAACCTTCTAACAATTGGCAATGGCCGTAACGTCAAGTATTAAGCTGAAGACGCCTTTTCTTCGATCGAGAGCCGAAAATCTTTGAACGTTAAGTTACACAATCGCGCCTTCAATTGTTTTCGAATGATTACCCACAACACCACGGAAACCGCCTCTTTACGTTCGAACATAAAGATACACAATCGGCCCCCTGGACCTCTTGGCTCGTGCCGTGCCGAGTCATGCCGAGGACGGGTTTTTCACCTCAGTTTATCCATTTTCCGATCCATCCCATGCTTACCAACCTACCCTCAGTAGCGCAAATGACCCCAAATTCGGTCTTCTCCCCTAATAGCCTTTTATCGTCGCTGATTTGCAGAAAACCATGCTAAACACCTTTTTCACTGCTTTCAGGTGTGTTCAATTAGGTATAAAATATTTACATAAAATTTCAAAATTATTAATCAAAGAAAACTTGAGCTCGCTTGATATTTAAAAATGCCTACAAATTTATTTTGACAGTAATTTTTATAATACGGTGGGGTAAAACCGGGTACTACCCGATTTTCTCCTCTTTCCAGCAGGTACCTGGTTTTGCCCCGCATTGACATCAATTACGAAATGTGACGTTTCTGCGTCTGTGAGTGATTCAATGTTATGTTAAAATATACCTAGAAACCTAGAAACTCACTAAATAGGCACGTGTGCCCTCATAAGTTCAGCCATAAAGCGTTCAGAATTATGATGATGTAATCAACGAATGCATCGAAAAAATTAAAACAAAAACACTAAATATATACTGATCAACTCAACCAAACTATGAGTTTCTTGCTTCCGAAACTTAGCTCCTAAATCTTAGAGCTACTACTTGAGAAATTTCCAGATCGATGACATTAGTTGCCACAGTTATACGAGGATACTCACCGATTTGACCCACCTACCCGGTTAACCCACTCCCCTCTAAATTCCTGATGCATCGTTCATCAGAAGCTTCATTTGGCGTTCTTCCTTCGTTTCTCTTTGTCTTCGGGAACAGAAAGAGCGTGTCGACCGTTTCACAGGAAATTTTTGTGTGACGCAAAAAGCCTTAAACATGAATCTACGAATGTCGTAAACATAAATAGCTTAGTGAAGATGTCGGCATCCAAAAACCTGACTTCACTAATAGCGTACACCTAGAGAGAACGAAATCCTAAAATAATAACTTCTTCGCATTTACAAAACAGTAATTATTTGAGACTTTCAGCGTCCACTTTTGAGTATGATGAATTGAGCCCGATTTTCAGTATTGAAATAATTGCCATGTACAATGGCCTTATTTTCTTCCGTCCACACAGCACTGCATTCCACAATATCCTCGTGTGAGTTATGATGACAAAGTCAAAGATCAGATTTTAAGCACTGGTGCAACTTCCCTTCTCTCCTTGTTGCGTCCGACTTAATTCCACTCCTGAGATTTCCATCAGCGCTTCAAGATGCGAGCTTCCCCGCTTGTCCTCATTCATCTCTTTCACTCAAATCACCTCCTCTTCCAACAAAACTCTTAACAGACCGCGAACAAGGAGAACTTTTAGTTCAAGTCACAGGAGATGGCATGCGAGGCCTAATGATTCCACAAATCAGCTGACGCCATGAGCAGCCCCGTGAACTTCTGAGATTCCTTTTGGATTAAACTATTTATGAAGCATCGTAAGGAAATCAAATCGGAGATGTTTGGTGAAAAGCTTGATAAGGAAATGGAGTTGACTCCTTGATCATGTCGGCGTATATTCTTGAAGAAGGGAGTTCTAAACCACTTCCCGTTGTTGGCTCTGATGCCGCCACGATAATGAACTCTCTCTACCTATCTTCGTATATTTAGTAGACATATAGACTGAATAAGGTTGTACACCCGCGCAACTGTTTAACTTCTTTTAATATAGTTAGGACTATTAAAATGTGCTTGTATTTTTCAAGCATAGGTAATAATTACGGAAATCTAGTCTTGTATGATGGGACAATAAAATATATTTATGTATTTGTTCAATTTGTGCTTTAGATCACTCAGTAAGATGTTTAAAACATAAATGGTATAAAAAATCAAATCATATGTCAAGCATTTCGTCGTATATTGATCTAAATAACACGCCACCCGCGTTTGTAAACATTTCCATTCGCATGTTCGAAGCCTAAAATGATCTTTTCCGTAGTTCTACTGTTGGAAAGGACTATATCACTTTAAAATCTCGCGTTCGCATTGAGATGCTACAATTCTCAGACCATACAAGAAAATTGGTCTCAAAGAAATAAACATTTGGGCTTTTAGTCATAATTTACCATTGATTCTTTGATATTCTGGTTTGAGACATAAACTCTGTTTGGGACTCGAATTTGGTCCGTTTTTGGAGTTTTCAACGGTAGAAAATTCAAGAATTCTCAATTTTCCTGTAGGAAAATAGTGATCCGCGTAGTTCCACTTTCAGCAGGAAATGCCCAACCCTGTTACTGAGTAAGCGTTAATATGAATTTAAAAATATTATTCTTAGTTTGTTACTCCAGCTCGAAATATAAAATGAAATTTGCATTCATATGAATAGGAGTTTCAGTAAGCCACAAAGTTAAGGAGTAGCCACATTTAATATGTAATTCATTGCTGTGACAATACATTTCCCTATGTGCAAAGTTCATTAAAACACGTAAGAAAACTAACTTCAATTTTAACATCTTGTGGGAACAATAGGTACCTGCAGTAATAGTCACTCAATAACTTGATAAATTGTGAAAGGACGCAGCTGGACTGCAGCTGAGAAAATATTTAATAGATTTTGAACTCTCCTTGCTTTAATAAGTGCACTTATTACCTTTATTGGTTGAAATTCATAGTAAAATCTTGATAAATGGTCACAGGACGCAGCTCTACTTTAGCTGGGAAAATATTTAATAGACTTTGAACTCTCATTGCTTTCTTACATAAGTGCACTTATTACCTTTCTTGGTTGAAAGTCATAGTCAAGGCTGTATTTTCGATTATAAACAGAATAGATCTTGAAAAAAAATAATTTTTCTCTTACTTGGTAAGTTGACATGGTGTAATGTGCTAGTGCACGTATCGCATATTTTCAGGTCAAATGCCAGAAAAATAAGATTTCAGTGGTAGTAACTTTCGGAAAATCCTTATGAAAACACCTTATGGAAGTTCTAATCTGAGGATGATAACTATGGTAGCTTTCCATTCAAGGTTTTGAAGTTAGTGAAGATACGAACGCATCAGCGCACTTATGAGCACACGAACGACATTGAATGGAAAGGTGTGAAGTGGCAAAACCTGCTGTTCAGGTGGTTTGAGCGAGATAGTTCCCTAGTCATTATGGAGACCATATTCACATTTTATTTTTTAATTTCAGCATCTGTAAGAATTATGAAATAAATATTGTAGTATTAATGGTGCCAGGATATAGTTATATATGACAAAAATTATCAGTAATTAAATAATCAAAGAAACATAAGTCTCTAACTAGACACATTTTTTCACGCCGTACGGCTGAAAACCCTTCAAAACAGCGGGATTTTTTTGCGATTCTGTAAAAATTACTTCGGGGAGTAATAGATTAATTTTTATAAATAGTTGATAAAACATGCAAACTATACTACGTTAGTTTCTTGACGAAATTTAGGTGCTAGAAGTTCCTAATTTTTTTAATATTCTCCCTCTGGAGTGCACAGCCGTAATGTATCCTATGTAAAACTTATATTTCCAAGCAAATTGCTCGAAAATTAGCTTTGCAAGGGGATGATATTTTGATGCCATTGAAAATATGAGTTTTTTCTTTAAAATGAGGCCAAATTCATCAAATTCTAGGTGAAGTGATTTTTCGCTCAAACTATCTTAAGTGGTAACCTGCCGGTAGATAGCTTTTCGTCGGTGCTTACCAGTCACGTCTCTATGATTCGTGTATAATTATCGACTTTGTTCAAATTAAGTAGATACTAGAAATAAACATTTTACTTCGGAGTAATTTAAAACTTTACAATGTCCACGTCTGACGTGGTTACGAAAAATAAACGCATTAAACAACACTCGCGAAGGTGATTATCAACGATCTTTTGTGCAGCGCACATCAACTCTGGAGAGTTATTTTGTAATCTCATCTTTTTAATGACTCTTTGCGGGAAGGCGAGAGATCTGTTAAGCTCTCCAGATACGATCGGTACGATCAGCCAAGGTTCGATGGTGGCTCCATTTCACGTTCCTTACCACAGGTGAGATGGAACTAGAGGAAGGCGGAGGCAAATAAAACGGATCAAGAGTGGAAAGATACGGATCAAGAGTCGAAAGAGCGGTTGAGTCAGATCAGATCATTACTTGAGAGCCGAAGATGGTCACGCTGCCTGGGTGGGGGAGTGAAACTACGAAAAATGACGTATTTCTCCGTATTTTATAATTTATTCTCACTTATGAGAGATTACAAAATAACCCCCCTGCTCCCGATCTGTTTTGATGTGCGGTGTCTAATGCACAGGGTCTGTAACGAATGGAACGCAACTGCGTTGTTGTGTTGCGAATTGATTAGTGCTCAAGATTGAATGGAAAGCTTCCTATAAGTGAGTAACTGGCCAAGGTACATATTTTAAATCTTTTCTTCGTCTTTCGATTTTGGCCATCTAAGAACCATGTAAAGTAACCTAAATTCTTTTTCATTTCTTACTTTCCACATGTTTTCTTGCTTTCCATAAGTTCGTCATCTTTTCTCTTTTTGTTTTTCTCTTCTTTTCCGTCCACGTATTATTTATTTTATTTTCCTTTCGGAAACTCTTGAAGTTCAATGCCAGCCTTGTAAATGTAGTTTTGTCCTTCATTATGTCTCCCGTCATCCTATCTTTTCCATGTCTTTCTTTATCCCTTAGGCCAACTGTTTGCTAGTCTTACTCTTATAAACTAGATTAAAATTCGTTTTCTGAGTCTACTGTTGTCCATTCTAATATTATCCTAATAACCTAACTCTCTTTTTTGTAATCATATCTGATATTTTTCCGCTTTCTTCATTCTTATAGTGGTATTCATTTTTCTGTGTCTATACCCGTATTTCTGTGTTTTCAGAGGTCACGGAATATATTTTCAGAATCTTTCTCTCCCATTTCTCCTTTCATTGATAAAATACATTCGGTGCTGTAGAGACTCTCTGGATTAATTACTGAATTGTATTGTGTGATATTGATTTTGGTAGAGAAATTCATCTTATTTTTGGTATTCTTAGTCCATTGGTATGTTAGTTCCATTTTTATCGCTATAAATGAAGTCTTTTGATCATGATAATTTTTATATTGAAGATGGTCAACTGACCAGTCTTATTTACTTTAAACGCGGAGGGACTTGTGTATTTACTTAAAAAGTGCACATGATGTGCTACACTTAAAGCTGAGGTCGCTGAACTCGAGATTGAGGTCTTTGCTTTACTCCTTCGAATTCCGGAAAAGTTTTATATCGGGTTTTCCTCTAACTATGCCCATTGTCATCTCTCTCCATTGTTCCAGTTCTAGGGAAGTGAATTCCTCACAATATTTTATTTTGTACTGTAAGATTTTTTTAAAACTCTCGTAAGTGTTTTCTTTATCGAAGTTCAGCAAAATTCAATATCGGAACGTGATTTTTCGGCCATTCTTGGATTCGGGAACAATGGAACATTAGTTTCCCGTTGTTCTCGACCATGTTCATGGAAACCAACAAATTTCCCCTCTATTTGGTAACCTACATATTAATTGGGCTTCTATTCAATAATATCTTAGGATAGAGGGAGTCTGCTGTTCTATTCTTGTACTACGCCCTTTTGTTGCCATGTCTTTAATTCAAATTCGTCAATTTTTGGCAGGTTCCGTTGAACGCATTGCACTTATATTTTTTGCTAATTTTATGATGTTTTTTCAATTTTTTCAGCGTTGGAAGCATTTTTGGCTCATACATTCTCTCGCGTCACTGCGAGCGTCTTTAGGAGAGAAAGGTTTGCTTCAGGAGTGAAGTGAACTCATTGCTCCTGAAGACACCAGCTGCAACCCAAGAGAAACGTTGAGCAAAATATGCTCCCAGCGCCAAAAAACTCGGAAGCCCTTTCCATTCAGCTGCGAATGCCTGCTTTTGAGATTATCTTAACTAATTTATTGATATTAGAATTAACTTAAAACCTAAGGATATGTGTTTATGTATCCTTAATTATCGACGTATTTTTTATTCGACTACGTTCTGTCAACATGGCCCAACCGATAATACACTCTCCTTTTATATACATCAATTACTGTATAATCCAACCAACATTCTTTCATCACCAACTCATTACTAACACTGCCAATTCTGCTTCCACCTCAAACACTTTTCAGGTACCCCACTCTCACTGAATGTAGCCAATATTCGTGCTTATCCTGGCAACATAGGGTTGGCTGCTATACAAAAAATTTGGGAGGCGAACAGTTTGGTACAAGGCGTTTTACACTTCCCGAGATTAACTTAATCGCCACTCAGAAACTTTTAGATAAAATGTATACGCTTCAAAAATAAATGAATGTTTGAATGATATTATATAAAAAAATATTGAGTGAAGGAGAAATAATTCAGAATTTCATTGTATCATCATTCGGACATCAATAGGCAAGATCAAGGCTTACATAATTCTGTTATCAGAAAAAGTTATTTGAAATTTAGCATTAAATTTTGTGTGAGTGACATGTAGTTTACAAATAAGCATCACAAATCTAAGGAAAACTATGGCTCAGTATATCGTACTATAATAAAACCATTTAATTTGGGTTTTTTGCACTCCCATTATTTTAATTGTATTTAAAATGCGGTAAAAAATGTAACATCGAAAATAAATTAAATAATCATTCTGTAATTTTGCTTAAAATAGAGCGTAGAGAACAAACATTTTTTAACTAAAAGTGTGAATAAATTTGTCTTGAGAGCTAAACAATCTGTATGTCTGACATCATAGTATGATTTCAAAGGTTATATCTCAAGATGCAGTTACTTGTTTCATGCAAAAAAATCGATTATGTTTGAGCGTAAACATTTTTGACAGCAATCTGATCTGAATTTACATTATTTTAAACAAAGTGCGTTATCCAAATTTGCGATTGTGGTAATTAGTTAACTGTCTTTTGATTATTTAATCGGAATAAATTTTAGATTTTTTGTGACGGTCTGTGTCATGAAATTTTCTTCATCGAATTCCGTCCGGAATTAACATACCCAGGCTGACTAGAAATCAAGAATTTCGTAATTACTAGAGACAAGACTTACATAAGTAATTGTCTATAATTATCACAGCACGTGTCCCACATAAGGGCGTGTGGTAGCCCCGTAATTTATGGATATAAAATGCTAAGTATCCCTGTCCGCCTGTCTGTCTTCAAGACGAAAACGTTTATTGCGTTCAGGTGACTCTCGTCCAAAAGAGGGAAGGCTAAGTTACTCAAAGGCATGTCCTAGCTCGGGAAAATTTTCGTTCCTGTGCCTTCTCGTGTGTCTCTTTGTCCTAAGTCAAAGATTTCATTCCTAGAAATTCCCCTCACTCCTGAATAGCCCTCCTTCGCATTTTCGCTAATTTTCCACCGGACTACGTCTCCAAGGGGATTTCTCGACCGCGGAAGGTTTCGTCAGCTGTGATCAAGTGGAGAATCTCTCCTCTCACTGAACTTTCGTTAGGTCAGGTCGCGTCTTTTTATGAGCGCCTCGTCTGTTTGCCGCGTGGATGGAAGCCAGAGACGGAGGAGTTGTCGGGCTGCTTGGAGAAGGAACGAAATGCTACAGAGAGAACAAAAGATGAGAAAGGCAAGAAGAGAGGGAGAAAGAAGCAAGAGAGCGAAAAGAGTCAAGTGGTGGCCTCTCTTGGCGAGAGGTGGAATTTTCCTCGCGCAGCTGGTAGCCGCGTCCATCTGGCGGGCTAGTTGGTAACTTTTATCTGCACCGTCCCTGTCTTCGTTCACCCCACTCAAACTCTTCCTCTCCCCTCCTCCCAGCATCGCTTCCGGCATCAAAATAGCACCTCGTAAAAAAATTTTGTTCCCTCCATTCATTGAGCATGAACGAACGAATTTAATTAAGGACATGGCTCTGAAAAAAATGAAGCACTGAAATGATTTCGCGCACGATCCGTATGAGCCGTATTTACAGGGAAATGGGACTATTTGAAAAAAATGTGTTTTTAATTCTTCTTTACTTTCGGCGACTATTTTATTCAGGGTAATAAAAGCAATTTCGCTGGCGTTCCATGTTGAAGGTTTATCTCCGACTGAAAGTAAACAGCTTCGGTAAACTTTTATTTAACCGTCACAGGGCACGCTGAAAATTCAACTGAGACACTGAATAAAAGCTGAAATTCATGTTTTAGCTGCTGACATGAGCGGTGTATTAATTACAATTTCGAATGCATGGAACAATCGGCGAGTTAATCATACACCCATAGTATTGAGTGGCTTTACATGCATAATCATAATTTTCGTGTTTTTATGCATTCCCACTCTTTCATGTTATTACCATATTGACGCAGTTACCGATATTTACCATAATATAATATGATGAAAATTATCGTACAATAATCCGCTGCGCGTCATACACGAGGATAATTGTGAATGACCGTGCCCGTTCTGTTGTTCGACTACCTCCCTTTCGCAATTATGTCAATGTATGCAATCTACCGTATAATTTGCTGAAAAAACGTATGTCCTCCTCTATATCCATTCACGCCAACTTCCATAAAAGCACAAGGCGAGAGAAAAAAACCACTTAAATAAGTAATTGTCTATCATTATCACAGCACGTGTGGTAGGGCGGTTGGTAGCCCCGTAATTTATGGATATAAAAGTTTCCCTGTCCGCCTGTCTGTCTGCAAATTCCCATAAGAAAATACACGTAATGAGTTCATTTTAATCGCTTGCAGTATTTTTTTCTATTGCAAAATTAATTAACAAATTCCGGGTGTACAAAGTCGCGAAAAAATTTGATTAAGACACTTATTCTTTCGTGCGAATTCTGTTTACTGTTCGAAATCGTGAAAACATTCTTAAATTTAAATAAAATTTCTCAAAATGCTTCGTTTTTGCTAAACCGTCCCCATGAAGACCTATTGCGTTGTTGAAGCCGGTATCACAAGCAAATAAAGAGAATAAAGGCGCATAGCGGATAAACTGGGATGCCATAAGGAAAGCGTATCCTGAGCGATTGAAAATTAATTTTGAACACTTCTAGGAAAGATTGAGACGTTGAGTTAATGATAATCATACTGAAAAATGGGCAGTAGTATGTTGAAAGAACCTATAAAAACTTTGTAAATTCCACAATGGATTTTATTCAATACGACCGGTTTCATCGTATAGGCGACATCAAAGTAACGCCTGAGAATATCGAGTATTATGTTGGTTTACCGTATCCAATTTTTTATTAAAGAAGATTCGGATTTGTAAATTTTACACCTAAAATTATGAATCAATTTATTTTCTGCCAGCTGACACAGAAAATTAGGGCTTTGAACATGTGTACTAAAGATGGAAATTTAGATTTATTTTATATTCAGTTAAATAAAATGAAAACTTTTAAACCTTTCGTGTTTGTTTTCATAGTTTCAATTTCCATTACGAACTATATTTACAGATATGTAGGTATAGTTTAAATGACTGCAGTAGTTATTGAATTAGTTTGGGAATTTAAATTATTTTAATTTTACATTGAAATTTCCGACTTCCATGAGAAATATAGACCCGTCATAAATGTATGATGACGGCCTTCGATTGAAAATTCATTGATAAATGTTAAAAAACTAATTTGAGAATCTTTATAATAATACAGTATAATTAAAAAAATTAAATTATTATTCACATAGAATTCAAATTATATATAGTCTCACCGTGCATTATGGAGGCATTTATTAGTAATCAATTAAAATGACATATCACCTTAAATATAATACATGAATGAAAATAATAACACCTCATATTGGATGAAGAAATAATAAACACAAAAATATTGAAGAGAAAAAATAAAATTTGATAGAAAAAGAATACATTTTTTTTATATAATCGGCATCTATAAAGCTGTAATTCTGTTTCTTTGAACGTTATATACTTTTATACTCCTTGTCGGAGTCGAACAAAATCTGGCACGCCAAGTCTTTAGGACCTAGAAGTAAAAACAGTGTATATTAGAGAGGCCCAAGGGGTACAGGGGCCTTTATGTGATCTAATTATTACCAACTTTTACTTCCATAAGTAATGTATTTCGTTCGATACAGAGATTTATTTTTTTGGTCATTACTTGCTCTCATGATATAAGGTTGGATATATTTGGTATCAAATGACTGGAATAACAAGTTTCTAATTCTTGCATTTGATTTTCCTCACCGCTTTGTTTTAGTATTAAGTTTGAGTTTTGGTCTTCAAAATCGTCAATATTTCTACTATTCCAACAAATAGAAATGTTTGAAGGCTTAACAATGTTGAAATTCATTTTTAAAGGAGAGACAAAAAACTTTTTTTTCAATCGTTCGTTCGATCGTTAATTGTAGGATATAAAATACACAACTAGTTTCAACGTAAAGGCGTCATCTTCAGGTGCAACTGAAGGTTAACTTTGCTCCTTAAGATTACGCCATTGCGTCGAAACTAGTTGTGCATTGTTAATTCTATAGATTAAAACCAGTGTAAATATACGTTTTCTCTCTCATTAAATAGATATGTTACCTATTTTCTTGTCAACCATTCCATGGGCTTCATTAGGGACTTAAGTTTAAGGCGTTTATGGCTTAATTTAAGTGATCTAAATAGCAGAATTATATCGGGTTTTCATCTCAGGTAATTTTTAGGAGTGGTTAATGACTGGTACATTTTTCACATTCATATTGGGAGGATAATTTAAAGCTAACGCTGCAATGTTTTTTAACACTATGATTGTTGACCATTTTATTTTTATCCTGCTGCAGCAGTGCTGGCTATTGTTACTAATTTGTAGGAATATTTGAATATTTCGCCGTAAACAAAGAGGTAAATGCATATTATACTGTATTTCAGTTTATTAACTTCAAGTTTATTACTTCATCATAGTCTTTAGATTCCTCAAATGGGAGTTAATTTTTTTTATATGATCCCTTTATAATATTTGCCTAATATTTGTTACAATTAAAAGGAACGCAATATTACGTGACCAGCAGTTCTCAGGAGATTCACGGCACCTTAAAATTATGTCGTTAGCACTCAAAGTGCTAATTCCCGTTGAAATTTAACGGGACCCATATTTAAGTATCCTATATAGGTTATATAGACATCCGCTTCTGTATCAATGGATAATGTCGAAACTTAAAATTAAACAACGAATAAATCCATTTGGAAGATGGACACCTCGGTAGTGCTAAAACTGGCTAGAATAGCGCGATGTCGAGGGATCTGGGTTCGAGTCCCGATCAAGGTGAATGATTTTTCCTTTGTGGATTTTTCGCTCGCAGCGGATAATATTATGTAGGTATGATTGGCAAAAAAGAAATTCACGTATAATGATATGGTTATCTTTGGCACGGTTATATATTCGTGGGGCCTGTTTCTCAAAGATACAAGTTACAAGTCTATTCACTTGTAACTTGCGAAATTCTGTTTCTCAAACGCACAAGCCTACTAATTAATGTTCACAAGTTACAAGTCCATTTCACAATTTGAAAGTGTTTACTCATAAGTGTTTTCATGGTTACGACACAATGTTGAAACGTCGACACATTCTGTTACTCAAACAGACTTGTAAATTACAAGTCCTTGTAACTTGTAAGAAAATTTCTACTAGACCTCCGAGGTGATTAAATCGCAGTAAATCGGAAAGAATAAATGGCAAAACAACTGAAAAGCGACTTGCGATATTTTTTTCCTCAACTGTGACGAAGGCGATGGTGACGAATAAGGTATCAGTTGTTATGATATTTTTTACAGACTTTTGACATAACATGCTCAGTTTACGTTAAAACACATTGCTTGTTTATAATTTAAAGTTAAAAGAAAAGTCTTTTAGACTAAAACGTAATGAGACAAGAACACCCTTACGAAGGCTGATGAACAAACAACGAAGAAGAAAGATTTATTCCGACAGGAGACATATATGTTGCTTTTAATCGTGCAATTTATAAATGATCTCATTTGATAACGAATAAATCATTTTGGGGAGGGGGGAATGGTTGAAAATGCGAACGTTACGCACTAGTTTACTAGTATTATTTATTACAATTTAACAATATATGCCTACTTTTCATGTCCCGTCATTATGTGTATACATTGAGAGGTAAAAATGCAGAGCATGAGTTCCCGTACTAAAATGATAAATCGCAATGAAATATTCAGTCGTGAAAGTTAAATAGGAAACTCCATACGTATTTAATGTCGTCATTTTTATGTGATGCAGGATACGCAAATGCTACGCTAATATGCTGTGGTTTTTCCTAATACGCCGTAGTCATAGGTCCGATATTCTTGGTGCAACTTGGGGCAAAAGGACAAGTTAAATGAAAAAAAATTGTGCTTAAGTCCTAGTGCGAAGTTATATAAATCGGTGGAAAAATCTCTCCTCAGCCCATCAAAATGAAAGAGAAAAAAAAACTAATACCTTTGGGGATTGATCTTATATTCACGCTACCACTACATCAAGTTACTTCATGAAGAATTGGTGTTCCCCTTGGGTATTAATATTCAACATTGAAAATGGCTGAACTCGTAGTCTTCGCATGTCTGAAAATAAAACGTTATTCCGCTATTTATTCGTATCTATGAAAGATAAACACTGCACAAGATGATGTCCTGACATGCAAGAATTGTGAATAAACTTCATTTCGAGTTAATCTTTCCCTTCATGCGATGGAATAAACGACTTTTCCTCATGATGTTCAAGTTTTGCAGACGGTTCATCCTCGCATGAGATATTTTAAGGTGAACTGTGAAGCAAAAATTCCGTTTGTCTTGTATTCACACATTTATAGACACCGAGCAACATAGCACTGACTCTTGGTTATAGACGATGACTGGAGAAACTCACGAAATACATTGAAAGCTTTAAATAATACCGAAATATGGATTAGACGTCCGCCATTTTCACTTTCTTTGAGAAAACTTTGAGAAATCTTTGAGAAATCACAAGTCCTCTTTTTTCGTTTGAGAAATACTTGTAAGTCACACTTGTAAGATCCGACTTGTAACTTGTAGACTTGTAACTTGTGGACTTGTAACTTGTGGACTTGTAACTTGTGGACTTGTAACTTGTGGACTTGTAACTTGTGGACTTGTAACTTGTGGACTTGTAACTTTGAGAAACAGGCCCTGGTTGTTTACGTTCTCCAACCAGCGACGCTCACGTTATCTAAACCACTGTCTGATTAAATACGGAGAACTTGCACTGTGAGTTAACATCAAGTTAAAGCAAGGGCTAAAGAGCCTTGCAGTGAACGATAGCTAAATGTTTTGAAACTTAGGAACTTTACCATAACATTAACATACCTTAATATTCCTATTACTAGCCGTGGAACATCCTTCTTCACTTTTTAACATGCCGGCGTGTATGATGGTGAGGAAAGGTGTATTCAATATTACTTTTGAACAAGAAAACATTAATGTAAATATTGCTCGTCCAAGATCGCATAAATTGCGTTCTATATTATTTGCCGTCCTATAAAGCTTTTTTCCGAAACCTTATTAGTGTATATATGCCAAAAGTCGTCATTAGCGTCTTCGCTATAGCTTTTCAACCTCTCTTTCTCTGTCTCTCTCTTTCGTTTCATTTAATTTGCTACACATTTTTTTCTTCCCGGGTAAAGCCTAGGTAGGCAATCTCTAAATTTCTTTCACTCTGTTTTCGCCGAAGAAGTTGCTGACTTACTACTACCGACATCCTCTGCGCGAGTCATTGAAGAAAATAAGACCGGATGGCTTGAGTGAAAAAGGCCAAAGAGGAAAGATGCCACCCTTTAACCTTTTCAGTCCCTCTGCGGAGCCCGCTGTTCTTTTTATTTCCTTTTTTTCTCTTTCTCTACGTTCCTCCGGTTCATCTCACTCGCAATTTCCGCCGCGTCCATTGTTTCCCTCACTCGCCGTCGTGGCGCTTTATTCGCGCGGCAATAAAAGCCTACCTATGTCTGCATCTTTGGTCCTCTTTCATTTTCTTTGTTTTCGTTTACCACCTAAAGCTGCACTCCTCAGATTCTATTAGATCGCTGGCGTTTTCAAAATTGTCTACACATTTATATATTTTTTAACAATATAACTTAAAATTAGTTTTTCTTTGAGATTTCATAATCGACTTACATTTTTTTGGGAAGTTTAATTGAGAATTGAAAGGTCTATTAAGTTTTATGAATAGGAAAAGTATGAAAAAAACAGGGAAGCGATCACCAAACGGTATTAGGCGGCATTTATGAATAAAAGTTGTTTTTGGGAGCCAATTCTTAGTTATTAAAAAACCTTACAATCCCGCATCCGCGAATGGATTCATAGATTCAGTTTTCTAAGTAAATACATTTTTAAATAGGTCCTATTGACGAAGAAAAAACATAAAAAATACCGTCATTAGGCAATGAAAAACAATGCAAATCCGCCTATTTATCAATAACTATTTTGTTCAAGTTGTCGTGCAATATAATGTAAAACGTATATATGTAAATCAGAAAATTCCGACCTAATAACTGGCACCACTGCAGACGCTGCAGACAAAATATATGAGGCCAAACCCAATTTCCAATGAGAAGTGTATGAATCAGGAACTTTTTTTCAACTCGAGGCAGGTTGCTTGATTATTTCTGTGTTGAGTTCATTTGAAATAGGGTACTTCTGTAATATTTTACGCTGGCAGTACATTTAATTAATCTTTCTTCATTCCAAGTAGAAGGTAAAGCTTTTATTTTGCGCATTACTCTCTGAAGTTGAGAAGGATCTGCTAGGGAGTAAACGTGAAATTTCTTATTGGCATAATATGTAATGGCTGTAGGAAACCTATTCCACGGTTTAAAGTTTATCGTCACTTATGAAATGGCTCTAAACTTCGTGCATGTATAGTAGAGCGTACGCTATCCTTGCAGTGTATTGCTAGTGAAGCCAGAGCAAGCTAGTATATGTGACGTTAGACATGGCGACCCGATGAGATGTTTGCACGCTGGGCTAAGGAGACCGCGTTTTTTTCAGGCAATCCTCACCCCAAGCTTGTTTATATACTTAAATGATAATTGATAGCAGACTCATTTGACTTGAAAAAAAAAAATTATTTGAAAAAAAAATTTCTAAGGTAAATTTTGTGAATAACAAATGATACATATGATTTCTCATTAAAAACTACCGTAATCTTATATTAAAATTGCCTTCTTCGTCAGCAATACTTTACTTTAAACCACCGAAATAGTTTTGAATATCCAGTTCTCATAAAAAACGCCAAAGATGAGGTTTATTTTAGAAATAAGATGCTTATTTTACGTAGGCATTCAAGGAAACGTCGGCAGCCATACCGTGTCTGATGTCACACACCTGGGTTGTGACTTCTATGCTTCCATCTCTACTGTTTACATGCCCGAAAGTTCTAAAGGCCATTTTACACGAGGCATTCTACTCCACGGTCTGATGTAAAAGTGGATGATGGTGGATAGTGGTGGCCTAGTGGGTAGAGCGCCGTGCTACCAACCGGAGGGTCCTGGGTTCAAATCCTGGTGAAGCCCCTCGAGCCACCCCATCCAAATATTCTCGTGGTGCAACTGTCTAACTGTCAGAACTTCGTGGAAAATCGCAGGTGGCCCAGGGAAAGGAATCGGCCCCCTACCATGAATGTGTGAATTTCGCACGCCAATGGCTTAGTACGGGGTTAGCTCAGGTCTTACCCATAAAAAACCAACATTTGGGTAGAAACTGAGTGAGTTCGGCGTCAAGATAAAAGCCACCGTGCTGCACTAAAACTCGTTTGATCTAACTTTTTCAAGTAATCTATGCCAAATGTCTGCCTCCGAGCCTCAAGTGGCTCCTAAATGAGATCTTTCATCAGATGTGTGCGGCTATTCAATGTATTTTATTTGCTTAATTATACCTTTCTTTGCGAATTAACTATTCTGTGTAGGATATTAAATGCTTATGGCCTGTTCGAGGCCTAAGCAGTATTAGTGTTTCACCGTTCCTACGATGAAATATTTCCGTCTTGTAAATCCTGTGAGTGTCAACTCCTAATATATGTTTTGGTAAAGGGATTGCTTCCTGGCTTGTGTAGCTAATTTAACGCTAGTGGTAGAAAAATTTATTTCCTTGAGATTCCCTTTTGGTGGAATTTCCAACCTTTAGAATTTAAGCTTTAAATATATGAGTTTGAATTTAATCCTTTTATTTTTAGCTGTGCTCTATCTTCCGTGTGGAAACATGCTTTAACTAGAAGAAAAAGGGAAAGGCTTTTGCAGTCTCCGTTAATTCCTTGCACAGCCTCTCATGCAATTCCTTACTCCTCAGGCCATTATTTTGGATTTCCTCGTCCCCTCTCTCTCATGTTTACCACTTCCGGTACCGCGGCACATTTCTCCTCCCTTGAGTCAGTACTTTCTTTCGCCGACCATCTTGCTCCGTTCATCCCCTCCTTCGGGGAAAGAAGACCAGGGGAAAAGGGCATCCCTCTTACCACATTCCCTTTCGCTTTCCACCCCCCAGTCCTCCTACCCGCCCCTTCTGCCCATAGCATTGGGCCCTTCCCGAAAATGCCCATCCATCAAATTCCGTCCGGACCAGCGAGCCAATCCATCACCGGGAAGGATTGGGTCGGGCCAGTCCCCACGACGTCTCACTCTTTCCCTACCATTTCCCTCCCCTTCCCTCTCTTTCTCTCCTCCTCGTTCCCCTCCGCCCACCAAACAAAACTGAATCTGTCTAGCCGAGAGATAACCGCCTTTCTTTACGCTTTTCTCCTCTCTCATTGTGATGCGTTTTATCGCAAGCATATATTTCGTGCCTGATTCTTTTCCGGACGGTCGTTTTCGTGAGCGAATTCTCCAGTGAAATCCTTATCCAAGGATGGATACCGTGTCAAGATATTACTAAGCTTTACAGATAATTATCAGTTACGTACTCCGTACCTCGTTGAATACCGGTACAATCCGTGGAATTTTGGTGAGAAAGTAGCAATAAAATAGTACTGAACAAATATTATTTTCATTTAAAATCAATATTAAAATTTAATCTTGAGGAGGTGTTTTGCACAAGTACCCACTATTCTGGGAACCGATTGACGCACAAAACAGTAATCAGGTAATTTAAATCTCTGTGTAACATTGTAGAGATATTTTACGATTTTGATATTATTCCTTCAACTTTGATAATAATTATTAAATGGTTTACGACAGTTCTCCGTATTAGTTACTTCATTAGTTTTGCACCAGAAAACGGACGGGCATTTTCGTGAGTTGGTGTAATCCTCCGAGAAATTCTTTTCCATGGATAGATTCTATAATAATAATATAAATATTTCATTTATTTCACGCTACTGATTACGCTAAAGGTTTTTGAAAGTGAAAGGAATGAACTTATGCACCTCTGAAGAACAAATTCTTGTGTTGAGGTTGCCCTACCTTGTTTATGACGGAAGAGTTTGGCAGTTGAATTTAATGTGTACAAACAGATAATTTCACAATTTTACTCTTAAAAAATGTTTCCTTAGACGAAATATATAGAACAGTGCGATATAAAAAAACAGGTAAACAAAGGTGAAAATAGATTCGCACAAGATAAATAGAGCAGAGTAAAAAAATGAACGACATTATAGAAATCAACTAATTTTACCTGCAAATAAACACCTTGACAATAAAACCAATCATGGATTGGTCAACTCAAATGACGGAATTAAATATCTGTTTAACATTACTCCTTGAAAATAAGAACATTTTTTTAAAATTTCTTATTAATGTATTTTCATGTTCATGGGAAAAGATTTCATTTTGTTGCTGGAAATAAACTAAAAATAAAATGTGGTGTTTTGACATCGCTATGTTATAAAAAGGGAGGAATCAGGCGTGATGTTGTGGAAGATGAACATAATAAGAACTCAGATATTACAATTTTCCACAGATAAATTTTTTATCTGTGGAAAATTGTAATATCTGAGTTCTTATTATCGCTATGTTATCTTAGGATCTTACACATAGCAGGCATTTTGGTGAGCAGTCGGTCATGAAATTGTTGCGAAATAATTATTTTAGTTTAAAAATCAAAATTAAAATTTAATGAATTTTATTTTTAATAATTATCATTTATTCACCCCCATCGCAACCCATCAAAGAAAATTGAATCCGTCGAGCTAAGAGATAACCATCTTCATTTACTTTCTCTCGTCTTGCGTTTTATCGCGGTCATATATTTCGAGCGCAGACTTTTTCTGGACACTCGTTTTCCATATTATATTTATTGAATTGATAAATTATTGTCTGAGGATGTACATGAAGTTTAGATATCTCTATGTTATGCAGATAATTATGTGTAACGTAGGTACTCAGTACCGGGAGTCGATAAGGTATCCGGCTTATACACATGGCAGGTGTTTTGTTTGAGGAGTTGGTAATAAATTAATACATCATCAACAACAGTCATCAATCCAAAGATGGTTTGTTGCAGTTCTCCGCTCCACTTTCCTCCCCGCCATTCTCACTCTTCATTCCTAGATAATTATTCACTTTGCCGTCCTTCCTAATTTGTTTAATGCATTCCATTCTTTGTCTTCCTCTACAATTCTTTCCGTTCATTTCTCCTACCAGTATTGTTTTCAGTAAGCTGTTGCATCACGAAATGTGCTCAGTAAATTTGTCTCTTCTTCTTCTTCTCAGAGTTTTCATTATATTTATTTTCACACTAAGTATATCTTTGTAGGTCTTCTTAGTTGGTGACTCACTCCGTCCTTTATGATCCAATAGCAGTAAACAAAGTTCGTTGTGGTTTAAAATCAAATTCAAAATTTAATTTTTAATCTTCCTCATCCTTCCGACTCGCTCTTCAGCCACCGAGCAAAACTTAATCTGTCTAGCTGAGAGATAAACGCCTTACTTGACGTTTTAATTTCTCTCTCTATCTCTCGTCTTACGTTTTATTACGAACATATACATATGTTATGCCGAAATTCATCCTGGACGGGCGTTTTCGCGAGTACATTCTCCTGTGAATTTGTATCAATAATTGTGTAATTTAATGGAAATGTATGTTGTTTCTTACAATTCTTAGCCTTTTTTATATATTTTGTTGTAAGTAAAAAACTCATTGGTGATTGTTTATGATAATAGTTTTTTTCTAGAATAAAAAAATTTATAATGCTCACTTTATCATGCTTGGATATTTTATAAATAAATAAAAATAACTACATCGAAGTACATTTTCGTGCGCATACTAAAAATATATTAACACTTAATATAAAAATAAGTAAAAATAACTAAAAAGTGATTAAAAAGTTGTATTAAAATTAAGTTTCTTCTCAAATACAAGACTTTTCTAAATAAAACAGATTTTTCGCGGATATGGGACCTAGACACATTCCTCAGCATTCGGGTACCTAAGTTCAGAATTACAAGTTTTGGATAAAATCGTTGTATAGAACATGCATACATGAAATTAATCCTCGCTTTATAGCATAGGATATTGGTATGGAAGGTAGGAAGTGTACGTGATATAGAGGTAGGTATGCTCTTTGTAGTGTCACTGAATAATTTCGTCCCTACAACAGTTTTCAAAATTTCCTAGAAAATCCAGCTTTCCACCTTTGTCAGTAACATATCCCAAAAGGGTTCATACGTTTTTCAGAGATATGTAAAAAATACTTGTGACACAAATGTATATTCTCAATATTGTATTTTCCTTATTTTCAATTTAATATTTATATTTTATCATCTCTGCAGTTTTTTTCGATAGAGCCTTCTAGCACTGAAGTATTTCTTATGATATTCTTGTAATTGAAGGTATGTACGTAATTCAACTATCGTTAAAGGTACTTCAGCTTGTTGGTTTTTAATTTAAATAACTGAGTGTAAAAGATAAGTAAAATTAGTCCAGTTTTATCGTATCCAAACGGTGTATTTTCCACTTGAAATTTATTAGTCAATTAATAAATATATGTACGGTAATACCTTAAACTTCATCGTTTCTCTATAAACACAAAGTATGTTTAACAATGTCTAGTGGCAAATTTTACAAAAGAAACTGCGAAATCATTCGAGTATTGCCTATGGATGGTCTGAAAAATGTATCATTTTTCATTTAAATTACACCATTAAAATTTATATTTAGTTGAACTCATCGTCCGTCTTTGACCAATAATATGCATGATTTAGCCGCCTGAGTTTTTCGGCCAGAAAACGCCTGTTCATCCATCTTGGACCGCGTGAGAAACGTTTTTCCATTTGCATGCACCCTATTTCTTTCAGCCACGTGCGTTTTTCGTCGGCTGCGCATTTAGCCTATTTGTCATGCATTACATGAATTCTTCATGAGCCAATATTTTGAATTAGAAGGAACCAACCGAATGGGATATTTATGCTCATTTTGCGCCTTTTCTTTCCTCATTCTTCTTACTTAACGCCGTTCGTCTTCGGATCGCAAAGATCCTCCTTGTCGCTGAAAAGAGTCTCGTTTAAGATGGATGTCTTACTTCAGATACGGGAATGCGCAGTATAAATAGAAAACCTGTGGTCCCTCCTGGAACTCTGGCGATAAATATTACATGAGTGGCCACGTGCATATTTCATCTTCTTTCTCGCGATGAAAATTCGAGAACAGCCTAGTATTCGGTGTTCTCTATCCAATGTTGGCAAATGGACTCGTGATTTACTTCAATTAGATCATACTTTTCTGAGAATAGCAATGACAACCACAATGTAATAACAAGATGCATAAAAAAGGTTTTCACTCAAAAATGAGTATTAATTTTATGCATATACTTAAATAATTTTTTTCTAAAACATCTCCAACTGTTTTCATGAGACGCCATGTCTCAAAGGTCTCTAACTGCTGATGTTCATCAAGGGAAGAAAACAAAAATGATCTGAGGAGAAAATGTCTCCAATAATTCAGTCAGAGAGGTAACTTTTTGGCACAAGCAGAACTTTTAGAACAAGCAGATTTCTGATTTTGAGGATAAGCATACACAGTTCCATGATATTGGTACTGATTTTTTTAGCACTGATTACCTCATTAGCTAAGGGTTAGGGAATCGTCCGTTAAATCCAACTACTTAAAGCTCGGCCCTTCGTGTTTGTCCATGAACGGTGGGTAGATTCTTTATTCAGGCGTTCAGTTTGTAATTTTATGTAGTGCCACTTTTTTAAAACTGTTATTATGGATACTAGTAATTTTGAAGACAAAAGGCGATTTTTAAGTTGCATAAACTGCCTCTCATGCTCACTTAGCGAATTGCAGAAATTTACTTATTATTGAAACGAAAAATTGGCACATTAAGGGGGTTACATCATCAGCATTGTTCGTCTTAATTACAATGTTTTATTTATTTAAAGCTAAATATACCTCAGAATGATGCATTATTAAAAAAAATAAGTATGTTGTAGTATATATAAGCATTTTTAATTTAATTTTTCCGTAAAATTTACATCATTATGAAGCCTGTTTAAATATAAAATAATTTAAATTCTGGTAATATTTCTTTGACCCCTAAAATCACGGTTTAAGTTAGAATTACTTCCGTAAATATGGTAAAGGCTGTTGATTAATTGATTTGTTTACTATGACTTATAACCATGTGTGGGTGAATCGTAAATCCAGTATTTACGAACAAAAGTGTGTACATGTCAACACCGATATTAAAATGCATAAAATAAAATATTTTTATGTAAAAATTGGAAATGATTTTACACAGTTTAAAAATTAAATTGCGCAAAAAATTTTCATATTCTATGATTTCAAATGAATGCTTTCCTTGTTTTACCTTCAAATGTCTTTGGGTGTTTTATTTCCTGAGGATATTTGTTTTGTACCAATGAGAGGTTTCCTACGTAACATTTAGTGGCAGATTTATTCGTGGACGCCTACAAATACAAGATGAGATGCGACGTCTTTTGACTATTATTTTCGTGAAATATTTCTTACATGAATTAGTGCAATAGGTTATCAAAACATTTTTCGCCAACATCAAAAGGAAAAAAATAGTTCAATTCCTCTAAAGAGTATAAAAAAATTTGCATCTTACAAAGTTGTCTTCAGAATTCAGTTAAATCAATGTGCCAAAAAGCAAAACCTTCCCGCCTATGCAGGTGCGTTTGGAGAGACGATTCTTCGCAGTAGCTTGTTCTGCCGCAAGAGGTCTGCACCATTGATCGTTCGCTGAGGGCTCCTGGTGGACATTGCTCCAACTTCGAAGCGATGTGTTTTGAAGCGCGGTAATATACATATGAGTCGTCGCTTAAATGCGTAAACTGTGTGATAATACTTAAAAGTGATGCTGAATCTGGCGCAATAACACGTCTTTATGTTGACCATAGATAGCTCATTTAAGAAAATATTTCGAATTATTCTGGTGCAACCAGGTCTCGTTCCTCTTAGATATTTCTGCTGAGTTCAAATGACATAGAATATGACCTCTTGAAAAGTGAGCCTTTTAAGTTTTCATTGCCAGCGGGATTGGCCTCATAATTTATTAACCTTATGACGTTTCAATATGCTGGAAAAAATAAGATATAATTATATATTTTCCGCTCTGTAAATAACATTATATTCTTGCTTGATAGCACTTTCCGTGGGCCCATGTGTTTCCTCATCCCAGTTTGTATTAGTGGCCTTGTTACCCGTACAATAACTCAAGATTCCCGACAATTTGGTTTTTGCCCTTGCGTAAATACTAGCCCTGCTTCGATTTGTTTCCCGTTTTAATGCCTGGGGACTATTTCAGGAAAGGCTTGACAATGTTGAATCTCGAAAATGTCAATATCGTGAAATGAAATCCTTACCTTAACTCAACTTGTGTTATGCAACATTGGAGTTTTTTCAAGGCTGTGACGCCTAAAAGTTGTCATTGCGTAGGACCGACAAAAGCGAGTCCTTACTGAATGTGATCCCTGCGGCATCCTTTTCTATGTTGCGGTTTAGAATTACATCCCAGTCGATCACAAATAAATTCCTTTAGCCATAAAATAGAGGTAATACGGACTATTTTTTGCCAAAATGGTATGATCTGCGTATCGTTAAAGATTTAAAAGATATTCTGACGATGAGAGAGAATTTTATTCAAAATAAAGTAAAATTTTCATAAATATGGGGTACTGATAATATTTTCCGATGGATTAAATATTATTTGCTCACAACGTGTCATACGTTATTTTAAGAACTCTCCGAATTGATTGTGGGGCTTTTAATTTCTTTTATGAAATTTTTCCATTATTTTATATGACATTCTTTATATTGGCCTTTATATTTTATATTGGCCTTGATTTCTTGCATGTAATTTTTAATTCTGACTCGGTGTTATTACGTTATATTTAATTAATGAAGCTGAAATATTTCCCAAGATTTTGTCTAAACTCCCAATACCTCAAGAGCGATGATCTGTTAGCAACTTTTTCCTCGGTGCTAAATTAAATCATGTATGTCATTATATCGCTACTTAATTCTATTTTCTTATACAGGGTGAGACAGCATAACTTCCTTTTTTTCAAAACGCAATGAAACCCATGTTATGAATCAGAAATTTTTTATATTTTTTTATAATGTAGGTACATATTTCAAGTTTTGTTTTACACAGTTTTGAAAATCAAATCAGGTAGATGACGTTCCTCATTGTCTATACACTGAGTCCGATTTCTGACGTTTATCGTGACCCTTACCAGCATAGCAGCGGTTTTTTCGCAATTTCTACCCGGATATTGGCCTTCAGGTGTTGTAGCGTCCTTGGATGGTTGACGTAAACAGGGGATTTCAAGAATCCCCAGGAAAAAGAAAAAGGTCAAAATCCAGGCAGAAATTGCCAACGTATCCGCTGCTATGCTGATAAGGGTCATGACAAATGCCAGAAATCGGCTTACTCAGTGTATGGACAGTGAGGAGCGTCATCTACCTGATTTGATTTTCAAAACTGTGTAAAAAAACTTTAAATATGTACCTACATTATAAAATAAATAAAAAAATTCTGATTCATAAAGTGGGTTTAATTGCGTTTTGAAAAAAGGAAGTTATGTTGCCGCACCCTGTATCATGAATATTCACTTGTTTCATTTCCTTGGTGGAATTGCTACTTCACGAGTTTCCCACGGTTGTTTGACTATGTCAGTCAACATGAAAAATATAGTTTTAGTGCGATATTCACTTTTTCCTGAAACTTAATCCACTCTCTTCGTGCTATCCTGCGATGTTCTGATCCTTTGCGTTTTTTTTGTTTGACTAGTAAACGTTAAAAAAACCCTCGACCAAGTGACTTCTCATCGTTTTCCATAAAATTATTCACTTGATATCTAGAATGAGAATTTATCTAATCAGCGTAGATATAGCTCTTTGCCAACGACAATTAACCAAATTGGATATCATTTTGGTATTTGTTGCAATCTTCTGCACTCAAGTATTTTCTTCAAACTCTGCTATTAGAATTTATTTGAAGCAGATCAGCGATTTCTCTTCATTTCCTGTTATAAGATTGCAAGTGGGGTATATTGTATCAGTCACTGATTCTTGTAGGTAAAATACTTGAATTGGGTATACTTAGCAAGATTATAAATTTATTACGCTGAGTGTTAACGGAATTAGCATGACTTATTTTTTTTCAAACTTTGTCTTTGCAGGTAAGAGAAAATCATCCGTAACCACTCCGACTGTTATTTCCTCATTCATCCAATGCCTCGAGTACCTGGGGACGATTTTCTTCTCGGTACGGTAAGAATGGGGATTCATATTTGTAAATGATTTATACAGCCCTTGGTTCTTAGTTGCATCGTTAACACTGACAAGTCTCTACGGTTGTTGATTTATGGCGGTATATATTTTTTATTACTAAGAGGCATGATGACTAGAGTTGTTGCAATGAAGGAAGGATTTTAGTTTCTGTAAAGAATTTCCAACGCTGGTATTATTTAGGTGAATAATTATGTTCAAATTTGAAGAAGGATTACTTTGATTGCGAAATGAATGTATATACTATGTTGTAAAGTACGTGATGCGCATGTGCAAATTTCCTAATTACCGTTATTTCCCCTTGAACTTGTTGGTACATAGTTGAAAAAATACTATATCAACTGATATCCGTGAGTTTTGGAATAAACAGCACCTACATTGATGAAGCTGCTAACTAGCTTGTATAAGCAGTGATTTTGCAAAGTCCCTATGTATCGTCCACTTACATATGGCATTTATAACCTCATAGATTTTTCTTCAAAAGTCCTTTCAAAGACTTCTTTCCTCTTTAGGGCCATGGAGAAACGGAACCTTTTACCTTTTGCTACCACGTCTTTAGAGACCTATTTAAATTTCTTTGTTATGGATACGCTTTGATCCCTGCTTTACATGAGTGATGCGTTTAAGAATATTATCTCATAACTCAAACATCTTTCTTCTGTAGAGGTTATCCTCGTGGCCATTTTTTGGTTAATAACGTCGCACGAAAACTGAACATGAAGCTGCCAACGAATATTCATCGCCTTCTTCATCATGCCGAGCTTCATTTAAATTATATATGGTTTGATTTTAAAATTAGGCCCAAAATATTGCTGCGATAAATCATTATGATCACAGTAGTCGGGAGGAAGTAATCTCTGAGTATTTTGAGTAATGGGGAGATGTTCCGCCAAAATGCGTGCACATTTGCGCATTTCTCGTTAAAATGATGGATGACGGAACGATTTAAGCCCTGCAAGTGTGCTCTTTGACCCGAATGGGTATATTTCCTTCTAGGTCTGCGAGGGAGAAAAATACAGTCCCAAAAACGAGGGTGTACTGTACCCGGAAATTCAAGTACTGGGACGTGCATTTGACCTATTTATCCATTACGCTGACAACCAAGCCTTCAACGGGTCCACATTACCCTTCAATAATGCGTTGAAGTATAAAGTAAAGGGCGATGGTAACTGCGTTGGCAATTATCATTTTTCTACATCGCTGTTTTGGTTGATTAATGTTGAAAGTTGTCCATCCTATTTAGGTATTTTCATCGTACTACTTACTACTATTCCCATTCCAAAGTCGTAGCTTTTCAAAATTTCTTACATTAAGTAAGCAATTTGTTCACTGCGTTTTGGCTTTCTTGGTAGCCATTTTCAACCGAATTTTATGCCTCCTACAGCTCTAGAAAACAGTCGTATCTAAAATGTCACGATATCGTTCCCTTGTCAGAATTAGAAGTAATTCGGTGTATTAGAAATTACTCCCAAATTAGGAAGAGGATCCGCTCAGGAATTGAGGTGGACTCATTTCCAGGCCAGCATATTTATCTCCAGAAGAATTTGGTGGAGAAACAGTCACTGATGAGGTACGATTTCCGGTCTTACCGAAGCGTTAGCGTTATGCATTTGGAACACTCGTATTATCTCGGTTTACATCCACCCATAATCATCTGCATGCCCGACAATCATCAATTTCTTTAGTGCTTACCATACGTCGCGTCGCAAGACATCCTTCTTAAGAAGATCTATGGTATCTCCATGGGATAAGTGTCTCATATCAGCGAGTTGATTTGCTCGTTTGCTTTAGCTTATTTTTAAAACAATGATAGTTCTGTCTTTGTGGACTTTTCCTTCTAAGCCACATGGCTTGTAATCAAGTTTTCATGTAAGCGTAATGTTACAGGGGTTATTTAACATTGAAATATTTCACGAGATTAAAGATTTTAGTTTTTTAACATACATTGCAGAGAATCCGTTTGAAAAAGACGTGTGAAACCAAAACTAGTTTAATTAACAGTTCAATCTTTATTATTTCTTTTGACTTATGTCATGCTTGTAATTAGTGTTATCGCATAATAGTGTTATTTAAAATGAATGGCCTTGTCAATTTTTATATCTTTTTACCTTATAAATTATAAAATGCATGGGTTTATATCATTTAGAGAATTTCTCATTCATCATATCTGTGAATCAGAGATCTTAATCAATTTTTATATCAAATGGAGACGAATAATTTATATTAGTAATCATAAATTCATGTTCTATTATATCCTACTTACAATAAAGATTAGTAGTTTTATTGGTATCTTCCACGTCTAATTCGTCTCCCGTTGGGATTCTGATCATCCAGTTTTCATTTTTTGCTGGAAAATGAAACTTTATGGCTATATAAATAAAGTTTTGTCTAATTAACATAACGGAATCAGAAAGATATGGTATTTACAAGCTTAAAAAAGAATATATTGGTTCTCTAGGAAGCCGAAACATGAACAAGGAGAGCTGCTTATAATTCGGGTGATTATGGGTTTTATTTTATAAACATTCTCAATGGGTGGTTTGATGGAGTCTCAAAGAAAAACTCATTTATTTGTCAAATATTAGAATTGACGACGATCTAAAATAAAGATAATGAATAGCTGGATAAATTCCTGATTTCGGAAGAAAACGTTTAGTAAATACGTGGGCTTTGGACGTTCAAGATATAGCGTTAAGGTTAGGATACTACAGTCGGGAGTTTGAAATATGTTTTTTAATCAACCATATGGTTTTTCGGCAGTATTTACATGAATTCTGAAGAAATGATAAAATTGTCAGCTAAATTTACCCAAGTTTAATTTTTAAATGGTATATCACAACAAAATATGACATTATTAGAATGGAGGCGATTATTGGTTATGATGACTGTACAGTGTATAGCCATCTTTGGATTGGTCTAGCTTTACCAATGATTGTTATTATGATGGTGCTATGATTAATCAATTAAATGTACCGATTAAATAAAACAATCTATCGTCTTTATTAAAAATCTTAAGCAATTGTTGTCTTCGTTGTGCCTTCGAAATATATTGAAATTGAACAGCTTTTGACTCCATTGTTAAACACAAACACATCTATGTTAAAAGTGCGTTTACTATTTCCATTAGCATTCCAATTATTAATGTTTTGCGGCCATTTTTACAAAACCAAAAATCAACCAGATCTGGCCTATGATCAATGTCTCAATTACGAAAATAATACTCCTGTTATTCAAGAGTTTTTAAGGCATTTGTTTTTAATATTCTGATCTCATTGGAGCGTTTAAATACAGCTGTTGATTTCAACTGCTACATTTCTGAAATATTTCATTCAAACGTCTCCAAAACGACTCTTTCAATTAAAATTTTGTTCATAAATGTATCTAAATTCGCCAATTCACGTAAACTAATTCCGAGCACCATTTTTGCGTGTGTTAACGAGATCTAAATAAGCTCTGAAGTTGGTATTCATTCAAAAGTGGTTCCCTCAAAGATGGGTATGATGGGGTTTCCCTCAAAAACGCTGAAAAAGTAGGAACCGGGAATCACCGCTGCTCAAAAATCTCATTTGTTACGTTCTGCGTCCTTATCGTTTGTGAAAGGCGTGATATTAGTTGGTTCCGAATGAATGGTAATTTCCTGTAAAATTAAATTTTTTAAATTAAAATACAAACTGCTTTCAAAGATAATCAATGAAATATTTAGCCGCCTCAATTTAACGGTCGCTGCCTGTGGTCGCCCACTGGGGTGATAGAAGCCCAACGGGAAACTGTGAAGGCGGCACTGACAAAAATGGAGTGGGGAACGATTACACTTGGGTGGGGATGGAAAACGTCTACTCCGTTGTCAATGCAGGCTTGAACGCTTAACATTGCTTAGCCTTAATAAGAAATAGCATCAATGGTTGTTGATTTTTTGCGCATATGAAAGACGATTCTTTGATTTAAGTGGGCTGAGAATCCTCATTTCGGAATCTAGCCTTCGCAACGTGCCACGGAATATTACAAAAACATCGTAAAAACCAAATTTTGCTATTATTTCTAAAAATATACAACCACTTCATGATAAAGTGACGCCACTTAAATTATCGAATTCCGCTTCATCTAGAAAAGACAAAAATTGCAAGTCTCCAGTTACCAGCAAAGCCGTTACTTGGAAAGAGGGAAATGTCTAAAACAAGCTTCTTAGCCCCGGCATAGAGCCATTTTAAGGTATTTTCAGCGAGATTTTTCGCTAGTCATAGACCATTTTCAAATTTCATTTTTAATTAAGAACACCTTTAAGAAGCATGAGTTAAATATTGTAACATGAATGACGCAAAAACCTTTTATAAATTCCATAAATTATTTGTAGACTTGGCTCATTTTTTTCATGTCGTACGCTGATTTTCCAAGAGCCACGCCTTTACAAATTAAGATTTGTTTTCGATTTAGTAAAAGTTACTCTTTTGAGTAGTTAATATATTTAAAAAATTGATTGATAAATAATAAAAAGTAGACTCTATTTAATTTATAACGAGATCTATTCCTTAGAAATTCCTCATACCTATTTTTGATAAAGTCTCTCTGGAGTTCATACCCGTACCATTTCCCATGGAAAATGGTTCTTCCTTGTTGGCAAATATCTCGAAAAGTAGTACGGTAAGTGGCTAGTATTTTATTCTCATTGGAAAAATGGGATATGTTTTTTTGCAATGCGACCAAATTCATTGCATTTGATATGAAGCTATATCTCGCTCAAACTACCTTAAATAGCTAAAAACGATTAAATCAGAGAATGGAGCCAAATGCGGCGGCAATTTCATAAGCTTAATCTTGAGCATTTGAGGTACCCAACCGCAATCAATTTTTATTAATTTTTAATCCATTCACGCTGATAAAATGAAACATTCCTGTCCTTCTTCCTGAAAGCAATAGCTCTATGGTGAAACTATTGAGCTGTTGAAACAAGGTGAAATTAAATTTAAACACATAAACGTCACTGTTTCACTAATGTCCGAATTCCCTCTTAATAAAACAGTCTGGACAGATTTGGCGAAGTAGAAACTTAAAAAAAACGCTCTTTATTAATAAATGTTAATTTCACTTGCCACGTTTAGTAACACTCATCACTCACGAATGGAAATTATATAAATATACCATATTATTTGTTTCTTCCATTACACAGAAAGTCTTAAAATGCTCAGAACGTCGCATGTTCATTGTACACTTCATCATGATTAATCGACTTGGAAGAGCCATCATTTAGACCATAGTTCTATTGTTAAATCTCAGCCAAGTTCTTTTAAATGAGGTTCTTCATATTTAAAAACATTGATACCTCTAAGTGAGGACTATATTTATCTGTATAGTTCGTACAATAATGGGCAGATATTTATTATCACGGTTACGTCGCAGGGAAATTTAATGCAAATCGAGTTCATTCGAGAAATAAAATGCTGCTAACGATGCATAAAATGCTATTAATTTATTTGATGACCTGCCGATCTTCCCTATTAAGAATCACGAATTATCTAGCGGCATCTCTTTGGTCTTTCATCGAAAATTACTGCCTACCATCTGATGATACATTGTCTCCCACATTGAATATCTTAATTTGGATCAAATTTACTACCTCAAGTTTCATTTGGGATGAATAAGAAAACTAATTCAATACTTATTAACTGATAATGTTATCTAAATTCTCAAATAAACTTGCTGTGATAATGCAATGTTTGAATTTTTGAAATGTCAAATCCATTTGGATAATTAACCACATAGCCCTATAGTGAAATACATCGTGACTTTATTAACTATTTGCACCAAATCATCGTAATTATATATAAATATATATATATATATATATATATATATATATATATATATATATATAATCCTTGGGAGATCCGGGTTCGAATCCCGGCTAAGGTGAAATTTTTTCTGTCTGGATTTGACTCATTTTCATCTTCCCCACCAAACCCTGTGTTCGTCCTTTTGTGTGTTCCTATCCATTTCCATTTCCTATGAATGTATGAATATATATATATGTATATATGAATATATATATGAATATATATATATATATATATATATTCATATATATATTTCACCTTTTTTAAAAAATTTCACCTTAGCCGGGATTCGAACCCGGATCTCCCAATTGCCGGTCAGGTGTGCTCCCAGTTACACCACCAAGGCTACTCAATTAACTGCTGAAGTTGACGGGGTTTTATGTTACAACTCATGCCCAACTAAAGCTGCCCAGAGATGGCGCGCAGGGACGGTTTCACCCAGAGTCCTCTGGATGGCCGTTCTCAACACTACTCCCTCATAGTCCTCTGGATGGCCGTTCTCAACACTACTCCCTCATAGGGTTGAGTCGTCGCATACATTTCCACTATGGGAATTGAGAATTCCGCCATCTTTGTTCCTACGTTTCTATAGAGTGTTATGGGGGAAAGTGAGATTAACTTAGTTTTTGCACAATTACGCGATTCCCGTCGCATTTTGGGTGATCATAAATTGAAATCAATTCATTTTGGACCCATTAGGAACATTTTACCAATAATTTATGATTTGGAAATAGTGAAAAATTACAAATTAAGCGCATCAGTCAAATTTTGATTCTTTTCACGGGAAGTTTTTCCGGATATGAAACTTACTATATTTTAGTGTTGAACAGGTTAAGTCATTTCCGAAAGTACTATTATTACACTCAGGGCTTTTATAGCGATGCTTACTCTTTAAAGGAATAATAACAGCATTTAGGAGAGTTAAATATCAGCTGAATGACAAGGGCGAAAGATATTTCGCAGATAATTTCTGAGTAAACTTCCGTGAATACAGTGCAATGGAAATAATCCGTGATACTCGAGGACGAGTCTGGTCAATTTTAAATGCTAACAAATTGGAAATATTATTATATTCCCCCAAAATAAAAAAAAACAAGAGGGTCAATCCATTTTAACTGGCCCAAAAAATAAGTGGCTTAACCAATTTTTAAAAAAATTGAAACTTTCCTAGTTGTTTCCCTCATGTCTTAAGACATTAAAACTATATTTTTTTAATTTTTATCTCAAGCGGTTTACCTTGGGTGGACATTTTTATAATATTGCGCGAGCACATTTTTGCGTTTGTAAAGGTTTACGTCAAAGTCTATAACTATAAAAGTATTTATCCTAGAAGGATGAAACAAAAAGAATTTTGTTTGAAATTTCTCATGGTAAAAAGTAAATCCCGTAATTTGTTTACCTATCTCTTTCCTTTCTAAGGTAAAACTTCATTCAAAGTTCATCATAAAGAAGATCAGAAACATCTTACAAAGCCTTACTCAGTGCGCCAAGTAGTTTCGCTTTAACAATGTTTTTGTCATTTTTGAGAGCTTTAACTTTTTTATTAGTAAAATACACAACATACTTTTTTATGTGTCATGTACAAATACACAAAGACTGTAATTTCTGCTAATTTGATATTTTTATCTCCAACCTCATCACAGTTATTCGAAGCCAAACTATGAAAATAAAAGTTGAAAAAAGTGACTTTTAAAAAATTTATAACAATTCAAGGGTAATTATGTCACTATTAATATTTTTATGATAAATTTAATAGCATATATCTACAAATAAAAAATAATTCCAACTAATCCACTCCTACTATTTGAAAAAAAATTTCAAACATTAAAACTTCAATCTTAACTTTTTTAAACTTTGATTGTAGTTTTACCTTAGAAAGGATAGAAATAGGTAAACCACTGAATTTATTTTTTACCTTGAGAAATGTGAAATAAAATTCTTTTTGTTTCATCTTGCTGGGATAAATACTTTTATAGTTATAGACATTTACGCAAACCTTTACAAACGCAAAAATGGTCTCGCGCAACATTATAAAAATGGCCACCCAAGGTAAACCGCTTGAGATAAAAACCCTTTCTCAGTGCTATTAGAGCAATTAGGAGCAGAGCAACCAACCATTTTGCTTAATATCTTCTGCAAAACAAGGAAAATCCTGCAGAGCGACTGCCTACCACCTTCACTTACACAGTAAGCAAGATGTGCTGAGAACAAAAATGGCGGAATGCGACGACTCAACTATGTAGTGTATTATCGGCAATCCAGAGGACTCTGGTTTCACCCACCATCTCGTTACCTTTCAACCTTCCAATTGTGTTTGTCCCCTATATGGTTTGGTCCCCAAATCTTCCTTTCATGCCGTGTAGCAATATTCATATTATTACTCATACTCTGCTAAACTTTCCTTTGGTGAGTTCTTTCCGAAAGAAATTCCCGCGTGATTTTGAGGAAATGTTATATTTATAGCAAGCAAAACTTAAAACTTACTTAGTTTAATAGATGCTGAGAGAGAGGATTCATTCTTTTAGTACAGATAGAATTTTTAGAAACCGAGGTTTTGCTTGCTTTTACAACAGAAAATGATGAATTTAATGTCTTATCATTTGTTGAATCTTAGCAAATTATTTTCCTTATGAGTGGAATTTTAATTCGTTATCCCATTAAATACATCAACCAACAGGTCATATCATCCAAAATGATCTCATTGCACCTTCAATTGACGTAATAAAATATAATACCATGGTATATTTTTAATAAAATGTAATTCCTTTGGAAATGGCCGCCAAAATGCACAAAATCTCATACATTTATTACCCTTGTGCTCATGGGCTAACATTTATCTTCGTTGGAGTTCTGTGGAAAGGTCAGTCATGCGACATTTCGGAGTATAATGAAATGAGAGGGATGGGTTCCATTCTGTTTGGAAGATGAGAAATGTTTCCTTCTATTTAGTTCTAAGCATATCAATAAATCATTCGGTCATGTTTAATTACCACTTTTGGGAAACACAAGGATTTCTACGCATATAATAGTGTTGAAAATGGAAGTTTGAGCGTATTTTCGAACGCTATGTTTCAGCTGTAAAAATTTTAATTTATTTTATAAGTTGCCAATATATGCCACAAAAAAAGGCAGTGATGCCAATTTAAAGTGGATGATGTAATAAACTAAAAGTAAGGGACACATGACATAAGCAAGGATAAAAACATAGTCTGTGTCTATGTTATGATAAAAACATAGTCTACATAACATCGCTCAACGTGGAAAGAAACACTAGTGTTCGATTTATTTTTTTAGTGGATGGATTAAATCTTTGCTGGCGAATATGGATGATAGAGAGATAGGACCAGTGTAGTAGTGAAGAGAATTAAGTAGAGAGAAGTAGGATAAAGTTGAGTGTTTGGTGAGAGACACTCCTAGTCATGTTAATAAAAATTGAAAAAACGTTGGTTATCTTGACTTGAGAGTATAATTTTAAATATTTTGACCAATGCTCCATAAAAGTAAAATTTATTTTAAGAGGTAGTGTTTTATTTACTGGTTGAAACGGAATGATCCTAGATGTGTCCTCATCATCATCAATCTTTCAACCCTTTCACTGTTCAACTTCAGCCCTTTGTTCCATGCTGCCCTGTGCTCACTCTTTTTCATCAAGGTCCATTTACCTTCGCTTCAGGTGTTTACCCTTAGAGCTTCCTCGTGGGACTTAAAATTCTGTATTCCACTCTTGTATCTTTATAACGAATTCATTGTGATCGCTTTCCATTATGTCTAGTGCGCCGCTCAATTCGCAACTCTAAAACGCATTTGCTTTCCATTCGTCGCGAACCTTGCGCACTGGGAAGCGCACTTTAAAACAGATTGAGAGTTAATATACGTTATGGAGTGCGCTGGAGAAGAGGAGAGCTTAGATAATCGTATCCTCGATTTTTCAAGCTCATTTACGCTAATTGCATCAATTATGTGTTATGTAAAATTGTGTTACTGTGTGTGGTGAAAAACTTACGTGTATAAGCATGTTGTTTGAACGAACACGTCAACTATGTAGAAAACATTCGGCCGTGGCTATTTAAAAACAACCAAAAGCTATAGACATATCGGTAGATCAAAAAACGTTTCGACGGCGCAATTTGTTCTAGCCATCGTCCTTCGTATTCGCTTATGTGTTTCGATCTGCGCTTACTTCAATAATTTTAACGGAAAAATCTTTTAGGCTCAAGGTGTGTCTAGCTCACTTTGTTTTTCATTTGTGTATATTGCTCAGTAGGATTCTTTCATCTTCGGCTCTTTTGAATGCATGTTTGGGCCAAATTTTCTTCTATTTCGTCTTTTCCGATATAATCAATATACCATTTTCTTAACCATTTCCTGTTAACTATCTTCCCAACTTGAAATTATTTGGAATGGTTATAGAAAAACGACTAAACTTGCATATGCCAATTTAACCATGTGTTGCTGGAATAAAATATTTGCAATTTTCTTCTCCGTCGCCAAACCATGTGATGACCAAGTTACATTTATGCTAAATGTAAGACCTCTGACCTCATTAATGCACCAAGCACCTTGCTCCCTATTGCTCCAAGCACCTTGCTCTCTTGCTCCCAATGCACCTTGCTCCATATTTCTCGTTTTTAGTCTGAGTTACTCCTCATTAAGTATGGCGTTCGCAATTTGATAACGGAATCCTGGTGAAGTGAGCTAAATGTTTTCTAGAATATCGCATCGAAGATCCTTGGCGATCTTTGAAAATGAGCATTCTCCCACTACGCGGAGAAGAAGAATAAAGCTGAATCAGTCAGCTAAAATATTATCTCGCATGGGAAGAATTCATGTTTTCTCACTATTCTCCAGCTCATGGTATGTACTACTGATACTTGTATTGGTTGTAACATGCTCCGGCTATGCCTTTTGATCAAAACTTCCAGTCACGACCACACATTATATTTAGCTATGCCCTTTCAAAATATCCTGGAATGCCTCCAGGAAATCTCATAAGATTTTCCAAACTCCCCGAGGGGCTTACACCAGTTGGTCATCTCTTTGGAAGTGCCGGAGTCAATTACTGAATCCTCGACGATTTTGTTCCAAAAAAGGAATGAGCTAGTCATTTCGGCTGAGGATTGTGGAGAAAAAAAGGAACATCGGGCGTAATCGAACAGCGAGAGAGAGGAGAATGGTGGTTAGTGAGGCATTGGACTGCTGAAATTCGCCCGCAGATCCACAGACCTCTTGATCGTACCTCGTATCACAAATTGCAACCACTTCTACCTTCGTAACACTGCGTTCCCAACCTGTGGGAAAAATCTCCAAGACGAATGTAGGTGCCAGCTAGGTTGAGCAGCATGAGGTGGATGGATTCTTGCAGCTCCAAACTAGGTGTTTTTCCCACCTGGCTTCCTTCCAAAACACCTGGCAGTGTTGCAATAACGCGTCATGGATAAATAAGGGTTCATGAACTCGGCGATCCTAATGGCGATCCTATTTTAGAAGCAGGAAATTGGGCATACTATGCTAACAGTTCACTATTTAAAAGCAAGCTCATTAGCCAAAATAGACAAGTGAAAATATATATGAGAAACGTATTAGTGTTGTGGGTTTGCAATAAACATGATTGCAGAACGTTGGCTATCCAGGGTTGCTGGTTTTATTGCCCCACGTCGTAAAACAACGGAATCAAGAATCAAGGGCATGGAGACATGTATAGAACCACCACATGGGAATAAAAGACATATTAAATACATATGAAGACCGTATTAGCACTGCATTGTAAAATATTAAAAAAATTGACCATTTGTCAACTATGGTGGTGATACATAGGCAGTTATTAAAAAGAAGCTAGAAGAGTTAAGAATATGTTAGGGAAAGAGCATTCAACATATTCATGGTCCAGTAAAATAAAATTGTGATTGTACAATAAAATATAAAATTGTAGTACTTTCATGAAATATTAAAACATGAGTATATCGTGAGATTCTTAAAAATATCATAAATATAAGATTAAGTCACGTGGAAATAATAGATTAGCAACGAATAACAAAGAAAATTCTGAAGACAGATGTCAATGAAAGCAGAAAGAGGGGACGGCCTAGAAGAATATGGATGGATGACACGACGAAAGACCTTAGGAGAATGGGCGTGAGAGATTATGAAGAGATAGAAAAGTACAGGAGACATTGTAGGAAACTGGTGTTGGAGGCCAAAGCTCAGACTGGGCTGTATCGCCAGGTAAGAAGAAAATGGGGTCTCTACATCTAAATACTTCCAATTTGACACAAGGTTTTAAGGTATGGACCGTCAGGACACCAAGTGGGGGTTGGTTCTAGTAATTTCGTGGTAATTATTGCAGGCAAAAATTGCATACTGTGGTAGAAGTATCACGTGCTCCTCTACTGTTCGGTGCTTTCCAATCAATAATTATGGCATGTGAAAATATTACGACTCGAGAATGCTGAATTGACGAAATCATGCCATACGATACATACGGCAATTATCTTGGTGGTTCGAGAATAGACCCCCACCCATGAAAAAATGGTGGTACTTTTATTAAAAAAGTGAACAAATAGATAGATAATAATATACTACGGCAAACAAATAGCAAGTGGATTGGAAAGTAATTGGGAATTGTTTCGGTAGATATCCATAATTTTTTTATTCTGTATTCATGAATGGTTCATGGAAAAATGGAAACTTCATCTCATAGTGTTCCACCAAGGGTCAATTTTGTCTGTATTTGTGGCTTTGCGTTGCCTTTTACAGAAATGGAGTGTGGTAACCAAACGGCAAGGACAGTGACCAAGATTATCCGTGCGACTGAGACATACCGGCACATTGCTGGTTCAAATGCTGCCTCACGAAAGGATTTTGAGCTATTTTATGATTCCCAAATTTGGACGCCTTGTCCATCACTTTTCTTTCTTTTCGCATTCAATCCGTATCTTCCAATTCGCGTCCTACTTTCATTACTCTAGTCCTCCTTTCCCATGAATCTACTTAGTGTATACGGAATCTGATTAGTTAACTTTTTCACCTTAACATTTTTGCGTCGGAGTTTTAGGGTGAGATATTCTTCTCCTGTCACGAGTATCATCAACGTTTCACTCTACTCTCTTACGGAGCTCTCTCGTGAAGGAATAGCTTAGATGTACTTTTCGTATGTGACCCAAGTTCTCAGAAAGAGTTTCCTCGGCCGGTGGGCGGAGTTAATCTTGACTTTCTCGTGGGCTATGCCCACGGTCAAATATTTACTTAAACAACGGATTGGATAAAAAAATATGTTTTCTTACTCGTAAAATATATGCTCAGAAAATTATTACTAATGTCACTGTGCATTTAAAAATTTAAATTAAGTCTAAGGTAATTTTAACGAAGTTCTTTTTTAATGGATGGTGAAAAATTTTCATGGAAAAAAATTATGCTTCGTTTAAAGTATGTAAATTCTCAGGAGAACGTAAGGAACGCTCTTCTGAGCTTGTATCTTTGAGCAAAAAACAAATATTTTTCTAATATTTCCACTTACTAGAAAAATAGTTGACCGTGAAAACAAATACTTGACCATGAGTGGGGTTGTAACTAATAAAAAGTGTGCGTCGGAGAAGCATCCCTTATGGCAAATGGGACCTTCTTTCCCCCTTGCATCTTTCTTGGCCGCATAGTCGTATTAACAGGAGTTCGTTCATTTGCGCTGAAAAATTAACGCCGTAAAAACACTACGTCCTTTCACGTGGGGTGAAAAATCTTTGACAGAGATGTCTTGATAAGGTGTTCTTTAATTTACGCATAAATGTTTACGCTGTATATATACGGCGTCCGGTCACGAGAGAGGAAAAATATTCGACGTGTTTACACGGCGCCGCAGCCAAAGGATTAAGATGTAATAGCACATAAACCTAAAGAGAAAATAAAGTAAATTCCTTTATAAACTGCTAATATTTATTCATTCACAATCAACTCAGTCACCAATAAATATGTATTCATTCATAACGACTTATGTATCTAATGTTTACCCGTGAACTGCGGTCATTGGCGTCACGAATGTGGAACACTTCGTCGAATCGGGAAACATCTCGCCTTAGCCGACATCCGCAAAACGTGTCTGAATCAGCACCCCCCGCCGCGACCAATTCTTTTGAGCTTGAGGAACCCTGCTTATCGTTTAGTGTCCTCACGCTCGAGTTAAGGAATGCGTTAGCGTGTACCGCAAGGATCCTTCGAGCGGAAGATTCCACGGTACCGCGTCCCGAGCCATCCTTAGACGGGCGCTTAGCACGCAAGAGCCCCGTGGTCCCGCTGTTGGATACCCCACCGTGCTGATATTGCCTTATGCCTGATCTCCGCTTATTTCTCATGAAAAACCCATCTTTCCTCTTACTCCTTATGAGTGACCCATGTTCCAGTATGTGATCTCACGTGCTGTAAAGCGTAATGAACATTTTATGCGAGTGTACGAGGAAGACGTGATCATAAAACAAGGAATCCGCTACTATCTCAGTCATCTCTTGGCCTCGAGGGGACAAATGATTCAAAATGTACAGCGATGGTTATGTCTTACTAGTTATGCCTTGATGTAGTAATGTGCTGGGAGCTCTCTGAAGTATTCACATATTTCGTTGAACTGAACATATGAGTCATGAACATCATGAATATATGAGATGATTTATGAAGTACTTTTTCTTCCACTTATTACCAGGAGAAAATTCGTGAAATATACTTATGACAGGAATAAAATCCCGATATATTTTGGATTTATTTAAGTTATTACTTCGGAAAAAATAAATGTTCATATGAGTTATTACATATTATTACTAACGTTGGTAACCAATTTGTTTATCATCTAGAGATGTATTTACAATTCATATTTGTCCGTTCCGCATCATGCAACCATTGCTGTTAATTCGTGACATCTGTTAACACTCAAGGACAGGTCTCACGCTGGCATTTACCTCTACTTTGCCTTATATTATCCGTGCCTGTCTCTTCCGTAACTTTTGTGTCTATATATTCTGGGAGGTATTCCATGTAATTTCTCCCTGGCGTCTGTCCATCGTTGTATCTTTTTCCATTTTCACTTAAACAGCACCGTTTACTTTTTTTAGTTTTCTTATCCTTGTGTCGATTAGCCCATCCATTATCTAAACAATATAAGCTCATTAAGGTGGCTAGAGCGGTAATCGAGAGTCACTGAGTGCACAATTCAATAATTTTTAAGTTGAAAAAAAATTGCTAGGCCACAATTCGTTTAATTAAGTGCAACTTTCAGTGCGTTGAAACGCACCGCAAGGAGTGTGATGGTAATGATAAAAGAATTATTTATTATATATTTTTCCTTAATTTAAACATGCTATGACAAGAGTTTTTGGCCCGGTGTTCTTAATGTAAACAAAATTATATTGAAACATTTTTTTCTCGAATATTCGACTTGGTATGACAACTTGATATTTGCTTTCGACAATAATAAAATAGGAAATGTACTATCTCGCTTGAAGAAGAAAAACTGTGCATATGTAATTGAATTATTACGAAATTGGTATATCTCATTTGCCTTTAGGATACAAGTCAATATGGCATCAACTGCCAAATAACCAAATCGGTTTGATGCATTTTTTCACTTGTGTCAATAGATATCACTATAATGAGAACATGTATATGCTAAGTTTCACGCAAAGTTGTACAAAATGAAAATCGCTAAAACGCTCCAATCTTTGTGCTGATTATTGAGTCAATCTAAAAATCTTCTATTCATATCCATTAATTTTTCTATCCTCAATTACATGCCATTGCCACATGTGCGTGAAAATCATGAGATTTTGAGGATCATTAAATGAGGATGGTTAACTAAATATTTTGCTATATTGCTAACTATGCCTTATAACATTGTCCTCAGTTTGAGAGATTTTTTATGAAGTGAATTTTAAAGCTCTTTTGATACACCATTCGGACTTATATCCTCATGTAGGTACTTATTATTCGTTCTCCAAATTTGTTTTAGACAATAATAGGTAAATTGCGATGATTTTAAATGCATTTAATTCCGTATATTTTTATTCAATGCATTTCAATATTATAATTGAACATAAATGTACCTTCATCTGAATCCCCAATCAAAGAATAATTGCTTACGGAATTAGGAATAGGTACTTCAGTGCTCCTGCTACGGCCTTGTGTAATTCAAGACTGCATGAATATAATAAAAACACCGATTAATACATACTAAAACTAATCATATTCCGAGGAGGGTTATTATAATTGTCCCTTATATACTGTGACATAAGTTGGAAAGGCTACATAACGGTTAATTACTTGTGGTTATCGCTAGACATTTAATTTATCTAAAAATTAACTCAGGCTCCTAATTCGACATGACGATTATAAAATAATATAAGCGCGAGTTTAGAATGGGTTTAACTAGTTTCTTTTGAATATCACAAGTATTTGGAAGATAAATATATATGTGAGTATAAGTAATCCAAATATTACTTCTCCTTTTGCGTGATTTTATCAAGGGCCAAGGCAAGAAGGGTAAGGGTTTATACCATCGTGAGAATTAGGTACCTTTAAAAATCAATGAGGTATTTTCTGAATTTACATGCAAGGAATTTATCAAAATATCATTATTGTAGTTCATTATTTAAAAAATAATAGAAGAATTTAGAAAATAATACGGAGGGAAGAGCTTACCATTCCATCGGTTTCTAGGGTGTTTTGATCACTTTTTGTTCTTTAATTGTATTCGGTGAAACGTTTTCGCAATGATAAGCAAAACATTTCTCATCCTACGCGTTTTGTCATGGAATCCATCTGTGTGGGTTGACTGGAAGTTGCTTTAGGGTCCAACTCATGCTTGTCACCTTATCGACTGTATTTAAAATACATGATTGCTATTATACGAAGATTTGATGTTGAATTCATATGAATAATCAGCCACTATTGTACTCTCAATGTTACTTTGGATGGCCTTTGCGTATCTCTCATCTCTTTACGTGAAATCTTTTTATAAACAGATATTTCGCGCGATTAAATTCATGTCATCAAATCGTTGAATGGTGGTCAAGCACCGTTGTTGATAATTCAGATCACCTACCAAATATTAAAAAAGCAAATGGCTCATTGATCACTCAGGTGATAAAGATTGACCGTCCATGCCTCGCCATTACATGGTTGTTTGTTTTGAGGTTCCCTTCGCAATGAGCCCGAGGTTTGATCCGAGTTCTTTCGAAAGATAAGCGCTAATCGGGGAAGATGCGTGTGGGGTGGAAAAGCAGAGCGGGGAGAATTTGAAGTGGTTCGCTCAAGGAGATGGCGGGGAGTCCAAGATTGGGACGGGTGGGCGGGGAGGATGGGGGTGATTTGTAGAGAGGAAGGCAGAGAGGGGGGTCTACTGATTGATCAGGGGGCGGTGAAGGGGTGGTGGGTGGCGGTGGAATGCGGTCCATAGAGAGTTGGGACATACTTAAGGGATGCTAAATGGGTGGGGTGATGAAGGATTGTGGGGGGAAGAGGTAGAACAGGAGTTGGGGGGTAGTGTCTGGAGGAGGAAGAGAGGATTGTCAGGGGAACCACTGTGCTTCACGTGGATTAGAGCAGATTAAGAAGCAACCAACCCGAATCCCTTCCATTTCATGGGTGTTCATGTCGGATGATGCCCACTGGTTATTTTTAGTGTACAGGAGTACAAAGTATTTTGATGAAAGAATTGTGATATTTTACATGTATGCCCATTACACCATTCACTTTCAGGTTACGTACAGCCCAAAAGTTAAATTCTCGGTGGTAGGCCAGCAAAGCAGACTCTGCTTTAATAATTCTTCCAAATTGACCTATTATAGCATTCCTATTTCGCTTCTGTTAACCTCATACAATTCTTCTAACACGCCATCCTGTTCTTAAGTCTCCTAAAGATACTCAAAATAGAGGGAATATTAGGAGTTTTACGTGGTATAATTCTTAAATCCACGATATTCGGACGTTATGGAGCCGCTTCACTGAGGTTTTATCGCTGTGCGGTCTTGCATTTGCCTGTCTCCTACACATCGGCCTTTCTGGCTGGAGTGGACATACCAGAATCTCCTTCCAATCCAACTCAACGGGACGCTATAGTTCTTCTACCTCACCAGGGTTATTCCTAACAAGAGTAAACAGTGATTTTTGGTAGTATGATTCATATCTATATTGTTATACTACAAATGAAATATTAGAATTAACTACTTTCCTGAAATTGCTCATTCAAGTGCTCCTTGATTTCATTCGTAGAAAAATCCTACTAATAAGATTACTACAAAAATAGTGAATGTTATTCCCCATGTCACTAGTTATGCTATTTCTATTGTTATCATAACTAGTAAGATAATTGCAATTTCTACATCAAAGATTAAAAACATTACATCAATTAAAATTAGTATTAATGAAAATAGAAAGCGTGCTACGTAGAATGGATCTAAACCATATTCAAATATTGTTCTTTTTTTTCGATCATTAATTGATTTTTTTACAATACTGATGCATTTATTATAATTAATGCTGATAACGCTAATAGTAGGTATAATTGCTCTTGTAATTATATTATCCAATGCTATTTCTGATACATTTAATACCTCTTGATTGGTAGTCAATTTTCCTTTCATGCTAAATACGTATCAACATCAACAATAGATTGAAATATTTAGGAATAGTTAAACTACGTCTAGGAAATAACTAAATCAAGCTGCTGCTTCAAATCGAAAATGATGAATAGAGGAGAAGTGCTCAATGTAATGTTCTATTAAGTATACTAAAATGACTGTTTTATGACCATTAAAAGAGACCTTATTCAGGAGAAAGTATCTATCACATTCGCCTATGACATTCTCGGTCTACCCCTGTCTCTCATACCATTCACCCCATTATTAAATAGGTGTTGTATATTTCTGATCCATTCACTCGACATAGCCAAAACAACGAAGCACAGTTCTCTCATAATTTTCTATTACTCGAGTAACCCACATTCTTTTTCTTCTTCAAACAAACGGCGAAATCTGTGTTACAGCATTTGAAATGTTTAAACACCTTGGAAACTTTCCTTGAGTAAAACTGTGTGGCGAGAATGCCGAATAAAAAAACTGGGAAGAGTTTAGGTGGCTCTATCCTCAGGGTCACTTATTAAAGAAATTCTGAGAACATAAATATATCATCTTTGAAGTGCGATTTATAGATTGAGAAGAAAAATGGGTTTTCCAGCTAGTTTTGCCGTAATTAGGCCTTAAAAGTGGAGATTTTAACATGGTCTATTAGGAAGATTGTACCGATTACAGGAAAAAAATGTCAAGTTGAACGAGAAGGCAAGAAGAATTGGTGTGCTTAAGACCACACGGGAGAAGTGTAAACTTCTATGGCGATATTCTGATAAATATAATATATAAAATTAATCTCCACCTCTATGAATCGAACCTGGTACCTTTGGTACGTGGGGTGACGACTATAACCACTACGCCATCTTACTCTGTTGTAGTGAGGGTGTTCTCTTGAGTTTACATCCGGCATGCTAAGCGTGACGTGAGAAAAAGAGCATGACGCCCAGAGTCCGATTTACCGCCTGCTGAATTTTCTGCGCGTGGTGCGCCTATAGAAGTGTACACTTCAAAAAGCTCTTGACTAAAACTGTATATAAGAATCGAAGAGTCCTGGGAAATCGAATGAAAATAAAATATAGGAATCTTACCATCTATTTCTTAATGTTAACAGCGAATTACTGCCGTAATGTAAGCCTAAATGCTCTAGTTCCATAAAAACGGCGCTGAAGTCGGTTCCGATGTCTGGAAAAATGTGGTCATTAAAAATATTTTTGTGGAATAATCTACATATTCAGTGCCTTAATTTTGGTTTCCTAAGGGTAACCCATTTCATCAGCGAAAGCAGGATATTTTACCGAAATAATATAATAGTGTAATTAAGTGTATTTAGTTTTTACTCATATTGTCAGTGTAGAGTCACCTTAACTAGGAAGACAAGGGATGGAAATTATTAGGCAAGTTATGAGAGTAGTTTAAGTAAGGAATAAAGTGGTTTGTTAAAAAATACAACGAATAAGTACCAGTAACTAATATTAGGAGTTAGTTATAACGAGTGCTGATGATGATGAAATGTGGTTCCTTTCACTTGTATGCATGTCACCGAGGACTTTGGTTATGATCAATGTTTCAGTTTTACATACCTGTACTTGGGCAGGTAGTTACATTTAAATGCGCAGCGACCACATATATTCTCCATGGAGTGCATCTGGTATTTAATTTTGACTTTAAACAGCTCACAATAAGAGGGATTTTGGATAATGCATCGCAATATCAATCCATGTTGAATGAAGCCAGTGAGTAAATGTTCAACCTGTTATTTTTTTAACCGACAAGTTAGTTATCGATACCCTTGGTGACGTCGCTAAATGACATAACTATGGTCAATTATCAACATTTAGTGTGAATAATTTTGGGTACTGAATTGAGCACTGTAAGAGTTTAAATAATATGCATTTCCTCTTTATTGTTAAATGATTAGAATATTCCATAACAAGAGCCTTGCGATAAATCTTATTTAAATTGATATTTTAGTGACACATCGAAACTTAAAGGAATATAAAAAACTTTGAAAATGTTTTGGGTGGTTATTCATTCATCTTAATATGGTTTATTATTTGGATTATTTTTAATCATATCACATAACTAACGCCGGCCCCGGTGGCGGCGGGGTAAATTACTTGCCTGGCAATCCGAGGGCCATGGGTTCGAGTTCCGCTTGAGTTGGTTTTTCCCTGACCAGGGCATGGTTGTTTCCATCAAGATCTGGTGGTTCAGACCCTGAGAAACCAAGTGACAAGCCAATTGGCTTTTCGGGATCGCAGGGGCGTACGGACTACCAGGATTGTCCCTGAAAGCAAAAAAAAATGGAATGCGCAAATGGAATTTGCGTTGGAGGAGAAAAATCACTTTAGTTTACAATGAAAATTCTATCATTTAAAAATGGGTACTATCATTCAAGGTGAGAATATGATAATTAATATCTTTGGTTGCCTTATTAAAGTACCATTTACTGCTGACCAGGCTTACTTAGCCTATGCCGTAGGCCATTTAATTTCATGACGCGGAAGTTAATGGGTTTTAAAACTATGCCCTCTTCGCACTTCATTCTCTGCAATGCTTGCAACCACTTGCAAATTGCAAGTTATGATCTGCCAGTTTTACTTTGTGACTATCTAAAGCTTCCCTACGACTTCTACTCTCCTTTTTTGTCGATTCACTACCTAATGATCAACTAAATGTGTGAATGTACTGTGATGTCTACGTTAAATATGATTGATAACGAAAGCTATCTTCTGAAACATGGGTCGTTGTATTATGAGTAGTACTAGGAAATAGTGCATGAGTTGGTGTTTTGAAATAGACCGTACCTAAGTATATAGTACAACAAAATATAAAGTAAATAAGTGCCTTTATTCAACATTAATACAAATAATACTCACAGGTTGACGCCCGATTCCTTTTGCTATACGACATGAATGGTCTTGTCTGTGGTCTTGTGGTCCGCATACAACATGCACACCCATTCCTCTTTCTTCAATCTCACCCCCTTTCTTCCTTTGATCAATTGCCTGCAGGGATGAGCGAATGAATAAAGGAGCAACGAAAAAAACTTTGGCGCCAAAATGAATCGGGGAGAGGGAAGTGCTGGGCTATTGAAGCGGCCCGTCCTTTCTTTCGTCTTCAGTCGGACTGGCCTTTTCCGAATAAGACGTGAAAGGGAATGAAAGTCTGGGGCGCGATTGGCACTTTATAACAGTGAAGGTGCTGGTGGAACACGATTACGGGTGGCGGGCGACGATCCAGAGGGAGGCCGGCAAATTACTCCTCGGTCCCCCCTGAGGCTATTCCCCTTGCCCACTTGATCAGCCGTCAGCTACTGCGGTCCGCCGCTTCTCAGAGCCGCATTATGCTTTAAGATTTCCGTAGGCACTTTTTCATTTTTCAAAAATAATCTTTAGAAGTAAACCTTTTAAAGCATTTTCTAAACATAGATTGAAGAAGAATAGAGGATTGTGCGAAAGAAGCCTGTTTTTAAGCGAAAAATGATTCATCTCATTGGCTATCTTGCTCATTTTGTCCGTAAACTTTATTGATAATCTAGTGATTTTTTAAAAATTACTTCCATTTTGAATTTTTATAGATGCGCAACTACGGAACCGCGATTATTACCCAGTATTACCTATATTTTAGGCGTTAACTGCTTGACTGACCCATTAAATATGGTTGGAAAGTTAGATTAATTTTCAACACAGCGTTTTCCACATGTAGTTTCATCTTTCTTGACCATAATTTATTTTACAGGGTATCAAGTGATGTTATCAGTTTATCTTCAGGTAGAGATGTTACTCTGTAACAAAACCATGATTGTGGAAGATAAAATTACATGTGGAAAAAACTGTGTTGAAAATTTATTAAACTTTCCTACCATGAAATACTTCCTCAGAGTTACGCCCGAAAGCGTTTACCATTCATTATGGCTGGGTATAGGAATTTTTTATTCACCTGTACTATCGTATTGCATAGATACTACTACTAACGAAACATAGATTGAATAATAGGGTAGATAGCGTCTTGAAATACGAAAATTAAGAAATGTCTTTTTGTAAAAGAAAATTAACACCAAACTTGGCTATCGCGCGTAAATTTTCCAACAATGTTATTTATAATTCAGTTCTATTCTTAATTACTTCCATTTTGCATCTTTAAAAACACACAATTACGGTGCTATGCCAATTATGCCTTAAATTCATTTATTTCCTGCTCAACTGATCCATTCAATATGGTGGAATGCAGCTAATGATGGATGCCATATACCCTTGTGCCATGGTTCAGTATGACTTTATCTATTTCATTCTTTAATCCATGCTTTTAAATAATTTAATAAGGCTAAATTGAAACATGATGGCTACTAAGTAGGATAGGAGTAAGATAGTAATAGAAAACATCCCATACATTTTTAAATAACACAACTACCTAAAGATAATTCAATAAAAGAGGTGTCTCGTTTGTTATCGTCTGTCGCCGCATCGCATGAGTAAGAATCAGTCCAGATTGTTCTATTTTGGTTTTGTTTTATAGGGCTCGCGTTTGGTTGATTAGTGTCACGTCTCCTGTCATCTTGCTATTGTGCATAGCGTTATCAAGTTCTCACATCTAAGTATATTTAATGGTGTAGGACCCATTAAAACGACGATTTAAAAACCACTTAAATATTTTTAAATAATTCTATGAAACAGTAATTTATTCAGTTATATAGTAACAGTTAATCCTCAGAGGAGGTGTATTAATTTAGAAAATTGCTGATGATCGTGGACCGGTTTTTATTGAATTTTCATTATAATAGCGGAATGTAAGTAAAAACAATTTTTAGCATTCATTAAACGGAGGCATGTAAGCGTGTTTGAGATTTCCTGGAAAAAGTGAGTGAAATAGTTTATAGAGTGATGCGTTCACCCTATGATCCGCGGGGCTGCTTTTGCTGGATAAATTGAAATAAAGCATATCTAGATTGTCATTGACAGTATTCTAAGCTTGGTTGAGCTATCTATAGGTCGAAGGTCCATTTAAAAAAAAATAATATTTTAGCTGGGTAACATGTTTATTACCTTTAACTAACTTAGCGCATTTCAATTGGAATAATATATTTCTATATATTTTATTCTTAAGAAGCGAGTACTATTCATAATGCATGACAACAATTTTATCTGAATTTCAAGCAATTTTATTATCCAGGTTTCCAATCGTGAATATTGTTTTTCGAATAAACGGGTCAATTATTTTATCCAATTCTGTGGAAAATGGTGTTTTCCGGTATGAAATGGCTCTAAAATTCATCAAAAAATTATCATGTTCTTCCAAACTTTCCTTAGATAGTGAATTTAGAAAAGAGTTTCCAGTTGAGGATTATGCTCGCCAAAACTTTAGAAAAGTCTACGTAAAATGAACTGACTGAGTAAACGTTTAATGGCTTATTTGAATCCCATAACTTCTATTTTCTTAACTTTTAATTTTTTAGGCTCTTAATTTTTCGTATGCCTTAGGCACTCTGCCTTAAGTGCCCGATGGATAAGACGGCCCTGCCGTTACCTCATCCTCTGTGGATGAAATCCAAAGAGGAAGCCAGGCGGGAGAAGATTTTTTTCCGTGACTTCATTAGGCCCCGAATATTTCGTGTGGGCATCAATCATTGTCGTCATCCCCTCCACCCCACCTCTCCTTTATGGAGATTCGAATGACCGAGCGATCCGAACATCAGTTTTCAATTTCTGTCCATTGGTGACTCTTGAGCAAAAAACTCATTTTCAAAACGGAACCGATAGGGTTATTGTCCTGTGAAGTGAAAACCGAGGTTATTACGAGGTTTTCCCTCCTCAAAGGTACGCACTGATCAGATGCCGAAGCAGAATGAATGGGTTTTACGAATCAATCGTCCGATTCCACGAATGAACCCGACAAGATCATTTGAAACCTCATGTTTTCCCATTGGAAATGCCTACCAGGCGTATCCGTCTCATGAGCACATGTATTTTATTTATGCAAATGCTGCAGTGTTAGAAATCGTCAGGAAATTGCAGGCACCTTGGTGACACTTCCGTTTTATCTTTGGTCCCTTAAAAATTGGGTTCCCTTAGTAATACTAAAAAATTGGTGCCAGTCATTTAGTTTTTATTCCATTTCCGGCTAGTTTAAAACAGCTATTAATCTCATAAAGAGTTAAGTCTGAAACTATAAGTATTGACAATGTGTTGTACCTTTGCATATATTGTGTACCTTTGTGTAAGCAACATAATTGCATTATATCCTCCAACGGAGAAAATGAGATGGCTGATTTTGAGGGTGAAGCTAGTTTACAACTACTATATTTCTCTTACGAATAGAATTTCAAACTCAAAGTTTTAACGGTTTTTTGTAAATTTTCATGTCTTTATATTCTGTAAGTCTCATATTTTTAATAGGCCCCCCAATGGAGAAAATTAAGTCCAAAAATGGTTAATTTTGAGTATGAAGTCATTTTTGATTTTTTTTAGAAGAAATAGGGTTAGTGCCACATGTGCCGCATAAACCTCTACCAGAATATTTTATACTTAATTACAGTCATTTCCAAAACATTGAAATCTGAGGCTTTCCTCCTTCGAACAGTTTTCTCGAGTCGAAAACAGTCTTTTTGTAGGAGAAAAATGTTGGCTTCAAAATTAATTTCAGCAATAAAGGTATGTCAAAGGAAAAATATGAGTTAAATAAAATGCTTTTAACCATGTTTAAATTATTATAGTTTCATGATCTCTCCCCCGTAATAATTAGATCTTGAGATATTTACGATAGGGTTGAGATATAGCATCAAAATTCTCGAAAATTCTCAAAAAATGTAATTTAAATATTTTATCTTGGAAAAATGGTTGCCGCGAGGAAACGAGGTGAAGCAGCATTTAAAAAATCATATTATTCAACTGCCAATAGCTATGCACGTGCAGAAAATAAATTGTTCACGGTTCTGCAAAAACTTACTTTTTTTAATTTTACATGAAATGACCCACGGTCAATGAAATAAGTCTATTCTCATAATGAAGTGCCCTCATCCTAAAATTTAGAAATATACTGAGATAGTCATGATTAGAATTTCTTTAATTTGTAAGCTTCCGAAAAGAGGTCATATACTAATTTACCTCTGAAATATTTAAGCCAGGAGCATTCAATCCTTCAATAATTTAAATTTGAAAGTGTCGACAATTATTTTGTCCCGTTGCTAATGAAACCCTTCGACAGAATTATATCTTTATGAATTCTAATAGCTTAGGATTAAAACAATTATTTGAATTTGTGATCAAAAGTATAAAAGCATTTTGTATGTCCAAAACTAAGATTCTCCTTGTAAATTTAGAGAGTTAAACTTATGTATCATTTATTTCAAGAGTCGTAATTTTATCCTTGCTTTTTTCTTGAGAATTTACATACAGAAAATGTAAGTATTAAAACATTTAATGTAACGGAGTGGAGTTTAGATTTAGATACACGCCTAGCCGAGATTGAATCACACCATTTTGGCTTAAGCCCATTTCTGTTTCGGAATTCAGAGTTCATTGCGATATCCACCCTAGCAAAAGCAACTGGATTTAAAGCATATGTTGTGTAATTAGGAAAGATTTTGTCGAGGAATGTAACTAAATAGATAATCATTAGTATATGTCGGCCACAGTTGTGATGGGGTAAAGCCGTCACCTGCTAATCCCAGGGCCGCGGGTTTGAGTCCCACCTTGAGTATATATTTTACCACTCTGTAAATGAGTGCTTGTGTTCCTCCGTTATTACTTGTTGTTGCTCCCGATGTAATAGGCCTGTATAACGGTTTACTGGATTGTGGAAATAAATAAATAAAACAAACATCAAAAAATAAAAGTGGATAGATATAACTAGATAAACTTCAACCCTTATGTCATGTTATTTACGTGAGGGTTTCCAGTTTTTCCCTTAAAACATCCACTTAATAAAAAATTAATTTTAATAAGAACAAGATTAGGGAAGACACTTGAAAACGAACGCTTTTTAAAGTTTCCAATTGAAATTAAATGTTCCCGACTAGAATTGGTTTTCTGGGTCACGATGTTATGCTTCATTGCTTTACCATTTAAACAAACAATGGATCTCTTTGACCTTGGCATTATAAAATATCCAATTCACTGCGAAATGTCCAATTGAAATGGTACCGTACGCACATGCGTTTCAAGACACATATATGCAATTAGCCATGAACATCTAGTTCATGTAAAATTGGCCTTGAAGATGGCTTGGTGATATAGATGGCTCTCAGTTAATTCTTTCATTGTGAATTACATCCAGTCCCTATATATTGCTATCACATATCAAGATATATCGTAGAAAAACCTAACGGAAATTCACGAGAGAACTCCTACTCCCTTTAACTAAACTAAGTATGACTATTTTGTAAAACAACATGGCAGATTCAAAAATATAATAAAAGGTAGCAAGTGCATTCTCTAAATTTTTCAGGATACGGTTTTATTTATGCACATATGTGCACATAACGCACATGTATAACACGGCACCTAGCAACTGAATCATAACTTTTATACAGCATATAGTCCTGACAACAGTCTCAAGGTCCTTTTACGCAAGGTATTTTAAGATACTACAATGTACGAAGACGCACAAGCATACTCTGGGAGGTGAAAATCCTACAGAGGATGAACTCGATCCTTTGGGTTGTCAGGGTCAGGGAACGACCTTCTGGTTGCCAGATCAGCCCATGAGTTGAAGCTAAGAGTAACTCGCTGGTCGAATTGAACTGGAAATGCCCGGATAATTTGCATTTTACACTCTCAGAAGAAAGAAGTCGAAATGTTTGAGACAGACCGTCGTGCTAAGAATCATCACTTATGAGAGTGGACCGCGCAATAAACTGCCTCTCCGTTCGGGCGGAACTTCAATGAGTCAGGACTAAAAGTTTCTCGTGACGCATGAGATACGGCAGTGCTCATTCTGTTGGCTCTGGGTGGTCCCCCCAGCGTTGAGAGCATAATGGGAGTTTCCAATTGCTATGGTGAACACGGGGGTCAAAATGTCTTCGGAGCAAAACTATCTAACGCCCCGGACCTCACGCTTTGCTGAAAGGGGTCATTCAATAATTACGTAACACGTTTTAGGGGGTGTAGGGGTTTATATTTTCCTACGTTGCTTTGGGTAGTGTGGGGGTCCGGGGCTTTCTTTTATAGTATTTTAGTAACTTCTGAGCTGGCATTTTTATTATTGTCGGACGAAAAGTCTTCGAAAACCGTTTTCGGTATCCGGCTGAATATTTACATTTTCTATAGTGACTGTAATTATGTAAAAAATTGGTTTATGAAACCTTAAGTTATCTTACATTGGTGAGGGGGGATTTATAAGTGGCCTAATCTCCTTACGTATTATCTGAATGCCCCATTATGACATTGAATAAGGAGGTCAAGTCCAGTCGTTCTTATAATTATATATATTTCTTTATTATTACCTTCTTAGTACTTGAATTGTTTATGTCAGTCCGTGGAAAACAAGTGATACATCAGAGTAGGTGTATTTTATTGTGCTTCAATGGATAATGGCAGTTCACACTTGGTGCCTACAACTTTCAGACAGGGAAAACAGTACTAGAGAATGAACATGAGGATCACTCCCCCTAACTTTAGCCGAACCCAAACGTACTGTTACTTGTAACAACTATATGAGCTTAACCCTTTACGATACTGCATGTATCCGAATGAATATTTTCATCCGCTGACTGCGGAGATCAACTTGAACCCACAAGCTCAAAAAATATTTTTCCTCTTTAGTGGAGATCGATTATATCACCAGATGTATTGGGCCTTACCATGCAATAACGGTATAAAAATAATTTTTCAATTTCTGCACAAAACAATGCAAATAGCCATGGTAAAAACAAGGAATGGTGAGCATATTGTTATTGATACATGAAATTATATTTTTGAAATTAAGTTTTCAAATTATAGATTTAACATAAAACCAATAATTTCACATCAAACTCGTCGTCTCGGGTGCAAATTTGTGGTTTTTGCTATCAACATTGAGATGGGGAGCAAAACTTTGTGCTTCTTGTGCGCGGCGAGTGCCGCTAAGAATTAAATATGATTAGGATTCTTGCCCTTGGCGTCGGAATGGCGAGAGTAATAGACATACAACTTCGAGTTTATGCAAGAACATTTGAGGAATTACAATCTTAGGGGAGATTGTTCGTGGCAGGAGCCAAAAGAAGTACAAAATGCATGGCGAAGGAAAATATAGAGTACAGGGCGAAGGATCTTACCAGTCAATGTAACACAGCCGGGATCTCGAGCGACAACCCCTACTAACCAACCAACCAACTAACCAACAACTAACTAACTGACCATCCAATCAACCAACCCCCATACTAGCCGTGCTAGCTAATACATAGGGTCCTCCGCGGATATTCCGCGCAGGAGGCGATAGTGGGGAGGAAGCGGGAAGTTTTCATAACTAGAAAACAAGGAAGGAAAATCCGGGATATGCAAACAACTATTCTCCCGCGGGGAAAGGCTGAGGGCCAGGTGCGGAAGGTCGAAAGTGATACTATATTCACTTTTTCAGTGAAAAACTGACAAATGGAAACTTCAAAAATAGAAATCTCCCAACAACAAGCATTCAAAAACAATCCCGAACAGAAATCTTCCAACAACAAGCATTCAAAATAATCCCGCTCACAACATGCTTTCACAAAACTATTATTGCTAACCACACGGATAGATTTCGTCGGAAAACAGGAAGGTTATATTGTTCGCGTTTATAAATGAGCTCATACCTTGTCCGGGATGCTGTAGCTCCTTTCGCGAGATCAACCTAAGTAGTTGCTGTAATGGAGGACAATGGAGGAGAAGATAGCGAAGTTCAATGGAAAGGGGTGATAAACGAAGAACGATCTCTTGGGTCATATGTTTTCCTTGGGATTGTAAACTTTGATGAAACAAAGATAACAATGACTATGAAGCAGTATTCGGACAAAGAGAGATTCCCTGCACATGGAGATGGTGTGAACTTAGCAATTAGTTTTTCGGAAAGACCTCTGGGGTCGTGCGTCATAAATTTCGTCGATACGTATGTACAAGACTAAGAAATGGATAATGGTAAAACAAGGCGATAGAATAACAAGAGTGAACATTCACATTCATAGATTTTAAGTGAAATGGATGAACATTGATTTCAATGAAAACCTCGGTTTGAGAGATTTCACTCAATCTTTGTCGATGTGAGGGTACAATAGGACTAAAATTAATATTTTTAGCTTTTCTACGTCTTGAAGCGCAACTTGGAGGTAGTTTGAGTGAGATATCAGTACACATAAAATTAACCGTATTTGACCTCACTAAAAAAGAAAAAAAAATATAATCATCCTAAATTATCAGCCACTTATCGCATTCTATTTTGAGATATTAACAAAAAATGGAGGCCATTTACTCAGGGAATTGGTACGGCTATGCGCTCAAAAGAGACTTATTATAGAGATAATAAATTGAGAAACGGATTGAAATTGGAATATACCGAAGTGTAGCATGCATGTTTTCTCAGTTATTAAAAAAATAATCGTCTCACCACATATTTCACGCATCATATTTTAACCGAAATACTTTTATAAAATACGCTAAAAACCTTAGGTTATAAAAGTGTTTTCAGCATACAACGTAAGACCATAAGTTACGTCAAACCCTTAAAATTAAGCTAATTATTAATAACTGCAGCCGTGTATGACAAATGCTTATACCTCATTAATAGTAATATTGCTAATTATTATATATTTATTGATACGCCTTACAGCTTCTTAAATTTCAAAATAAAATTCTTATATCGCCATTAATATGACTAGGAAAAACTCTGACTCAAACTAACTTAAATTCTTATGCCATGAGCTTAACTTTCTCTGCGATATGGATACTGGGCTGGGCTATAGCTAATTTTGCCTGTTAGTGTGCTCTAAATCAACAATGTTAAAGCTGACCTAACGGAAGTGCCTGTACGAATTTCTTTTTACTTGCCTCAGACAACCTGACTGTCTAAGAATTGCCTAACAATGTAATAAATACAGTCACGAGAGCCTCAGGTTTATTTTTTTGTAAAAAATATCCCTATTGACAGTTTTTAAATGTTTTTTCCATTATTGTTTTCTGGTTGCTAACAAGGATTATTTATGCTTCTGGATTTTCCTCCATCCTTCCGCATTTGTTTTCGTGGCCTGATTGGAGTAGTTAAATGCTTAGGTAGATAGCGAGAAAGGTTAGAATTCCAAATGGAGGAAATTTAGTTCCGTTGGGTCATCAACATCCCGGGAATATATACTGAATCCGGCAAGTCGAAAGCCGTTAGGTCTTGTTAAGTAGTGGCGTTTATTGAGGGCACTCAAGGACGAAAATGCCCACGCAGAAATACCTTACCGTAAGCGATTTAACATGATTTCTTCGTTTCTGAGCTGGTTAGTGACCAACCAACATGGATCTAAAGGTTTAAAAAAGGTAAACAATAGTTGAGAAGCTAAATGCTATATTACCACTATTCTATCTAGTACTAGAGTTTCCTCATTCATTGATCACGATTATAGAATATGAGTTTATCATCATGTTTTAAAAATGCAAGCGTAGGTTCAAAACGTCAATTTTCTACGTAGGTATAAACGAAACTACAGCTAGAAAAGAAAGCAGATGACTGTAAAGTATTTAGAGCAATTAACAGTGCGGCGGATTCCCTTAATTGACAGTCATCTCTAAATTCCATTGATAGCTGGTGCGCCAAATGGAAACTGCGCGTGAATCCTGAGAAGTCTGCTGCAATATCCTTCTCCTTAAAACGCAAAACCATCTCCTTTACCTACGAACTTTCCAAGCACCCTATACCTTCTGTTAGTTCCCATAATGACCTAGGGGTTACCTTTGATCAGAAGTTGATGTTCCATGAGCATATTTCTAGTATTTCTAAAAAGGCAATGTCGATAGTGGGAATTCTCTATCGGCTCAAGGAAATAACGGACCCATTTGCCCTAAAATCTGTGTTTCTTGGATGTGTACTACCCATCCTAGAATATTGCTCTCCCATCTGGTCAACTGCGTCCCCCACCACTCTTAAATTACTCAACCGCCCCCTTAACTTCTTTTTAGCCATAGTTCGTCATCGCGTGCCCTCCCTTAGACATAGCTCATGTGTAGAAATCTTATCATCTCTTGGCCTTTCACACCTCTCCCTTCGCCGGCTGACTTCGGACCTTAAATTCCTGCACTCCATCATGAATGGGTCTTTCCGCTCTGATCTTCTTCTTTCCTATTTTTCACTCCGCATCCCAGCCCGCATCACTCGCAATATGAGTCTATTACACACACCCAAATTCCGTCTCTCCATTTCCCAACGATCACTATTCTACCGCCTACCTTCATCTTTCAATGCCCTAACTAACAGTCGCCCCACCCTTGACCTTTTCTCCTCACGCAACGTCTTTTTCTCCCAACTGAAACCTAATGTGTAACATTTATGTCATCTTCGCCTCATTCTTGCCTTGTTTATATTTTGAATTATTCTGTTTTGTTTCTACTACTATTGTTGTTTTTTTAAATTTATTCTGTTTATTGAACCCAATGTAAAGGCCTTAGTTTCTGTTTTTGGAGTTTTGATAAATAAATAAATAAATGAAGATTTTGTAGGATTTATTGCGAATGTATTCAATGAAAATGGTTGAATTACAATAAATCCTACATTGGTTGATTTATGGAGGCTTGGTCATGTCTTTTTTAAGAAACTCAACTTCCTTTATCCGCCGACGTTTCGCCTTTTTATTAAGACTTCTTCAGGGCTGCAGTACAATGCAAGGAATACAGTTAATAATTATTATTATACTATAAAGATAAAAAAGTTTTCAATGATAAATTTAGTACTTCAAAGGATTAACTTTCTTAATGTAACAATGGTAACACATAAACAAACTCTTCCTATTAATAACAAAATCAGCATCAAAAACAAAACAACAATGAAAAACCAAGCTAAAATTTTGTTTAAAAAATATAATAAGTGAAAATAAAAATATTTAAAAAGAAATATTATAAAGCATGGAATTAACAATTACAGATATCGTAACTTCAGATTTCGAATGTATATTACATATTTTACGAATATAAAAAACATTCATATTGAAATTCTGGAGAACACTAAATAATACATAAAAAAACTTAAGTTGTAGGAGATCAAATTATGATAGATTTTGCTTAAAATCTGTATATCCGATCTATGGTTACAAACTGAAGGAGTTTTTATGATGTGTGCCATTTCTTTGAATAGCCTCTTCTGAAGGTTCGATTCAAAATCTATAGGTTTAGCTTCCTTAAAGTTGAAAAGTCTCTCGGCCGTTGCCGAATCGATTTTACACCCATCCAAACACGCAGTGTCGAATAAAAGAAATATCTTAGATGCGACAGTTTTGATATGTGAACCTTTTTATCCGTGACCCCCTCCTATGAAGATTTTTATGCAATTCTAGCCGTAGATCTGTGTAAAGCTTTCGATTTAATCCGGATTGAATAAATTAATTTATTTTAAGAAAGATGGCTTTCCCTGAATCCTTTATTTATTCCATTGAACTATTGTACACTGATGCCAGAGCACACCTGAAAATTAATAGGGGCATCTCCCCTCCTTTTGCCATTAAAAATTCGGTTAGGCAGGCATGTCCTTTATCTATAATATTGATTGCGTTCGCAATAGACCACGTTATCCGCTCCCTGCAGATTGCTGGACTGGGTGTACAAAGATGCGGGTCCAAATACACAGGTGTCGTTTATGCCGATGACATAACCCTCATTATCGGCAACTCTCGGCAATTCAAACAGGCCGAAGACATTATTAAATTATACTCCCCCGTGGGAATCGAAATAAACACAGAAATCGAAGGCACTAATAATAAAAGGGGAAAAAAACAGCCTTGGAGAATATTTTCTGGAGGGAAGCATCGCCCCCATTAAAAATTCTTGGGTTCTGGTGGGACAAATCGGTAGACGAAACAATAGAAAGAAATTGGAATGAGGTGGGTTGGGCCGTGCGTTGGAGTTCGGGGCGGTACACTGCCTTCTCTCCCCCTCACCGCCCGCGTTCGACTCCTCACACAAGTAGTACTTCCCAGAATATTTCATCTAGCTCATGTTTGGGCTATTACGGCGCAGGTAAACGCGCAAATAATAAACGCCACAAATTTCATGCTCTGGCACGGATATATAAGGAAGGTTTCGCGCAAACAACTGCATGGCACGCCGGAGCAGGGAAAACAGGAGCAGGGTTTAAACCTCCCCAACATTGAATTAAAAACCAAAATAGTATTTGCAAAGTTAAATGCCAAAGTGTTGGGGGGCGCGGACGTTGAGAGAAGAGAGCTACTTCGCTCGGCGTGGGACAAGGCGAGCGCGTCATCGACAACCTTCAAGAGGGGGAATAAAGGCACCAGGGAGGTCGCAGAAAATCTTAGCCAAGGAGAATCATTTATAGTTAAAAACATCTACGAAAGAATGAATGCGGGAAGCAGAACTCCCACTGCATCCATTAATAGCAGTTGGAGGAATTGGGTTTCTTGCGGGAAGGGGGACGCTAGGACTGTAAGTGCCATTTTTGACGTTATTGTGGGCCTCCTTCCCACACGAGAAATTAGGCATAAGATGGGGCTAGAGGACTCTCCTCAGTGCCCAACATGTAAACGGCTGGACGATGTCACACATCACGGGATGAGAGGACAAGCTAATGGCATGGGAGATGATCAAACACATTTATAAGACTTGGGACATCTTCGATGGAGGTCTCGTAAGTAATGAAAAACTACTGAATCTGAATTTTCGACTCTTTCCAAATTTTAAGAATAAAATCCTTTCGGCTACAATCGCAAAATTTCTAGAACTACAAATAAACCACAATGCATTGGGCAGGGGTCTACTGCGCTTCGTCCAGGAGTCCCCATTCCGTGGCGCACCTCCTACCATGCGCTCGTGGCTGTGTATGCTGTTTGGGCGGGTAGTGGACGCCAAGCAGCGACGCGAGGCACCGTTGTCGAAGGAGTTGGAAGAGGCGATCAACTGAGGGGCAACTTGCGGGCTCAGCTCGCTCCAGCAGCGAGAGGAGCCACCGCGCATGTGGCAAGACGTCATCCCTTGGGGTGGTATGTGAGGAATAGGACGGAATCCAGTGCCCTGTGGGTTAATTAGAACTCTCGGTGGCAGTCAGAATGGAGTACACGGGTCGACGGCAAAGGATATCCTCAGATGCGGCCGCTTCGAGCCCGAGGTGGAGACAAACTCTATGGACTATTTGTTTATCTATTTTCCTTTCTTTTTCTTCTCGATTATATAAATTCACCTGAAATAATAAAAACTGTATTTGTGAATAATCTTGGAAAATAAATATATTTCGACCGTAGCTTAACTGGTTAAAACACTCTGGGTGAAATCGAGGGCTCCGGTTTCGAATCCCGGTCAAGGTGAATGATTTTTCCTCTTTGGAATATCGCACTTACGTGCACTTGCGGGTGACTCCGTAAAGGTAATTACCGTGGCTAGTCCCGGTATCCTCAAAATTAGATAATGCTAGGTCAAAATAGCCCTTTGGTTGACAAAGTTTCTTAGTACAGTTTAGTCATCTGCAAAGGCTGTAAGATATAATTACAATTATATCTCTAGATTGCCCGGTGTAAACTATTTTTCATGCACAAAAACACATCACACAGAAGAGTTAATGTAGCACATTAGTTCTGAAGGACATTTGCATTGTATGATTATTCTTACATATAATTTTCCACTTATCGTCAAGCGTAAAACTTGTGTAACGACTTTAGTGTAACTGGGTCGATTTTTGGCAATGTACAGGTTTGCGTGCATACGTGCTCGTATTCGTGTTGATTATAGCTAAAGGTAAAAATTGGCGTTTTAACGATTTTGAATTTGGCTATTCAGCGCTCATTTAAAACGTAGCCTATGTAGCCAACACAACACGTAACACTTGATAAAAATTTTGTAAATATTCCTTTACGTATGCAAAATATTCTTCTACTCACGAAATATATTTTTTATAATATTATAATAGAGACCAACAAAATATCAAGGAGTCGTGCCGATTCAAAAATATATTCAAATATAATTTTGCCTAAATTTTGAATACCGCATCAAAATTATTTATAGCTTAAGTCATAATATTGCTAAGGTTAGATTGTAAAATATAATTTGGGCTACGGCCTGCCACGATGGAAACCCCGGTTCACGATCAGTCACTGAAGTTTAGCATTGTTGGGCTTGGCTGGAATTTGGAGGGTTGATCCTCCTGTTCGTCCAAGTACTGTAGCCCCTGTCTGAAAGTGGAAGACAGTATGAGCGAAATTACCTTAGCCGTCGAAGTACGTTTAACCAAATAATAATAAAATATAATTCTTGTGCCATTTCCATTACTGTATGTATGGTGAGCTCCACCACATTAACAGATGTACTTATATAAAATGTTTTCCTATAATTATTTTGACTCATTTAAAAGCAATTGTTAAAATTTGCACTCAGTAACCCACGATTCCCTCTCCAGCCACCTTATATTCGCTCCCTTCTGCCGGAAATAATGTGTAACGAAGTTCGACCAACTGCTCGTTCTCCGAAGACACCCTGCGATTGGTGCCGTGAGCTGTTAGGCACGTAGATTGGCAGCAAGCGTGGTTGAAGAGGGTGGGTGGGGGGTTAACAAGAGGGGAGTTGAGCTGGGAGACGGCAGGATTGCGAGTCAAGCCAGTCAGCCTCTCGCGGCGGCTTAAGGAGTTGAGGAGGGAGGTCCTCGCATGGGAGATAAGTTGAATGCACTTGATCCAAAGAAGGAGATTTCGTGACTCTCTCTCTTCCTTCCTCACAAGTAAGCGATTCATCCCCTTCCCTTTCTCCTTGCCCCCCTCTACTCACAATCCCCTCACGCGCCAAGTGCCCTCAGCCTTTCCACCCAACGAACGTCGCTCCTAAACCCTATCTCCTCCTTTACACTTTCATCTGCTTTTGTTACTCATGAGCCCTTAGCATTGGATACGGTCGGTTCTTTTGATGTTGGTTTTTTTGGTCGATTTACGCACTCGCGGCTCAGACGCTGAAAGGAAATCGGTTACCTCGTCACGATAACTAGATCGTACTCAAAGACGAACTCAATGGATTCCTTACTTCTTGGTGAGGCAACAGTTATGTGAAGGTTGTGGTGAATAAGTGATCGTGTTAAGTAGAATATTTGCTGAATCAGTGTTTCCAAGATTTTAGCACCTCGCGTTAACGTTTCAGATCGTTGAGAGTGGTATTGTATATTTGGGATGCCCAAAGGCATTTTTACTTGGATCGGATTTTTTCAGTACTCTTGTTCATTATAATTACCTGATAGCGCATACCCTCTGCGAGTCTATCGCGAATATTTTCATTTGAAACCATAAAATGGTGGGAGTTTGTCGCATATCAAGTTAATTAAGCGCCCATGTGGGTAAATTTTATCTAAAATATTTTCGCAATGCTTTATAAACCTCGATTGACCTCTTTAAATAACATGTATTCTACAAATCGCCGTAATTCAGGTGTTCCATGTTGTACAAAGTAGAGAAATGGTATTAAGTGATGATAAGGAAGAAAGGTAGTCTTTTTGCAGTCATACCTTATTAACAACTTTTATGCTATTGAATAATCCAAGACTTTAATAAATTTTCACCTATGAAATTTAATTTTAACTATGGAAAACAAGAAACATCTTGTCACAAATTCTTTTATTCCAAATCATTTTAATAACTATGTAATTTTCATAATTGATTGATAAGTTGTTGATCGGTTTCAATAGTTACAACGTTGTTCTTTTTATTCAATTATTATGAATCTTCAAAAAGTTAAGCCTGATAACATCGAGTTCATTCTATTTGTAGTTCATCATTATGCTACCGTATTCATTAAGTTATATGTACAACTATTTAGTGACAACACATCCATTTATCTCAGTTTTCATTCCAACGAGTGCTGTGCCAATCCGTATATACTCTTTACTCATTCGCCTGCTTATGTTACTCACGTGCCCTTAGCGTTCGCTAAGGTCGGCTCTTTTGATGCATTTTTATTCTTCAACATGTGGACTCGAGGCTTGAATGTAAATCGGTGGGCTGGGCTCGGTAACAAGTCCTTCTCGATGGCGAAATCAATGCCTTTCTGTTAGTTGAGGTTGTTACTGCTATGTGAAGGGGATGGCTAATGAGTAATCTACGTAAGTAGCCGTATTGACTCAATTTTCTTTCCGGGATTTTGTATATCATCTCACAGAAACAACGAATAGCATCAGCGCTTCCCGCTGCGTTTTAAATGCAGAATGCAGAAAGACACAAAGGTAGTAGCTTTTCACGCTATCAATAACAATGTCCATAAGCGTTCACCTAGGAATCCTAGCAAAAATTTGATAGATAAAAGCAAGAAGTAGGTACTTTTTGTCTTTCATTTACATGGCACTGCAAGTGATTGGAAAAAAAGTCATCCCTGAAAATGAAATAAGTGGAGAGATTGAGCTTTTTGTAACTCAAATAAATGTAATTCGCACACTTTGGAGTACTTTGGAGCTAATTGTATGAAGATAACGATTATTGTGTGTGCAACAGCATCTCCGCTGCCATACCTTACGGGCTATCATTAAATTTTCTCTTATATCGGTTATTATAATAATTTTTACCATCTATCTCTAAACGTAAACCGTTTACAAAAAAGAAAAATCACATTTTCAAGTCTCAAAACACTTAAAATCACGGTCACAGCAATGTTGTTCAGCTGCCTTGCTCCTGAAAACTATAATGGAAGAACAATCGAATAAAATAATTTCCGAGGATGTCAAAGTATGGAACACATAAAGCAAATTACGAATATAACTTACATCAAAACGATGAATTTTGAAGGCATAGAGTCGTATGCAGAAATGAGTATGGAGTGGAGAGTTCCAGCAAACCAATCACTGAATTAACGAGTACGGATGTGATGGCTTGAAGTACGTGGTAGAAATGTTCTTATCCCAATTGGCTCCAAAAACTGGTATAAGTTTTCAGTATATGTATTTTTTTAAGAATCCCACCGTTATCACTAACATATTATTTCCCAGTTGAAGTTGTAGGCCTATAAATAAGCGTTAAAAAGATATATTATGCCATAAATATGAATTATAACGGCTTTCGATATAAACTCCTTTCCTGCTGCTCAGAAATTAAACACCTATTCGTGATGGGTTAAAGAAAACAAGGCGCATTCACTACCTGCTTATATTATCAGATTTCGTTAATGCACGAGGTTGCTTTGATATGTTTGGGTTCTGTTCGTGAGGATCTCATGAACGCTTTCAGACTCGAGCACTCCTTTAATCTTTCGGTAAAGTCGACGTCCAATTAACGTCAGCAAAGCGCGCTTCATAATTTCCCTTGCAGTGATGTTAGGTGGGCCCGGCCGCCTGTCGTTCATAAAGCACCCTGTCTAGTTAAAGCGGGCTCTCGAACTATCACGCTCTCGTCTCAGGAGAGAGCTCTTCGCCCAACTCCGTCTTCCGCTCGAATCCTTATCTCCCACCGGCCGCGAGTACATTCCCCCGACCGATCCGCATCGGACGCAAGCGAGCAGTTATCCCGTTCCCACTTCCCGTCTTCCGCCAACTTAGACGAGTCCGCGTGCCTGGATCAGCGGCAGCGTACCTCTTAGGGCGCCAACGTGTCTCCAGGTCCACTCCTACTCAATTCCTCTTTAAGGCGGCTGGAGCGGTAATTATGGGTCCATGTGTGCACATTTTAATTTGTAAATCGAAAACCAATTCTTTTGCGTTGTAACTCACGATGCAGGCAGTAATGGAAACGAAAAAAGGATTATATTTTTAAACTTGTTTCCTTTATTAAACCATGTGAAAACCAGAGTTTTAGGCGAAGTATATTCTAAATGTAGCGACATTGTATTGAAATAGGTATGACGTTTTCGTATACCGGACTCGGCATCACACATTGGTATAGAGTAACGGTATTGCGAAATGTATTATTTCGCGTTCAGAAGAAAATCTGTACTCATGTTATCGAATTATTACGAAAAAGATGTCATGCTCCATACGGCTAGGAGTTAAAATAGCATTGAATTGCCAAAAAAACAAATAGGTATGATGCAATGTTTTCACTTTAATCTTTAGATATCTCTAATGAGAACCCGCAGGCACGTTTCACACAACTCTGTATATAAGCAAAATCTCTCCTGCCACCCTCTTACAGTAGACACTATTTTGGTGCAAGCGAAGAACTAAATGAATGAAAATATGCATTAACTTCATTAATTTTGTATACTGGGCACGACCCTGATAGTAGGTCATATTTAAGCTGAGTAATGTTCGAGATAAACATAGTTGAAATGAAAGTAGAGTTTTTTTTTAACTTTAATTGCGCCGTGATTTCACATTTCGACAACAATAAAAGCTTTATAAAAATAACTTTGGTAATTATATTTCTGCAAATATTCTTATAGTGCATTTTTGTATTTTGTTGTATTCATTTAGTTCGAAATTTAACAATTCTCTTTCATTCCACCTAGTGGAGAATACCGGAATAAATAAATACGTATCTTACGATAAACAACGACATAAGTAAATAATGACACTACCACCGTTATCAGCATGTAAAATTATACCGCATAAACATTTAAAATATTGATATTATTAAGTTAGACCATGTTTTTATCACAAATAGCAAAATTGTTAGATGGAATATGATCAGATTCGTGATCAGTATATCCAATTTGTTATGATAAGGTGCATTTTATTTCATTTGTTTGTTAGGACTATAATATATTTTCCATACACCGGGAAAGCATCAGATCTTTCTTCACCAAAAGAATCTTAGCAACTTCTACAAAATATTTTATTTGCCAATAAAATCTTAGTAACTTTCACAAAATTTTTCGTGAACGACCATGCTTCATCAAATGTTTGTTATATCACTTGATAATGATGATAATCACCTGACGATGTAAACTATTCTACGAAAACTTGTATAAAAATAATTAATCTTTGGTAGTATCCACATTTTTGTGGAGTTTGTTCTCCATTCGACGTTGACCGTTGATACCAATTTTCACTCACTCCGGTGCTCGCAAAGTAAGGCAGCTAACACTGGGAGTGAGTTGAACGATCACCAACGGATATTTGAGCTGAGGCGGAGTTTTCTTAACTTGAGTGTGTAAGCTTGAACTAGGGTTTCATTAGTAGTTAGATATTGTTCATGATTGTATCATCAAATTTCGTTGAACAGATAAATAAAAGAAAAATTATATATTTAACTAGGCAGTAGGTATATAAGCCAGTAGTAACACTACTATTAGTAGAAGCTGAAAAATGTATATGAGATTGGCAGAATTCCATTGGATGACGTGTTGGCCTCCTGGTAATGAAAACACTGCACATGATGAAGAAATTACGAAGTTATAAATTGAAATGATTTTGCAATATTTTTGGGATACCATTTTGGGAAGATGGAAAACCATGGGATAACAAAGGGAGACAGATGCCTTTTCCTTTTTCATTTATTATTCTGCTAATAGGAAAGCGCTTTGAGCAATTAAGGTTTACCGTAGAGCAATTGTCCCTTGTGTACTTCTTCAGGCTTTAGAATGGTGGAAGTTACAGGAGACATTATTTCACTAATTATTTGACAGTATGGAAGTGGTATACTTCATTTATCCTCCAATATTTAGGAGGATTGCGCCTGAATTGACTTTGCGGTCGCATAAATAATTGCCTTAAACACTCATACTTAAGAACCACCTCCAAGGAGACTCGCATTTAAGTGAAGCAAGTTAAAATTCATTTAATATATTCTTAATAATTACGTATGCAAATTATTTCTCAATTTGTTTCAGATAGGTTTGGGTAGGCCTATTGTTTCATGAAATTATTCTTCCACCAAGAAATAAGTAGCATATACATGTTTGATACTTGTTATGATTATGATGGACTCAAAAATTGACTGAAATATTAATGATATTTTAACCTCCCTAGAAATGCAGCCTTGCGTTCAAGTATGACGTGATGGCATCCTACCCGGTAAAAAATTCCGGAGGTAAAATAGTCCCCCAATCGGATCTCCGGTTGGGGACTACTGGGAAGGGTACATCAGTCAAAGGTGTCAGATACAGGATAGGGACATGGAACGTGAGATCATTGGGAGGTGTGCAGGAAATTGGAGAACTTGAAGATGGAGATGGCCAGACTGGAGTTAGACATCGTAAGAGTGAGCAAGATCAAGTGGACGGGGGCGGACGACTTCTGGAGTGACGGGTATAGAGTGTATAGAGTCATATGCTCCGGCGATAACCGGAAAATTGCGGGATTTAGATTCATTCTGAAGAAAGAATGGAGAAGAAGAGTAAAGGCATATTGGCAGTACAACGAAAGGATAATGCTAAACAAGATAGAAGGAGAACTGACAGACATAGTAATAGTGCAGGTGTGCATGCCGACGTCCAACCATTCGGAAGAAGAAATCGAAGAAATGCATGAGCAACTAGGAGAGGTCCTGAGCACAGTCAAAGGGAAGGAAAACCTGATAATAATGGGATATTGGAATGCAGTGGTTGGAGACGGAAAGGATGGGAACACAGTAGGAGAGTTCGGGCTGGGGTAAAGAAACGAGAGAGGAGAAAGACTTGTGGAATTCTGTAGTGAGAAGAACTTGGTAGTGGTAAATTCTTCATGCAACACCGACGGAGAAGAAACACATGGAAGATGCCAGGAGACAGAGCCAGATTTACTAAATTCTGGTAATACGAAGGTACAAGAACCAAGTGAAGCATTGCAAGACTTACCCCGGGGCGGATATCAACAGTGACCACAATCTAGTGGTAATGGAAAGTCAACTGAGATACAAGAAGATAAGAAGGACGAAACGAGAGCAAGGATGGAACCTAAAGCCACTGCAAGAGGATGAAAGAAGAAGAACTTTTGCTGCTGCCATTGATGAGAATGTGAAAATAGCAAAGGAATCCAGCCAAAGTGTAGTAGAGAGATGGAATAGCCTCAAGAAGACCATCGCAGAAGTAGCAGAGGTACTAGCAAGCAAGCCGGTCGAAATTAAGAAACCATGGATGACGGAGCACATCATAGCCCTCATTGAAGAAAAAAGAAAGTATAAGAACACAAGAAATGAAACAGAAGAAGTATTGTATAAGAGGTTAAGGAATCAAGTTATCAGAGAATCGAAAAAGGCCAAAGAGAAATGGATTGAAAGCTGCTGCGAGAACATCAACGAAAATATGATGAAGGGGAACTCAGAAACGGCATACAACCTAATCAAGAGGCACTTAAGAGAAAGGAAACCAAGATGCAAAAACATCAGAGATTCGGATGGGAAACTGCTTCGTGTTTTAATCTATCTTCCTTTGATTAGTATATTGAATTTGCGTGTAATGATATTGATCTTAATTTGTTTACTTTTATTTCCTTTGGAATTTACAATTCTAAAAAGAAGTAACAGAAAAACATTAAATTATGTCTTCAAATCTCATTTTTTTCCCTTGCAGTAGCTATTACATATGGAGAACACGTATTGATTTACCCTCTATCTGACTATGAATTCCAATATTAAGGAATATATTTACCGATAATTAGGATGAGATTTAATCACCAAAGGAACTTTACCATACAAAGTTTATATGAGTTTTTTTTTCGAATTTGACGTGCATTTTGCATGCGAAAATGAGGATTAAACTAAACGGGAATTTCATCACATACTTAAACCAACCATGATAATCACTAATTAGTATTATTGGTTACGGTAACATTTTAACGGTAACGGGTAACGGTTTAGTATAAAGCTTTCGCCGACCCTTCTGCCGGCTTCTTCAGTTAATAATGACACATAATCAGCCAGTCGTGTGAATTATATTGTTCTTTTGCCTCATATGAAGCTTTCAGTCATGGAAAGCCAAATGGCATTCTTCAATCAATTTTATGAAGTGAATTTAAAGCAAACGTAGTGATCAGAAGAAGAACAAGATGTCATGCTATATAGATGATTTAAATATCATAAAACAGAGGTACGAAATAATTTCTCTATTGTAGGTACATTAATATTTAATAACGACACCCATGCATCAGTGTAGGATGAGCTACATTGGCAAGTATTTCCCACCTGCTGACCAAAAGTTGAAGGATGTGTGGTCCGCCTCAGGCATGAGGAAGTGTGAACTTCTGTCACCGCTTTTTTAACTTTTATGACAACGGCTCATGAGGATCTATAGGGTATTAATAAGCATCTTTAGACGGATTTGATAATACGGGAGGAGTTAAAAAGTTTTATATAAGGTGTCATAAATGTGAGGTGATGCACATTGGTTAGTTTTAAAAATCCAAAAAAATAGTTTTCTAGTGGCTGAAGAAATGTTTTGCGTTTTCCCACGTATTAAGGCAGTGATATTTATTAAAACCTGACAACAAGGAAAGTTTTTCTATATTAATAAGGCAAAAAACCTTCTGGAACGAAAATGTAGACTAATGGAAGAACATGCAATAGAAAACTTCAGGGACATCATGCAAATGGTATTTAGAATTGGCTTTGAACCTGCTTTTTATGGAACCAAGCAAAGACCACCTTTTTTCTTAATAATGTTTGTCAACATTCAACTGTCAACTAATTCATTATCAATATATTAAGATGAATCGCGCTTAGGAATTCCTTGATTGAGGATATCAAGAACTTAATAATTTATAAACCATTAAGATAAATCGCTAAGTCAAGACAGATACATGATCAGTAATATACTATTTGAACCATTTCATTGAACAATGTCATCATCAGTGGTTTATTAATAAGCTTCTGATGGCAATTTGCAGTGTATTACTGCCAATCAAAGCAATGCCTATTTCTAATTTCCCACTTATTTCATTATTAAGAATTTCTAGTTTCTTTGTCTGTGCCTGCAATGTACCCAGCTAGTCACACAAACAGTGCAGTATAGTACTTCTGCTGTTGCAACACAAAGGAAAACAAACTTGAAGCTCAGAGAACAGTCGTGCTGTGCGATGGCAAGTAAAAGTCCTCTATTCGGACTCATGGTGGCTTGAAGTTGTTTTGTATTGGTAATTTCATTCCAAAGGCTATTTTGAGCAGGAGTATTAAACGTTTCCATGCAGCTAGAGTATCTTATCTTCTGTAAAAAGCGACGTTGATACCGTTTCACCGAAAGTTGTTAGAGATGCGAGTGTTTGGAGGAGGACACTCAAGATAAAAGTCAACTAATGATGTTGTTTTTAAGGAATGTAGTTATGTCACAACTCGAAAGATAATTTTATGTGCATGTTGCTTTTTAGCCCCAACTAATTTGCTTCGTATTGCCTTTAGTTGGGTTTGTTATACTTGCTCATCGATGGAGTCTTTACCAACTTCCGCTGTAAGTCCTCGCAGGGAATTTAATGGTGGGTTTGCACTGACAAGTTTAGTGCGCAAGTTACTTGCAGCGAGTGACTTTTGATGTTAATTCCACGTTTAACCATCTCTACACGTCTGCTAGCAGAACCTTTAAAAGTTTCGGCAAGTCAGATGCGGAAGCGTTTTGTTGCCTATGTAAACAGCAACCGATTTCTCTCTGCACGAACCTGTGAAAATTTTTCATCCGAGTAAAATTCTCCGCTAACTCTCGCAGAAGAAACTTGAGAAAGTAACTTGCCAGTATAAACCCACTCTAAAAATGAGTATAGGTATTCTAGACTTGTTAAATTCTTATTGAAACATGATTTATAGTTTTTGCTATTTAGGTTAAACGAACAATCTTGTATTTAGCGAGTGTTAACGGATAAGTCACTAGGGATACGAACGTAAATACATAAATCTTTCCAAAAGTAATTTATTAAAGATTTCCTGTTGACAATCAATAGTATATTTAACATGTTTTGTATTCATTTGAGATCGTGTGAGCGAAAGTGATAATTTCTCATGAATACATGAGTACCAACATGGGCTTTAAGGTTGTGCTGCCGTATCATCCAGAGTGAAATAATAAACGAATTGTTCGCGTACTTCTCAGAAGATGGACCCCGAAGGAAGACGGGGTCGACGTGCATGACGCGGGACTCTGAAAAGGGCGCAACTGCCGACTTATTCATTTTTACGGCGACGGCCAAGCCTCCTTACTGCGTCCGAAAGAGCGTTTAATAAAAACGACACCGTGGAACCGTAATAAAAAACACGTCGGCCCAGGTCCGAAATCTCTCGCGGATGGGAGCAATAAAGAAGGATGGGCTCTTGTCCTCGATGCCTGCCTCCTCCCGAGTAACTACCCCCCAACCTTGCCTCCGCAGCTGCGTCGAGTTGATTCGTGTGAAACCGGGGTTCGTATGGGCAGTTTCACATGCGAGCGAAGGCGATTTTGCAGGCAGCCCGTCAAGGACAGGCTCGCTCGCCGGACTGCGCGCAGCCTAAGTATCCACAATTCCATCTTGGGGCACATTTAATACATCAAGTAGTGCGTGTAGCTTACTGCTCGTTATCTAATAACCACTTAATATTTGCTTTGAAAATTTAGTTGTCGCGATTAATAGCATAACTTGCCGAAATATCATCTTTAGGCGCTTGAAATGCATGGATCAATGCGTTAGAAATTACCAAAGAAAATATATGCAGTAGCGTTCCTACAGTACATACAGTCATGTACGCTTTTGTACTAGGAAATTATATTCCGTATGGTATTGTTTGCTGAGTACGATATGATTTCTTCTTTTTCTGACTTCAAATTTGCTTTGAAAATGTTGTTGTTGACATAAATTTTCCTATTCTTCGTCAGTTGAGCGAGTATAGTCCCATTTGTTTATATTTTTTGTGGCCAGATGTCCTGTTGAATTATTTCGCCCCAAATACTGGCCAGTCTTATGTACATAAAGTTCCTATCAAGATTTTATTTTGGTTTAATATAGTCCTATTTTTCATATACCACTTTTTTGTTACTTGTGTTGATACTGAGGCACGGTAAAAATTATGTAATATTTATTCTTGTGGTATCCATAGTGGATCGTTAAAATATTAATTTATTTATTCAAATACCTGGGAATATAGGCAATAATTAGATTGTCTTGATGGCAAGTGTGCCATATTCTGACCCATTGAGCCCGATTCCGAATATTGGCTATGGAGGAGATTTTGCATTGGAAAGTGAATCCCGTCATTGTAGAAAGCACTTTGAATACAGTTCTTTGTTTATTTGATGGGATTAGAAACATAGATCTCCAGGCTACGTTCGTTAATTCTCTTCGCAAATTCAATATTTACTGTGCAGGGTCCCAAGTACTCACAGAATATACGAGATGTGGCCTTATCAGAGAAAAATCGCCTCCCTCTTTCTATTTGCCTTTGGAGAAAATATTCGCTTGAAATATCCTAGTTTCTTTAAAGCAGCGCCTGCACAAATGTTTCATACGCATTTCCCCCAGGCTAGGTCTAAAGTTACGTTTATCCCCAGGAATTTGACTTAGGCTTGATATTTTCCCCTACCGCTTTGTAAATGTAGACATGTCATTGGTGTGATTTATTTCGTCAGTAGTATATTTTCAGAAAGAGTATTATTTTTAAATACAATATTCTCTCGGAAGTGAACCTCCCAAGGTCAGTCGAGTAATGCTTTTTTTTTCGAGCAATGAAAAATTCATTTATCAAAAAACTCATTTTTTAAAAATGGAAAACAGGCAAAGTCTACAAGATAATTAACATATAATATTCATCGTTTTCATCTGCCATGTCAGATTTATGTATTTCTGTCTATTTCTCTTTGCAATACAAGCCTTGGTTGACCCACACTGCTTTTTTGAATCACTTGTGAGGCATATTCCATTAGACTACTCTGTACTCTGTTAAATATCATTCGCAATAATTGGTTTTTCCATGTTGGTAGTTAACGATTAGCTGTTTTTGTAACTTTTTCGAATACCCAACGAAGCTCATACATCGTCATTTCTTATTCTATGTATTCACGGGCACCATCGTACTCTCCTCAGGTACTTCAACTCTGCTGACTCCAAGGCCCTTAGGCCCGATTTACTTTGTGCTCGGCATTCGCAGCCATGCTGTAGTGTGGGAAAACAAATTAAATTAGGTAGTCTTATATGTTTTTCTTTAGTCTAATGTTTTTTTTACTAGATCTTAGAATGATCTCACATATTCTTAAAAATCTCTTCATTTTGATGGTTATGTCATTATCATCTTCATAGTTCAATGACACCCTTAAAAGTTCGGTAGTAGAAAATAATATTGACTCGTGTTATTATTATCCCCTCTTCCATCATTAGTTTATGCTCTAGATTGACACCATTTGGAAATCTTTGCTTCTATGGAAATCTCATTTAACCCTATAAAAAAGGCTATTTAGTGTGGGGTGGTGGCTATAGTTTCAAATGTTCATGTGGAGGACCCGGGTATGAATACCAATAGCGGCTAATATTTTTTTATTGAAACTCGATCTCAACTTTGATACTATGTGGAGGGAAAGTTACAGCCCTTGTTTCACTTCCTATGTGACCTGGATTTTTCCGCAGCCGATTGCCACAAAATGTAGCTACGTTTATGATAACTAATTAAACTGTGAGACTCTATGTGAACCTTGCTTTAGAGCGTGAATCACCCTTAAATTTTGAGTATGGGGTACTTGTATACATAGTAGGAAAGAAAGTATGTAAAGGGCAGAAGTTTAATATAAAAGAATTAGGAATGAAAGGACTAGAGAAATAATGAATTTAAATAACACCATAGTAGATAATTTGAAAACACAGAGATTAAGATTTTATGGACACGTACGACGAATGGGAATTGGGAGAGTCACAAAACAAGCTTTGGTGTGGTACCCTATGGGCAAACAACGGAAAGATAGGCCAAAGACCAGTTAGATAGAAGGAATACAGAAGGAGATAGAGAATGAGGATTTGAGGAAGGACTCTGGAATTACCCTGAAGCTTGGAGATTGGGAATAGAAAGACATCTTAGAAATTCATAAACTGACTAAATCATTATAATACTGTGATATCCACAGAAGAACGGACATCAGAGGTGGACTAGATATGTTCTTGGTGATATCTTTGGCAATTCAAGCTTAGTACCAGCAATATTTAGTCAAAATTTCCCTATGTTTTTCTGTTAATCTCTGTATGATGCTGATGATGAAGTCGTTGAAGGATTTTCACCGGAAATGAAGTGAGAGTTTCGTACTTTTCCACAGATTTATTTTAATCAAAGATGCATAACATCATTATCAAGTAATGCTTTTAACTCATAAACGCTGGTTTAGAATGATGTTATAAGATATAGAAACGGGTTATTTTTAAGAATCCGTGAATTATATAGATAAGGCGTCAGTGGCTAACTGTGCCGTCATCCCCTGGACTTCAAAGGCCTCGTCGAGAATTAACTCCTTAAACCAGGTACTCGTTAGATCGGTAAGCTAAAAAAAAATTCATGAATCTTGAAGTTCGTGTTTTCCAATGCGCGGGTATTATAGTTTGGCTGTGGGAGTATCCAGTGTATCTTTGGCAAGTCGGTCCCAAAACCCATTTGATCAGCAAATTCACTTAACCTGATCGCAATATGGTCCCATATGAGGCTGTTTTCTGCCACCGCTGAATTCTTGGGATGTCCCAGGTCGATTCAGTGCTTGTGCTCCTTGATCTTCGTCTCCATCGTTAATATTATTGGCGGGGCTTGCAGTACACTCTTGTGTCCTGAGAACAATGTGGTCCTTCAGTGTCGTGGGCTGCCTTTACATATATCGTGAAACATCAACTCGTCTGATCGCAATGCCGAAGTACTTCACCGCCAGCATCTTCCATAGCTCAGTTGCTCATGCCCAAAGATAATGATCACGAATCATTTTTCAGCTATAGGTATTATTATGCAATTCTATAGGACTTCGTTGAAATATTTTAGACTAGTTTGATAAAAGTTTTGTGATCTGCTTACAACGTCCCTTATACTATCCCTTCATAGATGCTTTCTGTTCTGTCTTTGACGATCTCTCTCACGTATATTGCCTTCTTCAAGTTCTCTTTCCATCTTGTCCTTGACTTTCTCCTCTCTTTGTTTTTTTCTTGTATCCAATTCAAACACTTTTGGAAGTCATTACTCTGGAATTCTCATTACATGTCATAACATAACAACTGTTTTTGTTCCATGTCTTCCATCAATGTCATTTAATTTCCATTTATTCCCTCACTTCACTTTTTGAAACTTGTTCCATGAACTTTACGCCACATTATCTCCTACAGAATCCAGTTCGCATTTTCCACCGCGTTCAACTCTCTTTATATTCTCTCTAACCTTCTACACTTCTTAACCGTAGGTGTCACAAATTTCCACAAACGATGTGAATAATTTTATTTATCAGATATTTGTTTTCCCCTTAGAAATGGGCGTAGAAACTTTGTTACACCTTTCCCTCGTCCTATTTTACGTAGGATTTTGTCATTGTCCTTACCTTTTCCGTTAAAGTGCATACCCTTATAGCTGCATCCAGTTGTCTTCTTCATGTTCGTGGTATTGTAGTTTCCTTTCCATTTTGTCCCATCGTCATCTATTTCGTCTTACTTGCATTCATTTCCAGACCTTAAGTCGTGCGCTCTTTATTCCTTAAGCTGCTGCAGCTAGAGCGCATGTCGTCCACCCTGTGCGGTAAATATCTAATCGGACGGAGCCTGTCCCTCCTTCCCATGGGCCGAGGCCGGGCAGTTTTGTGACCCATGTAATCCCATCCCGACCCTTTTCTCGGGATCTCAGGAGGTGGGCACCGGAACTTGTTGAGGGATCAGTGTGACTTATAACACATTTTGAAAATTTGTTTATAGGCGTAATTGTTAAAAACAAATATGACAATATTTTTTTATAGCAATTTTCGGTTTAGTTTGATACCAAACGCCAAAGAAATCCGTTGATAATTGAACCGGGCGCGAGCACAAGACAACTAACTTTTGAGAAGACCATAGCCCATTGAGTGAACAATCGGAAGAAAGGGCCGTACCTCATTGCGGTGGCATGCGATCCCTAAAGAGCGTGGGAAGGGAGTGGTTTGGGTAAAAAGGGTGAATTCCCCAATTTCCACCGCTGGAAAGAAAAGAGTTCGGGCTTAGGGAGCAGGTAGACAGAGAGGGTCAAACGTACAAGGGCGTTTTTCCCGCATTTGCCGGTACACACGTACATGTACGTTTCCCGCAGCCTAAGGGTTAATGAGCTTCCTTATCATAGTATTCATAACATCTTCATTATCGGCCAGTACAACCTGATTTCTTTTTTGTTAATAAAACAAATGTTTGAGGGTGAGCAAAGCAGGTGGCTGTAGAAGTATTACCATACCCGAATTTTCCGTTGTAATATTTTAGCACCACAAAAATGGCCACGCGAGGAAAAAATTATCTCACTCCCTCTCCATTCTCTGCACCTCCCACGTTAATCTCACAAGCCTTCCCTCCGCCACAGCTTCCAGCTCCTCCTATATCGCCGGTTTCATTATCATTTCCCTCCTCCTTATAGTGGGATATCTTGATTGTTTACGTTCCTTATTATCACCCTCGCACCTTCCCCAGTTGGCTTTATGGCCGTGCGGAGTGGACCAAAGTTCCGAGCCAAGGCGTGCGTGGTGGCTTGAGGAAAGGATTTTACTCTTTGCGGGCTGCGGTTTCCTCAACATCGGGGTGCCGTTGGACGGTAATGACGGATTCTTGTCCATTTTAATGGACGGTCTACGCCTCTCACTAATTATTCTCTTGCCAGTGGACATTTTTCTTCCTCCACGGATTTTTTATATTCTCCCTGGTCATGCATTGTACATTTTCGGGTTGGGGCCACACGTAAGTGAAACCGGTTTCTTTGATTTTTACAGGCCTAAAGTACTTAAAAGCCATTACCATTCGGCAAAAATTACATTTACAGCATATTCTCTCGGGAAAATTTATGGATATTGAGAAACAGGATGGAGTATAAGAAACTATTTGGGATTAAAAAGGGGTCATCACTGTTTTATACATTTTATTGTTATATTTCTGGAGTTTAGCCGATGGTATCACTGCAGTCTTAGATCGATGGATATATTCAACAATAAGGTCCATGTTTCTTATCTCTACAGTTTTTGATCAATTAGTTGCTACTTAATGACTTTTATGGTAGCAAAATCGCGTAGACTTCCAAAATAAGAGTTCTGCGACTTTGAATACTAGGATTATTGTGCACTTAAATGGTAAGTAGTTGCCTCTCACCAATTATGTTCCGCCTACGGGTATTATTCTCTCTCCTTGCCTAAATCTATATCCTTCCTTGTTACACTCATTGCGGTAACTGAATGTGGGTTTGTATTTGCAATGATCTCTTTGTTTTCACAAGCCTAAAATAATTCAAGCAATTACCATAAGCAAGTTAAATTAATTTATTAATTTAGCAACACATTCCCTCGAAGTCATCAATAGAGATTAATATACAGAGTTCTGCGTAACGACAACATTAATTAACTGGTTGGGATTACGTAATATCGCTGACATCTTTATGAATTAGTCAGTTATTTAATCGATTGCTATTTTTTTCACTGTTATGATATCGTTTTTAAAAATTACTTTATCTTAAATGTTCACAGTGTAAGTTATCTTTTTCCGTAAGTCAACTCAAATAATCAACCAAACAGCAGTCTTAATGGTCGTCGATATCTGCTGATAACCAGTGTATTTAATGTCGTAGGCACGGAAGGCATCTTCCAGAGAATGATTCCCATTCTGCATTTAACGGGGAAGAAGAAACAGGATGCAGTGTCAGGTCTCCATTCAAGAAACTTGTTGGGATTGCAAATATAACATGCAGGTTTTGCAGGTTTTGGTTGATTTCAAATTATCAAATTCTGAATGAAAGTGAAAATTTTTAATTTGATTAGAGAATCAATTATATTAATTTGATTTTTCTGTTTATGGAATTTCGCAGAAATATTTGATGGAAGACTATTTTTTATTATTTGAGTTCTCTATATCTTCTGTATATGACACTTGTTTCAGGAAAAAACTCAACCTCCACAACAACAAAAGCGTCTAGTACTCCAAATGGTTTGGTCTTCGATTTTCAGATTCTTTTACATATTTTTAAACGGGAGACACCTCTAACTATTTCACATCGGAGAATATTTTTCCTCCGTCTCGCATTTTTTAATTTTCTCGTTCATAATGTATTTTGTATATGCCATTTCCATGTTGTTTATTAAATGCTTAAGTTGTATTTTTAACGCTGGCATGAAATACATCAATTCACACCCCTTTACCGTAAATGCTACCCTTCGGATCATTTGCGAAGATAGATGATCAAAATAGGATGTCATATAAACAATTAAGTTATTTGCAGAAGTTTCATCAAAGACAACCCTGCGATCTTAAAACAACGGCCAATCTTATTCATGAGTTTCCTGATTTTTTTGTTACTTAGTTTAATTATACATTTGTAAATTATAAACTTTAACTTTTTTACGACTGTACGAATTCCCAATGCATCAAATGAAGTGTCCTTCAAGCACCTGATTTATTGTCCTTACTGCCAAATAATTTCTCTCTCATGAAGTATCGAAAATAAATTCTTATCAAGCTTACTAGAAAGGCGCAATCTTCCTTGAAATGCATGTGATCATATTTATATTTCGAAAGCCTGTGATTAGATGAAAATGGATAAAATACAATTCTACTTAAAAATTTCGTTGATCTTTCCGAATATAAATGTTGGAAGAGGACAAAAATCTGAACTTGAATTCTTTATCGTGGAACACAAAATTTGTATTTTTTTACAGTTTGGGTTTATTTTCATCTAAAACTCTCTGAAAATCATTCGCTGTCCATTGCCGAGTTACCTGACCTGAGTTGGCCAGCTGAATGGTTGTACGGGTAAACATCTTACTCTAGAATGTCCTTCTTTGCTTACATGGCTCTCTGAACGGTTGTACGGGTAAACATCTTACTCTAGAATGTCCTTCTTTGCTTACATGTTATTTTGTGCATGTATATGACGCGGGTAATAGAGCAAATTTGTACAGTCACAGATATTCAGATTGATTCCAAGCACATTTGTTTTTAATACGCCATTTAATTAACTTTGTTAAGAAATTGGGATGACATATTATCTAGCTGTAGTGGATCTAGTGAAGTTATTGACAAGAAAATATAAACTTTGAGCATTACTTGTTCATTACACGAATAGTAATTTTATAGTTAAAATGTTTTCGTTCAATATTTTAAGAAGTATAAAGAACACTTTACTAGTTCAAAAGTTTCCCCATTTGTCATTAGCTCATTATTTTGAAAGTAAAATATGTAAAAGTGTAACAAGTTGTATTATTAAGCTCTGACAATTTTTTTATATTTTTGTACATTTAAATGTGATTCATTTAACCATAAAAACAATTTATTTGGGGATATTTTCTCCGTAACTTGTTAATGGCATGCAATCGAAGACAAGGCATTTAAAAGCAGTTTATATCTGTTACCTCGTGATTATCATGCCAGAGCTATTACTCAAGCGCATATTTTTAATGGATTATTATCGTCTTCACACCTATTGGAAATCTCATGCATATTTATAAGATTCCGGAGGAAAAATGAAAACATGCTCCCGAGAGTAGGTAAATATTTCCGAGGAATTGCTCCCATCAACTCCGAATTTTAATGCGATTGTCTTCGAGATGTAAGGGACATTGATTTATATCACGCCTCGAATGAGATGAGCTATGCGTCAAGTTTCCACCCATGGAAAGTAAATATTTGATATTCCTCCTTTTTCACCAATATTATATGGTGAATTCTGTTTTCTACCAGCTTATTCTTCTCATTATTTTATTCTAACATTTAAATCAGGGTTTTGGCGCCGATGTTTTATGGGGTGGCTCCAGCTCCAGTTTATTTCTTAACTATGGACCCGTCTCCGGTCAAAATTTTCGTTCCGATAAATTATTGTTATTTTTATATCAAAAGATTTTCCAAGGTTTTCGTGTAGCAATGCAAAATACCAAATGTTATTCCTCTGTTAGCCAGTATGCACCTTTTCCTTTTAATTTAATATAAATAATTTACAAAAATAATAGTTAGTTGGAAGGAAATTGAGGAGTTCACAGCCACTTCTTGTTTTCATGCAAAGGTACTCTAGAGTAACTTGCAAATTCTCAGAACGTGAAATGTTGTCAGAAGTGAAGTTTACTGCATTACCTTATGGAATAGACGCACACATAGTTGAATAGGTTAACTTTAAATCGGTAGTTGGAACTGGAGCGGGAAAATAGAAAAGTTCGAGTTCCGGCTCCAGCTCTGGGTCCAGCAAAACTTTGGAGCTCCGGGTAGCTCCAGCTCCAAATTCCTAGTTTTAACTCATCGATTCCTAGATTAATATTCGCATTGATCGTCATTTATCCTTATTTCTTTTTTGGAGAATATTCATTCCGAAAAATGGACAAATGACATGCGGCAGTTGATACTTGCGTGCTCCCAATTTATTTATTTCTCCTGCTGTAATTCCAAATACTACGCAAGGAGTTTCAGTGATCGTACATCATGCTCTATCGGTCTAAGTAGAATTTGAAATTGAAATTCGACAAATTGGAAATATGGAATTTATTTAGACGTGTGAGCGATATGTGTTTTTACGGATACCGACAGTGTTCTTTTTTGGGTAGCACTTGTTGCTCAAACTTCCAATCAACTCCTTATTCATGAAATCCATTTCATTTTCATTGCGTGATATGATTATGTAGACACAAACCTTTATCAGCCTTCAAATGAATCTTTTTATTGCGAACATGCAAATGGTAATCATATTGGGTTGGCTGCTTAACTACCTGGTCTAGTGACCTTTGCATATTCCGTCACTAATATCTACTTTTCTACATCTACATACTACCCCGCAAGCCGCCTCAATAGGCGTGTGGCGGGGGGTGTTAGGACACCAGCCGTTTACATATAAAAAGGAAACGCTCTAATGAAATTACGCCTTGCATTTATTAAAGTCCCTTATCTTTCGGGGGAAAAACGAATTCCCATACCTATCCGTTTGACAAAATATCTCTCTCAATTTATCGTTTCTGTCGGACCTGGAAATATAGTGGGGTTCTAATATGATGTTCTCCGTGTCGCTCTGAAAGATATCTATTCTCAATTGCTCAATTAATCTAAGCCTAGCGCGCAGCCTCCGAGTCTCTAGCGGCTCCCAGCCTAATTCGTTTAACATCTGCGTAACGCTGTCTGTACGCCCGTAGCAGTTTTTGACGAATCGCGCAGCTTTCCTTTGTATTTTATTAAGTTCCCGAATTAAGTCTTTCTGCACCGGATCCCATTTGCTTGCTGCATATTCAAGGTGTGGCCGGACGAGTGCGAAATAGCACCTCTCTTTTACTTTTTCATCTAAGAATCTTCCCACAATATGTTTGACGAATCCTAGCTTCTTCAGAGCTCTGCCACAAATATTTCTTATATGTGTTCCCCACGATAGGTTGGAGGTAATCGTAACTCCCAGATACTTATCTTCATCTGTCGCCTTTATCTTAACGCCATCCACAGCATATACACGGGGATAGTTGGACGACCTCCGCAAGAAATGTACCGCCGTACATTTGCTCAGATTAAGTTTGAGTCCCCACTCTTGGCTCCACACATGAACGTTGTTTAAATCCGATGATAGAATTTCAAAGTCAGAGTGATCATTAATTTCTCGATAGATGACAGCGTCGTCAGCAAATAATCGTATTTTACTGCTAATTCGATAGCATATGTCATTTATGTATATTATGAACAAAAGAGGGCCGATTACGCTTCCTTGTGGGACACCTGATGTCACTTTAACTACATTCCGTCAAGAACTACTTTTTGCTTACGATCAATCAGAAAGTCGCGTATCCGGTTTACTACTTTTTCGTTCAGCTCGCATGACTGTAATTTGTATAAAAGTTTGTTGTGAGGTACCGTGTCGAAAGCATTCTTAAAATCTAGGAATAATGCGTCCACTTGTGTTTTCGATTCACCAGATTTGAGAACGTCATGAAGAAAGAGCGCGAGCTTGTTTCACATGATCTACCTTTCCGAAAGCCGTGCTGACAGCCATGAAGGAAGTTACGACTGTCCAGGAACGTCATGATATTGCTAACGACAATATGTTCGAGTATCTTGCCTATAATCGACGTTAATGAAATTGGTCGATAGTTCCCTTGGTCATGTCTGTTTCCCTTTTTGAATATCGGTGTAACGTTTGCAATTTTCCAGTCTATTGGTATCTTTCCTTCAGACAATGACTTCTTGAATATTATGTCTAAGAACGGTGCGATCTGTGGCGCTAATTCCTTGAGGACACGCGCGGGTATTCCCTCTGGACCCGGAGATTTACTATTTTTTATCGACTGTAGCTGTTTAGTTATCCCATCACATTGAATAGTGATTTCTTTCATCGGTTCCTCAGTGAATGAAATGTAAAAATTACATGCAGTATCGTCTGTAGTGTATACACTTTCGAAGTGGGAATTTAACGTGTTAGCTTTGTCAATATTATCGGTGACAAGTTTGACATCTTTATCAAATAACGAATCTACGGTTGAAGATTTTCACTGAAGCTCTCTCGCATATGACCTAAAAGATTTCGGATTTTCTTCGAGTAATTCACCAAGTACTTTTTTCTTGAAATTTCGCAATGCAGTACGCATTGATTTCTTGGTTTTTGAGCGTTGCGCAGCGTAACTTTCTTTTGCTTCAAGTTCCTTCGATTTGTCACCTACGTAATGGACTTTTTGAATAAGTTGAACAGTTTTCTCTGTCTCTTAAGGTCCCTCCTAACATCATTGTTATACCAGCGAGGTTCTTTACTATCACATTTCAATTTTCGCGGAATATATTCGTTGATTCCCTGGCGTAGAATTTCTAAGAAATATTTCCATGATGCATCAGTGCTTTTGTCCTCTGTTTTAGCTACGAAGTCAGTGTACGAATCATTAAGCATCTCGCCAAATTTTATGAAGTTGCATTTATTAAATAAATAAATATTGCGTTTCGGTTTTACAGCTGACTCTACTTCAATTTTTAAGGTTGCAAAAATTACTCTGTGATCACTTATGCCATCAATAATATTGAGTTGTTTTATCAACTTAGGATGGCTTACTGCAAAAAGGTCTAATAGTTTATTTCCTCTCGTAGGCTTGTCAACTACTGCGGCAAGTGAGTGGTTAGTAAGTGTGTTGAATAAGATCTCGTTGATTTCCCTATCCCTTGAATTCGGTTTTACAGTATAAGAATCCCAATTTATAGATGGCAGATTAAAATCTCCCCCAATAATTATTACACTTTTACTGTCTCTCAAAGTAAATGCGGATATATGATTTTCTAATTGGTAAATAATATCAGCTTCGGAGTTCGGAGGTCTATAAAAAGAGCAAACATGTATACTCCTTTTGTTTCGTTGTTTAATTGTACACTATACGCTTTCTATTTCATTATCAGTTATTTCGTGGGCGGTGTGATGTGGGCGGTAAATGTGATTTAACTGCTATAAAAACTCCGCCACCTGTCCTATCGCTTCGATCGCATCTGTAGATTTTATATCCTGGAGGAAAAACTTCGCTGTCACTTATATCCTCTGTAAGCCAGCTCTCCGTTCCTATGACCACGTCTGCGTCCTGAAATATATGCTCGATTTCAGCGCGCTTGTTTTTAACGCTACGGCAATTAACTGCTACAAAGTCAATGTCATATTTTGTAGATTGAGTGTCGGTTGGTTCTTTTCCACGCTTATGGGTATTAGGGGGGCGAATTTCACTGGAAGTGCTTATTACATTTGATATAATTTCTTTCGCTGGAGTACGCGTTTTGGGAATATTGTCGCTATTTTCCGGCTTTAGCGCTTCTAATTTACTTGGATGTGAAAATTTTCGCAATGCGGACTTCCTCGGAGGCTACGTTCGATTAAATCTTTACAAATCCCACTAAATGACGTACCCTCTAGTCTAAAAAATATCTACAGTGCTCAAAAATCCTACGAGCCACCCGTTCAGACGCCTCGCTTTTATGTGAGATAGAATTAAAACTATCACCTGAAAATAAATTTAATTCCTATATTATCATGTTAATGTCTCCTCACTTTTAAATTTATTATAAATTTAACCTAGGGAAATTCTGTCATAAAATTCCTACATTTAATCATAATTTCACTATTAAGACCTTCTGGTGAGCTAGAAAACTTTACTAGGTTAAGTCAAAATGGATGATTATGAGTTAAAGTTCATAAGCTTTAAATCTTCAGTAAGCACTAAGTCAACAGAAAGGGCATCGTCAGAGGCATTTTTTTCAGACGTTATTATTTGTTTTTTTTGTGTTGAGAAGAGCATCCATCACATCTTATCCAATTTCACAGTAACCAATTGCTTTTCTTCATAACGACCGGAAAACCTGTCTGTGACGCGTAGAGAAATCGCAGAACTCACCGAAAAGAACAACCCGGAGGAAAATTGACTGGGATTGTGGATGGACTGCAGCTTGCCCTCTGGTGATTAAGTCCGGGCGTTCATTCTGGCATATTTGGTGTTTTTCCCTTACGTCCAAACCGGAGCATGATTTAGCTACAGTTTAAGCCGTCCAGGGCGGTATGTCAATTGCCACTTTCTTTCGGGAAATACATGTGTGTGTGTGTGGAGAGTACGAGTACGGCCCGTCGGATGGGACGTTAATCCATGGTCACCTTGGCACCTTCCGTTAAGAGTAGGGTAATGCCAACGCCGGGTTTCTCTCCACCATTCCTCAATTCGCCATTAAATTCTTTCCCTATCCACCTATCTTTAATGGCGCAAGTGACCTAAGCTGTCAGTCGCCTCCCCAAATAAACAACCATCCAATAATGTGAAAATATTTCTGAATCATTATTTGTAATATTATTGTAGTTCATAACTCTCGGGATTTTTTACTAGAGGTGTAAAACAGAAACTCAGTTTGTTTGAACGATATAGACTTCCAAACCTTTTGACGGATTAAAAAAAAACATGGCACATATGGACCTTAAGACCTTGCAAGTTATACCATTAAGTTATAGAATTGGTTATAAAATAAAGGCACAAGTGCCCTGAAGGCTCTTATGCAGGCCTTTTATTTCAACCAACTTTCTGTGTCGAGGTTTCTTTTTTTAATTACTTGCACTCCTGAAACAAGCTTGGAATTTTTAATATCGGATAATTTAAAAAACGAATTTGTTGATTTTTATATTTGATTTTCGTATTCACCAAAGTGTTTTATCCCTCCTGTCTTCCTATCCACATTTTTTCTAAAATTTAAATTTTGGCTCTAAATATCTTAAAATTTTGAAAAATGTCAACTATAGGTAGATATTTTATTTAATTGGAAACCGCTGCATAGGTTTGGAATGGAATCTAATGCCTTTATATTTTTCAATCCAACCTCTCCATGTGTGATTAATGACTGCTAGTATTTGTTTTTTGCGCGTTACTTTGGGGGTTTTCATTTTATCCTGTGCAACAATTCTATTTTGTTTTCTTCCCGTTGAAATTTAAACATGCAACAGTATTTATTAGTACGAGTAGAGAGGTTTACTGAATCACGCACGATTTTTTCGTGATTAAAAATAGTTTTTAGCGCCAAAAGTGCCACCACGAAAAACGTGCTACCCGGGGCGGACTCCTAATCCCCTCCCCCAAGCAACGCCACTGACGGAGGCTGTTCTTGTTGTCCTTCTTCATCAGTCATCCATTCTCTTCGATGGTTTCTCGTTTTCCACCACCCTGGAGCGTTGGAAAAAAACCCTTTAACACCCTTTTTCCACGCTCCACCGTGGTTAAAGTGGTCGTTTGTGCTCCGATTGCTGCTGCGGGGTTTGTTTACCTGTCCCGTTCATTCTGTTTTTACGAATGGTCGCATTAATCTTCTTCCGGGCGATGGCGGTCCAACTCTTTCCCCAGACAACTTCACCCGCTGCTTGCTGTCTGCGGTCTTGATGTTTGAGAGAGGGACAGGATGGCAATATGCGTGTGTTTTGCTGTCTTCTGTCTTGTCCCGCTAGTTGCTAATCGCAGAAAAAAGGTTTCTCTATTCATTAAAAGGAATACCACACATTTCCTTTCCTGTTCGAAAAATCATGTGTAAAACCTTAGGTATTTATGTAAATGCCAAAGGGATGATATTTGCCATGAAGAAATTATTTGACTTGACCGGGATTCGAACTCGGTTCTCCCAGTCGCCAGTCTGATGTGTGGGCCAGTTACACCTCCAAGCCTGCTAGCCAGGTAAATCTCGGTTCGAATCCCGGTCATGTTTATTGATTTTTTGGACGCGAATAACATCCCTTAGGTGCATGTCCTTGCAGCCACGCGCGTGGCTCGTTAAAATATCATTAGCGTATATCGCAGACATTTGCCAACATCAACAGCCAGGATTATTTCTGGAATGAATACCATGGAATGAGATAAACGACCTCTAAGGTTGTAAACAAAATCGCTCTGTTGATTGGTTATTGGCGATATGCACTGGACTGTTATATGTGATGTTGAGATTGGCTCCTTAAAATTTGACATATTTTGCTACAAAATGAAATATATATATACATACATAAATATAAATATAGTTTTAAATACACAGGCTCACGGAAATGAAAAGAAGGACACTCACAAAATATTTTACGGGACGTTTCGACGGTCAGGCCGTCATCGTCGGCGACAAGAGACTAACTAGTGGTCTGTTACCTGGGGGGGGGGGGGGGGGGGGAAGGCGGAACAGGAGAAGACTGGTGGGGAGCGGGAGCGAGGGGTGGCTATTGGTCAGTGAGCCAAATTTAGCCCGGGGGATTCAAATGCTCTTAAGATCCATATGAATGCCATCTCTCGAGTCCTCAATTCGATATTTATTGCTGATTCGGGTTAGGGTTTCTAATATATATATATAGAGAGAGAAACATTTATTGAAGGTTTTACTATAGGAAGCGGTATGTTTAGGAATGGGATCAATGGAGGGAGGACATGTGGTGGAGTGACGATGCCCATTCATTCGTATGGAAAGCGGGGTACTTCCATAAATATCGTCTACCGTCTCTCATGCAATTTCTGCCCGGAATTTTACGTTGGCGAGTGTACTTTTTTATAAGGCCTACCTCAAAAAAATATTTCTTTCCTATTTTTTTTTATAATTTCACATTTTGCAGGAATGGACATTGAGACCCGATTATAAAGTTAAATATTTAAATTTAGTTAAATATTTTCTTGCTATTAAACCGAAATTAGAAATTCCACAGAGCAGAAATCATTCACCTTGATCGGGGATCGAACCCGTATCCCACGTTATCACGCCAATTGCTTCAACCAGTTGAGCTACGTCCTTATTTCCTGTGGATCCGCTAAGCGTTATTATTTTCTGTGTATTTTTTAGGGTTTTAAACCGCAATTTTAATACCATGGTCATTAGAATGACTTCCATGGGCAAACGACCGCTAAAACTGTAAACAAAATCTCTGTGCTGATTGGTTGTTGGTTAAATGCACTGGACTGTGATACGCGGTGTTGAGCATGGCTCCTTAAAATGTGACATAAAAAATCAAAGAATTTGAGCCGCCTGCAGCACAAATTATTAAATTTTCATTTTCAATACTGTAAACATTTTCATGAAAGTGGTATTTTGAAATGTACAACATATGAGTCTGTGTGGATTCTCCTATATTTCGACTTATTAACTCCAAATCTCGAGAAAACCCAATAAAAATGATTTTATATATTTCCATTCTGAATTCCAATCTATTTCTTAATCCCTGTTGACATTTCCTTACCGTTTCATCTATCTTGTTGGTTTATTCCTTTCTGGCCTGTTCTTTGCCATTCTTTGAGAGACCATTATCCAGCAAGCACTTATTTTTATCTTAGGCTGACCCTGCATTATTTCGTCGATCACTGGAATTTATTCCCTGCCTTGCTCGATCTTATCACGCTCTCCGTACGTACAGCATCTGTATTGTTCTCGCCATCGCATGTCTGCGCCAACGCAATGCCTCTTTGTAAGCAAGAAAATGTGCAAGTGGCCCCCGTTCCACGTTTTCTAGTTCGCCTCCTCACTTGTGAAGCATTTATACCTCATCTTATTAATTATTCATGCTACGGTGATCTTTATAACGTCTTACTATTATGAGACGATTTCTCCAATTGAATTGACAAAACTGCGTGCATTGTTAACCATGCGCTTATTATATTATAATGATAACATATAATAGATCCACCGTATATCGAAAACATGAAAGAGATGGGAATATCGAAAGACATAATCCAGGATAAAACCACAGTTAAATGTTTGATGAACAACTTCAAAGATTTCCGGAAGGCGGAAAAGAAGAAGATAAGTAACATTAGGACGGGAGAGAGGATAAAGCGCATTGAAACAAATTAATAATTATTGGAGAGCATGCAAAGAAGTGGAAAATAAGATAGGATTATGAATTGGTTGGGTTGTTTTACTTATTATTCCTTAGATGGCCAAAATCGAGTGAAGAAGTGTAGGCCATATTCATTGAGTTTTATAAGTGGGAATAAATCGCTCAAATTAACGTTACATCCCAACCAACGGGGGATTACCGCATGAATGCGCTCTCCTCACAGCACCCAGTACGTGGCGAATCCAATATAGGTAGTAAGTAAATAAATTTATTTTGTTTAGAACTCCCTGAAATTTGCTAGACTTCATCAATATCAGAATAAGACTGTAGGTCTGTATAAAAAAAGTCAAACCTTTTTGTATGTTTATTGATGTCTTAACATTAGGCTACGTGTTAAAATTTCCAAATGAATGGCCAAAATAACTAAATCGGTAAAACATGATTTTTATACTTTAACCTATATATGTCACTAATAAGAACACGCATGCAAAGTTTGACGCACATCTGTACATGGACAAATATCTCTCCAACCACCTGATGGAAAGGTAGGGGGAGTGGTTGGGGGGAAGGGATATACATTCATCGCCATCGCATTCGAAGAAGAAGAATCCACGGCGAGCAAAGACCGTTAGTCAGTCGCCCGTGAGAAAACCGGCTGCCGGCCGCGAAACTAAATCGGTGTCCAAGACTTCCCCCCCCTTCTTCCTTCCAATTCTCTCCAACTCCTTGGGCCCCTTACTCTTGTCTCCCCCCCTTGAAGCCTGTGGCAGATCCCCGTAGGCGTTATGGAGACAGGTGTCCGGAACGGCGCGAGGGAGCCAGGAGGATGGTACGGGGCCTGAATAGGGAAATAAGGGAGAACGAGTTCATACTCTTGTGATAGTAGAAGAGGGGACAGGGATTGGAAAAACCTGGGATGAAGAATAATAAAATGTAGGCTTATTTCTTTATTTCGGGCAAGATTGAGAGCAGCATTTCTATATTCGAGCCGCGTTCACGAAAATCATATTTCGCAAGATAATTTATTGGTGAAAACAACACCCCACATTTGCACTACTTATTTTACAAGGGCATATGTACAGCATGGAATATAAAGACGGAAATGGATAAAGATTAGTGTGAATTTAGCGCAATGTTACTCTAAACTCAATTTATACTAAGTGCTTAAACAAATAGGGCGAGAGAAATAAATGTTTCAGTTTCAGTGATGTAAAACCAGCTACATTCAGGTTTACCGATGTGAAATTCAGTTTTTCAAAGTTTTCCTGAATTAAAATGTTGTTCTTCACAGTTGTGGTATTCTAATTTTCAGTTCTCGGCAATTCCATTTATGTCAATTTCAAGTGTCATCAGTTTTAAAGGTTAAAATTTTCATTGTTTTGCTGTTTCATTTATATGAATTTCAGTTTCGTTTTCGAATGTGGGAAATTCACCGTAAAAACTTCTTCTTAGTTCTTAACTGGTATTGAAAAAATTATCTTCAACTCTAGGGCAAGTACTTAAAGCAATAAACTTCCCTTGTTTTTTTGGGTTTTTGGAGTATGGTCGGCGATCGAGATTAACCTTGATAACCACTTGGTGAAGCCTTGCGTACTTGTAGCAAGCTGGTCAATGGCGTGGGATGTAATTGGCATCAATGGGCACAACATTGACTTCAGGTAGCAGATGGTACACGATCGGCAATGCTTTTAATATTCATGCACATATCGTATTTCATGTTGTAACACATGGACGTAGAAGTCAGTATACCAGTCAATGCTGCCTAATTCTCGCTGAAAGACATCACATTGAGTAAATGTGACATAGGTGTCACACCAAGTATTAGGATACTACTGTCTTTATTACAATAATGCCAATGCAACAGCATGCTAGTGAGCTACTGAGAACGAATTCTCTTTAACAATATTTTTTTGATGTAGTTAAGTGATAGATCATCCTAACTAATCACTGCATTAAATCAATGATATTTAACTATGGATGCAAATGCACCCTATTCCAAAATCACTGCCCTTGCATTTGTTACGTCCATTTCATTTTTTTAAATCGTACTATGTACGGCTTTTACGTTAAGGAAGAAAAGATGACGGGGAAGAGGGTGAGGAGAAAGAGTGGGTGTGGTAGAGTGCGGAACGGGAGGGGAGTAACCCTTCGCAAGGTCGAGATTTACGGATTTTTATGTTCCCGAAGAGAAGAGAACATAGATCTGACAACGTTTGGGTGGAAATGGTGCCCGAGAGTGATTTGCATATGGGAGAGACGGAGGCTGTCACCGCGTGGACGATAAACTATCAGGGAGCGAGTTTAATTTTTAATTGGGAGCTTATCATTTTATGGAGCCGTACTTCTCATGGTTATAAATAATCCGGCATCTGAAAGGTTGATGTATATTATAAAATATTGTCGTGATCAAACGTGATGAAAAAATATTTACTGCTCTGGGTAATCGAAAGGAATGACGTGGATTGTCATCACGGGAATGAGTGAAAATGAGGTTTTCGGGAGAGGAATTTGAAGATAAATGATTTACGAGGCTGTAGCGTCAAATACTGTGGAAAAAAATCAAAATTTGCAGAATGTAATCGTCTTCTCTTTGCCTTTTCTCCACTGTATGACAAATTACAACAGCGGATCCCAACCTGCTGTTCGCGTACTCTGATGGGTACATGCTTGCTATTAAGGGTACACAAAATTAGCTGAATAATGGTGTAAGTATAGGTATAGCAAAACTTTATGGCACTCACATGGGAGAATTAGAGGTCACTGAGGGTAAATAAGGAGGAAATCAGGGGTAAAGGTATGTAAGGACTTCCGGAGAGACCTCCGGTGGAAGATTCGGACGCTTAATACCACATTTCCTGTATGCTTTCCTCTCCTTTGCGATGCTTTGCTTTTTACAAGTGAGTGCCGCAAAGTTTCGCTACACCTATAAGTTTGTGGTGGAAGTAAGATATTGATACAAAGCATTTTTATTTTACAAAGCATATTTATTTATCAAAGCATATGATCGTGAAAACTAGTTTTTACTTTTCAGTGCCTTCCAAGCCAAATCAGTGTATTTCATCAAATAATGCTATTTTAAATATTCTTTAGTGTTATTGTAAGTAATTAGGCGTATTTATTCCGCTAAATCTCGAAATCAATGACAGTAAACAACGAATGACATGGAATGGAAAAGATTAATTGAAAATCGTTTCGGCTGGTGCCTGATGTCCGTATTCATTCATTCGTCGTGACTACGTCGTCTGCCTCACCGAAAGGCCTTACCCTATTGATCTTATGTTTGCGCAACTGCGCTATTACCTTTGATGGACTCTGAATTATGATATTATTTTATCAGGGATGGATGTAGGTACTGTCTCACACAACGCCACCAAATGTCCTGCAAACTACTTCACTCGTGAATGGGGGCATTTGCCATTTTTTTTTAAACTGCCGAATCTGACAGTTTGAAAAATAAAAAAACCCGTATTTTTCCGTTTTTCGTTCCGACACATAGTTTTCGAGTTAAAAGCGACGAAAAACTGATGTTCTTAACCTTTACGCTGGAATGGGCGTGGTGGGACTTCTTAGATCATCCCTTCGTCCACAGATCCTTCGCCAAATCAAAATCCTCCCCTCCCCAACTCCACTCCCCAAAACAGCCAACGAGGGGAGGTGGATGACGTAGAAGTGTCAGCGCAGCTCATTCGATGGGCGTCACCTTTTTCGTATTTTGATTTTCAATTTCAGAGTGAATGGCTACGGTAAGAAGATTGTGTTTTTCGCTAAAATTATTTTTTTTGTTTCTATCTAACGATTTCGTGAATAAAATAGCAATTTCTGTCCCGAGTATACGCCCCCATTATATGCGTGCTAGGCCGAGTTGTTCCGTGAACCCGCGCATGCGCGTGATGACGTCAGGTGAAAAGGAGGAGGAAGGGTAGCGCTTATTTCCAATCAGCGCTCATTCACTCCCAGGGATTTCTTCGTTCGACTGCCTCGCAACAATTTGAGCGCAAGTCACGCTCAATTTAAGAGTTTCGTGAGAAATGCTCTCGATGATGAATTGTTCATTTGAAGGTAACGAAAGCTTGGATGGATGGCCTCGTGATCACCGTGACGAAAGAAATGTCGTCAAAGAAACCGCAAAATACATTCCACCTTAATCTTCGACGTCCTCCTCTGCAGAAGCTTTCTTAAACTGGCGAACGCCATTTGTAACGACACCACGGTGATGTTTGATAATCTCCGCTACCGTTAAGAGTGAGCAAAAAGTCATTGCCGCAACCGCAACTGTGTGTCGTCTGATTTATTAGGGAGTGCCACTTGAAGTCCTTTCCTCATGGGATTGCGTTTTTTAATTAAAATCGATGGGGCAATTGAGATTCAGAAAAGTGTAGTATATATTTGAATACATTCAACGCGCACAAACATTCGTGGCAAAAATGAGTGTGATATACACGGGATTTAGAGCAGAAAAAGCAATTGTCTAATCGACTGAATGGCTCGACAGTTGGACAAGACTGGACGCATTTGCGTAATTACTCATTGTCTCCCGATTTTATTTATGTTTTTCACCGGGTAGCTAAGCGGAAGAATTACGTTAACGTTTCCTGCGAAGCATGTTGTGTTAGAACTTCCTCTTCCATTGCATCATTGCGGTATCTCCATTAAAGCGCCTATTAACTCATATAGGTGATTATTCCTGACTTCCCTCATTTCTCTTTCTCCGTCGCCACTCGTTCTGGGAAGAAAAATAGTAACAATTTTTTAATACTAAACAGTGCTTTATTCAAAGAGTTTCTTTCCAAACAACCTTTGTAATTATTTTACTAGCATTATCATAATTATGTAATTTTATGCCAGTCTACGATCGACATCTTGATAGTCATCATCTACGCAAAGCAATCTACGTACGTATATCTTTCCATGACATAAAAAAGGTTTATAAATGTATAAACCAACATGCTAACAATTCTAGGTGATAACATTGATTTATACATTGAATATTTTCTGTGCCCCCCACACAGTCTTAAACAATGGTACGGTTTTCTAAGGTGAAGATTTACAAAACAGGGCTACATTTCAGGAAATTTTTTATATTTTGTAGCGGTTCTCGTAACTTGAAGACAAAACTTAGTGGTTAAACTGAGAAAGCTTTACTTTCTTCTGAAAGTTTTCTCAAGTCCATTCGCAAATGAAATAAAGCCTACAAGTGATCAAAATGACATTGCATTTCGCTATCATGTGTTTCTAATTGAGATTGATGTGAATGATCTGAATTCAAACCTGAGATTTTTTAAAAATTCGGTGTTCTAGCCGACTATCTGCGGAATTACGATATTTAACAATGGGCCAACTTTGCAAAGCATTGCATGAAAACGTACGAGAAAATTTCAGTTTTAGGCTCATATTTAATATGATGTAGGATTTTTATTTACCCGTGTAAGATAAGATAATAGCTTATATACTAATGGAGACTCAGTGTTCTCTGTTTTAAAATTCTAACATCGTTTTTCCGTTTCCTATAGTTATAGCGAAACTCCGTGGCACTCAATAGCGGACAATTAGTGGTCACTGAAGGTAACACCAGCGTTATTGTGCGGGCACATGTGCAATAGGACATGTGGAGGGACCTCTGAAGGAAGACTCTATCCCGCATCTTATATATGCTTTCCTCTCTTTTGCGTCATGCTGTTCTCCAGCGAATGCCTATAACGGCTGGTCCATTTTACGTGGTCTTTTGCCAATCTCTACCAGGTTATCCCACATTTTTGGGAAAATTAAACCTTTCTTCTTACCCTAGACTAATATTTTTATATGAGGTTGGATTTTTAGTTGCATTTATTTGGTCAGACTAGAGAATAGCTTACGTTCTAAGTGAGAGTCATCGTTGGTGAAGTCTATTCGGGTTCCCCACCGGGTCACCCTCCGCATTTCAGCCGACATTTCGATGTACGACGCGTCCATCGTCATCAGGGCATGGTCTGACGTGCATGAGAGTCAATTTTCTCCCTGATTAAATTATACCATCATTTTTGGGGTGTGTACATCGGCTGGCCCATTTCCCGTGGCATGTTGTCAATCTTTGCCAAACTATTCCACATACTTGGGGTATCAAAAACTTCTCCCCTTTCCCCTTATCCTGCACGATGCGCATATTTACCCTTTTTCACTCTTATTATTCTCCACTGCTGGCATTTGTATCAATATAATATCCTATTTCCTGTCGCTAACTTGAAACTCTCCGAGCAGTGTTTAAATTTAGCGTTTAATCTATCCAAATCTACTACTCGGCTACGTTGAAGATTTTCATCGATAGAAATGTTTACCTTACATTCATATTTGCTAGCCTTTATTATTTATCCATTTTTTCTTTTCCTTTTCTATTTCGCAAGTATTTTCTCCATAATTTCTCACACTTAAAACATGGAAACCCAGATAAATACGCCAAAAAACTCTTGTAGACATCTATTTTTTCTTAAAATCCCAAATTTGGAGCCATAAACACAAAACTGGAGCAAGCGCTTTCCCAGCGGCTTAATGTTACAGGTTCCATTTTCCGGTACAGCTGCATATATCAGAGTTTCATCGACAACAGTTTCTTCCCCGTTACAGGAGGCATATTCAGCGCGATGTGATACTTATTGTTTGAGCACTTCGACCTAAAGACGGCGACCTAACGACCTCCTGTAATGGGGAAGAAACTGTTCTACATCTACATACTGCCCCGCTAGCCGCCGCAGAGGTGTTTGGCAGGGAGTATTATGACACCAGTCATGAAACAAGAGGGAATAGGGAAAAGGATGAGGGAAACGATTTTTCTCATATTTGTGTCTCGCCATTTCTTATATTGATGGGGAGTGAAAAGGAGGTTTTGTACCTATCATGTCGGCTGTGCATCTCTCTTATTTTTTCGTTGCTATCAAGTCTAGAGATATAGCGTGGGGTCAAAATAATAATCTCCGTGTCGTACTGAAACCCACCTGATTTGAATTTTTCAAGTGATGTAAGCCTAGCTAGTAACCTCTAAGTTTCACCTGAATCCCGTTCTAGTCCGTCTGTAAGCTGTGTAAGCTGTTGTTGCTTGCTCGAAGCAGTTATTAAGGTAGTTTGAGCGAGATATTTCCCCAGTCATAATATTCGTAAGAGACCATATTCGAATTTTATTTTTTGAATTCAGCGTCTTTAAGACGTATGAAGTAAATATTGTTACAATAATAGCGCAAAAATATAGTTAAATATGACAAAAGATCTCAGCAATTAAAAAAACCTAGCAACATAAGTCTCTAACTTGACTCATTTTTCACGCCGCGCGGCTAAAAAGCCTTCAAAACAGCAGGTTATTTTGTGATTCTGTATATATTACTGTGGTGAGTAATGGATTAATTTTTATAAATAGTTGAGAAAACAGTAGTTCTCCCTTTAGAGCGCACAGCCGTAATCTATCCCATGTAAAACAGCTTGTATTTTCCGGCGAATTTCTCGTTAATTTTGCTTAATTACTTTGCTTAATAATTGCTTGAATTTTGATAAGGGGTTAATATTATGATATCATTGAAAAAATGGGAGTTTTTTCTTTAATATGAGGCCAAATTCAACAAATTCTAGGTGAATTGACCTTAAATGTTGTCACTCAATGGTGACATTCTCAGTAATACTGGAGATGGAAAACGATAAATCTGAGAAATGTAGAGTCTAATTTTCGTCAAACTTCAGGTGCCATGGTTCTATTATCTACCTTATTTTTAACGATTTTTCAAAGATTTCTCACTAATTCCATCCAATGAAAGCAATTTAGGTGTAACTATGTTCTCCTAAGCCTCTTCGCTCTCTTGGCTAAGCGGCGAGTTTGTGCAACGAGGAATAAATTTTCTATCTACGAGCGCGCATCTAAAGTTTGTTGTTGAGAGCCTTTTAAAGACTGACCATTGGCTTTAACGTGCCCATCGACTAACAGACTCTTGTCACTTTCACGACCAGATCCGAAACGGGGCCTACCGTTAGCATCACGGGAAGGCTGGGGTAATTGGTACCAAGAGGGCACCGGAAGAGAGTACTTGCAGGAATGCGAAAGGAAGAAGTATGGTGCCATTGTCTCCGGAGAAAAGATAGAAGTGCAGTGGTAGGGAGAGGTTAGGGGATGAAGCTTTACTTTGAAGTCTTCAGACCTTTCTCAAGCAGGAGAAAGTGTTTCTTCTTCCTCAGCCTTTCCCGATTTCATATGGGGTCGCTGTTTTTGACAAGTCTCCTCTACTCCTTTCTGTCCAAGTACTCGTCCCCCGCAAGACCTTTGCTACTTTACAGCTTTAATTAACAGTCCCTCCACCTTTTTTGTGTCTCCCTCGGCTTCTCTTGTCTTCTCCATTCATGCTCAATGTCACTTTACCCATGTTATTGCCAAGTCTTCTCATTACGTGCCCATTCAATATTAACCGGCATTCATTTATACTTCAATGACTATAAATCTTTCCATCAATCTTTCATTCCTGATCCTTTCCCCTCTTCTTCCTCCGAGCATCCAACTTAGCATCCTCATCTTTGTCACTTCCATCTGTCTTTCTTAGAACTGTTTCGTGGCCCAGGTTTCCGATCCGTAAAACAACGCAGGTCTTACCGCAGTTTTATAATTTTTTCCGATGACTCGTTTGCAGGAGGATGAGCAAGGGAGTATTAGTAAGAAAAAGAGGGATAGTGGAGGCCAAGTGAAGGAGAAGCTGTGGGCCAGAGGTTCTTTCTGTCACGCTCCATTTGTCCTCCAATGAGACCTTTGTTATGTGCACGAGGATTCAGTCAGCTGAGCCACCCGACCGCTGCGCCATCTGCCCGAGATTTTCGGACGACGGAAATGCGATGCAGCTGCTCTAAGGGAAAACCCTTTCCTTGAGGGCGGGGGAATGCGGCTTTATATTTTCAGAACGGGGTCATGGCACCGCGACCCCGCCACTGACACTCCTGCGTTGAAGGAACGAGGATATAAAGGGTCAGATATGTAAAGCTTGCGGGCTATTCCACATTATTCCCCTCATTTTATAATTTTTTTTAATTATTTTTTTTCTTAATTTGTGTTCACATAACTTTGTTTGTCTTCGCATAACTTTGTACTACATTTTTTAGTGTATTACTTATGTTCGCTCTTCTAACGTTAGGTTTTGCAGGTTTTTCACAAGGTCCATCTTGTACGGGTGATTTTCTACGGCGGCTTTTTAGTTTAGGATTAGAGCAAAATCCTTTATTTTCCCCACAAAGGAAATTTTTATTTTCAAAGGAATGTCATTCTTATTTTGGTCAATATTTTATGTGCTATAAAGTTAATTTATAGTGTGCTAACTTTAAGACAATTTAGAATAATGGTTATGCAAATTCAGATCTTATGTAATCGTAAATATTTCTGCTAACGAAGTTCAAGCTCCTGAACCTCTTGTTCTATCAACTTGGTGATATTTTTTTCCTTTGCGTTAATATATGTTAATTATTAAGTGTACCTATTAGGGGCAACAAGGATGGTGTATTAAGAAATAAGATTGGATAAACGGTAAAGAGAAACTACGCGCATGATTTTTGCAGATGATTTGGCAATTTGGGGAGAGCTGTTAATGAAGAGCTTGACGGGTGAGACCAAAATTTAAAATTCGTTAGGTGTCATTGTAAGGAAATCATTGGAGGTTTTTAATAATCATTAAAAGAGACTGGAGGGTTGAAAAAGACATCCGGTTCAATGGCAGTTCACTGAAGGATGAGAATTATCAATATATGAGCTGAAGAAACTAGTGATGGCATAACAGAGTATGACATTACAAAAATATTAGAGAAAGGAAGAAAGCTGTTTTAGAGTATGATAGGAAATCTGGTATAAGAAAGGTACAAACAATGGTGCATTAAAATTGTAATGTAACGAAATTACGTATACATCAGGAACATGAGTGATGAAATAGAGGAAATGGAGCAGAATTCAAGCTGGGGAAATGCAGTTCTTGATAAGTCTAGCGGGAAAGAGTACAATGGACAGAGAAAGCGTAGTCTGTATCAGAAATGAAATTGTAGTTTGTAGCTCGAGGGACAAGATAGAAGGTCATGGATAAAAATTGTTGAGGTACTTAAAAAGATTGAAAGATATAGTAGTCTCAGTTATTGAAGATAAATTAGAATCCCAGAAATTCGGGAAGAAATGATAGATAGTGGTTAACGTGGTAGGGAAGTGGTCAACGGGAAGACCATGTGAACGATGAATAGATAACGTGAGCGGAGACTTGAAGAAGGGAGATATATCCTGGGAAAATGTGAGCAGAGAAGACACGTGGAAAGATCGAAAAAGACGGCGAATAATAGTAGAACAGGAGTGGCTATGGATAAATAAATATAAATATATATATTCTATACAAATAGTGAAAGGTTAAAATAATATCCTTTCATCATGAAACTCGCATTGTTCCAGAATATACTATGTTCCAACAACCTGTGTCATCGTGGTGGGAAGTCAGTTATCTGGCCATCACCCAATACAATCCCTCCTTCCTTTCCACTGCGAAAACCCTATGTATAAACCCTCAGAGATATCACCAGTCTGTGTAAGGCAGGAGAAGGAAGGGGGCGTGCTATGGGATATGAATATTCCGCAATGTCATGCTAAGACCGGTAATTATCAAGTTGACGCGGTAGGATACGATTTAGTAAGGTTGAAAAAAAAAATAATATGCGGATCTTAAATTTCCGCCTAAATGCCTGGCGGCCAAAGTTGACTGGAATGCGGGGCACATGCTTCTTTAATATTATATCTCTTGGGTGGAAAAAAGACTCCGAAGCTACCAGTCGGGGAACAGCTTTTAAACCCGTAGCTATGTTACGAAGGAAACACAGGCGGTCCTCACTAAAATAACTAATGAAGTTTCAAGTCTTCCAACGTAGGAAGATATCACCCAGGACTTGAGGGGGAATTTGAAAACAGTGGGTCGAACGCCGAGGTAAGGGAGCCGGGAGCATAAGTTTTATTTCGGGTGTAGTAGCTATTTTCTGAGAGTGGAAGCAGGTACAAGTGCAAAAAGTAAGTAGCACTGTACGCATCGGGGCTAACCAAGTTACAAGAAGACGTGATGGAAACCTAATCCGAAATTCCATGGAAGTAGGTTTATTTTAATTTTAAAATTTTTATTCTGGAATAATGAAACGATCGCGATTCCACTCAATGCGTCTGGAATTCGTGCTCTAGTCGCCATCATGACAAAACCACATTCTATTTTATTTATTCAAGCCTCATTTACATTTACAACCTCTACTTCCTCCCAATTATCTCAACTCTCGGTCGAAGATTAATTTTACATTAGCCGTTGAGTGCCACTGATGAGCCTCCCCAGAAGAAAATCGTGGGACGATTCTCCAACGTAAAATGTTGTTTTGCATTCATTAAGTACTATTCATTATATTAACATTATACAGATTAGCGCGAGATCTTTTTAAGTGGGTACGCTGGTAGCTCGATCGTGCAATTTTTCATGCAGACGCCATGCGTGGGCTAATGAGCCAAATCTTGTTTAATCACTCCTAACTAGTGGTGTTTTGTCATAGCTTCTTTTCGCACTCTTTTAGTAGTCAGTATTCCTGATTGAATTCCAAATATACTTCGTTATTGTTGTAAAAAAAGGCTGGACCGTTACAGCTTATTCCAAGTTGCCGCGCTCAATCACAACATTCATTTCTTGACCAAAGTGTGATTTGAAACTGCAATCTGTGTTTGCAGGTGTAACCAATCAGGATCGTTACATCAGCTTTGCACGTGAAATTTTATGTTTGTTTCTTTTGTTAATTTCTCTCTATTTTTGTATTCCCGTTCTATCTTACGTTTGCCGGACGGTCAGTGCAATATGTTTGTTTCTAGAGGTATAATATCAATTGAGTTAAAACTCAATCAATTGTTTTTCTTAACATTTTAACTCAACTGTAAGATCAGTATGACTTAAAGTTGATTCTGACCAATCAAAATGGCCTTTGAACTTCTATTTACTAGGCTTAGCGTGGTGTAAATGTACGTTTAATAGTCAATTCCATTTAACATCACTCCAACCGTTCGTTCAATAATCAATTCTTCAGACTCGTTATATACTGGTAATGAAAATACCACGAACTAGCACTAAAGTAAATTTTTTGTAAAAAAAGAAATAGTTTCTGGGATAAGAGCTTGTAATAAATTAGAATCACTTGCATATATTATACGTACGTAATTTTAGTATACTTTGAGTCTAGTTCAGTGAATATTAATTTATTAAAAGATTTTTCAAGCATTGTATGTGTGTGGTTTTTTTTACCAAGTTCATTTTTTCTTATTTTGGTTAATGTCCCAAAATTCCACGAAATTACACCTGATTATGTTATGCCTTTTAGGTTTGGCAGACAATGGTCTGTATAATTTTACAATGTTAAACATAATGATGAGAAATCACGTTGTACAATTTCAATTGGGTTGGATTTGGAAATCGATTTCAACTTCCATGGTGAGATTTTCAAAGAAATGTTGGCAACGAAACGTTTTCACATTCCTTTCAAAAATAATAACAATGATATTATTATTTATTAAAATACGTTGCATCAATCAAAAAAAATATTTACCATATTCAAATATCTTAGCAATACAGACAGGCAAACCCTGTTGAGTACTCCTCTTCCTGATAACTGATTAGCATCAATGTCCATAATTTCCCTCAGATAACGCATATCTCCAAACATATTGACAAAGATTTCTTCGCAATCAGCTTGTCAAATTGACCTTCCAATGCTGCAGAAGCTAGTCTAGATGGGATCAATCAAGGGCAGTACAAACTCTTGAAATGGTTTTAGGTGCATCATGTAGATAGTAAATTTACTGTGGGAGATAATGCTTCATTACTTTTCTGGCAGTTTATGCTCCACAGAGATAGTGATCAAGGTATTGTGCAATTTACAAAATGTTTGTTCTATGTCAGGTGTGTAATATATTAGGAACAAGAGTCCAGTTTTTGGCCGATTCTTTACAAATTTAAATATACGAATCAAAGAGGTCAATGCCATGCCGTGCATGAGTCTCCTCCACATTCAATTCTCATCCATGGCATAAAAGACACTTGAAGATGTGTTTATTTGTCATTTTACCTAGATTATTACGCACCAGGCGTTGAAATCGATCGGTGAAATAAAAAAAATAAGTGGAATTGTGCAAAGTGATTTCTTTTCACCAAGCTTTGTGACTTTCAGGAACCTTGATGGTTTTGGTATCAATCCTCTTTTTTTATAAGGCTGTCTAAACAACGTTGCCCATGCGTTTGACACCCTGCCGTTTAGTCGTTGCACATGTGCGCAGTGGCAATTATTTGGAATGCGGTGGAGTGTTAATCAGATGAAGAGCATGGAGTGAGGTTTTGTCCCGCAGTCTTTAACCCCGTGGATCCAGCGAAAGAGCGGGCGAGAAAACGGAGAAGGGGAAGAAAGACGATGTTAGCTGGTCCAGTGGAGGTCAGAGGTACGGTGGTTAAGTGGGGTGAGACGTGGAGGAGGCTGAGGCAAAAGCAGGCGTTTGCCTGAGACATTCAACACCGCACATGTACGTCCCTCTGCGTTACGTCCAAATACAATTTCACGACGCCCGGCTTAAATTCGATCTCTCTTGGCGCACTTAACACATTCAACAGCTTGCATCTCCTTTCGGGAGCTTGTTCTTTTCACCCTTAGAGAAGGAGAGATCTCTTCATTGTGTTACCGAGTCTTTCGGGTCTGCTGCGCGCGTGTCCTGTGGTGTCCTCTTTCGTTTGTCGGTGGATCGAAAACCGAGAGATTCCCGGGTGTTGCCACGAAATAAGCTGAGTGGTCGGCTTTTCATTGAATAATTCGGCAAAGGTCTCTTTACCATAGTACTTTAAGGTAATGATTTCAATATACGTAAACATTTACCTTTATGGAATAAACGCTGTGACCCGGATATTGCTGGTCAAGTTTTTTATCTCTTTTAGATTGACTGTTTTTTGTTTTCATCCTATTCTTTTAAATGCAGTTGTTTGTTTCCATTGCATATTTCTGTGCATTTAATGGAAATAGCTCAGAATAGCCAAGGGAAGCTATGTCTCGGAACCCTTTACTTTCGCATTCGTTGACGTCCATACCTTCCTGTTCCCCCACCAATCCATCGTACTCTTGCCGAGAAACATTATTGTCTGCAGCCATGCATCTGAAGCCGCAGTGTCATCCATATGTGTCATCTCTCAAGCTTCTCTCCTTCCCGAGACGTGATAATGTTCTTATTTGGCTATTCTAGATGCACGTGTCAATTCTCTAAATTATTCATTTTAATGAATTTTGATATATTATTCTAAAAACGTAAGTGTGATTATTAGTTTACCGAGACCAAGGACAAAGGCCTACTCTTTTAATGAGTACCGCGTGTCTCCGTCACCAGGCGTCGTCATCGGTTAGCACTACATAATAGTTTGAGAAAGATGGGGTCCTTTGAGAGATTTACGGAGAATTACCCCGCGCCAGGGATCAACTCAACAATGTAGCACACCATTAAACACCGAGTTGGTAATCAATCAGTTTACATTCTAGTATTTTTCTGAAGAGGTGTTAAACCCTCGTTCAAGAGAAATGCACGCAGGACCCGCACAAGTAAGAGGTTTAGGGGTAAATCAATCCCGCGCCAGTGACCAACTCATTCGTACCATTTATGAATGGCTGATATGGTGGTTAACTTAAGAAATATACGAAAAACGGATGAAGGAATGGGTATAAAAATAAAATGGGGAGCAAGGGAGGAAAGGAGAAATGAACAACGAGTTCTACCATAAAAATCACAATAACAGTTACAGAGAAAAAGAAATTGGAAGCAATCGTGATAGGGTGTTAGCAAATGAACGGATAGAGTCACCGAAGGAGCTGGGAAGAAAGGAAGTATAATGAGAACCCTGCGAAGACAGAGAGATATACTCATTGGACACATTTCCCAATATCACCCTATTTCATCACCCTATTGAAAACAATAATGGAAGGAGAAATGCACGGGAATAATTGCAGAGGAAGAACAATAAGGACGCCAAAGTGAATAGTTATGTAGGAATGATGCGGTTGGCGGAGAGTGAAGTGGAAAGCTGCAGCTATATTGCAAAACATTTCCTCAATGCCATGTAAACACAATGCCTTGTGAAATAAAAAAAAACATGATCCAACAATCTTCATGAATACTTATAGCTAAATTAAAATGGTGTGCATGGCACCCCACCTAAATAATTACGATGAAAACACGAACCTTACCGTATAGAAGAAATCTAAAAAATTGCGCTAACTTGGAGTAGTCAAACGAGACGAGAATTTATTCAATGTTGGGATACGAATACAATTTTTCTTGACGAAAAGCCTCTACTATAACCTCTTAAGACTCGAGCAATCGCGAATGCACCTCCTTGAAAGGACCTTTTCACTGCTACCCTTCCTAAACCACTTCACTGACTCAAACACTCATCCACAACATCATCATATGTATTATCCTTGAGACTCCTCATTAAGGTATGTTTGACCCCGTTGTTTGCATGCGTTGCGTACTGTAATTCGCCTTCCTCGAGGCCTCGGCTACACCACTCTGGCGTAATTGCATTGACGATACACGCTGCTCGGAAATGCCTGTGCTTAGTTTTGCGGAATTGGTCGCACAGAAGTTCTCTCTCTCTCTCTCTCTCTCTCTCTCTCTCTCTCTCTCTCTCCAAATGATTCTGTGACCATAGTCTTGAACCACGGGACACCCAAAAGGGGTCAGTAATGTCCCCCTGCATTTTTTCGTGTGAAAACCGCATTGAAGGAACTGCAATGTTTGAACCCGACGTAACTTTTCGACGAGTTCATTCGATACTTATTTGGTTGGGCACGTTCTTCTTTACCTTATGCAATTGGTGTCAGGGCCGCGATAAAACCGTTCCAACTCTTAAGATCTCTCGTCATTTTCTGATTCTCCTTTGTCTTTCACATTGAAATATTTTGTCAATGGATTACAGCCGATCGCATAGTGCCTCACAATGAATCATTTGTAAAATGTGCTAAATGTATTTTATTTTATTTCTTCGATTGTTTTTTTTATAATTTATATATCGTTTTTAACTTGATTAATAATTGTTTTTGGCATTACGTACTGCTTTATGTCATTCATCATTGGCGTGGCTATTATGTGTTGTTATTGTACGTACTGTTGCAATCACGGAACTTTTAATAACGTTTTCTCTTTTGCTGTGTTGGTTCATCGCTCACAAAGATTAGTATTAGATCGATTGCATGATTTTATTTCTTACTGAAAATTTTTTTTTATTCTTAAAGGATATATGCCCTAGAGCAATAAATTATTTTTATACTTTCTACTTCCTCCGTCTTTTCTATCCCTATTTCTTCAATCAATGGCATCCAAGTCTACCTCGGTTGGCCCTTACTTATTCTTCCATCTGTTATTGCTCTAAATACTTTCCTAAAGAATGTATTATGGCCCATTCTGTTGAGATGTCCGTACCACCTTTAGTTGATGTCTCTATATTTTTGTCACTAAGGGGTTCCTGCTGGAGTGCAGGGAAGGGGCAAAATTGAATCATATTGAAATTTTGAGCGGATGTGGGCAAGGAAAACACTGCAATTCCACAAAATTATCGAAAAATTTAATAAAATCATATTTTTTTGGAAAATGAGCCTTAGTGCCTCGCTCTATTTTTTGCAGTATACCCCCTAATGTTGCGAGGATAGAAGGAATTGCTATGCCTATCAGTTCGGCGGCTTAAATACCTCTTGAAGTTTTGTGGGAGGACGGTTGAGGGATGTTGCTGGCCCTCCTCTTCGTACGGGCAGAGGGCGTTGCTGCTCACCTCCCAATTCGAAAGCAAGAGACTCATTTTTCGCCCTCACCTCCCGTTCCAACTCCTCCTCCTCTTTCATACTCTTCTTTTCTTCTTCTCCGTCCTTCCCCTCCATCTCCGCCCGACCTCCCGCCACCTCCCTCCCTCCCCTCTGTCTCAGTCAGACTGCCTCCTCCTTCCTCGGGTCAACGACTCAAGGCTCTCATCCTCGCCACGCCTTTCGCCCAATCCTTTCTCCTTGTACCTACTCCCCCGTCTTCTCTCTCTTACTTCTCAAATGCTTTCTCCTCTTCATTCCTTCTTCACTACTCCTTTCTCCTCACCCATTCCTCTATACCATACATTCATATCCACCACGCTTTACTTAGAGGTAACATATATTACTAATCCAATTTTTGGAGTTACTATTTTTTCAGTGTCATGCATCTCGACCGCGGGTGTTCAATTTTTCTATATACATGTATAGGTCTCTGTGACACCAAATAAAGTGTAACTGTCAAGAAGAATTAATAAATATTTATACATACAATATTCATGGTAATTGTTTACGAAACGTACTATTTAGTAACAGGAGAGACTAGAACCCAATTAAATGTTTTTAAAAACATCATTCCAAGGTAATACTGACGGTAGAATTATATATTTTAATTGCATAGATATAAATATAGGTGGTTGATGTTTAGGTTTTTGACCTACTGTATCGTGATTGTAGCCCTGAAGATGGAAGTTATTAAATTCCGAAACATCGGCAAGGAATGGCTATTTCGATTATTAGACACACCACATTTATATTTCTTCCATTACAATCCATTGATAATAAATTTTCTTGTTGGACTCCAACCATGAAATGAAACAAATGGTAGATATTTTCTAACAATTCTCAAATACACTAATTGTTTAAAAAAATGTGGATTATCAGTACAGCTAAAGTGAGCTTAGATTCTTATGGATGGGACTAAGTTAACGTATACCTACTTTTAAATATTTTATGGTCTATTACGAAATTGGATCTTAGATACATTACCTCATTTCCTTAAGAATGTTTCGCTGAGTATATATTTCTGTGAAAAAAATAGTCTTTCTCCACAGTTTAAGAATCCCCACGTCAGTGCACGAGGCAAAACCAATCAAAAAATTAGTTTTCACTTGTTTAAATATAGGTACCACTTTCGCCGTTACATATATTTAAAAACTTGGAAGCAACTTAAAGCTAATGATTACTCAGATTAGTCGACGTGCTTTTTATTAATGATTACTTTTCCATATTAAGGAGTAGACTCCAGCGACATTTCTATTGATTTAGCACATTTTCATAACACATTAGCTAAGATTCGTTGTTGACTTCATCAAATTACGATTTATCTACCCATACATACATACCCATTACGCTATTCCCCCCCTTCGGGTAAGGCAAATTTAAATTAGTCATTACTGTTAGCTCGAGTAAACTGGCTCTCCTTTAATAAATCCTTCTACAATACCTTATCTATGCATACCTCTTTCGCTTCTGTTACATTCGTGCTTTGTCTTATGTACTTTTTGCTATTCTTAAGGCTCTTTATTAAGACTTGGACTTCCACCACATTCACCAAAGATTTAATTGGTCTACCCCTTCCTTTCACACCGTTCATTCTTCTCTCATAATCTATTTCATCATTCAACTATCATCCATTCCCTTAACAAGATCAAACGAACGAAGCTCCACTACTCTCATATACCTACGTCCATCACGGGTTCATACATCCCACATTTTTCATGACCCACTATTTCCTAACCCTACCCAATTCAATTTTACCACAAACAATTTTTAGATACGATATTCCTACTGAATTCGAGTCACTCTAACCCTGATGTACCCAGCTTTGACTAACTTATGATAAAGTGAAGACCCTTATGTACGCTATGATTTTCTCTTCCCTATACAAACACTCATCCCTTGATCTGGTTTGTGTGTCACCTACGATTTTGTCTTCCGGCATTCTTGCGCAGGAGGTTAAAACATATTGGAAGCGCCCCCTAGAAATCCTTAACTGGTTGGTTTTTTGAGAAGGCTACCGACAACGAAGGTCATTTGCACCATAAATAACAGAGGAGTTGGCTGATAAGGAAAGGGTTTTTGTGGGAGCGGAGAAAGGGTAAGACAGTTCCATAGGAAGACGTGGGAAGACATGGGAAATATGGTCAAAAGCCACAGGCGGCCAATCGCAGGGGTGGCCAGTGTCCTTCTTATTAATCAATGTGAAAATGGGTCGGAAAGTATGCATGTCGGAAAATGTTACTAACTTCCTGCTTGTAATTTCACCCAAAATGACGTTTTTTATTGTAACGTAAAAGTGACTGGACTCATAGTTAATTTCAGAAAGAGCACAATAAATAGACTTCAGACTAACAATGTCTTTCATTATAAATCTTGTCACCAGCCCATGGAAAGGAACTGTGGCTATAATTTCACTTCATGGTTGAAATTACACTTGTGTCTTGGGCCGGCTCCGGGTGGAGAGAAATCTGGCATCGACGAGAGACTCCTCTTAATGAAAGACACCGAGAGGACCATGGAATAACGTCTCAACCGACGAACTGAGTACCTAGATGTTAGGCTAAAAGTGCTCTGCACGTGGTACCTTACATGAGATTGAGATTCCATTGAAAATTCACCATCTCTTCAAGGATTCGAACCCAGGCTCTTATGATGGGAAGGCTCTTACCGTAGTCAGTGTTACGATTTCTTGGATTGTCAAATTATTTTCGTCAGAGTATACTTCCTCTTCATTTTATTTGTTGCCTAAAGTAAAAGAAAGATGCTAACGTGCCAACAATTCAAAAACAATTTTAATGAATGGCTTTTATAGTAGGAAATTATTGAATGGTTTTTTCCTTAATTTTTGAATAAGTAAATTTCAAAGTATTGTTGGCCTACAAAAATATAATTAGCATACATTAATCATCGAAATTGGTTCTAAGCAGGTCGTAGACCTTCGAGCCCTTGCAATGATGATTTCGTTAAATATGTTTGACCATAAATATGTGATTCGAGAAGAGAGCAATTGACAATTGAATTTAATTAAAAGAGATCTTAATTGTCATTAAATTTATTGGAAATTTGTATTAGTATTTTATTTGAATAAATGTGTGGTGTCTTTTAATTGGGGGTAGTAAATTATTATAAACATCGTAAGCATGTAATATAATTTTAACGTATACTATTTGTACGTTCCATTCGAGTACATTCCATAAATTTACCATCTTAAATTATATCCATGCTGTTCAAACTTCCCATTGTGTCATTTAGCTCTGAATGAGGATTGATTATAGATATATCAGTACCTGGGCAAGTATATCAATTTTCCGATATAAATATGACCAAAGGCTCAATGAAGTACAAATAATAATATCAAATTTGCATGGTCGATATGCTGAGAGGATGTATTTTTCTTTCCCTCTCCTTTCCTAGTTTTTCCTTCTCATCCTTATCTCTCTTCTATATCCACTCTCCTTCCATGCCATCTCCTTCTTATCCCTGGACTCTTCCATATTACGGAAATCCGCCGTCATCCCAGTCTTGTCCCATTCTTCCCGTCTCAATCGCTCCGTCGTCCTTCTTCCCCCTCCGTTCCCCCTTCCGAAAAACCCATCCCCACGTGGGCAGTGTTGCCAACTCATAGTTGGATTCAGTCGCTAACTTCAAGTAAAGAGTCGCTAGTTTGTAACTATTTGAAAAAAAAATGGAAGTAACTAGATTTGTCGCTAGATATGCAATAAATATATCTATATTTTACACGTAAAATATTTATTTTTCTTGATCTCTCCAGCAACGAGCCTCAGAAAGGCGTTGTTTCTATGGTTTTATTCGCGATTTTTGAAAAGCATTCCCCATTGATATTAGCCCCATTTGCTCCATAGCCCCCCATTAATATACCTACCCCATAGATATTTCATTGATTTTTGAAATATTTATTCTATGCATTTTGGTTTAATTTTCCACCAACATATTATTACACACTCTTATTGGCATATTTACTGTTATTTTAATTTTTTTAAGGGTTCTGGAAAGGTCCAAATGTAAAAAACCGGGTCAAAGCGAAAATAAAACGGGATTTCCCGCTCCCCCTTTTCCCCTGCTGCGTCAGAAGTGCGGACAGAGCAGGAGGATTTATCCGTTGTGTCATTGTAGGAAGGCCTCAACAGAGGGACAGGAAAATCAGTATTATGCTAAAGTTGACGATAATGTAGTGCAATCAGTTTTTTAAACGAAATCTTAAAGGATTAAAGTCGCCAGTTTTGTAATCAAATTTACATTTTTTTCTCTAAATTGTAGCGAGATTTTCGCTAAGTGCTAAAATGTATAACACTTGTAAAAGTTTTCCAACAATTTCGGTTGCACAATTGATGTGGTACGCAGTCACACGCACGGGTGCGATGTTATACACCAAAGACAGTGAAATTCGCCATGAAAAAAACTTGTAACTTGTAAAATTACTTGCTTGGTGTATATCTTGTAAAATTCGTTAGCTTGGCAACACTGCCTGTGGGTCCATTTGGACCTATCGCCTTCTTTTCTACCCCTTTTGCTAATATTTGTCCGCATTCTCCTCTCACCACCCCCTTCATCTTTCGCCTCTCTTGAACTCAACCTTAGCCATCTATCTGCGCGCCCGGACCATCGTCGCAAATGTCTCCCTCTCTCTATCGCAAGCATTTTTCCTTTTATCTCCTTGTTTTCTTTCCTCTCAGTCGTGTTCCTGGCTTCGCTCTTCTCATTTCGCTGTCCCCAGAAGTTTGCCCTTCTCTCTATCCTCTATCCCGTCACATTCTCCTTTATCACCCTTTCTCATTCCAACCAACTTGTTTAGTTCTTATAACATCTTACTTGTCATTGAATTTTGAGCCGCGCAAGAAATTCCATCAGCGACTTGATCTTTTCAACTTCTTTCGAGGCATTATTTTTGATAAGTTTTCTTTGTATTTTTCCGAAAAATGTTTCATAATGCTGGAAACTTTTTGCTGTGTCTCAAGATAGAAAGCAATAAGCATGGAAGATAAACACTCGAGGAATACAAAAGAATTTTTAAAGCCTTAGAGGAAGAAGAAGGAAAAGTTGTGGAGTAGAAAGTGAGGCTGTTGTTAATCTATCAAATCAATTCGTGTAGTCAATATATTCGTTTGTGAGGACAGGGATATGGCGTCTCTACAAGAATATATCATCCGGGAGGATAGAAAGCCATCATTGTAATTTTTATCTTCAAGAAATAACAACACCTTTAGTATCTTATATATTATGGTGAAGTTATAATATTGGCTTAAAAAGATTGATTTTGATATAAATGAATGCTAGAAAACCTTCTCTAGATATGTAATGGATCACTAAATCTTTTACATTGGAATATGATCGTTGGCTACTGCCGCCTCTACTGATATGGAACTTGTTATCTCGTAATGAAGATACTAACTTATCAATATTATTTGGCAGCTCAATTCCTTGCAAACCGTTCTATTGTTTAAGGTGTTTTTCAATCTACAGTTACAATTTTATAATTTTCCATATCCTTTGTTGCTTTCCATCCAAAATTGAATTGAAGTTTTTAAATTACCTGTTGGCTTTCATGTGGACGTTTTCCTTCATGGGTTTTTCGGCCCCTTTATCACCTTCCAATTCTGAATAACGAGTCTCTCATCTATTTTTTCGATTACATAAATTCTAGATTTTGACGAGATGTATTACCTGTTTTTTTATTTCAATCCTCTGAGAAAATGAGGAAACCACACGCAACATTGCTTCGTCCGTGCGTGGGCGATATTAATCACTAACTCATTTAATCTGACATGAAGCGAACACCTTTGGATGGTGTGGAGCTCGTATGAGCCAGAGAGGACTGGTTCATCCGAATTATTTTCCCGGGTACTCGTTTACGTGTACGGGTACGTGTTATTTTCCGCGTCAAAGTGTCCCCGTCGTCCCCAGGACGTCAAGATGATTGACTGTCTCCTGGGTGATGAAGCCGATTTGGTCTCTCCGCAACCATTGTAATTTCAGATGACAAATTTGCGGAAGAAAAAATTGCATTGCGTTTGCGGTGTCCATTCATATTACAGGGTCTCTTTGGGTGGTTTTACATTGGCAAGTCACTTCCGCAAGTTCCTTCTGCAATAGCTTGCGGAGAATTTTAGGTACTCGGGCGAATTTATTTTCGCGTGAGTGAGTGCAGAGACAGATTGGTTACAGTTTACACCGATAATCAAACGATTCTGAAAGACTCCTGCCGAAACTTTCTAAAATACTGCTACGCGGACTTGCAGAGCCGTTGACACCAGCAATGTACATAAAAATGTATTAGCTTCAAGTAACTTGTAGAAGACACTTGCAACGTACCATTACGGATGGATGCTGAAGATAAAATGGACTCACAAGATCAGAAAGAGGAAGTGTTCAGAAGGACAGAAGAGGAGAAGATCATATGGAGCACTATCAAGAAAACAAGGTCCTGGAATAAAAGTTAGACTTCTACATCTACATACTTTCCTGCGAGCCACCGAAGAGGCGCTAGGCAGGGGTTTTTCAGACAACAGCCATGGAAGGGGAGGGAATAGGGAAAATGAGGGGGAGAGGAAAGAGCTGAATAGTATTTTACCGATGCGTCTTATGCTATTTTCACGATGTTTTTGTCGTAATCACAAATGTTGCGTGGAAAGTAGAAACGTTTGTAACTGTCAGTTCGGCAGTGTATATCTCTTATTTTGTCGCTTCAATTGGCTCAAAAGATGTAGCGCGGGGATAAAATTATATTCTTCCTGCATTGCTGAAACTAGCCTGATCGGAGTTTTTTATTTAACTTGGCCTAGCGTCCTAAAGAAGTTTCAAGTGAACGAAGTTCGGCTGTGGTTCTCTCTTATTACTAGGTCATTTCTATTTCTAAAGATATAGCGCGGCCTTACAATTTTATGTTCCCCGTGTTGTAATGAAACTTGCATGAATTATTTAAGTTATCTAAGCCTAGGGTGTAGTTTTCGACTCTATTGTTACTCACTCCCTAGTTCTTTCGTCAGCTAAGTGACATTTCCTGTTCGCTTTTAGCAGTTTTTAACAATGTGAGAAACTACAAATACGTAAAGAACATAATAGAAATGAAACTAGAGGTCTAGGTCCCATGAGGTAGACCTTTGGATAAATATATAGGCCCACTGAATCCGGACGTGAAATAATATAAGTACATACAATGGCATTAAGAAGTTGGCAGGGGACACAGTAAATTGGAGGGCTGCAATCAATGACTTCCGGTTGAATAACTATCAAAAATAGTGATCCTAAGGACAACATTTCTTCATTGTTGTGTAGTCAATAACAATCAACTGCTGTTGTGAAAAACATCACTCTGTAGGAGGCTGATTCTGGCATTGCAATCCATCGATTATATCATTGCGATCAAAAATACTGACACAATCTTGCTCTTAGCCAGCTGAGTGTACACATATCCTCTCTTTGAGAGGCATGACATGAGCCTTTGAATGGCATGCTTCGTTGCATCTGTATCACTGATTAAAATACTCTTTTTGTATCGTAGGATCACATGGCTCCATCGTCACCTCGATTGACGAAAGTCCTAATCTACTACAGTCAATGCGGTAAACACCAGTCCCATACCCAAAAAATCTTTTTCTATCTTGATATTATGCCATTCCCTTAGTAATTTCTTTTTCCCGAGCAAGCTGGTCAGCAGTGAATTGCTTCTCTGGAAATGGATATTTACCATTCCATCAATGTCTAGCTTGCAGTTTTACGTCAAAATCCAGGCATTAGGTGTTAATGAATTTCTTCATTGACGATTGAAATCCCTTCCAGTTAACTCCAGAGCACTCGTTAATTACTGATTGAGTGTGCATAAGAGGACAACGAGATAGGAAATTCTTCTGTAATGAAGGTTTTATAAATATGCATGTTTCATAAGGCATTGGAGAAGAGATTGGAAACGTAAACATAGAAATAATATGCCCTTAGCTTATCTTTATCTAATAGCTTATCAAAAAACTTAAGTAAAGGTTTAAGTAAACTCATTTACCATTACTGTGCATATAGTTTAGAGTTACAATGCAATTTTAATATGATATGATTTATTAAATGTTTTAAAAAATTTATCTGGTTTAATTATATAAATATAATCATATTTAATTAGGTACCCAAGTAATGAATTGTCCTTACTAGATAAGCCAGATAAGACTGCTCATCGTTATGAATGAAGACGCACAGAGTGACATCCTGTGGATAATGCATATAACGTGATAAAATCTTTTCGTTACATATTCATGAGTGTCAATTATATTCACTCTCATCTTTTTTGGATCAACAATGAATACCACGCAGTGAATACCTAATGCTTCAATATATTTCTTAATTTACAGATGTTCGGACAAGATAGCAGTGCAAGAGCAATACGAATTTCCGCAAATTATTTATTAAAAAAAAGTGTGGACCAAACAAGATGTCAAAATAGGAAAGACAAAACAGTCAACGCTCCTCCTATTACGAGGACCAAAATATGTATCTTTTAATCTTACATTCAACCATGCCTTCGTCTCCCTGCTCTCATTTCTGTCGCTTAGACTTTATGATCCTTTTTAGAAGACCAATCGCCTCCCACGTTGGTTAATTATCATTTTTCCCCTGATACTGATCAGGTGAAGAAAATGTACCTACAGTAAATACTTCAGAATAAAACTTCGACAGATTTTTCATGAATAGAAATAGAATATAAAATGAAATTTATTTTTCCGGGACAAGTGTGTCCCTTAGGAACATACATGATTATACACATCTTAAGAGTCAACAAATAGTGCATACAATAGGAAGATTTACATGATGTATCAATATCACAGAATCCGCCATAATATTTAACAAAAAGGCAAATGTATGAATACACGTAACAAATATCAGATTTTGTACAGTGTAGCACAATATTTAGTTCACTTACAATATTAGTTCACTTGTAGTAATATTTCATGGAATTTCTTTTTGAATTGACTTGCATTTTCAGATTTTTTACTTCGTCTGACAATTGATTCCATACTTCGCAAGAGGTGACATGAAAAGACCTAGCGTAGACAGATGTTCGATAGTGTGGTATATAAATTTCTTCCATGCGGCCTGTTGGACGTTTATTTGTTCTAGAATTATATTGTACATTTCGGTGTAAATATGTGGAAAGTTCTGTCGTTATTAACTTGTACATGAATGTTGCCTTATAAAGTAAGCGCCTATTTTGTATTTTTAGCCATCTGAGTTTTTCAAAATATGGTGCCACGTGTTCACAATATGTGATGTCAAAGATAATCCTCACACAGGAGTTCTGAATCCTCTGGAGTTTTAGATTTAGTTCGTTTGTACGGTCAGAATACGAGTATACCTCACAGCAATAGTCTATGTGTGGAAAAACAAGAGTATCAATTAATTTTTGGCGAAGGGGGACAGGGATAAGGTTTCTAAATTGTTTTAACTGATATAGAGTCTTAAACACCCTAAGCGAAATGGATTTTGTGTTCATTCCATGATAAGGTTTTATTTAGTGTAACTCCTAAGTTAGTTACACTATCAGAATAATCAATTTGAACACCTTTTACATTAATCTTTGGCAGGACATAAAGTATAATTTTATTAACATAAATATTACTACCAATGATGATACTTTTGGTCTTGTTTGGATTTAGTTGTAAACAGTTTTCCAGTGACCACTTACTCCTTTTTACATCGTTTTATTTAGCTTGACAATATCTTTTTAAAAGACATGATTTTATTAAAAAGTGTAATAAAAGTAGGAAATAATGTTTGAGCTATCACAACTGGCCTGCAACATGCAGACCGTGTTTATTTGTGACTAAAAATAAACCCATGGGGGCGCAACCAATAGTTGAGATGCAAATGACTTTTCACCGGAAACACCCAATTCCTAATCACAACTTGTGATATTTAAGACTTTTTAACAAATTACTATAAAGATTGAGGCAAGCTTTGCTTGGCGTAAATTCCTAGTGTTGATCAAAATCTGTGATACTAAACACAATTCAATACTTTACTGTAAAGTTTGAGGCAAGCTTGAATTGCTGGAAATTCCTGGCCCTGCACAACTTGGAATACTTAAGACCCATAACCACGTTACCTACGTAGTAATGGTAAAGTCTTCTGTTGCTTGCGCCCCCACGGTTTTATTTTTAGTCACAAATAATCGCGTTATGCCTGTTGTGACGACTCACAAACTATATTCTACTTTTTATTACACTTTATAATAAACTATGTCTTTTAAAAAGATGTTTTTATTTATTTTATTAAAAGAGAAAAACAGATTATTTGTTTTTGTATCTAATTAAATTAAAAATGTATCAAATATAAGTTACCAATTTTTGTAATTTATAGGAATTCAATATAGCCAAGAAGTAGGTAGTAAATACACTATAACGAAGCGTAGGCGATGAGTTAATAACAATCTATTTTTCTGGAATCTATCTCCTCCCCAAAAAATGAATTGTAATAAAATAGGTGGATAAAGTATAACATCTCAATGCATTGATATTAATATATTATAACGCCCCTCAATATAGGCTCATCAGTTAGGTAGGAGCAAGTAAAAATTAATGGAATCGTTATGGAAATATTAATGGAATGTTAAAATATGTACACTTAATTAGAAGCGCATGCATCCACGCGTCCGCTTGCATGGTAATTGCTTCGTCATCTTACAAAATATTCTGCTCGAAATTTTATCAAAATGCAGTGTAACTTAAGCGTTTTTAATGTATTGCAAATTTGATAACTTGCAATACATGCGTGTGCTTCAATTATAAATAATACTAATAAATTATATGCAGGTCAATTTGAGATTAAATTTTGCCCTGTTTTTGTTATCTAATTAAAATTTATGAATCGTTTAAGTGTGACGACACAAATATTTCGGAATCGCAGGAATGTTTTCTGCGAGACTTTGTTTGATAGCCCTTGGTGTAATTTGTATTTATTTAGGTGTCTCAGTGGTGCTACAAACACTTTTTAAGGACCAACACGTTTACAGGCCTGTGGTTCTCGTCTGGAATACTAATCATTCTGAAAGACCTTGTAAGTGGCGGTGAAATTCAAGTTCCTCATTACTTCCGCTAAACGACGAACGCCATTATTCAGAGGTGTCACTGACTGATTTTAATTCCTCTATTGAACAACCCGACGAGAAATCGACCAAGTTCTCCTAAGTAAGGAAGATTCATATGAGAGGCAATGAGTTGAGGAATGTGACATGAACTATTTACTATTTGAATTCGAAAGTTAATATTTATCATCACCTTTGGCATTTGATCCTAAATTTGGTTTTCTCCTTCCTCCCAGCTATCAGATTTCCAAACTTGTACCGTGAAATAATGAACGCGGATAACGGAAAAAGTTGTGCATATTTCGTAATCATGCCATTTCAGAGTAAATATTTAATCATAAGTTATGATCCGGTGGGAAGCATGTAAATAAATGGTAAAAGGTTTTATTTAAAAAAATAAGCGGCCAAATATTCTGTAACTCAAATTTCAAGCATTAAAAAGAGAACGCACAAATCAACGAAAAATTCGAAGTGCGAAAAACCGATCAAGAGTGCTGCTAAGGCGAATAAACTCAAATTATTTTTCAGAAGAGGCACCGTTCAGCGAAAATAATCTGAGTTATTAACGGAATAGGAGTTAACTTTCTAATAACTAACTAACTAATAGGCTTTACTCTCATTAGAGGTCAATATGTAGAGGCTCATCTTTACTCGGATTGAAAGACTTTCGAGGAGACCAGGATTCAATTATTACCTTATTTGCTTAATCACAGGGTTGCCACCTGTGCCACCCACGGAGTTACCCACAGAAAAATCATTCGGATGACTTTGTGCATGTTATGCCGTGGCTAGTCTCGGTATCCTTAAAACTTTGTCATACAGAACGAACACCTCATTGTGTTCGAATTTAGGCTTTAGCCACGCGGACTGTGGTGCTAAGCGCACGCTTTGGACTGATTCGTAATATTGTATGTCCGGCACTCTTGAAAATCTTGTTCCTCTAAAGCCCACAAAAAGCCACTGGGGAGGAGGACGCCTCGGTAGCATAAGATGGCTACTCAGCGCGACAGCGAGGGACCCGGGTTCGAGTCCCGGTCAAGGCGAATGATCTTTCCTCCATGGTACTCTTATTACGAGGTTGGTGCTTGCGCATCGTTTGAGTCGAACGATGTGACGTAGTTTCGATTACATCAAGCGCTAGCTTGGTACGGAGTGTATTGTATATTTGGTTCTTATGTGGTATTTGGATTCAGCAGCTGTTTGAGGAAATATAAAGAGGGAAGATTTTCTTTTTTAGATATGGGGAAGCGGGTTCAGATATGCCAGAGAAAAGACTAATTTAATGCTGAATATGGCTCTCGTACTTAAAAGAGAATTTTCCATATATACCGCAAGTTTTTTTTTCAACGTTGGAGTTAATTTATTGAATGCAAATAAAAGTACCTCCTTGTTATTGCTATAGGTTTAGTATAATTTTTTCAGGCTGTTATACAAGTAGTTAAATTCTGAAGATCAAACCAAATACTTATTCCAAATTGGATCGTCAAAAAGGCATAAGACCTATTTGGAATTTGATTGTAAATACTGACGGCAACTGTACGGTACCCATTTCTTTCCAAGTCATGCTTCAAACGGCACTCAACACCCTACAACAGTAGAAAACTTCAATGAAATACCTTCGGTGAAGCTAGATTAAACCAAATATGGTTTCTATTACGAAGATGCGTGATATCGCGTATGTTGAATTTTTCAGTACTTAGAAAATTTGCTCCTGGATCAGGAAAACTACCTTCTAGATTGTTATAAGATTTTACGGCATTTATCTGTAATAGTTACCTCCATTTTCCACGTCTTCCCCGCATGTGTTGGCTAGGGCTTACACCAGTTTTTCTGGTGTTCAACCAGCGTCTTCAGGTCAAGGGGTTTCAGTCAATCTGCGTCTTTAACTTGTAGACGCTGGTTGGAACACCAGCGAAACTGTTTTCAACCCAAGGCAAGACACGCGGTGAATATGCGAAGAAGAAGTGGAGAGTAATTACTTTAAAATTGATTGAAGAGCAAAAAGGATGGGAGTTAAATTAAAAAAATCGTAGTTATATCGTGTAAACAATGCGCGCAAACACAATGCGCTTCCACCGGTCAGAAGCCAAGTGAAGATTTGGATCCTATCAAAAGGGTTCTTCCAAGACTGTAAGTGTTAATTTTTGTGTATGCTAGATTAAGTTTTATTTTCAGTACTGAAATAATTGTCGTGTAAAACCATCCCTCAAGACTGAATTATTTTAGTTGTTTTTGACTAATTGTTAGTAGGTTTTGAGAACACTATGTTTTCTGAACATTATATCGCCAAATTTAGGCAGTTAATGGTAAATTGAAGTGTTCAGCTGGTTTACATCATCGTGTAATCTTACATTTTAAGTTGAAGGCTACTCATTATATCACTCCCAACTCTTATAATAATAAAAATAAGAATGACCCTTAATTCTGAGCTACAGTTAGAGTTTTATCATGCAGCCTAAAATTTACATTGACGAATAAAAAATAGTTACGCAAGCATGGTTTATCCTATTTTTATATCTTGGAGGAATTATTTTCTCATCTTCTTCGTTAATGCTGTCTTAAAAATTTAAAGAACTGAACCTCTCAGGAAGGTGTCTTTTCGCTTATGGAAAATCCTCATATCTCAGCGCATCGGCAACTCAAGAGCAAGGTGACAGCCGGGAAAATGTCACATGGGGCAACCTTCCAGTCAAGATATCTTCAGAGGAATTATCGTTTTGATTTCCTGGGGTTTCCTTTAGTTCAGACTCTCAAGCTGGCACCTATTTGCTCCTCATACGGATTTATCGGTCATGGGATGGGTCTCAGATGGTCTGAAGCCGTCAGCAGTAGTGTGGGTTAGTTGTGTTCGTATGAGTTTGCTTTGAACTGCGATTAAAACTTTTTGCTATGAACATTTTGTGCGATTTAATCTCGTAGATGTGTTAAATGTTCTTCCTCGCTTATCATAGTCTTGATATTGTGGGTTTAAGTAGGTATGCACCAATGCAGTCAATCCTTTTTCCCCTCCCTCGGTTAAATGAATGGAAATACGCCGATAGGCGGATAGGATTCGTTCCTATAGGCAAAAAAAACTTGACGTAGAGATCCGAAAATGAAAAAAAATAATCAATATCTCCCCCAAAATGATTATATCCGTATTATGTGTCATACTTCTAGTTAGTTTAGCACTTTCGGTAATTGTCGTGAGCCGGATATAAATTCACTTATCGTTTGATGGGAAAAGTGGGAATGAATTAATATTTTATCATATGACTGCTGTAAAAATTAGCATAAAAACGCTACAGCGCGCATAATTTAACCTCAGCAGAGGAAACTACAGTGAAATACCTGCCTACTACAGTGAAATTATAATTAACTTTTTTCAGGCGTTTGTTTGAGTTTTGGTGAGGAATGATAGCAATGGAAAATATTGGTAGCTCTAATTTTATATCGCTTGATATTTTCATAGGATGAGTAATTAAATTGAAAAAATGATTTGACCCACCTTGAATACACTCAAATTGCCTATAAAATTCATGTAAACGTGGCCAATTTAAGCGTCAATAATTTCAGCATTTTTCCAGTATCACATGCTGTGAGGAGAGAAAGACCAAAATAACTCCTGTGATTGAACTTCTTGCGATGAATGGACAAATAAAGTTTTATCTATTCGTCATACCAGGAACGCTTTTCCTTAGGTCATCAGTTATTTTATATTTTGCATCCTCGTTGTCTAAAGAGTTTGATCCTCATGACTTGAATATAAATGGGTGCTTTATGACGGGAATTTTGGGAAATATGCTGAAGAAGGCAGATATAATTAGCAATTGAAAAGCATGAGTGTTATTTTAAAAATTCTTACGATCCTATGTATGATCTCAATTGATTATAATAAGGGATTCAAAAAGCCGATTGGAGACAGAATTTTTAGTATTTCTGCCCACATAGATTTTAATCTTATTCAAACCAATTTCTCACTTTAAAACAGAACTTATTTATTTCAAGAGATATTATTTTTTCTAACATACACTGAGGCTATGATAAAAATGGTGCATCTGTGATCTCTTGGCCAATCCATGTGGCTTGTAGACCTTTTTCATATCAGTATCACCTGGTGTATTGCCCATTTATTTTTCTCTTCAGTCTAATCATTTCTCGCTGTGCGCATAGTTATCGAACATTTATTCTCCCTCACATTTTTTCAAAGGCGGCCAATTAGGTTTTTCGCAAGGCTGCGAACTCGCTCACATCGTTACGTCAACTGAAGATGAGGAGGATGATTAAAAGTAGATATTAATTTATCGTTCCTGAATCAGGTCAGTTGAAAAAACGGAAAGGTACCAATTTTCCTTGTAAAGCGCAATAGATTTTATGCGAACGTTTCTTCACGGTGAGAAATCCGGGTGACTTCTTATTCTCTTTTTCCATACCATCTTCAATACTCTTTCTTCGAAATATTAATAAGATTGAGCTAGAATTTTTTTCTCTCATAGATCTTTCTCTGTAAGTGCCCTGACATTTTTCATTTCAACTTCTCCAGAATATTCATAGAGGCATTTATTATTTCACTTTTCTCCCTTTAAAATCTTGGTATACCTAAAGTTCTAAAAAACATTTATCATGAGAAAAATGTTTTTGTTAATTGGTCAATTCTAATACGACCGGTTTGCAAATTTTATTACCTTTCCAGAAACATGCGTTAATCGTCAGCTGGTTTTATACTAGAATTGGTTCCGTTTCACCAAAAAAAGAGTGATGAAAGTGAAAACTTAATAGAAATGTTTAAACAATGACAATTAGTGAACGTGGTGACGGGGTAAGTTTATTGGTGGTAAGGATATGTACAGCATTCGAACCCGGCTAAGCCCGGCATGACTTTAGGGAGTGTAATAACATTTTTAATGATTTATTGTTGGTTAAGCCCGTACTATAAGTACAGGTAGATATGTTGGTAAGGAATATAGCCAAGAGGTCCACAGTTAAATTGTCATTCCGACGGGTTGAATACCGTACTTTAAATGTAAATAAAGGAAATATATGATCGAGATTCCCATGAATAAATCTCCGCAAGAGCTGGGACTCCATCCTGGGCCCTCGGACAACCAATCACCCCATTCCACGTGCACGTTAGTCAGTACTTATCTCCATCACACTAACCCAACCAGCACAAAAAGCTATCTGGCTAATTAATGTAATTTCATGGATAGTATGTACAAAACGTATCTGGATTAAGCTTCGGTCCGACTTCCAAAAGTTTTCTACTACCAAGATATTTTCTGAATATAAATCGACTTTATCTGAAACGAAAACGCAAGTGATCTAGATTTCTTTGGGTCATTGCTTTAATATGAAAGCAAAAGAATATTCTGTTTGAGTTGCTCTGCATTGAGGTATGGAGAGAACTCTAAGGGCAAGGGCCTAGCCACGTTGAAACAACGGTTCCCGTCAGAACACCGAAGTTAAGCAATGTTGGGCCCGGACGGTGGTTGAATGGGTGACCCTCCTCCATACCTCGTCCAGGCATGGATGGAGAGATGATACTCCATCAAGACCTATACCGGGAGGCCGGAGGGAGACCCAGACCGGGTCGGTTGGAGGGAGGACATCCTCCATACCTGGTACTGGGGTGAGGCAGGGGGAGGCTAATCCTCCATACCTTTACCGAGGTGCTCTTGTCTCGTCTGCAAGTGGCAGACAGGCATGGGGTTGGCCCAATGGACCAAGAAAGGTCTAAGTGACCGGGCTCCTGACGAAGGCCCCTCCAACAACAATCTAATCTAATCTATGGAGAGAACTCAATTACAGTGTTTTATTGACGCAAAATAAATTTGGCCATTTTCACATTGTCTTCAAAGAAAAATCAACTAAGTATTTTTTTATCAGCTACAAATGATGACTCCTTGGGAATTTCATGTTAAAATGAAATTCACAACTAATATAAATTTATAACTAATTGATTTTTATGGGAAAGGGTTAACACTCCACAACAGTTTGAGCCAAAAGATTTAAAAATCTAGATATTGTATGGATAAAAGCGACCTTCATGTATATGCAGCATAACATATACAAACGGTGAAAACATTAAAAGGCGTGCAAATAAATAGTCTTTATGCAGTATGTGGAGTATATTAAGGAATGAGTGGATGTCTAGAGAGGCGAATATCCTATTGTAGAATAGCGTTCTCCTCCCGACTTTAATACATTGCAGCAGAACCTTGGTATATCCAGAAAGCATAATAGTAGGGTAAATGCAGTGGGGTTGGGATACCTGCTTACGGAAAAATGGGGATGTATGGTTTTGGAATGAGAGGGTTATAAAAGAACGTGGGTTGGCCACATAAGTAAGGTAATGGACATATAAGTAATGCCTGTTGCTCACGGTAAAATTTTCGGTAAAACGTTTTATAAAACCGACTAATTTTATAAAAATGAGCTTGCTAACGATAAAACCGTTTTATAAAACGTTTTACGGAATAGGACAGGTTTTTTTTTCCATAAAACCGTTTTATGCAACAACCAATGAGATGTCCCGCTCATCGCGAAGGTGAGCTTTCGTCTCGCACTTGTTTCCGCGATTTTCACCCACTTTAAACAGAGATATCGGAACCAAATTCACCTCACTTATTATGCAAACATTGCAAATTTGTTTAACACTTTCAGCACAACAATTCATCGACTACTTTAGAAATGGTAAACTTTCAAACCTGAGAAGTGCGTTTTTTCCTCTCCGCCATCTTGTGAAAAAATGTCGTTTCCTCTTATCCACTGTACGTGGCGCAGCGATCGAGCAGTTCTTTCTCTAGCATATGGATGGTAGGCCCGTAAGCTTGTTGGGGGGGTGTGGTAAAGGCATATTATAGAGGTGAAATAAGTGTTATCCCTCTACCGGTTGTTCGTGAAAACCTCCAAATATGGCGTCGAAAACATCGAAAAATTAGTCATTTTCAAATGTCTATATCCCAAAAACTACTAGTCACACCAGTATGATTATTACATTTTTATAAATCCGCATTCTTCCTCTACTCCCAGGTATCACATTCAATTTCGTCAGTTTCCTACGTTTCTCAAAAAAAAATTTTGAAAGTGCGAGACAAAGCCTTGACCAATAATCTCGTATCCATGGGAAGCCAAACAAGGAAAACGTAAACAACATGGCAGGAAGTTCATGGAACGTTGAGGCAGTATCCTTCATGTTAGAAGAATGAATTAGAGCCGTAGCACCGTTGAGTGTGATCAGAAAGTAAGTAAATAAATAATACATATAGTTTTTAACCTTACAGTCATCCAAAGAGAGTGCATTTATCACTTCACGTGTTCGCAAAGCGTCCCATAGATGGCAGGACATTGCGGTTTATGAACAGTTTTACCGTGAGCAAGCAAGTACGTTTTACGTACGATTCATAAAACTTTCAATAAAAATTTTTATAAAACTGTTTTATGGAAAATTTTACCGTGAGCAACAGGCATAAGAAAGGAGTGTGCTACGTTGGTTTTTCCACGTTGAGAAAGTGAGCTGAATGAGGAAACAGGTATATTGCAGAAGTGCGAATGGAGTGAGAGGAAGGCGTATTCAGCGAAAATCATGGGTAAATGTGGCGGAATAGACTCTCACGAGGAGGAAAATAAGTAGACATAAGGATAGGAAATCGTGAATGAAGCAGTGCATAAATGTATTAAAACCATAAGAGGTATACAAGGACTGGGGATCTTAAGACTTTTATTAAAGGGTATGTGGTTGAGTGTGCATGTATACGTTTTTTTCCAAAAAATACGTAGAGATTTGATCATTTTCTTACTTATTGGGTAAATTACTATCCCACCGAATCTTGAATTGACTGAAGATATTTTTCGGTCTGTCCGTTTGCCTGCGTTTCTATTATTTTCATCCTTCTCTTTCCGCTCTGCGCCTTCCTACTTAATCTACCACCTCCACGCTACACTACCCCACCCCCCATGCCCGCCCGTTGCTTCCTCTCATCAATTTCCCGCCACCTTCTCCGCATGTAGTTTCTGCTCCTCCTCCTCTCACCTTCAACCTCTGAGCCCATCACTTTCAAAAGCAGCCAGCCACGCAATTTGAGGAGCCCACCCCCCCCCCACCTTCCCCCTCTCCCCTTCCCTACCCTCACCCCTCCCCACCCTGTCTCTTCACTGTCCACTATAGCTCTCCACGTCCATCTTTTCCCTTTGTTTATCCTCTCCACCTAGTGTGTTTTCACATTTTCCTCTTCCCAGAAACACCTCCCACTCCCATCCAAATCTTTTCCGTTCTTCTCCTTGCCAATCCGTGAGCAAGGCGAAACAGCGCCTCTCATTTTCACTTCTGGGAGGAATATGAAGGAACTTTGAACGTGGCTGATACCAGAAGTGAGATTATTTTTAGGAAAAATCGAATCACGATGATGGTCGTCAGGTGTTTTCTGTTAAGGGTCTGCAGCAGTTATTTCTGGTTATATTGGAGGCAATGGAGATGTGGTGTCACCGAAGAATGATGATAAACAAGTGGACGGAGAGAATCACTCACGTCGAACTCTTACGAAAAGTTGGAAGGAAAATAAGTATTATTAAAACTCTGCGAACAAGGAGAGAAAAACTTATCGGGTACATTTTGTGACACAACATCCTATTGAATACAATATTGGAAGAATAATAAATGAGAAGAAAACGTCTATTCTGGAATCCAGTACTTGTATTGAAGAACTCGGAGAAACAAGTTATTTTAGCGAGAATTATGGCTCTTAAACCGATACTTTTCGGGCGATATCGGATGACTTCCCGTGTCTGACGTCATGCTCCTCGTTGCAGCTTTGGGGTTAATTTTCTCCACGGAGCGCGTTTCCAGCATATAATATGATATAATGGTGAAATATAGCCGGTTGGCTGTTTGTAAACCCTGATTTTGGGCAATATACAACTGATTTAGATAGTAATTTTTCATGTACTCGAGGCAGTTATGACAATCTGGTTTTAAAAGCCAGTCCATGCGAATGACCTATTCACTTTTGCATGCACTTTTGCTCTCTGATTTAAAATAGTTGAATCGCTTTATTAGCAGCAAAAATAATTTTATCGTTGCCTTTTCTCTGAAAGTGATTCACCAAAGTCTCAAAACAAGCCTTCAAACATTGTCGATCGCTGGTCAATCAAATACTTTCTCAAATTTACTGGTGGCCCAATAGTTTGTTACTGGAACCATCTAATGCGTAAATGAGAAAGAAGTCGGCTGCATGAGATTGAAAACTTGCGAAAATAAATCGGTGTATATGAATGCCATATCCTCAGGCTTTCTCCGTGATATGAGGGTTTGTATGAGAATTGATCCAGTACAATGGACGGAAACGAAGACTGACTGAAGTGCTTGACCTCAGAAAAGTAATGAGGAGATGAGATTACGAGGAGGCAGAGTGAGTGGTTGGAATGTGGGTCGTGAAGGGGAAAGTATTCGGGGCAGGCGGCGAAAAGAAAGAAAGACAATAGGTTTAATAGACGGAATGAAGGCAGGTACGGCGTAAACAGAGGTGAAGAAGAGGCCTCTGCCGATAAAAATGTATAATTTTCACTTTTTTCGTTTAAACCTACCTTAACCAGTATTTTTACAGCATTCAATCCCCAAGTCAGCCAAATTTGACTCTACTGTATTCAAACAAATATGACTGAATTATCTATTTGGCTCAAGTCATACTTGCCCATTTTGGTACTCCGCAAAATTATTCTATGAAGTAGCATAAGTTTGAAAAAATAATTATTAAATATAACTAAATTTCAATTCCTCCCACGCCAGAATATTGTAAACTTTGAAAGATGAGCTAACCCTCGCGGTTCTCCTTTGACAGTGGGTGATAAAATCTGTAGGCACTCTTACGATTGTTTCCTTCAATTATTTTAAAATTTGTCCAAGTCTTTCTAAATGATTCGCGGTTGCATATGGTAGAACAGACATTGATTTAAGTGGAAATGATGACAACGTTATCGGCAAACAATTAAAGTGCTGGAAACCAGTTTCCATCGAAAACCGCCCTTTCACAATGGGTGCTGCGGAAACCCATTGACCGCCTTGAGATGACGCGCGATAACCGTGCATGGAACATGAACTGATCCCATTGTTTTCTTCCTGAAAAGAATGTTCGGAAGCTTTTTTTGTGACTTCGATTCCATCTGAGAGACCAGCAAGCAAATTCCTATCCAATGGCTATCATTCATGAGGATAGCCATTGGATAGGACACAATATTGGTCACGCCCTCCATATCTTTCAACTCGAGTCGTGCAAGCCTACCTAACTTCTTCGTTTGGTCTTCCAAGTGGCAAATCCAATTGAGTTCAACTACTCCAGTTTTTTATAGCTTGAGTAGAAAAATTGAATTCATACTTTGCCATTAAATTTCATGATTACATTTTGAACTTAATTAGTTTGAGCGAGATGTCACTGCCAAAAAAATCAATGACTTTGGCATCAGTGTAAAAATAAAAAGATTTAATGTTTCTAATGACTCCAAAATATCATTCACTTAATTCTTTATTTTCTAGATGCTAGCCTCTTAATATAACCAGTTTTCTGTGGAACATGGCATGGTTGAGTGATCCAGAAAAACGCCTAAGAAATAAGTTCTAATGCACAAATCGCGTCAAAAATTAAACTGTAGTAGTTCGCAATTTTCCTCGATTGATTTTACAAATTATATTATTACTTAATCTGCTCAAATTGTACAAAAACCCTCGGTTCTTAAAGCATTTTTGTGTCCGATGTGAAATCAACTAGTCAAGTGAAAGCCTCGAATAGGTATATAAATAGTGAATTGACTAGAGATTGAACAATATAAAAATATTTGCCTCATTCGTATTACAATATAAATTTCATTAGTCCTTTTACAGCTTTAAACTTTAAAATTCAATTCTATTATGGCTTAAAAAATCTTACTGAAACGGCCAAATGTAAAAATTTCGCTTTTCAGGAGATGATGTGGCGGATGTTTTACTGCGCCTATTTTAAATTACTGTTGCATTTTTAAATCTCCCCCATGGAACTTTAGATGCTATTTTGTACCCGATTGGCAAAACAGACTTTTGGCTGCTAAAAAAATTTCCCTGAGACTACATGCCGTGAATAACTGATGCCGAGAACTAAGACGCCTTTCTGAAGAAGCTGAGATCTGCTAAATGTATTTGCCAAGTCCTTAATCGTGAAAGGAGGTTTTGGCTCAATTTGAAGGATCATAACGTTTCTACTTTCATTTCTAATATTAATTCGGTATTAAATTATAACGAGAGAAGCTTTATCATAGGCTGCTGTAACTTTTTCAACTTAAATGAATATATGAAATAGCAGTTGAATAGCATTTGAAACAATAATTTATGGTATATGAATCACAACAATTAATACAATGTGAGAAATAATTTTTAATTTCTGCATAATTTTGTGCTAAATCAAAAGTCAAAAGCATTTGTATATTTTTCACTCATAAAAATGCTGCAATAATAATCACGGGTATTTGCGCAGTCTGTATCCGATTGTATTATGTTGCTAGAATTTTGTAATTTAATGCGAAGGAAAGTAATATTAAATATTTTTAAGCTGAAACTTAGGTTTATTATAATTGTAAGGTAATGGAAAGATTGTAAATTAGAATTAATTAATCCATAACACAGAAGCTAGTCGCTAAATCATAACAGGAAGCATTGGCTTGCTTCCAAAGTATCCTTTGAAGATGAACGTACTCACGTATAGCCATTCGTTCCTTCCTGAGCGAGTAGCTAGGTGCTCTCGCAGAATGCTTTACCCAAATAGCCTCATGTAACTGCTTGCGTAGTGTAATAACTCAGGGAATGGTTTATATCCAGGAGCAAAGTAAGTGGTGACAATTCAACTGCATAGAAAAGGAAAATCGCTGAAAAACCTCTTGAGATCGGTGGAATCATGGGGTGTTCGGAACTAGCTGGAATTTTACCATAACTCAACGGTCAAAACACTTATAAATGCTTACTTTTCCTCATAAACGTTTTAAAAATTGTGTATCATGGGTAAATAATTACATGAACATCAACGCTACCTGGAAGGATGAATCAATGACCAACACTTTTAATTAGAAAAACATTTTCATCAGAGTGGTATAACTCTGGGTTTGCTCCTCAAATAGGAAATATAAAATATGGTCCAAGTTTTCTTTCCAGAAAAACACTTGGGATTTATTTGTAAATTACTACTATGTAAAAGTGAATATGACTGAAAAACTATGGTTGTATATTCCTGTTACATGATCCACAAGCGTACTTTCAGTGAATGATCCCGTAAACTCATATATTTGAATCGTTACTCAGCGATGCAAATTCGGTGATATCTCCTTTCTGCTTAAATTCATTTCAAAGATGGTAATTAATTATACATTTAATAATGACGAAGCGTTTTGTTCGTGATTGGATGGCTCGAATAAAAATCGACGGTTTCATTGAGATGCATAACTCTCTCAATGCTAACGAGACATGTTTGTCACCGTGAATATATGTATGTATGACTAGTAGAGTAAAATGAGCTAATATGTCAATCGATTTTCATTTACATCTTATAAAATATAATGAATGCAAATTAAAAGAATACCTAATGTGATTATTGATTGATAAAATTAATATCCTACTGATTAACTAAAATTCGCATCATATCATGGCTAATGGGAAATTTTCGCCACAAACTAATGATAGTCACTTTGGGAAATTTATTTTCTCGTCCTGATCTTCATGATTAACAAACATTATTCTTGTCATTGATAGACACACAGTAGATACAAAAATCCATATAAAATATTTTGTTTTATCAAAAAAGCAAACTAATTAACCATTCATGACATTTTACAATCAGGCAATATGTATGAAGAGCCAGTTAATATTTATGTAAATAATAGATATTAAATAAATATTCTTCGATAAATTAGGAGATTGATGTGACTGTTGAGTGATAAAATTAAGAGTCAACTGCCTTACTAAGCATTGTAACATTATAAGACTAACGGGACATTTGCGTTTAAAACGAAAAGTCTCTTGGGACATTAACTTTTTATTATAAATTTTCATAAATAGCGAAAGTTATCGCTTAAAAATAAAAAAGTAGGGACTAAAATTCTCAGAAGATATTTATATGTTCTTTCTGTATTGCAAACAAAATAGTCAGTCTTTTATTGGCTAACCCCCGGAAACTTCACTTTGAAAGAGCTCCCTCGTTTTCTATAGCTTTTGTCTATGTTCCTGATGATATTTGCTACCTAGCCATGGGTGTAAGATTATCCAAAGTCTTTTGAGAAGTGAGTTTAGTTCGCATTAGTACAGTTTTTATGTTACTTCCTTTTTGACAGGGTCATGTTTTTCCAATTAGTGGGTGCAACCGACGCGCTACTTGTCAAGGCAGGGTGGGAGGACAGCGTCATTTCCCAATGAAGGATTCTTTTTAACCCCTTCCCCCTCTCCTCCCCCGCAGTCTTACGTCATTAATCCTCCCCTCCCCCAACACACGACCTCTCGTTATATCTTGACTCTCCTCTTCTTTCCAACGTCATCCAGTGTTAAGCTGGTTCGTTTCCGAAGGTTTCCGCAAACGGGCAATGCGCCGTCATGCGGAGCGAACGTCATTTGTCATCTTGTCGCCTCTCTTGCGCGCTCTCTTCCCACACCACACCCTACTCTACCCCATTTTAGGATACGGTAAAATGGGGACTTCCGAGAGGGATGGAGTCAAATGCGCCAACTATTCGCCACCCACTAACACGCTTTTTCCGCTACTTCGCGCGTTTTCATATCCAACGGTGCGAACGAGCGAAGAAGGGAAGAGAGCTTCTTAAAATGAGGAGCTCAGCCAGCTTGAAAACGTGTTAAGTCGTCCTTCCGGTTAAAGAGGCTTCAGAGGTCGATTATGCAGTGGATTGAATTAATTTTTGAGAAAAGGGTCAGTAGGTTGGTGGTTGCCGGGTTGGCTCAAACACGCTGCGATAAACGAACATGTCGTGACTCGTCCATTCATGCTTTAGAGATTAGAAATTGGGTTTTGGCAGTTAATCTTCAGTTTGCTCCAAAAATTTATAAATGAATATGTAGTAAAAACCCAATCTTTTAGCTGCTCCATCAGCTCATGGCATATTGCACAGTGACTACCCAAAGACTCACAAAACATCCACACCCTATTCGGGATTTGAACATTCGATCATTGGGCTTCCTAGCTGACACAGCCTGCCGGCTGGTATTTCTTAGTTTAGTTTTTAATTGTAAATCACGCTTCGATAATTTACAATTAACGTATAGTGATTTATATAATCATAAGTGATTTAAATTTTGTTTTAGTCATGGCACCAGGTTGTGACGTCTTTGGCTATTATCATGAACAACATGCTTCTGACTTCCAAAGTGACGGAACAGTATCGATACCTTGAATGTTTGCCTTACAGAGCTTTTTTTCTGGTGATGAAATATTCAAACACTATCTAATGGTCTTTAAACCATTTTTGTAATCACAGTACTACAGTTCGTCAACAACGACGAAATCAGCTAATATTTGCAAATAAATTCATTGTTAGTATCGTCATTTCTCGACCGATGTGATCACAGTGCCATTATAATAGATGCATTAGAATAGGTACTATAAGAGGCAGAATAAAGGCACCTCGGAGGAAATCCTGTTTTGCGGTTGACTTCTGCTACAAATTCAATTATGCAAAGACTAATAAAAATTCTCGCTTGACATTTGAATTCTTAAAACGTTGGATTACCGTTTCTGTGGTCCTATCCTATGAGAAGAAAATCATGGAGTATTTTTCAACTTATCTTCTTTTTTCTCTGGAAAAGGGCCATTGTTTCGTGATTCCCAGAAAAATGGTAATGCTTTTGCTTACTCGTTCAACTGGGAGGGAATAGAAAACCTTGGTTGCAATGTATTAATCATTTTGCATGAATGTTTTGTTATATACTCTATAAACCATGGCTCCTGGGCTGTATCGCAGTCTGTAAAATTCATATCTGGATTACTTCTTTTACTTCCCGGATATGAAAAATTTATGGAAACATTTTAGGCATATAAATGATTATCCCTGGTAAATAAAAAGTGTAATTTACTGATTTTGAGTTACACCTTTGAAAGTATGTATCTAGTTTTTCTTTGAGGTAATGTATTTCAGCGCTTTATAATTGAATCTAAACAAAATATATTAATTCATTGGGGAATAATGAGGATCTTTTGCTGAATTTAAATGAACATTAAAGGAATCAAAAGACCTCACTGTGACGGTGAATTGATAAACAGTCGTTCTTAGAATTGGAAAGCTATCCTCAGTAGAAATTTATATGATTTTTGATACGTACTCGAAGATTCAATTTCCTTATAAGAAAATTCATTTTGATGCATTTCCCTCACATAGCTTTGAAATATGCATTGTACAATCCAATAGCGTACAACGTTACCTAATGTAACTAGAATATGTAATACTCTAATCAGAAATGCGGAGGTTACTTTTAAAAAATTGGGAGGAAGCTATAATGGCAATGAAAGCAGATGCCACTGAAACAATGGGGAATGGAAACCTATTAATTCTAATGTGACCCAAATGATCTCGAACTTGATGGTCTTGTCGAAAGCTTGACAGGATAAGGAAAGAGACTATGGCATCGATCGACAACCAATGGCACGCGTGCTACCTGGGGGCATACCGGAGAACGATACTCAAACTCTCCGATGCTCAAACTCTCCGATGCTCAAACTCTCCGATATTTTATGCTTTGTTTTTCATTAAATGTTTTTGCGAATTCAATATTTTTCTTTGTTTGTGGCCTTAATGCAACGAATATTGGCAGTAAATATTTATTAAATTAAATTATTAAAAAAAAGTTTTATGTTAAACAATTATCAAAGCTTTATGTTTACTATTGATGCTTTTATTGCGATTGTTATTTCGTTATACCATGGTATTTTTATACCCTTATACTGCATCCTTTTCCTTAAGAAAGAATACAGTAAACACTCAAACATAAGGGTCTCTTATGCCCAGCTTGAGTTTAATGGCATATATAATGTGGCACGTATACAACTATTGGTTGCCGACCGCTGACTACGTTATTTCCACCACGTCGTTTATGTTGCTAAAGTTTTACGAGTCGTTACCTATAAAATACTTAACTCACGTAGTATTATATCAAGTATTTGAATATCTTATCACGCGTCGCAGTATTTTAAGTGTACGTTTCAACTATACCAACAATGTCATTCTTGAAGTTCTCTTCTATCTTCTGGGTGTCATAGTCAATCAATAGTAATGTCACCAATCATATTTAGTCACTTTATGACAGTGAACATACTTTTAGGTTTCACAGCTTTGGAAGAAATGAACACTTATGTCACAACAGCATGTTAACAAAATTGAATCATCATATTACTGAAGAAAAATGAACTAGAAAGGTTATTTAAACGCTAAATTTGGCTGGTTAACAACAAACATTTATAAATGTTGAGGATTAAAAATTCTTTAGTGATGAAAGGAGTAAGAGAGAGCAAGAAAGGCCGGAGTAGACTGAGAAGACATTCTGCCTCATCAAAAGTTTGCTCAGCTAATAGCCCTCGACTTTAAGTGAGAAAAGTCGTCATCGTTTACACATGCTTGAAGGCACACACTATTCGAGGGATATGAGGGGTGGTCAGTATCAGCAGCAAACAAAAAGTAGAAATGATGTTTATCATGCCGGTCATAGTGTGTTAGTAATTTGAACAGGACTCTGCAAACCCAACTAACACACAGGCTTGTAAGTTGGTGGAAAAAGTTTTTGAGAAAAAGTCCTTACACGTTGAGAAAATGGTTCACATTTAGTAAAATCTTCTCGGGTTTGCCACCGGGTAAGGTTTTTATGAATGAGGGAGTCACTCGTCGAAACGTTTGCCTTTAAAAGCCTTACCCGATGGCAAACCCGAAAAGATTTTACTAATATTATTCGCCGGGAAAGCCTAAGATCTTTCAGGGTTCACATTTGTTAATATAGGCACTTCTTTCTCCAATAAAATTTTTGCGTTTGCTATAAAATGGTGGAAATGGCATTTAAATAATTTAGATTCTTTAAGTCTTTCACCATATAAAAATATGGGCACAGAGTTAAGATGTGGATTAATTTGGCAGCCAAAAGGTGTATTGGTCAGTAGGTATAGTTGAAATTAATCATGAATCGTTTAAAAGTAAAAAAAGGAAAAGAAACATGCATGCATTCTCAATAGGATATACCTGAAGAAAATGTATTTGTAGAAAAAAAATTACTACATCCTATGACGTAATCATGAGTGACATTTTAGAAGAGGCGGGTTCATAAAGAAAACATTATTTACCTCAACGCGGTAACTGAAGCAAATTCAGTGTAATGGCATTGAAAAACCTAAATAATTTAGGAACTATTCAGATATCCGGTAAGGATACGATATGTTTCAAAAGGTAATTTCAAGATCTTTTATATAATAACCAAAAAATGGTTTTGATTCGATAAAAAATAAATCACTTTTGACAATTTCTGTCCTATTAAAGGATTATTTCTACAATATCTATAATTATTGTGGGTGTAGTCAGGTTTCACAATTTTATGCACTTTACAACGAATTACGCATCGCAAATGTAGCATTATATGATTCATTTTTTTCATATTCTTTACATTAATAAAGAACAAACGATGATGAACTGCTCACCAGGTTTACTGAGAACTCCGCACGTGCTTGTAACTTATGCCTCCTCTGATATTTACCGGGGAGGACGTGGGCTTCGAAGAGAATCGTCGACTCTGAATTCAATATAAGCGTCAATAACTTACCCCGTTAAATTAAACGTAATGGAAACAACTCAGCGGCATGAGTTGTATTTCCTCACCTACCATAAATTCGATCCGTGGGGAAATTCCGCGGTGGTGTGGCGGGCATTTTCAAAAGGGTAGGCGAATGGAAAGGTGGTGGGCCGCGGGAGAGCAAGGAGAACAGCGCCCATGTTTCCCTGGTGAGGCCCACATGTATGTGACGGATGTGATTTACAGGTGGTGCGCGCCAAAACCCGCGGGGGACCACCTCACAGCGCCCGTATCCATCCTTAGAACAGTCCGAGAAAAAACAATGAAGGCGGGAGAAAAAAATATATGACGAACGGGAGGCGAAAAGGAGGAAGGTATCCGAACTCGATGTATACAAGGAGCCGTAGGCAGAAGAGGAGGATATTAATGGAAGGGCCCGCGGTGTGTTTGTACTTGCGAAAGGAGAAAGAAACAGGAGAGCGTGTCGGAGAGGGTTTGGTTCGGAGGTAAGTTGAGAACTGGAGGGAGAATGTGAGAGGAGAGGGTGATAGGAAAAAGAAGATACGTATGTACCTGGCAGTGGTGAGCCCGCCCGAGGCCTATAGTGGGTGAAAAACCTATACGGTTGCCAACCCTTCCCTATTATCACCAGGTAGGTAGGTATATATAGAGTGGCCACGAAATAGGGATATTGGAAATTAAGTTTTTAATAATATTTTAATATTATTATAACAATAAGAGATGGAACAAGCTGTATAGAATTTACATTATGTTATGTAAAATTCAAACTCGGCTGAATCTGATGGTTCATTCGGTGATGCAGGTTCATTCGTGTTACGTTCTAACTATAATGTCACGACCAGCATGTTAAGTAATGGACACGAAACAACAGGTTTAATTTGTGTTGCTGCGCTTTGCATTTGCTTTGCTTTAAAAAATGATTGACGATGCCTCATCAGCCTTAACGAATTAGAAAGATGCTATTATCTAAGTTCATTTTTGCTATAGGGCCCTTACATTTGGCAAAATGAATTTTGATCCTGCGATCGCATCGGGAATTATTTCGCTTGCGTATATTGTACCTAAGATATTTAGGCGAGAACGTGTTCATATATTTTTTTTCAGGGATTTACCAATCTCGGCTCCTTGATGCTAAGGCAGGCTCGATTACCAGCAAAAAATTAGATTCATTTTGCAGGACGAACAGGTAATCCCCGCCCGATTAGGTGCCACACTAACTATGATCGAAGCCTTCAATAATGCTTGTGGTAAGGATGGATAGCCCCATTTATTATTTAGCTGTTATAAATATTTTTTCCATCTTCCTATGTCTGCATGGGGTGATAGTTAATTTTATGCTCCATGTGTCTGACAATAAATGAAAACCATACTGAATGTCGCTTGGTATATTAGACTTTATACCTACATATTTTAAATAAGTTATCATAATCACCATCGCCTCATTCCGCTTGAAGTGCCCCTCATGATTTTATTTTTCTTCAGAAATTAGTGTCTCGTAGTACACATAGTACTAGTAATACTAATCAGTAGTGATATTTTTACCCGCTTACTACATGTTCGGTACTGTCAATAAGATGGTGGATGTCATGCAGCTTTTTTGTATTACATATTAAGATGTTATAAAGGATATGAAAAGAAGGCTGAACATGATGGAAACTGGATTCCGAAGGAGATGTCGCTGCGTAACACTAATGGATCATGTTCCTGTTGTAGCCTGAGGGAATGAATTGGTGTGCAAAAGAAATTTGCCCTAAACATATGAGAAAACAAATTAAGAAGTAACTTTAGGAGTACATTTCTTATATTCATGATAAACAATTATAACTTGTAGGTGCTATTTCCACACTTTTTATTCCCCGACCAGGTTTCAACACAAAAGTGTCATTATGAAGGTATAAAAAAATACACTAAAGTAATGAAACCTTGTTGCTAAATAAGTGTGAAAATAGCACAGTAATACTTCATCATTCATCAGCAACACAAAAATATGTCATTGTATTGATATATATTTAGAATACCAACGTACGGGACCTCGGTGTGTGTTTTTATTGGATACCAAAGAGCAGAAAAAAAAGAACTTAGATATGCGGGCCATGCCAAATGCAAAGAGAGCGGGAAGAAGGTGAAATAATACAATTACGTGAAGATGGCTGGCGTTGAAGAAGGTATTCGATTAATGGCAGCTATGGCTCTAAATAAAATTGCTGCATTGTTTGATGGAGATGTTAAGATGATTAAGCTTTTCTTACTATTCGTCATACCCCTCATCACCCTATATGGCTATTCTAATTTTTATTATTCCCCGCTTGCCTAGCATTCATCCCGCTGTTAACACCTTCAGAACCTTGCCGAATACTTCCTAATTCGTTATCCTTTCAATACATCGCACTTTTTATATTGCCATCTTCACCAACTTTTCAAACGCCTGCAGTCTATACTCGTTTTCTCTCATAAGAGATAAGCATAAAAAATGTAAATTGCGTACATGTAAACGTTGCGTTAAAATATAAATTATACTTTAAAAAATAATTTTTCCAAATTATCTATAATATGAATGGTTTTAACGGTTTTCAAGAGAAATTAAAAAAAACTGCAATAATCATAAAAAATGTGATCTCTAAAAATGATGCTTGGCCTCTTTTGGCTTGGACCCATTATTTTTTTTATTTATTTTGATGTGTTTGTCGAAAAAATCAGACTATTGTCTACTTATAATGTTCTGTACTTCAGGAAATAGCTAAAGTTACTACTTTCGGTGAAGTTGGTTATTATCATTCTCATGATATATATTTTATCAATTTGCACATTTATAATACTCTTTAATGACGAATAAAGATTCCACACTAGTGTTAATTTCAACTGAATTCAATCCGTTCTGGCGTAACTTTGTGGAAGTCCATTTTCCAATGGCAAGGCCAACTATGTTTAAATCCACCGAGTATTTTACTGGTACAACTATTTTCAACACTACGGCGTCATCATCAGGCACTTAATTTCAACTTTTAACATTCTCACGGAACCTTCTCTTGAGTCGGTATCATCCTTGAATTAACTACCTGTGAGTCGGTAGTGATAGGCATCCCTGAGGCAAGAGAAACGGTGAGATGAGAAACATTGGAATGGAACTAGAATAAAGGAGCAGACCGTGATCTCAGCTGGAATGTTTGGTTTAATGGTGTTCATTCCCAAGCTACAGAGGTAGGGAGGGATCGAGAAAGGCTGCTTACGAGGTGTTTGTAATTGGGAAGAGGATTAATTCAAAGTATGGTGTTAGAGGAAAGTGCTGAATCATGTTTACACGCTGCAGTGCCCACACCAGCGCCAACATTCCTCAAATATTTCCATCGAACTGAAAAAGTCTCGTGGACGAGCATTTTCGTCTGGCATTTCAACAAGGAAATTTTCCGTTAGGTACGCGTAGCCATGCTATGAGTATTGCGCATACTCATCTTGTGAGATCTTGCGTAGCAGCATTTTCATTGCAAATCTTATCCAGAAATCCGACCCACACAAAAGAGTCATGCCGGTACAGATTTCTGCATTACATATTGGCGTTGAAAACGTTTCGTAAAGGCATGTGTATTTTTGTATTTGTACTTGCACTTTTGTATTTTTACGCGAGACTTAGTCATGTATATCGAAATCATTTCAGCAGATGCAATATTGGACACTGAAAGTGGATGCACTATTTCTTACAATCCGTACCCTCGGAAAATTGTGATTCCTTTTATCCATATTACATAATTTTCCAACACCACTCGATATTGCCTGAATCTTCTGAGTGTAAAAGGAGCGATCACCAGGATGTGCTCAAAGTTTGCCCTCCATATCATGGACGGTGGAATTAAGCGCACGCTTTGATTGATTTGTGGTATGATATGTCCGGAAGAGTGCGTACAAGATAATAACGCAGTTCAGCATTCTAACCTACGACCTCCGACCGGCGTTCAAAGGCCTTTCGATGAGACAGACATGACGTAGCCACGGTGCCATCATAGTTGAGTAAAAGCCGAAATGATAATCGGTTAATGCTTTCGATGTCATGTTATCCAATATTAAACGTCAATTATTTGATGATTAAACATTTAGAAACTATCTAAGCTTGCTCGTGAAAACCTATACGTAAATCAGCAGAGACAAGTTAAAATCCCAGTTCCACCGTTGTTTACTGTAAATCGAAACATATAGCCGCTTCATCATGAAAAAATGGTTGACGCTGGAATGGAATGGCAAAAATACACCTTTTTACTTACGATAACACTAAAAAATGTTTTAAATACCAAGTTTCGATGAAGTATACTGACTTGGCTTAGAAGACAATGAAAATTAAACAAATTTTTCACAAATAGAATCAAACGTCTGGAATTCTTCGGTCACCTGATTTGCTTCCCTAGATAGCATTGAACAAGTTTACAGATTGGCTGCATTTTATTTTGCTTTCTCGGACGATTCTGGTGGTCCGTTTTCCAACAGTACTACTTGTATAACTGAACTGTTTCTGTCAACTGCACTTTTGTCTTCGCCGGAATTTAGCTTGAGCATCCATATCAGGGGTTCTCAACCTGTGTTGGTTCGCGGCGCACTATTTCTCCGCGCGGAATATAGCAGCACACCCCTAATGTAATGCCGGCCTCGGTGGCGGTGGGGTAACGTCCTCGCCTGCCAAACCGAAGGCCGCGGGTTCGAGTCCCGCCTGGGGAGGATTTTTCACCTCCCAGGGCATGTTTGTGTGTGCTGTGTTACATTTGCGAGTTGATTTGTAACTCAGATTAAAGGGATTATTATTATTATTATGTAGAAGCACTTCATGCGTGCTGTAGAGGAATTTTGGGGCAACGTTAAAGGGAGCAGTTCTGAAATATCAAGAGCCAGGAGGTTACACGAACCACTGGAACGCTCGATAAACACGTTCATCACTACCGAACCCTAGTTTGCATAGCGTGTATTTTCAGTTCTCTAATATTAACACCTTTTTGAAGTGTTCAGTAAAACTTCTAAACATTTTATATACAAACTTGTTTTATGAGATCGTACTTTCCTAATACTTTTTTCGAGGCACAGTCCAGCAATTTCGTGTCTTACTAGTGTGCCGAGACACGCCATTTGAGAACCCCTGATCTATATCCTTTAAAACCCACAAAAATATGCAGGGAAGAAAGACGCCTTGGTATCTTTAGTGGCAAAAGAACTCGGCGCGATATCTAGGGGTCCGGGTTCGAGTCCAGGTCAATGTGAATGATGATTTCTCCGCGGAATGTCTTCGCTTATGTGATGATAATGAGGCTGACTACTATAATGGTAATACCGTGGCCAGCAGGTTTCCTCAAAATGTGTATATTAAATTAGCTGTGAAGCATCATGTATTTCTCCACATCTGCCTTGGCTCGAAGATTAACAGCTGTCAGGCTCTTAAAATCTGACCGTGATCTTGATCCATCGGAAGATTGCCCACATTCATGAATTCATTTTAAGGATGGTAATCCATTATTCGCAAAGATAAATGCTGCTTCTATATGTCACGGTGGTCTTCATGGTGTCAGTTACCTCGGATAACGGTGCATGAGGACGAGGCACTGTAAATACGTCGTCCTTGAAATGAGTGGTTATGACCACGGATCAGCAGGGTTGAGGCTGGTTGGGAGGGGGAGAGCCATCTTTCAGGGGTGTGGTGATGGAGAATTGTTTTACGGTCGGACAACCATATCCAAAGAGCACATTTGAAATTATGATGTGATTTGTGGAGACGACGTACGATTACGACGCACGACGTACGATTTCCGTTCATAGAGTTAGTTTTTTGTACTGCAAAGTTTTCACACTGGAACAGTAACCATCACAATAGCTCTCACAGTCTGTTACACACTAATGTTTTTATTATTGTCTTATTCCCAGAGAAGTGTTTACTTTGATGAAAAATAATTTAATGAGCAAGTTTCTTTAAGATATAAATCTTTGAAACAGAGGGAATAACAAAAACCTTTTCTTTCATTTAAATATTTATTGAATATCCTAATATTTTTTGTAAGATATTTTTAAAAGATTTTAAGGTTATGTCGAGGCATTATTGGTCACTTTAAAGCCCAAGTTTTCATCCAGGTGAATTGGTGTTTGGCCTTTGAAGCCAATTTTCTAAAAAAAGTGCATTTACCATCACAAAGTTAAAGCAAACTTAAATATGCGTAATATTTTAGGTCTCAAAATCGTCAGTGCAGTGTTAAATGGTTGTGTCATTATTATTATGGATAATAGTTACCTTTGGCTGTTATTCTATTTTCAACTAAATTATTTTTTCTTGTATATATGGTTTGTATCAAATTTCAAAAACTAACCGATTTTTTTGTAGTTTCACAACAGTGCGAATAAGATCCTTATTCAGCCAATGCATATGCGTGCAAGTACAAGGTGTAGTTCTTCCGGTACAAAAAGAGATTAATGCATTTTGCATTTCTTCAGGGAAATAAAATTTATAATTTCTTTTTAAGGACCTGTTCTATGACATAAAAACTAATTAATCTTTTTTCACGAAGAAATCGCCACACTTTGGCTCTTAGAGTTGATAACTCTTTGAAAATATGGCAAGTTTTTATTTATTATTAAGATAACTTTTACATCGACACTGAGGAATGTTACTTATGATGTTTTTTTACTTCTTACAGGTATGGGCCAATAAAAACTCATTTTCTCCCCATTGCCAAAGAATCTACCCATTGAATCCACTGAAGGAACATCGAAGATAAGTTGCATGTTGTGTATTGAGAGGCTAGCTTTTGAATCTATTATATTTTAACTGCACCATTGATATAATACATACTTAAAACCTTATTTTTTCCTAATAACGGAGAATAATGATATGAATTATCGGTGTTCCCAAGCAGTTATATATATTCGTATTTTTAATAAGACGACGAGCAATAGTTAAGTAATCGACGGAAACAGAATTATTTTTCGCACTGTCTATTTAAGTTTTTTCACGAAGCCTAAAGTTGGCTAATTAAATCGTATGACGATGTACAAAATTAGCTTTATATGCGGTCTCAATAAGTATATCGCTTGCCGCTACTGTGCAACTGTTTCAATTTTTTTTCTTCCCATTTATTTTACTTTGGTGGAGTATTCATTCTTTTAGAGCTCGATTGAAAAATAAATACACTCATTTTTCTCTCCAAAAGATCAGACTTTTATAGAGTATCTGTGGAGCTTACATTGCAATATATTTTTTTCAATTCGCTAAAGCTACGATGAAAAAGACGTCTTAAGTGCGAGATAATGTCTCTCTTTATTATTTCACTGGAGTTATATATGTACATGGCGTTTTATCAATCTGATTTTATACTCGTCATCAGTCATTCAGTCTACGCTATTTATATTTTTGTATCATATTATTTTGGTCGAAATGCTACGCTATAACATTAAAATTCTGCCATACCTCCATGGTTCATGAAATAGTGTATGAATATGCAGAAATCACTGATGTCATTCTACGAATTGAACTGAGCAGATTATTATTCGCTGTTTGGAGCCGGGTGACATTCTGGATAGTTATAATAATAATAGCCCGTTGTGATCCATGACGGAGAAGAGTGTGACACTGGAAGAAAGTAGAAGAATAAGGTTCGGAGGTTTGGTGGTTTTATTAAAAAAACCGCCGGGAGTTTGAAATAGGAGTTCGATTGGATCCAAGATTGAGGTGACGCGATCGAGATGCGAGGGGGGTGGTTGCGGTGGTTACAAGTGAGGGCGGAGGAGAGGAAGCGAGGAGGAATCGGCGTGTTTGTGCGTGGCAAAGGCTGTTGTTTTATGCATGAAGTGTGTGGGTTCTCTCCCGGGGAGTTGACGCGCTAGGGTGTGGAATGGGTCGCGGCCGACTTTTCAAGAGTGGCGGCGGTTGGTTGTGGGGAGGAGAGGTATTGGGGCGGGAGAGTACCCTTATCGACAGGGTAGGAGGGTGTCAGAAGAGAAGGCGGCATCCAGTGTTTACCACGGTGCGGGTATTTTCGCAGGGTTCAGCCCCAGGAAAGGGGATGGGAAGCGACGGCTATTCTTGCCCGTTTGCGGCGCCTCTCCTCAAATGGTTTCCAAGTGGCTGATACTCCGACGTGGGCTGAGAAGCGTAGCGCCTCCCATTTTATAAGACGGGAAACACACACACACACAACCTTCTTCCCTTTCTTTATAACCTCCTTCCCGACCCGGAGTGCATTGGGATAATTCTATATTTGGAACACTTCAGGGCTGCTTCCTCCTCTTCCGGAACGCTGATATGTAAACGAGGTCGGTTGCAATAGGGGGAGTAAAGGCAGTGTTTATTTTTAATTCTTTTTTCACCCTCTTCAAGTAGTTCGCCGTAGATTAGGAAATTATGGAGTCAGCTGGGAAAGGGATTGTGTGGGTATCTACCCCCACTCGATGGCTCCACTTGCCATGCGTGTTGATTCTGTTGCATTAGGTCGATGATTGTCAAATTGACGTTCTCCAAAATTGAGCGGTCTAATCCACAATTTTCTATTTACCAATAAACTCGTGCTGTGTTCCATTACCATCGTCCTATTTTGATCCATCGTTTTGTAGCTGGCAATAGTCCTTGGAGCTTCTTTTTCATATTCATCATGGGCAAACACCAGGCCGGTTGATAACGGAAAAGGTAGTGTTTTTTGAGTATTTTTTCTCCTACATTTACCTCTTCTCCGTAGATTAGGAAAGTATGGCGCTAGCGTTACATTAAGTCGATACTTGCAAAAGTAACGTTCTTCAACGCTGAGCTGCTAAATCCGGAATTAAGAAGTGACCAATCGACTAGTATTTCCTGAATTATCATCGTCCTATTTTTAGCCATCACTGAATAGCAGGCACTAGTTCCTGGGAATTATTTTTTTTACTTTCAACATCAGCAAATATAAAACGAAATATTGGTTTGCTACACCTCTCTAATCCACTATCCAGTCTTCTATTTTGTTTTGTTTCCATGTATTATGTCCAATTGCTTTATCCGTTTTAGGAAATTTTATTGATTTTTCTCTCAACAATACAGGCTTAAAATATAGTCTGCTATGGATATATATTTAACTCACCGAAAAATGTTTCCTCATTAGATACTCACCGTCTTTGACCATAGCCGTGCTCCCGCTCAGTAGAGGTATATGAACTAAATGTTTTTAGATCTATGTGATATGCTTCATTAATAGTTTATGAGTCTATTTCTAAAAATTGTGAGTAAAACCTAGTTTCTTGCGTTGATTGAAGCTTCGTACAGCGATCAATAGCTGTGACTGACTTACATCTCAGAATCGCTGAATGACTGCGGAGTAACTTCTTCTAGGAAAGTGAATACAATCATTTTAATGCTAATTAAAATATGTTGCGAACGACTAGCAAAGAATAAAACTACTAAATATTTATTATTTACTAAGTTTATCAACCGGTTAGGGTAGGTTTAAATGGAATTCAATAATACTCTTCTAGATTTTAACATTTGCTGGGCCCTATCTACGTACTTAATGTCTTTCTTCATCTCAGCGTACGCCCTGACGTCTTCATCCCGTCCATAATACCTACTCTCTTTCTTCCCTTTCCCCACCTACCCAACATCCTCCCTTTTATCATTCTCTTAAATAACCTTTCACTCCTCATTACCTCTTCCAACCACCTACTTTGCCTCCTGCAAATCTCATCCAGCCTATCTATCCACCTATCATACCAAGCTCTTCCTCGTTCATCTTCCTTTCCGTCCACCGCACTATTTCCATTTAGGCCTGGGCGATATATCGAATCGTAAAATATCGCGATATTCTAACATATCGCCAATCCGATTTTGAGTTTTTAAAATTGACGATATATCGTTGCTCGATAAATATCGTCTTGTCGTGCAATATCACGATCTTTTATCGTGATATTTATCGTGATAATATATATCGTGATATTTTATTGGGGCGCGATATCGTGATATTTTATCGGGACGCGATATAATGATATTTTATCGCGATATATATCGTGCCCCGATATCTTATCGTGTCCCGATAAAATATCGGGGCACGATAAGACGATATTTATCGTCACGATATGAGTAATCGATATCGCCACATGACGATATGCTAAAATTATCGTATCCCGGCATTGAATTATCAATATCGCCCAGGCCTATTTCCATCCTCCTCCAAGCCCGCAATCTGATATAAATACCCGTAATTTCTTTCAGTCTTACATTTTGCTAGAACCCTTTGCGTTAATCAAATAATGACAATAAAAAAGTTGCAGAAGGTATGCAAACAGTTCATCGAAGGAGTCCGATACATCTACAACTGCATACTACCATCATTACAATAAGGTTTTGCACTTTTCTACACTTTTTATTTTTTTAAACACACTACGCGTTTCACCAATTTGATGGCTTCGTCAGGTGTAGTTGATTTTATACATACTACCTTGCAAGCCACCTCAGAGAAGTGCGGTAGGGCGTGTTAGGACACCAGCCATGGAAAGGCGGGGAATAGGGAAAAAGAGAGGACAGAGGTTGTTGTGTGTTAACGATCTGTCTTAAGATAGTATCACTCTGTATTTGTTATAACCCCTAATTGTGTGTATAGAAGAAGAAGGAATTTTTGTACTTACCAGTTCGGCAGTGTATCTCTCTTATTTTGCCAATCCTATCAGTTCTAGAGATTTGGCGCGGGAATTAAATAATAATATCCATTTCTTTTTGAAACGGGCCTGCTCCGATTTTTTCAAGTTATCTAAGCCTCCTAAGTATAGCCTCCGATTCTCTAACGGTTGCCAACCTAATCCTTCTATCAGCAGCTGCAGAATTTACTGTACGATTACAGTAGTTTTTAACAAAGCATGCGGCTTTACTTTATGTTTGAATATAATTCGCTAATTAAATCTTTCTGTGCAGGATCCCGAATTCTCGCGGCGTATTCAAGATGTGGCTAAACCAGGGAAAAATAGCAGCTCTATTCACTTTTTCACTAGTGAGCTTTCCTACTACATATTTGCATGATAAATCGTTGTTTCTTTAAGGCAACGCCACAAATGTTTCGTATGCGTATCCCCCCGTTAGGTTTGTAGTCAAGGTGATTCCAAAGTATTTCACTTCATCTGACTCCTTTATATAAACCATCTGACCACTTTATAGAAATGGCGTCGGTGTGGTTTCTTTCCTAAGAAGTATACTACACTGCTTTTACTAAGGATAAGTTTGAGTCCCCACTCAAAGTACCACGAGCTAATGTTGTTGAGGTCCGATGAGAAATCTTTTAAGTTAACATTTGTGGCAATTTCTTAATGTCAACGTTAAACCTCTGTTTGACACCATTGCGCCAATATTGGGTCAGTATAAAATTGCTGCTTGGGAAATTTTCCATTGTAAACACAGACGTGGTTAGTTGTCCGACATCTACTACCATATATATACTCGTACTCCTCCCTGAATACTATACGACGAAGGTCTTAATAAAGTGTTGAGTTAATCAGTTATTTGAGTTTTTCATTGTTTTCGCTCGGAAACTAGTCTTTGTGTTCATTTCTCGGAATAAAAAACTGAAGTTATTCTGAAATTACTTCGTTCTATTTAAAATTGCTATATTTCGATAGCTTTGTAAACACGTTCAGTATTGTTCAGTGATTGTGCTTAGTTGACATTTTATTGAGATTACGGTCATGTCATATCGCTGAAAATGTACCGAGAGTACCTTCGCGCACTTTTATTTCGCATCAGTAAGTATCAAAGGCGCCAGACAATTATCTGGCTGAAATAAAGAAAAGATGGAAATTTCAAGATTTTTCAAATGTCAGTGCGGCGTGAAAACTTGCTTTGGATGAGAGAAGGAGATATTCCCTGCGACAGCCGAATGTACCAAGGTATCACTGCATTGCTCGTACGTCTATAAAACGTCACTTGGAATCATCCGCAGACGACTGCGTGGGCTTTTAATCGATGTGGCTGGTGTGGGCGAGAATAGGGGAGGAAGCCAATGGAATGCCCCATCCAAAGCCGCAGCCTCATTTCTTTGGAGTTATTTTGCGGTCAGTCTATTTATATTAGTGAACGCCTTTCCTGCGTGATTAACACAGAATGGAATCTCCAACATGGAGAGTCAAACGCTGCAATGACTTATGCCTAAGTGAAATGGAAAAAGTATCACCTCTCTGCCAGAAACCGAGAGCTTCACGAAGCTAAATAATTGACGGTCAGAGGTTTATTGGCATTATATTAGCTATATTTGAAAAAAGAGCTATCAGTATAAAGTATTGAAAAAATTGTCATTGATTTAGAGGTATTTTGTGCCTTAGTAGATAATTTAACTTAAGATACAACCTGCAATACAATAAAAAATACTTCTTTTAACGTTGCAATAAAATCTATTTCCCTTCGATACATGAAAACTGCTACAAGAATCGGAAAAGAGGTAGAGCGTCATAGTCAATATAACCGTAGTCAATGTCTTAGTGAAATGGAAAAGATTATTGCGTCTCTACCAGAAAATAAGATCTTAGCGAAGCAAAATCATTGACGGGCATAGCACTATAGGTATTATCTACATAACGTAAAAAAAACTTTTTTAACTCAGAGTAAATTATGCGAAAACCTTTCAATGTCTCGTAGTGTTTTTTTTAGGCCTGCAGATAGCCAAGTACTTATGTTTTACCTTAGTATTACAGTACATCCCAGCCTTCTTAATGTTACAATGTAGTCTATTTTCCTAGAAATCTCCAAATATGCCGCATCATGAATTAGGAATGCTGGATAGCATAGAAATCTGCGCATTAGCCCGGTAAGCCAATGGTCCGTGGTGCGAATTCCAGTTCAAACAGATTTTTCCTCATGACTAATTCTACGCATGAAGATTGCAAGTTACATCCATGCTTAGACTATGCGTATTGTACTTTTTTACAAAAATATCATGCACAACTCTATTTTACGTCCATTTAAGAGCATTACTTCGTAAAAATTCCTTTTCCAAGTGTAATATAAGTATATATTCCTGTTTATATCAATGGCCACGAAATAATTCTCCTGGTGGGGACGTAACCATAATAATTTGTTTTTATTTTTTCTGGTTTAAAACTAAATCATAAATATTTCTTGAAATCTGAAGGTTGGTTAATTTCATCCATCAATTCTTTCATTTTCATTGCTAACTCTATTACATCCCGGTATTCCTTCTAACTCATATCCCTCTTTATTTGGCCCATTATCCCTGTATCTTCTTCGTGGTATCTTCCCTTCTACTTTTCCCTCGATTATGTTCTTGACAAATGCAGCGCACTTCGTGGTGACATTAGGGCCACAGCGTCACACACTGGCCCTGGGATCGGCGTTTTCCGAAGGGCTTCGATCTGGCCAGTGACCCCTTTCCATTACCTCGTCCATTGGCGCGGAAGAAAGAGAAGAGTGCGTAAATCATTTTGAGGCTACAGCATTCCGGGGACGACAGGGCTACTGCCTCATGACACCCATCGGATGTGATCGTTAAAGCCCCAGCCCCAGATTCCTCGCCTCAGCTTAGCACAGATGGATGATTCTCTGTACCAGAAATAGTGATTCGCTAAGTGACACGAGTCGATGATTTAATGCTCTCCTTTCATTTTTTTTTCAATTTTTGACTCATAAGATCAGGGTTTTTCCCTTAAAATTTCCGGTATTATGGAGGAAAGATTTTCGCCACAAAAGAAACGCTTCGAGAGTTCTTCTTTCCAATAATTTTGTGGTGAATTAGAAAAAGTCTACCGCTTTTTAAGCAAAGTATTTCATGAATTTCAAAAACATTAACGAATTTTCTTTTCTTTGCTATCGAGAGCATTCTTTAGAATCAAATCAGGTTGAAAAACTGATATGTAAAATCGGCTGAATTTTTCTATATTTGACTTATATGATTCATACATACATTTATTTATCATGTATTTGCAGGTAATTGCCACTTATTGGTTCTCAAATTCCATTTCTCCATATCGTTTCAGTGTGTTGGTTGCAGTGTTCTTCTTACTATTATAGTCTCAGTTATTCCTTCCATATTTTCCGTATTCTTCCCTTCCTATTTCTTTCCACTGGAGACCAATTTAAAACCTTCAAATTGTTATTTATTCAGCAATGCGCATTATAAGCCCATACCATTATAGTTTTCTAACGCTAATTGTATCTAAAATTGTTTTTTTTCTGCTTTGATTTTTTACCTGGTGTGCTCATTTCTAACATGATATTGTAAGGCTTAGCCACAGCATTAACACAAATATGTCAATTCTGCTTAAATAAGTTTTGGAGATATGTTTTCACTTGTGTACCATACTTCTGACCCATATGTTCTATGACCATGACTGGTTCTATCAGGGGTTGAAAAATATTTTCCTTCGTAATATTTGTAAAACACTTATTCAATACAATTGGATGCAACAATTTATTCATATTTTTCCCTTTACCACTTTCTTCAGTATGCTTTTCTTATCTTTCCTATCTGCACCTTTTTACTCCAAGGTAATGGTAATCCCACATGCCATGATCGCCCGCTCCACTTTCACCTCACCAAGACACGCTGTTTCGTTTTTCCAATCTTTAATCTAACAAAGGGATAAATGGTTAAATAAGGCAATAATAATATATGGACTAGATTTAATTTTTATTTGTTTTGCGCCACAATTTTCGATGCATGCGAGTATTGATATTAATTAATTAATGGAAAACTTTGTACAGTTAGAGAAACAAATTTATTGAACTTGCAATCAAGGTTTTGACTTACGAAATCGTTATCAAAGCGTAATCTGTATGACGAAACCTTAGTCGGCAAGTTCAATAAAAAAAAACTTCGTAGACCATAAAAAAGCTTTCTTTTACTCATTTATGGAATACCCCAAAGTTACGCCTGATAAGATTAAGTACCTGTATCCTTAGTTCGATATTATATAGATATCGATATCATGGATTCGATAACATCTAAATGCTGAGTATCGATACTTCAATTTTGTTTTCGTGGGCATACACAGGCCTACACGCCGTACCACGCTGCATTCCACGTTACATTTTTTAACCGCATCTTGTTAACAACCCTGCGCTTAGCACCTGTCGTCAGCGTTCATCCATAAGAGACATAAGAGACCCTTCCTTCCTTCTTTGCATGTATAAATTCATATCGATTTTGGTTTCCGAATCAGCCTAAGCTGCACGTGTGCAGTTAATTGAAGCTGACGGTATCGGTTGTGCTTTCACTTATTCATTTTAGCTCAACTCATTCACACACTCAAGTAACAACAAGTTTCCCTAAATAAAAATGCACATTCGTATCGCGTTCCTCTGCTAGTTTTATGTTGTGGAAGATGTTAAAAATTAATATTTTACGAAGGCATATCGTGATCTTCATTATCGATACTTCGATGGTCATGGACTGAGCGCTGATCTACACAAACCAACTAGCAGACATCAAATGCAGAGTGTGATTAAGCCAATCACCGTGTGCATAACTTGACGAAGGAGAGAATGGAATTAAAGTATCAACAGACTGCAATAAGGAGAATTGTGAGAATAGCACGAGACGAAAGACCGAAAGGGAAGAGATGAGCTGGAATACAGTAAATATTATGGAGGGATATAGGGGTAGCGAAATATGGTTGTGGTTGGGCATAATGCCCTCTTCAGTGGAAGAGTCCTTTTTCTACGTACTGGCTCCATACGGAGAGAAAAGCGGTTTCCGCGTTTGCCTATCAGGGTTCATTATGGCTCTTCATAATCCAATTGTTGAAATAGTTATCTCTTATGGGTAGCAGGCAATATCAGCGTATTTTGATAAAGCTTTGTTGATTTGAAAACTTTGTCATGAAACACTCTGCTGACACTTTCCCGCCGTCCCAAGTTCTATACGGCTATGTTGGCTGCCGTGCTTACCATACAAGATCCACTCCCCTACCCTCCTTAGTCTACCCATTCCACGCGAGCCTTCCCATCCTATGGTAACACTCGGCTCAGGGTACTGCCACCATGTTTTGCAACCTCTACACTCTAATTTTTTACCAGGAACAATCCCGGCGCTTACAATAAAGGAAAAGAAGTAGAGGATATCCTGTTGTCGCTTCGGAAAAGAGGAGCTGGAAATATTATAGCTCAAAAGCTTTTCGTCTCTTCGCGCTTGACTCTCGCGATTAAAGGCTTTTGAGATCCGCTTCTCCCAGACTTTATCCCGTGTGACGCTGAAGTGATGCCTCGGCTACACCGTCATACCCGAACGTCTAGATTCTCAGCGGTGGCTGGCATTCTCGCGCTCTTACACGTCCCAATCTAAATCCTTCACTTAATAGTTCATCAGTGGAGACAGTCAGATGCAAAATCGCAGTAGCGTGAATGGTGGGAAAAAAGGAGAAATTTATTATTGGGAGCTCCTATTGTATAAGTGTATACCTCTCTCTTTCAAAGTTCAAGTGCAAAAGGATGAGTGGGAAACTCTTTTCAAACTTCTCATCCTGAGCTTCTTCTTCCCCGAGCCTGCTCATCCTACCTCTTTACTAACTCTTCTTTTTGAGCTGTCAGAATCCGAGGAAGGAGTGAGGAAGGGGAGGAGATGGAGGTAGGAAGGTGGCAGAGAGTAAGGAAGGAGGCACGACCCCCGTCAGACTGGTTTCGAAGGCAATCCGTGCGAGTGAATTTCTTCCAACTTGTGCAACGCTCTGCCAGCAGCTTCGATCCTACTCTCTCTGTCTCTCTCTCTCTTTCTATATCTGTCTCTCTCTCTCCTTTAAGGTGGTCGGAGCGATTTTTGTTCATGTACAGATTTGCGTGAAAATTTGCATACGTGTCCTTATTATTAATATCTATACATGTAGGTGAAAAGAGCTGCAAGTTATCGATTATGTGTTTTGGCAATTCAATACTCATTTTAACTCGTAGCCTTATGAAACATTATATATATTTTGAAATAATTCGATTACATGCGTACAGGTTTTCTCCTAAACGTGAAATAATACGTTTAATATTATTATAATAGTTGTTAACATATATCGTGGTATCATTCCGAGTAAAAAAAAGCGCATTTAGATGTTTTTTTCGCTTAAATGTCGAATTCCGCAATTGAGGCGAAAATTTTAAAAATAAAATTTTTTAATACTGTCATACAAAAAGTAATTCTGGAATCATTTTCATTTCAATGCACTTATAGTGATTTGTACCGTATAAAAAGATGTATTTAAGTGAAATGTGGTCCAAGAAATGTTTTTCAGCTTACTTGCAAAGTTATTAAAATGTACTCTAAATGATTCCCGATCATCGCTTCAGCCACCTAAAACATCTGTAATTGCACATGACATAAACGAGTACCCGAGCGCCTGTAGCACGCATCAGATTACTCTCGATATACAGATATTTTTTATCCTAGCTGTTTGAATAAATGTTTTTGGTGGTATGTGGAGCATATTAAGGAAATGGTAGGGAAGCTAAAATTGCAGTACACAATACGGCTCTCCTACCGACTTTATGACATGAAAGTGAAACTTGGGTATGCTAGGATAGGCATAAGAGTAGACTAAATGATAAAGTGAATGGGTCACCTAAGAAGTGTTTTTGGCAAAAGTAAGAGAGATAGGGTTAGGAATGAGTGGGTCACGAAATAATGTTATTTGATTTCTACAGAAATAGACAAATATGAAAGGAGTGTGATATGATGTATTTGTGGCGTAGAAAGAATGGATGAGAGTCAAATAACCAAACATATATATGATAATCGAATGAATGGTGTGAAAGGATGTAGTAGGCGTGAATGAAGCAATGTATTAGGGTGACTAAAGCAGAAGGGGTATGCAATGATCGGGCAGTATATAGAATATTACTAAATTTGAGTCAGCTTTACAGGCCTATCACCGGGAATTGAAATGTTCCCGTAAGGCAAAGGAGTGATGGGTATGTATGATCCTTCCTTGAATAATTTTGACGGAAATCCAGCCTCGAAAGAGGAATTTTTAAATTGATCAATCACGCGAACTAGATCCTTTCGTATAAGGCAATGACGTTGATTAGATTTTCAGTAGAATTTTGAGTGAGGCTAAAAATTAGCTTAGACTCTTGTACCTCATCTATGAGGTCGTTTCAAGCACGGAAAAAGGATGAAAAAATAAGAGCATCGTATTAAATTGGATGATGTATCTATACTTTCTTGTATCAGCCCCTAAGTTTAAAAAAGTATGATTTAAAAAAATGGTAGAGTTAGAAACGATATCTTCTTAGAGATAGTTAAGTCACATGATGAAGATATTGCTAGATACATATCGTGATGGCTGCTCACAATTTTAAGAAAAATTAAGCTATTATTTTCCATCCTAATACTTTCCATTTAAGGTCTTGGTTCAATGGGGTGTTGTGAGAGGGAAAATGGAATGGAGGGAATTTGACATTTCGGAAATATGACTCAGTAGTTGATCAATTAAAAGATGACACAGTCGAGCTATTAAACCTTTGAAATACTTCTTTTAATATGCTGTAAATATATATTTAAAAAAATTATACTCACTAGGCATTAATGAGAACTGGAAGAGGTAGTGCTCACTGCATTAAAACGTTACTATACATTCATGTCACATTTACCACGAGCTGTACGTTAGCAATTTAGTTTTCTGGCAATTCAATGCTATTTTAACACGTAACCTTATGGGATATGGCTTATATTCCTTAATATTTCGATTTCGGCGAAAGCTTGAAGCTAGAAAACAAAGAAGCAATAGAACACGGAAACTCTTTCAGGAGGCTCACATCGCTTCGAATGTCTACAATCAAAACTAAAAGGAATTTAACAACACCTAATACAAGTAGGGTGTTGTTTTCTCGCAGGTCATGCATAGAATCTCGTTGAAGATGGAAGAATATATCATTGGCTTTGGTAGCATTCCATTATGGTCTTTAGGTTATAGCAGATTGGAGTATATCAGCTCACACGAACGACGATGAATGCTACGATATGCTCATACGAAACGTTTGCTACCTTGCCGGTAGGTTGCAATCTTTAGGTTCAAAATAGTCACGGCTGAATTGTTTGTGTAAATCCATGCTAACGAATAAAATCTAGTACTTTTCCGCAGAATATTATTTTAACTCGGTGCAACGCGTTTCACCGACATTGGTGCGGTATAGTCAGATGTATAGTAACAAAGAACAGGTAGAAACATTCAGTACAGGTATATAAACACAGCCCGAAGTGAACGGGGTAGTGGTTAGATGGGAGCTGGGAGCGAAAAGGTGATTTTTGGTGATTTGGTAAGGGAGGAGGCCGTTATACCATGGCTCATGACGTCATGTCGAGGTAGGTTGTAGGTGGTGTAGGTAGGTGTGTACACGTAAGGTATAGGTGTAGCAAAACTTGCTGGCACTCGCCCGTACAGAAAATGACGTCAGCGAGAGGAGATCATACAAGTGAGGAGGGATAAGGATCCCTATGTTCTATCTACAAGTCCCTAACTGAGCCCTTCGATGGCTCTGCCCGCTCATCATCGCTTAATTCGTTCTCAGTGACCTTAAACGCTCCTCTGGCGAGTGGCACTAAGTTTCGCTATACCTATAGTATGGACGCGGTTAGGTTGTGGGATGGGTTCGTTTTTTTCAGGGTTAGTTAGTTGTAGAAGGGTGGGGAGAGCTGCAGGAACAAGTGCTCATTGCAAAGAGTCGCATTCAGGTCTGCAAAAACTTACCCAAACCCTCCTCCAACCACCTTATACCTCCCACCTCCCCTCAAAACATGATCCCATCCACTCTGGGCATTGTATATATAACTGCACGGAATGTTTCAATATTTTGTACATGATGATGTTGAAAGACGGTGAAACGCGTTGTACCAGGCCAAAGGAAGCTTCAAGGTGTTGAAGTTAGCGCACATAGGAACACAAGCGAACACGAACGACGTCGAATGGAACGATGCGCGCTGGGGAAATGTTTTTTAACCTGCCGGTAGGTTGCATTTTCATCTAAATCTACAAAATACCCTGCAAGCTACCTCAAGGGTGTGTGGCAGGGAGGGTAAACAACAGTCACGGACAAATGTTTGGCTTAAAGTTGATGAAGTCGTTCAAAATAAGTATTTAAATACAAATTATGCGAATAGTTTCAGGCTTGACATTGTGAAACTCTTTCATAATTACAGAAAGAAGAAACTTTCAAATGGAATTTATCCACACTGTTTATTGATACTAAAGGTCCTTGAAAATTACGGTTATCCGTTGAAACCTGGGTCGGTAGTATCAATAAACAGTGTGGATAAATACAATTTGAAAGTTTCTTCTTTCTGTAATTATTTAAATACATATGCTTTATATCACGGAATAATGAAAAACGTCACAATATTCATGTTTGACGCCTTTACTGAAAATCAACGAACTTGACAACAATCGCGGATGACATAATCGACGTTCTTTCGTTGCTTAGCGCACATCAACTTTGCTTCCGATCCGTTTTGAAGTGTGCCACCTAGTGCGCAGGGTCTGTAACGAATGGAAGGAAAGTGTGCTGTTGTGTTGCGTAGTGATTAGCGCACTAGAGTGACCCAAAATGTACATGATGTGGAAAATCACAAGATTTTATTCTTTAGTATAGATACTAAATACTCCCACTAAGTGAAGCCTGAAGCGGCAGTGTATGTTTGTGTAAGGAATATCAGATTCGTTCAAAATACGTATATATTTTAAAACGTATTCTTTTCACCACAGGGTTATTAGAAACTTAATATCATATTTGTCTTATTCATATACAAAAATACCATAAAATCAACAATCGCGTATGTGATTATCGAAGTTTTTTTTGTTGTTACGCTCAGTTCAACTATGCTCACGGCCTGTTTAGAAGTCGCTGCTTAGTTCGCAGGGTCAGAGAGGAATGGAAATCAAGTACGCTGTTGTGTTGAAAACTGAGCAACGCACTAATGAAAATTTAAATCTCCTATCATGAATGTATCAGGGGACCAGCCGTCTTTAAGTATTCGATCATAAACCGGAGGAAGTCTCCTTTCTCCCTAATAGGTTGAAAATTGGCAGTAAATGGAAAAGTATATTGCTTCACGGCACTCAAGACCGTAAACGTGGAATTCGTAAACGAGAGTTTTAATAGTCTTAGGAAATTATTTTCGGCTCTCCTCAAAAACTATCAAACGGTTGCTCAAGAGATATGCAATGAAGGGATGGAGATCGTTAAAGTATAATCGTCCTATGGACGCAAAAGGAGTATGGTGGTCCTAAACTCCTCATTATCTCAGTAATGCATCTCTTGCCACGAAGGCGCATGCGCAGTTGTGTGGGATTATTTCTGTTTTTTAAAGGTTCGTCGAACTCTTCTGCTTTCGGTCCAAATGTTAATGAGATGAGAGGAAAAGGTGGAAGGGAAGCCGGAGGAACGAGATTGGTTTCGCGTCGGCCACCTCCATCTTCCGAACTGGAGATCAAATTAATCGTCCGGAGCCGTTCAAATAAATCATCGCCAAAGCATACGACGATAAAATAAGAGTGAGGAGGACGATGGAGGAAGAAAGAATGGGAGAGAAGGGGAATGGAGAGTTGAAGGTAGCACAAACTGGAACGATAGGTACGGATATATGTATGTATCTGTTTTATGTCTGTTTTATATGTTATGTCCCATAAGAATTCTTCAACTCCAATTATATTGCTGCAGAAAAAGGTAATAAGAATTATAACCTAAAGTAAACTATATGAACATTCCTATCCATTATTTGTTCTATTTAAAATTCTTCCAATAATACACACGTTTATTTTTAAGGTTCTCAAGGTAATTTGAGAAGTGGTAACATGCCCACGGTTTCTGGAAGCGAGCATAATTATAATCTAAGAATAAAGCTTCCAAAACCGAGTCTCAAAATTTATTATTGATATTTTTTTAATTTGGAACCAAAAATATATTTCATGCCTTACCTGATTTGATTAAAAGCGTAAGGAATGAGAAAATAATTAAATTTTCAAAGATATGGATGGCACATGGTTATATTGGTACCATATTAAAAATCTCTACCTATGTAATAAACTTGTATCTCATGCTGTAAGCTCGACAAAGTAATATTGCATGTTACTTACCTATGTAATGAACTTGTATCTCATGCTGTAAGCTTGACGAAGTAATATTGCATGTTACTTAAAAATTGTTTACTAATGGCGCAAAAGAAAATTATATAAAGCTAATATTTATATTTTCTCACGATAAGGATTTTTGTTTAAAAAAACAGCAATGGATTTAATGTATGGAAGGCGACAGGTATATGACTTTTAAGGCTGCTTGAAGGTTTAAATTATTTATAAAAATATACTCCACTATGGTTGTGGATCAATTAATATATAAAAATTCTTGTTATTATATTGAGATGTGTACGAGGTGCTAACCTTACGTTCTGCAGGTAGAATATTGCAAACATTAATGAGGAAACTGCGTTCAATTCACTTTTCATATTTGAGTTAGTTAAAGTAAGATTATCCCGAATCATAATCAAGTAAGTTCAAAATATCTACCCCTACACAATACCCTGCAAGCCACCATAAGGGTGTGTGGAAGCGAGTGAGTTATCACCAGCATGTACTACATCATACCATAATAAGATTAATGAAACTACGACTATTGATGTATTAGTAAATATCTGCAAATTCTTGGTAGGAGTTGAAATTTTACTAACATGCACTACACTATAAGTATGCCACATTACCTGTTGTCGCGGCCGAGATACCGGCCGGCATACCAGTACACCCTTAGAGCCGCAACCAAGAATATGTTGCGGTTTAATTTATCTCTTTTTCTTCCTGTTACTGAATGGGCCATTGAGTACAAGAGTAAGAAAGATTTCGAACTGAAAAAGTGAGAGGAGATTTCTTCTTACTCCTCAAGTCTTCACGCCGCCAATGCCTTCTCCTCTTCTTTGGCCCGTGAGATTGTATCGCCCGATGTATTTCCCGATATTCGGTATCCGATATGCAGGAGCCAAATGGTTAAGATCCCAATATCCGCTATTTAGTATCTTGGTTATAGTACAGGCAATATTCGATTTTAATTTTAGAGTTTAAGAACTTGTCAGAAGCATTAAGTAAATATGGTAATATTAATGGCGCAAAATATTTTTTTTATTTGAAAAGTATACGAACTAAATGCATTTTCATTTCTAACGCGAAATATTCTACTCGACGTGATGTATAAAAAGTGATATATATCGCTTTTTCCTTCTCTAAACTCGTATTTCTGTCCATATTTTTTTTATTAGACTCAAAAAACATCGAAATGAGAAATGAATGAGAACCATTTCTCCCTTTCACATATCCTTCATGGAGCAAATGTCCTCTGTTGTTGGTCGTCTTCCCAAATAATCAGTTAGGTATTCTGTCTCGTACTTTGCTTTAGAAAAAGTGAAACATGTCAGAGCCAGTTTTGTCTGTTTTCCTCCCTCCACTAAGCGTAGATTTTTCTCCGAACTCGTTCCGATAATCGGTTTCTGGATGGTACATGATCGACCTCTCCAATCGGTGGGTTTCACGCCTTTTTTATGTGGTTAAAAGCGATGTTTGTAACAAAATGTTCTGCTTTCGAACTAATGTGGGTAGTGAATGTACACTCTTGGTTGCTGGTTAAGTGGATCGGAGGTAAGATGGGCTTCGATAGGAGGAATTTTCACTTGCGTAGTACTGCTCGGATATATACACGAAAGCATCAGTAAGTGTTTAGATTTTAGTTTTATTGGGAATTCATCTTTTCATTTACAGAATTAGTATATTTAGTGAAAAGTTTATAAGATTGAAATGATACAGTGAAATGTTTGGCTGATTATTATTTCCATGCCATGTGCATTATAAAAATTTTACTCCTTAATTGAGATTTCATTTGAGAACGAGGACAGAATCGGCTATAAATCGTCCCTTTTACTCATTTCAAGAATATTCAAAGGCTTTATACCCTCAAAAAACCTAGTTATTGTGCCTCAGGGGCTTAACTTTGCAGAAAGCTTTAACTCAGAAAATGTCTGCAAAAAAGTGGATGCTTGATTCAAATGACAGACATTTGCACAGTGGCCTTTTAAGAGCAGGATTGCGTATTTTAATCCTCTTATCAGCTTCCAAGTGCAGTTCTGTGTTCGAGAAAGAATGAATTATAACGAACCGCTTCCCCTCTAATTGTAAGTTGTGACCTGTTTTCACGCTTTCCCTTAGCCCTTGGTAGCCACGAGAATTACATTTTCGCTAATCCAAACCCTATAATGGAGTAAGCGGTTCAAAAGATCGATTTCTTCTTGATATTTGATTGATTTGTTGTTTTGTTTATGCCTCTATGTCACTTCCTTGATGGTGACATAAGTGAAGTCTTTATTATTATCATGTAACGTTTGAAATTTACTTTAATGTCTGTTTTGATTTTGTTTTAATGTTTTAATTTATTTTCGTGTGGAATTGTTTTATTGATTGTAAAAATGTTTTCGTTGTTAAGGGGTTGTTGACGAAAAAGTGGTTGGATTTGGGGAATGAAAGAGACTGGAAGCTGGAAGAGCTCTTCTGTAACAAATAGAAGCATTACCTAATAAAAATGGAATATAAGTATTGTTTTGACGAGTAGACACAGTCCGACGCTACAATCCACATACATAAATACGTGAAAAAACTCGTGTGGAGTGTGATATATTCTATGGTTCGAAAACATGCATCATTCGAAAATCAGACCAGAATAGATTGGGAGCGTTCAAATCCTGGTGTAAGAGCTGGACGCTTAAGATCAAATGGACGTATAACATTAGGAATGAAGTAGTATACAGGAAAGTAGACGTGGAAAGGACCATATGGAACACTATATAGAAAATAAGAATCTGATGGATTGGTTAAATTCTGAGACAAAATTGGTTTGTGAGAAGTATAATCTAAGGAGAAATAGAGTGAAAATTCCCAAGGGGAAGGACGAAGGATAAATACATAGACCAAATAAAGAGGAAAGCACATGAGAAGAACTACCATGAAGTAAACTAGCATTTGATAGGGAAGGATGGAGGACTGCAGTAAACTAATATTAGGATTTAACACCGATTACATACACATTTGCCCGCCATACTTTTCCTTTTCGTGGTAGACACAGACAAAAGAGCTTTGCAGTGCAAGGCCTTTGAAACAGGTTATCTCTTAATTTTGAGGATACCGGGACTAGCCACGGTAGTTACCTTTACGGAGTCACCCGCAAGTGCACATTTGTGCGATATTCCACAGGAGAAAAATCATTCGCCTTGAATAAATCGCCCACAGGAGAAAAATCATTTCTCCTGTGGAATATCGCACAAATGTGCACTTGCGGGTGACTCCGTAAAGGTAACTACCGTGGCTAGTCCCGGTATCCTCAAAATTAGTCAAAGAGCGAACACCTCAATGTGTTCTATGTACGGCTTTATCCTCGCGGACTGTGGCGCTTAGCGCACGATTTGGACTGCTAATAGCATCATATGCCTAGCAGTTCTGACCACCTTGCTCCTATAAAGCCACCAAATTTTCCACAGGGGAGAAGGACGCCTCGGTAGCTTAACTGGTTAAAGCACTCGGCGCGAATTCGAGGGATCCGGGTTCGAATCCCGGTCAAGGCGAATGATTTTTCTCCTGTGGAATATCGCACAAAGGTTATCTCTTAATGATTTCCTCCATACTGCCTTACCCTTGCATGCCTCATGTGCTTATGCCACATTCATGCATTGCTACATACACGCTCTCTTGTGAAGTAGAATCTATCTTCCACTTATTATTCTAATAACCTTTCTAATACTCTGTTGATGTACCCTAGTTTCTTTATTACGGAGCCATAATTGTGTTTTCTAATGCACTACGTATAACTCGAAAGAAGAGTTGAAATTCATGAGATGCTAAATACGCAGCATTACCCTGGGTACCATGAATTTTCTAAGAGCCTTGCCGTTTCCACGCGTTTTAGTATCGGAGTTAATGCATGCAAACATTTCAAGCACATCTCAAAGCTGGCGAACAAGTTGACTTGTAGCAGAAAAGAGGGGTTTAAGATTACGATGGTACGAGTAGAGGAAGAGCCATGGGATTTGGGAGAGAAGGAAATGCGGAGATAACGCTCCAAAGTGCTCCCTCAGAATTGAACCGGCAAATTGTTAATGGGATTTGAACTCGATAGGTTGTGGTCCATATTTGGGTCGAGGGGAAATAACAACTTTGAGTTGAAATTGAGTGAGCTTGGGGTCGTCATTATACTCCATCACTTGCTCATTTCTTCATTTAAGTAGACGGAATTTATCAGGTAAGTTTCTTTTTGAGGGCACAAATTACATTTCAATCAATTACGGCGAGTAAAAAAATACATATTTGTATCAATTTCACATTTATGATTGATGACCTGTTTCCAAAACCGTCTATTACCTCGTCATTAGCAAAGGAAAACATAGGACGCTAAGAATTTTGTTTTTTGTTTGTTTTGGTGGATAGGAAGTTTCGTTCCCTTTTCTCCTTTGCAAATTCTTAAGCTCCTTCTGTGCTACTGTTACTCTCACTTTATGATATATTGAAATATTTTAAAAATAACTCTGGCATTTATCTTTGTATACATACTGGAAGTCCTTATCCGGTAACTGGTTCGCTTCTATACCAAAAATGAATTTGGCGCGTTTTAAAGAATCATGTATTTTTTTATTTTGCGAAATATTGGTCTGCTTGAGATCAGTAAATAAGAGATGACTGGGTTTTATATGTTGATTTAGAAATAGCTAGCATGTGTATCTCAAGATGTTTCCACCAAGTGACGCTACCGACTTTCTAATGTGTGCTGTTAGTAGCTGAAAACGCACTCGGCGAATAAAAAGAGAAATATACTTTGAAAACACAGGCACACGAAAATTAAAAGGACAATCACAGAATAATTTACGGGACGTTTCGACGGGCAAGCCGTCATCGTCGGCGACTAGAGACTAACTAGTTGCGAAACGTGTCCGAAGGCGATAGGAGCCCGCATCAGTAAATATCTAGAAGATGTTTTTGCTCTTTCTACTGAAGACTACCTTGACTGGAAGATGACCCTAACCAATCTATAGGATAAAACCCTAGCTTTCGTATCGCAGGACACTTATTCTCATCTCGTTAAAAAAGGCCGAAATATATGGCTCATTTATAAATTTCGTGATAGATATTTTTCTTATTTACAAGTCATATATTCCATTTATTTTACCTAATTTTATTATGTTCTAGTTCTCTCCTGTGATATACCATTGCTTCGAATATATATAATTTCAAGCTCGAGAAGGATTTGCATAACAGAGTACCAGGAATGACATTTGCCCCAATGAAACGAGTTAAGGCCGTTTTACACGGGGTACGAAATTGCACAACTTCAAACTGCATTTTTTTCTCAATCGGGCTTGAATTCATTTTCGAATTGGAGCAGGGGCTATTTTGCCATCTCGCGTTCATGCATTCGCGCATGCGTTCTTGCAATTTACGGCTTTACATGATGCAATTTGAATTGCACGTTCATACGTATATCAGATTGTTCAATTACGTTCCCCGTGTAAAACGGGCTTTAGAAATTTTAAAATTTTACTGAAAACACCTCTACACTACTTCGCCGATTTGAACTGGGCTATTATACAATATCTATTACTTTTTTGGTACGATAAAAAGGTGATAACACAATATGAAATAGGGAAACTAGTCCCAGAACCTACTTAATATTTTTTCACTGATATGGTGAATACAGGGAGCGTGGTGGCCTAGTGGGTAGAGCGCTTGGCTACTGATCAAATGGTCTCGGGTTCAAAGCCGGGTGAAGCCTTTGGAACATAAGAAAATTCTCTGAGTGCGAGGGAGAGTAACTGGCCCTCCTACCCTGAATGTGTGAAATTCACACGGAAAGGGAGAGGATTAATGTTTGATCACGACGTATATATATGATCGCTGTGAACTGTATTTAAGCTTAATAAAGAATCAGACGCATGTTGCGGCCTAGAGGTTCGTCCCCACGGCCGCCAATCTCGCAGACCGTCCTTCCAGGACTGTCCTTCCGTAATTATATGCCTAGGTCGGTCATATTGGCCGGCCGACGGTATATATGCGCGGGTGTACGGTACTGAGGCGGTTGAGTTGGAGTTGGCCTGACGTCGAGATGAGCGGCCAATCTACCGTCCGTTAGTCCGGGGTGAGCTCTATAAAGACGGCCGTGGTAGCTCTACCCTCAACTATCCAAACGAACCTTCGAGTTGAATCACTGAGTGAGTGATAGTGAATGCCTTAAGGTGGTTCCACCGTAAAATTACTTAAATGTCATTTTATTCATACTCTGTCTACTTGTAAAAAAAACTTGTCATTTATCTGATATGAACAACAAAATAATACCTTTCTACGCTATTTTATTCTATAAATGAACTTGAAATTACAGTGTGTTCAATGGGGGAATGATGGAGACACGAGGAAAAATAGTATTTTCCATAAAATATAAATGCCATATTCGCGGAAAACTATTTATACGAAGGAAATAATCCAGATAAATTGAATAAAAATAAAATATAGGCATCTTACCTCCTTATTTTTTAGTTATTAGGGAATTACTGCCGTAATTGAAGTCCAAATGCGGTAATTCGTAGGAAATGGCGCTGTAGTCGGCTCCAATGGCTGGAAAAAGTGCCAATTTAAAAGAAATTCGTGGAATAACCTGCATTTTTTCTACTACTTTTGGTTTTCTGTAGGTAACGCATTTCATCAGCTAAAGCAGGATTTTTTGGACAAAATATAAAAAATGTGGAATTTAGTATTTGTTTTGACTCACACAGTCGCGGCGGAACCTCTTTTAGGTCATGTTGAATTTTTCCTCACAAATGATTGTGTCACTTTAATTACAGAATGAGTGTATTCTCGAGATATGAGTGTATTACAGTGTGAGTATTCTCGAAACTTTCGTATGTGCGCGACCTAGGTCAAAGCCATCCAGAATATTGGCATTATCATTACAGTTACTACCCTGAAGACAAAAGTTTCTAAGCTTTCACTTGTATATTATTTTGCTTTTCTATGCGTTAAGCACTAATTATAATTCATAACCTACATTGTATTTTTCCAAAAGGTTTTGGAGTACTTAAAAGTTTCAAAATCAGCTTCTGTGAGTGACAAGATTTTGATGAGCAAAAATATCTTTGAAATATCTTTGGCAATGTTTGTGTCATCCTCGAGACAAGTACTTGACAGCTTTGCCGTCGATGTTGTCCTTGCTCAAAAATGTTTAGCTTTTCATCCGGTTTGGAGACATGAGATTAGATGTCTAAGATTTGATTAGGTTCGCTGAAGCGTCACTATGCCTGTCAAGTATCCGCATTCTCCGTCTTTAATATATTTATGTCTTCCATCTCTATCCTTTCATATGCTTGCGATGTGTCCAATTCTCTTTTTATTGCATCCCTTTTCTTTCCCATGGTTATTTTTGTCACGTTTTATCCCTGTCTTTTCCGTTTCTTTTTCTCCCTTTTATCTCATTCATTCGATCTTTTTCTTCCTCCGGGATTGATGTCCTCCTTGGTTTTCTTTAGGGGGGAGGTCACTCTATGATGCGCCAGAAGCCGTTGCTCTTGAGTACGATGCTAGCTGCAGCGTAAAAAGGGTTCCGAGGGCGTGGAGGGAAGGGGGAGGGGTAGGGTAAGATATCCTCTTGTTAGCTCCATCCATACCGCCTGCTCACTCTTCTCAGAGTATCCCTTCTCCCTATATAAAATGACCCCTTTTCCCCAGCCAACCGCGGCATTATCCAGGATTCCAGTGGTTCTCAACCTTCTTCGCTCAATTTCTCCCTTACGCCATAGTTCAGAATATCATGTCACCTTCCCAAGATAGTTTTACTCAAAAGATGCATTTAAATTAGAATGCGCATGTTTAGGAATCGATTTGAATCTATATCATTCAGTAAATATATTGAACGCCATAGAATACATTTTTATCACCATAAATGTTTACACATTTAGCATTATATTGGAACCGATTCCCCACTAAACTCCCAAAATTCGCCTTGTGGTGGGGAATTCTGCACTGGTTGAGAACCTCTGCTAAATACTTTCACTAAGATGTTAAAAATGGGAATTTGAGTTTGAAATGCATTGGATCCTGGATCAATTCTCGAGCATTGTAATTAAAGTACACTGAAGTACTTTTATGCATTGACTGTTCTCATGTTTCAATCGCCAGACGAAAATAAATCCTCGTTTATTCTGAAGTTACCTAGGTATTTAACAATAATTCGAAAACTATTTTTTTGCAAAATAGCCCAGTTTCAAAATTCCTATTCATAGTTTAGGGTATGGTGTTATACAAAAAGTATGAACTCTCAGTTACCATCAAGTAAACGTAAAGGCTACGTCTACTTTTGATTAACGTCACCCAAACATTATCAAACCAGAACTTAATATATAATAAAAGGAGGGATCATTGCATATATATCATTTGGATTAGTTAAAACGACGACCTAAGCCCCATCCTTCCATGTTTCTGTATCGTCGACTTATCATGCCCATCCCGACAGTATATCCTTTGCGATGTCACCAGCGTGACACTTAGTGGCCTGAAAAAAGGGAACTATGCTTCATTCTTGGGGGAAAAGGGTCTATGCTCCTGTGGGCGTCACTCGGGGTGATTGACCGGTGCTCCAGATACGCTTCGGCATTAATATCGCTCACGTCAATCCCTCAAGTGCATAGCTCGTCGTTCAGATTTTCCAAAACCTGCTAAGAATGCAACGAAAAAGGCTGTTATTATGGATGGCAAGAGGCCGGAGGGCAACACTTCCGGATAAACGATTTATTAATGTAGAATGAAAATAGAACTCTCATGAACAAAAAAAAGGAATAAAATTCCATCATATTACGCGCTTGGCTGTTCTTAGATTCTCGCTGGTAGCGTCTATGAGAAATTTCAAAGGATGTATTAAAAAGTGGTAAACGCAACCAAAATGGTTTTGGGAGGCATAATAGCTGTGAAAAACTCTTTGTGAAGTGTTAGGATTGAGGAAATTAGGGTTGAGCTATGGGTAATGGAAACGGAAGTGCTTATGAAATATTTGAAATCTTTTTATGGTATTGTTAAAAAACCTAAGAACGCTTAATACCATTTGGAAGTACCTCATTACAGGAATTTTTGTAATTATTGGTAATGTTATCAAATCAAGTGTGGGAAAATTCCTTTCATTTGCTTAAAAAAAACGCCATTACCAAATTTTTTATGTTGCTCTTTCTTAAATTAAGTGATTCGGTAGATGTGGATGGAAACCACGCGCTAATGCAGATACATTTACATGGTTCACTACATAGCACATTAACTACTATTGTGCGGTTATCCTTCTTAGACATAATTGAGCTTTTGATATGCAGATTTCGGAATACATTAGGCATATATTTTCCTTCTGCTACAATTTAAACCCTGTTTGCCCCAATCAGTGAATTTGGCTGAAGAAAACATTCAAGATTTCAACGTAGGTCTCATGCATAACCTTGTTGAATTTTTCAGTCTCAATCATTGTAAAATAAGACACTTTGTTCTATCCCACATTTTTATTTTACAAAATTCAACCAAGGTTTCGGCACTATGTACAAATATCAAGGTCATGAAGCGCTTTGATAATGGTAACCATGGTCAGTTTTCAGTAAAATAAAAGTTTGGAATAAAAGAAAGTGTCTTCACTTATTTTCAATGCCTGATAATTCAAGTTATTGTCAGGCAGTCAATCAAGCTTTCAAAAATCTCTCATAACTTTCAACTTTGGGATAATTACATACATCCACAGAAGTAGAGATCGTTTTGGGTTTAACATAATCCAACGGCTGAGTATTTATCAAAGTGTCTACACTCAGACCCTTGCACTCTAACTGAACGCTTCAAATATGCTACTCTTCTGATGAAATATTCTGCTCTATCATCGACAAAATGTCGTAATTGTTTATGTTTGCGCTTATTTTCTACGTGCTATAAATGCTTGAGAAGGAAAAGCATTATTTCTCCATTTGGTGTAAATTTCTAGTTAATGTTGATTGAGAAACGTGTTTTGGGAAGGGTTCTGTTGTTTGAGGAAGTGCCAAAACAATTCGGTATTTTAATGGTCATCGTATTCATATTTTAGGGAAGAAAACACTTGAGTACCTTCAGCTTGGCTTTGTAGCTTGTACACTGGATTGTAACTATTCTCCCATTTTGTATCATTCTCTTATAATCTTGGATGAGTTGAGAGAAGTGTAGTCGAGAAAGTGTGCTCGTGGACTGATGAAGCCACTCTTACTGGAGCCTGTCATTGTTCACGTCATTGTCCTCCATAATACCCTACACTTTCAAACCACTTTCACTTCTCTTACACTTCTTATAAGATACGCGTATCTTCATACCCGCTCTCTTAAATTTAAGATTCCTTATATTCCTTATCTGAAGAGTCTCTTCTACCACATTCACCCACGACTTTCGTGGTCTACACCGTCCGCTCACACCATTCACTCATCTATCATATATCTGTTTTGTTATCCGATTCTTCCATTCTCTCAACATGGCAAAACCCACATACCGCACTCCTAAGCTGCAGGATGAAGAAGGGGGATGTGGAAGCATTAAAAGGGATGACAAGGATGGAATACCAGGAGACAGTGGGCAGAATCATAAGAGTTGGAAAGATAATCGAAAATATCGAAGAAAAATGGAAGAAATTGTAAAAAACTGGAATAGTTAGTGCGGCTGATAAATGCTGTGCTCATTAATAGAGCATCTAATTCATATTATTTCATCATCCACTCATTTCTTATCCTATCCATACAACGTTTACCTCAAGCACTTATCAGGTACCGCATTCTGACTTCATGTAGCCTACTCTAATGCTTATCCTGACACACTTAGGTTTTGCTGCCATATAATGACGTCAGGAGTCACTTTCATACGCTGCAATTTTCGCTTTCCCATGACAAACACTCATTCCTCAGATATCCTCCATATACTGCCTACTTCATTAAATACTTAACTTCCGGCATTTGCGTGCCTTATGATAACTTCATATATCCTCCCATCTTACCTAAATATTCAATTAAGATATGCAAAATCGTCTGCTTGTTCAATTACATTATCATTTACTCCCATCATACAATCATTCTTGCCACTCTCCCTAACGATTTTTATTGTAACTATATCAAAATAATATGGCGAAATAAATTTAAGTTTCGTAGTTCGTACAGCGCCACAGTCCACAGATAATAGCCACATTGGTATCGTGTATAGTAATAGAATCAGATGCTGAATTTCACGTAAGTTCCGAATCTGGCTTTGAGTTTTCGCCCCTGATTTCAGTTCTGAAATAAGTGTCGCGTATTTCAGCTCTATTTTTTTTACATATAACCTTTCGTTTAACTGTCATTGATAGTAATCAGTAGTAAAATCTGCTTTCGTTTCTGTATTTGGTAAAGAAATGTCTGTGTAAAATTGGTATTGCTGGTACAAAAGGTTTTGAAAAGAGATGAATGCAAGTGGTCAATTTAGTGCGCGTTTTCAGAACGAAATTTATGACTACGGAAAAGTATATTATAATATTTTTTGGGGATGAATGATTATTATAGGTGTAAAAATTGGACCTATGACAGCCTTGAACAATCATTAGATCGTGCGCTGATGACGAAATGTACTTGACACTATTATTAATCACTGATCATCATGTACGGAAATATCTCGAGGAGTATGTCAGCCACAATTCTCAATATATTTTTACATATAAATTTATTTTATAGTAACCGAAAATCATGGTCACGGGGCCAGACATTTTAACAGGTAACAACGGTTAGTCACAACCATGTCCTGGGAGGTGAAAACCCTACCCAGGCGGGATGCGAACCCGCGACCCTTGGGGGCGACTCCGTCACATTAATGTTTTGTGGTTCTATCAGTAGTGACAATAGCTTTTCAAGCATTAATAATGCTTGTGGTGATATATAATATGATAGTAAGCTCACTGTTGCATTTTCGCATCGACAAAAATGAACAAAAACCATGGAATCAATTCCTTTTTCCCTAAAAGTAACTCATATTTGTAGTCATTAGTATTATATAGTTCCGATAGTGATTTACAGCCACTTGAAGTTTTTGCGAGACCTGTAATTTGTACTGAAGACGCATCGAAGGCCGAAATGCCACAAGGCCAATGATCCTAACCATGAGAGTACTTACCTACTCTCTCACCGCTCACGTCTTGCAGTCATGTCTCTTAAAGTGACAGATGACCGCAATCAAACCTGAAAAATCCACTCAGGCGGCATCACATAAATGTTCAACTTCCATGATATGAGAAGGATAAAATAACGGTTGCTCATATACTTATACGTGGACTCAGTTCATATTTCGAGGGCAAGTCATAAATACAGTAATCCATCTTTCTTCGAATTGGTTTTGGTCCCGCGCAATTGGCTTCGTCTTCCGAAGAGCGTTAAGGCTTGGGCGATATTTCTTTGCAGTTTGTGTTTTGATCAGAATTTTAGGACGTAACTGCCAAAGATATTTCTTATTTTTCCTTACTCACGGCTACTTATTCTGAGGGCAAATCAATACATGCTTCATTTTCTCAGAGTATTAGGTAATTGATAAATACACTGCCTTCGACGTATGCTTATCATATTTGATTTTCCTTCATCTACAAGTTATTTGCAGTTACGTTGATATCTTGTCTTTCTAAAAAATCAATTAGAATGATTATTTTCAGAATAACCACGTCAGACCATTTGGAGTTTGTAAATAAAGAGATTTTGAGAGCATTAAACTTGAGGTAAGGTGAATTTATATTTGTTTTACTCTCCAATTCTGTGTGAATGATGATAGAGCTGACAAAGTAGAGTAATTTGAATCTGATATGCAACCTAAATACGATATTCGATGCCATCACTGGCTTCGCTTGGTATTAGTTTTATAAGTTTTTCAGAGTAATGCGCGAGGTTGTCGCCATACACACAAATGCGGGAGGACACCAAAAATAATGAAATGGTTCAACAGGAAGGAACTCAACAGAAGTTTACAGTCCAAAAATTTGAGGTTAATAATGATGCTTTTTTAGGACAGAGGTGATGGAACTTAAGCATGACGAAATAAGAATCTTTTGCAGTTTTCCAAAGTAACAAATATTTAATGCAACTAGTTTTGGTGTTTTACAGGCATTGAAAATGATGCTAAACATGGGTCAGCAAGCGGTCAGTTGCGAGCTTCTTGTAGCTCGTGGGGATATGTTCAGTAGCTCGCAAACGGTAGGGAATGAATCCAATGTATGCACAGTATCTAATCTATCTTTTGTATCTCGCCACATATTTTCATATTTGGAGAGCAGCTCTTTGGGTCGGGAATTTACTGACCCCGGATGTAAAACTGCTCTGTGAAAGGGTTCTTTTTTCATTACGTGAGTTAATGCTAAGAAAAACAATTCCACATTTAAAAATTCTATTTGAAGATCTCTTAATCATTCTCCGTGCTCTTTTCGGTTACTCTTCAGACTTATTCTTCCCCGTTTGGAAATCGACTGCATATTCCTCTCAGTGACGAGACATTTTCCCTCCACCGAACCTTATATTTGATTTTCGTACTTCCCTTCTTTTATCCGGTGGTGATATTTTTTCTTTCGCTTTCCTTCTCCCCATCTAGTGAAGTTTCTTCCTACACGGCCGTTCGTAATCCTACCAATATCTCACCCAGCATGCTCCGCAAACTCGTGCTATCCCATCTCCCAGTTCCTTGTATCCGAAGATTATACCTCCATGTCTTCCGCACCATCGATTCTCAGGGTTTTTCCACATTCCACGTGCAGAATACTTAGCAACCAATCAAATACTGAGACGACAACTTTAACTCTACCGTCAAGCTAATTATATATTGCTTTTCTCCGACTGTAATTAATTGATTTTCATGTTGCATCATCTAGATCGGGGATTCTCCGCCTCTCCTTAGCTATTGTCTAAGGCCCTTCTAGCTATCGTCTATCGCCTTTTAAAGGATTAAAAAATTTCATATCCTAATGGCCCCCATGAGAAGTTTTATTCAATGGGATCCTTGTGCCTGATGATTTTTAGCTAAAAGTTTAATGTTCGAATTCATATACGTAAATTTAATATTCTGATCACCTATTAATCGCACTTAGGCGCCCAGTTGTGAGGGACATTGCAATTTAATCCCTCTATTTTTTGCCCCTGCTGAGAATCCTTGATCTAAATTTTAAAAAATGAGCGATAAATGGTAATCATGAAATATGTGAGTCCTTTCCGGAGAATATTTAATTCTAAGAATCAGTCTTCTAGGTAAATGGTTTCTAAAATTTTGAACTATCGTAACCTCTTTGTAAAGTTGTGGAGAAATTTGGTGGTAGATAGATAGAATGATAAATAAACGTCTTTATTGGGGCGAGATTGAGACTTTAAAAATCCCTTCTTCCACCTCACCCCTAAAGTCACTTGTGCGAAGCGTGACGTCAAATAAGGCTCGTGTGGAAGAGGTTGGTTAAGGAGCGGAGGAGAGAGAAAAGAACATTGTTGAAAACGCTGCAACATACTGTATGTAATTTGAGAGGACGGGAATCTGTCAACAGCACGCTTCACGAAATTTTTTATATTCTGAACAAAGGTGTATTAAAGTACTCTGCAACCTATCAAAGAGGCCGATCTAAACAATTGGAATAAGAGCCTTAGAGAGATAGAAAGTTGATGTAAGTTACAGATTGAGAATTTTAAACTTGAAAATGAAGGCTTGCAAACTTTTTTTGCTTTTGGCTTGTTTCGCTACCACTTGAGCCTATTACATTTTAGTATACAACTAATAATCTCAATCAGTCGTACTCTTCGCAGTATGGAAATAATATGCTTGTCTTTGCCCTTGTCTCTTTGACATTTCCGTATAAAAAGTTTGAGGACGCTGTTCTAGATGGTCACTGGAAGTATGTTATCGTTAAATGAGATGTTTAAATTCTAGGCCTTTACTAATATTTATGAAATGACTGATTGGAGTATGCAAAAATTACTTCTGCATATTTCGCAGCATAAACCTTAACGCTTATCCTATTTAGCAAAATATAGTTTTACAGCTTAGATGCGCGATTGTAAATTTATAATGATTTTGAGCAAAACTATGAAGCCAAGAATTGATACAATTTTCCTCTGATTTTCCCTGAAATGTCTTTTACTCGTAACTTTTAACTCTGAAAGATAGATAGACAAATTACATAAATCTCAGTTAATGTAAAAGAATGCATAGAGTGTGAAATTTTAGATGTATGCTGGTAGTTAAATAATATTTTTGTAAACATATCATAATTATGGTATTCAGGCTTCAATTTTCTTTTTTATGGTGTACATAACAACAGCACCTCACCAAATAGAACGTATATTGGCGATGTGAAAGTCGTTATACTTGCAATGATAAAGTATGATTTTTTTTCAAATTTACCTTTTTATAAGCCATGGGTCGATAGCCATGGAATGAAACAATTTTGAAGTGAAGTTGTCGGTAATTATTTAAAGATCTATTGCTGTGTCACATCTGTTAATTCAATATCTTTGAGGTTAAATCCCTTTCTCTGTCCGATTGAATTTTGGTAAAGGTCATTGGAAAGGTGATGCCAAGGGTAGGGATTATTTAAAGCAAATGTTGGAAATGTTTGCGCCATCTTAGGAGGCCTTTGTGAGGTTATCTATTCCAATTCGGGTGTTTATTTTTCAACGTAGAGAAAACAATTATTTTCCTCCGTGGGAAATATCGTTTTCACTAGGCGATAACTATGCCCGTCCCTATTAAATTCTTATTTTTATGGCATTATCGAGTCGGATAATATTTTCTGTATACACTAAATGTTTCTTATCTTTCGCCTGTGTACTGGCTTCTCCATTTCCTCGATTGAGTTTAATTCATATTTTTAGAGTAGCTGCACCGAAATTGAAGTTTCTAGAAGAAAGTAGATAGTTGGACTTGACATCAGTAGTCATTAATTCGAAGATTGGTTTGTTGCCGCTTTATACTCCATGCATTCGCATCTTCATGCCTACTTTATTCCATATTTTATTTTATAAACCTTTTTATTTCTCCATTACTCGTATGTTGTAATGTGTAAGTTTTCATCATACATCTTTTCTCTTCAACTTTTTGAGCCAGGACTTCTTCACTAGTTAGAACCTTTTTTGTAGAACTTATTTTTTCCGTTCACTTAATCACCATAATTCCTCAGTATCATCAAAACTTCATAACTTCTAATTTCTTTTGACATGTAGCTGTTTTTATAATAGTAATGCAGGTGGTGGACTTGTGCTCATTGCAGGGAAGGATGGAATTCAGGGAAGTTATTGAGGATAGGGAAAATAAAACGCTTTTTATCTATTAGCAACAGTCGGACATCCGTAATTTTTGTATTTCAGCTAAGTATGTACTTCTTCAGTGAAACTCGTCTTAAGGACTGGGAGTAATCTCGTGATAGCCTAGCGTCACGCAACACTCGACTCCCTGACTGTTGAGCCGTTGCGTGGTTACGTGTATACAAACGCTTCGAATTAATGCGCAATACTCTCGCTAGAGGGATATAGTGTAATTCCATATGAATATCTATGTGTATTTTATGTATTTATCAATAATATATAGATTTAATTGTCATATTTATTTTTTCGGAAATATTAATTCAATTGTGTGTGTACTTCCCACTGACAGTCATATCCTCACTCAATGTTACACAGATGTCGGCCGTCTACTAGCTAGCGTATAGGTACTAAATTATAATAAAGGTTCAAATTTAGCAAAAGTAAAGTAAAGGATCCTATTTCACTTCCTCAAACCCGCAATTTCTCTGTTTCCTGATCCATTCGTCATTTCCATCAATCCATCTTCTCCTCCCGGTAACCCTATAACCCTTGGGCAGTATCATCTTACTCCCCCGTGGACTTCCACCCACGCTCCTACATCCCCTCTACTGAGGTTAGAGACGCCATATCGCCACTTCACCCCCCCACCCCCAACCCACTTCGTCTTCCGTCCATATTTCCTCCCCTTCGTCCAGTCTCTCACACTATCCTTCTTCTCCTTCTTATCTTTCATACATTCCTCATCGTCGCCATTTTTCTTTCCCGTGTGAAAGATATTGTGAGTAGAATGGCCAAAGCCAAGAAAGCATTCTAACATAAGATAAGTCGGCTAACAGCTAGTAATACGAGCCTGGAAGTATGGGTATGATCATATTAGGTAATTTACCAGTTGAGGTGTGGTCAAATGCGTTTAAGTAAATACCTTCCGGATTTTTACATGAGAAGGGCTCTGTCTACCTACAATGTAACTTATCTCAATAATATTTTTTCTCTTATTAAACCAGATATTACCTATGGATTAGAAGCATGGGCAATTATAAAAGAGGAGAAATAAAAGCCGAGAAAATTTGAGAGTTAAGTCATGCGACTTTTTTTGGCCCGTTTAAAAAAAAATTGTACTTAGAGAGTAAGGTAGACTTGGGTACCGAATACGTTTTCGTCGGCGGCGGCGGCCGAACCTCTTCCAACCCGGCGGCGTTCGGCGTAATCGGCGTGGACCGAATGATCTATTACTACTTTCCACGAACGGATTTCTGTTTCTTCGTAACAACTTAATGTATGCGTTACGGCGTCATAAAGAGAGAGAATTCACTGAAAGAACCGCGATGAAATAATCGCAGTCATTGTCAAGTTCGGGGCTACATCATTCAGAGGAAGAAAGTGATGAGAGGGAATCGTCCCCACCTTCTGGCTTCTACCAACAAATAAGTAAACACTACTAACTGGCACGACCCACCACCCGTCACAGCTGATTGACTAACATTGATCGCAATTGCGCCGATTTCGCGCCGGCCATGAGTTCGGTGGCGGTGCGTTGCGTCCGAAACTGGGCCGGTGGCGTCGGCGTGGCGCGGCGGCGGGCGCCCACGTCTAGTCAGGTATACCCATCAAACAGGGTAATGACATCTTATATTATACTTAGGGCAGTCCACCAGTTTACCCTGTCGCTGCGGTTGACCTGCGGAGAATTGCCAGCCCCTGTGCGGCGAAAAAGTGAACGGTGGGCAGAAATGACCTAGCCAACGAAACGTGGGAGCTACATTCACAGCAGTCCACTGGGCGAACGTAGCTGCTACGTTCCCAGCAGTGAGAGGGCAAAGATAGGTTTATATAGAAGTTAGAAAAATCCTCTATATTTTTACATGAATAGGGCCCTATCTACCAATATTACTTCTTTCTTCATCCCAGCAAACCCCTCCTTCTTCCCCCTTTGTCTCTTCCATAAAACCTATTCTCCCTCCTTCTCTTCCCCGCTTGCCCAACTCCCTCCCCTCTACCGCAGTTCTAAGCAACCCTTGGCCCCTAATTGCATCTTCCAATGTCCTACTTCGCCTCCTCCGAATCTCATGTAGAAGCTCCCTCTCCTCATCAACTATATGAAGTAGTTCATTTTTATTCCGTTCCAACCACTGCACTTTCTCCATTCCCCTCCACTCACACATTTCAAACACATACAGACTATTCTCGTATTCCTTATTCAGAATCTACTTTTCTGCTCCATACAATGCCACTGTCCATATCCTTATATCAGAAGTAAGCATGTATTTTAATAAAACATCTATTTGGAACATGCTGTTAGATGACAGTGAAGCCTGGACAGCACCAGGGCGAAGAAGAGTGGAAGCAAGGAAGATGTGGTATTAGCGAAGAATGACGAATATCAAAGAAATGGAGTGTATTTTAAACTGTTTACTGCCATACGATGCTAAAACCGATTATTTCATTTTTTTCTGTCGCAAATTTCGTGTTTTCGTGGGACATGGGCTTTACAGCACGTACTAATACATAGGACTAATTTAAGTTATTTGGATAATATTCAACAGGTCTTTCACTGCGATAACGCTGATCTAAACGTTTCAGAGATATTTTGTGAAGATATTTCATCTAGAGAGGAAAATTAATTAGGAATAGTAATTTCAGTAGCCAGTTGCTCCTCTCATTTAGTGCGCGAATCGTTCAAAATTAGTAGACACTCATGGTGACCTATTATCGCCAGCCATACGGTGACCAACGACGTCACAGGCCTTGGGGGTTGCTATGGAGATAACTCCATCGGCCAAGAGGGTCTATATTGTATACTTGCTCGAAGGTTACATGCTTGTGGCTCCATGCCCTTTCCACCTTCCTCTATGTTATTTGTTGTCCTAACCTTCCTCTCTCCCCTTCTGTTCCTCTTTTTTTAGTCTTCTTCTCTACTTCTCCTCTAGGATCAGTTTCTGCTTTAAGTCTCTTCCTTAAACTCCTTCAATAGCCATATCCCTCTATAGTCTCCTTTCTCTCATCCTACTTTCCAATATAAACCGTACTCCTCCCCATACCTACACTCTTTTCCCATTCTTCCTCTTGCAGTAGAAGAAAAAAATGGCGCAAGATTAAAGAACCTCAGCGTGAACCGACTTGGGGATAGTTTTTTTGTTGAGATTTTTGGAAAAACTTCTGCGTGAGGCTTGTTTCTTCGGGCCATTTCAAACCTCCTTTTTCCTCCCTCCCCACTTGTCCGGACTCTGAAACGACTGTCGCCGCCGCAAGTTTTGGGGGTGGGGGAAATTGTGGGCGGGGTCAGTGTGGGGAAGGAATAAGATGGGGATGCGGGGGTTGAATCCACCCCTTCCCGGCTCCATTTAGAGAAACCCTAGGGGTGGGGAGTCACGGGATGTTTAAGGGTTGGCGACGGATTTGGGCGACCGGAGACGACCTTAGGCGGGAGAAGGATACTCGAGATATGGAGAATATTAATTATTTTCATAAACCGTATATAATTCTTATTTTATCATTGTATTCCATATTGACTGTTGTTCAGGGGTTATTGCATAAAATCTCAACTCATAACCAAGTTGAAAACGCTTAAATTATATCCTTTCTATTTTTATAATCTCTTTATCCTTATTTAAATGATTAATATTGTATATTTTACCAAAAGGTATGAATAACCATTTTGAGATACATGCCTAGACTTAAAGTAATTGATGTCAAATAGGAATGCGGAATGTCAAACGATGGTTTTTTGACATCCCGAAAGTCAAGTATGGTAATTTGGTAAACCTTCTGTATCTATCCTTTATAGCCCTAATGATGATTCAAAATTATAATCTAAGATTTGGAAACTTGGTGTTTGATTTTATTTCTTTTGGACAAAATGCTTGACAATTTCTGCTAGGCATGAGATTGAATTGTGTGGTCGACACCAAATGGAAATTATTTATGGATCTCTGATATATACTTCACCTCATTAAAGAGTGTTACACTCAATCTAAGAAGTAATTGCCCTCTACAACTCGAAAGTCTGGGGAATGAGTAAAAGATCCGAGAATGTATTGCGAATCTCAGATATGGATGCAATAGAAGTGGTTGAATAGTTTTGAGATGACAGCATATTCCAAATGTAATCGGAGAAAGAGCGAAGATACAAGACGATATAAAAGATAGATTGACGGAAGAAGGACGGAAGTAGAGTTTTGGTACGGAAATCAGCGAAGTATGAATGAATGGAGCGATTGCCTCTAAAAGTATAGAACTGAGAATAGAAATGGATGATCGAGAAGGGCGTTAGGGCACGGAGTGAAGGAAGTCAAGCTCTGCCGACAATTGAACGAGAAATATATTTATATAACAGATTTAGACGGTGTGAAGGACGATGGTATCGGTAAGCGCCGTAAAAAACAGTATTTTAAAAAAATATGGATATTCCGAATTTTTTACTAAATATATGTATTGTGAAAAATATTTAAAAAAAGAGAAATATGAGTTCATTACTTTATTTATATATTTTGCAAAAATATTGAAAGCCATGCTATATTGTTTTCAATTGGTACTCGCAATATTTGACTTTTTAATAATTAAATGATGGAAACACATGCGCATGATTAAAGACGAAATATATTTTAAACTATGAGCAAACATTATTTCTAAAATGGCTGCAAGTAATAGAGAATCCCCGGTGTGATTCCTCCAATTGAACATAAAAACATAGAAAAGAGAACTTACAGAGCTGTGACTTAGGGCTAATGCTTTGAGGTTAGTGTTGCAGGAAATACAATTATATCATTTAGACAGCATGAAAGGGAACTTTGCGAGAAATAGTTTGGAAAATTAGCCGAAAAAAAGCTAATTTATGTACAAATACCTACAGAAAAGATGAAATAATAGAATCGCATACTCATGCGCGGCTTTTATTCTCTAAATAATCTATACAAATCTTTCAAAGTACTTTATTTCCACTTTACTTTTAAAAAATAAGCGAAAGTAGCTCTAACAAACACATTAAAGACAATAGTTAAACGTTTTTGGGGCTTTCTCTTGTATAGATCTTTTTCATAAATAGCACGTCTCATAAGTTTCGGGTTCATTACGTAGACCAATATTGATATAAGTTAAGTGAAAAATTACTTGCCTCTTCCCTCTAATAGATTCCAGCGGCGTTAAAACCATTAATCTGATGGTTTTCTTCTAGAATCTTAATTTAGCATATTGCTCAATTTCACCTTTATCTTCAAAAGAAGGTCTTAGTCACCGTAGACATAAACAAATTCTTTTTTTACGATACCAAATATCATGTTTCGCCTCTTAAAACTAATTTTACATCGCAGTAAAAGGTCGCGATCAAAAAAGGAATCCAAGCGGTCTATTTTGAAACTTCTTTTCACGCAGAAGTCTTCCAGCGCTTGGGACAACAGAAAGCGTAAGGGATAGGCGATAAGGCATGTCAATAAGTCCCAATTTTATTTATTTTTCACCCGACGCTATATATTCACATCGGAATGTTATAACTCTCCCCTTCCCTCCGGGAGGTCTCTTTCGTCCTCCCCTACTCCCTACCCTCCCTCCTTCCCCCTCCCCACACTTCCAAAACAACCTCATTCGTTCCCCTTCCCCACTTTATCCTTTTCATCTGGATCGCCCACACGCCTTCGTCTCAATTTTTTCGACATAAACAGCATTGACTTCAATCACTCCATCGAACACAAACACTAAATCATTCCCACTTCCGGCGTATTTTTTCCCCTGCTCCATCTCTTCGTTCCAAAATCTTCTGCTTTTCCCTCACTTCCTTGTCAAAGATCTCGCCCACCCTAAGGGGCTCGTATATCTCCGTTTAGGCGTATCTTTCTCGTCAGAAAAAGTATCAACTCTTCCTTTTTTCAACCGGTTACTTTTTACAGGAGAAACGACAGCTTATAATGCATATACCTACCTAAATAAACTACAGTGATGAGAAGACCACATGTTGGAGGCGACTTAGATATTCTCAGCCTTAATTCGGTGAGCATTTATGACGGCTTTTGTTCTCAGTAAAAAAACTTTGTAATTTTAAAGATTAACAAACTTGCTGTTGATCACTCAAACAGTCTTAAAAAGTTACAGCTAAGATATAGGAAGTGTTAGATTTAAAATATTGCTCCATGAGCATTCCAGCGAGTCAAATACATATTTTAAGGTATATATGTGTCATGAAATATCCTGACAAGGAGTGTTTACGCGATGAGCAATGAGGTGCTGATACAAAATCTAAAATGCGAAAAAATATTATGCCATTTCCTGAAAACTGTCAAAAAACTTAGTTTCCAAAATCGTCATTTCCCAATCAATTGTTGCAAGGGCAATGTTTCATCTACAATTCTAAACGTAATCGAGTGAAACAGTGTCTATTATTTCCTGATTTTTACGGCAGCGGGATTCTATTACCAGATTTGATCAGGTTCCAAATTCGACCAGCGATGCATTTTTAATCGAAGGGAGTTTTTATCCTTCCAATCCGATATTTCTGCTTTTCCCTTGCATTTCTGCCAATGATCTCGCCCGCCTGAAGAAGATCTCATATTTCCAAACAGACGCATCTTTCGTTTTCGAAAAGGTTTCACTGTTTCCTTTCTGTTTCCTCTTTCCCTTCGGTTACGTTTTCCGAGAGCCTCCACAAACTCAACCTTCTATCCTCCAAAATATGAATATATAAAATATTAGTAAACTGAAACAGTGAGAAAACAGCATGTTTTTTACTCGCTGTAATATTGTGAGTGGATTGCTTTAATTCATAAGTCACATAATTTGGAGTGTTCGTGCAAAGAATCAACTTCAAAAGGATTCCAAATGTTAAGTGACTATGTTTGTATGTTACCTAATCGAGGATTTTATGTAGATCAATACATTAAACAAATTTTGTTGACTTAAATACTCGGAAAACACGAGCCGATAGGACTTCGTGAAAACGTTGAAAATATTATAAATGTCCGCTTAAAGCCGCCCAAAAACTTAGTTAATAAATCTGTTGTCGGCTGAATTCTTTTACTGCTAGTTTAAGTCTATTAATGTTGTTTATTATCTCATTAATACTGTATTTCTGTGCTTTCCTCTCGTTCTTGCCAAAGATTCCCCTGTAAGAGCTTACTCAGAGGTAGAGGTTGAGAGCTTTCCAGCTTTCCATTTTTTCCCTCCGTTGCAATTTACATGAATATCGATAAACTAACCCCAGGCTGAAAATTGTTAAATATAAATTGCTAATTATCTAGAAAGTTGAGATGAGAAAAAACTTGATCTTAATCTGTAAAATATCTAATATGAGTTATTTACATAAGATGTCGGGTATTCGTTCTAATACAGACTTATGGACTTTTTGAAAATTAATTCAAGGTTTAACTTACACAATTCACTGGAAAGGAAATATTTCTGATACAGGAATTAACGTAGAAAAAAGCATTTTGGCTACACCTAATCACCAAAAACACCCTCCATATTCATAAATACAGCCAAAAACCTTAGTTTCCAACTGTGAACTGGCGAAAAGATTAATCGTCTTGCTTTAAATGTAATGAATCAAAATTAAGTCAAATTATGTTATATGAATGCGGTGTTTGGCATTTGTTCTCAGTAGATTTCTAGTGATTCTGAGCGTAAATATTACCACAGTTTCATTTCGTATTAAAAGGAATCTCATCTCATTCTTTCGATCCAAACGTAGGTATCTGTTTTTTACTCACGTTCTTGTCAAAGATCCCGCCCTTCCGAGAAACTCACCCATCCCCGCTTAGGCGTATCTTTGGTTTCCGAAAAGTTTGTAGCCTTTCGTTTTTTCTCCTGATGTTACCTCGTCCAAGAACGGGAATAAATCCGACCTCCTATCCCCAAAAAAAAAAGACCAACTATAAAATAAAACAGAAGATATGAGAAAAATACTTGTTTTTAACAACTGATATCGTGTGAGTGGGTTGTTTATATACCTTTTTATTATTTTACATGCATTCAAGAAGATTGGTATTTTGCTTAAACTTTCCAAAGATGAATTTAGGATAACTCCCTGTAATTTAACACATTGAGTTTACACGATAGATTAAGGCATTAGAACTAATTATAATTACCACAAAAATGCTAAATTTTCTGGGGTAATAGTAAAAAACTCACTTTACAAAAATTAACCTACACGTTGGTGGACTATTTAATTTTTAAGTCCTGCCAATATCGCGTGAAAATGAGTCCAGTGTTGCCATATGTGAGAGTTACAAGTGGGTGCCCAAGGATAAAGTACATATACCTGAGGTGGTGGTTTGTGGAATTCCAGTGTAAACAAAGGTCGAAGAAAGACGATAGGTATTGTTATGTATAGTTCCCCTAATCCTACCTTCAATAATTTTATGTGATCGCTTAGTGTCCTCTTTGCCCTCAGTATTCTCAAAGGCAGCTTCGTATCTGGGATAAAAAGACAAAATATTAGTTTTAGAGGAATGACTTCAATTATAATGGAAACTTATAGTTCTTTCTGCAAGTATGAGGAATTGAGCCTGCCACAAATTTCTTCTTGCCCTTACCATTCCTTCTGTGAACGTACCATAAATTTTCTGCAATTTGCTCTGCATTTCCATATATTGAATGGTATTTTTCCTACACATTCCTTCTCCGTCCGTCCTCCTACTTCTGTATTCCCGTATCGTTTATTCATTACTTTGAAAGTCTTGCCTTATGAATTCATGTTTAACCAGCATATATTTAAAAAAATGTTATATCATATCAAAATGTTTATCAAATGTGTGCTCATATGCTTTTATAATTGTTTAGTTAACAGTACCCTGTATTTCACCAGGTATAGCCATTGTTTCATAACATTTTATCAAGGTGCCTTTTCATGCAAAATGTTTTTGTTTTTAGGGTAAGAAAAGTATTTATCGCTTCAAAATTATGAATATTATATAAAAGAAGCTAGATCAACATTTTGGAAAACATATATGATGCTCATCTGTTCGCAGCTCTTGGACCTTGCTCAAAAGTTTAATTAAAAACCACTGCTCCCATTTCGCAATATCCTAGATAGCAATAGCCAAGAAACATCTCCTCTTTAACATGCCGCCGGCACCTTTCAGCGGCGGACAGACTGGTGAAGTGGAAAGAAATTAATAGATCAAGAGTTTCTATGAGAGCAGGATAACGGGAAGATTACCCCAAACAGGGTTGGGGTAAGGAGAACCCGGAGTCGGGAATCCCAAGAATGGTTCGATTTTATGAGATTTCTCGACGTCACGTCTTCAGAAACAACCCCTGCCACCCACTCCCTCAGGGGGGGAGATCTCTTCCCGGCTACTAACCCTGTTGACCCCTTCCCCCTTGAAATCGGAGCACGACTCCTTTGCCATCTTCTGCACAAAACATTGTTCCGTACGACCCCGACGTAGTTTGGTTCACCCTCCATCTTGTGCCAATCCCACTCCATTACAATCCCCTCCGCTAGCACAGAAAACCTCCTCTTCTCCGACAACGAACCCACCCATTGAATTCATCCCCTTTCTCTGTAGACAGCCACCCTCTCTTCTCTGAAGGGTAACCTCCCCTTTTCGTCCAAAACCCCTTTCCGGGGGAGTACTCCGGCCAAACTACGCACTTTGCCCTTTCGAGTCGAAGGCAAAAGTAATTTCCATTCCTCTCTTTCCTCGCGTATTTTTCGTCTCTTTTCCCCTCCCCGTTTCCCACTATGACCACATTAAAAAGAAAACTTTTTAACCATTTTCTCCGTTACTTATGATCCTACTACAGAAATTAGCATACTCTGTCTGCTTAAACAGTAAAAAAAATAACAAAAAAACTTCAAATGTAATTAATAAATTTAAATTGAAAATATTTATTCTATCCAAATACTTAAGGCTCAACCATTACAAAAACATCATTGTAAATTTTAAATGAGTTAAAAGTATTAGCAATCGTGTTCCTAATTACTTTGAAGAGCCACTCTGCAACGAATAATTGATAATAATTTAGAGTAAACACAATTAATATAAATCTTCACACATGTTTAAGTAATATATAGCGTGTGTATGGAGAAGAATTGATAGGAGTGGATTGATGTTTTTATGTGTATGCGAGCTTGTGCTGGTTTTACTGCATCACGTTAAAAGCAGGCTTCGTTTCGTTAGACCGGTAGCTTTACTTTTTAGGATATGATATAGGAATATTATAGAGGTTTCTGACTTTGACTTAATTATTCCGTCAATATTCTAAATTAATTCACCCAATGTTATCTAAATGATGTACTAGTATTTCTGTAAATATTAATCTCAAAGTATAAAGTCACAGGCGTAGCTGCATGACCATGGATAAGAGTACGCCACAGCAGGGTAAGATTAAATAAATTGCTGACTCAGCATCAAGGATGTTTTATGTGCCGCATTACTGACCATTGAATGAAAAAGTGTAGCAAAACAGTGGGGAGATGAGCGATCAGATAACTAAATATTTTGTTTTTTTTTTTGGTGTAGTGATCATACTCGTACAAGAGATCTTAAAGGTTCATCTATTAAAGTGCTTGGCAAGCGAAGATGTTTTTCAACACAAAGTAGCGATTTCATCTGTTTCGCGATTTTCATTTATTTCAAAGTAGTTGAAATGACTGCTGAAACAGGCTACAATATTGGATATAGCCAAAAAGTAATGATTAAAGTAAACAATTAAATAGAAATTGATGTTTTTTATTATTAATTAATAATGCATGGGAAACAATATATTAAATGATATATGTGTTTTGAAAAATGTATACACCCTCCCCAGTTATTGGAGAATGTATATGGAAGCTCGTTTGCCATGTATTGACGCACATCTGAATCACTACGCCTAGCAACTGATTCATACGTATGTACACGTAGCCTTTTGTGTAGTAGATATAATTAAATTTCGAGTCAGAAAATAAGCGGTTATGTCGCTAACCAACCTCTCTCCCACATCTCGTTCAAATTATAAGTACCTTTGTCCGTAATTTGTCATATAATATCGGTAGACCTTTTCCGAAAGAGAATGTAGAATTATATTTTTGTAGCCCAGGGACATTTGGTAAATTTCTATTCAGTTTCCAAGTTTGTTTAAAAAATATAGATTGGTGGCATACATTTGTTATAAAGTAAAACACTCTCGATTGTACTTGTTTTTTATATTTCACCAACCGGAGGAAAATTTAATGTGAGAATCATGGAATATAGGTGTTAAAAATTAAGAGATTATTTCTGTGATTATGCATTTCTCAGGTTCAGGTTTCGAAACAGAATTTCAATTAATTAAGTTAATGGTGTAAGTTTTAAAGATATATCGTCACTGCCATACCCTAAAAGATGTCACCTCTTTCTGTGATGCGAGGTTAAGAATTATTTACTGTATTATGTTAAAGTGATGATCCAATGAGCCTGGAGGTGGTAAGTGGAAGTGGTAGAAACTGCAATTCACTTAGTTTAACACGCTTCAACGGCTATGCAATTATTAGTGTCTGCTACTTGCAGACGGATTGAAACTACACTCGGACGAGTAGGAGGCTCACATCTTCGAATTCACCCAATGACACTGGTCCTGTTTTACTCTTTTCTCTATCATTGCCATACGTATGCTTTGCAAATTCGTTTGACTTGCTAGGAGACGAATCCGGACCTGCCAATTGACGAGGCGGTAGCCAAACCATCCTCGCTAATGGCGATTTTGCAAAGAGATTGGTACTAGCGAGATTTTATGGGTTTTGGTCTAGCAAAGTAGCACAGATTGCATGATATTGCTTATAATTCATTGCCGCAGAGGGATATACTTGTCCCTTCAGAGGGTCTCATTAAACTAGTTTAACATAAATTCACAGTGAAATTCACTGAAAAACAGCGTTCGTTTCTTAGTACCCGAGTATTTTTCCGGTCTAGCATTGCAGTGTTCTGCCAGATAAACTACTGTATTGCTTCATTTTGCCCTTTTCAACTAAAAATCCCAATTGTTTAAAAATGCATTCCCCAACATTACGCTACAGAAAAAATAACATTATCCTTACACTTACAACTACCCAATTCCAAACTTTTTTAAAGCCCCATTCATTCTTCACACTGTCTCTTCTATACTTGACGACTCTTATGCTATCCTACATACTAAATTGCCTACATCTATGCATAACAGACATGCAGTTAGCATTTAGTGAGTAGTTATCACGCAAAAGTCAGATAAATGTCCTGAATGCACTGAAGTAGAATCTGAAGTGTAAATTTTAGTAATAAAATAAATTAGTACAGTGAACCAAGCAGACAAAATTGGCCTCCCCTACATACTGTGAACGTGAAAAATGCAATTTGTCCATTACTGATGATAGTCGCCACGCACATAGTGACTGTGACCGATGCCAAGTTTTTATACAGATTTAATTTTATTTAAACGACTATAATTTTGTTGATTATGAAAATGGAGTTAACGACAATTGATTGCCAGCATTAATTCTGATACGCGAACGTTTTCCTTCTACGCAATAAGGGAATTCGAGAGCACTTATAAGCCGCGGAGTTTTGCTTGATAAGGCAAAAATTGTTCTTATGTATGCAACCCGCACTGCACTAGGCCGTACAAACTGCATTTTTCTGCCAGCATCGCGAAATATCAGCATATATCGTGGATTTTATTTGTGCCAAAAAGAACCGTGAGTAGAATTTTAAATTGGTCAATGAACAGCGTACAGTCGGTTATCCCCCAATCGAGACCCCCCGAAGAGAAAGACATTCCGCGCGTATTCTAAGCGCTTGCGAACGCCCACGAATGCAAATGGCTAAGGGACCGAAGAGCTCTTTTGCGGCGCCAGAGTCCCAATTCAATACCCCCAGGGAGAAAACTTTAAGAAAGAAGTCTCTCGATTTGTCGCCTCAGCACCGAAAAGTCATGAGTCCATGGTCTTGGTGGCTGACTTATGGATCGGAATGGTAAGGAGATCTCCCTTTAGTGGAAGACAAAAAAAATGCCTCGTTTCCAGAGAAGGGAGTTTCTCGAATAGAAGGGAAAAAAGTAGGAGGTGAACGATCTAATAATTTAACTGATGCCTTCCTAATTTTAGCATGAAATCACTTGTTCCCCATTTTCAAATAGCAGTCCCGGTATTTTATGGGCAGGAAGCGGGTAAAATAAAATCTTTCCAGCCTTTGAATTTGGGATTCCAGATTGGGAATTAGTATCTTCATTATATGTGAGAGCATCAGAGAGACTGTTTATATCTTTAAGCGTTTGGCAGAGGATTTTAGTAAATTATCAGACTTCGTAATAATAATTCTGGCTGCTACTCGAAGTATCTTAAGCACTTAAGAACCGAAGTAGAACTCATACATAAATCCATCGACGCGGTATAATAATCACACGTTTCTTATTAATCCATACTACTCGTATATCGTGAAGAGTTAACTTGAAATTAAAGCTATTTGCGTTGCGGTTGTCTCAGGATTGGTATGGTGGAAATTATACACGGCCAAAGAAGAACATTTTGCAGTTTTCCTCTCAGAAAAGATTAATGCGACCGGTTTCGATGTTTCATCTCACTATGAATTCGGTCGCGTTAAATATTCTCAACAAAAATCTGTAAATATTAATTCTCTTGTCACTTGCCTAAGGTTTTTGAACTCCCTGCTCTTCCGCATTATACTGTTATAGCGTGGATCATGACAAATGGGAGCCGATATATAGCAGAATATCTGGGAAAGTCCAGCGTAGATGTGTTTTATGCTAGTAATTAAAAATATTTCTTGCGTTTAACCAGAAATTAATTTTTTACCCTTTCCTTACAGCAGAACAGATATTTTAATCCATATAGAGGAGATGTTTAGGCGAGCTTCGGGGTTCAATGCACCCTATAGCTCGCCTCAACATATCCTCCTGTCAATGTTTTTTCTGCTGCACTAAATTTACCTCTTCGATCTAATATCTTTCCAATTGAAAGTGGTAATGTACCTATTGTTTTCTATAACCTTAGGACTTCCTTAGGGACTCGCCATTTTTCCACTACGAAATTCTATCCTTATCTAATATTGACTGCATTCTCATTTTTCTATTATATGGGCCATACCGTAGCTTCCATTAAGTCGCACTTTACTTGTAAATGTGTCTGTCACCAATTTCTTCTATTTGAGTTACCTCAACTACCGAAATGAGTACAAGCATGAGAAATATAACACTCCGTCTTAACTACGTAACCACTCGGTTAATTAAGATTTTTTCTTCGTTTTGTTTGTCTTTTTTAAATGGGTTACATTCTCTTTGATCTTTCATGTAATCTTAATTGATGGCTATTTTGTGAAATAAATCTCAATGTATGGAGCTTAGAAGCTTAGTAACTAATGTTCTAAATCACATACACTCATTATATCAGACAAAGTTGGTGCTTTCTTTGATTTCACTTGAAAATCAGTCTTTTAATCGTATTCAAAATTTATTATCCCTCCTATGCGTTAAGGTTGTTTCGAAGTAAAGATACTGTATAGTTGAAAATTATTCTTATTTTTTACGTAATTCCATTGCCTATGAGTTGCAAAAAAGTTCTATTTACACTTGAAATTTTCATTAACTCAGCATGAAAAATACCGATCAAATTAAAAGATCTTACTTCTGCGTTCTCCGCAAGCAGCTGATTTGTGCTCGTGAGGAGTATCTTCGGTGAACCCGGAAATTAAGGGCTTGCAATCAGGATTTTTGGCCATTCTTATCTTCCTCCAGCATGGTATTTACCTTTCCAAATATTTATAAAAATTGACGTTCCATGCCATCCTAAATCTTTACTTATTCTTTAACGAAAAATAACATTTTTTCTCCATATTTCTTGAGATAATTGCCGTTTTTAATTATTTCTTTGCACCTCACATTAATGTATAGAAAACCATCTTCCCTTATCTGGATTTAAGATTGGGCGTTCTGCTGACGATAAAAAGATAATTCATAAGGTGTGTGCAGGTAGCTTATTCTATATTTTTTCTTTCAAAATATTTCCTGAGCGCCGTATCCGTCAACAGTAAATTCTGCTTTTAACTTCAGGACAATTCATTGTACTTATTATACAGCGTCTGGTATTGTAACCAGTAGGTATAATGCACAGGTGTAATAAATTCACCATTTTAGATTTTCAAATTGAGACATCTCGACATGCCAATTTGGGAATGTGTCAACGTTGTAGGAAAATGATATGCCGCCCGATTTAGGCATGGGTAGTTTACATATGGGAAACTAACCAAATCTAGCTACTGAATTACTTGGCATTCAAGTTCAGGAATCCGAGCATTTTGAAAATTGATGCGTCCAGTTGTGGAGATTTAGCCATCAACATAACACCTTCCACCCGAAGTCATCTGCGGAGGTCCTGACCGGTTTTTGAAGACATGGAAGCGACACACGGTGGACCTCAAATCTTGAGCTTCCAATAAGATATTCCATTCCATTACCCGAAATCACCTCCCCGGACCCTTCAACGCCGCTTAAATGCTTTTGGGGTAAAATTTTCACGGGCCACAGGAAGCTCATCACGTAGCGGTTTTGAAGTCCAGCTTAACGTCTCCATTGCCACTCACACTCCCTCACCCATGACCAGCAAAAAGAGTCGCATCCTGTTATTTTTATTTCCAGTGAACGTGCGTCAAAGTCATTCCCGCCCATCCAAATAATTCCCCTCAACCACCTGCGAATTACCTCAGATTTTTTGTTTATAATTCTTCCGTTAATAAAAAGTTTTAGGCCATAGGAACAGAACCTATACTTTTCATTATATTCAAATAATTATTTTGTTTCAAAACCAACAATAGAATCTTCACGGTAATAAGAACATTACATTAACACAAAATTGTGAAGAAAAAACATGTACATTTTAAGTTATAAACATTTTACCGGAGCAACAGCAAAAATATTAATTTGCAGTGTAAAGTATTATTTACAAGTTTGTGTACAAAACTCTGCACACAATTTGAATAATTAAAATAATCATTACCTTTCAACACCCTTAAGTTTTAACTAAATTTGGTTTAGAGATAAAAGAGGTGTGATAAAAGTTTCCAATCACTGTCAGAGTTGGGAGGTATCCATAACGCAAGAATTTTAGGGGATTTTGGTGATTAATTCCTCCTGAAAAAAGGTCAACGAACCCAATCTTGTACTTCATGTGGTGAGCTTTATAATGTCTGGAAATATTACCAAGCGTATCCTAGGCTTGCTTTATTTGTGCGTCATTCTGCACTCATATTTTTTTCCATCTACTGCCCTCAGCATGCACAAAATATTTATGAAATCAATGTGAAGCATTATAGAAAACATAGGTGATGTGGTGACTGAAAGAGTATTTGACATTAAATTAATTTTTTAGACTTTTTATAAACATTTTATGATTTTTTTAGGACAAGGTTCACAATATTCACTATGCAGTAATTTACTCCTGTCAAATTATCAGTTAATGTTTTCAAAAATATTGATTTGAATAGCTTTGACTTAAAAATTGTTCAAAAATTAACGTTAAAGTGTGAATTAACATCAAAGTTACAAACTTCAGGGAGTGAATTCCAACTTCGGGCTACGGTGGCTATATAGGATTTTTGGTATATTTCTGTTATATGCTGAGGGTACTGCAAATATAAACGGAGGCGGGATCTTCTTAGGCGTCAATGGATATATTTTATGAAGTTGAAGTGCGTGCAGATATGTACATAGGAGCATAATACGTCCAAAATTGTATTACGTAACACTTGAATGGCCCCTTTTCCTAGAACTTACACGCAAAAGTTTGTGATCAGGCGAGGAGACAGTGAATAGAATGTGGAAGAAAGGTGGAGAAAGGAAAGGACTGACTTGTAGGAAGAAGACAGGAAATAAAACATCCACTGCTCTTCTTTTCCCCCGTGTCATCTCCACGCCATTCAAACATCACCTTTATAAAAATATATTCCGTCTCGAGAAATGGGACTGGTTTTTTTTTCCTTTCCCGCCGTCTTCAGTGGGCGCGTCGTCTGCGTTACGCATCAAGGCGGCAGTTTCCAGACGTGCTCAGATTCTTTCTTTACTTCCTTTGTACCGTCTTCCCCTCACTCTCTCCTAACCGCCCTTCTTTTACTACCTACTCCATTCGAACACATCCAAATAGCATCTGCATTATACCTATTCGAATTTAACAAAAGCATTGCGATATATTTACATTATATTACACATATTTAATATTTATGTAAAGATAACTGAAATAAGGTTTTGTTGAAAAATCAAGAATGTAATAGATATCAATAGGAGACTTGGACAGTAAAAACTGGAGCTCGTGGATGAACTTCGCTTTTTTTGCGCTTGGACGGTTTTGATGGTCCGTATGCCCCTGCGATCCCGATAAGGCATTGGTTTGTCGATAGGTTTCGCAGGGGCCGGACCACAGAACTTGACAGAAACACTCATGTCCTGGGCAGGCGAATAATCAACCCAGGCGGGACTCGAACCCACGACCCTCGGATTAGTGGGCGAGGACTTTACCCTGCCGCCACCGGGGCCAGCGGGGTAAAGTAGATTTAAGAGTCAGTGAGAGTAGTAAAGTAGATTTAAGAGTCAGATCGTCAGTGACAAGTAAATGAAAAAATAAATAAATTTCATGTTTAACATTGAGCTAATTTAGTGCTCAACAGTCCAGTGTTATAATAAATTCATTTACACTTACACATACCTATGCACGGGGGGAATTTTAACTCAGGTTGGACTCAAATCCTCGACCACCGGATTAGATGACAAGAAGTTCATGCCGCTGCCACTGATTCCGGCTGGGTAACGGGAGGAGCAGGAAGGATATGATTATTCAGAGTTGCCCAAGAAAAACATTAGATAATTTTACTTACCACTAGCAATACATATAACAGTTTTCATTTAAAAAAATATGTATTGATCCAGCAGGTGACAAAAAACATAACACCCTACTATTAATAGTTTTAAAATTGGGTTCGTAGATTTTGTTTACATCATGGCATCTGCGCCTTCATTATCAGCAGTGAATTTTGTTGTATCTCTTAGCTTGATATTCCTTTCAGCTAACCGCTCTATTATTTTACTTGTCTTTATTTTGTGTCATATTTTCCTAGCGAATATCATCTTTGATCTTCCACGATATTTCTTTCCATTCCTCTTTCTCATTATTATTGCTGTATTTTTTCCAGATGCTGTTGTGTCTCATAACGTGTCCAACAAGTTTACCTCTTTCACTTTGCAGTATAAAATATCTTGTCCTCCAGCTCTTCAACCCCCTCTCATTACTTCTTCAGGACAGCGATTATCTCTACCTGTGATTTCTTCATCTTTCTTCAGAAATACCACATTTCTGTTGTTTTTGATCTTGGCCCTTCTGGTTTCTGCAGGCTTTTGCTTAGTCATTTACGACGCATACATTTAATTAAATACCTATCTTATTGCTATTTTTCCATTTTTTGTTTGGACCTCTTTTAAGCCAAAACTAATGCACAGTATTAATATCATACTGTATAAACAATTAGTATTCAAATACAAAAATCATGTACTGAACGTCGTATTACTTATGCGTTATTTGGTATTTAAACTTATGTAATGTGCTCCGTATGTGATGTTTTTGAATAATCCAAACGCGTATTATACTTCGAATTATGCGTCATAGAAATTTATAGCATTCAGTGAAAGTATAAAATCAAAAGTGCGCTTTCATAGATGTCACATTCCATACATCGCAAGGTAGTGCTGCCCTGCTTTCAAGCCGCCGACTCCTATTCCCCTTATCCCTTGTCTACTCTTTCTCCCATCTCGGAATAGCCTTCCATTCCTTTGAAGGCGACAAGTTGCGTGTCTTTCCGGATAACACGTCCACAACGCCGATTCTTCCTTCTTCCATCAGTCCGTCAAACTTTTCCAACCCTGCAGAGTTGAAGCTGAGACTCAGGGGACAGTTTCCTCGTCGAAAAGATTTTAGGAATTTTTAAAGACTTCAAATTGTATAGATGGGCTCACACGGGCAATTTTATTGTGAAAGTTACTTGCAGCAATAGGTTTCAACATACATTACAGTTGTAAACTTCTGTGCAAGTCCGCTATCGGAACTTATAAAAGTGTCTGCATGTGGCTTGCAGAAGCGTATTGTTGCCAGTGTAAACAGCAACCAACCTAGCTCTGCAATAACTTGTGAAAAATACTTCGTCGGAGTAAAGTTACCCGTAAGTTCTTGCAGAAGTAACTTGAGGAAGTAACTTGCCAGTTTAAACCCACCCTAAAACTTTGCGTGCAATATCTTTATTCACTGTTGTAGTAACTAAGGTGCATTCCTGTTTGCAAGAATTTGTGGTTGCGTTGATACCTCATGAGTAATATATAGAACCACGGTCAGCATGCTGAGTTTTCTAAATGTTTCGTAAGAAGACTATTTCTTCTTTGGCTACGTGTCTGTCGACGGATTTGCCAGTGAAAGACATATAGAAGGTGACAGTTGCTTGCTACTACAACCAATTCAATGCATACGACGACTAGAGAGCGCATCAAACTCCTTGGATATGTTTCGTTGAAAATTTTTCCTTATCATTTTTAATTCTGTATCAACACGTCATTCTATGCTATTGCTTAGATTGAGTTATATTTTTTATGGAAAATTAATATTGATATCGAAGACCACCAGTGAGGTAATCCGCTCACTCGACATTTAATCTGGAATAATACTTGTGTTCCGTGTTTTATGAAATTTTTGCATGAATTGCTATTGAAAAAATATCGTTTTAAACACAAGCAAGACGCGAACAAATTGTTCAGGAAAAAGGATATTTAAGATTTAGAAAAGTTTCGTTTCAAATTTTCTGGAATTTTTAGTACTTACCGTACGAGTTTCAATAAATGAGGCAATCAAATTGGTGAAAACAGCTTTCTAGAAATTTATATTCAAATGAAAAACTTAAGTTTTATTATTCATTTTGAGTTGCATGGACGAAAGAGACGTGCTAGGCTTAGGTTGCTTCAAAAATTCAGATCAGGCAATATTCTGTATGTTACGAAAGATATAATTTTGAACCCAAGCTATATATATCTATAGAACTGATAGAAGGTACAAAAAAATATAGTTGTACTGGCGGAAGAATTGGTTAAAAAATTCCTTCTTTCCCCGCACTATCAGTGACTATCACGAATAAAACAGAGCGTAACTACATTCCGTTCATTCAACATACAATTCACTTTTGTCCGTTTCCCCTTACGTTTCCCTTCTCCATCCATGGCTGGCGTCCTAATACGCTCTGCCACACGCACCTGAGGCGGCTCGCAGGGCAATGCGTAGATGTAGAGGAGGATGGAATGTGAACGTCCCGTGGATTCGGGCCTTCAGCGTTCCCCCAGCCGGGGTAAACCAACTCTCCCGGAATGCGGAGATCGCTCTCCACTCCTATCGCCCCGAGAACGGGACTGAATCCGCCAATTTTTATCTTGCCCGCCCGGTGTTTTCTGCCTCACTGTTTATTTTTATGTATTTTTTTGGAGGAAGCTGAACTTTGATCTCATCACTGCCCTCGAGGCCCTTCTCTCGAGGCATCACGTCCAACCATTCCTCGCCCTACGATGCTCAACTTTTTTCCACCTTGAGTTCCTGGATCTCCTCGGCTTATATGTCCTTTTTTTTGCGCGGTTTGGTCGAAGTTGCGAGGAAGACGGAAACGGTTTACTTAACGCGTCCATGCTGGAAAAACAAATTACAAAAGACTTCTCATGTGTATGTAGATGCGCGGACTGAGATTTTCACCCTGTATGGTGGAAAAAATATTCCTCGCAGAAGAAGATTTGATCTATCTTCCTACCTCGATGTGCCAGAATGCGGAGAAGCGTGAAAAATGTGACGGAAAATGAGAACGGCATACATATATGGATATCAATCTATCAAATTTGATCCTGCCTGGACTGATTTACACCTCGCGTACCCCGCACTAGACGAGCAGTTTCCTTGCGGCGTTGTTTCCAGGATTTGAATTTATTTACTTGGCTGGTCTCATGCCCTAGACCACTTGCAGTACATGAATTATGAGTTTAAAATATGCCTTCTTACTCGGGTTGGCCTCATGTATTAAAGTGGTTGCAATGCACGGTGGCTGTCGCCTGCGCAAAGCGTGGCGTGAAGAAGGGGAAGGCTCGTGTGGGAATTATCGGTTGAGGAGTGGACGGGAGAGGACTCTTAGATTGAGGAGAGATGTACAGGTATAAACACCTGAATTTCGATCGTCACCTCTTTTTAAATTGTTGGCCTGAAATTTTCAAATCCGTTACGGAGCTAAAGGAAAAAATCGAATAAAATGTTAATTTGGCATGTTATACTCGATTACTGCAGTACATTTTCTTTAAATGAGATACAAAATCGTCACTGATAGTTGCAGAAAATCTTAAGCCGCCGGAATGCGCTGTTATAACAACAGTATAAAGACGCCTATTAACGGTGAAAATATTCTATTTGGTTACCTATCTGGATAGATTTCCTCACAAATAAATTGCATCTAGCGTTTCAAGAAAGCAGCAGTAGGTTGTGCAGCGGAGGGAATCAGTTAACCAGCTATTTGACGTATGAACGAATAGGTAGCGATTGGTGGACCGTTCGTAAAATGCTCGAATTTAAGGCAAGTGTTACTTCATAGTTATTTAGAAAATAAATGTCAAATTATGTCGATATATTTCATTTTTTCGTTGTACAATACTCTACTTAATCATTATATTATGAGGGTAAATAGAAAATATTTTTCTTCACGCTACAAGAAAGTCTGAAGTTATGATATCAGTTCAAAAAGTTACGAAACTGGCTCAAATTTTGAACTATTAATCGTCGTAGCGTCGTACAATTGATGGCAGTGTTTGGAAGAAAACGCCATGAGTAGTCTCCTTTTTAATTTCTAATCTATTCACTTGTTGTAGAGTTACGGCTGTTTTTGTAAAAACCTTTTATCGCGATCGGCGATTTGTGATTAGTTCTGGCTCATGACGGAGGAACAAAAAAAAACTTCTTGTAGAAGAAGACAACCAGTCTTCTTGAGACAAAAAGCAATTATGATAATTTCTTTCAGACCATCATTTGAGCTGGTGAAACTTCGGTTTAGGGGTAAAAGATGGGAGCCGTAGCCCAATCTTCTCAGTCGAAAATCAAAGGTTCTCTTAGACCTAAGATAAAACCTCAGTCACCATCAAATGTTATGCTTATGTTAACTATTTTCTTTCATTGCATGGTAGTCGTCCACCACGAATCTCTCTCAAGGTCAATCAATCAATCATTTTTACTATCCAGTAGTTTTGAGATGATTTCGTGAAAGTATCACGACCTTTTGAACTATAATGAACTGGTGCTGCACCGCGAAGTTGCTCCATCTTATTCAATCCATGTTATTGGCAATTTTGCATAACAAAATTGAAGAAAGTCCCTCTTCAGTCCTGTGCTTATCTGATTTCGCTCCTGCAGACTTTTTTTCAATTTCCTAGGATCAATTTCACCTTTTAAAACGATGATTTCTCAAAATCGAAGAGATTACCTTTGCAAAATTATAGAAATAAATAGCAAAAGTAGTATCGATATCAGATTAATGTAGGACCAAACGAAACTAATATTTTACCCACTTGGTTTACCCAGTAGTTATTTACACGCAGCCGATCTCTGAATAAACGAGCAGTTGCCTTTCGGCGATATTTTCATGAGCCGGGTACGTATAGTTTTCAGGCATCATGCAATACACCACGCGCAACGCATGATTTTTGAGGTGGAAGCATAGCTCTTCACGCATACGAAGCCTTGCTGGCCAGGAACGAATAAGTTTCACGCCAAGACGGGCGTCACGAGTAGTATTTCATGTTCTTCCCCCTTGGGCTTTCATTATTTTCTCTTCATTCCCGCATGGCTTCAGCTATTCGTGTTTTGTCTTGCGAGAATTTTCTGGCTCTCAAAAATTCACATCCTCCTCGCGTTCCCTTATTTCTTTAACCTTCCTTATGCTTCCTATCCCAAGAAAACTCTCTGGAAATGTGGTAAAGGGGAATTCAGAAGACAGCTTGTGCGGAAATCACATCACAATCATGAGTCTGTAAGAACGCTACTCCGTATTCTCGCTGGGTTACGGACAGCCGCCGTCAGCTGTTACTCTTGCAAGTCTTCCGCGATGCTCTCACTCCATCCCTTCTTACTCAACTCTTTTCCATTATTTTTTTTCTTACCAGACCTTCTTATTCCTTCAGTAGAAAAAGTCCAAATCGCCATTCGAGATGCGGTATACAATAATTCAAGTGTTGCGTCCCGTTTTTTTAGCGTGCACAGCCAGATTGCATCCGTTGGTAACCTGGCGACGCGAAAGAGTCTTCGATGTGACTCCTCTAGCTCGACGGAGCGTGAAAAATGATGGGCTACCTGGTTCTGCAACCCAACGCGTGTGACACGCTGGGTCCATGACCGTTTGAAAAACGAAAGAGCCGCATTTTTCAGATGCGATATTTTATAAAGAGCAAGTTTAATCGCAGCTGCATCTCTCACCTGCAGGAGTTCGTCCTGAGTTTGACGGCACGTTTCGATTCGCTATGTAGCAATCAGTATCACTGGTAAAAGCACTCGGCGCGAAATCGAGGGATCCGGGTTCGAATCCCGGTCAAGGCCAATGATTTTTCCTCCTTGGAGTATCGCACTTATGTGCACTTGCGGGTTACTCCGTAAACGTAATTACCGTTGCTAGTCTCGGTATCCTCAGAATTGGAATATGGCACTCATATAAAAGAGATATTTAAAATATTGGATGGATAAAAAGATTCCCCAATTCCCAAAAAGTATCACCTTTAATTACGACCTCCAGTTCGATATACTACATTAACATCATGTGGGCGCGTGAGTAAAATAATAAGCTTCTTCTTTTGGAATTTCACTATATTCTCTATCTGTCATTTACCGCAAAACCATCGAATTCGGTAACTCTCAGACGCCTTATGAAAGAAAAAGTCAACGGCATGAAAATGGAAAATTTGTTTCCATGCCATTGGCGTGTTTAAAAAAATCTCAATCGTAAGTTTTATTACATTCCGTCAACCCTGCTCCCTCACCCAATTTACCTATCCAAACCACCTCCATCTCTTCCTACTTACAAACTCTCATCCTACGTAACCCACCTTCTCCCTCAAGCAACTGGAAGCTCTTTTACAAATTTCCCCACCTATTGAAGTAATGTCCTTAAATAACTACTGTAACCATTTGCTTATTGATTTTTCCTCAAATGGTGGATAACGTTTCACATAAGTTTTGATCCATTTTTTATTCTTCGTTATGAATCATTACACATTCCCTACTATCAGGCGATAGGGCTAAAATCGCTATGCAATTACCTACAGCCAGTGGATGAAGGTATCGATTATTCGCAGTTAGGATTTGACCTAAAAACAAAATAATTTTTATATTACATTGATTGGCTTAAAATATACTTTAAACTTTATTGAAAAATTAACTGGCATACTTTGTAACGTAGTAGGGAGAATTCTACTTAAACAGAGGTTATACCTTCTGCTGATTTATTCGTTTTTCTATTGATCATTTCTTTTGAAGCAGTTTGCATGGTCACTTTCTGGAATGAAACCGCACCGTCTTTATTTAATATATTTTTCTCGGTGACGTGTTTCTTACTAATATGAAGACATTTAAACTTTCTTGTGTATTTACAAATATATAACCCTTCCATAAATTACGTCATTTGCTATTCCATTATGCAATTTTAATAAAAAAATGGTATTGGCAACGGTTAATTATATTTTTGAACTATTAAAATAAAAAGTGTAATTAGCGACAGCCCTTGATCATTTTACACGCATAACTTGCAATCTAAAATCATATGGGAAGAAATGTTTTCGAAATTTTGGCTTAATGTCACAAAATTACTCCAAACTTTCGGTTCGTGTTTCAATTTTCTTAAGCAAACAGGCAATTAGCGTATTTTTCGTCATTATTCGAGCCGCGTTCATTTTCGTAAATTTTCGCCTTTAAAACACTTAAATACGAGGAAATAGTTCGTAATTGGTTTCTCCGGTCCGAACCCGACGGCCATCACGCAAAGGACGGACGCATTAGCATCTTGCGTGGGCTCATCTCTGCCCTACGATAATCGCCCTGCTGAACTGCCCATTTTATCCTCAATCGATATACTCACGGAATGGTTTTACATCAGCATTTTTCATGACTCAAAAATTTGCCCCTTCCATGTTGCGCCTTCATATTTCAGCAAGAATGTTGGCTAATACAAAGAAATGCTCAAAATTTGTTTTTGAGTACAGAATTGTAATTATCATCCTGTGAATGACTTGAAGATAATGCCCATTGAATTTCAACGGGAAAAAGTACAACATTAAATATTTGCATAGGATCGTCCCAATACGACGTGCAAAATGCATGCACACTCATACCTCGGTATTACGGACTAAAAGGGAGAACATCGGTCCGATGAATCCGATTGCTCGTAGGTAGGTACCAACACTTAGGTTAGGTTACTTAAGGAGTGGCTAATATCAATGATAATTCAGACCCTACATAAATAAGGTCAAAAACCATGGAGAAATGAGCTAAACCTGTTGTTAAACTGATTTAAACAAAGTGTCTGCCAAATAGCGGTCAGTTCTCGAAGCAGCGGCTGATGTCCGATGTTGCCACAGCTCCATCCGGAGCGCGCGGGACCTTTTTTCAGATACGATTTGATCTTAAAGTTGGAAGTGAACTCTTGTTTTTTTACATCGTAGAAAATCTGAAAAACCCTATATTCATTTCCATGACTAATCAGGCTAAAACCCAGGGTGACTAAAATATTTTCAATTAGCTTGCAAGGGATTTTCTATTTTGTCAATTTCAATTCTTTATTCCACCATTCGATTAAGTACATTAATTTTAAATAATTTCTTTCATTTTTGCTTTGATAGACTGCTATGTCTCTTGACTTGACCCTAATCCTTGCGGTTTTTTGGGTTATGCAGTCGAATATTAAATCGACATTCAAATGGTTGAAAACTATCAAATCTTTCGATTAATTTACAAGCCTTCCAAAGAGAACCATCATTGTTTCTTCCGTTTCTGTCATTGTGAAATGAACTTTAATGTTGGTGGAATAGCGTTCTTTGTTTCTAAGGATTTAAAATGTTATAAGCTTATATGAATATAATCAAGGTGGTATTAGTATTATATGAAACAAACTCAAGAAGTCATTGGCGACATTTAGTCAATTTTTTAAATTCCTTAGGGTTAAATGTACAACATATAACCAAATCAGGATTTTATAAAATTCTAATGTTCGTTCATTTAGGTGATTAACATAGAAAGACTAATTTGCCTTTTCACTTGGTAACAACACTTACTTACTTATTTAGAAATCGTTATAACAATGGAAATGATGATTAAGCAATATAGTGGTCCATAAAGGACAAAAGTATGTACAAATGAATGTACGGAAAATAAAAAAGATAGAAACCTTATGAAGGCAAACAAAATGATATGAATGACTCAGTGAAAAAAATTACAAAATTTAGCTGCTATGAACGGCAGAAAGATTACAAATATCACTTCCCTTGTGCCCCGTTCGTGTTACTAACTTTTTATCATGGTAATCCATTGCGAGGGTAAGAAATAATCATGCTATTACCAGGTTGGCACTGACGATAGTCACTTTTCTACCCATTTTTATCCATCTATAATAATTGTTTCTGCTATGCGAATGCACGTTAGCTACATTGATCAATTGATTAATCGTCATCATCTTCATATGACTGCTAGGTATGATGAGAAACAAATATGGTGAACGTCAATGGTGGTAAATAGCAGCTGTACCGTGATGATTGAAGACAGTTACGAATGCGGATAGAAATTACTTACGTTTGCACAGTGGTAGGGAGCTAGAAATGAGAAAGGGGTATCAGGGCTAAAAATACAACTTAACTATGTATAATGAAAAGCAGAGATATTGGTCATTTACCAAATTTGCATAGAAAACTTATTTTTCACATTTATGAAATAATTGCCTTCAATTTTGAAGCAGACATGCAACACTAAAATGAAACATAGTAACAACACTTACTTATATAAAAATCGTTGTGGCAATGGATACCATTCATTAGTATTATAAATGTATAGAAAGCAAAAATTGAATAAGGATGAATGCATGGAAAAGAAAAAAAAATTGCAAAAAGTTTTCTCCATTACATAGCCAAATGGTTTCAAAATCAAGCTGCTATGAACGGCATAAAGATTACAAATATCACTTTTCTTAATGCATGACATCAAGGACTGATTGAGTTGGTTTTAAAAAGGTAGACCAATACATTACTACCATCATTACATTATTTTTGGCAAAAAAAAACAAGATGCTTTCATAGTGGGACCATCCTATTTAGGATTTAATTGCTACAAAATTTGCGATTAAAAAATTACTGGCATTAAAACGTGCTCACAGCATTTCTGTGTTTTAATTAATATTTTAAACATATTTGCCATCAAACGTTTTCTATTCGATATATGAATCTCTACCCATTTAACATAAATTGAATGTTAACTTTTTGCGTGTTTTTCATTAAATCTAGGGAACGTGAGCTCAACGGCCTCTTAAAGTGACAGGTTATAAAAAAATCTCCAATGGCCGTAATAAATTGGCACCAATCGTCAAAATTACACCACAACTGCTGTGTTGGTTTGCGGGAAAAAGTGGCAATTCCACGCCAGTGACCAACCACAACCTCTCGACCAGAAAACCCCTGTGGTGGTTTACAGGAGTGTTACTGCCTCGCCAGAGACAACCACTGACACACAGCAATTGTGGTGTAATTTTGACGAGTGGTGCCAATTTATAACGGCCATTGGAGATTTTTAAAACTTGTTTTTTCATTGTTGTGCATGTATTATATAAAGATTTTTTGACTTGTGCTACTCGTGCACATGACTTCCTGGAACAAAAAATATTTATCATTATTATTATTACTAATATTTATAATTTATTTTAAGAACATCGCCAATTAAAAATATCGAAAAATAAGGATAAGCGATTACTTTTTACATGCTTTTCGTAAACTAACAGTGGCTAGACCATTTCCTCAAATCTCTCAACCTTAAAATAACTCATTTCCCTTTCCCATGAATATTTTTTTAATTCGACCACTTAATAAATCCTTCAAATCTAATGTAACATACGATGTAATGTTCCTTTTTTATTGATGGTGCATAATATGCATACAATGCCTACATACAAGAGTGTACCATACGTTTTCGTTTTAAGTTGTCTATAAATAAAATGTTTTTTGGAAGTAATTTTCATGGAGGGAAAAATATCCTTTAGTTTTAGTACAGATTGTTTTAATTTGTTCGGTTTTGTTAATTTTTAGAAAAGTATGTTTTATTACCATGACCAAAGTGTTACTATCCCTTCCTCATTTCTCCTACCCCTCCGCTGAGTCGAAATTCCTCCCTCCCCCTAACCCTATTCTTCTGCCCCGGGCTGCACTTCACCCGCAACAATCTTCTGCCCTCCTTCCTCACCCGCAACGTTTCTCCCACTCCCCCCCGCATTTTCCACCTTGCCACATTCATTTTCTTCCCTCTCTTTCCCTTATTTCCTCCCCGCCCTCTCTGTCTCTCTCTCTTTTCATCCCCCTCCCACCTGGCCGCGGAGTATCGAAGCAAAGGCAAAAGAGAGAAAATCGCATCATGGGCTGTTCCCAAAACTGTGCCTTGCCAGAATCCCTTTAGGGGTTCGCTGGGAAACTTGTGGAACATGAAAAAAAAAGATATGCGCGCGGCAGATTTATCTTTTTCTGGCTCCAAGGAGTTGACTGCTTTGGGCAAATAACTCATCAACTTTTATCCGTCGTGACTTAGTTTGGAAAGTTTCCTTGCTTCGGCCATTTTAACAATGAAGTGTATGTGAAAATAAGTACTAGATTAATTTACTTAAAACATATTGCTTTGATTAGGTATTTCTAATTCTAGATTCATTCGTGATCTTGTTACATAACGGCTTTAATGTAACAATTTTACAGTGTTTGGAGAAATTTTATTTTAAATTAAGTTATTTCACAAAGATGATATTAATTAATGGGGTATGCGAATTAGGTTTTCTTATGTTTTCAATACTTTTGCTTCTCGAATTAACCCATAGTCAAAGATATCGAAGCCATGAGTATCAATCGATATTTCAGTTTTTCCTCATAGTTATTTTTTTGATGGGGCTAGGGATTTACACGTGACCTGAGCTTGAAGATGTGATTTACCTCGGAATGCGTTAACTTTAACTCCACACTACTCTTTTGTTGGCATTAAATTCCAAAATAAAGTGTTTTTTGAATGATACTGATTTTCTTCTTCATCAGTGGAATGACGTTGCGATTTATTTTCCGTGACACGACATTTATCCCTATGTCCCGGAAAACACCATACGGAGACTCGGAGGTTATTCCGGCCATCAACAAGTTTATCACTATCCATAATTTCCCCGAGTTCAGGCCTGGTACCAGCAGTATTATTAAGTTTATCATCGCTCAAAATTCACATATGTGACAAATTTACATCCTTCAATGGCAAACGTGGTTGAAGTTGAATCTGATTTTTGGTGATTAAGGCATGGAAGAGCAAAGAAGGGACTTTTTTTAATGGAATTCTATTTTCTAGTAATAAATGGAAGAGTTTTTTTTAAATAAAATAAAAATGTGTCGTACTTAGTGATCAACCTGCCAAAGTAAAGAATATAATCGAAATTTATTTTAAAATATAAGTTGTTTAGAGAAGAACTTTTTGACACAGGAATATTAATGACGAAAAAAACTTCGCATCCATGACTAAACCGCGCAGATTTTAATGGAGTTTATATTTGAGGCTATGCTATGACATTTTTGGTTAACTACGAACGCCGAAAACAGCTTCATAATGGAAGATATATTTTTTCTCCTTTAAAAGTTGTTGCTGTGAGTAATAATTTTCTATGAAAAATATCTACACACATATATCTATTTAAATATATTACACACTTTCTTTTCTTCCGCGATCTGTGCCTCAGAATTTTCTTGTTATTTTTTTCTAATACCGTCTCTCTGGAGCATTAAGCCGTTCAACATCTCGTGGATAACGACCACAATTATTCCACTAATATCTTGAAAAGTAGGGCAATGGGAGGCTATAATTTTGATATTAGTTGAAAATTCAGTCATCCTTATTTTGTTACGATGAAACAAAAGTCATTGGATTTTGAATGTTGTGATTTGATACTCAAACCGCCTTAACGTAATGAACTCCAAATATCGTAATTTCCATTTAATACATTGTCACCTTATTGTCAATGAGATGAGTGCTAATAATGTATGGATGAAAGTTTGAAACTGTTTGAGTACTCCATCATTTCATTTCCTCTGAAAGAATTTGTATCCATTTAGATGTTTTTCCGGGGTGAACTATCCGTCTGGAAATGGGGAATAACGCATAGAAGTGATTAAGATTTCTATCCGCGGGCCTTTCGCATGGCTCGGAATCGGGTTCAAGATGAGTGAGAGAGCGGAAATATGTATCCGATCTTGCGGAACCAGAACGGCCAAGTCGGCAACTGTTGCTTTGCGTCCGGACCATTCTTTCCTCTCCTCGTTATTTCTCCTCGAGAGCCGGATCAGGAATATTTACGTCTCCTTACGTCACGCTCGTCCTCATCCAGTATCCAGCTTCTTCTTTTTCTCTCATTTCACTTCTCTTCCCCCCGCAGATGCACACTTATAGTTGTATCGAAATATGGTGGCAGTTACGCAGAAGGCCCTTTTTCGTGGGAAGAGTCCATTCCCGATAAACTGACTCCGCACGGGGGGAGTAAGGAGGTTCAAAATGTCATAATTTCCGCGCTCGATTAAGGATCATAATTTCTACGATCGAAGCCTTTAATAAAGTTCGTGGTAAGGATAGGTAGCTTTATTTATTTATTTAGCTGTTATTTATTTAGCATTTTATTTATTTTTCAGTTTTTAGTGTATGCATGGAACATAAATAATTTTATTTATGTAATTTTGTAACAATTTTGCCTGTTTCTTGTATCAGCATGACTGTCGAGTTACGAAGACGAGACTGAATGCTGCTTGAAAGATTAGATTTCGTTCATGTGTATAATAACTTACCACTGTTGATATATGAGCCGTTGGTTTGGAAAGTGGGTCAAGTCCATTTTGTTAAAAAAAAAAGTTACAGCTAATTTTAATTAGAAATTAACTTATAGTTTCTGTTTTGAATCAATTCACAATCATATCTATACAATTTACACTGATATGTATAGATATGATTGTGAATTGATTAAAAACAGACATTTTAATGAAAAGTAGCTATGAATCATTTTTTATTACTTTATTTTGACCAAATGGACTTGCCCCACTTTCAAAATCTACGACTTATATCCTCATCTCACTTGGAATGTCTCACTTGATTTTTTATACTGCACGAACTAATATCTTCTAGTATCCATGGATTAAAAATGTTAATGATACTAATCAGTAGTAGTATGTTCACCATTGTACTGCATGTTTGTCAACGTAGCACTATCTTGGTTTCTGTTTTCGCTTTGCATTGTACTCCTGACTGCTTTCTGGTCATTGCCTCTTGCCTGAGGGAGCGTGCGAGGTTCTGATTTGAGCTGGGACAAGCACTGCATGCCTGGTTTGGAATTACCCCGTGCCACACTCACTGGAGGTGGTTGTCACGGTATTTCGTACATGTAGGTAGATGCAAGAAAAAGGTGATTACGAAACAGGATGTTTTTGGTAAACTAGACTTAATACCTACTTGTGTTTAAAAAGTTATAATTACTATTACTATCGCCTCATCCATCTATAAATGTGCTGCAAAATTTAATTTTATCCGTGAATTTTTAATTTTAATTTTATCCGTGAAGCCTCAAGTTTGTCAGCGTAGCACTTCCATGGTTTCTGGTTTGGCCTTGAATTGCTATTCTTCACTACTTTCTGGTTCTCGTCTAGTGGCCGGGGGAGATTGCGAGTCTCATTGTCAGTCATGACCGGGGACGAGTATTGCATCCCTTGTGTAGAATCAACCTGTGCCACATACGATGGAGGTGACTTGCACGGAATTTCGTAGATGTAGATATGTATTAGGTAGTCTCACGTTTTACTTCTAGGGCTCCCAAGGTCGCCAATGCCAACTTTATAATGCTCAATCTGTTATTCACAGAAACTTGATCGCTCTCAATGGCCATTAATACATTTGTTTAAGATGATTTTTTCCAATTGATTGCCAACAATATCAGAGTATTTTGATCAAACCTCGTTTGGATTCTAAAATTTGTTCCTTGTTGGAGTTTTCTATTTTGTTGATTTCCCTCTTTTTAGTAAAGTGGCAAGAAAATATGGTGAAAGAACCGCAGCCCTTTTCAGCGGAAGAGTCCGTTGCGTACGAAATGACTCCGCACGAGGGAGTTTAGTAGTCTCTACGCATTGCTACCAGGGTTTCTATATGCCGCAAACCTTCATTGTCAACTTCGAGAGGCTCATTATTTCATTCAAATCAACTTTCTGACTTTCAATGGCTCTGAATCCAATCAAGCCTCTCCAATGGGTTCCCAGAATTATCAGCGTATTTTGACGCAGCGTCATTTTTTATCGTAAAAATTGGTGAAAAGCGTCGCTGCTACTTTCCCGCACTCGCCAGTTGAATGCAGTTATGTGGGTTCGTTGCCCGCAAAGTGTAGTTTTCTCCCATTCACTCATTAGTCAATCCCGTCCACTCTAGCCTTACCCTTTTTGACGTCACGTTCTCGCCTCCGACCGCCATTATGTTTGGCTACGTTTAAACCATTGAGCTAAGACTTTCCTCCTATCTCATATCGCGCGCTAATTTCCTTTGCGCTGCCAAGCCGTGGGACATCATCATTCCTTTTCTGCGGCAGCCCACATCGCGTCCCACCCGGCTCATCGCTGAGTAAACAGTTCTTTCATCTTCTCCTTGGGGTCGCTTGTCATCGACGCCATTTATTCCAACTAATTTTGTTCGCGGTGGAGAAGACTAAACCTCGTGCGCGGGGAAAGGTTGCTTCACTCACACCGCGTGCTAAATGCGCCAGAAGCACCCACAAACGCACAGGCTTTAACGGGATCACCGCGGATCATTCCCCGTGAGAGAAGAGGAGGGAAAATTTTCTCAGGCTGCGATCACGAGAATCATTGCATCAATTCTTCGGATGAGCTTCTGTGATGAAATATTGAGCTATGGCGTTGCTAAGATTTCGTTTCTGTGGATATGATGATGAGTATGAGCGGTGGATGGGGGGGGGGGATAAATACTTTTAAAAATTCGGACAATTTTGTATGTTTAGGTAATTATGATTGCAATTGCGACAGCGGCTGGGGTGTAAAAACCGATATTTTAACTGTGAAAAGAAGTTAAAGAATTAAGAAACACAGTTTTTTCTATTTTTTAAACATTACATACCTTTTTACCTGTTGAGTGATGTTTATTGGCCTCTATTTTATATTATGATGCAATATCGGGAATTGGTCATGAAAAAATGTCACTTTTCTTCTCTTGCCAACGTTTCGAAACTTTATTGTTTCATCTTCAGGGCTTGAGGTGGAACACTTTGATTATCAATTCGGACAGTTTATATGCCCAGAAGATGAAATGATAAAGTTTCAAAACGTTGGCAAGAGAAGAAAAGTGGCATTTTTTCGTGACCAATTATCCATAAAACATCATAATATAACTTTTTGAAGTTATACTTCTTTGCGCCCGTTGGAGACTTTTGGGATGGGATGTTGGTCGAGAAACCGCGTCACGCTCTTTTTTTGGTGAGAAAAATCCACAATTGTACGTTTTTGTATGGTTTTTTGTACGTTCGAACACAAAGTTCGAACGTAAACTGTGAACGAACGTTCGAACGTAAAACTGTGAACCAGATCATAAAGTTTATCCACCAAAACTTATTAATTTATACTAGAGAAGGTTCCGAACTGCTCGGGAAAAATTTTCATGAAGTCCCAATAATAATGAGTGGCGATTTCAACATCAATTTTTCCGATGAAAAAACAGAGCCATTGATACATTTCCTCAAAGATAAGCTAGACTTGGTAATGTCGAATGATAAAAACCAAAGTACGACCAAATACGGAACGACCATTCATGCTGTATTTAGTAGATATCTTGAGAAGTTTGAATCTAGAATATTTGTTAGTTACTTTAGTTATCATAAACCGATTGTGTCTTTCTTGGAATACAGTACGATTTCTAATGAGCAACCAGAAAATAACCAAGATGAAAGAATGATTATAGAAGAAATTACTGATAACGATAATATATAGGTGTATATTATAAAAATTAAATCACTCATAACAATATATCGAAGAGAAATATATTGAATAATAGAGAAAAAATGTCTTTTATTTCATTTATATATCCTGTCTGCCTGTGTGTGTGAGCGGGTGTGTGCGACCGGCCAAAGAAGTATAACTTCCACCGTCTGGTCCGACGCAGACCACGTTTTATTTTTTACTTAAAAACTTGTTCAAACTGAAGAATAAATGATTCCATTCAATAAGAGTGCAATGGATGAGTAAATTTAAACTAAAGATTAATCAAAATCGTCAATGAAAGCAGTAGGTATTTTGACTCCTATGCAGGCATTCTGGTCATTCAGCTGACTGACATGCATGCATAGGAGTTAATTTTACTTGTTCATTGCTCTCCTTTTGAGTTGCATTATGACCCTCTAGCCAAATGGCCTTAAGGTGCGAACTATTTTACACACGTTATCATGGAAATCTATGTGTACTTCAGTATAGGTTCGGGTATGGGTAGGGTTATAGTTAAACTTCCCTCCCCCCTCCTGGACAGTGCACTGTCGTTACGTGCCGTTAATCACCCGCCGTGTGCGGAGCCCCCGCCCAGTAAACCTTCAACACGCGTACCCTGTACCGAACCCTGTCCTTTCACTTAAATTCCCTCTATCGTAACTCTTCTCCCCATCCCCTCTTGCCCTCTAACCCTCCCAACAAATCTTAACCTCCCTTGCATGAGGTATACATCTCCCTTGTCGCGTGTAAAACAATTTGTACCTGAAGATGACGCATTTGTGTTGAGACCGGTCGTAATGAATAGAAATAAAATGTGAAAATCATATAATTTGCACATCATCATTATTGAGGCCACACAAAATTATATGCTATCGGCGTAGACCAACATTTCCCTCTATTGACGTTGTTATTATTTCGTTCTATTTACTCCCTTCTATTGTTTGATATTGTTAACCTTAAAACCTTTGTTCTCTTCTACCGTACTTCAAATGTAGGCATCGAAATTTTTGGGCACAATTTTGAATGCATTTCTCATTATTTTATTTGGTATATCTAACGATACGAACGAATATTTTCATGGATTCACTTTTACATTCTAATAAGTGAAGGAATTGATAGCTCAAACCAAGTGGATTTTTAAGTTTCATCTAATTCAACTTAGAAAAAATAAATGCTATTAATTGAAAAGAAATTTAAAGGATTGGTTCTATAAACAATAGTTACATTAATTATCTGTATGAAAGCCGATGCTAGTACCTTCTCGTGGCGAAAAAATTCTCCTTAAGTTTAACTAACCGTTAGTCTGGTGTAATACTTAAGTCGAACTCTCAGTTAACACCAGGTTCTCCAACTCTGAGGTTAATATTGATAAGAAATTATAAAACCATGCCAAATAAGTGGTTTCATACTGCATGGTTGAGGGATTTAGTTATTATATACTATTTATACTCATTCTAAAGATCCCCTGACCCAATTATTCATTTACTTCTGTCATATGTGCTTTCCCGTTTTATGTAGAGCACTCTTATAAGCTAGTATAGTGCTAGTGTATTACACGATTATACGTAAATATTTTAAAGAGCTTACGTGATATCTCGCTTTCTCTCAACGAGTTATACTTTCAGACCGATGCGGGAAATTTTAATTCATATCATGCATAAAAAAATATATTGATAGGTTCTGCCTTTTTCTTAGACCACAACTTGAGTAAATGCATTTGTACGTATCATATTTTGAATGTTTTAATGATCAAATGACAACCTGGGGTATTGATGACTACTTTGTTTACTCACGGCTTTCCACAATGTTGAAAACAATTATTTTATACACAGCACATATCCATGCTTTTCCATCGAAACCTTAGAGGACCGTAAGTTAGTTTTGCACCTGAGATTATTCTGCAGTCAAATATATAGTTGCGTTGGCTATAATGTACTCTTGATTTATTGCATCTATCGTCTGCATATTTTCGCCACCGCTGCTGGAAAATAAATGCTGTGTTTTAATTTATTGCACGTGCCTTGACCCTTAGATTGGAGAAGATTCCATTTTTAGCTACATGCTGTGGTTGAAGAGAAAAAGTGACCGCCGTCAAGGGATAAATTATTAAACGCAGTGCCTTTCCTTGAATCTCTGCAGGAATTCATTGCCAACTTTTCGTATCATGGAATTCATTCTTTCTGCATATAGCAAACAATACCGTGTATTTTTTAAAGCTAAATATTCCAATTTACAGTTGTTTTTTTAATAAAAAGCGGCACTAAGGAGGAATTAATTTAGTATCATAAACTGATTTATTGTGTTAAATCCTCAGTAAAAAAGTAATTGGCTTGGATTTGGACTCGAAAACAGACCCCCTGATAATGCGTCGGGTTTTTTTTTACAAAAAAGTCGTCCATTTGTCCTCTTCCAGCATGAATATTGTAAAGGGCTTTCAGAAACAAGGTGTTCTTGCAAGAAAACGCGCAAACGACGCCACGAAGCGCCTAAGTTCGTGCTCACCGTGCCTTATGCACGAGATTAAAGCCCATTTTAAGTGCATTGGTGTTTACCCCTGACGAATTTCAAGTATTAAACTTTAATGGGGCATTGTCCATGATGATGGATGTGTAAAACTCAGTGAAAGAAAATTAAACCACTTTCTAGGATAATGATTTCTGCACCTTGAATTTCTTACATATATCCTTAGCAGGTAAGGCCCGTTCAATTTTGTTGCATTAAAATTAAATTGGTTTATGATGAGGTTAATTGTTCTTTCTTCAATTCATTCTGGACTTAAAATTAAGAATACTTTGGTTCCTGAAGTATTCATGTAATTCCGCTATTCACCTAGTACGTTCTACTATTAATTCCAAACCAAGCTATATAATTTTTTCGCCAGTTGCATTTCAGTTAATAATGCTAATTCACAAAAGCAAAGTGATTTTTCTTGAATCGGTGATGTTAATTATTGGTTTTTGAAAAGAGGAAACTATTCATACATTTTACTTACTATTTTATTAGGCGTGAAAATGTATGACATTATCTTCTTAAAGGTTGACTCTTCGAATTATATGTAGAGTCCACGGCACTATGAAGTTATTTGTTCACAACCTACTGCATCCAACGTGCAGCAATAGTTTTTTGCAAAACTCTTATCAAGTTTTGTTTCCTTTCTCAAAACAACCAAAAAAAGAAAGCGTGAAGAAAAATATTATAAGGACAAAATAGTAGTTGTTTTAAGTTTTAAATTATTGAAATAATTTGGTGCAGTTGGACCAAATTAATAAAGGTTCCTTGAAGGTGCGCTTTACTGAGGTTAATTTGGGTCAATTCCCATTATTATTCAGAATTTATCCTTAGCTGTTATATATGAACAACGAGTATATATACGAGTTCCGTAGCAGTCAATGTAGAGGACACAGTTGTTTACATACTTTGACCGTTATGATTCCTACCAAACAAGATTATTCATTAACCAATTAAAGCAGGGAGCGTCATCATATGTCTCTGACGATTTCCAATTAATGTATATTCTATAGGACTTTCATCCCGTGGGCTAATTGCAAGTTACTAATTTTAGGACTTCTTGTCATAGCTATTTACTCCTTCAGGAAAAGTTCATTATTTTCATTTATAATTTCATATTCATATCATTCATTATAAGACATTTTACCTTCATATTTTTATTTTTAATTAAATGTATTTAAAATTCATTACGGCTTTACCACTTCTTTTTTCCCGAAAACACAATCTGAAGATGTCCATAGACAGTTTCAAGCAATCCTTATTTAATTTTTCAGCTTCCAAATATATTAATACCAAAAAACTCTTGATTGAAAATTCTAAAAATACTCTAGAGAAATTGAGTAGTACAGCCATCAATGCATGAAATGCTTGGTTAGCTATTATGCGATATTTTTTCCTTCTTCTCCAATTAATTATATTTTTGTAGCGAATGATGTTTCTATGCAAAGAGGTGAATAGGAAATTATCATTTACATGAGTGATATTGGATTAATTGGTCGAAATACTATTTTTTCGAAGTATACAGTGGACATTTCTGTCGATATAAGTGTTTAATGGATTTTTAGAGATTCGATTGGAGATAATTATATCCTCAGTACGTTGGAATCACATCAATTTTCTTCTCTGAGAGGAGTTCTACTAATTAGTGGTTGGATTGCTATTTATTTCAAGTATCTTTTAGTAAGTGAATGATGGGTGTTTTGCTTTGTGAATGGAATTTCTCTGTGGAGGAAATGTACCACGGAATTTGCCATGCAGTTCTTTTCTTTCTTGAAACACTGTCTCTGCCCCATACCTCCTCCCGTCTATTCTCATCAATCTCCTATCCTGCTCCCCAAAGTTCGCCGCATTCCTTTGGTGTTTTGGAAGATGTTTTCTTGGGGCTTTCCTTTCCCTCCTCCTCTGCCCCCACAACCACCCTTTCCCTGCCGACTTCCCGTTCGCCACCTGGTGGGCCGAGCTGGAGCCGGAGCGATTTAGAGCCGTGGACCTCGGTGCGTTGCTCCCGGCTTTTTCAGCCACACCGTCGGAGGTCGCAAATCTCCTCCTCCGCGCTGATCTCTCCCGGCGTTCCCTCTTTGCGAATTAAAGCCCTCTTTAGAAATCCCCAGAGCACTTTCCGTTTGTCATCCTCCTTTGTTTCTCTTTCTTTCGCGTTCCGATTCATTTTCTCAGCGTTACATGCTGCGTAATAGATCCCGAGGGCTTTGTACCGCTCCTGTACCTTTATTTTTTATTCACCGAAAAAATCACCGTGGTTTGAGGCGAAACGTTCGAAATGCGGCTCAATCTCTATGGCCGGCTGCAATTTGCGTCCTGCGCTCGCGTAATTGACGAGGGAAAGACGCGGTGATTTTCTTCAAGACCGAAAATTGCGGGTCCGGAGTAAGTCGTTCGATTGTTCCTTAATCGACATGTGTCTCAGGTGAAAGTGTTGGATGCATTTGTACATCTGTGCGATTGTTTTGTTACAGCTGTGCCTGTGTTATCCTTTTTCGTTGGATAAGTTAGCCAAAATAATCTCAAAAATGTGATAGGATGTTAATAGTTCCATCCTCTTTTTTTATTTCTTGATTTTATTTACATGTATTATTCTAGTTGCTTATGCCTTCGCTCAAATTCATCATGCAAAAGAAGACCATAATTATTTAATTTTTTATGCAAAAATACCTAATTCTAGAACAGATTTTAACTGGGCCTAGTTTAAAAAAATATTTTTCCTCTATGCTAAAATTAGCTTAAATAATGCAAGTGCTTTCCTTCACAGATTGGGATAATTTTTGTAGTTTTCCTATAATTATGGGAACCATAGAACAAAGAAAATAATAAATACCTTACCTCCACCTCTTTTGCATATTTTGTATGGAGAGTAAACTCCTAGAAAAACTTTCTAAATTTCTACTTTTTTACTACGACCAGGTTTTGTCGAACAGACGGTATTGTCAGGCCTAGTCCACCTGATCACATCAACAGGTCTGATCCCCCTGATGATGTCCACAATCCCACGAAACCTGGTCTTAAATAATAAAAACTCTGTGACAAATCAATGAATTATCCAACGCCTTCCACTCCTCTCTTCTTGACACTTCACTTCTCAATCAGCAGCATCATGAGTAAACCTCTTTTTCGCCCTCCCTACTTAAATAAATACTACCCTCCTTCCCGTCCGAAGAGGAGTTCATGAAAGGAACGTCCTAAACGTCTGAAAATATACTCTGGGGGTTTTAGAACGATAGTCTTTTCATAGTAGTTTCATTTCTCTCCAATAACTTAAATTTTAACCCATAATTCGTCTCCAAGGTTCTAGTTTCACGATGAAAAGTTTTAATAAGGATAACTTGAAGTATGCCTACTTATTGTGGGTGGATGTAATTTGAATGGGCTGTTATTAAGAACGCTAATGAAGGAAATTGTTAGTCCGTAAGTTTAATTTAAAAAACAACACTGGTCCTCCTCTTCTTTTTCTTTGTTTTCACGATGGAAAGATTCCACAATTTAAGCCTTAGACTGTCTTGGCTTTGTTAAAGCTGGATATGATTGTCTGCGAATTTTTGGATATAATAAAGAAGGTCACTTTGGAAGTAAATATGTGCAGGAAGCACATTCACACAGCCTTTTCACATTCAATAATAATCGTAGACTCTCCTTTCTTATGATCGATTGCCTTTTGTTCACGTTGCTCACGCCTCAGACCATTAAAAAATAGTTCTCTTAAAAATGACTATTAATCATGGAAACCTGGACCGTGTTTTTTTATTCTTGTAACAAGTAATAAAGATTTTTTCAGAATAACCAAGTTCACTTTACTTACCACAGAAATAAATAGCGCGATCCTGGTTTTGATGACCATTTGTCATTATTAGGTGAACTATTATGCTTGTGGTAAGTTATAAAGCTTTTTTTAGAATTACCAAGTTCATTTTGATAATCATTAATGGCAGATTTCACAACGCTACGTATTAACAAAAAGATTTATAACCAATAATTAATAAGTAAAGCACCGATCGAGGATTAAGGTCATGGTTACCTCAAAATAAGTTAATTAAAATATCATCTCTCTGAAGGAATTAAAAATTTATATTTCACAAAATTTATCCAAGTATATCTCATAGTGATGGTAATTTAAAAAAATATATGAAATGTACATAATCCTCACTCAACCAGCAGTACATACACACCGCTATACGTTTATGACCAAATAATTTTCTTGCAGATTTAAGGCGTGACATATGCAACGCTTTAGTTTTACTGAGAATGATGGGAATTGAAAAATTTCCCTTTTCCCTGATTCCATTTGCTAGGTGAAAGAACTGCTAATGCTATATTTTGAATGCGATGAAAGTTTATCTGAAATCAATTTACCTTACGTGAATTATGCAAAGTTTCTCAGGGCCGAAGAACAGGCATTGAAAGCAAAATATTTCATTTACAAACCAAGATACACGTAGATATATTTATAGTCAATTCGTATTAATTCAACGACAACAACTGTCAATATTCATTATCCAAGGAAGTTTTCATCATGTCTGAGATTGCACATTGTGCTTTAAATATTATTTCGCACATCATAAATCGATGGTAGGCGAGGTAGCTTTGAGGAATTTTGACATTATGGAATGAAGAATCACTTGGTAATTTCCACACGTTCATTTAGTCAACTGACCGGTTTCGATGTTTATTACATCATCATCATAGATATAACTACAGTTACTCTACTGTACTGTAGTTATATCTCTGATGATGATGTAGTTAACATTGAAACGGGTCAGTTGACTAAGTGAACGTGTGGGAATTACCAAGTGATTCTTTATTCCATAATTTCATACATCATCCATTGTTTTTGCAATGGCATAAGTTTTGACTCTTATTAAATCCCTTTCTCTCCCAAAGTTTTCCGCAATTAAATGCGCACATCCACGAGTGGGAATGTGCCAAAGAGCCTGCACGATTCCAAGATAGTAAATTTAAAGAGGCTTTGAGAATGGTGGTCTTAATTTTTTCAATCAATATCCTTTTCGGAAATAACAGTTCAACCTAAGGGCAGTCAGGACACAAAATTCTCCTCACCCCGAAAGAAAGAAGTGGGACATTGGGGAAGAAGGATGTGTCGGATTAACTTCCAAGAGGACCTCAAATAAAAACATTGCCGCTCCTGGAGAACATACGATCCTTCCGTTAAACTGCCCGTAGCCATAAATATGAAACTTTTTTACACTCTGGACGCCACAGCGCGTGAAGTTCTAGCGCGCCGCCTAGCCGAGGAAATCGATAATCAGTGTCTCTTATTCCGGAGACACGATAAAGCTCTCCTCACCAGGGAATCCGAAGTGGCGAGATTGTGGCACGCGCATGAGAAAGTCCTTTGTTTGGCAGAGGCAAAAACGAGAGGCAAAAAATGAACGTCCGAATAGAGACATAGGTGAAGCGGGATTTTGGTGGCAAAGATTACCTCGATAGAGGGAATGCCGGGACGAGAAAGGATTCGTTCCATTAGTTCGCGAGGGAGAATGAGACTCGGGGGTTGATAGAGATAAGGAGTGAAAGTGGCATTTGAACAATGTGGCGTGGAGTAGCCTGGCAAGATGAGGAGCGTTTCACGTGGGCGTTATACTTGGGAGTTTATGAGTTTAACGTGAGCCCCTAAGTTATGACCGCGGAGGTTAATAGTAATCGGAGAAAACTTAGCTATTAGGGTGGCACTTACTTTTTAAAAATTGAGAAAATTATTTTTCTACCACTAAATATGATCGATGTGGAATGTAAGTTCACGAGTTATTTCTCGTGAAATAGCACCAAGTACCTTATATGCATAATTGTAGAAACATATTATAAATAGTTACTCAGAATATGATATTAAAGTTGGTGAGAAAATACGTTGACGAAAATTTATCTCGACGCAGGGTTTAGGTGCGTTCCACCATACACCGGACCTGGGAGGGGATAGAGGGGTAGATCCTCGTAGGGCAAGTAAATGGTGCGGGGTATACATAAGGGATGCAGTGGTGCTGGTGGTGTTAATCACTGGCAAAGTCACTGTAGAACTGCGGAAAATCATTCTAATATTAAATTGCTGTTGCATCTCCTCCAGCCATAGGGACGAATTCGTGCCAATTCGAACGATTTCGTGCCAATTTGTGAAGGCCGTTTTACTTGGTGAAAGATGTTATACAAACGAATATATGTGAGATTGTACGTTTGTCTAAACGAAATTAGAACAGATTCTATTTCCCGTGCAAGCATTTAGACATTCGCACAAGCGTACATACAATTGGCCGCTTTACACGATACATTTTGCCTCATGCAAGAGTTAACGGAAGAGTTTGTACAAACAAATGTACCGTGCAAAACGGCCTTAAGGCTTATTGCCTGAAAAACAGGTGTTTTGGTGGTATCCCCTGCTACTTCCTGCTGCTATGTCCTTGTGGTGGCTCAAGGAGTATGTTGCTCTAGCAAATTTCCTGGCGCAGGCGTACTTGGAAGAGACAAGGGGAAGAAGTGGAGGGAATGAAGGAAAAAAATGGAGGGGAAAAGAAAGAGGCAACAAGAGAGAGGCAAGGGAGGAAAGCTATTTTATTAAAAAGGCACAAGGCGCAAATACTCACCTTGACTATACTAGGGACCATTACCTTGAGGTGTCATTGTAAGATGAGTCGAAATGGGACTGAATGCAGTTGTGATTTTTATATGACTTCTCGTAGCGCTTGTGTCGGCAGTAACCAGAGCGGGTGTCCAACCTACCCTCGACACTATACAGCCTTCCATGTCAATGTAGCCAATGTCCCACAGTCGTCTACTGCGCAGCACTAAGAACGCTTACAAGAGCTATGGCGTAGATTCACGCATGTTAAACAGGAAGGGCGTTCGAAGCAAGTCAACTGGTCGTGGACTCGGACTGGTATCTAGCTGCCATGATGGCGTTCTTATAAGGAAGGATTGATTGAAGATAAATACTGACGGTAAAAATAAGGGTCGCGTGGGAGATGTACTCTATTTATTCCCATCCAGGTGAGCTGAGAGCGGCCGTTTGTTAGAGTCACGATGGAGACTAGGCGGAGACTATAGTGTGTCATATCGTTGAGATTTAAATAGCGAGTCTCCTTCTTGGCTAAGCTCGAAGATTGTGTCAAAGACATTCCCCTTACGCATCTGCCCACGTACACCTACGGCTCTCATATTTCAATTACTCAGCCCTCTCATTATTTAATGGTTTTACCACAGCTGAGAGAGACTTATTGTGGAACTCCCTTGTTAATTGATTGATGCGTGGGTTGGTGCATTATTGGTGAAAGGCTCTGTCCTGCTGGTTTAAACGGGTCATCTGGTCGTAAAATAAAAGCGATTTTAATTTTTGAGACGTAGATATCGGACGGTAACTCTCTCGATAGATAAAATTTGTCTTGCTGAGATTTATATAACTTTGGGCGTCGACATAACCTATTTCTATGTCCAGACTGGTTAGCGTACTTTTGCATTCATGTGGATATCTCTTTTATTAAACAGCCGTGAAGCTTTGCAGATTACACTCCCAGGGTTAGAGCGTGAAATGAATTAAAGCGTAAGTATTTGGGATTTAAAACACTGCATTTCTCGATTAAGTACTACAACCAGAATATAAAACAAACGTTTTATTAATGTAAATATTTTTTTTTAATTTATACATGCCAAGTTAAAATAGAATTACTTGCAGTATAACATGTTGTTGCCTCGTAAATGGCAGAACTTATGTACTCGCGTATAATTTATTTGGTTTTGAAAGCCTCAATAAAAATAAATTTTACGAATGAAGGAAGGATTTACGTGGTTAACTAGACGAGTAAAACATATTTTAATAAAATAAATTTAGTCTATTTGCTTTTTGCAATTGTCATGGGCTTCATTCTTTGCCCGATGTCGTTCACTCGTTGGGTGAAATGTAGGCACTACTAAAAATAATCTAAGCTTTCGGAAGATAAAAGAAACACTATCACAATAAAAAGTCGATATCTACTTTTGCGTTTTGTAGAAAATCCCATCCCTGCGTAAGAAGTTTGATTTTAATGTTTTTTTTCTTCTTATATTATCCGTTGTGCTCAATCAATGCTTTATCAAGGGATTTAGTTATAAGGTTTATGGCTACCAGGTTGCTTGTAGTTTTAAGAAAATGCTCTTATCTAAATTAATTTGAGATATCAATTTCTAGGCATTTTTTTCCTCTCCTCCTTTCCTTTTATCCTCATTTTCTTTCCTCCTTTTATCACCAGATGGTAGCTCTGAATGCCCATGGAAACGACTGTAAATCGAACCTGTCATATGTATTTCTAACTTTATTTATCTTGGTTCAAAGTTATTTCTATTATTTTTAACTAGCGGAAGGTGCCCGTTGAAACTCAACGTGAGTTAAAAACATAGAACTTATTTTATAAGAAAATCACAAAGCATGGAGAATGCTGTTGGCGTGGTCATCTGAGGAGTTTTTATCCTACCTTGTACGTTGTGTTCGATGTAGTATGCATACTGACCGTTTTCCAGGTGCACGAATGGTCCTCTTTCATGAACGGGAAACCCAAAAATCAGTGAATGTGAGCTAACTGCACTTTAACACCTTCAAGCATATATAAATAACTCGCAACGTTTATTATGTGGAAATTGGTCTAAAAACAATCCGCAATCGTAATGAGAGGCAGACGGTTCCACTACGTGTAATACATCTGAGTATTAAATGATAATAAACAACGATGTCTTTTGTAGCAGCATAGACATTATTACCATTACTATTCGCTGTACCTAAGTATTCTTGTACATTTAATTAAGTGTGTAGTATATTTAATTCCTTTACGTGTACCGTTTACTACGTAAGCGTTCTCCCATATACATGCAGTGCCTCTATGATAGCTACTATGAGGAAAGACGTTTAAGAGTATTCTTGTTGTGAATTTGCATTGAAGTTATCGATTACCCCACGAAGCAATCTATCATGGAGCCCTTGGGACTCTGGGCCTTTCTTATACAGATTTTCTTTCTACGTGCTATCATGGGCCTGCAGGAAAACATGATATTTTAATGCTAGAGGCGTGAATATCGTTTAAAAATCAAATCTCTGGTTGTCAAGGAAATTTGCTATTGTTGATTTCAGAAAAAAATGTGATATTTTCTCAGCTAAAAACAAGATATTTAGACAAATATGAAGCGCAAAGAAAATCGGATGAAAGAATAAGAAACTTCATTTATTCAGCCATCCGATTAAAAAAATTCCAACCCTCTATCTTGAGCGGAAGTAATTGGCCCTGAGATCTTTTTAAAATAGCCTACAGTTCTCTTCATGTCTTGAACAATTGGTCTTCAAAATTTCAGTACGATCAGAGTAAAACTGTAGATTAGTATAAAAACCAAACAGACTGACAAACGGCAGACAAACATACTTCTTTATACATATGTATATAGATTTTGCACGTTGTATACTTTCAATGTTTGACAGAACTTGTGATGAATATATGTGATATTTTTTATGCATATACATTTTCATGCAATTTTATGATGAATTTTCTGTGGATTTGTATCGAAAATTCTATTCCTTCGTTTATACTTTATAATAAAATTGTTTTCATTTGCTAGGAATGTTATAAATTTACTGATTGCCCTCTGAATGTGAAGCATTGAGGTCGTCAAATCCGTACCAATCGTCCACCGCTTTTAAATCAATTCCACGAGATGTATGTGGCCATCAGCGAGGACTCCCATGCGGTACGGTTTACTGGTTACTGGTTACAAGCTACAATGGTGAGGCCATAAATGATAGGGGGTAGCTATTGCACCACCGTATACTACATTAATGAGAGATTTCACGCTCCGAGATTCATCGTCAAACAACGCTCATCTCACCCTCACTTATGAAACTAACCTCCAGGCTAGCGGCCGCGTCCAAGGTATGAGGTATTTCATTAACACCTCCGCAAATTTAGTGCTTTAAGATACACTATTATTGCCTTATATTAAAAATATGGCCTTCAGCCTCAGGAAAATCAATCATTTTCGCGAATACTCGAATTTCACAATGAGGCGTTGTATTCTGTGTATATGCTATTATGAGTGTTTGTATGGTTTTTCATCGTTTGAACGTAGATGTAATTATAATTTACCTTCAGTTGACCTCAATATTTTTAAGTATAACGGTTGACGATTAATGTTTGTAAGGTGCTGTCTTATCTTTGTTATGAAAGAGCTCGTTTACACAAACATACTATGTTTCTCGCGCCGTCAAAAATGATAAATATTTCCTGAGGTAATTTATGTTGTTTCCGGTACTTTGCAGTATGGCTATTAATTTGTAAGCATTGTAAATTTGAGAAGAAATTAATCTTCTCCCCACTTTCTTCCTAGGCTTGCGCGTGTTTCCTTTAGTACACCCTCAGATTGTTCCATCTCCATACTGTTCCACCATCTTTTCCTTGGTCTGCCAACACCTCTTCTTCCACCTGGAAGCTCATATCTAGGAATCTTAACTGTTCATCACTTTTCCATTTTCTATATATGTGACTGTTTCTATTCATTCTTCCGTACGTTTACCTATTCGTAGATGATCTGTACATGGCAGCCCTTTCTGAAGTTTCCACCTCCTATTCTGTTCAATGATTGGTCTGACTGTTGCTTTGTATATCATTGTCTCCTTTCCTATTTACTTACCCTTCCTGATTGTATCATTTATACAGCCCGACGTTTAACTTGCCTAAATCTCTTGTTCTCAAACTTCTTCCTTGTTTAGTGACCTATTTTAAGGCGTAAAAATTATACATTTTATTGTACAGATACTATACATCGGATAGGAGTGGATCATTCTATGACAACATGCACTAAGAATAGTACTGCGATAGGTTACTGCTCATAAGCAATATGTTTTTTCACACATGTAACCTTTGACCATAGTCTTAAACAGTTGGTTAGTGTTAATGAAGTAACCTTTTTTTTATTGGGGATTTTTCCACTCTGCAGCAGTTTCCCTCACCAAACCCCACCCCTCCTTTCATGAGCAAAATTCCTTAATTTCAAGTTCATCACCCAATCCCCTCTCTCCACGCGTCCCTATCAAATGCATCTCCCATATCTAGCCCCTCCTATCCACTTCCTTCCTCACTCCATCCCACCATGATTTCTTGGGTCTTCCTCTTTTCCTTCTGCCTTCTGGTATCCATTTTAGGGCCGCTTTTGGTATTCTCTCATCCTCCATTCTTTGGACGTGTCCAAACCATTGCAGTCTACTTTATTCCAAAATCTCCACTGCATCCTTCTTCACCTCCATGATTTTACTTATTTCTTCTTTTCTTACTCTTTCTACTCTTGATTTCTTGGCCGATCTCCGCCAGAAGTCCATTTCTGTGGCTCGTATTATTCTCTTTTCTCTGTTGGTTGTAGGCAATGTTTCGGCTCCATAGGGCATTATACTTTATACTATTGCCTTATATATATTTGTTTTTGTTCTTTTCATAATATTGCTGCTCCATAGTAAGGGGTTCAATATTCCAATTGCCCTTCTACTCTGGCTTATACGATTTTCAATTTCTAATTTCGATGATCCATCACTTAGTACTACTGGTCCTAAATACTTAAAATGGGAGACTTTTTTGTTATTATTACCATCTATTTCTACATCTTCATTGCTGCAGGTTAGATGCTGGGTTTTCTTCCAGTTAACTTTTAGACCCCATCTCTTATATTCCTCTGATAGTTTCCTGCACATTTAATGTCATCAGAGTCTTGTGCAATTATGACCTGGTCGTCAGCGAAAAGAAGTTTTGAAATGAAGTATATTTTCATTCAGAAGTACCCCCATTTGTCCACATTTTCTAGTCCATTCTCTTAAGCTGACGTATATATGTATCTTAAATAATATATGTGAGATGCAACATCCTTGAAGAACTCCTTTGGACGTTATGAAGGGCTGTGATATATTTGGGCCGATTTAGATGGCACATTTGTTATTTTTATACACTTGTTTCAGCATTCTTCTTATTGGTTCACTTATTCCAGCTATTTCAAGAGCTTCCCATAACTTCTCCCCAGGGACATTGTCATATGCTTTCTCAAAGTCAATAAAAAGGAGCTACTTCCTTATATTTAGTATGGCATATTTCAATTAATTGTCGTACTGTAAAAATATGGTCATTGCACGATCATCCCGCTGTGAATCCACCTTGTATCTCAGATGTTACATATTCCTGATCTTCTCTTATCTATCTAATCTAATATGCTCTAATCTTCTCTTAATTATTCTTCCTAGTATCGTCATAAGTTTATTTGATAAACAGATCCCTCTATAGTTGTTGCTATCTTTCCTATCACCTTTCTTATGTATTGGTGTTATATATCCTAGCTTCATTTCGTCTGGAATCTATTCTCCTCCAAAAATACTGTTTATGAAACTCGTTATTACTTTATTCATTTTGGAACCTCCATATTTTATTAATTCCATATTAATCCATTCCTCCCTTCTTTTATTGCCTTATTCACTTCTTCCTCACTTACGTTTAATCTTGTATCATTAAACTCACACGTATAGCTTCCTTTAAATTCTTTCTGTTCCTCAGTAAGTAATTTCTTGAAGTGCTGTTCCCAGTTCTACATCGGAAGGATCTGCAGATTAGTTTTGTGTTTCTTCTCTTTTCTCATCCCTTTCAGTACCATACATGCTTCTGCTGACCGCTGGTATCCTAATTTACTGTTCACCCTAGCACAGGTCCTTTCCCATTCTTCATTTTTAACAGTCCTTATTGCTCGTTTCACCTGTGCCTTCCTTCCTATATATTCCTTCCCATGTTTCTCTGATTTTGAGTTTTTCCATCGCTGGTATGCACGTTTCTTTCCCTCAACTTATTGCATGATTTCTTCCACCAGTTCCAAGTTGTTAGGTCTCTTCTTTTCTATCACTCCCAGGACTCCTAAGCCCACTTACTTTATTATATTCTTAATATACTCATATGTTTCTGTCGTTGTTCATTCAAACTCTTCGTCAACTAGGTTATTTACCCTCTGTGTATAGAGGGATCTTATGCTTATATCTTGGATGAAGCCTACATTAATCCTAACATAATTATGTCTAATGGTCCTATTATCATTATTTATTTTTCCACCAATTTGTCTTCTCCAAGGCCAAAAGATTTCATTTTCAAAAGTGAGTGATCTGAGTCCTTCTGTACTCCCCTGTATACCCTAATATCCTGTACCATAATAGAGCTTGCTTGTTTGATGATTATGTAGTCGATGATTGATCGAAGTTGTCTAGTGTCCTGGACCCATGTATATTTGTGAATGTCCTTATGTTGGGAGAAGGTATTCATTATCGTCAAATTAAATTGGCTACATAATCCTATTAGTTCTTCGCCGTTATCATTAACTACATCTTTACCAAATCCTCCTACAACTTGACATGCCATTCTCTTTCCTACCCTTTCATTCAGATCACCCATTAACATTATATCCTTCCTCAATGGAATAGTTTCTATTATGTCTCTGAGTGTGGTCCAAAATTCATCTTTCTCTGTTACGTTATTATAATTCGTTGGGGCATAGACTCCGATAATTACTACCTCTCGTGCAAATATTTTAATTTCTGACTTAATAATCCGTTCATTAACATACTCCCAATTTTATAAGTTTTTTCTCCATTCCTTCTTCACCATAACCGATGCACCAGCTCTTGCTCTGGCATGTTGTGGAATGCCACTTAATATGTGAATGTAGTTCCCAAGTTGTTCCCCCCCTTTTCCTTTCTTCTTAGTCCCTGTGAGGATATCTAAATCCATTTTATATTTTTCTAAATCATTTAATAACATCTCTACTTTGTTCGATAGACCTCTAACATTCCAGCATCCAATATTCGTCATCCTTTTGCCGTTCCTGGGTTGTTTACCGTGAATTCCACCTTTCCGAGGCTCACTGTTTGGTTTTTAGCATTTTTCATCTTTTTTTTTTTCGGTGAATGAGGAGCTAGCCCACTGCACCAACCCCCAACCTGTTTTGAGGTTTTCTTCCTCTAGCCTGTTGGTCCGTGGGAGGTATTTCATTTCCCTCCTACCACACATATCTGGGAGGCATTCCCCTATCCGCCACCTGGAGACTTTAGGGGTTACAGGCTCCCCCGAGGGATGAAGCAAATATAGTAAGCTAAATTAACAAAATTGACCAATTGAGTAGAATTCATTTGTATGGAGTCTAATAATTTATTTCTTATTTAGCGCATTGACTCTTTGAGTCAATGGAAATATACGACATCACAACTCTAACAGTCAGAATTGGTTTTTTTGGGGACGATTTTTCAAGATAGTTAAATTTTACAATATATGAAAATGTTTATAAAAGTTTTCGCCATTTCGTCTCGAAAACAACATCCAAATCTCTGTTAAGTTTTCTTTCATTCACACTTCTCCCGATCTCGTCTAATCCGGGGTACTGCGCTTTTAATGGCTGCTTATGGGAGAGAGTGACGGACGAATTGAAATCATACGAACTGAGGCGCCATGTGGGAAGAAGAACGGGTTGTAAAATGCACGTCTCACGGTGTGCGTCTGCGAAGAAATTTATTGGCTGCGATCGCAATTAAAGGAATATCTGTTCCAATCTCAAACGCCTTCTTTGCTTGATTCACCTCACTCAGCCTCCTTCACATCCTACCCTCGTTAGGCCCATTGTCTAGTGATTTCCGCTGGGTCGGAAAGTTTCTCTCATGTGTGAACTACGGCAAAGGGGGAGTACGGAGTTAATGGGAGGCGATTGAATCGATAGTGTGAGACAGAACGGAGGTGTAGTTGGGGAAAAAAGTTTTCACGTGGCATTTTATTGCGATTTTGATGCACAGATAAATGTACTTTTAAACTATTGATTGAAGTAAACCTTCAGACGGTGATGTTGGCGTCACCGCTATGCTCTATGGATCGTCGTTCCCCTTTTTCCTCCTCTTAAGTAGGAGGGAGAACTTCATTGCTCACGTGGCATTTAATTGTGCATTCTTAAGTCTGTATTACACGGGGCACGTAATTGCACAATCTGATGTACGTACAAACGTGCATTACATGTTGCATCTTATAAAGCCGTGAATTGCAAGAACGCATGCACGAATGCATGAACGCGAGATGGAAGAATAGCCCCTGGTCTAATTCGAAAATGATTGCACGCCCAATTGAAAAGAACATGCTGTTCGAAGTGGTGCAATTCCGTGCCCCATGCAAAACTGTCTTTATGCACGGATATATGCGCTTTAGAACTATTTATTGGAGTAAACCTTCAAGCCGTGATGTTGGTGTCACAGAGTGCTCATAGAAATAGTCATTTATTTCCCCTCTCGCTTATAAGCGCTCTTGTCCCCGTCAGTAACCCCATAATCATTTCAAATGAACTTTCATCCAAACAGGCCAAAACGCTATGACACTTTTTATATTTTTTTCTGAATCCCGTCTAAGAGGCCGGAATAATGGCTAGGGTAACGTTAATTTTACCGTGGAAAGCTCTGAATTATATTGAACTTCACAGTACCAGGCTTCACATCGTAGAAGTAATTAGCACTCATTATTAAAATCAAAACTATTGTACGTTTTCTACAATTATTCATAATAAAAAACAGTTTACTTTCCTACAATTTTTCATAGTTGAAAACAAAACTGTTGCGCCTTTCTACATTTTTTATAACTGATATCAAAACTATTGTTCATTTACTCAATTTTTCATAATTGAAATCAAAACTTATGTATTTTTCTAGAATTTTTCATAATTGTAATAATAATTGTGGCATTTTTTTACAATTTTTATTCTCAATTGAAATCAAAACTGCTTTTGTATGTAAAAGTTATATACTTCTAAGCAAATTCAAAACTGTAGAAAAGACAATAGTTTTGAATTCCCTTTTGAATGTGAATTATATCGCGGGACCGAATTAAAAATTAAAAGGAATTAAATAAATTATTCTCTCTCGCTGGCCCCACTTTTGGTAGATTGAACTTTGTAGTTCCACATTTAGCTGCAAATATGGGAGATCTCTTATGGAGATCCGTTTTCTATGTTAATCCACAATTGGACGAAGAAGCTATGTTGCCAACAGCACCAGGAATATTTTGCATAGTGCAATGCGGAATGCTAACTGAATATATATGAGTGTTCCAGATTATTCCCTATAATAAGTTAGCGAAATTTAGCTTACCGTTGGAAATGGTTACTTACGTGACCTAGATAACGTGGTTAGCACACGTAGCGTAAGTCTGCAACAGCGCTCTCTCTTTAAGGCCCTCACACTCCAAAAAATGTGGAACTTACTATATTAATATTATGAGGCAAAGCTTTCTAGATGGGATAATTAATTGGTTTAATCTATGTGATTTTGAGACGGAAAATCAAATCTAAGATCGGTTAAGGTGTATTTATCATGTGAATATATTAGTCTTAAATTAAAAAATAAACATGCTATTAAAGAAAAGTCAATGTCTCATATAGAGGCTGTGAAGGGAACATCACGGTATTGTTGGTAGAGCAACAAGACCATTCCACGTCCATCTGAATAACGTAACACCTAAAACCTCGCTGATTTCGATCAAATCCGTGGAACACATTTCGTTTTGCTTCATTCTTGCCCATTGCTTCGTTCTTTGGCAAAATATGCATCCGTTACCTTGTTACGGGATTAGAAATAACTGAGCTTTTCATGAATTTACGTATGATTTGGCTAATATATCTCTGGAGTCCGGACATATGGTTGCAATATTTGCAAATGCTTGTATGAAAGAGAAACAATGGCGAAGAATGTCGTAATGTAAAAAATTGAGCATTTTACAATTATAGCTATGGTTTTGGTTTTGATAATTTCGCCAACATTTTTCCGATTTACCGATTTCTTTTCAATTATTTTTTATAATGCTTATCTGGATACCTTTGATATTCTGTTGGTTGATGTATGTTCGGATGGAATTTTCGACAGACTTTTTCCTGTTAAAAGAGGAATTGATTGTTATATGTCGGCTAGACCGATGTTTATCTTTGCAGTGTCATTATATAACGACAGGAACGATTAGATTTTTCTGCAACCATTGGTGAAGTATTGAAGTGTTACTTACTGGTACGACATACTTGAAGAGATTAAAGCACTTTGTATAATCCACAAACGATGTTATATAAACCTGGGCTGTAGCCGTTACTCATGCATTTTAAGGACAATAGAAAAGTTAAGATGACCTTGTAACATTCAAATCCAAGCCGGTATTAACAGTTTACAAACCATTTGAATTATTTTAATTTCCTCAGTTTACTTGCTTTTTGCTCGACCATTCCACGGTTTTCATGCGCCAAATATTACTTTCACCATGTATAGCTTTTTATATACGTGCACGACGTACACTTTAATTTTACCCTTGAATTCAGGAGCTGATTAGACTCATGCAATGAAGTTCCTCCTGTAAATCGCACTTGAACTTCACAGGAGAGAATTTAACTTCCTCATAAAAAAACCCCGAGGCTATGGGGATCATTCTGAGAGAGGCGACAAATGCTACAAGGAGTGACTCTCTGAGCCGAAGCTGGTTTATGCCGAGGGATTTTATTCCCCCTAAAAGTGAGGAAAAGAGACCGTAATTTGTGAACTTGATCAAATATAAAAACTTTCTTTTTATGTTTCAAAGATCTTTGGCTGTGAAAATTCACACTTGGAGAGGCAAAGAAGGGAGGGTGGGCAATTTAGATACAATTCGACACTAATTTATTGGTATTTTTACGATCGGAAATTGTCGCCGTTGAGTCAACTAGTTATTTTTTAAGGTTCAAAAGAGTCCGTTGTTTAAGTGCTTTCAATTTATATGCGGATAATCTTCAGGAAATTTGTATCCATTACACCGCTAAAGAAATCTGAAAATGGTAAGGTTGAATTATGGGCCGATAATTAGTAAACGGTCTGTATATCCAACAACGGCCCTGATTAACTTTATAAAATGCGCTAAAATGAAGAGTTTTTAAAATTATTTGTAATCTTATGTAAATATTTGGATAGGTGCCTTGGGAAAAGTAAATAAAGGTTCAGAATTTAAGTATATTGCCGTAAACATCATTAATATATTCTGAAGAGTATTTAAATGAGTAGATATTATCGTGGATGGGTGTAATGATTTTTGATTGACTTTAAAAATGGCTAATTCATTTTAAATTCTAAATTATAATCTCATTTATGTACATCATGAATTATTGGAGATGCTTTCGTAATATATTTTTGAGGAATTGCAAAATGCATCTCTAAATAGAGAAATTAATCTTTACAAACAGCTAACGTAAACAAATAGCAAACTTATTCATTAAACCCGACAAGCGGCAAATGAAACGTAAGAATATGCGTTTTATTTCAACCTTAGAACTATAAGCCGTTCCCCTCTAATGACCTATGTCTCCAAAGGAACCTTAAAATAAAAATAACTAAACCAAAATGCCGCAGCAAGCTTTGCTTTAATTTGAAGCGATTGCAGTTTATTTCTTTCGGCACTTAGCAGTAATGGTATATTTTAAGGAGAATTATGGATAATCTTAACTGCGCTGCAGACTGCAACATTCTCGTTGTTTTAAAATCCGCAAGTAATTTATATGCTGGACGAATAATGTTAGTGTAAGATAATTTATCTCGTCCTTGTTTTTTTTCAAGAATGCTTTTACCATTTGGATTTTTCTCTTTGCTTCGGGAGACGTGGAGGCCGTTCACAGAAGTCTCTTTGTAACATGCTGTCGACGACTTTTGGAGTTCAGTGAACCTTGTTTTACGGGACTCCCAATGTAATTCATTAAGAAAACATGAGACTTAAACACCTCTTCCACCAGTGATAACCAACCCCTTTTTTTTACAACTACCACACTCGTAAGTACCTGTCTGTGATAGACAAGAATCCTTTCTTTATTTGCGGAATGAAAAAAAGAAATGGGCCCGAAAGTCATTCAACCCTCATGCCTTGAGTATTTGTGCCACACTATCGGTATAGTTTAGTTGGTGAAATACCGATCTACAGCCTAGCTCCAGTTCTGGTAGTTTTTATTATCTGGTGATTAATTAATTTTCTTAATTCTGATAAATATGTAATTTTGGTTGGCTTAAAGCTAAACGTGTACAGAGATGCTTTTTTATGGCATGAATGCTTTCATGAGCTTAGCTTCAATGAGTCGAGTACTAAGAAAAATTAATTGGCATTGCTTTTTTATTACACATTTGAGTTATTTAGTAAAATACTGATAAACAGCCAGTTGCCTAGTTCTACTAATTAAGATTTATTGATTTGCTTTTAAGTTGATGAACCTCAAAGGAAAACCTGAAAATGTTCATTACATTTAATGCTGTACATGCATTAACTTGCTTTTTATGAAAAAATAATATAAAATAAGTATAAATAAAAAATAAAAAGAACATGAAGGAAATAAATTGGCAATAATTTAAACTAGGTCAAACTGGATAGTTTTAAAGGAAGTTACTACTAAAATACTACGGAAATGTAGCCAGGGGAGGGACAAAGATGAGAATAATTAATATTTTATTGCTGAAACTATTTTGCATGGTGGAACTGGTTGCTTGAGGCAACGTGTGGTATGGTTTTTGCCACCAATAACGGCAATTGATCGCTTTGAAAATAAAAAGTGAAAGATTTTTTCTGATTTAGGAATCGAACCACAGACCTTGAGCTAGTCATTCTGATGCTTAGGACTCCACGCTGATTATCTTTTATTGAAGACCACCATTCTATAAACACTGGGATGTTTTGGAAAGCAGTATGCATCAGGCCAGTCTAAGGACTGTGAATCGATTCTTGCTTAATAAATTATTCTTTTAAAGGATTTAATTAAAAAACTTTTACAAACCATAGAAAAAATATGCACTCTCTCACGCAATCACGACCCGGGTTTCGGCGCTGAGCATGACCCGAATGGCGCATCTATTGACCCGAATATTTCGCTTCATCAGGTGATGAAGCGAAACATTCGGGTCAATTGATGCTTTTAAAATTTCCAGTTGCTCTAGTGAGTTCAACTCCCTTCTGTTATTAGACATGTGTAAAATGTTAACAATAAAATGACTACGATGGTCACAAACTAAAAGATTCTTAGCGAAGTTGCTCTTGTCGTCATTGTTATGTTTAAAAGCTTGTAAATGTTCTTTTTTCCTTAAAAGCATCTAATGACCCGAATGTTTCGCTAATTAATGAATATTTGTACCCTGCCTCCTCTCTTATCCTTGACGCAGTTGCTGCTTCCGCTCCTCCCTCATTCTACTCAAGGTCTGCCACCAGCCCTGCCACGACACTGCTTATCTCCCCACCCTGCACCACTGCCCACAGTACAATCCGTGTTCACCCCCTGATTACTACATCCCCCACCCACCCAACTCCACCCTCCCTCCAGTGTGGTATATTAGGTTGTTCGCATTGCTCCATCACCTGATGATGGTGCTCAGCGTCGAAACCCGGGTCGTGTTTGTGTGAGAGAGTGCATATTTTTTCTGTGGTTTGCAAACGTTTTTAAATAAATCGTTTTACAGAATGGAATACCACAAAGTTAGCAGTGAACTCATTTTATTTAAATTATTTTTTCCTTGGTTTATCAACTCAATGGAGTATCGGAAGCTTAATAAAGAAACTGCTAGGGTTGGAGTTGTATCGTAATTCATTTGGACCATTATTTCATATTCGTTAAATAGAGTATCATTTTTGCTCGGGTGACCAGGTTTTCTACTTGGTCAATTAAAAAATATATACATCAGGAAGTCAGCCGTAAAGAAAAGAACGAATTAACAGCCAGAAACACATTTTCAAGGTTCAAAATACTACTTCATATTTGAAGCCGAAGCTATTCTTTTTATGTTCAAATACCTCGATGTGACATGGCAGAAATCTGATTGGTAAGAAGAGAAGGATTAAGGGAATTACAAGGGAATTTGAGAGGGTGGACAAGATAAGAGATACAACGCATACATATTTGAACGGTGAGATATGCAAAGGCTTGTCCTTTTGGCTAAGACTATTCATCAGCGAAATCGTTTTTGGATCTTGGATTGGTCTGGGTGCGGTGTACCCTCGGCTTACATCTCCTCAATGCCAATCGCTGAAGTGGGAGGAGAGAGATAGGGGGAGGGAGGGGGAAGGAAGGGGTGGAAGGGCGAGGCTTGGTTTGTTCTGGCGGAGCTGAGATGCCGCCCAAGCTGCTTTCGGCGCACTCGTGAAGAGTGTGACCACCAAGGAGAAAGATCCGAGGACAACACGATACAAAATTGGAATAGTTATGTGACGAATGGAATAAAATTAAACCAATTGGCGAAGTACTTTAACGTTTACTTATGATGGAGTGTGAGATGAAGTACAGTAAAGCCATGGATTACGAGCATTATTCACTCCATAAAAGTGATTATAATCCAAAACATTCGCTTATCAAAGCGACATTCCCCACACGAAACGATGAAAACTTAGATAATCCCTTCAACAATCAAACATTTTCATATGTACCTACCTACTTTGACACCCTCACTTAAAGCAGGATCCCTGTTTATGAGCTTAACTCGAAAAATACTTTAAATGAAATAAAATTTGACTATACTTGGCCTAATGTCTTCCACATTGTCTTCCATAATAAAGTTTATAAGCTGATTTAGGCGTGTTTAGGAGATTTTAGTTAGTACTCATAATTTAAACAAATAATTTGTGCTTTTTGCGTCCTACAAATATGGTAGAAACTCAGTAAATTCCTTCACAAATCCAAAAATTTCCATTTAAAAACTATTTGAAATTAGGTCAAATTAACCACACTTTGTATCATGTCTTCAATAATGGCTCCAAAAATAAAGTTCCTTCATTTTACTGAGTTAGAATTAGGTAAAGATTTTTCAGGAACCCTACTGTAATTTTACAAATATGCTACTTGAACTTCGGTTCGACCCAGTTCAGAACATAACATCAAACAGCACATCAAACCTACCAAGATGAATCCTCCTCCTGCGTCGCCTCAATTGATACCAAGTAGCACATGTAAAACAAAGCGTATACGTCCTACTTGTATTACAAGATCTCGCTGGTTTATCAATTTTAATTTTAGGAAATATTTTCCCTCGTCTAGCAAAACTCTTGCAGGACAAGTGACTAGAAATTCGAGGTGTCTCTGTGCTTGAACTAGTATAAGCGGAATCGAATGAGTACTTGAATTACCATATAAAGAATAATAATGCGTGTAGTCGAAATTCCCAAGCCTAATAATGAAGCATTCTAGCTATGTTATGCATATATTGCACCCAGGTTTTTCCGTTCCCTCAATAACTTAGCAAAAATGAGGTGTACAATTAAGTTGCTTAAAAGACAGATACAACGGCTTTTTTCCAAAGAAAAAGTAGAAGACCCTCGGGAAAACATTGCATATAAAAAACATTTGCTCATTTTGGATAAGGAACTCACATGTAAATTACTATCTTGAGAATAAGAGTGAAAAGCATGTGTGTGTATGCATTGTACCATTCCTTGACTCTATATTCTTGCATCATAAGGTAACTACAAAACAGGATTTCCTCGGCGATACCGATAATTCTGAAAACGTTTTTAGCTTTGTTTGAGTAGAGGGATTGATATTACTATAATTTCATTATTAATATCCAGAATAATCGACATTGTAGTTATTCTTTAAAACAAATTCATATTAAAGCATGTCTTTCATACCGTTTTCGCTAGGGAAGGCTCAGTAATTGGTGGCAGAACTACTACATTAGTTAAAAATTTTTTTTTCGAAATTTTCACTAGTTACCTTTTTTTCACTGAGGGGTTGATATATTTTGGTTCCTTCCAAATGTCCAAAATTAATAAAAGTGGTTTTCTACTATTTTATTTTTGCCGTTTCAACTGTTTACCATTAACTTTTTCGATAGTAGTTCTCCCAAGTTTTGGAGATTGCCTGCAATGGAACAATTCAGTGGATGGATCAATCAAATCATGTTTAATCAATAAAGTTGGAAATGAAACATTAAATTGTGTCCACAGCAGCCAACTTAATAATGCTCTCTTCTCGGTTATTTTATTAAAGCTGAGTTTTCATAGCGATGCTGTTAAAAAGTAACCGAACCGTAATGCAACCGAATTCATGCTGATTTATTTTTAAATTTGATACAAACTTTTTTTTTATTTTAAGGAAGGCAATATCATTATATCAACTTTCAACTTCAACAAAGAAGTTTCATAATTTTTACTGCCTATTATTTTGCGAAGTTAATTCATGACTTCCTGGAACCCATCCCACCATATACTACTCTTCTTTTGTGCACTGTAGTCTGTGTTATAAGTTACAAATTATTTGATTTGGTGGATAAGGATGGTGCCATAATTCCAACTTCTATGTCTGGTTAAAGTTACTGATGTGCTTAAGAACGTCTTGCATATCTACACCCGTACACGGTCAACCTTCCATTCGTCTGGGCTGGCAACACCGAGTTTTGGTTGCTTGGGGGCTATTTGACATAATCTGAATACGTACCTAGAGGAAGTAGTCACGCAGCTACATACACCGAGCAACCGGCTCTTTATATAAAAAAATCCTATAAAGGAATGCAATTTTTAGTCGAACACGCTCATCTTTGGTACTTTCCGGCAGGCCGGAGAGCAATCATTCGCATATAAACGGTAAAGCATTCTAGAGTTCCTCGCTGCTGCCGTGACAGGTAGTCAATATTTTATTTATACAATTGGAAAACTTTTACACGGTGTCCTCGGAATGATAACTTTGAAGATACATGCGAGTTGTCTGTCGTGGTTCGAGACGAGAGTTGAATTCTTTGCTTTGTAGTAGGTACTTGCGCAAGAGTGCAATAAGCTTGGGGGCAGGATTCAGCGCAAGGGGTGCGAATGCCTCACGGACCTCCGCGTGACTCCCCGTTTACGACTCTTCCGTGACGGCTACCCCGATGGCCTCGTGATGGGGAGTTCTCGCGTCTTAAACAGCCGGTAAGCGGGGCAAACGACTGCCAGGATGCTACCCGGTTGGACTCCATGAAAGCCTGAAAGTGTGCATAAAGTAGGCGCTGGATTTCTCTCCTATTGGATATTTTAGGTTAGAGGCAACAATGGGACAGCGGGCGTAAAATGCAACGATGGGCGTTCGATTCTTCGGACCCGGCAAGCAGCCACAGGTCATCGGTGCGGGAGATGGGGCTTTGAATAGTCGCGAGCAAGATCGTTTACTTCCTTCTAGAATCAAATAAAGGAACAGATATGCAAAATGTGATTCTCACGCAGAAAAAGTGGACAGGAGAATATTTTTTGCCCTAGGACTCTCTCATTTGGGACAGTTCATTGACATGAACTGAAGATAAACCCTGGGTAATAAAATAAAAACTGTAGTAATAAATAAAAATCAGAACATGGGAATGTGATCATATTTTGTGACAATGCATGTATAGGTAGCCGGGATGGCCCAGGGGTATCGTGTACGAGATTGGAGGGAATCTGGAATGAGGCAGCGAGAATTTTCTACTGCCGTAGCTATCCGGTTTCTTAGTTGAGAGGCAGCAGTCTTAGCAGAAGGCACTGATAGGGCAGATGAAGGAGATAGGTCCCGTGTCAACCGCCACAACATCGGGCGAGAGTTAGTTTCACGGAATCTGCCGGAGTACTGCGATGTGGAAAGCGACGGGAAATTACCACATTTTTCTCCCTACAAAATGCAGCCTTCCATTCAGCAATAGGGAGGGAAGTAATCTTAGGATTGAACGACAAATGAATGTTATGATACTTATAATACTATCAATTAAAAATTACAATGAACAATTTTTCTCACATGGCGAAGATCTTCACTGTAGCGTATAAGCTTCGAAGCTTCATTGTAGCGTACAAGGAAGGTTATCGAAGAAACGAGAGTCACATATTTCAATTAATCATTCCATTCTCTCGTACTTGCGTTTTGACCGGAATAATTAGACATTTTAAGTAAGCATTTTGAAACTTTTGTAATAGTACGATGGTGACACCAAGACATGAATCGATTGTTGCCGCCGGGATCGATTGTCGCGCTGAGCGTCTATTTTGTCAACTACGACGATCGTGGTCCGTGGGTAAATACAACGGGCAACAATAAAACAATGTAATCCAAAAGAAGAGAAGCAAGAAATAATGGCTCGTCGAGGAAGTCGAAAAAAGGAGCAAGATAAAAAAATAGCTGTGATATTGAAAACATGATTAACAAGTTAAACTTGCTTAAAAAATAGAATTGCTCCACTTTTTACAATCTTCAGCATTTTTATTTAACATTGGAGCTCGATTATGCGGGTTTACTTCCAAATATTATGAAATCAGTGGAGAGAAATGGCGTCGTATTGTAACTCAGCCATGATGCATCATCACCTCAACTTCTAAAACTACACACTGCCCTAAAAGCCGCCAAATAGGCGTGTGACAAGGGGTGTAAGGCCATTAACCAAGTAAAGGGAAGAGGTTGAGAGCAAAGGTAACGTCAACGAAGTGTCTTGGTCCCACCATTTTATTTTTAATCCATTAATGGTGCGTAAGAAGAAGGAAATTTTTACCAATCCGGCAGTATATATATCACTCTTATTTTGTCACTTCTACAAGGTCTAAAGTTATAAATATGGGTGATAATAATATTGTCCATGTCATACAGAATTTCGCATGATCTAAATTTTTCAACTAATCTAAGCCTAGCGAGTAGCCTCCAAGTCTCTGTTCTACTCTTTGTTCTTAATATTGCCTTAAAGATCATTTAATAATACGTATTAATTCATTGATCACGGCCTTTCGCAAATTTAGATAAATTATTATAAATGGTTATATAATTGATTAATGAAATTCTATGCACGTATTTAGATGATTACACGCATTCATGTCCTGGGTGGTGAAAAAGCACTTAGCCGAGATTCGAACCTACGACCTTAGGGTTGGAAGGAGAAAATATTATCCTATAACCTCCGAGACCAACATACGGTGAACACGGTGTTAAGGTGAGGTATTCGAAAATAAAGTTGACGCTCAGAACAAATAAAATTTAAGTATTGAAAGCTGAATTCACGTCATTATTAACAAGCGAATAAATGGTGCTGAGAATACTTCTTCTTTATATTTATTTTCAAATTTGTCCATGCGTCTCTTTTATCATTTCGGATACGGTTTGATTTAAAGGGATGCAGTAAACGGTGTTGCTTTTCTACAGGGCAGGAACTCACAGGAAAATCTTTTCAATTTTTTTCTATTCGGGTTCAATCCCGGGTAAATGAAATATAAGCAAGATCTTGCTTGTATTTTCCTTAATTTATTACCAATATACTAGTAGTAGAAATGAATGAACAGGTTTGGACAAGCCCAAAGGTATAACGGGTTCGTTTAAATATAACTGAAGGGAGGATAGAACGGAATATTATCCAATGAGGGAGACCAAGTAAAGAGTAGTGAAGCCTAATAAGAAATTGAATTGCCGGAAATGCAATGAAATAAGTTATAAGCAGAGATGAGTGGTGGGCCGCAATCAACCAATCTTATGACTGAAGCACTGATGATTTATGTATTATATCATCTTCTTTATATTTAATATTGTTGGTTACCTTCCATCCCTTTATTGATATCAGAAACGGCTTCATCAAAAGGAATGTAGTGAATTGTTGGATTTCTGCATGATATAAACTCTGAGGAAAATATTTTCAATTATTTATCTATTTGAGTAAGAACCCGTGCAACTGAAATATTTTCCGTAGGTTTATGCGATATTTTCTCATATAATTTTGAGCAGTGCTTTCTACTTCCACTTATTTTAATGTACAAACTTGGTCCTATTTGTTTCAATTTTGTCCCAATTGACTGGTAAATATGTTATCCAGCTTATGCTAGGGATGTTTCTGCGTTGTTCGGTCGATTTTTAAGTAAATTTGCAAAAGTTTTAGAAATTCATGGGACAAATTGCAGTCTTTCCAACTCCTCCCATGAAAACCGTTTTTTTCCACCGATTCAGCCATCGTAACTCGAATGAAATAGAAAAAATACTTTGATTTTTTTCTTTTGAATTATTTCTTTTGGCTATCACAGTTTGGTTTATTTCAACTAAAACATGTAAGGGTAAGTAAGGACTTAACCGCGACGGCCCCAGCGGCAGGGTAAAGTCCTCACCTGATAATCCGAGGGTGACGGGTTCGAGTCCCGCCTGGGTCGGTTTTTCACATGCCCAGGGCATGGAGGTTTCTGTCAAGTTCTGGTGGTTCGGCCCCTGAGAAACCTGAATACAAGCCAATGGGTAATCGGGATCGCAGGGACATATGGATCACCAGAATCGTCGTAGAGCAAATAAAACAAAAATATTTAGCTAGTGTGAATGTAACATTGGCGGGTACTGTTCTAATATAGATAATAAGAGAGAAACAACAAAATATAAACAACAAGAATGTAACAAGGACATTTTATAAAAATATTGGGTTTATAATTGAACTAATGGGAGAGACACTAGAGGTAAGAGGAGAGAAACAAGAACAGAGAGAAGATCGGATTTTAGGCGTGGCTCCTCCTGGACCACATTGCTCTCCTTCAAGTTTCTCTTCTCCGCTCCTCCTCATTTCATTCTTTTCGTTTCGATATTGTTTCTGAACTCTTTCGGTTGGCGGGAGTGGCCCTCCTTCCCCTCCCCACACTCACGGTCAATGTCGAAGTCGCTTAAGAGTAGTCTTTGTTTCTTCCGCTCCCTCCTCTCTTTCTGTCTCTTCTCCTCCTCCTCCTCTTGTCTCTATCCATCCTTTCTTTCCTCTTTCTTCCTTCCTTCCTACTCATTCTTTCTCTTTGAACTTCTCTCACCCACCCACCTGAATGCCTACCCACCCACTCCGCGTCATCTTTCTCTCTCTGAGCCAGTCGAGTTAAACACGTGGGCGAGGCACTAAAGGCTTTTCTCAACGGAGAGCGAGAGAAATGGATGGTCGACTTTGAAGGGAGGAGGAGGTATGGGGAGAGGTATGTCTTTCGAGAGGAGAAAGAATTAAGGAGGATGAGAGGGGGTTTAAAGAGTTGGCACTCGACCACCTTAGGGAAACCAGTGCTGTATGGATGACTTAAGGTGGTTTGAGCGAGATACATAGTTCCCTAGTCATAATGGAGACCATATTCAAATTTTATGTTTTTATTTCAGCGTCTGTAAGAAGTATGAAATAATTATTGTTATATTAATGGCGCAAAGAGATAGTTATATATTACCAAAATTCTCAGTAATTAAATAAATAAAGCTGCATAAGTCTCTAATTTGACTAATTTTTTCCCGCCGTACGGCTGAAAACCCTTCAAAACAGCTGGTTTTTTGCGATTATGTCAAAATTACTGTGGTGAGTAATAGATTATTTTTTATAAATAGTTAAGAAAACATGCTATCTACACACCATTAGTTTTTTGACGAAATTTAGGTGTTGTAAATTCCAAATTTATTCAATATTCTCCCTCTGGAGCGCACAGCCGTAATCTATCCCATGTAAAACAGCTTACGTTTTTAGGCAAATTGCTCGAAAAGTAGTTCGGAAAGGGGTTGATATTTTGATATCATTGGGAAGATGAGAGTTTTTTCTTTAAAATTAAGTCAAATTCATCAAATGCTAGGTGAAGTGATTTTTCGCTCAAATTACCTTAAGTCCTCCTGCCCTTCGGATAACAGACTCTCGAAAGGTTTCAAAATGAAGAAGATCGCGGGGACCATAGGGACATTTTACATTTTTTAAATATTGACCTTTCAATAAAAAAATCCATTAATCTTGATGTTACATGGATAATGTAACGTGATATCCCTCTGCGCATCTGAATTATTAATACAAATATATCAACACAATTTTTCCACTGGATTGGTAAAACATCAGATGCTAATAAAAAACTCATGAATTCAGTTAGTTTACTCATTCTGTTGTGAACTAGCGTGACCAATCCCACTTTCATTTGAAATTTTCATAAAATTAGGCATTCCTCTGACACCGAGAACGAATTTCAGAGCCACATTCTTACGTTACTTCCTGCAAAATTATGCCTGTAAAATTTACCTTAAGAAGGGTTGGAAGAAAATACATAATTTCCAAATGAATTCTTTTGTGAAACGCAAATGTTTTGAAAATTGAAATAGATATTAGGAGCGTACTTTTTCACACACATTGAGCTTTTTTGGGTAAGGATGGCAGCAATAAAAGAGGAGATAATTTTGCCTCTTAGGATATTGGTTTTTATGTAAGGCAGGCCTAAAAATGCAGTTCAATGGCTTTCGAAAGCATTAAACGGGCAATTGCTTGTGACCGGACGAAGAAAGGCAGCGTTAATATCTCACCCTCTCAGAAAAACTGAGCATAAATTGATTTCAAGTATGCAAAATCTTGAACACGATATCGATGAAAGAGCATAGAGGTCGAAATAGAATGGCCGTGAAAAGTAGCATTTTTACTGAAATAAGAATATGCCAATGAGATATGTACCATGTAAAAAAATAGTACCTTAGGAAACATAATTACTCGAAGCATGCCACCGTATGAATGCGATACATTCAATTGTAGAAGTAAAACTGAAAACTATTTGAAATTTATAAAAAGTACTTCAAAATTGGATCGTCGATCACCAAGTATGAGTAAAAAGGTCGAGTATTAAGGGAATTTTTCCCGGTAAGAAGATAACAGTAAAACGATCAAAACGAATTACTATCAGAAGTCCCCGGGCTTATTTTTGGAATTCACGATGAAAAATAGAATGAAGGAAGTCGGAAGGAAATGCGCGCTGAAAGTATTAGCAGTTACGGCAAGTCAAGTGATTGCCGTCATAAGTAATAATTAGTGATGAAATTCAAGTGCGGAGCTAAATGATACAGATTACGTAAATTTATGCTTCCTTCAAGGGATTGCTGGAAGTGTGAGAATTTAATTGCAATTTGATAATTCTTCATAATGGTTTTATTCTCAAACGTATTTAGGAACAACAAGTACGGGATTATTTTCCTGAAATTTTACCCAAGGTTTTTATTTATCGTATTTTCCGCGTTCCATTTATAATATTTCCCCGTTTAACAATATGTATCTTCCCATGATGTGAATGTGTAATTCTAGCCTCCCTCCTTTTATGTTTGGGAAATGTTTATTTTGCGACCATGGACACATTTACATTTCAATAATGCAGTATAATTTTGAGCTAAATTACATAACTTTAATTAGTGACACGGGAAAAGGGATACTTTATTAAAGTTAATTTACAACAAGCGGTAAAATCATAAAATTTACCATTGATTTAATCATACAATAAGGTTTTTTGAGTGAAAGGAATTTTTTCAAAGGCCGAATTTTTACTTCCCGTCCCACTTAAATGCCTAAGGTGGTTTAAGTTGAAATGTTCACTTAATAAAATGTTATGATCTATTAATATTGGTGTGTGCTGATTATGTGTGACCATTACCTATTTTTTTCCCGTTAAAGTATAAAATTGTAGGTGATAAACATAATAAAACCTTCTATAAAATAATTCCTTCTTTTTCCAATTTCAGGTGAGTCTGAGTTTGAATGACTGAGCCGTAGAATTTAGAAAAACGTAGAAGGTAAGGTAAATATAATTTTTAATAACTTTAGAAGGGAGATGACAAAGTTGGCCATAATTGGAACAAGTATTTGTTAATTTGGCTTATGTAAACGACAGGAATGATGCAAGGAAGTAAGAATCATTAATTACTAGTTAATTAAAAACAAGGATTTACTGACGAATGAATAAACTTGTCAGGTAAACTAAGAGGGCTTTTGAAAAAAAGTTAAAGAAAATATCAAATATGGATATGTTCAACTCCATAACAGCAGGGAACATGATGCATCGGGTGAGATGATGGATGAAATAATATGCCAATTTGATGTGGTGTAAGGCGTTAGTTTCATGCTAGACAAAATAACAATATGTTAACCGACTTCATTAAAAATATATTTTACAGGAGCTTTGCAAAATCATCCAGAATGTTTAATTAATACTCTAGCAATGGATAATACATTTTAGCCTCTGAGTTGTAATTTTTGTGCAGTTGTTTATTTTTTCTAGTACATATTTTCTCTCATTCGTAGATTGCTTTATATGGGTAGAAAATAATTAAAAATAACGAATTTACATATATTGGTACCATTTAGTCCACGAGAAGACTTTCTACAAAATTTCGTTCTACGCTTTATTTAGCGAGGAATATGAATTTTTAAGAACCGCAGATATAACGATCACTTACATTAAAGAGAATGGCTATCTATACTAAGGTTAGAATTTCCTTTCTTACTTATTTCACATAAATTGCCTAACCCTGAAAACATTATTTTCGGAGACCCTTCTTTTGGCTCGAAGAACCACTGTACTCCTAGTGCCAATTAGAAAAGGTTTAGCTTAAATATAAGGTCATGTCAAATAAATTAGATAGCATCGTAAAAATCGTAGTCAATGTTAATGTTGAAGTGCATTTTTCCCTAAACATCAACTATTATATTTATTATGGCTAATTGAAAACAATTTAGGAATTATTAAAATGATTCACAAAGCGCTAAAATTTATCGTAATTTTTTGGAATTAGTTTTATATCGTCATCGAATGAGAAGGCAATATAATGTTTGAAGTACTTTTTGAAATGATCGTAAATGTGATTTTAGTCAGCATAAGCTGGTGATTCATGTGCGAAAAATAAATATCTGGGTATCAGATTGTAAAATTATTTAGATTATCGTGAAAAACTTTTATTTTTATGTGCATAATTTATACTCGCTCACGCCAAAAAGCACCATAATAGGAATTGTAACAAAGTCCCACCCACATGGTGGTTAGGATAGAAAATAAGCCTTCCGACAACCGTGTTTGGGATGAAAGGAGTAGTGATTCTGATACCAATACGAAGCGACGACATCTGTTTTCCGTCACGCTCTGCTGGATTCATAAAAAAACCTGAAGCGACAAAAAAAATCGGAATTGGTCTCCCCAATTTAATTCCGTCATTTGATACCGCGTCACGGCACCTGTCCCTCTCGTCTGTCGCTAGAGGTTCCAGCGTTAATGTCGGGCTCCATCTTCCAGGAACCCACATCATTCGGCGGCATCATTAAGCTTCCCCGGCTGTAAATTACTATTTCATTCTATTAAAGGAACTCGTATATAACGTATTTTAAGGAAAAATTCCATTTAGCGAGGCTTTTCTTCGAATATGAGTAACTACTGCTATAGTTTCAGCCTCATTCATTGCCAACTATTTTTGGATATTTTATTCAATATTCCATCGAGAAAAACGAGTAGTTTGTGCGTGAAATAATATTTAAGCTTAGGATTCGTGTTTTGCTGTTGAAAAGTGTATTTGCCTCTGATTTAGTTTTCACAGCGTTTGCTCTTCTGAAGTGAAAGTCCATACTAATTTAAATATCTGGTAGGTAGACGTTTGATAAAATTAAATTCAGAAGCTTACAAAAGTTTCCTTTTCTACATTATAAATGTCACCTTGCATGCGGTTCCCAAGATACTTCCGATTTTTAGCGATTTATTTGCGATTACCTATAGCCTATTTAGATTATCCTAAAGAGAAGCATTAATGTAAATGATATTCCCTTATCATACCATCATATGTTAATAGGTAAAACAAACCAGTTTAGTTAAAGGATAAGAGTAAGGGTTGTTTCAATGAAGCGTCCAACATATTCGTAGTAATAATATTTTACTCTCATCGGTGGGTATTTAAAATATTTTTCTAGTGCGTATGAAAGTGAAATATTTAGTTGCATGATCAGGAAAGTAATTGTAAAATTGTGCTTACGGCTTTAGAAATATGAAAAGCTGCACATGAAAATGTTCTCAAGTCCAGTTTATATGAAAACCGCTAAATACATAACGTCGTGTAGAAATTGCTTTAGAGAAGTATCCACCTCAACCGGGAATGAAACCATTGACCATTGGCTTTCCGGGTCAAAGCGCTGAACACCACGCTATCCAGGCCTCTTGATGTCTACGCTAATTAGAGAGGAGTTGAGGGAACTTGATGTTCAGCCCCTACAGTCGACCAAGGATTGCACTTGTAAGGAAATTATGGACTTCTAAGAAGCAACTAACCACGGAGATAAACCATGTAACATCAATAATGCCGTAATTGGCTACGGATGGAGATATTTCAGGTCTGCCGAAATCCAATACACCTTTAAAAGAACGGATAACAGAGTATTTATTTGATCCAGGGAAAGTAAATCATCTATTTTTACCAAACGAGAACATAAAAGCTAACATTCAAGTTTCAAACTACCTTAGCGCATGTCGTACAATGTCGTCGTAAAATTTCCGTAAAAGTAAAACGCGTTTAAATGATGTATTTTTTCAAATCAGTACCGATGTGCTTCATCACTGTACTTTTTTTGCGAGCTGAACGTGCGAATGCGGAAATGGAAAACGAAAAAAGTAAAAAATAAAATCCCCTTCCCTCCATTCGCACATTCCTCGCTTCTTTTCGAAATCCAAGCAAATCTCTAAACAACCCGGCTGACGCAGTCCTTGTCCCTCGACCCGTCTAATCATCTCCGTTCCTCTTTTGGAATCCTCCTCTCCTCTGAAGAAAATATAGGAAGCGGGCTGTGAAAAGGACCATATGTCGAACGGAAGGGCGAACCGGCGCTGCGAAGTATACACCTTCATCTTACCCCGCCTCCCCCCCATCACGGAAAACGCCGCGTGTATCAGAACTCGATTCTGATCTCCGTCACGCTTTCAACTCTTCAAATTCGTTACCATGCCTTTATTTATCACAAAAATGCAACAAACACACGACTTCAAATAATTACGTAACTGTCGAATATACAAAAAAAATGAAACGAAACTTCCTTTTTGGTCCTTCCACAGAAACGCGGATATCTAATCCGCCCGCGGGTTTTTTCGGTGATTTCTTTTCCCGGATGCGATGGCATGGGCCCCTTTGGTATTTCAGTGAACATGGGATTCTCTTTGAGGAAGAGGAAAAAAAGACACTCCTCCATCGACTTGAAAAATATAAAATTGGACTAGTGGACGTGTTGGGTGACGAGGGCCAACGCTAGTGATACAAATAAACCAAAACGAAGCAGATGGGCGATACAAACTATGCTCTCCCTTGCTAGTTTTCTCTTCCTCACCATGACCGCATTGGGTTTTGCCGGTCAATAAACTCCGAATCACAGCTTCAACGACGGTAGAATGTACTCATGTTTTAAATTTGCAGTGGAGTTTCATAAACCCGGGTAACTCGGGGTACAACCGAAAAAATATCTATATTTGAAGGTCAATTAAATTGAATTATAAAGTTCATATGTACTTGCAGTTAATGAAATAACTTAGACATATTTATGTGCGTAAAAACATGACTGATAGGAGTGACTGTACTTGAAGCTTTAACATGGCAAAGTTTCAATAATTGTGAAAGAGTTTCAATACACATATAATTTTTGAATTTTTATTTATGGTTATGTATTTCTTCAGTCAAAAGGGAAAGCATAGAAGAAAACGAAATGTTCTATTTTATGTGTGTGATTACTGGTTTTATCTAAGTGCTTATTTTATTAGTTTTTTAAATTCATTTTTCCGTGTGCAAAAAAGGCCATATTTGCTATTTTGACCTGTTTTTGGATTGCCTAGCAATGGCGGATAGCAAAAATATATTATACTAATGAAGATATTTTAACTAAGCAGTGCTTTAGGCTTTTAATTCTTCTCTACGTCAATTTTTCAGTATGTAAAGTCTACAAAATTATCCCGCTTCATCTACAAGAACAACCTCTGTATCTCATATTATTTCCAAGACATTGATTTTCCCACCAACTACGCAGAGTCCAAGGCATTGTTTTCCTAAGGTGCCGTGTGGACCTTTGCAGTGGAAGCGTTTATGTCGAAAGGCTGAAGTGGAAGAAATCATCCGACAAATCAAAAAATCATCTTTGATTGCACTCCACAAAAGTAGTGAGAGACTAAAGTGACCTCCACAGTATTCATCAAGTAATACTCTCGGTATGGCCCAAGAGCATCCGATGCGGAAAACTATAGCAATTTTTGTGAATCTGTAAACATTACAATTTTTAAAACAAATTTACCTCTGCCTCGGTTAAATTAATGATTATTATTTCACGTGACAAAGTTTTGAAAAAAAAGCGACTGATAAGCAATTGGAATGAGGTTTTGCACTTAGCTGGGACACTCTATCGTTAGTGCATGGGTGTGTCCCCTTCAAAGTAACATCGATTGTCTCCATTTGTTATGCTGTAGTTGCCCAAGACCTGGAAGAAGCCTGAGCTCCCATTGCCGACGGAAGGAAGACACAAGTCGGTTGGGAATGCAACTTTGGTTGGCATGCTTCCAGAACTCCTAGAAATCGTTCCCAGAGGAATATCCAGACTTGAATTTACGCGGTGCTTTTAGGAAACTAAGTGCTTTAAACGCTGGAGCTGATCTCTGCACTTCATGCCCGAAAAGCCATAAAGAAATAATCACTTACGGGTTTTATGGTTGTTCACCGACTTCCTTGAATGAAGTTATTTAGAACAGCATCACGTTTGACTAAAAAAATCATGGGATGCAATTTTTTTACGGCAATGAATTGCAATATCGTTTATATGCATGGAATGAACATGCCAAGCAGGCTCGTGCCATAATCTTTAGAGATTTTACGACGCGGAAAATGTAGTTTCGAGTTTCTGGGTGGCAAAATAACACGCCAAGGATAACCTCGTGATAACAGTGAAATGCTGTCGAACGTGGAGTAAATTATGAATCTTCCTGTTTAACGGTGGTGGAGTAGGGTCACCATTTGTTTATTGATTGAGGTGTTAGAAATTTTTCCATAGATTCGTAATGGTCATATAAATTTGAGACAATTTACCGTAAGGAGATAGATTAGGAAACTCTGCGTATAATTTTGCAAAACCTTCACAGTAATGTTTTGAAATTATTTGGTACTTATCTTGGAGCTTCATATGGTTGTTTTAAAAGTAGTATTGAAAATTAAGTGAAACACAATGAGGGTGAAGTTTGTATGGATGTCTTATTTTTTATTACTCTCTTCTGTTCCACAGAACTAAAAAAATACATTTTTCCATATTCAATATATTCCACGCACTGGTTATTTTAATGAATTTATTTGGTACAGATTGATACAGAAATCATTTTCATAATTTTATCTTTCTGAGCCAGATCTCGCATTAATTTTCATCAATCAATTCCCCCAAGATTGGTTTCCTAGTGGTATCATGATGAAGCTGCAATAACTGTTTCAATACTCCAATGAAGTACGCAATTCTATCGAGTGTGTGACTTCCTGGGTGATTCTGATCCCGGAATATACCTACTCCTTCTGGAATGGAAAATTGTTTAAAAAAGGCGTAACTTTATACCTTCCCGTGTAAAGTTTAAATGGAAAATTTTTCACTCGGTTGTAATAAGGCAAGCAGTACCCACCAATCGGTATTTGAATTCATTTTGAATCATTACGGTACTTTTGAAATTGATTCAATGCATAATGCAGCTTCATTCAAACCTAGAATATCGAGATTACTTTTTATCCATACATACTGAATGAAGTATCTTCAATGTCCAACAATTTTCAAGATATCAAAACTTTGAAGGTGAAAACATTTTAGAGCGAATCATTGTAAGGAATAAATATTATAATAAAAAGATGAGTCAGTGTAATTCGAACCTTTTACTGTATACTCTATGTCACATATCTGGCGTTTATGCAAGAACGAAGGAATATTACAACTACGTAATACCCTGTAAGCCACCTAAAGGGTGTGTGGCAGTGGGCGATTAGTCACCAACGTGCATTATACTATACCCTATTAGAGTCAATGTAACCACAACTATTGACGCATTTGCGTAAATCATTAATGCTTTTTTAGGAGGCGAATCCTCACTAATAGTTGACCTTGCTACTCTAACTTACATTACCCTAATCTACTCCACGACGATTTTTTTTTGGATTCACAGAATTTTAACGGATTTAAGAGGTTTTACCAACTAATCAAATAAGAGCTTCGAAAGGTAATGTTACAGTGTACGTGTCTATATGCGTGTGAATATATATTTACGGTTTACTAAAACTAAAACGCTAATCCAACTCCGAAAGCTGCTAATTCCGGAGGCACAGATAAAGTCCATTGTCATTTTTATAATTTGGGAACCGATTCTTTACCAAGTAAAAAATACTGATGGCGGAGCAAATTCGTGGCATTAGTTAGCCAGTTATCTCCCCATGACATTTTGAGTGATTTTAACAAGTTTGCAATGAGAAAAGCAATTTACCTAATTAGTTAATTTTTTGCCCTCGTCATATAATGTGATAATTTGAGCATTTATGTTCTTTATATGTGGTATAGTACAGAACAATTCCAAGTCACAGAGAATGGATTTGGACTTCAAAATACGGATGAAACCGAATGAAATCAAGTGACGAGTTCTGCTCAAGGAAAATATTTTTCCGCAAAACTTCAATTATGTGATCATGTCAGAACGTATCTTCTCGTGAGTAATAGGCGATCACTTTCTGCGGTTTCTTTGTTACCCATATTTCAAAACCAAACCTTGGGACTTCGTCATAAGCTTGGGCGGTAAAAGAAAAAGAATTGGTAATATTTCATGATTTCAATTTATATCGTCAACGATTTTGGTGACATGTGCTCTTAGTTCAGCGAAACAAGCAAGCTCCATATTTTGATTATATGAATTTCGACTGCTTTCATTGCTTCAATTTTCAAAGCAAGCTCAACCCTCACCTGCCAAACCTGTCCTGAGGTTATTCACTTAAAGGACATGTCACTTTCGACTAGTTTTCATGCATCTCCTACGATAGTATTGCACGAATTTTGCTTTAGCAGATGCTATGTTGTACTCGCACGATTAAACGTACTAGAAGGAAGTTATAGCTACATATGTTGCCCACAGTCACGTCCAATTACTTATAAGTAGGAAGTATGTCTTCAGTGTATTGAACAATTCCCTTTTGGGGATGTAAAGAAAAAGGGCAGCCTTCGGATTAAATATAGCTTTTAATTGCCATAAAATGGACTACCAAATAGAAAAAATAATCAAGGGGAAGAGCTAGGATAAAGGGGAAAGTAATCGGATTTAAGGGAGGCATAGGAAGTGTTACCCTGAGCGGTGGGCGACGGTCGGAGCGCAGTACGGAACCAGGGACAGCGGCGTTCTGCGAAGAAATCTTGGAGAGTACGTCTGCTCCACCAACAAAAGCCCAGGTGATAGAGCAAAAAAGGGCTGATTTTGTTATTAAATTAAACTGTAAACTACCTGCACTATGACTTCAAGGGTAGCCCATAAATGACTAAAACCCAAAATATAACCAAAGTTGAGCTTAGCGTATTTTATCATCATCATCATACTAATATATACAAATTGAATGGTGTCTGTCTGTCTGTTGCTCAATCACGCAAAAACTACTGAACCAATTGAGCTACAATTTGGCATGTAGAGAGAAAATGTATCTGGATGTAACTTAGGCTAAATTAAAATTCTCTCAGAACTCCCATAGGCCCTCCCTGGGGGTCCCTGGTCGTCCATGCTAAGCATTGGGTTCGGTGCAGTGGTTTCATTTTTTGCTTTTTAAAAGTACTTTCACTCAAAATAGAGGGCTGAGATTTTTTTATCGGATGGCTGAATAAATGAAGTTTTTTATTCTTTCAATCGATTTTCTTTTACGCTTTATAATTGTCTAAAAATCTTGTATTTTGCTGAAAATCTCACATTTTTCTCTTAAATCAACAATAGCATATTTCCTTGGCGACTAGAGATTTGATTTTCAAAAGATATTCACGCCTCTAGCATTTAAATATCATGTTTTCTTGCAGGCCCATGATAACACGTAAAAAGAAAATTTGTAAAAGAAGGGCCCCGAGTCCCAAGGGCCCCATGATAGATTGCTTCGGGGGGTAATCAATATATTCAATGCATATTTACAACAAGTATACTCTTCAATGTCTATTCTCAAAGTAGAACTCATTTGGTTACTGCATGTATATGAGAGAACACTTACGTAGTAAACGATACACATAAAGGAATTAAACGTGGAAGAATATTTACGTGCAGAGAATAGTAATAGTATAAATGCCTCTGTTGCTACAACAAACAAGGAGTTGTTTATTATCGTTTATTACTCAGATGCATTACACGTAGTGGAACTGTCTGCCTTTCATTACGATTGCGAACTGTTTTTAAAACCAATTCCCACATCATAAACGATACGAGTTATTTGTATATGTTTAAAAGTGTTAATGTGAAGTAAACTTACATTCACTCAATCATCGAGTTGCCTATTCATGACTTTCACTTGCCGCTGTGTTTCCCTCCTTGGACTTAAAAATATATCCATTAACATGCCTAATAGAAAAAAGAGTAACTTTTCGAATGAATCTTCTAAAGCAAAAGGAATGTCTTCTTTGCGAGAAAATGAGCCCTTGTAAGGAAAATGATAAAGGTTATAGACTTGGATGCTCAAAGACATACCCACCATCTCATGACCATCTCCCCGTGGTATTTCTCGGGTTACGCTAAGAACCGCACAAATTTCATCCTAACCCAACCTACGTACGGGTAACCAGCTATAAATCAAGTTCAAATATAGACCCATCTGTTCCGAAACTTCATCTATTTTCAGATGGCGGAAATTATAATGACGTCACTGCATGCTTATCGCCCGAAAGAAGAAGGGAAATTCTGCGCAATGAAGGGCCTCCGTGCATGAAAGTCGGCGAGAGCACTAAGAACCACCATAACGTTTTTATTTAGTAACCGAAACCAATGATTATGACTACCCTTTATGCCGAAGGCGCAGTCCGAGTGATGGAGGACTCAAAGGACAAATAAACGTGTATGCTTCCGAAAATCCTCCTTTTGACGTTGTCAACCGCTGGATTGTACCCTACTCTCCAATCCTGATTAAGATACTCAACACATATATCGATGTTGAGTTGTGAAATTCAGTAAAGTCATTGAATGCAAATATATTAATGTACACAAGAGAATCGATCAAGCTGCAAATCACTCGGAAGACAGCGCAAGAGAACCGGAGGGACGAGGTGACCATCTATCAACCTGGGTTGTATTGAAGTAGTAATGAATCTGCATGGCCGATTTTTGGGTTTCCCGTGCATGAAAGTGGGCCAATAGTCACTCATCTCTCCGTGCACCTGGAAAACGGTCAGCGTGTCTACTACAACGAACACAGCATACAAGATAGGTTACGAACTCCTCAAATGACCACGCTGTCATTTTTTATCAGGCTTTGTGGTTTTCTTATAAAATAAGTTCAATGTTTTTCACACCAGTTGAATTTCAACGGGTACCTTCCACTAGTAAACAAGAATAATGATAAAAAATATTTTTTTAAGGAAATTATTTTTCAGAGAGAAGTCGAAAAAACGCAAATATGAGAAAAAAGCTATATTTAAGCGATTTTCCAAATTTTCTCTATGAAAAATTGTCCAAGCTGTGTTGAAAAAAAATATTTTGTCGTTTTTTAATTTTCTACAAATGGTCTATGGAAAGTAACGCAATTCATTCAATACTTTTCATAATATCTATAAGCAAAAAAAATTAAAATCATTATTATTGTTTATAAAATTTGCAAAAGATCAATATTTGTTATATTTTGGGTTTTTATCATCTATGTGTTACCCTTGAAGTCATAGTGCAGGTAGTTTGCTGTTAAATTAAATAATATGAAAAAATCTCTATTGCCTGGACTACAAGCCGAAAAGACCCCGAACAAGGCAGGTGCGCCTTTACATGCCGGGAGCCAGCCCTATTCTTCCGCGTTTCACGCCGTACGCCGGGATTGCTCAAATGCACGTCCCCAGGTGGGTGCCTCAGAAGGATGGCATTGGTAAAATTGAGAGGGTTGATGGTGAGATTTGACTTTGGCTGACCAGTAAAGAGATGGTGTATCGTTCGCATGGCATTAGATTCGATTTATATTATGTTAAATGACATTAATGTTGCACTTGAAATTAATAAGTGGTTACCTACCAACAAATTCTACCCTATCGTCAACCAATATTTTTATTATTTTAGCTTACAATAGCTTATGAGCGGTTTGGTAAGAAAGAACGATATGAAAATAGTTTTTCTTCTTCTTCTTCCTGCAAGTATGCAGTTTCCAACTCTTGCTTGAGCGTCCCAGGGATCTTATGCTTCTCGCTCTATACTTCTTTAATTGTTTGGGTATTTTTCCTTTATCCTTACTTTCTACGTGCTCTCTCAATCTGTTTCCATTTTTTTGTACTGTTTTATTTTGATCCCTTGCACGCCAAGTTTTTGCTTTATATCCGTATTTCCTTGTGTGTCCGTTCATGCATGGCAAGTGACTTTGCTTAGAAATGTCATTTCAGATGATGATAATCATTGTTCATTAACTTTTGTAATTCCTCAGTTCTCGCTGTCACTTACTCCACAAATAATTGTCACTGTTTGAATTTTTTTAAATTTTGTTGTTTAAGAAACATTTGCATTCAAGTTTGATTACCGCACGAGATGCTTCACGAAAACTTGTTTTCTTTGACATGGTCTATAGAGCATGAAAGGAGTCATTGGCAAATATAAAAATATCACCATCTCACTGATAATTCCGTCAACACCAGGCTAGCCTCGGGAGGGAATGGGATCCACGTGGAGGTATTTTCCTCCTGGCATGGAATTCGTTCCAGTTTTCTGGTTATTTGGAAAGAGGATAGATAGTGGTATGGAATGGGTGAACAGGACGCAAAGGAGAAGATGAAGGGAAAAAATAAAAGATGAAGAGACAAGGGAAAAGGGAATTCCAGCAGTGGAAGTAGAAAGGGAGAGTTTTTTGGACCCGATAAGGTGGGGGAGGGGGTTGACCTCATCCCCGAAGAGTCGGGCGGATCGGCGGGGTCGGGAGCATGCAAACAAAGCATTCGACAAGTCAGTCAAACGAGCCTTCTTCCACCGAAATGTCTGCCGTGCAGACGCAGAGCGATCAATGACATCTCCCCCTTCGGTGGAGACGGGGAATTTTGAATCGGTTTTGCTGTGCGCGGGCGTGGATAGAATGTGGGGGAAGGTTTATGCGGACTAGTTAGCGGTGTTGTGAAATAGAATAGAATATATATTTCTTACACTCTGGAAATCACCCTTGGAGTAAATTCTATTACAAAAGAATGAAATATCTGGCTCAGAAAAAAGTACAACACATATTTGACAACATTTGTGCGGTTAATTTACGCAGTTTAGCAAATTTTGACAGCTAGAAGTAAAAAAAAAAATAAAAAAATATTTAAAATTGGTTTATCGTAGAAATAGGAATAAAATTTTATAGTTAGGACACAACAAACGATTTTATAGACAAAAAGATATGAATGCAACACATTAAAAACAAAGTCATAGATACAAAATATAGGATAGATAAGAAAACAATATTACAGTTTGCAGGATGTTATTTATTAAGTGCATTAAGTTATATTTTGCTCTGCATTGAGTTGAGTCATGAATAACATTATTTAAAAAAAATATAAATTGAACTCTTTATGTTTTAAGTTATCGGGCAGAGGATTCCAAAATTTGTAGGCAGTAATTAAAAACCAGTATTAATAAATAGTGGGTCTCGGAATTGGATAACATAAAGACAGTCGTTCGTACGAGATGTCTTCTGAGAAGTTTCTGACCTGACCTTTAACATTTCTGTGAGGTATTTAGGGATTCTCTCCTTAAATATATTAAAGAGAGGGGTCCCTAATAAATATTTTCTTCCCTCACAAATATAATGGGAAGAGTGACGGGAAAACAAAGAGCCTTGCTTCGACACTTGGCGACATATCCGGCACTAGAGATGGCGTGGGTAGCGCCTAGCAATAAATTTCTGGGAGTGAACAATCAAATTGCATACCATCTGATGGCGTGCGATAGAATCGCTTCAGATGGCCTTACTCTAAAAGGCAGTAGAGCACGTTCAAATTCTAAAGCGAACTCACAGCAAAGTTGGACGCATTTCCATTTAATTTTTTAAATAGAGAAATAAAATAATATGAAGGGGAAGATGATCAATTTTATTTTTGTGTTGAAAATCGATCCAAACTAACCATAGAGTATAATATTTTTAAAACGTTTTGCGTGTTATTATATATTTTTCTGAGCAATTTTCCACCAATATATGGTCAACGATTATTTTTCCCGTTGATGGCATGGTAGGTAATAACAATCATGATGGTCAGTAAACTCTACAGATAAATAATGCATAGTTTTTCAATTACCTCCAATTATTATCGCTAATGCAATCTTAACTTCATTCATTTAATGTACAGAGAAGTCACCTTTGGTCACTGCATATAGCTTCATGTGTATACTTCGGTGACATATAGCTCTCCATAGGTTGGAGCCATTCAACCCCACATGGCCAGGTGCAGAATTGCAAGCCAGATCTGGAACAATGCATATTCCCGCATGTACAGAGAGTGAGGGTCCAAGAGGCAAGAGAAAGTTGGCGACCATGCTCGGAAGGAGACAAACACACGAAAGTGGCGGTTTAGAGGAAATGCTTTAACCCCTTCGAGGGGAAGACGAGAGAATGAGGCAAGAGTTTTGAAGGGTGAGTGTGGTGTTGGTGAAATTGGGGCGACGAGACGGCTGAAGGATTGAAGGTGATCGGGTGGGGATTGTTCAGTGGGGAGGAAGGATCGCTTTCATGGGGAATTTGGAGGGCGTTGGCCTTTTGCTTCTTCGGGAAGTCTTCGAAAGAGAGAGAGAGAGAGGAAGAGATAGAGAGAGGCAATGCTTTGGGCGGGAGATGGAAAGTTAACAAAGGGGTTTGATGGAAGGGATCCAGGAAGTCCAAGGGAGGATCTAGAATTTCTGGGCTAGGTTAGATTGCTATGAGGGGTATAGGTCGTTCTATAATGTAAATTAAATACTAATCTAAATTTCCAAAAAAGGAGTAATTTCCTCTGATTTAATTGTCAATTTGCAATAACATAAGTATTTAACATATCTATTTAATTTATATGAATATTTAATTTTAATGCACTTCTCAATTTCTTCTTGTACTAAGTTCCACAATTAGTTGACATGGGCTGTTAAGGAGGTTCATTTCATGTATTGATCTCCAGTAGGCCGTGGGCACATTTTTGCCAATAGCATCATGAAAATTAACAACGCTATGCAGTGTTCTAACTGCACATAAGTCTTCAAATATGCAATTAATATTCCCTAAATGATCCTTGATAAATTTGTCGCGGTGTTGGATATGGTTCCCTACGTAAATTATCTTTCGGAGAATTAGTTTCGTTACAGTGTTCTTCAGAAAACCAATACTATCAAATAAATGTGGGAAAGCCTCCAGGCTCCACCATATGTCATTACACACATGATAACATGAAACATTTCTAGAGTAATTCAATTTTTGATACAAGGCGTTACTCAATGGCATGCGATATAATAGGTTTATTTGCACATACGTAAATATACATGATTAGGATCTTTGGTGAATCCGATGTGATCTGTTTCTATGCGTGTGTGGCTAAAATGTTATTTAGTATTATAATGCACTTATTCTTCTTCTTATGGAAGAATGCACTATTGTTATACTTTGTTCACTGTAAAATTTTCAGAAGGTGAGTTTTACTTTTAGGATATAAACACAGAAAAAATGTTAACTAATTTATCACTTATCAAAGAATGTAAGTTGAAAGCATCTATTTGCACCAGCTTCTGTCCATTTATAGTTAATTCAGGCTGTGATCCCAAAAGAGGATTTCCTCTAGGGTTCCCACTTTATATAATATTTTATATTACACCACTTTATTCATACTATCCAAGTTGAAATTGTAAACTTTTTTAAGTGAAATAAAATAAATTACTAAAATATATACTAGGTACATATCATATAGTATTATATTCAACTCAATATTATATGCGATATTATGTGAGGTACGATACAATACAACGTTATGCCATTTGTGGTGCCATACAATATGCGACATCACGTGTTGCTATGTGATATACAAAATTGTATCTAGCTATGTATCGTCTTTTGCGCATTTTAATTTTTATCCCAATTCCTTATCTAAACATTAATATAGCTCAGTTCCAATCCAGTGTTTCCCGAATTGACGGCTAGAAAGATTACCTGACGGGTCACGTGAAGATTTGTGGGAAACGTTTTTCTTTGGTGTTGGAATAAGTAGAGGTTGAGCATATGATTGTATGTTTTTAAAATTAAATTATCAATGCTGGTTGTTAAGAAGAGACGTTCATTAATAGAGAAACAATGGTCACAAAAACTATTGTAAATGACTTTAAGAAGTAAGAAATGTGAGGAGTAAGAGGGTATTGCGCTAGCGAAGCTAAAACCTCTGGTAGGGAGAAATAAAATCGATTGTTGGCATTTGAGGTGCGGGAGCGATGGAAAAAACAAGGATTATAAAGCTGAGATGCATCGAAAAGAGGACAAAGGAAGACGTTTTCTGTATGTTTTGGGAGGAAATGAAGTTGTTAAAGCAAATGAAGAGGAGGCAAAGTGGTGGCTGAAGCTGGTAAAAATGGGGGAAGGCATACTGAAGGCCAATTTGGAAGGTAAAACGTTGTGAAAGAGAGGAGAGTGACGAGATGAATTGGCATTATGGATATATTAATAAGGTTATTAGGGCCGGACTGGCCCAGGGGTGACTTGTTCAACCTTTAACCTGACGGTCGCAGGTTCGAGACCAAGTAATGGCATATATTTTCCTGACTATGGAAAAGTATATGAAAGGGAAAAAATCCGGAACGAGAAGAACAATGCTACCCAATTCACGGAATCGGCTGGAGTACTGCGATGTGGGAGGGAACGGGAAATCACCACATTATTCTCCGTAGAAGATGCAGGCTTGAATTTAGCTATGTATGAAAATAATCTATCTAAAGACTGTGATGGAGCTTGGGCATGACAAAAATGAACTCCACTGATAAAATTTTATTACGACCGGTTTCGATTTTTTTCATCGTTAAACCTCAAATTCGGTGGCACTACACATTTCTCAGATGAAAACTGCAAATAGTTCTTCTTCCATCATTATAGATGAAATTTCCAGAAGTAGGAAGGTCTAGTGAAGGAGTACTCTCATTATCATATTCCAATCATGAAAATTTTCAGATCAAATATCGTACAAACATGAATGCATAAAGTTAAGCTTTGATTTCGAGGTGAACCACTGACGTGTTTGAATTCACTGCTAATATTGCGCGGATATTTAAACTATATCGTTATCTAGTATGTGTAGTCTTGTTCATCAATTGTTATTGATGAAGTTGTATGCAGAGTTGGTTTCCAGCTAAAGTCCCTCCTCTATATGACTTCTCAGGATAATGTTCGTTACATGCGTATTAAATTTGTACCAAACCTCTTCATTTCCAGTTAATCATATGTGATTTCTTTATCATATGATTTTGTGATTCTTTATGGCATAAGAGCTAATTTCATCGTATTTTTGAAGGAATCTATTATTAAAGAGCGCGGTAAAATTTGTGTGGACGAAATTAATGGTACTAGTGGATAACAAAACCATGGGAACTGTAGAATTTATATGTGATGCACAGGAACTGAAGAGGTTAATCTTTCATTTTTTTCTCTTTTTCGCTTTTTTAAAATCTAGGATACTTGGTGAAAAATATTCTTGGTAAAAGTAAGTCTTTCCTAAATTGGATTGTATCTTGTGAAAAATATCTTCCTTCTCCTTAATAGGCCGTGCCACCACGCGAATTCCCATTATGCCTTGAAAATTCCTTCGGAACTGCCCCCAGACACTTAGCGATTCTAGAAACAAATGGAGCATTCACATGTGCCCATTTCATGCATAGCGGCTTGTTTTCAAACCATCAAGCAAAGTTTCTTTCAATTTAGCTGAAATTATTCCTCCCATTTTCTTTTATGTGAGTTTCCCTCGGGTAATTGTTTTGTTTTCTTCCCTTTAAGTCCTCGCGTTGTGACGAAAACTTGAGTGAAACTTTTTTGTTTATCGGGATGGTTTGAGTTTCATTTCTATTCTCATTCTATTCGTGTGCACCAATTGCGAATGACTTTGGGAGAATTATCACTTCTATGCATTTAAGCCAATAACGACCTTTTTTTAGGGATAAAGTATCCTTTCTTAAGGTCGTCGCCGTAGATGATAGATCCAGGCCTGAAATTGTAAAATAGATGTGCGTATACATATATCGGAATAACAAAATATCTTGTTTCCTCATTACTTATTCTTTCAAATGACACTTGATCAGGGCAGAACTTGGCGAAGTCCGCGTCGTACGATATTAACTATGTATATATTGAGGAATAAACAAACTAAAAATCCGAAAAAATAAATTCACTGCCTCCAGCTCCTCCGAACAGGGCCCCAAAAGCAACATTAGCTCCTCCCGTAAAATTGTCGTCACCCCCCGTAGTTTAACCACCCCTTAAGTCGATGCCTCCTGCGCCTCTCAAGGCACTGCTTCTGCAAATGCTGATAATGCCTCTTCCCTTTCTCCTACCTCAGCCACTGTCACCCCTCCTCCTGCCGTTTCAGTCTTGTATGGATACATTATGGCTCTTCAACGTGTTTCCACTTTTTATGTTTTTTATTTGGTGTTAGATCCCACAAGCATATTGTATGCGCTTGTCAAATAGTATGTGCTATATAATTATCCATAGATAGGAATGGATTTTCTTATACTTACGTACCTTTTCAAATTATCGCAAACTTCGATAGAGTTTTATGTTGTTGGTTTCATTGCCGTTCCTTAATGTCATTAAAGATGGCAAAACATTGAACTAGCTTCCACAGCTACACTTTGGTTTATCTCATTTTTTTTCAATATTCAGCTGATCCATCGGTATCCAACGCCTTGCACCAGAATGACCTGTTGATGTTACAGCAGTTTATCCGTAGGTATATTGAAGTTTCTTTGCGGGAAAAGATCTTTCTTTTGATGAAATAAGAGTAAACTATCTATTAAGTAGAAGAACCTTTGCGTGAAATCTCTTATCGGTCGGCGAGACACACGTAAGGTTGAATTGCGAGGCGCAACGCATTCCGCTCCATTTGCCATTTCATTTCTCGTGGGGCCGTCTCCTTCAGCTGACGTAGTTTTTCTTATGGTTCAGGGAGAAAGAGATAAGTAACGAGAAACTCTGAAGTTGTTTAGCTGTAGTGATTGTAAACATAAATATATCAAGCCAGTGGATGAAATAAAATCAGATAAGTGATGAAAATTGGTGGGATAGAAAGTGAAAATGGATGAAATGGTGATTTAGTGGATCAGAACTACAGTTATGACCATCTATGATAATCAAAAGCAAGACTAAAGCAAGTACTCTCTTTTAACCGAGGTAAACGGCATTGTTTTTCTCTCTTTCTTCTTTTTGTTTACTCTTCCATTAACGAGAACACTACGAACTATGATTTTGAATGTTAGCGTTTACATGTAAACAAGTGAATGCAATGGGACATCTAGTAAATTTTGCCACCTACTTTGGGGTATTATAATGCTTTAAAAATCAAAAGTTACTCATCTTTCCCTTGATTGTGGTAATAACTTTGAGTTAAAGAATATCCGAAGTTACCCGGGGAATAGTTCAGATACCTGTTTTTCGGATAAACAGTGTGTAGTATGTACACCTTCTTTATTGAACTTTGCATGAATCATTTTACTGGATATTATGGGTAAGTGGTAACTTTTGCATGCAATATTTTCATACTTATCCTTTGCGAATATCCTAATTGTGTTATTTCTTCTTTTGGAGTAAGCCATCGATCTTGCGATCTGATTTTTCAATTACCTGCGTCGATGAAAGCAAAACCTTCCTTAGAAAGTTCAAAATATATTTCTTAAAACCCTTCAGCCTTGATAAATCTCAGCATAAAGAATATTTACCAATTTACCTCAAGACAACTCGGACAAGCTTCTAAGCAGCTTAGCAGCAAGAAAGCTGGAAACGAGTTGAATCGAGATTTCACTGCACATAAATTTCAGTGAATTTGGCCTACCTCGGTGGGGTGCCATGAATTCAACGCCGTTATCACGCCAGGGCCCACCGCCCGATAATGTCCGCCCAATAATGCTTCCCCTCCAACACGTCCGTAATCTTATAAAAACACGTTAATGGAATAATTTTCCAATCTCGTGGAATTTCCATTTGAATATTAGACTACACAGTGGTTGTAGAGACTCTTTCTCCTCAACCTTTTCCACATAGAGTCAGGAGCTGTCTCACCGTAAGTTGTCCTCTCCAGGGTTTATCAATCTTTTTTTAAATATTGCCCCCATTAAAGGTTTTTGACTGTTTTTTTTCCTGATCGACCCCGTGAAACTCTAAACAAGAAGATACTTAATATTTTCTTGAGGTCTATTCGCGATCTCGACTGGGTCCAATTCAGCATTGCCGCCTGAGTTTCGATGGTCGAGTTATCCATCAAAACGTCGTCAGCAATTAAGAATTTGCCCCGGTGGAGATCCCTAAGAGGCTTCAACAGCAGAATACTTCGGGAAACCCGATGATATTCCAAAATATTTACCCTCATTATTGATTGAGATCCTTATGCCTGATGCTTCTTTGCTAGAAGTCCAATGTTCGGTTCGATCTCAGTTAATTTTATTTTTAATGCCACCTATTGATAGTGCCAATGTGTTCAGTTTTGACGGAGCCCTGATTGTTGAATTTCACCTCTATTGAGAATTAATTTTGTAAGCCTACCTTTTACCCCACGTGAGAACGATCCTTTTCCTAAGCCCAAACTTGCTATAGGATATCCTTACTCTCTCAGTCCCTCTCCTAAATGTACTTTCCTCTATTTTTTACGTTCTCCTCTTCAAAATTTCTTCGTGTCTACTAATAGGTAGATTGTTCAATCGAAGTGTCTCTCTTCTACTTCACTGAGCTTTCTCAAATCTTCTCTTCTCTCAAACTTTTCCAAGGACTTATTCATTGGTGATTCTTTCCGCTCATTTAATCTTCGCCATTCTTTGATAACAGCACGTTTTGCATTCATCGATTGCTTCCAATCTTCTATGCCCTGCTGCTTTTACTTCCAGTGTAAGGCTTCACTGACATTTTCCAGGATTCACTACATCCTCCATGCATATTTTTTGGTAAATGTCTTTCTTACCTCTATGATTTTGTTTCTGGCTGTCATTCAACAGCTCTTCTGATAGAATGGTTTTTCTTTTGCTTGTGCTGCTTTTCTCATGATAATTTTATTGCTTTTAGCATTACTGGTGATCTTACTTCCAATATACCAAAACTCTTCCACTTTCCATAGTTTTACAGTGACTATTTTCTTGGTCTTGTTCACCGTGTCGACTGTACAGGTATTTTCTTTTCTTTACATTTGTTGGTGATATTCGCGCTTTGTCACTGCTTTTAAGAGAAAACTTTCCCATGGGTTACCGTATGAAACTTTATTTCAAATTGTCATACGCAAAACAGAATATCTTGTATTTTCTTCAATAACCTAAAATTTAAATATTTTTATCTTTACAGATTTTTTCATGCAGTGCAGCATTTTTGCTAGCTTTCATGTTCCCCTTTATAGCGTCTGGTTAGCTAAGCATTATTCATCTATAGTTAGTATTCATTAAATTAGAAAGGCCATTTTTTTATCATGCACATGGTATTATTATATATTTTGTTAACTGGATGCTTGGATGCTTGAACTCTTCTGAACATAATGAGTGGAAACCTTTATTTTGAATGTATAATCTTACTTAACAAGTCTTATGAAGCGTTACCATAATTCTTTTTCCTCCTATCCAGCAATTGCTTTTGTTAGAAGTCGAGGAAGTTGTCGTTTTTAGACGAGGAAGAACATTGTTTTTGGCTTTCGATTGAAAAATAAGTAGAAAAATAAATTACCAGAAAAGTTATTTTAATTTTCATTCACAATGCATCAAGCTCTTATTTTTTAGCTGTCTACTTTGCACATTGTTGAATGGAGCACCAATGGAATAGATTGTTTATCTTTTGTTTTTACGCTTTTGAAATTTTAAAAATCCTAAACTTCGTGTTCACATTCACGTCGTATGTTGTAACTTTACCAAGTATAGGAGATATGACTTCGCGCACGATATTCAATTAATGTTACTGGATTTCAATTAATGTCTCAGTTACGAAGAACATAAATTTGATAGTACGAGCTTATTATTTTGTGGAAATATTTAGATAACTTTTTCCAGTGAAACTCTGTACAATAGGTTTGAGAGCTATCCACTTTTGAGTCTCACTAATTATCGTCTAACATTAGACACAATGTTAAAATAATCTAAAATCTATCGATGTGGCCGTAATACACCACCTGTAACAGGGAGACACTTTTATCACTCAACGTTGACCAACGAGGCTGCACCAGAAAATGTAACCAGATACAACAAGATGCCGCGGAAGTCTTCGCTCAAACTTAATATCATAAACTTTAAAAAGTTCAACGACGAACCACATGGGACTTAAGGTATTTTGAGCGAGATATTTCCCTAGTCAAAATGAATACCATATTGGAATTTTATTTTTTAATTTGAGCGTCAGTAAGAAGTATGAAGTTATTGTAACATTAATGGTGCCAAAATATAGTTACATTAGAGAAAAATTCTCAGTAATTAAATAAATATATCAGCTTATAGACTAATTTTTCACGCTAAAAGCCTTCAAACCAGCAGGTTTTTTGTGATTCTGTAAATTTACTGCGGTGAGTAATGGATTAATTTTTATAAATAGCTCAGAGCACTTACAAACCAAACACAGTTAGTTTTTTGATGAAATGTAGGTGTTATAAATTCATAAGTTTTTCAAAATTCTCCCTCTGGAGCGCACAGCCATAATCTATCCCATGTATAATAGTTTGAATTTTCAGGAAAATTGATCGAAAAGTAGTTCGGTCAGCATTTTGATATCATTAGAAGGATGGGAGTTTTCTCTTTAAAATGAGGTCAAATTCATCAAATTCTAGGTGAAGTGAATTTTCGCTTTAACTACCTTAAAATTCGAGACATATAAAAAATTCGTACGTTACTTCCCCCTATTACAGGGGGTGGGCGTGTCATCGATCCTTATGCAGGCATGAAGATCCCGCACTTACTCCTCTTTCAAGGGGATAATTGCCACCGTGCCAGAAGTGATTCGAGGGTTGCCCGTCCTCCGCAGCATTTAGCTCAAGAGTGGCGGGCGGGAGAAGAGACGAGCCATTCTATCTCGAGGCTTCGCCCCTTATTTGCGAGTCGAGCGTCTTAGGTGAGCGACTCTCCCTGCCTGCACATGGCATTTTTCCCTAAGCATATCGTTGGCCATTTCTCAAAAGGATTCAAGGGTAATGTGAGTCCATCTGCCAAATTACATGAGAGAAATGCTTACTGTATTTTTTCTCGCCAGCTCAAAAAGGAAAACTTTCACCCTGTAGTTAGCGCCGAGGGGTTCTTAATGACTCTAAAAATAATACATTCCCCTCATAAGTACGCACAAAATATGCCACCAGAGTCCTCCCAAATACAACACGGCTGTTTATTCATGATCGTTTGCTATTTGTATTTGCTACTTTAAATGTAAACTTCTCTGATGAGATACGGTTCAAAATAGATGAATGGTATGAAAAGAAGTAAAATATTCTGGATAGATTCCTTTTAACAGATATATCAGATATATTACGAGTAGGTATCTTTCAAAGAATCAAAAAATAATTTTATCGGATACTTTGGTCGATAATGGAAACCTCACGTCTGGAATGGAAGGATGGGAAATATCAATAAAATTTATTTCCCATATTTTAGTACTGTAAAAAAAATCCCTCATGAACTCAAGTGTCTATATGTATATGCGTCAAACGTGGATATTAATAATTGCCTTTAAAAGTGCAAAAAAAATTGAAAAATCCTCGTGATTCAAAATGGCATCTCGATGAGTTGACGTCACTGCATGGTATCTTTTCTCTAATGTGCATGTATATCAACTTAAAAGATCATATGACAATAGTTCATCGTCTTTCTCGTTGGACATTAAAGCAATAATTTCGTCGAATTACCAAAAACAATCCGAATCCATTAGGAAATACCTACGTCGCATTACTATTAGCGATAACGTTCCTAGACGTTATCCCCCGGTTTCCCTATGACTTAGTGTTTCCACGGCGCAAAGTACCCGTAATTTTTAAGAAGAAATATTTCAAGAATACAACATTGCATTCATCTCTTTACATTTAGGATTGCGCACTGAAAATACAAATAGTTCTTTTAATGTTATGCATGTCCCCATTGGATCAGAAAGCTATTTCGCATGAATGTCTATGCTTTCATTTGGTGATGTTTTGAGGGCAGATTTATGTCAAATGCCATTTGACTCATATGTTGACTGTGAGCATTGTGAGAAGAATCTGGCTACGTTTTCACTCAAGGGTCGAAGCAGGTTGATCACGAAGGCTCACAGCCGAATGACAGGAGTCGTGACCCACCGAGACATCCGATAACTGGCATCTGTTCTTTTTCGGCTCCAACTAACATCCATGTCTTCACTTATACGCGCAACCTACAATGATACGTGGCACATGCTTCACATATTTCCTGACTTGTCAATCATTAAAGGCATTGAGATGTAGATTTCGTAACGTCTTGACTTTTATGAGATTTCAACTGTCACCTTAAGTCAAGAGCTCCGGTCTTACCTTTTTAAAACCTGCCTGAATAGCAAAGCGCCTCAATAAATCGTTGCTATTTTTTCATATAGGAATGTTCAACAATACTGCCGAGGAAGCTAGGTTACTGGCCTGTCAACCCAAGAGGAGTGGGTCCGGGTTCCGCCTAAAGAATAGATATTGAGTTCGTTTAAGCATATAAGTATGTCATAGATCTTAGGTTTGTTGGTGGCTCGCCAAGAAAACGACGATTAAGTTTAACCTTCCGATATTTTATATGCATTTATGAAACCAATATGGGATTATCACTCGAAACTTTTCTCGATATGATTGTTGAAATCAATTGTTAATAGGTTTTAATACAAGGTTAGGCAGTTTGTTCGTAACATTACAGCCTGACAATCGAATTGCAAATGTTAGAGGATAACATTCTTTGTGCTTCCGCAAAACGCCCTTTCATTCAAAATGTCTGAATTCCCGAACTTTATACGCCTCTACATCTGACAATTTTGGGAATCTTTAGGAGCTGATTTGTAAATAATTCTTTATCATCATCACCTAGACGATGATGTGTAAATCAAAAATCGTCAAACACCCAACTGCAGTAATTACGTGACAATTGTAATCCAACATAACCGCCATTCCAGTTGGACTCGACCATTTTTTCCGTATGAAAGATTTTGGTGAGTGACATCAGCAGGATTTTCACCCGGGGATCCATCAGATGGGCACCCTCATGTTCTAGACCTTCTTCTCCTTATAGCTATTTAATGAGACGTGCGACAATGCGGGAAGCTTGGAGAGGAAAGGGAACGGTCTGTGGGGAACGGTTGGGATGGGACTCCTGGAATGTATGGCCGGGAGGATTAAAAAATGATCCACGTGATTAATGCCCGAGCTCTTTTTCAAGCTTTTTATTTATCCAACTTCCAAAGGAGGAAGGGGGAGAGAGAAAGGGCGATAGGAATTATGATAGGCTTAAGGGTGAAGCGGGTTCTTCTTGGAACACTATTTTCCTCCGAAGCCTTGGCATTCGACCATGTTTTTCCTTTTTCCCGATGTGTACCTACTCGACGCACTACCGTTGAGTCCTGGGAAAGGGAATTATAGTCCGAAGAGTCGAAATTTTCTTCGAAAGGTTTTCGGATGGATTGCACCTTTCGCTGTGCGGGAGAGATAAATGAAAATAATCTTCTAGTGATACTTCCAGAAAGCAAAATAAATTCCTCTCCTCTCTCTTAACCACTTGATTTATACGCGCATGGTGAGAAATGTCCACTCCCGCGCCTTTAAGATTTTATTATCAGTTCCTAACGCCTGGGGGCGTTCAATCTTTGTCAGCGTAGAGATGGATAAATGGTCGCTCTTAAAGCCAAATTGCAGTTTTTCTCAATTTTAAACGTCACAGTTTCATTTTATAACCACCTTCATTTCATGAATGCATCGGCTCAGAAGTGTTTTTTTTTCTTATGAGTTTCACTTTGGCGCTAGCAATCACAATGGTAATGAAGTGTGTCAGAATTCAGAGTCGTACGTTCCGTTTATTATACCATCAGCATCAGTAGTGATTCCCATATTGCTGTCTTTACCTTCTGATATCCAATTTTTGTTTGAAGTCACATGTTTGAGGAGTAAATTTTCCGCGGCGAATGATGTAATTCATTCATTATTTATTTACTTATGATTTTCAGTATGTACAACATCATCCTCACAACTTTACCTTGTCACATTTTAGTAACTTTGCAAATTATTCAGAGTTTAGTCGCATAGCTTATTAAGGCTATAATTTCTATTTTTACGGTGTTGTACTGCTATAATTTTTCTTTCCTTGCTGTGATAACTTTACCTTCATTTGACTAACAATATTTTAACATTTGTATTACACATTTATGATATTTTGTTGAATATTAATGAAATAGCGTTATGGCAGTTAATCTTAATGGAACATTTTTTTGTCATTTGATAAAATTTTAAAACCGATCTTTGAATGAATTAGAGCATTGTTATATGTAAACTGAGTGTTTCACTCACGAGGTTAGCTATCGGTAGCAATTCAAATAGTAATTTACTCAGATCGACAATCACCTTGAACGTTATCAATCGTGATCCATTCCCGTAGGAACGTCCCCTGTCCGCATTCCTTTCCATCTGTGTGTTCCCTACTTCCCTCTACCGTCTGATGGTTTTAGTGCACGCATGGAAATGCAGATGATCTCGAAAGATGTAGAGTTATGGGGTTGCCAACCGGATGACGGTGTTGAACTGCACTAGCGCGTATCGTACGTGCGTGCACCGGGGTGTGGCGTAGTTTGTCATCGCCTTCAGGGTGAGGCTTACTTGATATAATATGAGCGATGCTGCTTCAAAGCAAATAAAGATGCATTGCCCCGCTCAGGAACTTCCTATTCACTTTATACGATTAATCCAAATTGTGAATGAAAGCAATATGAAATATGACTTCTATGCATGCATTTCGGTCATCCGGGTGACCATCGATAGGGAGAGATAAAATCTCGTAAACTTGTGCGTGTTTTCCGAAGTTTTGCGTATCTGCCAACGTTTCGTCAACTTTTATTGACATCGTCAACACTCTTTAAAAAGTATTAAATGATTCCGTTAACAGCATGATTGTGTGGTGATTGACAAGGCAAGCAACACAACAAAGAAATAAACCTTAAAATCATTTATTTGTTATGTTGCTTATTTTGTCAATTACCACACACTCATGCAGTGAAAAGAATAATTTAATACTTTTTAAAAGATTGTTGAAGCCCTGATGATGTCAATAAAAGTTGACGAAATGTTGGCAGATACGCTGTAATTTTTGTAATTAAATTAAACTCCAGAACCTTTATCACTAAATATATATTTCACAGCGTCACAAATTTGACCCACAAACCTGGTGCGCAATTCATTTTCCCGTGATGAGCAGCGGGGAAATGCAATAAATTTAATATTGCCGGCAAGTGTTCGTTTCCTTTTAGCTACTATCCCCTATAGGTAGAATGTGGTCCACTTCGCATGACTGAGTGTGAATTGGATATTCCATAAGGTTAACGAGCGACCGCTAGTTCAGATTCTCTCTCCACATATCCTTCCTTCGGCCTCCGGGTTATGTGATCACCAATCCGAAAGCCCCGCGGGTGAAGGCGTGCATGTCTGCTACTTCTCGATACGTTCCCTGCGGTGTGGAATGGACAGTGAAGGGAGAATTGAGGGGAAGACACGAGTATGCATCAGCCTCCCACCCCTTCCAGCACCACCCCTATTTCCCGATCTTCCCGTCTCACCTTCTCATTGGTGTTGCTGCTATAATTGCTTCGATCATCAATCTCTTCCATTGTCCAAGCCAGGGAAGAGCCCGTCCTGTCTTTCTCTGATGTAAAGAACGGGAAGTAGCGAGCTGTTAACCCCCGTTAAAATTACTGCGCGGTTAGTTCCCCAGTTCTTTGAAGCTTCAAACCCAGTTTTCTTTCGACCCCCCCCCCCCCTATCGCTCATATCAGCTTTTAGAGTCTTTTTTCTGTATTTTATTGAGTTAACGAATTTAAAATTTCGATGCTGGTACCATAATGGTTTCCTCTGGAGATGAGTCTTGAATGGAGCGAAGTAACTTCTGTCGTACGCATTTTCGTCCGGCAACTCTCCTAGTAATCTCTTCGTAATATCCTGTCGGAGCCCTAGTGCAATTATGCAATTTTTTTGCATCAGGTAACATTAACGATGATCATCGGTTGGTGGGTCATTTGGTGAGGCGAAATATGTATATCTGAAGTATGGAAAGTTTTCATCTGTTTTTGTTTGTATCGAAATTTACTACAGTTTAACGTCCAACCCAACGGACGGGTATCGAAATGTAGCAAAAAGTTCACAGTTGATGATCACAGCTCAGAGTCGATCCACTCCGTGACGAATATTATCGTCGCTCAATATATTGAATCCATTAAGGTGACCTTACGAGTGGAAATTACTTCCATGACAGTAACTTGCATTAGAAGTCGCTTGCAAAATGTGTTAGGATTAGTAACATTACATCCGAAGAAATCCTGATCACTAGATGGCGAGGGTGGATTAAAAGCACAAAGAACGTTGGAGGAGAATAACTTATTCTTACTCATGTTAACATTTATTTTTCTCTGGAGTTTTATCGCTTGAGAATACTTTCTGGTAAGACTTATGATAGGTATTTCTGGTATCAAATAATAATAATGCATATAACAATTCTCATACTTCATAACTTTTATAGATGCTCCTAAATATTAATGTACCTAATTTATGTAAATTTTACAAATTCACGTATACCTCCAGGACTCATAGAGTGCAATTAATTAATAATGCGTTGATTTCCGATGTTAGGGGAATTTCAAAATAGCCATATTCACTTTTAACTTCTGTCATTCATTTCTTTGTGGATAAAACCGTAAAAGGTAATATGTTAGCCGGATAATGCTCTGCAAGATGCGATACATGACGAGACATCGGTTCACTCGTCAACTTCTGTGTGAAGCCACCTTTACTGTACCTACATGGACACTATAAAAAAGGTCGAAATATTGTCATATCCCCGGGCCCCTACAGGGAGAGATGGAAGAGCCGGTCTTCAAAAGGGTCTGGATGACTAGCCTTCTCGCACGCCCCGCGGTTCGCGACCAATCCTTCTTCCCTCATTCCCGAGTGAACTTTTGCTACCCCTTCCAATGTCCCGGGGCTATCCCTCTTGTGTGGCCTCAACTTCTCACGAAATTTTTAGGCGGAGGAGGAAGAGAAACACGCTGGGCAGTCAAAGAACGCGGCGATTCGCTCCAGGCGGCGTATTACCCACCTGAAATCATATATTTGCTTCTTTCGCTTCAGCATTTTGCCGACGATATTATTGCCCCGTCTTTTTCACTGCGTTTCGTTCACTCTCGTTAATGTTTGTGGCCTTAAAAATAATTCGTCAAGAAAATGCTGCGCTTGAAAAAAAATCTTTTACTGCCGTTTTTTTCTTACTGGGGATCAAAAATTTCTCATTAGAGTGAAGTCCCGATTACCGAAAGTAACTTGGACTAAGACCACCTCAGATAGACGAATTCACTTTTTATTTCGATGATGAAATGTTTTACAAACATTGACGTTTGTTTTCATGAGGTAAATTGGTTTGGTACAACCACTACAAAATAATCTCTTAGAGCGAAAATTTCACATAGAAAAAAATATATTCGCCTTGACTAAGAATTGAAACGTCATCCTTCGTTATCACGCCAAATGCTATAGCAAAACTACCAAGGAAATCTTATCACCTGTGGTTTTTTGTGGGTATTAAAGGGACAAGATATTCAAGACTGCCGGACATACTATAATATGAAGTATTCAAAACATGTGTTAGAGTTGAGGTAGTCTCAAAACGTCGTTAAAATGAAGGTAGATCTGAGCCATTTAAGAAACTCATATTTAGTCGAAGAATGCGAAATTGCCGATCACGCGTTCCCCGTGTCAATGCGGGACGTCTGCTGTGGCGATATCGCAAGTAAGAGTACATGTGCAGGAACAAGCATAAAATAATTCTTCACAATTAGACGTCCCAGGCGAATGAACACAGCAGTTGATGATCGGATAGGTATCGACATCACGCATGGAACTCCATTCAAATTAAATAACACTTATTTCGTGGACTTTTCGCTACAGTTCACAAGGTTTTTTTGCCTAAATTTGTACACTATAAGTTGTTTGCTCTGTTCAACAAATTTTGGGAATACCGGAACCAGCCACCTAATTACCTCATTGTGTTCGAAGCTACGTAAAGTAGTACCTACTGTGGCTAGTCCCGTTATCCTCAAAATTTGAAAATCTCTCCTTGTAATAAAACGATCACTCGATAAATCGGGATTTGAATAATCGAGACTGAACTGTCCTTGTAAAATTAGATACACCAAGAAAAAATGAAAATGGTGCGTGTATTAATAATGCATCAGATTCATCAATACATAGGGTGCAGAAACGAGAGATGAAACGACGCACAGGAAAATATAATTGAGTACATCAGATATGCGGATGATAAGAGCTATCATGGGCCACATATGTACAAAAATAAAGGTAGAGTTAAGGCAGTGGACAATCATGAACGACGTCGTCAGTTGGACAAGTGAGTGGAGAAGATAGTGGAATACAAGTGGAAACTGGATACTTGAATACGTCGGTAGAATGACGGAAGACAATCCCGCGCATTGAAAGAGATAACATCCCACATGGCAGGAGACCGATAGGAAGACCGCCAAAAAGATGGAAAGACAGATGGCAACCCACCTCCACTGATTTCCAATTAAAAAACAGTGACGTCACGAAGAGAAAGATGCACCTCTTTAAATATGGCTGTGCAATATGCTACTCCAACGCCATCATTCGTAGACTTTTATCTCTTCTGAGGGTTTTTGTAATAAGTTGACAGTCTCTAATGCATGGTTACATTTTTGAATGGAATTAGTGGATAACAATCCAGATTAATTAGAGCTATTTTGCATTCTGGTGTATATGCATGAATAAACCATATCCTTCATTTTATATTAACCTACAATTTCATCTAGGTTGGTTAAATTTTCGAGAATATGCTGGTCATTTGTGCCGTATGAATAGCAAACAATTAACATTGGCGTGAAATATGTTACTTGAATAAAAATACTTATTTCTTCAAGCTATACAATAAATAATCGTTGTCGTATGAAGTTTTTTATGTACTTACACCTCAAAGTTAATTTTTAATTTCTTGTAAACACTAAATGACTGAATTTTCGGGAGAATTTTGGCGCTCATGTTTATGGGCAATAATCAGATTAAAATTTTCTTCGTCATAATTCGTCGTTGATGGAGCATAAAAAACTCGAGAGAACTGATCCCACACGAACCGGCCACGTAAAATGAAATATATTCAATTCCTATTGGTAGAAAGGCTTATTTATGTCTTAACTCACCAAGACCGGTTAGGCACCTGTTTAACAGAATTTTTCACCTTAATATTTTATTGCTGCTTTATTTTCGAGTAGGTGCGAGTAAGTAGTTATAGCGAAATATCATCATACCTAAGGGGGTAGGGCATTTATCAACTGACCTTTAATGCGAATGGAGTATAATTGTAGCAAAACATGATGGCCGACGCTTGTACGGAGCAAAATGTTAAGGTGGGGATGGCTCGTGTGGAAGGGGTCGGCTGAGGAGCGGAAGGGAGAGGAAAGCACAATGCAAGCAACGCTTTTAACATATTTCCAAATTTAACTTGTGAGGGCATAAAGTTTTTGGGCAGCGCGTTTTATGACAAGTTCACGATTTATGGAGCTTCCACCGCGACTATGTGAGATAGAGCAAATAATAAAATTCCAACTTTTTGGTTTAATTAATTTTTAAAAAATCCTGCTTTCGTTGATGACATTCTTTTGCTATTGAAAACCAATATTATGGGAAAAAGTGTACAAATTATTCTAAGAATATATTTTTAATTAACACTTATAGCTATTGCAGCCGAATTCAGTGCCATATCTAGGGAATTGCTGAATTTTGACTTTAATTATCGCAGTAATTAGCTAGTAACTCAAAAATTTAAGTTGATACGATGCATTTTTTTATTTAAATTTAATATTCCTGGACTCTTTGCTTCTTCTCAAACGTTTTGCGTGAAAATTGCATTTATATCAGAGAGAAAAAGACTATTTTTCCCAGTATTCCTCCCATTTTCGCGTTCAACGGTATGTAATTTCAAGTTCAATGCGCGAGAAAAATAGCGCTGAAAGGTGAAATTATGTTGTTCATATCAGAGTAAGTTTGGCATAGCTGGATCAAAATACACTGTCTGCATCCCAGCGGATGCAACTATTTAATAATAATTTATTTATGACAATTCCGCCGTAAATTGACAAATGTCTTTTTATTCACATTCTGTCTACTTGTAAGATCTGGAAAAAACTTTCAGTCAACAGTGAAACGTTGTAAAATCCTTCACCAGAAATTTATAATCTCAAATCAGGGGCGAAGTAAATGTGTAAAAGGAGTTAACATCCATAATTCGTCGGGAAATCATTTAGTCTTTCTCTTCAAGTACAGTACTCCTTCCATTGGAAAAGTCGTTAATATTTCGATGTATTGTTTTCTTGATTTTTCAGCAGATTAACACCCATTACACGAGATTTGCCCCAGCCTCTTTCATCACCACATACGAGGGTGTTTGAAATAGTAACAGCAAATTCATATTATTAGTAGTGAAATCCCAGGCATTTCATACTCCTACGAAGGAAAGATACGTCCTTTGAAAACGTGTTAATATTTGCCAACAAATGACCCGCATGAGGGGTATGACCCGCTACATGGGATAGCTGAAACGGTTGAAACAAGATGGCAACGCCTTTAGCTGAGCTGCACAATATTTTCGTTCCCAGAGGGCGTAAAAATCAATAATGCAATCGGGAATAGCCTCGCGCATGTATAACTCAGGGTATTTATGGAGATTTTTCATTTCACCATCTGTGCATTAGAACTTTACCAAAAACATTTCACGTGTGAGTAATTCATAGAGTCGTAGATCTCAATACCATGGCTTGAGTCTAGGAACACCTCAATCTTCGGTTGCATCCCCTAATAGCAATGACTCCAACTAACTCAAATAAAAGCACTTAAGTACGTAATATACCTACTGTAAAAGCACTCACCAGTGGGAAAATATGGCATTCAACTGCCTGTTTAGTCATCTGCCATTGCACAATACTACTGATGAGGAACCGTAAACAAACGGTCTGTTTGCTCTCCTCAAGTGCGGAAAAAGTCGTATACCATATTCTTTCCTCTTTCATCCTCTTGTTCTTTGCTATTACATCTTCCCCCTTTTGCACCATTACCCTTTTCTTAACAGTCCTTGTTTCATTAATCCCTTTCACGGAATACTCTTTCTCTCCCTTGACAAATCTCTTTTGTCTTCAGCATTGCCGTCTTCCTTCAAGTAAACTCTCTTCCAACCCTCCCCCTATATTTACAGCGAAGTACTTCCTTCCCCCAAGGCCTCCACAACACGGCGTTCGTTTCTCTGTGGACCGCGATCGTCACTTAAGCGTCCTCTTATTTGGTCTACCAGGGGACGTGGAACAAAGGCAATCAATCAATATGGTACATGGCATTGCCATTTTTTTGTGTCTCTTCCTGGCGCCGCTCGCTCCCTTGTAGGGCTTCTCGCTGGTGCTATTTTTAAAAGGAAGCAAAAACACTTTGACGGGTAACAGGAATAGGGATGGGTCACCGTTTCTCGGAAGCCATCGCGCTCTCATTAAAATCCCGGAGATGAAGTGTGTAAGTGATAACCTTCCATTATTGGAGCTGGTTTTAACTCAATGCGACGAGAAAGTGAACCTGCCGCATTGCGTCTGCGAACCATATTGTTCGCAGTTGAAATGCCTGCCCATTGCCATTGCATGAAATAGCGTCTGATTTAAACCATTTAACCGCTGAATCATACTTATTAATACTATTTGAGAATGTTTTTAATATTGTATTTTTTTGTACGAGTTCAATAATTTATATTTTACAATGATCTCGGTGTTTTCAATCAAGCTTTATTTTAAACAAATGTGATATTATTTTTTGCGTTTCATAGATTAAGTAAATCTACAGGAGTTTTTCGAAAATATTGTAGGTAACTTTTGTATTTGCTATTTGATGCAATATTCCACTGAAGAAAACCGCGGAATTCCGGTCAAGCCAAACGATTTTTCCTCTGTGGCATATTTCACTAATTAGCACTTTCGAGTGACTCCTTAGAAGTATATACCGTGGCTAGTCTCGGTATCCTCAAAATATGCTATTCGATACCTGAATGGCATATTTAACAACAAACTCATCTGAAAAACTCCTCAGTCTACTCTTGTTTCTTTTATGGTATGACTTGTCTTTTCATTTTAGTCTTCAAAATTACATTACCGGCATGTTTTATAATTCTTCCTTTCGATATCACCCATTAAATAAAATTTTCATTCCCATGAACAGAATGTTATAATCACTGATTACTATTTTGCCATGAGCTCGTTGTTTTCCATTATATCCTATTTCAAGTATATTATTGTTGTTTAGACTTAACATATATTTAGGTTATCTACAAGATTTTTACCTCACTTTTTTGTATTATTTATTCGATGCCTAAAATCCTTGTAGGTTCACCCGGGCAGCATATTAACAATCAACTGATCAGAAAAATTCCTGCCTACCCTTGTTTCTTTTATGGCATGACTTTCGTTATCATTTTGGTTTTCAAAATTACATTACCACCATATTTTCTATTTCTTCCTTTCGACACCGCCGATAGAACCAAATTTTCGTTCCTATTCACTTTGGAAATTTTAACTGAATTTAATTTTAATTTTAACTGAATTTTTTCCAATGTTACTTCAAACAGACACTAACGCAATGTCCACACCACCAATAGTAACTCCAACTTTACAGGAAATTACATGACTGCGGATTTTTTCCCAAGCCCTAATACTGCTTCCTGTGTTGTGGCATATGATGATTGCTTCAAAAATATAATATAGCATACCTAAATAAACAAGCTTTAGACAAAACCTTGTTATGTTAAGATTCATAATTCGAATTTTTAAGCTAATTTGCCCTTAAAATTGTCTGTTCTTTTTCATCCCCTTCTTCCGAATAGTGGAAGCTAAGGCAAATATATTTTTACCCTGATTTTCTCCAAACTGCATTGTACAAAGTAAATAAGCATTTCAGTCTACATATGTACTATTGAGAACTATACTAGCACCAATGTCAATGAATATGACAACGCAGTCTGAGTTAATCTCAATAAATCAGAAGTATGGTAATAATGTCAAATATATTAATTTGTTAAACTTTCAAGATATTTGCGCGAATAATCATTTATTTTAGTCCTTATCCTTAAAAGCTATTCATTTCATAATGCCGCGATAGCAAAAAAATGGTGTTTATCACGTAGTACTCCAGGCATTTATACTCTCTTTACTTCACTGATAATATATATCTTGAAACTTGGACGCTCGTGTATCCTGCAGTTACATTGAACATGCGGGGTCCACGTGCTCATTACATCCTGCTCATATTTCATTCACTCACTGGACGCCTGCACTTATCGCATACGCTAGAACTTCTTTTAGTGCAGTAGAAATAGTTGAAAAAACACTTTGAGGTGGAACTAATTGTGACAGAAATGATTCTTGTTGTAAATGGTAGGTAACACGCTCCTAATCAACATACTAAAAATATACACCCGTACTGTCGCGCAAAATGCGTTTTTTTGGCCGCCATCTTGAAAAAAAATATCAAAAACAAAAAAATTATAAAAAAATATGTGTGGTATCAAATTACAGGAACTTTCATTTCGAGAAATGGCATGATATTGGTTTTTTTATATATGAAATAACAAAATGGAGGCCGAAAAACTGAAAGTTTTTGCAGTATTAAAGACATATTTTTATTATTTTTAATTTACCTATTTTTACCTTTAACTTCGCTCACCTATTATTACCTCTCACCTAGTATTACCTACCTCACCTAAAAAATATTATTCTCTGGCCATCCTAGCATCAGTTACATCAGTATGTTGTTTACCACCAATACGTGAAACACTGGTCAGCAAACTCATTGCACATATTACTTCATTGCATTTAGAATGGCTCAAAATCCAAGTTGCACGTTAAATCTCAGTCATTCCTCCTCCATGGGTACACCAGAACGACTTTTAGTGCATTTCATGAGCGTTTGCTCAATGTACATATCGGTCCAAACACCAGACCACTTCCTATCCTTTCTTCGTACAGTAAAATGGCCTTTATTCACCATTTTGTAGAGTGCCTAATGGATTCGTTGTTTTTAGTTCCCACATTTGTTGATGGTATATTCTTGCGCATTTTGCATAATTACTATGACTTGAACTCGCAAAAAGGTAGCATATGCTCAACCACCTGTAAGTGCATTTCAAAATATCCTGATTGCTCAGCCGAAATAAATGTTTTTACAATATCCACCATGTGCAGATACAACAGCCAGAGTTTCGCAGTACGGCTTTGTGATTTGAGAAGGTTCTTCCTTTCATCTATCAGTGATGAATGAGGATGAGGATTTGAAATAACTTCCTCTGCTTTGATATCACTTATGAGCACGTTTTTGAAAAGGTGAATACATTTTTCAAGTTTAAAATCATCATCAATTGTCTCCACTTCCATTGCATCATTGCAATTCACTTTCTGATGCAATCTCGCTCAAATCTGAATCTGAAGTTACTTCAACTGGTAGGCTGCACTTCAATAAATCTGCTACAATTAAAGCAGTGAGAGCTGAAGAAATTAGAAAATGCCCTCTAAGAGCACGTGAATACGCTCTACCTTTTCTAATCTAAATTTTTCTTTATCGGTGTCATCAAGTTTTTTTTGTTTATGATAGTCCGAGATTATGTTTAATACAATTTTTCCAAATGCTATCTTGTTACATTTCCCATCTGTGCCTGATACTATGACGTCACCAAACCATTCTTGCTATGTTTTCTTCAAATATAAGGATTCATATAAAAGTAAATTCAAGTGTAAGGCTCACTTCCCTCTGGTAAAAAACTACACATGTTTTCAACTAAGTCACTGACAGATATTGACTCTTGACAGTTTTCTTGTGACCACTCACATGTCTTCACAAAACTATTAGTATTACCCGGACGGCCTTTATTACTGATGTGGGCAATCCTCCACTACCTTCAGGATTACACTTCACAGGAATGGGTTTGAGGCTCCTAAAACTGGCCCTGCACACTTGGTGATACCAAGCTTCTGCAGCAGGTAAATCTATGACTGAAAGCATCCTCGCGTGTGCATTTTCTGTCCATAGATCACTTATCGTACTGCATAGTTTCAAAATTGTGTCGCGAATCTGGAAAGAACGCACAGGAATGACTGCCATTTTTACAGGCTTATCATAATCCGTAATAATCTGGCCACAAAACAAACAATTCGCTTTGAAATTGAGCGATCCAACACTTCTTTGTAGCGTTCTCGAAGGAATATCATATTGCAATGTTATCAGTTTTATATCACTTTTAATTTTCATAGGATTGACGTAATTTTGATAGGAACACGCCGACATTCCGTATGTACTTTAAACGCACCAGTAGGCATGGGATTGAATATCGTCACAAAGCACTTTGAAACACAAGCAGGTTTCTTCTACCATTTTTCTTATGATGATTTCTTCACTCAAAACAAAAATTACCTTCCTGAAATGGAAACCTAATAAAGAATATCAAAATTAGTCTTGCAGCATCAGTTATAGGTGTAATGTAACATAACTTAAGGTGTAAATAAGGGGTCATGTAGGTATACTTTTTTCATCATTTTTCCCAATACTTCATCTTCGTAAATATTTGCTTTTGAAAACCAATATCATATTCATTTTCAGCATCAAATTTCCTGTAATTTGACACCACACATGGTTTTTAGATATTTTTTATTTTTGATGTTTTTTTCAGGATGGCGGTCAAAAAAACGCATTTTGCGCGACAGTACGGATGTATCTTTTTGTATGTTGATTAGGAACGTGTTACCTACCATTTACAACAAGAATCATTTTTGTTACAATTAGTTCCACCTCGAACACTTTCTACTACACTATTTAGCATGAAATATACTAAGAGCCGACCATAGAGGCATCAATCTGAAAAATAAACCACGGTTTTCCATGAAAAACTTATGTTTAGTTGAAAAATGAGAATTTACCTTTTATTTTTTCTGATAGAACGGGCATTTGAATCCCACTGCCTAAAAGATATTTAGGTTTGCCTGCACGCACATTTAGGTTTAGCTTTGGTATACGCTCACGTAAATTACATTTCCTTCTAATGTTATAAGTGTACTCTGAAAAATTTCTAGTAACTGAATAAGTACTCAAGCCACATAAAGATCTTGACCCCTAGGAAATGCACATGTATACCTACTGCCGGTTTTGGTTCTAAGGTCTTCTATATTCTATTAGAATTATTATTTTCTAATTGATTTTTGTGAATTTTTGAATGTTTCCTTTTGCAATGTTCTTGAACGGGACGAAATATCATGGAAATATCATTTTATACCTGAAGATTTATGTAGTCATAACGTGTATCTTGAAACGTGGGCGCTCGTGCATGCTGACATTACGTTTAAATGAGTGTTAATAAGGTTCTCACTCATGCTCGTGATCTTAACATTCCGCTCATGTTTCATTCACTCAATCGAAGTCTGCACTTGTCTCGTCTGTATCGCTTATCAGTTCTGAGAACTATACTAAGATTAAATAGATCATGTACCGACCTCGTAGGTGTGGTGAGGTTCTCATATATGCCCGTGCTCATTAAATCCCACTCATATTTCATTCACTCAATCGATGCCTGCACTTATCGTGTCGACATGGACTTCATTAGCATGAGAATAGAATGTCTAGGTACGGTCCCTCTGTGAAATCAGCCATTTTTTCACTGAAAATTAATTTTTTAAACGATATTCAGGCTCAGCGTTGGTTTAGGTTTGTATTAAATACATTTTATCTTATTGTATAAGTCAACTCGGCAAAATTTATGGTCAAGAAATAAGTACTTAAGTCATCTAAAGATTTAAATACGCATAGTAAACTAGTATACTGCAAGTCTTGATTCTAAGAACGAGGAGAATAAGATCCTAAGTAACATATTGGATATTATTGTTTATTAATTGTTTTTTAATGAATATCTGCATGTTTGCTTTTGCCATGTGGGCGCAATGCAATGCAACGAGGGGTGAAATATTGCGATAAAATCCGTCTATACCTGAAGATTAATTTATTGATAACGTACGAGTTTAACATGCGTGTAACAAGATCCTGATATACGCACGTGCCCATTACAATCCGCTCATCTTCCATTCACTCATTCGACACCTGTGCTTATCGCGTCTACATGGACTTCATTAGCATGAAATAGACCGAAGGGCGCCCTGGAAAAGTCATCATCCGGAGTATGGCCGGCTGAAGGTAAAGGCAGGCGGATAATAGGACCGTTGCGCGCATCGAAACGAGTCCGTTTCTCCGAGCATCCAGTCTCTCGCTCTCCCGTCTGTGATGGGGTTATAATCATCAAGTCCACACCCCCCCTTGCCACAGAACCATCTCTCGCAATTCGCGAGACGTCCGCCCATGGGATAGCCAAGCCGTTATTCCCTCGTGCCCTGCCTACTGATTATCGCAGACTGGCTCTCAGTTTTTACGCGTTCTCCTTTTCCTTAATGGAAGGTTGAAATTTTTTTGTGTTCGTTCGAAAAAATGCACATAATCATCTTCAAATCATCGCTAATTATGACGATTTGAGGGGGATAATTGAGTCTTTTAAGATTCCAATGAGCTCGTTCTTCCTCTCTCTCTCACGAAGGATGAAAGCACAATACCCGACCAGTCTTTGATTAACTTAATGAATGATATGAATAGCATCTTCATTCGATATCTCTGTCATCTGAAGCATTTGAGTCTTTTTCATCTTAATCTCTCCAGGCTTTCCCATTGGCAATCTTCTTGTGCTTTTTTCGTAAAGGATACAGTAACTGTTTAAGAACTAATGGATGTGCTCATCCCATGTGAATTCAAAACTTGATGTAATTGTTGTTTATATACCAGTAAAGATAAAATGAATGATCAGGTACTAATTGCTAAATTTAGTGATGGCTTCTATTGCAATGTAAACAATGAATATTTCACTAGTGATGAAAGCACAGTGCCACCAGCCTTCGATCAATGAACGATATTAACGGCATCTTCCTTCGATATATTTGTCGTCTAACAGATTCCACTAGTCATTTTTTAAGGCTAAGTCTTTCCCATAGGCTATTGTATTATTTTTTTCGTGGAATATTCATGAACTGCTTCAAGAGCTATTGGATTTTTTTGCATACTATTAACCTTGACTTTGTAGTTGTAATGATGCCCACAAGTAAATAATGAGGCATATATATTAACTAGGCGATGAATTATATTGCAGTGTAAATAATGATGTTTAAGTGATCAAGCAATTCACCTTATATCTACATAAGCCATCAATTAAATAGAAATTCGAAAATCTAAACGGGGTGAAATTTCAAGAGAAAAGTAAATGAACACAAGGCGTGCTGGAAGAATGAGGACGATTCGTCAGCCTTCGCCCAACACCTTTTAGAGATGGGGCAACGAAGTAGTTTTGATCCAGAAATCCGGCATTTTACCGGAAAAGGAAGGGAGATGGATGCCCTAGAAATTCGGGAGATCAGCCTACATAGAAACCACGTTCTCAATGACATAACCTTTCCTAACCCATCCCCCTTATTACTTTTCAAGCTCCCAAACCCCCTCCCCCACAACCCGAGTGATTAACCCCCCACCCTCTCTCCCTGTTACAACACATACTTTGTTTCCCCTACCCCTTTCCCCTCCCTGCTCAACCAACCTCACCCCCCTTCCTATAGCAACTTCCCATCTATATATTTTAGGAAGAATGTTTGTCTGTTTGTGGTTTGTCTGTTTGGTTTTTATACAAAATCTACAGTTTTACTCTGATCATGCTGAAATTTTGCAGACTAATAGGTCAAGACAGGAAAAAATTGTTATTTTAAAAAGATCTCAGGGCCCCAAATAAAAAAAAGGGGCCGGCCCTTTGTTACGCTACGTATTGCGTTTTGTGCAGTGGTTTATGCTTTGCCTTTTAAAATTACTTTTGCTCAAGATCTTGAGCAAATATTTTGTTGGGGTTTTTTTATCGGATGGCTGAATAAATGAAATTTCTAATTATTTCAATCGATTTTCTTATACTTTTGGAAATTGTCTGAATATCATGTTTTAGCTGAAAAATCTCGCATTTTTTCTGAAATCAACAATAGTGTATTTCCTTGACAACCAGAGAGTTGATTTTCAAAGGATATTCTCGCCACTTAAATATCACGTTTTCTTGCAGGCCCATGATAGCACGTAGAAAGAAAATTTGTATTAGAAGGACCCAGAGTCCCAAGGGCTCAATGATAGATTGCTTTGGGGGGTAATCGATTAATTCAAAACATATGTACAACTATACTCTTCAATGTCTATTCTCAAAGTAGCTCTAATAGGGTCACTGCATGTATATAAGAGAACACTTACGTAGTAAATGATACACATTAAGGAATAAAATAGACTACGCACTTAAATAAATGTGCAAGAATACTTAAGTTCAGCGACTAGTAATGGTAATAATGCCTAAGTTGCTACAACAAACAGCGTTGTTTATTATCGTTAAATTCTCAGATGTATTACACGTAGTGGAACCGTCTGCTTCTCATTACAATTGCGAATTGTTTTTAGACCATTTCCCACATCATAAACGTAGCGAGTTATTTATAAAGATATGTTTAAAGATGTTAAAGTGCAGTTAACTTATATTCACTCATTTATGGGTTTCCCCGTGCATGGAAGAGGACCATCTCTCCGTGCACCTGGGAAACGGTCTACTATAACGAACACAACGCATAAGACAGGTTACGAACTCCTCAAATGAATACGCTTTTATGACAGCATTCTTCAGGCTTTGTGGTTGTCTCATAAAATAATTTCAATGTTTTTCACACCCGTTAAACTTCAACGGGCACCTTCCGCTAGTAGTGTATATAAACCTGTCTTTTCCATGATTTTTCAATGTAACTGAAGATGGCTTGACAGTCGACACCGGTCGTTCTTTTTCAAATAAACTGTGGAAGTCACAAAGTCTCTTCATTTCTAATTAATTAGGCATCAATTAATTCATTAATAAGGCATCAATTTGAGGTTTTGGAAATTCCGAGCTACCCTTTGAAGTGTTAATTATTTTCAAAAATGTTTGTTTTTCCACCAATTACGATGAAACTCGCTTTAGACATAAAAGAATAAATTTGATTAATATCCCAGGAACTACCCCTTTTCCTCCTGACTGTGAAATTTCGCTCATAAGAGTGAAGGCCATGATGTAGCAATGGCATATTAAAAAATGTGAGGCACATAATATTGTAATTACATTTTTGCAAAAAACACAGATTTCTAAGTTGTCATGCTTCTAAATAGATGGCACACATTCCAGTTTGGGGTATCAATGGCATTAGTTCACGCGTAGCAGTTTGCTAAAGAAAACCGTGAGAACTCATTGGTAGATATTCTGCTATTCTGAACCTGTAAATATGTATCAACATTCCATTTGTGAATGAACAGTCAAGGGTTGTTGAGATGGATTTCAATTTACCGCGGTGTTCACAACTTCCTTTGGTGTTAATAGAGTTTCGCAAACCATAATACTTTCAGTGAGTAATTTACATTCAATAACCTCACTCAGTGGGTTGCTTGGTATTATCTATGGTGGTGAACAGCCTCTGGTTGGTTTTCCGGAGTAATCTTTCCAGATTGCTTTGAACTTAATTTAAGTGTCAAAAGACATTGATAACCGTGGCTAATTCACTGACTTGCAATTCATTTTTTTCCTCATTTATTTTCTCAGCTCTTTCTTCATTCTTTCTTCCTCCCCTTGGCAAGTCGTGTTTGACGTTGGCACAAAACACCATAATTACAGAGATTGTGCCGTCACTTGGTCTGAAGATCTCCAAGAATACATCCATTATTCTTTTGACGGCACAATGGGCTAATGTTTGCTCAATGAACACTCATTTGAGGTTCAGATTTGAACCTTCTTCATTGTGTTTCGCGTCACAGTTTGTGAGCTAAGTTCTTTTACCCAAATGAGAGCATAACAGGCTCAAGATTTTAAGAGAAATTCCTGTCCGTACCTTCATCTGGGCATGATTTATTTTAAGCATTGTTTTTCTGTTAATTTGTGCACGGGTTTCACCATCAGAAGTCATCACTGAGAACGTTGCAGTTTGTTGCAGCTTTTCTGAGATAAAAACTTCATTTCTTCAAAACTCTTCATTCAAAAATCTTTGATAATTTGCTTTATATATTTCACTCTTTGCCGTCCGCAGTTAGTTCTTCTTAATTAGCTAAATATTCTGTTCCATTCGCAGACCTCTTCACAAAATTAGATATATGTCGTAAAGGACGAACTTTACATAGTATTCATTTTTATACAAGGGCACCAAAGAGTGGAACAGTCTACCAGAGGAATATAAAGTGGGTAGCCAATCGAAAATTTTAATACCAGTTGGTACCGCAATAACTATTGTTGCAGCGGTAAAATATGCTCGAGGGTCTGCATCTATTGCTACACTAAATATGTGATGGGCCCATACTACAAATCCTAAGATACCAATTGCAAATATGGCATAAATTATTCCTAATACTCCAAATGTTTCTTTTGTCCCTCTTTATTGAGCAATAATGTGTGAAATTAGACCAAATCCAGGTAGAATTAAAATTTACACTTCAGGATGACCAAAGAGTCAGAAAATATCTTGATATAAAATTGGGTCTCCCCCTCCTGTTGGATCAAAGAATGATGTATTAACATTTCGATCTATTAATAATATTGTGATTGCTCTGGCTAAGAAAGCCTTTAGCCTTTTCCCAAAGGTCTGTGTGAACTTATTTTGGAGAAGTAAGTAAACAATATTTTGTGACATATGTTTTTAGTGTTTTAGAGTGGATTATTGTATTTTTTTAATTTGTTCATATTTTCATTGCTTTGGCGGAGCTTATTAATACTACAGTAGTTTATAACGATATTTTTAATAATTAGTGTAATGAACGTAATTAAAATCATATAAATATTAACAGATTTATTATCTATTATGTTTAAACTAAGTTATTAAAATAAATCCAATCTTCTCCAAACAGCCTATTACCTACTTGTATACTCAATACTCATACTCAATACATAAATAATTATAGTTCTCTGGATGGTGTCACTCAGCGTTTGTACAATAAGTTTGTCACTTCAAGTTTGCTAGGTATTCACCTAGCATATTTTTCTCGCCTACTATTTTTAGTACTTCTTCATAGGTGATTCTAATTGTCCATTTATTTTTCCTCATTCTGCAACAGCACTGCATTTCCATTATATTTAGCCCCTTTCATTTCCCTACAATCATCGTTAGTTTTCACTTCCATGTTTAAGTGTACTCCCTACGTATTTTTCATTACTGCACTTTCATAAGTCTAAGTCTATTTCGTAAGCTGTTCATTTTTTACTGCCCGATATTCATTCGCTGTATTTGTATGCGCATGAAAGATTCTACCGTGCTATGTAAATGCATGCAGTAGCCCAAGGTGTGGCTACTGCATAATTATGTCTGTAGATTTAGATAAAATATTTTCTCTCCTGTAACTTGACGCGGTCAATATTTTTGGAGGGTGATATGGAAAAGATAATTTTGGAATCGTCTACACGTGCTTCTCCCTGCGAAATAAAGTTTAAAAAAATTGTATTACCGCCATTCAAATTCGTCCCTCATGGGTTACATCATTGACGTCACTGAGACCCGAGGGGAGAGAGCTTGCTTTTAATTACTTCTTGGGCTACGGAATTTAACATGGGCCATTTCTTGAAGCTAATTTAAAAATTAATTTTACCCCTTACGGCCCCTTGTAAGGTAAACTTAATCATGCTTTGGAACGATGAGCATTTTACGCTAATTGGTTTAATGGCGTGTTTAGTCCTCCACCTTGTCTTCCATTAGCTCGAGAGTAACATTTTTCTTCATATTCAACTTGAGCAATTGGAAGCTATTTAAACGATGAGATGAGGCGAATCATTCTTTAAACAGTCTAATAGCATTCCGGCTTGGCAATGTATTCAAATATGACGCTCATTGATGGCGGAGACGCAAGATTTGCATTGGTAATGCCGAAAAGATTGATGAAGACCTTAGGGCGCATTAAAGTAGTGATAGCGACGGGTTCAATTCCCAGCATGACCCTCCTGAGAATGTTCAAAATTAATCACGGACGGAACGCTCTGGTGTCCGTGGAGGCCGCGGAAAGTTCATCCTGGGGCCCACCCACGACCAACGGAAATTTGCCCTCGAGTCCAATGGGGGATGCGATTCGAGGTATCGATCTTTACCCGTAGTTTTTATCTCAAGCGCCAAACATCGCCGACACAAACGGCGCTTGGAGGTGGTGCAGGGATGTGACGGGGTGAAGTGAAGAAAATATCGATTTCCCGAAAATCCATGTAAAGCATTGCTTCCTGTGCCTGTCATCATGGTGTAAAACTCAATTTTGCAAACGAGTAGTAAATGAAAATAAATTAGACAAGTTGGCATACATTTTAAAAAAATACTAACAATGGGAAAACGAAAATGGAGGTAGGTAATCAAAGGGAAGCTGAAAAAATGGAATTGAACGTTAATAAAAGTGTAATGAAAGCCAAACTAAAGTTTGCGGAAGAAAGCTAGAAACATCTTAAATCATAACCTGAAATAAGTGCGATAGCTTTTCTATCAGGGGAGTCGGATCACCAGTGGTGAGAGAAGCAAGAAAGGTAGTTGGCTGAGTAGCCCTAGCAAAGAAGGCATTCTAGTAGAATTGTGAAATACAATCGTTCAATTCAGGTTTGGAAGAAAATAAACCGTTCAAAAATCTATGTGAGGTAATCTATTTTTGTCGTAAAGAAGTTTGTACGATGACACAGAATGAAAAAATGTAACTCGGTAATGCCACTACAGTTGTACTGAAGCAAATCCTGAATTTCGATACACAACGCCGAATCAACTTTCTTAATTCTTACAACGATAACTTTGTAATTTCAAACCCGCGTCGGGGGTTAATAAATTCACAGTGGAATAGCCAAGTTACTGGTTTCATTATTATAAGAATTAATTCCATTAAGTTAACCCCGAAAATACTAACGATGACGGCATTTGAGCAAAACTTACTTGAGGTAATAGGAAAATTGCGTTATCAAAGGATTCAATGCGTTCAATTCGGAGGAACTTAGAGATGTTTGGAAGAAATGATGAACCATGAATACTAAAAATAAATAGAAAAACCTATTGTGAACATTTGAGGGATAGCAGCCGCTAAATACAGTGGTACAATGGAAAGGGGAATGAATGATAAAAGTGAAAGAGAAGGAGCAAGGATGGATCAATCCAGATTTTTAAAATTTTATAATAATAGGGATGTTAAAATTATTATTCGTAAAGAGATTAAGTGATCTGATTGGAAAATGGAGCAGATAACTGTGTCAAGTGTTCGAGATGGCTGTTGGTGAATTAAGTTGTATAAATTTCATTTATAAATATAATCGTTGTACGAATAAAAATTAAATTTCAGTAGTATTAATAAAGGTTGACGGGAAATTTGTTTTCCCGGTAACGATCGGAACAGGCTAGTTTCTTCGACGGGTGAGAATGAAAGACAACAAGGTACTCTTCCACAGTCCGGTAACTTACAAAGAAAAGAGAGAAAAAATATCCTTTTTGATATCGAATAACTAGCATTTTATGATGATTATTAAATTTCAGTAGAGGACTTTAAATATTGGAGGCTTTCTTGAAATAAACGCTTTCCTCACAGACCAACACTTCCAGAATTTGGACCACAGATCACCGTAGAGCGTCTCTCAGCCTAGGGGACTGGGTGAGGCGAGTTGTAATTGAGATTGTAATTGGTAGCGGTCGGCTCCATTCAGTCGAAGATTTTAGCTCCACGTGCTTTCCAACGAAAATACGGGACACGGGATACAGGCTAATGAGGGAAAAATACTTTATTCACGAAGCTCTATCAGATGTGGCAATGAATAGCCAGTTAACGAGCCCCTTTTTTCAAACCGTGGACACTATCCTGTGTCTGGTGATAATTTTCATGATCGTTTAATTGGTATAAAAATAGCTTTCATCCGTTATAAAGTGTCGAGAATAGAGTTTCATCGGAAGAAATTTTGATCGTTTCGTAAAAATAAATATCAGGACGCTTAAGTCAGAATTAGATCCACCAAACGGCAGGATCAAAGACGACCTATATCTTTAAGTCAACATGGATTAATTGCACCTTTATTTTGCTAATATAGAAGTGCCAACACAATGCACGTTTTCATTTGGCTATTTTTATAGGGAATTGGGCGTATCGCTTTTCGTCACTGGGCATGCAAAAAGTTGCAATGCAAACTATGCATCGTTGGTAAGGGTTAACTCCTAACTAAACACCAACTCTTAACTAAACGCGCCGTGACGTACTAAATGCTACGGTTGGAATGATTCACTTGAAATGCCCTTCATTCAGCTCCGATACGAAGACAATTATAAAAGCCCCGTCAATGCCAGGCATCAAACCCAGAGCCTAGGGATGGGAGCATAGTTGGGATTAACGATTTTCAAAATTAACGATTAAAATTATTCGTTAAAAATGTAGTTTACTATTTAACGTAATCGTTGCTATTTGGAAGAGTTAACTTTTAATCGTTAAGATTATCTATACATAAACTGATACAAAACTAACTTCGGTTAATTTTATTCGTTAATTTTTGGCGGATGTAGACCTGTTCGAATTTTTTTTTCTTCTTTCAGACAGGGGAGGACCCACATTACACAATTACCCAATACACATTTTGAAATGAGAATGTTATTAAAGTTTAACGACTTTTTAAGTAAAAGTTAAATAAAATTTTCTTGAATTTGAAGTTCATATATATTTTATCCCAATTGCGAAAAATACATTTTAAAAGTCACTTTTAAAAAGTTTATTAAAAGTAACTGAAAGCATAACTTTTACTTAAAAGTTACTTTTTTTAAACTTTAACTTTAATCAGTTACTTTATTCAGAAATGTAACTTTTAACTTTAACTATTTACTTTTTAAAGTGATTACCTTTAACTTTAATCAGTTAATGTTTTTGGTAACTTTCCCAACTATGGATGGGAGGCTATTTCCCTAAAGGAAACGAAGCAACGCGGACCCTCGGAAACAAATGTTTTTACAAGTAAAATAAGAAATTTTTCCGGTGGACTGAATTTGCCAGTTTATTTTTATCATAAATTAAAAATTATTCACCCAAATAAATCCTCCATTTTCACCACTTTCCATTGGTTGTCATCTATCACGCTTTTAAAAGCCGCCAGGTACTAGGCACCTTATTACCAGATAATTATTTCCTTAATATAAGCTCTGACCATATTGCCCTTAATATAAGCATAATACTTTGAAGCATTGAGAATTTACGAGATACGTATGTCTTTGTGTACTAATGCATCTGACGCTCTCTGAAATTATTATTCTTACTGGCATTAAATATTGATAGTATTTTCATGGAACGATCAAAATATGCGAAGAAAATAAATTTTTGCAAGAAGTATTTCGGTGAATACCAATAATGTTTTTCTCACGCTTTTCATTTTTAGGAATCATCAAATACTTGATTTTAGCCTATAATAATTTGATTCATCAAAAAATCAAGGATACTTGCTTTTCTGCATCGTGTGATACAGAACTAGCATGCTGACCTACATAGAATATTATATATACATAATTTCTATAAAACCATCTAAGATACTAGCATACATAATTGATTCGGTACTAGTTTGCTTCTCATTCCCAGTTGGATCTAGTAGCCGTCGATCACTCACATTTGATTTTACAGTCGCTGTGCGATCTTCACTATCCGGAATTAGCACCATCTATACTGCCCAGCAGCTCCTAGTAATTTTATCGCTGTGAATTTGAAAAATTTTCTGGAAGACGTTTTGGTCACCTACTGCCATAGATTGAGGATTTTAAAATGTTAGTCGATGTGCGTTACGATGTTAATGTAAACACTGCTTCCTTGCCAGTACAAGATCAATGATCGTATGAAACCCATCTGATACGGCTCAAGTCATAATGGACAAAGTGCTGTTTAGCAAACTAGATCTTGTGCTGAATCAAGTATCGTGCGAAAAGAACAAATAAAAATATTTCTGGCAGTTTCCGATCTTTATGTAACTACTTGATTGATGTTATTATTAAATGTCCATGAAACATTCAAAATACGTTAAATTGGGGATACATGCAGTTGAAAAATGGTCCGTAACGCAAGTAATTTGTCGTTCACTCTTTTGACTCGATTTTTGAAAAAATAAATAGCTTGGTATTCGTTGTTGACTTTTCTCTGTTAACATTACCATGTATAGTGTGCCCAAGATAAAAGCGCATGTGACAGAAGTTGAGAAAATTTGTAAACACGTCCAATGCTGTTTTGGGACGGGAATCACGTGAACGAAGTATCCGTGATGGTGGCATTTGTTTATATCACTCGATCGTAAACAAATTGTTTCCTTTTAATTTCTTTCTAAGAGGTCGTGTATAAACTACGTTACCAACTTAGGGGGGTTTACTCCGAGTAACGTGGCTGTTACAATGCGCCTGTTTACGTTTCTTTCTCGTCATCATCGCTTCGACAATACTGCGAGAATTCCGTAGAAGACGTAACTCTAACACAGCCCTCTCAAGTCTTATAATCATATAACTATAATCCACAATATTGGCTGATGGAGGGATAAGGATACATTGTTTATTGAGGATCATTAGGAATACTAGTTTATTTTAACTTCATATGATTCATGGTTGATTATAAGAATTTAAAAATGAATATTACTTGTTCCAATTGAGATAAGATAGTTCTATTATATCTATTTCGTTTTTGTCTTTCGTATTTGTCTTATTTCAACCTATCCCTAAAAATAAACTCACTCAATTTAGAGAAAATATATTTGCATTGAAAGTTTCATTTGTAGAGGCAACATCACATGGGGGGGTTGGGAAAAATACTACGGTTGTCAACGAAAGTGGGGAAGGAGTGCAAAATCACCGAAAACGGTAACGTAGTTTATGCACGACCCCTAAGCCAAATCAGTATATTTAGACTGCGCTATTACCTTGGATGGACTTCAGCTACTACCATTGGTAAGCTTCGCGAATGCAATGGGCCTTCCGTCATTTAAGAGCTCCGAAGCCGCCAGCTGACTCATTCTCCGACGCACGATCACCTTGGCCGTATGGAGTTGGAGGAGGGGGGCTCAGTGGTTCGGAATCATTGCTTTCTCATCATTGAGAGACACTTTGATGGACTTTTTCCCTCCACAAACTTTCATTCTTTTTTTTGTACCGGCTGGCGCCGGATGTCGATGCACATGTCCCCCCCATCATTTCATAACCGTGGCCCTTTCGTTTTTTTTCTGCCCATTTATTCTCGCTCAACCTCAATGCGAAAGTTTCCGTCACGATCAAATCTGTTCCCCAACTTGATCGCTTCACTATTTCCTATCCCTTGGCTCCTAGGAGATGAATTTGTAGTGACGCCGTGAAAAGCGTCTTACCCATGAGAGACACTTTGATGGACCTTTTCTCTCAGCAAATTTTAATCCTTTTATGTGCCGGATGTCGATGCATATGTTCCCCCATTATTTCATAACCGTGGCCCTTTCTAATAGGAACGATACCTTAAAATTCAGTCTTTAAATATAATGAGAAATCTTTCAGCTTTTTACATTTCTGGAGTTACACAGTTACATTGACATTTAATGCTACCAGTAAACTCTATGAGTGCGTATAACGACGCTTTGACGAATAAGTGATATAAACGGGCCCATGGGCCTAATTGTATTGCTTACTGCCATAGGTGGCAGTAAGTAATACAATAAGCCACTATGCGCCATGGCGGCACATTAGTGTAGTGATCAGAAAATTTCGTATTCTTTTCCATATCTAGCTTAACTAGCATCTTACTTTTATTAGGAAAGTGCTGCCAACCACGAGGTTTTTGGATGCCGCTATAGATATTTATTTATTTTCAGCTCTATCCACCATTTTCTGAAAACTTGGTAAACGGAGCTTGTTTACCTGTGATACAGAGACGTCCAGTAATTAGGCCAGCAAAATTTCGGCGAAAATATTTGGGAGCTTAGTCTACTAATGTGAAAATTCATGATCCATAATATGCTTCACCGAAAGAACCACCAGTAGAAGCTGTGAAAGATACACAAAAATGCATTATGTCATTCCATACCCCAAGTTTCAGTCGGATTTAATTTATAACATTGAAAGTTTCTAACTTTACAATTATCCATTTATAATTTTTGTAGGTTCTGGGGAAAAAGGATGAATTCTCAACCCAAGTTCTTAAATTATAAGGCATGATTATAATAAACACAATACCTTTACATGTATTCTTCGGTATAAATCTTAAAATATATGAAATTTACCCTATAAAATCATAATAAATATAAGTTATTGTAGTAGATCTAATCTGCTTCTTAGACTAAAACTACATCTTATATATAAATCTTAAAATATATGAAATTTACCCTATAAAATCATAATAAATATAAGTTATTGTAGTAGATCTAATCTGCTTCTTAGACTAAAACTACATGCAGTATTTTTATAAAAACTTCAATTGAAATAATATAAAAATAAAACAGATAAGTGCTTTATAGTTTCATAAAAACTGTTGCCTTTCATACAAATGGATACAACAAATTTTCTATCCAATGCCAGCGGAATCTATATTATATACAGTCTATATTATATACAGCCCTTTGCATCACTCACTCACTCACTCACTCACTCACTGACGTATACAAATGTTTGGCCCAAACTGGAAGAGACACGGACTTGAAATTTTTTGTGAATTTTCTTTGGCGAAATTCATCGTAGGAAAAAATGGAAAACCGTTGAATTTCGAACCGGAAGTGACCCAAAAAAATTCAAAATTGCCGATTTTTCGACTTTTCGAAATGTAGACTTTTGGGATATCCTTAATATCTTTCGAACTATGGGTCGGATCTGAAATCTGTTTGCATTTTAGTAATAGGGAATTGAATAATCTAAACGCCCAAAAAACCTCAAGGGTCTACGTTTAATATTTTTACCACCAGAGGTCCTCGAACTCAAAATTTCGTAAAAAATTTCTATTTTTTGCGCTAATTAATTTTTAGCTCCTAAACTAAGATTCCCATAGAAAAATACTTCCTACAAAACTTTTATGTCTCCGTGAGACCTACCGATTTTGATTTTTTTATATCCCGTATAGTGCTCACGTTACATGGTGCCAAATTTGAATCGGCGATAGCTTATGAACTAAGAGGCGGACATTCAATACGTCGATGCCGTTTAATAGCTATCAAAGACACCTAAAACATTATGTACACTTTATTTCTCTATCTATTATAGTGCGCAGTCAACATGGTGCCAAACTCAACTCATTTCCCGATCTGTAACTTTTGAACGGTCGGTCGTACATCGCATCTGATGAAAAATTCATCAAAGGGTTTTCAATTATCTAAAAGATGCAACACACCGTTTCGTTATAGTGCTAACGTTACATGGTGCCTATTTTGAATCGGCGATAGCTAACAAACTAAGAATCGGACATTCAATCTGTTGAAAGCGTTTTATAGATCTCAACGAGATCTACAACCTCGTGCCTGCCGTATTTCTCTATCTATTATAGTTCGCAGGCAACATGGTGCCAAAATCAACTCTTTTCTCGCGCTGTAACTTTAAAACGGTCGGTCGTGTATCGCATCTGATGAAAAATTCATGTAAGGGTTTTCAATTATCTAAAAGATGCAACACACCGTTTCCTTATAGTGCTAACGTTACATGGTGCCTATTTTGAGACGGCGATAGCTAACAAACTAAGAATCGGACATTCAATCTGTAGACGGCGATTTATAGATCTCAACGAGATCTACAACTTCGTGTCTGTATTATTTCTCTATCTATTATAGTTCGCAGGCAACATGGTGCCAAAATCAACTCGGTTCCCGCTCTGTAACTTTTGAACGGTCGGTCGAAGATCGCATCTGAAGAAAAATTCTTACTAAGGAATTTAGTTATCTTAAAGATGCAACTAACCCTGTCGCCCTGCGCTTCGTAGTTTTCTCACCAGAGGTCCGAAGACCCGGTTTATTTTTTTTAATATCTCCTATACAATGAGTCGGATCTCAAATCTGTTTACGAGGTTTTATAGATCTCGTGGGGGACTACAACCTTACGCATATGTTAACCATCTATGACTTATAGTGCACGTGTAACATGGTGCAAAAGTAAACTTTTTCTCATAAACACAGTTTGCTCTCGTGTACTGGTATATAGACAACTTTATCAGTAGAAGTAATGGAGTTCGATTCCTTTAAGTGAGAATTCTTGTATGTCCGTGTAGGGGGCGAAGCCCCCAGAACGTTGGCGAGCTTTGCGAGCCAATATTCTTTTTTTCTTTAGAAAAAAAGAGGCGAGCGAAGCGAGCCGTCGTATAGGCTGCCAAAAAGCTGCCATGATAACTTCTCTACCACTTATAGTGCACTGAAACATGGCGCAAAATTAACATAATCTTGTTTTATCTCTGTAACTTCTAGACTAAAAGTCGGAGCTCAAATCTGTTTACAGTTTCTTGTAGACCTCAGTGATACCTATAAACTTATGCCATACCCTATATCAATTATAGTGTCTTAGCAACATGGTGCCAAATTTGAATTTTTTTTAATACCCACACATTACGGGGGCGAAGCCCCCTAAACAGGGGTTCTAGGGGGCGGAGCCCCCTAGCGAGCGCAGCGAGTATATGATATATGTATAGAATCAATAAAATAAAAACAAAGGATGAAGTATAGAGTCAGAGACTGCACGTGAACAATTAATTAGTATTTTTAATAAAAGGTTGCATAAATTACCATTGAATCAATTCTACTGGATTACTATATTACCAACTTATCGTAAGGATATTTTTACTTACTTTGTTAGCCAATTAACTTTACTGATCCGATTGAATTTCCTCGGATCACTTGAATTCTTTTGCCTTTAGGTAAGACAGTACTATTTGGATTAGTTGAACGCCGAAACGACGTGTGGTCGCCTCTTCAATCCCGTCGCGTTCTATGAAGCTTGAACGCAGGAAGTTGAAAGCGACAGCACAATGGATTCAGACCCTGAATTGTCAAATATCTCGCCTCATCCTATCGCTTTCCTCCGTCTCTCACTCTCTCCCCATCTCCGACTATCATTGGAGAAAAGTGAAAGGGCCATGTCTCCTTCCCAGTGAGACAGGACCTTTCCCTTTCACCGATGGTCACACAGCGTTCCAACTTGGAGTGTGCAGTGCGACGTCTGCCATCCAGACCCTTATCGAACTCACCGTCATTGGAGGAAAGTGAGGTTGTGGCCGTAAAAATTCTTGACGTCAATCCCAACTTTAGCGCGCCGACAACACACTATAGTTGACGATGCGCGCAGTTGATTCTTCATCTCAGGGCGTCGAGGTTAAACTTTATGCTGTTTTTCGTTTCTAAAAATTGACAGCAATTGGCAGGAAAATGCTTTCATTGAGTATTATCCCAAGCCTTTTCATAATTTCGCTGCTCCTTTCATTCGTGGACAGATACCTTTCATACAAAGATATGTTTGCTAAGAACGGCACATTATTCAGGGAAAACGAAGCTATACACCTTCGACATTCATCTAATGCCAATTCATTATCAAACCTCATTCGATAGTACCTGTTTCTGACGATAGGAAATTGATGCTTTTCTTTTATCAAATTTTTTAGAACCACCTATTGATAAATTTCCGTGAGTAATATTCCCCATTGGAGCCTTATAAAACTGAAGAGATGAAAAATTGGTACTTTTACGTTACTGAAGCATACCTGGGTCACTTTCGATTCTCTCGTAGCCTATTAGTATTTAGTTACTGTTTATATAATTTAATTCATGCTCTATCAACTTGTTGTTTGGACAAGGTTAAAGATCTGAAGGGGAATAAATGCCTTTAAATCATACTCTTGAATCAAACATTGTTATCAACAGCGTGTCTTTCGTGTCAGCGTGGCCCAAGGTAGAGAGTTTTATTTGATCGAAAGAACAATAGGAACAATGATTATTGGTACTGTGTATTATTGCTGAGAAATTTACATTGATGAATTAAATATGTGCAAAGTAGTCGCTGTCGAGCAGTTTGAGGTATCACCATATTTAAATTAATACCTTAAACCTTATGATCGAGAAAAAGTTTTCTGTCGTGTCTGTCATATAATATCTGTTTAATGTGCACTTAATTCTTCTTCATTCTTTGACCTTGCGCCATACTTGGTGAGAAACATTACTGCATCTCTTTAAATTAGTACGCTTTCATCTCCTTCTGCGAATCAAAGTAAGAGAATAGATGATTTTGAAAGACTAGTATAAATTAATAAAATGATAAATGCAATCAATCAAAATTATCAGTAGTTGGATGGAATAGAATCGGAAGTCGACACATCAAATTCTTAATTTACGTGCAAATAGGTGTATTTCCTTCATAAAAGATCACGAATCTGTAAATAAACTCAGCTGCGTTGAGCAATATCGAGTATAAATAAAAAATGACGTAAAGGTGCGATTCCACTTCGGAAATTCAAGCATGTGTGTAGTGGCCGAACATTATATAAACCTCGTGATGAATATAACTAGACCGATATAACTAGATAACTCTTACTCCCTCATTTCATTTCATTTTGTAAATAATTTGGTAAGTAATTTGGCCGGGCACATTACCACAATGTATTGAGTAGAATGAGTGCTCCTTGCGAAATGATAATTTTAAATGAGCTGAAAAATTCTGGTTAATGTTTTTTATTGTTTCCCTAGAATTTTTTCACGATCTTAGTAAATGTATTAAATTTCCCTTTGACACCTTTGACAAGGATTGAACTGTTGATTGAATTGTTATAAATTAGTCCCCAAATATATACTCAGTCCCATATTCTAAAATATATAATGTTATCTTAAAATTCCTTCGCCGAATAGAGGAAATATGATAAAAAATTGCATGTAATTTACGGAATTATATTGCAATTTTGTTGACGACTTTATCTCCATTTCCTATGCCTATTGACTTCAGACATCCTTTGTATTGCTCCTTAGTACGAAACTATTTCACTAACATTCTGTTTCCTTTTTTTATTTACCGCAGGAACATACTTTTCCCATTACAGTAAAAAAAATCACCAATTTGATGGTTTTTAGTACACATGAAGCATATTATAACAAAGGCGTGTATTTTGAAACGGACCACTCAGGAAACATTTTTTTCTCCGAAAGCGTTTTGATCGATGACTTTCCGCTTTCCAAAAGTTACACGGAATAATTATTTCCTGTCGGCATTTTCGGCACGCGAAAAAAATCCCCCCACGATAAAAACAGGTAATGGCTAAAGGAATGTAAAGCTACCACTAGAAAACGCCTAGGTAAAAAAACAAACACCATCGATCTTCATTATATATGGGAAAAACCCTCACGACGTGCCACAATTTTGGATGCGATAATTGAAACCTTTAAAAAATAGAAAGAAAAGCTTGTGCGGTCCATAAAATAAAATAAAAAACTTGAGCTGAAAGTAGAACGGAAATGAGTAGAGTAATTTTCACGGCGAAGACCCCAAAAAATACGTCGTTTTCCTCATTCATGATTACTTCTTTGGTGGGGGCGCCACTTAAATATTGCGTCATTAATCCCATCGGAGGGTCCGATCGAGGCCACAGCTTTCAAATCCCTCCAGTGCCGAAATACACGATTGGACGTCATATGAAGAACGTGCCTTTTTTATACCACACGCACTCTCTCACAGCAGGCAAACACATTTATCACTTCCGATCCATCGAGAAGAAGATGCTCCCTCGGAGGAGTTAGATCACGTTCTTGCTCGACCAATACGCACTTAAGGTGGTTGGAGCAATTTTTTTGTCTAAGCACAGATTTGCAAGAAACTTGACAAGTGTGTTCTTATTAGTGACATCTATAGATTAAAGTGAAAAAATTGCATTTTACTGATTTGGTTTTTTGAGTCCAATGCTACTTTAGCACGTAAACTCGTGGCACTTCATGTATCGGTATAATTCGATTATTCATGCACAGATTTTCTTTGAAAAACGAAATAAGACATTATTATAATAGTTGCTAACATATATCAAGGGGTCACGCAGAGTAAGGAATACGATAAAAACGTATTAAAGTTTTTATTTTCATCTAAATTTTAAATATTCCACCGAAAACTCAAGCCATAATATTGTTAGATTCAAATAAAGTGAGCCAAGGACTAGTATCTTTTCAGAACTTTATTTGGTTTCTCTGAGACTACAAGAGCTCTTTCCCAGGCCAGGGATCATACAGCTATGTACCGCCTCCAGACGAGGTAGCTCCTCTTCTCCAACTCAGGGCCGTAGCACACATTCCGCTGCGCCAGATAGTTATCCCCTGATAAGGTATCCTTCCGCTGTGATGTTCGTGCGTCCGCGCGGATTTCAATTCTTGCCGCTAACACGGCCATTCTGACGCAGTTACGCTCTCGGAACTGCTACAAGCCAATCTCTGAAAATACAAGTATTCATTTTAGCACAGTTTATAATGGACACAAAGCGAACTTACGTGCCCGTCGTTCTAATCAGCGATTTCCAGTTTATCAAGCTGTAACGAGTGCTGCTAGAACACACTTATAGTCATCAGAGCAGGCATGTCAAGGACCCTCGTTGGTCCCAAGGAACTTAAAGGCACACCTTTAAAAGAATGCATTAACCCATTTATGCCGAAGGTTTGAAAAATGCGAATTTTACCCTGATTTTTATATATTATAGATAAAAATACGTATGAAAACAATATCCGAAAGAAAAAACAATGTATCTCTTGCCAATTAGTAATTACGAGGTGTTCCAAAAATGGAACACTAGGCAAATCCACTACCATGACGTACTCAATGATAATAATCAAATCATTTGATTCAGACATTTATTAACTCACTATTAAGAGTGATATCCAGGTGAAAACTTAACATGCAAGGATACATTGCATTTTTTACATTGAAATGTGGTATTTTTGTGACATTGTACACAGCGAGTTTGCTTCCCTTGCTTTACATTCGTATGATTCATGCCGTCATGACGCTTCATAGATGGTCTCCCTTTCCTACCAGGCTCAGCAGTATTATTATAACTCTAGTAGCAGTAATCAGCAGTATCAGCAGTAATATTATGTCTCTATATAATGACAGGCCACACGGCGACGAAATTCAAGAAGATCCATTGGCTTCACATCGTTTATTTTATGCAATTGCCAAGCGTTTTGTAAAGCCAGCTCAAAGCAGAATAACAGAGGGCTCGAGTACCATTTCTTTCCACGGATTGATGCTCGATACTTGTCAATATTTTCATCAGCTCGGTCCACTCCTCCCATATACTGATTATAGACCTTGATTAAATTTGGCTGAGTAACTTGTATCTTTTTTTTCTGCTATTGAGAATAACGACTGACCTGTTGCAAAGGATTGACACCGACACCAGAAGATACAACAGTCACAACACTGTTATCATTCCATCTACAAACAATATTGCCTTTTCCATCAATTCGGTAATCAAATGTGCCCCTATCTTTTTTCTTTAGGGTAGCATCAGATAGTAAAGGAGGTTTGTCTACGCGATCTTTTCTCGCTGTGCCTGTTGCTTGATGGCTCATTGAATGAAGTTTATCAAGGAGTGCAATGCTTGTGAAAAAGTTGTCGAACACGAAATGGTATTTACCAGGATGCTGCGTTGTGAGTGCCTCAGTAAATTGCAAAACAACTGAAGCACCTACACCATATTCTTGGTATTGAGTGTTCGGTTTTTTCCTTGATAAGGCTGAAACCAGCAAATGTAGCCTAGACGCGTTGCTCCACACCAGAATTTATACCCAAACCGAATAGGCTTACCCCAAATGAACTGTTTGCACCCGTGACGACCGAAATAGGGAATCATGGCCTCATCCAAGCTGAAGTATATTTCATTTGGTACAAATTTCATACATCTGTCATTCCGTTGCTCTATGAGAGGTCGCAGCTTGGAAAACTTGTCCTTGTGATTCAAGTTAGAATTGTCAGCAACATGCAAATTTGAAAATATTGTTTCAAATCGGTCACGTCCCATTGCACCACTAACTAGAGAATTATGCGAATCTGGTCTTTGCTCACAAAACGTACGCCGTCTCGGAACAGAGACGTAACCACTCAGGAAAATTATTCCCAAAAACACCGACACTCACCGAAAGTCAGTTCAAGGTTTACGCCCTTACATGCAGCATATAAATTGGAATATTTGACAATCATATCAATCACTTCAATATCCAGAAAGAGTTCTAAATATTCTGTAGGGGTTTTCATTTTCGTGATTTGTTCTTCTGAAACTCTACCTCCTACTGGCTGGGCAGTCAGATCGGCTTTCTTCCATTTGCGCACAACTTTGGTTACCTTTTTTCTTTGTGCAAGAAGAGGTTGAGGTGAAGCAGAAGCCGATGCACCGTCATTTTCAGTAGTATCACCATCCGGTATCAGCAAAAGGTCAGCATGGTCAAAGTTCTAGTCAGAAGAACCATGAATGAGATGAGCAGGAGTGCGCAGCAATGAACCGGGAAGATTATTAATTGTTCCACCATCTTCATCCCCGGAGTCCTCGTCAGACACAGGTTCTGTTGCGTTATCAGGGGGTTCAATGATGATATCACGTACTTCTATGTAATCTTCTGTCTCTAATAGATCAGTTATTTCATGCACTGTCAAATATCTCGACATCCTGGTACTTTTAGCTAAAGACGCGGTCACCCTTCACTTTTTAACGGACGGGACGCAAGACACATCCACTTCACGAGATCGCACTCAACATACTACTACTACTGTAAAAACCCAAGCGCCCCTGGCGTCACCCACGCTATGGCCCGAACACTTACAATAAACTTTCTGCTAAAAAGAAAAGGAGAAGAATATTGGGTGCAAGCAACCGCACTTCGCTCTTTGATTAGTGTTTATGACGTCAATATGACCCAGGGTGCATGGAATGAATGGGGTGAATGGAAGAGTGCACAGGGTGACTCATATGTTTTCATCTCTCTGTTCACAATTGATCAGTTGGTTATCGATGTATTTATTCTTTCACTGAAATGGAAACTGATTATAGCCAAGACCTCATCGTTTCCCTCAGTCACATAACATCTAATTGCTTACATGATTTAAAATTAAAGTGAATATTTTAGTGCGCCTGAATGCACGCATAATAGTAGTGGATTTGCCTAGTGTTCCAAAAATGGAACACTGTTAAATAAAAGCTTATAACTAAAACAAAATACATTGTTTCAAAATTTTCTTCTTAAAGCACTATAGATTAACTATTACTGAACATGCAGGGAAAAATTTAAAACATTTGGGCGTAATGGCAAATAGTTATTAATATAACATTTGAGATGGTCTCAGAAAAACTGCCTTGAAAAAAAAGACCGATATTTCTCAACACACTGGCTGCGATGGGTTGGCAAAACTGACTAATTCTTTGCGCCCCGTAATACAATATATATTTATAAAGAGGTACAGAAAGAAAAACCGTGGTATATTGGTGTATAATGAGTCGTAGTCATTAAATTAGAAAGTCGCGTCAGGTGTTCCAAAAATGGAACACTAGGCATAAATGGGTTAATGGGGCAATAAGACCCATACCACGAGGCACTCAAGACCTCGGAAAACAAAACACACACTGAGAACATTCCAACTACCTGCCTCAGGGTAAACAAGACATTTGACAACCAAAACAAATAATCAGAGTGCTCATCTCTGTACTTAAGAGGCAATAGGTCCTCGTAATACCAACATAAGAGTGTACGTCTCCACGCTTCAAGGTATCAAATACCTTGGATTTCAACCATTAGAGTGCACGTTTCCACGCTTCAAGGTATCAAATACCTTGGATTTCCAACAAGAGTGTCCGTCTCCACGCTTCAAGGTATCAAATACCTTGGAATGCCAACAAGAGTGTACGTCTCCACGCTTCAAGGTATCAAATACCTTGGAATGCCAACAAGAGTGTCCGTCTCCACGCTTCGAGGCACAAAGTACCTCGGAATTCAACCTTTAGAGTACGTCTCCACGCTTTAATGTACAAGGTACTTCAGAATACAATCAGAACTATCCTTACCCATTATCAATGTGCACTCTCAAGGAGAGTGATGAGATCATTCATGTCAGTCGCCGCCGTCCAATCCTCGGGCCATGGTCGCAGCTGCTCCTTAGCTGCCTTAATGATCTTGTGCCTGCCGGCACCAACCCGCTTCAATCCATAGCGGCCTTCGCGTGTGACCTCCCGGATCTCGTATGGTCCAAGAAACTCGAAGTCCGTCTTGCTCGCGTGAAGTTTGCTCGCCCGGTGTAGCAGCACGAAGTCCCCAACTTGGTACTGCATGGTGTCACGCCTTTTGAAGTTCATTCCAGCGCTGGACGATTCGTCTGGCCGGAGTCGTTCGCTTACACGCCTCCTGTCAACATTCATATATCTGACAGGTGTTAAATCATGTGACAAATCATTTAAAGCAGCTTGTATAAGTGGGGTGGTAACTTCTATACCCATCAGTTCCTGAAGCGGACAAACACCGCTTTTTGCAAAGTAGCGTTCAAGACCAACTGAATCCTCCACAGAACGCTCGGCCATTCTGCCATCAACCTCGTCTCGATTCTTATCAAGTTCATTATTGTTCTCAATCGAGGAAACCGAAAATGCAACAAAATCGAATTTATCGTCTTCTCTATTCCGATATGACATTGAAGAAATAAACGTAAGAGTCCAAGTCTACTTTGGCGGGGGACATAATAGCGTAATACTTTCCGCTTATCTTTCATAACCTGTTGGTGACAAAGCAATCCATCTTTCTCAACGTGTTGGTTTGAGTCTAATTTTCCCTCGCGTAACTCAGAAAGCATCTGCTGAATTTCCGCGTTGCCTTTTTGTTCAATAAGCAACCAGGAATCGTGACGACAAGTTCTAAATACGGAAACGGGATTACGGCTAAGGTAATTAACATGGCTTAGGCTAGAGCCTTTGCGGTAAATTATTTCAAAATTGAAATCCTGCATATATGTCCACCATCGGGCGATTCGAGGTACAATATCTCGCTTATTTACAGTCGCTTTAACAGAGTTGCAATCGGTGACAATAAAAAATTTTATCCCTATCAGGTACACTCGAAAATGCTTAAGGGAATTAACTATGGCCAAAGTTTCTAATTCATACGAATGATACTTCGCTTCGGTGGGAGACGTACGTTTGCTGTAATACGCGACCACTTTGTTTTGCCCGTCGTATTTTTGCATAAGAATTCCTCCATACTCAATTGCACTCGCATCGGTATGCAGCTCAGTAGGTAGGTTGTGGTCGAAGACCACCAGGAGAGGCTCGGCAGTCAAACAGCGGATTACGTAATTTTTAGTCTCCTCGTGCTCAACCGTCCAAATGAAACTTTCATTATTTTTAGTAAGTGCGTTAATGCATGCAGTACGACTCGCAAACTCTGGAATGAATTTTCGGAAGTATCCATCTAATCCCATAAATTGACGGACTTGTTTTACATCCGTAGGACTAGGCAACTTAGTCAATGCGTTGACTTTCTTCTTACTTGGACGGATGCCTTCCTCGGAAATCTCATGTCCGAGATATTCAATTTTTGGCTGAAGAAATTTACATTTATTTATATTCAGCGAAAACCCAGCGGCTTTTAAAGCTTGCAAAACTTTTTCCAGGCATAGCAATCCCATTTCAACAGTCTCCGATGGAATGGGGATATCGTCCATATAGACGAGGGCAATGGTATGCTTTAGATCCCCCAAAGCAGCGTTAATTGACCTCTGAAACACGGCAGGTGCGTTTGCCAGGCCAAACGGCATGCGGAGATATTCAAAATGACCATCGGGGGTCACGAAAGCAGTCTTATGAATGGAATTCGGGTGTATGGGGATTTGATGAAACCCAGACGCCATATCAAGGGACGTGAAAAACTTCCCTCGCCCAAGTCTGTCCAACTGATCATCAATTCGTGGTAAAGGATATCTATCCTTCACCGTGTGGGCATTTAACTCACGAAAGTCGACACACATTCGGTACGTCCCCTGTTTCTTTTTAACTAGGAGGATAGGACTAGCATATGGCAACGTACTCTCTCGAATGACGCGATTGAATAGCAAATCATTTATGATTTTACGAACCTCCGCACGTTCGCTTGCGGACAGGTGATAAGGCCGTCGGTTAACAATGAAGTTATCAGTCAAATTGATCTCTAAGAAGGCATTATTCACAGTTGAAACAGCCGTTCCGGTGGTAACCATATCAGCGTAATTATTGAGAACAAGACTTATCTGAGAATAATGTTCTTTAGGCAAAATGAGGGTACCCAGTGTATCCTCCAAAACACGCAAGACACCTGGGGGCTGTCGTCTTACTACTCGCGTCCCCTCGCAATCCGTGACGGTTGCAAGTCGCGTATCATTAAATAAATTACAGCCTATGATGACGTCATAATCGAGGCACGTGGCAGGGACTATCAGGAAAGTAAGTTTCGTGCTCTGTCCAGTAATTTCTACTGTGGCTTCAAAATTATATTTGGTCACAAGCCTCCCTCGAGTAATTCCCGTGATGGGAAATTCGTGCCTCACTAGTTTAGGGGAGAAGGTGTCTAAAAAGGCATCGGACATCAAGAATACATCTGCCCCCGTATCGATCAACCCCATGTAGGTTTTACCGTCAACCTTTACTTTGGTGGGAACAACTGTTTTTTCGCAACTCACAAGGTTAATTTGGCTTCTACGCCTTTCTATCGAGGCTTTGAGATAGCAATCATCCCCAAAATGTCCCCGCTTATAACAAAAGTTACACTTTTTCGAATTACTCGTACTGTCAGCCCCCTTGGAAGAACTTGCTTGAGAAGGCAAACTCGAACTAGTTTGCCGATTAGTTTTTAAATGACAAGCGCTTTGCTTGTGCCCAATTTGTCCACAAAGATAACATTTTAAAGGGAATTTCTGTCTTTTAAATTCAAGTTTCGGCCGTTTAATAGCGCGAGCTGTAGTTCCCTCTCGACTAGGTTCCTTGTAACCGCCGTCGACAACCTCGGCACGCACTATATGTGGAATGGAGCTTAAGTAAGATATGAGATCAGAGACAGGTAAAATTGCGCATAGTAGCCGATTCTTGGATTTTCCCATCGCTAATGCCATGCACAATTAATTCAATTAAGTCCTCAGCTCCCCATTGAGCTCTCAAGTTTTTAAGCAGGGCCAACTTCTTATGGGCATATGCAGTGAAAGTATTAAAATTCGAACTATTACAAGCAGCGGCTTCACAGAGCAAACTGCCAAGAATTTTTCGCGGAGGAAAAAGCTCCAAAAATTCGGTTTTAAAGACGGGCCAGCTGCGAACTGCTGGAGACCAGCTCTCGAACCATACCTTGCAATCACCAGTCAAGTAGCGCCCCACTCTTACAAGCATCTGCACGTCCGACCAGCAAAGTTCTTTCTTGATTTCTTCGATCTGCTGTAACCAACGATGAGCATCGTCAGTTTCTGGGTGAAATAGCGGAAGATCAGCATGCTCGGAAGTTCCTTGGCTGCTCTCAATCTTCCTCAATACTGCGGCGAGTAACTCCTCAATTCCTTCCGCAGCCAGAGACAATCAATAATGTCCCTCCCACGTTGTCAGGAGCGTAGAAAGGAATCCCACTTCTGATGTTAGATTCAAATAAAGTGAGCCAAGGACTAGTATCTTTTCAGAACTTTATTTGGTTTCTCTGAGACTACAAGAGCTCTTTCCCAGGCCAGGGCTCATACAGCTATGTACCGCCTCCAGACGAGGTAGCTCCTCTTCTCCAACTCAGGGCCGTAGCACACATTCCGCTGCGCCAGATAGTTATCCCCTGATAAGGTATCCTTCCGCTGTGATGTTCGTGCGTCCGCGCGGATTTCAATTCTTGCCGCTAACAATATGCTTTTTTTACTACGGAAAAAATGTAAAATAATTTTCTTGCATCATGTCTATTACTGCATTTGGTATGTTCCCCGCAAAACAGAGATTTGAGTGAAAAAAGTATTAGAATTATTTTTCAACTAACTTGAAAAATTATTAAAATGTACACTCAGTTACCCATGATTATAACTCTAGCAACCTTATTTGTGGGAAAAGTGAAAATAGAGAACCAAAGTAAATATTCCCAGGCGTCGCCGTGAACTCTCGCCCTTCAAAAATTCTTATTTTTCCCACCAGTGCTAAGCAAGCTAAGATTTTTGCGTTGTAGCTGTTAGGCATAGTAACCTTTTACTGATTTGGAGGGACGTTTCTTTCGTCACCTTGCCCAGATTCACATGCAGGCGCTTCGAGCGTAGCGCGCACGTAGTTTACGCGCGAAGCGTGCGGAATATGCGGTTGGCAACGTCGCCGTAGGTACGTGACGAATCCATAACCCGACATCCATTGATCAATAAATATATAAGTAAAAAAAGGTTTGCGTGCGCGTGGATTACATCGGTACTCTTGTATGTGTTCGTCCACGTTTCCATCCATGCCCTCCAGTTTCTCACTGTCGTTTCTTATTACTTGCATTAATTATTCATTTTTTTAAATAGACGCAGTATCCATGTTTTCGAATCTGGTTGCTCTAAGCGTAATAAATTTGAAATTTCCTCAATTTTTCTCTCGAGTGAAGCGAGGCGAGACGCTTGATTGGCAGCGGGTAGAGCCTTGCTCGCTTGAAACGCGAGAATATAAACCATAACTAAAAATCAGTGTTACCATTCGTTGCTAGAATTGGATTTTGGTGAGGTTAGGTAGAGGCAAGTCTTATATTTGGTATATAAGTTCATTAACTTGCTCTTTTCCACACAAAAATGATTATCCAATGTTAAGTGCGTTTTGGCTTAATAAGCTATGATCTTGGACAGATAAACTTCGTAAACAAGTGGTACATATGTATTTGGTTCAGTTGAATTTAGTTCCCTTAGGTATCTAACCCAAAAGAATGAATTTCAAATAAAAAATTAGAAATGCTTATTTTAAACTGCTTTTCAACTTTAAAAATGCAAGTTGGAAGACAACATTTTCGTAAGTGGTGTTAGTTAAATATTGCTTTTAAAATGCAAATAATTCAATAGTTTTTATAACCGTTGAATTTTTCACTGAGTCTTCCCTCCTTTTTGTTTTGTGCTCACTCCCTTCGTTTAGCTTCTTAGAACGAAGCTAATTAACGACTTGTATTTTCCGTCAAAACTTAACTTTTATCTCTCTCTCTCTCTCTCTCTATCTCTAACTCTCAATCCTACTTTTTAGATGTGCTCCACCAATGGGTTGTTAACAATATCAGCCTATATTCATCCTGATTTATTTGAATCGTAAACATTGTCGTGATGCGCGCTGCTGATACTCTCGTACTGCCGTACTCTCAAGTCAAATGCAGTAATATTGGCATCATTACCTGCCATGTATCTCATCTCCCCTGCGCTCCTTTGCAAACCCATTCCACAAGAGCCACCACCATTCTACGTGCTGGCGACTACCGCCATGTTTCTCTACCACTATACTCTTCCTCCACTGATTCCGTTGTTGTTCACCTAACCTATCCTTACCGTTTAAAATGGCCTCAGAGGTAGATTCTGTCCTCAAGTAATCAACGTTACATTCTTGCTCGACTGACGCATATTATAGCGAAGAGGAAAGTATAAAATAAACTGGTTAACTTTCCAGTACACTGCTCTGAACTCACATATTGCCCATATTTTATGTCCTCATCTGAGTATCAACCTAAGTTTTTTTTCAGAATTTAGCTACAAGAAATATTTTCAAAATATCGGCCACATTTTTTGTGTGGCCTTAGCAGACGATTAAATGGTCCGTCTTTTATCTTAAAATAATTGAACTTCCAATTAAAGAAATTGAGCCTCAAAAAAAATGCGTCCGATTACTTATGTTGATTAACGATTCTATTCCATTTATTTATAGCAACAGGATCGGTAAAACATTTGTGTTACTTACTTGTGTCTCTATTATTAACCTATACTTCTACTTTTGTTTCAGTGGCATGTAAAACTTTCCTCCTTCTGTGTCTGTTGAGTGTGCATTATATTCATTTAACTCTTAAAGGTAGTTTGAGCGAAAAATCACTTCACCTAGAATTTGATGAATTTGGCCTCATTTTAAAGAAAAAACTCATCTCTCCAATCATATCAAAATATCAACCCCTTGCCGAACTACTTTTCGAGCAATTTGTCTAAAAATATAAGTTGTTTAACATGGGGTAGATTATGGCTGTGCGCTCCGGAGGGAGAATATTTAAAAAATTAGGAACTTTTTACACCTAGATTTCGTCAAAAAACTAACGGTGTGTAGATTGCATGTTTTCTTAACTATTTATAAAAAATAATCTATTGCTCACCACAGTAATTTTTACAGAATTGCAAAAAACCTGCTATTTTTAAGGGTTTTCAGCCGTACGGTGGGAAAAAATGAGTCAAGTTAGAGACTTATGTAGCTTTATTTATTTAATTACTGAGAATTTTTGTCATTTATAACTATTTCTTTGCGCCATTAATATTACGATTTTTACTTCATATTTCATACAGACGCTGAAATAAAAAAATGAAATTTGAATATGGTCTCCATTATGACTAGGGAACTATTTCGCTCAAACCACCTTAATGCGAAACTAATTCGTGATTCGTCGTACATATTGAATGTTTTTAACTTCATCTAAGGAACGCAAATTGTTGGCATTTGTATCATGAAGTCATCATGTGCTAGGATTGGTCAACTGTATCCCTCAGCGCTTCTTGTGCTCATTTTTGATGCTCTCATTGGTATTTTTTATTCCGTGTTTTATCTACATTCCGTGTTCATTTCTTAAGTCTTTCACGCTGGATTTTCCCATCCATTTTCCTCCTATCGCATTCAAGTAAAATGGCGTATTCCCAGATGTTGAAATCACTCAAATAATGGTGACAAATTAGAGCACATTTTGAAACGAGCATCTCTAACTAATCTAACAATTAAAAAAACTAATTTATAAATACCTAAATATGAACTAGTTACCCAAAATAATAATTTTACATCTCCAGCACCACAAATCGTTGTTTTTACTATAAACTACGTAAGATAAATATAATAAATAACTGACATTTAAAATATGTTACTAATAAATAGAGCTCTAGATAGGAATCAGATCTTAAAAAAGTGAACAAGACTATTTACGTATTATGTTGAGAAAATTACTGTAAATATAAAGTAATCCCTGTTTCAAAAAAAAGGAATAAACGCTAAAAAAATAGAAGTTATTCACTTGGAGAAATTATTTTATTAAAATTACTAATTTCACTCAACAAATTTTAAGTAGAAGGAACTGCCGAGTTAGCTGAACAAAGAATATATCATCATAAAGCTATACTAGGTATTAAATGTATAAATTCCTTATTTAACAGTAATCTGCGACCAACAACATGTTCCTAAGAAGTATTATCCAAACCAAATATTCAAGAAGAACAAAGCCCATGACAATCATTAGAGTGTAACGTCCATTTAATCCTCAATATGATACAGTTATTATACATTCGAGTATAATTCCGAGATGAACAACAGAATGAAATGCAATTAATGACTTTAAGTCAACCTGCCGTAAACAAATAAAGCTAACTAAAACCCCTCCAATAAACTGATACCAACCAAAGCAACAAAAGCAATTCGCACCCTACGATTGCCGATCTAAGTCGTATACCTTTCATTCATAGTTAATGGTGGGGAATGAAAGAGAAAAGAAATAATATTGAAGAAACCCGAATGCCTGTGGATTCCCATCCGCGAGAAAATTCATGATTCTCGCTCGTTTTTTTTATTCGCGCGAAAGCACCGCAAGGAGCGTAAAATCGGGCCCCCTACCCTCTCCATATTGAGCTTAACCCCTCAACGTCCGTGTGTTTGATAGTCCCACGCGGCGCCGTCACGAAGTCTCTCCTTTCGCACGTGGGTAACGAGGTCCCCTTGGCCGCAGCATTTCCCTTTTTTTCCCTCCGGCGGAGGCCGGCGGAAACATCACCTGCTTCGTGCACGCTCTTATAGAAGAAATAATGGGTATGAGCTGTCTACCCATTTCAATACCTAACCTCAGTAACAATAGCCCCTTAAAATGAAGATTATATTCTAGTTTATTACATTTTCTCCTATTCTCTACATTGTTCCTTAAAACTGTTTACCCTCATGGTAGTCGTATAGAACGTTTTCCCGACAGTTATTCCCTGGCCATATTTACTTGCTTAGTTACTATCCTTTCAAAATTTTCAAACACCTATTTTGAGAGAAGGTCTGTATTAACTCTTTGTATCATCATCAGTTGTCATTAGTCCGAAGATCGGTTTGCAGCAGCTCTCCACTCCACTCTCTTCTTTCCAACCGCTTCATTCTTACATTAGAATTTACATTGACGCCCTTCATGATTTTCTTGATGTATTCCATTCTTGATGTTCTTCTGTATGTCTTCCCAGTTATTTCTCCTTCAATATCGTTTTCATTAGGCTGTTTAGTCGGAAAACGTGTCCAATAAGTTTGGCTCCCCTCCAACGCAGAGTTTTCATTATATAGTTCTTTTCTCTCCAGCTCTTCGTAAGACTTCTTCGTTAGTGATTCTCTCCGTCTATTTGAAATTCATCAATGCATTCATAAATCTAACCCTTTTTAGTAAAATGCAGAGCTTATTGCCCGCTTAAATAAAAATTCCTTAATTGGCAGGTTTTACCACAGTTATCTTTATACATGAACTATGGTATGTAGCAAAATCATTATCTAGTTGTAGTAGTCAGTACGCGTCATATTGTGTAATATCCTATCTTTCTCACAATCAATTAATTTCCGTAAAACGGTAAATTGATTATTTCAAATTGCACCCCATATTATCACTTTCAATGTCTTTTTCAAATTGTGTGAAATTCACAGTGAAAAAAATCATTCGCCTGGACTGGGATTCGAACCCAGACCCTCAAAAAACACCATTCCTTATTTTACACTTCGTGTAATTTTCAAGGGAGAGTGGTGGCCTAGGTAGATAGGCACTTAGCTATTGATCGGAGGGTCCCGGGTTCAAATCCTGGTGAATCCCTGAACAAAAAAGTGTGTGATGTTCCTCTGAGTGTGAACAAAAAAGTTTCTCTGCATGTTAGGTGGCCCAGGGAAAGGAACTGCCCCCCCCCCCCTACCCTGAATGTGTGAAATTCACACGCCTGTGGCTTAGTCCGGGGTGGGCTCTACCCTCAAGTATCCAAACCAACCTTCGGGTCGAATCACTGAGTGAGTGAGTCATTTTCAAAGACTTAGGTACTCTGTTTCAATTATTTTTTTTACTTTACTTTTTTACAATGTTATACAGTATTTACTTTTTGAAGTTATACTTCTTTGCGCCCGTTGGAGACTTTTGGGATGGGATGTTGGTCGAGAAACCGCGTCACGCTCTTTTCCGCGTCACGCTCTTTTTTGGGTGAGAAAAATCCACAATTGTACTCATTGATACGAATTCCTGGGTATTTCTAATCGAGCTAAAAGGATGAAATTTTCAGGGAAGGGTTCAAATTTGGTGTCGAGTCAGGAAAAAATCCCAATATTTTTCATTGGTTTCGAGTCCAGATATGATTTTGTTTTTTAATGGGTTTAAATGGGAAAAACGAATAATTTACGTGTAGAGTAATTTTCATTCATTCATTAAAATATGAAATAATTTAGATACAAGTTTCATTCTTTGACTGAAATGAGGCCAAAAGATCAATGCATTTACTTCTTGCAACCGATGTTTCTCTATCGATCGATAAATTGAAATATATGAAGTTTAAACGCAAAATTAATGCAAATTTCGATCTTTTTTCATTTTCGTTGCTAAGCAATTTTTTCATTGTTCCCGAGACTTCCAGTACCTTATACGCGTGCTATAAAGATTAAACTTAAAGGAATATAACATTCTCCGTGCGTATTTCAATCGCTTTTAACGATATTATGCCTTAGAAATATACTTTTTACAATGTTTTATAATTATATACATAAACTGTTTCGTAGCTTTGACACTCCTCCATTTGCTCATGCCTACGAAATCCGTTGGGATCGCTCCAGATTCCTCCATTTTGCTTCTGAAACACTCTTTACACCTTATTCCGGGTTTCCCTCTCTCTGTTTTTCCAGGAAACATTAATCCTTGCACCTACTTTCTGAAATGTACCTCGAAACTCCATTCTACAAGTCAAAACCATGTAAAATGATAATGTTCTATGATGCATTATCTCTTGGATTTTGAAATTATAATAGAGAAACAGGCCCCAACATTTCGAAGAGAAAAAAACGTCTTTTATTTCATTTATATATCCTGTCTGCCTGTGTGTGTGAGCGGGTGTGTGCGACCGGCCAAAGAAGTATAACTTCCACCGTCTGGTCCGACGCAGACCACGTTTTTTTACAATGTTATCTTGTTGAGATTTTTTTTCTATTTTTATACGAAATGCTATATTTTAAAGTTCTCTCGTTTGGAGCGGTGGTCAAAATTATGTCGTATGGATGTCGTATTCAAAGAAATACCTGATGATAAAGTAAATATCGGAAATGGAATGAAATAAGAAACCATGAAATTAAAGTACAATATAACCCAATAATGTTCATACATCATAAATGGCATTCGATGTAGCATTAAGGCGCAAAAATTAGGGGATTAAAGATAAAACAATGAAATACATGGTTTTTAATTAGCGCGTGTTAGAATTAGTGTTGTCTCGAAGCGTCAAGTAAAATGAAGAAAGAACTCAGTCATTTAGGGACACGTATATATTTATCAAAAGATAGTTAAAATGCCTGATCAATCGTTCCCCGTGCGAATGCAGGACGTCTGGTGTGGCGATATCGCAAGTAGAGGTGATGTATGGACATGCACCAAATAGCCCTTTACAATTAGACGACCAAGGTGGACGTACACAACATTTGAAAGTTGTATAAGTATCACTCCACTCGACGTCCCTCATGGAACTCCATTCGAATGAAAGAACTCCATCTAACACGCGCGAGCTCCATGCCTTGCTCTGCGCCTGTTAAAACTTCGGTCGAGCCGTTCGGGTGCTACTGAATGTTGTTCGGTGCGCCCTCACGCCTCATTTGAATCTTCCCACCCCGAAATGAGAGCCCAACTCTTCAGTCTCTCTCTCTCCCTCCGTCCCTCCCCCATCAATAACCACGCCTTCCCCTCCCTCCCCTGTTTCTCAACCTCCTCCCCTCTCCCTTTTTCCCTCCAGCGGCAAACCCACGCATGAAATAGTCCAATCCACCCCTGTCGGTGTGCCAGCCCGAAACTCCGACATCACTCAGTCACCCCTGTGGAGAAAGAGAGAGGAGACGAGAGACTATTCACGAAAAGGTGAATATTGAAATTGTATAATATTTATTTCTCATATTTTAGAAGGTTACCGGACAAAAATTTCCTAAAGAACTCAAATATATAATTCATGTGTATGCGTCAACCCTATGCATTGATAATTACCTTTTAAAAGTGAATTAAAATTTGAATAAAGAGTTACGTGATCCAAAACGGCGTATCGGTGGCTTGAAATCACCGCACGATATCACTTTTCTACCTAAATGTATTTCAAAGTGAAGGACATAACCTAGAAATGTTATTGTCTTCCGCTAAGGAACCACGAGAAATAGTGTTTTCAAGATTTGCGTTCTCTCTTCTTTATATACTTACAGTATTACTTTTTTATTCCTTCTATTTGTTGCTCTTTCCTTTCTTCTGTCCATATCCAACCTCTTCTATGTTTTTCTTCTCCTGGAGACCACGGATATTATGATTTTTTCCTGAGTTGTTTTTATTCGATTTACTATATCTTCTTCCCCTGGTCAGTTCAGTTTCTTTAGTCTTGACTTTTATAATCCAAGTTAAGGTTTTTGGTTTCTTTGCCTACGGTTTATTCTTAATAGAATGACTCACAAGACGCGATTTACTTTAGTTAACTTAGCACTAAAAAATGACAAATCCATGAAATACGTTGTGTGAATCTTTTATATATTAAATACGTACACATTTTATAGTACAAAATCCTCTTCCTCTATTTAAACTCATAAAATTCATTAAATTTGGCATTATCATAAAGAAAAATAACTCATCTTTTTAATGATATCAAAGTATTATCCCTTGTATACATCCCTTTTCGAGTTTTATCTATGTCAAAAAATTGAAGCTGTTTTCAAAGGGGCTTAATGTGATTTTGCGCATGTAAGGAACATTATTTAAAAATAAAGAAGTAATCACTCAAAAGTAGCCCGAGAAATGTAACTGTGTATTTTTTGTGTTTTTCCTGTTATAAAACATAATATTACTTAACGTTTCACGTGTAATGAAATAGCAAAAAAATTACCTTCATTTGCGATGACATTTTAACCGTACGTTTTAAAATTAAATTAAAGAGTGAAAAATTTATGTTATTTATGTGTCTGTATGTACTTCATGCTCCTTACAACTGCTTAAGTTTAAAAGATTGGAATATAGTCAATTTTAAGCCCTTGTGCCGCGGAAAATTTGTTTCGCAAAACTTTGTTCATGACATCCACATTCATGAAATAAGTTTCATGAACGTGCGTGCCACGATGTCACACGGACAGAAAAAAACAACTATTTGGCGTTGACTGGCTGACGGCCTGAGCGAGAATTTTTTGTTTTGAAGACATCTGTAGAGCATGATTGGTTCGAAAAGAACAGATAGCGAAGATTTTTTTTTTACTGAGTCTACGAGACTTAGCATGGTAATTACAAGGAAATAGTTATACGTATATAGAAGTATCAACGGATTTAATTGCATGAACAAACATACTGGCTCACGATATGCTCATCAATTACCAACATAGCAGTTCCGTAATGATAATGAGTGATTTATTGATCTAATATACAATTGGTGGTTTAACAACAGATGTTTGCACAAAATAGTTATGCTTCTGCCACAAAAATATTTTAAAGGAGAGATTTCCGGTGCCGTTCAACAATGATTTTTGTCCTATCCCGCTAAGTACCGAAGTTTGTTCATGCAATTGCAGAATAGCTGCTCTCGATATTTTATGCTTCATCTAAAACCTGGCTCAAACTTTGAAAAACGACGGCTGGAATGCCGTACTCATGCTGCACCACCTAATCCCTGGATGAACACGACATCGAAAGTTCGTGAAGGGGATCGAACCCCGTGACCTTTGGGTTGTCATGCTGACACGTACACATAACCAAACCTGACAATAGAGGCAGGCAATAGATGAAGACCTAAACCATTAGTGCCGTATGCCTATGCTATTTCTATATAATATTTTTTATCCTGTGCCTACTATCGTTACGATTACCTAAATTTTGGCGTGGCAGATTGTTGCGTCTTGTAATCGGGTAGTCATCTCTTTTACTAATGGAATGCTTCTTATGTCTAAGCCAATTTAGGTTGAATAAATATTAAATCCAGCCGCGGAAGTTGGGTTAATGTCGCACTAGCCTTGTAACCTAAAGGTCACGAGTTCAAATCCTGCCTGAGGCGTGGATATTTACATATAATATAAGTTTCAGGTTATACGTTCGGCAGAACATTCATTTTTCGAGACCTCCATCTTCCATCCAGTCTCAATATTATTTGTAGAGTTCTAAATCCTTGGACTAGATATTTTTTCCACATAATTTGAGTTTCCAAACATCCACTTCCGATGAATTGCATTCTTCGGATCGCAAAGTATTTTCTTCGCCTTTCAACAAATGTTTTCCAAATCGGGGATGGGGAAGAGATAATAGTTTGACAGGGTGGAAGGGGTGAGGAGGTTTGAGGGGACGATGTATGGGGGTGTAGACTGAGAGAGAGAGGAAAGAGGGGAGGTAGGGTAGGGGAAGGGAAGTTTGCGAGCGGGTATACCCGGCATCGGTCAACTCTTCGGAGAGTCAGTCTCGCTTCGAGTGTTGGCGGATGCGGTGTTCCTCTGCTCTCTCGCCGCCGCCACCAAGGGAGAGAACGAGTTAGAGCGAGGGCCGGCGAACGTTGGCTTCGCGTCTGGTGTTGAGTTTTTTTCCGTGCGCGGGCGTCGTCTGTGTGTGTTTTGTGTCGGCCGTGGGCAGGGTCGCTTCGCCCTGAGAAGTCAGCAGCGGCTACGGAAGCGGGGGAGCCCGTTTCGACCGACCTGAGCGCCGAATCTAACAGGTGCCTCCCCTGTGGGAAATCCGAAGCGAGGAGGAAAGAGTATTCCCCGAGGAGGCAACGACGCGACGACCCCCTCCCCTGTGGTGTTGCTCCAAAGTCCCGTGAGAGAAAGAAATTTTAGTGGGGGAGTTGAAGTGTCATTAATTTCCTCTGCGGGTTTTTTTTCCTCACACCTACGCGTCTCTATCCATCCATCAAGCTAGTCGAAGGGCGTTAGGGTAAACAGCGTCGCTGCGCGGCTTTCAGCGGCGCTGTTCAGCGTTTCGGCTGAAAGTGGTGAAGGTCAGTGGTGACTTTCTCCCTGTGCAAATGCATGAAGTACGTTGGAAGATCCTAATTCCGTAACGATAGGTTATCGTGTTTCACAACTGGAAAGGAATCAGTGTACCTTTAGTCGTGTCAGGTGGCGTTAGTGGATGCCTCAAGTGGTAAAGGCAAACGGTGTCTCTGCGTTGTGCGAGGTTTAGTTGACGAGGAGTGACGGCTTACTTTTCTGCGAATTTGAAGTGCCGATGTGGAGAAAATGGTGGGAGATTGGCTGAAATCCTCATTCCGGGACAAAATTCTCATATTTCACTGCAGGATGGTATTCGTTCTCTGTTTTCGCGGTGCTTAGTGAGGTACTTCGAAATTGAATTGAAAGCGCGAAGTTTTACAACAGCGTCGAGTGGTGACGACTTGCTCCATGACTTGAATGTAAGTTGGAAATATACGGAGGGAAATACATCCGAAATCCGCAATTTTGGACGAGAGGCTATCGATATTTTCCAGCGAAAGGATCTTCCTTCTACTTGTGGTTAGCGTCGCTAATCGAATGCTAAACCGTGCTTAGGTCAGTTAGAGTCGCTACGACTTGTAACGCGGCTTTTTTGAGGGCTTTGCCTACGCTGAACCTACCGGACAAGCGGTGACTGCTTCTTTCTGCAACGCGAATGTGATCATGTAATGCTAAGAAATCTGTGGGAGATCTACAACCCGAGCTGGAGAAGCGATCGTGTTACATTTCTGTAAGGAAACTCTCTATCGTAGGAAGGTGACTCGAATGCGTCAGTATATGTATATGAAAAAAAGCTCTGCTTCACCGTGTTGAAACCGTTCGGCCTAAGGGGCTTTCAAGTTGTGACCCGCCGTGTTCGAGACTGAAAGAATTCTTTCAAGTTTTTTTTCTCTCCTATTAATCCATTTCCTTCTCTTCCACCCAGTTTTCTTCTCAAGTCTATTCGTCATCCATCTCCACGTGTTCTTCCAACACACACTCGCACACCTCCATTTGACTCCAGTCTGTTTTATATTCCGAGTGTTTTTTTTCTCTCACCCGAATCTGCGTTGAGTGCGTAGGCCACACCCCCTTCCTCTCAGTTCTCCTCTGGCCCACCCACTTGTCTTGCGCCCCCGTCTCTCCGTTGTCGGAAACTAAGTCCGCGGAAGAGTGCGCGCTAGCACCAGCAGCCATCCAGCTTTGGGGAGGAGACGAAGGAGCGATACGCATACCCGTGTCTGCCCCACGGGAGAGAAGGAAATTCGAAGCGGGCTTGCCCGTGGGCAGTTCTACTCAAAGAGAACTCGGTGAAGGGCGGAGTGAGAGGAGAGGTGAGGTGTGGATTCTTTTCGTGATCTCCACGCTTCTCTTCTTGTGAAGTCCGTTCGGGACGCGTCTTGAGGTGACATCACCTCACAAGCCGCCCTCGCTTGTATATTCGTGGTTCCCATTCCCTAACGGTTGACACCCAGACGTCGCTTATCCTCGTCTCGCTTGTATCATTAGTGGGATTTTTGACGGGGATCAAGTGCTGCAAGACGTAAAAGAGTTTGTCGCCAAGAAGCTTTTTAACTATCTCCCGTCTTGTTTCCCATTCGTACTGTAAGCGGAATTCGCGATCAAAGATTTCTTCACGACGGAAATTTTTAAAGATTTCTTTATTCATTGGATATTTATTTTATTTAAGTGCTGAAAATTAATTTTTACGACGAAGGTTTGTTTCGCCACATAAATTGTTTAGCCTGTGATCAAAATAATTGTTTTGTTGTGATTGAAGTGGTCTCCGTTTGCTTAATACGTTTAGTTAGATTTGTTATTTCCTTCTTATGTTTATTCCTTCGCTATTTCTTTTCCGCGGAAACGAAAATTAAATTTTGTTGCAATTTTGTTGTAGCTCATATAATAAAGCACCTCTGTTCTTACTAAATGTCAATAATTGACGTTAATTTCTGTCAACGTTAATTTCGTTCCTTAAAGATTAAACGTTGGGTAACCTTCTCCATTTGTTTCCCCAGCTGGTATTATAAGATTTTCATCATCTTCAAATAGGTCAGCCTATGGTCATACCCGCAGTTACACTGCCAAGTTCATATTGTTTCGCATAGTGTTTATTTTAAAAGCACGAGAGATTATCGGCTAATATTTGGTCCCGCAAAAATAATGATTTTTTTTCGAGTTTCTCATCGTCTAAAAATAAAGAGGGAAGCCTTGTGATGATATGCTCTTTCACTTGCATAATCTTAACCCGAATTCCTTGCGCATGAAACTTTCCCGTGTCTCAAAAGTTATAAAGAGAGGGAACTTTTTTAAGACATTTATTTTTGCGACTCCCAATTTTTTAAAGCCTTGCTAGTGGACGCGAGCGCATTTGTTGGCGCGCGGTTATTCGCTATCCTGCGATTGATGGTCCCGGTGCAGCCGTCTCCGTCGGCCGCCGTGCCCATATTCGCCGTGGCCTAAATGGACGCTCAGTCGAGAGCCGCATCCATCTCTCGCTCAGTGGACCGGCCGCGGAGGAGCATCCGAAAGAAACCGATCGGCCCATTTCCCCGGCGACCCAATGGGCTGAGGCGACCGCGGCAGGCCGATACCACTACCGGAGAAGAGGAGGAGGTTCAGTACTCTCTCGCCGAAGCATCTAGGCCTCAGGGCGTTTGAAACCTTCATAGGCTGGGGATCTTCGGGGGTCGTTTGGTATAAAAGACCTCTGCGATTTTGATCCCTTTAATGGCATCATTACTGCGCGTATCGTCCGCGATGGATTGATAGCCTACATTTGGATCGATTCGTATTTCAGCGAAAGCTTCCCGAAGGTAGAAAACCGTTAAGTGATTTTAAAAACATCGTATTAATTTCTTTGTTTTTAACTTTCTCGACGCAGTTACTAGTTTTTTAACTCTAAAAAAGTATCTCTTTGACAAGGTGCATTCAATTTCTCATTTTCTTTTTGTGAACCCCTGTGGAAATAGGGAAGTTCCCCAATCGCTAATATCGACTTCAAAACGATGACTTGAGTAATATCTTGAGTAATTGTCTCCCATCTTCTTACATCTTGCGCTTCGTGTGCAATTTTTTTTAACCTCATTAATAATTCTCAGAGGTGTGAAAGACAGCTGATTATTGTGTTTTCGTAGGAGATGAAAGTATTTTTCATGTAAAATATCACCTTTACGAATGATGAGTGGATCGAGTCTTTGGAAAACTTTTCGCTTCGTGTTCAATTCCACCAAAGTTTGATAAGCTTTTGAAGCTGACTGGTGAATTTTTTTCCACCCATGCGCAGACATTACGAGTTTGAGAAAGAACCAAGTATTGTGATATTTAAGGAAATAATTTCTCGCATGGAAAGAGCGAACTGTTAATTAATCAAGTCCATTCAGCTAGTTTAGCCTGGTTCATCCACCTCTCGAAGTTCAGAGTTGCTTCGAGTTTTCGACTTATGTATGTTTTTATCTCGATAGTAGTTCAAAGGGGTTTGAGAAAGAGTTTATTCGTGTGTCGTATGGCCGTCATCAACTGTGGACCAAACGAAAAGAACGCCTTTTCGAACGATGATTCATCCTGCCCTTTGAGGAATTATCGCCTCATATTCCATCGTCCCTCCGTTATCCTTGCTTTTGCGGCGTATCCACCGTTTGTCACCCCCGCAAGGAGATCAAAAGTCTCGAGGGAAGTTTGAAACGAGTTCCGTATGATTAATTAACAGTTTCTTGCCCAATTATCGCGTTCTTTACATGATTTTCTCCCCGCATTCAATTCCACTACCGGTATGTCGGCGTTAGCTGGAGGTGTATTGTTTTCCACCCCCGCAAGGAGATCGTGAGGGGCGAGAAAGGGTTTAGTCGTGTGTCGTGTAATAGGGAAGGCGAAAGGAGAGGGCTTGAGTCAATCGCAACCCCACCACCGCAAAGAGTCCGCGAGAGTCCCCCCCTTCGAATCCCCCATCCCGGAGCAAAAAACAAGACAGAGAGAGAGAGCCGATAGCCGAGATGAGGGAGAGTGGGTGGGGCCGGAGGAGGAGCGATGTTTAAACCGGGTCTGGTCGTGGGCTGTCGGCCGACGCAGAAGAGACGGCAGAGGTAAGGAAGGCCCCTCTCTCTCCTCACCGTCTTTTGCTCTGCTGAGAGAACGAAGAAGGAGGAGAAGGAAGAAGGTAGAAGAGGAGGAGGAAGAAAAAGAAGCGCCATAGAACAAGTTAACGGGTCCGTGAGGTTGGCGATACAGACGGGGGCGAAGAATCAGGAGGAGTAGGAGAGGGTGGAGAGGTTGGCGGTCGGAGGAGTAGGAGGAGGCGTGCGACGACGGGAAAGAGAGGCTGGACTGGCCGCCTTGACTTCTTGCTCGCTTGCAGTGTGCGCCGAGATCCCCCGCGGGGATGGTGGCGGACGCAACACGGTGAAGATATACTATGACGGGCAACAGTGGCATCCTCCTCTACTTCATCATTTTGCATCAAGCTTCAGACATACCGGAGGGAAAGGTGTTGGGATAGGAGTGGAAAGTTGACGCTGGAGAGAGAAAACAAACCATTCGCCGGTATTGTGCTACTCTGATCAAAAGACAGCTTGGGGTTCGGTTGAACGTCCCTTCCGTCGGTCGGTGTGCTGTACTTTTGGAATAGCTTCCCTCAAAGCACCCAAGAAGGAGTCGGGTATCACTGAAATTCTCCAAAGTTGGATGGTTGGGTGGGAGAGATAGGAGATAAACTAAACGCCGGTATTAGGATACTCTAAATAAAAGGTGGCTGGGGTAGTGAGGTGGATTACGGTTTTACGTCCAATCTGACCGACGGAGTTCTGTATTCGACGTGCTCCCCTCAAAGCACCCAATAAGGAGTTGGATTGTGCTGGAAAATATCCCACCACCACCGACAATCGAACCGAGGTGCTTCGCATGTGTAGCCAGTGTTCTAACCACAACTCTAAACTTGACCAACCTTTTTCTTTATCGTTTCTACGTCTCATTCATCCCCATGCTACTCCACCGGTCCTCCCCCGAAGCATCCCCGAAGCCGCGCAGTCGTCTGCCCGCGGAGGAAGGTCGAAGAAGCACGTGTTTTGTTCTCCTTAGCTCTCTCGCAGGGAAGTTTCTCTCGGCCACAAGGAGGGATTATTAGCAAGTGTTTCATCCCCTCCCAGGACTCGTGTCTGCCTCCCCTCTTAAGAAGAAGTGTGCTGGATGATCGCCGCTCGTTCGTTCCACTTACCCGGTCGATCAGTCGTGAGGCTGGTTTAACCATCGCCGTGCGGTGAAGTGCCCCTCTATCCTTAAAGATCCCCTTCGACCACGTGGATTTTACCGTGTTCCGTGTTATCTCAATGCCACGTCGTGACAAGGGTGTCATCACACGTTCACCACTGAATAAAGCGCGTAATTAAACGCCTTCAAACGATCAGTTTTCTAGTCGGTCGCGTGCATATAACGGTGAAAATTTTCCGATTAAATTTATGAGTTTTAGTGTGGTAATCGTGCGGGAAGTGCCAGGTGTCTGAAGTTTGTTTTGCTAGTGTGCTGTGATTTCGTCAATTCTTGCAGAATGGTTCACAGAGATGGAATTTTGCGTGTGAAAAGCATATGCCGCGGAAAATATTTGTGGTACATGTAAAAGTAACTTATACCTAGTGCACCTTTGTAGTAGAAAACAGGAGTGCCATTCATTGAGTGAACGGGGTACCTGCAAATGGAATGATTCCGTTTGCTAGCGGAAGCAAAACCGTTGATGTTTTTCAGGTTATTTACGGTGTTTATTTGTGTTTAAAGTTGCACCCATTACGGTTGAGCTCTGATTAGTAAGTCATTTGTGGTTTGCAGTTTTGTTGATTAGGCTTTCACACCACTGTGGTTCACTAATCAAGGAGCCCTTGGTGTCCAGGTATACTTTACTTGAAACTGATAGTGAAAATAGCACATTTTCACGAAGAAAAGACTTTAGAGTTTGTGGAATTAGATATGTTTAGGTACGAAATTTATATTTTTGTGTGAGGAAATATTTGGAATAACAATTAGAATCGTGTGTGTGGAGTGTATGAAGTTTGTAGCGGTGACGATAGTGCACAAAGGTTTTCTGGAAGCAACGGGCTCACATCGCTAGTGACGGGGATGTCACCTTCGCCTTAGTTCTTTCGGGTAACGCATCTTGGCTTAGCCAGAGGATGCACTACGCCCCCGTTCATTTTCATCCAGCCATCTCGAGTGTAGGCGAGGTGTCGCTCATGTCCTTAATGACACCTGAGATCGGCTTCTCCCGGCTGGGTGGTGCCTTCACTCGCCCCGGGCGAATCGCGTTCTGATTGCCCTCCTACCTTAAAACCCGGAGGAGGAAGCGAGCCAGGCTGCACGAGAACAATGACGTGCGAAGACGAGGAAGAGGCGGGTTCCTCAACGCCCCCCGCCACGCCGGGGCGTGGCAAACCCGCCCCCGCTGCCTTGAGGTCCCCGGGCAGGGCCCTACCGGCTGTCTCGATGCTCGAGCGGCACGCACCGTCGAGGAGACCGTCCGAGCACCACCTCCAGCAGCATCACAACCTCCGACAACAGCACTTGCAGCAGCAGCGGGATCAACTGGGGAGCCCGGGGGCCGGAGGTGGAGTCCTGCGGGCACCTCCCCTTGGGATCGCTGCGGCCAAATCTCCATCTCCCCGCTCGACGGCCGGTTCAAGAGCCTACCGTTCTTTCTCTCTTCCCCAGTCACCAGTGACCCGTCATGACTTAGACGATGAGGATTTCGATGAAGATGAGGACTACGATGAGGATCCGATCAGGGGTGCATCTCCGATCCTCCGACGTTTGGTGAAGCAGGACAGCGGGAACAAGGACTCAGGTATCGTGAGCGAGGGGCAGAGCGGAGGCGGAGAGCGGGTCGGGGGCAGAGGATCTGTTTCCACGCCGCCTCCCGCCCCCGAGTCCGGGGCGACTTCTCCCGTCGGGGGCGGAGGGGGTCAGGACGGCGAGGAGGACGGTGTTCACGGCGGAGAAGGGGGTAGAGGAGGTGGCGGGGGTGGAGGAGGTGGGGTGGTCGGGCACCCGGGTGCCTACCAGGTGCAGTTGGTGTCGGAACTGAGGCAGTTGCTGACCCTGAAGCAGCACTACTACCCGGAGGGTGGTTGGGGGTGGGTGGTGGTGTGGGCCAGCGTGGCCGTCCACGCTCTGTCCCACGGACTACACGTTGCCTTCGGGATACTACTGCAGGAGACAATGCGGAAGTTCCCGGCTGCAGGATTGGTTCGCACAGGTCGGTCGCTTTTTCAATATTTTTGAGCCCTTATAATTGATGACGAGCAAGAATGCGTTTTTCTATGTCACATTGCTTCGTATTTGGAGCCCGTTGTCGTTGTCCGACAGTTTAATTCTTCGTGAAGGTTATCATTTTTTTAAAATCAATCGACATTGGAACCTAATTCGGACCCGTATGTCTGGAGTTCACTCCGAGAGTTTTAAACTAATTAAGCTACCGGGATGTCTTCCACTATATGTATTTCATAAAGTCTCAATCGGAATTGGATGTGAAGAGTTTTTTGCAATAAAATATTTTCGAATCGGCGACTTCCGTTAAAACGTTGAAAAGTGTTTGAATGCATTTAATTTAATTTGAATAAACATCTGGCTTGACGCAAATTATCCTTTTTATCGCATTTCTTGTCGATTGAACGCCGCGTCAAATTTAATGTTTATGATGGGAATTGATACCATTTGTATTGCATAATCTCCCTCTAAATTAGTTTTTAATGTGTTCTATCTAAAAATGCAAGTAGAGTTCTTAGGCTACTTAGGCTTACAACTAGCAATCTTAGGCTTTGTATATTTTTATTTAATTTACGCTCCTGGTGAAAGGGGTTTTCGGAAAAAAAATCCCAATTTGCGGTTTCAGCTCCGGAACGATCCAACAATGTTATCCGTCAACTTGAACCATTGTCCACTAGTTCACAGAGAATGCACCTTCATGTTGTTTTACCTCTATTTTTTTTAGGTTTCAAGTAATTCTAGTCCAGGGATTCCCAAGCGTTGTTTTACTGTCTTAGTTATTGAATAGTGTGTAATATGGCGTATTATAAAATGAAACAAAAGGAGTGGGTAGGCGATCTAACCTTAATTGATAATAATATTGAATATATATAAATTACCGAACGATTTAATAAATGGATACTTTTTACGTCAAAATGTAAGCTGTAATATTTAGCATTAAGTACAAAAGAGATTTTTTATAACCCAATTTCCATCTAACCCCAGTCGACCTCCGAGACCGTATTGACCCGTTAGTGCCTTGTTGACTACTGGGGGTCTATCCCAACTACTTGGGAGACCCCTCCTGTAGTCTAAAGATGTTTATGTTTTCTGGGATAAAAATGATCTAATCGGGGTATCCACTAATCGAATCCGGATGTGATAGTCAGATATTTCTTGACCTGATGCTTCTAATTCTTCACTGGAATCCAGCAATGGTAAGTATGTCCTACCTGGATTGGGATTGATAAGAGAGGCCCAGTTTCACAACCTCTTGTTAAATAAATTATCCATATGATAATCGAAGATTATTCGTTCTCCCATCGGTAACTTTTGCGTCGAGAAACAGAAATATATAAAAAAAATAAAAAATAAAAACAGCACAGTATGTAACAATCAAGTTTACGAAAAGACTGATTCATCTTGTGGAAAGCGTTAACCGGGCATAGTACAACGCGGTCCACGTTTGGCTAACCGAGCGAATGGAATAAAATGAGGAGAAAAAGGGATGAGAATACGCAAAAAATAACTAAAACTGAAAGTTACATCGTTAGTGCTATGTTATTGAAGGTTAAAAAACTTGCTAAAAATATTATTTGCAATTTTATATTACTATTTTCCTCTTTTTTAATTTTTTCCGCTTACATTCTTATTTTTCGTATTGCTGAAATTGTTTATGTGTCTACAGTCTAATTTGCTGCAATTGAAATTGTTGTGTGTTTTAGATGCATCGGCCGCCTCGGCTAGTTAGTTGCTCATAACTGTTTAATAGTTTAAAAAATATAATTCAAGAATCGTGGAAACTGAGGGATATCGTGGGAGAACTGTGCTTCGCTCCCGCAATGTGTCCGAAAGTGCATCCTTAGCCAATTAAGCCGATTCGAATCTTCAAAACGACCCAGTCCTCTGTCGACTTGGTCCTTGTTTACGTTTTTCGCTCCATTTCGGACGCGAGGCTTTGATTGTCCTCATTGATATTCCACGCTCGTATCCCCGGGGACTTGAGGCGAACTAATTTGGCAGTAGGTTTTCAGGTTCTGGAATTCTCAAATTGCGGAGCAATCCATATTCTTTTTCTTCCTTTAATCCCGCCCTACCTTTGCGTTTTATTTGTGGTTTCAACTGCCCCGAGAGCTGTTTTTCAATCGAAAATTTCTTTTCATGCGGGTTGCCGCCTCATCCTTTAAAAATCTTTTTCCTTTATGTTTTCTTAAGCGGAGGGCGGTATGAGGGACCATTACCTATGTGATCGAGAATTCGGATTGGATTTTACAATTCGAGGAAAATCACGTAATAGGCTCTTAAAGATCCTTTATTGATATCGCAGAAGTATGTAGTATTCGGAAATCCTTAGATCAGGAGGGATGATGTAATCGTGGATGAGCCGACAAAAGAGCAAGAGTTGAACTCTGTTGTACGTCACAATCTACCTAGGCAAGTGCCACAAAGTTCTTCAATACCAAAATAATTTTTTAGTTGTGAACTCTCCTATTGAAAAGCTGGGATACGTATTCAAAAAGGGTTATAAGTTATTGAACGTCACTAATATCGAGGTCATCATGTCACAGTTGGAAGAATTGTTATTTTTTAATTCATCGGTATTCATTTGTTATTATTAATTTCTTAATTTAAATAATAAAGTGCAGATGTACACAAAATGAAGTGCACGTTGTAAATCCCAAAATATATGTTCGGTGACATGCTGACAAAGGACTAAAGAAACAATTGAATATCTAAATCGCAATGTGGAAAAAGCAGAAACTAAACCAAAACTAACAGATTCTTTATATCATAACCAAATGTAGTTATTGTCATTTACCGTTTTCTAACTATTCTTAATACATATAAACTTGATAAAAAGGGCCTAAATATCTCTTCATGTAGCTGACTTCAGTATGCGGAATATAGGTTTATGGAGACCGTGAGTCTCTGACGTCGCCATTTCGTGATTATGAATGCTCGGAAAATTCGTGTACTCCATGGAAAAGAGGCTTGTTCCCTATTTTTTTCTATTTGGACATCCATGAATCCGTGACTTGCATCGCTTTCCCTGGCATGAGAACTAAGATCGCTTTAAATAATCAGTGCTATACAACTCCTCTATCATTGTTCCTGTCAACATAAAGTACACAGGTTGCGGTTATCAAAATACAAGGATTGACTTACAATACTCCTCGTCTCTTGGGCGTCTCTGGGGACTCAGAATTCTCTTTATCGGAATGGGAAAGGTGAATGTTCGCTAATAGCTTCCCAAAAGTGACATCTTTCTTCGTGCCCAGCATTTTTCGAACAAGTGAGTGGTCGAGGGTATTACAGATTGTTCGTTCCACCGTTGGAGATGCACCGAAGGCAGTTAGTTGCGCGTGAACCTACAAGGAGGTATCCCATTAGTTTTCCGGGAATCCTAAATTCTACTCTACTTATTTTATTATTTATTAAATAAGTCGTTACAATTAGGCAAATGGCCTGGTGGCAACGGTCTAGAATGAAACATAAGAAATGAAGTTGAACACAATTAAAAATTTTATTCTTAAATAACTAATTTAATAATAACTCTTATTTATGAAATTAATTCTCTTTTCTTTCACAAAAAGAGAAGTTTCAGGCGTGATATGGTGGAATTTCAGCATAATGAATCACAGAAAATGACAGTTTTCCACTAGCAAAAAAGCTCCGTTTTTCACTCCGTCCAGTTTCTTCGGTGGCTGATGACGAGTGGAACCCCCCCCCCCACCCTTCCCCCTTTGTTCCCAACTGACTCTTACGTAATGTTGCCTATGACAACGCCTCAGTCTAATGATACTTGTCAACGCCTAACCTGTGCCTAACGGCTTGCCTTCTTTTGGTCTTTCCTGTATTCTTAATGGTTACTCGCTTTTTTGGTGATTCCTTTAAACCTTTTGGGGTGTTTTCCCTATTACCCCTCCCCGCTGCCTTCCTATGGTCGCCTTTCCCCTTTCCCCTTCCCCCCTCCCCTGCTTCATTTTGGCTAACCTTCTCCTCTTTCCCAACCACCTCCAACCCCACAATCACCTTCCTCCCCCTCCTACCTACCCCACCTCCTCCTCTGCAAATTTTGTATTTATACCCGATCTGTTTTTGTTCATGTACCTGATGATGATGCAGTTCATCGAAACCATGGTCGTATTCAATTTTTTCTGTTGGTTAAATGCCATTTCTGTGCTTCATTATACAGGGTGTTTCAAAAAGGACTTGACAACGGTACGGTTTCAAATGCAAACGTTTTCTCAACACACGCCAAACCGTCGTATGTGGGACTTGCAGCTCACGAAATGCACGCCGGGTCGATTTCGTAGGGCTGTTGACAAAACTTTGTCTCACTTGCTCAACGACTTCGTCAGATGTGCTTGGACGACCTGAGGATTTCTTATGTTTTACTGAGCACCCTGTTTCTACAAAACATCTATGCCACTCATAAATTGTAGGCCTACTAGGAGGATCTTTAGCGTACTTGGTACGAAAATTACGCTGAACTGTTGTCGCCGACTTCGATTCTTCAAACCAAAACACACAGCTAGCACGCTCGGGTCCAGTGAAGGCAGCCATCTTTATCGTAACTGCCGCTAGTGCTTATGCGGCGCGATTAGGCACTAGCGGACTACGCGAGTCAATACTTGATGTGTTTCCCTTTAAAACAACACTAAAACGAGCTCTGTACCTTTTTGGAATAATTTTATATGAATTTTCGAAGTTGTAAAGTCCTTTTTGAAACACCCTGTACCTTTCTTTTACTCTTTCACTCCCTTTTCAGTGCTAGGGTATGTTCCCGTTGTCTATCCTCCATTACTTCCCCCATCTTTTATCCAAATACTGAAATGTTTGTATGTTCAAGGGAGGGCGATTCTTGCGTATTGCGGTGTCAAATCCTTGTTATCACGGCTCTTTACTTCACTACTTCGAGCTCCCTCGCCCCGCCAAATGGTCATCATAATGCTTTGATTTCAACTAAATTTAATGGGCCAGAATCCCGCGTGAAACATAATTAGGACAAAGAAAACTAGTGCGTGTTTATTAAAATAAGATTTGGTGGCATTAAAAATGAGGCCTGAGTTAAGCCACGCTGAATATACTTTTTCAAGTGAATAGTTATCTTCTTCCAGAAAGGGCTCCAGTTACGAGGAAAGTTATGCTACAGCTTAAGAATTCATACCCATAATTCCAGGCAGGTTCATATTTCCCTTCATCAAGAGTACAAAACCCCATTTATGTTATATATCATGTGTAAAACTCATAAAGTTCGCATATTCGGATTGAAGAGATAAAATAGCGTAGGAAGTAATTTTAAATGCTAATAGTAGGTTTCATGAGTTAATGATTTAGTAAAGAAATAAGAAATAGCGTTATAAGGCATTCATGCCATGGTCTATGAAGGTATGACTATATTTTTCTCTTGCTTTATTTCTATCATTGCGGTGGCAAAATATTACGGTCATATTATCCAGTGGTAACTATGATTGCGGTTAAAAGAACGTCCTTTTGTGAAATGGACCAACTAATGGAGAGAATTGAAATGAGACACAGAATATCTTGTTCACTCCTCCGAAAGCACGCGGGATCTTCATGCAAGACACAGTGAAATAAAAAAGTAATTGTGGTGATGAAAATAATATCATTACTACAATCTTTGGTAGCTAAAAAAAAACCTGGAGGGGAAATGAAAGAGTCGAGTGTTATAGGTGAAGTGAAAATGTCCTGCTGAGTCCTAAGTATGACATCGCCGGAATAAATTCGTTATCTGAATCTCATAGATTTTTTTTCATCTGAATTGATAGGTGCGTAACTCACAGAAAGCTACAATAAAAGAGGTTGAATTCCATTTTAGAAAATGTGGTCTATATAGGCTTGTCTCCATGCTCTTATTCGTTACATCAAAACTGAAATCTTAGAATGAAGAAAGCACATGTGATCTAGAATGTCTCTTGAGCAGTTCTATTTATATTTTTTTAAATTAAAACGAACTTGTTTTCACTTAACTTTTATTGTCACTTTCAAACAAACTGGAATCTCGTTGAAATTTTGAAGCCGGAAATCGTCGGCAAAGTATTTTTTCGGGTAAAAAACTTGTACTTCGTAAAATGAAATTCCTCAGATGTAGCCCGAGATTGTGGAGCAGAATAATTTACCTCTTGGAAGGGAATATGTCGCCCATATATCTCGAAAAACGTCTCTAATTCGGGGTTGTTCACATTCGGGGCCCGTTAAGAGGATTTTGCTGTTTTACCAACGTTCGAAAACAGACAGCACGAGGGACCTTCAACCGAAGATCCGGCGATTCCGGCCACGTCTCCCGCGGCCTCCGGGGTGGAGTGTCCCGCAGTTGGAAGTCCGCTCGCTAAGTCCTTGCGTCGACCGATCTCGTTTTCTCTCTCGCTCGAACATATCCCTCCCCTCCCCTTTCTGTAGGATCGGGAAGGGAGTGGCGGGGAGGGGGCAGGTGGGAGGACATCAATGGGAGCCGCCCCACACCTTCCCCCCTCCGCCCCACCCTTGATATTCCACCCCCGTGCCCCCCACCCGCCGACTTTTCTGGCCCCCGGAGAGTGGCATTGTTCCGGGATTTTTCCGGAGCCGGAGGAGAGAGAGAGGGAAAGAGTTCGTGGAATGGTGGTAAGAGGATGAGTTAAGAGTGGTGGTTGGACAAAAAAAAAAGTTTTTCTCTCTTTTTCGATCAAAAAGGGAACAAAAAGCGATGATTCTCGCGTCGGGCAACTAACGTGCCGAATGTGTAACATTCCGAACGGTGCTCTCTTCTCCCTGCAATCTTTTTTTTGCTCTCATCTATAACCCTTTTAAATTTCTTTTATGCCATGTGGAGAGAGACATTTGGCAACGCCTTTTATCACCCACCGCCTCCCAAAGAGAGATAGAGGGCACCTGAGGATCATTGCGGTATGTTCGCGAGTGTAATTCCGAGGAAAGTTAGACCGTGTTGACACAGCGCGAAATTTCCATGGAGAAAAAATCATCTGCCAGTTAGTCCTTAGAGAAGGGACGTATATCGTGTTAGAATGGTGAAAGCGGCTAGGCTTTGCTTCCTGCTATTTTCTGCTTCTTGCTTTATTGCTAGGCTTTGGTTCCTCCTGTGATATACTGACGAAAAGGAACCGGCAGTACACCATAACCGAAGTTGGCAAGGAAAGCTGCACGTGTCATGTTCACTACAAAAACTAGTAACCTTGCATTCTCTATATCAGCTGTATTCAAACTGTTCCACGAACTCTTCTCAATAGTTACACAAACTATTGTTCATATTGTGTTTCACAGCTTTTAGAGGGATTAGGTTGGGAACCACTAGATACTTGGAAGCTACACGCTAGGCTTCGATTACACATCCCTAGGTCGACCAGGAAAGATAAAATAAGAGAAATACATTGACGAACAGATAAGTACAAAAATTCGTTCTTCCCTCGCACAACAAGTGACCATAATAAAAACTGAGGTCCACTGAAAACTCTGCCGAAATACACTTCACTTCTTCACCTCCTAATTACATTCTCCTTAACACCTTCATATTGCTTGTGTCCTAATACCCCCTGCCATATGCCCATGCGGCGTAGTATGTAGACATATTTTATTCTGTCTTATGTCTGCTTCACACGATACATGATTCAGTACAAACCTAGTATACTAGCCGGTACTAGAGACTGAGGAGAGAATCAAGAATGAATGTTGTCGTCCTAGAAGGTTCTCACGATCGTTAGAACTTGTAAGACTGGCAAGTGGTATTTTCATTCATAACTTAGTCATGTCTTCTAAAACACTAAAGTAGCCAATCAATGGCAGCAAGCAATTAAAGCGACAGTTGGAACATTTTTATTTATCGTTCATTTCGTAGCCTGAAAATTACTGTTAGCCGGAAGGAGGAATAGATGGTGCTGATTTCATTGTGTGAAGATCGCACAGCTGCTATAAGAGGTATTGTGATTGGTCGACGGCGACTAGGTCCAAAAGTGAGCCGGCATCAAACTTCTACCCAATCAATTATGAACTCATGTAGTTTAGCCAGTATATAACGATTACGATTAAATCCAGAATGCTGGTTTTATATCACACGATTCTAGAAAGCTACCATACTAGCAAGTATCCTCGAACCTGTGCTGGATAAATTATCGTGAGAAACGGGCTCTAGTCTCTATTAACACGTTCATAATTGTATACGCGTAATGAAAGATTATTGAAATCAAAACATTTTTTAAATGTTAAACCTAACCTAGAATTTATGTGATTATTTATTTCTTTACGAGGAAGAGCTCCATTATATTTTTAACTCTCATTAAGGTTTCGTGAACGGAAAAAGTCTAAATTTCCCTTTCCCTTCCTCATTTCACGATTAGTATTCTCTTCTTACGAACTCACGAACAATTATTGACTACTGCCAAATCAGATCGATACCGTAATCCGTTAAATAACCCGTTAATTTTCGACCACCTCTCCCATTACCATTTCCATATTCCCTTCCTTTTTCTTCCCTCGTGTCCCGAGGCTCTTTGTCGCATGTCCCTCGGCGGCTTGCAAAGTAGCATTTAGATGTAGATCACAGGCATTCTACCGAACAAATACAATGCCCATGGACAGACCTGCCTATTATTCTCCCAACCGAGGAGAGTTTTTCTTCCATGTTTTTTCCGTAAAGTAATCTTAATTTCAATATTAATTCCCTTTTTCAATAACAGAACTACGTTTTAGTCATTTTTAATCCAATTTCTAATGTTTTCTATACTCTCTGCTTTTGATTATACCCCTTAAGTGCTGGCATTTGATGGCTCTTCGTCAAATTTTGTTTCTCAGTGCACCAAGTTATTTGTGCATCCTATGGGATTATAACTACCATTGACTTGTGCCAGGGGTTTTTCGTCTAAGCTCCGACAATTTATACCCAGTCACCTCGCCTTAAGCCTGAATTTGACACGGTCGTGATTTTGGATTAAAAAATATATGCGTAGTTCTCCACCAACAGCTCCGTAATAGGATTGAGATCAACACATATTCGGAACGAGAAATATATCACAAGAACGACACACAAGAGCTACCGAGGACCGTTAGAAGTACACAACTCCGGAAGAACGGTGAGCGAAAAAACTCAGAGCGAAGCACGTATCTGTGAAACAATAAAAGATTCTTTTCTAGGAGCTGTGATTTCGCGGATTCTGTCACCGCACCTGGTCGTTACAAAAAGATCAACTGGACAAAATCACGGATAGTAAATTCACACCCCATGTATAATTATTTATACGTGAACAAAATATCAAAATTGTTCCAAAATGGCGATCGGATTGGTTTTGACCCTCTGTCAAGACATTCGAATGTTAGAACTCACCCGCCGATCGTAATGATGTAAATGGCTTCAGTCATCTTCAGAGACCAGGTACAAATTACCTCAGTTTTCTGTCGCCCCCCTCCCCCCCCCCGTAACAAACCAACCAACGTATGAGAAGGTGGCGGGGAAATGATTTCAGGGGGTGTTGCTGTCTATAAAGGGAAGAAGGCTGGGGTGGGGTGGCGGTGAGTGAGCGGGCGGACATTAGAGCTGCCGGGGGCAGAGGAGCGATTCCGGGTAACTCGAACACGTGGCGCGGAGATTTTTAGGTGGATCCTCATTCGGAGGCCCTCTGGCAAGCAGAATAGCTATAGGTGTAGCGAAACTTGGTGGCACTCGCTTGTTAAGAGTATGACGCAAGGGAGAGGAAAGCATACAAGTGATGTGGGTTAAAGTGGCTGAGTCTTCCTCCAAATGTCACTCCGGGAGTCCTTCGGTACCTTTGCTCGCTCATCGACGCTTGATTCACCCTCAGTGATCTCTGATTCTCCGCTGGTGAGTGCCACCAAGTTTCGCTATACCTATACTCCCTCGGCAAGTATCGATTATTGATGCGTAATAATTGTTGTTATTAGCACATTGTTATCAGTGAGCAATTGGCTCGGTAGTAACATAAAAAAAATTCAAGTAAAATGTCAAATCATGAAATGGTTAAAATGTCCAAATGCAAGTGTATAATAAGATGAAAGAACTTGTTTCGTGTGACTTCTAAGAAATTTCAGCTGTATGTTATAATGCATTGCGTCAGATTTGAAATATATTTAACCTTTTCCTAAAAATATTTACATTCTTTCCAGTATAATTCTATTCAAATATGAGAAGTGTATTTCGTTTTTCTTTTGTGACCGGTAGTTTATCTTGAACTGGTGATATTTTTATCCCACAAAGCTTGGTTTATTTACGTCCTTTCCAAGTTCTTCCCTCGCTAGCATTTAGCTAACTATTCTGTACATCCAACAAATCCTGCTTCTTTTCCTTATGAGCTGTAAACTCTCCCATTCCGGTACATTAAATATTTATGTTACTCTCTCTTTCTGCTTTTGTGTCTCCCTAATGATAATAAATAAATAAATAAATATATATATATATATATATATATATATATATATATATATATATATATATATATATATATATATACATATATATATACTATGCTGAATACTCGGTGGAGGGTCCTGTATAGTTGCCGAAGTTTAATGATTCCTCAGGTGGCCATATTACAACCTTCCATTACAAATTTCGTGCCATTTCTACAGTCTTTTTATTTAATCGCAGGCTTTCGCAACGATTGGTTACTAATAGGGAGATGACCGAGTTATACAAAATGGGGTGCCATATGACGGCCCAACGTTTCGCCCCACGTTGCAGCTAACGTTTTCAGAACCAAAGTGCTTCTCAGTCTTTGAAGATTTTGTTCCGGCTAAAGGCACTCACTGCAATGCTAAACGAAACTTAGTGCCTTCGAAAACCGGCCACAAGCGAAGAATGAGCACTAAGTTGGCTGTGGAAGTAGCTGATGTTCTTCCCATGCTGAAGACCTGAGTTCGAATCCCTGCTGTGGCGGAGGTTATACTGTGTTTATACTTAGAACACTATTACCCTGCATGAGTGACGAATGGAGAGAACTTTTAGTGCGATATTCTGTTCATCGTATGGAACGTTCACTCTTTATAACCCAATTTAATAAAACAATTAACCGCATTTTAACCCGTTGGTTGGAGAAATAGGAGATAAGAGTTCCATTGGAGAAAAATGCTGGTTGCCAAACTGATGTATTGAAGTCACAATGGTGTACCTACAGATTTAATGAAATACACGTACAGAGGAGCCTCCTTTCCATTTAAATAAAATGTTACCTACCTCAAAGTCACTGAGGTTAATAGAGTTAAACTTTGGACATCATAATAGCTTTAATTGACCTTAGGCTAGTTCAGATGCTGGGTATCTTTCAACTCTTGCGTTCCCCAATAATCAGGAAATCGCAAACCTTACACCTCTTATTGATAAGCGCGATAGGTAATTAAGTAAGTAACAGTAAGGCTTATATCGTATGTATAGAATTTCAACAGGGTAAACTTGTGTATTCCTTTTTATTTCTATTGGTTTTAAGCCGTGGAATCGCCTCATTTGCTAATTGACTTTCACTTTAACTAATCATAGCGCGAATCATTGTTAAGATGAACATTTTTCTGTTCCATTCAAATTCGCCTTAGATACTGGTCATGAGTTCAGTATTTCCCAAATATATTTACCGAATTGCTTTGCAATTTGAAATCAACCTCCAGGAATGCAATTTTTTTGTGGAAAATCAATATAATTCCTGATCCTTCTTCTAAACGCAGGTAGTATTAGTGGTCATGCGACATACAAAGATGTTTATAACGTTGTGTATCCTCGAAATATTTTTGGTCAAGAGAGTAAATGACTTAAAAATGACCCTTCGCTTGCTGTGAAATTTTCAATTAATATTGACGAACTTTACTAAATCGGTCGTGAATAAAATTACCACTAAAGGGATCCCTAAGAGAACCTGTTTAACCTAACCTGGCGAGCAATATAAAAACTGCTTAAACGATTTCCTTCTAGTGAACCCGATTCAGGCTGTATAATCAATGACCGGGTCAAAGGTATTCTGAAAGCCGTAATGAGTAGGTATTAGAAGGAAAGTCTTTAATTTAGAAGATAATTGAAGGTCGTAGTCTTTCGGTGTTTTGTGATCATACCCACAAAAATGCGAGGGAAACGTTGAGTCACGATATTCTTCTTTCGCAGCCTGACGTGAAGGCAGTTTTCACGAAGAGGAAGTTATAATATGGGCCAGTTTTATCAATAATTTTGAATTTGTTCGTGCACTGAAAATTATCTTGAGCATGCTCATTGACGTAGACACTAATACCCTCTTAATTTACTACTCGAAATGCAATTTGAAATCTGAAATATGGGGAACTGGTAGCAATTTACACGTTAAATGGCGGTTACTTGTCAATATTAAACGAATCCGAGTCGCGAAAATCCTTCAATCCTTCATTCGTTATCATAGCGAATACGAAAAATAAGAAGAAATTAACTTTGATTTTAAATTACGTATGCGAAATAATTGAAATGTGGTGATGAAGTTGAAAATGTTGAGTTCTGGATGGTGCTATTTTATAATCCTGTGGCAATTGATTGGGATTAGAAATATGTTGCATTACTTCAACTGGATTATTGAGTTATGTACAAAATAGAGCTCAACTTATGTCTAGTATCTGCCTTATTTCCTTACAAGTTCTAGTGATTACTTGTACTCTGGATCACTCCAAAACTACGAGTGGATATAATTGAGATAAAAAACTGTTCTCAATTCATTTCCAATTCGTTCACCTGGTAAGCTAATCTCTAAATACCTATAGTCTGGAGGAAAACACTTTTGTAAACTGTGATTTTCGCTTCACTAGACAAGAACGTATTCCTTTATATGCTTCAAATGCTATCTACGACTTTCCTCCTAGCATTCCCACGCCTATTTATCTTCATACCTACCTTTCAGTGCTCCACAAACATTCAACCGAGTTACACCAAATCATCCTTTTTTTCAATAATCTCATCACCCACCCTCGTGATACTATCATTTTCACTAATCTCCCAGTAAAAAAATAAGTCTTCTACACTATATTAGGTATTAAAACATCCTAACCCAAGCGGGAAACAAACCCGTGACTCTAGAGTTTTCGGGCCTAGGTTTTACTATCCGGGCACGCGCGGGCGGTCCAATGAAAGACAACTGGACAAAAGGAAGAAATAAAAACTTTCCTTGCCAGTCACCCCACCTAATAACTTATCTAAAACATTCATACGTCTCACGTAATCTTGAACTACATACCTCCCACTAACGGTCACGTAACGCTCAGGAATATACTGACTTGCAGTATTGGAATGTTTGTAAAAATTATCTTGTATCTCGGTTGCCTGTCAAAGGTGGAAGGGAGAGCATGTATTATTCCGACAGGCTGTCGACTCAATAAACATTTTTCAGAACCTCAAATCTCAAATCTCCACTCCACATTCTTCCAACGCCTCCCAACCTGCCCCAATAGCCCCTCCCCACCATGCTTTATTCCCCTCCACGGAGATAAAGGGGGGAGAAACCCCCTTTATCTCCAGAAGAGTGAAATGAATTCCCTCAATGACTCCCTCATTACATTCAAGGCGCTCTACCAATGAATATTGGTGGATTTATAGACATCATCATCGGTTATTCAAAATGGCTAATCGGCTCTGTATGGTACCCTATCTTAAAGAGTAAATGCTTAATAATATAAATCAACTGTTTTTGGTTGGTTTGCGCGAACATCATTTTTCGACATTTGGCCAGCTTTTTTCGATTTTGGCCCACTGTGCGTCGGTACTTCCTGATTGGTTCACTTCCACCACACATGGAAGAGACTCTTCCTTGCAGAAACGGCCATAACAAAAAAAAACTTGGCGCCAGCAGAAAGTGCCCCAACAAATCAGGAGCCACCTGAAGGCGTCTGTTGGAACGCACGTGGAACTTGTCTAAAAAAACGACATGGCGAACACAAAAAAGATGCTGCATGACTGTCTACGCAACGTTGAAGCCTCGGCACCAATCATGTAAGGCATCGAAAACCATCTTTGAAATTTAATACGTATTTACAGTAAAACTACTCTCTCTTTGTTCATTATCTTGTATGTTTTGCTTAACTTTGGTTAAAGGTTGCCCTGGCCTCGGGATTCTTCATAATACTGAAAATTGCATTGGGGTATATGGTGGCGAGACGGAAATACTGGCTTCCCCAGCTACATTAAGCGAAAACTCCTAAAATTTAATTACTCCAATAATAGTTTGGCTTATGCTCAACTTGCAGTCATAAGCATTAGTTTTGTTTGGGAAAAATACGTATTATTGAAAAGCAGAGAAAATTGAGCATTGCTTGTGATACATATGTGCTTCAACCTTATTTGGTTTTTCTAATATTTTAGATTCAAAATCAGAATTTTTTTAAATCGTCCTTCAGCCCGCTCATCCTCGATATACGTTAGGCAGCGTCACGTACGTGATCACATCCGTATATTCTCGTTGGCTCTCATTAAATCTGCCACTTACATTCATATAATTCACGGAATAACTAGCATTAAAGTTTCAAAAAGAGGCATTTCAATGGAACAAATGTGCTGTATATTTCATTATCTCTGGAAATCAGCTCTACAAAAATTACTATGTTCGAATACGAGATAGCTGTGATACCTTTCTTGCTTCATTATCATCAACTGGGTACATAAAAAAAGCATGTTGCATTCGCGATTCATTTTACTTATTTCATCTTGTGCATGACATTTGATTTCTTAATTATTATTATTCTCTCTCTATCTTTCTCTCTGTTAGCAATTTTTTACGCACGACTTATTCCCAAAGTCGTCATTTATCATGGCATTGACAAAAGGTTCACCTTAAGAGAATGCGCAAATCGGTATTAATAAATATAATGTGTCAGTATGCACGTCCGTATTTTAAAGGCACGCAATGATTCTATTGCATCATTGGTCGTAGATACACTAACTTTAGGGTTTAGTGTAATACATGTTGGTGACTACTCACCCCCTGCCATACACCCTTGAGTTGGCTTTCGGGGTATTTAGTAGATGTAGATGAATCGACTGGTGGTTGACCAATTCCAAAAACAGTTTTAATGGAAAAGAAATGTTTTAGTTAAGGCGTTTTGGAGTCATGGAAGACGATGATGGAACGTACCAATGTTACATTGTGTTCAGACAAGTCATTTATAGGGAATTATATTTTCTTAGTGTATATTACGTTATGAAAAACCTTGTGTATTTTGTCCATTCGAGGTTTTTCCTAACCTCTCAAATCGAATCGAACCACAACATATAAATAAAAATTTTCATAGTATGCACAGTGCACACCTCTTTTGTTAGGCGCTGTTTGTGGTGGGGCCGCTATGCTTGTATTTACTTTTTTAGAATATATTACCATGTCGATAAAATAATGTTAATCAAAGTTATTATGAACTACAATATTGAGATGAGAAAAATAATTCAGATTTTGAGTGCTTTATTGATAAACGATATGATTTTAAAAGCATGACCATTACTCACGTGAGATGATATAACATACTTAACCTAAGCAGTTGTAGCAGCATAAAAACTCGTCATCAGCTATTTCAGTTTTCTCAATGGTAATGCTTTTGTCGATTCATTGGGTCACCTTCTGTTTATTCGAGTTTCACTGTTGCTTACCTTTCCTTTAATGCCACCATTTTGATTTTTTTAAACTTTGTCCTGATCGTTCAGTTTTATTGACCGCTATAAAATGCTGAAAATCGAACGTCTTCGGACCGCTTTTAAGTCCACAAATTTCTCAGGTCTTTCCCTCCGCGACTTATGTGGCCCATCCAAATCCGGCATTTATTCGATCATCAAATGACTTCTGGGTGTGGAGGGAGGAACCATTACTTCGATTTTATCGATTAAGCCGTGAAATTTCCGTCCTAATTATCCTCGTGTTTGCTGAACGCCTTCTGTTCAAAAAGGATATCCATTTTTACGAGCCGAAGCAAGTAGAAGCAGAGGAGAGTTAAGTTCACGGTGGCTGCCAAGAGTAGGTAGTGGTTTACAGAAATGGAGGGTACAGTACTAGATTTTGGTACGTATTATGCGCTTCATCTGTCTACAGGGGAGCGTGCATTATTCTTAAAAGCTACATGTATGTAACGCTCATTTAATTTAAAGAATATAGTCGACAAATAACTTCGTTTTACGAAGAGATTTCTGGTTTAAATTAAGCACATACTGCGGTTTCAAAACACTAGGTCATTGGGAATGTGGCGTATCACGTCACTGAACGGTATTGCTGCCGGTAATCCGACGCGTAAAGGTGTTCAGATCACATAAGATAAAAAGAATGTATTTTTTCCTTTGTGGAAGACAACGCGCTGGCGTGATTTGATCTTTCCTTTTTAAATAGACGTAGAGAAGAGATCTGCTTCCGGTCAGTGACGTCAGGTAATAAAGATGCCGTTTCCTATCACGTGAGCTTTTGAAAGTTGTATGCTCTTTTTAAAGGAAAATGTTAGTCTGCGATTGACGCACATGAATATGCATTATATATTCGAGTTGTCAGGTAAATTTTCTATCGTGTGCACGAGTCAAATATGACGAAAACATTTCATGAATGCTCTTAATTTTATACCGTACCGTTTAATCTGAGATACTTAACTTATATCTTAGGCATCTTCCATGCCCACGGTATTATTCGGAATTTCGTCCTCTGGGTCATGATAATTCTCGCATGTGAAGGCAGTAAATTATTGCACGATTTCATTTAAAAATTCCATGCTTCACCAACACTTAATATTTAATGCAGTAATTATCACATGCGGGCAGGACAAGAAACACTGAATTGGTGAAAATATGCGATAAAATAGTTATCTTCGAGTGCGTAAATTATCACGAGTTTCACGAATCTACCTTCTGGTTACCAATGGCCATTGGACTTATTCTTTGATGGGTGAAGGACTCCTTATTAGCCGTGCGGCTACGGAAAGATTTTCACGCAACGGATGTCATCTAATGACATGGCCATTCTTACTCTCGGAATGAAGGCTGGTAATCGTAAAATTTACGCTAGTGAAACTATGTTTGAATTCGATGAAGCACTTTTTGGAATCACCTGGTGGGATGCAGGCTAAGATTTTACACCAATCAGATGAAGTTAAAGCCAAGTGGGAAAAAAGCGCAGCGACATTTCGATGAATCGAGTTGGTGTGATGGCTAGATTACGGTGTTCGAATATCGGCCTTGATGGATATTTTTCAAAAGTGTAATCCATTATCTCATATTGGTTGTCATACGCAGAGACCTTGAAATTCAGGATTATGTCCATCCGATGGTACGTTAAATCGTGGACAACTTTGCGTCTTTAGTTAGAGGCTGACTAATGCTAACACTGAATTTCTCCGCACACTATTCCCTATCTTCAATTAGTCATTCCCTCACCAATCTACCCACCTATTATCAAAGGCAAAAATGATCTCATTTGTGGGTTACTTTCCACTAATAACCAAACAATCGTTAATTAAAATCGTGTTCGCATTCAAGCGAAACTCAGTCGAAAACTTTCGCTTCCCACCGACATTTTACAGATTATTTTAGTTGAATTAAAGTTACAGATTAGGGGATTTTTCTCTCTTTGAAAAATTAACTAACCAACAGATGTCACAACCATGTATCAACCCTTTTGCTGCAACATTCTGTTATATCCGGATATGTATTTTCATTCGCTCACTTCGGAGTTCGACTGTAACCCCAAAAGTGAAAACATTATAATCCCTCTACTATGGGTTTCAAGTGATTACCCTAATTTGTCGATATTGGTGGTACAAAGAGTGGTAAATATACTAACATGCAGGAACGGTTAAAATAACGATGTAATTCCTGCATTAAAATAATCCAATATAATGTTAAAAATTCATATTTGTAATGCATTTGAGATCTGATACACATAAGAATAGACTTCAAATGCAATTTACGCAGTGAAAGGGTTTAAGGATTAAGATAATGGCGATGGATCTAGGAGAGTTTGAATCTTTTGGCTCTTTAATTTGAAGCAGGGAAAATAGAGGTGTAAATGACCAGCTTTAGAAGTGACAAGTGTATATTAAAATACAGTGTATTAGCAGGTCCACCACAAGTCCGTTTCCATTTGGAAATGTCTTCAAAACAAGATTGCCGTAATAACATCAACAGGACTTGTAGCTATTCAAGGGTTTTTCGATAAATCAAGAAAATGGGTTACTTAGTGATGAGCAAATTTTATCATCCCGAGTCAAGCAGAGATCCGTAAAATTGAAGTGGAAAAGTAGTGTAAACTGGAGCGTGTTAAGGTTTCACCTTCGCCGCCTCCTTTTTCACCATCCTGGAAGGTGGAAATTACGTCATAATAACGGTATCTTGAGGGCAGTAAAAATAAGCCCTTTAAGATAACATTTTATTTTTTATAATGGAACTGGCGCATCGCTTAAAGAAATTTGCTTACGTTTAGGAGAGAATAATATATATCGTCCAATTTTATAGGGCCGGTAGGCAGGCATGCGCGCTCCCACCATGATGGATGGCGCTATTTAATTTACACACAAGAGCGCGCGAGGGAACCAGGTTGAGAAACTGGTCCTGAGGCTGTCTTCTTCTTCATTTCGGCTCTGAGATGGCGGACTGGGAAAAAGATTGTATGTAGAAAGGCTAGACACGCTTGGGTGGCCTGTTATTTGACTGTGGATTCAAGTTATTTGTAGATATTTTTTGGCTTTCTCTGACATAGCGATAAAATTACACTATGACTCACTATTGAATGAAATCGTTAAATTTATTGAAACAAAAAATAATAGTTTGATCGTTTCAAGGAACCATGCACAAATATTTTCCATCGAATATGAAAACAATTATTGTGTCTCTATTCTTTGGATTAGCTCAGGAAAATATAACTATTCGATATTGTTAATTTTTTTATATTTATATTAATTTACATTTTCTCATTTTCAAATTCTTGTTTACTTAAAAGAGCAATATTTACATATTGGTCACTCAATTGCGGCCTAATTTCTTTCAACGTTCCATTCAATTTTGTAGTGCTTAAAATGATTACATAGTGTACAATTTGGGAAAAAAATTGTTGATAAAATATAACAATTTGTTTAAACTATTTTTATCAATTTTGATTTTATTGGACCTTAAATTGTTTAAAATGATTTTAAAGGTAAAATCTAATAGCTTTGAAAAATATTGTCAATGGAATTTTTATCTTCTTTTGGCTTCCATAAAAAGGTTTAATCGATGCTTAATGCAAAAATGATCGTATTCTGCTATAAAATATTTTTTTCGCAATTGTATACTTTCGTTTGTGATGATAAATATTTATAAGCTAAGGTAAGATGTATTTATGCATTCGTTTTTCATATGTGAGATATATTTTTTAATTTGGCTTGTCTGTTCGCGGGATGCTTTATTTTCAAAGATTGAAAACATTGATTAAGATATCAACACTTGCGACCGTTTCATGCTATTCAATATTCATATATTTTACTTATATTTTATTTTTTGCGTTATTTATGGGGAAAGCAATAAGGAATGCAGCTTTTTATGTTACATATTATTACACTGATTAGCCAATTTCCATATGAGTTACTAATTTATACATATAATCTGATCCGCATAAATTGAAATAACAATGATTCTTGCTAAGGTCCGTGTTTTTGAAGGTCATTAGAAACAACTGAACAGAAGGTCCGGGATATATCAGGAGTTAAACCGAACGCGAACACTTTAAAAATGATTTCTCAATTTGAACGTGATAAATTACGTCCAATATTTTGACCATGGCTGGGATGAATGTTCACAGATCTGAGCTCTGCTTGGAAAGTGGTCATAATTTTTTTTTAATTACCACTTTCATTATTTCTAAAATATGTTGGCCAACTTTCTCAGTCACTTCTGATTGATATTTTGGTTAATGAAGCAGAAGTCATTCGCATGAATTATCTGTCAGCGCCTTGGTTACGCCGGTGCCAACATGGGTTTGCTAGCTTTTAAATTATATCTTCCGCAATTTCGACGTAACCAGTCATCAAGGCGTTGAAATTTCATAGCCTTTTAAAGTCGACTGTTTGAAAAATAATTTAAGACCTCAACTGATTTCTCGGAAATGTAACTCGTGAGTACACTTGAGTGTGTGTTAAGTTAATGATATACAGGGATATCTTTCTCCCTGCTGCAATGAGAAAAAAATTACGTTTAATTTTTATGTGCGCATCATTGTAACTGATGACGGATTTTAAAATTACTTCTTTATTCTCCCTTTCGTGATTTTTGTATTAAATTGTCTCCATTTTCATAACTTGTGCTATTTTTTTTTTAAATTTTGGGAAAAGAGGTTGGGTTTAGATGGCACCTAACATATTAGAATAGAGAGTGGATGGCGTTTTTATTGATGCAAGTGAACTCTTGTTTTTTAAAACATTTCCCACTTAATACGTTCATTTTGCTCGTTTGTCCATACATATTTTGAACAATGTAGTGCTTTCTTGGAAACAATTTCAACTTTGTATTTTTTCGGATACATCATTACGTAACTCTTCTCTAATTTTACGACTGGTAACACAACTATTGTACTATGGAGTATTTGTCATTATTAAAAAAAATAATTCCGGCAGTCGTAGCCGACGTTTCGTCACATTTATATGGCTTCCTTAGGGCCTTTACTTATTTTTAATATATAGGTATGAACCAACACTCAGCACTACCTTGATTACATCATTACGGAACCGCGACGATTTGTCAACTAGTACTTTAATAATAATAATAACAATTTATGCGTATTGAAAATGCACAACTGATCTGGTCTCTTTAAAGAGTTCTGCGACTGCCACCTACAAGATGTGGATGGACCTCTTTCAGTCACAGAAAGCGTAGTGAAGAAGGCCTTCTCTGGCAAGAAGTACTTCTCGGCTCCAGGAATGGATGTCGTGAATAACTTTTGGTGGAAGAAATTTACTTCCACCCACCAACACCTCGCCAGAATCTTCTCGTCTTTTCTGATGGGTAGAGAACCAATTCCACCTTGGCTGATTGAGGGACGCACGGTTCTAATACCTAAGAAGGGAGACTTGTCAAATCCAAAGAACTACCGGCCCATAACCTGCCTCAACACTGTATACAAGGCGTTCACATCTATCTTGAGCGACCTTATCCTCTACCACGTCCGGCCTGTGTGGGAGGAGGTGTACGAGCAGAGGGGCTCAAAGCGGGGAATTACGGGATGAAAGGACAATCTGCTTATTGATAGGTGCATATGCCAGGCAAAGCGAAACCTATCAATGGCCTGGGTGGACTACAAGAAGGCTTTTGACACCACTTCGCATGAGCTTTTGATCACCATGCTGAAGTTGATGAAAGTCCACCCAGAGGTAGTGTCCTGCATCCAACGCCTGTTACCACTCTGGAAAACGCGCTTTGTTCTGACTTCAGGCAAGCGTTCAGTTTCCACAGAATTGGTAACATACCACCGTGGCGTTTTTCAAGGCGACAGCTTGAGCCCCTTACTGTTCTGTATTTCCCTCCTTCCCCTCTCCCTTAGGCTGCGACGAGGTAAAGGATACATGTGCGGTGTTCCAGGTGACAGGAAGCATAAGGTCACCCATTTGTTTTATATGAATGACCTGAAGCTTTATGCTTCTAATACAAAAGACCTTGGGACTGCCCTGGACACCGTACTGGAATACAGTGAGGCTATAGGGATGGAGTTCGGATTGGACAAGTGTGCATCCATCCACTTGGCGAGAGGAAGATTTTCGGAGATCAAGGAAGACCTGCAACTTGTTGACGGGAGCGTAATTCGTCACCTCGAGAACGATGACAGCTACGAATATCTCGGCATCCCCCAGCGCCGAATGCAGGAGGTTGCAGCAGTGAAGGAAAGGCTCACCGCCAAATACAGACAGACTCTCAGGAACATCTGGAGTTCTGAGCTGTCTGGCAAGAACAAGGTTCTTGCCACGAACATGTTCGCGGTTCCTACACTGCTGTGTACCTTTGTATGCATGAAGTGGAACGTCAACGAGTTGCAGAACCTCGATAGGGGAACGAGGAAGATGATGACCATCTATAGAAGTAATCATCCGAGATCTTCCGCCGCCAGATTGTATCTCCCTCGCAATGTAGGTGGAAGAGGACTAATGAGTCTGGAGTGTCTCCACAACAGAGTTGTCCTGGGTACGGCTTGCCGAATGTTGAAAAGCAGGGACCCCCTGCTCAATCTCGTGAGCGATCACGAGAGTGCGGGAGCAGGAGCGTTTCTTTTCCAGGCGGCAAAGAGGGCAGCGGACGAAATCGGTCTCGACTTCGACCCGTCATCCGACGGAAGTGACAATGACACGACCATCTTCTCATTGAAGGCAGGCATCCTCAAGCTCGAAATAAACAATGGCCGAGCAGAAGGCCTGGCTCAAGGTGCATACCTATAAGCCCATTCATGGATGTTTCTACCGAAACATCGAAAAGCATGGGCTATCGAAAGAGCTGACGTTTACCTTCCTACGCTCCGCAGGTCTGAAGTCCGAGACCGAAGGTTTTGTCCTCGCATGCCAGGATGGTGTCATAAACACACTTGTGTACCGCCGCATTACATTAAAGGCGGAGGTTGCGGACTCGAGATGTAGGGCGTGCCGAGCCCAGCCGGAGACTTTGAGTCACCTTCTCTCCGGCTGTAGTTATTACGCCAAGTCAGCGTATTTAGCTCGGCACAACGCGGCCCTACGGGTGTTATACTTTCACCTTCGACACCATTATGGCATCGACGAAACATCTGTGCTGCCCTATGCCCCTGCAGATATTGAGTCCGTCGTGGAGAACGATAAATGCACAATCTGGTGGAATCACTCCTTCTCCACCACCAGGCAGTTGGAGGCGACCAAGCCTGATATCGTTCTCCTCGACCACCTTACACGCTCCATGTTTGTGATCGAGTTTTCGGCTCCGGCTGCAACTAACATGAATGCGAAGGAGGTGGATAAACGGACGAAATATCAATACCTGCTTTTCGAACTTCGACAGATGTACCCCGGACAGTCTGTAAAACTAGTGGTCCTCATCGTATGTGTGCTCGGTGGAGTCAAGGGCTCGCTGCTAAATAACATCAAGTGCATTCCGTCCTGCTTGGTACAGGCGGAATCCCTAGTTGCACGCATGCAGAAGGCCGTCATCTTGGGGTCACTCCGTCTACTGCGGACGCATGAACCGACCGCAGCGTAGCCACTGATCCGATGGGCGTCGGACGTGGCTACGATTACTGCACAACCCCTCTCGAGTCTCCGGCCATTATGACGGCATGAAACCTGATGCTTTCCGGGGACTCGGGAGGGGCATGTTACAACTGTAACAAGCAATAACAATTTAGGCGTATTGAAAATGCACAACTGATCCGTTCAATATGGTCCTACTAGCATTTTTATGGCTTCAATATTCGTCGCCAATCATTTACCGTGTATCACAAATATGTTTATTCGGCTCCGTAAATCTGCTCTACTCTGACTACTGGTAAGTAAGCGTTGCCACCTTCGTGAGCTGACCTCAAAAGAATGAGTTAATCTGAACACATTTACAGTAAGACTGGTGGGTACATGCGATGATTGGTAGCTAACCTCTTCAAAGATTCCACATCGAAGGCGGAAACTTAATAGTTTTTCCTTTTATGGCCTTTCATACTAGGCGAGAGTACTTTGGAATACAGGAATAAAAAACAGAAATCGGTTTTAAGTATTCATTAAGTGCTGCAATTTTTCTAAAATGTACACTTTTTTTAAATATCTGACTCACTGACTATTTTAAAACATTGCCCTACCATGAGACATTCCTGGATCCGTACTAAAATTCACACTGTGATTTGGCACGAAACTAAACGTTTGGGTTCGTACTGGCTCGGCATAGTACTTTACTCTCTCGATGAAGTTTAACACTCGTATGAAACTTTAAACATTCTAAATATTTTAATACCGTCACTTAACTCCCTTGTGTAAGTTTCACACCGGAACGACACTTTATTCTTTCGCTAAAGTTTCGGATCAGACTGGTTCTTCACCATTACTGAACAGCGTTTTTACTGTTTGGAATTCTATATTAAATTCAAGAAAAAATGTCACCAACCATTCCTAAAAGAATTAGATAAGATAAGATAATGCTTTATTTGCTAGAGGAATAATTTCTTTTGGAGCATGATCATACGATAACAACTCAGACTGACCTGGTCAGAACAGGAAAACAATAACACTCAAAGTAATCAATCTGTCAATCAATCACATTTCAAGTAAACACATTCAAATTAATTACAACTTCCAACAAATAAATACAAATTCAGTTTCAATACATAGGAGTAATCACATCAAGACAATATATTCATACGTTCGTTATATATAAATTATTACATAGATCAAATTTCATTGAAATAAAACGAAAACAAACATTTTTTAAATATTTCTATTATCTTGATGTTCTTCAAATCTTGAGGAATCGATTTCCATTTATGACAGGATTTTACATAAAAGGAATTATGGTACATAGTGGTCCTGTGACAGGGTACAATTAATTTATTTTTATTTCTGGTATTCCTTGTTTTTTTAGCTAAATTATCTAAGTAATGCTGGAAAATATGGGACGGAGTTTGTTTTCTAAAAGTTTATACATAAATACACCCATTTGAAATTTGAGATAATAGGCATTAAACAGCTCAGGTGTTGTTTCTCCGATTCCCTTTATTTATAAGATGTTTCACATTATAATCAAACAGAAGCTATTTAATTAGTTTACAGTATATATACCGTGGCCGAATATAAACTCTGGAGTTATGGTCCGAAACGCCATGGGAATATGCACTTTCCTGCAAGTAAGAGTAAAGTGCTTTTTCGTTCTGGATACATATTATATAGTGCGTCGTATGTCGCCCCTGCCACGAACCGTGAATGAGAGAAACTGAATGAGACAAATATACGAAAAATATTTCACTTTTAGTTAAATCTTGTATGGGATCATATTCCTGCTAAAAAGCAGGTTTTATTAGTATTATATTATCCGAGTTGCTCATTCAGTTGCCTCAGTTGTAATATTATCGGTCCTTTTCTTCCGGTAGGCAAAAAAGCTGGTCGCAATTCTTAAGCCGGAAACCGAAATTTATAGTTATCAGTTCTTCAATGGCTGCGAGAGCAAATAAATATCTTTTCTCTGCTGGCACAAGCAAGAAGCAAAGCTGTGTTCTACGACATTGCAGGAAAATTCCTCGTCGTAGGCTGTTACATTGTGCCGAGCAGATCGTGAAGGAATGAATGACCGTAATGAAATTTACTGCCTCGATGGTTACATTTGAGCGTGACCTTGTTTTCCACTTGTTTCGTGGGATATGATGCGATTTCCGTTCCATTTTCTCGGGAAACCGCATTAGAGACAACTAGCAGCTTGTATTCTCATGTAATCCGAACGATTTTACTTATAGGCTTAATCAAATTGCTGGTCTTATTTACTTCTCTCTTTATGCGCCCTCTAATCTCATTCTATAAAACTGCAATGATTGTATTGCTCGGGTTAATATGATTAGATAATTTATTTCTCTAATAGTTTACAACAAAAAAGCAGTACCCTCAATAAATGAGGCTATTTTTTAACTCGTGCAAAAACAAAAATGTGGATTAAAAACCGTTACTGCAACGCCAAATGCGATGAATCTTTCGGACCGTTGCAATCACAATATGTGCCTTGGCATGTGCAATTTATAAAAGCGGTCCCCGCTTCCATTTTTAATCGAGCCATCGATTATTATTAATCGATATCCGAGGGAGCAATAACCCCCTGAAAGAGTGGCCTTGACTCCGGCAGGTAAAAATCGAAGGGAGAGAAAAATCAGCCTCGTCAGACCATTGAGCTTATAATATAATGGGACCCCCATTCTATCCCATCCTCCCGAAAAATTCCGAGTTGGCGTCCCATTCTAACTCCTTGGATTAACATCCTTTGGTCTCGCTTATCATCATTCATTAAGGTCGATATCAATCATTGCCCAATCACCGAAAGGCAAAAGGCTTATGAGATCGGCCAGATCCGATCTCTCTCCCCGAACCGAACTCTCCTTCCGCCTCTGGGCAGTAGTGTGTCTCTCTTGCAGGCCTGAGGAGGTTTAACAAGCGATTAATCAAAGGCTAGGAATCAAACGGAACTGGTCAAATGACCGCAGCCCTTACTCATGGCGTCGTTGAACCCGATGGGGGAATAGTTTGGAGACGGAGTGAGATGAACTCCTGGTTAGTAATCGAGTATATGCATTAAATTTACTTTTCATACTTGAGTGATTCCACCGTAAAATGACTCAAATGTCATTTTATTCATATGTTGTCTACTCATAGAAAACTTAACCTCTCTCTGACATGAAAAACAAAATGTTTCCTCTCCACGCTATTTTATCCTCCACTTGAACTAGGAAAACACGTAGTGTTCAATAGGAGAATGGCAGAAGCAAGGGGAATAATAGTATTTCTCCTTATCATATAAATGCCATTTTCACGTAAAACTGTTTATAAGAAGGATAAAAATCCCCAAATAAAAAATGATAAAATATAGGTATCTGGCCAACTATCTTGTCAGTTATTAGCCTATTAATGCGATACTTTAAGCGAACATGTGATAATTCTACATAAATCGGCGCTGCAGTCGGCTCCTATGAAAGTTATCATTTAAAATATATTAGCGGAATGATCGTCATATTTTGTACTTTCATTTTGGATTTAATTAGGAAGCGCAGGTCATCGCTGAAAGCAGGGTTTTAAACCAAATTAACAAAAAGGTGGAATTAAGTATTTGAGTTACTCACATAGTCACGGAGGAACCTCCGTGACTATGTGGGTTACGGAGGTGGCTGGAGCGGTAATCATGGGTCATTGAGTGCACATTTTAATATTATTTCAAGTAATTTACATAATAACTCAACCATGTTTCATTTAAGTACATCTGATTATGCGATAGAACTCATCATGCATGCTGTTCATCGATACAAGGATTACATTTTTTACTTAATAAAAGCAGGTTATGGCTTGGGGTATTAATAGTTTTTGGACGGGTACTCGAAATTTAGTGTAATTTATATTTTAATATTTTTTTTCTTATCTTTGACTCAACGTGACGCGTGAAATTTGTTGGAAGCCATTATTTTCACAAAGAATGTATTATTTCGAGTTTAGAAGCAAATATATGCATACGTAATCGAATCAACACAAAACATATCTAGTATGCAACAAGACTACGTTTTTTTTTTTTAATTTTGAGGATACCGGAACTAGCCACGGTAGTTACCTTTACGGAGTCACCCGCAAGTGCACATAAGTGCGATATTCCACAGAGGAAAAATCATTCGCCTTGACCGGGTTCCCGGTCAAGGCGAATGATTTTTCCTCTGTGGAATATAGCACTTAAGGCTACGTTTTTAAATAGCATTAATTAGCAAAAAAGGCAATTGGTTGTTTGAATTGGTACCTATTTTCTTTGCCATTTATTTCCCTGGGAGTATATACTTCTCATTAAGAATTTTAGATGAAAATGGCATTTACATTAGGTAAATAAATGTTATATTTACCAAAGTTTCACTCATTATCGCATTTAGAATCATATAATTTCATGTTAAATTTTCTAAAAAGTAGCGTGGAAAGGTGGGACATCGTTATTTATATTACAAAGAGGTATTTTTTTCTATACCTTGTCAGAATATGAATTTGAGGAAATTTGAGTCATTTTCCGGTGAAACCATGCTAATTCTCTCCTTTTTTTGACGTGATCCACAACGGCATCTCACAAATGTATGACGCCACCGCACGGTAGACCCTTATCTTGTCTACGTGTATTATTAACAGGAAGGATCTAATAATGCCACCTCACTGTCTTCCGTTAATTAAATAGAAACGATTACTTTCGGCAAATATGGTTAAGCAGCTGAACATCACGTGGAAATACGTCATATTACTGGAAATTATACAGTTCCGTGACGTTATCCTCTGAGGTGTAGTGTTTTGAAGCCGCGAAGCGCGAAAATTTAAATAAATAAATATATTTTCATTAAACGACGTTGTTTGTCGACACAATTTTGGTCCTGTTCATTTAACAAGGTGTACTCTGCGTACTAATGCATTTTTATCTAATGACGTTCCTTTCTCAGATTGGTAGTTATCGAGTTATGCTAGTTATCGTTTATGCCATAATCAATGGTCGGATCCTAGCGTTAGTCTCCTTAGTTAGTCCTCTAGTCAGCAAGGGGTGAAACACGACAACAGTTAGAATCGCTCTAACGGTCAGTAACTAATGATCGTTAAGTTCTGTAATAGACGTGCACATGTGCTTAAGCTCGAAATTAGGATCACGAGTTACAATATCATCAAAGATAATGAGAGATATCCTAAAGACGTGTCACTCCTAATACTTGTCTTGGTATAAGAAACCGTCTCTTGCTTTCGTCTCACTTTGGACTTTATGATGGAAAGATACTTCAAAGGGACGTATGGAAAACGAATTATCGCGTAGAGGTGGGCTCCATTGCCGATTATAGTTGCATATTTGAAGCGAAGGGGCATGTGGTTCTCGTACTATCGATGCCTAAAAGCGTACTGTTGAACATGTTCAAACTCTCTTCTCCCACTCCACGGTAGCATTTACGGAGCTCTTCAATCAGTTCGCATCGGGTGAAATGGCATCCCATGTTGCCGCATTTGTGGCATAAACAATTACCGGTTACCCAAGTTGGTTGGAAAGGGGAGAAATGTGACAACAATGGGCTTCGATGCTTAACGTCAATTTAGTTCTGTAATAGACACACTGAAGAGGGTTTCCTAAGCAATCATAACTAGATTTATTTGTAAATTAATTTTTTTACCTTCATAAATGCGAGCCTATTAATATTACTTTCGTAATGACAGAAAAAAAGGTTGGAAGTATCACTAACTAAAGATTTTATTTAATTCTCACTAATTAAATGTTACTAGATACATCATTATTAAGTCTTGAAGATGATGTAGATCGAAACAAGTTGAAATTAAATGTTTAAATGGTTTTAAACTGCAAACGTTTTGTTTATGTCGTTATGGAACATTTATACAACATCTTGCCTGAATCTGTAATTACTTAGTTTTATTTTGTTTTTCATTGACATTTTTCAGAACAATGAACTATTTCAGAGATTGACCCACAGTCAAGCTGTATCCAAGCCATTAAATGATTATTCAGAGTACATCAAAAGGTGGACAAGGAGTAAAAGGATGCCGCTGGGTGAATGGACATAGAAGTTCTTGCCTTGGCGTTCCTTGTCGGGAGTGGAAAGACTAGGGAGGACTTATTGCCCCAACGCTTTTACTTCTCCAGCAATTCCTCTCATTTCTCTCTCTCTCTCTCTCTTGCTTTATCACTCTCTTTTTCTATCTCTCTCTCTCTGTTTTGATGAGGCTCACAAGAAAGTGCTGGATAAATTAGCGCCAGGCTCGGAGATGTTCTACATAAAGACTTTTTCAATAATTTTTAATGCGCCTTTAACGCCACGGGAACAACTTCCATATTTTCAAAACCCGGATTTCTAGCTCGGCCCTTACACTTTATTAAGACATTAATAAATTACATGAAATAATTGGCAACCTATCGAATGATAGAGTTAATGCGAAATTTGGTTATGAATGCATCATATAATTTTGCAATTTCTACACTTAAAAACTTTACCTACTTATTATTTTGTAACTTTTGAGTTTTTCATTGGTAGTGTCGTAGGCTTGAACAATTAACTTTTTTTTAACGTGATTTTGATTAGCCAGAAACATTTCGCGGTTTATTTCTTAAATTAGGTGTAGATTTTTCAAATTTTTAAAATATAATTTATTCGTTTTATTGGACACTGTACAAGCTATACGCATACAAATCCACTTTCCACTACAGTGGCGATAGGACTTACCTCCTTGAATTAGTTATTATCTTCTTTCCCTAGTCAACCATTACTGTTCGTGCATTCCTGGAATGTGAACACCAATGTTCTGTCTCGTCACATCGTGTCGCTGAGCTTTCTTGTAAATAGAATTACACAATATGTCGCTCCGCGATCTGCAGATGGCCACATTTTATTGCAGAAAGTCATAGGTGAACCTGGTGGATAATGCTCTTAGGAAGAGCAATGTTAGAAGTCTTAGGAACAAGAGCAATGCATGAATATGGCAGAAGCGAAGGAGGTATTTAAATGTAGGGCAGTGTGGAAGATATTATTAATACAGATTCAGTTTCTTAGGTATAACTTATAAGTATTAGCTCTTCGACTCTACCTACCCTGAAAGGGAACGGCATGGCGTGATGATTACGTATATATGCATCATAACTTAATTAACCTAACATAACATAAAGCCGTAACTTAACGTAACATCTTTAATTTTAAACTCTAAGAACTGCGGAATTGGTCGCACAGTAACTTCAACGGAGTTACTTGTTGGTGATCACAGATTTATGATCACAAGCGTGTGACTACGTTAAAGTTACTGCTTGGACAGTTCTGCAGTTCTTTGAATTCGTCTTCAGATTATAGAATTTGTCTGTGTTTAAAGTTGAGCTTTAGGTCGAAGTCAGTGGCACTTGGCGCACGAGTAAGAGTACTGTATAGCAATATATGAACGGTATTTATGAGTACACCTCGTACCTCCCCTTACTCTACCTCCATGAAATACTCAAAGGGAGAGGACGCCTTGGCAGTTAAACTGGATAGAACTTTCGGTGCAATATCGAGGGGTCTATGTACGAATTATAGCGCAGGCAAATGATATTTTCACTGTAAATTCCACACAATTGTCTAAACATATATCATTGTCGAAAAAAGTGTGCATTTATAGATAATCTTTGCTGCCATGTAAAATTATCTTCTTGTCCAAATTTTCGCTGCTCATTTTACCTTTTGTGAGTTCTTTTGTTTGAGAGCCAAATGTTGACCGTGGATTTATTACAATGTTGATATGTAATACGAAAGTATATCTGATCTTTAAAAATGCAAAAATGACCTCGGGTGCATCTGAAACCTTATATTTTGCATTTATCATTAATTAATATTATGTCATCCTGAAAGTTAGTCTTTTTCCGACTCCCTTTTGATTTCCTAGGGAATAACGAAGTAGATTCAGGTAATTGGGTGCAAAATCATTCGGTTCCTTGTTCCACTACCTCACATGGAAACACATGGGTTAAAACATCAGCAACATGTTTAAAGGCCGTTTTACACGATGAAAGATATTGTAAAAACGAATGTATGTACGTGAGATTGTACGTTTGTCTCAACGAAATTAGAACAGTTTCTATTTCCCGTGCAGGCATTGAGACATTCGCACAAGCGTTCATACAATTTTCCGCTTTACACGATACATTTTGCCTCATGCAAGAGTTCACGGAAGAGTTTGTAAAAACAAATATACCGTGTGAAACGGCCTTAATACTCTCTTCCAATTATCTAAATCATAGCAAAATTAGTGATATTATATGCAACAAAATTTGTAAATTACTTTTTAAAAAACTTCTGCAACCTTGGATTCAACGACTCTAGCAGTCATCGGGGCCAATCGTGTTCCAAGCATCAAGCTCCGGTCTTGCGGTTTTATCTTTTTGTGATTTCAGATAGTTTGTCATGCACGATAATATCTTTTTTCTTTTGTATTTAGTAAACATTCACGTGGGCCAGTTTTGGGCCTATGTTAAGAGTACAGGAACTACAGTGCGCCGTCATGATCGTCAGCTGTTCGAGATAATATTTTTTTCTCACGAGGTGGCGGGGATGGCACACGCATTCGTAGTTTGTACCCGCCTCCTGTCCATCACTGCCTGCTGTGCCCACACATCTCCTCCCATCTCCCCCACGCCATGACTTCGCATCACGGGCACTTTACATGCATTGTTAACCTCCACCCATTCTCTCTCGAGCAGAGGTCAAGCAAACACTCGGGAGGGTTTTTCTCCTGCTCCCTTTCCAAGGCAAGAGCGCTCTCGATCTCCTCATACTTGCCTGTCCTTCTGAGTCGGAGCTCATCCTCCCATCTTCTGAGAGCGTGAGATCGCTGCTCCCTCCTCCCTTCCTTGTCGGCTGACGACGTCCTTCTCGACGCTTCCCCAATCGATTTAAAGTGCGCAACACGAGTGTTACTTGTTCAAGTGACCGTCGGACGCATCTCCAGGTGGTTTAACGAGCGATCGGAAATCGGAGTGACCAGAGATTCCTTTTTTGCTCATGAGTAAATAATGTTTATGGCCAACTATAAAATGTGACTTCGAAATGAAGTTGATGTGTATTTGGGGACGCGGAGATGGTTGTTTTTTTAAATTCGTTGGAGATTTTAGCAGTTTCTGAAAATAAATTTGAGCATGATTGTACTAATTATTGTTTAAAAAAAAGAGTGCTGCGTTTTTGTTGGATATGTGGGTAAAATATGTTTTCATATCAGAGAGATCTTGATATATAATGGAATGGCCAAATATTTATGTGGATTTTAGAAGATGGCAGGAAGCCTAGGCATCGACACTGTGCTTACTGTACATTGCACAGTAAGCACATTATATGAAAATAAACCTGTAAATTTCAATGTAGAGTCATAGCGGTATTGATACCTTTGATCAACGACAGCTGGCTTTTTCCGGCGTAATAAGTAATGAACATCAAAATCGGGAAATTTACAAAAGTTATAAAAAATATTTAGTAATTCTCCTTGACTATCGCGTTAATATTTTACAGTTTCTCAGTGGTAAAAGAACAAATATTTGGTTCCGGGTGCAAAAATAATAAAATAAATGTCATGATTAAGTCCTGAATGAAAGAATAAGTACTTAAAAACTTGTTACATTACAGGGAATATTTATGCTTGAAGAAAAAGTAATTCTAAACTTGAGCGTTAATATTTTACACAATTTATGTTTCAAGAAAAATATTTTGCTTAAATCCAGTTGAAGCATGAAAAACTTCAAATTTTCTGATTAATAATTTATTTATTTTTTTCCTATAACGAAAATAGTTCGCTTGGTTGCTGAGATAAGAGCAGTAGGAATTATAGCACAAGTTTTTCATGCAAGCATCAGGTTCGCAAGCATCAGAAAATTTAAAAAAAATCAGCAATACATTAAGAAATATTTAATCTTTAAAATGCTCTTCAGTGGCAGCACTTTGCAGGCACGTTCAGTGTGTTAGTCATGTTTGGCATGTATTATGGACCATTTATGGCACTAAGCAATCCATGTATCAAAGCTAAGTATATGGAATCCGTGAAAGCAAATGAGCCCACTTAGTTGATTTCAATTAATTGTCCCCTGATTATTTTGCCTTTAAACCGTGGTTTCGAAATATTTAAAACCACCAGTGTAGATTGCAATGTATTCCTTTTCTGATTTCATAAGATTGAATCAATTCCACGATTCTACGCCGTATACCGTCTCCTTTACCCTTCAGCACCCAGTTAACACCTGTCAGGTGACAATTAGGTCGTTGTTCAATGTAGCTAGCAGGGTGCTGGAGGGGGCGTGGCCGTTACCCACTATCCCTTTGACTTCCCCAGCTCTAAATATTAGTGAGCCCTTCGCATTCATCAGTAGTCTGTGCTACCCACTACAGCTCACAATAACCTCTCAGGTTCATCGTGACCATTCACGTAGACGTTTGTTTATGCTTAACTTTTAACTCTTTTTCTGCAACTTTGAATGTGTCTGAATAAACATTTCCAATTCGTTGACTGCGGAGTTCGAGATTAAAAAAGTAATTTCCCTATGCTGCAACGTGTACGAGTTTATCATCAGGCACTGGAACCCAGCGCTAGGAGTCAGTGAGTGCTGTTGCCATCAGTTATGTACTTAAGTGATAATAGGTAGAGGAGTTTCGACAGTTTTTTTGTTAATAAACCTGTTTCTGCGTAACTTGCTCTTGCATTTCTTGTACCTGAAAACTGAGCTTTGGCATTCTTTAAACTACAAACGTGAGATTATGGGTGGGAATGAAACAGAGGTTCCAAGCACCTTACAGGTGCCAAAAAGTTGTTGGAGGCAAAAATTCAGGTGGGGACTTAAGGGTTAATGTACACTTATTTTCATAATGTTAAATAGAAAAGTAGGGCTGGGATTACAGTTCCTTCTTTCGCGTTGCCTTTAACTTAAATATCTCTTCAAGGAATATGCTCATATTTACTGTCCTAAGAATGTAATTTATCAATTAAACTAGCGCTTTCAATCACCTGACAACATTTGAAGAATGGCGATTATGTTTTCGCTCTCATAATATTGATAACGTGAGCGCACGCGTTATGGAGAACTGTAATCGCCCCCCGGGAATCATTTAGTAAAACCTTTTTATGTTGGTGCTGCATAAACTAAGTTGGTTAGTTTTGCGCTAATATAATTTGAGACGACCACAATTCTAAATGATGGTTGAGGTCTTAACAATGGCTCACTGCCTTAGATTCAGCATTTTTTCAAATATGGGTGTTTTTCATTCATTCTAGTGACTAACAACTACGCAACACAACAGTGGACATGCCCTGGACACCAATTGTGCAGGGTCTTTTAGACCCTGCACAATTGGTGGCACAGATCGGGAGCGGAGTTTATGTGCGCTAAACAACAAAAGAACGTCGATAATCGCATCCGAGCTGGCCGTTTTTGTGTTTGTTTTCGGTAAAGGCGTTAAGTATGGGTTTAAAAAAGTAATTATAAGCTTACGTTTTTAAATACATGTTTTTAACGAATTTGATAACTATACTCAATATTTCGGCCGTGAATGTTGTTCACACACCAAGTGCTATCTACCGGGAGGTTACTAAACATTACGACAGTGCATATCTTTCCATTTGTCGTTCGCGTGCGCATATGTACTCAAGATGTGCCCTAACTTCAACACTTTTAACGGAAAACTCCCGATAGTTTCTTCAATTTAATTTTAATCATCCCGGCACCAACCGTTTTATACAGTCGTTGGAGAGCAGTCGGAGCCACATCGTTTCTTAATTCCCACTAAAGTTGATGGTTACTCATTCGAATGGAGGGAAGCCTGCGAAATTTCAATTTTGAGTCCCATTTGTATGTGGATGTGGTGGAGTTGGGATAGAGGGGGTGGTGGAGTGAGGAGCTTTCGCGGGAGGCGGCGCGAGGGTAAGATCGAACCAAACCCCGGCAGCCTCGTTGTTTCATGTCTAGCAGCTGCTCCCTTGCTTACGACATTCGGTTGCCACCCTCTCTCACAGTCGGCGGGAAAGAAGAGTTTGCGTTTATGCGGATGGTGTCACTGTTGACACGGTGTTGGGGAGCGCCACCCCTGTTACATCCCGCATACTCGCGCCCTCATATCTTCGTTCCCAACCCTCTCTCGACAACGAGCTGAGTTCGTTCAACTCCTCTCCATCCTCCGAAGCCCCCACTCTTCACATCTAGCACGTAAGCACACACGAACAGACATATTCCGGGAACAAGTGCGCTGGAAAACAATTGAAAACCGCCGAATGACGTATACTCCCCCCTCGTTTACGATTACAGACCAAGGAGGTTGAAACCATAGTCCATTACATAACGCGAACTCAACTACCCGAATAGAGGAATCGCGTTCAAAATTTTTTTCTCAATTGTTTTGAGAAATGGATAGAGAACTATAATACCTCGAAATGAAAGTGGGAGGGTTCAGTGCACCAAATTGCCCTATATATTTATTTTTTCCTCAATAACTTAAACAGCCCTACCGGCCTATTACATTGGGGTTTTTAACAAGTAACACCGGACGAACACAAACACTCATGTCTTGAGTAGTGAAAAATTCACTCGGGTAGGACATGAACCCGCGACCCTTGTTTTAACAGGTGAGGACTTTACCCCATTGTCATTGTGACCGACTATTAGTAGTATTATTACGGCGCATCTGATCCATTTTAGTGCACAGTGAACAGTTAAAACGCAAAAAAACATACTAATCAGAACGTAATTTTCGTATTATTATGGGGTTTATTTATGTGAATGCAAAATAGAAATAGTAAAAACAATAGTGCGTCATTCATAAAATTAATGAAAAAGTTGCTCGTTATCTATCTTAGATTGGGTCGTTTCTCGTAAACAAACAGGCTTTACATTCGTCCTTCGATGGGTAATATACTCTCTTCTTTAATCTTTGGATAACAAGCTGAAAACCTAATTTTAAAACACCGTGAAAGTTAGCTATATTCGTCATCGTTTACGCACAGAATTCAAAATCCGGTAGGGTTTCCTGAAATGCCAAGCAGCAATAGTGAAAATATTATCATACTTTTTTAGGTTAATTTAATTCCTGACTAGTATTTCACCCGAAATCGTTTGGCCATTTTAGGTTGTTAGAGCGAGATATTTCCCTAGTCATAATAGAGACCATATATTAATCTCTTAATACCAGCAGTGTGAGAAACAGCATGTAAATATTGTATTATTAATGACTATAAATATTTTTCCGAATGACTGAAATACTTAGGAATTAACTAAGTATGCATAGATAATTCTAAAACGACTCATTTCTTTCACACCGTTCGCCTTCACAACCGCAGGTTTTTTTTTCAATTCTGTAAAAATTACTGGGGAGTAATAGATTATTTTTAAAACAGCTAATAATTAACACAAACTACACACTCAAATTTCTCGCGAAGTATATGCATTAGGCATTCATCATTTTCAAATAAACTCTCCCTTGAGTGCCTATCTGGACCATTTCCCATTGAAAATAACGTAGTTTCTTGGCAAATACCTTGAAACGTATTGCTGCAAGTGGCTAATATTTTGATATCTTTGGAAAGTTGAGATATTTTTCTTTACGATGAGGCTAAGCTCATTGAATTATTTGTGAAATGGTAGGTATCTCGCTCAAGCAACTTTTAACCAACAGTGATTTCAATGCTTTGGTCGAAGTAGGCACGGCCTTCCTATCTTAAGCACCCCTATTCTTGCATCATACTCCCGTTCAATGGATCGGGACCAGCAGTGCCCTCGTCCGTACATTTCAATCCTCTTGCACCGTACACCACTCTCCAGAGTATATTCTCCAATGTTTTTTTTTTCTGGAGCGAGCTGCTGCTCTGCGGAGGAGTACTGGTGGATGGGTGGGTGGAGATGTTTAAGGGGCGGGGCTGGATGCATGTCTTGTCGGCGTCCTTATCTTCACGGAACATCCAGCCGCCGTCGCCCCGGAGGTCGGAAGGGTAGGCACGCATTGGCAGCAGCAGCATGAGGCGATGAAAGCTCTCTCACTCTCCTGCCCGCTACTCCCACGCAACACCGTCCCTTTGGCGATCCGATATGGGAAAGCCATCTCTCCCTAGACACTCAAAAATGCTCCTCTACCCTCCTACACACAGAGAATGAATCCAAAAAGAGGTTTTAAAAATAGGGCACCGCCATCCGGTGCCGCAAGAAACACTCGGCCAATACTCTCTAGAGATTGCGGGGCGGACTCCTGATGTTGGTTCATGTGCATTAGGGTTTAGCGCTCTTTTACGCGCAATAATCTATTGAGTTGGGGGCTGCAGTCATAAGTGCTCTTGACCATTTCGGAAATGCTTTGGGATATCGCCATCTATGCCGACCTCGGTCATAACCCTTGTTTTGGAAATTTTCTTTTTCTATCTAAGAGAAATAAAGGCTAGTTTACATGACACTTATTGCAAGACCGTTTTACATGAGGTATTTAATTGCTCTGTCAGATGTGCTGAAGTTGCGATAACGTGGACACGGAATTAGAGCAGGGGCTATTTTAATGTATTTTGTTCATGCAGTCATTCTAGCTACTCCTTGTTGTATACGACACAATTTTCACTGCACATCCCTCCATGCACTACACTATGCTAATCACTGCCATGTGTAAAACAGCCTTTATAACTGAAAATCGAGCTCAATTCAGAATACCCAAAATTGGATATCGAAAGTCTAGGATGAACCCTTTTTATAGGATCCTGCTTAATGTTTCGATTTTTAAAAAATGCACACAAAACATGCACAAAAGTTTTGTTTGTTTAAAACATTTTCAAATGCACAACTAACACTTCAGTGTAATGCATAAACATACTTAAATCTTTGGTACTCTTGGATCGGTTTTAAGGCAGCTTCCCTGGTCTAGGAGCACATTCTACAAGAACGCGATAACTCACCACACATGGTATTATACCGCTTCGTCATGTGAACCATGTTCAGTCGAATCTAGCTCCACCATCAGCATTTTCTTAAATAGCTCTTCTCGCCAGTGGTTGGTTGTTGGATGTGGGACACGGTTGAAAAATAAGTATTCGAGTTATTTCTGTTTTCAGTGTTTAAATAGAATTCCATGCTTTTATCGAATATGATTCGAGTCTTTTACTCGATACGATTTTGAGTATGATGAATAATTTGTTTGATTTTCAACACTGATAAAGGTGTCGTATTAAATCGCCTCAGAAGGCAATTCGCATGAGAGTATGTATAGTAGAACGTAACTTAAATATATGGTTGGAGCCTGAGAACATTGACAAGAGAGCAATCATAACGCGTTTTGTTAAAATAAAATGTATGCATATATTTCTGAAGTTATGTCGTCAATTCGGCCGTCAGGAATGTGAGTGATTGCTTATGTTTTCAGCGAATGATATAACCAATCAATCAGAAGCTCCATGTCGAACGTAATACACATGCGTCACAATGGACGAGAGAGTAAACTGTGGATGCGAACACATGTTATTTAGACCGGAGTCGCTTCTCATTGCGAAGGTTGGCGAACGACCACATTGAATAAATTGAATAAAATGTTTTTAAATTAACGAATGCTGGGGCGCGATAACTTTTCTCCATTACGCGTTCGCTCGCGCTATCGTTATTTTTTTCAATTGCGCTCATGAGAGCGAAAACGTTATCATCATTCTTCAAATTTTGTCAGGTGCTTTAAATCATTACTTTTAATTGGTCAAGTGCGCTGTTAGGGCAGTATCTCTGAGGAAGGCTGCTATAGCGTGGTTTGCGTTTTGAATAACGATAACAACAGCGTAAAAAAGGAACTATGGTCTCACTCCTGATTATTCGCCTGGAGTTGGAACCATTCTTGATAATTAGTAATTTTAGAAAGAAAATTCAATTTGCCAACTTTAAGAAAGAGAGGAATCGGTTGGCTAGCAAACACGGGTGATTGCATCTTGAGATTATACTGTTATTGTAATTTTTTTCAATGTTTGCGGCCGGACTTAGCCACAGGCGTGTGAATTTCACAATGCACTCCGAGGATTTTTGTTCGGGGGCGTTCAAAGCCTTCACCCGGATTTTGAACCCGGGACCCTTCGATCAGTAGCCAAGCGCTCTATCCACTAGGCCAGGACGCTCCCTGTTCTCACTCTTCAAAGTACTTAAATCTTTGCCATCCATGACTGCTAGATATGATGCTTCTTTTAACGGATTTGCAACTAACTTCATGTAAAAACGGATTTACCTCTAAATTCTTCCAAAAACTGGATAGAGGATCACAAATGAACACTGAATTTTAAAAAAATGCCATTAGTGTGTATTCCGGATTATCGGCGGGTTGTGAAATTGATATGCGGAGCGCTTCCAATTCTAATGTACTCTAACGAGGCAAAAAAAATTGAAATGCCTCCTTAAGTGAATACAAAAGAGTATCATTTACATAGATTGGTTATTTGAAAGTCGATTTAACTTCTGCTCACCTTATTTACGTCGACATATGCATTAAGAATATTTATTATCATCTTCCTTTTTATACATCCAGGTAATCTACAGAATATTTCACGCAATGCATCTTCATCTACTGGGTTTATAAATGAGCTATGCTATGCACGTATTGAACGGATACTTGCTTCTAATAGAAGGACTTAGTCTAATTGGTGTTCGCGTTTTTTCTTCTTACGGATCAAGCTTCGTTTTAGTCTTTAAATATATATCCGATATTTTAACAAGGATAATTTTGTAAAACTTTAGCATTATTGCATACCCCTTTATTTTTTATTCATTTAACACCCTGACATTTTTGCGTGATAGAATAATCTGAAGCGCATAAACTGATAGGCGAAAAATCATAGATTACATGAATACTTTTAAAATTAGTATTGATTTAATGTGCGAAACTTTCATGCTAATATCAGAACTATAATTTAACCTTTCTAAAACTTGAAAGAAAACCTTGGGTTTATTAACGAGAGGTAACACAAGTTACGTATCCAAATCCATTAACTTGGGTTAAAACTTACTGCAGAATTAAAGGTGACTTTAATTGCGATGAATACTTACACTTTAATCTCATTATGTTTTTTACATTCTTTGGTAAAATTAAATATTAGAGTACTCAAAGTTGCGTAAATATTTTCGGACTATTTTCTAATGGGAAACAAAATAGGGTAAGGGGTGTTTGGGGACCAAACTGGAAAATAGAAGAGATAAGTAATAAAGAATTAAAATCATGATCCAAAAGTGATGTTTTTTGGTGGATTAGTGTCTCTATATGCTTTTGCTGCAATAATCCGGTAACCACAGACTCCTCCATTTTTTGCCACTCAAACACAGGCATGCGATCTCAAAGATCACTTTTCATAAATCGCAAATATGTATAGCCTATATTTTCCGTTGTTGCGTTTTATTAATTTAAAATAGACCCTATTTTGTCCATACACAAAAATAAAGAGGTAATTGTTCACAAAAAGTGCCCTGTTTTCGTTTTTATAAAAGGCTGGAAGATTTTCTCAATTTAACAACCCTAAGAATAATTTCCAAAGATTCGTAATCATTTAACAAGAAAACGTTAGAAAGCATTCAGTTTTTTTTTAAGATTAAAAGACCTCATTAAACAAATTAGTAGAAAGCAAAAAAAGTAGAAAGTTTAATGAACAATAAAATTTATGAACAAAAAATAGAATTATAGAATCAGCAAAAATTAGTATAATATTGTAGCAATTTTCAGTATGAAAGTTTTTTTTTAGGAGATAGTTCACATGTTTCAAATATTGAAACTATTTGTTTTTCTATGGCGTGTTCATACCTTACCCTGAGGAAATGGAGAAATCGTTTATTTGACCATCATCATGTGAGCCCTTCAATAGCCTTAAAGAACACGTTGTATAACTAGGGGATGGATTTATGTGTTTCGCTTGTATGACGTTACTGCCTTTACGACGTTTCTCCTATAAATTGGATCTGGCGACGTTTAATGCACCTTGGACCTTTTCAGTGTCGACGTTAACTGTGTACTCGTAGATCTAGTTGTAAAATTGCGACATGGGATGAATTTTTCACTCGGCTCAAGAAAAATTGACTTATGACAGCCATAAAATATGGATTATTGTCTCATTGAGCTGTATTTTTCTTTATGGCAGAAGTTGACAAAGATCTTCAGAACGGAAATATTTCTTCGAGATAAGCAGCCAATTACGCCCCCCTGAATTATTTATGATTCACTGAAAATGGAAGTTTTCGCTCTCTGCGAACAATCAGGTCTCAGCGAAAGAGCAAGCGGTGGAGATTTGCGGTCTTTACAATACACCTTCCTTTTATTTAACGATAAAATTTCATAGTATAGGTTACTTAGTTATTTATCCCGGGAAATCGTGCTATTCCTATTAATTGCTAGCTTTTATAAGGCTCTAAGGACATAAATATTATTCATATTATATTTGAGAATGAGGAATATTTCATTCTGTTTACATTTAAGTATCTTCTCCCCGCGTTGGGTATTCCGTAGAAATTTTATTTTTGGGTGATTTTGGTTATATAGATCCAGATAGCTCTCATCAATGGGAAAAAATAGTTAAAAATGAGCAAAATAATTCAAGCATTTTCACACCTCGGCTTGCTTTGGATTTTTGATTACCCAGTAAAATGAGAAATATCCAATGGGCTCGTTTATCAACTTGCTTAGGCTATTTGTCTTGAAGCTAGTTTGTTTGCTTCAGAGAGAATATCTAATTTTACTTAATAAAAAGATATAATTATTTATATATAGGTACAACGCGGCTCTTTATTATTATGATTAGGATCAGTATTACTGTATATAAAGTTAAGTTTTATTAAATTTGGGAGAAAATTAAAGCTTCTGTGTATTAATTCCACTGCAGCATCTTCATAGAATGGCCCTATTTTTTCATCTTCGTGTCTGAAACGTTTGTTAGTACCCTGGTAGTGCAAATGAAAACGTTTAATTGGAAAATTATTCAATGTTACTTGGTTCTACTTCCCCCACTCTATTTACAATGAAATTTTGCGAATTGAAGCACCAAACTGTGTGTTTCATTTACTGTTGTTGAACTTCTGTCTCAGTTAGCCATCCAAATTAGCCATCCAAGTAAATAAAAACTTAAAAATAACCGCATAATTCTCGGCAGTCCAGGTTCTATGCCCTAAAAGCAAGATAGCTATTCGGCCTTCAGTCTACTAAAACCTCCCCTCCACACCTCTTCACGCACCCATGCCCTCCTCATCATTCCTCAATCCGGTTTTACTTTTCGTATCATTCTCTTTCTGTGTGATTTTTCTCTCCACTTGGCGTCGGAGGAACAATTAAAAGATTTTACATCCGTGTCCTCAAGTATTTAACTCTCACAAAAATGAGAGACAGAAATAGGAGTGGAGATATATAAAATGAAAAGGTGATATGGAAAAATAAAGAGAGAGATAACGTGAGAAAGTAGTTAGTCTAGCAAAACTAAATAGATATCACCATCAGCTATCTTCTGTCAAAACCTAGCTTGGCAGGTAGACCATCGAATTAATAATAATAGGTATTTTTAATAACGTAGTGTTTCTCTGGTGAAATCCAACCCCTTTCGAATACCCTTGATATGGCTTCAACTGAAATATGTATATGCGAAAGGATTCCGCACGATCTTTTGCTTTGAGAGTCGTCCTACCCTTTCTCTTCTCAGCTCTCCAGCTCATCCCCGATACCCCTATCTCAATCCTACGCTTGGCGCACACCGATGCGTGTTTGTTTTTTGCCTCCGAGGTTCATTGACAGATCGACCTCACCGCCTCCTCCAACTCCTCCGGCCCGTGGCTCCAATTGAAAAGCGTTACGACTGGTTGTTACGAGCGCATTCCCCGCTCTCTCTTCTTCTCTTTCCCTCCCTCCTTCCCTCTACTCTCCACACCTACTTATAATCCCTCCGGCTTCACCTCCTCCTTCACACATTCCCATCTCTTTCCCTACCCGATTTCATCCGCCATCTCCTGCTTCACCCTGCCTACACCTTGGGGAAAGTTTTACTTCGCGCGTTTTCTTGCGCATTCCGACGCATGAATGTGTATTTACACGTCATACATTTAGAGGGCAGTGCTTATTGAAACAGGAAAAATTAAAAAAATTAAAATTTTCACTGGATTGAATGAATTCTACCAATTTGACGTGCAAAATGCATTTTGTAAGTAGCAGCCATTAACCACGCATGAAGTGGTTCAGATGAAAAATTACCCAACAAAAATCTCGCAGTAATCCTGTTACATTGATCATTCGACGTGGGGCTAAGTGCCTTGGGCATAAGTTCTCATTACAAACCTATGCTACAGTTTTTAAAACATTTCTGCTGCTGAAGAAGTGACATTTACAGCTTTAGACCCGAAAACTAAAAAAAAACCGTTTATGAAAATCGGATGTAAGAATCAAAAACTCTGTAATGTCATTCATCCGAAATAAAAAAATCGAAGTCTGTGTGTCGAGTGGCAGTAGTTTTACATATAAAAAAAACAAAAACCATTATAACCGAATCAAAAACGGCATAGTTTTTGATTCGGTTATGCTCACTTTTTTTCTTGAAACACTGAATTGATCAACTTTCAAACCTTGCGCATTCTTAAATATCGCCATTCCGCAGACAATAGGTTATTTTGCACACCCTTAAGTCTTAGGTTTGATTCCAGATTATTCACATCAAATTTCATCAGAAATTCATGTAAAGCTCATTTGTATTGCTACAGGCTTTGCGTCTGCTTTTTAAAAATTGAAATTATTAATAATAGTTGCACGAAGTCAAGAGAAGTGTTACATGTCGTAGCAGACCCTGGTAGCTTTTTATTTACATTCATCCGTCTATCATTCATAGTTTAATTGTGTTATTCACCCGGTAAACGACTTTGAGTGCCGATAGCCTAGCTTGTTTCCTGGTGCAGCCCTTGTATTGCAAGCTTTTAACGTAAGATTGCTCGTTCGAAACAAAGTGGGAAGACAGCCGTGTGCACTCTGCACATCCTTTCTCTGACGAATTCGCAAACTGATGCTGCTCTGCACTTCAAATGCAATGCCTCATTTAAAGTGGCCTTGAAAACATAAAATTATTCACAACGCTAAACTGAGGATGACAATATGTATTATGAATTTTTAACCATGCCATCTCAGTAGAGTTAATTTAGATTTCTGAATTGAAATGTGAAGCCTTGACGATTTAAATGTAATTAAACAAAATATAATAATGTCACCTGGCATGCGAGTGAATGGGATTCTTTTACAAGGTTTAGTTGTTTGATGGCCAGTTTAAATCTCGTTTAACCCATTGATATGCCAATATATGTGATTGGATTAATCATTTTCGTCCTACTCGTTTTTGTTAAAATACGGAAACTTTCATAAAACTCTTCCTACGTTTCCGAACTTTCTTACAATAATTCCAAGCCCGCATTTAACAAATAACTTAAAGCATTTTTTTCGAATATAAATATTTGATCATAGATGTTTCGGCCTAATGGAATAAGGTGCATTAGTTTGACCATGGGTTGCTTAGTTTTTGCGCGGCCATTCAATAGGTAAAATACTCGGAAATTTGCTCTTCAGGATGCATCCTGAAAGGCTTTTTCCACTCTTTCACGCCATTCGTATTATCACCGTTGGAACTGATATAGCATATACTTAGATGCAAAGTGAAGTAGTAAACGGTCTTTTTGGTCTGAAATAATCCAAAATTGAGTCTAGGATCGATAACTATCATTCTTTTATGTTTAATATAAAACTTTCCTCCAGATACCTTAGATATTTTTACAATATTTTCCTATTTTAGTGCATCCAAATGGAACCAATAATCTCATATATTCCCTGCTAAAATGATGACTTGACTTTTGTTTCAATGAATTTCCACAGATTTAGTGCTCACTAATAATTTTGCTCGTTCACAAGCAAGGTGTTAACCATTTCTTATCTGTTCAAGAAATACAGCGGTATACTATTAAGTGCTAGAACCTATGCTGCAAAAAACTTCGTGGTCAAATGTATCGTATGAGGTCCTGACTCACGGCGCCGAAGGCGCGCACAACTTGATTCGTCCCGGTGGGCAAAATCCCACCCCAACCGGTTCATTAACAATACGGCAAGCAATGACTGTTGTTGAAGAATGAGGTTGTGGATTTGATTTTGTACTGATGAAGTGGAAGTGGTTAGTGTGTCACAAAAATTCTATTTTGGAAATGTTTTCTTATTGCCCTCTAGCCTGGCATGATTTTTGGTTATTGACGGAGTAGGGTATGACTTTACTTGTAGAGGAGGAGTAACTGTTCGAGGATAAATTCTTTTTATTCCATTGCGGTAGTGAGGGAGCGGAGTTTAGGGAATATTTCCCGGACCCAAGAGATTAGTTCGGCGGCTTCGAGATTGGAAGGTGAGGAGGTTGAAGGGATGTGGGAGTCAGAAATGCGAGGAAATTCGGATGAGGAGAGGACGGATGAATATTGGTGAGTGAGAGGTGGCGGTGGTGGAGCAGGCACTGATGGTTAGGCGGGTTTGAGTTTTTCCAGAAGAAGACCTTTTTGTTCCTTAAATTTTGGGCAGCCTCGATAGCTGGAGGAGCGGTCGCCTTGGCAGTGGTAACATTTTGGCGGGGATCCGATGGGAATTGGGCAGGCCGTAGAGATATGGCCCCCCTATATCGGACACAGTTTGGTCAAAGATAGCAATTATGTTTTGTATGGTGGAAGTTCTGGCTCTTGTGACACTGCAGGGGTTCGGTCGCCCTTTGAAAAATGGAAAATTTGACGGATAATCCCTAGACACCGGCCACATTTAACAGTGCTGCAGTGTCAATTGTTGGCTCACATGAAACCTGACAGGTCCGGGTTGGGTGTCGTGCGTAACGGGTGAGGCCCAATGCGCGCTCCGCCTCAGAGGACTTGGTACTATGGATACCCTTAACTGAATGGACGGGGAAACCACGCGACTTTAACTCGGCTAAAATCTCCTCCTCTGGAATGAATGGGAAAGTTCCACGGAGAGCAAATTCTCGTGAAGCGAGTAAGTGGTGAAAAGTATGGATTTATCTGACATTTATCTGCCAGTTATGGACATAGTCGTTAATGTTAGCCTTACTGGGACCGGTATAGATACAGTGCGGAGGGAATTTACATGTCTACAAAAGTGCCCGGTGGAGGTCGTTCCAATTTCCAGCGTCTTCCACCTTGATGCGGGGAATTTTACCGGGTTTTGGTGGTGCGGGGGAGTGGTTAGGTCGAGGCGTGGTTCAGAAAGGGTGGAAAATCGTTTGCTTAAGGCAAGGTTGGAGGTAGAGGCGGTTGGCTGCGGCGCTACCTTGCAACGTTTATTACAAGTTAGCCAGTCGGAATCAGCCAGGCTACACACAGAGGGCTTGCTTGCGTATGAACAAGGGAGGGGTGGGTTTTGTCTCACCAATGCTGAGGTGGAGGCAGGCGGGGCAGCAGAAGAATAGATAGTCAGTGTTGGCGGCAGTTGTGGCGGCGGCTTCTCCGATGGGAGCTGAGGGCTGGATGGATGCGGGGTTGACAGAGAAGAAGTTGCTCGCGGTGAAGACGCTCATTCGTTGTTCATGGCTCATGGCATCGAGAATGTGTGTTGCTTTTAGGCAATTTTCCGTTTCTATCTCAGATTGTTGGGTCGAATCATCTGTTTCCATGGGTGGTGTGGTGACAGATCCAGGCAGCGGAGGAGGCGGTCGTCGTCTCCGACGACCACTGGCAGAGGTGTGTTGTCGAGTTGTAGGTGGAGGGTGGAACGTGAGCCCGGAAGAATTTTTTTTCGCGGAGCCTTTGTTCCTCATGTCCCCATGGTTGGGGAGCTATCGCGGAGGAGGAACTCCGCGTGCGGCAGGTGGTAGCAGCAGATATCTCCAACTCAGCAGTAGTACTAGAAGGCATGCGTCTCAATATCGTAGTATGGTACCAAAGCAAACGCGTGTAAATGTATCGTATGATACAGCATTAGGTCTTATAAATTTCTCCATGCTATAAATGTCTTTGCTGTGTTGCCAATTTTGTCACTAGCGTGAGTCATGATTTAATGTGTAGATATCTCAACCGAGGTTTCAGGTGGCCCATTCAGATACTTCTGCCTTATGTACTCTCTCCCTATCACAACGCATTTGTCAACGTCTACCAAGAGCTTCCACCCCTGATCAGTGTTGCGTACTCATAGTCGGATTCAGTCACTAAATTCAAGTAAGAAGTCGCTATCTGTTGCTATCTGAAAAATGATAGAAGTATATAGTTTTTCCACTAGATGGCAAAGCGCGTATAAAATACTCAACTGATTAATTTTTAATTTATCTCACCAGCAGCGAACCTTAGAGCCTTAGCGCTGGTGCATTTAGTTTTTTTGTTGCGTTTTTGGTATCCCTATGATGAGGGGAAGTTGAAATTTATTGATTAAAAAAATTTTTTGCTTCGCATTCCACCAACACACGACAAATTGACAGGTGTTTCTTTACGGCTTCTTTGAATGTATGATAAGAATTCGGGAAAAGACCAATTAAAAAAAATAATAGGGTTAATGTGTTAAAAACGATGAATCTGACTTCCTATAACTACGCCACTAGTGCGGACAGAAATGAGGGATCAAAGATAATAGTAAGGCCTTAACCGACGAACGAAAAATAGGCATTGCGTTAAAAAGTTAGGATTTTGATTTGTTATCAGTTTTAAAGGAATAAATTCATTGAGTCGCTAGTTTTGTCGTCATATATGAATTTTTTCTGAATAGTCGATAGCTTTGTCGCTTACCACTAATTACAAGACTTTTTTAAGTCACTATCCCGGCAACACTGTCCTAACTTCCATTCTCCCCACCCCTAGGAAGCGGTGACTACCGGACATTGGCGAAAACGTCCGAGGTTGAAGCACGAAGGTATTTTATTTTTTTTATAACTGCGCGACCATCCCAAATATTAATTTCACACCAAATTCGCTCACTCGGTAGCATCGTGTTAAACCTTTTTGCATTCGTTAGCGCAATTTATCACATCCGTTGGCTGCGCGAACTGGTGTTGCCTCCCAACTGCGCAGTTAAATGCCTCTTATAAAACAGCTTTAACGCTCTCTCGCTTTCAAGAGTTTTATTGCGCTGAGCGCGTCATCTCCTCGGAGGGGGGAAGTGGTGTCGTAGACACTCCCCCTCCATTCCCAGAGAACCCGTGGTCGTAATTTCAAGCAGTTCGTCAACTTTATTTCGATTTCCCGGGCCATAATCCGACGATCAAATGTACGTTTGAGCGTTTATATTCCGGTTGAAGTCGTTTCCAGTGGAATCGTTCGGAATAGCCCTTCCTCTTAGCATTCCGCCAGTTCTCGGCTTCCTTTTCATGACGCACTCTTGTGGACGGACGAAAGAGAATGTTATTTGGGCATCCCTAGGGCGGCAATTCCAGGAACGGCTAGGCTACTATGGTTCATTCCGTCCGCGTCTTGTGTCTGGATGGGTGGTGGTGGTCTAATAAAATTCTCTTTTTCCCTTCTAGGAATGTTTCCGGTAGTCTTAACGGGCTCTCTCTTCTCCGCTTAAAAAAGGCCTTGCTTACATGTAAGCATGTGCCGTGTTTTACGCGTACTGGTCAGGTTTAGTTTACTGCGGAGCCGTAATTCGTCCCCGCGGTGCGACACACATGACCACTTGTGTACACACGAAATTGCGCGTTTAAATCCTCTCAGGAGTACCTAGCGATGATGTTCTGCCGTAAAATAAATTAAATGCCGATTTTTTTCTTCATATTTGTCCCACTTATGGGATGAAAGTGCATTATAATGTGAACTCAAGTGATAAATGTTTTTTGCCACAATTGCAGAAGTACAGAAAAAAAGGAAGTACAAATCTAACGGAAACACCAACAAAAACCAAAGGAAAAGCTAGATCAATTGTGGTTCCAGCTACAGGATATCGCCTAGTCAGGGATATAAATGATTCGGACGAATTCGGGCAAAACGGGAGCCATCGTGAAAATAAATTGACATAATCAGCCAAGCAAATTGTATTCGTGCAGATAAAAACATAGTAACTAAGTATAGGCATGGTTAATTTTGTCATATTAGAACATCAAACCATACATTAGTGTTATATTCACAAAGTTCAATAAATTTGCCGCCGTATTGAAAAATAGCGGATTTAAAGGCCAGCAATATGAGGTATCTCGAAAAAATTGTTACGCCAAATCAATTGTGAGTCCAAGTGTAATATTCCGATTGAAATTTGTAGTTATTGTAGATATATGGTATTGTACTGCACGTGCAACACTGAATATTGGTTTACATATTTTTTCGCATTTTCATTAGTGCGTAACTGAATAGGAAGAGTGTAGATGAAATTCATGTTTTCTGGCTCAATTTGTGAAATGTCATATGAAAAAAATAATTAAATTACATAGGTATATATTATCAATGATTGAATTAAGTTCCTGTCGTGAATTAAATTAAATCAGTGAAAATATACGTATTTATTTGTCGGAGAGGTACAGGACCGTAAGGTCACTATCCTTAATAAGACATCCGAGAGCCAAAATCGCAATCAAGTGTAAACGCATAAGGCAGCATCGCCACAAGTTTCAAATTTTATTTACACGGTTAACTTGAATTAACGTGTGCTTGAAGGCGAATATGGGTATGTAAGGAGGAAACAACTTTTTTCAAAATGTAAGAGAAACAATTGCACTTTTCCACAAAATGGTTTATTGCGTACAACGCGTTTCGGCTCACAGAGCCATCATCAGGTACAAGACCTGACAAGACCAGGTCTTGTACCTGATGATGGCTCTGTGAGCCGAAACGCGTTGTACGCAATAAACCATTTTGTGGAAAAGTGCAATTGTTTCTCTTACATTATGAAGAACTTCCACGATATCTCGCCTGAATCTGTTGAACTTTTTTCAACTAACTACCACACACGTAATTATTGTTTTCATGGGATTCACATCGGGTTAACTTGTAACCAACGTTTCAATAGCTATCTTACCCATTGTAATCAGACTTAAGTTATAATGGCTCAGTTACTTTTTACCGTTTACCTTAACCGTTAAAACTACATTCAGTCTTATTCGCTGGGAAAGCCTAAAATCCTTCACAACTAATTGTAGCTATGTATACAACTGGCATTTTGGTGAAAAATTGACATAAGAGAGGAATATGCCAAGGAATAAAAATCGTAATCAAAGGAAATCAACATATCTTTGCTTGATAATTTCATTTTATCAATTCATATATCCTACGCGAAATGTGTTAAATCAGTCTTGATAGAGTTGAAATCTACTTCCACATCCGAAAATGTGTTAATTAAAAATACATTCGCTGAATTCACTGCACAATCAATAGCTTACTGTTGCTTCCCAGTATTAAAATGTATGTCACCGGTGAAAGCATTGAAATTAAAATAATAAAATATTAGTATTCTCATTGATTTTGTCCTACGCAGTGACTAAGGAAATTTTCAAGTGACGGAGGAAACTCCACGTAACTCCATGACACTTAGGTGTACACTAAACAAGAAATTCTTAAGATGTTAAGTAAATATATCTGATTGCCAATTTCGAAAAATATTGCAAAATATGTTTTACAAATTAGAATTTAGCTTCATCTTCTCCATAAAAATATTACCTATCATATATAATAAATCAATTCCGCTGTCCTAAATATTGATAATGTAATTGAAAATTGTTAAAAATTAGCTCCAAATTAATTACAGCCAACTCTCCTCAAAAAAGTAAGCCCCGTTACCAGCGTGATATTTGTAGAACAGTTCGGAATGTATGAATCACATCCTCTCCATTACTTAATCGAATTTATTTTACTCACCACATGGAGAAAATATGAAAAAATCAAATACACCAGTCTCTCTGGCTAACGTTTTCCTTAATTCATCCTTTGGGAAATGGTCAAAGTGGCTGAGGTTTCCGTAGTTCCCAAGCAACGGCTTTTGGTTAGTGACTGCTACTCGTTTTAACTGGCCAGAGACGTTGAGGAATGTTTTTCCCTGACTTCAAGTGTGCGACTACAAAAAAGAGAATCCGCCATAGCGGATATAAACGAGGGGAAAGCGAAGGGAAAATAAAACTCAATGAAATAATGAGGAGGAAACCAGTAATCATTATGTCGGAAAAAGTGCAAAGAGTGCCACGGTAAATTGATGGAATGCTTTGCTGGAAGAAGAAGTGAGACCAGAGGGAGACACGACGTACACTGACCAATCATTCATTTTAGGTACGAATGCTCAAAGATCTGACTACATATTCGAGTATTTATCGACATGAAATAAGTCGTATAATTCAATTTTTAGCGTAGGATAGGTAAGTGTACATTCTACCTCACATATTTTCACGTCCCAATGACTCTCTACTTGTCTCATAGCTTTTGTGCATTTGGTCAATTTATTGAAAACACATATATACCTACTTAATTCCAACGTTTCGAATTATTTGTGAATGTTCTTGAGGGCTATGAAAATACAATAGAAACGCCTGAAAAGGTAATATATCATTTAGGTTAGCAGACATGAAATGAACAACAGTGCAACATTCCATTGAAATCGAATTTTTAAAAAATACGTAAGATTCCACTCTTTTTTGAATGTCTACATCCTCCAATGTTCAAATAACAAAATAAAAGTTGAGAAAAAATCAAACAACATAAACTACAACTAAGAAAATATTGTGGTCAAGAAGCTGATGAGATACTACGTGTTTCAAAATGTTTGATGCCGTTTAACTGTAATTTATTTTTGTTTAGACCTTACGAACGCACTCTTATCGGTGTTTGTGATTATTGTGCTTGGCAGTAACTAATTATTTTTGCTATTTAAAGGGAGAAATATCGCACGAGCACGTGGAATGTGTGCGAGCATGCATTTCTGATGGCGTAGTTGCCCTAGGAATTTTGGATGAAATGGTTCATATTATTCTCAAAGATAGACAAACTACGCATTATTGCGTAGATTCTCTTTAGGATCAAGGCCCTCCTTGACTTAGTGAAACATTATCCTTCTCTCTGCTACCAATGGGGATTTATCACGATTTTTGCTTTTTAGTCTATCGAGTAGGGGACCATGACAAGTGATCATTTGCAAATCATCTCTTAAAGATTCCAAAAATTGCCAAGGATATAGGAATCTAAAGTTTAAAGGACGGGGTACCTTGCCATAACGGCCGTGACGTCATTTCACCCCTCACCTCTTCCCACTTTTTCCCGATACATTCTAAAAGATGCCTAAAAAGGCTTTTGTGAAGATGTCCACTTCTGCCGGAAATACAACAGTATAAAGATTTAGAAAATGCTTGAAAAAATGTCTTCACAGGGAATCGAACCACGGGCCTTTGATCGATGGATGTAATGACGTCCGAGGCCGTTTTGCGGAAACAAAAAATGCATTTTTCTACGATTAGTTATTTGGTTATTAGGCCCTAATTTTTCGAACTCCATAAATCTATTTGAAACCTTTGCAAATTTGATTTCAACGGTAATATCGAAAAAGCATTCGAATGATAATCCCCTATTATACGGTAATTAGTTCATACTTCAGCAAACATCCGTTTAACTATTAAGGGTCAGGTTAATTTTAAAATGAAATCTTGTTCTCTTCTATCTCTCTAATTTATTGTTTATAGACAAAAGATATAACGCAATGTTTTTAGTATAACTCTATAGCACGAGAGTAAATATGTAATTCTACCTCAGCCATTGGGATATGTCTCACATCTTTCTATATTAGCCTAAGGTTTTTGCCGCTTCCAGCATGTGTGAATTATAAATGAACGCGTGCGTAATTGCTACCCATAGAAATTCTTTATATGCTAACAAAAACCACTAGCGCAGGTTTACATTTTAAATGACTAGTTACAGCTGACTAATTCCTTTATTAAAAGCTGCATTGCCATTTAAAACAATCCACTCAGCGTTTTCCCCAATATATCTTCAACGACTACTCCCATGTGGATCTTTCTTTGACACGCATTTACACAGAAGTTAAAATACTTACATAAAACACGTTGTAAATTTTGAATTATTTTACCTCAAAAAAGTGTAAAAATCAACGAATGTCTTCTTTAGTCCAGTTTTAACTGATTTAGCGTCTAAATGGTCATACCTAAGTCACGATAACTGTGAGTTATTACTTGGCGTGAAGGAGAAAGCTGAGACTCGCACCCGTTAATCTTGTGCAAAAACAAACTCTGTGAGCGCTGAATGAATGACCGTGGTAATTGTGACTTCAAAGTCGAAGATAATTTTTTTGACGCAAAAGATAGTGAGTAGAAAAGTAAGTCTCATTTCGAATGCCCGCGCCATGAATCATTTAAAAGGTTACGCACCTCCACGAAGTGCAATCCAAATATAATTTAAGCCATAATTTGTCTCACATCCGCGGTGCCAATTTCAATTTAGTCGCGCCCGACGCAACGAGTAAGGTGATTGATGCCGGACGCCTCTCTCTCTGTGGTTTTGCTAGATTTCGACTTCCAAACTGCCCGAACTACCCTTTCGCAATGCTCCTGCCACGAGACTGGCCTTATGCCCTTCTACTCGAGGAGTTTTTGAAAATAAAGGTGCTTTCAACCAGCGTTGCCAAGCTAGCCTCATTGTCTCGTAGATCCACTAGTGCGTAGTACTTCGCTTACTACTGCGTAGACGTTTTTGCAACTAAATGTAAATTTTAGCTCCTAAAGATAAAATGCTCCTCTTGCTAATTTCAGGAAAAAAAAGTTTATTTTACGACAAAACTGGTGGCTTTATTCCTTATTTTTTTGATTAACCCATAACGGACTAAATAAATTTAATTGCAATCTCATTGAAAGTTTTTACTAAAAATAATACAAGATGCATTTTATGTGCAAATATATTCCCATTATTTTTACTTCGTTTAATTTTTTTTTGCTCCCCGACGATTCTGGTGGTCCGTATACCCCTGAAATCCCGATTAGCCATTGGATTGTCTTCTGGTTTTTCAGGGGCCGAACCACCAGAACTTGACAAACACCCATGCTCTGGGCAAGTGAAAAACTGACCCAGGCGGGACTCGAACCCGCGAGCAGGCGAGGACAACCCCGCCGCCACCGGTGGCCGGCTCTACTTCTTTTAAACTTCCATGTAGTAACAGACGAAATGTTTTTGGTATACTCCACTTCTTTTCAGTTTTTGCCTTAGTTTGTCATATTTTCTGATTCTAAATAATGCGTTCTTTTCTATTGACAACAATTTTCATCAAATAACTGTATTAAAAAAATATATATACTTGCGTAAAATTATTTCCATGGTCCATGACACTAATTTTCCGACTCAATTCGAAATTTAAATTTTCGATTACTTAGAAACATTACATTTAAGTCTCCATCCATTGACTTTTATGCATATTTACATTTATGTATATGTAAAATAAATATCGTCAATACTGATGAAAAATATCAACTCCTTAGCTGAAACGTTTCTCTGAAAACCGTTGCCATAAGGTACCGGCGCGCCAGCGGTCCATAACGGGTTAAAAACTGATTGCACCACATTATCATAACCCTTAAAATACCTAATTAAAAAAAAAACAGCCCGGCTGTGGATTGACTCAACTTGACCCTGGCTTAACTAACTACTACCCTTTAAAGGGCCCCGCATTGGAGACATTTGATGGATATGAATGCATCTGTAAAAATGCGGCCCCTCTTTATATCGTGTAACTCTATCATGTAAAATTACAACACATGGACTACCATCTATTCTCTTTGCAAGCCTCAAAAGTAGCTTCCTCGTCAGCAAACCCGAGGTAATGTTGTCAAGGTGGCGACTTTTATGTCTTTGGTGACAAAATATTAACTGTTAGCGTCTAGTGACAAAAACTAATTACTTTTCAGGAAAACTATTAGCTTGACGTTAAAACTAGCCATTTGAATTATTTTTTTATTTAAAAACTGATCGCACAACAACATCGTTACACTAAACATAATACTGAATGTTTGGCCAGATAAATTTCATGTCGCTTGCCAAACTTCAAACAGCCGACTTGGGTTCAAGTCGGCTGTGGTTGGTTGGTCTCTTCCCGCTCTTTTTCTGGAAGTTTCAGCCCTAGTTCCCTCGCATTGCTTAGCTGCTAACCTTTTTCGCCGTTCATATTTTTCTTCCCGTCTTATTTCCACAGCCTTTTATACAATTCTGTCCCAGTTTTCATTTTTATGACACAAAATGTTGGTGCTGGGGAAGTCGACCCTGTGACCATTTTCGAGACTGTGTTTTGTTACCGTAGATTTGTTGAGTCAGAAGACCCTGATGCATCTTTCGTGAACTTTTAGGTGCTTTTCTATTCATAGTTAAAAATTATCCACCCTGAAAACTATGGCCGACTACGACATTGATAAGATTAGCATCATTACTCAGTGAGAAACGTAAAAAAAATTTCCTTCCTAATAATTCACTTGTTAAACCCTTGATAGATCACTTTTAACCCAGTCACACTAAACACTTTCCTGATATCTTTCACAAATGTAACGTTCCTCACACACGGAGTTATGGGAGATTGAAGAATGAGACGACCAAAGGTGATGAGTCCAAAGTGAATTGATACTTATTTAAAAATAACCGCCACTAATTTAAGCAAACTAGAAAGAGTTCATCATATTTATGTCATTAAATATCTTGTGAATGAGACATTTGATGTTATATGTTTGCATATTCAATAGATTATTAGTTACGCTTGTACTATACTGAATCCGACCTGTTGGATATACAGTTAATTTTTGATACCTGTAACTATCGAAAGTTGAGTTTTCGATGACTCAAATATTACATTTTTCTCATTTCTCATTTCACTCATTCCATATTTTGCTCTATTGTTTTGAGTTCCAAACGATGTACATTGCTATTTCACTCATCTGTCATGGCAGAAAGCTTGCCGTATTGTCTCTTTCACCGTTTCTCCCCTAGAGTCCACTCCTGTCCGTACGCAGTCCTTACTCTCTAAAGGGTGGCTTGCCTCGAATTTTTCCACTCTGCTCACGACGGAGAAGCCGTTGTAAACTGATAATACTTTAAACCACTGGAAAGATACGTGTCAATGCTTGGGTGGGACTTTGGGTGATTGGGGAGGCACCTAATTGAAAATCTATGCATTGGAAAGGGCTTGATGCTAGCTCATATTTCGGACTGAAGCTTTGTTATCCGTCAATCTTAGACTATGGTAACCACCAATAGAACTGTCAGGTACTGATTCAGATAGTCAGATATGGGGAGTCAGATAACGTAGACTCATATCTGAGAAAGACCCGTTTCTGTATACTAATGCGTTTCACTTGTAGACCACCATTACAACTGTCTTCATCTTCTCCTGCTTAGGCTTTTTTTTTCCCTATTTGGGGTCATTATTTCTTATCAGTCTTCTCCATCTTACCCGATCTTGTGTACATATCCACGCCACTCCCCTTCATGTTCCTCGACACAATCTTCCCACTTTATCTTGGGTCTACCTCTACTTCTTTGACCTCATAGTCTCAATATTCATTACTCTCTTACCTACATATGTCTCTCTACGCCGTTCCACGTGCCCAAACCAACGCATTCTACTCAGTTAAATATTCTACACTTTTGGTTCAGATTTAAAGCTTCCTCTAATGTTCAAATTTACATACACCCAGAAGATGGTGCCCGTTGAATTTCAACGGTAAATAGAAAAAAACTGAATTCTTGCATAGAATGAAAACTATACTTTCAATGTGACATTGAAAATGCATAACATTATATAGTAGTCATTTACCAGAAATGGAGAGTTTGCGGTTAAAATACCTGTACTACTATCTTGATGTAATTCCAGTATATTGATGATTTTACCTGAGCCATAATTGCCTTGGTAATAAGTTACCACTTAAGGTCTAATCTACGATTGTCAAGTAAATAGAAATTATCTTAGTTGAAATAGTGTGAAAATTATTGATTTATGAGTCAGGGTGCTTTTTACCACGTATCCGCGATAAAATGTATTATTCTGTTTAGTGCAGAGAGTTTCCCAATGAAATTTGTGACGTTATATGCGATAAGCACATTGAAACACATCTTCACCGTAGTTAGCCTGCGTTCGCACGTGGGCTAGCAGACTAACCTCGTGGTGGTGGGGACATATTTAGTAATTGAAATAGAATAGAATAATGACTTTAATAGAACCTAGTGAAAAGGACTCAAGCTTCAACATATGATACAATGCATGGTAAACTGCCATAATGTATGCTATTCTGGTCTGGTTTACCCTTGGGGTGGTGTATTGGCCTAGGCAACAGAAACTTACACCATAGGCATAATAATGACATGGCATGCATAGAAATAGGCATATATCTATCCATGTCTTAGCTAATTGCGATGATTACTAAAAAATAAATATTAATTGAAAGACTAATCTTTCTAGAGACGAGTTACACCTCTTCTGGTTGTTTGGAAATCTATAGTGTTTAAAGAAATGGAATTTCAGTTTTAAAGGTACATATTTGAAAAAATAACTCTGATACCGGTTTAAACCGCCATATAACAAGACTTCCTGTAAGTAATGAGTTCACACTTTTCCTCACTGACGTATTTTACCAATAAATTATCATGAAAGTTATCAGATAACGTCCAAGATTATGAGCTGATGCTTGAAAATCCCATCGCCAATCCGAAAAAAGACACAATGACCCTTTAATATTTTTATGCAGCTTTTTCCATATAGTTGAGCGTACGCACTTGAATTTTACCAAACCTTTAGGCTTTAATGAAACAATTTTCAGAGCTCCAGGGTTTTTTTCATGTTTGTTCTAAGTGCAATATGGACGAGATAAAACTGCTGTCTCTCTATCTCACGTCCTGTACTCTATTTAATAAAATTAGTGAGTACCAGATTGGTTTATTCTGATAGTCTACTCGTTTTCATCTGGAAATGAATTCCAATGGCTACCTCTCCCTCTTAACTCGGTACTCTTTCTGAGTGTACATAGATTTTTAAACTTTTCTTTTCCATGAAAATGAAACAATGGGACGCGAAAGGAAAATCGGTTTACATGAAACTTCGGCCGGAATGGCCGTCAGGCAACAGAACAAAGGTACCTACTGGAATGTAACCTCTCGTTGCCTTTGAAATTCGGTCTTCAGGCTGTGTGCAGTGAGAGTTGAAATAGGCAGTTGCAGAGAAATCCTTTTCACAATTGCGCTTGTAGCGTTCTCAGGCCTCGACCAGTGTCATTGCCAACCCATTACCAAGGTGTCTGCAAGCTTTTTCCGGTCGGCGTTACTTCTGTGTTCTCTCGAACATGGAAGGTCGCCTGTTCTTTATGCTCCTCGGGAATCACTGTTTTTTTTCATCTGAGATTCTTTATACGACCACGTGTTGAGTTAGGATCTGGCCGATGGTGGAATGGGAATAAAAACCACTGAGAATCGATTCGGAGGAAATGTCTGACTGAGAAAACCGATTTTTATTACATAAGAAACAGCTCCTAGTTTTTATTTTCAAGCAAATTATTGAAAGTGTTCTAGAACATTATGAATTGAATAAAGAGTTGGAAAACAGTACGAGGATGGAACTACAAATATTTTAGTTGCTATGTTCTTCAAACATTTTTCCTATTATCTGCCTGTTTATGGACGTGAGTGGATGCCTGTCTTATAGATAAATTTTACTTAATCAAAAAAACTCTGAATTAAACGCTAAATTTTAAATCATACTTTCAATCTGGAATTTTTGGACCAAAACTCACGAGTGGAAGAATAATTTTTTTTGTCGAGAAATGACTAGTGACGTCTAACTTTCAGTCCGGGATTTCTCTCCGAATATATATCAAAATAATTCAAGAGCGGAACCAAATCCGAAACACCTTCATTCCATTCAATGTGTATTAGTCAAATGATCATATACCGGATCTATCGGAAAAATGAACGGAATGTGCTTAGTATTCATGATGAGAAAAAAACTTCAGGAGTGTGCTTAGTTGCTTTGGCCATATTGAGAGAATGGATAAGAATAGCGGAACAGATATAATACATAATATGCGTATGTCATTGGTGAATGTGGTGGATGAAACTCTAAAAAGGCGCAATATTTGGAGCCTTAAGGTGTCGGGAGTGGTAATTGTCGGGCATTGAGTGCATTGTTTAATAATTTTAATGAAGTAAGTCGAAAAAATACTCTTGTGCTACATTTAATTTAAGTACATCTGATTATTCTTAGGAACTCACCATAGAGGCATTAACGGAAATTATATCATAATTATATTTTAAACTTTTTCATTAATTATTGAATGATATGCTAGAGTTTTCAGTGCGGTATTCGAAATTTAGACGAAATTTATGTAAATATGTTTCTTCCGAATATTGGACTCAGCCTAACACCTATATATTTGTTAACAACAATTATTATAATATGAAATGTATTCTATGCAAGGAGAGGTCATTATTGGGCGAATTATTTAAAGAATGCCAGTTTTCTAGGCCTAATAGCCATCTAAGGTCTTTGAGTGTGCCTAACCTGACAGTGAATGGCAAGATGGGCATGTTTGTTGGAACGACTTAAAGAATCAAAACGAGCCATCCAAAAGAGTAACTTTGTTATGTTTAGATAACTCATCCATTACTGACTTCAAGCTGTTTTGATCCAATCATTCACCACCTTCTGCTCTGTACGACGGCGCATAATGTTTAGGCACCCTTGATGAATGCTGGAAACATGTTCTCATATCCCCTTCATCAATAATGCATGAAAAAAACCTTAATATTACTTCGATGGCTTTACGATGTTCCTTATTATTCTCCTATCTTACTCTCAAGGGAAATTAGTAAATGCAGACGGTCTAATAAAGACTTATTTGAGGAACAGGATGTGGAAGTAAACGCTACCTCTTGTCTGTCACATTTTTATTTCGTCTAATAACAAATAATATGCGAAGTATCACAACCAGGATGGGTAAAACGCTGGTGATTTATTTCGGCTAGTCACACTTAGGGTGATGTCACGGGCATGAAAACACACTCCTCTTCCTTCGTTACCATGAATCACGATTACATGATATACTCGCTCCATCACAGCATCCTTAGTAATTTGTGAACTGCGTTAGACATGTGTATTCAAAAAGGGGTTTGGTATGTCCCGGGGAAAACGTTGATATCCACTGTGAAAAATGGAGGGTCATAGAAGGTCAATCTAAAGCGAACTGATGATGTGTCACGTGATAAAAATAATTGATGTTACTCGTATTCGGAACATGGGAATACGAAAAAGAATTGTTCAGCAGATAAGGGTGTTTTTCGGGCAAAATTAAGCCTACAAAGACCCCTTGGATAAAATTACGGCATTTCAAAATATTTTTTGATGATAATTTTAAACCTTCACGATTTTTTTGGTGCATTAAACAATTATAAGTTGAAAAAAGCAGATTATAGGGACGAAAAAAATTAAAATTTTAGAATGCTTGATGAACTTTTTAGATGCTTATCTAATTTATTAATATTAAAATCAATGCTTGCTTCTTGTTTTATTTATCACATTTCATTATTTCTTTGAGCATTGAAAATAAAATAACGTTATTTCGATTTATCATTGTAATATTGAATACCGTTCTTTTCATACAAAATAATCTGCTTCTTAATCAAAATGCTTTCAACTTAAGTTAGCCGTCACAGCCGATGATCGCGAGTTAAAACTTGACTATTGGTCAACCGGAAGATTAAAAGCACGTTTGTTAGTTCGTGAGCAATGTACCCTTCCACTTAAAAAAGAATTATGCACCCTTGCCACCATGGTTTGCTACCATTATCTTTATAGTTACCTCAAAAATACTACCTTACGGAGGATGGAGCGATTTTTGCCTGCATACATATTTGTGCGAAGCTTAAAATTCGTACAAAAAGGGAGGTATCAGGCGAGATGTTGTGGAATATGAACATAATAAGAATTAGAAGATGCAATTTTTCACAGAAATATTTATTCGATCCGGGTGTCGATGCACTGCATCATCATCAGGTCAGCATTTTTATCTGTGGAAAGTTGCATCTTCTAAGTTCTTATTACTTAAAATTCGTGTTCTTAATCGCGATATCTGTGGATAAATGTGAAATAATGCATTTTACCGATTTGTTTATTTCAGCCAATTGAATGCTATTTTAGTATGTTATATTAAACTTTGTTTATGACATGGTATACCTTATGGCACTCGAGATCTATTCCGTAAAAATTTGTCAGTCTGTAGATTGATATGCAGCAGCTCACCATTCCACTCTTATCTCCGCCAACCGGTTCATTCCTACATAACTATTGACTTTGTCGTCCTTAACGTTATGTGTGTATGTTCTTCTGAACGCGAAATAATTCTTTACGTATGATAATATATAATAACATTTAATGGATTCTTTCCGTTATAAGTAAGTTGTATGATGGTTGCAATCAGATATTAAGGTGTCACTTCGAGTCAAAGATTCGAATATCATATTCAAATATAATTTTCGCCTAAATTTAGAATACCACACGAGAACTTTAAATCATTACGTGTTTTAAGGTGGTTGGAACGGTATTCGCGAGTCATTGAGAGCACATTTGAGTAACTTTTCAAGTAAGTCGAAAAACAATTCTTGCACCAAATTCCACTCAAGTACATCTGTATATACGGTGGAAATGACTTCGCCTACAGAAATTTAAATGATGAAATTTTTTGTTTTTTCCTAAATTAATGCATGGTTTGGATGCTATGATTTGAGTTTTCGGCGTGGAATTTGCAATTTAAGCGAAAATGAAATATCTAAAAATACCTTTTTTACTCGGCATGATATCTTGATTGTTATTGATCATTATAATAACGTGAAACGTATCATTTCGCGTTTAGGAGAAAATATTTACTTTTGAAATAATTTGATTTCAAAATATTCATGGGCCATAAGGCTACGTGTTAAGAAAGCATTGCATTGCCAAGAAACCAAATAGGTAACATGCGATTTTTTTATCTTTTATCTATAGATATTACTAATAAGTACACGTTCACAAAGTTTCTCGCAAACCTGTGCATAAAAAAATATCGCTCCAACCACCTTAAGTAAGGCAAAAGTTTGTAGTAAAAACTTGTATCTTTTAAAACTTAATATCACTTAAATTGAAATGTGGCCCTAGCATTTTTCGGACTAACTTGACAAATTATTACAATACGCACTCAATGATCCGCTGTTACCGCTCCAGCCACCTTAGACAACACTGCATTTGAAGTCGGGTATCGTATTGGTTCGGGCTTTGTCGTAAAATACGATAGCATGCGTTTCCTCATGTGCCGAGTCGTGCCATGGGCAGTTCCGATCAATTAAATGCCCATTGTGACCGGGAGAATACCTCTGGACTTCGTGCGAAGGGAACTTCAAAGGTTTTTTTTCGTCTCTGCACAGTTCCTCCCCCGCACACACAGCCATACGCACATCTGCCTGTCTTTGTCTTTTTACGCCTTCCCCATTCTTCCTTTTCAACGTCCCGTCCCTCCATTCGTTTTCCATCATCCCAGTGTCGTGCAGCCCATTTATACTCGTCACGCATCATCGCTTTTTTCTCCAAACGCACGTCTCCTTTTAGCGGTTCTCCGACCGTGTTTACGTTTGCGGAAAATAATTACCAGGCCGTTGTTCTTTTTTCTTCTTTTTTAATTTACCGTGGCGACGCCGCAACAATGCTGATGGGTTGAGATGGAAACGCTGTGTGACTTCGTCATCATTATGCTCCCGGCGATGATTTAGCGCTCATTCGTGATGTTGTATGACTTATGCTGTGGTTTTAGTCTCGTCATCATTATGAGGATATGTTACGGCATTGCGATGCCTTTAACGCGATAACTACATCATCTTGGATTATGCTAACCAATGTCTGGTATCTACGTCATCATAAAGGGTGTATACCCTATGGTGAATGATAAATTGAGATTTTAAAACGGAAAAACGTAATTCCGTTAAAAAAAAATTTTATACGACGTTAAATTCAGAAATCACGGAGGATAGTTCCGGTGTGATTGGAAGTGAACTGACTTCCCATCCCAATGTCCTGGATTAGAAACAGCAATTCTCATTGTATTTATTTTGACTTGTGTAACTGCAATGTGCAGATTAAAAGTTTAAAATATCAAAGGGGGAAAAATTGAACTAATTCCAAAGATACCTCAAAGTAGCGGAACTAGTCATAATCTCTAGAAAAGTGAATTGCTAAGTTTGAATTACTATATTTCTCTTCAATCAATGGAATTCGACGAAGTATCAACCTCCTCCTCCCTTTATCCAATGACCAAATATTCTTTCACTTGCAATCCAACCCACTTATCTTAAATTTCGCTTAAGAACTTAAATTGTCGTTTGCATTCACAATTAACCATTATAATAATTGGAGAGAGGACAAACATTATTTAACCGTCAATCGAATTTTCAAATTAAATTTACATGATAGTTAGTTCACAGTTAGCTAAACATCAGCCTCGGCTGGGATTTTAAATCAGATACTAGAATTTTCACCAAGGACCGTAATCTATCATATCAAGTCGTCTATTCATCTGGAAATTCCACAAAGGGTTGATACAAAGACATGTGCTCACGAATTAACGCGTTAACAATACTTCACAGTACTGTAACATACTAATGCCGTTAACATTAAAAAACTGGCTCCCTTTTATTAATTTCCTCCATAATTTCCTATCCCTAAATACCACTTACGCTTCTCTTACAGTCATGCATTGCTTCATACACACTTTATTATTCTTATGACTCCTAATAAGTATTCCTCCCCTCTAGAGTCTCTTCTACCTCATATACCCATGACTTGCGCGGTCTTACTCTTCCTCTCACACCGTTCACTATACCATCGCATATCTTATTCGTTATTTATTTCTCTCCCGTTCTCTTGAAATGGCCAAACCTACGAACTATACTCCTTTCATATATATCCATTAATGTAGCATTCAACCCTCATTCTTTCATCAACCATTCATTACTAACCCTCTCCAACCTACATCTGGCCCAAACACTTCTCAGGTACCCTATTCACACTGTTTGTAGCCTATTCTAATGCTTATCCTGTCATACCAAGGTTTCGGTGCCATATAATAACGTACGGAGGAGAACAATTTTGTTATCTGTGATTTTCACTTCCCTAGATAAACATTCATTCCTTGACATGCTCCACATACTACCTACGAGTTTCCTACCAGCTTTCACACGCCTTATAATCTCTTCATGTATCCTTCAATATTTTTCAAATATTCGACCCAGATACACAACATCTTCTGCTATCATTAATACTTCATAATTTACCCTCATTATACAATCATTCTTATCACTCATCCTGTCATAAACATCTTTAGTATTTGGTAATTACTTAGGCCAACTAAAATAGGAAACGAAGCAGAAGAGCTTCATGGGCGTAAAAGAGCTGGGACAGGGGATAGTGAAGAAGTGATATCAACCTATCTCAGGATACAATGACTAATAATGATGATAACTTGCTGAGGAATTGCACAATTTAGAGAAATTTAATGCAAAAAAATCAACCAGGCTGGAATTGGTGGATCTGGAATGTTCCTTACTGCTTAATTTGCTGTTGCGTCTTTTTCCACACTAGTAAGAATTGCGTAAGTTAGTTTGCATTATATTTTATAAGCGGAACTTCATTCAAATTAAATGCGTGTGCGTTTTTACGCAAATAATTGAGTTGATGAAATTCGCTGGTATCTTTATGGATAACGATAAGATAATCCCGCATTCGCTTCAAATTTTGCAACAATCTTCCACGATCTAAGCTCATTGCTTTTTGAAAAAATAAAGATAACCTCTGTGATGGTAAGGAACATCCTTGTGATGGCAGCTGGCATGAACGTAGGGCGGCACAAAAAACAACTGCGACGTAAGTTTAAAAAAAGCGGACGATTTCCTTACTTCTCTGTCGTAATTACGAGTGGAGAGGAGACGGGATTGCGTTGAAATACCAAGCGGGATCGGTGCAGTGGAGAATCGAGAGTAGATCTCGGATCTTATCCGCACGCCTTGGCCGACCCTCCGGCGACAGCGGCGGCGGTGCAACCCCTATCCCCTGTGTGACTCCTCGTTTTCCCACGCTTCTCTTCCCGGGCTTAAAACCTTCCTTCCCCATTCCACTCAACTCTCTTCTCACACCACCCTATCATCTTCCCCTCCTTCCGCATTCTCCCTCCTTCCCCACACATGCTACTTCCCCCATACCCCTATGAGAATCGCCCTTCGTTTCCAACAAATTCCTCCCGGGTTTATAGTGGTAGCGAAACATGTTGGCAGTCGCGCAAAGGTCTTTTTCGGTGGAAGGGTTAATTTCCTATGACCTTTCTCCACGAGGGGGAGTAACGTAGTCTCCGCGTTTCACTAACTGGGTCTTCCTTACCTTACGTATGTGGCCTGTCAAGCTCAATATGGTTTTTGGGCGCACCAACAATTTGTTACAGAACGGCTAACCGGAAATGGCTGATAAAGAAGGTTCGATAAAAAAGCCATTGAACCAGTTGGAACGTGATATTCTGCACAATTTGAATGAAACCTCAATTTGTAATACTTTATAATGTTTATCCAAAGGGAAATATATAATTTGTGTGTTCTGTTATCATACTTACAATTTAAAAAAATTATATATGTTAGTCAAAAGCGGAGTAAAATCCCAAGTAAAAACCCCCAACGCTTAAGCTATGTACCTTCTAATAATAAATGGGAAAGTGTCACCCTTAAAATGAATTTACCTAAAGCATTTGGTATGGAAGAAAAAACCCAGTTGTAGGTTCTTATCACTCGAAATCCAATGTGTAATTGATGGAAGAGACTGATTAAGACCTGACCTTATAGAACAATGTCTTTTTTTTTAATAAAAACGATAGCTTAGTATTTTCTAAGGTATAATAGTTTATTGACCTTGATTTCATCAGTTCATTGCGAATTTCAAGTTCCTTGAAAATAGTATTTAATTGCTGGAGCTATGGTTGGTAATACATAATAGTATGCAAAATACTGAGTTTTAACTTTTACTAAAACAATCAAGTAGCTTGATAAAATTGCTTAAATTGAAGTGAAAAGATATCGCAAGATATTTCAGGATGCGTATGATTGTTTATTCATCTTCCTCACCTTTCATGATATCATGGATTAGCATGGAAATAAGAGCGATAATTGTTCCGACGTAAATTTCCGCGAAGTACTTGGACACCTCTTGAGAAACGTGAGAGGAGTGAGGTGAGGAAAGAAACTCGGCTTTCACATCACAACATATCTCCTCAAATAATCACTCACTACTGTGCCGATTGCTGATGTTTTATTGCCCAGCCCGACCAATACACATGTAAATGAGCGTCGGGAAAATGTCGCGTTTGTAAATTTCCTTCGGTCACGAGCACGTTTGCGACGCAAAGGAGGGGACTCGCAAATGAAAATATCACTGACCGGGTGCTTGGACCAATATATAGTGACTCTGAGCCCTGAAACGGCCTCCGTATGCACCTTTCGCCTTCTCTACTTAAGTGTTGATAACGTCAATCGGACATCGCTACCTCTCCAACCCGGCGTCCAAGGATGAAATGGGAACGTATTCCTTTTCTACGCGTCAGATACTCCTTGGAATGTATATTTCTTAATGTATCCTTATATCTTCAGATAAATGCCCTCTCCATATGTATGTGAAACACTTGATCTGGGAATAATTACGATCCCATTTGGGTGTCGTAGAATTTAACAGGAACAGTGAAGGGAGGCTAAAAATTATTAATTCTAGGATAGAAACACTGACTATACTGACAGTATTGATAATGATCCCTTAGGCTATATTTATGTAATACCATGAGTCTGCAAAATCTAATAACATTTATTTTACTTATTCCTTCATTTCACGCGTTGTGATCCTGTAGACTCATACTAAGCGTCGCATGGAGCAATAAAGAGTTCTCTTGAGGAATTAGAATGAGAATAGACTAAAGGAGTTGGAAGTTTGTATGTAGAGGAGAATAAGGAAAGTGTATTGGACAGAAAGGAAGACGGAGGTGAAAGTGTTCGGCATGGTGGTGACGAGAAGTAACTTCTGGAGAAAATCAGGTGAGGTAGAGTAAGTGGTTGGAACAGGCAATGAGGGGCGAAGGTATGTTAAAGGCCACGTGATAAAGGAGAGGATATAGGGTAAGCGCGGTAGGGTAAGAAATAGAATAAAATTTAAGGATGGGATGAAGAATAGTAGATCGCACGCCGAGCTGAAGAATGAAGTCGTGTAGAACGTCAAGTTTAAGCGGGATTAAGATCATTCCACCTAGGCTTAAAATAACCGCTAATTCACTTTAAATAATGATAAATACGTTTACACTTTCTCGGCGATTCATAGGTGCTTGAACTTAAAGAGTTCAAGGTGCTTGAGTTCAAGAAAAATTTAATTGTCAATATAATGTCTAGTTGAAACAATTTATTGTCTTTCGTTGAGAAGTGAAAGGCCACGGCCCAACTACTACATTAGAAAAACCTGACGAAGTGAGGTAGCAGATAGCTCAATTTCAAGCGATAAAATAGATGTAAATGGAATAAAACGGGAAAAAAACTAGTGCGGATCCAGATTAATCGTTCTATAAAATATTGAATGCATTCAGAGTGAATATTCCTGTGCAATAAATCTCAAAAGGCAGCTCAAATAAACGGGCAAGTGACATGATATAATTGGAGGAGTAATGAAGACAGAGTTGAGGGCCGTAATGGCGCTAGTGGGATTGAAGTGGTGATTACTTGGGGTTAGGGAGACTATTTAATGAACAGGGCCGAGCCATGACAATCTTAACGAAGGTTGTTAACCAAGACTGTTAAGGATCAAAATGTAGGGGAATATTTTAAGACTAAATTCCGGCCGATTCGAACTAAGGCGTTCAAGTTTTGATTCTCAGGTTGTGTGAATGTCTTGGACACATGAATTTTGAGGATAATTAACTTAAATAAAGGAAGCAATTAGAATTGGGCAATCAAAAAGGAGGGCAGTGTGTTTGACACCTAGGCATGAAGTCGTTAGTTAACAGAAATTCAGGTCCAATCATCAGAGGATTCAGGTACGTTGAACCAGAATCAAAGAATTCTTACATTTCAGTTATTTGTTTGCTTCACGAAGCCTAACAGCAGTTGTGAGACATAAAATAATGCTCTTCTTGAACCGCTTAAAAAATATTATTTCATTCCGGTGATAGTATTCCGCTTTTATAGTGAAACAAACATGCTCGTCGGTTTTCATTTCGGTTTGCATCTCTATTCCAGGACAAGTCTATTTTTATATCATCTCACGCGTTTCTTCCTCAGCCAGAGAGCGAGCTAGGGGATGCTTCAAAGCTGGGCATGAAATGAATGAACATTAATTAATGCTTTATTCCATTTGCACCGTGCGTAATGGGAAGGTAGGGGGAAGGTAGGCCTACCTTTTTTTGCCTAAAAGAAAAATATTTCTTCTGACAGCGTTCCCTGCCATTGATGAACCCTTATCTAGACATTTTCCATTACTACGCTAATTTACGGATCAAGTAAATTCGCTTCGCGACCAAATTGCTCTGATAACATGCAGTGGATCTCCTGTGACAGTGCCTACACTCGTCCTTTAAGAACATAGCCATATTTTTACAAATGAGCTATCATTTTGAATACGCATCACATAGATACAGAAGGTTAATGGGCGATATTTTCACCAGTAGAAATCAATTTTAAAAAGTAATTTGATCAGTGATCAGATTAGCACAGTGTATCCTGCTTTCACAAGTGTAACCGTCAATGTAAGTAAATTATTGCATAGTTAACCCACAAATATTTTTCCTGTGGTGAAATGAAAGATTTTTACGTAGATATTTAAAGAAATGTTGACAAAACATTTTTTATAGATGAAGGGTATTTGGAGTTTTCTAGAGATCGGTGAGTGAAACTTAAAACATCCCCTAAAAACTTCAATGGAGAACGGAAAATGCAATAAGATTAATACATTTGGTCTCTTTCTGTAAAAAGCTAATAACATCAGAAATATTGTTGTTAATTTACGAATCGCAGCGAATGCGAAAATGATATGACTGTACGCAGTCACACGCACGGGAACTAAGGTATTCATTAAATGGGTTGGAATTTACCTTGAAAAATAGTCATTTCACTTAACCGGGATTCGAACACTGGCCTCCCATTTGCCGAAAAGGGGGGTCCTCCGCAACCGTGCCTTATTAAGAACGACCTCTTTTGTGCTGCAATATCGACGACGACTTGTTGTTCACATAAACCCCAGCTAAAATTAGCTTAGAATTAAGATGACTTTGTGGTGTAACTGGTTAACATATCTAATACCTGACCTGCAGTTAAGAGATTTTGGTTCGAAAACTGGTCAGTTTAAATGTTTTTGTTTCATGGTGTATTTCATCTCCGTATTAGTATAATGAAGTTGTTAAGTGGTCCCTTCCGTCATCCGGAAAGATGGTGAATTGTGGCTTGATTATTGGTCTAATTGTAGCTTTTATCTTTGGTAGTTAATCTTCCAAGGATCGATAAATGAAAAAAGTGTAGAGTGCAATCAAGAAAAAAAAACTTTTGAAGTACACATAGATTTATACAAATTCTTCTGCCAAATGTTAACAATTATGCTCTGAATTGTAAAAACATGCAAATTGTGCAGTAAAGATACTGAACATATATCGTGAGGACAGAAAGACTAATTCTGGGCTGGATACTTGACAGGCAATCGTCCAGTCCTGCCTTTGGAGAGGCATCAAAGTGGGAAAAGAAAACACAAACATTTACGCCTTTCAACTCTGGGGGAGATCCTACGAGGTATATGCATGCACGCGGTATTGAAAGGGAAACCAAATAATCTTCCTTATCCTTCAAAATCCCGCCACCACGAAACTCAATAAGTGTTGAATCTTTGAATCCTGAATTCATGCCTGTGAAAATTCAACTTTGACAAGTAATGCTGTAAGGATGCTTGAAACCCTAATCTCCCACTTAATGCGAGTGATTAATTATATAAATAGTGTTGATATGATGTCTTATGCAATATAGTTATAATATATACCCGAAATAGCATACATTTTCTGATGAAGGTGAAACATAGCCTAGACATTTATTTACCAACATTGTGCTAGTTAGTATTTTAATTATGACTAGTTTGGTTTCACTGCAATATTGTTGAAATACATAGCATTTTTGCAATGGAAAAGTTAAGGGTGATTGTTTTTACCTTTGTAATATTGCATTTCGTGCATTGTTATGTAACTCTGTGTGTATTATAAGCCGAATAGGTGTAATGTAAAAAAACAAGTCTTAAAGTCTTATTATGAAATATTTTGTCCATCAACCACATCGTCCCCGGAGCGGTATTGAATGAAACGCCGGCGGCTGAATTCTATCATCGATCGGAAGACAGTGAATTCTTCACTAAAAAGATGATTGAAAAGGTTGCTGAATTGACATTTTTTGTCTGAAATGAGATCTTAGAATTCACATTATCGGCCCAATTAGAAGCTGAAACAAATTTGAGCTTTGTTCTATGTAATTACCATTTATTTATTACCATAAGTGAAGGTTTCTCGGGTTTCACACCGGGTAAGAATATTTAAATGGAGCAACGTTTCGATGGTTGACTCAGTCATCGTCATCAGGATAACAAATCCTCATCATTATCCTGATGATGATGGCTGAGTCAACAATCGAAACGTTGACCCATTTAAGTAATTTTACCCGGTGTGAAACTCGAGAAACCTTCACTTATATAATTCGCCGGGAAAACCTTAAATCCTTTACATTTATTGATTGTTTTAAGAAATTTCAGTCAATGTGGCTGTGAACACTATGTCATTATCATAACGTTCACTTAACAATTAGTAGTATTACCAATTCGACTCCCGTTCTATTATAATCATCAACTAAGGGATCTAAGAAAGTTTGTTTGAATGGTCCTGGATGTTGTAACTTATATTTCATTTTTTAAATTATGAACCATTTCCTCTGGATTTTATGTGTTGATACAGCAGTATTCTTGGCTAATTTAATGTGGCGTTGTTCAACTGGTTGTTAAATATAGAGAAATGTGTTGCTCGCGAGATGTTTCTTTTTTCATACATCAATTCTCCATCGGCACTGTAGTTTTACTTGCATGGGAACCTGTGTTCACATAAAACTTCCCCTTTTATTGCGAAGGCTGCGGAGAGGCTGGGGTACTAATGCGAGCACAGGGTCGTTTTCATCGTTACAGCGCTCACTTGAGGTAAATAAAAAATCACGACACCTGCTGTGAGTTATCTTTGTCAGTTATTACGACGGCTATCGCGCCATAAATTGCTCCGCCAGTTTTACATCCGTTCCTATAATCTGCTCTCGAATGGGCTGCAAAACATTAACGCAATAAATATATCATATAAACACGAAAGATATAAATTGCTTATTCATTTATCATAACTCGACTTATATCGCCTAAGAAGTTTTTTTATTTTATTTATTCCATATTGAAAGGATTTGGTCATATTCTATGCTTGAACTCTCCGGAATGTCCTTATTTTTGGCCATCCTTTTTCATTGTATTTATGTCCTTAAATATTTATCTGGGGAGAAATGCAATGACACTTGAGGTTATAGTTAAACAATACCTTGGGCACAAGTCAATCATTAGTTTGGGAAGGAATTCGATTCACTATATTTGCAAACTGCTGATTTTGTTTCTCATTTCAAAGTATGATATCTTATTTCTTAAATCGAAAACTTACGGGGAAAATTATCTTCCTATTTCTTCTGCATTGAAGTGTGTAGAGTAAACAGGGTTGAACTAGGTTAAACGAAGAAGAATGGGAGGCAAATTTGGGGCACCTTTGCCTTATTGTTACATTGACACCGTTATTTATAGTTATCAGTTCTACTTAGAAATGCGCATAAAACGGGAATAATATGGATATATCAACTGCAGTGTTAACTTTGAGAATGGCTTTACTTGTTAAAAGAAACAAATTTACACATCATAATACCTTTAACTTTGGTGCCCACAAAATTCGGAACACTTCTATCGTTATTTTTAAGAATAAAGGAACATTCTTACGCATAGAGAAGCATAGCGTGACAAATTCAAAAACAGTTTATGTTTACTCCCATTAATCTTGAATAGGAATCGTATTGAGAGCAATCTTATGGGCTTGGGAAAGCAAAATGAACTGTGCAAAACAAATATCGTGGATTCTACAAAAGTACAGAGAACTCTATGGTTATGGTTCACTTTGTACGCATTTAATATATCTGTGAAAATCTAGCACTATTGCCCTATAGTTATTAAGACGTATTGTCTCACTACCTGATTTTTCCTTGTATTTATAGCTCATTTTTTTCTCAAGCTTTCATAGCTTTGTAAAGTTTGAACATAGATAGCTCCGTCGTCCACTCTCGTGACCAGAAGATCAATTGGCGGCCGATAAATTGATAGGATTTTCTCTCATACCAGTTGTGTACACGGGTTACGGTAAAAAAAACATACGAGGTCTGGAAAACCCTTATTTCCGTCCCGCGCGGTAACATCGGATAGAACTTTTTATAGCCCCATTAAAACTCTCCTTCGACTTTTCTCCTCCCCCCTCCCCAATCCCCCCCTTCCTACCACTTGCCCCCCTGCGGAAAGATTTCTGGGCAAGCCACTGTTTTTCCATGATCAAGCACTTTCTCCCTCACGCATTATCTGGCGTTATTCCTTTCTTGGGGGGTTTTTAAGGGGTGGCTGAGTGAGAGGAGAGCGCCTTTATTTCTGCAATCGCAATTCATTGGGATTGATTATTTCGGGGTCGTTGTCCTCATTAGCACTTAGGCAGGCACCCAATGGGGCGACGACCCCCCCTTCCCACCCCCACACCCCTCATACCGTTCACTTCCCTCCCCCACCACCCCTTGTTTCCCCCCCCCACCACCCCTTGTTTCCCCCCCCCACCACCCCTTGTTTCCCCCCCGTCTTCCGTGCCCGGTCACCTGGGGGACGGTAGTCAAACTCACGGCCATGTGCACCTTATTTCCAGACGTGTAGTGGTTGTGAAACATGGTGGCTGTTGCAGGGTAAGCCCTTTTAATTATGAGTCCATTCCGTACGGAGCCAGTTGGTAGGGAACGCCTATCGGAAGCGAAAGGATTTTCATTTGCGGTTTATCTTAATCATATACTTGCCTCCATAATAAATAGCACCTTGCATATAATGAAATGAGCAGTTGGTTTTGCTGGGGAGGGTAGCACTTAGACAGAAATATCCGTAGTATAATGCATGTTGATAAAGAAAATGACTTGATGTTTCCATCCAAAAACTTCACATCCTCTTTAACTCTTACAATAAGATGTCACGACACTGATAAGCCGGTAAACACAATTTTTTCCTTTATTTCTGTGTCAAATCATCTCTTTAAGCTGTAGTTTGACTTTGGTTTTAGGTCGTATTTGTCGACCAAGACATATCATGGACATTCTTGTCGACGAGACATGTGATGGATACATATTTACTAACGGTTCTCCCTAACACTCAACTTCTTCGATAAAGTAATGCTATTCTTACTTGAGCCCATCAATGTATTACTTAAGGTGAAGTGAGTCATATGTTGCGAAATACTACTAAATTGAACATAATTTTACAACATAAGGTGGTTCCCCAGTAAAATGACTTAAATGTCGTTTAATCCATATTCTGTGTACTTGTAGATAACATTGCCCGCTATATAATATGAACAACAAAATGTTACCTCTCCACGCTTTTTATCTCGCAAATAGAACATGAAATTATATGGAGTTCAATGGCAGAATGGGTGGAATATGGGGAAAATAGTATTTCTCTATCTAACATTAATGTAATTTTCGCGGGAAACTGATTAAAAGAAGCGGAAATTCCCGAAAAATTGATTAAAAAATAAAATAAATCATGTTGCCACCTCATTTTATGAGTTATTAGCAAAATACTGTGATAAATGAAGTAAAAATGTGGTGTTTCCATAGAAGTGGCGCTGGTATCGGGGTCTATGGATATAAAAAGTGCTCATTTAAAATATATTCCCGGAATAAACTGCATATTTTGTCCGTTAATTTTTTTCAATTGGTAATGTGGGTTATCACCTAAAATACGGATTATAAACAAAATAAACAATTAGGTGGGATTCAGTATTTGTATTGACACCCAGTCGCGGTGGACCCTCCATTATTTAACCTGGTCATAAGAAAATTACGGCGAGCGAATTTCCCGTGCTTCTCTTTGGACAAATAATTCAATGTGGGCAATGTTACCAATTTTCCATCATAAAACCTATGCTTGAACCTAAGATACCTTGTGGGCGTAAATTGAACAAACTTAGAGCACAATAGCCTGTGAAACGTTCTTGAGCTGTTAAGCAAATAAAAGCATTATCGTGAGAATTTCCAGCGCCGCATGCTCAACTTAGTTCACGTTCCACGGAAACATTATTAGGTGTTGATATTTTAATTAGCTTCACGCTGGGTTGCTGCTCGCAATGAATGATTACCGTTTGTTTCTCCCCCTCATTGAAATTCACTATTGCGACGAGTCTTTGAGACGATTCAGTGACTTTCGCGACGCGATGAGGGTCATCAAAGACGTGTCGTCAATACGTGTCTGCTTTAAGAACGCAGCCATGAAAAAGGTGGATCTTCTACCTTCTGCATTGAAATGTTTTATTCATGAGATGATTTGGAATATCTATTCACTATCATTAAAACCACAAAATATATATGCGTATCCTAATATGAATCGGAGTTTTACCTCGGGAGCTAATATGTCTGTTCTACTTTCCACTTTTTCATATGTACCAGTACTTTAGAATTGTACTAATGTTGGTACTCCTTATCTGAGTCTTCAATTTTTTTGCAGCTTATCAGCTTTGCAGCTCAAATATGTGTAAGCCTACAATATAAAATCCATATATCTTAATGGGATTATTTACTAATATCTTTCACCGCTGGAACTATATCTTAAATGGGCAAAACATTAGTTTTTTCTTTGAATTTGCTGTGTAAAATAAATGTTCAAAATCGGTATACTTCCACTCCTGGCAAACATGCTTGTCTACGCATGCCTACGATATTCCGTGGTGCTGTTGTGGTCATGCGTGGTGTGAAGGACAAATAGTGAGCGTAAATTAAGCAGTATATCAATGAATTAAAACACGGTATTGTCCACTCTTGCTAGACATTCAGTGGCACAGCTCAGCACGATGTTAAATTAACATGATCAGATAATGAGCTTTGTCATATGTAACATTACATTACCTGCTCAAAGGTTTTATACCTCTGGACGTTTTATTTAACTTATTCAATAGCATGTTATTCCACCATATCTTGCCCGACAATGTTGAATAGGGTGCTGAACCACTCTTTAATTTCTTGTTCGTTAATCCCATAAATAAAAATATCGTCTCACATTTGTGGGCCAGAAATAAATAGCAAAATTTTAAAAATATTCAACGTCTATAAAAAACAGGTTGCCATACTTGGTGATGTGAGTAGGCAGTATCGCGTCTCAGTCTTTGTTAAAATATATTTTGAATACATGACTTCTGGGAATAGCATGTACACACAAGAGGCAAGTAATATCGCAAGACGTTTAGGTAGAGGCTTTAAGAAAAGAGAACTGTGGTTGCGTAAATGCCAATTTTTATAATCTTCTAAAATTAGATGCATGGTGAGTTTCTTAAACAAGGTGAAATATTGAAGGTTTTCGACATTATGGTAGAGAAGGCAAACTCGTAAGTCATTAATACTCATTTAGCGTAGTCTATTCACCTAAGCAATATGTACAGGCTTGAAGTTTTAGTAATGCGCTAAGGTGTAAACGCCTTCTTGACGTCAACAGTCAAGATGGCGGCATGTTCGGCAACTGCTGATTTTTCTTGGTGGCCCAGTCGAATTGCGGCTTTATGCTCCTTGATCATCGCATTTATCGTTTACCCCGTTTTTTCAACGCGTGAAATCTCCCTCCATGAAGATAATATGAGTTCAGATAAATAATAAAGGCTTAATTCATTAATTCTGAGAAGGTCTTCCGCATAGGAGAAGAAACACTGCCATTTTAAAATCAAGACGCGGGTAATCCCAAAAATAACAAAGGTTTTTGATGTCAATTGCTGATAGGGAATAATTCGAAAATTTTTAAATGGGAGTTGTTTAGGAACCAATAAGTTAAACACCACAAGGACACGTTAGGATTGTTCGTTAGGAACGGTCGAAGGAAAGATCGTTAATAGTAACTATTCCCGCTTAAGTTCTATTCACCGAGCACGCTTTCTACGGATGATCTTCATTAGCAAGGTGTCTACATTAAAATGATGTGGAACTCCGTGGAAACCGTGGCTGATAAAAATATGAAGATATGAAAATTATTTTTGAAACGTGTCTCCTTTGAGGTTATTATGAAACAATATCTAGAATCGTTTAGCTTGAGACTATTTGTTGGTTGGTCTTCTTTATTCTTTAGATAACTGGATGCGTGTGACCTAATGACATATTTGGAGGAAAAATACTCGTAACCACGTGCCTTTCCTCGTCATTCTATCGGCTTACTCGTTTTAACCACCGGATCGAGTGAATTTGCGTTGTTTATGGCGTATGTCGCGCTCTACGATAAAGTGATCCCTTGTGATTTATTCTGTTTTCAGGTTCCATCGCATTTAGTTGCTTCATGTTCGACATTTCACCTCTCATCCCAGAGACATCTTCAGGTAGATGTTAAAATGTATATAGACCGCTCTGTAATCTGTAGCTGGTTGATAAGAAGCCTTTTCATGTGCTTGAGGTTTTAATTTGAATCCGAGCGTCCTGATTGGCCGTTTCGTGATGTCGACATTCGTGTCTCTTCCTAGTCACCCTGAGGGTTAAGGAGGGCTCTGTTGAAGTATTTCGGGTTATTCATTATTTCCACGGCTTCTTTTATGAATCTGAGAAAATGACTATTTTCTTTTACCAGCACTTCAATGTAGCCGAAGTAAATTTTTAGTCGTGGTTCTGACCAGGCATTTTCCGTAATAGCGGAGGGTCGGAAATCTGTCTTTTCTTTTTTCCCTGGGTGTTCATTGGCTCTACATTTTATTTCCTTCGCGTTTGGCGAGTGTAACTTTGTGGCATGTGAAATTAATTTCACTAACTTCTTCGCGCATGAGTTAATGGATTTCGAGGATGTCTGAAGAATTATGATCCCTTGTAATTCCTCGCAGCCAATGATAAGGTGAGGATTAATCCAGAACCGATGCAGCTCTCAATTTCTCCCTCTTATCCTTCATACTTTCAACTCATCATCGATATTTCTCAAGTTCCGCGTCGATTAATGCTTCTGACCGAATAGATTGGTATTAGGATAGGAGTGGAATTTGTGGCGGAAGTAGAGAATCTCGCCGCCGCGCTGGCTTTAGCCTGCTCTTAGCCCTCCGTCACTCGCGCTACCTTCATACACATGGATACCCGCAAATACGATGGATCCAGTATTTTTAATAAGTTTGGTTCAATTATATTAAATGTTGCAAAATTATAATTGATTCCAAACCAAAAATATTTTTAATGATAATGGAGCTACAATATTTTAAATAAAACTGTTAATAAAAACATAAATTTCGTCTTGATGATATCTTAAAATTAGGAATAGCCTCGCGCATCCAAGTGTTGAAGATGCATTACACACTTGAGAATGAAATTGAGTAAAACTAAATACTGATACATATGAAGTAAATGGCATAAAAAAGGAATTTCGTTCACTATATTTTATAAAAAAATTAAGAGAAAATAGTTTTTCTAAACAGCGTAAAATTGATGAATCTATAATCGCGTGGACTACAGTTGTGCACGAACAAGAACCACTGAAAAAGCTTTGCTCAAAACATCATGCTTAAGTCCGTTACACACGATGCTTGATCCATCACAAACTCGAGGATACTCGAGCCGCCGGCCAATCACGTTAGCTTTTATAGCCGCTGTGCAATCTTCACTTTATAAAATCAGCGCCATCTTTGCCTCCTTTTGACTATCAGTAATTTTCAGGCTACGAAATGAAAAATAAATGAAAAATGTCCCAAATGTGGCTTTGATCGCCTGATGCATTAGATTGGTTAATTGAATTCCATAGGAGACATAAGATATGTTATAAAGGAAAATACCCCTGCCCTCTATTACAAATTCAATTATGGTTTAGAAACGTCTAGGACGGCACCAATCATGCTGGCTTCCGTCCTTAATATGAAGTATCAGCTAGTATACTAGGTCTTGTGCTGGATCATGTGTCATGTGAAACGGGATTTAGCTGAACACCTCACTAGTTCATTATCATCATCTTTTCATTATCGTCACCTTGAGAATCCTGATAGTCAAACGCGGAGACTACCTTTCTCCCACATGGGGAGCCAGTTAGTAGGCAACGGACTCTACTACAGAAAATGGTCTTCTTCGCAAAAGCCACCACGTTTTACTGCCACAATACTAGTAATTTATTCGACAAAGTACTCAATTAGGAGTCGAATAGTCTGGGAAAATATTCGACACCACCAAGGTCTGAACTAGGTCCCTCAACGTGGGATGTGTCTACTCTAATCATCTAATCACACTGCTAATCCAAACTGCCAGCTGTGTAAATTCCATTATTCCATCCCTGCTGAGGCATTCATCTTTCTACTTACTCCCGCTGGAAATACTACGAATAACTTTCTCACGCTTTCATTTTATTCATCCTCACGTTCCTTGTTCGCAACGATTGATACCTTCCCATATCCTTCTCCGTATCTTTCTCAATGCCTCGATTTTTTTGCCGTCCTCGTCTTGAGGAGCCAGTGGTACAAAAGCAACTCGCCACGTGACCTCGAATATAAGTCCATGCGTATCCGGCCATCTCTGCATCTCAAGCGAATGTATCTTTGATGCGATCTTAATTAATCCTTTGGTGCTGGAAATATGGTCTCATAAGTATATATAGTGGTCGCAAATGTTGTTCACTAGTTCACGCGGCTGGAAAATCATATAAACAAGGTAATGTGCGTGAGATATATGTATTTGATAACAATTCCCTTCACATATACTTAATACATTTTTCGAGAGAAAATGGTGTAATTGTGTACCATGTTTGAGCACCACCACACTAGTACTAACTTAAAAGTCGAATTGTCTGGGAAAAATATCTGTCACCAGCGACGTTCGAACTAGGTCCCTCAACGTCGAATGTGTGTTGTGTTCTTAGATGTTAGGAGCTTTAGATACTAACCACTCAACTGTATAATACCATTTTAGGTTATATCTTAATTCTAAGAAAAACATTGATTTTTAACCTCCAGGGGGAAATTTTACCAACCTGGATATGGATTCCAGTATGTCGAATAATGGTACTTCCAGGGGTGGTCTGCCATCATCGAGGGCCCTCAGCTGGAAAGGAATTTGGGGCCCCTTATTTTATTGGTAAATGGCAATACCGTAGCTATAAAAATGTTTTGGGGGGGCTGTTGTTGCTAGAAAGGAAGCGCTGTTATCCAGTAAAACCCAATTTCTTTAACCGTTAATGTTATATAAAAATCGAGAGCGTAGGCTACAAGTAGATTTCCCTATTTTAAAAAATAGTAATTTTACCTATATTGGCGCCCTGCAGTGAAATTTTTATGAGGAGCGTAGCAATCCTCGTACGATAAACTTTACTTTTCAACTACTCATGCTTGGTATAGTCTGGTTGGAGGGCAATTAGTTGTCGATGAAGTCAGCTGTCCGGAGGCGCGATGTAAGACTAACTTCTATCCTTGCTAATATTGTTCTTACGTGGGCCCCCCTGTTGTGTTCTGTCGGGGGCCCCCCAAAGCCGCCTCAGGCTCGGGGCCCTCGGCGATCGCCTACCTGCCGACCTAGCCAGACCGACCCTGGGTACTTCTTTTTCAAATAAGCGTTCCAATATTTTAAGTTGTTGCTGGCAGGCGTAAAAATATCTTGTACATATTACTTATGGCATTGAATGTGGCTGGTATATGGATTAAAATAAGTTAATTTTCAATTCACTTAAGCGGATTTAATGTTGGGGATTTTGTATTTACGTTTGAAGTACCTAATAATTATCTATTGAAAATGAAGCAGAGCTGGTTGCTTTACATTTTAATACTGCCATACGGTACTGAAACGTTTTAACCTGCTGAAAATGCACGGATTCGTCTTATCATGTTGTTATTATAGATGCAATATGGCCGTTCAATAATATTTCACCTCTTGATTAACAAATTAATAATAGAGGTTGCTTCTGCAGCTCAGCTAATTATCCGCTCATTACACTTCGCAAACATTAGTCTGGCATCATTCATTCATCATGGTCATATTTTACAACGAGATGAAAATATTCCGCTATAGGTCTATTAAAAAATGTCTTATAAAATTGTAAGCTTTCAGCAATCACCCTTGCGATATCTATTTCGTGTAATTGCCAAAAAATCATCATTCATTGGTCGTTCAATCCTAATATTGGCTGACTGCAGCCCTCCATCCTTCCCTTCATAATGATAGTTCTCTTACTCTCTAGTCGTATAGTAGTCCCAGGCGCACAGGAGCAAACTTCCACCAAAATACAGAAATTCACAATTTTATTTGACCAGAATGCAAACCTGTATCTGCCAACAACGATACGCCTAGTGTATCAGTCCACTAAAACACAAAGTTATTTCTTGTTTTTATTTTCACCATCCGCGTGTGTCAACACACATGGAAACTCTCCTTTCCGGTCAATGGCAGATCTGGGTTCATAGTCTAGTTGAGTTCAATAATATTTGGTGAATATCCAAACTTTAGGTATTGTAAATGAATGCGTTGCATCATTGGTATGGTGTGACTTATTACACCATCTCCCTACTATGCATGATTCCTCAGTTTCAATTGTTCTCTCCAATGCTTTCTGGCCACGTTCTTTCTCATAATTTACGAATCTGCGGAGGTTTGGAATACAAGTAGGTATTGTGTAGATTCCCACGGCCTTGTGGGGGAGAGAAACGTCTCTTTCTTTTGTCCCTTCTCATGCTGCATACTTACGAGGTTAGACCAAAAAATACGCGGAATTTGTAGTCACTGTTTTTATTCAAATTCAACGGCGTAGTTAGCCATAAACCCTTGATTCCAGGTCTTCCGGTCAATATGGAGTACTGCCTTGAAGTTCTATGTCATATGCGTGAAGCGATCCGAAGAGCACTCCCGGATTTGTGGCGAAACAGATTATGGCAATCGCACCACGATAATTAACCTGCTAACACTTCATTGCTTGGCCAAAAGAACACCTGAATGATGCCTCCTCATTTGCTGGACATGGCCCCATGGCACGTTTTTCTATTCCCAAGTAAAAAGAAAACCATGAAAATGCGACGTTTTCCTCTTTCGAGGAGATAAAAAGATAGAATCGCTGAAGGAACTCTACGTCATACAGTAAGTTGCGCTTCAGAAGTATTTTGGAGGTTGAAAAAAGCCCTGGAACAAGTGTTTCATATACGGTGGAGACTATTTTGAAGGGGAAAAATTTAATGTAGAGGAATAAAGGTCTTTTTGGGAAAATCGAAAATTCCGTGAATTTTTTTATCAAACCTCGTACGTATCCGGAATGGTTTTCGGCGAAGATTCATCTGAACACGTGGATACCCTTCTCTTGACCTTCGCGGCCGACTGGCTAACCAATCGCCAGCTCTCGCTAAAAAATCTTGACTCAATGAGCTCCAATATCTCTTCTTTAAGTCTCCCTATTGGAGACCCAATCTCTCTCCAATTCGAGCTGAATTATCACCATCATATTTCTCCTTCCACTCCCAATCAATCGTTTTATTCACTCACCTTATTCTCCGCTGGCGTGTGCACGGAGTCCCATTAATCATTCAAAGTCTTCATCACGCGTCGCCTCCATCACCGAGTCTTTCTAATGTTTCGGTGCGGGTGCCTGTTCCACGGAACGGAGACGTTCGTACTCTCTCTCCGGAAGCTGTGAATTTGTCTTTCACATAATCATCACCTCCGAATCCAATTCGTGTCTGCTTTCCTTCCTACGGGAAGAAATACGATCGGCGTAATCTGACGCTGAAGTTCAGTTTCCCGTCCTTTTCCCGTCAAAAAAGAGCGTTTTACGGTGGACGGCAATATCAGCGCCACTTATTGACCACGTTGGCGAACGTTTTTATTAACCGTCCGTCACTTGCTCGGGCTTTCGCTACACGGATACCGGCGTGGAGAACAAATGAACTCCATTCCTTTTTTCTTATTCCCGTTTTGCTAATTTTAGATTTCATGAGCTGAATTGTCATTTTTTTCATGTTAAAAATTTAAGGTAGCGGGAATGGTTTAAACAAATAATATTCAACTAGTTATTAATTTAAAAAAATACGTATGCCATGAAGTTCCAATCATTGCGGATGAATTAATGAACCTCCGCTGAAATTCGCCTTGAATGAAGATGGCTGGTATACCTGGCTAACACATCTGACCGGCATTGGATTGTCTGGGTCAATTTCCGGTTAAGCCACTAAGCCAAACTACCTAAGATGTGGCCCCGCTCACCTTCCAGTAACCCTTCTATCGACTCTAGAGATATAGTACGGGGTCACAATAGTATCCTTAATGTAACACTGAAACTTGGCTAATCTGATATTTTTGTTCTTCAAAGCTTAGCATTTAGTCTCCGAGTCTCTATTGACTCCCAATCTTGTCCTATCGGTCTGCTGCTAAGCTAACTGTAACTGCTGAGCTAATAGTTACAAAATTTTCTTCTTCTCACGCGCGATTAAAACCTACCACCCTCCTTTTCACTATTCCCTCCACTTTACCTGGCTGGGTCCTTACACCCCCCGCATCACGCCGCTGCGGTGGCTCGCTGGGTAGTCTGCATCTAAATATGTAATGGCTTCCCATCCACTCACCCACCCTCGCCGCGGTTCGAATCCCATTTGTGGTGGATATATTTCAGTGGATTTCAGATCCCTGCCTCGTAGAGGACACTTCAAGGCCAGTGCTCCGTCCTACGGATGGGATGTTTAACCTTGTGTCCCTAGACGCTCTTTGGTATGACCACTTAGGCTAAGGGTTTCTCTGCACCCTTCCTCCATTCTTCAACAACCCTTCCCTTACCAGCCCACCCACATATACGCAATTTTGTAAATTACCTCAGTGGTCGATAGACTCCCCTACAATAATAATCAAACAACATATCCATTCTCAATTATAAACTATGTATTTTTTTTCTACAGTTTTAATTAGCGGTGCGATGCATTTCGCCGTTCTATGTCATCATCAGGTACAATTTTTAAGATTGTTTATTTAGTGACCGTTGTTAAGTTGTCGTAGTTACGGGGTTGGTTTGAGTGAGGGAGGTGGCGGTTACACCGTGGTGAAATGTGGGCGTGGATAGCTGGCTTGAATGGTTGATTTTCCTTAAGTTAATTTCTCGGAAAGGAGTGGGGAGGGCTGCAGGAACAATTGCTCATTACAGAGGGTCGTATTAGGGTCTGCCAAGTGCCTTCTAATCTCAATTTGCTCTAGAGCATCCATTTTTAATCCCTTGGAGACGATGTGTAAAAATTCAGGAACAAGATCGCTTTTGTGGTTGCATTCCAAAAGATATTTAGCGAAGAGGGAACTGGAATCCTTATTTTTTTTACACCTAACGTGTTCCTTGGCGCGTATCATGAAGTTTCTACCTATCTGACCAACATATGAAGTTTTACAAATATTGCAATTAAGTTTATAAATGCCTGACTTGAGATGTCTCTCTTGTCTGTCTTTACCATAAACTAGGAGCTTGGAAAGGGTTGAGGGTGGGTAAAAGGCTGCTATAAGTGATGTAGGCAGGCGATTGGAAATCTTATATGAGATATCTCCCAGGAACGGGAGAGAGCAACACTTGAAGTCTTTTTCTTTCTACGGGCTGAGTGGAGTAAATCTTTTTAATGGCTATTGTTTTCTGTTTGTTCTAGTATTCTGTGTACTAGATCGGGGTTGTACCCATTGCTCGCGGCTAGGTTAATTATTGTCATAAGTTCCAAATTGAAATTTTTGGGGGAACGGGGGATTTGTAGGAGGTGGTGGATCATCGAGTGAAGGGCAGCATATTTGTGAGAAAAATGGTGAACTGAATCATTAGGAATTATGTGGTCTTTATAAGTGAATTTTCTGTAAATTGAGCAATCATGTCTATTTTCTGTGATGGTAATTGAAAAATAACGGAAGTTGATTGTGCAAATTTCTACAAAGTGAAGCCTAAAACCATAGAGTGCAAACAACATATCCCATAAATTCGCTTCCGTCATGACTTTAAATATATTGTGTTCTTTCATTCCTCCAAACATTTTATCACACGATTCGTAACACGATAATCGATTCCTGTCCCTTACCTGTAGCCTATCTTCTTATACTTACCTTGCGATATTCCGCAAGAACTATAGATATATATGACCATCATCAGTTATAGATTACTTTGGTACAGGATCAGTCAGTAGCACATAGTAATTTTGTAGACAAGAATTTGGAAACGAGATTGACATCTGAAGATTGTGAAATATGGTAGATACTGAAATTAATCTTAATAGATTTTAAACATATAGTTTCAGGCTTGAACTTGTGGAAAATTTTCGTAATTATAAAATGGTCTTGTCAATCAAAGATAGGTCGTGCAAATAAAACGGTGTGGATAAATACTTTTTGAAGTTTCTTCTTTCTTTCATTAATAAATGTTGGTGGTGCAGCTGTAGAAATTCAATTCCACGCAAAAATATCTCTCTGTATTGTTGAGGGCGTATGGCAGGAGGTACTATCAAAATCTGAGGTTTCAGGCGTGATGGAGTGGAACCGGAACATCACTGCAGTTAATGAAACGAGCAATTTCCACAAGTATGAAATACTTGTGGAAATACTTGTGGAAATACTTGTGTGAAATACTTGTGGAAAAGTCATACTTGTGGAAATTGCTCTTGTTTCATTAACTGCAGTGAGGAGGTACTATGGTACCAGCCATAAAATAAATAGCAAATATGAAAAAAGAACAGACAGATTGGAAATGGGGTGCGAGACGCACAATTTTTCAAGAAAGAGTTTAAGGGACACACTGTTTAATTTTTTAGGGAAATAGAACAAAATTAATTGTCCAATGCGTTTCATAAAACCAGTTTTAATTGTTGAAAGTTTTCATCGTGAGAAGTCACAGTTTTATAAAATTAAAATCTCATTAACTGATTCTGTATAAAATTTCCTGTTCTATTTTCACGTCATTTTATTTCGATGTCTTTTGTAAATTATAGATAATATTGCCACCTCAAATAATATCCTGCGTGTCAACGTGAAGTTTGTGTGATGTCAAGTTCCTGAAATTTGAACTTTTGTTGGTAACCGTAACCGCAGTCTACTGCCAATCCTTCGTACTGCTGTTCATTTTGTTCCTTCGGAATGTTCTTCCCATTCTAAATCCTCCACCCTCCTCGCCTACCGTGCGTTTGACATAAGATCAAAGAACGGAACATTTTTTTCACTGCGTGGAGTTAACATCATTCTATTTCGCACCACGGCGAGTCCATCTGATCCTGCTCATGGCCAGGATGGTATTTGGGAATTCAAGTTTTTCACGTTCGCAACAGCAGTAATGTTCAGACACTGGCTCCGTTTCCATTAGTCGCACCTTATATTTTTCTGGGTTTGGGGTTACTCTTTCTCTTACGTGGAATCGGGTTTGAATACCGAAAATGGTGGATAATTTATCTATTAGATTGCCTATTCCTAATTAGGTGCCGTTTGGAGAAAACTTTAGTTCTCAGTTAGTCAGATAGGTTGCACACTTTTGCACCTTTATTATGAGCAGTTCCGACGCTGGGTTTCTCTCCACCCTTCCTCCACTCCCCAAGGCATCCTACCCCCGCCGTCCGTTTTCCGTAAAATCTAGTATTTATAACGTCCACTACCCACTATATATTCTCGGTGATATGTTGCGGTCCTCAGATATACGTTGTTTTCTTATGATACTGTGTCCGTCTGGAGAAACGTGGCGATTTCTGTCAATAATAGCCGACCTTTAAGGTGACTGGAGCGGTAATCGTGGGTCATTCAGTATACATTTTAATACTTTTTTCAGTAAGTGGAATAAAATGTTTTATTCACTCAATTACAACTGTTAATGCAATGAAACTCACCGTACAGGCAGTAGTTGAAATGGAAAAACTATTATATTTAAAATTGTTCGCATGTTTTGACAAGAGGTTTTGACGGAGTATTCGAAATTTAGACGAAATTTTACGGAAATTTGTATTTTTTCGAACATTGGACTCGGCGTTACAGTAGTAATGAGATATGAATTATTTCGCGTTTAGAAGAAAAGCTGCACATATGCAATCTAATTAATTCGAAATATATATAATGTACCATGAAGCCTCTTGTTAACATAGAATTGAATTACTAAAATGCTAAATCCTTATAATACGTTTTTTTCACTTTTTCTATGGATATTACTAATGAAAACTTATATGCAAAGCTTTAAGCGAATCTGTACATAACAAATATCGCTCCAACCACTTTTTCGACACTATGATGGTTGCTAACAAATATCAAGGTGTCACGCCGAGTCAAACATTCAAAAAAATATTATAAACAAAATTTTCCCCTAAAATTTTAATGCCGCGCCGAAAACTTAAAATGACTCAATTTTTCTATTCTTTCGCAAATGTAGAGAAATATCATGTGTGATTTCCATGAATGCATGTAATGGTGAGTTAAACCGCAGAAACAGATGCACTTCAACGAAAAGTGTTCCTAGTATTTTCGACTTCAAAATCATTTAAATGTTCACTCAGGGCCCAAGATTACCGCTCCAGTCACGTGAGAGACAAACGGTCAAAATGATGGTTGAAAAGGAAGCTAGGACTTGACATCTCAGTTTCCTTCCATTTTTGCTTTTTCTACTGGGTGAGATGACTAGGGTTTCCGTATTTTTTTTGTTGTATTGCAATTAATATCTTTAATCTACTTGGTCCTTTAAGTATCCTATCTTTTTCGAATTAAACCTATGCATTTTTCGATTTCTTGGCCAAATTGGAGTAGCATTCGTGGTCCCGACATTTAGTAAATTGGAGTCAATAATAATTTTTAAAATTAGCTTCACAGTCATCCCAAACATTCCAAGTTAATGATTGATTATTCTGTGCATGCGCTTTGACAATAATGATTCCATGAATTAGTTAGCATCTATTATATAATTCATTTAGTTAGCATTTTAAAGGGTTATTATTTGCACTATTTAACATTCCTCTCTGATAAATTCATGACCATCAATCATAAACCGTCCATCGTCATAATTTACGCTCGGGTCATCCATCTAAAGTTCACCTTTTTGAAAGCTCATAATCAATAAATGGGTTCGATCATCGTCCTTCAATGTCTTTTCATTCCTGACACTTTTCATTCGAAGACTTCGTTCAGAGTCAAAGGTGTTCGATGCTTGAATCACGACTCGCATTTATTAAAGATTTTTGAGCAGGAACTGGAATATAAATGTTCCCGATATGCTCTTCATATACGTTAAATCACGGAGAACTTCTGAATGAAAATGAATACTTTTAAAAAGAAACTGCAGTCCATACATTTCAGTTTACGAATACCCTTTGTCTTTTCTGAAAAAAATATGGTTAATAGTCAATAATAAATTTATGAAATGATGTTCTTTCGTGAGACGCTGGGTTTCTTGGGTTCTCCAACTTTGGCAGTAGATTGATGACGTCTTTCTGCCCCATTGGTTAGTCAGCTAACCGCACTTTATGCGTTCGTCTTCCGAGAGGTCACGAGAGATGTCGGAAATAAATTTTTTCACCCTTCATTCACTCATTTTTTCTCCATGCAAACATTCTCACGCACAACTGAAGACTCATTGTTATTCCCAAGAAGGCAAAGTTGCATGCGAGATCTTATCGTTTGTCATTTTGGAGAACAGCTGGCTGGATCTCCCCACCTCCTTCTTCTACGCCATCCGAAGTTGCTTTTTGGCTTCGAAAACGGTGGCGAAAAACGAAAAAAAAACTGAGAGGCAGCGGCGGAGTAGAATGGGAACACTTTCAGAGAAGTTATCATTCATGTTGTATTCCAGCGAAAACGTGTGCTCATCTGAAAAATTCATAATCAAATGAGCCCATGGAATCCCTGAAAATACATGATGTCCTTTGTAAATCACAATGACTGCGTACATTTTTCACACAAGTCTCATTAGACCAAGCATTGCTTCGATATTTTTATGTCGTTTCCATGATTGCAACCGTATATTTCGTAGCATTTTATTTCTTTCAAGTATTAAGATGAATATTTAGTGATGACATAAAAAAACTATCGCTCTGTGAATCCACAGCATTTTATTCAGACACTCTTACTCATATGTTATTCAGACACTTAAGGAGTAGTTTAATATTTTTACCTTTTTTTATTTCTTCGGGAGAAGATGTAACGGGAAATATTTATATATATCTTCTCCCTAAGAAAAAGTTATGGGTTAATAGAATAGTGGTCGAGAAAATTTAACACCAAAATATAAATTTATGTTAGGGAGAAACTTTGTAGATTGAAAATTTATTTCAGGAAAAGCTATCCAATATTCAGTTACCATAAAATTACACATTTCGTTTACCGTCGTTAACCTATTCAGTGGCATGACAAATATGTATATCAGCCATCAATTTAGCCAAGGCAACTCTCATGGAGGAGTGGTACTCCATGCCCAATTTTAGTGTATTGTACTCTGTACTGATGTATATATCAAAATATTTTGTAATCCAAGGGCAAATTTTACTGATGAATGGGCTTTCTAGCTATGGGCTACCTTATCCTCCTTATTCTAACCGTTATGTGCACGGATTAAAACCATTTTCTCTTCACCAAGCAAAGTCTGTATACGGAGTACTTGAAAATGTTTTATAGCGTCAAAGAGCTATATTATGGTAATAAAAAAGAAATTTTCCCCGTGCCTAAGTACGCATACCATCTTTAAGTTCTCTCAAGTAGCGTTCAGTAATCGTAGGAGTGAGGAGCATAGTTTATTATGGAGAGCTAAGAAGGGGAGTATCGTTTATCCGGGTCTAGAAATCCGACAAATTTTAACAGACACGTATTCCTAGGAGAGATATTTGCTAATTTGCCCCAATGTTTACTAAATATATTACAAAAAGTTTAAATAAGGAATATAGAGCTTGACTATTACGTCAACCGTGTCAGACGAGATGTAATGGAAGAGTATTTTTGAAAATGAAAATCAACAGATAGTGTTCATTGAAGATTTCGCGGCTCATGGTGATGAAAAGATTTTTCGGGTGTGCCGCGTGATGATCAGGTTCAGCCTGACGTTTCGTGACCTCTACTGGTCACTTCTTCCAGAGGGAATTGATGTCCCCGTTGCCAGTGAGGGATACATATATCTCGGGAAGGGTGAGTTGGAGGGGGAAGAGGGATGATGGGTGGAGGGAGAGGTACGTGAAAAATATTTAATTAGTATGGGCATCCAAGTGTGGCTTATTTGGAGGCCACCATCTCTATTGAAATTTTCTTTGTTCTTCTTTATCTCAATGGCCTCACGATACAGCCTGGGTTTGAACCTGTTGACCTTGGCGATTACTTTTGTTTTTCCGAAGTTGATCTCATGTCCCAGGGCTGCATGTTCTGCCACTGCCGACTTCGACGTCTGTCCCAGTCGAGTGGCCCGTTGATGTTCCTCCAGCCGGTACGTGCCCTCCAGGTACCGTACAGCCTCCAGCTACGTAGCCGATCTCACTTCATCTGGTACATCTAAGGGGATCATGTGGTCACCTTACGTCAAATGTACTAGTACATCCGGGTTCTAAGCAAGGAGGTCGGGTAGAGGAATGGTGCGGAAAAGTGGATAGCACTACCTAAAGTTACTTATAAATTTACCAGTTGTTTTCGACTATAAAATGCGTGCCGCTATTTAAATGAATGTGAAATGTGAATGTGAAATCTAGCACTATGAGGTTTTACAGAACTGAGCCCGTTTAATAAGAATTATTTTTCTAAATTGACATCTTGTAGTTATCATTTTCAAGTTGTCACATTGTTAAAACTTTTACTTTCTTACAAAGTCCGAATTATTTCGAAAATTAAGTGTGAAGTTAAGTCTTTTATCACGGAATATAGTAAAAATTTCATTATAAACAACTTTAACTCTCTACTATTTTTACACTTATTAACAGGCTAAGATTTCAACACATTAGAATCCCGGAAACCTGCCAATCATTAGTGTCATCATCAAATTTATAATAATGACATCACTATCGAGTCCTTGATGATGATATTAATATTTTGAAGCCTTGGTCGGAAAATTATAAAAAGTGTAAGAACAGTTCTAAGTTATCATTGTTTATCATTAACGTTAGAAGTTTTCACAGAGTACCGCTTAAAGTTACTCCTTGTAAGTGCCACCTAAATCCATCATGAACCTTGCTGAATTAAACTAGCTGTGAGCGTGAGATAAGGAAAAACAATTATTCTTTAAATGCATCAATATTCATTCCGTAAGAGTTCGGCATTGGCACCAGAAGCGGAGCACCAGAGAGGGCCTTGCCGCTGAGCACTAATTCCGCCGCGTCGGTTTCTATAATCTCTCGAGTGTTACAGCGAGTGCAAGTTAGGGCGTCTTAAAGGAATGCAAATCGCTTCGTGAGCCTTCTGAGTGCCCCAATCTTCACAGATGGAATTCCTCTCGCGATCCTGCCGTTGAAACCTCTATTCCTGCTGCACCTGATGGATGCACGGGTCTGCTCTCCGCTATCGCTTACTCTCCAGGTCTCCAGTGATTGCTTCGCTACTCCTCTTCCCTCCCCCTATTCTAACAATGTCTTCCGTCTTTCCACAACAGTCGTCTCCCGAGTAGAATTCCAAAGGTCTTCCACCAGCCGGTAGTAATTACTTCACATAGAAACGATTGACTCTTTGTCTCAGTTTTCGGAGTTTACTGAAACTTTGTGTTGATTGCGAAGAATCTTATCTCTCTCTCTTTCCATTTCAGCTTCTCATTCGTTATTTTAATGTATAATCTACACCAAAATCTGCATAATACCGTGCAAGCCGCCGCGGAGGCGTGTGGCAGGTGGTGTTAAGACACCAGACATGAAAGAGGAGGGAGTAGGAAGAAAAGGGTGATAGGACAGAGATAAATTGTATGTTAACTATGTACAAGATATTATGTTGTTATTACGCTGTTTATGTTACATACCGTGCGTGAAAAAGGGGATTTTTGTATGAATCTATCAGTTTGGCAATGTATCTCTTATTTTGTCGCTTCTATCATTTCTTGAGATATAGCGCGGGGTCAAAATAGTAACTTCCGTGTCGTACTGAAATTCGCTTCCTATGAATAATTCAAGTAATCTAATCCTAACGTGTTGCCTCTTGAGTCCCTTTCGGCTCTTAACCTAGTTCTTTCACAAGAGTTTTAGAACTTTCTGTTCACTCTCAGCAGTGTTTAACGAACTGTGCGGATCTCTTTTGTATTTTATTCACATCGCGAATTAAATGTTCTTGAGCAGTGTCCTAAATGCTCGAGGAGTGTTGTGGATGTGGCCTAACCGGAGAAAAGATTTAATCTCTCTTTTTCACATGTTCTCTTCCATTCGGAGAACCTTCCTACTATTCGCTCGATGAATGGATTCGCAACGACGCCGGCTCCTCGATTTATGAGGTTTTAGTGTGTTTTTCTTAAAGTTCCTCTTCTCCCAAAACCCTTTTACCCTTCCTAACCTCCACAGATCCCCAGGGTAAGGCGAGTACGCTAGGTACCGGCTGTGGTTGTAATACCCCCCAGTTTTTGTAAAACTGCACTAACGATATTCGCTTGATAAATCTTAAGTTTCCATAATGCAGCGCTGTAAATGTTTATAAGAACACGATATTCTGTAAAGTTGTTGACGTGTTCGATTTTGAGCGTAATGAAACATTTATACGGAATATTATGAGATTTGTGAAAATAAAAAATCATGATTACGATCAATGAAATCTGTTTTTACGAGTTTAGAATGGAAATAATTAGAGAGATGCAACAAACTAATCTTGGGGTTGTTGACTTATAATGACAAATAAAATTCTTAAATGAGGATGAAGTATAGGTAATCGTGTAAACGATTACCTATACTTCATGTGTGTCATGTGAGGAGCAGTGAAAGTATTCCATAGTGAATGGAAGTAATAGAGATGACCATACATTTTTTTCGCAATTTTTTGTAATGACGCGTTTAGGTGACTTAACCACATCATCAAGGGCTACTTCATTATTATTTCGTATCAGATAATGAAGTCAAGGCCTTGAAACACATAGCTGATAAAAACAGTGAGTGGAGCATTATATTTTATATTTTAACTTATTTATTTTGCTTCTCACATCTCATCATTATTAAATTTTTATATGTTGCTCCTGTTCCGTACGTTATGATATGTTAGTTGCATTAAAGTCTTATGTGCAGCAATAAAGAACATTTCCCGAATCACATCCCTCACGCCTATATGTTGTTTGCTAAAATGTTAAAAATGAATGCATGCAGTAAGCAACATGAAATATTTATGCCATCACCAAATATGCCGACATAAAATAATGGAGTGTTTGAAAATCACGGCTCTTAATCCAGTCATGAAACTCTCTATATTCTTTTGACATCTGAATTGAATGTTTTCGATGTCTCATAAGGAGAAAGAAAAACATCCACGCTTTTGTGAGAGAGTTTTTCGTTTAACTACAACCCTTATAGGGAGGCGTCGTCCCAGGGGTGAATTGAAGGGGCAAGCTGGGCATCGTACTCATTGTCAGATAATTTTCGCCTCACCGAAGCGCCAAGGGTTGACGGTGGCTCAAACAGAATGAAAGTGGAAATCAAGTTTGGTTGAGGCACACAGTCTGTGCGGGCACCCTCATTCGTGCCGAGTGGCCACCTCTCTCGAATTACCACGTCAGTCATCTCATGGCTTCCAACGTTGATCACATGAAGGATAAGAACGTCAAGCAGTGGGCAAGCATGCCAAAAGCGCGCCCCAAATATTTATTGCTCTCACTGTTTCCGTGTAAAATAGAGAGTCACGGAAATGAGTTCCTTGCGATTTTTGAGCGAAATGCCTTTTTTTTCTATTCTGCTGCGATACCACTGCCATATGACTCCTTCTTCTACCTCATGGTACAGAAAACGCATCATCAATCATGATATATATATATGTTTTCATCGATTGACTCTCATCCTTTAGGTTGACTTTATCAAGTTCGGCTATGTGTGGGGCTAGGTTGAGGCAAGACTGAATCCTTGCCTGCTAATCAGAAGGAAACATACTAGAATCAGGCCTGTTTAGATATTTAGCATTGACGAACGTGTGCTAATATTTTATAGATAATCTTTACCAGTATATAAGTAAATTTCATGGTAATGGTTATTATCTGTACGCAAAACGTACAGCAAATATGAAAAGGTAGATTATGTTACTTCAACGTTTAAGGCATTAATCTTAACTTTAGAGTGGTAGATAGCGATAGTGTGAGTTTTATGAGTCGTAACAGACTCTTTTAGACTCATTTCCGCTAGTTGTGCTGATTATTAATGTCGGTCCTCTCCTCGAAAAATCGGTAATGATCTTGTTTATAGGAAACCGGCCATTGTGTAGAGTAAGAGTATTCATTTATATTTCTTGCTATTAATTTGCCTTTAAACTGAAGTTAATAAAAGTTATAGTATTTTACTCAGCTATCCTCTTATTGATACGCATCAGACCATGTTTTAATTTAGGATAAATTACGAATTAAGTGCTCATGATACTTTCTAGGGTCGCGTTGATAAATTATATCCTTAACGCTAGGAATCTAGTAATTTTGCTTCCCGTATGTAATGTCTGAACCCGAATTCTTCTACACATTAATCCTGATCTAAGAAAGGATTTTGAAATAAAAATCTTGTATGGTGGCAGGAAAAATTTAAATTTATTGACTGATTACATTCTATTTTAATAAAGCCATTGTATAGGATTATTTTTATTTTATTCTTTCAAAGTTTTTTTCTGTGTGGTTCCGTCTTCTTCGTGGACTCCCGTCGCTTTGTTGCAATTGAGGACAACAATTCTCCTATCCTGGAGGTGTCATCAGGTCGAAAACAACTGCTCTGAAGTTTTAATAGGCAGTATAAAGCGGGTGTTTGTGCTCTATTGGCTATGGCCGGTTTGCGCGCCAGGAACACTTTGTGCGCCGTATTCCTTCTTACCAACTCTACGACGCTCCAAGGCTCTTCTCTTCCATGTCGAAGTATGTGGGCGTTGCCATCTTCAATGCTAAAGTTGTTCCGATTCTTCACAATTTGTGTTACTTGCAATTGTTTCCTCTGAATATCTAATTTACCCCCGAATAAAATCCCCACTGTTCACTTTTTCTCTCATATTAGCGCTAACAAAATACATGAGGGTGTAAAATGCGCATACGGAATTAAATACGTTAGGTGATTACAAGTATGTACCATCAAATCATTTACTAATCCTCAATTTAATTTTCGAGCGTTAGAATTTCAGTAGGATTACTCAGAAAGATGCTAGGTGGTATTAGAGAAACCGGGCGTTCTGTACAATTCGTTCGCGCTGAACTTTAAAGTAATTAAGCTGCGGTAAGGATTTGACCCAGCCATTGTCTTCTTAAATACTTTGGAAAGTGTATGTATGATAAAGTCACCTTTTTGCTTTAAATTGATATCTTACATATCTTAATGAGTATGTTAGTTAAGTTTGTCATTTAGTGAAAGAACTACGTGTTCTATTACAATTATATCTAAAAGCCTTAAATATTCATTTCCAATATTTTTAATTTTAATGTTAATTCACAAATTGTAGCATAATTGGAAGAAAGGGTGACTCACATAGTTTTAATGTGTATTAATGTCTCGAGATAAGACGGATTTATGGTGAAGTTGCTGAAATAGTACACTTGTCGGGTAAGTTTTTCACATTTCTAAAATCTGGTATGGTGTGAAGTCAACCAGACTCACTGTCAGGGAAAGTACGACTATCAGTGCTAAGCATTTTATGACTAAGTGACCCATGCAGGCATATTTCCTATGTCAAGCTATTACACCCCGGAAAACCAAGTGATTCAATTATTCACAGGTTGATACACCACTGAATCGGTATTTCTCTGCTGTGTTTTTATGCGGGCAGCATAAACTCAGGGTTTTCAATTGGCTGACCACATAAGAGGTTCTCCTGGGAATTTAAATGCCGAAAGGCTTCAGCGCCTATTCATGTTCCTACCAAGTCGGCACCTTCGCACATGCTGTCACGGATATATAACTAACGCCGACCGGGGTTATTCGAATTAAAAGCTGCGTACACGAGGCGCACGATGCCAGCGAACCATTTGAGTCTGTTCTGCTGTCTCTCGGCGGTGCTTGCTTGCGAAAACCAACTCGTCCGCATCTTCTCAATTTATCAGCAGTCTCCCTCTTGCTCTCCGTGCCATACAAAATCCTCTTCCTCGTTAATATTTCTATTTTTTTCCTATCCTTCATTTCCACCAGCAATCACTTTTCGCTCGTCCTGCTGCCTGCCAGAACCAAAAACTTCCTTGACGTCTGGTGAAGGCGGAACTCCGCGAAGGTGGTATGGTAGCGCAGAAGGTAGGCGTCTAGAGCCTGGTGCTTCTTCGTCCGCGGCAGGGGATTGGGAGGAAATGCTTTGGTGGTCGCGACCCTTGTGGTCTCTGTCAGTCTCCTCGTGGTTGGGGCGGGTCCACGCTTCACTCTTGACGGCCTCGTGACTTCTCATTAGGGCGGGGATAAGTAATGGGCCCTTTCACTCCATCTTATTCCGCTTCCCGCTTCTTCCACCCCCTCCCCGTCCCCCCCCCCACGTCCCTTTCCTATACCCCAGCCGCTTCAAGCCCCTCGTACCGTGACGCGCAAAGCAAATTCCAACGGCATGTTATCCCATTATGGAATCCTATGCATAAGAAGGAGCAGAGGAGTGGAGGAGGACGTGTGTTTGTGTCTCAATCTGTTGTGCTTCGAGGCAATAGGAGACCGGGAGGTAAGAACACGGGTTGGAGCTTTGCTCCGCATGGAGACCGCCCCACTGAGACAATGGACAACTTGAAAGTCCCGAACGGAATGTAGGTACACGGTGCTGACAATTACGGTTCGAACGGCATATAATTAGCTGCTTTTCGTGCGCAGTATACAAGAATCGAATTGAAGCGGGAGAGAAAAGAGATTGGTGTAGTTTTTCGCTGATTTTTCGTTTCACAGGTCTTCTCTCTCAGTATTAACAGGCAAGACATAACTACTTCTTTCATTGGAACACTTTTGTGCATGGATGCTATTATCATTTAATACATTTTTAAATTTAAAGTATGTGATGCATGGAACTCCTTCTTTGTTTTGACAAGGTAGTAATGAATTTATGCCTATATACGAAAGTGCCAGTTTCTAACTTTTGAGCTTCCAATTAGAATGGAAATGTGGATCTGTGAAGTGACGAAAACAACCACGAAGTAAGTGACCAAAGCTATCCATTAGGTTACTATTGAGATAATCCTAGGCCAGTTATTTGGCAAGGATTAAGTCAATAAAATTTGTTATTGAGGATAACGTTATATTGTTCATTTAATGACTTAAAAAATGGTGATGATATACTTAGTGATAATTCTCCTTTCATAGTTTTTTGAGCGGGAGTTGGGACGTTATATTTTATTTTTTGTGAAGCAGTAGTTTCAATACCTTCAAAGTTATTGTTTTTTTATTATTTCCAAGAAATATTATTTCCACAAAACTATTGATCAAGCCATAAATTTAGATGACTTCGAAATGCCAGTATCGAAAAAATGAATTTATGGCGTTATTTATTTCATTTGAGATCGTTAAATAACAAAGTAAATAATCTATAAACTACTGCAAGTCCAATTTCTTTGTCCATATCCCTCGCTTCTACCGATAAAAGCGGCACTGATTTAATAAGTGTCTAGAGTAGAATACGTGAGGGTTTTTAGACATGGAAGAGGACAAAAGACTTCGGTATCTTCTCGCATAGGTTTAAGAAGTATTCAACCAGGGGTTGAGAATCTTTAGTATAGTGAATTCATAGACGTCTGTAAGTGTGAACTTTATGTTCGCGTCTCTGGATAGGAGCCAGGTATGAGGTTACTCGATGTGGACCAGGTGCGTTTATCACTGAGAGAGGTGCAAATTGCGGTGAATGCGGTGGTAATTCGAAGAACTTGACGGATAGAATATTCGTGGAGTCACCATCGAGTGAGCATTCCCGCTCAGCGGGGCCCCTTATACGAATTTCCAAGAGCTTTCCGTCTCTTCACCTGGGTGTAACCGATCGTATGTTTGGGTGAGAACATGGCACGGCTCTTTTCTCACGCCGGAGTCAGTCACGACGGGTCGTGCACTATGCGAAGGTGAATAATATTGAGAGAAATTAATATGTCCCGCGATTAAGTTCATCCTGAGTCACTGGTGCAGGAAAGGAGTTATTACTGAGGGGTACCCGTCGCTTGTCCTAAATTTTGTAGGGGCATGGACCGAGAACAATGGGTCGAAGACGGTTTTGGAAACGGCTGCGGATTCATAACCATATTGAGACTTAACGGGCTTGCCATTCTCCTAGATCCGCAATGCGGCCGATGGTATCTTTGGACATGCGTTGTCTGTCCATTCTCTATCACCATTGCCTCTACGTACTATGCTGAAATCCTCCGTTATAGTGTTAGGATATGGGAAGTGAAATAGCGAGCGGTTTGGGAAGAGAAATTAAAGAGGGAAGAGACCAAAAGTGGTTTTTGTAGGTCACATTCTTTGCTTTAGGTCTGTTGTAATCATAAAAGCATTGCGTCTTCATTGAGTGAAATTATGACTTAAAAGACTTCTCTTACATTTCAACGAACGTTACAACGCATAAACACACGTTCCTTGATTGGCGAAATTTCCACCCGGGCGGGACTCGAACCCATGAACATCCAGATTGGCAGGATCAATCAAGCAATCGTGAGTGGGGTGTTGGAATCCTTTTATAAATCTGTCCTTCAGTGTATACATTTTATTTTGTTGTTGTTATGTTTTACAAATGAACCTAATTTGGGCCAGAAATAATACTGTGGCCAACAGGAAGCATATTCATCTGAATGTCTCTCTTATGTTTGGCGAGAAAAACTTTTTAAGGAATTTACGGTTTCCATTTGTATTTTGCCGTGTTGGCCGATAAAGTATTTCTAAGTTTGGTTCCAAATGCTTTCGCCGTATTCACGATGGGGCCTAATTAACGCAAACTGGTCTCCCTTTTTCTCTTTTTCGTTCGAAGACCTTTTTACTACTCGCCTGCGAATCCCATACTCTTTAATGCAGTGCCGCGAACGTTTTTAATGTGCTTCCCCCCAAGGTGGATCCAAAGTTATTAAAACTTTTGTAATTTGACCTCCTCCGCTGAGCTCATATCTACTTCCCCGAATGCTAAAATGCTACAATTAAGTATGAGCTTATTTCAAGAGGCTCTGCAAATAATCGTAGTCCGTATTTAATGCCCCGATACATTTCATAGGCCTCCTTAGTCATCTTGCCAACTACTTTCTTAGATTCCTTCTTACATTTAAAATCCACTAATACATTGAATCTACCTCTACTGTTCTTCGAGTCTTCAGTTGATTATTCCGTTCTCTTTTCTGAAAAAAATAAAATTTGACATCAACTTTTCAGAACTGATGAGTATGGCTAACATGACAAATCATTTCATTGAGTATCGAAAATGCAATGTATTTGACATGTTGACAAATTTTCTGAGTGAGTAATTACATCTAACTAAAACTATATATTTTGCTAAAATGTATACGTCATCACCATAGTCACAGGATATAAGTTTAAATTTGGTTCTACCTACTTTTGCGTATGAGGTTATTGCATATAATAATTGAGTAATCATGAATAATTCTTAAACCAACTATGTGCCTATCATGTAGGAAGTGAATGCAGCAGTACTGTTGCTTCAATTGTAAATTAAAGCTATAAGCCATCTATTGAAATCTATCGTTCCATTTATTGTATTTTTTATAGGTTTCTTCACCCAAGTTTATGTCTATGTCAGTCTTCATCACACTCTAGTTTTTTAAACCAGTGATAAATATATCGGTGAACAGTTTCGATAAGAATTGAAATATCCGAGATGTATAAATTCTCGCACATAACAATCCTTGAATATTTCTTTGGGTAAATTGGAAATTATATTAATAATGTTTTTATCATTAACCTCAATAAAAGGATTATGGTTGGCTTATAACTTTTTTATATAACTATAATGCTACACCAGTGGTCGCCGAAGCGCGGCTCGCGAGTCACATGCGGCTCTTTAGCTCCCTGAGTGCGTGCAAACAAAACTACAAAATACCACGTGCGGTCACGCACGTAAAGTGCGATTGACACTTCGTGATGTCTGGTTTTCTTATTTCTGTTTTTACATACTCAATTAGTGTTTATGTGTCATTATCTTTAGGCTAGTGCTCTGAAGCGAATACATTTCAGGTTTCAGGAATTCAGAAACTGCAAAGCGATGTTAGCCTTTTTTAAAAAACCCTCCTAATGCTACTGTAGCAGAATTAAATTTATATCCCTTTAATATTGACATTGGAAACTTTGAAATAGAATTTCTGGATTTAAAAAACATGGAATTGTGGAGCTCGAAAGTTGAGCGTCTTTGTGATGATTTTGAAAAATTGGAGAACAACAAATGTGAACTTAGCTCACAACACTAGTGGGTTGCTTTGAAAAACCTGGCAAAGGAAGATATATTGATTTTTAACTCCTGTAATAGTATTCTTGACTCGTGTAATCAGGTGAAAAAAGGGGTTAGCTGTTCTTTCCTTATTCGGGTCTACGTATTCATGCGAACAATCATTTTAAAGCATGAACCTTATCACGAGTAAATTGAGAAGTCGTCTTATTGATGAGAACATGGAATCGTGCCAAAAATTAAAAATAACAACATACAAACCTGACTTATCCAAACTTTCCATGGAGATGCTAGACCATTGTTCACATCAGTGTTTGTCATTATTGTCTTGATTTAATTTTATGGATACCTTACAATTTAATTTTATCAATATATAATATCGTTATTAAGTGCGGTATCAAGTTTTATTCAACGCACCTGTAGTTTAACTAAGACTTAAATCTTTCTTCTGAAATCTTTTTTAAATAAGTAAAGTTCATTAAGTTAATTTTAGGGAGCGTTGTGGAAAAGGTGTTGAGGATCGAGAAAGGCATGTTGAGATGGTTTGGACATATAGAGAGTATGAACGAAAGGAGATAGACGACACAAGTATATACGGCGAGTGTGAATGGGAGTATTGGAGGGGTTCGACCTCAGCGAACGTACCTTAATCAGATTGAGCACGTTTTTAGCAAAGGCCAGCTTAGGAGTACCCTAATTAAGTAAATAACTATGTTCCTACCCATATAGTTTAAGTCTAAAAAATTTGGCTCTTAAAAGAAATTTCAATCGCTGTACTGTTGATATTTAGTCTAGAGAGTTTGCCGACCACTGTGCTACACAGTACTGTGTAACAATTGAAAAGCCCCCTCTTGATAGCTTACTAAGTGTCTCATTCTAAAATTATTCAAATATATCGAAATAAAATGATAATATGAGTAAATTTTGATTGTATTTTAATTTATAGCGCTTTTTCATAAAAACAGAACCTTGATAATTGGAAGTTTTAATGGGCGTTATTATTAAAAACTGATATTATCATGCTTATTTGAAGAAACTATTACCAATTAGAGAGGAAAGTCAATCTATCTCTCAAAATAGCTCAATCATCGTCTCAAAAACGATATCTCTGGTCATTTTTTCATATTAAGCACTTTCAAAACACCAGGCATAACTTCTAAAAATACTAAATTGCTAAATATAAAATGAGACGATGCAAAAAATATTTTATTTTGCTATCCAAATAAAGCCTGCCGGCATGCATTCAAACTGACCCCTCCACCAATTTGACTCGTGACCGGAGTTAGTACTAAGTGCCTCGGGTTCTGGTGGTGGTTTCTCGTTTAAAAATAAACAACGGTGGCAGATGGTGTAAATGTCCTTCAACGGAGATCTCCCGAAGCATCCGTGGAAACAGCGGGAGTAGGGACAGGGGGATCTAAATAGGGGTGTAGGAGGACGGGTGGCGCTTGGGGGAGGGGGGAGACTGGCTGGTGAGGTAGGAGGGAGCCGGGGTCAAGGTCAACCCTGACCTCGCCACTGTGCGCGCAGCACAAGGAACTGGATTCTCACTAACCCCTTTCCTGCCCCATGCAACCTCCCTCAATGTACCTCCCCGCCACACACCCTCGCAGTCTTTCGCGTAGTTCCGCGAAATAAAGGCGCATGTCAGCCTCCCTAATGCAGCTACAAAGCAGCATCCGATCTCTCTTTCTCCTGACTTCCCCTTTCTTTCAAGAGATCTTTGAGAAAAGAATGGGACGGAAATATATTCTTATTTCAAAACTTCACTCCCCCCATCACTGCACCCTCTTTATCATTTCGTGTACATCCAATTCTTGATTTCGGTAAAACTGATGGCATTTATGTTAAACGCGAGCTTTTGCCAACTCTTCTGCTAGCATAGCTTCAGACATGCGTGTTTACTGAAAGCAAGAACTTCATGTACAAAATGCAATCCACTGAAAAAGATAAAAATGTTTTTTAATATAATTAAATGCATCTATTGTACTTCATTTATCCAACTTTATCATTTTTTTTCCAAATATTTAGCATCTCAAAAGCTTACTTTCGAGGTGCTTACGTCTGCCTCCACCTTTCCCCCTTCGAGAAATAAAAATAGGGGGTTACTTTCCCCAACTCCAGAATTCCGGGGCTCGGGTTGGCGAATATTTTATTTCTGTTCGGTTCCCTCCTCAATTGGCCCCCGGAGTATTGAACGAAAGAAATAAATACACTCTGTTAATTCAGAAAAACTTTTATCTCCAACCAAAACGTTTTATCATAAAAAAGGCATTTTTTCATGTATTTATTTGTTATGAATTTAACAATTAGTGAAATTCCATCTTTTTTGAGTTTAAAAAAGGCTAGTGTGCCATTATTAAAGATCATTATTGAAATGCGCTATAGGTGTGTACCGTTAATATCCTGTTTTTTATTTAGTAAAATTTAAAAAAATCCAAGTTTTTCTAGGCAAATGAAACAGAACGGCGTCTTTTCTAGTGGGAAGAAAAAAAAACTTTTTTTCAATTTTCCTTTTTAGTATTTCCCTTTAGATGATTGAATGTGTTTTATCCAATAAGCAGAGAAAACATTTTAAAGAGTTTTTCAGTTTTTTCTTCAAGGTTTCTATCTACACCTTAAGCCCTTTTAACCCACCTCTCTCTTTCTCTCCGGGAAAGAATAAAAAAAACAAATATTCATCCCAACTTCTCTCACCGCTTGGGATGTGATTCACTCTCGTTCCCCTATTTGGTCCTTCCCCCCACTCACCCCACTACCCGATCGGCCTTTAGAGGGGAGGGGGGGAGGTAGGTGGCTGGGGAGGAAGAGTAGTGTAGTAAGGAACTCGGAGGAATCGCTTCTTCTTCTCCTCCGAAGAGGGAAAGGGTATGGATGGCCTCCCCTCTCTCTCCACACCGCATGTACATGTGTGTGTGGAAAGACTCATTTGCATGCGCTGAAGTGGGGGCGTTGAACCCAAAGGCTATTTTCCACCCTCTACTCCTCCTTCCCCATGTCCCTATACACACCATGCCAACCACCCCCTCGAAGGCTGCACCCACACCACCCGGCGCCCAAACCCTTTTGTGTGGTGCATTGTGCCACTTTTCGGAGAGGAAAAAAATATGGGGCGCGTATTAACATTTATTTCACGTACGACCAACCGTGAAATCAAGCTTTAGTGAATGGCTTTCCTTGATTCGTTCGATGTAATTCACTGAAGGGGGTGCAGTGCAGCTTGAGAACGTTTTAAATTGGAAGGGGGAGCTGCAACGGAGACTCCTGCAAGCGTTAAGAAGGGGAGGCTGTGAGTTACGTGACGACGTGAAAGATATAAAAATAAAGAGGGAAAAAAATATGAGATTTAAGGAATGGTTAGCGCAGTTCTATAAAGAACGTCTTCTTCCAAAACGGTCCGTATGATATAGTGTTGGAGTTGACTAGGCATGCTTAATGATCTCCTTTTCGTAGAGACGGTTTGTTCTTCCTGTTTCAGTGAACATTATTTTCCAAAATGAATATCTTGCCTCTCTCACGAGTTTCTTTTGCAGTAGACCACGATTCCAACGTTTTTGCTTCACACATTAGCGTAAAAAAAGAAAGATAGATTGTGCGGAAATATCAAGTTTTATATTTAAAAAGAAAGTTTAAATCCCACTCAACGCCTACAACCTAAAACCATTAAATGTTTGTATCTAGTAAAAACTTGCATTATAGATTTGATATTACTAACATGAAAATGAAAAGTGGGATACGTAGAAATGTTGAAATTTCAAGAATGTTTAAATTATCGGTAAAGCCTAAAACATTTTTACGTTTCTTGTGCGGCATAGTCTTGGAGCTACGGATATGAAATCACAAACCTAAAATTGGAAAAGGAATTACCACTAAGAGTGTAATGTTCCGACGGTCAAGTTGTCTTGATGTATCGGAAAAATCGTTTGTAGTAAAGTAGAATCGGCAAAAATGGTTTGTTTTTGTCGCTCTTTTTGCTGTTGCTCTCTTTCTGCTCTCTTTCACTGTTGTGCTACTTCGAATAAACGACTTAAGCGAATTTTTATTCTTTGTACACAGCCAAGGGTGATTTTCAACCAGCTCAGTAAATATTGTCTTATTTCTATCTCCTCAAAAATGTTAGTTCTAAAAAACTGGAATCTTATATTTTGCATTTTAAAACGTTGGCATGGATTTCGAGCCCCCATAAAGCGAATGAGGTCAAAATATTCGTGCACAGGAAGTCTGGAGCTAATGGAGCATGTTTTCGTTGTAAACGCGGCCAAATATTCAAAATTCATTAATCAATTTTTATGGTTTTATGCTTCACTGACTCCTCATTTTTAATCCATGCTTTTCCTTCCGGGCATTTTCATTGTTAAAACTTTTCCCTTGCCCAAATTTCCTAATATCTGCGACAAAGTTTGAGCCACTCACTCCCTTTGAAAGGACGTGATCGATGAGAGTGACGATACTCCGAAGGAAAATAAACTTGCCTTTTTCATTTCGATCATAAAATGTGATAAATATAGAATAGAATAGAATAAAATAGAAAAAATATTTATTGACCTAGGAGCGAATTCTCCTATGGGGCAGTAGTTTACATCATAACATATTACAACAACCTTACTATCTTAACATATTACATACCATACATTTTAAAACAATCATACATTAAACCTTAAAATAATATATGTAAAAATAAAAAAAACCTCTAAACCTAAACATACCAAATCATAACATAACATCCAGAGAAATATACAAGTTATTAGGAATATTTTTAAAATTTTTGGTTATTACATCAATTTCAATTTTCAATATTCAATTTGTTATACAATTTATCATACATTATGGTTTCTTGTGTTTGAATTCTATTCTATGTTTTCATTTACAATTTCTTTTACATAGTTAAATAGTAGGTTTTTGAATACATTGATTGAGGTGGTGTTTTTTATATTGCCTGGCAATTTATTCCTAAACTGACACGATTTTACTATGAATGATTTCTGGAAAATTGTTGTATGGTGCGATTTTACATTTAGATTTTCGGTTATTCTCGTAGTTCTCACTTTTACATTTTTATTTTGAATCATATTGCTATAGAGGTAGAGGCATCATATATAAGGCAATTTAGCAATCAATAATTCGTATAAAATCTAATAAGAAATATATTTTACCGGAAAGAACGTTTAACGTGGTATTATGAATCTGCCTGCTCCATTCTTACTTGTTCCACCCTTAATTTATATGTACTTTCATAATTTCCTGTTCCATTTCACTTGAATAATTGTAGATATTCTCAATAAAATGCATTCTGCATAATATTCATGTGCAATGTGATGTCTACTCAAAAACTAACTTTCCCAGTTAGCTCTCCCGATTCAGTCTTCACTATTATGAATGCAACCGATGGAGAAATCTTGGCGTCCACGTTGGTCTCTACTATTCCTACACGATGTAAATCCCTTTTCAAATACGGCATTTCCCCCTTCTCGGTGATCTTGTTCTGAATCCAAGATAACTTCCAAGTCAAACTTATTGGTCGAAAGAGGAAAAATGTTGGGCTTGCATCGCGAAAATATCTATTCGCATAAATATCCTCCTCTCTGGTACTCACTCTTCCTTTTTCTCTTTTTCCATAGGTAAGCTACTGAAACCAGTTTTGATTGCTCCGACGAAGGTAGCGCCGGACGATGCTGTGAGGATACATGGCATTTCAGGCGCAGAGAGTCCGTTGCCAGAGAGATCGCCCCCTCGCAACGGCTTCGCATCTGCGTGATGAGAGGTCTGTCGATGGGAAACTACTCCGGAAGTCGTGGAGTTAGTCTTTACCCGTGTGACACATATTTCTGTCGGCATTAAGCTGCTGGAGACCTTTGATTGGCCCACAAAACATATTATGGCGGTTTAAAAGGCAAGCGTTCTATAATTCATACAATTTTATTACAACCCGACCGAGATAAATAATAATAATTATGACCACTTTATTCTGAGCGAAATGAGGAGTGTAAAGTCCTTTTTACCGGTCTTATTTTAACTTGCTTCGTGAGTTTAATCGCACGTGTATTTCCCAATTTTCGAATCCCTTCCCGTTGTTCAATCTTTCCCAAATTTTGCATACATTTTTAATTTTTATGACAGAATCTTGGTAAAGTTTTTCGAATTTTTCACGTAGTCAGATTTAATTTAAACAAATGGTTTTGATTTAAGTACATAGAGAAAGCATTAATAAATCATTACGCATTGAATTGTAAAACGTTGGAAGCATTGCAAAACATTGAGAAGCAAAGATTACGATCACTAAGACAGGAGTCGAAACGGAATTTAAAAAAGCTAAAGAAAATTTCAATGATTGTTAAATTTATAAAAGTGTGAAGACTAAAAAGTAGAAAATAGTGCGTTTTGAAATAAGACCCGTTTCAAATAAGTGTTTTTAGGGAATATTATTTATTTACATTTAACTCAAGGACACACATTAACACCCATGCCCTGAGGGGAGAAAAAAACCCACCCAGGCGGGACCCAAGGACGTTACCCCGCCGCCACCGAGTAACGTAATAAACGCCATTATCAAGTGTGCAGCATAATTATTACCTTTATAAATAGCGTTTATGCATTTATAACCATGCTAGGAAACTTAAAGGCTCGTGTGAAAATTGTTAAGTTGCCTTTTAATCTGTGTTGATATTCTTCTCAAAGTTAGTCCTGAAGACCATTGAATGCATAAGGAACACTCAACAATGAGTCTAAAGAGTCAAATGTTTTGTCCTAGATGGATTTTTCTTCATAGTTCTGATGAGTTTTGCATTAAAGAGAGAAAACTTGAACTACAATGATTAAAACATACGCATATGCCATTAAAACCGTGGGTAAGAGATTTTACGCGGGAACAGAGACAGAAATAAAGGAAAAGTCCGAAAAATACCTGATCTACACTGCGCGTGCTTCTTCCCTGCTGACTATTTAAAAGGGTATTAGGAACACCGATAAAATGTACCATCGAGGCGAACCATCGGATATTTTTGTAACGCAGTAATTCATTTATAAATCATAAAAAAGATTAAAACTTTAAGCTCTGCCGCTTGCTCACCTTCTTGTTCTCTGTGAAATGTTTTTGTACAGGTTTTTACGAAGCCGCGATCAAAATATTTTTTAAATAGAATAACCTCTGTTGCAAGGTAATATTTATACAAATAGGTCTAATGTATATTTTTAATCGTGAGCTAACTTTTTTTTATAAAAAGAAGCTTGAATTACCTACTAATTTATTAGCAAAAATATTACCGTGAACAGTAGGCTTAAGGATGAAAAAATAGGGTTGAAATGTGAAAAATGAAAAAAAAGGCTGAAACCACTCCCATAGTCGGCAAAACCGGATTGAAATGGCTCAACTACTAGCTTTGACTCATTGAAGATGCAGTCAGCATCGTATTTATAATCAGTAAGCAATCGTTTTTTTCCTCCATTATCTTATCATTATTCTTTTGAGGGGAGCTGTTTCTCATCCATGACTCATAAAAAGGAAAGGATACATGGTAAACCACGAAAAGGAATTGGTTAGGAATTTACACTCCAGTGCTTATTTGTGGAGAAACTCGGGCACCAACGATGCCAAATGTGGGAAGTTGGCAATTTGATGAACATCTGTGTACAACTACTAATCAAGCAGCACTGGCCATTTCCATTAATTCAGTTTTCATCGCTTGACAATCGAGATTCCTTACGAGAAGTTTATTATCTAATTGGACTAAACTTCATATTTACCACTCTGATAAGAGATGTATAGGGTCGTGAATAGCTAATTTCATTGATTTATGGATTGTTATACCACCGTAGAGTTATGAAAATGATCTAACTTTAGTTCTGAAATTATTTGACGTGAAATTAGGACATTATTTTAAAGAGTTAGATTTGTTGTCCATTTATCAGTTCTTCCATTCTTGAATCTCAAATCCATATTTTCTTTATATCTTTTTTTGAGAATAATGCCGCTCCTCCACTCATGGTACACAGGTGTTAACTTAGTTTAAATCCAATGAAATGGCCTCTAAGTCCGTTTTTGTTTTTTTTACTTGTAAATTGCAGCTTCCTCTGCGAAGAAATTAATTTAGCCAGTAATTTTGGTAGCTGATGACGTGAATATGAATGTGGAATCATGATAGGCCAATTACGTTTCCCTGTGAGACACCGCTTAGATGCTTGATGATTTATAATTTAAGCTGGCATATGAGGTAGAATGTTTTCGAACGCATCATGGCCCTAGTTCTCGGAATGCGGGGAAAAACTGGTCGAGCTTGGACCAGTTGCCACCGACCAGCCTTTCGTCGCCATGCCCCTTTCGTCAGTGGCTTCTCTTTCACTCATTTGTCAACCAATCATCGCCTCTGGGAAGGTTCCTTGACTGTTTTAAATGCCAGGAATGAGGACTGGGAGACTGAAACGCGAGAATGGAATCACAAGCCTGCCTTTCAATTAGCGGAATGAATCCGTGGGCTGGTTCTCTGACCCATTTCCGGATTGGTTTGGTATGCAGAGATCTATCTACATGTGCCGTCGTGCGGGCGCTAAGTCAATTAAAGCGAAAACTGCTGTGTGAATTTCTTGGAATATCGATATATTCAGAAGAGTTATGGTAATGAGGAATATAAAATACATATTTGGGGGTGATGTGGTGGTACCGTTCAATAATGACAGATGCAAAACTCTTTTTACATTTATAAAAGATTTATTGCTACTAGATTCGATGTTAATACACCATCTTTAATTAAGTATTACAGTACAGTTTGAAGATAATATAGTAACATCGAAAATTGTTTGCATTTAACCTTTTATCAGTGGAAAACTGCAAGTGTTTTCTTATGTCGTAATAAGGCATATTCTGATTAATTTAGGCCCAGTTTATAATTATGTATAGCTTTTACCAACGGGCAAGGTAGCCTGACGTTGACTTGACGTTAACTGAATAAATTTCTTTGGAGAGGTAAATTTGTATTGTTCGTGCTAAGTTCGTTTGCTCATTTATATTTAAATAATAGGTATCATCATTTCAAAAGTTCATTATAATCTTTAAGATATCATCCTGAATGGATAATTTTCACAAATATTATCATTCAGAATTCTGATTTCCTACTTATTACATTTACTTACATTACATTATTAAATTTCATTACATTATTTTAAAGGCTTTGTAACATAATGTAATATCTATGTTTACGGGGTTTCTCTTACTAAAAATAAAGATTATTTCAATTCAATTCAGCCTTTAGACTAGTAGGGCTGGACCCTGTAAAATATGTTTACTAACACAGCTTTCACATTAGTAAATAAAACCATGAAAATATGTTTTGCTATCAATGAAATCACATTAGCCCTATAAAGCTGTATTAAATGGTCGGTGAATTCCAATCCTGCTATCTATTCCTGATACCAATGGTGCGTAGTAAAATCACAGGGTGTGAGATTCAATTTACACGATAGAAGGTGCATTTGGCGGAATATATTCCGAATGCTTTAGATTTAATTTTATCCGAGTTCCGTTCTTTCACTTATCATTTTATAGCTTTCTTTTTTAAAAAATCATCCCCATGCCGCTCTTTCTCAAATCTCTTTATGTGCAATTCTGCCTATCATTGTCACTGGTCTTCATTCTGAGGATTTCATCGACGATACACATTTCGGAACCTAAGCCACATGCCACCAGGAATTTAACTTCCTTCCTCAGGTTATGTATCCAATCAATCCATCTGCGAGGCTGCTCACAGTTTTATGCTGACGCCAATAGGATTTTTGGTGATATGATTAAGTTATTTTGCAATAACTAGGCCTTAAGTATGGTCTATTAACACTTTTTACCACTATATTGGAAATACAACGTTCAGAATTTTCATTATTCGCTTCATACTCACATTTTATTTTCAAGATACATGTTTTTATCCAAAACCAAGTTCTTAACACTCGATATTACGTTAAAAATACCCCATTCACGTTTAATTAAATTTTTGTTAAATTAAATAGGTATTTTCATATGCTTTTCAGATCAATAGGCATTTTTTCTTCTGTGCTCGATCAATTTATTCAATAAGCATCGAAGTTTTTCTCATGCTTTGTGAGGTAGTCAGGAAAAGCTGTATTAAGCTATATCTTTTATATATCTATTGCAATATCTCCCTAGGCTATATCTCCCTATGTTGGTCTTTTATGCATAATCTAATATGCCAAAAAAACATAAATATGTGAAAACTCACGAGGAAAAAACATTTGAATTTCCCCAGATACGAATCCGGAACGTCATTCTGCCGATTGTATGTGATAGTTAGTGAAATCACCAACCCCTCTCAATCGCTGGTAATTTATACACATGAGTATTTCAGGTAAGGAGCTCTGTATTAGATTGCTTTAGTAATATATTGCTGATACGAATTGAACGCGGAACGACGGTTTTATGAAATATTGAATGATCAGTTTAAGAAATTGAAAGTAGTTTGTAAAGAAATATTTTCTGCCACTTCCTGTTGGTGACGGTGATGTTGAAAAAGATAAAACAAAATGCGCAGGTTTTTATAAATTAAATCGATAGTTAGGTATTTCCCACAGTAATTTATCCAAGACCAGCAGTCCATTATCGTAATCAACGTGAATTTTAATGTTGGTATTCACTTTAAAATCCTTAGTACTTTTACACGTTTTTAAACAGTGGGAAAGTACCAAGTATTGTTTTATTATTAATGCCAACTACCAAAAACTCTACGAGGTGAAGTCAATAACAATAAAGTATATTTGAATTTGAAGGGTTAAAATCAAATGCTGAAACTTTCGGTAGTAAATTATGGTGTGGAAAATACTAAGCCAGCATTTTTATATCAAAAGAATTGGTTCCAGGAAGTTATTCTCGAATCAGTCTCTTGCATAACGGTCAGTGACAAAATGAACGCTGTCGGAGGAAAATTACCGTAACCTATCCGTGAGCACGGCTGCTTAGCATCATTTGCCCATCCTCATTTCTACAGAGGAAGGTTCTTGGGGCTCCTCCCTTCTCATTACCCATCTCCAATCCTCATGTGAACGAAAAACGTATCTCCGCCAAAGCCTACTCCGTACTCACAATTTCAATCGACCCGGCTTTAATTCCCCATGGGCGGATGGGAATGCGGTCGTTCTGCCAACGTGGAGATTCTCTCGCATATCACCATGAAGGGGGAATGTTGAGTCTGCGAGACCCAGGCTCTGATTCTAGTGACGATTTGATCGAAAAGGATAGGAGTGATCATCCATCCTGCTCTTCTGAGCATCTTCTAATTAATTCTTATGGGGATTTTATTCCGCTTTCTTTTCCGTTCGTGCTACATTCATCAATTCGTGACACTTTTGTACATTGATTAGGTTCTGTAGGATTCGGTACGTATCATCACTTATGTAATATTAGTAATATCTGGTGTTAATTGTAGTCCAGGAAATAAAGAAAAAAAGAGCGTTTAGATGCAAAAGGTCGGGTAGTTCTAATTTTTGATATGTTTTTTGGGTTTGGACTGACATTATAAATTCAAGTTTTCGACCTCGGCGCATCACCACGCTTCATTTATTCGAGAAAAACCGCTAAATTGTGGGAATTTTTTCAGTTTTTGTCTAATATCTTCTTAACTATGCGTTCCACAGAAAAGTCATTTAATCATACTTACAATCTCCAAAACGACTATCGTCAGAATGATACTGAAGCTTAAAGAAGCAATCTTTTGCTGTCAATTTTGTTTTTTGTTAAGGCCACGTCACCTTTACTCTTTACTCTTCAAGTGGGAACGTATGTACCTTAAACCTACCTAAAAAAAACAAATATCTACAAATGTCAGCGTTACGCGATGAAAACTGATATTTTCGAATTTTTCGATAACATTTCAATATTAATTTTCTCGGAAAATATTAGACATATAGACATTTATATCACCTCATATTAAAGATAATTAATTGTTCTTTAAAATTGCTTCCCTGAACGTTCCTCATAGGAGTGGAAAGTATTGAGATATTTGGCAACAATCATCACAAAATTGAAATTGTTTAGATTTTCCCAAAAAAAGCTGTTACTGTGAAAACATTTATCATTAGTTATTAAACGTAGAGAGATTTATTAGGGCTTTAATTGTAGAAAATGTACTCTTATTCAAAAAAAGAAAAGTATAACTTTTTCTGTGGAACGCATAGTTAAGATGATATTGGACATAAACTGAATAAAGTCCCAAAATTTAGCGGTTTTTCTCGAAAAAATGAAGTGCGGTGATGCGCCGAGGTCGAAAACTTGAATTTATAATGTCAGTTCTAACACAAACAACATATCAAAAAGTCAGCGCTACCCGACCTTTTGCATGTAAAAATGCTTTATTTCCTGGACTATTGGCAAGGTTTAAAATAATGACATTCCTGAGTAGATATTTCAAATTATATTTGGAATAAACATGTATTCCATTGTTGTTTTTATAATTGTGAATATTATAGAAATTTTCAATGATAATAAATTCCTATTATCTTTTCCATGCTTTCGGTAACCGTAAATTGTACTTTTTTAAAGCACAAGTTTCCCCCGACCCTTCTATCTGCTTCGTTAGGCAATAATGAATTACTTCACCTTAGCCATCATTAATCAACGGGAGAGCTCTGTAACTCAAAAGGTTAGATTTCACTTAGAGAGAAGGTATACCGGCGTTAACAGCTCAAGCCAAATCTGTCTGGGGAAATGGGATGGAAGCACTGTGAAATAATCTATTTCCAATCAGTGAGTATTAGTGATTAAAATTATATAATAATAAATCACAGAAATTGCAATTTTCCACTAGACAAGATATAATACGACCATGGTTTCGATGTACTGCACCATCATCAGGTGAGATATAATTTATCCTGTAATGACATGCTAGCGTTACGTACAAAAAGAGAAGTTCCAGACGTGATATGGTGGAAGTTCAGCATAATGAATCATAGAAGTGGCAATTTTCCACTGGATAAGATTTAATACGACCATGGTTTCGATTTACCTGATGATGATGCAGTGCATCGAAACCATGGTCGTATTCAATCTTATCTAGTGGAAAATTTCCATTTCTGTGATTCATCATGTTGAACTTCCGCCATATCACGTCTGATACTTCTCTTTTTGTAAAATTAGATCACCGATGATTTTGTCTCTCCTTGGTACCAAGTTTCAAAATCGTCTGTCTTGTTCAGTGAATAGAATGGTAACAGCTTACATCACGGAGCATATTTATGACTTGTCCTTGAAGCAGTGTTGGTTAAAAGCTTGGATTGCCTGATACCTGTGCTTTAATTTTACTTTAAGTCTAACACTCAACATTAGAGCTGTGTATGTGTGTTTATGCACATCACTAAATTTCATTCACGGAATGAATTTCCACGGTTCAGTGTATTAACATAACCAACTATTAGCATGTATTCTAAATATTTATATTTAACTATTGTCAGGATCATAAATCTTATATCACCTGCTTTTCATTGGTTTATTTTTTGTTTTCCAATTGTACCTCTTACCGCTTCACATTGAGCTTGGCAATATAAATTAAATGTAACCGGTGGGATAATTTAATTTAATAACTTCCGGGGTAAAGTCCTCGCCTGCTAATCCGAGGGTCGCGGGTTCGAATCCCGCCTAGTTCGGCTTTTTGTAAACCCTGGGCATGGGTGTTCTGTCAAGTTCCTGTGGTTCGGCTCCGAGAAACCAGATGACAGGCCATTGGCTTATCGGGATCACATGGACCCTGGGACCCAGGGCATGGGTGTTCTGTCATATGCAGAGAGACCCGACCCGAGACCCATCTATTGGGCACATATTGTAAGACGCAATTTTACCGTCTGGCTAGATATTTCCTCAACATTACAAATATTTGTAGGCCCTTTGGTTGATAACGCCCAAGTAAGGGCTTATCGGGATCACAAGAGCATACGGACCACCAGATTTGTCCGAGAGCAAAAATAAGCGACATTCCTCACAGGAAAAATCATCTGCCTTGATCGGGACTCTAGCCAGGATCCTCTGATGTCACAACTTTTAACGTACGAATTTTGAGGATACAGAGACTAGCCACGGTATTACCTTTAAGGAGTCACCTGCAATTGCACATGAGTGCAAAATTCCGCGGAGGAAAATCATTCGCTTTAACCGGGACTCGAGCCCGGATCCCTCGAAAACGCGCTGAGTGCTTTAGCTAGTTAAGCTACCGAGTCGTCCTTTTCCCCTGTGGATTTTTGAGGGCTGTAAATGGACAAGTTATTCAGGACTGCCGGAAAATATGTCATAGAAGCAGTCCAAAGTGTCCAACAAGGAGGTGTCCGCTCTTTTGACGACTTTTTAGAATAACGGGACTATCCAGTTTATTAGATTTACGGAGTCAGCAGCTGGTAACGTAAGGTAACTTGAGAACCTAAGAACGTAAACTTAGGTCGTCTCACATGAGCATTTGACCGGGATGAAGAACTTTTACGCTGCGTCTGGAGAGCAAAACTTATCCAAAATATGGCCTTAACTCATCTCTTAAGATAGTCGTTAACCTAGCAAATGACGGAGGGAAATGATTACGTGGTTTAATGAATGCAATGCCATTTCAGCGGGCATGCATATACCACCATGGAGTAGAGTGAAGTAGAGACAAGTTGTTAAAGATAGGTGGTTCGCGATTAGCTCAACGAGTATCCCAATTCTTAAAATTCCAGAATGAAAGGGATTCATTGAGTTTTATCTTCGTTCCTATGCTTATGCTCTCGTATTTATTCACTCGTACTCGCCTTAATCGCTCAGATCTGCTATCTCTGAGTCTTCCGAATCAACTGTTGATGGAAATACTCTTTTGCTAGTTTTGGTCGGTGGAATTTTTATGTTTTTTAACATTCACTACGCGCTTTGTCCTCGGTGATACGTTGCGGTACTTGGGTTGTGCTATTGTGTCCGTCTTGAGAAACGTGTCGTTCTTGTGTTCAATGTGAGCCGGCCTTTAAGGTGGCTGGAGCGGTAATTGTGAGTCATTGAGTGCTCATTTTAATAACTTATTTAGTAAGTAGATAAAAAAAATCTTGTTCCTCATTTCATTTAGTGCACCTGATTATGCATTAGAAAAAACAATAAATACAGTAAGGGAAATTATACAAGAATCGTATTTAACATTTTTGTCCTTAATTAAAACGTAATAACTAGATGTTTCGACTATGTATTCGAAATTTAGGAAAATTGCATTTAAATATGTTTTTTTAATCAAGTAATAGACTCAGCGTGACAACATCATATTTGCTAGCTGTAATTTTTATTATGAGAAATTCGCGTTTAGAAGAAAATCTGTACATATGTAATGGAATTATTTTGAAATATATGCCATGTGCCGTTCGGCTACGTTTTCAAATAGCGTAGAATTTTCTAAAAAGCAAATCGGTACGGTGCATTTTCTTTCTAATTTTATTTGTAGATATCACAACAGAGACCACGTGTGAAAAGTTTTACGCAAATCTCCACCAAAACTAAAATACCGCTCCAACCAGCATCGTCTTACCATCTCCCTTCTGCTTGTTCAGGAATGCGCGAACTCTCTCCCCAACGTATTCCCTCTCCACCACCTCCTCACCGACTCCTTCCCCACCGCGGCATGGCGATTGGGTGAAATACTGCCGGCTGGGCAGTGAAGAGTGTGCACCGGGGGAGTCTTCCCTTCTCCCCGTCCACCAGCACCCACCACCATCCATCCATCCTCGCACCACCCCCAGTATCTCCCTCTGCCCATCTCATATATTTCACATGCGACCCCTCACGCAACTTCCCCCACCAGACACCGCGTCGGAGGCACGGAAATAAACATGATGGTGAGCTATTGTGCAAATACGAAAGGGAATCCTTTGAAGAGCAATAAATATGTGTAAAAAATATGAACAATCGCGAAGGGAGAGAGGAAGAGTGATAGAATGGATTTTCGGTGGATTCACAGCCATGTTATTTTGGTCGTGACTGGTATCCGTAAAAATTCTTCGCGGTTTGGAATGAAAATAAAGCAATTGTCTCTTTATCTGTATTTCACTTCGCAAATGGGATTCACGCAATTGAAAACTTATCTGTGGCCAAGTAATTTTGAATGTTTCCTCTTTATGGTCTGGTACCTTTCACAGATTTGTAAATCCTTTTAATTTTCTTCATGCTTATTTTAATGACGTGTAGGACGAGTCCCGATTGATGGATGCTTCATTAAATTGTTTAGATAAATCATTCATTTAGAAATAAACTAACCCGAGACTAAGTGCCGCTATTAACTTCTAACTTAATCGACGGAAAATAAGTACCTATTTAGAACTAGTCAAGTGAAGAGTTTGAAACAAGTTCCAGACAATTTATGTTGGTTTATCTGTCCTTTTTGTCAGTTCTAAGTGTTAGGATGAACTTACAATTAAGTTAATTGGGCAAGTTACTTTCAGCAAGCGACTCTCAGATTTCAAAAAATAAATTTAAATGCCGTAAATTTCACGTGTAAACGGTTCTGCAAGACCGCTTGCAGAACTTGCATACAGAAATATCGGCAAGTGCGATCTTTCAGAAGCATATTGTTGCCAGTGTTAACAGCAATCCATGCCACATAAATACGATGTGAAAAATAATTCCCCGCAAGCTCTAGCAGAAGAAACTTGATGAAGTAACTTGCCAGGGTTAACCCACCCTTAGAAACACAAGTAATCCATGCAAATGAGTATGTGCTATTTTCATAACTGTAAATAAATTTATATCTAAAATCTATTTTATTGTGGTATGTAAATGTATCCATTGTTTGCTTGCTCAGAGTTCATTTAGTCCACCAATCCAAATATTCCACAGTAATTAGTATAATCCACAGTAATTAGTGAAAAATATCAATGGGGAAATTTAATAATAAGTCTAATTGCAGACTTTTTTTTAATTTAACGCATAATGCACATCGATTTGTTTATCTTTGCAAAACACCGCAAATGGTTCTGAAATGTTTCCTGTTTCCCTAAAATGGCGATTTATCATAGTCGATAATTTATTATTATAATGACGGGTTGAATAAAAATTCACAAGTGGCTGAGTTCCATAAAGTTATGGATTTCATTACTAAATTGGGAGTCGGTAACTATCGCTTTCCTAGCCTATACACCCAATATTTAATGATTCTAATGGTCTATCTAATCTACCCCCCTACCGCAGGATAAAAGTTATTCATGCGTACCTTATGTGTACAATTAGTTGAGTACATTATTTATTTTGAGCCTGAGGAAATAAACTTGTCGTTCATCACATTTAGGAATATGTAAAAACTGTAATTATTATAAAAATACAATATGCATGGGATGTGTACGAAAAATGGTTATGAATGTGCTACGTATCAAAACTGACAGGTTTCCAGCATAGTTTACCATGATATAAGTTTGGATGCACCTGAAATACTAGGTTGAAATTGAGTTAGAACAATAGCTACACTGCACCGTAGCGGGTTGTGACAGCTGTATTTGCTTGACTAGTTCCACCATCGAGTGGAACAGCTTAGGACGATGTAACTTAGTCCTCAGATCTCTGCAAGGTAGTCCGCGTGTTGACCGTGCACACATATATAAAGGATGCTGGTCCCAATGCAGCATGGGCTTGATCGAACAAGTCAGGTGGGAAATTCCATAGTAATATATGACCATTTGACGGAGGAAATATCTTTGAGTTAGAATAACGCATTTATTTTGGCATTTGATTCACGCGCCATTCAAGAAAAATTTACCTCTCCTTGATTCTCGCAACGTATATTAAACACCGCAGTGAGGTGTATATAGCATAGTCCGCGCCAATGTACTTCTGGTCCGAAGTCTCATGCCAGGCTACCGCCGCCCACATCCGTAGGGGGCCGGTGTATACAATGATAACTATTATATAGGATTGGATATGGTAAATGCAGAGCCTTAGAAAGAGTTACACTGATCGTTCGGGTGGAAGGGAAAATCCTCCGCCAGCTGGGTAGCAGGGTTAAGAATAACTTACGGCATTGATGCGGCTATGATCAGCCTCTTGCATATTCCTTTGTCGAACTCAAACTTATTGTTAAAAAGTGAATTTATTCGAAAAATGTTTTACCTAAGATTTCCATTCCCATGTGATGCAATTAATTTTTTGTTAACCTTGTATGGAAAAATATATCAAATTTCTAATGATAAATTCAGCAACCTTTTGCATTTTTGGCCTAAATACATACGCCCTTTTCTATGAGATGCGGTACTGTTATGCGTTCCATTGATACAGTGTAAAAGCCACGATGAGGTTCTCAGGAGGACAATATCGCGTCACAAATGTCACGTTGTGTTCATCGGATGGTTTTTCAATCTCCCCTCTATAACTTTTGGAAGCGACAAAATGGAAGGGATACGGTCCCGACTGATAGGTATTAAAATGCATAGTTACCACGTTACCATTAGTGATTATGGTAAATAAAGTGTGACAGTAATATAAAACACATCGTTAGCATACAACTCTCCTCTGTCCTATCCCCCCTCCTTTTCCCTATTCCTTCCCTTCATGGCTGGTGTCATTCAGTCCGTCCAAGATAGTAGCGCAGTTTTCACTCAGAAATGCAGCCAATCGGTAAGCACGTGTAAATTTCAACTTGGGAACCGAATCACGTGACCGAATAATTCAAGACTAGTTTACATCACATGATCGTGAAAACATTGTCCGCTTTTCATTACTTTTTTTGCCAAATCAGTATATGTCATTGTGCTATGGAATTTTGTGATGTAGTAAGTTATTGGGCGTTTTTTTTCCGCCATGACGACGCTGCTCTTTTGTGTTGATGTACTGTACACAAGGGTGGAACTGGGATTTTAACTCGTCTGTGATAATTTCCATTTACTTTTTCATAAGCTAGATTAAATAGTTTCAAAATCCGTAATTATAGAATAACATGACATGGAAAAGCATTAATTTAAAATCTTGTTGGTCACTTTTTATCCATGATGGCGTCACAACTACATCCTATCTGCCTCACCGAAAGTACTTGGAAAGCCAGTTTAGGTGTAGCAAAACTTGATGGTACTCACTTGTACAGAGAATAACGTCAGGGAGAGAAGAGTATATAAGTTAGGGCGAATGAAGATGTTTATGTTCTCTCTAAAGGTCCCCACCTGAGCTCTGCGGTACCTCTGACCGCTCTTTAACGCTTAATTCGCCCTGTGGAACCTCAAACTCTCCGCTGTGGAGTGCCATCAAGTTTCGCTATACCTATACCCAGTTGGCCGTAGGTTTGAAAGCTCAAATTTGCTATCCTCTTGGACGGAATTTAACACCCCCTGCCACACGCTTATGCGACGGCTCGCAGGGTAGAATGGAGATGTAAAAACGGCCTCAGTTGTCAGTCGCCTTTTTCTTATAACAAACCAAACATGATTTACTATATGCAAGTTTTGATTCTAATCCTTTCAATCCTTCTCAATATTCACCTGTTTCCCATTCCCCTCATTGCCATCTCGTGAGTTGAAAGGGCGCTCTCATTCCTCTCGCACAAACACCCTTCTCAATCCTCGTGGAGCGTGGGAGGACTTGATTTGGAGCCGTGGCTTGGAAATTAATTCGCCGTCTCGCCACCAGTTCGGGAGGTGGCGTGAGGGAGGAAGGGAGGGACTCATCACCGTGATTGAGCTCTCTGGAGAACTACGAAATCCCTGCGTGTAACCTTCCCGTCACTTCGCTGACAAACTCCACGCCATCTTCATCCTGTCTCCATCCTGGTCTTTTATTTATTTTTCCTTCCGAATCCGATATGGTAATGGACACATTTGAATAAATTAAACGATTGAAACTATTGGGAAAATAATCTTTGATTCCACTGGGTTGGGAAAAAATATAATTATTTGGTTTAAAAATAAATTATTTTCTTTATTCCACTTGTAAGTACATGAGAATTTTCTGTATTTGACAGCACCTTTCTTCATTTGACAGGAATAAAATCTTTAAATGAAGGACTGGAAAGTCTTGATAATGTTTTTGGGTTGAATTGAAAATTGGCGTCCATACGTAGCACATATAGAATTGCTATAGTTTCCTTGAGCAGCGTTGTCTCTTTTATGACTCATCTGGTTTGTTTTTCCCTTATAATTAAAGTGATTTTTAAATTATCCAAATGGAGCCGAATTCCCTAGTATGTTAGAATGTCACATTGGCTTCTGAGCAATCGAGCGTTTCTTTGTATCATGCTACTTAACCAGGCTATTGAGGACATTTAATGACAGCAATGAATATTAAATGGCCTTCTTATCTCAAAGTTAAAAGGATATTAAGAGGAGGAAAAGTAGGTGGTTTGAAGTGGTAAATAGGGCTAACGGGTTGCTTAAGACTGTGATAGAGAGGTGGCTGTTGGGTAGGCAGGGAAGAGGAAGGAAGATAATTAGTTTTATGGCCGGGATGAAGAGTGGTAGGACGTATACTGAGATGAAAAAAAATGTTGATAGAAAAGACTGCGAGAATGTAAACATTTAGAGGACTTTGACATACTTCCATTTAAACCTATCTTAACCGATCGACTTCCTCATGAATGAAGGAGATATTTCTGAGATATTTTATAAAACACTATGCAATGTTATGAACCCAGAATATTTGTTAAATATTAAGAGATGCGTACATATAAGTATCTTGTATGTCTACCTTTGCATAGAACGAAATAGCTAGATAAAGAATCTTGTAGATATTGGCATTTACCTCCAATGCCAATTAGTACCGAGTATGTATACTTTTACCTGTACTCAAGGATTTCAATTTTCCCCACAGCATTTACCTTTTCTCATCTCTAATTGTACATCATCTTACCAAGACTTCGAAGCCATAACACAGTATGAATTCTACTTTACCCTTTTTTCCAACTTATGGCGGGGGGAGGTCACAAAGTGAGTAGTGAATGAAAGACGTGTCCTCCTTCCACCTCAGTTTCTGGATCCCGGCGGCCGAACAGCGCTGTCAGTTCTTGCGAATAAATGCACGTTGGTCGGCGATGAGTCGCGTTAGCCAAGTTGATTTTGTGCGAGCGACCAACGAAGTCTAACTCGCACGCAGTTAATTTCGCCACATTGAAGATACGGGACCAAAGTGAACTTCACGGAAGTCACGAGTTCTCCGCTCTCTATGCATTTCATGCCACTCTTCTGTGATTGGCTGATAAGGTGGAGGATACACAAGCCCATTCAAGGTCAGCCGCCATGAGTTGGGAAAAAGGTTATAATGTATGACCCAATCTTTTCTTTTTTCCATTCGTCTAATTTTATCTCACCAGTTGGAATTTAAGCAGAAGATTAATTTTTCGTGCATATTATTGTTCGTTGAGACTACTTTTTTACTCCCGGGAACTGGGCGCGTCGAATCAAAGAGCGGAAGACGGGGAGAAGTCCTCAGTGTTTAGGGTGGGAAATTCAAGGGGAATGCCACGCCCTCGGAACACGGGGAGCTCAGGCGGAATTGGGACGCGGCCCAACCCATCCTCGTCTTCTTCTTCTCCGGCTCCCGGACACCGGAGTGATGTTCGCGGGAGATTTTGTGACGTTCTTAATTTTTTTTGTTTGACGCGCGACATTCGCGCGTGGGCAGGAACAAGGAAGTGAAAAGAGAGAGCACGCATGGAGGCGACAGGACCACCTTTCAGAAGAGAAAAAAATTACCACTATACCGGGTATAAATCCTCGTTCACAATAACTTCACGCGGCGTAACTGGGCTAGACGCGGCGCAATGCCGGAGATTAGACCTTGAAAATAGCGTCTACCAGTTTACGACGACTTATAGAGGTGTAGCTTGAACTGAGCCTAGCTCATTTTTCTCTTAGTTACAGGCAATAGCATGACCTGCTGTGCTATCGATACTTGGAAAGCAATCGATTGCTAACTCGATATCTCCTCTCTCCTCGTGCAGCCAAATTGATAACGTGGTTTTGTTGTGAAGTCGCCTATTTGGCGTACGCAAAAATGAATTTAAGGAAGTTGTTCGAGTTAGTGTAACATTACCCTTACCTGTACAATGAATCCTCTATAATAATACTTCAATATTTAAACGCACTATTTACTACTGATACTACACATCAAATGAGCTGTTTCGCAGAACTCACGCTATAGATAGACCTCATCAATCTATTGTTAGACCGATTCTGACAGTGGTGCGGTGTTATTAGTAAGAAAAATTACGCTCTGAAACGCATTGAAAAGCGATAATTTGTAAGGTTACGCCGAGTTAAGTTGTTGTGAGCAGGAGTTATCGCTCGTAATCCCTACTAATCGATTTGCGTACCGCCAAATAAATGATTCTTTGCCAATGAATAACTTTCACCAGTTGGAATTTAAAATTGATTTTAGTCGGTTCATTGTGTGAATATAAACACCATGGGGATCAAGTATGTGGATCCTCCTGTTTGGGGAGAGTTTGAGGTCGGCGAGAGTGAATAATGCGTTGAAAATCTGGCAGGTATATCACAGGACTCCTAGCGAGAACCTTGGGAGACACCTTGGAGCTCTCTATTCCACTACTCTTGCATAGGCTTCAATTTCTGACCTCATGCTCTTTATAGGCGAGTGCAACTCCTTTAAGTTTGGCCACTCGTTTACTCAGAGATTGAATCCATTGGTGAACTATTTTCATCTGATGAACATGCTCGGTACAGCCGCTGCATAATTACTTCCGTTCCTCGAATAATACAAAGCCTCTGTAAATGCAAACTCTGATTTAATTTCTTCTGCCCAAATGTAGTGACACCAATTATTTTGGAAAACTTTTAATCCTACAACATATATATGTATATAAAGATAAGCTTAGAATAGCACCGTTTTAATGCCACGCTTTTCAGCAACGCTCAGTATTTGAAAATATTTAGAAGTTGAATAACCATCAAATTTTGCGCATTATTTTACGTCGCCACTCTGTAGGTAATAGGCTTGTGTTTTGTATAGCTAAACTCAAAGGTTCAACTCCAGATCATTCACATCAGCATCCACAAAGGCGGGTCTACCCTGGCCAGTTTATTGCGCAAGCATCTTACAGCAAGCGAATTTCGACGTAAATTGTAGGTGATAACAACTTGGACAGTTCACTTACAGAACTTTTAAAAGTTTCCTCAAGTCGCTTGCAGAAGCGTAATTTTGCCAATGTAGAAAGCTGTTCCAAGAAGACTTTTTCGTCAAGGTAAAATCCGCCCTAAGCTTTTGGATAAGAAACTTGCGGAAATAACTTTTCCAGTGTAAACCCAACTTAAGAAATGCATGAAGTTGATTTTATCCCTTGCTGGCTATATTTCTTTTGAAAAATTTGCGAAATGCAAGCATAATTAATATTCGTGCAAACTCGTGAGAGGTATTATTTTAGAAAGGGAATTGAAGGAACATTTTTATTTTTATAATCGAGTTTCATTAAACGAATTTTCAATACGAGAACGTTAACAAATTAATCCAAACACTACCTTAACAATTTTCTAAAAATTCAGCAGTTTTGAAAAATGCGTCCCCACTAGCAACCAGTGGCACTATTGAATAAATGTATGGGGGAAAACGCCCGAAAGGAATCAAGGGTGAAAGCAATTTCTTTGCCCGCAAACTTTATTTCTTTTGCAAAAATAAATGATGTAGAATGGTGTTACGAAATTGCAGTTCTTTAAATAAAGTAATTTTAAGTATTATAAAAGAATGTTTTCTTCCTTATCATGAGTGGTGGTTGAGTGAGCAAAACGCGGTCATACAGGGGACATAGCCTCTTTAGTATATCAATGATGACTTATTTGTCCCTATGTTAAGCGTTTCAAATTGCCAGCAGAAATCAGAATCACAAATTTTCCGATATCCCTCAAAAATGCCCCCTTTTTTCCACAATCTCCCATTAACCAATAAAAAAAACCGAAAATAATAATTATAATTGGCTCTCCTTGGCAAATACAAATTTATTTTTCAAATAAATATTGACTTGATCAGAGTTGCTATTGACCACTTTTATATTAAATGATTTATGGAGAATTGGTCATTAAAAATGTCACTTTTCTTATCTTGCCAACGTTTCAAAACTTTATTGTTTCATCTTCAGGGCTTTCAACAGTAACATATAATATAAAATAAGTATTAACTATTGTATTTTTTACACAAATGATTGAAATATATATATATATATATATATAAACATAGCAATGCCTTGAGGTAGAACACTTAGATAACCAATTCAGACAGTTTTTATGTACCTATATTGGCATTTGTTATGGTAACATCTGTTTCAAAAATTGTTTAGAAACCAAAACACGATGATCAACAAAAAATATATGGAATCTTATTACTAAAATTGTGGTTAACAAATAAATATCTATGAAGTGTAGTTGGAAAAAAAAATGCCTAATAACAATCATAAATTATACAAATTTTCTAAGTAACTTCCAGGTGAAAGTAAGATTTACAGGAGTTATGATTAAGTTAAAAATCAACCACAAGATGAACGTCAATTTAACCCAGAATTCTTCAATTCAATTGACATTGCAGATTTACCACCTCATGAACTTTAACTAAAGAAAACACCATAATTATGCTTTTAAGAAATTTAGATGTCTCGGAAGGGTTATACAATGGTGCAAGACTTATAGTTACCAAAATATTTCAGTAATGTAATTAAATCAAAAATTGTTACTGGCGAATGTACTGGAAAATAAGTACACATTCCAAGAATAACTCTAGAATCGAGTAAAAGCCAACTTGGATGTGCAATGTAAAGACATCAGTGTCCAGTAAGGCCGGCATTTGCGATAACAACACCCAAATCGCAGGGTCAAACATTTGATTACGTTGGTGTTGATTTACGTACATCTGTTTTTATGCATGGAATGTTATATGTAGCTTTCTCGAGAGTAAAAATAAGTAGAAATTTGAAAGTACTACTACCAAAAGAAAATCCTCGCTACATACGGAACGTTGTATGGAAGGAGGTTCTGCATAGTAATAATACAAATTTTAATAATCAAACCTTGCATTTATATGGAAAAAACGAAGAATGAGATGAAGAAGATATCTTTTTCAGCATTCTGGAAGATTTTAATCCAACATTGTATTGATGATTAAATGTTCTTTTGGTTCCATGTACTTTTGTTTTTAATATTTATACTATTTGTTATCAGTACCTTTGCTGTTCATTTATGTATAAATATGGACTTTATTAGCTCACAGATATTTTTATTTGCAGCGATCGTGCGTTAAACGTTATGGGGGGGGGGTTATACGTCTTGTGCCGATATCTCAATGTACTTCTAACTTCCTCGTTCACGAGCGCTATTTTCCTGAGCCTTAAGTCACATGAGTGGGTGTATCGCTTTGTGCATGCGCGTGCCTTCGTTACTACTCTCCGGGATTTCAGACCGCGGGGGGCATGTTTGGGTGTGACCAGTTTTTTCGACATCGTCACCTCACCCCCTGCCACTCGCCCTTCCTCACCTCCCTCTCCTTCACCTCCCCTTTGATTTCAACGGACCATCATGGCGTTTACGCGGAGTTTAATCTCTCGCTTCTCCGGGACGGCAAATACTAACTTGATGAAGTCATCGAATTGAAATACATTAACGAAGGTAGTGACTCGTTAATTTGATGGTGGTCTCGCAGTGGTCTGTCTAAGACGCGATTAAGGTGGATTCACCGTTAGAGTACATTAATGTCATTTCATTCATATTCTGGATACTTTAGGAAAAACAAGTATTCTATCTGATATGAGCAACAAAATTTTACCCTTCCACGATATTTTTCTCGCAAATTGAACTTGACATTACATGATGTTAAAAGGGAGTTTTGGAGAAACACAGGGAAATATAGCACCTAATTTTGTGGATACCTTATATAAATGCCATTTTCATTGACATCCATTAATAAGAAGCTACAACTCCCGGAAAATTTATTAAAATTATAATAGATATAAATCTTGCCACCTTATTTTTTGAGTTATTAACTACTTAATGCGATAATTGAAGTCGAAATTATATTTTTATTTCGAAGTATTTTGAAAATTGTATAGAAATGGCCCTGCATTCAGCATCTATTGCTATTAAAAAGTGATTATTAACAGTATATTCGCGGAATAATCTGAAAATTGTTTACCTTAATTTTAGTTTTCAATAGCTATTGCAAGTTATCAGCGAAAGGAGCATTTTTGAAACCAAGTAAACTAATAATTGGAGTTTTTTTTTGACTCAGTCGCGGTATAACCTCATTAATGCCTTATGCCTTTTGGGACTCGTGATTGTTCCCAGGATTGAAAACTCTTAATGTTTCGCACAATATTTTCATGCTAAATACGACTCAGTAAACGAGTTGTTGTAAGCGACATAAATGCATCCGCCAGAAAAAATTGCACTAAAAAATTGAAAGAAGAGAGGTAAATACTGGTCTTTGAGGAACTGGAAGTATGATCATAAATGGGACACAAGCAGTGTAGTTAAAAAAAATAAACCACTTTGTAATTTTCCGCACCGTTTAAACAGGAGATTTACTTCGCCTATCATCACGTTAATTAGGCATTAGTACAACTTAGGGTATATTACTTAAGCTCTTAAAAGATTAATTTATGGGTAGTTTACGACCATTTATTACTCTATTCATTACTGAACATAGCTAAGAATTTAAAGAGAGCGAAACATTTACAGGACGTTTTCGATGGATTCCTGTAAAGTTTATAATTACACTTTATAACTTACTTAAACTTATATTGACTTGTTTAATAATGATGACAAACTTAACTAGTCTGTATAAAATGATGTGTTTTCATCATACCAATGTACCAAAGGTAAGCATGTGTATCATGGGCTCTTGGAAAACTAAACTTGATCTCCTGATTTGCTCGTTGACCTTTTGCCGCTTACCCATTAGTATTTTGAAAATCTAGGGAGAATTTCTTTCCATATTTTTTTAGGCATTTGAGTCCAGCATGAGGGAACAGAGGGATCTTCAAGGCATTTTTGTGTAAAAAGTATGTGAAGGAAAACATAATTTCCTTTCAATTAATGTTTAACATAATGCCTACTCGCAATTCCGTGTTAATAATGAATTATAAAAAATCAAAAGGAAGTATCTCAGAGCTAGTATCTTGATTCCACTCTGATCCTGCCTCCTAGGTTTTCTACTGTTACTCTACGCCACATATTTCTCTTCCTCCTTGATACCTTAAACAAAAGAATGTACTCTTTATTCTATCGTGACGCTATTCAATTACTCCTTCCTCAGGTATTAAGACGTGTATCGTTGTCCATTTAGCGATTTAGTGAGGAAATTATGGAGCCAAATGGTTTAGTCTCCAGTAGAGAAGATAATGGGTAACGGCAGGGCTTATTGAGGAAAAAAGAAGTAGAACCTACGTTATGACCGCGCACCTACCATAATCCATGTGAGAATGGCGGGTTTAAAACGGTGAGGGACTTAGTAATGGAGATCCTCTTTGAGTGAGTTAAGGAATTGCGTTGTGGATTAAGGCTCGCTTTTGCGTGATCCAGCTCAACGGCTTTCAATTTATTTGACCGTAAGTTAAAAAGTACGGGGATGGAGACAATGCGGGGTTGTAGGCGGCTGGCCGTCCGGTCGAACCATCGACGCTCGCGGACAAAGCCTTGCCTCCCTCGCCGACTTCCGCACGGCGTAAACATCTCAGGAGCGGCGACGCGTGGGGCCGACAGCTCCTCGGAATAGGTAACGCGATCCCCCAAGGCCCACGCCTTCCTATTTCCCTAGGAAATAATGGCATTGCCGCTCATAGCTCGACAACGAGAGATGCGGCCATCAGCCATCGGGTATCATAAAAATCTAATGCTGTGTGTTGTCAAGAAAGAGAAAAAACCAACATTGTATCTGGCCAGAAGCCAGTGAAATATGGAAGCATACTTTATACTTTGGTGCATATATTTGCGATCTCTTAAGTGAATTAATCAACATTCTAATGAATAAAATACTTCATTCAAGATTCAGCATTACAACTCCTCCTCATTGGCAACAACTGTCACTTTATCTGAGGTAAATTTTCATAAATATTGTCTTTGTTATGTTACTTACGGATCAATACTTTATTAAATCAGCAATAATATAACTTTATCCCTGCACGAATGAACATATGCTCTAGAACTAAACTGCTAGTGGGGAATTACATAATTTTATATTTGTTTTTAACTCACTACTTGAAGGTTTGAGCAAATTATTGCCATATTTTGAAAGTAATGGTTAAAAAAGCAACAGTCATTCCAAGAAAATATGGTACGAAAATGTTGTCTCATTAGTGAGATGCATAACATTGGCTATTGGCTCTCATTGAAGTGTCATGTCCTCCTAAGGGCCGTATTCTCAGTCGTCCCTGCAGGGCTCGCCAACCCTGCATACGTCATCCTGCCCTACTGACGTAATCAACGGGTGTAAACTATCCTATAATACGTCATCAGAGCGGCCATTTTTAAAAATAACGTCCCTTATACTCGTGTAGGGTAGCCTGTAGGGTACCCAGGGCACGGCTACACCCTACATAAATATGGCTGCCAGATTCCGTCTGCTGAACACCTCGATGAAATAATCGTTGTTAGAATGTCTATGATGAACCGTTGTTAGAATGTCTATTATGTGAACTAAGCTCATAAAAATCATTACGTACTTAATAAAAACGTAGTTAAAATGTATTTGAAACTGTTTTGTACCAATAAGTTAATTTTTTATGAAAATCAAATGCTGTCAACAATACGGAGTATGCCCAATTAGTGAATAATGAAAGAAAAGTAAATACTATATGAACGAACCCGTTGACGGCACCAATTTCTCTCTCACAAATTTACTTTGTTATAGCGTATAGCAGTATCCAAAAACAAGGTATCTTTTGCTTAATGTAGAAAACCCTATTAGAAATATTACGATTCCACTATGTGCCCGATAAATGAATGTTTAGAGGGAAATTAGTGCTGTCAACGAGCCTGCTGACGGCACCTATTCTACTCTCACGTAAATTTACTTTTTTATTGCGTATAGTAATACATAACGTCAAGGTAACTTTTGCTTTATTTTCTAAAATCTATTAGAACTATAAAGGCACCACTCTGAGGCCAATAAATGAATGGTTAGAGGGAAATCAATGCTGTGAACGAACCTGCTGACGGCACCTATTCCACTCTTACGTAAATTTAATTTGTTATTGCGTATAACAGTATCCACTAACAAGGTATCTTTTGCTTAATGTAGAAAACACTATTATAAATATATTAGGATACAACTATGTGCCCGATAATTGAATGTTTAAAGGGAAAATAATGCCGTCAACGAACCTGCTGACGGCACCAATTCCCCTCTCACATAAATTAACTTTTTTATAGCGTGTAATACATCAAATCAAGGTAAATTTTGCTGTATTTGCTAAAATCTATTAGAACTGTTATGGCACCACTCTGTGCCAGAGAAATGAATGTTTAGAGAGAAATTAATGCTGTCAACGAAGCTGGTAACAGGATTGCGTATAGCAAATCGGATTTCATTTGTCAGCTCTAGTTCGGTCCGATCCCTCCATCAGTGGGCAAAAATGGCGCTACGTATCCAAACCTCATCGTTTGCGTCATCACAAGACGTCAGACAATAACCACCCCCACCACTCCCGAGAAGTCGTTGTAGGGCCGACTGAGAATATCATTGCAGGGCTCCTCCGTCCCTACAGCTGCCATAATGTAGGGGCGACTGAGAATGCGGCCCTAAGTGTTAAAAAAAATATCCTTCTTTGTTCTTCGAAATAGCAGTGTATTCCAAAAGAACGAGCTGAGAATAAATGTTTGACAAGTACCTGCGCTATTTTGACGGAATTTTAGGAAAAGTGTGATTTGTTTATAAATAGACAGTTTATTCACAGAAATGGCATCTTTGTCTTTTCGCGAAATCTTTCTAATATTTTTGAAAACCTATACATAATTTCGGAAGCTTTTAAGATTCCTTATTCAGTGACTATGGACTATCTCAAGGAGGGCTAAAAAACTTCTGTGAAAAGATATAAAGCAAAGCTCGAGGTAGATCCAAGTGGAAAAAGTCATAATCTGATATAAAGCAAAGCTCGAGGTAGATTCAAGTTGGAAAAAGTCATAATCTGATAAAGGTCCGCATGTCTCAAATTGATTGTTTGAAACAATTGTTTTCATATTTACGGCCGTAAATACTTATAATTCCAAGATTCTATGAAAAAAGTTGAGAATTTTAGAGCATGAAGGTTGTTGAACGTAAAAAATATAATTATTTAGCATACATTGCCGCGAAATAAGTGATCTGTCAGAAATGGAAATATCAATACTGAGTTAAGTTTGAACTAAAATAATAAATTCATCTCTATTGTTATGAATTATTGGTCAGAAATTAAACCAGTTATGAAATCGCTGCCATCGTATCGTTAATCTTAATTCATTTCATAATTTGAACTAAAAATTACATCGTATAAAAAAAATGTGCTATAATATACGTTATTAAGAATAAAAACCAAGGAATGATTAAGTTACCTTGGACAGTTTAATTATAAAAATGGAAACAAACATGAGGTACTTAAATATTTGTAAATTAGTAGACTCAAATTAGTAATTTATTTGTTGATAAATTGTATGAATTTCTCTTATATTTAATGGTAGGAGTAGATGTTTCGTCAATGAACGATGTGTAAATCCATATTTCTCCTCTTGGGAAATTTCGTGACAGCAATGAGAACGTACGTACGGCAGGGAAGTTCACCTGACTGAATCGGGTCGCTAAAAAGCAGCATAATTCTTCCACGTGTGCACGAAACTTATAAATAAGTGAATGACGTTAAAAAGGGACAGCAGAGGGCGACCGACAGGAAAATCCTATTGTACTGCAATGTTTAATCCCCGCCTTTATTTTTTTCGTGAATGGTTGGCAATCCTTGCGGCGGGGTGCGGGGCGTGGCACCCGATGACGTCGTGTGTTTGTCTTCGTGGGACGTGGGCGTGGAGGGCTTTGGGGATGGACCACTCGGAGAGATTCGATTTGCGGGGGGTCTTAATTTCCCCACCCACCCCCACCACCCTCTTGCTTCCCCCTCACCCCCTCGTAGTCACAGGGCGTGGGCGAAGGGATTCGGTACGATGAAGCGCATGTCCACACAAAAGCGGTTGGCTAAGATTTAAGGGGACGAGTACCACTGAGTGGTTCGGGCATTAGGATTTGACTCTACTCTAAGGTTATGTGACCCTAAAATATTTGTTGACTTGGAGGTTCTTAACACTAAAATTCCAGGGTCAGTACTGTCAACTGTCTTTCGCAACTCTTGGCAGTATAGTTCCAGTGCATATTTTCATTCGTGCAGGGCGAAAAATTAAGTAATTGCTAATTAGTCAACACTTGAGCCGTAGGGAACATAAAATTGACTTTAGTATATATTTGAGCATCTACCTTAGAAAATGGTCACAGTTGTTACTAACAAAAACGAAGCATGATGATAAAGCATTAGGGTTAGTACTGTCGACTGTTTACCGTAGAAAATGAGGACATCAGTGAAAGACCGCCTATCCTTGATGCACCGTAAGTAGTCGTTATGCTGCCTTGATCTATGTACTGTTTGGTGCCATCATCATTCATCCTGCACTCATAAAAATGGCTGACTGCTGTCCAACATTATTCCCTGTTTGAAGGTAGTTCCGTTACTCCATGGCAGTTCTTCTCATGTATTTTTTGGTCTATGTATTTAACTTTTGTGCGTCCGATTTCCCTCTAATTCTTTTGCTATATTCCTCACAAACCCATTTTGTCTCTATTGTTTCTGGTTTTTCTTTTCTGTATTCTGTTCCTTTTTTCATTTTTTTAGATATTCAGGTTTCCAAATGACTACAGATTTCGATTTGTAAGTGCCCCGATTCCTGGGTTATACAGCGCCGTCTAACTGCAGAACTTCATTGTGAGAATACGCGGCAAGCAATGACCGAGGCGGGATTCGAAAGCGCGCCCTTCGAGGACATAACATTTAGTATTATTCTAAAATGAAAAAAAATAGCTAGCTGGTTTACCAAATGCCAGCAACTAAATCAGGAAGCACTCTACCAATTCGGGCTTTCCAACGGGTCAAACTCTGCATTTCTGCCGACCGACGTTTTAAAGGATTCGTCTTCACGCTGGAGACGATGGACACCCTGATGAAGGATGGATGACTCGTTCGTCGAATCTTTGGTAGAAATGCAGCGTTTGACCCGATGGAGAGCCCAAACAGACTTAACTACCAGCATACGCCGGGAAAGCATTAGATCTTTCTGGAGCCTTTTAATTTGCATTCGTACCGGCCCATGATTAGGTTGCTTTTATAACATCTAGCTTATTTTAGGTAAGTAGATACATATACTTTTTCAAGATAAGTTTTCAATCTCCATTATAGGTTTTCTATTTCTATGGCTATACTGGTTGAAATTTCCCTTACATATAGGAAACTGATATCGATAATTATTAAAATTTTATCTTTCCAAGCGTTAGGCATGTCAACAAGTTATCTATTCGATGTATCCACCCATGTGTAGGAGGCAGTTATTAGGTTTTGTAAATGTGCCGACTCAAATGTGTGAGGCACCATCTCCGTAATTTTGAGAAGTTAAGGGTCCCAAACTACTAAATTCAGATTCGTCGGGATTCCCACGTTACCTGCTCCAAAGAAACTTTGGAAAATGTGATAGAGTTAAGAGGGTGAATGGAAACAAATAAGCGTTTTATATGAGTATTTTCGTTGACCAGTATTGTCTCTGAAAAGTACAATTTATAATATAATAGTACGTAAATTTTAACTTGGTATTCTGATTTCGGAAAAAATGCTCCGGCTCAATTCCCAAGAGTCACAGCTGTGACAGTGTCGGGTGACAGGGTCGAACAGTCAAAAGGAAACAGAAAACCTGGAATTGAAGGGAAACTATAGTTTTATGTTCCGTCGTATTTCGTAGATATTCTTAGGAGATCGCGTTCACTATCTACGGCAGCCGTTCCATCTTGCGATGAAAAATCAAACCATCTATTTCATCTCTCCGTACGTAATCTTCCGTCTTATTTCACCGCGCTATTAGCTGTAAGGTTTTCGTTACTCCAAATTCTGCGGTCATATGGCACTGTGTTACCCATGGGTCAGCAAACTGCAGCACGCGTGGTTATTGCTGATTTTTGTTCACGTTATTATGGTTCTTGAGTAAAATTGAAAAAAAAAAACTTCAAATTCCCTTGTTTCAGCAATATAAGCTTTGAATAATTTTATTAGCATAATAATAATTATATTTTTTCATTTATTTAAAATATAATTAATCAATATTGTTAAATATGTATCTATTACTTTAAATATTTCATGTATCTAAAACGTATTTATAGCTCTCGATTAAATTTTAATTTATTGTGAAGGATCTGTGGCTCTTACATCTCCAATTTTTACCAACTCCTGGTCTGATAGTGAGACCTCTATGAGATTCGATCTCATCGTGTTGAGTCTTAGCAAATGAGATATCCCTAATTCTCATTTCACTGATGGCACGTCTTAGCTGCAGGAAAGCAAAAGGGAGGTACCACCAGTGCAATTTAGCAGGCATGTACGTTTCCAGAGCATACTTTTCGGAAGAACCAATTGTAGCCTAAAAGGTTTCAGCGGAGTTCTTCGTCGTTTTATGTTTTCGAATGTCGGGTGTCCTTCCGTGTCTGTCGCTGTTTGATAATAGCAGTATCACTGGCACTCATTACCTTTTTATTTAAATATACTTATACACCTAACTTTTTATTAAATATTTGTTGTGAGACTACTGTTACATATAGTGTAAGTGTAAAAAATGTGTGTCCTTCCCTATTTGATTCATATTGACAAAATAGTCGTAGGTGCCCTTACGAAGGCGCAGTAAAGATTGTCTTACGATTTCTTCGGAAGTAAAACTTAAAAGTTCTTCAGGATACTTTTTAAAATTTAATAATTCTTAATGTTTCTTGTGTATGATTTAGGTACTCAATGTAAATTAATATATGTTCTATTTTACTTAATTTAAAACAAAAAGTACTCATGCTAAATTAGTAATGCGACATGTTACTTATTGTAAATTGGCAAACAATACAAACTTTGATTCGATGCTTTCCCGGCGCATGATGTAAGTGAAGTCTATTTGGGTTCTCTACCGGCTCAAACTCTGCATTTCTGTCGCCGTTTCGATGTACGAGTCGTCCATCGTCTATGCCCTGGTGGCAATGGACGACTGGTACATCAAAAAACTATGGTAGAAATGCAGAGTGTGACCCGGTGGAGAAACCGAATGGACTTCACTAATACAAATTTTGCGGCAACCGGGATAGATAATACTTCTCTTAGCATTAACGTCACCTTATAGAGCTAAAAATTGCAAATGTATGGTTGTGTAGACACTAGGATTAGAGGATAAGGGAGTTTGTACATATGGATAGAAAAGTACCATTTGGACTAAAATCGGTTAAACAAAATAAAATATTTATGACCCGATGTGTCGGCATTTTGAGCGTCAAGATTCAACGTTTCATTCCACTGGCCAGTTACAATAAAGCTTGGTCATATTTAGAGGTGATTTAAGTTTATATCCCCGCTTTTTATGGGATTAAAATGCGTCTATGATTAAAATACCCATGAAAGCGAATGCAGCGAACGTCAAACTCTATCCCAGTGAATCTAAGGGACTTATCACAGGCTAACCGTTTCTTCGTAATGTTCAAAGACAAAATAACTGTTAAATAGACGAACGAGAATGTGCTCGTAACGAAGTAAGTTAAAAGAAGTGGACGGTTAGGAATCTAATTTTCGGAAATGAGGTTCACTATAGTGAGAGGCTGGGGTTAATGAGGCGTGGAGTTGGGGTGCTTTTGCGTCGAAATCGACTTACTCCATTATCGTCTCGTCTCGTACTCGTCTCATTCCAAATAATTTCCGGGAACTATAATGACAGAAAGAGGTGACATGACACCTGAGAGAAGTAATGGTAGAAGGGAAATGGGGCCATAGTCGCCGAAGGAAAAACTTGGAGACGAATAAATTTTCCACTTGACTAAGTCACTCCCTCCTCCAATGTCATTGACGTATCCCAATCTTCTCTCATCTCATTTCGTCTCAACTGAGATTCTCTTCCAATGTTCTACTCTTCCTTTCGCGATCGGCTCTCGTTTTTCGATTTTCCGAGGTCACCAATTAACAGAGTGTCTTCCCAAAAGGTCAATCCCTACTCTTTCTCATTACTTTTCTAAATCCATTTATGCTCTATTCCCTTTCTCTTTGCTTCCATTTCCATAGATAAATGTAATCAACATATGAGCCATACAGCGCAATGGAACAGCGAGGCTCTGAAATAATTAAAAATTCGTAATCGGCCATATTGAATGGAATAGTTTTACATTTTATAATAATAATTTTTACTGTTTTTGGATTCGTACCTACATGAGTGATGAACAAGCACAATTTAAGTGCTAAATGTAAGAGCTCAATAATGCAAGGCAGTGATAAATGCAGAATCAGTAATTTACGGCGTGATTCATAAATTAATAACATGGAAACGGATTCGATTAAATGCATGTGTTAACAGTTACTTTTTGGTGCATCTGATATTTAATTGCTAGTCAAAAGCAAGATAGGAGTTAACGCTCTCTCATAAATATAGTAATTTTAACAAACTATTTACTTCCTTCTAAATATCCTCAAGGGTGAAAATTCTTTTAGATTCTTGGGAAAGTAATTACAGATATGGAGTCCAACAACTACGAACGACTTTTTTAGGAGTTGATGTACACAATTGATGGCTACAATTATAGTCTGAAACAATTCTGGTTGATATTTTAGATACTTACCCTATCGGGATAAAGCATGATCGATTAGATACTGGTGTTGATTTTGTTTGAATAGAGACTGCGTGGAATAGGTCATCTTGAATTCAATTGATTGAAGATTTATAACCCAGAAACATGAAAAATAGAAGCGGAATTGTCGAGTTACCGCAATTATTTATCTAGTTCAATGCAACTCAGAATTCATTTCAAAATGGTCCTTAAAACTGAGGAACATATTGCGTACAATAACCATGTTAGGTGGTTCCTTTCCCGTCAAAAAACGGGTTTCACTTACATGCATCAAGATGCCTTCTTCTTTAATCTGAGGTATAATCACTCAGGATTCTGTAGTAGTCCCTGAGGTAAGGTAACCCCTTGCTGGTAGAATATGGCTGAAAGGGAAAATACAACTTACCGCTTTATTATTGAGATATCAGTTAATTGCAATAGCAAGGATGAAGATCACACTCACAGCAAATATTTTACTATTTGCATTTCAGTGTATGTAATTCCAAATGCGAATAAAATAAACGCATACTAAAAAACGAGTCATAAAAGGTCTAACCAAAAAGAAATTGGTGCATCAATTTATTTATGTTGAAATCGTTTACGAAACATTTATAAATTGAATTGGGTGGGAATAGCAATGCCTAACTTTACTCAAATAATAGCAGTAAACTAATGCTCCAACATAAAAAATAAAAAATACAAATATAAGCATGAGTTATGTGTAGGTTTTTATGTCGGCATTCTTGTTTAGTTTAAGTGGTAATTTTATAAATTCTTTGATTACTTTATAAATAGTAAAATCAATAGTTACGGTCCCGATATGAATGGTCAATCTTTCTCTTGTAGTTATATTTTTTCTTTATTCCTTCTTTACCATTTATAGTATACCTACTACTTGACCCATGATCCTGTAATGCTGAACATTCTTATTTCTTTAATTATTCGAGTGCAGTATCGTGAAGAATAAATAATCGGAATGGCTAAACTTACGACATAGAATAGAGTGTCTGTAACATTGCATACCAATACGCCTTCTAAAAACATCGTATTAATTTTTTATGCTCAGCGTAACGTAATTATTTTTTTATGTTACGTTATTTCAAAAAAGGCGCAATAAAATTAAAATGGATTTTAAAATGATCACACGCATTGAAACGTATACATTTTCCTATTAAGCGTCAGAAAATTTATCATTATGGTGACAGAGAATAAAAATATTTTTATATATTTTTACCAAGGGAAGAATTTTTGGTATTTAATCATAGTAATCTGCCAACAATCAGTTCAAATTACGATCATTCCACTTAAAGAAACTAAATTTTCCCGTGAGAGTTCTCAGACTCCAAGAAGGGTGCAATAAAAATTCTTTAAAAAAATCTTAATTTATCTCGCTGATATTTACAAGCATATACTTCACGTACCTACTCAAGTGAACAGCATTCAATTTTCCACCCCTAGCCCTTTCGGAGTCCCTTAATTGGGGCAGCGGTAGCTTTGTGTAACACGTTACCCTCGTAAAAAAATTTGAGGAAGATTTTTTTTCCTCGATATATGGTCACTCTAAAATTAATGCTTCGATTCAGCACTTCGCACAATGAGTCGTTAATGGTAGTCCCTGTATAAAAAAGTTGACGTAAATACTTTTGGAACGAAATTATCAACAGTTTCTCGTTATTACTCGGTAACTTTTCCATTCCGATTAAAAAATATTTTGATGAGCTAATTGCTTGCGGCACCATGAAAGCAGGTTTTTGTTGGGATTACCTTCTTCATACTTTGATTAGGAGAGGACATTTTTGTGAATGGAATTTTTCGATCAGGAAAGGAAAGATGGAGAATGGAGGGATAAATATTTTTTTAAATGGAACTTCGAAATGGGGAAGAGAGGCGGTGAATGAGGAATAATGGGATCGTTGAACAAGGAATAGAGATTTATTAATGCGATAGAGCTTCGTAATTGGGATCTTTTATGATATATGAGGAGGAGGAACACGAAGAGATTGTAATCAAAATGGTGAATGAAATGTAGCTTGCTCTTTGAAAAGAAGCCAAGATATAAGTAATATATCGAGAAGAATAATTAAGATGTAAGGGAATAGGAAAGAGGAGATGAGGTTGGCGCGGAGATTTTAGTTGGGGAAAACGCCACCATCTTGGTAAATCTGCCTGGAGGAGGTGAGTTTTTGGGATTGCAGAATATTCCCTGCTAAACCATTACTCTAGCACGAAAGCCCTGCCATTTCTGGCGAAAAAATAACTTATTATCAGAGTTTAAAGAACATCGTCTTGGTGCCAAAAATAATATGATAGAGAGTTCACTACACGAACCCAAAAGAAATGAGCATGTTGATTTTTAAAATTTATTTTGAGAAATCCTGCTTTCCCTAATGTTTGAATTTTTATTTTTATTTGACACTTCACACCTAAGCTATTCAGTTATATTTGGGCACTACTGTGGAGTTACCGTTGTTGATAAAGGTAGGCATACCTATCCAACGTCTTGGACACGCAATAATACTGTGCACTCATGAATTTAATCGATAAACCGGTCGAATCCCCTTTTTTATGAGGAACTAATGATTTTTAAAAACGTTATTGCAACACCACTGCCTTTGCAGTTTCATACGCTTGCGGAAATTATTCAATTGACTACACGTTCTACGTACAAGAGTTACATTAATAATTCTTTTACCTAAATAACGTTTTGGTATACTTACATAAAATATTTTATACGAGCTTGAGTGGTACTGTGATAGAAGCCCGTGGGCCTGGTGTAGTAACAATCTTTATTTTGATCTCCGAGTTCCCTTTATTTAAGACGTAACAAAAATAAAAATAATTAGACCAACATGTGTGTCAAATTAATGAGATGATATATTTGTGAAATATTAATGAGTAAGGGTATTTATTTTAAAATGCATTAGTTTAAAGTAAAAAGAATTATCTGACTAGAGGAAAATTTTATAAACTAAAATAAACATAATTTTACTATAATTTAACCTCAATATATATTTTTTAAATATTACTCACCATTTATTCTTAAAAGTATTCAAATTGATACTAATACAAGTATCAATACAATAATGCAAGTTAATACAAATACAGGAATTTGATAAATACACTATAAGTCCTCCTAAGCCACTGGCTCGTCAGTAGGTGCTTGTGTAGGCAAAAAATAACACAGAGCATTAATAATGGCAATATTCATACTATAACTAATAATAAAATTATTTATATTTAATTTAAAAAATTATGGAGCTTAATTAATAATAATATTATTCTAAAGTTTACTGAGAAAAATAACGGTTGCATAATACCTGAAATATTCGGTGCAGGAATCAAAAGAAATTTCTAAATTATTAAGCGCAAATGCCGAGAAAATTAACTTTTCTTCTCCCGCTGGAAGGGAAACTCATCTGTCTTACGACTCCGTCTCAAAACTCCTGCAGTCGCTGCCAATTTCTTTTCCCGCCCATTAACTCTTCCTCCGTTCCAATGCTAATCCACTTCCACGTCTCGGAGGGGGGATGAGTCCACATCCTTCAGCCGCTTCTTCTTCTTCACTCCTGCGTTTTCATCTCCGCCTCTCCTAGCTCTACCCCTCCCGTCATTTAATTATCTTTTTGCTCTCCGATCGACTAGGACCCACATTTCTCCATTATCCCTAAATTAAACCGTGGAAACCAACTTTGAAAATATTTCACGTGTCTAAAAACATATATTTCACGGCCTCGAATCTTTCATCGGTATCATTTAGTCATAACCGGAATGGGTGAAAGTTTAATGAACCACATTAGTTGAACCTCACCAATTAACGTTCTCAAGACTGCAAGGGATACTCCGATGGTCCATTTCAAAATGTCAACACGATGATTTTTGTCATCTATACAAGGAGTCACTGTACCAATCACATGAGATTATCATGAAACTATGTTAGGCTTAAAATGTTTTTATTAGGTAAGTGGACCAGTAGCAACATTTGAAATGTCTAATTAACTCTATATGAACCGCTGCTTGCAGTGAATTTTTTAGTTGTTGACAAATTGTGTTATTGACTTGGCTGAACTGCGTTTATACTTATAGTTAAAAATTTACATTTTCTTTAGCATATCATTATGATTTACATGTATATTGTTATCTCATGGTTTTTCTTTTCCGACAGTTTAGATAAATATTATTGTTTTGATTTTTCGTTTTCTCATTTCTGTTTTGCGAGTGATGGATTGGATTTTCAAAGTGGTTATTGACCCTACAGAGGAGCTGTTAGATTGTAAAAGTTTCAGTATTCATTTTTTCAATCTACCTTAAGATTTGTTGCAAGAGCTTACATGCATGCTTTCCTTTCGATTATGAGTCAAATCGCTGGTATTACGTTAATCTTTATTTGTCTTTCGCTCATTTTCAAGTATTCATTTTCCTTGAGAAAACTTATCTAACATTCCTGTCACATCTACATAATAGCATTCACATATTACCAGCATGTGATGATTATTACGACATTACTTATTATAATATTAAGTTCTCTGGCTTGTATATATACATGGTTTTACTGGAATGCAATCTTTTGTGACCTCGGCACCAATATTTTTCGGTTTGCTGTCTCGTCGACTTGGCAATATTTATCCCTCGCTTTACCTCAATTAAAACATTGCGTTTGCCACCTTTCTTCCTTAAGAGTTCTTTCAAAGGTTATTCATCTTTCCGGCAATTCACAATCACACAATTCGTAGACGTATCCATCATTATAGAAACGATAAATAAACTTTCACCTGATAGAGCAGGCGGTGGCACGATACTATTAGAGGTGAAAGTTATATCACATCTCCATGAGATTGAATATAACACAAAAAATGCTTTTAACTGCTGAAGTATTGAAAACAACATATTTTTATCTCAAGAGTATCATTCTCTGAAACCAAAACAAAAACAATAGTGTAGCAATATATGATTTTACGAGTAAATGAAAACATTGACGTGTTATGATTATATTTGTAATTATATGTTGTTATATATTCACCATACAAAGGCTTACAATCCCATTAGGAAAAATCTTTCGTCTTGATAGCAATACAATTTACGTATTTTCTACGATTGCACAATATTTACGTGTGAATTACTCTCTTGCTGTTTGATGAACGTCTCACTTCATACAGTATCTAAGACACCTATACATTCTTAAATTATTCATGAGGCCTCTTCCACGATACTTTCAATAAAATAGCAGAACAAGCTTGTTGAGTTTTATTACTATTACTTTCTGCCATCCGCCATTTCATCACTAAACGCCCTGCTCCTCAAATTCCCAGCTCTGAGTTCCTTCTTGATCTTTCCAATTTCATCCTAACCCACAACGCTTTCTCTTTCAATAACAAATTCTTTCTTCAAATTAAAGGATGCGCTATGGGTAGTCGCTTCAGTCCTTCCTACGCCAACCTTTTCCTTGGACTTTTTGAACAATCTTTTCTATCTTCATGCTCACTTAAACCTCTTCTCTGGCTTCGTTACATTGACGACTTCTTCCTTCTATGGCCATATGGTATTCATTCTCACAACTCTTTTATTTCCTCCCTCAACGCCTCCTCTCCCCTCTCCTTTACTTCTAACATCTCTGCCTCTAACGTCATCTTTCTAGACGTAAACGTCTCCCTCTCTGACCGCAAATTTAGCATTTCCGTGCATATCAAGCCCACCAACCAACAACAATACCTCCATTATAACAGCTGCCACCCCTCCCATACTAAACGTTCCCTCCCCTACTCCCTTTCTATTCGTGGCCACCGAATCTGCAACAACTCTGACTCCCTTGATAAATTCCTTACTAACCTCCATCAATCTCTTTTTCGCAGAGGCTATCCAGAGCACCTTCTCAATAAAAAAATCCTCAAAAAACCACACTCCCCCAAACTGCCTCCTACTAATAGCATTTCCCAACACAATATCTCCCTCTGTACCACCTACTTCCCAGGTGTGGACTCTATTAGGCGTATTATTAAAAACCTCTACCCTATCCTGTCAGACAACCTAACCACTTCTAAAATATTCCCCCAATGTCCCTCTCTCAGCTTCAGACGCCCCCCAATCTATCCGCCATTTTCAATATTACCAAACCCCTGTCCAAATCACTCAAACCCACCAAATCCCTTCCCACCCCTTGCAACCGCCCGCGATGTAAAACTTGTCCCATCCTCATCACCCAGCCCTTGCCGGACAAGTTCCTCGCTTTTCCCCTCCCTTCTGTCCTCTCACCCTCCTGCACCACGCCTAACATTGTCTGCATCCTCCTCTGCCAATACTGCCCTTCTTTCTATATTGGCTTATCCACCACTCCTCTCAATATTAGAATGAATGGACGATTGCCCCTCCCTCTCTGTTTCTCTCCCTGTCGCCATTCACGTCTCCTCCCACAACTCCACTTTCAATAACACTTTTAAAGTTGGTCTTCTTGCTTCCCTTCCCCCTTCTTCCTCTCCCCTTCAGCTCAAAGATCTTGAATCTCCTTGTATTCTGGTCCACCAGGCTTTCTCGCCCCCCGGACTCAATAAATCACACTAGTTTCTCCCTCCCCCTCATCTCATCTCTCCCTGCTTCTTCCACTCCTCTTCCTTTTGCTCCCCTTTTTTCCTCTCTCCCCTCCGCTCGCCCTCAGCCCGCCCGCCCTCTCCCAGCTCTTCGTCTTTCCCCTCCTTCCTCTCCCCTCTCTTTCCCCTCCTTCCCCTTGTAACATCTTCGTCTTCCCCCTCTTTCCCCTCCCATACCTCAACCTCTATCCTTTTCCTCATTCCTACTCTTCTCCTAGAGAAAGGTGGAGCTAATATCTTCACCGAAATATCGGAAGTTTTTATTTGTGTGTTCTTTTTTCCGTTTGTATATTTTTATCGGCCACCCTCTTGGCATATTGTATATTTATCACCCGAGTGATTCTCCTGGAAGTTATATATATATAAGTGACTTTTTGCCAAACCTTATAAATAAAAAATAGGCAATCAAAGAAAAAAACAGTCATCTCACCAATCATATTGAATCCATTTTTCAATTAAATGCGCACCTGCACTGATTGAACACGTTGCAACAGAGTTAGTGAACATTTTCGGATGATCAAAATACATAATCCACGTCAATAACTTCTTAAATTTCATCAAATAAAATCCTCACAAAGCACCACAGTGTACTAAAATACGACGTCGAAGATTACGAGCCAATAATTCACACTCAGTTTGATCCATAAGCAATACTGCACACCGTATCGGCCTAACTAGAGTAAAACAATTCCACCAGTGTTTTCGGCATTATTTTCCGTAATCCACATCATGATAGTAGTTAATCACCGAATGTGGATGGCCCGCGAAATACCGCAGTATTTAGTATCGCCACTAAACAAGACAGGGGAGTTTTTATGGAACAGGTACTAAAATTAATAGCAAACTTGGCGCTGCTAAGCTTAGTAGTGCTCTATGAATTCCAATTCGACGTTATACAGCAAGTTAATGCGCTACTATGCTGATACATAGTAGCTTATTAAGGTATCTATGAATACGGCCGTGAGTGTACTATTTTTACCTTGTTAATTTACCGTACAATTTGACCCACTGACTTATCCAGATGTCTTATTTAGATAACTTTATAATTATGTAAATTATTTCAGTTCTTAATGTTGAATGCTTATATTAGCCTTTACATTTCTGCATTCTTTTTGAGTTATTGATTTTTTTTGCATTCGTTTTTATTATACTATATTTTAAGTTATTTTATAGAATAAATTATTGCTTTGCACGTGCTTATAATAAATAAATTGAATCCCTAAGGTTGAAGCATCTGTATTTCATCTCCTAAATTAAGACGTGGATGAAACCATGAGATATAATAAATGAAGTTGGTTATCCTCAATTAAAACTTTAGCCTTAGATTATTGCATTCAAAATTATAAAAATACGTCTTCCACGATGTGTTTTTCGAATAGAGAACTGAAGTTCTCTTTCCGAAAACTTGCTTCATGCTCCTTTATTCTATCTTCAGATTTACGACCAGTCTGGTCAATGTATATGGCTGGGCAATTGTTAAATTGTAATATATAAACTCCACTTATGTCCATTATTTAACTTGTCTTTCGGGCAGCTAATTCAGTTACTCAGGTTGGATCTGTTGTAAAAAGCAACATTGTATCCTGGCATTTTTTCCCTAACTTATTAGGAGATATCCCCTTGAATAATAATGTTTCCGCCATTTCATATCTTATTCCTCTACTCCACCGCTAATTTTATTGTTTGCTTGTTTGAGAATTTTCTTATTGTATAAATTGTCTTTTAAGTAAAAGTGTATCCATTTTACGGCTATTTGTTTAATTACTTCTATCCATTATTCTTACTTTGTCTTTCGTGTGGGTAATTAATTTCCTCAGTTATGATCTGTTGTAAGAAAAGGAGAAAGTTATGAAAGAACAACATAGTACACGGACACAACGGTCCCATACCTTTTTCGTTGCCTCCCCGTCACACGTTACCCTTCATACCCTCCATAGCTCAAGCTCAAGGAAAATCAACCTGACACCAGAACACTCCTTCCCATTCAACTTAATCCTCCCTTTAACGACTTCTTCCACCTCCTCCCTGGAAAGAGTTATATCAACCCTGGCTTCTATTTGTGTTGTACCTAAAGATGTCCTTTGTTCAAACACTCTTCCACAACATTTATTTGTCCCAATCATACGGATTTTGACATCGCTCTACACTGCGTTTAGAGCCGATTGCCGAGATGTCCTTTTGACTGCCATGATTTGACATGACGTGTAGGTTGGTAAAAATAAATAAGGCTAGTTGAAAGTCGTATTAATAGATGGTTGCCTACCAAATTTTAGGCTCAAAGGCCAACTAGAATGACTTGAAGGTAAACTATACGTCTTAGTCATACCATGACGTTAATGGGTGAGTGTTAAGCCAGACTTAGCCTTATCTCTACTGGCTCATAAATGTCTTCAATAATATGGAGAATAGCACGACAAGCAGCTGAAACGTTGACATCATTTGAAAGATGGTTCCTTCTCCAAATAAGAAGGTAAAATAAATTGCATTACATGTGGATGGTTATCTCGGGTAATAGTATTTCAGAATAAAGTCACTTTTTAATAGAGAAACCGTAAATAATTAATACAGAGTTCGACCTAGGAACTTGCAAAAAGCTGGTCACAGGCGTCTCAAAGCCGGAATATATATTTAGCCCAGCGTCTCAGTTGGCTGAGGATATGGCGTTCCCCCACACGGTCAGTACGACCATTAACGGCACTGCATTTATGTCGCAGCCCTAAACCACATTCTATGCTAGCCCCATCGAGGGCGGCGTGTACCTGACAGGAGACTTCTGACCAGCTGGTTTTGTGGTGAGGCGCAAACTACATTATGTGAACCCCCTTTGCTGTGTTTGAAGAAGTCGCGAGAATTATGGATTTGAGACGTGTTCTTCAATGGCGCGTGATTTGAATGTCAAAATAAATGCGTTATATTGCCTGAGAGAAATTTTCGCCCTCAAATTTTCATTAAACATTTCGGGATTTCCTACCTGAAATTCCTGATTATTTCTAACCTGTATAGGGACCAGCTTCACTCAAGCCCGGTTGGGGGCCTACCTCGAAACCGCTTGACTTTTCTGGCCGTCATGCAAGAGTTCGAGCTGCAGGTCACATGTTAAACCAAATGGTAGAGAAAATCGTATTTACAACCTTCATATCGTTTTTTTTATTTTTAGGTACACTTGTAAGAACACTGGTATTGCATTCAATATTTACCGCGACTAATACGAGTAAAACTTAAATACTAGGTTTTGGCTTTTAATGATACCTTTTATCAGATATATATTCCCCTGGTTTGTCTAGGTCAATACTAACATTAGACTCGGGTATTAGAGTTAAAAAAATAATTGAGTCGAAATAAAATTAGGATAGGCCAAATATTGTCGTTGGTGTATTTTTGAAATACATTTCAGTCGTAATGGAAAATTTCCTGTTTTTAAATTCCCATTGAATCTAATGCAATGTGAATACATACTATGAATTAAATCTATGTTCTTTCTCGGTAACTATCGATTTTTTTAAGATACTTGAAGTACAAAACCATTTCACATACCAAATTTCAGGTTCGAATGCTGATTTAAATGACCCAGGTATACCAATCCGTAGTTAAACCGTGCGTAGTTGTTGTAAGTTGTGTATGTTGTGTAAGTTGTGTATGCAGGTGCTCTTCATTAATCTATATTTATAATATTTAAATTAATTCTGTTTGTTAGAGCGCTAGAGACTTCACCATCAATTTACTAATTCTAAGAAAATTGAGCACTAAAGTTCCTTTGGCTCTAGAAGAATTAATACAAAATATAAAAAATACCACATGGGCCCCATTGTGGGCCCATTCTGTAATCAATTTTCACTTCCGAGGGTTTCAGGCCTAAATATGTGTAAATTCATTTTGCATTCATTCATTCAGAGAAAAAAACGTATCTTTCCACAGATATTTAATTGTTTTAGTTACAAGGTACAACTAATTTCGTCACAAAATAAATTGTGCAAAAATAGCTATGTACCTGGATACGACGCCTACGCGTCTAAACTAGCTGTAACATGCAAATAAAATAATTAAATATCAGTAAAAGATATATTATAAGATGATATATTGTTATTACTAACGTCGTCTAACGGTTAAGATAGGTTAGAATGGAAGTAACTAAAAACCTTATAGATTTTGATTTGTTCTAGGCTCCATCTACCAATAATACTTCTTTCTACATCTTAGCATACGTCCTTCCCTAATTCATTCCGTCCATAAAACCTATTCTCTCTCTCCCCCTTCCCCACTTACCCAACATCCTCCCCTCCATCACGGTCCTAAGCAACCCTTCGCCCCTCATTACCCTTGCCAACCAACTATTTCGACTCCATATAGTTTCCTATTTTCACCACATCAAGCTTTTCCTCATTTGTCGTACTTTCCATATACTGCACCTTCTTCACCCTCTTCCACACCCACATCTTGAACATCTGCAGTCAATTCTTTATCAGAGTCCACGTTTCTGCTCCATACAGCGTTACACTTCAAATCGACACGAAAAAATAATTGACGACTTGAATACCTTACGGTGGAATAAAAATATGCAGTTAACAAAAAATATGAGAAGAATAGGTCAAACATAACTGGAATCTGACTTGTGTTTTAGCTGCGATGCCTGGTTGATTAAAATGACCTAGAAAGACGTTTGGGAGCTGTTGAAATTGATTACCTAAGAAAAATTGGCATGTTGCTTCCCATACAAACCATTACTAATGAGGAGATCCGCGATCGTTTGGAAAGAACAGATACGGTAATGGGCAGAATTGAAAAGAAAACCCTACGTTGGCTTGGTGATGTAACGCTACGCTCCATATAAAAATCTTCACCAACCTCTCCTTATATATGCTTAACCATGTTCCTCTTCATCAGATCACTCTTACCTCTACTTAAATCTGGCCTTGAAATCCACAAAATATGACGGAGAAAACGTGCAACTCTTGTCTTCTTAAACATATCGACCGTCGCTATGCGTATGCGATATCTCGTGCGCATAAGAGGAAGGCTTTGTTTCGCTCGTTCGACATCTTCCAACCGAGTCCCGGGTTACAAGCATGCGTGGGCGTAGGCTTTTATCGCTTCCAACGTGAATGCGCAAGATAAGTTGAGCGCGGCGGGCAGTAACTAAAACAAAGGATCTGATGCGAGGAAGGTGGAGGAGGTCGTCTTGTGAGCTTTCTTATCGCTGCGGAGCTGCAGTCACGATATCCAACACAGAAAAGGAAACAAAGGAAAACAAGGGAATGGGGAGGCCTGTCCCTCCAGTCGCGCAAGTTACGTCTTTCACCCGAAGGCGTTTTAAGGGTTGAAGGAAGTGCTATTCGAGAATGTAGGTAGAATGTGGGAGAGAGAGAGGGAAGAAAGACATAGAGGTCCGTTAGCATTGAGAAGGAGAGGATAACTTAAGGTTGGTTAAGATTCAGCTTAACATAAATTAAGAACAAAAAATCTTTTAAATCCAATCCACATTGAACACCAGAACGAGAGGTGAATTTAGGTCTGTTCACACTGAACACAGTTACATAAAAAAGAACATAACTTAATTATCTTTAGGCCGGTTCAAATTCAATGGAAGATCATGAATCAAGAACTAAAGGTTTCTTAAATCCGGTCCACATTGCACACCAGAACGTGAGGTAACTTAAGGTCTTTTCATACTGAAAGAAATGACATAACTTAAGAATATGGCATAACTTAAGCTCAGGTTGCATTCACAATCGTCTTCATAACCGGGCAGTGAGAATACTTGTCTTTCATTTCGTTTTCAATGGATCGGCTTCGTCAGCTTTATCCAAGAATGCTTCCTATTCCACTACCATTCTGTATTTAGTATACTTTCAACTGTGGGATCTGTTTTCATTTTCAAATTTGGTCGCTCGCGAACCATCTCATGGAAAGCTAAGTGCGAGAATAACTTGCATTTTCATCTGATTTCATTTTAACTACAATGGTATGCATGCAATGCATGTCTTCTCTTTAAGATTAACCTTCCGAGTGGATAACTTAGTGCATAATTGTACCAAACTATTGGGTAACTTATTGACATTTGATTGATGAAAGAACTCTTGGATATAAATTACTCAGTATTTTGTGATAAATTACCCAAATAATCTTGATGTAATAATATGTCAAAATTCCACTGAGTTACCTCGCCCTCTATCACGTTAGTTGGTTGGAGAAATAACATAAGAAATGAGCAAGAGCCATCTTCTGGGTTTAGTTAGGTTATCAAGGCGCGTTGTGGACTCCAAGTAACTCACATGCACAAGAGCACCAGCTCAAGTTAAGTCCTTATGCTGCTTTAAACAGTTAATCTGACCTTTCAGAAGGGGAATTGTTGGAAAGCATAGAAGAGACGTTGAAAGGAACAAATGCCTTAGAGACGAGAGGTTGGAGTGGAATGCCACCAGTTATAGCCGAAAGAGTTAGAATTGTAGGAAAAGCGTAGGCTGAAGATTTTATTTGAAATCGTAGCTTCTCTTCCCATCACTTCTTGTTTTGATGTGGCCGCTAATTTTAACCGAAAGTGAGAGGATGAACTCATTTTGGTGTTCTAGGAGGTGAGAAAGAACGCATTAGGGCAAGGCATTCGAGTGTGTATGAGGGGGAAAAATTAAGATTGTGGTAATATCTTTGAGGCGGGGAATGCTATCTAATTTTAGTAGCCTATGGTTTTTATGGTCACAGTGGAGAGCCTTTGGCTGCCTCATTTTTTTATTTGTGTAACAATTTAAGTAATATTAAGCCGTCAACTGGTATACTATGTATTATAAGGATACTAAAATTGGTGAATTTTCTACTCCAGTCACTTCTGAGTGTTTCAATGGTCAAATACTGTTTACCGACTCTACCCATTAGTTTTAATATTTAAAAAATTGGTTTCTGAAAAATATTTTGTTGTGGCTTTATCAGTGGAGAATCAGAGTAGCCTGATCAAATCTTATGGTGTAGATAGTTGGCATGGCCATTCATAATAACTGTTTAACAGCCAATTCGATAATGGTTTATGGGACCATTAATGGACATTTTTAATATAATAATTCACTGCTCAGTGATTTTAAATGTGATAACCGCCGTTTATGAATTTCAAATTATTATAATAAATGAATATGTAATCTCCTTGATCCATTTGGGAAAAAAGGCTCGCACTACGAATGGTGAATTTATAAGAGCTAGGTAAAAGACCAAGGAATAATGGAACTTATTTTTTAAATCGACAATAAGTAAATCAGATTACTAAAGCCATTTACGTGAAGGAAAGTTTTTCATATCTCTCTTGCTGCACAAATTAGTCCATCAAATTTCCTGTATGAACTGGAGAATATCAAAATTATTGTTATGCCATCCTAGTTCTCAATAACCAACTCCTACTTTGTAGTGTTGTATGCCATTTGGTACTTAGGCACCGTTGTCAAACCTGAAGTAAAATATTCCTTCCTCCAGTCCCTCTTTATAACGTCGTCATTACCAAATTCTTAATGCCATCGAACCCTTTATCAGTCTCTTCCAAGTGGTTAATACTTAATGAATTACGAAGGTTTCATGCATGCCTTCATGCGTAAGTTTCACCTATTATGTTTCCTTAAGAAACAAGATAATATTTATCTTCGCTTCTATGTTAAGGTAGTTAATTATTGGCGATAGTGTTTAATATTACCCAATTCTGTGACTTGAAATGTGAGATGCTCAATAACGCGTAAGAATTGAGGAATAGTAACAAAAAAACAGGGGTTTCCTTTTTCTCTCGCGAATTCAGTTTAACGTATTTTCTGCGTCGTCGTTGAAGACTAACTACCGCATATGTGAAAAATCGCGTTTGGCAGTCGTCCAGGCATTCTCGCACTGGTCGGCACCGGGCCGGCAAGTAGGCAAATATGCAGGCATGTCATCGCTATCATCCCCGCCTTTCTTTGCCACCTCTCTTTGACTCTCTCTCTCTCACTATCCAGTTTCCTTCTTCTCTAAGCCCTGCGTCACCCTCGCTCAAGAGCCGTGCACCCTCTCTCCGGGACGAAGTTAAAAGATTGATTACAATCAGCTGTCGCTCCGACGCTTCGAGAGAATAGAAGCGCGTCCGCCTGCTTGCTAGCCTTGCCGTCGGTGGCACCTCTAACAATCAGCGTGATGTTTACACAGAGAGGAGGAGAGAGTAGAGAGGCGTCACCTTAGCCATGACGTTTCTCTCCGTTGCACTTGATTTAATTTCATCCAGTTGCTCTTTGACGCCTCTGAGTACGTCGCATCTCTCCTTACTCGGATGGTGGAATGCTTCCGACGATTGACACGAGGAAATTCTGTTTGCTTGAATTAGTTTGGAGTGACTCTGTAGGTTTACTGATGCTTCTAAAGCAAATTTCTAGGCATCTCATTATTTGGGCAAATAGTTATTTTAGTTTTTCGAAAATGTGATTTACGTGTTATTTAGCGCATTTATAATGGTTCCAAAATGGATGTTTTTGCAAATCACTTTTAAATTGGCAGATTTAACGTAATCATTAGATAAATTCAATAATTCACTCCAGTGCAGGTAAACAGAGTGTAATTCTGTGCTCATCGCGCATGGCACAGCGCCAGGTTGAGTAAATGGGTCGATTTTTTCTGTCCCTTTCCCTGGAGCTAAAGCTACATCGAAACTCCCCTTTATGCTTTTTCCATCACTGTACTTCAGGCTTCTCGACGTTGAGAAGTTGCTGAAAATTTTGGCTAATTGGAGAACGCGACGTCATCTTCAAAACGCATTGCCCCAGACACGGGTTTAATTTGCGGTAATGTCACTTCTTAAAAAACTTTCTTTGGTTAATTTCGGCGTTCCTTAAATTTAATTTGCTATTTAAAAAAAAAAGATTATCAAGGGTCATTGAAATTGGACATCATTTGTATTTTCAACAGGAATACAATCAATTCAACCGATCGATTTCGACCAATACATTGCCTTGTTCAAGGTAAAATGTGTGCCCAATTTTGAGGATACCGGGACTAGCCACGGTATTTACCTCTTAGAATGAAGCAACTCACCCATTGAATCCTAAAAATTTCTCCATTTACGTCGAATTCTTCTGGTCAAAAAATAGGTGCACTATCATGCAAAGTGTCTCTTTCGAATTACGGTGTTACGGCGAATACATTTCTCGTCGTTCTAAACATCAGCCTCAGATTGCGATATTTATCCCATTCCGTCTGCATTGGAGGAACATGCTACACGGCGCAAGGTTATTAAGTTGCTTGAAAATTCCTCCCCGAGTCCATTCCAAGTTCTGCAGACAAAACAACGTCCAAATTAGACGCAGCGATTCGTCATATATTTGAGATGGCGGAGAGCTCTCACAATCATCTTATTTCCTCAGAGATCATAAATGAGTCGTACTCGGATGCAACTTAGAGGAGAAGGTGACATTGATAAGTTAACAATATACATAAACTGATTCATAACAAACTGCTTGTCTACGATCCAAATGATTATGTTGTTTCTCTAGAAATCGTAAACAAATAATATCTGCTTGAGAGCTAACATTAGGGTAAAAAGGCTGATTTAATAAAAAATATCAATTTTAAAGTAAAAACTCCCGAAATTATTATGCGACATATTATATTATTATTGACTCATCCTCCAAAGTTATTACACTGCAGAAAAACTTGAGTTTGTTAGGACGAGCATTAGAATAGGCTAAATGCAGTGGAAATGGGGTACTTGAGAAGTGTTTCCGACAAAAGTGGGATGCATAGAGTTAGGAATGAATGGGTTATGAAAGGATGTGTGTTGGATGCTCCTGCAATGAACATATAGTAACATGTTACAAAGTGTGTGCTTTGTTGTTTTGGCCATGTCGAGTGAGTGTTGGTGAGTCGAAAAGCGATAATGATAGCAGAGTGAAAGGTGTAAGAGGAAGAGCTAGACCGCGAATGTCATGGGTGAATGTGGTAGAAGACACTCTAAAGAAGAGAAATGTTGTCTTAGGAATATGAGAGTATGTATCTAAAACTTCATGAGTATAAGAGAAGCGAAAGAGGTATGTCAGGAGAGGACATTGTGGAGGAAATTTAAAAAATGTGAGCCAGTTTTCTAGTCAGCAATAACTAATTTTTTTGACTTTGTCTACCACGAAATGGGTATATACGTTCAAAGTAATAATAACCTTATAGTTTTGTCCACTACTTCAATTCCAGGACTTCATTTCTGTTGAAATCGTTTTTTTCATATACCGAAACAATGACACCACAAAAAATTGCGTTAAAATAGGATGATATCGGATGCTACCATGAAGATATTTTTCTTTAGCATGAGCACTTAATATAAATGCGTGGAAATATCTTCGCCTCTTCTAGCTTTAGACCTTTTGTAAGATAAACATGTTGATAATTCAGCTTTTTCATTATTTTGAAAACGTTTTTATGCTAAAATATGACCAGATTCTGAATTCGAACGTGCTTATCGTTTTTTTTATCAGAAAGGAGACCACTAACATTTTACGCGCACAATCCATTTCTGAAAAGACACACAGTCACATGCCTGCCTCCGGGGCAGACAGGCGAGTTCGATGACCATCAGGATAAACCTATCTCGCGTAAAAACACTAAGGTTGCAATTTTACAAACCCAGCGAGCGCAGCTGAAATACCCGGAAGGCTAGCATGTTTTCTAGTTAAAAAAAGATCTTCAGAATTGATCTGACGGTTGGTTGCTATGCCAATATTTTACCACTTAAGTTGGATTTCATGGCGAGAAACAATCAAACCTATAGGCGTCAACTGAAAGTTAAGTCTATATTTCTACCAGAGTGAAAAAATATACATTTGGCCAATCTTAAGCGACCGTTCGTATCCAGGTAAAGATGGGGCAAAAAATAAATCACTCCTGGAGGAACTAAAACAGATGGAATTTTGAATGATAAGGACAAAGGCGGAGGCAGAGAAGCGAGAGCTTAAAAGAATGAGATAAGGTCTTCTCCTTCGGGGTCTCATAAGAAAATGGAAGCAAGCGAGAAGAGGCCAACACATATTTCAGGTTAGCTCTTTTTATGACGCGAAGAGTTTTCGCGTCCGATAAGAACCCTTAGGCCTCCCATTCAACGCAGAAAAACGTAAAATAAATAGCAAAGGGTAGGATAGTTTTATTTTTGAAGCACTTCTTGCGCTGTGCAAGGTTGCGAGCGTTTGTCCTTCAGCATACCATAAGACGCAAGGCAAACTCGGAGAAAAGCTAGGGTAGTGAGGGGATGGTTTGTTACATATAAGGGGAGGCGACCGACAACTTCGGTCATTTTGGACGTTAGGAACATGTGGGAGGTTGGTTGAAAAGAAAGTAGTACATAGGGAATGGAGGAAGTGTACAGAGCAGCCTGGCAACGGGAATAACCTACCAGCATGGAGTAAAAATTCACTCGATTCCATTTTTTAATATGCGTTTCCTAAATTTTAGTTTAAATTTCGTGAAATATTAGTATTTTCGTGTGCAAAATATTACTCAAAAACGATGGAATTAAAAAAGTAAAAATGTTTACCAAATTGTTTATTGAAAAAAATGATATGTCTCATATTGATAATATCATACAGTTAGGAACTGCCAAAAACAACTAACAAGGAACATTTACGAAGTGTAACGCGCCGATTTGATTCAAACTTGGCAAGTTCATAGATTTTAGTAAAAAAATGAATTCTGTGAAATTTTACGTGCCCTCGTGGCCTACGAGCCGAGATATTAGCAATCAAAAATCCGCGAACCGGCAACATTTACCGTCTCTGTGATCCAGCCGCCCGCAGAGAGCAAGCCCCTCCCGGCCGGTGTCGCGATCTCGGCCGCTCGGTGGACGGCGCGCGGTTTTGTCTCCACGTAAAGCATTGGAGCATCAGGTAAAGTTCGTGGTCAGGTATTTGCATGTCTCTTTACCTGACGACGTCTCCAGGAAGAGAGACGAAACGCCAAATAAAAAGCAACCAAACGCGATGGCTCCAGAGAATAATAAAAATAGCGAAAACCTGAAGAATAATCGTAATTATTATTTATTTGACTTGCGACACATAGTCCGAAATACGGCATTAATTAGCAGTACATTAATTTTTTTTTAAGTCATGTGAGTTTAATTTAAAGGATGGTGGATGCAAAACATGCCACAAAATAATTATTTCGTTTTTTTCATTAAAATATATTTATACACAGAAATGGTGATTTTGAAAAAAAAGATTGAAACATAGGGGAAACTCACAGTGGGCTGATTTTATAAATACGAAGTCCCCACACACATTATTGTCTTTATTTTCACAGTATTTAACAAATATGTTTTCATCGAAGCAATATTGCACTGGAGTAATGTGGCTGTGTGGCTTTTTCCCTAAATACCCTGCCTTAAACCTCGCAAACATTATAAAATTTATGAACCTTGGAGTAGAGAACTGGGAATACGTGAGCTATTGCATTTAAAAATATTGTTTCTTTAGAAAAAGTTCACATTTAACTGTTCTAATAACACTCGATCAGAAATTTTGTGTACGAAATATTTCCACATTCGAAAAAATTACGTCTAGTGGTTGCGTAAGTCCCGTAGTTATCATCTTCACACGAATTATTTTATTTTTCGGTATCACTTCAGTCATGGCATGATCTTTGTAAGGGCCCCAAGAATTCACCAAAAGAAATCTTTTTATGGTAAAAAAACACTTCCGAAATATTCCTGCATGAGAATGTTTTTCGTCAGCAGCACAGAGGTTGATGCAACACAGTGAATATTGGAGGATTGAAAAATATTTGTATTTTTGGGAAATTTTCCATCCTTATCCTGCAAGCAGATGAGGAGAGGGGAGAGGAGCACAGCTTCTATTGAAATTTTCGGCTGGATCGTATAAAAATGGGTGGTTGCATGCACACACTGGACGACTGACTCAACTATTTTCACACCGCGAAATTTCAGTGTGCGAACGGAATTAATTTATTTTTTGAAAACACTCTGATCAGTATTTAGCACTTGCGATGCACCTCTTTCAATCACATTTCTCACGTCCTGGACAATTCCTTGCCCTTTTCCGTGATGGACCGTACTTCCGTGGAATATTTCTTTGAAACAACCTTTGTCACCTTTCGCGATTCTATATTGTGATGTTTTTTCTATTTCCATAGCCAGGCCGGAGTTGCTCTAAAGTTTGGTACTCCCTGCTCCAGTTTTTTATTCTATTCAAGAGTCCACCTTCGCAAATCCCTGTCATGAACTACTGGACGACCCTCCTTCGCTGTCTTGAAGCGGGAGAGAAGAACAGCACGGATTAACCTGTACTTTTCCTTTAAAACACCAGCTTCCATTACCTGCCTTTCGTAGCGATGCAGTTGTGTCCGACTTGTGATAAAGCGGAAGTTGTGCCGAACTGTCTCCAGTCAAAGATTTCCCTTCTTTCCTGACTTCCAAAATCAACTGCTATATTTTTTCTGGAGCATTGATGGATCTGTTCTTGGTTTTTTCATCGGTGAGACGTCGTACGATGTCGAAGAAGATGGGGAAGTATGAGAAACATCATCATCCCTTTCGGATTCACCACTGTTCTCTTCATTATCCTCAACAGTTTCCTCATTCCTCTCATTTTCACTGTCAAATCTGAGATATTCTTCGGTCTCACAGAAGAATTCTTCATCTTCCACACAGGATTTCAGTATCGTTGCAACACGAATATTAAAACACACTTAAATGATAATTCTTTGATATGATACAAAGATAAATATATAGGTACTGCTATAAAAAAATTCTGTAATTTAAAACTGACCAAACACTTATTTTCGAGCTTTTATTCCAGTTCGGTTTCTTCCACAGTGGTTTCCGAAAAACGAAGAGTATCTGGAAATTAGCTCTTCATCAGCTTCAACATGTTTAGGGGATTTATCACCTGGGCCATAATTGTCGCCTAAACAATGTTTGAAGCTACGAGACACTAATTATTTACAGAAATTGTGGCGTTATAGCTCAATCCTAAAGTCATAAGCAGCGGGCGTGTAGAAGGTAAGCGAATGTGTCCGAATCATCCGAAAGGCAAAGCAGAAATGACCAAATTCCACATTTTCTTCCTTGCTATTCTGTCTGCTCTGGTATCTTCTCTTCGATAGGATACCGCGTTCACGAAAGAGGCTCGGGTGATTTTATGTCATTACATACAAATTGTTTGAGGATGCGTACTTCTCGGAAGGCGCCAGTCTGTGTACATTCTTGTAAGATGCACTAGCTCTGCCGACCTCCCACCAAAGGATAATGGATTATTTCCCTATTCACTCACTCCGCCGTGGTTATCCCGGCAGCGGGAGGCCGAGGGTGGAGTGGTCGTTCCTTTCATCGGTCATCTCGGTTCCCCTTCGTAGAGCCATCGAGAATATATATCGGCACCTTTCCCTTGCTCACTGTGGGGCGAAAAGATATGTTTTCATTGCTTGAGAGAAGGCAATGAACAATTCTGCGTAGCCTCCATCCTAGAGACTAATGACGACCGTCTTACCGCCGCGGCGCCGTCCACCGAGCGGCCGAGATCGCGACACCGGCCGGGAGGGGCTCGCTCTCTGCGGGCGGCTGGATCGCAGAGACGGTAAATGTTGCCGTTTCGAGGATTTTTGATTGCTAATATCTCGGCTCGTAGGCCACGAGGGCACGTAAAATTTCACAGAATTCATTTTTTTACTTAAATCTATGAACTTGCCAAGTTTGAATCAAATCGGCGCGTTACACTTCGTAAGTGTTCCTTTAAGTTGCACATTTTTTTACACATTCATAGAAAAAACTAGTGAAATCTGAATCTGGAGAAATATTTTGAAATCTTGAATCTTGAGGTATATATGTAATAGATATACCTACAAGGAAGAAATACGAGGGCGAAGTGAAATGTTCTGGGCCTTACACAGAGATGGCGTTAGTACCAATGAAATTTTGGTTTTGTTATGTTTGTTCACGTTTCCCAACAATGCAATTCAAATTTTAACATGAGCTGCCACATAGTATTGTTGACACAGCTTTTCAAAGTGGACGTGTTGTGTGTGTTTCGTTCAAATGCTGGAGAAGCGTGCTGTCAAAAAACTATTCGTTTTGAACGGTTTAACGCCAACAGAAATTCATGTAAATTTGGTGAAGGTTTTATAAAGAGTTTGCTCCTTCATTTTCGACAGTTAAGAAATGGGTGGCAGAATTTAAACGTGGCCGAACTTCTCTCGAGGATGAACCATGTGAAGGACGTCCCAAAACTGTAACCACAAGTGAAAACATCGAGAAAGTGCGCAATGTGATATTGGACAATCGCCGATTAAAGGTGTATGAAATAGCTGATGCCATAAGCATATCAGAAGAAAGAGTACGGCACATTTTTCATGAATATTTAAATATGAAAAAGCTTTGTGCATGTTGAGTGCCGCATTTGTTTAATGCTGACCGAAAGCAAGTGTTAAACAAATCTCTCAGCCATGTTAGGACCATTTTCAAAGAATCGAACTGATTTTGGGCGCGGATTTGTTACTATCAATGAGACATAGGTCCACCACTGCACGCCAGAAACTAAATAGCCGTCGAAGCAGTGGGTGGAAGCCGGCGGACCTGCCTCAAAAAAGGCGAAGTCGATTTTATCTGCCGGAAAGATGCCAGTGTTTTCGGTGATGCAAAAGGGATTCTTCTTATTGATTTCCTTGCAAATGGTAAAACAATTAATGGCGAAAAAACTAAGTCAGTCTTCTGAACCAACTGGATGAGAAAATACGTGAGAAGAGGCCTGGGTTGCAAAAGAAAAAAATCATCTTCCACCAGGACAGTGCACCTGCCCACAAAGTTGCTTTGGCATTCGGATAACTGAGGGATTTGAAGTACAAATTATTGGAAAATTCATCCTATTCACCAGAGTCGGCACCTTCTGACTTCCACCTATTCCCACATTTAAAAACATTTGTGGCTGGAAAGCGTTTCGAGTCCAATGAAGATGTTATGGCAGCCGCTGATGGTTATTTTGCAGACCTACCAGAATCACACTTCCGTCACGGAATCTACTCATTTTAAAAACGTTGGACAGAGTGAATTGTCATAAAGGGGGACTATGTAGAAAAATAAATGTATATTTGACATAAAAATTAGTCTTTCATTGCCAGGACGAGAACTTTTCACCTCACCCTCGTATTTCTCACGATTTCTAATTAAAAAATGAAGGGAAAGAAGTTAATCGAATCAGCAAAAGTAAATGCATAAATTCCCATGTGGGAATGTATACGATACTTACTTACCAATATCTGATACGCCACAAGAATATTATTATTGACTTTAATAGCTCGAAAATTCATCCTTAGCGGAAAAATTCACAAGTTCCTCACCTAAACACGACCCTGAACGACAGACACTTAAACTAACATTTTCCTCCCTCCAACCAAGCCCTCCAACATTTTCCAAACTAACAGGGGTATTCTAAATCAAGTGGTGTACAAATGTACGCCAGGTGAGTGACGGATGGATGGTTAATGAAAGTTTCCCAGGGAACTATATTTTTTGTCCTATCCAACGGCCAAAGTCCTACGATGTGAAGTCAACAGTCTAACGGCAAAAATAACTCGATCCTCGTAGTGAGGAGAGAACCCTTTCAATTATTCTTTCTAGTTAGACTAAAACTCGAATTAGTACGTGCAGCAAATGTCGACAAGATTAGCAAAATTATCTTCACGTTAATTAAATTATTTTCACGTTCTTAATAAAGCAACAAGATGGAAATAATTAACAGGCCGGAGTTTTAATCGTCCGGGTGATATATTTTTAAAACAAGCAGAAAACAGTTTTTTAAATTAGGTGACGTTAAAATCTCTTCGAGAACCCTGTGACCTTTAGTTGATTAGGATGCAATAATAACAATATGGAACGACACTGTCAAAAGGACAAGTTTTTTATTTCATATATTCAAAAAGTAGGCAGAAATTAAAGTTATTTGAATATCATTATTGAGTTTTTTTTATAAAGCTAACCCCTACAAACAACATATTTCGCATGAATGCTTTACCTGCCTTATTCGAGTTCTTATTCGGATACGCATGTACCAATCATTGAAAAGTTAATTGCTATATTGTTCCTAGAGTGACCATAGAATTTAATACAGTTGGAAGTCTTCTGGAAGTTGGACATCGATGAAAGAGTAAAATTAAATGTAAAAAGGAGAAATTTGAATGAATAGTCTTTTTTTACTACATTTATGTAGGAATGCAATGACAATGACTCTTTATTTCTTTCTATGAATAATATTTCGTCAATTGATGTTAAAATTAAATCTTAATAACGTTGTAAAATTCTCTTTCAAATTTTACATTTTTTGTATTCTTCTTTTGCATTCTGGCCTGGAGCATTACCAATGAACCATAAATAAAATACATACAACCCTTTCTCTACAAAACCTTTAGGTTGATTATTATGGTGTACGGTCGGTGAGACTATACCTACTCAAATATATACAAATTGACTTAAAGCGCCAAAAACTGTGATTTTTTTCATGTAAAATTCTTTCAAGTTAAAGTTTAAAAAAAAACAAATTTACAAGTTAAAGCGCATCCAAGGAAAAAAACATCTGTTTATCAATATACGTAGAAATAAACCACCTTTGACAGGCATTTTACAGTGTTGAATTTCGTTTCCTCGTTGTGAATGCAGAACTAATTAACTTGTAAACTCGACAACTTTTGAAAGACAGTCAGCATAGAATTAGAGGATAAGAATACTTAAACTAACCCGTATAAAAGTAAAATCCTTCCAAAAGAATGAGACTCCTTAGCCTAATTAGTTGAATTCCAATGATAACTTCTTTTAATAACAGAAAAAGTTTTTGAATCTTACGACGAATAACGATAACACGTCTGGTATATATTTTTGTCCTCTTTACATGGAATCCTAAAAAGGTTATCAATTTATTTTAAGATGATTAGACCTGAATGAATGTTTATATATCCTTCTGTGAGTTCTAGATAACCTTAGTACTATTTACTTTCCATGTGATCTTTGACCTGGTAGCAAACTGTTATTAATAAATTGAGTACACCCCTTGCTACACACCCTTGATAAGTAGGGGTGAGGTAGGTTGCTGAATACTATGCAGATGAACTGCACGGATTGAGGCTAGCAAAATGGGAACAAAGGGAACTAAGAGGAGGAGAATGGGTGATAAGGGAAAGTGGGAGAGACTTATGTACACCTTCAATCGGATAAACACTCAAAGGAATGGAATTCGTCGCAGTCCCCCTAGCAGCATGAGTCATAAGAGAGGTGACTTGGAGAACGAAGAACGGTTAAGTCGACCCAGTCACGCTCAATATTGTTGGAGAAGTTAAGTCCAAGTCTCTAAAGGAGTAGCGATGATTACCTCCTTATCACTTTATCACGAGCAGCTGGGAAGGATTACTCCGCTCGGAATTCAATTAAAGAATATCTGAAATTCTGGGAGAGGAGATTTACCTCCATCCGTTATATTTTATCACGAAAATAATTATTATATAGTGCATATAAAAGCCTCGGTAGTGAGTCAATTTCAAATTGAAGCTGATAAATATTGTAGGACACTGTCTCTGGCGTTACTAGGTGGAACTCCTTCATAATGAATGAAAAAACAAGTTCTTGGTTATGATTCCACAATTTATTTGAAGCAACACGACCTAGGTTTCGGCATATAATGTCATCATCAGATACTAATGATGGCATGTCATGCCGAAACCTAGGTCGTGTTGCTTCAAATAAATTGTTGAATCATAACCAAGTGCTTGTTTTTTCATTCATGATAAATAATGCATTGAGGTGGCTGGAGTGGTAATTGTGGGTCATTGTGTTAACATTTCAATAATTTTTTGATTAAGAGAGAAATACACTCTAATATCTTTTTATTGAAGTGAATCTGTTTATGCGTTGGAACTCACCATGCATGCAGTAACGGAAATGAAACAATAATTATACATAAATATTTATTCCTTAGTTAAAGGATGGTATGACTATATTTTTGGCACGCTATTCGAAATTTAGACAACATTATATTGGAATATGTTGTATTCGAATATTTGGCTCAGAGTGACACCTTGATATTTGTTACCAACAGTTATAATAATGAGAAATGTATCATCCTGCATTTAGAAGAAAATCTGTACGATGTAATCGAATTATTACGAAATAAATGTCATGTGCCATAATGCTGCGTGTTAAAATAGCAATTAATTGCCAAGAAACCAAATCGGTATGATACAATTTTTTCAACTTTTATATACTGAAATCACTAATGATAATACTTAAACAAAGTTTCACGCAAATCTATACAAATAAAAAAATTGCTCCAACCACCTTGCAGTAGCAAAAAATATCAGGGGATCAATCCTAATCAGATTTGCGCAAGGACTCCGATTCTGTTCATGATTAATATAATAATAATACATAATAATAATGTAATGAATGAATGTGTACTGCATGAAAATATTAAACACGGCGAACAGAGTGCTATTGATTTCTCCCCAACTAACTCCCAAAGTCAAAATAAGTTTCGAAAGCGAGCCCAACTAAGGGTATATGCATCGGCGCCCCAAAACGGCCGTGATATTGAATTTTGATCAATTCTGGAATCTTCACGAAATTTATTACTGGAGAAATCTATACTTATTAATTAAGGCAACGGAACGTAGTGATACCAAAATAACCCTGCAAAGTTTGGGTTTGCGTACACGAGCAAGGTCATATTGGTCATATTGTATGTAATTTATCTTATTATATGAATTATTGGGTACAGTAGGGACATTAGAAGGAGAGTACAATTAGCAAAAAAGCGTTTGGCAATAGGAGGTAGCTGATGACGGGGGCCTTGTTTTAGGATATAATGAGTCTGGCTAAGGGTTCAACATGGAGTGTAGTATTGAATGGTGCAGAGACGTGGACTCTGAGAAAGGAAGACGAGAACAGGCTGCAGGATGTGGGTGTGAGGAGAATTGAGAAAGTGCAGTGCGCAGTGAAAGTAGGTGCCTGGTATAGTGGGTGAGGAGAGGAAACTGCGGGAGTTAATGAGAGGCGAAGGGATGCTGACGGCCGTGACTGAAGGAGGTGGCTATGTTGGGTAGGTGTGGAAGGGGAAGAAAGAGAATAGGTTTTATGGATGGGATGAAGAGAGGTAGGACGCATGCTGAGATGGAGAAAGAAAATGGTTGTGTAGGTAGAGATATGCGCTGGGTCGAAAAAGAAGGAAAATATAGAAGGTTTTCTCTCTCTTTCATTTTCTGCTGGTAGGAGTAACCTTTCTACAGCCAAGAGTTCAAAAGAACTGAGTACGAAGAGGTTTTCGATAAGATTTTCGGCCCCTTGTATGATGATGGGTGGACGTTTTAATTTTTTACGCGATGGCATCTCTGAGGCAGAAGGCAGCCCCGGAACTCTCCGGGAAGTAAGTAATAAAGACTGGGGACGAGGGGCGAAGTACACTTGGCCCTCGTATGTAGTACCTCTCTTTTCCAACCTAACTCCCCGATGAAAGGGAGAGAGAGAGAGAAAGAGAGTAGGTAGTAAAGTATAACTCCGTCGGATGACTTCGTAATCTCCCTCGCTGAAAAGAGCAGTCGTAAAAATGGACGTATGAAATGTGCGGGTGATCCCGTAACTCGGAGAGTGATTCTTCTCCTTGATCGGGAAAAGCACGGCGGGATGATACGGCCCACTCGGCCTTTGGTGCTTACTCCTTTGGGTCGTCATATCAATGCTCTCCACCGAGTCCACACGATGCATGAAGACTCTTGCGTTCTCCTCTCTTAAGAATATCCGGACGCCCCGATTTTATTTTCTGAGTTTGTGCCCAGAGAAATTCTAGGAAAATCCGACAATAAGTCTGCAAAATCCAACCACCCTGGATCATTCAACACAAAAAACTCTCAGCATTATTAACCCTTATTCCAAAAATCGGGTACCCGTGTGCTCACAGCAGCTTTTTTGTAAATTTTTGGAATGTTTCAGGATATTTCGATGAAGTACCTCCCGGATCGTCACAACTTAGCCTTTTAAAAATCAAAAGAAAATTTCATTGGATATTATTTTTTTCTCTTCTAACGAAAAATATCTATCATATAAGTAACGCTGTTATTCTCAATTACCATGTACTCGGATGTCGACCTGTTGAAATATTACATTTACTAAAACTTTTTAAATAAATTACTATGCCTCATAAATGGAAAGATTATGTTTATTCTTATTAGCTTCAATCTAATAATGTTCCCTATCATTTCGTCCGGTTTAGACTGTTGAATACCCACGTCAGCCTGTAACCCAGCTCTTTATTACTAAGCTGAAATGGCCATTATTACTTGGTAAAATGTATTGGAACTTCATAGAGGTACCAGTTGATATGTAAAAATTAAAGGAAATAAGGCCATAAAAAGTTTATATTGAAAAAAAAGTTCTGCAGATGGGCACCCGGATTACCGGATAATAAACGTATTTCAATCATTCCGGTTAAAGGTTAAAGAAATTACCGGTTAAGATGAGTTTATATCGAAGAGATAAAAATCCTCTAGATTTTTTCTGCTGTGCCCTGTCTAGCAATAATATTTCTATCTTCACCTAAGCATTAGTCCTATCCTGCTTCATCCCGTCCATAAAACCTATTCTCTTGCTTCCCCTTCCCCGCTTGCCCAACATCCTCTCCTCCATCACGGCCTGCAGCAACACTTCACACCTCCCTACGTCTTCCAACCACCTAATTTGCCTCCTAATCTTCTCCATAAGTTTCCTTTTCCCACCCACCATAAAAAAGCACCTCCTTATAAGCCTTTTTCAAAATTTCTCCTCATAATACCTACTAAGTTACAATTTTAGCCTAACACACAGAAACAGATCAAGTGAAGATATTCATGATTTCCGTAAATACGGCAATGATCAAGTTCCGTTGTATCCTCCTAAATTGTCTCGGGAATAAGGAAGTTCGGGTAGCGTAGTGGTCTGCGCATGGGCCTGGCAATCAAAACGTTCGTGATTCGATTCCCGGTCCAGGCTGGCTTTCTTATATTGCAATTTCTACGTATTTCATCACCGTATTTGTGGAAGTCATGAAAATCATCACACGTGGTATAAGTGCTGGTATAGGATGTAACCGCCTGGGTTGTGGCATATTTGAAATTGTCTGCTCCCTTGTGTTAAAGGACCGCACGGGCTTAGCATCCAGTACCCTTGTATCCTCCTGCATTGCTACGGAAATGAGGAAGCGCATTGGCCAGCAAGCCAATGGTTCGTGGTTCCATTCCCAGTCCAGGCCAATCTTAACAGCTCGATGGCAATTTCTACAGATCTCACGTGATTTTCAAGAATAACTTAATTGCAAATGTATACATATATATTAATAAACAATGTTTAAGAAAATTTTTATGGAAACTTTTTCAGTAATAATTCAACTTTCGTTGAACACATTAGCCATTTTTAACCGCTTGAACTATTTTTATTTCTGTTTCTTCTTGGCCACATAATTTTCTAGAAAACCTGTATTGCAAATACACATTAAATGCATAATTATTGGGCTTATGTATCGATATTTTTATTATTTGGTCTTGTTATTTCAAAGTCCTTACTTCATCTCATAGAATATGTTTTGGGTTGGGTCTTTTGGCCAGTACAGTTATAGAATACCCAAAGAACTTTACAAATAATATATAAATGCCTTAATGTGAGGTTGTTTTGTTCCTTTAAGGTAGAACCTCTACTTTAAGCACCTTCGATAACATGCCCTGATATTTTAATATATTGCAGAGAAATTATGCCTTAGTCGATCTGTGAAAAAGTAATTGGAGGTAATCGGTCATTTAGCGCTGATAACAGGATTTGAAAATCGTAATTTTCAGCCTAAAATTACATTGCTCTTGTGGCAGAATGGTGTCGTCCCTCACTTCAACATTTTATTTCTCGAGATTTTCCCCGACAAGGCTACCTCATAAACGACCATATGGTGATTAAATAATCAACGGATACAATGATTTTTTTTCAGGTTTCCTTATCGGCCATTTAATGCAGATATTTATGTTTGAAAAGCGATGAAGAGTCTTACTTTCATTCCGTATCCGCCATGTTCAAACAGACTTGGCAACTATGTTTGAGGAGTAAACAAAAACATTGGAGTGAAACTATGCAATCAAACAAAGGTGCCGGACCGGAGTGAAACTATGATATGTTGACCAGCTATACAGTGTTGTCGAGTTCATCGTCAGCAATTATATATAATACATTTGTTTTAATTACGTTTACATTAAAAGAGCAAAAGCACTCACTAGTTCCGTTGTTTTAATTCATCCCGAATTTTATAATTATGCAGCTTTACTGCAGTTCTAGAGAAAGTTTTTAAATTCCTATGAGACATGGCGTCAATATATTAGCCATTCTTCATATGACAGGATTACTTCATTTTGAAGAAAACTCATGTACTGTACAGCCATGATGATTGATTGAAAATTATTTTCTATTATTATTTATAACATTTTGAGCCATTTTATCTTGTTTCTGTCGAGTTCATCTATGTAATGAAAGCAGTACTTTGAAGCGCAGGTTCTACCTTAACAGAGGAAATGCCTGCAGTTTTGCGACGACCGTGTGTAAGATTCGGATCAACCAATTTGGCCACTCTTGTACGTACTCGCTGCCGGCACTGTGTCGCGTTTGCATATCAATTGTCGCGACGGAGGACGAATCATATCCAACATCCCTTTCTGTCCCAACTTCCTCGAGTCAACATTTCCCTCTTGTGAGCTCAATCCGTGTTCGACCCCCGCTCCCTACCGTTGGCACTCGGTGTTATTAATTCAATCTCTCTGTCCATCCCAATAACCCTTTCCACACAAGGCTCCTTAACCACTTCTCTCATCCTTCCTCATTTCATCCTCGGTATAAGGATCCCACTCGTATGTAAGTATTGCTTCACCCTCTCTCTCTCCACTCACATTAGCATGCGACCCTCCAGACTCGGTGGCAAAAAAAGCTTCCTTTTGCCTCTGCCGCCATTCATAAGTCTTCTCCTCTCTCCCCCCTTTTAGAGATCTCGTCATGAGATTCCCATCTCACGTAAAAGGTCAATCTTGTTTAATCGTCCCCCAAAGCAAAAGCGCAACCTTTGAGCCATTAAAAAAATTATAAAAAACAAGAGACGGGCGCCGTGCGAATTTTTTAAAATTGTGTCTCACTGACTGGATAGCATAAGGAAAAGTTGGAATATTTTTACTCCGGAATGAGTTTCCTTCAAGGCACATGGAAGTTATTAAAACTTAAATTTCCATTTTATTGTAAAAAATAAAATGCATACATTCCTTAGCTATCTACATGCTGCCACATTTTTTAAAATAGTTGTAATGTGGTAGTTGCGTGTTGGTTGCTCTTTATTCATAGCATTTTAGTAGATTACCTATTTTGAGAGATAAGGATGGTGATTCCGTAATGATAAAATCTTTTTACTTTTCCGGGATTTGATTTCAGATCTTCAAATCGCCGGTCAGTTTTGTTAGCCAGTTACTTCACCAAACCATCTTTATCAACGCGAATTTCAGCGGGGATTTAGGGGAACTAGGTTATTCCGTTTACTTTTGATTAAGATGACTTGGTAGTGTAACTGCCTAATACGTTTGAACGAAATTTTTAGATCGAGGTTTGAATCTCAGTATTAAAGTCAAATGATATTTTCATGGTGAATTTCACCCTCTTTTGTGTATATCTTTACTCCCGTTCGCATTTCAGCGTACCATATCAGTTGTGGATTTGCAGAGATTGGGAACTTTGATGTGTCTTATTTAATCATCCTACACGTAACGAATCATTAAAATCCAATAGTTGAAAATGAAACTGCCTCCATCTGAACTTGAAAATGTGTCTCTTCTTGAATATATAGCATTTGGGTTACTCGAATAGACATTCATTACCACCAAGGAATCGATCCTGCTTTCTTCTTCTTCTCGTAGTTGTAGGATACGGGGAGTGGTGAATTTCATATACTCTTGTCATTTTTACTTCAAGAGATCAGTCTCGACAGATATTCCCCGTAGTTAAACCAAATGGGCACCCGTAAACAAAAAAAATATCTAGTGACTGGCACCATCCGAACTTTTTAAGTCGCGTCTATTCGTTATTTATCTATTTATTTACCAAAAACTCTAACAAAGCCTTTTCGGCCTTTACATTCGGTGTTTTATAAAAAACAGTGTTGGACTTAAAAAAAATAATTTTTTATTGGGTTTCGATATTTCGGTTGGTATCGGAATAACTCGGGAAGTAATGTCTATCAAGGCAAGCTGCTGTGCTTTGCTATGAAATCAGGTTTTCGTCTCATAACCGAAGGCTGAGTGGACTACTGGTATTCATTTTAACTAGCAATTATACTTTTTAAATCGCCCTTATCATGACGTAAACCCTTAAATAAAATATAAATGAGAAATTTGCCATAATAATACATTTGTTGTCAGAAAAAGTTTGTTTTGTCTCATCTGCCAAGAAGCATCAGGATAACTCGAGCATAATTTTCCGCTAAGATCAGATAAGTTAATCTTTTAAGGTATTCTGATGTCAAGCCATTACCATGCTTTTTGGGTACGCTGCAGCGCGCTGACTGGTGAATGATTCATGGTAAAGTGGTGTTTTGCCTCATGACTACCATTTTACAGGTTTTATCTTCTTTCTTCGACGACGACAAGGTTGATTGTACGAAATCCCATTTCTGGGAGCTGAGGATATTCATCTCACCAAAAGTCCTAGTGTAGATGGCAATAAATAAGAAATTTCAGTCCTTTATTTTCTTTAACTGAAGTTCCGAAAGCCAAAAAACTTTGAACGCTGGCAGTCCGGTGGCATTTAGTAAAAAAAACTAAAAACTAGCGCTCAGTTTTAGCTGAAACAACCGAAGAGAATTGATTTATGGAGAATGCATAGATAGGTACTTTATTCCCAGGGCTTTCAGAGCGTTTTTTCGGTAAGAGTGCTCCAATGTAATAATGCATTACTTTTTTCATTTAGATTTTTACGGTGGATTTATACGGACCCTCAAGAGAGATCGGGCTGATACCTAGTCTTTAGCCGTCTTATTCCTCTGATTTTAGAGTGAGTACTACAGTACCTTAGTTCAATTTATTTCAACGGTCGATGTCATTCACACTCACTGTCTACCTCTTACAGATAAGGGCGCATGGGGATTTGCACTCAGACGAATTATAGGATCACCCCTCCGAATGAATACCTGATTCAACCTACCTTGACACCGAAATGGTCTCAATGCACCGAGTTTTCTCATTCATTATCCTTATTATATACCATTCCTTATCAGCCATAATAAGAATGAGATAGATGCTTATTTCTTCCTTAATAGTTTCATTAAAATACGATAGTATTTTGTAATTTTTACTAGTAATAATATTTTGAATTTATGAGTAACTTGCAAGCAAGTGCTTGGAAGGCAATTCCTTACTCCTCTCTGTTTTCATTTTATGACTCAAAATCTCATTTTCCATTACTTACTTGGATAATATTCTTTCTAAAGAATAAACTGATGTATTTTCGGATTGAGTGTTGTTTCATGATTAAAAATTAGTTTGTTTTAATCTACAATCTTGTGTGGACCACTTTCAAAAGTGTGGATTAAAGCAAAATAATTTTTAATCATGAATGCTTGTGACTTCCACCAAGTTAAGCGCGATACAATTTCTCATTAAGTGTTGTTATTTTTACTACTATTGGTGAAGCAGTTTTTTTCCTGCCGTAAATCGCTGTTTCGAATTTTTTTTTCAATCTTTCTAGAAAATTAGGGTCTGAAAGCTATAATGGCCAATACAAAAATAAAATATATAGAAACAACATTTCTTTAATAGTATCATACATGTTTTTAATTTTAAACATTTTGACAAATGTGAAGGTTTCAGTTGGGAAGTCGCTGAAGTGCGTTACGTTGACAAAAACGAATTGAAATAATGCGTAATATCTCCATCGATCCAAACCGCACCAGAGTCAGACAAGTTATTATGCGCGCGCGATGAAGACTTTAAATTTAGCTGACAACTGCGAACGCCTTTAGAACTCTGAATCCGAATTAGAGACGCTCCTTCTGATTTGGAGGTGAAAAAGTATTTCACACGAACGTTACGTAGCGATCAATCATACGAGAACATTGCGTGCCCTAAACTAAGCGCTAAATAATTGGACGAAGTGGTCTCACGCATCTGCTCATGACGACTCATCTTGGGGCAACGTTTTTTTGCCTACTTCACACCAAAAAAATACAGGCAATAAGGATGGAGAATGGAGCGGGACGAGATTTGAAACATGACGAATGAACCGCGTTTAAGGCCGCGTCTCCGGACCTTCAGGGTCGTCATAAATTTCAAAAAGAAAGAAAAAAAGTAGTAATAACATTACTTACTGGCTTCGGGAATAATGGAACCGTATGTGCTTTGTGATTGATACGTGTCGGGAGGGGTTGAATGTAGCCATTATCGTACGTTACCTCCTTTTCCATTTCTCCTCCTCTTTGCCGTGGGGTCAAAGTTCGTGAAAACGTCTCCGTACGTCGAAAACGTCCCTCTCGGTCTCTGCAGGCATATCATCATCCCCACGTGCATTTCAAACCACCCCTCCCTCGTAAAACGGCCGAGAGGGAGATAGAGGAGGAGGAGGAGCGAAATTATGGATCGCCCTGTAACATGAAGACGTTCTTCCTTCGCACCATTACTCGCCCCTTGCGTCTTCCCCCGTCTTGCTACGCCCACCACTCAACCGCCAAATACCCAGTTTTCATTACTGACATTCCTACTATGGTAACTCTGTACCCGCCTAATGCTAGTAATGGAAACGCTCAAAAACGTCTACCATAGTAGATCATTAAACTACGGTTAAGCTAACCTGGATATTCGTCTACCGTATTTACTGTTTTGTAATTGAACGCAAGCAAGGTCAAAATCTGGTCAAGAAAGGGTAATGGAAAAACGGTTGAAACACGAAAAGCGTTGGGGATTCCCGGTTTTTCGAGTGTTTTCGTGCGTATCATTCTGAAACGTGGTAACGAGTTGTCTCTATTTGAAATGATCACTCCAAAATTATGCAAAGTCTTTGATATACGGTTATAACTTGCATAGGTCTTCACTTCGGTACCATCTAAGAATTCGTGGGCAACGGTCAGCCACAATGGAAACACCGGTTCTTGATCAGTCGCCAAAGTTAAGCAAACGTTTTGAAGTTTCGTTGGGCTCGGCTCGAATTTGGAGGGTTGATTCTCCTATTCGTCCGAGTGCTATTACCTCATTCTGCAAGTGGCGGACTAAGTGCGAAATGAGCTGAGCCGTTGAAGCACGTTAAACTAAAATATTACTGTTACCACTACTGAGAATTCGTGCGCCTGTTAATATCGTTCGTCGATTTTCTTTTGAACTGGAATGTTTATAATGGCTACGTCACGAAATGAAGTGAAATATTAGGGTAAAATGTAGCTAATAGGAATACGGATAGGTTCTGATACCAAAAATAACGATGGCAGAATGTTAGTAATGGAAACGGAGTATAATCCATCCTCGGCTGTCCCATTCAAGCTTGTCCGCCCTGATCACCCCTTCCGTTATACTACCCTTCTCGTTCAATGTGCCATATTGCGATAAAACGGCTGCGATATGCGATATTAACGAGGCACATCATTCCGATATCGAACCGTAAGATATTATCTCGCCACGTAATGCAACTTGACTGTGTCTAAATATCTACTTATACATTTAAGTCGAATGCTACGATATATAACGAGGGTGTGAGGTAAGGGTTGTTATAAAACCATCAATTTTTGTGTTAATTTGTTTTGAGAAAAATTTCGAATGCATTGATAATTATATCGAATTTTAATTTATGGATGACAGCCGTGTGCGAGATAAAAAAGGGTATTGGTACCAACAAGCATGATGGCTTGCCAGAGTGCTTTGGGAACTATAATCTCAACAGAGGTGGTTAAAATCCTCGACGAAGCAGAAGCTTAGACGAACATCTTTATCAACAATTTTCACCCAAAGCCTCTACAAGGAGTTGTGGATTCGGGTTTTCACATTAACGTGGCGTCATAAGCCCTTGCTGTGTCATTGTGAGTAAAAAAACTCTTTTAAAAAAATTATCTCGTATTTGAATTCACGAAAGCCCTGTCGTGGTTATGCTGCGGTTCCGGATTAAGCGAGGAAATATGGAATGTTTAAACCCATAGGTCCAAGTGTCGATTTCATAATTTCAACCATGAGGTTGAAACTACCTATTTATCGAGTGAAGGAATAATCGTCAGTATCAGAATTAATCTAATTCTCTTGTGCATGTCTAAGAGTTCTAATAACCGGTTGCAGAAAAGATACGTACATAGATAGGCATTCCATTTATTATGGCGTTATTATGTGGCTATATGACGTTATTATGTGACTATTATGGGGTATAGACAGGCATTTCATTTATTATGGAGTATTTAAAAAATTGTTCAATGTGCGTTGCATAAACACCAGTAGCTTTATTTTTTCCATAAATGTTCTCTTAATTTTTTTCCGTGTAATGATGGTGTGAAATAGTTATGAGTTCCATTAGTAAAAAAATGATGGACATGTAAATTTGCGCTTAGAGGGATAATTGCTTGAATAAAGATTTTGATTTATGACAAATGAGGATATTTTTATATAAATACTGACAAGTAATTAAATGCTGTCAAAAGCTTTCCTCTCTCTTTCTCTCCTTTTTCAACTCTTTCCACGTGCCTTCCCCTCCCTGAAATCTCCCTTTGCAAACGCGACTGCCTCCATGTTTCGCTACCACTATAAAATGATATAAGCGATGTATCGCAAATTGTGCCATTGAAAATTTATTTCGGAAAAATATATTTTAATGTGAATATCTATGAGAGCTTCTTACCCCGCCTCCATCTACTTCTCACACTATGTTTTCATACATTCATTTTTGCGTTCCCGCGCACTGCGTAGTCAACCAAAAGCGTTGCCGGAGCTGCGGCAGGGTTGGAGAACCGACGCGACGCTTTCTGCCGGTAATTTGTTGATCACGTGATTCGTTCCCGCGGAATTGTGTGTTGTCATAGGACTTTGGTCAACATTTGAATTCTGACGGAAACGTGACCGTTTCTAATGTTGGAGAAAATTATTGCATAAATCTAGGATAATCATCCTCATTTGTATGACATATCCAGATCCAGAATACGAGATCCAGCTTCTCGTTTGTCGTTGCCTTTATCTTCTTAAAAATAAATACTACTATGGCGTCACCTTTGCCATACTACTTGCGTACATCCATTTTCATACAGCTACTCCAAAATAGTTATGAATAATTCACCTTAAAAATTCTGACTTCATTTTCCATCCGGGGTTACCGCTGCTATGAAAATGGGGCCCAACTTCTCCTTGAATTGAAGATGTATGTCTTCCGGGTTTCTTTCCGCGTTAGTACATTGTGGGGCCATAGTTTCGCCTGCGTTGCAGTCGGCTTCTTCAAGTCAGTGAAGTGAAGTGGAAATGCCGTTTGACCGTTTTATATTCATCAACCGTTGGGGTAAGGTCGATTGTGATTGGTTGTTGTTATTAGTGTTTATTTTCCCGCGCAATACGTGTTTCCATGCGTTGTACAGCGAGTTACTCATCTCTATTAAAGTTTTTAGGAATCTTGCTTATTTTAATTGCTTCCCGTATAATATGCGGGAAGTAACGTTTTTCTTTGGCGATTTTGGCCATCAATGAGTGCTCTGCTATTGGAGAGAGGCGTAGTAGTATGTTCCTAGTTGCCCTCTGGTGTCCTCGAAAGCGACATTTCTCTGACCTGAAGAAGCTGACTGCAACGCCGGAGAAACTGTAGTCCCAACGCAGTGGACCTACGCGGATAGAAACACGGAAGACGTGCATCTTCAAATTCATTAAGCCGCGGAAGCCTTCACACGGGTGTCGTCCTTAACTTCTTTCCAGCATCCCGCTGGATCGCCCCTCACCCCTTCAGGCAGTCGTAAAATATCCGTTCGCACGGGACGGGTTTTTGTGAGTAGCGTGCGTCTGACTCCATATCCTCCACACTTCTCCGTCCATCTCGCCTTCATATTTCAACGCGCAACGCGTGTGTCTGTCTACTCCCGGGAACTCGGCTCCCCAGACACGCTATATGCGCGGCCGTCCCCCCTTCAAGCCCTCCCCAATTATTTTCTCGTCTTCATTTTCTTCTTCCGTGGCCTTTCGGCGAGATTCATTTACACCGCGGTCACGTTTCGGGTTTCGAGACACCGGGCTCTCCTCTCTGTGATTTTACAGAGGTGCCACGATCGTGTTCTTACTCAGCGCGTGGAAAATATACTTGGAGAGACTGAGGGACCAATTGAGAATTTTTTTAAGCGAGTAAAGAATCTTAATTTTTTTTTATTTTTGCGTGACTCACTGGAAGTTGAAAATGAATTTCACGGAAATAAAGACTTCGTTTTTTTCCAAAATATGTTATCGCGGATTCTCAGAGGGTTATGTTTCTGAGAGCACGTTTTGGGTTATTTAAACATGATTGTTTTGCGTGGCACCAAATGAATTTATTCGCACTCCATTCAAAAAAAATCCTGGGTAACTCATACGTTAGCCAGGAATTTTGTGCGAATTGGAATGTCAGGTCACGGATTAAGGATTTTATTTTGTTTAAATCAGCATTTGTAAAGCACTCGGAATATTTTCCAAATTTAAAACTCAAGAAACAATTTCATTCACCGGTTCAAATTTTCATGCTTCGAAATTTTCTAATGATAGCTGATTAATTGCAGTAATAGTGAAAGATTTGCAGTGATGAGGATCTATTACATGTGGTGATGTATTTGTAAAGCAAAATTATTTCCTTCTGATGCAAGCAATGGAGACGACGAGGTTTCGTTTTTTTCTTGTCTTCTGTATCCCGTTACTGAAATCAATTTTATGCCACACTCATTTATAAATGAAATGCATTCGTAATCAGCAATGAGTACAATTATTTTTCGAAACCACCAAATTCAGGGTTTGGCAGAAAAAAACACAAAATTCAAGAATAAGTATAAAGATGACAGTACTTATTTGAAGTATTTTCTAATATTTTGTGGTTATGAAATTCGCTCTTCCTCAGACGTATTCCCTGTCAACTCGAACAGTTTTACGTTGAATATTTCCCTTAGAAGTATAGACTTTTCTTCCGCAGTTAAAAGGACAGTTCTACGCTTTTATACAGGTTGCTGGTCGTTTTTCAGCACCATCGTTACGATGCACCTTCCCGTCATATATCTTTCCCCGCTAGGGAATGCAAATTTGTAACATATCCGGGTTCTTATAAGGAACAGGAGAAAGACGAGAAGTGTGGAAAAAGACCTCTTTATATCTGCGCCTCTGTTGCCAAGGGAATGGTCAGGAAGGCTCTTTCCCAGTATTTCTTACAACCGTCAGATCCCTTGCTCTCTACCCATCCAAAATTCTCCATCGCTTTGGCCATAACCTCCTCGCCCTAAATTACCCTATCATACTCCTACCTTTCCTTCTTATTGCTACGTCTTTGCAACTTGCCACTGCTCAAATCAATGGTTAGCGAGTTTACTTGGTGAAATAAAGACATGATGTTCTAAGAATATATCCAAGAATTTAGTATAACCAAGTTTATTCTTATAACATCTTGCCACTGCTTCTTGCATCTTAACTCTTATTTCTAGCAGTTTATATTTCATACCGAATCTTATCTTATGTTATACTCTTAAACCAAATAATTGAATGTAGGTAGGTACCTATGTTAAATATATCTACAAAATTTTTATTAAGATTTCCATGTGACATCATAAATTGAGTTTCCGGCTTGAGAAATGCATCGGGCTGGATCTTACCTTCGGGAAAATTCGTTATGGGACTTAATATTTGCCCCTAAAATATTTCCAGGCTTTAAATTCATGAATTGTTTGGGAGTAGTTTATTCTACAACTTTTAAATATGAATCAATACAATTAGGACGATTATAATTATTCCAAACTGTGCGAGAATGTTGAAAGTTTATATTTCCAAGCGTTTTATTTGGTCTTACAGGTATATATATTTAAGTAATTCAAGTCAGGAAATGGTACATGTTTATTTTATCGGGTTTTAAAATTATTCTTCACAAATTTTATTGTTGTCTTTTGTTGTTTCGTTGTAACATACGACTGATGATTCTATTGAACCTTAGAACGTACAGTTATTTATGTGGTCAATAGGTAGCTAATATCATTTACAATATTTTTAGCGAGAGGATAAAAATTACCATTCTCATTTCTAATGGCTTATCGTACATCACCACTGTGAATGTCAGTGGATCAATAGAATGATCCCCTGAGCCAGTGTATTTACATAATGGCAAGGCAACAAGCTTAGTTTAGGCCGTAAGAATTCATGCTCATATTCTGTGTCTGTCACTTATACATATGTCTTCCTTCAACCAAGCGTTACCAACACCTTCTAAGAGGCCTCACACCTCCTTCAGATAATACTTCTTCAAGTATTTCTAAACCATGCTTCATTTCATGGCTCTTGGAGGGGATAAATAACAATTAAAATTGCCCAAATTATTGTTTGTAACGAATTTATTATTAGCCATAATAGCCATTTAGATTAAATGCGTTACTTAACAGTTTTTCAAAAGGATTACATTTTTGTTGATGATTGATTGAAATGATTGATAACGTTTTGTTGAAATTGAAGATTTTAAAAATATTTTGCCGCGTGGTCTCATGCAGAACTATGTTTCCTAATTTGTTAATTCAGAACTTAAATATACTACTAACTATCGTGTTGATTCGAAGCTGGTTTAATAAGTTTGTCAGAGAGGCGAACAATTGAGTGTGAGAGTATAATTATATGAAAAATAGTCTTTATGCTAGCTGTATACAGTTTTTTTATTTTCCTCTGGGAGGAAAATTAATTCAAAAACATGAATTTCGTGATTATAGCGCATACTTTTCTTAAATATCTGCAAATATTGCTGCCTTTATTTCAAGTGAGGCTGCAAATATTGTTTTCTAACTTTAAAAAAAACTTTCTAGGAATAAAATATTTGGTAAAATATTTTTGTGTGCATCATAAATCTGACCAAACGGCATATTGAATAATTCTCAGCGTACTATTTAGTGCCGCAGGTTGATGCGCTAGGTGTATTGCGAGACATATCTCTTTGCGGTACCCCGTGAAGACATTGACGTCAATCATCCAAAAAATACGGGCCTTGATTCCCGAACCGCCATGCCGTTCCCGCATTCGTGATAACCCTTGAAAAATTATGCCCATCTTTTATGCCATGCGAACTCTCATGAATTTATCTTGGGTGGTCAGGGACTCTTTGCAGTTCAGCGATGCAGGGAGATCCGCAGGAGAGGAGAAAACAGCCCTCCGCTACACGGAATGGACGCTATCCCCGAGCAATCGAGTGAGAAAAACTTCCGAGCCACTTCCCCTCCACCGCCTTAGTTTGAATTTCTCCCCTCCCCTCCCGTCCCCAACCCCCTGTCCCAACCCTTCAACTCGTATCCCCCCCCCTCTCTCCACCCTTTTGAAGCACCGTTTCCCCAAGCGGTGTTGTCCAGTTCTTTACGCCATTCGTCTTCCGACGCCGGACTCGTAGAATCTCTAACGGCGAGGTCTGCGGATGAGAGAAACGCCTTGGACCTAGTCGCTGGACCACCATCACCCTTCCTCTCCCTCCCATTCCCGAAAAACTTCTTTATTATTCCGCAGCCCGCGCTAGAGATGGGTATTTTGTGGTGATGAATCGATTCAGATGTTTATCGATATATCTAAACTAATTTCGATAAATCGATCGCGATATATCGTAAGGCGGAATTTACAAATGGAAGTTGACTTCTATGGAAGTAGAAAACGTGGCGATATCTTAATGTTTATTGCTACTTGCAGCGCGTCGCTCGGTGATACATTACTCCCGATTTTTCCTTAAAACAATCAATGACAGAAGTGAACTATGAATATGAAAACTTCGAAAAACGCATAATTTCGGTAATCAGTACTTTTATAAAGATAATCTTGACCACTTTAATTATGATTGAATGTTTTTCATGGTGCTTTGGTCTACAATTCAATTAAAAAACCACCAATTCGCCAACGTTTCGCTTTTTTATATAAGCTTCATCAGGGCTAAAAATACAACATATATATATGTCATACATCAAAAACGTGCTTGTGTATCCTTAAATATTATTAATTGCATCTCAGAAACATTGGCGAAATGGTGGTTTTTTTAATTGAGTTGTAGACCAAAGCTCCAGAAAAATACATTCAATCATGGGAATCAGTACGTTTGTACATCGCACTGTTAGAGATCCACGGTTGATTACTACCGCTGTCGACCCCTACTGCCATATAAGTCAGTGCTCACCAATCGAAGTACCATTTATCCCTCCCTGTTGATGGTCAACTGGATAATCAAAATGCATGCGAAGGAGTTAAAATTCCTTTGCTTTTATTGCCAACTTGGGTTAATCTTTGATTTGACTTTACTTGTCAGTTGCTCCCTTATTGAAAGAAGTACCAATTGCAGGTTATAAGGCTGCTTTCACCTATGGAACCTTCCTTGTAAAAAGGCACCTTTAACGGTTATTTGGATTGATTGATAAGTTCCAGGACGGATAGTTGATTCTCGAAATAGCAAACATTGGGGTATTTAGTTGTTATATTTTTTTACATTGCTGTTGATTACATCAATTTATGGCAGTTGAAATTTATTTACCTATCCCTCCTTTTTCCGCAGCCTTTACTAGTGATGGGTAGGTTAAGGTGAACTATTGAATCTTTGTATCGATACATATACACTCGATATTTTTGATCGATCTGAAAGTTTGAGCGTGAGAAGTCGTCTTACAATGTAACGATCTTTGATACATGTGGTTGATGAATAAAATGGTCTAGCATTACTTTTTATCACATCGATTTACAATTATTTTGGTTACACTAATCCGTCGAAAGTTAAAGGATAATTTTCCTAAAATTTTTAAATGTCGATCTTCCCGGCATAAATCGAATATATTACAGATATTAACAAATATATTCGTGACCAAAGGCAGATATTTGTAAATGTGAAGGAAAGCAGATTGAGGTTTTTTGTGCACTGGGCTGATGGAAGAAGCTTTTTCAATCCGCCGAAATGAAAATTAAATGACTGCCTCGCTGATTGTGATGCTAGACACTTAAACCTTTTGGCCCCATACTAAAATTTAAGAAAGTAATACAATTAAACCTTATGATTTACTTGAACATTTCTACAAAGGATCTCTAAGCCACGCTTCTACGTAAGACGATGTCCCACAAAACATTGAAAATTACTCTTAAGTGCCCTTAAAATTGAGTGTGGAAACTTCAATTTCTTTGATATCTCTCTTTGTTTTAATTATGTTAAATGTTTTTTCCTTCGTGGCAAAATTTACGTCATTTGATATTCCTCCTCTTATGGTATTTCGTGAGATTCTACTGTTTTACCGTTTAGTCTTCGTTGAAACCAAATTTTCTCTTGGTCGGTCACTAGAATATCCACTGATTCTTTAAGTTTGTTCATGATGTTAAATTACATTTCCAACATTTCTTAAATTCAGTTGATAAGATCGGCGTCACATGTCAAAGGTACTATTACCGCTCCTCTGAAACTAGGTATCTGCTAGTGGTTGCTGTGTGTTAAAATTAAAATTATCGATGAAATATGACTTCGAAGAGTGGCTTATCGATCCTAAACTTAGATAAATGTGCGTTTAATAAAGCTTTTAGATATGTTCATAAACATTCACAGTTTTTGCAGCGATTTCATCATTGCGGGTTTAATTTTAAATGAGTTCGTCCTTTTCCTCATCCCTTGCTGGTTTCCGCAACCATTTGACCGATGACGGATATTTTGACTTAAGTGGACCGGCTACCTCACTATAACACGTGTTTGCAGGCTGTGAGAATTTACTGCTACGATGGATTGCAGACGGATAAGAAACAAAATATTTACGATTCGATGAAGTAAGAATACAGCTATATCAATAGTTGTTTCATGTATACGTGATTCCTACCCTATTGAAGAGATAAATGCGTATATTAAGCATATACAAATCATTTTCGCCAGCGCTGTACCTGGCAATGAGATGGACGATATAGACCAAAATAGTCTTATTATCCGTAATGATCCTTTCTCTTGGAATTCAGAACTTTCTAATAAGAATTTGGTGATGCGGCCGATGCTCGAGCAAACTGAGAGGAGCCTTTATTTGGATGGATTAAAATGGTATGCTGTCACGTAAGTATGGCGCCAAATACCGTAGCAACGCTCGTAAATAAAGGAAGGCCGAATGCAAAAATGGATCTTGAGGAAGTTCGACCTGGGATTGCCCATTACGTAGATCAAACCCCACCCCCCCACTTTCCGCCCCTGACTCCCAAAACCCTACTTGACCTCCTATTAGCACTGCCTCCGCGCACGCCCATCCATTTCCATTTATCATTCTATGGCTAGACTATCTTTCTCCCGTGCGTTTCTCCTATCTCGAGGACTTATCTTTCATTCCAGATTCCATTCACCCGTTCCGATTCCCCTCGAGTCGATGGATGGCTTTGAGTGGAGGTTGCGGCGAAAAATCTTTATTCCTCTGTCGACCTGATTTAGTTTTCGGTCAGGGAATGCCAGACCTATTAGAAGGAGTTTGTTTTATTTTCGGGAAATGGGCTATCTTTTGTGATCTAATCGGTCGTATTCGCGAAGCTTGCCTCGCAGGTCTGTGCCAGGAACTTTTGCAAAGGCTTACAGCAACCTTGAGCAGCTAGTATTCGTGTGTTTTTTCTTACAGCATGGATCTATTAAAACGGTTTCTCTATCCTAATCTTGTTGTGCGATTGTTGGCAGCCCAAATATACTTTTTTGTGCGTCAATAGAGCCTCAGGAATAAGCAAGCCACCTTTTTACCTTGGCTACCTGCGTTGATTTTTTTTATTACCCGGAATATTTGGAGAAGTTCCATTCAAAACTCTCGCAAGTTTTTCGTATTCAGCCGAAAAAATACGAAATGTCATTTCCTTGGCCATGGCGTTCACGTTAAAGTTTTCGTTGAAGTTATGACTATGCAACTTATAGAAGCTGTTCCAGTTAAAAAAAATCATTAGACGTACAAGTAACAAATATCATTTTTTAGTTATCCAAGGAATCAATGAATTTGATAAAAATATTCTGCCTCAAAGGTATGCTTTCAGCCTCTTTAACTAATCGTTCCGGTATTCTTTACTCCTTCGATCTTTTTACAGTCGATTTCATTGATTTATTTCGCATTATTTTAACTGCATCATTTTTCAAAAAGGAGGAGTTTCAAATTTTGTATATAATGATTTGTTTCGGCAATTTTCTCTATTCTATCTGTTCGGAAAAAATAAGATATCTTCCCTTTTTGTTGAGAGACTTCAAAGAAGAAATTAGGAATCCCAATAAATATAATTTTTATTTATCAACTAGTTTCCCTGCTCTGTAGCTTTTCCTGCAAACTACCAAAAGATTCTGAATTGTAGAATAAATTATTTAAATAATAAAATAATATCTTCATTGGAACCGCTAAGTTTTTATTTTTAGCTAAGTAATTTTGCATTGAAATTTTACAGTCTTAACATCAAAAATCGCTCACAAAATATTTTCCCCTTTTCGGTTTTTGGCTGTGCCTGATTTGATAATTTCTAATATTCACGTGTTGTAAAACTGTATGTTTTGCTTGTACGAAATTGAAACTTGGTTATGCTGGCACTCCGACTGAGCATAAATGCTTCAGAATTATCCATAGGAAAATTCCCGTATCTTCAGCCACCCATTTGTTTTCAATCTTCATTATTTGAAAATAATCCGTACTACTTGATCCTGTAAATTCTCTCTCCTATTGGATTCAACATGATCTCTCAGAAGTCTCCCCGAAGCCCCCAAATCTCCGAGCTCCTCGTCATGTGCAAATAGTCGCTGGATAGATTTTAATGACTGTCCCATCGCGGTGGCAACTTCCTAACATCAAAATAATCAATTATAAAAAAAGATGAAACCTCACATGTCCTCCTCATATGATAAGCTCTTACCTCCCTCCGTCTGTGTTTTTGGAGACTAGCCAACAGTTTTACGGGAATGCTGGAAAGAACCCCTCTTCCTCCAATTTTAGCAGTCACGCGTCGAACCCCCCAACCCTCCCTCCCTCGGCCATTACCTCCACAAAATTATAATGAGGACCGGAAAGTTTTCTTCCCATCCCACGTACTCCCGTTCCTTAGCGACAAGTAATCTCCCTCTGCTTTCCGTTTGTCGGCACTAATGAATTTCGAGGTAGCATTTGACCCAGCCATTGAACCTGCCATTGACTATATAATATGGAAGATTCAGTCGTCTCCGCAAAGGACCTTTTTAAATTCCCGGTGGGGCCTGTCTTCTCCTGCCAACCCGTCTTGATAAAAGATAAGGCCAATATTTATGTTCCAAGTCTAATATTTATTCAAGTAGATACGATCTCTTTCTGCTGAATGCCGTTTCGTACGAGTTAAAACAAGCCTCCATACAAATTGAAGCATTTAAGTATAAATTAATGTGAAATCGGGAAGGTTAAAAGAAAAGATTGCTTATGTACAGCTATGCAGATGCTGAGAATTTTGGATGGTTATTTATGATGTATTGATTACAGCTAACAAAGAGCTCACATTACCGCTAACTCTCATGATGTGAATATTCAATTTTGGTGGGGCAAATAACATCTTCTCGCCTACTTTTTTCGTTACAAAGCTGTTAGTATATACTTTCCATATTTCTTTCCTAGTTACCCTTTGGTCACTTTAATTTGCCATACGATTATATGAAAGTCACTGCTATGAGCTTTTAAACGCGAATTTAAGCGGTTAGTAAAGACTTTTCACCGTGGCTCAAAACAAATATTTAAAAATATACACTACTAAGGGGTTTTCCTCAAATGTACCATGCCACAGTCCCGTACCCCATGATATATATATATATATATATATATATAGTCGGTTTACGTCGTTCTACGTCTTCCGATTCCCAATTTCCATGCCTCCCGATCATTTCAGAGTTCTTCATATTATCCTCTATCTCTCATTTCTTTCTCTATCCCTTGTATCCAACTTTTCCTCGGTCTGCCTCTCCGCCGTCTTCCTTCCGGGTTCCACAGCATCATTTGTTTCGGGAGTCCTTCATTTCCCTTTCGTTTGACGTGGCCATACCACCTCAACTGCTGCGTTATTATTTCATCTATTATCGTATTATTAACATTCATTATTTCTCTAATTCTTTCATTCCTTACACTTTCTTTTTTTGATTTTCCGGCTGCTCTTCGCCGGAAGTCCATTTCAGTCGTCAGTAACAGTTTTTCTGATTTCTCCGTTAGTGGCCATACTTCACCGCTGTAGGTTACTACGCTCTTTACTATGGTATCATAAATTCCATTTTTGTTTTCAATGGATATTGTATTGACCCACAATAAGCTATTTAATAGTGTTATTGCTTTTTTGCCTTTATTGCATATATCCCTAATGGCTGCCTCCATTGTTTTACTTTCTACAATTTACATCCCTAGATATTTATACTCTTTAATTAAAAAATATTTCGGCACGCCATTAAAATTCACTTAGGTCGCAGATGGTGTAACCTGCTATACAACAATGCAGACCGTGTTCAAATTTCGGTTAAGTCTCACCTTTCTTTTTTCAAAGTCTATTTAAAGCCTTACGTTGATTTTGCGTTAAAAATATGGCTGGTTGTGCACAATGCTGATTGTGGTGTTTAAAACTTGAATGTGAGATTCACAATACAAACCTTAAAAAAACCTAAGTAAATCCATCGATGGTTTAGGGTAAAAAATAATCTTTTTGGCTAATATTTACGCTGAAAATGTTGCCAGATCTAATTTTTAGGACGTAGGCATCCTGTCATTCTGTCATATATCCTACCAGTTAATACCAGATGTCGTGCTTTGTTTTCTCTTTACTCTACTCTATTTAGGGTTTTGTGGTGTCACACCATTACATTCGTCACACCATTGTCCCTGGACTTAATCAAACTCACCAATCATTTTGCATGGTGTTTTATGTTCATTTTTCCTCTATTTACTGTGTAGTTCTAGCAAAAATGTATTTTACTCCCTACAATTCTCTCTCTCTTCGCTAACCTCCCTCCTCAATCATTCACCTACTTCTCTAACCACATTCTCCTCAGATTCAAATTGTTGTAAATAAGAACTCGTAACTACAAAATGAAATTATGCGAGGCATTGCAGAACAACACAATATAATTTATACATTCAATGAGTTTATTCATTTTGATTTGAAGTTTGAGCAAAATGTTCGCATGGAGACCGCGAAGAATGTAAAATTCTTATCAGTGCTTTATCCAGACAGAAATATAGAATACCTGCTTATTATTGATTCAAAATTCAAATACGTATCAGACACAACTTACCCTATTTTTAGGGTACTAGCTCTTTTCTGCAGTTTAAATTCATGTGAGAGTATTTCTGCTTGTATATATCCTGTTGGTCGGGGCTCCTCTTCCCATCTCCTTCATCACCAACTATGACTGGGGATAAAAATTCTACGCCGAATCATTAGCGTGGGATCAGGACAGCCGCCAATCAAAACGTCATTGGATAACGGGTTATAGAAATGAGGTGTCAAAACTTCACGCGTGGGTACACCGGCTCAAGATTTTTGCCTGATGGGAAAAGCGATTTCATCACGCTTCCAGCATGGGTGAATAGGTAGAAGTCCGCCCATCCTTACCCACCTTACCTTACTCGAATCCAATCATTGATTTCCATTAAATTCGTCTGTGGCCATGCCAAGCAATTGTAAGTGAACGTGTGAAGAAAATGATAAAAAAATTCTTTTCCAACAACGCATTTAAATGTGTGTTGTGAAGCTATTCTTTTTTTTTCATTTTAAATATGTGATAGGAGTGAGTGTTCAAATTTATATTGAGTAAAACGATTAGATGATTTTCTGTGAAACATTTTCCCGCTGGTCTTTCAAATTTTGATAAAATCATTCATCCTCTCTTGAAATGTTTCATCCATGATAAGTGTAAAGCAAGGTTGGTTAATATCTGTTCAATGTGTTTTTCAAATAAAAAATTTCAACAATTAATATTGGTTCCGGAGACTCATACGCTTCCAACAATTATTAAATTATAATGCACTATTTGACATTTACCTTTTTGGAATGGTATCTGGTAGGATATATATTTTTAGTGCAGTCTACACGTTACCCATTCAGATATATTTTTCCCAAATGAGAATTCAAATCGTTAAATGTCATAAAAGTAAACGATAAAGTCTTGAAGTAGAAAAGAAGCCGACAAAATCTAAAATACAGTAATATATTTCGGATTTGATATATAAACTTAAGATCTTTGAATTTAATGAGCGTTATTTACTCGGGCTATAGGATAAATAAAGATTTGTGTCACCATAATGAGTACGCCTTTTGGACTTGTCTCTGAGATTCCGTTTTGGGAAAAGCCAAATTTGGAGCCGGTTCCTGCTCATGGAGTGGATAGAAAGCCATCCAAAGGCATAAGTTATCGAATGCGATATTGCTCTGGCCTGCATGGTAGGTATGAAGGAGATGTTTGGGCAAGCTTGTGGCTTTCAGCGAAGCAGTATCTATTTCTTATAAGTTAAGCGCAGCGCAATCAATGCTGCATCATTAGTGCATACATTCCATCAATGATGGTTTTTTTTAAAAACGATCTATTGTGAAAACACAGTGTATCACACGGTGAAATAATGTTGGAATAACTTAGTATTTCACAGCGTGGAAGCTAATAGTTGTTAATTATTTGTCCATTGCATCACTTTTTTTTAACAATTTTTGTGACTTTTATCCGAGAAAAAAATTCTTATTTCTGTTGTAACAATGAAACCAAACTGTTGCATTTTTATGGGATTGCCACAAATATATGGTTGTTAAGTGCTAAAGTGGGATTATAAATCCGTTTAAGAGAATTTTGGAGCGTTTCTTTTTTATCTCCCGTAAATCAGCTGTACTCAGTGCTCTCGAGAATTGCTGCCACGTATAAACGAATATTAAAACTTTGGGCTTGGTTCACAATGATGGCTCACTTCTATAGATGAAGTCCTCCATGCATAGAACTACACTTATCCCACATAATCCATCGGCCATCTTAAGAAATTCCTGAGGTTTTGTTTATAAAAAATGTTCATTTTTCTATATTTTAAATGGAACAGAGAGACGGCTTCATGTTACTTAATTTTCTTAATCATCACTTATTGAGTGGCCTTTTTCAGCTCAAGGGATAAAATTACACGGTCACCTTGTCATGTGTAGCTGGTATATGTATTCTTAAAATTAGGATGAAGGTATCAAGTTGCTTATCTCGAACTTGCCAGCTGAGCAGAAAATCGCCCATGAGAAACATAGGGAGTGTTCTCACCTGACATTCTTGCCTTCAACCCTAATTCGACTTTTGCGTTGTAGCGTCCCTGTCTTCGGGTTGTCTTGAGATTAAGTGTCATCGCCCGCTAAGACGTTTGGGATAAAGTCACTCGTGAATATATGATCTCCCGCCTTATTTCCACAAAGTTCCAGGTACGAATGCAGGTAAGAAAAATGAGCACGTTCGGATGATCCATCTCTCGGAAAATCATGCGTAAGAAATCTTCTGGCTTAGTTTGGGTCTGTATCCAGTTTATGCGCGAAAAGAATCATGGAAAAGAAAGTCTTATACAAGCGTCGTCTTCATTACATTAAGGAAAGCATTACTTTCCAGGTATTATGGTAAGATATGCTACTCCTATGATCGAAAGGGTAATTTACGAATTATAGTAATATGGCTGCAGAATTAAAACCTTGTTACTGATTTTTTAATCTAGGAAATTATGAGTAGATTATTTACTAAAAATAGCGGGATAAAGGTCTTTTGCACTTTTATTTTTTACTGAGTATTATTCAACGTCATCGCGTGTTCAATAAATAACTACATTAAACTTCAACCCGAAGGTAAGTTTAAGACAATTTTCTTGTGGTGTAGTTCTTTTCGGGTAAATGATTGTGGCCCACAAGTTCAGACTCACGCAAATGTGTGAGTCTGAGTGGTGGAACGCTGAACGTTGATACTGTTGCTTTTTGCCATAAGTTAATGAGACCTTCACTGTATTCCTATATGATCTCTTATGCATCATTAACTTAATTCATGGTTCTTCTCGGTGCCTGTCGTTTTGTGAGGTAAACTTGCCATTCCAGATGCTTAGTTCATTTGAGCATTAGATTTGGAAAAAGTTCCGGAACTCTTCTTGATGCCTGTTCTTACTTAGAGTTCAATTTTTTCTTTTTTCTGGGACTTGGAATGAGATTATATGGAAGGCAAATTTCCTGCTTCTAGTTTGGGAGTTTGGAAAACTCAATGCATCTACACTCTCCATGTATAATAAGTTTGGAACCATAAATTTTATATTATTTCTACCAAAAGCATATCCAAAAATAATCCGAATTAAAAAAAGTGATTTCAAACTTTCGAATTACATTTTTGCGTGATTTTCGATGTTCCTCAGGTACAGTGCTGTCTAGGCCTATAAATATGTGGTCAAATGAATAATTTTTTTTCAGCCTGTTAGTGTCCTCCTAAAACACAAGAGTGTTTTAAATAATACCTTCCTTGTACTTTCTTAAAGATAAACTTTTGAAAAATAGTCTTCAACGGTTTGAGAAACATAATTGCCCGCGGAAGTAGGTCGTGTTGTAGAGCTTTTCAAATGTTACGTCCACGAAATCGCAAAGGAGGCAGTCCTGGATGCGTTTAATCTCCCTTGTAGAGGGATTAAGGCTAACTCAGAAGAAAGATGAGACGAGGCCGGAAGAAACAAAAGGGGATGGAAGATTTAAAGCAAGGATATAGTCCGGAGAGAGGAGAAAAGGAGTAGGATGAGGTCGCAAAGCATAAGGGTTGTCATTTCGGCGCTGGGCAGTGGGTGAGGTGGGGTGCGGTGCGGCGTTGTGGAGGGTGGAGAGGCGACATCAGACGCAGGATGTCGAGTCTCGGACGTCTGAGGTGAAGTTTACGACGCGGAGCAGCAGTTGAGAGCGGGGGTAAGGGAAGACGGTGGTTGGGTGAAAGGGAAAAGGGGCGACAAGAGATACGGAGGTGAAAGGGAATCCGTGGGAGGGGGCCTTGGTTGGTCAGCGTCTTGGCTTCTACTGCTTGAGGAGTGTCCGAGGAGGGGGTGGCTTTCGAGGGGGATGTTGGGAGGGAGGTAAGGATGGCAGGGGAGACTCGAGAGGAGTACTTACGGGGTTTGGGAGAGTGGGAGGGAGGGCTGGTTTTCGGGAGGGGTGGAAGTCGTATTATGTGGCGGCATCTAAGGGTGAAATGGGGCGAACAGAGTAGGGAGTGGGAACAATAAAAAAGAGAAGGACGGTATCTAAGCGATTTCCAGAACGAACGGGGGTTGGTTGTCTGTGTCGGGGTCGGACCGATAGAAGAGTAGGGGGAGTGAAACGTCATCCCCAGGATGGGGGCAAGTTTTCGGGTGAAGCTTCGGGAGCGAGTTAAAAACAACAATGTTATTTGGACCGGCGCGGCGGGAAGCGGATTTTTTTTACGAGTCTATTTGGATTTTATGGCAAGGGGGTCGATTATTGTGTCTGAGAAGGCTTGCGAAAAAAAGGGGATAGTTTTCGTGCTTTTTCCCGCGCTACTGAATGCTCATATGAGCGTGGTTCTTAAATATTTGATGACGGCCTCGGCAACCAGGCTGGCTTAGCAATCCAAGGGTCATGGGTTCTAATCCTATGTTGGCATGGATACTGGGATACTGTGTACGCCCAGTAAACACGGTGTGATACAACTTGAGCAGCCGGAGCTCCTAAAACGGAATATCTACTCAAGATATTTGGTTTATTATCGCTTATGCACATTAATATGCTCTATATCGATTGTGAATTCCCGATTAGAATCGATTTAGTATGGAAATTCAACTAATGGACGGAGGAAAGTCCGTTAATTTGGAGAGGATGAAGTTAAAAGCGGCTTATTCTTGGGCCAACAACCCGTGGTGCGAAATTTTTAGAGCCTATTTGGATTGCATTACAAGGGTCATTGATGATGACTGAGAAGGTCTGGAAAAGTTATAAATGCATATTTATAAGTACCAGCTAAAATTGATATTGTGCGTGGTTTTCATATTTTGAAACTCAATAAAAAGTACATAGCCATTAGTTTTTTTTAAATTTTTTAAATTGTTGGTAACGTCCCCCTCAGCTTTGCACTACGCCATAGGTCTTGTGTTGTAATGCAGTCTTGTGTATGTGTATTTTTTTCCCTAATTATTGAGATTGCTAGATTGATCAATTGTCTCATCTGAGCTAGGAAAGTGTTCGTTTATAGATCGGCGTTTCCGGAAAATAAATTATTTTCTCTCTCCTGTTACGCTTCAAAATTGGTAATGGAATACGGTTTAACAGGATAACTAGAATTTAACAGCTAGGAAACTTGAAACAAAAGTCTAGTTTTAATCATAATTGTTATGGAGTATTCAACTCATACAATTCGAACCGATGATTCGTAACATTTTTTGATCGTCATCATGGCTAAAAATTCAAAATATTTAGAAAACCAGGGGGGTTATTTTTTAATTTTACTTATGTGAGAATACGTCATAAAATACGAAAAATTAAATCATTAAATCATTTTTCGTAGTTCCACTCCGATACCAAGTGACCATCTTTGGCTTTCAAGTGATGATCCGCAGGGTTTTCTTTGATTAATCCCCTCTTTCGACTTTTGATCCGTTTCATTTGCCTCCACCTGTCATTATTTCCATCTCGCCTGTCGAAAGGAACGTGAAATGGAGCCACCATCGAACCTTGACCGAACGTGAGCCGATCATTATGGACGTTCGGTGGTTTCACTCAACTTAAGGGAATTCAACGAAACTTGCTGGAAGCATTAAGTATGTTTTTTTAAATCTACCTGAATTTTTTCAAAATTATTTACCGCAGATTTCTTAGGATATTTGATGTGGAAGTGGGCATGAAATTACATGAGTTCTTATGGGAACGCGAGGTGCGAATAGCTTTATTCATCGAAAAAGAACGTTTTCTAGTTAAGAATAAGAAAAACAAAAATAATTTAAATCATCAATAGAAAAATGCATGAAAATCGCTTGATATAATTTATTTTTATTTTTTTTTGTTTTTCTTATTCTTAGCTAGAAAAAGGTTCGTTTTGATGAATTAAGCTACTCGTACCTTGTGTTCCCATAAGAACCCATGTAATTTTTTGTCCACTTCTCGGTCAAATATCATAAGTAATCTGCGGTAAATAATTCTGAAAGAAATCAGGTAGATTTAAGACAACATAAGTAATGCTTCCAGCAAGTTTCGTTCCCGAAAAGAGTACCTAATTTAAAAGGTGAGACCATGGCTTATACATACATATGTCTATGTGTCGTGGGTGAGACTACAAAATAACCCGCAGGTTGCAACTAAATATTAATTAAAGGATTTAAGGTTTTCCCGGCGAATAATAATCGTAAGGTTTCTCGGGTTTGACACCGGGTAAGGTTAATGAAATACATCAACGTTCCGATGGTTGACTCAGCCATCGTCATCAGGATAATGAGTCGAACGAGGATGCTGGCAGTTATATATAGCCGCAGATGCACTATTGTTGTGGGAGCCGTTACGTTTGAATTTCTTCAATTACCGGTCTCCAAGTCTTACTTAAGTTGAAGCCCTTATCTCTATTGATGTTATTTTGTTCTACCTGTATCAGTGCGGCTTCTTTTGTTATTCTTTCCCAATTTAAGTAGCGTAGTGATTCATTATCCTGAAGACGATGGCTGAGTCAACAATCGAAACGTTGATGTATTTTAATAACCTTACCCGGTGTCAAACTTGTGAATCTAAGAATCAAGATTAATTCTCGTTAATTTGAATGCTAAATACAGAATACCTTAACTTAATCAATTTTGGCCTAATTTTAATCTAAATGAAAAAAAAACATTCATTTTGAATTTCCTAACCAGCATGCATACACACTTTAAAAAATATGCAAACAATTTAGCATAGATTAGCACTTACAAATTTACAAATAGTGGTAACAATGGAAATTGCGTATTAATTACTGCGAATTAAGTTTGAATCCTTGATTCCTCATATCGCCCGTGTGAAGGTATATTCTCTGAAAATTGTTTTATCTGTTCACAGATGACATAAATGTTGGAATGAAGAGTCATTTCACCGAGGTGGAATTTTCGTACAGTTCTGGAGTAAAGCCGAAAAAACAATGTAGTTGGGGACTACGAGGAGCTTCTTTTAATGAGTTAATATGGGTTTTATTGCAAAAGCCGGTAATTGTGACTCAGAAGGCTCAGGAAAAGGGAAAGCTGTAGCGAGTTTAACCAATCCACTGACTAAGGACACCATTGGTGCGAAAATCCAAATTAAATAAATAGGCTTCTTCTCTTGATAAATTCGATATGCTGATCCCAAATCCGGGGAGCGATCGCGGTCTTCCATAACGCGTGCGCTCGCTTTATCTTTATTTTCAAATTGCGATCGTGAGAGCATGGCAGAGCTTGGCTTGGCGACGACTTGATTGGTGTCGTATTGCTTAAATTCTTGGCTGGAGCATTTGGTAAGGATTAACTGTAAGGCTGCCAAACATCGTTATCTTTGCGGAAATTGTTCTGTTAGCATGTTGAAGATGTTTCTGACTGATTTTATGTCATTTGCGTTGCATGTCTCTTAGTATTAAATAAAAGGTTGTACGAGGCGGATGACTGCGCACTTTCTTCCAATCATATCCAACTATTCCCGTCATGAAAATACAAACGTGCTCGTTTCATCTTCAATACTTGATCGCTATCTTGAACATGTAATATGAGTTTGTTCCCTAGGTTGACGGAAATAATCAAATATACCACTCGTTTGGGACGTGCGGATTGCAATGTGGGGACTGTTTCATTTATTTTTTGTATCGATGACGGCAAAGGAGGTCTGTACCGGGGCGAATCGGCAGGCAGACGTGGTGAAAGGGACTGGTTTCGACGGGCGCACTGACCGAGGGCGAACAAAGAACGCGAACTAAAAGGAACGAAGTTGAAAGGGCAAGATTGTCGATAAAGATTCGAGATAGCACCAGCGAGAGATGTCGATATGGTGTGGGATATGGGGGGACGCAAGTGGATAGGGGTGAAGAGAATGGCAGGGGTTTCTGTATCCGTGGGGGTTTTGGAGTGAGCATGGAAAGGAACATGGTTGGGGCGGGTGGGGGGCATGTTCGGATGGAAATAAATTGTAAGGGCCATTTAGGGGTGGTGTAAGGATTTTGGGGGTTCATGTAGGAGGGAGGAGGATCGAAGAGAAGATAACATCCGATAGCGCAGGGGAGGTGGAGGTAGAAATCCTGCGACATCATAAGTTTATGAATTACGTTGTGTGTGTTGAGATTGCTATTTTTGGGGATGAGGGATCCATAAAGTGTTGGCCTTTGCTCTATTCATACATAGAGAAGCGAAGTTCAATGGAGGATTTTTCGGAAATCGTTTAATGTTTGTGACTAAGTTCATCAGTTGGACCTATAGTTCACTGCGCATTAAATTCCTATGAATTTCATTTCTAATAAATAAAATTTCCCTATCTTCTTAATACTACACCAAAATATCAGCCACTTACCGTTCTACTTTTCGAAATATTTGACAACAAATCTAAGCTGGTACCCGTAGATTTTGCGCTCCAGAGAGATATTATTGAAAAAATGTGGAAGTTTTGACTCACAGATCGCGTCTTAACATCCTCATTAATGAACATATAGCTTTTGGTTTCCTCAATTACATTAAAACGTACATTCATTACTTTCCAAAGCATAAGATGAGAATAGTTTGTGCGAGATGTGGGTGTGGAGAAAAATGGAGAAAGTGCGGAGGACAGAGAGGAAGACGAACGAGGTAGTACTTGATATGGTGGGTGAGGAGACGACACTTTCGGAGAAGATTATGGATAGAGAAAGAAGGTGGCTGGGAGAGGTTATTAGGGTCGAAGGGTTGTTTAAGCTCGTGGTAGAAAGATTTTTGTTGGGTATGCAGTGAAGAGGGAGAAAGATTATATGCACTATGGACAAAATGAAGAAGGTTTTTTATTCAATGAAGCAACAACTCGTTTTTAAAAAAGGTCGTTGCTTCAGTCAACCTGACAAGTCTAATTTATACTATTTATAAGACCTGAAAATTACACAAAGAATTTTGTAATTACTTCCATTGATTATATCCACGTATAATTAAGCTGTCTTATCTCTTTAAACTAAGGTAGCTTGATTTCTCTTATATACATTAATCTGTCTTCTCTCTTTTATCTAACGTAACTTCATCTCTCTTACCTAACGAGAGGCATTATAGTATTTCATTAATACTAAACAGTTAACATAGAGTTTAAACGGATATCGAGTAATTCGTAATATTATTACCTCCAAAGTTTTAATGATGGGTTAGCTCGTATTGCATTCCTAGTCGAAAAGCAAAGAAAATATGATAGTGTCATTTGCTTCCAATGACATTTTAGGCTCTATGATTTTTCCTGTCCTACCTTTTCTACCACTTTCCTTACATTGCAACCTTACTTCGCTTATGTCATTTCAGGAATTTTCTTTCTGGCTTTTGCCATAGTACTCGCCTCATACCCGAATAGTGCTATTTGTTGCATTAAGCTACTTAATCATTCATTAATTTTAAGTTTCTCTAGGATAAATTGATCCAGAGGATAATTCATTCATCCGAAGTTAGTATTTGTGACTTCTAAGTAAACTATATCAGGTCTTCATTGTTTTGGGTTGTGTTATTAGTAGCACCTTATGATCAGATGCCACATTTTTACAGCCAACATTTTTCTCTCGGTGACGTTACGTGCTAAGTTCGGTACAGATAGAAAAATGATCGCAATCATTAACCTAATCAACTAAAATGAATTGTGCTCTTATAAGTTTAATAATATTAGTTATATTTACTACTCATCGAAGTGTACTTAAAACCTATTAAGGCTAAATTAATTATTTTACATCACACGCATGGAAATGTGGACCTATCTCTGCGCACGATACTAACGGATAGTGATGAAACCCAAATATATGTTAATCAGGAATTTTCTGTCTATTTATAATGCCTAGCTTTAGATCAAAATGAAGTAAAAGAAACTAGGAGGAAGTTGGGAAAAACATCGTTTGTTCAAGGAACGAACAATGTTATGGCTTTCTTCAATACTGCAATGCTGAACGTCCGTATTTTCGAGCAGTTGGTGTTGTTACCAATATAGTTTGAACGTACACTTTTCAAGAGCATAAGCTTGAAAGTAATAGTCTATGTTAGTCGAATGCATGACACAAAAAAGTATATTCTCCGTAACATATCATACGATTGTTATTGAGAGAATCACAAAGTGCACTCAATGCGGAAAAACCTAATTTCCAAGGATTGTATTTCTTAGTTTGGAATGGGATGAAAGTCGAAAAAGATCAGATTTGGAGGCAAAGAGGCACTCCCACGAGGAAGTAATGGCATGGTAGCAGGAAGGAAACTGCTCATATGGCGTTCCGTTTTTTCGGCAGAGGGAAAAAGTAAAAACCAGATGATGCAGGAGCGGGAAGGTGAAAACGTTTCACATGAAAAAAATCTGCTCCAATGCGGTGTCTGTGGGTATTGCACGCCATATGTATCCTAGGGTCTGTCCACATGGTCCCCCGATATTGGATAACACTCAATAGTATCGTCCTTTCGCCGACTGCTTCCCCCCCTTTCGTAAAATATGAGATATTGGGGTCGCTGTTTCTGTATGTTCTAGGATAGAAAAATTCGTGGGAACAAGTCCATATTCGTCCCTTCTGCGGAACTCCGGGGATAAAATTTCATCCGAACTTAGCCCTTCTTCTTTTTAACAACTCCGTGACATTATTTATAGGGAAAGAGTCGTTTCCCTTAGATATAAGTATATATTTATGAGGGTCGTCTGTATTACCGACACCCGTCCTATTAAGCTTAAGTTTTTATAGTATGTTTTTTCATATAAAAAGCTCTTTTCATTCGTTAAATACCATTATTATTTGTTGAATTCATCTAGGAAACAGTTATGTTATTGTCCCAGGATTATATTTTACAATGGGACCAGCTTCACAAATGTGCGTATGGTAAATAACTACTAGTGTAATTATTTACTTTATATGGTAATTAATTAAAAATGTAATAATCACAGTGTTTTATGATTTCACACTTATATTTTATTTTATAAATCTTCATTCACTTAGTTATCATAGAAATTTAATAATAATTAATAACAAAGTGATATTACATTTACATAAAATTCAATTCAAAATAATTACTGCATTTTAACATATTTTCATAATTTTTGAGATAATCACCATGGTCCAGACAAACCTCTTAGGGTTTGTCGGTAGGTTTTAACTTTAACCATATAGATTAGTTTTAATTTTTGAAAGTCAATATTGTCAAACATTTGTCACACATTACTAAACTCTTGAATAGCCATTTCTCGTAATTATTTACAGAAAAATAGTTGCCTCCCTTTACTTTGAGACAATGGGCTATGGAATATCCAGAAATTCTTCCTTAGTTTCTTTTTTGTAGAGTATATGAATATTTTTCTTTCTCATAAAGTAAAGGTAGGGTACAATCTCATTTCTATAACAAAATCGTACATTTTGCTGTGTATAATACCGGGGAACAATGTCCAATGTCTTACTTTTTAATGAAACCAAACACTTATTTGCCCCTGCGTATTATACTGCGGAAAGTAGTTTATCCCTGTCCCATTTTACAAAAACTGTATAAATACCTCTGTTTTCATTGTTGAAACATCATATTTTATATTGTACACAGTTGCGTAAATAAGACAGTATAGCGACTACAAATATGTTCCTTAAAATAAAAAATTTCGATTTCTCCAACACACACTCTTACTACATTCATCACTGACATTGTTTCAGTGACATTAATTATGAGATATTGCTGAAACGAAGGCGATGTTGGATTTTTGTTATCCCTTTGTATGCCTGAGTATTGAAAAAAGTAGTGTAATAACATTTTATTCCTTTTGTTTTACCGGAATTACAGCTAATGAACACTTTAAGCTTTTATAGTGAACTTTTTCGGATAAACAGTCATAGCCATACGTAACAATTGCGATTTTTTGTCTCTGCCGTTGTTGGAGCTCTGTGGGTGAGTAAGAAAACGAAATACGGGTAAAAAGAAGAGAATTTCATTTAAATTGCGAATATAATTTCTTGGCATAATTACTTTGTAAATAATTATTTCATAAAAACAGAAGTCTTCAGCCCGGAGGTTGTACCTATTATAACTTGTAGTAAACTATAGAGAACCCTGATAAACAGCAAAATTACTTGTCTTTGAAGATAGATTTCCCTATCCTTCTGTGGAATAGTACTTGAAAAGTAAGAAACGGTTGAATAAACGTTTAGCGATTGCGTATTTATCCTCAAATATATACCTTAGTAATATCCAAAATAACTGAAGCAGAGAAAAAATACAAATATACATTTCTATTTATTACCGTGGTTAGCGGAAAGAGGTAGTGATTTGCATAGCTACAGGCTTGTAATGATAACAAATTGAAGGCGCTGGAGGCTGTATTCCAGTTTACTGCTGATGATAGAGAATTTTCAAATTAGAAGCTGGCTCATAGCCTATCCTGTGATTCAGCGAGTATCAATGCATTATTTATGGCTGTTTGCTAACCTATTTTGTAGCAGTTACAAACCTAAACTAAAATTTCACCTATATCCTTTTCATGAGTCATGAGTTTATCCACCATAATGTAACTTTTGCTTTGGAGAAACAGGAAAAATCATCTTCATAGTAGTATGAAATCTACATAATATAAGACTACGTTAAAAGTTTCGGAAAGTGATCGTTTGCTTTATTACTCATTTTTCAGTTAAACATCCAATTCCCCGTAAAAAAATCATGGCTTTCGTTGTCGTTGTTTAAGTAACAGAAATTGTCGCAGAAATTAGTATCACTTGTAAAGAGCAGGATAAAATGTTGATATTAATTATATAATATATTGAAAACATTATTAAAATTTATTTTGGGATTATTGTTTAAAAAATGAGTGTTATTTTTACGAATGCTGACGTCTTTTATGCAGTACTAATGTTCATTTCGAGAAATAAAGTTGATATTTTTTTTAGAAACCCAAACGAGCAGGATTGCATGCAAAAATTCTTTACGTTATCGTGCGGTAAAGGTAGCAGCATTGGGGAGCGGAAACGGTTATTATATTTTTTTAAACAGGTCTTAAATAAACGAGAGCAACAGTTTGGGTATCGCGGAAGCGTGTCAGGAATTATGGCCATTCATTGGAAGATATTTCAGTGGACGAATGGCGTGAAACGCCCGCGGGGGATTCTGGGTCAAGAGGTCGTTGGAGCGTGAAATGCGACTTGCGTGGCGATCGTGATGAGCGATAAAGAGGGGACTGTGGGTGCGGAAACATTGGACAGCGGCAGTTCTACGGGCGGAGAAAGGATTTGGTTTTGGGAAATTGCCTGCGACGTGATGCATAAGATGAAAGAACAGGCTGAGGTTGGCATTTGCCACGAGGTTAGTCTCCGGAAGAATAAAAGTAGCTGTAACAATCCAGCCCACTTTAGGAGTGATAAACACTCGAATTTTGTTTTAATTTATCACCCTTCAGATTAAGGAGCTACTTTTTCATTGAGCTAGCAAATTAATAACAAAAATTATGACCAACAAATTAAATACTTACGGAATAAATATGTAAATAATTTGTTCAATATATATATATGTAATTCTAATAAAAGTAGAAAGTGAATGCTAATGCTTAATAAAAAAATGCATCAAACCGGAAAGGAAAATAGAAACTTATAAATAATTAACTGTGTCAATTTTGTGCCTATTTCTAATAATGATTTGAGTAGAGCCGATGTCGGATATCTCCTATGCCTTTCTTCATTCCCCTTACCGTCCTACCAAACTGCCATTTATTGCCTCAATAGTCTTCCTGTCCATATGTGTCTAGACTATGAACAAGGGCACAGAAAATTTGGTTTCATTTGCACGTTAACAACCTCTCCCTGAGGGTTGAGATTCTGCCCCTATTTGAATGTTTACCAATAGATCCTGAGGAGGTATAGGCCGATTCATGTTGAATATAAGAACTTAACTACTAAAGGACTTAGTATAAGAACTCAAGAGTTGGGCGCTAATTTCAGTTCACGTGGTGACAATTTGCCTTAATGATATAGCATAAGATAGAATTTGGTCCATGTTCATCTTCAATTTTATTCTCTACAAATTTCCAATCACGGAAAAGGGCGAGGAAAAAGCTTGAAGTTGGCCTATCATAATCGATCGTTGCTTCAGCTCCGGTGGAAAGGGTAAGTTCAAAATGTTTACATAGCTTCGATTGTAAAACTTGATTGGAATGCAAACTCAGGCTCTTAATTTTTAATTATCACACACGTATTCGCTATTTTAATCCTCAATTCAAAACAATGCCGCCGTAATATAGCAAGAAATTCCTCAAAGGCTAACTTAGACAGCAAAAGGAGTTTCCCTATCGGTTGAACTTATCTGACATGTACGGCATTGTGAACGATCGTGATTTGTTGATTTTATGTTGCGTCTTATTTTGAGGTATTCACAGGACTTTGCATTCATGTTCAGAAGAATATATTATTAATTCCAAGCGAATCACCAAGCAGAGGACGCGAAACGTCCAATGAAAACTCGGAAAAATACTGAGAAGCAGAAAATATTCTTCAGAATATTAGGAATTTATGTTGTCCTTACGCAGTCTTATTACATTCAGTGTGAATCTTAAGAAAATTGAAAACCTTACCTGGAGATAAAACAATGGCTAGTAACAGCAATTGATGAAACCATTTTCTATCTCACCTTAGTGGTCGTAATTATCTATCATTGTCTGATCAAAAAGGAACTCAAGTAAATAGAAATGGGATATATTTATTTATATATATATATATATATATATATATTTATATCTATTTACGTATATGTGTATCTGCATGCATATGTATATTTTTCTAACAGTCTATTATAGCTATACTCCTACGGTCTATTTTAGCTATCGAATGTGTTAGCAAGACATACATTTTTCAACTTAAAATTTATGCTTACTTGTCACCTCCGGACAAGTCCTTGCCTTTGGAGGACCAGGATATTTATATACGTCTTTCTCTGCAATGTGTATAATATTACATCGCATTTTCCTCCTACCTTATGAGCTTGTGTGTGTAGGTTGAAAAGAATAACTTATTTTGTAAGAAACATTATACAACCATTGTAACCAATGAAGGATTACCAAATTAAAGCAACAAAAAATGATTCGGCCTTATGGGTGTGAAAGAGAATGAAGTCGGTGGCGCGGGTTTATAATTGCGTGAGCAAAATCCAGTTGGGTGGTCCATCATAGCTGAGGGCAGGAGGAGCCTAAGGCTTCCGTGTTGTGCGTGCTTCGATGGCGTTGGATTCGTGACGAGCAGTCGGGGTGGAGGATAGCCGGGGGTCTTATGCGGAAGGAGTAGGAGTGTGCTGGAAATTTTAAAGTGGCGGAAAACGAGAGGGCGAACGAAAATGGAAAACATTTCGAATGCGTGGACCCTTGCCATAAATGCGTGGCTACAGACAGGAGCAGGGTTATGAACTGAAGCAGGCTGGTTCACGCGATTGCTCTCTTTTGGCAAATGACGTTCATACGAAGACCTCCACTAAACCGTGTACTGTTTTGAAGAGAAATATCATCCACACTTGGCGTCAATCCCTTCGAATCCAATTCGGGACTCTTGCCAGCGTCGGGCTAGAAGTCGTGATACACTGATCCAATTGCTCTGGTTGGCATGGCTCTCGAAGTGTCACGAGTTTCAATCCTGCGACAGCCATGAACTTCTTTGACGTCCATGCTTTTGCGGCAGTTTCATTCCGAGTTATGTTGTAGCCCCTCAAACAAAATCGTTACTTCCCAAAAATATTCCTAAATACCTTAAAAAAGTTCTTGACCACAATCCTAAGCATATCGATACTTCAAATATTAGTTACGTTTTTTTCGGACATTTTGAAAAATTTTTATTTTTATTGCTAATACCTCTTTGTTTTAAATTTATTTTATGAATATTTTTGAAAAAAAACAGCAAAGTTGAAAAATTCCTTGCAAAATTACTCTTTGTCGTCGATGCTCATATAGTCTAGTTGGGGTCTTCCTGTGCAATATTTTCCCTCAATTTATCCTTCAATTATTCTTTTAACTTGAGTATCGTGCCGAAGTAAATATCCAAAACGTTAAGCTCTTCTTTCTTTAATGATTCTTACTATGCTTATTCTTTCCTCTTGAACTCTTTCGAAGATTTCTTTATTTTTTTTCCTTTCTGTCCATATTACTTTCAGAATCTTTCTGTAACACCATCATTCAAAGGATAACATTCTTTTCATTTCACTTTCCCCTACAGTCCACGATTCGCTTCCATATAGCGCGACACTCCAAACGTAGGTATTCATTAAGTTTTTGCTTATGTCCAAAGTAATGCGTTTTGACGTTAGTAGAGTTTTCTTTTTATTGAATGCTAATTTTTCTGGGTTGATTCTGCATTTTATATCCCTTGTGCTTTTTCCATCCCACGTAATTTTACTTCCCAAATAGTTACATTTTTTAACTTGTTGTAGGGTAACATTTTCAAATTTTACATTTGCTGTTATGCTTTCCTTTTTATCGCAGACCTTTGTCTTAAGTTTGTTAATTTTCATGTTGTAATCATCATTTCTCATTACTTTGTTCATTACCTTCAATATTATTTTCTGATCTTCCTCACTTTCTGCTAACACAGCTATATCATCCGTGAATCTAAGCATACCCACTCTCTCCTCGTTTACTTTCATTCCAAATTCTGTCTCTTCTAACTCTTCTCTTATCCAATACTATCCCTTATAAAATTCTTAATTAATTAATCCTCCAAATTTTGGAATTTCAATGTTATATTTTTCACTTCTAGTAAAAAGACGAAATAATAATAACAGTATTAACCTGTTTACTGTCATATTCTGGAGAATTTGTTGGAAGCGATTATTTTCTTGCCTGAAATTTCAAGGTACAAATGTTCATTACTACATACGAAAGTCAGCATAAAATGTGGCATAATTCAATACCTTTGCTGTAAATTTCCAACTGAATGTATTTATCTTTCATTCGCTGAATTTTGTAAACTTTCTTTAGGTATTAGTGTCTTTCAAAATTGATTCATGTGGTGATTTTAGGTAATATAGCCACATGCTCATTCATTTTAATTTGATTGATTGGTTTTATAAGCTACCTACTGATTAGAAGAAGGCTCATTCCTATCCATTCAAATTTTCCTTACCACCCTGATTACTTCTATAAATATTCTCCTCCACCAAAATAATCTTTTTCACTATTTCATTAAAACAATGTATTTCAGAGTTACTATACCCTCAACAGACAGAAACTCGTTTCTTTACCAGATTTCTAACGATTTACGATGGGGATCTAACGATGGGGAAGACGTAATTTAAACAAAACAAATAAACGTATAAATGTTATAATATAAACATCTTTCGGAAAATTACTACATATCCCTTAATTATCAATATAAATTTCAACTGCATCTCGGCTGAATACGCCAATGTATTTTATTTGCTAGTATTGTCTCCGTATTGACCATTATTGACCTTTTGATCGCCAAATATTGAAAAAAAAACTTTCGGGCTTTCTTTCCTTTTGCAAAAGTAGTATCTTCTCCATTTTTTCACCTTTGCGGTACAGTTTTATTTCTCAGTTGTAAAAGTCAATTCTCCACCTTTGAGAATTTGCAACTGGAATCGAAAAAATAAATGACTTTTGTTGCTTTATTGCTGAAAATATGTTTTTTCAAAACACTTTCTTAAAACAGCCATTGACGCTGGTTTTCTTCTCTTATTTTAATTTTCATGAGAATCTCGGTTAATTGTGCATTATAAGAGTATGCCAGTCGTCTCGGCGGACTTGGCGAAACCCGGAAGGCCTTTGAAGTGATTTGGAAGGATCACCAAACTGACGCTTTCGGTTTCAGCCGCGCGAGCATGCATGATAAACGCGTCATATGAAGTAGAAAATTCGCCTCGCTCTCACCAAGAGGAATTGAAAAGGCCGGCAGAAGGCCTAGGGGCGGGGGGGACTTATACAGACGCCCTCTTTTATCCGCAAGAGAGGGAGACCGCAGAAGTCGTCCCAACAATTTATCATCATTTCGCGCCCGGCGCTTGCCTCCTGTCAATTTTTCTCCCGTTTTCCTCGTTGTTTCTTCCCGCTAATGCGGCGCCCCGCGGTCGTCAGGGAGGGGTGGGGGTGTCCCTGAACTCCCCTCTACTCTACCCTCGGACCCCCCCTTTACAACTCTCATACCCTAACTCCCTCACCCTCCTCCAAGCGTTCCCTCAGCTCACGTCTGGACGTCAACCCTTCCACCGTCTCCGGGACGTACGTACATTTATCTCCTTTTTGGACGTGGCCGGCGTTTGAGGTCGGGACGAGAGGAAGGGCCTTTAAGGGCCTCCTGGTACGGCCTCCCGTTCATCTCCGAAGACCCCCCTCTCGACTCCATGCCGTCAGTGAAGCCGACGGAAGCGACGAAGTAAGTTTTTTCGTTTGGGTGTGCCGTGCATATATTGACGGAATTGAGCGAAAAATATCTCCGATATTTCCCCTGCCAATTCTCCTGGTTCCGCCGGGTGATAACCCTCCTATTAAATGAAATTTCTATACGCGTTTTAAATGTTTCATACCGTTTTATCATTTTGCTTGTGTACGCCCTTGCTCGATATAAATAACGTTTGACATAACAGAGTATAACCTGCCCAAAAAATATCCCAGGGTCGTTGCTCTGACCTTAGCGTTGGCCTAAGATTTACCCTTTAGTGTTCAATTAGTCAATTTCTCCACTTAGCAACTGTGGCATTTAAATGTTTATTTAGTGCATTCTTTATTAATAACCTGTACTGCAAAATGAAAATAAAATTTACATCTCCTCTATCGTCAATTAAAGGACTAGCTTTAGCATCAAACAGCAATTTGATGAGAGAAATATCTACTGAATTAATATCTAGGGAAGTAAGATCCCCTCAAATGATAAGCCAACTGCAGTAGAAAGGGTTGAAACTTGCCGGCCGTATGGCCCTTTACTAACGGTCGCGGGTTTGAATCCCGCCTGGGGAATAGATGATGAGCTTTTCTATGGAATAAGGCCTTCAGTTTATCAATGTAATAGAAACTTAACAGTCAAGAGTCCACTAATAAGCGATGTCTAATGTTGCACAAATCATAATAAAATATTAGGGGTCAAATAACCCCTAGCAGTCCTTATAGGTAGTGTGAAACCCCCGTCCTCCTAGTGTAAAGGACACCCATGGCAGACGTTGGATGCACATCACGCAGACATCCCCTATGTTTCATGGTTCTGGCAAATCACCTTTCATTGACAATATTGTTTAAATATCACCAGATCACAATGAAAAACGTATATCAATTCTGGAATTCATATAGCATGCTCTATTTTTACTCAAGGCTATATTCACGCAATTTTTTTTCCATAGATTCCCCCTACTCTTCCAAATCAGCGTTCGTTTTGACGCAGGTGGTATATGCATATTTTTAACCTTGAGAAAGACATTGATGAAACAGGTGGTACTGCTGGCACAACGTGACACAAAGGACAAAATATGTTTTTGCAATTCCTAAAAAACAGGAAAGACTCCTTGAAATTTCTAACCCTTTGAAAAATACGGGAAATGTCCTTCATGTTGTCAGTGGTTGGGTATATTTCCTTGATTATGCCTGATTAACTTACGGCCGGGAATATTGTCAGATTAGTTTAGCATACTCAAAATATTCATCCTGATTTACGTCTTATGGTTCAATGTAATATTTCTCTTCAGTCATTGAAAAGGTTACTTGAGTTGACATTTGAACACTGCACTTTAAACTATTTTTTTCCCTCATCCATACTAAATTGTACACTTTGTTTTTTTTCTACAGTTTTAATTAGTGGTACGACGCGTTACCTGATGATGCCTTAGATCGGCGAAACGCGTCTTACCGCTAATTAAAACTGCAGAAAAAATACAAATTGTATAATTTAGTATGGATACTAATAATTTCTACAAAGTAAAGCCTAAAACTAGAGTGTATTTTTTTCCTGGTTGTGTAAAGATTTTATTTTTTTCTCTTTCGTTGATATTCAAGCATATATTCTGTTTATTTGATTAAATTCATGCGCAAAAATTTGCATGCGAAGCATGTATGGCGACAGTTAGGTATTATCTGCGTTTCTGCGAGGGTAGTCTCTTTTCATCATAGAGACCATATTGTAATCTGGTTTTAAAATCCAAGCTGTTGTAGGAAGCATGAAGGATATGTAGTACTATTAATGACGCTAAATCTTTGTTTTTGTGACTGAACCTCTCAGTAATTAATCAAATATTCATATTGGTTTAACTTGAATCCGATACAGTTTCAGGCAATACTTCGTGGAAGTCAATCATACTGCGAGTAAAGGATTGAACACTGCAGCTACCACTTAGATATTTATTTAGCACGACCATGATTTCGTAGCAGTGCTACATCATCAGGATCTGGCCTCATCTCAGCATCATCAGGACCTGATGATGTAGCATTTCTACGAAACCATGGTCGTGTTAATTAAATATCTAAGTGGAAACTGCAGTGTTCAATCCTTAACTCCCAGTTAATTTGAATCATTTGCTGCACGTTGCCCGCTGAAAACGCATTCATTACCTTAGTTTTTTTGTGGTTTGATAAAATATTTTGTTGAGTTACAAATGATTTTATTAAAATTATGGATTTTTTAACTAATAATACCAAGCGTAACACTTCTGACTTGAATTTTGGGTTAGAAGTATATCAGTTTATTTCGCATAAGGTCTCTCTGAAGCGTATAGTTGTACCAAATCCCTTTGGAAAACGGCTACAATAATTTTGGAAAATGTCTTGAAAGTGCTGTATTTAGTGGTAAATATATTAATGTATTTAGATAGATGAGAATAATTTCATAATAATTAGGGCAAATTCGTTAAGTATAATGTTAAATGATCGTTCAGCTTCACTATAATTTTGAGATCATTGACACGAGGGCGTGACGTGAAAACAGAAACAAACAAGAGTGCTTCCCGTAACTTTGCGCTCGTAACATTATTTTATCTAATGTGAAATGTTTGCCAGTTGAGAGGTTACCAACGGGCACTTGTACCTGTGTCAAGCTCAAAGATCGATTGGCTGGCTTGTTGGTCACATCTCGGATCCGAAAACGCGTAGTGACGCAGCAGAGACCCGCTTCCACGGAGTTTAACCTGCCTCGGGCCAACACAGAGGTGGCGTACAGCTTCTCAAAAGAGCGTATCTAGGGAGGCGTGATCCCCCGTCATGATAACGCCATGTAGTTGGATTTGCGGCTCTTGCTGAAGTTTTTGAAGCAATGAGAATGGCATCATGTCGGTAAAATTCAGACTTTCACCGTCCGCGCATGCTGCAATGACCATCTTCATCGTTAATTGGGTATACGCATATAATTTATTCCTCATATGTGCGTAGCACACTCGATTGAAAATTTTCCCGCAAACTCAAACGTGTAATTAATTTGTATGCACTTCCTTGGCAGGTATTCGTCAACTTCACTGAGTGTAAATTCTTCCGAGACGGGAGATCTGGTCTTAGGAGAATTTGATTCAAAACGGTATCTCGGCTTGATATTTTCCACAAAGGAAATAGAGACGACGATTTTCATTTAGTATGCTTGTACCAGTTGAACGTCACGTGATAACTGGCTTCGGATTACTGGTAGCAACACCGTTCCGTGACGTCACATGCCTCATTCATGATGACGTAACGTGTTTTGACGTCGCAGGCCGCGCGTAATTTTTGACTACATATTTTCAATAAACAACGTCGTTTGGAGACTAAATTTTGGGTACATAGATTTCAGAGTAGTAACTTTATATAAAGATTATACAATTAGCTTTAAAAAAATAAATGTTCCCCATTTCATTCCCTGTCCTTCAAGTTTTGAAGAATGTAAAAATTGGTTTGATGCGGTAGGTACAGAACTGGCTTCCCTTCTCGAGGTCACGGGTTCTAGTCCCGACAGAGGAGGAGGGTCCGCAATCCTGCCTTGTGTGTCACGTGGAGAGCACTCTTAAGTCAATTACGCCATCTGCTGGATGAGATGTTTAAGTATGTGACCCTTTGGTACACCTTTGGGTTTCTCTTCAATCTTCCTCCTTTCCCCTGATAATCATAGCATCACCGACGAACTCACCAGTCTCAGTGGTAAAAATTATCTCAATTATCGATCGCCTCTCCAAATATCTAAACAATAAGAAATTTGTATCGAGTTTTACTGAATGGTAACTTTCTTATAATTATTTCATTTCTAGTACTCTACATCGATATTCTTTAATGCAAGCCGCCACAAATGCGTGTGGCATGGGGTGTTAAGACGTCACCAGATTAAATGGGGAGGAAAGGGAATAGTAGGGGGTAGAGGAGACCGAGGTGAAATACATGTTAAGCAAGTGTCTTATGTTTGTGTCAGGCTATGTTGTCACAAATTGTGAGTGGATTGAAACAATTTTAATGCCTATCAGCTCGGGACTTAATCGCTCTTATTTTGTCGCTTTTTTCAGTTCTAGGGATATAGTGAGGGTCAAAATAATATACCCTGTCCTGTCCTGAAATTAACCTCATCTAAGCGTGGTGGGTACACTCCCAAGTCTCAAACTACTCCTAACCTAATTCTTCCATCAGCTGTGTACAGTAGGCCGGCCCTTATTTTTCAGAATTGAGAAAAGTTATGTTTTCCTAGTCTAAAAATGATCCAAATGAGGTTTATATTCACGTGCTAAAATTTGGTTACTTTAAAATAACGGGAACCCGTGCCCCAAGGGCCCTAAGTACTTAGGACCTTCAGTTGAGTTTTTTGGGTCTGAAAAAGCACTATCCTTATGAAATACGTGAAAGTAGAGCCCTTCAGGGCCGAATTTCTGTTTGTTTTGACCTATCTCTAAGCGTTTACGAGATATCGTCCGTCGTAATGCGATCCACCCCCCAGGGCGTTACCCCGCACCACGGTGCCGCGCTGCTGAGGTACAACCCGCACCACTTGCTAGAGACTTCCCCTCCACCCCCTCCCCGCCATCGGCAAAGTCTTTGCTCCTGCTGGCAAGATCTAGCCTCTGAAGAAATGTGCTTACGTTAGAAAGGATTTAATTGACATGACAAAATTTCCAATGAAAAAAGCAGCTATAAAGCAGCTATGGGATTAAGTACGGGGCCGCAAATAGAAATTTTTAAACAATTTCAGACAAAATGGCCGATGATTGTCCAAGATAAATTTTCTACGCTAAAGAGATGTAGGCAAAGAGATATACCCTTGATTAATGAGGAAATTTCTATAATTGATTATGTAAGAAATCAGCTCGAGGTAACTCCTGTCTCCTTATAACCTTTCTGTCTAATTTGGTGCTTTTTATTTAAAAAATAGGTTCTAACTACAATTTTCTTTAGGTAGGGCATCCTCGAGCCGACTATCGAGAATTACTGGAGCTGACGATAATATTTCTTGGAGGAGTCCCTCCAGGAGGCATTTGCTTCAAGCAACCGATGCATAACGCCTAATGGATGTCCAAAGCCATTTATTCTAATAAGGTGTGGCTTTTTCGCTCGCAGTTCCACTTGAGCCGGGCCCAAGAAGATGGTCTCATGCACGTCTCCCTATTTGTAGTGAATTTATATATTCAGATGTGGTTCTCCGCTCCTTGTGCTGCATCTGCTCCCAACAGTGACCTGCAGTTCCTAAAAAGACTTGTTAATTATGAAATTGTTAACCTGGAAATAGCGAAAGCGGCACAAAAGAGGTTTTCAAACCACTTGTGGTACCCGAGCAAGGAGTTGGTAGGACTGTCATTGTTTGACGGATCCCTTTCTAGGCGTGAAAAGGAAAACGTGATACGCCGTATGAGGACATGTGAGGGAAAATGTGATCCACCGAAGAAGGCATCCTATAAACATAAATACCTGACTAAGATATATATATCAAATTTTGCCACTACTAATTCGAGAAAGCTATTTAATACATTGGAAATATGCACTGCATTCTTTAATGTGCCCACGCGAGAATGGGATGAACATCCTGACTACAAAAACGGTTTGCAAATTATAAGGGGTCTTCAAGTGGTAAATGATTGTGCAGAGAGAGGGGTGAAACTAATTCAAGATTTTAAGTCAGTTACGAAGAAGGAAGAGAGCTTTCAAAATTTATTACTAAGTGTAAATTTTCATCGTAGCACAACCCCTAACGTGCACAAAGGCACTTAAACTGCCAACTCCTGTCACTGGAAGATTAGAAATATACCGAAAATGTATTTTATTTTGGTTAATATGTACTTGAATTCATGGACAGAGTGAAAATAAATTGATCACTTTTGATTGGAAATTTTGTCATGTCAATTAAATCCTTTCTAACGTAATAACATTTCTTCAGAGGCTAGATCTTGCCAGCAGGAACAAAGACTTTGCCGATGGCGGGGAGGGGGTGGAGGGGAAGTCTCTAGCAAGTGGTTCGGGTTGTACTTCAGCGGCGCGGCGCCGTGGTGCGGGGTAGCGCCCTGGGGGGTGGATCGCATTACGACGGACAATATCTCGTAAACGCTTAGAGATAGGTAAAAACAAACAGAAATTCGTTCCTGAAGGACTCTACTTTCACGTATTTCATAAGGATAGTGCTTTTTCAGACCCAAAAAACTCAACTGAAGGTCCTAAGTAATTAGGGCCCTTGGGGCACGGGTTCCCGTTATTTTAAAGTAACCAAATTTTAGCACGTGAATATAAACCTCGTTTGGATCATTTTGAGACTAGGAAAACATAACTTTTCTCAATTCTGAAAAATAAGGGCCGGCCTAGTGTACAGCTCTAGCAAAAGCTTATGGCGTTTGGATGCTCAAAAGAAGACGTCGTAGAGGGGTAACGTTTGGTGGCAGGGGTAGGGAAAAGGGATGTAGGGGAAAGCGAAGACATGACGTTTGTGCCAATGTGCTATGCATGAGTGCATTTAAAAAAAATTGAATTTCTATGACGCGGACAGCAAAATCGCCACGCATCCGAACGCCATAAGCTTTCGCGAGAGCTGTAACACTTGCTGTTCGTTCGTAGCAGTTGTTATCGAAAGGTACGGCTTTTTTTCGTATTTTATTAATTAATTAAAATTTTCGAATTCAATCATTCTTTGTTGGTTCCCAAATTCTAGCGGCGTATTCGAGATATGGACTAACCAGAGAGAAGAAGCACCTCTTTATCACTTTTTCAGCGGAATAACTTCTACTATTCGCGTTATAAATCCTTGTTTGTTAAATGCAGCGCCACAAATATTTCGTACCTGTTTTCCCCACTCTACGTAAATATGAAATGAAGGTGGTTCCCAGGTATTTTACTTCATCTGACTCCTTTATATTACTGTATTCGTATAAATATGTAGAAAGTATTTGCTCCAGTAATGGATGCTAGGTAAACCATGCATTGAGGAAAATATGGATGTGCAAGAGATGAAATTAGATATGACTATGTCTTATTTTGAAAATACTTGTGATAATCGTACCGCGCTTCTTGGCCCCTGCTTACTTAAGTTATTCCGTTATGATAAATAGGAGGTAATGGATAACAGTGAGAATCATTAAATAGTTATTTTCATCTATACTCTTGGTGTTATTTTGGATTCTATCATTGCATTGGAGCTGGAGGATTTTAATTCCGAAAATTAACGCGGAAGTATGAAGACAACCATTCAAGAACATAGCACCTAAAATTTAGGTTCAATAAGCACTTGGATTTTTTTATTGGGCTAATGATGTAAAGATTCTAATAAAGTTCGGTGATATTTACTGTGTACTGTTAGATATACTTTAAATCTGTTGATGAAGCTCACCTCAGCAAGACTATCTTCGCCTCTGTGTTTCAATTGTAAATCAGTTAATTTCTAAAATATATTTATACTTATTTCATTGCTCAATTTACTCCAGCTTCAAATGTTCTTATAAGACTTTTTTTAGTGTTTTTCATGGAAAGACACGCTTTTTCATTTTGTTAACTATCTTAATAATGTATTTTAGCTTTTACATTTTTTACATGAGCTGCCGAACATTTTATCTATTTATCAAGGAATGAGAGAATTCCTTATGAGAACCTCTGTCGAAAAGATACAGAATTTCACTTCTTTTTTGTTCATATTTCAACATTTTAAAGAGTGCATTAGTTAGCATTATTTTATTCTTTTGAGGGTAAATAATTAAATAACTGACTGATTAAAATGATGATTTTGTGTACCTTGACCAAATGTTTGCAAAAGACGGAAGGGTGGATGAATATATTATACGGCGAGCAAAAGCTAGTAGGGAAGTCGTAGGTAGTGTGTTGAGGATATCTAGGAACGAGTGTTTGTCTAGGGAAGCTAAAATCTCCGCTGTGCGCAAACGCATTCTCTTTCCAACGTTATAGAAAGGCAGTAAAACCTGGTATGTCAGGGTAAACAGAGGTGGCTAAATTCAGTGGGAATGGGCTACCGGTGAAGTTTCTGCGGCAAAAGTAGGGTTAGGAATGAGTTAGTCATGAAAAAATGTGGGTTGGATGTTCCAGTAAGGACAAATATGAAAGGTGTGTGCTTTTTTTAGTTTGGCTATTCTAGAGAAAGGATGAAAGTCAAATAACGAAAAATATGCATGACTGTAGAGTGGATGATGTGAGAGGAAGGAGTAGACCGCGAAAGACAATTAATGTGATACAAGATACTATATACTAAGAGGAGTCTTGAGAATAAGAGAGCGTGAACGAAACAATGCATGAGTTAAAGAGAAACGAATGGGGCATCTAAGAAAAGGGAATTTATGAGGAAGTTATAATAAGAGAGCCCCCTTTCTAGGCCATACAATATAAACAAGTTCTTCAATTTGGCCCACTTCTAAAAATAATGAGGTAATAAGTTCGTATGTATGTATTAACTATTATTATTTCATGGTGTGTTAATGTCATTGCTTATGATCTTCCTCTCCACCGTTCATCATGTACGGTTGTCAACCCTTGATCTTTCACTCTCTTCGATATACAGGAGTTGACCTAAATAATTGACGTATAATTCGGCGCACATAAATGAGTAAACTTGTCGCAGTCTTGAAAACTTACTCGTAGATCATAATGGTACTGTAATACTCTTATGCCATGTAATATACGGACTACAGTGAGCTTTCATTTTTCCTAATTTGACACAGAACGAGAAGGGCATTATTCAAGAAAGATATGTCCAATGAATATATATCGACGTAATGACAGAAACTAAATTTGACGTTAATGTTGTTATGCATGTTGATACTGTGAATGCCATCACTTTAGTTCTGCTCAGCTGTATTTATCTCTGATGTTTAATGCTTGTCTTTGTGTAATCTCGCTATATCTTAAAAAAAGCTTCAGTTTTTATAGATTTAATTTTTATAGCTCAAGTAATTTGAAAAAAATTCTAGTACCAAGTTTCAGGAAATAATATCTGTTAATGCCGTGTAACTCACCATAGATGCAATAATTAAAAAGATGGTAGATATATATTTTACATTTTCGGGGCAGTAGTTTAAATGTAGGCAAAAATTATATCTAAATATGTTTTTCAATTCTTTCACTTCACGTGGCACTTTAGTATTTTTTAGCAACCAGTATAGTAATATGGAATTCATTATTTCGCGTTGAGAAAGGAAATCTTTGAATATGTAATCGAGTTATTCCAAATATATCTAGTATTCCATAAGGTTACGTGTTTAAAAAGTGTTGAATTGCCATAAGATTATCATGGTAAAATGCAATGTTTTAACTATTATTGCTATATGTCACTAGCAAGAACACGTATGAAAAGTTGTACGTCAATTTGCACATTAAAAAATTGCACCATCCATCTTAAATCGTCAGGGAGTTATCTGCTATTATAAAATTGATAGGGCGTGAATAACCGCCGAGATGGAGAAATTTGTAGGTGCTACCCGCTTCATACTCCTTTCCAGGCTAAGGAGTGCCTCGATCCATCTTCTCCACTTTCGTCTGTCACCCATTAAACGTTCCATTCCTCACAGTCTCTTACCCCGTCCCCTCTCTATTCTCTCAATATGGCCTCCGTGCGTCAATCACCGTCCTCCCTCTTGGGCCCCATGACTCCTAGTCTTACGATAGAGATCGATATCTTCGTCATGCTATCCTTTCGGTTTGCGTGTACTTCAATTTTCAGGCTTCCTTTTTATGGAAATTCCTCATTGCCCTACATTCCAACTCCGTTCATACCAATACCATGTCAAGAGAAATCTAAATTCATAGTTGAATGTAATAGTATTGTTAGATAACAATTAAGCATAGATAAGTTCCTATATTTATCCTGCATTGTGAAGAGAATGTTGCTTCACCTATAAATTTAATATGCGTAGACCAGGAAGTGATATCCAATATGCCCAGGTATTAGCTATAGGTTATTGACGCTGGTGAAGGGAAATGCGGGACAGTCGGAAAGTCAAAAGAAGAGAATCGTATTCCTGAAAAGTCGATGAGGTTAAGAGAGTATTTTGTTACTTTTAGTTAATTTTTTGTACCGGCTAATGGAGTAATTTATAACACCGTGTAAGCCAGACATTCATAAATTATGTCTAAGGAATAAGAATTCTTGTTTTCATAGGCATCTGAGAGGAAATAAGTTTTTTTCTACGGAATCAGGATAGCGTAACACCAGGCGCGGGAGATGCCTTTAGAGTGAAGAGAGAGAGAGAGAGAGAGAATGAGTGAAACTTGTTGATAATAGCGGATATAGGAAGATTACGAAAAAATAGATTCACACTACTTCTTGGAAATTCCTTCCTAGAATGAACACGTTAGCGGGTAATAGTCCATGCACCTAATCAAAAAGAAAATTCTTCACACAAGACTGTCGTGCTAATTTTCCTTTATCGAATGACTGTGACTTGTGATTCAAAAACCTCATGGTGGTTCGCATGGTTGCTTTTAGGACTAAATGTAATTTGATAGCTTACTGCACTGAATTCGTAGTGCCCTCTGTCTTTGCGTTTCCCTCCAAATTACTGCCAACTGCAAGAACCGCTCTGAATTGCGAATTTTGAGTAATTGCAACGAGTTAGGAGATGACTCTAGCATGAAATCAGTGGAGAAAGGATTGAAGGGGACTAGATTATAATGAAAATGTGCGACCTGAACTAGATTATATTGAGAAATTACGACCAATTATTTGGAAGAGAATTCATGACACGTTCTTGTTTTCTGCATAATAATTACGCTTGTTATGTACTCTAAAAATCCGAACCAAATTTATTTGGACATCAAACACCCCCTTTGTTCAAATATGCTTCATTTTTTCGATAATATGCTTCCTATCATAGAGCTGTGCCATATTGTTATGTCCAAAGGCAAAGATTTGTTTACTTTTTTCCTTCCACGCAGTGAAAAATCGATGCGTCTCCTTTATTCTCTTTTGGTACCGGCGTAAAAAATATCCATATTTAACCTTTGGTTGTTTTAAAGACATGGAACAATATAGATAACATATGTACACTGCTTTAACCATGGTTTTGACGGTCAATTCATATTCCCTCTCAGATACGTAAGCTGGGAAATAAATGATGGAGAAGATTGTATTCTTGGGTATGAAGTGGCCATCATCATAGAGTTTCAGTCCTAGGATATATTAAATGATACCATTCATTTTGATCGTTAGGTCCTGTTTTTCTTTCTGTCTTGCGTCCATTTTTCATTGGTATTTCTACTTATCTTTCATTTATTTAAATTTTCTTTTGAAATATTCCCCACTATTTTTCCTTCAATTATTCATTCCATTTCAATTAACAAACCGTGTTATTATTGTCATAGATTTCTATTTTATTGTGCCTAAAATTTGTAAGAAAAGCGTGAACGAATTTAAAACGACAATGATCAATTCGTACTTTGCTCTTTCTACTACTGATCAAATTTGTTGCAAAATTAAGTAGTTGTAATTCCTCACTCCACTGCCAGTTGAGGTTCTAATGACCCGTCTTTTTTAACTGCCTTATTACATTCTCGCAGCGACGATCCCACATCCATTCTTTTCCCCAAGTCGATCTCAAACCACTGAGAAGAAGCTATTTCGAGGGCGCAGGTGGCTCTATCCTCGGAACAGTGTCGAGATTGGGAAGTGCGTTAAGATGCCAATTAACGCTCAAACGGAAATAAAAGCAAAAAGAAGAGAAAAAAAATACGTTTCGCGGATTGAATAATCAAAGTGCTCCAATCGGACGAGCAACGCGTGAAAGCGGCCGAAATATCTCATTTACGTCTCCCACCTCCTTCGTTTTCCCATCTAATTCACTACGTTTACTTCTTTCAAACCAACCCCCCCAAGTGAGATCTAATCCCACCATCTCTAAAGGAGAACCACGAAAGAAGCCGAAGTGGAAGACGATTCCATGGTGGGCGTTGGCAAGTCCTCCTTCGCCTTTAAGCCTTCTCGGACGCCCTCAATTACGGGCGAACTCCGTTATTACGGCGAGATTCCTCGTGCGTTTGATCCGATAAGATTTGTATTGGGAATGGAAAGTAAATGACTCAGTTTGATTTACTGAGTTTTCTTTTCCGAACCATGATTTACCGCCCCGCAAAAGGAGGAGAGATAAGATCGCTGCCAGGGTTCTGGTTCGGATACAATGTTTGGTGTGAACAAATAAGCCGACTCCGCGCCACTGAAGAAGGGATATTGCGAGGTTGAAATGGATCATGTATCAATTTTATTTCCCTTTCCCCATCCAGAGGGTGTAATTCGTTTTGGTATTTATTGCTCTGATGAATCGTTGAACGGAGTTTTTTTTAATGGCAATCAATTGTGTATATTGGTCCTTGAAATACTACGTAGCGCCTAATTTCGATTTTATGCTATTTATGCACAATACGCCTGCGATGTTCAGTCTAAATATATCCACTGCGGTGGTTTTTAATGTTCCCCAATTTTACGGAAAGGTCATTGATACTCGAAGAATTTTTAGTTACCCATCCTCTTAAACGATATCTGAAGATTCCTTTTGGACTAGAGAATGATTGCAGCAGGGCTAAAGAAAGTGAAATCATAGTGATTCATCGAGTCAGAAAGTAAATTTGAGTTTATCGAGGTGTGAAATTCATAAATGAAAATATGCTTCTCCAATTGGTTGCTATTTCTCAAAGATAGAGAGTAGAAGACATTTTTTAAATTAATTGTGAAAATATTGAATCGCTTTTTTTCCATTTGCAACTGCATAAATTACATTCTCATTTATACATAACCAAGTATATAATAATACGTTTGATCAATTTATTTAGCTCTAGTCCCAAATGTTAACTTACTTAGTTAAAATTTAAGTTACCTCACCTCTGAGGTTAGTCCCCTTGAGAAATTAGTGTTTCAATGCGTGACGCAAGACTCTTTATATCCATAGTTACTCAATTCTGCAATAAAACCACGTATTCCTACATCAAATTTACTATGTGTGTATTGACATATTTTTCTGCAGTGTAAGATTCACAGCCCGATTAGGTTCAATTGATATATTTGCGGCACAACTTTTTTAAGTTACTCGTCGACCAATTTTTGTGTTAATGGCAGACGCTATGGTGAATAGCCTTGATTTTATCTTATGGCTTTAATTACTAGTACTTATATCCCATATTGGGAAGAGTTATTCTGATTGAGAAAGAAATGATGAATTTCGTAGTGACGCATTCTTCTCTGTATTGGGAGCTATTATTTATCCTTTATTTTCAGATATATTAATCCTGGCACCCTAATGGGACCTACGTATTCGGGAAAATGCCCAATTACAGTTGTACCCTAAGTAAGCCTTGCGTTGCCTAGCATACGAAGGCGCTGCTAGGACCAATTTTTCTCATTTAGGTGGTTGGAGCGATTTTGGTTTATTTACAGATTAGCTTGAAAATTTGCATACGTGTTCTTATTAGTGGCACCTATGCATAAAAGTGAAAATAATGCATCATATCGATTGTGTTTTTGGCAATAGGTACAATGCTATTTTAACTCGTACTCTTATGATACATGACATATATTTTGTAATTATTCTATATGAGCAGATGTTTTAACTTGCGATCATAAATTTATTTTACTATGGCTGATCATAAATATCAAGGCGCTAAGCCAAGTCCAATTTAAAAAAAACATATTTATATATAATTTCGTCAAAATGTCAAATGCCGCGCTGAAATCTCTAATCCTTACTCTAATCTCATGACATGCTTAAATCAAGGAAATTAAATTATAATATTATTCTCGTTTTATCTCCATTACTTCCTTTAAGGTGCATCATAACGCATGAACAGATGCACTTAAATTAAATGTGGTCCAAGAATTTTGTTTTGACTAACTTAAGAAATTATTAAAATGTGCATTCAAGGACGCACAATTACTGCTACATCCACTTTATTGTACTCAGATAGGTTGCTCTGTATCCGGTGAGATGTAGTTGAAGGAAATTATTATCAGAAGGTACTAGATAGCATTTTTCCACCAATTTAATTAACTGTAAAATGCGTTTCTTCTGTTATGCCATCATCAGATACAAATATTATTAAGGAAGGAAGCTGTAATGATTTACAGAATGTTAGGGGGGATTTTTTCCATGCCAAGACATTTGTACCTGATGATAACTTAGCAGATGAAACGCACTGTACGTTTTTATTTAATTTGTGCAAAAGTGCTATCTAGTTTCTTTTGAGTACTTTGGCAGCTCTAAAAATATCTCTTTTTTCGATCTGGACGAAAACTAATAACGTCAAAAAATATCGACCGCTACTATCCAAAAACATTCCCTGCGGAAATTTGTCCCATATCCGAGTACGCGTCACCTGTGTCACACCGCATCGAAAATAACAGTCCGGCCCCAAGTCGCTCCTCTCTCGACCGGCATCCCCGGCCGCATCATCCGTCAAAGTGATGGTGGCCGCCCCCGCAAGAAATGAAGCGTCCTCGAGAAAAAGGCCCTTTTTGTGACATCATTCAACATCCCTCCCGAGTCATATCTCACCGCTCACTTATCTTCTTTTGTTCTCTTTGAACGACTCCCCAGCGCCAAGGAGGGCGAACTGCCGAGAGGGTTTGAAATGGGCAGTTGCTGGCATGGGAGGATGTCGAAAGAGAGGGAGGAAGGGCATTCTTTGCTCCCAAACCACCTCTCTCCTGACTCCTTACCCCCATTCTCCCATCCAATTTCCCCCCCATTCTAGCGTTATGGATTTGTCTCTGTCCCTGGTTACTCTCTTATCTCCTTCCTCATACCCTTCTCTACACCCTTAACGTCGCATTGTCTTCATTAGCCGTTTTGCAACTAAGCCCCCCTATTTCCACGAGGGAATGATAACAGTGAGATCGTCTTTTAGCAAGCAGAGGCGAGTTTATAGACTGTATGAATTGTAGTTCTCACAATAGGGAATATGCATTACATTTTCTGCTCATATTTAAGGTAGTTAAAGTAAAATGTTTCCTAGTCATGATAAGAGACCATTTTCAAATTTTATTTTTTATTGTAAGCGACTCTTAGAAGCATAAAGTAAATATTGTAGCATTAATAACGCGAACACTTTTTATTGAAATGGTGGAATTCTTAGTATTTAACCAAATATGCATGCATAACGTGTTAATTTCACTCATTTTTCACGCCGTACGCTGAGAACGCCTTCACAACCGAAGATTTTTTTTATAGATTCGGTAAAAATTACTACGGTGAGTAATTGGTTTACTTTGAAACACATAGCTGAAAAAAACGCACAAACCACACGCAGTTAAATTTCTGAGGAGATCTACATGTTATAAATTCCTCATTTTAAAAATAAAGTCTCCCTGGAGTGCATACCCGTACTATTACTCATGGAAATTGGCTTGGCAAATATCTCGAAAATTATATTAAGTGCCTGATATTTTTGTAACCATTGGAAAGATGAGTTAATTTTCTTTATTACGAAGCGGACTTAATTCATGTGGAGAAAATATTATTAGATTAATACTACTAATTGCCCGTTGAAATTCAGCGAGAATAAGAAAAAAATTAAAATGTTTAAAAAAAAAGTTTCATTAGGTGAAATGAATCCCCATAATATGACGTGCAAATTGCGAACACCATTAAGGATGCCATATACCATTCATTAACCACCCATGGAGAGGATGAGGTGAAACATAGCCCACCTAAAATCTCGCATCTAGGGTATGGGCAAGCTAGAGGACTAGATTAGCCGAAAATGGAGGAAGTTTCTTTAGATTTTATTGTTATCGGATCTTGGTAAATACCGTGAGAAAGAAAGTTGCGGAAAACGAAATGGATATCTTGTAAATATCAATGATGAAGCAGTTATCAAAGGAGCATTAAGGATTGGGAGATATAAGCTCATGTTAATTGTCTGGCTTCTTAAGATGAATGGGTGGACTTTAAAGTCAAAGTCGGTGAATGCTGTATTCTTTTTAAGTATTCAGCAGTTAGAATTATATCCTGAGCAATTCTCTCTTCCAATTAATAGAGAAAATGTCGGCATAATCATTCTAATTTAGCTGAGGATTGCTTAAGAGTGGGATTAAAAATCAATGGTGTGTTAAAAGTGCTTGGGCAACCCCAGGATCTAAAATTATTCTGCTTGTCAATTCCATTTTTGTTGTCGATGGAATTGTTCACATTCATTGCAAGGATACTGAAATCTAGTGTCCTCCATTTTCCGAAATTGTAAGCTGTTTGCTAACCATGGGGATGATTTTCTTGTTAGTTTCATCAAGTCAATTTTAAGTCATGATGATAAATTTTTCTTTCATTAAAAAAGTTTCCCAAACTTTACTAACTAACAAGTAATAATTTGAAGTACATATCATATTATTATTACCTGTACCCCGGCATCATTTGTTCACTGAAAGAATACCCATTTAACTTACTTATGCGCAACGGAGTGATTGATGCGTTAAAATAGTGAAAACATTAGTTATTTGTGTGGTTTGAAGTCAAACTCCTCTGCAAAATCTTTGCGTTCCTACAAGGTTACGCTGTTAAGAGTGACATTATCTATAGTTTTTCGTTTTCCCTTTAACATCGATGCATGTAACTACAAGTAGAGTTCAATTTATGAATTTTAATATACCTTTTTTCCCCTAGTTCATTATTTATTGATTGCCTTTTATCATCATGTAGCCTTCATCACTCCTGCAGCAGTCAAAACGAATTTCACTTAGGATAACTCACTTCTTTATATTTTTTCTCCAATACCTTCTCGCTTTTTCCCTTAACAAATGGCTGGAGAAAATATCTCTCTATTTACGCTGGTCCGAACTGGGTCTCCTCCGTTTCACCGTCGTAATGTGTTTGCATTGCAGCTAAAATGTGTTGCCACGTTCTAACCGCAGTGGCTCCATCTCTCGTTAGCGGGCATATACCACTTCTAGAGTCCTCGTATACGGCTGGAGCTGAGCAATCTCGTTAGTGCTCTCTCCGCTCTGCTGATCTTCGTCCCTTCACCCCTTCCCATCACAGCTCTTACGTGTCGTAGGTAATTGTTGTGGTTGCCTAGGTTATACGCACTATAAATCACACACATAACAACCCGCCTAATACCAATTTCTCTCTCCTGCTGGGATTGCTTACGAGCTAGGGCTATTTCGTATATTTTACCGCCTCGCTTATTGCTGGAGATGCATTAATCTTGTAGCCAACCTGTACTCAGTTGCAGAGTTAGTTCTTTGTACCTCCATACGAATTGTATATGTTTATTTTGATTCGATCACACACCCGCATTTTATCTTAAGGTAGAACCTCTACTACAAAGACCTTCGAAAACATGCCCTGATATTTTCATATATTGCAGAGAAATTATGCCTTAATCGATCTGTGAAAAAATAATTGGGGGTCATCGGCCATTTAGCGATGATATCAGGATTTGAAAATCGTCATTTTCAGCCTCACATTACATTGATCTTATGGCGGAATGGTGTCGTCCCTCACTTCAACATTTTATTTCTCAAGATTTTCCTCGACAAGGCTACCTCAAAAACGACTATATGGTGATTAAATAATCAACGGATACAATGCATTTTTTTCAGGTTACCTTGTCGGCCATTTAATGCAAATATTTATGATTGAAGAGCGATGAAGAGTCTTACTTTCGTTCCGTAGCCGCCATATTGAAACAAACCTGGCAACTATGTTCGAGAAGTAAACAAAAACATTGGCCCCATCCATGCCTCACGTCATGGTTGCAGACGATTTACTTTACACCGAAATATGTAATTTATCAGTGCTGGTTACTTAAAGAATACCTATAAGCGCCCAAATTTCATTAAACATGCGAATTATCATTACCGGAATAGTATACATCTCTTAAAATAGTAGACGTCTCGCTTTAAATAAGGTCTTCATTGCTACTTGCGAGGGTTTATCTGTTCTTTAAAAGACTACTTCAAATAGTTTTACGTTTATTTCGAAAAATATACACTTTTTTAACTTGCATAAAATACTTGTTTGAATATATATTCATTATCTCGCGCATAATATATTTCATCAGCAATTTCATTGAGAATATAAGTCGATAATAAGGTTTATTGGTAAATGAACGAGACAAGAAATATATTGCTAATAGGTACCCATTCTAACAGTGTTTGGAAATACAATTTCACGAATGTACTAATTAATGGAATATTCAACCATGTAATTCTTGAGATTTTGATGTCAAGACAGTGTTTACAACGCCACACGCTCTACATGCTATATCCCATTTACATGCCAGTCCGATGAGATTTTCTTCAGTTATATCATTTAGTGATAAAATGGAATCACACTGCGTACATATCATCTGCTTTGCCAAAAACTGTACGTCTACGATTTGGCATCCTTCAACACATGCACTCGAAGAGTTGATCGGATCACTTTCGGCCACATTCCGTTTCCTTAGATTCTCCAAGCTCTTTATTTAGACACAAATTTGCCTTTAAATCGACCTGATGAAGCCATCACTTAAGCCCTAAAATACAATTAATAATTTTAATCTAAGTACACTGGCAAATAAAGTGAAAAATATTATCACAATGCAACGAAACTCAATGAGATAGCGCAAACGAACAAGGTGCCAGATCGGTGTGAAACTACGATATGTTGACAGCTATACAGCGTTGTCGAGTTCCTCGTCAGCATTTATATATAATACATTTGTTTTAATTACGATTACATTAAAACAGCAAAAGCGCTCACTAGTTCTAATGTTTTAATTCATCCCTAATTTTATAATTATGAAGCTTTACTGCCGTTCCAGAGAAAGTTTTTAAATTCCTCTGAGACATGGCGTCAATACAAAAGCCATTCTTCATATCACAGGATTAGTTCATTTTGAATACAATGTATGTACTGTACAGCTATGTTGATTGATTGAAAATTATTTTTTTTTATTATTAATAACATATTGAGCCATTTTATCTTGTTGCTGCTCAGTTTATTTATGTCATGAAAGCAGTACTTCGAAGCGCAGGTTCTACCTTAAATATGTTGAAACGCAGGTAGGAATATATTCCTTGAATTTGAACGTGAATTACTAGCGTTTGCGTTTATTATTACTGATTTCAGGCATTCTATATATACGCACGTTGGTAACATTTAATTAATATACACAAAGTAAATGACATACGCCTTATTATTACATTAATTAGGCCCAAATTTTTAAGCACTGAATCAGGGAATGTTTTGTTATGAGGATAAAAATGGTATGGCATAATAATGCGTGACAGGAAAAAGTAATTTAATTAATGGTCCTGGGGTAAAACTTGGCTCCTCATTAGTAAAACTAAGGTAAAAAATGATAATTTAGAGTGTAAAATTGACTATAATAATCATTCCAAGATGACGGATGAAAAAGCCAAAGTTTAAACTTTTCTGAAGGAATGGAGGGTTGTATTAGGGTGGTTGCAAGCAGAGATGCAGGCATTATTCTACCAGCATTTGTTACAAAAAACGTGTTGCATAAAAGGGTGCATACCTATGTATTCGTTTACTTTCCTCGTTGGCACTCTGAAAAACGGGCAACTTAATGTCAAGGAAGATTCCGGCTTGTCTGATGATGTTACTTTGCGCCGCTAAAGAGGCTAATGACCGCAACAGCGGAGAAATTGATGATTAACGCTTCCAGAAGAGACTCCGAGCGCAGTATAAGACTGCAAGCTTGTAATTGAATGGCGCTTTTTTTACACCCTAAATTGCTCGAAGCCGCTGCGTCAACGTCCAGGCATTTACGTTTCAATTCCTGCTCGCTGGCAACAAAATTTACGTTCAGACTTAGCAGTTGAGGGAAAAAGAGACTTTATCTCAGTGAACGTGAAACCAGGCACTTAATGAAATAAGAACTTTCATTGACTCAGCTGTAGTGTTTTTTTCTCAAATATTCTGAGAAGGCGTAGAATTTTGCGACTTATAAGAAGATTACCTCGGAAGGAAAAACTGTATAAAGTTTGAATAAAAACCTTTTTCGATGATGTCGATCAGTTTCAGGAGCATGTTTGACAAATACTTAGCATTTATTAATGAGACAGATGGAGAGATGCCTTACCAATGAAATTTTGAATTTGGTATTCATTAGAATTATCGCTGCCGAATCTCAAATTCAGCCTCTAACAATTAATGTTGAGCATTTTCGGCATATTTCATGGTTAAGAAAATGAAAATTCTCGTACTTATAAAAAATATATCAATGTGCTTAAAATTTATCCTTTAATTTTTAATACAAGTTAAAGAATAATGTTTGTTTGAAAATAAAGCTTAAGTTTTTTAAAATGACCCTTGTGAACTGAAACGTATTCTTAGACTGTCGAAGCCAGTGATATTTAAATACCTACGTCAGTTTTCTTGAGCCGAAAAGTTGAGAAGGTTATAAACGCGTCAATTGCAGGGATTATCAACGAGTGTGTTACAATTGATCCCGAATTTTGATTAAATCTTCGATTAGCAAGGGACAGTCGTAAGCTAAATAAATATTTTTCTCAATATTTCCTTCAATGCTTAAAGGGCTGGGATAAACACTTCGATGAACAGCAGGTTTTTTCGCTCCACGTGACAATGACACGCCGGAATGCCGTTGATATCCGCGAATGAGGAGGATGAGATCCGACTGAATGAGAATTGATTGGCTGCGATGTGTTCAGCCGAGCAAAAGAGTTTGATGGGGCTAGGTGACGCTCCGAACAGCACAGCCCTCAGGGTTGCCACTCCAGCATCGAAATATTTTTGGCAACAGCTATAAATCAAGCGTTCAGGATAGATGACTTGCAGTGTGCAAGTTGCTGACCTATTTAGATGGTTGTTGGGACATGAGTTCAGTCTCTCGCTGGAGCATTTACTCAGCCATTGCTGAACAGGTACCAAATAAACCCTATTACTACTTATTTTCATACGGAAATCAAGAATCGCGCGCATATTACTCCACTATGATTCAAAACTGTTTAGAAAGGCTAACATGGTTATAGTACCTGAAAATCACTTTTGTCACGCTGATTAAATCATCATGATACATGTGTTCATTGCAAACCAATGTAGTATAAAAATCAGTTCACCAAGAAAAATGATGCGTCTGTAATCGGAGGCAACAAGTGCAACACAATCAAGTTGAACTGAGATATCTTTTGGACCTCTTTATAGCGAAAATATATGTCTGTTTACCTACATAAAAAAATTGCATGATTTTAAAAAGTTGAGAGCTCAAAAACATGTCGAGTGCTAATACTTCTCTGGCAAAGAAAACTTCATTAATCTAATGCGTCTAATAATGGGTCCAGTACGGCTTAAAGGAACCTTTCTTGTTTAGCTATTTTTCGGAATAAGCCTCGTGATTCGCAGGGAATTGTCAGAATTAAATTCAGTCAACCATATAAAATCTATAATCACCTATCACCATCTCTACTATCCCGGAAGCTAATTTTCTCTTTATTTTTAAAAACACCAAATCTTTGGGAAAAATAATTTTAATAACTTGAATAGCCCGGCATAAAACTTTTCACTGTCTAAACAAATTAACTGAATAGTGACTACGCTATGGAGGAAACAAGAAAACAAATATTTATTCTGTTTTCGAACTTACCTACTCCATCCTTGGTAATGTTATACCATGAAGATCTTGATGTTCTGCTCACATTTCCCGTTTCGTACAGGGTTGGAGGAGAACCCGCCATCCAGCATTCCAGGAGGGATGTTGGCTTCATCGGCGTTTCCTCATTTGCATAAGCACACAATGCTTCCGTCTGACCTTGAGTCGGTGTGCTTTTACTCGCGCTGAGGTAATCGACTTCCGCGCATGCACCCGCCGCCGTTCTAAGATCTACATCCACATCTTCCCTCCCGCCTACCAAGGAAATGGTATCTCCTCCTCAAGGAGGTTAGCCTGACCTTCCTAGATTTTGATTTTTCAATCGCATTATTATCAGATTCGTTCGGCATCAGAATATTTGCACGATGGTATGCAGTGTAATTATGTTTGCACGAGAAGGAAATACTCTCGTCCACAGTTTTCTCCCACAAACCATGTCCCAAGGCACAAGTTTCCTCATGACATTATAAATCGCAAACGATTTATCGCATGATAACAATTTTTGAGAGTTCTTAAGATTCGTGGAGCACTTATAATGATTATATTAATGCCTCTACAGGTAACAGCTTACGCCAATTACTACCTATTTATTATGTAGACGAACACGCGCAACCGTGCCCTGGGAGGTAAAACTCCTGCCCAGACAAGATTCTAACAAACTCCAGACACTTTAGAAATTCCTTTTTCATTCTTTTTAGTTCTGTTTTAAATGCACATTTAATGAAGTTATTGGTGGCGGCCGATACATTGTGGAATTCCATTGTAGGAAATGGATAAATTACTTTGCACCATTCCACTGGAGAAATATTATTTATTGAGCCGACATGTTTCACTGCACTGCAGTATCATCAGGACTGGACATTTAATGTTATAATGATTTGAGTAAAACCGTTATAATATGATTTAGGTTTTAGAAGTAGAAGTTTTATGCCTCTAAAATATCATAATGTACGAATAGTAACTCCTTCGATAATGCTAAACACTGAGCTTCACTCACGTTTACACTTGTATCTTAGATGTCTGTTCCCTGTTATTTGCGATATTTCGTATGGGTGATATTAAAAGGAAGGCATACTTTTCTTAAATATTGAAAAAGAATGTTTTTTTATATTCCCTATTTCTGTTAAAGATGCGGAAAGTGAAAATAAGTTAATACTGGGAAATCATCAATGCACATATTGTGGTATTTCAATATTTTTTTAAAAGTATTATTATGTGACGGAGAATACAGGTTTTACATTGATATTTTACCGTAATATAAAAAATGGTAGTTCAAAGAAGTCAATGGATTGAAATATATATTAGTAAGATATATTTTTGGATTAGCAATTGTTTTTCTAATCGAACGTACATTCCACGACTGAGAGTTGATATCTTTGAATTTCAGGTACAATTGGCAAATTTATGTACTCCGCGCGAAAGCCTATGACAAAATTCTGAAAAAACATGGCTCTTTGGATCTCCCATAAAAACGCAAAACGCTGTTTCTGGCACATTTGTAAGGTAAAGGTTCTCGTCCACCTTACCCTTTCTCCTCTTACGACGCCATATACCAGCCGAATGTCAAATTAAGGGTTCTTCATTCTCCATTCCGCTTAGTTGTAGCATGCTTCTCATTCTCTCCTCTTTCTCTCTTGCTCTCCTCTTTCTTGATGTCCTTTTCTCGCCTTCCCCGGATGTCTAGCAGTGGGTGGGGAGGACTTTCATCACGGCGGGGGATGTCTTTTTTTTATCTCCCAAAGGGGAAATAACTCCCTCGACTTCAAAGAAGTTCACAGTCTGGAGGCGAGACGAGCGAGGAATCATCTCGGAGTTCAGTATCGTGAGCATTTCGCTTAAAACCCAACTGTTGACATTCTCGTGTTTTTCTTTGCGATTTTTAGTCATTCACTGGGAGATGGTGCACGTTCAAATTCAACGGGAAAAATATAAAAATAAAACCGTTACAGGGGATTAAACTAGCCTCCCAAAACGACGTGCAAATTGAATATGCCATATAGCAGTCACTAATCAGTAATCACATATGATTATGGTAATGAGTTTCTGGTAGAAAATACCCTAGCTAATATCTCGCTCTAATACTGTTTTATTGATCATTTAAACTAAGCCCTAAGTTCCTCGAGCATAAGTTCCCACTTAGCCTGTGCGGTGGTTTTCAATTAAAGAAACATTTCTATTGTTGGAATTCTACACATATCAACGATTTAGTGCCAAAATCACAAATTATAGGCAAAATCGATGCGTATGCAAATATCTAATGCAAGAATGAAACACTTCTCTCAGTCATCCGTTACTAACAGCTAAAAGCCTAAATAATGAGTCAATGTAATTCTATACACCGAATCCTTTGCTTTTCTAATGGAAGTAAACGTTGCTCAAAAAAGGGCTCAACTGGGAACCATTGGGCCTTTCTGATACAACCTATAAGTACTTCTTGGTCCTAAGAATAAAACATCATCATTGGTTGCTCAATCCTAAGATTAGTTTTACTGCTTTAGATTAGACTGCAGCTCTCCATCCTTCCCTATCTAATGTTAGTTCCGTTATTCTCTGGTAGTTCTTCTTATGTATGTACTTTACACTTGATTTTGTCTATGTGTTCATCCCTTGACCGCCCTCTTTTATTTCTGACGAGCGGAAGGTACCCGTTGAAATTCAACGGGTGTGAAAAACGTTAAACTTATTTTATAAGAAAACCGCAAAGCGTGAAGAAAAACTGTATGCGTGGTCATTCGAGGAGTTCGTAACCTATCTTGTATGTTGTGTTCGTTGTAGTAGACACGCCGACCGTTTTCCAGGTGCACGGAGAGATGAGTGACTATTGGTCCACTTTCATGCACGGGAAACCGAAAAATCGGCCATACAGACTCATTACTACTTAAGTAGCAAAGGTTGATAGATGGTCACCTCGTCCCTACGGTTCTCTTGAGCCGTCTTCTGAGTGATTAACATCTTGATCGCTTCCCTTGTGTGCATACATATATTTGCATTACATGACTTAATTCAGTTGCACTATTCAACGTTGATATGTGCTTTGAGTATTTTAATCAGGATTGGACAGAAGGGTACAATCCAGCGGTTGACAACGTCAACAGGTGTAATGGCAGCAGAAACCATGTTTATTTGACCAATGAATCCTCCATCACCCGGACTGCGCCTTCGGCATAGCCATAATCATTGGTATCGGTTGCTAAATAAAAAATATATGGTGATTCTTAGTGCACTTGTCGATTTTCATGCACGGATGTCGTTAATTGCGCAGAATTTCCGTTCTTCTTTCGGGTAAGAAGCATGTAGTGACGTCATTATAATTTCCGCCATCTTAAAACAGATTGAAGGTTCCAAACAGATGGTTCTGTATTTGAACCAGATTTAGAGCTGGTTACCCGTCCGTATGTTGGGTAAGGATGAAATTTGTGCGGAAACACAGCGGCGAGCGAGAGTCTTGAATGGGTAACTCAATGATTGAGTGAATGTACCTAAGTTAACTGCACTTTAACACTTTTAAACATATAAATAACTCGTGACCTTAATGATGTTGGAATTGGTCTAAAAACAGTTCGCAATCGTAATTAGAGGCAGACGGTTTCACTACGTGTAATACATCTGAATATTAAACGATAATAAACAACGCCGTGTTTGTTGTAGCAACAGACGCATTATTACCATTGATATTCGCTGCACGTAAATATTCTTGCACATATAATTGTGTATGTAATCAATAAATTTCCTTTATGTGTATTGTTTACTACGTATGTGTTCTCTCATATACATGCGATGCCCCTTTGAGAGCTACTTTGAGAAAGACGTTGAAGAGTATACTTGTTGTAAATATGCATTGAATTTATCGATTAACCCCTGAAGCAATCTATCATGGGGCCCTTGGGACTCTGGGCCCTTCTTATACGGATTTTCTTTCTACGTACTACCATGGGCCTGCAGGAAAATGTGATATTTCAATGCTAGAGGCGGGTAATGGGTATATCCTTTGAAAATCAAATCTATGGTTGTCAAGGAAATATGTTATTGTTGATTTCAGACAAAAATGTGAGATTTTTCAGCTGAAAAGATGAATTTCAGACAACTTCGGAGGTTAGAAGAAAATCGATTGATAAAATTAGAAACTTCTTTTATTCAGCCATCCGATAAAAAAAATCCCAGGCCTATATCTTGAGTGAAAGTACTTTTAAAAAGCAAAAAATGAAACCACTGCACTGAACCCAATGCTTAGCATGGACCACCAGGGGTGACCCTCGGGGGCTTTTGGGGGCCCTGAGGGCTTTTTAATATAGCATATATTACAACCAGACATGTTTTCTATCTACGTGCCAAATTTCAGCTCAATCGGTTCAGTAGTTTTTGCGTGATGGAGCAACAGACATACAGACATATTTACATTTTTCTACATATTAGTAAAGATCACACCCTTAACCCTGAAAAAATAGGGTTTCGGTTAATTGAACCCTACAGTGTTTGTTGTCTACCAGTAACAAACATGTTTTCCAAATTTCATCAAAATCGGTCCTGTGGTTTAGGAGGAGATGTGAAACATACATACATACATACATACATGCATTTACTTTTATATATATAAAGATGGACTGAATTTCTGAAGAAAAATAATTGAACTTTTTCATCTATTTTTTCTTAATTTTTTTTCTTCACAAACTCCTTGTTCTTCAGGTTTCCCAAATCCATTCGGTCCTTGTTTTCTCTTTGGTGTTCCATATGGTCATGTTTTCCTCCACTCTTCATTTCTTATTATATTTGTCCGTTTGATCTTCAGAATCCGCCTCCAACACCAGGTTTCGAATGCTTCTTATCTTTTCTGGTCTGCTTTTCCAATAGCTCATGCTTCCAATCCATAGAGTGCCACGATCCACACGAATGTAGATGAAGCTTTCTCGGGTTTCCCACCGGGTCAAGAGGCTTTATAGCATCACTGCCATTTTTGGCAACATCGCAACTCCGGCCTTATGGATATTTAAATGGAAAACGAATTTCCACAATATTCCACACTGTCAAATAATTTCGGACGCCCTGTATCAATGTCGATCCTATTTACCTATGTTCTAAACGGAATTACGAACCGGAGATTCAAGCCAAATTTTCCTTAAGAGAAAGAAAAGATGGTTTATGGGTGCATTAGTGTCAGGTCAGTTTTTTCAACATAATGATATTACCGCGATATTGTATAGCGAATAAATTAATTATTTTTAGTAAATTATTTTTAGCGTGTATGTGATTATAAAAATCATCACGATTAAATTCGTAAAATATCACCTCCGCAATATCTAGACGAATGCAAATTCGGCTTATAAATTCATTTTTTAATAAGATTTTTTAATGAGATTTAATATCTCAGTGTTTTCCTGCCATATAGCATCATCTTTGCAAGTCAACAGTCACTGCTCCAATTACCTTTTTTAAATCGATTAAATTATTATATTTCTCCTCTAGAGCTTGTGAAAAGATGTGAATTAGATTCTCCCTTTCCAAAATAATAACGCGCATGTGGTGGCTTCAATCCAGTGATAGCATGTTTGAATGTTTCTTGTGATTTAACGAGTGGAATAACGATTTCCATATCTATTTGATCGATTACTTATTCATAGAGAGCCTTTTAGCTGTGGTAAATCTTTAATCTGTTATTCTGGAGGCGGACATAAAAGGCTGAGGTTATTTGGGACAATTAGAACTGGTGGGTAGTTTTTTTAAGAAGGGATTATTTAAAGAAAGGGGGAGAAGTAGAGCGAAACTTAGTATTGTAAATAGAAAACTCCAAAACACATGGAAACTAGGGCTTGGTAGTTTTTGTAAAATCCCAACTTGCCAACGAAGTACTAAAATTGTACTTTACACAAACAGGTATCTCACACATAAGCAGCAATGGGAATTTCACTGCTGAGACTAAGCCTCAGGCCTTTTGGCTGGGAAGTCAGCTCTTTAGCTACCACTTCAATATGACCCATATGTGTCCTCCCAAGTTTATACGCACAATAATGGGAAAACGTTTTCATCGGTTTTATCACAGCGATTGCCGAAAAAGCACTGTGTCACGAAGCTGCTGTGTAGTAATCAAGTTCGCTTTTCAGCTGCCAATAATTTTGTTCGTTTGTGTGCGCAGTTAATTGTTTCTCGGAATATTAATATTTTATTTTCACCCCACCTCAGCCGGCCACTTGGTTCCTATGAAAATAATAATTTATAATAATAAAGCTAATTTGTTGTTACACATCGAGCTTGAATTAAGTCACGATTGCCAACCCTGATGCGCTGATTGGAATGAAGTACATGGTTTTGCATCAGGTGTAGGAGTTTGTGCAATAAGTATTTAAGTATTCACTAAATTTTCGAAGTGACCCTTGAGTGAGTAGGCTGGCAAATTTAGTACATGATGATAAAAAATAATTCTGGTAGTTTCCCACTGATAAAAAAGCATATTATGTAATTTCTTCGAAAATTATGACATTGTTGATTCTTCAACAATTCCTCTTACTAGCCGTAAATAATAGTTGTATTCTTTAGAACTGTGAATTAAAGTTTATGAAATATGGTTGTAAAATATGGGGAGACAAATTTCTGGAAACAGACTGGAAAGTGCATACGAGTCTTTAGTGATTTATATAAATCGATTTGGTCCCAAACTTCTAAAATCTTTGAAAGGCAACTTTCACTTTTGCTTCCCTTTCTTCAGTCCATCCCAAATGTATACGTTTATTTTAATATAGCGACTGAAGGTTTTCCACTATGGAACAGAAGTTTCTTGGAAGAAGTTCAGAGCGTTCGCTTTCGTTTCCGCTCTGATCGTGCAACGGGTGTGAGTAAGAATAGATTATTTTCTCTCACTGTTCAAAGTTTAGGAGCAGCGCTTTAAATGTAGAGTGCATGGAATATATGCATGGTTGCTCTTATAGGCCATGGTAGTATGGCCACTTGCGTTGCCTAAACACTTACTGGTCCGGTTCCCTTTGTGTTTTGCTACTTTAAGTAACGTACGTTGTTAAATAGTTCCACACATTTGGATCACATTGTGCTACAACCAATGAGGTAAATGGAGAGTGTTCTTTCTATGGTGGCCAATGCTTGAAGCTGTATAGTGGGCGTAGCCGGTGTGCCATTTTCGTTCCCTCGATTTACCTTAGTGCTTATGGGCTGACGCGCTAATTTTGTAATTTTGCAATACTTTCCATCGATAACTCACTTGAAGTCAGCATACATTTACTTCTTGAAAATACTTTCTTCATATACATTTTTTATTTAAACAAATTAATAATAGAACCACTTTAAAGTATCGAGGGTAGGTCAAGAAAAATGAAACTATAATACCTTCCCAACATTTCGGAGTATAATGCACCCCATTATCAAGGCTATACAGAAAATAATACATGAAGGTACAACAACCGTCAATAAATAAAAGGATCACTTATGCATCAAATACAATATAAAATTTCAATATAAAAAGTACCTCGGAATTGATAATCATAGGGAGGGAGCGTGTTGGCCTAGTGGGTAGAGCGCTTGGCTACTGATCGAAGGGTACCGGGTTCAAATCCGGGTGAAGCCTTTGAACACCCCCGAGCAAAAATCCTCGGAGTGTGAGTTGGCCCAGGGAAAGGAACTGGCCCCCCTACCCTGAATGTGTGAAATTCACACGCCTGTGGCTTATTCCGGGGTGAGCTCTACCATCAACTATCCAAACCAACCTTCGGGTTGAATCACTGAGTGAGTGAGTGAGGGATTCATCTTTAGTAGATGGACTTTTTAGGACAGATTTTGTTTATGGATATGCCAGGACCAGTAAAAAACATCCCATCATCAGAGCTGTACAGAAAAGAATACATGAAGGTACAGCACCAGTCAATTAACAAAAGGATCACTTATCTCAATGACAATATAAAATTTCAATGTAGAACTACCTTGGAATTTCTAGTATGGTGATTCATCTTCAGTAGATAGACTTTTAGGACAGATTTTGTTTTGGTAATTGCACATTCCAGAACGAGTAAAAACACATCACTCTTGTGTATTATAATAATCATTTAAATACCGATACCTCTATGCATACATATCAGGAACATTACATAAACAAACATAAATGTTTTTAAATAATAAACCCATGGAGCATCTATATTCACACAAAATTATTACAAAAAGGGAATTATAAAACCATGCTGATCATAAAATAACTAAAAAATATATATTTATGTTATGGGGATGTTGTAGTATTGGAGAGCCTGAAATGGGTTTGGTTAATTATATTACTATATGCCTTACTCAGTTTATCAACATCTGTTTTCTCATTACAAATATTCTCATGTCTTGAGATATGAAACATTTGAGATATCAACCATTAGTTTCATTGTTCTTGACCTACCCTCGATACTTGAAAGTGGTTTTGAATTTAGAGGTCGATTATACAAGACTGAAATTAAAAATAGTCTGTATTCCCAGCGGAAACTTTAAGGAAATTGAATAGCATCAATAGCTCCAAGTAACTAATGTATGTTTCAATATTTTATTTCCATAAATTGTAAAGAGACTGTAGATATTCTTGCTTTATATCCGCTAATGCGTCCAATCCTCCGTGCTATCCAAGAACAGGGGGAAGTGATATAGTGGATCTTTCGGTTGTCAGTTTACAGTTTGATGACGTCATTCACTCTCCATGTATCTCAATGGTTTAACCCGTATCGGAGAAGCTTATAAAGATTGGTTTGTTTTTCTTGCGACGGCATTTGCGCCATTAATGACAGGTGGGTAGGTTTGTCAGGGAAGGATTATAGGGGGAATGGAGAAAGGGTGGAGAGAGAGCGTCAGCGTTGGCCTGCTTTTAACGATAGACGCGAAGGGGACCACAGTCTCTCCCAGTTATCTCCCATTCGACGGACGGAGTACTGAACTTTAAGTTCGCTCCATTTGGCGGCTAAGTAGAGGTCTGGATTCCATGGAATAAATGTCAACAACAATGGGATACGAAGTTGCGAATAGGTTAATTTGGAGGATATTGTCAAAGCAAAGTACGTTTTAGAGGCGTATCACCAAGAACAGAACGTGGTTGACTGTCCCTAGTCCGAATGGGAATGGTGTTATTTGTCTGTACATCTGTGTGGATACACGCTGCGTATTGTATTGAATAAGATAACTTACTAAGAAACTACAAAACACACCATCTTCCACTGTTTCTTTAGAGCCCATGTTACCTTAAAGACGTTCCGGAGACTGAATCGAAAAAACTCCCTCCGAAAGGTATTTCTATTTTCGGTGGCAGAACAGTGGGAACGCATCATTCGTGTGGAAGCGAGTGGCAGATGGCACAGAAGGCCAGAGACAGTGGTTGGCTGGATGAATAGCTCGTTAATCTTTGAGGACTTCATCATGCTTCCCTGACGGAAGTGGCATTTCCATTGTCCAAGCATACCATTAATTAGGACATCACAAAAGCTCCGCAGTTCGACATCGACGTCGGAACGAAAAGATCTCTGTCCGAAACAGACGTTGAGACCGCAGTTAATTGACTTAGGCGCCGGTTACATCTCATGAATAATTAGCTCTCTTCACTCCATTTTATTTTCTTATTTTCACGGAATGAATAAGACGATTTCAAAGGTGAGTAGCTTAAAACCCTGCGAAGCGGGAACGTATATTCATCATCTCCTTCGTGTTATTGTTACCACCACAAAAGGATGAGCAGTAGGAAAGGTGGTGGCTCATCATACACTCATACTGTATGCCCTTACTGATTATGTCATTTTCGTTCGTCCACAAAAAAGTGGGGCCGAATACTGATAAGTTTTCAAAAGAATGTAATCAATGTTTCGTTCGGCAATGTATCTTTTCATTCAGTGGTAACTTCCGCATCATCCGTGATTAAATTATGCTCCGAAGACGGTTTAAATCAAATTTTAGATTATTATTTATTAGTTTTTTTTAAGACTTAACAGATATATCCGGAAATATGAAAAACGAGGAAATTAGTCCATTAAAACGGACTGATAGCACATTTAAGAAGTTGGAGAATAGGTCAACAACCTAATGTAGAGTGAATCTCAATATAGAGTTATAACTCTAATTTAAAGCGGTCATAATATGATATACTCTCATTTATAGATGGAAATAATTTTGGCAAATTAATCGATTTGAAAGATAACGGTTATGAATATATATAGGCTGTAAGTGATTAGCTCGTTTTCGCTGGAGATTTTTGGAAATGAACATATTTATTCCTTTGAGACATCCATCTGCTAATTGATTATGAAACACTCATTGCAGATGATACAACAGATTATCATAAATGCTGTAATGTCAAGCATTAGAAGGTTAATTAATCCATAACTCATTGCGTTTTCATTTTAACAGAAGCATATGTCAAAAAAATTATTGCATTTCAGGCCGTGACTACCGTTAAAATATTGTATTAACCTTACCAACGTCGTCTGTTGACATTAGAACTCTCAGTTAACAAACAGTTGGATGGAAATGTTTTCCATCGTCTTTTGACTAGAAAAGATTAATTATTATTACATTTTCTGCATTCTTCATCCTTGGTAACATTTTCTCTTTGGACTTTAGTGAAAGCAAAAATATCAGAGGAATGTAAGGAAATTCATAGCTTCAGTTTCAGTGGTTTAAAAACTGAGAAGGATTTAGAATAAATTATAATTGGAACTTCGTTAACATTTTTGATCACATGAAATATGCTTAAAATGTTTAAGGTATTCTGACGAAGGTTCCCGCAGTGTTTTTTGCTTTCGATGCCGCAGAACTTTCCGTGAAATTCTAGGTTTGTTAATTTCGGTGTTTTCGTTGTCATTATTGATTACATCTTCAGGTTAAAAAGGTCACACGTTTTTCCCGTAATCTTAAGCTATTTTCATTATCATACTTTCTTTTTCGTTTTATTTTTCATTTTTTTAAACTCCTTAATTGATTTTATTGCCTATTGTCATTGGTGTCCATACGTATAAGTTTTCGAATCAATTCAATGTCAATATCGTGTTTCAACCTCCAAAACAATTGTCACTGAGTGCATTAGTGATTCATTATTCTTACTGCTGGCGTCCTTTATTCAGGAAATAATGTTCTTATGCCTATAAAAGCGTAGCCACCAGCTAATTAGAATTAATTAGCCTTTTGGAATAATATTTACTAATTTTTTGGGTGATCCACTGTGGATCCGCGGTGATCCACTAACTTAACCGTGAGCATGTTACATTTATCACTAGATAATTAATTAGCAATAGGGAGAAGGCAGCATTGTGTCATATAGCATCTTCATCAGGCAGCAAACCCCACTTTTCAGAGGCTAAAAATGTAATTACCTCACTTGCATGAAAGAAGTTATTCAATCACGGGTAGTTCATTCACGAAAATTATATACTTTTTAAAGATTTATCCTACAATTTTTCCCGTAAAATAAGTAAAATGTAGTTGTTTTTGTCTTGGGTTTAACCAATCGTGAGTGATTTACAAGGCATAATAAAACTGGTGAAATACCTTGATCGCTTAACCACGTAGCCACCACAAAAAAATATTTAATAAATCACAGATAAGGCGGAAAACTTTTGAACTGCCTAGTTGGACGACTTGCTAGGTCTTCGACGGTTGGAATTCTGGAAGGAAGTGGGTGCTTGGGGGAGGTTCAAGGAAGTTGTGGGTTAGTAAAGGGGATGACTGGTTGGAGAGGGGGGGGGAGATAGGGCGGAAGCGGGAATCTCAGAAACTTCATCGTGAGCAAAGCTTTTGTGACGACGTGTATTTGTATGTGAGGGGGATTCACTGGAAGGAGTGACAGCAGAAGACTTGGGAGTTTGGCTCTGCGATTAGCCCGGCATGTCTCTTCCTAAGTATACCAGGTTGTTGTCAAAATTTCCTCTTGCACCCATATTTTTCTCCAACTGATGGACGAAAATGTTTTGTAGGCTAAAAAGGGGGTAGATGTACTTCATTTATTTTCCTTAAGCCTTCTTAAGAAAATCAATAAAATATAAATATGAACCGCAATTCGAGAGACTGGGCGCTTGCCCCAGCGACAGCCAATACTCCAACTCTACCGGTTTTGTCCCGCAGCCTCGCGCTTCTATACCCGAGACAGGCCAATACGGCCGAGCTAGGCATATAATTACGAGAGCACGGTCCTAGAGGGACGGTCGGCGGGGTTGGCTGTCATAATGACAAACCTCCAGGTTCGCGTCGAACCTCCAGAATCAATGCGTCGAATCCTTTATAATGTTTAAATACAATTCACAATATATTCCATTGCTGAACATTAAACCGGTCCGTTTTCTAAGGCCGCCAGGACAGCCCAATTGTCAATAAACATACAGATTACAGAGAATTTCTGGAGCAAACCAGAGTATAACGGAATATTCATAGGGCCCAATCTCGTCGAATAAGGACCCCAGGGGCCCCCATGTTGGCTTTTTAACCGGCTTTTACTTCCATAAGAAAACCATTGCATTCGGTGCAGAGTGGCTTGGATTAGTAGTGTTGCTTTAATGTTTTGGATATCTAAAATCACTTACAAATGATATAGTCTGGACATTTTAAGTATCGGATGAATAAAATAATTATGTTTTTAAATGTTTCATTCGATTTTGTCTACGCTTAGTTTATTCCTAAAGTTTACGTTTTGCCTCAAAATTGTGAAGTTTTGTTCTACTGAAACAAAAGAATTTTTATTCACTTGGAAGCATAGCCATGGAATAGGAACTTATGCTAGAGGTTCTTACGCCTCACGTTAAGAAATCTAGATTACAGAATCACAATGAGATTATAGTAAGGGAATCACCCTTCCAACCTCTTCACGTGTAATTATTGAATGCTACATAGAAAATGCACTTTACGGGTCATGTTGGGTGGATTTATTTAATCCTGTGCAAAGATTTACGTTTTCCCTAGCGATGTGAGTAACGATTCGAGATCCATCGAATCCTCACTCAAATCGACTTGTTTGTTTGTTGTGTTGCTTTATGTTTATTTACACATGTTATATACACATGTTTAATTGTGTGAGACTGAAAGGTTCGACCTTAGTCTTTAAAAAACGAAGTTTGAGCTGTTGAAAAATATACACCAATTCTAGTCCGCATTTTAAACATTTTTTACGCCGCGGAAGTCACGATTTTTTCATCTAATCGATTTTGTTGCTCCGTCGTGCCATGGTTTTGCGCCGCAAATATAGGGCCATGCATTATTATCAGAGTCCTGCGTAATGACTTTTCAGTAAAATTAACCCTGGCCCTATCTAAGCATTATTAAGGAGTTTTTTAGTTCTGAACATCGATTAAATTTTTTAAGTATGGACTAACTTAAACTGCGCTAAGAGTCGGAAATACATTCAGATATGTACTCAAATCGCCCTTACATTAATGAATATTAGAACTAATATTTTATTTTTTATGCCAAAAACCGCGAGATTCGGAACGTGACCCATCACTTTCGAGCATTCCCCATTGACGTAGTGGATCATGGATCCGGGCGCTTAACTTAGATTAAATTTAGCCTATTATACATAGGTTCACAATTAGTACGTTCTTTTTCTCGTACACCACTGATGATAGCTTTTCCTTTGATTTGGTTGGACGCTTCAAAAATACTTAAGGGTTTAGTTTTTGCCCTTCGGCTGTGGCTACGATCATTTAAGCATTTTTTGTTTTCTCATCTCCCTTGCAACTAATTCTGCACCATATTGATTTATCACCTTTATTATTTATGGTAACGACTACGTTTTCATGCATATAATAGAAAACTGAAGTTTTATCCGCTGTTCCCATTGGCCAAAGGAAGAAGCCGTTCTTTTTACGTAAGTTTATAAAAAACTTCTCCGCCATAATGCATAGAAGACGCTGTTCTTAAATCCTTCAAATAAGAAAGAGGCAATTTCTTCGCAACATCCTTGTACGCCAACTTAGAAAGCACTGATTGTGAGTGGAATCTTAATTGCCTTGACACTTCCACAGCTTTCTTCATTATAACGTCTTGACTTAATGCTTAAACACCATAATTCTTCGAAGATTAAACATCGTATTCACACCTCTCGAGAAAAGAGCATTCAAAAGCTAGTTTATTAATTTTGTTAAATACTTTTGTTAAATTGTTTAGTAGGCCTTTTTTCGGAATGATCGATTTTCTTTGGTCCATCCAACAATATATTAATATAGGGTAAAGGTTGAGAGGCCATTAATAAAAATGACTGACTTATGGCCACCGATACTGCAATACGGCACTAGTGTGAAAACACTCCGGCGAGACGACGGATTTAGGGAGTAAGCGCAGCGCTTATATCTCTAAATTCGAGGGATAGGAATTCATACTGTAAAAAGTTATCATTATGGTGAGAAAACACTTATGTTTATTCAGAATTAAATATGTTCGACCCACCGTAACCCAGCGCTGAGGTCAAAGTTCAGCGATTGAAGATGTCGTTTTTTGTCTGTAAAGCGACCGATCTTTTGGTGATCGCACCATTTATTTTATCACTCCGGAACAAAAATTTTAATCCTTTTGGCGAATTTTGACAACTTTATGGAGATATTGGCAAGCACTTGGCTGCGCGTGACATGTAACGTCAGGCGCCGTACGGGTTGCGTCCCGGAGCCTTTTCACCTCCCTCATTCCCCTACTCTGGGAACTGCAGAGCAGTCACTTGATCACACAGGCATGTAGATGTGTAGGCACCGGTTTACAATGACCCACACCCTTATAATGAACTAAAAACTATTACTTATTGTAGAGGAGGAAGATATGGTCGAGTCGTCAACTAAGGCCATTTTTCCCGAAGAACCATCTATATTCTACTAAAACTTCGGTGGTAAAACCAAAACAAAGTGTATCGCGTCACAGTTAACAATACATTATATAGTTGCAATTTTTAAATCATAATTTTATGGCAGAATAATTCTTAAATCCGTGCTTGATTTCTCAAAATTATTCCTAGGTCTCTTTTCCTAGGCCTCTCCAGATTTTCAGCCTCTCAAGTTCACCCAAGGAAGTTAAATAAAATGCCTTTCAGCGAAGAAAAAATTGAATCATCACATTAGGACTGGACTTTCACCGAGGCGTGGTTTATTGAATAACATTCTTTGTCAACACCTTCCATGAGCCTGAGTGAATTAGTAGTTATTTAGGCCTGCCTTAAATGGATAAAATCACCTTTTATGGCCCCGTAGTGAAGAGGCAATAGCCATGGGAGTTCATTGAATTGTTTTGAAATAATCTGTTAACATTTTCTCATTCTAAGAGTTTGCTTTTTCTTTAGAATAGAGTTCTTACCACAGAATGAACTTGTAACAAAGTTATTTGACCAGTTAGACATTTTTTTCATATGAAAATAGAAAAGTGCCTGCTACATTACTGTTGAGCCTATTTTTAAGGTTATTTACTGTTATACTATTCTGTCTAAAGCCCATTCTAGTTTCCTAATCATCTTGGAACTGCGTACCATACTTTTTTGCATTTTTCAGTAGTTTGTAAAGTGTCTTCATCTATTCTTTCCACCATTATCTCTTCTTAGAATGCACCTCTAACCTCACCCTCTGAAAACAATTTACAACTAAGTACCAAAAATCCAAAATGTGTTAAATAATATCAATTAGCATTTTTCTTTTACTGAATTCCTAAGATTTTTTCTAATACCTATAAAAGAAAAAAACCTCTTCATTCAATTATTTCTTTTCCTCAACCTCTTCATTTTTACTTTCAATTCTCCCTCTGCCCCTTTCTTTCTCACAGAAAAATCTATTTAACCCTTTTTGATCTAATTTTCACAGTGATCAAAACCTATGAAAACAAATTCCACGGAACGAAAGTATGGTCGAAGTTTTCCAACTCCCTCTTGTCTCCATGGAATTTATTTTCAAGACTCAGCCAGTTGTCGAAATTCACCGTAGGGAGAAAAATATCCTGCTGGAATTCCATCGCCGTTTTCTCGACTATTTTAGGAACTTGGACGCCGGACGACCGGACGAAATGCCGAAAAAAGTTTCGCGATGCCTACTGAAAGAGATGGAGAGAAGAGAGTAAAAAGAGCTTGGATAAGATGGGAAAAGATTGAGGGAGAACTCTGGCTAGGGCGATCTGGAGTCATGAAATGAAGGAATTGTAGGAATTGGTGATCACGAAAGTGATTCCAAAGCCCTGTTTCTTAGCAATCTTCTTATCTTTGTCTCTGAAACGGATCAGAAGAAAAACAATCTTTTCTGAAGGAGGTGAGTCTATCGCTTAATCGAAACGAATTTCAAAAGGAGTTTGAGCGAGATTTTTCTCTATTCAAAATAAAGATCAGGGTGTGATCACGGTTCCTGTTTTCGCGTCTCGTGTATCGTTATCCAAAACGCAAATGGATCTAGAAAGTAAATGCTCCCAGTCATTGCCCTGAGAACTCACTCGATCAATTAAAACTGGTAATTTAAACCACCTGACAAAATTTGAAGAAAGATGATTACATTTTCGCTCTCTTGAGTACAATTGAAAGATAACTATAACGCGAGAGCGCGCGTGATGGCGAACCGTGATCGCACCCCAGACCGTAGCCGACAATTAAGTCGTAGATGTGTAAGTATTCACCGGGACTTTTTATCCTTTACGCGCCTTTGGTGTGGCCACATCTGCGTGTCGACATGAGCACTTTGACCTGTGGACGCCTGCTGTAACGCAGGCGAAATTGTGGTATCAAAAACAATGACGCAGTGTGATGTCGTGACCCCTTTTCAATTACTTATTCACGCGATATTCCACAGAGGAAAAATCATTCGCCTTGACCGGAATACGAACCCGGATCCCTCGATTTCGCGCCGAGTGCTTTACCAGTTAAGCTACCGAGGCGTCCTTCTCCCCTGTGGATAATTTGGTGGCTTTATAGGAGCATGGTAGTCAGAACTGCTAGACATACGATGCCATTAGCAGTCCAAATCGTGCGCTAAGCGCCACAGTCCGCGAGGATAAAGCCGTACATAGAACACATTGAGGTGTTCGCTCTTTGACTAATTTTGAGGATATCGGGACTGGCCACGGTAGTTACCTTTACGGAGTCACCCGCAAGTGCACATAAGTGCGATATTCCACAGAGGAAAAATCATTCGCCTTGACCGGGATGTGACCTTATGTGCACTTGCGGGTGACTCCGTAAAGGTAACTACCGTGGCTAGTCCCGGTATCCTCAAAATTACTTATTCACGTTTCAAAGTTCAAAACCTTTCTTTATTTAAGATCAATACATTATCGATCCTCTCTCTATACCTAGTCTCTCGCCCAACAATCCCGTCTTTCTTTTCTTTTAAACCACATCTTAACAGCCCTTTCCAAAAAATAAACATTCAACAATGGACAAAACAGCATTCCTTTTATAACATCAATAAAATTATAATCAATAACTAAAAGACACGAAACAACCATCAACATAATTAAGAACAACTAAGAAAAATGGAACTTAGGTTTTAAACAAATCAACGAGATCGTGGTTTGTTGAGTATGGCACGACACGACGTTACTGTGGTGAACAGCCGAGGAATGTAGTTACTTTCCAAGCACCGTGGAAGCCACCATACTCGCCCTAAATATATTGTTTACTCGAAAGTTTTTTTCTTCCACCCTTTTATAGGCAAGACTCATCCAAGTGATTGACAAATTTAACTGCTTCACTCTGGACGTAGTAGATGTCGATATTCATGGTGAATGAAATTAAAAATCCTAATTGCTTTTTTTCATCATGAATAGGCAATTGATACAAATGTTTGAAAATGGGAATCGGCGACTCTACTCAGTCTCCTCGAAACATTAAAACTTGACGATTTCATGCAAGGTAATGAAACAATCGAGGGGGTCCACAAATTAGAAATTAACATTTTCTGGTTCAATATTTCAAGTAAGCTCAATATCTGTATCTCATTACAATAATGGGGTGAGCTCTTACGGCTAGACAAATGGAAAGTCTCCCTTTAATTTTTCCATTTGTATCTCAGTTGATTATAATGGTTACAATTTGCTTAATTACTTTTCAAGTTGCTTCCTTGGGATACGAATAGAAAATTTTTCCTCTTGTATTTAAAAAGAAATACCTCCTGGTTTGTGAAAAAAATTTATGATTCTTAAAAAGTATCTCTTGGAGATTTTAGTTCTGTTTGCCTGACTGCCTGAATGATAGCACAATTATTAAAGACTTCCATGATGATTAAGGCAGATACATCCATCGAAATAGTTTTAAAATCATAAATCACTGCACATTATTTAGGTACTTGTTTTAAATAATAATATTAGTAATTATTTTCCCTCTTTTCCTATATTTCTTCTTATATAAACTCACATTTTCACTTCTAATTGGGAATGTATCATAATATCTCCGAGTCGCACATTCTGATGGCCTTAATTTGTTTTTTTCATCGCTCTTTTCTTTTTTAACCTTCTCTGTATTTTTCTATATTCTACAACTATTTCTGTCAAAAAAATCGTTTCTCATAAAACTTTGTGGTAACTATGATGAAAGAAATGCTTGCGTATGTAAGTGGCATTCACAATAATTTCAGTGTAGCATTCATACTTCATTTATTTATGTGGTTAAATCCTTTCTTAGGAATAGGTACTTTAAATCACTCACAATAACTCAGGAAGGTGGAACTCGTTGTGATCTTCCACCATCTAACACAATGATCGGCAACTCTATCTCTCTCTCATGTTTGCCATCAGGTTTGTCGATGACATACCGAAAGAAAAAGGATTAAATTACACTTTCCAATGCTTAACGCTCTCCTCAGTAATAAAATATCATTTAGGGGTAAAAACAATTTTTCCTCATTATTATTGATTTTCTAAGCTAACTGAAACGTTACTCGCAACTTCGGTGATTATAAGGTGCAACATAAGGAGTAAATTGTATATGTTTAATAGCATTCAGTTTAGTCCTCATAACGCGATAGCAATGTAATTATTTAACGAATTGTGTGCCAAACATTTTTTCCAAAGTTAAGTAATTACCATTTACACACGCTTAAAATACGCCTAGTAATGATAATTTTGATTTCAGGATATCATGTTCATTAATTGTTTCACTGTATTATATATTGATTTCACTGTATCATATATATTTTACATGTTCTTTACTGCAGAATGTTCCTTTTGCCACCTATGTATTGCACGCGCCCGACTTAGAATGACATTTCACGTAAAAAAAATGGCACGCATACACGTGTCTGACCTAAGAATCGCAATTCGTCTTTAATCTCGATAAAATCGTATCCCCGAATCTTGTTGGTAGCTTCAACTCGTTTACAGAGCTTGTGAGCTATCAGTCGAACCAAGAGCGACTGAGAATAAACAACTCAGAATCGGTGACAAGTAGTTCGTTTGGATTGAAGGGTGGAAGGAAGGTCAATTCCTCTAACAGCGCTCTGCAAACCTGTTTCATGTTTATTTTGTTATTTTTTGACGTGCGAGATACGTTTGCGTGCTCGTTAAGAAGTTTCGTTTTATGCTCCCAGCGGAGAAGTGATTTTTAAGAGCTTTCGACGACGTTAATTCCAAGACCTCTCCTCACTAAACCTTAAGAAGTCCGGCGATGGCCGTGATAATGATTGAAGAACAATTTTAGGGCTTCTTCGTGCGAAATTTCCCCCGGATTCCTCGAGCATTTATTTGATCGTGAAAGTGACGTCGACGAGGCGAAAACGTAAACCGAATCAAGTGGGAAAGTTTTGCATGGCTCTGTGTATCTCTTTCTCTCTCTTCGACATCCATTTCGTCAGGCTTGGGAATTTTTCTAAATCCCTATACGCACGGAGATATTTCTGGCACCAGAGCTGGCGTGGGAAGCGGCTAGTGGTAAATATCTCCATGCGAAAAACCGAATCTCATGCCATCTGCTAGAATGAGATAGAATCTCTTTCGATTGACGGCCTCTGGTAAGGATTGGAACAGGTAAAACATTTTTTGACGATCTGGCAGCAAAGGTGTTTGCATTTCCGACTTCATTTTTTTTCTAAACAGAGAAATAAAATTCCGTGGAGATAAAGATCTCGACATGGGAGTGTTTATTGATCCAACGAATGAGTATTCAAATAAATTTAATTGGTATTTGATTTCTTATTTTGAGTAATTATGCACAGATACATGACCAACAAGTATGACGGTGATCAAGTTAAGATCAAGATGGCGGTTTAACTCGAGTCAAATAAAGTATTTATAGGTTTAATATAATCGCTATATATTGCGTATATCATCTGAACTTTAGTTATAGCGAGATTATGGACTAATATAAATCTGAAAAAAAAATTACGAAAGCATTTACAGTCATCGCCATGTAAAACCACAGCTTAATTTAAAGTTTCAAAATTTGTAATGCTCAACTTTACCAACGTTAATCTCATAAAAAAATATTTTAAAAGTAATTTGCAGTAAACGAATTACATTTTCGTGATCTACAAATCTATTTTTGTTAAAAAAGTATTGTATCTTTAATTTGGATTTTCGCACCAAAATAATGTCATTTGTGAGCATTTTCAAATAATTAGCGATGAACTGGTGGCTTCACCTCATTGCCTTGTATTTAGAAAATATTCACTGATTCTGAAAGAATCACCTATTCTAGAAGATATCACTTCTATCTGTTTTTCTCACAATTACCAACGTTTGTGATGCAAGGAACATGAGTAATGTGTTCTCATAACTATGTGGTTGGACGTATGCATGACGAGATAAGACCTCTTTGCAGTTACCCTCGCAGAAATATTTCAATCGACCTTATTGGATGTTTTACATCATTGTTCACCCTTGGCAGAGATGTAAAACATCTTTATCACAGGCCGGACAATAACTTTAAACATTGAAACTGATTGCTTTAAACATTTTTCCGTCGATAACTGCAAACAGTTCTTCTTCTGTCGTTGAAAGAACAAAACAAATAGCTACCTTTCACGATTTCTTGCCTTTTTTATCGTGGAAATTTCAAGAACAGATCGTAAAAAAATGTTGTTTCAAAACCTAGGGTTGTCAATGTTATCAGATAGAAGGAATACTTCCCTATGAATTTTATGGTTACAAAAAAAGTTGAGTTTCTTTAATCAGAATACTCGTTATATCGAGTTGCGTTACATCGATGAAGACGTACTTCTATTATCTAATCGATCTAATTTTCCTTGTTTTTTTGTGCTGAACCTTTTTCATATAGCTTGAAGGCAAAAAAGTAATCCCAAAGAGTAATATTTTAAATAATAAAATATTTTAAATCGTCAGTTACTGTCTTTAAAGTAACAAGCATAAAGAACAATTAAAAACTAATATAAGAATCTTGCGCGCAACGAAGACAGGTTTTCAGCTTTGGAATTGGTGAACTCCTCTGCTTTTTGATGCCTTGATGGTAAATACACAAATGGGTTTAGTAAAATGCTTGCGTTGCCATACCTTGGTAGCTAAGAAGTTGCGGCCTTATGAAAATAAACTAATACTTAAAATCTCCTTCCCTATCACCTCCTAAAGATACGCAGATTCCTTCTTGATCATCCTATCAAATTTCAATGGTACACTTTCATTATGGAATGTGTCGTTTCATGGGTTGGGATAGTCGTCATTTTAATACAGTAGTTAATCATATATATTATTACAGATAGGTCTTTTTCTGTCATTCCGTATATGCTCCGTTATACTGCACCTACAGTGATAAATGAGGTATCATTTTAAACGTTGAATCGCCGGCTTCTGACGAAAAATACAATCTCAATCTCAAATTTCACTATTTACCTATTAATTTGACTTAAACGTTTCGATAAACTCTCTTGCCTGTATTGTATTCATATGTTTTGTATATTTTTGCAAGAAAACAAGTATAAAGAAAGTACTTTATGATACATTTTCTTCTCTATTTAAAACCCAATTACACAGTTTCCTTAACATACTTATTCCCTGATAGCGTGAAAGTGCGAAATTTTCGCACGGGTTACCTAGTATTTCTAATAACAATAATATTTTTTTAATAACAAATGGTGTATATAATTTTCAAGGTGAATCGCAATAGCATTTTTAAATCACAAGAAATTAATCTATGAAGAATCATGTTGATCAATCAATGAGGAAACAGTATACAAAGTTACATTCTAGGGTGATCCAGATTTGGCATTCCTAGCATATTTTATGCTAATGAGTTTTTACTCCAAGATGACAATAAAGCGGCCATTAGATGGTGGGAGCTTGTACTTATTTTAACATTGTGTTATAATGCGCACTTCATGAGTTCATACATATCACGCTGCTCCCTTTCGGGTTCAAAAAAGTTTAATTCTCGGTTATAGGCCTGTAAATCTGACTGCCTTAATAATTTCCTTTATTCTGCCTATCCTTGAATTCCTCTTTTGCTACAGTTACCCTCATGCATTGCTTGATACACGCCATCCGGTTCTCAAGATTCCTAAAGTTCCTTCTCTTCCTAGACTATTCCACCACATTCACCCATGACTTTCTCGGTCTCTCCCTACCTCTCGCACCATTCACTCCTCTAACATTAATTCGATTGTCATCCATTTTCTCGGCATGGCCAAACCAACGAAGCACAGTGCTATCATATATACCCATTACCGGAGCATCCATTCTACATTCTTTCATCACTTAGTAATTTCTAACTCTATCCCTCTTACTTTTACCACAAAACTCTCTGATACCCCTTACCTACTGCATATAACCTACCTTTATGCTTCTCTTGGTATATACAAGTTTCGCTATCATTCAGTATTCACTTATGATGGTTTCAGCGAGATGTCAATTCTAATAAAATTCAACGAATTTGGCCTTATTATAATGAGAAAAATCTTATCTTCCTAATGATAACACAATATCAGCCACTTACCATTGTACTTTTCGAGATATTTGTCAAAAAAAAATACCAGCCATTTTCCTTGGGAAACGGTTCAGGTGTGCACTCAAGGGAGATATTTAAACATATTAAAGAATTTTCAACGCAAATGTATCGTCAAAAATTTAACAATGTGTAGTATATATGCTTTCTCAACTATTTTAAAAATAAACCAATTACCCAAGGCAGTAATTTTTACAGAATCGCAATACAATCCTCGGTTGTGAAGGCGTTTTCAGTGTAACGCGTGAAAAAATGACTGAAGTTAAAGACCATTTGTTTATAACTGAGAATTTCGTTGATTAAAAGCAAAGATTTTTCTTCATTAATGTTACAATATTTTCTTAATGCATTTTACAGTTGCTTTAATTAAAAAAATAAAACTGAAATTTGGTATTTCTTATGGCTGAGGAAAAATATCGCCCAAAATATCGTTATGAGTAAATGAAATAATTGGGACTTGAACACGATTTTTAATGAACTGCCTGGAACATTTTTCTGAGCTCAATTCCGGGACAATCCTGGTTAACCGGGACGTATGACGACCGTACCTGAAGATGAGAGGAAAATTATAATATATTTATTTAATTCAAGACAACAGAGATGTCCCCTTAAAGTCTCTTACGTCTTCAAAAGACGTTTATTTCATTTCACGGTTGAAAATCCTTAATTTTTACGATCGGGCATCGGGCGAGATCTATCTTACAGCTTTCCCTGTCGCTTTATTGTCGGTATTAAGTGTTGTAAGGGAAAGGGGAGTACTTAGCATCCCTTAGGAATGATGTCTCTTGTTGGTGGGACCGCCTAAGACGGATGGGGTTATTCCGGAGGAGAGTGAGAGATAAATGTGGAGATGGATCCATGGCATGGCCCCCACTTACCTTCCCCCCAGGGTCTCCAGGTTGGACGAAAGAAAACGGGGTATCAAATGGGGCTTTGGCGTGCTTTCTCTTTCACTGCCCCAAGTTCCCTCCAATAAAACTGCACTGTCCCACATTGGCACGAATACCTCTTTTACGAGCATCCATCCCTGTGGAGATTCTGCCACTGTGAGGAGGCAGTTACGAGGGGGAAATAAGGGCGAGGGTGAATGTAACGAGGGTTTGACTCTCGAAGTCTGTATACCCTAGAGCGGACAGTACCGGCAGGATGTATTTCTTCATAGTATAGTATGCAGAGATGCGAATTTGGTCGTCTTGTATGCTATTTTATGCTATGATTGCCAGTTGAATTTCAATGGGAAGTGGAAACAATTGAAAAATATTGTACAGGATTGTAGAAGAATCCTCCTAATGTGACATTCAAAATGCGTATAGTACTGTGTGTTGCTTTTAGGCATATTTCAGTATTAGGTGTATTTTTTCATATTTTAATGAGCGAGATTTATTTGATATGCAAAGAAATTTTTCGTTTCTCCTATTTAGTCCCATTGAAAAACAAAATACCTAATATGCTCGAAATATGGAGACTTTCTCAGAGATTTCGTTTATTCCCGACTCACTGGGTCCCTGAAAATTTCAGCCCTCCAGCTGGATTAAAAATTCCCAGGAATTAGTATCAAAAAGATATGACGTCATCTGACCTTTTCTGTGTCGCTCATGAGATGGTTTCACTCCCCATCAATCGACCGTGTTTACAGCATACGCTATAACGGGCGTTAAATACATAACGACAGTATAGTAGTCCCACTGCAAATATAAATTTTACTATGGTAATTTTCCAGCTGCTATTGGCAACATCGCACTTCGGGCCAAGTGAATATTTACGCTGGAAAGGAATGTCCATAAGAGCCCATATTGTCAGCTAAAAGTGGAACGAGCCATAGTAAGAGAGATGATGTTTTTATATAGATTTATCGGGCTGTTTCTGCTCTTACCGTTTGTGACGTCACGCGCCCCAGAGTACCTTCTGTGGAGACATCTGCCTCTGCTAAGGGAGTCTCAATAGCCTTACATTCCCGAAGGGCTGGACTGAACGACAGGCAGTGGGTATGACTTAAAGGGTGCAGATTGAGATGGAAGAGAAGCCATGGTTGTAGTGGGGGACGATAAGGGATTCGCAGAAGGGCAATGAAACTGTATATGGGTATACGGTACCTATTTGGTCTTTTTCCTCTTCTTCGGGGAAGGGGGGGGTCCCAAGAGAGCCCCGTTATCGCGGAGGGTTAGCTGAGGGGTATTAAACGGTAATTCGCACTTTAAGTCGGACAAGTCTCAAGTCGCCCCTTGTCCTCGTTCTGTTCTCAAGGGTTAGTTCCTGGGTTAAAAGGGGGTGGAAGGTTTTATTTCTGAGCGAATTGCTCCTGGTTTACCGTATTCTAAGGCATTTACAGAGGGATTTATCTATCGTCTTGTTTAGCAAACGACGGAGATGTGAGGCTTTAAATCCAATGGAAGTAGCCCTTCGCATTTCATGGGGCGCAAATATAATCCAACTATGGCATATTTTAAAATCAAAGCGTTGCTGTTGACGTAAACGAAAGAAGCTCACCCATTTTTAAGGTGGCTGGAGCGGTAATAGTAGGCTATTTAGAACTTATTTTTATAATTTTGTAATTTAATTGAAAAAATATTCTTGGACCACATTTAATTTAAAGTAATCTGTTAATGAGTTGGAATTTACCTTAGAGGCAGTAATAGCAATGATACAAGAACTATATTTAAAATGTTTACGTTTATTTAGCCATTTTAGAGTTTTCGACGCGATTTTTTAAATTTATACAAAATTTTAATTAAAAATGTTCATTTTTCGAAAATTGGACTCGGCATTATACACCTTAATATTTGAGAGCAACAATCATAATAATAATAAATGTATTTTTTGCGTTTAGAAGGAAATATATGTGTATGTAATACCATTTTTACGAAATATATGTCATGTGTCATAAGGCTACGTGTTAAAGTACCTTTAAGTTGCCGAAAGCCATATTGGTATGATGCAGTGTTTTCACTCTTATACATATATTCCACTAATGAGAACACGAAAGCAATATTTCTCGCAAATATGTACATAAACAAAATTCGCTCCAACCGCTTTGATTAGATCTTCTGCTTTTTCGTCGGAGACTATAGCCAAATTGAGATATGTGAAATTCGTAGTGGAGAAAGCTATTGTGTACACAATCTAGAGGATGACTTCTTTAAAGTTACTGCGCGGCCTGGTCCACAGTTCTTTGATTTGTTACCAAATTTACCTTTCTTTATTCTCGTTCCTCCATGTTACATATTCATTAGAAATCTGAGGACACTGGGTGGCTAGAAAGATAGTTGGTTCATTAGGAATTTGATTCCTTTGTTTTAGCAAAGTGCATTTGATTGCATATAATTTGGATGATGATGAATGGATATCATGCGATGAGGGCATACAATGATTGGAATTGGGAAAAAGAAAAACGAATAAGGAAGCATGGTACTCTTACTATAAAGATAAATATAGCAATGTTGGCAAAAGATGCCTGATTTTCAAAATACACCCAGTTTTACCGCGAGGAAAGGCTCTTGTTATGAACTCAACAGTACTCATATATGGAATAAAGTATTTCTGCTACTACAAAGCTCATATTGAGCTTTGAATGAGCTAAAACAGAAACTCTGCTTGCTTTCACGATGCCGAAACTTCTCTTGCCATATGACAATTCTACATTCATGCCTTTTTCTCGTCATTCGAAGGGGACAATCACTGCTTATTAAGTGGGTGCTAATATTTTTTTTCTTTATTAAGCTCTGGAAAATTTGATGGTTCCAGTCTCTACAAAGAGGAAATTTTTACTCTTAGTAAGTGAAATAGTTAGAGAGAAGTGTATACCACACCGAAAAAATACTGTTATTATACTCCGTGGGAAGTATTGTGAACATTAAAAGTAGTGAAGACTTACCAGAAGAATTGTAGAAAATGGTACTTTTTAAATATGGAAAAAGTTTCAAATCTGTCTAATGGTAATTTATAAATTTGGAGAGATGAATAAGCAATGCTAACTATTCAATTTAAAAATTTAGATAATAAGGTAAACCAAATATATAAATCAATAAGTAATCTTCTATCTTTAATATGAATTCTGTAATCCACAATCAACGTAATACATTCTTGAAACACCTCTAAACGAGATAAAATATCGAATTTTCATCCCCCAATAAGCCACGGGTGCTAAATCTTTAATTTTTCGTGGGTGGAACCTCACGGTCCCGAACATTTTCTCTCGGTGTCAGGGACTCCACATCATTAACTCATAGCGGTTGGAAGTCGCAGATGTGGTAAACGAATTACCCAACCGTGCTGTATCATCAAACCCTCAAAAACTTCCACGCTTTGTCCTTATTAAGACGCAAGTAAAGACCTCCAACCCCTTGTCCGTACCGAAAGGCCTGTCATGCACGTGGTTCCGTGAAGGTTCAATTTCGGAAGGGAGCCTCATTCATTTCGCCCGGTCCTTAATTCAACTCGGGGTGCCTCGCTGCCCTGTAATTTCCGATTCGTAACATTCACCCGTTTCGCTTTGAGGAAACGAAAAGAAACTGCACCTCTTTTGATCCAATCACCGCCTCTGTCAAAACGTCCGCTGGCTTTCCAAACGGTTGACTCTAATCCCACCGCGTGACCCTGGAAACCTCCGCAAAAAACTCCCTTTACGTCAAACGAACACCTCCCGGTCTCTTTTCTCTTGTCACTAATGCGGACCCTTGCACTAAGACAATAAAATCCCTCAATATTACGACCGGTATTATGTGATAAAAATATTGATAATTTATTTATCGAAACGGAGCTAATAATTGTGCGTTTCTATGATTAATTGTCGTCGCTCGATATCTCTGTCCCTACGATCACTCGATATCACGATCAGATCGATATGATAAATGTATCGAAAATACTTCGATGCATTTTCATTTCGATCTGGCTGTGATATCTCAGTAGCGATGATTATGTGATCGAAATGCACAATTATCATCTCCGCATTGATAGTAAAATAGTAATTTCTTGTATCGATCTGGTCTTGATTTCGAGTCATCGCAGGTTGAGAGATATCGGATAGCGATAATTTATCATTTAAGTGCATAATTTTTTTTATTCACATCGATTGTTAAATAATCAATATTTTTAACATATTTTACTGGTCGTAATATCGAATGATGGCGGGAAAAGACATTTCCAATAGCGCCAAATTCCCATTAAAATATTAAATGATAATCTCAGCATCGATTGCATTGCCAATTATTGATTCCTTGATATAAATACCTGATTATAAGGTACTCCTTAATTTGGACAACAGTTAATCTGCATTGATATTTACGTCTTCTTTAATTTTATTACAATAAGTAACTCTGTACACATTAAAAAGCTAAGTTTTAGCCATTTTGTTTCATAGGTTGTGGTTTAATGAGCCGGATTTCCCATCAGGTGTGTTTAAATGGAGGGTATTTTATTCGTCAAGCTATATTATAATTATTTTAAATTTTCCTTAAATATTTTATAATTTTTAAATTTTTATTCTTTTTTCTCTTCTCTAATTCTTATTCTCTTTTCTCTTGCCATTTTTTATTACTCGATATCAATGAAATTAAAGTTTTTAAAAATATTCTTACGACGGAATTCACATTTATTGTACATAATGTTTTAGGAAAGACGGGACTGTTTTAATCCCAATGTACCCCCAAAACACATATTATTCTGTAAGTTTGTAACCAATTCAATACGATGACTATTTACCGTTCAATAAGGAAAAATTATGGTACTGACGATAGTCTCCATTATGATCGACACAAGAAATGAATATAGTCAGGTAGATACATCGCCTTCACCTAGATATTTTTGCCACGAGGGTAGATATAGGAAATTGAATATCCCACAGCCGAATGTCGTTTTGGCGGCAGACGTCACTTTCAGACACTCTGCATAAAGGGGGATCTCATTCTCTTCTCTGGGAGATACCCGTATCGTAAAAAAGGGGAAAGAAAGAATGGAGCGGTAACCAAGCGAAAATGATTCGTGGGATTTGGGCGATAAAAGTAGGGAAAAGAGAATGGTTTTTGCCGGGTGACAAGGGGATGGGGCACAACCGGAAGTGGGTGGGTAGGTGGAAGGGGCTGAGGGTGGATGGTCTGATCTCCTTGGAGAAGGAGATGGTTGGGATAAGGCGACAAATCGAAATCTTGAAGTGAGTCGGGAGGAGAAGAAAGGGATTGAATATTGAGGATCGTTTAGGTGAAGAGTTGGGCGATAAAACTAAATTCAAATATAATGCCATCGTCACCCGTGGATCCGCATCTACAGACATAAACGGCAAACTGCCTCAAAGGCGTGTAGAACCGGTTATTAAGACACAAGCCTTGATAAAATAGAGATTATTGGAAAAGTATGGAATGATACAGACTGTTAGTTTCCACCATTGGATTCATTTACGCACCTTCAGATTAGTTTTAATCGAATATGTGTCATCTTTAGATGCGAAAATAAAGGTGGACATTCACAGTGGTTGCATCATTTTACTAACTGGGATTTATACAAAATTAAGGTGGCTGAAGCGTTAGTCGTGGGTCTTTGAGTATCCCTTTTAACAATGCTATAAGTTAGTTGAAAATAAATGTATAGGACCACATTTCACTTAAGTGTATCTAATTATGCGTTCGAACTCAACGTTCGGGTAGCAATGGAAATGATACAAGAATTATATTTTGTATTTTTGCCTTAATTAAAGCATATTATGACCAGAGTTGTCTGTCGACATTTGGTTATGACTAGAGTTTTTGGCGCTGTATTACGTATTTAAACGAAATTATATTGAAGTATATTTTTTCGAATATTGAACTTGGCGCTACACCTTGATATTTGTAGGTGATAAAAAATTAAAATACTGAGATTTCACGTTTAGAAAAAAATTAGGACATATTTAATCGAGTTATTACAAAACATATGCCATATGCCATTAGGCTACGTTCTAAAATAGCATTGAATGGTCAAAACACTATATCACTATGATTCAATTTTTTCACTTTCATCTACAGGTAGATACACTAATGAGAACACACATGCAATTCCACGTAAATCTAAAGGTAAGCAAACTTCGTCCAAACCACCTTAATGCTGAGAATATGTATAATAATCTTGCCATTCCTTGTTTGGCATAAACCGTCAAGTATACCGTAAACTGTTCCACCGTGATTTTCTGTGGCGTTGAAGAAAATTATCCACTATCTTTTCACCCAGTTGATTGTTTTTCAAGGCAAATGTCTAACCTGTATTCCATGGAGCATCTTCAGGTGTCGATGTGCCGAGACTGCATTTTGACCGCGTTAATGAAGGTCATCTAAGCTCATCCGAGTTTTCTGATTGACTCTCATCTTCCCGCCAAATCCTCTTCCGTGGGCCTGTTAGTTGAGAGCCGCCTTCTCCATTGAAATTCCATTTCGTCTTGGTTATCTCAATGGATCCTCTATTCAGTCTTGGGAAGTAATTATTTTCTTCGGAGATCAATTCGGACTCGTCAATATTAATTTCATGTCCGGATTTGATCCAGGCAAGCTCGGCAATCGACAGCTAACCGAAGCAAAATTGTCTTGAAATACAAACAACGCGGTGAAAACTCGTGAATGAAGGATTGGCATACCGTAGACTTACGTCACACTGCACGATCCTGTTGGCTATGTCATCAATTGGTACGAATCTAAAGCCCTTGTCTCACGGTAAATTCTTTCGTAAATGTATTCATGAAATCCATATTCATGGCACAAGTTTGATGAACGTGCATGCCTCAATGTAACACAAGCAGGAAATATGTATGGTAATGGCTCTGACAGGCTGACGACCTAAACGAGAATCTTTTATTGCAAAGAATCTATAGTAATCTATAATCTGTACGAAAATAACAAATGGCGAAGAGATTTCCTCAGAGCCTGTGAGCCTATGAATAATAATTGTGGGAAATGATTATTACTTGAAGTATTAACTGAATGAATTACATGAACAAACTCTTTTGAGTCTCACGGTAATTCACGTAAAAATGTCAACGTGGCAGTTTCCTATGATTAATTCGTGGTATGTTGAGCAAATGCGAAACAGGTGATTTAACAGCAGATTTTTGCGTTAAATAATTCTGCTTTTGCTATGAATTGAAATAATATAAAATATTCGCTCAAATATGCGTTGTGTATAGTACTAATTTTAGTAATTTAGAATTAAATATGAGAATAAAATAGTTAGGAGCAGTTTAATTTGGTTTTTCACATTTTTGGGTAGGTTTCCCTACTGCAAAATTGAATTAAATAACACGACTAAAATAAACGTGCCCTGGTGCATTGTGCCGAAGTCCACGAAGTTCCGGACAGCTTTTAGAACAATGAAAATCATGTTCATTTTTTACATGCTTGTATGCCATATATTCAATGATGAAGTGTACCCATTTTTTACACATTGAAGCAATTGATCGAAAGACACGTCTTGTAAAGATGCGTAAAGAAATAACAATTTTGATAGGAACAATATTCAAGCCGTTATTACTTTTTTTAAATTATGGGCTAATGTGTAACAAACGAAGTTGAATGTACTGTTTTATTATTCCAATAACTTTGGATGCATCAAAATACATCAGTTGAAGTTTTGCCCAAAGATTTTACTTATATTGCTCTTGAAAAGAGTGCTTGAAAACTTGGAAAAGTCGGTGGAGATAACATCTCGTGTGTTTTGACATTAATGCCTTAGCTAAAATGTTTTTTCTAGTGTATTTATGGCCCACTCAGAAACTGAACGTGCGCAGTAAAACACCTCTTTTGCAATTTTATGTCACTATTAGACCTAAATAGAAACCATAGCGGGTTCTTACATATTCTAATGGCCTTACTTTTTTTCTGCTCTCTCCGGCGTATCTGTTTACCCCAATCCATAACTCTCCCCACTTCAGTCTATTACTGCCCTGTTCGTTGAATCTAAAATTGCCCATCGGTTACGCAAAGACATCAAGACTTCATTCTACGGCGGAACGCAGGTTTTTACCGTTTTTAGTTCTGAATAACTTGTCGTTATAAGCGGATTCAGAAATTTTATGACTTTTTAATTCTCATTACGATGCAATGTAAAGATAATGTTTATTTCTGATTTAAATCAACGAAAAAACACTTGCCGGATTTGCTTTAAAATGATGCTGAATCTGTTTTTAAATGTATACGTTTTCCCTCGTTTTCGGCAATTTCATTCTGTTCAAGTTTCAAACCATCTGATTTAGTAGGATGATTACGAACATGTGGGCTTCATAAAAGTTGAGGTTACAACGCTTAGGCTTTAAGTGTACCATTTTTATTTATTCGGTTTGAATTTGCTAGCTGCTGATGGTGTTACCTCTAAAATAGCTCGCAAAGATCCCTCAGCACTTGGTTTCAGCTTTCTTCTTGAAATTTACTAATCGAAGTATGCAAGAACGGTTTTCTCCTGTCAAAATCAACTTTTTAGTGGAATCTAATGCATTTTCTCAGTAGCAGAAGTATCACACGAACAAGAAGAATTGTTTCATCTTCTCAGTACCCAGTGGTAGTTTTTAACTTTTTTACTGTCGTAAAGTTTGGCGAGAACATATGGTTTTAATGATCTTAAACATTGCTATAACTTAAATACATTCCAGATAAACCTTTTTTCTCGTAGAGTCGGCTCAAAGGTAGAGTCGGCTGCATGACTGCAGAGTGGTTTCAAGTATTGAGAAGTATTTGGTTCTTAGTTCCGAAGTTTAGTAAAATGGCGAAAATAAGCTTGTTTAGTGAAAGACGGGAGAGTCAAATGATCAAACGGAAAAAGGGGCTGAAACAAACCAGATAGCAGGTCCGTTACATTAATGCTCAGTTCATCACATTTGATATTATAAATTTCATATTGTTGTTTTCATATGGATTTGGAGGAACTCCCTCTCTATCTCTCTCTGCACGGTGTGATTGGTGTATAAATGTATCAATTTTTTTCAGTAGGCTTAAAGATCATTTATAGGAGTCAACCATTATTTTCTGTTGAAATGAAGGACACATTAGCATAGACATTTGGTGCATAACGGAGTTACCATTATACGACTTATTGAAGTTGAATTCCATACTAATTCTTCGGCAAATAGTAATAAAAAACTTTGAAAATATTTGAAAAATATAAGTAGTAGAAAGTGATAAAAAATTCAATAAACTCATTACATTATTTAGTCTAACGAACAAATTAATGTTTAATTATTTTAAAAATGGCAGTATTTATAATTGATATCTAGACTGGCGGGAGTAGGTTCACGAGAAATTTTTCTTGATGCATCTTTATCTTGTCAAAGTGTATGTTAGTAGCCTTATAGAAATTGAACGCTTTCCGAAACTTTTTCAATTATTCTAATAATTTCTTTTGTCCCAAAAACCTTAGGCGTGTTGGCTGCATTCAACAAGTATTCAAAATCTTTGCCAATGCCAATTGTAATGATAAACTTCCTGTTAAGAATTCAGAGCTCCAATGTATATAATATGATTACGTGTGGGTAAATACTTTGGAAAGAAAATCGACGGTAGATCTAGGTGTATCAACTTAAAATCATTAGAGCTTTCGCAATCCACAGTGTTCTTCTGTAACGTCAGGGAATATATTTATTTTTTGTAGTTTCATTGTTAGGATTCATGGAAAAGTGAACGTAATTACCCGTGAAACATATATTTATTGAATATCATATAAATCATAAATTATTTGATATTTATTATACTAACTCCCTTTATATCGTTTTCCAGTTTTATAGTAGAAAGCGAATTTAAATTTAAATCGGTTCAAATAATTCTCCGGGAGGAAGATGCCACTTGTTTACCAGTTAGTTGCCTGTAATGGTCGGTAGGTGACGCAAGCGGGCGCATCAACCTCTCCTTCGCCTTCCCGCTTCTTTCAAGTAGTTAGCTCCTTGCCTCCTAGATGTCTCACCCCATACTGAACGCGCGATCCGAGGAATGCCTGGTGAGGAATGATCAGCTGGTGGAATTTCTCGCATCGGCTCTTGAGGACCGGTAGGGTCGGATTTTGACGAATCAATCGTAGTTACAACGTTAACTACCGCTTAGATTGATAACTTTGTCAATACATCATTGATTATGATTCATTATTAATGATTCTCAATTGCTACTAACGTTTTTCCACCATTTTGTAAGATTAAAATTGTGTAAATAAACAACACGACTTTTTAATCGGAAGTTTTTTTTAAATTTATGCTTTTGTGATAACAAACCTATTTTGGATGTGTATAGAGAAAATATCAATAAAATTTGTATTATCCCAGTTTCTTATCCAGGTGCAAGGAATATATTCCTATACAATATATTGTCATTTTCTTGATAGATAGCCGTGGATCCTCTTCCTAGTTGACTGATTGCGTTTGGTTTTCCAAAGTTTACTTTGGTTCGTTGTTTTTGGTTGAGATGTATTTCTTACCGTGCAGAGCTATCATAAAATTTCACAACTTCCAGATATTTACCGTTAATATATGTTTGAACCTTTATACCTTTATGTCCTCTAGCTGAGAAGGGTGAATATAACCTTGAAAAGACCTGTGTAAGTAAGGAATTTGTAAATTCATAATCATGCACCAGAAATCCTCTCAGTTCATTGACCGTTTGGGACCTTATTCGGAATATCTCAAATGTACTTTGTACCTGATAAACGTGGTCAAATGATGTATCAAACAGAAAGTTCTCCATAGTTTTCGCGGTGAAAAGAACGCATTTTGTACCATTATGCTATTTTCCTTACTGATGCTTAATGCTATGTTTATGCTATACCATGATTAATGCTATTTTCCTTAATGATTTCCAGTTGATGTTTTATTTATTTCACTAATTTCTTCATCTTTTTTTCGCAGGTAAGGTTCTGATGATACACCTTACAGCAAAAGGAGATTTCGCCAGTCTGTGGAACTTGAAGGTTCTGGTGAGCGCTATTGCTGATTAGATATATATTGTGGGTGCATATCCCATGCCTGCATGTTTAGAACGTGAATGTAATGCTACACTTGTGGAGCAAAATATAGTAGGTATAGTTTAAACGGATTATGGTTCATGCTATTACATACTAGAAGATTCTTTCACGGCAGCTCCAATAAACAAATCCCGGAAAGAAAATATTTTAATATATCTTTGCGAAGTTAATTAACTGTGCCAAATCATAAGATATGTAATATACCATTTAATCAATACCACTCTCATTGTATTATATTAAATATTTTATCGATGTAGTACACACATATCAGCCAGTTAAATTTATCTAGATATATACTATTTATGCTTCTTGTGATTGATGGAAAAATGACATATATTTCCTTTTCTCTTAGTTAATATCATGCACATGGTAGGGACATACGTATCAATCGTATTATGTATCAATCTGAAGGTTAAAGGTGATCAATAAGCGCGATTACTCCTGTCAGGAGACTCGATCATCGTTTTTCGAAAAATGCAAATTTACTCTTGGTGATTTTCAAGTCCGTCACGTTACTCCGAAATCTCACTCCATTATTCATCTTAATCTAAAAGCCACGCTACAAGATGCCGTATAGGCGTGTGGCAGGAGGTGCTAGAACACCAGCCTGGGAAAGGAGGGAGTAGGGAAAAGAAGGGAGGAGAGTACAGAGGAGGCATGTGTGTATACGATGAGTCTAATGTTAGAGTCACGCTGTTTTTTGTAATAATCACTAATGTTGCGTGGAAAGAAGGAATGTTTGTGACCATCAGTTCAGCCCTATATCTCTCCTATTTTCCCACTCCTATCAGTTATAGAGATATAGCGCAGGGTTAAAGTAATATCCTCCATGTCGTATTGAAAATCACCTGACCGGAAGTTTTCAAGCAATATAAGCCTAGCGTGTAGTACTTCGTATCTAATTTTTCCATCAGCTGTGTGATGCAAGTCTGTATTCATTTAATTCATTCATGTAAATCTCATGGAATTACATATATTCTAACGCTATTTAAGGTAGTCTGATGGTGACACTATACAGTATAGCATAGCAACAGGCAAGTTTAAATACCCTTTAAAGGTTTGACATGTTACAATAGTTTTAATTGTATCTATCAACAGCCACACACCCTTGAGATGGCTTGCAGGTTATTTTGTTGATGTAGGTGAATCTTTTTTTGATCCCTTGATTTGCTCGTTCTCCAATTAAGGGATCGCAGGTTTAGCGTTTAAAGCCTTGGATGGGGTGATAACTTTATCAGTATTAAAATAGGTACTTAACTGATGATATAGAGTGTATTTTTTATGCTTTGAAAATAGGATTAAGGTTACAAGTGAGGAAGGTTATATGTATAGATGGAGTAGGTAAATCAACGATGAGGTATTTTTATGAAATATTAATACCATCTACTTTGTATTAATTTTAAATCAATTTCGCATATACTACCTTGCTATTCTTTCCGATGGGGCTCTAATTTTACCACCAATGGGACTTCAATTTGTCCAACATTCATTTTAGTCCGAGTAACACGTATTTGCTTGTGGTAACTGTTAATCTGTTGTGGTAATCTCCCAGATCTCTTCACATATTTAATCGCAAAACTTCATAATTCATTTACCGCCTGAATTTGGTCGAAATGTGATGGTGATCGAATGTGAAAGAGCCGAAGAGTGTCTTGCGAGTGAGTGATCGGGGAATCAGAAGTTGGTCACCGGGCTGAGGTATGATATGAGACTTGTGGTCATCCACGTAAAGCCAAGAAGACGCGATAGCATCGATTGAACGGTAACATGGGTCAGCGAAATTAATGATCCACACTCGCCCTGGAAAAAGATCTTCGTCATTGGCGTCTCAGGTCGAGACCGTGCCCAACCGATGCAAGAGGGACGGCTAACGAGGATCGAAGAAGACCTTTTCCACGTGTAGTTTTATTTATCACGACCATGGTTTCGTTCACTTATGGATGTGAATCTTGGACATTATGGAAGAAGAAAATAAACAGAATAGAAGTGTTATATTCCACAGGAGAAAAATCATTCTCCTTGACCAGGATTCGAACCCGGATCCCTCGATTTCGCGCCGAGTGCTTTAACCAGTTAAGCTACCGAGGCGTCCTTCCCGGTGGATTATTGGTGGCTTTATAGGAGCATGGTCGTCAGGACAGCTAGACATGGATCTGGGATCGAATCCCGGTCAAGGCGAATGATTTTTCTCCTTTGGAATATAGCACTTATGTGTACTTGCGGGTGACTCGGTAAAGGTTACTACCGTGGCTAGTCCCGGTTTCCTCAAAACAGAATAGAGGCTTTTGAAATTTGGGTGTGGAGAAAGATGGAAAAAGCAGGATGGGTGGATAAGGTGCGAAATGAGGAGGTCTTAAATAAAGTGCAGGAAGAAAGATCGCTCATAAAGGAAATAAGAAAAAGGAAAGGTAACTGGTTGGGTCATGTGATTAGAGGGAAAAAGATATTAACAGTGGCATTAGAGGGTTCAGTTGAGGGAGAGAAAATGAGAGGAAGAAGAATTAAATTGGTGGATGAGGGGAATATCAGCAACTACAATGCGACCAAAGAGAAGGTTCTGGGCCCAAGCGGATGGATACAGCAGTGGTGTACGGGGCCTGCCAACAGGCAGAACACCAGATGATGATGATTATGGTTTCGTTACAGAGTAACATCTTTAGCTGGACTTTTCAAGTTCTGCTGAAAAATCATTTAATTTTCCTACTACGAAAGACTTCCATAAAGATGCGCCCGAAACCGTTTCTTATAAAATAAAAATTTATACTACACCGAATTTACATGAAAATTTATTCAAGGGTAAATTCTCGCGTCAGTGAACTAATATTCGCATACCTGAATTTTTCGTGTTACTCAGGGACACGCGCATGCCGCAAGTAATGCCTTACAAACGAGATGGAACGCAATTATGTCAAAAATCATAAAACTTCGCCGTGACTCAGAAGATATGCAAAATGTCGCTGGCTAAACCTCCATTTAAGAGACTTTTTTATCTTTGTTCGTCCTAAACAATTCTTATCAACCAAATTCCTCCTTTATCCAACGAACATATTTTTTACTCTTTTCTCCCCCTCCATATCCCGGCGTTCCTTACGGGCTTCCTTCACCACATCCATTCATTCTTTCCCACCGTATTTTTCAAGCCCCTTCCGCATCTTTCTTCATAAGTTCTTCCCTCTCCAGCTCTCTTTTCTCCATACCTCACAACCCTGTTTTTCTACATTGCAATCCCCTTCACTCATGTGCCTTCAAAACTAACCCTACCTTGCATTATAATAGCAATACGAGGTAGGTGCATCGTAAGCCATTTGATATATCGTTTGGGTCGAACACTGTGACATAGTTTTGATAACATCAATCGCTAGCAGATACGCAGTGCATTTTGTATTTCATACTTGTTCGAGTTTTGTATATCAATGAGGATCATTTGAGTCGCATTCGCATTCCCATATTGACTCATTGTATGATGTTTGGATTCAACAAAAATGCGAGAAGCATAGGAGGGAATATAGTTTTTTGAATGGGTAAAGTGGGTCTAGGTTTGCTGGAGACAAAAAAACTTCAATGTTGAAAATAGAAAGAGTTTTAACTTTCATTTGTAAGAAAATTGCTGCCAAGGGTTATTTCCACTGTAGACAAGGTTGATTTTTCAAACTACATATTCACTATTAATTATTACCGATGCAATATGTTGTATATTGGTACTTAAGGATGCAAATATCTACTTGGTACTCCATTTTGTCATTGTGAAAACTAAATTAGTGGAGCCTTCATCCATTATTCGTTAACTAACTCTCGTATCGTCTGCTGTTCGTGTCATCAGAATGAAGATATGCGCAGAAGGGATTCATTTTGGCCTCGGGAAAGTCCTACCTTGTATACGTAGCCCCATACTCCTTAGTATCGTCCACATGCACCCTCTTCCGATGGCCGATCCATGCAAAAATGTGTAGTCCAAATGGACGTTAATGTAGACGTAAGTTTCCCATTCCGTGATTTTAAAAAAACTGTTTGAACCCTTTATGTTCAGTTGTGTCGGATTCTGTAGATTCTCAGCTCATTTACCAGTACCCCATGTGCTGGAGTTCAAAATGAAAAAATCACCAAAACATTTAAAAAATACTTAAAACTGTTTTTAATTATGTTTTTCTAATGATGTTGTTTGATGAAAAGGAAGAAAATATCCTTCCCTAGCAATAACATTTGGTCCTTAAAAAGGTTAATTTTCGGAAAAAAAAAATCAGTGAAAAAAAATGTCGGATCGACTTTGAAACAGCGTGAAACTTGCTTCGGATTCTTCCATCTTTTACTTCAAAATCATAAATGGGACATACGAAGAGAATATAGTCAAATTTCAAAATTGACTTTTTGCGGCCGTTTTCAGCACTTCATGTCGATAATTCTTTTTATTTTCGCCTGCATCCTGAAAGGAAAATATTAAGAGAGAAAGATTCGATATATGTTGTTGTGCACTTAAGGGATTTAAAGTTTACATTCATGAAAAAATAACATTCACGGTCGTAAACGATTTGCAAAACTACGCGGATGATATACGTGTTTGTCAATTCCTCTTTAAAGTGAATGTATGGCGTCCAGTCAGCATTATTTTTTTAATCAACGTTCTTAAGTCAATCTCACGCTGATTGGTGAAGTTAATTTCACGTCAATTTTTTCTGTAACCTGGTCTTGTCCATGCTCTTTCTCCACGGAAACTATTTCGTTCAATATTTTATCCCTTTTTTCCTTACCGCTTTCTCATTTCAGCTTCTTTACTTTATCTTTCAATCCTTCACCTCCTAGTTTACCCACCTCTTTTGGTTATCCTAATCGGCGAGATCTCTCCACCTGCGCCCTTTCTTTGCGAGGGCCGTAAAAGTGGATTAGATAGAGGGAAACACATAAACTACCCTCCGACCCGTATGTGGGGAAGACATGCCGCCACGCTCCCAGCAGTAAGTCAATATGCAGTCGAAATAACCGTAACGGGGATATCCTTAAAGTCTTTTCGACCGCTTGATCTTTGTCGCGGGCTATCATAAATTTTCCACAGTTCGAAAAAGGAGAAGAAAGCATTGGAATTAGGGATTTCCCCGTTCCTACCTATCACAGAGAAATACTTATGTAGTCTTCTGTTATTTTATTTCAATTGAAAATGGATTAAACCGATGTAACTCGGTCAGAACTTTGTTCAAATACATGTTTTTCAAATTAACATGGCTGTCAAAACATTTTGAACGCATGCCACATTCTTCAACGCTTCCTTTCAAAATATTTGAGAAAACTATTTGCAGTCATCTTATTTTTGCATTATCCTATAAACCTTAAATGTTAATTGACGAAACCAATAAAAAATATCTTCCCCCGTTTCAAAACCGCAATGTTAACTAAATAGAGCGGACAGCTCGGTGTTGACCTTACCTTCTATGTGATTGGTTCTTTGTCCAACATAATGGATCCATATTTAAAAAGTAATTTCTACTCTAACTTCTTAAGAGAGTTCTAATTAAATATAATTTTCTTCAAGTTCTGCCAGGCACAGAATATCAAACCCATTTGATCAACCCGTTTTTCTCAAAAACTCCTAATGGGCGGAATTGGCTTTAAAGTAATTACTTAACGCACTAAATTCATCCTTATGTCTGAAATAAATTTTCCGCTCTACGCATGTTTCCGCGCTGGGAGTTAACAACAGATTGCAAGAGAGCGTTAGAGGGAAGACTATAAATAAATATTGTAGAAAAAGTGAAATTTTTAACAGAATAGTGGAAGTTTTTTGGTTAATCATTCATAGCAAAAAGTCCCTCCTTTTCTTATTGTTTTAATAAAACTTTTACTTTAAAAACTTTAAATATTTTATTTTTGGTGTATCAATCAGTTTTAATCACTAGCTGTCCATCCCGAGCTCTTAGGTTTTGAATACTGGCAGTACTGAGTATTTATTAATATAATTCACATTTAAGACTCGGTGAAATGTGGATAGAATTTAAAGTGCAACTATCCGTATCTCGGAAAGGAATTTAAAATGTGCTTTTGATAAATAGTAAGGTCATTCCAACGCTGGGTTTCCCTCCACACTTCGTCTGATGGGCAATTATTCAAAACCATACCAACCGGGTCACATATCTTAATGGCGCAAATAGCATCCGGGTGGTCGATCGTATTTCGTTATTATAACATCAATCAGTATCAATAAACGTTTGAGAGTCAATGAAAGATTAGAAATTACAGGACCTTTCTCGCTGTAAAGGTGGCTTTACATACAACAGTTTCTTCTGTGACAATATTCTTGCGAGTCGCTCGTATAAGTGGTACTTCGATTTGTAAGCACGGACTTCTATGGCAGTAGGGGTCGATAGCGGTAGTAATCCAACGGAGTTAGCACCTGCAAGGGAAATATATGGCAGATATTTTGCCTGCAAGTTGAATTTCGATATCTGCGATAAAATTGCATCGTATCTGGTGAAATCCTGGTCACATGATTGCATGCGAGGGTTAACAAATATAAACAACGAACACATTATTAGGTATAAGACTCATTATTATATGTTTGAATATTTAATCGACCCAGGAATATTTTAAAATGTTAAATAGAACATAAAGTTAAGAATAATGAGTGTTGTGTTTTTGAAAGTTTAGAATAATATCAATTTTCATACTTGATACGATTTGAGGTTATATGAGCAAACTTTTTCCCTAGTCATTATAAAGACCATATTCAAACTTTTTTTTTTCAAATTTAAGCAACTCTCAGAAGCATGGATTGAATAATGTAGCATTAATGAGTAACTAACCAAATTAACATGTATAAGGTGTTCACTTGACTCATGTATTTTCACGCCGTGCGGTGAGAACGCCGTCACAACCGAAGATTCTTTTGGGAATCTGTAAAATTTACTGCGGAGAGAAATTGATACATTTTTAAAGATAGCTGAAAAAGATTACAAAAAATCCTCTGTAAATTTATGACGAGGCTTATGCGTTAGAGAAACCTCATTTTTTAAAAAGTGTCTCTCTCAAGAGCATACCCGTACCATTTTCCATGACAAAAGGCAGTTCTTTTTTGGTAAATATCTCGAAAAGTGAAAAGTTAAGTGGCTGATACTTTTTTATCATTGGAAAGATGAGATATATTTATTAATAATGAGGCTATGTTTAGTGAATTGTTGTGATATTTTGCTCAAACTACCTAAATGATGCACATATTTAATATTATGCATGTAAATTTTTAAAATTCACGAATGCCTGTGGGATTCAAACCGATTGGTATACGAGCGACATAATTGCGGTAATAAGGCGACTTACGAAATTACCATATTCATTGTGTATTTCTGCCATTAATTTCATTGGTAAAAACCGGAAGAAATGTGTTAGCAAAACGATGCCCAGCAATTTTCAGTACTAATTGAGAAATCTTTACACTTACCACTACCATAGTAATCAACTTTACTATGAAAAGCAGCCTTTAATAAAATTGGAAATCAGTAAAAAAGGTTTTGTTTTTTGGAGAAAGTATTTCCATTTCTAATGTCAGCCTATTCGTTCTTGAACAATTTCAGAGAGGAAAAATTATTTGACTAGACTCGAACCCGGAACCCTCGATGTCACGCCGATTTCTTTAGACAGTTTAGCTAACGAGGCTTTTTCGGCTTTAAAGAAACACGATGTTTAATACTTCCGGGCATACAATGGTATCGATGAGCCATAAACGTGCGCTTAGCGCCACAGTCCGCGAGGTTAAGGCCAAACATTAAACACGATGAGGAGGATATCTCAGTAGTTAAACTGGCTAAAGCACTTGACGCCGTATCAATGGACCCGGGTTCGAGTACAGGTCAAGTACCGGTTAAGGCAAATGATTTTTTTCTCTGTGAAAGTTCGCACTTATTTTACATGGGCACTTGCGGGTGACTCCGTGAAAGTAAACCGTAGCTAGTCTCGGTGCCCTCAAAATTTGTCTATTCGGTCTTCTTGGAATGTCATTACTGACTCGTCTGTATGATATGTATCTTGCTCACGTGAGGCATTTCCTCTGCGTCCTTTCCGGAAAACCCATTCTATGGTGCTGTCTACTTTAAAGGGCGTGAAAGAAAAGATATACGGAATATATCCGGCACCCAGTTGTAAGGGAGGTCCAAATTAAGCCCCGCCCTACATCCAAGTCACTAGGCTTTTTGCCTCTCGTAATTGCTGGAGACAACCTCTCACAACGGGTCACGGGAGAAAATTGGTACTTCTGACACCGGCATCTCCAAGAACAAGAGATAAACAACTATGACAGTGGTCACTGATCGTAAGATTGCCTCTGACTAAATTGGCCACTCTTGACTGGAATGGGTCCATTACCTTTTCTTGAAAGTTTCGTGCTTGGTCACTTACAATTTTTCCATGTTTACTTCTATACTTAATGCCAGTACTACAGTTAACATTCTTCAAGAATTTATTTAAAAATGAAGCAAAAAAGATGAAGGAAATAGCTGGCCTATAATTGAACTCCTTTCCATGCAAGATTTTCGAGCACATAATTATTATTAATATTATAGTTAGCTATCTGGACTACCAACATTTTTGCCACCATAGTTTCCGGAATATTTGATAATATATAATGTTTTATAATCTCTATTTAAATATTATTTGGCAATATAACAATATGAATATGCTCTCTCATGCATAATTTCCGTATTAAATAACAAATTGTCATATGCAATTGCTATGCGAAATATAATTTCTCAGTTTCTGATCCATCTGATGGTTGACGTTAAACAGAATTTAAGAAAAGATCCTTAATAAAAAAGTATTATCGGATCTTTCAGTATTTACAATAGTTTCTATAAGAATGGCGAAATTTTCCTGTAAATATTCATTCGTAGTTTCATTTCATAGCTTCCTACCAGTACTAAGAACTTACATGTGACGTTTGAGAGGTTATGTGGTGAAACACCCATGAATTCGGGGCAAAAGGCCCGAGGAATTTACGACTGTCCTGTGAAGAATTATGCCCTACCGTAAGAGTTTCCGATTTCCCCCACTCGATTACCAGAAGACGAACTCGTTTCCCGTTTAATGCTTCCTAGTCCTCACGCTATATTTTTAATCCTACTATTTTCTTAACATTTGTTCATTCATTCTTCATTCGTTATGTGAGGATTTTCAAGCCTCGATGGTGAATATATTTTAATGTCACCACCTAGAAAATTTCAAATTATGTTATTTCAAATTTCGCACGAATTCTTCACGAGCGCAGGAGTGCCAGGGAAACTGTGAAGCTCTAGATTAGAAAAGTATGGACAACGTTTGCCCTCGACCGATGCCAACAACCGAGGAAATTGGGGAAGATATGTGGGATTAAAACATTGTAGCATTTTATGGAACATCACAATTGATTGAATTACATGTATCCAACTCGCTAAAATGCTTGGGATTAAATATTTTCCTGTAGAAACATATTTACTCCCTATCTTCCCCATAAACTGGTGAGGTCTGTTTTGTTTGCGATCGGCGTCGATTTCCGTACTTTCCAAATCGCTTTAAGAAACTATTGTCGCCATACAATTCAGACGCCGGAGGACATCAGAAACACGAAGGTTACTCAACGACAGTGAACTCCGGAAATGCCCTCAATCTGTTATGCAATTTGAAAGCCGAGATCTGTCCAAGCTAAGATGTCACTTTACGATAGGGTCGTGGTCAGTCCCTTCCTGAGTAAGAACCCCAATGCCAATACATATATGTATAGTTAACAAGAATGAGCTGCGGTTATGAAGAGTACACTCTTATATGGAGTCATCGTAATTATTTTAGGACACATTTTAAACATTGCTCTTTCTTGAAACACTAGCTCTAAAGGAGTGTTTCTTTAATTCTCTCCATTGTAGTTTACCACATCTATATACTGCCATACAAGCCGCCAGAGAGGCTTGTGGCAGGGCAGGGGGTGTTAGGACACCTACCATGGAAGGGGATAGGGAAAAGGAGGGTGGAGAGGACAGAGGTGAATTGTGTGTGAACGATGTGTCTCATGTTAGTGTCACGCAGTTTTTTTATAATCATTAATGATGCGTGGAAAGAAGAAATCTTTGCACCTACAGCTCAGCAGTGTTTCTCTCTTATTTTGCTACTTTTGTCATTTCGATAGATATGCAGGGTCAATATCCTCCGTGACGTAGATACTGAGACTCGCCTGATCTGAATTTTTCTATTAATCTAAGTCCAGCGTGTAGCCTCCGACTCTCTAACTCAGTGGTTACCAACCTGTGTGCCACGGCACTTTAGGGTGCCGGGAAAACAGCTAGGGGTGCCGCGATATTATTGAGGGAAAACGAAAAATGTTTAGTATGACCATCTTATGAATTGATTACTCTAACGCCTGACGGATAGTAAAAGTAATCGAAGAACTTTAGAGGCTCTGTATTAAGGGCCTCTAAAGAACTTCTTCCAAACTGACTCCAGTAGTACACTATACCTTAAATATACTATATTATACGTTGGTAGGTGATTTTACTATTACTTTACTTAAATTAATGAAATAAAATTGTAGGAGTATTTATTTAAATGTGAATTTAAAATTTTCCTGATGCACATGCTACTTTAATTAATTTTTTTTATATTTAAGAAGGGTCCCCCAACGTTATAACCTCTGTCTGAAGAGTGTCGCAAACGTAAAAGTGATGGAAATTACTGCTCTAACGGTTTCCGATCTATTCCCTTTCTCAGCTGTGTCGTCACACTTTCGATTGGCTCGTAGCAGTTTTAAACGAACCGTGCGGTATTCCGATGTATTTCATTTATTAACGTATTAAATCTTCCTGTGCATGATCCCAAATGCTTGTAGCTTTAAGTTTTTAGGCTTAGCCATACTGTCGTGAGGTTCAGACCTGTCACGTCCGTAACACTGGAATCTTTTGCGGGAGGGTAACAAAGATGGGAAGCCGGGTAATGTAAGTGGGTCAGAATGTTTGTGGGCGGAAGAGAAAAATAATAAGGAGTCAATTAAAGCTTTGGCATCGAAGAGTTTTCGTTCTTTTAAAAACGGACCTTTGTCCTTAGGACGGAATAATGAATGGCTCCGTCTTCTCTTCCCGGAAATTCACCCCCTTGGGTGGTGTGAGGTGCTGAGCGCTGAAAAGTGTTGGGGCTTGTTTGGTGGTGAAGATCAAAGGACCCCAGAGAGAGTTTCTTTTAGAGGAAAAGAAGAAGAGTCGACCACAAGCGAGTCTTGGAAGTGAAAACAGTTTGGGAATCCGAGAAGTACCATGTTCAAACTTATTAGTAATGCTTTTCTTCTTCTCTCAAATTTGGCCTACTATGGTGCACGAATAATTACACAGGGTATTCATTTTCGTTTCTTGTTTTCCACTTATTATCTTGCTCTCTAATAGCTCTCCGGTCTTTCGCTTTGTTTTATTATTCCTCTCTTCCGTCCACGTGTTTAATTATGTTATTATTATCTTCAACCTTTGGTTCCTTCTTTTCCGTACACTTCACTTTATTTTGCTTTCATACCCCGAACAAGCATTCCCAATTATGTAGCCATGTCTCGCATATCAAGTTTTCAAAGAAATATCATCATCAGCGTCATAGTATATATTTAAAGAAAATGAGTATGTTACTAGCATAGTGGCAGTACGACTCTAAAGGTAGAATTATTTGAATTCCCATGATATTGCAGTAAGTACATATAATTATTGTCAATTTGCGGAGTGGGCAGGTGGCTAAAATAAATGTGTGGTACCTCATGTTCTTTGAAAGAGAAATAAACCTTCGTCTCACCTACCGTAAAATATGGCAACTATATCTTTAAGTGTGATAATTACATTTTATAGTTACCGAAAACTTAAGCTCGTTTTCACCGGCGTACTCAACGTGTAAGTCCAAAACTTACGAAAAACTAAGCTCTTAAACAATAGCGAAACCAACTTTAAAGGATCCCTGAGTCTCTTAGAAGAAAAGGAAACTGTAGGTATACATGACTCTTAATGCAGAGAGAAATTGCAATTTTCCACCCGGAAAATTGATTAATTGGGACCTAGGTATCTATGATTATGCTGGTGCAACCTAGGTTTCTCTTGATGATGATGTAGTACATTGGAACCTAGGTCACAATAAATCTATTTGACCTGTGGAAAACTGCAATTTATGTCTTCATTATGTTGAAATTCCACCACATCACGCCTGATACTTCTCTTTACATAAGCCTCTCATAAGCCTCAAGCAAATTATATCCTCCGTATGGAGTTTCGTCCAAATGTCCACTATGCCAGAATTGTGTTGTGGCCCTTCTTGCATTCGAACAACTTCAAGGAAATTAATATCTAAATAATATTATAAGGTAAATGCTTTTTTAATTCGCAATTTATAACATTTATAGTAATCACAAAGGAGTTCGAGTATCTACCATAAGGGTGAAAATTAAAATATAAAAACAGAGGAATTATTTTTTAAGTTGAACTTATTAGCTTTCACTCAGAGAAGATAATAAAATGATGTTCAAATAATTTGAGTTAACCTATCATTTCCATGAATTGTATAACATTCTGACAATTTGGGAAAGTCTACTTTTCTGATCCCAGCTTTGACCCAGGTAGATATTCAATTCTATATTTGGCAGGATCAGTACTTCCTTCGATCTTATACTAGAATCGATACTTATTCATTGATTCTTTCGGTATCCGAGGATAGATGCATCCACAATACCGCATGTCCCTAGTGATGTAGCATCATCTAGGAAATTTCAAGGAATCAGACTAAAAAGCTTCATCATTATTCTTGGAAGGGCTGTGAAAGATTTTTTTTTAGCTTCAGGAATTTTAACGATTCACGAATTGCTGTCGCTTTCCTTAGATTTCTAAAGATGCATCTATTCACGACATGTCTCACGGTTCTCGTTCACGGGTGTCTGAATACGAGGTTGAAGAGGCACCATGTATTCTCGAATGCATTCAGCTTTCCTCACGACTTTCCAGGCTCCTCACGAAGTGCTGTTTGAAGAGAGCCTTTTTCATTCGAAATTCCCGTTGCAAAGAAGTTGAAAAAATATATTCTTGTAAAAGTTAATTACGTTTTCTCAATTTTTAGGACACGAAAAACTAAATATTTGTCATTTTTTGTGAGAGGCACTACTTATTACTAGACTCGGGAAAAGAGATGAAAGATAGATGTTATTTCGCTCTGATTAGGCATCATCCCGTAAGCATACGCCGCGAGTATTTGAGACCCTATCCTACAAGTTTTGACTTGCGAAATAAGCATTTTAATGGAAAGCAGCAACTTTGTTATACATATATTGTTGAAATGGAAAGAATTATGATTGATGAATAATCTGTGGGTGAAATATTCAAACAGAACTGGCTACACTTAAACCCATTTCACTGTATCATGATGGACGACAGAGTGGTAGGTGCTGAATACTCTGCTTGTGCTGGGGCTGATGAAGAACTTTATGCGTTCCTTGCTAGCTTAGTCGATCACCCTTTGCTTCTAGGACTCTCGATTTGTAATGGCGTAGTTAGAAGTTTTTTAAAAATTGTTTAAATTGTTTTAATTTTCACACTAGCTCCATTTGTTGACCACAATTTCATCGGTGGGCATGGATTTCTCCGAACGATAAAAAACTGGATATGAAATAATTGAAGATCCTTAAACTCAAATATTTGCATTCAAACAGAGAAATGTATGTGATAAATTCAGTAAAAACAATGAGAGATGAGATAAAATCATAAATGTGGTTACTGGATAAAATGACGAGTTACTAAAAAGCGCATGAAGTTTACACATAAATTAGCATAAATATAACACAAAGGAGAAAGACTGTAGAGGGTCCATATCATCAACCGCTTAAGACGAGTAAGTAAAGGGGAAGAATAGAAGATGTAGCGCATAGAAAAAGCTATAACTATTTGTTTGGCACCCTCAGAAATATTATTGTTTCACTGCAAGGAATCACACTGACTCCAAACGTATCTATATGCTTTTTGCAGCGGAAGGGTTTTAACCTGCTTGATATTATTCATTGATATTCATTGATATTATTTCAATGTTGAAACGAGTTTGATCGCTCTTTTTTTGATATATCACCCTCTAATTGTTGTTTATCACAACTCCTAATCATCTCCGGTATGTTATTCCCGCTTCCTTTTCTCCGTGCTCCTAATCTCACTCTCTTTACTGCACGCGTATTCCAGCTGATTATCTTCATCCCTGCCTTTGCCCTATTTACCCATTTTTTTTTTCAAAATGTGGTGGCGTATGTTATACGAAACGGGCGATCACCTCTGTTGGTCAACGAATTCTATGGACATAGTGAATGAGAAGGGGCGAGAGGATATAGGGACGTAGAGGTGATGTCGCGAGATTGAAATTTCAATTTTCGGCGATGGAAGTCGGGCAAGCTATATCCTTGGAATCACAATTTGAAAGCTTTGTAGAATATCTTGTAAGAATCGAAATGTGTCGGCGCATAAATGTACTATATTACTGATTAATATAAAAAATGACTGAAAACATTTTCCACCATTTTGTCATAATTCGAACGTAAATACCTTTTTAACCTAACTTAATCTATAATATTTGTTCTAACCTGTTCTGGGAAACATGACTTAATTTTACTTCACAAGTTTATTGCAAGAGGTTCTTCAACTGCTTGAAACTTCAGAAAATCCGCTTCCTTCGCGAAATCTATTCCAATTTGATCCATTTATAATTATTAACAAGCAAGAATTGTGATAAATGAAAAGCAAAACCACACGTGACAGCCATTGGAGAATGGCTGTGCTAAGTTTCAACTTCCTGACTGGAAAACATTTTGGAATTTTGTTCAGCTTTTTTCGATGTCAGCACTGTGTCGCGTTCAATAGCGTTTGTCAGGTATCTGCCCCCAATAGCCTCTCATCTTCCTTTTTTACTCTACTATATTCCTCAGGACACAGCTCATCCACTGTCTCCTACATGAATGTATAACCAATCGGATGCCTGCGTGGAATGCCTGAGAAATCCATTTTCGTCACCCGTCGGCATAAATATAGAGAGAGGTGCCGAAAGTCTTCTTCCGGTCTCTCTCTGTCAGTCACATCCCCGTCTCCCTTTCACTTTCCTCGTCAACGACTAATCTACATTGCTGGAATATCTCGTTCCGCTCGTTTTGAAGGCGAGTATTTGGTCCTTCAGCTGCGCTCTGTGATGCTGCGATGTATCGACAACCATAATTGATATTCCAGAGAAGGTATCTCTGCGAGCAATAAAGGGGCCATGTTGACGTGGTGGTAAGAGTACGGGCCGGGCTCCTATCCCGACGGGCCGGGCTCGATTCCCGGCGATGGGGGGAGATTTTTTTCCAGAAGAATTGTGGTTTCTCCTTGGGTGCTATGTGGAAAGTAATGCAGCGTCATTTCATCAAGGGCGTCATCATCAGGTCTCCCAGGTAGACCTGATGATGACGCTTTAAGAAACGTCGAAACACGTGTAGTGTAATATTTTACATTAAAATTTAAGTGGACAGTACAACTGCTGCAGTTTTATTTAAGTACTCAAATGCTGTTCCACCATGTAACACTAGAAACTATCGAATTTATACAAAGAAAAAGTGAATGAGATTTGCTATTTCACTCTGGTCAGGCCATATCTTGAATACAAGCGTTTAGGGTGATGCATTGAGGTGAACTAAACAAAATGGGAAGGAAATCCAAACGATATGTTAAAAATCAGCCACAAATGAACAGAGAGTGTAACAAAGCTGAAATAGGGATGCTGGAGATGGAGGCTACATGCTAGGCTTTGGTTTCTTGAAAAGTTCTGATCAAGCGAGTTACAGTACGACACGGAGGATATTATTTCAACTCTGCGCTCTATCTCTATATCTGGTAGAAGTTTCAAAGAGAGGGAAATACACTGCCGAACTGATAGTCACATAAATACCTTATTTCCACGCACCAATCAGAGACTGAAACGGAAATACCCAACACACAATTTACTTCTTTCCTCTCCCCCCCTCCTTAGCCCCATTCCCTCCTTTTTCATGGCTGGTGTCCTAACACCCCCTGGCGCACGCCTCTACGGTGGCTCGCAGGGTAGTACATATATGTATATAGAAAGCTAAAATCGAGAGAATTTAGGATATATTCCTTTTAGAGCTAGCGTTATAAGAAAGAGTTGAATGTATATAATGTGTCCAAGAATAATTACGAGGATATTATATCAGTATACTCTCTTTATAAATGATGCTGATTTTTGATGAGTGGTAAATAAGAAAGGTACCCTGTCGAACTGATAGATACATAGATTCCCTCTTCCCATGCACCGTAGTGACTGCCTACACTAGAACTGAGAGAGACACTAAAGGCTCATTCACACGAGGCTGATATTAGCTGCTGATTTACCAGCGCTGATAAATCAGCATCGTGTGAACGCTCCACCAGCGTCAAAGTTTTCCAGCATGCTGGTATATATTCGCGCGCTGGTAGCTTTAAACATGTTTGATATTGCCAGCGCTGATGAGGCGGGAATAGGTCACGTGATCACCAGCGCTTGTAAATCAGCGCGTCGCCAGCGCCGACTGAACGAAACTAAACGGGCTTGTTGCTTGCAATTGTGGTCGAGTTGTCGCCGAGTCGTGTTTACACCGTCAAGATGTCAGATTTGAAGTGGAATGTAGATTGTTTTATAAGGTTTTTGAACATTTTTAAAACTTACACTTGTTTGTGGGACCCCTCCCATGATAATTATAATAAAAGAGACGCAGCTATAAAGGTGTTAGTTTCGCATCTTGAATCCGAAGGTTTTTGGCACCGTGCAAGCAGGCCAACTTAAAAGTACAGATGACATTTTTAAAAACTAAAATCTAAACTGCACAACCTTTCACTGTAAAGAGACAGCGTGTACTGGCCACACTCGCGCTCACGACCAACGCTGACAACCAGCCAAGTGTGAACGGTATTTTCCACGCTGGTACATACCGCTGGTGATAGTAGCTGATATTAGCAGCTGGTGAATCAGCCTTAAGATACTCTACTACAATACATCATATTCATTTTTCCTATTACATCCCCTTGTCAGCACTCCATCCTGGTGTCCTAACACTACCTGCCACACGACCGTATGGCAACTGGCAGGGTAGAATTTACGAAACCATTAATTTCAAATTATGGTATTTATTCAACCTTCTTTAACCAGTTTTGTTCATGAAGCTTCGATTTAACATAATTTTCAAACTTTCTTTCTTCGAAGATTAAGTTAGTGTCTCTCTTTTTCGCTCTAAAATCAAGTGAATGTAAATCGTTTCCATATTGGACTATGCCGTTAAAATTTAAATACTATTATTGAAGAACTGACATTATAAACGTAAGGTCATTAGCTTAAACATATTAATTATTTTAATTTAGCCGCCTTTAATATAGGCCAATCTTCGCACATTCATTTCAGTAATGCCTAGGATAGAAGGTAACAGTACCTCTCATCTTCTCCGAAAATAAGTCTATTTTATCGATAGAATTACTTGGATCTTGTTATTTTTAGCTGTTACAGTTAACCATTTTTAGCTGTTACAGTTATCTTTCATCGTTTATTTGGAGTTGTATCATGAGAGCCTCAGACTAATTTCAAACAATTTGTAGCGTCACAAGTCAAATTTTGATGAACATAATGGTGCACATGTAATAATATTTTGTTGCAATGGACAGTTCTCGTTAAATATATAACTCCTCAAGATTATTGATGGATTTTTGAAAATATATTGTAACACTACTTCAAAAAATTAATTTTAATTGATCAGATACTTTTGTCTTATTTGCTGTTATTCCCTTTAATTATGCTCAAGGAACAAAGTGTTAGTGATATGATCTTTCTAGTATTTTTATCTATTTAAAATAAAAAATACAAATAATTTGTTTAGTTTGATCGAAGAATGAGTTCAATCAGATTACCATCTAATGGATCATAAAGGATTTGATCGACAGTCAATCCTTCCTGATTATCTACGCTTTATTGTTTGAGATGACTTTATTATTTACTTTAATTAGCCCATAAAAAGGCCTTTACTCCCATATGAGCGTTTAATTTTACCTATCGATGCCTTTAAAAAACAATACTTAAGCTTTAATCGCGGAGTTTGTCATTTTGGTGAATACATGTCAATATCATGTATGTAGGAAAGCTATCAATGATTGATCTTTGGTAACGATAACTCTAATAATGCAATATCTCTAAAAAAAATAAGTTAGGTAAATAACAGTCCAATGCAAAAAACAAACAGAATTTTTTAAAAAAAGAACAAATACAATAAAAACTACTAAATTTTGTCATATCCTTGAAAGTCAAAATTGAATTTAAAAGTTATTTTTTTCATAAGATAATTTTTGTTACTTTCGATAATTATCTTGAAAATCGGAAACAGATTAACTTAAGACAGGTTAAGATAGATGCATATCTTAAATACAGCCTAAATAAGTTTTCCCAGGTACCTATGGGTGCTAACCACTGCTTTTTAGCCTTTTCATGATAACTTTAAGATGTTCCTGACAATATGCTTTTCGCCATTGCTGGGAAACCAAGGAGTGTCAACCACATGTTTATATGACACAAATGCTTAAAATCGCCTCCATTACTACCACCTGAAATAATTCAGGTTCTCTGAGAATCGCTCAGTATCTTGCACCATAAGTTAAAAGTTGTCATTAGTGAAATCAGAATTAAAATATAGAGCATACAGAGCGAAAACAATAGCAAACATTAGTGAACATATTTCAGTCGTCCTTAGGATTCAGTGAGTTTAGACGTTGGGCTTCTTTACGATTCGGTCGTGGACTTGCTGTAAATCGCTGATTAACCCCCTCTGCATTTCCTCGGGTAGAATTCTTCCTCGAGCAGGAAAGGGTCAAGGATTATTTTTTCGATTTTTTTCCCCGCACACACTCTCTTGTCGGCCGCTTCCTGTAATTTAAACTCATAAAACACTCAGGAAATTCAAAAAATGATGCCTCTCGCGCGCGAACGGGGAAGGGCCACGAAGTGCGTCGCCCAAGTTGTTAAAAACCCCATGACAGATGAAATATAAGGAGAGATGGAGCGGCATAATTTTTCAGAGGTTTAAGTATAGTTTTCGCCGCTTTTCAAGAGTGCTGTATTTCTCCCGTGCCGTTTTATGGACGTGGTAGAAGAAGAAGGAGAAGGAAGTTTAATGCTTCGAAATAACCTCCGCGGAAAGAACGGTATTTCTTTTTTCTTCCCCCGCGGGAGCCCTAATTACTTCGAACATCCTCGCTGATGGATGTTAAATCGCCGGATGTCTCCCGCACACACCAGCTCGGGGCGAAGATATGAACGAGGTGTTCGAGAGAATGTGAGAGTAGTAGGAAGAACCAAAATAAAGCGTGCGAGAAAAATGTTTTTTTAGTGTGAAGAATGACTGGGATTAGGGAAGATTTTTGTGGATGTTGAATGGAGTTGCGTGCGTCAGTTTTAAGGCATTTTTCACACGGGGAGAGGAACAGCCGCATCGCCAGGGCAAAAAGGAGAGCCAGCTGGTTAATGTCCGCGTTGTTTGAATGCAGATTAATTCGTCAACGTGTTTTAAGTGGCTAGAGTGGCGGGATGGAGAAGGAATGTAATGCCTTCGGAAGGAATCCGGAAACACCGGGAATAGACTCATCTGCCCTAGTTCCTCCTTGGCGCCACACCTACACCCACGTGGTCCATTTGAATGATCTTCAAATGGATATCTACGGTGTAGCGCTGCGCCATGGAAACGATAGTAAACGATGGTAACGATAGTAACGAAAATACTCTTTTTCGGTTCTCTCGACGATTACTGGGGGTCAAGGCCTGGAAGTGGGTGGAGCTAAAGTGAAGCCGTCATCGCCGCCATCTTACCTCAGCAATTTGTGTATATCTGCACTGACGGCTACGGTCAAGAATTCATGAAAATCATTTTTAAAGTAGTTCAGTAAAACAAAGTTCCGTGTATACAATTCTACGTCACTAGGCTCTCCAACCATATAATTTTTATTTTAATACTGGAATGGCTAGGGGGTATTTTTTACATGGAATTTTATTCCATCTTTAACCCAAGTTGTAGAAAAGGAAGAATAAAGACGACAAGAAAACTTTTCAAAGCAACTATTTATTTCACCACGAAACCAACAAAATTTCCGACACCATCGTAAATTCGATAACAACATGTATAATGTCATCCTTAAGAATTTACAATGAGTGGCAACTAAAGATTTTTGAAAATAGCCAATCTGTTGTATTTTGATCTGTGCTCAGACTTACGGTTATTAATTGTCGATTCAGGCCCAATTCCTCCAAAAGAAAGGTCTACAATGAGATTCACAAATCAGTACTGCGCTTTGTTTACGATTCGTTTAATTATGTAAGATGGCCGCGTGCGCAAGGGGTAGGCTTCAACGCATCCCTGCGGCCAGAGTGGACACTGCCAATCTAGTATATCTGTGCTGGGGGTACAAAACGTGACCGCTACTAGGCTCCGTCGTTCCATACCTATTTACTAAATTATGTGAACGCAAGTATTATTCAGATTAAACATTGTTGCTACGTAAATGCTTAACAACGATGTTAAAGTAGTTACTACTGGGATTACAATGAAAACACCAATAGTAAACTTTGGTGTGTTTCTGTGGTTGGTTACAGAACGCATATTATATCGGTCATTTCGGGAAGCAGAAAAGCAAATGATTACATTTGGGATTAGGATAAAATATGTAGAGTATTTGAACAAATTTTGGGAACCACGGCAAATACATCTTTGGTACTCAAACACTATAATTTCAAAATTTTACGGTTATCCAATCTCAACTTTTAAGATCCTCTGCAATCCTCTTTTTATCCTCTGCAATCCTCTTTTTATCCTCTGCAATCCTCTTTCTATTCTCTGCAATCGCCGCAGGTTGAATTACATTCGTTCTCTTTTAACAAAATGAAATATTTCAGGGGTAAAAAAATGAACAATGTTAGGAGGAGTATATATTGGGCTGAAACTTTGTAATTTGCACCTGAAGAAACCCGAGTCGTGAATAAAAAACTTACAAGTGAAATTCGCAAAGTGTGTTCTTTTTCCAACCTTTTTTTCTCGTTATTTCTGCTTCGAACAATGAATGATTTGTAAAATAGGCTTAATAGTGACAAAATACGTGAGGAAGATGACAGATATACCAATGACAACATTATTGCAGAAAAGAAGGGCACATTTCCACTTAAGCACCCGGAGCACGCTTATAAACATGTGTCAACCGTATGAATGCGGTGCTGTATGTCACTAAGCAACAAGCCAATGGCTGGGCATTTTGGATGGAAAAAATCGTTGCAAAAAATTCTCAATAAATCGTAATTATTTCATTTAATAGAAAAAATAGGTGCTACTGACTCTTATTATGGATGCTTAATTTACCATATAGAGTAGATTTTTGATCAAACCTTATTCATGCGAACACTATTTGGAGCATGATCTTGTGATATGGCAGCGAAGTTTAGAATAACAGCTGCTAGAAAAAGAGATTGGAAGAAATGGAGATGTGGTATTACCGAAGAATGATGATGAAATGCACGGAGAGAATCACTAAAGAAGAAGTTCGACGAAGAGTTGGAGAGAGATGTTTGATTAAAATTCTGAGAAGAAGAAGAGACATATTTACTGGACATATTTTGCGTCACAAAAGCTTATTGAAAGCAACAATAGAAGGATGAATGTGTGGGAAGAATTACAGAGGTAGAACAAGAATGGAATACACCAGGCAAATCACGAACGACATCAGTGTGAATAATTGTTTAGGTATGAAGCGGGTGGCAAGGAGGAGAGTGGAGTGGAGAGCTGCTGCAAACCAATATTCAGATTGATGACTGCTGATAATGAACTTTTTGAATGGTTATATATGTAAAAATGCTCTTTTAAGGGGAAATAATTGGAAAAAAATCCAAATATTAGGCTATTCAAAGATCTCTTCCACTGTTTGTAATGCAGTGGGAGCCGTCGCAAAGCACCTGAGGTCGTCCTTCGTTATACATTAAACAAAAATTCGTGCCGAGTGATAATGGTCAACATATACCGGTAACCGATCGATAATGTCGATATTTGACGTCATAACGCTGTTCCGGTAAGAACCGCTCTAAAATTAACTTAAGTAATAATATAATTTATTCTTCCACCAACAAATATATTACTACATTCGTTTACAAATGAAAAGTTAGGTACTCTACTCTGCAATAGGCCTGTTTTTAGGGTGCGTTCAGTTCAAATGTCATATGTATTGCTGTGTAAGCATGAAGAGATATGATATATACATTAGCAATCATGATAAATGAGCGTATATGAGAAAAAAATCAATTTTTGAACAGAAAAGCAAAAATGTTTTGCTGAAAAAACAACTTTGACTCTGAAAAATAATGAATCTCAGCTAAGCTCATTTTAAATATAAAAGACATAAACCATAGCTTAACTAAACCAAGAAAATTTTTACTATTTGCTACATCTTTTATTTATTTGGTAATCGATGTATAATTTCGGTCCCATGTATAAAAAGGATCTTTTAAATAGAGTTAAAAATGCTTTAGGCACAGGGACCCAGTGGCCTCTTCGAAGATTAAACCTTTAGTGACTGTCCACAACTTTTGGCGTATTGCCGCTTCTTAAATTAAATATGTTCAGTTCCTTATAACAACACATATTTCTTCAAGGAAGCATCCTTAGACTAGAGGAAAGGGGGGTAGTATGCACCCGCGAATTTTTCAAGAGCACCAATCTAATCATCTTCTTCTGCAATATTTTGGTAGCCCCATTGTATTATAATATGCTCCTCCCCAAAAAATCAATCTGTAATCTAACTTCGACTGAAATAGAGAAAAATAAATAAGTTTATGGATATGGAGTGGACACTTATTTCGCAGAAAATAACATTTTGCTAAACTATACCGCAGAGTCGTACAAACATTGGAAATTAGCAAATCCCACCCTAGGCGATGATCCAATATTACTCCCAGATACTTAATCTGTTTCGTCGGTTCGATTGCTGAGCAGTTACAATTGTTTGCTGATTAATTATTGGTATGGTTTAAGAAACCAAAATCAACATAGTAGCAATTGCAGAGGTCATAGCACATAAGTTTCTTTTTCTTTTCATTTACTTTCAAACTAATATAATCAAACCACTGCCGAAGATTATACAAGTCTCATTTCATGTCGCTGTTAACTGCATCCCATCACTTCTGCTGCAGTGGCAAAAAATCTTATTGTCCAGTTCTTCTACTTCAAGTTTCGCAATCCTTAAAGCCCGTCCTCAACAACTTGTCTTTCTCTCGATCCAAACGCGTACCAATGGGTTAGATTTCTAACCATCATGAGCTCACTATTTCAGAAATCGATCTTAAATCGATTCATGAGGCATATCAAGAATGTGTTTCCTGATTCCCCCGAGGTTAAAAAGCACTATAGGATTGAATAGTGCGTTCAAGTGAAAATACATGGAGAATGCAGTCATGCTAAAAGTTGTCTTTTCTTCTATTGTATATTTGAGGGTTGATTCGCACAAACCATTATCTCCTCTATATCCATCTCGGAAACCGGATAATTCAATCACTTGAATTTAGCAATCGATAGCTTCACTAATATCTATGGTGCAGTAGTCCTTGCTATTGGATGATGATTGGAGTGTGATGGGATCATACCTTGAGTAATGATTTCAACATGAAAATAGGGTACATCCATGAGGGTACTGTACAATTAGGGTACAAAATGGGCAATCTCCTGTAACATCCGGTTGAAATGACAAGCCATTGAGTATTCCATTGGAACCCGACGGGAAAGAGTTGGGATCTCTAGCCGGATAATTCATCCGCTCGCCTCTATCCCATGCTTTTTCACCTGGCGACGTTGATAGTGCGACGTCATCAATTTAGTTCCCTGTTCCGTGGAATCATTCAGTCGTGAAGTTTGCCGCTTGGAAACCACCATGAAGGGAGTCGTGATTGTCAATTTCGAACGGGAGTTGAATTTGTCACCAGGAGTTTTCAATTTGGCTTCTCTTCTTCCCGGGAAATGAGATAGATTATACCATCCATCTAAGTCCGGTTCGGTTTTCTCCGAACCTTCATTGAAAGAAGGGGATGAGGGAATGTTATCATCCCGGCGCGGCGTGAACTAGCGATTCATGGAAAACTTTTTATACGCCATAAATTTAGAAGTATCTAAAAATTTTACATTTTATTCAGAAAGGTTTTTCTATGTACATGCTTTTGTGATGAAATGGAAAATTTCCCAACTTATGTAACCGTTTAATTCTCCTTGGTAGGCCTAGTTCAACAAACTTGTTTTCTTTCCGTAAATTTCTCAAAGACATTCCAAGCGGTGTTTACAAAATCTCCAGTCCACTGTTAACTTAAACGTTGGAAGCTGCAATACTAGCGTGATACACAGCCGTTACAGGTGAACCAGTTGTGTCATGTTCCAATCAGTAAAAATATTAGGCCCGTACAATGTCCTCGAATACAAGACTTAAATTTTCGTCCCTATTTCTGTGAAATTGGTGATTACAGCCTTGTTCGTCCTGTAGAGACGCGTTTCTTGACAGGACTAGGTGTTCCGCAGTTTCAAGGCCAATAAAATTCACTACTAGTAGACATTATGATTATGACTTGGGAGCATTGTTTGCAATAGAAACGTTTAAGAATTTGACTCAAAAGCACCAAATAAGTAGCAAAGGAAACCTTTTTGCCATTAAAATCTCCTTGACCAGTTAAAACAAACAGTCTAAAGCTTAACTTGGCGGAAAATTTTAACTTTTCTAAGAAAAAAACTGCGTTTATTCTCAAAATTTAATAAAATTCCCAAAAAAGTTTGGATAAGTAAAAGTAACAATTTTTTATCAGGAGGAGAAAAAACTTTAACAGCTGTTTGATGAATAAACACTCCATTTGAGATGAGAAACTTGTGTTCGACTTTATTTAACGGGTCGAATAATAAAACCGTTACCGAGGTGCGAAGCAGATTTTTGGGGGTGTGTTTGCGTGGGAGCGTGAAAAATTCCGGTGGCCGGATGCGCTAATGCTCTGAGGAAATTCGAAGTAATCTGCCGAAAGAGCTGAACTAAATGATCCGAGAGCACGGACGATAGAACGTGGGCGTGAAGAATTTTCTCGTTTGACTCTCTGTTGACTCCACTTATAAATTGTTTTGGAATTAAAATGAGTAATTATATCACATACCTGGAGAAACTGAACAAGAAGAGGAAAAGCAGCAGCAACCAAATTACGTGTAACTCAATTGTAGAAAAGTAAACTATGAAAAATTTGTTTGCATTCTTTAAAGCAGACTCAATTTAGTAAATTTATTTCGTTTATAATGCTTGTTATGAGAGTTCAATGAGCTTATATTTCATGTGCAATGCAAAAATTAGTATATTTGAATTAGGATTTGAAATAATTAAGTGATAACATTAAGAACGTTATTTAATTACAAAGCCAATTCATTTCGGTGTTCAAAATTGATTGTATCCACTCAATGATATGCATTTACAATGCTTAAACTAGCCCGTTTTTCCAATAATTTCAGACATCACTTGGCATGAGAATAATTTTTCCTGTCAATTGGTTGGTGCTCTTGCCTTTAGAAGTCTAATTAAGATGTTTTATTACTGTTCGCCTTTTTCAAGCAAAACATATTCAAGTCCAGCATGTGTTTATTTCGCTCTTCATTGCAAAAGTTTGAAACTTTTGTCAAAAGCTGGTACGCTTAACCAATTCAGAAGACGAGGTAACAATCTTTAAAATTACCAATGCCTCAAGATATCCTTGTGTACAGTGTTAAAATATTCTGGTGGAAAATGGTGCGTTGAAAAAGCTTCCCCTCATCTTTTTGCCTCCATGAGTGTTAGTTCAGTTTGCTGTCTTTTTGCATCACTTATTTTTTATTACGATGAGATGATTAGTCAGTCATTCCTCAAGGCGAAAGTAAAGTTGCTAGCGAGAAATCGCGTTTCTCAATTTACTGCTAAGAAGTCGTGAATTTAGTGAACTGTTCTTTGCATCTCCAAATGATCATATGATGATTGAACGGTTCTTGTACATTAAAATCACTTTCCGATAAGTGTATTTATAGTGGTTGCAAAACTTGGTGGCAGTCACCAACGTATTGAGTGACATCAAGGAGGGGAAGGCTCGTGTAGAAGGGGTTGACTAACTAGTAGAGAGGAGTAGAAGGTAAATGGTAGGAAACGCTTCCAACATAATTGCATTTATCCTAAACTAGAAATGGGACCCGGCTTCGCACAGGAAGCTGTGAATTAATTGCTCCGATAATGCATAATAGAACCAGGCTAATGTTGAGATTTTACATTTTCTCGGCTAAAAGAATTTATACATGACATGAAATATGAGGTTTAATTTAGATAATATTTTAAATCGCATTTTTATGGATATTTTAGAAGAGAAAAACAAATGGTACAAAACCACATCTCTTGGTCCAGAAATAGTGCTTAATAATATTCATACGGGTAAGATGATCATGCCCGTTGAATTTCAGTGGGAGATGCCATTTACCTTTATCAATATGAATCAAAGCATGACGCGTGCCATATTCACTATTCAGGTGCTATCTATCAATCATTAACCGCATTTGGAACTTCGGAGTGAATTCTCATTGAAATTTGCTTATATGTAATGAAAATCTTATAAATAATGCACAAAGTATGCATGGTCGTGTAAAACTAAAAAACGAAATGTAGTACAATTTTCAAACTTTCAGGACTATAAAATGTCTTCTATGCACAGATAACTGACTATTTTTAATGTAGCTCATGACATCCAGTTCGATGCCTTGTTGTTCATTTTTCTTGGAAAAATAAATGTTCCTACGCATCATGATTTTAAGTTCAAATTCTCAGAATATATTTGATGGTGTGTATACTCTATAATAATTCCAGAAGCAGAAAAATACCAAGTATACTTTGTTTTGTGATTACATACTGTGGCCATAAATAATGGTAATAAGGGCAAGATGAGGGTGGCCGTTAAAATTCAGCGCGAGATAAAAAAACATGAAAGCCGTTGTATGTGACTATAAGAATAAATGTGACGTGCTAAATGCTGATACTACGTAAAAGCCATTAAATGCAAATAGTGAGGTTGGGGTAAACACTATCAATTTAGTCACTGAACCTGGCCTGTAAAAGCTGCAGGCATGAATGGCCATTCATGAAATCGCTATTCAATGGATATTCACGCTTGGTTTCCAAGGAAATTTCTACTGTTTAAAAGGAAGAAATATTTATGAATTTAGAGCTAAAAACGCAATAATGAGACAAAAACGCAGCGTATAAGAAAACCGAATGAAAGAATTAAATACTGAACTTTTTATGCGTTCTATGATGTACATTTCCATCCAATATCTTGAGTGCAAGTAATTTAAACAAGCAAAGAAAGAAACATCTGCACCGAACAAAATGCTTTTCTTGTGGGAGTAAAAGTTAACATTAATAGGGTAAAAACAACCCCAAAAATAGTTTATTTCAAAAATACTTTCTTAGTGCGCCTATACACCACGATGGGGATATATCCTCAAAATTCCACGTTTTTATCACCAGTAGTTTGGCCTGTGCGTTGATGAGTGAGTGAGTGAGTCAGTCAGTCAGTCAGTCAGGGCATTCCGTTTTATATATAGAGATGAGCAGGAAAGTGTCTCAAGCGCAATTCAGGACCAGTTTGACGATCCAATCTAAGTTATACCAAAATACACTAATAGTGTTCGCTATTCATCGGAGCAGCCCATCTAAACAAATGGATTAAGAGCTAGAAAGTTGATGGGATTGACTGATTAAGCATTTTAAAGTTGTCAATGGGGGGTTGCGACCTTGGGAATACTGAAAGTCGAATGCGGAGATTACCTCCCCCCCTTGCATCGCCTGTTCGTAGGAAATGTACTCTTCCACTGAAACAAATGCCTCGTGCACAACTGCCACCATGTTTTACGAACACCATATCCATCTCGGAATGATCATACAGTGGGTGAACGGTTCTTCGACTTTCAAATCACTCTCCTCACAAGGACATTTATCCATCCCGAGTCCAATATCGTCTTCCCTTTCCGGAAAGTACACCACTGTGAGGAGGAGACAATGGGAATGGCTGGCCCAAGGGTGACAGTGGAAAGGATAGCTAGGGGATTGATTTCTGGGAGGATTTCGGGGAGGGAACTAGATAACCCTGCAGAATGGCATACCGTTTGAGCGGATATGGGGTCGGAGGGAATGGAAAGATTTTGGTGAGTGGGCGGAGGGGGACGTGGGATGGTCGGGAGAAAGGGTATTGTTTACGGGAACAGAGATTTCGGAGGAAGGGAGGGGAGGGGGAAGAAATGGAGTGAGGGTAGCAGTCCATTCACAACTTCTCCACGCCCATTGATTCGGCAGTGAAAGGGAGGCGAGTGACGTAACAAGGCTAAAGAAGTCGGGGCTGGAAAACTTGTTGACTCGAATTGGACATTCAATAACTTGTAAACCGCTCTTTCTACGCATGCTTGTAGAATGTTTGTGCGCATTTAATTTTGATCTCCGTGCAGCCTAGGCTCTGGGAATGCATTCAAATTTATTTGGACGAGATTTCGCTACTCGTAGAATTCAATGAGTTGGCTCTCATTATTTATAGAAAAAGGTGTTATCTCTCTGATGAAATAAATACATCGGCCTCATGTTGCACGACTCTTAGGGGTATTTGCAAAAAATTGGAAACGTATTCCTTGGAATATGATATAACTGTTCTTCCAGTTTAAAAAAGGTTATAGTTGTGACGCACGAAATGCGTCAGAAAAATAAAAGTAAGTAGTTTGTATTTTTTCCGAATAAAAAAATAAATTTATTACTCCCTGTAATACATATTTTAAAATATTAACAAAGCAAATTATTTTCAGTTGCATAGAGGTAAAGCTAATGAGCACACATTTCTGGTCAGCGCAATTGAATTATGGAATATTTATACAAATACTTTAAGTATTATACGATGTGGACTACGATTATTTAAAATAAAATACTGTACTAGCCCCCCCTTATCAATTTCCTTATCACAGGGGTTCTAATAATTATTCTTTCACGCGGTCCTAAATACGCGACGTTATATACTTGTATCAGCCCGACACACAAAAGGTACCCTTCACTTTATCACTTCTTACCTTGAGAGAGAGATCCTTTTGGTAGTCCTTGGCGGCAAAGGTTAATGGATTAATTCATGCACTAAAATGATACACTTGAACAGTACATATATTTATAATAACCCTTTTATTCTTTACTTATGAAACAAATTCACTTTAGTTACTCAATTAATCAATATATGTTCCCTTCTCAAATATATTCGTATTAATTTATAATGTTTGTTCTACTTCACCGGATATTGTACAAAGTGAATTTCGCCGATACTCTATGCCCCAGTATCTGTTTATCGGATTCCTGGATCCTTCCTTAACACAGGACTCTGGCGTTGGTAATTGCTGTCCAAAGCTGCTTACTCCCGGCAAATTATCACTGCAAAAACTCTCGTATGACTTTCACTCGATAAACGTCTCTTGTGACTCCCTTGTTAAGAAGAAGCAGAAGAAGAAGAAGCCCCGTTCCTTGTTTGACAATCCCTTTTATACTATCTCACCTCCCCTCCTGTATGTTCTAGAACATTCCAGGTTTTCTCCCCTTCTCTCGGATCTGATAGGCTATTTCCCTTTCATTATTATAAGTTTGTTTACGTAAACAGAAAATGGTATTGTTTAAAGTTGTTTTCATAACATAGACGATATTGTTGCCTCGCGGTAGTACGTGTTCCCAAAATATACACAATGGCGTCCTTAATCGTATACTTATGCCAACACGGCCAAAATGGCGTGTTACAATACTATGAATATTCTATGAAATGAAATGTTTACTGCTTAGGTCTATCTGTCTATGTTCAATGGGGCATATTACACACGAAACGTATACGGAAGTATGAGTCATAAGTTAAACATATTAGAAGGAAAAGCAATAGCCAAAAAACAGGAGAAAATATTACTTAAATATAGAAAATGATATGACAATTATTTAAGGTATTTGAAAAATGTTACATTTGCACCCGAAGTTAATATGAACAATGTGCATGCTTCTTGCAACAGAGTTTGTCAACGTCCGGTTGTCAAAGAAGTCAGTTGAAGGCACATATCGTCTTCTGCGTACAAACAAGCTCCATCTTTAATTTTTTCCGAGTACCTCGAAAAGGTCGTTTCAGAGAGGTACGTAGTAGTAAAGACAATATGGGTAATTTAGGTTTTAAATTTAATATCGAAAGATTGATATTAAACCTGTAATGGCACCTAACTGAGCCCAAAATTCGAGGAGTGGTTTTCTCCTAAATGATGTCTGACAGTAGCTGACTGAAATCATGTCCATAAGAACCTCATATTCATGTCATTTTTATAACTGTGGCGGACGGAACCGCTGCGAATATTTCATGGACCCCCAGGGGCTACGTGGAGCATAGTTTTGGAAACGCTGTGAAACGGTCAAGAAATTTAATGAGACACAATCACTCGTAAAGTATAAAAGTTGGGATATTTATGCATTTTTGATAACCATGGAGAGTATTTTTATTCAACCCAAAATGAAAATATTATCTTAAGGTTGCAAAAGTATAATATTCCTATTAACGACCAAAATTTTTATCATCGTCTTTATGCAAGTACTTTATTGGCTATAGTCATTATGGTACTTTTTACGATAGACATACGTACAATTGTTTGCTCATTTCTCTTACAATTTTTGCAAAAAGATTTTATTAATTATATCTACATGAATAAATTACTCTTTTAAATGCTCTGCCCCACCTTATAATCAGCATCAGACGAGATATTTTGAGGCATATCGACTATTGAAAAGTAAAAATGTTTATCATAATTTGTTTAAGAACGGATCGTATCTTTTGTTCCTTTTTGTTTGTGCTTTGTTGACTGCGGTGATGGTATATTGAACGTTACATATATATACGGTTTATTATCAGCTCAATATTCGCATGTGCAATTTCCTATGGGGGATCTCCGTCGTAATGAACTCCTATTCTTCTCCAGCAAAAATTGTATCCCTCAGCGGGACTCGAAACATACCTGCGGCGTCGGCATGTTGTGTCATAATTGAGTTGCGATTAAAAGAACCGCTTGAACTATATTGCCATCGGCTTTTCATAGGGGGGATATCCTGCCGGCTGTATGGGCTTATTATTTTGCGGGCGCCCTTGATTGTTTAATTAAGGAAAGGAGATATTGCCTACACAATGCGAGACTACCCGACAAATCACGCGGCCTATTAAGCGGCCATAAATCCTCTCCACTCCATCCATCCTTTCATATTCGTGCGGCGCTGTCAGCATCTCCGACTATGGCGCCATGGCCTGTAATCAGGAAGACGGGGAAGGGAACTCTCTTGCCCTCCCAATGATTAATGGTATCATTAGCAGGGAGGGAGTATATCATTAAAAAAGGATAATCGATTTCAGAATCCCGCTCTCCTGCGTCTCCTCTCAATGGCCACGTCCCGCGGCGCGAGTTTCATTAAGAGCTTTTCCCAACAGAACGACTTTCAGTGAATACTGTACCACGTGACGCAGAAATCGCACGATATTTCGTACGCAATGGGCAGCAAGCAAGAAATGTATGTGTTTCTCATATTTAAGTGGTACACATGGATTTTGAAGATACGAGGACTGGCCACAGTACCAATTACCTTTGCGGAGTCTGCCGCAAGTGAAGGGAGAATCTACTGTGGATAAGGACGCCTCGGTAGCTTAAAAGTCTAAAGCACTCTGGGTTCGAGTCCCGGTCAAGGCGAATGATATTTCTTCTGTAGAAATTGATGATGCCTAACAAATGATAAAAAAACTAAATACATTCACTTTTTAAGAGTGCAAAATGGAAATACAGGTCCTCTGCAAATTGATGGGCATGCGTTTGAAAAAGTAGACCATTTTTAATATTTAGGAGTAATTTTAACAAATGACAATACGGAGGAGCCAGAAATAGAAAACAGGTTAAACCTCGCCAACAGATGTCTATCTACATGCATGCAACCGAATTCTATCTTCTAAAGCCCTGTCTCACAAAACCAAAATTAGACTTCATAAAACAATAATATCCCCAGTACTACTCTACGGATCCGAAACGTGGAGGCTGTCGAAGAAGGATGAGAAAAACTAATAGTGCTCGAGAATATGATATTGCGGAAAATGTATGGGCCCACATACAAAGAAGGACAATGGAGAAAATAAACACAACAGAGAAATCAGGAATCTATATAAACATCCAGACATAACAAGTGAAATAAAGTCAAGAAGAATCAGGTGGGCTGGACATATTCTAAGGAAAGAGGAGGGATGTTTGCTTTCCTGAAGGAAGAAGACCCCGGGGAAGACCACGGCTATAATGGTGGGACAAAGTGAGAACGGATATGCAAAATATCGGAGCAACAGAAAGAGAGGCAGAAGATCAATCCACGTGGAGGGGATTTGTTGATGCGGCTAAATGGCCCTGGGAGTAAGATGTATGAAGTATTTTTTTATATGGTATTCCTGAAGAAATTCTTCATCCTACGATTCAATAATAAGTTAAGGGCTTGTTTTCCCTTGGAGTGTCATCAATATTACGATTATAGGTTATACAAACGTGAGGGTATGCATCTATATTCACATCACGACGTTTCTTTTTGGGGTAGGCAGTCAATTCAGTTTTCAGCACAGTATGCTTAGAAACAGTTGTGGCGACCGTAAATGGGGCAATCACCTTTTATATTGTTTTCAAGGAGGCCATGCTGATTTGTTTATGTTTAGGTAACTAAGTCATGGACCGAGATTGTAAGGGGAATTGCATAAAAGCTCTAATAAACTGATTCGATAAACGTGGAGATCTTCTCACTTACCAATCTCCACACAGTAAACGTAAATTGCTTGTTAAATTCCTCTAGCATGTGCGTATCGATTTTTATAAAATTATGGAGCATTTAATATTTGTCTCTATTATTAGTGTAGGATATTAACGTGATTTTTAGCAACATAATCTCTCATTTAACTTTTCTTTCTCTCCTTTTTTTGGGAAAAGAGCCAAATATTTGTGTATTTGTTATTATTTAAGCCCTTAGGGTCATAGTTTAAGAAATGCTAAATGGTAAAATTGGAGAGTTTGTCATAAGTAGAGGTAGACAATTTTAGCTACCATTTTTATTCAATATTTTTTTATAACAGCAAAATTTTGTTGTTCTTCAGGTCCTCTTCGTATTCTATGAACGTGCATAGGCATCCTTAAATCATCTAATGCAGATGGATTTTGCTCACCGTACATTTCCCAATGGAGTTTTCAAAGGTTCATCACATTATAGGCCTTCCGTCAAAGGTGATTCACAGAATTAAGGGATCCTGTCTGGGTACTCAACTCGTTTACCTTTACTAAAACAATTTATCGATTTACCTATTAATATGTATTCACGAGTACGGCACCCAATGCTGCCATCAAAAGCAGGAATAAATTGAAATGAATCTCAAATATCAATTGAAAATGCGACTATTTTCATATATAAAGTGGAGTTGACTTAACAGGAAATAACTAAATGCAGGAGCTAGTTGTCTGTGGTCTTTATTTATTTGATGTATACATTTCAGAAAATTAGTCACTAATAATCAATACTCGTGAAATAGTAAATGGGAGTACTATCGTAAGTTTTTATCAATATCTCCTTCATTTCTTTTTCCTCTCCATTTCCTTAAAATACTTATGATAGGAAAATTGAGGATGATAATAAAATTTGAGCAGGCGTCTTGCATAAAGAATATTACTCATCACAAAATGTAAGGGGTTTGAAATCAGATGCATGTTAGATGAATAATTATCTTTTTTCTCGTAAGATTTAGCAATCCAAAACTCAAGGGCACTGTGAACGCCAGGGTTATCGTATTATTTACGTCCTTCCTGTTTTATTAATTTCATCGCACTTACAGAATTTAACTTCCCCAGAATGAACGCAAGCCGCAGAAAGATGATGTTAACTGCGATTAATTCAAATCTTAACATTTTGGCTCAAATTGATCTATTAGTTCAAGGGCGAATAAGTTGAAGTGCAATTTGATTTATTTACGGAATTAATGGTGAATTATTTGGATAGACTATCATTAATCTTTTATATGCTGTGCCTACACAAATCGCTACCGCTTGACTTTCGCAGTGTAGTGAAACATTTTAATATGCCATTCCGTTTAGCCTAGTTTTCACTTCGAATGGATAAGGTACTTCGAATTCCGGATATAAGTGTTTATCTTGAATGCTGTCGCTCGCTGGGATAAAGGAAGTAAGCTTCTTAAATGTATGCAGCGGGAATTGCGTGGATGCAACGTGTGAACATTGCGGAAGATAGAAGTTATCTTCTCTTGAGGACCCGGTAATCGCTCGGAAGTACTGTTCTCCTCACGAAGTTCTTTCCGTCTCAGAGGGCGCCAAAGTTCATTAAAAGCGCTCTGCGTGTGCCCATTGTTTTTTAAGACAGGGTGGCGCCTCGGGAAGCTAAATTTTGCAAACGAACAGGGAAGGAAATTCGCTATCCATCCACGGAGAAGTCTGGGAACGGCGACGGCGCCATTTGCAGGTTTAGTGTCCGCGAATCCATTGCAATCCCCCTTCAGTCATTGCTTGGATTTAACTCCGGTGGAGTGATCCGAGCCAGTGACCGTAATATCTCGTACGGGTAACAAGATGAAGGAATTCATGGCTTGGTAAATTCTCATTCATTTCCGTGCCTTTGCAAGTCATAATCACGAGTTTTTAAACCTTGTGCTCATTCTGGAAGAATATTCTCAATTTGATCGATGCTTTTCACTCCATTTACATGAATTATCAGGACTAAAAACCTCACTGGTTACTTTTTTATAGTTTTAAATTATTATACGCGGAAATCTCTCACATTGTTGCTTTTTAAAAGATAATATTGTGCAATACATTTTGTTTACGGGGATGAATACTTTTTCTCCTGCGAGTTCATGGATTCCTGCTTAGATCGATTTATTCTATGGCTAAAGAATCGTAACACAAAAACACTGTCAACACGTTTAGTTTTTGGGTAGCTACATTTTAGTTTCCCACGTTAGTGATAAATGTGCTATTCGCTGTTGATTGTTAACAGGTGAAAAATATTTAATAACTAGATGTTGCTGGATTTTATGAAAGACAACCGGTTCTTGAGCCCTCGTTAAATTTATTTTTGAGGCAAGAGTAAGTTGAACCAATAGAAGAAGGAAGCGTTTTTTTGCTCAGAAGAGTATTTTTGAGCACACATCGTCCAGATTAGTTAGGATAAGTACTCTTGAAACGAAGAGGCCAACTTATAACGTCATTGAGGAGTGACTATTATCCACGCGTAAGTATTTATTGCTGATGGCTTGGCTAGCATTCAGCTCATTGAAAACCTGTATCTTCCTATTGTCGCTCAAAATTCTTGCCTGTTTACTATTTATTCTGCGGTTTATTTTTTACAAACAGGAGAATTTCACCTCGGAAAAAAGCAGCGATCCGAAAACTACTACTGTTGTGAAGAGATGATTGATTGACGCTTTGGCCAATCTTCTTTAGGTAATTTAAGCATTCTCCATGTCCTGAGAGTGCTTGGGCCGTACTTTTGGTGTGTGTCATATCTATTTTCATTCTGTCATAGATCGTTGGAAAAATATCCCGGGTGTGTCGGTCTTTTTCTGAGTTCCTCCATTCCAAGTTCCATTTTTCCTCTGTTATCTCTCTTAATCTCCGCTGTAGTTGACTTATTCGAGGGCATTCGTCGTTTATTAGCCTTATTCCTAAGTAAATTGTTTGGTTCTCCTTTTTTAATTCATCTCTCGCCTTCTTCTCCCAAATAATGTATTTTAGTGGTGGCTCCATTGTAATGGCTGCCAATGCATCTGTACTTGTTGTGGAGTAGCAGTGCGTCATAGGTAACAGGCAGGATCGTTGTGTTTCAAGTAGTTTCAGATGAATTCTGCAATTTCCGGCTCGGTTTCCCCATACATGTACATTACGTACATGGCGATGGGTTTTATCACCCCATTGTATACTTGTATCATGGACTTGTTGCCATAAAGAGTACGACAGTATCTCCTAACAGCATGGAACATGTTCTTTATTTTGGTCGTTAGGTGGTTGGCATGCGCTTGAAAGTTTAGGCTCTCATCTACGTAAACACCTAGATATTTGAAGCTTTGGCTTCTCTTCATTTGTTTCTCATTCATTTTTATACTGGGGTTTCTACGTAGCTTGTTTCCGAAAACCACAAATTTGCTTTTGGCCGTGGAAAGCTTGAGCTTGCACTCGTGTGCCCAGTTTTCAACAATACGCATGCAGACCATTGCCTTGTTTTCCATCTCCCTCCGCGTGTTGGCTCTGACCAGAATTGCTGAGTCATCCGCATAAGCAATTAGCTCGCAGTTCTCTGGGGGTTGCTTCTTAATAAACGGTTCATTACTAGGTTCCAGACCAGGGGTCCTAAAACAGAGCCCTGAGGGCATCCTTTTGTGGCTGTTTTCTGTGCTTCTTCGTGGTTGGTTTTAAGAACTATCTTTCTGTCTGTAAAATAACTCTTGAAGACATTGATTATGTTTCTCGGTGCATTTATCCTTTTTAGCTCAGCAATGGCCGTGGGCCACCATACGGAGTCGAAAGCACCTTGGATATCTACGAAAATTCCAAGAACATAATTTTCCGTTCTTTCCTTAATGTAGTTTTTTAGCCTGAGAATTGCTCCTTCTGCATTTCTTCCTTTTCTGAATCCGAATTGCCGGTCATTGTACATATTTTCCATTCCGACAGCTTGCTCCAATTTGTTCTTGATCAATCTTTCCAAGATCTTTCCAAGTTCTGGGAGTAGCGCTATCGGCCGGTACGATTCCATATCTGAGAAGTCTCGGTCCTTCGATTTTATTATTGTAGCAAGGTTTCCCAATTTCCAGCACTTTGGGAAATATCCAAAGATCCAATTTAAAATCATTTGCAATAGAGAGTAGTAAATGCTCAAGTAGCGGGCTCAGTTTTGTAATGACGATTCCAGGTATCCCGTCGTTCCCTGGTGCTTTGTTTTTCTTTATTTCCTCGATGGCGTTTTGTACTTCTTCAAGTGAGAATGGTGCTGCATCATCTCCGTCCGGTATATCATCGTATTGCTTTCTATCCCCCACATGGATTTCATCTTCCATCTCTTCGTCAGGTAGGATGGTGTTTAACATATTAGCAAGGTGTTCTCTGAGTAGTGGGATGTGTCCGTCCGCATCTTGAGCTGTTCCTTGGATGGTAGGAAACTTCAGCTTTTCGGAGAATAGTTTATAAACAAAGCCCCACGTGTTCTCTCCAAAATTCTTTTGTACAAATTTTTTCCAGCTTTGGTCTTTTGCTGAGTAAATGGCTTCTTTGTAGGCCTTTCATTTTCTGATATAAGCCTCATTATGTGCTTCCCTGTCTTCCCATCGGCTTCTTTGTAGTCGTCTTTGAAGATTTTTGAGTTCTTTCTTCTTTCGGTTTAAGTCATCGTTCCACCATTCGGTTTTTCGGGTTATCTTTCTGAGCTTTGGTATGCTCATTTGCATAGCTTCTTGGACTGCCTTTGTTAAGTACTCTGTTCTTGTATCCAGGTTTTCAACATTGGGGGTCCAGATGACTTCTGTTTCAAGCTTTTGTAGTCTCCAGAGAAGTTCCGCCCCACATGCTGCCCAGTTCGCTCTATTAAGTGCAAACCTGGCAGTCGGTTCCGCTTCCTTTACTGCCCCATTCACTTCGAAAGTGATTAACTGATGGTCGCTGTTTATAACGCCTGGTTGTACCCGCCATTTTCTGACATCACGCACAATGTTGGAGGTCACATGTATTTGGTCAATGTTCGATTCTCCTTGGGGTCCTGAGAAAGTTGAGGCATTACCAGGTTCATTGATTAAGTACATGTCCGTATCCATAATTAAATTTTCAAGTTGTAGTCCTCTGTCGTCAGTGTTATTACTAAACCAGATCACATTTTTTGAGTTAGAGTCTGCTCCGACAATTAAATTTTTCCCCGGGAAGGAATTTACAATGGTTTTGAGGTGTCTAATTCCAGGATTAATCTCTTTACTTGGGGGAAAGTAGGTACTGACAAATATAATAGAGTAATTCCCAATGTTGACTTCTGCAATCGCAAAATTTCGGGTTGTGAGCGAGCTAATTACTAGGACATCCAGGTTCTCGCTCAAAACAAAAATTGCAGCGTTCGGTTTTGTATTTCCTGTGGCTATGACTTTAGTTCGTATTCCCATTCCTGGAATTTTCCAGGTTCCTCCATGTCGTATTGAGTAAGGCTCCTGGGCCAAAACTATATCCAGGTTTATTGTTTCTGATGCAATCCTCGTTTCCGCTAGAGGTATTCTAGCCCATTGAATAATTTGTTGGGATTTTTATCCATAATTTATTCTTTTCTTAAGTTACTCTATTCTGCTCTTATTTACTGGACATTCCGGATCGATGGTTTCATGCACGAACTTTCCCTCATTCCTTTTCTTACAAACAGTGCAGATCAGATCTTGTGTTTTGTTTGGACAGTCTACAAATTTATGAGTTTCCGCACAGTGAGAGCAACTTTCCTCATTCCTTCATTCCCTTGCTAGATGCCCAAATCCATTACATTTATAGCACCTAGTGATACTGATGTAGTCACTTATTTTGTGACTGTCATAGTCTAAGAAGACTCTTCCATTATATTTAAGGTTTTTCTAGATTCTGGGTCAATTTCAATCACCCAGTTGGTTGCGGTTATTCCCAAACCCATCTTATTGCGGTTTCCCAAACTTGAACACGATTTTGACCTTTGAGGAGTCAAGCAGGTCAATTTGGTTATTAATGGCTTCCAGCAATATATCTTACGTGACGGTCCTCTTGACACTGTATATTGCCATTCGCGGATTCCGCTTTTCAGGTGTTTTTGTGACGAGAATTTTTCCCTTGAAAATATAAAATTCTTGTAGTTTCTTTTCTGCATCGGGTGTTTCAAATTCTAAACAAATTCCCTTATTTGAAATTCTGGTAAATTTCCTAATCTTCACTCCAAGTTTCCTTGGGAGCACATGCTTCTGGAGCTGCTGTTTTGTCTCATCCCTAGTTTTAATATTGGAGTCCTCCCCGGGGTAGATCAGAACAGAGTACGTTTTAGGTTCGTCCTCTATCGGTGGGGGTTTGGCTACGAAGTTTGCACCAGCAACTGTTGCATATGATGCCGTTGGAATAGTCTGTTATCAACCCCTCCTTTTTCAATCATCATTTCATCTCATTTTCTTTTACTGCTTGTGCTGCAATATCAGGTGGTATTCTTTTCCGTCGCCAATATCACGTTACTTCTGGAAAAAAATAGTTTTACTCTGATATCAAGAGATAGATAGTTAAGGCTCAGGTGAAAAGCTTAGAAAGCTGCTTCATCAATCGGGTAGTTTCATTCAACCAGTAAACTACTTTATTCTCCTTATGACTTACTCCTTGCACTCTGAAGTAAAAGTATGCCTTTATTAGTCGAGGATTGAGTCAAGTAATTCTCGCGTTGAACTTCGTATGTGAATTCTATGAACGTTTCTATTACATCTAACGTAAATATTATAAATTATTAATAATCCTTTATTAATAATCCTTAAGCTTAATTATTTTACTGTTATTCAAGTTACTTCAACGACCAGATTAAAAAAAATATTGGTTAATTTTTTAATGTGACACGATTATATCTATATCAATATAGATGGCCCAATGCTGCCTAAGCATTCACTTCAATGCTGAATGGCAGGTAGTGATTTCACACCAGGCATAACAATTGATGGTTACCGTAATGAGAGTATGATCTCCTTGGTATATCTTTAGAGAAGGGAAAGAACGTGTTCGTCAAAACCTAACTCGTAACTCCTCTATAATAATTCTGCCTAATATGCATCTAGTGATAACAAAGTAATTTTCGCCACTAGAATGCTCAGGCAAAATAGACGAGTGCTACTCTCTAAGTCACTCTTAATTCACAGTATGGCGAGATTGTAATAGCACCAACTATTGTAAGATTTCGAAAATAGTCGAAGGTTAAGGTGGCTGGAGCGGTAATCGTCAGTCATTGAGTGCGGATTTTAATAACTTTTCAATTAAGTCGAAAATAAATTCTTGGACCACATTTCACTTAAGCACATCTGTTTATGATTCAAGAATTATTTTTTTTTAATTTTCGCCCTAATTAAAACCTTGCTGTGGCTTTGGTTTTCGGCGCGGATTTCGAAATTTAAGCAAAAATTATATCTGAATACGCTTTTCTTACTCAGCATGTTACTGATATTTGCTAGAAACCATTAAAATTATTATTATTTTTATTTCAGGAGATATAGGTCCATTAATTGTTAAAATTTTGTATCTCTCTTTACCAACGTTTCGCAATTTTATACATGCTTCTTCAGGGCTCAGAGGAACTCTCAATGAGCCCTTAAGAGGCATATATAAAAATGCGAAACGTTGGTATAGAGAAATAAAATAATTTAACAATTGATGGACATATATCTCCTGAGAAAAATAGTTATATAAATGAGAGGTCCTAAAGAGGAATAATCTATACACTATAATTATATGAAATTTAGTGTTTCGCGTTTAGGAGAAAATCTCTACACACGTAATCGAATAATTTAAAAATATATGCCTGCCTATTTAGAAAGCATTAAGTTGCCAACAAACCAAATCGGTAGCATGCAGTTCTTTTTCATTTTTATCTTTAGATTTTACTAATAAGGACACGTATGTAAAGTTTAACGCAAATCTGTACATTAACAAAATTCCCTCCAGCCACCTTTAGATCCGTTGCGTTTTTTTTATTCGTTGGAGATAAGACCGTGGGAAAGCGGTGTGGAAACGCTAAGAGGCTTTTTTGGGTGGACGAGAGAAGCTAGCCGCTCCGTTAACTACCTAATCGTTGGAGCGGGTTCTTAGTCCACCAGACTGTGAAGATGAGAAGCACGGTGTGGTTTGAGGCGGAGTAAGTGTATCCCGGGTGCTGGTCTTCCATTTATCCGACCCAGGTCGGGATGAAATAGCGGCCGACCGTGGGCGTGGTCGGCTCGGACACTGCGGCGACTTCGTGCCGGCCGAAGAGATGGACAGATTTCGGTGGCGATGCTCGCTCAAGGCTGATCTCAAAGCATGCCACCGCATCTTGAATATTTTTCTCATCTATTCAGAAGAATCTATGGCGGTCGGAAAGGGGACAGAGCAGACTCTAAAGCTTTGAAAATGAGAGGGGAGAGAGAAGAATTCCATTTGTGCTGAGTGTGTTCCGTGCCGTTAGGAAAACACAAATGCCTACGAAGCATCCGTTTTGTTTATTCGTTGATAATGGAGTCAATACGGATGTTATTCGGAAGCCCTTTAGCATTGGTTGATGATTTGTTTTTGCTCTAATTTTAGAGATGGGTTAGTGATAAAACGTTTTTACGTGTTCTGTTAGTAAGCGTTCCCACGAATTTGACGGTAATTAACCCTTTTGCTACGGAACGCCGGAATACCCGAAAAAAATAATGGGCTTTAAGTGCGACACCTGGGGACATTCCTCAGCCGTTCGACTATTCGATTATTCGATTTAGCCGATTGTATTCGATTATAAAAACGCATGCCCTAAATAATGATTAAATTTTATTCCAGTTTTTGTTTGTTGATATTAAAGTCTAAATATTCGAAAGTGAATAATAATAAAGAATTTGTCACAAATATATTTTTACATTAATTTATTTGCTGGATAATAAATAGGTAAATATCTGAAACCTATTTAAAACCTTTTGATGCAGTGAAAGGGTTGATTCATCACTGCGTAATGTACGGGTTAATGCTACAGATACTCGAATAAATTTTTTCCCTTCAGGTCATACGATTTCATGACCACATTCATGATAGTCATGCGGTCCCAGTAAAATATTTTTCGGAAAACGGAGCAAAATCATTATATTTTCAAGGTTTTAGGCGATACATGAATCATGGTGGTCTAATTATTCCTAGATCTCTTTTATAGGTCAATAAGTTGAGCAATAGTCGCGTGAGAAAGCATAATATGATCGATATATGATGCTGACTCTCAGTTATTTTGGGAACGGTAAATTATATTATTTTATAGGCATTCTGTCTCTTGTGGCTAGTTTCTGCAACTCTTCCATAGTTCAGCTTGAGTTTAGTACCTGATCAAACTGTGGTACTTTCCTTATGTTAGCCTGGCGGGAACCAGATAATTGAGCCTAAATTCCAACGAGCCATGAGCTGAACATTTGGTATGTTTATGCTCGAATTGAATATTTATAATGAAGAGGTGGATTTTAGAGTTATGGAAAATACAATACACAAGTTATTTATAGTAGCTAAGGTATCTGCTGACACTCTTTGGCATGAAAACCAGAAGGAATATCACCGTACGCTTAAACGGAGGGCAGCGACACGAACTAAGACGGAATTATCAAAAGCCATGGGCCGCTAAAAGATTGATTGTGTTATGAGTGAGAGCACCCATCCGTATTCATATCTTTATGTCACTGCCCTTTCTCTTTGTTGTGTCCTTTGGCTAATTGCGGTCCATTGTAGTATTAAAAAATACCCATTATTTCTTTGTCTTTCGTTCATCATCCTCCATCACATGCCTTTCGTTTCCCTTTTCACTGCTTTGAATGGAGGCAATTATGTCGATGGTACCCGTATTAATGAGAACCCATGCTCGGCATTGTGAAGCTTCTTCACGCAAGAGCATCAATTTGGGGCGTCCTGCGGTTTCATCCGGTCCTTCCTCCTGTCATGTCGTTCCACCATTCTTGTCTCTTTCAGATCGTAAACTCTGTGCGGCAACTCTACGGTAAAACTTCCGTCCAAAACTCATCTCCAATCATCTCCATTCCGAGTGATAATTTTGTAAGCATCCCTTAATTTTATTGGTAAAATTTTAAAGCGTAAGAAACTAGAGTCGAAAGCCAATAACTCATATCTGTATATGATATTATGACTCACTAAGAGATCATGAATCCCGAAAAATTTTACTCGTGCTTATTTGAGATTTATTTGGCAATTATTCTCGCATTCATTAAGGCACTAGTCGTTTGGTTCTTGTTCGTTTCATGGTCACAATAAATGAAACGTGCGCAGAAATTGAAGTCGCAAGATAATATTTCAACGAAGAAATACATTTTTTACGACTTTGGCTCCTTTGATTCCGCCGCAGAGAAGACAATATATTAGCCAATAATATCTTAATGGTCCGTTTTCCTAATTGACATAATTTGTACATAACTTGAATTTAAAGCTCTTGATGCGAATAAAAGGAAGAGATCCTTGCAAAAATTCAGTATTAAAATAAAGAAATTGTCTGTTGATATACTATCGTTACGGAAATCCGTCGGAATCGTATTCATCTCAGCTAAAGTGGTATAAATCCTCGAATTTTGACGATACACGAACTAGCAACGGTGTCACCTTTAAGCAGTTACCCGCAAATGCAAATAAGTGTGATATTCCAAGAAGTAAAATAATTTTCCTTGACCGGGATTCGACCCGGATCCCTCAATTTCGCGCCTAGTGCTTTAGCAAATCAACGAGGCGTCCTCTGTGAATTTGTAGGGACAAGTTATTCTCGACTGCCGGAGATATTATGTCACAGAAGCAGTCCAAAGCATGCGCTAAGCATCACAGTCCACGTCGATTAAGCCAAACATGGAACACAATGAGTTGTTTGCACTTTTGACGCTCTTCGTCAAAAGAGCGAACGCCTCATTGGCTGTGGCTCTGAGCGCACGCTTTGGGCTGCTTCTGTGACACATGTATGGCAGTCCAGAACAACTTATTCCTATATACACCTCAAAAATCCACATAGGAGCAGGAAACCTTAGTAGCTAAACTGGGTAAAGCATTGGGCAAGAAATCGAGTGATCCGGGTTCGAATTCCGATCAAGGTGGATAATTATCCCTCCGTGGAATATCACAAGTATATATCCTGTAGTTCTAAAATAGTTTAGAAAAAAACGGAAAGAATAAGAATGGTGGACTTCATAAGGCAAGCAAAGACGTGAAATCCATTTCTAATGATATTACAATCACTTGTTTCCATACATTATGGTTTTCAGTTGTGTGCAGGGTTCACGTTTACGGCAAGCAGACGACCGATATTAACTAAGACTCGAAAATGCTGTGGGCCTTCGGTATGATCTCTTTTTAACTTTTTGGTCACTCTTTTGACCTTTTATAAATATTTATACATTGGCCACTACATTTACTTATTATACCAGTTATTTTCCTTCCTTTAAATTTAGAAAATTAAGCTGAAGATCACGTCCAGTGGCTTTGCGTTTAAATTTTCAGAAACATGTTGGTAGTGTAGCGACAACGTGAATTCTAACATTTCGCTGGTTTTTACCATTCTTTGGCCGCAAAATGTTTTTTCCGATCGTCATAAGTTCGTCTCTCTCAGTTGTCTACAATGCGTAGACCATACTACTAAGTAATTTTTGTCCCGAGAAAGAAAGAAAGAAAGTGTTATTTTTCTTTACAAATTTTTGCAAGGAATTTGACGGCACTCGTCAAGATATTGCCCCGAATAAAAAGAAACTGAAGAATGAGCAATGGAAGGCTCGATTGAAAAAAACTTGCAGATATTTAAATGCTACGACATGTTTCGGTGACAATATTAACGTGTAGTTAACTGAATTGGCCCGTTATCATATTCTCTAAAAGCCCGCTGTTTGCCATTTGAAGTTTCACTATTATTTCATAAAAGGTCTATATCGAAAATAAACAATGGAGGGTTTAACATGCATGACAGCTTTACAACCTAATGATATTTTTTTCAATTTAATCAATCAATTTATACATTACACATGCATTTCGATGAATAATTGATAATCTTTAAAATATTATTTTGGAAACATACGAACTACAAGTCAAGACATTTCTGCCGCAAACTCTGCATCACATCTTCCTCATTGTTAATAATTTCTCTGTGGAGCGCACAGCCGTAGAATATCCTGTTGAAAACTGCTCCCATTATTTTCTTCATACCTCCAAAAAGAGTGCAACATAACACTGATATTTTAGAAGAAATGGAAAAAGAAAATATTTTTCCTCATAATGAGACGAAATTCATCGATTTTTATGGCAGTAGATATCTTGCTAGAACTGCCTTAATTGTTTATATCATATTGCTAGCAATATTGCAGCTTCCAAGATCTGGCTGAGAGATGTTGGTATTTTCTCAAGAAATAGTAGCTTCTTTTGAGATCACCTCCTCCATTGACGGAGACCTCAGTGTAAATTTATGTTACATTTTTACGTATCCGACTTTATATTCTCAACGAGGTGAAATGTAGGGAGTTATAGTGGGTGCAAAACGTTCTGGATCTTGTTAATCCCTCTCGAAAAATCTGGTAGCCCAGACTCACTGGTCTTTAGTACCTGGTGTCTATTGAAGTTGTTGTATTGCTTCTTAATACCCAGTGACTTCCTTATTATTTTTGTAATAAAGTGTTTTTCCTTATCAAGGATCGAAGTCTTCTGGACGTCAATATTGTGACCTTGGGCGGCATTTTTGGCGAGAGCTGTCAAATGATGGCACTATACTCCTTTATTCTCGTCATGCCCGTTCCGTTTCTCCGTGGTTTGAAAATTGTTTTAATATCATGATTGTGCAGTATCCGGATATCATATCCGCGGCTCCCTCAATGTATTTTCTCGTTTTCCAAAATCATTATTTTCCCCTTCACGGATCTATTTACACTTTTTTACCGCAATGATTACATCTCTTGTTGAATCGTCACTTCAAAGTCAACTTATTCGTCCTATATAATGTTAGCACGTGTCATTCTAAGGCCAATATCCGCGGAGCCTACTTGCTTCCTCCTCCCGACATTTCTCCCTGTCATTCAGCCCTGATTCATATCCCTCTACGCCATGCAAATATTCTAACTCCTCCCTCACCTTTCATTTCCTCGATTCATCATGCCCTCGTTTCTCCTCTGGGTCTCGCCTCCAAAACATTCATCTCCGAACTATATCCATCCCTGCCTTCTTTTTAACTCGACCTTCGTCCAACCGTCCACCCAATTATACCATGCCAATCGCTGCGACACTTGCGAAAACAAATGTTCACCTCTTTTACAAGCTCCTTATTATACCTATCCTTCTTGTCGTCCTGCGTTAACATTGATATTTCATTTCATTTTATTCTTCGCTTGTTACCTTGGCCATTCTTCCTTTTTGCTTTGTTTCCACTACGTTCATCTAAAGGCCGTGTCCCACGGTAAATTCTGTCGTAAATTTAGACATGAATAATTAATGAAAACTCTCACAAACTGCGCATGCGCGTGCCAATATTCTGTGTATTTCTGTAAGTTAGGGAACTCTGTAAAATCTTGTCAGAACGGGACCACTGATCGGTTTTCCTGCGCGCATGCGCTTCCACCATACCCTTTCCAGAGACTACTTTGACTACGTGAGCAGAAAAGGTCATTCAATTTCGGCATCTTTACTACCATTTGCAATAATATGAGGAGGAAAGTATTATGCACATCGTAAATTTGAGCAAATTTTTGATATTATTTCACTGAGGGACTGAAGCAGAATTATTTTGCGCAAACATCCGTTGTTAAATCAAATATCAATTATCGCGTATTACTACTAGGGAACTGCTACGTTGGTATTTTTATGTACATTATCGTGAACTAGTATCCTTGGTCATTCAATTCATTCTATAGGTAAATAAGGCTAAAATAATGTTCGTGTAATTACTGTAATTAGGCTCGTAGACTGCAGGGAACTCTTTATTTATTTTATTTAAAATTATGTAAACTCTTCGTTATTTTTCCTTTTCGAAGTAATAATACGCGATAGATGTCAGCACTACCAAATGCTCTTTCAGGTTCTTCGTGCAATATATAGATCAGTGCCCAATTCATGAACTTGTTCTGCTCGTGTGACATCGAGTCGTACTCGTTGATGAATCTCATTCTTGTCATGAATACAAATTTATGGAAAAATAGAAAAAAGAGTTCAATGACAAATTTATGGAAAAATTTATTTCAGTCTCCGAATTTTTGTGACATTCAACACTGATCATATAATCACTAGGTTTTATTGTTTCTAATGCCCAACCTATCATGTAAGTTATTAGCATTGTATATAGTTATATTAATATTTAATAAATCATTTACATCTTAGTAATCTAATTAAAATATTCAAAAGTAATCCAGTAAACTTCGGTTATGAGTGCACGTACCATGTGCAAAATTGGAGGACGACCGAAATATTGCAAACTAGAACAATTTAAATGTAAGTGTTTCGTTAAATTGATAGATGAAGAACCTCTGTGATAGAAGAATACCTGAGGAAGAATAATTTCGATGTAAATTTTATCTGTAAAATCTGTCGATGAAAGAGCCTGTGTGAATGTTTCCGGTAGGTACTGAATGGATCTAATGCTTTCAAATCATTTCGTTTTTATAGTATCCATGGAAAAGTTCAAAATACGGGCTAACCCCCAGGCTTAATGAGGGTCTGAGCTTTTTCCCGAGGGCCTCCAAAGTTTATTTATCCTAGTCCAAGTTCTAGGTATTCTGCGTCTGAATTATTATATCTATTGCAGGACCATGTTTGTCGACTTGCTTGGGAGAATAGCCGGGATGCATCCGTGTGCTCCCCCGAAGGAATCGGCGATTTCTGTACCTAGCTTTCCTAATGCACCCCTTCTCCGTCAGGTCGCTCCTTCTGGTTCAAACAACACTAATGACTTGAGTCCTTGGCTCACCTTCAAGTGGCGAAACACCACGCTGAATCTCCATCCCTTATCTTATTCGGAATCTCTTGTGTTTATTGATGAACCATCTTCCTTTTACACACCCTTCCCACCCCTACACCGAATCGTCCTAGCATTTCTTAGCCTTGTCCATTCATTTCAACCCTCTCTGACCCGCTCTACCAACCCACACCACCTACCTTTTCCCTCAAGTCCGTGGGAAGCGGCTTTGACGACGAATACGACAGCGAAGAGTCAGTTGAGTGCTTGGCGGAACGGAATGTGAAAAATGCCTGTTTTCGATTTGGCCATTTATCTTCGCGGCGAACCAACCCCCGTGCCAGCGCCCATTCTGATGACCACGCCGCGTCGACTGGTAGCTTCGGATCTTGTTGTTGCCATCGGGTATTGACTGTGGCCCCTTCCGAGTGTTTAATGGCGTGAGGTTGCAAGTCGGCTAACATCCTCACCCGCATCCCTAACAAGCATCGACATCAGTTGGGAATTCCGAAATTTCACGCCCATGGACACGATCGAAGGAATAGTATCACTCGTAGATACTTCGTAAGTAAAAAAAATGAGAAATTCAAATTCTTCGGTTTTTTCCTTCAAAATGCAGTATGTTTCAGGAGGAATCTGTGCAATGGCTGCAAGTTTGAGATCCGGTACGTAACTTAATGTAAAATTTTGGACCGGTTTCACTTTCACTAATCATTTGCTTATAACTTCAAATTAGTCGAGAAAATAATGTTTAAAGTGTATACTTTTCCATCCTCTGAATACAACTGCTGACACTTATTGAACAAATGAATATTGACTTCAATTAGAGCAATTATCAGGCGGTATAAAAAATATAATGTGTTTTAGTGCCTTCATTATGTTAGGACTGGATTTAGGTGGAACCTGAGATAACCGGAAACCTTTCTTATCTGGAGAAACGTTTTAACCTTGGCAAGCGTTATTTATTTTGACACATTATTGCGAAACCTGTCTAAAGCGGAAGTAGATCTATTTCCGGAGATGTTTACTTTTTTAGCGGTAATATATCAACAAATTCTATGAAAGAACTTTTATCTAAAGTACAAAAATTTCATCATTGTTTTTCATTCGTCTAAGCCACTTAAGCAATTGGCAATCTGTAGAATCGCATAAATTGCCAAGGAAAGAAAAAAAACGACAAAAACTCCGGAGTGTACGCGCATTATTGTGAAAAATAGATACATTATAAAAATATAATAAGAAATTTTATGCACTTATTTATGTGACTCTGCTCTTATATCATACTGTTGCATTTTACATATGTAATTTCTTTCGAAGAACCAGCGAAAATCGCATTTATGGACTTGACGAAATGGATTTGCGATGCCTTTGCTTATAATACCCGATCCTGAATTGAGGAAGTTTAAGAAAGAATCGTTGTGCATGGCATTCAATGAATTTAGCCTCATTGTGAAGAAAATATCCTATCTTTCTAATGATGACGTTTATCCACTCATTGCTCTACTTTTCAATATGCATGCCAAAGCATAGAAGCCATTCTCCATGGATGTACGCTTCCGACAGATATTACGTACAAAAAAACGAGGAAGTTCTGAGCAACAAACCGCGTCAGAAATGTGACATTGTGTAGCTTTAGACTATTTTCTGCTAAAATATTTTCATTGCTCACCCATATACTTTTTATAAAATAGCAAAATAAAAACTTTGGTTGTGTAGGTGTTTTCAGCCCATGTAAGCTAGTCATGTTATGACGTCGAAAAAATATACTTTTTAGTTAATTACTGAAAAGATGAGTCTTTAAAACAATTTATTTGCGTAAATAGTATGGCCATATTTACCTTTTGTCCTACTTCTGTTTACATTTTTCAATTTTATTCTAATGTTGGTTATCCTCCATTTTGATTAAGGAAAAATCTCGCTCAAACGTTGTGTAACAGTAACAAAGTAAGCAGAAAACTGCCAAATCCTGAAAAATGTCATGGCCCCAAGAGATAACACTAAACTGTATCTCCTTTTAAGTTTGTAAAGTTTCCCTACTTGACCAATGCCGGAGAAAGGACAGGATCCCGACCCAGACATGAGACAACGTATTCCAGAAATATATTTTCGGCGGTAACATTCGGGGTGGGGAACGTGGAGGTCGCGCAAGTACCCGAGAAAGCATTTCTTCCCATTCCAACATGCCGAGATCACAGGGAGTAACTTTTCACCCCGTCCCCCCGGCCACCCACCCCCTCTACGGTCTATTTTTGGCCTTATCTCTCGAGCGGAAAACGTGCAAAGATTTCATTTTTCTTCTTTTCTCTCCCCATATATAACCCCTCACTCTCATCCCCAAAAACCCACCACGAATTCTTGTTTTTCCCCAATGCTTCGGATTCCACGTCGACAGGGATGGTGAAAACCTCCTGGTTCAGTGAATCGAGGTTTCTCACACCATTTCAAGGGATCTACTTTTTCAGGTGAGGAATGTTGTGAGATGGGGGAGGGAGGTAGAGAGAGGAGGGAAGCAACATTATACTTTCCCCTAACCCTTTCTAAACTTTTAGTCAACGGCAAAGACAGACAGGATAGACTTCTCAACTCTGGTATATACTATATAAAATGTAATAGCTGCAATGTGGCATACATCAACCAAACTAGAAGAAAATGTTATCACACGCATCAAAGAACACGCCATAAGTTACAGAAATATGGATGTCACCTCACCTTTTGCTAATCACCTACATAAAAGCTATCACATGAGCGATTTTACCACCGAAATTTGACACGTTCTTCCCAAAGACCTGAAAAATGGACGATTTTGATCAAATAGAAATAATGAGACAATCCAATAACCTTTGCTGTGAGTTTTTATTTCCGTATTCCTCCCCAATAATTTCCGATAAAACTACCTTGTTAAATAATAAACTTTCCGTCCTCACCAGCCATAGATCTATGCGTCTTTCTCAACCCTGCCCGAATATTTGTGTTTTTCTCCTCCTCTCCCGTAACTACAACAACAATTGACGAAAAGAAACATTTTGTACCTAGCGAGACCGTAAATCAATGGAACGCGTTGTCCAACTAAAAATACTGTAGGAAAGTAAAAATTGTTTTACTTTATCATGAATACAAATATGGTTAAATGAGAGATTAAAGGTTGCATCCTCATAGGCAAAAGCGGTTTAACACATATAAGCTATGTTACTAATTTAACTAAATTTTACACTATGATAGTAGACTTTTGGCCGACTGCAGAAACTACATATAAGGCCAATAGAGTTACTAAATCTATGAGTCAAGGAATTCGTTCAATATGCATTGCAAAAATATTCCATAAATGTACTGGTTTTATAAATGGTCTCGTTACTTATTGGGATTGATGAAATTGAGTTCAGTAGGTACTTATGAGTTCCGTTAGTAATCAAGATGGCAAATTTTCGATAAACCACTTGGAAACTTAATCACCTGATGAAAGAGTTATTTTGTGACGAATGACGAGTTTATCTACTCAGCCTGTATATTAGTAATAGTATTTAATACATATAAGTAACTTATATGCATAGAATAAATATGTATACATTTTATTAAGCGAAATGAGACCATATCAAACATCTGAAGAAATGGTTACTAGGAGAAAAGTTATGAAAGAGATGCAACCTAAATTTAGTAATGACGTCCAGAACTTTATGGATTTCATAACTATCGATCCCGTAGCAAATAGTTGTGCGACCGGCCATTATTAGTCGCTTGCAAGTAGTATTTGTATACATAAGCACAGACTTATATGGCAGTAGGTTGTACTCGCCCACCGTTCGTACTTGACGGTAAATTGACAGACTTCCATTTGGTCTGCAAATGGTATTTTTATTTAGCGATAAATGGCATCGCATTTGGTGATATGTTGGTCACATGGCTGCAAGTGGGAATCAAAAATTTAAATAATGAATAAATTTCCCAGAGTAGGTAGGGCTCATTGTTACGCACTAGTGTATGTTAAATTTTTTCTGGAAATGTTTTTAATGCTAACGATAACACAACGGTAAGACTTGAGACTGATCTAGTAAGGAATAATAATAAAAAATTATAACAATCGTCATGTTTGTTACTCTTTAAAAATGCACTTTTATACCTAAAGTCATTGACTTCTATTCACTCTACGCTGCTCTTGTTGAAGCGACGCCTTGGAAAAAAAGAGCAAAGAAAACCTACAGATTTTAGAAATACGTATTTTTAATCACACAATGTTTATGGAGAAACGTGATGTTAATACCATTATTTAAACTTAAGTATGAGTTCGTAATTCTACAGAGAGAATTCATTCGCCTTGACCGACACTCGAACTTGGTTCGATATCGTGCCGATTGTTTTAGTCAGTTGAGATACCGAGGTGCCTTGGATCCCTGTGGATTTCTTCAAAGCGAATGATTTTTCCCTTGGGGAATTTCGCACTTCTATGCACCTGCGAGTGACTCGGCAAAGGTAATAGTGTGGCTAGTCCCGTCATCCTACAAATTCGCCAAATTTATATGTTACGCAAAGTTTTTACTATTGGAACACGGTTTCGACATTTTTGGAATTATCAAACTCTTGATAATGTAAGCCATCCAGTCCATGGCCATTTCATCAAATAAGATGTACAAAGTTGTTTTGAATGAAGATTAATTTAACGAATTTTTACAAAATGAAGTGTAGAAAAAATCTATTTTTGCAATGCGTGGCATCTATGGAATTATAAGGCGATTTGCGAAGTCATGCCAATTTTTTTATTATTAAATGCAACTTATCATGAGAAATGAAATTCATCGCATCATTTCCGATGCGATATTAGTATCGCTCAGCCCTTCCCAGTATGAACAGCGCAGGACAAACTCTTCCCGTTCCTTCTCCTCCAATGATCTGATGTAGTCTGACCGATTTATGGGTCCAGAAGTGGCACAAACTGAAGGAGATATATGGACAAGATGAAATATTTCTTCCGCGATGGAAATCCGTCTCTCCTTCCTATCCCCGTCATTCGTTGTCCTCTTTCTTTTCTCCTTCTCTTTCTGTTTGTTTGTTCCATTTTCGGCTGTCCCTGCCTGGCATCTCAATCGTTCCTTCGTGATTAGCGTGATCTTTCAGTCTGTTAGTGCCGCACTAATGCACTGTGCACCTTTGTGAATGAAGAGAGAACGACCGACCATCCGCGGCTCTTCCGTAATGATAATGCATCGGTCGCGCGGAGTCGGGTGAAATCAATCATCCCGATAACATTGAAAATTGGTGATTGCCTTCATGGATTTTCCTTTTTCTGGTCCCCGTTTGCGGCTGCCTTATCTTGCAATTTCCACCAGCAAAGGCTGTTGGGAAAAAAAGGTAATATAATGGATTTTCCTCTAACTTTGAAGGTTTCCATTATGCATTTGAGAGCATTTGCGCCCGTCTATTATTTTTTTCACTTGCACGTCAAAAATGAGAACATCTTGTGATTTACGAGTGTCTTCGCGTTTGAAGTGAAAAAGTTTGCATGATTCGAGAAAATTCCTCCCTAATATGTTTACAGGACGCGCGCCGTCGCTTTCAGATCCCCTTTAATGCATCACGTCCAATCCCGACGCACGGGATGACCTCCTGGCCCGGTTATCAAGCGCAGTAACTCTTTCAGTTCACATCATATATACAGAATGTTATGTGCGGGCTTTGTGGACGAGATTGATCACGTCCAACTAAGCTGGGAATGGAGATTCATCAATGAATTTCTAAAAATCTCTTAATGCATGAAAGGGGATCATAAATAATTTATGGTAGATACTGGATACTTTTATACACTCAGTTACGGTTTTATAATCTCTGGTTAAGCATCTTTTTATCATGAAAACATAAGTTAACACATTCTGCCATTTACAGCTCTCATATCAAGAGATCGATAAACAGATGTAATTTGTAAAACTTGAACTATTGCAGTATAAATATTGACCATTTTAAAGAATTAAAATATGTAAAATTAACAAACTAATGAAAAATTATTCAGATAAGCAAATATTTTGCGTGATTAATATTGCTGTCACAATTTCATAAAACTTGCCAATATTACATAGAAAATTTATTCAAAAAGCACTCTATTATGGCCAGAGAGAAATCATACTAAAATGGTCATAAATGAATTTATACGAAGAATAAGAAAATATGCCTTCATAAGGCATCCTATCATGGAAAATGATTTATCAGTATCCCACTTCTATGCAGTTGAATATGCACCTTCAACTGTATAGAAGTAATGCTGAGAGATGTTTTTAACTATGATGCTACTTAATTATTTAGAATCTTAGGACACTATCGAGCATGTATCGCTAGGATCCGCTTTTCATCGCAATTTTCTTTAATTTCAAAAGTGCTGATGATGAGCAGTCAAAAGAAAATTTAAGCGAAATTCCTTGGCTAATAATGCATTTAATTTTTTCCTATTGCATTGTAAATGATTATGATTTTTGCGCTGAAGATCATTGGTGTGTGGAACTAGCAAAAGAATGTAGATTATGAATCAGCAAACGATGAAGAATTAGCAGTGAAAGAGAAATCAACCCTTCTCCAATAAAATCACGACGCCTACGACAGTATTTATGTTGAATAAAAGATGAGATCAGCTCAGATTACTTCCCATCCCACGCGTCCATATGGATTCCTTCCATTAATTGTCGGCACGATCAATGAAAGGGATGACTTGGCACGTAAAAACGTCGATATTTTGACCGTTATGGAGCCCATTATAAATATCTCCCGTAGGTCATTAAACGCTGATCTTCGAGGATTTCTGCGGATCAGAAATAAATGGCTCGAAAAATGATTGCAAAGGGATTGCCGCTAATTAAGAGAATCCCATTAGCGGGGTTAATACCAGGAAAAGAAAGCAACGATCGATGAGCGTGCACTTTTTATCGGGTGCTCAATACATTCCACGATCAAGATTAAATCACTTTAGATTTGAGTTAGTCCTTGCTAATGGATTTTAATTAATAAATTGTTGTTGTAGATAAAGAGCTCGTGGGATCGGATTGGTGTGGAGCTTAAGGTACTGGCTACCCTTTTCTGTTTAAAATTCTGGATATAGCGAATACATTTGAGTGACAAGAGAGTTTTAACTTCAAAACCCCATTATGAGTCATCGTTATCATTTTTCTTTAGCCTGAATTTATTTCCACTAAGGGATATATTCATGTACAGAACATTATCGTTGTTTTTAATTTGATCTGGTGACAGGACAAAGCTGTTTGAAACGATTAGCCTTAATAACAGTCCATTTGAGATAAATCCAAATTTGTGATTTCAACAAACTTTGTGTGTTTGCAAACTGTCCGTTAAGTTTGTGGAAATTACAAAGTTGGGGTTTAATCAACTTGGATACCCATTATTTTCACTATGTCAGGCCTGACATAACCAGTCTTAAAAACTGTTTTTTAGCACGCAAGACAAAGATTTTATACGACATGTTAACGTATATATTTCATTGTGTAAAAGACCATTTGTGTATTTAGAGATAAAAATATAGCATATTTACATATGTTAATATCTATGTAAATAGCTGGCATGTATTTATAAAATTGGACAATGATATAATTGTTACAATACCTTGATGTAGATGTATATTTGTCTTGAAATAGTATCTATGCATGATTATCTAGTAAAATAACTCACATTTGTGTTTCCAATCTTTGTTTTCTAGTGTTAAGAAATGTTAGGTTTTTGTCGTTTACAACTTATTTTGTTCCAAAAAAGACAAAGTATGCTAAGCTTGTGTGTACAGGCACCAGAAATGTGAACGGTGTCAACGTATAGATATCCTTCGTTGGCACCTGAGGCAGCTAAATGATTTATTAATTATATGTATGAATTTATATTGTACTGTGCTTCCTGAAAAATGAACTTTACTAAATCCCGATACCAACATGGGTTATGTGTAAAGAGCATTTCAATTGTAGTACAATAACTACCGGATTTGACGTTAAACTATGGATTATTTGGCGGCAGTCCTTTATGAGTAGATTCATTCCGACGTCAGATTAATTTTCACCCTTCCTCCATTACCCCTTGCAAAATAATTTTGCCCTTATAGGCCTACCCACCTCGCCTGAATAACGTCAATGACCTTTGTTGCCGGTCGTCTTCACAAGTAACGATTATATTAATAAACGAGGAGAGAGTGAGGACCAGAACAAGAATGAAATAGAGAAACATCAACCTGGCAAATTATCTAACGATATTTGCTTGTCAAAAAAGCAAGAAATTGCATATTCCTGCCCAATTAAATTTTAGCGTACTGCATCTGACAATGAATATTTTCTAGTTTTGAATCCAGTTGGACCTTTTTCGGCCATTGAATTTATAAGTAGTTGACAATGGTATCTTTATGTAACCATTCAACCACTTAACCATGCATTAAGTGATACTTTTAAAACGTGTAATTCGTAATTTTTCGGCCTACATTCACATGGGACGACATTTGTATTTTCTGTGCATCTCTTCTGAGGCTCTTCCAGGTTACTAATATACCTACAAATGTGTTCAACCGTCTTATTTGAATGAAGTTTGTAATTATAGTGATGTTTATTTAGTATTACATTACCTTTATTGCGTGTATATTAATGTGTAAATAATGTCACTCCTGGTTGTAAATATTTCCACTGGCAAAGTTTATACTGCTGATCTCAATCTTATCGTATACACTTGATTTTACTCTTTCCTTCATTATGCAATTTCATAGTATATGTTTTATATTGTTTATGCATTGCCTGTATCTGGATCCAGTATGAGAAGAGGAATTTGGTCGATGAAGAGACTCAACCTTGCCTCTTGAAATAAAGTTCTTTATCTATCTAGCTATGCTTCAAAGTTAGCTCATCTAGGGAGGAGATTGCCATTAGTTCTAACTTGATTCTTTCTCAGGAGGCTGAGGTACATATATTCTAGTCACTCATATGCATGCGAATAACGCCCTCAGAGTCACAAATTTCCCATTCGGGTCACGCGAGTAAAATGGACTGGCAATCGTTGACAATCGTGACCAAGCATTTTGGGGATATGTTAATATACCAAAAGAACGTGATTGTAATTTATTTCGGGAATATATATTCATACCTTATCCACGACACGCGTTTATCTTTATTTGATATCTTATCAATTCTTTTTAATAAGTCCTAAACGATTACAATCTAAACATGATAAGAATAGTGATATTTTTCATTCGTGGGTGGAAATATTAAATGGCTACGAAGATTGGCTTCCATCTGACAATGTGGCATTGGCTGTCGGCCGAAGTCGTAAGGAAAAGAACTCAGAAATCACCTGGTTTCGATCTCAATGCTTTTTTCCACCTTACCAATGGTCAGCAAGCTACCCTGTTATTAAAATTTGCGAGTGGCCGTTTAATAGGGAGTCTGCATATTAGTCTCAGTGGTGTCGTTTGACATATTTAATAAGAAGAGTTCTGAATCTGCCAAACGCTTTAAGTGTACGCTATTGCGTAATCGAATAAATCAAGTATTTTTTAACATTTACGCTATGCTTGAATATTTTAATGGTAATAATAAATTTAATGAATGTGAAATTTAGTGGAATGTAGATATTCTTAAAATTACTTATCAGTACTATTTTACTTATGCTAGTGTCGTTTGCAGATTCGCAAGTTCACCTTGTTGTTAGTTCATTTCACTCTCCTTGACCTATTCGTCGAAGTTGCGTACTGGAAGGTTCTATTTTTATAAACTGGTAACCAAGGACGAATTACTGGTAGCAATTTATTTTCGTAGACTTAAGTCTACTCAGCACGAAATACGCCTACCATTCTAGCAATACCATAGATCGGTTTCTGAATATACAATGTATTTTCTCTTCCACAAATGGCATACTCTGTGTTCTTTAACTCCACTCTTAACTTCTGCCCTGAATTAAAAGTAGGGGTGGGACATCCAATTTTTGTTGAAAAACAGAACTTTGGGCCTGACATCAGGTCTCATTGATAATCAAAGGCGTGCTGTAATGGTACAACATCCATTTGAAATAGATTGCTCCCCTAGATTAGGCAGCCAAAGAAAATATGTTTAAGGCGTGTAATGTTTTGGTTTCATCTCTGAAATATTTCTTCAATTAGAGCTTTCTATGATCGTACACTACACTTCTTCCGTGATACGGTGTTCGGTGTCCATCTGCCACCATCTTTGGCAATCGCAGAGCATCTGCTTCATGACGTCATAATGCATCACAAGGTTCAGTAGGGATGGGGCTAAAACGCTACAATACAGAGCCTAATAACACGCGCCACGATATTCACCAGAGTTAATTTTTACGGAAGCACAAGTGGATATTTTAGGATTAGGTGCATGGGGCGTGAAATTATGGGGAGAATCGGAAGGATTAGGTAACACGTGGGAGGTTGGACAAGGCGATGGTTTAATGCGAGGGCTCGGTAAGTGTTTTGGAGGAGGATGAGAAGGAGAGGAAAGGAGAGGAGAAGAGGTCGGTGATGGATTAGAGTCTAAAGCTGGGAGTGGTAGAGGGAATGCGGGAGGACTAGTGGCGGCATCCTCCTTACCGGTTATTCACCGTGACGTATCCGTGACGTGGAAATGCGTCGAGGCTTGACCCTCGCAGTGACCTAAAGCAAGGAACACCACCCCTGCCCTTCTACAGCCACCCTTGTCCACTATCATGCCTCCGTTTTGATCTTCCATTTGTACTCCTCCTCCTCCGCCTTTCGGCCGGTCTTGTCGGTTTGGGAAAAAGGGCGAGAGAATACGAGAAGTCGGGCGCCTTGCGCGAATTTCAGTACCCCACTTCGTTGTTTTGGTTTCTATCACGGTTTGGGTGGCATATTGGAGGACAATGGGCGTCGTTAGATGTGGGGCATAAAAAAGCATAGTTTTATATTTGATTGGAGTTGTTTTCAAGAAAAAAAGATCAATGAATGAATATTTATTGCTCAAATATTACTATTATACAATAAATATTACGTAATTTTAACAGCGAGTGAATTTCACTATAAATAATTGAAAAGGAAGTTATGGTAAGCGGGGCAACTTATGATTGACTTAAATAATAGATCCTGGTATCCCATACCATAGGTATGGTACCCCATAAGACTGGTCTGTATTTGGGGGGCTATAATTTAACAGGACGTCTGGTCACAAAATAATCTTAACGAGCTACAGGATACGCGCTCAACTAGAAAAATAAACAAATTGAAAAAACCTTGGAGTAAATATCCAAGCAAGATATAAAATTGATAGTATATCAAAAGCAGTTTTCCATGCTAAAAGGAATATTGTTTCCTAGTATGTAAATACAGACCTTTACATACAAAATAAAAATAAGACTTAATGGCACTAATGTTCTGAATGTTTTTCGGTTACGGATTAAAAATTTAGTGCTTTAAAGTGTACTCCTTCCCACATTATTTTATGATAGCGAAAATTGGGAATGCCAGGATTAGCATAAGAGAAGGCTAACGATAAGCCTACATATATCTGAGAAGTGTTCGCGCTAAAAGCAAAAAAATTAAGTTTGGGGATGAGAATATGATGGAGTAATATGGAATGGATGCTCCGGTAACGGGCATGTATGAAAGGAGAAAGAGAAATACTTAATTTTTTTAATGTGTAGGTGATGGAAGCCAAAAGGAAATGACAGAAGGGAGGAAATGGATTTGTGGGAGAAAAATAATAGTCTTCCTGAATGAGATGAAAGAAGTAAGTATGTATGCCTAGCTGGAAATGAACAAATTATGTGAATTGCTTCCTCCTTAAAAATAAGCAAGCGTACTCACAAAGATTACCCATAATGGCAATCCATGATTAACACCTTATTAGAGGAAGCCTTCGCTGCGTGAGACTCGTAAAATATAATACATTTGTGAATTAAATATATATTGGTGAACCTTCTAGAAAGGTTCACCAATATATATTTACTACAACACGTTTTGCCACATAATTTATAGTTTTCTATGAAATATGAACAGAAATATTTTTTCTTATAAAATGCTGAGAGAGAGTGTAACTATGGTGGCTTTTTATAAACATATCCGAAAATAATGTGTAATTTAATGGAATATATCATTTATTGTCGGCATATTCTTTGCCACTTCGCACGTTTTGATTTCGCAACTTTACAAAGTATGAAACAAATTACGAAATAAGCTACATGAGTGACCAGACCAAGACTTCAATGGTCGAACTTCCTTTTCATTAATGAATGCACCAGCAACGGAAAAGTTTGCAAAGAAGACCCCGGGAAGAACAAATTTGAAGGAAGTCTGATAAAGTAGTTGATTATCTTTGTCATTCCTAATCAAGTTTTTACAAAAATCCTAGCCTATGTTGGGAGACTATATTATGTAACGAAAAAGAAATTTGTAATTTTGTAATTGATGGATTTGCTTGTTATAAACCGACCGGTTGTCAGGTTAAGCCAAAATAAAATCAGAGGATTTTTAAGCTTAAATTATATGCATAATTTCATTTGTAAATGCTTCATATTTTTGTAATTTACGTGCATGCTCATACTTAAATAAGTGAAAAGATTTCGACGTATTTCATGGAGACACATCCACCCTGAGATCATTGCAATTACTTATTGCGGGATCAGAATTTCACCTCGTTGTGAGACTCCCCTCCATCCGTCTTTGGGAACCCCCTCCCCCCCGGCCTCTCGCGTCCTTGCCACGTAGCGCCATCGTGTGGTCATCACCCCCGATCCCAGCGCGGACACCGACTTGCTCCCTCTGGTGGCGATGGATAGCCTCTCCCCCGTCCGTCGGCGCGATTTTTACGAGCCGATGTCTCATTGAAAATTCAACGCGAAAATCCTCCGTTGTTGAACCGCTGACTGCTTCGTCTCTCTATCCTCCGCGATCTTTATGGCATTCGTGTTGCGGGTGCTAAAGGGATGCTCTGCAGGGATGAGGAGGTCAATGAGAATTCAAAGTGCGAAAGACAATGGGCGCGTGGAGTGGAATAGCGAACGGAATCCTGCGAAGAAAATTTGTGCGTATTTATACGAAGATATCTCTTCCATCTTCTTTTCCATTCCGTGACGCATGTTGTGTAGTATCTTGCCGTACAGCTTCCACGAATTTTGCACTTTATCTTTTCGCTTGAACGGACGAGATGTTAAGACTAGGGAATGGAGTGTGAGATCATGTCCGTCAGCCAAGTTGAGAACAGTTGGAGATATCCCGTTGTCGATTGTGAGACAATTTAAGCATCAACTTTTTGCAACGTACGCAATTGAATTTATCAGATGAAGTTCGTGAATGCTAAAACTCGTTCACAACAACTTGGCTCGCCATAACTTGACTTATTCTCGCCCTAACGGGAACAATTGTGAGAAATCTATTACCAATTAAATCGTACCATTGTCAAAATCCATCTTAAAATCGAATGATGAGTACTATCGTTAGCGTGAGTTTCGAGAGTCCTCTGAAAAAGCTCAATTAAGGTGTAGTATTAAAAGTAAATAGTGCGATGAACTATGGAAGCATTAAAATGGAAAATTTGACAGGTGAAATTTATTCTTTACTAACACGATCAAAGTCTATGTATCAAATTTCACTTATCCTAAGTATCCAAAGGTGATTTCACAAAAAACCGCGTTTTCCATTTGGCTTCATGAGGAGAGAGGAGATATCGAGTGTATCCGTTGATAGCTTCCCAGCTATCGAGAGTGCTGAAGGAAATCCTTAGACTGGAATTAAGAGTAAGTTGAGCAAGGCTTAACTCCAGACTGCGCCACGGCGAGATACGCCACTTTAAGTCATTGTGAACTGGCAAACGGTATTCTCAAGGTTTCATCGCCAGCGTTGCGCCGAGTCAAGCCAAGTTACGCCGAGATAACGTGTTGTGCACGAGGCTTTTGATTCTCCGTTAACGTGCAGTTCACCTTTGTCCTCAGCCCCCCTCTAGTCCCCTATTCTCTTCCATTTTCTTGGCTGGTGTCCTTACACCCCCTGCATCACGTACTTGCTGTGACTTGAAAGTTAGTATGCTGCTGTAGAAGGCAATACGTCATTGTAGTGTAGTACTTATTGGTTTTGAAACAGCCCAAAGATCCCGAGTAAAATCTTGGTGATTTATAAGACCATCCAGCTGAATACAAGAGGTGCGTGATTTTCATCGATCCTTTTGGAAAACCGTTGGTTGCTCAGTGATTGAGAACTCTTCTCCTTATCCTGAAATATGAAATTCACATCCCGTTGGATTTGTCTATGCGAGTTTTACAGCTGAAATATAATCCAGTTAACGGTTGATGCCGTATGTTAATTATCAAATTAAGACTTATATAGGTCTTAATTTGATCCCTATGTAGGCCTGGGGCAGAGATGACGATGCGTCCCACTGAATTAGTTCCTCAGAATGGATCACATTTGTACCTATTTAGAATAGTACTAATTCCTTTAATTTATCCCTTTTCCGATATGCATCAACCCAGCATGCTCCAACGCCCTCATAAGTATATTGGCGATCGCCATACCATTATTAACCCGAGGTAGTCAAGAGAATCGTACGAGATGTGTGTAGCATTCACAGTGAACAACTCGTTCGCCTGTGTGATGTTTGAACTCGAGATAATCGAACGGTTCAAACATCTCACCGAACTTCCCGAACGAGTTCTTATCTCGGGGGTATTGTTGATCGAGTTGAAAATACATAATTTAGATCAAATAAATAACGTGGTCGACGCTTCCGAGTGATTAAAATAAACCAAAATCTCGATCCATTCGTTATCATAACTCGTAAATCCGTAGTCAACAGATCCCTATAAGCTTGAACGGCACCCCCCAGGGTTTTTCAAATCGATCAACTATATACAAGAGGAAAACTCGGTAGGGAAGGCTGCGTGAGATTTTTATAAGTGGTTCAAATACACATAAAAAATTCGAACCACTCGTGATTGTACCACGTGACTCCATAGTTACGTGATCGGAAATATCTGTAACGGTTCAAACACAACCCACCAGGTATGGAATATAAACTCAGACTCCTCCATATCGCGGCAAGTGCTCTAACCAGTATTGGTGGCTGAAGCGATTTTTGTTTATGTACAGATTTGCGTGAAACTTGCCATACGTGTTATTATCAGTGACATCTGTAGATTAAAGTGAAATAAATTGCATTATACCGTTTTGGTTTTTTGGCCATCCCATTTTTCCTTGTGGCACATAACATATACTTCGTAATAATTCTATTACTTGTAACAGATTTCCTTCAAAAGGTGAAATAATACATGTATTATAATTATAATTATAAATGTTGCTTAGCATCTTCAAGATTCCACGCTGTCCAATATTATAAAAAATAATTTCAATATAATTTCGTCTAAATTTCAAATACCGCACAGAAAAGTCTAGTCATAACAAGCCTTTCTTAAGGGAAATTAAAAAAATGTAATGCTCGCATCATTTCTTTTACTGCCTTTTCGGTTAGTTCCAACGCATAAACAGATGTACTTATTTTAAATGTAGTGAAAGTAGTAGTAGAATTTTTTGTCGTCTTACATAAATGTTAATATGTGCACTCAATGACCGACGATTACCGCTCCAGCCACCGTAAGTTACTCAGGGGTCCTCTACGACTCCGTAAACTTCATGGAGGCTCTAAAAGATCCAGGAACCCTCAGAAATGTTTGAATTTGTAATTCACGCATTTGTGTAATAACTTGGGGATGACTCCGTTAATGTTATTGCTCACCCAGTTGCCGAGTTCTTTGAATGACCATCATGATAGAGTCTTTACACCTTGCTCCACCGGTGCACCACTTGCTGCACCGATGTCATTCTCCGAAAACTTTCTTCCCATTGTTTAATTTCATGTGTCTTCGATTTGTTCATGAGATTGGTACTTGAATTAATGTTAAATACACTTTAGTATGAAATGAAAACAGCGACTTTGCGATTCCAGTACAAAATCTTAATTTTCTAGTGAAATCTAAGAATCGATCTCATATAGTTACGCCCGAATCTATCAATTATACCTCAGAATGAAACTGCCGATGCAACGATTATTTTAATAGTAGGTACATATGCATAAAAAGCTTCTTTCATTGTTAAGGTATTGCTGGAAGTATTCTATCTTCACACAGTATTCTATGACGATTCCAGGAGTTCACGTATGGATTTCTTATGGGCACGAATGCTATTGCGGAGAAATATGTTGTTATTTTCTGCAGAGCGTCTGCAATCTCCGGAGACAAGAGTAGTATTTTTACCGAAAAAATACTTGCTTACCAATAAGCATAACAGTGTCAAGCTGGATCTGGTAGAAATTGTCGATATTCATGATGAAAAAAATACTTATTGCTAGTAATATTTGGAAGATTACTAAGTGTTTTATTCATCATGAGTTTACTTACCTTGTATAAGACGGTGTTTAAACGAGCAATGATCGCGTAAAATTCTAAACTTTACGTTCTACATCTACATACCGCTTAATCGGCGAGCCACTTGAGAGGCGTATGGTGGGGAGTATTGAGAAACCAATCATAAAAAGGGGTAGGAATATGGAAAAAGGGTGGGGGAGAGGACAGAGGGGAATTGTATGCCGATCATGTGCCATATTTTAGTCCCACGCTGTTTTTTTATCACTATTGGTACGTGGAAAAAGGACTTTTAGTACCTGTCAGTTCAGCAGTGTACCTCTCTCATTTTTTCCCTTCTATCTCTTCCTGAGATATAGCACGGGTTTAATATCCTCCGTGTCGTACACGAACTGTTAGTGTCACCCTGTTTTCGTTTCGATTGCGTAACCTTTGGATCGATTTGAAGAAGTGCAAACGTGCTACCGTAATATGCAGTTGGGTTCCACTCCTTGGGTCTCCTCCTGCGAGTGATATACGACCGTCATTTAATTCATCACGCGTGATTGGACTGGTTTCCGTCCCGACGCTGAAACACAATTTTCTTCGATACATCCCTCATATCACACTCCGCGCGGTCTAAAACGTCCACGTCAAGTCCTCTTCCCATTCGTCAATCGCCTCCAAGACCCCTCCTCCCGACCCACCCCCCTCTGGGAGAGTGGAAGAGAGGTCTGGAGAGGTGGAGGAAGGAGGTAGGCACAGCGCCGTGAATGTGGAGATTAGTGAAACCGGAAAGGTGGTCATTCGATCAATCTTTCTTCCTTGGTTCTCTTTCTTCCTCACCACCTACGAAGCGCTGCCATCGAAGAGATTTCACCTCAAGGTTATAAGCGCATGCCTAGAAGTTTTGTCGACCACGATCCCATCAGGGGATATACATATACACACTTCTAGCAGTTTTTATTACCGTATTTTTAGGTGACCCTTGGCTCAGGGTCACTTATACCAGAAACTTTGAAAAGTAGATTGTAGCATCTTTTATGTGCGTTTTATAACAGATGAAAAACTAGAGTTTTCAGGCTCTTTTTAATGTAACTCAGCGTTGAAAGTGAACATTTTAACATGAGCTCTTATGGATATTGCTCAGGTTATAGAAGAAAAACGTCAATTTGAACGAGAAAACATATATAAGATTACATGTTTAGCATTATATCATTTCAAATAATAAAGTAAATATAGCATTATATCATTTCAAAGCATATATATCCTGGAAAATTGAATAAATATAGAATATAGGAATATAACCTCCTATTTCTTAAAGGTATTAGCGAATTACCGTCGTAATTGAAGTCAAAATGCGGTAGTTCCACACAAATAGGGCTGCAGTCGGCTCTTATGGCTGGACAAGTGTGGTAATTAAAAATATGTTCGTGGAATTATCTCCATATTTTGTACATTAATTTTGGTTTTCATTTCATTTCATTTGGTTTTCATGGACCCATTTCATTGGCGATAATAGGATTTTTAAACCAAATAAAAAAAATGTATAATTTAGTATTTGCTTTGACTCACATAGTAGTGTAGAGCCACCTTAACGCTGAAAGTGGTATGCGGGCATTAACTATTAGCACTGCAATGAGGTAGTTTTTTTCCTGTGCACTACACAAAGTTTTTTCCGGTGTTACTTGGTGGAAGCTAAGCATGGTTAAACTATTTGAAAAGCCTGCTGAAAGAGGCTAAAATATTGGCGAAATAGCAATCAAGTAATGAATAAAGTAAATAATTGCATACACATTTTTGGGTGTTTTTTTAATTTTTTACGGAAAAAATTTATGTATGTAACTATGGTAAATAATATATAATATCTAAATGTCAGAGATTTATTAGTATACAAAATTTTTGGTGAAGCAACTGGAGCTGTTAATAAGTAGTTTCTATGTGTGTATTTTGAAAACATCTGCCTCACCTTTGCAATAGCCTACTCTTAACGAAAGGCGCCTAAGGGACCAAGATTTAACGTATCATCCGACGGACGGAGTACTGTACTTGAAAATCTCTCCACTTCGCAACCAAGTAGGGATCAGGATTCCAATGAAACATCTCCGTCACTGCCGGAATTCTAACCTGCACCTTCGGATTGGGTCGCAAGTACCCTAGCCACCACACTAATCCCAGTCCCCATTTTATCTTTTCGTTAGTATATTGACGTGTTTCGGTCGTTTGTATGATATCACATTGCGCGACCGTAGAATTGTGGTGACCTGTGCGGTAATTAGGGAGACTTGAGCATCACAGGGAAATCTCCCATTATAGCGAGGCATTCACGAGGCCGGACGATTACTTTTACAACCGTTTAAGGCTCGCGCCCGCGTCAGTGTGCTCGAGCAGATGAGTACATAAATGAGCGAAGATAAATGATCCCATTAAAGTGATCGTCCATTTTCGCTGTTAATCGATTGACGCCGGGGGATAATAAATGGTAATCGTTTTCCATGGAGTTTCTATCTCGCCGATGCATATATGTATCGATGCATTAGTCCCGCGTCCATTTAAAGTTTATCAGGAGTGAGAAAACGGACGTCTGTGTCGGCGTCAATTCTTTCACAAGATCATTTGGCCCATTCAAGAATTTAAAATCAAATCTTCTCTGGTTTATGTGAATCCTTACCCTAAATGAGTTATTTCATGGAGTCACTTTTATTTTCCCTATGAATGATACTTAGGCGTCAGTTTACCGACAGTCTGGGGTAATATATAACACTCAAACTTCGATTAAAATCTAGTGCACGTAAATACTACGCCGTTGCAATTAACGTTAACCAGGCATTTTGAAACCGAGCTTAAGAGTAATACTATTTTGCTCGGGTCTTCATCCGGGTGACTGATTCCATTTCCTCCGTTTCGAGGTCCTATGGTTTTCCGTTTTTCCGATATTTTTTCGTATCCCAACCAGGGGTGCTCGCACCCCCTAGGGGTTCGAGATAGCATTCCAAGGGGTGCGAGATAAAATTTCAGCTTTTTTTATCTAAACAGTACCTTTATTGTAGGTTTAATGCAACTTTTAATTTATGGTAATATTTTTGTTCATCTATCGTTTTTTCTCATATATTTTTTAAAACTGATTATGCAAATTTGTATTGGACACCTTCACTTTTACTCTTAAATAAATTATTCCTTTAAAGGGTGCGATATATTGCTTTTAGGGGTGCGAGATCGCATTTAAATTTTTTTAAGGGTGTGGGGAATAAAAACAGTTGGGAAACACGGCCCTAGAAGGTTATCATTTATTATTTTTGGATATATTATTGGTAGATACTTTTATGAGTATCATGGTGTGCCATAAACGTTATTAAATAACGTTAATAGGTACTAAAATTACAAACTGAGAACTAAAACTTTCTTATTTTATTCCAGGTAAATTTTAACAATGCCTCATACGAGTGTGGATCATCGTCCAGTTACTGCCTGCTAGCCTACGTTGTACCACGTGGTATGTAAACCGCTCTTTCAGCTGTTTCTTGAGAAAAACTAGCTGCAATAACAGGATATGCAGATAATGTGATTTTAATGCGTGAATAATTATTCGATATACCTATGTGCCGTTGAGAGCAATAATGTAAATGAAGTCTCTTAATTGGAAAACGAGACTGAAAGTAAAATAAATGAGAAAAACAACCCTGAATGATGGTTTCTAGAGGAAAAATACAGAAACTGGACTCACACATATTGATGTGCAAAACAGAATGCAGGTAGTTGCATGGTTCTCCGCATCTGACTAAAATATGACAAAAAACCTGACTTGCTCAACTTTTTCTCTCAACAGTGTCGTATATTTCTGCATGTTCAACTGAAAACGTAAAGCGTTTTAGTTTTTAATGGTTTGTTATTAATAATAATTGTACTGTAAATATGAGAAAACGTTTCCGGCGTAACTTTGTGAAAATGTTTAATATGCATATTGAAAAATCACTTGGAAAATTCCACACTTTATTTACGAAAAAACCGACCCAGGTTTCGGCGACTCAGTGCCATTTTCAAGGTATCTGATCGTGTGGTGGCCGAGTATATATACCTTATAGGGTGGAGGGGGAGGGAGTTAAAAGGAGTGGGAGGGGGGATGGAGGTGCAAGGCCGGGAGTTGGGGGGGAGGGGGTTAGGGTAATCCTGGGAAATTAGAAAGAAAGAACCGGGATTGATGAGTCAATCTGGGGTTCTTTTTGTGGAGGAGTGAAGGAAGTTCTTACAACAGGGTGAAGGACGATTTTTGGTGACTACGAGGGTAGGAGGTTGTGGGAAGGGGGTATACTGATTTTTAGGAGAGGATAATGGGTGGAGAACATATGGTCATTACGTAAAATACTTTGGCAGTTAACAATTTCAAATTCCTCTAAAAACTCCATCTTATAGCCTTTGTCAACTGTATGTAACATTTCATAATCAAAATTGCTAAAATGGTTGTTTAAACATAAATGTTCGGCAAAGTTTGAATTATCATTCCCATTTATAAAATAGTTTGTTTTATAAATAAACTAATAAAGTTTTTGTACTGTAAATTCTTGTTTATCCGATGCACAGATTTTTTTGTTGTGGTAGTGCCAAGCAAGTTTAGCTCAGGCAAGGGAACGTCAGAATTCGGCCATCAGGTTCATCTCTAAGTAGGAAGCAATTCACAGAAATATTTCATTTCAATCACGTCCAAAAATTAAGTACAGAAGAGCATAGATATATTTAATGTCTATCGCAATTCATTCTCGCGCATTTGTATTTCATATTTTCCGAGGTTTTGCGACGTCCGACTAAGCCTCAGACCACATTTCCACGGATAACGATACTTTGCTGTTTCTCTATCTTTAAAAACATAAATAAGTGTTTGTCTGTGACTACGCTCAGCAAGATTGTACTTAATTTTAAATTCGACTGATGAAGGAAGACAGCGCAACGAAAAAAACAGATTTTTGGAGCTTCCTGGTTTCGTTTTCATAACGGTACATAATTACACAGAGCCACATTTTTTTTGTTTCACGCTCCGCAATCATTTTCAACCGTTTCTCTGATATACGTCGTTAAAATGGTACACTAATATTCCCTATGTTAATGTTTTATGTTTCTAATAATTTTCTATGATGCAAAACAAAAATTATTTTTTTTTAATTCGTGTTAAGGTGGGTTTACACTGTCAGGATAAGCCCATAAGTTATTTCTACAAGAGCTTGCGTGAAAGTTTACTCTGGCAAAAGAGTTTTCCCAAAATTACATAACTTTGGTTCACGATTGCGCTGGAAACAATACGCTTCTGCTGAGCGACTTGCCGAAAACTTATAGAAGTTCTCCAAGTGGACTAGCAGAGCGGTTTACACCTGCAGTTTACGTCAAAAGTCGCTTACTGCAAGTAATAATGCGCAATAAACTTGCCAGTGCGAACCCACTTTTAGTCACTAGTTTTTCCACGGTAGGTATTCGATTTTCGTTTAGGTAATCAAACACTCGAACATTCGGAGGATGTTTTTCTCTAAGGTCTCTTTCAAGTGCGAGCATCAATTTACTCCTTCTTCCTTATTTTTATTCTCCTTCTTTATTCTTAATATTTTGATTTATATTTTCCATCGGGTCTATCGCTAAGACAAGACTTCCAAATGTGAGAAAGAATGTTATAGAACAAATGTAAAACTCTCTCATACATGCGTTTTCATCCCGAGCGGATGAACAGGGACGCATTCGGGCCGTGCTTTCTTCAATCAAGACACCCTCGCTAAGTAATGGGCGAGAAGAGAACCGGCTGACACTGTAGCCTCCGGGGTCCAGGTACTTCATATCTGTCAAGCTGCGAGAACCGGGACAGTTTTTCTCCGCTCCGTAAAAACTCTCCCTCATTCCCTCCCCTTCCCCAACTCTCCCTTTCCCATCATCTTAGCGGCACTTCCCCCCCCTCCCCTCCGATCCTCCCACCTCTCCTTTCCACCTCCTCGTCCCCTCCCACACCCTCCCCCCTCATTCCCCCTTCGTCTGGCGTATTAGTGGCGCCGTTGGCTGCCGAAATCGTTTTCTGTAAAAGCCAACAGCTGGCCGTATGACATGGGAATTCTCCCTCCGCTTAGAGCTAATACTCGAAAATCTACTCCAAGAGGAGATTCATCCGTGCGTATTCAATTTGACCGAGGAGATTTTTCCCAAAGAATGACACACCTGGAGTAATTACCGGTGTCCGTAAATAGTCGTTGTTTTCCACTCTCTAAATGGGATGGGAGGAGTTATACATTAGGGAACAGCGTGAGAAAGTTCTTATTACCAGCTTCTCTTCCGATTGAATAAAGTATTCTCTAGTTTTGCCCTGGGTTTGAAAATTAGGAATCAACGCTGCGATCGCTGATTCAGCCATCGTCGTCGGAGTAAGTAGCGGAAATTGATGGTTAATATATAGCAGAGGGTTCATTGTTGATGAAGTAATTACTTATCATTTCTGAATGATTCTGATAATTGATTTCCACCTGTTGCTTAAATTGAAGCCATGGTGTGTGTTAACTGCCTCAAACCTAGTTGACTTCCCTCCTAGTTTAACAATACCTTCTCAATGATTCTGTCTCAATATCCACTCGTCAGGCGGATAGCATTTTTGGTATTTTGAAACCCATATATGATGACCATGGGAGAGGCTGTGTTCCACCAGTGCAAGTTTTTTACACCGGGCTAGATTATTAGAACGTTTAGACAGCTGAATCAGCCATCATCATCAGGGTCAAGTTTGACAATTGTGTGAAATATACAGTGAAAAAATCATTTGCCTGGAGTGGGATTCGAACCCAGACATGGGATTCGGATATGGTGAGTGATGCAGGGATCTTTCCATTCTTTTTAGTGCAGCACAACAACCCAGTTGCTTACTATTCGTTTCAGACTCTGTGAACTTGGCTGCGCACCTAACAACATATAAAGAACGCTCTTTATGTGCACTGGAGAGTGTTTGATTAGAAAATAACGTCGACAGTTGCTACGCGATTGTTCTTAACTATTTGATTTTCAATGAAGGCGTCAATAATGGCTAAGTAAGGGTGGCTTCACTCTGGCGAGCTACTTCCGGAAGTTTCCTCTGAAAGAGCTTGCTATGTACAGTACTCTGACGAAAAATATTTCACAAATTAGTGCAGAGCCAGATTGGTTGCCGCTTACACTGGCAATTATACGCTTCTGCCAGCGACTTGCCGAAACTTTACACTTACACACTTTAAAGAATTTCTTAAATGTGTGCAAAGCTTTCGAACTTGACTTTTATGTTCCTACAGAATGCATCCTACCGGTTGAAGTCTCCTACTTTTATCTTGCCCTCTTCGTACCATTGTGCGCAGTGCGCAATTTGTGAGAGCTAAGTTCGAGAGTTCTGATCTGCTCTAGCTTCAACACCTTTGACACAAAACCTCCATACTAAGCCAAATACCTTAAACAGTATTTGCGGAGTGCCAATTTTTTAAGTAAAATATTTTCTCTCCTTAGAAATTCATAATGTCAAATGTTCTGGTCATTAAATGGGCTAACGATTATGCCATTCGCCTATCTCCTAGTTTGAAGTAGTGTGCGTGAATATTCTTGCTGATTCGTACTCCATTATATAAATTATATTGTAAAAATTTGCCCCTATCCATTTTCTCGTTGCTCACTGTGATTAACTTAATACTGAGAGCTCCACTTGTTCTTCATTGTCTTACCTTAGGGCTGTAAATCATTTCCAATCACAGTAAAATTCACAAATGATATGGTACGTAGTCAAGCCCATGGGCGCAAAGATAAACTCCAAAGAGGGTTAAATTCCCCCTTCCATGATGACGAGAACACCTAGTTCGAAGTAATCCCCGCTGAAATTCGCCGGAGTTGAGATGGCTTGGTGCTATACTTTGCTAATATTTCTGACAGGAAATTTAGAGATCCGGGTTCGCATCCCGGTCAAGTAAAATGATTTTTCATGGCGAAGTTCACCCTCTTTGGGGTATACCTGTACATTATCATCAACGTTATCAATTCTCTTCGTAATTTTTCATCGACCTTTTGCATGTCTTGATCCAGTGACTCTTGAAGAACGTCACGCCTCGTGTCACAGGTTGCGTGTCCTTTTTGTGAGCTCCGCCAAGAGCTCTTTCCCATGACCCGGGGTCGCTTTCCCAAATAGCATTCGCTCCCTTTTAGGAATGTCCTCCGACACCCAACTCTTTCTTCCCCGTTACCCAACTGGCGAGGGCTCGGCGAGAAGGCTCGTTTGTGTGTGTATTACTCCCTTTGACTCGTACTATAAAGTCTCCTCCCAGTCGGGCGCCGCTGCAGATGTCGCGGTCGGCCGTCGCACAGTGGGCTGAAATCGAAAAAAGCTGGCCAAAAATGATTTTTTTCACTTTAAATTTTGGAAAAACCTATGATATATTCAAATTATAGAATAATCATTGAACAAATTCCTGAAAGAATTTTATTTTTCAGTAATTTTTTTAGATCAGGACACGTCTGTAAAGTTAATATAAATTGATCACAAAAAATATTCCCGTTTTTTTGAGAAAATTGACGGAAGTATTTAGCTACAGTTGCATTTCGTTTGAAGATACCTAAATTTAAAGCATACCATAGTAAAAATGAATACTTTTAAAATTCATTAGAGTGAAAATCTTAATTATATTGATAGTTTTTATTGCTTTTTATTAAACAATTAAAATGCCCTACTTTTCACTAATTTTTAACACATTGTAGAGAAAAACTTTATGTTTTTCACCTTCTGACGCTCAAATTTTTACACCACATTATAAAACAAAGTGTCAACTTTAATTCTCCAAAGAAAAATCCTGCCCCAACTTGCCCTTCCACCTCTCCTATCAAGTTATGTGCGTGAGGGTCCAACCGCCCAACGCGTCGCGACGCGGTGATTAGATGCGGACATTTGTTCAGACTTAGTTATAGTTGAGGATAATTCGCTAAAAGTGTGACGACATAACGATTTTATTCACTTTTTAACATAATAAATTCTATATAAGTCTTATTTTTCCAATTTTTCAATGTGCACATTACAATTTTATTCACAAGATATACATTACGGACTAGACGATTGCGCCGGCAAGTGTCTCGGGAAGCGGTCAGCTGCAAGGAAATATTTTCTAATTTTTGGAAAACCCATGTCTTACCGCTATGAACTCGCATATTTTGCTATCCTCACTCTCCTTGGCCTTTTATAGCTCCCATCAGCTCAAACATCGGAAAGGGCACAAGAGTGGCGGCGCGCCGACGCGGCAAGGCACCCTACCGACCGCGTTAATCCCTTTTGTGCCCGTACACCCTTCCTCAGCCTTACGACTGCTTTCTAGCGTTTAAGAAGTTTGGTCCTCGACACATAGCTATCCGTTTGTATAAACGCCGCTTTTTGCTTTATTGCCTCGTCCTATGTCGGGGTTTTAGCACTTATGAGGCTCGCTACTCTTCGACATCTGCACGGACGTTTTCTTCGAAGTAGTTCGCACGGGGTTTCCACAAATGCTTCTTTCCAATTGGTTGAAAAATATTCTCCTTCACGATTTACCGAAAAATATCAGTCATCTTTTCCTCGTGAGTGCGAAAGGATCTCAGTGCTTGTGCTACGGAAGCGAAGAACCAAGGTTTATTTTCCATAGAGCGTATAAAATTTCAGCGTTGTGGCCGAACTACTACCGGTGGACGATATCACGATACGATAAAAAGGTATGTTTTCCAAGATAAATATCTCACTGATTGTGTGTGCATTATGCTGGAAATTTTATTCTAATTTCGATTTTCTTCTCCGGTGATTCAGATTGTTGATATTTTGGGAGGAGAAAAAATGGAGCGCGTGAAAGTAACCCGCAAAGAACTACATGACGTCATTGTTAATGGAAGAGGAAATTCGTTATCATCAAAACATAAATTAGCCCTTCAATATGTTATCGAAAAGTTATACTTGCGGCAAGACGTGAAGACGAAGAAAACTCTGAAGGACATCATGGATAAATACTTTTTCAATAGGTATTTCCAGAAATGGGATAAATGCAAGAGAACTAGCGACAGGTTTGAAAAAAAATGTCGATGTTGGTTAGAGAAGGATATACCGTTCCCAGCAGACATGCATAAATATATCCTTGAGACTCCTTGCTCAGGTTGGTAGCTATTATTGTTTAAGGTATCCGTATTGACTTTACTTTCCCCGAGGGAGATTTAATTTCACTCTTGCTATTTAATTCCAGGTTCTTCTGGGTTAAGCGGGAAGGGGAGGCCGAAGAAAGACTTTGAGAGGTCTAGTGATAGGACTAAGAGAAGAAAAGTGATTGATTTGAGGGAGAAAGCATCAGCAGCAGAGCTATCGCTAGCCACATCTATGACACTGCGTTCGCAAGGGAATGATGCGGCAGCGAAGAGAATTACGGAAATGACCACAACCACGCCAACACGACGGAAAATGTTAGAGAAATGGAGGTCAATACCTACTCCTCAAAATGAGCTAACGCCAGAAGAAGCTCTTTCGCTGATTGTTGATTGCAATTTAACAAAATTTCAATACCAAATTATTCGCCAAACTGCCAAGAAATGCGGCCACCAGCTTTATCCTAGTTACGAAAGGGTTAGAGAACAAAAAAATTCTTCATACCCTCAAGTGATATCAGTGGGAGAAATAAAATGTGAGGTGGATCTTCAAGAGCTTCTGAACCACACAGCATCTCGCATTATAGCATCAATGCCAACATTCAGTGATGATCGCGGGGTCGTCAACCTTTCCCTTGTATGTAAATGGGGGTTCGATGGGAGCTCAGGGTACTCTCCATACAAGCAGATATGGGGAGATCCACATGCCAGTGACGATAGCCTATTCGCGACATCTGTTGTACCTCTTCGTCTGATGGATGATGTGACAGGTCAGTGAATCAGAAATAAACATTCTAGACCTTAAAATTGTCAACTAAATATCTATTTAATTTATCTTTTTAATTTCCATTATTCATATAGGTGAAGCAGTCTGGTCAAATCCACGACCATCGTCAACGAGGTTTTGTCGGCCCATTCGGCTTCAATGGATTCGAGAAACTGCTGAAGTAGCGAAGGAGGAGGAACGCTACGTAAGCAAATTGATTACGAGGCTTCAAATTTTAAAGATCGGAAGCATCACCGTGAGATATAGTATGCATCTCACGATGATAGATGGAAAGGTAAGTGCTTGCTTCGCATTTTAACTTATTCTTCGAAAACCTCTAATTGTTTAAGTAATACATTCCCGAAATTCCTTATGCGTTACAGGTTTGCAGTGCTTTGTCTAAAACTAGTACTTTAAAATACTACGTATGTGGCGCTAAAATTTCAGAAATGAACGAGCTCAAGAGAATGAAGGACAGGCAGGTTGAAGAATCGAAGTACTCTTTTGGGCTGTCTCCACTCCACTGCTATATTCGGTTTTTTGAATGCCTACTGCGAGTCTCTTATCGCTTGAGCGTAAAAAAATGGAGGGTAAGCAGAAAATGTTGGTTGTTGAATAGGTATGTTTTCTCTCTTATTGGAATGCTATTAGGCATACTATAACTTTGTGATTCCTTTTTAGACCAAAGCAACCGAATTAGAATGGAGAAAGAAGGAGATCCAAGATTCCTTTAAAAGAAAAAAGGGGCTATTAATTGACATTCCAAAACCTGGTCATGGGACGACTAATGATGGGAACACTGCCCGGCGTTTTTTTTCTGATCCTAAGCTAACATCAGAAATTACCGGTATGTTGACCATCAACAACTCATAGTATATAAATGTTTATTTCATTCCCATATTTGACATGAATATTTAGATTTTTTTATAAAGAAGTATTTAGTGAGGATTTTAATTCTTTTTCAAATAGGCATTAACGAAGAACTCATCTCAAGGTTTGCCTCAATTTTAAAAGCTCTGTCATCTGGACTTGAGATAGATTACGGAAATTTCAGCGAGTACTGCTCAGAAACTGCTTCCCTATTTGTGGATTTGTACCCGTGGTACTACATGCCGCCCACGGTGCACAAGGTGCTGTTTCATGGAGCATCAATTGCAAAGGCAGCAGTGCTTCCAATTGGCCAGCTTTCGGAGGAAGCCTTGGAATCTCGCCACAAAGATATTAGGAGATACCGAGCACACCACACGCGAAAAATTTCGCGTTTAGTTGAAATGGAAGATTTTTTCCGAAGGCTACTCCTTACTTCGGATCCTCTGATATCCAATAGTTTTGTATGTAAAAATGTTAAAAGAAATATTTCTAAGGAAATACGAAACTTACTTGTATTGGAGGAGCCGACTTCAGATGAGGACAGCGACGATTGGGAAGCCGATGAAAACTGATAGTGGGCTGGTGAATTTATTCTTTGTTATCTCATGTTTATATATTTATGTAATTTTATTATTGTTCATATTAAATTTTATGTTGTATGCTTTTAATAACATTTTTCAGAATATAAAATGTTTTCGAGGTGATTTCTTGTGTGTGTTCTCTTAGAAAAATGTTGACAAAGTTCAACTGCAAATTATCTATATAATTAATAATGTTTAAAAACTAATTTTTCATACGAAGTTTTATTTAAATAATTAAATTTTATTTTAAAGTACTTACATTTTTATTGCAAACTAGTAATTCCAATAAAATTTTCCCTCTCTACTGAAGCGGTCTAACTAGTCCATTTTAGGATATTTTTTAATCTTCGCGAATTTGTTTAAAAAAACTCCCCGGATCAATTTTTCGGCAAAATGTCATTAGAATCATGTTATACAGTCTAAACAAAAATATTTGGAAATATTTCATCGAGCTACTTATAAAAATATGGAAGATATGATTTTTGACCAGCTTTTTTCGATTTCAGCCCACTGTGCGTCGCACAGTGGGACCAACCGCCTAAAAGGGCGGCCAAATCACAAAAACATAAAGCACCTATTTTCTGTTTATTTTATGGTGTGTTAGCTATAGTGATGTTTAAGCCGCAGAGAAATGCAGTCTAAATTTAGGTTAGTATAATCATGAGAGTACTATTCAGTGCTAAAGTGGCAGGTGTGAAGTTCACTTTGCCGCAAGCGCATACGACTTGTGACAAGGTCAGTTTGAAAACCGATTTTTCATGAAAAATAATGAATTATTTTAATTCCAGGAAAAATACTTAATCATACTGAAAATCCATTCAAATGAAAAATACTCTCAAAATCCATTCATAATTTTCATAAGTAGGTGAGATGTGATAATTACTGAGAAAGTTCAACAGTGATGTAGTTTAGGATAGCGATACTGGATCATGTAAATTACGAAGACTAAAACTAATGATTAAAAAGGGAAACAGCTCCCAACATTTCCTCTAACTCGAGTAGTTAATAAAGGAAATCGTTTAAATTGTATATTCAATGCATACCTATCCATGTATGCATAGAAATTTAACGCCATCTGTAATTATAAACTTTTGATATCATATTCAATTTCAGCGACCCCAAAAACATATAGGTGCCGAATTTTAAGTGAGTTTAATGAAATTTCCTGTTTCGACCACCTTTTATGGCTTTTGGTCCCGCCGTGAGTCGTCCGCGGCCCCTCTCTGGCGACAAAAACCAGAAAAAAAATGTGTTACGAGGAGCGAAATAAATATCTACTTTCACCGGTGCGACGAAACGCGATGATAGCGTTATTTCTGGTCTCTCTTCGTCGTCCCTTTACGGACATCTCTCATGGATTCTCGAAGTCGCCGGGGCCTTCTCCGCTTGCTTAAGCCCGTCTCTTTCCCTTCACGAACACACAAACACGGGTGTTTTGGTCCATTGACGTCCTGCTGACTGATGGATGGTCCCCACACAGAAGGGGGAATGGACCTACCAGAACTTCGGTTTTTTTTTCTTCTCGGAATGGAGTGAGAGGGAGGCAATATAATTCGGAAGCAAGCAAATGGGTTGGGGGGAGGGACGTTAGGAAGAGGGAGGGAAGAAGAAAGAAGCGAAAGAGGTAAGAGAGGCAGAGTTTGAAGGTTGGAGGGGAAGGGGAGAGGCTCAGCCCTGAGGGGATGAGGTGAAAGAGATGAAAGCGAGGTTGAAGGGGAAGTGACGTAATGTTGGAGCATAAATAAATGACGTCACTCGCAGCTTGTGGGGGAGGGGGAGGTTTGATACTTTGTCGCCATCTACTGCATTGGGAACTAGATAAAATTTCAATACAAAGTCATAATTAGAGCGAATTTTGGGGATACCAGTATTAACCACGGTATCACCTTTACAGAGTCACCCCAATTTTCACATATGTGCGAAATTCCACTGAGGAAAAATCATTTGCCTTGGCTGGGACTCGAACCCGAATCCCTCTATTTGTAACAAGTAAGTAAATAACGTGAGTTGCAAGTGATTCGATTGCCCTATTGATTGGTTTCCATGTTTAACCCTTATTAATTTATTTCAACTGGAAATTAATTTCGTTTTGATTTCCATAACTAATGATTGAGTGCTATATAGAAGCTATGGGCAACTTTCTCTTATTTTAAGAATACCGGGACTAGCAACGGTATTTACCTTTACGGAGTCACCCGCAAGTGCACATAAGATTTTTCCTCTGTGGAATATCGAACTTCCTCTTAGAGTAATTATTTTAACATTCAGTTTTTATAACATTTTCAAGTTGCACACGGGGCTGATTCAATGCCTAAGACTCCTTTAAGTATATGTATTTTGTGATACCTGCATCGTTAAATCTTGAAATATTACGTTCACTTTTATCTTCTATGCATGGTGATGAACCAAATTTATAGATGGATTAAAACACACCTAACGGAGACAATTGCATAGGTATGTTTGGAAATTATATTTTTCGCAGGTTTCGTGTATTCTTAGGCCCTTAAAATAATAAAAATTGATTGTTACACTGAAAAAAAAGTATTCTTAAATTTAGAGGAAAATATTCTTACAGTTGACATTTAAGGCTAGATTCTAGATTTTAGAGGATTTTCTTACCTGAGTGAGTCGGAACTATTGCCATCTAGCGCTCGTAGACTGAAACTTGCTGGGTTTAAGAAAATATTCTCAATGTTAGAATATTTTCGTAATCAAACGTGTGGTAGTTAAAAAAACTTATTTATTCTCATTAAAATTGATTTCCTATTGATCCTATGTGACAGCATAGGTTTCAATTAATTACTGCCCGAAAACTGTTTTCGCGATTGGATGGTATTCCCTCAAATAATCACGGCATTGACATTTAAAAATTAGTTCTCACAGTTACTTTGACGCCCGAAAATGGCCAGGTGTATACGAATTTCTTGAAGAGAGACTTTCAGTTGCGAGTTAGCATGGGATATAAGTTGAACCATGCGGTCGGGTTGTTAGTAGACATTGAGAATCGGCAGTGTGAATCAGTATATGTTATCAGTGTATGTTATATGTTGACAAGGTTTACAACTTGCAGTGCTTATTATACCATAATTTAAGAGGATAAAATACTTAAAATGGCAAGATAATGTTCTTTATGTAAGAATAAATAATACTTTTTTTCCAAGAGGGTATTCTTAATTTAAGAATACAGGAGGCTATTCGATGTTAAGAGATTATTATTAATTTAAGAATATTTTTCTTGTGGCTATCACTCTAGTGGGATCCCCTCTTAAATTAAGAAAATATTCTGGGCACCCATTTTAGTGGGACCTACTCTTTAAATCAAGTGGGTGCCTCTCGATTTAAGTAAATCTTTTTATCAGTGTAGGTAGCCATGACGGGATCGGTTTCCGGACAAGTAGTGATAGTGAGTGTTTGTTTTTGCAATTATGGGCTACAAAGTTATATGCCAAAGCATCTATTTAAGAGATATTTTCTGTATTTTCGAGCTTCATTATAATTCTTGTGAATTATAATGAACAGCATAGAAAGCGATCACAAAGGATACGCGCATAAAAATTAGCCGTGATAACAAGCGTTATAATAATCTTCTCACCGTCGACGCTTCAACAATCGCACGGAAGAAGATGGAGCCATAAATTGGTTCTTTTCTATAATGCAGTGAAAATATTTATTATGTTTATTAAGGCCATGAATGTTCGGGCTGCTCTCCTGCTCCAGGAAAATGAGCTTGTCGACGAAGATTGTCTCGTGGAAGGACTGGAGGTAGGAGGTGGATATAAGATGATGAGGCTGGGAAGAGGTCGAACGACTGGGCGGCTCGCTCTCCTCTTGAGGCGAGAGCGGCGGAAGGCGGGAAGACAAACGACCGATGAAGGAACACAAGGCAGCGGTATGAGCTGGATGTGGAGGGTGGGTTGTAGCAGGAGGAGGAGGCTGTAAGGGGAGTTGGACACGTCAAAGGCACGAGGGCGCCAGCGTGGAAGGCCGAGGGATAACAAAAGACTATCCTCCTCCCTGACTATCCACGCGTTTTCTCCCGAGATACCACTATGTAGTCCGCGACCCATGAAGCTGTCGCGGCAAAGGTTGATATAAATAAACTTTCCATTTTTTCTAAATAATTCCCACCCTAAAGGTTTTCCCAACCGAAAATACAATGTCATCCTTTAATAATTACTAAGAGATTAGCAATATCCCGTCAAAAATATTTCACCCTTTGCGGAATTTGTGAATAATCAGGTAGTTACACTACTTATCAAATGCGAATACCATCAAATCTAAATTCAGCATGTCTATAGTATTCATTCTACATGGAAAACGGACAAAAAGTGTAGTATCGGGCATCATGTGGTGGAATTTTGTCCCACCTCTATCCGGACCCAACGGTCAGACAGAAGTTTGGGAGTCTTATGAAATCCAAATATTAAAATAGATATTACACTGAAGACACAACTTAAGGTTTCCTAATTATAAGCCTCCCTTCTATATATTTTTCATGGAAATCAAGGCTAACATCTCCTCGAATCATCTTCCATCATCATTCTCTCGATAAATGCATAGACTTCTTCATTTATTTTATCAATATGTAGTTTATTGTAGAAAGAATTAAAAACTCAATTCTTTTAGTCATCCAATACTAAAAATTACAAGCCTATTTCATGAATGCAAGTGGTTTAAAAAAATAAAAGAATTCTCTGCAACGAATCTAATGCTTTTCTAATGGAATTAATGTTTTGTTAAAAACAAGGCCCACATTGGGGCCCCTGGGGCCTTTGGGCATTCTTGTATACCCTATTAATCCTTTACGGTTCTAAGAAACGTGTTCTGAATTTTGATGTAATCCATTTAAGAGTTTGGAAGTCCATAGCGTTCAACTAAACAAAATTTCAGGTAAGCAGATATAGAGGAGCCATTCCAAGTGACTGGAGGGAATTTTTACCCCTGAATCTAATAATATTTTTGAAGTTACTTTAATATAATACGTATTATAAAACCGCAAATTTAATCATGAATAACAGATGAAGATTTATTTCATATTTACCTACCCCTGCATTTTTAAAATTAAACTTTATTATTTTATTATTTATTATTGCTGTTAGACACTGCTTCGGCATTAGAGCTTTGTTGAACCAAGTCATAATTAATGAGAACAGTTTGCTTGGTACTATACATACTACATTTATTACCAGCCACGTTTTCAGCCAATCATTACCATTATCAACTTTATCATACAGGCTGCTGTTTTGTTACAATTATTACAATAACTCAGAGATACGGAAGCAATAATTTATAGGCATACCAAATTAACAACGGTAAATGCATATGCATGACAATTGATTTAATTCTTACAATAAGGTTATCAAGAGTATTTGAGAACATCTTTTCATGGTTGAGGAGACCTTATTAATTATATTAAGATTGGTAGGTTAATTATCCAAGTTTCCTTTTTATTTAGATAAGTAAATATCAATAGAAGTTCGCCTGAGCCATATACTAGCTAATCAGGTTGTTTTAAAATGTAAAATTAAAGTTTACCATGTCAAATATTTTTGCCTTCTTATTAATTCTAATAATTAGTCTCTTAGTTTCCATTTTGATATTAAATTAAGGCCAGGGAATGTTTTTTTACAACTGGAGCATCAATCAATTCTTCTCGTTTGTCTCCATGGATTAAAACCAGTATTTTAATTAAAGAATGAGGAAACTTAAAATCGTATTTATTCACACTATTTTATTGACACTACTGACCTAGGTTTCAACGGATAACCGTCATTTTTAAGATCAATACATGGAGTATTAGAGCAGCTCCTCTAAGTTTGGATATTTGTAACTTTATTTATCTAATAGTTGAATAAATTTACTAGATATAATAGAGGCAAATACTTTGAATTAAAGTACTATAAATACATTTCAATTTATACATACTATTTTTCGAACGTCTAGTCAAAAACCTTCGTAATAAATTTTGATAATCAGGAATTTCAAAATTAATAATTTCTTGTTATTTATTAATTAAAAATGCTTCACGTTTAATGGGTCGCATCTCGGTTTATTCGGGGGAAGCACTTTTGAGGTGCTTCCCCCGAATAAACCGCATAAATCGTTTGCATTGTCAGTGAATGGCTGCTCGTTAACAGGGTGCATCTACTTCCATCGGCTTCTTGCAATGTCTCGCATACTCGTCAAAATACGTTTTTCAGGCAGTCAAATGTTATTTCCATCATATAAATGTTCCCCAATTACAAAAATGCAAATTATTTTTAGCTTTTAGCAGGAAATGCCGTATGAAAAAAATTTGGATCAACCAGGAAGTCCATGTTACGAGTGCGATTGTAGAGGCATAATACGAGGCTCGTATATAGTTATGTTATTTCGTTCTAAAATATGCTTGGGAAACAGGAAGCTTGGTTAGCGTGTTGATGTGTGGCTATCCAAAGGTCTAGGGTTCGATTCCCGGTTTAGGTGGATTTTTTCCTAATGCAATTACTATGTAGTTTCATCCCCAGTTTTGGCAGAAGTGAAGTTTCTTTACAATTATAAATACTTTCTTATCATTTAATTTATGCTAGTAGGACGGTTTGTTACTAGAACTATAGTTTTCTCATCAGTATCAATTCCGTGGCTCCTTTTTACGTAGCATATTACTCCCGTTCCTCTGATTTTTGCCTCCACACTTTTGATTTCATTCGTATTCCAGCTTGATTATTCTCTTTTACGTGTTCCGAATGCTGATATGTCTCACATTGTGTTCAAAAATTTATTCACCATAAATCACAGAGTTTTCACTAAACACCCCTTGCCCTCATCTCATTTATTAGGACTTCTTCATCGGCGCTTCTCACCGACCATTGTATCTTCATAATTCTTCATCAACACCAAATTTCAGTTGCTTCCAATCTTTTCATGCTTGAAGTGACCAAATGCTGATCGTTTTTATCAGTTGAAATGATAATGCAGAATATTAACGAGCTATTTCTTTAAGATGAAACCCGTTGTAGACATATACAGTGCTGTAAGATACCAAAGTGATTGCCAAAATAAAAACCAGAAAAAATACCTATTTCTACAGTTACTTCCACGGTACGGTGTTAGTACCATCTTCATGCCGCGAAATAATTTAAAATGAGTAAATGAATACATTTGGATAAATAAAACGAGATTTGATATTGGCCACAATTATTCAGTTCATTGTATTATAGAGGTTTGTGTACGGTTTCCCTTCGTTCTTAGTGCTAATTCAGAGATAAATGAAAAGCAAAAAGATTAAAAGTTAATGGAATAGATATAGGTACTCCATTGCCAGAGTTGCAGAAATATGCCATATTTTTATGCCGTCGTAAAAGTCAGATTTTGCAAAAAGTCACTGATAGCAATTCTGCGTTTTATACGGTCAATGTCAAGGTCAGGTTTTTCCTTAAGGTCTCCTTGGTGAAATCAGTACGACACGAATCTTATGAGACGTAAGTAAAAAGAAACACGATGAAGTTCCGGATCACGTCATGTCGACATATTTCGGTATTCAATAAATCATCACCTCTCCGTCTCATAGTAAACAATGTCCAAACGTAATAGAAAGGATATTTATATTTTTAAAATTATGTGGCCAAAACTGAGGTGCTTCTTACACGTCCGTGTATCATATACCAATATCAGGGCAAGCAGAAGAGTAGGCTAAATGCAGTGAGAAGGGTTTACGAAGAAAGAAGAATGGATAGGGTTAGGAATGAGCAGGTCATGAAAGAATGCTCCAGTGATGGACTTATATTTCGATTACATATTTGAGAAGTGTGCTTAATTGATTTGGCCGAAGCCGGAAGATACAGTTATCAAGATATTGTAATGTTTGGCGTTTAGTTATTAGACTGGTTCTTATTTTTTTAAAGTATTCTTATTACTTTAGATAAATTGCTGTTTTTTTATTGTTAATTCGGTTTTGTTAGGCTGGTTGGTTGTGAGGGATTTGTTGATGAAAAATGAAAGGAGGTTAATGTAAGTGATGGGAGATAGAAAGGCTGTGCTGTGTACTTCTTTAAGAAGATATTTCTTGATTGTAAAGACATAAAATAATTGTTGAATGATGGACTGCAGAATTTACTAAAAATAGGCCCGGCGTTACAATAGCCTCCTTGATAATGACGTGGTCGAACTCCGTGTCTTTGAACATAGCCTTCGCTGCTCAACATATAGAGGTCTAAATTCTTTTAAATCTACTGTAGACATGATACATGCCCTCAGGCTTGCGGACAACTACACGGGTATAGTGAGTGAGAGTAAAAACTAGGGACGAGTTTTGGATGATTGCGTTGGGATGGCAACAAAAAACAAAGGAAGCATTCCGAGTTGAAGGGGAAATGAAGAGGAGTCACGTGATTTGATGGCATGATGGGGAGGGACGTGAAAAAATGTGTTCTTTGGACATTCTTCGGTAGCCGCTCGAATTGCAGTGCTCTCAGCCATCCACGATCGCCATCAAGTGGTAGCCAAGAGAAGTAGCGGTTTCGGAGTCCACCAGCCAGGGGGCTCTTATTTTACCTCTCTCTCACTCTTCGCGAGTCGCTTTTGTTTTTTCGTAGGCACGCCACGAATGCATTCGTCATCCCCCAAATCACGGCTTCCATTTGAGCGAAAGCTTTTTAATGAAAAAAATAACATAAAAATAAAATTATGCCCCACTTCATTTCTCTCTTTCTCTCTCTTCTGCTTCCTCTTCTCCTGTCCTCTTTTACTCGAAGGCTGCCCGTCCATTCCATCCATAAGTCCATTCACTCCGTCTTTTCCAGGATAAGGAGGGAATGCGCGAGGGGTGACAGGGAGATTGGTGGGGAAGTGGAAAGAAGACGAAGTGAAACATTGGTGCCGGCAAAAAGAAAATTAGTTTGGTTGGCTGGAGAAAATGGAAGGAAGGAAAGGCAGCTGATAACCGGGCAAAGTTTCTTAATGGTCATATTGTTATTATGCTTGATTTTATCAGGGTGAAGATCTTATCTCACACTGTCTAATATAAAAGGAATGGGGGCCAAACATTTTCATAAATTTCAGTCCTCGTGAAATCACATTGTATTCCCCGAGATGAGTACACAAATCAAACATAACGATTTAATATATTTCAGTTAGTATGTTAGTTCTTAACGGGAAGATTCTTTCCTCGGGGGAACTGGAATCACTGTCGATGAACACACATTTAGTCATGTAAGGAAGGATTTCGCCAACGTCTTATAATATCTATAAACCATTCAATTTTTCTCAAATTTAAAGGCTTAGGCATTTAATCACGATAGGTATGATAATTTCCTTTTTTTTAACCAGGAAATAAATTGAGGACATTCTATGTAACAAATGCATTTGAGTTTTTTCTCGTAGTACAAAATACGATATACATAGACATTTTGCTTCAGGTAAACACAATAAGATATGCATTAGGCCACTTTATCTTCTAAATTAAGTGATTATTTTCGTCATCATAATTAGCTATTAAATACTAGGATTATTTGACTGCAACCTTCCATTTTACCCCATCCCATCCTAATTCCTTTACGTTCTTGCCCGTTTGTATGTTGTTTCCTTTTAGTTTACCTATTTATTTTTCCCTTAGTTTTCCTCGAGTAGTTTTCCCTTCTATTACATTTATAAAAATATTTTGGTGTCACAAAGTGCTTCCTAAGTCCGTTAATTCTGTATTTCCCGGGATAAGGAGGGAATGTGCGGGGATACAGGGAGGTTGGTGGGGAAAAGAAAAGCTTCGACGAAAAGAATGGATAAGCAAAACGGTGGACGTAGGTAGTGGACCTCGGGAAATGGGCTTCTGGGAAACGGGAAGGTTTTTAAACCGTGAATCGCTGCCTTTACCCCCGTCGCCTCCCAACGCGTAATTTTGCTGAAACTCGAAATGGTCGTAAAATGTTTGCGCTGTTGAGTGGACGAGGCAGTTGATGAGCGTATGGTTCTTCCGAAGAAAAAAATAATCTTTCTTTCCATCTTCCGTTTCTATTTTAAAAAATAAAATTTACGGCACGTTTTCTCTCTCTCTCTCTCTCTCTTATATTATTTCGTTTTCTTCATTTATCTTCGACCGAGAGAGGTTAACGCTTGAAAATTATGAGTGAAATATTTGTTCTTATCAAGCGTGTTGTGCTCATAATTCCTTTTTTCTCTCTCGTATTTTCTTCTTCTTCTTCCCAGCAGGCTGCCACATTACGAGAAACTACTTTGGGAGATCCATTTTTTTATTCTCGGTCATTAAAATGGAATCGAATCGGGTGCGTAATATGCGATATCATGTTCACGAAAATTGTGGCCGTGCGTCCGTGGTTTCTGCCCTCCGGTGCTTAAGAAGTTTTTATGGCTAATGTGACTGGACTTGGATTTATCCTGAGAATAAATACCTCTGAACTGAAATAAATAGGAGATATGAGCGAACAAGTTGTGAGTGCTGGCGTTTCATGATGAATGAAACAGATAGTACTCTTCCACTGATTCATTTAGCTGGCGAGACGCGTTTCACCACACTGTGGCATAATCGTTTGATGTATTTAGCTGGAACGACTTTTTTAAAACCATACTGTGGCACTTTATTATACCTCAGTGTGATGAAACGAGTAATGTCAATAAAATAGAGAAATATCTAAGTACACTCACTAATTGTTTCATTCAACATGAATATCGACTACTTCAGCCAGTTTCAGCCTGAAGCAGTAATATCAGTCAGTGCCTTCCCATACAGAGGTTTCATTTTATGTCAATCTAGCTTTAACTACACTTTTTTTCATTTTTCCTGAAGAACTGAATTTGGAGTATCAGGCTGGTCTGATGATTAGAGTAATGCCTTTACATTGGAAACAAGAAACAAAATATTTTCGACAACTTCAGCCAGGTCAAGCTTGAAGCAATAATAGCCGTCAGTTCCTTCCCATACAGAGGTTTCATTTTATATCAATCTAGCTTTAACTACACTTTTGTTCATTTTTCCTGAAGAAATGAATTTGGGGTATTAGGCTGGTCTGATTAGCGTGGTGCTTTTAAATCGGAAACGGGAAACTGAAAATTTTGAGAAGAAAAAGACGTTTTCAGGTGAGATATAGTGGAAATTCATCTTTATAACCAATGGGTTGGTCAAAAGATTAGTTTGATAAATAACAACGCGTAATAACGTACTTCGCAACAACAAAAATTTGAGGCTCTACCCCAGGATGACTTGAAAATGTCGAAATATTTTGTATGTTAATAATAAATCTTGTAAATTAATCGCGAACAAGACGCATTGATTAAAATTTTTAGCAGAATCCCGATCCATACTTGAGTACTATGCGGAGATCAATCCCAATTCACGACTCTCTCCTTTGGATAGGACGTCAAACTGTTGAACTATTTATTTAGCACATTCACTCCCCACTGCACGCCTGCCCTGTTGTCCCATACCGCCAACGCACCCGCACGTGTTCTACCTTCTTCCTTGCTCTTCAGAAAAACTGACTGAAAACATGTCCGTCATTTTGTTTTATAATAGCAGTAAAAATAGTAATAAACACAAAAGAGTTAAGGAATTCCTTAGAAAAGGATCTTTTCTAATGTAGAATACCATTTTTCATTCGACACCGTAACACCAACAGGATCTATATGGGCTTGACTTCGGCGGTTTTCCGAGAAAGTTTAAGTTAACAGCATAGCTTTATTTCTGCAACATAAGTAAAACTTTAAGCCCTCGTATACTGTTCATGCGTAAGCATTGAGACAAACGACATGCGCCAACTCATGCACCAGTCAAGGAAAAATGACTGTCCGAAGTTTCAGCTTCTAGTTAGTACAAAAAAAGCACTTTTTGAATTATGGCCAGCTTTTTTTCGATTTCAGCCCACTGTGCACTGTTTCTCTCTTGAACTGGGCACACTAGTACACTTTTACTTTTGAAGGGGCACAGAGAAGGGAGGTATCTGACAGAAAAAGTGTTTGATTTTGTTACAAAATTATTTTATTAATATATATATATATATATATATCATGGATGCTATTTTTAGGTTCAACTATTTTAGGTATGGCACCAGGGATGGTGAAATTTTGAATAGAGGGGCAGTGGCGGTAGTAAACCGTGAGGCCGACGGCTGCTCTTTCTTTATATTTTCTCCATTTTTCAAATCATCCTCTCCTTACTAATCAAATACCTCCCATTAATTTTTGTAAAATACCTTAACTACCGGGCGCTTCCCCGTGGAACTGACGAATCAGAGGTAGCTTTGACAGAATCAATGCAAACTTTGTAACTTTCACAATTAATTACATTTAATACGACCGGTTTCATCATATAGGTTCAGACATCTTCAGGTACCTGACAGCGCATAGGAGACATCTTCAGGTACCTGACAGCGCATAGGAGACATCTTCAGGTTGCTGAAGATATCTTCTATGCGATGAAACCGGTCGTATTAAATAAAATTCATTGTGAAAGTTACAAAGTTTGTATTGAATCTGTCAATATGGATTTTCACTGAGTTACGCCTGAGGTTATCGAGTTTATAAGGGGTATAATTTTTTTGTTTATTTGATTACTTATCATATTTTATTTATTTGTATTATACAGTCATTTTTATTATGATTGGAACTGTAAATATATGATAAATTACGATAGACTTAGACCAAAATCTTCCAGTGTTCTTCATCAGAAGTAGCTGAAGGGAGTAAATTACAACAGCTCGATTGTCAAATATGCAATAATCATCATTAACTCATTCCTACATGTTAACAGAGGACTATAAAGCAAATAAGTAATTCTATGTGACAACATGTATGTATTAAATATAGTTTTTGCTTATATTAAAAATACCTGATATTATACGAACTTTACCTCCTTGACGTTAATTATCTCTTACTGAAAGGATATACGATGGTATCAAATGTACATTAAGTTAATGATCAGTTTTTTTTCTTTCAATCTGAGAATTTGAGATGTAATTGCTATTATGCTGTGCAAAATTACCTCGTCGTCGACTCACCCTTATAAATAAAACTCTACATTACTTATAAAGTGGTAAAATGTTTGAAATGCACTCCATAGCACTTAGAAATCCCTTTCTGATGCTTGAGATACATTCCTCGCCGTTTCTGATAGAAGTTTATCGCGTGATTTCATCGCAATTTGTTCCAAATTACTTCCTTGGTAATTACTGTTGGAGGTCATTGCGCGTGATGGTCCTCGGTAGCCTAGTAGAAAAAGCGTTGCGGTTGTAAGACTGACATTTTTTTAAAGTCTCCGGAGCAATGACGTTATAAATTACGGTGTCCATCAAGTGTTTCTTTCCTTGTCTCTGCTTCGATCTCTTCCTTCTTGGGCTTCACAATTTTATCATCTCCCAACCTTCGTTTCTCAACATTCGGCACGCATTTATCAAATTTCTGATAAAATTAACAGTACGTTGTATCAAACTGATATAAATAGAAATGTACTCCAATTTGATGTTAAGGTATTATTATTTTGTAAGTGGATATTTCCATGTATGAGCTATTGCTCTCTGGTATTCAGTGTCCTGATATACTGATCGTTGAATATCTAGGTTGAAACGAGTTCGAAATCCGGTGTGAGGTATATTTTCGGTTTGCGCCGAAAGAATCACATTCAATCATTCAGAGAACAGTTATAGTGGATGACTCTTAAGGAGGCGATAATATATACTGTTTGCGCTCTTGTATCAGCTATTCGAACGCAAGCAGCCAAATAATTTTTCCTGCATAGTTAAGTGCGTTCCAAATTCGCGCAAAGCCATCAATAGAAACTCTTCACTTTTGATTTTTCATTTCTCATTGCTCTACTTTCCTGGACATTGGACCACCACGTTCATCAATTCTTTTATTTTAACCGCATATAAAAAGTTAATGCCATTTCATAAGTGGCAGTAATTCACCATAGAATTTCTAATCTAAAATGTTAAATTATTAATACACAATTTTTTGTACGTATGCATGCACACAATACCCTGCAAGCTGCCGCAGTTGCGTGTGGCAAGGGATGTTAGGGCACCAATCATGACGGGGGAGAGAATAGGGAAAAAGATTGGGGAGAGGACAGTGCTGACTATTGTGTCCACGATATGTCTTATGCTATGGCATCGCCATTTTTGTTATAATCATTAATGGTGCTTGAATAGAAGGAATATTTGTACATATCAATTCGGAAGTTTATCTTTTACATTTTTTCGCTTCCATCGTTGAGATATAGCGCGGGGTCAAAATAATATCCTCCGTGTCGCACTGGAACTCACTTGTTGTGAATTTTTAAGGCACCTAAGCCCAGCGTGTAGCGTGCGAGAGTCTAACGGCTTTGTGATTTTTATTTTTATTGAAATATATGTAACAATGGTAAAAATGTATGATATCTAAATTTGAAAGAATTCTTTGAATAAAAAAGTTTTTGTGAAGCTGGCGGAGCTGTCACTAAGTAGTTTTCCTTGTGTGTATTTTGAAAAAATGCACACGCCCGCGCCATGTGTCAGTCAGTTATAGTGGAGAACGTATATGTGAGTTCCATTGCCATATATTGGAACAGATCTGAATCACTTCGTCTAGCAACTGCATCATACGTACCCACGCGTAGCACTTTATATAATAGATGTAATTGATTATTATGTACATATGTATTAATGAAATTCTATTTCTAATGTAAAGGGCATGTACCGAGAGATATAAGAAATGGTATTGTGTGCAATTCCTGGACGCTGCATCTTACGCAACGCACTGCTAGCCGCTCTAAATCTTCCTTCTCCTTCATCCTTTTACGTTGCTGCCCCATCATCATGCTCTTGATGAATACCTCCTTTCGCCATCTCCTCGTTTGATCCCTAATCGTCTCAATCGTGGTTTCTCTCTCTCTGTCTCCCAACCTTTTTCCAATTCATCCACCCCAACCGTTCGTTCCCCGCTTTCAGTTCACATTCATTTTTGGTTCATTCATTTCGGTTCATTCTCTCTTTATGCATCCTCTCTTCCCCATTTCCCTCTCACCTCCCTTTATCTCTCTTGTCGCAAATCGACGTGAATTCGTTCCGGACCCCAATTAAGCGAATCGATCTCCTTTTTATTATTGCGGTTTCTAATGTCTCGGGACGAGAAGGATGCTGCTGAACTCACTCCCAGTTTGTCGGCGATATCCACCAGGTGGTCGCCAGCCGACGGATACAGCGTGTGTTCTCATCAGTGATTGTCGTGGAAAAAGGCTGAAAGGCGAACAACTTCTTCAAGAATGGCGTCACAGAAGGATGAACACAATGTTGACGATCGGATCCATACCATAGAAGTAGTGAAAATTGGTGGCAGTTGCGCACAATATCATTTTTATTTGAAGTATCCATTCCCTACAAACGAGCTACACATGAAGGAGTAAGGTATTTTCCAAGGTTGACTACCCGGGTCGCAAACCTTCGTTGCCCACGTATAAATGCTTAATCAATTAATCGCATTAATTTTGTAACTATCTATTGCTCTTATTCCAATTCTTTAGATTGCCCTATGAGTTGTGAATTATATCAGCGTGTTTTGATGGAGCCTTGTTTTCATTATGAAAATGATCGTGAAACTCTCCGGTGGTACGTTGGGATCGTAACCCGCCATGTGCTACCCTCTCCCCTTCACTCCTTTTTCATCCCCATCCACGCGAGTCTACCCCTCCTTGACGTCACGCTTCGCGCAGGTGACTGCCACTAAGTTTCGCCACGAATAAATATTCTACCTCATGACAACACTCATGATGCTCCGTAATTATCATTTATATAAATTCCAAGGCAATTTATCGTTTGAGGACATCGAAAGCAGTTTAGCATCACCTACTATGATAGTTTATATCATGAATATAATGTTAGGGAAATAGATTTCAGAACAGGCAGGTCTAGAATGTCATTTTTCCCGTGAATGTTAAGAGACCATAAGAGCTCCCACTGGGACTTTTTAATGGGTTTGTCAATAGGAAGTGTAGATAATTAGTTGTTAGTCTCCCTTTAATGTTTGTTTCTTAACCTACTGCGTCGTACTAACGGCAAGACTCGCATGTTTCCTGTACAATTCTTGCATCTCTGTGCATATTTGTCATACATATAAACTGACACGTTTCAGGCATTTATATTGTCTAGAAAGTAGTTTTATTTTATTTTTACGTAGTTGGCATATATTCTATTATTAATAGTTTCTACAACATAGGTAGCATACATTGTAGTTATATTATTGTGCATGTTGGTGAAATTTCACCTCCTGATAGATATTTTCACGGTTTTGCTTATACATAACTGTTAATTGATAACATTTTTCGTTTCATTGACTTTAGTAGGATACAGTGTGGTTCATTTTGGTTAAAACTCACCCCCTGTCACACTCCTTAATGTGGCTTGCCGGGTAGAAGTGAAGATGTAATGCTATAATATTCCATAAAGAAATGGAAATAAGCAGCTCGCAGAGAATATGATATCATGCTCTGGGAAATGTTCAACATGACTACGATGCTGGCTGCCTTAGATGATTATGGGCCGATGCGCGGCATCGTTTGGACTCGCTATATGGAAGATAAACCCTCCCCTTCTTGTCAGTACCTCTCCTTAGAAGGAACGGCAATACCTTTGCGTCTCCTTCGACTATGGTCGTATTTTACGTCGTCGAAAGAGCCAGCGGTAACGTACAATCCTCCGCGCGCGGCTTTGGTGGGAGGCCGAAAGACGCTGTCGACGACTACGGGGTTAAATAAGGAAGAAGAGCGAAGTTCTGGACGGGAGAAATGTTGATGGGGAGAAAGGGGGCGCTGAGAGGAAATACGAGGGAGTAAAATATACGAGGGCGGAAAGAGTACGTACGTACGTTGTCCCTAGTTGTTTTTTCTGCGTTGCGGATGAGAGTCAGCGTCATTGCAATTGTTAGGGAGTGTTTGATCCTTATTTTGTTCCCTGTTTAGAATTAGTTGTGGCGGTGGTAAGCGTATATCGAAGAGCAAAAATTTATTTTATTTATATGTAAAACAATTGGCTACTTTTTCTGATGATGTATGCACATTTTGATGTATTTATTGAATGAATTATCAAGTGCGAAAATGCCTGATAGTATTTTGTCTCGTCTGCATTATATAGTGCCCTGTCATGGAAGTAAAGTTATTAGTGTGGTAATATTTATATGATAAGACATTCTATGATTAGGTTACGGTGTTGGCTAGATTACTGGATTTCCATCTAGAGGTACTGAATTTGAATCCCACAAGTGGCAGACATTTTTCTTTCCTGTCCTGTCCAGAGTCCTGATCACTACTTGGATGTCCTAGAATATCCTGTGGAGGAACTCCAAGTGTAGTACTTCTTCTGTTGGATGATACCATAAATTGTGGTCCCCTTGGCCCTTTGGAAGCATTCCTAGTATACTGCTCCGTCGGAAGTTTGATGATACGATAATTTGTAGTCCCCTTGTCGGCTTAGCGTTTGATTCTCTACTCGGAAGTTACCGAAGCCGCTCCGAAGTGTTTTGCGTCTCAGGAATTCCCACTCCAAATACCGTGCACATGGCAGGAGAGGGAAAAGGTCCAATTTTGTCAAACCATGCGTGAATCCGCTTCGAGCCAATTTCGTCCCGACAGCGAGGGTGTTCATGGTTTGGCACAGCGGGCGAAAGAGGAAGAAGAGCGTAGGAAATTTGAGCGTGGGGGAAAAGGAAAGAAGGAGAAGAAAGGGAATGGTCAAAAAAAGGTTTTAGGAATATTTTTTTTTAAAGAAAATGACTGGGGAAAGTCGGACAGGAAGGAAAGGTTGTTGATTATCGGGCGAGGTTTCTTTGGGCCTTTGTATTCCTCTGTTAGATTTTATTGGAGTGAAGGATTCTTCTTACACTGTGTAGTGTAATAGGGGTGAAGATTACACATCGTCTTAGATTTAAGTACTCGTGAAATCACATCGTGCGGCTCATGACAAATTTGCGAATTCTAAAGCCCTCATTCCACGACGACAGTAAATGGTTAAAGGCACATTTCTCCGTTTGTATAGCTAAAATGAATGCAATACGCAGGAATGCGATAGAATCGCTTGAGATTTTCTTTCTCTGGTAAGTATTAGAATATGATCAATTTTTCCAGCGACCTGGCAGCAAATTTGAGTGCATTTCCACCTTCATAGGCTTTGTAAAAGGGGAAGTAAAATTTAATGAAGAGCAAGATTAGGAATTGGAAGTATTAATATTGGTCCAACTAATCCGTGACCATAGAAAAATCTCATTTAATTTTCCTAGTGTTTTATTATTATTTTTATGAGTAATAATGCTAATGCATATGATCAATTGGTATGTATCCAGTGATAAGCCAACTCAATAACAATGATGATGATGAATTAACTATCACTCACTCAGTGATTCAACCCGAAGGTTGGTTTGGATAGTTGAGGGTAGAGCTCATCCCGGATTAAGCCACAGGCGTGTGAATTTCATACATTCAGGGTAGGGGGGCCAGTTCCTTTCCCTGGGCCACCTCGCAATCCGAGGAATTTTTTGTGTTCGGGGGTGTCCAAGGGCTTCACCCGGATTTGAACCCGGGACCCTTCGGTCAGTATCCAAGCGCTCTACCCACTAGGCCACCACGCTCCCCTAGTAATAATAAATAATTCATAGTTCCACTGCTATCACTAATAAAAATTAAACTTTAACCATTTCATATGCAAAGCGGTCATCTACGCCAAAATTTTTCCACGTTCTCATATAGCCTCGTGTGTACAAGTGGTAAAATGTTTCTCGCCATCAGTCGCCTCCGTTCAATATGCCATTACCGAGCTCAGGATTGTAGGTCCAATTTTTTCGCAATAAATGTTCCCGTGCATATAGAACTAATTGTTTTTTTTCCTTGCAAGCAGAGTGGAAATCATATTGATTTCACATCGTCACTGGGCAAAGTTTTGCTCCATCGGCAAGTATGTATCACAAATATCTTCACGTCTTTCGTAAATGGTTTTTAATGTTTATGGGTACCAGGATTATGCAACACGTTCATTTCTCACTCAGTGAATCAATACACATGCATCCAAAAACTTCTTCATACCTAGCCATGGTGTGAGGGAATATATGTCTCACATGTGGTAATTAAGGTCCGTAAAAATCTTTCAATTCCTTACTTGGGGCACAGAATGAGGTATTCAAGTATCCAAAATCGCTTAGTTTAATACTTTTAAGTTAAGGTAGCCAATTGCTCCGCTTTAATCGGCCGGTTTACGATTGTCTTAAACTTCAAAAGTTAATCGTGAATTTGTTTCACGTTCATGAAATCAGTTTAAGATTAGCCGTCAACTGGAATATGCACCGGTAGTCGTTGATCACCTTCGTTAATATTTGGATGGATAACGACGCAGCCGATGTTTACATGCGGCAGAGAGCCACCGTCCGTAGATATGTTTACTATCTAAGTAAGGGGGATAATATGGACGGGTCCGAACAGTACTAATATTATCAGCTCTAAATTTCTGTGATAAATGTTGTTAATAGGGATGTTAAACGAAACTAAAATCATGGTTCCGGAACGGAGTGTATTCAGATAAATTTCCGATTCACGGAACCGAACAGAAAGAAGAACGAAAGTATTGGAATAAAAGTGGTTCCGGAACGGAATGGGAACGATAATATGCAGAACGAAAGCTCCAAGGAACGAAAATGGATCCGTTCCGATTTCGGTTTGGACTTAAAAAAGTTTCGTTCTCGCCATCTCCCAATGGTTCCGAATTTCGTTCCGAGGAGTGTTAAAAGCTCCTAGTGATATTTTTTTATATAAGCCCTATGGCAGCGCATGCCACGCCGGGTTTAACATGGGGTTTGGGGTGTCGGTGCAGGTGTAGGACAGGGGTCCCCAACTGTATGCCCGCGGGCACCATGGCGCTCGCAAACCGTTTTATATGTGCCCGCTGCTCATAAAAGCCGCCGCTGCGCTGTGCGATTGTACGGCTTTTACGTTTCGGTCTTGACATGAGTATTGGGGGTAGTGGTGTGAGTAGTGGATGCCAGCTTGTGTTGTGTAAGTTAAACGTTCATTTAACGTATCTAGTTCATCATTTGTTCCTAGTTACATGTTCATATTTGGTGTCTTCTACTTTCGTCTTCTACTTAATGTCCAATTATAAATATACCTTGAAAAAAGTAATGGTGCCCGCCACCCCACCGGAATCATAGTATGTGCTCTTAAATGCAAAAAGGTTGGGGACCGGTGGTGTAGGATACCGGTGCGGTGTTCGGACCGAGGGTGTTGGCTAGTTGGTGAGTGCGGATGCGGGGTGCGTTTTCAGGTTTCGGGTGAGCGGCGTGGTCGTTTCCACGGTCTTTGTCAGAAATATTTGCGAGAGTTATACCCGAGAATCTGGGAGCTTCATTTCATATTCCTGTTAATTGATGATTAATAAAAATTGTATTGTAAATATCAATAGTTAAAAAGAATATTTAACTACCAATAGTTGAAAAGAATATTGAAATACCAATAGGTGAAAAGAATATTGAAATAGTTTAATAACAGTGTATTGAGACCGTAACTTAAACTTAAATTTATCCAAAACTTGAATACAAGAAATGAACAGAAATGTAAGAAATATAAAAGGGCAAAAATTAGTAAAAACCCTTACGAAGCAGTGGGAAATGTGGTAAAATGAGTATATATGTTTCCCAAAAATGAAAAAAACATTGAGAATAATTTTTGAAACATAATTAAACATTTTGGAGTAAAAAAAGTCATAATATTCATTTACTGTGCAATGCTCACTGTAGTTGACTGAGGAGAGTACCATTTTTAAGATAAATTTACTCCGACGATTAGCTAAAAAGATTAGGGCAAATATTCCTCCTTCTATTACACAGAGAGCCATTGTTTACTTTTTTGCAAACATTTGCTTCAGTAAAGTTTCCTTTTCTTTATCTTTTCTAACAACACGCTATAATGCTTGCTTCATTTCATTCTCTTTCACATGCTAACCTCTTTAAGTGAACCCGGGAGTCGCGAAAAACTGTAGTCCCCGGAATGTAACTAAATTTAAACTCTCAAAAACAATGTTTTTTTGCATTTTTCTTTGCACCACCAACTGCTAAAAATCCAAAACTACTACTAAATCATACAGACAGAGAATCCACATTTAATGCACCAAATCTCATTTATCTAGCTCAAAACTTGAGAGAGAAATAAACAAAGTGGATACAGAATGACTGACTGACACGCTACAAAATTAATATATTTATTTCCTTTCTCTTTTTATATGTATATATATATATAATTATTATATATCTATAAATTTAAAATCGAAGTGCGTGGAGAAAGCTGAAGAGGAAAGAGGAGCGAGCGGAATAGGGGTAAGGAGACTCAGGAAAGAGGACCACCTCCGTCGAAGCTGACGAGCAGAATTACGGAAAGCGAAAGAATAAGATGGGAAGGTGGAATTAATGGGTTTGAAGATGGGTTTAAATGAAGCGTGAGTGAAGAAGGAAAAGTATGAGTGAGGAGGAGGAGGGGGGGGGGAATTAGGGGGAGGACTGGTAAGCAAAAAAAAAACAAAAAAATCTTTTTTTTTCCATTTGTACCGTACTTATTTAGAAAAGCAAATATGTCTTCTGCCATTTTCACGTATATTCATTGTGTATGCGAACATCATTATTCCTCGATCGTACTTGCGGCCCTACATCCAATGAGATCAAGTTAATGTGTGCACATGGGAGTGCATACATAAATATTCATCACATTAATGAAAGGCATTTTGCAATATTTGACTTTGGCATACCCTTTCGGTTAAGCCAATGTCAAAGAACATAATTACTGCTAATAGGCCTTAAGGAAAAATGTCTTATAATACTAATCTCCATTATGCCTTAACGTTGCATACTTTTTTCGATTAAAAACATTCATGCATTCCTTCAAACACGCTCTTCTGTTCTTAAGACTCCTAATAGTTCTCCTCTTTAGAGTCTCAGCCACCACATTCACCCATGGCTTCCTTAATATACCCCTTCCTCTCACGGCATTAACTCCAAATAGTTTATCTGTTTCTTTATTCGACCGCCATTCATTCTATCAACATGACATTAGGTGAGTAAATGTACTCAGTATCACCTTATTTATAAAAGTTCCAAAATAAATATTTACACAGGGTGACTCCCTACCCGTAGTTAGCGCAGTGAATCTTAACGGAAATCGGCACGTAACTTTCGAATCTGTTGAGCAATAAAAAAAAATGAATTATAAATTAAGTAAAAAGGAGGAGGAAATGTCGTGAACACTCTTTATGCCGCAGAGTATATCTTTAAACAACATACACATACGTACAAGTGCTGGAAAATAACGTAGTTACCTATCATTTTGGTTTTTCCGAGGTTTTAAGTCTTGTGTGGTGCAAATATTCAAAATTGCTCATTACGGAGGATATACGGCAATTACAAATATGTAAAAAAATGTCTTAAATTCATTGTTAAGTTATACGAAAGGTTTTATGATTTTTAATACTATAACTACCATCTGTTTCCCTCTGTTTGAAAACGTTTTAAACATTTATTTTTCGAACCGCGAATCACTAGAAATTTCTTGCGTTGGGTGAGTCTTTATGTTCATGGTCTTGAGAGATGAACCCCGGAGCGAAGCCCTAAAGAACACCTGCCAAGTACGTTAAGGCTAAGCGGGTTGAAAGGGGCCTTGTATCTTCCCGAGTGCTCGCACCCCGGGAAATTTCGGTTGCCATTCGGCCGAAAGCTAATTACCGCCGGGTCCCATTGTTGCCTCAGCGGTGATGGGTGCAAGACGTTTTCTTCCTTGTAGGTGGTGGTCCAAAATCACAAGACGCCGGCGAGGAAGACTGCGGAGCTAAAAAAAAAGGAGGTGAAAAAAAACGTTTTTGATGGTTTTAAGCGCGGAGGGTGTTAGTGACCTCACACACCCACCCCTGCCCCCAACCACCCCATTCTCTTAGCTCATTACACATCTGCGAATCACCTTCAGAGCTTGAGGCTCGGATAATTAAACTTTTTTTTAAACTCCCCTCCACACAGAATTTACCGAGGTGGAAGTTGGTGCCAAGTTACGTAATCTGCGGATGGGTAAACATCAGCCTCGCGCGGAGGCGTAGTACAAAAAAACTCAAGGGTTGTAAGCTGCGTGGATGCTTACGGTTGAAATTTTTATCCAATTTTTCTTCCGATTTTTATGCCTAAAGGATATAAATGAAGCATATCGTATGTAGCAACGTGAGTAATATGAAAAGCAAAACACATTCCAAGAGCATGGATTCAAGTGTGATAATATTTTGTTGAGACACCGTGAGAGACTATGCGTTTTTTATTTCTTTTCTGATTCGATTGATTACGATGAATAATTGTATGATTTCAGTTACATCGTAGTTCACTCAGAAATAACTGATATTAGAGAAAAATTACAACTATTATGTCTTTTCGCTTAGTATGTACAATATGACTGCTACACGTTTGATACGTTTGATGTTCTTTGAACATGGCGGATGTATTGTTTGATTGCTTGCCTTAGGTTAAGAAATGGTTTTTGTATTTTGACACCATAATTATGATTCCCACTCCCTGAATACCTTCGCTATTCTACTGAAATAAGATAAAAAGTAACAAATTGATTTATTTTTCCGTAAGCGACTAGTAAGCAGTTTAATCGGCTTCGTCTACCAGAACTCCATTTTTTAAAGCTTTTATTTAAAAAAATATTTAATCTAAAGCAGTTGATTCCATTGTAAAAGGATTTAAATGACATTTTAATCATAATTTGGCTACTGGTAAAACTATGTATCTTTTAAATGTTGAGAACACCAAAAAATATATTTTTCTATCTTTTTCGCAAATCGAGCTTGAAATACGAGGGAGTTTAAATGTGAGAATGGGTGAAAAGTGGTGAAATAGTATTTTACTATTTAATATAAATGCCATTTTTACAAACATTGTTTACTAGAAGCAAATTCTCCAAGAAATTTGAATGTTCATAAAATTAAGAACCGAAACCGAACCGAATCATCTTATTTTTTGAGTTATTTGGCAATAAAAACAGAAATTTGAGTCAAAATGCCTTACTTCAATAGAAATGGTGCTGTAGTCAGCTACTAATGTTAGAAAATTTAAGTGTTGATTATGATAGTTCCACCGCGGCTAGGCAAGTCAAAGCAAAGATTAAATTCAATCTTTGTTTATTTAGTTTTTTAAAAATCCTGCTTTCGCTGAAAACATTGTTTTGCTATTGAATACCAAAATTAAGGTACAAAATATGAAAATTATGTCTCAAAATATTTTTAATTAACACTTATTTATAGTCATAGATGCCTACTGAACCGCCATTTCTATGGAATTACCACATTTTCACTGCAATTATCGCTGTAATTAGCTAATAACTCAAACAAAAGATTGTTAGATACATGATTATTATTTTTAGTCAATTTCTCGGGAGTTTTCACTGGTTATATTGGTTCCGTGAAAATGGAATTTATATAATAAAGAAAAATACTATTTTCCTCTGTATTCCTCCCACTATTGCAGTTAACACCATGTAATTTCATGTTCAATTTGCGAGAAAAAAATAGCGGAGAATGGTAACATTTTGTTGTTCATAGTGTTATAGAAGACATTTTTATAAGTACCTAGAAAAATAATTAAATGAAATTTAATTCATTTTATAGTGGAACCACTTTTTCAAAAATTTTGCCGAAATCTGCTTATTCTTGAAATTTATTTCAACTTATAAATGCTCATGGCAAAAAAAGTGAGATCATTATGGTTTAAAAAGTACAAACGGAACTTTTTCTCTCAGTATTTCTCAGTATTCTGATCCGTGCAGTCGTGGTAGGACCTCCGTGCGGAAAAATAGCTTTTTTCCGATCGATCGGCTGTCTAATTGTTCGCTTCTCTTGTGTATCACATTTTTTCTCATGTTCCTCATTTCAGCTTCTATGTGAGTCCCGCCGTTGGCATGCATCCCTCCCCTAATGTGCATAACTACCCACGCGCGTACCTATTCATGGAAGAGGATTCCACGTCATGATTGATCGTTACCGCTGAGCCCCTCATGGCCGCTTCCTATAACATTCCTTACACAAATGAAAGGGAGACAGCCATTTTTATGAATGGAACCATAGGCCAAATGTGGGGAGGTCCATTAATATTCCGTGGGGGTATCGTACGCTTTTTTGAAAGAGAAAAAATTTATAAAAAAAAGTCTCAAGCGGCGATGTCGCTTTCTCGATCGCTGGCGTGAAATACAGCGGCCGCGTGTTTGTAAGCTCACGGGAAGAAGAAGAAGGCGATAAATTTTCGTGGCTGAGTATATCGACTTCCTTCGGCTCGGCCCTGTGTTTGCGGGAAGGTCTCGCACGCTATAGCACGATAGTTAAGAAGTCACAAAAAAGTGGAGCGGAAGGAGCTGATTGAGGGTTTCGGGGAGTGGGAAGACGAGGCGACATGGAAATTGGGAGTCTCGATGTTTACCCTAGGCGTTCCGGTTTTGAAATAACTTTGATTCGTGATATTGGCCGCCTGGAAGTTTTTGAACGCTCCCAATTTCTATTATTAGCATTGTATCTACATTTTTTCCATTGCATTTTTTCCCCAAAATATATATTGATTTCTTTTCTTTTCTTCTCGGATTTTTTTTCGTATGTACTTATGCGTGTTCTTATTTTACTCCCACTACGGAAAGCAGCTCATGAGTTGGGTTCTGAAGATTCCAAAGTGGTTCTCATTAATGTGGCGTCAATGAGGCAAAATTAATGGAAACCAGAGGAAGCTATAGAAAAAGTTATTTGGTCTACATGAAAAATACGGGCCATGTGTGGCGGGTTAAATACGGTATCTATGTCTTGCACTAATTTTAAAACTTATTTATAATACATGGAAGAAAAACAAGCAAGGTTAGAATAACTAATCAACATTGGGTATTTAATAATACTCAGTTAATATCCTCCATGAGTTAAGGTTTCAGCTCGCATTGTCGGAGGGTCTCAGTTTACTTCTTGCGAAATAACTTTCCGCTGTTCTTCCTGTGAATGTACGGCAAGGTAGTCCAGTAAACTAATGCAATAATAGTCGAAGATGCTAATGAGTTCAAATCGTAGTGAAGTTCACTGGCACGTTCAACTATGCTAGATAATTTCCAGGGTTGTAGATTATTCAGGCAGTATGAAGGAAAAGACTAATAAGAGAGTTATGCTGTGCTTTCTTTCTTTCTGTTGATTTATGAGTGAAGGCCTTATTTTGTAATTGATTTACGAATTACCGTAAATATACGCGTGAAAATGTTTGAGGACAAATTGCCATTGAACGAAATTGCTGAAGTAGAAATTATTCCTAGTCATCTTAAGTATTCTGAGAAATCAGTGATAGGTCCATAGATATGCCTGCCTATAATCTGGTCAATGGAGATTCTTTTCCAACATTACTTTTATTTTTTCAGCGTCACTCACATTTTGAACTCTTTGTATCTGCCTTCATTTAAAATATTTTTACACTTCTTCTTCATATCTCACGTTTACCCATTATTATCACCTTTATAACCCTCATTAGCGCGCTGCTGCCTTTCATTAAGTCCTCAGGCCAGTTTTGCTGTCTCCATTGATGTTCTCTCACAATAATCCCTTTGTTCTTCCCGCCATATCCAACAGATAATCATTTTCATTTATCTATGCCTAGCTAACCATTATCATTCTCCTCCACACCTTCATCTCCAAAACCTTTGTTCCTCGATCATTATCCTTTCACAGGCACCAAGTTTTCGAGCCAATAAGCGTAACGTGGTCGTAATAAGGGGGTCGTGGTGGCCTAGTGGGAAGAGTGCTGGGCTACTGACCGTAGGGTCCCGGGTTCAATTGAGGGTGAACCCCCTCCGAAAATCCCCGCGGTACGACTTTATGATGGTCAGAACTTCGTGGAAAATCACAGGTGGTCCAGGGGAAGGAACAGGCCACCCTACCTTGAATGTGTGAATTTCACACGCCAATGGCTTAGTACGGGGTGAGCTGTACTCTCACCATTCAAAACCTACCTTTAGGGTCGAAATACTGAGTCAGTGAAGCTTAACGTTTCATGTAATAGCTTTTATCGACTTTTGTAAATGTCTTGACCCAATTCCCCAGTATCACCATTCTCATTTCTTGTGATGCCTTTCTTTTCTTCCAATATCCTCCGCTGTATTCTATTACTTCTAATCCCATTTTTCCTATGTCTCTCCCAAGGAACTTATTTGAAATATTCCATTATGTACCTATTGTTTTCTGTTGTCATAAGACGGATACTAGATATTTCAATGATATTCGGAGATATGTGGTTTAGTAGCATTATGAACTTGAAAAATCAATGAAAACTGAGTTCTTTTTAATGGAATCTGAAATGTTCTAAAACGTGTTACAACGTCTAAGCGTCATTCTCATGTACAATCTTGTGTCCTTTTTGTGCCTGAAAATGAAGCTTAGGTGTTCAAACGCGAGCTACAATAAAACTTCCAGCGGACAGGAATTAGTTTTCCTTTATTTTAAATGAGATATTTTGCTCTATATGAAGCCTCCTCCAAAAAATCGCTCAGCATACTTCTTCTATCTAAACACATTGAAGACCATGAATATGTTTTTTTCTAACTCTCGCCTGCGATTGTGCGGGTATCTTTCCCTGCTGCCTTTTTTGCATTAAAAAATTAAACTTCATATGCCATCATTTTTTATATCTAATATTTAACTAAATCTTTCAACGTTTTTAATAATAATTAGGAGATGCATTATGAGACAATAACTTGAATGTCTTTCGTACGTGGTTAACGGTAGTGCTATTTTTGAACTCCCTTTGCTTGATTTTCTCTTGCTATCTTGACTACTTTTTCCTCGCACATACAGTTTATGTGATCATTTCATTCTTACTTATTCTTTAAGATCCACACGTTAATGTTTTCCACCTTGCAAGTTTTTCTTATATTTCCGTTTCTTTCTCAGTCCAGTTATTTTTATTCTTGATTATCCGTAGTGCTTAGATCTCATTAGTTCCCTGTAGCCTTCTTGTTGTAGCTGTGCTAGGCCAAGTCTCCGCCTGACATTTCATTATTGGTCTTACAATTGCTTTATATACTCTAGATTTAACTTCCCCTATATGTCTGATCTTCTATATGGTTTCATTCTATCTATCCTTGAGGTTTTATGTTTTTTTTTCAGACTTTTAAAATGTAAAAACAGTGTATTTATCACTAAACACGAGCATATCAGTGATACGTCCATGACAATTGGCGCGCAAAAACATGAGTGAACTCGTTAGTCGTCAGCAATGTGTTTTAAGTCTCGGGAGTGTGAATGACTCAGGTGATGCAATGCCGGGGGAAGGTATTGTTGTAGGATGTTTTTTTCCAATCGCCACCGGGTGACATTATTAGCCAGCTCGGCCTGCAATATGGCGAGCAACGTCCTGGCGAGATTTTTTTTAAATTGAGAATTTGGTGTGGGAGGTCGTAGTTTTTTGGGGGAGGGAGAAAAATATGTGTTTCGGCGGACGAAGAGGGAGTGAGGAAGTGATAAAGGTGGAAGGGAGGAGGGTGTAAGGATGGAGAGGAGTGGGAAGGGGAGATCGGTCGGAGGAGAGCGTTGGCTTCGGCCCAAGACGTGTACGGGGCGCAAGAGAAGAGGGAGTCATCGGAAGCGGTGAAGCAGACGTCCCTTCGGATCCTCGACCTCGTCTCTCTCGCATCCCAATCCTTAACAGTGTGCTGAATTGAGACAGGTTTATATATATTGATGCAAATTCGATGTTTTCCAGATCGGCGTGGTTGGCGAGAAAAATTAGGACGAACCATATCGTCAAGTTTTGATATTTGCAGCTGGCAAGACAATTATGGATGAAGAGGTTGTTGTGGGCGATATTGGGAATGTGACGATAAATTTTTCGGTCTGCAACATGATTTGCATTTTTTGTGACAAATGATGATGCGTCCGATATCTATCGTTGATGTGGTGTAAAGTCATTTGTTTCCCATTCCGACGAAATGGTGTATCTGATATATTGTAGGATTGTCGAGTTGAACGGTATTATACATAGATAAGGCAATATAGCTGATGCTATGCACGGTAAGAATGATGTAATCAATAGTGTTTAATTAACCGATATATATATGATAGGTATCGTTTAATAATTATCATACCATCTATATGCCTATACATTGCTGCCGAATAAGTTATTCAGAACTGTAAAAAGGCCAAACCCTGTGATATATTTCTTACATTTTGTTCGCTGGTATTATTTATATTGTACATCACTAGAAAAGCAAGCTATTATTACAAAAAATGTGGCGGACATGCGGTCTTATACTTATATTACAATTACACATTTAAATAAAATTAACTATACTAATACACGTTTTATTTTTGAATTTGTCTAGTACCATCTGCATGAATCCCAGGAATGCATAGATATATCGAGAGTATGAGAGAATATTGTGAATCGCGAGCCAAACGCACAGTACCATCCCACATCCTACACGAAGACCACGTCCTCAGGACCCCCATGTTTCCAAGGCAGCTGCATAATGTGCGGTAGGAGGAAACATTCACCCTTGGCGGGAAGACGCGGTGAGGAAGGGATGGGGAGGGAGCTAAGGGTAGCATTGCATTGCGCTTCGACCCGTTGTCAGACGGAGGGAAGCAGCCGCTGAGAGCGTCCTCGCCGGGAGCCCTTCCTTCCGCCCTCGCCCGGAGTTGCCCTCCATCTCCGCCCTCAGAGTTACTTCCGGATCGCTAATTAGCATACTGGGGGCCACTCCTCTTGGTCTTTGCTCACACACTAATGTTACAAACTGTTAAACTTTCTCCGACGGGAGATTTTGGTCTGTGATCCGCATAATTTGCACTGGTAGCCTTTTTCAATCTCGTTGTTCCGAAGTTTCAGCTGTAGTATGCGTGGTAACAGATTGATTTATGTTAATTTAGGACTAGTTTTGACTGATTTCTAACTCAAAATATCGTTTTTTATAATTAAAAATTAGATTTTGAATATACCTAAAAATTTATATAAATTTATATTATACTTTTAATATACCTACGTAAAAAAGCTGAAGGTGACTTTGTTTCTCAAGCAGCTGTATGTATTTACATACCTACAAGGTTAGCAAAGAAATAGAATACTTTTACCAAATTTGTTTTTTTTTGTTCAATATAAAATGGGAAATATTTATTACAATAAACATTTTCTATCTGAGAATTCAGTATAGGCCATAGAGTATTTGCAAAAGTGAAATACAAACAGTTTGTTGTTTCTCGCCTGACATTGACCCAGAGAAAATCATCTAAAACTCTCAGCTCGGAGAAACAATGCTTCACCCGGAGTCTCCCGAGTCAAAATTCCCCAGGCCTCACACGCTACCATTTCTCAGCTCCCAACCCCGTACCCCAGACATTGCGCAAAATTGTCCACAAGTAGTTCCTTAGAAATACAAGAGGGTAGAAAAAGACACTACTTTAGAAAATATTAGCAAAGGTATGCCTTATTTGCCCGAAGACTATTGCGATAACGATAGCTTAGCCTTGGAAGTTAAGTTTTCATAAGAAAGAGAGCAGTAATAGAGTTTTCTCTCACCATTCTAAAATCTCTCCAATCTCTAGATTCTCCTCCAATGTTTGAAAATACTTATATGAATTTCAAATTTGTTTGAACATGTTCATTAATTGTCCTACTCAAATTGAACATTCGCATTTACTAAATTTCCCTCAAAGTGGTGAAACCAATATTTTTATTACGTATTTTCCTTGAAATCACATCAATATGTTAGCTGTTGCAAAACAGTAATTGTTTTAATTGAATTTGAGGCTAATTTACCTAAATTGAATCATCGTTATTAAAATTAGTGCTTATTAAAAATACGATTGTCTCCTCAACGACTGTGAAGCAGTTTGTAGAAAAAAAAATAACTCGAGGCTTTCTTTAAGCTATACAACATCGCGGCGATGTGATAGAATTTCAAATATCTTCCCAGACATAACATAAGATTTTGTATCCGTATACGAAGGTGGACAATTAGGATACAAGAATGGCCATTTGGTATGTTCGCAAGAGAATTTTAGAAATATGCAAGCAGTAGTTCTCGAGGGAAGGAGCATTCATTTTAAGTTTACACTTGCACATAACATGCAGCATTGAAAAAAACGTAATGAATGAGCGTACTTTTTTGCTAGAAGCTTAAATAACTTCAAGCGATACTAGTATCCGCTCGTACATAATTGATACAGGATACTATTATCTTGTCCTGACAAGTCTTGTACACGGTGCGATGGAACTATTTTGCAGGCGCGGAGGCTCACTTGGGAGCGGTCAGCGGTCACAGACTCGTTCGCCGTTTATTTACAATGAGATGTGAGAGTTTGTGCCTGTGCTTCCCATTATATTAGCAGGAAATGAGAAGTATTTACTTACGTATCATTTTAAAACAGTTGTGTTAAGTACCCTACATTCATATTTCGGGTAATCTTAGTGAAAAAAGGTTTATTCTTACTCTGGTGGCATTAGTTTTCATGCATCGTTAATTTATGTGCAGTTCTTTGTGTTGAAACTCATCATCCGTTAAGTATATGCAAAGTTTTCCTGGAGGATTTCCACTCATTAAGATAGCCAGATTAATTACCAACTAAGTTTTTTCGGTGATAGATACGGATTTCATTACTCTTATCAAATTCATAATTTGGCTAGAAGACTGTGATAGAGTTTTTTGAAAGGAGCAATGCCCACTTCTCGGCGGTTTTCAAGATTGTTGAGTTCTAAAAAAGAGAATCCGAGCAAATAAAGGAATCTCATGGTGAAAGATAGATGAGTGGATTTTTATGTTGAATATTAATTTCAATATCTATTTTGGAGCCTTGATGCAAGTATTTTGTAGCTGGAGACATTTATGTGTGGCCTTTCAATTCGTGAATGTGCCGGAACACATTTTAAAACTGAGAAAAACTAATAATTTCATAATTTTGTGGCTTGAGAAAAATATGATAATGAAAACATTATATGAAAAATGATCCAGTGATTTGTTTCAAATCGTTCTTAATTTTGCCAATGTTATTGTAATTCCAATTACTGTTTTCAAGTAAACTTTAATATTATTTTCATTTTGGCTTCGTGCCTCAAAGGAATTCTCCACCCAACGATGTGTAGTTTTCGCATTTAAGGAACTTTTATAGTCTTCTTGTACCTATATTAATTTTTTTCGTTGGAAGTACTTAATTGAACACAATTCTCTCAAAATTCATAATAAAATTGCTAGACTAGATTTTTGCAGACACAATTAGAATTAAGGATTAATTGACGCCATTAATTAATTATTTAGTCGCTAAGGTTCTTTACCGACTTTTCTTAACGCATACGCATTAAAGATACATTGTCTGTGAAATTTCGAATGCAGTGTTTATTAATATTTTTAATATGCATACAATACGTTCTTTTATGAGGAAGAAAGACATCATGGTGAATGGAGGAAGTGTACATTCGTGTATTTCAGAAAAATGTGCACATGTGATGAAACCCATTCCCAAGCAGTGATATAAGTTTTAATTGGCTATACATTTTTCAATTAGAGGTGGATGTGCTTACTTGAAATGACTGCATTCATATAGTTGTTTTAAAATTTTGAAGGAAGAAGATACGTATGAAACAAGAAATGTTGATTTTAGCCTCGACACATTCTGACATGTGCATCAAAGTTTGTTATGTATTTTTGCTTTAAGTAAAAATGAAGGTATATATAAGTACTTATTATTGCTTTCTTTCCTATCCTACCCTTATTTTTATTGCCTTCCTCCGATATTTGTGGTGTACTTAATAATATTTGGCCTGACTATGGAAGCCTGGTGTCCAGCAGATTGTAGGATTTTGTGCGTTTACGGTAATTTAACGAGTAATTAGCTATTTTTGTATCTGAAATTCATTGGAAAAATGTTTATATTTAAAAGCTAGTGGTAAAACGTGGAAGATATCGGCTATTTGGTATTTCTGCGCGCCTAGCAGTTGTATCCCTTCGTAAACGGTTCGTATCTGACTTTTAACGAATAATTATCGCGTTCGTACACGGTTTGGTATTGGATCGTATCTTGATACGAAAGGATACAACGGGTACTAGTATCCAGTTCGTCACTGGATGGTATCTGCATACGAATTAGATACGACGGAATCTGTGCTATCTGGGATGCTACAACCTTTCCAGATAATTAACGTTGTCACTTATTCCAGGGTTATTTATCCTTTCCTCTTAGTCAATGGCCAACATGCATCGCAAGAATAAAACAAGCACTCGAAATCAGTGCTCCACAAGAAATATATAAATACTAGTTATTCCGTCATCGAGATTCAAATCTTCGCATTATACTAAATAATTTTCTAACGTCGAAGACATACTAAAAGCAGTGAGCAATTACTATTACTAGGTTGGGTTTACACTGGCAAGTTAATTCCGCAAGATTCTTCTTCAAGAGTTTGCGGAGGATTTTACTTTGACGAAAAAGTTTCACGAGTTATTAGTTACCGCTTACATTGGCAACAATACGCTTCTGCAAGCGACTTGCCGAAACTTTTTTAAGTTCTGCAAACTGACTTTTAATCCTGCAGTGTACCTCAGAATTCACATACAGCAAGTAACTTTCGCAATAAACTTGCCAGTGTACACCCACCTTTAGAGATGATCTGCCCGTAAAGTCAATTTTATGTGGAATTAGGGATATCTATGCTGCCTTTCACAGATGCTGACCCTTTTATCCTGGCTAATTGCATTCTTTAGTCCGTCATATGTCCTCCGCCTCTTAATCCCATCCATAAAACCCTTTTTCTTCCTTCAAATTTTCCATTTACCCAACCTACTCCTTTCTTTCACAGTCTTCTGCCAATGCCAATTATTATCTGCTTCTACCACACATTCACCCTCCTCTCATTCCCCTCCAGCAGTTTCCTCTCCTCAACTTTCCTTCTCGTTCATTTCATATTCTTTAGCATTTCCTCGCTCTCCATCCACCACACTTTAACCATTTTCCTTAACACTCACTTCTCTAACGCCTGCAACCTATTTAAATTCACTTTACAGCGCCATACAACGCTACATTCCATATGAAGCTATTTGCAAACCTTCTCTTCATAATCTTTTCCAAGGAATTCGTCATCAATTTTCTCCTATTTGCACCTTCTTTACGTACAAAATCCTCCTAATTATTTTAATCTTTTTCCTTTTAATATTTTTAGTATAATGCCCTTTGTTTTCCAAAGAATTTGAATTTACGAATTGAGTTGCACGAACTTAATTGCCTGCGAACGAACTGAAAACATTAGTTCCTTGCAAATGTATTTCACGAACACTCATTAGTAGTTTTAGCAATTTAGAGATATATTTAGAAATAATTTCGTTTTTTTTTGCTCAGGAACCGACCCTCGCGCAGTTTGATCCCTTTATCAGCTAGCTGCTCGCTTGCAGTTTCTCAAATGAGTCCCTACAGAAAGATGATGTATTTTTAAAAGAATGTCATGCCGCACCGCAGTCCGCAGACCTTTGCCGATCGAACTTTCCTCATCTCCTCCGCCATCACTATGAAAGACTTCCCCCTCTGCTCCGGATATTCCGGACCAGCGTGCCGAGCGAGGCGGCGGATGATGGGTTGATGACCGGGAAGAACCCGCGCTCGCGAGGGGTGCTTGTCGCATCAGGGAACGGACGTCGATGTGTTGCCGGAAAGAGGCCTCCTCCCCGGCCTGCCTCTCTCTTTCCCCCCTGATTGGCCTTGCGTAATGATATGGCCGTAATTAACAGTAGCAGAGGAAGTAAGCGCATTAATGTGTTCGGAACGACTTTTGCTTAGGTAAAGTTTTGCGTGAAACTATGAACATATTATTACTCATGATTAAAGAGAAACTTAGTACTTTTCTACAAATTTTTTAAGGAACGACGCGTTTCACCGATTTTCGGCATCGTCAGGTACAGAACTTCTACGAAGTGAAGGCTGCCACGGTCAAGTTTATTTGAACACATTGTTTTTTATCAGTGATATCTATAAATTAAAGTCAATTAAATCGCATCATATCGTATTGTTTTCTTGGCAATTCTATGCTATTTTAACACAGTCTTATGGAACATGACATATGTTTCGTAAAAATTCGATAATAAGTGTAAATATTTTTATCTAAACGCAATATAATTCATTGATTAATATTATAATTGTTTAAGAAAAATTTCAAGGATTCACAACGAGTCCAATATTCAAAACAAAAACATTTCAATATAATATCGTCTGAATTTCGAATAACGGGCCCGATAACTCTTGCTATATCATGCTTTCACTAAGGAAAAAAATTAAAATAAAATTCTGGAATCATTACCATTCCTGCCTGTATGGTGATTTCCAACGCATAAATAGACACACTCGAATGAAATGTGGCCACAAAATGTTTTTTTTTCGTTTTCCTTTAAAATGGTATTAAAATGTGCTCACAATGACTCACTATTACCACTTACCCAACTACCTTAAGCATTGAGTTGCTATTTTACATTATAGGTTTTTTATGGGGATATGAGTGGCCTAGGTTTGGTTCTAACTGAAAACAGTGTGCAATATACTTCAGAAAATTAAGGGAGAACAAAATTAATTTGAATAAAAATGACCTCATCATCGAGTAGCAGTAAGAGAGAGATAATCTTATTTCACATTTTTGCAAAGCTTCGGAGTAGATGTTGTTTCACAGTAGCAATGCATCGTATATAATTTGTAGCTAGCGTTTAAGAGCCATTAAAGAAAGAGTTACGTAGAATTGACACTAGAGAAAAAATCCATTAGTGCCAAAAATTGAACCACGGATCTTTGGCTGGCCAATGCGCAACCAAGTGCTTAGATTGAAGGTCCAAGAAGATGTACCTAGACATCTTCTTCCGATGTGAATGTTTTCGAATCCTTCATTTGTCAAGGTGTTCTTACGAGGTACTGATAAATGATGCTACGGAGTACTTTTATATTTGTAATTATTATTTATTTGATGATTTGAAGTACCTATGTTATCTATATGAATGCCTGATCCCCACCTAAGTCTTCGAAAGCCCTTCGGCATCGTAGGTGTTTTAAAGACACGATTGTGTTCTGGGAACGTTCATACTAAGCTTACTTATCTGAAAACCATTGTGAATGTACCACCTTAAAGCCAATGTGAACGGGACATTACAAAAAAGATTTCGTTTCAAACTAAATATTTATTCCTGATTTATCTTAATCTAGTTCTTTTTTCCGATGAAGTGTAACATTTATAAGAAATTATCTTTAAAATAAATTAAAAATACGTCAAAATACTTATTCAATTCACTAAAATAAAATAAAATGGCTGCTGTCCTCACATCCCCTGCCAAGCTCCCTTGCGGCGGCTCCCTTGGTAAAACGTAGATATAAAAGTGATCGCTCCTTTAGATATTGGTCCCTTTACCGGAACATCTCCGTCCAACCTTTCGCTACAAGATTCTGGAGCGTGGCATCTCTTTTGTACTACAACTCCCATCCCCTCCCCCTCTGCACCCAGATGACCCCAATAGCCTGTTTACTTCCTTTTTTATACCATTTTCCCGTTCCCGAGCATCTCATGGCATTAAGATGCCATCGGGAGTCTATTCTTTCCTTACTGACGTTGCTTCCGAATCTATTTCTCATTCCCCCACACGACTCCATTTCCTGCTTTACCCGCAACTCCCGGAGCTTCACTATTATCACATAGATCCATCCTCTCCTTTTTGCCTACCTTTTGTCTTCCCTCTGTAAAGGAACATTATCCCGGTATTAACTCTCTTATTCCCACCCCGATGGCCGTTCGGTTCTCACCTAAAGTCGCCGCCTTTCCTCGCACTCTCCAAAATAAAACAAACAAAAGCAACGATGCAATCCACGATTGACATTGCCATATTCTTTACGTTTCATCGGTGTGTTACTTGTGGGTCTGAGTGAGCCCTAGACAGAACTTTTTAACAAGTAAAAACATGCAGTTCAATAATGAATACGAAACTGTTGGTAAGTTACGCGGACATATTCGCTAAATGGTTAAGCGGATATGTAACATCAGTCGAGGATATATTCAGGTAAAAAAATGTGTCTAATACAATTTTATATAAGTTTTTTTAACTGGTAGGAACGAACTGATAGGTCATTGCGGAAAGGGAACTGGTCTTTGTTAAGAGGGAATGGGTAAGTCATCTCTCACAGGTATGGATAATTGAAGATCTAATGCACATTCATTATTCATTTAAAAATATGGCTCACATTTCAATGAATGAGGAATTATTAATACAGTTCATACAAGCATTATGTTTTGTTTCGGTATTATAATATATTCTCAGGTTTTTAATTTTTAAGTTCCCTATATTTCTCACATAGTTTACCAATAAACAAGTGTAGAATGATATGATCTAAAAAAAAAATGCATTCCCAATTTCACCACGTTTAGGATTTGTTATCTAGTTACACTCGCCAAATGTGTTTTTCATAAGCTCCGAAATCATCAACGAGTAAAAATCTAAGAATATTTCTACACTGTCCTAGAAACAATGATTTACAAAAATAAATGTGGGCCATTTTTGTCAGTGAAGATAGAACAGTCATGCAATGATTCAAAAAAACTTCTTAACGCAGTAATATTCTGCTGTTGGTGATCGGCTTACTTGGAGAACATTCCTTCTTTCAGTGTTATCCATTTTCTCAACTTTTTTTGACGTTATGAAATAGAACCCTGGCCACTTTGCCACACATATATATTTATTATTAATTTCAATTATTTATATGACGATTATTGTAAAAATAATCTTTCTGTCCATAAAATGGTTGAACTACACTGCGTTGTCATTCGTCCGGAGGCTGATATTGGCGTTATTATTACCTGTCAAAATCTACTTAGCAAAACATCCCTTAGTCAAATAGTCTAAATTTTTAATGGAATCAACTAATCTTCAACCTCCTTCTATATCGACAAGGCCATAATTTGTATGTCTTGTTTAAGATTCTGACGTAATTTCCGGTGAAATATGTACAAAGAGTTTCACCTTTTTGAAGTCATCCGCAAAATTAGGGTAAGAACCGGCCTCTTGACTGGAATTCTGTCTCACACGCTAGAGAGCCGTGGGCGTCGGTCTTAAAACGAATATATTCTGGACTTGACTAAATGAGATGACGTATTCAAGGTGCCTTCGGTGGAAATCTTGCACATAGCGGTGCAATTTCTCCCTTGACAGCAAGTTGCTGGCGTCATCTTTTTGATTAAATCTCAGCCACGGAGGTGAGTTCATTTCCGCAGTGCGTCGAGGATTGCAAAACGAAAAGGCCGAGCGAGAACGGACTGCTTGCCCGAATATAGCTCTCGCAAAAGTTCACGGCGCTGCACAGTGGACGATTTTGGGACATGAGCTACGGAACCTTTAGAATGCTGCAAAATTGGGGAGGAAGGAAGTTAAATGTGTGGATGGCCAGTCAAAAAACCTTTTTAATTGTTGCCACCAGAAGCACTTCGAGATGCGGGATGACTCGCCGCTACTTCCCGTCCCGTTTCGATCTTTTCAAAATGAGACCTCCAAATAGATTCCCTTGAAGGGTCATAGTGGTGGTTGATTTTAAATGTTTGCGTGCTAGCCTCCTGAAGAGGTCCTGACTCACGGCGCCGAAGGCACGCACAATTGATCCGTTCCGGTGGGCAAAGCCCACCCCAACCGGTTCATTAACTATCAGCAATATGTGACATATGATGTGAACTTTTTTGGTTCGGTTAAGTAGTTCTGTTCCCCGGTCTCACTCTCTCTCGTTGCCTCCTTCTCTACCCCTCCGTCCTTTCCCTTCACCCCCTCCAATTCTACCTGACACTTCTTGCCACGCAGGTCTGTGCCAGTAACTTAAGCAGGAGCTGTAAAACTCTGGCTCTTACATCGCGATGGATTAAGAAGGGCGGTGAGATTGAAGCAGTAAGGAATGTATGGATTCAATGCGGCGGGTTGTGTTGTAAAGGGCGTAAGATAATTTTGCTTCATTTCAAGGGCTGTTACCTAGCCAAACACTAACAAGAAACTTACCATGAATCCTTTAAAATATTGAAGTGAGTGAGAAAGACCAGGTAGCCTTGTGTTATGTGGATTATTTAGCTAAGCCTCAGGTTCGTAGTTCGATACTGGGTACAATTTCTTCTAATGGAACATTCGTCTCTTATCGGGTGTTATTGAAACTTTACTACCATTTCTTCGTCAGCGTTTGGAGATTTTAGAAAAATCCATGTATTACAACGAGGTAGAGACAAGAGTTAACATCTTTGACGGGATAATGATTCAATGTGAGGTTATCAGTTTGTCTTCCACATATTCCTTACATCCATCATAGCAACACGTCTTGTATTTAAAATTGTGCGATCTTAGTTAACAAGGTAGAGCAGTATGGAGGACATAAAGGCAGAGTGGACTTAAGAGGCATATCACCTTTTTTTACTGCGTCTACCCCAAAAGGGTGCGGTGTAATGAGTAGGTATGTCTTATATATGTTTATCAAGTTTCAGGACAATATTTATAAATTTATTAAAAAAATATTGCAACTTATTAGCCATTATTTTTTTCAAATTACTAGATAGTAAAATTATAAATGAAATTCTGGTAAAAAAAGTGCCTTTTTACGGAAGAAGGTTTTTGAAATAACTTTAAAATTTTATCGCAACTTAGATTCTCTCTTGTGTCAAAGAGTCAAACTTCTGGTTTTCCTCCGTGATGATTGGGCTTTAGTTTCCATGTCATACTCGTTAACCTATATTTCTTAACCTGAAATTACAGTTGGTAAGGAATGTTTCCTCATTGCTTGACCTATCAAGAAGATTCTGGCTGGCTTCTTCTAACCAAGTTAGTTTTTGGGTCTCTGTCAATACTCGGGACTAATCACAAGATTGCCGAGCTCGAAAAACATCATTTCACAATAACAGATGCAGCTCTACGACGAGTCCATGTAACAGTAATCTACTAAAAGGAAGTTATTGTAGGTTTTTCTGCAAAAATGCCAACCTATATGTTGCGTGGCGATATAATAACTGATAGTTGCGTATTTCGAACAGTCCTAGAGACTTTTGGACATACCTTTTAGACACCGAGTAGATTTGATTTCCTTTGTTAGAAGTGCCATTTCTCAGGTACCCCTCAGCACACTTTCAACGATTTATTCGTAATACCTACTCAAACCACCTCTAGACCTCTGGAACACGGGCTGGATCCCCATCCTCAGTACTGTACTAATGCACAAACCTGATGAATTCCCATCTCAGAGTGAAATTTGCCGGCCTCGGTGGCGGCGGGGTAACGTTCTCGCCTGCTAACCCCAAGGTCGCGGTTTCGAATCTCACCTGTGGAGGATTTTTCACTTCCCAGGGCATGGTTGCGTGTGCTCGTCCATTTTTAATATTGTTAATACCCCAATATAAAGACCAATGAGTGCTGTTTTCGGTGGTTATTGAAAATAAATAAATAAATAGTTATTTTATCACTTCATTACTTCGCATAAAAAACCTCGCACTGTGGTTCGTCTCGGCTGCACGGTGTAGTGACGACTGATAGTCGCGTATTCCAACCAGTCCTGGAAAGTTTTGAGCATGCCTCGCATGTATGTTAGTTTCAGTGTATTGGACCATCTCGGTAGCTGCGTCTCTTGCAGCTGTCTGGGCATTGGCTGTTTTTTTACCACTAGTAGTGGGCAGGAGGCACACGTATAGTGAATCTTGATGCCGCCCAAAAATTAAGTTGTTTCGGTGAGGGCGCTAACTCTTCCTCTTCTTTTCCTGAGTTACTCCTTACCATATCCACACACGTCTTCCCGATAACTTATATCCGATCCCTCCTCTTCCAAGGGTGCAATTTTCATTTCGCCCCGCCCCCTCCTTTCCCCCCTCCCCCCCCCCCAGTCCTCTGATTCGCGATTCTGGGTCTGGAAAATTGAGGCGATTAAATTAAAACCAGTTCCCGTGTTGTGCTCTCTCTCTAGAGCAGGCATCAATCTCCATACGTTTTACTTACCCTAAAAAAAGGGGGTAATCTCTCCTTTTCCCAGACGCAGAATTTTTCCACGACGACCGAGAAAATAACACGACCCGACTGAATTTTCTGAACATTCTCATCGCGTCATGTGGTTTGGAAATTCCTGAGCCGAGGTCAAGGAGAAATGGGAGCTCTCGTTTTGCGATTTTTTTTGTCTTAGGAAAGAGGGTGTAATTTTAAAGGGCGCCAAGATAGCATTTACCGCCTAGATAGTAATTATTACCTGCGCGAACGCTGGAATTCCGTGAACATACACCCACTTCTCTCACTGCTCCTCAACTGTTTTACTTATTTCAGGCATAATTATTTTAGGTATGTACCTGGCAATTTAGAGCGGGTTGCAAAATTTTCTCAAATTATTTTGTGTGCAATAATTTATTATTTTATGGTTTTTATATCATTGTCTCTTAGTCTCTTAAATTCCTCGCAGTATTTTTAAAAAATTTTGGTCTTTAGCATATTTCCTCTCAACCTGATAAATGTACATTGGTAGTTAATATTTCTGTATTTATGACGGTAGGAAATTCAACAAAAATTGTTGACTTATATTGGTGAACTCACTTTCGGAATACCTACGCGTTATAATCATCTATAAATGCTTTTAATTAAAATATTTGGCATAAGCATTTCATCTCATAGCATAGAATATAGAATAATTTATTTTTTACCCCATATTTATTGTTAGAAGGAAATATAGAATGTCGATTTCTTTATTTTTTAATAGCCTTTTATCTATTAATATTAGCCATTCTAAGGCTTTCACTAATATAAATATTAAGGCTCTTTGATGCTGAAATTGATTAAAAATTTGCATGAATATGATTCGGGTTCTTGCGTGAAATAGAAATCTAAAGAGGTTAAGTTGGACTTTTGAGTTCCTTGCTCATCGTGGCATAAATTGTTCTGATTACTTTCCACTTCCATGGCTAATTTTGTTCCTTTTTTGCAAATTATCTAAACCTAACCAATGACGTTAAAAATCATTGATTCGGCAACTTTTGAGCCAAGCTCGATAGCTGTTTAGATTGAGAAAGCATCCGCAGTACAGCAGAGAGAGTTTTTCACCATTACACTTGGATTAAAGTTCCTTCGTATTGCTGAATTTAGTAAACATTATCTTCAAATCTTGTCCTTTGCCTTTCAAGTATTTCTATTAGATATATTTTGAACCCTTGAATTACGCTCGGAAGCTGCGAGGTGCAGCTCATTACTGCGGCACAACACATTGAGGTTTGGAGCCCAAGATAGCAAATAGCGTCTTCCATATTTGCCCATTTTTCCTCAAATTAGATTGAAAGTTTTGAGATAATTTTTATTCTGAGAAGTTATAGTTGTATTTGGAAAATGGAATTTGGAACTTGGTGGAATTCAGAATTAATTTAATTAAAATAATTATACTACGTGTATACGTTGGCGGAATTATTTAGGAAGATGGCAGAAAAGATGAAGAGCTAATAAGGCGTACGAATGCCTGAAGGGAAGTCGTTTGTATCAAGGAATTAGCGTTTTTTGGGTTGCCAGAATCGCAGTGTACAAAAGTTTTCTTCTCCCAACGTTATTATATGGCAGCGAAACCTAGGTTAGGATTAGCATATCAGTATTCTAAATGCAGTGTGAATGGCGATATCTGATAATGGGTATGCGGTAAAAAGTGTTAGGAATGAGTGGGTCATCAGAGAGCGTGTGTTGGATGCTCCAGTAATGGACGTGTATGAAAGGATTGTGATTCGAGGGTTTGAATATTTTGAGAGAATGGTTGAGAGTTGAAAAATGTAATAGATGTGTGGTAGTAGAGTGAATGGTGTGAGATAAAGAGTTTGACCAAGAAATTTATGGATAAATCTTGTTGGAGGAGACTATAAATGGAAGAGATATTAGAATTTGAAGAATACGAGAGCGTGTATGAAAAAATGCATGACTGCAAGAGAATTGAAAGAGGTATGCAAGGTATTATGGAAGAAATTATTAAAAGAGGTCCAGTTTTCTAGAACTTACGGCAATTACTAGGTTCTTTGAATTTGCCTACTTCGAAAGAGAATGTCGTATTGGGTACGTATTCATAAATACTTAGTATTTTCCAAACTGTATCTCGACCGTTTTGAACGATATGCCCGCTTCATTACCAAGAGAAATACAGCAGTAGTACCCTAATTAAGTGTGGAATATACGAAGTATAGTTATAAATTAGTTTAACCATGCGGGGAACTCCTGCGCTTCCAAGCCCACACAGCTAAGGCTTTTACTGTATCATTTCGTAGTCTAATGACCGCAAGACAGCCAAACAGACACAAAGGATGAGTTGGAAGAGTGGCGATGCCGCCAATCTCACTGCCACTTCCCCCCCAAATCTTGGACGAACAAAAGGCGGGCGACCGGCGGCACTTCTGGACCGCGAGACGAATTCCGGAAGAGACCGAAGACCGCCCACACCGCCCCTTTCTCCTCCTTTTCATCCACTCCCAACCCCTGTTCCCTCCAGCTCCCCTTAGTGTTGCCGTCATTCTATCTCCTCCTCCTCACAGTCTATCCACCTCTTCTCCATTTTCTCTTTTTATCATTTTGCTCTCTCCTCCAACCGTCACCTGCCAACCGCCTCTCCTTCTTCCAACCTCCCCGTTTATTATCCTCCCCTCCCCACTCAGAATCCACGTATCCGGCTTTCCTTATAAGGATCGAGGGCTATTTTACCCTAAATTCTCTTTGTTACAACAATCCCTCAGCACCATTTAAGATTTAGTAATGAAATGGGTTTCACAGACAGGTATTGTTGGTGTAGTGCTAAACCGAAGTAATGCGACGAAAATATTTCTAGAGCAAACAACGTTATACAAAGCAATAAGGCATGCTATATTTATCTCCGGTGTGATTTAGGGGATATCAAGAGTGGCATTTAAATGTCTCTTATATTACTGATTGCATTTATTTTTATTTAACCTTTTTTTATATTATTACCTCTAAGCAATCATTAAATCTGTTTTGTAATTTTTTTATTATTTATCATACCATTTTTCCATGCTTACCATTTCTCTACTTATGATGAATGATTTTTCAACAAATATAGATCCCTGACATTGGTGAACCCAATTTCGGCAACTGAATATGAATTCAAAAACATAATTTATAACAATTATCGATAACGATATTTTCTATGGATGATAATGTAAACTTTCCATTGATGGAGTTTTTATCTGAAAATTATTTTACATAATTGCAATCTTTTTCGGTCGGCTGGCCTAAAACTTTATGCCAATATCTTATGGTGTATTTGCTTATCAGCGGTTGAGTCATGCAATCACATAGTGTAATTAGTTTTTTTTACATTGAAGAAAATGACCTTCATAAAGCTCTTGATTCTTAAAAGACAGAACGATATGTGTCATGAATTTTTTAGATGTTTTACCATAGTATTAGCTTATTTTCTTGAAGATTACATACATAGGATTACAACATAGCTACTAAGGATGTGCACAATCCCTTAAAAAAGAAATTTCGTTAGATTGTTCGTAAATTCCATTTACTGTGATGAGGAGAGGGAAAAATTTCAGTGTGATCTCACACTATACCTGCGTATCTATTTGCTGTCGTTTATCCCAACTCATTTTTTCTTAAAATATTGAACAAAAATAATTTGCTTCTACAGCATTTGACTGCTACGATGTAATGTGTCAGTATTAGTAATTTAGAGCAACAAGAGAAGGGGGTTGATAAATATCTACGAATTCTTCATAGCAGAAGAATTATGATAATCGAACTTGTTATGCAATGAATGAAAGCGATCCGTTCCCTTAAACGAGATTTCTGTATCGTTTTTTTCCTCTGGGTACAATCATTTGGCTTACAGAAAACCTATCATTTTCTTGGCATGAGAGCAAGCGTACCTATGCAAACAGATATGCGATCGTGAGTATTAATAATGCAATTTTCTCCCTGAAAAAAAAAGACACGGAAACAATAAAAAAATATTTGCTCGAGTTAGAGAGTGTTTGGGTAACTCCTTGGATTTATCCATAATGTAAAAGTTAGGATTCAAAAAGTGGAATCTTAAATGAAAGAACGTAATCCCTTTGATGTCCCAAAAAATACTCTTTTGAAACTTTACAGCAAATGGTGCACTCAGCCTCTTTGTATCTTATCTTCATCCCGGTGCGAATCTCAACTCACTTGCTATTCCAAACGGGTGGCCACTGACCCAAACACTTCTCTCACCTTCCGATGAGTGAAAATATGCAGATTCACATTACGGACCCTCTGCCATTTCTCCCGCCGCCTTCCTTCCATTCCCCCTATCAACCCCTTCCCCTCTCTCTCCCTTCAGAAACTATCAAGCCATCAACCTGAATGTTGTTTGTTTTTCCGTTTTTTTTTGTTCTTCCCCTTCTAAATCATCCCAGACAGCGCTACCAAGAAATGTTGAGGAATCGTTGAATTCGCGCGAATTATAACAGCAATAATCTTCATACTACCCTAAGAAATATAAATTTCAAAGTATTCGTCAAATAAAAATTGGTCAGCATTTAAGAAATCAGAATATAGTGGTAAGATTATTACACTCCAAATATTTCTCTATAGAATGAAGTACTTTCGATGTACCAAGAGTAAATAACAAATTTCAACCTTGACAAGGTGACATCCCTGGCCCATGGGGAAAAGATATTTACGCATTAAAACTTTAAACATTGAATTGTTTAGTTATTTTGGATAATCTGCCCTATAGAATTCTTATGAATACGCAACCAGGTCTTAGAAAGACAAGAAAACATGTTTTCTTTTATAACACACTTATTATGACCAATCACTTTCAAAATTTCTTTTATATTAATAATGTGACAACAATTAACAACAATCGTTCTTTTTCAAGCTGATTTTCTCACAATTTACACCTAAAAATTATCAATCTCCTAAAAATAACTCACGATAAAAGAACTGACTGGCGTTCTATATACTTCTATACGTACGTCACAATAAAGCAAAAAAAGTAATGAGAAATTATAATAAGTATTATCAATAAAATATTCTTTACGATATTTATGGATCCGGAAGTATTCTGAGTTATAAATACGAAACTGCTCGTTCAAAGCCTGCGATATACGACTCATTTTACTTCTTGAAATTTCACCTCTCCTACTCTTCTACCTCGTTCTTCTGTCCTCTAACTCCACAAAAAGCATCACGCCATCCACCTTTGGGTTGTTTGTTTTTCCCGATTCTCTTTTTTTATTCGTTTCTCCTCTTTCTAAATCACCTACCCGTCCCAGCTATCACGCGTCTCTCGTCCAACCCCACCACCTCTTGTTGCACGCCTCTCGTCCATTTCCCTCCACCTCGCCCGCTAACCCATGCCCTCCTAAGTGATGCCCGCGCGCCCTTTGAGATGCGAATTTCCACTCCGAGCCGCGCACGGCTGGTTCCGGCCTCGCATGGTCCACGCGTTTCTTTTTTTTTTGCATCACCTCCCGGTTCATCTCCATTCCTCTCTCCGCGGCCTCTATTTTTCAATCCTTATTGGGGTGTGGGCGAATGGCAGTAGTCGTGTTGTTTTTTTATTCTTTGCGTTTCTTTAGCGCCTCAGTGAATCCTGGTTTTACGATGAATCCATTTATTTTTTTATTCATCGTCAGCTTTACTTCCCTTCTCGTTTTCGGTAGCTTACCACCAATGGTGACGGAGTTGAAGCAGAGTGAAAAGTAATTCGAGCTTCTAGCAGGAAGTCTCTGGTTCGTATCCAGGAGAGACTTCTGGGTCTCTTTCATCTTAGCCTTTTTAATGCATGTGAACGCCACACAGTATTCGGCGATTTTTAAGAGAATTTCTATGTTAAAGAATAGAAGTATTGCTAATATGTCAACTCCTCAAAATTTATCGATACCATTGCATCGTCTACTTTACTTCTATGATAGATTATTTCAAAGAAGAAAAATTATAGCTTCTATGGTAGAGATTGGAGCTACTGACAGATTGTCTCGGGTTCAATTCCAGAAGTGAGAGCGCTGGATCACACCCAATCAAACCCTTTTACTATATGTGAACAAAGCACAGTGTTCGATATCCTTTTAGGTAACGTATATCTCAAGGAAGAAAGTTGTAGGTACAATGTTCACTTCGCAAATATATTTATCTCTTTTTATCGAATAATTTCATTAATTAATGGTCGTTCAATCCTAAGATTAGTTGACTACAGCCCTCCATTATTCCCTATCTAATGCTACTTTCCTTACTCCCTGGTAGTTCTTCTTATGTACTTCCCTCTTTGTGTGGTTTAGGTATCCTTTGGCCTTCCATTTGACCTTTGGAAAGCCCTTGGCCTTCCTCTTGTGACTATTTTTCCTTCAATTATATTCTTCTCAAACCCATTGTGCCTCAGGTTGTGTTCAATCCATCTGGTTCTTCTTTTCTGTATCTATAGTGGTCCATTTAGTCCTCTCCTCTTCTGCTCCTCTTAAAAAGTTCATCATTTCCTATTTTATACGTCAATTTGATCTTCATTATCCTCCTCCAACACCAGGTTCCGGAAATCTTCTAATCTTTTCCGGTCTACTTTTCCCATGGTCCATGCTTCTGATAAATCGAGGGCCACGCTCCACACGAATGTTTTCACATACTGTTTCCTCGTTAGTGACCTTATCTTCTTTGAGCATAGTATTTGCCTTTTCACCATGAACGCTTTATTGGCTATTATATGCCTGATGTCCGTCGAATACTTAACTTACTTATGTTTACGTGTGCAGAATGTTACACCCAGTGGCAAGGATATGGTAGCTGAGTGAGCATAGTGTGGACCTGATGAGAGAATATCACGGGTTCAAATCCGGGAGAGAAAACTTTGAGTCATCTCCAGCTATATCCTTTAAATCTATCCGAACGAAACACAGTTTTAAGGACTTGTATGGAATTTCTATCTCGAGGAAGAAAATTTTTAGCAAATATGTTAACTCCAAAAATGAAATAATTTCTCGCTTTCTATATTCCACACTTCTTAATTTTCCAACGGTTTCTACATACAATGTTTCAAGGATGAAAATGACGCTGTATGTCGAAACCATGGTCGGTAAAAATAAAAGTGTGGAATGTACAAAGCGGGAAATTATTTCATATGCCGCGTTTCCACAAAGTTAAGCCTGAAACTGTAACTGAACTCAAAAAAAAATTAATTATTCCTTTGCATCGTCTGCTTTAATTTCCTTCTCATCTCTTGAAGCTTGACATCAGTTGGCGACTTTGTTGAAGCTGCGTCGGTAAAAATGGAGTTTAAACTAAAGAAAAATCCAAGTTGTCAATGAAAGAAACGGAATTTAGACTCCAGACTTTGACATTCTGGTAATCCAGGTAACCATTAACAGGGAGAGTTTAAATCACGCAAACACGTGCGACTCGTGAGTGTTTACGAGATTTAAAATCACCCTAACAATGGTAACCTGGATGACCGAAATGCATGTATGAATGTCAAAATTCCGTTTCTTTTGTTGTCAACTTGGATAAATATTTAATTTTAATTCGTTTTCAATTGCTCTCCTTTTGAAATAGAGAACGGAGTAGCTAGCAGGATGTCTCGGATTCGACTACGGGAGAGAGAATCTAAAGTCAGTTCCAGCAAAAAACCTTTTTATCTATGAAAACAAAATCGATAGTTTCGAGCACTTTTTTATGAAATATCTTTCTGAATGACGAAAGTTGTAGCTACTACGTTAATTCCACAAAATTTAACTGCACCTTTATCAGAGGGTTTCCGCGTCGTTTGACGTGGATGTGTAAAGGCCGTTTTACACGGGGCACGTAATTGCACAATCTGATGTATGTTCGAACGTGCATTTCAAATTGCGTCGTGTAAAGCGGTGAAATGCTAGAACGCTTGCGCAAATGCATGAACGCGAGATGGCAAAATAGCCCCTGTTCTAATTCCGAGCTCGCATTCTCGCAATTTCAACAAATTTTTTTCCGATAGATGTCGCAGTAGTAGGGACCGGAAGAAGCTGAGTGACGATGAGTGCTTGTTGTATTGGTGGATTGCATTGTGTGCTGTTGTTGTTGCTTGTTGTCCTTTGCGGAATAAGTATGAGCTGGTCACACAAGGACGTGTGACAACAGGTCAACAACGATGCGCACAGAATTTCGTTTCTTCTTTGTTCTAACAAGTGACTCGCTACTCGCGCACTCAACAGACGACGAAATTTCGTGCATGAATGCTTGCTTACCAACACCGTGTAAAGCTACCGCTAAAGGTAACGCATTCGTCTGCGCAATAATTATTGCACGCAAGATTGAGAAATGAATGCAGTGCTAACCTGCGCAATGATGTGCCCCGTGTAAAACGGCCTTAAGAGCTTTCGGGATTTCCTTCTCGTGGTGTCTATTCCTGACAACAATGTCTAAAGCCAACCGGCTGACGTTATCAGGCCGGAAACGCCCAAAAGCTGTTACACATCATATGTACACCTGTATCTACCAACGAGCCGAATTTATACGGTATATGATAACTTTTATGTTATCTTTTCAAATCATCTTATTAAAATTCTAAAATTGATTCATTGTACGGTCGTGGATGTATAAACTCATTTTGCCGAATCAAAATTGCAGCTATAATTTCTTCTCAAGCTTTGCTATTTTTTAATTGAGAAACAAGGAAAATTCAAGTATAGGTAGATAATTGAACATTAATGACGTGGAACTCATCTTATGGATGGGGGTAATCTCGCGAAATCGTAGCGACACGTGACAACCGACATCTGGACGGATAGAGAAGACGGAAGAGTGCGATTGAGGAGATGAGAGAGCCTACTTGTGTGTGCTTGTGTGCGTTATGCCTCCGTGCGCATGCATATACGCACCTATACCTGATGATACGCACCTAGCCAAGTGATGAGAGACACAACAGAACAACGCACTTATCCAGCAATTGATTTGTTTTTTGGTTACGTACATACAAGCGCTTCGAATAAAGTCACAATTATATCACCGGGATGTGGTGGTTTCATATGAATATTATAAGCCGATGTGTATTTCATGTAATCATCAATAATGTAGGTATTAATATAATTTCCATATTCTTAGTTTAATAAATGTTAATTAAATTATACATTTTATTTTTATCAAAGACTGTGTACTCCCCACTGCCAGTCATATCCATACTTAGTCCCGTGACCGCTATACCTTCTTATTTAACATGCATTAATCATGCCTTCAGACGAATATGAATCTTCCCCTACATAAAGTACTCGTTATTTCATTTTAAATTAAGGGATTTGTAAGATATGAATCTGGTGATTTAGTTTATCAATTAGTTCAGTATAAATAATTGAAAAACACCCGATAACATAAATGAATAAAGCCTCTTCGTACCCACAAATGTCAGTATCTTGTTGCTCTTTTATGTACAGAATTTCTTTTGAGTATTTAAGCGCAGTTGTGACCTTCCCGTCAAACTGAGTGGTCGTGACTGCTTCGTTGAAGTGTCTCACTCCGTCTGTTGACTCGAGTGGAAGACTCGAAACAGCTTCGTTCTCTTTCAACACGGATATGGTATTCTGTCCCCTTCGTTTTCCGAAACATTCGATGATGACGAGAATACGGTTCTTAATTGCCTCACCTGCCGACGCACCTTTACAAAGACCGGAAAGCCTTGGTCGTCAATTTTCATGACAAAGGAAGTCGTTTGAGGGCGTTGCTTTTTACGAGTCCTAAAGTTCCTCTTAATCGAGCTCGTCAAAGCCACGTATTTTAATGAGATATCATTAATGCCATGTCTCGTTATTTGTGCAGGAATTCAGTTTGTTTGTTCATTAATTAACGTATAATGCTGGTTTAACTACTTCGGTCATTCTGAACCTGGAAAGCATGATGGCAATCCAGCCAGTCACATTAATCCCAGTAGGGAATGGAAGATAATGACTGTTCAAGGAAGAAAGTATTTATTATTTTGTGCTTTAATAGTTAAGTTATTTTTAACCTATAAATTTAAACTAATTACAATCATAGGTGGTTGTTATTTGCGCATTAAGTGAAAATTTTGTTGCTTTCATAATACCTCTGTTTTAAGAATTCATTATTTTACATACGGTGTATTCTTTGATGTGTGAAATGTTGAGCAATGGAAGAGTTGGATGAATCCTGCACAAATCAGCTTCATCACGAGCAAATTTTTCATACCTTAAATTCAATCCTGGCTTTAGGTACTTCAGGTTACTTGCTTTTCTCTTACCTTACTAAGTTCTAATTTAAAATCCATTTTTGAGGATATTTGGACTCTGATAGTATAGTGTTTTTAATTTTTTTGCTCGAACTTGCAAAACTAAATCTTCACTTTTCACAAAACTCAATCCTCACACATACTTTTCTAATTTTACTGTACATTTCACGTTAGTGTATGGGATTATTTTTATCTTTTTTTCTTCGATGATCTCTTCCATGATCATATATTATAAACATTTATATTTTGAATTTTACTAAGCTAGTATATTTGAAAGTACACACGGTAGTTGCGTGTTGTACAAGGTACTCATGGTAGCAGAGATTTCTTAATCTTAATTAATATTTTGGCTCCTTTTTTATTTTTATAATAATTTTCCAAAATTTAGTAGCATTAAATACGCGTTAATTACAAGCAATGAAATGCTCTATTTTTCACCACTCAACCAGTTCATTGAAAGACGAGGTATATGATCTGTACTTATTAATTCATCTAATTATTCCTTTTCTGAAAGCTCAATTTTGTATTATCTTAACAATTTACAGTTATAATGGCGTGGCCACTGGGTCAGCAACAACATATGAAGAATCCATTTTAGCAATCACTTCGTTTTGGTCAACATTATCTTAATGTGAAACTGGGGAAATATCTTCTTCCTGGACTAAATTTTAATTTTTTTATTTAAAATTTCCACCAAATGAAAGAGAGAAGTTCGACAATATTTCGTAACTCCGATAGATATTGATATTCCACCGAATGAATCCTGGAATTGAAATCCCACGACGCGACACCTCCTAGCGGCAACGCTGAAATACTCGCGATGGTCGTAATTGGATATGCGCTAATGTAACCCTCATCTTATTTTGTAAATGAAAAGTATAACTTAGTTTTTCCACATAGATTTATTAAATCAAGATGACCCAGGTATCGATGTAGCTCGTCATCATCACCTGAGCTATGTGGAAAAGCTAAGTTATACTATTCATTTACAATGCTATGCAATTTGCAAAGCATTTACAATGTTTAGCAAATTCATCTAAGTCACGCCCAAGACAACGGAGTATACCTCGTCTTATTTTTTTTAAATAGCTAATTTTTCCTCCCATCCCTAAAAACCCCACCTTTCCACCTATCCACACACTTTAACAACCCCTTCCACACATCTTAACCACCATCATTCCCCTATCTCTCCCCATCATATCTCCTCTCCAGCACCTGCAACTACCAGTCATCAATTTAAAAAATATAATTCTATCCGCAGAGGTTTGTGAAAACTTAGGTGGAAAACTTCTTCTCCTTCCAATTTTATGCCAAGGACTGCGTCTGTACCCTTCACTTCATCCTATAACTATTCCTTTTCTACATTTTCTTGCAATTTGGTCAGCACACACCTCCTCTTCCACCTGGAAGATTGTCGCTGGCAGGTAATCTTAACTATTTTCCGTGTTTAATTCTGTTTAACCCTTCCATTTCCACTTCCGACCTATTTGTTGATACTCTCTATGTTTAAGTCCTTTCTGATGTTTACACTTCTCAATATATCCAGTGCGGTTATACATGGGAACTTTTAAGAGTTTTCATTTCTATGGTTTCTAGAAGTCTTTAATTTTTCTTCTGCCTTTTTTAATCATATAGGTCAGTATTTGTATATTTCTTTGTATATCGTATATATAGAAAACATTCATTGAATATTTTGCGGAAATACTCCTTGAATTCAGAGCAAAAATATTGTACTCGGACAGAAACCAAGTTTTAACGTTCGCAGGGTGATCAGTTCCGAATCTATAACCTCTGTCTTAACTAATTACGCGATTTGAGTAGATGCAGTCTCTTTTTTACCATGTACGAATACAATGCGATGTTGGCTTTGAATTGGCACCTCACATGTTAGAGGTGTGGGTGGAGGCCCATGCCGACTGGCAGGCTCTTTTGGGTGAAAAATGTTGCTCAGCAAATTTGGAATCTTGACAGTTTTTATTTTTACAAGTTACGCATTTCTACCAAGCTTGCAGAATATTGTTCATTTTTGCAATCAAGTTAATCATTAAAACAAAAGTTTTAATTCCCAGAAAGCTCCTATTATACAGTTAAGGGAACTATCTTTTCCCTGAAAAAAGTCGTAAAAATTATTTTCAAGTATCGTACCTCTGCTTAATTTGGAGGACTAATGTTTTTTATCTCTCAAGCTATGACCAACACCAATTAAAATCCAAAATAAGATAGATTTTATTTTAATTAATGCGAAAAGGATGAGTTCCAAATCACTACTTTAATCTTTTTTGAGTAAAATGCATTGATAACATTTTTTCAACCGATTTATTTTATTTTCAAAGCGCACGTCTTTACTCCCAGTGTACTCCCACAAAACGCTTACGTTCGCAAACCCTCTTTCCTCCTCCTTCTCTTCCTCTTCCTCGTCTGCCATGACGACAACATTCTGCTCCGCCATCCGTCATCGTAGACACTAATCTCTGCCCCACACTTTCCGACTGCCCCAAACTCTTCCACTACCTTAATCCATCTCCCTCCTTCTCCACTCCATTTCTTCATGCCAACCCCTTATCCCCTCCTCAATGCCCTCCTATCCTCCCCTACGCCTTCTTAAACCCTTTTCCCCACCTCATCCATGGTGGCTAACTCCGATGGCAAAAAGCACACGTGTTATCGGTTTGCTCTTCCTAGGAATGGTCCACCGTCCGACCTTTTCGACGATCCACTCCACGCTTTTACGCTTCCTTCCCTGAAAGGTTCTGGAGAGGATTATTTGGGGAGAGAAGGAAAGGAATAAAAATAATAATGTTCCTTGGTGCGTGGGTAGTAAATGATCACCGTGATCGATTTTAATAGCTTCTTCGAGTCTGCTGTCGGAAGAAAGGCGCTAATATCTTTGATATCCGGCTACTAGTGGTTCATTTCTTTGGAGGGCTGCCTGAGTAGATATAACTGATTTCTTCTGGGCTTTGAAGAATATTTCAGTTCTCGGAGTTATTGACAATCATTTAAACTTTTGGTTTAATAGATTATAACGTTATTGAAAATATATAGGGTTTGTTATATTTGGTAATATTCGATATCATTCGATAAAATGATGTTCTAAAACTATACATAGCAATTGAAACCATATTTGAAACATATCTTTTAGGCTTTGAAGAATATTATAATGTTTTGAGTTGAAAACAAATATTCATGCTACTGGTTTAGCAAATAACAATACGTGAGAAAATGTGTTGAGTTGTTCATATTAGGTTATTTCAACATCGTTCAATTACAAACCGATCTATTACGATGCCTAGAAGAATTTTTGTGCTTGGCAATTTATTTTTTTGTTTCGAAAATATACAATATGCCTTTCTGCTGGTAAAATAAAATTGATTGTATTTATTCCAATTGCGGGAATACAAATGCATTATCTTCCTAAGTTGCGTAACTCATTGAGGTCTAGAAGATACTTTCCAAACACGTCAGAAGTCTGTCCCGCTAATCAAATAAGCCCACAAAGTGTTACAATACGCCAATGGGCAGTGTTCTTCGAGCTGTTAGGGTAATGTGAAAAAAACTGATGTTAATGCTGAAATGATAGTTCCGCGTCACAGAGTATGCTAAGTATTGGTAAATACTTCACCCCGTACGTCATTCCAAGTCCAAGATCACAACTTCCACGTAGGATATTCAAAATGGCTTATGCATCACATCAATGACAAGTATGTACATACGTAAATAATATCATTACGAGAATGTCCAGTGTTTCTTTTTGAACGATGGGAAAACCGGTTGATAAATATTTATGACGCTCGTAAAAACTTCAGCCCTCTTTGATTGATTGGTGAACGTTCACAACATCATTCAATAAAATTGACACTCTGCATTTACATCATCACCTCGTGTCACTCGCTTACATTTCATTTCCTTTTCCGAGACGTGATTTAGTGGAACATTAAAGGCATGGCGATGGTGTGAATGGAAATGGTGGCGATTTTATAATAAACTCGAAATTTCATTGAACTTTGAACTTTATTTGCCTTCTGTCTGAGGTCGTTATATTTACTCACGTCCAAGAATGTCAGTTAGGCTTCTTTTTAAACAGATAACGATTTTCCGTGAGTGGGATAAAATATAGTAGTAATATATGTATTTTTAAGAACAGTTGCTCAAAAATTGTATAGAATCGACGCCTTACATATTCCATGACGTGAAAATGTTTGTGCAGTCTCTTGAAATCGTTATTCTACGTAATATTACCTGAGAAATAACCAGCCTAAGCATCACACCTTCGTATTTGTCTATATTTACCCCTTAATACCTCCATTTTCTTACATTTACCTTATAATTACAGCCCATTAAGCTTAGCCAGCTTACATGCAAGTTCATATAGAAACAAACATAATAGTATGGGAATCTGAAAGTAAACTTCCTTATAACTAAATTTAATGTCACATTAACATTAATTTACTTAATTTACATAAATGAGGACTGCGTTTTTATCACTTAAATGTACCGAGCAATGTAAACGTATCAGTGTATTTTATGACGGCCCGAACGTAGACACATAAGTGACCCATTCTTTATCAGTGATTTTATAGTTCTGAGGTGGTTCCTTGCTCTGATTTAGGCGTATTCTTCCCGCTGTAACTTTAAAAAGTAAAAAGTGATAAATAGTCCCATTAATATCTTTTGTACTAATTATATCTACTAGAAGACCTGCTGCCTGCTTTCCAGGCAGTCTCTGTCTGGTGTGCTCTTGAAGTGAACTTGGTATTTTTTCTTTTTTTTTGCACTGCTCAAGTAGAAGCAGTGGGAAATGTGGCTAAATTAGTGTAGGTATATGTTTCATAAAAATGAAAATAACATTCAGAATAATTTTTCTTCCCTAAAACAGCAATTGCATTGTTTTAAGCCTTCCCATCCCATGCAAACTTGAGAGAGAAATAAGGTGGCGCGAACGCCGGCATGCGTTGCAATGCCTCTTTTTCTTTTTAAGTAGGCACACATATACAAAGCAGACACATTTACATGTTCAACATTAATGTTAGAAAATTATATTTTGTGTAATAAAATAGAGTTGAAAATCTTATTCGAGTGCTTTCGGATATACAATATGTTTGGTCCCACCGCCCTTTGCAAAAACAAATTAATTTTTCGGCTGTCCCACTCTAGAGCATGCAACATATATTTGACCGTGTGAAAAGCATGGATTTTCCAGATTTAATCCACACACTTGAAGCGATTTACCTTGTGCATTGTTTATTGTAATTGAGAATGCAAGGCGAACGGGGAACTGTAGTCGTTTGAAATCAAATGGCATGTCGGTGGGAATGATGGGAGTACGTGTAATAAGCACATTTTCTCCTTTTGAATTGCCATTCAGAATTGTCGCTTCGATGACGTTTGGTATTAGTGGTTTGACAGTGAGACTGGTTCCATTGCGCATTCGTGGTGCATTAATGCTGCGCAAAAGAATTATTGGTGCGCCGAATTTGAGTGAAAATTTGTGCGGTGGTACACTAAAAAGATCCAACGAATTTAAAAACTCAATTGGAGAGTTAAAAATCTCGTCCGCATTCATGACGCTATTGACCGATTTGTAGGTGACAGACTCGCCCGAAATTCGTTCGTGGATTTCGTAGTTGATTGCATTGACGTCGGTGTTTTTTGCTACTAAAATAGCGCGTTCGCAAAGCCATCGGTGATTTTGTAATTGGTGACAACTTGTGGAAAAACTTTCTGAAATGATTGTTCGATCGATGGAACAATGATATAATAGTTCAATGGAATTGAAATATTTCTTGAGTCGGCAACAATTGGTACTTTTCCATTACCAATGTCCAAAAGCTGTTTTGAAAATATGGTTAACACATTGCGCTGATTTACGCGCATATTGGTCGTTAACGTGTGTTTCTGTACATGTCTCCAAAGATGCAACGCTTTGAGGCAAGTGTTGTGTTCATCAGCTGGTGTTGAATTTGGCATAACTGATCTGTCCCACTCGTGAGCATGCAACATATAGTTCACCACGCGAAAAGCATGGATTTTCCAGGTTTAATCCACGCACTTGAAGCGATCGACCCTTGTTGATGTCATTGAGAAGGCAAGGCGAACGGGGAACTGTAGTCGTTTGACTACAACTATCAAATTAGTCACTGAACCTGGCCTTTAAAGGCTGCAGGAGTGAATAGTAATTCATAAAATCGCTTTTAAATGGGTATTCAAGCCCGGTTTCCAAGGAAATACCTACCGATACCAACCGATTTTCAAACCAAACGGCAAAGAGAGTTTAATGCACACATAAAACAATGTATCAATATTACACTTTAAAAGATAAACAAGCTGATACTTTTACATTTACTCAATCAATAAAGGGAAATAGGTACATGATTTCATACATATATCGTTCATAAAATTAATAAAATACAGAACAACATTATTAAAGAAGGTGCTCAAAATGAAGCTCTCCCGTAGCAATTCACCGCTCACAACGCCTACGAAGAGACTCGTATACTCTAGCCAGTACATTTTGATTGCTCCTAATTTCACTTTCTGCGTCTAGAATTAGATCTATCAACTTCTCCCTGCTTTTGATCCGCTGGCCATACACAACTTGTTTCATTTGGCCCCAAAAGAAATAACCCGTAGGATTGAGGTCGGGTGACATAGGAGACCACAATACAGCAGTGCATTAAACTCTCTTTGTCGTTTGGTTTGAAAATGGGTTGACCATTGTTGTATATGTATGGAGATTTTATTGAAACCATATTGTTGTATGTTTGTATAAAACTCTTTGATATTGGTTTTAAAATCTATTGACCATTTAATTGTTTTAGTAAGTATGAAAATTTTATTGATACCATTTTAATTATAAATAAAAGGCGCAACTTTTTCATACTCGCACTTTTTTAATACGACTTCTGTGTACGACGATATTAAGGATTGAAAAGTTTGATTGTCCACCATTTTTAAACGATGTTTTAGAAAAGAACTAAATACCGTATGCTAGTTTATAACATTTCCATTGACAGCTATATAAAATATCAGGTCTTTATGTTAAATAGTTTTTATTTAGCGGGGTTTCCTTTAAAAACGCATACCAACAGACAGCTGAATAACGGTGCGTTTTCGGACACATGTCCAATTGAATTTTTTTCTTATTTTGATCTACTTAATCTGATCCTAAAATATTACAGAGTCATTACGAAACATCTTGTTTATAGATTATAGATTGTTCACCTGCTATTTGCAACTGATATTACACAATAATTAAGTCAATGCATCTCAGTATTTCTTAATTTAAATATATTCCCCGTGAAAGCCCTTAATTACACTTAATACAAAGTTATAAAATTTGATTTTCCTAAGGATACGGTTCATTGTTCATCGTATTACGATATAACTACGTGTTCGCTAACACATAATATTTTATCCTTCACATTGTGGCATCTGAAGCCAGTAGGGGCATGATACCGAAAAAATATGCTTTTAAACATTAAATTATTAAATCATTTTCGTTTACCTGGACTGCAGGTTTTTAATTAGTACGCTGTCCAGGTGTTAGAATTAACTCGCATTATTTTCTTACGTATTACTCCTTGAAACTCTAAATTACGGATTCATTTTCTACTGCGTAAGTACAATTATAACTATGCTAGATTTTACAACACTTACTGATTCGCCTTCAGATGCTAAAAAAACATGTTTCCAGTTAAATTCATTTGTGTGAGTATAATAGAATGTTATCTTATCCTAACCTTTATAGCTTTTAGTTTTATATCATTCAGCACTACCTTCAGCGTTGTTAACCCATCGTACGAAAAAGAAATGTTCGCAAGTGAGATTCTTTCTACGGCACTGAGATTTTATTGCTACCTTGTCAATCTGTGACTGAAAAGCCCATCACATAACGGTCGTGGAGTCATTATCCGTCCGAGAACGGAACGGGAAAATATTGTCTTTTTGCGTACACTCCCGTGTAAAAAGTATGAATTCGTGTTGAGGGAATGGTTTCATGTTTCAATTTGCGTAGATTATAAATAAAAGCTTTCAAGGAAGTGCTAGGCTTGTAGCTCGTGGTCTAATTAACAGCTAAACGTTTTGCTTGATTGGCTGTAAAACTGATAATTTTCCTATACAGCAGTCATTGCTCATGAATAAACAGCTTTCCCGTCAAGCATTACTTTATTTTATCTTCAATAGAATATACCTAAGTGGTTCAATTTCCATTGAATTCAACATCTGATGAGGAGAAAAAATGTATTATTACCATTCCTTTTTAGATAAAACTTGACGCCAAATAAACATGGTAAAACATAAATTTGCATATACTATACTTTACATGCAATTTGCATGGAGTGTGGAGGTAGATTTGAACGAAGATCGGCAAGCTCTTAAGCATTTAGCTCATCACGTTACCTGGAAGGGGGCACTCTCTTCATTATTTCCTAAATAAAACTGCCATGCACTGCCAATGAATTGCTCTTTCCGGTTTTTTGAACGGTTTTCTTGGGAGAAAAACAGTTTCTCATAAATTATGAAAGATTTCTTCCAGAAAATAACTGATGAAACTCTTTTACAAAAACTTCTACCGCGAGCAACGTGCATAAAACTGTTAATTTTATGGTAACGTGCCCACTTTCCCGCGGAGTATCCCATCCCTCGCACTTAATTTTTTTTAATGGAACTCTTCTCTGTTCATCATTTCGTAAAACTGTAATAATTATTTCATAAAAATCTTGCGAAAAAACTTTTTACTGCCACCAACGTATGTACATAAGCCTGCCGATTTAATGAAAATATACATACGATTGTGCCTCTCTGTGTAACCTGGTCTTGAACAAAATTTAATGGTTGGTGCTGATTCGACGACTAATTAATCGTCTTTTCAAATTTTGGAAAAGTTTTTAAAAACTTTTATATTTGTTTTAATGTACAATTAAATGTTTCAGGCAATTTAGTCACCTTAATCGTCAAATGCATCGAAACCATGGTCGGCGAAAATAAAATGTTTGAAATTACAAAGATTTTTTATTATTTCTTATATAAACGTTTAAAAACATGTGTTACCTTTTGCTCTAAACTTTTCCGTGAATTGCAGGTTCTCTTATGATTTTATGAAACGTGTTGCGGGAAATATTTGCCAGTAGCAACCGACAAAAGAATGACTCCCTTCCCCCCTTGAAGCTCTTCTCCCTTCCTCAAATGCCTTCCCAACCACCCGTACACCTCACCTCTACAACACTCCTTATCGTCACGCTTACCTAGACCGTCTCCTTTAACCCCCTTCCATTATTTATTTGCAATCCCCTTCCCGCACGAGTGTATAATGTTTAAATAGATGCATTTCCCCATCATAATTCACTCCCAGCAATGCTATTTATCCTAGTAATCCCATATACCCATCCAGCATCACCTTAAAATTCCAACGGAGTCCATTCCACTTTCCGACCGAAACCATTTAGCGTCTTATGCAACGTGAGTGCGTTTACATACACATTTTCTTCGTCGCACTTCCAAGCGTGTTCTCTGTTGGGGATTTTCGTCACCTTTGGTCGTTTCTGTTGTTGTACTTGAGCTGGAGGAGGGGAGTGAGGTAGAGGAGGAGAGGATGTTTTCGTCCGTGTATTACCTCTAACATCTCATAACGTCCATCTTAGCGCTCTTCTCCTTCATTCGAAAGCATTACTCAGGACGGAGTTCCTCGCGGAATGCTTATCTCGGCTGTAGTTTGGCAGTGTAGGATTTCCCATTTCCCGGGGTGGTGGGAAAAATACTGGAGACCGCCCGACACAAGTCAGTACCTAACGCTTGGGTGTTTCGAGGGAGTTTTAAAGGCCTTAATCGCCTTCTTATGCGATGCGTTGCAAGAGTCTGCCTTCATGTGGATGGGGAAAGAAATGCAGCGGAAAGAGGCAAATATTTCCTGACTTTATGCATGCACTTTAGCGGAGGGACATCGATGGATGAAAATAGCGATAAAGGTTTCCATAGAATTTTGCTTTAATTCCTCCCCATTGCTTATTTTTCGTTTTTTTTTCGACCGAATGTTTTCTACTAACCTACAAATTAAGTCGGGTGCTGTATAATTATGACGTTAAAGTGAGTATGCGCTGCATAGCTTTACTTGTTCACCTTAATTTGTTTATTTCTCGAAGGACCGTAGCAAAATATTTCACCCTTTGCATTTCCGAATGGTCATCCGTGCTCCAACAAGGCAGGAAGTGTTAATTTTATTCACATAGCGTCCAAGAATTGCCGACAAGTAAGTGATGTACGCCTTTGTTTTCGACGGTACGGTATCACAGTCTTTCCGGTCCTGTGTTTCACGGATTAAGTTAATAATGGTTTTATATTTTAATTTATAAGTTAAGGTAATGAATTTCGTACTACCAAAGAATACCCAGGAGCTAAACTTTCCAGCGAAACCTTTGTGAAGAAAGCTGAAATGTTAACTGACGTGTGCCTCTTTTATTTTCCCCCTCTGTATAACGTTCTTTTATTCACGATGCGAAAAAATACTCATACATCTGTATCATGTGATGAGTGAGACATTTTCATTATGAAAAGTCAGAAGTGTAAGGTTTTCAAACAAGCAACGTGTGTTGCCTTTGATGTAGAAAAATTATTTTATCTCCTCTCCGTAAATTAATTACAGAAGTCGTTAAAATAAATCAACAGCCATTAATTAATACCCTTTATACCTGCCTGCGAATAATAGTGATTGCGTTTTGGTGTAGTTCTCTATGATTCCTGGTGCCGCATCACACTTCTCAGAACATTCATTGCCAAGAGCAACACCATGAGACCGTTCTCATGACCAAGGGAAGAACGAAGTACTTTATTATTCTACGATATCACAGTGCCCATTATGCTAACATTTCTGGTAAATGGCACTGTGTTTTGTTTTCTAACTTTGTCGAAATACATTAGAACCCAAGTGCTTAGAAGAGGCGTATGCAGACATGCACAAGTGTGTTGTTTCCTTTCAGATGTTGGTCTTGGAAGCCGCAAGAGGCATAGCGTTAAGGGCGTGGCCACAATCACTACTTTTAAGATCTAGCCAATGAGACCTTAAAACTTAGATTTCTCATTTACATTGGATCTTCTTGGAATGTTTCCTTGGAATGAGGAATTCCTTGTTTTATGCATTTCATGCAACTTTGTACGAGGTACCCTTCTGCAATGTCCCCATAAAATCTCTTCTTATGGGTTAATTACTATTCAAGTGACCGAGGAAGACTCACCGTTAATCAGAAGGCTCAGTCACTAATGTTCATTCACCTCTGAGACTGCTCATTTAATGGTTTTAAGCGTTCCTATCCTCTAGTAAAGGATATAAAATTTGTTTATTATATTTTTTACTTTTGCAACTAAAGAAAATCCCCTACCGGAGTTCTTTTCTCTAAAGATGACAGTGCACCTACCACCATGATGAAACAAATCTTGCCGTAAAATTCTCTTTCTCTTTTAAGTGTAACGGTTTCAGCATTGAAGTAAAAAATGGTTGCCTTTTATCAATATAAACCTATTATGTTTTATTAATTCATGGATTAAATTTTATAATTATACTGAAATAGAGTTTGGCATGGAAATATTTGAAGGATAAGTTACAAGGGTAAAATTTAATAAATTAAAACAGCTGCTAAAAACAGAGGCAGTTGCCTAGGTCTTATTAAATTAACTAAGTTCTTTGATTTTGCCTAATCCGAAAGGAAATGGTATTATGGGCAGATTTGTAGCCAGGATTTCGTTCCAGGAGGGGATCCATGTTATGTTTAAGGAGAGGGGGGTGAACATCTTTGAAAATTAAAAGCGAATTTGTTTGTCTAGTGAATTAGGTGTGAAATAGCAACCGCGGTGAAACGCTGTTTTTAGATTTTAGCTGCGCAAACTTCTTAAATGATGCAGAACCCTCAATTTTCGTTAAAAAAATCAAAGAGATATTAATTTAAAAAGTTTTTCAAAATGAATAATAAATGAATTAAACAATATTTGCTCATCAAAATAACATACATTTCTCCTTTAATGGCGTTTTTTAATAGAGATCAAACTTCTGGGGACCGGACCCCTTGGATCCCCCCTGGCTACGTCACTGGTTATTCGTACGTATGCAAGTATGTAAAATTGTACCATAGAAGCTGTAGTAAAAACCTTATTACATATAGACGGAAAAGGTTTTTATGTTCTCGATTCATCTGTAGGTAAGCAATCGCGTTTATCATTCAATATGCACAATGGCCCCTCACGTGCTGGAATGTCCACGTTCAAAGTTCAAGCTCTAAACTCTTCCTTGACCCTTTCGAGCCTCTGTGAAGGTAAGTTCTGGGAAAGTCCTCTCCGTGTAGCTTTACGACATCCCCGTATTTTTATCCCGGATATTCACGAACGTGCGGATGTGCATTTCGCTTCTAAGCCTGCTCGCAGTTATCTCTCAGGCCTTTTAAATGCGGATATTATTATTCCCTTTAACACCCATCCCTTTCGCCTTCATTCCCGAATGACTCTTACGCCTGAACTTTTTTATTGTTTTCCGTTCCCACACTGACCGTGTGATCACGTCATCCTTTTTAACCGCCAATATGGCCACTCCCACTTTCCCTCCCAATACACCGACCCACCCGTTTGCTGTCTTCCCCGCTAAACACTCTGTCAATCGTTGATTGACGTGCCGTCAACAACGACAGAGCTTAGGTTAGAGACAACAGAGCTTAGAGTCATCTGCAAAACACTTAAGCACTTTCTTCATTCTGTTCATTTCCTCTGGTTACACACACTGATAGCATTTGTTTTCAAGTGTATGAATGAACTGGAAACAGAATTTTAAGTCTAATCACGCATGATTTATCGAGTTTTTTCAGTTTTTCTTAGCCACTTCAGTGATTTTTTTATTTTTAAGAAAAAGAAACTTCCACTTTTTTTCTCGTTTCTCATTGCATCTGTTTATTTAGAGCTCTCTATTTTAAGGTCTAATCTTCTTACTGTGCCATCAAACATTTGATTTCATCCCGTTGTAGCATTCCACATACTCTGTTCTCGAAAATAACCATAACAGAGCTGCCCACTGAAGAGAACACGAATTTGATACACTCATTAGTACCTTAAAAAAACTTTTAATAATGTTAGTAATAACTCAGCAATGATTCCGCTGTATGTTCTTGCCGCAGCTTGTCATACAATACTTTGAGCTTTTACTTGTAAAGGTATGTACATGCGTTTGAAATTGGTTTTGGCCTCGTTGAATAAGGCATTGAATGCAATGAACGAGTTTTATGTGGTATTATAGTAGCAACGCAACGTCTTGTGAGAACATTCTGCATCTTTAAAAGACTACGATGAGATTAAAGGTATCATTTCATTTTAATATGTCAAGCTGGATTTCTTCTTTGACATTATTTCACATTTATCTGCTGTTGAAAGGGACTTATCTAACCTATCCGTATTTGCGTGAGGATCTGGTTTCTGTTCATTCTTTTGATATAACGGGAATTCTATTCTTCCATTTCGTGTCCCATGTAAAATTTATCACCAGCAAATATTGCCATAAATATATATTTTTAGTTCTGTAGTTCGGAATATCATAATATCAAAAATACATTATTTTTCGTAGGAAGTAGGTACCCGGATATAAGTAGTTAAATCTATTTTCAACTCAACAGCGTGTTTACCCTAATAAATCATTCCTATTTGGCATATCTAGCTTCAGGTCCTCATAAATAATTATTTTAATATAGAGAGTATGTTCTTGAATTACTTGCAATCATCTTATACTTAGTTCTGTTGAAACATGAAGTTAAGTATCTGGGAGTTACGATAACCTCAAACCTATCGTGGAGAACACATATAAGAAATATTTGTGGCAGAGCTCTGAAGAAGCTAGGATTCGTCAAGCGTATTGTGGGAAGATTCTCAGATGAAAAAGTAAAAGAGAGGTGCTATTTCGCACTCGTCCGGCCACACCTTGAATATGCAGCAAGCATATGGGATCCGGTGCAGAAAGACTTAATTCGGGAACTTAATGAAATACAAAGGAAAGCTGCGCGATTCGTCAAAAACTGCTACGGGCGTACAGACAGCGTTACGCAGATGTTAAACGAATTAGGCTGGGAGCCGCTAGAGACTCGGAGGCTGCGCGCTAGGCTTAGATTACTTGAGCAATTGAGAATAGATATCTTTCAGAGCGACACGGAGAACATCATATTAGAACCCTACTATATTTCCAGGTCCGACAGAAACGATAAATTAAGAGAGATATTTTGCCGAACGGATAGGTATGGGAATTCGTTTTTCCCCCGAACAATAAGGGACTTTAATAAATGCAAGGCGTAATTTCATAGAGCGTTTCCTTTTTATATGTAAACGACTGGTGTCCTGACACCCCCCGCCACACGCCTATTGAGGCGGCTTTCGGGGTAGTATGTAGATGTAGTTGTAGATGAACATTTCCAAATTTTCCTCCTACGAGATTCTCCCATTTCTCTACAGCTTCCACGTGGAGACGATGCGGCTGTGCTACACTCTTGCCTTTTTCGTTTCCTTCCCCCGAACATGCCCGTCGACTTGATGCTGACCGGCGAGGATACGTGTTCGCTCCTTCGCGCTCACGATCTTTGCTCAGTGCGGTTTAGAGCGCGTGCTAAGAAGGCCGGGACGTCCATCGCATCGACGTTGGGTATAATAGTGGCCGGCCGGCTACTATCCGGCTCTTAAGTCGCACACGGGGCCAAGGATGCTGGTAAACGATGCAACGGCAATGCTCTCTTGTGTTTCCCCCTTAGGAAACTTTCCTCTTAGCCCTTCCCTGCCTTCTAACCACCCTATCATATTATTTAGAATATTCCTCTTTATGATTTCCTTTTTATATGATCGTATTTTTTTCTTCTGAAGATATTGATGCATTAATTGATTTATAATTTATTTATTTTTTTCCAACTTGTCGCATTTATATGTATGCTTCTTCAAGGCTACATTAAAAATTAATATGGCGTATCATACAAAATTTCAATAAGGTTTACATGTTTTGATACATAATTATGTTAAAAAGTATGTATATGCATATGATTTTCTCTCATAATCATATGTATATAAGCTACCTACCTATTCCCTCTTCTACTGTCTTTTTCGTTCTCATCTTTATTTTTTATTTCTCCATTTTTATAATTTTGATCTCTTCCTATTCTATTTGTCTTCCTTTTTTCCCCTTGTATTTCTTTACTTTTCTTTGTTTCTTTCTCTACCTTTTTTGTTTTTCCCTCGCATCGTTTTATTTTCTCTTTCTCTATTCTCATAATCATACCTCATCCCTGTTCCATTTCCTATACCTTTCCAATACCACGCATTCTCTTTCTTCTCTTTCTTCCAATACCACGCATTTAATCTGCTTAAAATATAGTAATTCTCATTCTAATATATTTCCTCTTTTGCTTGTTCCTTCCTCCTAGCCTTTTCTTTCTTCCTTCCGTTTCCCTTTTTTTTTATTTCCCCTTCCTAACTTTTTTATTTCTACATTCCCATTACTAGCCTTTTCTTCAGTCTTTCTGTTTAGTCTCACAAATTTCTCTTTGCCTTACTTCTTGATATTTCATCTTTGTATTATCATCTATCTACCTCTTTCTGACCACCTCCTGCTCTACCTCTCTTTTACTAATATCTTCTTCGTGATTCCTCCTTATGTTTCATATATCGTCGTTTTACTTTTCTCTTTTATCTTTCACCTCCCATCTTTCACTTACCTCCAACTCTTCCTCTGTCAATTTTTGCTCATCCTTTTCCCATGCCCTAGATTATGGGACGTGTATAGGTATAAGAGATGTTTGTAGAACTAGCCAGTGAAGAGTTTGGGGTAATTTGAGGTGAATCAATCTTAAACGTGCGCGCAGTGGAACTGAAGATATTTTAGCTATGAGGAACGCAGGCGTCTTCGGAGGCATTCTCGCTCCTCAAGCCCCACAAATATTGTATGATATGAGAAAGAAAGAGGGATAACCTCTTTGTTTCTCCCTCTCTAACGTCACTCTCTCGAGTGCCAACAAGTAATGCTGCACCTATTACACGGCCAAGGAGTCCTAGCAGGTGGACGTATTGGTTATGTGGTCTGAGTTGATGTCGGCATTTGCGATTCATGTTTGTCCACATGAGGTGGTGCTTTTTTTATTCCGCTCTGCATCCGATAACCCGGCGGGCGTATACTGGGGAAGTCGGGAAACGCGACCTATCGGCGTTATTCATAAATAAAACTAAGATATAGTGGAAGTAAAGAGCATTTTATTTAACACTTATTTCAGTATTCAAAATTTAATTCAATGCAGTAAACTCAAAATGGGATACTAAAATTCTCGGATGAACCATTTTATGCGATCCAACTACTAGGCACTTTTGATTTACAACCGGTGCAGAAGCTATCGTGTTTGTTCGCCCTCTTCATACGTAAATACATGCATAATTTACGCTTTAGGTGTTACAATAATATCGATCAATTTTGAGATAGATTTTCTGGTATAGAACCTTATTTTACAAGTACTGGAAAACTGATATATCACCGCTCCACGATGAAAATGATGTTAAGTTGATTCTATCTCGAAAACCGGGATTTTATCGAAACTTACTACTCGCATTTAATTGGTATATGGATGAATGATTTGGATTAAACATCGGTAATATACTTATTTCTGTTTTCAACTTTTTCAATTGAATTTGACGCATTCATCGAATATGATAAAGACTTTTACTCGATATGATATTGAGTGTTCTAATTTTAGTCCGAATTTCAGTACTGAATTAAGTTTAGTGTAAAATGGCCTGAAGGGGATAAGTATCAAACGAGATTGTGGTTAATATGACGTGGTCTCTTTCTTTCCTCTAACTCTTATCTGCTTGCCGCCAGAATGCCAATAAATTTTATGAACCGTTTGCTAAAATTGCGCCCTGAACTGTGATATAGTTATGATTTTCTGTATTCTGCAAATCGTAGAGGCACTTGAATTGATATGATGGAATTTTGGGGTTCTCTCGGACTTCCAATGTGATACCAATATGGCTTAACGGTTCCGTTACTCTCTCTTGAGCTATGTTAAACGAATTTGGTGAACAGACGGTCCAGTGGGACACGGCGCATTTAACTTTGAGTAGTAGGCATATTGTCCTAAATAGGATTTAAAGAGTACTTACATAGTTTGTTCCTTTTACTTAACTCCTGGTAATTTCCAAACTGTCGAAGTGAATGAGACTTAAAAATCAAAGTCTACTATTCACAGCAACTAAGTATAATTTTTAACTGTTAACGGGAAGCTCATCAGTTCATTGAATTAGAATGGATCAAATCATTTATATCATAATTGACTTTCTACCTTACAATTAGTATCAGGGCCAATATATAATGAGCAAAATCTCCCCTCATATTCAGGGTCTATTAAATATAGTTATTTCATGAAAAATACGTATATTATTTTCGGTAAGTTATCTGTTTTTAAAATTCTGCGGATATCGCCAAGAAATAGTACCTAATTTTTAGACAAACAGATATTTCTTTTGTACCACCACTGCCGCCGGTGATGTGATTCACAAACCTCGTATAAGTAATAAAAAAGTGATAACTCTTATTGACCAAGTCTCTAATAACATCCTTTACCATTAAGACAATCACATCACGATGACTCAATTTATAATATTTCATTTAGTTGAGTTCCTCATTGGATATAAACTGGGTCAGGAAATGGCCCTGAAGTAACACCTTGGTGTAGTAAATGCTTCGAATCTTGCGTTTACGTGACGCTTATTTCAGAGCGCAGTGGCACTGTCCAGGCGTTTACTGAACTACGCAACCCAAATAAACGGTGCCATATTGTTTTTATTTGCGTGCTATATTGTTTACAAAACAGTCTAAAAAAGCTTCCGAAAACCATTGAGCCCCAAGAAAACATTTTTCTTGATAGCAGCGAATACAATTCCTCCGAATATTATTTCGGTAGATTCCAGCTCCACCACGGGTATTCTCTCGAAACAATTGACTCGCCTGCTTGCCTGTGATTGGTCATTGGGTCTAAGAAGTCTATGGAAAATAAGTGCCGTGCTCATTTCTGTTTTCAGTACCTACTGATAATTTCATTCGATTCCTTCGTCGGATACGACATCCTTTACACGGTAAGATTTTAATCCAAGTACAGAATTCAGTTGGATTTTCAGCACTGAAGCAAGCATCATCTGAAAGGGCCTCAACGCCTTGGCGGAATACGCATCCTTGAAATATGGCGATGAGACAATATGCCTTTCTCTTCCGAGTCGGTGCCTAATCGACTCATGTATTCATATTTCATCCGAGAGTCCGGCCATCCTCGATTCCTTCTCCGTTTCTCTCTGTGTGCCATGAGAGCTGTATCTCTTCATGTCTCGTCGTGGCGAGACAGGAAATATTTTTTTTGGGCGCGGGGCTCAGGAGAACAAGATAGGGGTGGGAAGGAGATTGGAAACCACGGCAGGACGTTCGCGATCTCCACCCAGGGCTCTTTTATCCTCCTCTCAGCTCTCGCATCACTCGTCTCTCCATGAAGCTGTGGAGAAAGCAGGGAGAGAGATGAGTAAGAGAGGCTTAACCTTCTCGCAAGTCCTAACACAACCGCCGATGGACTCAAGCTCAAGCATCCATCGTGAGATTTGTATTTGTATAAAATACAAAGGGGCTTATTCATGAACATGGATTTAACAACATCTAAACAATTTCCTTGAGGTTGCACTAATAATTTAGTACGCATTCACGTGCGTGGGTGCATAGAAACACACAAAATAGGAAATAAAATGAAAAAATACCCAAAAAAATGAGTTTACTTGACCGAGATTCGAACCCAGATCTTTCAATTGCTAGCCAGATGAGTTTGATTGTTACCTCATGAATCCCTCTTTATTGAAGGTGAATTTCAGCATGGGAGATTCGGGTTCGAATACCGATAAATACAAATTATTTTTATTTCCTGTCGAATTTCACCCTCTTCCGTGTTTATCTTTGCACCCGTGCGCGTGACTGCGTGTTACTTCATTTGGGCAACAACAAAGATTGTTAATCCTCGTGGTATATCATGCAGAACGTTTACATATGTCCTAGTGGAGAGAGAACATCCCTCGAAGTTCTGCCCATAAAGCAGCCAATTAATGATCGCGGCTCATTGAAAACAGTCCATGGCTATAGAGATATGAACCAGAATTTTCTGTTTTGTAAGTCTTGGCCAACAAACTATCTCAATCTTGCTGTTATCAACAACGAAATATTAGTAGAGGAGTAAGATTACGTAATGGGAAAAAGTACTATTAAACTATATATTATAGTGTTTTGAAAAAAAATATGATAATAATAAGAATATTCTCCCATTCTTAACAAATTCATTATTCTTAACAAATCTTTTCAGTTCAAAAATTGATATCCTTGCATTTATAACTTGATGGTAGTGTCGTTTTTACATACCAGACGATTAGATATAGCATAGAGTAAACCCAAAACATTTTGCCATATTAACATATAATAAAAAGCGAGGACGCTAGCCCAAAACCCGTATATAGCCGATCCAAAAAATAAATTCTAAAACGATCCAGTAAATGCATAGCGAAAATTATTAAGTCTCACTTTCATTGCACTCCACAAAGTAGAGGGAAAATTATATTTTGAAAACCTAAGTAAGACATCTTTTAAGAACAGCATGAATTGTTTAATTTTCTATCATGTGCGCCTCTTATGATAGTAATGGCAACAGCAAAAGATTTTGAGAGCCAATGAACATGCGGTTTTACATAGCCAAATGGCAAATGAGAGAAACTTTCGATGAGTGGCTCGTAGGAGAAATAAGTACGGTGACTAGGTGAAGATGGTTACTCATTATGCACATACCAATCAGCACGAGCTGGCTAAAGGCTAATTAATGGAGCCGTGGATGCGATGAAAAACAGAGGAGGAAAGGTTATATCGCAAAGCACGAGACGAGAGACGTTGGCACAAGGAAGAAACGAAGGTGATGCTAATTAGAAGGATTGATTGGGTGGCATTAATATCCTCGAATCGATAACCATTTGAAAATAAAATACATTTTTACTCTTCCGCACGATCTATGCATAGAAGCACAAATGGATTGGAGAGAAGTTTGTCGTCATGGCTACTTGGTTCTTGTACTTGGTTCGCAGCCCGAGGGAACGAATTTTAATCTTGGCAGCGGAGTAGATTTTTCATTTTAATTCCTCGGATGGGACGTCAAACACAGGACCCCTAGTCACCTTTCCCGAAAGCCCGTTTCACACGATACTTGATCCGGAACTAAACCTAGTATGCTAGTAGGTACATGATACTGAGGACGGAATCCAGTATCATTAGAGCCGTCGAGGAATATTTCGCACCATCATTGAACTAGAACTGACGAGGAAGCGGCATTATCATTTATACTGTACCGCATGCCTACAATTATTATAAATTTACCAATTTATAGTAGCAGGATATAAAAATATTGTGGTTATTTTCATTTAATATTGTTTTCATGGCTAGGAAACTGCTAATAGCCGTAAAAAGCAGGTAAAGAAGGCGCTGATTTCAAAAAGTAAAGATCACACAGGGACAGAAAACAATTTAACGTGATTTGTTGATATGTACTAAATTCTATTGGGAGATATTAGCAAACAAGTACCGGAAAAAACTATTTAATCAAGTGTCTCGGCAAGTATGATAAAGATCATACTTGTTTGTCAGCATGCCGGTTCATTACCACTGGGTATTTTAAAGTTTTATCATATCATCATACTTAGATATCATTCTTGAACTTGTGCTGGATCCAGTATCATATGAAACGGGTTAAAGTGTTAGCTAATTCCAGTGTCTGGTTTCTTTCCAGCCTTCCTCCATTCCCCAAGTAATGCCTCACCAACCTATGACAGCTGTCTATTGCATCCCGAAATAATCAATTAACCAACTTATTTCAACGACTTATTTGTCATTTTCTATCTCATTTTGGAATATTCCGTTATTTTGTTGGAACTTTTCCGAATAGTTTCATTTCCAAGGGGAGAGCTGTATCTTAACCGTTCGAGATAATTCCAATCACGTAACTATGGAATCACGTGGTACAATGACGAATGGTTATAAAATTTCTAGTGTTTGTACCACTTGGATGGGTAACTTAAAGAGCATGATATGTTCGTTCATTATGGCTCTAATAGGGATTTTTAACTCTATCTACAGTAGTCCTATGAGAAAACTCGATCAGGAAGACTGCGTGAAACTTTTACGAGTGATTCAAATAGGTACACAAAATTCTCGGACATTTTGTGATTGCATCATGTGACTCCTTAGTTACGTGATCAGAATTATCTCGTACAATTCCAACGAAATGCCTCAAAAAGGTTGGCATTTCGAAATCCCACGTGATTTCCCCTTAGACAAGCAATAGTGTTCCGACTGATGCTTATTCATCGAAACTCTGGATCGTTGGATCATGTTTGAAGTTGTAATCGTGCTCCTCCCATTTATACGATTGCCGTTATTCTGCAAGTCACACGCAGGAAAGTGCAAAATAACGTAAGCCACCGAAACACGCTAAGTAAATAAATACCGCTTCAATTGAGGAACTATGATTCTGCAAAGTTCAGTACATATCAGCAGTTACACGAGTGAATTTTTGGATTGATAACCAGTTGTGCCCATAACCTTTTTCAATTTTTTTCCCTTTAAGCCACATATGTTGTTAAACATATCTTTTTATCAGAGATGTGATTACCATTTTCGATAACCTGTGGTTAACTTATTGAGTGGTTGGGAATAAAGGCTGGTAAAGGCACACTATGGAAAGGTAATGGTCATACGCTATCAACAGACGTTCATTTTTAAGTTGCTGAACATGCTTGATTAATTTTCAAAATATTTTATTGTTTATTTTTTGGGTTTATTTTAATTAGATTTCACTGCTTATGCAATGTTTATGTTTTAGGTACACAATGCAACCATTTATGCTGTATTTTTCTTAATTCACTACGAAAAGAAAGTATGAAGGAGTTGAAATGCGGTTGGTAATTTGTTGTGTAGTAACTATCAATATTTACTCTTATCACAGAGCTTAAAATTAAAAATGTACGATAAGGGAATCTGAAGATGAAGGAAAAAAAGTACCACTTGTATATTACTGGGTTCAAGAGGTTACCTGCCAAGAGGAAAAGAAGATACTATCAGGCAGGAGGATAGAATGAAAGGCCTCCGCAACTTAATCCTTGGATTGGTTAAACTATTTGATGGCAATGGTTAACTTTCTACCGAAGTTGGCGCCGACCAGCATTCACACGAATGAATTTTTTATGAGTGTAACGGGTCGTCCGCATAAGAAGCCACAAGTTATGCGAAACGAGGCATTATCCTCCTTCCCTTGCCTCGCCGGCCGGTCCGAGGAATACGATGGGGAAAGCATGCGGGAGGTGTGAGGTGGGGAGGGGGGAGAGAGGTTCGAGGAGGTCCGTATAGGTCAGCACCCCAACCCCTCCCTCCTCAAACGCCCATCCCTCCCCCACCCGTAACCTTGGCAACCACGACCCAAATGTCCGTCCCTCCCGCAGACGCAGAAAGTGATACAGGCCTAATTACACCCACAGCTGTCAAGGTTCTGCCTATCCCTTACATCGAAGACACGATCCTATCCGAAATCTCGCATACACCGAGCTGCACTCAAGTGGTAGGGGTAGCTCCAATTCAAGGGTGCCGCATTGATATCCGACCTTATATTTTTCCAAGGAGTCATGAATGGTCGTTACAGATTCAATGAACTCATCATATTCTATCTTTACACTTCACCTCGCAAAACCGGACACTCCAACCCATTCCCTCTTCCCCACTGTCTTATTTACGTGACAAACAGCTATCTTACCCACTGCCTGTCACTTATCTTCAATTTCCCCCTTTTTCTAGACTCATATATATGTTTATCTCTCCTTCCATATTTTTATTCGTGGCACTGATCACAAAGCTGTATCTCACATGACGTACATGAAGTTGATTTATTCACTCAATGCGATAACGAGTTAAATGTATCTCTTTCTGATTGTGTTTATTAATTCAACTATTCTCGTCTTCGTTTTGGAGTATGGCCTACAATGGACAGCGTGAAACAATTGGTTTTCATGGTTATCTTTCTCTACTCCTCCAAATATTTCTTCGTTTTTTCGCTGCGGCTCCTCTCTTTTTGGCCTTTTGCTTTGATTTTCCTGGAATTCCTAAAATCCATCACTCTTCCTTCGAAATATTTCTTAATTATAGATATCTTCTAGGCTGATGCCAACTTCCTCAAAATCTTTTTTTCATTTGCACAACCCATTTTGTTGTCAACTATAATTTGGTAATATAAATGAGGATTTTATTTGCCAGTCTACCATCACTAATTTTTAAAGATGTGCTTTGTATGTTTGTTATGGTGTGTCGCAGTTATATATTTCTTGTTTTTTTGCTCATTTGCTTGTACTATGTTCTTCTAAGTTACCTTTTTTATGCGTAGTTTGTAAAGGTCAAATTGGTTATTTATAAATCAATAATTAGATTAATGAACATAGAGATGTCTTTCGCCCACCATCATATATGTCACTGATCAATCAACTGCCTCTCGTATGACGCTGGTGAAGTTTATTTGTGGGCTCCATGTGATACCCTGTGAAACGTTCCTAAATCTTGGTCTAATTTTTCATGTTTATTTAACTTTATTTGTTAACTCGCTTTGCAGTGTGTTGTACATAGTTTATACATAGTTTATAAAGGTCAGCATATCTATTTCTAGGTCAATAATTAAATGAATAAATGAATGTCTTTCACATAACGTTATGTTCGCCCCTGATAAATCAACTGTCTCACATTTGACGAACGTTAATTTTATTTATGCGCTCCATGTAATAACAAGTGAAATGTACCTAATTCTTGGTCTAATTCTTCATTTTTATTTAACTTTATTTCATAATTCACCAGTAATTTGTTCTTATTAGTTTATGCATACTTTCCAAACTTCAGATTAGCTATTTCTAGGTCGATCATTACGTGAAAGAATAAATAAAGGAATTCTTTTAGCCCCTCGAAGCCACGCTACCCACAATGCACCTCACTCGCACGTCTCCTGTGCTCACATTTCTTCTCTCTCTCTCACTCCGCTCATCTCCTCCTTCTCTCCTACCCCCTCCCCCCACCACCCAGCCTCCTCCTCCCCCCTCCTCCTTACATCCCTCCTTCCCCTTCCTCGCCCCTCCTCCCTTTCGTACCCGCTCAGTCGCAACCCGGTCGGTGAGGAGGTTGGATGGCTTTTTAGGAGAGCTCCTTCGCACCGGAGGTGGAGCTTCTTCCGTCCGAACGTGAGGGAACCTGCGGTACTCCCTCCGACAAGTGCACCAGTTCCCCACTCCCTTTGAGTCGCTCCCGTGCCTTTCTTCTCCACACACATCCCCAACGTCATAGCCCACCCCCTTGCGCACACACGAACCCCAGTATAACCACCAACGAGGCACCATCTTATCCCACAAAAAACTTAGGAGAGGAAAAAAATAAAACTATCGCCACTCACTCCTTGGTCTTGCTGCTCTCTCTGCCTTGACAGCTTCGGTGATACGTTTTGTCCGAGCCCTCTTTTCGAACCCTTTTAACCGTCCGGATAAAAGCTTAATTTCCACGCGTAAAGTTCTTTCAAAAGGGTCGATCCCCGTGTCTGAAACAATCCTCGTGTGTCACTTCGTCAAAACGTCAGCGAAAGGAGTTCGCGAAAGTGCACGCAAGTGTTTTTAAAAACGCGTCGAGGACATCCTACATAACCTCACCTGTGATGAACTGTAACGTGTGCCTTTGAGTTGTAATTTTTAAGCTTTTGCTGTTGAAAGGCATAAGGAATTGATTGGTGAATGCTGGATGAGTATAACGGATGATCGAATAAGGTCAAATAGTTGGTGGGATTTTACGTATTAGTCAAGGCTTTCGTGGAGTTGTGGTAGGTGGTACCGTTGCAATTTAAAACTGTGGACACCATCTGACATAACTACATCGGCATTGTACTATGTCGAGTGGATTAGAGCGGTGACTTTTAGATAATTATTTCGAAGTCCATAATGATGTGAAGATTATAGGAAAAATACAGAGAATCTGGATAAAATATATTCGTAGATGTGGTGCTAAACATTTATTTTAGATGCTGAGACGCTTGTGCCAACTTGTTTGTGATGGGAATGACATTGGTGAAATAGTGTTCCCGAAGGATTAAAAAGGCATCATCAAGAAGATTTTTAGTGAAAAAATAAGAAAGTTTGGAAAAGGGCTCATTTTTTTAAATAAAAGCTTATATTATTGGCCTATATGTCAACTTAATGGGGCAACTCATGGATTGTGGCCCGCACGGAGTTAATTTTGGTGGAGTTGTGACAAATATAGGCTGTTTGTTCTTGTACTAGTGTTGCAAAAAGCGTAGGATAATACTCCGATAGGGAGGCACAACATGAGTTTGGAACGGTAGATATGAGTCTGGTACCAGCGATGGATTTCTGGGCCCCCTTTGGCCGCGCCCGTCGGCGCAGACGAGTGGACCTCCAGAGCCTCCCAGGGAAGCCGGCCGATGTTCACCAGGGAAGCGGTAGTGGAGGCCACGGTTCCGAGTCCTCGGCAACCACGCCGGCATCTCCCGCTGACGGCGGTGGAGGGATGTCCTTCATCGTTGGCGGCGTGGACATCTGCCCCCGATTGCTGGATCTCCGCGATAAACAGCTCAAAGAGGAGGACGAGGGGCTGGGACGCGGAGACTCTGTGACTGCCATCTGCGAGACGTGCGGTCGGGAGACCTCACCCCCTTCGTCTTGCCCCGAGTGTTCACCCTCTCCTGAGAATGAAGTACTAAGGTCCTCGCGAAAGGGTAATGACTACGCAAGAATGGCCGCTGCGGCACTCAGGAGGGCCAGGAATTTAGGGTACAAGTCCCCCCCACCAAACACTGGAGGAAATATCACATCAGGGGACGAATCCTGGGGGCAGGGTTCGAAGTTTGAAGGCGAGGATGAAGGCGGTGTGGGATGGGATGCCACCTGGGGCTGCCTACAGGAAAGGGTTAGTGTCGGAGAAATGAACGGTGGTGGGGGCCTCGCTAGGCAAGGCGGACCAGCGATGTCTCCGCCCCCGTTGTCCCCACCTCCGCGACCTGGGGTCTCCGGGTTGCCCCTGCCGCCACCGCCACCCCCGCCACCCGCACCCCTGTCGGCAAGGATCCTCAGGAGATCGGACAGCGCCCTGAGCCACAGCTGGCACAAGGATTCGGGCATTGGCTCTGACAACCCTAGCTCTTCAGCGGCCGGTCTGGTCGGACTGGCTTGCTCCGAAGGACCAGAAGAGGAAGAGGAGGAGGAAGAAGAGGAGGAATGCGACCACGAGGTCATCGTGGGGGAGGAAGAGATGGGTAGGGGTGGAGGCGGGGGCGGCGGGGGTCACGGGGGTGGTGGACTGACCAGGGACGGGGGCGGGAAGAAGCAGGCGACGATGAGGCAACACTATTACCCGGAGGGTGGATGGGGTTGGGCCGTCGTTTGGGCCGGAACGACATCGCAGGTGCTCGCACATGGACTGCACCTTTCGGCGGGACCGCTGTGCGGTGAAGCCATGAAGAGGTTCCCGGGTTCCGCCACCTACGTTACGGCCACAGGTATGGGGCAGATTCGCACCTCGCACGCGATCCGAAACGGTATCCCACGCCCCCTTCCACTATACACTCTTTCCTTCACATCCTTTCGTTTCGCCGGGCGAAATTTCTTCGAACCCGCTCATATTTCTGTCAGGCGGCGTCGAGTGCCTCTGATACTTTTAACTCTTCAGGCACTTTTAAATTGGACGTTCCGGCACTGTAAATACGGTGCTCAAAATAGTCAGTCGTAAAACCAGGTTGACTGGCTGTCTGGGGGGGCGAACTACAGTTAGTGTCATTACTACCTTGAAGGATAGGTGGATAAATCATAAGAGGAAATAATGGAAAATGGATGAATAGAAAACCGACGTTGCGTTGGAATCAGCCTAATCTTGTTAGCAAAAAGCACCAGAGGTGTGGAGGGATTTAACGTCCCATGCGATTAACGGTGCGCTACACTTAAAGTAATTTCCGAGTTGGGATCGAGTTCCATCTTAAATATCTCCACCCCTACCAGGATTAAAATATGAACACTTGCTAGGGGAAGGCAATACTCTTACCTATACATAACCGATCTCTTTGTTGAACTAATTATTACTTCTGCTCACGTAGCAGCTCTTAACCATTTTTTAAAAGTTCATGTGACGTTTTTGCATGTCAGTTGCGCAGTTTTTTTCTCTTTGCAATTTAATGGGAATGATTTACTCCATGAACCTGATTTTGTCAATAATCTTTATGTCAATTTTTGTCAATATCAATAAGTAGGTATTAGGGAACGTTATCGCAGACTTAACTACACATACCTTTTTTAAGACTGAAAATGTCATTTGAAGTACATATTTTGGTTAAATGACCATTCGATCCGTGACACATATTTGATGGAGGTATATGTCCCAAATCTGTTCAATAAGGCAATAACGTTTGAATAGCAATCGTCATTCAGGGAATAACATAGTTTACAGAACTGATCAACATATGTAATGGTTACGAAATGAGCACAGGGTGGGTATACTTTCGGAAACGAATATTAGCTAATAATAGGGCATAAGATATTGGTATTATTGGATTCCAAGCACATTAGTGAGTTTAGTTTTAATTTTTGAAAAGATATCTAAGTTTAAGCCAAAAAATGAGTGAATATTTGACTGTACTGCCATATGGCTCCTCCCCTATGATAACATTGTGTGGATTAGGGCTTTTGCTTTTAACGTCAGACATTATTATCCTGTTTTAATAGGATAGTACTCTTAGAATATTTAAAAATCTTATCTAAAGTACTCACTAGTAGATATAAAATTCCCGAGAAAGTCATGAGCGTTGGTGCAATGAAAAGCCACTCATGAGAGTGCATCTCTTTGAACGATTGAGAAATCATAGATTGTAAACGATCATGCTCCCCCCTTAAAAGGAAAGCTTAATTATTTTAGAATTCTTTGAAAGCAGTGTTGCAAATGAAGTGCGAGTTCGCGGTATTAATATAGCTAAGATGTCGGTAGCTATAATATAAATGCTTCTCCTTGATTAGGTTTGCAGAGAATGGCATCATGGAGTAAATTCAAAGCGTCAGTTCTCATTTAATGTAAAATTGAAGTGCATTCCTTAGCTTTACGCCAGTCATCACTAATGATTGCCTATTAGGTAGCATCATCGTGGAATCTCCGACCTTGGCAGGTAAGGGAGGGTGAAATATAATTCTCTCCTGTAAAAAATATCCTTTTTTGCATTTTTGCTGATGTCCCTCTTGTTAATCTCATTTTTAACGTACGAAGTCCGTCATTTTGACCGTCTTTTTCAATTTCGTCGCATGTGATCAAAAGGGACTTTTTATTCCTGGTCGTATTTGTTTCACGTCATTATCACGCTAATTATACGCAACAATTAAAACTCAGCGCACTTGGAGCACTATGTCACTATACCACAGAGTATATCCCGAAAGTCCATATTGGTTAACGTGATGGCAGGTGAAGTTTTTTTGTTAAATTGTGCCATAGTTAAAAAAATGAATCTTTGGGGATTCTTCTTCACTGTTTTACTGTAATTTTAGATAACAGTGAGGTAGACCACCGAGTGGTTCTCTCTCCAAATTGGATGCTCAACATGTTATTTTGTGTAATGACTGTTAAGAGCATCCACCATATTTTTTTCCACCAGTTCCTGAAGGTAGGTTTGCACTGGAAAGTTTACTTCGCAAGTTTCATGCAGTAAGCGACTTTTGACGTAAATTGCAATTATAACGCAACTTAATTGCAACGACTATGCGAGTCTGCTTGCAGTTTCTTTCAAGTTTCCACAAGTCGCTTGCAGAAGCGTATTGTTGCCATTGTTTACAGCAAACAAACTGTTTCTGCACTAACTTGTGAATAATTTTTCGTCTGAGTAAAATTTCCCGCAAGCTCTGGCAGAATAAACTTCAGGAAGAATATAGCCAGTGTAAACCCACTTTAAGTAGCAAAGCATATAAAATAAAAGCTCTGCAATCAGTGACTTTAGACAAATTAAGTGCTTAGTAGTGGCCCTGAAGAAAATGTGTGTAAATTGTTCATTCTGACCTAGCCGTAAACAATATTTGGGCAAGAAAACGAGGTAAATCCGAATTAAAGATAATATAATTAAAATTCAAACCCGGAAATTTAAAAGTTTACAACAAATTTTCTATACACTTAAGGGAAATTGAGGAAATATCAACAAACTATGTCATCTGTTCATACCATAGCACCAAGTCAAACATGAAGCGTATCACCTTTTCCTTCTCTAAACTTGCGTTAGAGTAGGTATAAATGTTTTGGATTAGACTCAAAAATTCCAAAATGAGACATGATGTTCACGTTGAGCATTACTTACGAGAAATATTTGCTCTTTGAAAAGGCATGTCGTCTCACTGTTCGCCCCTACTTACTTGGACTACATTGCACTATTGATTGGCCGGGATGGAAGCGACTAGAAAGTGACGAATTTCGTCGAAATTTTTTACAGCCATTGTCGCATTTGGCCACACTGTACGTAATTTGTGAATGTATTACAGAGGTACATTTGTTGGGAATTTAAGAGTCTTGATTCCAAGAAAGCAAACATGATTTAGTTTTATGAGCAACTATTAGCGATCAATATCCAGCCATAGAAGAGAATTGCAGTGGCGGAAAATGGCTAGCATGGGATGGGTTGCCATGAGAATGACGTCGTTCTCGTCGTTTCTTGCCTTAGAAGACTTTTGACTCTCTCTTTATATGCAAAATTTTCTATTCGGTTTAATTATTTTCATATTCATCGGATATTAATCCCAAGTTTGACTCGCTGCAGTTCTTCCTTATTTCACATTAGATGGAGGCATTTTGCACCCTAACAGTTTTCTCTTCCGACACACTTCTTGATTTGGTCCATACATTTGGTCCATTTTGCTCTCGATTGAGTTGTACTTCTCACGAGTTTGTTGTGCCCTTGATCGAGCCGTATCAATCTGCTTTTTTTTCGTATGGTCTGTCATATTTTACTATTATGTTCTACTATACTTTTTCCTCAGTTATCTTTTTATCCGTACTCTTAATCTTAAATAGCCTACACCAGCACTATCTTACGAGACCTCTACTCGTTAAATATTCCAGAGGGGAAATCAGCCATAAAAACAACTTGAACCGACCGAAATTCTGTTCGTTGTCTCCCGGTTATCGGTCAGGCTATCCACTATGGAACCATTTTAACCAAAGGCGAATTCGTGTGAAAGTGTAGAACATACGAGCTAGCTATCCTCACCTCTAGTCAACACTTTTAGCCATCTCAGATCTCTTTTCCCAATGACCCACGACTTTGATTCGTATTTAGTAATGGTTTGAAAGCTGTGGCTCGCGAGTCACGTGTAACCCTTTGGTGGCGAATACGTAGCTATGAATTTAAATTTAAAATTAAAATAAAGCTATCATAACTGGAAGTAATTTCTTACTTTGTACATTCCAAATTTTCCATTCTTTACAACCGTGGTTTTGGCGTCTACAATCTCATTATTAAGGTCTTAATTATTAGAAAGTTATTATTATACAAAATTAGGCATACGACACCTTCATAATGGCATTGTAGGTGTCGAACCCACTGTCGGAGTGAATAATAAAGTGTGGAATGTACAAAGTGAAAAGTTTTGGTAAGTTTCTTTTGGGTTTCTGCGATTTAACTACTTTTTAGCAACAGTTTCGCAGTGCTATTCTGCCGGCTTCGTCAGGCTTTCTAAATCAACAATGAAAAATAAATAAACAAACTTAAGTGGTTATTATGTAACATGACTAATAAATACTTGAGTTTTTCAAAAGTCTTTTCCAAGTATAAGGAAGTTTGTAGCCATCTTCTCTGTTTAGGTTGTTTGGTGTTTTTTCTATTTCAATGGCTTCCCTGATGATCCGTTAATAGTAGCTAATTTCTTTACATAAAACATTCGCCCTTTTGATGTCAATACTGTGACCTTCTAAAAGTGTGTGCTCAGCCACGCGCTTAAAATCGCAGAAATCCAAAAGAAACTTTCCAGAATTAAAATGAACTGCGAAAATCTACGAAAAAGGTGAAAGTTATTTCATGTGACTCAGTTCCACAAAGTAAAGCCTGAAACTTCAACTTAAACTACAGTTTCGTGTAAAAATATTTTAGTCACAAAAATGGTGATTGATCTTTGTATAAAAAAAGTATGAACTTTTATAACTTGCATGAATTATATTTTTAACATAAATTATTAGCAAAAGAATTGTCTATGGCTCTGAAGTAATTCTTAAACTCTTATGAGGCACAGGTTTGACTATTCCGTCTCAAAACTTTGTCAATATAGCCATGCTCCTCGCGAATGCTTCAGGCACAGTTTCATGTTTGCAGTAGTCTTCAAATAAGGGAGTTAGCAATAGGACTACTGCATCAATACTTCTATTCCAGGCAAAAATATGCGCATTAATCGTTTTTCCCTCTTCAAATAAATCATCCATAAGCTATTCGTGCACAAAATTTAAAAAAACTCGAGTAGGATCTTGCAGCACGGATGTGCCTTAAAGCGGCGGCTTGTGTTACACGCGCACAATGTGATCGCCAAGGTATCATTAATTCACTCCGTAAAGCCTTGCGAAGGGTAGGGGAGAGGGCGCTGTGTGTTCCGTAGCGAGGCGATAAATTCTCTCCTGCTGCGGTTTCCCCTGAGAATTAAAGCTGGCCAAATATGAGCGCGCCTTAATGCGAGGACGGGCCCCTTGTCGTCGGGAGTCTTCGAAGGCCTTTTTCCGGGGGGCCAGTGAGGACGACGGCCTCCCCTCCGTTGCCGCTGCTTCCGTGATATATGACGACTACACCCGCCGCTTCTTCGAGTCCCTCTTCACTTCTGGTAGAGGACCCTCGACCCTCTTGTGGTGGACTCGGAACACGGTGAGATTCGGTGCGCCGCGCGATCATGAACTCTTGACTGAATGCCAACTAGTTGGTAAAAGAAGCTCTTCCTAAAAGGCACGAGTGATGACTGATTCGGAAAAGTACGAATGACTCTCTCCTGGACTCTTTGGAGAGGCGTTTTGATTCTTCCTCTCGCAGGATTGAAAGGAAAAGGCTTGACTCGTGGAGTCATCTGACTTCTTTGCTTTCATAGTTTACTCGTCTGCTTTTCCTGCTCGATTGCCACCGTCCTAGGGTTTGCTTCGTGGTGATCCAAATGAAACTTGCGACTTAAATTATCAGTAACAAGAAACGTATAAACTTCCAAAGTGTTTTTACTTCCTCTGAATAGTTGACAAGCCGTCCATCTGATAATGTTGACCGATTTTCCGATGATGTCTGAAGATGACTGATGTTCTTTAAATGTCGATTGTTCGATGAAACCAATTCGTAATGAAATAAAAAACACTTGGTAGTTACAAAGTTAATGTCTTAGTGTTACCTTACAAATTCCACAAAGTTGAGCCGGAGGCCGTTTTTTTAGTGGCATGAAACCCGTTAAACGGACTTGCGTTATTTATTCATATAGCCAGTGAAATGAAGGAAGAAAGACAGTCATGCAATAAATACGTAGGTACTTGCGATAATTATTGTTGATTAATTACTTATATCGTGGTAATACTCGTTTACAATCGGTCAGGTTAGGCTTTGATGGAGTTTTACTTCTCAGATATTTCTTCTTGATATATCTCTTTTCTCTCATTGATATTTTCTTCAGATTTCCACACTTTCTATCTGTCATTATTCAATCCAGCATTGCCTTCACATCCTGCATCTAGGTGCCTTAAAATTATCTTTAAACTCTATTATCATCTTCTCCGTTCATGGCCTACGTTTTTTTTTCTTCGTTGCACCATGTTTCATATCAATCTCGTCGTTAATCTTTCCATAATATATTGGGTTAGTACTCCGACCATAGTTTTCCCCACATAAATGTACGCCACTTTTACGAAAGCAACTATCTTCCCAATATATCAAGGCAAACTCCATTTATTATAATATGCAGGCCAGATGACTTATTAGCTCCCCCTGGACTATCTTGCGTTCTGCAACAAGCAAAGTAATCCTGATCATCTATTTCTCCTAAAATCTCAATAATTATTTTTGTACGGGTCCAATTTTATTATATTTATATCTTTAAACTATTATTATACCTAGTTTACATGCTATTTCAAATACATTATTAAAATATGTGTACTATCACGATACATACATTTTTTTGCTTTTGTTTGTACATAATAGTTTATTCTCTATTTCTTATACACAGTCTTGTGAGTCTTATTTTCCATTATGGTCCTGCTAAGACTTATAGTGAAGGCTTGTCAGTAGCTGCCGAGGTTTTGCAAAATAATGCTGTATCTAAATTTTTCTGTTATACTATTTTTACATCAATAACTATTAATAAATCTAAAACTTTTTATATTTTTAGTAAAAATTCATATAATTCTGGATAATTGACAACTAATAAATGGGTAAAAAGGCTGACTGTATGCCATCTGGTGGGATTCAGCATCTCTCTCAAGTCGCAAAAGTTAACTGATTTCGAATCGCCCGAATAGCCCTTTCATTTGGAGAGTCGTATTGCTCTTCGCCAATTCAATCGAACCGAATGAAAGCGATTTGACTCGCAGTATCTTCCATCGACACATTCAGTTTTTACGCGCCTTACTTTACTACCGATAAGCATGTCCTCGGGTAATCTGGAATAGATGAAGAAGATCACGATGTTGTTAAATATGATAAACTGACTTTTGCCAATCCAAATAGTTTAATCTATTTTATGCTAAATCAAGGTAGATGAGCTCTACGGCCTCTATAGATTAACAAGATCAGATATTTCTCCAATGGCCGTAAAATATATGCACCACTCGTGTTTGTTTGCGGGAATGGGGACTCCACAACAGGGACCAACCACAGCCTCTCCACCAGGATACCCTCCTGTGGTTGTTTACGGGAAAGTAATTCCCTCGCCAGGGACCACCACAGACACACACACAACCCAATTGGAATACTCTGTAGGCTAATGAGACCCAGCTAAGGATTCCTGGGTTATAACCTAGGATCCTTCGGAGAGCTGTATTGACTCTACTAAGGCTGCCAAGTTATTAGCACAACCACACACGCAATCACACAAAACACTCACTCACACACACAATAGGGCCCCAAATTTCTGGGAGAACAGCTCAAAAAGAGCGTTGTCAAATAGAAAAACAACAAACAGGGAACGAGGGTGAAGTTCGGATACGTGTATTTCGACCACAAAGTGGTCCTCTTCAGCGAGCTGAAGGGAAAAAACACTAGCAACACGAGTTGAAAGTGAATGAAGAGGAGGACATTCCTAGAATAAATAGGGAAGGGACAAAAGGGTTAGGAAGCGGGGGGGGGGGGGGGTAAATTGGTAACGGCTAAAAGTCATTGGTGAGCAGTGGGAATGTGGGTGAAGTCGAGAGTGGGGGAGGCGAGGAGGGAAGGGAGAAAGGGAGCCAATGGCCAATATATGCGGTAGTGAAGGAACGTAACCGTTGAAGTAGGGAAGGGGGGTGGGAGTCATATTGACCGTTGGCGGGAAGGGGGGGTGGAAGCTAATGACCGTTGTAGTGAGTCAAGATGGGGGGGGAGGGGAAACAAAACAAACTAGCCGTTGAAGTGAAGCGTGGGGATTGCAACTGATATAAATTTGTAAAAAAAATTGCAACTGAAAACCAACACAGTAAGTGTTTGATTTTTGACGAGTGGTGCATATATTTTACGGCCATTGGATAAATATCTGATCTTGTTATTTTATGCTAAATAAGTTGAAGGCATGGCGATATCAAAGTAGAGTATGAAAATTAGAATCAAGATAAAATAGGTAATTTATAAATTAAATTTTTCAAATCGTCGTTGGAAGAACAATATGTGACTTTTGACCTACCTCTGTGACTTTTTTGAGAAAATGAAGTTTTAGTTGTTATGGAAGCATCGAGAGCTCGCACAGAGTTTACAAAATGTAGTTCGGCGCAAATTTCCACATATGGCGCCTTTGAAGGTGGGTTTACACTGGCAATTGTATTGCGCAAGTACAGCAAGCTGCTTTGGAAGTGAATTGCAGGCGTATTCTACGCTCCAAGTCCACTCGCAGAACTTTTTGAAGTCGCTTGCTGAAGCGTATTGTTGACAGGCTAAACTGCAACTAATCTGGCACTGCAATAACTTGTAAAACATTTTTCGTCAGGGTGAAATCCCCTCAAAAGCTCTTGCAGAACAAACTTGTGAAAATAACTTGCCCGTGTAAACCCATCCTTAAACGTATGTTTTACGTCAAATTCTTTCATACAAAAAAGGCGCATATTTTTCTGTTTCTTGCACATTGTTTAAATCGTCAGATAATGTTTCCTTCAACCACATATATTTCTTCAAAACTATTCTCTAGGAGGAAAGGCTTTAATGTTTTAGATCTACCAATGATTGATTCTTTTTAATTTTTTTACAATTGGCTTTTTTGTCGATATCCAACAGCATGTATATCCGTATCCGAAGATCAGGAGAGGATCAGGACCTTTATGACACGGGATTCATTGAATTGTTTTGATTTCATAAAATACTGGATAATAGTTTTAGTATTTTTTAAAAAATTACGAATTCACTTTGAACATCTAACTTACGAACGAACACTCACTCTTAAGCTGTTGAATAATTGGGGACCTCCTCGATGAGGGCATGGCGTTGATTAAGAAATAAATTATGAGTACAATGCGTATTTTATATTTATCACGTAATCATGTTATCAGGATGGTTTTAATAGGAAATAAATTTTGACAAGATTAAAATTTTATACAATAAATATCGCTTTTACTTACTTGTATTCCTTTTTAACCTTGAAGATAATTTAATATTTCATAAATGAAGGACTTGTTGAAATGTAAAGGAAGAATGTTTCCACATTATATTGACAGGCATTAGGTGTTCCCTTAAAAAAAATATCTTAGTGTACTTATTTATGAACATAATGATGTTATGAACAGCAATCCCCTTAGTTGGTATCAAAAGCTTAACCTTTTTCCCATTAATATACGTTATAAAAAAGGAATAACCCTGTACTAATTCTTTTTAAAATATGTGGTGGATATTTTCCTTGGAAAATTATTTCCAAGGAAATTATTAAAATATTATTCTTTTTCCTATTAAAATATTTTCCTTGCAAAAACCTTTGATCTTATAAAACCTTGTCCGAGCCGTAAAGGATTTTTTTATTTTCCCCGAAACGAGGCAAGAATACTTATTTTTTGTCATTAACTCAAGTTTTTAGTGTCCATGAAAGTTATCTCGAGTTCATTATTTGATTCTACTCTTTTATCATCTTCGTATCGCTGAACCGAATTCCAAGCGTAACTTATCATTTTTTTAAAGTTATTTAAAAACTGTGTTGTGGAAAAAATTGAACAGTCAATAGTTGCGTGGAGTATGTAAATACGCCAGAGGAAAGAATTTCAAAGAAATGCAGGTAGCGTGTTGAGACCTGACGTCATGAAATTAGACCATCAAATTCATCGTTGGTGGTCAACCTCGTCGAGTATTTTTTTAACCCCACTATCGCCTTGGTGACTGAGAGTGAGCGGACAAGGAAGGTATGGGCTGCGTGAGCATTTAAAAACGATTTTAAGGACATTGGTGAGAGATATGATAATTACGATATTAATTTGGCTTTCTTGGGGTAAGATTGAGACTATGAAGTCCCTTGCTGCAATCGGACTCCTCGTCAATGTACACATAACATTTAAAAAACAATCATTTTAATAGGCATTAAAAACATTCAGGTAGTACAGAGAATTAGTTATACAGTCAAAATGTAACAAAACTTTTTTTACGCAATATCACCAATATGTGTAAAAAAAGATCTGTTCATGTATAGAAAAAACTTATATCCTTGTTGAACAAACCCACAAGATGAAATCACCCACACAATGGGGGAATGAAAAGCCGTCGGAAACCTTTTGATGTATAAGCTAGATATCTATTCATCAATAAACTAGCAAAGGAAAGCACAAAAATGGTACAAGAATGTAGGAATAAAAATACAAGTGAATATAAACATAAGTAAGACAATGTCAAGCAGCATGGAATGTAGCTAAAATACATTGATAAGAGTGGTTAAATATTTGTGGCTTGATTTATGATAGTAGGCAAATCAACTCTAATAATTGATAGTCTACTGTACCTTTAAAAAGTTGCATGTAAATTTCAGTGTTACGTCATTCCATTTGGAATGACGTAACACTGAAATTCCAAATGGAATCTAAATTTCTATGTCTCCGTTGAGTACCTTTTACTCTGCTCTACGAGTTTTTCCACTGGAAGGATTAAATTATGAAAGTTAATTGTCTTCCATAAAGGAAATAGAAACAATTATAGTCGTCAACTTAGGGCAAACAAGATGATACCCTATTGGAAAAGAGCCTCATTACTGGCTACTGTACTTATGTATTGACGTTCCGTTGAATTCCATTCCTCTTATCGTTCCATTTAACGTCGTTTTTGTGCGGTAATGTACGCTTATTTGTTCCAATCTGCGACAAATTCAGCACATTGATTGGAAAGTTCCCAAAAACTTTAATTTTTGTCATGCTCTAGTATATTTCTTATACTTAAATTTCGCCCTGTCGTTGTGTATTTGCAAACTACGTGAACCGAGACTTATCCTCGCGTTTTAGTACGCGGATATACACTCAGCAGACGTGAAGTACAATGACGAGGAGGACAAATGGCCACAGCACGTATTGGTTCGTGACTTACGACCGATTGTGGGTGTTAAGTCGTTCCCGGTCGCATAATCTCCATGATGACGTTTCCGTGGTGAACTTTTAACAATCCCCTTTCCCTACACATCACGTCCACCCACGGAGGAATGGGCCACGGGGGATTCAATAACAGCGCATCCCGCCGCCGCACGGTGATCGTCGTTTTGTTCGACTTATAACCGGCACCGCCCCCTTTCGTCCTCCACGCTTCGCAGCTGCCGTAGGTCCTCTCCGTGAGTCGACCGCAAGGGTGTATAGATTGAGGGTGTAAGTCACTCCGTGAATAAATCACTACCTATGCATGTGAAGGTGAACTTCACGACTTGGCGCCAGATTGAAGATTTATATTTCCACTCAAGCAGACGTAATTAGCTATTAAACTCTGAGAAAGAGAACGGAAATATTACGATGAACAATGAAAATATAAGTTAATTACCTCAGTAAAACACCGGGAATCGAACCACATACCTTTGGCAAGCCGTAAATCTTGAGATCGGTGAAATCTGATAAAATATTTTCTTGTTATGAAAACCAATGTTAATATTTTCTCATATTAAAAGAAAAGAAATTTAAAATGTAATATTTTAAAATAATTTCAGATCCCACAGCTTTATTACAAGAGAGAGCGACCAGTTATGCAACGGTCACAACTACCGATTACAAAAGCAGTCACTAATTTTTTTGTAATAAAACTATGGAATTGCTAAGTATTTTTCATTATTATGTCATGAAATAATTCCATGAAGTAGAACCTGATACATTATTCTATATTTTTGATTGATTTATTTACGACAGCTATTGATACAGTAGTCATATTGCAAACTCCTCTATTTGAAGACTACTGTAAACAGGAAACTGTGCCTGAAGCAGTCGCGAGGAGCATGGATATACACCAGGAGTGACAAATGTTTGAGACGGAATAGCCAAACCTGACCTTCATCCAGTTTAAGAATTACTACCGAGCCATAGGCATTTTTTAAAATGATAATTAATGTTAAAATTCAAGTAAGTTATAAAAGTTCATACCTTTTATATACAAAGAGTAATCACCATTTTGTGACTAAAAGATTTTTACACGAAACTGTGAAAAAGTGGAAATTCAGGCGATATTTTGTGGAACTGAGTCACATGAAATAATTTCTCACTTTGTACATTCCACACTTTAATATTCTGTCCAACGGCCAATGTGAGGAAATTAACGTTGATCTATTAAAATAGTGTTATTTTAGCATTATTTATTCATAATTGTCTAATGCATACCATTTAACCGTATGGTAAAAGTTTAAGGTCTCTTGTTTGTATGAACATGTTTGGAATAGTAGACATCAGTTCAATCAGGAAAAAAGGTATTATGGTAAAGGCATTCCAATCCCTGTCGTAGAACGTGCAACTCTTATTTATGACTAAATGTCAAAACTTCTTGGCATAGGAGAATTATGGATCTTACTATGATTGCAGTTTCTGCGATGTTTGCACACGTCACAACATTGCACGTCAAGTTTTAAGTTGATCTGTCTAAGATTTTTCTTTCCATGATTTTTTAAATAAACGTGTGTTTTGCTGAAATGAATAAACTGGAATATCGTATCGTCATATATATATATATATATATATATATATATATATATAATCTTTGGAAGTTTTCGCCAATTGGCCACAAATATATAAATTCAAACTTACAGGAGGTAGGAGAAATAGGAAAAGATAAAGAATTCGTTCTTACGGAACGTTTCGAACCAGTTGGTCCTTCGTCAGCTCTAGAAGTCACTTCTAGAGCTGACGAAGGACCAACTGGTTCGAAACGTTCCGTAAGAACGAATTCTTTATCTTTTCCTATTTCTCCTACCTCCTGTAAGTTTGAATTTATATATATATATATACATTTTTTACGGTTTATCATCAACGGAAATTTATCCAAAGTTGATAAAGGTTAATAATGAGCGTGTTACCTCATATTCAACGTATTCTCCATTTTTGGCTCCTTCTAACTAGCACCCATTACCAAATCTGAAGAAATTTGTGGAAGGAAAACGTTTTATAACAAATGAAGAGGTTATTGCAGCCATTATGGGTATATAACAGACCTTTCAGAATCGAAGATTAGGAATGGAACCTATTTATTCATAGAAAATATGTCAAAGAGGAGAATTAGGATTGAATAGATAAAGAAAGTATTTTTTTTAAATGAAAACCAATCTTTCACTGCCAGACCGAGAACTTTTCACCTTGCTCTCAGACTTGCTTCTTCCAAAGGTGCACACGCACAGAGTTATTAAATTGATTTTGATTTCATTTCGCCGTGAGATTAAAATCTCATATTTTTTCAATCAAGCTGTTGTGACAGCAGCGTCTAGAGCACGATTTTTCTCTTAATTTGTGAGTGCCAAAGAAGAAAACCGTAAAATATTTTTCCCATCCTGTTCCATCACACCACCTACAGAATATGCGACGAGCATTTTTAATTTAGTCGAACCATATAGAGATTGAATATGGGAAATGTTTAGAACCAATAGTCCTGTGTCCTCTCAAGGCGACCTTTGTCCGGTGGTCGAATGCAAATGAAGGCTCCCTTCCGTGTTGAATGGTTCAATTAAATCGATTTACTCCGCCGGCTCTCTCACGCCACCCAAGAAGGAAAAGGCAAGGCAGACGCGTTAGCAATTCGTCCGGAAGAGGGCGTTTTGGAAGCCGAGGAAAGGGAGGAGAGGGGGAATTTGGAGAATCACTGGTTTGAAATAGCCCGTACACATTGAAAACAACAGCATAACTTAATGAACAACGTAACTTAAAATTGGATCACGTTTTACATAAAAATGTAACATGAGAATGTAGCGTAACTTAAGTCCTGACTGCTGTCGACCGTGTCTTCAAATCAACCAGTCTAAGCTTAAGTTGCGCTTTTGACTTAAGTTTTCTTATGTTGATCTTTACCAATCCTTAAATAAGTTAGTGAACTTAGTCGTAAAATGAAATTATAGACCATCGTAGAAGAAGTAATGTTATTCTTCTGCTTAATGAAAGATACAAATTTTGTCATTGCTTATTTGAAAGTCCCTAGATGTTGCAGCATAAGCTTAAGTGACGTTGTATAGTTTATTTACGGTCTAATGTTGAAGTTGACACAGATTTTTTAGGGTTGGGAATTATTGCAAGATAAGCAAATTATAGGCCATAATTGATGATAAATTTCATTAGACTGCGTGTAGAATGATAGACACTACCTCATTGTTTGGTAATAAGTTCCTGGTGAACACAGCTTTCGTAAAAGGCGTTATTTTCCTCAGTTATGTTATAATGTGGAACTTGACCTAGCCATTTATGAGTGGGAAAACATTGTTGGAAAAGTAAATTATAAGCCGGAAAAGAAGAAAAAAAGTCTCCCTGCCCTGCTAAATGAAAGAGAGAAGTTTTCTCATTTCTTGTTTGGAAGATACACGCAAATGTGCGACCTAAGCTTAAGTTACGTAATTTCCTTATGCTCTTATTTTGAGCCTGACCCTGCTTTTTGAAAGTAAAGAAATTTTGGACAGTGAAATTATTGGTCATAGTTGAAGGAAAAATCATTTGGCTTAGTAAATGAAAGAAAGAAATTTCCTGGTAGTTTGAATAAAGTCCCATGGCGATTGAATCCAAAGCTTAAGTTACGATTTTTTCTCAAGATGTGTTCCTTTTTTGAAATTCATCCAAGCTTTAAAGGGTGGGGGGAACGAATCAGTGGAGATTGAGAATTGGAAGGGGTGGTGAAAGGAAGGGGAGGTAGAAGGTGTTCACGCAAGAGGGTGAGATCCAGAAATCATCCCACGCGAGGTGTCACTCACTGGTTACAGTAGAGACGTTATGGAAGGTTCGTATCCGGGGAAAATAATAAAAATAATGACAGAGGAAGAGAAACATTGGAGGTTACTTGCACAAGGGACGCGGTAAATCACCTCTTTACCCTCTCCTCCTTACTTTGTCTTGCGACTCATGTAAAAAACCCCCGAAGTTAAAAGTCACCCACAAGCACGGCACGGCGCCGTGTTTTAGCGTGTTCACAAGTGCACACTCACGCGACGGTGCTTTTGTGTTCATTCCCGAGTTGTGTGGGCGTGCCATCATCGTCGTCATCATCACCATCATACGAAACTTCCCCGCCCTAAATGAGTCAATCACCCGAAAAATAAAGAAGCACCAAAACGTATCTTTCGTGGAGGCAATCAAAAAATATACGTGAAATCTCTTTTGAAAGAACACTCTATTTCGGCTGTTTATGTGTTTCTTGACATCGTTACCTTGCCTGTGGTGGTAAATTAGGAATTTCTGTTTGCATTTTCGCTGAAACATGCCAGAAACACTTCCAAATAATTCAAAACTGATTTAGCATTTAAGCCATGATATTTCTCTCCTTTTCTTTTGCTCTATTTCTATCATATTATTACCTCCTATTCCTACGCATCGCTAACGGCAAATTACTTCAGGAACTGGCTCTTTTATAACAAATGGCATCCAACCTGAACATTTTTAAGCCCACTAGGCTATAATTACCGTTAATAACTTTTAGGTCTAAGCACCATGTGAAACTACCGTCAGATTCCATTTATATCCCAGTTTTTTTGTATTTATAATGATTTCTGTCGGGATGGTCTGGCTATTCGGGGTGGCGATCGACAGCTTAGGTTATCTACCCCATTAAGACAGGTCATAAAGGTTGTTAATGTCGTGATAATGCAGTTAATGGAGAAAAAGTTTAGAGAAACCCTGAATCGATGTTAAACTATACGTTGCGATGGACGCAAACGAGTCGCAGTTAGACGTCCTATTCGACGGACTGAGAGATGTCCTTTAAGCCCTCTCCACAAAGCACCCAAGTAGGGATTGGGATTCAACTGAAATATCTTCGCCGGTCTTATTCCCGAAATCTTCTCAATTGCCGTGATTTAAACCAGATACCCCGAGTAGGGGAGCTAGTTCTCTAGCCAACTCAACACTGAGAGTTACAATTCTATCTTATAGTTTATAGCTCATTTACTATTCTAACTTATAGAAAAAGTTCAGCACTAAGCTTCATGTGAATGCATAATGTAAACAGGTGTCATTTTGTTTGGCCTTGGGTTTAGAAAAGTAGAATGTTTTGAAGACGTAAATTAAAATATTTACTTAAAATATACAGTAAAGATAATTTGTTGTTGATAAGTTCTTCAACGTTTTTTCTTTTACAAACGATAAAATTAGATGTATTACGAACTTGTTGTTTTCGCTGTGGCAGTGTAGCATTGGTTTCCATAAAAGCTAATGTTCTTTGAAATATTTTTTTTTGACGATCAAGTTAAATGAAAATTTGTTTTTTTATGAATTTTTTCCGACTTACTAAAACAAGCTTTGACTTGGTAGGCCGAATCAATCAGTATTTATCATTTTAATAAATGTCTTAGAAGATAGCAGCCATTTTCATGAATTGACGCGAACCTATTTTTTATAAGGAAGAATTTGCTTCACGCTGAATTTCAAATCCAACTTTAACTTGAAGGAAACTTCAGTCCTAAGTCGAACTCTTTCGTAACAACCATAAATTTGACCAATTACATCCAAATGTATGACTGCACTATCATATTTGTCAGCTGGTAGCCTTCTTTCCGTGGCTCGGTAAGCTTTAACCCCAAGAACTAGGGGTTTTTGCTGTTTTTATTAGACTATGTAAATACTGGTGCTCTGCCTTGCATAATGATGTTTCCTAAAAGGGCGACATCTCCTAACTGATGAACGCAAAGAATCTATCATACTCTCTATCTTTTAGCATAAATTCAGGCGTACCACCTATAATCCTAAAAAGTAAAACTTATTTTCCGACAATAATAAAAAAATGTGATAAAAATACGTTCTCGGAAGTGACTAAAATCTCACGTAAGATTGTCTTCAACCCCCTCGCTCCCTTACGTAAGACAACGCAACAAAACTCAACCCCCTCCCCCTAAAACTTCTTACGGAATACTTTGAATGGCCACTAGGAATTAGGAGTCAGATAACGGGTCCTTCTTTCGCGTTGTCATTATTGTTATCCAAAAGGAAAACCGCTCTAGAAGAAAAATGATCACAGTTGCTGTCCTCAGAACGCATTTCATCAATTAAAGCTAGTGATTTGACAAACTGGACAGACAAAATTTGAAAAATGACGATCAAGTTTTCACAGTCATGAGCGCAACTGAGAAATAACGATAACGTAATTATGCGCGTTATGGAGAACCGTGATAACAACTCAAGCCCCTGTTCTCATAAACTTTGCAACCATGAGATGATTTGTTTATCTTAAAAAATGGACGTATGACTGATGAATATTCATGGAATGCATGTCATTTAACGGCTTTTAGTGGCGGACCGTTAATCACCTCGTTGTCGCTTCCTTAGTTTCATTTGCTTCCACGACATCTAGACCTCCATTTCATGCATTTTTTTAAATATCGCTGTTGTGTTTGAGAAAAATCAAGAGGTTTCGTCGACGACGATGATTTATTAAGAAAACCGGCGGAGTGATCATGAATCATTCCTGCATGTTGTCAACATTAATATCCAAAACACGAGTTGAAAAACGTTCATCGAATTTCTCTCATCCGTTGATGTGAGTTTACACCATCAAGTCACTTCCGCAAGTGTCTTCTGCAAGTGCTTGCGAGGGATTTTACTCTGGCAAAATATTTTTCTTAAGTTAGTGCAGAGCGAGATTGGTTGCCGTCTACCCTGGAAACAGTACGCTTCAGCAAGGAACTTTCTGAAATTTTTATTAATTGTTCAAGCGGACTTGCAAAAGCGCTTGCTCCTGCAATTTGCATCTAAAGTCGCTTGCTGCAAGTATCTTGCACAATAAACTCGCCAGGGTAAACCCTTCTTTAGTCCTGTAACAAAATTATGCTAGCGCGAAAGCACGCGCTATGATAGTCCGTCATCGTGGCCCTGGTCTCATTAGCTCTTCTACCATGAGATTTATTTATCTTGCACTTAATTGGCATTAAAGAAAATGCACTTAATTGGCATTAACCGATGAATTTACACGCCCTTAAACGTCACGTATTTGCGGAACGGTAATATCCTGGTTGTCACTTCTTTAGTTTAATGGTTTATACAGCATCTAGGCCTACAGTCCGTGCAATTTTAATAGACCTGGCCGTTGTGGTGACGAAAAAGCAAGGTGCTTCAATGGCGACGCTGATTTATGAAAAATCGGGTCTTTTCGCCCGAGCGAACAAAATGGCGGACGTATCATACCATGGGGATGCGATGCGACACGTTTGGGAGTTTTATTTTTTTACGGCAAAGAGGAAAGAGAAGAGTGACGGTAGAATCGGGTCGGTGATAAAACGGACAGTTCGGCGGATAAGAAGATGGGCATGTTGCGTGCCTTCCTCGGCGAATGGGTGATCTCCCATTCCTCGCCCATCTTCTTCTCCTTCGTCTTCACTTGGCGCCTTGAAAGGATCCAGATCGAATCCACCTGACGTAAACTCCTTGACCCCCCCTTCATCCAATCTATGCGGGCGGCGCGGCGCCTCGCGCTGGTAAAGTGATTCGCAAGGCTTCATGGGAAGGCGGCGGCGGTTCGAGACGGGACGGGATGGGTGGTGGTGTTGACGACCTAGAGGGTGTGAGGGAATCGGTTTGGGGAGGGCATCCACATGCATATATGTATTGCCTGTTGTCTCTCTGGAGAGGCGCCGCGGCATAAAGACGCGGCATTCTTCAGACTATATCCCGTGGGCACTAGATTGACGCAGAAATAATCAGGGAGTATGCCCTGTCTGTCTTTAAATATGTATTTGTATATAAGTAATTACTTTGATGAAATAATTGCAATTAATAGAATCAAAGATTATTATCATGAAAGAAATAAGATCAGGTTTGACTTGGTGGAATTCCATTTTATAACGAAAGATAAAACTTTTACAATCCACAATGTTTGGTCAAAATCTGCATGCACAATCCGGATTTCAATGCTTCTGTATAATCATAATCAGCATAGTTCAATCAAGCACCTGATGATGATGCAAAAGCATTGAAATCCAGATTTTGCATACATGTTTTGACCAAAAATTGTGGATTGTACTAATTTTTATCTTTCGTTTTTATTCCTTTTTCGATATCGATAAACATTTTACGCCACGTATTATTCGCAATTTTGCATTTTTTCAAATTATGACTCGTCATCAGTGACCTCAAAAAACCCCCAAGTACCAAATGTTACATGCAAATTTATATTATAACTGTTTTGCAAAATGATTGCAACGCATTATTTGCAATTTTGAATATTTTTAAAGTTTGACTTCAGATTCGCGATCAGTGTCCTCGAACACGGTCAAGCATATATTTTTGAATACTTTAATAAAGAACTTTGTATTTTGGCCAACTTGTCCGTCTGAAAAAATGTGCGCCTTCTCTCGAAAGATGTGCCGCGTCTTTCCTTAATGTATAACGGTATTCATATCGTTTACGGTCTGCCACGCTAAATGAAGATGTTTTACGTGGTCTACAGGTAATTCTTGTCGCATTTATGGAACGTATTGTGGAATTTGTAGGATACCGGGAATAGCTACGTTATAACCCTTGCAGGATCACCCGCAGGTGCACTTGAGTTCGAAATTCATTTACAGAGCAAACATAATTCGCTTTCATCGTGACTCAGAACTCGGATCCTTCGATATCGCGCCGAGTGATTTAGCCTGTTAAGCTCCTTGTCTCCTGTGGAATTTTGAGGGTTTTATAGGAAGACGTTGTTCAGGACTGCTGGGCATATGATGTCACAGAAGTAGCCCAAAGTGTACGCTACGCGCCACAGTCCATGAGGTTAAAGCCATTCATTGAACACAATGAGGTGTTCGCTCTTTTGGCGACTTTTGAGGATGCCAGGACTAGCCACGGTATTACCTTTAAAGAGTCGCCCGCAAGTGCACATAAGTGCAAAATTCCACAGAGGAAAAACCATTCGTCTTGACCGAGACCCAAACCCAGATCCCTCGACATCATATTGTATTTTAAATTATGGTATTGTATTTTAAAGCTGTCGATAATAATTCGCATTCGCAATGAGAGCACTTTTAGTGTATCAGTCGGATGAGACAGTTAAAGTGTGGTCCTCTTGATACATTTCGTCAAGAATAGGCAAGTGCCGATGATGGGTTTCATCCCACCCTTCCTTCAATACGCAATTAGTCCTTCCCGCTCCAATCAGTTCATTAGTTCTCTAAAGGTGTTAATGATTTTTAGTTTAGAATTGGTCTTCATCTAAAGAAAAACATTAACAGCCAATACAAGTACTTGATGGGAACCACGATCAAGTACATCATAAGCAGTCTAACTTTGGGGAGAATATGGCATTTAAAAACCATATCTTTTTTAGTACAATGGATATGCGACCGAAGAATTTTTAAACTTTCAGATCAGCCCAAAACACCTCTTACTTGCATATTTTTTTAGTTATTTTTCTTTATAGCCCAACATGCTAGTGAGAGGGTTTCTATAATCACACAATTATAATATAACGATATAAAAAAGTAATACAGTTTTTATATTGAGATTACATTTTAATATTCCATCAATGCAGAATGGGTATTCTCCTAAAAAAAACAGTCAACACAAGTATGCGATGGGAACCACGATCAAGTACATCATAAGCAGTCAAACGTTGAGGATAGTATGGTATTTGAAAAGTAAAAATTGTGACCATATTGGGATTGCAACCTAAGCAATCTGAAACTCTTAGATCGGCCCAAATACACCTCTTTCTTGCACAAATTTTGAGTTAATTTTTATTTATCGCCTTCACATATTAAAAATATGGTTTCAAAAAGCACAATTTTCTCAGAATGATATCAAAATATACATTTTAATATTACATAAATGTAGTATTGGTATTCTTCTAAAAATAAACAAGCCAACACAAGTACGCGATGGGAACCACGATCAAATACATCATTAGTAGTCAAACTATGAAGAGAGTATGGCAATAAAAAAGCAAATCTTTATGAGTATAATGGGATTTTGACCTAAAAATTTGAAACGTTTAGATCAACCCAAAAACACCTCTTTTTTGCAAACATTTTGAGTTATTTTTATCACCTACACGAGTCAATAAGAGGGCTTCAATAAGCACACAATTTCTACATAACTACATTGTTTACAAAGGGAATCCAACTTTTATATTGAGATAACATTTTAATATTCCATGCAAGAACCTTATAAGAGGACGTTTATCTCCTACTTCGATCGTGTTATCAACGGCCGCGAAAGAAATCAAGTTCCAACTAGAGGGGCTGCAATCGCGTGGTAGGCCAAGAATTTCTAGTCTTAAAATGATTGTGTTAAATGGCTGTTGCGGGGCGAGTTTGAGTGCAAGGAGCACGAATAATACACTACAGGATTATTGAGTCGGCTGCTAGACGCGCTGTCACCCACCGAGCATCTTATTGAGTTTACGAAAGTCGCCACTCACGGCGCTGACTGCAAACCGATCCGCATTTCACGGGGAAAAACATGACAATAGTGGGAAATAGAACTGATGTATTGCCGAAATCAGACGTATACTGCATGTGCTACCATTGTCAACAATGCAGGAACACTTTAAGCTTTAATGCCATCAACCAGAATGCAAATTCACAGCTGAAACTCAAAGAGGAATCATTAATCAGCGATATATTGGGACGTATACACTGCTAATGCACTCGCAAGCAATACACACGTAATACGCAAGTAACTGACATCTTCACCACGTCCAAAGAACTTTTTTGTCGTCCTAACCAAGGGCGGTTTAAAGCGTTTGATCTGAAAGTACGGTCAACCTTGCGCATATAGCCATGGTAGGCCTTTTTTACATGGGAGAGATAGGGACTAAACATGTTTTCACGAGATAAAAATTAATCAACTATATTTCATCGAATTTGAGCCATGATAACTTGTGAATGATAAAATTTCCTATAATACTACATCATTTTCAAATCAAGTTTATCCTCCAAAATGCGGAAGTCGGCCTGTATAATACGAGCCCAGCAGACACCTCAACCGGCAGCAGACGACGCCGTCTGCAATATGAGTGGAACGTCGCGATATTTTCCCCGCTCGTAAAGTGACTTATCGTTGATAACAGGCGGAATGGCATTTTAAAATGTTATAATACTACATAAATATTAGTTACTTGTCAATTAGGTATCAAAATCGACTAGGTATAGAATATTTATCTGCAATAGGAGTAAAATGTCAAGTCAATTCCTCGACCATGAAATGAATCCTCAGAGAACAGAAGGTGACCAACCTTGTATTGTCACTGGAATCTTAATCATTCTCAATTAAGGTTAATTTCACGTCCAAAACTCCCTTAGATTCCCTGGCACTTCATCTACAGCGAGCGGACATACTTAACACACGGGTGACAATAATTGTGAGAGAAATAAATTTTGAGATACCTCGGCTTAGTTACGGATCGTACTCCGTACCGGAACGAGACTGTTAACGGCGGCTAAATTCAACACGCTACTATCTAATTTACGTTCTTCATTGTCAAGTCAAGTGAGCACTTTGACGGGATTTACACGATCAGCACTCCATGTTTAACTGAGGCACTGACCATGAGGCACATCAGGTCAGGGCAGTAAAATTAATATCAGATATATGTAATACAATTATCTAATATAAAATAATACGATAACGTACCGTGAGATATATATGGCAGCGATTAATTATTGCCACTTTATCACCAGAGACACAAGAACAGCGGCACTAAATATAAAGGAACAATACTTGGTAATGACATCAAGTCGAGTAAATGAAAAGATAACTTTTTAGATGGTAAAATTTAATGAATGAAGCATAATGAAACAATTTACATTGCATAAGTAGAAAAAAATCATCACCCTTTCACTTTGACTACACACTCACAATTTATGATACTATAAAATAACACAATAATCCCCGCCAAGGACAAATTCAATTGCCTATTGCTAATTAGTCATTACCTGCATTTAACGCAAACGGATTAATTATTTCAACAAAATCACATTGGATACAACAATTCAATGAAATGAAAATACACTTGGGGTGGCAACATTCACTGAATGAGGAATAATAAAACACTAACCTGTTTATCCCTTCACTGGGACATAAACAACCACACTTTCAAGACAAGAGCAATTCACTACTCACTAACTTAACTTCAATTCACATAGATTCCACATTTCAATTTTGTCAATAGTAGAAACAATGAACTGATTGCTGTTATGTCTTCTCCAACACATACTACGCATTTTTCACACTTTTAATACCAGTCCATAATTTAATACCACACTAATTAATAAACACAACAAAAATAAATGTAGGTGAAGAAGGGTTAATGCTCGGTTAATAGTTTGCACACTTACTAGTTATCGGATGGTCTTTCTTTGAAGATGGTCATTAGCTAGCTCTAATTGCCTTGGTATTAATTTGAGAACTTGAATGGTATCGATGAACATTATCACAGCATCTGGAAGAATCAGTCAACATTGCCATAATTTCATTATGTTTGAGCTTGTTTTCAATAGCTCTTGATATGTGACGCAATGTAGTGTGGGGCTAACAATATCATCAGCACAGCAAACATGGCACGCAATCCTTTATAGTGAAGCACACAAACACAACACAACTAGCACACAAATTTACGGATCTCCCTCTTCAATGACATAAGTTCCCTCCTTAGTTCCTCAATTTCCTCTGTGACATTCTCCTTAGCAGGGGTGGAGTGCATCACCTAGTCACTGCATCCACACGCATTACATCAACAGTTCAATCTATCAGGGGCAAATAGTTGCATTGTGAAGTACTTGTATCAACACTGAAAATCCACGGATCTGAAACCAGAGAACAAGAATCATGATAGGTGAATTACATCCAACAGTATTCCATCAGGAAAAATAAATCTAAATAAACCTACGTCTAAATCAAATGCACACAATGAATCAAGGAGCCTAATGTAATATTCGTGCAATGAATAATCCCCACGCCCCATGAATTAATCAAAAAAACATGGCGGACACAAACGGACACGTGGGTCGTAACTGGAGAACACATTTTAATAGACTTCATTACACCGAAATACAATTTTATGAGGAAAATCATTTGATTTACTACCATTTGAAATTAATATTTTAATATTAATACCACGAGGATCATCGCAACCATCTCACTGTTTACACACACATTACCTTTACAACCCACACAACGCGTTACTTTCACTGGCGATAGCTAACCAGTACAATCATCTAATGACCTCATACTATTCACCTTGCGTAGAGTAATTAATATATGATACAATTTAAGCAATTTCACCTTATCATACTTCACATGAAGGGACTTACTTACCTTCGCCTTGAACAGGCTTCCGTTCCGTAAGCCCAACTCCTTATTCCGCTTTTTGGCACTTTCGTACCCAGCGTCGCACCCAGGAACACAACAACGGCGGTTAGTCCTCATCTTAAAATTCTTGCAAGAAGACTTAAACAGTTTTCACCGGCAAAAACACTTCGTAAACACGATTTCGGACGAGCAAAACATAAACACTTGCACTACCGCTAATGGAGGAAGTCGGAAAGGACCGGATCGGTCGATACAATCAGCGCCGCTATGCGGCCGATTTTGGCGAACGAGAAAAACGCGCGGTAAGTGACAGCAGAAATACGCTTTCCCGTTCCCGTTCTGCAGCCTCCTTTATGTAGGCTCCTTGGCAAGGAGGGAAGAAACTGTGTAGGAGAGGTGTGTATATGCTAGAGAAGCAACTGCTCGATCGCTGCGCCACGTACGGTGGATAAGAGGAAACGGCATTTTTTCACAAGATGGCGGTGAGGAAAAATCGCAGTTCTCAGGTTTGATAGTTTCCCATTCCTAGAGTAAAAGATGCATTGTTGTGTTGAAAGTATTTTACAAATGCGCAAGGTTTGCATAATAAGTGAGGTGAATTTGGTTCCGATATCTCTGTTAAAAGTGGGTGAAATTACGAAAACGCTGGCGGGACGAAAGCTCACATTTACCGAGGCCTCCCTCGCAACACCAGCTTATTAACTGGCGACCCGTAATTTGAGCAAATGACGATCGGAAGCGCACCAAGATTTCCGTCCTCATTGTAAGGTTCATGATTCCATGAATGCAGAATTGGTCTTCTCCTAAATAAAACCAGCCACACAAGTACGCGATGGGAACCACGATCAAGTACATCATAAGCAGTCAAACGTTGAGGATAGTATGGTATTTAAAAAGTAAAAATTGTGAGCATATTGGGATTGCGACCTAAGAAGGATTGGTCGTCTCCACAAAAAATAACATGCCAACACAAGTACACGATGGGAACCACGATCAAGGACCTCGATTCAAGGACGAATTCCATCTTAGTTTTTTCATTATTTTTTTCATTAACATGAATCTCTCCACCCCCCCCCCCCCTCCCTCCCCCCATCCTCGCTCTGTAGACACCACGTTCTTGACTCTCCGTTAACTTTGTTCACTTCGCTCGTTTCGCACCCGATCGTGGCAAAATTAAGATGAAAATAAAAACCGCCACTCACTCAGCCTGCCTCCACTCGGCGCTCATTGCCCGGGACATGTACGAGCTCGCGCACACACGCGCGAACTGACGACGCAATCCGATGATGGAATTAAAAGAGGTTAATTAATCCGCAAAGGGGAAGAGAGTCGTCGTCGTAATGGGATTGCCCCGCATTTCTTTCCCGGACTCTAATCCGGGACATAATTACCCGGCGTTGAAAAATAATAAAAAATAATAAAATAAAAACCCTCGCTATAACACGTTCACGTTCGACTGACTGCGTTCACGTTTGTGTGTGCTAAAGGCCTCTTGTGTGTTCCGATTTGGCAGGTTTCAACCGCTCGGGATGGGACGGCCTGGTAAGGTTGGGAGCTCTAATGAAAAAGGAGAAGATGAAGGAGGAGCAGCGAGGAAAGACTTCTCGGCTTATCTCATGTTCTTACTTGATTAAAGTTGGTGGTGAGTTTCGAGTGTAATGGTCACTGAAGCCAAATGTTTCCTGGTAGAAATTTAGTGTTTTTACCATAATATGCCTGATTGATGACAATTTAGTGGCATAAACATCGCCTCATTCTATGCCACGGTCTTCACCTGCTTCAAATATTGTTTCAAACGTCAAAACGGGTAAATCAAGACTATCAGCCTGCCAACGTTTGTCGAAATCCAAGCCTTTATTGAACACCCGATGTAATATAACTTCTCCAGTAGTTTCGATTGGTAAAGCATCATTACCAAGTTTTGTATCTCTTCAAAGACATACTAATGATGGCTGTTTCATCACACTCACTGCGATAATTGATCAATAGCTCAGGAGAAAAGTGTTTTTTTGATGGCGTCTTGGCTTTGACATTTCACATAAGTTCTCACTATGTTAATGCAACTACTCACTATGTCCCTTTACTTTAATAAAGAACTTTACATAACTCATCAGTGCATATGTTAGGTCTTATTTTATCAATTAAAGTAAATGTGCAAAAGTTTTTTTCGAAATTTTCACTTGCCGTCCTACTTCATCAAATAGCTAAATTAAACGATGGTTTTCACACCTGGTGCTCATCAATAAAGTTATTTGACCACCACGATGCGTTGCATGACGCTGTGGCATAAGGTATGTCGAAGTAAATTCTTGAGAATTACTATAACTTTAGACCCTATTGTCAGGGAAATGCATGCGAAGCATTTGCGGCGCTACATTAAAAAAGCTTTAATTATAATTTATTATTTATTAGCTTATAATTTATTAAGTGAGCAGTTGGAAGGTATTTTGATGAGAACACGCAAAAGAGATTCTATTTCGCTCTGATTGGGCCACATCTCGGGTGCGCCGGTATTTTTTGTGGAACTTCACTTAAAGATTCAATTCACGAAATATGTAAAGCTGAACGGATTGTTAAAAACTGATAAGAGCGAACAAAGAGGGTAACACAGCTGGTGGATGGACTGACGAGGTTGGAAGCCGCTATAGATTCGGAAGCCGCATGCAAGTCTTAGGTTATTTGAGAAATCGAGTTCCTCCAGATTTTTAGTATTACCTACACAGAGGAAATTATTTTGATCAAGAGATATATCTCTAAAACTGATTGAAGTGACAAAATATGAGAGATACGCGGCCAAACTGATACGTCCTAAAATTTCATCTTTCCACGCACCATTAGTGACTTTGACAAAAACAAAGCAAGAATACACTCCGATAACATGCAATTCACTTTTTTCCTCTCAACTCCCCTACTAATTTTTCCTATTACACCCCATTTTACATGTCAGTTGTCCTAACACCCCATGACACACATCGCTGCATTGGCTCGCGGGGTAGTTCGAAGATGTGTAATGAAGACAAAACGCGTCTATTCGGTTAAACAGTGTTTTGTAGGAGTAGATACTTAATGTTTGAATAATTAGGAATATCGACAACTTCCACCGGGTATAGCCTGAAGCGGTAACGAATACCTAAACCAGCCTTGGGAAAAAAGATGATGTGAACAAGGCCTCCTTGGTTCTTCCACCAGGTCAGGTATTTGTTTGCCGACGTCTTGATGACTTCCTTCGCCATCGTCTTCAAGGCTTGATGATGATGATGATATGGCTTCAGGACATGACGACTGTAAAGTTTTACTTCTTCATTGATAATGCAGTGGTTTTTTATGCATTTCATTACCGACACAGCACCAAATATTTAAAAAATTCGCTTTTAGTGGTATCAAGACCCTAATTTGGGATTTGATGCTTTCCCGGCGAATTATTTCAGTGAAATTCTCTCGGGATTCCGACCGGGGGCGTTATTTTGTAATCTCACTTTATTGAGAACACGTCATAAAATCTCACTTTTTCGTAGTGCAACTCCCTCACCCAGGCGGCGTGATCATCTTCGGATCTCAATCGGTGAACTGCCGGTCATGTGCTGGTCTTTTAGACGATTCATCCGCTCTGATCCGTATCTTTCGACGCTTGATCCGTTTCATTATCTCCGCCTGCCATTAGTTCCATCTCACCTGTCTTAATGAACGTAACATGGAGCCACCATCGTTTCCACTTGAAGCTTGAGTTGGAAAATAAACAAGGGCGCGAAAGATAAAAACGATTTCAAATCGTATTGTTGTAATTTGCTAAACGTGATGAACTTCAGCATTTTCAACTCCAATATATTGGGCACTTGAAGGTATGCTTTGTTTGAAATGCTTATGTTATTATTAGCTTGAATTATCAGTGTAAATATTTCGTATCAATATTTCCCAAACAATGTTGCTGATACCTTTGTTTTCGTGTCCCTATCCGCCAGTGTATGGAGAATGGAATTCAGTTATTTATACCATAATTTCATAACTTTAACAAATATTGCCTTAAAATCTACGTTCTAAGTAGATATTTCCCGTGCTTGTGAATCGAACAATAATTAGATGCACTTAATTTTTTTTAAATATTGAGTGATCGCTTACATGTCGCTTGTAGTTTTGACTGTATTTAGATTGTCGTGGTATGTACAGTGTAAGATATCTTCCGTAAGATGTTGAGCAATCTGGGCATTCGCTTGTCTCGGCATCTTTTATGTGATATAAGGTAATTGAAGCTTCGACAATTCACGAACCGTTCGTGAGCCGTTCATTAAGAGAGGGAAACGGATCTCCCGCCTTTCCACTAAGAGTCACTAAAAAGGTGAGATTACAAAATAATCCCCCGGGTCAGGTTCTCCATCTCCACCAACGCGACGTTTCGATGGAAGACTTTTCCGTCGCCCTCAGGGCTGTCCTCAGGGCTGTCTACAGCGCTTCTCAACAGTTCTGAGGACGATGGAAAAGTTTTCCATTGAAACGTCTGTGGAGATGGAGAACCTGACCCGGTCGGAAGCCCGAAAAATTTCATTCAAGACCCTAGCGGCCACACTGGGTGCATCAACCGCCGGCAATCATCAAGAGGAGCGCAAATGCGCATTACCTTATAAAAAAGACTCTAGTCGGTAACTCTCGTTTTAATCCCTCAACACTAATCTAGAGCTGAAAAATTCGTCATCATCTTCCTTTTTCTTGAACACGACCGAGAAGAAAATGTTGTAAGCACAGTTATGACTCGAACCGACTAAGACGTCAAACTCTTTTAGTAAAATAATCGATCCAGTTTAAAGCGCCCGGATCGAATTGATGGCTTCCGCAATGAATGTCTTTGTTGAATTAAATTCATCATTTATTCATTAATATACGAGCTCTGGTACGCGGTCGTCAATAAATCAACTCTCTTGACTGCTTAATTGCGACGGTCTATGGGTAGTTCATCAATATGCAATATTCTGGTGAACAAAATTGCTTAGGATTCATTTATCTTCAGATCATACCATATTCTTCAGAGAGGATTTTTACTACTTTTTAGTATTGAGTTGGCAGATTCAAGACCTCGTTTTATTTAATAATAATATTTAAAATCAGTAGTTTAGGTCCTTATCAAAATGAAAATTTCAGCTAAACCTAAAACCAAAACCAAACAAAAAAATTAGAGCTAATAAGCCCTGATGAAGGAAAAATACAATTTCCGAAACGTCGGCCAAATAGCTGGAATTTTCATTTTGACAGGGACCTAAACTCCTGACTTTAAATATTACTAATTTTTAATGCTCCACTTGGTAAAAATATGTCATTGTGCACCATAATTTACTGTAGCATTTCTATTGTTACTTGACACCGTTTAATAGTATTCTTCAGATGTTCGAATCACGTCAGTTTTTCTGTTTAGTTGCTTTCTTACCAATATTCTAGAAACATAATGAATTTTGCGACAATATTTACGTACAGAACAATCAAGCTATCATTTATAATTCATATTTACGTAGCAAATGGCTTTGTTGAAATTATTTCCTACATCAAGATATAAAAGAAACTCAAAATAAAATATCTGATAAACGATTAAAACATGTAAAAACTGAGTTGTGCAGATGAGTAATCTATTACGAGAATTAATCTACGTTTTCTGCTCTTTTGTTAGACTCACTGAACGCTGAAATTGGTAATAAGAACTTGCACAAAGAATAATCAAAATGTCCTTCGCTGGCAGCAAAAAAAAACCTTGTGCTCCCATCTGAGCTTTCCATCATTTACCTTTATTCGTATATAACCATGGAGAGAAGACTTTTTTCTTTGCCCTTGAAGTAGTATAAAGAGTTTTTTGCGAATTGAATCCGAATAACCTTGGCGAATTTCAACCCGAGTGAAATCGTCTCCGCGGCAATTCCTAAGAAAGAAGTTGACCGTTGGGGATTCGGAACTAATTGATAATATCTTTTTCTCCTTCATTCCCTCCCAATATTCATCGCTGGCCTTTCCATTACCTCATTCGTCCATGCTGGACTATAAAGAATGCGGTTTAGTGAATGAAAATCGGTTCATGCATCTGGGAGGTCTGGGAGTACCCAAAGACTTGAGGGTTCACCCCTATATAATATGTGTAGTAATATACCCCAGCATCATAAAATACCCCAAAGACCTAACATGCCCTAAAGGCTACGAGAAAGAAGTTGAAGGCTGAGCCCGGAAGCTATAACGAACACCAAACCTGCGACAAATAATTTTTATTTTGAACTCCCTCTGCAAAGAACATTTACTTATTTTCCCTATGGAAAGCATTTTGCGTCCACAATTGTTTTTGTGTGGCCAAAGAGTTCCAGGTCCCTATGAAGGCAGATGTGAATGGCAGAAGTATATTGGTAGTGAAACATGGTGGTCATGAAATTCACTTGTGCTAAATGTGTCGTTAAAGAGGTGAAGTCTTGAGGAAGGGATAAGCTAAGGAGCAGAGGGAAGAAGAAGGTACATTGTAGGTAACGCCCCCAACATAACTTTGTTTTGCTATTTTGGCATGTTTTCATTTTTTACAGGTTTTGACTACAAAATTCCAATAATTTCGAGATTTGAGATTTTCGGGGCCTTCCTTATTAGGACAGATAATAAGCCCCTGGTATATTAATCATAACAGAAGCTCGTTTGTTACCTGTCGTACGCATTTTTCCTATGCCTGTAGGGCGTATCTATGGGTGGAGAAATAACTCTTTATAGTTAAATTATAAATTCCATACGCTTCCATTCAGCGATAAAATGTAAAGTAATAAACTTTCGCTAGGCCACTGTACATTTCTGCGAAAGTTGCTATTTCAATGCATAAAAATGCTACTAAAAACATAAATAGTAACCAGCCTTTAGGGCGTATCCATGGGAGCAGAAATAAGTATTTACGATAAAAATTATAAATATTGTATGGTTTCATTTAGCGATAAAAGTGTATGAAATATACCATTACTAGTCTACTGTACATTTATTCGAAAATTGATTGCTATTATCATGCAAAAGAATGCTACTAAAAGGAAAGTTGGAACTCTAACGGTATTCAGAGGGATTCGAGACCTTCCTTCTCCCTTTCCTTGAATCAATGATTCAAATTAATTTGGTAATAGCAGTACTTAAGCTAAAAATGTTTTTATGAAGAGCTGAAGAAGTTTTTTTTCTCTTTTCAGGTATGTATGGCAAAAAAGCCACGTATTCCAGCCGTTTCTTGGCCATGAAATTGCAGAAATGAAAAATGATGCTAAATTGAATATACTCATGTAGAAAGTCCTAGAAGGTAAGAGATTTGGTGGAAATGCGGATTTTATTTATATTTAATCCTGTTTAATTTTTTTAATACCAAAATTTTAAATTACCGTAGAAAAATAATATGTAACAGTACCATTTCATAAACACTTTTTGGAAACTTCATATACATATTGCATTCTTGGGAATACATCGATAGTAAGTTCTTCAGTAATGACGATAAGAATTCCACAGTGGCCTAGTAACGAGAAAATCTCTCCAAATTTAATGCATTTTTTCCAAAATTGAAATATATCCTTCTGGTGAAGTAGGATTTCGCAAATGTTTTAGACGTAATTCATTCGTAATTTTGTGTCAATAAAGTGACAATTTCGTATATTTTTTTAAATGAAACTTTTCTGCATGGGACTGAAAATCCTACAGAATGTGTAATTTTAGTCCTTGAACTACGGAACCGGTGCTTACGAATAACTTTGTAAATGCTTTTCAAACATTTTTAAGACCATTATAGTAATTTTATGGCGTATAAAAGGGAGAGTAAGGAGCTACTCATTACATTATACTTCATTATGGAAAGTAACTGTTACATCAGGTCGCTCCAGATGATGGCAAAAATAAGGCAGTGAAGTAATGACTGTGTGCAAAAAGTTATTCGCCTGGATATTATTTAGCTGGTCTTAATTCCCTTTGAATGTATCTGCTAAGGTGGCCATATAACTAATTAACTCACCAGTGATTAATTGAACTCTAAACTTGATATAAATTTGATTCGAATTGGGTTGGAGGCCTTAATGATTAGACTTGGAATGAGCCCAAATTTTCCAGGCCTCCTGACCATCTGATACAAAATTAGTATTAATTTCCACTCGGCTGACAGTTAATGGGTCATTATGTCCTCGAAATTAAAAATAGCCTGTATCGATCTGCTTTGAGTGATGCTAATAAAGTTTACCTCAAAAAATGAAAGATACTTCCTGCCTGAGTTCTCTGATGAGGACAACAAGTTTTGGGCGTTGTGGTTCTCAGGTTTCCACCGCACATTTCCAGATGACATCAATGTAGACGGGATTTCATCCAGCGTCTTCAAGACAGTTCGAAATGAAGACGCCTGCTGGAAGGCTGTTGAAACTTTTGTCATTTGAAAACAACAACCGCAAGTGGTACACGAAATGTAACTGCCTTCTCCTCTGAACTCGACCAGTGTGAATTTCATGCTACGCAGAAAATTTGCTCCACTCTTTATAATCAAACACGTTGATCTCTCCATTGTGGTGACCTTTTCATTGTTATTAACATGGTTAAGGGGTGGAAAATAAAATTCATAATCATCACTTGGTATTTCAGCGATTAGTTGGTAAAATATGAGACCGTATTATCAATTACAGAGTCACCAGCAAGTGTACATAAGTGCAAAAACTTGCAGAGGATTCGTCTTAACCGTGGCAAGAGCCCGGACCGAAAGGTATTGCGCGTTGTGATTTAGTTAGTTAAGCTATTGAGGCGTCCTACTCCTTGGATTTGTGAGGTATTTTATAGGAACACGATGTGTTAGACTGCTGGACATATAAAGACAAAAAAGCAGTAAAAGCTTACCCTTTGCGCCGCTGTCGACGAGGTTAGAGCCAAACTTAGAACAAAAGAAGTTGCTCGGTCTTGTTGACGGACAATGAGGATACCGGGACTAGCCACGGTATTACTGATTAGTTGGTACGTTTATGGAGTCTTTCCGCCAACTAATATTTTGCGGGTGTATTTAAAAACCCTTAGTCATTAATATTTTGTGGGTGTATTTAAACACCCGTAGTCATTAATATTTTGCGGCTCTTAAGGCCCAGTTTTATAATGCGTGGTTAAAGTTAACCACAAGATGGCGTAGCTGTTTCGTTAAGTTGTTGAGAACTTAAAGCTATTAATTTTGACTTTCGGTTTGTTAAGGTAAGCGTTATTGATGGGAAGAACGTATTATCTTCGGCTTTCAAACCGAGAAAACAACCAAAGGCCATAAAATATTTGTTTTTTTTTTCATTCTTACTCCCTTCACGACGTCCAAGAGTCCAGTTATTAGTCTTCTGCATGTTGCTTGGTTAAAAAAATTCACGTGGAATATTAATTTATGTGTAAACACGACCAGATACAGTTTTTTTCTGGTTTCCCGAACTTCGAAATATGTTGGCCATGATAACATTCCAACTCGTCTTTAGAAATCATTATCAATTTTTAATGTAGAGGTCCTCGAACCATTTTACGCGTGTAATCAAAAATGAAGATAAATTGAAACTTCTTAAAAGATTACCTACCGATGATGAGAATTATTTATAAATTTCATACGTAAACAAGCAATTACGTTTTTTTTTCATTTCTTCTTTCGGTGGTTGCAATCAAACCTAAATCTTTATGAAAATTATTTCAATTTTACCAGTTAATAAACACAAATATTCCAATAATTTCTTTAGTTCATGAACTAAAACAAAAACGCATGCAAGTATTCACAACAAATACCAGTCTGACACTAGCGAGGTTAGAATTAATTCCTTAAGAAACTCAGAACTTTTTAATAGCGTGGTTTCCATTCTACCCGTGAATAATACCAGCCAGATTGTAGCTCCGTGAACTGCACACTATTGTTCTTTCTAAATGAAGGCCGATTCTATTCCCCTTTTGGTGAATTGTGGGAATGGAATGTATAGCAGAGGAAAGGTGGATTTAATTTAATCTTACTTTGTCTTACATCAGGGGTAGGAAGTGGTTACGAAGTTGCCAAAATTACTTGACCTAGCACTTGAATGTCGCCTAATTTACATGACGATTCAATAAAAATTATTGAATAGCTAGCAGCAGCATCAACTGTCAAGTGATTTTATGCCGGTTTATGGGGTTTCCATTATGCTCATGGGGTTATTGCTCAGTTTAAGTACGCAAAACAATAACAACTCTTCCAAATGCATTTGGGTTATTTAAAGAAATATTTCCGAGGGGATTTCACACGAGCCTGATGTTCCCAGTTTCACCTTGCACTATTGCAAATAAGTTGTTCTTAATTGCAAGCCATGGCCTTATTAGGCCAAACTCACCCTTTTCATTTTTGAGTGAAGGAGGTAACGTATAGCTCACATGAATGTCCAAAATACTCGTTATGTAATGCTTTAACGGTTCTTTGGCGCTCATAATAGATAGCACCTCGCTTCTTTTCATTGTTCTCCCTGTATTATACACTCAGATCTAGCCAACGATCAATGATTTCCCAATCTATAATTTTTTTAATTAAAATATTCACTAAAGAGCAGATAAGAGAAAATAACTCTGTGAACTCCCCTTAATGATATTTGTGAACATAAACCGTATATTTCAACACTTTGTGAGCTTCAGATCTGAAGGTGACCTAAAAGGCGCCTTCCATTGGTACAAGTGCGCTTCTCACTAAACAAAGCTACGGCGTAGTTGCTTACCACTCGTTTAATACCCTGTGCACTGGGCAGCGCATTTCAAAACAGAACGGTAGCATTGTTTATGTGCGCTTAAATGCGCTAGAGATGGAAAGAACAGGTCGAAAATCGCACCCACTATTGTTGCTGCTGTGTTCATTTTCATCAAGGCGTCAAACATGTGTAATTTAAAGTTTTTAATTTCTGTGATGATAAAATATTTAACTTTTCAAGTATTACTTGCAATATAAGCAATACTTACAAAGCATTTGGCCGTGACTATTTTGAACCCAAATTACTCTACCTAACGGCAGGTTACCAAACGTTTCGCCTACTCACATCATTACATTCATCGGCGTTCGTGTGCTCTACAGTACTCTGATGTGTACTCGATATGCTCTAACTTCAACACATTAATTGGAAAGATCTCAAAGGATCGAAACCCGGACCATTTTAATAAAAATCATGAAGTGGAGTTTAAACAGTTACATACATTTCCTCTGCCATTGATAATTTCCACAAAAGAAGAAATCGTTACTTTAAAGTTAACAAAAATATCACTCTCTTATACTCCGCATAAGATCATAGCTGTCGCGAAAATTCTGCGCATTGAAAAATTTTCGGACATGGGCTACGGAACTTTCAAAGCTGTGAGACTGGGGGAGAAAGGTAATTTATGGTGGAGGATAGAATACAACCTTTCTAATTCAACAAAAGGGCTTCGAGAATGAGGATTACTCACCACCCGCCGTCCCGATTCGACTACATACGATGATACCTCAAGATAGGGTCCTTGGTCCTTGGTGATAGTTGATTTTAGCCAATTGCCTATAATCCTTGCGTGTGTGAGCTTCGTCCTTTTTAGCGAATTCATTTGGTCTCCCTACCTCACTTCCTCTCGTTTCCTCCCTCTCTTCACGTCCGTCCTTTCCCTTCACACTCTTCACTTCTACCTCCCCTCTTTGCCGCTCAGGTTGGCGCCAGGAGTTTTTGCGGGAGCCATCAGCGTTGTTTCCAAAGCTTCCGTGGCCTCAGCGCACCAAGAAGATGGCTCCTTGTTCCATTTCATCTTCCCCCTTGTGTTTTCAACGCAGAGCTTCTTCTCGCCCGCGACCTCGCAGCTGCTCACGAGCGTGTACCTCGGTTGAAGAGGCGTATCGCCACGTCTTTCATCTCCACCGCACCCGTGGGATCTCTAAGAGCGAGCCTTTTTATCCAGATGCACGCCACATTTACGTTTAAGGGCATAAAATCACCCTCCTCTCTTATCCGCCCCCTAAACGTGCAAATCGTAACTCTTGCCGCGAGCGTCTTGTGGGGTGCGGGTAGAATCATTTCCCCTTCTCCTTTTATTCACCTCCCAAGAGACCAAAATTCTTCACAGACTAGCTTTCCTTTCTTATACGTGTCTTATATTATTACTTGAAAGTTATATGAAATTACTTACCACTGAAAAACGTGTATTAAGATTCATATTGTTGCATATTTTCCGTTTTTATGGTTATAGCACCACATAATTTGTTTAAATTTTTTTATCTACATCACGTGTGATTATACTTTAGCAATTGAAGTGGTCTTACTTTATGTTTTATAAAAAAATATTGAAAGTAAATCTTTGAGGTATCCATGTTAAAGGCAATGCCGTAAGTAGATATCGGATTATTAATTTTTTATCTTTGTGAAAAGCTGTGATTTCTTTGTTTAAATGGATAAATAAGTTATCCTATGATTAACATATAAAGGATATACAATGGCCTCTTTAGTTTTTAACGAAGATAGCACTTTAAAATGAGTCAGTTTAATGTTTTTGCACATTTTATGTTTTTATGGGTAATATAGTGAACATTTTCTAGGTTTACTATTCCAGATAAGCGTGCTCATAAAGCAAGTAAGCATAGTCTTGCCAAATAACATGGCGCTAAACAAAGTGAGTGTTAAATTTAGAGCTATATCTGAGAACCGTAACAGAGGAACGAAGCTAAGAGCCGAACTGTAACTGGAAATCTCATAATATTACTTGGAATAGATTTGAAATGATTCTCCAAATACTTTTAATAGGTATGTCTCTTAAATGTGTCCTAAGTCTCATATTGTTGCAGAAATTACGTATTTTATGGATACGTAATGGATAGAACTTCATATTTTTTTCTGTATTTGCATACTTTAAAAAAAATACTACTATACGAAAATGTGTTGTGCAAAGCTAATGTCATTGCAAATCAATAGGTTTTGACGTTTTCTTTGAGTTATTTTGCTGCGCACACCACTTCCTGATTGAGAGGACCAACCTGTTTGGTGGAAGTAATTGAGATCGGTATAAAAATATAAGTCTATGTTGGGTTATAGCGTTCAGCGCCAACCAAATTTCGCTCCCTTCACTCATTTGCCACTCTTCCAGCAAACAATGGACTCTGAACAGAGCCTGAACAAAGTCATTCACAGTCTCGCTTCATCATCCATATCTTATTTCTGGCGAGAAAGAAACGGTATTGGGGGAAGCAGAATGCGATGCTGGACATTAGTTTGAGAAGCGTCCCATTAATGATGTTGCGTGTAGAGAATAAGCGATAAACAATTTCTCGTCTCCTTGTTGTTTTGATTGGAAAAAAAATCCGGTGGGATGGTTTCTTCTTACACAAGTTTGACAGGCGAGAGGCGGTCGAATTGAGTGCCGCAGTTCTCAGATTGGGGTCTTTCTAGTCCATTGTCGGGCCACGCGTTCATTTATTTCTAACGTCTCCTTCTTCTTCATCCATTTCATCGCAGCAGGTCTTTTTGTTGCTTCGGGAAGAGAATAAAAGGCAAAGTTTAGGTGATGAGGAGGGAAGACTGCCATGCTGGGAGGAATGAGAAGCTTAGGAAGTACTACCTTCATCTCCCCAGACGTAAGTCAACCCCGTGAGACCAAAGGCTTATGTTGTCACGTCAAATAATGGCTAACCACTTCCTAAAAGTAGAATTTGGTATCTGTTATGAAATCTAATGGCATCCTGTCCAATCTTGGTAACGTGGCCTACAAGCGAGGTTTAAAAATGCAAATGAAGGGAATAAATTTACCGCACTCGGACATCACTCGAGTAAAATTCTATTTTATGCTATAATTGACTCCGTTGGTGATACTCATAGATAGACAGATAGATATTTAATTGTCATGTACACGTAGATAATACACAAACACGATTGAAAACATATTAGCTTTAGGTAACTTTAAAGGAATTCCTGTGGGGAGCTATCATCATGGCATAAGTGCTAAAGAGTAAACAATAAATACAAAGTAAATAATATGAAATGCATAAATACATGATAGGGAGCGTGGTGGCCTAGTGGGTAGAGCTTGGCTACTGATCGAAGGGTCCCGGGTTCAAATCCGGGTGAAGCCTTTGGACGACCCCAAACAAAAAATCCTCGGCGTGCGAGGTGGCCCAGGGAAAGGAACTGGCCCCCCTACCCTGAATGTGTAACAATTCACACGCCTGTGGCTTAGTCCGGTGTGAGCTCTACCCTAACCGATTCAAACCAACCTTCGGGTTGAATCACTGAGTGAAATTCATGATAAATCGTATTAATATGCCAATTTGACAATAGATAAATTTAAAAATATTGAAGAAGAAAACATTGTTTTACCCAAAATAAATTCCACTCTTTCATAAAAAGGAGCCATTCCTTAACTTTTTTAAAGGATTGGGACACATTTCAATAACCTTTCAGAGCGGGTGGTAGTCTGTTGATTTGAGAATAACAAATATATACTATATTTATTCTATACATGGATAGGTATATTCTGCATACGGTTGTTTTCTTATTCCGAATTCAACGGTGATTCGATGATTGGGAAACTGTTCCTGAAGACTAGGTAGATCGGAAGCGGGAGGAAATAAAAAACTAGCTGTATTTACTGAAACCCTTTCCACCTTAATCTCAATCACAAATGATTCCAATGGAGGTCGAAGTTATTTTTTTCCAACCTAAGGGCATCGACTCATGAGAGACAGATATATCATTTGACCCTCGTTTCGATGTTAATGCGATCGTGGCAGGCTCAGCATGATCATAAAAGTTTCCAATTGGGCTTCAATTCAATCGTTTTTAAGAACTTAATGCAATGCGCAGCCAAAATTACTAGAAGGATAACTGTTGAGTCCTCGCATCCAATTTTCCTAGCGGTTCTTCTTTCTTTCATTTCCGCTTGCATTGTTTTCTATCAGCTGACGTAGCATTTGAACTCAAGGAGGCTTTACTGAAACACTGTGAATCACCACAGATACTATAATCCACCTCTTCGTTTGTTGTTTTAGTTGATGCTTTTACTGAAGTATGCTTTAGCCATGTTAAAACAAATATACGGTGAAAAATACTGAAAACATTATTTGGCAATTTTATTTTTAATGACACTTTCATCAGCTATAAGAGCCGACTGCAGAGCATTTCCATTGAAGTAGGTCATTAAGACTTCAATTGTTGAAGTTATTAGGTAATTACTCAAAAGTGCGATAGCGGAGTTAGCCGCAGGGGCATTAATGTGCACTTGCGGCTAACTCCGTGAAAGGTAATACCGTGGCTTGTTCCGACATCCTCAAAATTTGTCAAATAGTTTAAACGTGTGAAATGGTATAATTTAATTACAATTCAATTTCAAAAGAAGAACTTTCTTCTAGTATACAGTTTTTAGTTCAAACGACATTTAAAATAGACAGAAAAATAATATTTTTCCTCTTTCTTCACACATTTTTGCATTTTACATCATTCAGTTCCATTATAAATTTACGTAGAAAAATTATCTTGGATAGGTATGATGATTTTGCTCGCATTAAAGAAATGACACTTTTTTCTATGAGTTGGGATGTATGAATAAATTAATACTGAAATAATTTTACAGCGGAACTTATCATGAAAAAATTAACATTTTTTACGAGTGTAGTGATTAGCCTTCAATAAATATATATCAAATGGGATAAAATTCACCGTGATAATATCAGTTAACATGACCAGAATTTATACCTAAATCTTTCAATTGCCGGCAAAGGCTTATAATTGGTTATTGGGAGGCCCGGGTTCGAATTCCGGTCAAGTCAATCATTGATTACATGGTGAATGTTATCTCCTTGGTGGTACATCTTTGCACTCGTGCGTGTGACTCAGTGCATATCATTTGTGAATTTTGCGTTGATTTTGGAGCTTTCATATGGCTCAATCAATTCACGCCTGCCCAACTGTCTCCTCTATTGCCTGTTTAGTTTTAGTATCCACGAATGTGCTAGTCATTAGGTTTATTCATTAACTGGGTGGAAAAATGCAGTCGGAGGAATTCTCATTATCTTACCATACCATCGTGGAGTAAATATCACTCTTGCATTAGAGACGAAGGCTAGTGTGCGTCCTCCGGGCCTTATCCACACTATCCTGGGTCGTTGACCTCCGAATATGTACTCTAAAAGGACACGTCTGCAAAGAGGGACATTTCTAGAGAAGTTTTCTCTTGCTATTTAGTTTTATTGTTCTTTTTCAGATAATATATTATTCCTTTAGTTACATTTACAGGCTAGGATCTTCTAAGGTTTGTGAGAACGTGCTTTAGTTATCATCTAAAGAAGCCTGTTGTACAGGTAGTTCAATATTCTCCATTTTTAGCTCTGTCATAAATCTTAATTTTTTAAGCATGTATTACAAAGAATGTATAATATGAGGTACATGAGCTCTACATTCTTAAATATAAGAACATGAAAAATAATTTACGTCAATGGTCGTGTAACAATTTGAGTACCGCAAACACCAAAGATCGCAGCGTATTTAGCATTTCTGGCGTGTGTTACTCTATACGGCCGTTGGAGTACTTTGTTTATCGTGTTCTCTTAAAGAATCCACGGAGAAAAACACATCCTTAGTTACACTCATCTCATTAAACTACTTAAACTTTTCATTTAGTTCCAGATACCAGACCTGATACCTAATCATGAGACTCCCAACTTTTTTCAAGTGCGCTCTGCTTTTGTACGGGCTAAAATATCTTAACGAGATAGTGCCGGATTTTGTTTTTTATTTCAAGAACTTGTCAGTGGCTATAACTTTAAGTATTATTTCTAAATCAACCAATTTGCGCAATCACGGGTTTCAAAATTCAACTATCGACCGAAAATTATAGAATCTCGAACTACTATATGCTATCGGTTCAGAAGAGTTTTCATTGAATACAGCCGTGCTTCAAGTCTTTTGTAACTCTTCTAAAGACACTCGTTTTTCGGCTGTACCATGTAGGTATATCCATCATGCATCATAGGTTTTCTTAGCAATATGGAGCAAAGCCAAAAAACTTCTGGACAGCTTCAAAATGAATCAAAATTGCCTAGTTTCATAAACGTAACTGAAAACAATTTTAATTATAAAATATTTTTTCTTCCTTAACAAAAATTTTTTTTTCTAAATACTTAACCGTTGTTAACATTATTAAAAATTTCAAATCTATATACAGGTTTCTCCGATACCTTTTAATTTTTAAGAATTTTACTGTTTTCTGTACAGAATTTTAATTATATCTATTTTCCTTTACATCACTCCAATTCACAAATTTTGAATGCACAAATTATAACATTTGATGAAAAGATTTTAATTAAAGCCTTTCTTTTTATGGCATTAAGCCGAGAAAAAGTATTAGGTACGATAACCCACGTCATTATCATTAAAGTCACTCTTAACTCTTCTGAAGTTCTCTCCGCGTGAAATATTCTTTCCTTAAAGTAATGGTATTAATTTATGCATGAATTACCAATGCTTTTAATCACATTCCTGGGTCGCATAAAGTTCTTCACTTGACGTTTCATATCGCGCCACTATACTTTTGTAAAAATCAAAGTAAGGCAACTTTATTCAAGTATTATTTTACCAACTTTCAAATTGTGTCATAGTCTCTTTAAATTCACCTAGCTGATGAGAACCAGGAAAAGAACTCCTGAACTTCCTCACCCATCTACGAGGGAAGAAAGATGAAAGGATGCTGTAGACGCAGGCTTGGAAGATTGAAAAGTCAGCATCAATGAACGAATTAATCTTTCATTTTAAGTTAACGACAGAAATTTTACTTTTTATGTTTTTTTTTGTAGGAGCGTAAACTTTTTCTGCCTGACAATTTTAGCTTATTAATGGATTGAAAAAGGTGAACAATGCCGCAGACGTTGCGGACGAAATAAATTATCAGTGAGGAAGTTTGAAAATACACTTCGATTTTGTTTTGTTGCGGGTAATCGCCAACTGAAGAATAGTCCAAGTAAACTTTTCTTCACCGGGAGTATGATTAAATTGGCTAAGGGTATGGGTATCTATCAACATAATTAAATATCCTGTTCCATTGAGAATTTTTTTCTTCTATAGCTTAGTATAAGCACTATTCCAAACGTTTATGATAGCTTGAAAAACTAATCGTTTCTTGTTTGATAGACTAAAACTATGGGCTCACCATATTTTGTTGAGACTGAATAATTCATTAAATAAAATACAATGGTTGATTCATAATTTTATTGTGAACATTACGCAGATTATGCGAAAGTTTGACTAATATATTGCTCGGTAGACTATAGGATGGGATTCATCATAGGCAAAGTCATGATTGTATCTCCATGGGATATCTTATGTTTTTTGTGTAATGGAGTTTTAATCTGTTAAAAAATCTGCCGTTTTTCATTATTTTGAAATGCGGGATCAATTATATCGCACGATGGAGCAGTTTCAAATTAAATACCTAATCCAACACATTGAACGGCTGAGGTGTGGAGGCACTTTATGCATTCAAAGAAACATTTTCTTGATTGGAAAAGCATATTTCCATTTTTATCACTATATAACTAATATATACATTCAAATTGACAATTTTCAATGTAGAATGCACTCTTTTTTCCTTATCAAAATACATAATTTTAACCCGAATTCCTCGCTACCAGAAGAAATTAATTTTTAGATACGAATGTTCCACAGCCATATCTTAATTTTATCTACTACTTCAACCTATAACTATGTTTGAGGAATTACCCTGTAGAATAAAATATGTGTTTTAGAGTGTTCGTACGGCTAAATGGAAGCAATTAAAAAGGCTGGCTAAAATGTAGGACATCTGATTAACTTAGATACGAAGATGAGAACAAATTGATAGCAGATACAGATATTTTTCAGTGTGCTCTCCATTGGGGTTTTTAATAACTTGTTGTGAAACAAAAATGTTTCCCCATTTCGAGGCGAGATTTAAAAAAAATATAACGGTATTGAGAATTGGTGTATCCGTTGGTTAGTGCTGGGGTTTGGCCATAAGCCCAAGAATTCCTCAGTAAATAGCTATATTTGGTTGGATATATATCGTTCCACTTTTCCGTGAGGTTATTCCTCCCGAAGGAGAAGCCAGAAAGAGATCAGTGGAAGCGGTAGCCATTCCCCAAATTTTCCGAGTTCAGCCACAATGGAATTTCTGGAAGAAAAATGCCGGCCGCTGACTATCGTCCCACTCAATTTCATCGAGAAAGAATGGACACGACGTCGTTTGTTGCTTTTTTAAAGCGCTTATGCATGCGTGATGGATATTATTTTCATCTTAGAGGGATAATAACGCACTTTTCAGCCAAGATGATGAGTTTTGAGATAACTCTCCAATCCTTGATGATACTTTTTCAGCACGCTCTCAAATCATTTTACTTGACGAGAGTTCCGCAATGGCTTCCAATACGCCAATGGCAAAAGTAGAGAGAAAATTGCTGAGAAACCGATCGAGGCAAGTGGAGTTCTCAGCTAAATCAACACTTCCTTCCTATTTTTGTTTTTTAAGCTGAAAATAATGGATAAAGTCATAAAGTCAATTCATTTTTTAGTCTTGTAGCCGAAAGAGGTACTTTTATTTGATTTTTGGTTCTTTTTTCCCATAGCAGTGAATGAGACGTGAAAATGAACGACTAATTACAAAGTATGTTGGAGATTAAATTCGGTGGAATATTTTATTAAACTCAGTTATATTATTAAACTCCTTAATATTTTTTATTTATATTTTTTCGATTAGGATATGTTTTTTTTTGACTTCGATAGAAGAGAGGCTTTACTTCACGAGTTTGAACTTTCTGAATTTTATTCTCCTGTTTAATGCAACAAAACATTTTTTAAATAAATTATAGACTCTGAAGTAAATTAGCAAATTCAGAATAAGAACTCAATTCTGTATTAATAACCCGTTGTTCTAAAATATATAACCAGTTTTATTATGTCTGTTTTAGGTAAAAAAATTACGATTAAATGATGTTAGCTATGAAATGTTGTGTTTTGTATATTACGTTAGACTCAATAATTGACGTGAGGGTTATTGATGTTAGAGAGTAATTGCATCAGTGTTCATACCAGGAAAATATTTATCCATATATAATATTACTAAACTCGGCCATATTCTGAGTTTTAAGTGGGATTTCTTTTCTTTACTATGTTTTAGATTTTTCTGTGCCCCTTCCTTTATACAGAATGCGAAAATAATGATCATTGTTCACGTTGTTTCCTTCCTGCATATTTTCTTGCATTTACCTACGCACATAACTCGCTCATGTTTTGAATGATAGTATTTTTCGTATTTGCTATTAGGATTAGATGGTGAATGGGTCACTTGGGTAAGTACTATCTTACCTTATGCGGAGATACCCTCAATAGCAAACATCGATAATCAATGAAAATCACAGGAATAGAAAAAATGCACTTAACCCTTTCACAGCATAAATAAATGTTTGGTTTCACTATTAATATTTTTGTTGATTCTCCACAAAAAGATCTTCAACTTTTTCTATTAAAGAATAAGCGTTTGTACAATTTATGTGGGATCAGTTGTCATTGCGGGATCAAAATTAATTGTAATCCGTTATTTTATTTTAGTAAATTTACTACTATGCGTACAATAACTTTTGGGATGTACTCGTTTTCGCGGTAGATGAAAAATAGCATTTGAGCTCGTGGGATAAAGTCTAACCCTGCAGTTAGCGAGTAAAATAATTCATTTGGATGTATCCGAACGTCGCATCAAATGTGTTAAAAGGAGTGGGCAATATAGAGAATAGTCGAGCCTCTGTGACACAGCAGATTGTCACCCGCTCATAACAAACACGATCTCGGGTCATTTAATCTTTTTCACGCGTTGCCGCATTTTCTCAGCTCTTTTGTTTTTTTATTAATCCCCAGTAACAAACAGGTTTCAATGAAAAGAACTGCGGGTTTTAGGGTGAGGATCGTGAGGATGTAAACCCGACCCTCTCGGTATCTCCACTAGGCCCCTTCTTTTTCGTGCAAGGGTGAAGTACGGAGTAGGAAAGAGGGAAAAATATTGCGCCGTTCGTTCGTCCTTTTCAGCTATTGCTGACGTATTTATTCCTCCGACCCTCTACTTGTTTGGGCGTCGCGATAAAAGATGTTCCCAAGTGCGGGTGCTCGTTTAGACCCTTTTCCGGTTTTTATCTCGTCGTGCGGCACATCAAGACGAAAAGGATTCGTGAACATTCGTTATTCCCGCGTTAATCCCATTCAGTACCAGGTGCGAATGATTTGACCCTCAAACCGTCGAGATAAAAAAGGTCGCGCCAACGTTAATACCCCCCATTTGATACATTGCCTTTTCTTCGCTAAAATGGTAACGTTTTCTTCTGTAATGGACATCAATGTCAATGGGGGAGGGGTGTAGGGGAGGGGGAGCGATGCTAATGATGAAGAAAACAACTTGGAAAATTTAGTTGGACTTGGTGTCAATTATTTCGTATAGAATCACACGTTTCTGGAAAAATCCCCGAATTTCCATGTTGACCCAGATAAATTAAATTTTAAATCGAAAAAACAAACATGCCTACACCCAAATTCTGTCCCATGCCCCCATGCCCCTAAAAGCCCCATGTTAAATTGTCATAGCAATCACGTAGCTACCTTCAGAAACTTCGAATTCTAGTACAGATGTTTATATTGTGTAAACATTAGTAACGGCCTTTAGATAAGAGACTATCAACAATAAAATAGCCAACACAAAATATGTAAAAAAGAAAATCAGTGATAATAATATTTGCAAGTCTAGGTATTTTTCCCGTCACTTTTGACAGCTTATCAGCTTATTTTTTTTATAAATTTGTATCATAATTAATATGCCTCCAGGCATGGTACAACTTACACTAGGTAGTACGTTCCCGTGACTAAAATGAGTCCGTTCCGCAAATAACGTCATCCGGATGACACGAGCAGCTAAACGAATAAAGAATTAGCAAAGGTATAATGGACTGCATTATCACAGAAACACTTTGTAAATTTCCACAACAAGTTTATTTAACCGACCTAGGTTTCAGCAAAACATTGCCATTATCATTTGAAATGTCTTGCTGAAATCTAGGTCGGTTAAATAAAAATATTGTAGAAATTACAAAGCGTTTCTGTGATAATGCTGTCTGTCACACATTCCCAAAGATTATCGCCTGAGACTCTAAAATCAGTAAAGGTATAATATGGGTGAAAGCTACGATAATTTTGTTTTTAGCAACGACAGAATGCAATCAAGTAGATACTACTTGATTTCATTGTGTGCGTACTGATACACAACATATTTAATTGTTTATAATCATTATAATTAGTAAATGTGTAGTTTCAGAAAACAATCTTGCTTACTGTGGAAATAATCCTAGCAATAATTTTTGTTCAAATGAAAGTTTAAACGCTTACCATTTACGCTTACATTTAAGTTGTCTTGTGTATGGACCTGAACCCACGTAGCCCGTGTAGATGTATCAATGGGATATCTGAAGATATTCTCTTCCCTCTTATGTTTCCCCGTATTGCTGTTGTATCCAAATACCACACAAGAATGAAATACACAATGCACTCCTAGCACTTTATGTAATCCAAACTACGTGACAGTGTTTGACCCAAACGAGGCGCAACGATTTACATTGCATTACTATTACTATTCCTTAATCCATCTTGATGTAGGAGTTTATTTGCAGCCTAAAATTTTCAGATATTTTAACCTTAAATTGTGTATCTGCACAGTATGTTTTCCTCATAATACTGATGTAATAATCAAGTTCATCAGGATTATTAACCTTGATAGCGTAAAAACATATATTATCTAATTTTGTCATTGTTTACAAATATACGTAGCTAGTAAACAGTTATAAATTTTCCCCGTAATCTCTCTCTTTATGCAGGAACTGCGAATGTGAAATCTGCCAATCCGCAAAGTTTATCTGTAAGTTATCTCTGTAGAAAAAAAGGATTAAAGAGCGCTCTTTTTAAATTGAGTATCGGGGTTTTGAAAGTTTTCAAACATTTTGTCCAATTTATGCCGTAGTTGGATAAATGAAAACACGGACTCGAAAAAACTGGTCTCGGATTTCTCACTACGTAAAACAACAGTCCTAATGACTATGGGAAAGTCTCTGATCGAAACGTCGACCAGAATTAAGAACTTTATCAGGTGAGAATCCTGAAAATAGTACGCTATGAAAAGCTGTCGGAAAAGTGTAAAATCTTTCATCAAATAATGTTGGCTTTAATTTTCGAAAAAATTTAGCATCAATGCCAAAATGATTAGTGAAAAAATCACCCTCCAACCTGAATGCTTTTGCTCCTAATTCTGTTTTCTGAATTGTATATTGCCTAGAGAATTGTTTTTTCGATGTATTGTACGATGGCCAATGCATTACGTAAAACTCTCTCATTGATAGTGTTTCTTACCCCCACCCATCAGGTTATAAGTAACTGGCTTCTTGAGTGTCAAGTTCCTCGAAACGAGATAAACCTTTATATGTCCATTTCAATGATCAGGATTTTTTTGTCTTGCTGTTGCAGTGCGTGAAAAAATCCGAAATTTTAGAAAATGGAGTATCCGAGAGTCACTCTACGCCGCTATCCAAATTCTTAAACGTATTCCTCCTGTGCATGAGTTTAAAATGAGCTCATAACATCGCAGCATTCATTCCTGGAAACTTTGCTTTGTTTGTCAATTATCGGCGCAGGAACCACGTGTATCTAAGTTAAACGGCTGTACTTGAGTGCCTGTTAAAGCCTAACGGGGATAAGAGATAAATTTCTCGTGCGGTATCTATCGGAAACTCCCGCAGTAAACTGGAGTAATGCGGTAATTTTCATCCAATTCATTTCAGCATGACATGATGTGATTCGTAGCGTACATGAAGGTTCATAGCGGTAAAAAAGTTATCTGGTCGGATAATCGTATTTGCAGTGGCAGTATATAAACGTCCGTTCTATTTAACGAATGTGTTATAACCGTTTTAAGCCACTCGCCTCTTATTTACTACCCTCTACATTGTGCTCTGGCAAAAATGGAAGGCGCTACACGTTCGCATAAAATTCCCTCTTTCCATTTATATCTTTTCCCCTCTGCTCACTGAGCTGCTACTCATCTGCGTAAATGCCCTCGATGAAAGCGTAAAATGTGCTCTCAACGAACTATGATTTCATCTAGAGGCATGGCTCAATTCAGGATTGATACCAAGAGGTTTTTGTTTAACTAGTTTTTAAACCTTTGAAATTTATTTAGAGGATATATTTTTCTGCTCTTCTTTATTCAAAAATTACTTTTCCTTTTTCTTGGGAGCAGGTTAAGAAATGGTTAAGAAATGTTAGAGGTTATTGTACCTAATTTTACAACTTTTCCGAAACGTATTTTTATTTCATAAGAGTCTGTAATGAATTCATAGTTTTTAGAGGGAGTCCACGTTAATATTCATTGTAATAACCAACGTATTTATGATGTATAGGTCTAATTAAAATAACTCTAAGTGGATTTTTTAAACCAATATTCCACAGCTAATTTGATTAAAATATTAAAAAGCTATGGAATGACAGAATAGGTTCCTATTAGCATTTACATTAAAAGATTCATAAATATCTTAGGAACCAAATAACAGCTAAAATTATCCATGGTGTTATACGTGTATACGTATATATGTTCTCAAAAATATTGTTAGTAAATAACTGTAAATAAATATGAGTAATTTAGGGTTCATTAAAATTGCCACTTTCCAGCAAAACTACTACTCACTAGGAAATTATTTAAATGACTACCCTCATTGTAAACTGCTAACGGAGAGATATTAGGTCTTGTCCAGTTTACTTTTTTCCCGTGTCGACCCTCGACAGTCAATTCGCACGTTTCCTATATGGATGAGTTGGCTTCTTTATGGTATAGGCAGGTAGAATGCTGAGCTAAAGACTCATGTGAGGATTAGATACATGTATTTGTCGGAATTTAATCAGAAATTATATTTCACTTGAAATAATGCTGCAAACCTAGCCACTGTTGTCACCGCAGATTAGTAATACCATTTTACAGCGTAGAAAGCCAGAAATACCATTCGAAAAAAGGTATGGATTATTTTTTTCGTCGCTCATAGAGAAATTAAATTATAAATAATAAAATTGTGGCATTGGAAGTAAACTCCACTATCATCGAACGCGTGCCCTGCTTCAGATATTCGCAAACGAAGCTGGGGAAGTAACTGAGAAAGAGATCCTTCATGAAAGTTGCCGCATGTTGAACGGCTAACGGAGAACTATTAGTTCTTGTCCCTGTGACTCTTTCCCACGTCGTCTCTCGTCAGTTATTTCGCGTGCTACCTATATGGAAGCTCTCGCTCCCTTACGGTAATCCGATTTTTTCTGCAAAATGGGAATCTCCCGTGCGGTAAAGGATAAGGAAAGGTTATGGAAGCGGGACAGAACGACGTGCGTTCGGGGAGTCCGTGCGTCACACTCTTTCACGGCGAAGGGCGTGCGAAGTGACGGGCGATGTTGCCGTGGAACCGTCTGAGATGTGGGCGATGGGAGAGGTAGAAACGGGATAAGGAGGAGGTGTTGACTGAATGTTTCTTTGTGGCAATAAATCACAGCTAAAATTGAGCTTATGAACATAAATTTGGAGCATAACGCTTCTTATGGCCGTTTGAGAATGTCTCAGGCTCTTGGTGGAATTGTTTTGAGTCTAGCATGGTAAATAACAATACTAAGTTATTTTCAACCAAGGAAATTTCCAGTGAAGTTGAAATAATACAGAACTTCTTTTTATACATAGGGAGGTTCAGTTAGCTGAAAAATATAGCGGGGAAAGATGTGAATCGTTGGTGAAGAAGTTATTCATATCAATAATTGGACACGTTTTTCTACGAGTAGCCATATTTATAAATAAATGACGTTTAAGGTAGCTTGAGCGACACATACCTTCACCTAGAATTTGATGACTTTGACCTCATTTTAGAGAAAAACTTATCTTTCCAATGATATCAAAATATTAGCCCCTTACCGACTACTTTTCGAGCAGTGAGCCGAAAAATATATATGCTGTTTTACATGGGATAGATTTACGGCTGTGCGCTCCAGAGGGAGAATATTGAAAATATTACGAATTTATAACATCTAGATTTCTTCTAAAAAATAAGGGTGTTTAGTTTATATGTTTTCTCAACGATTTATTAAAATTAATCTATTATTGACCGCAGTAGTTTTTTTTTTAAACCTTAAGTTTTTTTGAGATTCCGTAAAAATTTTTTAACCCTACGGCTAAATGAGTCAAGTTAGAGACTTTTATAGAAATATTTCTTCGATTACTCAGACTTTTTGTCATATATAACGTATATTTTTATGCCATTAATGCAACAATATTTACTTCATGATTCTTACAGACGCTGAAATGAAAACATAAAATTCGAATATCGTCTCCATTATGGCTCGGGTAATATCTCGCTCATACTACCTTAGTCATGGCACGGTGAAACGACCTGAAGAGGGATGAAGGAGAGAGAGGAACATTCCCCCTTCCCATGAAGCGTGTACCGATCGGTAAACGGCTGATGGGGGAGAGGAGCCATGAGGCGGCAGGAGTTGAGCTTACGGGAGAGGTTGATCGGCCACAAAGCAAGCGGAACGAACGAACTACAACAGGTCTTCGTGAGGAAATGCGATAAGGGGGATATTGAGGATACTTTTCTTTCCGAAGGGTCGTTTTAAAGGGTTGTACGTGGGCAGTGGGGTGGTGGAAGCGTTCGTTTAAAAGGGGAGGTTGTGTGTGTGGGGGGAGGTAGGGGGGGAGGCGTGGCTTTTGAAACGTTTGGAGGGCAGAAGAGAAGGGATCGAGAATGATGTTGATGTCGTTCTAGAGATTGAACGTATGGGGGGGGGGGGGGGAGTTGGAGAAGTTAATATTGTTGGCGTGAGGGTAGGTATACTAGGCTCGCGTGTGTGCGGACACAGGGCACGTTTAAGGGGGCGGAGAGTTAAGAGAATGGGGTGGAGATTTGTTGGAGGGCTGTTTTGAAGCGGAGTTAAATTGGCGAGCAGTGTTGCGGCTATGGCGGAGCGAGGCAAAGGAAAGGGAGCAATGCCGCCCTTATGACACGCAATTGCTGGGGATACTCCCGTGCCCTCTTAAGTAGACGTCGTTTCCCTTGAATCATCTTGGATATTTGACCAAATAAACGTTAGGTCTACGCATATATGAAAAACATTAACTTTGTTGTTCCACAATGATATTTTTATTGGAACGGACCGGGTTTCGACGTACTATAACGTCATCTTCAGGTGAAGACTCTACAAAACACTCATGATTATATAGGTTATCAGGTAGGGGGAGAGTTGGAGGGAAGGGAGGTAGGTGGGGGAGGAGTTTGGAATAGGGTCAGGGAGGCAGATGACGTTATAGTACGTTGAAACCCGGGTCGTGCTAATTAAAATATCACTGTGGAACAGCAAAGTTAATGTTTTTCATTTATACAATGAATAAGTTCCACCAAGTTACGCCTGAAACTACCAGATACGTTAGGTCTACGGGCAATTGTGTCTACAATTTTGCTGACCACCGGAAGTTTACTGTTACGCTTACTTTAAGCTGCTACCATCGTAATAATTCGTTAATTGGATGACCCACGTAGAAAATTGGATAATGGAAATGAATCAGGATGCCATGGCAGCGTAGTGGAACACGAATACTGTGGTTTGGTAAATGTTACATGGTTCGATGGCCGGTCAATTTTTTTTCTCGTGGTAATTTATACGTGTTTCATCGGAGTTCTTTTTTGCATAAGTGAACAGCTGCACTTGCGTGACCTATCACGGTTTAGCTATGGCATAACATTCAACCTATTTGATAGTGGCTTCGTACAATTCTTTATTTCTTTCACGTTGTCATGCTTGATGGACCCTTAGTGTCCATCATTTAGTCCCCTTCAACTTTGGTGTTACATTAGGAGCATTCGAAACCTGGTGCTGTGGATGTTTGCTGAAGATCAAAGGACGGTTAATATAAGGAATAAAGAAGTATGTTGAGAGGTGACGAGGAAAGGACAATATGGAACATTAGAGAAAAGAAGAACCGAAGAGATTAGGGAAATTTTGAGGCACAATGGGTTTGTGAGGAATATAATCGAAAGAAAAATTGAGAGAAAAGTCCTAAGAGGTCCTAAAAATAAGTCCTGAAGATGATGTGAAAAACATCGAAACCTAGGTCGTAATAAAGTCTTTAAAAAAATTTTATTTTTGGAAAGTTGCTTTTAACTCTTCGGAGTTCATTCTTAAGAGGAAGGCCAAAAGATTAATAATATGACCAAATACAGAGGAATGTACGTAAAAAGAACTACCAGGGGCTAAGGAAGTAGCATTAGATAGGGAAGGATGGAAGGCTGCCGTCAACCAATCTTAGGATGGAGCGATCAATGAGTGTAACCTTGTTTGGGGGATCGGGCTGTATGGTGGCTCTCCATCCTAAGGGTCCGGCTTCGAATGCCATTTTTAAAGGATTCCTGGTACATTCTTGCATGGCATGTGGGGAACACTTCAAGTATAGTACTTTATCTGTCGGATGGGAAAGATAAACTGTGGACTGTTCGGTGCCGGGGTTCTCTCATCCTCCACTTCCCTTTATTTCCCTTTGTTTCTTCTCTTACCAACCTACAAATTTATCATAGGATCTAAGTCTTCCCGAGAACTATTCATCCTACCCATGTATCGTTCATGGCACGAATGACCTCAGTTGGTCGTCTCACCAAGTAATTAATTATCTAATGTAGTTTTTTAAATTTCCTTGAGCCTTCCCTAATCATAGATGATCTAGCAAATCAATGGTGTGGCAAAGTTGTTGATGTGGTTTTTCGAAAATGGGGTAGGATGGCACTTATATTACACATTTGAGAAAATATTAAGTTTTCCCTCTTTGATTACTATATATCTTGTAAAAATGCGAATTTTCGATTGAAATAGGCTCTCCGTTTAAGTAAAGAGCAAATTTGGATACTTAGGGTGCTTCTCTGGCCAGTGATGGATTATTTTCCTTGTGTATTTGCTACTTTTATTTTCCATGTTTACTCAAATATGCTACCTATATGTATTGAATTATCTACTATGTTCTATTATCTACATTTATGAGGGCAAAACAAGTCACGGAAACAAATGGATTCTCAATGAAGTGTCCGAGTGAGATCTTTTGTCATTTTTTTTCGAACATGAAAGCTGGTGCGCGGAGAGTTTGATGAAGACACTCTCTTTCGTTTGAACAGATATTTATTTGTTTCTCAGTTCTTATGAGAACTCGCCTACCTCGCCATCAACATCACCGCCTCACATCTGAAATATCCGCGGCTCTCCGTTCCGCTGCATTGGAACCCGTTTTGCGTACGGGAAGCACCTGCTTTAATGCTTTGTTGCCTCGATGCATATCTCTATCTCCTCTTTTTCCCCTCCTTGTCGATGTTCATTGCGTGATGAAGTAAGACGCTCGAGATATTGTGGTATTTTTTTAACGTATCCTTCAAGGAAAAAAAAGAAAGATATTCGTGACACATGTCGGTTAGGAATCACGCCAACTCTTCTTGTCGCGCCCATTAAAATGACCATGCTGCGGTAAAATAAAAAAACATATCTAATCGGGTACAAGCATTTTATCCGCGACCTTTCTATTTTATTGGCATATTTGTCTTTTAAAAAAATAGCGACGGCAATGCCTGTAAAAGTACAACTGCTGTTATGGCGTCAGCGAACTAAAGAGGCTTAATAAGGCAGTTACGTGAGTAAAGTTGGAGTTCATTTACTCGTCGTACAACGCTTTAAATATAAACATCTATAAATTCTCCACTTCATGGATGTCATCATCTTAAAGTGGTCGTTCACTGGCTGTACTATCAAAGCAAAATATCATCACAGATATTAATAAAATAGCTTGCCGCGATAAAAGGCCTTTAATGCTGAAAGCACTATGCGTATATTACTAGAAGGAAATGTTCGTCAAAAAAAAATGTGACAGTAATTTTTGCGTTTTATACCTGTATCATAATTTTCAAGCATAAAAAGTGTCCCGTAACTAAAGTAATTTTTTTCTCACTTGCACCTTCAAGTAACCCTTTCAATTTTTCAGGACAAGTGACACTGCTTCCAACACTACCGAAGCTACGATGCGTAATGGTGAATTACGTTAATTGTAGTTTATGGCAATGATTTCTTGTCTTTATTCTGACTTTCAATGACTTGGGAAACTGTCGCCTCTTTGCTGAAAAAATCTTGAACGTTTGTTGATACCGTATCGGGAGTAGATATTCAATATCCTGCTCTCCGTCAACGGTAAAGGATGGTGAAAAGAATATATGTTATCATTTAATGACTATTCTACTCTAAACAAGAAAATGATAACGCAAGAGCTGGAAGTTACTGAAGGAAGAATGTTGAGAAAAATATTGGGACTAGTAGAAGAGGGGAAACATACAAAAATCACCAAAACAATTAGCTCTATACGCACGTTGAAAAAAATCATAGATACAATTAGAAAAGGAAGAATGCTTTCTGCGGGCATTTTCAAATAATGAAATTCAACAGACGCACAGGGAGACTCTGTAACTACCTCCAAACACTAAAAAGGTCATGACATGGAAAAAGATATTCAAGAACTCAAAATCATACAAAATGAAATTTAAATCGATCGCCCGTTCGGGATTTACTGCAAAAATTCAAAAGTCTCCAGGAAAAAGAATGGAACGGCGTGGACTGAGGAAAGGAAGGGGAAACATCGCGAAAGAATGAAAGATATAATGGAGAAGAAGAAGGGGAGAAACTGTTGTAATTGAAGTAGGCCATAGTGGCTCATATGGGGAAAAAGACTATTTTTACTCTGTGTTTGCAGTAAAATGGAGTATGTATGGTATTTTCACTATGAAAATCTGAGAAGGAATTATCATGCAATTCAGAGTAATCTTAAACTATACAGCAAGAAAGATCTTTCTCGGGTCTCTGCAACAAGAAAGATCTTTCCCGGGTCTCTACAATAAGGAAGAGGTTTCCCGGCGTATAGAGTTGTTGAAGATTGTTCTGGGATCCCACCGGGTTAACCCGGTGGGAAGTTTGGTAGGATTGGAGAGTTAAACCCGGTGGGAATCCCGAACAACCTTCAAAAAAACTCTACAGCCAATAAAATAGAAGATGCTACTTGCAAATTTCTTAGGGATGTGGCGGCTCGCTGTTTACAGATTGGGAAATTTTATGCGCCAAGACGAGGTCGCTGCTAGTTTTACGTCTGAAGGTATTCCTCTAACCACTTGCAAACTGCATCCACCGGCTTTGCATCACGCGTCATAAACATCGAATGTGCAGTCGCCCATATATGCACGGGCTAGGTCCGGTTTTTCGCGTTGCATTGATCTCAACCGCGGGCAGAAGGGGCAGACACGCGGCAATAAATTTTCTCTGACGAGCGCTATGAATCGAACCACTAAAATAGCGTAGCAGTACAACTGCCGAGGTCAGGAATCAACAGTAACCCTTCTGGTGTCTCCAAGCGACATCAAGCGTGTGTTTTGTGGGTTTATTGCATTGGGGGGAGCTTGAGTGAATGAAACTCTCCATATTTAATGAAACTCGGAACATGAGCCGTAGTAAACAAGCGGGTGGTGGAATATCCTTCGCAAACAAGAGCGCATATTTTATTTTTGAATCTCCCTTTTTATAGCTTCATTGCTCATATCCTTTTTGAAATTTTCCACAGTCCCATGCCTCGGTAAACATATAGTGATTTCAGTTGTCGACGGCAATAAAACTCAGGTTATTCCCATCGCTCGCTCGATAAAGATGATTAAAAGCTTGTATCCGCTGAACCAAACGCAATATCGCTGGCTAAAGATGCTTAGTTTTTTCAAACAAATCGGAGGAAGCTCCTCGAATAAGAAAGTGAAATGCAATTTTCACTCCGCTATAGTTAAGCCACATCTCATATAATTACATAGGGGGATGTCTCATACATTTTGGGCCACACGAAGAATTGCCTAATACGATAGCTTGATAGAATGCGAAAGTAAACCGCAAGCTTGGTCAAAAAACCTCTACGACCGAAATGAGTTCAAGTCAGCTGATATTCCGACCAGGCTAGACGCCACTAAAGTCTCCGAGATTAAACTAAATGCCAAGATTATTTAATGAGTTCTGATTGCTTGAGTATCACTGTGACTCGGACGAAGTTATTTTATCCCCACTTTGTAGCCGTAGTAAACTGAAAGAAGCCACAAAAAAACGATACGTCATATAGATTAAAACAAAAATTCCATCTGCCCAAGCATCATTTGTGACCGCAGCAAAAACAGAGCGCAATAAGATTGCGGATTCATAATCGCAGTCTCCAAACACGCATGAGAACAAGGTGAGAATTTTGGCGAATTGTTATTCATGGTGGTAATCTCATGAACAAGTCTAGACTGAACTGGAACTGAGTTCAGCGTTTCCCAAGACTGCGATAGGACAGTCATGGCTCATTCTCATCCCAGGTTTTTAGTCAATACTGCCTAACTTAATCACCTCATGTTTTTAGTTACCTTTCTATCGAGAATTTACAGCGATGACTTCTCTCTGATTCATAATCATATGAAAATGATAGCATTTCATTATAAGGGGATTTTGAAGCTCGGATTACTGTGTATTAGCGCTTGTGCTGCAAGTAAGCAATGTTAGACTCTGATGGTGAAATTCGCAATATTTCTCATGAAATTAGCTAAAAGCGACTCATTATGAAGGTCTAAAAACCCACTTCCTTACCCCTCAATGGTGACTCGATGGGATGTATGAAATAATTATAATATTTTCATACAGTATTTACCCCATTTACGTTGTTATTACGTCATTACAAATAACGTTAAGAGATGACAAAAACTTCTTACATTTAAACTTGAAAGGAATAGATTTTAAGTCTCTTTGTTCTAAAATTGGTATTTTTAGTATTTCCCCATCATCTCTAATGCAAGGCTGGAAAGTATAATTAACCTATTTAAAACCCATTCTTTCATTTACTCACTGTAGTGTACCTTACTCTCGCATCACTGCAATAATGTATCAAATATTTATTTGACTCCTTTGTAGGATGAGACATCTAAATTCATTTAATGTACAGATTATTGTAGTTGCAACAACAAAATATGCTCATTTAGGCTTTTCAGTAAGAAAGTGAAATATGTTTGTCGCAAAATAATCATTATTTATCTTTTTAATTTTACATATGCTAAAGTGATACCTTTTGAAGTGTTTCTTGTCAATTTCCCTGGTATACGGAATTAATGGTGAACTAGAAATTCAAATATTTTTGTAGAACATTTAACAGAAATGATAGGCCTACTGAAGTTCTTCATAGATAGGTATTAGGGTCTTTATATTACGTACATATATGGTTAATTTTTAATTTGAGTTTTAAAACGCGCTAGGATATCTGTATAAAATGATTCTCAGGTACGTAATGAGCGGTCTGAGACTAACTAAACTGTGTGAAATTTCTCCATCAAATAAGATATGAAAAAGGGAATAGATGAAATTTCACTTAATAAAAGTTATTTATTTCGACCTAGGTTTCGGCATGTCTTGATGATCCTGATGATGGTATAACAGATCGAAACCTAGGATAACATCAAGTATATTTTCTAAAGTGGAATTAGTTATCCATAGTTTTTTTAATTACTTCCTTCATTCTCAGGAATTTTCATTCTAAAATGTATATGCAGATGCTGTAAGCAGGAGTGGAAACATAGCTAAATGCTACTATGAAGGCAACGGATGTTTTAATCTCATAATTTGTGAGTTTGTCCGATGAGCGAGACGAACATAGGGACGACTCTTTCTGCCTTGTCGTTGCTGGAGTAGCCGTCAACTGCTCTTAAACGCCTCCCCATCAGCCTTTCGCTCCGGAGCAGCTAACGCCAAAGTTGGATGCGCGTAGTTCTTCAACCGCGCTGTGACGCCAGCCAGCGATAAGCAACTGGATGGGACACCGTGCAAAAGCGCTCGCCATTATTAAGTCAGCTCAGGGTATAAGGCTCAGGAAATAATGGATGCTTGCTTCGCTACTCGGAATGTAACGATGGAGTTTTCGCTGAAATGGCAGCAATCGGAGGAAATGGCTCGCATTTCGTGTTCCACGTCCGTCATCTTGCATTAGTATCAGACATTCGATGATTCGCGTGATTCCCAATTGAAAATTTGTCGTCGAGCGAAAGAGATTGATGAGGATCGAAACTGAAGGTAGTAAAATTTCTTCAAGCAATTGCTCGTTTGTAACGGTTGCTTACCGAGGAGCTTTTGTTTTATAAGAATCTTTTTTCAAGTTGGGGTAATCTCCGTAAAATATTTTAATTTTTAATTGAAGTAATTGATAGTCCACATTTTGAAGAATCAGCACTATCACATTTAAATACGTTATTAAGTTTCACTTATATTTTTAGCTTTTCTGATTTTAATACCTACAATATTGCTTAAAAGAAATAGAATGGATTTTTTTGATTAACCACACTATACACAGGTAAAAGGGAAATTAAAATTTCAAGATAAGGGCAACTAAACAGATTTGAATATTGTCGCATTATTTACGATTATGGTAAAACTATTTCATTAGCTAAACATTTGAAACTTATCTAAGTTACTTAATTTGTCCATTAGCCACTTTGTTAGAACGTGTCGACTTTGTTTATTTGTAATTTTTGAAGAATAAGTACTTATTTTAAACGTATATTCCGAAAAAACGAACTTATTTTTAGGATACTTTCCCAGTAAGAGACCAATAAAATATATTTCTCATTAGTATTAAGTACCAACGATGACTTTGTGTCAGAGCTGCTTAAAATTTGAAGTGTAATTGGAAATTTCCGGAGGCAGGGTTTCGACTTGGTATGTGCATTACATTAATAAAAATTTTCCACTTTGAGTTCTGGCTTGGCTGTCCTTGTACGTTCAGTCCCACTTTTCGTAAATGGCCTTTTAACGTAAAGAACCAGTCTTTGTTGTTCCCAATATATGTTCATGCACTGTTACCTACTTTAATACACTATCTGATACGATGAAATCGAAAACAGTCAATGCTTTTTCTATTAAATTATTTCATTATGCTTATTAACTTCGTTGAATTGGTATTGACCACTTTAATAATGTATGATTTAATTTATAGAGGGTCACATAAAGAAAGTTGAGCTCACCTTTGAGCCCTGAAGATGCTTTAATTAAAAGGCGAAACGTCGGCGAAAAAAGGAAGTTGAGATCTTTTAAAAAAGACATGACCAACCATCTATAAATTAACTCATACATTATGCTTATTGCCTTCCTGTTTTAAACACTTTTCTATACCTTGGCTCTTTTACTTTCTTATCTGAGCTAATCTTGATGTGAAATTCCAAAGGTTATTTTAATATCTCAGAAAATCACGTTGGTAACGCAAATGATTCTAGCTGTCTTGACGATTTCTCCTGAGGCATCTGTTGCCTCATCGTTGGCTTAGTCGATGCCCGTTTTTTTCGGGAATAATATTAAAAAGTCTAGAGAAGAGCGAGCAACCAAGAAGGAATTAGTGTCATATTTCTTACTGCCCAAGGGACTTCCGAAAAGGTTGCGTGCATTCAAAGCCGTCCACGCAGGAGAGATGATTGAAGTGAGACAGAAATTTTAAGAGCGCCTATGGTGTCCCATTGTCGGCCGTCGGTTTTCCACCCTCTGCCACTTGTCCTGAAAAGTAAATGAGTTGCTGTTATGTTTTTAACTGTGAATATTACAAAACAATGAAATATATATAGTGGAATGAACGAGTGAGGTTGGTACTGATGTCTTATAGTCCTTGAACATGCTAAAAAAATCGGAAGCCTTCACGTTTTAATGTTTAACTCTTTGGCTTCTATTGAATCTTCATTTTTTAATTTCTAACCCTTACCCCTACGTTTGAGCATTTCAGCTTTTTGTACAAATGTTTTACAGAGTCGAATTTTTCGTTTAATACCTGAAGATATTTCATTAGGTGCTCACAATAAAATGCTTTTCAAATAAACAGACACTAGACAAAGCAGTATTGATTTTTGTATAGGACAAACTTTAAACAAAGAACATTTTTTTAAAGTTTCTACATCGGTACCCTGAGTGTCCTTGGGTAAATTAATATGGAGAAGTGGAGTATCCATTCTAGTCATAATTCAAAGCGTCCCGAGTCCAACACCGACTGTTTCTGACTCCAGGTCTTCCATCTTCCTTTAGTTCCTTCTAACCAAGGTACATAAATCTGTGGACCTTGCATGATGTAACTCTCAAATGGTTCCCGAGATTTACGAGTGTGGAGTCTATCCAGCATGTGTAGAATGATGGATCAAATTTTTATTGCATGTGAAGTCCCTTTTACGTACACTCACTTGTTAAAGTATCGCGACAGACTACACCAGCGGTTCATCCGGGTATGCGCGCAAAACTCAAAATACGTTGGCTATCATGTGCCCTCTCTGGCAGTATAAAGCGCGGACCGGAGTCTATTGAAGCGCGTTTCCCGCACTTTCAACCGAAGTGTCCGGTTATCCGTGATCTACGAAGAATTTATGAAATATCATCTTTTGGTACATATTTATGGTCAGGCGCGCATGCAATATTTGGTCAGCTGGAAGTATTAATCGCTTGTAAGCATTATTATAAATGTTGAGAAACGCTCTAGAATTTACAATTGAGATATGCTCAATTTGTCTGTCAAGGAATGATTCTTTAAAGGTTTCCATCCTTCCCACCGATTTTGTGAAATTCACAGTGTAAAAATCATTCGCCTGGACTGGGATTTGAACCCAGACCCCCCGATTTCGCGCCGAGTGCTCTACCAGTTAAGCTACCCAGGTTCCAATCCCTCTCCAGGCAAATGATTTTTTCACTGTGAATTTCACACAATTGGGTGACCACTAGCGCGGGTGACTCCGTTAAAGTTACTGCGCGGCCAGTTCCGCAGTTCTTTGGACTTCCCACCGATTGTCGCAGACCTCCACCAGTAGCACGGGAGACGTTCGGAGAAAGCGCTGTAATCGCGTTCTCCGGTTCAAACTGCAGAGAACTGCCTTCGTTTCTCAATACTAATCTCTGGCGACTATGGGAGTTTTCTACTACACTTCAATATATTTTCTATAAGTCAAGCGGGACCAAATTCCAGCCTGGCTAATGACTTCGTTCGAATATGAACACAAACACTGAAAATGCGGTGTTGGGGAATCAATTGTTTTTATTACCTACTCAATATTGTCGAAACCATACTTGGCATTGCCCAGTGTAAGTTGAAGATGAAAAGAACATCTCTTTTCGACAAATGTTAAGGATACCGGGACTAGCCACGGTATAACCTTGTACGGAGTCGCTAGCAAGTGCACATTAGTGCGAATTTCCACAGAGGAAAAATCATTTGTCTTGACCATGATCCAAACCCGGATCTCCCGAAATACTCTATACATATATATTTTTTAATCCGCCCGGAAAAGTGATAATTTGTAATGGGTGGCCTAAAACAAATGGATCAAGAAGTTTCAATACATGGAATTCCAGTTCACTGAATGTTGAAAGTGTAGCCAACATTTTTGTATCTTTGAGCGAGGGCCTGACCGAACCGTTTGGATATTATACGCGATATTTAATCATGTACCGTACTTTGCTATAAATCGATAATAGTATAATAGATAATATTATGTAATGAATACAATCTGATGTGGAATCACCCCCTGTCACAGACACTTAAGGTGGCTTGCACGGTACAGCTTAGATGTACAGCTTAGGTCTTATAGATAACACTCTCCATCCTTAAATAATTAATCCACCAACCAGTAACAGTTTTTTTTATCCAAAAGAGATAAACCCAAAAAACCCTGCTCACTTCCTTTTGGCGCCCCTACCGTATCATTTTACCCAACCTGGCCTATCCGACAGACTTGACGCCTCTGCGTCGAATGGACCATTCTCCCCGCACCCGCCCGTCTGCCTCGCCGCATCCTCTCTTCTCCAACCCTCCGGCGTCTGTCCCATCAGACGTTGGGCAGTTCCTGCCTCCTCATCCTCGCCTCCCACCTCCACCCACCTCCACCCACCTCCCCCCCGCTCACATCACTCACTGCCCGGCCGAGAAAACCACACCCGTCCATCAGCCTAACTTCCTCCAGCTTCTTCTACTTCATTGCCGGACCGCGAGCACATCCGAAATATTGCGTGCTATCTCTCAGCCTTGTCTCCTTCAAAGCCGCCCTTTCCTGCATCTCTTGTGGCCTAAATGTCTGAACTAGTGATGGGGGAATTAAAGAAAATCAATCGTTTACAACTTTTTTTCAATTTAACATTCATGCATACATACATACCGGCCGGCCTCGGTGGCGGCGGGGTAAAGTCCTCTCCTGTCAACCCAAAGGTTGCGGGTTTGAGACCCGCCTGGGGAAGATTTTTCACCTCTCACGGCATGGTTGTGTGTGTTGTCTTATATTTACGAGCTAACTGTAGCGCAGAATTTAGGGTAATTATTATTATTATTACATTCGGGGTGTTCAATAAAGACTCGGGCTTCCGAGCGAATGCGGCTACAACTACACCGAGCCCGCCCTCTCGGCAGGACCAGTAAGTATGTACGTAGCAAGATGGTATTACACTCAAAGTCTCTTAGCCGACGTGACAGTAGCTCGTTCTGTGCAGCGTGACGAGTTTGTGTGCGTTGAATTTTCGTCTCTAAAATTTTCGGCCAGGAAGGTGGTGGTCATTACCTTTTTCGATTACAAAGGTGTGGTGTGCACCCATTCGGTGAAAAAGAGCTATACAGTCACCGCGGCGTATTACAACGTTTTGTCGCAATTGTTGATTGACCATATCCCAAAAAAGTGTCCTGAATTGAAAGGTAGTTGGAAGCTGCAGCACGATAACGCGCGGTCCCAAGTCGCTGCTGCCGTCATCGAGTTCTTGGCAAAAAAAACATCGTATCTGTATCTCACCTCCCTGTACAGCACAGACCTTGCTCTTAGTGACTTTTTTATGTATCCTACAGCCAAAGAGGAGCTGAAGGAAGGGTGTTTAGTTACTGAATTTCAAACGGTTGAGGCTTTCAAGGTGGTTCTCAAGCGTACATATATCAAAAGATGGTTTCACGACGGTTTTTGAAGAATGGCAGAGGCGTTGAGACAAGGCCAAAGAACTCGAAGATGACTATATTGAGCATGAAAAAATTGTTGAAGAATAAGATGTAACAATAAAGGTTTAATACTGTTTGTCCTAGTCTTTGCTGAACCCCCTCGCATCACGCCGTTCCCATTTGGGGAGGGTCTAATCAAAAGACCGTAATTCTCGGATATAGACCTAGAAAATTGGTTTCTATCTAAATTATTTCCTCCACACTGTCCTATCCTTGCAAACTAATTTTGCTTCTGCCACTTGCATACGCTCTCTTGTTCATAAGACACGCAATTCTGTTTCAGAGTAGGCATAATTAAGGAGCTTATTGTTAGTTGTTTCAGTTAGACCTAGCAAACTGGTTCTTGTTTAAAGTAGTTTGATCGACATATCACCACATTTAATTCGATAATCATTTGGCATCATTATAAATAATAACATATAATATTTTCAATGAAAAAAATGTCAGCCAATAACCGTTATACTTTTCGGGATATTTGTGAAATAATACCAGCCATTTTCCACGGGAAATGGTGGGCGTGCGACCTCCAGAGAGACTTCATTTAAAAAATGGGGAATTCTAACGAATAGATCTCGTCAGAAAATTAAGTGTGTAGTTTGCATGCTTCTCAATTATTTTTAAAAATAAATGAACTGCTCCCTGCAGTGCCTTTTACAGAATCGCAGAATAATCTTCAGTTTTTATGCATTTGTAGCATTAGGCGTGAAAAAATGAGTCAAGTTAACATCTTATACATGCATTTTTAAGTACTTTCTGGCAAGTAGAGTAAGTAAAATGAGTTTTTGCGTCATTAATGTTATAATATTTTCTCCATGCATCTAAAAGTTGCTTAAATTTAAAAATGAAAATTTGAAAATTTTCTCTATTAAGACTAGGAAAAAAATCTCGCTCCATTTACCTTAATAGTGTCCTACATACCGTCCTATCCTTTCGTACCTCTTTGGCTTTTGTTAAAGTCATGCATTGCTTCATACGCACTCTCTCGTTCTTAATACCCCTTATATTCCTTCTCTTAAGTGTCCCCTCCATCACAATCACCCATAACTTTCTTAGTTTACCCCTTCCTCTCACGCCATTTACTTCATTATCCTGCTTTTTTTTTAGCTATTCGACTCTCCTCCATTCTGTCAACGAGGTCTAACCAACAGGTATTGCTCTTTTCGTATACGTCCATTACCGCACCACCGAATGTTTTCTACACGCACTCATTTCAAGCCTCCTGCTTTTACTGCAAACACTTCCCAGATAACTCATTAACGTTTCAAAATACAGGCTTTTCTTTTCAGAAAATGTCTAAACAGCGACATGTGGTTTTCAAAAGCTGAGGGTGGTTCCAATATTTTCCAATTAAAACGCTGTTTATCCTTGACACTGTTAATATCCGTTTGTAAAGTTCAAAGTGCAGGTACATATTAATACGAGCACTGTGGAATGGAGCAGATAAATTAATTTAAATTGTCGTTCTGTTCGATGTAATAGTCGATGGTTTACTGCAGTACACGAGATATTCTAGGGCAGAAAATACAACGCAACAAATTTAGTGCTCATCCATTCAGAATAAAAAAAACTGTTCTTCTTTAACGTAGCAGAACTTTATAAAAATCTAGTTCTCTTTTATTTTGTTCCTAAAAAGTATAAGTTACTTTCATTGTCAGGAAGGATGTGAGGTTTGAGTTGATTCTCATTGATCACAATTCAATAGATTTCCATGCCGAAAAAACTTAAAAAATAAAATTCCTTTGGCTAACTTTTTTTAGATAAAATTTAAATAAAATAATATCCTTTTTGCCTCTCAACAGTCTGGCGCGCGCTGGGTAGCCAAGAGATCCATGATATGTAGGAACCAGCCGGAGGGTTGAGCTGAACCTCGGCGGTGGGTCCTTAGAGGCCACCCGGGGTGATGTTCCCGGCGCCTGCTGGACCAAGCATTCACTTGTCCCCCAGAAGTGAAGATACACTTTCACTCGATGCTCACCCTGGAATTTTCTCGTCAACTCCTTTCAATCTTTACAGCCGTCGTCGTTTTATTCGTCGAATTATAAGTGATAGGTTGCGTGTGACGGGAATATTTTTTCTTTCAAATGATCACCCTCCCTTGTTTTCAACAACAGATCAAGGATAATTCGCGTCCTGACAGCCAAATTCAGTTCAGATATTTGTCTTATTACTCAATACTTACGAACGCCGACGGAAAATGCGACTTTTTATTCCCTGAGGAAAAACTTTAGGAGGTTTGGCTTTTAAAGGAATGTTTTAAAGGAATATTTCCAGTGAGTCTCAGTCTGTAATCACGAGCCATAATTTTTCATTGCTGGAGGCACGCTTGAAGAAGTACCATCAAAGTTTTATTGATAGATACGATTTATTTAATGGTTTGTTTCCAACGAATCAGGCATAGAAACGCAGAAGTATTAAAGGTAGAATGGCACTATGAAGTATATTCCTGAGTTATAATACAACTACTTGCAGGGCGCAACAGTTCCCTGAATCGTGGGGGGGCAAAGTCCTTGAAAAATTTGTATCAGCTGGCTAAGCGGGGGGGATGTGGGGGGAAGAGATTTTTCAAATCGGGCAGTGTCCATTAAAAAGTGAGCCACAACCTCTGATTTTGGGGGGGGGGGGGCAATGCCCGCCCTGCTACCCTCCGTTGTCGTCCCTGATTACTTGATAGTGTTACTCACCGTTTACACTGAATGAGTCCGGTAATGGCTGAGTTTTAGTGGTCATTTGAGGAAGATTTCGCCTAGAAAGTTGGATGGAGTATTGCAATGATGTGAATTCTTTAAGGATTAACTTTAGCTGGGCAAAAGCATTACGGTCAGAATGGAAGGGGCTTACTAGTGGAGCCAAAACTTGCTCTTGAGTGAGTGAAAGAGCAAATATTTCGCTTAAAAGTAGCTAAAAACCGTTGATAAATTTTTATGTTTTTAAAATGATTATCAAGGTACTTTATACCTTAATATACCCGCTATAACCTTCTGAAAACCTCTTATTTGGTGCAGTAAAACAAATATTTTAATGCATTTCTGCCTTGTAATTTTCCCAGTTTTACTAAACTGCAAGACCACTAAGAATAATTTGCTTTTTTAGCCGGTTAGAGGGGGTACATCCCCTAGAATAGGAACCAAGCAGCGGCCGAAGTGGGAGACAATTTTCTTGTAGAAATCTTGAAGTACTTATTGAGTTTTAGATTTCCTTGTTGATGTAACTTTGTTTGCCGTTGAAGTACACATGAGCAAATGAAATCCCATAAACTCTGTAATTATTATAAAAGAGTGATCAATAATAATGATTATATTTTACATCAAATTGGCGATAAGCTATCTATTGGTACACGATGCTGATTTGACAATGTATGATGAGGCAATAACGAATAATAATAAGTATTTTCGGAAGTGTAGAGAGTAAAAGTTCTACTTAATTGATGAATGAAGACATTTTTAACAACTTATTGGTATTTATCCACACAGAAAAAACTAAACTCGACGTTTTTATCGTTCGTTAACATTGTTTGGGTAGTAGGTGTTAATTGAATTTTATCTCTTTATGTTCTTCACTAGAAAAAGAGCTAATAGAGAGTTTATTTCGCATTTAAGTAACAGAATACCGATTTTATTTTTTTATTTCTTAAATAAATTTCTCAAGTTATTTCATACCTTCATATACTTCTCATCATCTTCAGGATATGTCACCATTGATGCGTTAAAAAAGAATTTTAGAAATAAGTTGTCGTCTAATATTTTCCTCAAATTTACTGAATCTGTTTAGCTACAATTCATTAATTTTTCATGCTCTGAAAACGAAATCGGACGGTCTGTAGCGTTCGTTAAAACCGCATGGGCAGTAGGTGGTAATTGAATTTTAACACTCAGTGCTCTCTTCTTATCTTTCGTGTGACGCGGTTGATGCGTGTGCCATGGTCTCGCCATGACTTACGGAGGTAGGTGCAGGTTGCGATCCACTTGAAACTTCTTTATGCCGGTCGTATAATTTCCGTCCAACGCCTCTCCCTCCCTCCCATTTGCCGTCGACATTTCATCACCTCGCCACCAGGAGGTAATCTAAGTCCCATTCGCCGCGAGTGGCCGCTCCCTCTCCCTGGCGATTTCGTTCGCAATTGACGAGCTCCAATTGCTCCTCCCTCGGATCGTCTGGACTCGAACCTCCACCCAGACGCAATGCCATCGACGGACTTCTTGCTTCCATTAAACCCTGTTGATATGGAAACATTTAAGGCGCCAGAATTGGCCTGCAATCCTGCGTCCGGTCACGTCGGATGAAATGGTGGCAACTGATGGCGAGCAACATTTAATCACAGTGTGCAGACGAAGCCAAGTGCATTCACCGTTGCCGTTGTTATTATTAAGGTAGTTTAAGGGAGATATCACCTGGCATAAAATTCGAAAAATTTGGCTTCGTTTTAAAGAAAAGATCTCATCCATCCAATGGTAGAAAAAAAAGCAGCTTACCATCATACATTTCAAGATATTACCCAAAAACTACTAGCCATTTTCCATGAGAAATGTTACGGATATGCACTCCAAAGAGATTTTCTTTTAAAATAATGAGAAATTTCAAACGCATAGATATAGTGAAAACTTATAAAATGCATAGTTGCTAGTATAGCATGCATAGTATATACTTTCTCAACTGTTTTAAAAATTAAAACAAATTACTCACCTCAGTAATTATTACTAATTCGCTCCAAAACCTTCGGTTATGAAGGTGTTTTCATCGTACAGAATGAGAAAAATGAGAATAAAGTTAACAGTTTATACAATTATATTTAGTTAATGACTGAGGAGTACTCTGATTAAAAATAAAGTTTTTGCGCCATTTATGTAACAGTATTTACTCCATGCTTCTTACAGTTTAGCAATCACTTTTTGACGGTTCACTTGGTGGTATTCCATATTAGAGGAAGAAAAATACAACTTTTACGATTGCCACTTAATTTTATTAGAACTCGACCCAGTTTTCGACGTGGGTTCACATCATCATCCGGCCTGATGATGACGTGAATCCACGTCGAAACCTAGGTCCAGTTTTAATAAAATTCAAAGGTATTAGTTAAAGTTGTCTTTTTCCTCCCTTGCTTACAGTTTCTTTAATTAAAAAAATAAAATTTGATATGGTCTTTATTATGACGAGGAAAATATTTCGCTGGAAATACCTTCAGGACTGGTGACTGCTTTGTGCATAAAATGGACTTTGAAATGTTTTGCGTTAATTAGAGATACTTAGCAGCAATACTAATATGTGAAAGTTAAATCTTGTAAAAAAAACTTTCTTCATGCCTACACAGTAGTTACACTCAGGGTAAATATTAAGAACACCCATTAATGATTAGTTTTGGGCGTAATTTTATGGAACCAATTTCTATCATAATGGAAAACAGTAGCTTTATGATTATACCTTTAATGCATTAGAACGCGATACGACAAGACTTTCACAGACACGAATGCCTGTAAGGGTGTTCACCTAAAGATGTCTTAGTACGTCGAAACCAGGTCGTGTTTGAACAAATTTAGTGTGGAATTACCAATTTATCTACCGTTTTTTATTGCAGGAATATCCTATTATTAGTAGCAGGTATTTGATGGTCGTATTTTTCCGTCAGGAAAATACAACTGGCCTTAGTACTCAGGCCGATAGACTTCCCCTCAAAAGGTACCTGTCTTGTTTTCATGCCGTAACTATTTTCAAATTTTAGTTTTAAGTCATATATGTTGTTGAAGATGACACATATCACAGTGTAAACACAGTTTTTTATATACTTAGTCGCTTTCGAAAAATTTGGTGGGTACGCACATGAGTTACGGTGGATTCATTATAAAAGTTATTGTCATTCGTATAAATTCAAAGCTACCGAGGATAATTTTTAAATTTGACCATTCTTTTTGTTCCTTTTTCATGCTTAGGTACACTGCAACTATTTATTGTACTTAGTTTACTAGGGAAGCAAGCAGCAAAAAATCATATAGAAGTAGAAATGCAGCTGATATCTTGTCGCATATCTAGAAGCAATGCTTATTCTTCTTGTAGAGCTTAAAGTTAACAATGTATGTATGGCCGATAGGGCATTGGGCAAGGAAATTTGAACGCAGGGTAAGAAAATCAGTGGAGAAAGCATGACAGTGAACACTCATGGGCCAATTGAAGCTAGATCAGGGGTGTATGGAAAGGAGTTTGTGCGGAGTAGGCGGGTCCTACCGGACATAAAACGTCGCGTTAGCTTTGGATTTGAACTTTGGTCTAACTAAAATCAAGCGCGATTACCGGAAACGTAAGCCATATTGAAGTTTAAACTAAGCTGTGCCGACTGTGATGGTTTCCAAAAAATGTGAAAATTCCCCATTGGCTTCAAGAATAAAGCGGAATGTCACCTCTGTGTTTCTCTCGAAACCTCCTCGAAAAAAACACCATAGAGTGCTGAATCTCCCCGGGGAATGAAATAAATGCGGGACAGAGGTATTCTTCCCCTCTCTTATCCGTTCCCGCCATTCTCTTCCCATCTCCCTAAGAAGAGAGTGTGACTCCACAGGTGGTCACACTACGAACGCGCGCAAGCGATAACGATACCGCGCGCCAAAACTGTACAGGTGACATATTTTAACGCGCGGGCATTTTAAATTGCACGAGCGGCATTTAAAAGGCTTGTTCACAGACGGGCGAATGAAATGGTCTGGGAGGCGGGAGGTCGTTTTGAAATAACTGAATGCACGGTGGTGGCGGAACTGGAGGTGGAGCGGGGAGGTTGTGCCGTAATGTTCTCGGGCGATGCCCCTTCATCTTCCGCCTTTTTATTCCTTCTTCCCACCCCCCATATTCCGCGTCCCTTCTGGCGACAAACGAATTTCCTTCTACTCTCAAGCTTCCCATCCATCCAAAGAGCTTTTTCTTGGCTCATCCGTGGACCCATATTCGTTAAATGTAACGTAAAAAGTCATATTACGTGCTTATCAATGTTTTTTTCCGAAGGCACCTCGTAAGTGGCAAGAAAATTTAAAAAAATATATCAATGTTTGAAAGATATCACTTCAAAGATATGCTACAATTTACGCCTATAAACTATGTTTTAAAAAATCATTAATAAAATCGAAACTATAAAGTTTACTGTGCCAAAGGTTTTCTTAAACTCACAGTAGTCAATTTTTGCGACCTAAAGATGTCGCTTAGGCGATGAAACCGGTCGTATTGAATAAAATCCATTGTAAAATTTACAAAGTTGGTTTTTATTCTGTCGAGGATGGAGAGGTGCGTTGTACGGAAAGGAATACAAACGGGGAAGTGCTTGTCATGGTGGGTGAGGAGAGGAAACTTGTGGATGAGATAAGGGGAAGGCAGGGTAGGTGGCTGGAAGCGCTAATGAATATTCAGATGCACAAATGATGGTTTGCTGATGGCCGTGATAGAAGGAAGTATGTTGGATAAGCGGGGAAGGGGAAGAAAGAGAATAAGTTTTATGGACGGGATGAAGAAAGGTAGAACTTACGCTGAGATGAAAAGGGAAATACTATGAGATGGATAGGGTAAGGCACGTGTAAGAGTCTTTTGGATATTCTCCGACTTTCATCGTGACCTAACTCTAACCGGTAGATTGCTCTAATGAATGAATTTGAACCAAAATAGTGTCCATTATCAGCTGAGTGCTTGATTGGTGGCATGAATTAAACTTTGCAACTTACATCTTAAGAAGATAACAAGTATTTATCTTCAATAGAATGGATGAGAAGGTCTTATTTCTTGTTCGCTAGTGATTTACTTGCTACCCGCGTGCGATACCCGTCACTTGCTCCCTTTTCTATCTTCCATTTTATCAAGCTCCTCCCGGCATCAAACTGTTTTCTCTTCCTCTTAATCAATCCATCCAAAGTCTATCCTTCACCTCTCCAAGACTGCCAGATCATGAATGCAACATCGAAATTTTGTTTCTCGATGGTGGCTCGAGGATATTGCCAAAACTAGCTAATTTGACACATTTCCAAACACGGCATCCGGACGAAAAGAGTCATAGAAGGATAGATAGAGAGGAAAAAGCATATGGCAAGGCCGGGCTTGGAAGTCTTGGCCCCGATTTTGAAGGGCATGGATCTCCGTTCTCCCCACTAATGAAAAAATTAGGCGAGAAATATTTAGGAGTGGAAAAATGCTGCTAACCAGCTCGTCGAATAATGATCAGGAAAGGAGAGTCTCCGAGACCTGTTGAAGTAAACTAATTCTGAAGCACTCCAAAACTATCTTTTCATTGCACTTCACACCTACCAAATGCATTTTAAACGTGAAATGGTCACATACACACTGACCCAAAGGTCGAAAGGTCGTGTCCCTCCAAATAAATATTGAAAAAATCACGAGTAAGCTTTCCATTATAATTCCATTGAAGTGCTTCATTCTCTTGAAATGAGTTTCAAGATTTTTGGGTGCCTTTTAAGAAACATAAACCAGGCCTTTTTAAAAGTTCAGTTATTTCGTATGTGTGTTCATGTAACCAACTTTTTTCACTTGATTTTCTTCAAAATTGTCTAACTACAATCTATCTTTTGCAATTCATTGCACAAAAATTGATACTAATAGCCATTGATGTTTTACCCATGATAGGTACGTCAAGGAAGTATTGGATTATTCTCTGGTAAAACAAACATTCTCAGGTTTCAGGCAATGGAATTTCTTCGTTTTAACAAAAACATATTTTTATAGTATCCATCCACACTTAAGTGAGGATGGATAATATTAGAGAGTTCTGAATAGATAAATGCAAATAAAAGTGTTTCCTTACTGGTAAATATTCTCCGGTACGTTGACCGATCGCATTGTTATTGACAATATTTCACTCTTAAGTCAACCTGCTTTTTGTGAAAAATGGTGGAAAGATAAACAGGGGACTTGGATGAATAGATGTAACTAATTAGTGGAGGATGTCCAAAAATAAGGGACCAATATGAGGAGAGGTGAGAGTCAGGCCAGGGGAACAGCATAAAAGCATCGCGGACGGAGTCTCGCCTCTTCCCGGGATGGAAAATCTTCTTTCTCCCTTGAGCGCAAGAACACCTCCTCCTGCCTCCTCTACTCATCCCTTTCCCTCTCTCCTATCACTCACACGCTAACACGAACACTAACGCACAAACACACACGTGCACGCACGGACGAGGCTCGGGTGAGTCCTCCTCAGCCGCCTTTATCTTCCTCCAGCATCGGAACAATCTTGCCCGTCAAAAGGAAACAGTCTGCCGCTTTCCTCATCTCCCGCCTTCAATCTTCTTCCTCTTCTCTCTCTCTCTTCTCCTGCCTTGCCTCCTCCCTGCACCTCTCTCTCCCTCTCGGATACCACTCTCTTGCCGTTTATGGAAGATACCTTCATCTCTGTCTGCCTCGCTTGTCCTCCTCCCCCTATGCCGGGCGTCACACGCGGGATGTTTCTTTCTTGAGATTCTCCCAGCGTTGCGCCCAGCGTGATAACTTGAGATCCTCTGTACGTTATTTCGCATTGAAACTCTCAGTTCACGGAGATGGAACCGATGTTATTTGTTCCCTGCATCCGGAGTAGCATGGTCCAGTCAAGAGCCCCTAAATTTACCACGTGAATCGGGAATGTCGATATTAGATGGCGTACGTTTATCACAGTTTCATTGTCTACCGAAACAAGTGCTTCAACTGATATCTTAAAGTTTTACATCGACGTTGATGAAAAGACGTAGAATACGGCCTCTGACATTTCAAGTAGCACGGGAGCAGAAAAGATTTTTCTACTTTTGATGATTACAAGAGGTCCCAAACTGGTTGATTCCAGTTGACTGGTTGATCCCAAACCTCCAGTGGTTGATGGAAGCGGACGAGGGAAAAATCATTATAAAGTGAGAAATGATTCCATTCAGTTGATGTAACATTCAGCACGGGTTCTGTGATTGATGGAAAAAATGTTATGGGTAATTGCATATGTAATATAGAGCTAATCTTATTGAATTTAATTTTCAGTTCGACGTGTTATGCTTCAATCGAAGTGATCTTTTGACAAATAAATATATTTTCACAAACATTTTCCATTAGGGCCCGATTCGAGACACTCGTCTTATCGCATTTTAGAGTACGACATAAAAGACGTTTTGTGATAAATAAGAAATTCTGTAAAATCAACAATATAAAAATCACATTGTGTGACGATTTTGCACGGGCCAACGAAATGTTGAAAAATTCTTGGAAGTGATGGATGGTCAAAAACGTTTGTTTACCCATGCAATGGTGTAGTAATTATACGGCGTCAACTAGGAATGATTTCTTTCCTACTGTATTCGTATTTCCATCGTTCTGTCAGAATGACCTCTAATGAGTTCTGTTCTGCGTGCACTGACTGAGACGATACTTCCCAAGGGATTGAAATGGTTTGGTGACAATATTAATCGATTCCCATTCCGAGGGCTAGAGTTAAAATTCCGGCATTGACATTGATTATTCTCTGTAACCTCGATTCTTACTTGTGTGCCATGCGGAGAGCATTCAAGTTTGTACAGTATTCCGTCTTACGAATGGAACGTAAACATTTGGACCCATTAGCGTTTTTCGCTTAGTCTGCATTGACCCGGCAAGCTAAGTGTGTGGTCCGATTCCCGGTTCAGACGGATTTATTATTTGGGTGGCAATACTTTGAGATGTCGGTTGAAACCCTTACCATTTGGTGTTTAGTTCAATTAACGCTTTTCCGATCGCAGGGGTGAAAGGCTTCAAGATCTATTTCGGGAAGACTCTTGCGTTTCCTCATGGCACAGAACATTGCACGATAGCACGATAGACGCAACGCAGGGGAAAAGTAGGGGAGAACCCGTTCCCGTTTATGAAGCCGGCTTTACCTTTAAATCTTTTTCCTCTCCTTCTTTCTCATTACCCTTGTCTACCCTTCCCTCCTACCCCTTATATATCCCCGTTCCGTCCTTATAGGTCCTTCTCAGCCCTTTCTTTCACCCCGCAGTCCCAACCCCCCCGCCTTTTCCCCCTCTTTCCGGCTAATGGCTCTTTCATACCTTCTCACCATCTCCGTGGAACGCGAGAAGGCATTCTCATCTTCTACTATCTTCCTCGTATGAGTTCGTGCGTGCGCGTTTGTAAAGAATAGTCACCGGTCAGTCTTCTTCGCCGTCGGACGCTCAATTGTGTGCGTGTTTAAGTGGGAGAGAGAGAGAGAAGAAGAGAGGAGGAAAAAAAAAGAGGATCGGTCAACGTTTTGTGGCGCTGAATATATCCCATGAATTTTAATGGTCTAGTGGGGTCCCGCGTGTTTGGCGGGCGATATAAGTGGAGGGAATGAGAATGCGAATTGTGGAAACGATTCCCCGGATGGTTTGTTTATTTGTTTGTCTGTTTTGCGTGTATTTTTTATATCGCACGTGACCCATCCGTTTTCCTATCCGTTTCGGAATTTTTATGCTCGTGGGAAGTTTCTTCATTGGGATGGCCGTGACCTCGAATTCCACGAAGTATGTGTAAACCTCGCGGGTTTACTTTTAAACGATGTAAGCTTAAAAGCTTTGACATATGTGGGTACCAAAATAAGTTCTTTCAGCTTCTTAAACATGGAATCTCAACGCATATGATCGAAAGAGTATCCATGGTGTTAGTGGTGTATATCCATGCTACCAGAGGATTTTTCTGCCGCTTAATATTTTACTTTAGCCCACAAAAAGACTTAAGTCGTGTTGTAAGTAGTTTATTACACGTTTCGATACTTTTAAAAATGAAATACGTAAGCTAAAATCGGTTTTTTCCAAACAGTAACTACCAGTGCTATACGTTGGGGAGAGCTGTCAGTCAATAAGCTCGTGTAACGGTACATAGTACTTAAGATGCAATATCTCCACTAAAAGATGAGATAGGATAATAACTTGACCAGGAACAGAAAGATAATTTATATTTTTATATTTTTTGGTGCATATGAGGTTTTCTTATCTTTGAAAATTAAAATATGATTGTAAAATGGTATATTTTACATAATAAAATATTATCCATTTGCGGTAATCATATTAAAAAGTTAGAAGAAATAATCATTAATCACGACAGGAAATATTATTTCATTATGTGCTACTTAATTAAGATTTACTTAGTTAACATATTTCCGCGTCGCTGAATTTTGTCGTTCTCATGGGCACTGCGAAATACATCTGACGAAATGGTTCAGTTACTATAGCTCGGTAACTCAGGAGATGAGTCCCCATGTTCACTGGACAAAAAATGCTTTAAATCAACTCTCCTACCACCTCCTGAAGTATTGAATGTTTTCCGTGAATTAACCTGGATAGGCAGACGATAAAATGATAGAAGCGACTGAGGTGTGAACCATGCAAGAAAGGGGATAATGGCGGACATTTTTGAATAAGAGCCAGTTTCCTAGACCTTAGTAGTAAAAAATAAGTTCTTTGACTTTTCCTTCCCCAAAAGTGAATGCTGTGATGGGTATGTATTCATGAATTTTTGCTTGCAGGTATTCTGTACAGCCTACCGAATTACTGAATGCCAGATTGACGTTGTGGGTATTTAAAGCTCCTTTGTTTTCATATAAGACAACGTAAAATCTCATGAAATCCTCTACTCCTACCATCACAGTGTTATGTATCATGTATCTTAAAGGCGTATGCATGGATAAACGTTTCAATGAATGACCTTTTTGCACTATGCTGAGTAACCCTAACCTTAAAATATAAATGGTGTTTGTTGTAGATGTGCGGTGACGAAACAAACGTAATTATCTGTCTTTATCATTTAAAGGCGTTACATTAAATCGAAATAAGGGGTTGCAATAATTATTCTGACATTTGTACGGAGAATTGTCGGCTCATTTTCTCTTGATTCCTCTGAAAATTCAATTGCCACATTTTGTTCCCAACCTCGTTGATTTATGCATAATCTGAAGAGCCATTGAGGGCCAATTAAACGTGAATAAACTCCGGTATAATTTTATTTAGTTTTAAACTTGTTTGAGACGCTAATTACCTAAGACGTCGACGCGCCCTAAATTAAAATCATACCTCCTATCTAAAAAGTAAGAAAAATTCCGGGCAGAGTGCTCATGAATGCTAAAGATAATAATTTAATATGATTTACATCTTTGCGTCCCTACTTTCAGCATGCCGGTCACAGTTGAGCTATAAGGCGCTCTCATGCGTATGCATGAATGCTTGCAAGCGGTATGCATTGCTTCCATCTTTCATTCTGACTCGGGTGGCAATAAAATAGGAGTAACAGATACCTGCTGCGCCAATTGGCACCTGCACACAGTTTCGCCGCATGATATTTCACAAACGATGACGAAGAAAATGTCTCGTTCGAAATGTATGGGGCATTGTAACGCGTAAATATTTCTATGCATTATGAGATCTTCAAAAGATAACTTTTTTACGCGGAATACGCCTAAATGTTACCTTCGCGCACGCTTACTTCTTCGTCGGATTGTTTTTCATACGCTTGCAGCCAATAAATATTTGAATGACGGCCTCAAGGCGAGGCGGCAAGCTTTTTCATCTATCGTGAATGATAACCATTGTTCCCTGGCAGATTATTCGCGGAAATATCTCTCAAAAAGGATTCTTTTAATGATATGGATAAAGTCGTTCGTCGGCCTTTTCACAGTCTCTCGAACCACGAGACAGCGCCGTCTCATGAGCATGACCTATCGCTCGCATATTTTATTCACCATCATCGCGCTGGCTTTCACGAAGACGGGAAATTCGCTCCGCCCTCCTCCTTTGGAAGGTGAGGGTGGCGGGAATTTCCTCTGACTCACGTCGATTGTCATTTATTTAGCCGCCGCTCCTCGCCGAAAAGGCGTTGCCCCTATCGCAAAGACAAGGGTCTCTCCTCCAGAGAGATTGTCTTCAGCTTTCCATATCCCTCTCTCATGTGAAAGATCTCGTGCTTTCCCGGCGATGCGTGAAAATAAATTCTTCTCGGGTTTCACACCGGGTCAGGGTTCCCCAATCATTGTCGACGTTTCGATGTGAGACTCATTCATTGTCTTCGGGGCCCCTGAATGTGTTGTCCCCTTTATCTATAGGAAAAGAGCCACTCGCGTTGGACACACCGGTTCCCCCTCGATAACTTGAGTTAGGTAACACTGTACACGGCTCTTATTCGGAGGGGTCGCTAATATTTTTCCCAGGTTATGTAACTGATACTCCTGGAGTACATCCTTAAAGGCATCAGACCTCGACCAACGATAAACTGAAGAACTATTAACATACGTGCATCTTCATCAGAAATCCTTAGGATGACTATCCTTCTTATCTTCTTCAGGAATCCTGAGCTAAAATTAATTTATGTCATTTGTTTCATTTTATTCACTTTCCCATGACAAATGTTAATAATACCCCACATATAATGTTTTTCATACCATGGAAGAGGAGTACCAAGGGAAAAAATAAATAATAGTAAAAAAATAAAAAGTTTTTTTGAATGCTTTTAATTTAGTTGACCAAAAAAGGGAGAATTTTAGCTAAATTTAGCTATAGGTATAGAAAGAAATTCCAAATTCCAAATTAAAAGGCATTCAAGGTTTCCCATGGACGTTTTAATAATGTCCTTGTTCAGTAATTTGACACACTTATGGCATATCTAATGGAAAACGGCTTCAATGTAATGGGAAATTACTCGAAAAGTAGTGTGATAAGTAGATAATATTCGGGTACCATTACAATGATGAGATCTTTTTCTTTCCAATGAGGACAAAATACATAGAACTTTATGTGATGTGACACCTCGCTCAGACTACCCATACAAGTGCACACCGTAAATGAAACGCGCGATCGTATCGGATGTCTTGAGGGATGACAGTGATGTGGGGGGGAAAGTTGAGAGGTCCGGAGGTTCTTGGGAAGAGGGGGAGGAAATGGGTGGTGGGGATGAGGTCTGCTAGGGTGGGCCGCTTGAGATGACGAGGGGTCACGTGGGAGGGCAGGTCCGGTCAAAGGGGAGAGATATAACTCGTCGTGTGCTTGGGTTAATTTCTCACCGCGGGGGGACCGCGATCCTTTGGAATACTCGAAGGTTGGGGTGGAAAAAAAGCTAGTCTAGGCGCAGTGTCTTTCCTCGTCCCAAGTCATAACGCACGCTTCAAATTATCCGGCCAGCATATCGGCTCGTAGCTGCAGATAATCATTTCTCATTCCGTGGTTGGTTTCCGAGTTGTCTTCACGTATGACGACATTCTCAAAAGACTTCTTTACTCGGAAAGGGAACCGTCAAGTAAGAACTCATTTTTCTCGAGACGAGTGTCTGTAATACCCTGACCCAATTGTTTTCCGCCGTCTTGGTCTTAGAGAACTTTAGTAAAAGGGCTTGACGATTTGAACTCTTGCAAATGCTTCGGAATAGACAGGGCTCTGCAAATTTAAGCATTTTTTATAATAATGATATTTATTGCCATTAAACACATGAATACTTTCATAAATATTTTTTTAACCATAGTAGCATTCTATGACCCCGAAAATATTAACCTGAAGATGAGTCACCTTTAGGAAATACAGCAATATGGACATATAATAAGAGTACGAATACCTATAACCGGTGTAGCCTAACTATTGAATTTTAAGAAAAATCATTTTCAAGCTATCATGGCTGAATAGTATAAAATAGAATATAATTTATTTCACCCAAATAAATATACACATATTTTAACAAACCTAAAATAGCCATGCATGTTCGTTCAGCGATAACAGCAACAAAAAAACTTAAACCTGTGAGGTGGGCCTTGCGCTGTCTGCCACGTTATAGAAGTAATCGTACTCATATGCGAGGCACATTGAACTTTTAGTTTTCTCCTCCGTCAGAGGTGGCTGGCTGGAGAAATATTTAACTAAGATTTTCGGCACACGATAACGAATTATGTCAAAGGGTTGATTCTCAAAACCTTATTGTAATTTTTAAATGCGAAAATAATAGAGATTATCGCATGGTAGCGTTAAGGTGTCGTATTCTACACCACCACTTGACATTTTAACGCAATAATCATCACATTCGCACAGGATGTAGCAATTCAACATTATGCGATAGCATTGTTATAAACACACACGATAATTATCATGGCGTTCCAAAATTGATCCCAAGACTCGTTCTGGAGTTCGCTCCAGCCTAAATCATTACAAAGCTAACGAAGTAATCCTCGTTAACGACAGAGAAAATTTTGTTCGTTATTAGTTACATGAACGTACATCTCTCAATGTCACACGAGCAGGAAAAAGTCATAAATTTGGCGCTGACCGGCTGACAGCATGAACGAGAATTTTTAGTTGTGGAGACATCTACAGGGCATAATCGGTATAAAAGAACAAATAGTGAAGAATTTTCCACAGAGTATACGACCCGAGGTATAGCCAATACAAAGAAAACAATAATAACCAGAAGTATCGACTATATGTAGAGCATGAACGAACATACTGCTTTGCAGCTATGCACCAATCGTAGCAGTTCCCAAATAATTATGCGTGATATTTTGGTCAATTAACAACAGATAATTTTACAATAAATATCAGCAAAAAATAATTCCCACTGCTTCTGCCATACAATGAATCAATTCGCAATATCGAAATTCGCTCATATATATACAATGTGAATTATATTTTTACCTGATTTCAACTGTGCGTAGTACGATTCTGAGGATTGTCATGAATCATGCATGAATATATTGAAAAAAAATTATCGTGGGACACCGGCTTAAGATTTTTCTGTTCACACGGAGACATTTACAGCTAGCATTTTCCCGTACCGTCTATTATGCTAGAAATGTCGCCTTGTATACAAGGCTTGAGAATTGTAGACGGTCGACTCTCAAGGAGTTACCAAGAGGAAAACGTGATTGTCATTATTGAGTATATTGAAAAAAATTTACAGTGGGACACTGGCTTGAGATTTTTCTGCTCGCGTGGAGAATTTTACAGCTAGCCTTTTCCCGCACCGTGTATTACGCTATAAATGTCGCAGTGCGTACAGGGCTTGAGAAATTGGAGACAGTCGACTCTCCAGGTACACTTGATCGAAGGAGACCCACGAAGAAAATTCAACTGGGTGTGACGTATCTATTTTTCATCGACCTTCAATGGCAAGGCTCCTTGTAAACAGTCCTCCCGTGGGATCACCCCGGTCCATTATAAAATGACGTTCTCGCCATTTTGATCCGCAGTTGAACAACCTCGCCTCCCTTCTCTTTTAATTGGACGCTTCCTGGTGAAAGCAATTCGCACTTCTGCCGCCCTATGGGAGGGCTGCAGTAATGTTGAGCTGGGTGGGAGTTGGGAGCGGGTATGGAGGGAAGGAGGTAGCCGGGGAGAAGGACGGGTGAGGCGGGGCTACCATATCTATACACACGGGTTGGTTTCAATTGCCACTCCTCTCGCGCATATGAGCGTAATGTGTGTACTCGGGTGGGAACGATGCCTGGACACACATCGACGCACTCCCGTGGCCTCGCAGGGAGGGAGAAGGAATGATGGGGTATGACGCGGGTGATTAACGGAGCGCCGGGTTATAATCTCCTTGTTTTTGCCGCTGCCGAAAAAAAGATGGACTTAATTTAAAGCGCCTCGTCGCTCAGGAATCCCCCCCCCCTTGTTTTTAAATAGCGGTCCGCTGGAGAATTTAAATCTTCCCCTTCTCGAAACCTGGAGCCTCTGTGCGTTTCCAACTCGCCAAACGCATCTCTGACTGATGATTCTCTTCTCTGGCAGATTTGTGCTCTCTAAGTGTGGAGGACAAATATGTCGCGAGAAAATTGAATGTGATGGGAGAATGATGAGGCAAGGTTAGGAGGAAGAGCCATCGCAAAAAAATTAAATTGCGGCATTTTCCCCGTTTGTACTGGTTGAGTCTACTAAAGTGGTAGTGAAACATGGTGGTCGTTGCCAAAAAGACACTTTTCAGTGGAAGAGTGCCTGCAAAATAGCTTCACACGAGGGCGTAAGATAGTTTCCGCGTTTTGCTACCATGGTTCCCAAGGTCTCAAACCCAGTCTCCAGCATAAAAATGCATAATCTGTTTAAAATACCCTATTATGACAGAGACGCCGCCATGATTTACTTGGCTCCTTCACTACATCGCTACTTTCTACTGTTCAGGGGAATTTGGTGGCTTATTTGTGGGCACGACCGAAAAATTGATGCAATTTGCACCATTAAGGCCAGTAATTGGGGTTATGAGGCTGGGATTTTTGGGAATTGGGCAAAGGGTGGAATGGGGCCCGGCATCGGAGCCTAATTTATAATTCTTATCGTGAAACTTAATGAGTTTTAATGATTTGTTATATTGTTCTTTGTTTATTTGTTTTGGATTAATGTTGTTGTTTGTCCGTTCTAATTGACCTTTAGAATTATTTGGACGTGAATGATAAATAAATAAATAATAATAGCTTAATTATAAGTGTATTTTTTGTTTGAATAATTTTTCTGTAGTACTTATCTAATTAAATTTGATATTTTAATACCAATTCGCCGACTGTGGGATTCGGGTTGATAAAACGTTGGAAGTGCTTGGAAGTGCACAGGTCATGGATTTGAATCCCATTGTGAGTATTATTATCGTGTTTGTCTTAATGTTAAACCACAGTGACATAGTTCGATGTAAATTTATCCGTTGTTGCATCTAAGCCAAATTATAAAATTTATTTCGTTTTTTTAGTTTATTTTTAGCTTATTTTAATTATTTTTAGTTTGAGCGTGATTTCACTTCTTATAAAATTCGTTGAATTAGGGCTCATTATAGAGAAAAAATTATATTTCTAATGCTAGCGAATATGAGCTACTTACCACCATGCTTTTCGAGATGTTTGCTAAAAAAATGGCAGCATTTTCCGTGGGAAATGGTACGCGCATACACTCCAGAGAAAGAAATGTGGAATTTCTAACGTTTAGAGTTCGTCATAATTTTAACAGTACTTAGTTTTTAGGATTTCTCAGCTATTTAAAAAAATAAATCAATTACTCACCATAGTAACTGTTATAGGATCATATTGTTAAAAGGCCTTTCCAGCGTACAGCGGGAAAAAATGAGTCAAATTAAAATTTTATAAAGCATTTTTAGTTAATTGCTGAGAATTTCAGTAACAAAACAAGTTTGTGAGTCATTTATGTTAAAATATTTACTTCATGCTTCTTACAGTTGCTTTAATCCATCATGATTAAGGAAAAATCTCTTTCTAGCCACATAAATTGGTTACAGCACTCGATGGTGTCTGGCTTCGTCTCCCAGTCTAGGTGGAAGATTTTGTCACTTAGAACTTCACGTGTTTATGACGAGAGGATTTAAGTTTCCCGTCCCATGTGACAGACGGAATTTTACGCGCAGGTGACTGCCACCATGTTTTGCTACCACTACAACACTATGTCCCAACGGAGCTCTCCTCACAGCAAGTCCCTGCACCTCCTCCCCCACGTTTGCCATCCCCTCCTTGAAGTAAAAACGAAACGATGTCGGCTGCCACCATGTTTCACTACCTCTTAAACGCTAGGACTGAACCGTCACTCCAACCGACTAACTTCTCCTCTTTGGAGCTGTCCAGTGGGTCTCTGCCACAGAACTCGTCGTCAGTGCTCTCTGTCCCGAGCGCAACTCTTCATCCTCTTTCCATGTGGCATTCTTTACCTCCATCTACCCTTTAATCTTCTTTGTTTACCGTTTCAGCCGACCGCTTGATTCCTAGCCAATATTTTTAATTTCTCTGTCAGTCTTTTTCGTTTCCCCTTTTTCTCCGTCCGCAGTAAGTGTGGCGTCTCTCGTCCTCCGCATAGCCCGCTTCGCTCGTACGTTGCGTACTTTACGTCGGATTCCTCCTCGCCTGCCCCCGAATGTGTCTCTCAACTCGGTGATCTTCTTAAGAAATAAATAATGCAAGTGCTCCTTTGCCGTTTGCCTCGTAGTTTTTACGCGTCTTTTTTTAAATCTTTGAGAAATGAAACTTCTTTTTTAAGGGGTTCCGGCAAAAAACTATTTTCAATGCCTCCCCAAGAGACGCTGTGAAAGTTTTAAAAACAGAAATTAATATCTTGTCTCGCTTTCTCACAGAGATATTGCAGTAGGTATGCTTCCTTAGTTTAACATAGAAGGTAGAGGACTGATATTTCGAGGTTAGTACTTAACAATCCCAGTGCGAAGCTCAATGGATTCACATTATGTCCAGGCCTGGGTCCTTTAGGGCTCATTTGATCAAGTCTTATTATAAATACAATTTTCAGCGTCCAAGTAAAACATCTAACATCTAATGAATGATACATTAATGAGGTTAATCATTTATGCCACATAATTGTGTAGCAATAAATAATCAAATGCATAGCTAAGCTTAAAACTACAGTGAAAATAAATTACTTTTGTGAATGAAGAATAGTATTTTCCTACGATATTTCTATACCTACATCTTTTCCTCACGTACGTTATCTATTTTAGATAACCTGGAATATTTTTTCAAATTAAAAGGAAAAATTTAAGAATTAAAAAGAAAGGGTAGCTTGTAATATTTTGAAAAGCTACTTGTGTTTAAATTTTATACTGTAAAATGTACATGACACAAATTTTGCCGGAAAACAACGTTGTTTTACAGAGATATTTCTTGTTAAATTGACTGGCGTCTGAAAGATTACTGTCACGCTCTGTGACGTCAAAACAATATTTCATGGGAAATATGGATTATTACGTCACAGAGCTGTATTTTTTCTAGTAATCCGACGTCTTTTCTTGTAAAGTTCAGGTTTTTTTCATCATATTAGATGAAAATAATCGTTTTCATTTCCTTGTGGAAGACAACAAGCTAGTACGATTTGATCCTTTCACGTCGAAATATATGAACGTAGAGCAGAGATGCGGCATAGTGTGATGACATCAGTCCTATGATATGCCATTTTGGATTACGGGAATTTCTCAAATATTTTGCACGTATTAAAGGTTAGTATTGCCCGCCGTGGCTGCATATGTGTTTTAAATCCCTATTTGAGATCGTAAGAAAATTTTCTCTCATGCACACTGCTCAAATAAGTGCAAGGAATAATGTTAATGCACGTTCCCTCATTGTTTGTGACAAAGTTTTTTTCTTACCCGCCGTAATATATCAGGTTTTCCTTTGCTGCGCTGCATCCTTCCTTCTGCCAATGCTTCATCCATCGCACTCTATCTTCGCCCCATTTGGAATGAGCAAAGTCCTCTTCGCGGGAAAAACATAATTGCGCCCCTCACCGCGGTGTTTTGTCAACATGCCAAACCCGCTGTGTCGAGATGGCGCAGCCGATTCGCCCTGCATTATCCACCTCATTCGTTTCTCCTCTTCTTCCCGTTTGCTTTCCTTCATCCTTACATGAACCTTTGCCCTCTAACCTGGCACGCCCCTCACACCGTTTCCTTTTTTCAGCCTCGAGGAGTAACACAACGTTAGATTAGCATAAACACCAGGGAGGATGAAATTCGCTATGAAAAAATAACTTTGTATTTTAGAGATATTTTCCAAAAAATACAAGCCTGTTTATATCATGGGACATGGAACGTCTATTCGCTCCTGAGAGTATTTATTTTTCAAAGTTGAGGACTTTATGACACTTAGATCGTCTCAGAAACTTAAGTGAATAAGTTATATTATTTATCGTCTATTTAAAGAAATAAATCAATTACTCATCACAGTAGTTTTTAATAATATAGAAAAATAATAGCAAAATAATCTTCGGTTTTGAAGGCGTTTAGAGTGTACGTCATCCATAATATGAATCAAGTTTAAAACATTTGTTATTACATTTAGTTAATTAGTGAGAATTTCTTATAAAACAAGTTTTTGAATCATTCATGTTAAAATATTTAATCTATGATCCTTAAAGTTTCTTAAGTTTGAAAATAAAATTTGAATATGGTCTTTAATATGACTAGGGAAAATTCTCCCTCAAACTACCATATGAACCACTACAAAGGGTTCTCTATGGTAACTCACATTCTCACTCTGTTGAGGCTGTTAATGATTGGTATTCCGCGCCGCGAACAGCTTCTGATGACAGACTTGCTATTCCGTTTTTTTTATAAAAATGTTTTTAGCCATTTGGAGTCTTTATTCTTAAGTAGTTGAAAAGCCTGCTCAATTAAACAGGCTAAAATAATTTTGAAAGAGGAATAAAGTAACGGATAAAGTAAATGATTCAATAGAAATTGTATGGTTTGTTTATGAAAACAATATTTGTAACTACGTTAAAAAAAAATAATTTCTAAATGTCAGAAATTTCCTTGTGTAAAACATTTTTGGCGAAGCAGGCGGAGCTATTACGAAGCAGTTTCCCTTGTGTGTATTTTGAAAAATGTATACGCCTCTGCCATGTGTGAGTTAGTGGAGAACATATATGGGAGCCATATGGGCAAGCGAGCCATCTATTGGCGCACATCTGAATCACTAAGCTTAGCAACTGAATCATACGTACGGACGCATAGCCTTTTATATAGTAGGTATACAATGATATAATAAGTGCCTAGAGCTATACTCATTTTTCGCCCGAGTATCCCTCAAATAAACGCGCTTTTTCAGAAATCGCAATTGGTGAATAAAGTCTTTGTTAGGGACGGCCAAATAAAATTTAGCCCGCACCCGCCCAGGGCTGGCACTGGGCACAACTTTACTCTAAGTGCCCTCTTCCTCCCTCTTCCTGACCTCCTCCGGGCCGTGTACGTGGGAATCGCCGCCGTCACTCTCGGATCTCCCAAGGAGTGCCGGCGTTAATCCGTGACGGCGAGATAGCGCCTTCCTCGGACGCCGAAGCGCCTCATACGGATTATTAGCGCTGCAATCTTCCCCGGCGAAAGGTCTTATAGGAGCGTATATATGAAGTCGATTCACTCCGTTTGAATCACCGGAGCGAATCGAATTCCTCCGTGCGGTTTGCTTGACTGTGACCGAGAAATGAAGGGTTTTTTATGAAAAACGTATTCTTCCCTGGAGAGTGAGCAAATGTAATAGTCTAGTGTGATATTTTCTCCCCAGTAAACTCCTGGAGTTAATCACAGACAATTTGCACGCAGTATGTCTCTCATAATATTGAATCGCTGACGTATGTTCTCTTTTGTTTCCATTTCAAAGTAATCCTGGAGTGTCATTGTTGTGTGGACACTTACCATTGAACGACGCCGTCAACACTTCAAAAAAATGTATATTATCATTTTTAAATAATTCTCTTTCTACAAGAAGGCAGGATATCTTTACGTTTTAGCTCGCTGAGGACGTAACTACATAAAAATACTTCATAGTAATTTTTATAAGTAATTGTTTCCTCACTCATGATGAAAATACAAATAATGCTGCAGTATTTAGACCCAAAAATTAGAGCATTCGTGGTTAACGATAACAGTCTGATGAAAGTGGTTGCAATTCATTCGTGCTTGTTGAAGTAAGATGTATACATGCGCAAATTATCACGCTAAAATGAAAATTAAACTGATTTATTTCAGTTGTTTTCATTTTGAAAGAAGCTTTTAATTCTTTAGCAAATGTAAATGAATGCATTACAAATAGAATTCGCTCTGATGTAGCTGAATTAGGTCGAGGACACTATATTGATGGAAGTAATGTTTTGATCGATACATTTGTATCGGTTCGTTTTGCGGTGAAACTTTCCTCCCCTTTAAAAAAATAACTGCAGTTAGAATCCAAAACTGGGAGATCGTTCATTTAAGTGTAGTATCTTAAAGTTTAGGCAATATGAAATATCGATACTTCAATGGGAATACGTCTGAGAATTATGAAGTACAGCATAATATGGAATGCTAAGTTAGCAGGTAATTCTCTGGAAGGATTCACGGAGAGGCGTATGCAAGAAGATCTAACATGTCGCTGAGCCTCCAATTGGAATCTTCCTCCGCACCCTTCCCATCCAAAGCCCAGAACATCTCTCGCATGCATTAGTGTCAGATGACGAGGGAAAGTATGTTCAACGTGTCGCTCAAACTTGCGGCTAGATAAGACGCTAGGATTCTGTGTTCAATTCTCGCTATGCATTACGATGACAAATGATGTGACGAATCCTATCCATGGGCTTCTTTTGCTCACTAGGAGACGCCGAACAGTTTTTCCTGCGGAGGAGTTAAGATAGTTCAAACGAGATATCATAACGCATAAACGTCAATGGAGTTGGATTCATAAGAAATAAAACGGTATTATAATTTAAATAATACCAAAATATTAGCCACCTATTACTCTACTTTTTGAAATTTACATTTCCCTAAAAATCGAAGTATTTTTTATGGGACATGGAACGACTTCGGGCTCCTGGGAGGTATTATTAAAGATGAATTATATAGTTCTGACCAACTGACTGCGTCAAAATTGTATCGGAGTGTAGTTCGTATATGAACTCGAATATAAAAATAATAGTACATCTTTTATTCACTGTAATTTGTTTTATAAAATAAACCATCTTTTGCAAATGCGTTTTCATCGTTCTGCATGAAGCAAATGAGTAACTTTTATGCAAGAAATGTATATTCAGTTATTCACTATAATTTCAGTCAAAAAAAATATTTAACTTCTTTTATATTAATAAATCATTTTTTATCGGGTAAAGATAGTTCCTGAGAATTAATTGGTCTTTATTACCTCATTCCCAACGTTTAGCTTTATATTTGTTTACTTCTTCAGGGCTTTAAGCATTTTTTTGGAAAGTGGGTGTGGTTATTTATGTGGTTAATCCTCCATAAATATAATATTTAGATAGTGGGTAGAACCAGCAAAAAAAAACATAACCACACGCCCTTTTCAAAAATATGGAAGCCCTAAAGAAGCAAATTTGCATTTTCGAAACGTTGACGATGAGGTAATTACGACTTGTAATTTTCAAGATCTATCTTCTTCCCAAAATTATTAATTATGATAAAAGAGACTTGGAGAAAATATAATATCCGGCCTTTATTATTACTTAATTTACTTCATGCTTCTTACAACAGTGTAAGTTTCAAAATAAAATATGAATATTATCTCAATTACGTCTTGAGAAACAATTTCGCACAAACTATCTTTAGACTATACACACGTCGGCATTTATGACCCCGTAGCCGATTCAGGATATGGTTTGCGATAACTTCCTCCTGCTGGGCAAACAGATGGCATGTCATCTACTGGCATGCGATAGAACCACTGGTCATTTACTTGTTCTAATATGGATTAAAATACGTTCAATATTTCTCGCGATCTGGTAGCAAAGTTATAAGCATCTTTGGCTACATTTGTTTAAGAAAAGAGAAATATAATTGAGAAATACGATTCCGGAGTTATAATATTTAAATAAATACTTTAAATTTTTTTAGATAAATGTTTTGATATTGATTCCACAAATAAGAGAATATTAAAAATTAATTATTTTTTCATGCGTGTAAGTATGTAACTAATAAGCGAATATTAAAATCAATTTTTTTTTTCATGAGTGTAAGTAGTTACTTTTCTGGGTAGTTGTGATACGTGATCAACGAATATGTCTCCCGTTTCAAAGCATGATATTAATGATGACTATGGATTAACCCTAGTCAAATAAAAATTGCATGGTTTTACTCTTATCGCTAATTATTGCGAATTCAGTGTGAACGTGATGTATTTAAATTCAAACCAGTCACCTGCGCAAAATGTTTTCTAAATTTTCATCACGCTCTGTGGCTTTGGGTATGAACATTGGTGAATTGTTGCTCGCCATCGGCTGCCGCTATTCTATCCGGCATGGCCTAGCGCACGATTGCTGACTAATTCTGGCACAATATATGTTTCCCTATGTACAATATATGTTTCCGTCTAGGGTGAAGAAGTGTGGAGACAGCAGGAGAAATAGGCGGTTGAAGACCATTGGTTTTTTTGATGGAAAAAGCCAAAAATGGAATTTTTGCAAACTATGGTTCACTTGATTTCAGTGTTAACGTTAATATCTGTGAGTGAAATTGAAAATTTTATAAAATATGTATAACTTACTACCCTAAAACTTAAATGCGAGGTGGTGAAAGCGAGGTGTTGTGGAGGTGTATTAAAGGTTGGCTTGGGACAAGACACGCCTACTATCCCCAGTCGTCGGTCTTCTGGATGATCCCAAAGGAAATCCCGCAATGCTTTCCGTAGGCGTTGGTCTCTCCACCTGTCTGTTTCTTATATTTTTCTTGATTTAATAGTGCCACCCAGCCGGTCCGATATTTTTTTCACGCTTAAATAATTTTAATTGGAATATTCCTCGTATTCATTCGCCAGTAACCCTTTTTATAATTGAAATAGCAACCGAGGTGGACGCAAACGGAGGAATCAATTCTCGGAGACATGGTCCGGAGTTGTCTTTGCACTAATGTTTTGAAACCTATTTATGTTTCATGAGGACTTTTAGTTGCGCAGCTGTATGCAAATTGTCTGAAGTGAAATTCCAGCAGCCTGCCATAAATTATCAGTGATATGCTGGCTGACGCATACAGGTTGTTAACTCACAAGTTTGGCACCATAACGGTTGTGATTTCGCATCCGGCCTCGGGCATGGACTCTCGTTCGTCTTTACATTATGTTCTTCGGTTTCTTTGGTACGCTATGTACCAAAGTGTGTACCAAAGTGTGAAAATTGAATCAGAGTAATCTATATTACAATTGGCACTACTTCCGTGCAAAGAAACAAATGAAAGAAAATTTAAGTTATCTTTATGGATTTTAGCGGATGACAGTTCTTATGCGGAGCTTCGTAGTTCATCTGCGAATTACGTTATTTCTGAGATAAACGTACTTAAATTCGAGATTATCAATTTCTTAAATTATTGCGCAAATATTTTGCACCCCAATATATCAAATTCCTTAGTATTTATTTTCATTGTTAAATTCATAGGTATTATCTCAGTGCTTCACAGTTCATGTGTGTATTACTTCAGCATTAAACGTTCTCATTCTGTTCTAACTCACATCGCCTAGCGGAGAATACATTAATATAAAATACGTATCTTGCAATAAACACAAACGACAATAAACAATATCACAACCATTGTTATCGGTAGGTAAAATCATAGCGCAATGGACTTTTTTTTAAATTTGTTTTTTCAACTTCAACTTCGTTCATCTCAGGATGGACTTGCAAATGAACGACGCTCAGGTTCGTGATCAGAGTTCGTTAAGGTGGTTTTTCTTTCATCAGTTGTTCGTTGAGATGACTCTGATTACCTCCAAGAACAGTACTACTCTTGGTTTAGATGAAAAAAGGAGAAAGACTCATTAGTGCCATCAATAGAAAAATAACAGAAAATTTAAAATGATCGGGAACATATTCTCGAAGCCATTTTGTCAAATAGTTCAAAATTTAAACACAATTATTTAACAGTAATGTAAAGAATTGGAGAAACCTGCTCGGAATATGCAATCCTGAATATTGTTTACGCCCCATGAAAGTATTTATCAGTATTTTTGTTCAATCTATTCTATGGTATCACCTCCGGTTGAGCTAGACGTTAGATGAAAATAGGGCATTCTTTATTTAAATGTTACTTCTTTATTTCTAGGTTCATTCCATGAGACTGATCTTAATGCCTTTTCCTCCATTAACGCCTCGAATAGACTCAGTATAAAATTTCTTTCGGTTGAAATCCTTACCAGGAGCTTCCAGAATAGGAATCAAGGGTCAATTACACCGCTTTCGCAACTTTTGATTTTTTAAAGTAGCTCTTAAAGGAGTGCACTCCAACATTCTTAAGTTGTCGTTGGTCTCTTATTTATTGTAATACCTAATGTTAGTATCTTTCTATGCACCTTTTGGTGGCCCTTTGTCATAACTGAAATTGAAGACGATTTTTTGGAGTTTAACAACTTTGCTTAAATCCTGGATATGCTGGTTTCTCTCCTTATACCCTTCATCTTGACTGCTTGTATTTTATTATTCAGGTATTCGCTCAAAGTTGAACTTTCTGCGCCATACATCAATATTATCTCTATTTTAACTTGAATAGCTCTCTTCTTGTTTCTTTATATGTTGCTCTACTCCATTAAAACCCATTTAAAATTTCAATTGTTCCTCGTTCTTAAGGAAATTCCGCATTGAAAATCATAGTCACAGTTTTCGGATTCAAAAATAATTGAAACTTAAATATTAAACTATTTTCCTGTCTTAATGGTTCCTAAAGGCAAAATAATGTCCATTCTGTCTCCTCCTTGGGGCAGATATTCGGGATTCATAATAGCTACTAGTAGTTCTCCTCGTGCAATTGCTTCCGATTATTATCTTTTCTCAAACTTAGCATAGTTCCATGACTAAAAGATACGCTCAGGCTTTCAACACAATTGATTCTGACATCTAACATATTTCATTCCCACCTTCAACATTCCTTCAAGCATCTGCCGAACGCTCAGACTAATATTTACTGCTCTTATCTATGCAGTTTTTCCCACTGCTCTCTTCTTCCTCCGAGCGCCTACTCTTGAGTCAACTCCATGTTTATTCGTGCAAAACGCCTATGAGGAGCAGTTGAACCCGATGTCCAGGTTCATCCGGCCAACGCACTACGGGTTGACCTCGCACTTCAGAGAGAACTCATGTGTTGTCGTTAAAGACGAAGGTATTGCCGTGTATGCGTCCCGGTTCATCGGTGAAGTGTCTCTTAGGGAAGAGCTAAAGCTGGTCAAGGTGCCTCCACTATGTCTTCCATTGCGTTTCCATCCACAATTTGGCACGAACTCTGCTCTCACTCCTCTCATTCTGACCCTCTTGTTGGTGCTCAGTCAAACTGTTTTCGTCTCCAAATGCCTCTAACATAATTAATCCTGACCATTTTCACCGACCTCTTTCGCTCTTGCCCCATGCTAGAAATAATCTCTAATTGTAGTGAAATAATGCTGTCTCTCCCTTGGTATACACTGCGTGTCTTTCAGCGGCAAAGACCCATTAGTACATCCGATGTTTCTGCCATGCGTTAAATGCTGGGAAGAATGATGCCTATCAGATAATGTCGATTTTAATGTTATTGTATATGGCACGCTAGGTTCTGCCACGGAATAATGGCCTTGAGTCATGAAATCCGTGAATTAAGTATAAGTGGATAACTATGAATGTATGCGTTGGATTAAATTTATCTGCAAATCAGCCGAGGTGATAATTTGCATTCGATACTTGGCAAGCTTTTGGAATCAAAGTCGTGAAATCTCCTGGCGCTTAAGTTCTCCCCAAGTTATCCAATTTCTCATTGAAATTAGCCTCACGTAAAGCTATTGCCTTTTCTAAAGAATAGTTTTCAATTTTATGTTCTGTTATTTGCCGTGTTTTTTTTAAATATTGTTATTGCTTTGTCTTTTTTGTAATTATTTTGAACACGAATTTTTTGCTCGGTTAATTGACTTACTTAGAGATAATGAGCTATCACAGCCAAACTAATCTTATATAGGTACAATTTGAATAGTAGTTCACGCAAAATATGTGATAGCTAATTAGTAAAAAAATGCGAAAATGTTAAACATTAAAGCATATATATTAAGCATTATATACTAAAAGATCTAGGATTTTTACGAAGACGAGCGTTGAAATCTTTTCAGGTAAGTAGGTAAGGCATCTCATCTGTTTTAGGGTGTTAATGTGTGTCGTATTAACGAGTTAATTGTAAGAGAGGACTATGTAGACCTATTTTCGCTCGTATTAAATGCGATATTATTATTATTATCAGGTGATACTTAAACCAGCTTTTGTTGGCAATATCTAATGACGTAGTCAGGAATTCGTTTAGGGGGAGTCCGTGTTGAGCCGAGGGGGATAAAAATTTGTTAAAATTAGGAGCAAATTTGTGTTTAAACAATTAAAAGTGCTAGAATGACTCCGGCGTAGCAGTCGATATTTAATGACTTAAAATTTAGTAAAAAATTCTGAAAGAATAAACAACCAACAGATTTCTTGTTTCCAAAAATTTAAATCGTATTCATTTATAAAGTTGCTCAAACTGAAGAATGAATGAATTCAACATTGTAACCAATTTTATATCAGCGTATACACAAACCACAGTTCACGCTCACCAGACTCTGGTTTCAATGAATAATTATCATCATCATGGTGTTGTGGTACAGGTATATAGACGATATTTGTGTTATGGAATGAGACGGATCGGCAACTAAATAATATCAGCATATTTTTAATAATATTCACCCCAAAATCTCGTTCACCTGTGAAAGTGATTCCAATCGTTTCCTTAATTACCTGGACTTTTCAGTTACTCTCGAGAAAAGTCGGCATTTCTTGATTTATATAAAAAACCTGTTACGCCTGCTAAAGCTAGTATAATTAAACATTTGGCTTCTGTCAAGGGATACTCCCCTGCCTTAAGTGGCAAACTTATTTTTTTAAAACAGATATGACAGGCTATCAACTTCATTTATTCAGGTGAGCCCAAAAAAAACAAGAAACAATCGTGCATAGTTCCGTATCTGGACAGCGCATCTCGAAAATCGCTAAAAAATTACAAAAAGACAAATTGCAGGTGGTTTTTAAACCACATACCACTCTCAAAAAGCTCCTAGTGAAATGTAAAGATCCGTTAGACAGAGTAAACAGAAGAGGGATGCATGCATTAATATGTAGTAATTGCGAAAGTCTCTACGTGAGAAATAGAGGAAGGAGCTTTGGCGTGAGGAGAAAAGACACTGGAGTGCTTTTAAAAACAACAATGGAAATATAAGTAATTTTTCTGAATATTTAATATGCCATGTGAGTGATTTTGGTTAGAAAGTTTTAAAACAATGCATTGAAAAACGAGAACTGGGTTCGCGTGAAGAGATAGAAATTTTAAATCGTATGAATGACCCTGATCACCCTTATTGATGAGTACCTTTACCCTGCCTTATCCTTACCCACTATCCTAAACTCTGTTTCGGGTAAACCGCTCTCTCCAACTTTTTCCCCACCCTCTTCCGCTGACTTCGCATAGATATTATATAAACTAGGGTTTCCCAGACCCAAGCACCTGCAGATGATGATTATTCATTGCATCCCGGGTCGTTTGAGTGTGAAATGATATGTGTAAAAGTTATTTAGGGAATACAATTTGCTATTATGCTACCACAAGGTTTCTCCCCGAGTCCCGCCTGGGTCGGTTATTCGCTTGTCCAAGGCATGGGTGTTTTTGCCAAGTTCTGGTGGTTCTGCCCCTGAGAAATCTAATGACAAGCCAAGGGCTTATTGGGATCGGAGGGGCATGCGGACCACCAGAATCGTCCGAGAGCAAAAAAAACATGAATTTCTCCAGAAGAGCTACTTTTTAAAAGCAATTCAAAATTTCGGGTGGTAAGAGTTGGGTGGAAGTTCCGGACACCATGGGCCCCCTCCTGGCTACGTCATTGGTATTAGGGATTAGAGAAGGCAATAAGTGGTACCATAATGTATGATAGGAGTAAGAATCATCGAAGTCACTGCGATGGGCATTGGCCATGTTAAATTCATCGGTATTCCATTTGCAACACTGAAAAAGGAATAGTTTAAGATGTCGTCTAGATTTGTAAATCCGTGATGACTAAAGCAAGCATAACCTGACAACATTGCTTCATAATATCCTCCAGTAACTACGTAATAATTAGCGCTGAACGTCTAAATTCTCGCAATATCAATTTTAAGTGAATAAATTATCTACCAGTTAAGGACATCGATTTCGTACACGAGATACCGGTATTCTATTTGTTAATCCATGGTGTCTGGATGGAGATACGGTATCTTTACCTTCTACGATTATTCCTTTTTCACAGCATTATTGTGACTCACAAACCACTTCACAACCAACCCGCCAGCTACCAACGGCCACTACAAAATTTAAAATAATGAAAATAAATAAATCTTTAAATGCTGATAATGTTAGCATTTCTCCATAATGTTTTTCCTTTTATCCATCATTCACTCACTCAGTGATTCAACCCGAAGGTTGGTTTGGATAGCTGAGGCTAGAGCTCACCCCGGACTAAGCCACAGGCGTGTGAATTTCACACATTCAGGGTAGGGGGGCCAGTTCCTTTCCCTGGGCCACCTCGCACTCCGAGGATTTTTTTGTTCGGGGGCGTTCAAAGGCTTCACCCGGATTTGAACCCGGGGACCCTTTGATCAGTAGCTAAGCACTCTACCCACTAGGCCACCACACTCCACTTATCCTTCATTAAGTGTGATCTATTTGAGTTGTTTTGTGGAAATTGTAATTGAACGTTATGATTAAAGGGAACCCCAGCACTGATCAGCCTTAGGGGTTCTCAAAATTAATATTATGATGTGTAATTATGCCACTTATTAACAATAAATTATCAATCTATTTGTGTATATCAATCTATACACTTATTATCAATAAATTATCAATATATTACTGTTCCCTTTGATCAAAAATAAAAAACTTTTAACGCAATTTGCCTCTACGTCAGAGAAATGATGGTTATAGAGCTATTATCAGTGCCTTGCAGTTAAGATCCAATCACCGTCATGTGAAGTACATTTGATATTGAAGTTTCACCGTCCTCTTCATCCTCACCTCGTGACCATACTCTCCAACTCTCCCTTCCTCCTTCCCTTCCCAATGGATCTTGAGCGTGCATCAAAGCTTCGCTCGAATCGCGAACCGGAGGCGTGGAAAGCCCCACTACCGCATCGCGGAGAGAAATGAACTCACAAACCGGCAAGACGTCGATGTGCAAATGCATGCGAGAAACGAAAGGCCGTTTGAATGGAGGAGCCACCAGCCTATCGGAACCCTAACCATTCCTTGTACCGATCTCGATTCGAGCTTGTTTTCTCGCTCCACTATCTACGCTGTCGTGAAGATTCAATACGATGGAGAATACCGATGGACGAGCGCAATTAGTTGCCCTTTTGTCGCTCCGGATCAGTACAAGCTTGGAGACATACGAGCGATAGTCGATAAGAGAGCGGCAGTTGGTTCTCGTTCAGTATGAATGTATGTATGTACCTCCTCCGGGCACAGGCCTCGATATCGAAAAGCGTTAAGAACGGAACGATTCATCAGTCGGTGGTTCTTTTAAGGAGATGAATGGCTGTCTCCAGATTGTCCATCGGACTTGAAGAGGTTGGGAGTACCAAGAGACGATTACGGACTTTGGATGTCGTTTTTCTCTGGCTTCCACATCGCTCACTTGTACCTGAATGCTAATTTTTTAGTGAGAATAATATCCCTGCAAATGTGTGGATGCATTGCATTTCGCTGCAACACCAATCAAAACAGCAAGTTATTGAGTTAAAAATTGAGCAGAACTGCTGTAAAAATTATACTAATGGTGCCAAATGACTAAGGAATCACATTTAATTCATTTGAAGGACACACCGTGGTTGTTTGAATCTCTGAGTCTCTGAAATTTGAATTGCATATTCGAGGCTGAAAGTTTTGAACTCCTTTGGAATTTACCTATGCTAATTCCAGAGAAATTTTATTAGCACAACATAGTAATATAAATTCCTATATATGATTTAAACTAGGAGAATTAATGACTCATGGTAAAGAGAATAAATTAACGAAACTTCATTTTTTTTTAATAAATACGTGATCGAGTCTTTTTTATTACGTTTTTCCAATAAATAGTTCATTTAAACTGGGGTTAGTCTAACTAGTTAGCTGTGATTCAACTGTTTCGTTAGGTATGTAACAATCTCACGAATACCTTTCCTCTTTTCTCACCAAAGTTCCCCAACTATATACTGACATTAGACTTTATTCACTCACAAATCACACAGAATCACAGAGAGCCGCCTTTTATCCCTGGATAGAGATTCAAATGGGAAACAGGACTATGAACCGTGGCGCTGGATACTCTTTCTGCAATTTTTGGAAACCTGTGCTGAGAAGAATCCGAGAGGCCAGGGAAAAAAGGCGGGAAACAGCGGACCAATCCCACGATACTTGGCCTGGAGCAAAGCGTATATAATGCGGTCCAGTTGCACAGAATGACATGCCCTGAGGATGATGAACGACTCGTTCATCGAAACGTCGGCAGAAATGGAGCAGAGTTTTAGACCGTAGTTTAGTTAGAGACCGCTCGGAAACCCAAAGAACCACCAATACAAATAGAATTTTCTTCGTCCTTCACTTTTCTTATAAAATAGTTGTAACCTGCTGGATCCTCGAGACCAGATGTCTAAAAATAAGGGTACTCTGAGTTATATTGTACGAGATATTTTTTATTTTAATCACTGTAGGAATTAAGTGGATCACTTGGAGTTATTTTCTCAAAAAAGTTATCCGCTCATGATTCGATCCGGCCGACTCTTGATTTTTTCAGTTCAAATTAGCTACAAGAATCTGAATATGTTTTTAAATTACATTTGATTTTACTTCTATAACTATTGCCCAATGATTGTCCATAGCTTACATGTATATGTCCTTACATTATAGGGCCTTGGTGTGCTTCAAGTAGGATTTATGTGTTCTTTATATTTAGCATAATTATCTCCGTAAGATAGAATATTTCCTTCCTCAGAGATCGAGGAAGGACTTTGCCTAACATCTTCAGTTACGTACTCATAACCCTAATATGATTAATTATATACAAGAGCTTTCAATAGAATATTCGTGTACCCGTTCATTTTAATTGTAAATTATGTAATAACCTGATCATAAATAAAATTGTATTTTCACGATTGTCAAAAGTCAGCAGAGTAATAATTGCTCTATTTTTACAGTTGAATATGGATGGAAAGAAAAGACTGGTGAAAAGTTTAATGAGTGGCGTAGCATTGTATGGTGCAGAAACGTGGATTATTGTCAAAAAAGGACAAGATAAGGCTGCAGGTGTTAAAGGTGTAGGTGTGGAGGATAATGGAGAAGGTGCGGTGGACAGAAAGGAATAAAAACGAGGAATTACATGATAAGGGGGGTGAGAACAGGAAACTTCTGCCGGAGATTAGGAGGAGGCCAAGTAAGTGGCTAGGAGGGGTAATGAGGAGCAAGCGGTTGCCTAAGGCCGTGATAGAAGGATGTTGGGTAACCGGGGAAAGAATAGAAAATGTTTTATGGACGGGATGAAGAGAACTAGGGCGTATGCTAAGATAAACAAAGGCATTTTGTGAGGATGTTGGTGCCTTAGTCTGTGAAAGCCTAGGGAATTTAACGTTCTTCCATTTAAATCTACCTTTACGGTAGTATACCCTAATTAATCAGTTAGTAAATATTTTTGCCTTAGCAGCGACATTTTTAGAACTATTAAATACTGCCATTCTTTTCCTGCCTGAGCTGAAATATCGCCAAAAAGGAATGTAAAGAAAGGAATCGCTGAGATGTTCATCCCTTTCAGCAATATTCTAATTCCTACTTCCATTAACATTGCAGCTTCTGCAGTTCCATTAAGAAGAGATCTCTGCCATATATTCTCAACATGTCACCGACTGCCACCGTTCCTAATCTACAGCGATCCGGAAGCATCCTGCCACCCCTACTAAATAGATCTTCTCCAATAAACTTGTCAGTGGGCATGACCGTAAATTCCAGACCCTCCTCTCCCCTCCCCGACATCCAACCATGGTTTTCCACACGCCTCCGTTACAAATCACCGCGCGTGATTCTTCGAATGCAGCGGTGTGTGTGTAGGGGGGACGAAATGGTGGGGGGAGGGAAAGAGTGGATGGGAAAGGGTTTGGTGGTGGTCAGGGGGTTGGCATGAGAGAGAAAGAAAGCAAAAGTGCACAATGCGCATACCTGCTGCGTCATCTGGGGACCAACCGCATCACTTCGCCTTCGGCGTTCCTTCCTCTTTCCTGGCTCACTTTGTCTTTCCAACGGTGACACCGCTCTTGACACTTGGGTGGGCTGGATGGTGACGTTTTTCGGCGCCCTTTGTGTTCGGCCATATCTATAATGATTCCCAACCGTGGTGTAGGTCTCTTGTGCCGGTATGCCCGATGCTTTGTCATCTTTTTTCCTCTCTCTTTTGTGTGAAACGGTGAACTTCTGCCTTGGCAAGTTGTGGAGCAGTCTAACGAACCCAGCCTCAGAAAGGGACCTTTTCATTGGACGAAATAGTACAATTTGAGTACACAGCCATATTTGAAAAATGATTGGTTATAGTTAAATTTTTGACAATTCAAGCGTCATCGCTGCGTTTGTGGGTGTTTTTTGTTGGTTACAGTTACAGCATGTACTTTTCCGTTTCATTTATAAGCTAGCTTCTAATATATTCAGTCAAAGTTCGTTAAATAAATAAACAGTTAAGTTCTTTGACTAAGAACCAAAAACTGTCCCCGACGCTGTTAAATACAAAGGGTACCTCGGTATCAAAGTCCTGACCTGGCTTTGTGCCCTTCAGTTCCTTCCGAATTACCCTATTTGACGGCATGTAAGACGAACCGGCGTTTTAGTGGAACATAATGAGAAGAAAAAAAATGTTTAGTTCGCACCAAGACGTGGCATTCTCGGGGATAAAATTTTGAATACAATATGCACCAACAGGAGAGAAGAACCAAAGATATTGCCTTTGCCTTTTTCGATATTAATGAATTAAACAGAATGATGTACATCGACCCTGGTAATCGTCATAATGATGATACAGGTTATTGACACCGATTGCAGGCATGTAATACTCCATACCAGCGTACATAACTCGCCATAATGCGGCTCTGTTAGTGTATTATTTTCACCTACGACACCAATATGGCGTCGAAATAACACTTGTGCTGTCCTATGCCCCTTAAGGTGGCTGGAGCGGTAATCGTGGGTCATGAAATGCACATTCTAATAATTTTATAAGTAAATCGAAAAACTTTCTTAAACCATCTTCCATTTAAGTGCATATGTTTATGCGTTGGAACTCACCATACAGACAGTAATCAAAATGATTCTAGAAGTATATTTTTATACATTGTTCTTAATTGAAGCATGTTATGACAAGAATCTTCGGCGCTGTGTTTGAAATTTAGATGAATTTACATTGGTCTCGACGTTACAAATTGATATTTGCTAACAACAATTATAATAATAGGAAATATATTAATTCTCGATGAGAAGAAAATCTGTAGGTACGTAATTGAATTATTACGAAACATAGGTCATATGCAAGAAGGCTACGTGGTAAAATAGCAATGATTTTGCATTTTAGAATTTTTAACTTTCATTGGAAAAGATGAAGCCGCTAGTCATTGGTAAGAGGAGCTTGTATGCATATATTTCAGAAATTATCCGCGTATATAGCTTGCTTGACTATGCTCAATATCCATTTGGTGCCCTAATCAGCAAACTTCGACGTTCTCGGATAACTATCGAATTTGTTGCGAGTAGACTTAATAATAATACTCTGCCACGTAATCTTTCAAATTCTATTTTGTCTTTTTCGGCCAAATTTTTTTAAATTGCACATTTTATTTCCCCATTTTTGGAATTTTAAGCTATGGTATTTTGTTTATTATTACACAAGATTTTTTCGATTAACATTTCTTTACCCTGAATAATTTTAATTTCTCTGGAATATATTAAACAATTTTAAAAGTGCCATTTTTAATTTATGACACTTATTACCATACTACCACGCTTTATCAAACTTTTAAAGTAAGTCATATATCTGTGACAGCATCAGCTGGTAAAATCTTAATGGAGCTTTTGGATTAAACCCATAGTTTTTCGTAAAATGGAAGTGGGAACATTCATTACATCATCTCGCGAAAGCTTGAATGGAGACTTGTATTAATTCTCTTGTCTATGTTTTCCTTGGTACGCCTTCGGGGTAATAACTTAGGAAGACTATCGTTCATCTAGATCTGTTGCATTCCTTATACGGTTTTTACGGATGCGGTTAAATTATTTATGCATGCATAAAAGTGTTCATTAAAATTCATCGTTCCGAACGCCAGAGTCTATAATTCTGTAATGGCCACGTCCACGAACGGTCACCGTGAGTGCCACGCCTTCATCATTCTAACGTATCGTGAGATTTAAATCACTTTTGCGATCTTCGACGACGATCGAGTTCCCCCTAAACGCGGTGTTTCTGTATGAGAATTCGCTCCGCCTCCTTCTCCACCTTCGTACCTTCGAGGGGGGGGGGCAATCTGCCCCACCCTCCTCTTGCCCCCTTCTCGGACAGCTCGCCCGCGAAGAAATCACCGAAACGTGCCCCTGGTGTAAATCTCTCATGAATTGCTGCGCGCATAATTGGATGCCAAGCAACAGCAGCGAGTTTCGTGACACTACACTGGCTGTGATCTATAAGCATTTACGTATAACTCGGTGGCGCGTATGTGTTAATCTCTTGACGGAGTGCGACAATTATTAGGTGTATATGTATGTAGAATAGGCATCAGAGGGGACATTGAAATCGTTCTAGGCTAGAAGCTAACTGCCGATGTCGTGGCTTAACCATTTAATAACAAGAAAATAGCGCTTAAAATAAAAAAATAAATACTATTATTATTGAGGTTACGAGAAAAAAACAATGTCAAATTCAACTTGAGAAAATATAATTTATTTTAACATCAGGATGGTGAAATCTGAGGACATATCTTGCCGTTACCTTGGTCAAATAAATTATATTTCTCAAGTGGAGTATTATATTGATCTCTTTTCGTTACCTCCGTGATGGAGGAATTGTGAAGCATGAGGCCGTTTATTTCGTTATTATTTTTATAGTAGAACTGATTCATTTATCACAAAGTACTGATTATGTTTTTACAAATTCTGAAAAATGACTTCTGACCTTTTAATGTGTGATAGCGTGATATGGAAATGAACGTAGCAGTCGATGGACACACATTGGAAATACACCTACTTATCGCACTACGTGTTATGAACACCGCTTACTAATGAACTACCTTGTCGATCCATTATGTACACCGGAGCAAAAACCCAGTCATTATTTTGAGTTACTCTCTAGACTTCGAGTTAAGCATTATAAATCGTCCCGCATTGCCATCCAGATTTTTTAATATCTAGCATGTTTTGCTCAACAATAAAGGTAACTGCTCCTGTTAGTGCTACTCTATATTAAGTATTTTAGTTAAGATATAATAATAAGAACTTTGTAATATTCCACACTGTTTTATTACTAGTAAACAAGCCTAACCGGTTTCAATCTATACACATTGTTATCAGAGGCAAAATGCAGGGTACAGAGGCGGTGGCTTGATATATGTACAGGGTACCACTCGGGGAAGGAAGTAAGGCGGAGGGGCGGAGGAGGGGGGAACGATATTAGTAGAAAGGCGGGGGTTAACGGAGCAAGGTCACGGGAAATTAAAACCAAGAAGAAGGGTTTAAAAGCGGGGTTTACTCCCTGACGTGTGATTCTCCCGGACGCAACTGTTTTTACGTCGGTCAAACTGGCCGCAAATTTAAAACAAGAATTTCCGAACATTTGAAATGTTTTTTAAATCATGACAACCTCTTTTTTTGCTAATCATTTGTTTGACCACAATCACATTTCTAATTTTAATCCCAACATTTTATATTTTTGTGAAAAAGGTGCCAAATTGGATTTTTTAGAAAATTTTGAAATTGTTTTAGCCTGTAAAAAATCTAGTCATAGGGTCTTAAATGATTTTATTCCGGACAAATTGTCCCCCCCTTTTTACTGTGCCTCTTTCTTCCTCTTTCAATTCTTGACGCGGTTGGTTTTAATTTCCCGTGACCTTGCTCCGTTAACCCCCGCCTCTCTACTAATATCCTCTCCCCCCTCCCATCCTCCTCCTTACTTCCTTCCCCGAGTGGTACCCTGTATATATATCAAACCACCAACTCTGTACGCTGCATTTTGCCTCTGATAACATTGTGTATAGATTGAAACCGTTTAGGCTTGTTTACTAGTAATAATACAGTGCGGAATATTAAAAAGTTCTTATTATTATATCACGTCTAAATTCCACCAAGTTAACTCTTCAACTATCTTGTATATTTTAGTAAAGTTCCAGTGAAAACGTTGAAACAAAATATCCTATCCTATTCGTATTGTCATTGAAAGAAATCTAAGTTAATTTTTATTTTAAGACTGCCTAAGATTATATGAGTGAAATGAGTCATGTGCTAATATATTTTTCTTTTTTTTATACAGGTAAGATGTTTCCAGTTCACTCAGTGTCTGAAATAATTGATTGGTGAGTTACAAAAGAATACTTCGAAAACTGCAGCTCTGTCAGTTTTAGAGGTCAATTACACTTTGGTGATTTGTTTCAACAACCAGAGTGGTTATAATCCCATGATGAAGGCAGATTTTAAACCTCACTTTGAGTGGTATAACAAAATTTAGGCACCATTGAAGTTTAATTTTGGTAAGTTTATTTTGGATTTCTGCGATTAACTATAATTCTTTAGCAACAGTTTCGCCGTGCTATTCTGCCGGCTTCGTCAGGCTTTATAAATCAACAATGAAAAATAAATAAACAAACATAAGCGGTTGTTAAACCCGTTTCACAAGATACTTGATCCAGCACAAGTTCGAGGATACTCGCTAGTATAATAGCTTTCCAGTATCGTGTTATATATTGAATCAGCATCCTGGCTAGCCAGTATAACCGCTATCATACTGGCTGAGCTACTGGATTTCATAATTGATGAGGTACTAGTTTGCTGCTAGCTCCCAGTAAGACCTAGTAGCCGTCGACCAATCACGTTAGCATTTACAGTCGCAGTGCGATCTTCACTTTTTTAATCAGCGCCTCGCTTATTCGTGGGTGTTACACTCTCTTTGGTGGTGAAATCAGTGTGCCGTGAATGTCTCGGCAATCCCTCCTATTACTGAAGCAGCCGAATGTCGCCTTTTTTCATGGAAATCTGCCATTTTCTTTTAAATGTCTGCTCCTGTGGATGACAGTACCGCTTCATCGCAAGCACAAGTTCAATGATCGAGTGAAACCTTCCATCACGGTTTCTATCATACTGGGTTCCGTCCTCAATATCAAGTACCAGCTAGCATACTAGGTCTTGTGCTGAATCATGTATCGTGTGAAACGGGCTTTATGTAGCATGACTAATTAATATTTGAGTTTTTCAAAAGTCTTTTCCACCTATAAGGAAGTTTGTAGCCATCTTCTCTGTTTACGTCGTTAGGTCTTTTTTCTATTTTAATGGCTTCCCTGATGATCCGTGGATAGTAGCTAATTTCTTTACATAAAACTTTTGCCCTTTTGATGTTAATACTGTGACCTTCTAACAATCGGTGCTCGGCCACGGCAGAGTGATACCAATCTTTCTTCCGAATAGCTCGTTCGTTTTCCTTCAGTCTGCGTTCTATGGCTATCTCTGTCTGGCCAACATATGATTTTCCGCAAATACCGAAACAATCGTGTATGCCTTCGAACATTGTGGGAGATAATGGATCTTTAGCTCCTCTAAGATGATCATAAACTTTGAAAACCAGAAACTTACCAAATTTAAAATGAACTGCGAAAATCTACGAAAAAATCCCATTGAAGTGTATGCTAAATCGCATAATTGTTGGAAACGTTTGGGCAGTGTACTGTTGTGAGAATGGTTTCAGTGATAATTTAGGTTTCAAAACCACCGTAGTACTTGAATAGTTTTCGAGTAGGTATTTTGAAACTTTTTAGACATGCTCAAATGGATAAACTTTGTAAATGGTGAGCTGTTTAAATTGCTCTTACATCTGACAGGTGACAACGATTTCGCGCCTTCGGGGAATCTATAGTCATTATAGGTATTACAATGGTAGTGAAACTTGGTGGCAGTGTACAACGCGAAGCGTGACGTGACGGCGGGGAAGGCTAGTGTGGAAGGGGTCGGTACGGTAGTCAGTGCTGCCACATTTACTTAAAACAACTCGAGGGGGCGGGACAGCGTTAGTAGCGCATTTGATGTCAATGTTTACGGATAAACTGATGCATCAAGATATTATTCGCAACGCTTCGAGGAAGACCATATAAACAATTGGATTAAGAGCCTTAGAGAGCCAGAAACGCAATGTGAATAACAGATTTACACCCGTTTTAGGAATGTCTGGTTAAAGTTAATCACCAGGTGAAAGTCTTTTTGTTAACTGAGATTTCAGGTTTTTGTTACGCAAGACATCATACTGTTGGTTACTTGACTTGATCATCATCGATATCTCAGTGTATTTATTTCGGTTTTATCTCGAGAAAATATTTAACCAGAGTTTATAAAACCCGACCTCAGTGTTTTGAAGTTGGAAACGAAGGTTTAAGGTTTTGGGTAACTTACTCCCTCGTGTGGATTCAGTTCCTTGGCAGTGAACTCTTCAAGTGTCTTATTCGAATATGCCACCATGTTTGGCTACCACTGTAAGTACCGTGGAAATGTTGAAATTGTTGGGGCTGCGTATAGGGAGAAAGTATGTGACATGCAAAGAATATTATTTGAAGCAAATCCACCGTTGTTTTGCGTTTGTAGGCAGTTGGAGCGAGATATCATTTCACATAGGATTGGATGATGATAACTTTTTTAAGAAAACTATCTCATCTCTCTTATGAGACCTAGGTATCAACCACTTACTGTACAACCTTTCGAGATATTTGACAAAATATACTAGCAATTTTCTATATTTGCGTCGCTACATTGTAGCCTTATGCAAGGGATATGGTATGGCTGTGTGCTCCAGAGAGGGATTGTTCAAATAATGAGTAAGCTCTGATCCATGCATCTCGTCAGAAATGCAACAGTGAGTAGTTCATATATTTTCTTATTTATATTTACAAGCTAATTCATTGCACACCCTGAAATGTTTCTTATAACCGCAAAAATATAACTTGTGTTGTGAGTACGTCGTGAAACAAATGAGTCAAGATAAGGTTTAAAATATATTCATGTAGTTCGCTAATTACTGTAAAGGACTCAGAAATTGAAGTTTTTGTGTCATTCAGTTACACTGCATATTTCAAGCTTATTTCACATGCTTAAATCACTGTGATTGTTCGCTTGCTGTGATTGATGCCGTGATATTTTTCTGTGGTTGGTCAATGCACTTGATTGTGACACATGTTATCGAAAAATATAAATTATTTAGCCAGAATTGGTTTCAAACATTTCAGGAAAAAAATAGGAAAAATATGACCAGTAACCACTTTAAGTTTTTTTTGACCTTGAACCACCACTTCTGAAATTCTGGAAATGATAGTTATAAATTGGTTATTGACAAAAATGTTGCGGAGAATATCATTTAGATTATTTTATATGTAAAAAATTAATATTATTTCTAAAACCAAACCGAAGTTTTCGGTAACATTTGGGATAAAAAATACAACACTCTAGGAGTTAACTATGTGTGTTTGCTGAAATTTTATTCAAAGCATTTAAGGGAATAACGGTCGCTAGAGGTCACCAGGGCAACCAATTTGGGAAACAGTATTATTGGATAAAATATGATTTAGTTTTTTTCTCGGAGGATAATATTAAGGAAGTGTTCTCGGGTCGTCCACCGAGATAAGCTTTTCAGCGCTACCGACTCGTACTCCATTCTCAAGGTGACGGTTCCTTGACCGCGTGAAACAATAGCGACGGTTGAACTCTATCGTAAATATCATCATTCTCCTTGAGAATGGAGTACGAGTCGGACTCCGAAACGTCGGCAGTGCTAAAAAGCTTATCCCGGTGGAACACCCGAGAAGTCTTCCGAAAAAGTATTATTGCATGTCAAGCGTAGCAAGCATGACCTCGGCTCAAATATTTGGGGGCCTTTTGACTTATTTATTCGGCCAGAGCTTTTGGTCTCCATTATAACTAGGTAAAACTATCTATCAAAATATCTTATTCTCTCCATCATTGTGATTTCTTTTTAATTTTAAAGAATTATTTGCGTGGATAATATTGTGGTACAGAGGCAACTTCACTTTTCCGTTGTCATTTTCCGAGGGAAAGACGGAACAAGAATGCGAACGAGGGAAAGATTCAAAGTAGCAATGGGTGTGTGGAGCAACGATTGCCTCGTATGAATTGCAGTCTCTTTTTAACGGAAGGTGTTGGACAAGAGTATAATTAAATCCAGACGCCACCTACCCACTTTGTGTAGTTTTTATCGTTTCCATTCATTAAAATATGCTGGCTCATTATATCTGTGGACACTTCATGGTTGTAGGGCTCCGTGGCTCATGAGCACTCCTCAACTTGAGGTTTTCCATTCTCAAACGACGAAGGGAAAAACTGTATGCCAGCGTGAGCATTTAGCTGCCAAGAGGTTTTGATGGATGGTTTTATAACAATAGATAAGTGACTTGAAAAAGTTTGCGAGTAGCTCATTTCGTTGGAAATTTAAATGGAACCATCTAAAGTACAGTGATTTTGAGGACACAGCGAGATGATAAGTCTGTAATGTGTATTTTTGTGATGCGTCACGTCAAAAGATTGTGGGATATTTGGTAAGGATGAATCCATTGACTTTGCCAGTCATTCTATATTGTGATATGATTTGTTTTTAGACTCACAATGTAGTCATACCAAGGTTGGCATTCAAAAGTGAAGGCCAATCCAATATTGCATAGCTCTAGTCAAAGTTCCTGGCGATTCTCAGTGAACGGTTTTAGGACATGGGCAACGGAACTTTCAAAATCCTGTGAAATGGGGAAGAAGGTTGTTTAGTGTGGAGGGTCAGTAATAAAATCTTTCAAATTGCTGCAAACACAAGCGCTTCAAGAAGTTGAATTACTAGCTCACAGTCCCGTTTCGAATCGATTCACCATGAGACCTCAGGATAGGATCCCTGGTGGATTCATAGCAATTGGTGATTTTAAATATTTGCCTATTAACCTTGCGCGTTTGCTTCGTCCCTTTTTCGCTAAGTAGTTTTGTTCCCCTGCCACCCTCTTTTTCCCTTCGCTCTCTCTACATATACCTCCAGTTCTTGCGTCCCAGATCTGCGCCGGGAACTTTTGCGGGAGCTATACTGGGGTGATGTAATTATTAATCTTTCAGGGCATACGTGGCGGTTCGTTTCCCTTGCAACTGTACCGCTATGTAGTTCTTGTTTTCCGATCATTAGAATTATGACCCTGAAAAAGTCCACCTTGTTGGTCAATTTGTCTTTTCTGTTTGACGAGGATAGGTCTCTTATAAATACTTGTATTTGAGACTGGATCTGCCATCGTGTATCGTAGATCGTTTGAAGCAGGTCGCTGCACTGTGAGTGTCATCCTTGCCGGAGCGTGATGACTCATAACAGCAACTTCCTGTAAATACTCCAGAAACTGCGATAGGGATTCTTAAGTTCGTTCTTATCAGTATAAATATTTTTCCGGATACCCAGAGGACCCTGGTTTGATACCACCAAGAAAATCATTTTCCTCTGACAGTTTCGACTATCAGAAGTCAGTACTACAAAGATTGGTTACTTTGCAGCTCTCTAATCAGTCTCCTTATTGGCTGATTTCTTTCTAGCTTCATCACTTCATTTATTAGTTTCTCATAGTTATATTTATTGTTAAATTCTTTTTTATGCTATATAACTGATTTTAAAGACATAAACATGGCGAAGTTTCACACTTTAACTGCATCAAGCTGCGTTGATTTTCCATTCTTTTAATATATAAAATAGAAGGAAGAATCATCTTTCTTTATGGTGAAAGCAAAGTTACGTCTGAAAATGTTATTCGTATTAAGTATATTGGGAGCTTTTCATTAATGATGTTGAAGTTAAAAGCAGATTGAAACATATACGTGCAATTCTGCAAACGCGAAGTACGATGAATGGAACTATATTTGTAGGCAAAAGCTTTGGAAAATGCAGCTGCTCCGCTTCCACATGTCCTCAACTACGTCTTCGGAGTATCAGAAGTTTTTCTAGGAAATCCTGGGGAACTATTGTTTTCACCCCTCGTCTATACGGATGGGTCGAAGTCGGATACGCCTTGTAGAAGCTCTGTATAAGCCTACCACAGAGCGCTCTCGGTGAAGCTAAACGCAATATCCATAGATAGTTTTCACTGCAGAACTGTATGCAATTTCATTAGAACTTCCCAAAACTAAGTGAATCAATGCCTCTTATCTTATCTGCGCTGATTCCGCAAGCTTTCTTCAGTCCATTCAACATTTTCTCCAAGTAATCCTCTTCTCCAGGATATCCATATTTCTCTTTAATCCCTGATTAGGAAATGAGTTAAAGTTACCTTCGAGTAGATTCTTGGACTGTTGGCATAAGGCCTGGGGCCATTGATGCCCTGACTGACACATAGGCTACCTCAATTCTCCATACACAGCCTTCCTATACCATTCTTCTACTATTGCTACTATTCTAATTCCACTATTAATTTCAAAACTTTGTCAGTCCAAATATTCATCGTTACGTATTTTACTTTCATAAATTTAAAGTCTTTCCTTGTTTTTAGGCCTTAACGTCCATTTTTGCAACCGTATTTCGTCCAAACTAGCCGTATAGCTTTTTTGTAGCTTTAAGTCTGGATTGCTTGGGTGGAATATAAGAGCATATAATCGATATTACAAAATATATGGTGGGATAATTGAGAAGAACGGAGACCGTTACAATACGCATAGATTCAATCGTTGATGTGGCATTAACCCTGAAGAGAGCGCTCATCACTGCCTCCTTCCCCCCTACCTCTACTCCTGTTTCCATTTTCATTTAATACGGCTTCCAGCCTTCTCTTTTTTTCATCCCCCTCCACTTCATTCCTCAACCCATCCATCCCCCTCCCCCCCACCCTCGAGACGCATCAATCTCAATCTCCAATCAAGAATTTTAATTGGAACATCAACTCGGGCAACGTGAAAGCAGAAGGGACCCGCAAGACGAAGCGTAAGAAGCATATTATTTCTTATTTCTTTCTCTCTTCATCTTGAATCGCAACACTTCGTCCATTAGATACGTCGTCGCGAGTAGAGACAGAGACTACTTGAGTGGTTTCGCACTACTATTTCCCCACCTTCTTCGCCCTTTCCCAAGCCAATCTGTTTCCCTTTCATTAATGATGGGAGGAGGTCTTCAGGATCAACTCCGCATCAAGACGGCCGTCCCATTTGACAAATGGCATTCAGCAAGTCGTCGTCGCACTCCGGAGGTATGTGAACTTCCTGTGCGGTGAACGCATTGCAGTCGGACGTTTTGAATTAGTGCAATTATTGAGAGTAGAATCCCGTAGAGATTATTATACGTACTTCCACGTTGGTAGATTCGTCCGCTCAAGTAGTGTTGTGATACAGATATTGGTGGGCAAATTTCTATTTGAAATATGACAGCGTTGTTTTCCACCAGTCTTCAGTATGTATTTGCTTATTGCCTTCATTTTTTTCTGTACTACTATTAGTAATAGCTCATAATTGCATTTGTTCACTCAGACTGATATTTCCCTCCCAGTGGTCCCGGGAGGAATTCCATCAATTCATTTATTGGTGATGAAAGGATGCATCTTCTACGGAGACTAATGTGGTGGTTTCCTGGTGTGGTGGTCTTCCACATCGCAGTACTTCGGCCGATTCCGAGAATTTCTCTCTCGCCCGAAGCTTTGGCAGTTGATGCCTTACCGAACTTTATAATTTACGCAAGGGAACGCAACTATCTACGCTAGCAAGGGAAAAATTTAAATTTCCTTAAAAACATTCTTTTTTCCTAAGGAAATCCCCTAAAACTCGAGGGAATTTTTTCACTAGAACGTTTTTCCTTAAAAATAACAAACTTTGGTCAGTAATTTTCCTAACAAAACAAAACACTACCTTAGGGAAAGCATTCAGGCATAGGAAAAATTACACCATACATTGCATAGAGTGCAGTGTGCAGTTCATAGAGTGAATGAGAACAGAGGAAAAAATATATATTTATTCTCGAAAACAAAAATATATTCTGCATAGTTTCATTTATATAACCATAGATTAATCAAAATTAATTTTAATGGCACAGACAAAATATTTCTCAATGAAAAAAGATGTGCAACCATTTTTTAAAATTCACCTCTCACAGTCAACTACACTTGGTGTAAAATAAATATATTCTAAGCCAGTGCAACCCACTTTTGAAATTTACTGTAGGGAAATTATTCCCTAGAGGTATATTTTCTAGGGAAAACGGGGGTTCAATCAAAATAGCTAAAAGATTAATATATTGGGGAAAATTTGCGTCATTAAGTATTGCATAAATCACCTTCATAAATAAATTATTATAGAGCATTCACTTTTGCTCGTGAAAAAATATTTTTCAAATAATATTTGTTCTAAATATTTCAAATTACAAAAAAGGTTTACGTGTTAAATAACATTAAGTACAAAAATAAGGGAGTTGAATATTGCAAGCATGGTTGCAATCCATGCTTGCAATATTCCACTTGTAATGATGAGTTCTTGAGAAGTAAGGTTAAAGCAATGAATGAGTGTGACTGATGGAAAAGAGGTATGCAAGGAAAGGGCATTTTAGAGGAAATAATTAAAGCAGAGTTGGATTCATAGTATTCCATCGTAGTTTTCCCCGGCGTTCAGATGAATGCTCCTCCATTTATGTGTTTCCGCCGCGTAGGTTCTTATTCAGACAGCAGTTTCGGATTCATAGGCCTATCATCGAGAATGAAACTATTTTGACTCCTGAAAAAATTTCTCGCTTTGTACGTTCCACATTTTTTTTATTTTCAACGACCATGCTTTCGACATACAATGCCATTTTCAATCTTGAAAATGACATTTTATGTCGAAACTATGGTTGGTGAAAATAAAAAAATGTCTGGAATGTACAAAGGGAGTAATTCTTTCATTCGTCGCGTTTCCACAAAATTAATCCTGAAACTGTTACTTATATTTTGACTCTGTCTACGCAGAAATGGAACGGTTTGATGGGTAAATGGGATTGGACGTATGCATGTAAAAATAAATGGATTGTTTTATTTAAGCAGTGTCATTAGTTTTGAAACAGACCTCATGCAGGAAGAGACATATAAATGTTCAGGCGTTCTGCTTGGACGACTACCGGGAGTATGGGGGTTGGCCGGGGGAAAATTTGCACGGTGGCGGCGGTGGTGGTCTGAGAAAGGCTCTTATTTTTTTACACGCTATCGTAATGCAAAGTCATCTCCCTCGGAAGAAGAATTCATTCCCCATTCTCAGCCTCTCTCTATTGCAGGCTCACTCGCAGGGCGATCCTCAAATGGGCTTCAAATTAGTAGGAAGCTCCGCGGCCTGCAGTCCTTATCCCCCCCTTAACGCCTCGTTCTGATAAATTTTCTTCTATTTTTTTTTTAACCCGACCGCTTCTCAATAGTTCATCGCAGTTACGCACGACTCTCCCTGATGCCGCTCTGCGGGGAGTGCGAGCACGTTTTCCGTACGCAGCCGCAGCCGAAACGTCTGGGCGATTGAGGTTTCACTCACCGTTTTTCTCTCTGGAAGCGGAACGATCTATTTCGTCATAGTGGTTCCAATTTCGTCACGTGGTTGCTTCTGTGGACTGCGTTTCTCTTCCTATCCTGGAGGTGTCTTCAGATCAATGATTACCTCTTCGAGCTCAAGATGACGAGAGTCCTGAAAGAAGATGAAACTACTAGGATCGCCAAGTGTTATGTCAATTTTACTGTGTCGCATCAACAGCAGTCATCAATCCGAATATTGGTTTGCTGCAGCTCTCCACTTCAGTCTCCTCTCCGCTAATCGCTTCGTTCCGACTTTATTCTTAACTTTGACGTCCTCCATAATGTGCCTGATGTTATCCGTTCTTGGTCTTCCCCTATAAATGTTCCATATATTTATCCTCCCATTTTGGTTTTCAATAGGTTATTGCGTCGAAAAATGAATCCAATAAATTTGTTTCTTGTTCTTCTCAGAGTTTTCATTTTACTTCTTCTCTCTCCAACTCTTCGTAGGACTTCTTCATTAGTGACTCTCTCCGTCCATTTAATCTTCATCATTGCTTACAATCTCTTTTGCTCTTCAGCATAACTGTGTCACGATAATCCATTTCGAGCAAGTATATGATAGATGGCAATTTTCTGCATGGAGCAATCACAATGAAGCATCTGACTGTTCACTTTTCCTCGGAAATGTCACGGATAAATCATATAACCGAAGTAACAGCTAAGGCCTTTAAAACTGTTCATTTTGCTATGATAAGTCTAAAGCGTGCTTCCCCAAAAGTTTAAAAAAATGTTACTCTAAAATTGATACGCCCCGTTTTTTAATACAGTTACGCAATATGGGATTCACATCAATGCCATTTAATGAATCAAATTCATGATTTTCAACGGAGAGCTCCTTAAGTGAAAAATAAGTAAAATATGAGTGAAATTGTAAGTTTGATGCTGAGTGACCTTCAATAGGAGGGTCTAAATAACCGCAGAAAGAAGGCAAGATTAACTGCTTTTTCAAGGGTGTTTTGTGGTGATCAATCATGTTAAACTCTTAGTGCACAGCTATAAAAACCAAACTACAAGTATTACGGCCGTCACGATCATCAATACTAATTGAAATAATTATTTCTAACAAAGCAACTAACTCTTTTACGTCGAGGACGGTTGACAAATGGAAAAAATTGGTCTTATGAGATGGATTCCCTTCAAACGTCAAATTGTTTCAAGAGAAAACTTTTTTTCTTGAAAAATTGCAGACTTAAATAAAATTCAATTCAATTTAAAACGTTGAGGAAACCTTAAAATATAATTTTATCATATTTTGAAGAAATATTTTGGTATCTCCTTTTTTTAAATCAGCATTCATTGTTTTCGCGAAAATGTACACTATTTTCCTGATGTTATTTGAATGATGTTTAGTGAACTTAGATTTAAGAATAAATATTCTTTAAAAATTTTATGATTATTATTATGAATTAATTTCCTCCTTTTCGGGCGCTTACTAAATATATTTTCGTTCAACTCTAGCTCAATCTCTTCATCTCTGTTTGCGGTAACGTACTAATATTAAGTGAAATAGTTGATCATAGTCTGGAATTTAAATTTTTAGATATTTATGTTTCCACAATAAATCGTTTGAGAGCTCCCTGAACTTGCATACACGCGCAGAAGAAGAATAATTTTAAAACGATTAAGTATATGGCTTCAATCAAATTAGGCTGTGGTTAAGATAAGCCACATTCTGTAAATATTCCAACATATTATCCGAGTTCCTAAAGCAAGGAGAGGTTTCAAAATAAGTAAATACGAAAAATGCGGAAAATTTAAACATTGGGCGCTCTACCAGGAAAGATGCTCAGCTCGATGCAGTACTCGAATTAAGTTGTTGACGGATGTCCTAAGGTCATGATATCTATATTTCACGCAGCAATAGTGCTCTTTTTATTGTTATTCTCGCACAAAATTAAGGTGTTACCCTACGGAATAAACTGCGCAGTGATCTTACAATGTAAATCATCATTTCCACGACTAACACTGACTGCTTTTGGTGAAGCATCTATATATGTCTTTATAAAGCTTCATAGCTAAATTTACACCATAAATATTTATATTGGTCCTCATCAGTGCTTATTTAGGAAAATATGTATAAAAAAACCCTCTCTGAGAGACCCATTGCTTGTTATTTATTTTGTGAAAATGTTTTATTTACTTTGACGCAGTTTAAATATGTCTTCCCACAAATAAATGAATTATCAAGAATTATAGTAAAAACTATTGCACTCATTGCGTAATTATTAAAAATTCGTGGAAGTATGGACTTAGTATTAAGAAAAAGCAATTACTTTGGCAATTTTTTGAAAAATTGCCAAAGTTTTTTATCGCATTAATTTTAATTCTGTACCCTCATCACCTTATAAACATATTGTGATATCCATATTGTAGTTTACACTTAATAATCATTAGTAATAATCATATACTTACGTATAGCATTATTATAGCAACTATTTTTAGTAGGGAATAATAGGGAAAATATTTTCTTAGCCTCCTATGTTTTCACCCTTAAGTCCTCTACAACATTGTCTGGTACAATATTTGAGCCAATTACTGGCTGACCAAATCATTTTCTCTATTTCATCGGCCTTCCAATCCATTCTTTTTGAACGAACGCTGCAGGTATTTCTCTAATTAATCTCCCGATGATTTACAGCGGCTTTTTCTCGGCCTTACTGGTGTTATTCTCAACGCATCTGAGATGTAGACGATGGCACAATTTTCTCCATTAAGAGCTTTGGCATTTAAAAGTAGGTCTTTGGTCCTCATACTAACCATTCAAGTAATTTTATTCAGTGATATTGAATCCGGAGAGTAATTCTTCAACATGGTGATATTTTATTCTTGCGCAATGTGCCAACTATTAGTAACGGTATCGCAAAAACAGAAATGGGTTCATATATAATTTTGTTGAAACGTCTCGCCTAGTTTCAGCACTATAACAGCTAAAGGTTTCATGTAATTCTTAAGCACTCAGAACATCTCCAAAAAATGTTTTTTGCCATAAAGATAAAGACTAAGCAAAGGAAATTATATCAGATTTTTTTCGAACGTTTATTTTTTATTTCCTTGGAATAGTTTTCTTGTATCCGATAGATGGTTGTGGGACAAAATGTTTTGATATTCAGCTCGTGGAGAAGAAATTAAGCAATTTTGCTGGAAAATATTTGTCCATTATAACTTTCACGTTGCCTTTCAGTCTCTCAAAATATATTGCATCGGAGTAAATCTCAGCACCGAAGTACAAAAACGTTGGTACATAAACAACTGGATTCTCATATTCAAATGTACGTACGTACCAGAGCCCTCTAGAATCCTTTAAGGTAATCGTCGGCTTTGATGTTCCAGATAAAATATTTTTTAGGTTTCTTAGCTGTTAAAAATGTTCTTACAAGAAATTTAACCATAGATTTGATTTGCGTCGGGAATAATTATTAAATATTTATTTCTATCTGTGATTTCCTAAGTAATGCCCAGCACTTATGCGAAAATAATCAATAAAATCTTCGCTACTAATTATGCCATTTCTATCTGACATAGGGGTCATATTCCTGGGTAATGGTTTTTCGTATTTTTTACCAATTTATTCAATTAATTTAGTAACGCTGCTATTTTTCTCTAGTTGTCCTTAGTCAAAACAACCGCAAGAAAAATATTTTACCTATTAATGAAATAATTATTTTCCAAGACCAAGTGAAAGAAAAAGACTGGCAATTTTCCACAAGAATAAGGTTTTACTCGACCGGTTTCGGTGTACAACACCATCATCAGGTCCTGATGATGGTGACCTGATGATGGTGTTGTACACCGAAACCGGTCGAGTAAAACCTTATTCTTGTGGAAAATTGCCAGTCTTTTTCTTTCATTATGATATTCCACCAAATCAAGCCTGAAACAACAACTTTTATCCAATACCAAGTTTTGAATATTTTTTAGTTTGCGAGAATGACCCTTCTCGTTTGTATGCACTCGTCTCTCTTCTCTTCAGGATGCTAATATTTTCTTCTTGCACAAGGTCGTGAATTCTTTTAAAAAACAAATTCCTTAAATTGAAATTTAAATGCTGAAATTCCTGGTAGCCATCAAGTAACAATCGTTACTTTGGCTATCGACAACAAGGATAAACTCTCCCGATGAAACCATTCTCCGATTTAATGGATAGGCTTGTATTTGATGAAGTTCACGTGCAATTTAAGGTACAAGCATTGGAATGATAAATATGGCAAACCTGATGCTACGCTCCCATAGGGCTTCCCTCTAATGGACGTAAGATGTTAGCTTCTTGTTCCAACTTTCCTGAGCACATCGATTTACCGCGAAATTACGACGAGTAAATTTATTGTAGTCGTAGTAAGTTCTCGATGTACATTTATTGACTTTCTAAATTCATATCCCTAATGGTGTAGTGAAATAGTGGGGCAGCCCCAGGGCATGAAAAATAGCGCGTAGTAATGGGGCATAGGAGGTTCAGCTCCGCGAGATAATTCGTCTCGGAGATTGCGTCAGGGTACATGGGGATAATGGAAGAGCGAAAGGTGCGACATCTACCTTTGGCGGTCAAAACTGGGTTACATGTTATAATCCACCGTTAGATGGCTCGTGGGATATATAATAATTCCCATGAGTGACGTGTGCTCAAAGCATATCAACACTTTCCATGTACGCATTATCGAGTATCCAGGTCGACTATTTGCGAATATAATTTTGCCACCATACTTCATCTGCAATAATATTCGTAAATGACCTGGGTATTTTGCATGAGAGATAAGATAGATAGAAGTATGAAAAAAATATCATAAATCACATAACACAAAAGGTATCCCATTTCCAATATTTAGGATATATATATATATCACCTACATAGAAGACAAGTTTAGGTCAAATATAATTAACGATTTCAATTGAAACGTTAAGACAAAACTTGAAAGATAAAACAAGAAAATGAACTCTTTAACAATTTTTATGAGTAATGGTAGTCCCCAATTTGCTGCATTTATCATTATTCTGGGTAATCCATTTAGTAAACATAATTAAAGCAATACGGACAGAAAATGTAAACCGGATGTCTAGATAACGAAGCCCAGGACAACCCATATAAAGTACAAATAATAAGGAAAGAGAAATGTCAGAAAATGAAGTACCAGACGGTGAAAATAAAGTTAGAAGAGGTTTAGGTCCTAATACTGGATAGAGGAAAAAGAGTAAGGCTGCATGTGTGGTTTAAAAACGGGGGAAAAACAAGAGAAATTTATGAAAAAGTTTTATTTTTAGTGTATAATCCTACACAGAGAGAGCAACACGCCTTGATAATGGAAAACAAGTCGTTTTCCTAAACGTCGGCCAGTATGAAGCCAATTACCTGGTGCAGAGCCCGAGAAGAATTCCTAAATATTATTCACCGGGAAAAACTTAAATCTTATACAAGAGAAATTTAATTTCGAAAAGCGAGTTTCAAGTATTCTTTCTTTTTGCGCACAACTCACGGCTACTACAAGATCAGATTGAGATACTCCCTCTTCTAAAACACACCTTCCTAACCATCCATTTCCTTTTAAGTGTATATCCCTTAATCTCGGTGGCTTACTGGGTAGAATGCAGGTGTAGATGTCCCGTTGAATTACCACCAGGAGGTTATCTGTTGCAATGCAGTTACCAAAGGCATGGTTACACCACGTTAGAGCCCGCACGAGTGTGACCATGAATGCACGTCCAATTAAAAATTCATCATGTAACCACAACAAAATAGGCGAGTTAGTTAATGCGTGGCCAATAAATATCCCCTTTCCTAATTCCGTTCATTCCCTCGTGAACCTGGGCATGTTCATGCATCGAGTAACCAGGCCTTAAGGATTATGATGGATTTTAAGCCTAGCGTGATCAGCAGACCACTTTGAGTCTACCATTCTTTTTTTCAACGAACAATTTTCTATTGCATAATAATGCCAGTAGTTTTAATTTCTAGATAATGGTCTCGCAATGTTGAGACGTGGAAAGGCTAACCTTTAATGTCAAATCCTAGGCTCAGAAAGGAAATATTACCACTTCCAAACTTAAACCGTTACATGTTGTATACATGCACATCTTCACATGATATGATAACTTCATCTAGTAATGTTTTTCTATTCCCCTACCGTTCATATTTGTGCATAAGCTCGCTATTCCACGTGAGATAATCACACTGGGAAAATCAAGTGTCACTGTTAAATCATAACATATATAATGTGCATGATTTCTATAGTAATATATATGTTAGACATACATGTTATTGTAGAAATTAACATACATTTACACGTTTATTTTTGTATATAAAGACCTTTTGAAAAAGGCATGAATGCATTCTGCCGCACACAATGGATTTATAAAACAATGAAGTTAAAAAAACAAAACTTAAAGTGAGCACAGGCACATAAAGTACACATTGGCTAAATTAATAAACGGAAGAAATAGATCAGATATGTCACAAAATTGCATTGAGGTAGTTAATTCAATTTGACTTTAACTATGGAATTATATGGTAATTAGCGCGGAAAACAAAATAATTTTTACAATGACTTTTAATGTTAGAATCCATCTGTTTAGGGAAACATATGATCTTTCTTCTCATCGGTACTTTAATTATTGTGCAAACTTACTTGTAAATGAGCATCGGTAATTTATTGCAATACAAGCATTGTAATAGAAGAATGAATTCCATGTTTATGCTGACTTTGCTGTTGGCTACACGCCACTCCTGTGTATTTCTAAATGTTCTAAAACTTCTTGAGATATCTGGACTCCCCTCAGAACACCTCTCATCAACTATTCCTTTCTCTTTGCTACCCTTTCCGCATATGCACCAGCTTGGCTTCCTGCCTAAGGTATACGGCACAGCTGCTTCCTCTAATCTCAACCAAGAAATCTAACGAACTATAAAGCTGACTATGTCCACTCCAATTTGCTAGAGCTCTCCTGTGAGTTCTTTTTCTTGGTAAATATTCAAGTACGGAGAGTGCTCACTTCTGAGAGCGATAAACACAGAAATTCATGTTAAAAGACATTTGAATGTACGTTGTGGGTTGCGGGGATGCTAGGATGGAATCTGTTTGTCTAAATTGCGCTCTCTGCGTCCAATGATAAGCCTGTACCTAAATAATGAGCTTATCTTCTAGAAATTGTTTTCTTTAATACTTTTAGGAATAATTGACGAAAATATGAATCTTACCACTCCAAAAGATTCATTTTTTCGGCCATTAAGGTGTAATGAACTTTGCAGAGCGATTTGAAATTACTTTTCATCACCATGCAGATAACTACGTGATTCAACATAAGAACACGATAATGCTTCCTCTCATGCTTAAAATAAGTGCTAATAATGGTTACCTATCATCATATTATCTTATAAAATGTTTTTAGAAGTATATTCCTTTAATTTATAACTACTTTTATTTTTTCATTCAGATACTCATCAATTTTAACGATCCATTTTACTATTTTATGCCCATTTAGAGTGTTGTAGATAGTTTACAGAAAGAGGAATTACTTAGGCAGTACGTTGATAATCCCTCGCAGAAGGACGTGCGTACGTGGTAGCGATTGCAGTGAGCTCGCAAGTTATCATCATCTCCTGCTCTCTGTAGGTAATATATGCAGCCAAGCTCAAGTCACTGATTACTAAAAATTATTTTAAGATGAAAACATCAGGTTATGTATATTTGTATATGATATGTATATTTATCACACTTCTTTAGTATTAAACATATTTAATCCACTTATGGAACTAAAACAACATCCTATGGTGATTATTTTAATTTTGAAGCCCTGAATTCCTATTAGGAGCTCCTTGCTTTCCATTTCTAATATTCATAATCACAGGATTAAATAGGTTTAAAATTCATTTTTGATAGTCCTAATTCGGTAATTAACTGCCCTGAACTACCTTTTCTAACTTCCCAGAATACCTACTCGACCTGCCCGTGCACACTTATTGCTCCTTGAGCAATATTCCTAAAATATCACTTACCAACTGCTCGCTTTTATTCAGCCTACCCTCTCTGCCGAATTCCCTTCCCGACTACGCCGATGCCTTTTCTCTTCCCTGCAACATCTTTATTAGAATATTTTTATCCCACTCTTTGAAACGTTTTCTCGAATTCTCGTCACTCTTTCCATGTAAAGCGATAATATAATAACCTGATTGTGGCACAGTCGCTGGCTATATTTTGTGAAATTCTTTATAGTGTGGCAATGAGATATACTTTGAAATTCCACAGTTTTATTGCAAAGAAAGAAATTTCTTTTTATTGTTTTAAAACTGTAGAAATACAAAGTATTTTTCATTTTTACATAACCAGTTAATGTTGATATTTATATACATGCATCCGTTATTTAACGCTCGTTTTAAATACCAATTTATAGTGGAAACGTAAAATAAATAAATATCAGCAAATTGACGCCGTCGACGCCGTAGACCCAAATTTCAAGAATCCAACCTGCAAACATTTTCATCAAACCTTGATTTTAATTTCGTGCCGTAATTTAAACGCTAGTTCCATACTTAGTCATTTTATTTTTCACTCTGGTAAGGATTAAGTAGTGCGTGTGAATTGGGGACCTCTTAAGTTAAAAGGGTTCCAGAACGATACAAAAAAATCAAAATTCTTTCCTAGAGAACCGATCCATGTTCGGTACGGAGCAGTCCGGCAGCGGATGCGTCTGCTTGTCGGATAAAACGTGGAAGCTGATGTCCGATCATGTTCAAGGGTTCCAAGCAATCAGATGGTTCACCTTCGGCTTTGGCTCCGGAAACTGATCATCCGTCGAATGGAAGGAAATCCATCGCAAGCATGTGGTTAGCTTTGAGTCGCCGCAACTCGGGAGCGCGTGGCGGCCCTTGAGTGCATTTGTGTGTTTTCCAACGCCACCCTCCGAACTCCCCCCACCAACCACCTTCCGCCCCTCACCGTCCGCACTGATGCAGTAGTAGAGACGAGGCACTTAGAACAGCAACACGGGATTCTAGGATAGTAGGATCCCGCTCCCGGAATCAACCCCACGGAACGCACCAAACAGCATCTTGGAATTCTCACCCTATCCCGCTTGCTTCAGCCTATCATGTGGCCTAAGTCTTACATCTTCTTCTCACGCCGCCGTGACGAAATAATTTTAGCGGTAGGATGACCCCAGTTAATTTCCCAGTTAATTCGTTAGCTTAAAAGTTGGTACATATTGAGAATATTTAGCTACTAACGACAATGTTTTATTTCGTTTGCGTCTTACAAATGATAATGATGCTTGAAAGTTTACATAACGAACAATAATGAGTATTTGATTACATCGTGATGGAAGAAATTTTCGCAACACATTGTGTTACAATAACGACTTCGCTAATCACCCCATCCTCCCCTGCAACTTTTGACAGTCTTCTGCCTATCCACTAGCAATTGAGTCTTGAATTATTCTCTCACGGCGTAACGAAGTAATTTCGTCCGTAGAATGACATCAGTCACCTTGGTTTATTCGTTGAAACTTGAAAAACGCTATTCTTGACAATATTCAGTTGCAAATGACAAGTAGTCTGATGAATGTTTTCTTTTATTTGAGTATCGAGAAATAATTACCGTTCACTCGCATCTTAATTGGAAGAATTTTTAAAAATGTTTTTCTTCAGTAACATCGTTGTTTGCATTGCCAGGTTTAGGCATATCTACCAGTTTCAATCCACTATACAGGCATTGGTTGACCCACACTTATTTTCACTTGTTGGGTATATTCCATTCGATTCCTGGCTATGTTGAAGGATGTAGAACATGGTCTTTTCCAGTTTTTCTTGTAATGATGAGCTGTTTTTGTAATATCTTGGACCTCCAACAAGGCTCATACGTCATCATTAATTTCTTATTCTACAAAACGTTGAACACTCGTACTTTCCTTAGAAAACTTATATCTGGCATTTTCAATAACGGCGTCGCTAATCAATCAATTTACTTGATTCAATGTCTTCACTCAGTTCTCAAATTATTAAAGATTAAATGTCGTCACTCAACTCTGCCTATCTAACTCTGAAGAAAAAAAGGACAAAAATGTTGAGTAATAACAACAAAAAATCTATGCTGTAGATCCTGCACTGCTTGCCATGCTCCAGTGGAATCTCTACTCGTATTCGGAGAACTGGTTTGCATCTACTTAATCCAAACCTATTCCTAGGCTCTGTGTGAAGCTTATATTCTATAAGTAGCTTTGCTAACTTAGCTAAAGAACAAGTCAACTTAGCTACAGAATATCATCAGCAAAGAGAAGAATAGGAAAACCAAGGACCAGATTGTAAAAGTGAATCAAGATTTACCTTTGTACTGGAAAATATTTATAATTTGTGTCGTAAATAAATACCGTATTGCATAAAGCATTATTTCAAGTCAACGAATTAGTGTTTTTTTCAATTTTTAAAATTAAAATGAGTTCTATATCTCCTTTTTAAGAGACTTTTCTGAACATATGCATGATACTGAAAATATTTTACTTTTACAGCCTTTTCTAATTTAGTTCGTACACTTGCGTTCGTACACTATTTACATTCCGCGTTTATTTTAAGCGCAGGCAAGGTTATACGCTTCTTCCAAACCTTTCAATTATGTACCTACATGTTTAAAAGTTTTTCTCGCATGTTTTAAACACCCGATGCGGGTGAGTTTTTAAATGCTTGTAAGCAATTTAATGAGCTTGAGGGAATTAAAGAACATTTTATGATTTTCCTTCATTCTGCAAGTAATAGCTATGAACTAAAATCAACCATGCGTGCTTAAAGAATTATCTATTGAAACCGAGATTATACATAGTCATGTAAATGCTACAGAAGCCTATGTACCTGCTTCATCGAAAAGGTGGAAATGATACAACTGCTGAAACCCTTATTCATAACTATCTGTATAGTATAAATAGGTTCCACCGGTTCATCAGGTACACCGATAACATCCAATATTTTAGTATATCTAAATAACTTTCAGCTACATAGATAATGGTAGTCTATATCTATGTCGTCATTTTCCTTGATACTTTCGAAATTGGAGTATTTCATCAGGTAATCCAACTTATTATCGTCCTAAGTGGACAGCATTTCCAGCGTATTTTTACTACCCACACGTAACTTAACATTATTATACCCTCTTGCGTATGTTTTAGAAAACATCACACAGGGCAAATTATCTTCTCCTATTTCTCCAATATTTTGAGGAAAATAGGGTTATGCTTATCAATTATTTCAGGGCCAAAAAATATAGCATTGAAATAATGAATAAGTGGTATGGTCAATGATAAACATGCTTAAAAGTGTGGAGTATTTTCTTTCGCTACGCTTTGTTATCTACACTACCTATGACTCCCGCGTGTTCTAACAAAATAAGGGGGCAATATGATAACCTTTTCTTACTCTTAATTCAAAGTTGGATGAATATTTTATACAAAAAGTGAGTTCTCCTGTTTTTGACTTGGAAGCTAGCAAATTCTTGCTACGTTGAGCGAGTATACTTTAATAGTCCATCCTGTGAATCATTCCAGAGCGCTTTGATCCCAGGTAGGAGTCATTGACCTTATTTTGTTTGTAAGCCAAGTCATGTGTCCCTGAATCGCTTTGAATGCCCCCCTTACTCGTTTTGTATAGTCTTTCTGTCCTCTTTATATCTGTCTCTCACTCTCTCGTGCTTTAAGAATACAAGATCCTTGCGTGCCTTCGATATGGGTGCACTTTTAGAGTGGGAGGAAGGTAATGTGATTCCCCCTTGTAATACCTCAGCGGTAGCCATAAACCTAGTCTCATGTTTAGGGGTGAGTACAGAGTGTAATGGTTTGGAAATGGATGTACCAACAATGACGTACTGGTTTCCTCGTCGAGCTTCTTCGTGCATAGTGTCCATATTCATAAAGTTATATCAGGGTAATATCATGTGGATCTCATATTTATGTTCTTGCGAGTTGCAGACGAAAACAAATGAACCAAGCCATCAATCGATCCGTTTCACGGTTTCAAATGTCATTGCACTAGTAAACATTTCAAGAATTGCTTGACAAAAGATCATATAACCCATCGAAACATCGGAATTCCAGTAGATGTCATGTAAGTTCTGGTTTCCTGTATGTGATTTTTACCATTGTGTCGTAAAGCGGTGTTCTACCTTTATCGATGAGGAAACGCAGCGTGATTTCCTCACGGATCCTGAGGAATAATTCAAACGGTTACCCTTTTCTCATGTCACAATGCAAGAGGAGTCATTTTCATGTGTTCGCTTTTGTCAATTTCAAAACGCCAGTATTTTTTATTCTCTTTTTAGAGTTGGCAACTCGTTACATCATGGAATTCCGCTCGCAAAACGAAGTGAGATAAATATCAGACCTCACGCTGCATAAACTATTTCACCTTTCTTATATCCATCGCCGAGTCGAGATAACTTTATTGCGTTATAAATCCAGCCTTTTATGCACTTCTCCGTCCACGGCAGTGACTGCGGGTCCCCTAACGCGGCCGTTGTCGCAGGAATTGCGTGCAATTCCCAGTTGTCAGGGGGTCTCCATTCCTACTCAAGGCATCCCCTTGAGTGCTCCCTGGAATAGAAATGGAAAAAATATAAGCAAAGGCGTGGTTAGGAGAATAAAGAGGAATATATGGTGAGAATGTGGAGAAATCAACATGTAAGATGCCAAGTGCTAATTCATGGAATCTTTTCACCTTATCTCGGTAAGAAATATAATTGCATTAACTACTTTTCTTTTGCTTCTACAAATTATGGTGGTAGCAAGAAATCCATTTTAAAACGGAATCTCTATTGGAAGTGGGCATCGTTGCCTATCTTCAGATATCTCAAACGTTTTCTGCTAATATGCTACCAGTATTACTTTGAAAGGAGTCAATCTCCTGGGATTTTGTTCTCAAACCGTTCCTCACAAAATAATAAAACCGCATACTACGCCATTGCACGCAACCGAGTGCCCAAGGAAGAATTAGTTCCTGAAGTTGAAAACGCAATTCACATATTTCTTGGGAAACCGGAGCCGGATGGAATCAGAGAGAGGGTGACCCGGATCCTGCATTGCTCAAGGCCTCCAAAATACAGCATCTCCAAAGAAGAGAAGGAGGAAGACTCCGTAATTACAATAACCTCCTGGCCGTGCTAGCAGACAAGGTTAATGCCACGGTTACGATGTATAGAGAAGACTAAAATTATAAAAACTTGTGTGTACCACGTGAACCTACTTAGCAAAAGCTGAAGACCGACCCTGCTTCCAAAATATATCGTAAAACCAACTGTCTCATCTAACGCATATCCATCCTTGAAGAGGATCAACGACGGCTGTTTGAGTCCGCTCCAAACCCTCCTACACTCTACGGTCTTACGAAGATTCATAGCGACGGTGTTCTGCTCTGGCCCATCATGAGCGCAGTCGATTCTCCTACCTGCTGATTGTCGAGATACCTGGCTCATGCCATGCTCTTCAACCTTTTGCGGACAACTGAGGAACACGACGCATATTAACGAAATCCATCAAAACTCAAGAGTCAACGCCAATGACCTGCTTGTAAGCTTTGAAGTTATCTCCCTCTTTACTAACATCCCTATCAGCGGAGCTATCAAGGACATCAGTACCCTCTTCAAGGAATGTCTCCTACCGAAGGACTTTCTTAAGCTGGTGGAATTCTGCTTACAGAATTCCTATTTCTTTTGGAGTGCGAAATACTTAAGGCAACATGAAGGCGCCGCTATGGGTTCCCCTCTGTCACCTATAATCCCTAACATTTTCATGAAAAAATTTAAGTAGATTGCGTTTATAGCGTTTGAGAAGAATCCGAAATTGTTCCTCAGATATGTGGATGATACCTTTATCATATGGCCGCATGGAGAAGCATTAAGCAAAAACTTCCTCCTTCCTCCTCAACACCTGAATGGATGCAATCCGTCTATTCAATTCACTGTGGAGATCGAAGAAAATAACTGCCTCCCTTTCGTGGATGTTCTGGTCAGCAAGAGAAAAGATGGAACTCTGGGTCATCGGAAGAAAGACCCACATGGATCGTTACCTCCATGCCAAGTTCCACCACCACCCTCAACAGAAAGCTAGAGTGATCAAGACGCTCTTCTATCAATGAAGGCATGTACGAGGTGAAGTGTGAATGCGGCAAGGCATACATTGGAAAAACCTCGATAGCATTCAAATGCCACCTTCAGGAACACAGGGCAGTAAACAGAAGACAGTTTCGTGCTGCGGAAATTTCTGAACATACCTGGAGTGGACCAAAACACAACATCGATTTAAAGGAAGCCAAACTAACTTTCAAAGAAAAAAGCTACTTCCACAGAATCATCATTGAGATACCTAAGACACCGAACAACTTAAACAGAGAAGACGACATTCCAAAGTAGAAAGCGAGCCAAAAAAGTTCGGCACCGGACTGAGGGTGACCTGTTTAAGGAGACCAAAGCTGCATTCAAACTATTTCAGACCTGAAGAAGCACACTGGAACGTTTCCGAAACATGTCGTCTTCAATGATAAACCCACGCGGATGAGAACCCGGAAGACCTGTCTCATCGAAGCCACTCCTTTCTTCTTTCCATTTAGAAGCTATATAAGCGCCATCACAAATTTCGTGAAATCGACTTAAAACTTCAACTTTTAAGCAAGATGCGGAACCGTAAGATATTCAGCAATTTTGTCAATAATTCCGTTGATGACTATCTACCAAAATATAAACTTTTGAATGGGCATTTTGACTTTTTAAATAACATTTTTACTATCCACCCTGGTATTCATCCCTGGTATACGTGAATTGGAAACATTTTTGGGCCCATCTGTTTCTTCATACTCCTCATTGAACGGGTTCATTTTTGACAATTTTGGTGAAAGGGACATAACTTGTTATCGCAATGCAGCAAGCCAAAAAATTGTTTTCCCGCAAGAGCGGAGCTTCGATATCGTTTTTCGTTTTAAAATGTGAAGTACCTTATCGGCCACTCTACTTCATCGTTTTTATATTCTGTAAAACGGACATCTAATTTTGGAGAGCTCATTTGTGTGACGCTTTACGGAATATGGAGATAAGACAACTCTTCTTCAAATCACTTTAAGTATGACTGGCAGTAGGTACTTACACATAAGATAATATCAGTCACCTTTTCCAAACTCAAAGTTACTTATTTATATTGGGCTCGGAGAGATGTTATTTGTGCCTAATTTAATAACAGGAAGAAATAATAATTTGGGACTTGAGCTTTTATTTAGCAATGATGGTCCTGGAATAGCTTAAATGGACGTCCAGGTTCACGAAAGTAGCAAGGTTATTGAAAATCTGTTCACGCACCATTTCATCTGGGAATGCATTACAATTTGAATATTCTGAATGGACATTTTTGGGATTATTAATCTGGGCTCAAGAGGTGGGTAGCTGTGGATTGTCTGGTAAATTGGTCTACGGTTACCCTTTCGTGAAATAATGCTCGCACCTAACTTGATCGCCTTTTATATTACTCCAGCAGATAGGTTACCGGGAGACAACCTGTATTGATTCATCAAGAATGATTGATGTTCTGCGTATTAAAAAAATTAGGATATCTTCTTAACTCTTCCATGTTTATCCTTTACGCATATGAATTAGTGGGGTGGCTTCGTTGACTACCTAAAGGGATATATTATACCAAACGACCTATTTATCTCGGGTTCAAATTACCTACTTTCTGGTAACAATAAGTTGCTACTGAAATTGTGACCATTTTCTTATTCGTTTCAACTGAGTCAACACCGGTGGCAAATAAAAAAAATTATCAATTGGTAGTTTCTTCAGTACTCCTAATTTAGATAAGTATTATTCACATATTACTTAACATATTCAAGTAGGTACTAGTCGCATAGTACAAAATAGTAGGGCTCGTTAGAGAGGAAATCCTCATTTTATCTATCATTTTAAACGTCTTAGTAGATTTATATTTAGCAGTTGAAAGCTGGTAGCAACCGTTTGACACTTTAATGCTTTTAGCTAAATTAGTTACTTCTTCTTCGCTTCACACCTTAGGCTATAGCATGTTGTGTTACCCATCCCTAATGAGATGTTTCACAGCTTCTAGTGTCTGTGCTCGTATTTTTTAAATATTGCTCCGATAATTTCTGTCTGCCCATTCGATCGACATGGTCTTTCCACTTAAAGAAATATATACTTTTAGTTTTTCGTTTGAATTAAGTATTTCTAAATCCCATTGAATTCACATGATATCTACCTAATTATACATCCTTTAACTTTTCGTACCAATTTTCTTTTCTTGAGCTTTAACTCTGATTTCCTGTTTCTTTGTTGCTACCCGTATTTTGTTCCCTTCTAAAAGTGTTCGTACAGTTATTATTATGTAAAATTTCACCTTGGTTTTCCATTTTGTTTTGTTTTTTTCAATGCTCTTGAGGTCGTAATCTTTAAATTTTACTTTGCTCCACTGCTTTACATGAAATGTCTGGCAAATATTCCGGCTACTATATAGGAAATACTGAGTTAGCGTCACGCACTTTATATCCCCGTTGAACCCAATGCACCCCGATGTCGATGGAGCAACCCACGGTTCAAGTTTTGTCGACTTATTTTCACCACCGAAACTGGTGTCCATCTCTTGTTGATAAAAATAAATAAATAAATAACTAAAAAGGAAACGGTCACTCGAAAATTTTCTTCCCGGGGCCGGGATAATAAAGTCTCCGACTCGATGTCCTGTCCGAGCGATCTGAAAGCCGCTCAGAGTCGCTGACAGCGTCACTCACAGAGGAGGCCGAACGTCCCACCGAACTGCGGAAGATAAAAATTCTTCTGCCGGGCCCTTACGCTCACCGAAAAGTTCAAGTTCCCTCCTTTCATCTCGGGCTATTTAGATCGTTTTCGCCCTCTTGCCCATAAAATAATGGAAGCAAAGCAGACTTCGGATGGCGTATGGGATGGGAAAAAAGACTGTGGGCCGGGAGACCGCACGGACGTGACAAATAAAAATAAAAGAGTAACAAATTCCGTAAGACCCGAAACAGGAAAGATAAAGAGCAGTTTTTTTTGTCTCCTGTCTCGTATAATATTCTCAGCCTCCACCGAAAAGTTTCCATTTTTTTATTTTTTCATTTTCCTTCCACATTATCCTACGGGATTGCTACTACTTTCTTGTTTTGCGGACGGCATGGGAATTACCCAATCTGATGTGCCACAAGCTCTTTTTTGAGCCGGAACTTTCGGGGGGTATCGTGTATGGCGTATTAATACGGCGGCGGGAGCTTGTTTGAATGGTGGCTTCTAAGGGAGCACGTGAGTGTAGAGGGGAGTGAAATGCCATCTCAATGTATGTGAAAAGGAGATTAGGGGGACCTGGAAGGTCATGTGGTAGGAGAAGAATAAGCCTCTTGCGTCAACGGGCCGTGAAACTCTTCTTGAGGTTCAATATATCATGAAAACACACTTTATTTTAGTCAAGTAAAAATATGAGAACAGAAAGCGTTCTGTAGAGGTCAATGGCTATTGGTGCGGCACTATGAAAATTTATCCTCAGGTTCATATTGCTTCAAAAATCAACCTCTCCCTACACTGTTGGCAGAAACCATGTCAATTGTATTTTTTAATCACATTCTAAATGATTGACAAGCATTATGTGCGGAATATATAACTTTATTAATCAAATAAACTTAATGGGACTGATATCATGTAACACTCCAGCGCTCACCTAGCACCTGTGAGGTTTTTGAAATGGAAACTTTGTGAAATCCACATACATAGACTTTTTAATGCGATCTAGCTTTCGCTGTCGCTCAGCAACGAAACCAAGGTCGTATTAAAAAGTCTATATTTTTTTGGAATTCACAAAGTTTTTCCTTTCAATAATGAAGCTTTTCCATAAAGTTACACCTGATACCATTAACTGATATAACTTTACCTGTGAGATGACAGTGAACTCGTTGTTCAATGTAGCTAGTAGGAGGTTGGAGTGGTCGCTAACAACCCTACTACCCTCCTGACTTCCCCACCTCTAAAGATTAGTGAGTACTACCCGCCGCATCTTACAATCATCTCTCAGGTGAATCGTGACCATTCACTTAAATCTTTGATTTCCTATTTTTAATCCTTTTGCTGCGAAGTTCGTATGTATCCGAAAAAAAAATATTTTTAATTCGTTAACTCCGAAGATCCAGGTAACCCCTCGAGGTTAAAAAAAATTTACCCCTGCTGCGACGTGCGAAGTATATCATCAGGCACTAGAACCCAGCGCTAGGATTCGGTCAGTGAGTTTCTACATTTGATTTTATTGTTAAACCTGTTTTTATTTTATTTCTTCTTGCTTGTGACTTGCTGGGCATGCCACTAAAAGGAAAATACTCTTAACTCTGAACTAAGCTCTCTCTTTCACTGAAAATATTAATAGAAACACTAGACTAATAGAAACACCAGTCATTGTATTCGGTTGCTTGTTAAGAAATGGAAAAAAGGGGACTTGGTCCACATCAGCATTGAACACTATTTATTTGTTTCTACGACTTTCTACGGTGACAAAATGTAGTCCCATGCATTTATTATGCCCTTTTCGTAAAAAAAACTCTGGAAAGTGACGCAAAATATCCCCACTAAACGGTGTTTCAAGTAGGTACACCTGCGTGAAGTACGCAAGTTGACTTTGGGAGAAAAGTGTGCGAGGAAAAAGGAAAAGGGAATGTTTCAGATTTTTTTTAGAAGCGGCACGATCAAACCGTGAAGTGGGCGTTTGCGGAATCGTTGTCATCTCTCGAGAAGCGTTTTCGATACGAGAGGTGAAAACAAAAGAGTGGGTGTCGCTCTCCTGTGAGAGGTTCGTTTCCGCGGTCGGACGCAGCTGGCAGTGGTGCTGTGGGCACAAAAGGGGTCGAAAGCGTTCCGTGCCATGATCTCGTATTTCTGGATCCGTAAAAGTCAAGAAGGTCAGAATTATTTCGTGAGGGGGCATGAAATGCGCTGCATGACAAAAAACTCAACTGAGCTCCAATCTGGTGGCCTAAGAATTTAGTAACGCGATCTCGGCTTGATCTGAAGATAAAGCATGCTTCTTAATGTGCGCGCTGCAATTATCGTCCCTTTTATACAGTTTTTGGAGAAGAGAAAGGTCTGGTTATTTGCTGTAACTCCTGTTCTGTTGATGACTTCAAAAGTAATTTCATAGGTGTTTTCCTCTGGCGCAATACAACGTGAAAGGTTTCATCCTCCCCCGCTGTGATATAATCGGTGAAAGAGAAGTGCAGTTTGTTTGGCTCATGACTCTCAATCTGTACATTGAGTCATATACTTATATAGAATTAAATAATGGCAACTGCTTCTAAATTATGCTGCTGTAATATTTTATGTCGTAATTTTGAAAGGCACGGAGTATTCACAAATCTAAAGTTCACCTCTATAAATCTATGTTATGCCCACTCCTATTGTATGAATTGGCTCCATGCCGCGGAACCACACTTAATCTGTCCTCTGAAGACGTTATCAAAAGAAGGATGAAAGGGGCCCCTTGGTTCATTTGAAAAAACGCTTATCTAGAAAAAAACCTATAGCCCCTTACTACTAGGAAACCCCTAAAGCTGCCTCAGTGGCCTCCTTGCCTGCTAATCTGAAGGTCGCGGGTTCTAGTCCCACCTGGGTTTTTCTTCCACGCAGGACATGGGTGTTTATGTATTTGAGGGTTAAATGTAATAGAGGGCTGCAATGCCCTAATTTCGCCCTAAACAAAGTCGCCATTATTATTCCCATTCCTACATAAAACTCGTCCGATCAACCATACACCCAAGTCATGCTAAAAAAAACCGCGACAACTAATCACCTGATACGAATTCTCAAGAAAATCTCTGGAGACAGACAGGAGGCTGGGCACTGAAGGAAACCAATACCTCTTAACCAAATACCTTAATTAATTCATGGATCATTGGTGACAATAGAACATAAAGGGTCAATATTGAACCATCGGTGATTCTATGGGGATAAAAATTTCCGCAGTTCCGTTGATAGATTAAACAATTCACCCTACGCCTGATGGACAATCTACCTCGCTCTCCGGGTAACCTTATTTTGCAACGGATTCCTCAACGCTGTACATTCATAGCTTTTAATTTTATTTTTATTTCTTCAAACGCATTGCCTCAGCGTAGAACATCCTCGAACCTTATTTCTTCTCGAACATTCTTCGGTTCCAGGATCGCTGACTTCGTGCGAGGCATGACAAAACTCTCTTCATGCGAGAAAAATAAATATGGGAGCAAGGCCCTGAGAAAGTTTGAGTGTTTTGCCCTCGGAAGTGCTGAGAACAAACAAACCGCTCTATGTAAGAAGACAAATTGACGAAACATAAATTGGAATGTATCTTTCAATGAGTAACCACTTTGCATAGGATTTAACTCATCTCCACACAGTCGTCCCCTAACCTTTGAGTCCTTCACCGCCAGTCGAACGGTTGATGGTTCAAGTCCTGCCTGGGTGAATCTTGTTAACCCCTTGTGCATGGTTCTATTTGTATATTCAATTTGTTTGTCAGAAACATCGGAGTTAGCTTAGGGAGGTATTGAAAATAGTTTAAATTTAAAATAATTAGCAGTAAAATTTTTCGAGGAGAAATTTAAATTTTTAAGAATACGATCAACGATTCAGGATTACCTTCGCGACTGCAAAAAAGAAATCTACGGAAAAAACTGCCGTCTTTACAACTCTCAAGTTACTAGTTTAATGTCAAATGGTATTATAACATTGATTAATGGTCTAAGTATTTCTCCCAACATTATTTCCTGTATTGTCATATTTCCTGAATATCCTTTTCCCTTCCATTCCATTTATGAGTATTCTCAATTCTGTTATCAAGTTTGGAGGCCGTATTAATCATGTCTACTCAATATACAATGATCATGGAGTAATCATTCAATCCATGTAGACTCCCAAAAGAAACAGAATCAAGTATGTGTCGAGTGTGGGCGACTGACCAATTTCCCTTCCATGAATTCCCTACCTCCTATGAAAATCCCTAGGGGCGAAGGGGTAGGCCCACCTTACGATTGCTTCTTATTCACCCTTGGTAACTCACTGGACGGATTGCAAGAACTAAGTTTAACCGCAGTTTAGACCGCTTCTACCTAAAGCCGCAGCTTTTGGCTTGCAAGAACGTTTCCGCCCGACCGCGGTCTAAATCTTGGTACAAAGGCCACCTTTTCAAAACCTGATAGTGGGTAGGTTTAAACCGAGACCTCATATTGTTTAAAATAATCAAACGGGGCCGGCAGGAAGAAAGTACGAATTTGCAATTCCAATAGAATTACTTATTTTCTAGACATTCAGGCCTTACACAGATAGATAGTATTAGTTTTAGAATAAATCAATTTATTTGAGATGGAGTGATTTCTCTTTGATACTTTGGATCCATAGACCCATATGCATACTTCTGGGTGAAAATTCACGCACTCAGGGAATCTCAGCGTTGTATTTAATACATTTCTCGTAATAATCCCTCCTCTCCTTCCGTTATTCAACCGCATAATTATTTTTGCTTTTCTCATTTCTTAGTCTATTGTCATTGAAATGAGAATCGAGAGAGAGAAAGTCGACTCGTGAACAGTCAATTCAACCGTTGCTTATTGTCTTTCCACTCTGTTTTCAATCTCAAGATGGCTTTGTTTATTTACATCACCTTAGCATTTTTAATTGTTTCCAGCTAGAAAAATGACTGCGTTGGACGTTTCCAGATATTCAACAGAGAGAGGCCGCATTTTAAACTCCATTCTTTCTGTGCACCCACAAAGTTCACCCTTCGGGGATTAAACAGTGTCTGTCTACCATGCAATTATGGACTGAAAGAAAGGCGGGGGTTAAAAATTACGCGTGGCCCTCAGAATTATTCACTAGTTACGGGATCGGAAAGACTGGAATTATGCGTCCTTGGTGGATATTCAGGAGAAAAGTAGCCTTGGATTGCCGAGCACGAAATTTCTGAGATAGATAACACTACTGTGGTATGTCTGCTCAGAGGGTAGAACGTCCAGCTATGGTCATGAGAGCTCCGGGTCACGAATATTAGATCAATGACTCATCAACCGCGATAAAATAATTCCCTTAATTAAGGTGCAATTCTGTGGTCAGCCCGGACCACTTCATGAAAACAACACCAATGGTTATATTTTAACTATTGCGGTTCTCCTCCTCTCTCTCTCTCTCTCTCTCTCTCTCTCTCTCATAAATACACAAATATTTCTCGTTAAACGTCTACATGATAGTAATCTTGACTGCAATTTAGATATTTACTTTTTTCATTTGCAACAAGATTACGTTCGTTTTAACTGGCAGGACAAATGGTAGAGCTAGAATTCAGGATTTCAAGAAAGGAAGTGAATTAAAACCCTGTGAATATGTCACTATTTGTATATCTCTAGGTTTATTATAGCGTTGGAAGAGTGGCTATATGTTTCCACAGTTGGAAATTAAGTTTAATTGCCCAGTAACCAAACAAATCGCCTATCTAACCGATATCCTTGCTTCAGAAGTAGTGCTAAGCGATGTTCGTGTTCAACCTTTGAGCTGAAGAACGATACTTCTTATGGTATCTCCGACATTAGTGATTTTACTTAGTCAAGTTACACCTTGAGGTTATAAGAGTAATCCAAAACCGTTAGATAATGATATTAAAAGGGCCTTAAATCACTCCCTCATTTTTAAATTTGCGGGATAATCGCAATGTACTCTTGGTGGGAAGTGGGAGTTGGGTAGAAAATATGAGAAAGACGGCATAATGTGATTATAGGTTTTTCGTTCCTCTTATTCACGATCTGTTGGTCTACAACCCAATACTGAGTCCTTCCCTCTTCCAGAATCTTCCACTATTTCTTTCTGCCCTTAGCAGCCACGCACCAATTTCGCATACCCAGAAAGCTGGTGTCGCTGTTCATTCCGTTAATACATCGAAGTCTACGCTTTCCTTTGCCTCTTATTCCTTATGGCTGTACCTTCAATACTCTGGGGATTTTGGTATCATCCTGTCTTATAACTTGACCAGCTCATGTAATCTGCCTAATGTGATGTGTTACTAACTTATGTTCTTTATACAAATGATTGCTAGCCCATCCATGATTGTATCGCCTTCGGGATACAGTATCTTTCTTCACGGGGCCATATATCTTCCTTTAGATATTTGTTTTTAATCTCTGTAATATTTCTTCTGTTGCCTTTGTTTTGGCCCACGTTTCTGCTCAATACATCAGTTCTAAACGAATAAAAGTTTCATACATAGCAATACCTTGGTTCGTCTAGATAATGTAAGTCTTCCTACATACATGGGGTACACCCGATTTTAAGTGAATTGTTCCATTATTGCGTAAACATAAGAGGTCCTTCTACCCGGCTTCTAAGAAGGTTCCTTTTCTTACAAGTACTTCGGAAAATTACGACATCCAACACTATTGGACAAATTCACCGTACAGATATGGCCTTAATGGCCCGAAAACGCTTCAATTAGGAATTACGGCTTACCATAGACAATGATCAGGATTTTCATTATTGACGTAAAATACAGAAGATATAAAGATTTAGTCAAAGACTGGAGAAACATCAAAAGTAAAACGGACTACAAGGTTGGTAGGTACTCAGCCTACCTCCAGGCTGAAATTTAAACGTGAATTGCACATTGCAAGGGGATATGAAGCCTAACGGCGGGAGAAGGCTGCCCTTAAGGACTTCTCGTTCTTGTTCGTGAGGACGTTAATAGCTGCCAAACCATTTCTCCCCCTTCCTTCCGGGAGATTTTCCACTCTCCACGAAACGCTTTTACGGAGAATCGAGAAGCGAAGTTTATGAGTCGGTCAGTTTTTGAATGGCGACAATAATGGTTATTTATTCTTAATGGATTCCCTCCAAATTTTTCAGAGTCCAGACATTTCCCGGAAGCACTATTTAGATCGAGTTATTTTGAGGACTGAACACTTATTTCACGCCTTAATAATCTCGATGGTTTATCCTGTACGTGTATAGATATTTTTTCTGTGGTATCGTAAGTGCTTCATAACATATGAATCACTCTGGCATAATGAAAATGAATAGTTAATGAAGTACACTTATTGATTACACAGAAATGGGTAATGGTTTTCACCTAGCGGTACATTATCTGCAGGAGCACCTTGAAGCAAGCTTCAGTATGTGGATTCTGATGAACCACATAAATTTTAAAATCTCTTGCGCTTGCTTTTTACGTGTATTAAAACTTTTGCAATATATTAGTTTACTTGAATAAAACGTAAGTGTTCGGTAAACTTAATATTTGGGTTTCCAATTCTGTATACATGGTTGATTAGATATGTCCTCTATATTTGTAAATTTTAAAGTATTTGCAGCTCGTTGAGAACATATATTTCTGTCAGGATTTTCGCAGCTACAAGTTTGTAGAATGTGTAGTGCGCTTAAAACCCTCCTGCTGAGTATAGCTATATTAGAACCCTTGATCTTTTTGCCTCTTTGGAGAATACCCATCCTGTTTATTCTTACTTAACCGAATGATTTCAATGAACATGTCGATATTTTCAGGGAAATAGTGTAATCGATCGGTGAAATAAAAAACTTAGTGGAATTTTATGTATAAAGTGAAATCTCGAAAGTCAGCGTAGCGTTAAAAAAATTCCATTTAGTAATGCCTACCTCCATCAATTTAATCTTTTTTGAATTTAAGAAAAATCAATCCTTCTCAATCCATGGCAGTTCGCTAATTACGGCATTGATCTTTTAAAGAAATACTTCATTCTTACAACTAAAAATGCTAACCGAAGTTCTTTCTGATGAGCTCACGTCACTTTCGGGGCATATATTAGGAATTTAGGAAATTAAGATGCAGTAAGCATAAGTATAAGTAGAAATGGGTTCAAATAATTGATTTGTACGGTTTTTTAATTTTGAAATAATGTTGAAGGAGGTATTTAAAAGTGAATTAGCTTAATAAAGTTTTTGATTTTATCTCTAAATTATGCTCACATCACCGCTCACCTAATTGCTAGATAAGTCATAACATAGTAGATTAATGTGTGTCTAGAAAGTTATCCAATTAAAGTTCTATTGGAGAAATTTTCACTTACGCTGATAAGGAGGCTTCAATTCAGATTAATTCAATTATGTATTTTACCTCAATCACTTAGTTACTTATTGCGTTTTATTATTGGTTATGCAGAAACCTTTACTTTTTAATATTAACCAAGAAGAAATGATCTAGCCATAGTTTATTCGTATGGAAAAATAATGTTGAAATATTTAGAAAATATTTGTATTGCAATGCATATTTTATTTATCTTGTATATATCACCAATTTGCCAACGTTTCGCCTTTTTATGTAGGCTCCATCAGGGCTCAAAATACAATACATAAGTCATATATGAACAAACGTGCTAGAATATACATAAATATTGTTACCAGCTATTCAGTAAGTATATACCTTTAGGTGACATTTCAAGAGGAGAGTCAAAGGTTTATCACGGTTTCCAGTACATAACAACAATGTTCTTCTTAGAATCAAAATTTTAACATAAACAAATATTCAAACGAACAAATCATTTTTTATATATAACAAAATATTAAATTAATAATCTTAAGCAAAAAATATAAAGTAATTATTTAAATAAATAAAAAAACAGCTACATATCAGTTTTATATGTCAAATTTGAAAAAAGGAATAGTCTAATGCTGATGGTTTTGTTATTCTAAAAAAATAGATTGAATGGTCATAAATTGTCAATAAAAACAAGTGCCGGAACCTGAGCCTTGGCTAAACATGGGCTTGATAACAGCCATAATTTTAACTTCAAGGATGCAAAGCCACTTGATTTTTAACCTAACCTCCAAAAGAAATTATTTAAAGAAATGGTGCATATAATGCAAAATCCAAATGCACGCAATACTAGAACGGGCGTACAAAAGTTGAGGAAAATATGTCATAATCTGATTCATAACATCCAGAGCAAAAATATTAAAGCTGTCACCAATATTTATGTATTTTCAAGCACGTTTGTTCATGTATGACTTATGTATTGTATTTTGAGCCCTGATGAAGCCTACATAAAAAGGCGAAAAGTTGACAAATTGGTGGTTTTTTAATTGAAATAATAATAGGCCAAAGCTCCAGAAATAACATCGATTATTTTGTTTATATTACAATCGGTATAAGAGCTAATCAATTATACATTTTTGTCAATCGATTTAATACGATCCTACGTTAGTAAAACCATTCATGTTTCTAATAAAATAGCCTCTGTTGTTTCCTCCAATCTTGTTCAATTCATAGAAATACTGAGTATGTAAACAGTAAAGTTTATCCGAATAGAATTAGTATAGTTGTTTCCTCCATTTTCCTGGCTTGATTCCACCTCCTTCATGAAAATGATACCTGTTTGGAGACTCAAGGAAATGCCAGGAACACCGCGAAATAATTGTTCTCGTGATTACCCACCCAATACTACTGGTTCTGTGTCAGGATATTTAAGTCATGAGAATGATATCACCGAATCGACCATCCAGACTGCTTACGACCATCAAGTTAATAAACTCGAGCATATAAATGCTTTAATTAAGACGCCTCCATTCCTTTCCTTTTGATCATCGTGCAAAATGTGACTGCTTCGTTCAACGGCTTTGGTTCGTCCAGGATAAAAAATTGAGAGACGCTCAGAATCCGGATTTGCGGCAGGAAATGCCCCTTCTCTCGTATCCTTCCTTTTACCACAACTCTCCGCCTTATTCGTAAGCAGTGTGGGATGTCGTTAGATGATGAGCCGCTGTCTCTCTCTCTGTTATCTCGGGTTTTAAACTCTCTTACTTTGCTTAATTGTTAATGTTCTATCATGTTAATTTATAGTGTGTAACAATAATGAAGTGTAGCACCATGTGGTTGGAAACCGTCTAAGGTTCTATATATCCTCTAGCCAACATCGTCATAGAGCTAAAGATTTCAATCAGTAGGTACAATCACTCATTCGGAATATCTGTCCTTAAAAATATAGTTTTTACTTGAACATTTTATCATTGATATTTTTCACGTTTTTGTAAACATTTTAATTTTCTAATTTAAGTATATTCCATATACCTTTTAATGTCGGGTATCAGACATTCTTAACTATTAAATCCTGACTCAAAAACTAAGCTGCAGTATCATATCTTTGCATTGATACTGCAGCTTAGTTTAATAATTAGATTAAAATTTTTACAAAAACGTGAAAAATATCAATGATAAAATGTTCAAGTAAAAACTATATTTTTAAGGACAGATAATCCGAATGAGTGATTGTATAGGTATAGTGAAACTTGGTGGCACTCACCAGAGGTCGCTGAGTGTGAATTAGGCGTTGATAAGCGGGCAAATGTACCGAAGGAATACCGAAGGGACTTCTGGAGGAAGTATCAGTCGCTTTATCCCACATATCTTGCATTCCTTCCTCCCCTTTGAGTAATGCTCTTCACAAGCGAGTGCCACCAAGTTTCGCTACACCTATACTGATTGAAATCTTTAGCTCTATGACGATGTTGGCTAGCGCTAACAATGCAACCAAAATATTTGGGAAGCACATGAGGAGAAGGATACCAATTTTCATGCCAATATGCTTCCGCGAGTTAAGATGAATGTTTGTTGATGAAAGGCAGCTATATAAACATCGGTATCAGAAACTCTTTCTCCCTCTTTGGGCGACGAAATAGCCAAAATTACAACACCCCCTCATTTTACCCGTAGCCCCATCCCTATATTCTACTCTCCCCATCGCCACTCTGTCTCTTCTCGACTTCAGTAGTCCTCTTGAAAAGGACGCATGTAGCGTCTTAAATCGGAGGAATTTACTGTCGAGAATGACGAACCGTCATCATTGTTAACCTTGAACATGAGATCAAAAGAAGGTTCCTGTGCAGAGCTGCCCCAAAAATTACTGACGCACACCTGCGCGGCAAGGAGGGGAGGTAGTAATGGTAAGGGTGAATGGAAAAGACGGGGGGGAAGAGAATGAAGCAATGAAAGAGTGAACAAATAGGCAGGGGGAGCAAAACTAATTGACGAAAAAGGCACTAGGCACACTCACAAAAGGGATAAGGTTAAATCACCCATTGCTATGAACTTATTAGGGACACTATCTTGAGGTCCCACTATGAGACGAGCCGAAACGGGATGGTGGGTAGTGATATATCATATCACTTCTTGTGGCGCTTGTGTTGGCAGCAATTGAAGTGATTTCTGACCCTCAGCACTAAGCAACCTTCCTCCCCCATTTCTCAGTATTTTGAAAGTTCCATAGCCCACGTCCCGGTATTTTCCATTTTCCAGTTCGAGGATCTTTTGCAAAAGCTGTACCAACCTACCAACCAGTCCACAGTGCTACCGATGACTTCAGTTATCGTTCACCTCCGCAGGAAACCGACCAATTAGCAACATGTGCCCTCCTCTCTTTAACGTAACGCTCAACGCTTCGGGCGCCACCAAGTTCAGCGATGCCTATTCCCTGGATAAAATGTAAATCTGAATTCAGAAGACATTCACTGTCTTTTCGATCGCCAAGGGCGATATAATCTATAAATATTTCCTCCTTATTCGGAGGGATGAGACTAGTAGATCCAAATTTCACTTTTAGTGGTTCGCTGTATCAAACCGGTTTTTTCGTGCGTTTGCCACGAAAATAAACCGGCACCATTTTGGGAGTTTGGTTAATGTTGAGGCACAGTTATGTCTCCGAATCCCGGAGGATTCCACGCCCACCAAAAAAAACGAGATTTTTACGGCACCGCGCAAATGAAACACCTCCTCTGAGAAGCGGGAAAATATTTTGGCCTGGCCTAGAGGTCTGAAACAAACAGCTACCGCAATGGCCATTTGTTTTACCTTCCTCTTGCCCCAAAAATCTGAAATGACAGTAATTTGGTGAGGTGCAGTCGAAATCGTGACGTGGGTAGCGCTTGGTAATGCCTCCGGGGTGATCTTTTGGTATCTGTTGAGTCTCTCAGTGGCCTTGTAAGCGCCCACGAAGAATTCTCTTCTGTCTTTTGATTGATCAGGGTTAACGGATCCTTGGTAGTGCCTTAGGGTAACCTTATCAGTGAACGTGACTACGTTTGTCGATATCCAGAAAATATTAATCCATTCTCTTCTACATTTCTTAGGCCATGCATAGGCTATATACAAGGTGGAGAAAGCCGTCTCCACGGCAACTACGAGGGTCGTGACATCATACAGGAAAATCAGCCAAAATAGCGCGAAAACCCCCCATTTAAGTCTCGGGCTAAAATAATTGGCCGATAGCCGCTGGAGCTTTAATGTAAATGCATTCATGGAACGTACCAAATTCTGATGTAAGTACTTACTCGTCGTAAATTTAAAGCTATTAATTTTATTTCCTGCTAAACTGTCCTTTGTATTCCCACCGAATTTACTTGGGAAGTGTTTCTTGATGTTACCCTCTTCACACGTCTAAGTCATGAAGTCAGAACTGATTGTTTTTAGAAAAGGGGAAATTTGAGACAACTATTGGAAGTTCTAGAAATGAATGATGAAACTAAGAAATGCAGAAAATATGGCGCAAAGAGGTTTTGCACTTTACCTCTGATGAATCAAATACAATAAATTAATGGATCATTATTTACCGGGAGACGTCGGTCATTTTTAATCGTCTCTCCTCTTGTTTGTCAAAAGAAGTTAAAATCTCTTGTGAATAAAACCTTGATCTTGAAGCCCAATATTGTCTTTTGAAAAAATTGTTGTGTTTCTCCTTAGAGACTAGACGCCTCAAGCCGCAGACTTGACATTTTGGATTTGATAATTTGGAAGCTTCAGTTCTCCAATGCCGACTCCGGTGGCGGCGGGGTAAAGTCCTAGCCTGATAATCCGAGGGTCGCGGATTACAGTCCAACCTGGGCCGGTGGTCCTTGTGAGGACCTTATGGTAGTGCTTGAACTTCATCACTGTGACCTAGTGCTTGATGTGATTAGTAAACATGAGGTAACTAATATTTTCTACGAAAATGTAAATCATCGACGATAAAATGAGTACATTTTATAAGGGGCTAATTTTTTAAAAGAGCATATCTCTAAAAACTGGGAAATTAGTCCAATAAATTTGCTATAGTCTGAATACTGTGCGTATTTTTCTCTGAAGCCAGACGCGATATAGTTAAGAGAATCCTTGAGGAATGTTTGCAGGAAGTTGAACCCTGAAAAGAGTCAACTCACCCCACTCCGTTTTTCACAGGTAGCCGTAGTACTGGGCTCTACTGCGGGCATATCTCGTTGGAACTAGTAAGGGTCATTCCATTCGTGAGACCAATTCATTCATATATGTCTCCTAATCCAAGTTTATCGCGCAAAATCCATAAACCGGGTGTATCTACAACCATTTCTTATCTAAGGCTCGTCAATTGACTCTTACTCGTTTCGTTCCTTTTGAATGGCTCGTCAATTGACAGATAAATGTTTTTTGATGAATGATTTTAATGACAAATGATATGCCAATGGTATTACCCTTTCCAAAATCCATGATAAGTCGTCTGAGAATATTTTCTTAGAAGTTTTTTGCACAATTTATTTAATGACCTTAAAATATATTTTTTTCAACCACATTATACGAAAAATACCGATTAATATACCTATTGGATTAAAGAAATAAATATTGTCAAGAAGTCTTGTCAAAATACGCATAAATTCACTGATAAACATCTTTGAGCAAAAGAAGATGACACAACAATATGAAATGACCTTTCACTGATCAGTGACTGTTTAATTTTCATGCTAAACTTGGAGAAAAGTAGTTTTATTATCATCATTATTCGACTTTGGAAAGCGTGGGTCGAGCAAGGTGCTTCTCGTTGGGATACTATCGTCATTCAGGCAATACGTATTTCTCGCACAATGGAGGAGTGGCTGTGTAAATTCTTTCCATTCATTACCAGCAACGGTCCTGCCACTGGCTTGTATCCGATTTCCACCATCTCCTTCGACTTTCCCGATTCTCGTAATCTTTTCCATCAAGCCCAGCTGTGGCATTTGATTCTTTCCTGCGTCTATATTTAATGTATGTATCTTCTTCCTTGCCGCTTGCTTCGGCGTTGTTGAGAGTGTGAAATGCGCTCCAGTGGAGATATATTAGTGAGAATTTACTTCCGAGGAAGGTTTCCACAGAGCCTCTAAACACCAAATCGTTTTAACTCGCATCCTGCCATTAAACGTGCGAGTTTCATCTTAAAATGCTACATTAAGTTAATAGTTCTATTTGCTATTATCTCAATCGTATCTGAAGTATCTCAATCGAAGAGTTACAATTACGATCATTCATGAATAAATGCCCATACAATTGAAAAATACATGCATTCAAGAGGACGAGAATGGCGTATTTGTTTGCATGTCTATCATTTGTACCTATGATTATTGTATTTGAATCTAAGATTCGTCCCATAAATATATTTTTCTGTGCGTGGACCCATGAATCAAATCTAACTCAAATTAAATTCGCATATTTGATATTTTTAACCATGTCTATTTACTGGAAGTGGAGTGAACAAACTACTCATCATGAGGCAAACATATCCTTACTAGGCACCGCGGTCGTCCTTGTCTGTGGTACAGCTTTATTACAACACAATGCAAAGATACCATGTATTTTACTTTTGAGTTTCCTTTTCTCATAAGATTTGGGGAATGTGATTCAAAAGTGGTAAATTATATGCGATAGTTCAGGAACAAACAAAACCCCCTAATATTCCCTTAACCTTTACTTCAAGTATAATTGAAAAGTTATAGCTGGTGATTCTGTCCAGTCGTGTGATTGAGTACCCATTTCTCATTGGATATCCATTTAAAATGGATTTCCATTGGATGATATACGTTGTATTAGGTACATATATATTTTTGACAATCTGTAGAGGTGTATTGATTATGTAACTGGAACTAGTGTGAGTCCACAAAGCTATAAGAATATATTATAATTCTAATAATTGATTTTCTCGACTTCAACTACGTTCATCTCAGATATAACGTAATTTTGCACGTGATCGACCATCGGGTTCGTGATCAGCTCTACGAATTCATGAAAATTATGTAATTTTTCTTTCACTTGATTCTTCGTAAAAATAATAGATAGTGTCCATTTTATTAATCCATGATACATTTTAGTGATGAATATGCCCAGAGGGGGTATCCATAAGACCTCAGAACTCCCTATACTTGACCGACTTGCACCAGAATCAGTTGTGGAGTACCTGTGGTAGGGTATATAAGGTGAACAGGTGAGCGAAGGGAAAAGACAGTCACGAAAGGAAGCAGCCCGAAAGCTCTTCTGATACATGAGTTCGTTTCGTTTTTGTTAACTTATAATTTTGAAAATTTATTTATTTTGTTTGTCACGTCGAACAAATCGAATGTGTGTGGTACACGTGTGAGTGTGTCTGCACACGTGTTCGAGTTGGGGTGGTCTCAAAGCATTGATAAAATGAAGATAGAACTCAGCCATTAAGGAAAACTTGTCTATTTAACAGAATATAGCGAAAACGCCTGATCACACGTTCCCCGAGCCAATGCGGGCCATCTGCTGTGACGATATCGCAAGTAGAGGTATGTAGAGGCATATGTACAGGAGCAAGCATCAAATAGTTCTTCGCAGTTAGATGTCTCATCCGGACGAACACAGCAGTTGGGTCGATCAGATAAGGTATCCCTCCGCTCGACGCAACACGTGGAACTCAATTTAAAGAACTCCATCTATCGCGTGCATTTTTCGTAGAAGACCAAGAAAACGTCGCCAAAAGGGACACTGATTGGACACCTTAATGGAGTGACGACCCTGCATTGGAGCCCAGTAATAATCGAGTAATTTCAGGAAGGTTACAGTGTACAGGAAAAAATATGAGATCTTAATACTTCGCAAACTGATTTATCTTTTTATTGTTGTTTTTTATTGTCATAATGAGAATCCATAAGTTGCTTTGCAATATTCGTTGCGTTACAGTTTTGGCGTTCGCCCACCTTTTGCAACTCGGCGAGATATTTCCACTTTCCCGGCGAATAAACAATTATCATCCATCTTCCTTCCCTCACTCTTTGTTTCCTTCGCCAGCTCGCATGCTCCGTCCCCTCCTCTTCATTTCCCCCCTTCCACCTGCCCTCCCACCCCTTCAAAGAGACTCACCACACCTCTTTCCTCTCTCTCTCTCTCTCTCTCCCTCCCCCACCTCCGTATCTCCACCCCCGCCTCCAAACCACGTAACCACAACCGCGAAGAAGAGATTTTTTCCCCCTTCGCTCGACAAACATCTCCCGCGCCTTCGTTCCATTCTCTCTCTCCTTTCGCCGTTCGACTTCTATTTTCGACCCGACCTCCCTCCTACCATCCTCCTACCCTCCCATCCTCCTACCCTCTCCCTCCCGCCCCTCTCACCTCACCAATCGGTCGACTGTTGCGGCAGCAGCGGCCGCGGCGGCTGGTTGAGGCGGCGGGTTGAGGAGGCAAAAAGTGGGAGGAGCCGGCATTCTCGTTAGCGGAGATGTTAATGTCCGGATCATCTTTTCCGTTGAGGAACGCCTTCGCCAAGTTTCGTCGTCCGTGATGGGAGAGAAAGAGAGGGAGTGAAGCATTTGCGGCCGCGTGCTGATGATTCCTTTCACTAAATCCCTTCCAGGTTTATAGGGATTGCGGTTAGCGTGGCTTTTTCCTGACTGCGCAAAATTCTTACCATTTTCATTGGCGTTCTAGGAAATGCTCCAAATATAGTAACTTCATTTTGAATCACCTGTTACCGTCGGCTTTGATCACCGGATAATTTGACCAATGTTGGGCTGATGACTCCTTTCAATAAAACCCTTCCAGGTTTATAGTGCGGTTAGCGTAGCTTTTTCCTGACTACACAAAATTCACACAATTTTCATTGTCATTCTAGAAAAGTCTACAAATATAATTACTTCATTCTGAATCACCTGTTACCTGCGACTTTGATCAACGGATAATTTGGTCAATGCGTGCGGCTGTGCTTATGATTCCTTTGAGTAAAACCCTTCCAGGTTTATGATGTGGTTAGCGTGGCTATTTCCTGACTATGCTATTTTTCTTGCTCTTTTCATTGGCGTTCTGATACCTGCTCCGAATGTGGTATCTTTATTTTGAACTATATATTACCTGCAGATTAGATAACCATATAATTCTGCTCAATTCGTGTGGGTCTTCTGATGAATTCTTCCCATAAAACCCTAGTGATGTTAGCTTAGTTATTTCCTGACTACGCTATTATTTCTTATATTTTTCACTGAATTTTTGAAACTGCTCCGAATATGTTACCTTTATTCTGATTTATCTTATAACTTTGGCCACGATCACCGTTTGTTTCTCCTTCATTATCCCTTTAAACAACTTTGTTAGCCTATTTTCACTCACTTGGTATCTGCCTCTTTCACTCTGTGCAGGGGACCATAGCATTGATTATGCAGGCGAAATATTTGCATTCTGGAGAAAATTTAATATTACAAACAAGTTGCGTATACAATACCAACCAGAGTTAACAGACCAATAGAAAAAATTATATTCGACTGAGACAATGAGATCCAGCCAATTTTGAGGATACCGTGACTAGCCACGGTATTTGCCTTTATGGATCACCCGCAAGTGCACAAAAGTGCGATATTCCACAGAGGAGAAATTAATCCCGGTCAAGGCGAATGATTTTTCCTCTGTGGAATATCGCACTAATGAGACCCAGAATTTCAATTTAACTGGCGTATCCTTCCTTCATTTTTAGTAGAAATTAACAGTAGTAGTTCTTGTATTTTTGTTTGACGTGCTTCGACGGCTATGTTCATTTCGCACTTACTATCTGCCACGTGTAGACAGGGGTAACAGCACTCGGACGATTCGGAGGATCGCCCCTACAAACTCGAGCCGAGCCCATTAAACTTCGGTGACTGATCGGGAACCGGTGTTTCCATCGTGGCAGGCCGTTGCCCTATGAATTGGCAGTTTTCAATATAAAAATACCTAATGAGGGTTATGATCTTCATTTTTTACAGGTTTTTCCACCGAATCATATCTTTCTAAGTACGATTTATTCTGTATTTTTTATTTAAAATGTATTTTTATAGCAGGAAAATACTACCTCTTTCCATGTTGTATTTATTTTTATCCTTGAGTCTACATTATTGCAAGCTTAAATAATAGATAAATGAATGCGGAAATGCAAAACTTAATTGAGGTCATCAGGTAGTGAACACAGTTTTACTATTAGTTGGACGAATAGGAAAAAACTCCTTAAATTGGGAGCCTTAAGGTTAATTTCCTCCTTCTGCCATTGTTTGAGCACTGAAATGGAAAGTAAGTCTTTTCTGACAAAAAAGTTGTGAGCCTTTTTTGTTATTTCCTTGATGCAAGTAACAGGTGGAAGTGTTACGTTTCAGTGAATGCAGGAGAGCTTCGGATTACCCGTCTTTGGTTCAACTGCACCTGGCTGAAGATTTTGCCGTCGTAAAAAGACTTGCCATTTTGCTTACCTTGGCGTGCGTTTCCGATGCTTTTATTTTTCTCTTCCTTGGCAGCAGCTTTTGAGGTGGAAAAAGCGAAAGGCGTGAGATTAGTGGGCTTTGTAAATTGGCAACTGTGTGAACTTCTTTTCTTGTTCCGTTTAAGCTGATTTATGAATGAACTCCGAGCGTCGTGTGGTTTCTCACTTCCTGGGTACCGTCTCAAAGAAAAATAAGCTGCTCGAAGCTCCGGAAATATAATGTATAAATCTCTTTCGATTATGCTTGCCACCACCCTCCATCTTTCCAGAGAAATCTACCAGAATCTGGTCTTTTGGTAAAATTGTAGAGGTAAATTCTTAACTTTGAAGTAACATCTTCGTAGCTTACGGACAATACTGGTATTGAGCCTTCATAAAAATAAATGCGAATAGTCAATCGCAAATAAATTAAGTTTACCTAACATAAATCACCGAAAAATGTCACCGTGAATTCATAAACAATATTAAAAAACAAATGAACTCATAGAAAACATGCTACTCTATCAAATGTTTTCTCAAATTTTGCGTCCTCTCATGCTTTACGTATTAATGACGATTGAGACATTGTTTTGCTGCCAACGGAAGACGCTGCAAAAAGATGCAAATAAGGCAAACTGGAACACCTCGTTGATCATATTTTTATTAATGAGAAACAAAGCTATCATCTCATGAATTAATCAACCAATAATGAAATTATTGATGTTGAAATACGAGGTCTCTAACTTATCAAAGGTGTGCTTCTTCCTCTTTCAAGTTCGATGAATTTGTAATTTTTATATTCATTCCAAAGGTGGGACCTTAGGAGAATATCGCCGGTAGAGTATTTGATTAACTATGGACTGCAGTGATTTCTTCCGGGTGTTTATTGCTAAATACCTTTGGCTGATAAATAATCCTTGCTATAATGCACTCAAATCTTTCCTCAACCATCATATTAGAGCTGTCTTAGTTAAGTTGTTCGATTTAGATTATCAGTTCACGGAAATGAAGGTTGATGATAGCGTTTTGGCATTGATCCAAGTATAAAACTAATTATATGAGACCAAAATGAAACAGTTACTTTATAATTACCTCATAAATCATGAAGAAACTCGTTAAAATTCCACCTTCATTGTCTATTACGCATTATTCCAGTGAATGTTTTTAGTTACGCGAGTTTTATTCCCATCTAGGAACTGCACAATGAAATTGTAAAATACATACTGCTTTTAGAATATGGATTCAATATAAAACAAATCATTTGATATTTAGTTGTAGAGTGAGTATTAACTTTTAATAATATAAACTATCCACTCGTAGGTATCCCCAACGAGAATAACAAGATTATTACAGTACCATGTCTGTACTCAGAAGAGAACCGTGCCCAAGTGGCTCCGTTGTGGCCATCCTTTCAAAGATAAGCTGTTTATAAGTATTGCGAAGTTGGTTATTAATGGCAAAACTTTCAATTAGTATAATAATCAATTTATCTCAAGATGTTCACTGTGAAAGTTATGAGATTACTTGCCGAATTATATCCGACCACATATGAAAAAAAGTCTCCGACTAGCTCCATTGCAGCCATCCTTCTCGAACTAAGCTGATTCGCGGCTCTCATTCTCAATAGACCTTGCGGTATTCCCTTGTAAGTCCTCCTCCCACCCACCCCACCAATGCATTCCTACCCCGCCTTCCCTCTCAGTCAGATCACGCCGTTAACAGCGGCGCAGGAGGAGGAATAAGAGCTATTTTCCCGAAGAGCGAGCAGGGGATAGCTTTACGGCTCCGTGTCGCCCAGAGTCCAGTCGATGGGTATGGAGAACCCCACCCGCGATCCGCGTCATTTCCAGGCCGGCCCTAACCTTTTAATTGCTCGCAGCCCTTATGCACGACGCGACGCCCGATTTCCACCCTTAAATAATCTCCAGAGCGTTAGTTCTCCCACGAGACTCAGACCCACGCCGCCCACGACCTGACAAGACTCTTCCTGCCTTCTCTCCCACAACCCGCCCCTTCCTCGCGAGCGAATGTATCGGGAATGGGAAGACATGAGGGGAGAGCTCAGGTTAGGAATGGATTTACGCGCGACAGACAGATGTAGGTGCCCTCTTGGACGGATAGAATCCACTCCTGCTCCTCAGACGGTGCTTAGAAAATGCTGCGAGAGCCTTGAAAAAAATGTGCCTTCGATGAGAGTGGATGTTATTGAGAGGCGGAGAAATAAATCCTTTCAGTACCGCGAGAGGATACCTCCCTTCAACTTCTCAGGCCGAGAGAGTACCTAAAGCCGGTATATAGGCACATTAATCTAGTGTTAATACAATCTTTATAAATAATCAGGCTTAATATTACTGATCTTGTTGTAAGGAGTAATATCATCTTCAATCATTAAATATTTGATCTTAACGTCTTAGAGAAAGCAGCCATTAAACCCCGGGTTAACAAAATGAAAATGGCCTATCATCAAACCGTGGATGTTTATAACAAGAAACTCATATTCATACATACTAAACTTAGGCACTATTTAATAGAAACTCTATGCAGCAGAATATGAATATGACTCTGAAAAAGAAAATGATAATGGAAGAGCTGGAACTCACCGAAAGAAGAATATTAAGATAAAAATTGGAATCGGTTAAAAAGGGAGAACAATAAAGAAATATCCAGTACCATGAACTATATAAACACATTGAAAAAAGCACTGATACCGTCAGAAAAAGAAGAATTTCTTTCTATGGACATCTTAAAAAAATGAGCTCCAACAGACTCACAAGAAGATTCTTCAATTATCTCATAACACTGGAAATGGCCATTGCATGGATAATTGAAAATAAAAAAGGTATTCAAGAACTTGCAATCAAACAATATGGCATAGTAATAACGTTCGCCACTTTGGGATTATCTATACAAGTCCAAAGGTTTCCAGGAATAGAAACAAGTAGTAGACTGGTACGGCGTAGACCATTCCAGCATGTTCCCTGCTGGCTTCGTTTACCATGTAGCTTTTATGTTTCATATGCCGTTTTAGCTAACCAGCCTGATTACACGTAGCTAGGCCTTCCTTATAGAGTTTTTCCTCCTTTTATCTTCCTAGCTATGCTTGCATCTAAATGTATGGCCCATTCTTCAGGACCTTGTCTTGCTGATAGGGTTCCATATGGTTTATTTGCAGAATGTACCAAAAGAGAACACTTTTTCTATCAATAGCATTAGTTCACATCATTAACACATAGTTGAACAGGGTGGAACAGCTGATGGAAGGACTACATTGGTAGCAGATAGATGCTCTCAGCAGCTACACGCTTAGATTGAATTACTTAAAAAATGTAAATCAGGGGAGTTGTCGTAGGACGCAGGGGATATTGTTTTGATCCCGAGCAATATCTAAAAATGTTTGATGGGACAAAATAATAGAGGTACCCTACTGAGCTAAAAGCTATAAGGGTTTTTTTTCTTTCCACGCACCCTTTGTTATTATATCAACAACAGCGTGACTCTAGCATGCGACAAATCGTTGAAATTGAGTTCACTTCTGACCTCACCCTCCCACTTCTCCCGGTTCCCTCCCATTTCATGTCTTAACAATTCCTGCCTCATACCTCTGCAGCGGCTCGATGGGTAGTATTTAGATATAGGGTAATAAATCATTATTCTTTTTTTTCTGGAGCAGATAGGTCTCGGTTGAGAAACAATACATTTTATTTCTCTGGGACAACCTTTAGCAAATCTATTTTTTTCCTTTCATCAGGTCTATAATTCACAGTATTTTCAGATAACTAAGATAATTAAGATCGGAATAGATATTATATTTGACTCTGGTTATGTGGCCAAACCTCGAATACACTGGGAATATTTAGGACCCTTCACAGAATGATTTGATTCACGGAATAACTATTATGCATAGCTGCACGGATCGATAAAAACTGCTAAGAGTGAACAGAAGGTGTGACACAGCAAATGAAAGGAATATGCCAGGAGCAGCTAGAGACCCGGAGACTACACGCCAGGCTTAAAGTACCTACTTGAAAAATTCAGGTCCGACGAGTTTCTGTATGACACAGAGTATTTCATTTTGACCCCTTCATAAAATCTAAAGAACTGATGGAAGTAGAACAATAAGAGAGATACGCTGTCGAAGTGATGGATACAAAACTTCCTTCTATCCACGCGCCGTAAGTGACGACAAAAAATATGAGCGTGACAGTAAGACAGTCCGTTATCATGCAATTCACATTTGTTCTCTTTCCCTTCTTATTCCTTTTCCTTATTTATAAGGTATCCAGAAATCGGATGCGCTAAACAGGGACATAATTTCGGCTTTCTATGAGCATATGAGATTTCCCATGCAAGTTTTTTTAGCCGAGTGAATCGTTGAAAAACTTGTTACATATGGAAGTCCTACACACAGTGCCGGCCCAAGGCACGGGCAACGTGGTTAGAAGCCAGAGGCGGCCGGTCGTAGGGGCGGCCAGTCTGCAAATTGTTGATGAATGTGAATAGGGGATACAGAAAGCATGAAAATGGGAAAAAAATACCTAAGTCATCATGCATTTATATCCAAAATTCCCTTCTTTAGTTTATCGTAAAAGCCACTGACGCTCATAACTTACTCCATCGATGAGCACAATAAAAACAACGGGCTACCAATTTATTTACTAGCCTTCTTGTCAACAGCCAATCAGTAGTAGCTATAGGAGAAATTTCACTGCACTTTACGGTTGATGTTATACTTACTCTTAAGGCGTAGAGGTAATAGAAATAACCCAATAACACATCTCTCCTCGTGAAACTCAAAGCTTAGAGATAATTTATAGATTTAAAATTAAGCTCCTGGCGTAATAAAAAACGACAATTTTGAGAGGGTCGTTCTAAAACCCCAGGTTTCCCGTTAAATTACCTCTCGGTAAAATCAAGGAAATCACAGTTGGTAACACATTATTTGTTTGGGTCGGGCAAATAATGTTTTGCACACACTTGTAAAATAGCTTGGGTCGGCAGTGCCAGCACGGATCTCCTTTTCTAAATATCAATTGGTGCAATTTCCTTAAGACCGTTTTACACGATGAAAGATTTTGTACAGACGAATGTACGTGAGATCTTACGTTTGTCTCAACGAAATTAGGACAGGTTCTATCTCCCGTGCAGGCATTGAGACATTCGCACAAGCGTTCATACAATTTGCCGCTTTACACGATAAATTTTTCCTCATGCAAGATTTCACGGAAGAGTTTGTACATACAAACAAATTTACCGTGTAAAACGGCTTTTGAGAAGTTACATGCACGCAAATGCATACCTATAACGCTGTTCTCTTTCCCGCTCACAGTGTGTACGGGTAAATGATTGTGTCAGTGACTATGAAAATATTGGTTCAGGTGTATCTCAATGCTCAGTGTTAAACCCCATATTGGTTCTCATCTACGTAAATGATTTATACGATTGTTAATTTATTGGAAAATTAATTGCCTTTGCTGATGATATAGCTCTTTTCTATGAAGGGTGTGTCATAGGAAGAGTTAGGAAAATATGGAAACAGATCTATGTACACTTAGCGGATGGATGGAATCTTAAAAATTATTGTTAAGTGAAAAGTCGAAATGTTTGTGCTTAAATATGTGTAATCATTTTACAATAAATTGACATTTAACCTATCACAAACCATATTGTGCTCAAAACTTATGTAATAATTGTGTAAATATTGAATGTGTATCTGAATTCAAATATTTGGAAGTGACTGTAGATAGGCTTTGAAGTGGGATCAGCACATTAACTGCGTTTCAAGGGAAAGTAAATACTGCCACGCAAAGCTTTACTTTCTTCAAATAAATGTCCCCTGCAGTTCATTAAAACAATTTCTTATGATTTAGTGCGTTCTAAATTAAGTTATGGTTTATTCTGCTATGGAGGTGCCTACAAACAATCGCTCAAACCAATGTTGATTCTCCAAAAAGGAATCGTAAGATAGATTGTTAAAAAATTTAGTTTTAACCGTCCTTTCCTTTATTTGTTGATTTGCAGTTACTCCCATGATACCATCTCTACATTTATAAGGTATTAAAATTGTTTTACCTCAGAAGTGGCAATAAACTTAAGGTAGAAACAAAACTTCATGCATACAAACTTTTATAACAAGATATATTTTGCCCAAGCCCAATTTGACTCAGTGCATGCGCTCATTTATATATTTAGGGAATACATTATTTCTTGGTTTATCTGACAATATAAGAGTTACTAATAGTTAAACAACATTTTTGAGCAAAGTAAAAAGATGGTTATTTACTATTAAAAATTCAGATGCGTTTTTGTTGATATTAGGGGTAACATTCACTATAAGCATATATGCACGACGTGATGAGTTTAAATAAAAAATAGTTATATTTATCAATTGTATATTATCTATTTTACTTAGTTGGTCTGAGTCTATTTTTTTCACTTTTTTAATGTAGGCTGTAACTGCGATTTTGAGGCATCCCATATACAGGTAATGCCTAAAAAGGTTATCTAATGTATCCATTTTCATTTGTATGATGAAGGTTGCTTTTTGATGTAAATTATTGTTGTTGCATTGGATAAATAAACATACTATATTATTATTTTGGGATAGGCACAGTCCAATAAAGTTAACTTTTCTGGAGGTAAGGCCTGCAAGGCTTACACCGCTTTAATAATTTTCATTTCGGCCAAGTTACATACAGAAAATCATCCAATTGCTCAATTATTCTACCTTTCACCCTCATCATACAATTATTCTTTCTATTCTCCTGGTAAAAATCACTACTTTGGTCTTTGCCGTATTTACCTTGAATTTCATTCTCCCTGTTGCTTCACTTTAGTTATCCAGGAGCCACTTAAGAGGTTAGGGTGTTATAAATAAAGGAAGGAATATAAACCAAGCACTTACTAAGTCAATACAAGAATGAAAAAATAGAATATTAAGTGGAAGAATATTTTCTTTAATTGTAAATGGTAAATATTTTTAGTTCTACTTTGAGAGGAGGTTCTCATTTTTTGGGAATAGCAATTTAATGATCGGAACAAATTAGAACTTTAGTTAAGTCTTTCGGGACATTTGGACAAGAAATTTAAAGGTCGGAACAAATCATAACTTTTTGAGCATCGGGACAAACGTCTCAAAACCGGTTCTGACCCGGCCAAATCGGTACGTAAGGCAACTTTCCCTATTACCTCCCATTTACACTGCTTTTGTTCTCGCATCCCCTGCCCCACTCTCTTGCGGTGGTTGTCAGAGCAGTGTGTGGAAGTAGATGAATATGAAAATAATACGTAAACTTCATTGAACGGTTAAACATGTTCAAGAGGTGTGTTTCCAGCTTCCTCTCTCCCGATTTCCATGTCAGTGGGAAAGGCAGCGCCTCGGCCAATGACAGCAGCATCTCGAGCCGCTATCTCTCGCATCTCACTACTTCTCAAGCCACATAATCTCCATCCACTTCCGTATATTTTCCGTGTTCCATGTGGGCATACATACATATATTTCGCTTGCTTCTCGACGAGGATTCACGCGTTTTACCCCCACGAGCGAATTTATTACGCTCTGCTTTTAAATCGTTCCCCTCCCTCATGCGAACCTTCGTGAGCGCTATCCCACCTCTCTCGGGAACAAATTTACGTACTCTCGAAGGGGACTCCTTTGATTGTTTCCTCTTTGCACGTCCCGCCGTCTTAATTTCAAACCTCCGGCTATGCGTAGACTTAATCAGAGAACGGAGAAGCAGTCTTTTAAGTTCTCACCTACCCAAGCAATTGGAGTGATCGTCAATGTTGGTATCCCATTCAAATTGTGGCCAATATAAACGAATGCATCGAATTACTTTCAAAGTGAAAGAAAAGGATGGATGATGAAACCCGAAAAACTGGATGTGGTATTCAATTGTTATACATTCTGGGGAGCGATTCCGTTTCATTAGGTGGAGGAAGCCCATTTACTTAAGGTTATCACATCAATCTTCAGTGATGGTATTGCACTTAGGTATAAGAAATAAAATAAAATTGAACTCAAAAACATAGAATAAAACTTCACTCCCCATGAGCTGTAATATTACGACCTTCCGTGTTGCAGCTGAATATAAGTAACACCATCAGCAAATATGTAGGTACTGAGAAATTTTAGCCTCAAAATGGGAAGTAAAAATATTTATATTTGTTAAATACTATACGGAAGTTACTCTGAACATTAGTTATAACTCAGTCAAAGTCACGAATGTTGTTTGCGTTATTCTGTTAAGTTATGCCAACTTTTTGATCAAATTCATTGTGTACTGATTCATTTAAACTGTATTGTAAAAATTGTTAATATTCAGTGGGTCTTCCGCCGACCGCTGTTTAACTTGAAAGCTCTCTAGCAATCAAATGAGTTGGCCGTTTGATCCAAATAGACGCTCCAAGACTGTTTCCCGAGTGTTATGGAGACCATATGGGTGATATGAAAGACAACTTAGGGAAAACCTATTCAAAACGGGTAGCATACCCCAGTGACTCAGATTTTGCATCGATTGCAGCTGATGTTTGGACCAACTTTCTGCTACATGACAGATTTTGGATAGATTATCCAACCCTTTTTAGTGCTGGTTCCGTGAGAGGGATGTAAACAGCTGTTGTCTTCAATCCAAAGATTAGTTTAGTGCAGCTCTACTCATAATTTTCTTTTCATTTTTCGAAGATGGTTATGACCACTTATTTTGACAACCCCTATAATTTTCCCTAAGTATTCCCTTGAATTCCTCGGTGGCTCTTCGAAAAAAATTCGAAAGCGATAAAAACATCTACTGATGTGATATTCATCCAGCTAAATTCTCGAGATTCTATGCCTTAATATCATTCCATCAAGCAAGTAGGGTAGATTGGACTAATATATTTATAAAGAATCATGTCTCCATACGTTTTTTTAACGATTGTTTTTCTTCGAAAATAATTGAATACATATTTATTCGATTGTTCATTAGTTGCCACGCTGGCGATTATGTTTTCCGTGTATCTATAAATCTATGCACTAATTCCTATTCAAGTTCAATGTATCTAACCTAAAATATGGAAATCTTGGAAATGAAATTTATCGTTGATGTTATAACTTTGGTTGAAAGTTTACCGGTATATATCACAATGGTAATACCCGTAGCATGCGTGGATTAAAACATTGTGCATGTTCGTTCTTTGTTGATATTTGTCCTCAATTTTAACGAGAAGTTACTGTTCTATTGATATAAACTTAATGAATATATTTGTATTAACTGTATTCACCTGGGGCATTTGCGACCGCTAGTTGATCATTCCTCAAGACTGCAGATAGCATTAAAATAAAAATAGGTCATTCGTTTACAACCACAGACAGGCATAGCTGATATAATTACGTTGTGTCCTTTATGTATTTGTTGCAATGCTCCATGCGGCCATCAGCACTGTAGCGACACGAAACATTAACCAATTACTTTTCGCGTTGGGTGTGTTTAAGAGGCCGACGTACAGCGTGTGAAGTATATCTCCTCCTGTCCCCACACTATGAGACTAAATTACTACCCGAGATAAGCGAGCAGAAATATTGTTACAGATGAGTTTTTGCGTATTTTACTTGTGGCTCTCACTGTGCTATACAGATTAATCTGAGTGAAGGAAGCAAATTCTCCCATAAGGTTGGCAGTGGCAGGAACAACGTTGGTGGTGTTAGTTCTTTGAGAGTGCTAGCAGGTGGAAAAACAAGCCTTCATCTTCACAATGTGTACCTTATTTCAGAGACAATCGTAGAATTCCCTTCAGGTTTTCGGCACATTTGGAATCCACTTACATCTACCAGCAAAAATACACGAAACGTAAATGTCATTATCCTCGAGTCCACCTCAACTGCGTGATCTCTCTAATAAAAAAACCTGAAAAAAGCCCATGTAAAGGCAGCTCGGTATGTGATGTGGAAATTGAAATGAGATGTAATTGTTCATAATTTTTTTTAAGGGCATGGGATGAAACAGCCTCAAAAGTTGAGGTTAGGTAAGTCGATTATGCGGCATGTGGAAATCTTTTACCAATTACCACACGTTGAGGAAAATTAGGGAAAGAATGAAAATACAGTACAGTTTCGATTATACGACACCCGATTTCCCGAGCTCCGCATAGTCCAAGGTACAAATACATATGGCGTAGTTGTACTAAGGCAGTGTAGCTCTTGCAGACAAACATCAGATTTCGGCAATCAGTTTTACCTCCCTATAAAAAGTTTCACCGAAATGTTTTATCACAACCATGTCAAAAAATTGAGTACGGAAAATCATAAAAATATCAAATTTTTCTTTGCAATTAATCCTCGCATAAAAGGCTTCCGAATTATCTTGGGTAGTCTTAGTCACTTTACCTCGGATAATCAGGAGTTCTCCGAACTCGTCCGCACATGAAGAAAATTTATCTGAGACGACAAAGAATAGTAAAATACTAATTCAAGGGTTAGATGGAAGAAGAAGCTGCCCCAGTCTCAATCTTGCCTCAATACAGAAATATTATTATTATTATCGACCGTAAAGCGTTTAACCCTGACCTCCTGACTGACGTGAATTTTCTCAGTACCTATGCATACTCGGAACTCAACCATGAAAGTTTGGGGCATTGATATTCCGATATGACCGTCTTCCGATAGAGTTCTTGACGTTTCGGAGGAGTGGAGAAAAGAAAATAGACAAGGCTGTTATTCTGGTGCGTCGGGACGAAAGTATAAACATATGCATAATTCAGCGGTGCTGGGTTATTATTTGTTTCGCGTAGGTGGTCGGGGGTGGATCCATAAAAACTTCCAGGGAAGGGGGAACAAGACAAGGCAATATATTTCCTGGCAAAATCCAACCGCAGTTCGCCGCAGCGATGAGTTTTGGGAGGAAACCAATTGCCCCCAGTCCTCCGAAAACGTGCCCTTCGATGACACATCCGTAATTGATAATCAAACGCCTTGAATTATCGTTCACGGGTCAAGATATTACCCCGAGGGGTCGAAGGGATCTTATCGTAAGAAGCTCGAGGATTCGCGTTTAAAGAAGTAACGCGGTGAACTTTCGTGGAAAGGATTTTCTTTTTCACTCAGCCGATTTTTTGCTGGTTCCTGGTTAATATGCCTCAGAAATCTTGAGGATTTATGACCGGGAGAGAAGTGAAGAGTGTTTTTAATTTACTGTGAGATGATGGAATGGTTAGTGTCACGCATTGTAAATAAATTGCCCAAAATCATTCCTTTAAATAATCATAATTCAAATTCTTAACTATCAACTGACTCCCTACGCTGAGGAATGCAGTTCGTTCATATTCAGTTAATTTCGTAATCGCAGTATTGCTTGGAAACAACACAAATTCCCACAGCTGCCGTTGTAATACCGAGTTTTAGTAGAATTTTGTACTGAAAAGAGGTCGCTCATACCCTTTTGCAGCATTAGTTAAATAATTTTATGATGCCATAAGTATTTTAAAACTAGCATTTTCCAATTATTGAATTGAGTACTGAGTGACAATATTCAGGTATGTTCTTTCAAATATTTTTGGGGTGGACTTCATTTTTCTTACGAAAGTGGAAAATCTTTTTCGAGGTGCAAAAAGATACAAAGCGAAAAGTTTACAATTGGCTCAATAATTTTTATGAAAATTTACCAACTCTCATATGTTCTTAAGTACATTTTCCGCTAATGAACGCCATAAAAAATCATCTGACGTCTGCCAATTTATCTGTATCTCAAGTCCTCAATTCGGAGATAGGTTGAAGATGCGCGAGTAGAGCTCACAAAACGCCGATCACATTTGGTGAGTGAAATTCAGTTAATACCGGAATAGGAGGAGCTTTCATAGAGAAAAAAACACCAGTTTTATGTTTACATTCGCCGTGGATGCCCACTTAGAAATAAGTTGATGTCAAGGTCCTGCATTTAACTTAAGAATTTCATGGGTACTTTTAGTTAACCCGTTATTAAGTTGTGACTACTAAATCCTGCATTAAAACAGTCTGTCTATCACTCTATATAATTTTGAGGATACCGGGACTAGACACGGTATAACCTTTTACATAGTCACCCGCAAGTGCACAAAGTGCTGTAGTATTTCACAGAGGAAAAATCTTTCGTCTCCCGGTCAAGGCGTTTCCGTTGTGGAATATCGCACTTATGTGTACTTGAGGGTGACTCCGTAGAAGGTTATACCGTGGCTAGTCCCGGTATCCTCAAAATTTGTCAAAAAGAACGAACCAACGAATACTTCATTGTTCTCCATTCACGTGGACTGTAATGCTAAGCGCACGCTTTGGACTGTTTCCGTGTCATCATATACCCGACAGTCCAGAACAACATGTTCCTATAAACTCCTTAAAAATCCATAGGGGATGAGGATGCCTCGGTAGCTTAACTGACTAAAATACTCTGCACCAAATCGAGGGATCCGGGTTCGGATCCTGTCTAGGCGAATGATTTTTCCTCTGCGGAATATCGTACGCTATAGAGTACATATGGCTTATCCATTCAAAAGTGTAACAGACTTTAATTAAATTCTAACTGTAATCCTGTATAAATCATTCCTTCCGTAGATTGTGACCGCTAAATACTGCATTAAACATTATTTCAATCAAGCTCTCATTTAAATTCGACTCATTAATTCCAAAGAGCAAATTGTATGCTAACTATAACCGTTTTGGATTACTCAATGCTAGTTTCGCTCGCTTGAAGTGGAGAGTTCAAATCCTTCCCGAGTTGTTTGGACTGCGACCTTGACGGTGGAACTTGTTTGGATCGTTTTATGGTGTAACGCTTCCCTTCCATCTCTTCTCAATTCCCTTCGTTAGATGCGATGAGAAGGTCATAAAAAGTTACATTAATTGAACACAAATGTCGCCGGTAACAAATTAGCCCTTGTCCAATAAATCTTCCGCAGGAATTCAAAATGCCAGTACGGCCCCACTTACCCAAGTTCAAGGCTGACGCTTACCTCTTGAAGCCCGCGACCGAATTTATTCGGACGATCGGGCTGGTCTGGTCGCTGGAGTGATATCGTCCCATCTAGAGGGCCCACGTTTGAATCGGAGTGGCGGAGACACCTCTGCGGAATCCTTATCCCTACCTGGGGTACCAAGTGGAGAGCGCTCCAAGTGCATAATCTCGTATGTCAGAAGGGACGTTAAACTGTGGAATTGTGGATTCATTTGCGTCTTTTGTTTGAGAGAAAGCTAATTCTGAAGCTACGTTTTTTCTCTACCCTTAATCAATTTCTCAAATAATCCTTGCCTTTCCAATCATCTCACCTGTTCATAATGGAGCAAATTACCTCATTTTTCGGTCATCTCTCCAAATATACGCAACAAAACCAAATCTGAAGTATTTAACTTCAACAATAATATATTTTATTCTAATATAACTTTCATGGTCCTCATAACCTTATATTTATGTTCCCGTCCATACAAACTCATTTGTACTTGTCCCTCTTGCGCGACGCATAGACGGTACCGGTAGAAGTTACATTTCACATTACACATCCATTTTGTAATCATCAAATTACAGAAAACATTGGTCCAGATCGGGAATAGCAAGCATTAGATCCTACAGTTTCAGGAAATTGAGTAGAATACTGTATGTCATGAGAATACCTCCGCCAACCGTCTGCTTTGCTTCACTAACCTACACCATTTGTCCCGCATGATAAAATTATGGAAGAGTCATCCGCCATCTTTGCTCCATCTCAATTTATCTTCTTTAAATCATCTTCTCAATGAAATTTCATAGAGAATAAAAATATCTTACAAAGTTATCTACTCGGGGTGTACTCTGTACCACTATTTAAATGTATTTATAAAATTTATGACCATATTTTTCGCAGAAATATGTTGATCGTTATGATTTTATGCAACTTTTTATGAAAATGTTATGCAAATGTATTCAGTGTAGGATGTTTTGCGCATCACTATTTAAATACATTAGCAAAATTTATTATCTTATTCAAAATACAAAATTCTTCGATATATTTTATACCATTAAAGTATTAATAATAATATGATGAAAATTAATTCACTGCAAGACATAGGTACTTTGCATCAATATATTAACAAATTTAAAACATTTTAAAACATACTTTTAATCGAAAATAAGCTTGTAATTTTTCTTTCATAAAATTTAAGAAATCGTACGAATACATGATATTCCAAAATGGTCGCTCGTGTAGTTGTTACGTTCTTTTATTTAAAACAAAATCTCCGGAAAAGTTGTAACAAAAGGTTCCCATTCAGCGGTAATTTCAGATTGTTGAGGACTCTGCAAGGCGGCTAGGTGATGAGAAGACAAGAGTCCTTAAAATACACGGACGGGCTTGCGATTGGATGCTCGGTGGGAGAAAAGGGGTGGATATGATATTATTATTTTTTTCCGAGAACAGGTCCCGAACAGTCGTGGTGGCCGAAGATCATAAAAGTTTGGGGGGGTTTAAGTGATTGTGGGATGGGGTGGGGCGGAAAGGGGGTGGTGGGTGAAGGAGGGTGGGGGGGTTATGGGAAGGGGGCAGGCGAGGGGCAGGCCCCGTGGAAGCGATTTTCCAGCCCGGTTCATTAGCATCGCCAAACACTTCAACGCTTTTCCCAAACTCCTACCTTCCCGCTCGGCCACCTATTCCGAATCTTATATTTTTATTTTAACAAAATACCATCCACCTTGAACGGTATCACTTTTTCCTTCGGAGGAGAGGGAAGCCGTCCATATATCCTCCTCCTCCTCTCGAATAATGACTCCGAAAGAGCCCACGGAATTTCAATCGGACCAGAGAAGTGGTGCACGAAACCCGATCAGTATTTCACAGGTGAGAAAACTTTATCTTGGAGAATGCGTGCAATTGTGTTACGCTGATGCGGGCATAGATGTTGAGTTGGACCAGGTGGGGAGCCGGAGAAGGGTTTTCCATGAGTATCCACCGCTAAAGCAACAGATCTTTCACCACCACGTGCTATTGCGAGTCTTCGATTCAATGTATTGAAGTTGAAGAAATTATGTGGAGATCTGAATACATCAGCGCACTGGGGCATACGCGAACGACGATAAAAGGAGCAATGAGCTGAGGCAATACGTTGGGTAGTATCCTGTTGCAATCATGGGCATAAAAAAGTCGCGGTCTGGTTTTTAGCAGTTGAATCATGAATTTCGAAAGGGGCTCAACTGGTAAATTTTTTAAAATGGACATTTTCACTCTTTTTGCATGTTTTTGCATAGATATGTTTTATGAGTGCGAAGAACTCATTCTGCTTTTCATAAAGCTTTCAGCAGGAGTTTCACAAAAAACTGAGCTCTTACTTCAAATGGTTTGACATAAATTCAGTTTTTTTTGTCTCCTGAAAATTTTCAAAAATCCGATATTAGCCCTTTACGAAATTCATGATTCAATTATTTTGTGATTCGTTTATGTTTGAAGCTTAAAAAGGGTAAATTTTTACCGAGAAGTAATACAAACTTTGCCTTATCAATGCTTGACGCCTTTACTGAAAATCAAGTCATGAATAGTAGCGACGGAGATGATTGTCGAAGTTCTATTTTTCTCTAGCGCACGTTAACTCTGCTCCCGATTTGTTTTGAAGTTTGCTGCCGAAACGGAAATTGCGCAGGGATGTAAACGAATGGGAAGCAAGTGCGCTGTTGCGTTGAGAATTGAGCAGTGCACTGGATCGAATGGAAAGTATACATTGTTTAAATCCGTTCTAACTAACGATACTTATGGAAACATTCTCAATTGTAACAAGGCACCAAATGACACTTTCTATCACTATAATTGGAATTATGTGAAAACGCTGTTCCAAAATTCGTATCACGCGATATGCAGGTATGCACTCGAACTTATCCCCCATACAATATCAGCGGAGCAGGCAAAAAGGACAATGTATGGAGCTTATTATCAATAACTATTACCTCTATAAATATTTTAGTCAGTAATTCCGTAACGAATTATTACAGAGTGCTAGAACAATGTAGTTCGACTGTAGGTACGGAACGCGGACACTTCATAAAGAGTCATTTCTTTTGCATTATGTTCTTACATTAACGCCAGGACCACGATGATAACTAATCAACGCAAGGCACCCATTCGGATTCTAAGTAAGCTTATATTTATTTATTTTATTTATTTACTTATTTTCACAATCTCGAGCTAAAATGGCCATTTACATCGAGTATTTCAACAAGTAATGACAGACGAACACAAACACGCATGTCCTAAGTGGTGAAACTTCCACTAAGACCTCGAACCCGCGATCCGGGGATCAGCAGGCGAGTACTTCCGTCGCCACTGGGGCTGACAAACATATAACGTGGCAATGTGACCTTGTGGGATAAGCGTTCGGCCATTGGCCTGAATTAAACCGCGTTCAAATTTGAAAGATGCCTCTAGGCACCTCCAGCTGCACTCAAAGTGTGTGATTACCTGGTTACCAGGATCTTCTTGGGAAACCTTAGGCATCGCTGGGATTGAGATTGGCCTCCTTTCATGCAAGGATGAATCTAACTTGATCTCGCGTTAATCATCATTGGATCTGGACCTTCCCTGGACAAACCTACTTCCGAGTTCAACATTATGATATTCCGTGAATATTCTAATAAAACTATTCTTTTCGTCAACATAACATAAAGAGTGTAAAAAAGTGCGAATTCCTCGCTTAAATGAAGGGCCAGTGAATGAAAACTATAACTTGAGATAAGGCATTTATTTACTCTTATTTCTAGGGATTTTAAAAATCTATTACTTAGTTAATACAAATTTAATTGATCCCTACCCCGAAGAATCAGTTTACCATTCTATTTTATATTTTACAATAATTTCGAATACAAAATTGAACGTGATAATGCTATTCAAGGGCGGCGGTGTTGTAGTGGGTAGCGTGCTCGACTCCCAATCCGAAGGTCTCAGGTCCTGGTGCCTCCAAATCTTCAAATGTTGAAATTTTCATAAATTGAAAGTTATTTCTGGAAATTTTCTATCCTGAACTACTCGGCTCCACTGGTGAGAGGCAGCAGGTCCGGTATCGACTGCAATAGCTTCGGGTGAGAGTGAAGTTCACGAAATCGGTCGGAGTACTGCGATGTGGAAGGCAACGGGAAACCACCACATTATCCTCCCTAGAAAATGCAGCCTTGCATTCAAGTTTCACGTGATGGCATCCTTCCCGGTAAAAAAAATCCGGAGGAAAATAGTCCCCAATCGGATCTCCGGGTGGGGACTACTGGGAAGGGTACACCAGTCAAAGGTGTCAGATGCAGGATAGGCACATGGAACGTGAGATCATTGGGGGTGTGCGGGAAATTGGAGAACTTGAATATGAAGATGGCCAGACTGGAGTTAGACATCGTAGGAGTGAGCGAGATCAAGTGGACGGGAGCGAACGACTCCTGGAGTGACAGGTATAGAGTCATATACTCCGGCGATAACCAGAAGATTGCGGGAGTTGGATTCATCTTGAAGAAAAAATGGGGAAGAAGAGTAAAGGCATATTAGTAGTACAACGAAAGGATAATGCTAATCAAGGTAAAAGGAGAACCGACAGACATAGTAATAGTGCAGGTGTACATGCCAACGTCCAACCATTCGGAAGAAGAAATCGAAGAAATGTACGAGCAGCTAGAAGAGGTCCTGAGCACAGTCAAAGGGAAGGAAAACCTGATAGTAATGGGAGATCGGAATGCAGTGGTTGGAGAGGGAAAAGATGGAACACAGTAGGAGAGTTCGGGCTGGGGAAACGGAACGAGAGAGGAGAAAGACCTGTGAAATTCTGCAGTGAGCAGAACTTGGTGGTGGCAAGCATCCTCTTCATGCAACACTGACGGAGAAGATACACATGGAAGATGCCAGGAGACACAGCCAGATACCAGATTGACTATATTCTGGTAAGGCGAAGGTACAAGAACCAAGTGAAGCATTTCTAGACTTACCCCGGGGCTGATATCAACAGTGACCACAATCTATAGGTAATGGAAAGTCAACTGAGATACAAAAAGATAAGAAGGACGAAATGAGAACAAAGATGGAACCTAAAGCCTCTGCAAGAGGAGGAAAGAAGAAGAACATTTTTTGCGGCCATTGATGAGAAGGTGGAAATAGCAAAGGAATCCAGCCAAAGTGTACTAGAGAGATGAAATGGCCTCAAGAAGACCATTGCAGAAGTAGGAGAGGTGCAACTAGCAAGCAAGCCGGTCGAAATTAAGAAACCATGGATGACGGAGCACATCATATCCCTCATTGGAGAAAGAAGAAAGTTTAAGAACGCAAGAAATGAAACAGAAGTAGTACCTACTGTATAAGAGGTTAAGGAATCAAGTTATCAGAGAATCGAAAAAGTCCAAAGACAAATGGATTCAAAGCTGCTGCGAGGACATCAACGAAAATATAATGAAGGGGAACTCAGAAACGGCACACAACCTAATCAAGTGGCACTTCGGAGAAAGAAAACCAAGATGCAAAAATATCAGATATTCTGTTGGGGAACTGCTAATGGAAGATAGAGAAATCGGCAATAGATGGAAACAGTACATTGAAGAGGTATACCGAGGCCCGATCCCCCTAGGAGAAGCATTCACAGATGAACAGAACCAAGTAGGGGAAGACAACCGTGGACCAAGGATACTAAGAAGCGAATTTGAGAGAGCAGTTGGAGACCTGAAGAATGGAAAGGCGCCAGGAGAATTAATCAAAGGACTTGGTGGAAAAGCACGAGACACACTATATGGAATAATCCAAGATTGCTACGAATCCGGAAAGCTGCCAGAAGAATTCAAGAGGAGCTCAATAGTGACCATACCGAAGAGAGCAGGGGCTGAGAAATGCGAGGAGCACCGAACCTTGAGTCTAGTGTCACATGCCTCCTAAATCCTTACTCGGATAGTAGGCAGAAGAATTGAAGGAAAGATTGAAGATAACCTGTCAGAAAACCAATTTGGATTTTGGAAGAATAGGAGGACAAGTGAGCCAATACTATGCCTGAGACTACGGGCAGAGAAAATGATCCACGTGAGCAAGCCATTGTATATAGCCTTCGTAGACTTGGAGAAGGCATTCGATAATGTCGAATTGTCTGTTGTTCATTATCATAAGATGTTCAATACTATGGAAAAACTAAGCTTGGACTACGATGACAGAAGAATCATCTACCAGCTCTACAAGGACCAGGTGGCCACAATACCCACGCAAGATGGAAGAAATATGGAGGCAAAAATTAACAAAGGGGTCCGACAAGGATGTAACCTGTCACCAGCACTCTTCAATATGTTCATGGAAGAAGCAATAAAAGAAATAGAAGAACAAGGAATCAAAGTGAATGGAGAAGAAATTAACATGCTACGCTTCGCTGATGATATCGCGATCGTAGCATAAAACGAGGAAGACCTACAGAACTCACTGAACACAATTGAAAAAGTGTTCCAGGAATACAACCTGAAAGTCAATAAGAAGAAAACCAAGATACTTGTGTGCGGAAGAGAGAAAGTAGTGCCCGACGTCCGCCTCAAAGGAGAAAAATTGGAGCAAGTGGAATCATTCACCTACCTCGGGAGCACCATTACCTGGGATGGAAGAAGCACGACAGACATCAAGCGTCGAATAGCCCAAGCTAAGACGGCATTCATAGCCAAAAGGCCACTACTCTGCTCGAAGAGCATAAGATTGGAGACAAGTAAGCAGTACGTGAAAACATTCGTGTGAGCAGTGGCACTCTACGGATCAGAAGCATGGACCATTGGAAAAACTGACCAGAAAATAATGGAAGCCTTTGAGACATGGTGCTGGAGGAAGATGCTAAAGATCAAATGGACGGATAGAGTGAGAAACGAGGAGGTATACAGAAGAATTGGAGAAGAATGAACACTGTGGAGTACCATACGCCAAAGAAGAACACGGTGGGTTGGCCAGTTTATGAGAGACACCGATTTCATAAGAATCATAATGGAGGGAAAAATTGAAGGGAAAGTCCCCAGGGGAAGACCAAGAGACAAGTACTTGGGGCAAGTCAAGTGGTATACGGGGAAGAAGAACCATAGGGAAGTGAAGGAACTGGCATGGGATAGGGCCAAATGGAGGGCTGCAGTATACCAATCCTAGGATTGTAATACTATGATGATGATGCTCTTAAAAAGTGAAACAGCTATTGAAACAAGTTTGTAACCACTTTGTTAAAACGTACTACGGAACATACATATACTTATTTGAAAGTGAAGAGTGGAAGATAGTTTTACAGGAAAATGGATGCTTAAATTGTTTGCGATGAAACTCCGTTAGTTAGCATAGGCACATTATGTTGGAAGGATGAATATTTAATAGATGAAAATGTTCACCAGTAAATACATCCAAAATGAGGTGAAGAAGGAAAAGATTATAGAAAATCTGTTCAAACTAGAAGTCAAAAACCTTTTCAACATAACATCTTCTTGAAAACAATAATTGAATAAAAATTGAAAGAGAAGAATTTTCGAGGAAGGACATGAATATTCAAACAACTTACGGCAGACGTTAAAGTAACCCGACGGACGCGAATGCGCGTCCGATATGCGTTGCCAAGATACCGAAGGACGTGCATTCGCGTCTGTTACCTACTGACCGATTACTGATTACTGACCTTTACTCCTTTGGCATAAAAGCTAAGGAGGCGAATTCACGTCTTTAATAAATAAGCGAGTTTTGTTATTAAAAATTTTTTTAACTAATTTTAAATAATATATAAGTGACTGGCCAAATTAATATGGCAGAAAGCACCTTCCGTTTCTCGTGATTGCACACTAGAAATATTCCGGGTTTAATGTGTTAAGCAAGGACAAAGTCATCAGTAGAGGAAAGAAGTAATAGGGGGATCTGCGACGAACTAATCATATTTAAGTTGTTACTTCTGATTGGGCCGTGCCTTTTCAAATTTAAATGTGTCTAGTTCCATTAGCTATTTTTGACGAAAGTCTTTTACCGTGCTTTAATTATTAATCTCAGCTGGTCAGTTTTTGATGAGTTAAGATGAACATGTTATTTGCCTGTAGTTCAAGCTGAAAACAATTTACGCTACGCTAAATGTGCTCACATAATCATATTTTAAACGGCTTCCAATTATTTCTTTGCTTAATGTAGAAGTTTAAATATTTAATCCGAGGGTTTGCCGTTTTTACATGTGGTAATCAATTATTACTTTAAGCCGTTTAGTTCGAAATTAAAGATTTTGGAGGCCTTGAGAAAATATTTAAGGGGATTAACCTCTGTTTACTACTTGTAATTTGAAATCGTATCGGTGTATGTGCCAGTTCCATAAGCAAGGCATTATATGGGACGTAGGTATTTTTTTATCAGCACAAAGTCGCTGACATAAATTTTCAAGGTAGAGTTTTCCTATTTTTGAAGATGCTTTACAGTTAAAGAAGTAACGTTGCCATATTCATCGTCTCCCATATTCTCACGAGTGGAAATGTTACGCCGGATCCTTGACAACTTCATGAAGTTACAAAAGCTTATTTTCGAGACCCATTAAACACTTGATATGATGGATGCGCCCAAGCCGGTGGCGTCAAAATCCCTCGGAATGCCGAGAGATGGTCCGGAGGTCCCACCGGGAAATGAGCAACTCTTTTCCGGGAATGGAGGTGGAAAGCCAAGGGCCTTATGAGTGCCAGGTAAAACAGCATTAACGGCAACGCTGAGGATAAGGCCCCCGGGAGAAAGCTGGGCCTTCTTTTCGTCCGAACAGATTGAGTGTCCAATGCCATTTCTGGGAGTTGGGATCCGGCTCTTTTGGCAACGAATTAATGGACTGCGTCATCTCCTTAATGGCGAACGCTAGCTCTTCAGTTTTGAAATCCCTTCGAAAAACAACGCCTCAGGGACTTAATATGTGCCGTTCTCCCCCTCCACCGGCGTGATTTAAAGTTTTCTTAATCAAATGATAAGTGCCGCTATCAATCAAGAGTCGTGATCTTTGAAACAGATGGTTTTCATGGCGCCTCGGAGATACCTGAATCCGAGTAAAAGATGTTGTATCATGGTACGTCATCGCTTTTTGTGTTAACAAATTTCTTGGAGTTGGTCCTACGATTCACATTTGGCTATTTTGTTTGAAAAAATGAAACCTAATTGCGCCCATACTTGTCCCTATGTACTTTTTAAGTTCTAAAATAACTAATTAATGCATGTAAAAATCTCCATATATATATATATATACCCATCACACAATTCCCTTTCGGGGCGAGCTAAGTCAAAGAACTTAGTCATTGCTGTTAGGCTTAGTTAACTGATTCTTTTTAAAATATTTCTTTCGAATCCTCCTATCCTAACATACCTCTATCCCTTTTCTTACACTCATGCATTGCTACATTCACGCACTCCTATCCTTAAGACTCCTAAAATTCCTTCTCTTTAGAGTCTCTTCCATCACATACATCCACGACTTTCTTGATCTACCCCTTCCTTTGCAGCTATAAGTCAAAAATGTAATTTGAAAATACATTTGATGCTGTACATCCTAATTTATATAACTTCCTCACCATGAAAATTTTAAATATTTTTCAACAGTAAAAATCAACAAACTGCAAGAATAAAGGCTCTATAATTTAGATTAAAATGATAATTTTTTCAAAGTTCCATTTTTCGTAGGTCCTTAAACGATGTCTTGTCGTGCACCAATCTTTGTGTAACCAGCTTATCTGTGGAAAAATGTATTTTTAAAATAAACTGATTTTTTTACGAAACTTGATTTTTTTATTATAATTTCGTAAATTACATTTATCTTTGAAATTACAAATTAAGGTGTTTTTTCAACTGACAAGGTTTTCAATTCTTCATGCTGGTTTGTTATCTTTTGCTGTTTACAAAGTTATATTACTATCGATTCAACAGTATCACATTTCGTCTTATAGTATTGTTTGGCGTTGTTTTTGGGATTCATGTTTAATGATTTTACCAATTATGCATTTATTTTAATGTGTTTATCATTAAGAGGCTTTTTCAACTTTAGGCAATATGCGATGATTCATTCATAAACCTTGTTTTGAGATATTTCGCTATGTATCAAGCCAAAGCCATTCTCTCATCATATTTTTAGTACTATGGGAATTTCAAAATCACTAAGAACGCACCAAAGTCATGGTACGCCGTCACGCGCACAGGTGCAAAGATATACACCAAAGGGGTGACAATCATTTGAATTAGTTAAATCTACTTGGTTTATGAATTGAATTCCTGAACTCGAAGTAACATCGAGAATATGGATTATTGATTGCTTTCACCGCAGTGGTATTGGCGTAGCCATAATATTTAGGTATATATGGAATGGTAACACGTACACAATTCCAAATATTGTGTGCTTATTGTTCTAATGCTTATCATAGAATATTATTAAATAAAGCTCCTTTGTTATGGAAACAAGTTTACCTCGCATTGTAGCTGAATTTTACCGCTAAATTTATCCCCTGAGAGATTTCCATCAATGAAATGATGGCGCATGATTTCCCCTTAAAGATGTAAATGAACTAATACAAATAAATGTGGCATTTCAAAAGTATCCTGCTAATCTGATCTTGAGTTACAGTCCGTCTTAGGGAAGTAGCTTAATAAAATAACGGGAGTTTTGTTTGCGGAACAAATTAAATTAGTTGCAGATCAAACAACTTTTATCAGTGAATTTAGGAAAGCGCTGACACAAGAATCTTCTTCATGTCATTGTAATGGGCTTTAACTTTCAATGAATGTCATGAGATTTAGAAGTGAAAAACTGCCAAATTATTCAACAAATACTTTGCCATAAACGATTTAAGTATCATTTCTTATCGTTTAAAAGAACACATAGTTCTCCTCTATCTTTCATCATGCGTGTTTATTCAAGGAAACTTAAGTGCCGTTCCCCAGATGGTACCTCAACAGCCGAGGTGATGACACTCCCTACCGATGGCTTGCTAGTTCAAAGCATTTTATTTTTAGCGCTATGTATTCTTCCTATTGAAAAAAAAATCCCTGTCTCTATAATGTCTAACCCATTTCTTTCTCTCTCCTATTTCAGGTTAGTGTTCCTAAATCCTGATCAACCTGATAAAGCCACATCGGTGACGCCAGCACCCACAGTGATTGCGTGAGTCTCACGTTTCCACACCCTTCTAGGTATATCTCCTATATCTAACTGGATGCACGAACTCTCCGGCCTATTAGGAAAGAATCCCGAACCATTTTTTCCTCCGATCGAAATCTTACCTCAAACCGCTGTGCAGCCTTTCATTATAAGAGAACAGATTGGAATACGTAATCCCTCTCCACGACTAATCCCTTTACTCGCCGTCTAAAATTGACCGTGCGAGTGCAGTTATGAAAGTTAATGCATATCGGCGAAATTAGTCATAATGGCGCTTGAGAGACCTGGCTACACCAAAGCTTTGGTGAAGAATAAAAAAAGGGCATTCCTTGACACAGATATTTCTTGACGCGGTCAGACCTTCGAATATCTATTGCAATTCCATACGCCGTACCCGATCACGCGTCCGTATGAAATCTTTTGAGTGGGATGTTAGATCCTGTGGCACACATATGTACGCCCTCAATTATAGATCACGTTCCGCTCGGCCACGACACTCTCGGGTCCATCTCCATTGTATCGACTATAGATTGACAGTCATAGACGGAACTTGTGAAAACTAGAGCGAAAAGTTTCTCTAGCCTTAATCAAGACCGTTACGAATTTCATTTTTTTAAATAAGAATTTGTAAGGAGCGAAGATATATAAAATATTCACACACACACATGCGCATCACACCATTTCTTATCGGGTTAGGCAAAGTCAAGGAATTTAGTTGTTGTCGCTAGTACTAGAAAACTGGCTCCATTGAAATAATTTCCTCCATAATACCCTATCCTTGCAAATCACTTTCGTTTCACATAAACTCGTGAATTGGTTCACATACGCTCTCATATTCTTAAGACTTATAATATTACTCTTCTTCTGAGTCCATTCTACCACATTCACCCACGACTTTCGTGGTCTACCTCTTCCTCTCAAACCATTCACTCTACCATCGTATATCTGCTTCGTTATTCGACTCTCTTCTACCCTCTCGACATGGCCAAACGAACGATGTACATTCCTCTCGTATGAGCATCAATTAAATAGATGTCTTTTACTGGAGCATTCAACCCACATTCTTTCATCACCCACTTATTCCAAACTTATCCATACTACTTTTACCGCAATCACTTCTCAGGTATCTCATTCCCATTGCATTTAGCCTACTCTTATGCTTATTCTGACATAAAATTGGCGGTTTACGGCGTGGATTTGTGGAATTTACTGATAATTGTGAATAAAAGAGTAGTGCTTTGTTTTCCACATAAATTTAATACAATACGACCATGGCTTCGACTTGACGTTCTGAAGATGACGTAAAGTCGAAACCTTGGTTGCACTGTATTAAATTTATGTGGAAAAAAGCACTACTTTTTCATTTACAATTATTCTGACATACCTACTCAGGTTTCGCTGCCGTGTAATAAAGTCGGGAGGAAAATACCTTTTTAAACTGCGATTTTCGCTTCCCTAGACAAACACTCAATCCTAGATATGCTCCGCATACTACCCAAGACTTTCCAACCGGTATTCGCGCGCGATATAATCTCTTAATATATGCGTCCTTAGAAAAACTATATAGTAATATTAGTGGCCCAAAAGTTATAGGAACGGCATACCATTCACGCCTACATAAATCACGTGTCGGACCCATCATTGCAAACGATACAGAAACGAGAGCTGAAAATTTACGCATTTAAATATCGTTGAGAACATCTAGTCTTTAAATGGGAGGTGATAATATTGATTTCTTCATCCATTCCTTTTGGGCTTGCTCCCCCTACATTCTTCAACATAGACAAGGGTTAATAATGAGATGCTTTTAAAAGGAAGCGGTGAATGTTTTGGAAATTTTGGAATGTTTGTAAAAGTACCAATTAATTCTAATCAAAAGCAATATTCTATGAATAAAATAAAAATGTTAACTCTATATTCTTTCTTCTAACTCTTCTCTCAATCTCGTGTGACCACTATTTCTAATTAATGATAGCAAAAGAAGCAAAGTGAACTCTCCATTCTCCTATTCCTTAAGATGGGAGAACAGTGGCTAGTTTATGGGGCATGTTACTTGCAGTAAGCGACTTTGGACGTAAATTATAGGTGCACACAGTTCTGCAGGTCCGCTTGCAGAACTTTTCAAATTTTTGGCAAGTCGCTTGCAGAAGCGCATTGTTGGCAGTGTAAACAGCAACCAATCTGGCTCTGCACTTACCTTAAAAAATGAAGCCAGGAAAATTAAAATTAATCGGTCGATTACTGTCTTTGTTTTCTTCCTCCTTATCCTTTGCCGATGGCATTCTCTTTTTGAGCTCCTAAAATCAACCCTTGAGGCGTTTTATGCGAAGGAAGCAAAGTTTTACGAAGAGCCCCATCCATTGGAGTCCCCCCGAATCTCTTTCTTCTTCCACTAACACAATGACTCAGCATCGCCGGAAAGGGAAGAGCCTCCTCTCACGTTGATCTCACGGCGACCTTGCGTTCCTCTCCACTACCGGGAGAATGATGCGATATGACGATATTCTACGGCTTATTCAGTCTGGATAATAATCGTTTTTACCTCGATATCCTTCAATAATCCGCTACACCGCTATAAAAACGATACATATTGACTACTTATTACTATTACTACGTTGCTCTAAATAATCTAATTGCCATTTATATTCTATTAGAAACTAAAATTATGTTACTGCTAAGATGAACTACCTATTGGAGCAGTAGCTGTGTCTTGCTTTTCGATAAATTGAAAAACGTATGCAAGTTACTCTAAAATTGTATGAGAATATTAGAGATTTCAGTCATCTAGTGAAACCGTCAACCAAAAATTTGCATTTCTTCAGAATAATGTTTGTTAGTAAACAATTGAAAGCAACGCATGGATTCAAAATGAAAAAAATCGTTTCTTTTTTAAATACGTTTGCATCTTTAGGATATCTGTCCTCATGTAAATGTTTTAAATATTTACGAAAATAGACGTAGTTGTATTGAACAAATGCAGCAAAGTAAATTATGAACGGCGGGCAATCAAACGGCTGATAAATATGCCATGGATCGTTCAGCAACATTCACACCATTCTAAAAGTTGAATAATAATTGATAACTTCCCTTAAAGAATAGTTTCTCTTTCTTGGACGAATAAATATTCGCAGCTACTCATTCTTCGTATATTCTTTGATCGTACTGTCCAATATTGAATTTCTAAAATAGACATGAAGCATGACTCCATGGGTAGTAGTATTATTTTAGTTGAACATGCTTCGACGGCTAAGGTCATTTCGCACATACAGTCTGCCGCTTGCAGGCAGGGCCAACTGGACTCAGACAATAGCAATAATAATTGCGTTTTAATTTCATCAATAGTATTTAGGACAAGAATATTTATCACCATTTACAATAAATTTGAACAGTCACGAACATCCATGTCCTGGGAGGTGTAAATTTCCTACCCCATCGGGATTCGAACCCAAGACCTTCGGATTGGCAGGAGAAGACTTTACCCCACCGCCACCGAGGCCTGCAATGGGGAATTATATTATCGATTTGGCTTATAATAAGATGTAGGGCTTTATTTCTTTAGAATGACCTGCTCAAATTTCCAAAGAAATTATTTCACTGAGCTACTAATGCGAGAAACCTGCGCATTGAATTGTACCAGTATTAGAATAAGCTTATGCCAATGAACGGCGTATTATATACTTTCATCGAAATTAATTCCTTGGAGGTGTTCGACATATTTAAAAAATTGTCCGATGGGGATTTGTAGTTGGGATCAAGTTTTTCATTTCATGAAAGTCTCTGGCTTGCATTCTAATGTATGCATTAAGGCCAAACATCAATTAATAATGTCGGTCTTAGAAACCTTCTCCCCATTTCTTAAGTCCGATCGGAAAAGTAAAGAGGATTAAGTGCTTTCTCGTTATCTACAGACTTAATGGATTAATCACGTCTATATTATTTTCATGTCCGCTTGACTTGTCAAGCATATCTACTATGCTGCTTGTCAGACACATCCGCTGGTTTATTTTTTCATATAATCCGTCGAATATGAGAAACCTAGTGTGCTTGTGAAATCAGTGAGGGTACACTTTGAAGTACTTGCCAATTTTATTGAGGAGGATTGCTCCATTTAGGAGAAAGCCTGAGGATTTTACATGTACCTTCTCTTTTTAAATTACCATTCCAATTCAAGAGTTGATATGAGACTGAGATTACAAAGGAGGGAAATAATCCGGAACAATCCAGAAACAGTTTTTTTACTTCATTTCACCCATATTTGGCCTTTTCTTACAAAATTTCTTCACTATCTCCCTTTCTTTACTCTTTCGCCAGTATTCCTTCATTCTCTGACTCACTATTACTCGTTCTTATAATGAAATACACTTGTTTTTTCACGTTTTCTCTTCAGCCAGATCCTTCACCACCGGATGTTGGAGGGGTGTGGGGAAACCCCTCTCCCCCTCTCCAACCATCCCACTAAAATTTCTCCTGCCCCATCCTACACTGAAGTATATATTTCCCTTGGAGTCTGTAAAATAATGTGTATCTGAAGATGACGCCTATGCGTTGAAACTGGTAGTACCGGATAGAAAATTTAGAAAAATCATACTTTATGTGTATTATAATTATAAATACAGAATTTACCCATTCCTCAACATTTAATACAAAATCGTATGTGCAATTTTATACGTGACGGGAATAAAGGTACCCCTTCGGGGAACCTCCGTTTTGGAGTTACCGACTTGTTCATCAACAGATACAAAATTAATCTGTTGAACATGAGTTGATGTTGTCTCTTAAACTACGTAATTATTTTCTTTGATACTCGTATAGATGCCATACTGAACTATGTGCAGTATTTACCAAAGCCACTATTAAATAACGTATTCATGAATACTGCTAACGTAACAAAAAAGATGGAACTACCGAAAATATAATGTATAATAATTTAAAAAATATCTTTGGCACATTCTCATTGGCGAATAGTTATTGTTTTAAACTATTAAGGTATTTACAATTATTTTTAATATTAGCAACATTTTTGGGTAGTGTTATCATTCATCTATCGCACGTTTTTTTTTATCTGTATCAAAAATTGAGTTTGACGTGACCAAATAGACGGGGTAAATGGTAAATGAAGAAGTTTTTGCAGATTAGTATTCGAGAAAAGGACGATAGTATACAAAACTATAGGTACAGAAAAGAAGAACCATATAGATTGAGCATACCCTGAGGCCCATTGTGTTTGTGAGCAATATAATTGAAGAAGAAGTTCTATGAATGGTCCTAAAAGGAAGGCAATGAGAAAAATACCTACATGGACGAAATGAATAGGAGAATATGTACCTACATGGAAGAACTACTTGGGAGTAAGGGAAATAAGGAAGAAAGTAGGGCTGCAGTCTACCAATTTTAGGATTCAACGACCAATGAATAAGTTGATTCCACAAATTATCATTGTTCGTGTGTGTGCTTTGGCATCATCTAAATCTCTCGTCTCCAGCCTTACGCGAGCGGTGGCCCACAGAGTCAAGAGCGTTGAACCGGAGTATCGCTTTCCACGCCCTCACCTGTCACTTCATTTTCCTCCACCAGTCCCCCCGCTTCCCTTAAATCCCACTCCCCCCCGTACACTCGATGCTTTTACAGATTGCGTTCTACTTTGTTATTCCACCGCAAGGTTAAGTTACAGGAAGAGTAAAAGGATATAAGCCTGTTGGAAGGTATTGGGTGACAGTCGAAGAGGAAAAGATTTACGCTGGAATATTTACTTCAGAAGAAAGGGTGGACGAAATGAATAACTAGTCGATTGGAGAAGTTTCTTAATATTTGAGGATGGTGACGCGGAGTTTTGCTAGTAAGTATAACTATATTAATTCCTAGCTATTTTTGTGATTAAATAGCATATAGCAATCGTTTTAATGAAAAGTTTTTAGTTCATGTTGACATGATAATATGTAAGCTCAATTAAATAAATTGTTTAAGTAAATGAATTACATGCCTCGAACTCGTAAAGGAGTATATGGGCATGAGACAGAGCATATGGAGGGAATAAAGCAAATGAAGAGTGAAAGCAAAGTAGTCGTTTCACAGGAGGTAAATAACTATAGGAACTCTACGGAATATTAGGAAGAATAATGTATTAGTCAAAGTGAAGTTGTTGTTTGTTTCTGTTCTATGTTCTCCCATATGATTCACCAACATGAGAGATTTGATAGTCATAAATTATAAAAAAATGTCAGTGAAGATTTTTACTCGGAGTATTACCGAATCGGTATGATGAATTGCTATTATTGTAAGTAATATATATCACTATTGAGAACACGTACGCAAGTCTTCACGAAATCTGAACATATGCGAAAGTCGCTCCAACCTCCTTAAGGGTTAAAGATTTCTCGTATCCTTTCCTCAATGGTAGTGGACGTCTCAAGCCTTCCCAAGTCCCGGGTCGTCCCTTGCTCCTCACATGAGGTGATAATTCCTCCTCCCCCTTAACTTCCTCCTCATCTGGCTCTTTTGAACACGGAGCGATACCTCATCCACTCTCTCCCAACACCGCGAATTGAGACGACCGCCTGCTTGACTGGGCGAGAGACGGCCGTGGGTTAGCAGAGAAGGATTCCCCGTCCACGCTACCCCCATCGAACTCAACAACAAAACTAGAGCGGCATGCTATCAGCGTAAAGCCTGCCTTGCGTTGCCATTGTCAGCTCCGTGCTGGCCTCTTAATGGGGAACCACCGTAAAATAACTTGATTTTATTCAAGTTCCAACGTCGCTTTGAGCTGAAAACTTTTCCTAAAAGAGCCAGCGTCGCTTCCAGCGACTCTTTTTCCGATGGCTGTCATTGTGAGTATCAACGTAATAAAAAGGATATTATGTTTAATTCCCTATTTTGTACGCCACGTTATATTTTGATATAACTTTTCCATATTGATCCAATTTTATTATTTTTACGTTTATTTATATGCTGACATACTAATTTAAATACCCTAGCAATTACATATTGCACTACACGCACAGCAAAATACTATATTTTTCCCATGTTTGAACCAAATATTTCCAGGTCAAGTCGTGAAAATCATGGAAATTAATGCGGATTGTAGGGGGAGCATTTTATTTCTTCGGCATATATTTATGATACAATACAATTAATATTATGAAGATTGGACTGATTAAAAACGTTTGAATTTTATTTTTCTAGTGCTTTATTAAGACATACTGGTCTATTACTGTACTATTACACTGGTCTGCACTGGTCTATTACAATTACTGTAGTTTTATTTAAGTACTACACTATGAATTTAGGTAATTAAGTTCAAACACACTAGTTTGGTTTTTTATCGCCCATTGCTTAAGATTAGCTCCATTTTTACGGCCGCTATTGCTTGATTATTTACGTGAGAGATCTTTCATGCCACAGTCGGAGAAGTGAGCCATTGGTGGACTTGTGATGTTCTTTCAATGATATTCTAAAAATTATTGGTCCGAGCTCGTGTATCTTATTCAAATATTTGCTTGAAGAAAAATTACTGTCCGAATGAAGATTGGCTTTCAGATATTACGATATAATGACATACATTCCCATTAAGCCATTCCCTTTCGGTGCAGGGAAAGTCAAAGAATTTGGTTATTGCCGTTAGACCTAGAACACTGGCTCCCTTTTAATAATTTCCTCCATAGTTTCATATCCCTATGTACCACATCCGATTCTCTTACACTCATGCATTGCTTCATACACGCTCTCCTATTCTTAAGAATCCTAATATTCATCCTCTTTAGAGTATCTTCTACCACATTCACCCATGAGTCACCTCTTCCTCTCACACCATCCACTCTTAACAGATATCATATATCTGTTTTATTATTTGACTGTCTTCCATTCTCTCGACATGGCCAAACCATCGAAGCACACTTTTTTCATTTGCATATGCCCATTACTGAAGCATCCAACCCACATTCTTCCCATTCCCCCTGCATTTAGCCCACTCTTATGCTTGTACTCACATTCCACTGTTTTGCTGCCATTATATAACGTCGGGAGGAGAACACTTTTGTAAATTGTGATTTTTTCTTCCCTAGATAATTGTACGCGTAAAAACGAGACCAAATCGATTGATATTTATGAGGAGCCATATTTCCATCGTTACTGTCTTAAGTAACGTTTCCTCCCGAGACGATTCATGAGTACGATGGTCGATGCATGGGTAGGTGGTGTGAGCGGTGGGCTGGGATAGGAGAGGTGGTGACCGCGGGGGTGTCGAGAGGGTTGGCGGGGAGGGGGGTGGAGGATAAGCGGGGGGGATTGGTGCTGAGGGGGCCGGGAGTCGAAGATGAGGGGGCAGCAGCCCCCCGCCCCATTGTTCGTTCTCGAGAGCGCTCCGCGCTGTGCGTGATCTCTCTCTGAGGCTGAGCGAGGAAGATGACGCTCGCATATATGCAGGCGTTCGCTGTTAAGGAGGGGGATGGGAAAGGGAGTGAATGAGGCGGTGGGTGGCAGGATGAGGCGTGCAAGGGTGATCGACCGAGGCCGTCCCCGCCTCAGCTGGACGAACTACGGCGATTTTTGCGCACTTGAGAAGGACGAAAGCCTGGGTGTATGGGGATTGGGTGACGGAGGAGGATTAAAGTGTCATACTGGAGTACTGCTAAGTGGTGCACCTCACGAGAGGATTCGCGCTCCAATGCCTACATTATTCACGAAATATTGCCTTCTTTATTTTCCGATAAAATTACCGTATTTGTGATAAAAAGCACTTGAATATACATATTAACTGTGCACTACAGTCATTCAATCCTGAGAATGGTTGACTGAAGCCCTCCATTGTACCCTGTCCTCTGCTCAACGCCGGCCCAAGGAGAGGGCAAAAGCCACAAGCGGCCGGTTTTATGAGGCGTCTGCTATGAAAAAATGTGAAAAGGGATACAGAAGCATGGAAATCGAAAGTGTTACTTCCTGCTTTTATTTTCGCCCAAAATGACCTTCTTTAGTTCTTCATATGATAAGTGACTTATTCTCGTTCCCATGCAGATGAATTTATGCACCAGTTTTAAAAGCCAGCCGTGAATGTATTTGTCGCTTCCTCACGCGTGGTTATCCATACAAAATTGCAATGCAATATTTAGTGTATGATTTTCCTTCGTTAGAAACGGTGCTATTAGAATGAGAAAAAATAATTTAAAAAAGAACATTTTGCGTGCGGTAACTTGGAATGAATAAGATAATAACTGAAATTATAATAGCCTTTATCTGTTTATCTTTATAATTTTTTTTCATCTGAACTTTATCATTAAAGTTCCTGCGTGATAAATTTTAGGATAATTACTTCTCAGGTAAAATTTAGAATTATGGAAACTTCGTTCGTTTCTTTAAAGACTTACATAACCTCGCGTTGGTATACGTTACCAACACGCTGTTCTATAAATCACAATCGGTAAAAAATTCTTTATTATGCTTGGCCAAAGAAAATTTTGCGTACAACTGCAAAAGAGCTTAGGCTGGCCCTTCCCCTGCTGACTTATATTTTCCCTTCCAGCTCTTCTGTTTCATATCCCGTTTCACCTCGTTCTTCTTCTTGATCTTCTATTTTTCCCATCAAATTTGATTCTCACAAATCTGGTGTCTCAAGTTATTGAATACAGTTATATTCATGCCAACGTTTCCATTTATTATTAAACCTTCTTCAGGGCTTAAAAAAAATACAATGGAACTTTTTACAACCAGGGTATTATTTTAGATATTTTATTTGTAAAATTTACTGCAATTTAACATACATTTATAAATTGGTATTATTTTAAACATATATTACATTGAACGTATTCGCTAATGGAGACATTTTCTAATTCTTTTGAATGTGAAGTGTAAATTCGTTGTCATATTGATGTCTTTAATTAAATCGTAGCTGTTTAAATCTCCATTGTTTTTAACCCTGATGAAAATTTTAAAATAAATCGACATGTGGATAATTACATAAGGGTCATTAAAAAGTAAGACTATACCCTCAATGAATGACAGTACATAGAGCTCCAACTATCCGATATCCAACTATACGTTTCGCCAATCATCTGGATCGTTTTGAGGGGAAAATCGTCGAAAATCGGCTTTTTACATTCATGGCAATAATCTATTTGAATTATATAATCAATTAATTCTAATAAAATTATTTAATAATTAATTAATTAAACTAATTCTAATATTACATTCTATCTTTTATACCGCTGATTTCTTTCGGCAGTTATTGGTTGCAGTACATAAGTTTCTTTAGTGTTCTGAAATCAATCCGTAGCGATATGTTAAAAGACGCAATCTTCTCGCGAACAATCAATGTTCATTTGTCGTGCGCCGTATTGGGCCATTCCTATAGCGAAACTATGTTGTGCAGCGACAGTGCTACTGCCTAATCAGACGATAAGTCATGGGCCTTTCACTCGCAAATGTAAATTACATTGTTTCGGTAGTCATTAAATTAAGACATTATGCATAAACTTTGCTTCTTTCAAAAAAAATGCATTTTTGACGAGTTATCCAATTATCCGGATGGGGTCCGGGACCAATTGATCCGGTTAATTGGAGTTCTCTTTTACCACGAAGAAAATTTGAATCAGTCTCTTCGATAGGCTGAGAGGATATTTACGTGTATTGATGTCTGGCTCAAACTAACGTAATATTTCCCGAGTGCCATCCGAATGTCGGAGTCCGCTCCTTTGTCCGCTGGGGCTGACCTGCTCTCGACTGGGCGACCGTCACATCGCGTGCTGCGGGGATGGAAACGCCACCACCTTCGACCACGCTGTTCGGGCAAGGAGGTGGTGAACGGGGGAGGTCGTGCGGTGCTGTGTCCCGTTGGTGCTGGACGGAGAGTAGAGAGGGGTGTGTGTGTGGCCGAGGTTGGTGATCCCTTCCTCCTTCCGTGCGTGGTGACCACATTGGTGCCTGTGGTGATCGAGGTGCTCTGCCATCTCGGCCCTACTGGCTTTTAAAATCGCACGGCGACGTTGGCTTGGACGATCTAACTCGTCTCCCCATATTGCGTTTCGCGGCACGCAAGCCGGTGGTAGGCTGACGGTCATTTTTTTTCGAGGATGTAGTTTTTTTCCTGAGGGAAAGGAACGGAGGTGAGTTCGCGTAAACTGAGAAGTCGTGCTTCCGAATCCGTTATTATGCGCGGGGAATCCGACCATCTTCATCAACTGATGTCGTCTTCAGGCTCTTGTTTCCGTGTTAACTTTGGCGGAAACGAAAAACTTATCCAATAAAAAGGCTTATTTTTCCATTAAATTGTGCAAACAATAAATTGCGTGGATTTTTTTAGGCTCTCGAAATTATACGAAGGCTATTTCTCGAGATAGGATTGCATATTGATTGGGTATGTAAATTGAAAATCATTGGTTGAATAAGTAGATCATGTAGTGGAAGAAGCTCTTAAGAGAATGAATAGTAGGAGTCTTAAGAACAAGATACCGAGAATGAAACTGTGTATAAATATGATGAGAGCAAAATAGGTACGTAAGGATAGGGCGTTATGGAGGGAATAGTTATATAAGTGTCAGTTTCCATAGGCATACCAGGTATTGGGGTATCCTCACTTGGGGAGGCGTTTACGTATCAGGTAGGTAGGTAAAGGCAATGGTAAAGGATATTGCAATTCGCCATAAAACAAAACATTCTTGACCGGGTTTTGAACCCGGATCTCCTATTACCGGTCAATTGTGTAAGCTAGTTACTACCAAACGACCATGCAAGAAACCTGACCAGCAATTGGGAGATCCGGGTTCGAATCTCCGCCGAGTCAAATGATCTTTTAATAGCGAATTTCAGGACTTTGGTGTATATTTGGTGCAACCGTGCGCGTGACTGCGTTCCGTAGGTACCATTTGCGTATTCCGCAGCGATTAGGAAATAAAAGGAAAATCTCCGTTGTCATTGGTTTGAGATACTGGGGACAACACACAGTGGCATTGACATCTGTCAAGCTCATCAATCCCTACTTGTCCTTGGCTCCTCTGAAATTCTTGGTCCGAATTCTCACCGCATGAAAACCGCGAAACTCTACCTCAGAAGCACTCTACCTCAGAAGCAGCCGTTTGAAGTGTCAACTAATTTTCTGCGCCTAAAATCCACCGTGTTTTTCCGTGCCAAACTCCAATCTCTCTCAGTTCATCTTTTCCGGAAATTTTAGCCCTTGAAACAGCTGGAGTGACCGCAAACCCTTTACCACAACAACTGAACAGGTCACAACTACAGTCACCTTTTACAAAATCCATGACACTTTTGCTCAAATTTATGAATCCTTCTCCTGTCAAAAGATCTTCCTCGATCCGGACCATGACCTTCAGGACAAACCCATCTTATATATACCTAGGTCATCGTCCTTTTTCACCACAAATCTCTCAGATAAAAATACGGGATTGGATACCTCGAGTTACTATCCTGGATGCGGATAAGAGATAATATCATCAGTATTGTTTTGCCTCCCTTTAGCAATATTGTGTAGACTGCCTTTCAAAACTTCCTTACACGCATACAACTAAATTATAATGCATAATTCCGAAGATAACTTATAAAGAACAGTGTGAAATTGTCCGTTATAGCATAAGTTTATAGTTTAAAAATATCAACAAGTAAAACAATACACAATGGCTTTCAAAAGTCAAACACTCTCTTTGGTCCAAAATTGTCATTGATACTCAAGGAATAGAACAGTTTGATGATTTCATTTTTCTTTGCTACAACGCCTCTTACATCTATCCCAGAGATAAAGACACCAAAATAGTCTGTTTTCAACAGATGGTAGGAACATTAAACTGTGCACAGTTGAAAGAGGTACCTACGCTCAGACATTATTTAAAAACGTACAAAACAGTGACAATTTCAACATTGCTATGCGGCTCTGAAACATCCGGGCATTATCATCAATCCAAATTTGAGGGATAGATGAAACTGAAATGTAATTACTAAGACCTTTGGGTAGCAATTCTCTCTACAACCACAAACTAAATGAAGATATTTGGTCAGTGATAAACATCCCGACCATCACGAAAACAATTGGAAAATATCGTTAAAAAATGGCATGAGTATATTTTAAGGAAGTAAAAAAAAAGATTTTCTCAGATACTTCTAAACTACAGACCAACTAAGGAAAGTGATTGCGGACGACCAAAGTAATCTCTACTTTGGTCGTCCGCAATCACTTTCCTTAGTTGGTCTGTAGTTTAGAAGTATCTGAGAAAATTGCACTCGGAGGGACCAGCTTCTAACCTGAAGCGGAACAGCCCATATGGCTTAATCATTGACACTTATTGGTTAATATATTTATTTAGGGAACATGAAATATTTGAAAATGGTGCAATTGCGATTCTGGTAAGATTTTGTCTCCATTGATCCAAGTAGGCACATGTATTTGATTTTCCTCTAAATATTTTAAAATGGAGTGTCCATTAATTAAAAACTCATGCACACACACACAACACATTAAAACAACTTTTTATTGGCACGTAGTAACAAAGTACAAATACTCGTCCATTACTAAGTAATTATACTGAAACAAAATTAATTTTAAATTTAATTATGTAACGTATTATATTGCTAAATTAATATTAGTATTTTATAGTGAACTTTAATAGGTCAGCAAATTATTTATTTTGATGGAGCGTATCAATCATTTTACCATTAGTGCTCCACGATTTAAATTTTAAATTTCTATGCATAATCAAGTTTGAAAAACAATTTTTACCCTTCTGAAACGAGTACACTGCAAGTAGTACGAAATAGAAAATAATATTCGAATGGGGCTTACTCCTACCCTGTTATTCCTCATTAAAAAATCTAATCCAAATTACTTTCCTGCAGAATATTCTGTGCTCCAAGGAAGATTTAAGCCAAACGTACGTGAACTTAAGCCTATCGAATCCGATGGGTTTCTCATGACAGACTGGCTTGCAGAATCGTATATAGAATACTTGGATGTGCATCGCATAGAGCCGGCAATACGATATTGTAGCAGAACGCGAATTAATGTCAATAGAGCGACTTAGCGCAACCTGTCACAGTGAGTTCGGTCTTCGCGTCTTTCCTTCCTGAGGTGGACCGATGTGTCGGCAAGGTGATGACGACGCCGTGTCGGACATGCATGGAACCTTAAGTCCACCACATCGGACTATGGCCGGGCTCACGATGGAATCGGATCGAGCCAGTGCACCTCGCGGATGAAGCAAATGCGTTTCGTAACCGAGAGTGGTACAAGTGAGCGCGGCTGCAGACTCTTCTTGACTCTGTATTCAAAGGTTTTCGGCTCTACATTGAGGAATTACCATTATTCAAAAGTAATGACATCGTTTTCCCACACAGTTCTGTGCTATGTTAGCCTAGGTCCTTTTACGTCCTTATGAAGACAAGAGATTACATTTATATTTTGAGTTGCTTTTCTCATTAATTTTTTCCATTGATATCATTAAAGCAGCCTCTTCCCAGGGGCAACAAACTTGTCGTGATGGAAGGGATTGCGAGCAAGGGATTGCGAGCTCCCAGGGCCAGCTAAGCTGGCGGGAGAAATAAGAATTACTACTCCTGGCAGTGTCATCCATATCAGATAGACCCATGTCAGTTCATAACGCACCTTTTCTCCCCAGTTCGATGCCTATTTATTAATTTGATTTATTTGTCCTCTTTTCTCATATCAATATCACGTTTTTCATTTTCGAGTAGCTAGTCTGATCCCCGTCGGAGTTGGTGTCTAACCTTAAAAACTCTTGTGACAAAAGAATTCATGACTTTGAAAATGTTTACAGACTTCGTACAATAAAACACTCATATATCCCCTTCCGAAAGCAGTGAGATTCAAAAGCTGAAGCTATTTAATTTCTTCTAAAATTGCATTTATTTGAAATTGATAAAGTATTGCACATTTATGGCTAGTTTCCAAAAGTTCTCCATATAAAAAATCTTTCTTTTCGCATTGTGTGAAATTTTTATGGAATTTTTACCTTTCTATTGCGTATTGTTTTGCGTCTCAGTTTTTCATTGAGCGGGTCGGTTATGTACCACACTACAGCCAAAAGTCTAGTAAATTATCATATTAAAGGATGAGCTATTTATGCTCCCACTCAGTTGGCAAGCATTATCTGGATTTTTTTTCCAGAATTGCATTTCTGGTCTAATTCATTGTTCTGTTATATTTATTTAATAATAAACCATCGCAACCCCGAAGGTAATAATAAATAGCCCTAAATAATAATAGAGTAAACCTACTGAAGATCTCACTGCCCACCATTTAATCCAAAAGTGTTACATGGTTTTTATTCCCACAAAACCGCTAGATATCTCAGGAGTTCAAAGTAAGACGAAGGACGTCGACTGGTTCCTCTGTGATGTAATAATTTATCAAATTTTATATGAAAAAGTGCAAGTACAGTAGAACTCCAATTATCCGGATCAATTGAAACTGAACCCCCTCCGGATAATCAAATATCCGGATAAATGGATAACTCACAAATAAGGTAATTTCTTAGGAAACTTCTTAACGTCTTCGCTTCGGATTGATCTAAGGGCGCTAAAGAAACGGATTTGCTGTGACCAATTACTGTCAAACGAAATCAATGGTATAAAAAATACAATTCACGCGTCGAATAGCCTATTTCTGTGACTGTAAAAAGCCGATTTTCGAGGATATTTTCCTCTAAAAGTGATCCGGATAATTGGCGATCCGGATAGTTTGAGATAGGATAATTGGAGCTTTACTGTAATTGTCTCAATGAGTAATCATTTCAGCGCAGAAACAATGGAATCTTACTTAATGTGGAAGATAAAACTCCGCAAGAAAGCGAGTGCAATATTCCACAGGAGAAAAATCATTCGCCTTGACCGGGATTCGAACCCGGATCCCTCGATTTCGCAAGAAAGCGAATTCAATATTTTTTCCTACTTTTTTTTAAACGTATCGCGGACCCTGGCGGAGCTGGGCCCCCAATCAGCAGGGTTCCACTGTCGAGTCGTCTTTGGCGGCGCCGGTACGGTCTGATGGCCAAAAGAAGTGAAATTGTGTTAATCAAAAGGACGATCCTCCGCACGGAGGGTGAACTAATGGAAGTTTAGATCCTTGGAAGGGGTCGGCCAGTCTTCGGTGCGACGAGCGTGAATCCGCTTCACGAATCTCCGGCGCCCGTTAAAAGGTGACGCAAGCGCAGTTGCAGGAAGGGAATAACTAAAATAGACCTCGTCTTCTTTGTCGAAGTTCTGCGCTCCTTGCTGCTCTGAGCCATAAAATACTCCCCTCTCGTCGCGCACTTCCACGCCAGGAAAGTTTTATGCCCGCTAGACTTGGGATTGATGCGTCGTGATTAAAAAAAACCGAATTCATTTTTACCGTGACTACCTCTTCCACAGCGCAGCGTATCGAATATAAACTTATGAAAGGAATCATTGTTTGAGTCAACTTTGTCGGAGCACTGCATGTGATAGACTTAGTATTTTCCACAATTTTATTTTAACACCGGTCATAGTTTTAGTAGTCCAATCTCATTACCAAGGTACAATTCTGAGTGGAAAATGTTTCACACACACATACGTGTACTGTAATAACTGTCTTCAGTAGCATTAAAGATAGTATAATACTTATTTTTCGAGAATTTTTAGGCTTTGTTCAACTTTTTGCATACAGTTTCATTAATTTGTAATGCTTCTTGTAGGTGTATCCTTGATATATTAAAAAAAACTAGTTTTCACGTAACGTGGTCTATCGTGTAGCAAATTCTCTTTGTAATTCATTGCCTCAAGCACTACGACTACGAAAATTGTAACTGTGGTTGAGAAGCTACGATAGGACAGCGTACACTACGATAAATGCTATTATAAGATATAGGAGAGGCGTAGGTACGGGGAAGGATCAAGATCAACAATAGCTTTGCCCAGAGTTTTTTTAGCCTGCATGCTATGGGTGACCGAAAATAATTGTTTTTCGGCTATTTTATAAGAAGTTTAACTCGTTGGTTCTACATATGTAAGCAATGGAAGTACTTGACTCCTAATAGCATCAATAGCGTCCCACGTATTTTTAGGATAATCTTGGCTACACCTGTCTCAACATGCCTTGAGGACAGTTTAATAAAAATTGTAAAGCAACATCAACTCATAAAATATAGATCTAACCCCCTCCAAATTAAAATTTTGCATCTACGCCACTGGGATATAGTAATTATTCTTATCGGGGATACATTGTGGTACTAAGAGAACTGACTAAGCTACTGAAGCGAAAACGTTTCCTCCCAAGGACCTAGGTATGAGTTCCGAGAGTTCCAGAAATTATTCAGTGGAATTGAGATCCTTACTTGTGGAGAACTCTTCCAGTGCAGTGCTCCCTCAGTTGGATGGGACCTTCCGAACCTCTTTACGCATTTTGTTGAGAGCAAGCCAATGCCCGACTCTATCTATACCTTCCTTCTATGCCCTAAAAAATAACCTTTCCTAACCTTCATAAGGAATAAAAACTCTAAGTTATCTTCCACGAATTTATTTCTATGGCACGACGCGTTTCACCACCAGAAATAAATTTGTGGAAGATTACTAAGTGTATTTATTCATTATGAATATCGACAACTTCCACCAGGTCCAGCCTGAAACAGTTATATTTATTCCCTAACCTTTTTAAACACCTAACTGATTGAGCAAATGCCCTCATTTTAAAGGTAACATTCAACGGTAACATTGGCCTACAACGTCAATTTTGCCTTCATAATGAAGCTATAGTCACCGAAATCGAACCATTATTGGTCATTCAATCCTAAAATTGGTTGACTTCAGCCCTCAGTCCTTCCCTATATAGTACCAGTTCATTTACCCTGTGTTAGTTCTCTGTAAGCACTATCCTCTTTATTTGGTCTATGTATCTATCCCTTGACATTCCTCTTGATACTTTTTCCTTCAATTATATTCCTGAATAAGCCATTGGGTCCCAGGGTTTGCCCAATGTATCGGGTTCTTAATATTGTGTATAGTGTTCCAATTGGTTCTTTCCTCTTCTACTCTTCTGTAAAATTTCTCAACTCTTATTTCATCCGTCCATTTAAACTTCAACATCTGCCTTCATCACAAGTTTTCAAAAGCTCTTAGTATTTTCTGATCTGCTTTCTCAATGATCCGTGTGTCCAGTCTATCGAGTGCCGCGCTCCATGCGAATGTTTTCTGGGACCGTTTTCTCGTTAGTAATCCTATTTTCTTCGAGCATAGTGGGTGCCTCTTCATGATGAACACCTTCTTAGTTTGAGCTATCCTGCGATATTTTAAATCTAATGGGAAAAAAAATCTAATGTGGAATTTAACGAAGTGTTTTCTTTTGTGTTAAACGTTAAAAAATTATTTTGTTTTATTCGACTCACATTTACATCCTTATTCAAATGTGAAGTTGAACTTTTCAGCACTTTTCAAAACTAAATTTTTTCTCTGATATTTTCTATTATGCGGACATGTATCCACAATCTGATGGCCACTCTCGTGGCTTCTAAGGAGTAATATTCCAACGTGCTAATGGCAGCGTTGTGTTCTCTCAAGCTACTCACGATGCCAAAGATTCCCACCGAGAGATGCCTGAAACTCTGCCTATGAAAACATTCTTCCTCAAAAAGAATAACGCGGCTGTTGCCCTCATGCTAATGGTCGGTCTAATTGAAAACTGATGTAAACTGATCGCATTAGCAAATTTAACGTCGTAAGCGTCAAGTTCTTTTTTTATTTTGCGCCAATGATAACGTAGAATACATCCGCATTGCAATGCATGTTCTTTGCCTATCGTTACTTTTGTTAGCTGCAACACAGGACTTGCTGTTCGGTAGTAGTTCATCCCTTTGCATCGCGTAATTTACATGAGCGGTCGTTAAATCAGAAGCATTATTGATGCAGTGCGCATAGCACAGATACATGCCCATGATTTATTTTCAGGGAGGCCTTTGTTGAGCATAAGCAAGAAGTTAAAAGATTTGAAATGCAGGAGAAAATGTGTGTTTAGGCAATTAAGAGTGGAATTGCGACTGCAGTGTAACAGCCAATTTTAAATTTTTTTTCTGTACAAACTTCTCAAATAAAACCATACTCACGGTTTTTTTCAATGTTTGAATATTACAAATATATTAATTGAAAACGTTGTACAGGATAAAGAATAAATCAGTTCAACCACCTTTGTAAAAAACACAAATACATATTTTCTTATAGTGCCCTTTACTTAAATTAATCCAAAATTTTTGGGGTCGGTACCTTATGGACCACCCCTGGCTACATCACTGCTCGTAGTATTCCCCCATCAATATTTTTTATTAGCATTTAAATCTTTTCACGCAGTTTCAATACGGTTTTACTATCAATTGTGCCTTCTTTAATGGTTTTTTCATGCAAATTAGGTTTTACTATCAACTGTACCATGAGGAAAGACTGAAAATAATTCAATAATGGACGACTGCAAAACATTATTCCCTAAGTGATGAAAATGTCCAATTAGGCAGGAATCGATTCCGTGGTTTCACGGGCAAGGACTCCACCCCGCCGCCACCGAAGCTTGAATGTTCATAGACCTGTCAAGAGCCAACTCCACTCCTAGTCCTCACTGCAACCTTAACAATTCATTCTCCTCGTTCTTTCTGCGACGTCAACCCTGTACAAGTTGCCGCTTTCCATATCCCAAATATGCCTTTTCTACAGAATTCCGACCATATTTACTTCCCTTGAAGCATAATTACTTTGTATAGCTATTTTTTTCAAAGATATTCTCTAGTACATTGATAGATTTTTTTTAAATCAAAGTAAAATTAAAAAATGGGGATAAAGTCAGTAGTTTTAATAGTAAATGTACTTGGGGCTACAGCAAGGGATCCAGGATCGCGTCCCGTAAAAGGCAGTTTATATATCCTTTGTGGAATTAACGCGCTAATTTACCTTTATGGGTAATGCCGTAAAAGGTGATATTGTGGCTGCTTTGCGGTATCCTCAATATTGACCCCCTTCACATTTTTCCCGTAAGATCTTAAAGCGGTTGCGTTTAATTTTTATTTTGGCTGTGTGGTTGTTCGGGTGATTGCAAGTGACTTTAGTTTTTTTGTTATTGATATGTTTTTAGTTGCTTGCCCGTTCTGTCCGTCAATTAACAGACCTTCCTGTTGTTTGTGGTGATTAAAAAGTTAATAAATCGTGCATTATTTCTCACCTTGCTGTATCAGTTCATAAAATTGAGTGAAATGCCACAAATATGCGCACTGCAGATGGGGTCGACCTTTGTTTGCTTTGCCATGTGCAAGACCGTAATCGTCCTTTCCGCGGGAACCACATTGCCCGGTGAATCGAAATTCTCCTCTTTTATGATACCATGAGGCATGGGCACAGCCACCGTGGCCTTAGGAAGAAGGACGTGTTGCAAAGTTTTTTTTCCTCAACGCAGACGCGAGAACGGGATAGTAGACCCATCCCACTATCTCCGGTCGGGAAATCCCCACTCGGCCGCATCTCCAAATACACGTTTTGTCAATATTTTCGCCACGAACGGAAGGGCCTTTGCCAAGCCCCTGTTTTCCATCAGCCGCACCCAACCGCATCCATTCTCCTCCCTCCCACACCCCCGTTTAATGTTGCCCCAGCAAGACTGTCCACCCACCGCGGAGGCCAGGCGAGCCGCCGCCGCATCTTTCTCGTCATCCTTTTTAAAAGAAGGGAGGACCAGACCCTTTTCATGTTCTCGCCTCCTCGTCTTGCGAGAGCCATAAATATTTAACTACTTCGTCCTTCTCCCATTCCCCCATTTGCTTGCGCCATCCCCCGCCCTCTCTACCAACCCTCAACCTCTCCCTTCCTCACCTCGCACCCTCTCGACCAGTATCAACAGCCGGGGGGCGGTTGCTTAGACTCAGGTTCCGCGGTCCGCAACTTTTAGCTTGCCAACGGAAGACTTTGTTGCGAGCTTAGAGAATTTCGGTATTCGCGTTTTTAAATACTTATAGGGGAATAAAGAGTGAAAAAACCTCACAGAGTATATAATCCACACTATTTAGTGATAGAACACCGACATAGGTTTCGATACGTTATGTCATCTTCATGGTAACTTTCCTTAATAGTCGTTAGCCTTTTATACACCAGAATTATAAGTAGTTTCTGAAATTTTCAGACTAAGATCTCAACGCGTCCTAGATATCAGTTTTACTTAAATTTTACTAAAACTACTACGAATAAAGTACACTAGGCTGGCAGATTTCTTTTTGGAGGGTATATGAATGGTCATGGAAGTTAATTTTAAGGAGAGATAAGGAGTTTTGATGTTATTCTGTGGCGTAAAATTGTAAAAGAAAACATCGATAAATATTAAACATTGGTCCAGAGAGACATTATTGTTGTAGCAGCAAATATTTGTCAACATGAATTATGAAGTAATTAATTCCATAAATGAGAAATTCCTGTGTAATTGCGATCGGGAAATAGTAATATCTCCCCTGTCTTTTGCCAGGATCAAAAGCCCAATGCTAAAGAGAATCATTAAACATATAAAAGCAATGAGTAAAGAGTGGCAATGAGTAACAGCGTATTGGAACAAGGAAATGGGAAAAACAAAGATCGAATGAAAGTGCAAGATAAACGCAGTGTACATTGATTTGCTTGACTCTCATAGGAGACAATACCACTATGAAGATAAAATGTTGGTCCAAGTTTAAATATTGCGGACTTAAACTACATGTATTCGTGAATTAAATGCAAGACGTCTCAATCTGCAAATGTGAGCGGCAAAGAATACGTTTTAAAATACTAGGGAATATTGAATTCCGAGCTAATGATTGAACCACGGACCTTCGGCTTTTCGGGTCAAAACGGAAACTAGCCGATATCTCATAAATCCACCTAAAATGTTTCATTCACGACCAGGGTTTATTTGTAGTACTGTATCATCTCAACTCAGATCCATTGTATTTCAAGCAGCGAATATTGATTTACATAAATGAACGTTTTATGGAAGGAAAATGGTAATATCGCACATTAATTTACTTTCTGATGTATGAATTTATCGTATGGACCTGATCATGTTTTAATACAACGATAACTGGGCCGTGAATAAAAATTCTCTATGGATAAGGGTACGCAGTTTTTGTGTTATATTTAAGCTATTTTTACAATAATTCGCTGAAACATACCTAATGCAATAAATATAGTTCATTTATTTTATAATACTAAGGTTTCGAATTATTTTGCTATCTTAGTAAATAAAAATGCTAAAAAGATTTCCCAAAAACATTATTTTCTTCAAAAAAAACACTCGCAACGCTATTTTAAAATGCCCGGAAATAATTCTGAGTTGAAAGCTTTTTCATTTCTCGTTTTGAACTCGCAAAATACTGACAAAAAAACCGGCAACAAATCAGGGAAATAAAAAATGGTGAGCTACATATTTTTTTCTGTGCATGATTTCATTTGAATTGACCCGCTGCTAAGTTATTCATTGTGAAACAGTTACGCAAAGTTGCGCCAAAAGCTATAAACTCCCACAAATTCTCTTAGAATTTACTTTGGAATCATATATCCCGGTCTGCTCAGTGTTTTGAGTATTTGTCCGGAAAACGTAGGGGTGGTTTGTATTCCGGCTCAGAAAACCTATTTCCTTGGACAGTTTCCGTGTGGCATGGTAAAAAGGCAGATCAACCCTCGCGCTCAACTACTCACCCACCGAGTTGCTCATCGGGCCAAGGCGAACCCGACCATTTAAAAGGAAAAAATACGGTTAAAAAGCGACAAAACATCCGAATCCTTAGTTCAACGACCTGCGCTAAATTAATGCATCATCGCATGCATGAACTATTGCCTTCTCTTTCTCTTCCTTTGATGCGCCGATTTCCTCTTCTCGCACGCGTCACCGCCGTCGAGACGCCGCAAGGCCTACCCCCCGAACCCTCAACACAGGGCCAACCCACCTTCCATTTCAACTCTTTTTCATCCCCGCCCCCACTTCACTCTGAGATCCACGGCACCAGCTGACGCCTCCCCCCCTACCTGCAAGCGGGAGAGGGGGGGGACGTAGGACGGGGGAGGGGCGCCCAAATGACCTTCATCCACATCACTTCCTCCTTGCAACGGCGGGCGGTGGTCCCATATACAGTCCAGTCGAATTTATTTTCAATTAGGAACCTTACTCAAAATCTTTTGATCGCGCAGGGTAAATATATCCCCAACGAAGACAGGATGGTATCATGAGAGAGATTTGTAAGCTTTTTTAAACTGCTGTAATACCTAATTCATGATATTTTCTTGTTAAAAAAATTGAGATAGATAGATGTAATATTTATTGTCCTAGGGAAAGCCCTATGAGAACAAGTACGTGTAAGGGCAAATATTTGCTCAGATTTTTACATGAGTTTTTACCAGATGACGGTAAAAAATTAATACTTCGTGAATAAACATAAGAAAGAGGGAGTACAAAATAGTCTTGTGTGCAATAAACAGCAGGAAAAGAGTCAAAAATGCATACAGAAAATGGGTAATGCTCGAAATTTCCTTAGAACTCAAATATATTAATCAAATCAAGCATATTTATAACTTATACATTATTATTTTTTACATACATACACGTGTCATTATAGGTGAAAATACAACAAAATATCAATTCAATATAATTAAATTACATTTAACATGCATAATTATATGTATCGAGTGTCCCAAACTACGAATCAACAAAGCTTTGTGCATTGATTATTTATAAGGAAAAAAACATTTGGGAGGTAGCCTGCGAAAACTTGTTCGTTATATTTCACTCTATCATAACTTACAATGAATTATGTTGCTATTTTATCAAAATATAAAAATAAATATATTATTAAAAACAACTTTCAGTTTTTTAATCTTTTCTTAAGGTACGTCAACTATTTAAAAAATTATTTCAGGGAACCAAATTTATTTTTATCGCACTGAATTTTATCTTGAATAATCTCCATTTTCAAATATATCGTTAAGATGGGAAAAACAGATCTTACGGGTACTTGTTTCAATAAAAAATAGGCCCAATATTTTGCAGTAATTTGAACTTTCATCATAAAAACAAAAATGAATCGCTGTCGTTACTACGCCAAAGGTAGTTCTCGGGCATTTTCGATGATATTAGGGAGAGTTCTTGGTAGTTTTCGACCTCGAGGTAAATAAGTTGGCACGTACATAGTTACCACTCTAAAAACGCAAAGCTCAGCCGAGACAGTGAGTACGAGAGTCGACGCTACCGTTCAATTCACAAACAAAAAGAGTACAGTCACTCTTGCTATTGTTGTCGTAATGCGTGAAGTGATTGCGGAAAAAGACAAAACTTAATACTAGAGAAATAAAAGTTAAGGATACAAGGGGTCTTAATGGTTGGTGTGTAGCATAAAATTAAAATGTCGAAGATCTTTTGATGAGTAAAAAAATGTGAAAAAGTTACGAATGTGAACGAATTAAATTAAAATATCATATTAGCTGTGGGAATCCCCATTATGTTGTATTTATATTGAGGCTATCGTCGGTGACGTAACTTTGTGTAATCGATGCATAATTATCTCGGGAGTAAATAAATACTTCTTATTTTTTGCATTACACACATTTTATTTTTCACTTGACCTGTATCGATGGTTTCACTTCGTCCTCAAAGGTAGGTGAGCTCAAATAATCAAGGTTGTCAAATTTTCATGAAAATATGATTTAAAACATCGAAAAATGATGAAGATCACGAAGTACGTCTCTAACTTCGTGATAACTATGCTACTTTTGTGCTACTTTTTTCTTCCCGTTTTAACACATCCCAATCGAGGTCTTTTTATAGCCATCTACGCACCGAGTGGTGGACCATTCGTCTCGGGAGAGAAACTGCTCCGTCCATTCGGTGCGACTTCCCTGCTCTGTCCCCTCCCCCTTATATCCACACACACACGCGGTGTCACGTCAAATGACACTTATCTCTTGCATCTCCGGATGTGCAGGATGGGAGAGGGGGAGCCGGGAGAGTTAAGGCGGTGGCGGGGCTAACTGGCATGCGCCCCTTCTCTCCTCCCCTCGAACTCGGTTCTAAAAATATAAATCCCACGAATCCCAGTCTGATACAGAGTGAGTAATTCAAAGCCCCGTACGTCACATTCGACTGCGAAAATCCTGCGACAAGTTTAAGGTGGCTGGAGCGGTAATTGTGGGTCATTGAGAACACATTTTAATTATGTTTTTAAGTAAGCTAAAATAAATTCTTTGAGCACATTTCATTTAAGTACGTCTTTATCCGTTGGAACTCACCATACAGGGAGTAATAGAAATGATGCCAGAGCTATATTTTTTATTCTTTTCCTGAGTAAAGCATGTTATGACTCTAGTATTCAGCGTTGAATTCGAAAGTTTGACGATATTACTTTGAAATATGCTGTTTTCAAATATTGGATTCGGCGTGATACCTTGATATTTGTTAGCAACAATTGTTATTATAATAAATGTATTATTTCGAGTTAAGAAGAAAATATAAACGTATGTAATCGAATTATTACGAAAAATATGCCATGTGTAGAGACCTACATTTTTCGCATTTCCGATGGAGCAAATTTTTACGCGATATTCACATTTTTTGTGCGAAAAACGCAAATTTGGGTGTTTATTTTTAATTACACGATTTCAAAACATTTTTGCTGTTTTACGCCACATTATAGCTTTGATGGACATATACGTCAACTGCGATGAAATATTGTCAAATGTAAGTGATAGAAGCAATAACAACAGTGCTCCAGCTTTAGATTTCTAAAATATCAGACCAAATATTCGTACATTATAAGGAAATGCGTTTCACGGACCATGGTTATGCCTATTTTCACGATATGTAAATGCGACTTCTTCAAGCCTTAGCGCCTTCAAGCGCAAGCCATATCGCACAGTATTCCTCCTTTTAACTCGAAAATAGGGTGGATCGGCGTGAAAGAGAGGGTGGTACATGAGGGAAATGATGTCCATGCGCAAGGAATCGTCCCTTCCCTTCACGGTCTGTTCTTGCCTGCACACTTTTCACCCCAAAATCTTCATCGTCTTTGCTACTATCCATGCTGTTGGATGTAAAGAATTTCTCAAATCCCTTCAAAAAAGACTGGTGATTAAATCCCAAGTTGTTTTGATCTCCTTCCGTGATACAGTGGCTGACAGTTTCTTTATCTTTGAAAGACTTTTTAATCTCAGCACCTCAACCTATCAATTTTGATGTCATTGCTCCGGTAATAAGAACTAGGCCCGCATTTATTTCAGCCATACTTTTCTTCGTATATTTTTCAGTGACTGTTGAAATAGTGGAGTACGAACGTTCCCCTTTGATGTAGTAAATCCGGGCACTTACCTCAGATTACATTCAGCCTATCATACATAGGTTCACCATTCATCCATCCTTTTTCCCGCAAACAAAATAAAAACCCCTGATTCCCCTAATCATGGCTTTTCCTTTGCTATTGTTTGACGCCTTAAAATTACATATTGGTTCAGTTTTCGCGCTTCGGCTGTGGCTGCAACCATTACAGTGATTCTAGTTTCCTCATTTCCCTTGTAACTGATTCGGCATGACACTGACTTAGTGCCTTTAGTATTTACCTTGAATTTCGCTGGAATATCAAAACAAACTGAAGGTTAATCGGCAGATTCCATCTGTCCAAGACGGTAGGCGTGCTTTTTCCGTAAAGGTATAACATAACTTCTCTGCCTAATTACCCAGAAGACACTGTTCTTAAATTCGGTAAAGAATACTTAAATCCCGGCTGGCATCCTCAGAGTTATCCCCTAGGACTTTCCTGGATCTCTTCAGCTAATAAAGTACACCCTGGTATTAATCGCACTTTGACAGGAATTTTCGTAAAATTGGTAAAGTATCTCGCCTCTCGCCAAGATAAAATTCCTACCATCACATCGGGGATGGACCTTCACCGAGACGTGGTTTATTGCAACCCAATCTGCAACACCTGGTAGTGACCAGGGCTTCTTTAAAAAATAATTGAGCGTGTGAATCTGAATTAGAAGATACTGAAGCCAGTCTAAAACGGACGAAATAAACATTCATGGGCCCTTTAGTCAAGAGACTTTAGACATGGAGTAGTTGTAGGTTATTGTGAAATATTTTGGCAACCTTGCTGAAGCGTAGTTAAAGAGAGGTCACTTTCACGTTATAATAGTGTTATAACCACAGAAAGAACTTGAAAAAGAGTAATTTGGCAACTTTGACTATTTTTTTAAAGATTAGAAAATCGCCTACCACGTTTTTGTTGAGCCTATTTTGAGTTTGAGTTATTTCCTGTTTTACCAATCTCTCTTATATCTCTCCCAGTTCCCCAATCATATTGGGGCTGAGTTCTGTATCATTTGTGAATCATTTATTGGTTTAAAAATGTCGTATTATGTTCTGTGTACTATTATCTCATTCTGTCCATGCATCTTCAATCTCTCCCTCTGGAAACAAATATAGGTACCTAATATCGTAAATTTGTTTACAAATTGATAAATATTTTTCTTCTGTTCTTTTTTTAATGGCAATATTATCGATAAGTTTGTTATAAACATGATTATTTTTTAATATACACTCCTCTAAGAATTAAGATTACACCCCTTTTTTTAGAAAAATAACGCACTCTTGAGGAAAAATAATCCCACTTTCCACCTAAAAAGAACATCACCTTCGTAGGTCCTTAGTCATGTGCCAGAAAGCTACGTGTTTAAATAGTAATGAATTGACAAAAAAACAAAATCGACATGATGGGTTTATTTCACTTTTACCTATACTGATATTTATGCCGACTAGGGATTCGGGAATGTGACCACATAGGAGCTGGTTGTATTTGTTTTAGGTTTATGGTCCGAAAGACGCTGGGATATAGAAGTTGAAGTATCTAAAAATGTAAAATCCCAAGTTTAGTGCTATGAAAAACTTGAAACGTTTATTCTCTAATTGTATCAATAAAATCAAGCTCCAACCAGTGTATCGCATCCTCTTTAGGACCATAAATCCAAAACAAGTATAACAGTCATGTGGTCGTTGATTGCACCGGATTGCATTGAATTTATAACACCTAGATTTAGTCTAAAAACTAATGGTGTGTAGTTTTTAATATCTCGCTCAAACTGCATTCAAAACTGCTCAACATACGATCCTCTCAAGAGATGAATTTTTTTCTTATTCTTGTTGGCCTCTAGATACGAACTTATCCTCATTATACGGACTATGACACTTTCCTAATGCAACGTTTACAATCACACACTATTTACTGCGAGTGACAGTACAGTAGACATTTCTCCAAGGCGCGCACATCGCGTAACGCGAATTATTTTTTTTTCGAAAATGTGCATCAGGGATTGATTAACCATAATTTATAGGCTGAACTCTGTTTCGAGAAAAGAACTTTTAGAGATATGAACTTTGCGAGTTACGAGCTATTCGTGATACAAATTTTCGGAATAAGACATTCTCGAAATTCGAACGACGGACATAGCGGTAGCACTGTGCCATGCTTCACACTCGAGCTCGCCGGAAACGTGTATTCTTTTCCTTAATGTGACGATTGTGTTCGCATCCTCCGTCTAATGCCGAATGGGTGGTCTCACAGGAATATCCCGTAGAATGATGCGGAGAGAGAGACACAACCCGATTCTTCTCCGAAACCATTCCCCGACCCCCCCCTTGCCATGCCAGCACCACTTCCATTTGCAACACTTGCTTTTTGCCCCACTCCACCCTGCCTATTTGTAGGATTGTGTGCTATTTTCAGAAGCCTAGAAAGGTGGTGGGGGATAAAGGCATGAACGTGCTCCGAATGGTCGGGGGTGAATCGGGAGAAGGGGTCGTTTCCATCGTCGACTAATTCACGTCTGCCGCGTGGACCACCCATCGCGGACCCCGGAGGGGATTGAGTGGCCCTTGCTCTGGGGTGGGTGGGGAATAGGGATGGAGGGGGGTTTTAGAAGGAAAGGTGGAACGAGAGGGGTGATGGAGAAGATTCGTGTCGACTAGGTGGGGACTCCTTGAATTAATGGCGGGGCGGACGAGTTTGGAGCTATGCTCTCCACGCCGTCGTGCGCCGAGGGATGAATGGCAAAGTGAAACGTTTATTAACACGCTCCAATCATTTGTATTTGCGGCCTGATGTGTACGGTAATTTTATTTCGCAATGAGGAATTTCGAATGAAATAGGTGTCTCTTCAATTTATACTTCTGGTACGGTGCAAATATCAGGAGATTTTAGGTCAAATAATATATTTTTTTCAAACTTCTGCCAACGTTTCAGATCTTTATTGATCCATTTTCAGGGCTATACATAGATTATACATGATAGTGAAAAACATTTTTACAATCCTTTTTATTACAAAATGGTTAAAATATATAATTTACAGTCATTAAAAAGAAAAATACATGGATATATTCAAGATTGTTACATTTCAAGAAAAAAATGAAAAAGAGTATTGTTTTAATTTATGTATTTATTAGAAAACTTTAACAAATTTAAAAATGTTCCAAATCTCTAGAAGCAGAAAAAGTTGCAATAAAAGGACAGACATTACTTATCTAAGTAAAATTTACCATAATTTAATAAATGGCATAATTTATGAACAAAGATATAAATCCAAGCAGCCAAATTAAAATTGTATATAAAAATAGCAATAAACTTGAAAGGTAACAGTCTTGAATATGTCCATGTATTTTTATTGACTGTAAATTATATATTTTAACCATTTTGTAATGAAGAAAGGATTATAAAAAACATTTTTTACTATCATGTATCATCTATTTATAGCCCTGAAGATGTATCAATAAAGATCCTAATCGTTGGCAGAAGTTAAAAAAAAAAAAAAAAATATATATATATATCTATTCTAATATATATATATATATATATATATATATATATATATATATATATATATATATATATATCTATTCTAATATATATTTATATATATATATATATTAGAAAGGTTCTAGAGCAACCGAAATATCAACGTATAGTGTGAGTGTTCTTTTTTTATGTGTTTATATTTAATTCCGCCCCACCTGTGGCATAGTTTATTTATATTATCGCGTGTGTGATTTTCCACGAACTCTTTTATATATATATATATATATATATATATATATACATATTTGATCTAAAATCTCCTGATATTTGCACCGTATAGTATAAGAGGTCGATAAATAAATACCATTTGAATTATACTGCTTGTTTTATTTTCCGCGACCATGGTTTCAGTAATATCCGATTATTATTTCTTATTGTATTCGAATTTTATAATATTGATTCAGGGAAACGTCCTAATACGATGGAAACTTGGCATCATTGTTATATCTACTTTTGGTTTTATATCAAGTGACCAATTTTTCGGGAAAAATCCGGGACAGTTAGTACTTATGTCATTTTTTGTACTTTTATATCTATTCCGGGAAATGCCCCAACGTGATGCTTACGCTTGTTCTAGCTCAATTCTCTTAAGTTTTAATTATCCTTGGGCTCGGCTCGTATTCGCTTAGGTGATATCCTGTTTCGCGTGGTTTCCTCGGTCTGGCAGTTGGGCAATATTGTGGGCAATTGTGGCCAATTGCGGGTAGTAGGTGCGATATGACCTCAGCATTCAGAGCACGTCCAAACAACGTACTACCTCAGTTAAATCATGATTAAATCAAGTAAAAACGTTAATTAGTAAAATCAAAAGCCTAGTTAAATGAAAAACACCATTTCTTAAAACAAACACTCATATTGTTAATAGATGATGTATGGCGTTTGCACTGATTTTATAGAGGGCTTAAAAGCAGCCCTTTTTGGAGATTAGTTTAAGGGATATTAAATTTTAAGTTTTTTTGCGAGCCGCCCAAAATTTAATTCAATATATCTCGAGAATCGTTATCAAAGTCTTGCTATAAATTGACTTTACCGAGTTTTATTATTATCATTAACATAATTTCAAAAACGGGAAGATGTGTTTCAATTCTAGAGCGATATTTCTTGGAATTGTGAGTATTCTGATGATGTTTCTTTGCAACGGAAGTATGATCGTGGAAAAGATTACAAATTTTGTAGGATTTCGAGTTACTCTTTCTTCTAAATCTCTTATTACGAAGTAAATCAACACAGTTACCACAGATACCCATTTCTTTTCCAAATATGAGGAATTTTCCAATGAGGAAGAAGGAAGTTTTTCTTTGTTTTTTACTCGGACTGGAATTGTATCGCTGAAGGCATTTCATCGAAAATTACCGGGTACTGTGTAATTTAAATAATGATTGGTGTATCAATTATTTCCTTATTTTGCGTGTAATTGGTCCTAATGTCTCAATTTAATTTCATCTCAAAATTTCGGAACCGTTTGAAATTTAAGGTTTTCGTGCCGATTGATATATGTCCTCTGGCTGTGGATCCATGAGTTAGCAATGCGGAACTTATATTTGATTGCATTCAGTAGCTTTCTTTTTTCTCTTCAGATTCCATTCGCTCAGTTGTTCTTCTTTACCTATTTTAATAAGCAACAGAAAGAAACGTGAATTCTAAATCTCTAAACTGTTATCCATTTTTCTTCCACCACGTACTGGTGTATTATCAGCCCTTAATGTAGTGGTTATAGCATTCATCATTTTAAAGAACATATAAAAGTATAGTTCTCTGAGTCCTTAGGCTTTTTTTCCAAGTATAGAGTCCCAATCATTACCAGACATCAGATATGTGAATATCCATCTTGGGTTGGTAAATATTCCTGAGTGAATGATGTCATTAGACTGTTTGAAAGCGTTTTATCTTCCAGATACGTATGTTAACTTTGCCCTTAATTAACAACTTTAATCACTAATTGTTTTTACCATTTCTCAAGAATTGCACATCGTGTAATTGTCTGCCCCGGAGGCCTGTAGATCAGTAGAATCTTCCCGCCGAAGCAGATTTTTCATCACTCAGGACATTGATGTTTGTGTTCGTCCATTATTACTTGTTAAAACACCCGATGTAAAGGACCAGTAGAGCTCTTTTCGGAATTGGGGAAATAAATAAGTAATCCAAAAGCTATTCATTGATAAAACGTGATAATAACATCATATCAAGTAACTTCGTCGGGCGAAGTGCCTAATAGATCACCTATCAAAGGCAGGAATTTATTCATTTTTCGGAATACTTCAAAGTAAAGTCTGTTAAAATTTTCGTTTATCAAACTCAAATAATAGTTTCCTTGTAAAAATAAAATATATCAATTTTCATTATGCTTGTGATATAGCTAATATCTGTAGACCAATCTCCAATCGGATTTCAATTTTTAAAGTGAATACATGAAGAAATCACACGTTCTGCGCGAAAATGAATATATTCTATAAACAAAGGAACAATGAGGTTGCATTTCCTATTCATTTTTTTATTTTTAATACCAATACTTATATTTTAACGATTAAAGATAACGTATTGTTCTTTATATTTAATTTGCTTTTTCTTAATGATAACGTTTTGCTACGCCATTTTTCATTTTTTTCGTACATTAACAAACGCGTAATGCACCAACGATCGTGACAAGTCTGCTTATATTGAAAAAGGTGATGGGAATATAAATATATATAGTTATAATATATAAATATATATAGGATAAAAAATAGTGTTTGATCTAAAATATGGTAATTCATAGGTTATTAAGTTTAAATCGAACGCTTGACTATTAAAGTTCAAACTCTCGCGCAGTTGAGTCTTTCAAATCGTCCATAGTTTTTTAAAGGCGTTTAATGAATAACTCTTCCTTAAAGACCTTATTTATTCCCAATTATCATCATGATTTGGCTCGGAAATCTTTTCTGGGCTCAAGCTCACCCCCTTTACGGTTTTCTCCCAAGATTACACCAAGCCAAATGAATTTCTCGTTCCTAAAATCCTCAATGTTTAATGTCTCATCAAAATCGTTAGGACCAGTTTTAGGGACAAATTTTATACGCTTACAAGTATACAATTATTACTCATATTTGAGAATATGATGAGAATGTTCCTCCTCTATCATGAACTTCTACGTTAGACTTAGCAGGTATTTTACAGGTCGACATATCAAGAAAGGAGTGACAACATCATTCATTTCAGCTAGTTAATTTCCTGCTAGTAACGAGTTCCTGTAACAATTTACATTCATGTTCAGAGCAAAGATAGTTGCAAATATTTTACAGGTTGCAGATATATTGCAGGTAGAGACATCAAGAAAAGATTAACAAAATATTTCATTTCAGCTCGTTAATCTATAGCTAGGAACGTGCTCCTGTAGTAATTTACATTCATGTTCAGAGCAAGATAGTTGCGAATGTAAAGGCGTGAACCACCCACTCAATTATCACCACGCAAATTCTCATTGCGTGGCTTCGCATGCGTGCTTCGGTATTTCCACTTCGTAAATAGGTACAGCCGTTTCCAATCTAATCTCGAGTGGCACTTCGCTCAACAGCATAAAACTTGTTCCCTTTTGACTAACTTGCATTTGTTTGGAGGGAATGCGATGGAGACTTCATCTTAATGCACCCCCGGGCAACTGGGGGCTCGTGGACGGGCACATCCAGTACCGAAGCGTGAGGGGGCGTTGCCATCGCCCGGAATCCTCCGAGTCGGTGTGTCTCCATCACACCTCCTTTCGCTATCCTTTCTTCCGCCCTCTCTCACGATCGTGCACAGATATCCAGTGTTATTAACCCTTCACTACTCATCCTTTCTTTCCTTCTCTGAATAATTAATTGCAAATTTCCTGCAACACTTGCTGGTTATTTGTGGCAGGAAACGCATAAACTAGCTGGTGAAGTCTGTTCGGGTTCCACTCCGGGTCAAACTTCTAATTTCTGCCGACGTTTCGATGTGCGAGTTATCCATCGTTTTCATGGATGAATTTTTCTCCTTCATATCTTTCTTCATATTAAGGTGGCTGGAGCGGTAATCGTGGGTTATTGAGTAATATTATTGGGCATATTTCACTAATTTTTCAAGTAAGTGTAGAATAAAATTCTAGGTGTACATTTCATTTGAGTTAATCTACTGTATTTATACGGTGAAACTCAACGTACATGCATCAACGGAAATGAGGCAAGCACTATATTTTATACTTTGCATTAAGTAAATCATGGTATGGTAATAGTTTTCGCGACGAAAAAAATATCAAATTAACATTTTTCCTGTCTTTCACTTGGCGTGGCGCCATAATACTTGTTCGCAAACATCATAATAATATGGAATATACTATTTCACGTTTAGAAAAAAATCTGAACAGATGTACTCGAATTATTACGAAAATTATCTCATGTGGCATAAGGTTACGTGTTCAAATCAAACATCAAATGACATTTAAGTGACATTTATCCTGGAGCTAAAGCGAAAGCATGAGCATGTCGTTAAGTTAAAAAATGTCATCGATCTCGAATTTGCAGCTTAAAAACTTAAGCCAAATAAAGAGAATAGAAGCTGATAGAGATGAGAGGCTAATTAAAAGCTAATATTACAGGGGCCTCAGTGAGTTTTCTTGCCCAATTTAAGCACGCATTACATTTTTTCATAGGAATTTTAAACGTTCTTTTAAAATATAATGTAACCACAAATCCGTGGAGTATCCTCATTCGCTATTCCTTTGATTTCCTTTCGTAAACACTGAATTCATTTTCTTCTACACAAGCCCTCTTACTGCCAGCACTCTTTTCTTCATTCGAGTCCTTTCCCTTTTATCCTGAGCGCTTCAACAGCCATGAATTCCTCATCGCTATTCATAAAATGGTTCCCGTTTTTCTTACTGAACGTTGGGTTGAAGAAAGGAACAGAGAGCTATTTTGTGGCAGAAGAGCGAGTGCGAGAAGGCCAAGGAAACAATACAAAGGGAAGGACAAAAGACACAGGAGTCAATGAAGAAATTATCGAGAAAAGGGGACGAGGAAGTGTTTTCCTGGCTCTTCAAAGAAAGGCAAGTTGAGATTCTTCCTTTAGTAAAGAAGTATATGTTGTCACAGTCAGAACTCAGGTAGTTTTATTTCTACTTTCACAGCTGGAAGTAGTTGGAGAATATTTTCTTTATGAGCAATCCTCTCCGAGAATCAGGATACATCCGATAGGGTTACATTTTTATGAGTGTTCTACCTTTTCTCGGTTACTCAGCGAAATACTCAACTAGCCAGTGCACAGGCTCTTTAAAACCTTCTAGCCTCTGTTGCATGATAAACTACAAGTACTACCATAACTACAAATAAATATTTCTCAACGATTTCTTTTAATTAGGCTTACCAGTAAAATTCCTTCACCATTTTTAGAGTACTAAATTTTTATGACGGGGCGTTGAAAGTACTTATTAGGGCTAGTTTTCTCTGTTCCTTAATATAGCCATATGTAAAGTAAGTGTAAGGTCAAGCATTGCAGTGTGAGAAAATGCCAACGTGTCGTGGAAAAAAATAAACCGGCAAAACGTTTTTATGACAGGTGCTGCCTTGTTATAGCATTCCGTTAGTTATTATTATTATCTGCAAGTCTGTTTGATGAATTCAAAGATACTTATGAAATAATTGTTGGAGCTCTATGACCTTACTATGTACTCAATGAGAACATAGCTCTACTGCCCGTAAAAGACCATTAGAGTGATGTTACATTAAGTCCAACGGGGGTAACTTATAGCCTTATAAATAAATACCCATGAGAGGTAAAGCTCCATTTGTGATGGGCCACTTTTTTGGCCTCAGAATGGTCTATTTCCCGCCTGAAGCTACAAGATTTTCCACTCGGCCATCAACATGACCTTTTGTTTTTATACCGTTTTCATCTCGTTTCTGAGGTCTTTATTGAACATGCGAATCACTTTGACCTATTCGGAACCATAGTTGAGGATATGGGAAGCTTATTGACATCCAATTAAAGAATCAATATGAAATCTCTTTTCTCGATAAGATCTCTTTTCTGTGTCTACGCTCTTCTCATCACCTTTGTAATTTTAGGTCTCATATCCCGTAAGACCAAGTTTTATTTTCTCTATCATGAACCACCCATAGCATTTTTATTTCTCTTTCCCAAATAGGTATACTTAGAGCGTTGAAAGTCCTGTACTGGTAACCAGGTCTGGTATATCAGTCATATCCTGTAGAGTTATACAAACATGAAGGATTCCAGGCTTTCCCGGCGAAGATTTATATCAGGGATCTTTCGGGGTTAGCACCGGGTAGTTAGGTCCATGGCGGCCAACGTTTCGATGCTCGAGTCGAGCATCGAAACGTTGGCCACCATGGACCTAACTACCCGGTGCTAACCCCGAAAGATCCCTGATATTATACAAACATGTTGACTTTTTACAAAGAATATCTCGTGAAAGCAAAGCCTTCATAATCCAATACTAAGTCAATGCTCTTTTTTTTCTTGGTAAACGCTGTCACAAATTGATCTTTACTTTTGCATTTCTCACCAGCCATAGAAAATGCAAAAAAGGTAGGTTTTACGCTTATGTTTGATATCCGTTTGCTCCATTTAATTGGATGCATAAATTTGTATGAATAAAAAACCTTATCCCTCAAATAAGGAAAGAGTTGTATTTTGATTAATAGGTTTTTAATGTACTCCTTACTTTATGGTTTATTAGCCAAACTAGGGTGTGCCAGAATACACATAAGAACCCGCGATAAACCCAGTAGATTTGGTGTATAATAAAAGTATTTGCGGCTGAGCAGAAGGGATAAGGTTAGCAATGAGTGAGTAATGGATGGAGTAGTGATGTTTACTGGATTCTCCGCTAGTGGATATCTATAAAAGGAGTGTGCTTTTCAGATTTTACTATGCCGAGAGAATGGAGAAAAGTCAAATAATGAAGTACATATTTGATGGGGGAGTGAATTGTGTAAGAGGTCGGGGTAGACCGAAGAAGCCATGGGTGAATGTGGTGGAAGAGACTACTCTAAAATGGAGGTGTATCAGGAGTCATGAGAATAAGACGGCGGGTAGGTAGCGATGTATGAGGGTAACTGGATCATAAGAGTTTTGCAAGGATAGGACAGTATGGAGTAATTTAATAAAGCAGAGTTAATTTTTTAGACCTGTTACCGAGATTAAACTTTTTTCACTGCGCCTGCCATGTAAGAGAACGGCGTAATGAGTATGTATAAGACACACACGACTGCAGACTGAGCTTAAGCTACGTTCTGTGACAAGGATATGTGCTTATGATCAATGCGTATTGGCTGTCTCTCTCCCTGCTTTTACAGGTATATCTCCTGCTGCTCTATCACCAGTTCCCAGTGAGTATACATTTAAGAGAAATATGAATCCAGACTGAGATTAAGTTACGCCATGTTCTTAAGTTTTTCGCTTAAGTTTGATTTACATTGACCTTTTCTCTCCCTGCATTTTCGTTTCCTCGTTATTCGTCACTAGTGCCCTAAGTCGCTCCCCTTCATTCGTCACTTTTATATCCCATCTCCCCGTCCCACGACATTTCTCCTTCAAAAATACATACGATCATCGATTCCATATCGCGTCATCTCCTTCAACTTCATTTTCGTATCACCAGCGGCTTATTTTTTCTTCACGATTTTTCTTTCCCATAAATGTCCCACATCTCGAATTTTTTTGTGTTGGTATCTGGCTAAATTTTTCATGAATGACTTTTCATGGCCAAATTCACTTTTGATGAAACCTTTATCAGCTGATAGTGCGACTAAATGACTCCCTCTTTAGATGTGGGGAAAATTACATTTTTTGTTACATAGGGCTTAATGATTCTACCAAGTTATTCCTCACTTTTTGCAAATTGTTTACGGTCTGAGGTTTGAAATTCAGCTTCATCTTGTACGGAAACTTTAAAACCGTGCTGTGCATAGAGCTTCTTTTATTTGCCTTCAAAGCATAATATGTTTAACATAAATTAGGACGAAATAGACTATATTGATTAACGTATTTTAGGTTGTTGGTTACATGAGACTAGGGAGATGATGTGAGGATAATTGCTGACAAAAATGAAGACTAATCAATTGAAAACACGATTTTCCCTCGTGATGGGCGTGATAGATGGTGAGAAAGAGAGAATAAACTAAAAGGATGGGGAAATAAAGGATTGGGTTCGGAGTAAGTGGTAGAGAAGGGATGAAGTAAAGAGGGACTGAGAGAGAATGCCTCGTTCCCTTGAGAGAGAAGCTATTGCGTTTTTCCCCCCTCCAGGCATAAGTTTTAGCGTCCGTATCTGATATTCCGCGGAGGATCGAGTGAGTGGGAAGGCATGCATGTGGAGATTGGATAGCTTTAAGAGTCCAATCTATTCTACGCTGGGAGGGCAAGTGCGTTAAGAAGGCTCTGGCCTCAGGGTCACTTGTTCCAGAAATTCTGAAAACTTAAATTTAGCCTCTTTGAAGTGCGTTTTATAAACTGAAATGAAATAAAATAGGGATTCCACGATTGTTTTACTGTAGTTCAGCCTTAAAAGTGGAAATATTTGCGTGAGCTCTTAAGGTGTTTGTTCAAATTACAGCATAAAAAACGTCAATTTGAACGAAAAAGCATATTCATGTCTCTCGCTAATAATGCAAACAGAAATAGACTTCAATTACTACAGAATGAGGGTGATATTAAAACGTGATAGGTATAAATGCATTAACTTTATATTGAAACGTTACAATGGATTTACATCAAGAAAGCTCTGGAATTCAGCAAAAATATACATAGAACTAAATTGGCTTTGATACCAAAATACTTCGATGAGATGCTTTACTCATTTAGGAAACTAGAATCAATAGCAATTTCCACCTATCGATGAGAAAGAAGTTCTCATCACAGATGTCACTGTTTTGCACGGAAATAAAATTATGTAACTCGATGTCCACTAACTTAAAGAACATTGGAAATGAGGTTGCATTTAAAAGGACGTTAGAAGAATGGTTGATACATGGAAGGAACTAAAACTATGTATATTTATACTGAGTATAATGTATGGGTAAATGAATAAGGACTTCGTAACAGTAAAACTGTACTGAAAATGTGATTATGGGTAGGTCGTTTGGGTTTGATTATGGGTACATATTTCATGTATAGGGAGTGAAGCAGTGGAAGTTTTCATTTAAGTAACAAAAACTATTTTGGAATAGATTTATACTAAATAAATGTTATAATTATATAAGCTTTAATTAAAACTGTTTATAAAAAGCGAAAAGCATATGGAAAATTGAATTAAAATAAAATATAGGAATCTTACCACATATTTTTTAAAGTTAGGTATTAGCGAATTACTGCCGTAATTTAAGTCAAAATGAGGAAGTGCCATACAAATGGCGCTGCAGACAGCTCCTTATGGCTGAAAAAATGTGGTCATTAAAAGTAAATTCAAGGAATAATCTGCACATGGAACCTGAACTTTGGTTTTCAATAGGTATCCCATTTCATCAGTGAAAACAGAATTTTCCAAACGAGATAAATAAAAGTGTGTAAATTCGTATTTGTTTTGACATCGTAGAGCCACCTTATGATGAAAAAGTAGCACTGGTGTGATACCAGTTTGCCGATACAATCCCATGCCATTTCAATTCGCTTCCATTTCAATTCGTTCGATCCGATACTATTGATGTGCCAAAGTAGATTAAAATGTAATTGGGTAAATGAAAAGGCTGCCAGCCAGAATAAATCTTTTGAAAACCTTTTGAAGTCTGCATTTGCGATCATCGCAATTATAGATGGCTACTAATGAACTAAATTTTATTCCAAGGTTTGAAATGAGGAAAACATCCCACAGGAATCACTAGCAGCGTCATTTATCATTCCTCTAATTTAATGTTGCACGAGTCCATGGCACACAGAGCAGCGAAGATTGGCGAATCTTTCCTTTTCCCTCCCTTCTCCCTGCCTTGCGCACAAACCCACTTCATCTCCGCCGCCACTGCATATAAAGGGAACATCTCCTCTGCACTGACCTGTTCCCATGTCAAGTTCTCATATCACTATTTCTCACGGGCGACGATCGCTTGTTTGACTAAAAATCGATATTGGAGTTTTCTTCTTTTGTACATCTTACGGGATCTAGATTCCTGTTCCTTTTGTACTCATGATGTCCTATAACCGATGTATCATCGTTCCGAATGCGTTCCATTCTTCCGCAAGTATTAACGGGATTTAGTTTTGAGAATCATAGTGGCGGTTTGAAAGCCATGAAGCGGATTTAAAATGTCTCGAACGGTATGACGATTATTTTTAGTAGCTAGTATATACAGTTGAGTTTTTATTTCAATTTATCCAAAGAAACAGTCAGGTTTTAATAATTAACTTTTGACTGAACACTTATATTTTACTCTTACTTCAAGTTATTCATTTATCCCTTCATTTATTTTTTTTTCAACGGGTAGGTGGCTAGTGATTGCTGTGACAGCTAATTAATATAAAAGTCATTTAAAATTTAAAAGATCGGTCATTGACGAATGCAAAAAGTCATTGCTCCAAAACCCCTAATTTTACTCTCAAAGATTTTAGCATCTTTAGAGAAAGAATTAAAGTGTTCATAGGTTATGGGTCTCCTCTTCCATATGTCGCTATTCTAGAATGAAAATTAATCTGTGCCTGACATCTCTAGTGTAAATTCGATTTATCTCTGAATATCGTTTTCTATTTTCTAAAGTAATTTGCACTTTTAAATTTCACCCCCGCAGGATATTTGTTGTAGGTTTTTACCATTTCTTACTTAGGCTGTAGTTTATACCACCCAAGCATTTAAAATTAGGTACTATATCATGGTTCGAAAAATATTTGGACTTTTCGTTTATTTTCGTTTAACCAATATCTCTAACCAATATCTATAAAACTCTAATATGTATTTGGAAAGTACTTTTTGACTGGTATCAATAATTAAGAGTAAAGTGCTATGTGTGATGTGTCACTTGTCAACTTTAATGTATCTCTATGGGGCAAACGAACTTCTCCCACAAAGGCTTGAAGTGCCTTTCCTTAGATTTTTCAATGACTGGTTCTCAGTGTATTGACAGCATTTGCGTCACCCTGACCACCCATATATTCCAATATATGGTCATGGAACTGAAGAAAAATAATGGCATCAATTTACTATTGTTTAAACTGAAATAAATAAAATGAGTTGACTGATGAACCTTGCAACGCCAATACCTATATGGAATATAATGCAATCCTATGATCAGCCGTTGGAAAACGAAATTAAATGCGCATTCGTTATGTTTATGCGAAATCAATTTTTAGTTTTTTTTTCTTTTCCTCGTCGGAACTGGAAAAGAACTGAGAGAACTCCATAAAGCTCTTATAAATCAAACCTCCTTATATCGTTCCTTAATGACTCTCTGAATTTTAATGCATTTCAACGCCTTGAACTTTGACCTTTCCGCGTCATTTCCATATGCCATGGACTCATCGCGAATTCAGCTGTCAAGTCCACCGGCTCACGGATTTTTTTCTGCCGAAATTATAGTCGTCACACCACGTTTTTCTCCATCCTTTTCCTTTGCACCGTTCAGAGTGCCAGCTTCTTTGATGTTCTCCGGGACTTACGAAACCATTTCACTCAAAGCCGTTCAGTTTGAGCTAGTATCAGAACTCTGCATCTAGCGTATGGTGGTAAGGAAACATAGTGGCGTGTTTTTAGTGAAAGAGTCTATTCCTTACGAACTAGCGCCACACGGGGGAGTAAATTTGTCTCCGCGTTTGACCACCAAGGTTTCCAAGTTCACAAACTTTCACTGGTGACTTCAAAATGCCCAGTCTGTTCTTCACATAAACTTTCTTGCTTTGCATGGCTCATATTCCAATTGTTATGGCGGGCTTATCTGATGGAAGACGAAAAATATCAGCGTATTTTGATAAAACTTTTATATACGTATGCATAATACCCAGCGATCCGCCGAAGAGACGTGTGAGAGGGGGTGTTAGAACTCCAGTCATTTAATTGGAGAGAGTAGGGAAAAGGTAGGCGGTGAAGACAGAGGTGAATTACATGTTAACGTTGTGTCTTATATTATAATATCACGCTCTCTTTTTGTTATAATAACTAATCTTGCGTGGAAAGGAGGAACCCTTGCATCTCTCAGCTTGGGAATGTATCTCCCACACTCAGCCACTTCTATCAGTTTTGCCCCGTTCAGACTACTAACGTAGCTACCATGGTTCGCACCGTCGTCGTAGATGCCAGCCACCGTGTGAACGTGCGTTCCGATGGTTACCGATGAAGTAGTAGTTCTTATCGCTGCTACTTGACAGTGGTCAGCGCTGGCACCGCGAGTGGAAACTGGAAATGTTGAAGGACGATAATTAAAAAAAGTCATTCGAAGTAGTGAAGCAGTTGGTTCTACTTTGATAAATAGGCAAATAGGAGTGTAATTTGCCTTTTAAACCATTTCGAATGCCTCAATACGCTACAGAAATATGGGAATCCTTATTCTGTTTGCTTGCTCTGTTCATGTTCGTCGCGATTCCTGGTGAGTGAAGCACTGAATTACGATACTAGTGTGAATGCGTTAAGGTTGCTTTGTTGGTTCTTACGGTAGTAGTTTAGTAGTAGCATTAGAGAGTGAGGGGGATGAAATCTTAGTTTTGGATTAAATTTGTTTGGATCGTACATCGTAAAGTTGTTTGGATTGTCATGAAACTCAGTGCTGGCACTTTTATGCCCTCTTGAGTGAAATGCAGTTATGTTGGCAGCGTTGTCTACCATGTGCTGTTCTCTCCCCTCCGTACCGTAGTCGTCCCCTTCTACACGAGCCTTCCACTCCTTGACGATACGCTTCGAGTAGGTGACTGCCACCAAGTTTCGCTACCACATTAAGATCTCTATCGGTCTCATATGCACAACTTCAGCCATCTAAAGTTACGTCCTAAGTTGTGTTCGATATGAACGAGTCAACAGAGCGCATGCCGCTCCAGTGCTTAAAATAAACCGGCAAACCATTACGCTCTCTAGGGAGAAGCAAAGAAATATCGATTCAGATAGATGCTCCGCGCCGTTTTTTATTAATCATTAATATTTCTTGCAATGACCCTTATCTCGCCCGAGTTCTCCCTTGTGCATATCATTTTGGTGGAACGGCGTTGCTTGATATTTTATTTTTACTGCTAGCTAACCACGATAAAGTTCAGAGGCAGCAACAAGGTATTTATAGTGGAAGAGGGAAGAAGATATCCCTGAACAATGTAGCTGAAATTTCGGTGACTGAATAATTTTTGGAACATAAGCGATTTTATTTTGGTCCTGCGACGTTCCTTCATGTTATTAGGAATGCTAAATATGTAACCTTTTAATTTATTGTAGCATGCAACTATGTTGTCACGATCTTTCTTTCCCAGATGTAATTATGCATATCTTGTAACCACAAATTTGACCAATGATATATAGAGATCAAAAGCAATATGAAGGAAGTTCTATACTTCAGGTGGTGGTTGGGTAATAAATTTTAAGGGAGAGAATTTTTTGGAAAATTTATTTTCATGAAACTTTTGCGGAACTTCCAATCCTAACATTAAATTAAATTAAATCAAATCCAAACATGCCGCGAGCATACTGGATCCAGAACAGAAAATTTTGTTCCGCGAAGTAAATACACTACAAAGGAAAGCCGCACGCTTCATTTAAAACTGCTACGAGCCAGCGGAAAGTATTGCACAGCTGATGGAATGATTAAGTTTGGAACCGTTAGAGACTCGTATGCTGAACACTAAGCTTAAAAAAAGTCCGATCAGCTGAATTTCAGTTCGACACGGAGGATATTATTTTAGCCCCGTGCTATATCTCTAGAACTTCTTCTTTTTTAAACAACTTCTTTTTTAATTATTGATTTGTAAGTTAATTAATATTTTATTTCAAATTTATTTGTGCATATCAGCTCCCCTTTTCTTTCTTTTTATATGCTTCTTACAATGTTTTTAAAGTACATTTTAAAGCTTTATCTATTAGTAGGTTTTCGCAGTTTTTTCACTCTCCCCTTCATGTGTGGGTGATATCCTGCAGTGATTTTTTCGTTATGGATATAAGCTCCTTATTCCTTACGTTTTTCCTGCAATCGTGTATATCTTTATACATTATTTATATTCCAGTTCCTTCACTATAAAATATTAATGGTCATTTTTTGTTCTTTTTCTATAATTTTAATTGTCAAATCGTAATTGTTTCATAGGTGTATTTGACGAGGGGTAATATGGATGAAGGGACTGTCCCAGTCTTAATCTTGCCCCAATAAAGCTGCATTATTATTATTAGAACTGATCGGAGTGACAAAATATGATAGATACACTGCCGAACTGATAGGCGCAAGAGTTCCTTCTTTCCACACACCATTAGTGATTTTAACACAAACAGCGGGGCACTGACTTATAGCCCACCGTTAGCACAAAATTGACCTTTGTCCTCTCCCCCATCCTTTTCCCTATTCCCCTCTTTCCATGAATGGTGTCTTAACACCCCCTGCCACAAGCTTCTGCGGTGGCTCACAGGGCAGTAGATATGTAGATGTAGATCCTCAGCTCTACTTTCGTAGACTGCAGATGTCAGTTACTTCAACTATAGATTAAATATTATCTTTTCCGGAATTTTGCTTTGGAATTCATTGATTAAGCCTTAAATTATTTTTTTAACTAGATCATGTCAACCGTTTCCCCGATTTTTCCTGAAAAAATATTTATCGAAGATGTTTAGTGAATAGAAATGACCTTATACGGAGTCATCAAGAACTTTGAAAAGGTAGCTGCCTTTTCCCATTTAGAAGTATCTTTGGCCGTTCAGGAGTTTTCGTGGAAAATAGCGGTGCCAGCTTATGTCATTGGACAGCAAAGTGATTTAGTAGTTACCAAGACTTCATTCTCTTCTCTTGTTACCGGTAGCGTCGACCTCTCTTTTCGTTTCCCTTCGTGAGCTAAACACTTGTTCCGGAGAATCTCCACGGAAATTTACTTAGACAAATTAATGGTGGTTCTACGACACACTCATGGGCTCACGTATGCTTGGAACTATCCCATTTTTCTCCAATTTAATCATTGTATTTTTCATAAACTTTCTCCTTAGAGAGGTTAGTGCCACTTCCTGCTCAAAAGTTGAGAACATTTTCAAAACTAGGTGTCCCTTAAAGTCCCACCGTAACCAAATCTTTATTTTCTATCCATCGTGTTCTAATCATTTATCACTCTATTCTATTTCGTTGGAGGAAATAAAATACATCTTCTTGCTATTATGGAGATCTTTCATCCTATAAATCACAGGGCTTCAGGAAGAAATTCCCCCAAAAAGGATGTAGAAGTTCCTCCTCTAAAAAGCCTTCCAAGCCTTGACTCTTCTATGGATATTTTTTTAGTTTAAAATGTTTTTACACTCCATAGTAGTTGATGCATCTAGGATTTAACATAAAATTGATAGTGTTGAAATTGGAATTTAGTCTTTCATTTTTGAGATAGTCATGAATTTGTTTCTTTTGAATAGCATAATTGGTAGCACTAATCTGTGTACCTACCAGTCTATTGAACGACAAATGATATTTTAAAAAGATTTTATCGATTGGTAATTCTTTAACTCCTTTATGGTTTCATTATATCAATAAAATTGCCTGCTGATAGCCTAATTCATACAATTTGTTCAATAACTTACATCATTCCTGGGTGTGTAACATTAAATTAGGACTACTTTGCGGGGTTGAATGCAGCAAGTACTTGTTAGTGTGAATGGTAAATGAGGATCCTATGAGTTGCACACTGGACCTAACAGCCGTATGGGAAATTCAAGCTCCCATTCTGTTGTACTCGAAAGAATTACTGCACTAAAAAATTGGCGCAATACCATACTCTGAATTTTACCCAGGGACAAATTGTAATGAAATTCGGGGTCTTTTTTTATTTTTCTGAACTGCTGCAATAGAAGTGAGGTTGACCTCTTATCATTCTCGGCCTTCCGCTTCTCTCGGATCCTTCGCGAAGCGCCAAGGACTGCTCCTCCGTGCGTCAATGTAAGTTCGCGTAAGAGTCTTGAACTCACAGTGGTCCAATTAAATAAGGTTTTTCTTTTTGTCCTCTGCTTCAGATATGAAACTTTTGCTTGGTTTATTCATCCACCGCTTATTCCCTGGAATCTCATCTAAATATCGAACCTGCATCCATTCCAGATTCCCGATCGATGGTTCATTGAACCGATATGAAGAATGTTCAACACCACCACGTGATTTCTCCTTCACTCCATTGGTGTGGACATGGCGATGAATCACGAAAATTGTATTCGGTTAAGAAATATGCCTCTTAGCTCTTGTAATTAAGGCAGCAACATGAGTTTCCACTCAAGCATACAACCCCGATTGGTCTTAAATTACATGCACCATTGTGAAAAAATTGCATGATTCTAATACGTAATTATCAATGACAGCCTGTGCCTCTAACGGAGACTGCTAATTTTTAGCTATTCTAATTTATTACCACTCCGCCATGAAGTAATGGCTGTGCTATAGTTGGGGTAAATGTTTGCTGAACCGTGCGGGCAATTTTTCTATAAATAATTGCGTGTTACAAGTAACATTAATTTCCCTGTCCATCCGGAAAGCACTTGTTTGTCTTGAGACACTAAGTTATTTGTCTCAGTCGTTGCGAGGACAAGCATTGACTCGTAACTATTTCATGGTAGAGAAGAGTCCATTAAGGCAATTGCAAGGATGGCTTCCTCCCTGTAGCGCTAGAGTTGGCAGGGTGAAGACAAAGAGTTTGTTTTAATTTCTCTATTCTTCCATGCACTGATGTGCTTTAATATTACTCAGGTTTTTGAAATTATGGGGCCAATTAATTTTGGCCAATGTACAAATATTGCTCGATTCATCTGGGATTACCATGTACTGAGTAATTGGAGAGCATGTTATCAGCCATGAATCCATACCTTTCTGGGGTATGAATGACTTGAATGTTCTGAGAGACAAACAAGACTTCTCACTTACTCACATTTTTGTGATTTTGCATCATTTTTTTACTTTATTAACCATAAGCGAGAAACTCAGTTAAAAACTTACTTGGTGCATGTAGTTTTGAAAAACTCTAGTTTTCGTTCGTTAACTCAAGTGTGCTCAAATGGTTCTCATAAACCTTATTTTTTATTTTCTTTAATACTTGTTAAGTTTTAAAGTTGCGTCCGAGAAATACAAAGTGTGTTGTAACATCAAAGTCTTATGTTCATAATTTTATTTTTCAAGATTTCTTTGTCCGGTAGTACTTTGGGTAATGATTATCCTAGTGTAATAAAAAAATATTTACCATATCATTTAGAATTATTATGGGTTTTTTTGTATTTCATAAAGTATAGTATAACTAGCAACAATTAAACTATATAAAAGCGATCCTGAAATATTTCGCGTACGCTTTCATGATTTATTACTATTTAAAGGCGGCGATCTCTAAAGGCTCACCTTTCCCGGTGCAGAGAGTACTTACCTCATGGACATTTCCGTTTATTTCACTCTTTCGCTCCAATGAAATTTTAATTTTACCCTCTTAGATAGCTCGTACCTAATTAATGAAAATTACAACAACTTAAATAATTTTTGGGTGCATTTTTTCACCTTGTACCTCTGCCAAAAAAAGTTTTTGAATGCTCATAAAAAATGTTGTTTTGGTAAAATACATTGACCCTATAAAGAGCAGCTCTAATTCTTTAATTTTATAAAACAAATATTACAATTATAAGAGCTAATATATTGGCATCTTTAGTATTGTAATGCCATCTATGGAAGCGTATGTATCAGCACCTTTGGCTTGTAAAGGTTGAAGTTATTTCACTGCTATAGAGAGTTAAACACTACAATTTATGAGTAGCGCTGTTTCTGATTTCTATTAGTTTAGATCGCTTATAAGAACTAATTTTTATGCATTACAATCAGTGTACCTTTATTCACCATTTCCTCTTGCAAATATTCATCTCAATTCATATAAGGCTCAGTTCGTGACGCCGTTTAAGCCGAGACACCGTTGCATCGACGACCATTTTGTGCGCGGGACCGTAATGCTCGTGACTCGGATCGTTAGATAGTGACGCCATGTCATGTCTAACCAAGTTGGGCACCATTATACGCCCTCTACGCCAAATATTTGCCTCTCTCCATATACCCTTTGTGTTCCTGACTCCGCAATATCGTCCCTAATTGCAGTCCAGTAAGTACCTAGCTAGAGGTTGCTTTTACTTTGCTCCCAAGTTAGAGCAAAGGGAAAACAAAATGCTTCCTTGAATGTTCCACCATCCTTCTCATACCCAAGTGCTTTATTCTCAATATACAATTATCGGCAAAAGAGGTTTGTTAATTTACTTTATTTTATGAACTAATTCAACGAAAATTGGAATGAGTGTATTCTATGAAACGCTCCATGAAACCATATTTACAGGAGATTTTAATTATACGAGTAAGAGAGAAGTAATTCATAAAATTAGCAGTTTTAAAATTGATTTTTAATGATTACCTACAGTTGATTTAACTACTGATTATGACTTTTTTGAAAAATGTTTTCATGAGCGATTTCCATCTGTATCCCTCTCTCTAATCTATGATACAAAGTATATGGCTCTGAATACAGAACTATTAAGAATCAAAAATATGTGATGAATAATATAAGCTAGGCCGTAAGTGACAAATAGTGCAATAGTGTTTGTGGAAAGTTGTTGCATTTGCGGGTAATGCTCAGCCAAAATAGCTTCCTTGCTTTGTGCGAAAGGAATTTCACTTTTTTTATATTCAAAGATATTGAATCTAATTCTATTATGGACCTTCCAGTTTTCATCAATCATTCCCTAACGTAATCTTGTGTTACCAATCATCTTCAGTGCCAGGCTTTTTTACAAATTGCAAGAAAACAACATTGAGTGTTTCATAGGGATTAACGAAGAAAATCCCACGGCAAGTTACTTGACAAAGGCTTCCAATGAGCCATATTAATTTATCGCTTACTCTTGCATTGACTTAATGTCGGATGCTACTAATGATTGTAAAATGGTGTTATCATTGATGTAAAAGAATGAGAAATAAGATGAGAGGACAAAAGTACTTACCGTCGACGATAAATAATGCTGGGATCATCTGTGGCATACATGTTTTCCATCTCCTTTAGCCATCCTCCCCTTAGTGAGATAATTTTCTAAAAACCTTATTCCGAGTTCTTAACACAAAGTAAGTTAGGGAAAAGAATGATTTTAAATTGTAATATGCAATTAAACAACTGTGGTCATTTCGTTAAATTTTTACTCATAACATTTTATATGAGTTATTGAGTCTCACATTCCATTCTGAAGATGGCAACTACTAGCAGATGTAACTCATTTGTATGCAGTGACGTGAATAATGCTTCGACGCAACAAATAATTGAGGGGCAGAAAAAAATCATCTTGGAAGAGAAAGGAAATTGCTCACTCAGCTGTTCGATTGCACTCGCATAAATCGTGTCGCTCGGGAAACGAAGTTTGAATATCTTGGCGTAAACAAATCATTTTTAATGAACCGCTGAAATCGATGCCGTATCTCTGAATCTCATGCGTTGAGAATTAGAACGAGTCGCATAGGAGAGTAAATATTACGCACTCGTCCCTAATAAATGGGTCAAGGAGGAAAAAACAACCCAAGGGTTTTTTTTGTTTATTTTATTTTTTCATAGATCAAAAGATCGAGCGCGTGAATTAATAAACGCGAAAGCGGGTAGGAAATGGCAAAAAAAAACAAAATGTACTGCTGCGAATGATGCTTTATTGGTCATTGCGGATTATCATAACTGCAGTGACCGAGCGAGTGAGAATTCGTGTACACCACGGTGGCCACTCCTCCTTCGCGTCGATGAACGCAATCACACAACAAGCGCGAGATCTTGGTAGTGATTTACGGTGTCGAGGAAATTTATCGACCGACTATTGAGGAAATTGAAATTGTATCTTGCAAATTTATCAAGTCCCGCCGTCCAGTGCTCTCAGCTTGTTCGAAGCCCGCGTCAACCGACAGCCATGTCCCACCTCCTCATCGCTCGTTTTATTCCTTCACTCACACCCGTCCATAACCTGTGCGGTTCATTCCCTTTATGCGTCCTCTAACCCCCCCCCCCATTGCATCTCCACCCTCTCCTCTTAACAGATAGCGCTCCTTCTTGTCCCGAGGAAAATATCTCCCTACAGCTCCCTTCTCCCGGCTCCGGCCATGCGTCATCTCTTTTGTCTCCAGTCGGCCTTTCGCTCCATGCATATCTATCCTTCTTCTTCGTCTCGTATGGAGTCTCCTCAATTGGCTCCGTGCATTCGCTGCCAAGGGAATGCGTCATATGCAAAGTTCACGACGCGGTCGCCACCCGCCCTCCCTCCCCCACTCTCCTCCTCCTCCCATCCCCCAGTTGCCTAGGGATGACCTCTTCTCCACCTCCATCTAATAATCCATCCTTTTCCTCCCCATACTACTCACGGCCCCCAGCATGAATATACATATGGATCCTAAACTTGCCCCAGTGGGTGTTGCCAAACATTCCACATGCACCGAAAAATCAGGACCAAGCAGATTGTAGCGCCGCCACTCTAGAGAAGGTGGTTCTAATAAGGAAATGCCGTGATTTAAATGGATATGCTGGAAATAAAGGTGCCGAAATTGGCCTCCCTATTAACACCGGCCATTTTTGACACACACAAGCGAACCGTGCTGAAGAAAAGGCCGTGATTCTAATAAAGAGACTGGAAATAAAGGCACCGGAATGGGCCTCCCAATTAAACTGGCCATTTTTGACACAAAAGTGGAACCATGCCGATTGCACCGCGACCTACCTTTTGCGGAAAGCTAGGCAACACTCCTGCCCGCACAGTAGTGCATAAGATTTAGATCCATTTGTATATTCATGGCCCCCAGCATATGCCAATGCCCCATTCTACAATGATATTTTTTTCTTTCCCGTTGAATATCGACGGGAAAGAAAAAAATGAACACTAATAAATTGTAATAAACCAATCATATCTTATTTAGTGCAAAGAATCATTGAGTCAATGGATATACACGGAATATCGACTTAAACAATAAGTATGGTCGTTATGAGGACGATGACTCAAAAGCGCTAAAATGTTGCGAAAAATCGTTACGTTTTAGTAAATATTTCGGAATTTTGACCAGAATACAAAATTAGATTGAAGGAATTAGAATCTTTATTTAATTTTCTTTCTATTGATATCTTTCCCGATAACAGAAAATCACTATTTCTAAATGCATTTTCAAATAAAAAAAAGTTCTGCAGCCAAATGAAGATTCAGATTCACGTGTATTTCTTATGTGAAAGTTACTGACATACATAGGTACAATTATATACACATCGGTGATTTTGATAGTAGAAGATAGTAGGAGGGAAAAAGAGCTCAAACATTATTAAATAAGACAATTCATTCTATTCCACTCTTTTATTTTACTAAAAATCGACCTTGGTTTCGGCTCTTTGCAGCGTTATTAAGCTACTATGTATCTTGATAATGCTACAGAGTGCCTAAACCATGGTCGGTAAATTGAATTAATCCATTCAGAAGACGCTCTTAAATAGGAAATCTTTTTACCATGCATACATTTAAAACTTTATATTACCCATGTTTGACACCTTTATGGTAGTTTGAGTGAGATATCATTTCACATAAAATCCGATTATATTGGTCTCGTTAAAAAGAAAATGATGTCATATTTCCTATGACAACCAAATTTCACCCACTTTCCATTAAGCTTTCCTAGATATGTGCAAAAAAGAATATCAGCCATTTTACATTGGAAATGGCACGCGGGTACGCACTGAAGGGATCTATTATTTTAAAAATTAGCCATTTATCAAACAAAGTCAGAAATTACGCATTACGCGCATACAGAAATTCCACATAACGCAGTTACTCACATATTACGCATGCGTCAGATATTTAAGTGCGTACTTCGTATGCTTCCCCGACTATTTATTTCAATAAATCAACTACTTACCGCTGTACTTTTCACTGAATCGCAGAAAAATTTTCATCCATCTATACGTTTTCAGCGTTCAGCGTGAAAGAAATGAGACAGTTGGCGCCTGATGTATGCGTATTTAGTTAATACCTGAGAATTTCAGTAATTCAAAAGAAACTTTATGCGTCAATAATGTTACAATATTTACGTCATTCTTTTTACCATTGCTTAAATTTCAATATACAATTTTAATATGGTTTCTATTATGCGTATGGAAAAATCTTGTTATAGCTACCTTTAACAGGCAAATCAATACACAAGCAACGATTGCGGATTGGGTTATTGAATTTATTTTCTTCTTAAAGACACTTCAGCGGATATCAAAAATGCTAACGATATGTTTTCAAGTGCGCTGACTATTGTAAATGGGTGTGCACTGGCAAGTTTATTGCGCAAGCTACTTGAAGCAAGTGACTTTTGACATAAATTGTACGCGTAAAAAGGCTCTACAAGCCCACACACAGAAACTTTTTGTTTCGTCAAGTCGCTTTCAGGAGCGTATTGTTGTCAATTTAAACAGCAACCAATCTGCCTATACATTAATTTACGAAAATATGTTCTCAAGGTATTCAAATTCCGAGCAACTTCATGCAGAAGAAACTCGAGGAAGTAAATTTGCCAGTGTAAATCCACTCTTAAACATTGATTAAAGAAGAAAATTTATGGAACTATGCGGTACGAAAGCACAGGGAAAATTGAGGCTATTAAAAAAATATAATACGCAGCTAGCCATATTGAATGGATGAATTGTGCGGTGAATATTTGCAGTGCAGTGAGATCATAAATATTAGCGTCGGAACCGTCACGGTACCAAAATGATTTATCTAAAAAACATACAAATTGAAAATTATTCCCTGCAATGCGTTGGATTATTTATAAAATTCCTTTACGGATTGAATGGAATTCTTGGTTGATCATTTTTGAACAAAAATGGGCTTCACATCTTATGTGTCAAGACGCCATTTACCTTCTTCTTTAATCTATGGTCTGCAAGGAATGAAAATCAAGTGCACTATTGTGTTTGCAAAGCGAGAATAAGCCGTATGAATGCTCATCGTTAGTATCGGAGTGCCACCAAGTAAAATATCGATATCGGGAAATTAGTTTCGTGCCAGCCCAATTTCTTGCTCTTCTTTTGGTATGTTCACGTCACGGCCAAATGATTTGCTATCTTTTTAAGAATTCGTTCAAAGTCCATGACTGAAAAATAGATCTTTTAACCAAACGTTTACAATGAACTTTATCATGAAATATCATTGAATGAAAATCCAGTGCTGTGCTCTGCTGCGGAGGGGATAACGCACAAAAGTGAACAGAAAGCGCCCTATATTTGCGAATCATCAATATCGGATCGGTAGTACCGGACTACCGTCAATAAAGACATTGGTACCCGGAAAAAAGTATCCAAATACCGTGAAGTAAAGTATCGGTATCAGTTTAAAAAATTGGGCCAGCCCAATAACCATTAAATATTAATTCAAATTGTCAATGCAGGAAGAGGAATTTAGACTCTTATGCATGCAGTTAGGTCATCCACGTGGTTATCTACAGGGAGTGTTTCAATTTCATAAACACGTGTGTGTTTACGAGACTTAAACATTCCCTTTCGAAGGTCACCTAGATGACCGAAATGCATACATAAGAGTCTAAATTGCTCTACTTTTTGGACGATTTGGAGTAATATTATTTGAAATTTACTTATCAATTGCTCTCTTGATGAGCTACAACAGCCTCTTGCTCTTCTTGTTGCATCTTTGCTCCTCTCATTTGCCTCGACTGATTCTTGCACATCGGGGGATGCATCCGACACGTATATCCGCGGGACTTAGCATGGGGAAGCAGGGAGGAGTTCTCAGAGAGCGGGAAGGGTCTGCTGGCTCTCGATGTTGCTGCGTGTTTCTCTCCCTAGCTGAATATTCATGCATGCAAAACTGGACATCTCAACGCCGGGACGAGAGGGAGGACTTTTGAGCTCCATTAAACTCCCGCGCGTCGCCGCTAACAACTGTCAGCTAATTGCTTAACAAGCGGACTCCTTATTTCGAATGTTTCTCTTCCGGAGAAACCCCACACTTGGCGTGATATCTTGGGAGAAAAAATTTTTTTTATGTAAGGTTGGTGTGCCTTTCCGTGTTTTTCGTCGGAAAATCCGTTGAGTTATGAGCTACATGCGCTCACAGAACGCGCGCGTCTCATAATACTCACCTGCCGTCTGATTTTGCCATCCGATTTCAAGCGAGAAGATAAATAACAACTTTTCGCTCATTAATTCTTTTCACCCGCTGGGAAATCAGTGTCATTTTTATAACCGGATTCACAGTTTTACGAGAATCAGCTAGCAAAAATGTGGCATATGGTTAGCTTAAACATTTGTCTAAATGTGCGGCCACGTAACTTGTTATTACGGCATACTAAATGTTTACACCGAAGGGCATTTCTCATTAATTTACAATAATCAACTACTGGGTTTTAATTCTACCGTACATTTTTTGTGCTCATACTATTCCTAATGTTTCTGGAGGAACTGTACTATCCGCAATACGAAGACCAAGGAAGTCGCGCGCATTGACCTTAAAAGAATGCTAATGGTTATCACGCAAATGGATGATTATGTTGTACTTCAAGTTTAATTGTGAAATGTATGATTAAAGTTTACCCATGCTCATGCACCATTTATATTAAGAGCCTTACGTCATAATGAACACAATCGATCCTCATTCTGGAGTTTTGATGAATGTGCTCCTTGAAACTATTATTATCAAGTTATTGAGAAGAGAGGAAAAAACTCTGCTATTCCACATAAAATATTTTAATTCACGACTTAGGTTCTGCTGCTGTGCAGCATCTTCAGGTAACATTAAAAATATCAGTTGGTATTTATACCTGTCCAATTATGGAGAGAGGGGAGTGAAAATGGGGAGGGAAAACCGTTGAGTCGTCTCTCTTCCTTTTCCCTTACCCCTCCTAATACTTGTAAAAGTATAAATACCGTCTAATATTTGTAATGCTACCTGAAGACAGCAGTTCGCTGCACAGCAGTAAAACTTGGTTCGTGAAGCGAAATAAAGTATTTTATGTGGAGTAGCATTGTTTTTTCCTCTCGTCTCAATATGGATAGATTCCACTAAGTTAAGCCTGAGACAGTCCCCATTATAAAGTTACTTCGACCTTCCAATTAACACTTTTCTCGGCTCTATAAGGAGCTCCATAAGTAAATGCATGCTTCTTTGTTTTACCTTATTTCTTATTTATGAATCTACTTTCGTCATTAGGCTTATTTGGGATTTAGGCATTTTTCTTCACAATTCTCCATTTTCATTGAGGACCATTTCTAACTTGATGTCCTGTCACAGAAAACCTGCGTTCAAAAGCCAATTTTCTACCACATTTTGGTCTAGAATTTCAAAATGGAGAAGGGCATCAACTATCTGACCTTGTCATTGACCTTGGAGAAAATGTATGCATTGACTTTGGTAACACGAAACGCCTTCTTCGTTACTCTTTTTATAATTGCGATCTCGATATAAGTTATTTCTGGAAGAATAGTTAAAAATTGCCTTTCTTGGAAAGAAAACTCAGGAGGCATATGTATAGCTTACGTTTTACTTTTCTTGCCCAGGGAAGTGGAATCAGCATGGAGGTTTTATGCTTTAAGTCAAAATACCTAGGGCACGATCACAACTCTTCATAATACTTGTACTTGCGTTATGGTTATTTTTCAATCACGCTTATGAGAGTTAAAACATGATCGTCATTCTTCAAATTTTGTTTTGCCCTTTAAATAATATTTATTTATATAAATAAATAAATTAATGAGTAGTTTCAATCGTTATATTTTTCAAATATATAGTTTCAATCCTACTTTGGACACCAATTGTGAGCATTGCAGCTCAAGTTCAGTTTCGGATTTGGATAGCGATAATGAAAACGAGAAAGAAGGAACCCACCCCTAGTCGATGTGTATCGTTATACCTTACACGTAATGTCTCATCGAAGAGCGAAGAATATTATTCTATAAGTCCAATTTAACAATATGATAAATGATCTGGATTTTAGTCTCAAAGAGTATGCATAGGCTAAGCGTACGCATTCGTCAGGGTCAGATAAGAAAATGCATAGAGATCACCGTTAGATTAATCAAATTCTAACGGAAAAATTCCTGCTGCAGGTTACAAGCTTCGGATCTTTAAGACTAACAAGTGAGTAGGTACTCAAGTTGAAGCCAGTCTACATTTCTTAATGGGCTTTGGTTGTACTCTTCATCTCCGCGGTTGTTTCTATCATTTTAATAGTCTTTACTATACTGTGAATACAAGATCCAGAAAGTGCCCCAATCCATCTCCTAAAGGAGATGGATTGGGGCACTTTCTGGATTGGGGGTTTCTGATTCCCTCACTCATTGGACCTACGAGTCTTACGTGCTTCCCTGATGGTGATCTCATCACACATCTCCCCAACACTTGAAAACCTTTCACACTTTAGCCGTTCCACTAATCGATAGCCATTCCTTAAACTTCCCGATGATGCTTCATTAAGCCTTAATGGGTCCTTAAAGGGGGTTTTCTTGCGACTGCCTGAGTTAGAGCCGATGAAAATCCCGACCACCAATGCATGCGAGTAAAGGAAAAGATAATTTTCATTTTAAAAGCATGATTAAGCTATTGAAAATTAATTTATAGGCACTAAAGAAGCACATAAGTAAATGAATATACATTCATTGCGATTAGTTTTCTCCATCCAAGAATTGAGCCAAATCTGACTGCACCATTAAAAGCTGATATCAAAGCATTTCGTCCTTAATATTTGCATTAATGAGCTAATTACTCGACGAATTAGAATGATCATCTCTTTTTATAATCAGCATCAGTCTTCAATCCGTGGATTGCTTGAAATGTTTCGATACACTGAGTCCTGCGCCTTATCGGTCTTATCCTAGTATTCCTCAAGTCTGCTGACTCCCCATAAAAAAACATACTGCAGTAGGAATTTACCGGGGTGATCGGATTAATGCATTGGCTAGAATACTGTCGACTCATTCCGATGACTCGGGTTTGAATGCAGGCAATGGCAGAGATTTTTCTTAGTATGGCAGCCTTTGGTATTTTAAGGAGAGTACCTAAAGAGTAACTCTTTCTCCATCGGATGGGACGTAAAACTGTTGTCCCTTTCTGATTAAATATAAAAATTGTAATTTCCCACAAATAAATAATGTAAACCTTAATTACACAAATAATGTCACTGATAATGACGTTTTCTGTATTGAGAGAAGCTGTCCGGCATTCGATTGACCGCTTGATAAACTGTTTCCCATGGGCCTCCTCATTTGTAATCCTTGTCGCCCATGAAGTTTTCAGCAACCAAAGAGATCATCCCATCGCGAACAGTCCTCCTATATGTATATGCTAAGCTCGAGGTCCTTTCTTTGTTCCTGATAGAATGGACACTCCTTACAGAGGTCTGCTTGCTTCCTAAGGTTCTTTTTTATTATGGTCAAGACGATTATACATTCCCCTTAATACTTCTTTAGCCTAAATAGCCCGTGGATATACGAGGATTGTTACTACTTTTATTGGAATTTATTAAATTATCAAGGTGGGTGAACACATTAGCATTGACAAGCCTGTGAGCATTTAATAGGATCTTACTCTACGTCCCACGTTTGCCAATGATGACGATCTTTATTGCTAAATTATTAGCTTTTACTTCTTGGGTGAGGTTCCATTTTACTCAATATTTCATTGAAACTTTTATTCGAAAATTCCTTCAGCATATCATATAACATTCCGTTCAACATTTCAAATCATGCATAGGTAATTCGAAATTTAATTGTTCAATTACCAATTTCTTTAAACGACAATACAGCTTTTATTACTACCATGTTTTTTTCCTTGGAAAGTTTGCATCGTATGTATCGTTGTTACGCTATGGTATTATATTGCTACGTTGATAAAAATTAGATTTGTCAGACCTGATGTCAATTTGCAAACTTACGCAAATATAGTAACAGACCTGATTCGTGGGAAATCGTGGAAGAATTGGTGCGGGATAGTAGAATACCGTTTTACTTACAGATATATCTGCAGTATTTAGTTCTACAACCAGTGCCGGCCCAAGTCGTGCACAACGTGGAAGAAAGCCCCAGGCGTAGGGACGACTAGTCTGTGGCTTATTAAAAAATGCGAAAAGGGGACAGAAAGTATGAAAATCGGAAAGTTACTAAACTCCAACATGTATTTCTATCCTAAATGGCCTTCATAATACATCATTAAAGTGGCTAACACTCATGACTGACATGATTAATGAGCACCATAAAACCAACGGACTAATAAATGTATATAAACATAATAACAAATATCGGTAAGTATTTAATGTGGCTGCGGCTGAAATAACACGACAATTTACGGTTGAAATCAACCTGCCATCAGGAAGTAGGTATAATTTAAATATTCTCTATAAAAACTTCTCCTCGTAAAACTCAATGCTTGGAGACGACTTATGGATGCAAAAGTGGAGAGGAAATAGCCATGCTAAGACGATCGTACTCTAACTATTGAGTATCCTTCAAATTAACCCACGGTTAAAGAAATCACTATCTGTAATTAAACTTCTCGTTAGGGGCGGCCTAATAACATTTTGCCCACACTTGTAAAGAGAGCTTGGGCCTGCACTCTCTACAACCCCCATTAATGTGTGATAATTGAATTTACAACTTGATTAGTCAAATTCCTTGATCAATTAGCGGGGTAAAATCACCGTGCACTCGCCCGTTGGAGAGCGGACACGTTCATCCGGGGAGCACTTTGGCCGCGAAAGACGAAAATTCCTCTGTCCATCCCCGACGGAAAAATATTATATCCGGCGTCGGCATAATTGTCGGCACTCCTGCCCTCCTTTTAATGAAAGGCGCCGGGGAGTCGCACCGGCTTAATGCTCCTCTGCCTACTGGCCAGGTGGACGGCAATTTGTAAGTTCAACCGTGTCACCGCTTCGGTTTGGTAGGCAGCAGAGGAGGGAAATACCAACCCACCTCTCTTCACGTAAAATAAAACGCCTCACCCCTCTAGTAGTATCCATCTTGGAATTGAACTCGGGCCATCAACGCACGCTGTTCGCCCGTGACCGCCACCCACAGCCTCTCTTCCGCCTAGAGCAACCAACTATACCGGATTCTCCGCGAAGTCCTCTGGAATCGGATAGAGATAAAAAAAAATACAGATTCAGGTGTGATGTGGGGGAACCGTTCCATAACGACAGATTTAAAACACTTTCAGTTTTCCACTAATAATAAGAGATTTAACTTGGTAACCCGTGCGAAAATTTCGCACTTTCACGCTATCAGGGAATTAGTATGTAATTGGGTTTTAAATAGAGAAGAAGGTGTATCATAAAGTACTTTCTTTATACTTGTTTTCTTGCAAAAATATACAAAACATATGAATACAATACAGGCAAGAGAGTTTATCGAAACTTTTAAGTCAAATTAATAGGTAAATAGTGAAATTCGAGATTGAGATTGTATTTTTGGTCAGAAGCCGGTGATTCAACTTTTAAAATGATACGTCATTTATCACTGTAGGTGCAGTATAACGGAGCATATACGGAATGACCTTTCTGTAATAATATATAAGATAGTGGGTAGTTTCGATGCTGCTACATCAGCTTCATTTTTTCATTCATTTTTCAGCTTCATCAGACTCATTTTTTCACGCCATACGGTAAATACACCTTCACAGCATGGTTTTCTGTCATTCTGTAAAATTTACTTCGGTGAGTAATTGAATAATTAATAATGAATATAAACACTAGGTAATCTTCCACAGATTTATTTCTTTGGCACGACGTGTTTCACCACACTGTGGCATAATCATGTGCGAAACGCGTTTGCCAAAGAAATAAATCTGTGGAAGATTACCAAGGGATTTTATTCATGATGAATATCGAGAACTTCCACCATATACAGCCTGAAACAGTTATATGAATAATTAATTTTTCGAGAAAACATAACCTTAAATCTTTTATTAATGGAAAACTGCTAGTGTTTCGCCTCTGTCATTCGGAAAGTTTTTTAAAAAATATTCCACCTCCACGATTGATGCGTTTTCCTCCCTTTTTTTGACAGAATTACGGTCGACGTATCCCAACGTGACGGAAACGGACGGCGACGTTCCAGAATATTTATTGTTAAATACGTACTAAGTTCTCACTTTTAGTTTTTATTGTTTTAAATCATTACTTTCATTCATGGCAAGTCTTAGATAATAATAATTCCTTAGTGATTTGAGCATTTTTTAGGACAATTCACTCCTCTCTTACAAATAACTCATTTCAAATTACACAGACATCTATGCCTAAGATTGCGAAAAACTCACTCAGGTGGGTATCGAACCCGCGACCTCAGCTTTGGTAGCCGAGGGCTAAACGCCACCGCCCCTGAGACTTAAGTGGGCAATTAAAACACAATTAAGATACAAAATATGGATTAACTGCGAGAATATTTTTATGGACCCTGAACCCTTTTTTCGAGCCATATGATCCAACTGCAGCGCCATTTCTATTGAATAAATGAATTTTAACTTCTGTTCATGTAGTTATATGCCAATAACCAATAAACTAACTATAAGATGACTTGATATCTTAATTCATATTCAAGTTTACTTTTCGGAAAAATGGCGTGGAAAGGTTACACCGTTCATATCAATTAGTGGGCACGTTATTCTCAAATTAGTTAGCATATGAATTTGATGACGTTTTAGTCATTTTATGGTGCAACCACCTTAAGACGGTTCAACTACGACTGTTTGACTCAAATAACTACTAAATTCTACCTTAACTGTTGTATTGTTTTCAAAATTGCCGATTTCACTCACGACATACCTTGGCTATTAAAAAAACTATGTTAAAGTGCTAAGCATGAAAATGTAATTGAAGAATTAATTTGTTGATTAATACTTTATCCTGCATTGAGGAACAGCCTGCAATGCTTCTATCATTGACTTAACGTAATTTGACTTAAATTATTGCAGTGATTTTCTAAAAACTCAAAAACTGAAATAATCCGGGGCCTAAACTTTCTTATCGTTTACTTCCCTGGAATAATTCCTCCTTTCCTACGAGCAGATATTCTCAAAAGGTGGCATTTACACAGGTAATATAGAAAAATACTATTTTGTACCATGTTTCACCTATTTTCTATTTTTTTAATCCTTATTGTTTGCTATTACTTATAACTTTTATTTCGTTTTTTCGCTACAAATATATCATAATATGAAAGTGAATCTCAAATTTTCTCGATTTTAATATTATCCAAAATAATTATAATTTAATCTTCTATTGAAATGTGTAAAATTGATCTTCCTTGCACTATGATTCAATCAGCATCGACCATTTTAAAATTACTCGAAAATTGCTATTAGTGAAAAGTAAATAATTTTTGTGCTCGCGTATAAAATTTTCATTTACTTTTTCGTTAAAATGTGGAAAAAACCTTTTTCTCTAACAAAAAACTATAGTTTAATAATATTCTAAAGTTTTCATACTTACGTTATGATATTAATGTGAAATACGTATTTAGCAGGTGAATTATTGGACTTGTATTTGTGAATACTTAGTTGTTAGCATTATAATAATAAACATTTGAACAGATTTGCTTTACGTAATATCCGTAATATTTATTCAACTTGGAAGTTGTAAATATACAGTTAACTTTGATCTCGCGGAATATCCCGCAAGTCAATTCTCTCTCCAACGGACAACCCCTGGAATCAATTCTTCATACGTTGGCAACCCTTATTTCCGCCACCACCCCACCCAACTCGTCTTATTACGCGCCATTAATAAGTAGCAAGAGTCCGTTCCGTATCAGGTTCACGGTACGATAAATCGCCGGCAGTCGGCGCCTTGATCGCCGCGCCGCCACTTCAAGGGGGCGATGCGCGCGCCCGCCATAACTAATCGTCCGTCCTGCGTCGGTCTAACTCCGTACACTCGCTCTCTCTCTCTAGCCATTTCCCTTTCGTTCTTCGTCTCTCTCTTTCTCTCTCTTGAGTTCACGTTAAGTGATTTACCGATTCACTAGCGAGAGACGCCGCGCCGCCTGAACGCTGGTTGGGGAGTTTGAGGGCTAAGTTGACTTATCGCCCCTGTCCGTATCAACCCCCTAGGATCTAAGGAAAGGAACATGGGATTCCATCAATGATGCCAACTGATAAGGACTTATTCTTAAGCGATGATATCCTCAGCTCTCATCAAGGATTGTATAACGGGTAGGGTTAAATATGTCCTTCTTTATCGAAAACGATTAGAGAATGGCTGTTTATAAGTTGTCTGAACAATAATCTCCGCTAGGTACTTGGCGACTGTTGTTCACATTGCTGTTTATCAATTACTGATCAGCTAGCACATAGCCACGATTGCAAATGCAAACCACACGTATATAACTAAAACTTAATGAGTTAATTTAAAAAAATTCTAAATTAATACCAGATCTATGTAATTTTATTGGACACCCTGTATAAAAAGATAGCTAGGCGTTTGCAATTAATAAATAACATCTTGCCTTTCAATTGTGTGAACGCAATTACATGCCTTCATTAATGAATACAGATGGAATTTGAAAAGTGAATGAGACATCCTAGATGTGATGTTAGTGCTTTTATAACAAATATGAAGAGTGGAAGGAAACTAGAATGTCAACTCTTAGCGCGAACCCTCCATCACTAGCAGTTTCTGACGAAAGTCTTTCTTTCTGTTGCTTAACCTTCTTTTACGTTGGTTCCTTTCTCGAATGTCTTACAAAATGTCAATTTTGACTTTCAATTACAAAATGTTTTTGACTTATTTCCCGGAAAACTTTTGAGGAAGACATCCTGTATAAATGTTCAAAAAGTATCAATCTTATTTTTTACTCTTTCTGTTATAGTTTCTATATTTTGATATATTTCATTATTACTTATACATATCCAGGAATATGTGGTTTTTAATGCACCTAATACTTTCCTCATTATTAAATAATTCAATGCTACGCATACGCTTGCATGTAGACATTCTGGTTTCATTCTGGCTTTTATTGATACGCTCTTTTTGTAGTAAATATCTGTAGTTATACCGAACGTTCTTTCCATTTAACGTATCTTTACCTCTACGGTATTAGCCATTTCCATTGTCTATTTATTCCTGAAACTTAATAAAATAATGTTTTGATCTTCTTATATTCGAATAATATCTGTTACTTAGTAAACGTTGCAGTACATTTTGATTCTCGTAATAAATTTGATTTTATCCACAGAGATTCTTCAACCTTAATGATGTTTGTATCTCAGAGTTGTTTCTTTATTCTTAAGCCAGTCCTGCTGTCCCTCTATTGTAAGAGATTAACTATAATGCTCCATTTATTACATTAAAGAGATTTTATACCGTGCTAATTCAGTTTGCCAAGGTACACTGTTAGAGTAGACTCAATGCAGTGGGTATAAGTTATTAGAAAAGTGTTGTCAATAAAAGTAGTAGTGATAGGTTTAGGAATTAGTAGGTGATGATAGAATATGGAAAGGATGGATGTATTTGAAAGGAGTAGGCTTAGTTGGTTCGGCCATGTTGAGAAAATATATGATAGTCGAATAACGAAACATCCTCAAAAACATACGCGGACGCCACCCGAAAAATGTTGATATCATCAGATATAGGTTAGTTAAGTGAATGGTGGTGAGAAAGTCAGGTAGACTGAGAAAGTCATGGGTGAATGTGGTAGAAGAGTCTCTTAAAAGTGGAATACTACGAGTCTTAAGAATAGGAGAGCATGTATGAAGTAATACACAAATGTGGCAAAGTCAAAGGAGGTTTTCCATGATAGGACGGTGTGGAGGATATTAATAAAATCGAAGCCAGTTTTCCATATCTAACGTCGTGAATCAATATTTTTTGACTATGCACACCCCGAAATGGATCGGTGGGAAGGCTATGTAGGCTCTCGCGAAAGCTTATGGCGTTCGGATGCGCGGCGTTTGTGTTTTCCGCGTCATAGAAACTCCATTTTTTAAATGAACTCATGCATGGCAGAAATGCCATGTCTTTGCTTTCCCCTACGTTCCTTTTCCCTACCCCTTCCACCAAAATGTACCCCTCCACGACGTCTTCTTCTACACATCCGAACGCCATAAGCTGTCGCGAGAGCTGTAGTATGTGTAAGTAATCAATATGAAAATGCATGCAATAACGCCATATGATCTTATTTCCATACCATTACAACTCTTCGCACTCTTCGTCTGTATCTTTTCTCAACCTTAACGTCGATCTCCTTCACCAACGCCTTACTCAATTCTCCTCTTTCCTCCCTGTTTCTTAAACATCACGCGATTCAATCGTTCCGCTCTCTTTTCTCCTGAACCTTTCCCGCTGGAGAAAGCAATGGATAACGTTATTTGTTTTTGCCAGACAGTGAATTGTCATTCAAGAGAAGTTCGTAGTTTAATGGGAATCGTACGTGAGGCTTGAGGTCGAGCGGACTGTGAATACCACTCGGGAAGAGATGAGAGAATCTGGGATCGTTTTTCTTTCTTTTTGGGGCATTTGCGCAATCCTGACCGGAATGCGTCGCGTCTTCAACTTGGTGGCGGTTTGGTTGTATCCCTTCGTCCTGCGTGGCCGATTCACATGGAAGAGTGTGTGCGAACCACTTTAGCATGATGTCCTCGCGTTCCCGGGGCTATCCGCGCTTTGGCCGCCTGCCTGGTTTACCCGAGTAAGTTAACCCGAATGTGACGGGAATCAGGTCGTTGTGGTAGCTTCCCAGCCTGACGGTTTCGGTTCGAGTCCCGGCTGCGGCGGAAATTCTTCAGGTGAACCCCGGTCCCCACTTGTCCACCGATGATGGATCCAGAGCACTTCATGTGCATTTTTCTGTCCGTTGAATAGGGCTTTAAACTGGGGTCCCCTTGACGCCATTCGATTTAAGTATGCTTGCGCTAACAGTGTTTCTATCCAACCTTCTTTTTCATCCCAAATGACACTACCTAAACCACTGTGCCCATCTCCATAGCGAAAACGGTCCAGAGTCAGTTTAAAATTGAAATAATAGTTTTTATTTGAGATAAGTAGCATACAGAAATTAATCAGCTCCTAGTATATTCTTCTCTATTAGGTATCTGTGACTCTCTGCCAACGCTAGAATAGTCTCTCGATTCCACGTCTTAAGAAACCCGCTCTCTCACTTACACCTCGAGATCTCACGTAGTGATTTGATGGCCAAATCTTTATCCACTGCTAGTGCCAAAAAAAAGGATTTAAATGGACGAAATTCACTCACGATGTGCCGTGAATACGATATTTTTCAAGCTAGTGCGCTCTGCGTCTCTGTTCACGAAGACAAAGCCACTTTTCATCGCATGGGCGAGCTTAATGGAAGAATTCCAAAATTTTATAAGCACTTGGCGTGAAATCAGAGGATTTGGGTTCAATTCACAGCCCTGGTCATGGATTAATGAAGAAGAATAGATGGAACCATACAATACGATAGCACATGGGAATATTTAAGTCCTAAAATTTGGAATCGGCCATGTGGAACAGGTCAGTTGTGCAGTTAATGCATCAAATATTTTATGAATATTCAGAGCTTTCTTGGAAATTATATCCATTTTGCATTTTATTTAAATGAACCATTAACGATACCGGGGCAGTTGCGCTGTGAATAACTATGTTTTCGGCGTATTAAATATCCAACTGATCCATTCAATGTGGTCAAAAGCGCATTTTAACGGAATCGATATTATTGCGCTCAAGTACCGTATGGTTCCATAAAGCTTTCTTTATTCTGTGGGTAGTTCGTAATGAAAACCCATTAATACAGAAACCATTACACGTTAAAAACAAATCTCTCCTGGAGTTTTAGCTTCGGGACAAATTGGTATAAATAGCTGACAAAACCAATGGCCCCGTTATGGCTAATATGTGAAGGCAAACACGAGTAACCGGTTAAATATCGCATTGTAATTGTGACTCTGTTACCTTCTTCTTTGCTCTTTTAGTTCTTTCCTTTTGAAATGTTTATTTTCATTTCAACTGTACAGCACTTCTTACTAATTTGCTAATTTAGCTCTAATCAAACTGTACATTGAGACATATGTTCTAAATTCTCACACTATAAAATCTCTTAGTGTGTATCATCATAAATGTAAAATATTTCAAGACGTTTCCCAGGCTTGTTCTTAGTGAAAAGAAAACGACTCTGGCAATTTTGAGGATGACAATGTCGCACTATGAATTGCCGCATCTTTGTCGAGATTTAGGTATTTTCTCACATTCATACTGATGATATGATAAAGATTTGGCATACTGTTGCTATTCAGTCGTAAAAAAACTCCTGTCCCTCACTAAACAAGATTTGAAACAAAGGTAATTCATTATTTCAAAAAACGTTCATCTTTTCCTTGCAATATTCCATGAGTGAATTGGTAAAGTACATTGGCATATTTCCTATTTTTACCTGTTTTCTGATGCTTTATCCGCTTAAGTAACAGTTACTTGCAACGTGAATAATACCACTGATCCGAACTTTTTTGTTATTCTTTGTAGATCCTCTTCGCTAAAGGCGAAAGGAAAGAACGCTAGGATAGTATGCGTTCCTTTTCTTCCCATTTTCTGAAAAGGAATATTTACATATTTTACTTGTACAATTAAAGGATCTAGCGCTGTAAAAAAACTTAACCACATGTTTAAATACTTTTTCCAAGTATAGGTCCATGTACTAAAAAACTGAGTGAATTTTTCTCCATGTTACGGCTATGTTATTCCTCGTACAATTTTTGGGATGACGCAAGCCACCCAGTATAGGTAATCTTGGGAGAATTGTATTTCCAGACTTTTTCTATCGAAAAACTTTCGATCAATTCCGTGATTGACTGATTGGTAATCATCCGTCTCAACCATCTGTCATCCTATCTTTATATTAAAATCTGATACCCATTGGTATAAAATCAGTTCTCATTTCAATGAGAAATGAGGAAAGGAAAATCAAATCTGAACCTTTTACCGAAATGAGCGTTACTTAATCTTTCCCACAAGTCTTCAAAGCATTTGAACGCCATAAATGTAAACGTATAATTATCACACTTCAGCCTTTCTTAGAAAATGAAGCGATTAAGCAATAATGTTTAAGAATTTTAGTATCTGAAAACTCATAGCCTCAAGCAGGGAGTCCTACCCATCAATGAAGCATACAGCACCAAAAAAGATATCATGCTCATATATGTCTGTATAGATCATAAATTGGACCGACAAAACACCTACAATTGAGATTTAATAACTCCCTTACGATATATAAAATTTTTATTTAGCATGAACTATGTGTTAAAGTGAACTTATTGTATTTATATTGTAACGGTACACCTCGTCCCGACTTTTTTTATCGGAGGACTTACGCATCCGTTGAACAGTGCCGCATCACTGTCCTAACGACCATCAGGCCAACCCTGAAAGGGAACTCCTCAGTATAGGGGAACACTGAGATAAATATTTACGAAGTTTCCGATAAAGAACAAGCATTGAACATCTTTCTCAACTGGTAGATAAAAGTGATCCAATCCAACACAACTAGGAAACCCTTACGACTTCAGATCAAGGTCTCTTGCTGGCTCGCCGTAAGATACGGTAAGATATTGAAAATGACTGACTCTCATCAGGAAATACGGGACCATGGACGCGGAAAAACCAATAAACAAAATCATATCATTACGCAAACACAATTTAATAATCAATTTAACAGTCGTATCATAATACCCTGATGAGGTGAAGGATAAGATGAACAAACAACATATCATGAATAACGGATGAAATGAACATTGATGAGAAATCGTGAATATTACCGTGAACCAACTAACAACAAAAAAAATGGAAAGATTATGCCAAAGCTAGGTGATTTTAGGTCTAGGTGAAGCTAGGTAATTTTAGGTGAAGCTAGGTCGTCGGCCTCGGTGGCGGCGGTGTAACGTCCTCGCCTGCTAACCCAAAGGTCGCGGGTTCGAATCCCGCCCGGGGAGGATTTTTCACTTCCCAGGGCATGGTTGTTTGTGCTTGTCCATTGTTGATTGTTTATGCCCCGATATAAAGGCCAACGAGTGCTGTTTTTGGTGGTTTAAAAAAATAAATAAATAAATTTTACAATAGCACGTCCTTGCTCCAAGCGTGGTTAACCGGCACACAATGAAATGATTTACCAGTACATATAAGACAGTTGATTAATTCACTATCCCCCTATTAACAATTGAGGGGTTTTATTTGACAAATTGTGGATCCTTGACCTAGGTAATTTGGCTTCTCCATTCAATTAATAACATAGTTCCATCCGTAATGAGTGATGACGTATACAAGCAATGGGAGAACGAGAGAATATTATTCCACTGTCCGAGGGAAATCTCTGACATTAAAGCCGTAGGCAATAGGCACTTGATATAACCAGATTCCGTTTTTTGCTTACGTGACGTTGGCAGGCACACGTGACGGTTACGGATTGACAGGTCACACGATCGCTGGACACTTCCGTACTCCGCCTCAAAATCTCACGGACAGCATAGCTGCTCGTAGAGAATCTTCTTGCCGCCACAGTATTTTCACCGTTCGGCCCAATCTCTGTGTCGACGCTTCTCGTCCGGTGCCGTGCACTTTAGTCAGCACTACCCTCGACCTACTCTCGCTCACCTTCAAAACATCACTCCCCTAATTCCTTCCACACACTCTTACACCCCATTATATAACCACAAAAATATTTGACACGCGTAATTTCACACACTCATGCTGCTATCGGAGTCGTAAGCAACCACTTTGGCCTCCGATGCGCGGCAACCAAAACCCCATAACTCAAACGACCCCACATCATGACATTTTCATATAACGAAATTTATTCCGTTGCAATATATTTTCCCATCGGTATATGGTGATGTTTATTTCCTCAGTCGTCGTTCAGCTTATTAAATTTGAGGAACTCATACCAACTAACACGTTTTGATAATCACTTCTTATCATTAATTTTGTGGAAGTAATGATCACTTACGTTTTAATTTCAAATTCATAAACAAAAAAATACACAATAAGTGTATTAAAATCAATTATTAATGCTTCCTCTGGTCTAAACTAATAAAAAAATTAATAAACTAAATATCTAGTGTAAAATAGTATTATGTACTTGAACTATTTCGAGAACACGAGTCTCAGAATGACACGAAGGGTTCACCTTTCTGCCATTTATTTCTGATTAGTATGCTTATTCTATGATAAAAAAGTGGCAGATATACTTGCCCAAACTCAACTTGGATATATGTAAAAGATCATTTTTGTGCCTGTGACCAAGAGTTTCTAATATGTGGCCCAAAGCTATGATAAGGGAAGGAATTTTCATAAATTTATAATTTTGCTAAAACAATGGTTGTTTTTTCAGACAGGCGTTGGATCTTTTTGTATAAAACTTTGGTAAAAAACGTAGCAAATATATGAAGAGATGTTTTTTTTCCTTTTGTGCTAATTATTTGTAAATTTTATGCTACTTATTATGATTTTCGTAATGCTGGCAGCGTATTGTTTACAATTGAGCAGGTGGCCTTATCAGTGGTTCATTATTCAAGGCAACATAAAGCTTCCAATTTATTGTTTTTCTTTTTTAATGCACTTAGTTATTATGAAGGAAGTAATAAACATTATCATATTATATTATTTTTACCCCACTCTATATCTCTACAACTGATGGAATCGAGAAAACAAGAGAGATACTCTTCCGAACTTATAGGTACAAAAATTCCCTCTTTCCATCCACCATTAGTGGTTACATCAAAAACTTAATTCGTGAAAATATATTTCATTTCTCGTCCTTTCACTCTTTCAGGTCCTTTTCCCAATACCCTCCCTTCCTCATGGCGGGCGTCGTAACACTCCTTGCCTTACACCCTGGTGGAGGTTAGCTCGGTATTGCATGTAGATGTGTTAGAGCCGAGGATGCCGAGCAATGAACTTAAAAATAAGCAACCTTCGCCACACCTTACAACCCTCTTATTCCTCCAGTTTCATTTACCCGTGCTTTGCTTACTTCACGCTCCCCCCTCCAAGCTCCTTACTCTCTCCCATGCACTTAGTACCTAGTGCCTTACCCGAGCCCAAAAAACCACTTAAAAAGTGTTGCGAATTTGTGACGGCAGCAATCTTTATGGTTTGCTTTCCTCTTCTATTCTCCCCTCCAACCCTTCCCGCCGCACTCCTTCGAGAAGCGCAAGAGCCGCCTTTGGCCATGTCTGCCTATCACCAGGATGGTCTGCGCACGGACCCCCAATATTCTGAAACCGAATCCTTAAAATACCCTCCGGGTTTAATAGCATCATTTGGTTCCGCATTCCTGCTTCGCAGATAACATTTGAATTCGTAAAATAAAGCAAAAGTCTAACTCATAGAGTTAAAGCTAAATTTGTATCGTCTGTAAATTTCTGTGCGTTCAACTAGCCTTGGCAATGTAATAATGTGATACCGAAATGTAATACAGCGTGTCCTCGTTTAACGTTGTTTACTCGTTTCTGAAAAACTCGACGGCGAAACAACGCTAAACGATGCAATATTTCCCATAAGACACAATGTAAAAAATGAAAATCGGTTCCAAACTTACCAATTCTTCATTTCATGGCGAATATCGATTTATGCACAGCACAGCGATAAAAGGTTGGATATAGTATTATTGAATGATGCGTTCAAACTAAATTTCTAAAATATTTTAATGGCAAAACTTTGATATTTTCACTCACAAAAGAAATTTTGGAATTATTCCCTATACTGGCGGCACGGAAACCACAGGTGATAGGAACTTACTGTTGACATTTAAAAATACAGGGAACCTGGTTGAAAATCGTAATCAATGGAATAATGCTCAAAAATGGCCCATTTCCTTAAACATTGATGTATTTTTATGGACTACTTCGCGTCCAACTCCGCCGATTTACGGCGTATTTTAGTTACGCGGGCAGCCGAACAGAGAGCGCCACTAGTCAGAGAGCTTCATATCTTAGATGAAACAAACTAAAAAGGCATTTTTAAAACAAATAGTACCGGGTTTCCCTCCTATACTTCCGATATTTAGTTCTGTTAGCGCCGGTTTCCCTCCGAGTAAATAGAAATGTTTACCCTTCACTGCGGGAGCGCGCGCGTGAAGAGCAAAACTTTCGCTTGCTGCGATCGCGAAAACGAAGGAAATCAATTAAAATAGTGAGTGAAGGAGGGAATACCGGTGCTGTGTACAAAATTTTCGTTATTTAATAACAATGTTTCAGGAACAGTATCACCCTCGACGATTTACTGCAACAGGGCGGGTTTAGAAACCTTCCTCTTATACACTAATTTAAGACGAAAAACACGTTTTCGATTCACCTCAAACAGCAGTGAATCAACGTTTTACACCTTATGGCGGCACGTGATTTTCAGGTATTTTTTACGTAGATATCAGTCCCTGGATCTACCATTCAGAATGGTGCACTTACATTGGTTTGAGTTTTGAATCACCCGATGCATTTCCCACAAATAACAGCGTAATTAATAATAAGCAAATATAACACATATAAAACAAATAACGTAATTGTTATTCGCTCAGCTGAACCTTTTACACACACTATGGAGAGTAACGCCTAACTTTTCCGCCGAATGTAAATTAGGCATCAGACGCGCCAAAGTCCTATTCGTTCTTCATTTTTTTGGTCGCGCATAATTTGAACAACGTTATCGTGAAGCACTGACGACGTTGAACGTTTAAGGGTTTTAATTATTGGGCAACATTATCGCGAAACAACGTTAAGTGGGACAACGTTAAACGAGGACACACTGTAATGTTTCTGTGTGTAATAATTAGTAATAATGATGCACAACCATTCCATTGGATCCGGGTGTGTCTTATAGCGTTGAATTTTAAATTTTCATATAAAATAATTCCACTAAAATATATTGGAGTACACCTTTAGTTAGCCATTGAAGAAGGTCATTTACGACTTAATATACAATTTAAGCAATTAACTAGCTCTGTTGTAATTGGAATAAAACTGCGGTTCCTGTTGTGACTCACACAAATTACATTGAATAACATGGACTACTTTAACCTGTAAAATGACACTTAATAACATGGACTACTTTAACCTGTTCACTCTGTGAATAGCTTGAGCATTAAATATTGATATTAATATCAGTAACATGAGAGTAATTGTTTTTTAGTTTAATCAAATGGAGAAGTATCCAAAAGCATTATTTTTCTAGTTACAAAATTTTTAATAAGTCTGGGTGTGACATGGTAAAGTTCAGGGTGTGACATAAAGTTCAGGGTGTGAGGAAAGAGTAGTATGGTATGTTAACGATGTGTCTCATATTACTGCCACGCTGTTTTTGTTACAACCACTACAGGCGTATGGAAAGAAAGAATTTTTGTACCGCTCAGTTTGGCAGTGACTCGAAAGGTAGTGTAGCTCTTAGTAGTAGTAGTGCTCACTAATACTTGAATCCTTATCTTTTACCTAGTTCTAACAGCACGCCATGCATGTTTTCAACATAACTCTTGAGTCTCTGTCCATTTGCGTAGTTGCAAAATACATGTACCAATACTAACGGTCCCTCTCCATTGTGAGAATATCTGTAGTGTAGTGTATGCTTGTGAGGCTTCGCCTCGTGACAAGCATTGGCAATTTATGCTAATGCATAATTAGTCGTAGTTACACTAACTTTAGGGTATAATGTAATGCATGTTGGTGACTACTCACCCCCTGCCACACACCCCTGAGGTGGCTTGCAGAGTATTTTGTAGATGTAGATGAAATGGTTGATTGTAGAACAAAAATATTTTTTTCATTTTTTCCATATTTGGGCTCACTGTAAATGGCATGGCTGTGCACCGAATTATGAGCCTGATATTTCGCGGAAGGTACCTACTCTTGAAAGCATTCAAGTGAAATTTTCATTGCCTTTAAGGAGGTTCCGCCGCGACTGTGTGAGTCAAAACAAATACTAAATTCCACATTTTTTTGTATTTTGTCAAAAAAATCCTGCTCTCACTGATGCAATGCGTTACCTATAGAAACCCAAAAGTAAGGTACAAAATATACAGATTATTCCACGAATGTATTTTAAATGAGCACTTTTTTCCAGCCATAGGAGCCGACTGCAGCGCCATTTCCTACGAATTACAGCATTTTGACTTCAATTACGGCATTAATTCTTCAATAACTAGAAAAATAAGGTGGTAAGATGCCTGTATTTTATTTTTATTCAATTTCTCTGGATAATTTCCTTCTTAGAGACAGTTTTCCACGAAAATGGCATTTGTATTTTTTGGAAAAATACTATTTTTCCCCGTGTGTCTCTCATTCCCCCATTGAACACTATGTAATTTCAAGTTCAATTATAGAATAAAATAGCGTGGAAAGGTATTTTTTTGTTGTTCTTATCAAATAGAGGACAACTTTTTCTTCAAGTAGACAGAATATGAATAAAATGACATTTAAGTCATTTTACGGAGGAACCACCTTAAGAAGCGAGTGCTTGAATTATGTATCACCATAGACTTTATCGGAATAAATCACTCACGTTGATACATTTTATTGATTTTACATACATTACATTTGAGTTGCAGAGGTGTTTATTATTCAAAAGTGCACTATTAAAATAGTATTAGCTATGGCAAACTTGAACCACTCTCCCGCCTATAGGCCTCAAAAAATGAGAAACCACAATCCCCTTATTGAAAAGTTAGCTTATTAGATTCATTGTTTTGAATTCAGCGCGTAGATAAGCATTGAAGCTAGAAGAGTTTATTTTATTCAACCCATACTTTAGGAGAAAATATATGTATATCACCAAGTAACTTGTATCACGGTATACAATGAGATAGTAATCTTAATATAAGGAATGGTAGATCGGGACTAAGTCTTTGTCAATAGTCTGCTAATTTCTTTTATCCTGCAGTTTTCCACATTTTTTCTTGATATTTGAACAATTCATGATTGAAGTACACGTTTTAAGTTTACACACGTATTATTTCGGTAAAATGTTTGGCACTTTCCTGCGTTCAAGATATTTATTGCAGCAATGCACTTAATTAATATTTCACGATGGAAAAACCTTAGCTAAAAACATTATATGCACAATTTGATACCTGTGGTAAGACGTCTAGAAATAAACGATGAAGAACTCACCCGAATCAGTAAAAACGAAAATTGAGAAAACTTCAAATAATAACTTTGCGTTTCCAATTAATATAATGTTTGTTTTGCTTCTGCTGCTTTCACTACACTGTAGCACCTTCAGGAAACGATGGAAAACCACAATATACAACCTTTAGGTAGTTACCTAAAGGTTGTATATTGTGGCGAAATAGCTGAAGCAATTAGAAATTTTATTTATTTGACTCATAAAGTTGTTATTTGAAGTTCTATCAATTTCACAAAGTATATATTTCAACCATCACAACTAGTTGAATGGACGTTGCGTTTCTTTACGGTTGCTCAGTATGAAACATCCTGTAGTATTTTAGCTCTATGACAATAAAGAAAATTTCCAGTTGGAAACAAGAAGGGAATTCTCATTTATTTCCGTTTAAACGGGATGAGCTAGTGTCTTGCGTGTCAAAATATCTCTTCCAGTGCCTTGCGTTTCTAAAGGATAATCAACGGGAAGCGTCAGGCGGAGAAATTGACAAACGACTTTTAAAGAGAAGCTGTCCAAGCGAGGAACTTGATCCTGCGTCGAGTCATTTGAAGTCGTGTCTTCCTCCTCTCATAGTCTTTCTTCCAGATGAAAAGCAAAATTTCCTCCTCCAGCGCTTTTCTCGAATAAATCACCCTTTCTGACCCCTTTTTATGCCTGTCTTTTTTCGATTTTTATATCCTAGGGGTTACATTACAGGAAGTTGCTGGTTCTCATGACGCAATAAGATTATCACTGTTATCTGTCATTCATTATTTTATACTTTTACACAATATTAATGTGGGGTGTGAGAAATTAAATCCAAGGACTATGAAGAGAAACACCATTTAATAAAGAGCGACTTCGCCCACACACGTCCGTCTCGTACAGCGGCCATTGTACAACTCTCCTCTCTCCATCAAACAATATGGCGCCTTGCGCAACCAAACAAATGAAAAGCATAATGCAAAATACTGATCCCACATTAATATTTCCCCCAATAACCCAAAGCTGTAAATTATAGTATTTAAAAGCAAAGGAGTTGATAATGCATTTGTTAAAGGTGAATACTACGTCAGAAAAGGCGTTTAAAGACTGTTGGGTCTTTCATCAACAGGGTTGCATCCTACTAGTTTTTAAAAACCCTGTGATATTTGGCAAGCAGTTCAAAATGTCAGCCATCTTAGATCGCGCGTGAAGTGAACCAGGGCCCACTATAAAACTTGAAGATGCTAAAATAATACCCATGGAGATTTAGGACAATAATTCCCTAGGACAATCTGATAAGCCATTTAAACATAATTAAAAAAAAAACGCCCATTTTTTTAATAGGGAGGACGGTTATCCCAAACACTGCGTATATAGATGAGTAATTAGTGTCCCGCACCATCGGAACTCTGCTCCTAGATTGGGTGCAAAACCGGCCAATTAGAGAACAACTCCGACTCTGCCTGGCCTGCATTAGGGTGGAAAATATACCCTCTCGACAAATTTCACATGAGGATGCCAGTATGATAGCTGGCGAAACTTTTATCTTCCAAAACAACATTACCTAGACGCGAACCCGAAAATGCAGGTATAGGTATATCATCTGATCAACGTCGCATAAACCTGAAAAATAAATCAGTTTTAACCTTTCGCTGCTTACAAAATGGAACAACGGGGTAAATGTTTGTTTTTGAGACAGTACCATTCATATCATAAAGAACAAAATAGCAAAACCTACTATAAATAAACCGTTTTCAACGTAGTAGTGCTTGGTAATGGAGACTGATACAAAAAAAACCAACAAATGCGTCATGCTCTTCACAATTGAATTAGGTCATTTCTCGATAGTGTTGGTTCGATAGAGAAATCATGATAATGGAGTAGGGTGTCATACCCATTACTCGGTGGGCTGCCGTGCAGTCTGCGTCGTTTACCCGCCTGGGTCCCGCAGTCCGGCCAAATTGTCGTCCCTCTGCTACCTCAATAGCTCATTTGTAAAATCCTGAATTGTGCCAAAATTTCATTTGTATTTCCGGAAAGTATCCTCTCTCCTTAAATAAGCGACCCAGCTTATTAAGCGAGATTGTATTTCTTCTCTCTATGATAATACTGAATGTTTTCCTCTACTGGATTTATGATATGTTTCCACGCCGATCGGTCAAATCTTCCCATTGTTGCTTCTCTGTATCTCAACTGTGTGAGGTGTTACTGTGAACAATAAGCATTTAGCACCGATAAGTCTCTATTTGAAAAAATGATGAGAACAATTGCAAAATTCTCAATTTATAAGGTGGAAAAAATGTAATCCCAAATTACTGTTCAAAAGTTAGGAAAAAATCGGCAGAAAAAAGTATTTTTGGTATCTACATTTTAATGGTTCAAAAAGATCGCTCCACCGATCTCAGGTATCGTTTTTTAAATGCCTATTTGCATTTTTCCATTAATATTTTTTGTACTAAGCTCGAAGATTTCAAATTTAATTTTTTGCTGTTTGGGAACTCAGTGAAGCAGATTGAGAGACTGAATGACTTTCCTTTTTGACTTGGCCGCAGCTAGGAAGCTCGAGTGAGATGTTTGTTTATTCCAAAAAAAATGTCGTCCTTGGTTCGCAATCATCAAACGAAGATTTTCAAAAGCCGTAAAGTGCAAAGATATTAAAGGCACTTCGTTATATATCGGCACTGGGGGCTCAAAAAAGATTTTACTCCGGCGGATGTGTGGATCGTAAAATGCCAGATTTTGAGGTCGGAAGTCCCTTTCATTCCTGCCGATGTATATGCTGAGTATGATGGTCCATTCGATTTTTTTATCAGAAGGCTGTGCCTTTCTGCGCTAAGGTATTTATGTAATCGTGCAAGTTATATATGATAGTGACTCATCCAATGCCGGTTGAAATTTGGTGGAACCACGTATCAATTTTTGTCTGGCAAACGACGGTAATTTTTTTTCCATTTCGAGAGGTACTTGCCTAGTTTGAGATTCAATGTAACATTACCGCCAAAGGTCCTAGCCGTTTACTCTAGGTAACAAAGATTTGCTACTCACCATAATTTTCACTGACGCTCTAAACGAGTTTCTCTTGCATTCATTAGCTCCAAATAGTTGTAGATAGAGGGATATAAAACTACTTTCATATTTCCATCTACTCATTTTCAACAAGAAAAAATTATCCAAGAATGTTAGTAACGCGGTTCGAAGGTTCTATACAATTGTATTCATTTTATTCTCACTCTTATACTGCGTATTTCTGGAGGGTTGGTGTTTCTCTTGGCAATTTATGGTCTTGTCCGTGATTGCACATTTAGATCTCGTCGATTTATTTTTTCCCAAGTAAATTTTGCAATGCTGCACTTCTTGTACTACCTTTCACAATATAGGATGTAATGGCGCAGAGCCAAATAACTTCAGAACAATTCTGAAAGGAAAGGTATAAAACTTAAAATGAATTTAACTTATACAGCCCATAGTACTCCTCATGAATACTTTTCATCTCTATTCGATGTTCGTAATCATCTATTAAATATGTAGTGATCTCATTGCTAAAAACACCTTTAAATAAAATAAATAGTACTTAAAATGATAATACGAAGTTGAAAAAATTGTTTTTCAGAAGCCTTAATTCTGATTAAGATCTGTGGTAAGAGGTGATATTGATGACTTTTGCGTTGTAGAATGGATACGTTGGTAAGCAAGCTGTATTTATTGGATAAAAATGGAACGGAATACTGCTATATCTCTTAGAACATATTTTAAAAAACACACACTGCTGCTATCGTCTTGTGAATCAGCTGCATTATGGTTGTTAAACCTCGAGAACACAAACTCTTTTGCAGGCGTTCGAATTTCACTTTCCAAATTCATGCTCTAATCACGCAGTGGCAATATTTGTAATTCTCCAGCGCATGTAATTGAGGCCCTTCAAGACTTATCTTTAGGCCCGAGATCTACATGGAGGACCGCATCGACAGTTGATCCAGAGCAACTGTTTAGATTAGGTAAGGAGTTCATTAAGGCGTTAGGTAAGGCGTAGGATTAGGTAAGGCGTAGGATTAGGTAAGGCCTTAATGCGGTGATTCGGACCCCGTCCCCGGCACCTCTGTCACGTCGACCCATAAGGGATCTGGGTATCAAGCGTGGAGCAGCTCTTACTAATCTCCATATTTCGGACGGAGAATTCCGTGAATCTCACGGCGAGAGTTAATTCGTGGGAGTGATCGGAATGGAAAGTACTGGATTGGTAATACGACGCATAGTGGGGCTGAATCGAATGTGGATGTTCATAAAATTATTTGAGTAAAATCTGGTATTCAGCCAAAACCTACATTCATATATTTTTAACTGAGAGTCATTAAAGTGAAGTTAAAAGCTATGGAAATTTCCCCAAATCCCTCTAATTTATATCGATAACTATTTTAGTATAAGTACAGTGTATTTATATTAACATGCACGATATGATAAGTTTTATTTTTACTTCCGCTATTTTTTCCTAATTCAACTTCAAATCCATAGTTACATACCGCATAAACATATAAGCAATCATGCTCTTAATTAATTTAACGATCTGAACCGCAACAAATCATCATATCATCATACTAATATATAAAAATGTAATGGTGTCTGTCTCTCTGTCTGTCTGTTGCTCAATCACGCCAAAAAGTACTGAACCGATTGAGCTGAAATTTGGCATTTAGTGAGAAAATGTATCTGGGTGTAACATAGGCTATATTAAAAACCCCTCACGGCCCCCAAAGGACACCCTGGTGGTCCCTGGTGGTCCATGCTAAGCATTGGGTTCGGTGCAGTGGTTTCATTTGTTGCTTTTTAAAATTACTTTCACTAAAGATAGAGGGCTGGGATTTTTTTTCATCGGATGGCTGAAAAAATAAAGTTTCTTATTCTTTCAATCGATTTTCTTTTACGCTTTGTAATTGTCTAAAAATCATGTATTTTGCTGAAAATCTCACATTTTTCTTTGACATCAACCTTAGCATATTTCCTTGACGATCAGAGATTTGATTTTCAAAGGGTATTCACGCCTCTAGCATTTAAATATCATGTTTTCCTGCAGGTCCATGATAGCACGTAGAAAGAAAATCTGTAAAAGAAGGGCCCCGAGTCCCAAGGGCCCCATGATAGATTGCTTCGGGGGGTAATCAATATATTCAATGCATATTTACAACAAGTATACTCTTCAATGTCTATTCTCAAAGTAGAACTCATTTGGTTACTGCATGTATATGAGAGAACACTTACGTAGTAAACGATACACATAAAGGAATTAAACGTGGAAGAATATTTACGTTCAGTGAATAGTAATGGTAATAATGCTTCTGTTGCTATAGCAAACATGGCGTTGTTTATTATTGTTTAATACTCAGATTTATTACACGTAGTGGAACCGTCTGCCTCTCATTACGATTGTGAACTGTTTTTTGGACCAACTCCCACATCATAAACGTTACGACATATTTTTATATGTTTAAAAGTGTTAAAGTGCAGGAAACTTACATTCACTCAATCATCGAGTTGCCTATTCAAGACCCTCACTCGTGTTTCCGCTCCTTGGACTTAAACATATATCCATTAACATTCCTGATAGAAAAAAGAGTAACCTTTCGAAAAAATATTCGAAAGCAAGAGGTATGTCTTCTTTGTGAGAAAATGAGTTCTTCCATGAAAAACGAAAAAGGTTACACTTGGATGCTCAAAGACATGCCCATCAGCGATCTCATGAGCATCTCCCCGTAGTGTTTCTCGGGTTACGCTAAGAACCGCACAAATTTCATCCTTACCCAACCTACGGACGGGTCGACGGACGGAACCAGCTCTAAATCTGGTTCAAATATGCACCTATTTGTTTCGAAACTTCAATCTGTTTTGAGATGGCGGAAATTATAATGACGTCACTACATGCTTCTTACCCGAGAGAGTAATGGAATTTCTGCATAATGAAAGACATCCGTGCATGAAAGTCGGAAAGTGCAATAAGAATCACCATAAATTTTTTCTTTAGCAATTGAAACCAATGATTATGACTACCCTTTATGCCGAAGGCGCAGTCCGGGTGATGGAAGATTCACAGGTCAAATAAACATGGCTGCTGCTGCAAATGCTCCATTTGACGTTGCCAACCGTTGTATTGAACCCTGCTCTCCAATTCATATTCAGATACTGAGGTACTAATGAGGTAAGATACTGAGATACCAAGACATTTACGCACACATCAAAGTTGAATAGTGCAACTCAAAAAAGTAATTGAATGCAAATATATGTATGTACTACATAAGGGAAGCGATCAAGCTGTTAATCACTCAGAAGACGGCTCAAGGGAACCGGAAGGACGAGGTGACCATCTATCAACCTGGTTGCTTTTTAAGTAGTAATCAGTCTGCCTGGCCCATTTTTGGGTTTCCCGTGCATGAAAGAGGGACAACAGTCACCCATCTCTCTCTGCTCCTGGAAAACGGTCAGCGTGTTTACTACAACGAACACAACATACAAGATAGGTTACTAACTCCTCAAATGATCATGCTGACAGTATTCTTCAGGCTTTGTGGTTTTCTTATAAAATAAGCTCAATGTCTTTCAAACCCGTTGAAGGTCAACGGGTACCTTCTGCTAGTAATTTATAAAAAAATCACAGTAGGCCCAATTAAATTTGTGAGTAGATTTATCATTTTTTTAATCTCCCCCTGACTATTTCCTTGAATACTTGTAATGACAGTCCAGTTTTGCTTTTAACTCTTGATAAAGGTGTGTGAAATTTCCCATGTGTAAAAACAGGTTCAGGCAAATCTTATCGAATGTCTGTCCTTGAGATTTAGTGATGGTCATGAAATTAGCCAAGTGGAGAGGAAACTGCAATAGGCACGCGCAAAATTATTCCTGTAACACTCTAGATCTACGTTGTAATGATCCTGTGAAGTTGAACACTGTTATCATGTGTTGCAGGAATGAATAAATCGGGCTGGTCACTTATCAGTCACTTTTATAGTCTATAACGTAAAACAAAACGCATTTTAGTATTTGTGATGAGTCAATAACGAAATTTGCATCAACAATCGAATTTGTATGCATGAACTCGAGACAAGTTTATAACATAAACAACAGCTGACTTGCAAAAAAATGGAATAGTCTTGAGATGAATTTCAGGTCATATCTATAAAATATTTAAAATACAATTATGATAGCATACATTACCATATTTAAGCGTATCAATCTCCTTCGTCAGTATTGGAATTAAGCAGCATTTGTTTTGGCAGACCAGTAGCTTCACTTTGTAGGGTTACTAACACCTCATCCCGTCTTGAATGTGCCGGATGACTTTATTTTCTGAATGAATTAATACCTCGTGGTATCCATGAATGATGTTTTAGTAATACTAATTAGTAGGAGCGTGTTAACCCGTGTAGCTGCACGTTAGTGTGTTTGTCCACGTAGTACTCTTTTCGTTTCCGTTTTTGCCTTGCATTTTTTTCCTAACTGCTTTCTGGTCCTCACCTAGTGGTCGAGGGAGCGTAGAAGGCTCAATTTTGAACTGGGATGGGCATTGCATGCCTGGTGCGGTATCACCCTGTACCATACACCCTGGAGGTGGATATTACGGTATTTCATAGATGTAAATGAAAGGTAGCCCAATATACTCGATTCCGGGTGAAATATAAACCAAAACTTATATTTAACAGTTAAAATATAATTAGCACTTACTTCGTAATCGCTTGTTAATTCACGCTTGATACTCCCACGCAATATGCTACGCCCAGGCTCTCATTTAACAGGAAGCTCACGTAAATGCGATATCGATACACGAGATAATCCTTGTTTTACCAACCCATCCAATTCTCCGAAATGGCGAAAATGACCTCAGCTGTTGGTTGCATCACTTATTGTTAGCAACAAACTACCGCATTAGCTTATACGGGAGAGAGAAGATAGTCAGGTTTTTAAATGTTTATTAAAACGTTAATGCAGCTTGTATAGGCCACGGAATATATTCACATGATCTTAAATAGTAGTAGGAAATATATTTAAATTGCTATAAGTGTAATCGTTCCAAAAACTGTTAATGAGTAGGCAGATCAAATTAAGTAAGTGAAAGAAGTACCTACCGTATAAATTTGTTTATGCCCGGCAATGCCATATTGCATTTTATGCGTGCACAATTACAGTAATCGAGAAGAGAATCCTCATAAGTATCCTAATAGAAAATGTATTTATAATTTAGATAGTATTAAGCTTAGTAATTCAAGTTTCTTAGCACTCTTTACAGTGTTTACTAATTCCTGCTTTCAACTCGATATTATGAAAATTAAAATCACTCCTCTGGCACGAACTCATCCACCTAAGAAGGTGAGAAAGAGCGAGGCATGGCGAATGAGGAGAAATAACAGGTCTGGCAGGTGGAGCCTAAGCATTTGTGAATAATGAGCGACTAATAGGCATGCCCTGAAATTATGCCCCGGCCTTCGCGCGGCGAAAATTGCCCATGGTGTGCAGAAGAAAGTCTCAGGGGAATCTGAAAGCCCTTAAATTGACCAATTCACCTTTAACTGTATAATAATGATGCCAACACATTTGAAGTGCATTCGCTAATATATATTTCGGTGAAAAAAATTCACATTTTGCAACTAATTCAACTGCTAAAATAGCATACTTCTTCATTGAAAATTCTTTTTTATCACGTCCTCCTGGCCTCGGTGGTGGTGAGGCGATGTCCAAGTTTATTAGTCCGGAGGTTCCGGAGTCAATTCCTGCATAGATGGATTATTCTATGACTGAGGCATGAATGTTTGTAATTGCTATAAGCGGAGTCGATTTATTTCAGCGTGCGTTATTGGTACACATCGACGTTTGGCGAGATGTGGTGGTACAGCTTTATAGACTTAAATAAATTAAAACTTGGTTCTGCTTTGCCACTTGTATTCAGTGTACAAGATCCAAGTTTTTTTATTTAAGCGCGTTATTGGGTAATGAGCCGTTGCCCATTTAATAAAACGTTACGATCATTATCTTTGCTGCTTTAAATCCTGTTTTTTTTCAATTGCCGACTTATTCATAAAAATATAATCAACTGGATTTTATTCCAAATTTTGAACTCATTTTCAGTGGCTGACATCGATACTTTTCGGCGCTTTCGCGGTAACTGCTAAATGCGCCCGATATTGTGTTGTCTTAGCTCCGTTATTACAGATATATTACATGCTTACGAGACAGAAATGCTTAAAAAATTAAATCCCTCACCATCTCCTTTAGCCTGTCTCATGCCTTACCCTCGTGAATCACCCGCACAGTTTAATCTCATTTAATTCAATGACTGGCTTCATGCGTCCTTTAAAACTTTTGTTTTGACAGTAGATGGTTGTTTACATATCCATCTATTTAATATATTCTATCTAATATTTAGCTATCTAATCATCCATTTATCTATTTAGAACCGTATAATATTCTGGATCGTTTTGTGTCAATCATGGTTAAAACAAATATAGTCGTGCCAAGAAAGGAGAGGATGTGCGTATAGATGTACTGACGGGAGGGGCGGAGTAACCTCAAAGGCTATGACGCTTTTTATTGAGCGCTTGAGTATTTTTTCACGAGTAGAATGTGGAAAATGATTTAAGACGGCCATTGTTACTTTAATGTTAGGTTTGGACGCCATGGCAACTTTCCATGCATTGTGAAAGGAAAAAAACATTTTACCCACTTGTACCATCCCTCTTAAGTTCTGCTTCACTCTCTTATCTTTCTCTCTTCCTTCGCTTTCCTCACCTCTCTCCTTTCATCACCTTTGCCCCTTCCTTCCCACCCTCCTTCATACTATTGGCTGGTGAGTCGGAAGTTATCACCTGGATGAGATATTTTGCACCTTAACCTCTACTTCCCGCCCCTCTCTTCCCAGAGGGACACCCCCAGAACGAATCTGATAATGAACCTCTTCAATCCGGAACGATGAGGAACACCATCTTCCTCTTCGTTTCTGTGCCTCTTTAACTCCTCTCCGCCAGTGATGGCTTTGAGCATGTGGCTACAAGACGTGGGAATCCTTTCCTTACGTCCCTTCTTATGTGAAATTCCGGTTCCCGATGTTTCCAGTGCTTCATGACCTAATGCTCACAAGTAAATTTGATGACTGTGCATTTAAATCCCTCAATGCCACATTTTCCTTGGCTCTTTTTTCAATCTTGTCATGGCGTAAAAGGAATGCTAAATGGCTTTTTCATACTAGCCATTTGACCAATTATAAAGAATTCAGAGATAAATTAGGTGCGTGTGATGTGTTTCATGCACCCGAGATGAATTTTAAAACTTATGGGTAAACTATAATCATCCGCACCCATTAACTACAATGATGTGAAATAAAATGAAGTGATAAATAATTGTTACTATAAAAGAAAAATAAAAAAGAGACTTTTTCAAATTTTCAATTTCTACATATTATTTTACCATAACTGGCATTTTTGCGATTGCTTTCATCCCTCTAATTAAAGTATTTAAAATTTCTGCAATAACCAGCTATGGTCAAAGTGATACGGAAAGTGCTTGCACGAGTAAGTTGAACTGAGACTGCGACTTCGAAGAAGACCTTGCGTCTTCCTTGAACAACGTTAACATCGACGGCGATGAAGATGTCAACGCGGAGGAGATCATCGGTTGGTGATCTACCGGCGAAGACGATCAGCGTCATGTCGCCCTCTGAGCTTCGTCAGAAGTTCATGAAAACGCCGCAGGAGACTCCTGTGGCGCGAGTAATGGATTTCGGGCAAGGAAAAGAGACGACACCGTCGCATTCTCACTCCCAGAACGGCCCTTTTAAGAGCCAAAGACGGGAGAAGTCTAAGGCAAAGGTCGTGGCTGTGTTGACAGCCAAGGACCCGAAGCCGAAGAAGGAGAAGGAGGCAGCGAACGCTGCACCGGACACCAAAGCCAACGGGACTGGATTACGTAAGCCGGATATCCAGTACGCGGCTGTTGTTGCGGGAATGGCTTCGCCCACTTCCGTAGCTTCTGACGCGTCGGAGGCTCCTGCTGCATCTGCAGAATCCATGGAGGTAGCTGAAGCTGCACCTGTGGAGGCAAACGTGACCAATATTGCTACGGCAATTGAGACCACGAATGCCACTACGCCAGCAGTCCATGCTGCACCTGTGGAAGCATCGGAAACATCGCAGAACTCCATTCCTATGGAGTCCAATACCAACAACGCTGTCAGATCAGATTCCGATGTCGGTCCTTCTAAGGGCCAATCGAAATCTGCAAGGAAGCGTGCGAGAAGAAAGGCAGCGTCGCAGCCTGATCCTTCTGCTGCTCCTGACAACCATCTGGCCAGCACGGACGCTTGGGAAGACCCAGTCATCTCCTCCGGAGATGAAGAGGGAGAATTCACGGAGGTGAAGCGAAAGAAGAAAAATTCTTCTTCTTTTTCTTCTCCAACGCAGACCGCCCAGAACACCGCTGAAGCTGTCCTTCCGAGGAAGAAGGTGCGAGTTCCTCCACTCATCTTGTATGGAGTGACAAGCATCCGGGAGCTTACACGGACCCTGGAGGCGGAACTCGAAGATTTTGAGTTTGACGTCAGACGGACTTCCATTCGCCTGATTGTCAGTACGCCGGAGCTCCACCGGAAGGCCACCACCACCCTTGACAATGCAGGGGTAAAATGGTACAGCCAGCCGCTGGAGAGGATCGTAGGTGTGAAATATCTTGTGAAAGGTATTTCACGCTTATGGAAGGAGGAAGATGTAGCAGCAGCCCTTGCAGCCAAAGGCTACGAAGTCAGAGGCGTAAGACAGCTGACGATGGAAGACCCTACGGGAAGAGTGGGCGTAGACAGATACGTCTGCAATCTCGTCAAGACGCCGAACTCTGAACCACCCGAGGCGATAAAGACGCTCCTCCGCTGCAGGGTGAAAGTCGAAGCGTGGCGTGGGAAGGACGGGCCACTGCAGTGTCATAACTGCATGCTCTTTGGCCACATGGCAGCCACCTGCCACCGAGAACCTCGCTGCTTTCGATGCGCAGGCGCGCACAACTCCGACGCCTGTACGAAAGGAAGGAATGACGAGGCAAAGTGCGCTAACTGCGGTGGTCCACACACCGCAGTGAACCGCAAATGCCCGAAATTCGTCATAGCTCTTGAGAAACACAGAGGGCAGCCTCCGAAAGAGGCAAAGCCTGCTGTAACCAAGAAGACGGCCAACCCACCCCGGACCTCTGGAGAGGGAAACGCCAACGCAGGAAACCTTGATGGCGCATCTGACGCCGCCATGGACACTAGCCCAGCACCGACGGAGCTACCAAGGGACCAGCCAATCCGGGAAGCAGCTCCTGCAAAAACAAAGCCGAAGAAAAAGAAGAGGAAAAACAAGAAGAAGAAGGCTCAGCAGCCTACGCAGACGGAAGAGTTGACTTCTTCCTGCCAAAGGAAAGAAGAACCTTCCACCCTTCCCTCTCGCTCTCTTTCTCCCGTACAGGTGGTGGCAGCCACCGTGAAGGAGAACTCCACCGAAAGGAAGGAGGAGCAGACCACGGAGGACAACGTCTGGGAGATCATCAAGACCGTCTGCACGGGACTGAAGACTCTCATTACTTCGATTGAAGGACAACTACTGCTCAACCTTCTTGAGCAGATCGTCACGGCAAAGACTGCAACCACCAATGGAAGCACAATCTAGAGGTCTCACAGTCTTAGCGCAGTGGAACGCGAACGGAGTCCTCCGGAAGACGGAAGAACTGCGTGCGTTCCTCCAGGACAAAGGTGTGAAAGTTGCTGCCATCAACGAGACACACCTTGACCCTGAAGATACGTGGAAGGTCCCAGGATGGAATATCTTCAGGGCCGACAGAGAAAGACGGAATGGGCGCAGAGGAAAGGGAGGTGCCGCAGTCATGGTCCATCGAACCATACAGCACCGAGTCTGCCGCGTCACGACGTACGCAGAAGCGGAAGCTGTATCGGTGGACGTGAAGATAACCAGGAGAAGATGGCTGCGTGTCACCTCTCTCTACTACCCTCCTAGGACGCCCTGGAACCCGGATATCATCCTGGGACACTTGAACAGCGGAGCAGGACCTGCGGTCATCCTCGGTGACGTGAATGCCAAGCATCCGAGCTGGAATTCAAACGTCGCCAATGCAAGAGGAGACGCTTTGCGGGAGCTTGCAGACGAAGAAGGCCTTACGGTGCTTGGACCGACGACATCCACGCATGAGCGGGGAGACGTCATCGACATCGCGATCGCTCGAGGTGTTCGAGACTCTCTCAGCATCCACACATGCGTGGAATTATCGTCGGACCACAACCCGACAATACTACTACTGGGAAACCAGACGGTAGCCGTCCCGCCTTCGGAACGAAGGGATATGAAGAACGCAGACTGGCAGACCTTCCGGAAGAAAATTGCAGAGGCTCTCCCAAGGAATCCACCACCACCAACTACTCCTGCAGAAGCCGACATCATGGTCGGACACTTGGAGAACACCGTCATCGCTGCCATGGAAGAAGCCATCCCTCGGAAGAAGGTGGCTCCTTTCACTCTTCGGATGCAACTTCCCGCGGAAGTGAGAGCCATCGTTACGAGACGTAACAATGTGCGACGAAGATGGCAGCGATATCGCACGGCGGATCTCCGACGGGAGCTCAACCGACTCAACGAGGATGTGAAGAGTGCTCTCCTGGACGTCCGCCGAGACAACTGGGAGAGACACCTTTCAGAAGTCCTTGAAGAGGAAGACGAGCCGGAGCCGATCTGGAAGGTCTGCCGGAGACTCAGACCGACGAAGCAGCGGGACCCACTGATCGTCCTCGGGGACGAGGTTGCTGCATCGCCGAAGGAGAAAGCTGAAATGCTGGCGGAACACTTCGCGGGAGTCTTCACGCCGAACGCAGCTACTCCCGAGTCAGCCGCCGCTGAAGAAGAGATCGCGGAGTCGATGGCATCGCTGGACGACGCCATCGAGGACGCCGAGGACATCCCTTTCTTCAGCGAAAAGGACATCGTAGGGGTCATACGCCAACTGAAGCCGCGGAAAGCGCCAGGCACCGACGGCATTCCGAATGTCGTCGTGCGGCAATTTCCAAAGGCTGCAGTAGCGTACTTGGCCAGCATCTGCAATGGATGCACCAAGATTTCCTACTTTCCATCCACCTGGAAACGGGCGAAGATTACCTGCATCCCGAAGAAGAGAGGAGTGGAAATGGCTCCCGGAGACTTCCGGCCCATATCTCTCCTCGACGGCTTCGGGAAAATCTTCGAGAGGTTACTGCGGTGGCCGATTGTTGAGTTCGTTCGGGAGGCTGGCTTCCTCCCGGATGAACAATTCGGCTTCCGCGAAGGGCACTCCACGGTCCAACAACTTGTGAGGACAACTGACTTCATCACCGACGCCTTCAACAGGAGAGAAGCTGTTGCCGGAGTTTTCTTCGATATATCGAAGGCTTTCGATCGTGTCTGGCATCAAGCGCTCCTGGCGAAGATGGTTCGACTCCAGTTCCCAGCATGGGCCACCCGGCTCATCCGGTCGTATCTACAGGACAGGACCTTCACCGTGCACTGGCTCGGAACAGCCTCTGGCCGTCGACATATCAACGCCGGCGTGCCGCAGGGGTCTGTTCTGGGACCAGTGCTCTTCAACATCTTCACCCATGACTTCCCTCGGGATAATGGGAGACACATGGTCCTGTCCTTGTACGCCGACGATGCAGCGCTCCTGTCGAGATCGATGCAGCGGAGAGTAGCTGTGAAGAGACTGCAAGACGCCATCGATGTCACCCTCTCTTGGTATCATCGATGGCGGATTGCAGTAAACGCTGGGAAGACAAAAGCTATCGTCTTTCATACAGGACATGAAGCGGAGCCAGGAGTCGACCTGTCGGTTGATGGAGTCATCCTTCCATGGAACTCCGAGGTCACCTACCTCGGAGTGAAGTTGGACCGGAAGCTTCTCTGGAAGCCTCAGACGGAGAGTGTCCGTGCAAAAGCATCGGCGGCGTTGGCAAGGCTTTGGCCAATCCTGCGTCCGCCGGTGCTAAGCATGGACACAAAGAGAAGACTTTACAAGGCCTGTATACTCCCTGTCATCGAGTATGCAGCGCCTGTATGGTCTGGAGTGCCCAAGACAAGCCTCTACCGAATCCAGGTGGTGCAGAATTCTGCACTTCGGTGCATCCTAGGACGAGGACGCTACGACCACGTCTACGAGATGCACCGAGATGGAAAGTTGGAGCCCCTAGATGTCCACTTGCCGAAGATCTCGCGACGGTTCTTCGACAAGGCGGCTGACTCACAGCACACGGCGATCAGCAACCTCGCAAAGATCCAGGTCTGGCCATGGGATCGCTACAAGCGACCAATCGCCAGCCTGGACACCACTGACTCCCTCCCTAGGGGAAAGATGCCGAGGCTTCACCTGTAGGAGCCTTAAAACGTTCATCCGAGACACCATGAGACCCCGGAGACGATTTCATTTCGCCTTTAGAGGACGACGTCCTGGCAAGGCGACGAGAACCAGCCCAACATGAAGGGCATGGAACAACAAATGGTCAACCAGCTAGTTTCCTTTTTCAAGAATATATTACCTACAGGTACTCTCAAGGTTATGCTAATATATAATATGCAACTTATAAACTTTCTAAGTGTAATGTAAACAAAATTATGTTTCTAAGTGTTAAATAAGAACGAGGTATAATACAGATATTTAAAACTCTCTACACGAAATGTAAACAAAGAAGGCAAATCTAAGCTAAGTGAAAACAAATGCAATCAATGTGAACCCAATAATATCTTACAATACCTCGTAAAAAAACTGTTCTAAATTAACTACAAAGTTTACTTATTAAACCGTTACCCCAAAAAATTAAACTAGCAAAAACTAAATTAATTAATTAGGTACTTTGAGAACGAAACCATGTACTATATTACTCTACTGCATGTACACTATTCACGTAAGTATAAACCTAAATTACTAAGCCATGAATATTGCTAAAGATAAACGAACTAATAATTTTACACCTAAAACTATCAGTAACGAGGAGATTACTCGCGATAAATCACAGAACCCTTTCAACAATCACCGCACCACAAAGGCTGATGAGAAAATGGCTACGCGAGGACCTTAAACTCAACGTTAAACAATAATTCCATAGGTTTAACTTTCTCCGGACTAAAGCTACCGGGGCTAAGGTCGGTCAGCGCTAAAACGAATCAGTGAATACGGGGTTAACGAAATCACCGGTTGAAATTTCTTTAACCTGCCTTAGACGTAGACTAACATAACTATGAATACGGCCGCTGAGATTTAATTTAAATCGTAAGAGTAACCACGTTTCACCATCCACCGTACCTACTAGCTTCGGAGAAAGTAACTGCCTCGCACCGTAATTAGTTCGCAGCGCACACGGTGCACTTCGTTTGGCGTAATTGCATCGTGTGCACTGGACGGAGGTGCTCACCCTAATTATAATACCCCCTTCCGCAGAGGTTATTAAGTTCGGATTTTTTCGCTCTCTCTCTCTCTCTGCGCATCGGCACATTCATCTTATCCCACCTCCGCCTTCTTCTATTAGAAGAGAGGGCATTCCACCAGTCCACGCCCCAGAATCCCCCCCACTTCAGACACCGCGGGAACGTTTTGAATAATTACCTCATAATGTGCAACCACGGACTGGCGTCGCAGGGGAAACACGCTGTTACTCCCTTGACTTCCTCGTCTTGGGTACATGAAATTTAATTCTGCTTTCTCATAATTATATCCACACAACCCCCTTACAGCAAAACTGTGACAGACAATCCAGTGAAAAATTGTGTTTACTCATGTTCAGCACGTGATGGATGTGAAGGCAGAAGGTAAATGCTGTGGTGTGATCGCATACGGAGAAATCCGTTTTTTTAATTCCTTGCCGGATCTTTTTCGTGTCATTTGATGTTTTGCGTGAATGCATACGTTCAGTGTCGGCCCAAGCTATCGAGCAAGTGTGGGCACAATATTATTCGGCCGCTCCTAACAAAATATTTATTTAACGATTGCTATTCCATAAATCGCTTGTTGATTTGAGGGTTATTCTGGAGTTCAGAACGATCCTCGTAGTATTGTCGCTTCCTTTCCCGCCAGGGATGTGACACTTTTTGAAACGCTGTGCATGATCATTTAGTTATACACCGTTTGTACTAAAACTTCCGTGGGACATATCTTATCGCAAGCTAGTGAGCATCATTGCTTTCGTAAAACATAGTACTTTAACCACCCGCAGAGTGTTCGATACATTTTCCCTCATCCTCTCTTCTTTACAAGGTCCCTTTATAGATTTTTAAGGCAGATCTATCTGCGATATGTCCGCAGTGGTCATACATTAGAAATATTTCCCTCCAATAAAACTAGCAGCGGGCAACATGGCGGAATGCCGCATTCTTGGACAAGCGATCTTTGTCCAGCCAGGCATTCCTCGGTGAGTTTCACCTTCTCGCATTTCCCATTCCTGCGAGCCCGGCGCTATATGGCTGAATGAGTGGTAATGGCGTATTTAAACGCTCTAAGGAAAAAGAATTTCTCTCCTAGCGTTTCCTAAGGCAATCCCGTGGCAAATGCGCACATCGCCACTTGGCTGAAGAGTGCCTTGGCGCACTATAAAGGAACTCCTCCCGCATTTTCAATGTGATGGACTCGGACTGGAATGGAGGGGTTCTGCTGTCATTGTGCTGTGGCGCATGCTCTCCCGTCATGCCAAAGTGATATCTTCCGTACGTCTGTTTCCTCTGCGCAATGTGATTTCTGCGTCTCTCTGCGCGGAAAGTAAATTGGCTCCGTTGTCCTGCTGAGGCATTGTTCATTTCAGGAGCTGGCTCCATGGTAGAATCTGATACTTTAAATGATTTATTGAATTATTGATGAAAAAATATATACGACTAGACCCAAGGTGTTAGAATATTATAAATACAGCGTTAGAAAATTACGCCCTTCTCTACAAGTGAAGTGTAAATAATTTATTACAACCATTGAATTTCCCTCGTAAAACACCACATAAACTCAAATTAATACAAAAACCCATAGTGCACAATTCCAAATATAATGATAAAAATATAAATGAAAATATAATTAGCCATTTAACATACTAATTCACTCAATGAAAATGAAAGCTTAGACTTTTCCATCCCATTATTTATTACCGTCCATTGTTTCAGCAAATCATTGCCATTTCCAAGGTCCTTGATCATTGCAATGAACTGCTGAAACATTTATAAATATAATTTTAAATAAACATAAATGTGCATAATTATAATTATCAAGGTACTTGAAAATGGCAATGACTTGCTTAAACCATGAAAATCAGTAAATTATGGTGCGGAAAATATTTACCTATCGTTTTTATAAATTATGCCTTGGTTCCACAAAAACAAGTCTGAATAAGGCAATAATTGACGTACGATAACGAATACTAAACGGTCTTTAAATTATTGGTTTTCAAAGGGTATAAATTGCTCCCCAGGTAGCTGACACCATTCAAAAACGGTATTATTCATTAATTAATACTGTGTATATTTTCGTTTCTTGAAAATATTGTGTTTTCCCAGCGAATGATGCTAATTAAGTCTTCTCTGACTTTCCACCCGGTCACCCGGCTTATACCTAAGTTGTGAGGGCTAAAACTTCCAACGTAATCAGGGCGTTAAGCATTTAACGCTCTTGTCTAGTTAATTTTTTAAAACGTTGGCAACAGCCGTTTTCATGACCCAGTGGGAAGTCCGAGGAGACTCTATCAGCTTTCGCTACTTATTTTTATATATTTAAGTGTGCATGCTTGATCATTATTTCCCAAAAAGGTGAGCTTACTACCTTCTCCCGATGCTTAAAATCCCAAGTGGCTGAAATTTTAATCATTTTGAGCATCTCTTAGACTTTATCACTCAAATTCCTAGCTTTCTCATCCTCTACGACACCTTTCTTTAAACAATCAAAACCTGTCGCATATTTTCCAGGATAAAGCCAAGAATCGGGCGTTTTCTTTGGAAATCACAATCAAAGATACCATGCATGTACGCGTATCATTTAAAACCATGGTTATTACACGCGACTATTAGAGATGGTTTAAATAATGTTGTCGTTAACGCATATAACGCTTCATATGCGAAATAAGAGCTGCTTATGACCAAATAGCTACAACTAGCTTTACTTATAAGTATTTTGAAAGAGCATTTACTAAGTTATTTTATCATTCCTGGGAGTGGAGTATCTGAATTATGAAGCTTCCAATCCAACGTCAAATTTTAACAGAGATTTATAATAAATTGTTTCCAAAGAAGTATTATATGTGCAGCGTCGAAGTTTCACCATGAATTCATTTCCTCCTTCAATTACTCTATTCCATTACATTTCCATGCGGATAATCACACGGTCCTTACAGAGGGCCAATGAAACTCTCTGTAGTCCCCGATCGCTTCATGTCTGAACGGCATAAGCAGTCGCAGTAAACTAGTGACACGCTCATTGGGTCGTTGAGGTGAACTTGTCACGGGGAAATGTGGAGAAGTGTTCAGTGTCAAGGATACTGTATCTACCGACTCCCTTTTGCGCCCAGCCGAGCGAAATCTCTTTCTAGAAGTTCCATGTCACTTGTTCCGATCACACGCGAGTGGTTCCCAAGCCAGTCAGCAGTTGTTCAATGTTGAACTGGCATAATGCCCGTTTAACAGCAGTTGTGCGTCTAATACTCGGCTGGAAAGTCATCATCTGTGGACAAAAACCTTTGAATGGGAAGGCTTATTGCGAATTTTGATGCCTTTGGTCAGTGGCAGTTACCGGTGGGCGGACTTGGCAGCCACCCGGGGTCCATACAATCGGAGGGGCCCACAGAATCCCAAGCAAAGATGTTTAAATATTATTCGCACTAAAGTTTTTTTACTGAACAAATCTAAATTTTCGTGAGGAAATAATAATAGAAATTGTATTTTCCACTCTTCTTTATCATTACTCCGCCCTAGGTTCCAACGGTTTGACGGTTGAAAATGACGGTCACCCGTTGAAAGTTACGGTTAGATAAATGCTATTTTTATTTTTATTTCTTACAGAAATGAAAAACCTCCTCAAAGTAAAAGCTTTATCTGTCTTAAATCTTAATTTATATCGAGTCTTTCACGCACACTTTGCACGTTAAATCCTAGTATCTTATTTTATACACATGATTTTACAATGTGATTTTTATTATTGCGTCTTCAAGGTAATTTTTTGTTTATGATGTTACAAATAATCAAAATATGAAACTCCTGTTATTTTTATTAATAATATCGATTTCCCTAAATACCTTATTTAGCTTTATTACCGAAATCCGCCTCTGCCTAAGTATTAATTTTTAAAATATTTATCAGCTAGTCTTATTTTTATGGTGGACGTGTAAAAAATTAAGGGCTATTTCCTCTGTTCTTATCACTGTTCAATCAGTCAACTTATTTTCGCTTGCACTGAGTTTTATAAACAATTGCTTGCGCGCCCTGTGCCAAATATTCTGTATACTTATATGCTATTTTTTTATTTTACAGGTAAATAAAATCCACTGCTGGAAACGGGATGTCATTAAGCCCTGATTTTCTTGCTTGATGGGCCCATAGAAGTGCTGTTGAAGGTAGACCAAAATAACTACATCCCACTTTAGCGATCTAAGTATCATCGAATTTTAATTAATCAAGTTTTTGGGAAACTTCTTGATTGGGTATTTTATTTCAATGTTTTTATTAATAACAGTTTTTTTCCAGCTTCTTCTTGTATGGCTGAAAAACGTTTGTGTCTCGTGATCATTTTTATATTTTAAAATTAATGCCAACTTTATATGGTTCTAATTTAACGGCTTATTGCATGGGGCGGCATAGCTCAGTCACTAACTGTCTAAAGAAACAGTCATCACGGCTAGACGAAGTATGAAACTAAGTAGGCGTGGAGATAGTCGAAATAAATATCATACCTGTAAATAAAATAATAAACGGCGATGTGCGTTAAGTGTCAACAGTGCTGTTTAATTTTTTAAAGGCACGAATATATTATTTTTTAAGATGCTGTGGATGAATGAATAAACATTTTCGGTTTTATTTTGACGGACATAGTGGCCAGCTTGAAATGCAAGACGAGAGACACTGGGAGATCACGGGACATTAAGCCCCTGCTAGAACCCTTGCAACCCCTTCAACTCGTTCTGGGGTACATTTTCTGGTTGGGAGTTTTTACGAATGTTCGCGAGCCTACTTCTCATTCCGCATTCATTGCTCCATGAAAGCTGGTTTCTTTTTTTCCCCCTCTGTCCGTTCTGTGTTTTTTTTCTTTTGAGTTTTACTTTAGAAAACGTAATTTTTAGCAATTTTTGTGAGTGCTGAATTGTGAAAATTGCTACTACCATATCTTAGCGAAATAAAAAAAATCATTTAGGCAATTATTGATATCAGATGCGTGGGCAGGACAAAGTCATCCGATTTTACCGGATTTCCATTGATTGCAGAAAAGATTTGAGGTTCTGATTATGTAGATAATTTTTCTGTCTTCTATTAAAATATTTGTACAGAATGCATTGAACCGTGATGGATCATAAGTGATGATCAAGATCACATTCACGGAATTAGAACATGGGCTATTTTCTTTGCTTGTTATTTGCTTTCTTGGCTCCTATGACGCATCCGCGCAAGTTATGTTTACATGATGATTTATTGTAGGGAAACGTTTTGTGCATTAACCCGCTAGCTCATGCATCGGCTTTTTACCTGATTTCCTGAAAAAAATATTTGTTATAAAGAACAGAATTCTATAAATAAAAATCCTCTTCAATGCTATGAAAACTAAAATTTGCTACGATTTTCTCAAAATAAATAGATTTATAATTCGCTAAAAAGTATTTTACTGGCGAATCTCTGAACTTTTTGGCCCGATCTACCAACCGAAATCTATCAACTTTTTATATACACACGATAGTTCATTTGGTTGAACATCTTAGGTCGAACGACAACATATTGGGTTACAGCATTATGTTTTTTTCATAATCAAGACAAAACTTTGTGTTAAAATGGCGCTGTAGAGTTGATTCCGCTTCTAAGTATTATTTTTTCACAATGCTGACATTCCACTCAATACAACCGGAAACCATTGAATATAACTGTTTTGAATTGAATATAACAATTTTCATTGTAATCTCTTAAATCACAGTTGAATATTTCTCTGATACACGCATGTGCAATTGCCGTTGACCCTGAGTCTGTTCAGGAAGTAGATACTCAACACTCGAATGACAAATTTCACCTTCCACAGAACTTCTCTGGAATCATTTCTTTTTATTCTCTTAACCCTTCTCGCCGCTGCTAATAAAGATTGGGGAGAAATGTTCCTGCTTTGCCTCGATATCTGTTACATGGGAGAATACACGTGACACGTTACTCTCCTTTTAGGTCTATCTCACCGGTACAATCGAGCTTTTTGCATTACTTCCATCGCTGACCATTCATGTGCGCTAGCACACTCCCTCGCTGGATTTACTATCCCGCATTGGCCTTAAAACTCCCACTAAGGGCAAGCTTCCACATGACCTAACCCTTGGTGACCCACATTAAAGTCTTCCAATTCACGCCACAGAGGTAGATAACCTCAGATATGGAAATTTAAACTCACTCAATTATTTGGTGTAATAGTAGAAATATCTATAATAAATTTAATATTTCAGAAAATTTGTCAATTGCTTATTATGGTGGCTGCTAGAATTGGAAGGAGGTATCAATGATTTAGTAATGATGTAGATGAGTACATTTACCTAAAACTACTGAAATGTTTTCTGTGATTAATCGTATATTATTTTCGGCTTATTGCAGGCTCAAAAAAACACTCCAATGATCCCCTTAGTTCCTCGGATATGTAGAAATAATATCAACTGGGATGGGTAGATTAGGTAAGCGCGCGCCATCTGTTGGCACGTGATCGGTTTGATTATGCTTCCATTCGCGACATTACGGACACGAATCACAATTATTTAACAGCACAGAGATTTTTCATGATCCAAATCTGGTACTTTTTAACCTTTACTGGCATTAACAATTAAAGATACTTTAAAATTATATGAATTATGTGCTTATCGTTGTTCAGCTAGACACTTTTGTTGTGTTAGTGCATTTAATAATTGACAATAAATGGATATGACATCAAGAAATTGTTCTGAATTGTTGGCCCGTTCAGCCTCTAGTACCCGACATATACTAAACTTTAATGGGAATTCAAAATATTTTTTTTAGGAAACCGGGACTAGCCACGGTAGTAACCTTTACGGAGTCACCCGCAAGTATCGCACATTCAAAATATTGATATCTAGTATGATTTATTTTTACTTGATTCTCCAAGGGCGTACTCCGAGTTATTTCATTTCACAGTATTTCCCCTGATGTGGGATTTTCAAAATTTCACGACATTCCATGTGCTCACCTGAATTTCAGGCAGGTTAAAATTTTGGTTACAGCCAATGTCATTGCCATAAAATGATGGAAAACTGACACATATTTACCATTGTTTTCTAGAGAAGTAGAGTGGCTTGTTAACTATCAGCTCTGGCTGGCATATTTGCCCGCCATATTTGTAAGAGATAACACGGTAGTTAAATTTCCACATTTTTTAATGAGCGCCGACCGTGGTTTCAACACACAGTAAGATTATCAAAGCAGTACTTAATGACACGTGATAATAATCCTACCTACTTGTTGAAACCTTGGTCATTGCGTATTAAAATTTAGAGGATATTTACTGCCGTATGTTAGCTTACAATTATGGAGATTATACATTTCCGCAGAGATACGCCTGAATCTGCCTCCTACAAATATTTGCACACTTTTTATGAATAAATATTAAAATTTTCAGATGTGGAATTAATGTTTTCCCTACTGAATCACTTCACGTGTGGCATTTTTTCCATGCCCTTTCCGATGATGGTGGGTGGACGCTTCCCACGTCATCCTATCGTTACTCATGAGGGTTGTGTTGCACGCGGAGTTTTTTTTCCTATTATTTTGCCGTTATTACAGCGCGACCTCACGTTTATGGGCCGTGAAAGTAAATTTGGGGTACTAATTTGATGGTGTGACTTCTTAGGAAAAACTATCCCAAATTTTGGGAGATCAATTTTAAGTTCAAGTCACATTTCTCATTGCTATACTTTTATAAAGTTAACTTCAATGCCATAGTAAGGGTACAGTATGTATGCAGGTAGAAAAGTTATCTGTGAGAAACATCACAATGAAAGAAAGTAAGCCATCACTCTCCTGCTACAGCGTTGCTAGTATCACTGAAGCTCATGTCTGAAGAAAATTTCTTTTGCCCTTCACCCTTTCACTCCCATGACTTTTGACTCCCATGACTCACTAGTCTTTTTTCGGGAGTTACTTTTTCATCTAGTGTTTATGCAAAAAAGACTTTACACGTTCAAATAAAATTATGTTTAAATAGCAAAAGTAACTTAAAACAAATCTTTATTTAATCTTTTATAAAACTTAGTTTAAAATAAGGACCTGTACACGAGCCAATGTGTATTGGCACCTTGAGTGTTTTAAGGCGACCTGAGGAAATCAAAATATCGACATTTTGAGCATGTAAAGTCCTTGTCTTGCGGTAAATTTATTCATGAAAGCCACATATATGAAACTTGTTTCATGAACATGCATGCCTCGATGTCACACGAGCAGGAAAAAGTCAAGAAGAGCTGACGGGCTAACGGCCAGAAAGAGAACATTTGTTGAGATTACATCTGTAGTTAACCGGTACGAAAAGAATGTTTAGCGAAGACTTTTCCACAGAGTCTATTATCCTTCGTACAGTAATTACAAGGAAAACAATTATAGCATTGAGAATCAACTGAATAAATTACATGAACAAGATTGCTGGCTCACGATAATGCACATAGATATACCAACGTAGCATTTCTCTGATAATGATACGTGATATATTGATCAAAATATTACAGGTAATTAACAGGTTTTTGCACCAAATAATTCTGCTTCTTCCATACAATGAAATAATATCAAAAATCCGTTTTAAAATACACGATGTTTAAAATACTAACCTCTTTCTCGTATTTCAACTGGTGTTGACATTGGCGTACTTCATTGACGTTTTATTCTCCATTAGTTGAAGTAGTCGCGGACAAGGGTTTGTTTAAAGCGCATGCGAGCAGAAAAAAACAATTATTGGCCGTGTTTGGTCAAGAATTTACTGAAATTCACAGAATATTGGCATGCGCATGCGCAATCCGATTCTGAGAGATTTAATGAATTATTTGTGAATCAATTTACGAAAAAAATTACCTTGAGACACCGCCCTAAGGATTAAAGCCCCGATGGAGTGCGTCGAAGCCCCTGTAGTCGGTGATTCGCATGAGCCTGTGAATTTTTCCCAAATTATTTCTTTCAGTTTCTTCCAGTACATTAGTTCATGAATTCTCAATATTCCGTATTTTCCGGCTCTTAAATTATGGTTTTTTCTGTCATACTTGTTTAATCATTTCCATTTTCCATAGTGGCTACTTGCTACAATTTTCAGGTTTAGATTCATAGATTGATCAACCTAAACATTAACGAAAGTCTGCATTTTTGATACTCTGATTTATGCTATGGTTTTATGGTAAACCGTCTATTAGCTTCTTTAAATCTGAATATGGATTGAAAAATAAAATCAGAAGATCCCCACGATAGCGATTGTATTTTGAACATTAATTTAGATACTTTTCAATTTTCCGGAAGTAAATATAACTTTCATTACAACCTTGATTCCTTTGGTACTTTACCATCTTCAATTGAATAGATAACCTGAAATTGATGTAGTAACATCGACACCTTGGTTGCAATCATAGTTTTATTTACTAGCGGGCAATCGCAATTATAAAGTCCATCATAGAGCCTAAGCAATTATAATTATGTAATATTATTCAATCAGAAAGAGAGTTGATTTAATTAGAGCCAAAACATCGGCAATTCCTATGGAGGAATTAACTAGTGTGGTCAGCAACCCAAGTAGAATCGTTAGATGCCTCGCATTCGCCCACACCAGTTACTGCTTGCTCTCTGTGTATCACTCTGCCTCATCGCACAGCTCCCTTTCCACTCCTTTCCCGCTTACCAAGGATTCGATCCGTAGAAAATTTACTCTCTCATCGCCGTAATGTAGCGACCCCAGATAAGGGCGGCATGGGATAAGCTGTCCACGCCCAGCAATCATTTCCACTCCCACCTTCGGTCTTGGATTCTCCCTCAAACCCCCCCCCCTCTCTCTCTCTCTTACTGCACCCAATGCATTTCTGTGATCGGAGAAGGATAGGAACACGGCACAGGGATGTAATCCACCCATTTATTAATGGAGCCGATTGTCGATGGGGTAGCGGTGGGTGTTTAGGGGTGGGATAGTGGTTCTCGGTCTGTCCGTGTTGTTGCTAGTCGTTGCGTTGGAACCGCGCCCGCTAGCAGTCTCCGCGTCGGCCGGGTGGGGTGACCGGGTGCGGAGTAGTGCAGTGCATCGATATCGATTTGCAATTTTCTGGAGATATCGCATTGCTATATCGATAGTTCGGGATTTTCGATAAATCGCATTACGATTAAATGCGATAGAATTAGAAGTGCATGCGGAGTAGTGCTGTTCCGTGTTGCGATTCAACGACATCTATTTGCGATTTCCCGGAGATATCGCACTACGATATTTATTTTCGGAATGCTGTGGAAAACACGTCGCAAGGCCTCTAATTGCTCACTTCTCATGCCACGGCATGTGTCATCGTCTCCCGTCAATAAACCAGCAACAACGGCTGTGACCATAGAGATAGTCTTAAGAACGGACGAAAAAACACCAAAATAGTGTTTTACCTTAATTAACTATAGTCATAGATCAGCAAACCCTTGAACGCTGAACGCTGGAAAAAGGACATTTGAACCATCTCGCGGAATATATTCCAAGTCTGATTGTCTTTGTTGTATTTTACAATAGTTGAAAATTTGTTAACTTTAATACTCTACCTTGAAGTCCGCATTGGTCTTAACATTCTTCTTATGGAATGGACTGAAAGAGCTTTCTGAAATCAAATTAAGTCTCTTAACGAATTTTCCCGAAGATCAGACCTATTCCAGGAAATTTCTCGTGCATTAAACCTTTAAGATGTGGTATCTCATTAAAATCTTAGGTAGCTCCTTTCAGGAAATTTCTTTGACGTACATGCATCCATACAATTCTTACTAGATTTAAGGTGGGAACACACTGGAAAGTGTATTGCGCAAGTTACTTGCAGCAAGCGACTTTTGATATGAATTGCTTTAAAAGTTTCGGCAAGTCGCTTGAAGAAGCGTAGTGTTGCCAGTGTCAACAAACGTCCACCAACCTGGCTCCGCACTAACTTATGAAAAATATTTCGTTAGTATAAACTCTTCCGCAAGCTATTGCATAAGTTACTTCCGAAAGTAACTTGACATTGTGAACCCACCTTTAGAATATGCTAAGGTGTCTGGAGCGGTAATCCAGGGTCATCGATAATACATATACTAATAATTTTTAAGTAAGTCGAAGAGCATTCCAGGACCACATTTCCTTTCTGTTTTTGCTGTAGAACTCTCCATGCATGCAATAATGAAAATGATGAAAGAATTATATTACCTTTTTGCCTTATTTAAAGCATTTTATGACTTGAGCTATTGATATTTTTCGTCGCGGTATTTGAAATTAGGCGAATAATATATTTAAACTCGTTTTTTTTTCAAATCTTTGACTCGACGTGACAACTAGATACAACATCAAATGTATTATTTCGCGTTTATATGAAAATCTGTACATATGTGATCTAATTACCTAATATGAATTATATCGCATGTAGCAGAAGCATATGCCCATGGCATTGAATGTCCAAGAAACTATGTCGGTGAGATGCGTTTATTTTTCACTTTCATCTACAGACATCACTAATTAGAACACGTATGCAAAGTTTCACGCAAATCTCTATGTACACAAGAAAAATTCGCTCCAACCACGTTAACATCGCACGACCCGAGAGAGGAGACTTTGCTGAGAAGGGATGGTTAAGCCTCTTTCCGCAATATGGCAATTCTTCGTCACTCTTTCTCTGTCTCTCTCCTCCCATTCATTTTACTCTTTTTCGAACCTCTTATCGCAAGACTTCTCCCTCCACGTTAATATTCCCATGAGTCTACGGTTTCAGTATCCTTCAAAATGATTGGTTGCTCATGTCTGTGTTTTTTCCCATCGGCGTTTCCTCATTCCATCATAAATAAAAGTACTATCTCATTCTAGCCAATCTTCAAACCCTTCCAGTCGCCTGTCTGTATGCCTTTTATTTTTTTTTATGTATGATTTTTTCGGCTAGCGATGTTGTACTATTACTTTTTGCGCTGGTTCTTGCTCTGGAAAATAACACCTTAATTGGACGTTAACATGTTCTTAAATATATTAACAAGTCGTACCATTAATGTTATGACTCCCAAGTGAAAAGGTATTTTTTTAAATAGATTCATTATTATTCTTTGAATAATCTACCCATAACCCAAGTTTTTATTAGGAAATATTTTAATTATATTTTACGTTTAAACCCCCTCATTTTCATGACCACACGTTGAAGTTGTCAAAGATACCTCTGGATGTCTTCAAGTTTAGGAAACAGTAAAAAATAGATATTCTCTCAGTGAAAACTTCCTCGACGGTATTATTAATTTTGCTTCTAAAGGGCAATTAGCTTATGAGAACAGACATTTTGCTTTTTAGAGTCGATTTCTTCCTGAAATCTCGTCTATTCTCTATCTGGTTGCTTTCTATAATTAGGCTATTTTAATGAAAGTGGAAGCCCACTAATTATTTTAGCGTGATCTGTAAACCTGATGAGTACAAAAAAAACCTTTGCAATGAACGCGAAGTTTGAAGACGGCAACTAACTCATACTTTATCTTTTATTCCATTGCATTGAGTCATCTAGACTTCGTCTTTGTCATCCTCTAATGTGTTTTTTTGTTTTTCCTTAAAACTATTGCAAAACAATTTCATGTAAGTATATGAATTTCCAGTCAGTCGTCTTAAAGATATTTGGCAGATGGTATTAGGACGTCAGTCATGAAAAACGGAGGGTAAAGGAGAAAATGACGGGAAGGAAGAAAGAACGAAAAGCGAAATGCGGTTTGACGATAGCTCTTTTTTTTGTTATAATTACGAATGTTGCGTGAAAAGAAGAGATTTTCGTACCTATCTGTAAAGAAATGCATCTCTCTTATTTCTCCGCTTCTGTCAGTCCCAGATATACCATTGTTCGGGGTCAAATAATACTCTTAGAGCCACCCTGAACTCGCCTAGTTCTGAATTTTTCTAGTAGCATTAGCTTAGCGTGTAGCGTCAGAGTCACCCGCGACTCTCAATGAAGTCAATCCATCAGTGGTGCTCTCTGTATTAAGATAACGGACGGTTCTTCCAGCTATTCTGCGTTTTAATTCTTTCTCTGCGAGCCCCCAAATGCGTTCAACGCATCTTTTTACTAGAGCAGCTATTTCTTTGCTTGAGTAAGGCACGTGATCTACCATATGAGTCATTATATCTTGAATTAAATTGAATTAATTAGTTATTTCTTGTTTATAAATTTAAAATTAACACATTAGTAGTTATTACTTCCTCAAAATTAATAAGTAATCAACATTGATTAGTGGTGATTGCCCAAACGTTAGTTATTATTGGTTCCTTAACGTAGGCCTTAAGCATGTTTTTCAATCCAAATACTAAGTACTAATATAAATTTTAGTGATCTTGTGATGGTAATTATTCGTCAATCATAGGTATTTAAGCTGCCCAAGTTATGGTTCATGTAAAGAGTGATGCGATTGGGCTGTATGTGGACGGAGTTTTTTCTCGCAATATATTTTTATTGCGGCTACTAATTGTTCGAGGGTAGAAAGATTTATTTTACCTATGAGCTCGGCAGTATATTTTCCCTATAGATACTGTCTCTTAGAGATGTAGTGCGCGGTCAAAATAACATCCTTCGTGTCAATTTTAACTAGTGTGATCTGAATTGTTCAAGTTCACAGCAGAGTACAGTCCATTAGACATGTTATATTCTTTATTCACTCATAACAGTACAATATTCAGCGAAACGTAGAGCTTCCCTTTATATTTAACGTAAGTATTAAATCTTTCCGCGCAAGGACCAAAATGCACGTTCCTTCAGTAATACCGCTCAAGAAATTGTAAGAACGAAGGAATGTGAGGAATCCTCAGACAAACCAAAAATAATTTGACTGTACTTAAATTCGAACTCAGATCCTCCAAATTTGTGCCACGTACTTTTAGCCAGTTAAGGTACACTGCCACTCCCTTCCATCACAAACAACATGGATGCTTTAGATTACGGTGTTCTTACGTGATAGCATCCAATGCAGAAGTATACGTACCGTGCATATAATGCCGATGAAGGTGACTGGGTTGGTAATCGTGGGTCATTCAGAGCATATTTGGATAATTTTTCAAGAAAATCGGAAAAAAACCGTCGAACTTATTTCATTTGAGTGCATCTATTAATGCGTTGAAACTCACCGCATAGGCGGTACTGAAAATGCTACAGGAATAATATTTTATATTTTCCTTAAAGCATGTTATAACGAGTTATCAGCGCGGTGTTCGAAATTTAGACGAAAATATCCTTGAATATTTTGTTATCGAAAATTCGATATATTGCACACATCGGGCGTGACACCTTGATGTGTATTATCGACAATTATAACAATTATCACTGTATTATTTCGCGTTTATTAGAAAATCTGCACATACGTCATCGAATAATTACGAAATATATGTCATATGCCATAAGGCTACGTGTTAAAATCGTATTGAATTTCCAAAACACCAAATCAGTATGGTGCAGTTTATTTTTCAATTTTATGTACAGATACCATTAATGAGAGCACGTATGCAAAGTTTCTAGCACATCTGTGCATAAAGACGTTCGATAGGAGGCCTGTAATTTCGTGAATGATGTACCGAAAATGGTTATCGCGCGAAATTCGTCCATGACATTTATGAATAACACAGTTCTTTTTTGTAAATTAGTTCAATTATACATTTTACTCTCTATATTATTACGGCACCGAGGAAAATTCCGCTGTTAATACCAATATTTCGTCGTATTTACTGCACAACTGATCCATTCAATATGATTATGCATTTTGTTTGCTCAAATATTGTCCTGAGCAATCGTAACTAATAGTTCCATCTATTGTCTTCTTAGAATCTATGAATGCCACGAAGTACCTATATTCTTACGCGTCGCGCCGAAGTCTAAAAGGCTGGAGCCAATTTTTTTGAAAACATGAGTGTTTACCTCAGACGTTTAGCTAAGCAGCGTGTCTCACAGCGAGTGACTCCCGATTGAATTTTGACTGCTTGGTAAACTACTCAAACTGGCGTTAAAACCGATTCTATATTTTGCATTCAAACGTCAATTATTGTGCACGAATTCCACTTTCTCGAAAAACTCAGCAAATGAAATTTCACCGCTGGGGATGTGGGAAGCTTTTCCTGCAAAAAATAGGAACATCTTCGTCTTGACGGTCCGCCAAACACTTGGCGCAAGTCATTGTCGTTGATTCGTGTTAGAATTAATGTCGTGCCGTCATAAATCTTCGTCCTTGTTGCCTTGTTTTCCCACGTACGTGTTCCGCGCAGTTTCCTAATTTCTCCATTCGTTAAAAGATCAAAAGGGTTTTACGGGCAAGGACTGCACTCGGCGATTTATAGCCAAGCACTCCCTCCTCAGCTTAGGATATCGCTCGCAAAATATGCATAAGGAAGTGACTTAGGAGATTTACGACAAGCATGATGTCATTGCCTCCTTTTGTTATCCTCACATACATTTTCAATTGACGTAGTACGCAATCAAGTAAGGGGAAAGTGTACTCCAGATCTAGTTACGCCATTTCTGTTCTCCAATCATATCGTGGAAATGATTGAAGACATGCAGTAGATCATCTCAAGCGTATTAACAGATGGAATAGTGCGAAATGGTTTGAATTATAGTGACGATTCAGTAGAACGGCAGTAGGCTGCTTTAGAGCTTTCCCTGAATTGGTTTCTTGCCACGCCAAGCAGCAAGGTTGCAGTTTTTAGGCTTTAGGAGAGCGTGGAAAAGTGTCTCAATGCCAATTCGCTGGCCGTTAATGAATACCGTGTAGAAATCACGCCCTTTGATGTGTCTCGCGATAGGCGGGGCTCTGCAAAGCGATGTTCAAAGAGCACACGAGGAGAGTCTGAGAAAAAACTGGCGTGTGAAATTCACCGTTAAGGAGACACACAACCGTAGACTTCGGAGGTGGGTGGCAAGCAGCAAGTAAATTAATACCTTTTTCCCCTTCTCTCCTAGTGCTCTAATATATTGGCTCATGCAATCGTTATTCAACTGTAAAACAGCTCTTTTTACGCGAAATAGAGTTTTTTACTCAATGTATGTTGGAGGTTTCCTAAAAAATATACAAAAACTTTTTCTATAGATAGTGAATATTATTTACCCTTTAATTATATATCCTTGGAATTCAGGACTCACGCCACCACCAACAAATATCTGACCTAAAATTGCGAAGTAACATTTATAGTGGGGCCTTCCTGTCATTCTTTTCCCTTCGGGTACCTCTTCGTTCTTTTCTGAACATCAACTTTGTACATGTCTTTAAATACATCAGGGAGAGATTACCCTTTCCTTCATAATTTTACCGTAATAAATTCTCATGTAGCTAATTAGTCTTCTCTTGATCTTTTTTCTACGATCCCTTTTGTAAGATTTCATTCTTTTATGTCGTGTGTGAATGAGATTTTTAGTGAATATAGTTGTTACTTCGTTAATATTTTTCATTGATTTATATGTTATTTGCCTTCGTGCTGTTTTTGGTGTTTAGCAAAAAAAGTAATTCTCATAGCATGCATGCCATTGGAATGCTGATATTATTCATGCTGACATTCAATCGATATTTTGACACAATTTCCATCGTACTGGAACTAGTGACGGATTAAACCGTAAAAGTGTTCTGGGCGGCTGCCTGAGGCCCACGAAATCGGAAGTGCCCACGGAATCCTAGGTCATGATATTAAACTATTATTCACATAATAATCATTAGCTCTGAAGCCACCACTCTAACCTGATGCCTTTGTTTTAAGTGAGTATAAATCCACGAAAACTATGGTACAAATACTATATTATCGGTAATGGTTAAATTAGACGCCACATGACTTCAAATTCTCGCGAAAAAATCTTAAATCGACGCTTCTACAAAAGAATTCCTTTTTTTTCGGTGGGCAATCACCTTCCCTGCCGGCTGAACCCTCTGATGTCTTTAGTATGGCCAGTTGCCAGAAAAACAGGGGAGAAGGCATTCGCAAACGTCCCAAGAGAAAAAAAACCTTCTGCCAGCGATGTTCGAATCGTTTTAAAGGGACGATGAGGAGTAAATAGAAGGGTTTTAAAGCCCTTCGCCCACGTCATAAATGCCCACCAGACCCTGGGACCAGTCATCCTTTCATTCACTTTAATCTCTTTCTTACCCTTTCTCCTGGCGCCTTTATCAATCACGGTCCCAGTCTCATTGTCTCAATCATTGTCTCCGCCCAGTCTCTGCTCTCATTTTTCCCTTTGGCAATTAGTTTTTTTGCTGAATCTCAGGATAGCTTGTTTTTTTCTCCTTTACCTCATTCATGCCCATAATTTTTCCTTTTTTCAGTTTAAGCCGCATATGCTGGTGAGGCAAAGATGTGAAGTCCGTTTTTCAATATACCTACTGAGTCATTTTCGAGAAAATCGGTCCAGGTATGAAAGTGAAATCCTCATCATTCGGGTTTATAAGACCTGGAGGTATTCTTGATAATTTTCGCTGGCAAAAATATCAATTTTATCGCATGTTTTCGTCGATATAGGGTTCTGGAATCGTCAAATCTTGTCTGCATGCGATATATATTGATCAAAAGGTATCGAGTGGTTGTGTAGAATGCGATATTTCTGCGAAATCACTTTGATACGCAACAATTTTATATTTTCGCGGTGGAATACTATCACGGAATTTCAATAATCGGCTCCCTTGTAGAAACTCGCTAAATATTATTGTCAAACTTATAAATTTAAAGCTTTCAAACACACTTTTTAAGTAAAGCTATGCTTTTTGTCTCTTTTAAATGTTTTAGATATCGTTGAAACTGTTTACGCAGTATTTTACATACTTTACTTATAAATAAAAGCATGAAGAAGTTGAAATGCCGCTGGTATTTTCTTTTAAATTAACAAACAAGATTTACTCTTCATGATGAGCTCAAAATCAAAAATATATGGTCGATAAGGCACTCGGTAGGAGCTTTGAACGTAAGGATAGAAAAATTCCATTTTATCATGAATTGGTGACGTTTGCTTATCACGGGACGTTATGTTACTTGCGCAATTTACTTCGTTAATTGAGGAAACTTGAGAGATTTTATTGTGAATTATCGGATCCAAATTGAAATATAGATTCGGTGGCTAACATTTTTGTGCAAGTTCCCAGAACAAAACCAGAAACCTTGAAATACATATTTCAATTTCTATAATTTGTACATTGTCATAAGGAAGGCAGAAAACTCCCTTAAGGCAAATACAAAGTTTTCTATAATAAGCGTATGGTTTCCTTTTATTGAGATTTTACATAGCATTTTATCTAGGTCTAGAGAATGCTAAAGGTCCCAGGAGCATGGCCGTTTGTGGTCCTACTTGTTCGTCAAATGTTTAAATGCAGATGCTGATAGACAACAACTATAAAATAACATGGGAATCAGTTCTTTCGTAGTAAATGGCAACCAAAATTTCTCATGCATCGCAGATTCGCCGATATTCACGCATTGCGTTAATAAATGAATACTGCGCCTTTAAAACTGATGCTTTCGGTAGATGGCGTATGAGAAGAAATTCTTTGTAATAATCTTCTTGGTGAGCATTAGAAAAGTTACGTTCAGTGGTAAGCGCAAGAGAGTGACTGCCTATAACGACTGTTCTGCACCCTAGTATCAGCGGTTCAGATCAGTCGGCTTCCTGCAATGTTTTATTTAATCGTAGACATACACGTGTGAGATGATATCGCTTATCAACGAAAGCTAGTGCTTTTTAGTTTTCTTGCGCTAGGGTCATTCCATGTCAAGTGGTCTAGGGCTCCCCGCTCGACCATCTCGGATTTTAATGAAATTTTGTGTGGATAGTTGTACATACCTTTAATGAAAATAAGTTAAATATTAGGTCCGTTAGTGAAATACTTTTGGAGATATTGCCGTTTGTGTGACCCCATGTCACGACCACCTGCCACATGGATGTGAAATTTTCGCAACTTTGAGACATGATATCTCTGTAGCCTTTTTGCCTAAACAAATGATACGTACCTATTATTGTACAACTTTTAGTGCTCTGTTAAATGAAAATTATTATAACATTTTCACAAAGCGTACTGAGTATATAAAATGCAGCAAAGTCGGCCTCAGAAATTAATTCTCCAAAATAATTTCAAACTTTAGCGTGCTGTCTCTTTCAAGAATTGTTCAATGGATATTAAATTACTTTTACAATATTTCCATGTAAGTGAGCTTTTAATAGCGAAGTTTCAAACATCTGGCGTTTTTAGTTAGTTTATAAATCACGTCTAAAGTTCACGACTTTTGTAAAAAGGTCAAAAATAGGGTGTTTTCAACCCGTTTTTGCAAAAAACTACCTTCTTCAAATTCCGTTAAACCTATCTCATTAGATAGAGCATTTCTTTAAGCCCCTATAAAATTGAATTTAATGAGCTAACGCGGACACATAATAGCGTGGCAAGGGGGTCCGTGGGTGAGATACAATCAGCCTTCATCAGCGCCACGCAACGACGATCTCCTGTAACTACACGCGTGGGGTGAGATGATAGCTATCCTACGAACGCATGTTTTCGCAATGACGCCGAAACAATGCAATTTGGAAGTCGTCGCCACTGGAAACGGCTTAAATATCAACAGGCAGTACTACCACTTTGGAGTTCGTGCCTGATATTTAACATGTTTATATTGACACACCGATATTATATTGCGTTGGTCCATGGTGACATTGCCACTACCAATCCAAGTATGTACTTGAACTGGCAACCCCACCACCATAGGGGTCACGCCCGATAGCCGTGCAATAACATCCACGGGTGGGTCTCTTGTCCTGGTTCCCAAGCCAGTAATTTTGTGTGTTCGTTGAGGTTTCAAAGCTCTTTGCGGTGGTACGTCCGAATTTAAAGATATTTATCTAATTTCGCTGGAAATGGCTATCAAAGTCATGATTAAAGTTTGATCAACTGTCTACATCTTATTATATTTACTTATCATTTTAGACAGCACAGTCTCAGCAAATTCAAATATACTTCCGAATGTCGTCACGGAAGGAGCAGGGAGTATGCTGACGAGGTGTTGATCATGAACCCAGCAGGTGTACCATCTTCTTTCGGGCCAATAAAATGATTCAGCAGGACCTCGATAATGCATAAATGTTACCAATGCGTCATTTTGATCACTCGTCACCTCAGCAACAATGCCGATCAACCATTCACTCTCGTAGACGCAGGAAACATAGCAACCAGAGAATATTTTACGTTTTGAAATTAATTATATTTGAAATTAGTAATAGAATCGGAGATTTGGATCGTATGAAAGGATTCATACTAGACTTTACTTATCCATTATTGAGTAAAATAATAATAATAATTGGAACTTAGTTCAGGGCGAAATTAGGGCTGCACAGCCCTCTCTTCCATTTGACCCTCACACGTTAACACCCATGCCCTGAGTGGAAGAAAACCCACCCAGGCGGGACTCGAACCCGCGACCTTAGGATTGGCAGTCGAGGACTTAACCCCGCCGCCACCGAGGCCGGCATAGTATAATATAAGTTTATAAACTCCACTTGGATACATATTATCAATGGGTTTCGTCAAAAATTCAATACATTACTGCAATACATAGCATTCATTAAAAATTGATACACAAGTCATAGATACAGTCTTTTATGCGGTAGTTGCATTTATCACAAAAAAAATTCTTTAGGTTTGGTTTAAAGCTCGAAGGTGGAAGGAATTTGATATTTGCCGGCAGCTTATTGACTTGGTATCTTTAAAGCTTAGTAAAAAGGCCCTCTTTAAAGGTACGCATCGCTTATTGCTCTTGTTTTATAAGCATGGACTTTTCTGTTTTTGAGAATTAACCTGGGCTGTTTAGGCAAAGGTGGAAGAACTGAGTGAATAGAGAGATGGAAAGGTCAGGATTATTAGTTCCTGGAACAATGGATTTCCTGGTGATCTTATGGATACCTTAGTCATAGCTTTGAGAGCTTTGATGAGCAACATATTGAGCTTGACTTTCAGACTTCAGTACTAAAATAAGGGTCGTGTAAGACGGCTTTTACGCAGTCATGTTGAGAGGAACACAGCTCAGAGCAAGTCATTTTAACGCCGCAACGCACGCAAGGAATGGTTCAGGAAGGAAACGTCCCGTATTGACGCCGGCTATACCGACACAACACCAACTACTTCCACCGTTCATCCAACTTTTCTTATGCAAATTAGGTCGATTTGCTGCTCGCTTCCCAACGTCTGATGAAATGTCGAGAATTCAAATTGAATCAACTTATCCCTTACGCGGTTTTATATCCACGCGGGGTTTACTTGGTGGTGGGTGAAGTAATGCCTTTTCGATGTACAAGTACCCATTGGCGTCACATGTCTGTCGTAGCTTTGTCTTAACGCTTGAAAGATTATCTATCATGACGCTAAGACCCCACATTACAGTTATTGGTCTTCCGTATGGGGAGAGAAGCCATTTTTAGAACAAATATGTGGGAGTATATTTGATCGATTTCCTTGCTTGGATAGAAAATAAAACTTTAACAATTAACGACTACGCACCTTTGGAAACTATTCTTCAAACATTTATATCATATCCAGGGATTCAATGTTAGGTAAATCAGTGGCTAGTTTTTTCCGTAAAATTTTCATCTTTGAGATACACTAAAAGCTAATAATTCAAATTTTATTGATATATCGAACCAATATTAACAAAGTTTTGCTGAGCATTGAAATCGCAGTGTTAATAATTACATATTTACCTGTTATTCTTGTTTAGATAAAGAGTTTACACTGAAAAAGAGTGTATTTTTTTCAGTTAAACTTCCATCTTTGCTATATACTCAATGCTAAAAATTAAATTTTATGATTTTTTCGGACCATGTGTACCAAAAATCTTTTGAGCATTGGAAGCGCAGTTTAATAATACATTATTCCACCCTGTTAGTCCAGTTTAGATTTAAAAAAATTAACTGATGGATTTAAAGTGCAACTGGCTATCACACTCCATGGACAGTCGGGAGAATCGGGATCGATTCCTGGTTAAGTCAAATCGTTTTTTCATAGCGATTTTATTTTTCAAAATGCTGGGTAACAAAAAAGATTTGTTTATTTCCTCTTTTTTTTATTTCGACCCGATCGTGGTTTCGGCACTATGTACCATCATCAAGGACTGGAGCCTTGATAATGGTAAATTTGTGCTGAAACCTTAGTAGGTTGGAAATTTAAAAATGTGGAAACAACCTAGTCTTTTTCGTTACTCAACACGTTGAAAGCTTAACATTTCCACCGAGTGACGCCTGAGACATTCCTCAATGTTCGCGAATGCTATTTCTTTGGTCTTTGACATGTCTTTGGACTTGCGCTAATGACTTGGTACCAAGCCATCTATGTAATGCTGAGAGACAAGGAAATTGTCAGGTATAAATTCTTTTATCTAAAGTGCGATTTTCAATATCTCTCACAACATACGATCCTCTACATTGGAGGAAAAGCAAAGTGCAGTGAAGGAAATGGTTGTCCGTTGCACCTCACGTTTTCCAGTCCTCGTATGTTCCTCATTCGCCTGCCCTACCCAACGCAGCCCTTTCTGTTCAGAGCGCAGCAAACGGCGACTCTGGAACCGTAGGAGAAGACTCATAACTCCTTCATTCGCGAGAAAGCATGCTCCTTCTAGCCGTCGGCTGAGCCGGAGAGATGCAAGCGACTTTTAATTTCCCATCGGTTTGATTTTTCCCGCAGGGAACTGGGAAAGCTGAGGAGTTCAGAAATAAAAATGGAGAAAAATAAACATCCCCGCTGCGGCTTAGAAAGCCATTCGTCATCTTTCTCTCCGCTCAGTCCCTTCACCCTTATTATGGAGCCGCGCGCTGCTAAAAGGATGTTATGCTAGGGGAGAGAAGGCCCTTTCGGTGTCCCAGGCGATCGTGACGCCCTCTCTTGATAACACCTAGATATCTCCCGTTATAATCCAGCCTGCTGGCTTAATATTAATTAATGACTCGATGCACATTACTTCCCCCTTAACGCGCAAATATATTGCGCGCGGGCCGTATTTCATTTGGGGGAGACGTGGTAGGAAGGGGGGATATGAATTCGGTGCGCGACATGAGGGATTTGTAACTTGTTTACTTTCGGTCTTTTTATTTGTCCCCGCGCATAACTCTTCGAGTGATTCATTTCGGTCCATGTGTGCTGCGCTCGGTGAGGAGGTTGGGAGGCGTGGATACAGGGAAGTGATTTTTGTGGATATCTCGTCGGAAATGAGATTTTTTTCAAATCGAGGGGCGATAAAATTACCGGGAACGCCCTCGAGAAATTACAATCCGTCGTTTAATTAAGAGCCGTCAAGGGAGAGTTAGGAGAGGCTGAGGAAAATGCTTTTACCTTCCTAGCTCCCTCACGCGGATTCATCGGTGGAATCGTGCAACTAAGCGGCTTTTTTTGACATTGTGAACATGTAATGGAGGACATAGAGATGCGCAATAGGTAATAATGTTAGCTCTTTGCTCGTTTCCAATCATGCGTATTGAGAAAAAAATATTTACCAAAATGGCGGCTCACAAATTATGAAAAACATATGCACACAAGTTGATGCTCGACTGGTAATACAAAAGGAAAAGGAATATTAAGTTCTGTTGTGTGTGTGCTAATTTTGTAAGTAGAACCTTGCAACTAGACGACTATTTTTGGATCCTTGCCATACTTCTTAATCCCGTGCGACTTCAAATAATTCATTCATTCGTTTTTCTGTCCCAGATGGCAGGTTTCCTCATGGGCTCTTCCTCCACCCCACTCTTCTCTCAGCGAGACGCTTTGTGTCCGCGTATATAAATTCTATTCGAATAATAAATCTTTTTTCACAGAAGAAAATCTCGCAAATATCACGTCGACTGCAGGGATAAAGGCCAAGAGACATCTTGCTAACGCAGGCAAAACTAATTGTGTTCTTTCATGAAATAAATAATGTTGTTCTGTGATTTAAGGTGGCTGGAGCTGTAATAATGGGTCATTGAGTGCACATTTCATTTAAGTGTATCTGTTTATGTGTTGTAAAGCACCACGCAGGCAGTAATGTAAATGATGCAAGAAATATATTTGAAATTTTGCTCCTTAATTAAAGCTTGTTATGTCTAGAATTGGCGGCCTGTCATTCGAAATTTAGACGAAATTGTATTGAAACATGTTTTTTTTCGACACGATGTATGGACTCGGCGTGACACCTTTATATTTGTTAGCAACAATTTTAATAATAAGAAATGTTTTATTTCGCGTGTAGAAGAAAATATGTGCATATGTAATCGAATTATTGCGCAATAAATGCCATGAGCCATAAAGCTACCTGTTAAAATAACATTGAATTTCCAAAAAACCAAATGGGTATGATGCAATATTTTTCACTTTTATCTATGGAGAGCACGTATTCAAAGTTTAGAGGAAAAGGGTGTATATAAGGAGAAATCGCCCCAATCACCTTAAAACGAAATAGAAAGTTAAAACAGAGGAAAATGGATTATCTTAAAAACCTGCTTTTACCCTCGACTTGTACTATCGTTTAGTACTGCACTTAGATTGATAAATTTTTAATTCTTGGCTATAATTCAATTCAACGGTTTAGTTAATCAGGCATATTATGAGGTATGTGAAAAGGAATGTATATAAAGGAATAAAATGGTTAGCTGAAAGTAGAACGCAAAGGTAAAACGCTGCAGAAATCCAATCTCCATTTTTTTTACTTTTGATAGTGATTAGCTACAATTCACGAATTGAGAGGTATGCTAACATTTTTTACTCTTTTCTACCGAATCTTTAAATATAAAATTAAGTCCAAATGCTTATTTTTTTTAATTTTTCTCTGATATTTGAAAGCATAAAAAACATTAATGTACCAACCCTTTCATAGCATTTTTCATTTTATGAATCAATGGCAGGTAAAAGCCAAGGACTTGGTCAACTTTGCTTGAAATTAAGATTTGTGCCCACATGAGTATAATTGATTTCAATTTTAATTGATCTTCAGAACATGTTAATTTTAGTTATCTCCGACAGGTTTTCCCTTGAATGATTTATATTATTACACGCATACCTCATAATAAGGAAAACATCAGTTTTACCATTGATTGCAATATCCTATGCGACTCTTCTTCCGACCAAGTTGAGTTAATACGGAAAGCATATTGATTCAGTGTGTGTGCTTGTACTTCCATGCAAAATAATGGTATTTACAAGAGGAAACACCACCCTGAAGACTTCTTTATCTCCAAATCCTTGTTGCCAGCCTAACTTCTCACTTCAAAGACTTTTGTAACAAGGCACAATATAGTGACTGATATCCAGATGTTAGACTTTCTCGACCTCCTTATAACTAAATCAGTTTCTCTTCAGGAAAGGAGAGACCTCAGGAATGGGTCTTTATTAGCTCACCACCGACGTTTCACAATGGTATTAATTCCCCTTCAGGGTGGGAATCAATACCATTCCCCATGAATTGACAGAATTAACCGAGACCACCGGGACCTATCTTCTTCTGAATAAAAACTGATTAAGGCAACTGACTGATTTAGACGAATGAACACTCACCTGTAAGCTGGACTGTGCATTCGTTGCTTAAACTTACGTGGAAAATAAACAGAAGAGTAGCGTCCAGTTCAGAGATTACTTCCTCTTTGCACTCCAAGACGACGTACGATCTCGTGTTACGTTTTCAATCAAGAATTATCTGATTGGTCACCGAATACTCTTTGCAGGTGGCAAAGCAGCTGCTGCCATTTGATCCATAATCAATTGCCTCCAACTTATTGCGTAAAGTCCTCGCCTTCAGTCTCATACTCTCCTGTAATTTCTTCGCCCTTTTGCGTTCATTCATACCGTCCTTTCTTCGCAACCTCCACAATCGTCATTTAAGAGGGAGTCTTTTGTCCTTCATCATCGATCATTTCGGTCGCCATTGTTTGTTTTCTCCTTCGGGGAGCCGATCAATCTGTCGTCCTGATTGGACCGGATATGTCAAGCGCATGACATTTAAGTCCAGGCGATTCAATCGATCAAACCACCTCGATCGTCTTCTTCATCCCGGCAGCCACTGCTTCTCACGTCTCCAATTGAGTGAGGTGTGTGAAGAATAGGGAGCCAACCCTTCCATCTTAATCGCTTTCTTATCGCCAATTTTTTTCCCCACGCGCATTTTATCACGGACCTAAGCGAAACCAAAGCGCAACTCAATTTTTTATTGCTTTCAGCACATACCTTGAGTCTAAGGACACTTAAGACGAATTCTTTTCTCGCGTTTGCTTTGGAGAGTGGATATCACAAGACATTTAATACAAAGGATAGGTATTTATTTCGTAGTTCGAGTCCATTAGTTTTTAATTTTAAGTGTTTTTAATGGTTTATAATAACCGTTAGTTTTGTTTGTTGGATTTGTCACGGTGAATTTGTTCTATTCATTGAAAATGCCATAAACTGGTTCGTACAAAACGATCGTACCCGCTTACAAAGAGATTTCTTCTTTACTAGATGTATTCATATCGCGGGGTAACGTTCTTGCCTACCAACCCGAAGGTCGCGGGTTCGAGTCCCACCTGGGTGGTTTTTCCCCACCCAGGGCATGGTTGTGTGTGTTGTCGATTTATAATAAATAGGTAGTAATTGGCGAAAGCTATTACCTATATAGAAATTATTATTATTATACTTCTCTTACCGCGGATCTTTTGCCCTACGCGCATTTTGTCAACGTCTTTATGACATCTTATGAGTCTAAATATAGTAATGTGGATGTTTCCTCATGTTCGTATTGATGAGTGCATATCATTAAACATTAATGTCAAATAGGGTTTCTGAAAAATAGTTATTTTTGAAAAACAGATGTTTATTGTTTTCAATTTTCCAAAAACAGCTGTTAGCAGCTGTTTTTACTGTTTTTTCACATTTTTATTATTTTACAGTCTATAGCTTATTTTTGTGATTAAAACCATTTTTTTCACGCGTATCTTTTGTGAAAAGTTCTTAGTCAATACATTTTTACTCCTTGTAATAATATTTGTCTACGACTTGTCAGAGAGACATAGTTTTCATTTTATACAGAAATTCGTGCAGACCGAAAGAAAACTCGTTCAACGTCCGTTGATGTCAGTTTGATGGGTCAAATTGCGTTGGACGATTTTTGGATATTTTCAGTGCGCTGTCTAGAGTTTCTGAAGAGCGTGAATTCGGACTTGAGCCATTTGAAACTGTATTTCTCACTGACTGCAATTGATATTCCATATTTTTGAAGCAACAAATTTATTTCGTCTTGAAGAGACAAGTTAACTCTTCCATCTTAATTTGGCGACTACTCGGCGACATTTTCTGCATCGTTGATTCCAAATAGACAAGGCGCTAGAATCCTGCGAAATTTAGCGTAGTTTTGACGAGACGACATTTGAATATTTGAGACTGCGCAGGAGGTTAATGACATCACTGTTTAATCGCTTTTCAACGCGACAGTTCAAATCTTCAATAAGCCTCTTGTCGGTATGAAAGTTAACTGGGTTGTGTTGTCATTTCATTGGCACGAAATGAGCGAAAATTTCCGATAGAAACATTAAGACAAATAAAACAGCTGTTAACTATTTTTTTGGACGAAAAACAGCTGTTTTACTGCTGCTGTTTAACTGTTACCAGAAACCTTTCTGTCAAAGGTATAATATTTTATTCTATTGTTGGAGTCCAATACTTCTTCAGTTAAATGATTTAACGATGTCAAAATCCGTTCTTTTTTATTTAATTTGTCACTTTGAGTTACATTCATTGAAAAGCTCATAAACTCTTACGTACAAGTCAATCGTACCTACTCATCATAGAAAGTTTTTTCTCAATTGATTAAGTTCTACTTTTCTAATATCCAATGGTTTGCCCTAATCGTAGTGTTTCACGGACCTAAGCATAACCACATCATTCCCCAATGTTTTTTAACCCATTTAAGTCATACGTTGAGTGTCAGGACATTTCAGGAAACACCGTTGTCTCAGGCGTGACCTCGTGGAATCTGTATAGCTTAGTAACGTGATAGATAACTTGGCTAATTCCTTATAGATTTATTCAAATATGACAGGTTTTAACGAAGCTCGTCATGATCAGGTGATGATGACGATCTCCGTCGAAATCTAGGTCGTATTTGAATAAATCTATGTTGAAAAGCTAAGTTATTTACTATTTTTCAATTTAAGGAAACATTTTATTCATTTTGTATTGAAAAATGAATAGGTATTATTATGCGTTAGTGTCGAAGGTTTGTATTAGTTCTGTAGTATACTTAAGCCCAATTGTCTTTAATTACCTTTGATTTTAAGGAGGTTAAAATCCGTTAATTTTATTCATTAATATTGTCAAATTAAGTTTAAGTTTCATTCATTGAAGTAAACTTTAAATTGTAAATGCAAGGCGATCGTGCATGTTCAACGAAGAGTAACTTTTTATCTCACTTGATGAAGAAATACATAAGAACAAGTACGTACTGCTTTATTTATAGAAAGGCAAATCGATTCCGTTTTCTAAATGTATTCATGTAGCTGCAGACTGCTAACACAATTTCTGGGCCCAGAAATTGCGTTAGCGTTGTTAGTGAGGAGCATGGTATTGTGGATATTTTGTCTCAAGTTTCGATAATGATTATAGGGTGGCCTCAGAAAAACCATTGGCTCCGTACAAATCAATCCTCCGTTTATTTCTCGCTGGCTGCAGTTTTTCTGCACTCATCAGCTTAATTACATTTTACGTACACTCTACAGCCAATAGCTTCCTTCAGAGCTGTGTAAAATTCAAGACCAGACACAACGATAAAGCTGTTCTCGTACGCTTAATACGTAGTCATCAGGATGATTCTTGAATGAAATAACTTATTTTAACCTATGTTTCTTAAAATGAGTATACAATGTATTTTTCTTTCGCATGCTCGATTTTTACGTATATTTATTCTTTCATATATCTTTTCCAATATCCTGAATTTTATTTTCGGGATTATTAGGTGTTTTTACGGTTTTTTCTGCATTTTTATAATTCAGCAAGGTTCGTTTCTGGATGCAAAGACCAATTTTATGTCCATTTCTCTCCGGCATTACTCACACGATGATGAGCATTTTTTTATTCTTATACCCCATATGTACAACCAAAGCATGTTCATCGTATTTTCGTCTGAAATCATCGTGCGAACAACCCAGATAGATAGCTTGGAGTTCGTCTGAAAGTGCTTTCACTCAAAGTTCTCCCACGCGACCCAGGTACGCCAATGTTTGCTTAAGCTACCGCGTTTGTTCAGGCTTGCCTGGGGCTATTTTCTTTGTTTATTCTCCGCGTACGAGGCTGTTTGTTTTCCAACTGGACAAAGAAATTCAAGACTTCCTCTTAAGAGCTGCTCAAAACTCCACGCTGAATGAATAATGCTCAAAGCAAACTCTTATGGATGACAGGATAAAGAGCTAAGGAATCGATTTCGCAATTTTAAATATTTCAAGCTTTCTGCTTTATTTTTTACTGCAGCTGACATTTTTCACGTTGCTGGTCCTGATAATAAACCAGAGACTTGCTATGCTTTTATTCCCAACATGAGATTAATTTAGAATACATACATTTATTGCTGACTATCTTCAAATAATACGCAAGTATGTATGGCATCTTACAGCTTTGGTGAAAGCTCTTTTTCCACAATATTTACATCGTATTTAGATGCCTCATGAGAATTTATTCATGCAAAAAATAGTTTTAAATCACCTAAGGCTTCTTATTCTTGGAATAACTTACTCCCTCGTGATAGAGATACTTAATCGATTTATTGAATTACACAAACAGCTTTTAACCGTGCAATATCACTAACAGTGCCGCATTCCTCCGCATCCGCAGTGCTGCCTCCATTGGATTCTCTAGGGCATATTCTTATGTGGTCTAATAAAACCTATGGGCTCATGCAAGTTTCCTTTCGAATTGATTCAATTAGTGCCCCGTAAACGCTTTGAATGCTTCATAACCACATAAAATCTTTTGTCCTTATCTTCGGAATGGCCATTTAAATGCTTGTATGTATTCGTAAGCCTTAGTGCTTGCGGCTTCTCAGGATTATCTATCTCCGCTCCTCCACGATTTGCTGGCTTGAACAGGGATTTGACAACTCTCGACGCTCATCCTGAGGGAAATTAACTGTTTTCTTAGCATTCTTCGTTTCATTGTTCCTTCTTCACTGGAACAAGAGCTCGACCATGTCTTGCTGACTAACACCAAAGTCATCCATTAAAACTGCCTCTTCGAATTTGTAATTTTTCCCAATTTATTACCAAGCTGATGTTGGTTTTAGGAGAAGTTCTTTTGTTTCCCGACTGAGGTTAGCGCCTTCCCGCAGAGGGCGGAAAATGCCCTGCGTCGTGAATTAGAACGTTTTTTTTAGATGCGTTGACACTGGTGGTAACAAATTCCTTTGCCACCCACGTCATTAGTGACCTTCTTTAATATTTGCAATATATGCTTGGGGATAAATTAAAAGAGGTAATTGTTTTCTCGTAACATTGATTAAATTGGGGTAGACTTTAGGCTTTATTTCGTAATGAAAAATGCTTTTATGTTGCACCTCACCATGATGTAGCATAAGCCGTACGCTTCAAACTTTTGAAATGGTGAATTCAAAGCACTGAAGGAGAATGTGAAAGTCAATCTTGCTGCCATCCGGAGGGTCCCGGGTTGGACTCGTGGTGCGTCCTCTGACTGTGTCATTCCCACGTTCCATTTACATCCATCTGCCTAATCCTCCTAGCATGATGAGTATTTTAGTTCTAATCGGTCCGGGGTTTAATCAGGAACCCTCTGGGTAGTAACCAGAAAGACTGTACCACAGTGCCCCATTGCGATTTGATTTCAATTGAATAGAAAATGCTACATTACGCCAAAGCGAAAAATATTTTTAGTCATATTCATTTAAAAATGCAATTCTAATCTGATCTTATTATGAAAGGGAAGCATTAAGCTTTTTTATTTTACTTGATACCGCATTTAATTATTATTATCCAGTTTTTTTAATATCTTCAGTCTCTCTGAAGTAAAAGAATTATCTCTCAAACTTTCTACCCTAGAGTAGCATTTAATTTTCAGCTATGAAACAGTATTTTGAATACGTTTTCAGCTAAAAATCTTTTAAAAGTGGTATTCGTGTTACTGGCAAAATATTCGATCCCGATGTGGCCGGAAGATATAGAGCTTACTGTGTGGGGTTCCTAATTATATGCAACACTCTTTTTTGTCACTGTCTTTGAATGCTCAAGCCCGCCAGGAATCTTACTGTAATTATGTTCCTCGGTTATTTCATTGAATCTCTTCCCTGATTTTCTTGATTATTTTTCCTCCTCATCAATTAGATAGATGCATTAATATTCAATAACGCATTGGAAAGGAAATGGATGTTCTCCAAGCTAAGACCAGCTTTGAGAATAGCATCGTGAAGAGCCCTTCTTCAATGTACACATCAACGTCACCGAGTTAATTCCCTTCCTCAATAGCCTGATGCGCCCGCAACTGTAGCTCCAGGACATCACTCATTTTAATATATGCAAATTAAATCAGTCTTTATTCTGATTTCTAACCGACGGGGAATAACTCAATCGGTTGCAGTATTTCCTGTCGCCGACATGAAAAACTAGTCCCTCCAATAAAACGAGCACCATTCGAGCTTTATTTAATAATATGGGATAGATGCATGCTGGAAAATGGTGAGTCCTTTCTGTCTACTTTCTTGTAGAAAATTCTCTTCTTCGGGCTTTATAGAACGGACACCGCCGGATATTTTACTCGTTCTGATAAGTTCACCGAGCCATGTCCATCAATCAGATTTATCGCATCCGCCGTCCGTTAAAAAAAAGCCCTCGTACACTCACGGTACTGCGATGTGACATATGAGGCTATCAGGTGACCTCGAAAATAAGCCTTGGGGCGAATTTACGACGTCTGCGTCCAGAAGGAACGACTGACTTTATCGACGGGCCTGATTGTAGGGAGAAGCTTTTAGCAACGTCTTCTTCGAAGAGGCTTCTTTTTGTATTTTATCGGTGGATTTCTTTTTTTTCCTGCTGGTCAGTGGCATCGAAAATTAGACGTTTCCTCCGTTTTGGCATTCATGTCTCCTCAATCATCGGCGCCTCCTCGATCCGGGCGCATGTCACCCCGAGCACAAACGCGCCATCACCGACGGAACCCTAGAGTTACGAAGTCGGCCGAAAATGTTTCACGGACCCTTACACGTAACTCGTCTTCGCCCGTATTTAGGTCCTCTGATTGATCGCCTCTTGTTGAAAATGGCAGAATTTTTTTAACTTGGGAGACTGACTTACTCTCAGCGAAAGGGAGTATATTTCCACGATTTTCAAGCTTGGTGTGTCACTTGCTAAAGCTTGTTTCCGCAGAAAGGAAGTATATTGAACACAGTAATAACTTGTCAAAACGTAACAGCGTGATACGTGCGCGTGTTGTACGTAGCTGTTGCGCATAATTTCAGGTTTATATCACGGGTTAATTATTAAAACCCAGCAATTACTCGTTAAACTTAACTGCGCACGATTATAAATTGTGCTGCGGTGCTGTGGCATCATTGCATTTATTTTTCCAATCATTCCTGCCTATGAATATTTTTCTGTTAAATAATTATTAAATCATTTAAGGCTAAATGTATTTGAATAAATTAAAAAAACTCTGGAAGATATTTTTTTAACTTAATAAATACTTATTTTGCAGCAATACTTCACAGGTATAATTTTATGGTAGTTATCACATTTGGAGCAGTGCATTTGAATATTTCTACACCATAATAAATTCAACTTTTTAGGTCTCATGAATATGAGACATGTGAGGTTATACTGTGTTTAACTGACATGAGTGAAAATGTTGACTATTTTTCATGTTAAAAATGCTTTTTTAAGGAATATTATTTAGCAAAATAAATTAAAATATTTTACGGAAACTTTTATTTCGGTAAAAAAACAACTTACGGAGTGAACACCCGTAAATGCAGAAACATGCATTCTTCTTTATATGAATAGAGATGCTCCTACTCCTGTCAAGAGCAGCATATAGTGGGTATACTTCGCTTAGAATATGTCATACATATTTATTTGAAACGTTCAATGAATGTCTAGTGAAAATTCTCAATAGATGTATTAATGATCATTCCCAACATTTTTTGTGCCACCTGTCACACAAATGCCGCACTGTATCGATACAATGCGTAGGTTGGCTATTTTGGGAGGACACCAGCGAGTAAGGTTGTCATAGTGCATCAATAATTCTTAGGTGGAGAGAAACTAATAATTCGGTAGAATTTTGGGAGGGCATGGAGGAAATTTGCGTCGGCATTAGCCCATCATTTGTACGTTTACTGTTGATCATTTATTTACTCTCATAGAATGCCGAGTACTTCCGGCATATTTCATGACTAAAAAGAAATATTACATACCTACATTCATATATGCCCATCATACTATTCCCTTTCGGGGTAGGAATTGTTGACAATCCATAAGGAATGGTTCGCAACCACCTTCCACCTCTCCCTATTCTCTGCCATCCTCTTCATTTTAAAAAACCGTCCCTATCCCGTGTCCTCCATTATCTGATTCCAGTATTCCAATCTAAGTCCTCTTCTAAACATATTGCCTTCTATTATTGTCAAAAGGTTTTAATAAAAACTGTCTGAAGTTTGAGTACGTAGAAATTAATTACATATACCTTAATTTAAAACTAGAAATTGTCAAAATATCTTAACTTTAGGGGTGTTAGACGTAGGGAACTGGCTTCCATTTCAATATTTTACTCCATACTGTCCAATTATTCAATCCTTGCAAACATACTTCACCTCTGTTACACTCATGCATTCACGCTCTCTTACTCTTAAGACTTCTAATATACGCCTCCTCTTAAAAGTTTCTTCCACCATATTCACTCATGGCTTTCTCAGTCCTCCCCTTCCTCTCTCACGCCATTCAACCACTGTCATAACGCCTGTTAAGTTATTCGACGTTCATCCATTCTCTCAACATGGCCAAGCCAACAAAGCACGCTCTTTTCATATATTCGTCCATTACCGGAGTATTTATTCCACATTCTTTCATCACTCACTCATTCTGAACTCCTCCCTCCTACTTCTACCACAAGCTATATTTGCCAACTCCTCCAAAAATTCAGATGAAGTCCTCCTAAACAGATGAAGTCCGCTTTATGTTGGTAAATATCTCACAACATCATTTTAGTTGAATAAATAAAAATATAGTACTTAAAGTTGACTTTTGAATTTAAAAAAAAATGGTTAACTATTGTGAGCTATAAATTTCAAGTGCGTCAATTGACGTAAGTCACATTCTTCTGAAGCTTTTATATCATGTCAATGGACGGGATTCACGACGAGATTGATATAGAAAGGTGTTAAAGGATACGAAAATTATGTTTAACGACAGGTGAATTACCATAGGTGAAGTCCTCTGCACAAAGTGCTCAAGTTGGGGTAGGGATTAGAGTGAAACATTCCACTCTAGGGTTCGAACTTGGACCATCGGAATTGGGAAGCCAGTAGGTACTCATGCCATAACGACCACCAATGCCCTTCCAATCATGGCCTTGCGCATGCATATAGGTTTAATGTGGTTTGTTGTTGTATTTAAATCTTTCCCGGATAAATGAAACTCGTAGAATAGAGGCGGAAGCTGTTTGCTACAAGAAAGAACCGTAAAACCTTGTTTCAGTGTGTATTCAAAGATTTCAGTCAATGCTTACATGATTTACTCTATTTTTTCAAAATCAAGGACTATCGATTTTTTGCTTGAGTTATATTGCATCATTATCAAAATCCATCCTCTTTTTGTTAACACATGACAGCGTTGAAACTACAGGTCACTCAAAAAACAAGAGTGGAATTACCAAGTATTTTATGTCATTTTAGAAACTAGTTACTAAAATTTTTATTCATTCTTCAGTTTCTTGTATTGTTCCTTAGGCGCTAATATTGCGTGTTCTGTTAAGCAGTGCCTATATTTTATACGTCCACTTATCAGTACAGGCTAGAGAATTCTACTTATATTTATAAGATTCATTCAGTTATCTGTCTAAAAAAAAAGTTTGAGTTCTTATTTTGCGGGCTGGGGAGCGTATTATCGTAAAAAAATGTCCGTTGGTGTTTACTGCGCATTCAAAATTAAAATATGCTCCTTGAGATTTTTAAAAATAGGTCGCCATTTTCCCCTCCTTTCCTTTTTTAATCCGGTGATAAGTATAATGTTCACCATTCGGAAACGTGCGTTGCGAACAGGTCCAAAAGCGTATTTTTCGACTCCACCTGTTCAATTTATGCTTCGTGAATGCTAAAAGGGTGCGCGCATAACCGTTGCGAATAACGTTAATGGAGCCGCTTCCAGTCATAATTCGCGACCAAAAGTCCGCCCATTCTTCCCTTTGAATAAAAAAAGGAAGGGGAACTTAACTATTCGTTGTTTATCGTCCCTCGTCTGCTCCTCCCAAACATCAGTTCCAACGCCCCCGTACCAAAATCCCTAACTTACCCACTCCCCTCGATTCCAGTCCCGCCCCACCTCCCACATCTCCGTCCAAACGTCTTCCCGAAGACACTTCCCCAACCCTCACTCTTCCTCTCCTTCCCTAACCCTATTTCCAACCTCCTCCCCTCTTTCCTCGGCCAGACCATCTTAAAGTGGTAGGAGAGATTTTTGTTTAAATACAGAGTTGCGTGAAACATTGCGAACGCCTTTTCATTCGTGATAACTATAGATGAAAGAGAAATAAAGTTGCATCAGACCGATTTGGTTTTTTGGCAGTTCAATGCTATTTCATCATGTGGCCTTATGGGACATGACTTATATTCCGTACTAATTCGATTAGGTACATACGAACAGATTTTCTTCTAAACGCGAAATAATGCATTTCTTAGTAGGTATTATAAATTATGTACACAAATATCCTGGTGTCACACCGCGTCCAGTATTCGAAAACCTCATCTTTCAATATAATTTCGTCTACATTTCAAACATCACGCCGAAAACTATAGTCATAACATGCTCAAATTAAGGTCAAATATTTAAAATGTATTTATTGTATAATTTCCATTACTGCCTGTGTGGTACGTTTCTAACGCGTTGACACATGCGTTTAGATGAAATGTGACCCTAGAATTTTATTTCGACTTGCTTAAAAATTATTTAAATGTGCACTCAATGAACCACGATTACCCCTTCAGCCACCTTATAACACTGATTACCATGGTCAGCTTACAGCACCCTTACGATTATGCGCAAATGTATTTCTAAATGTTTTTGACCCTGGCATGCAACATAATCTGAGGTTTCATGCGTGATGGAGTGGAAACGGAACATAACTGCAATTAATTAAAAATGAAAAAAATGAAAAATGTGGAAATTGCTCTTTTTTCATTAATTGCAGTTCTGGCATACAACGGTGATCAGCCGAGTTCTAAAGCGGTTTGTTTTCGAAGTAAAATTCCCTGTATTGCCTATACAAAATTTTGTTTAAGTATGCATTTACTAGGCAATTACTAGGAAATATTTAAATATTCTGTCTTTATACAACGGGCTTTTCAAAGAAAAGCGCGTCTCTTTTACGGCAGTGTACGACTCGACTTGATAAATTTTTGTCGGCATTCAGATAACTCTGGGTGAATCGGTACCCAAGTCGTTAGAACCACTATTGGGCAAAATTCATTGTATATCTCTGTTGATTCTACTGTAAAATATGTAATCTGAAAAGTAAAGAGTAAGCAGTTGTTCCCGGAAATCCAGTGGTCAAAGGGTGATTTTCGTTTATACGTCTCTCTTCTGATTTATCGACGAATCGGTGCTTAATTTAACTTTAAATTAGTTCGGTATTAATTAGCGTAATCTAGTTAGTATTCTTTTGGAGCATATTTCAATTAAGAACTCCTTTAAATTATTTAAATTGGATGCCTGCATAAGAAATACCATGTCAAGTTTAGGTTTGAATAAGTTGTTAAAGACCATTTAGGGAATGGGAATTACTGTACCGATATTACGATAATTCAGGTATTTGAATAAATACCTACCTATATTTTGAATAGTGTATCGTATTTATTTTTGTACCACGTTCCCGCGTGTTAAACGCATGATTTTTTCGTAAAACATGAAGAAAATGCGTCATTTTTACCTACAAAATCGCGAAAAAAAACTTTCTGCACCTTTTAATTCTAAAGAAAGTGGAAAGGCTTGGAATAAGACATCAGCATAGGCAGGTAATGTGACTGGAGTATATGATATACCAATTGTTACTTCTTTCAAAGCAATCCACTCCATACTTAAAAAAATAATAAAGCTTTATTTATCTCAAATAATGCGCGTAAGAAAGAATAAAATGCTACTGAATGAGGATCTTTAGGTAACCTCGAGGGAAAGACCAGGAGTGAGGTTATTATAAAATAAATTAACCCATGCATTGAGATATGACAAACAAAATACACCCACAATCTGATTAGATATGTGTTAACAAAGTATATCTACACAAATAAATAGCCAATTTTTCACACTTTTTAAGAATGAAATTAGTTTAGTGCATTGTATTAAATGCTTTTAGCTGGTCATAAAACAATTAAATTAACCCTTATGTCTACAAGTTTGAAAATATTCGGATGTATGTTTTTATCCACTGCGGAGTTCAACTTTACCCCACACGCTCAAAAAATATTTTCCCTCTACTGCGGAGATCGAGTACGTCCCCAGAGGTATTTTGTCTTTAGTGGAAAATGTACAACCATGCAACAACGGTTTTAAAATAATTTTGCACCTACAGCGTAAAATAATGAAACTTTTCATTGCTAAAGCAAAAAATATTGGGCAGTTTTTGTGGATATTTAGCATCTAATATTGGTGTAACCAGTATTCATTAAACGCAGAGAAAGGGTAAAAAGCTGGTTTCCAGACACCTCTGCCACACGCCCCTGCGGTGGTTCGCACGGTTATATGCAGATGAATTGATGTATTTCGCTCCTAACGCCTATACGAAACTCCACCTCATTCTCTGTATTCACTCTCCACCCTCGTACTCCTCTCTGCCCCCGCTTCTATTTGTGCTTCGACTGGCGTGCCCCAGAAGCTCCAGACAGAGGCCGCGATCCAACCCACACTAAACCGTACTACCCTTACTTGATTTTCCCCAAATTCAGGAAATGACGTTACAATTCATCCCTTTGGACCTACTTCACGACCACGAAAGGGCTGGTACGGGCTAGTATGAAAACAAATGCTTACTAGCCAGTCGTACAAGTTGTGAATGAGTACAGGGTAGACCTGAAGGCGATGGCGGAGGCAGTCATCGAAACGTCTGCAACGATATACCTGACCTGAATGACCTGAGAAGACTTCACTCACAGCATACGCCGGTAAAGAACCAAACTTCAGTAGTACCTACCTACTAATTCATCATGGCGTCTGCTATTACAAGGATCGTGTACTTCATGAGAGATCGTGAGGGCAAATTTGAATGAATATGTTAATTAATCTACCAATATCATGTGTGATGTATGAAACAATGTTCCTGCGTGACCTAAAACACCTTCGTATAGTAAAATTTCATTCCTTACCGTGTTCACAAGATAAGCCAATGGTACGGCTGCCATCACTTATTTGTTTGACGTATTTTTTGACCACATGCACGTAGCTGGGCAAGTTGTCCACTCTACTTCGAATTATGGTCCAAGCTCATACTGGATGTAGTACATGGTATATACTAAGGGGGTATATACCTGAATTGGAGCTTGGCCAGAAACTGGAGAATACCAGGCAGACCCGGCCAGAGCCTGGAGAAGCCAGGCAGGGGACGTGTTTCTTCTCTCCTCTTCTTTACACACTCCCACGCACGATATACGGTCATCCGCCCCACCCCCAACCCCTTAACACCGTCCCCCACATCATTCCCAACTCATCCCTCCTCCCGAAGCCAGCCAAAAACTCCCCTAACCCAAAGCGCCTCACTTCGCGGACAAGAGCGTGCGGTTGATTGAGGGCGGACTGTCACCGCCACGGAACACGATAAACAAAATTCACTCACTCCTTTTCACTCAATCCCTTTCACTCAAAAACCCTCTCGCTTCTCCTCCTCCTCCTCTTCTGAACGAAAAACAAGACTCCTCCCTTGCTACCCAAGGCTGAAACACCCGGATGTCACAGCATGCACGTCTGTTTTGCTGTGGTCTTCGTGATTGGCGATCGGTATTTGTGTGCGAAAGCCTTTTCACTCTTCACCATCGTTGAGACTTGGGTGGAATGGGAGCCGAAATATTTTAAACTAAGGTCAAACGCAGTTCATGGAATAATTCCAGTTTTACAATCACTAAATAAATAAAATATGGATGTTTTCAATGATTAATTTAATCTGCAACCAGCTTCATCACAGTCTTCACACATCACACCATCGGGTCAAATGATGTCACCTTCGCTACGAAAGCCTTAGAAAAAAATCCATAGGAGTATGCCTTCATAAATACTGAAGAAGTTTTAAATACTAAGAAAGTTTTCTTAATCACTGTAGATAGTTCTATATTTACTTGGAAAAATTACTAAATAACAATCAGTAGTGATTGTAGAACTGTACAAAGTGATTAAAGCAATTCCCATACTGGATACTATCAGAAATCCCCGTTGATTCTCAACGGGAGAGATAACAGTAAAAAATAACATATCAGCTCTATTCATGCAAATGAGAATCTGACTTCTCATTTTAATTTTTCTTTTGAGTTGAAATTTCCCGATTTGACGCTTAATTATGCATATTATTAAGCCATTTTACTGGGATTGTTTACGCTTAAAACAGTAATACTAAAAACGTATTCAAGTTTCACGAGGGAGGCGTGGGGAAGATCGCTGAAAATTTCGAGCATAATTTCCCTTAAGTGAGATTGAGCGAGATTTTTATATAGTATCAAAAGAGATAATATTTGAATTTTTATTTAAAATAAAGCAGCTGTAAGAAGTATGACGCTCCTCCGTGGCTTCTGAAGCACGCTGAAAGTCGTGTCTCTCAGTGTCCAACTGTGAACGTTGTTCTCCTTGCTCTTGAGATTCGTTTTTACGCAAAAAGATCATTGTCCTCCGCATTTACACACAGAAAACATCACATTTTTTATATTAGTATAATAGATTATAGATAACGAGACTAAGGCCGTAATATTGTCGGGACCGCAGACACAGCGAATGCTATCGCGGAAGGTCTCATCCGTATCTATCACGCATACAAAGATTTTAATGTACCTCAATATCAATCCAGGTAGTTCATAAACTTATAAAATAATGTATCGTTACTTTTAAACTTTATATGAGATTAAATAGCTTTTCACGTTCAGTATCAAATAAAATATGCATTATGGTATTTAACGTATTTTTTTCACGAGAATACTGTGTTTTTGCATTTTTAACATGGCTGTACCATTGTAACCAGATGAGTATTTAACTTTACACTGTAAATGCCTTTTAAAATGTCCTTTATTTTCAGTAAATTTCAGAGTTTTAAGCAACAGAGCACCAGAGATATTTGATCTTAAAATTAGAAAAAATCTCTGAAAAATTACATTTTTACGACACTGTAAAAGGAAAAGTACACAACTGTCCCACTTTAAATAAATTTGACCTGGGTTAGTGCAAGGATACTTTCTAATAAAATTTGAACAATTGCCTTGAGGCGTCTGCCGTCAGGTAAACAAGAGAGCTAGCTGCCTTTTTCCTAAAATAAAGATAATTTTAGCGATTTCAAATGCAAACTTAGATGATAATATTAAAAAGGTAGCTTTGGTAATTTTAAGGTGGTTTATACATGGCATTATAGCCCTGAAAATACCTTTGCCAACATTTTTGTCTCATTATTCTGGAATGAACCACAGCTGACAAAAAGAATCACTTTTATACGAATACGAAACCCCTATAGAGAATTATAATGTCGCTGATTGAACGAAACTTCGGTAAATAATTATAGTTTTATGCTTTTTTAAATATTTATTGGTTGATACGAATCTACTTTATCTCGAAATCATTGTCCGTGAATTTTAACCTCACTTCGGAAAAAGATGCAGAGTATCCCTATCCTATGGTTGTGTATTTTCATGGAAAATCGTACTGTTCCAATGTTATTTCCACTCTTCCAGAAAAATTATCCTCTCGATGACAATTTTTGCGCTAGAGACAAGGAGTTTTCAAAGTCTTATTTTCTCTCGGTCGAGTATTTCAACACCTTAGCTTTTCGCCAACCAATTTCATCCGCTTCATTCCTTCAGCGTATAAATGGCCGTTCGCTGCTGCCACGTCTAAATGTTGCTCGGGGCGTCGATGCTTGAATCAGTCGTCTTCATCAGCGAATGACGTACTCGATTCTTTCCTCCCCCTTCCCCCTCCTGTTCCCATCGCCTCCCCTCTCCCCCCTAACTCCTCACGTGTTGACTCTTCATTCCTTCTTCCCCCTCCCCTCAACCTTACCCCTACCCCTCTCTCCCCTCCTACACCCCCTTTCCACAAACTCCCTCCTCCCCCACCCGGCTGTTTAATTCATTAGCCCTCATTTCCCTTTTTTTTAAGGACGTTCTCCTCTTCATCTTCCCCGACCCTCCTTCCCCTCCCCAAATTACGTTTCACGGCGCGACGTCACTAGAAGAGCAGCATCCGTCATCTTGGAATAGAAGCTTTCGTGAGGAAAAATTCACTTCTTCCGGGACTCGAACCACAGACATTCGGTCGGATAGACCACCAAGATTCCCATTAATTTGAAAGTGAAAACGTACAAAAATCAGATATGTCTAATGAGCCGTCTTGAATTGAAATCGGAAACTTGATGACCTGGGAGCTCTGTTATTTCTTCGTCTCCAAATTTTCCATTGTTATGCAAACCAAAAAACGATATCCTGAAATTGTTTCCTATATTCATTAGGACTTTCTTCGTCTCCAAATTTTCCATTGTTATGCAAACCAAAAAACGATATCCTGAAATTGTTTCCTATATTCATTAGGACTTTCTTCGTCTCCAAATTTTCCATTGTTATGCAAACCAAAAAACGATATCCTGAAATTGTTTCCTATATTCATTAGGACTAAAAGTTTATGGAATGAAAATTAAACAGAGAAAAAGGCTATAACGAAGAAACGGCTTTCAATTAAATTAATAAGTAGCTTAAGTCATGAGAGCAAAGATACAGTCAGAAAGTCAGAAAAGCAGTCAGAAGCAACCAGCAGCGTAAGAATGCAAAAAAAATAATGAATAAGGTACTAATAAAGCCGGTTGAAGAAAGATAAAAAAGTCGTATTTTTTCAAGCTGTATCACCTACGGAATTTCGTGTAGATATGTTTCCATTATGTGGCGGAAATAAACTCCTAATTTTGTTTATGCATAAAGAAAGTTCTTCGTTTAAATTGGGATTTAAAAAAATAAAAATCGATACTGGGCCATTAAAGTTAAAGCTCCAAACCCATGCTATGTTCCAAATTTAAGAAATAAATACGGAACTAAAATAGAGGGAAATAATTATTGTAAGATAGTATCAAATTAAATGTACTTGAAAGATGATACATTGGAATTTACATAACTCGCTCAACAGCGAGATAGACCTAGCTCACCACTAGCCAATTAAGCCACTAGCTCAATAGCCAGATAGACGCCGAGACGCAAACCCTTAACCAACCTTACTCTTAATTACCGAATTTGGTACTATTAACAATTATGTATAATTCCAAAAAGAAATACTTCACACAATTTAATATTTGTTAAGTAAACGCTGATACTCAATGGTAAGGAGGAAAAATTCCTTCCGCACCACAAAAAAGTTGGCCAAAAATAGGTTGATGGTATCTATTGAAATAGAAGCGATATTAAAAAATCCTGTTCTTGGACTCCTCTTTTTTAGCCTAACGTAGACGAACTGACTAATGCTTGACCCAATTTATTTTGAGTCTGTAGTCTTTCCCTTCATTATTCCGTCTCCCTTCCTCAGTTTTTAATAATATTCGGAATTTGGAGACGCACACATGGAAGCATTAATAAGGGTGTGTGACAAGAAGAGAGGGAATGGAAAAAAGTGGCTTCGATAAACAGTAGAAGCAGCGCTGTTGGAATATCCAAAAATATTCTTTGACGTGTTTAATGCTTTCTGGAATGGGTATTCATTTCAAGCATCTTTAGGCCCACAGACTAGTTTTTTTTGGTGCGCCGTAAAGGATTTTATTTCATATCTCGTAACAATTAATTTTAAAAATATTTTAAACCTTTTTAAACTTAAAACTTGATCAAGTTTGTACTTAAGATTCTTAGTTTTTAAGTAGGAAATAAACGTCACTGATGAAATTGATGCAAAAAATGAATTCTTTGATGGCTTTATGATATTTAAAAAATAGAACTTTTAGGATTCTTTTTCTATACTTTGCACCTACTTATAAAGCCATGAAACAGGTAGGCTATAAAACAGCTTTTTCTTCGGTTAAAAGACTTGGTGATCTATATGATACTTAAATCGCTGGCTCACTTCATCTTTTAACTTTTTTTCTTTTCCATAATTCTCAATATGTCAGAGCGACTTAAAAAAATAGAAACTTCTGTATAATATAAGTCGCTGTGAATTACTTTCATTTTCCGTTATGGTTTTAGATAATTTCGTACAAACTTCGTTCATTTGTAATACGGCGTCCATAATTTAAATCACTTGGTCCACTTATATTATGTTTTTCTAATAAAATCCAAATTTGATATTTTCATTTTCGAGCCGTTTTAAGTTTAATTTAGCCGGAAACGGAAACGAAAATGACTTCAATTCTCTGTCACCTCCCCAATTAACCAAGCAGCCATAAATAAGCCAGAATCCATGAGCGTTCTTCTTGCCTTTTGAATGTTTCAGATTCATCTACACCTTCAGAAATCCACTCTCATTCTGTGCCCTCAGTATCAACTCTTTTTTTGAACATCTCTTTTCGATGAGCTTTTTTATGTATTCTGAATACGATTTAAAAAACTATGACATAATTTTCTATCTTTTAACTTCCTTCGTGTGCATATATTCCTCCGACTGAGCAACATTGAGGGACGAAAAACTTATAAAATTTGAATATTAGATTACTTACTAAGGCTGGTAACACTCGACTTAAACGACTTCTTCATAGGAAAAGGGAAGAACCTGTTTTAAGGAAAACAAGATTGTTTTCAACAGCTTATGAGAATCAGAGTTTTAATTTTTTAGTTGGCATTGTATCCTTGCAAAGTATTGTACGTACATAAGTATTGAAACCATTTTATGTTCAAAGTGGGTTTACACCATCTGTCAGTTCTGAAAGGCACACAAATTACCTGAGAGGATATTGGAATATATTTTACCAAAATGGACATTTGGTCTACAGAAAAGATCCTTTATGTACGTGGGATAAAAATATTCAATTCATTTCCAAATAAATTAAAGGAAATTGTTTTTAAATCACTTATTTAGTTAAAAGTGTGGTTGTTTCATCAGCAAAGTGTTGATAGCGCTTTTAATACAATCGTATTATCAAAAACCGTATGATACATATTTTTAAAGATATTGTATTTTTTATTATTGTAATTTATTGGTAGTTTATTTGTAATACTTGTTGTATAGAAATTAAAATTATGGCGATGTACTGTATATTAATGAAGGTTATCTTCAAACAGGAAATACCTTCAAGGGTAGTTAAAGCTTCCAAATTTTTGATTTTACATGCATACGTATTTATTTTCATTGTTGGAGTAATAAATTATTATTATACTATTTTAGTCCCCTGAGTGCCGTCCTTATGTTACGAAATGGACTTTTTTCATAATTTTCAAGTCATTCCTAGCTAAAAGACTGCCTGATTGGGTGTGTATGTGTACACTATATCAGACGCGCTGGATAAGTTCATCGAACTCCTTCCGTAATTACAGTTCTTTTAAACACGGGTTTGATATTGTTTTATGCTTTGGCTTGGACATCACCTCCTCGCAATCCGTTCATTAGCTTAAAAGTCATCAAGTTTCCTTGGATGGATGGAAGCACGGTGGAGATCAGCGACTAAAGAGCGATTTCTTTTTCAATTCAAAGCCGTCACCTTTATCGGCGCACTTGCCTTCAGGGAGGGGAAGGCCCTAATGGAAGGGACGCTTCCGCCGGTTAATCTGAAACCGTGGGTCGTCCCAGCTACGCCATTACTTTTTCATTCCTCCAATCACTCCGCGCGCTGCTTTGATCGCCACCCAGTGTGCATATAAGCCATTCCTAGACAGACGGGTAATTAGCGGGAGTGTTTTGCATAACACTGCTTTTCTCCAGCCCCCGTGGGGAAGAAATAAAACAACCCAAAGAGCTTCGTTGCATCAGATTTAGATATGAAAAAAGAAAGATGGTACGAGAAGACTTACAATTAGTCCTAGAGTGAGTCGCCAGAGTGGTTGGGGCTTGACTTATCCTGACACTTGAAGACGCTTCTATCAAGACAGTTTGAGTGCGGTGTCGTTGAAAATAAAATGCAATAATTTTTCTTTTTTGGAGAAGATAGGTCAATGTTAAGAAATAATAGGTGTTGTTTACTCATCTGCCAACGTTTTCCATGTATATTTTTGCATCATCAAGGCTGTGATAAATTCACAGTATTTACAGAGAATTAGTAATTCACATTTTGCACAGTGTTTAATTAAAATTACTTGCTGAGAACATTTACCTGTACGTATTTCTTTGAAAGTTATTGTTCTTACTATTTTATTCCCTCTTATATTTTAGGGGATTATTATGCTCGCTTGGGCACTGAGATATAGCAATTAATTGTTAATGCTTTCAGTAGTTAAAAAAGAAAACTCTTAAGTGATATTAGAGGCATAATTTAAAATAATAAGGTAATATCACATAATACAGGGTGATTACAAAAGAATGCGTCGGTTTTAAAGATCTGTATTTTTCAAATGGTACAAGCTACATAGCTGCGCGACCTCTTAAAATGACCGATACATTCTCTAGTTTTATTGAAAAAAATACCATTACAAATGTTCAATTGAGTAATTGCTCCTTGAGTAACCTGAACAATGCCAAGTTGATATTCAAATTCCTCCCACACTCTGTGAAGCATGTCAGCAGTTACTGTCTTCACAGCCAAAGTTATGCGTGCTTTCAATTCCTCGCTGTTAGTAGGCAATGATTAAGATTGGCTTTTTTCTCTACTGGAAGCAGATTCCAATGATTTTGTGTTTCAGCAAGACCCCATTGGCAGCTCTCAGTTCGTGCTCGTCTTAATGTGACCTATCCACAAAGATGGATTGGTCGATCTGCAAGGCAAGACCTCGCCCTTCATCTGTGGCTTCTCACCTCCGAGGTTACCTGATCTCACACATGTGATTTTTTTGTGGGGATATGTCAAGGGTCAAGGCTTTGTTCCGTCATTGCCTACTAACAGTGAGGAATTGAAAGCACGCATAACTTTGGCTGTGAAGAGAGTAACTGCTGACATTCTTCACAGGGTGTTGGAGGAATTTGAATATCGACTTGATATTGTTCGGGTTACTCAAGGTGGAAATATTGAACACTTGTAATATTAATTTTTTCAACAAAACTGGAGAATGTGTCGGTCATTTTAAGAGGTCGCTCACCTCTGTAGCTCGTACCATTTGAAAATACAGATCATTGAAACCGACGCATTCTTTTGTAATCACCCTGTATTTTAAATTTTTTAAACTACTGAAAAATTTGCAATCCATAAATATCTTGGACTCTTTATTCTCCCCGATATTTGGATAATAACGTATTAAAATGCACTTCAGAAAAGTGACTGCAATCAGTATTAAGTACTCTTATCGTATTTGATGCATAATGGTATCATTAAATATTGCAATCTTGCGACGATTTTACGACGACAGATCTGGTGAGAGGTGAGTATAATACTTGCAGAACTACAATAAATGATTCCATGAAATATGCGTAGGTAATGGACGAGGTAGAAGGATTTTCGACGACAGCTGCCACTACCGTGCAAATAAAATTAATAAAATTTGTATGCATATTTTTTTAAACTAATATAATTTAAGTTTTTTTTTTAAATGATTAATGCTCATGTCGATATCTCCCCAAGTTCAGGGAGAAGCGAACATTTTGCATGTTACTTATTTTCGTATTCTTATGTTTATTTTCAATAATTAAACAAGCAGTATTTGTTATTTGGATAAAAGAAAGCACACCAGATATTCACTCGTAATTGATAATTTACGAAATCAGCAGAATCGTACCTGAAATTCAATTTCTCCCTAATAAGTGTCCGGGTCACCCTGAATGACCTAATATATCTATAAACTGTGATTAAAGGCTTTTAATAGTGATTATGTCAATTCCTATACTGATTATAGACTATAGTTGCATTGATTATGTCTAGCTCTACAAATCAATGGACAAAGTGGTTATATTAATTCTTATAGTGACTATGGAAATTTATGCAGTGGTTATCGTGGTGAATTTATATGGTGACTTTGAACATTTCAGTAGTGCATTCCTTAGAAGTAAGTACCTATCTGATGATCACTATATAGGAACTGTTCTATGGCATATTTTCTAGGGGATGGCTGGAGAAAACTCTCGCTCAAACTACCTTAAATGCCAATAAACGTCTCGGAGAGTGACCGTCATTTCTCTCGAGAGCGTAAGCACCAATAACTTCAAACCGCAACGGTGATCTTTCTTTCCCTTTTTGGAAAATTGGCGTGCAGCGATGTGGAGAAAAATTATCCATCCCAAGTGCGTTGGGGTGGTGGTTCTACGAGTTTTCCATTCGTGCCGTTTGGTTGCTAAGGAAGTTTTACTGCGATTGTTACGTCTTCATGCGCGCGGTTGAATGCGCCGACTGCCGCGTCCCGCCGCCCGACCCGCTGCCTATGAGCGTTCTTCAAACGTCTTTTTAGCGGCTCGTTTGGCACGTGGCAAAAAGGTTTTCCAGCGCCTTCCCTTGCGTGATTGAGGGAATCACTTGTGCGAAGGAATTGCCCGCGCCCGTGTTTTGCAAGGGTGAGCTGGAAATGAGTGCCGAGGGAGCTTTTAAACTCGGCATGTATAAATGTAAATGTATTTGCATGTCCTTTTTAACAGGAAAGATTGGAACACTTGCCATCTACGGACTGGGTAAATCATGATGAATTAAACCGTATTCGAAGAACGAATCAATGGTTCTCAAAACAGAGCTAAAAAAGTTTGCCAAAGCTCAAAAAAAGCCAATGCGGAATAATACACATTTAGAACCCAATGAGAAAGGCACCAAGCAGTGATAAAGACATCTAATGCAACTACGTCTTGTTTATGGTAATTTTTGTCCACCAGATGCCTTTAAAAATATCAATCGGTAACTAAGCCTAGGTACGCATTTCCAGAAAATATTTCTCTAATTATTTTAGATAGTCTAATAATTTCCACTATTAGTGGAGTACGCTTGCAAACTCCTTCTTAAAGAGGTTTGAGAATGAAATACAGCATAAAATTGTATCACACCATTTTTGGAAGCTTATGGTAGTTTTCTTTGATTTCGATCCTTTACCGTAATTCAGTTGATATTCAAACCCAAGCATCAATTTTTCCAAATTAATTTTTCCAATTATTGGAGCTCTTCTCAGTATCTCCGCTTAATGGTTCAGACTGCTGACTAATTCCGTTGAGAGTGCTTAGCGTAATAGTTATTAAATTTATCCAATGTTTCATTTTGATTCAGCGTGGTTAGATATTGTTTTGAACTACCCTCTGCCTCAGGTGTCCCATAGTGGGTGACAGTCATCATAGGGAATAAATTAGTTTCACTTTCCCTCTTAGTAAATTAAGTATCGCGAAATATTTTTCAGTCACAGTCAAACTCATCATCTGGTGAAATGTTCGTATACGACGTAATTTATGCAGTTATACTTTTTTCACGCAATTACTTTGTGGAAACTAGTAACTTATTCTCCTTCTACATTTATAGATTGACCATTAGATTGCAATTGTTCAGGTTTTTCGCTATTTTAACTGCCTGTTGCAACCCATTGAACTCAACTCATGCCGAAGTCCGTATATATTTAAAGGAAACTATGCAATATTTGAGTTTGAATACCAATTGAATTGTGTTCATCTTATGATGTAACGCGCGGCTTTTAGTGTTGATCGAACATTTTATGTCACTTTAAGTATGTCATCACGTTTCAGTCAGTATTGAATCGATGCAATTCGGTGAACGTGGTATGTGTTACCAACTGCTTGAACTTTCCTCCCATCCTGCAAAAGGCATCGTTTGACTCAATCGAAACCTACCTTAATATTCTTCTCTTGTGTATGACCCGAAGACGATCTAGACGTCAGTGTTTTAGCCCATGGCTATAAACCTGGAGGGCACGTCGAAAGAATTGATAAATGTGCGCTTAAATACGATGCTGCTGTATTTGGTTGAGCAACATGTGTCATAAAGCCTCCTTCCGTTGTGGTACCTCACGCAACTCTTCAATAATATGCGCATGCCCAAAATGAAACTCATTGTCAGTGACAGAACATAGAAGCAATAAACCTTGGTTGTGATGAAATGTTAATGCTGACCTGGCTCTCCGAAGCTTTACAATGAGCTCCAAGCTGGCTCATGCATTGCGGACATCTACTCAAGTGATGGAAGATCATCTACGCATCTAGTTTACTGAGAATATTACCATCCAACATTATGCAATGCGATTTTTTGTACTTGACATCTCAAGGATATATTCGCGCTTAAGCAAGGATAATTAGCAGTCCGTCAAAAGGAAAAGGCATAGCTAGTTTAACATTTTAAAGTTGCTGGCGAAAAAAACACAACCTAATGCTTCACGTTAGTTTTCTCTCTCAATCAGCCCATGATTTCTTTCTTCTCCTAATGGAAGTTTTAGCCGTGATATAGGCCGCCAACAGGGAAGTACTCCATTTGTCAGTTTTCACTAATTGCGTAGCCTAAGTGCTTTATCGTGTCATAAATTTTAACTCATGGGCGTCAAATGTAGAAAATGTTGGCCTGTCTTAGACATGTGTTAAAACGCTCACATTCTTATACCACTACGCATTTATTCTAAATTTCTGTCGTAGTTTTACAATTATTAATTATATGTGAAAACGAATCGTTAAGTATTTGCGCTTCCGTTGGAAAAAAATTGTCATTCAAGTTAAATGAGGGAATTCTAGATACATAATCCTTCTTTTCCTTTCTTTCACTACCGATTTTGAAGGAGATTAGGAGGATGTCATATTCATTTACCAATAATTAACGATTTTTACGCAATCATGTGCAGTTAATGCGGTTTCCCCTGTTGACTCCATTATGACTGCGCCATATATAGAAGCTTAAATGCATTTTTCTCAGTCTATTAGATCTTATGCCATACATTACTGATGGTTCATGGAACGATGCCAAATTAAAATTTTGTAAATTGCAATACTGGTCTAAATACACTAAATATGCATGAAGCATTTTTATAGCACTTGTCCCATAAAATTTCGTTGCGAAAATGGATTGAATTTTTCCAAAAGTCTTTGTTCCCTGCCATTATTTTCTAAACTTCCCCTTTAAAATCGATGAAAGACAATATTTACTGTAAATAAACGCTATGATGTAGGAGCCAATGACTGTTGAGCGGTTGTTTTTATTATAATCTTACCTCTCTCCAGATGGCATTTAAAATCAGAGGAATGCAGTTTGAATTCCAATCCCAGGTATATCATTATTTTCATTTCTTCAGTGTTTACACCTATGTATCACTGGTGTATTCCAACTGTGTCTGTTTGAAGTTAAATTGGAACAGTAACTGGATAAATATAACAATAGGAGACTTTAAAAGCCTAATTCAAAGAGGAAAATATTAAATCATACACAAAATATGCACAACTGAGTCACGCGCAGTGCATTGGCAGTTCAGGTATTAAATCAGAGAACCCTGACGCCAAATGAGATAAAAAATAAAATGAAATAATACCTTTATTTTTTAATTAGTTTTAAAAGCGAATATATTTTTCTCGATACGTTATGAGATATCTATTTCTCCGGCTGAGCAGGTATCAATCATATCCATGGATTTTTATCAAACGACTAACTAATTGTTTGTATTCTATTAACATCCATGAAAATAATACGTTGTTTGCGGCAAGATTTTGGCGACTCATTCTTTAATTATTCTTCAAAAAGCCGATAAAATTTCGGAAGTATTTTATACGGCGAATCGCACCTGATACCTAAAATAAAAGTCGTGTAAGAAGTGTGTATAAAAGGAGGATTTTGGGAAGATTTATGGTAAGTGAATAAAAAGAAATATAACTGTGTTACTAAGTTACTAAGAAGAGTAGGGGGAGTTTAACAAGTGATACACAACGAAATGAAGTTCTGTTTCTAGAAATGTAGCTCTAATGTGCCCTAAGTCATCAAATGATAAAAAGCCTTCGCAGATAATAGACCACATTTGAGCATGAGTTGATTTTCACTCACAGATACCTTTTTTTTCGGAGGTATTTTCCTCTTGCCAAATTTAGGTGTATTCTAACGCAAAAAAAAAACGAAAAAGTCTACTAATTTGTTTTTTTCAGTCTCCAAACTGAGTTTTGAATTAGTATTATATGTATAGAAAGAGGGTGAATAAGTGTCTTTTAGTTCTTCTTTGGCTGAGGCCATAAAGCATCGTCTTATAAAATTTAAAAAAGAACCATCTCGTATCCAGGCAACTTAGCGTGCATGGCTAAGAAATTCCCGGCGCCTCAAACCCCATGATGCTAACCGGGTCCTCCCTCAGGCTCACATTCTTCGCGCCATTGGCACCAGGGTGCGAAGATATGCAGCGTAGCTCATTTCCTTCACCTTGCGTCCATCATATATAATTCCATCACAGCACTTCCCTCTCTAACTGTCCTATCACCCCTCATCACAGACGCCACACTATTCTTAACAATAAACAGCCTTACCCAACAGGTTTCACTCTTAGTCCATGCATTTCTTTCTTCCTTTAGGGAGAATCTTCAGCAGAACTCGCTAAAGAACATGCCAGTGTATAAACTAAGAGTGTCATGAAGTCTATTTTACTAGACACTCATTCCAGTACTGATAATCGTACCAAACTCACCATACTTTTGTATCGTTTAAAAGACTGAAACGTATTCGATGAATGCATTGGATTAGACTTTCAGTACTGAAAACAGAAATAAGCACGGTACTTGTTTCTCAGCCAAGTCTCGCATCCAACTACCGATTGCAGGAGAGTAGATCGTTTCGGGGAAATTCCGCTGACGGAGCTAGATTCAATTAGATAATTATTTTTCATCTCGAAGCGGTGTTATATCGTATGTGTTAAGTTTTCCAGTTCTTGTAAACTGTTTTCTTGTAGCAGTAAAGCTATCTGAGAGTTAACTGAAGAGTAAGAAGGTAGTTTACGTTTTTAATTCCCCGATCCTGAAAAAGAATAAAGCAGACTGTCTGATATGAGAAATAAAATTCCATGAATCCAAATATTTACTTTTTTCTTCTTAAGAAATAGATAATGCCCTCCTTTTCCTTGTACTTTAAAATGTTTCTCTTAGGAAAAATTATCCGTGTCAATAAATTCCAAAAATATTAAGCTTCCTTCCCTTTTTCAATATTTAATTTGAAAATTATAAATTAGACGGAATCACTGGGAAAAAGCAGCTAATTTCATTCAAAAACATATTTATCTCTTAACTCAAACACAATCCATTCCCAGAAATCATGAATTTCACTCCTATATCTTTGCAGCTCCTTTCTCCCCCTCTTTCGCTGAAGGAGCTTACGATCAAAATATTTCAATTTTTGAAACTGCATTACATTCGACGAATCGTCCTCACATAATGGCTTGGCTTTATAATGTCTGGTTAACGTTTATCTCAAAATGACGTAGAAATTTAGTATTTTCGAGAATATTACATCAGACCAACGGTTAGTTGACCTGAGCGCTATGGATGGTAGAGCGTGTTTACTTCTGTTTTCATACCTGAGATTATAAAACCGGACATAAATCAACCAATGTCACCATCACCTAGTAATTCTAAATACCTACATGAATAAATCAATTATAGTCTATTACTTTCCTAACGTCACTTATGTTTTATATAATTTTGTTATTTTTTGAAACTACGTAAAAAGTTAAAAATTGACAAATAAGAACCTAAGATCAACCAAATTGCTTTCAAATAACAACCAAAAGATCTATGTACCAAATATAAGAACTAAATACATGACAGACTTTTAATTTTCTATTCGCATTTCTAGATTTATATCATGGTAATCCATTGCGATGGTAAGAATTAATAATCCGAACACCCGGTTGGCTCCAACCACGGTTACTTTTTCTAACCGGGTAAACCTACCATTTTTATCTATCCCCAATAGTTGTTTTCCGCCATCCGAATGCACGTTATTTATAATGGTCATGTAATTCTTCGTCATCATCTGAAAATAACCGATGGTTGATGACAAACAAATATGGTGCACGTTCAAGGTATTAGACACTGTGAAAATAACAGTTTTATGATGATGATTGAAGACTGGTGCAAATGTGAGTAGAACATACCTACGTTTTGCACAATGGTAAAAAGCTAGTAATGCGAACGGGGCGAACGAACAAATAACACAATGTGTTATTAACACATACTACTAGGTAAATGACGTTGACATGTATTTTTTTCAACTGTTGTATCTTTCTCTATTGTATGTTGTTGGTAAGTGTAAGTAACTAATTCTTTTCAAACAAGTATGAGAACTAATTATATAGCCCTGAGGAAGCATTATCAATTTTCAAAACGTCGATAAGTGGAGTAAATAGCATCGATTATTTAAAAAAAGGTAGATCAATACCGATCGAACATCTCTGAACAAGATAAATACGTACACATTGCTAAATACAGTGAGATCTTTATTATCTGAGGTTATGTGTACTGAAGGTCTACAAAAAATTAGATATTTCTATGCTTTGTCATATTTCAATCAGTAACACTGTAAGGATGATAGGGCTCTAAATCCGCGTTTATAAGATGTTCGAATCCATTGCCGTGTTCCGACGCTCATTTTTACGAGCTAAACTGGCTTGAAACAATAACGCCGTATATGTCCCTCGGATACTGCGGTACCTTAGTAAACCCAGACTCGGATAAATGAGACGTATAAATGAGATGTACCTATAATATTCACAAACATTTTATTCGGTACCACCGATTTCAACGCATAGGGATCATTTTCAAGTACAAAGGAACTTCAGGCATAAGCGAAGTCTACGTGTGGAAACCGGTAACGCTGAAAAAAAAATTTTAAACGCTATACACTGTGTATAATATCATTTAAGATGAATTTTCACATAGCTGAAACCAATTCCATTATCTGTGCTATAGTTACTAATTGTGAGTGTGGATATTTCGTTTTCTATGGCATTTATGGTGCAATTCGCCAGGACTACAAGCATGCGTTTTCCAGTGGCATCATTATTGTTAGCATTCATTAACATATAGATTGGTTTCCTGTGTCTTTCCACTCCATTCTCCTTTTCTCTTTCGAGCTGACCACTTGCATGCTTCGTAAGTCTTTGTCTTGACGTTTCTTATAATTTTTCAGATCTACTCCATCACAGGTCTTCCTTGGTAACTCATTACATTCGTTGATCCGTACATTATTTAAGGGCCTCCCTTGTCTCAGATTGTGTACCATAAATTTGTCTCTTCCTCTTCTAAAATTCCTTTGAAACATCTGTTTTTCACAACTCTCCGTAGAATTTCTTCATTGACGATTCTCTCCGTCACTCTGTAGCTCCGCCATAATTTGCCAGATGTACTCCATTCTTGGTCTTCCTCGGTAATTATTAGAATTCGCTGTTCCTTAAAACATTGTCTCGTCACAGTATTTCTTCAATGGGTGCCAAATTATGTTGGGATCCGTCATGGGTTTTGGAATTCTAAAGCCTTAAAATAAACAGAATTACAATTTTATAGAAATAGATTTGTTTAAAAAATCAATCCCAGAACTCGATGAACCATTCCTCTACGATGCCTCTCATCAATAACTCTGCATTTACTTTTTGTTAATGCATTCTTTACATTTTCTATTTATTTAAACTTAAAGTAAGACTTAATACCAGCGAAAAACCATCGTAAAATCGAGTAGAATCCATAGCTCTAGGTAACTGATATATGTTTCAAGAGCATATTACCTTAAATTTTCAACAGAAAGTAGATATTCTTGCTTTGTATCCCTGAGATTATGTCTCCTGTCGTCCGTGCTAAGCAATGGTTAACAAGAAAATAACGGAGAAATGCAATATGGTGGATATTTCTGTTGTCAGGTTGTCAGTTTGATGAAGTCAATTCCACTCCGTCTGTCTCACTGTTTTGAACAGACTTCGTATCTGCACTTCAGGCACCTTGGCTTCATGCAAGAAATAGCGATACAGGGTGGAAAGGATTAGAAGTGTTGGGCCCTTTGACCTGCCCTCTCATACCTCCTTTCATTCGCTTCCCTCCCCGGCATTCCTCCTCTCGAATCCGCGCGGCAACCACTCCAAGGAAGAAAGGATTAACTGTGCGGTACTAACGTAAGACGTTTTCGTCGGTACCCCTTCGGCCCGATGCAGGTCGCCGACCTCGCAGGCAAGGGTTGAAGGAGGAGAATACGGGGGTCGTAAAATGAGGGGCGGGACATAAAACGAGGTGGAGGGGGTGGGAGGGGCGATAATAGGGGAGAGAGTGGAGTCTCCATGGAGACAAGCGGCGCGAGTGAAAAAGTCTGGGAGTTCAGAGACGCTCCGCCAAGGGTCTGCTGTTTCTTTTCTTTTTTAACAGCGCTCTAAATAATTTAATTTTTCCATATTTGAAATCTCTCCCAGAATCGTAAAAGCTTCGTTTCATTTTTTTTCTCTTCGAAAATTTATTTCAATACCTCCGTTTGTCATTTCGCACCCGAAAACATTTTTTAAGGCCCGACTTTTATTATGTGGTTGTCGCGTCGTCGAGTCTTCTCTTGCCGGTAGCGGAGCGATATGCAGCGTGGGGTGAGTTTCTGCCCCCCCCCTCCCCCCCCCCCCCTAGCTTCAGCGGAGATACCTTGCTAAGTTCGTTACTGCTGCAAAGGTCTTTCAAAATATCAATTCCCTCGAGAATAGACATAATAAATTTCTCGGTAAATACATTTTGGCCTCGCTATATAGATTAAGAGGGCATATTTCGTTTCCACCAGTATTTTCATCTACAAAATCAAAGAGATGCCAGTTGAAAAGTACAGTGTCGTCTTATTTTTGTTTTGGCTTCCACTTGAGGAATCTTGGCATGATAAATTCATTAGTAAATGGAAAAATGCCTTCCAATCATTTATTCCGCAGTCTATATCTTCATTTATGAAATTGGGTCGCAAAGACATGCCTTTTCACATTAAAGGAAACAATTTCCACTGCGATGTCGACAAACTTAGGTGTACCTATCTATTCCTTTGGTGATACGTGAAGTCTTTCCAATTAGCCTTAAGCCCTGTATTATGCCGCGCAGTTACATGCAAAGAGTTTCCTTAAGACAATGCATGTGCTCTTAACTCCGGACGTAAGATTTAATCATGATCCATTCAGGCAATGCAAGTAAGTATGTGTCCTCTCTGGTAAGTTGCATTGGTGAATAAGATCACTTTTAAGGAGGATAAATATAAAATCAGAAAAAAACGTAATGGTCCCAAGGCATAAATGGACAATTTACTCATGAATTCGTGGAGTGAAAAATGCTTTGCCTTATCTTTTAACCTTTTATTTTAATCATACTCATTTGATCATTTGCATCTCATTGTCTGAGCGATAGATATTAACCAAGTAAGATTATCCCTCTAACATAATTACATTTCATGAATATACTTTCCTGAACTCTTTTAAAAGAGTTTAAGAGTTAGAATTTTGTTTAGTTTAATAGAGTTATAGAGTGAAAAGGCAAAACCTTTCCAATTTTTTCGTCAGATTTTTAATGTTATATCTACTTATTGGAATTAATCTATTATTACTTTAATTATTAAAACTAAAATTAATTAGGTTAAACCTCTTATTTCGTTTGCTATGGTGAAAATCTATGGTAAACCTCTTATTTCGTTTGCTCCAGAGATGAGTGGTTAGGTAAAATGTCGCGATATGCATCAATCTGCACATTTGATACCTACATAATCCTTGAGCACCTGTTGAACCTAATTGGTTATTTAATTATGCTTTTAATGATTTTAACTACATTTTGAATTTTATTCCATACTTTAGTTTTTTTAATAAAAATTGTTAAATCTCCTTCAAATCGGAGTTCTTCTAGGTTATTAAGCGCATCTTTGTTTACTAGCTGTTTCTCCAGGTCAACGCAAATCACGTCATCTCATAAACGTCTTGTTTGTTGAGGTAATGAGGATTGATGCAGAAGCTTGAGTAAAAAGGTGTGGTTCAAAAAGCCAAGTTAAATGAAAGTATATTGTTTTCCTTCGGTTGTACCCGAAAAAAACTGAAATGTGAGTCAGAGGGAAATTAATATTGTCACTTTGTCCACGTAGGTAGCTTGACCGTGATGAGTAATAGTAAAAATTATTAACAAGATGAACAGTCGAGAAAGATGTGGCGAGGGTAAAGAAGAATAAACTTGTATGTGGCATGGTTAACACCACAAGTGTAATTGCCACCCACCTCTTCTTTTCTAAATGCAATATAGTGTCATTAAGCTTTTTCATAACCAATTATGCGTTCTAATGGTAGAGTTCATTTGCGGCCTAATAATTTGCATTAACTGGGTGTTAGGTGAGTACTTGGTTTTTTTGCAGTGAAAAAACTCGTACTTCACTCGTAGCATGTCTAAGCTTTTGAACGCAAATAATAAGATTCTCAATACGAAAAGTAATTAGGGACTTAATAACAATTTTTTTCAGCCTGAGCCATCGGTCACAGCGCCATCCCACCCCAACTAACGTGTTTTTCCTATTCCTACAATAATTGCTGTCATCTTTAAGTAACCTAGAAGATCATTAACCTTATATTAACAGGAAACATCCTCAGCTCACATTAGTTTTTCACCAAAATGACGGGCATTTCGCTTTGAAATGATAGCATTCCTAATGGTATGCCCATTTATACAGAAAAGTCGAGTGCAATTACTGGGAATAACTGTACAAAATAGTAAAAATACGTCAGTGCGAATGGATAATGGTATATCTCTTTCCTCGGACATCACTAAAATGAATAATGTCATCACTTTCAATTTTAAATCAAACTCCCTCATTGTGAATTCTTGTAATCTTTTTCTCCGCTAGAGCAAAAACACAGTCAATGCATAGAAGCATCGATAAGGGGGTGGAAACCTTTCGAAAATACAAATGAAAATTCACCAAAATATTAAAATTTCACTTCATTTTGTGTGCCTGTCCATCTGTCAGCCACGCCCGTTTGAAGAAGTCCCAGGTGGCCTATTTATTTGGTTCTCTTCCCGTTGAATACCATCAGGAACCCTCTTCTCGTTTGCCGAAATGAGTTAGAATTTTTGCTGCATAGGAGCAAAGTAAGTGATGGAGAGGTGATGATTCGGGTGCACTGCGGGGCTCTGGCGGGGAAAACGGCACTGCCTACGCGACAGCCTTTGGAGGAAACCGTGTTACATCCTCCTCTGTTATCGCGATTGTAAAAATTCTTGGAAGTTACTGACAGATTTGTTGTTATGAATAATCGATTTTATGCATAAATTACAAACGAAAGGATAGTCATATTGCAAAATGTGTTACACAGACGTTTTTCTTGTTTAACTCTGCGATGCGTTACGTAAAACATTTTTTTTACTACTTTAATTAATTTTTTATTTGGTTATAGAAAATAATGTCCAGGTTTTTGGCTTCTTCAGGAATGACTAACTTATAAATTTTATAGATGTAAAAATATTGTCTGATGGTAGTGAAATTTTTATAAACTATGGGCTCATGTTATGCTAGTTGAATACTCAAGTTCAAAACCTTTTTCAATCACCCAAAGAAATGTTCTACACATTTTTCAATAGTAACATTTTCTTCGCCCAGGAATAATGTTTTACAAGAAATGTTGGCTTTTTTTTGAAGTTTTCAATCATATTTGAACTAGATAACTAGTTTTTGCTTAAGTTTACTTAAGACAATTGATAGAACTTTTTTTAAATTTTTCTCATTAGGCCTAACGAAGAATTAAATAAGAAGTACATTGGTGTAACTCATTTTGCAACATGCTTATTGGTTCGTTTGTAATTAAAGTATAAACTCATGTACCCGTAGTAAAAAAAATCCGACAGTGTATTCTCGGAAAATAATTTAGTGCAATGGTGAAGGATAATGGCATGGCGCATACATCAGGTTATTTTCGTATCGTTCCAAACTGAGCTATTCTCTATTAAATATGGTATATTTTTAGTGGAGTTCGTAATTTTTTACTTTCCCGTTCAATTAGTATCAACTTTACAGACAAATATTTGCTCTATTTCTCTTTTATGTTTTTCTATTTTCCCCTTCCAAAACTCTGTTTTACGTGTTCCTTTTTTCCTATCTTCTTTCCATTTCTCCCCGTCCTGGATTTTTCCTCTCCAAAGGTACGGAAGCCCTACCACTTTGCTCTTGGAATAGGTCTAAGCTACCCACATTTTCAACTTATGTTCAACTGGAAGTTATGATGGAAAGTTCACGGATTAGAATATTAGTTTAGCTGTATTATTTCCCACTTCTTAGTTTTGATTGCCAAAAAATCGTTTGAAACGCAAATTAATAGTTGATTCTCACCGTAAGACATTATTGCACTTGACTACACAAGATTCGATCTGATCAGTAAAAATGTGGGACTTATTATATTTCCGCAAATATAAGAGATTTTAGACGGAGCCCACGCTTTTATCATTACGTTTTCTGTGTTCACCGAAAAGAATTTGCATTACAAAGAGCCTTAAGGTCCATTAGGTGCGGGCAACAATGATTTGTCATCTTGCATATGACGGATAAAACTTGGGTCCAGATGAGCCAAGGCTCAAAAGCCGAAGTCATTAATAAAATGAATAATAAGCGCTTGATTCATTTTCTCCGTCATCTTGCGCCTCTTAAACCCTTCCTCTGCCGTCTTAGCTCCTCCCACCGGCCACCGAGTGAACGCAAAAACTTCGAGACAGGTGGGCGATCTTGTACTCGTGGGCGCTAATTATTTCACGGTCCAATTTACACTCTATAATTGCGGCCTAGCCCTTATGCGCTAGTAGGTGTGGGTTACCTAGAGACATGCAGAGTAAAATACCACTCTTTCTCATCTGCACTATTGTTTGTCAGTCTAGGAATAATGAGAAACCGGTGATGGAGAACTTAATACCTGCAATTAATACAATGCATCGTCATTGGCGGCAGCAAGAGATGATTAGTTGAAAGCCACTGCAATCGTGCGTTCATTAGTCATATATGCGTTATCTGCATCTATGCATGCACAAGACTGCATTTTTCACAATATTTTGAGTGACAGAGTAATGAGACGGAGGAACGTAACAATAAGGGGGCAGTCCCCATGACCTCTTGAAATTGATAACTTTTCATGCAGTTTCAATAAGCTGAAGTGTAATTTACTATGGGATTGATATTTCGTTGTGGTATTTTTCCATTAATAACTCTTGTGTGAATTTTGTGCCCAAAGTTGTTTTATTAAAGCACAAGCCAACGACTTCAATACCCTCAAAACTTGCCAAATGAATGTGTTACCTTGCACGTTGGTGGGCCGTCAGGTTAGTCTGGTTGCAAAAATTTGAGCCGATTATGAAATAAGTCCGTGGCATAGATAGCGACGTAGCACATCCAACTCTGGCATCCATTTCAATGGATGTCAGAATCATCATAGGTTAAAAGGATAGTAAATTGCGTCTTAATGCACGAAAGAGAAGCCTTTTTTGCAAAAAATGATCCAACTAAAATGCTATTGGGCAAAATTCGTAAATGAACTGTATAAAAAAACAGCGATTTTTTGGAAGATATTTCCATTTTACATTTTTCTAGATAAATAATTACAATACCGTGACAATTCCGCTATTAAAACCTATATCTTCGGCGTGTTAACTGCACTACTGCTCCCTTCAATATGACATACTGCGCATTTTAATGGCTTTTAAACATCCTGGTGCCATCGTACAGTCTGGCTCCATATATTCTCTTCTCTAATCTATTGTGGTTTCATCAATTCTCTTCTTCAAAGAAAGAGAAAGGTCTATGAATAAAGTGTATAGAATCGTAAATCCAGAGGAGCTGCATCGAGGTACAATTTAATGAAAACACCAATTTGGACCTTTGAATCTTATCCAATTGCAATTATTAAATCCCAAAATTTGTTTTTAATTACTCTACTAGCAATACTATCTATTAGGCGCGTGTCGAAAGGACAACGGTTTAGTTTGCAACATTCTTCAGTAAGTTCTTCATTTTGCAGAATTAGTCTTCGAAGTATCCGAACTCCACATTTGACCCTCGATGGATTGACAGTTGATATGCGCGCTGCCGAATTATAGAACTAACTGAAATTTAGTCCAGGAACTTGATCTACTGCTTATTACTTTCTAGTCTAAAGTTTACTGGACATGACTTAATTCATGTTGTCACTCTTTGTTTATAACAGGTAATATAAAAGTTACTCGATATCATAGAACACAGAAGTTGGAATGTTTTTCATTTGTAATTTTTCGGGGCTGATATGCACGTACTAATATTGAACTCTGCAACGGATGTAAAATACGAAGAAATGTCCTTGTGAGATTAAAACATAACATTATAAAACCAGTAAAACCATCTGATCTTCATTCTCATAAGTTTTTCTTGCAACTTTGAAGAAGAGGATGTTTCTAACTCTATTGAACTTGCTTTAACTTTTAATTTGAAATCTTAAAATGCAAAATTTATCTGCAATAAAAGTAAACTTAATACGTTCTGCTATTAAAGCAGCCAAACTTGCATGTGAATCACATATGCTGTTATCTTGTATACCTACGCCTAGGAAACGGAAAAATACACAGCTAATTTTCACTTAAAGTGGTGAATCCGGGTTTTTTAGCACGTTTATCATCGCCGGTATGCCAAAGCAGCAGCCGTATTTCGTGAAATGATCGTGAAAGGCCGCGCACCGCGCATACTCTTCACGTCATTCTCTCATCGTAACCGTGTACACGATCAAAAGAGTCCACATTGATTTCAATCTTATACGTATTCACGAAGTTATAGAGTCAAAATGGATCACCCCGCAAAAGTTACATCGGCGCATCCCGATACCCTCATTATAAAAATTTTAACAAAACGTCTACCCTCATTCGCAAACATTTTAAACAAGTCAGAATGTGTAGGAATTCTGTAATGTAGGCTTCCACTGTGTCTCAAAGTATGAAGCTCAGCATTCAGTATTCCTTCCACGTTGCGTTGTCTTTTACGATAATGATAACAGTTTCTCCAGCCATCCTGCTGGTGCGAGTATCTCGTCCGCCTTATTAAATGTTACACCCTGCTTGTGAGGATATTATTTTTTTAGAGAAAGAAATCCCTTCCTATCAGAGCCTCCAGAAAAACTGGTACACCAATCCACCAATCAGGGACGAGGACCGACTCTTCCACCCTTAGATAAGGCGGACGAGGAACACAGCATCGCCACTTCTGACCTGAAGACGCGAGCAGGATGGCAGGAGAAACTGTTGCCGTCAAAGGTCAACACAACGCGGACGGAATCCCGAAAGCTGAGCTTCACGCTAATTATGGTGGTTGGAGCGATCTTTTTGTACTGTAATGCGTGAAACTTTGCGTACGTGTTCTCATTAGTGATGGCTATTGTAAAAAGTGAAAAAAAGCATCATACCGATTAGGTTGTTTGGCAATTCCATGCTATTTTAACACTTAGCCTTATGGCACATGGAATATATTTCGTAATAATTTGATTTTATTTCTACAGATTTTCCTCTAAAGCCAAAATAATGCATTTCTTATTATTATAATTTTTGCTAAAAATATTAAGATATCACGCAGAGTATAATATTCGAAAAAAACATATTTTAACATAATTTTGTCTAAATTTCGGACATCGAGCCGAAAACTCTAGTCATAAAAGCCTTAATTAAGGAACAAATTGAGAATATAATTCTTGTATCATTGCCATTGCTACCATTATTGGTGAGTTCCTAGGCACAATCAAGTTCAATTAAATTAAATGCACCCCCAAGAATAGTTTTCGAAATTCTTTAAATATTATTGAAATGTGCACTCAATAACCAGCAATTACCGTTCCAGCTACCTAAAAATAATTGTTCCTGTACGTCACATTGAGGAATTTAGGAGGAATGATCTTTCCAAATATTTGTACCGGCTATATTTGACTAATAGTTGAAATTTCTTAAAGAAATTATTTTATTTAATATCCGCAAAGCGAGGTTGATTATTCCTTTGCGACCAAATCGACGTCGACTCGCCAGGTGGATACTGACGGCGGTAAACGCGCCCGCGATGTTGGAAGTGTGACAGGCCCATTACATGACGAGTTAAGTGTTTCCAAATCCTCGAGGGTGCTTCAGCGGGCGACATTTGAGGGCCGCCGAAAACTCACGGGGGCGTAAATGTCTGGTTGGTGAAGCTCCAGTTGGGAGATCCACCAAAAAAAATCTTAAAACCACTCTTTTAAAAATAAAATAAAGGAGTGAAAGACATTCCTTCCGGAGTCGTTCCCGAAAAGGTGAAAAGTAGGGAAGGGGAGGACGGTTTTCTTTAAGTAAGGGAGCCTGAGGGAGGTTGAAGAAAATGGACCTGAAGATGCTCTCGGTCGTTAAAACAAGGAGCAGGATGAGGAGGGCACAGAAGTAGCGTCTGACGAGTGTTTCTCTTTTCCTCTCACAGCCCTCCTGGGTGTGTCACCCAACGGAGATTTTTCGATGAAACTGGGCTCGCAAGTTTCTCGCATCTTCCGTTTCGGTTGTAATCTGGACGAGGATCTGTTGGGATAATTTGCTTGGTTGAGATGTTAGTAAAAACGCGGATAGATGTTAGGAGCGGCTATAAATTAACGCCGATACGTTTTATTGTTTGCATTTAAATCCCTCTCCCTCCCACCTCCCGGGGTATCTCCGCCTGTTTCGGAGCGAAGCGAAGAAAAATTAGACAGGAGCTTTTTTTAAGAATCCTTTAATAGTCCTTACATTTAAAGATGCACCAGCTGAATTAACGCTAGTTTTCTGAAAAGCAAATTTCCTTACGCGAAGAACTGAGATCAAATTTTCCTTCTTTATTTCAAATGCTAGACTTTGTTTTATATGACATAATTTGTGATGATTGAAAACTTATGATAATAGTTCTTATTAAATCTGATTTTGATTTCTGAAATTAAAGCTTTGAGGAATAACATATAGGACTTGGATCAAGGATAGTGATTTTAGCAAACTTTTAAGTAACTTTTCCGAAAGATAATTTAATATATACTCAATTTTAATTATGGTATATCATCATCAGCAGTCATCAGCACGAATATTTATTTGGTTGGTCAGATGAACTAATGGTGTCTAAAATAGCACCGGTTGGTGAAATTATTTCAAAACTCAATTTTTTTGTTATTAAAATCCCTGTTATCTGGATTAAAATCCAATTTCAGATTTGTACATCAGAGGAGTGTCAAAAAAAGTAGGTACTTGTGAATACTTAAACTATAAATCGTGATTGCTTGTTGATCAGCAAGCGACACTGGAGGAGAGCAAGCAGCCTACATGTTATCCACCGTTTACATAGAATGCGATATCGGAGTTTGGTAGGAGTGGGAAAATTGTCAAAAAACAGTGTGTCTGTGAGGGAATTGAATTATCAATTTCCTTTATGTTGCTATAAACTGGAATACCACTGATAACCTAAGCGCCATCGGGAATAATAACTCACGACTTATTAATGGAACTTTTCTGAACCAGCCAACAAACCAATCATTTCTCATTCATAATTTTTAAAACACCCACACATATCCTGTAACGCTTAAAATGAAATTAAACGGTAGGGAATCCTGGAACTTATATCTCACGATGAGTTATGAAGTAGTGTTCCCTCCTATTTCTTCTAAGCATTGAATGAAAAACACCTTGCTTACATTGTTGAATTTAAATGCATCCCATGATTTAAAAGGCCTTTGATATGTCTCCAGACTTTCATTTCCACTTGTCTCATATAAGCTACCAGGATGATATAACTCTTTCGAGGAAAGTTTTGCGCTCTATAGTGGGATTGGATACGTCTGGAAAGAACCCAAGGAAATACTTCTCTATAAATAATACGGTAGAGCGTGTATTAGAAACTCAATTATTCGGATACGATCTTTTCGTAATTACTTAGCCTGAAGCCCATATACGACCGGACTAATTGGCCTTGCAGATCTCTGCAAGAGGAGGGAAGAGTGAGGTAAAGATTGATATTTTTTCTCATTTAAGTTTTCCTTATTGGGTATGGATTTGGAAAACTTTTCTTATCTTTTTTTAATTAACTTTACGGTGTTGCAGTGTTAAAATTCTACGCTCAACTTGACTGACAAGCATAGTGACGATACGCACTTTACACCAGAATGATTCTCACCACGAGCATGATATGATCAATATGAATTCGTAATTCTAGCTAACTTCATTTCTATGTAAATGAGTTTCAGCGGATTTAGGACATCGGATATCTTAGGACCATTCAGAAACTCCAATGCTGATTGCAAATTTATGTGTTCTTTTGGAAATCGCAATGGTGTATTAACCGGCTTGTCTGTGCATAGGGTGGAAACCGAGCCTACTCCATCGAGAAGATGTCTAAATCTACATACCACCCTGCGAGCCGCCGTAGAAGCGTGTGGCACGAGGGGTTAGAACGCCAGTCATGAAAGGGAGGCAATACGGAAAAGGAGGGGTGATAGGAGGGAGAGAAATTGTACGTAAATTATATGTCTTATGTTAGTGGCACAAAGTTTTTTTCATAATTACCTCATATAAAAACGTCAGAAAATCACAGTCACTCAGTAAAGAAAATGAAAAATACTATTACTAATTTTCCTCATTATTTTATTGTTGATACCCGCTTCAGAGATACAGTATTTCAGTGCATCATCGAAGGTAACACAAATGAAGATTGGTTATTGGAGGCTTAACTACTGTGTAAGCTGCCATTGGGGTGTATGGTATGTGATGATAGGACACTAGCCGTAGCCATCGGTAAAAAGTTGTATGTACCTATTTAACTGTAAATCCCTTGTAAGAGCAGTAATTGCCATTATGTTGGTGAAACGGGGAGGAAATAAAATACACGTGTGTCGAAACATTTTAAATGTTTTGAAAACAGTGGCAACAGATTAATTTTCCAAAGTTTATCTGTGATTATGCGCATTTATCTGATCATATTCCTGACATTTTTAATATAAAGGACCGAGGTAGAAAACTAGAATTTTTAGGAACTCTATTTTATTCTTGATACGAGCAAATCCCACAAAGTTACGTCACCTTCAATCGATTCTAAGACACTCAGTTATCGAATAATTTATTTTTTGGCGTTGAGTCTTATTTCTCGGGGGTCCACGCTGCAACAAGCGGGTGATAATTCGATTGCCACATTCGCCTTCCAACCCAATGCCACACCCGTGAAACCCTTAACCGAGCAGGTGTAGAGATGGCTATCGGATGACATCTCTGCGTGGACCGCTCGTGAGTAGGAAGGGCTGGAGCAGTGTATAGGAGTGGAATTTGAGGGGCCGTTAAAGACTACAGAGGCTTCCGCTGATTCCCCTGGCACCCCCCGTGGCTGACGGCGAAAACAAACGACTGGAGGGGAGAGGGGGGCTATTGCTTCGCTTTCGTGGGACGAAAGGTAGTAGCAGGTGGATCCTTCAGATACCGCTGTGCGCCTGTCTATTTTTTTATTGACATCTTCGACCATATGCACTCAAGAGATGGAACACTCTACATCTACATACTATACTGCGAACCGTTGCAGATACGTGTGGCAAGGGGTGTTTAAGTCACACTAGCTTCGCCTTCAAAATATAGATAATGCTCCGCATACCTACTGGTTCTTCAATTTCAAAAAATATATCCACAACCGCCTAACAATATCCCGCCGTTTTTATCTGCAGGTCACTCAGCATAAAAATGAAAAATACCATAAAGCCTTTCTAACAACTGCATCCCGAAGTTGAAATTCACTCCCTTTTGATGTAACAAACTGCCAATCTTTTATTTATTTTAAAATTACCATTTGAATTAATATTTTTGGAAAACTTTAACTGATAGTTTCACTGGAGGAAATAACTGAACATTGAATATGGTGAATCTTGTACTAAAAATACTCATAAAGTGTTCGTAAACATAAATCCACAATATTAATGTTCAATCAATAACGTTCTGTCTCTATGTTTTATCCTTTCGAATTTTATTTAATGTTTCCACACGTAAATTGTATATTTTTTGGCAGTGGATAGAAAATTTATGTGTTCCTTTGTATCAGAATTGTGGTGTGGAAGAAAACCATTTTTATATTGATTAGAAGGTACTTATTTCTTTTTATTTTAAACCATTATTTCATATCATACTATTTTATTGAAAAACTGTATGAACAATACCTAAGGCCGAAAAGGTCTAGGACAATAAATGGTTTTGATTATGCAAAGAGAAGGGGATAGGGGAAATCGAAAGGAAGGGGAGATGATAAAGGCGGATTGCATGTGAGCGAAATGTGTCTGTGTCACGTTCTGCTTTCGTGATAGTCAATAATGGTACGAAGAAAGAGGTATTCAGTTCGGCAGTGTACCTTACTTTTTTACTCTTTCTATCCGTTATAGATATAGGTAGAGAATGGTGCCAAAATAATTTACTTCGTGCATTAATAAAACTCGCCTCATCTGAATTTTTAAGTTATCCATGTACCTATCTGTGGCTTAAGGTAGGCGAAATGTTTCTTTGGACCCGATAAAGTCGGTAAATTTAAATGTAGTCCGGCATTGCTTATATCCTGCGGCATTAGTTGTTATTATACTTCCTCTTCCGAAACGGCTTTTAATGAATATTGTATCGTGTTTCACTATTGCTCGATCACCATCTTTCTACTTTCGAGCACCCATTCTTTGTTGTGAGAATGAATAAAATTGAAATAAATAGGCTGACCGGGAACTATCGGCAACTCAACCGAACCCTACGTCACACTCCTGGGAGTGGCTATGAGGGTCATTTTCTCAATCGATATCGCCCCTATAGGGTACATATGCATACTCAAAGATAGAACGGTGCGCCTGATTGCGATCATGGTGGCCTACGAGCGCAGATTAGATGAGATGGGATGCAATGAATGAATGAAGTTGAGAAAGAGGAATCGAGAAAGGGAATTTCCCGAGTCAAAGAATAGCAATGGTGGTATGAGCAGTCAAGAGGAATAATTATGGTTGATGATTGATCGATGGCATCAACGTGTTAGGCGAGGCCATAGATGCGGAGCAATTACCTTACCCGTTTTCAGTCGATTTGGAGGTTTTTATGCCTCAAGCGTAATTGCTATTGAGCTCCATGAGGTCAACAATGGCTCCATAGGTCTGCTCTCCACATTAGGTATGATGTTGCGTAAGTAAATAACGTGAGCAACGAACTCACAATTTACGATAGCCAATCATTGGCTTTCAAGGTAATTTAAAATACGCTTGCGGACTAATGGGGGTACTTGAAGAGTTTGTGGATCGTATTGGCAAGAATAAAATAGTCGGAATTCCAACACATCCATATACCAAATATAAAGATTGTTTCCATAAGATTGCAATGAGCGTACTATGTCTGTAGCTCAAGGTGAAATGTTTTCGTTTAAAACATGACAATAAATCATTGTTAAAACTGATTATTTTATGAAACTGTTCGCTCTCTAGTGAATAAATCCTTAAAAAACTAACTTCGTAAATGTTTTGTGGGGTATACCTGGTTCTATTGCCCTAAAATCGTGTCATAAAAATTCTAAAAAAACTCTTGACTACACTTAAAAAATGCAATAAACTTGAATTTCAGTGGGAAGCTATCCATGCGAAAGGTTTCTTTGGCAGGCAAATTCAATCAGGTCCTGAAATGTCTTGGCCAGTATAATCGTAGCTCTTCTTCGACTTAGTCCAGGATTATACTGGTCTAAAGTTATTCATGTGTCTCCTTTTCTTTATATATACTGATAAAAGCTTGTACTACACAATGTGATATAATTGTTCATTCATTGCCAAAGAAAAAACAAACAATTTACCAGTGGAAATGATTACATGATTGAACAAGTATTTTACATAAATACATGCATAACGATCTGCTGTCCAAAAAAAGTGATAACTAAATACAAGGAAATTTATGCTAATTAAGTTCTTAGCATGGAGTTAAATTTCCTTTTAAAAACATCCTTAAATCCTTTCCTAAAATAAATACATTCATCAGGAAAGTATTCATTCTTCCAGTAGAGCATTCCATTCACAAATAACTCAATTTTCAAATGAGTGTTTGTGTATCTTTTCCTTTGGCGTCTCAGTTTATTTTACCTACCATGGTCGTATTTCCCCATGAAGTATCCAAGAAACACCGTGAGGATGTGACCATGTGTCGTTTTTCACGAGGAGTTTTATTTATCCCAGCGGGTATCCTTGTTTACTGCCGTATAGTTAACTGTAATAATGCATATGGAGTTTAATGTTTCACGGTAATTGCTTACAACTGTACATTTAGTTGTGATAAAACATGTACTTATCACGTATAAAAAGTAACCATGGGACGATCGACCAAAGAAGAACAATAAATCGACTGAGCCAATCACGTCGCTGCAGTGCTGGGTAAAAAACCAAAGGATTGAATGGTGGTACTATCACATTTTTGTAAACACAAATGTCTATATAATGATTTTTCGTCTGATAACGGAAATATTTAGTTCAGCAACATTCAAAACACGTAAGGGATATAAGAAATGTGATATATTTGAGCTTATATTTTTCTCCTGCAATATTATCCCCAGGCAATACTCACATGCTACTTTTGATTTTTTTTAATCCCTGTAAGAGCTCCTATGTGTAAAAGATATTTCTTAAAGAGTACCTAAGCTAGGGTCGCCATACGTTCTGAAAAAGAGCGATTGTCCTGAAATTTGACTCTTGAAAAAGGTGTGTACAATTAAATAATGCAAATTTACAGTATATATTTTCACTTGGAATTTTATTATGAAGAATGACTGTTTTAGGCGTATTTTACATTTTATTTGAATATACACTTAATTTGTGTCTTTAAAAAAATGTGTATCCCATTACGATGTATTGATGTCCTGATTTTTTACCTAAACCTTACCAACCTAACTCTAACCTGAGCCGTAAAATGTAGCTGTGTGTCAAATTTCACTGTAATACGCTAAGCGGTTCCAGAGGTATCGTGATCACTCTGTGAGCGAGTTAGTGGTATTTTTACCTTTAAAATAAATAAACTACCACCGTCGATGAACTCCAGCCTTCCAGTTTTCTAAAATAACCCTACTTATAACATTCTACCCACCTTTCACCATCCCAAGCCCCAACATGTCCTCAGCGGTCGGTCGCCACCTCATAGAACAATAAACATCATTACCTACGCGAATCACTGCTACTTCAAAGCGTTCCCTTCAAAGCCTTTTTGAGAAAATTGGTGTAAACACTAAAAATATGTATAAATTTAAAAAAATATTATGAATGACTAAATATTTAATGAACGTTGTATGCGTCCAAAATAATTTTTCCGGGAATCACTTTATCTTCGGCTTTCTTTAACCCCGACGTCAGATTTTCCAAGTTTTTCCCTACCTATCATTTTCCCCTTAATATTTTCGGTGACATCCGTTAATATCGGACGTCGAGACAGCATTTATATGTTTACCGTTAAGGCTATGGAAGCATTCATACGTTGCCGTAAAGGCTATGGGGAGACATCGTGCATCATTGGCTAGACGATGTCACCAAGCACCGGCGCGGCGCCTAATTCTTCATCCCCCAATTAGAATTTATGAGCTTGCAACCATCATGCAGGAAAGGAGCCATTTATAAAAGAATTTTTTCTTGAATATCTTAAGAAAACTGTGTCGTTTGAGTTACCTACTTTTTAGATATTAGCGTGTAATTACCGATGTGTTTAAAGACCGATATGACCAGGGTATATCAGGGTTATAAAAATCGATCCCAACAAATTTTCGGTTTCTCCTAAATAATTCCACTCTCAGTAAGAATTTATCTTTGTGTTGTTACATTTATATTTATAAATTGAGAATAAAATCGTCAAAAAGTATTTTTACCACTAAAGCCCACCTATCACGGCGCAAGTTGTTAAGATAGTTTTTCTAAACTCAACGGCCTACAATTTATGTTGAATTTTGTGATATAGTAATTGAAAAGTACTTTATTTGTAGTTGCATGTAATTTTAATTTTAGGGTCGGCCTTATTAAAATCTTAAAGAGTTTTTATGCTACTAACCATGAGAAATAAGGATGGAGACCCAGCGCCATCCACAAGAAGGGATCAAACTAATGACATTAATATATGTACCTTATTTACTGGGCCATAATACCCTAAATATGCTCTTTTGTATTTTAAAATGCATTCTGAAATCGGCCTGTGTCTTATGGGCCGAGGGTAAAGCCGTGTTTTCATGTTTCCGATTATTCGTTGCCGTTAAAGGTGCCCATCTCTCTACTTTCACCTCAGACTTCGTTACGGCAGCGAGGTAAAGGTGCGTAATCCATCATTCATTTGTTTTTGGGATTCTGCTTCGTTTTTAATGAGCTCCCAAATACAATTGCTATTTTCGAGGATTAACTCCCGAAAATGCAATTGATATTTTCGTACATTAATGATTCTATTTACTTCCAATAATATTTTCAATATTTAAGGATGCTGATTGTATTTCTTTTCTTTCATAATCAAACTCGAACAATAACTGTGTATCTTATAAGCCGGTATGCCCTATGAGCCAGGAAATACGCTATTTAATTATCAACCTATAGCAATAGCTATCTGCATCCACATCACAAATATACCTCGTGACTCGAGACTTTCGCGGCTAAGTTCTCTGTGTACGTGCTCAGTAGCAATATTTTATATATTCATCTGCAGTAGCTACATTAATTATGTGAAGCATTGGAACAACTATGTGTTGATTATAAGCAACTCCCATTTTGAATATCGCTATTATTTCTTCCCTAAGTTTCTCGCAATTTAGGAGCGCACCTAAGGCGTTCTCGTACGAGAAACTGCGCACAAAATATTGTTGGAGATAAACTCTCAGAGAAGCTTTCACCGTGGGAAAAGACCTTTTGGATTGTAGGGTGGATAGGTTTAGTGCATTTTTTCACGACGCTTACAAGATCAGCATGGAAATCAGCGCTGAAAACTCGGAACCATATTTGAAACAAATCAAATTCAATAACTCTGAGCCTATATTTACACGATGCAAATTTCAGTGTGCTGTGGCTCTGATCGGGCATTTGCTGAACTACACAACCTAAATAAACTGCGGCATTAGTATAGTTGCTGGGCTTTCTTGAAAAATTCAGATCTGGTGAGTTTCAGCACGACAAGGAGGATATTTTTTTTGACCCCGCGCTGTATCTCAAGATCTGATAGAAGAGACATAATACGAGATTTAAAAATGCCGAACTGACAGGTACATATATTCGTTCTTTCCATACATCGTTAATAACAAAACTGTGAGCGACACTTATTGTATGACACTCCGTCAACATACACATCAGTCATTCACTTATGTCCTATCCCCACTCCCATTTCCCTATTTCGTCCTATTTTGTGGATGGTGTCCTAGCACACCCTGCCACATGCCTCTGCGCCGCCTCGCAGGGTAGTGCAGGATAGTATATACATGTAGATGAACCAGATCCCACTCTTTCCAATATCTTGATTGCGAATCCGTGTCCGAAACGAAGGGGACTAATCAAACTTCGACTTGATGCTAGAGCCATATTTGGCGAGCAAATGTACTGAGAAGTAATGAAGTTCGGATAAGTTATTTGCGAAGTAGTTACCCTAAGTCTATAGTAATTCATCAAAGTGGACATTTTAATTATATAAACAATTAGGAGATCTCAAAAGTGTCGCTACTTAAGTGGGCATAATTCTTTCGGGAAACTGGCACTCTGTGTACTTCCTGGAGTGCATCTCTATGCAAGCATTTATCTTCTATGAGGGCTGCCACTTCTCAAGAGCTGCTTCTACTCTCAAGCCCCCGTGGCCGATTTTTTTTTCAACCGAAGCGGCGAAGGTTCTGCCTTTCGCTCAAAATATCCGCCTGACCATTAAATCAGAGGACTTCCTCTCTTTGAAGATAGCAAGCATAAGTCTATCATAGAGAGACTAGACTGCAAAAGAGACACACATGGCGGGCGAGGTATTTCTTTAAATAAAGTCCAGAAGGGAATCTGTGTTTCGTCTGGGTATTTTGAGGAAAAGACCGCGGCGTCGTTCTTCTTTTATTTTTATGCTTGATTATGATCGATGTTTTGGAAAGAAAAGATCCTTGGAATATAATTGTAAGTGGTGGGTGAGTCAAGAGGCAAAAAATTAGAAGCGGAGTTTCTCAACGATATGTCCTATTTGCCTGTGTACTCTAGGCATTCCACAAAAAATCTTTTCTCTCCGTAAATTACTCATACTGTCGATGAATTTTAGGTCAAATAAATTGAGAAAATTGGCCTAAATATAATATAACGTTTCGTCGGCACGAATGGTATCAAACATTTAAGTTACTGAATTTGGGCTATATACCAAAGTGTGATAACCTAAAGTGTGTCAGGCAATAAAAAAATATTTTCGTAAAACGCGTCAACGTGTGAATTTACAATAATTTTACTTAAACTGTGATGAAATTTTTAAAACTGATGAATCGGTTTTAACTGGAAACTCTCAGCTAAATTTGTGTCATATCCATATCTATATAGATGTCAACCTAGTCTATCAACATAATTTTACGTAAATTGGGTTCTGAGTATTTCCGTTGAATCAAAGTAAATAATGACCATTTTTTCAGGTAGGTATTTTCATCCCTTTGAAAATGAAACATTTCCTATAGTACCTTTCAATGAAGCCAAACGATTTCAGTGACTTCATCAGTTATATTTTGCCGTTTCACTCTGTAGCCTCATTTTATTGGTAAGATGTACTCTATGATGGCTAGATGTGTATATGAATGTTCTACAACATACATTTCTAAATATTCAATAATTAGTATGCTCCGTAACTGCCACAAGTCCTACGGTCGGGAAGGTTGTTGGGAAACCGCAAGTCAAGAGTTGGACGCAATGGAAAGCAAACTATTTCCTAAATTAGAGAATTCTTGAAATTAATGTTAAATTAATATTACACCGAAGACGGTGAAATTTGCCATGAAAAAATCATTTGACTTGACCATCCGGGTGACGGTGAAATTGAAAATTTAACCGTCTTCGGTGTATAACTTCGCACCCGTGCGCGTGACTGCGTACCACATCATTTGTTTAATGCAATTTATGGAAATAAATTAATAAATTGTTAAAAATTTTAAGATATTCTCATTTTAATGATCATTTTTTTTTGCAAAATGTCACATGTTGAAGAAACATTCTCTCTTTGAAAGTAATAATTTATTCAATCTGTGGTAATACTTTAGCATATTTTTAATGTTGGAATTAATAATTATAAAATTCCAGTAAGTGAAACTTGGTAATGTCCATAGATTAATTTTCTTGTACAACGCGTTTCGACGCTAAGGCGTCATCATCACTGCGATATTCCACAGAGGAAAAAGCATTTGCTTTGACCGGTATCCCGATCAATGCATATTTTATTTTTCCTCTGTGGAATATCGCGCTAATGTGCACTTGCGGGTGACTCCGTGCACGGTCAATCCGTGGCTAGTCCCGGTATACTAAATAAATGCGTAATCATCACTTAGAGGTACAGATTGTATCTGATGATGACGCCATAGCGTCTAAACGCGTTGTACGATAAAATTAATCAGTGGGCATTAACAAGTTTTATTTATTGTGATTCACAATATTTTTCCCACATATTTTGCCAGGTATCGTTGAAGATATAAAAATTGTATTGGATTTCAGTAGTGTTTTCAGGAACCTTCAAACAGTTATAGGCCAAAATAGAGAATTCTGAGGTGTATAATTAGGCATTTTTCCGGGTCTTCTCCGTCGTGAGAGAATTTTAATTCCATGAATTTTCCTGAGTGTGGTTATACTTTTTTTTGCGATATCATGCCTTCTAATTATCATATATTTTTTCACACGTGTAGTTCCACAGATGCAGCTTCATTAATTCCTAGAAGTTGTTTTCTCCAAATTTTAATGAGTGATAAAATACTCGAGGAAACTTACTAAAGGAAATATTTGTACGCTTTACATTTTATTGCTTTATTTTTGCCTCTAGATTTCTCATTGACCTCTTCCGTTCTGCATGTAATTTTTACTTACATTTTCAAAACCTCGTTAACGCACCATTTTTTATCACGGTACCTATATAACATGCTTGTCATCCTTACAGAAGATTATTGAGCGGAGCGTTTTTCCCTTGTGTTACCCTTGATGGCTGTTATTTATTAGTTCAAAGAGAATAAATTAGAAATTCCTAAAACATTAGGTCATTTTATCCCCCTTCCTTTTAACCTCATGACCTTATAAACGAGTGCTTGTAAAATAACGGTAGAACGAAAGTGTTTTCCATTCAACAACTGGTTGTCAGCGTTGTTCAGTTTTAATCGTATTGACCAATTGGACCGCATAAGCGTCAAACGCATGCTGATGATGGAAGCTGTTCATCATCCACTTAATGGCACCATTTAGTGTTCTCCCCCGCTGCCTTTAGCACATGCGTGTCCTCATCAATCTACGGAACAGCCGAAATGCTTGTGCGGTCCAGTATGTTGGCCCAACGCACCACCCACTTGTACTCCACCACTCATTCACTTCAGCGATACACATTTGCATCAGCAACACGCATCCTCATTTGAATACTTCGAATGCATATGTCAGATACGCCCTCAGTGGAGAAAGTTGCATCCACAGTAACTACGAGGCACGTGACGTCAGACACGGGATATCAGCCGATATAGCCCGGCAAGTCTCCGTTTAGGCTGTTTGAGCTAGATTTTCCCTAGTAATAAGAGAGACTATAATCGAATTTTATTTTTAAATATAAGCGGCTATAAGAATCATGAAGTAAATATTTTAATATTAATGACGAATAAACTTTCAGTTTAAGCGAGATGATTCCCTACCCATAATAGAAATTATATTCCATTTATTTATATATGCTTCTATGAGAAGCATGAAGCAAATATTGTTATATGGACGACGGAAAAACTTTGTTGCATAACACAGAAGATCTAGGTATTTAACAAAATATACATATTTAAGTGTTCTACTTGACTTATTTGTTTCACACGGTACGCTGCAAATGCCTTCATAACTGAGAGTTGTATTTTGAATGAAGTACTACGGTGAATAATTTATTGTTTTAAAAATTGTTAAGAAAGCATACTAACTACTAACCGTTAAATTTCTGATGCGATTTATGAGTCAGAACATCCTCAATTTTTTAATTAATTTTTTCAGTGGTGCATAGCAGTACTATTTCCAAAAAATGGCTGGTTTAAAAAAAACTGTTGCCAGTTTTGGCAAATATCTCGAAACGTTGTGTGGTAAAGGGTTTATAATTTAGTATCATTGGAAAAATGATATGTTTTCATCCCAATGAAGTAAAATTGATTGAATTTTATGAGAAGTGATATTTCGCACAAACTGCCTTGCCATGTCGATTCATTATTTTCAACCATAATGGCTTTAAAAAAACTCTACTTTTCCGCACAAATTAATTTTCAACTATCAATTTCAGCGGGTAAAACCTCATTTTCCGCTACCTTCGATCGGAGAAATAAATTTGTGAGAAACTGTAAAAGGTTTTTTTTCGCCGTTATGGTTAACATAACTTACTTTCACAAAGTTACCCCTGATGTAATCATATCAGTCATTGGGTAAAAGGATTTGCGTCCTTCAAAAGGTTTTTTCATGCAACTGATAACGGGTGTTCTCAATAAATGAAAATAAAATGTTCCATCTTTACATGCATGCCTCATAAATTCACAGAAATAAATATTTTTGAAGGTAACCTCGTATAGGTACTGGGCATAAAATAACTGCAAAAACTCGAGGATAAGAAAGCCGTCCAAATGACTTTTTCCAGAGCTTTGGTTGATTCAGAGCCATATTTTAAACTATATTTGCAGCATAAATTTTAATGGCAATAATGTTGGAAAGCACTATTGGAAACTTGATTTGACTAGCAGTATCTAAGTCTAATTTATGTTGCTCACGATAAGAAGATTTTTTTAAACGCTTTGTAGAATCAGCGGTAAAACTTCTAATTTTATAATGCTGTATTCGCTCATAACTGATTCCTTTCGTGAAATCGTGAAACATAAACCTTTAACGAAATAGAGACAGATCTATTTACAATAAAACATCTTATAAAATATATCAAAGAATGCAATAAAAGTTATTTACAGGATTTGTTGAATGTCGTACATTATATTGGAAATATGAATGAATCCAGGCTAAATTTAAGATAATTTTTCTTCCGAAAGCTAAAAATGTAGCTAATGAGATTTGATATGAACTGTAATCCCATGATAATTCCGTTCATTGAGGCAAACCTCTATGAGTAAGATTTCTGAAAGAAACCATAGCCTATTTTTCGAGGAATATCAGCCATCTTTGATGCACAAAATTAGATGCTCGCTTATTGAGTCGCTCATTGTGTGGTAATATTTTAAACCATGGTCTAAACAATTACCACATGCACATGAACCCTTAGTATCCTTCACTGAATAAAAAGAAGGGGTTTACTAGTGAAAATAAGCTAGTAACTACTATATAATAGCATACGATAGCTTCGTGTATTTTGGAGACTAAAGAAAGAGTATATTTCCCAATATTAAACCACAATTAAAGGTAAAGTTGTGGTATCTAAGCAGACCCAATTTTCTTCAATTATATTCATGTACGTAAAATGCTTTCAAGACTATCATAAGATAAATAATGAAAACGTTAGCGTGGCATATATTAATGGTAAAAGCTTTGTATTTGAAACGGTAGAGTGTATGGTATTTGCTAAGAAATGGTCCGATGCGATGTAATATGGCGCACATGAGTAACAAATTCTGAAGCAGTGTAACGTGTTTGCATCCAAAAAAGTAAAAAATGAGGCTAGATGAAACGTTAGGGCTGGGCTTAATTTCTAAAATGATGTACAATTCGCTGAACGAGGAGCATGTGCAATATTTATTCCTCATGTATAAGTATTGAACATGGCATCAAATGTTCCAACGATCTCAAATATAAAATCCACATGTATATGCGTCAACCGCTGGCTGGCTAAATTGCCTTTAAGTGCGGCATAAATATTTGAAGAATTCATGTCGTCCAAAACACCTTCTCTATCGTCTGACGTCACCGTACCGTAACACTTCTTTAATCTACGTGTATTTCAATGGCAAGGATCTACTCAAACTCGTTCATTGTATTCCTAAGGGAGAAAGGAACTATTATTTTGGTCACTGTATTGCTCTTGTTGTTCGAGTGTACCTCGCGTAATTTTTCAGGTGTGTTGTTACCCGACGTTTCGTGGCCAATCTGAAACAGTAACAGCACACCTGAAAACGTACGTGAGATACACCCGAACAACAAGAGCAATACAGCTACAATGACCCGCGAAAGCTTCAACCAAGAATTATTTTGGTCACATTGGTATTTAAAAGAAAACTCAACTAAACAAGATAGTGCGTCGTATTATGAATAGTGGAGGCGTACCATTCCGTGATGTAATCCGCCGGATTCTCAATGACGTAGCGTTTTTATTGCCGCAAAGTGCGCGAGATTTTCAACTAGGTACAGTCCTCGCGAAAGCTTACGGCCTTTAGATGCGCAGAACAGAGGGGGTGAAATGTGTGGGAGGGGTAAGAGAAAGAAACGGAGGGGAAAGTGAGCGCGTGGTAGGCAGAATGACCAACATAGTGTCTCAGCGTAGTAATGTAATTCCGAGCCGTATTGGACAATTCGACTCGTCGCGGAGCATGGAGCAGGTAGCCGACCCTTTCACACCATACCTCGTTCCGCGGCCGGGGCTGTGGAATAGATAGTCTTACGCGATGTCTCACAGCTGGGCATCTCAGTTACTTTAAATACATTAACATTTATTCAACATTAATAAAATAACATGTGTATTCGTGATTCCGCTGAAACACTGAATAAGTAGACTCCAAACTTCGTGCAAATCCGTTGATTTTCAGAAACATTGATAAAATTTTCAGCCGCGTGAAATTCTGTAATCCATATTTGAGACATACATCATAAAATTACGAAATAAAAGTGCATTCTATATTCTTCTTTTGCTTAGCTAATGCATAGAATGGAATCGGATTTTGATTACCACTAGACTATAATGTCAGTCACTGAAATAAGAAAATAAAAAGTACTTGAAGAGATAATTTAATAAATTGGCACTATGAAAATGTATATTCGATGAGTAAATGAGACATTGAGAACACAAAAGAGTAGAAATATAAGAATATATATTCTAGATAGAAAGAGAGAACATATACACTTTATGCAAAAATAAATTGGATAATTTCCGTAATTAATTTTTTTTAAACGAAAATCGCAAGTAATACGAATGTGATATTTGTTTTTGTATAATATTTTGGAAAAAAGTTAGTACTTTTTGCAACTATAAGTCCACTTGCCAGACATCGGCCTGAGATCCCCTGGCCGTGACCCCCTGGCGCGTGCTCAGGTACAAAGGGACGACGCTCCGCCCACTCCATAACCCACTGCGGCGAATAGCTGGGGGCATTCAAATTCATTGAAGGCATATGATAAATTTCAATGTTGGCAACGAAAATCGTAAACATTAGCCCGCTGGTGCTACCCTCCCACCCGCGGCAACCGGTTTTTAGAAAATAGACCCTTCCAGTCCCAAAATCGTCTACTGCGCAACGCCGTAAGCTTTCGCGAGGACTGTATATCTTCATGAAACGAAGTCATTTATCGCCCAAAAATTTGTCCAGCGCATTTAAGGTGATTGGATCAATATTTTTTCTTTCTAAAGATTTGTGTGAAACTTCGCTTACGCGTTCTCATTAGTGATATCTATTGCTCAAATGAAAAAATTGCACTCCGCCAGATTGCTTTTTTAACACTTAGCCTCATGGCATATGAGGTGTATTTCTTGGCTATTCGATTATATATGAACAGATTTTCTTATGACGCGAAATGATGCAATTCAAACTACTATATTGGTTGATACTAAATATCAAGGTTTCGTGTGGAGTCAGAGGTTCGAGAAAATATGTTAGAATAAAATGTTTGCCTAAATTTCGAATACCGTACGAAAAGTTGAAGTCATAACAGGCTTTAATTAATTAATCCATGTATCTACTCATCCCACCGTTACCGCTCCAGCCACCTTAAGACTGAATTTCACAAGAAACGTTTTTTTTTAACTAGGCTCGTTGGCGTTTCTTCTTGGAAAGGCAAGGAGTTTGCGGTTAGCACGCCCAGGGGTGGCAAACGAGTGAGACTCCGAAGGATATACCGTGAGGGATGGATTCATATAAGGTGTTGGCGGCGTATGGGGAGGTATTAGGCGCGGCTGTAAAGGGAGCGGCCCCCTCACGTGAATACGACATCTATCGCCACCCCACCCATATTTGATTCATATCCTCTCAAGACCACCTTTGCGATACCATACCACCTTCATTTCGGGACGCCGCGGCTCACATTTTCGACTCTGTCGAAATTTCGACATGATTCTCCGTTATTATAGTACTACTTTCCCATCGATTTATAAAATATTTCAGACAAAATACTGAAGAAATTGAATAATAAATTGACGCAGAGAATCACCATTGGAGAAGTACAGAAATATTTTTTATTTATGCAATGCCAAAATAAAAAAACAATTACATGAATTTGAGAACTCCTAAGGATACCCTGTGCTGGGGTTCCCCTTAACAATACCATTCAATTTAAATTTATACATAACAGGTACTATTTCTGATATAAGCATACCTAAGCGGGTACATATATTTACATTGAAAGCAAATATAGAATAGGAAGAAACATTTCTTCATTACATCGTTAGTCTTTAGATGTTTATTTTTTTCATTTCTCTACATATTTTTACACACACTCAAATGTGCCTATAGAATTACGTGTGCATGCAATCACGCACAAATATCAATTACCATATTAGCATTTACAAAAATAATATCAAAGAACAAGTGGTATTACAGTACATTTAAACAAAGCATCTAAATTTTAATTCAAGCCCAATATAATTCTTATTTCATGTATATTACAGAAAAATATTTCTACATCCTTTAAACTACGTAGCGTTTTTTTATCTCTATTAGTAGAAAGATTAGGAGAGAAAAAAGCATGATGAAAATTAAGAGAAGAAGAAATTTATTAAGGTGGATTTGGTCTCAGAGTAACTTATTCCAGAAATTCTGAAAACTGATATGTAACATCATTGAAGCTCGTTCCATAAACTGAGATGACAAAATGGGTTTCCAGGCTAGTTTTATTGTAATTCAGCCTTGTAAAAGTACATTGTTGCATGGGCTCTTATGGAGATTGCTCAGATAACGGCATAAAATCGTTAATTTGAACGAAAAAGCATATACAACCTTATAATATACTTAAATACTTGGTGTACGTATACGAAAATCGTATGATAGAATTAAAAATGTTGTCCTTTCAGTCATCTGGTAGTAAAAATGTCAATCCCATGTTATGAGTGCATGAAATTTAAGGCGGTTGGTTCTATGCCTGTGCTAACGAGCTCGTTTCAGACGTTTACCTTTTCTCCAGTAACGGCTTCACGGTGATAGCTTGAGACTTGCAATGTTTTTCCTCGGTATAAAAAGTTATTTTTTACAAAAAGAGTCATGCTATAAACAAAATAATTTTCTCGTTGAGCTGTTGAGTATTTTTTTAAGAAAAAGCGAAAACTTTCATGTCCTGGTAATATTTGTGGGAGAATTACGACGCGACGCAACGGCTAGATTCCGGAATTAAGATTTTCAACTCACTTAGAGCAAAAACGACCTTTTTCTACGTACAAAATTAGCAGTTATTGATGCTGTGTTTGTATTAAGGCTAGAGCAAGGGAAATCGTTCAAGCCTGCATTGCTCTCTGAACGAGTGATCCGAGGAAGTCTGGCGAGCGAAGATGACCCAGGGCGGACCGGCCAGGGCGGGCGGCGGGAATCCACGCACAAAACAAAAAAGAGCAAAAGGCGAAAGCTGCACCGAATTAAATGCTTTTCTTATGGAAATAAAATTTAATTAAGAAGAGGGCCCACACAGGGGTCCCTGGGTCGCTTGGACATTTTCTCATACAGCTTTTTAATCCTTATAGGTCCTAAGGAACATGTGTACCAAATTTTGTTTGAATCCGTCAAGAGATATGGAAGTCTATAGCGTTCAAAAATTGGAATTTTAGTTTTGTCTGTAAATATAGATTTACAAAAACATCGGCAGTGATTATTGTGTGCCTACAAAATGCTACCTTCCGGGAGATTACCAAGCTCTTTTTCTGCGCATATTGCCCCATTCATCGGGAGCTGTTCATACCAAGGTGTTGAAGTTAGCGCAGATCGGAGCACGTCACCGCACACGAACGACGTCGAATGGAGCGATATGTGCTGGCGAAACGTTTGGTAGCCTACCGGTATGTAGTATTCTTTAGAATAATACACTTTCCCCAAAAAGTCGGTGGTATTCCATAATAAAAAGGATTTAATGAGGGTAAACATTAACAAAACCACTTAACAAATAGCACACATGACCCGAGTTTCAACGCTTTAGCGTGATGATCAGGTCATTTGATAGTAATTTGATGTTTTAAAAAGACAATTGGGCTTTGTAAATGAATATTTTAACCCTGCCTCTTCCCCCCATCCTCACAGCCGTTTTCCGCTTAGCCCTCTCTCCTCCACCGAATATCCCTCTTCTTACCTTTCCCCTCTGATCTTCTACCCCCACCCCACCCACCACCCTACTCACCTCCTACCCTACCTCTTCCCTTCCCCTATCCTTCTATGGTATATATTACGGATTTGAAAGTTGCCAAAATCACCTGATGATGACGCTAAAGCGTTGAAACCCGGGACGTGTGAGTTTCAAGGTGTGTCCGGAAAGTAATGCAATGTTTTTAGTGCTGGTACTTAAAATGGTCGCAGAGCATTTCTAGCGGTTGGGTTAGGTGGGGAGGGCTTTCAGCTTCAAAATGATGCCCTTGCCAGTCTGCTCCTAGCAATTGGGGCGTCAGGATTTCTGACTCCGCGCACCCCTGTTGAGTGCCTGTGTCACGAAACGTGATGGAATCGTCACTCGAGCAACGTTATGCGATAAAGTTTTGTTCGAAACTGAATAAAACTCTTGCGGAGACCCAAAAATTGGTCGTGTAAGCTTACGGGGACAGTGCTCTATCATATTCTTAAATTTCGAAGTGGTTGAAATCGTTTAAGGAAAGACGGGAAGAGGTGGTCGACGAACCCCGCGCTGGACGGCCGTCAATCAGCACAACCGACGACAATTTGGCCAGTGTGTGCGATCTGTTAAATTCTGACCGTTGGTTGAGTGTCCGGATGATTGCAGAAACTCTCAACATTCCCAAAACAATTATACACGAACTGGTGACTCGTATTTATTAAGTGGTACTGTAAATGTTTACCTTCATTAAAGCATTCTTAAGGTTAACAATAGTCGCGGACTTACATTTTGTGTACCTGTAGTCATCGAATTCGTTCTAAATATTTTTTTCAAAACTGAAATCTTTTTACCACAAAAAAATTTAAAACATTACATTTACCATGTTTGACGCCTTTACTGAATATCAACACAAAAACAACGATTATAGAAGTTCTCTTATTGTTTAGCGCACATCAGCTCTGCTCCCGATCCGTTTTTAAGTGCGCTGCCTAGTGCACAGGGTCTAAAACGAATGAAAAGCATGTGCGATGTTGTGTTTCAAAGTGAGCAACGCATTAGAACAAATGGAAAGCTCCCATATTAAAAGAATTTCTCATTATGTATTCCAGTATTAATTTGAGTTTATACCTCGACCATTTTCGACGTTATGCACGCGTCATTATCAAGAATACTGCAAATTGATATTTTGCTATCACAGTCATCCAATTCAGGTAAACCATCTCAGTTATTATCACATTCAGTACGAGTCTGGCCCAATCTTACATAGTGAAACGGACAACCAGTGCTTGGACGTACATTTGGGGGTAAGTCGGTAACTTTTGTTGACCGTCGGCAAACTTCAATTGTCTCCTTTGCGGGTGAATTGACATAGTCGAGTCTATAGACAGAGTATATCTTTACTCTGTGCTATAGACCTCATTGTCGACAACATGGCGGCCACTGTTGAACTAACCTCACAGTTTTTAGAACCCTTTACCGCAGCGGTAATTGGCATGGATCATTTTTTCTCTTTATAGAAATGTTCGTCTAGTTTGAGAGAGCGACCATAAAAATTTTGCAAACCTCGAGTTAAAATAAATGCCGCTAGAGCTAAAAGTCTGTGCACTCAATGCGCACTTCAACCCTAATATTTATCGACGGTCGAAAGTTTTGGCGATTTTGACTATAATGTAAAACACTTTTCACGCTTTTTTTAACGTACAACCGCTTGACCCGGTCCTAAAATTGTCGGCAGTCGATAAAAATGAGAGTAAAAATGCACATTAGATACACACAGACCTTTTGACCTTGCGGCGTTTAGTTTCACTCGAGGTTCCGGAATTTTTAAGGGTCACTCTCTCACACTAGACGCACGCTTCCACAGTTAGAAAACATAAAATTCATGTCAATGCCCACGGCGAAAAAAAAGTAGTAAAACTTTGAGGTGAGCTCAGCGCCGCCCGCCATCTTGTCCAAAGTGATTTTCATATACTCGCCAATGTCCATTTTGGTCACATGGGAAACAATTTACGTTTTTCGGCGATCGACAAAAGTTACAGTACTTACCCCGGTAAAAAAATTCATAAAACAAATGAGATTCGTGTCTGAAATGAATGGAAAGCAAGTGAACTGTTGTGTTGCCAAGTGAGAAACGCAACAAAGTGAATGAAAATATCCCATTGCATCGTTCGCTTGGGCCGTAATGCGCTGATGTGTTACGATCTGCGCTAACTTTGACTGAAAAGCTCCCACTGTTATACCGAAATCCACTTCCACGGGTAAAGCCGCCTTTAAGAGTGTGAGGATAGCACCACGGTTGGAGAACGTAATCCAGAAATTGCGCCCCTTCGAAAAAAAAACATGTTGGAGCGAAAGCTCTGGAAAGAGTCGACTCGGATGAGTGCCGATATTTCAAGGCTGACGCGCGTTGGATCATTAATCTGCGTTAGAAGTGACCGCTCCCCATGGTCCGAGGAAATCCGCAGGATATCCATGAGACACTTGACTGAAAAATGTTAGTGTTTAAAAAAAAAAAGGTGCCGTCCCAATTGAAAACTCCGGAGCGGAATTACGCAATGGAAAGCTGTAATCGTTAATTAATGGCCCTTCAATTAAATTCGCGAAGACCAGGTCGTGCTTTTGCTGAATTTTATTGTATGGTCGTTCTGGTTACACAGTCGTAAGAGAGATGATATACCTACACAACTCATTACACCGAGATTAAGTTGGTAATTCTCTTGGAACTACCTTGTCCTACATTATGTAAAAAGTTAACCCTAATACTACACCAACCGTAGAATATCCCATGCTAAGAAAGAATGCAAGATTAAGAGCAAATACTGCGTTCAAATAAGATAGAACTATAAATGAGGAAACAGTATGTGAAAGTATTAGTGTGGACTTGGGGAGCGTTGCACTCTATGGATCGGAAACATGACTCATTGGAAAACAGACCAGGAAAGACTAGTAGTATTCGAAACATGGTGTTGGAGAAGGATGCTTAAGACGGATGGAGTGATGGACGTATAATATAAGAAATAAAGAAGTATACAGAAGAGTAGAAGAGATGACGATATGGAACACAATACAGAAAAGAAGTACATGTTTTGGGCACACTCTGAGACAGTGGGTTTGTGAAGAATGTAATTGAAGGAAAAATAGAATTAAAAGTCCCAAGAGTAAGGACAAGTAAATTGATCAAGTATAGAGAAAAGTACATAAAAGAACTACCAGGTAAGTAGGGGAATTATCTTTAGATAGGGAAGGATGGAGGACTTCAGTCAACCAATCTTAGGATTGAACGACCAATGAAGTCGCCTAAAATTGCAACGTTTTATGTAGTATTCTCAATAACCGGAGCAGAACAACAAGCAGTTTTTTTTTGTAACCGAAACTTGAGCAATTTTCAAACTTTGCACGTAATTAAATGTCGCCACTCCGCATAAAATAGGATACTTTTGAAATTAAGTTGTCTTCGGGCAAATGTAATAGGATTGATTCATTAGAATGAAATTACTTAGCAGTTTTCCGCATTTATTTAAACTTTTTTACGGTTTAAAAAAGTGGAAAACTGCTAAGTAATTTCATTCCAGGATACTTTTTGTTCACCCTGAAATCTCGGTCACCTTAAGTCAAATAGAAGTGTATGGCTGTCTGCATTTATGTTACGGATATGCCTCGTTAGGAAATCGATCGCTAAAAATTTTCCCGACTTTTTAAGTATTTTTTGAGTATTTTTAAGGAATTTTTGAGTATTTTTTAAGTATTTAAGTATTTTAAGACCCGCTAAGTATTTTTTGTGGCAGTATGATTGTGGCAACTTGAGCGGCTAAAGTTTGAAATGTGCAACATTGCATGAATTTTTGAAGCAAAATTTTTGAATTAAATGTTTGTGAGCTAGACATTTTTCATTGCAATTCAGTGGGAAAAGTAATTTCGAAGCAATTATTTGCTCCATGTTGTGCATTTCCATTGACCTTCCTTCTCTTATTAAAGATTTTATGAATGAAGAGGAAATGGCGTCAGCAAATAAAATGTACCTACATAAAATGTACATGCATAGTGAAAATAATCACGGAATCCTTTTCATTTTTTATAGGCTAAGAATTTTTTTATAATTCTCATAAATATTAGTTCTGTTCCATTTCATCCCACTTAACGTAGATAATACCAACTTAAGTTATTTTCACCCTGCCAAACGTTAGTGGTTCGTGCTGAAAAACCAAGATCCATCTTTTGTCTGTCATCACAGATATCGATTGCATAAGCACCCATGAGGAAAAACTCCTAACTTTCTTGAGTGAATGGCAGTTTTAAGTTTCACCCCATCGCATCGTTTCGAAATAAGACGAATGAGTGCCCCTAATTATATATTTTTTGCCATCTCTGTCCTTTTTCGCCGATTCCTTGAATTCCCCAGCGTCAACATATGGCTCTTCTATAGATAGGCTGGAAAGTAGGGTACAGTTTTGAAGGATTCTTGGCACGAAACTGACGCGCAGTCATGTTGAATGAAGTAAATCAGTAGATTCAAGGAGAAATTTAAAAATACTATTTTGCCAGTCACTCTGCTGATTGGGCATTCTTTATGAACTCGCGGCATTTTCGTTTCAAAATTCTTTGAATAAGTTTTCAAATATAAATTTAGTAGTAGAAGCCTTCATCTTTGTGATGCCCCAAAAGCGACGACGTTAAATACCCCAAGAAAAGTGGTTATGTCTAGAATTTTTGCCAAGAATATCCTAAATATTTCAAAACATGAGGAAAATCGATTGGTCTGGTCTTTTATGATCCGATGAACAAATCTATACTTTCAGGACATCTTCACTTCTCGTTTTCATGTCATTTGAATCTTAAACTTTTGACGAGCAAAATATTAAAAAATAAAATTAATACTAATTCTGAAATGTTACATAAAGCTCTGGAATTTGGTGATAATGGCACTCTTTCGGCGATTTGGTCATCATCTTCAAATGGTAAGAGGTAATGGAAATAAAATTAAAATAATTTCAATTAATTCCTGACTCACGATCCTTCTGTTTTAAATTTTTATAATGTGGAACACTCATTATGGATGGTGGGATCTCAGAAAAACATAGCGTCACGCGACACCCGACTCCAGGACGGAATGTCCGCATAGAACATTTCAGTACGTAGTGCGTAACCTTCTAGTCATTGCGTTCTCACGAATCATCATAGAGTATGTATTTATAGAATGGGCACGTATTATGGAAATGTGTGTATATTTATGTAATTTTAGAGCTTTAGGAAGAACTTCTGAAGACAGAGGCGGCTCCAGACCAGAGGTTCGGGGGAGGGGTCCCGTCCAGTGCCAACCACTGGCTCTGGAGTTTTGAAATACTTCACAGGAAAATGGGAGTCCGGTGGTCTCGTCCCGGGAAATCGTAACAAAATATGTGTAAAATGAAAAATGAACTCTTAATAACTTAAGACACATGCCTACCAACGTACTTCTCAGCATAAAATAATTTTGGCTTTTAGTTTTAGGTATATGAAAAAATAAATGAAATATCCGGGTTTTGGGGGGGCAATTACCCCTACCCCCCTTGGAGCCGCCAATGTCTCAAGATGCAGTGGTGCATTGACGACCTGTGTGCTTTTTCACGATTATTAATTGTTATTTCATCATATTTGGTTACTTCATGTTATGTTTCGCGCTACGTGATGTTACATCAAGTGGCAGAGGAGCGTACACGATATGTTGTTTCTCGGGATTATAAACGTTTTGTCAATACACCGCATGTACCTCCTAGTGGTGGGTCGCGGGAAACGGTATTGTACCTAGCTTTCAAGGTAGTCTTTTCAGGAGGGATCCTAGTTCGAGTAGAACAGTAAAAGCGGGCCCAGAGTATTGCATTGTTTTGTTTTTTCCTGTGGCATACTGGCGAAAATGTGCCTAAACTGACCGGTAGAACGCCGTAACCGTAAGCAGGGAAAGCTGCACGTGGCGCGGGCTGGTAACCTTGCATACTCTACTACAACTCACCGCGATGTATCGAAGAGTAGCCTCGAACAGCCGAAGCCACGATGAACGGCGTGAGCTGTGTAAGGCTGACGTATCAATAAATGCGCAAGGTGATTCGAACTGCAATGAATTGCCGTTGTCATTATTCACCGGTATACAGTAACTCCGTGATAACTTCTAGAAATCGTGCGTTTCATCGCATTGATTGTGAATACGATCTGGTACCGACAACATAATGAGAAATTTATATGGATGAAGTGACATTGTATGAAGAGTACGTGTGCCAAAGATGCAGCCGAGATCGATTGTTTCAACTTATCGATCTTCTTCGATACACCTCTTTCATCTCTCGGTCAAAATATCATTTAAAACCTCATTTCCGAATCTCTCTGTCTCGTAGTCACTTCATATATTCTTACTCTACGATAGCATTAAAAGAATATCAGGTCCTCACCTTTTATTATTTCCGCGGGCACTGTGGAAGTGTTCACCGAAATCGAATGAGCCATACCATTCTCTCAAGGCACCGGGAACATCAGTCACATTTCAGTCCCAGCGTCGGAACCGCGAGACCTTTGACCCCCCCCTCGCCTTTTGTTCAAGGCCTCATGCATACATATTAAGGTATGATGGCTCTCCTTTTTCAGTTTCCAACGTGACGTGCGACAGCCAACTCTGGCAATGTCAACAAAGGGATAAAGGTGCTGATGTGAACGTTGATGGGCTCAAATCCCCGTCCAGTACCAAGCGTTCACTCAAGTGGATCTCATGACATGGAGATAAAAGAGCAAACACCCAAATGTATTATTATTTTCAAGAAAAAATGAGATCAACCGAAGAACGTTTCCACGAATCCATCGCGTCATTTTTGTCGGAGTGAAAAAGAATTACAATGTTAAAATAATAAAGAATTTCTAGCGCAAAGCTTTCCTTCCTTGATTTAAAAACAAGAAGAAAATTTATGATGGCCTGTTTCATGTATTTCCCATTTTTACAAAATGAACAACGGTATTTCCGAATGGTCCTTTCCTCTTCTACTTTTCTGTAAAATTCTCAATTTTTTTATTTTATCCTTCCATTTGATCTTCAGCATCCGCCTCCAATACCAGGGGGCCTATTATGTAACTCATAACTCCGGAATTACGGAGAGGTAGGAGCTATAATGGCCGCCATAGCTCTTTTGTCTTTTATAGAACTGAAAATAACTCCAATCGGAGTTATTAGTTGGAGTTATAAGGGTGGTCCTAGGGTTGGCATTTTCAAACCTCTGAGATAACTCCGAATCGTAACTCCGATTGGAGTTAATGCCAGTTCTGTAATGTCCAAAGGAGCTATGGCAGCCATTATAACTCCTTACTCTCCGTCACTTCGGAGTTATGAGTTACATAACAGGCCCCATGGTTTCGAAAGAGTCTATTGCAAGAAAGGACTAGCCATTCCTAAATTTGCTCAATAATAAAAACGCCATGTATTTCGTTTTTTATGATTAATATCCGAGTGCGAATTTATTTGATACTTTTTGTCTCATTTTCGCGTGTGTACTGACGATTTTCTCTCTTCTCCCACGTGCTCAGGTTGGCTGGGGGCCATGTCAACGGCGGTGGCACTTTTCCTATCTCCGGTGACCATCGCCTTCTGTCGTCGGAAATCGACGCGAGTAACGGCTGTGCTGGGCGGTCTAGTGACGGCGTTGGGCTGCCTATTCTCCTCCTTCGCGTCGCAGTTCCACCAGCTCTTCTTCTCCTACGGAGCCGTCGTCGGTAAGTCCTTCTTAGCCCTCCGGCAAAACCTATTCACTCCCTCCTCATTCCGTGCTCCTATATTCTTCCGCCCTCCGAATTATTTACCGGTTTATAAAATATTTGATTCTTGTTCCCATTCCCTACATTTTTCGCTCATTTTCCCCACAAGTATTGTCAATTAAAGCAACAAGGATTTCTTCAGAACATATGGACGACTTTCTCATTCATGCGGAAGATTCAGAAAGAATTGTTGCCTTCTTCCATATTTGAAAAACATAAATGACATGTCATATTCATACGATGACTCAGTCAGAACAAAAATCAATAATTCAATTTTGAAGAGACCTTATCTCAGCGTCTTGTGCCATCTTCAAGCTCTTGAGCTCTGCGTTCCAATTTTTGGGAGCGAATAAATTTCATATTGCGTTCGTCTGTTTTGAAGCCATTCAGTTTGCGTCTATTTTTACTAGGTAGCTTGTTTCATTTCCTCTCAAATTTTTATTTGGCCCTCTTACAGGCGTGGGTGTTGGTCTCACAAGAGATACGTCAACTCTGATGGTTTCCCAGTATTTCAAGAGGCGGAGAGAATTGGTGGAGATCTTCATAGTGGCCGGCAGTGGCATAGGCCTCGCGCTGATGTCGGCATTCATCAAAGCAGCAGTTGGGTGAGTCAAACTATTAGGAGGATAAACTACTTAAGTTAATAACATTGAATTTAAATCAAAGTTTATTAGAGAAAATTGCATAAATATCCCATATACTAGATAAGCAACACGTTTTCAGACTAGATGGTATGTGATCAAAAATATCCATGGTGGAGTATGGTATCTAGTATATAACTGTAAGCAATCAGAACAATAGAACTAATATTTTATAATATTTACCTAATCAATGTGTTTCTGCTATTATAATAAAAATCCAAGTATTGCAATATGTTTCGGAAAAAGGTCTTTTTATCATGATGTATATTTTTATCATGTATGATGAATATCATCAGAAGTAAAGGTTTTGCATTTTTGAATTGATTGAGAATGAATTTTCCATAACGGTAGAATGATTTTACATATTTTTATTCATTTAAAGAACAACAACTGGAGGACAAGTGTTAAGGAGCAGGAGAATGCGATGAAGAAAGGTTTTTCCGAGGGAAGCGGAAATATTTGAAGGCAGTAAAACCTGTTAGGAAAGGGTAACAGTGCTGAGTAAGACTTTTTAACACGGCACGTGTGAGGAAAGAATTCAATTAAGGATGGGGCGAATATTCTTCCGCTCGGAAACACTTACGCTGTGGTGATATTCGATTCCTTAGTTTACTGAGTGATTTGAAAAAGTGGCTGTTTAAAACAGCTACTAGTTACAAGACGTTTTGCATCTGCTACTTTGACGGCTACTTCTGTAAAACATCCAGCTGAAACACGTGGATATGAGGGTCGTCGGTAGAAACGTCAAAAAAAATAAAGATTACTTAGAAAAAAGGGCACCAGTTTATTCTTTAAGTTAAAACAAAAATAACTATTGCGGGCGATCGGCGAGCCAAGGAAAGGGACAATGATAGGGAAGGGAAGGCGTGCGCGGTACCTGTGCGAGTGGTGATCTGGTGAAGCAGCGTCGGCTCGTCTCTCCAACGAACGCACTCCCGGTCGTCCTCACACGAGGAGTTCGTGGCCAAAAATCAGCCCGGGGGCAGGGTGTGTGTCCCTTTTATACCTAGCCCCCATAAGGCTAGCCCCACAGGCCAGCACAAGACAGTCCTGTTTAACAGGCAGGGTGCCTATGTGCCAAGCGGTGGCGGTGGAATCCACCCGCACTCCGCACTCTTCCTTTCACTCAATGCTCGTCGAGAAGGCCATGACCTCATGGACGGCTCATCCTCCCTCGCTTCTCCCTGTTTTTTTTTAATTTCTGCCAGGGAATTCCCTCGTTGCTCGCAGTACTCTTAGCACAGACGGAAATAGGGGAAGGGGAAGGAAATGGTGCAAACAGTGGTCGCTCACGCCCGTTTCTTTAAATAAAGCAATAATACATACATTCAAGAACAAGCGCCTCTTCTTACATAACCATTCAAAAACACCAATAGGTCAAAACATAATCATACCAAAAGTTAGAGAAACAATTTTTAAAAAAATTCTTCTACACAAAAAAAAAATTCCATTCTTCACCCTTAGTTGCATATCAACAACAATGGCCCAAAACACAAGTTGCTCAAATAGCCTAAACATTGTCATAATAACAGCCACAGGGCACAAGTTTCAGGCTTCAACACCAAACGTTACAATTTATTAATAACAACTCCTCCACAGGGCTAGAACCAAAATAAAACCAAAAAGTTCTACCACACCCAGCTACAAGCAATTTTCCCACAAAAAGTGCGGGGAACCCAATTAAAAAAAAAAAAAAATTCCAAACAATATTTCCCAATTTAGAGGACGAGAAACCCAAGTGAACGAGAGAGCGAAAACAATCCCACTTCTACTCAGATCAACGCTCTCCACTGCCCCGCCACGCCGTTGGGGAAGGAGGAGGAGGGGATTAGGGAGGAGAAATGGTCTATCGCCGATGAAATGGTTTTATCTGAGATACGTGGCATTTACGAATTGAACCTCTCCGTTCCACGTCTTCTAACTCCACGGTAACCGGACCCGTGAACCGTCTGATTTTGTGTTCCCCCGACCATTTGGGCAATAATTTCCCGGAAATTTTGTTTACTGCAGAGCTTGATGGATGCAATTTATATACCACACTCTGCCCAGCCCTATACGGTTGCTCTTTTCGATTGCGATTATATTTGGTCGCTACAACCCTGTTGGCTTGTTCCAAGCAACGCAGAGCTTTCGCCCACCTAAACTCGAGTGTCTCCTTACTTTCCGGTTGCGCTACATTCTCATCAATCATCCATTGCATGGCTAAAGGATGATTTAACTCCCTTCCAAAAAACAAGCTTGATGGCGTACATTTTGTACTCTCGTGGAAAGCAGTATTAAAAGAAATCGCCAGGGTATGTAGATTTTCATCCCATCGATCTTGGGTATTATGGTGGAAGATCGTTAAAGCAGTTTTCAGATTTCTATTAAATCGCTCTACATGGGAGGGCTTTGGGTAATAAGGGCTGGTGGTGACATGTTTTATGCCCCAAGAAAAACACATATCCTTTACTTCCCTTCCCGTAAATGTTGTGGCGTTATCTGAGACCATCACCTTAGGAAAACCCGCTATGGCGAATACACGAGTATTTAGGATTTTCACTGTATTCGCCGCTCTCATGTTTCGTGTGGGCACGATGAATACGAACTTACTGAAAGCATCAATAACCGTTAATATCGACGTATTTCCTGAACGAGTACGTGTTAATGGTCCCACGTAATCAATAAAATACTTCTGCCCCGGTTCGCTAGCTATCTCCGCCGAGTGGTATCCCACCATGGTATTTTGCGCTGCCTTAGCCATTTGGCAGCTAACGCAAGACTTCACATACTCTTGAATGCCTTTGTGCATATTCGGCCAGTAAAATTCGTGCGAAATTTTCCTTAGCGTCTTACGGAATCCTAAGTGTCCTCCTATCAGTGAATCGTGGAAATATGCCATTATCATTGGCCGCACCTCACATGGAACATAAACTCTATTACGTTTGCTTCTCCGTCCACGAAACACTAGTAGACCCCGACATATCTTAAAATCCCTTACTTTGGCCCCGCTCATCAGTTTATTCTTTATTTTATTGCACTCGAGGTCTTTTTCCTGTTGAGCCAATATCGTCATAAACGACATTGGCAAGTCCTGCAAAACACACACCTGAGGTAGCTCTGCGTGAACCTTGGATTCTTCCTCGAACATCCGAGATAAACAATCAGCGACTACGTTCTCTTTTCCCTTAATATGGTTCACTCGAAACTTGTATACTGACAAACGTAGCATCCAACGCCCGACTTTACCCAGTTGTTTAGGATGACGCCGCATCCACGCCAAGGCCTCGTTATCCGTATAAAGTTCGAATTCTCGCCCTCTCAGGTATTGGTCAAATCTCTCAACCGCAAATACGACCGCAAGGCATTCGGTTTCATAAGTGGCATATTTTTTTTCGGCATCGTTAAGCGTACGACTGGCGAAGGCTATCGGAGCGAGTTGACCTTCAACCCTCTGAGAGAGTACCGCAGCTACTGCATTAGCTGAAGCGTCCGTATGCACGATGAATTCCTTTTCAAAATCGGGTATGCGCAGCACGGGTGGAGAAGAAATTTTCTCTCGTAATTTCTCGAAAGCCTGTTGTTGGGCCCGACCCCAAACAAAACGTGAATTTTTTCTTTTTAATTGATTCAAAGGGGCGGCGATTTCTGAAAACGAGGGGATAAAACGTGCATAATAGCTACACATGCCCATAAAACGCTTCGCGGCCTTCAGGTTATCAGGGATCGGGAAGGTGCTCACAACTCTAGCTCTTTCGGGATCGATCCTAATTCCCTTACTGGACACCTCGTGCCCCAAGTATTTAATTTTACGAAGGGCAATGGAAATTTTCTCCGGGTTAACTGTCAATTTTGCACGTCGGAGACGAACGAAAGCGTCTTCCAGATGTGCCATATGATCTTCAAAATTTTCACTATATATCACGACATCATCAAGATAATTGAATACATACTTGTACTTAACATCCCCGAACACTTTATCAACTAAACGTGATAGCGTCTGTCCTCCGGTACAAAGTCCGAAAGGCAATCTCTTGAATTCATATAACCCAAAAGGGGTAATGAATGCAGTTGCCCTTCGGCTATGCGCGGACAGGGGGATTTGATGATACGCGGCATTCAGATCTAAAATAGAAAAATACTTAGCCTTACCAAAATGTAGGAAGGCGTTTTCAACGGTGGGTAAGGGGAACGCATCATAGATGACTTTCTTATTCACCGCACGATAATCTATCACGAGCCGGGACGTGCCATCTTTTTTGGGGACCAAGAACGCCGGACTTGCATACGGTGAATTAGATATTTTGATGACATTTTTATATAAGAGGTCCTCCACCTGTTGCCGCATTTCTTTCATCTTAACGGGATTACACTGAAATGGCGGCGTGCGAACAGGAATATCATCCGACAATTGTAAATCATATTCCAGCTCGTCGGTGCACCCTAAAGCCTTCGTTATTACGTCATTATATTTGGCAAGCAACCTTTGCACAATATCTCTTTGCTCACGTGTTAAATATTTGAATGGTCTGGTTTCTTCCATTTCAACTTCCCCATCGTCGACACACCCTTGGTCAAAGAAGGAAGCTATTAGACCCGGCCTAAACTTAAAGATATAGGTCCTAGTAACAAAATTTAATATCATACCGGACCGATCCATAAAATCATTCCCTAAAATTACGGATATTGGGCATGCCGGAAGAATTAAGAATTCGTGCTTCCACGAATATCCGTCAATTTTAATACCTAATCGCACGCTTCTCGTAACTTTAATGGGTTCACAATCAGCTCCGCAGCAAACTTCTTCGACATTTTCAATTTGATGTCGACCACCCGACGTAGCAATTTTACCCAAGACGCTCTCTGAGATACACGACCGGTAAGCCCCCGAATCCAAAAGAGCGGTTGCAACTATCCCTTCAATCAAAACATTTATTTTAGGTGACAAGTCGTTCTTGACGCCCATGGGACGAAATGCCACTAATTTTCCGCGAAACCCTCGTGACTTTATAGTTCCGCGGACCACTCGTTTCCCGGCCGGGCTCTGTTTCTATAAGTGGGAGGTCCCCCGGGAGCACGGCCGCCGCTGCGCCAACCCGGAGGGTTACGTGCTGGTAAATATTCTCGCTGCCTCGACTGTCTATCATTACTTGTAGACTCGATTGAATGGAGCCTGAGTTCTGCCTGCCTATTTCTTTCCCCGAATTCGGGCTCCACCATACATTCTGCTAGTGCTGGTTCCTGATAGGCCTCAGCAACTGCCCGTCTCTCGTCATGATTACGTCCCCAACGCACGAGGTCTTCGAAGGATAACGGTTTAGTTAGTAGGTGCCAAGAATAATTGGGATTTAGGTTACCACATACTAACTCTAATAGGGATTCCTGAGATAAGGGATGGTCGAGTCTACCATTCATGCTTTTCATGACAATCAGATATTCATTAAGCGTCTCATTCCTTCCCTGGGTCCGATTATACAAATCCCTTTTTAGACGCGTTTGATAGTTAGGTACCCTAAATGTTGCCCTAAACTCCTCTTTAAAATGCTCTAAATTGGTGAATTGATTCGCCCAGTACCAGCACCTCGCCCGTCCGTGTAAAACTTCTGGTATTAATTTGAAGGCCAATTCTTCTCGCAACTCGAATTGCCTCAAGAACCTCGTGAATATTTCTAAAAACCCCATAACACTCTCACCGTCATCCCCACAAAACCGTAATTCCCAACGATTTGCGGCCGCGACGAGGCTTTCCAAGTGTCTGATAGAGAGTTCTTTATTTTGATGGTCACACACTCCCTGAGAATTCTTTTTAGGAGATTCTGCGCCTATTCTACTGTCTCCACTATCGCCGCGATTGAGTGAACGAACATACTCACGTAAATGTTTCCGTAACTCATCCAAAGTCCCTTCGGTTGTTAAATTAAATCTGGTGCAAAAATTAACTACTTCGGTCTTTGCTAGCTCGTTTATCCAACTGGTGCCCGAGGGCAACTCGCTTGCCATTTCTCACTCCGAATTCCGTACCTTTACCGTACCGACAACCACGCTCTGCTACCATTTGAAACACGTGGATATGAGGGTCGTCGGTAGAAACGTCAAAAAAAATAAAGATTACTTAGAAAAAAGGGCACCAGTTTATTCTTTAAGTTAAAACAAAAATAACTATTGCGGGCGATCGGCGAGCCAAGGAAAGGGACAATGATAGGGAAGGGAAGGCGTGCGCGGTACCTGTGCGAGTGGTGATCTGGTGAAGCAGCGTCGGCTCGTCTCTCCAACGAACGCACTCCCGGTCGTCCTCACACGAGGAGTTCGTGGCCAAAAATCAGCCCGGGGGCAGGGTGTGTGTCCCTTTTATACCTAGCCCCCATAAGGCTAGCCCCACAGGCCAGCACAAGACAGTCCTGTTTAACAGGCAGGGTGCCTATGTGCCAAGCGGTGGCGGTGGAATCCACCCGCACTCCGCACTCTTCCTTTCACTCAATGCTCGTCGAGAAGGCCATGACCTCATGGACGGCTCACAGCGAGCGACAGCTACCTAAAAAAGTAGCTCCTATAATAGCGCGCTAATATCAGCTCCGTGCATTATTAATAACTTTCACCTAAGACCGTTTTACACGAAACATTTAATTACGCAGTTTGATGAACAGAAATTGCGAGAACACGGGCAAGGAATAAGAGCAAGGGCTATTTTAATATATTTCGCTAGTGCGTAGCAAGTCCCCGCTTTACACGACGCATTTTCCATTGCACTTTCATCCATACATCAGTCTGTGCAGTGAAGTGGCTCATATAAAACGGTCTTTAGTTTAGATACCACTGCAGGTGCAGATATGAACAATGATAGACTAATGAAAAAAGCATATTCAATAGATAGGACCATGGCCAGGCAGGGATTTAGGAACTGTGATTTAAATCCAGATGCAGATGCGGATTCAAGTCATAAACCAGTACCGATGAAATGGTGTTTTTAGTGCAAATGGTTATGAAAAGGTAAGAGGAAGAAGGAGTAGGACGTGGGAGCTTTGAACAAGGCAAAGAGAAGGGAATACCAAGAGTTAATGAAAATGAGCATAAGTGAAGATAAGGAAATGGGTAAAGCTGAGGGATGGGAGAGCATAAATACATGAATAATAAGAGTGACAAAGAAAAAAATTAGATCAATGGAAATGAGAACGATTAAGAATTTATAAATAACCGAAGAAATCATTTGGAAAAAAGGAGAGAAGTGAAAAAAACGTCTACACCAATCTAGGCAGGAGGACGTATGAGGAGTCAAACGATGAACTTCGGGGGGAAAGCAATAAGGCGAAAAAAATCAGTGGAGAAGGAAATGAGAGGAAAAGAAGCTGCAGAAAGATGGGAAAGTAGGTGAATTTTACGCTAAGGTGAGCAATTTCAGAGGGCAAGGGAAAATACTAATCCAACGGGAAGAGATTCTAGAAAGGTGGAAGGAATCCCTTTACAACAATGAAAATTAGCCGGCAACCTAAGAAATGAAAAAGAAAAGTGCCCTGCAAATGGATAGGGATGATCGGTACACGGATAAAACAGAGGAGGCACTAGGAAAGATGGATTACATAGCATTCCCTCAGATTTACTGAGGAACTTGAGAAATAATGGAAGACGAAATTGCTATTATTATCAAAATCTATAAGGAGAAAGTATGGCCGGAGAACTTCGTAAAAACAGTTTTGATACCTATCCCGAAGTAGAAGAAAGTGTCGGAATGCGAGGAGTAGAGAGAAATTTATTTTGTTTATTGATGGCAGCCAATGTAAAAGCCTTTTTGCCGTTTTTGTTGGTGAAATAAATAAATAAATAAAATAAGTTTAATTTCACACGTGGCAACGGTTTTGCTTAGAATCATTAAAAGACGGATCGAGACGAGCGCAAGCGTTTAATTGACGACCAGTTCGAATTTATGAGGTGGAAAGCAGCTCATGGTGCGATTGCGGTGATGAGAACACACATAGAAAGGAAGGTAGAGAATAATGAAGACGTTTTTGCTTGATTTTTTTTAAATTTCGGTAAGTCGTTTCACGGAGTGAATAGGAAAAAAACTAATTGAGATACACGTGAAAATAGGACTAAATTGGATATAGAAAAAAACTAATTTGAAACTTATAGTATGTGACCCGGACTACGCTGATAAGGGTAGCTGATGGAGTTCTCGAATCAGGGTGGGCTGGGTGGGATTCCGAAGGCCGTGATATAAGGGAGAATGTCGGATAAGTGGGGTTGGAAAAGGAAGGAAATAGACTTCATGGATGGGATGAAGAGAGATAATACTTAAGGTGGCTGGAGCGGAAATCGTATTGTGTGCATATTTAATAAATTTTAAGTCGAAAAAAATTCTCGGGCCACATTTCTATCAAATGCGTCTGTTTATGCGCTGGAACGTGCCATAAAAGTAATGGAAATGATACAATAGTTAAACTGTAAATTCTTTTCCTTAATTAAAGTATGTTATGACTAGAGTTTTCGGCGTGGTATTCGAAATTCAGGTGAAATAATATTGAAATATGTTTATTTCGAATACAGGACTCAGCGCGAAACCTTGATATTTGTAAGCAACAATTATAATTAGGAGAAATTTATTATTTCGCGTTTAGAAGAAAATTTGTACATATGTAATCGAATTGTTACGAAATATTTGTCATGTGTCATAAGACTACAAGTTAAAATACCGTTGAATTGCCAAAAAACTAAGTCAGTTAGATGTAATTTTTATCACCTTTATCTATAGATTTCGGTGAGAAAACGTATATGCTAAGTCTCACGCAAATCTGTACATAAAAAAATCGCTCCAACCACCTTCAGAGAAAAGAGCCAGCGGCTGTAAAAGATTAATGCATATGAAAATAGGTATTACTACTCCCATCTAAACCTACCTTCACCAGTAGACCACCTCTAATAATAATAAGGAAAATAAAATATATGCACTGTAATGAAATGCTACAACAAATGTGCACACAATGAGGTGAAGGCGAAATAGGTGTCAAACACGAATCCCTCGTAGCCACCTTTAAGTAAGCTGAATGATCTGGAGAGCTCGCTGTTACAAAGGGCCAAGTTCATCTCGTTCAGTGAAGTAATTTAGGAACTTGATTTTCTTAGCCCAACATTACGACATAGCTAAGGTTCCTTTGCCCAGTCGGGGTTTTTTCTTAGTCAACAGTTTGAACCGCATACATTCATAATAAGCACACTTCCTCTCCCTAGGTGTAAGGCCGGTTGAAGCGGGGCCCGCCATGGTATTAATAATGATAAATCTAATAAACATTCCCTCTGATGTAATACTATGAACAATGATTGTGCATGCGCATAACATGAAAATGGTGTCAACAATACACGGATACTTAGGGAGCTCAGTATTCAAGGCGTTAAAGTTAGCGCACTTGACCGCACACGAACGATGTTGAATGGAACAATGTGCGCTGGCGTAACCTGCCGGTAGGTAGGGTAGATAGCATTAAAATAATAATAATATTTATTTTCATTCCATTGGCCAAAAGGCATAGAATACAGTCATAGTCATGATATGCGTTAATTTAAAAAATACATATAAAGTTACAAAATAAACTTAGGCATTCCTCTCATTTAAAAAATCATTCACAGAATAAAAACAATTTAGAAATAGGTAATTTTTAGTTCTTTTAAATGTATAAATTGAAGAGATGGTTTTAATTTTAATAGGCAGCGTATTAAAAATAACAGATGCTGCATTAAAAGGACCTTTTTGGCAGACAGACAATATGCACCCCAGTTTGTGGATGTCGTTTTTAAATCGGGTATGACGCCCGGGTTGATGGTAGCTAGAATTGGTGGGAAATAGTTGGGGGTGTCTTCACATAAATGGCACATTGAAATATACATACACAGGGTAAGGGAAGAATTTGCAAGTTTTGAAAGTAGGGTTTGCCATGAGTCAGAGAAGGTACCCTACTCATAACCTTAATAGCCTTTTTCTGAAGGGAGAACGCTGTAGAAGAGTAATTATCGTTTCCCCAGAATAAAACTGCATAAGTTAAATGAGAATTTATTTTTGCAAAGTATATTAGATTGATAGTATCCGTAGATACCACATTTAGTAGTTTTCGCAAGGTGAAGATACCCGAAGCCATTTTCCCTATGATGGAGTGAATATGTAGTGACCAATCAAGATTTTCATTTAGATTAAGGCCATGGGATTTTATGTGAGGAGAGCGTCTTACTGAATCATTGTTCAGTTTAATTAATGGGCTGGAGGAAGGAGGAGCTTTTTTGGTATTAAGTTGTAGGTAAACTGTTTTTTCCATGTTTAGTGATAGAGAATTTGTGGAACACCAAAAAGACATATCACTAATGGAATAATTGACATGGTTTATTAATCCCTCCAAATTCTCTGATTTCCAAAGGCATGAGGTATCATCTGCATACAGTATAGGTTTACTGGTAGAAATGTAGTTTGGTAGATCATTAATATAGATAAAGAACAGTAAGTTACCGAGAATGGTCCCTTGAGGGACACCTCTTAGAATATCTAGTGGTGGTGATAAACCATGAGTTAGTGTGTTATTACAGATTTGAGAATATTTAACACATTGCTGCCTATCGGAGAGAAAAGAGATGATCCAGTCTAATGATTTTCCCTTAATGCCCATATTTTTGAGCCTATAAAATAATATGTCATGGTCAATGCTATCAAAATCTTTCGATAGGTCGTAGAAAATGCCCAAAGGGATCATTTTGTCCGTCAAGGCTTGATACAGATTATTTAAAAATTCAAAAGAAGCAGATGTGGGCATTCTGTGGGTCAACAACAGTCACGACCGAATTAGTTTAAAGTTGTTGAATTCGTGCAAAATAAGTATTTATATACGCAAGCTTTATCACAGAGTAATTAAAAACCTCAAAATATGCATGTTTGACGCATTTACTGAAAATTAACGAACTTAATAACAATCACGGATGCCATAATCGACGTTCTTTTTTTGTTAAGCGCACATCAACTTTGCTCTCGATCTATTTTGAAGTGCGCTGCCTAGTGCGCAGGGTCTGTAACGAATGGAAGGCAATTGCTGTGTTGTGTTGCGTAGTGATTAGCGCATTAAAGCGAATCATGGAAGGTACCCTTAATTGAAACAAAATAAAAGATTCATTTCTCAAAGCTTATGTCAGTTAACTCATTATGTACCTTGAGCAATACGTTCCGCAGATATGAACTTCAAAATATCTGACTTATTCCCTACTCGCAGTGCTATCGGTTGGCGCCTGGGCCTGCAAGCCGTCACGGGAGCCGTCTTCACGACCTTCCTCCTGGGCACTTTCTACCGCTCGGCGTCGCTCTACCACCCGCAGCGGAGGGCCATCCTGCACCTCAAGAACCAGCGGCGGAAGGTGAAGGAGAAGCCGGGCGGACACGCGGCGGCGGCTGCGGCCGCGGCAGCCGCAGCGGCCGCTGCGGGGGGCGGTGCCGCGGGCAAGAGCGCGGTGGCCGCCGGGAAGGGGAGGTCCGGCAAGCCACCGTTCCTCGACTTCACGGCCCTCAAGAGCCGGACGGTCCGAATCCTCCTGCTCTCCACGGCGCTCGCAGCCTTCGGAATCAACACTCCAATTTTCTACCTCGTGAGTGGGCAATATTTGTTTTTGTTTACCTAAATGGTAAGTGATGTTCATTAGAGTAATCTACCGGAAAAGGTAGGTTATTATGAGAGTCATAGAAAATCCAGCAGATTTTTACACGTGCATGGCCCTATCTACCTCTAACATTTCATTCTTCATCCCAGCATGAGTCCTACATTTCTTCATTCTGTTCATAAAACCTATTCTCTAGCAGGGCCTTCGGCAAGTGAGGCTATAACCTCACGGCTTTGAAGCCCACCCACCATTCCACAAAGTTATAACTTTGTGGAATTTCGACGTTACAAAATACAACACAATGCTTTCTTGATAGTTAGTTCCCCATATCTCATTTGTTCCACATTCCCTGTAGTTCGACGTTTTCAGTCGAATATTTACCTTGATTGAGTTAATTAACTAAACCTCAAATTCTTTTCCAGAGATCCATTCAAAGTAATAGCAAGCATTCAACTGTTTAAGCTTATGCATATTCATTGTATTTACTGAGCATTCTAATAGCTAAGAAAACTTCATTGCATCTATACTGGCAATTGGCTTTCTTTGCCTGTCCGATAGTTTGAGAAGCTCATTGGATTGGAGAGTGTCAAAATGTGGAGAAATACTGTACAGGATTTGCAAGATCCTGTTTTTAACCATGGTTATTTCTACACTTTTTTAATAAAGTACATTGAACAAGTACGTGCAGGTTACATGCAGGGAAATATTTTCACTGGTGAGAAGGTTTATGCATACAGTTGCATATTTCAACAACTATTACAGATATTGGTAGTACACTATAGTGTAGTATATACATTGCCTGATGATCTAATTCCACCAATGTACTTAAGAGTGTGTCCTGCATTACCCTCCTTATCAGCATATTCTGTTAACATAAACATTTTAGGTGCACTTTGTACTTTAAGTATGTACCTAGGTATACAAGCTGTTATATATCAAGAGTCACTATTTTTTACAATAATCTACTTTCGCACCGTAACATGCCATGTTCTCCTCTTCCTCATTATCATTTCATTAACACTTTTATTTGCATGAAATTTTAGCAATCATGATCTTCCTCAATTATCCTTAGCAGCAACTTATGCTCAGAGATTTCAAGCATTTTCTGGATAATTTTTAAGGCACACCAAGCAGAGGAAGAAGGTTTGGGAGCAGACACAGCAACTCAACTGCAAGCATGCTTGGGTATAGCGTGGGCTCTTGGAGCTGCTGCATTTGGAGCTCTTGTCGTGAGGCAATCTCCTGACTGCCGCATAGCAAGGCACTACCTTTGTCAGGTATGGAATGCATTAAATGAACCCATAATTGATAATTTTTCCGACTTCAGTAGAAAAAGTAAATATTTACTCGTACGTACAATTGTAAGCATGGGTAGCCTTGTATTTGGTGCTTCTGCTGTCACCAGCAAAATCATCTACATGTATACACATTTTGTTTCTCAGACACAAGTTTCTAAAACCTCATATCCTCTTATCGCCTGTTTTTTGTGTGCTTCTAATCTCATGTCATTATTTTTATTTGAACTTGATAGTGAGCAACATAGTTTCATTAAAAATGTACTTAGATGGAAATACTAAATATTTTATCTTAGTTCCAAAAAACATTGAAAAAATAGTTTGCCAGATTTCTATTCATGTAATCAAAAGCTGGGTTGGAGATTGTATTAATGCAAAAATACATTAACCAAGTCGCCTGTCATGTAATGTATTTTTCCTCTTTAGAGATATAATTTTAATCTTGTATGTAGATCTGTAATTTCCAGCTACTGATGATTTTCCCTTTTACAATACACTACAGGTATCAGTATTTGCCTGTGGAGTGGCAACCTTAGCTCTAACAGCTGTGGAAGGGAGGCGAGGATACCTTCTCTTTGCCTGTGTCTATGGAGTATTTGTTGGTGGCTATCACTACTCATTAAAAGTATACACTTATGAAAGAGTGAGAGCCAGGCATTTTGCTAGGGCATGGGGCTTTGTACAATGCTCCCAAGCAATACCTATTGCCCTAGGAGTGCCAATATCAGGTAATTAACTATGATAAGTCTTTTAAGGGCATGGGTGCATTCATAAAAGTCCAACTAAGTGGAAATTATTATGCATTATAAATCTCAAATTCACCTTCTGGCTTGAATTTTACCAGACGAGACTTGAAGAAAAAACCTGAAACCTAGTCATTTCAAGTTTGTGCCAATGAGTTTACTACATTATACCTACATAGAAATACCTTTTAGTAAATAATTATTAGTAGAGAATATGACGTCAGTCATTACCGCATGACCAAAGATTCTCAATCCTTTGACTGGTGCTTTCATAAAGTGAGCAGGAGAAATTTCTCATAGGCATCAGTTTAGGTTTTATAACTTATTGTTAGAAAAACATTAAATTTGCCATCAAGGTTTCTTGGTCTCATTCATAAGTCATTGTTAATACAATATGCTATGGAAAAAATGGAAGGTAAATTCAAAAATTAATGTGACTCATATTTTGAATGTAATTCTTCTTTCTCATTTCAATAGGTTACATAAACGTGGGCTGTGGAGGCAAGGCAGGGTACTACTTCAGCTCAACCTGCATCTTAATGGGCAGTGTATCACTGTTCCTAATAGACGTGCATAGGAGAAATGTTGCTCGCCAACGACAAAAGCAGCAGCAGCAGCTGCAAATACAGTTGCAGATGCAGACAGCACATTCTCCGCAGCCATATCCAGGAGCACTTACTAATGGTCTTTTGTCTCCACCTCCTGGAGGAACGCAAACCCCACTTGCACTTGCCAGGTAAAAAGACTGATTTTATGCCACCCATTTTGTACTATTTTAATCTCTTTCAGATGTGTAGATAGCTAAGGGTATTCACAGTTCTTTAACCCTTTAAGTGAAGAAGGCTCTTATGGATGTATGCTTTCTTGGGATTCCCTAGACTTACAGTGTGAGCCTAGCATCTTAATGTTAAACAATGCACTTTTTGTGTTATTCCACCCTCAGAAACACCCTTGGAAAGATAACTCCGCACAGAATAGGTTGATTTATGTCAAAAGTAAAAAAATATAAAAATTGAGTTTTTATCTCCATCGTCTCAGGCTCAACCTTTTGGAAGTTCAATTTATCGTAAATGAAAAGGAAAACTTTGTTATATTCCACCGATTTATTTTCAGGTACTACTAGTTTCAACGCAGTGGCGCCATCTTCAGGTGCATAATTGCATTAAAAGTGGTACCTAATCACATTTAGAGCTAATGACTTCTTCACACATTCACTGCCGCTGCACTTAATGTTTCTCGATCCGTGGTCCCATATCATTATATTAATTTTTATTATTTTTTACAAAATATGTTTTGAAAATAATTTTATTGGAAAAACAAACACTTTCACCACAAGATATTATCCCTCCCCTGTGCCCCTTTGACACAAAAAGTGTTGCTGTGTGCAATGCTCAGCAGAAGGAAAAGCTTAATGAAGGAGGGTGAATGTGTGGGGTGTTTTAGTGGCACGGGACAGTATGTAGACGTACATAACTACACCAGGTGCATTGTAGGCCTTGAACATAGTAAGAGGTCTTTCTGCAATCCTACTGGTATAGGGTGATGGCTTAACCCTCTCTCTTCTGAGATTTTAATATATACCTCGATCAGCACTCCTTCCTAACCCGTCCGAAACTGGCTGCTGGTTTTTTAAAGTACTCCTCCATAAGCTGGTAAGTCTGGCCTTTATTTGCCTTTGTTTTTAATAGGGCCATAGAAAACAGTTTTATGAAACAAGGTGAAAAAAAGAAAAAAGTGTGCACCTACTGCACCCCAAAGAAAAGCATAATCTCAGCTGGATATCATTGAAACATCATGGGAGTACCGTAGCTGCAACTTACCTCTGGGAAAATTAGGTTTCTTTTGCCAGTATCACCAAGAACATAGGGTGTGGACATACGGAATTAAATACCCACAGAGATAAGGTAATATAGTTTCATTAAATCGATGAATAGCTAATATATATACATATTATTTAATAAAATACTTCATTAGATGGCAAGTTATTTTAGGTTAAATGAACCAACATTCGTTGGCATCTCATTGTGCCAAAAAATAGGTCTAACACAGGCAGGAGGGTGATTAAATGTTGTATGTGGCGGATAATTTTCTGCTGCTGGTTCGGAAGGAAAGGGTTAAAGAGTCCTCAGCCCTGAAAAGGCTGTTTGTTATTATGCGAGCACGTCCATTGCTAGCGTTTATCTTTCACTGTACTGCTGTTAGTTAATAAGTTACTGTCCAGTTTTCTTCCAGGAATCAGTAATTTTTAATTTCCTCATCATCCATTTTTATAGTCTTTTAAAATATATAAGTTAGTCAGAGAAAAATCCCCAAGAATAGTGCACTCAAAACCTGATCAAAGCTGAATGTGTCAACCTACTACTAGTAAGCTAAGTAGGTAAAGTTCTACAGCCAAAAGAGCAGCAACATTATTGAATTTCCAAAATTGAGATGAAAATGAATCATGGTGAATGATGGGCAGTTGATGAATCAACATATTTTTCCTGAAGAATGCATTTTAAGCTCTAAACTAATCTTTGACATACATTGTTAAAAAGCAAAGATTTTGTGCTTTCCCAGTGAATGCTTCTGATGATTTGCTTTTGGGATTCCTAAAAGTGAGGTGATGAAAGTCTGACGTTCGAAGGATGATGGCAGAATCAGCTGTAGAATGGTTGGCCATTTTTACCTTACCAAGTGGTAATCCTGAGAGGACTTCACGAATATCAAAGTTATTCATTCTTATCTCAATTTTTTTAGTTTTTTTATTTCATGCAGTTTAATTTTTGCAAAAATAAATTTTATGAAAATATATTGTCTCAGAGGAAGGTTTTGGAAAGTGTGCTGTAACTATATTTTCTATCTAAGTTTTTAGACACATCAAAATGAATTTTTTATTTTTTTAATGCATTTAAAATGTAATAAAATAATGTAGGTGAAAAATTACAACATATTCTATATATATATATATATATATATATATATATATATATATATATATATATATTTAAAATATAATTAACACTTTAGAGTCTGACTGGTTCATTTCCAGTAAACCATGACAGACTGGCCAACAGCAGCATTCTTCATTTCCCACTAATAACAAAAATGTAATTAATAGTAATATCGTATTACATAGTTTTTTCAAGAAATTTTCTTTTAAATTTTGCACTGAAATGTTTTTTTAAATCAATGTGAACTTATCATTATTATTGCCGATATTTATTAACAATAACTTTATTATGTCACATGTAAGATTCACGTGCATCATCTGTGTAGATTAATGAGTACCACAATGTATCACAGGAGGGTGTAAATTTGAATGTGTTAAGGATTGGTTCCACCATATCTGGTCTGAAACCATTGCTGGAACTTATGTATTGTCAACTCCTAGGAGGAGAGGCGGTGTTGTTGGGGGTTCTGGTGGAGAGCCTGAAGACCCGCAAACGAGGCAGCAGCGTGAGCAAGCAGAGCTCCTCATACTGGAGAGAGAACGTGCAAGACGCCAGGCCCAGCGTCGCAGACTGTCTTTCACGGAAGACGATCTTGATGACCTCAGGGATCTCGAGGAGCTTGAGGAGCTGGAGGCTGCAGCGGCTGCCCGAGCAGCCTTGCTCACTTCCCAGCGCTCATTTGCATTGCTTGATGCTGCAACAGCTGCTGCAGTGGCTGCTGGAGGTGGCAGTGGTGGTTCTGGTGGCCTTGGATTGGCCGGGGATCTCACTGGTGCTGGCGTTCTGGTCGGTTCTGATCTCAAGGGTGGGCCAGAACTGACCTGCATTTCTGAGGAAGGCATTGCAGATATGGATCTGCCTGATAACCTTCTGGATGACCTGGACTACATAGGAGACTGCATCACTTCCTGTAATAAGGTACTTAAAGAGGATACATATTGAAGTAAGATTTAGTGCTTTCCCGGCGTATTAACTTGGTGAAGCTTTCTCGGGTTTCCAACCGGGTGATGGTCTCCATGTAGGCCGACGTTTCGATGTCTGACTCAGTCATCGTCATCAGGGCTGATCACGATGACTGAGTCAGACATCGAAACATCGGCCTACATGGAGACCATCACCCGGTTGGAAACCCGAGAAAGCTTCACCAGGATACATATTGGTTGCTAACAATAAGATGTAATTTAAAAATTAATCTAGCTACCTCATAAGTTTGACTTATGTGTGCTGCTATTTTCCTATTGGAAAAACTTACATCTACATATGTACTTCCCAATAAGTTGCCAGAGGGTTATGTGGCAGGGGGTGTTATGACACTAGCCATGTATAATGGATGGAATAGGGAAGAAGAACAGGAAGGTGGAGAAGACAAAGGGGGACTACTTGTTAACAGATTGTCTCAGTGTCACGCTCTGTTTTTGGATAGTCACTTATGCCGCGTAAAAAGATTCATCTTTTGTACCTATCAGCTTGGCAGAGTCTCTTTTATATTTTTTCCTCTCCATCAGTTCTTGAGATATACTGTGGAGTCAAAATAGTATTCTCTTTATCATTTTAAAACCTTGGGATCTGAATTTTTCAAGTGATTAAATACTAGGGTATAGCCTCTGTATCTCTAATGGCTTCCAACCCAGTCCTTTCATCAACTTTGTCTCACTCTTTTTTCCCCATAAGAGCTGTTAACAACCAATGTGGCTTTTCTTTGCATTCTGTGTATTTCGTCCGTTAAATCTTTCAATGCAGGGTTCCAAATGTTTTAATGCATAGGTACTTGGCATGTGGCCTAACTAGATCAAAGGGACAAATGGCTTTTACTTCTTATACCAAGGATCTTGCTGAATGATGAGAACAAAAAATTAAAATACCGATTCAATTATTTTTACAAACATTTTCGTGAAAAAACTCAGTGGCACGATTTAAATTTTTTTAGCAACAAGAATTAACAGGTGAAATTAAATCCATGCTCAAAAGCGAAAGCAAAACAGCCACAATTCATATATGTAGGTGCAACCGTAAAGGATAAATAGTATATTATTTCATTAATATTTCCTGGGGAAAATTCGAAATCATCAAAATGCTTTGTAATAAAACGTTTCAGGGGTCAGTTGAAACCTGTAGGTCAAATCAGGGTATGCAAGACTATCAAGTGCTCGGGTAGCATTCAGATAGGCAAGCTCAGGCTGGCTCACTGTAGAAATAATAGGATGAAACAGTCATACCGGAGATGTCATGTATAGGATGAGACAGAAACCTTTACCATGCAGTTGTTAGTCCAACCTCATTCAATATGCCCAATGCAGAATTCTGGTTCCCCTACTTTTTTGATCGTATAACCTTTTAGATAATATTTTTCACGGAACTCCTACAATTTTAATTTTACTTCAAGTTTGATTTTGAGTTGATTCGAGTTTTTAGATTTTTATGCACAACTCTTGCAGATGCTTCTCGGGAATGCTAGATTTTTCTACAAACTCTTGTTATCCAACAGCATCAACCACTCATAAATATTTTTTCTCCCTAACAGGTTGAAAACTACCTTATGCTCAGTGAGTTTGAGAACAATCTCATTGCTGAAATGCCCATAATACTGGATCGCAAAGGAAGGCGATGGTCTCTGGCCAGGCAAGGTTCATCTGTCGTGAATGCCAACAACCAGTTGCCACCTTTGCCGGGGAATTCCGTTCCAGTCAGTGGGGCGATACAGACTGCTAGTGCAGATGCGAGTAGTGTACTCAAAGTGGAAGAGGATGAAGGGGGAGGGGATGGGAAAGGCAGGGCACCAGTGGTGATTGTAGGATCCAGTGATGTGATAGCAGAAGAGGGTGGCGACGAGGGACGAGAGGAGGTGTTCTCGGAGGACGGCCTAGGCACACCAAGGGAAAGGAGAAGGCGGAGACTTTCACGGGATGTGCCTCTGTTCAGGAGTAACAACTGGAGGCTAATGTCAGGCCCCAAGAGGACCATAACAGTGATTGACGAGGCCTCAGTGTGACCAAAATGCATTCCTTAAGTCATTTGGCCTAGCCACTGCCTTTCCAAAAGAATAAAAAAAAACAAACCAACCTGTAATAAATCCTATTAACTGCCACCTTTATACGTGCTGGTGAGTGCTTTATATTTTCATGTTTATTAAGGGAGCTAGATATGTGTTGTACAAGCGGTTGTTGCAGTGTCCAAAGATGACACATTAAACCTGTGCCAAAGTTGTTCTAAGAATAAGAGTCACTTGTCTATCTCAAAGCTTATAGGTGCATCATTCGATGCGTAAAGGAAGATCTGACTCAGGATGTGCCATTGTCTTCAACACTGGGTCCCAGATTTTCCTTGGTGTCATGTCCATTGCCAAAAACATGATATTGCAGGCTGCATGCAGCCTTTGACACCAGATATTGGTCAACATGATTTTAAGCCATCAAGTAAGAAGTCTTATTTTATTGAATTCTCATGGTCATCCAACTGTGGTCTTTAGGGTTTAGCCAGCTTCTTCAGTCTTTCACTGCTCCTACTTGTTCAGTGGAATGAAACCCTGGGAAAAGTATATTGCAACTATTGGTCAGTCAGAATGTTAAAAATCAAACCAACACTCTGACTCTGCTAATTTTCATGCAAAAAAGCAATTTTGTGAAAGCATACACAGTTTTACTTGTGTAAAGAGAATTTTGAGGGTATGATTTGGTTATAAAAGCCATAACTCAAGGAAATTTTCAACGTTTTACACACTATTTCCATTCCATGCATGGTGGTAAATATGTAATTGACTGTATGTCTGAGAAATGATGATGGTTGACAAACCTATCCATCTTAGGACTAAAATTTCATTCTAATTCTCAATGCCATTTGTAATCTGGCCTCATAACATGGTGATTACTAATGTACTTTTTACCAATTAAGTTTATTGGTTATTTCAGGTGCATCATATTAGCAATGGAATACACTTTAAAACTGACAGCTAGTTTTATCTATCCACCACACATTCTCATGGCTTGAACTTGGATATGTTGCATGCCCATTCATAAGTTTTTAGGCAGGTGGGTGCCTTGATGAAAAATGTGGACACTGATGGAATTTATTTATCTTTGTGGTTTAATAATCTGAAATGTGTTATTATTTTATATTCAGTGAGTCTATTAGCTTCTTTAGCACCTTTTGAAATGCCCTGCCATTTAAGAAAAGCTCTGGCAGAAATTTACCATATGTTTTTGACAACTGAACAGGCTTTCAAAAAGCAGCCCATGGTAGGTAGCATTTACTACTTGGCAATGCAAAATAAATGGAATGAGAGAATTTTATTTCAAATTTTGTATTGTATACTGAGATGGATAAATGTGTTGTCATAGATAAACAATTCTTCTGTCTAGCAAATTTCTCTGCCAATAATGGGTGAATGAGGATGATAAAGCAAGAGCGTCTCAACCTTCACTACGCAAATGGTATCTTAAGGTCCCACTTATTTCATGAACCTGCTGAATGAATGGCCATTGAAAGAGATTTAAACACTGTGCTGTAAAGGTTAATCAAAGTCATATCCAAACCTAGTGAAGATTTGAAAACAATCAGTTACTGAGTAAGTAGTAAGGAAAAATGATTCACTCCTTCAAGTTCCTATTAATCAGAGAATGCATTCCATGGCAATTGTCTGCAAACTGCATAAACTATAGCATTCAAGAAAATATTTCACCACTGTTTCGCTGAAAAATATGAAGTACTGTATATCTTTGAGTATATGTCAATTTTATTGCAAGTTGAACTATAATTTTCAGACAGAAATAGAGACTAAAATCTATCACTTGAGCCCAAGTAAAAATGAGGAAATTATTCTTGATATCCTAGTTTCAAGGTTACAAGAGTGAAATACATAGTACAGGCAAGAGCATAAATATTGAGACAGTTAATGGCAAATTTGCCAAAAAATAATACCTATTAACATTTTTAAATTGTCATAAAGCTCTTTGGCTGCTGCATAAATGGTTGTTCACACGGTATCAGTATATCATTATCTGGAGTATAGACCATAAATTGTTCCAATTTTTTGGCAAATTGTCTCTGTAAAAGGAGCTAGACTTTTAATTTGTTTCTGGCCATATGCTAAATTTAGATCCCAAAAAAGTCACCTTATTTAATGACTTAACAACAAGTTGAAGATAGGTTCTCATTTTCCAAAAGAAAATTAAATTTTCTTGACTTAAAATTTCTTGACTTTTACTCAAAGATATGGGGTAATTTCTTTGCCAATGTAATTACAATGCTTTAAACAGAATTCTTATGACCAAATTAACTTCTAAAACTTGTATCAACAGCTACACAGAGACTCAAAAGGTTAATGGCACACGGTTTGTTGGTGCTCTCTATGTGATGATATTATTAGAATAGGCTTGAATGAAGTGATAATCCCATATGATAATAAGGAATAAATTTATATTGGAGTAAATTTTTATAGGGAATTAAATCTTGGTATAAAAGACATAATGATTCAACTACTTTATAAAGAGAGTAATTAATATGTATATGAGTGATCCTATAAAACTTTTTAATGCAACACATTGGGTGAATGAATGCAAAGGGGAGACTTTAAATTTGTGAATCCATATAGCGACTCTTCATTCACTTAAAATAGTAGAGTGAGTTAGGAGAAAATATTTTGAAAAATCAAAATGGCTTTCAAATTCATAACTAGACTTAAGGAAATTGGAAAGTAATTGTTTTCACATTTTTCACTGATTGTTATATTGATGTAGAATGAATAACGTAGCAATAACTGTTACTCTGTTGTGGTGTTGTGAGGTATTTTAATTTTTTTTGTGAAAGTTGCTTGTGAAGCCAACGAATGATATTTTTCATTCGTTAAAATGTATTTTTTAGTTTATTATTATTTATTTTGATTGTGATTCAAACAGCATAAGCAGTGGCCTTGTGTTGAGTTTGAGGATGTTCATGAAATTAATTTGCATTGCTTTTTCATTTTAAGCAGTGTTAATTAAATTGTTTGTGATACATGCAAAGAGAATAAGGAAAATGCACAACATAAAGTGTGCAGAAATTCTAGTCATTTCATATCATGCTCAGCTGTGTGTCTCTAAGTTTTCAATAAAATCAAATTATCATTACATATGTATTCTGGTTTTCACTATCTGCTGCTCTATATATTATCGCTGGCCTGAGTTCTCTCTTGGCATGTAGAGAGATTTATGAGGGGTCATTCCACAAATTTTTCTTGTCATAGGTTGGTCTGGTTGCTTGAGTACAGATTTCTCATTGTGGTGGTATGAGTTCCAATCCCAACGGAAGCCGAGAATTTTCAGTAGAAATCACAATCCCCACTTGCATACTGTGTGGAGAGCAATGGCGTAACAATGGGAGGGGGGAGAAAGGGTACATTGCTCCCCCCATGCCCCTTCTATGTTCCAGAGAGGACCCAAGACATCCTCATTAGGGCACTAAAACGCATCAAGAGGGGTTGTAAAAGGTACTCTCATTTAATAGGACATCTTAAAAAGATGGGGGTTCAGTTTTAGTGAACGCTACAAAAATGTATAGGAAAATTTCAATTATAAGTTTGCAAATAGCAAATTTTAGGATTTTGGAAGGATTTATATTAAACCAAAGAATGATGAAGATCAAATGGATGGAGAGAATCACTATGGGTTAACTCCGGAGTGCTGAAGGGGGTGCATCAACAGAATTGAGTCCACAGACATAAAATATAACAATGGTCTGTTAGTGGTCAGGAATACACTATTATCTATGCCGAGAGAGAGATGAGTACTGATAGGGTGTCGTTGACAATGGTGAGGCTTGGATATTCTGTAATTGTGTATCTCTTGTACTCGTTGGCTCCATGTCTATGGCCAGCTGGCAGCATCCCTCCATATTTGTGACAAAGCAAATGTAACACCCGGAACGGTACCACATCACCCCACTTGGAAGTAGGGGAATGTGATCTAGAGGGGAGAAAAAAAAGGGGTAAAAAATACATTCATACAAAAAAATCATCATACATACAAGAACTATGCAAATCACCATGTGTGTAACAATTTTTAAATATTTTTGTGGCAGCATTCCTTTATAAATTGAAGGAATGACAATGAAATGAAAAAAATCGGCAAATTAGTAGAAGTCACTAGAGGCAATGCAAGGACATTGAAATCATTTCGGAAAATCTTCTACTAAACTCATGGAAAACGTGGAAACACATTGACAGTGCACTCAGAAAACATTTTTCGTAACAAAGTCTGAAAATCGCTCAGAGAAATGTACTTTTCTAACTAACCTCTTTACTGTAGTGCCGACTCCATGGAGTCACCACTGGAGGGGTTAGGACAATAATTTCACTGTCATCATTTCCAACTTGACCACTAACAGATTGTGGCAACGCCATCGATGTTACCTCAGCAAGATCACCCTGTATACTCTCTTTGCTAATAAAGGACGGTTTAATCCTATTAATTGATACGGTCACATGATGCCCTTAGATACAAATGACATACGTTTTGGGGCAACGGTTGAGGACTGGAGATGGGCCATCATATGGTCTAACTAGGCATGAAGTCTATCATTGCACAGAAACACTAGGGATGCTGTGGCCATGTCTTTGTAAATGAACACCATATTGAAGACTGATAGGCTGGGGGTGGAATTTCTTGAGGTTAGTGACATGGTCAATCTTGGGTGACACTGTACTAGACTGTCCAGAATAAAAGAACTCTCTTGGAAATCGAAGAGACTGCCCGTACACTATCTCCGTCGGAGTAGCATGCATATCTTCCTGCCACATAGCACCCATACCTAGCATGACTGCAGGAAGGATATTAGTCCAATGTTGGCCACTGTGGCACCGGATCGTTGCCTTAAGTTGACGGTGAAAGGCGTTCCACCATCCTTTTGGCTGCAGGATGGTAGGCAGTCGTCCTGAAGTGATTGGCCCCAGTGAGTGTCATCAGCTGATACAAAAGTATTGACTATGTCACTCTGGAACCGCCACGCCGACTCTGGTCAGTGGTGATACTGAGTGGTGTTCCATAGCGCAAAATCCATTCCTGAAAGAAAACTCTTGCAGTAGTTTCTGGGGTTATATTCGGAAGTTGGAAGTTATACGCCTCAGGCCAACGACTGAAATGTTCCACACACGTCAAAATATACCGGTAACCATTGCTACTTGGAAGAGGCCAAGTCCAAATGGATGTGGCTGAACTTGGCGTGAGCCAAGGGGAAACTGTCAATGGGCGATGAGTGAATGAATTTACTAGACACTCATAACTCCATTTTTGTGATGAACGTTTCGCATCTGTTTTGAGGGCAACAGGATGCGTCATTCGACTTTTAATAGTTTCATTTTACTTCAGGCGTAGGAGTTCATTTCTGTCATCCCACGAGGTGGGAGAAAAGTTGCTTCATCGGAGTATGAGTTTTTTCAAGCGAATGTGACCCAGTTGCTGTCTGTTTTCGCTCTTGTAGTTAGCATGGATGTGGTGGTGTGTCTTTTGGAAATCCAAAGACAAGCTGTGCCAATTTTACTCTCAGGTAATTCTTACTTTTAAGCTCCTTCCGGTCCCAAGATCGTTCAATATACCTACATTTCCGCCAGTTTTTGGGCGGGATGTAATCCTCAGTTGGATTCTAGTTGTGGTTCTGGAGGCATTTTGTCTAAATTTCAGTTGTGGTATCCAGGATAAAATAAGTATTGTGAAATAGCAAATCGAAAGCTGAAGTTCGGCTCGCCTTCAGTCATAATCGCTAGCTTAATATTGGATGTTGTAATAAAAAACTAGAAACATTTTGCATTTTTAAACGTAATTCTAGGGATTTTAGTCTCGATAATGACGCTCTTGCGTTAAAACCGCAATTGAATATCATCAAAATAACGTGAGTAAATATAAAGTGTTTTTATTTATTAATTTCAACATTAAGAAGTTCCATGAATTAGAGCCGGAAACCTTTGAATTTATTTTTTCGGAGATTCTTGCAACCTTGGGAGAGCATCTCATCACGTCCGAGGATAGTCAACCTTCAAGACACCTCCCGAATATATGCTTGCCAGTAGCGTAGCCAGGGGTGGGGGGGCGGGAGGGTGAAATGCCCCGTGTTCTGGCGCCCCTACATCTGTGTATTTTTCCACTCTTTTAAGTCCCAAATACGTATGAATAAATGTGTATAATACGTTGTCAATTGTCATATTTTGTACAAACCCATCCGCCTATTGCATCACCAAAATTTGTAAAGTTTAGTAAACTCCTTAATTTATGAGTCGGCGCCCCCTAAAAATTTTCTCCCCCCCCCCCCCCCCCCCCCTACACCCAAAACCTGGCTACGCCACGGATGCTTACTTCCGACCTCTAGATCTCATTATTACATTTTAGGATTTCCAGGAAACCTCTCTCCGCATCCTTTCTACCATCATTGTACATCCAATAACGGGATTACCTCCAAAACCCTTGCCAATGTACCTACTTACACATGAAATTTAAAAAAATATATGTAGGTGTTTTGACGAAAGACGAAAATGCGATATTCCACAGGGGAAAAATCATTCGCCTTGACCGGGTTCGAAATGTGGAATATCGCACTTATGTGCACTTGCGGGTGACACCGTAAAAGGTATAATACCGTGGCTAGTCCCGGTATCCTCAAAATCGGTCGTGAGACGAAAAACTTAGTCGTGACACTTGCCATTTTACCTTAAAGAGTGGAAGCTGAAATAATCAACTATAATTATTTACGCTAATGTTAAGTCAAAAAGTATTTCATAACTTTCAGTAAATTTTGCATTAAGAGAATATGAGAGATGTTAGAATAAGTAATATTTTTTATATTAAGGCAAGGCGCAATTTTTCATTCTTTGGTGCAGGTACTAAAATTTCACGGCACGGCTCTGCAAACAGGGATTCGCTATGAGTACGTTTCCTGCGGAAGGGGCATTCAATTTGTGTTCCGTGGCTCTTAAGGTTTCCAGCTCATAGTCAGCTCTTGTTATGTAGCTCATTTTTACGCGATGCGTGGACCTGTCCAATCATTAGATTTACATTAAGAGTATTCAATGGTTTTGTCCTCGAGCAAGTGACAAACGGCCAGTCTTGATCTGGCAGTGTTGGTTATTAAGGGTTAGGATGATCTCGAAGCGTCGAGTACAATGGAGATGGAAGTCAGCCATTTAGGGAAACGTATGTATTTAACAGAGGATAGCGGAATTGCCTAATCACTCGTCACCCGTGCCATTGAGGGACAATATCTGCTGTGACCATATCGAAAGTAGGGGCATATATGCATGAACGGCGATCAAATAGTCCCTTGCAATTAGACGACCGAGGCGGACGACCGGGTACGTATCCCTCCGCTTGAAGTTACAGCCGTGGAACTTCATTCAACTGAAAGAATTCCACCTAGCGAGTGCGAGCATAGCTGGGGAGGTTGTCAGACTACGAGACTACGCCCGTGTTCAGTGTGCTGTGTAGCGGAAACTCAGCATGCTGTCTTTATTTCAAAAAGGTTGTCTTGAAGCTACTTGTCTTTATTTAGAGGTAGGTAGTAGTGCTGTTGGTTTTCACGAGTAACTGAGCCTTTAATGTTACAGAATGATCGAGTGAAATGCTATGCTTTGAAGTGTGTCGCAAGTGGTGTTCATTACGGGGAGTGGTGCCAGGGGCAGCCAGTAATCGTGAAAGCGGCAGTGGACCATCGGGAGAAAGACGTCGGAGAGTTACACCTTCCTTCTAACCGAAGAGTCTCCAGCTGGTGAGTAAGATAATTATCGCGGACTTCGTTGCAAAAATATTTTTCCTATCCCATCGAGAACTATCTACCATCTCGTTCATATATGATAGTCATTTTCATAGACTATCGTGATAACCAACATATCAATTATATAATCGGTATTATTCTGGATCCAGCTCGGTATTTACTAGTGAAAACAACTTACTCTAAAAATTGATAATTGAAAGGGAAACGGTCAAAAAACATCAATGCATGAGTGCTTCAACATAGCCCCTTTGCTTTAAAAATTGATATTCTATTATTTGACTAATTTACACCATCCTCCACGGTTTAACAATGAATTTTAGTAACATACGGAGCCACGCGTAGATAAAATAAGACTGCTGCCTTCACTTCTTGCTGAAGGTGCCTTCAATAAAGGCATTTTAATAGTAGTCTGTACGAAGTTTAAACCCTCTGAATCGTAGGATTAAGGCTGTGCGCACCAGGTTTCCCTCGTAAAATAAAATGCCTTATTATCTAAATACTCCAGCCACAATTTTATATCCGTGATAGAGTGTAAATATTTGTGTGCTCGTTCGTAATTCTACTACAACTTTAAAAAATGCGAATGGTATGTCTAATTCGTGTCATTTGTTCACGCTTCCGTAACAAATATAGCATTCCCTGCATTCATCAACAGATTTCTATCGTTCCGTTGTTTATCGATCGCTCTTGGGCGTGTTTAAAGAAAAATATGGTAATCTACCCTCAATCGGTCTAGTAGTGAGGATAATTTAAACTTAATCCTAGAAATTTCTGGGTCAGGAAGCAAGGATCATCGATTCGATTTACGTTAAAGGGTCCCTTTTACGATAGTTGAATCGAAGGTAATCGAAGAAGGGTATCTTATCGCTCCTAAACGTAATCTCTTAATTTTAAACTCTAAGAGGACTGGTAAAAAGGTGCGTCAGGTATTTTATGAAGAATAGTGATATAAAATGGTACGACTCAACAGTGGAATCAGTTTCTGGCTTTAATGTGTGGAAGTTATCCATCACCGAGTAAATGTAAGTTAACTTGGTAAACCCCACTATATCAAGTATTCTGAAGATGACAGATGAATGTGTCGAAACCCAGACTGTTTCAATAAAATTCACAAAGTGACGTTCACCAAGCTAATTTTTATTCACTCCGTGATATTATGTCTCATAGAGTAGTTTCCTCACGTTTACACCCCTCCATTGCTTTTATTCAGTGCTCCGACCTTATCCCTTTCCTACATCCATTATTTGGCCTATGTGGTGTGGCCGATGTGGTCATGTCCCAAATCATGGATACTACCTTACTACATGCTATATTCAACATTCAGTTTGAGCCTAGGCCATAATTTTCACGTGGAACGGGTAATTAGCATTTTCATATAGGTGCATGTTCAAAAATACGTCAAACAAATGGGTGACGACAGCCGTCAACTCAGAATTTCTTGTGAAAATGCAAAAAACCTGTAATTTTACAAGCCAAATAAAGTTTTAGTAAGTCACGTGAGAACATAATAACGGTGTGAATAAATTTTTCTCCAGTTTGGCACTGGGTGAGGCTTTCCATATCCGACTTTTTTTGCTGCTTTCGTTTTTATCACTGAGCCGACTCGGTTTTTTGCCCTGAGGAAGATGAGCGACTCACCCATCGAAATGTCACCTATGGATTGCCTCACTCGGTGCCAAACCCGAGAAGACTTCATTCATATCATCCACCGGCATAGCCTACGGTCTGTCAACATTTTCACGGTTTTTGCGAACTGGAACTTTTTTAAAAACTGGAACAATAATGAACACATGCGCTTTACGAGCAAACGTAGCAGCCCTATCGCGACCGAGAAGTTGGTCCAAAGGCTGAGATTATGGCGTCACACCTTAAAGGCGCATGACATCCTCTGTTATCGCGATTTTAATAATTCTCTAAAACCTAAATTCTCTATAAATAACTGATTTTAATGGTGAAAGATCACTGCATGACGCATTAGTTATTAATTTTAGTATCACTCCCCATTACCGCGTACTGCGCCATTGTAAAAAGTATATTATTAGTGAATATTGCCATTAAATTAAAAATGAATCCAAATTGTCATTGTGAGCAAAGGAAATAGATTCCTATGCATGCATTTCGGTCACGGAGGTGACCAGCCACTGGGAGATGTTATTGCCATATTTTCTTTCCGGCATGGTTAGTATCAACTTTAAAAACAAACGTTGACCCTTTGGTTCCATCTTTAAACCAGCAAATGGTAAGAATAGTGTTCTTTTGTCTTCTATCATACAACCGTGGCGATAAAAAACCTAGCGGTCTGAAAACCCTTGTCTGGCGTTATATTACCCCCCAATAAGCAAACCCAATTTGGATCTCAGGAAACCCAATTGTTTCCTGAGATCCAAACTGCCTCCAATACAAACAAATAAAAATCCGATCAAGATCAGTTTTTCCAACGTGACAATGCTTGCCGGGTCTTTTTCCTTCGCTGGAGTTTTTGAAGAAAACATTTTTGGAAGAAAAGGGGAAAAGAAAGTTTGGCTAGTGGTAGCCAAGCGGGGACATGTCTCATGTAGGAGTCATTAGGAGGGGATTTGCTCGCGAGCGCGCTAATCCCTAACCCTTCTCCACCTCGCTGGGCACTCGGGGACAGCCCAGCGCGTCGGGGGGCAAACCGCGCAGATCATGGCCGCTTGCAATATAGTTTGAACTTTATAAGGTGTTATATTTGGCTTGATATGATTTAATCCATTGGATTTGTGGTTGAGAGACAATTACAAGCGTCTTTTGATCGATGTTCTACGATGGAAATAACCCGAATTTCCATCCTCGAATAATGTGATCTAGATATCTTGATGGGCCTGATATTGCAGTAAAGGATAAATAGAAAAAAAGATTGCATAGAGAGTTTTTCACACCAATTATCCCAAATATACGGTCAAATGGAATGATTTCGCTACTTGGGGGACCTTTGAAATATTATTAGATAAAAACAAAAATAAGAGTGTTTGGAGAAAAATCAGTTTGCTACACATTCCTGATGATATAGAAATTTTTGCAGGGAAGAAGAAAGACCTAATGAGAATACTGAACTGTGCGAACAGAACTATACATAAATATAACTTGAAGATTAGTGTTAAGAAAACCAAGGATATGTGAAATAAATCAAGAAGACAGAATCACTGTCTAACTTGGACAACAAAATCTTGCACAAGTGGAAGAATTATGTTACTTGGGAGGCAGGATCACTAGCGATGGAAGAAGTAAGAAAAATATTGTGGGCAGAATAGCCAAAGCAATGTAGGCATTGTACCAGAAGAAAAGTCTGCTAACAGCTACAAACTCAGCCGTTGAAGTAAGGAAGCACTTTACTAAAACATATATTTGGAGCATGCTCAGTTAAGCTCGTACAATTAAAACTGCAGAGCTAAAGAGATAGGAAGCAATGGAGATGTGGTGTTACCGAAGAATGATGAAGATCAAATGGACGAAAATAATCACCAAGAAGTCCTATGAAGAGCTGGAGAGAAAATAATTAAGTACAATTAAAACTCCGCGATAAAGAGAGACAAACTTATTGGACACATTCTGCGATACAACTGTCTTATGAAAACAATATTGGAAGGAGAAATGAATGTGAACAATTTCGGAGGAAGACCAAGAATGGAATACATCAGGCATATCATTAGTGACGTAAAAGTTACGTTGGAATGAAGCGGTTGGCAGAGAGGAGAGTGGAGTGGGGTAGTGGTAGCAAGTAGTGGAAGAATAAAGTGTTGTCGGAGCGAAACGGCTGCTGCCGTAACTGTTTCGGTCAGACAACTGTTTCAAAAAGCTGTTGCAAACAACAGTTTAATTTCCCGATCGTGCAGCAGCAGCATCTACAAACATGTGCAAAATACCCTGCAAGTCACCTCAAGGGTTTGTCGTCAAGAGTAGTCACCAAATCAAGTCACCATAGCATTTGCGCTCTGTGCTATGTAGCGGCAACTGATCGCTGAAGCTGACTATTTCGTATTCTATTCTGTACCAGTTGCACTGCACGAGTGGCTTCGTTGTGGTTATAAGCCACAACTTATTGGATTTGACTATGTTGCAGGCGGTTGCTGGTTTATTCAACCAACACATGTTCACCCATCGATGCAAATAGAATTATAACAGTGAATTACCTATCTACCGTATTTCACCAAATATAAGCCGTACTTTTTTCCCCGAATTTGGGGCCTCAAAATCAGGGTGCGGCTTATATTCGAGGTGCGGCTTAAATTCGATAACTTTCTTAAAAAATCGTAAAAATTACCCATTTGAGCAAACCAGCCATTCGGATTCACGCAGACGCCAGCTAAACTCGCCTAAGCCACGGGGAAAGTAAGAAATAATGCTGAAAAAGGTCAAATTGGCGCACAATTTATTCATATATAAAAGGATAATATAGATAACATTGTGTCAAGGAAACATAGGTAATTTAAAAACAGATATAAAATTCGAATGCCTACTACTGTAGGTAGTACGGGATGCACTAAAATGGGTGTGGCTTAAATTCGCGTATTAACTTTTTCCCTGTTTGAGACCCCAAAAACGGGGTGCGGCTTATATTCGAGTGCGGCTTATATTCGGATAAATACGGCGTCACGAATCCAAATGCAATTGTTACTTTATTTGAGTAAAATATTTCTTATTACATAGAATACAGAACTACCAGTCATGTTCTAACAGCGCCGATCGATCGCCTGTTTGGTGTACCTCTAGCTTTTCTGCAACTGGGTGTTTCGCGGTACTGTTTCGTTTTTAAACTGTTTCGGTTTCGAAACAGGTGAAATTTAATTGTTGTGTTCTTTTATTAGTACCACCAGTAATAGCAAGTGGGGCCATGTCTCACGTAGAATTTATTAGGAGAAAGGTCACTATACCCTTGCGACTAAAGGGAATAGTGACCTTGATTAGGAGGAGTTTCACTCGCGAGCGCGCTAATCCCTAACCCTTCTCCACCTCGCTGGGCACTCGAAGCCAGCCCAGCGCGTCGGGGCCAACCGCGCAGATCTTGACCGCTTGCAATATAATTTCAACTTTATAAGGTGCCAGGTTTGGCTTAATATAATCTAATCCGTTGGATTTGTGTTCGAGAGATTATTACAAGCGTATTTTGATCGAAGTTCTACGATGGAAATTGCGGTTTTTCTGGTTAGTGGGTGGAAATAGTCGTCGGAGAGCTATAGATTTGGCAACGCTACAGCCTCTCAGAGGAGTGTACACTTGTAGGGAGTGGAAAGTAAGTGAAACTTGCCAAGCCCAGGAGAGAGGTATTAGGCACCATTATTTACCATAAGCTAGGAGGAAGTTACTTAGACAAATATGCAGGACAGTGTGGGGAGCAAACAGCAAGCGGAGTGACGTGTTAATAACACTGATAAGTTATTCATCTACATTTACGGAGTACCATGCACCCCATGTGGCCGACCAAGATTGTTTTCTGAGGTCAATGAAAGAGAAATGAATACTAAACCTTTCTTATAATCAGTTTTCAGTTATCGTTTGCAGCCGAAATATAGCTGGCCGATAAAAGCAATAGAATAAGAAGGATCTAAAGAAGGTGCATAGGCCAACGGATGTAAAGTCATTTTCTTTCATCTGAGGCATAATTTTTCCTATTACCTTCTCAATAGATTATTGTAACGTAATTTTAAGAAACTCGCTATGAAAACCGGCTTCTATCGCAATAAATTACGAATTTATATCCAATGATGCCATATTTTCAAGATTGATTACTTCATACCGGATAATTTGCTCAGACATATGTAAGTAAGCTCATGAAAACGGTAGCTTAAAATTGTTCACACTAAAAATTAATACCAACGATGGTTTCAACCCATTGCTAATATCAAGGCAATGAATCGCTGAAACCATGAAGGCTGCTGAAACCATATAAACAGCGTCTAATAAGCTTAAGCAAGTTGAGGTCAGAAATGTGTCGACCAAGTAGCGTACGTGTAAATTACCTCGAATAGTATATTTACTAAGAGATCAGGATCATTAAACACCATCAGTGACAGATACAATGGTCGAGTAAGAAATCAGCTCCAAGGATCTCAATCAAGGATCAGGTCCATAAATAGAAAAATTCCCAATATTACTCATACACTGTAAAGGCATTGTTCACGATAGCTAGTTGAAGACATCATAGATAATTTTCTATTTTTGTCCTACATTGGAGACATAACTTTTCATAGTAATTTATTTCAAATATAATTTTCAAGATAAAATCCAAACCTAAGAGGAAGTGGCAGACCTTGTATTCTTAACAACCGCATGGGATATATAACGCTATTACAAATAAGTACACCGAACTACGACAAAGATACGATCCACTGGTGATTTGGGTTTCGAACTCACGACCTGTGGTTGACCCAACGGTTAGGCTACAAATCGGATGGCTGAAGTCCGTAACCCGTAGCATTAAAATTCCTGAGTAATTATTTCACTCGCTTAATATACCTCTGGAGGTCGCAGCAATGTCTTTAAAAAATAAGGAGCCTAAAACTCATGCACTTCCTTACGTAGCTCTTGGAAGTCCCACTCAAGGTTTCAGGATTGATGTCATTGGGCAGGAATTTTAACTCTTGTTTGGAGATTAGAGCTATTTCAAAATCGATTATAACCTTATCAATGCCGAAAAGTCCCAATTTCGATACCAAATAACGTCAAAGGATGAGAGCCGAATAACGAAACGGGTACATGATAATGGAGTGAATAGTGTGTATGGAAGTGATATATGAGATCTTTATCGTTATTATAAGGCAATATTCATCTAATTTAATGCGCAGCGATATATTTCCCAAACTGCCGGGAGCGAGAGCCGATAGTCTTATTGTTAGATCAAGATAAGCCCAGTTCAACTGTGGCCTATTCATCCGATTGTAAATGACTTGGTCAGATACGACTTCACTGAAGGCGTACCGGGGTAATATACAGCCGCTTGGTGGATTGAATAAAAGCAATTTTTGTTCTCCGTGCAGAACCAAATGTATGCCTATGCTGGAATAACTTTTGATTTTTATGCAAGACCGAGCGAATCTTCTTAGGTCATTGCAATATGGTATGCTATCTCCATAACGTTTTATCTATCGCTCTGATAATTTCAATGTTATTCTTATTTTCATTACTCAGTAATAATTTCTTGTATATTTATGTAACATGTTTTCAGATTTAAAAAAAACTTTCATTTGATGCCAAAAACAAGGCTTTAGTCTCCCTCATTAATTAATTGTAATTGATCTTTAAGTTGGTATCCCATTTCGCACTGGTTTAGAGTTCACTTACGCCGGTGGTGCAATATACTAGGATAGGCTTGTGCGATGAGTCGATCAATCGAAGTCATCGACGATGATTTTAGTCATCGCGGCGCAGTTTTAATATTAGGAATTTTAATGCAGAATGAACTACTTTACGTCCATCTTGTAGGGATGGAGATTTAATAGACTTATTTAAGATAAGGTGTCTTTAGCCAGATGGTTTAAAAGGCGCTATATTTTATCACATGCAACACTTTCGAAGCTGAGATAAGTGTTATACATAACTGAGCGGTAAAAAATGTATTCCTTCCAAATAAATGTCAAGAATGTAATACATTACCTACATTTATTGCTAATTTTCTTAAAAATTTATTGTTTCAATTTATTTAGAACTCTCCCTCAACCTAGAAACCCTGACAATCAGAGATAGTTCGGCGAATAATGGAGGAAAAGAACTTGCCATGGAAAAAACGAAAAAAAATAATCTTTTAAAATGAATTTTGCACCAGTAAAGTTTGCAAAAGTAAAGACATTTTATAACATACTTTCTATCGTTTTTAGCATGAGCAAATGATAAAACACATGAATTGTGCATTCGCAAGGACGTGAAAGTAGCAAAGAGAAGAAATCATAGAAACTCTAGTAGTATTATCACTTGATAAAAAGACAGATATTACCTAATATTGCTTGAAACTACCGGTCTAAAAGGAACAGCGTACAGCAAAACAAGGTTGATTAAATAATACGAACCCTTCTCTTTGGGGTAGGTATTAAACGACCCATCGCAGCCAATTATGATACCAAACTATCACGGGCGCCCACTTTAGGGTTAAAACGAGTCACCTTAGCGGTAGGTATGTAATACAAGAACGAGCTACTGCATTTTACATTTAAATTAGCTTGGCTCATCCTATCACGGTAGTGGTAAAGGCAGAACGCATGCAGCGCACTCGTGATTTGGCCTGACGCGAGTGAGGTAAAATCTTTCTTTCCACATATTCCGAGGACCTTCCTATTACTCGCTTGATGAATCGAAATATCTTTTATACAATCCCGCAAATGTTCCGCAGACCCACAGCTTGCTATTTCCTGGTTTTTGTGGCATCTCAGTTGACATACCAACTACTACTATTCACATTTGCAGATAACGCGGTGAATAGTGATCACAGTAACGTAGCCAGGGGGGGCGAATCCCCCCCCCCGCACCTCCTGTGTTCTGGCACCCCTAAGCCTGTGAATGTTTCCTTTCTTAAGTCCCAAATACGTACGTGAATCAATGTCGTAACAATTATCGACAATAAATTCTATAAGGTCTACAAGTTTGGATCATAGTATATTACGAACAAAATAATACAGTAAAAATATATAACAGTATGTTAAGTTTAGTAAACTGGTGAATTTATAAGTCGGCGCACCCTAAATATTTTGCCCCCTGCCCCCCTCCCCGGCGCATAGTGGGCTGAAATCGAAAAAAGCTGGCCAAAAGTCAAAAAGTGATTTTTTTCAAGCCAGGAGGCTGAAACTTTGCATCAATATTTTCAAAAGATCTGTGCATGCGATGGCGTAAAAACTTTTTCTTAGTACTTAACAATTAACAGTTTGCATGAGGTCAAAGTTGCACATATTTTGCAAAAATGGTCTACACTCAATTTTCACACGAAATCTTCAAAATCAAGCCCTAGCTAAGCCTTTATGGGTAAAGAATCGGAATAAAAAGTGACTCAGTTAGATGAAACAGTTTTATATCTTTGTTTTAATGTAGTCTACTTACTTTTTTGTCGTTATTTACCAAATATATTTAACAAAATGGCGGACCCTCATTTTTGGTCATTTTTTTAAACATATGTAGAGAAATAGTTATTTGCGTCGCCGAGCATCGCGAAGTAACTTATATGGGGAAACTCTACAAAGCTTCCACAGTGCGAATCCGACGAGTTATGCTGCGACCGTTTGCGGCGCCGAATTTCACATCGGTTTTTCGATCGCGCGTTCGAGTCTAGTCCAACCCGCCTGCAACTGCGCGGCAAGTGTGTGGAATGGATTGTAGCCGCATCCACTCCGCTTTGGAGATTTTAGAGATAAAAACATTGAAAAGAGCCTCCATGTCTTACATTTTAGAGACATCACGGAAAAAATTACGTATTTTGCCACATAGGGTAAAGGTTTAGGAGGTACTCAAAGCCTGCTTTCTTCGGGTGCACCGCGGGCGTTTCTCTTTTTAGCAAATTGACATCGCCTACTGACGAATACGCCATCCATTTAACAAAACAAATAACAATTATTGTTTACATTTATAGTTAATAATATATTTTTATCTCATATAGCCACGACCTTGAGCAATTAGGAAATGTTTAGGCTTCCATCGCGTGACTGCTGCATGTATTCCAAATGGGGGAGCTGACGGGCCGCGCGAGAGAAAATTGTAAATGTTTAGATATTTATAAAAAACAAATTCATGAATTGCCACTAAATTTTATTTTTGGAATAGATAGCTGGGAATGTTTAGATTATGGAAAAAAGTTTCGGCCGATTCTGAGATGGAGTATTTGAGAAAAGTTTACTCACAATTTTTTAAACATTAGTAATTAACAACAATAGGGTATAGAATAAAATAATTTGTTATTGACATATTTGAATTCAATAAAGATTTAGCTTAAATAAGAGCTATTAATCATTCCTGTATGACAATTACTAGCGGAGATATAAGTGATATTATGTTCGGATTTTTTAGGCTCGGATTTTTTCTTAAAATGCGAAAAATTAAAATATGAAAAATTCGCTCAAAAATTTTTTTTCACAAAACTGTTTAAGGGTATTCAGTTTGAGTTGATATTGTACCTATACACCAATTCTTATCAAAATTTGAGACCCTAAGGGACAAACGTTTGTTGAATTGAGGTGGAATGACCCATATGCTCCTCACCACTCACTTTTCTATATGTCCGCCCACCGCCCACTTTTCCCTTTTTCACTAGAGAGCATGGCTACGTCTCAGGAGGGTTGCTTGTCCACGGTCGCACGCTAAGCGTTTTCCTGAAGATGTTTCCTCTTCAAGAAGTCGCTGGTTATCTCCGCTCCGGAACTTTCCAGCGCGATAACCATTGGATTGTATTCCGATGGGAGACCACTCAACATGATGACTCCGACAAATTGGTCGTAAATCGAAACACGAATGTGCCAGTTACTCATAGCAACAGTCTTCGCTATTTCTAATTTTACTCGCCTGGGCCTATAACCTTGTCGCGCGCGCTCTCCGGGCTCTCCATCGTAGATAAACGAGCGTGAAGGAGATGTTTAATGCTCACCATGCTCACTGTCCCTCTGAGTATGAGCGGGATAGGCTAACTTCGGAGCGCAGGTCCAATTTAATAGCAAAAAATGGAAAGTAAGGAATAAAAGATTTCTCTTTACAAAAACAGTTGGTTTGTTCCACAAACATGAGGAGTAGGGAAAAGAGGGTTGTAATTCAGGATTAATGAAGAAAGGGAATGGTAGGTCCACTTGGGTGTCACGAAGTACCATGTCTCGAGGAGTGGCAGCGGGACGCGCGGAGTGTGGCAGCGATGCGAGCCTACGAGTCCTTGCGATCGGTATTCCTCCGGGCTGGCGTTGGCAACATCCTTGAACGGGGTTGGGAGAGTTTCAGAAAAGGGGAGACTTGTCAGATGGGTCCGTGCAGAGTCAGGAGGGATGAGACTCCTCGGATCACGCAGTCGGGGTGGAGGATCCAGGTCAAATGGGGGTCTCCCACCCGTCTCCACTCTCTTTTTACAGTGCAGCGACGGACTTTACATCCTAAAGTCCAACAGACCCCTCCCCAGTAGCTTAGCCAGGGGCAGGGGGCAGAGGGGGTGAAGGCCCCCCCCCCCCCCGCCCCGTGTTTTAGCGCCCCTAAGTTTGTGTGCTTTCCACTATTAAGTCCGAAATACGTATAAATAAATGGGTATTATACGTTGTCAATTGTCATATTTTGTACAAACCCATCCGCCTATTGCATCACCAAAATTTGTTAAGTTTAGTAAACTGCATATTGAAAAATCTCTTGGTAAAATTCTACACTTTAAAAACGAAAAAACCGACGCCATTTTAAAAGCACTGAGTTGCCGAAACCTGGGTCGGTTTTTTCGTAATTAAAGTGTGGAATTTTACCAAGTGATTTTTCAACAGGCATATTAAAAATTTACACAGAGTTACGCCAGAAACGTATTCTCATATTTAGTAAACCGGTTAATTTATGAGTCAGCGCCCCCTAAAATTTTTCCGCCCCCCCTAAACAAATTCTGCCCCCCCCAGGCCCAAATACTGGCTATGCCACTGGCCCTCCCCCCACTAAGCCACCACAATCCCTTAAAAATTCTTTTCAACCTTCAACTGCTGATCTACCCTTCCTTGATCCCATTCCAAAACACACCAGCGACCACTGCCAAAACTTACAATAGGGTAGTTTCCTTCATCAAAGAAATCAGAATTCATTTATTGCGACAGGTGCCCCAGCATAAACGTATTCATTACACGCAAATTATTTGGATTAAAAAGTCTTAGTTTACAAGTAAATTGAATGTTAATTTTAAGTTCATTTGAAAAGGCTCGGAAATGGCGGAACAGCGGCAGCTCTTATGATGACGTAACAGGTAGGTAGTCAACATTGCGAGGTATATGGAATTGTCATCGACTGTACTTACTATAGTATTTCAGAGTCCCTAAAATCTGGTGAACATGTATTAATATACCTCGATTAAAATGCTCAAATTTCGGAAAGTCTCCTCCATTGAGCATGCCATTAAAAGAAGTGTTCTAGGCTCCTACGCTACCTGCTAGTACAGAGCTACCGCGAAGGAGTTCTTCGCGGCAAGCGTCGCATGCGCAGTGAAATGAATAACGAAACTGCGTACCTGTGGCTTCGCGTTCTGTGGTGTTCCGGCCTAGAAGTTTACGTTTTGATCACTTTCGTTTTGACAAACATTTCCTTTATCTCATCTTCTATTCCTTTCATTTACCATTCCTATCATTCATACCTTGCATATTTCATTAGTTACCTTTCATCATCAGTTCCTTTTGCTGATATACAAAGCCACAAGGTTTCATGAGAAGAAGTTCAATGGCTTTACAAACTGGTTTTGTACGGACAATCTACCGAAAGTGGATGTGGCCATGGTGGTGTAGTTCTTTAGAGAAGATGTTCGGTTTAGTGCAGGTGAAATCAGAGGAGTAAAGCAAGGTACTCTCTTCTGACAGCTTTTAACCACAAAATTCTTCTCTTCTCGATTAGTGGAACCGCGACGTAAGCTTTCTTGCTATCGCTAAATGTTGTTGTGTGACACTGCGGCACAAAACAATTTTTATAAAGCAATGTTCTCGGAGGCATGTTACTGGTACTTCTTGGAGAATATGATGCTGATCAGATGATGCAGTGAATCACGAGTTTCCATCAATGGTCTGTGATCACGGTGAGGGGTGGTCAACGCATTTTAGTTGTTTTAGTATTTGCTCATACATAGTTTGCTTCGAGATTTTGCCATCCATTATGCTATTGACGGTAAGCCTTTTTGCTAATTTCATGTTCTGGCAATGACACCTCGACAAAGTGGATGAATTAAATTAATGTGTAATCGTATCATAGCTGCGGCGCAGCACCTGCTCTCCGTAGAGTTAAAAAGTGACGATTTCGTGCTTGCTTGCGGGAAATATTTCGAAATGAATACGAACAAAATGGTTTATTTCATGCTTTTCATACTAACTTTACCTAAAAAATAGGAGCTAGCACCATTAATTTGAGAATATATTATACCACACGATTTTCATTCCCCATTCCGTAACCATAAATGTTTCATTATTTTGATGAGGTTTCTCTATGCGACTAGAGCAGCTAAATTAATAAATAAAGCTCATTTCCATTTTACACCAAGTTTACTTTTGTCAATAGTTTTTTTCCCGTCAGTAAATTTATTATTATTATTAAAGCTTTCTCGGCGGACGTCGTCTGCAGATAAGCAGCGGCGGCGAACCATCTAGCGGCAGATTGCGGTAGTTGCGTACGTACCTGTGACGTCACACGTAGGATTTACCAGCATGCAATAGTTTGCCGTCGCGTTTTCGCGCCGTTGAATTTTTTCACTTTTTAATTAATAAGGAAAAATACTTAACGCCATTTAAAAATCGAACGGCTTGAAACACGTACTCCAGGGGTTATAAACTTCAGATCTAGGCAATAAAAAAAAAATAGGAAACCACCCTATAGTGTCAGTTATTTACAAGTTCTTCGCACTCTCTATAATAGAACCCCTAACTGAATTTGCTGTGAGCATTTATGTGAAAACTCAGGAGAAGGTACACGGTAGTGTGGTAAGGGCCTTCGAACCACTCAAGCTCAATGTGGTTCATGGGATGCCATATGAGCCACCTTTCTCCCCACCACTCCCTAGAGCCCCCTCCCCTCTCCTACTCTTTACACACTGCACAGAAACCCAGTTCTCTACCAATGGCAAAGAGGGCTTAGCCATTCATGCATCTACAATTTTTTGTTAGTATTCTTTTCAACGTATGTTTCTATGTTTACACCTAAACATTTATTTGGGTGCATTTAATAAAAGGTTGGGAGGATAGATTAGGCTTGGATTATGATCACCTCTAAATGGTGAGTTTTAGGTTATTATTCCAACTTTTATTGCTTTCAGAGCTTTTTTGGAAAAACACGTTTCGTGGCCCATTAAAATTCAGTAATGCAGCCAGCTGGAAAACATAGAATTGTTTTGAAAATAAAGCAATCACTATCACATTAAGTAGAAAGTATGCGTGAAAGCAAAGAATGCTGCACAAGTGGGTTTCTTGGATACAGGAAAACAACTAAGTTAGCCATATTCATTGCTAATAACACTTTAAATGATTAAAAAAATATTATGAATCACCTGTTTCACCATGGAAATTTAGATGATTCTGATTAGTATTTGTGCTAACTCTTAATGTGTTAAATGCAATGAAATTAGTACCAATAAGTCTTCACAAAACTATTGATGACATTTAAAATTAAAAAGTATTTTTATTTAGAGAAATATAAAATTTTATTAGCTGAAGACTCAACAGACATATGATACACTCATCTCCAGTAACACAATACAACCAGATACTCTTTTGCACCATAAGGGGAGGATTACTACAAAGAAGTAACACAATTGCATCAAAAATTAGGATGCACATTGCGGATGTGCCTATTAAGTACTGATTTTGACTTGTAGATTTTAGGACATTGTGTACATTTGAAAGGTTTATCATCTGAGTGTGTCACATAGTGCTGGCGAAGAAAGTTTTTAGTGTAAAACCTTTTGTTGCAGATTTCACACTCATGTGGTCGAAGTTTCAAATGGACCCGCCTTATGTGGGGATTTATTTCAGAGCTAAGCCTAAAACGTTTTGGACAAATATGGCAAGCAAATTTCCACTCGCCTGAATGAACAATAGAATGTTGGATAAGATTGAATCTATTGCTTAGATGCTTTCCACAAATAGTACACTGAAATGATACACTCTTCAACTGACATACCTTCACATGCATATTATATTTAGATTTGTCCGTGTAGTATTTCTCACATTTTGTACACTTGAATGGTTTTTCAGACTGTGTGTGAACCAATGAGAGGTGTAGGCTCGCATCATTTTTTGAAGTGAACCCATTGAAGCAGATGGTACATACGAATGGTTTTTTTACACCATGTGTTTCTATTAAATGATTCTGTAGCATTTTCTTTATGGAAAAACTTTCCTCACAAACAGTGCAGAAGAACTTCCTGTCTTTAGGATGTAAATGAGAGTGCTCTTCCAACTCTTCACTGTTGGTGAACAATCTGTGGCACACTTTGCATTTTTGTGGATCAAGAGCCAAGTGGCACTTCACAATGTGATTTCTCAAGTCTGGTTTGGTAGTGTAAGAACTCTCACAGTAATCACAAATGTACAATTTAACCTCTCCAACACTGATAGTTCCTTTTTCCACAAACACACTAGCTACACCTGCCTGAACATCTTTTGATCGACAACTTCCGGCGCTTGAATCACTTAAGCCTAAAATGATTGAAGAGTTTACTTCACCAGTCAAATCACTGTCTTCAATGCTAATTAACATTTTGGAGGAATTCTTTCTAGAATGTTTCCCGGGGCTAAAATTAACTCTTACAGTACCTTCATTATTCAGACCAAAGTTACAGTTATTTAGATGAAGTGTCAAAAACTTTTCATTCTCAAAATCTTTTCCACACATACTGCAATGCATACTAGATTTGGTTGGATTAGTGTTGAGAGTTAAATGCAAGGATGAGGAAGAATTTTGGCAAGGAGTGGTAGTAGTATCAACTTCATCCATAAGTTTCAATGAAGCTGAATTCATATGCTGTTCATTTCCTGTTCTCTTAGTATACACAGCAGTCACTTCATCATCTATCAGTTTTTGCTTTTCATTGAGAAATTTCAAATGATGATTTTGCTCTTGAAGATTTCTAGGGTGTTTAGTTACACTGAGATCAAGCTTACACTTCTCCTTATTCCCTACGCAAGGTACGTTGTGTTTTTCGGGTCGTATATAATGGTGAAGGGACAGAGGAGACACTGTATCATCATCTATGCTAACTGCAGTTTCATCTACTGTCAGTAAACCAAAAGACTCCTTGGGTTTGCACTTAAAGTCATACTTGTTTATGTGGCATATCAAATTCGCCTTCGTCTTGAACACCTGCCTGCATCTTGCACAACAGACACTTGCATTGAACAATGGTTGATCAATGTTCTCTGAGAAGTCAACAGCCATTTCGTCTTCTTGATTGAGATCGTCATGCATGGAGAGCAATGTAGACTTCCCCCTTCCTCTGCACCATTCCAAATGGACCTTCAACTCTTGGCGACTTAAGAACTCATTCCCACACTCAGGACACCAGCAGAATTCAACAACTGTATCCTCTTCATCATCATTGGCCATTTCTAGAAGTATCCCGTTTGCAGACTCAGAATTAGAAGCTAGATAGAAAGAACCATGCACATTGCCTGTGCCAACTTTCATTTCTGTAGAGCAGACTGGAAAACTTCTAGGAATGGTTTTGATACTTTCCTCGGATGGCTGCAGCTTCTGTTGAATCATTAAAATAAGAAGAAAAATTCAATTAAGACTGATATCAGCAAACAAATTGTTTCAAATAACATATCAGAAGTTCTATTACACAAATGATCATTAAAAAATGCCAATGAAACTACTCCTTAGAAGTCTGTTCTACATTTTATTTCCCTGATGAAAGTAGAAACTTTCTTCTGATCTTATTTAACCCTTTCATAATGGAGCCTTGTGATGGGAATTCCTTTCCCAGTCACAAGTGCCATGAACATTTCACTCTACTCTCCTGTACATAATTTTGTGGGAAGGAATTGCACAGGTATACTCTACATCCATTTTAGGACCCAACTTCTCCGAATTCCCTACCCTTTCCTTGGCAGCTAGTGGGTGGAGGTAATCTGAGCCCTTTGACTCAGTGCCAAACCATATCAACAGTCAACTACTTGTTTACGCAGTGGATTGCCAAAAAGAACATTTGTTCCATCCTTGGAAGATATACAGAAGAATACATCTTACATTTTTTAAATGGAACTCTGTGGTGGAATTATTAACTAAGTTCGTTTTTGCTAAATGCTCCCAGCAATTTTGCCATAAATAATATGAGGTCTGTTAAGAGTTTTTAAATGCTCAGTGAAACTTAAGAAATGCAATTCAGAGCCTATATTTTCTGAGAACACGACATATAGTATTTTCGTGTATGCACTTGCCATCTAAAATAATAAGTTGATCTTTGACATATGCAGTGAGTTGCTGAGAGAAAGAGTCAACATAACCCTCGTCTGCAGGCAAAGGAAAGGATTCTGCATCCAGCAAGACAAGGTCACAATACCCAAGTAGCAGACAATGTTGTATGGATATCCATAAATGGTTACCAATATCCAAAAGACGTTAGGTCCAACCTGTAACATTATGTGGACATTCTATGGATATTACATTGAAATATCCATACCCAAGCAGCAGACGATATCCATCGGATATCTAAATAAGGTTGATGTATCCAAAAGACGTTGCTATTACACGATGGATATTTTGACAACGTTACATAGATATTCTATTTGTAACATCCACGATGAGTTATAAAAATAACGTTACATATAGACATCCTATTTGCAACATCCACGATGAGTTGTAAAAATAACGTTACATAGATATCCAAGTTGTAATATCCGTGATATTCTTAACTGACATTAAATAGATAGTCCATATGTATTAAACTGATAAAGATAAATAAAATATAATTATTATTTTAAAATTTAAACGTAATAATTTTCAAAATTATGATTTTTTCATTAAAAATTGGGTTTGGCGTTGGGTTTAAAATGTTCTGCCTCTGAAGTATTTTAGCAGATCAAATGTCACTTTGGATGGCTTATGATTTTTAATTGAGATGATAAGATTCTGTTTCTGGCAATATTTGTTGGTACAATAGGGGATGATACAGTGTAAGAAAATTTGAATTTCAATAGAATAAACAATTGGGAGGGGTGGTTTTTGGTGCTCCATGGATATTGTATAGATATCCACGCAACTGTGCAATAATGTTGCATGGATGTTAACACTGGATATTCATTCGATATCTCAAAGTGGGAACTTTGGATATCTTATGGATATCCATAAAAGGTTATACGGATATGCTGGATATCTTATGGATATTAAGGAAGTTATTTTGTAACATTCTATGGATATTTTATGGACATTATCTGCTGCTTGGGTAGTGACACCTAGAACTAGACATGGGAAAATTACCGTAATTTTCATCTGAGGTAAATTACCGTGGTAAATTACGGTAATTTTCCAGTATTTTTTAATTTTAAGCATTTAACAGCAAATGTATGGTTAAATAAGAAAGCCATTAGCAATAGGAAGGGAATAACAATGTTTGAACCATACTTAATACAACATTAATCCATTAGAAATTTTTAAAAATTGTAAAAAGAGATAAAGTAGCAACACGCAATCTGGCTTTCTTTTTGTCAAATTATGAGAAATTTTCAAGAAGAATATTTTAATACATTACTCTATAATGTTATAATTTAAGTAAAATATTCCAATATTGAGTTGTACATGCCTCAATTTTTAATTAAACACTTTGGAAATGTGGACTTTGCTTAAAAGAACATGTTGGGAATTTATCTGTATGAAAAATCACCTCAAAAATAGGGGAATTATCCAGAAAATTACCAAAATATTCAAGGGGCGTGGTAAATTACGAAAAAACCACGGTAATTTTCAGAGTGACCCATCTCTACCTAGAACCTATTTTCTTGCTCACTTGTTCCTAGGTTGCAGAGATCTGTTAACACGATGTTTGTTCTACAAAAATCTATGCCATTCATAAACTGCATTCCTTCATACCAGGTAAAAAATCTGCACTGTGTTATCACCACGTTCATAGCAAAAGGTTTAAGCCACTCAAAGGAAAAAATTACTTACCTAGTTTGATTTATTTGTAACCATTTCCACTGAGTACTCACTTTTATTTCTTTACATCTTTTATTTTAAGTCAATGCCTCCATTTACTTAAAGATGTTTCTCAGCTACAACAATTGCTACAAAGGTATGCACTTCAGAAATACTCATGGGTTTACCACAGCCATTCATAGTCGCAAAAACATGCTTTTGTCCTGATTTTACCAATTATCTCAGATACTGATGCGCTGTCGTTTTTTGTTATCTTTCCATAATCAGGAGTAAGGGAATTATTAGGCAATATATGACATAAGAGGGATGCAATTTGTTTGATTCCAATCTTGTCAACTAGATGAGGTAGAAAAATAAATCAACTCAAGGAAAATCTACGTCAGCACATATAATTGCCTTATGCTTTATCATAAGGGACCAAGTGCAGGAACTCCACCCTCAGTGAAATTCCTGAGAGTTAGTTGTTTTGGATCAGAAACTATAGTGGATACTTCAGATTTATAAACACCAACACAACTATTAAAGTTTGCTTGTTGCTGTAGCCGATTTAGATGACAACAGCTACTCATTCTCCTGCCCAACAAACATGTTTGCATTCTTCAATGGTAAATGTTATCTCCTCCCCTTTCCACCCCTGTAATTTTGAGAGCCACTAGATACTTGGGAGGCTACACAGTAAGCTTAGATTATTTGTAAAGTTCAGATCAGGTGAATTTCAGTAACACAGTTAGTATGTACAAGTATTATATTGACCCCTTGCTACATTTCTAGTAGTTATAGAAGGGATAATAGAAGAGATACACTTCCTAACTGATAGACACAAATATTCCTTCTTTACCTTAAGTGACAACAACAAAACATAGAGAGACACTCTGGTAACATGAAATCCACCTTTGTCCTCTCCCCCTTCCTTTTACCTCCCCTTGAATGGATGGTGTCCTAACAACCCCTGCCACCCCATACAGAACACGACGTCCCTGGGATATCCCATTTTTGTCTCAAATATCCCATTGACGTCCGGGATATCCCTATGACATCCCTGGGATATCCCGTTGGAATTTTCGTATTTTAGATATGTTTTACGTTCTAACGTATATTTATCCTTTTCATGTGTGGATCGCCTTAGAAATTAACTTATAGTTGATATCTACTGAAAATTTTCATCATACTCCATATATCCTGAATACGTCCCATGGACGTCCATTAGATATCCAAATATCCGCCCGTATGACGTCCGTGGGATATCCTCGCAGGATGTCCACGGGATATCCCACGGACATCTGTGGGATATCTTCCCGGGACACTGATCACAGTAATTGATATCCATACAACATCCACACAATATCCAATTTCCATCCAATAATTTTGTATAGATATCCATATAATATCCAAAGTTGCCGCCAAATGCCATCCATATACATACATAATATCCAACTTGGATATTAACTAAAAAGGGGTCCTTTTCTATTGCTTCATATTTTTCTCCAATTTTTAGGATTACCCTCCTCTTTGCACTTCAATCACCAACTTGAAAATGTATTTCACCCTCATTTTAAATAATTATACGATCATTGAGCCTGCATAAGTCTGAACATATTATTTCCTCAGGAAAGAGACTGCACAAAAAATTATTGTGTAGGTAATTATGGAGGAATTGCGATAACTAAAAGATGCAATAGTTACTAGCTATATTTAGCTAGGACAAATAATTTTGTAGGACCAAGGTGAGCCGAGGTATGATTAATCTTGGATATTATTTTTAGATGTAAATATTGTCCTTGTCATTATTCAATTTGTCGGCATTCGTCTGTCGGTCAGATATGGGGCTACAAATGTAATTGGACCGATTTTAGAGAGAAATATGGGATTAGGCTGAATTAAAAGAAAGCAAGTCGTGAGATTTTCCATAGTGAATCAAGGCGATACTAAAAGTTAAGGTAGGACTCAAGCCAGAACAGGTGAAATAGTTTAGTTACTTGTGGAGAACGTTGGAAGAAATTGTTGTAGTATTGATGCATGAAAAAAATAGCTCTCAACAAGGAGCTTAAATATAACTGTTTCAGGCTGGATATGGTGGAAGTTCTCAATATTCATAATGAATAAAAACACTTAGTAATCTTCCACAGATTTATTTCTTTGGCACGACACATTTCACCACACTGTGGCATAATCATGTGCATGATTATGCCTCAGTGTGGTGAAACACGTAGTGCCAAAGAAATAAATCTGTGAAAGATTACCAAGTGTTCTTATTCATTATGAAGGAGCTTAACCCTATTGGAAATTTCCTATAAGAAAATTTCTTATGAGAATTTCTATAAGAAAAGTTCTTATAAGAAAATCCTGCTGAAGTGAACCCTTTCCATGTAAATATCCCTGGTTTACCAGACAACTATGACATGAATGAGTATCCTATGAGAAAATTGGTACAGAAAAAGATACAGAAATTCTTGGTAGAAAATAGCACTAATGATACAGGTAATTCTGTATCATGATACAGGGCCTTTTGTATCATGATACAGAGTGTTGTGTATCAAGATACAGGGTCTATTGTATTAGGGATAAATTGTTTGTCTTGGCTTATTTTCACCAGGGTAAATAAAACTGCTGGCTGTAGTCACCAATAAACAGCTGAATAACAGAACAATGTAGGTACTACAGGGTACAGTAAAACTATTGAAAATTATAAATCTAAGATCTGAATGCTGTAAATTCACATTTCATTCAACACAATTTATTTATAGAGAATACCAAGATTTGACATTTCTTTCCTCTCACATAGAGATATTATTCCATTTTTTTCCACTAAATCCCATTTTCATCTCACAGTCTTCGAGTTACTCATCAAGTACTTTCTCTTTAGTATAAATGCCCAAGATGCTGCTCTGATTTTTAGCAGTTGATTTCGATCAATGGTGAAAGGTCAATTACCTATCAATTTTATTGGGCCAATCAAAATGAAAGATATATTAACATCTTGGACATCATCCCTAGCGTGACAGTTGTAGGTATTCTCCGTTGTTTGTTGTAGGAATTTCATCCTACAAAAATTGTCTTGTATTGAAATCACACACCCAATGGAAGGCAAATGGTCATCATAATGTACTGCATAATACACTTCTAGTTTTATATCCATGCCACTTGATGGCAATTCACTGTCATTTCCAGCATCATCAGAATCAGACATCACTACATTGTCACTAGAATCATCACAGATGTCATAATGCTCAGTCTCCGTTTCAGTTTCAGACTGTTTAGTCTTTTTAAGTTGTTTTTGAGATTGTCTGGACTTCTTCTCCATTTCTTGTTTCTCCTTTTTCTTTTTATTTGCATCACGGATTAGCCTCCTCTTTAACTTTTCCTGCACCTTTTTTTTATCATTTTCCTTCATCATATAATATTTTTTCCATTCATTTGAAGTGATGACTGATGGAACTTTTTCAGTTTTCCTTTTATTTTTTACAGTCTTTTCAGGCCAAAATAGAGCTCTTTTAAAAGGACTGCCAACACTAGCATGGTATCTTCAATGTCAACTTCCAATCCTGTTTTGGCAGGTGTCGTTTCATTACAGACCTTAGTTGACTGACTTCCAGGTGATGCACCATCGACTGATGGTAACTGAACTACTGAAGCTGACTGAATTGCTAATGTTGGCTGGTCCACAAGGGATATCACTAATATTGACTGATGTGCTGGAGGTATCACTGATGATGACACATGAAATGAATCTTGGGAGTTGATTTCCCTTTTTATGCTCATCCATACTTTGTACAAATCTTTTGCACACTCATCACCATCCCATTCGCTGGATTCATTGAAGCAGTCTTTGAATTTGATGAGTTTCTCAGGTTCTATCTGTGATTCCAAGTAAATGAGATGTCCTTGAATAACTTTCATTTCATTACTTCTTGATACCTGATTATTTTTAGAAACTGGAACTGTTACACGAGTCACAATCTCACTTGGACTATATTTACTGTAATTGACACTGTCAGCATCAAATGGAAATAGTCCAGTACTTCGGAAACCTTTTTGAATAGTTTCTGGTTTCACTGATGATACTACAGTGCTAAACAATGGTGCAATGTTTTGTTTTGTGACAGCCTCGTATGAATGTTCAGCTCTCCACTTATGGACAGTGGTCTTCCAAGAAACCTTCATTACTGCATTCAAAGACTGCAATTAGACAGGCGTTACTAAGTAATTCAAAGAATCGTTATGAGACACTTTTGGCAGAAAAAAATGTTTGACTTACAAAATATGTTGAACTTGAAGTAAAAAAGTTGCAAGTTTCTAGTTGCCATGATTGAGCTGTCATTTTAATAAATGGAAAATGGTACATAGAATATTTTTAGCCAGTGAAAATTGTAACATATATTCAACCACAGGGAAACCTCAATAGGAGAAATTTTGGAATGTAAAGGTGCCATTCTAAAAGAGAATTTGTTGGGGATTTGGAGGAACCGACTAGTAAAATTAGGGCCAACAAGTTTTCTCAAAAAAAAAGATGAAGCAGGATATAAAAATGAGTTCCATTATAGAATTCAAAGATATTTAATTCTGTTCAAGATATAAAATGTACAAAAACTATACTTATCAGCTAAACAAAAAAAACATGATTCTCTTCAAAGTAGCAACAGAGAGGTAACCATTTAACTGCTTCAATGGTACACAGTTAAAACATTTCATAGCCCCATAATCATATAACTTAAGACTAAATTAAAGAGTAGATAACCAAAAGAATTCCAATAATAGCAATGGTGCAAGAAGTGGCAAAAGACATCATGACAGGTGGAAGATCAAAGATGCCACACCTTAAAATATTTTGTTTAATGAAAAAATGAAATAAAAAAACTTTTCGGCATGTAAATATAATTCTCGAGAAAAAATATAATTAAAAAAAATCATTTGACTTTCTTATATTCTTGGCTCTCCTTTGTGATACATATATGTATTTATATTTCTAAAAATTCCTAGGCACTGAAATCATACACTTTTAGATGCCATGATTGAGCAGTCATTTTAATAAATGGAAAATGGTACATAGAATATTTTTAGCCAGTGAAAATTATAACATATATTCAACCACAGGGAAACCACAATAGGAGAAATTTTTGAATGTAAAGGTGCCATTCTAAAAGAGAATTTGTTGGGGATTTGGAGGAGCCGACTAGTAAAATTAGGGCCAACAAGTTTTCTCAAAAAAAAGATGAAGCAGGATATAAAAATGAGTTCCATTATAGAATTCAAAGATATTTAATTATGTTCAAGATATAAAATGTACAAAAACTATACTTATCAGCTAAACAAAAAAAAAACATGATTCTATTCAAAGTAGCAACAGAGAGGTAAAGATTACTTGGGCAAACTAAGAACTATTGTGAATCCCGGAAACCTGCCTGACTGCTAAGAACTATTGCATCAAGAAGCGGCATGCATGTTAAAGAGGTGTTTTTTAAGGGCTGACTTTGTCTTAAAGGACTTAGGGCATTCTGAACACACGAAAGGCCTTGCATCAGAGTGTGAGATGTAGTGATGATTAAGTGAAGGTTTACTACCAAACCTCTTGTTGCATATTCCACATTCAAAAGGTTTCACTTTCAAATGGACACTTCTAATGTGGATACTTTTATGGCCACTGAGCCTAAATCTTTGTGGACACATTGGACAGGAGAATTTTCTCTCATCTGAATGAAATAGAATGTGATTGCGAAGATTACTTTGACTGGTCAGATGCTTACCACAAATATGGCACCGGAATAAAACTCTGGTCAGCTGACACACATTTACATGAAAATTAAACTTTCTCTTGTCTGCATATGACTTCCCACATTTAATACATTTGAATGGCTTTTCAGAATCTGTATGAACCAGTGATATATGCAGGCCAACATCACTCATAGAAGTGAATCCATTGCTACACAGGCTGCAAACGTATGATTTCCTCACACCATGCGTATCCCTTATATGTTTCTTCAGTATCAACCTAGTGCAAAAACTCTCTTCGCACACTGTGCAGAAGAACTTCTTGTCTTTGGGATGCAAACGGGAGTGTTCATCTAACTCTTCACTGTTTGTGAACAATCTGTGGCACACTGCACATTTTTCTGGATGAAGAGACAGATGGCACTTCACTATGTGATTTCTCAAGTATGGTTTGTTAGTATGAGACTTCTCACAGTAATCACAAAAAAATAGCATATTTTCTCCATCAAGCTTTAAACTTTTATCCACACTCATTAGCCTTTCATCCAAAAAAACACTGGATGCTTGTGAAAGAACATCTTTTGATTCGCAACTTCCTCCACTAGCTTTATTCCCACATGACACGATTGAAGATTGTAATTCACCCACCATTTCACACTCTAGGACACTAGATGACATCCTGGTTAAATGTTGTAGGTCATCTCTTCCATTGATAGCATTAAAACCTTCATTGCTTAAACCAAGCCTGCAGTTAGTTAAATGTAGAGTCATGCAAGGCTCACTTTCAAAAACCATTCCACATTTTGTGCAAAATATTTTAGAGTCTATTGGAGGACTGAGCTGTGCTATTTGCTGTGACGAGGACATATTCTGGATTTCAAGGGTTAAAACCTCATCTGTAGGTCTACATATGGTTTTATTCACATGGTATTCACATTTTGAGCTCTTAGTATTCAGAACAGCCATTTCCTTGCTTATACTTCCATTTTCTACATTCAGATACTTTAACTGGTTTTGCTCTAGAAGATCCATTGGGAATTTACTCACACCATACTTATCCTCATTCTTTTTGTAATGTACATTTTGCTCATCTGATTTTTTATAATGGGCTAGGGACAGAAAAAGCACTTCATTCTCATCTACACTAACTGCAGTTTTAGGCATAGTCGGTGAACCAGGGGAGTCCTTAGGTTTGCACTTAAAGTCATACTTATTTATGTGGCGTATCAAATTCTCCCTTTTTTTGAACACCTTCCTGCATCTTCCACAACAGACATTTGGGTTGACCAATGGTCGATTAATTTTTCCCAAGAAGTTGTCAACTTTCATCTCATCTTGACAGAAATCTTCATCTGTGGAGTTTGGTACCAATTTTCCCCTTCCTCTGCACCAGCTGGAGTGCACCACCAACTCTTGCTTACTTAAGAATTCATCCCCACAATCCCAACACCAACAGAACTCGATGACAGTATCTGCTCCATCATCATTTCCCTCTTCCAACAGTGAATTAATAACAGAACCAGCTGGTGATGGCACCTGGACTCCATGGAAATGATTGGGAAAGTCTTCATCTCCAGTAACCGAGGCAACTTTAGGTAATCCTCTTTCTAATTGTTTTTTTCCACCATCCTTGAATCTCAGTTTCTCAGGCTGTTTTATGCAAAAAGAAAATCAAGGGTCCATTCAATACTGAAATTACAAGGGGCTAAATCTTTTAGATATAACACAGCAATTTTTTAACATTTTCATTTTTTTTTTCAACTTACATACTTGTTAGCCAAAATAGGGAATTAGAAATATGTTTTAGGAAAGATAGGTTTCTTTTGTTTCTTAGACCTTTCAGGATCACAAACTCTAATGATACAAAGATTAAAGTACATATATTGATAGCCTAATGCTCAGCAAAAAATTTATACACTGCATAGCCCTAAAAGAACATACATGTGAGGAATTTTGCTGTGGTCTCAAGCTGCAAAATTTTTACCACACCAATTTCTTCAGATTTTTACTTCCAAATGTAAGTCCTTTTTGTTGACAAGACTAAGTTAAAACAGCTTTTATTACAATAGACTTAATATATTGCCACCAAAAGACTTGCACATTTGCTAGAAACATTTTAGTGGGGTTTCATTAAGACTTTTCAGCACTACTATTAATTTCAAATGTCTTTGTGCTTTAGGGTAGCAAGTAATAGTGATGGTCCAAATGTATTTAGTCTCAGGGAAGATGCAAGTTGGGGTCGGAGCTCTTGCCAGACGTTTCCAAATGTTCTGTAGTAGTAGTAGTATTAGGTTTGGGTGCTTTGACGGCTATGGTCATTTGCACACCAAGAAACCTAAATTTTAAAAATTATTATATTAAAATGATCCCCCTACGATTAGACCAATTGATAAATATATAAATCAATAAGTACAATCGAATAAAAAAATTATTAACTTTACCAGCCTCTGCTGGGTCATATAGATCTAAAAGGCCCAGTTTCTTTTAAAAATGAAATTATGCGGCCAACACGGTCAGGGGCATCTCCTAGGACTTGTCCTAGATCACCCCTGATGTTTAGTTCCACGCGCGCAGCACATTACATATCACACTCTGTCAGGAGGTGCCTCACAGTCATGGGAGAGTCGCAAAGATCACACTTAGGTGGGATTTTTCCCTCTGTGAAGAGGAAAGAGGGAGTGAGGGCACAATGCCCTATCCTCAGACATGTGATCTCGACTTCTTCCCTGCGAGTCCTCCCGACAGAAGAGTGCCACGCTGATATTACCGGCCTTATGGTGCACAATTTGTTCCCATTCTGAGAACTCCATTCCTCGGACCACTCTCTAAGGGGTATGCTTTTCAACGTAGCTTTCAGGTCTTCTGCGGGTACCAGTGCATTTGCAGTCTCGGTATCATTTAGGGCCTCCTTCGCCGCTAATTCGGTCGTCAAATGTTCTGTGACATTAAGAGATGTAGATGGAGAGAAAAAGGGACTAGTCTAGAGTGAGCAGGGTCAAGTGCAAGTGTAGCCTTGAACTCTGTTCAACACATGGTAGTGTTAACCTTGGCAACACAGCATACATGGTGCTTCAATAGAGTAGCCAGAAGAGCTAGAATATTCTCTTATCTAAATTTCATGTAAGACCTTAAAAATGTTTAAGTAAGTAGGTAGTCAGTAGACCCAAAACTTGGAATGAATTTTACAATGACAAACTAGGTGTTCATCAATTTAACCCTTTTGCTGTGCAAGTAATGTGAAGTATAGCTCTCCCCAGGCACAATTTTTTTTCTCTACATTTTTGTGTAATTTTATTATTTATCACTTTATTTATGGGAAAAATTGTTTAATTTATATTTTCACCTTAATAATTCATAATTTTTTTATGGATTGGCTAAAATTATAGACTTCTCAGCTGCAATGAGGAATTTTGACCTTTAACTTCTGACACCTTTACTCAGTCATTGCATTTTCTTTGTTTATCTCATATGTCAAGGTGCTCTCAAACCTTTCATCCCCATCCATGCTCTCTCCAAAATGAAAACTTGTTCCCATTTTAATATTGACTACTGTGCATGGAAAGCCACCATAATAAAAAACACAGCTAAATGAATTCTGATGGAAATATTTTTATTGAAGTTTCAAGCATGCAAGTTTTCTGTTTTCAGAAAATTTAGGGCTATTCTTTTATAAATTTTAATTAAATCAAGGATTGCATTTGCTACAATATGTATCGGCATAGAGTGAAGATCATTTTTTTTAAATTTCTCTTTACTAAAGTAGTAAAACCTTAGATGTAAAGTAGTAATAGGGAAATAATTATCAAAATCAGAATTGGTAGGTGTGGAATACTTAACAAATTGCCCGATCTGTCATGAAATCATGCACTACCATTTTCCTTAGAACTTCATTAATTTGTTGTCTCATTCTTGCCTAAAATTGACGCATGGGCATGCACATAGAGTTTACTGATAAGACTCCATCCACCCAATAATTCTGACATTATAAGGGGCTAAAGTTTTGAGATATACCATAGGAATTTTTGAGAATTTTGATCCTGCTTGACTTAGCCTTTAACTTAAAAGTAGGGAATTAGAAAGTTTAGGGGACTAGGTTTCTTTTCCTGCTTAAGGTGTTTTAGGATAACAAACTCTATTAATGTAAAGGTTAACATAAAATGATAACCAAATGATTGGCAAAAAATTACAGATTTCAAAGCCCTAAAATAATGTACATATGTGCAATTTTATAAATCTCTCCAATTGCCACCCTAGTAGCAGAGGACGTTGTCACAACATTGTCTTTCATTTTTTAACAAACAAATTAAAAAATTTCCCTAGCTTTAGCCATCAATGAAACTATCCCATAATTAACATTAATGTTGATAATTTGTCAACAGATGGTAATTTCCTAGGAACATAGGTAAAACTTTCTCCCTTGAATCTCCCTTGCCCCCTCCACTGACTATACCCTGCCCTCTTAAAATAATAAAGGATTTACGTTTTAAATACTATGTATGTTACTATCATGCAATGGCATGTTTTAGTAAATGGTATCATCCTAACTTGTATCTACCTAACTACTATATTGTATCTATCTCGTAATATTATATATCCCCATATATAATATTATATATCCCCCTCCTTAGCACATATCCTCGCACCCGAAATTAAAAACTCGCATCGTGATTGTCGTATATACATGGCCACTCCCGTGGATTAAAGTAACTTCAACAACTAATTTTTAAATATAGTTTTGTGATAGTTTGAGGAAATACCATCTATTCGCGATAACAGTTATAAGGCATTAATTAACTGAAACATATATTGCCACAGGTTATGAATATAAATTCAATATCACTGAGAATAAACAAGACTTTTTTCAATTCCCACATGTTTATATTCACGTTCAGAAGCAGACAACCAACTAGTAAAATAAATTATTCAAAAAATTAAATATATATTTATACGTGAAGACAATTTTCACGTGCACAAATCCAAAGAGCCGTAGTTTGCCCACCCCTGTGGTATAAGTATAGATGAAGTATAATTTAAATCATAGCTGACATCAACGTTGCATGCACGTTGACTCAACGTCAACTGATAACATTGTGCTTTGACGTTGATGCAACGTTGTGGCAACGTGGAGTGATAACGTTGTGCTTGGACGTTGATACAACATTGTGGCAACGTGAACGTTGTCATGTAACATTTTGCACGTTGATGCAACGTTGTGACTACGTCCTCTGCTACTAGGAGTGCAGGTAGTGCATCAAACCGTGCTAAAGCTGAATGGTACTAGTGGACATTTAAATGTTACAGAAAGAATTGAGGAGTAAAAATTTCAATGACAGATTCACACTTTTTATCAAATAATATTATAGGTGCATGTATAGAACATTTTTCAAGTAGTAATTTGTCAGCTCCCCATATAATTTTTTATGATTTTTTCCAAATATGTACTTTGAAGTCTGTGGGCTTTGGAAATTGTTTGGGCCCAGAACACAGACAATTTTTGGCATTTACACAAAGTCACCTGCTGATCATCAACAGTTTGCCTCAAGGTGGCATCACCATTCTAAAGATGAAAGGTTGATCAAGGCAGATAGCCTAGGCCTAACTGCCATGAAATCCCAAGCATTAGAAATTTAAGTGGGTAATTATGCATGGAATATAACATTACAGCCCATATAACACTCTGGCTTAGGATGTAGGGAGTAATCATGCAGCCTGAGCTACACTCACACATGAACTTCAAAATATTAAATAATGAGCTGAAAGTATACAGAACCAGAAGGACAAACTGCAAATGTATTCCTACCTCTATCATCTTGTATTTAGTGGAGGGGGCAGTGATTGCTCCATCTGATCCGAGCTGAAACATACCATCAATAATCAACTTGTTTCGCATGCATCGATCTTTGAAGCGTTGAAACACATGGAGTTGACACATGCATGATTGGCAGATCATCCACTTCTGCATATCATCTCTGATCACCTTCAGAGAGAGAGAGAGAAATATTTTTGGTTGAAGGGAATGCTACAACAAGACCATGAAGGACAGTAATATAATACTGTAATCGTACAGTCTCATTACTAATGATAGCAGGGTGGCTAATACCAAACTACAATTTGTGCAGTTTCATTGATTTTAAGGTTGGTGGATGGGTAAGAGGCTCTTATATGGCAGTGACGACATGATAATAACCACTGCAGGGTGAATAATACTAGAAGCAATGGAAATATAGTGTCATAGAAGAATGATGATGGGGAGCGTGGTGGCCTAGTGGGTAGAGCGCTTAGCTAAGTTGATCGAAGGGTCCCGGGTTCAAATCCGGGTGAAGCCTTTGGACGCCCCCGAACACAAACAAATCCTCGGAGTTCGAGGTGGCCCAGGGAAAGGAACTGGCACCCCTACCCTAAATGTGTGAAATTCACACCCCTGTGGCTTAGTCAGGGGTGAGCTCTATCCTCAACAATCCAAACCAACCTTCGGGTTGAATCACCGAGTGATAAGAATGATGAAGATCAAACAGACAGATAAATCACTAATGAGGTCCTACAAAGAGCTAGGGAGAAGATATGTTCAATGAAAACTCTGCAAAGAAGGAGAATGAAAACTTACTGTACACCTAGTTCTATGATCAAAAAATCACTTGAAAACAGTCCCAGAAGGAGAAATAAATGGGAAAAACTACCAATGAAGACCAAGGATGGAATAAATCAGATAAATTATTAAGGTAGCCAAAGTGAAGACTTACGTAGGAATGAAACAGTAGGCTGAAAATTATGAGGATGGGGAAGAAGAGCAATGAAAAGGAGGAATGAAGCAGAGCCTTGCAACCATGGATCCTAAGAAATGATAACAAGGGAGGTACCGCTAAATGACATTAGAATTGAAGATGTCATTGAAACTGTATATTCTCTATTGAAGCTATATATTCAATGTCATAAATAACATTGAATATATAACTCCTTGTCTTATACTTATATAGTTGTTGGCATGTATTTTGGAATCATAGAAATGATATAAAGTGAAAAAATCATGTTATATTCAAGATGTGGTAATTTGTGCCGGGGAAAGCAGGTGAAATCGAGGAATCCGCAGACTGTACGCTTCGAAAACACTACCTAATTATGCACAAATTACTCCATGAACCATTCTTCTGCCAATTTGAACCACAATTTCTTTTGATAGATATTTCGTTTATTACATATGTCGGTTACCACCAGTTAAGATAAAGAAATATTGATATTTGTTATTCCTCGTACATGTTGTATCACTATGAATTACCTAAACTATAACTAGCACTTACTTTAAGGCGGATTAAATCTTGTATCATTCCAATAAGGCCAAGTCCACCGTGTTTATTAGCATCAAAAACATCCAACAGATCTTTGCCACTACACAAGCACAGTCTGCAAAAATTACAAAATCGCGCTGATTCCATTCTTATGATGCACACAAGTGAGCAAGTGCCTTGCAAGATAGTGCTTTCAACCTCGTAATACGTAACTTCAACGATAATCGACACTCAAGAGCCTTAACCTGGGCTCATTTTTTCAAAAAGATCACTTAACTTTATTACTTTCCAATACGAACAGGCGCCCCAGAACCCCCAGAATCCTCAGAATTTCGTAGTGCATTTCGTTTCACGTGAAAAGACGAGCGTCGTACAGCGCATTTAGCAGATATTTAAATGAAAGGGCGGGCATTCCGTGTCGAGGTAGGGTGGTTCTTTCTGCTTTGAAGATCTCTTTGGTTTTATATTTCCTTAGCTGGAGTTTTTAATATCTGAATTACATATTATGTGTGGCGAAAGAGCCGACTACGTATTTTTTTTAAAACATTCCGAACGTAGTTGAAGAGCATAAAAGTATTCGGCCGTTTTTTGTACGAATGACTTTTTGGCACGTAAGCAATGATTCAAAAAGCTCAATGGGTTATTGTTATATGTATCTAAATTTGATTAAGGAAACAGTGTGAAGGTGATGTTTAAGGTTAAATCAAATAGAAGCCATTGTGATACGGATTTGGTAGGTTAAAATGATATTAAAGGATTTTTTAAATGCTAGTAAGACTATTAATTGGTTTTAAATGAAAAGATATATATGATTAAGGCCTCAGGGTCACAAGGGCCCCAAAGTGCGCCCTCTGGGGATTGTAGAGTATTACAAATCTTGGATTTCACACACTGATATGTAGTAACACACACAATATGCTTCGAAATGTAAAAGCCATGTAAATTGTTGTAACACGGATAGGCGCGTGGGCTACCATTGTAGCCCAAGAAATAGTTTGTTTCTATAAGAAAATTATTTCAATAATTTAATATTTTTATAACTGTTGTGTGTTCCTCAGCTAGCCAACACCATACTTATTCCTTTTTTCTGCTCTTTTCAAACAAAATATGCTGGTAAATAAAAAATAACTAACATCCGTTTTTTTGACAAGTTTAAGTCTATATGTTTTCCGTGACATTAGGGCAATGTAACTTAAATATATTCCAGGGTAATTAGTAAATTATAAAACACCATTGAAAAGTAAATTTAATGCCAGCGCAAAAATATAATCATAAAATGAAATGTTTGTTCGTGGTGTAGATAAATAAAGTAGAAAAGATTTTGTTACACATTTCGAAATAAGCTGCGTTTTATACCATTCTAGCGAAATGGTGTTGAAAGCAATTTTATCTCCTAAAACATAGAATTGTGGGTGAAACAAGGTTGCAATGTACAAAATATTTATGAACATATGTTCTTTTTTACCTCTTACTTCCCCCTCTAACTCCCCTCCCAACTCCCTAATGTCCTTTCAAATTTTTGCTACAATTCGAAGCACTTTATCGTCTATATCTATGCATCTCGCTTGGTATCCTCATTATAGAAATGACAAAAATTCCACAGAAAAATATTTCTGTTCCCACAATACTACATTGCAACGCAAATTGATTCCCAGGTTGAGCAAAAAAGTATTAATTTCATATAATAATCAAACTACTAGTGGTGGATAAGTGATTGATTTTGACAAGAAAATTTACTCTGCACAAGACTCAAGACATGTCGAACAAATGACTGAAGAATGTTAACTCATACTTTGTGGCCACACTTTTCACAGTTTTTCCTTGTTGATTTATCTTTTGTCCTCGCACACGAAAAGCAGCTGCCAACACTGCTGTCCTAAGGATGATTAGGGTTTCCGTTTACATTGTCCTGAATTCCAAAAAGCCCCTTTCAACTGTTCATCTACACTGGAATGGCGGCATTCTTTATTCTGACGAAGATCTGTGGTTTGATAAGCTACCAGGAAACACGCTGATTTAATACTTGTCTAGGCATCGGCTTTACTTTGGCGTTATTGAACATAAAAATGCACAAAGCATTAACACCTGAGATGTTGGGCAGGTCGAAAAATACGACCAATGGCCAGCATCTCGTGTTACAAGCAACATTGTACTTGGCACACATTTGGTCGAGGACATCTAGGCCAATTTTCGTTCTATTATAAAATGTGAAAATTCCGGGTTTTTGCTCTGGTCCAGTTGATTCATTTATGGCGTTGTCATGATGCATTATCGACAGCAAAATAATTGCCTTTTTCGGTTTCGTGCCGTGCCGTTCGCCCATCGTTACAGATAGAATTAGAGCTGCAAAGTATCCATCGTGGATCCAAATGAATAAATACCGTGACTCCTTTGGATTGTACAAGTTGTGTGGACCTTAACTCCTCGAATTCACCTCGCCGTCGGAAAGTCGGACGTGTCGTGGCCTGTCGACAAGAGGAAGGATCCCTTTCAAACGTAGACCATTCCGACGGTCGTGAGGGACACACCAAAATTGGCAGTTCGGCCCAACGCTTCGCCGAGGAGCAATCATTAATGTTTTACCGTATGAGTATTGACAGTTGACAATCTAAATACTATAGAATTATTTTTTATAAGTTAGCTATTGAGTAGTATAAGTGTTCTGTTACTTAAAGTGTAGTTCAATTAATTGTATCACCTGTTAACCCTATGGGCGACTGAAGTAGCGGACGAGGCAAATTTAGTTTTTGCCTCGGTGTCATTACAAGTTCGAGATCAGCTCTCCTCACATAGCATGCAAGCTGGATTCCAGCCTGGATTTTGGCTGGATGCATCCTCAAGTAGCCACCCAATATCGGGCATATGTCGGGCCGATATCATTTGCCAATGTTCTAATGTCGGCCCAATATCGGTAGCCAATATTGGGCCAATGTCCAAATGATAACGTTTTGCGTCATGTAGCCAATATTGGCAGCCTATATCGGCCAAATATTGGCAGTCAAGATTTAGCCAGTGTACCGGTGTTCACCCGATATTGGACCGATATTGATCCGATTTCTTCAGCCATTGCTGGACCAATATTGGCAGCCAATATAGGGCCAATGTATAACTAGATGAATGATGCACAATCCAAAGTACTTTATACACTGCTAATAAATGTTATGATTTGGAACTGACACACCCCTGGCGAAAATATTGTAGAGGGAAGCGGATACGAACCGTCGACAAAGCAGAGATATAAGCGTACCCGAAGCGAATCGGAATGTGAACGAACCGTAACTAAACCGTCTCCAAAGCGAAATGAAACGTAAAATGAGACAAAGAAGCATACAAACGAAGCGTTCCCGAGCCGGAAACCTAGCGGACAAAAACGTTCACGAACCGGAATATCGTGTTACCTCTCCACTGACTTCGCTGCTCTCTCAAAATAAAAAAAATATTAATTGCCATTAATCAGTTTAACCGTCCTATTGCGCAATGGCATGAAATAGTACGTCGTATAAAGTTACCTCGTATCTTCCTATCGTTATGATACCTGTATCAAATGTTTACCTAATCTACGATTCAACGCACCTATTCTCGAACCCATTATTCTTCGAGAATTATAATCATTAAATGATTATTCCGTGATAGTTTGAGGAAATACAATACAATCTTGATAAAAGTTTTTCGCCATTAATTAATGCCAGATAACTGTTATTTTATTTTGCCACATAGTATGAATATAAATGCAATATTACTGCGAATAAACAAAATTTTTCCAATTCCCGCACGTGAGCTTCAGCGTCGTATCTAGGGACTGGCCAATCGATATACGACTAAATCGATCGACAGTTGTAAATCACGGGCGGAGTTCGAAAATCGGCCTTCAGAAATCGGAAAACTCGGACTGATGACATGAGAAATATCTACCGCTGGGAGAAATATCTCATGTGTTCCATCGCTCCAGTAGATCACAAAAAATTTTTAAAACCACGTTTCATAGAGCATTTTTCATTTGAAACCAAAAGATACTTCCCCTGGCCGTCATAAAATTTTCTTACCCGGCAACAAAAGTCCCAAGTTGTGTGTGAAACAAAAAAAAACATTTTTCCCAACCTAATGTTTAATCGGTTCCATAGTTTGTGAAACGAGTTTTAAAACATGCTTTCGGAGCTTCGTCAATATTCGCCTCATAACAGAAAATTTTTGACCAGGCCACAAAAATGGTTAAGTCCCAAGTTAAGTGTGTGAAACAAAAAATTTTTTTCCCAACCTAATGTTTAAAGGGTTCCATAGTTTGTGAATCGAGTTTTAAAACATGCTTTCAGCACTTCGTCAATATTCGCCTCATAACATAACATAAGCAGATGATGTCGGTCCAAAGTCACCAAAGTGGGCTGCCCATATCGGGCCAACATCGGCAATACGATGGCAATGAGGGGCCGATGTGCCAATCTGAAGCCGATATTAGGCCAATATTCAGCCGACATTCATGGCTACTTGGGAAGCTTGATTTAAGCTAGATTTCGGCATGATTCAGGAGCTTGATTTCAGTAGCAATTAACTAGTTTGATTCCAGCTGGATTTCGGCTTGATTCAGGGACTTGATTTCAACTGGAATTGGAAAAAATTATTGCATCAAGCTTCATATATATCTTGATTTCAGTTGGATGCGGAAAGCTTGATTCCCACTCGATTTTGACTTAAATAAATGCCTCCCTTAATTCAAGCTGGAATTTTAGGCTTGATTCAAGCTAAAAGCACCAAGTTTTATGTCTGCTGGTTTATGGCTTTTGTTAGTATGCATGGAAAAAATATCAAGCACTCTTTTTACACTTTTACAAAATTACTCTTTGTCAGTCATTGCGTGTATTAACTCCGATTTCCAAAAAAATAGCCTCATGCCCTGTCTCCTCTTAAGAAAGTTGTTGGCCTAGCGGTAAAGTGTTGGGCTGCCAGACTGAGGCGCTCATCTGATACAGATTCAAATCCATGCCATAATTTTTTTACGATTTCGGAATCCAGCATATAACCCAGATTGATTCCAGTCTGGATTCAAGCCTGGAATCCTGGATTTCAAACAGCTGGTATCCAGTTGGAATAGTGTTAAGATTCCAGCTGGATTTTGGCTGGATTCCGTCTTTCCCGCTGGAGTGGTCACGCTGGATTTTGGCTTGCACACTAGATTTTGCGAGATGCATTCCAGCCAGAAACCAGCTTGCAGTGCTATATGGGTCTATGCTCAGGTGTATAAACAGTTCGGGGCATTTATATCTGATGCCGAGGCTTCGGCTATCATAATACTTCAATTCCGTCCGACGCTTCTCGTTACGTCACGACGGGATATATGAAAGGAACTGGTTTGAAAAAAATATCATTTCGTGAAAAACCGTGACGTAGAGAGTCTTCCCTAATTATTTCTTTTCATTATGAAGGTGTCATCATTTTTTCGAGTTTCTAAATAAAAATGGATGTTCACGAGAAGTATGGGTGATGGGCTGATCCACTTTTGTCAACAATCTGAAGATGACCCACATATTCCCGGAAAGAATCACTTGATCAACGAATTTATGGCGGAAAGCGTCGGTCCACACTCGCCGCAGCTCAGCGGAAGCAGGCTGCGGTGAAAGTTGAAAGATGAGCAACTGACGGAAACGGAACCTGCGTTGAAGATCTCGCTTCTGATTGGCTACGCAGTGTCCGGAAATGCAAAAACGGCTGCAATAAAACGTAGCTAAAGGGAGTGATTAGTAGATAAATTTCAATTTAGTCTTCATTTCATGCAACTTTGCACCAGATTCACGACTCGAATTGGACGAAATAAATAGACCCTCATTTTTCGCGGCATTTTCTGAAAGATATTTTTCAAATTACTTATTGCACGAGTAAATTTTCTTATATAAGATCAAAACGTGCATTTGCAGTGTCGATTCAAGGTGTAATCCTAGGTAAAACAGCGGATTATCCGTAATTCTTTGTCGATATTTTTACAAATATTTTGTACATTTTAAGGAGCTTCATTGCATTCCGATGCTCCGCTAGAAACGTGAACGTAGGCACGTAGAAGGTCGGCATGCCAATCTTCCGTGTTCGATAAAAAGCAGGGGATAAATAAGATAAAAGTCTGAGAATTCCTTATCTTGTTTAGTTTTTAGACTCACTAATCATGCGATAGATTATGGTTAATAAGGCGTGAGCTCAGTTTTTAGAGACTAAAGTCAATCTAGAGACATAAAAAAATCATTCCCAGTGATTGAGTACGGTGGTTCTAGATGAAATTGCCACTGAAATTGTCATACACCCGTTGATTTGTAGCCAAGTTCTGTCCTTCACATTCCTTAGGTCACATTTTAATTGTGTATGTGGATTGAGAATAGATTTAATTTCGTACATGAGAAGAGCGTCACCTATCCTAACAACAAATGCCATATCTTTGATTAAAGTGAGAATGACATGAAGAATGCCTATTAGGCATCGATTTCTCTGAAGTGATAATGATGTGCGGTATGTGTAAATAGTATATCTTTCTTTGAAATAAGGAAAATTTTACATATTTGAGGAATGCCAAAAATGCTATCCCTTTCTCGAAAATAAGAATATTGGAAGTTTGCTAAAAAGTTCATCTATTTCTCTGAAGTAAGAATCATTTGAGATACACCAAAAAGATTATTTCTTTCCCTGCAGTGAGAATGATGTAGGATATGCCAAAAAAGGTTATTACTTTCATTGATGCAGGAATCTTATGAGTTTTTTTCAAAAATATTATCCCTTTCGCTAAATCAAGACCGTGTTAGATGCTTGAAGTGTCTCAAAAAGGTTATCTGTTTCTTTAGTGTAGATTCATGCCAAAAACAAGACCCCTTATTTGATAATTGGTTCATAATAGATTCTCCGGGAATGTCATAATGCAAATCCCTTTCTCAGCATCATAGTTTTTATTTTATCTCAATGCTTGATACCTGAAATTACCCAGTCAATTAACTTATGACATGATCCAGATAATGCCCATTAATAATAGCCATTCGTAAAACTAATTCCATTCTTTTCTAAGAATATTCTCCCAAAATATCAACATCGGCCATCAAATTAGTATGTACAGTGTAGTTGAATTAATAATGATAATTACCATACACATCTGTTATGAAGCCACAATCACCCCACTATCATGCCAAGAAAAATAAGGGTAAGAAAGGCATTGAACAATAATAAGTATGCATGTACCTTTATTTTCATAAAAGCTGAAATAAAATAAGTCTTTGTTACACATGTTTAAATGGAATGTAACATTTCTTGATTAAAAATTATTTATGCCACTAATGCAGATACTGGATAAAATACATCTCACTATGGTGATAGGTCATCTGCATCATCTTCAGTAAAATATTATCTCGTCTCAGTGCAACATCTTACTTCTCCCTACAAGGCTTTGTATCATAAATGCATGCAGCCATTTGAAGTCAGCATATCCTTTTGCAATTGAACAATTCATAGCTTGTCACTTTAATTTCTTAGTAAAGGATTTTGTAATTCATACCTAAACTGTAATGGATTTCTAATTGAAATCTATTGCAGTTAAGGGAAAGAGGTTTGACTTAAATTCTTTTTATTGTAATTTTTTCCTTTTTGAAGGACCCAAGCTTGACTATCAGCCATATACATTTATAGCAGCCCTCAATGCTTTCCTTCCTCTATTTTTCAGCTAGCCTAGCGTAACCACTCTCTATCCCTGATTGTCTAGAGATCCACTTAATTTCCATTTTTTATTATTCGTGCTGACCATCCCTCAACACTAACCAGAGATCCACAACATCTTTTGTCAAAATAAGCGTCTCATAGTTTTCACATTTCTGAGAAATGCAAGAAAATACACTTCATACCTTCACAATATTTTCCTTTAATTTTAAAAACGTTTTTTAAACATGTAAAACATGAAAATGAACCTTAAATTCGATATTTTACGGGAAATATATCTTTGACGTGTTTGATCTCTACGGGAAATCGGTAAGGAATTTTGGCGGCCAAAAGGTGGTCGAGAAATTATAATTCGAATTCTGATAATTTTAAGTCAAATTTACAATCACACAGTCATAAATAAAAAGAGAACATAGAAGATCTTCAAATGCGTCGAGTACATATCGTCAGGAGGAGGTTAACTAATGAAAATAAATGAACGGATAACTGTCAAATCCAATTTCAAATACAAAAATATAGACAAATTTTAAAACGACTTGAATTAAATAACTGGATCACTCCATTAAAATATGGCACCATTACATTTTTCAATTACTTACTACAAATGTAGGAAATGCCGCATTATATAATTATATATGTGTCTCGGGTCTGTATAAACGGGCGTCGACATCAAGTTTAGCCCCAGGGCTTCAATTTTTTACTTACGGCCCTGAGTGGTATCATGTATGATTATTTTTATCCAACCGATAAGAGTGCCTTTGATTAGATTGCTAGGCATATCTGTGTCTTCGGACTCGGGATCCTCACTTCACTTCACCCAGGAAACATACGACCTCGCGGAACCACCATTGGATTCATTCTGAGTAAGTACTTTCTTTTGTTCAAATTCTCCAGTTCCCAGATAGCATAGACTTCATTGTATCCACTTTGCACATAGCATTTGGGTCATTCCATGTCAAGTGGTCAAGGGCTCCCCGCTTGACCATCTCGGATTTTAATCAAACTTTGTGTGGACAGTTGAACATACCTTTAATGAAAATGTGTTAACTTTTAGGTCCGTTAGTGAAATAATTTTGGACATATAGCCGTTTGTGTGACCCCATGTCACGACCACCTGCCACATGAATGTGAAATTTTCGCAAATTTGAGACATGATATCTCTGTAACCTTTTTGCCTAAACAATTGATACGTACCTATATACGCCATTGATTGACTGAAGTCAGTCAAGTCATGATTGGAATTTGATAGCCATTTCCAGCGAAATTAGATAAATATCTTTAAATTCGGACGTACCACCGCAATGGGCTTTGAAACCTCAACGAACATACAGAATTACTGGCTTGGGAACCGGGACAAGAGACCCACCCTGGGCTAGTATTGCACAGCTATCGGGCGTGACCCCTATGGTGGTGGGGTTGCTAGTTCAAGTACTTGGATTGGTAGTGGCAATGTCACCAAGGACCAACGCAATATAATATCGGTGTGTCAATATAAGCCTGTTAAATATCAGGCATGAACTCCGAAGTGGCGACGACTTCCAAATTGCATTGTTTCGGCGTCATTGCAAAAACATGCGTTCGTAGGATAGCTACCATCACACCCCACGCGTGTAGTTACAGGAGTTCGTCGTTGCGTAGCCCTGATGAAGGCTGATTGTATCTCACCCACGGACCTCCTTGCCACGCCATTATGTGTCCGCGTTAGCTAATTAAATTCACTTTTGTAGAGACTTAAAAATATGCTCTATCTGATGAGATAGGTTTAACGGAATTTGTAGAAGGTAGTTTTTTTTGCATAAACGGGTTGAAAACACCCTATTTTTGACCTTTTTACAAAAGCCGTGAACTTTAGACGTGATTTATAAACTAACGAAAAACGCTAGGTGATTGAAACTACGCTATCAAAAGCTCACTTACATGGAAATATTGTAAAAGGAATTTGATATCCATTGAACAATTCTTGAAAGAGACAGAGCACGCTAAAGTTTGAAATGTTTTTGGAGAATTAATTTCTGAGGCCGACTTTGCTGCATTTTATATACTCAGTACGCTTTGAGAAAATGCTATAATCATTTTCATTTAACAGAGAACTAAAATTTGTACAATTATAGGTACGTATCAATTGTTTAGACCAAATTTTTACAGAGATATCATGTCTCAAAGATGCGAAAATTTCACATTCATGTGGCAGGTGTTCGTGACATGGGGTCACACAAACGGCTATATGTCCAAAATTATTTCACTAACGGACCTAAAAATTAACACATTTTCGTAAAAGGTATGTACCTGTACAAGTATCCACACAGAATTTCATTAAAATCCGAGATGGTCAAGCGGGGAGTCGTAGACCACTTGACACGGAATGACCCATTTAATGGCGAGCGGGATACCGGATCGCACTGTCGCTAGTCGTCACTTGATGCCATCCACTGACGAGCTACTTATTCGTTAGATGCGAATGCATGCAATGTCCGCTGCGAATGGTGTACAATGAGATACAAGATGAGATTCCTACGCCAGTGGCGTAGGAATACGGCACCGGTGATATCGAATATATCGATCGTATTACTCGATCGATCTTGGTTGACTTCGGTATTTTATATTTATTACTCATATATAATTGATAATGAAACTAATACATTGCAAATTGTAATAGTAACATTATGAAATGAATTAGTACCAAGAACTTGCGGAAGGAAAGCTGAAGACGAACCCAGCCTGGGCAATTACATATTATTATAGTGTTATGACCGGGCCCCCACCTTTCCATCTTTCCTCGCCTTTCCATCCGCGTGGCGGGGAACCCGGGAGCATAAGATTTGACGTGGGTTCTTGCCCTTGGTGTCGGGAGACGAATAATCACACACAAATATTTAAAGTCTTTTACTCAAAGTTTATTTCCATTTAAAATCCCAAAAGAATCAATTCAATGAACAAATAGCAAATAATGAATATGTGCGTCTAGAATAGCAGAAAGTGAAAACACTACCAATGTCTCGGGAAGGAGAGGAGCTGCTGATGATGGCACGGGTGGATAGTGAGGCGCTTCGTTAGCACGGGCCCCATGGCCCGCGCTTAGACTCCCACTGACGGCTACATTGTGACTGTGCCGTCAGTGAATGGTTGCAGAGTAACCAATTGCCGATTACTGTCCGATGAGCGACTAGTGAATCACTGTCTGACTGCTTGCTTGACGAGTGTCGAGTGTACTCTGTCATAGCGTCTCCACCGTGCCATTATATAGGAAAGGTGAAACTAGGATGTTTTCGACAAAATGGCAAGGGTGGGAGGGGAAGAAGAAGAGGAAGGTTAGCCGTTCTCGAAAGGGAAAGGTACAGTTCCCGAGGCATAGTTTGACATAGCTGGCTATTCTGAGACGTCACACAACAACACATTTATGCATATTTTGGGAAATGGAATTCTTCCATTGCTAAGTGAAACGTGATGAACGTAAAAGATAACTTCAGCCTATAGAGAGGCTCCAGTGTGAACATGAAATGACATATTTAAGCATTCACCTGACATGCACACAGTAAACAAACATAATATAATCTAGATAGTGAAATTTGATCCATTCTTATAACTATTATCAACCCTTTCGAGGAACATTCTCCAAAAAATCAAAATCGGTCAGCAACGGGTAATTTTCAGAGTACCTACACATTGTATTGGAGTTAATGATGATAAATATCTAGTATAAGTATCACTGTGAAGCCACAAACCTGCCAGGGCAAAACAAGAAATATCAGGGTGGCATAGGGAGAACAGCTTTAATAAGTATAAAAACGTATTTAATTTAATTTAAAGTTGAAATTGAAGAACAGTCTTGGATACATATAGGTATATAAAAAATGCGTCCATGCTTAAGCATAGATATATTTAAATCGAAAGTAACATTGATTGGATAACAGTAATTTATATCACTAATGAAACAACTGCCTAAAATACATTCCATTATGATGATAGACTGCCAAACATTCAGTAAACTACCTAAGTATTATCTCGATTCGGTGCAACATATCACTTTGCAAAAGTTTATGGAATGTATGCATGCAGTCATTGCAAGCCAGCATATCCATCTGCAATTGAACAATACATAGCTTATTAAACACTTTTATTATTTGTTAGCAATGGATTTCTAATTGAAATCCATTACAGTTGTTAGAGGGAAAGGTGTTCAACTAAAATCATTCTCTCTATCGTATAATTTTGCCTATTCAGAAGTGCCCAAGCTTGACTAACAACCATATATTTAACAGACTCTCTATTAATCAGCTGGCCTGTTGTAAGCACTTCATATTCTATTTTGTTAGGAGATCCACTTAATTTACAGGTCTTATAATTTATTCTGACAAATCCACATTATAGTTAACAAAAATAAGCGTCTTATCCCAGCAAGCACAGCAGATATCTCTTACGGATAGGAAAGGGCAAAAATTGGAAAAGCGCATCCTTAGGAATCTTACAGGGGTATTATGAGGAAAAATAATCTCTGTCCTATCCACTTCGAAGGGCAGATAGGCTCCATTCCTTATAATTCCATTGATAAATTCTTATAAGAGATGAATTGACATAATGACAATTTACGCAGTATGAAAAACTGCCAATTATTTATTTTACTTTGCCGGCAAGTGATTGAAACAAAATTGAGCTACCGAAAGTCAATTGACGTGGAGTAAGAAGCAATATATATGTATATATATATATATATATTCTTTTGAAGTTTTTGCCAATTGGCCACAAATATATAAATTAAAACTTACAGGAGGTAGGAGAAAGCGAAAGATAAAGAATTTGTTCTTTATCTTTCTCTTTGAACAAATCTTTATCTTTTTCTTTCTCCTACCTCCTGTAAGTTTTAGACGCTAACAAGATAATGGGAAAGTGTTCTTCATGTCTCTTCCCAATAAATACTGATTTTAAATATATATATATATATATATATATATATATATATATATATATATATATATATATATATATATTAAAATCAGTATTTATTGGGAAGAGACATGAAGAACACTTTCCCATTATCTTGTTAGCCAAAACCGAAAATAATAGGGATTATTAAATATTCTTATCAAGTCATCCGGAATTTCAGCAACGCTTTGCATGGCCACGGCACAGGTTCACTCTGCGATCCCTTGTCAGATACAAGCGGAAGATATTCAGCGCCGTTTGCGGAAACTACTCGGAATTACGTCAATTTTTTTAGCCCTGTAACCATGCTGTTACTTTGGAATATATCGGTCTTTCTTTCGCTGTGAGTTGCCGAAGGAAGAAGTAATCCGTGGTTGTGAAACAACTGGAATCGACGCCTTGCTATGTTCCGTGAATTATATAATTGGTGCTTGGATCTGCGCATCAGGATTTCAAGTGAGTGTAAATAATTATTTATTTTATTCTTACTGTGCTTTTTTCTCACAGAATGAACCCATCGTCAACCATGAGGTCTTGCTATCAAAAACTTGTAAGACCCGGGGTAATTTTAGAGTTAACTCATTTTTTTACAATTATGAGGAATCATTCTATGATAATCTTATTGCAAGTATCAATTTACAATTAGGTTCATCCACGTGTGTAATACTCAGCAGCCTGAAAGTAAGAAAGAAGTAATCCCGTGATTGTGAAACAACTGGAATAGACGCCCTGCTATTTTCCGTGAATTATATTATTGGTGCTTGGATCTGCGCATCAAGATTTCAAGTGAGTATAAATAATTATTTATTTTATTCTTACTGTTCTTTTTTCTCACAGAATGAACCCATCGTCAACCATGAGGTTGTGCTATCTAAAATGTGTAAGACCTGGGGTCATTTTAGAGTTAACTCATTTTTTTTAATTATGATAATCTTATTGCAAGTATACCTATCAATTTACAATTAGATTCATCCACGTTTGTCATACTCTCAGCAGCCTATATGATCCGAGCTCAAGTTAGGGTTCCCTATTTTTGATGAATCATTGATTTAATTAAGATATTCTTATTATAAAACAAAAACATTTACGACTTTATAGGAGCGCCCGAGTTTATTTTCTAATGATCCTAGTAGTGCTGATTCAGCCTTTGAAACTATAAGTGTCAATGTAAGTTTACCCTCGGCTACTCACTTGTAAACTTAAACGTATAATGAATTGCATATTGTTCTAAATTTATGGGACTTTGAGAGAAAAGAGTTAATGTTTTCGGTCCCTTAGAAACCATGGCTCCATTCTGAAAGCTTATTACGTAGGAGCCCAGCAACATACATGCGTGAGGCTATTTGTAGCCTTAGCACGCATCTATTGTCAATGCTAATGCAGAAACATTATTTCGCAGCAATTTCGTTATCATGGGTTTTAGATGAATTCGATTAAATTCAGTTAAGGCGATTTATCAGTCCATTGAAACGCTTCAATTAGCATCAACATTCGTGAGCGGCACCTCGAAAATGACTACAAAATCTGCTTAATCTTCTGTGCAATACGTTGATTTTTCTAAGTCATGACTTCACCTTACACATCATAGTCACACCTCATACAAAATTTCGCATTTTTTACGGAATAAAAATTGTTAATAACTTCATTTTATATAAGAATACCTGTAATTGTTATTATTGTTGAATAATCATTATTACGTTGTGAAACAAGTAACGTAATGTGATGAGTTCATAACAGCACCAACTGACATAGATTTTTTATGTGAACTTCAGTAGAGATCCGCAGAATCCTTGCTAGTGCCAATTACAGCAATTATATCTAGTTATGTTATTGGTTAAAATTTACAGCAAATCTCCCAACCGTTCCGCTTATAGTGATGTCTTCCCATTTTTCAGAAAAAAGTAGAATGGCCATTTATCGTCTGGTGGAAAAAAATCTCTGGTGACTTAATTTCTTAATAAGAGCTAATTGTTTTTCAATTTTTAACTAGAGAAACAAAGAATGGGTTTAAAAACTAGTATACTACTTTAGTACAGTCGTGTATTATATGGTGTAGCATTACCTTCATTGTTGTAACTGTAACCAGAAGGAATTATTTCAGTGCAATTGTCATGTTCCCCAATCGTGTTGCCAGACAATATTTTGTCTTCTGAAGAGGTAATGTGTTCTCATAATTACTAAACTATTTAAGTCTATGTTTTGTGGGGTTGTTTTTTTATTCCTTAAATTCAATATCTTTTGCATAAAAGTTAGTAGACATCTTTTTGGATGAACATATAATTTATAAGGAATATAAGTGCTCATTAAAATTCGATGTTCGTTGCAGGTTCTACTAAGTATATGCTGTTCTACAGGTTTAACTAAAGTAAATATAACAATAAGTATATTACTGGCTTAAAATATTACTGTAGTTTCCACCCCTTATATGAACAATAGAAGGTATCCATTAGCTTCTTTGAGTGAGAGGCACTTACGACATCTAAGATCATGTATTAGAGAACAATGCAGCTGCAGGGGAGCACAATATTTTCCCTAGAGTCCAAAGTTTACCTGAGATTTATCCTGTTGATGTTGTCATGGAAGATGATCCAATGAATATTTTCGAGGTTAATGATGAAAGATAGTCTGTAGCAGAAACTTACACTGAAATTGAGATCTCAGAATCAGATACGTCTGAAACTGATGTCTCGGTGGCTGATGACGTAGATGCTGAGGTTAACTTTCTTCTATAGGTTTCACAGTGGGCTAGTAAAAGAATTTCCGTAAAAAAGGTTAATGAAATTCTCAATATTCTTAGAGGACACCAGTGCTTTGCGTATTTACCTGCTGACTCGAGTACACTGCTGAAGACACTTCGAACTACTGATATTCAAAGTATTAGAGGTGTTTCCTACTGTCCTCTAGGTATTTTGAAGGGTTTAACGTATTTGATTAATGACAACCCCTCTATAATAGAGACAAACCAATCAAGTTGCAATGCAGCATTGATGGTCTTCAACTTACAAAAAGTACAAATTGTCAGGTATGGCCCATTTTGATGTGTTTAGAGGATTTCCCTTCCATTCCTCTCTTTACTGTTGGTATATACCATGGCAATGAAAAGCCTAAATCGTGCTCTGAGTATTTAGCAAAGTATGTGGAGGAAATGAGAAAGCTGAAAACTGAGGGTGTGGAATATAATGGTTTGGTTATTTCTGTGATTGTAACTTGTTATGTTTGTGATGCTCCCGCACGTGCCTTTGTGACACAGATTAAATCCCACACAGGTTATTTTGGCTGTGGAAAATGCACTATTCAAGGGGAGTGTAATAATAATAGAGTGATTTTTGGTGAACCGGATGCTCCATTATGGACCAATGAGAGATTTTCACTTATGGTGGATGAGGATCATCATGTTGGCCGTTCACCTTTATTGGAAATTCCTGAAACCCAAATTGTGTCTCAATTTCCCTATGAATACATGCATCTTGTTTGTCTTGGGGTGTTGAGGAAACTACTTACTTGGATAAAGAGTAGCCTTAATATCAGGGTTCCAGGCTAGGTTGGTAAATTTATTGAATGAGCGTATTCTTGCCATTACGAAGCTTATGCCCTTAGAATTTGCTAGGAAGCCTCGTGTAATGCAAGAGGTGATGAGGTGGAAGGCCACAGAATTTAGAATATTCCTTGTCTATACAGGTCCATACCTGCTTGAAGGAATTCTTTCACCCTCTGCGTTTAAACATTTTGTTCAAAAATATGAAGTCCTTTATGGCAGGGAAAGGATGTCATACAATGTACATGGCCTTCTCCATCTGGAAGATGATTGCAGAGTTCATGGCTCTTTAGACAGGTACAGTGTATTTAAATTTGAGAGCAAGTTCTATCAAAGCAAAAGGCTTGTTAGAAATCCAAATCTTCCCCTGCCTCAAATTGTCCGGCGTTTGCAAGAGAGGTCATTACTCCCTCAGCGGGTGCATTCCATGCAACGAATTCTCAGAGAAAATAAGGACAGTCAGAGGATATTACCATTTGGCCTAGAAGGCCCTGGGTACTCACATTATCCTCTCAATAAATCGACATTGTCATATAAAGCACCTAATAACTGCATTGTAATGAAAAGTGGAGAAATAGTGGTTGAAGGCTTAACTGCATCAAGAAATGGGGAGTTATATATAGTGGGTAAGCCATTTGAAAATACTTACTCATGTTATTTGAGCCCTGCACCATCACATAATACAGGCATATATTTGGCCAGTAATCTGCTTGATGAAAAACTCTGGGCTTCTACAGCATCAATAACTATCTCTCTCATTGTTAATGTATTTTATCCCTAACGTGTCCCATACAAAATGCATATTCTTTGCATTTTTGTCTATAGACAAATAAATATACAAATAAAAAAATTTGCTTTTTATGCACTACCTGACTTGCTAAATGTCGATTTGGTCAACTGAGTTACTAGATATTAATTAAATATTAGCCTGGAACCAAGCTGGATTATATGCTGGATTCCAGCCTAGATTACACCAAAATACCGTAAATTTTGTAAGAAAAATTCAAAAGTTTGAAGTAGCAACTTTCACGTTAAATTTGACGTAAATAATGAACTAGTACACCCAAAAATTTAGAAAAAAAATTCGACAAGAGTTCGACTTCAACCTTTGACACATGACCTACTAAAGCTGGCAGCCCAACTCTCTACCCCTAGTCTAACAACTCACACAAACTTATTGGGAGAATGAGGCTATTTATTTCATCCAGAGTTAATGCACGCAGTGGCTGACAAATAGTAATTTTGTAAAAGTGGAAAAAGAATGCTTGCTATTTTTGACCATACATACAAACAAAAGCCATAAGCCAGGAGAAGTACCACTTGGTGCTTTTAGCTGGAATTATGCCTCAAATTCCGTCTCAAATGTGGGTTTTCACCCGAGATGTCAAGGCAATCTCATTGTCAGCCTAAGATCCATATTTAACTTTTATACTACGTCTAAACAATCAATTCATAAAAGAATACATAAATGTAAATAGGAATGATGGCAATGTTTATTCATGTTGGCCCTGTTGAGGCTGCACTAAGACCTGAGAATGAATATTATTAGGTAGGTATTAATTTTCAACTTAGCATTTCTTGGTTTTTTATTGGCATGTAATTCTGCCGCGTTGTCCTTTGTCTATTAGCAGTATTAGTTACTAAACATGGTGTTTAAACAAATCAAAAAAACCAATTAAGAATAAATACAATGTTTATATTGCTATTAACAAACGCAGACACTTAAGTAATTACCAGAGGACGCTGGGCAGTCAAGACAGTTCAGCTCCTTAACTCTTTCTTCTCTTGCGTTTATCACGAAAGTAACATTGTAGGATTTAACTCTTATTTTGTGCTCAGGGCAAACTCGTGCTTTTACTCGTGCTATTTGTTCCCACCCGCTTCACTGTAACGTACCCTACAGCAGAATCACCATAGTTTTCTCGAGCTGATCTAATGAGTGAAGTTCGAACAGCTAACAAATACGATAACCAACAGGTTAATACAATTATTAACTGATATTACAGCTCTTTACATTAAAAGTTAAAATACATACAGCTGTAATGAGGAAATACGCAATAAAATCTCAGGAGAACGAACTTACCTCATCATTTTTGTTCCTCTAATCTCGTTAGCGTTAAACCGATCATATCTTCTTATAAACTCGTGAAGAGTGGACATATCTAACGCTGGTAGATTGTCAGAATCATCTTCAACGAAATCTTCCTGCTCCATTATCTATAAATATTTCTTGCAAAGACGCAGGAAAAAACAGCATTAACGTATATCTGCTGTCGATTCTTGCAGTGGCACGCGGCAATGGCTTGCTGGTATCAGCTGGGATGACTAGTGACGTCATCCGTTCTGCGACCAATGAAAAAACGTTTCGCGGCGCAAAAGATTTCATACCTAATTTCATATTTTAAAATTTAGATATTAATTTAATACTTCATTTTATTTGCGATTTTTTATGTTTTTTATACTCTGCTCCTCATAAACTAATGCATAAAATCAATATTTCTACGTTGTGACCTCAAGAATTTGCTTTTTTTGTCATTTCAGAATGCCGTGGGTAGTTGTGGAATTTCTTCCTCACCGTGGGTTTGAAGACTTCAATGTCCAAACCATTCCCCACAGTTGGGTGAGTAATGAGACTGGATGTCTCATTGCTTTATACCCTCCGGCTGAATTTCCATCTGCAGCGGTGCAGAGGATGATAGGGAGGCAGCAACAGCCAGCAGAGACTTGGGACAAGCTTCCCTGTAGTTGTGCAACAGATCCATTTGGTCAGTTGTCATTACAGTTTCCATGAGGTGTGAGCATTGTAATGTGCATTAACCTATTACTCGTTGTCTCAACATGTCCTATTGCTAATCTCTCATCTAGATGATATACTTACTACCACACAGTTGAAAGTGGAGGTTGCCAATTGTGATGACACTGATCTTGAGGCTTTTGTGACAACTCACAATAAGGGGGGAAAGAGGAGGAGGAAGGAAAGGCATCCACGATATCCTGGTAAGCCGGAATCAGAATTGGAATACAGTGAGGATGAACTGAGTGATCCTCCATCGCCTCCAGGTATTGTTTCCATGCTACTGAAGATAAATTCTTGCATTTTTTTGTTATTAACCCTTTTAATCTCCTTTTCTTCTCTCTCATTGTACACATTATTTTATAGATACTATGCGTAGCAGGTTGCCTAAAGTTGATACAACTAGGAAGGCTTCAAATCCCACAAAGCTTCCTAGACTTCTAAAGAGGTCTGCCCAGACTACTGCAACTTCCATTTTACAGATGCCTGGGTGTAGTGGGCATGGGTCATTGGAGCAGTCCATATGTCAGTCTTTTAATAGGAGGCATACTGACTCACATGAAAAGACTTCAAAGGCCCTGAGAGCAATGCAGTCATCTCAGGTTTCATCATTGGCACTGTCACGGGATAAAATGAGTGTTCCGTTTCCACAGTAGAAATTTTCTACGACTTTGAGGGTCGATGGAAAGGCACTCTCAAAGTTACCCACTGCCTGTGGTAAATCCTCCCCAGACCATGAAATGGCTCATGCAAATAATGACATGGCATCTGAGTCTGTAGACTCATCCATAACGGGTAAGTTATTTAATTGATTCCACCTCAGAGTTACATACTTGAAAAAATATTGGCAATACATTATTTATTCATCGTAATCCAAAACAATACATTTACTATGCTCAAATTTTTATTGTTTCAGAACTGAAGGACTTTATCCAGAGAGGTTTGGATGACCTAAAATGAGAATTGAAAAATAAGCTGAGGAAGGAATTAAGACCAGAGATTGCTCTTAGCTCTGGGAAAATTAACGATACGACATATGCGTTGTCTTTTCAATTAAGTTGTTTACCACAAAGTGAAGGAGCAGTATCGAAACACTCAGAGCTGATGCACCTCCTGCCTATACACAGAATGCCTGATGCTGAGCTGATGCCTGCTGCCTATGCACTTGCAGCAGTTTGAAGAGGAAATTTCCTCTAACAGCGAATACCGGCAGTTCATGGTATGAATATTTCTTCCAATGAAATGGCGCCAGTGACTGAACTCTTTTTAAGGGTACATATTTCACGTTTTATGCATGGATATTGAAATTTATTTATTTTTTATTTTAAGTGCATCATTTACGGGACAGATCGTCAAATTTACTGTTCAGAAACCTGACGGAAAAATTATATGTGACCGCTGTAAATAACGAACGACACGAGTGAACGACATTATGTCACTGCTAATGGGGAATGGGTTAGGCATGCAGTTTTGCATGAAGGGGAGAAACCCGTGCAAAGTGTCTTTTGAAAAGTATTTTCCATGGACAATTGATCTGGTTTTTGGTATTTGAATTTCTTATGTTATGATGTATTAGCATTGCATGCGGGAAGCAGATATTGTGGCTAAATTTGTTTTTTTTTCAGAGGAAATAAAAAGTAAGAATGGGACCGCTAGACCCCAATTGGAATAGGTCACAATTGGGAGGAGCATTGGGGAATGGATCCGGCTAGCCAGGCTGAGGGGAGGTGCAGCAAAATCTGGAGCTGCAGCTGATGGGGCAAAGGAATGATATGATCAAATTTGAAGGATTTTGTTTAAACTTGTTTTATTCCACTTTTTCTATAATACTGCCATTCATGTGTTGCATATATTTTGATATTTTTTATTCTTTGTAACTGTTGCTTTCAATACAATGAGGCTAATTACTACTATGAAGAACAATGTTTCCATGTTGTGTTTTTTTCTTTTTCAACATTTTTATAACTGCCATTCGTGTGATGTATATATTTTTATATTTTTTGTAACTTGCTTTTAATACAACGAGGCTAATTACTACTATGAAGAAAAATGTTTCCATTTTTAGCATTTGTTTTTTTTCAATTTTTTATAATGCTGCTATTCATGAGATTTATTTTGATATTTTTTATTTGTTGTAACTGATGGTATTAATACCGAGGGTACAGTGTTCTTATTTTGAGCTTTTTTTAATTTTTAATTAATACAATGTATTTTGATACGTTTTTATTTGTAGCAACTGTTGATATGTATACGATGAGGGGACAATGTTTCCGTTTTGAGTTTTTTGTTCATACATTCGTTACTTTGAATAAATTTATCTGCAAAAATATTTAACAAGAATCTTCATTATCCGTCCGTTCGTTCGTAATTAGAGCTATTTTTGTGTGGTTACTTTGTATTTCCAACTAGGGCATTGACTATCCGTATATACCGCGTTGGTAGTTCACATTTTGACCACTAGACCATTTTCCGGCGCTCAGCTCTAAGCACTGTCCCCTACGTAGCCCTGATTCCGTCTTTACGGATATGCTCTCTGCTAGATACCGGCTGCCTATATATTTTATATCCCGAACTTTTCGCTGCTTTACTGCTACCGCATAGGGATATTCTTTCCCTTAGGGTAAATGATTTCTCTGGGATATCTGTGTAGTCTCAGGATATTTTGGGGCAATTTGTGATATGGTGCTGGCTGAGATAGCGTTGCACATTTTTCTGAAATACACAAAAGTACATTTCCTACATTCGCTATGTCTTCCTTCCACATAAAGAACGTTTAGTATGCATACTAAAAATACTAACAAACACTGCATTGGAAATTTCACAGGCAATGTATCTTTAATGCGTATGAGTTCTAAGAAAAGTTGGTAAGGAATATTGTCAGTAAATATCTAGTCTAGCAATTGCATAATGAATTCTAAGAATATTACGTTAAATTAACTTCTTCCAGCGAAAAATATTGATTTATAAGAAGGACATTGAAATGCTTTAAATGCGAAAACTACACATCGTCGTGTGGAGAATAATTTCGAGAGACGAGGTCAAAACTAAAATAATATTAAGGATAATTGACAGAATTAATTGGAATTACAATAACATTGGCCAAATTTAGAACGATTTGAAATAAATCACTGGTTCATTATATTAAAATTTAACATCACATTTTTTCATGGTACAACGCAGCCGGCACAAGGGCTATACTATCTGATGTATCTATGTATAAGATGGCTCTATAGGGGGTATAGTTTATCTTCCATGCTCCTTAGAGCCAACTTATCTCAACTTGAGCGATGTAAGAATACAAAACAACGTCTTTTATGTGAAATTGTAATGCTCAACAAGAATTATTAACATGTATTTCCTATCCAAATCTATATAATATATTTAATATTCGCGGGGTTAATTTAAGAGAGACGGCAAATAACAACCAACGATAACCGTTATTAACTTAGTCAAAGTATTCGTATCGTAGTAAAAGGATGAGCGACATCTATCAGCTGTATAGCCTAGCTCTGTACGAGGGACGAAACAACACAAAATCTGTAATCCGAATAATACTAATAAAAAAGTGAAATACAAAGTAATTTTGCATAGTAAAAATATTAATTAAAATTTAAAGGGCTACAAGGATGTGCGAACAAGCATGAGCTAAAATGAAGTACCTGCCTCGTCGTGAACTGCCTCTCGCGCTTCACGCCTTTCTGTAGTCATCTTTGCTGCCGAACGGTTGATCTTTTCTGAAGAACGTACCATATAATCTTTGCTACAGAACGTATCGTGATATAATCTTTTGTACCGTGTGAATGTAATTTTTGCTGCAGAACGTACCGTGTGCAAATAATTTTTACTGCAAAACCTAGGTACCGTGTGTAGGTATCATCGTTGCGGCGGAACGCGTCGGAAAGTAGACTGGAAAGGCAAGAGAAACGTGTAAATGGTGACTTGACGGGTTCTGTATATCTGCCGTTTGACATCAGGTAAGTAAATTGTTTTTAGAAGTAGATATTCAGGTATATTAATTACTAAAATAACTTTTGATACTGCACATTAGTGAAAAGGGCTAGTCTTTATATTGGAAAATCTGCAGTTTGGTGGCCCGAGCGATTCCCGGGGAGCCGTGATTGTGAAAAAATATTTTATTATTTTATTACTACGTTTAACTGGTGAATAGCCCGCTCTCTCGCCCGCGTGAAAAAATTGTCTTAAGCCGGCCCTGGCAGTATACATTACTCTTTCAACCTCTTTGCCATGTTTTGATCAGCTAAATTGTTGAGATTTCACTCGTTCCATGTAAACTAAACTGACCTGCTACCGGACCAACATAATAAGCAGAGAAAAATATGGGTAAATATTCGCAAAGAGGCCTCACCGACGAACATTTTTTTCACCCATTAGATGTTGCTAGTGTTGCACGAAATTTAACAAATTTAAAGTGTTAAAATTGCAAAAATAGCCAGTGAAAGGATCTTAAGTGTACTTAGAAGTTAGGCTTCCAGAAAATGTGAAACTTCGGAGGTGATGTGCGGCTGGTCGGCCATCTTGAATTTTAACGTAGGTTTTGTGAAAAGGCAACAGAGGGCAATGACGTCGGAGTAGTTCGCTTATGGCATAGAAGTGCCGTGAGCGGCAGCGCGGTCACCAACCGCGGCAGTTTTGAATAGTAGGTGCGTCACAGATATGGATTACTGAGTGACGCGTATTCCATCTCGAAATTGTCACCTTATATGTATATACCTTATATAAATAAGTTATGAAAGTATAATATTTCTAATACATTGACAATGCCCGTTAGTTAATAGATAATATGTGACAAGAGCTAACATAGCTATCAACCTCCTTGTCTATAGACCTAATAATGCCTGGTTGGCATTGTATAGCAATACATTGTAAAATATGTAAATACGTACAGTAATCCTGCCTTATTGCACAGAAACAACAGAACATCAGCCTCCGCTCAACAGAACCACCAGCCACAGCAGCCAATCGACGTATGACTACAGGAGAAAAAAGCACCCAGCGTAAAACGACACACCCCAAATCAGTGAAGTCCAGCACTCCTGACAGCAACAAGTATACCTACATCCACACGGCGACTTGCGTGAGGTTTTGCCGGTTTCCATCACGCCTCGGGTGGTTACATCATTAAGCCGTCCCGGAAGAAAAGAGTTCCCGAACCATTATATTACTCTCAATATTCAATCTGCTACACGCCTATGTACAAAGTTAAAATATGTATATATGTTAAATGACAAACCATGAAGAGTATTTTATCCTATAACGGGCTATTGATGTAAATATGTTGATACATAGTGAGAATAATTATGTTAATACATACTTGTATATGTGTAAATATATATTTGTGCCATAGCAGTAAACACCTTTTGACTTGACTTAGATGCTTAGGACTTGACTTAAATTGTTCCTGCCTTTTCCTCTATCTTCGAAATTAAATGAGTGACTATTTGTAATTGCATGATTTGCTAATGCACAACGCTAAACATTAGTGTTAGTTGATGTTTTGTATTGCGAAATCCTATTTTTTAAATAATGGGATGTTTGGCCTATATAGCTACTGTCACAGTCTTTACATGGAATAGAATAAATTATATTGCTTCTTAGCTGTATAGGGGTTTCTGACTTAAGTTTTGAATACATGAGTTTATGCTGAGTTTGATGGTTTTTATATGCTAATTTATGAACTGTTTTTTTGAATAACTTGGTAATTTTCTCTGATAATACATTTATATAAATAATTCCCCAATATTGGTTTGTATTAGTGTTTGATACATTTGTTGTATTTATTGAATTGTGAGTATGTGAAGATAATTTTTTATTCGAATAAACTATGGAATGGATTATTTTTTTTGGAAAGTGTTTTTTTTCTAAAATATCCCCAATTATTTTCAATTTTTTATCGTGGAAAACCTTATCACTTAAACTTAGTGCTCTAAATTTGAGTGCGATGGCCGTATTTATTTTATGTTTTAGAGGGTAGTGGGAATGAAAATATGGATATCTATCTGCTTTATGCTGTTTCTTCCACCAATCTATTGTTATGGAGCCGTCAGAGTTTCTTTTAGTGATCATATCCAGAAAAGGAAGTTCATTATTTTTTTCATGTTCTATTACAAATTGCAATTTAGGATGGAAATCATTAAAATGTTGTAAAATAGTGTTATCCTGAATTTGATTTGGTATTGCTAAGTATAAGTCATCAACAAATTTGTAGATCAAAGGTATATTGAAAGTTAACTTTGGGAGCACTGTATCAAATAGTTTGTTCATGGTGAGATCTGCCAAAATGTTGCCACCGGGGAACCCATAGGAACTGCATTTTTCATATGGTATTGACAATTTTTATATTGTAAATATCCCTGGTTTATACATAAATCAAAAAGTTCAAAAAAGTCTTCTTTGTTTAGAATTGTATTTTTTTAGTATTTCCCAATTATCCGTTACAATTTGGTTTACCAAATCAAGGGAGATATTTGTGAATATTGATTAAACGTCTAGTGAGCAAAATTTATAATTCAAAGGAATGTTTTGCTCATTAATTTTATTAAAGAATTGAAAGGAATCTTATATGTTGTATTTATCAAAGGATAAGTTATTAAGAATGTTGGAAATAAATTTCGCGCAATCGTAAGTTGGGCTGTTTGCATAGTAAAAGAGGTCTAGAATAAATACAATTTGAATTGTCTTTTATACTTTAAATGTACACTACAAGTATTAACTATGTACACTATTGCTTATGAAGATTATTTAAAAGAGCATACCTCAAATATAAATGCCTAGGCAACCGTTCTTTAGTTATAGAAAACAGTGTTTACCTCCAAACATCGTCTCAATTTGTATGCTTGATGGGACGTAGGTGCTAATGAAAAAGTATTTTTTTCCTTTTAAATTTACCCCAACCACAGAAAAGTAATTGCTCTTCAGTTATAAATGGAAGACGACGTCAACATTTTCATTTACAATTATGACATTGGCATTGAATTTCATATTGAACATGGATGGATCTATTCTGGTTCGTATGCCGAACCCAGGTATTTTCCAGGTGTTATGTTTGCCTTAGTTACAGGTGAAAGGTTCTTTTACGAGTATAATATCCAATCCCAATCGCTGAGCAGCAACTATTATTTTCCTTGTCTCAATCTTGGATTTTGTGAATTGATCTATCCAATTTTTATATTCCCTCTTTAGCCATATTTGATGCTCTGTTTTAAGTTCTCTAATCTACTTCTGTATACAGGACACACTGCATCTGTTGTTGCATGGTTTCAGTCCTCTTGGTTAGCATTTGTGTAGTTCACGCACTTCGGTTTTCCAGTCTTTATATGAGTGGTTCCCAGTGCAATGACTACATGATTCTTCCCAATTGCAGACACGTGTTGCATCGGGAAAATCTAATGTGATCGCTCACCTTGCTGCTACTGTTACCCATGTATATCCTTCCTTTGTTAATTAATGTCGCTCTCGATCCGCGATCAACTTCTACCACTCGGTTTGACCTCATATTTTATCTTTGGGCCAAACCATTACAGTACTTTGATGTTTCCATTTTCACAATGATTTAAATTTTTTAGGCAGTTTGCTCTATCTTCAGCTCCACGTCTTTTCTTAACTCCGTAAACTGCAATTCGTGGATTTCTCGACTCCGGTTTCTTGATATCTAGACTTTTCTTGCTTATAGTGTCTCGCTGTTATTTATTTTCTCAAAAAGGTCAGTTCATTTGATTCAATGCTGATTCCCTTGTTGGAGACACGGACCAGTCTTTTGATACTAATTCCGAGTTTAACCGGATCTATACACTTCGTTACTGTATTTTTCGTGTCATCACTGGTTTCAATTGTTTTATTTTCACTTTTGGGATATATGAACACCGAGTGGTTTCTGGGTGTTGGGGTTTCTTGAAGTGGACCGAACCGCCTAGGGGTTTCTTGTAGCCACAATTTGGAAAAATGTGTTTGGTGTTGCCGACTTCCATTTGTTAAATTCTTCAGAAATATAAGTTTTTATCTCCTATCTGAGTTCAACTGTTGATTCCGGGTTTGTTCGAATTGACAGTTTTTCAAAATTTTGCCTCATTGCATCACCTAGCTATTTTTTTAGAGTAATCAATTCATGGGAAATTCGATTCACAATATTAGTTTAGTACATCCTTCACAAAGACTTTCCTAGTGGTCCTTGGCTAATGAGTCAAGTCTTGTTAATATGACCCAGACTTTCATTCAACTCATTCTTTTTGCTAGTTTTCATGTTCATAGCAGTATGAAAGTATTATTTTTATCACAGAAAAATATTCCTCAAACTGCCCTTGCAGTTCCCTCAAATTCTCTTAGGATTAATGATGAAGAGTGTTCAAAGGTGCCCTAAAAATTACAGTTCACAGTGGGTGCGGCCCCACTCGTTGAGGGCAAGTCGTTCTGGGGGGAGTCTAGTCCTTATGGATATTTGAGATCGGGTCTGATCTGAAAATAACAGATCAGGTAATAAGCTGATTTAAATCCTAATCTGGCAAACCTGATCAGGTATGATCTAGCAATCCTGATCAGGTCTGATCTGGAAAATCCCAACGGCACAAAAATGATATAGAAACGTTTTATTCTGCTTTTTAAAGATGTTTCAAAAATTGACCAAAACAATAAATAGGTCCACCCAAAAACCATTTCATTTGGTAACAAATACGTAATTTTATGGTGCTAGAAATGTTTCACCAGGTTTTCAAAACGTTATGTTCCGTATTTGTAGTTTTTTTCAGACCTAAAGATGATTTCCTCCTGGTTTCAAAACAGCTTTTTTCCATGATAAATGAAAGTGAAAATGAAGAACGAAGTGAAAAGTTACTTGCTCATATATGCGTTTCTTTCCCTATTTCTTTTTACTCTATACTGCTCCATTCACGAGCAGTCGAATGACAAGTGATGTTTGTTTTACAAGGCGATATCATTGTGAGAGCTATTGAAACATGCTCAATAGTCGCTCATCAGAACTATTATATTAACGTAATTGCACCTCATGATAATATTGTATACTGCAATCAACTATGCCGGGTAAAACCATATTAACCTGTGTCTGCAGTTGGCACGGCAACACTCAAGAGCCCATCAGCAACAACCATGGTGGTCAGCGCCATATCTTGACCGGATTTACAGTCTTATCAGATCAGGTTTCAATGTGTGAAAGCAGACCTCATTTCTTTTATTTGATATGCTGATTTAGATCAAACTTAATTCGAGAGATATTTCAAACATATTCTGATTCACATCAGATCTGATATTTGCAGCAGTATCGCAGACTTGATCTGGTTCAGTTCATACCTGATCTCTATATCTCTCCTGATCTGGTTCAGATCAGACCGGAACTAGTTCAGATCAGATCTGATCTCCTCATATCAGACTAAATTTAATTTTGATCAGACCTGATCAAGATGGATCAGAAATTTCTGCAAGGGATGGACCTGACCGATCCTCATAGCAGACCTGAAGTGGTTCTGATCAGACCAGATCTGGCTGAGATCAGACCTGATCTGGCTCAGACATACCTGATCTGGCTCAGACATAACTGATCTGGCTCAGACATACCTGATCTGGCTCAGATGAGATTTCATCTGGTTCAAATCAGACCTGATCAGAAATTTCCAAAAAGGAGACTCCACCGAATTCGGCAATTTTTCGATTTAAAATCATTTTTAAGAGTTTTCATTGTTCCAGCTAAGGACAACACAAACAAACAAGGAATTCCATAAGTGAGAGGATCGACACGAGTATTACGTTAAGAATTTCATATAGTTCATCCCATTTTGTTTACAAGTTATATAGCTCCAAGTTTGGATCGTTATGTTTACCCCGGAGCGTAGCACCGGACATTCTTGCTAATATTCCATACGGATAATTTTGTATTCTATTCGTACACCTTCGTCTCTAGACACACATTTTGATGTGCTATCTGGGTAGTTAGGTGTTTTTTTCATTAAGCTTCGCATTGGTAAAGCATTCATTTACTTTCATTTTATTTAAGCTAAATTTTCACTGAGTATTTTCCATTTGGGAGTTTTATTTTACTAAATTGGTTTTCGAACTTAAAAATCTTAATTGTTGGTTCTTAGGGTTTTGCGACTTTTATCAGTAGGTCTCTGTATATTTTCCGGGTTTTTACCGAGTACGTTGAATTTGGAGACGACAGTTTCACTGGTGTTCAAGCCAGCGTAGTCAGGTTGAAGGTACCGCGTTGAGATATTGGCCGTCTTTATATAGGGTATTCGGCTTAGTGGTTACTCGGAGAACTCTCTTCCAAGCACTATGGATAGATTATCCGTCTTCTCTATTTGGGCGTTTTTGTGATTTCAATGGCTTCCTGTATTAGCCTTGGATAGTATCATTTCTCTCTAGCAATGATTGCTGTTTCGTCAAAAAGTATGTCATGGCCGGGTACACTGCAGGCATGTTCCGCCATGGCGAAAAGTTGAAACTGCTTCTTGTTTGTGGCCCTCATGTGTTCCTGGAGGTGTACTCTCATTGCATGGCAAGTCTTTCCTATGTACGCTTTTCTACATGAGCATAGCACTCGGTAGACTCCTTCATGATGATCATGAGGTACTTTGTCATTGGGTCCCGGTAAAATGCCCAATTTCTTGATCACACAATCGAATCTGGTGATTACATTGTGTTGCCGGATGATTCTGGCGATTTTCTCCGACGTGTACCTTTGATCCTGTACAATCGTCCGTCTCGCAGGTCCAAATGATACACGTGAATGCTTGCGACACACTGTTATGAAAAATGAATAAACTTAATCTCCAAGTGTTTAAAACTTTGGCATTACTAAAACTTGACTGAACTGGCACGGCTAAATCAAATATAACTAAATCAAATAAGTTCCCATAAAGCAGCGTTTTACCCTCACTCTTTCTAAACTTCTAGTCAACGGCAAAGGCACACAGGATAGACTCCTCAAGTCTGGTAATTACAAAATTAAATGCAATAGCTGCAATAAGGCATACCTATACCAGCCAAACTGGAAGAAATTTTATCATACACATCAAAGAACTTGCTAGAAGTTACAAAAATAAGAATTTCACCTCATCATTTGCTAAACACCTACATGAAAGCTATCATGAATGCTTGTGACTTCCACAAAGTTAAGCCTGATACAATTTCTTATATCACATGAGCGATTTTACTCCCGAAATGTTACACGTTCTTCCCAAAGGCCTAAATATGGACGCTCCTGAGCCGTTTGAAATGATCAGACACCCCAATAACCTTTGCAATGAATTATTATTCCCGAATCTCTTCTTTCTCTTTTCCGATAAAACTATCTTGTTAGATAGTAATTTTTCCCACCTCACGAGTCCTTGATATACGTGCCCTTGTCATTGTCAAACCTGCCCGAATATTTGTATTTTTTCTCCTCATCCTTTAAATTCAAACTAAAAATATAGCAAATAAGACAACCATCATCCCAAGCTTTGTAGTAAATGTAGCTAATGTTCGTTTCGGTAACTTTAGTCACTACTTACTATATAATTGCAGCACTTTGGAGAACGCTCTGTCGGATTTTAAAATCGGTCCATTTTTCTCAATAAGTATATTATTTCCACAATATTGTAGATCTACGCAAAATTTAATATCTACCAAATGCATGCCGATACATGATGCAGTGGTCGTTATTTATTGTGGCTCAACGAAAGATTTTGAACTATTTATAGATTATTTGAACAAATTGAGGAAAAAACGGAAAATCTCACTTTGGTATACAAAAACCTTAAATCCAAAATTTTACAGTTATACATTCCCAAATATTTAAATAGTAAGCGATTATAAAATCGTAATTTAAGCCTAGCGAACAAATGATCCGCGGCCATATAGCGTCTGCTATGACGTTTATACCCCGAATCTACAATCGCCATTAATTTGCTAACATTCGTTTTCGGTTTTCTTCTCTTCCTAGAGCTGTTAATATTCAGCAAAATAGGCTAAATAGTTCCGAAATATGTCAAGAATGTACTAGATAATATCCATGGTAAAATTAATGAAAAAATAAAGGCTAGGGTTTAAAGATTCGGACAGAAATATAAACGATGTACACCAATATTGTTTTCAATGTTAGCGAATTACTTATACGAAAGCACTATTATCAATCCTGCAAACAGCAAAAACAAACAGGGTACGAAACATAGGATATTGGCTTAAAAAACAATAAATGGCTAAGAAAACGGCAAAATTTGCGAAATTTTATCCATTCGAGACATGATACCTCGTCCATCGAAATAGTAGGCATTGACTGCACCCTTTGACCATCGAACAAGTAGGTAATGATTTATCCCCACCACCATTAACTTAGCTGAAGCTCCGAGTAGTCTTTCACATACACAGAACTCATCTAATATAATAATCACCGATAGTATATACAGGGTGTTTCAGGAGGAAATCGCAATACTTCTAGAGGAGGTTGGGGACGTGAGTTTAAGCATTTTTTGTCCTATAAACATGGGGTTGCAACTCCTTAGTTACCGAGCTTTGGCAACGCAAACATTTTGTCACAAGCATTCTGCAGATACCATGAAAACCCCCAAAAACAGTGGCATCCAGTAATGCATACAATGAAAAACTGGTATAAATTGTACTTAAAGTTTGTATCTTTCTTTTTCTGCCAAAATTTACGCATATTGCTAACATTTTATAAAATGGTAACTGAAATTGTCAAACTTTTTCTTCTTCAAAAAATTATTTTTTAGAATAACTTTTTTATTTTGAGATATACGCAAATGTAAATAGAGTCATAAAAATTGGAAAATTTAATTTCATCTCCATAATTGGTAAAATTATTTTCATATCTTAATTTTTAGCGAATATATGGCATCTTAAACGGTACCGTTACATGAGCACATTTTTCGACGGCTCTCTTCCATGCATGGCACTGGTATTGATTTATCGATAAAGACAATTACCTTCACTAATCTAAGCTTCAGTACTTATTTTTAAACGTTTTGAAAAGAATATCCAACCTATGAAACCCAAATTTAGGTGTTTTTGTGAACCAAATGAAGTGAACAATCAAGCGGCAACAAAGATCTCAAGTGGAGATTATCTCCATGGATTAATTGTCGATCACTTGCGCTGAGATTCATTGTTTAAGAAGCTATTTCAACTTATAAGATCTTCTAAGTATATTTAATTAATTGCTTTAACGATACCGTTTAATGTGCCATATCTTCGCTAAAAATTAAGATATGAGAATAATTTTACCAGTTGTGGAAATAAAATTAAATTTTTCAATTTTTATGACTCTATTAACCTTTTCGTATATCTCAAAATAAAAAAGTTATTCTAAAAAATAATTTTTGAAGAAGAAAAATTTTGACAATTTCAGTTACCATTTAATAAAATGTAAGCAATATGCGTAAATTTTGGCAGAAAAAGAAAGATACAAACTTTAAGTACAATTTGGACCAGTTTTTCTTTGTAAGTATTGCTGGATACCACTGCTTTTTAGGGTTTTCATGGTAACTGCAGAATGCTTGTGAAAAAATGTTTGCGTTGCCATAGCTCGGTAACTAAGGAGTTGCGTCCCCATGTTCATAGGACAAAAAATGCTTAATATCACGTCCCCAACCTCCTCCAGAAGTATTGCGCTTTCCTCCTGAAACACCCTGTATATGTGTCAGTAACTTTCACAAAAGAAACACGTGAAGCTGAGCCTTCACTTGACTGCAGATCTTTTTTATTTGCTAAATTAAATTAGAAATAATAGTTTTCTGCCATTGGAATAGGGGCCAATAGAAAGAATTTCAAATAAAGATTCTTATTCTTGCAATCGAATTTAGTATTCCAGTCGAAATTCCGAAATATTTGCTAAAACGTAACGATTTTTCGCAATATTTTAGCGTTTTTGAGTCATCGCCCCCATAACGACCGCACTTATTGTTGAAGTTGAGATTCCGTGTATATCCATTAACTCAAGGATTTGTTGCACTAGATAAGATATGAATGGTTTATTACAATCAATGTAAATGGTAATATTCTTCCCGTTGATATTCAACGGGAACCTTCTCTAATGATACGATCACGAAGAACTTACTATGCGTAAAGCGGAAACGGGGATCGTAAAACGTTTTCATCCGTGAATGGTGTAAAATGTACCCCGGGTACATGCTTAAAATATTTTTATGTTACATGTTTGTACCGTTCAGTCTACACACTCATTCTTTCATCAAACCATTATGTCCACTTAAGACGGGAAACAAGGACCCGTATATCACATGCGTAATATATTACAAAATTTTTTTCTCGAGTAAAGCGCCCGAGTGTCAGCGCCACCTAGAACATTATTAATGGCTTATTGACACCTAAAGTTATGCTGCAATGTCAGTTTATCTGTGCAAATAATATACCCAGGCAACCAAGAGTTGACAAGAAAAACATTTTCATTGGTGCATATTTTAAGTAAAAATTTTAAACTGCACTTTTAAATAATTTAGGAAATGCATGCAATGCAAGAAAAAACAACTATCGAGGTTAGCGTGGTGATAGAGGAGATTAGCACATGCATGAATATTACACATCAGATCTTAAAAGCGTTTCAAACAATGGAGCTCGATATTTTCAAATGAGGAAGCTTACTGCTAGTTGAAAAAAAATTGTACTCTTTATGCTCGTATTGTCGAGTGCTATAATGTTCATATAATTAGCAGTACAAGATAAACTGCATAGCTTACAGTTGCACGTAATAATAAATCATCGGAAGGGTTTTGACTTAAACTGGTACGATGTAAATATTGACCTGAAATACCGTCGATCAATTTAACAATAGCGTAAGTAATGTCGTTAAAACTTTCGCGGTCCATATTATGACTTATATATGTTTTTTGGGTTGTCTGCGTCTTGCTAGCTGGTTCGATGGTGGCCGACGTTTCCTCTCCTTTGCCGGAGACTTCCTCAGGGCTACTGAGTGACCACTTCGGTTATGCATCTATTTATACGAATTTGGGGAGAGGGTAGGGGAAGGAGGAGGAGGGGGTTAAAATTGCAGGTTAAAATTGCAGGGGTGTTTCTTTATTTCTAGGGCTTCTCTAACTAGCCTTGTTTTAAAGTGCCGGTCTTTGGCAAGGATGATCGGCTTCTCGGTTTCGATTTCATGGCCTTTTGCTGCGTGTTCGGCGACCGCTGATTTATCTTGATGTCCGAGGCGTATTGCAGCCGCATGCTCTCTGACTGCAATTTCTCCTGCAATTTAACCGTGACCAAGGACAAGCTATCAGCAGTTCCTGGCTTCCAGCTTTAGCGAGAAATAAAAGAACCCAGAATGTTCCACAACTCCCTCCCCCTCCTCCTCCTTCCCCCCCCCTCTCCCGAAATTCGTATAAATAGATGCATAACCGGAGTGGTCACTCAGTAGCCCTGAGGAAGTCTCTGGCAAAGGAGAGGAAACTTCGGCCACCATCGAACCAGCTAGCAAGACGCGGACAACCCAAAAAACATATATAAGTCAGCATAAGTAATGTAAACGATATATAATTATAGTTGCATCTAATTATTTATTTACTTGCTAAACAGCACAAATGCCTTTTACATTGGTGGACATAACAGATAAATTAAGTAAACATATAAAACACAAAATTAACTATAGTCACAAAAATCAAATCACACCAATCACAACAAATATAAGATGTCACAAGATGGGGTTGAATGAGGTCATAGAAAAAAGATCAACAGAATGATTCTTAGCTACTAGGGAATTCAATATGGTGGAATTATGAAGAAAAGGGATCACTGGGATGTGGGAAGCAGGAATTTAGGAACATATATAGGGTTAATGTTAAAAAAGAACGAGGAGGTACACGAAGAGAAAATAAAGATAGCAGATCATTATTATGGAAGGCTCCTTTAAAAATACATCTTAAAAATTTTAGGTCTGATATTTTTTGACGGTGGTGTAAGTCCTGAATTGGGTGAAAAAAAATTGTGGATGGAATAAATTTCTCAGTGAGGGATTACGATTACGGACAATAGCGAGAAAGAAAGTAATGGCACGCTTGAGGAGATTCATTGTTGACGGGCAGGTAGAGGACCAGATGGGAGAACAATGTTCAAGAATGGGGAAGATATATCCAAAGAGAATCGTTCGGAGGGTAATTGGGTATTAAATGTCGGCAAACAGATATAGAAGGCCAGCAACAGCCATTGACTTACGGGAAATTTTGGTTAAGTGGTCGTGAAAAGTGAGTTTGTCGTAAAAAATCACACCAAAGGCTGATTGGGATTTGACTGAGGGGATGAGGCATTAATTGGTCACATACGCGGACGGATAGGGGTTCCGTTTTAAATAAAATAACAACAATGTTGACTTGGACGAGTTGACACGCAACTGCCATTCATTGTACCAATCTTTGATTCCAGTTATAGCATCCTGAACATCGCGGCACTGTGATGCGCCATTAAAACGTTTAAAAATTTTGCAATCGTCGGCATACAGCTAGAGTTTGCAGCCGTAAGTAGTGACACAACTGTGCCGCCCTCTATAGGGCAAACAATAAAGGGCCGCTGCCTTGTGGTACACCAGAAGTGACGGGTAGGTAGGATGAGGATGAGCCATCGATTCGGACGCGCTGAAGGCTAGAGCTGAGAAAGTTCGTGATAGTAGATAGTAGGGTAGCATCAAAATTGCATCTCCGACTGAATTTGTGGATTAGTAGGCTGCGATCAACTGAAACAATGTAGCAAACATCAAGTTGTGAGATAAGCTTAAATGCAGTGACGTGATGGTGTATGATAGCTAAATATGTGAGACATGACCCCCAGGGAGAAAACCATGCTGGTAAGGTGATACATATTTAAGGAAGAGTATGGTGGAGTATACGATTGTGTATGTTTCTTTGAAAAATTATTGAAAGAACAGAAAAAATTGAAATTGGGCGATAATTTTCAATTTTATCCTTTGTTACAGATTTCAAAATCGGTTTTACAATTGCGCAATTCCACTAAGAGGGGAAGGCGCCGGCCTGAAAAAAATCTGTTAAAAGGTTGAGCATTGAGAAAGAGAAGAAGCTTTGCGACGCAGAAAGAGTTATCCAATATTGTCGGATATCTTAATATGCCAGTATATGTTGTCTATTAAAGATTTGGTCATTTTTTCTGAGTCCTAGCATATTGATAGAAAATTCTGAGTAAATACTACGTAATAATGCCTCTCTTTACTCCTCGTTAAAAACGATCTGAATTCCGATAAGATTATTACCCGATAATTAATGCAACAACCTATGGTATATAGTCGGATTAAGCCTCGATTTGCCCAGTAATCATTATTCACGTAATTATTCCCAATTTAGGATAAGTAAAGCCATGATATTTTTTGAATTTTCACTATTTCAACTGAAAGACGCATAAAAACACCAGTATCAGCTGTCTGAAGTATGATGCAATTCGTCTTAGCGCAACAAGCAAACGGCTGGGCGTCCTGGCTGAACAAATTTCACTCCGGGAAAATCGTCAATCGTAATTATTAAATAGAATAGACAAAATTAGGCGCTGAAAACTCAAATTTAGTATTATGGATACGCAATTCACCAAATAATATGTATTCTGAACCAATCCCTTATTCAAGCAAACACTATTATAAATGCTAGCTCAAAATACGAAAGTTACTTGGAAGTGCGCATTCACCAACACTTCTTCAGCGATTAAAAATGCAGTTTTTTCTCTCACTGCCGACTGATTTGGTTATTCTCTCTAAGTTTCACCCAGATTATATGGTAACATAGTGAAAGCAAATAATCACCAAACAACATGCAACTAAATTAGATTAGATTATAGGTGGAGTTCCTCCAAGGAAGGCCTGAGCCACTTAGATCTAATGGTCCATTGTGCCAACCACCATGCCTGAAATCACCCATAGAGTCCAGTCGCCCTGCTAAAGGCTAGCATTTTCTCTACGGGGATATCCCTAACTTCATCTAGTTCCAAAAATGGTGAGCCCAGATGCCTAACTCTAGTCCTCATCAAAGCGGGACACTTACAGAGTACGTGCGATGTTGTTTCGTCCTCTTCCTCGCACCATCTACATTTCGCCGAGTCTGTAATTCTCAGGAGATGGAGGTGCCTCATAACCTGACAGTGTCCAGTGAGTAGTCCCACTATCGTACGAAGTTGTCTTCTGTCTAGTAAAAGAAGCTTTTATGCCAGTCCCGGTCTGGGTCCTTCTATCAGGAGCTTGGCTTGCCTGAGCCCCTGTACGTTCTGCCAAAACTTAGAGTGTTGAGCTAGGCTCCACTCTTTGATCTTTGAAATCCCTGAAGAGGGTGCGATTGGGATAAAAGGCTCTGGTACAATTGGGTTGCTATTCGAGCCTTCCCTTGCCAGTTCATCCGCTATCTCGTTTCCGGTTATGCCTGTGTGGCCAGGGACCCAGAAAGGGTCTATGCTGCTCTGTCTGCTGAGGGAATCGAGTGCTTCCCAGCATTCCAGCAGCAGGCTTGATTTGCACTATGGAGATATGAGAGCTTTTAAGGCTGCTTGGATGTCGGTGCATATGGGAATTGATTCACTTCGGCATAATTCTTTGGCAACATGGGCACAAGTCAGCAAAGTGTACACCTCTGCCTGGAAGACTGTAGCGTGCTCCCCCAAGGGGATTGAGAGCCTTTTGTCAGGTTGGCGGCAGTGAACCCCTGCTCCTGCTCTTCCTTCTTTCCTGGAGCCATCTGTGAACCAGTCATATGCTCCGTTGTCTTTACCTCCTTCCTTGACCCACCATTCCCTCGTTGGAAAGTGGGTTTTGGAGAGAGGCTGTGTTTTGTTGAACGCGACTGTCATGTCGTCTGTATCCATTTCACAAATGGGGTTCGACTCCCTGAGCTTCGTCCATAGTTGTCTGTGACCGGAGAGGTTTCCCCTGTCACTCCATTGTTCCTGTCTCTTGAGACGATAGGCCGCCTTCCTAGCTTGAGTTTCGACTTCCACATAAAGTGGTACAAGACTCAGTAGGGTTTCGAGGGCCAGTGTGGGGGTCGTCCTAATGGCTCCCGTGATACCCATATAGGCCATTCTTTGTAGGTGGTTGAGTTTATTCCTTGCAGTGATCTGCCTTGTCTTCTTCCACCAGACAATTGAGCAGTGTAGAAAGGCAGGCTTTACCACTGCAGTATAAATCCATTTGATCGCTTTTGGCTGAAGTCCCCAGGTTTTGCCGAGGACCCTCCTGCAAGTCCATAGGGAGGCGCATGCTTTCTTGATTTTAATCTCAAGATGCTCTCCCAAGTTGAGTTTGCTATCCAAAATGACTCCAAGGTACTTGACCGTCCGGGATGGTTGAAATATCCTACCTTGCAGTGAAGTGGGGTCAAAACCATCTCTCTTCCTCTTATTGGTAGACAATATGGTCTTATCAGGGTTCACCGTCAACCCTGTTTCGCTGCACCGGACCATCGTCCTTTTTACGGCTTTTTGCATAAGTCCGGAGACGGTGTCAAGGTATTTGCCGGTGATGAGGATCACCACATCATCTGCATACCCCTGAGTGTAGGCTCCAGTTTCATTCAGCCTTGTGATTAGCTCATCGATGACCAGGTTCCACAAGAGTGGAGATAACACCCCTCCCTGTGGTCATCCTTTGGTCATGGCCACCTCCATCATGCTGTCCCTCAGGACAACCTTGTCAGTTTTTCTTCCAACATGTGTCTAAGCCAGCTCATAATATGTGAGAGGACCCCATGTCTCCTGGCTGTGCGTCATATTTGGTCGAAAGATGTGTTGTTGAAGGCTCCCTCTATATCGAGAAAAGTCCCCAAACCTTACATCCCGTGTTCCAGTACTCCTTCTATCCTAGAAACTAGGTTGTGGAGCGCTGTCTCGACGGACTTTCCTCTTTGGTAGGCATGTTGAAACAGGTGTAGGGGATGGTCCTTTAACGGTCCCTCTCTTATATTATTGTCCACTATTTTCTCTAGTGCTTTGAGCATGAAGGTCATGAGGCTGATACCTCTGAAGGAGCCAGCCTTGGTGTAGTCTGTCTTTCCTGGTTTAGGGAAAAAGACAACTTTGGCGATCCTCCAGGTTTTTGGTACATGTCCATACGCCAGGCAGGAGCGAAAACTTATGACACTTGGTAGGAGTATTAGTTCCTGTCCCTCTTGCAGAGTTAAAGATACCATCTTCTTCAGCGGCCTTGTATAGGCTAAAGGTTGTAATCGCCCATCTGGTAGCATGATACGTTACGATGCTGGAGCCCAATCTCCATTCCGTCCGAGCCGGACGGATGGGAGACCTCCTATGATGCATTTTCTCGCCCTCCATGAAGCCTGGAAAGTGTGTCTCCAGCATAAGCTTTAATGCTTCCTTATTAGATGTCGTGAAGTAACCTGAGGGAAGCAAAAGAGTTCACACCCCTGCTTCTGGGTCTTTTGAGATAACTTTATGAAATTTTGCGAGATGTGGGACGTCCTCCATGTTTTCACAGAAGGTCTTCCAAGATTCTCGTTTAGAACGTTTAATTGTCGCCTTGTACCTATGCTGGGCAGCTTTGAAGTTGTGCGAGTCTTTAGGCATTGTAGTCCTCTTTGCTTTATTAAAGAGTTTCCTGGTCTCCTTACGAAGATACTCCAACTCGGTGCCCCACCAGGGCAGCTTGCCTCCCTCCTTCCTGGTTTTTATAGGGCAGCTTGCTTTGTAGGCTGAGATTATGCTGTCCTGTAGATGCCCCACAGCAGCGTCTATCTCGTCTAATTTCCTGAATTTGCATTGGGGCGCCTGCGATACTAATCCTCCAAGCAATTCTCTATACCTCCTCCAGTCAGTGGACCTGGGATTCCTGCATTTGTTGGGCCTGTCACTAACCTTTAGTAGAGTGAAACTTATATGTCGGTGGTCAATCAATGTGACTTCGCCCGACACTCTCCATTCTTTTGTGCTTTCCACCATCGAGTTGGTGCACAGAGTTAAATCTAGCACTTCTTCCCTTATGCTGTTAGAAAACGTGGGCCGAGCGCCCCTAATGAGTTCTGTTGACATTAAATATTCCATCATGGCCTCCACTCTGTCGTTTGTGTTGCTGCTACCCCACATTGTATGATGTGAGTTGGCATCACATCCAACAAGGAGGTCCCTCTTATTGGTTCTACAATAGCTTGCCAATCTCTCTAGTTCAGCATAAGGTGGTGGGCCTGAAGCGTCGTATGGCAGGTAGGAGGACCAGATGACTTACCTCCTCTCGTTTTAACCACCCCAAGACTAAGCACAAAAGCTGCCTGGTCCCTGGCGATAAATTCTGGTAAATGCATAGCACTTAACCCATTAACATAGATGCAAGCTCTAGGCCTATCGACTGTGGTACAAAAGAATAATTTAACCATTGTCGTGTTTAAGCCTCTGACTCGACCCTGGAAAGCCCAGGGTTCCTGAATCAGTGCTATTTTGACCTTACATTCTGAGAGGATCCTTGGAAGGACCCCCAAGGCCGCCTTACTATGCTGCAGGTTAGCTTGGAGACAGTGAATACCTGCTAGTTAGGCTAATTCCTTGTCCTCCTCGACCCTCTCAACTCCTGGGGTCATTGGGGGCTTCTTCGGTTCCCCCAATCTGCCAAGGAAGGTCACCTCCGCTCTTTGCATTCCCACGTTGGGCTTGAAGTTGGGGCTCGACATGAATGTTACAGATGCCTGGTCCACCCCCAGGACAAATCTTGTCCCGTGGTCGACCTCGCATCTGTCATAGGGCCTCCACAGGATGGTCTGTAGCCCCGGGTTTGCCCTCTTGAGTCTTTCAAGAAGGGTTTTGGTGTCGGATCTGCTCGGTGCCGGGACCCACACCATTGGCCTTCTTCTCTTAATCAGGCTGTCGGCATCGACAACCTTGACTTTAGTTTCCTCGAAGGGCCCAATGAGTTTAACTGCTCTCTCAAGCCAAGAGGCAGAGTAGTCATTGGCGCAGCCAAATTTGACTGCGCCGTTGATAAACCTGTTGGCCTCAAAGAGTGGGACCTCATGGTCTGCTGGGGCTGTGACCCAAAGCTCCTCTAGCCTTGCCACAGCTAGTTGGTGCCAGTCCTCTTTCATCATCACCTCAGGGTAATTCTCTGGCACTATCGCCATCCTTTTCAAGTCTTTGGTTACCTGAGCATATGTGGGCGCTGTTTCGGCCCTTTTGGGATCCTGGGAGGCATTGGTTGAAGTGTCCCCAGGAGTCCTCTAGCCTTGCCACAGCTAGTTGGTGCCAGTCCTCTTTCATCATCACCTCAGGGTAATTCTCTGGCACTATCGCCATCCTTTTCAAGTCTTTGGTTACCTGAGCATATGTGGGCGCTGTTTCGGCCCTTTTGGGATCCTGGGAGGCATTGGTTGAAGTGTCCCCAGGAGTCCTACCCCTTTTCATAGAAGAGCTGCTTTAGACCTCAACAGTATCCACACCCCGCCCAGGGGCTCCGCCGGTGGACTTGCCACCAGCAGTTCCTCCCAAGGCAGGGGGTGTGCAGGTCCCCCCGCAGCTCTTTCGGTGTGCACCCTCACCCTCCGTCTCGTTCTCTTGGTTGCACCGCTTGGTCTTGTTTCCGTGGACAGGTCCTTTAATCTCCCTGCGATGGTTCTTCAGGGTTGCATTGGAGGCTCCTGAATCCGACCCCATCTCCCAGTTAGATTCTGGTGCCTCCTTAATTGTGGACTCAGACGAGTCCGAAGATGTATTGCCATCCTTAGTGGGTGCAGGAGGAAGGCTTAGGGGTGTGGGGTTCCCCGATGGAGCCCCCAAGGTTATAGGTTGAGTAGAGGAGGGGCGACCATTGGGATCCCCATCAGGGCTTTCGAACAGCGCCTCCCCCGCTTTTCAGCAGCCTCCGAGGTTTTTTATTTTTCGGTTCCATAAATGATCCCACGAGTAGCTAGGGAAATAAATGGTCCGCCCATGAAGAGCCCCGCGTACATGGGTAATGCTAAATAAAACCGGAGGTCACCCTGTATCCGGAGTCTCACCTGTTAATGACTTCTTACCCTCCGCCCCGCGGATGCAGTCATCATTGGCACAGGGACGCACCGTGATGATGGGAGCAGTTTATCGACCGCCAGGTCTAAATCCGTCATGTTCTGCGAAAACCAGGGGTACCTCGTGGAGGATGTGGCTCTTCGCCACGCATGACGGTGTTGGTGTGCGATGGTCACCACCACCCACCCTGGGATCCCTCACCCCCACACCCTCACATGCAACTAACTAAAGCATATATGTTTGGTACAGTGTCGACAACGAACGAGATTTTCAAAGTTGAAAAATATCTTCCATTGTCCATGTCGTAAGAATACAGAAATAAAAAACCACAGCCAACTAAACTCACACGTGTTGGAGTAATTATAGCGTCACTGGGGCGCCCTCGAGTGATCTTAATATTTGCTCAACTATTTGCTCTATGTCGCACGTTTAGTAGGTTTTATTCAAACATTATCGTGGCTTACTAAACCGTAGGGGGTGGAATATTTCGACCAAGAGCTCATTTTTTGTTCAATAAAATACATAAAAAGTTGATTTATCTAATTAAATTAACATTTTCTGACATGATTTTCTACAACCGATGGAATATCTGCCTAATTTAAATATTGGCATTTTTCCCTTTCGCACCTGACGCTTACCTGGGTAAACGCTGCCACCTGGAGTCTCCAAGTCAAAATGTCCCAGTATGGCTCCAAGGCAGAGATTTAGGATCAGTTTTATAAAGTCGATTATCTTTCCGGCTCGGATACGATTTGAATTATATTCTAGTGCTTTTGAAATAACTGGAGAATTTCTGAAACCTTTTAAAATTATAACCATCGCTTTTTGAACACCTGGTACCTACCCATTAATGGATTAAAAATTTTATTTTTGTCCTGAAATTACATCAATTATTAATTGGAATATTGGACCAGTCTTGGCCTAGACATTTTCAGCCAATCTATGATAATTGCAACCTCGGTACTTTTTGTTAGTGTTTCATGACACCCTACTCAACTTTCACGAAATACGCAACGAAACTCGAGGCTAGCGATGACGCAACCCGTAAGAAAACTTTATATCTCGTTAAATATTAATCCTACAATAACGAAAAAGACTGACGTGATAGAGAATTTTATTTTACGTATTATTGGTCCTTTACAGCTTTCAACAGCACCGGTAATTAGGCCGCAAAGGATCAAGGACATTTCAGCCCATTCTTGACCTCGTCATTCCCAGCCAAACTGTGCTAATTGCAACCTCGGTGCAAGACGATTCATGACACCCAACCCGACCCTCAACAAATACGAAATGAAGCTCATAGAGGTTGCAATTAGAACAGTTTGACTGATAAAAGTCAAAGTGAATACTGGCCTTAAATTCCAATTTCCACCCCTACTCTTCTTGTAAGGCTAATTATTATTTTTATAATCTGTCTTTCAGATTGACTGCTCACCCTGATACTCGGTAGACACAAGGATCCTTCGGCAAGACTTCGTTCGGGTCAATGGCCCATCAGAGAAGTTTCGCCCCTAAGCTCTGCAGTGAGCGGGGCAAAGTTTCCACGGAATCGGACGCTCCGAAACAATTCGTACCCAAGAGAATTCAGCAGGAGACCGAGAATCCTAGCATTACTGACGACTGCAAGATTGCTATGGAGAAAGAGGCCCAAGAGAGTGAGATCGCGAGGAACTTTGAAGAGCCGTCGGAGTATAATGAGGGGGAGATCGACGACACGAGTACCGACTCAGATGATGCCGATTCAGTGGTCAGACCCGCATACTTCTTGGAACTGGACTTCATAGTAATGACGATCCTCCAGTTACTGAAACTCCAAAACGAAGACTTCAGCGTTGCACACGACGTGAAGGACGCGGGCAGATTTGGTGGCCTTGTTTTCAGACGCTCCACGGCGGAAGGTAAAAGCATCCTCTACTACTTCATAGCCATTGTCGGCCTTCCGAGACTGCCAAAAGGTACCGCTGGCTCCGTAGAAGAGTGCAAGCTTACCGAAAGCGATCTGTCGTCCAAAGATGGATCCTATTCCCTTTTCAAGTACTTTAAGTCTTATCAGGAGCTCCAAATCAGTAAAAATAAGCTGTTGGGAGACATTGAAGGACTCACCATCGTGATCGTGGGAACTAGGAAACTAATCATGTCGTCGGAGTGCCTGGAGTTGGAGGAGAAGGATCCTCTCTTGGGCTTGAAGTTTAGGACGCTAAAGGACAAGCCCATGTGGATTGAGAAGCTGCTGCAGGAGTTTGGGCCAAAACAGAAGGATACTATCTGTTTGTTCATTGAGAGACTGCGGTTTGCGGAGCACGCAGCGAAGGGCACGTCGGACTTAAAGAGCCTCCTCAACGAGATACACCCTTCTCCAAATCCGGAGACTTTCTTTCTGATGTTCAAGGAGGAGGTCGAGGACTGGTTTTCTTCCGTGGAAGGGAAGTACCTTACTGCAAAGGAGGTCCGGGACATACTAGAAAATAACCTTAGCAAAATGAGTTCAAGCAAATGAAACTAATACCTTTGGATCACATTTAATTATATTTTGCATACTAAGTACTTCAACACCTCTAGAAACGTCCCCCTACCTTTTCCTCCCACACATCCTGACGAATTTTCCCACCTTATTGATCTTTTCGACGCAAAAACCAATGTCATGTGTTCAATAATTTTGTATGTAGCTACAAACGTACTCTTACAATTTCCAAATTGTTAAACAAAGTCCATTGTGTTACATCTCAGACAACGGACTCGCCAACATACTTAGTTCAAGACAAAAGTGCATTTGATATATACTGATTTGACTATGAAAAACATTAAAAGTAAACAATTTTTTCACTATCGTATGATGTAAATAATGACCACCATCATGGATTCTTGGGTCACATGATTCCCTTCCCCAAAGGTAACTGGACGAGTTTACTGATTGGCTGCATTTCTGTCAACTGCGTTGTTATCTAGGACGGACTACCTAAATTTTGTAAGAGCAATATTAAATTTTTCTTTTAACTCTGATGTGAGTGGCACTGTAAGTTCCGTTTTCATGTTTTCTTGGACATCATCGACATTGACACTAAATGGTCGGGCCAACAAATTAATAATCGTTACACGTTCCTAAATTCAGAGAATCAGGAGGTGAAATTTTCTTTCAGTTTTTCTCATGCAGTCCATACTCCTTCACATTGTGATAGTTTCTTCAAATGAGTGAAAAAAGTTCTAGATTATTTGGGCTCCTCCCCCTTTGTCACCATGTAGCAAAGATAGTGTAGTGTTTCAGTGAACTGAATAAATTAAAAAGAGGAATGTAAAAATTGGATTTATTTGTTTAAATTTCTTTGTCCGGTTATGTAGTTGAAAAATACATAAATAATAACAGTCCCTCTACCATAGGTAGCATATCTGTAGTGTAGTGCATGCATGTGAGTCTTCACCTCGTGACAAGCATAACTGATTTATGCTAATGCACCAATATTCGTAGTTACACTAACTTTAGGGTTTAGTGGAATACTTGTTGGCGACTACTCACACCCTGCCATACACACTTGAGGGACTTGCAGGGTATTTTGTAGATGTAGAAGAATACATTTGATAAATTTTCCAACAGAAAGTAATGTAAAAAAATATTATTTTATGGATTAGACAAAGACGTAAGTTCTTGGATCAGGGAATTCTAATGCGATTGCAGACAAAGTGTTTTTTTACCTATAAAAATGGGCGACAGATAATGTTGGAAACATTCCCTCGGTAAGAACTCGGTAAAGACAGTGTTAAATATCATTCATCGACGTCAATAACACCAAAAACTAAACTACACTCAATAAACGTACGTACACACAATGAGGAAATCGTCAGAAAATACCCGAGACGTATTCAAACTTTACGCAACCACCTCCATTTCACTGCGACGTTGCCATTTTTCCACCAAAATCTATAAATTTTTTACCAAAATCTATAAAACTGTTATTTGTCCCCGTAGAACGATGATTAAAAGACACACGTACTTGCACGATTATCAGGAGTACGATGAAAAATATCATTCGTTACTATATGGCGTAGTTGTTAAAGTTTAAATAATACTGGGTATGGTCAGTTTTTGTTGCGGTAGCCCCCCACCGCGTGGGTCGGGGAGAGAGGCCAGCGTTGGGCCAGCTGAGTGCTCGGGAAAGGTTCTCGGATTACGACCTTTCGCGTAGTGTACCACACCCAACTGGCGACTACCAGCGGCATGGTCCCAGATAACTACCTTTAACCAATTTAACATTTTCAGAGAGTTCTCTACAAGCCTATCTGCCAAAGTGAAACATTTACAGTCTGCTGCTGCGCGAAGCCTGACCCTGATGAATTGATCCAAAACTCAAAATCGGACCCTCTCCTCGAGCTTGTTATCCGGGCCCCCCGGGATGCGGTAGGTAACTCGTAAAAATCGTTCGTTTTGATCCACGTGGAATGTGAAGGGGTTTTGTAGAGAGGCGGCTCGGGAGAATGGACAGTAAGTTCCGTTTTAATGTTCCCTGGGATATCATCGACGTTGACACTAAATGGTCCGGCAAAAAAACAATAAATTTTGCACTTTTCCTAAATTCAGAGAAACAGGAGCTGAAATTCTCTTTTTCTAAGACATTGGGGTAGTAACAGCTCTCATTAAATGGTCATCTCACCCCTACCTCACCGTTAGCTCTGATACATTCGAACGCGACTCCCGCCAGTCAATATCGCATACATTTTACAGGGTTCACGCTTACGAGATCACCCGCAACTACTGAAATGGGAGCTAACAACGTGAAAAAATGTTACAGAAATGGAAATATTGCATATATTGAGTCACACGCCGGTTAACCGACAGCACCGTTCGTATTATTTCATCCGGAGTGAAAATGTCATTGAGAAACTAAAGTGAGATAAGGATCATGGTTCAACTCGTAAAAACAAGGGTGTCGGATCAACGCACTCGATAAATAAAATTTTTATTTACCATCAGAATTATCGGGGAATAAAAAACCAAATTGAATGGGTTCAATAATTCTTTTAGAAACCCGGTTATCAGACATTATCAGTGATACAGAAGTGTGTATAGGTAAGTGGACAATATGAAATTTTCAGGGAAGACAGAGATACTATTTTGACTGGAAAGAAAACTGGTGAAGACGTAATAGTATTAGTTAGGAATTTGCTCATGTTGCGTTGGTGGGACTTCCAGAGTGGGAGAATAGTGATGAAAACATTTTTCTTAAATTTTTTGTTGATAGAAACAAATGGTTATGTATATATATATGTATAGTTTGTATTTCTCCTTCTTCTGTTTTTGGCAATTTTTCTCATTTTTATGATAGAATAATAAAAAGTGATATTGGAGACAAAGCAATAATTATTCTAAGTGACGTTATCTGTCCTAATTTTATTCCTTTGGGGAAAAATAATTATGTACCTTGTATCAAGTTAGAAATGTTCATGAATAGTATCGGTATGAAGAAGATAAATTGTAGTGATGAATAAATCGATATGGAAAATTCCTTGTTCTTGTCCTTTCAAACATTGATACCGTCGATTATAAGCGGACCCCATGTAATATGTTATTATTAAAAGAGGATCCATATCATAGAATTAAACTATTCATGCAAACTTAAAATAAAACCTTCATGCATCTCAAGCGACTTATATAATTTTAAAAGTGGAGGTTACTTGATGCTATGTAACGATTTGATTTTTAAGGATTGGAATGCTATTAAGTCAATTAATAATGAAAATATGGGTTTAGAATAGTATTCAATGCATATTTTTACGAAGCAATGGATGTAGTTATTTCTAAATGTAATACAACAAAATAAAAGTAACCATATTTGTTTACTTATGACTTAATGAAGAAAATAAAAAGGAAAAGCAGACATAGAAAATTTTTAGGGGAAGAGGTTCAAAGTATCATCAGACAATGTAAAATGCATTAAAATTAAATGTTTTAAAAAATGTAGCGGATAATTTGAATTTATATTTTGAAAAAATAAACGGAAATTGTGACAATGTTTTGGAAATTTGCTAAACTTATTAAACACACCCCAGATATTATGAAATTAAACGGACTCGAAATGGATTCTCGGGAAAAAATTTATGTCAGTTTGTGATAATGAGACTCGAGCCCGTGAAACTGAACGATTCATAAATGAAGTATCTGATTGTACTAATCACATATTCAATAGATATTTTGATATAGAAGAAGTATTAAATGCAATAAAAAGTATTAAAACAAATAGGTCATTCGGTTTGGATGGTATTCCAGCTTATATTGTTGAAGGTTGTGCAGATATTATAGCTCCAACTGTATGCCATCTGTTTAATGTTTCCTCAAAAACTGGAGTATTTCCAACAAAATGGAAAATTGCTAAGGTCTGTCCCATTTTTACAAACGGGGAACGCAATGACGTAAATAATCACCGTCCTGTGAGTATTCTGTCATTTTTATTCAAAATATGTCTGTGTACTATATGTAAACACGTTAAATTTCAAATGAAAAGTTAGATGCGTGAATTTAAACATGGGTTCTTGGCGAATAAACCAGTAGTAGCAAATCTAACTAATTTCCCAGATGTTGTTATTGCTGTCATAGATGGTGGGTCACAAGTAGATTCTATCTTCCTTGACTTCCGAAAAGCATTCGATACTGTTAATCAGTCTTTTAATGGAAAAACTTTAAAGCGCAGAGGTCACAGGCTCACTCTTCTATTTATTAAGCTCATTCTTGCTTTATAGAAAGCAGTATGTGGTACAGAGGAACTCAATATCAAATGAATACCTTGTATTAGTAGGTGTAATACAGGGTTCGAATTTAGGTCCACTCCTTTTATGATATTTATGAATGATCTCCCGCAATGCATTGTGTTTGATCTTCGCTGATGATATTAAGATAAATAGGAGAGTGTATAGTTTGATTGAATGCTTTCAAGGGCAGAATGATTTAAATAATTTAATGATGTGGTAAAAAAAACACTCCTACATTTACATTAATTAGTGCTATAGTATGATCTATTCAAGGAGGAAGAATGCTAGATTGTTCAATTGTTCAATAAAATTAAATTACTCAATCAAAGTACACATTATTGAGAAGAAAAGTGACAAATGATTTGGAAATAGTTTTTTACTGTAAACTGACCTTTTTTATCCATATACTGTACGCATATTACCATGCCTGCATGTAAAATACAAGGTTTTCTATACCGTGTATCAAATTATTTCAGGAATAAATGTGTGCTAAAATAATGTATATCTCTCTTGTTAGGAGTATTTTAGGGTATTTTAAAACCTTAATGCAAAAAGGTACATTGGAATGATTGAAAGAGTTCAGAAAAAATGATTAAAGTATATATGTAATATTTTCGGAATCATGTTTATCTCATCCCTGATACTGATGTTAAATATGAGGACCTAGTGGTAATGTTTCATTGTCCAAAATCATGATGCGATAGAAGAATACTGAATAACCTGATATTTTTACATGATATTATAAATCAATGAGAGAATGTACGTTGATAAATCGACGGAATTTCAATTTTCCCAAAATAAAGTTAGAAATAAGATTAAATTTTAGATCATGAATTTTAACAGCGGCTACTGAAAAAATGCTTAAACCGAATACGTACGACTTAAAATACATTTCTTAATAATCTTAGTTTGTACCAGGACCGCAAGCACTTTTACAAAGACGCCATATCAAAAATATACAAGAATTGTGATTGAAATATGTAAATAAAAAAATGTATATGTGCAATGTCTTTGGACAGCTTTGACTAATGTACCTATTTTATATTTGTATTTTTGTTTGCTTTGTTATTGTTCACCCTGTAATTATATCTATATGCTGGGTGAACATAAAAAACAACAAAGACATTGACATCGAAAAATGGAATGAAACGAGTGAGCCCCCAGCTTCTTTTTTTTATTTTCACCATATATTTCACGGTACCCTCATGCAGGGGGGCATATCAGAAGTTAAGAAAAAGTGCAAAGAAAAGTGACGAGATACGTATTGAACTGGCATAATAGGAAAGAGAGTTTGACGGAGATGCTGGGTATTCCGGGATGAGAGTTTCTGGAAGAAAGGATAAAAAAATATAGGCTGTGTAGAATGTTTAAAATAGTAAAGAAATAGGAAGCATCGGGAGATCTACGCGAGAAAATAGAGGAAGCAATTTTCATGGGAAAGAACGACCATGCCTTCAAAATCAAACAGAGATTACAAAAATCTAATGATAAGAAATATAAAGTTCTGAAAAGAGCTATCAGGCAATGGAAAAAATTACTTGGAGAGCTTTTTGACCCCTTACTAACAAGTGTGAGTGTATTTAGCAGGGAGGGGAAATTCTGCAGTGTTGCAGCCATTAACTGCATCTGCGCCATCATCTGTTACATGACATAATCGACTGCAGAAACGCCATGAGTGGATCGTGTGCAGTGAGGAGTGGGTCGGGTGCGGTGAGGAGTGACTCCCAGTCCTCATCCGGCGTGGTGGTACCGTCTGTTGCCCTCTAGGCGTCTTTCTTCTCCCACTGAATCTACCGTAGATGGATCTGCATGGTTTCCTTAGTTTCCTGTATAGGAAGAGAAGAAGGGCGGAGAGAGGGAAAGGAAGCTGCAGTATCCGGGAGCTCCAGGCGCGAGCGCATCGTCGGCCGCTGCATGGCGTTGGTGCGTGAAGCGTTGCATAAGCCCCAGGCGTCCTGAGTCCCTAGCGTCGGCACTGAGTTGTCATGCTGGCTGTTGGCAGGTGGTGTGCCGTTGTTCTAGCCGGAATTCTACTTTTTCCCTCCTTTGCGGGCGGGTTGTCTCGGTTGTCCTTCTCTGCCTTCCAAACAGGGCAGTCGCGGGAGCACGCGGCGTGGGCACCGTTACAGTGGCAGCAACGCGGCTTGGTGAAATCGATGGTGCATACCGCTCCGGCGTGCTCTCCCGCGCAGCGGAAACATCGTGGAAGTGCTCTGCAGAAAGTGCTTCCGTGGCCGAAGCGGCTACAGTTGTAGCACATCTGCGGTTCAGCGCGCCGGTACACTTGAATGGTGCAGGGGTTATTGCATATGCTGCGATGTTTCAGCAACCTCTCCGTTGTCCAATCCTGTTTGGTGGAGATGGCAGAGACAAAAACTTCGATCGGCTTCCCCTTGTTACGGAGCGGGCGGAACTTTCGGCAGTCAATGCCCATCTCCAGAATATCTTCCTTGATTTCTTCTGCCACATGACGTGCCGAAAGGCCGCGAATCTGGAACGATTTGGCGCGTTCGTCTCCAATCGCCTAAGTATGTACCTGCGCGTTTCCGCGCTCGAGAACTGCGCGCTAGGAGCGGAAGTTCTCCTCGGTGCGCAGATACACCTTCACGTCGTCTCCGGTATGGAAAATGGTGAAGATCTTGTTGGCCCGTAAAACGTCCCTGAAGGCCTTCAAGTAGTCAACGATGTCGCAGGCCACCAACAGCTGCGGCCGCTTATTGGTGGTTGCAACCGGCTGCTTGGAGCTTGCTGATGCTGCTGGGGTGGGAGGAGGCTGGGTAGGGGGGGAATTCCGACGCCGTCTCCTCACCGAGCGCCTGTAAGTGGTTCGAGGTGGGGATGGCGTGGTCTGCCTCCGAAGAGACATGGCGTCTGTTCAAACTCGCTACCTCGACAGTGAGAAAGAGACGTGAGCTCTTGAAAAGCGGAGTCCTATTGCGGGTGCTGGGAGCGTGGACTTGTTGGAAGGCAGCAGAGCTATCCGTCTCCGTAGAGATGGTCACCGCGGGGGCCTGAGAGCAGGTTTGAGCAGCTTCTATGTCGCCTATTGCGTTGCCATAAGTGACAACATGGTCAGGAATGGCCCCGAGGGGGCGTGGTGACGTGCCCTAAAAAGCACGAGAATGGCTCGGGAGGAGCGTGGTTCTGCAATCCGGTTGCCATACATCACAAGTCAGGTATAGCGGGAGAAGTCGACGTAACAATTATATATAAACATATCTAGGAAACCTTAGAAGATCGGGGTTAGTGAAATGATTTACTAACGAAGTTTCAATAAACAAAACAACCACAAATATCCATTTGAAAAAATTGAAAAAGTGAAAATTCACTTTAAACTTATTATGGCACGTCTGCTATAAATTGGGCTAAACGGTATAATGTTGCCACACAAATATACTTAGTCACATTTAATTGATAATTCAGTATGCAAAGACAGTACTTGGGAACAAGTGTCCCCCCTGGAAATTTATGGGAACGTTCATGTTATATGTACATCGCAATTTTAGGCAGCACTCAACGATCTAAACGATCATGTGTATAAATAAATATTTAAATGTCACATAGTAATACGGTTTGGCTAATTTTTTTTTACTATGGCACTCATTTAATGAGTGTACCATTAGTTTGGAATCAACCGAACCTTTAAACCACATAATCCGGCGAAAGCTATATGTCGACTAAAAAATGTATAGGGATTCAACACCTATGCTGGATACCCGGACGGACTTGGTTTTGAAAAATGCGGGTTTCAACTAGCAAATGGTCCGCTAGGTCCGCTACGTCGAACAAGGGACGATCGATATTTTGGTTTCTTACGGCATGGCAGGCATGGCCGGCATATAATAACGCAACGTGCTAGGGGGAATAAAATAATCCCTATATATTATGGTAATGTATTTCCTGGTGCAACTATTTTTAAATCCATCATCACGTTTGCCGTTTATGCGATTCGAGGTGGATGCCTTCGCAATTCAAGTTGGATGGGAGACGCCAATGAATGCACACCACCAAGTTACTGAAGCAAGTTAAGTGTTTTTATTGTTTTCATTATTTGCTATAAGGATAGCGTTTTATGTCTAATTAGTTTAATATAAGTTGATGTGCGTGTATTGAGAGGGTTTATTGATATCCGATGAGAAAGCTTGCAGCATACTTGTGCATCAGTAAGTCATAATTTAGGAGTCTTGATTTGTTAATTTAACCTTGTGTATTTAGGGCCCTAGTCTAGTAATCAAGCTTTTGAAAATATCGCCGTACAAGATTGTCTCTCGGAAAAGAAGTTAGTTATGAGTAAGAAAATTAAACCACTAGGAGAAGTGATTTTGGAGAAGAAAATAATTAGGATTTTCGTTATAAGGTCGTAGATAAACTGATGTTTTTAACGATAATCGTTGGTTTACAATCGGAAGATTATTATTGCCTGTGGGTAAGAGATTATAGAGGGTATTTCAAGATATCACTGTCGTGATACGATTTGTTCTATTTTCACCACCTGCCTACTCTTCCGACACTGTTCAATGAAAGTTGTTGTCGTAAAACTTGTTATCTCTTAGGGGTCATGCATTGGTGGCATGGGTCAAAGGTTTTTATCTAGTAGTTAATTCTGCTTGTGGATTTCAGCGTGGGAATTTTTCATTAGCTTGTTTTTTCTTGTGAGTTAATTTCACGGTAGAGTTCAGTGGTAACTGTTTTGGTGGGATAGATGAAAAAATTAGTGACTGCAATGAATGGCAATTCTTAATTTTCATTTCCTTTGAATTTATGGTTAAATCGCGTAATATGTGCTTAAACTGTTTCATTGTGTTCCTCATTAAAACTTCGCTTCACATATCCAATTTTATTATTCTCAGCTTTAATTTTTAGTCAATTTAAGGTGACTGGTTTAAACTTGTATTTCTAGCTCGTATCCGATGAACACATCCTGCTTCAACTGAGGCAGATGAAGACATGGAGGTGGGATTGAGACTAGAAGTATCATTATAGAGAGGGAGGAAAAGTGCAGCAGAAGCAGGAGTGCGAGAATGCAGTAAGAGAAAGAAGAATAGAAGAGGAAATATCTCTTGGGTAAGGGTATTCCTTGAAAGGACATGATTTAAACCATCCATATGCTTCGATTTTCTTGGTCACATCCTAAATCAAGGGAGGATTAGTAAATCTTCAGTTAATTCTTTCTTCAAACTGTGGATATTAATATTATTATTTGTTTTAAGTAAAGACATTCATGCCCGTCTTTGCTCTTTCACCATTTGTCCGATGTAATAATATTCTGTAACTTGGAATACTCACATTTCTGATGAGGGGGCTTGAATAGATTTCTCTGGTGGTGTCATAGGTTAATTATATATAAATGCTTTGCAAATAGGGAATGGTCATCTGCATATTTGAGGGAGTTTTCATGCTTCTTAATAAGAATAGACACTCCTCTTCCAGTTTGGCCAAGATAACACTACATATATACATACATTCATCGCACTGTAGTTTGTATGCACCAGATTTCATATACCTGTCAACCTTATCCTTATCACTGTACACCATTTTCCCCAAGGTAAGAGGGGAATAGAATCAGTGGCCTAGCCAGGTTTTGAGACTGGGGGGGGGGGGGTAGAAATTTTGTAGGGGGCATGGAGGATTCTTGGGGAATGGTATGATCCCTGGTGGTAGGTTTTCGACAGATTGAGAATAGAGCTCTGTGCTGTAATTGAGATAGTGAGATTGAGGAAATTTGGACTGCCATCCATGTCTTTTTCCATCGTAAATGACTGATAATTGTGCAGATAATTTAAATTTGTGAGGAACTGATCCAACTGTCTTTGAAAACCTATCTATAGGCATATATTATCGTCCACATTAATGGACACATTGAAGGAGTGAACTTTTTTTGCAAAATCAATAATTTTTCTTCTAAATTATTAAGAATTATTTCCGCCAGGAGTGGTGAGAGTGGGGAACGCATTGCAAGACCCTCGTCTTGTTTCTAAAAAATTCCGTTGAAAGTGAATTAATTTTGAGCAATTTTTATTTTTGTTAATAGAACAGGATCATCCCTGATATTTACTTTGTTGAGTTTTTAACAGGTTTCCAATTAAATCAAATGCTTCTAAGTAGGGACGGATGGAATAAAATTTTTAATGTCAATATATATCTCCACATTTGCCCATCTACCAAAGACAAAATGCCTAAATTTCTCACACCCAAATATAATCCTTAGTATTTCTTTCTCGATATGAGCATACCTTGTTAGGAGTTTAGTAGGTGCCCTTGAGGAGTTTGCAATAGGCCTATTATTTTGAACCAATACAACACCTATCCCATACCAATGAACATCCACAGACCATGTTAAGGGCTCATTAGGATATTAGTAAGCTAATATAGGGGCTTTTATTAATTTATTTTTCAATTGTTCAAATACTCATTCAATACACTATTCCACTCAGATATTGATTTATCTTTTAGTAACTCCATCAGTGGTTTTGTGGCTTCTGAAAAGATTGGTATAAATCTGGAAACCTTCTAAAAAGAGTTGTTTCAGGCTTGATGTTATGGAATAACATAATAAAATAATATTGGCAATTTTCCACAATATAAACTATAATTCAACCGGTTTTGATGCATTGCATCACTCACCTGATGATGATACAGTGTCTCAAACTGGTTGAATTAAAGTTTATATTGTGGAAAATTGTCAATATTATTTTATCTGGAAACCTAATTAAACATTCCTTGCATACTCTGTACTCTTTTTATTCTTAGGAGGTTCATTATTGCTTTGCAATAGCTTTTATTCTTTCTATATCAACACTCATATGCTTTCATAATTAAAATTGTGACCAATATCTCACTTCAGTTGAATTAAATTGAAATTTATTTTTTTTTTAAGTTGAAACCATTTTCCATTGTCCTTTGCAGTTCCTTAATGGGTCACAGTTTGTTTTAAATTTCTACAAAGACTCCACCTAACATAAAACCACATCCTGGAATATAACCACCCCCCAAATATTTTCCAAAATCTGTGACACAATTCTATGGAATAATTCTGGGGCCTAAAGAAGACCCAAAGGAAGATGTTTACATTTCCAGCGACCAAAGGGTCCTGCCTGAAATGTGAACAACATAGAATTATGTTATCTGTTGTATGCTTGTACATATTAGGTTACTTTGTATTTGGGTTCCTTGTATTTGGTTGTCATCTGCTATTGTATTTGGTCAGTCATTTGTCATGTTCTAGATTAGATTAGATTAACTTTTAGGTGGAGTTCCTCCAAGGAGGACCTGGGGCACTTAGACCTAATGGTCCATTGTGCTAACCAACATGTCTGTGATCACCCGTAGAGTCCAGTCGCCCTGCTAAAGGATAACATGTCCTCTACGGGGATACCACTAACTTCATCTACTGTCTATTTCAAAAGTATATATACCCGAGTTTGAAGTAGCGTAGTTACATAACGACTCGTCCGATTACAATGTAGTTTATATAAAAATGTAGCTTATTTTAATCTGCGTTGAGCATATGTAATGAATATTTTTTATTCAATTTTTAAAGGTATGTTCTTGAGGTGAGAAGAGAAAAAGTACCCATTTTTCGGCACTCTCCGTGCAATCCCTGATTCGATGGGCTTCTAAAACCAAAACCAATTAATATATCAACGTTATATTTTAACCACGGCTAGTTCGTACTTTTATAAATTCGATTCCGAGGTTTTAATTCTATAACTTTATTTTAACATGAGTAGTTGTTAGCTATGTGACGTAAAATTTTCTCAGCAACGAAAGATCCGAGAAACGCGCGCGTTGCACTGTCGTCTTTGTCTTGGCGATGTCTGTGTGATCTTGCTGTGCTTTTGATAATACAGAAAGTAGTTTATTTTATATCGATTTAAGATTATCGTCAATTTTTCAGTGGAGCTACTGCCGGCCGTCAAGAGGCGACAGCCTGCCCGGCGTAACTTTCTCTTTTGTCGCAGCGCTCACTGTTGCCGCTTCCTAGCACACAGTGAGTCTGTACGTCAATCGTTGAATAGCACGGCTGGATGTGTGCTTGCTCCTCGATGATATTATTATTGTAATTCCCTCGTTGAATGTATAAACATCTTTTTTTTTTCAAAGTCAGACTTCACAGATGTCCTCCGTCAAGTGGACTTTTTCCCAATAATGCCCCTCAATTTTTAGGGCATGTTGAACACATTTCCTCCACAATTCGGGTGTGACTGTCTGCAATGCTTCCTCACAGAGATCGCATGTGACATTCACACTATTTCCTTTTCCCGCAGCATTTGCCATGTTCACTTTCGCTACTTTGTTTTTTACGTACGCCCATGTTAGCTCTATTGCGTTACACTCGCAATGGGCCACTGGCAACCAAATCAGCTCAACATCAGGTCGGAGCTCTTCGGTTAGGACATCGAGCTTCCTCAGGTGGGGTGTGAAGTGAGGTCGTCTATGGTTTATAAGGGCTGCCTTGGTTAAACTTTCGTAATTTGATGAGTCAACTGGGAAGGGAATATTTTTCCTATGTAGCCAAGCTATAATTTCCACCTTTTTCAAAGCCATTGACGGGTTTTTAGAAGAAGGCTCTATCATTGTATGGTATGGTGCTTGGTCGATTACCACTGCTGACTTCTGTGGAAGGAGGTTTAGCACTTTTCTGAACCATTCCTCAAAATGTTGGGCGTTCATTTCTTTATGATAGTCAGAACTTCCCTTCTGCCCAACAAAACAGAGTTCAGCTCCATCCAAAAACCCGTCTTCACTCCCAATGTGCAAAATGATGACTCTTTCCAGCACCAGTAGGAGTTCTAAATCCACCTCTCCAGCCAAATATGTGCTGCAAGTGAATTCGATATTGATTGTAATTGCTATTATCATTTTGGAGTGTCTCTACTGTGTTTTCTTGCCACCCGTAAGATGTATGGTTTTGGCTACACCACGTCTCATCAGTGTGAAATATTTTATAACCCTTCACACGCAAATTCCTGATTCTTCTCAAAAAGGCTTGACGAGAAGCAGCAATCGTCACAGACTCCATTAAAACTGCCTTCCTCTGCAGTTTTTTAAAACAGAATCCAATTTTTTTCACTATCCTCCAAAGTGTACTAATGGACATATCTTGAAAGTCACACATATTACTTTCCAGTTGCGCCTTGAGATTCCTAATGGTAAGGAATAATTTTTTCATATAGAAGTCATGAATATTCCTACGAATAACACCGCAGGTAAATTTGTCTACTTCAACTTTAGGACGTCCCATCGTTACACACTGTCTCTTGGAAGCTACAGGCGATTCAGACTCCATATTTTCCTTGTTCCCAGCACCTATTTTCTTCACGGAAATATGGGAAACACCCAAACACTCTGACACTTTCTTGTCAGCAGGATAGCGCTTATCCCCAATCAATTCACCTTCACGCTTAAAAAAACTAATCGCACTTAATATCATTGCAACTTCAGCATCAGAAAAACGTGACCTGAGAGGCATCTTGAAGCGGAACTGAACTCAACAGCACATAAGGCAGGAATGAAGGAGAAAATATTTCCAGCACATAATTACTTGCACCCCAGGGGGGGACTCGAACCACCATTCTTCAGATAAGGAAACATGAATCAGGATGCTGAGTCATTGTCTCTGGGGTAGAAACGGCAACAGTGAACGCTGCGACAAAAGAGAAAGTTACGCCGGGCAGGCTGTCGCCTCTCGACGGCCGGCAGTAGCTCGGCCACGGCTTCTGTTGATTAACACTCGCATTTAAAAGGATTTATACGGAGGGAAATTCTTTACTTGCGGTTTTCTTTCGAACTCGGGTCCAAATGGAAAAAAGCCGTGACACTTTTCCCGCATTCTCTCTCTAGTTTCGGAAAATAATTGCGTTATTTCGGTCCCTAACATCACTCACGCGATGTCTCCTTGTTAGTAGGTATCTCCAGGTTATTTCTCGTGTCCATTCGTGAATTATGGGTGTTACTGTACTATCGTTTCCAAAAGTCTGAGTGCATCCACTTTGCCCCATTCTACACACCGTAGAATGGGGCATGGCCGGAAAAGTTTTGAAAATTGGCACCACCTGCGGAGTGCATATTTTGCTGGGCTAGCTTCACTTGTCGTGAGAGGCCGGTGGGGAGTGAGTTTCCGACAAAAGGATCGACGGGGACGGAGTAAAACACGGGAGAGGAAAACCCCATCGGAATGCACCGAAGGTTATTCGTGCTCATGCGGTTGTGACGCAACGATGAGACCTCCGACTTGTGTTATTTTCGCTCTCAAAATTCACATTTGTGCTCACGAGTGACCGACTCTGTAAAAGCGGCGCAGTAGCCGCATGGTTAAGACTGCCTCAAAAGGCGTATTTAAAAGACTTTTTATGCTCTCAAGTAATTTCAATATGACTGTGAAAATGAACCTCGAGTACAGCATCTTTATATCAACAAACCCGGTACTGTTTATTATACAGTAGATTCCGGTAAATTGGGACACATCGGGACCGGTGTACTTTGCCCCGATAAAGCGGCTGTCCCGTTTATCCGAAGTATCCCGTATATATGTTTAAATAAGCTTTGAAATGGAAGTCAGAAAGCTGAATGACAATTAAAACGCAAAATGTTTAATTGCATAGTATTTAAACAATAAATTGATAAGAAAACATACATTATAAACATTTTTGGAAACCTTGTGTAAAAATAAAATCTCTTAAAATCGATCTACTTCGGATAAATTCCCTTTACGAAATCCTGCAAAAGAAGGATTTGTGATTAGATATAGAATTTACGATGGAATGTTAGATAAGAATAATTGATGATCTAAAGCTTCATTTGCAAAGAAACCAGGGAGTACTTATTATTTATTTAATGTGTAGCTCCTCGTTGAAGGAATTTGTCCAGGGTGTTCTGCTTCATTCTCTTCACCCTCGTCGCGCATGCAAAGTCGGCACAGGCATCTTATAATGACATCGGACTTACTTCGTTGCCCTCTTGCATGACGTCGCGTCGCAACCCGTCAATAAACTTCCTGGCATCTGCAGATGTCACTCGGCTACACTGAGATACGTCTTCATCTCCATCACTCTCCTCGTCTTCAACCAAACCTTGTTGTTTAGCTATTATAGTCTTCACTATTCATCTTCGCTGCTATCATTGTTGTCATAACAGTCCATATTGGAGTCGATCCTTTCAAACTCCTCGAAGTTCTTTCCTTGACGCAGCTCGTAAACGGATTCATTTTTACTTTCACATTCAAGTTCTTCCGATATTTCTGCACTTGAGTGCTTAAAACCACAATGCATAAAACAATTTCTAATCGTTTTACTGGTGACTTCTTGCCAACTATCTGCCAAAAACGTTACTGATTGCAGGACTTCCACCTTTGAGCTCACTTCCTTGGCAGTTGAAGATGATTTCAGAAGATTATCTTCTATTGATGCTAGAATGTGATCAATGAATTTTGCGCGGTATATTGTTTTCAAATTTTTGATGATCCCCATGTTCATTGGTTGGACAAGAGATGTTGTGTTGGCTGGTAAAAATTCCACCTAAATGTTTTTTAAGACGTTGGCGCAATTAGGGTGTGCCGTACAATTATCCAGAATAAGAATAACTTTCCTCGATTTCCGCGCTAGTTCCTTATCCCAACTGCTTAGCCAATGGCTGAAGAGGCCTGCAGTCATACACGCATTTTTATTGGCATAATATTCCACCGGTAAGCTGTTCATTCTTAACTCCTTAAAGCAGCGAGGGTTAGCACTTTTTCCAAACACCAAAAGTTTCCTTTTATCACTTCCCGACATGTTTGAGCAGCACAAAACAGTAATTCGTTCCATCTCTTTTTTAGACCCATTTAGTTCCACATAACTGTAGCAAAGAGAGCCATTAGGTGTGGTTCTGTAATACAGGCCGGTTTCATCAGCGTTGTACACGTCATCTGCGCAGAATTTCTGAAGTAGGGTGGGTAGCCTCTTATATCTCCATTCCTCTGAACTTGCTAAATCAGCACTATGTTTTTCTCCGTGAGCATTTTTGAACTTGATTTCGTTTCTACTCTTCCATCTAGATAGCCAACCATCTGTGGCAAAGCTTCAAAGCTAACTCCTCCGACTTTTTTTTAAACATAGGTCCACTGACACTAACTCCTTGTCCACTAACAATGGAAAACCATTGATTAAGAGCGTCCTCTACATCAGGATCCTTACCTTGGCGTTTTTGGGTAGCACCTTGTTTCCCTTCACTGCTCCAATCTTCTCTTAAGTTTATCCTGCTGCTCTATTAATCGAGCTTTCGTTGATTATGGCACTCTTGTTATCTCCGCCAAACAACGAAGGCTGGTTTGAGGTGGATGGTCCTTAATTCGGTCCAGTATTGTAATTTTTCAGCCAGTGAAAAATCCTTACGTGGCATGTTAACCTGAATTAGGAACTTTTTCGGGAAATAGGAGGAATCACCTCCACCCGTTTTTCCTCAAAACCTTTTATCTCATGACAGATCGCTTACAACCTAACCTTCACCTAAATGGTATACACCGCTAATGAAGCCAAGTTGTGTACCTACACTTTATGCAGCTCCGTGAGCACAAAACCCAAATCCCCTTCTAGCTGGACTACCTGAGAACGAAGGCGAGTATACAAACAGTGAAGCATTAATTAAAAGCGCTTTCATGACTGACTTCGTTTATCGACGGTAAATGAGACAGTGAAGGTGGTAATAGATTCCCTGATTGGGGATTGGTTCAAATGCATACGGAAAATGTACCAAATAATTTACAAGAGCTTAAAAATTTGTATTTCTTCAAGGGAGTAGGAGGCAAATACAGCCGATGCATGGCCCGATTAAGCGGCTTCCTGTCCCAATTAACCAGAGAAAACTCAGGGACTTTCTTCAATCGGGTTCTGTTCTTGATGATTTGTCCCGAATAAGCAGCTGTCCCAAATAACCGTTGGCCCGATTAACCGGAATTACTGTATTAGAGGAATTCAATAATGATGCAGGGCAACCTAATACCAAATTAGAATCCTTGAATCCTTATTTCTCCTTAAGCCAATCTATTCACAGTGAATAAATACTTACACGTCTCACTAGCTGAATATTTTTGGTCTAACATTGAGTATGGCAAAATCTCCCGAGAGGTAAGATTCCATATGCTCGAAAACAATCTCTCGTTTTACCACGAAGATATCAAGTCGCATTCTAGGTATGATATTTTTTGTGTTCCGCGAGTGATACATATCATTGAAATTTCTTAGATAGGCCTCATATTCCATCTCCTAGTGCTCAAAGAAATAATATGCTGTGAAAAACAGTATTGATGCTTTAGAAAGAGGGTTTCGCAGTAAGTGGGTGTACGAGCGAAGTAAATCATACGGCTCGGGCTGAAAAAAGTATCCAGTTATTTATTTACCGTAGTCTTCTGACGATTATTGTGTTCTGGACATATATTGAGAAGCCATGGGGGAGCAGTGGGGGCGAATGCCCTCCCCCCTGTTCCCTATGTTCTGGCTACCCTAAGTATGTGAATGTTTCCGCCCTAAAGTCCTAAATACCTGCGTGAATCAATTTCATAACTTCAATATCAACAATAAATTCGACAAGGTCTACAAGTTTGGATAGTATATTACGAGAAAAATAATACAGTATAAGTATGTAACAGTATGTTTAATCAACTGCTGAATTTATGAGTCGGAGCCCCCTAAACCCTCACCCTGGTGCACCCTAGACCCAAAACCTGGCTACGCCACTGGATATATTACTTGTTAAATATCATTGGATGCTGCATAGTTTTTCGAAAACTGGAGTCACCTTTCTCTGTTAACCCTATCTCGGGTAATTTCAGTGAGGTATGCATTTCTGGGCTGGGAAAGGATAAGAGAATTTAAAAAGGGAATTGTTAATCCTTGCTTCTTTCCTGTCGTTAACACTATTTATTCAATAGTCAGACCACCAGACTCAATTTAACCTGAAGAGATACTGAAAAAATTAGATTAATAGGAAACTATTCAAAGGAACCAGATATAAATATGGGCATCAAAATTGTCAGACCAACAATTAAAATAAAACTTCTGATTTAAACCAGACATTAGTAACTAAAATGGGACATGAATCCTTTTGTTTTGCATGAGTTACTTTCAGTATAATGTTGAACCTGCCACTGGGCTGGGCAACAGCTCCAGTTGACTGAATTCCATGTGTATGAGGATTCATAATCAATTTAGAACTGTGCATGACATTGAGAGAAAACCAAATGTGCTAATTTCACAATTAAAATAAATAGCCACCTGGATTGCAATACCAGTGAGAAGAGATAAGAAGATTTAGTTCCCCTGATGATTCCAGTATCAACTGTATACGATTGCTGTCAGTTTGAAGCCTGTTGAGTGCCTATTTAAGATTTTGTGAACAGAGTATTAACAGCCTACGAACAATGTCGCACGGGGAACTAAATCTTCTTATCTCTTCTCACTGGTATTGAATCCAGGTGGCTATTTATTTTAACTGTGAAATTAGCACATTTGGTTTTCTCTCAATGTCATGCACAGTTCTAAATTGATTATGAATCCTCATGCATATGGAATTCAGTCAACTGGAGCTGTTGCCCAGCCCAGTGGCAGGTTCAACATTTTACTGAAAGTGACTCGTGCAAAACAAAAGGATTCATGTCCCATTTAAGTTACTAAGGTCTGGTTTAAATGAGAAGTTTTATTTCAATTGTTGGTCTGACATAAATTTGATGCCCATATTTACATCTGGTTCCTTTAACCTTTAAGAGCCGGATTTATGTCCAATAGTTGACCTTCACTGCCGGGTTTAATTCCGGCTCTTTAATTTGTTCTTGTTCGTCACACGAAAAAAGTTAATATCTCAACAACTACTAACGATAAATTGTTCAAATAAAAAGCGCTATATAGCTAAATGTTCAATGTAGTTGTACGTGAATTGTCATAGCCGTGATCAAATTACAAAGGATTTGAAAAAATATTTTTTTGGAACAAGGTTAAAGTATTTAATTTTTTATTCAGAGAGATGAATATATATGATGGAAATTGTTTCAATGGATGTATACATCTTGGTAATTAATGAAATTTTAGATTTATACCATCGTATGGTACTCATTGAAACAGTTATAGGTACATAGCCCTACTTCGCACACTCCGCACTTCATAATGGTACGCATGTACAATCCCTTCTCAGAATACACTCTGCACCTTACGCAGTTCCCTTTCACTGGCCAGTGTGTGTTATTTTTCGCCTCCAAGCGACGCAGCTGTCTTCCAAGCGTGCTACTGGGCCTCTCCCTCCCTGAGCGGCGAGGAGGAAGGGCAGAGGCCCCTTCCTCGATCATTTGCCTTATCAGAGAAAGCCAAAACTGCCGATGAGTCATCTGGCCCCCGCAAGACATAAACAACACGTGGTTGTTTAGGATCGTTACGTTCAATAGGTGAGCGGAGATCCTTTGTGTCCACTTCCAGCTATGACGACTAGTATCGTAGCTCGTTCCCATCCTATCCCCTTTGTCTACATATCCCATGTGTGCATTGTAGTCATCTACGACAGTCGACTTTAATGTTTTTCCTTGTTCATTACAGAAATTACTCTCTTCTAGGGAACAATGTATGTTTACCAGTATCAATACCTCCCTTTTGTCTTTCTATACTATGGATATCAAGTCATTTCTCACGCGTACCCCTAAATCTCCCCGCTTCATTTTAGGTCTCTGACAGTAAAAATTTCGTGGCATGCCCTTGCGGTTTAGTCTTACCATACCACAACAGAAAATTTCTTTAGTCTGCAGATTGTAAAAAATGGCTGGAGAGGAAAAAAAGTTTTCTTTATACAATTTATGGCCAATCTCTTCCACTCTCCTTGTCAGCGCCCTCACATTCGTGTGCATTGCTGACATGTCCTGCGTCGAAGTAAGTCGATCCTATCCTAAGCACACTTTCATGTCATAAGTGTATCCTGTTTTGTCACACAGTTTATAAATATTTATTCCAAAATGTTTATGATTTTTCGGTATATACTGCCGGAATATCACCCGGCTTTTGAAAAGCACGATAATTTCGTCTATAGCCAAGAGCTCAGCAGGAATATAATACTTGGCATAGCTTTCATTGAGCTTATCGAAAATGGTTCTAATTTTCCACAGTATGTCGTAATTTTCGTCATTTTGGGGTGGTTTAGAATTATCAGCAAAGTTAAAGAATCTAAAGATGTGGAGGAATCGGTCTCATCTCATTGTGTTGCTAAAAAATGGAGTATGAAATTTGCAAAGCAAAGTTTCTGTCTCATCCTCCAGCGCAGGAAGATCTGTATCTTTGTCTTCCGACGAAGTGTCAGACTCCACGGCTTCTGAGTCAGAATCCAAAAAAAATCCCTGCTCTCCCTCTATCTTGGATAATTTCCACCAAGGAGTCTCACAAAAGGTGGAATATATACACAAGCATAATGCAATAAAGGCAATATGAACTGGATATAAGGAGTGAGTGAGTTCTTACCAAAAATGTCACAGTTCCTCTAAAACGTTCGATATCTCTTAGTGAACAGAGCAGACAAACAGACAAAAGAGCGCACTCACCAGAAACCTGAGACAGAATGAAGTTTAGTTTGAGTCCACTCGAAATGTGGTAAAGGAATATAACAGAACTAAGAAGGAATGCATCTTGCAGTCACTCCCTTTATTGCTCACGTGCCGGCGGCACCCGGCAGCCGAGAGAGGGCGAAGGTTCTTCGTTTTCACTAATTCCCCCCCTGGCCCGAGAAGGGGGCATTGACCTTCGAAGGCCCTGTTCCCCTCCCAAAAGGCAGGCCCTTTCTCAGCATCTGGATAGCATTACTGCCCCCGAAGGAAGCGTTATCTTGGAAAGAAAATTAGGTCACAGTGAGCCATCAAAATTTGAGCCACCGCCAATGTTTATGAGGGTTTGATTGCTCCAAACCAAACACAAGACATGAGCACCGCGCGTGATCATTTACATACAAAATTATTAAAATACATAAGTTGTATTTAAAAATCTAAAAACAACACAACTGTATTGAAAAGACATCTCTCTACAATCCTAGAAAATTTCGCTCCACTAAGTTGGAGCCGATCAAAGTTAGCGTGCCCGTATGGGCACGCTCAGCACGGAGTGGAGTTATTTTCCGTGCCCGTACGGGCACGCCAGGTGTTTAAAGGTTAAATAGTTTCCTATTAATCTAATTTTATCAGTATCTCTTCAGGTTAATGATAGTTGTCACGAATCAATAGTAAAAGTAAAAAAACTGGCACTTGTGATTTTGCTTTGGGGAGGAACATTTAATACTTCAGAGGAGAAGTTAAAATAAAAAAGCATTACAGTACTCACAATATGCTAAGATTACTGGGAAAATTCGAACTGTTGGGGATATAGTTTTGGTTGATATAGAGGATATAGTTTTGACCATGCAACAGCTCTAGAGGTTATAGAAGCCGCAAAATGGGAGTGAAACACTGTTGAACAAATAGGCACTGAAATTCTTTCTTCCCCCAAACCCCTAAAATAACTACAGGAAAAATAGTTTGGGGTACTAGTCAGTGACTTAGCCATGATTTCACTTCAGGTGAGGATAGGGGGTGTGCATGTTGAGTATATGCAGAGGGGTGGGGGGGTTTAAAAATTATGAAAATTAGGAGCAAATTTGTTCATCACAAACAGTTGCAATTCATAGTGCAATTGCAACTGTGGTGTAACAGCCAATGTTTAAATATTTTAGCTGTGCGAATGTCTGAAAGAATACAAAATCCAGTTTTTAAAAAATAAAAATTACAAATATTTTTATTTTAAAAGATGTTGAAGTTTTTGGTAAAAAAATAAATAACAATTTCTCCTTTAAAGCCCTCTTTTCAAAAAAAGAATTCATAATTTTGGGAGATGTGGGGGGAGGTGTGCTCTGGAGGGAGGTGCTCTGGGGGAAGGTGCCCCCTCCTCCCCTCCGTGGCAATGTCACTGAACTAGTCCATCAAGACATTTCTCTCTCTTTGACCTCTCCTGCTCCAAATTCCTTTTCATTGTTCCCTACTCTCTTTATGGCTGATGTCCTAACACCTCCTTCCACATATTCTTGTAGTGCTACATATAGGGTAGTATGTAGATTCAGGAACCAGTTGAGGCCGAAGTGAAGAAAATTAATGCAGTGCATTGGAAATCTTCAGAATTACTAAATTAATCTCCATTTTGTTTCCTGAAAAGGTGGTGATGTATATGGCACATGATGATTCATTCAATTCCTGTAAGTGGATATAAATAAAGTAAGAACATATGTCCATTCTCTGGACTTTTCATTTTCTCATTAACTGGGGAAGCTTTTTCTTATTTAGTTGAGCTTGAGAGGAATACTGCAGTTGTCAAAAATGTACATAGTAATTAGGCACTGAGTTTTAAAGCACCATTTTTACGAGTGTATAGCTTAAGTGTGTGGCTAATAGCTTAAGTGTGTATAGCTACGAGTGTATATTTATTAAGCTTAATTTCTTTTCCTTTTTAATGGCTGATGATGACTACTTCTGTCATGCTTTATATACAAAAGTTTGGTTGAAATTTAAAGTAACTTCTCTCTATATTGCTTATTACTCCTCAGCAACATAGTAATCACGTATTTTGTATCCTTCCAGAATAATGTTGCTGAAATGACCACTCATGCACACAACTCAGCAGACCTATCAAGTGAGGGCAAGGCCATGTTAAAAGTATCATCTTCATGGTGGAAAAATGGCAGAATGGCTTGATTTCCGGGAATCTTATATCAAATTATAGCAAGAAGACATGTATATATTTTCTTCTCCCAATTGTGCCAAATCTTTTTCTTTAAGAACACATACACTTGGAGAAGGGTTTCTACTAGGTGAAATACACTGGTTATTTTGTAAAATTTCATAAAATTTGATTTTAATAAGACAAATGGAGGCAAACATATTGCATAATGCCACATTTGGCAAAATCAGTGGTACCTACATATCAAATCAAATTGCATGAATTTTTACAAAGTAAGCATGTTGTACACTAATAGTGAATAACAAATTTATAATTCAAAATAAAAATATTATAAATACATATCTGTTGAACAGTTTTTACCTTTCGTATTTTATTCCTTCCAAATACTGGCCCATCCCTTCATTAAAACCCAAGTGAATACAGGTAGGCAATAATAGACACCAATTTTGCTCATGTGAGTTCCACCCGTTTGTGCCCTGAAAGTTTTCATCCGCTTTGGGGTGCAGTTTATCCTCGAGATTGATTTTAAAGCTATTTATTATAACAAAATGTCTTTACATACCTTAGGCATCAATCTGCATTCACTAACTGAAATCAATGTCATCATTTGAAATTGACTGCTATTTTATCTATTCCTCACTTGCAACTTCTCTGACACTATCACTCCATTGAGTCATATCTCAGATGATCCATGATGTACTCATTTTTTTTGTTGTTGGATGACCTGGGAACTAAATAGGGCGAGCCTTATATATTAATGTGGCCTATACACTCGCAAAAATGGTGCTTTAAAAATCAGTGCCTAATTACTATGTACATTTTTGACAACTGCAGTATTCCTCTCAAGCTCAACTAAATTCTTTTCATCTGATTCATCCTCTTCTTCAGCCAATAGTTATTGAAACCCATTAATAATAATCTGGATCCCCATATTTTTTTGTCTCTTCTCCTCTTACCAAGTACATACCTTGTTTACCAAATTACCTTTGCTCTCTATTATTTCTGTATCGATTGCATGTTCCATAGGTCCTGTCCTAGAACAATAAATTTGTTTTCTATTTCTATTCTATTACCTATCCACCTTACTCCTCCAACTTTCCTCGGCTACTGCCTTTCTTCCCATATCATGCCCAGCACTCTTGCCTTCCTCTATGCAGATAGTTAAATTCTTTAGTCATTTTATTGGTTTGATGGGTTAATTGGGGAGGCAACTGACACCTGAGGTCATTTATGCCATCAAGGTTGATATCGGTAGGTTGGCAAGGGAGAAGGTTATTTGGGGAGATTAGGCAGGCAGGCTGCAGAGAATCTGAGCATCAGCACTTATAAGCTACTCTTAGTGAAATGCACCAAGGAGTCATCAGTTTAGCATCTCGGTCTTACAGATGAGATAGTATACTACTGCGCCCCACATAGAGTCCAAGTAGGGATCAAGATTCTACTGAAAAATCTCTGCCACAGCCAGAATTTGAGCCCAGGCCCTTGGAATGTGATGCCAGTACTTTAGCCAATCACACCAACCCAATGCGTGCCTCATTTGAAATATGTTCTTCCAATTCATCGTTAGGTTTTTTTTACAGTCCATAGATTAAAGAAGAGAGTAGATGGAATCTATACTGATAAAAAAGAAGCCTGTTACCTTGTGGAAAGTGATCCACCTAACATTGTTATCATACGTAGGTTGTCCCTAAATTTTCTGAATAAAACAGTCCTTTTTTTGGAAATTACATATATCCATTTTGTATTTTTCAAGTTAAACCATCATGGTACCCCAAAAACTTCATATATAATACCAATGTTTTAGACTTACTATGTAACTCTAAAACCGATCAATTCAATATGGCTGGTTGTAGATATTAATGCAAAACATTCTCCTTGGTTATCATACAATATGATGAAAGATCTTAAGGCTTTCCTGGCGTGTAGCGATATTGGTGGTTCTTTTTCGATGAACGACTCGTTCATCGAAACGTCGGTAGAAATGGAGAGTTTGACCCGGTCGGAAACCCAAAGAACCACCAATACCATATGATATGGTTCCCCCTATTCTCTTCTTTATTCTATGGTTCAGTCCCAACCCTATTTATGTTTAAACCAGTATAGGTACATGAAAATATTTTCTTGCCATTATGGCTCTTTATATCTTCAACCTCTCTTTATGCCACCCAAATGTAATTTATTTTTCTTTCGACATTGAGTTTCCTAGAATTCTTCCCTCTATCACCCTATTAACACTTTTGTGCCGAAGCTTTGTGATAAGAAACGCTTTCACTGTCATGAATATTGTTACCATTTCACTCTAACCCTCTGTGCGGAACTATTTTGTGGTAAGGAATCGCACAGGTAAGTTTTCAATCCATTTTTGGACCCAAGTTCGCAGGAAGCCAGACCCCTTCCTTGGCTGCTGGGTGGAGCCTCAAAACCTTCACCAGAGCACCAGTCCCTCTTGCAGTATCTGTTCATGATCAACTATTCGTTCAGACTGGGGATTGACTAAAAACCAATCGTTCCATGCGTAGAATTAAGAACCAGAAGTGTATTCCTTATGTTACGCTCTTAATTTAAAAATTTTAAATTGAACTATTCGGTAATTATTCGGTGGCATAAGTTTTATCAAAGGATGCTACCAACAACTTAGCTAAAACCTGCATCAGAGGTTGGTTTAACACTTGTAATTGATCAGTTGAACATAAGCAACGCACTTCAGAGCCTATATTTCCCAGGTATGCGATAAATTGTTTTTTAGTAGATCCACTGTGAAAACAAATAGTGGATCATGGCTGGATGCTGTGACTGGGGCTGTCGATGAGAGAAACGGTGGAGATAATCCCTGCCCTCAGGCTGAGGATAGGGTCCCACGTCCAGGAGGGTTGGGTCCCTAATGACATCAAGGACCTTTTTTTCTCCCTTATATCTTGTTTGGCTGCAGAGCCATGTTAACAATGGCATTCATTCTCTTCCATTGAAAAATGTAAACCATTTATAAATTGCATTCATTCACGTGGAATGAAAAATTTGCACCCTGTCAACACAGTGTTTGTAGCAGAAGGGTCAAACATAAAACATGTCATTTCCTTCAATCATGTCCTTGTTCCACTTAAGCTGCCCCCTCTGAATCTCCTATGCAAACTTCCTATCCTCCCTAACCATACTTGGCTACCAAGCTTATTGTTATTTGTCTCTGTTCCCTAATCTTAAAAGCCTCCAGTTTACACAACTCTTTTTTTCCACCAAGGCCTTGTTTCTGAATAATTAAAGGCAATGCTCCATTTCAAATCTTTAACTTAGCATTTTTTATCCCTTTTCTCAGAGTGTCATAATATTATTAAGGTAATCTACCAGTTATGGTAGGTTTAAATGGAAGTGAGTAAAAAATCTCTGGATTTTTACATGAGCAGGGCCTTATCTACTTGTATTTCTTTCTTCATATCAACGTATATCCTACCCTTCATCAGGCACGTAGCCAGAAATTTGCTTTGGGTGGAGCTAAGTGTAGCATAGCGTAACTTGAAACAAATCAGCCATTCCCGTTCAGTTCCGGGATGTTACAAATCTCTTCCTTAAATTTTCAGTGTCTGGTAATTTCTTTCACAGTGCCCATTCCTATCTGTTCTCACTGGTAAAGTTCACTACTTACCTTAATATGAAGTAATTAATTTGCCCGGCCCCAGAACAGAAGTTCAACGCATACAAGCTGCGTCATAAATTACGTGGTAGGCTGGTTTGGTTTTGTGATGAATGTGAATGGTCAGTTATACCCTATGATTGAAAATGTGACTATGGTGTTCCCTAATTTGCTCTGTTGGTATATTGTAAAATGCTTGCTTACACTAGTTATTTTTTTCATCTACAAAATTCATGTAAGGCTATTTTTAAAATTAGAACTTTTTTCCTTCTCTCCACAAAAACATATGTATTTTACATTTCATCAGGGAAGATCTTACGTAGTACATAATTTACAAAATTAATGATTTAAAATAAACTGCATTTTTAAGGTTGGCAAGTTTTAGGAACTACAATGTCTATTTGCACCAGCAGTCTTCTTTTCCTCTCTCCAGCCATTCTGTCAATCACTTATTCAGAATTTATATAAATGTCCCAGTGTATTGAGAGCATAGAAAGAGCGCTTAGTCTTTCATTGGTCATTAAGTTTCGAGTAACACTCTTCACACTCCTCATGATTGAGAAGGGTATTTCCACGCTGTCAGTAGCGTACAGACAGGGAGGGTTTAGGGTTTAACCCCCCCCCCCCCCTCCCAAACATGTTTACCTGAATTCGTTTTCGTTCGTTTACCTGAACTAGCATTTAGAATTTAGCTTATTGGGCTGAAAAATATAGTTGAATTGTTTTCACGAAAAGAGAATGTTAATTTATTATTGTTTTAGTGAATAATAATCTAAATATCATTTTATGATGATGCACATTAATACTAATGAAACCTCCCCCAGAAGCCAAACCCCTGCCCCCCTCCCCCCCCCCCAGAAGTCAATCCTGCGTGCGCCACTGCACGCTGCATGTGGTTACTGGGAGAGTAGCTAAAATTTTCAGGAGGAAATAGATTGTTCTGAAGTAGGTTTTGTCACATGGCTCTTGGACCTTTAGAACCTCGTTTTCCTTCTCCATCGTTGATGTTGTGCTGCACCGCAATGCAATATTGCAAGCCATCTCAACTTTTATCACGGTTTAAAGTAAAACTTTTCCTAAATTTTAAATTATGGCAGATCTTGTGTTGGGCTAGTCAAAAAGGAAAATCCCAATTAATAACCAAGAAGACGTGGTCGTATATGCCTACTGTATTCAGAGTCGTAAAAGGAGAATTGTGGAGATGGGAGTGTGGCGGATGGAGAAAAGGTTGTTTTGAGTTCGTTAGAAGTAGAGGATTAAATTGAGTAAAAGTCTTCATATTATAAAGAGGGAAAATATTTTTTTGGATTTTGTCGTGAATAAAATATTTAATAATATCATTTTCGTGATTGTCGAAAAAAAGGAATCCGGAAGAAAAAATTAAGCCGGAAAATTAAATAGCTGAAAAAAGTTAATCCGGTAGAGAAATAAAAAAAACGTTATTTACACGAATGGACTAAAATTGTCGAAAACATTTTTGTTCTTAAGGTTTTCGCAGCGATAAGATATACAACTCTTACTCATTTCCGGGCTAACTGCTGCATGGAGAAATTTTTCGCTCAACGTTTCGTTCCTCATGCTGGAAACGTCGTCAGAAAACGACGAATCCTGACGCATTTGGGTCTCCTGACGACGCTCGTAGCATGAGGAACGAAACGTTTAGCCAAAAGTTTCTCCACGCAGCAGTTAATCCGGAAATGAATAACAGTTGTATTTTCGAAAAAAATTAAATATGGTATAGAAAATTTATTAAAATTATCAATAGAAGTATTTTACAGGAGGATACTTAATATTTTGTTATTTCTCGCAACTGCGAAAACGGAGGGACCCATACCTCAGTCGCATGGTGAGGGTAGAGCTGTAGATAATGTATACTGAGTAAGCCTGACTAATCCTTTGCAGAAATATTATTAATAACCATCGTAAATTAATAATGACTGAAGTTAAAGCAATTCTTTACATTTGAAACTAATAATTTTATCTGTTCCATATTTAAAAAAATCTAAATATTGCAGATCTCAGATAGAAAAAAGCAAAATAGGAAAGGTCCAAAATAGTAACGTTAATGCGTGGTCGTACAAGTGGAAATGACCTCAATGTTCTACCGTCTGTCAAAATCCGTTGTCTCTGGCGTAAATTTATGGAATTATGAAAATTATTTATTAGCCGTGTAACTTTTTTAATTTTTGAGATCAATCACTTTATCTTTCCTTAAATTTAAAATTATAAAAAATTGCAGATCCCGCGCGGAAAATCAAAAAATAAAATACAAAATAATAATCGAAAATACTCAGTCGCGCGTGTGGAAATATTACACTAGTCCAATTAGGTATATTTACGAAACGGAGTATTTTGGAGGAAAAAGGGCTGCTTTGGTTTATTCAGTTGGAGAGGAGTAAATTTAACAACGAAAAATATTTAATTTAGAGGGGAGAAAATTATTTTGTCTGGTGGTGAAAATATTTTTTTTAATTTCCCGACAGTATTGTAAAAAAATATCCGGTAGAGAAAATTTTCTCCTTAATCCCTCCTCCCGTATTGTCGAAATGTAAATTTATCCTTAATAAAAAATTGTTTTTTGATTTAATTAAAAATTTCTCCTTAATTTAATTTTAATTCGTCAATACGGGGAGAGGAATGAAAGAGAAAATTTTCTCCATCGGATTTAAGTTTTCATGCGCAATCCGGCAAATAGTTTTTCCATAAAAAATATTTTTCTAGGAGGAGAATATAACATTTTCTTTGCTCTCAACCACAAAGTCTAAAAAAGAAGGACCTATACCCCAGTCGCCTGGCGAGGGTAGAGCTCGCCAAGAAACCGACGGCGGTGAGCTATTCACACAGTGAATAAACCCAGCGCAGCGCCCCCTGCAAGCATAATCAGCAACTAATAAGCTACTAATTACCAAGTAATTAGCAACTAATAAGCTACTAGTTATGCCCATGAAGGCACTGATGAATCCCAAATCCCCCCACCCCCCTCAGGTCCTCCCGGAAATCCATCCGGTACCCATGGCTCACAGCTTGAGGTCGGCCGGACGCGCCCAGAGACTTCGCCCGGGATTTGAACCCGAGCTCCCCGGTTAGCAGCCCAATGCTCTACCCACTAGGCCACCACGCGTCGATAGGAACTTGAGGAAAACCGACATTTGAAGTTCACGACGAAGTTTAGGTACATCAGGAGGGCATTCCAAAAATATTCCAAGTCCCAAAATAGAAGGAATTGAAGGCGAAAAATAAATACTTTAAGTCCGTACTTAAAGTAAAGATGAGTGAGGAAGCTCGGAAATAATTAGAGTCCGTACAGGTTGACGCTTTGAGGAACAAGCAAAAATATTCTAAGTCCAGACGGCAAGATTTGAATTACGCGGGCAGTTTTGTTAGCTTATATACAAATAATTGTCGAAAAACACCCCTTATAAATAATTTCAATGAAATTCTTTATGACTGTTATTCGGGCAAAATATTCTGGCCCATGTTTGTATTGGTTTGCGATTTAATTTCTTTTAAATAAACTCAGGGGGTTCATTTAAAGAACTTGCTATCTCAGCTCAGCAGTTCGCAGTTAATAAAGAAGCCCTAAACCTAGGTAGCTAGGGTGGCGGGAGGGCTTGGTAACGCGTCTGCAATCACCAACCCTACACAATCACCAACGCGACTCGCCCCAGGTCGGGTGTCTTAAACGTGGGGCCTTGTCAATTGGTACTCCACTGTATCCATTTGATTGTAACTGTACCCATTTCATTGTAACTGTATCCACTTCGTATTTGCTACTGTATCCACTCTAGCGCTTAGCTGTCAAATGGGGGCAAGTAAAATGCGTCTGTTATGAGTGTCACCTACCCTCACAGGATAACCATGTGAGTTATGTGTGTCGCCTACCCACACAGGATAAACCCTTGGACTTCGTTTTTTTTCGAGTATTCTTCGTCCTAGTCCATAGAAGAGTGCGTCGGACAGGAACATGACGCAGCACACTGCAACCCGTTTAACTTACCTCCTCTGTATTCAAGTAGTTGGTTCAGGTGGTTGATCAGATTGGACATTTTAATAATGATAACAAAATTCTCACTATCTATTTTATTTTTAAATTGCAACACTTATGTTAAAGGTTAAAAACAACATTTGGGTACACTATCCAAAGCTAGCCTTTAAATTCAAAAGCACTAAAATAATGTAAATTTGAAAACTCTATGGTATAAACTGAATGCTAATGCACTGAAAACTTCATTGACAACTTCAAATTATAAATTATGAACAATAAAAATACAAAGTATAACACCTGTTGGTTTTTTTTCAGGCTCTTCACTTGATGTTTGAAGATTGATGACAGGCCAAGCTGCCACAGAAGATAACATGATCCAGGAAATCACTAGGAATTACCAGCTTGATACATCAGCCTAAGCGATGGCTATAGGCTCTGGAGGGCGCCATCGTGAACATTTTGCCAATGACCTGCACGCAAAGAAAACTCTATGAATACCAGACAAGTTACCTGGAAACATTTCTAGACTTAGTACTAAATGCTTGTGACTTGCTTTTTTCCATAGTTACCTATGTCTGATAGCTACCATGCATGTGCATGTCTTATCGACTCCAATATCACACCAAATGAGCTCACGGTAAGAAATTAAATATAATTTGCATCCATCAGATGAATATGTAATGATGAATTTAACAAATCAATAAATATCTTTTGACTTTACTAATAAATGTCATTACTTCAGAGGCAAATGTTAATTAAATTACAGGGGTCTCGTAAAATAACTTATGTGGAGCAACAAGGGGAATGGACTGCGAGTAAACAGTCAAATACCAAAGTAGTTGTTTTTGAGAGGTAGTAGAGTGTAAATGATGAGTGTATATGAACAAATAATGGAACAAATGTACGATTTTGTATATTTTCACTGAATGTTAGTGAAAGATGGTAGGATAGATGAAGAGGTTAATAGTGTGAATGATGGAAGGAATGCCATAATATATGGTGCATATCAAGGAATGAGTAATTGTTTATGGAATCAGAAATCGCACTGTACAAAAGTGTTCTTCTCCCTGCAGCGAAACCTGGGAGTATCAGGATAGGAATAAGTGTTGGCTGAATGCCGTGGGAATGGGGTACTTGAGAAGTTTTTGCGGGAGATGTAGGATGGATAGGATTAGGCCAAGGCATATTAAATAGTGAGAAAGAAATTTCATAAATGAAAATGATAGTGAATAAAGCAGTTTGAGTTGATATATACCCTGCAGAGTTTTTAAGGAGGAAGATGAGAAACAGATTTTTTGAACTCATTCCCAGAATTTATGATGATAGAAAGCAGTTGGGAGCACTAAAAAGACTGTTAATTCCCATTTTGAAGAAGAAGAAGACAGTGATAGAGCAATTGATCTATGATCTTAGAATTCCAAAAGTAATGAATTGAAGGTTGGGATTTGAATAAAGAACAACTTTCTAGTAAGAACTGTTTGGGTTTAGTAAAGGCATAGGAATGCACGATGCTATATTAGTTCTTGTGAGATTGTTGATCAAAATATAAAATATGATCGTGATGATTTAGCTTGTGTTGCTGATTTTGAGATGGGTTCTGGCCAAGTAGTGTGGTAGAAGTTTTCACCGCAGAAATCAGGAGTAGATAGAACAACATCTCATCAGACAGAAATGCTAAAGTTGCTCATGGAGAAACAGGGTGGGCGGGACATGGGATAGATTTCTCTCCTATCACCTGCATTATTCAACTCATATGCTGAAGAAAGGGTAATGGAGTCATAGGAGGACCTTTAAGTAGGATTAAAAGTAGGAGTGGCAGTGAATAAGTCTGATTTACAGTTAACAAAGCACTAATCAGTCAGTAAACCGAAGGACTGTAGTCAAAGATTTTAGTCCAGTCATGCACACCAGAATTGGAATGGGAGGGGTGAGAGGTACAATCTTGATTGATTGGACTTGCTTATGATGATACAATTTGCTTGGACTTTCATATGAAGCATGAAATATTTCTGAAACCCAGAGTTAAGGCTTGAAGGAAAAAAATGGATAGAAGCCTTTGGAATATCGACAATGAAAAACAGAGGACCTTTAAGAAATTTTTATACAGACAAAGGGGCATAATGAGATACTATACTTAAGATATAATGATATCTTTTTAAATAGGGGCAATAGTGAATGGGGATAGAGGAAGCAATTAATAGAAAAGGTGCTGAGGGTCGTAGTGGTGGAGGAAAAAGGTTTTTAGAGATAAGGGAAAAGAGAAGTAAGTTTAATAAATGGAAAATTTAGAGGAAGGAAATATATTGAGATGAAGAATGGAATAAGGTGATGTACTGAGTATGTTATAAAAAACTATAGCATTGTAAAATAATTTTTTAGCCTAATCAATCCAATATTAAATTAATACATTGCTTAGAATAATAATAACTGCTTTGAGAAAGAGGAATAATGCCAAAAGATTTAACAGAAACTGTCAGCTGCCAGAATACTCAATATGGGATCTTCTACAAGAAAACAGCAAGGTTGGAGAGGATGAGTATATATTGCAAGTGTTGCCGATGTAGGTGAAAAGAAAAAAGGTTTGATGCATGAAAAGAAAGTAAAAAAACACTTGCCATTGTTGGAGTGGAAATGAAGTTGCTGAAAGAGATTAGGAGGAGGCAACCCAGGTTATAGAAATATACAATTTAGAGGAAATAGGATGTTGAAGCATAACTTGAAAGGATGAGGCTGGGAATATAGAAGAGAGGGTGAAGATGAATGGGAACGTTGGGCCAAAGGAAGGAGGTGAATATAATGAACTGAAAAGAGAATTAGAATAAGGAAAGTAAGAGTTGAAGATGGGTTCATGGCATAGAAAGGTAAGTACATAAAATTGTTTTTAAGGTATAAAGATGGGAACTATGCTGGTGAAAGTGTGTTCACCAGAAAGAAAGAACTGATGAAAGGATCTATGGTAAGGATGTTATAACAAACATGAGTCTAGTGTTGAATGTATCACTGCATGGAGCGGAGATCAGATAGCAATAAAGGAAACATGCTATCAATACTACGTGAGAATCATTTTTGAGTGAACTCATAGCCCAAGTTTTCAAAAAATAACAATAAAATTATGTACCTATGTAATAACTGAGGCTATGCAAAACAGGGCTGTGACTGACCACAGAATTAAATCTTAGGGTACTGGAATAAAACAATAAAGAAGTAATGTGGCCAGAAGAATAGGGAATAACGCAACCCCCTCAACTTATAAACTTAACTAATTCACAATTTGGTGGAAAGTGATGGAAAAATTAAGTTCTCTCTGAGAGATACTCTGAGTACTGCCTTTAAGAATTGCAGGCTTATTGACTGCACTCATAAGCTCACCCTAGTCTGACTGCCCAGGTAAAAATATTTGGTCAGTAACTAATCTGGAACAGGTCTGCAACCCCTATGAAAGGACATTTTCTAGTCCGTAAGAGGTATGTAACCGGACTGGTCTGGAATTTAAAGGAGTGAAAGGAAATGGTCTAGAACTGCACTATTACACTCGATGGTTTGTAACTGGCCTGAATTCGGATTTAAGTTTTTATGTGAAGCTTTTGCTAAGAAATATCCTTGGTGACGATTACATCAAAAGGAACTTTGCAATTTGCCAAAGGGGGGAAATCAAGGACATCCGGGAGCTTATCCAGAAGCTCTTCTTGCAGTTTGATTGACCTGACTGGTCTGGAACGTTGTTTCAATTTTTTCCCAATTACAGACCAGTTTCAGACCACACTAGTAACAGACCAGTCACAGTGGAGTTACAGACCAAATATTTTTACCCGAGTGGTGAGTATGAGACCACTTTGGTATTTTGGCAGTGTTTAAAGGGCAGACATGGGATTACTTGCAGTGGAGATATTGGATGAAACTGGAATTATGCTCACCTTTGCCCTTCGCAGTTCAGCCTCGTTGGGTACACCTAATGCACTGACAGACTGACAGCTTGGGTCACTTGCAAAATCAAGAATAGATGAGTCAAACTGACAAAGAATGAAATATTTCTGACGAAGACATGATGACTGTTGAACATTATCACCCTTTGCTTCTACTCTGCTTTCAGTGATAACTGCGTGACAAGTGTGAATAATAACAGATATAAATATAATTAGTGGAGACAAATGAAGTCATTTTTGAATGCTATGAGTGATACATGAGGTAAGTGGATGGTAGATAACAAAATTGATTTCTCATTACAATGCTAGTGTCAAGCGTATTTTGTGAAAACTTCTATCCATACGCTTGAAATGTACCCCTGCTCCAGTCTGAATAGCATTATTCCAAGCCATGAAATTTATTATTTTTGCCTTCACTTTTGCTTTAAAATTATTTCCTCATTTCAATATCTAAGAAAAAATTACAATTGCAATTCATCTGCGTTAATATCAAAACGAGATTCACTTTATATCTAGGAGTGAAACAACTGAGGATACTGAGCTGAATTTCAATTAAAATAGCATATTTAAAATGATCAAACATTCTAGTGGACACATCTGAAGCGATATACCAAAGAAATCATTCTTCTGAGTACCCTTTCCTTCATATTTAATGTGTGATAGTCAAAAGAACAATCAACAATACTATACTATACAACAATGAGTATACTATATATATATATATATATATATATATATATATATATATATATATATATATATATATATATATATATATAAATGCAAAAAGATATAAAATAAAAATGATTTAGTGAGAATTTACCAATGTTTACAGTGAAAATATATTACTAAATACATATTATAATAGTATACTCTCGATAGGTGTCTATCAAGAATGATAAATCGGTTGGAAATGAGCTTGGAGACTAATAAAAAATTACCTGAGGTTCATGGAATCACAAGTTCATGTTATAACTGTAGTGCTGTGGATCACCATAATGGGTCTGCCTTCATGCCCGTGGGATGGGTCTGAAATGACTTCAAAATCTCTGGAAAGTCTGGGTGACACCTTTTACCGTCAAAGGCGCACTGCAAATAGTAAGAGAAATAGTGTTTCATAAGTTAACTACTATAAACGAAATGATCACATAACTTTTAATATTTTTCGACTGTACTTATGCTTCTAATTGCATAATCTCATACAACACAGGGCAATACACAAAAATGCACTTGTTTCTTAGGTCAAAATGTCGCGAGGGACTAAAACCGGCATATTTTCAGCATAAATGTCAGACTTATGGTCGCGGAGGAGCCTTTTTATATAATAATAATTTATTTGCAATAAAATATACTTCCAAAGATATATACTTAATAAAAAGGGTAAAATGTTTCAAAAACGGATAATGCAAAAAAGGTTCAGCTAGTCTGCTGTTCTTCTTACCTCTTGTCTTTTTTATTATGCAGTCATAAAATACACAATTACTAGTTGTTTGATGCTACAAATACACTTCTAGACATGTTAGTGCCACTGTGCTATAATTTGAGAAAGGTGTTTGTAGGTTGTTTGAGTCAAATTGTGGTAGAAATTAATGATAATATATTTATATCAACGAAAGAGAAATCCCTCACCCTGCATTTTCTATATAACCTTCAATAGGGTATTTTGGCGAACATATATGATTTGTGCATTTCAGTTAATCATTGATCCCGAGGTCGATATTAATCAAGCCTCAATTGCTCGCTTTACAAGAACTACCCAGCCAGCACAGTAGATATCTCTTACGGATAGGACAGGGCATGAATCGGGAAAGCGCATCCCTACCCAGGCAGCACAGCGGATATCCCTTACAGATGTGGAAGGGCAAAAGTGGGGCAAACATATCACCATGGAATCTTAACCAAATTGCAGGGGAAAATCTTCCCCAACTTTTCCGTTTCGGGGGGCTCTATAGATTCGATTACTTCTAGTGCCATTGAACCATCGATTTAATATATGCTGCTATAGAATGAGACTATAATGGCATTACTTATATAATGATTGGATGAGTGAGAGGCCCTAAGTGAGAGAACTTCTCCAGAAGTTACAACTTGTGCGTACCCAGTGAGAAATGGGTGGTGGCATCAATGTGGGTTCCACGTTGATATGTGGAAATATGGTGGTGGTGGATATTGAGTGGCTGAACCAACGTGGGATCCACGTTGACTTTAAGTGGATCTATGGTGATGGTGAATAATATTAAATATTCACCGTATTTTCTGCTTCGTGGAAAATAACTCTGGTGAAATTTCATAGTTTATTTGGTTTATCATCATGGAACAGCGCTAGTTCTGTAAAAATGCATCGGAAATTGTATTTTGCAATTATGTTATTCGTGGAACTGGATTAGATTTATGTATAATAGAATAAACGATTACGAAGAGGTATCTCTGTTATAGCATATATGTTCCCTGGTAGCACAGCGGATATTCCTTACAGATATAGAAGAGCAATCATGGGGAAGGCAGGTCACTCTTGAACGCTAACGAGTATTTAAAGGAAAACTCTTCCTCGACTTATCCATTTCAGGGGTCTCGAAGTTCAATTGCGTTTAGTAGCATTCATCTATCGCATATAGCGCTAAAATAAGATAATGAAGATATTAAGCTTTTCGAATTATAACCGATTATACCTATGCATGTAACATATTATTTCAAGATGCAAGCATGCAAGGCCGTTTTACACGGTACATTTGTTTGTACAAACTCTTCCGTGAACTCTTGCATGAGGCAAAAGGTTTCGTGTAACACGACAAATTGTATGAAGGCTTGTGCGAATGTCGTGAATGCCTGAATGGAAAATAGAACCTGTACTAATTTTGTTGAGACAAAAGTACAATCTCACGTTCATTCGTTTGTACTACATCTTTCATCGTGTAAAACGGCCTTTAATATGAATTGTGGTACAATTGTAACATACTAGAATTAATATTATGCTCAACGATAATATTACCTGCTTTTGTATGCTTCTAACAGCCATTTCAAGCACTTTTGAACATTTGCATTAATATTTTGGTACAAAATATTTGTAAACAGTTCACTCTAGACCAAGCACGAATATATAGAATAATTTAAATTCCTGGCCATGTTGGCCATGAATGCGCAGGAAATAAGTAATTGTTAGATCAAGAACCGCCGTGGCCGAGTGGGTTAAGGCGCTAGGCTGTACGAAAATGAGTTAGCGATATGAGTTCGCGCCCGGGCGGAGGCGTTAATTTCTCGGTCGCATCTGAATCCAAATCAGCCGCGAATTTTGCAATATGATACATTACAATATTTTATATTACAATATTTTATTATCCGTTGGAAAACATATTATTCCTTAACATATCCTCCAAATTTCAAGTATAAGTTTCAAGTATATATTTCAAGCACGAATAATACACTATGTAGGCTCCTTGATTTCAAGTATAAGTTCCAAATTTCAACGTTCCACGTTGATCCGTAAACCAAAATCACCAGGATATTAAAATGTCAGGGTATGCCACCTTTCTGTTTTTTCATATTTCCATGGGATAATTGAAAAAACCTAACTTAAACTTGGTTCCACAATGATAACCTTATTTTCACGATCCGGGTTTCGACGTACTATAACGTCATCTTCAGGTTATAGTATAGTCAGTACAGTATAGTCAGGTTATAGTATAGTACAGTCACGTTATATTACGTCGAAACCCGGGTCGTGAAAATAAAATTATCATTGTGGAACCACAAAGTTTGAGTTTTTCATTTATAAAATCAATAAGTTCCACCAAGTAACGCCTGAAACTACCAGTTATTTCCATGGGAAAAACTGCATATTAATTATGAGCTATATTATTCCGTTACGAAGTGATGTTACTTCAAGATGAATCTTCCAAAAAACCTTGTCTATTATGGAGTCCTGATCATCGTGAAAACCTTAATTAGGATAATGAACAAGGTTTTCATATGTAGCTATATACTATCCTGGGTGAATATATTTTAGAGTACGGTTTTCTTCCCCGTCAGTTCCTCTAAGTTCCTTAATAATATGTAACACGTCACCCTTTTCTTTCATCCATTCTATTTTTCCTTCATCGCTAATTATCGTTCATTCGTATAAATCATCTACGTTTGTATTCACGATAACATCAGTGGGAAGTTGTTCGCAACCGCACGCAACTGTTTACAATTACGTGCAAAGGCAAAACCAGTTTTTTGCCATCGAAATCCAAGTAACTCCGTGGCCGAGTGGGTTAAGGCGCTTAGAAAAACGGGAGGGTCAGGGCTAAGGGTTCGAGGCTGCCCATGAGCATAATTTTTTTCAGTCGAATATGATGGCAAACCAGCCGCGGATATTGTATTCACGTGTTTTATCCTGCCTAGGACGGACAAACGCGGGATTTATTTCACTTTCTAGCATGCAAACACTGTTTTTTACACGGGATAACTTCCGCGTAATACATGGCCTACATACCATTTTGCGGCCGTTTTTGTTGTATGGGATAAGCTGCTTGCAATGTAACCTATTAATACAGCACTGAATCCACTGTAGAGAAAGGTTTTCTGTCCAATGCCCGAAACTTATCCATATTATTTATCTTACTTTTCCCTACTTTCTCCCAATCGTATCCGGATATCTTTTCCCTTCAGGGAAAGGATTTCTCTTCGACATCTGTGTATATAACCGGGATAATTATATGCTATTTGTAACATTGTGCTGCGTGGGTAGGAATCTTATAAGGGTATCATGGGGGAAAATAATCTCTGTATTATCCGCTTCGAAGGGCAGAAGGCTCCATTCCGTATGATTCCATAATAAATTCTGATAACAGCTGAATTAGCATTATGACGATTTATGCAGCATGAAAATTTTATATGCAGTTTGAACATTTTAAAAATATGCAGTTTTAAATGCCGATTATTAATTTTTCTATCCACCATAATAGTGGACAAATTTACCTCAAATGCCCAAGCGAGGAAGAGGAAACCGAGGATTTAAGATTTCTGTACTAGCTTCTTACCAATATATGAAGTGTGATTGGAGAAATGTGAATAGCGATTGTTTGTGCGAGTAAATAAGACCCTCAGAAATAATATGAAGAATAATGTGCGCCATTAATAACTGAAATCGAATGTTACCATATTACGTTAAGTTGCCATTTTGCACCTTAGATAAACAAGGAGCGGTGGAAGAGTTGGTAAAGCACTCGCTTCACAGTAGGAAGTTTGCTGGTTCGAGGCCTCCGGTGGAGCACATGTTTTTTTGTCGAAACGTTTTATCTTACCTACGAGTTTGAAATATTTTCACAGACATGTCACCGTTTTATGAGGTAGACATTCTTATTTGGAAAAAAATTACTGAACTATATGGTTACCATCATTCGTTGCTTGTCAACAAGTACGTGTTTACAAGAGAAAGATAAACCATCACACTCCACTAGTTCGACAGGTTTAAAATCAAAAGATAAATCATGGGTAATACGCGGAGTTTACATCAATGTCGCGTGGTCTGAGCAGTTTGGGGTACTTCTTGTAAGTATACTATTTCTATGACTACTACCTACTAGGCCCTTAAATGCTATAAAACTAATTGAATAATGAAGTTATTGGTGGCGGCCGATACTTTGTGGAATTCCATAGTAGGGAAAGGATAAATTACTTTGCACTATTTCACTGGAGAAATATGGTTTATTGAGCCAACATGTTTCACTGCACAGCAGCATCATCAGGACTGAATACAAGATAGTTAACCCTCAATATATGGTCACATGGGGAGGGAGGAAGGAACGGTAATGAGGGTGGGGGTGGAGGAAAACGGTGTTGTATGAAACTTGGGTGTGCAAGTGGGAAGGAGAGAGTTTGAGGAGGGGGTGAGGGAAGGGGTGGGGGTTTGGGCTGAGCGTGGGTCTGAGGAGAGGAGAGGATGACTGACCGAAGGTGTTGGGAGGGTTTGTTTGGGAATAACTGCGGGAGGTCGAGGAGTGGGGAATGGAAGGGAAAAACGTGGTCATTAGTGGTCATTTTCGTCGGCGTTAAAAGGGCTTCCGATACGCACGAAATAGGAGTACAGACTCGCCACTGAGGCAAGGAGTGCCGACACAGTGCAAGTTTTCTTTGATGGAGGTAACTATAACCTATACCTACCGCAGCGACAGATACGTGCAACATCACAGTGAAACCGCTGAATTTAAATATACCCCTCAATTGATTACGTATTATGATTACATTAAAAAAAACATTTTTAAGCTCCTAATGTACCGAATATAATATAAAAAATTACGACGCAGAGTTCAAGAAAGCTGAAAATAGCTTTGTAATTACCATACAAATGGATTAAATTCACGATTTCATCAGGAATGGATAAAAAAACTTCTGATTATTTATTAAATCTTAAATTCTCACCCGAAGAATTTAACATTTCCATACAGCAAATTATGAATTTTGGTAGGTTATTGGCAAACAAAAATACCTACTACTACCTGGAAAACTAATTTCTTCATTGCATAAAAATATTAATTCGACTGATTTAAATAATTTTTAAATGCTTGGCTTGCACGGTATTTCTTAAATGTAAATGTCATAAAAGTTCACAGGAACTAAGTTATTCGAGTTAGGGGCCGTTCAAGTATTACATAAGACGATTTTTGCAATTTTTGACCCCCCTACCCCTATGTTAGACAAGGTTTTCCCATCTCCCCCCCCCTCCCTCTCAGTCTTACGTAAGAAGTTTGCTATATGTATCTACTCTTCATTAAATTCTCGTTTTCTGCAGTTTCATCTTTCCATAGAAGCCATCATACAGTTTTGAGCACTGGATATCGTATAACTATGCAGTGTTGGAGTACCACATTCATTGAGCATGGAGTTAATGTAGCTAGTCAGTCAGGCGACAGAATAGGAGCATTGGTGTAGCGGTGAGATAACGAAAAAGACGCCAGAAACGAGCGGATGCTCCAGGTCACTGCTAATTTCATTCGTAAATTATACAATGTTTCAAGGCAGACAAAAATCTTAAGTAAATTGGTTCCAGATCCCCGACCCCCCTAGTTAAGACAATATAAGATGATTCCAACACCCCCCCCCCCCTCAACCCCAAAAACGTCTTACATGACACTTGAGTGGCTCCTTAGTTGATCATAACCTATAAAGATAGCTGATTTCCCTCCATGGAATCAATGCGAAACTCCTTAATACAAAATGGTCGGTGTATTAACTAATTTCAACAACTTATGAAATATATTCTTTTAATCCCTTTAAGCTATTAACGCTCTTAGTTAAAGATGGAATGCGGAAAGGGATGAGATCCTCTAAAGCCTATAAAACTTATAAGCGAATAGTATTCTTCTGCAGCTGCCACTATTCTTCGCCATTGTTATAGTCTCAGATTACGTCTACTCCACTTCGATATCAGTTAGTTCTATTTTCTATCCCAAGTTATTTATTTTATATTTGAACCATTACAACGGACGCTTCGTACGCTGTTGATGATACCCTACATAGTATAGAAACATAAACCCTTAATTCTAACGTTTTAATTATACTTTTTTCTGAAACTTCGAGTTTTTTTAAAAACCAGAGGTTAAAAATATTTCAAACTTTGCACATTATTTAATTCCGTCACTACGCAGATAATGAGCTACTTTTTGAACAAATAAATTTTCAGGTTTGACTCCAGATCATGCACATCAAATTCTATAAAAAAAGTACGTGTAAAGTTTATTTCTATCACTTGCAGGTATTGTTTTTCTGGAAAAATAAAAATGAGAATTAATGGTCGCACGACATCTCAAACAGTGTTCTAGTAAAAAAGAAAATGTTTTGCAGGTTCCTAAGTATAAGTAAAACTTTATCCTATATTTCGTCTTTTCCATTAATTTATTTATTTACCCACGATTGGCGAAGACTGGCATAAAAATACCAACGATCTGTTAATGTCAACAGTTTTAATGAGAATTTAATGTCATAACAACAATTTTGTTAGGAAAGAAGTTCATTAAATAAAGACTCCTGCGGTGTCTTGCGATTTTTTAGTTACATGAAAGTCGTATAGGAAATATTTACTGTAAAGGTGGTCGAAGATTTATCGATTCCTTGAAAGAATAAAAAAGTAATTTACAAAATAGTGTTCATAAGTTGATTCATACGCATAAACATATATTGTAAAATTAAAGTGCTTGAAACGTCCTCTCTCTACAACGGTAGCATAAAAATCTAAGTAGAGTATTTACTAAATACTTAGGTATCGCCAATATGTTTTTAATTAGTGCAATCTCTTTGCAAGAATTCTGTGCGCAAAGTTCCCTATTTTTGGACGTAAAAGTCGCAAGGGATTACATAAAATGTTCAATAGTGTCTAATATTACTTCGCCAAACAATCGTATTATTTCCTGATTGTTGTTAGAGGCGTTAAATACGTACACCTGTATAATGGTTTCAAATATCCCCCATTTCCAGATCGTTTAAAAATTTTCCCATTAGATTTGGTGACTGAAAGATTAATATCACCCCGAATTCCTTTCATGCAAAAAAGGTGACTGCGACATATCCACTGTCAGTTTGGGATTTGAGGTCAAGTAATTAATGTTCCAGTTGAGGTTAATACAATGGTGAGTAAATTACCGCAAAATGTCGATGGTGATCACTGTATATACGTTCACATAAAGAGAGAAAAAATACATAAGTCTAGCTTTCTGCACGGCGTAGTGAACAAAAGAGTGATTAAAGCGTGGCTGAATTATTTAATACAAACTCCTTTGTATAAAATGCACATTATTACAATTGATGAAATATTTTTATATATTATATATTAGAATATCACCATAGAAGTTTACACTTCTCTCGTGTGGTCTTAAGCACACCAGTTTTTTATTGTTTCAGGACACCTAGAAGGCTTTTGATATTGTAGAATGAACAATATCTATAAAGTTACAGCAGATATCAGGAGTGGACAGACATGGGAAAACGACTTCGTTTGTCGACAATTGCTTGGGCTAACGGTAATTTTTAGTGGCCACTCATTCGGGACATATCTCAAAGATCAGAACTAAATGAAATATCATCCCGGAATTTTCCCCTCTTATCTGTGACAGCATGCCGTTAAATTAGGAATGCGCTCGAAAAATACGAACAGAGACACATAGTTTCTTCACGTCGGGAAAACTATTTTGTGCATTCTCCTTCGACTTTCTTTACTTTCATCTATTCCGCGTGTGGACACCTTATATCCCCCTTAGAGGCGAATGGACCCCTCTGCAAACGATTTGGGTATCGTCACGGCAGCAAACAGTCTCAGACAAGTGTCAGTATTGTGCATGTATGCTGGCGTTTATATCTCGATTATTTTACTGAGAAAACCCTGAATCGGTGAAGCCATTATTCAAGGCTGAGAGTTTAGAAAATTTATCTTTTGCGGAATAACATTCCGCGTAATATCTCTTACACTGGCTGATAAGATTGCCGTAATCGTCCAAATTACAGATAATAAACATCAAATTATTCCTTGTTTTTGGCAACAGTAGCTGGAGTACAGAGATATGTTTTGCTTGATTTGATGCTAATCACGATAAAATAAGAGTAAGAAAGACTTTAAATGAAAAAAATGAAATCTCAAAAACTTAAAGATGCAAGGTAAATATTATATAGTTTAGACCATAAATCAACCGTTTTTCGTGGTTAAGGGATGGGGTTTTCGTGGGTAAGTGGGTAAGGGATTTGTTTCATTCGTCTACTATTGAAAATAAGTCTCAGTAAATGTCTCTAAAATGTGCAATAGGATTGAAAACCAAAAGTTGGTTCTCTTTATCGATAGAAATGACGGAAAGAAATCAATTTAAATAAAGATCGTGGATAAAATATTACTTTCGATGTTACTAGCATAGCGGCCTGAAAATAAGAGTCCATCTTACTTGTGAGTTTCGGCGCAGATGGCATTCACAACGCATATTTAAATAGGATATTTTATTGTGCTACAACGACTAGCTCTTTGTGCTACAATTATGGACAATTAAAGGGGTAAATTGTTTTATGATGTTCAAATATGCCAGGAACAACATACATAACATTTTGAAATAGGAAATATTTCAACACCTCCATGCTTCATTGTGCTACAAATTTAACAGTTTACCGGAGAAGCTGGTGATGGCAGTAGAGAGATAAACACTGCTCGTATAAATGACAAACTACTAAGTATTCATTATTTGACCACCTATTTCAATAGTAATTTTAATTAATAATATCCGAAAAGATACAACTATCAATTAGTAATAGCGAGTTTTTGTGTTTTCGCAAAATTGTATCCATTTATTTCACGTATTTCAAATTTCACTATGTATTATTTACGTATTCATTTGAAATTTTCCGCTACTGAAATAGGTAAAACAGTATAAGAATATGGCAAGCCAAAGATCGGTAATCCAATTAATGGCTATAGGATATATATGCACTGGCAGTTTTCTTAACGCATTTCACACCAGCGGATCGATGCAATCAAATAATGTTTACAAACTAGGCCCCAATGCGAGGAAAATACTATTATCTTACCTTCTTGGGAAAGCCTTAGTTCACGACGACCATAGGAACCTCGGGAAATTTTTCTCTATCTTCCTCGCGTAAGAAATGCGCAACACACCCAGACTAAACTTGAAATGGCGTCATGGATTCTTTTAGGAGGGGGGCTACGCGGGCCGTTCGCAGGTCTTACGAAGCTCCCTTGAAGAAATATAAAAAGGTGAAGTTGACTTTTTTGAATTCGACAAGCCACGGAAGTCAAATGGACTCTCAGCATGCATGGGACGCATAAAGAATACAGGAAGATTCATTTCGTCAGATTACGGTGACGGGAGCGCTCGCCGTGTGGACTGAATTCTCAAAGTGATGACCTACACACATCGAGAAGGCAATAAAAATACAAGAGCTCTGAAATACACATCAATGATTATATGTAATTTTTGCTTAGAAAGAGTCAAGTCATAAACCACTCTTATTTTGGTATACACATAAATTGATTGAATGTTCTATTTAGTAACAGAAATGAAGGACCTCGGAAAAATACTAGGGAGAACAAGAAAATATCGAATAAGCAATGAAAATAAATGAGAGGAAAGGAAAATAACACCAAAAACACTTGGGCTATAGAGCGAAGAAATATTCAAATATACCACATAAACAGAATGGAATACAACGGGATGAACTATATTTCGAAGGATCAGTGCGCAGAGGGAAAAATAAATACTGGAAAACTTGGGTTGAAATGGAAACAATGCTTCTAAGGAGAATGAGTCGATAAAGACAAGCCTACAAGAAGAAGAAGACCTCCTCGATAACTAAATATTGGAAATGACGCCCATGTGCACTGTGCCCTAGGCCAAAGAGAACCTTCCAAATCACGTCGGCTAATGTTGCTAATGGGATCATGCTGTGATTAAAAAAGCAGCATTTTCTATTTGGTCATCTACTTACAATAAACGGTCTCAAAATGCGTCTATATCTCACTACCATATCTCCCCGTCTTACCACCAGAGTTAGGTTAGTTTCAGCGAGATATCACTACGCTCATACAAAATTCAATGAACTTCGCCTAGTAATACATTAAAAAAAGGACTGCCCTTTCTGTTGATTACAAAATATCGTAAATAACGCCTTTTTCACCAAACACGGTGTTTTCCAAAATAGTGAAAGCCGTTTCTATGGGATTTGAAACGGCTGAGCCCTCAAGAGAGGTATAAATTTAAAAAGATGCAAAAATCAACTCAATTTCTGAAAACCAAATAACACCTGAAATTTAAAAGTAACGACGTTCCCGTGAACTGTCTAAGATTTTTCACTTCGAGGTTTACCGATGTCCATTTTTTTTAACTTTCCTACGATGTGTTGCCGTGATGTTCTCGGAACTTAAATTTGGGATTAAACTTTATTCTTTCATGTAAATAATTTGTTAGAATGATTCTATGTGCGTGCGAAACGTCGTGGAAAGCTAGGAATTCTAAGTGTTGTAAAAACCTATTTGAATATGGGACGCTCGGAAGAATACATACTAAATAACCTAAGGTATATAGGGCGTTTCCATCGTAAGGCGTGAATCAAATACGCCTTCAATTTGTATCATTAGTTAGTTACTGAGAAGTTCAGTCGTTAAAATCAAAGTTTTTGTGACGTGTCTCTTTCTGGTGAGTGTCAGCTTAAAGATTGATAAAAACTTACCAGAGGTTGAAGTAAATTGATCACGGGTTTCCGTCCAGGTTAGTGGCTCCATCTTCTCCTCTGCCGACGTTTCGAAGGATGACTTATCCTTCATCATTAGGGCCGTTGATACCGGGTGTCGAGGTGCCGTGTTTATATAGGAAGTCCCTCAGGTCACTTTTCCTGCCATTTTCAGGATTGGGTTCCAGGTCCTGCTCAAATGGAACCCTTCGTCTCTGTTGAAGTTATGACTCTCAACTCGGATTTCTATTGCCCCCTATATCCTTTTCAGTGTCCGAGCAGTGCCGTCTCTTTCCATTGGATGGCATGGTCGAGGTTGATGGCATGTTCTGCGACTGCCGACTTCGCAGATTAACATAGCTGGAGGTGCTGTTGGTGTTCCTTAATTCTGGTTTCGATGGTTCAACCAGTCTCGCCAATGTACACCTGTCCGCACTCACAGGGTATCCGGTAAACACCATGCCTTAGTTCGAGATGGCCTTGGCTCTGTGGATCAGGGAGGAAAGAACCGCAGTCCGTTGGGCTAGATAGTGGTTAGGGTGGTTCGAAAAAAATAAATAATTTTATTTATTTTATTATAATTAAAGCTCAGTCGTTAAAATCAAAGTTTTTGAGACGTGTCTCTTTCTGGTGAGTGTCAGCTTAAAGATTTATAAAAACTTACCAGAGGTTCATGGAATCACAAGTTCAAGGCATAACTGTGTGGTATGGGTCAGAAATGGCATCAAAATCCCTGGAAGAAGCCTTCAAGAGCTGGAGGGATGATTACCGTTCCCGTTAACGGAACCAGTCATCACAAGAAGGACACCTTTCACTGTCAAAGGAACACTGCAAATAGTAAAAGAAATTTGTTTCACAAATTAACCACCAAATGCTAAATTGGCACATACTTACATAACCTTTAATTTACCATTGGTTAATATACCTTCCTACTGTACTTTTGTGATAGTTATTTTCCTGGTGTGAGTCTTCATAATATTTAGTAGCAGTGAATGCACTGTACTTACAAAAAGAATAACTTTTACAATCGATCGATTTTTTACGATCAATTAATTACTAATTTAGGAATGATGGCGAAGCTGTATGACGTAGTTGACTGGCAATAGGAAGGTCCGGGTTCAAATATTGCTCAAGTTCAAGGCTTCTTAAGTGAATTATTCCAAATTGAGGCAATGAATGAGTGTAAGGTGTAATTGAATCATGAATTTTGAAAAGGGCTCATCTCGGATTTTTCTAATTTCCTGGAGAGACAAAAATTGAATTTCTGTCAAAATATTTGAAGTGAGACAGCAGATTTTTTTCCGAAACTCTGGCTGAAAGCTTTATGAAGAGCAGATATGAACCCTTCTCGCTCATAAAACATCGGTCTATACTTCTTCTAGCATGAAAAAAGAAGGAATGACTTCATTTCCAAAAATTGCCGAGATAACCCCTTATCGAAATTCATGATTCAACTGCAAAGACTGGAGTATGATAAGACGTTGTCCATATTACAAAAACATCGAATTCACCATGAAAAAATCATTTGACTTTACTGGTATTCGAATCCAAATTTTCGAAATGTCGGTCAGGTGTGTTAGCCAGTTACACCACTTTAGTTCGAGGCGACATCCAGGGAGGGTTTGTTTACCTTTAGTATATTCCTTGTACCTGCGCGCAATGCAGTGAACCAAGCCATTTTTTCATTTCGCGGTGATATTAAAATGGCCTATTCACGTCGATTAAAACAGTAGAGAAAGGAAAAAGCAAGCTTTTTTTCACTGAAATCAAAGAAGAAAGCAGTGGTTTACGTAATTCCCACATCTGCCAAGGTCCTGTCAATTAAATCTTGTTTGTTTCCATCGTGCATGTGTTAATTGACCTACTGACCTATGTATAAAGTGAATAAAGTAACTTTGTGAAGCTTTTGAGGAAACAAAAATGTGAACTTGTCGGGAGCTCTCTCATGACTAATCCATCCAAACTCAGAATGGGAAAAGGATGCATTTCTTTGATTCGGGACGTAGAGAGCTTATTCCATTGAAAAGAGGTTATGTTTCCGAGTGCCGAGCGAGATACCTCTTCTGCCAAAGGTCAAGGTTATATTCAGCTCAGTTGAAGAAAGAGGATTTTGACTTCTATTTCTAATTCTAATTCACCAGCATTTGACGTAGGCCTCCACAATTCTCGAAGCGCGAAGACTCTTTCCTCTCCGGTATTCAAAATCCCATGCGTGACATTCACAACAGCAAACCGCTCCAAAGAATGGAGTTTTACTCAGCATTAATTAAGTTTACTGCTTCGTTGAGCTTCACATTGATTAACGGACAAACTTTGAGGACAGAGCAAGCAAAGATTTATTTCACCGATAACATTGTTTGTTTTGCAGTTTTTATAAGTTAGAACGACTAAATTGAATAAGGACATGTATCGGACAGTAAAAGTCTTTAAAAAAAACAAAGTTATGCAATTTTTTTTCTGATTTGTCCATTGTGAATTGTACCAATTTCCCCCCCCCCCCCTCGAAACCTCGAGACTTGAAAATCCTCGGAGACATATAGCATAGCATAGCTTATTATCACCCTTTTAAATCTATACAACTTTACATGGAAAATATTTTTGTTCTCAAGAGACAATACCATTATTCATTGTATTCCTTTAGATGAGAGACGAGCTATTCTCTCCCTTTTAGGTGATACCTTCAACAATACAGTAACGGGAGTAAGCATTTTAACAATGGCATAAGGCCCTTCCCATTTGGGGAACAATCTAGCAGTTTGCTTTCTGTATTTACAGCTCAAGGTGTGTGTTTTCACAAGTACCTTGTCTCCAACTTTAAATTTGACTTCAGAATGGATCTTATTATATTTTAGAGAGTGTCTCTGGTGTGCAGTTTTTTAAGTTACTTAAAACATCAGACCACAAGGAGGACATGTCTTTGTTATTGACATCCTCATTAATCAAGTTATTTGGGATTTCCCAGACTTTTTTAAGTGGGTGTGGGAGTTCGTCCCAGAAAATTCTTGGCCGGTGAATGGACAATGCTAGAGTGCATTGCGGAACTGAAGGCAAAGCACAGATGAGGAATGAAATCTTCCCACTTGTTGTGAGCCGTACCACGGAGTGCAGACACTGAACATTTCAGATTTCTGTGGACACGCTCTGCTTGATTTGCCTTAGGATAGTAAGGAGAAGTGAACACATGACTAATGCCAAGCTTAAAATTCATATCATGAAAAGCTTTGGCTTTAAATGCAGGGCCATTGTCTGACACAAGACATTTTGCAACGCAAGCCCGTGAAACTTGACGTCGCGAGTGAATTGACTGCGAATTGGTGGGCGTAACGAGAGAAAAAATGTAAACAACCTTAGCCAGTTTGAATAACTTCCAAAAACAGCATTTATATAATTACAAATATTACAGTAATAAACAAGCCCGTAGGCTAAATACCGTTAACTTTGTCTATACAAGACGATCACAAGTGGCACCAAGCCGATACGTCTTTCTCCAGCCGCGGTCAGTTTCAAAGAGGGCTGGTATGTTCTCTGTGCACTTTGTCAGCGCAGGAGGGGAAACAGCTGGCCAGTGGAGGAGTGGGGAGAGGAGGGGAGGTGCTATCACACTTTGGATTGGTGGGAATGTTCACAGGTTGGCTTGCAAGTTGAAAAAGATGTCAGGAGCGGACTTAATAAAAGGAGTGTACTTGCTGGAATCGCGATGACCTGAGCGTTCGCGTTGACCGGAGCAGATCGCGGCACTTAGCTCATCGCTCTGTCGCGTCTGGCAGTCTCTCCGAGGATTTTCGAGTCTCGAGGTTTCGAGGGGGGGAGGGTGGGAATTGGCACATACACGGGGAATTGTTTTGGAAATGAAAACTGGAGAAGGGGGGATAGAATTGCACAGCACTGACACAATCATAGAAAAGTTCCTGGCTTGCTTCCCTCGATGAATGAATAACACACTTGAGGTTTAAATAACCAGGCATAAGAACAATATAATAACTGACCAGAACACAAATGAACATAAGTCTTTGATGCTTGTATCTCTGCTCAGAGAAAATTATTTGTGTGGTCACCAAAGGGGTGACAGACCAAACCAAGCTAAGAACTAAAGGTAGATTAACAACAGATTTTTAAGCTATAATATTAAACTTAATGATTATACATATAAACACCATGGAAATAGGCGCGAGTGGGCCGTAAATAATTTTTTTCTCCAAATTATTTTTCTTCATTTTTTCTTTTTATTAATCAGTAATTTTTTTGTGAATGTATTCTTATTTACATTATTATTAATTTTTTTGTATAAATTCTTTTTTTTAAATCTTTTCATGGCCCAAATCTTGCAGCCAAAAATTAACAATATTGATAAACCAAATATGGCTTTATACAGAGAAAGATTAAACCACTAGATAAATTACATAAGAACCATAACAAGCGATCAATTAAAAGTTTAGCTAGAGATCACCATTTTAGGCCTTTTTAAAGACATAAAAAAACCAAACAACTGAAAAAACTTCATGGGTTGCATCATAAACACGAATCAACCTCAAATATGAGAAAAAAATGTAATAACAGTCAAAAATTTACCAATAATTGGGCAGAGATATGAGAAAAGCATTTTAAAAAACAGAATTCCTGTCCACAGCAGCATAAACAGTAAATAAACCAACTGCATGTCTCCAGTATGATACTACACAAAGCCAAGTGGCATAGGAATTGATTAGAATTTGCCCATTGATGGCTTAAGTGTGGAAAATGAAACTTTTGCATCATCATGAATAACAAGAATTTATAATTAATAATAATACAATAGGAAATATGGTGTGAGACATTGGTTTAACAAATATAGAAAAATCCCCAAATACTTAAATCCTTAAACCTAGTTAATTTTTTTTCATGCAAGTGAATGCATGGTTAAGCCATCGGAATTTCAATGGAAAAGTTTCATATAATAAATTGACCTCTAAACAGAGGGTCAATTGGGTCCCGGGCCGGTTTATGCCAAACGCGTTAAAGAATGCTAGAATGGGAGAACTAATTTTGATGGCCACACGAACATTTTTCATCCATAGAATACATAGGTATAGTATTTGGGGGACAACCCCCGAAACAGCTATTAAAGCTGGGTGCTGTCTGCGGCAATTACCGGGTGATGGGATCGCACCCCTAAGCCAGATGGTGGATTGAAAGAATCAATCCACAAAGCCCGTGAGAAAAACAGTTTCAACACGGGGTGACTCCCACTGAAGGGATATCACAAGAGTTCAAGCACAGAACAACATTTTCATTTTCCCCAAGCAATCAGCTGACTTGGATTGGACCTCTTGGGTTCGTGTTCGCCTTGGGTTTAAGCACTCAGGATCAAATTAAGACCCAATAAATTCAAAAATCAACAGAGTTCGGTTCATATGCTGCTTGGGTTAAGCCTCTCAGTCAAATTAGAACCCCTGAAATTAGGAAAACCCACAGACTTTGGGTAGGACCTCTAGGTCCAGAATTTCCACAGTCAAAAATATTGATGATAGCATCATCAGATCAAATCTGCCAAACCAGAACAGAGTTTAAAGACCCCAAAATACAACAAATTCCACTTTCCACAATTATAGACATAATTATTTTTTTTAACTAGTGTCTGGAGATCCATGCAGTGGCAGAATAACATTATGCAGTAAATAGTAAGTAATATTGAAATAATGATGTAGATATTCAGTATGTATTCAATTATTTGACATGAAATATCACATGAAACAATGTATCATTAATCATCAACAATTGTTATGAATGTAGATATCAACGATTGTTATGAAGGTAGCATAATCCAATAATTGATCATAGCATAGCTTATTATCACCCTTTTAAATCTACACAACTTTACATGCTACTCGCTAAAGTTTAAATGACGGGGGCAGTAAACAAATATTGCATAGTACTCCTTACTGAATATCCGCGTGATGGATGCGCGTGACCTCAAAAAACCATTACCTTAGAAATTAAAATCTAAAAAAAAACGTTTTAAACAAACGTTTTTTTAAGATTTACATTTCTAAGGCAATGGTTTTTTGAGGTCTTCTAGTAAGTAAGTTTTAAGTAAAACGTGAAGTGTCTACTATATTTAGTTATTTCTTTTCTTTTAATTTAAACCTAAACGGAAGTGTTACTATGTCATCAGTCTCATTTTCTACTCGGAACGTAAATGTAAATAAGGAAATATTATATTTTGCGAGCAAGTGTTATCATTCATCGCCGAAAATGAACTGAGCTGTTGAGCCACATGGATTGCACACCACGCACTGGAAAGCCAGAAACTAACGCCGGAAATTATTCTGAACCAGTATAATATTTTTAATTAGTAATTTCAACTCAAAAGATCTAATAGCATTGAATACTCGTTATCGGAGTAAAGGGTTGTAATACGCGCTCACACTCCGCTCCACAACCTAGTCCTTAGGATAGGAGTACTGGAATATAGGATGTACGGATTGGAGACTTTTCTTGACAGTGGGAGTCTTTAACAATACATCCTTGGACAAAATCTGCCTTGCAGCCAGGAGACATAGGGTCCACTCACATATTGTGAGTTGGATCAGACACATGTTGGAAGATAGAACTGTTAAGGTTGTCCTAAGGGAGAGCACGATGGAGGTGGCCATGACCAGAGGATGCCCAGAGGGAGGGGTACTGTTTCCACTCTTGTGGAAGCTGGTTATTGATGGGCTCATCACAAGACTGGATCCTACACTCAAGGGTATGCTACTCGATCCTCATCACCGGCAAATACCTTGACACAATCTGCGGACTAATGCAAAAAGCCCTAGACAGGACGATAGTCTGGTGCAACAAAACAGGGTTGACGGTGAACCCCGATAAGACTAAGCTCATATTGTTTACCAATAAAAGAAAGAGAGAGAGAGTTTTAATCCTCCTTCACGACATGGAAGGATTTTACAGCCATTCCGGACGGTCAAGTAGGTACCTCGGAATCCTTTTGGACACGAAACTCAACTGGGGAAAGCATCTTGAGGCAAAAATCAAGAAAGCATCCGCCTCCCTATGGACCAGCAGGAAGGTCCTCGGTAAAACCTGGGGACTTCAGCCAAAAGCGATCAAATGGATTTATACTGCAGTGGCAAAGCCTGCCTTTCTACACTGCGCAATGGTCTGGTGGAAGAAGACAAAGCACATCACTGCAAGGAATAAACTCAACCACCTGCAAAGAATGGCCTATATGGGTATCACGGGATAGGTACACTATATTTTATAATGATATTTTATTTAGTTACATTGACAAGATAAAAATGTGTTAGGTTTATTAAATTCTGAAGCATCTAAGAATTACTGTGATAAAATGAAAAGAAAAATATTTCGCGTTGCACAGAAAACGAAAAAGTTTAAAAGAAAACAAACCGAATACAGCTTGCTGAATGTAGAGAGCAATTGAGAAAGAAAAAGGAAAATAAAGAAGACGTGACACATGAGTCAAATATTTTTTTATTTGAAAACGATCCAGAGCTGTAATCAAACTACGACATTGGGCGGAAATTTGTATTCTAATTCAAGGACATCATTTGGCTTCGAGACATGTTTTTAACACCTAACGTCCGACATGTTGGAAAGAGAGCGAACAAGTCATCGGCAAATTTTAAAGCTACTTAACTAGTTCCTGAAAATATGACTGAAATAATCTTTAAGCTATAAAATGAAGAACAGCAATATAAAAATAACTTTCTTTTTTCGGTATTCATTCCGCGATGTCTAAAATTGCAAAAAAAAAACAATATTTCGCTGGTCCTCCTACCAGCTTCATCAGGTTAACTGAACTGATTCCTTAGTCTCGTTAGTCTTCATATATATGAGTGAGGACTCCCATTGTGGTTCAGTTAACCTGATGAAGCTGGAAGGAGGACCAGCGAAATATTGTTTTTTTTTGCAATTTCAAACATCGCGGAATGAATCCCGAAAAAAGAAACAAGTCAACACTACATCCGCGGAAGCCTACGAGCTAATGTAAAAATAACATTATAGATATCGTAATATGGTATGCATTGTATGATTTCATTAATTTGAGTCTCCTTGCTAACTGTACAAACTTCGTCCTTTAATGCTGCGTTCATGATACGATAAATCAGAACTAATGATATCGTGAATTAAATTTCTTCATAGGGGTATGACATCGTTTAAGAGTTAATTATATATGAAGTCAAATGATATAAAGGGATTTTCTTCACAATACAGCCTCAGCAATAGCTCGAAAGTGCATGTGTAGTTGGTGATTTTAGGACTGGTAAAATCCTTCGCCCAATGTACTGAAAGAGAAAAAGAAAGCATGGAAAGAATACCTTAGAACAAAAACGTATGAGAGGAGACTAGTATATAAACAACGGAAAAATAAGAGTATAGATGTCTTCAATGAATCAAAGAGTTAACGCTGGAAATGACCCAAAATTCCCATAAAAATAACAAAGACTTTTTGGGCTATAATAAAACGACAGAGGGAGAAAGAAAGAAAACAATAAACATAAAAGATGATCAAAACAAAATAGTAACAAATGAAGAGGATTTTTTGGAGGTCTGGCGAAAATACTATGATAAATTTGCTAAACAACAAGGAGAGGAAACACGGGTGACAAACGAAGAGGGAATGGAAGAGTTAACTATCCAGGAAGTCTTGAAATAAAATAAAACTGATGAAGGTAGGAAAAACAGAAGGAAGAGATTGTGTAGTTCCAGAGTAGATCAAATATGGAGGAGAAGAAATCTCAGAACTCCTATGTGAGATATACAGTCAAGCATGGAATAGCGTAGATATACCATCAGACTGGAAAGAAAATATAACAGTGCCATTACATAAGGGCAGAGGAACAGAATGCGAAAATTATTGCGCAATTCTAAAATAATCAGTAGCGTTTATAATAACATAGGTGATTATATATACCAGAATACTGGAAAAGAGACAAAGTACACAGAAATGAATATACAAGAAGAACAAGGAGCTTTCAGAGCTGTATGGCAGACAAGACCATATCTATACAATAAGAGCAGTAATAGAAAAAACAGTAGAAAACAATAGATCTACATGTAGCCTTTGCAGATTTGTCAGCTGTCTTTGGTAATGTAAATAGGAGAGAAATATGGGAAATTCTGAAAAGGAAGAAAATACCAGAGAAACTAATAGATACAAGAAAAAGTCTATACAGGGAAGCAAAAGGACGCGTTACAATAAATGGAAGAGAATATTTCAAATGAGAAAATTGGTTTAAAACAAGGGAACAGTCTAAGCCCTCTACCCTTCATTCTAATGCTAGATGAAATAACAAAAGAGTGCAAAAATAAGTGCATAATTATGAAAACTTAAGTAGGATATTGGAACTTTAAACCTATTTTTATACAAGCTCTAACCTACGCGGATGATATAGCTATCATATCTAATACGAAATCTAAGTTACAGCAAATTGTAAAGCAATGGAGATTGATAAGAAAGAGAGGATTGAAAGTAAACCATAAGAAAAGCAAACTACTACATACAGGGTGAAAAGTGCAAACCGTTTATGGGATAGTGATAGAAAATAAATATAGAGACAGTAGCAAAATACAAATACTTAGGAGCAATATTTGTAGAAGTGGGAAAATAAATCAAGAAATACGACACAGAATGAAGCAATCCAGTAGTGATGAAAGATCTAAGGTTTTCCCGGCGTGTAGCAATATTGGTGGTTCTTCGGGTTTCCGACCGGGTCAAACTCCATTTCTGCCGACGTTACGATGAACAAGTCGTTCATCGAAACGTCGGCATAAATGGAGAGTTCGACCCGGTCGGAAACCCGAAGAACCACCAATATCAATCCAGATAAATACCAGATAAATAACACAATCCTAGGAAAGGCATGAGACACGAGGAGGAGTGATGCAACAAAATGTATCATGAATGCAAATTACTTACTTTTTGCTGGGCGATTTTTTAAGTGAATAAATTCTGGCTCTAGTGTTTCGTTCTTCCACTGTCCCAAATGGAGAGCCCCTCTGGAAAAACTAGATAATTCGGTAGCACTGCAGTTCCGTCAGAAGCATAGCCATGCCCGGCAGTTGCTGAAGAAAGAATTAACAAGAGTGAACAAATAGCCTGTTAAGTTTCAAATTAAACAAGAATTTTCTTTGAAAAAGCTCAATTCATCCAAATTAAAAACATTTTAAACGATTAAATTGAAATTTAAGTTCGCGAACGACGGTTAGAACTAAAAAAGGGTCGTTTATAGCTACAACGGGGAGGCGTCTGAAAATAGAGGTAATTTGCGCCAAGAAGGATAGGAGAGCATGACGGTTAATCATTTTTTAATAAAATGAAGTATTGAGAGAAACCAGGCATCGGCATTAGCGTACTCGTAACGAAAGGCAGCAAGGGGCAAACGGCTTAACGTCCCCTCCGACGGACGAATTACTAGATCCAATTGCTCTCCACTTAGCACCCATACAAGTACCAGGTTTCCACTACAAATTCTCCGTATCCGCCGGATTTCGTACCCGGCCAAACCGCGTGGAAATTCAAGACTCCAGCCACAAGCAGCCAGCAGCCACACTTTGAAAACCTCATGCTATGCAAACAGATTTAAGCATGACATATATGGAAAGTAATTTTTAGAGTAAATTAAAATAATTTTTCTTAAGGGAAATAAAACCCATTTAACGGAGGCTGACTGGTCGGCCGCCTGGGTCTCATACAATCCCAAGCCATGCAATTAAAATAAAAGTATTTTTTATTTGCAAAATAATGCTTTAATTAAATTTAAATTCTCTCGTGCACATTACGCACGCAGAATCGCAGCGTCCCCCACGGTCGTTAATTGTCCTGTAATATGTTTCAGTACGTTTTAGTCCCTGAACACAATCGTATAATAGATCGTGTTTATTAATATTAATTTTCTAAATGCATTTTTAAATTAAAAAGGTAAAACTAAACATATGTAATATATCTTGCATATTGTTACATGCTATCGGTAATTTCATTAAATAAATTATTTTGAGCCCTCTTTAGTTCTACCGCACGGTGCTCCCTAACTCCAAAACCCACCCCTGATTAAACATTCGAAGAATTATTAGTTACTAACCTAATTTGCCTGCAGCCATAGCTGCACATTCCTGTTCAAGTCTTCTGGAGGGTCACATGTGGCAACAGCTGATCACCTCTTCCGATCTCTTACTTCAATCCGCAACGCATCGCTAGTCGTCTCGCAGTTTCTCCAACAGGATGACGTTTACTAAGTCCGTGCGTAGTCTTCCTTTGCGATGATAAGGTTACATGTCTTCAGGGTTTCTACGGTGTCCGTTGCTATCCATTGCCATCAATTCAACAGCATTCCAGCACTTGTATTCACGTCGAAGGTACCTACTCTGACATCCAATAGGTTACATTCAGCGGCGTAAGCGGCATTCTTGCAGCTGGTGATTAAACCGACGGGATTAAAGAGTAATTTTTCTACTGGATAGCATTTCACCTTCCGCGTCTGCAAAATTGGAGATATAAAAACATTAAGCGACGACTACATTCAGTACAAATATAACAGTCCAGTATAGCATAATTATAGTGATATGGTACAGCTCTCGCGAAAGATTTTGGCGTTCGGATGCGCGGCGTTTGTGTTGTCCGCGGCATACAAATTCCATTTTTTGAAATGAACTCGTGCATGGCACAAATGCCATGACTTCGCTTTCCCCTACGTCCCTTTTCCCTTCCCCTTCCACCAAACTTTACCCCTCCACGACGTCGTCCTCTGCGCATCCGAACGCCATAAGCTTTCGCGAGAGCTGTAAGTCATTCGATATATAGCAAAGAAACACTAGATTGCCCAGATAATCGTAAGATTCTTGGTTCAAAGTTAATAAAAGCTCTCGAAATTAGACTACAATATTTTTCTATCCAATAAATTCAATCGTGGATTAAAACATGTCAACAAAAATAATTGAAAAGTAGGAACAGCTCAAATTCACAGATTAACAAATTAGGTTGCCACAAACCATCGCATAGGTTAGGGTGTATATGTCCACGGTACAGCTTTAGAGATTTAGTCCACAGACTGTGGGAGGAGATTAATAAGATATTCAACATAAGTGAAACATTTGCAGAAAATGGTCTAGGTTGACAAAATCGGAAAATATAAACGAAATAGGAATCATGTAACGAAATCCATTATTTAATAGACTATATCAAGACGGGAATGAAAACTCAATTCAGTTACTAGCGAAATATTTACATCTTCCCACGCTCAACGATAGGAGGATATTGATCTTACGCATAATTGAAGACATTTTCTTGATTACATGAGAAATTCTCGGGAAATATTCTCTTACAATTAGCGAGATAAGATAGACCTCAATTTATTCTTCCTCGAAACAATTGGACGAGACGGTTCTACTGTAAATCACTGCTACTCACATTCCGCATGCACTAGATTCGCTTTTAAAAAATGAAATATATAATTGCGCTGTCAATGTGAAATTGACTTAAATTGCCCGTCCCATTAGAAATTTATTGACTCAGTTTGAAGACTAAAACTCTCACACACGAAAGTTAAGGGCACGCTGCTATAGGGAGTCAAAGATTATAGTTACAGCTCTCGCGAAGGGTTATGGCGTTCGGATCCGCGGCGTTTGTGTTGTCCGCGTCATGCAAATTCCATTTTTTGAAATGCACTCATGTGTGGCACAAATGCAATGTCTTCGCTTTCCTCTAAGTCTCTTTTCCCTACCCCTTTCAACAAACGTTACCCCTCCACGACGTCTTCTTCTGCGCATCCGAACGCCGTAAGATTTCGCGAGAGCTGAACTCGTTCTCAGTAATCAGCGAAGTTTCTCCACAGTGGCTACATTTATCAATACCTATACTTATTTTCTTCTTTCAGTACATATAGGTCAAATAACAATCTCACACACGAAACAACAATAGATCAATATAGTAACAATATGGATTCACTGAAAATATATGTGTGTAGAAGTAAACTTCAAAAGAAGTTTGAGATTTCCAGTACTTACTCATGTCCTGAGATTTAGAAGTCGTGGATTCGTTCCCCCGATGGCGAGAATCGCTTCCAAAGCGTCAATAAGTTGGTCACGAATGAAGCTTGCTCCCGTCCACACTCCACCGCGCTCCATCATGACTAAAGTTGTGAGGGTTATCAGCCTTATGGCATCAAGGAGGAAAATATCGAGTCAAACGGGTTCGTTCATCGGATGGGTTCTTCTGGGGGGCTCGTCAGTAGTTTCACCTCACGGAACATGACGTCACGGATCGCTTTTTGTATGGAGAATGTACTCTACTTTTTGTAATATTTGTTTTTTAATGTGTTTTTGACAAATCCATGTAAATGTACTATTACCTACGGAGTAAAAAACAGTATAAAACTTTATTATAATGATTATTATTACCGAAAGTGGAGTTGTAAACCGTGTACGCCAGACGGCGACGCTATCGACTCGTTCATTTTGGCCGAGAATGGCTCATTAATCAGTTCTTTCGGTCGTGGAATTGAGCTTCCAAAGCGCATGCTAAATGCTAGGCGATTTGGCGCTGCTGTCGTTTCCGAATTTGCAGAAACCCGCCAGATTCGCAAGGAGTTCGCTGTTATCGTGTTTGAAAAGTACTTCGTATTTTTGTCAAAGTGCATTCATGCACAATAACGTAATAGATTTTAACCCCTTTCGTATTTACGTTTTCCATGATTTTCTTTATAAGTCACCGGTTTGGTTGATTGAATTTTGCTTGTGATAATATCGAAACAAAAGTTTTGTGTGGGGGGGGGGGGGGGCAATTCCCCCCCCACAAAACCCGGTGAATCTTATTTATTTTTTCATAGACCTAAAACTAAAAACCAAAATTTTTTTTATGCTGTGAAATACGATGGTAGGCTATATGTCTTAAGCTAAATAAGAGTTTATTTTTCATTTTACACATAGTGTGTTACGATTTTCCAGGACGACTCCCCTTTTCCTGGGAAGTGTTCCATACCTCCAGAGCCAGTGGTGCCCCATCCGACCCCCCTCCCCCCCCCCACGGTTGCCCCCTCCCCCGAACCTCTGGTCTGGAGCCGCCCCTGGTCCGTGAATGCACGTTGTTGGTGATATTTACATATCTTCCGTCAGATGTTGCAGTTCCTTCATTACCGTCAACTTCCAAAGGATGTAATTTTATCTGTCATTTCTGAAGTCATACTTATGGTAAAACCCTAGTACTTCCTGCTCAATTTCAATAATTTATGTCAACATTATAGTTGGGTTAGGCATTGGCTATTAATTTTCCTACATATGCTTTCATTTATTTCGCATCTAGAATGCCTTACGTTGGCCTATTTCGGATTGTTTTCAACCCTTTCCATTTTTATGTACGGTGTTTGTAACAGAGTGATGGATATTTATTTTCAACATGGGCATGGTTTTGCTTTTGTTGCTGTTTCTGTTATTGAATACTTCTGGGCTAACCGTGTGCAGTGGCACCTTTCAGTGACAGTATCTGCCGTCTGCAGGTCATTAACACTTATGGTTCATATGAAAAGCTCATGTACAACTATGCTGATATCTTTATCATGTTTTTGTATTGGTCCTATAACATTTTCTTTCTCTGTAAATGTAGAGAAAAGTTGGTATTGAAGGTATCTACAGATGATTTCCTTTTACCCTTTTTAAATGCTCCCCAGGGATCTCGTGAGGCACACTACTCTGGCCAGTGGCGGATTTAGGGGGGGGGGGGTCACAGGGGTCATGACCCCCCCCCAAAATTTTATCAAAATGTTTTAATTTTTCTTATTTTAATAGTTTTTGTATCGTTTTAAAGGAGTAAAGGAAGATTAAATGCAAATGCATGGCTACAAGTCCCAAACGTGAGAGAAGTTTGAGTATGGAATACCCCCCGGGAGAACGCCCCTATACAGACCTAGGTCCTGAACAGACCTGGGTCCGGGGAGTATTCCATACTCCCCGGACCCAGGTCATGACCCCCCCCCCCAAATTTGATGATGAATCCACCCCTGACTCTGGCCAGGGTCAAATGCTGAGTGTACTCAGTATTCTGCCGAGAATACTCCGCCGTCTGCCAGGCATACTCAGCAGACTGTCGAACACTCAGCAGTCATCCTGGCATACTATGTATAGATCTGCCGCTACTCTAGCTCTGCTTTTCATAGTTCAAGGAGCTGGTCTTCACAAGAAACTGTGAGACAGGCTTTGAATACATAATTACCTATCCGGTTGCTTTCCGATTCTTTTCCTCTGGACTTCCTTTATGTGTGATTCTTCGGTATGAATTAGTTTATTTATACTCTGGAACATAATCCTACTGTCGACAAAGAATCATTTTAGTTGTAACTGGGTATAGCACCCACATAACATGCCTTCCCAACCACTCACATAACCCACCACCACCATATACCACCCACATAACCAAGCTGGATTCCAGCCTGGATTTTGGCTGAATGCATCCAGCTGGATTTGGCAAGCTTGATTTTAAGCTAGATTTCGGCTTGATTCAGGGGCTTGATTTCAGCTGGAATTAGCTAGCTTGATTCCAGCTGGATTCTGGCTTGATTTAGGGGCTTGCAAGCCCCTGATCATGATTTCAGCTGGAATTGGCAAACTTCATTGTATCAATATTTATATATGTACAAATATCTTTATTTCAGTTGCCTGTGGCAAGCTTGATTCCCACTCGATTTTGACTTAAATAAATGTCTCACTTAGTTCAAGCTGGAATTTTAGGCTTAATTCCAGCTTAAAGCTCCAAGTTTTATTTCTGCTGGCTAATGGCTTTTGTTTGCATGTATGATAAAAAACAGCAAGCACTCTTTTTCCACTTTTACGAAATTATACTGTTTATCAGTCTGAGTTCATTCTCTGATTTTCGAAAAAAAATAACCTCATTAAAATCCCCAAGATATCATATGAGAGCTGTTGGCCTAGGGGTAAAGTGGTGGGATACCACCATGAAGTGATTGCTACTCAAAAAGGAACAAATCTAACTCTTGCCAATTTTTTTCAATACCCCAGCTGGAATCCAGCATATAATCCATATAGTAAATAATATCCATAATAAATAAACCCATATAATGCATATACAATATTATGTTTATGAAAATTATAGTGCATTTAACTGCTATAGGGTGTATGTATAACTATCAAAATTAGAACATCATACATATCACTCACTCAGTGATTCAATCTGAAGGTTGGTATGGATAGTTGAGGGTAGAGCTCACCCCAGACTAATCCACAGGCGTGTGAATTTCACACATTCAGGGTAGGGGGGCCAGTTTCTTTCCCTGGGCCACCTCAAACTCCAAGGATTTTTTTTTGTTTGGGAGCGCCCAAAGGCTTCACCCGGATTTGAACACGGGACCCTTCAATCAGTGCTTGTGCCACCACACCACCATCATACATATATATGTAGATAAATGGCCCTGAAAGCCTGTAATTTAGTCATAATGAGAGGGGAGCTTTTTATTTATAAGTATAGAGAGGAAAGCAAAGGGAAAGTATCACTTTGCTTTCCTTTTGCTCCAATGGAATTTAATCGGAAAGTAACATTCGGAGAGCAATTGGAAAGCAAAATCCTTTTCATCTGGGTACTCCCGCACCGTGCCAACGATCGCCCTTTTATATTACTCCATCGACCTTGGGGAACTCTCTCAAGGGAATCCAGGAACCTTCTTGAACCCTCGACTGGCACATGGTGATGAAACGCCCTCAGGCGACCTCGGGAACTTTCTCGAAGCCTCAGCCAGCATATGACAATACAACAGACATGGGCCATTACTCTTGTCAGTGGTGGAGCACATCAATAGATATGAACCTTAAAACAATCACATGTAGGTAGGCACCTTTCCACTGTAGGAAGATTGAAACTGAAGTTCTGCAGCGAAGAGATGCAGAAGGAAAACTGAAACCTAAGTTCTGAGTTAAACTACTGCTATAGAAGTGACTTTCACTTGTAAAATCACCTTAAAACCTTCAAATTAGTGACCCTCACAATGATAATAATGATGAGTCAACTGTTCACTAAACAAACCAGCCAAATATGAATGGCCATTAAATTCTCAATGAACATTGTTGCAACGAAAACTGTGGACTCATCCCTAAATGCAAATAAAAGGAGAAAATACTGCACCTATTCACATAAAATGGATGATCTTCAAGGTATATAAAAAAAATTGCATTTATTTCGCTAAAACGATCACTTGTATAAAATTACATAGTCTGATATTGAAGGTTTAAGCCAGTATAAACAATGCTGACATGATTTTTAATTTGGCAGAATTTGCTCAGAACGATGCTCAGAACTCTGATGTGAATAATTGTTTTTCTTGCAGTTCATTATACAATCTAAAAATAAAAATCTGCACAACTGGTTTACTCCTCAAGTATTAATTTCATACTGAATATTCTATGTTGTCTTATTTATTTATAATCATCCAGCAATATGCTTCACAGATTTGGTCAGGACTCACTCTGAGCTAGTAGGTAGAGCAAATATATGCACTCACTCATTGCATGGGTGTAACCAGGGGGGGCAATAAATAGGGGCAATGAAGGAGAAAAAGGTCAATTTTAATACCCTACATTTAAATTTTGATAAATGCAAATGTAATTACCATAGGTTTTCAATTTTTAATTGCATTAACTTTAATTAAGTGAAGCATAATAACTGTAAATATAAGGCTTGTTTTGAAATGAAGTGGTTATAAACTCTTGTCAATTTTTCTGTTATTTTACATGCCCATAGGCGCGCAAATACTAATCGCCCTCCCCCCCCCCCTCCCAATAGCTTTCCCTGGTTACGCCCTTGCATTAGTCTTTCAGTTTCAATCAATTGATTCCCATATTAAACTACAGCGCATACTGTCACTGGTTAAGTCTTGATTTACTAGCCAACCGACCTGCCACAAGTCCATAACTGAAACTGAGTTCTTCAGACTCAGCTATGAATCCTCTATTAATTAAGTGCTTTTCTCTTTCTTCACTCAGGTAAATTCATCTCATTTGCAACTGATTATTAATTCATTTAAAGGTTTTTTTCGATTATAACTGTTTTTTTATCTGAATGACACTGATTTTCACTCATCTTTGCAGCTCATTGGCAAGCTCTTCTTCAACTCATTTTTACTTTAGCTATTACAGCATGCAACTGATTTTCAGGTTTAATTTCCCCTTATATAAAGATTCTTATGAAAATCCAGCCATTTTTCCATACTTTTAGTCTCAATCCTAGCGATGAAAGAACTAAGCATACAAGAAATTAACAAGGCAATATGAGAATACAGAAATAGATGGTGAGAACATGTTGTAAGAATGGATGAAGGAAGAATACCTAAAAATATAAAGACAAATAGAGAAAGAGGCAAAAGATCTCTGAGGTATCCGTACAAAAATGGAAATACCAAGTTTGAAGATGGTCATAACAGGCTTTATGCTGAGTAGGTACTGGCAGAAAAAAGAAGATATCTCTTTAGTAACTGATTTTAAACAGTTTCAAGACTCATTTGAAAGGGTTTTTCTCCCTAATTGCAACTGATTTTAAACCATGGTTTTCTTTGGTTTAAATTTCCAGAGGAATTGCATGTCAATAGCAGACGAGTACAGAAAATTAGTTGGAAATCAGTTTAAAATAAGTTGCTAAATAAATATGTATTTTCATCCAAGCACCCCTCACAGCTAGTGCTTGCATTCAGCACTCAATTCTGATGTATTTTGGTGTTCAATGAAAAACTCTAATCTGATATGCCACACCCAGGTCTGAGCTGGAACATGAGTCTTCACACAGACTCGGAAACTATATTTCGGATTTAGAATTTTGATATTTAGGTAATAATCTTAAGTGGCCAATCAGGGCAGAGAATTGTTTAACTGAAAGATTTATTGAGAAGAGTCTTGCAGGAATCTGTCAATTTATTATGCAGGTATCTTGTCATAATTAAAGCCATATCCAGTGGGGGGAGTTGGTGAGATAAAGCCTCTATGGAAATGTGTGACAGGGATCAATGCTGCCTTGCCACTTAGGGAAAGAATGAAGAACCACTTACTTTCCAAATTTTCAAACCATCCCGGAAAAATCCGAGGTCTCATCAATTTTTCTATTCAATTAAGTAAATACATATTAACTTGGCATTGAGAAATGGAGCATCTGTATTTTTTCAAATAGAATTGATAATAATTTAAATATATCATTTTTGCAGGATACACCACATAGGGAACTTAGTTCCAAGATACAAGCAATTCCAAGATGATTTAAATGTATTTTTATCTTGTATCAAATAGAATTTATCTTTTCTTTACAAAGTAAATATTATAAAAATGATTCATTATACATCTGGGCAATCATCAGCAGAACAAATATACCAGATATTAATTCTAATTTACAAGTGATTAATGATATGTGAACATTTTTAAATAACAAGTAGAATGCATGTAGTTTCATTTTATAATACCTGCAATGATAATGCTTTCATTGAAAGACTTGAATGAGGGAAAATAACTTTTCTATGCATAATTTTTGATTCATACAAGTGATATTAAACGCCATGATTTGCAATATACATATTAAATCTACTATATTTTACAGCCACTTAATATTATAGTTGAACATGTATCACAGTAAACACAAAATATGTATAATTATATAAAAGAATGCAACTGACGATATTTGATAAAACAGCATACAGAGACATGCACAGGTAGACACTTAACAGCAATGAAGTTTATAAGTTTGACCATAAATTTTAAGCAATTTTGATCTGTAGCATAGATCTTGCTGTTTTAACCTCTTGGTCTTCGATTTCAGTCATTTCTTCATGACCTGATATCTTGATTGGTGCAACCTGTGGGGAGAAAAGAATATTGAAGTATTTCAATGGAGAGTTACCAATGTTTTTGCACTCAAAGTAAGGTGAATTGGGCAAGTTGTGGCCTCAGGGTAAGTGCACCAATGGCTTGTATAACATTGCAGGGAAGGGAACATAGAGAGCACTGCAGTGGTTTTATGTTGAGTAGATTCAGCAACCCTGTCGATTTCGGTAACAATAATGCCTGTTCATTGTCTGTTCAGTAGGCTGTTGGTTCCCTGTTCCTTGTCCGAGAGACAACAGGCAGGCGTAGGTTGGTAGAATGTAATTTCGATCACCTTGTCTGTTTTGCATCTGTGAGAAAAAAGCCACTTGTCTGTTCTCTCCCTTTTGTGTGTAGTGGCATACTCTGTTCCATGCTTGCTGGACCACAGAAAGTAATTGTTAGGGCACTGTGCACTGCCAGTTCACTGTCACTGCCTGTTCAAACAGTCAGTAAACAGGTAGGAGCCTGTGTGCTGCCTGTTTGCTGTTGCTAATTTGTCATCAGATGGTTGTTGCCTGGTTATATTCTGTTGCCTCTTTGTTAGCTGATAGTGTATATTTTATTTTCAGCCTGTACTCGAGGTGTTATGTAACGGTTCTCTGCCCTCTCAAAATAATAAATGTTAACTTACACTTAAATACTATATTATGAAGGTGCTATATTGGATGGCACTCTTTATTACATCCTACCTTGTATCTACCTGACGAAAATGTATCTATCTGACATGATCATGTAACCTACGGCTCAATGTTCATATACTTGCACCCGAAATTAAAAAACCCACGTCAAGAAAGTCTAATATATGTGGCCACTTCTGAGTGCTAATGTAACTTCAAGAACTAATTTTTTAATGGCAATTCCGTGATAGTTTGAGGAAATACCATCCAATCACAATAACAGTTATCAGGTATTAATTAATTGAAACCTATATTGCCACATATGTAGTATGAATATAAATGCAATATTACTGAGAATAAACATATTTTTTTCCATTTCCCCCACATTTGTTCACGTTTCGATCAAGACGTAACATGCAGAATTGTTGAAAGGAGAAAATTGTTGAATGTACCAGTACACCAATAAACACATAGATATAATAAAAATTGATTAACACCGATACATGAATAAAAACAAAAAAACACTGATACATTGGGCCGCCATGTACGGGTCGGACAACCAACCAGTCCCTGCCTGTTGAGAGTCTGTTCACTGTTGTCTGTTCTTTCCCAGTTGGGAGAAGTGGACAACCAACCAGCCCCTACCTGTTGAGAGTCTGTTCACTGTTGTCAGTTCGTTCCCTGTTGTGTGAAACAGGCAACCAACAGACCCCTGCCTTGTAAGAGCCTGTTCACTATTGTCCCCGAAATGCTTGTTGTCTGCCGGTTAAGGAACAAGCTGCAAACAAAGTTTGTTGTTTGGCTGAAATGTTGAACTGTTGGAAGGCTGTTTCCAAGTTGTTTCCATTTGTGTGTGGTGTGAGATTGTTCGTAGGCTGCTCATATTCTGCTTACTAAATCTCCAACAGGCTTCAAACTGACAGCAAACACATGCATAGTTGCCAACGAAATCGACAGGGAACGTAAATTTTCACCCCCTGAGTGCATGACATTGTCAATCAATAACCTTATTGTAATAGTAAACAATGAGTAAACAGTCAACACTACAGAAAAACATTGTTGTGACTTGACCAAAACTGGGACAAGTGCACCATTGAGACAAAAATTTCTGAAAAGTGATTTTTTCTCTTATTTATAAAAAAATGTGAATGACCTCATAAAGTTTGAATACCTATTGTGTGGCCAAAGTTTCAATTTTGCATAAAATATTTGGAATCATTGTAACGTAAGAGCAAACAGAAACTTTGAATTGTAGGGTATGCACTAGGGTGGTCACAACAAATCAATGTTCGATTTTTTTCCGGGGGACCCTCCTAAAAGTTGCTAATTGGCTAAAAAATGAGAATTGCAAAGTTTCAACTCAACTTGACAATATTAGCCCGTGCCTCATTGAGGCAGAAGTTTGGAAAAAATGCGAATTTTAGCAAAGAATTGCAGTTATTCCTCTATAAAATGAAAACCATTCGTCATAGAAACCTGATTCTTCCGTCATTTAATAGGTCATTTTGTTGTCTTGAAGTTTTGTTAAATGTCTTTTTTTGCTAAAACTGATAATTATAGCGTTATTTAGCAATTATCAGGTCAGGCCGTGGTCCGTATCCTAAAGGTGACTTTGAAAGATGCTATAAAGCCTAAAAACTCTTCAACATTCAATTACAACTGCTTTCCAGGATTTGCTTTCTTTTTCATCATTTCATACGTTTTCAAGGGTTTTGTTATGGGTGTTTTAAAAAATATGTGTAGTAATATCCAAATTGGAAATGGACGCATTTTGAGCAAAGAAGAGCAAGTAAGGTGTAAAAGTAAGAACAAATAATGTCGAAATGGAAGAAGCGATGATAATTATTTACAATTATTGGATGGAATTGGTACAGGTAATGGCTTAGATATGGTGACTTTTGAAGAGTCTGGAAATATTTGTCTGCATTCAGATACAATTTGTAACAGAAACTGATGTTTTTCTTCGTCTTTCGTCAAACAGGAATTGAAATCATGTATTAATTTTACCCCCCTTTCTGCAGTGTCATTAACACTTTCCCTTCTGAATTTTAAATACCCAAAGACACACTCCCTCTTAAGTCGGCCGAAACCAGCCGTAGATTCTTCTCACTGGATACTGGTAATAACCTTTAAACCACTCACAAATTTTTTTTAGCTTTTAAATAATGCTGATTTTCTCACTATTCCTTGGGATCAGTATTTAACAATTCTGAATTGATTTCAAATCTCTAAAAAATCTTGAGTTTGAGGAAAAACAAAAAATTTACTTCTTTGTACAATAAATGATCAACTTGTTTAAGACTTAGTGTTGGTTTTATATCCCTGTTAGCACAATCATAATCTTCTTTATCATCTGGACACATTGATTTTTTAACCATGCTTATGTTGGTACTACATATTTCCCAAAGTATCATCGAAAAATGAAAATGCCAATTTCTCCGAGTTGAGATACCACAGATGGTTTATCATTTTAGAAAGTAACTTGATTGCAACATCTATGTCAATTTTCTTATATTACACAGACGATTTTTATAGCTGTATAGGTCTTGATTTGAGGCCACAGTTGGTTTATGGGCATTGAACCACGCTTTTACAAAAATATTGATTATAAATAAACAAATATCTTCAATAGCCTTTTCTCTAAATCAATTAATGAAAATTGATCCCTGAAATATATTTTGAGAGAGTAAATGGCCTTTGCCATTCATATGGCATGATGAATAGTACCAGGTACTCAGAAAGAAATGTCTTTTGGAGGAATATGACCTAAAAGAATTAAACAATTGTATGAATTCATTATAATCAACCATGGGCTGTCGGTTTTTGATTGTTCAATTAGGAAACTTGAAATTTGGTGCAGATCAATCATTTTATGCCTAATGTTTTTATTTTTATTCCAGTTATTTCATTAATTTTCCTTCATAATTTTTTCAATCTTTGCCACAAAATCTTTCATGTGTCTGGTTGACATTTTAGCTTTCTCCCAAAAAAAAGTAGCACCTCCTGTATTGTAAGGCTGGTAACTTGTCTGGTGTTCAATTTCAATTGCTGCAGATTATAATATAAACTACGTAAAACTTGAGAGTTAGATGGCAACTTACTGTCATTCATTTTATAAGACATGTGGCTAATTAAAAAGAATCTTGTATTTTTATCATGAACTCATGCTCATTGTTGCCGTAGAAGTCGAAAGCTGAGCCATTGTTCCTCAAGCCTCACAAAATAAAATTCACTACATGAACGTTAATTCCTTGAAAACCAAACGCCAACTAAAGCTTCCTTCCTGGCCCTTTCTCCAGTCTAGTTGGAAGGAGAACTCCAGTGTAGTTGGGAGGACTGGATGGAACAAAACGGTACAAATAAATTGTTTGTTGCACAGGTACTACATTGTTTGTTTAAAATAATTTCTTGCTTTGTACATTCCAGACTTTTCACTGTTGCCAACCGTGGTTTCAACATATAACGTCATTATTGAGGTGACAGTGACACTGTATGTTGAAGCCATGATTGACATCAATAAGAAGAGTTATGTACAAAGTGAAATATTATTTTTTGCACTGCAGTTCAACAGTATAAAGCCTGAAGCTAACTTCTACATTGTTTGCTCATTGCCTGTTCGTCGTCTGTTAAAGCTAAACTTAGGTTTAGCATGAGGAGAATTAGCAGACTTTGTAAGAATAACAGACCTCCAGATGCCCGTTTTGAATAAACTTCAACTGCAATACAAATTTAGGACTAATCTTTTCGTGGGTTAAAACTAAATTCCTATCAACTATCATTCGTGAAATTATTTTTGTCACAAAAAATTATTCATTTTAATGCAAATTAGTCTTTTAATTACTTTCCAAAAATGTTTAATAATTTCCATCTTGTTTTGTTTAAACCATTTGCATTTTCAATGCAAATAATACTCAGTAAAAAACCGTCGAAAAGTAATTAAATTTGATGTCTTGGCATTTTCCAAAATGGATATGGACCACGGCCTGACCTGAAAAATTCTAAATACCGCTATATCTAATAGTTTTAGCAAAAAAAGACATTTAACAAAACTTCAAGACAACAAAATGACCTATGGAATGACACAAGAATCAGGTTTCTATGACGAATGGTTTTCATTTTATGGATGAATAACTGCAATATTTTGCTAAAATTCACATTTTTTCCAAACTTCTGCCTCAATGAGGCACGGTTTGACGTGGTCAAGTTGAGCTGAAACTTTGCCATTCTCAGTTTTTAGCCAATTGGCAACTTTTAGGGGGGTCCCCCGGAAGATACAGTGAAAGAAAAAATATCCCATATACCTTGTGACCACCCTAGTATTCACTTGCCCCAGCTCACCATATAAGTACGTCATGTAGGAGAAGTACAATATAAATTCTTCACACAGCTTATGATTGCAAAATTAGGATGTGATTGTAATTACATGAAATCAAAATTAAATTCATTGAAATTCAATCACTCACTATATATATGTATACTCACATATATGTATCAAGTGATCCCAAATTATAAAATAATATAACTTGGTCCATTGTATTAACCAACATGGATTTTACGTGTCCATAGCCACCTATGAATATTTAACTCAGCGCAAATGTCGGAAAAGGAGCTTGCTAACATTTAATTTGAAGTTTGTTTATGGTGGTTTACATTGAAGGCCACTCTTGAAGTTGATATTTTTCCAGCAAAACAAATTTCACAGAAGAGGTACTAAATTGCACTATGCAATAATTTTTTCTGTTTCGAATACTCACTAGGAAAAAATGATTGCAAAATGTAAGCAATGATGGAGTAGGGTAAAACCAGAAAGGCAATGCATATATTTCATAATATCTGGTTATGCAATTGCTCAGCATGATAAACAATAAGGATACACATTCCATTGATGGGACTCAGGTAAGCTAATTGTTGGAAAATGTAATGCTTGAGCTTCTGCCTGTCCACATCTGTTTGTTTGGCATTAAATTCACATGCTGATAGTGTTTTGCTTTTATTTTTATTTTATTACGATTGTCATCTATGTATGGCTACTTCTGGTGACTTCTTATAAAATCTGTAAAAATCCAACACTTTGAGTGTGAAATTTTTGACCCATGGTTTTGACCCATCCTCATAATTTTAACAACTTATGGGCCCAGGCAGTTAAAAATCAGAAATAGCGCAGACTGCTGCTATGCATAACTGCTTAACTGGAATCATGCAATTGAATATCGCAGTTTCAGGTGCTTTGCCAGAGGTTGACAAATTGCAAGGTATGAGCAATTACAACAATTGGAAATATTTTATGGAACTTGGTGTATGAGGATTCATGGGATTACGTGCAGATTTTGAGTGTTACTGACAGTGAAGTAAAGAAGGACCAGAAATCGAGAGCTAAAATTTGCCTTATGTTCATGCCGCATTGTTTGATTCATGTACGGGGCTCATCGGGATGGGGAGTCATCATGTTGAGTGTTCTTCCGTCGGAGTAAAATCCAATGGCTATGGTGCTGGAAACTTACGGAGCCAAGATAACCAGCGACTTAATGAAGGGGAAACTGCTTCTGTAGAACCTGAAGTGCGTGGCTGTGGACAAGCAACATAGCCCTGCTGTCTAGTGCCAAAGGGAAGAAGACATCAAGAACAGTGGACAGTGTGAAGAATAAAATGAATGCAAGAAAAGGTGAATTCAAGTGTTTTCAATACAATGAACCAGGCCACTGGTCCAAGGACTGTCCAAGGAAGCAAGTGAAAAATAGTTCTAAGGGAAAGGAATGGTCATTGTTCACCGTGTTATCTGCTAATGTGAATAGTGGTACTTGGTATGTCGACTCAGACACCAAAAACCACATAACGAACTGTAAGGACTGGTTGATAAATTATAAAGCATCATTGAGTAATGAAGTACTGTGAGCAAACAATGAAAAGTTGCTCAGTTATAGAGTTGATGATGTAAAGATAAGGGTAAACAATGAGGATTATGAAACGTTGATCAGAGATGATTTGTATGTCTCTAATCTTTCTAGCAATTTGTCGTCTGCCAATTAAACGGTTAAGAAGATTATGGTTGTTGTTTCTGATCCATTAGGATGTAAGATTTTTCACAGTGATGACTCCAGGATACAGTGTGATGTCAAAGTAACTGCAACTGGAGGGATCTACAGACTTGATGTACTTGTATTTCATGTGTGAAAGGGAAGCAAATGCCTTTTGCTGAAGTAAAGGCATTTGCTTCCCTTTAGAATGAGGACTGAATGAATTAGACCCAATTTATCTTTAGCCCTCATAGAGGGCTAAATATAAATTGGGTCTAATTCATTCGGACTTGTGTGGACCCATTAGTGAAGCCTCATGGAGTGGTGCTTGATATCTTCTAACCTTCATTGATGATAAGACTAGAAAAACTTATGGCTATTTCTTGCAGTGTAAGAGTGAGGTTCAGTCAAAATTTCTCAAATTCAAGGTGTTGGCTGAGAGAAAAAGTCTAAATATTAAGGTCCTACAATCTGACAATGGGAAAGAATTTCTTTTCAGAAATTCTTTGGTAATGGAATATTTTGAAGAGAAGTGAGAGTTAAAATTGGGCAAATAATGTTTTCTCTTAAAAACAGGTAAGCCTATAAGTTGAAAACATCTTGGTAAATCTCTCCTCCTCTACTAACAGTATAGATGAGCTTATATATACTGATTTTGTCAATCACATAATTTTTTATACAATGACACTTACGTGATTGATTTATATATTGGATAGAGGTTACGTGAATGATGTAGTTTTTAGATGATTGCCCTTTATGTAAGACTTACAATCAGTGCTTTCCTGGCTTACAATGTGAGTGAAGCCTTTGCGGGTTATCCTCCAGTTTTTTTATCACCCTTTGTTCATGCTCATATTTAATCATTGTTTATATTTAAGACTAGCCTCTGTGACAAAATGTAGATGGTTTGTTCCTCATTGGAATCATAAATCATTAAATAATTAATGTATTAATTACTGTACAGTAATGCCACGTGGCATTTTTTATGCACCCCCTTTTTATTTTAAAGCCCCCTCTTTGGACATGCTTCCCCTCTGCGGACTGTTTACCCTTCGGACTTAGCCAGAGGACTTGCCTGGGGCACGCCCCATCATGTGCACTAATAATATGTATGCCAAAGACGGCCAAAATGCCTACGACTACAAAATACAGTGACTACTTCTTGCCAACAACTTCTGCCATGACTTCCACCACGACTTCCACTGCACCTTTCACCATACCTTTCCCACTCCAGGTCCTCCATCATTTATTTAGCCCCTGGAGGAAGAGGGATTGCAGAAATCCGGTCACTCTGACCAAGGCACAATGGCTGCGATCATGTATTCTGCGGCCGGAGTCAGAAAACAGTTCTTGTTGCTCGTGAAACTTCCACCCCATCTATTACCCATCCCATTATTTCCTCCCCTCCAAGGCTACCAATCGCCTATATCCTAAGCTCACCCATTCCACCTCGACCTTGCCGAAAAACCCTCTCCTCAGCTGATTCAGCACTGAGAACACCCACTGTTTCAGTGGAGACGGCAAGCAAGAGACATCGTTGAGTGAAATTCACAGTGGAAAAATCAATTCATTGGGATTTCCAGTCCAGGGGGGTTGTGTTTGAATCGCTCGTAATTATTCCGAGCACGTAACCAAGGAGTCACGTGGTTCAATCACGAAGGGTTCGAGATTTTGATGCATTTGTACCACTCGTAAAAATCTCACGCAGTCTTCCCAATCGTGTTTTTTCACTGAAATTCTGTTTATGGAATATAATAACCTGATTATAGACACGATAAACAACATATCACTCGCTTAAGATATCCATCCAAGTGGTTTAAACACGCCAAAATCTCGAACCATTTGTTATTGTGCCACGTGACTCCTTAGTTACGTGCTCGGAATAATTACAAGCGATTCAAACACAACCCCCCAGGAGAATGATTTTTTCACTGTGAATTTCACACAATTGTGTGACTATCAGTGGGTGACTCCGTTAAAGTTACTGCATGGCCAGTTCCACAGCTCTTTGAAAGAGACATCGTGGTGAACCTGCTGCATTCAGTCAATTTTTACTTAGAGAGAGCTCAACCTCTCACACTTATATAATATTGTAATTTCTGAGTGGAAGCTCGCATGATGGTCGCCTGGCTCTCGACTTGTTGGTTTGTAGTTTGGTTGGTTTTGTGTGAAATGCATCTGCTGGTTCAGTTATTGATTGATAATATGTAATTGTTTTACATTGAATTTCCTCATTTGTCTCACCCAAGCTCAGAAAGTGTTTGTTCTAGACTGGCATTATCAGTGAGAAAATTAATTCCTTCTCCCACTACGCTTCTTTATCAGTTAATTACATTATAATACATAAAAAATAAATAAGTAAATTAGTACTTATATATTAATTATGACGTAAGTAATACATTATGAAGAAAAAATCACCTGTGTATTTCTGCTTGACGAACGTCACTATCTCTACGGGCCTACCCCACTCATTTATCATGAAATCAGGATGAGGAACAAGAAAAGGTATGTTTTGAAGAAATTAAAAATTGAGGGAGAACTTCTCAAACATAACAACAACTTTGTCAATGTTAGGTGACAGTTACCATTTCACAAATCAACATGCTGGCCATGTTGCCACACTGACTACTTCTACTTGGGCAATAGCCCTAGAATGGAAGAATCTCATCAAAAACAAAAAGAGAGACCATTACAACCTTTTTTAAGAAGGTCAGGCCCTTCCATTTGGAGAACAAGAATGGAGAAAGGAAAATGGTCAAACATACAAGAACGTTTTTCTTCAACTGTACTATCAAACATATAACTACGTTTCCCACAGCTAAAGGATTAAAGAAAAAACTGACAATGATTAAATACTTTGTAGGCTGGTTTTAATTAAATATTATTACCATGAGGTACCAGAGGAGATTCTTTGTTGGCACTTTCAGTCATGGTTGAGTAATGTGTTTGTCACCTCAGAGATGGACAGCAAAGGACTCCGCTCCGACTTAACTGAGGGTAACCGTTGTCGTTGACCACTGCACTGCAAAGTAAGTCAATGATAAAGGACACTCAAAAAGCTGTCAAAACTACCATTTATAAATAAATTTTACCAAAAATGTAGGACTTTTAGGGAAAGTTAAAGTATATAATGGGTATCTGCAATCCATCTCATTCTTTTAAGAGCATCTCTATGATGCAAGTTGAAAGAAGTACTATGCCATTGATGTAACCTTTAAAATAAAAACCACTACTGCACTAAAGATAAGAGTTCTTCTCACAGTCTAATCACCAATATTTTATTATCAAGTATAGATTCTCAGTTTGCCAGCAGTCGTACTGGTTGATCAGACATTGTAATTCTTTGGCTGATCCAACCATTCAGCTGCCATATGCCAATGCAAAGATAATTCATTACCACTTGAAAACACATTTCATCACAAAATATGGCAATCATTAGTGAGTACCTTTATTCTCAATTATAACGTCCTTCTACCTTTGAAAAAAGAAATGATCATATGAATGAAAACCATGGTATTGTAGCTGGTCACCATATGGGGAGTACGCATACTCCCCATAGGGTGACAATTAATAGTTGTTTGTATGGTAAAATTTGCTACTAGGTAGAGTTACTGAGTATAAATATAGCACTAACTATAGTACTATAGCACAGTAGCTCTAATTTAGTAAAAGAAATCCAAGTATGACATTTCTATTTAATGCCATAAATTCAATTTATAGTTTTTAGAGTGCTTTCAAACTTCTATATAAATTAACAAATTGATAATTATTATAGCAATAGCATTGTAGTCACATTAAAGTAATTACATACATCAAAGATATTACATTTCCAAATCCTTTTCCACAATATGCCAGAGTATTATGTAATATTTGTTTAATTTCGTGAACTGTATGTATGAAGACAATTTCAATATGCAGACCATTATTACTTGATAAGGCTTGCATAATGAATTCTGAGGTAAGCACACAAAGTGACTCTTGGCAAAAGATAAAGGAATGATGAGGAAATGTATAGTAATCATACTAGCAAAATGCTCATAACTTATTTTGTCTAACACTACAAGTCAGTGCAAGTGCAATGTTCACCACATAGCAACAGTTATGGGAAAAGCTTCCAAACAAACACAAAACTACTATGACATCATGCAATTACTCAGTACAATTAATGTCAGCCCAAATTAAACAAAAAATAAGAGCATTAAGCCTAAGCATGTAGTAAAATCTAAGAATACATTTCAAATACCTAAGCAAAATACTATTGGTAAGTAAAGAATCATTTTCATTACTACTACTTCTTATTGAAAAGTGATAAGAAATGCATAATAATTTTGACAACCTAACCTAAACATTTTCCCACATGAAACTTAATTTCAATATACCCTGATGAATGTGGGCACTGTAGTTCTTTTGTCAATGAACTCAAAACATTTAGGTGAGCATAGGGTGACCAGACGTCCGGATTAATCCGAACATGTCCTCCTTTTTAGACGTACGTCCAGTGCCTGGGTGGATTTTTCATAGAATAGGAAAATGTCCTCTTTTTTGGTTATCATGATTATATTTGAAATTTCTGTTTTTACACAATTTATCATATTGTACTAGGTACTACTAGTTGTGTGCTGCAGGGACCACCTTGGGCAGTACTTCCACTTAAGTCAAACAAATGAGTCGACCGTTGCATCCATGAATGTAGAAGGTTGCATCTGTACACGAATAATTATCGTGGGTCTGTTATTCTGTGGTGATCTTGCACATTTGGAATCCGATATGTATTTGTGTACATGGTTCGGCTGGTTGTGGATATGAAGACAGATATACTTGGTGAATTTCTTGTTTTTTAAGCTAGATAACCAGAATTCTTAAGTGTAAATGCAAATTTTCTGATGAAACCACCCCCAAAAAGTAGGTATCCTTCATTTAAGAAAGTAAAAAAGAATGAATATAAAGGAGAATCTAAAATTTGTACAGCAGGAACTTCTGTCTCTGTTGATAATAAAGATGAGTACATGGGTAGTTACTTCAGTTCATAAATTCTTGTGCAATAGCAACAGGAGCTGTGTTTAAATAGTACATGTCCCAATTTTTAGAACCAATTTCCAATTTCATTTGGTGGTGTGATTTAATTTTTACCAAATTGACCAAATTATTTTGTTTGATAGGATCCCAAGACTAGACCATCACATTGCCACACAAAGACATAGGAAAAGTATGCAAAGTTGTTCTTCAACCCCAACATTGGACCAAATGTTTCTTCAGTAACAATCAGCATCAGCACTTACAAACCGTGTACTCATTAGCAAGGGAGGGAGCACTTGCTTTTCATACAGTTAGGCATCAATATATGAATTAGTTAGCTATAGATCAATGGACTGTACACCCAAATTGAACTGAGTAATTTACGGTGTTTATGATATTGCCAAGAAAATTTTGACCCCCAGAACAAAACCTAATGTATATTAAATAACGTGAGTGCACCATTTTCTGTGGAAGTAATTGTTGAACATATGAAAGAAATTTCTTTTTTTTGTGTGCTCACTGTTGGTAGTAACCATTGGAGTGTAATTCAAATAACTGCGGAACTGGTCGCGCAATAACTTTTATGGAGTCACCCGCTGATGGTCACACAATTGTGTGAAATTCACAGTGAAAAAATCATTCGCCTGGACTGGGATTCGAACCAAGACCTTCGACCCAAGATTTCGCGCCGATTGCTCTACCAGTTAAGCTACCCAGGCTTAGTTCCTCCATGTCCTCCATGAAATTCACAGTGAGAGATGATGCCTGGGTAGCTTAACTGGTAGAGCACTCGGCGCGAAATCTTGGGTCGAAGGTCTTGGTTCGAATCCCAGTCCAGGCGAATGATTTTTTCACTGTGAATTTCACACAATTTGAGTGTAAAAAAGTTTCCAATTCTGATGTTTCTGAATTAAAATGTTCACAATATAAGTACTGGCAAGAAATTAAGATGATATTCAAGGGTAGTTCAATATGAGGACAAAGGTGGAATGTGACATATAGGAGGACGCTGTTTGAAACATCATATTTTCTGGCTTAAGAGACATGACACTTTCCTATAGAATCCCACTGAAAACCACCCTGCATCTTCAATGGTTAATATCAAGGTCAGATCTTTTAAAAGACCATGTGGCGATACTCCATGTACTGCCATTACACCTGGTGCATTGGCTCAGTGGATCTGCTATCGCCTCCCATGTGGGCAGGTGGGTGTTCGGTTCTTGGTGCCAGCAAACATTTTTTCTGATTTTTTCAGAACATTTCTAGATGGTTCTCTAGAATTCTGGTGTGGCGTTCCAGACAATTCTTCCATCTTCGCCACCAATATAAAAGCCGCTTCTCCTGCCACTCAAGGCAGTCTTGTAAGAAGAGCTGTCCAATAAACATCTCTCACCAAAGAAACGCCTTATCATTCTGCGCTGCCTATGCTACATTGGTGACCCCGATGTATTCTGAACACGCAACCTGCAATGGGATTTCAGTGATTTGGTCCTGATTAACTGAATTAGAAAAAATCATTGTAGAAATATGCACCAATGTTACTTAAGATTCATCTGTTGAAGTAGGTATATTTTTCATGAGTATCAGAGTTGGAAACTTGGTCATTGCAAAGAGAGGATATACATAGACAGGAGGTGTTTGAGATGTGGGTTTGGAGAAGGATGGAGAGGGTGAACTGGGTGGTGAGGAGGACGAATGAGGAGGTACTGGATATGGTGGGAGAGGAAAGGAAGTTAGCTTATGAGGTTTAGAGAAGGCAGAAAATATGAATGGAGGATGTTTTGAGAGATGAGGGCATGTTAAAAAGGGTGATAGAGGGGGGAATGCTGGGGAAGGGTTGAAGACTAAGGCAAAGGATAGGAATTTGGAATGAAATAAGAAGAGGTAGAGGGAATGAGAAATTAAGGAGAGATCTGATGGCAAGTATAGGAGGGAAGGAGAGAAAGAAGGCCAAGAAATTGGGATGTTAGGATAAAGACTGTTTACCTACCAATCTACCTAAAATGTAAAAACCCACCAATAAGCAAGAAGAATACTAAAATGAATGACTTAATCAGTGGTTACAACCTATATTAGCAGCATAGACTTGTAATATTGTTTCTGTAGAAAGTTTGTTGGAATCTGATTGATAAAAATCTTAAAATGAGAATTATGTTAAGTAAATTTTCGACGTCAAAAGTAAATCACGCTGAAACTGCTCAACCGTCCTCTCAATTTCTTTTTAGCAATACTACGTCATCGCATACCCCACCTCAGGCTCTCCTCATGCAAAGAAATTTTGCTCTCACTTGGCCTATCACACCTCACCCATCGCTGACTGACTTCCGACCTCAAATATCTTCACTCAATAATGAATGGGTCCTTCCGCTCTTATGTTCTCCTCTCATTCTTTTCTCTGCACATTCCTGCCTGTACCACTGGTAATGTAGGGCTATTAGACAAACCCAAATTTCATCTGTCAATTTCCCAACAATCCTTATTCTACTGATTACCTTCTTACGTCAACATCCTCTCAATCACTTCCCCTTCCCTTGACCTCTTTACCTCCTGCAACAAGTTCACCTCCCAACTTCAGCACCTTTCATTTTGATTGTCTCTTTTTGTGTAAATTTCTTTGTTAAATATTTTGTTTATATAATTTATTTTTTTATAGAACCCAATGCAAAGGCCTTAGTTGCTGTTTTTCGGGTAATATAAAAAAAAAAATAAATCAGAGAGTCGCAGGTTCGAGTCCTGCCTGGGTCAGTTTACCCTGGGCAATGGTGTTTTTGTCAAGTTCTGGTGGTTCGGCCCCTGAAAAACCTGACGGCACGCCAATGGCTTATCGGGATCACAGGGGCATATGGACCACCAGAATCGTCCAAGGGCAAAAATCATGCCATGCCACCATATTTGATTTTGTCCTCTGTAAGAGATTGCTTCTCTGTTTCACCTTACACAATATCAAAGGGCTATAAAAAGGTTTTTTTTATTTTTTAAAATTCTGTGGCCAAAACTCAGGTACATATTACGTGCCAGAGAATTTTAGAAGCTGGGCAATGTTGAAAAGAGAGCTCAGGGAGAATGAAAGTAGTTTTACCTCATCCAAAGGTGGATACATTTTGAGAAAATCTCTTTCACTCACGATAAGTGCAGCATCTTAAAGAGTTGAATGGATGGAAATAGAGGGGAAAAGAGGGAATGAATGGATGGAAATAGAAGACAAGTGAGAGGAACAACAGCTTTGTCACAAAAATGACAATAGGGAATTTTCACAATAGCAAGTGGATGAATCCTTGGACTGGAGGATGTGGGAGCATCATTGTCTGAACTTGCCCAAGACAACTGATCAGTAATATAGCAGAAGATTCATTAGGTCAGGATAAAACTTGAATATAAATCAGTTTCAATGGGGGAGTATGCATCAGGAAAGAGGAAGATAAGGTGTCAGTAAACTTGAACACAAAAAGGTAGACAACTAGGAAGGGAAGGAGTACCAGTTTTGAAAATTAATGATTAGATTACTTGCACTGGAACATAACTAAAAACATAGATATGTGATTCAAAAGTATGGGTAATGATGAGACATAGACAATACATTTATCACCCATCAAAACTGGAATCATAAACTAGTAGTTGGGTTTTTACTTTCAGGGCAAATGAAATTCAGGCTATTGAAAGGTGAATTAACTGAATATACATAAGTTAATGACCAGAGGAGACTATATAGGGCTATTATAGAGAAGCTCTGAGTAGCACCCAAAATATATTCAAAGAAAGAAGATATAGGATTGGAAAACTATCAATACAGACATAGAAAAAAGAATTTGCCACAAGAAATTAAGGCAAACTTCCATGGAAGTACATACATATATACAATTTCTCAGGATATAATTAACTTGTATACATTATGTCTTCATGTCCTACTCTATTGTAGCTACTGGTACTCTTCCATTGCACTACACTGAATCAACTGAAACGTTGCAATTTTCATACAAGCATTTAAAAAAATTTAAATATCATTCCTCACTCTAGGAGTCAATGCCTGACTTGTAAATAAAATTTTCGAACACAATTGATAGTTCATTCCCCATGAATGAGTAAGCAAATTGCATAACCTTTCATCATGATTTTTCCATAAACTTTACTGTATAAGCTCTATGAAGAAGAACCAGCATACTATCGAATAATTTAATTGAACTCATAATATGTATATAAGGCCTAATACTATGATGAGATCATTCAAGTGTAAAATTCATAATTCAAAAAATATTTTGAATAAAAAAATAAAACCCTAGCACTTGTAGCAGCATCAGACACTGCAAAATTTTCAACAACACTACACTAAAAAATATAAACACAGACGTCCTAAGTATACACCCTTCACTATAAAAGGCATTTCACTAGCTATACAATTTCAACACTTCTCATCAGAGTAATTACCAATGGAAACTACAGCTTAATCTAAAAATTAATAAAGGGTTATACATTTAAATATGAAAAAATTTATCAAAACATGCTGAATCAAGAGTATGAATAACATTAACAAAGCCGTCATTCAAAAATATAGCATGCTAAAATGAGGTATTTTCTATTTACACATAAATATCATTAACAGCTATCAAGACTCACTCACTTAAATTAACGAAGCAGTTCAATTTTAAATATGAAAATATGAACAAAGTAAGCATGCTGAGATGTGAAGAGCCAATGAAAACATGAAGAAAACAAAAGAGAGCTCTCATCTACAGAGTCTCACTTATATACTCATAGTGAGCATCAGCATTAACAGCATCGACAACTTGCCAACTGAAGGATGTATAGTTTTCTGGTTTCCAACTGGGTGTTGGTGATGAGCTGCACTGACATGTCAAAGGTGCAGTCTTCCATCATCCTCAGGGTGAAATGTTTTTCATCCTGTGGATGATGGACTACACCTTCAAAACATCATTGAAACTCAACACCATTACCTGTTTGGAAACCCAAGATCTCTATTTCCCAGCAAACGCTTAGGAAGTAGAGATCTTGGGTTTCCAAACAGGTAATGGTGTTGAGTTTCAATGATGTTTTGAAGGTGTAGTCCATAATCCACAGGGTGAAAAACTTTTCACCCTGAGGATGATGGAAGACTGCACCTACACCTGACACTGACATGTAGACTGCACCTGCAGACTACATGTCAGTGTAGCTCATCACCATCACCCAGTTGGAAACCTGAAAACTTCAAACCCAGATTTTCCAATGACCAGTCAGATGTGTTAGTCGGGTATACACACCTGACTAGCACTTGAGAGATCAGGGTTGAAATCCCGGTCAAGTCTCGGTGAATTTCACCCTCTTTGGTGTATATCTTAGCACTCATGCATGTGACTGCATAATGCATCATTTGTGCTATTGTAATGATTGGCAAACCTTTTTAAATATGAAAATTGCGAGCATCCAAGCATGCCATGGCAAATATAAATCATTAAAAAAACAACATACAAAGCAAAACTTGGCTAGCTCTCTCTCTCCTAAAAGTAATTGCAGGCGCGGGGGTAAAATAAACAAAAATCAAAGCAGCACTCACTGGGGGGTGTGGTGGTGGTGATAATAGGGATAGTACTGGTGTTGGTGGTGGTTGCTATGGTGATGGTGTTGGTGGTGATGGTTGTGGAGGATGTGGTGGCGATGCTCACTCGCCGTGGCTGGCCATACCTCCTCACCGCCCACTCTGCCTCCGATCCCATCCCCTCCCATTCCACCACCTCCGATCCCCACTCCACCCTCCCCACTCACAACTCCTCCTCCACCCCCATCGCCTCCTCCTCCGTAAACGCACCCATAGTGGGAAGCGGCCGCCCCCATCGCAGCGGACTGCTGGTGCGGCGGTGACGAGGAATGTCCATGCGGCCGCCCGCCGACCAAGTGGTGGGCCGAAGACGAAGCGGACGGTCCGGGAGAAGAGGCTGAAGGTGGTGTCGCGACCGAAGATGCCGCCGACGCTATGGGGGAACCCCCCGAAGAAGTCGCCGGTCCCGTCACCGACGGGGGACCCGTTGGAGGCGATCCCGCGGCGGTACCGACGACCGCGCTGCCGCCACTTCCGGTCGAAGTCGCCGGCTTCCCGATCCACTTCCGGCCGCCCCCTCCTAAGTCGTTCATCTCCGCTAATGATTTTAGCGGGTCCCTCTGCGGGGTCGAAGATGGCGGAGGGGGAGTGGGGCTCGGAGTCGCGACGGTCACCACGTGGTCTTCGCCCGGCACGGCGTCGGAGCCGTCGTACTTCTTCCCGTAAGGCGATGAGGAGGAGTTGTTGTTGCCACCGCCGTTACCCCCTTGGGGGCAGGGCGGGGGTGGCGGGGCGGCATCCCCCCTGACGCCCCCTCCCGGCGATGATGTCATCGATGACGAGGAGGAAGAGGGCGAGGGCGAGACGAGTGTCGTCGCTCCGCTGCCCCACATGAGAACCGTTTGCCGGGTGTCGTTCGCGGCGTAGTGCTGCTGTTGTTGCTGATGATGGTGCTGTGCATGTATTTGGTGGTTATGCTGCTGCTGCGACTGTTGGTGGTGCTGGTGGTGTTGCTGCTGGTGATCCATCTGATGATCGTGGGGCTGCTGGTGATGCTGGAGGAGGAACTGATGATGGTGTTGTTGCTGTTGATGATGCTGTTGATGCTGCTGATGGTGTTGATGCTGAAGCACCGCGTCCTGGTCCATCAGTTCCCCCCCTCCCATGTGGTGCATGCCGTGCGTCAGGTGGTGGTGCAGGGGCGAAGGGGGCAGAGGGGGCGGCGGGGGTAGCAGACCCTTCATCATCATCCCGCCCTCTCCGCCCCCTTGGTCGCCATCGTCCGGGCCCCCTACCATGGAGTCACACACCCTGCCGCCCTCCTCGCCCCCGTTCGACGACACGACCACCACCACACCCCCACCGTCCAAAGGGGGCGACCTTTTGATCTCCACCGGAGAGTCCCCACCACCGCCGACCACGTACTTCCCAACGTCCGACAACTGGCACGCGTAAAGTTTGTCGTCCGGAGACTCCACCATGGCGGGGGCGGAGAGATGGTGGTGGTGGTGGTGGTGCCCGTGGAGACCGTGGTGGTGAGGCGGGGGCGGAGGCGGTGGGGGCAGGAGTGTCGGAGAGGGGGGCCCTTTCGCTACCTGGTGCTGGTGGTGATGGTGGTGCGGGTGGGGCATGGAATGCGGCGGGGGCATCACCGGGTGACCATTGAGGGCGTCGTACGAAGACGTCGGCATGCACGCGGTCCCGGCGCCCACACCTCCGCCGCCCACGACACCCCCCGCCGCGGTCCCCGGAGGCGTCACCCTTGCGGTGCCCACGTCCAGGAAACCGTTCCCGTGGTTCCCCCCGTGGTGCGGGTGTGCATACTCCGGGTAGTACGTACCGAGAGGTCGGTGGGCGTGGTGGTGATGGTATGGGAACAGGTTGTCCGTTAGAAACCTGTTCTCCAGTCCCGGGTAGAGGTGGTTCTGGAAATTCTGATGGTGGTGATGGTGGTGGTGGTAGAGGGAGCCACCATCCGCGGGGGGGTAGGCCGCTGGGGGGGCCGGGGGGGCGTGAGGGGACCCGGAAGTTACGTACATGTTGGAGTAGGCGGCCGCTGCCGCCGCGGCGGCCGCCATTCCACCGGCCAGTCCTCCGGTCGGATCCACGGAGGCGTAGTCGGGGATCGCCGAGGGCGTGGGGGACGGGGTGGGGAGGGCGAGGGGAGGTGGGGGAGGCGGCGCCGCGACGCCCGCGGCCGACGCCGGTGACGCGGACGCCTGAGAGGACGAAGAGGCCAGCTTGCGCTTGCTGCGGCACGTGGACAGGAAGTCGCGGAGCTGAGTCTTGTAGCGGCGGCCGACGGCGCGGTGCGGTGCGCCAGCGGGTGCGGCCGCGGTTGCGGGCGAGGGTGCTGACGAGGATGCGGCGGAGGACGCGGAGGAGGACGAGGAGGAAGATGAGGAGGAGGAGGAGGGGGATGACGTGGTGCCGCCGACACCGTGGGCGGACTGCGCGGCCGAGTGGGGAGGCTGCTGACTGGTTGGCTGGTTCGAGGGCGTGGAGCACGACACGGAGACCAGCTGGTGACCCATCGAATCGGCATCCGAGAAGTAGCTGTTGGTGAGGCCGGCGTCCAAGTAGCTCACTTTGAAGTCCATGGTGCGCTTCCCCAAGAGGTCGCGTCCTTCCTCCTCCCTGAGAAATGAGGTTCGAGGTATACTAATCGAATGCAGGTTAGAGAAAATAATGGAGATTTTCCAATCACCTATCACAAATAAGCGTACATACAACAGCTGACAGAGAAACATTGTATCTCAGCTATTCCCAGCCTTTTACGTCCTTTACATCCTTGAGCAGTCAAGTAGCTCACCAGGGTGGGTTCATGGGGTCCAGACTCCCTCCCCCCCCCCCGCCCCAACATTTGATTTATTGAAATAAAGGGTACAAAGGAATATGTCATATTTGTTCAGTTTTTAACAAAGAACCTGAGGATTTAAAATATTATTTATTCTGAGCAACAGTTTTTTCAATTAAAATGATTGTTATTTTCAAGAAAAAACCATGGGTATTGTACCTATTCTTTCAGAAATGTGCATAACAAAAATTGGAAATAATATTACAGTTGAAATCCCTCTCTTAATTGCCTTAAGAAATAATTTTTGAGAGAATCTCAGAATTTAAAAAAATGTTCACCCCTCCTCCCGATAATAATCTACTAACATTAAACTACTAAATCCGCCACCGAATCCAAATCCTGACGACTTCTCCGACCATAGTGGTCCGGTAAACCACCGATCAATCTCCTAAAGGAAACGTCATCGAACCACGGTTCTAAGTAACGGTAAGAATTCTCAGCGTAAATGTGTGCAATAAGGAGGCACTCAACTGGCATACAATCAACCATTGATAAAAAAAGGTGAATTGGTGCTGTCTAAATTTGCTTGCCGGGATTAGAGCAAATCGTCAAATACAGTAAATACATTATTGAACAATGTACCTGACGATTAGAACGCCCAGCACCTTAAATTTAACCATATGGCGAAATGAAGTCCATATCGGCAGGTCAATTTGAGAAATAAACAGGGTTATTTTCCAAGTCACCAGGGTCATAATAAGAGCGATTAAAAAATAAATTTTCAATTATGAAATGAAATACTAACACTCATAATTATAATTGAAACTATACCACATATTTATATTATACTAGCTGAAGGTACCCGTTGAACTTCAACGGATGTGAAAAACAATGAACTTATTTTATAAGAAAACCACAAAACCTGAAGAATTCTGTCAGTGTGATCATTTAAGGTGTTCGTATCCTATCTTGTTTGTTGTGATCGTTGTAATTCGTTCGTTTTCCATTTCGTGCACGGAGAGTTGAGTGATTGTTTGTCCTCTTTAATGCACGGGAAACCGAATAATGGGCCACGAAGACTCATTACTACTTAATAAATATCACCTAGGTTGATAGATGATCACCTCGTCCCTCAAGTTCTTTTGAGCCGAATAACAGCTTGATCACTTCCCTTGTGTACATAAATATATTTGCATTTAATGACTTAATTGAGTTCCGCTATTCAACGTTGATATGTGCGTTGAGTATCTTAATCAGGATAGGAGAGTAGAGTATAATCCAGCGGTTGACAACGTCAAAAGGAGCATTTTCAATAACAGCGATGTTTATTTGTCTTATGAATCCTTCAATACCCGGGCTATGCCTTTGGTATAAAGGGTGGCTATATTCATTGGTTCCTAAATCATAATCATTGGTTACAAAATTAAAAATCTATGGTGATCAGTCTTAGTGCACTTGCCAATTTTCATGCACCGATGACGTCCATTGCGCAGAATATCCGTTCTTCTTACGGGTAAGAAGCATGCAGTGACATCATGATAGTTTCCGCCATCTTAATCAGATTGAAGTTTCGAAACAGATGGATCTATATTTGAACCAGATTTAAAGGTTGCTACCCGTCCGTAGGTTAGGTTAGGATGATATTTGTGCGGTTCTAAGCGTAACCCGAGAAACACCACGGGAATTGGATCGCTGGTATACATGTCTTTGAGCATCCAAGTCTAACTTTTATCGATTTAAATGCAATAACTCATTTTCTTGCAAAGAGGACATTCCTCTTTCTTAAGAAAATTTATTCGGAAGGTTACTCTTTTTTCTATAAGGGATGTTGATGGCTATATTTTTAAGTCCAAGGAGGGAAACACAGCGGCAAGTGAGAGACTCGAATAGGCAACTTGATGATTGAGTGAATGTAAGTAAACTGCATTTTTACACGATTAAGTATATATAAATAACTCGTAAAGTTTATGTGGGAATTGGTCTACAAACAGTTCGCAATCGTAATGAGAGGCAGACGGTTACACTACGTGTGATACATCTGAGTATTAAACTATAATAAACGATGCCATGTTTTTTGTAGCAACAGATGTATTACTAACATTATTATTCGCTTCACGTAAATATTCTTCCACCTTTAATTCCTTTATGTGTATCTTTTACTACATAAGTGTTCTCTCGTATGCTGTTCCCCTATGAGAGCTACTTTGAGAATAGACATTGAAGAGTATACTTGTAAATATGCATTGAATTTATCGATTACCCCCCGAAGAAATCTATCATGGGGCCCTTGGGACTCTGGGCCCTTCTTATACAATTTTTCTTTTTACGTGCTATCATGGGCCGGCAGGAAAACGTAAATGCCAGATGCGTGAATATCCTTTGAAATTCAAATTTCTGGTTGTCAAGGAAATATGCTATTGTTGATTAAAGAGAAAAATGTCAGATTTTTCAGCAAAAGACATGATATTCAGACAATTACGAAGCGTAAAAGAAAATCGATTGAATGAATTAGAAACTTCATTTATTTAGCCATCCGGTAAGAAAAATCCCAGCCCTCTATCTTGAGTGTAAGTACTTTTAAAAAGCAAAAAATGAAACAACTGCACCGAACCCAATGCATAGCAGGGACCACCAGGAGGGGCCTTTGGGGGCCCTGAGGGCTTTTTAATATAGCCTATGTTCAACCCATATACATTTTATCCCTACATGCAAAATTTCAGCTCAATCGGTTCAGTAGTGTTTGTGTGATTGAGCAACAGACAGACAGACAGACAGACACCATTCAATTTTTATATATTAGTATGATTTCTCGCTAACGACACGTCAAAACACTCTTGCTTTTACACTGCACGGACGAATTACGTTAACCATTTAAGTTTGTGCTACCACGAATTGAGTGAGTGTAAGACTAATAACTCAAAAAATGAGGTAAGATGGCTATACTTCATTTTTATTCGACTCCTCGGGAGTTGTCCCTGTTTATAAACAGTTTTCCGCGAAAATGGCATTTACATTATACGGAAGTACTGTTTTCCTCTCATATCTCCTGTTGTCCCATTTAACACCTGGTAACTCGAGAAAAATGAAGTGGATAGGTAACGTTTTTTTTCTCATATCAGAGAGAGGACACGTTTTCATATGTATAATTGCGCCATTGGCTTTCCGGTTAGCACATAACTATCACCTTCACACAAAAAATACTTACATTAGGGGTCGATGAGTGGAAATGACGAAGTCGGGTTTGGAGTTCTTGTACACAAGGCGAGAGCTTGTCTGTAACCACTGCCAACCTCCATCTTTTGTTTGGTATCTGTAGGCAATCATTCCTGAGGCTCCTGTCTTGAGAACTGTGAAAATAAAACCCATGAATACTTAAAACAAAAGACAATTAGAGGGAAAAGTAATATTTTAGGTATTAATTAAGACTATAATTTCGACAGAATTTTATCATTCTGAGAAAACACCAGCACACAAAGCATTGGAATATCTTCTTTGTATTAAAATTTATCATGTACTTTTATCATCCTACTCATACATTTTACTGTCGTGTGAAAAAATCCACAGATTTTGCATATACTGAGTCAAGATTCATCAGTGAAATCAATGAAATACTGCTCTACCAGGGCTAAAGATTGAGTAGGCCTCGAGTTAGACTATTTTGTATAAAGTACAGGATACAAGCACAATATAATTCCCAGATATAAATTATCAAGTAAAATTTTGCAGTGAGGGACCAGAAAACGTTTTTAGAGTCTCCTCAAACGAAAATAAGCGAAAAGAAATAAACGAAAAATTGATATCAGTATGATTAAATCTAAGCATTACCAAAGTCTAAAGCGTTTTTACGACAACCACTGAGCCAGCCTAATAATTAAATTGCTGCAGTCCATAATGCATACCTATCATATTGAGCAGGGATGTTGCCTAAACTGTTGTTTCAGCCTAGGGGAAACGTAGAAACAATAAAACTTGCTTCCAGGGCAACTATAAACTACCTTGAGCGACGAAAAAGACTTGGAAGGAGATTAAAAAAACATTCATTTTTGGTGGATTTAGAAGCAGGCCAGAAGAAAAACGCAGACATACATATCACTGCAGTCGAATCCTCTTGTAGGTTATCAAACCTTGATCAACAACGAGAAAAAGAATTCCATAATGTATGATATAAATATGATCTACCAGTAAAGGTAGGTTTTAATAGGAGTGAGGAAAATCCTCTTAGATTTTTAGACAAGCTCGGCCATATCTATCTACACATTTTCTTTCTTCATCTAATCATACATCCAACCTCCCATCTTGTCCATGAAACCTATCCTCTTTCTTCCCCCATCTCGTTTACCCAACATCCTCCACTCTATCAAGATTTTCAGTAACCCTTCGCTCATCATTACCCCTTCAAACCACCTACTTTGCCTCCTCCTAATCTCCTCTGAAGGATTTTTATTGAACATAACATTGGAAGCAGAGATGCTCAAGATAAATTGGAGCCGATTAAAAGTTTAGAACAAAGTTACCAAAATATTGAAGGTGTTTGCAAGGGTTTTTTTAAATTGCATGTTAAATTTATAACTCACGCCACCACATTTCTCCATTTTTTCACCGTCTCCACAATAGAAATGTTCATTTCCTTGCAAACTTCAGTATAGGCCATCAATGGGAATTCATACGTGTGGCAGTACAGAGAGATTACAATTGAGGGCCTGAGAGTCAAAGTAATTCAAGTAACATAAACACGAAAAACGATAAAAGTGCATATGTTCTAAGTTGGTTTGCTTTTTGTCATTTCTTACCGGAGTAAAGTGATACAGGAGACACTGGACGATGTTTGTTACTTGTATTACTTTGACTCTCAGGCCCTCAATTGGGGAATTTTTCACCCCAATCTCTCTATTAGTGGTTAATGACTCCAACATGCTATGAGGATTTTGCACGTCACATAATAGGGATACTTTCAATCCTAGGCGACCATATTAATTTTCCCTTCTTCCCGTGAAATATTAACCCTTCCCTTCCCTACCCTTCCCTGGCACCCTCTCAACAAACAGCAATCTTACCGTGTTCTTATTCCAAAGTTCAAGTGAAAATGAGAATCGAGAATATAAATTCTGGACGGGCGATGCATATTTTATTATTCATAAAATGAATGCAGGAAAGTTCTCTCTCCCTGGGGTCTGACCACAAAACACTATTATTTTCATATGCGTAAGATAAAAATCTTATCCGAAGAGTAATTATTTCGTGATTACTCAACATGAACAATATTACGTGCATATTAAATCAGCATTTTCTGCGTGAGAAGAAAGAATGAACGGCTGACGCCTTTTTTATCCCAGTCTTGACGGAGTTAGGGGAGAGCAGAGTCCATATGGTTCGCTCATAAAGATTCATGCATTAGCAATGAGGGAGCTTAAGAGGAGGTGAGGGAGATTCGGATCTTGGTCACGTGCGCAGCCGAGCATCAAATTTTATTAGGGATATTTTTTTAAAGGGGTGCTTTTTATGTAAGGGTCATCGAGCACTGAATTCGTTTGCTTTGGGGGGGAAAGATGACTCCGCTAAAAGGCGGCCAAAATGCACAAAAATAAAGCTTATTTTTTTGAGTTTTGGTTGATGGTGAGCTGGCTAGAAAGGCGTTTAAGCTGCAGGGAAATGCATTCCTCAGTCAGGTAAGTATAACGTAAGTATAACGTACGCGCATACTTCAGCTCTGAAGTGGCAGGTGTGCAGCTAATTTTGCCACAAGTGCAGACGACTAGCGGCAAGGACAGCTTTAACTCCTACTTACAAGAAGTACAATCAATTATTTTCAATTCCGGAAAATGGAATCAGCCCGTGCAAGTACGTAGATTTTCATAAGCAATACGTAATATTTGAAGAAAACGTGATATAGTGGATAGGCGTTGGGAAGCGAAAATTGAATATTTATATTTTTTAAAGATTTATGCTAATGATTAAAAAAACAAACTCCCCTTATTCGCGTAATACTAATTAATAAATATGAGAAATAGCTTCAATATAATTTACAATGCGGGTTGCATATGCATCCACGCATACAAAATAAATAATTGAAGGTGATAAGTCACCATATTGCATCAGCAATCTTTTATGTTCGATAAGTGAGATTCTTAAGTGAAATTAATGAAATTTCGTGTTTTTTTCGCCAACCTTTTGTATTTTGGTCCCACTGTGCGTCGTAGTATGGCGCCGGTGAATGAGATTTGGGGTCTCAGGGCCCTGAAGCCCCAAACTCATAGATATGAGCTGTCGCTAGTTATCACTACATAAAAGTTTCAATGCCTATTTGTGTGTGATCATAGCAATGTGCGAAATCCAAGATAAGCGATATTCTACAATTGCCAGAGTGCTAGCTTTGGAGCCCCGTGGCCTTTCTTATATAGCCTTTGTCAATCCCAATGCAATCATGTACGTGCATAAATGCAAAATTGGAAGGTTTTTAAGAAAATTACATTGATTTAATTAAAATAGTTTTTCTGCTACCAAATCTGAGTGGAAGGGTAGTGAAAAAACTCTCCAATTGGATTGGGTATATATAGCCCTTAATGTTTTGTATTCTTTAACTGATGATAGCAGAAGGTGTGTTGAAATAGCTCGTTTTATGCAGGTTTTTAGAGTAATCTACACTATAGTTGGTGCTCACTTCCCTTCTTGATGGATCAACTCCACACCGCTTAGCCTGATCCAGTAAATGCTAGTGGATTGAAAATTAAAACAGATGGTGTCTTAGCACTTCTTGGGCTTCTTTGATGCGAAAAATGAACCACCCACCACGTTTTTCGCGCAAAATTTGCCCAGCAACCTAAAAGAAAATGCAGCTTCGTGTAAAATGATTTCTGATCACGTGTATTGAAACTAATATGACAGAAGAATCAGATCATTTGCATAGGATCTCGTCCATCATTTTAGAAATATCTTCTTTTCCTGCATACTAAATGCAACACCGAGTCATTTAATACGGCCGATTGCGAATATTAACGCCTTCCATATTCTCCTGTGATGATGCGTCACTGTGTGGTTCTATTCTTTTATACTGTGAGATTGCAACAAAAAACAAAGGTAAGTTAAGCAGCCTTTCAAGCATTTCAAAATGATGAAAAATCACTTCGAACATGCATAACGCGACGAAATTCGAAGAGACCCCGATATTCGTTAGGGCATTGCGTGACGGATAACAGTTCAGAGTCATATTCGAAATAAGGGCAAACTCTTGGGGTAACTTATAAAAAAAACTGGACCCGTTTCAAACTCCGCAATGCACAGGTGGTCAAAAAGCCGGGCGACAAAATGCACGTCGTTAAAAAGGGTCGGGTGAGTAACGAAGAAATAAGACTCCGGGAGAAGAGAATAAGCGATTAAACCCGACGACGACATCGTTGAATATGTTAAATTTGAAAAAAAAACTTAAACAAATTGATTTTGAAAATATGAACCACCTAAATGTACAGGGTGTTCAAAAACATGGAACATGTAGATATCATAGGGTTGGAATGAATATAAAATCGTAAGACAAATGTTCGGGTGCATCAGAATGAAGACCTAAGATGGATTTTCCTTATAAAGTTTGGCGAGAGTGCGGTAGTTTTTCAGGTACATACATGGTAAATGAAAATGTTATATGTATATTTTCAACACCTTGAATATTTTGTAGGAAAGCAAAGTTTCTCAGTACAGGAGCTTTCCATTCCCTCTACTGCGTTGCTTACTTCTTAAACACGTCAACACTTTCCATTCGTTTCAGACCCTGCACACTTAACAGCATGCTTCAAAACAGATCTGGAGCAGAGTTGACAAGCGCTAGGCAGCAGGAGAAAATCGATTGTCACCGCATCCGCTATTGTCATTTATGTACTGATTTTCAGTGTTAACGTCATATATCAACAAAATAAAGTTTTAAACTTCTCTGTGGCAAAAAGCTTAAGATTTCATAAATATGCTAGCAGAAAGCATCCGTTCAAACATAACGGTGGGATTAAAATACTAATCATAATGCATAGGATAAAAATTACATGCTTTCAATTTGCTGTTCAAAGCGTATTAGCTAAAAATAATGTTTCCCCAAACAAAACACCAGACTGGATAGCATTTTTGTCCTACATTGGATACAGTACCTACGGTTAAAGACCGTCCGCCATGTTACTACTTGAGTTAGCCACAAGTGGCGCAGGTAGCACGAATTCAAAACGGATGCTTTTCTGCAAGCACTTTTCACAATTATTTTTTGTGAAAGTTTTAGTTTCACATAATAATATTGAAGTCGTATTAAAATAAACTAAATATGAATACTCTAATCGATATGAGGAAGTCTTTTAAATAAATACAAATACTTTTTGGGGGAGGGGGGCCGGGGAAATTGGTTAAAAATTTGAAACGCCAATAATCCTATAGCACTACTTAGTCTTTGCCCCTGCAAGTTGGACAAGTGACCAGAATTGTCAACGCTCACCAAAGATGGAAAAACCAGTGGGAAATAACCGCCAAGTTATTCCCCATTCCATTTTTGTTGGTTTGTTTTTCCACTGGTTGAGAACCCCTGTCCTAATTCCTTCTTCAACACTGCTCTTCTTCCACGAGCACATCATTCCGCCCTCAGAAGCAGTACAATATGGACGGAGCAAAAGATAGCTTTAAGGATTTAGAATCAAATCAGCCAACATCATAACACTCACAACTACGGGATACTGGACTAAAAATATTCCATTATGATACTTACGTTCCTGATGGGCACTCGCTACATAGGCCAGGTCATCGTAATGAACAAGGTCATAACCTCCGAGGGCAGCTATCTCTGCATCCGTGTAGCCGAGCAGCATTTTGCCCCTTTGGAACAGACGGGAAAAACTATCATTATTTCAACTCTCTTTAACTCTCTTGTTGAGTTTTTAATTGGAAAGACAAAAGAACAAAAGTATTTTTCCTATTGTTTAGTCAAGGAATGGACGAAAGGAGATGGCCACTCATTTGTGAATAGTTTACGCAATGTTAGAAAAGCAGAAGAGCCTATCATCTGATACCTTCGCAGGAACAGTCTTAATAAAATCAATTTAAGCCTCCACGTATTTGGGAAAATATGGAAATATTTCATATGAAATGATAAATAAACTATGTTTTGATAAATAATTTCAAGAGAAGGACAGGAAAGCTTAGAAATAGTTTTCTTCTTTGTTGATAAAAAATATATTTGTCGTGAGTTACCAATGCTTGGAAATCAACTTACTAGCCACAGTTTTCAACCGGTCCCTAAGGTAATCCATAACTCAAGAACTTAAAAGCTAACTTATTTACATGGCCTCATATTTTCACCCCTTTAAAAAACTATTAGATTACAGATAGATGTATGATTGTTTAATCAGACCCAAACATAGCGTCAACATGTTTTAGATAATTAAAATGCTATATATTATGCGACTATGTGTTTTAGTAGGTATAATTTAAATACCTGGGAGATATTGAGGGACGTATTCACATGAAATCGAAATAGCACAAAGGATCATATGATCAGAAGAAATTCATCAAAGAGTTAATAGATTATCATGATTATACATGGTGAATACATGAACATTTTATACTCTTTAATATATAGGTATAGAGCAAGTCTGTTCTCTCGGCCTCGTTTACCGCCATATTTCGTACGAGACAAGCGGACGAACCAACCAACCTTTGGTCCATGGAGACGAGAGCGAGGTCCAGCCTGTGCTTGCTCTTGAACATGACTTCCTTCTGGGGCACCTCGAGCAGCGAGGGAGGTCCGAAGGGCGTGCACAGGGCGAAAAGGGCGAGCGGGGGCCCCGTGCCTCCGCCCCCAGCCGCCGCCCCCACGCCCCCGGCCGCCGCCCCCACTCCACCCCCCGCTTCCCCTCCGGATCTCCGGTTCTGACCGTGCAAAACTTTGACGCGACCCCGGATGTCCAACCGCTGCCGGAATGCAAAGATATTGAAAAAATGCAATTAGAGATCACTTTAGTCCCCTTTTATTATGCCTGGCTAACCATAACATTTGGAGTACATAGTCTCCTCATTATAGTTATTAGAACTAAGAGCTTGGGCACATTAAAGTACATACATTAGTTTCTTGGTAAGTTGATGTTATCGTTAGCAATGAGAGAGCGTATCCACATCTACTATTATGCCGTAAAAGTATTTAACCAGACATTATAAGACCACGCCTAAGCCTACGACTGAGTCGTTCAATTCTTTTGATATATTTACAGAAGGATGTCTACAAAAGTTAAAAAATTGAGATTAACTTCAATAAAAAAATTATAGCTACATAATAACTTACAGCTACAATATATACTCATGGGGAAGGAACAAGTCTCCATGAAAAAATTGAAAAAATACAACAGTAGTCCATAAAAAGTTTTTATATTTTACTGAATAAACGGGCAAAGGTTTCAGCACACAAATAAAAAAAATAATTTAATTTTACTCATACGCTCCCAAACATTTCCCCGTATTAAGATGGCTGGAGCGGTTACCGTGGGTTATTGAGTGAATATTTCAGTAATTTTTCCAGTCGAAAAAAAATCTTGAAGCACATTTCATTCAAGTACCTACATGTTAATAAGCGGTGGAAACCACCACACTTGCTGTAACAAAAATAATACTAGAATTATATTTTACGTTTTTCCTGAATAAAAGCATGTTATGACTTGAGTTTTCGGCGCGATATTAAAAATTTAGGGAAAAATTACACGAAAATATGTTTTCTCGAATTTTTGACTCCTTGATATTCGTTAGCAACAAATATAATAATCATATGAAATGTATTATTTCGAGTTTAGATGAAAATCTGTATAATGTATCTATCACATGTGCCATAATGCTACGTGTTCAAATAGCACGAATCACCAAAATTAGAAAATGAGTGCAATGCAATTTTTTATTGCTATCTATAGACATCACTAATAAGAATACGTATGCAAAGTTTCACAAAAGTCTACACATTGACAGAAATCACTCCAACCATCTTAAACTTAACCACGAAGAGGTTAACCCCATATCTGCTAACCAAGAAACCGGAGGTGTTGTCCAGCAGACACCGGAAGCGGACAGTGAAGGACCTCTCCAGGAGGTGCGGGCTGGCCAGGGCCTCGTGCAGCGTTATGCCGGCCGCCTCCGCGGGCAGCATCGCGTTCCAAGTCAGCTGCCGCTGAAGTTCTTCCCTGTCTTCCGAGTGCACCAACTCGTAAACAGACTGATGCACGATGTCCGACTGGAAGAGAAATCATCGCACGATTAAGAAGGTGAGCTGCTTAAATATTCTCTCCAGCACGACGCTGTTTCCAAAAGCCTTAAGTTATCCATCTTGAAGAAAGAGAAACAGAAACGCTGGTTAAAATTTCCACACTTTTAATTACCACAAACCAAGGTTTCGGCACGTTATGCCATCATCAGGGTACAGTTTTGCATATATCTCGGCCTCACATACCTTAGCATTGGGAGGAAAAAAGGGAATGTTATCTTATGTCATAGGATGTCTGAAATTTAGGAGAGGTGATTGAACGAGAATAATATCATTACATAGGTGGACAATGCTATTAAATATTTTAAATTATTCATTGACGTCCATCTTATGCCCTTTATCCATACAATGTAGGGATATGACGTCAAAATTACTAAGATTGTTGGACAAGCATAAGTGCTTGGCGAAACAAGAAGCATATTTATTATTTACGTTATTAAGCCTATGTTAATTCATTCTTGTTCTTTATTCAAGATGGATATATTGTTTCCACAAAGTCTGTGCCAATACTCTTGCAGAGCCTAAAGTTACACAACATTTTTAGCAAACTCCGTAGGATTCCGCGGTGACTTGAGGATACCAGCAAAGTTTCCGGGTGTCTTCCACGCAGGTTCATCATGTCATTCAAGATGAGCCTGCAATTGCCTAGTTAGGGATCGGCGGTAACCTAGTCCTGGGCAACGAACCCTGATCGCCTAAGCAACGCTTACTACGTTTCTTAAACGTAACAACCTTTTACGTGTAAACTGAGGTTACACACATTGATAAGATCTATCTGTATTTGATTTTCAATTTTATGATAATTTCTCGTAATTATAGTTAATAATTACTTTATTTTGCAATATACATTTTTAATAATATACAGGATTGTTTGAGGTTCGAAATGGCCATATGCCATAGGCACATCCTAAACAACCTAATTCTACTACCACTATGAACCAACGCGGGAACTTTTCTTACAAAATATTTAGTAGACATTTGCTCACCATTTTAGGTATTTTGAGCGACATTTTTATCTTGAAATCATACAAATATTGAAACTTTATTTTAAAATGTAGGCAGTTGTCCGAAGCACTACTAAATATAGTGTACTGGATCATGCAAAAACTTGATTGTTATGACTGAACTTATCAGTAACCAACAAAATATACTTATTTATAGGTTTTAAATTTACATTATTTTCCCACCGTTATTGAAAACACCATCATAACTAAATTTTTCCTCGATTTTAAGAAAATTACTGCGACAAGAATTTTTTTTAATAATTGAGGAAATAAAAAAACAGTATACCGTTACATTTCTGATGGAATTCACACTTCACAACTTTCTTGAGGAATAAATGTAGACAAAGAGAACTACCAGGGGGGGTAGGGGAACTAGCATTAGACAGGGAAGGATGGAGGGCTGCAGTAAACCAATCTTAGGATTGAACGACCAATGAATGAATGAGACGGCTACCAACCTGATGGAATCCCAGGTAGCTTTCTATGCTGTGGGTCGCGAAGAACACTTCGCCCTCACACGTGAGGATGAGAAGGAAGCCGTTAAGAGCCTAGAATAAAGAAAAGAAAGAAGTAAATGCATGATGGTCATTAATCTAAGGCCAAAAATATTGTACTTGTGATTTAAATAAAAAACAATGAATGTAATATTATAACAAGGATAGAAATAATAATAATTACAGAGGAAATCAGTAATTCGTTATGGTGCCACACTTTTTATGCTCTAACTGAACCAGGTTTCGGCATATAATGTCATTTTATAGGTAACAAGCGTTGAGTATTTTGCTCATATAGTGCCAGGAATGTAATTGGGGGGTTGTTCCCGAGTTCATTCTATCAATATGAATAATATCAAAGATTTACATAGAGTAACGCTGGAGAGTGTCTAATAATAATGGAGTTAATTGGTCAATTAGCGTTATTCCAATGTGTTTATAAACTTGCCAGCCGATGTACTAGATGTAGTAGATAAAAGGGGTAGGTATAGAATAAAGTGAAAAATATTAACTAAAAAGTTTGCGCATAAGTAATTGTTTATAAAATATTTCTGCGTTAATATTTTCTCATCAAAGTGTCAAGAATGATACAATCACTCGCAAGATAAAAGGGGAAACATGTATTAAGGTGAACTTAAATTTGTATTTGAGAACCTCCTGATAAACACAAAAAGGGAGGAATCAGGCGAGATGTTGTGGAATGTGAACATAATAAGAACTAGGATATTGTGGAATCTGTGGAAAATTGTAATATCCTAGTTCTTATTATCCTGATAAACAGTATCAGGCTCAGGATAACTAGTACTAATATTTATTAATGTATTTCACTTCATTCTTGAGTTGATAAAGCTTTGTTTCCAGCATTACCTTCTCTAGTGCATATGCATCAGCGTATGTAACATGGTGGTTTTTAGCCGTACGGGCCTATTAGTCAACCATGATTATTATATATTTAAGTATATTGTGTAAATATACGTAAAATAAAAAGATATTTAAAAATTTAAATTTTAAAATAGCTCTAGAATACCACCAATGTTTCATGTAAAATGTGGAACATCAGCGTCGTACGATGGAAAATGATTTCAGAATATTATATGGCCTGGCATATATGCCTGCGTATTCAAATATTTGCCTATTGAGTATATGGAAACAAAATAACTCCTTTTCCTGTATAAGATATGCAGGGCCGTATTTACGGCAGGGCAAACCGGGCAACTGCCCAGGGCGGCACATTTTAGGGGGCGGCAAAGTTACTGGAAAGCTGCACAAAAAAAAGCATAGACATGAAACGTAAAGTTTTGGGGCAGCAAATGTTTTTTTGCCCAGGGGCGTCAGAGGTCCTAAATTCGGGCCTGAAGATATGTATTCTTTATAAATATTTAGCCCAATTTCAAATGGCTTTAACAAAATCAGAGGGACTCAAAAGTAGCGTACTCCATTGCTTTCAGTATCAAAGTAAATATAAATATCCCAATTCTTTACTCCTATGCATGTGTCTACGATTGTGTCAAGGGGAAAGAAACGTACCCAATTCAGTTAAAACGCAATGAAATTCATGAGGCATTACTCAAAGACAAAAAAAACAATACAGTGAACAACCGTACTTGAGCTCAAACCTCTTTTGTTTTTTCTAAAGCCGTACATTAGCATGGTTCAAGCTCTTACTTAAATAATTTTATCACAACATTTCCTCAATTTTTAAACTTATTGGGACACTCAATTATTATGATTTTAAGGCACGCTAAAATAGCAAAGCTCCCGATTGCGTAATTTTAATAGTCATTGTTGGGTTTGTAAGCAAGTCAATATTTCAATCATGCCTTTAAGAAAACTTTCTAATAATTTATGCGTCCGCGTATGCCGGTCAAAACCAGAGCAATCAACAAGGCAAGAATTCAATCATCTTCTAAAATAATTTCAAGCTTATATTTATACCTCCTTTATTTTCAAAGTAACAGTTAGAAACTTACTACATGTAGTAACTCCTTATGAATAAGCTTATTCGACAAAATACGAGGTAAACTTGAAAATTAATATACTCTTCATTCAAATTAATTAACTTGAAAAGGAATTGTGTTTATTCTGTGTAGCAAGAAAATAAAATATACTTAATACAGTTTTATTTATTCGCAAAATCACAAACACAGTCGTCCGTTTTGCATCCTAAACATGTATCGTTTGATCGAAGTTCATACAATGTGCAATGTACCCAGAGTTTGCCCCTGGTATCTTCAGAAAAGGTTCCTTCAGAAAACAGACAAAAAGCGTTTTTCTTGTCAGGCTGTATATTTACCCCATGTTCATTTGGATAAGGTGGGCCCACCACGACCTTGTGAGTCAAAATAAATATAAAATTACAACTTTTTGTTGAATTGGTTTAAACAATTCTGCTTTCGCTGATGACATACGTTAGTTATTTAAATCCCAAATTAAGGTACAAAATCTGCAGATTATTCCGCCATTATATTTTCGATGAACACTTATTTTTAAAGCCATAGACATCGACTTCAGCTCCATTTCTACGGAATAACCACATTTTGACTTCAATCATCGCAGTAATTAGCAAATAACTTGACAAATAAGGTAGAAATATGCACCGTAATTAATTTTTTTATCAATTTCCCGGGAGTTTTCACTTACTAGAAACATTTTTCCGCGAAAATGTCATTTATATGGCATAGAAAAATACTATTTTATCTCCGTGTTTCTTCCACTGTCACATTTAACACCTTGTAATGCCAATTTAAATTTGCGAGAGATATAGCGTGGAAAGGTAACGTTTTCACAGGCAAGTGCACACAAGCGCGAAATTCCACGAAGGAAAAATCATTCACCTTCAGTGGAACCAGAACCTCAATCACACGATACCGCACCGAGTGCTTTAACCAGTTAAGCTACCGACAATGGTTTTTATTAGGGCTACCGTAGCTAGTCCCGGTATACTCTAAATTCGTCAAAAGAGCGAAGACCTCACTGTGTTCCACGTTTTTTTCTCATATCATGTAGAGGAGATGTTTTCCTGTAAGTACCCTGAATATGGATTCAACGACATATATCTAAGTTACCAGTGGAACCACCTTAAACTTTCGCAGATGGGTGAAGATTGACCGAACCCTTTCTTCTTTTCACTTGTTCCGTATGAAAACGCCAATGCGAAGTGTAAGTACTTAAGTAAGCCGTCGTGATTCCTCGCGAAACACTGAAGGACCATCCGAAAACATTTCGCCAGGAAATCAGATCGTGAGAGAAGAATAACACACACACCTTTGCATGCTCACGCGGAAATCGATGGACGAAATCTTTTCGGGCGTCCGTTCTCCTTTTACGTACGTGCGAGCACGGCTCTTCGATCGGCGCGTGTCTGACAATGAGCGGGCACTGGGAACATGGCGTGCTTGCCGCCGGGGCACGCAATCCGTACGCCCGTCAGGATGGCCGACGCCGCCACAAGTGTGCCCCGGGGCATGCCGGGAAGAAAAGGCTTTTATACCTGCGTGATGGGGCACAAGACGAAAGCGCTTGACTCTCGACAAGCAAACCTCGAAAGGACTTCTACACACACACTCTCACCTTTGAAACCCATTCGACACGGGCCTATTCATCGGAAAATCCAGCGGAAGGATTCGTTTATGGTAGTTCGAGCGACAAATCACTTCACCTAGAATTTGATGAATGTGGCCTCATTTGAAAGAAAAAATTCTCATATTTCCAGTGATACCAAAATATAAATTCTTGCCGAACTACTTTTCAAGCAATTTGCCTAAACATATAGGCTGTTTAACATGGGGTAGATTATGGCTGTGCGCTCCAGAGGGAGAATCTTAAAAAAATGGGAACTTTTAGCACCTAGATTTCGTCAAAAAACAAACGGTGTGTAGATTGCATGTTTCCTCAACTATTTATAAAAATAATCTATTACTCACGACAGTAATTTTTACAGAATCGCAAAAAACCTGAAGTTTTGAAGGGTTTTCAGCCGTACGGCGGAGAAAAATTAGTCAAGTTAGAGACTTATGTAGCTATATTAATTTTTTTACTGACAATTTTGGTCATATATAACTATATATTTGCGCAATTAACATTACAATATTTATTTCATACTTCTTACAGACACTGAAATAAAAGAATAAAATTTGAATACGGTCTCCATTATGACTAGGGAATTAACTCGCTCAAACCACCTTCAAATTGCTAATAGTGAACAGATTGTGTCACACAGCTGATGGACTTTGACTTTTTTTACTTGTTTTACCTGGGTGAATGTGGCCATGTGGCCCCCTCTTCCCCCAACCCCAAGGCTCAATTTTTACAGGGTATAACTCAGGTAATGGCCAATGCAATGAAAATGTTCGTTTTTGGGTCTATTATTGGCACGCAGGCCAGATATAAATTTTTTTTCTTGGACAGTTTATTTGAATTTTATAACGTTCTTTTTTGCATAGAAGTAATTGCCACGCGCACATATTTCACTCATATTACTCTGGTTCTGCTTTAATCGGTATAGCTCTTGCCTGGGCGTAGCTAACTGCTGGTCTCTAATGGGAGACCGTCACATTCTCGTGATGTTTCTCTGGAACATAATGATGGCATTAGTTCATATTCGTAAGTTTTATGTCTCGAAATAAATGCCTAAATGGATAGATATATAAAAACCTTTCACCTAGTATTGAGTTGTTTAAGAATGGGAACTTTTAAGATTCATAGCCATGTCGCAGCAAGTCACAATACAATATTATAATTTTCATTTGAAATTAGCATTGCTGTACACATAAACTAGAGCGATTGAAGACCTTGTGCTAAAAGTGTTACGAAACAGGTTAAAAGGTTGGTGGTTGGAAAAAAAAACTGTAAAAAACATTTAAGATTCAGGTAAAAACAACAGTCAACACTGCAAGGGCTGTATAAGGTGAGGCTGTGTAAGGTATAATACTGCTTGTTGGCCGTATGAAATCAGGTATAAGAACGCAGTATGTATCTATCACAAGCATACTTTTCCGAACATGGAAATATGGCAATACACAATCTTGGAGGGACTGGGTTGGGAGCTGTTAGAGATTCGGAGGCTACACGCTAGGCTTAGATTACTTATGAAATTCAGATGAGTTTCAGTACGACACGGAAGATATTATTTTGACCCTTCGCTATATTTCTGGAACTGATGTAAGCGACAAAATAAGAGAGACACCTACGCTGCCGAAGTGATGAGTACAAAAATTTTAATTTCCACGCATCATTAGTGATTACAACAAAAACAGCGTGGCGCTAACATAAGACACATTGTAAACATAATATTCACTATTGTTCTCTACCCCCTCCTTTTCCCTTTCCTTTCATGGCTGGTGTACTCACACCCCCTGCCACAGACCTCTGCGGCGGTTTGCAGGGTAGTAAAAAGGAAAATTAGGTATTCAAGGAAATTGGCACAACTTTCACTATGACAAGCACCGAAATAGTTACGTATTGTGAATTTGCATGCGTAATTTTCATTTACCATATTCCCGTAACTCAGGAGCGTTACAAAGAGCGGAGAAACTGAGGTGCCACAACCTCGGAGGGGCCTCGGGTAGGAAACGAAATAGTGGACAGAAGACATGGAAAATAATATCAACTTCGTCTTTTAAATATAGTTGGTAATTGTCTATTTCATTTACACGTTAAAGCTTGGGAACTTAGCTATTTCTCCTTTGTTAGAACTCATTTCGAGTTCGCTGCCATTATTTGAGACCCTAATGGTACTGGATCAGTTTCCAGGATAGAACGTTTGCAGTGAAGATCAGTTAGATATGTAAAAGGTCGTTTTATTATGTTACGAGCCGAGGTCGTGTTATTATGTTACACTACCTAGTCTGAGAATCGATTTCAGACCATCGGTTAAAATTCCGACTTATTCTTTTAAGTAAGTTCCTGGCCAATCTAATTGCTGACGACTTCCAAAACCATTTATAAAAACCGACACATAAAAGACAAAATGAGCATAAAATTACGTAATTTTACTGCAGAAAGGGCCAGTTTTAAATGTCACTTTTTTCCCAACGAAAATAATCTATATTAGCTGTCATTTAGGTTTTATAATTGGGTTTTTCGACAGGTCGTTTTGCCAAATTGGTTGATTTGCTGTCTAATGTTTCTGTATTAATATGAGCTGTAGTAATAACATCAAGTAACGCATACCTTCTGTGCAACTCTTCATATATCTCTGCATATATATGTATTTGCATAATTAATAAATAGTACTCATACGTTCCACAAAATTGGGAGCATAGGTATTATGTCGAGTGAAATACATCCCCTGTCAGACTCCCATGAGGTGGCTCGCACGTTTCTTAGAAGTACCTATGTGAAATCTAGAAAGATGGCTTTATATATTGGACTTACATCAATAGCATTACTTAACCTAAAAGTCGCTAGCTTGTAGCATTTCGATGTGTAAGGACGAACTTCTCGGTAGAATATCGACCAAAGTTCGTACTTCCACTGGAAAAAGATAGCCTTCTATTTTGCTCGCCAGTGGCATTTCGAGTCTGCGATAATGTTAAAAACATCCGGATTAAATACTTATCAATGAGCTCAGAGCGGGGATAACAAATCAAAAAATCAAATTAATTTGCCGGTGGAGGACTTGTTTTTAATATTAAAACTTATACTTCCATGGAGATGCTTTTTGCTGTTATACAATACATTAAAGAATAAACTAGTGAAGGTTATTGCCTTGAATAATAAGGAATAAAATAATTCCAAAACTGACAACCTATAAATAATACATATTTTCACAGTTGATTTAATTTCAAATAGACTAATTATTCCACGGCTTCCGGGGAAACTCGATGAGCAAACGTATTGGTTATCGAAGTACGAAAGTACTTGACACTGTTGACTGTAGAAAAAACGCCAAGAATAAGCTCAGTAACTTCCATAGAATTTTTATTTTAACGAATAGGTACACATTTATATTATTTTATCAGATATATTTTATATTAGATTTCGTAGAACAGTGGACATCATCAGCTGATGATCCCGACTATAAGACGAAACCTGGTCGTAATAAAATAAAATTTCTATGGAAGTTTAAACGTTTTTTCATGGTGTTTGTCTTCCATTCCACATCATGAAATTTCACAAGTTTGTTTCGGAGACAGTTTTATGCTTGACATGACCACATTCATCAGTTTACTTCCGTCATTATTTTTTCAGAAAGACTGGAAGTAACGTATAGACAGAACTAAGTCCTGCAAGCAGCGATACAGATCGAGACATCGCTAGAAGTTAAGGTGCTCATCCACAGAAGTTACGGTGGCAAGGCCGATAGTCGTGGGCCATTGAGTGCACATTTTAATAGTAATTTTTCAGGAAAATCGAAAAACTACTAAGACCATATTTCACATGAGTATATGTGTATATGCGGTGGAACTCACCATACATGCAGTAATGGAAATTATACGAAAGTTATATTTTACGTTTTTACTTTAATTAAATCTATTTATAATTATGGCATATGCTATTGACAGTTTTCGGCTCAGAATTTAAAATACAGACGATAACTATATTTAAACAGTTTTTTTCGAACTCTGACTCGGCATTATAACCTGCTATTTGTTTTAAACCATAATAGTAAAGTAAAACGTATTATTCGACGTTTTAAGAAAATCTGTGCGAAAGTTATCGAATCATTGCGAAAAATATCTCAGGTATCATTACTGAAAAAAAAACAAATCGGTAAAATGCAATTTTCGCTTTCATCACAGATATCACTAATAAGAACACGTGTACTACCTACATTGTTTCGCACAATTGTGTGCATCGACAAAAATCGTCCCAGCCACCTTATCTTCCGTATGCGAAGCCGTTGTGAAGAATCAACCTCGGCAGGGCGTGGTGACTTGGTGAAGCTCCCTTCGGGGCATCGACGTCGTCTCGGCCGGAACAAAATGGCGACAGCGACACGCGCTCGCATTCATGAGGGGCGCGAGACCGACGGAGGAAAGGTGGAGGGGGTTGTGGTTGAGGGAACAGAGTGGGAGAAAGAGGAGAGGAATGATGGGGTGGACGTGGGGAGGTAGGGGAAGCTGTTTTTGGGGGGGGGGGGTGGGTTGAGGGGTGAATGGGGTGGAGGCTGCAGGCAGAACTATTTCGTACAAGGGAGAGTGGTGGAGTTCACAGGACCCAGTGGGGTGGTCAGTATATGCCGACGAAAATTATTTTACGTGAATTTCTCTTGAAAAGCCCCCTAAATTTGTTCCATTTGGCAAGAAAACTAATTGTGTGATATATAGCTCTCGCGAAACCTTATGACGTTCGGATGCGTGGCGTTTGTGTTTTCCACGTCATACAAATTCCATTTTTTTTAAATGAACTCATACATGGCACAAACGCCATGTCTTCGCTTTCCTCTACGTCCCTTTTTCCTACCCCTTCCACAAAAATTTACCCCTCCACGACGTCTTCTTCTACACATCCGAACGCCATAAGCTTTCGCGAGAGCTGTATGATGGTATTCGGATAAAGGGCTACGGATAAAACAAGCATAGGATCTACAGAACCATAGCTAAGGCTATAACAACATATAACAGAGGTCTGGCCATTGACAGAAATATCAGAAAGAACTCTTAGAGCGGTAGAGATGGACTTTTGAAGAAGAGCCACAGCAATATCTCAACAGGATAAAGTCTGGAATAGTAGAATTAAAGAAATAATGGACGTGTCGAGATATTTCAGCTGGAAATCAGCTGGAATGGTGTGGCCAAGTCCAACGAATGGAAACTGATAGGCTACCAGAACAAGTCCTCAGGTGGACCCCAATTGGGAAAAGGAAAAGAGGAAGACCCAAGGGAGGCTGGATGGAAGGGATTAAAGTAGAGATAGGAAAGAGAGGTGTTGAAGATGAACAATTGAATGACCGAGAGGAATGGAGTTTGGGATTCAGAAGACGCCGTATAGCGATATTAACCGATATGTATACGGACAAAGGGAGAACGTGCCGCATCGCACTTATGCTTTTGAAATTTTGGCTTATTTTGCGATTTTCCGGACGTGCGAATTCCACAATCGAAAAAAATCATTCGCCCGGACAGCGATTTGAACCCAGATTCCTTTAGAAGAAACCTCCCCAGTTTATATTTGAATGCTGGGAGTGGATGGTGGCGATCGCAATTAGACGGGAATTTTTTTATTCTGAATATGTGCCATGGCGAGTAAAGTTTGTCAATGTACGGTGCTAAGTGTTAACAGGTGTTCAATTTAAGTTGAATATGGATGCTGGCGGTACCTATGAACTCTGTTTAATAAATAATCTATAATTGTAAAAAGATATCTTTGTCCGGTTTCGTTCCTCATATAATAGGCATTTCGTTGCACTGTATTGTCTTTGGATTTTGACACCCTGGAAGGAGTAAAAATCATTATAGAAGGCGAAGATTTGTTTTCCTATCATCGTTATCAGCAGCAGTCATCAATCCGAAGATTGGTTTGCAGCAGCTCTCTACTCCGCTCTCCTACCAGCCAAACGCTCTATTCTCACATAATTCTTCACTTTGACCTCCTTCATAAGTGACCTATATATTCCATTCTATATTTTACTCTGCAATTCTTCCCATATGTTTCTCATACCATTGTTGCTTTCAATAGGCTGCTGTGTCGACTAATTTTCGTAGTTTGTATCTTAATACTGTTCCCTATCCCGTCGTATCCGCGGATATTGATGAAGGTTTGTGAGTGTTATGTTTTTTTTACCTGACCATTTTACTAGCCCGATACAGAACCCTCCTTCTTTGTTCCTTAAGAAGAATATACGGCAGCAAGAACTGGAAAATTAAAAAAGTAAACGAAAACATTAAAAACATCTTGAATGAAAATTTTAAGTAGTGCTGCTGGCTATACACGAACGGACAGAAAAAGAAATACGGACATAAGGTAAGAGCTCGGCGTACCCAAGCATCAACGGAGTGATACGAGAGTACAGAAATAGATTGAGAGAACATGTAGAAAGAAAGGATGAAGTAAGAATACCTGAACAAATATGGAACTATACTAAGAGAAGCAGAAGATCTCTGGGACTTTCAATAATGAGATGGAAAGAGCAAGACTGAAGACGGTCGTAAAAAGCTGAATGCCTGATTCTTGCAGGAAAAAAACAAGAAGAATGTTCATATTAAAAGAACAAACGTTTCAGTTCCTACAAACTTTTGTTTTGTTTATTTGTTTGTTCTTTTTATATAGATATCTATCACTCAATTACTTAAAAATTCACTTCGTGGACGTTGTAAACCCATATCCATATTACCAAAATCCACAACGTACGACGATGCCAAAGCACGGTGAAAAGCGTTGTACAAATAAAAGTTCTGTGGAAAGGTACGTTGCGTCTTAAAAATATGGATATCCATCGTTTCCACCAATTCGGCCTTACACCGTAAGCTTTATTAAGAAGAATATTGTTCTTTGACGGCCTACGAGTGCCATCGGTTAAAGCATTAATTGTTTTGACAAGGAAAACGCAAAAATATGGATTTGAGCACATGCTTGTTTCAATTCACACAGTCCCAGTGTAAACTGCTGCTTGTGGAAATGGGTGGAGCGTGGTGTGGATGTAGTAGGGCCTCGCGAAAGGGGAGTTTTTCTTTTATCTTTTAAAGAGATAAAAGAGATGGATGTATGGGGGGCGGAGGGGGGGGGAAGAAGCCACAGCACCACGACACCCCAAAAATGTCGCCGTTGCGCATGCGTCGAAGAAGGCAGAGGGGGAGGCTGTGTCGGAGGGGAGGGGGATGGGAAGGTGCGAGGGTTTTGGTTGGTCGGTGACGATGGGAGGAGAGGACAAAAAGGATTGCTTGCTTGTGTGTTTGTCTGAGGGGATGAGGAGACGGAGGCGTGTGAGGCGGTGGGAGACGGGCGTGTGTGAGGCGAGGCGATGAGCCAGCCCCCCCAACCCCTAAACCCCACCCCCCGCACCTCCGCAAGAGCCGAAAAGGGGGAGCCGGATGGTGCGGGAGGCAATTCTCCTTCGGGTGCGGCCGAAGCGGGGAGGGCGGATTATAGCCGACCCGTAATACAACGATCTTAATTCAATATTTTTTGTCCTCAATTATTCGATATTTTCACATCGACGTCTAGAAGTTTTCATGCCGACCAAGTGCCGAATAGAGCATATAATTCATTCAATACATTCAGGTTTACGCCACAAAGTAATACTATACTATACGAATACAATTCATTAATGAAATGAAATAGTTTGTCCTTTTTTCAATGAACGTGAGAAATTTAATTTAAAAAATGATCGAAATGGTCAAATAAAACCAAAGATAAATTTCACTCTTACGCACGCATTTCGGTCATCCATTTGACTATCGAAAGATGGCGTTAAAATCTCGTAAACACCAGAGTCCTCTGTATTGCCGGTAATACACATGAGGGAGTAGTGTTGAGAACAGCCATCCAGAGGACTCTGGTAAACACTAAAGCCCTCTATTTAAATATAGGGCTTTAGTAAACCTGTGCGTGTTGTCCGAAGTTCCAAGTCCGAGTCCAACTTACTCTCTTCATGAAAGGACGTGTGAAACTTCTAAGAAGGCTCAAATCACATTCGAGTACCGGCTAGTATATTAGCTCTTGTGCTGGATCAAATACCGTGAGAAACAGGATTAGATAATAACTGAAGAGTGACATCAGTTAAATCAGTTTTTGTTTTAACAAAAACGAAAAGATGGATTTCGGTATATGTACAGTGCAGAAAAGTACAAAGTATATTATTTCAATAATGAATACTAATTGTCAAAACTAAAACAAAGTGAATCTAAAAATCTATGAAGTTTAAAGCAAAGTACGAAAGTAGGATACAGGCCAAAAATATGGTAATAGTGATATCATAGCGCAATCAAAAAGATACCTAAAAGTACATAACGTTGTTGTGAACTTTTACTATGGACTGAGTCGATTTGCTATGAGTAAATAATGGATTTCTGTCTCATGCGGAAATAGTAAACAGTTTCAAATCGACGCGGAATATAAAACCTCAATTAAAAAGCAAACAACAAAAACGTTCTATGATATATTTTCTCACCAATGAAAAGCCATAACGAGTGAAATTTGTAGTATTAATAGAGCCCCTAGGCAATTTTTACAAACCAAAATTGATATAAATCTTCCGCATTTCATCAAACCATGTTCATCAACTAATTAGAAAAAGAAATATCTACAAATAAAAACAACGGCGATAAAAAAATAGCAAAATTTGAGCAGCATTATCTCATCTTCAGATCTCTGCAGCACTAACGGGAAGTGGCCAATTACCGACAGGTTTTTCTTTCTGCTATACATACACCATGCGAAGAGCGATACAACACCTAAATTATATCATATGAAAAATTCGTTATTTTCCATGAACTCAAACCGTAATTTCTTTCGAAGCATTTCGACGAGGGTTTTCATTATAAATTACCAAATTGTACAAGTACTCTACCTCGTCACATTACACGAAGGTATAAATATGTTGAATAAGAATTAACGCACGTACGGACCAGGAGGTAAAAATTTTTGACCAAATTGAAGTCAATAAAAAAGAAATTTGTTGTCCTGGATTTTTAATGAAATTTCAACCCATAATGTAGCCTTGGAGGACAATTTAAAAGAGCATAGGCATAAAAAAAACGCAGAATGGCAAAGATAAGGACGCTGTTAAGTCAATAAAAACAAATCACGCTCTTTCGCTCAAAATGTACGAACACTTCGTATTATCTTTATAGCCTCTATTACATCATCACCAACTTACGCGAATGGCTAAAAAAAATCATAAAAACTATACAAACAGTAAGAATATATAAGTAAACGTAATGGGACCACGGATATTGCTTAAGTATTCGTGGTAAAAACTCCTGAAAAGAGACTACAATTAACTAGGGCCACCACTTTCCAGCATGTGAAAGGGGTACCCACCACGGGGGAATACTCGGGTACGTCATCTAACTTTTTAAGAACAATTCTTTCAATATTTTAAGGGTCATAAAATGTCACTTAAATTGATAACTGCCAACCACGTCTGTTGAACGTATCCCTGCGGAATATTAATCGCACACGGGGTGCAAGGCTTTTAGCAGACTTAATGTTAAAGTCCTAACACGTGAGAGAGATAACGCTCAGATTGACTGCAACAGGAGATTGAAATTCAAACTGGAGTAAACAACGTCTCGTTTCTGGAGGGTGAAAATAAGAACACATTCCGAGATATGACCTGAGTTAATTTAGAAAACCTTGAAATGCTCAGGAATGTTCACTTAAAAAAGTTAAGCATGAATAGTGTTGGACTGGTAAGTCATTACCAATCATTTAGGGATATTAAGGGTGAGCTGATCGTAGAAATTAACGAAAATATCACGCTTCAAACAAATTATTTAGGCCATTCAGAATAAAATGATTAAGCGGAATGAAATATATTAAGAGGTAACTAAACGGCACGATTCCATTCCAGTATGAATGATAAATTAGAAGACCCTTAAATTGAGTAATATTTGCTCTTTAACTTGCATTTAATTGCTTCATGCAATACCATGGGTTGGCAAGGGTAGGCGATAATTAACAGTTACTCTAAGGATCTTATATTTTATAGCAATAGGAAGTGAATTACCATTTTTACCGTTTTAATGCCTACAAATTTGTTATAATGGTTTTATATGCATCGGCGGCGTTAAGATGTCAAGGCAATCACTGTACGTGAATCAGTGTAGGTATATCTTTTCAGAATAACATAAATAGGTTGATCCTTAAACCTATAATAATCGTCTACTTACTGTACACTCACGGGGATGGGGGTATCCATTACTGATGGCGAAGCAACAAAATAGCGAGTGCCAAACATTTATTTGTAACTGGGAAAGAATTAGAGATATCGAAGCGGACAACGTACCATTCAAAAGAAGAAGGTCAAAATAATTAAATGCAAGTCCATTTCGCAGTTGATGACGTCGTTATACAAAATGTGATAGCCGTCAAGTATGGAATAACATCAAGTGTCACCGCAGCCTTAAAATTTGTCTACCTCGCCGTAAAACCTTGAAATAGAGTTCACCATTGAATCGCTTTCAAAGCTTTTAGATCTTTATTAAGGACTAGTTGAAAATCCAGCTGAAAGAGGCTATAATATTGGTGAAATAGCCAAAAAGTAATGAATAAAGTAATATGTTAAATAGAAATTAATGTGTGGTTTTGCATTTTAAAAGAAACCAATACATGTTATAATGGTAAACAATATATAATATCAAAATTTCCGAGGTTTATTTGTGTACAACATTTTTGGAGAAGCATGTGGAGCTGTTACTAAGCAGTTTCCCTTGCGAGTATTTTTAAAAATGCATACGCCCGAGCCATGCGACAGTTATTGGAGAACGTATACGGGAGATAGCTCGCCATCTATTGGCGTACATCTGAATCACTACGTCTAGCAATTGAATCATACGTACGTACTTGTACCCTTTTATATAATAGATAATCTTGTAGGAAACATACCTACTGAATTCATCAACATTAGAAAAAAATGAGAGATTTGATTTGAGAAACATTGAAATTTTGGGCATTTCAGGGATAACACAAAAATAAGAATGAGAAACGCCAACAGAAAGAGATTACAAGATGTAAAATTATTGAATCACTCCGAGAAGCCCAAACGTTCATAAATGGAAAGATCCAGAGAACTATATCCCTGACTCATAAGAATACTTTAAGCACAGTAAACACCTACGGCAACGTCGAGGACACTACATGCTAGTCCTCCTTTTTTTTTAGAGATATTTATGATCTAGAGCTATCAAATGATTGAAATTTCTTTAAGTGCAACAACCCCTTATTGATGATTGAGTAGACTAGGAAAGGGTACATCTCGAGAGATCCACGAGGCACTATCGAAATTGCGGCATCGCGGAAGAATAAATAGCCGCAGTCGGACTAGGAGGGGTCAAAAGATGATTTCCCCCGGGAGGGTTGACGATAAGGGGTTGGAGAAGGTTGACGCTTGGGGGAGGGGAGGGTGGTCGAAGGGAGGGGGGGGTGCAAGTGGGAGGTAGGTTGAGAGGCGGTGGGGGGGGGGGTGGCATTCAATGGTGCGTGAGGGGCAAAGGATTGATATGGGGGTTGTAGGGGTGAGGAGGAGGTGGCCAGAACTGTTGTGACGGAGATGTCTTTGTTGTTGCGTGCCCCGGCTGTACCCTGTGCAAAAGTTCGGAAAATGCGGCGACGACAACCGAAAAATACCGTATTACCCGGCTCGTAGGACCCACTGTGATGTATCAGGTTACTTTTAAGAAGGTAAGTATCATAATCAACAACCGTCAACGTTAAAAATTCATAGGAAGAAAAGTTGTTGGCGACCAAGCTTGATATCGTTCTCCTCGGCCACGCGCTCGTTCGTGGTTGAGTTTTCGGCTCCGGCAGAAAACGAACAAGAATACAAATGAGGTGGAAAAACGGGTAAAATATCAAGACCAGCTATTTGAACTTCGGTAAATGTACCCCGGACACACTGTGAGCCTAGTAGTCCTTATTATATTTTCTTTACATTTACATTGCTATGAAAGATATATTGATAAATTTAATGAAGAAATAGTATTTGCATTTATTAAGTGAACGCTAGTTTAAGGTAATTCGAGGAGATATTAGTCTTGATTTTCATTTAAATATACATTTCATGTATAGACGGGATTCTTCTAACTTTTTGCATAGATTCTTTTAATTTATACTATTTAGATTTTATAAGACTTCCGAACTTCTGGTCGAGCGTTGGACCCGGATGTAGGTAAAACTAAATTCCGCAACATCACGCCTGATGCTTCTCTTCTTGTCCATTTTCTAAATAGTATGGATACTATAGGTATGCATGTTGAAAGTTGATTTGATGGCACTCACATTTGAGAGGTAGCATAATCGAGGGGGACGTCATTTTGACGGGTATTAACTAGTTGATAAATAATAACCTAAGTAATAAAAACCAAATTATCCATGTACCTACCAAACATAAGAAAGACCTTCACAAGATACTTGTAAAACACACTTTAAGGTAGCGACTTAAACACTAATTTTTCGTGAACTGTAGTACCTATCTTTATTTTTACTTTCGTACTTTTTTGTGAATTTTGGACTGCTATCTCTTCACATAAAATATATGAATTCATAGAGCCCTGAGGAGGCAAAATACATTGTTCGAAACGTCGACTATGGGGTAAGTTACATCCCTTAATTAAAAAAACAAGACCTATCATCTCATGGCAAGATAAATATGTATTAGAGCTATTCGCCTTAGAATTCCGGAGTAAAAAATGAGCTCATGGTGGAGAGTGTATTTTTGCGTCACTGTCGAAACGCAGTGAAAGTTGAGAGATGGGCAGGATGGGCACCTCCAACACGGCAACGCAAAATCTGATGCATGAAAACATAGTTTTGAGATACGTTCTCATGCAGCAATTTTGCGTCGTTTTGCCGCTGCGTGATGTGATGCAAACACAACCTGTTTTCATGGCAACGGCAGCATCGGATGAAAACAGAAGCAGTGCTGGAATACAGTGATGCGTTCCGTCTTCCCAACCTTTCTTGTACATTGTGGAGAATCTTTTCTGCGGAGTTTCTGAAGAAAAAATGGATGCTCACGAGGAGCATTGGCGAGGTTGCTCGCAAATTTCAACTTTTGTCAACAATCTGAAGAAGACCCGCAATTTCCAGGACAAGAAACACGTGACCAACAAATGACAGGCTGAAAGCGTCCTTGCTTACTCCTTGCCGCAACTCCGGCGACGCAAGCTGTGTCGGAAGTTGGAGGATGGGCAAATCGGAAGGTACACGCAGCCTGCGTTGAAAATCTCGCTTCTGATTGGCTACGCAGTGTTCGGCAACGCAAAAACGTCTGCAAATAAAGAAACTTTACCCTTGGCCCACCAGACGCAGGCCAATTTTAGAACGCATTTTCGAGTAAACAAAGTGCGTGCCATGGGCCGGTAAGTACGACACTTTGAAAGGAGAATGGAAAATGACCTGAGAACGATACTGTATTGACCTTTCCATTTGTTATTGATGGGAGCTTTCGATTCAAGGTGTTGAAGCTAGCGCAAATCGCATTACATTGGCGCACTTCAGCGCTGCCAAAAGACAATGAACGGAATGAAGTGAACTGTCGAAACGTTTGCTAGACTCTCGGTCGGTAATATTCAGTGGGGACAAAAAAATCACGTTCTATTGTTCCATAAATAGTAAACAAAATACTTCACCGCTACGAAGACGGGAGCTTCGCACTACCTGCTGCACTTATTTTTCTGTTATTTGATAGTATTCCTTTATTTTGCGTCAACATTTTATATCTCTATTCTATGGTTATATTGAATGCTTGTATCTTAATCTACCATTTGACAAGGGATTAGGTGGAAGAGCGAATCTTGGGTCTGCAGCTTGCCCCTGTAATAAAGCCACTTATCTATCATTCATCTATCTATCTAAATCATCAACTCATACACGACCAAGACGGCCGAGAAATTTTTGGTTGGTTCTTTGAGGGCGGAGATCGACAACTGAGGACATTCATGCCGTCGAGGGAAGGATGGGTAGGTTGGCACGAGCAGTAATATTCAGGGAATTGGAGGAAGAGTGAAGAGATACCCGGCATTGGCCATTGCGTACTCTAAACGAAAGGCGCTAAAGGGTCCACAGTTTAACGCCGCATCTGATGGACAGAGCACGTACTACACATGCAGTTTCTGCAAGTAGAGATCGTGATTCCCCTGAAAAATTTTCGCCACCGCGGGGATTAGAACCTGGGGCCTTGAGATTGAAAGCCAACGATCAATCCGCCATACGAAACCGACCCCGATGAAATTGATTCTCATAAGTTCAATGCAAAGCATTTTTCTATTCAATGACGGTTAGGAACCATTAAATACACTATCAACCCTCAGAATCCGTAGATAAAACTGGAATTAGCATTCATTTAAGGCACGCAATTATTAGTTATAGGTAACCTCCAAGCAATGATTGAGAATCATGATGGTGAATGGTATGCTTTGGGGTAAGTATTCAATCCAAAAATTTTTTCTAAATTCGAGCCTGAGTCCTGGGGTGTCAAATTAGTACCCTGGCCACCACACAAACCTGATATCCGGCTACGAAGAGGCGCGGGGAAAAGCAAGCCTTGGAGAAGAAACATTCCACCCTCCATTGAAAAATCGACCATTTTTCAGGGCCGTGTGTAGGTAGGGTGGGGTGGGGGTTCCAGGGGCGGCGGAGGGAGGGGGGTGAGGGCGACGGCGGCGCCGCCAAGTCCCTGCGGAATTGGACTGTTGGGTAAGTGGGAGGGGAAGGGAAGGGGAATGGGGGGGGGTGTGGAGAGGGTAGGGTAGGGTGTGGAGGGTAAGGGGTGGTGGCGGTGGAGTGGTGCGGGCATTAGACGCCGCAAAGGGAAAGAGGTGCACGGTCTCCCACTCCGCAGAAGGATAGAAGAAATCAATATGGATCTCACAAGTCCCATTCGCCGACTCTTCCGTTCTTCCACCGTTTCCCCTCGTCTTGAGGTTTCATTATTATTTTGAACGCAAGATGGGAGTACTTTTACACCGACAAGGAATATTTTGCACCGAATCTACCGGTCATACCAGGCTTTCATTCAAGAGAGTAAATATCATGTAGGTACATCGAGTTGGGTTGAAGAATTTTCCGCAGCTACTTGAGTCGTTAGCTCCTATTTTCCGGTACAGCCACTGGTGTCAAGCCTTGTCTCAGTTGCAGGTTCGACCTGATCCTGCAACTGTACGGAAAGTTCACATGCAGCTGTGCCGGAAGTTGGGATCTAACACATCATCCAGATTCCTACAGTGGCAGACCCTTATCTAACTACACAATTCCTTTCTTCAAACTTTGCATACGTCCTATCTCTCTTCATCCCGTCCATAAAGCATATTCTGTTAATTCCCCTACCTCGCTTACCCAATACTCCCTTCTATCACGGCCTTCAGCACCACTCCGTCCCTCATTAACCGTTCCAACCACCTACTCAACCGAAAGAGCGTTTTCTTTTGCCTTCAGTGTGTTAGTTAGGGAAATTCCAATCATGAGAATGTACTGTGTCAAAAGATGTAGCAAAGTGCTATGATAACCACGCCCTCTTATGGCTGCTACACTAAACTACATCGTGAGTCCCAATGAATAAATTCATGGAGTTATCATGGTACAACAAATGTATCAGCATCAACCCATCTCCTCCATAGGATATAATTTGCTGATGAAACCGACGCATGTGATTTTACCCGCTGCATGGGATACTTTTCCTAAAATTAAGATAAATAGTAAATTTTAAAATGTTATTTTCACCAAAATATAACATATAATTAGGCTTCTGGTAATATTTAGCTAATATTTACAATGAATTTCATTTTAAAATGCTGGCCAGTGCAACTTTCACGTCTTTCCGTTTTGAAAAACCCCATTGCCATTAAAAGTAATTTCATCTTATGCCATCGGTTACAATGGCTGTTCGTCAATAGGTAATATAGCCAAAGGGCACATGCCCATTCGAGCCTAGCCACACATGCGGAAGAATGCCATCCGAAGGAGAGTGCTTCGAAAAGATTGCTTTGGGTTATGGGCTCTATTTTGAGAAATGCCAACCGAGAATAATGAAATTCCAAACAGAAATTCGAAGGAAAGTGCCTACGATATATCATGCAATGACATTAGATAAAGAAGGTAGATACCGAAGAGTGCCAAAAATAAGCATTCAAAAACATGGAAAATTATTTCAAAACCTAATATTCTATAATGGTGACAACACTTTCAGGTATTTCGCACGAAATTCTCCTCTAATCATCATAGAGCTCATATCCGAAGTTTATTTAACTATTTCAGCAATTTTTAGAAGCGTGAAGTAATGTATTCGTATAGCAATATAGATGACGCAAAAATTTAATTTTCATGACGAAACTTCTCAGCAACAAACTAAATACAGTAGAACTCCAATTATCCGGATCAATTGGGACCGGAGCCCATCCGGATAATTGGATAGCTCACACAAAAAGGTAATTTCCTTGAAAAAAAAAACTAAGTGAATGTAAAAAGAATTAATTTAGTGATTACAAGAACGCTAAAGAAACGTATGTACTGTAATAAATACCTGTCGAACAAAACCAACGGCATAAAAGATTCAATTCACGTTCCGAATAGCCTATTGCCGTGACTGTAAAAAGCCGCTTTTCGAGGAATTTTTCCCCTAAAAACGATTCGGGTAATTGGCGATCCAGATAATTGGAGTTCGGATTCAATTGTACCGTGTAAAACGGCAAATTGTGCTAACGCTTGTGCGAATATATGAATGACTGAACGGAAAATAGAACCTGTTCTAATTCCATTCAGACAATCATACAATTTCGATTCGGTTTTATTCAACAGATGGCGCAGATATGGCGAAAACTGTGGTGCCTGTGTTACGATTGAAAATAAAGTTGTTTATAAAAAGGGTTAGCACTTTCCCGTCGAATAATATGAGTAACTATTATCCTGTGTATATAATCTTTAATGAGTAAACTCTTCTCGGGCTCTCCACAGGTTCAAACTATTCATATTTGTCGACGTTTCGAGAGACGACTCGTCACTTATTCTCTAGGCAAGAATTAATTACGTCGGCAACTATGAATAGTTTGAACCAGTGGAGAACCCGAGAAGAGTTCACTCAAAGTTGCTCAAATGTTTACATCGTCATTTCGTCGAAAAATTTGGTGTTCTGATTTTTCAGTGTAATCGCGATCTTTGGGCTTTTGTCCTTTTCCCCAAAGTTATGACTGGTCGCGTCCTCAAGTAGAGTTCTCGATATCCCGCATGATATAATAATAATATTATTTCTGTTGGTTTGCAAGTAACATAGAAATCGTCAAAAAATACATTAAAACAATAGTACAAATACGAGGGAAATTTGGAGGGACTAAAGAAGCGTGTCCCGTGTTCCACTATACCACTTGATAATAGCACTTTGTCACACACACAAAATAAACTTACGAAATGAGTCTATCAAGAGTGGAGATCCGGCGAGAAACGTCAATGGCTTGTCTCACTAAAATCCAGAAAGAGAAAAAACGAAACTATGCAAAGGTTGAATATAAAGCCAGAGAGAAGAGTCCAAGAGAGCTTAGTCTAAACCGAGAGAATAATCAGTAGTCTGATGGTCAAGTCGGTGTTCCGAATTTCAGGTGATCAGCTTTTCAAGGTGTCAAATACGTGAGTGAAACATATGTTTATGAGTGAAACATAAACATGATAAACAAAACACTCGCGAATTCCGATCGATTTCTACCGCTAAATTCAACGAAAAATTGTGCGTTTGCACTCATCGTGTAAAGCGACATTCAGTCTGATTCAGTCGTTCGTACAATATTTTATTGCACACTTGACAGTACATGCGTTTGCACGATAGATTGTACAAATAATAATAATAATCTTTAATGTCCTGTCGGTTATACAAGTACAACATAGGACTTAGTCATACAAAAAATACAAACAAAAAATACATACAAAAGAGAAACAAGCAGTAAAATACAGACTACAAAAATTTATCACTCAAAAACTAATCAACGCTGAAGTAGAATTTAACAAATAAATAAATAAATAACAAATCAATGCACCGTGTAAAACGGCCTTAAGGCAAATCGGGGGAACAAAGATGGCGGACCGGACTCGCCCACGTGACAGCTTCAAGCATTGGCCACCATAGCAAGCGCCCTCTCCATCCCCCTCAGTGCAGAATATACATAAAATTTTACCTATTTAAGTCATTTTACGGTGGAACCAACGCTGTGTCAACGACTCAAAAAAGTCAGATGGCATCACCTTGAGCAGTTAAGGACCTCCGTGAATCGTTCACTGGACGGTAAAGAGGGAGAAAGAGAGAAGGACAATCATTCCGAATGGCCTGTCAAGAATTTCCTTCGAAGGGAGAGCGTACGTATATATATATTTTTCTGACACGATAATGGGAATTCAACATTCCACCTGGCGGGAATGCAAAGAAGCCGCGGAGAGGGGTGCGGAGGTGCATTGCATGATACGAGTTACGAAGTCCATTTCCAAGAAATGCTTTAGCTCCAGAATTTCGCGAATGAGACCGCATTTCGACGAGACCGCTGGATGACTGGCGGGCTTTAAGGGGAGGTGACGCGACGGCTATTTTTCCTCATGCATTCCCACAACTATAGGGAAAGGAGTAGTTTCCGTAGAATCGGGGAGGGGTTGTGAGGGGCGAGGGGTGGGTGGGACTGGAATGGGATTTACAGATGATACTACACAGAAAAAAAGAACCAGATAGATTGGGCACAACCTGAGGCATAATAGGTTTTTGAATAATATAATGGAAGGTAAAATAGTGGGAAAAGTTCCAAGAGGAAGGTTAATGGATAAATACATAGACATAAATAAAATAAAGAGAAAGAGAACTAACAGGGATTAAGGGAACTAGCATTTGATAGGGTACGATGTAGGGCTGCAGCCAACCAATCCTGGTTTGAACAACCAATGATGATACATTTAATATGCTATACATACAAAAGGGATAAAAAAGGAGGAAAGTAGGAACACTTTTATCCAGTATTAACTTTATTTTAACGTTTTTACAAAAAAAGGGAAAAAGTGTAGGTACTCCTCTCCACTATATTGTACGGCACTGACAATTGGGTATGCCAGGTACAAACATAACTGTAGGCTGAATGCAGCGGGTATGAGTTATCTAAGAAATGCTTGCAGACAAAAGTAGGAGGGATAGGGTTAGGAATGAGTGAGTGATGAAATAATGCGGAATGGATCCTCTAGTAATGGACATGTTTGAAAGGAGTGTGCTTCGTTGGTTTTTTGCAAGTCGAGAGAATGGATGAGAGTCGAAGAACTACAGGTATTACTTACAACTTACAGGTATACAATAGTGGAGTGCAGGGCGTGCAAGGAAAGGGTAGACCGAGGAAGTCATGGGTAAATGTGGTGGGAGAGACTCATATTAGGATTCTTAAGAACAGGTGAGCGCGTACGAAGTAATGAATAAATTTAGGGGAAGCGAAAGACAGAATGGGCAGAATGGAGGAAATCATTACGCACAATGGGAGGCCCCACCATTCGTATCACCCTGCCACTCTCAATGATTCTGTTACCCCGCTACAGAATTCAGGGTAAGTGGGCAGAAAACGACTACAACTACCAAATATTTGGTAAAATGACATTTGATATATATGATAATAATATTTTTCATACCGTCACATTAACAACATCACAAATAAGCCGTCATCTACACGATAGCTGGAATATACTGCATGTAAATATGATGATAGTACTAATATTTTCCGTGACCTCACATAAACAATACCGAAACTAAGCCGTCATTTCAACGGTAACTAAATATACTCATCGAAAGCCCTGAGGATGATGGAAAAGTCCTCCATCGAAACTTCCGCGGAGATGAAGAACCTGACTCGGTCGGAAGCCCGAGAAAATGTTTTACTTTCACTTATTGTTAGATATACTTGCTACATCATTTCTAAAACTTTCCATTTCGACTTTAACGAAATTGAAAATCGATATTTCGTAACATCGAACCGTTGCTGTATTGTACATACCATGTACACTTCGTAATATCGATACTTCGTATATCGAGCAGTAACGAACCATCGTACACATAAGTACGCACAATGGGAGGTTCCCCCAAGTCGTATCATTCCGCCATTCTCACTGATCCACGAATATCCCCAAGGAAAATGCTGAGTTAGTGGGTAGAAAAGGTTCAAAACTGCCTATCAATCCGTAAAATAACAGGTGATGATGACATTAGTGCCACTGTACATACGAACAAATTAACAATACCACAATTAAACCATATTATTGACGGCGACAAGATGTATTTGCTGCACCATTCCTGAAAACTTTCCATTTAGACCCAAACGATAAGAAACATCTCGATTCGGCATCGATATATCGTTATATTGAACAATCGATCCATCTTAATTAAGCCCCAGATACACACAGGAGTTCTGTCCTATCTGATCGATTTATATCGAGTCGACTGATGTTCGACTCCACTTGGAACCACAACTAGGATGGCGGCTACTCCGTCCAAGTATCGAATTCCGCCACTATCGATGGCGAACTCCTATAGGAGTAGGTATGATACACGTCCAAGTTCACCTTTCAAGAGGACTCTTATAGGATTCAACTCTTGTGAGTAATCGCCGCTTTACGACGCATCGTAATATCGCACTGTCATAGAGGGGGGTGAGGACAAATAAGGGCATCCATATCACCCCGTCATTCTCACTGATCCCTAATACCCCTCAGGACCTTAAATCCCTTCCCACATCTCTTCCAGTATCCCCCTAGAATGCTTGCCTGCCTCCACCCTTCGACATCAACATCCTCACACCACCCGCTCCCTTCAGCAAACCAACCCTCCCCCACGCCCCTCACCCAACACCACAAGCGACACACACATCTTTCTATCGTCGCCGCCTCCCTTAGATCAACAGCCAATCGTCGTCACCTCACGTCTATCCCTCCATCACCCCTCCCTCTCCCGAAAACCTCCCCTACTCCCTCCCTCCCTCTCCACCCCTCCTCCCTCACTACTTCCTCCACCCCCGTCCACAAAAAACTCAACTTGCGCGCCGAGACTGCCTTTGGAGAGATGCATCGGTTGAGGGGAGGTGGGACGACTCCTACACGGCCGGGAGATATTCCAATTGGAGATTCGATTTTATGTATTTTTTCTGTACTGAAAATTGGACAAAATGCAAAATACTCACAATCGTATCGTGCAAAAAACATAATCGCATTCGATTTATGTGTCGGATTTGTTTTTAAGCACTGAAAACAGAAATGAGTACGAAAGTAATTTTTCGTCCGAGTCTCGCCTCTAATATTGACAATCACAGCAGTTTTCCCGGCAAATGCTTGTGGCGGAGCTAATATTGGCAAAACATGTTTTTTTCATCACGAAGCGGTGTTATATCGTGTGTGGTGAGCTTACCAGTACCTACTTTTAAAATGTGCTCCTGGACCAGGGAATATACGTTAAAATTAAATAAAGTGTATAAAAGTAAGGATGTTTTTGTCAAATACAGAATATTCTAATTATGAAAGAACGAGCAATGTAAAAATGCAATTTAGCTTCTCCATTTGCACCGGTCAGAAATAAAAACGGGAGTTATAGATCGTACGAAAATGTTCACCCAAGATATTCAGAATTCAATTGTGAGCAGTGTCGGCGCAAGCTATTTCACACGAGTGAGCAACAGTTCATTTTCCCGCCCCTAACAAAGACTTGATCAATCTATTGTGATTTTTTTGACCTCACATCAATTTTAGGGGTGTTCTAGGGTTCCAGGACGATCCTATTAACAATGCAGTTTCATATCACATCAGGAACTCGATATATAATCTTTAAGTACTCTCCAAGCTTCGAATTATACGAGGAAAGGTGTTTAGAGTCTGGATAATTTACAATATATACGCACATTTTGTCGGTTGGTGTCATTTCAACCGTGATTTTTGTGAAATTTCAGCCACAGTTCCATTGAATGGGTTGGTGACAATAATGCTATAATAAAGTGAGCCAGTAGAAAAATGTAAAACATTCACAGGAAGTAAAACCAATCATCATCATCAGTTGTCATTAGTTGGAATATTAGTTTGTAGCAGCTCTCCATTCCATTTTCCTCTCTGCCAACAGCTTCATTTCCGCACAGTTATTTACTTTGACGTCCTGCATGATTTGCTTGATGTATTCCATTCTAGTTCTTCCTCTTTAATTCTTCGCATTTAGTTTTTATTCAAATATCGTTTTAATTAGGCTTTTGTGTCGCAAAATGTGCCCAATTAGTTTGTCTTTCCTTCCATTCAGTGCTTTACCATACTACTTTTCTCTCCAACTATTCGTAAGACTTCTTCGTTAGTGATTCTCTCCGTCTATTGATCTTCATCATTCTTCGGTAACTCAACATATTCCATGCTTCCAATCTCCTTTTCTCTGCTGCTGCTGTTATTATCCATGCTTCACCGCCAATGATGTTGTGATATTTAAAATTCTTAATCCACATATGGTTTATTTCCTAAATTCAGTTCGATTTTCAGTAGGTACTGAAATAAAGTGTCGTGTAAAATGGTTTCAAGAGGGTGCAGGGGTGTGAGGGGAAAGTTCTGGGGAAGGGTCTTACCGTGATGGATGGCAGGGTGAATCCTCTGGCCGAAGGTGGGGTGGGTATAACCCCTGTCCATCACAAGAGGAGTTCCCGCACACCACCACACACGAGCAATGAGTGCGAAGAGGTTGATTGATAGGGCACCTCAAGAGCGACTCAGCCCCTCTTTTCCATTCCACCCCCTCCCCTTCTCATCCACTCTTCCCTCTCAACTAATCCAATCACCCCTCCATCTCCACTCTCACACAATCTTCCATCTCTATCCTCCGTTCTCCCCCCCTCCACATGCCCCATTCTACGAAGCAACCTCTTCCCCCATTCAACACTCCAAGGCTTCCCTATCATGTCTTCTTCTTGCGAGCCGACGACGTGTCTCCATTAGAGCGGTGGGAGTCCCGAACACTTCTTAAAAGGCTATTCATGCATCGTGATGGAAACGGATGCGAGACTGTCGGGCTCCATTGAGTGACGATTATGTCAAAGTCATGAGAGGCTCAAGTAGCCAATTTAGAAGGTAGAATACCACAATTAAGTTACTGGACATCCGACTGATGAGGTTATACAACAGCATTAAACCTAAGAGCCGTTTTGTTCGACGTAAATTTCAGGACTGAAAATCGAATTCAATTCAGTGTACTACTTTAAAAGTTTCGGATTAACATTTTCATACGATCCAACTCTTTGCTTCGATTTCTGACCACTACATGCGCAGAAGCTGTAGTGTTTTGCAATTGAAGTAAAATGCTAAGAACTTCCACGAAGTGAAACCTAAAACAGTACGTTCACTAGCTGTTGTGTTTGCTTATTGATCATAAATAAATAACTAACGCATTTTCTACCATGAAAAAACTTCCTATTTTTATACTCTATGATCAATTTTAAGGTAGCTTCTCTGGTCCAGCAGCACATTTAGAAGCACAGGAAAACCCACCACACCAGATATCACACCGTTTTGCGATGAAAACATTGCTTCGTTTATTCTAGCTCCGCTATAGGTATTTCGAGGAAACACTCGAGTCACCTACAGAGAAATTAGGATGTGAGACTTAGATTTAAAAAAATGGAAATTGTATATATTTCTGTTTTCAGTATTCAAAATTTATTTCAACGTATTCACCAAACACAATTGAGCGTTTTACACGACGCGATTTTTGGTGTGCTGAATTTGGTCATATTTTCAGCACTGAAATAAAACGGTCTTAGGTTCTCCATCAGAAGAAAAACCCATTTCCCATGTCCGAAACGGGGTACGAACCCGTAGCCTCTTGGTTGCTAGACCTGCGACTGGATTATGTCGATGGGCAAGTATATTGATCGAAAAACTGCATACAATTGTTGCCAAAGAAAGTTTTCAAAAGTTTACAAAAGGATTTCATTCTTCAATGGTATCCTTCCCCGAATTTCTATACAGAACGTAGGTTATCGAGTTTGTTCTCCTTTTAATTAACTATCAAAACGAATTTCTAACTAATAAGTGTCAAGAATGACGCAACCGTTTCAGGACGTCAAAATACATACCTATCTTATTTACGTATTTCATTTTAAAAATAAAATCAAGTAGAACTAATTAAAACGAGGAAAAGATGTAAGATTCGAAAAGGAAAAGATGTAAGATTCGAAAAGGAAAAGATTTCATATTCGAATCATGCAGCCAAATATCTCTATGCTACACTGGAGCGATGAGAATGTTTTATTTTTTATAAACATTTCATTTTGCAGCTACCCAGCAAATGGTACAAATAAAAAAATTAACATTGCCCCAAAAAACATGAGGGAGAAAATAAATGATAATCATGAATGTTTTGAAACAGTAGTCTTAGTAATACAGATTAAAATTGTTTGAATTAATAAAGTTACACCCGTAGACACTGAATGACCAATTAGGAAGATTAGTAGTACTATGACGCCACAATATCGATGCCATTTTCGGAAGCCTATAATATTAGAAAAAATGAAACAATTATAATCAACTACGCGTGATACCCGTTGATTAATTAGCTCTCGTAGCTACGCACAATTACAATTAATTTCACGCTTTGTCTGACTGGAGAGCGAAAGGCTCTCAGACATCGAATATTTGCAGTGGGATACATTTCTTAGCGGTCATGCGAGACAAACGAGGATTTTCTCACGCTTCGTAACATGCTCCAAGGAGATCTCTGGGACGGGAGGAGGGTGCTTGGACTGCCCATGCCGGTGGCATAGCAGGTGGAATTTCCTCCGTGGACAACAATGGAGGCAGAGGCTAGCCATCCCAACGTCCTCGAGATTAACGATGTGTTGAAAGCAGAAAGGGCTCCTCTGCGAAAAGGAATTAATCAAAAGTGGCGAGGGTCAAAGTGGATGAATAAGGAGGCTCTACCGGGGGATGCCTATATATTTAACAACTCTGGCTCACCGCTTTCACTCCTTTCTGAGATGCTCTTTCTTATTTGCACGTCTTCAAGTCGCCTTCTAACCCTACTCCCATTCTCCATAAATATTTCCCTTGATTCCTTCCAACCTTATTTACCTTCAAGTTGTTTGGAACGACACTTAGATCAGCACAGCACTTAGACATCAGTACTGAAATGAGCGCCGAACACTCGGAATCAAACGCAGAACTAAAATCGAATAAGATGCCTCGCAGCCCATGTTTACACGATGATAAATTCAGTGCGCAGTGGCGCGGTCCAGGCATTTGCTGAACTAGATGCAACCTAAATAAAATGCGCCATATTGTTCTGAGATATTTACTATATTGTTCACAAAACATTCGAAACAAGTTCCCGGAAACTAGTTCTGCAAGTCCCAAGAGCACATTTTCTCGATTACATTTCCCACAGTTCCTCCGAAGATTATTTTGGTAGATTTCAGCTCCGGCACCAGTTTTCTCTGGAAACACTCGAATCGCCTGCTTGCCTACGATTGGTGGTGGGATCCAAGAATCGGATTGAAAATAGGTATCGTACTAATTTCTGTTTTCAGTACTGTTAATGGAATTGGATGTTTTCATAGGATACGATGACACCTGTTACAGGGAAACATTTTACACATCCTGAATTCGATTCGATTTTCAGCATCTCGTAAAAGGGTCTTTGCCCATTTTACCAATATCTTTTAAACATTCACACATTTGCCAGACTCCCATATTGCCAAATCCTCTCACACTTCGTCTGCAATACTTGCGTGTCACCTCTAGCATTTGTTTTTCACAGGTAGCTTGGAGGATATCGGCTGCAGAACAAAGAAGATTGGAAGTAATGGAAATGTTGAGTTATCGAAAAATGATGACGATCAATGGACGGAGAGAATCGCCAATGAAGAAGTGCTACGAATAACTTAGAATGAAAGATATTTAATTAAAACTCTACGACGTAGAAGAGGAAAACTACTTGGATGATTGGAGTCTAAACCTTTTATGTGCCGTCAGATATGCTACAATAAACGATTTTAAATAAAGTTGTGCATTCCGGTGAATGGATATTTGGCGGATTTTGTATTTTATTTCAAATTTTAAGGTTTTTTAAGTGAAGGAGAATGTTTCAGTTTGATTCCAGGCCAAATTTTCATACCGTAACCTTGGGAGAGGCTTATTACCGAGATGCAAGCTCGATAGTCAATGGAGTTATCTATGAGCACAGATGAGGTTCCTGGAAAATTTACTGGTGATTCTTAGTATCTTCCGATTCCATCAGGTTATAATTAAAACGTGTTCCGTAAGCGAGAACGAGAGATAAGCGCGAGAATACGTAAAACATTGGGAAAATAGTGTATCTCCATCAAATGCAATGCTATTTTCGTGCAAAACTGGTTATAAGAAGCGAATTCTCCCAATGACATTGAAAGGTAATAAAGTTTATGCACCTATTTGTTAGAGTTATTAGCAAATTGCAACAATAGTTGCAGTAAAAATGCGCTAATTCAATGGAAATGACACTGAAATCGTCTCCCACAGCTGGAAAAGTGTTCATTCCAAGCATACTTGTCACAAAATCAGTATGTTTTGTACCACAATATTTTGTTATAGTAGCTAAGACATTATCTTGTGTTTCATAGCAGCTAAGCGATGTCATTAACTTCATCATCACTCATTAACAATGTAAAGGAAAGGGTGAAATTAAGAGTACTTTAAAACAAAGTATTTTTTACTCATTCCGTAACGGTGGAACCCACTTAAGAATATAATGTGAGCGACTATGTAATAAAAAACTACTGCAATAATTGAAGTCAAAATGCGTTGATTCAATGAAAATAACCTTGCAATATGCTCCCTCAGTCAGAACAAGGGTCTAATTAAAATATATTCGTCCAATAATTTGTCGCATTTCTGAGTTCAATACTGACTGCAATACTGAAAGCAATATTCTGTACGTTAATTTTGTTTTTATAATAGGTAAGACATGCCACGTGCCATCATTTAAAACAATACTGTGGTACCTCGACTTACGAACTCAATTTGTTCTCATCCGTGTTTCGCATCTTGAAACCCAGTATTCCACTTTACTAATCGGATAGCAATCTGTTCACAGATCACAAATTTAGTTCATTAGTGGAAATAAAAGAATCCCCAAGGCCGTAATCTTAATAGGGCACGGGGAGTGAAGAAGGCAGGTTAAAATACTTATAAGGTGCAAAAAGTATGGAAGGCAATTTTACCTTTATGGGAGATCAAAGAAAAGCACTCAAAAACAAATGAGGAGAAATATTTCTATACATTGAGAGTGCACGTGAGAGAAAAACACAAGGGTCAATGTTTAACGACACATTCGAGTGTTTTAGAGTGTGTTTTCTACTGTTCACCCTTATGTTTCCCTTGTAGTATTGTCATTTATCAGTAAGTTTGTGGTTGTATGTTTTTGTCCTTGATTTTTAAGAGCGATTCCGCTTTCCTTTTATCCCCAACCTAGGTAAAATTGTCTTCTCTATTTCTTCACCTTATATTTAACCTCCCTCCCTCACTCCACGTGCCCTATTCAGATTACGGCCATGGGGATTCTTTTATTTCCCTTACTTATACCGCCGTTGATACGTTCTTCCCGAATTCACAAACTTAGGAAAAAGTTGAAAACTGTTTTGTCGTGGGAAGTGCACGCCTTTAAACAACTTTAACAAGATTGTTGCATGCATTTCGTAAACTGAGATACGCTGCATTGGAAAAGCATGACAGCTCCTACCTCGAGAATAAGTTCGTACCTAGAGTCAAAAAGGGTAAGCATATCAAGATGTTACCATTGTCTTTTAAATAGAAATACACACCAAAATATGTAATTTATTATTAGCTTGGATTCACACATCCGCAGTGGAACATCATTAAAGTCTCAACTCCGCCCCAATGAAAGCCGTCCGCTTCACCACCGATTCAAATACTTTTTCTGTCACCTACCACTACACTTTTCCTGTCCCCACCGAACACCCCTCCAACCGATCACTATTCCCCAACCCAAGCTCCCGTCTGAGAACCTCCTTCACTTACTCACTCAACGTTCCCACAGCGGCAGGCTTTTTATGAGCGTCGTGAATTAAGTGTCCAGGTCACCGGGAAGCAGATGATAAAGAAACGGAGGTTTAGGAGGAAGAAGAAAGAGGGGAGGGTGAAAGATGGAGAGGGGGCGAAGGGGAGGGAATCGCGGGAGGAGGAGAGAGAAGAGTGGTCCAGCTCTTAAAGGATTGTTGCGGTCTTCCTCTCCTCGTGGAGTATTTCATTCAAGAGAGGCCGTCTATTCGGGCATCTCATTCTGAGGGCCATCCCACACAGAGCCAGCAGGGGGGGTGGGCGCGGCGACCGGGGTTGTACGTGCGTCGCATACGCGCCCGGCTTGTTGCCGACATTCTGGGGAGAATTCTCTCAACTCTGGTTTATCAAAAAGAGTTCCCCGCGCAACAGCGACCTAATCCTCCCTAGTAGGAAACGATTCCTCCTCTTCCCTGCATGTTCCACCAAATCTTCTCTTATCCGACCAACATACCTCTTGTTTTGACGTCAAACGACTTGTAAATCGGTACCGTTTATTTAAGTTAACCACAAAAAATCAGCCGCTAGGCCTTTTATATTGGGCATATTCAAATAAATATATTCTTCTTTCGGTAATCAATCCGCTGATTTGTGTGCATTGGAGATGGAGTTTTAAAGGGATGGGATTTGATGTAAAAGGGTTCTTTCTTACGGGTGTGTGAAGAGGACTATTGTTTCGAGTGGAACGAGATGGGACACGTTGTGAGAAGGATTTGAGGATTTCAGATGATCGTAATAAACCATAAAAGATATGGCAAAAGAAATTTAAAGTCCGAAACCTGTCTGAAGATTAATAGGTTAAAGAAGACAGTACATGGCTTCTAGACGCACAAAAATGAAGCATGTTCATTAAATAAACATAATCCACTAAACATGGTGGTCACACACAACTAGTGTATAAATTTTATGAGAAAAAGAAGTTTTTGTATATTATTTTCATTTTGCATTTTTCTAAATTGATCAATAAGTTACCACGACTAATCCACTTCTAATGCCTATGTCTTCGCCTTATTAGCTGCTCAACTGATCCATTCAATATGGCCGATTACGCATTTTAATGGCTTCAGTATTCCCCTGCGCTATCTTACCTTAAGGCTCCGTCTAGAAATAATAATTAAAATGTATGCTAATTCTCACTGTATCTAGTGGCTAATATGGCAAATAGTACATACACTGTTTCGGAGATTTATAAGAAGAATCCCGCTCCCTACATGGGTGTTTTGCAGAAAGAAATTCAGGTGCAGTACTCCATCCGTCGAAGGGGACGTTACACTGCGATCGCCTTGACGCCTTTCATTACCAGTAGGCTAATACCATCGGATGATTTCTCTCCACCTTTCCCCCATTCCCAAAATAATCCTCCTACTCAACAATTCCAAATGATGCAAATCATCTCCGTCCCTGGTCTCCTTACCAAATGACCAACCAACCAATTTTGTTATATATTGAAGTTCTGAGGGTTTACAAAACATTTTATTATGTTTCCCAATAATATTGAGACAAAAACAATATTTCAAAGTACCCAGCATCTCCCTCCAAGTAACAAATTCTCATAGGCAGCATGGTGCATATGGAACATCGAAGGAGGGGGACTACATTTCCAAGGGCTCCATTCAAGATTATCGGATCTAGTATCCCTGGCTGACACGGCTGATCTAAGCCAACCAGGTTCATGCATAATGCAAGCGACCCACATTCCCAGAGCTATCAACGCTCAAAGATCTACAGTGGATGCCTATGCCCTGAATGAAGCCGGGATCGCGTGCCGAGGGCGGTTAATTCGGGGCAGGAACAGCGGTGGTGGACGGAGCGCCGCAAATGAAGCGAAAATGCAAAGTAAAGAGGCAACTCGTGATCAGCAGCACGCCAAAATGATGATGTTCTCCAAACTACTGATTTTAGACAGGAACTTCTTCCAATTAACTGATGCGGCGGTCATCTCGGCCAACGAGTAACTGAATCTAGACCGATTTCCATGAAAATATATTTCACTTCTGCCGAAAACCCGCGATGACATACGTAGAAATTGCCATAGGAAAAAATAAATCTGGGCTGAAAATTCATGGACCTTTGGCTTGCTGGGCCAATGCGTAGACTACTACGCTACCCAGGCTTCCCAATTCCTAAGGCTATTTTACAAGGATTTAAGGGTACTAGATTTTCAGCTCCTAAGTTTGATCAAGGATCGCACTCGTAAGGTAATATGGACTTTCAAGAAGCCACTGACATCGAAGATAAATCCTGTGACATCACGCATGCCGTGATTAGCTACGTATGAAGATATTTCACTTCAGCCGAAAATCTTCAATGACAATACGAAGAATTTATGCATAACATATGAATGAATGAAGATCTACTTCCCGTAAATCCTTCTAAAATTGCCCTATGAACTAGGAATCCTGGATAGCGTGGTGGTCTGCGCATTGCCCCGGAAAGCCAAAGGTACGAGGTTTGATTTCAGGTCCAGGTGGTTTTTTCCCAAGGATATTTATTTAGCGATTTCCATAACCGTCCGTAAATTTGGCTCAAATAAATGAATTTGAGGTAATGCACGATTCCATAGCTTGAATGATTGCAGTGGGAAGAGCACTGGTTTGTAATTTCGAGGGCCCGAATCCAAATTCCGGAGTCGGTGGAATGTTTTGTACTAGCTAAACCTATTACACGGATTTTCCATACAGTTAGGAAATAGAATAACGATCGTTCGATATCTAGCCCTGCTATCTTCATCAGCTTTCAAAACGTCGGAAGCCCATTACCTGACCTAGTGTAAAACCCGTGAGGACTTTACTCAAGTAATACGCCGGGAAAATCATTTAATCTTTCACCGTTAATCAAGAGTCATAGAGTATATGAGCGACAATGGCTGAAATAATATTTTACGCAATCCGACATGTTCCATCCCGGCCAGTCGATAGTCAAGTAGTGGCGAACGGCGTGGAAACGGCTTTTTTAATGAGAAAAGACTACTCGGAAGTAACATCCAAGTGAGCATCATGTCTAATTTTCATATTATTCCTAGTCCAATTAGTCTTTCAACTTCCCTGAAGACGATTTCGGAGTCGGAAGGCGAAACGCTGGCCAGCATGCAGCCTTTAACCAGGAGGGAAACTCGAGAAGAGTTAGTTCCCACATCTAATACGCCGGGAAAATACCAGATGTTACCAAAACAGAAATAATTTCCCTTATAACTAAATAAATTCAATATTTTTCAGGAATGTACTAAAACCCTGATAAATTCATTGCATGTAGATAGAGATAGTTTGATTTTCAATAAGAGAATTATACTTTCGTGACAATTAAAAATATGCCCCTTATAATGATATTTTTACTCAGTGAACGGAAAACAACTTTACCCTGGCAAATTAAGGCAATTTAATCTAAAAAATGACAACAAAATTGGAGTAAAAAAAGCCTACAGTTAAAGTGAGATATAACATGCGCAAAAAAACGAAAGAAAGACTGGTGCCGATTGAAAGAAATTAACTTGAAATTTTTTCTCGGGTGGAGTAGCAATAAAATAATTACGGACCATTTCTCCTTTAAGGGTAAAATTCATCAATTTTAAGTGGCGAGATTGAGGGACCATTGCTATGAGCGAGCAAAATATTTCCTTCGTTTTAGCCCACCGCAACAGGATACCGGTTCCATAAAGTTGCAGGACGCATTGGGAACAGGCAGTCATATCTGCACCAGTTTTTAGAGATTATTGCAGACGAGTCTGACCTGACGTGTAGTTATATCAACAGCAAAAAATATAACCATTATAATTCAAGAATGTTTCTACAAGTAGTAATGCATTATGAAATATATTAGCGCAATTAGGTGCATTTGTCTGTATCTACTGCCAGTACACTTCAGCGTTACGGTGTTCATCGATGAAGAGCAGAGGGCGAAGCAGTCGAAACGCAATGCCATAAGTTTTATGGGGTTTGACGATATTTAACATTCACGTTTTACCACAGTAGTTCAGAACTAAGTATTTCCCAATTATGACTGGATAATGCCATGTATACAGATTAATATTTGTTTAAGTTTTACTCTCCATAAGAAGATTTGAGGATGAAAGATGATTGAGGTAATAGGGTACCGCTAACGCAAAAGCTAGTGGACGGCATATGTCATTTATTCATATGTTATACATAAAATCTACGCATTGTCAGGAAATACACCAACCAATGATCCTGCGTTCTTGAATATCTTTAAAGACCGTCGTCAGAATAAAAGAAACGAGCTCATATACATTCATGACAGATAGTGACAGATGATGACAGATGAGAGATGACTAAGAAGCTGGCAAAGAATGATCAGTAGATTGCTGTCAAGATCCCTGATCACCAGGAGTGAGATATTTTTTTATGGATTCAGCACATATTTCTGGTTTATAACGTTTAAAAACCTTATATGTACTGATGTAGCAACAAAAAACGTCCATATTCACACGATGTAAATAAAAAAAAGGATGGCCGGGCATATTGAAGGAAACAAATGACTGCTCTCAATTTAACTACGGGTGATCCCTCAATTTAAATACACCCTCACAATAACTGCCTTGACATCTTCCACATCAGCACTTAAACTGGGGGAGTCATTTAATGCTCCTGTTAAGTGGCTGAGGTACACGAGGCAAATGCTACCCACTGTCGGGTTACCTAACGTTTCGCCCGATCATATATCGTTCCATTAATAGTCGTTTACGAGCGCTGACGTGAAATAAGAAAAAATTAGGGAAATAGACAGCAGAACGGACAGGTTTAAAATGCCATTTTTCCCGCGAACGACAGGAGGAAATAACAGCTGCCAATGGACTTTTAACTAGGTTTGTCAATAGGTAGTGTAGCTAATTAGTTGACTTGCTCCATAATGCTTGTTTCTAAATCTGATACGTAGTACTAACAGCATGCTTCCTTCATGCCTCAGTCTTGCATGTTTCCTGCATAACTCTTGCATCTCTGTGCATTTATGTAGTTCCAAAAAAATTAGTACAGATAGTCCCTCTAATATTGGCAGCATAACTATAGTGTAACACATGTTTGTGAAATTTTGCCTCCTGACAAGTATTTGCAGTTTCCAGACAAATATTTTTGCAAGTGCATCAATAGTTGTAGTCACATTAACTTAAATAGACATGTTTGTCATAACTCACCCCCTGCCACACACCCTTGAGGTGTCTTGCAGGGTATTGTGTATACGTGTGTGTATGTGTTCCTATCTTGGCTAACTTCAGCACCTAGAATAGAAATCTCCCACTAAATACAGTACAGGGGTTACAAAACTTGGTGGCACTCACTTGTGAAGAGAATTACATCAAGGAGAGGAAACCATACAAAATAGGTGGGGCAATGGTTCCTCAGGTCCATCCATAGGTCCCTGCAAGAGTCCTTTGGTATCTCCCCGCTCATCAACACGTGATTCACCTTCAATGACCTCGAATTCTCGGATTTAGAGTGCCATCAAGTTTTACTAAGCTAATACATGGTGTATACTGAAGCAGTATACCCGAAATGGAACGAAATGGAAATGGGCCGCAAGGAGGTTAGAAGTAAAAGGAGGCGACAGGAGCACCCATCCCCCGTGCCAATAATCCTCCATCTCAGTAGACTCGTGCGCGACCTTCAATTGGACATAGTGATGTATATTTTGAGGTTATCCAAGCTTTTAGTCTTCAATCGAATTTAATCGGATTTAGCCGCAGTTACCAGAGATTTTGCCATTTATCACCCCTCTCCTTCACTTTGTTTTGAGAGTAGTGGGCGTGGATTATCCTTACCATCGATCCCCGTTTCTGCCACTCGCTTTCCTGAGTCCTTGGGTGCCCCTGTCGTCTCCACATCTAACCACCTCGTTCGGCCGTTAAGCTTCGGCGCATTTAACCGTGATGACGTCCCGCGAGTTGGACTCGCCGCATCAAAGGCATAACGATTGAACATGGCTGGGTGAGGGGAGAGGTTAGCGGGAAAAGAAAAAGCAAGCAAGCAAGCAAGAGAAGCCCGTATTTCATTCCGGTGGGAGCCCATCTTTTATGCATTACATAAATAAAGACGGTGGTGTTTGGTACTGCTATCCTCCTCCTCCTGCCTTGCCCTCTCAACTCTCTCCGAATATCTTCCCTCTGTACCTCCTCCTTCCCAACCGCCAACCATATCTTCTGCCTCCCACCCACCTAACCATTCTCAACAAACACCCCCCCTCCCACGAACGACCCCTCAGCCCCCCCCCCAACTGTGAATAATGCCCTGAGGCTGCCTGGCAGCCGCAAATTCGACTCATAACTCATGCCCGGAATTAACGACCGGGGCGCGTGTGTGTTTGTGCATCACGGGGAGGGCAGAGGGGGGAACAGGGGGTTGCTGTTCCGGCAGGTTGCGTAGGGCGTGTGGCGGGGGGTGCCTTTTGGGAAGGCGGGAGGGAGGTGTGGGCTGACTGGGAGGGGAGGGTGGGGTGGGATGGATAAGGGGGCAAGGTGGGCACACGACCAGGCGGTTTGCACCGCATCTGCATGGATTTGGGAGAACGAGCGAGGGAAATGTAAGAGGTGAGAGCCAAAGGCCCTTCGTCACACGGCGAACGTGCTCACGCCAAGTGACCTGCGTGAAATCATCGATACCTCAATATTTACACACACACAACCACGATGCTCTTACGATATAGGTACGTGCGAACTCAATTTCCATCATCAATCCTCGAAACGAAAAAGTTAACAATGAGGTGACGATTCATCGACGAGGCAACACATGTATACAGGATGGTAAAAAAAAAACAAATCGCACATCCATACTATTAAATAGAGATTCATGATGAATAAAACATTTAGTAATTCTCCACAAATTTATTTAGATGGCACGACGCGTCTCACTACTGGTGCGACAGTGTGGCGAAACGCGTTGTGCCATATGAATAAATTTGTGGGAGATTACACCGCTTTATTCATCATAAATATCGATAACTTCCACCACTTCCAGCCAAAAGCAGCTATAGTTATGCATTTAACAGCATTAAAATTTCAGACAAATTTTCCTAAAAATATTTACACAGATTAACTTCATCTTTGGTGAGCGCTGAATTTTTCGGTCACTAGACCACCTTGCAGGGGCAAAGACAGCAATTAATATTTGTGTTCGCATTATTCATTCCATAGAGGGTGAGAGAAAGCGTACTGAGTTGTTGTGCCTGATACTTTTAGGCTGCTCTTTCTTCCTCCGATATCAGTTTAAAGAAAGGGAAAGCTTTGTAAGTCTTTGGCCACAAACTATTTTTAATTTTTACTAGTCTCATTGTCGTTCCTGAATCGCAAGGAATAAGTTTCACTTAGGTAATGTATATTCTTTAGACCTAGCAGTCGAGGGTTCTACTCCGAGTTCAAGAATGTTTATCCCGAGCATTACCGAAGAGCATTCAAAACATCCTGAGATTCAATAAAATTTGCGATGTGGTGGTTACAGGGTCACTCAGTGGAACTCCTCAGTAATTTTAATAATAAGAAACGGTGCTGTTCCACAAAATAAACAGTGATAAAAAAACAAATGACACGCATAGTATACAATTAGATGAAGGATGAAGAGCTAAGACGAATTTTCCTTCAAAGCAATAATTGGGAGACGGTTTTTCAATTGTTTTTCCGTAATTGAGTTTTTAAAATGGGAAAAAATATAAACCAATCAGCGTGTGGATGGAGAGCTAATTCGGCAGCAGCAGGGACATTGCCAACAATAAAGCGAAGAAGCGGGCTCAAGGCCGTAAGCCAACTCCACGCCTCGCAAATACTTCAGCGTAGGCACAGCTCTACTGTCACATTACCTCTCTAGCCGCTGGGTGTTAAGTCATTTTTTAAATTTTCAAAGATAAACTGCAGAAAAATAGTCGCAATTCCGCAATAATTTCTAAGGAAAATCCGTCTTAGGTTTTCCCACCATATCCAATTACATAGATTTCATTTTTTTTACTCATCCATATCGAGGCGTCGACAGCTATCGTCCACATGGATGTGTCCATATCGATAAGTGAATGATCCTGCTCGAATCGAAGTGTGAATATCATATCAATCGAAAGGAGGATCAATATTTTACACATCATAATGTAGGTATTTATCGTCCATATGGACAGTGTGACTAAAAAAAACTGTGTTCATTCACTTGGTGCTACATCGCTTCAGCCCTATTTCAGTAAAAATATTTTCTGTCATTCCGCTGTCACAAGATGAAATTTTTTAAGCAGGTACCATGACATTACGATGAAACCGGGTCCCAAAGTTTCAACCAATACGTAGAAATGATTATATTAAGATAATTTCATTGATTTAGGTACATAGAATGCAGCAGGTGTGTCCAACTTCTTAGCCCATTATTCAGTTCAGACCTTGATTTCCATGAAAGGAAAGTCCGTTAGTCACAGAAGTTTAATAAATCAGAGTGCATTGTGATGAAAGTGTATTAAACATTTCTGAAGAAGAGACAAACAGGTATTGCCCACGGCGTTTTATTCTGGAAAAATCTGAAGGCTGCTTCCATAGTATTGCCATTTAGTGATGTTTTCAAAAATAAACTTAGTTATATTCCGCAAAGTTTTATTACAACTTATGAGTTGTACTAAAACTGTGTGGAATATAACTAAGTTTATTTTTTTTAAACATCATGTCTTCATTCCACAAAGTGAACTCGCAAACCATTGATTTGATTGCTATTTAGACCCATAAAATGTTACACAGCTGATGAAAGGACTAGAGAGGGTGCCAATAGAGACGCGGATGCCACACGCTAGGCTTAAGCCGGTTTCACACGATACTTGATCCAGCACAAGGTCGAGGATACTCGCTAGCATGATAGCTTTCCAGTACCGTGTGATATAGAACCAGCATGCTGGCTAACAAGCATGATAGCTATTATACTCGCTGGGCAACTTGATTCGTAATTGATGCGGTATTAGTTTGCTACTAGCTCCCAGTAGGACCTCGTAGCCATCGACCGATCACGTTAGCTTTTACAGTCGCAGTGCGATCTTCACTTTTTTTTAAACAGCGCCTCACTTTATCGCGGGTGTTACGCACTCTTTGGCGGTGAAAATGTCGCGACAATCCCTGCTTTTACTGCAGCAGCCAAAAGTCGCCTTCTTTCATGGAAATTTTTCATTTTCCTTTAACAGTAAGCAACAGTACCGCTTCATCGCAAGCAAAAGTTTAATGTTCCTGCTTTCTTCTCACCATTAATAATTATAACCAAATAGTTAGTTGCAAGGCACCTAAGGCGCCCATAGATGAGTGTCATGCTGTGTTCGCTAAATTATTAAAGTTCCTTATATGAGGTACCCAAATTTTTAAGCAAAAACGCCCTTAGGTAAAAATAACGGCATTTTAAAATGTAAGTGACTGTGGCTCCATGTAACTCGCTTTGCTCCCTGAGTGTATTACTTTAGAGAGTAAAAAATTGCGTGAAAATGTTTTAAATGGAAGTTACCACGAAGAAAGCGGAATATCTAAAAAGATAAGCGAAAAAACTATGAAAAAAAGAAAAAATATTTACCACACCAGGGCATCGAACTCCATACCTTCCAAATGCGTGTGAGTTTTTACGCGTGAGTGTATTTTTGTGCGACATTGCATGTGACATGCCTTAACACCGGTCTACCGTTTCCTTGAAGGAATGGACAGTTCACAGGGATTAAATGCGTTTCCGTGATTGTGGCTCCATCTTACAGCGTTACAGAGTCAGCCAGTTAATCAGTGATGAATGTAACTATATATACTATGATTGTGACGCCAACATAAGGCACACCGCTGAAAAACTATTCATCTCTGTGCTCTCCCCCCTGTTTTTCCCTATTCCCTCCGTTTTATGGCTTGGTGTCCAAACACTCCCCGTGCCACACGCCTCTGCGACGGTTCGCAGGGTAGTAAGTAGCAGTGGTGTACGCAGGATTTCCTTCTGGGGGGGGGGGTTCAATTATATTTATGTGCATCATCATAAAATGGTGTTTAGAATATTATTCACTAAAACAATAATTAAATTAACATTATCTTTTCGTGAAGACAATTCAACTATCATGCCTATCACATTCCAGAAATATTTCTTATCTGCTAAACTCCGTCAATACCTCCATTTCTAGGATGGCTGAGTGGTGCAATAACAACCATCTATCAATTAACACTAATTTAACTGTTTTTCTGGATTTCCACCATAAGACTGACACATTTATGACAAATCATCAACTTAAACTGGTGAATGAGCCTATTTCCCGCAGTAATTGTGTTAAACTCTTAGGTCTTCTGGTTTCGGATGACCTTAAATGGACACCTCATATCGAGGCCATCATGAATCGGGTTAGCACTGGTAATTTTATGCTCAGAAGGCTGGAACCTTTTCTATCTCCTGCTACCCTCAAACTTATTTACCATTCTAATGTTCATGCTCATATATCTTATGGCATTATGTTCTGGGGAATCTCAAACCATGCAAAAAAACTATTTTCTCTACAGAAGCAAGCAATAAAAGCTATGGTTCAAGTCCCAAAAAGGACTCATGGTAAACCTATCTTTTTGGCCCTAAAAATACTATTTCTTACTTCCATATTTATCTTGAACTGTGCCACTTTTGTTAAACTGCATCCTCAGCATTTTCCAATGAATGAAGAATGGCACGACCATCACACTCGCACAAAAGGTGATGTCCACCTCAAAAGTCACCACATATCTCTAGCTCTCAAGGGACCTCATCACACTCCAGCCATTATTTTCAATAAACTACCGGTTGAGTTAAAAAGTTGTCCCCCTTCCTAATTCAAGGTCAAATTACGAAAATTTTTGACATGTAAAGCCTATTACGATATCAGTGAATATTTACATGAATGTATATAAACCCATTTTACTGCAGTTTATGACTTAGATGTTTATTTTCATGTGACCCCTGACGAAACCATGCAATGTATGTTGCCAATTCGGTGTGAATAACTATATTATTATTATTGTTATATTTTTCAGCCCGATAAGTAAAATTCTTAACGCAAGTTCAGGTAAAAGAATGAAAACGAATTCAGGTAAACATGTGTTTGGGGGGGGGGGGGGTTTAAACCCTAAAAACTCCCCCGTCTGTACGCCACTGGTAAGCAGAGGTAGCCAAGGCGGGGAGTGGGTGGGAGTTGCAGAAGAAGTAGAGGTCAAGCCTCCTCGCTTCGTTTCCGAAACACCTTCGAGCTTGCTGTCAGGAGACGATGAAATAGGTAGTCGGTGCGCTTCAGATGAGGGTGGCGAGAGGGGGGGGGGCGTGTAGGGGATGGGAAGAGCTGACGGGCGGGCGGCCAGAAAGGGATATGAAGGGGGGAGTCTGAATTTATACGGCCACTTCCCCCTCCACACACACTGGATATTACCTGACAATGACTTCCACGTGACCCCCGGGGAGCGGATAGGGGGAAGTGAGTGGAAGACAATCGCTGCAAGGGGGTGGTATATTGTCTGTTCGCTTCAACTTGGTCGATGGTCTTCACGCGGGAGGGGGAAAAGTGGAGGGGAGAGGGGAAATTGTGAGGGGTAAGTTGACGTCACCTGGCATATGCATGTGTTCTATGGAACTCGGATTATTATTGAGATTTCCATGTGAGACATCAAGCGCACGGATCCCTATCCGATCGTCACTAATTGAGAAGTTATTAAGGTGAACCAGGATATGCTACTAGATTATAAATACCACCTACAACCATTCTTTAAGAAAATAATCAAGAATGCAACTGAGCCTTTCAGAATTAGTAGATATCGAAACTTCATTAATGAAGGAAGAGATGTATCTGCTTCTACAGAGCAGAGTGGTATTGTTAGCACCAAATTTTGTCTATTTACAGCACAGTATCCGCTCCCTTATTTTAATGCACCCCTAGCAAACACTGAGGCACTTCAATTGAACTCGAAAAGGTACAATGATGTTAAGAAACTGAGAAAAAAGTACATACCGCCTGTGCACATTTACTATTACAACAATCTACGCTCTACGGACAACAAAAACCTATAGGAGGAATCTGAAACAGACGCTGACGTGTAGTACAGTGACTAACATTTCTTTTGTGTATAAAATTAATCTGTTAAGAAATTTCTTAAATTAATTTCATTTGTTGCATATTATAACTTTAAACTAAATAATTTTTGAACCAATTTTCAATAAAACAATTGAAATAAAACAATGGAAATACATCATTTATATCCAGTTATTCCTGCCTGTACCCATTCTAAATATTTTGAGTGCAAGAATCAGATATATCCAATATGTATATATATGCACTTATTACCTATTTCTACTGCAGCAATTGAATTTACAATTTGGAAAAATGTTCATATTGTTCCCTTCCTTCATCTCATATTGGCAAATGTGATGCATTTCATGTTTAAAGTAATGTAAAATGTTTTTCTCATTTTTCTCGAAACTTCACTTTTGGTTATTATCTGGTTCTTGCACTCAGGTTTCAATAGATGTTTTAGTCCGCCTGGGACGTCTAATTGTTCAAGATTTCTTGACGCCTGTTCATGTATAATTCACCAACTTGAGATATCGCCAGAGCAGACGTTGTCACTCACTGACACGGGCAACGTGTGACCAGGCAATTTCGCTATTCTATGTTAAGTTTCCCTTAATGACTGAGTTATATCTTCATTAAACTCAACGCTACAAGATCCCGATTCCTCCAACAAATGCGAACAATTTCATCGGGGCTTTACACCTCGTTTGATATAGGGGTAGCGAAACTTGGTGGCACTCGAATGTAAAGTTCATGACCCAAAGGAGAGGAAAGCATACAAAGGAGGTGGCACTAAAGAGCAAAGTGTCCCACTAGTGATTCCTCCCGGAGTCCTTCGGTACCTTTACCCGTTCATCAACGCATAATTCTCCCTGAGGGACCTATAATTCTCCGTAGAGGTGTGCCACCAAGTATTGATATACCTAGAGTCGCGGTGATTTAAGAGCGGTACAAAATGAATCAGTATTATGACGCAAAATATCGTCGATACCGATAAGTTTGACTCCGGCAGTGTTGTTGTGGCAGTTGCTCTCGCTTCGTTATTATTAATTCGAAAGATATTTAAGTACGGGTACGCCAAAGTGGATATTCTCCTAATTTATTACGCGTGTAAGGTTTAATCCGCATTTTCATTCATGTAGTGTATTTTCAAGGATTAATTTTGTTATCCTATTTAATAATATACCCGTTATTATCAAATTTTCGCGGCCAAACACAAGAACACGCAAAATATAGTTTTGAGCGCCATACTTTTATTATCCTAATGGCATTTAAACATTAAGTCGGTGGCAGGGTTTCAGCCAGACAGTTTTATATTTGCCTCAACGTTAATAAAAAAACAGCACCGCGAGTAACGATAATCCATTAAGCTACCACTATAGGAAAAGAGTTGGAGAAAAAATGAGGTTTCAGTAACGATAATAGAGCCATTACAATGACGCCGGGCTCCAGAGAATAAATCTGGGGCAGGTGTAATTCATCGCTGCCCACCAGCCCCTCTACATCACCCAACCCGTTCCTTCTGATCACATCCCTGCGGGGAAACGGCGCTCGTGTCCGGAAGAAATGAAGACATCGCGATGATGAATCGTTTTTGTGGGTGAGAGCCCAGATTGTCGCCGCGGAGCAAGACCCGGCACCGTGCGGTGGGTGCACGGTGCCGGGAAATCACCGCACGGAGAGGAGGGCAAAGAGAAGGTTGGCTATGGGAAAAGGCAGGGCTGGGAAAGGTAACTAAGGCAGCGGAACTTCTTGAGATGAAGACAGAGGAAGATACGATGGGGAGAGGGATCGCAGAAAGAGAGTAGGTATGCGTGGGAAGCAGGGATGGACTTTGAAACACAGCTTTTACTGGCTGGCACATGCAATATTCATAAGATATCGCACAGCAAAAATGATCCTCCGTGCCATAAGATGCGATGCGATATGAATACGATATCAATGGATGTTCATCAGAATGACACAAGCATCAAATACTTTAATCACTGTGACACAAAAATTTCGTGTTTCCAAACACACCCTGCACCGCTTCCTTGCGGCGGCTCGCAAGATACAACACAGAAATGTTTGAAACCGCTATAAATATACTCGCATGAATACAATCCATTACAGACTAAGTTAACTAAACTGAAAAATCTGTAAGTTGTCCGTTTTCAATTAGGATGCATGCATAAATTTATGCAAAATAATTTATTTTTACTTTTCTAACCTTAGTATAGAATTTTTTAAATTCTATTACCATGCGGTGACTGACGAAATCTTTTCAGCTACACACACTTCTTTCTTATTTTTTGTTTTTATTTGTGAAGTTGTGTTTCTTTAAAATGAGTTCCATTATCAGAACAACCGTATTGTGTCAATAAACGAGTACCTACCTTGAAAGGTACCTACATAAATTTTATCACCCTGGTTCAGATAATCCAATCTTGCGACACATTTGGTACGTATTTATTAGAAACTTTGCATTTTTAACTCCATCCAAATAATGGAATGATTTTTTTAAGTTCTGTGATCCTAAACGGCATTTGACATCACCGCACGGTAGTCTTATCGTATTCTTTACGGGTGTTTCAACAGTAGGGATATAATTGTACTTCCTCACAGTCTTCCATTAACGTTTATAAATGCTTGTTCTCGGCTAATTTGTTAAACCAGTAAAATATTCACGTGGAAATACGTCGTATCAAGTGGCAGCAATACCGTTCCATCACGTCATACACCGGGTTTTCCGAAATGCTTCGAAGACGGGAAGTGCGCGAAACTTTTAGTTAAAATAATTTCGTAAAAGACGTTTGTCGACAAAATTTTGGTCCTGTGTATTAACGGAAGCGAACTTTGCATTCAATTAGTTTTCGAGATTATTCATTTTCCCCTTCGAGAAAGAGGTAGAGATAAGGAAATATGGAGGAAAAGAGACGGAAGATAAAAGACGAGGGGAGTGGAGGTACGTACGAGTTACGACCACGGGATGAAACAATTTTCTGCTCGAGTTGTAAATCGTGAGACGGCGTGAATTGAATTTGATCAAGGGAAAGAGCGCGCCCTTGAGGAACACATGAGAGCCGGTGGCGAGCGTGAAAGAAGCCAATGGTAGGCCAACGGAAACTGTTGGTTTATAACGTCGTCATATCAATCCTTGAAGTGGATGGGTTAATTAAAAATTAAGAAAAATATTTGGGCACGTTTAAATTACGACAACGCTCATGAATTTTTAATGCGCTTTGTAAGATCAACGGGACGGCACCTGTCAAATGCTTTACGAAGCTTGAGGGAAAGTTTTTCCGAAGAAGCAGTTCAACTGGGTGTAGCTCTTTATCACTTGGGGGTTAAGTTTATAGGTGCCCCAAAACTCTGTATCAATCAGAATAAAATAATCTTAGCCCATCTCTCAATTGAGGGAGAGCTCCAATAATAGCTCTTTATCACACGGAAGGCGAACATCCATACCTTTGAATAGTTCGAGCCCAAAATTAGACCTTAAATTGAATTGTTTCCATATTCATAAATTGTAGAGTAAGTTTCTAATAGTAAACCTGAACCTTATCAAAAGGTTTGGCCGCGATTTCAGCGAGAGAAACTACAGAACTGACGAAAAAATAACTTCAATTATTGGTACTTGATCAATACTAAAAAATGGAGCAGGAATCCGAATTAGTATATGAAATCAAGAAACAGTTTTTAGAAAGCGCTAAAATAAAACTTAAATAAGTACACAGACTAAGCATTAAATATTTACTAAATTTAAAAATGGCGACGGTACTTACAGTTTTGAAAGGTATTTTAAACGCAATTATATTAAAATATTTATGAATCACTAGGACTTTTAAATCACTTCACATATAAAATATGGTACGAAAAGTAAATTGGAGAGACAGTTAGGAAATAATTGTAGTTAACGCTACAATAATTTTCAAATATAAATCTAATTGACACAACTGCCGTGATTTTTGAACCCCATGCATACTAAATGAGTAAAGAGTATAATCCAATTCCATTTGTAAAAATCGTGTTTCATGAGACCCCGAAGGCATAGGCATAATTTCTCTGAATATCATTCGACTCAAAGACTACAACGATGAAAATGATGATAACACCTTCTCTTATTGGGTTCTCCAAACCTTATCAAACAATGTTGCATGCGAATACCAGATCATAGAATATTTTATTTGGAAATAAAGGATCCCTAAATATCAGAAGAAAATAGGCAACTGCTATCCGCTTTGTGATTTTAACTATGAAGGTAGCAAAAATAATTACAGAAAGTGTATTAATATTTTAATATATATTAATACAATACTAGGTATTTCAGCAACTGAAAAATAATCGCATTTGCATTTAAAATGACATTTAATGGAAACATAGGACAGAAAGGGAGACCTCGGTTCAGCTTCATTGCTTTAGATTAAAAAGCATTAATGCGCGTACTTACACGTTTACCACATTGTTACCCGATAAAAAGGGTAGCAATACCTAAATGAATTGACAAAATTCTTACGATATCAGTAAGATATAGGTATTTAAAGACAGAATAAAATCAAATAACCAGCATTCTCATTTCTAATATTTTTCTGAGTGTGGTGTTCAGGTTGGCGTATATGCTAGATTACTTACTTCACAACCCTAAGGGTCCGGTTTCGAACTCCAAACGAAGCAGTAGTTATTCAGTGAAAATGCCGACCCCCACTTGGATACATCGTGGGGAGCATTTCAAGTGCAGTTCCCCGTTCGTCGGATGAGAAGTTAAAATTTGGATTTATTGGCGCCTTTCATTAAGAACAGGCTAGTGCCAATGCCGGGTTTCTCTCCAACATTTTTTCCATTTCCCATTTTATTCTTCCCTTACATAGCATCCAAATTTTCCTAGAGGCACAAATGACCTCAGTTGTTGGTCATCTCCAACAAATAACGAACCAACCGTGTGTTTTCTAACAAAGACTATAACTTCCATTCCTTTCTAAATATCAGAAGAATCTCATTTTTAATGGCAACGGTTCATTGGCGATTTCATCTATCTTTTCTTTTCATTCCTTTCTATCTCATACTTAAAACTAAAACTCAGACCATGTGTCAACGATATTTACATTGAAAAAAAAACCAAAAAGACAAATTACGGAGGATTAGGCCTGCCAAACCGTAATGAAGGATTTTAGGCTTCTCCGGCGAATAGATAGAATATTTAGTTTTTATGGGTTGTGCACCGGGTTAGATTATTAGAAAAAAAAACGTTTCAACAGCTAACTCAGCCATCATCAACAGGGTTAAGCCTTATCATCATTATTATAGGTCCCTAATAATCGAACCCAGGCTGAAATTCGCGAAAACTATATGCAATGCTAATCAGTAGTTAATTTTCCCGAAATTAAGTAGGTAGGCAAATTGAAATCAAAAGTCTAGCTACTCAGTTAAGCGAAATTTCAAATCCGTGGAACGTTTCGTACGCCAGAAAGAAGGAAAAAATTTTACCAACATTTCCCGTCTAAAAAAAAAGGGTCACCATGTTTGGTGATGGTCAGTAGGCAGTAAAGCTCTTATGTGATTGTTTACGTTACTAACACGGAAGCAACCAGGACTTTTAAAAGCGCACAAAGGGAAAATGATTTCCCAGGGCCTATCGGTATTGACCTCAAGAAAAGTGAACTATGGCTGGGAAAAGACCTTTTTCAAATAATATGTCAAAATTAGATGGGCGGTGACAAGAGTTCCTAAAACGAGACGAAAGATTGAACGTGGCCAATGAGTGAAGGCCAGAGCTCACAAGTAATAAAAATTATTATTGTAGTCAATACGCATACGCAATATACCTATTTATATAAACAATATAGTTTATGTATAGACAATATAGTTTAATGTTTTACTTGATACGGATCTGTTTTTATTGCCTAGAGACGTCAAAACAAGAGCATAAATGGAAGCATGTCTTATTTAGCGCGGCGTAAAGATACGTTCTCAAGCGTTTTAAGGATACTTACACGTTTTAAATATAAACAATAATTATCATCAATAGTATTTATTTTTCAACAAAAGCTTTCAATTTCAAAAATATTTTTAAAAATTAAAACGCGATACTAATCCGAAATAGGCCGCAGCATATAAATTGAACGTTGAAGATGTTTTCGGAAAAGGTTCCCCTAAAGAGCGAAATAATGAGGAATCACCGTCTTACTCCGTCTTCCAATACCAGAATCGATATGGGGGCACTTCCAGTGACTCCCCAGTGGCGGGGGAAAGAAGGGGGGGGGGAGAATTTTTGTGTCTAAGGAGGGGAATGGAAGAGTTGGGAGGAGATGTATGTGATTAAGGATTCAATTCGGGGACCCCAACGAAATGACCGAACTCTCCCGCTGCGCTGAAAGATTGCTTAGCCAGTCAAGCCACGGTTTCCTCTCTCTCGTTTTATAATGAATTCGAGCACGGGAAAAAACTTGATTTAGTGCGAGGGCGTATGACAATGCAGGAATGGGAGGAGGGAAGAGGATGTTGATTACCATTGCGGTGGGAATCCAATTTTGCGTCCGAGGGAAGTCTTGGAGTCTTACTAAAGAAAAGGGGACCATTGGGGAATCCGATGATCCAAAGCATGAAGTTTCCCGGAGAACATGAAGAGAAAGAATACAGATCCACGAGGCTGGAGCGATTTTTGCATATGTACCGATTTCCGTGAAACTATGATAACGTGTTTTCATCACTCTTTAGATTCAAGTGCAAAAAATTGCTTCATACCGATTTGGTTTTATGGCAATTCAATACTATTTTAATAAATTGTCTTACGGCTCATGACATATATTTTTCAGTAATTTAATTAGATATGTACACATTTTCTTCTAATTGCGTAACAATACATTTCTTATTATTATACATTTTGCAAACCAATATCAAGGTGTCACGGAGAGTCCATTATTTGAATTTCACATTATTTGAATCCACATTTCACTATAACTTCGTCTAAATTTTGAATACTGCACCGAAATCTCCAGTCAAAACGTGATTTAATTAAGGAAAATTTTAAAATATAAAACTGTATTTTTTCCATTATTGACTCTACGGTGAGGTTAAACGCATAAGCAGATGCGCTTACTTGAATGGTGGACCAAGATTAGTTTTCGACTTAATTAAACAATTATTAAAATGTGTACTCAATGGCCCACGATTCACAGCTCCAGCCACCTTAAAGAGTCATTCTTGAGCACGGTTTTGTACGTCTAGATAAGGAGGTTCCCCACGAATGTATGAGTCACGACAAACACTGAATTTCATCTTTCCGCATATACTTGTTAAATTTGCTTGTATATGTCCTCAAATGTATGTATTGTTACATGGCCACTATAAAATGGCACCCTGCTGTATGTGGTTATCTTTATTTAAAATATAAAAAAATAAAATAAAATAAATACGGCTAAAAATTTTTTTTTACTGATGACGAGCTTTAGGGAAGACTACTATTGAAGGTGTTGAGGTTAGCGCAGATCACAACACTTCAGCGCACACAAACAACGATGAATGGAACGATGTGAACTGGCAAAAGGTTTGGTTAGCTACCGGTAGGTAGCATTCTGTAGTCACACAACAGTGGCGGCCGAATGTTTTGTGTATAGTTACCTTATTCCTTCAAAATACGTGTTTAAATACACAAGCTTTTTACCGAAGAATAATTAAAAACTTTATTATCAGTGTATGATGCCTATACTGAAAATCAACACAAAAACAACAATTTCGGTTGGAATTATCGATTTTCTTTTGTTGTTTAGCGCACATTAACTCTTCTCCCGATCTGCTTTTAATTCTCTATCCTAATGCGCAGGGTCTAAAACAAATGAAAAGCAAGTGCGCAGTTGTGCTGTGATGTGTGCAGGACACTAGAGTGAATGGAAAGATCAGTATGCTTTCAGAAAGCAAAATTAAGACAAAAACTATGCTAATTATTCGATAAATACATCCAAATTAACACTTTTTCCGGCTGTAGAAACAACCTGCATCGCCATTTATATGGAGCTTGGGTATTTTGACTTCAGTTTCTGTAATTATTCACTAAAAACTCAAAAACTAAGATGGATCGGTGCCTTAATTTTATCACTACACATTTACCTGGGAGAATTCGCTTCTCATAAAGTTTTTCGCGAAAGTAACTCTGATATTCGCGAAAAAGCGTGGAAAACTATGATTTCGCTATTCATGTCAAACAAAGGATGCGTTACTCTAATAGCAGCTAGGCTATGAATTAAAAAATATTTAAGTCATTTTACAGAAGAAATGTCGTTAGTCAAGGAGGTTTAAAAACTCTGGAGTCAAAAAATAAGAAATTTCAGCATGGTCAATGTCGGCGAGCAATCACAGTGGTGCGTCGAATGCTCGTTTATGTAATCAAGAGGACGAATTGCGTACTTTTGCTGTGCTAATTTTTCGAGTGAAGTATAGGAAATATGAGATATTGAAACAAAAATATAAAGATTAAATTTTGGGAATTTTACCACCATTAAATATCCTAGAAAATTCCCGCTTTACCGTCAAAGCTACACTGAACAAAGAAAATGTGATTGCGAATCAAACCAATTAGTAAGTTTTTTGTCTTAAATACTGTAGGAGATGAAATAATTCCTCCAAATGCCTTCGCAGCGATTAATTTCGGTGAGTAATCACAGTTGAGCGCCAAATAATCGTACAAGTAAACACGAGAACGATTCACGTAATATCTCTGCGAATATTTTTCTTAAGTTTTCGAGTGAAGGTTAGGGCGTGTGATATACTGAAACAAATGAATTCAAGACAAACTTAAGGGAATCACATTATTATTAAAAATCCTAGAAAATGACGGATTTACTGTCAAAACAACAGGCAGCCAATGAGATTTAAGTGTGAATCAAAATAATTTGCGTAGTGTGATAGTGAAACAGTTCCTCAAAATGTCCGTTTCAATGCAGTGCAAAATTTCGGCGTGTAATCACAGTGGATATGCTCGTTTACGTAATCAGTAAGACGAATTACGTGATTTTCCGGGGATTATTTTGGACTAAATGACAAGATACGAGATATTGTAACAAAAAGATTCAGAACAAACCTAGCAGAATCACCCCATCGTCGAATAACATAGAAATTGACCATTATACAGCCAAAATCATAATCAGCAAATAAAATTTAACCGTGAATCAAAATAATTGAAATTATATTTTTTCGTAAATATTGTACGAAGGCAAAACAGTTCCTCAAGATGACTGTGCAGTGAATAATTTCGGCGAGCAATCACAGCGGAGCGCAAAATGTTCGTTTATGTAATCACGCGAACGAATTGCGTAATTTCGCGGCGATTATTTTTCGAGTGAAGGGTAGATAGATGTGGGAAGGGGAGGTGAAGGTATGGCGAGGGAGTTATATTGGAGGAGAGGGGTTGGGTGCATTGCGGAATATGCTGGTGCCCAGAGGAGGGGTGAGTGAGGAGGGGGAAGGTGGTATGGTGAGGGGAAGAGGGAGTGGTTGTAGGGGAGGTACGAGGTTTGCGTGGGAGGGTTTCGGGAGGGCAGAGAGTGAGTTCCCGGCGGGCGACCGTGGTGGTGGAAAGCGACAAAGAGGGGGTTGGCGCGGTTGGATATTGCGCGCGCATTGGGAAAGTGAACTCACTCCGAGTGTATTCGTTCGCAAGAGGGGTGTGTGCTCGTAAGCGAGAGAGCTGAGGGAAATATCTTTGAGAGGGTGGAGTTCGGAAGAGGGGAGAGGGTGGGTCTGTCTCGGTTGTGGTATAGTAATGGGGGAAGGGAGGGTGGGTGAGCAGAGTCGACCTGGCACAGCGTGGGACCAATGGATTGAACTCGGCCAAGGGGATGGGGGGAGGGTGACTGTGGGATGGAATGAGAGTGTGAGAGGGGTTGGGAAGAAATGTTGGAGGAGTCGAGGGAGACAGGCCGTGGTTTCCATTCCTTCTCGTTTCTCTCCCTCCCTGCTCTCCCCCCCCGCACCCGAGGAAATGGGATGAAGGAGTGAAATCAGGGGACTTCTGAGAATGTACGGCTCTTGACGAAAATGGAGGGAACGCAAGGTCATTAACTATGCAAACCTGGAAACTTCCTATTCAAGTTTTACCATGAGGCGATGTTGGCCCTTTTTAAGCCACCCTTCCTTCCCCCATGTTAAACAACATTGGACTAGATTAACCCCCTCCACAACCATGCATAAGTTAACACAGATTTTTGGATCCATGCGCGTATATCAACTTTCCCACGAACAATGTTTTCCTCAATTTGGCCTCTACATGGGAATACTTAGCTTATAATTTTATTTATTTGCCAGATATTAATAAAAACAACCAGCGTTGGAGTTTACATTAAAGACTTAACAATAAAATGCTTTGAGAGTTGACACGAAATAAAATTAAACAAAAATAAACAACAACACTAACAATACAAACAAAATACAGCAGGAGAGAATAGGGAAGGGCAAGTAGGCTTTTTAAAAATATTTACCTAAGTGGTTGGTGTAGTTGCGAAGTTCTATCGAGAGTCGAGTAAGTTGGAGAGATCTATCGAAGAGCGGGTAGACGAAACTATGTTGAACAATTCCGGGAATCGGTGGAAAGAAGCAAAGGGATGTTTTAGCTGTGTGGCGATGGAAAGGACATTTATCGTCTGCGGGCACGAAGTGATTCGACCGTCGAGAGTGCGCAGATAAGAGGTGCGTCTAAGGGACAACTATTTAGGAAGGAAACTGCGCGCTGTCAGTAGTGCCAATGGTAAAGACTTTTCTTCCAACGATTATTCAATAAGAACGATCACACGAGTAGCACTAAAACTTATTTGAGATTATCTAGGACCCCACAAAAACTCAAAACTCAAGTATGACAATGTAAGAAGAACCCATCCCCTTCCTCTCCAAATGTTTTGCGTAGTTCTTAAATGGCCCCTTATGAGTGGTAATATCAGTGGTCGACTTTTATTTTGAGTGCTCCAACTGCAAAGGTTATATATTACGGCATCTCCTAAACCCTGAGACTGGTGTCAATACTGGCTTCCAATCCCGAGGGTCTAACGACTAAGCCTGGCTGTGGCGAAGATTTTTCAGTGAAATCCCGATCCTTGCTTGGAGAACACTTGAAGTACACCACTTCATCTTTCGGATAGGACGTTGAGCAGTGGACCCCTTGACGCCTTTCGTAACGAGTAGGCTAATGCCGACGACCGGTTTTTATCCAAGCTTCCTCAATTCCCGAAGTAATCCTTCCAAAATCAACCTACTCACCTGCCCTCAGTGGAGCAAATGGCCTAAGTTGTCGGTGGCTATTCCAAATTCACCATCAAGTAACATTTAACATTGCGATCGTAACTCACGATACTGACTTACATGTAGATACCTATCCATGAAGTGCATTCAATAGTGCACTTTATTAGTCATGCGTCTAGAAATGTATGCGATACTTGACATTCGTAATTTTCTGCACGTTCATTGGCGAGTCCTGTCGTGCACATAACTCAAAATATTTTGCATACAAAACCCATCACGCCATCCCCTTTGGGGATAGGGTCAGTACACTTCAACATTTTTATTTGATTGAGTTTTATTTTTTCTCTGCAATTTTCGTCTTGCATCCATAAAGTCTAATTTGTGCAACATTTGTACACTTTATGGAACTCGTGTCATGATGGTAGCCTGTCCATAGTAATTCATTCGAAGCTACCTAAAGTTCATCTCTTTCCATTCATGTTTGTATTATTTCTACGTAGGTATACAATTAAAAAAATTAAATGCCTTCTGCAGAATAAACCTAAATAAATGATCGCTATACTAAGAAAACAGTAAATGGGCAAAATGCACGCAAAAGTTAACCGATCAGAGGCCGAACGAATTCGCAGATGTCATTGACTTTATAGCTGGTCCCAGGAAACTAGCGCCTGCTGTGGCTTTCAATTTTTAGGAGGTCCTATATTGAAGGCTGCGTATAAGCAAAGAGATTTATTCTAAGGCAAACACAACATCCATACCCGAACTGCTTTCCATTTCATGACCTTTGGGTTGCCATGCCCGCGGTTTATCAAAATTGCGAAAGATCGGACTTCATGGAACGTGAAATACGAGTCGTGAAGTTAACAAAATGTAACGTGACGATTTTAAACAGTTTTTTGGTTGCTTTGTTCAAATTCATTCTGTCATAACATTTTATGGTATTCAGATTAAAAGTTTTAAAGCATTCTAACTGTAGCGCGCGATCGTCCAGTTCCATTTCCAATGGTGTGAGACGCCATTTTGTTCAATACGGTGGCATCCCCAGAAAGGACACCCATTTAAATTATTGATCGTTTCAATTGCGACGCAGTGAAGTGAAATGCGGCTAAATTACAGCGAGTTTCCATGCGCCGGCGTTACACTTGGATTGTAGAGAAGCGTAAGCAATAATGAATCATTACGGAGCTCAACTGGCTAGTGAATTTATTATTGAGGATAAATCCTAATAGCCAATGAAACGCAAAATAACATGAACTCCAATGACAGCATATCAGCGATGTATAAGCGGCCGTCTTAGGGGGTGACACAGCATCCAAGAACACTTGAGCATCAGCAGACAACTAGACTCCAAAAGTTCAACATCCATAGCTCTCAGCTGACACACGTTTTCTTGAGCGCTACCTCGTCAAAACATAACAAACATCTCTCCTCCCCGTCACCAAGATGGCATAAATGCTACTGGCATAGGATTAAAATTCCTATTGCATTCCACAGGTAATTAAATTTCATTTTCAATAAGTATAAGAGCTTCCCATTTGAGGTGTTTAGGACAGCGCATATTCTTAACCAATAAGCGAACTTCAGCAAACACAAATGACGATGAATGGAACGAGGTGAGCAAGGGAAACGTTGAGTAAACCCGCCAATAATCACCATTTTTTTGTTCACTATAGTCAGGAACAAATATTTAAAAAAATAGTTCTTGAATTACATCCAACAAAAATCCTAAAAAATTCCGTTGTCTCGGTCGTGACAACGTGGAATTTGCTTAGCATTGTAAATAACTTAGCTTTTCTGCATAGATTTATTCAAATACGACCGAGGTTAGCTTTTTCCCAGACGGTATTTTATGTAAGTTCCAAGTCGATCTATTTCCTGATTACGTCAATAATATTTCATGAAATCCCGACATACTAGAGTAGATTAGATCATGAGAATATAATTAGGGAAATAGACAGAAGAACAGACATGTTTAAAATGTCATGCAACAAGAGAAGCATCAGGCGTGATGTGGTGGAATTACGACATACATCTACATCTACATCAACGAAGTACCGTGAAAGCCACCACTAGGGTGTGTGGCACGAGGTGATTCCACACCAGGCATGCAGCACTCGTCCCAGCACAAGTCAGAACCTCGCACGCTACCCCTGGCGCTAGGCGCAGGCCAAAGCAGTCAGGAGAACAGTGCGCAGTCCAACCGGAAACTGGGAGAGTGATACGTAAATGGACATGCAGAACAATGCTATACACACATGTAGTGGTTAATATTACTGATACTGTTAATTTATGAATGCTACGAGATGCTACTTCATGCAGAGAACAAAATAAAATAATGCCGGACAAATCGACCGGTGTGAAGTGTTAGTAATGATGTTGTGTTATTAAGCACAAGTGAAGATTCTACTCTACCTATTGGGGGTGGGAGTTTTATATGATTGATCTATCGCAACTATTATGATCCCTCAATAATAATAGACATAATGACGATAGAAATTGCAATTTTCCACTGGATAAAGATTTATTACGACCAAGGCTTCGATGTACCACATCATTACCTGACAAATAATTTGGGACAAGTCGTGGTATATAAACACAAGAATACAAAGAGGTTGGGAGGGGTTTTTCTAGCTTACCTTTCGCCCCAACCATGCTTCTCCTTGCTAACCACTTCCTCGTTCCCCCCTCTCGCCTTCCCTAATCCCGACACAATCGTTGTATTCTTGTGTGTATATAACATGAATTTTCCTACATTATATACCTCATGATGATGTTGTGCATCGAAACCTAGTGCGCAATAAATCTTTATCTAGTGGAAAATTATCATTTATATCTTCATTAAAATGTCTTTTTTACCACCAGGATAAGCGACCATAATAGCTGCCAATGAGACTTTCAGCTAGGTTTGTAAATAGGTGGTGTAGCTGACTAGTTGACTTACTTCCTAATGCCTGTTTCTAAACCTACTACGTAGTATTAACAAAAGCGACTCATCATTAACAATCACGGATGCGATAATGGAAGTTATTTTATTGTTAAGTGCACATAGTTTTATGCTCCTGATCTGTTTTTGAGTGCACTACCTAGTGCACAGGGTCTGAAACGAATGGAATGCTCCCAAAGATAAGCAATTTTATGACATTTGAAGATAGGGATAAGAGACAGATATAATATTAAGAAATTACCTGAGGCCTAACTTTTAGCACCTCGGACATCATTTCCATAAAATTAAAAGATAAAATAACGCAGGTATTACTTATGGAAACAAGCACTCATCATAAATGTAAACAAGTTTTACAATCTTTTGGATAGTAACAAGTGCTTAAACGCCATGAATGTGATGAATGTCATCCTCTCTGACGGATACAATTCTGTTTAATAATTAGACAAATGAGTAATGAGATGTTAATTAAAAACTAGTTTCATAGAGAGTCATCAAGAATGTCAAAACTGAAGTTTAGAAGAACGAGACTTTCACCATCACGTCCAGTACGAAAGGTCAGTGCAGAGAGATTCAAACTTGGACGTATCTCAGCCACGCTCTTTGATTCAAAACAGAACGTACGTTGCCGAACATGCAGCAATAACCGGTTTCAATGTGAGCACGTGGCATGGTCTGCATTTTCGTGATTTTAACCGAAATAAGCGGAAGGGTTCGGACAGTGCGAAGGTTGGAGGGAGGATTCAAATTAAGTGGAAACATGATTTCAGAGGAGGGGAGAGAGGGCAGGTGGTGAAGGGGTTAGGAATGTATATGGGAGTTGATATTGAACCGCTGCCACTTCTTCGATTGTGGAAGATAGAACACCCAACTGTGTTCATCAGCTGCAAAATTCACTCAAGAGTTAATTATTTAAAACAGTTTTTTTTAATATCACACAACAGAAAACGAATCCATATCAAATTTAGCCACATATGTGACTAGCTAGCTGGTGACTTCGTAGGCATTTTGATCATATGGCTGCTGCAAAATATTTGTTAATTTTCATTGTATTCTTATCCTGAACTCTTAGTAGTGCCCTGAGCCAACAAATTAGCAATAGCAACAACCTTTAGGTGAAGTCATACGTCAACTATCCATTAACATACGACTCTCTAAATGGCAGATATGACCACTGGACATATCAATCCGAATATGTGAACAATAATAAACCAGCATTAGTCACCACCTCCAAGCTTCTATATAAACACATGACGTATCACACAAATCACGAGTTTTTTAGCACTTTTTTGTCAAATGATGCCTCCTCTATTCGTTGGAAACGAAAACCAAATTTATTCCAGTAGCTAACAGACGTAGGCGTTCTAAGAAAACACAAAAGACTCTGTTTAAGTTTCGGAGCTACACTTTAGAAACTACGGCCGAATTCTTAGAGAGATACTGAAATTTTGAGGCGTGAACTTTTGGAATCGCAGAGTGAATAGAAGAGTCTTTCAGGACAGCTATGTCAGTTGGATAGAAGTGAAGATGACCGGAATGTAATTCAAACATACGGTTCAATTCCTAAGGACTTCTTTACAAACACAACCACCAGCCGTATATACTACTTGGAATGCGCAAGAATAGGTGCCGTAAACTTGTCCGTGTATAGGCAAAGTTAAGAGACAAGACCCCCACGATGGAGATTTGGGATTTATGAACCTGAAAAAAACTGAGAAGACACCAAAACAGGCGATGCAACTTCGACAGGTTTAAAAAAAACGGAAACATTGGCCATTCTCTCAGTAATACGGTAGGCTTTGGAGGAGTGAACACGTTCGTGTAATGGCAGAGTGATGATACAAGTCGTTAAGATCGTAAATGTACGAGATGTAGCAAGGTACACGCTCGATACAACCTTCGCGAGTTAAAATTTAAAGAAAGACCGGCCACACTCCTTGAAAAGCACTGCACTGTGTGGCGTGAATGCGTTTTTATAGCAGGGTGACAACACGCGACCTTCAAATAAGAGATGGCAGTAGGATACTCATCAATAAGACTTAGTAGACCCAACTCACTCGCTTCAACTTCCAAGGGATTTTTTCATCGTGGCGATGTTGACTAATGCTGAATTATTACCGCTCAAATCTTCGGATTCCCTGACATGACAAGTGGTATTTTGTGTTATTTAAAGAGTCGTTTGCGAACGGAGAGTTGATGTACCAACTGCCAGGAATACGGTGGACTTGATTGTAGTGAACACGTTAGTGCAATGGCAGAGTGAAGGTACTTCTGATGTGAGAGATGTAGTAACCTACACGCCCGATTAAAATTTCGTAAGCTAAAAAAAGAACGGTCAAGCATACTCCTTAAAGAGCACTGCACTGTGAGGCGTGAATACATTTTTAAAGCAGAGTTAAGATGATCGTCCTTCAGAGTAGTGATGAGATTCGGCTAAACATTAATCAGCGTAAGAGGACACCAACACACTCGGTTTCATTTCGGCGAGCTCTCAAAACTAAAACACCGGCCGCACTTTTTGGGATGAAGTATACTAGGAGGGGTGAACACCCTTTTGAAATAACTGGGTACAGGTGCGCGTCTTTCAGGGCGGAAATGCGAGGAGGATGGTCGTGAAGACGTTTGAAGTCAGGGCTGGGGGGGTCGACTCTGCAAGGAATCAAAACTGAAAACACCGGCCGCACTCCTTGAAATTAACTTGACTCGGAGGCGTGAACACGCTTCCGAAATAGCTGGCTGAAGATGTGCGTCCTCCAGGGTGGGAATGCGAGGAGGACAGTCGCGAAGAAGACGTTTGGAGGCAGTGGCGGGTGAGACGGTGGAGGCGTCCCGGCGGCGGCCGTTCCCGTGTCGGGCGGGTGCGGCGCAGGGACCTCCGCCCGCCCGACCAACCCGACGAGGGCCGAACTCCTTCTGCTCTAGTTGGCCGATCCGGAAAAATAAAAACTCTCGCCAGTCCAGAGAACCATCGAAGGAGAGTGAGTGAGTTAGGGAGAGAGAGAGAAAGGATGAAAAGGGAGTGAACGAGTCTGTATGTGTGTACGTGTGCGAGAGAGAGAGAAAGATAAAAAAAAGAGTCCGAGAAGGGAAGTATTGCACGGAAGGTTCGCGTGCCCCGGTGGCCTGCCTCTCCCTCTCTTGGCTTTCCGTGACCCGGCCTCTGGCGCGCGCGTTGTGTACGCGAAGAGGGCCTCCCCACACGCCATTGCCCGCGAGTCCTCAGCCCCCGGCTACTCCTCCGCCGCCGCGGGGGCCTCGGGAAAATCCCCTCACACTCCTCCCACGCCCTTGTTGGGCACACACACACGAACCGGAGTCAAAAAATCCTCATCTCTCCTCCGACACGAAAGGAGGAAGAAAACAAACATGCCAGCCAACGGATACAGCACGCTCAACCTCCGAAGAGGAGAAAGATTAACCCAGTCCACCCTCTTCCCGGACTCGGGCTACGGAAATGTGACCGAGAAACTAAATTTCAATGACGTATCTAAAAATTATGCAGGGAAAACACGCAATTTATCGCAAAATATCGCATGATCCACATAATCTACTTCTTCCACCTGGCTCAATAGCTACCACAATAGGGTGTGGCAGGGGGTGTAAGTGTTCTAGGACATCAGCTATTTACGTAATAGAGTGAATGAGAAAAGTGCTTTTTGTTTATGCACTTATATTTTATTTATGTTTACTTGTACTTAGTGGTGATGCTGTTTTAATCACGAATTGTGCGAGGTGAAAGATATTAAACCTATGGGTAATACAATCTTCTCGAGTAAACCGATGGGTGATACGAGCAATCTCTAATTACATAAGAAACTATGTATGGAGTCCCATTCATCCTATCGATGCAATTGGGGTGCCTAATGATGGTTTGGGCTCATGGTAGTTTGAGCTAATTTTATTTTAAAATGCATGCACACACAGAATTTGCGAGGATTTCTACAGCGTCAGAGTGCCGCAAAACGCACAAATTCGAAAATAAAAACAACAGGCGAAATTATATGCACTTAAATCACTCATCACTCTTCTTCCATTATTGCGCCGCCGTCACCGATTTGGGCGCAAACACGTTCTTATTGTACACGTTCTTGTATAGTGCATTCCACGTTATCAACTTGGCACAGCGCTAATGGATAACAGAGTTGCCGGCTATACATAATTCAATTTCTCACTTTCTCTCCCATATTTATGGTCCCAAAAAGTGTTAAAAAAATAAATTAGCTATTTAGAATTTTTTGAGCTACTAACTGGATGTGTATGTGTTTTCCCTATGCATTGGCACTTACCCATTCATGTGATGACACTTTAATCCTTTCTGGACCAAATATTTTCTTATTGTGAAAGGATTTTTTTCTCATTGCCAGTAAATAATGGAGGAAACAAACAAAAGCATAACTGTTAAGAGATTTTTCTCTTCTTGAAAGCTATTTTTTTATATGTATTCGTACCGCATTCGGTACATTGGGAATTGGTAAAGAAGCTGAGATGGCTCCATAGGTATGTGTCGAATTCGTTAGACCTGACATTAAAGGGTTAAAAAATTCACACATCTAGCAACGCTGGGCTCGAAACGTCCTGTACTAATACATGGGCTAGGTAACACCATAAGGGCCCATGTCAAAATGAATGCATTTTATGCTGTCCATTCACTCGTGTCCCCAAGGAGCCAAAGCACCTTTCACGCGACCATTCTATGTGTAAGCCATCCTCCTTCCCCACGCTAAACACGCCGATCGCGACAAACCAGGCGGGGTGACGGTGGGTATCAATCACTCACCCCCTTTCAACGCTTTTGCACTCCGCCGCGGACAATAGCCGAGTAACGACCTCTTCACTTTGCGTCGATCAAAACGCTCCTAAGGCCAGGGTTGCCACTCAACCACCTTCGTCACGAAACACGAGGGCGCTTTTAAGGAGAGGAATCTTTTCTCCACCTACTCTCGTTTTCCTTATGAAAACGATAACCTTTGTGCGACACTTATGTTTAGAAAAGAAATAATAGGTTAGCGTCCGCAACAATGCCTTTAGTATTTATCGCGTGAAACGTCATTTTATGAGTCTCTAATGAGCATGAGTTGTAAAAGACTAAACGAAACTAAATAAACTAGCAAAAAGAATAACTTTATTTTTCAACTTTTATAAAGGTACATACATATATATGTATACATACCCATTATGCAATTCCCTTTACGGATAGGCAAAGTCAAAGAATTTATAGGATACAAAATATTTCTACAATGTAAAGCCTGAAACCATGGAGTGTATTCAAAGAATTTAGTTATTGCCGTTAGACGTAGAAAACGTCTTTCTCCTCCAATTTATGCCCTATCCATAAAAACCACTTCCGCTTCTCTTACGGCCGTTTTACACGAGGCGCTTTATTGCACAATCTGATGTACGTATTGATGTGCAATGAAAATTCGTGTAAAGCGGTGAATTGCAGGAATTCACGCGCAAATGCAATAAGCGAGATATGGGAAAATAGCCCCTGCTCTAATTCCGTGCCTGCATTCTCGCATTACGTAAACAGATGCCACATCAAATTGTACAATAAAGTGCCTCGCGTAAAACGGGCCTTGGAGTCATGAAGTGCTTCATACACGTTCTCCTATTCTTTAGATTCGTAATATTCCTCCTCTTTAGAGTCTCACTCCTCTTCTTCACACCAACCACACCAATATCATATATCTGGTTAATTATTCGATTCCTTCCCATTCTCTCAACATGGGCAAAGAAAATAGGAAAGAGTCAAATAGCGAAACAGATATTTTATGAAGTTTGGATAATGGTATGTATATACATAAAGAGTACATCGTGCCTAAACCATGGTCAGTAAAAAATAAAGGTATGGAAATAACCACGTCTTTTTAATAACTCAAAATATTGAACGATAAAAAAATCCACCTAGTGACGCCTGAGACATACTATAAAGTGTACATGCAGAATCTTATTGAAAGCTCTGACGGACATTATGAGCATCGTAGATTCAAAATTCGATGGTCTTTCATCCTGTAACCACTTCTTTTCCAAGCATTCACTTTTTAAATTTTAGATATATTTAGACGCTGTCCCTGAAACGCACACTTTTGACAAATTTTCGCTAATGTAGAGTCTCAAATATTTTTTGACCTTAACAAATACAACTTTATTCGTGGTTTTACTCCTCAGAAACGCTTTTAAACGTTTTAAAAATAATCTACAGGCAAACTTTGCGCAAGATTGTACGTCGAGATACGCTAACTTTACACCGGCGGCGACACGTGATTTTTATACCCATACTTGGAGGCAATCTCATTTCCTATGATGACGTCATCAAGTTCATAATTTTCGTTTACTTAACTCCTCTCTTCCTCTTCCGAAATGTGTATTGTCATTCCGGATGGTTATCTCTCATATCTTCGTTAGATACCAGGAAAAATTTTGCTACGCGACATTTTGCTGCATCACCGTCGACCATTTGTGCTCTTCAACCAAACCGATTTATAATTCGTTTCAAACTCTGACTCAATATTACCTGAGTCCCATTGACAAGCGGCGAATTGGTTCTTCTCCATTACCTAAAAACGCATGTACGACGACATTGGAAAACTTTGCCAATGACGCAGTAGCATGAGCGGAGATCCTAGGTTGTGATGGCGAGAAAGTATTAATCGAGGATCTAGGAGCAATACAAAAGTGGTGCAACACATTCGGGAATTCCATTTGAAAACTACGTAACAATGAAGTTTTGGAAAAATAACAGCTCTCCCGTTAATTTTACTACACCAGTCGTATGGAATAAGAAAGCGTAGAATCAAGTTGAAATTTTAAAGAATGAGACCAACACATTTGGTATATAAATTTCTAACTCCAGCATAAATAAGGATTAATTCGAGGTTTACTCGGCAAGAGCGACGATACAGACAGGGAACTTAGATAATTTTCCCTGGTTAGACCTCATCACGAAAACGCCTCCTGTGCATGGGAGTTTTACAAAATAGGCCAAGTACAAATCGCATTAGAACCTGGGTTAAAAGGAAGTCACGATAGCTTTATCATCACTACAAGTATATTACATCACCTGGAATGAAATTTAAAATTAGACTGTAGGGTTAAAGAATGACATCAGGTAAGAAAATTTGAAGCCAATTTTTAGACACCGTGCGGTCAATTATAAGACAAAATAAAAACTATGAAAAAAGACTGCCAAACTAGTACATATAAAGCTTATTATTTTATCGACAGCGACGAAGTATTAAAATAGATCAATCGATAAACATTTTTCCACGGGTAGCTTAGTTCATATCTGTGGGTAGAGCCTTTCCATCACGCTAATCACTACTAACACACTTAAGTCTCGTACGGCTGCTCTAATTTTCGAAATATGGTTAAAATATTGACTGCATCAGTACATTCATGCATGCTCTCAAATCCATTATCACGAATTCAAAGCAAGTAGTTCATAAAATGTTTAAAATATACCTCATTAATTTAAAAACTCAGCTCCTGCCAAACACCCTTGACATTTTTTTGTTTATGTATTTACCAACAACCCGTAAACAACCTCTTGGGCCTTTTATTCCCAAGCTATATTGGATAGACGCAAACAAACATGAACTTAGGGTGTAGAAAAATCCACCCTGCCTCGACTCGACTCGAACCCGCGACCCTAGGGTTGGAAGGCGAGAACTTTACCTCACACCACTAGGGCCGACATTTACGGTTGGTAAAGTACTATTTAGAAGTATTTAAGTCCGATTGGTACGGAGGCTTCCGCGGTGATTTGATATATTTGTTTTGTTCGGGTTTCTCCCGCGTTGATTCATGTTTATGGACAACCGTTTCGCTTGCATTCCAGCTAGCGTCGTCAGATCCTGAATTTAAGTCCGTTTCGAAGAAAATTAACCATGGTTCCAATTCATTATCCTGCTCTTGAATGTATCAATCAAAATACATGGACTATATTCACGGAACTCTGGCGTAAACTTTGTAACAGCCATACAATTTACACATTAGCGAGTGCCACATGCTCAACAACCGGATTACCATTTCCGTGTGCCATATGGGTTGCCGAAGAAATGATAAAACATTTAAGAGGGGCTGCAACGCGGTTGACAGGCAACGTGTGCACCGGAATCAGACCAGACCGCCAACGTTTGTTAAGAAGCGCTATCACTCGGCCCATCACGACAGCTGAGGCGGAACTAGGGCTCGTCGACTCCTGGCGGTGTTCGAGTTTGAAGCTGAAGGGAAAGGGTTAGGGCTATACCAAAAAGGGGGGAGGGCGGAAGGTGCAACTGCATATGCACCTAACAAAGGTGCTTTCTCGTACTTGAAAATCAGCAGCCGCATTTATAGATTTCGAATAAAACCCCGGTTAAATAAGCAGTTCGTTAGCATGACTAAAGCTTGAATAATGTTGCTCGTGACGCATGAGTGCAGGATCCAACATGCACGTCCAATGTCCCTGTATGAGTAGAATGATAGATAGAAGCCGAATAGCATTGAAATCTCCTTAAACATACTTTATTTAACATAATATATTTACATTAGTGAGATTTTTAGTAACTTTATGATAGAGTGCTTGACGGTTGGTGCATGCCTGGGGTGAAGTCACCCTCTGTTGCACACCCTTAAGGTGGCTTGAAGGGTGCGACGTTGATAAGTTTTAGTGAGACGATTTATAAAGTATATGAGTGAGGTAAAGTTACTTAATTGTGGTCTGAGCAACGGTTCCAATGGAGCTAAACGTTTTATTCCACTTCCCATTGAGTTTAAACGTTCAGCGTTAACTCCGGATGTCATTACGTTAAACTTTTTCTGGACTAATTCTTCCGATCTCGAGTAACACTATTCGGGGATAAAGGGACAAAAGTAATAAATACTGATTTAACAAAAGCGCCCGAAGAATTTCCCCAAGACCTGGGGTGGGATCATGGTCTCTTCTTTTGAGTTGTCTTTATCGCTATCCAAAATGAAAATCGCTTTGCAACGGCAATGTTCCCAGTTACTGCCTTGAGAACGCACTCCATTGATTAAAAGTTATTTAAGGTACATGACAAAATTTGAAGAATGACGATAATGTGTTCGCTCTAATGAGCGCCAATGATAACATGAGCGCGCGTTATGGAGAATTGTGATCGCGTCCCTGGTCTGAAAACGTTATGACTACAGCCAAAGGGGATAGCAATTAGTGATGACCCGAATGAAGTGATCCCTATTTGGCCACACGGTGTTCTTTCCCAGGCTTTGAATCAACGTGGACGTACTTGTATTACTTGTGACACAAAACTCAGTAAGTCTACATTAGGCTTTTCAAGCTACCACCAGTAAACTAACGCATGGCGATTATGTTTCCAATAATACATTTATCTCGAATTGCCTAGCTCATCGAAAACATTAAGGTCTGAGACAATAGGCGAGAGGGTACAACTGTAGCCCAATGAGAGATGCACTAGATGTTAGTGGTGACTGGAATGAAATAATCTCTAATTCACCGCGATTTTTCCTTCATTGAATTCGAATTGATATAGACATGTATTATTTACGATCCAAAGCTTATAAGCTTACGTTAGGAACAGGTAGACCCCACCGCTCTTTAAAGAGTTATGGACGTATTTTAAATTAAATTCTTGCTTTCGGTAAATGCTGATATTAATTATTTAGAACGCAAGCTTTCGCCGACCTTTTTGCTGGATTCGTCAGGCAAAAGTCATATAATCAGACTTTTCAGGCAATTTTTGCATGAGGAAGCCGGCACGAGGGTCGGGAAAAGCTCGTGCTTTAAACAAAAGCCATCAAATTTTACCGAAAACAAGAATTTAATATGCGAGATGCAACACACTGAAAACGTAAGCTCAAAAATGTAGAAATACTTACATACTTGAATTAATTGTAGATACTTCATAAATAGAGAGGAAAAGGTTTCAGATGCTATCACAGCCAAGGCTACATTGAATATTATAACCTAGTACCTTAATAATAAGACAAAAACAACATCAATGTCACAGGCAGGATTCTAACTTTGGTTTGCCAAGCCAGCACACCAGGTACCTGGCTAACGTGAATGGCATTTTCTAGCTGAAGGAAAATGTTCTCAGAATGGATATATTCTTTTTCCTAGGAACACTAAGCCCGAAATACAAAGATTTTGAGATGGTGAAACATATGTGAACTGGAAAACTTGGTTTACAATCACACACACCATATTAACTCTAGACACTGTTGGGATTAATTTAAATTTATTTTCACTTGAACCGCAATTTTAATGTAACTGAGTGTGTTTGCACGGAAGAGATCACCAATGAAGAAGTTCTACAAACAGTAGGAAAGAAATTTTCTTCAATGAAAATCCTGCGAGGAAGGAGAGATCGGACATGTTCGGAGGCATGAAAAGTTTCATAAAACATTTATAGAAGGAACAAGTTACTAGGAAAACCACAGTGGAAGAACCAGTATGGAACACATCAATCTAGTTATCAGGGGTGTTAAAATAATAGCTTATGAAGGAATAAAGCGTTTAACTGAAAATAAAATGGAGTGGAAGAAAGCAGTAAAACGATCTTGATGACTGCTGATAGCACAGATGATTAAAAAGGAGAGAATAGATAGAACCATACGGAGCTAGATAATGCACAGGGGAGTTCAAAAGCCATTAAAACGCCCAATCAGCCATATTGAATGGATCAGTTTGGCATTAAATACGCCAAAAACATAGGTATTAGGTAGTAGATACTCAAGATATCACGTAATCAAAATGATATACCTACCTTTAAAACATGCAAAAAGGAAATAATTACAAAAAAATCACGATATTATTTGGAAAATTTATGGGATAACTGCGCGCGATAGCCATGTCAGCTGGATCATTTATCGCGAAAAAGCAGGCTTCACATTCGTGCATCCTTAATCAATGGCTGATAATGAAGACCTCAACCTGATGTGCTGCAATTTCAATGGCAAACTTATCATTTCCAACTGCAGTTGTAAGTAGATAAGGGACTACATAGAACTACGAACGCGGGAACAATGTGTAAAAGCATTCGTGTGAAGCTTGGCACTCGGCTGATCGGAAACATGGACCATTGGAAAAGCAAGCCAAAAAAGATTACAAGCTTTCGAAACGTGGTGTTGGATGCGTATGCTGGAGATGAAATGAACGGATAAAATAAGAAACTAAGATGTAAACAGAAAGAGAGAAGAGGAAAGGACACGGTACAGAAAAGAAGAACCAGATGGAATGGACACACCTTCAGGCACAATGGGTTTGTGAAAATATAAATGAAGAAAAATAGAGAAAGAAGTCCCAAAAGGAAGGACAAGGGATAAAAAAATAGACCTAGTAAGAGGAAAGAGCATAAGAACTAGCAGGGAGTAAGGGAAATACCATAAGAAATGGAAGGATGGAGGGCTGCAGTCAACCAATCTTAAGATTGAACGACCAATGATGATGATGGCATACAGTGATATAAACCTTGTCAGTAATGATCCATTATGTTTTGTGAAGGTTCTGGGAATAAATAGAAATCAACATGCAATGGCTTCAGATAACTGGGCTCACCCAGGAGGTTCGACAACTTAGATTCTAGAAAAAAGTCATCAACTCAGGTCGGTGAATCAGACAGCCTGAAATGGTCTATAAAAATGAAGGGGCATAATAACTAGTTTTTTCATCGGGAATGTGCAACCATAATCTCACGTGAATTCAATTAACGAAGATTCACATGGTACTACTTCATCTTCTACATTGCCAGTTAGCGTCATTTATTCAAAGAAATCTACTGGCACTTGATTCCGCTTTCGAGCATGACATCAGTTCCCATAGGGGAAACGAAAAGAAAAATTAAGCGAGAAAATAAAGCCTTCTATTTTTGGAGTGCAAGTTCGCATCCCAATCGATAGAACAGGCAGTTTACAAAAATAGTGTCAGGCGTTCGCGATCAATTTTTGGGGCCAGGGACGAAGCAGCAGACTTCGAGAGGACTCAGTCAGTCGATATGAATGCGAAGGCTGGAAATTGACTGAAGTCTACCGCAGCGGATCAAAGGAGTAAAACTCAAAAGGGGAAAAAAACAAAACTTCCAATGCAAATTAAATCTGAAAGAGTGATTTTAGAAGACCATTTAAGGTAAAAAGAGGCCAGTGAATGCGATGTTAAAGCAACAAAAAATTCATGATAAAGAATAAGAGCAATATCAATGAAACATTATTGTTTACGAAGGCGAGTAATCAAAGAAATAATATTCTTCAGTAGGGCCCATGATTTTATCCAATTTCTTTTTTTCATTACTCCCAATAATAATTGTCGGAGCCGAAGGATCTACCTACTTTTTACGTGCATGCTGTCTTGGCGAAAGCAACGCAATAAGTTAACGGGAATAATATTTGAAAACAATTTTCTGATTTATAGCAAATCTACTGTGTCATGCAACCAGCATTGGCAAAATCGGGACATTCGAACTTAATGAGAAACTCAGGATGAGTCAGCATAACGTATAATTTACCTCTTTATGTCCAAATAGTAATATAACATAGTAGTAAATACATTTAGAGACCAAAATGCCTCCGTCATTTCTGTTTATACATATTATTATAAGGTACTTATACATTTTTGTGCCTTTACAAAAATTGTACTTTGTTAATGAAAGATTGTATGAACTCAAAGTTTAAAAGGCAAGAATTGATCTTCGAGAGTAAATTTTTATCATCAGCATCAATTGCTGTCCAGGATTAGGCCATTTAGCCTGCCCCGTCTGAGGTCGGAAGCTACTATTCCCATCGCCTCTTCGGTCTTCCGCGATCTCTTTTCCCATGTGACCTGTAGTTTAGAAGACTCTGGGGTAATCTGTTTTCCGACATCCACAAAATATTCTCATACCATTGGTTAACGTATTTTTCAATATTTTTGGTGATAGCCGGAATGTTTGACTCTGAGCGAATGTTTTCATTTCGTTTATAGTTGTAGACAGTATGGCAGCCAGTAAATGGTATTAGCAATTTCATTTCAGCAGCAAATTATTATATTATTACTATAAATTATCACAAAGATGAGACAGAAAAAATAGAATTCATTTGAAGCAATCCCTCATTCATGCAAAAACTCCATTTGTGAAGGTCTGACGTCTCAGCCCGGGGGCCGGTCTCCTAGTCCTCCACCTTTTCGACCAAACAGTAAACGATCACACGATCTCCAGGTGGGTGGACTGAAAAAAGCGAAGAGATCTTCGTGCGTGGGTTCATTCTTCTTCTCCGGCCGCCGAGGCAAGCAAGCGAGCAAGCAAAGCATTAAGACCGTCGTCCGCGGCACGCGAGACAGGTCTGTTGTTGTTTTCGTCGCCTTCGACCTTCTGACGACTCCCGGATATGGAGTGTGGGGAGGTTTTTAGTGAGGAATGAGGGAAGGGAAGGGCTGGAGAGCATCTTAACACGTGAGAGAAGGTAAGTCTTTTTCCCGCGTCTTTTTCACCCGATTCGCGACGCGTGCCGCCGGGGAGTTTGGGAAGGTGGCCGCGGGGTGGCGCGGCGATCGCCCATGGCGAGTACCCGTGTCCCCGGTCGTAAATCGCTTGCAGTGGCGGCGGCAAGTAGACAAAAAGAGTAGAGAAGTCACGGACAAACCTCGAACCTAGATCACTAATAAGATTATTGGCAATGCTCATGTTTGCGTCTACTTTGAAGCGAAGCGATAAATCGTGCGCTTGCCGCCATATTATGTTCATTTTAGTTTAGAAAGGAACGTAGATAATCGATGTGAGAATGGTGCATTGACTTTTTTTTGCTCTCCGAAGATTCTGGTGGTCCGTATGCCCCTGCGATCCCGATAAGCCATTGGCTTGTCTTCAGGTTTCTCAGGGGCTGAACCAACAGAACTTGACTTCCTGTAAACAGAACTTGACTTCCTGACTGAAGTAAAACCTGTTTCTTCGTGAAAGCATTGTATCCACCTAACACGGCTATCGCGCGCAATTGGTCCATTACTTTTTTGGCAAATGCGTTTTTTTTTCAAAAATCATTTCCATTTTTAATTTTTACAGGTAAATCGTTACAGTAACACGACTATTATGTCTACTATTATACCTAAGTTATCGGTGTATTGACTATCCAGCTGATCAATGCAATTAAACATGTGTGCTACTAAATCCGATGTTCTCGGCGTATCAAATACAGCAATCGCCCATTCAATTTTGGCGATTGTACATTTTAATGGCTTCATCCCCCTGTGCTATGAGTACCTCATGTTTCCATCTAATTGTAAGCTAGTTAAATCTATGGTAAGAAATATAGTGTTCATCCATTGGGTACCGAAAAAATAGTTTGCCTTTGTTATTTTTCCTCCTTTGTCAAGACGCCTCGATTCCACTTTGAATTGAGTTCTGAAAATCAAGTTGCAGGCACTTTAGTCCTATAATTTGGAATTTAGGAGAGACAGCATGGCAGCTTGGTGCAAATCACGGCTTCACTGACCCTTTCTTCGCTCCCTACAGCTACTAAATGCCCACGAACAACTAAATGTTTTTACCTCGGTGAGGGGACGTCAATGACCTTTCTCATTACAACATCTTAATGTATCATATTCGAGTCATGGAGGTTGAAATATTTGTTAGTAGTATCATATTTACTCCAGCAAATCAAGATATATTTATTCGAGAGAAGATATTTCTATGAAAATGGATTTGCTGTTATCTCTTTATCTGTATATGCACGTAACTTAATCTAATTTCCATTAAATGAAAATGATAGAGACAATCCTTCGCTGAAAGCAAATGACTAACATATTAAAAGAGAAAAGGAAAACATTATGAAACAAAATCTCAAAAGAAGTGTGAGTAAAAGCGTAATAGGTATTCCACAAGTAATATAGGTACGTCATTGCTTAATACCAATTCACCCAATGAAATTACCTCAGTAGATTTATGAAGCAGAGCTTCATTGAACAGAGTATTTTTCCGGATGAGTTCAAGATATTTTTCAGAATTTCAAGTGAATCAAAGTTTTTTTACACCAATAGGTAATCACACAACGGCACACAAATTTTTCTATTGGATCTTACTAGCAGGTAGAAGTTAAACGACCACAGATATAAATCAAATTATATTGAATTTCATGTCAAAGATATTGGATACCTAAGCGAATACGGTAACGGGATGAATTAATTACAACAATCTTTGCCGTACACACGGGAAAAAATGAAACAAACATTTTCCAGGTAGGCTTCATTGCAGCTGAAATTTATATTTTCCAGGAGAAAATTTAACATTTCAATCGTGCATATCCGTAAAAAGGGATTATTTGGGTATAGAATAAGTGGATTGTGATAGTACAAACACGTGAGCATTGAATAATTCTTGGCGGTATCTTCTAGCTAGATAGCTAGAAATATGATGAAAAATTGCGCTAAACCCGCATACGCTGTCGGAAAAAAACAGAGGCAACTTAATAATGTATGGTATCGGAGGCACAGCTATATAATTAAACGCCGTAACCATATGTTTTGAGTTCTCCCACATCTAGTTAGGTGCCATGTGGCCTCCACCCTTCATAATGTTCCCCAGAGCGTGAAAAGAAGGGACAATAGGTCCCACGTCGACGTATTTTTACTTTACGAATGCACTGGTTATCCTATAACCATTTCCGTGAGTATAATATAGTTTAAGACTCCATGAAGAGTAAAGAAGGCATAGACCTAATGAAAAACGACAACATGTTTGTGAGTGAATTGAAGTTTCAAAATAAGTTTAAGGAAATATCTATTTCAAAATTAAACATTTCTTCATTTAAGAGTTTCGTCACGTACACTAAAGCTAAATGCGGATGGAGTACGGTCTTATTACTCGGAAACTACTACCTTTTTTAATCACATTTTCTTTAGGAAATAACGCACTATCATGGTAATGTAAGTCCTCCTCAGCAAACTACATTTGAAATAAAAACAAAAATATTTCCATTAGAATTTTAATTCCATAAAAGAGAAAAATATAAATGCTTAATGGAAAAAATAATAATTATTGCAATATCTCACTTAACATTGATTTCGTAATGCAACGAAAAGACCCAAAAATATTCGTTTTCCGTCTGTTTTCAACAACAATATTCCATAAAAACTACAATATAAATAAAAAATATTCCAAATTCGGGGCATTACATGTATATTGCTATTCATTATATAAAAATGCTGGAAATAACAAATATTCAACTTTCTCATTTATCTAAAAGATAAAAAATAATGTGCTTCTAATTTCTGAATCTTCTGAGAACTTAGAATGCTTGGTATAGTGGGTCACAGAAAGTCATTTATAACAAGTCAGCTACGTTCAGGGAGAGAAATGAAGCTTCCATTTTCAGATAAATGTAATGACTAATCAAAACGGCAATGCACGGATTTTCTGGGCACAATATCTTGTTAGTTTGGGTAATCTGGGTAAAACTTTTCTAAATTATAATACACCGAGAGCCGTAGCAACGGAAAAAGAGAGGTGAGGCTCTTTCTAATATCTTAAATTTTCTGGCATAATCCCTCGGCACTGCCTATTGAAGGTTTTTTTAATCACTGCCACTTCAGAGTATAAAAGTCCCATAAGTTGTTCCCAGCTATTTCTCGCACTCAGAGCTATAAATCACAGAATAGCAAGTCGTCGATAAAAAATTAATGATGGGCAAAGAGGTTTTCTTTCGCCGACAGTGCCATGTCATCAATCATTTCTAAAGGTAGTGAATATATTATTGAAATTTATACTGGCGCAGTTTATGGAAAAAATGAAGCTTCCCATTTCTAAAAACCAATGCGGAATGTGTTATGAGTTTATATGTAAATCAGAGCTTTGGTAAGGATGGCTAGACAAGCCAGCAACTTATGTCCGCGAGAGTTTTAGTCACGATCCGCTGGAATAGATTGAAGTCCAAGTTTAGATGTTTTTCATGCGGATCAATCTTCAAAATGTTTTAAGGAAGTTTTGAGAGATATTTATTACCGGGAAAATCCATCTTTTTGCCAATCCAGGATAAACTTTAACAGCAGTAACGAAAATTTTTGTCGTTATTATTGTACATTGTATGCATTTATTTATTCGATGGCATCCCCGTCTTTCATTACATACACTGATGTTAGCTAAGATTCATAATCTTTTAGGATAATCAGTAATCATAAAGAGTGTTCGAGCAAAGTCACATAAAATCCCAAACTAGTCAAAAAGGTTTACCTCTTGTAAAAACTATTAACAGTAATAAAATATGAGAATGTTTTTCATTAATTTATGAAAAAAATGAGGCATAATTCATATGGCTTCATTTTCCATTGTCACTTACTTTATTAGATAAAATAGAGATGAAATATTAAATACTATATTTTTAAGGTAATAAAATAAGAAATATGTAATTTTCCAATATTATTTTCACAGTTGAAAACTCATTATAATGTGAACAAATATTCGGGAAAGATATATTTATTTATAGTTTTTAATGCCCACCCAACATAAAAGACATAATGACAGGGTAAACTCAGACAATTACAAAGAATATCCGTCAAAGCTAGCTAAAGCAACACTTATATTATCTAAAATAACGTGAAAATTGTGAGCATTTGACAAGTTTACCTTTCTTACTAACTTACTAGTTAAGCTTAGTGTTCCTAAGTCTTGAACAAATTTAGTTTTTTACAAAAGTTGCTAAAAGTAATACAGAATCTACTTAGAGGTGGATTTTTGCATTAGTTGCTCTTCACATTCCTTATATATATGCATATATACATATGGACATTTTACGTCACATTACACTTGAATTACAATTAATAAATAACCAAAAGGTAATGTCAATATTGGATGTCGGGCTATCAAAAATAATCACGCAAAATATTAACCCGAATGCCTGAATAATACTTATATAATCTTGATGCGCCATTTATTTCCCACATACTGTCAATTTCAAAATGCCTTTATCGTGGTGAAAACTCTTCCACCCTATGAGGAGTTTTAGAAGCTACCACCGTTTTTTCATGCCTCATTAGTACGCGCCACGTATTTATTCGGAGAATTGATCTGATTAAAAGTTTGCCTTGCAGTCATACTTCGCAATCAGGGGAAAGAGGGCAGACGAAATGTTAACACTTTGAGGTTTTGTAATGGCGAGTGCAAATGAATGGAAATTATTTCTCGTTATCTAAACAGCCAAGTACGTGAGGAGAAACAGAAAACTTGTCGCTCAATAAAGAACGTGTGAGGAAGCATCAAAACGTGATAATGAATGGGGCGCGGGAAGGACTTCGTGCGGCAGGAACAATCCCTGGGGGAAAACCCAGTCCAGTCCACCCACGCACCCCCATCAACGCAAGACACAGATCACACATTCGCGAAAGCCAACTCGTTGAACCAAAGGGGCGACAGAGGCATAAGCCCAATGCGTATAGGTTTCTGTACATCAGCGCCACGACCCCGGCATCGACACGGGGTCGCTCGTCTGTCGCGAGGTTTAAATCGTGATACTAGTGCGGGGTTTGAATCGCTATTTCAGGATTATCCGTATTCAATGGATTATAAACCAATATTTGAAAAATTAAGCCTTGAAAATGTAATTCTAATGAGTACTGCAATAAAATGAAAAAAATATTATTCACTCGTATTAACTTGATGATATTCCCGATTCCACCATAAATAACCTTGGGAAACTTTTATGAAACAGGATAGGTTGAGGTCAGGTAATTATGAGAAGACATGGCACAGTAAAACACCGCTTACCATATTCACTATAAATTTATTGATTCAAAATAGAATCAAATTACCAGAAGTCAACGGTAGCCCGTTCTTAAAAGTTGAACATAGTCATTCAAAACACAGAGTAGGTTGGAATCACCAATGTTATTCGGAAAAATTACATTTTCCCATTATTATCCATCCATCCAAAAAGTCCAAGTGATGGTGAGGTTAACTGAATATGACATGACAACGTGATAACAGTTCAGGCCATCCAACGCACTACACTTGAACTGGGAAGGGCCACCAAACAAAAGTCACTGTAACGCACAAGGGTAGTGATTGATGGCGATACATACATGATTGATGGCGATACATACGATGGTGTCCAGGGTACATAATGCACCACACATGGTCTGGGGAGGGCACCAAATCAAAAGTCACAGTAATGCACAATGGGGAGTTTGATGGCGAGACAACCACATCACAGTTCATGGCACCTAATGCACATCATGTGAACATCACGAATATTGTAACCTTCGATAATGCTCGGAACGGCAGTCGGTGTAATGAGAGTTGAAAACTTTCTCACGTAAAAGTAAGAAATAAATATATTGATTAATGAACTTCTGTAATCATCAACGAAGGTAATCCGTACGGGGACAGAATATTGCCCACCTCTCTGCCCTCTGTTGATGCAACATTAAAAGAATTCAAAATACTTCCGAAGACTCGTATCAGTTGCGAAGAATCATGAACATCCACGCGTATAGCAGTATTTTTTCTGCAGTTAACAAATGGCCCATGGCACCGTGATTCTTCGAAAACTTAAATGCAACATACCTGGCAGCCTATTTGAAAAACGAGAAAATAGATATATAAACGACATTCATACACACTGTTGCACCAAATCAGCGCATATCGCTTACTATGCACAGGTTTCGCCATATCTAACAATCTCTCAGCCCGGTTGTAGCAAATATTAATACAGAATTTTAGCTTCGTGCGTAAAACACATCAAAATCACAAGTCAGCCATGAGCTCAACTTCGCAACTACCACTGGTGTAGAGACTAAAATAGCTGGTGCCGAGACTACAATAGCTTGAACTCCCTCATAAATTATACGTATTAAAGTTAAAAATATTACACATTGGCGTTAAAATAATGCAAAATCCTGAATTTTATTTAATTACAAATAAATACTATTAATATATTTTAAATTGCAAATGTGCTCTTGAAACACTCAACGACAGCGCCTCTACCGGTCACGGCTTTTCTCCCCCTCGGTTTTATCCCCACCCCCTCAGTATTGCCACTATCGATAAAGTTTTCCATACGATATATGTGCGATACGTCGCCCCTTTGGTTGAACAGCATGATATTAATCGGTTGCGTTCGTCGTCCACGAGTGAATCACCCCGATAAGCTCCCTGCTTCCTATGTTGCCCCGAGCACACTCATCGTTCGATCGTCCCTGAGGCCCGCCGCTCCATCCATAAAGGGAGCAGGATGCGGATAATTCGCCCGGCGCCACCTTGACTTCCAAGCTTTCATAATCGCACCCATTAGAGGCTCCATTAAATACAGGAAAAAAAACACTTTTTCGAGGAAAACGCTCAGTGAGTCGCTGAGTTTTGAGAGGGAGTGCTCGGAGACAGACCGGAGAGTGATATGACTTTTAAAGTGACGACACCAATGCATTACCGTGCCGACAATGTTGTTGCACCACGAAGGCCTGGACAAATAAAAAAAATAAACAATGCACATGACAGGCACGTCGAAAAATGTCGGTGACGCTACCTAAGCAACGGCATAGTCTCTGCGTCATCAAGAATTATTTGATTCAAAATCCTTCATGCGAAACAGTTTTGATCAATTATAATGAAGTGAAATCGTCCAACCAAAATACATTGAATGGACCAGGTTTTATGTGATGTACATTCTGTTCAAAACAGTAATAGAACTGTTTTCTAGGACCTCGTTCGAGGGCTTGAAAGCGTCGTATTTGCACAATACATGGGGATAGTGGCTTCGGATCCTTGTCAATTCCGAATTTTCCACGCAAAAATGTCTTGATATTTTCAGGAAACAGCTTGTGGCACTTCATTTCATAAAAATAAGGTGAACTTAGCATATTCCCCAAAGTGTTTTATTGAACTCACCGACGCAGGTTTCAACTTAGAAAATGAACTTATGAAGTTTACCTGATTTTTCCCAAACATCAGTACTTTTTGATGTTGAAGTTTAAAAAGAGTTATTGCTGAATTTAAAAAATCCGAGTCATTAATGAGTGAATAAGGTACGTCGTACCGTCGTTTACCACTGTGTTGCTCAATGCTTAAAAAAAACTTTGTTTAAGTTAGTAGTTAAGAGTTGCTAAGTCCAACTTCGATTTTTATTTGTCAAGTGTCCAACAAGCGAGGAACACTCAAAATAAAGGCACATTTAATTTATTCAAAGCAGTTGAAACAACTTTGAACGTGGATTAGAAAGCTAATACTAAGCCCCTGACAAATAAGCAAGATGAAAGTAATGGCATGCATCCTTTTCCGTACAACGAATAATGCCGATGAATTAAACTTAGATTCGTTAGCTTAAACGAAGAAACATCCAGCGGCAAGTAGTTGCCTCACAATTGGAGCATATTTTATCAGGAGACAAGAGGCAAGTCGTATGTAACATAACTTTTACTGATTCTATGTCACCACTACTTTCTCGGACGAATCATTCCATTATAACTGCGTACTCATCAAAAACGTTCGAAGTATATCTCTTGACGTGAAAACATTTTCCACTAATGGGGAGAAATTATGAGGGATATTTAATTTCATGCAATAAAACATTAAAAGAAAAATAAAAAAGAGACGATATTTTGAACTTTCATTACGGCCTATACTGGGCTAAAGCTTTTGTTCCAAACATACACAGGCCACGTACCAGTAGATAAACAATAAGTTGTACAGCAAGTGTCAGCTTCTACTCCGTGATTCTCATAAGTTACAATGTTTGTTGCTGTGGCTATGCACAGATATATCTACAATCAAAGATGTAGCCATTAGTGCTATTTTAGTGAAATTAACAAAACGGCTAGTGTACTTTCTACATTTACTTTCTGAGATATTGCACAAAAGTATTTACATACTGATGTAGATTTTATGTAATGATCACTATGAGGTAAAATCAAGGCAAGATATTTATGCTTTGTATTTAGGTATATGTAATGACGTATGATGTTTTCCGATACTGCATTGTTGAGCTTTATGCGTCTGTTTTAGCCCTGGAGATGGAATTCACCAAATTCCGAAACGTTGACAAAGAGTTGAGTATTTAACTTTCGACCTTCCCTAGAAAAAACAATACTCAATAATCTTTTTAATGAGAGCGGTATTGGCCCGGCAGTCACATTTAAAGGGCAAACCTATACTAATTGCTGTAAATGAGATATACTTGGGTTGTATACCTGAACTCGAATTCGGACTTAGCTTTCATCAGACCAGCCGAGCGACCCTTGTCTCCCATGAACATTCAGACCCCCCCCCTCAAAAAGCCCGCCTACCTCCCGCTTCCCCCTCCAGCGAGAGCTGTCATAACACCGGCCGACCCTCAGTTCGCCTCGGGCGGTCTCTCACCTCTCGGCCCGGGCAACGAGGCGGCTCGGGCGGGCCCGACTCACAAACCACACACGACCAAGACGTGGCAACAACGTATCGCTTTAATTGCCACCGGACAACAGCTGTGGACGACGAATGTTCCGAAAGGGGAGAGGGGAATGGGTTTCGGAGGTTGGGTGAGCGTGGAGTGATATGCCCCCTTTGGCGGGGACAGGGGAGAAGGACTGAGGTCGGCGGCGGGAAGAGCAAAGGGTTTCTCCGGCATCATCGGACTGTGTGTCGGTCGGTGGAAGAAAAAAGAATTCCGGAGTAGGGTGGCGGAAGCACACAGACAAAGAACCACAAGGTTTTTTTCTACTCTCTTCCTCAGACTATCATTCTAGGACATTTTGGGAGTCGCGTTGAAGTCCCCCGGCTTATTTCGGCTTGGAGGGACCCACAGAGAAGAGCCTTAATCTTCGCACGATTGACTATGGCGCCTTAGGCGAGAAGCTGACGATTGTAATTAAGAGCCGACGCGACGCTTCCACATTCACAAATTCAAGGCTGCAAAACTTGAATGGGAGTCACCCGCTGTAAGAATTCACGAATGTGGTAAATTCAGAATGAAAAAAAATCGTTCGTCTGTACTGAGACTCAAACTCAGATCTCCCGACAGTGAAATACAAATTGGTCAAATCGAAGAGGCGTAATTTGTAAGAGTTACTTGACACAAATGGACCAAGGTTCGAGTCCAGGTTTAGGCAAATGATGTTTTCATTATGAATTTCGCACGTTAGTGCTTCCTCATTCACAGAAATAATATACTTTCATTTTTATTGTCCTACATAAGTCCTGTAAACATGTGTGCAACTTACCTACAAAAATTCAGAAATAATTGACGGAAATATCCGCTTGTTCTTTTTCAAACCATATGCTAGTAATTGCAACGTGAATGAAACCCAATGTCCAATATTCGTCGATACCTGAAAAAGGTGATTACAATAAAAGTGTTTGTCATCCAATTGACGCAAACACTAAGACAGTATTCTGACTGCTTCAAATTCAGTTCGACTTCAATTGTGCCGAAGATTAAACAAACATTTGAAGTGTAGAAACTGTTTTTAAAACGACAAAAGTATAAGAGAAAAAGTTAACCATTTTTCTAGCCGACAAATGACGTTACAGCGTTTTAACCTTTCCAATATGTTAAAAAACCCAGACATACTTCAACCTTTGTGAAAACTGTGACTAAACTGAGGCAATATTGCAACCTTTGTGAAAACAGTTATTCTAATTCACAATCCAAAACGCATATATTGAAAACGTAATACATTTCAATGGCTTTACAAAAATAACAGTAGCACTAAACGTTGCTTAATACTCCCACTTCGGAGTATAAACTAACTACTGATTGACTCACTAATAAAAGGATCTGAAATCAGAGAATAACATAAAATAAATCATGCAGTTAACTGCATTAAAATGTGAATTATTAGTAATAAAAATATCAGCAATATGAGAGTCAATTTAGCACGACATCGCGATTCATCTCGAGGGTTGTATTTATTAATGACGAGAATTTGGTACAAAAGGAGTGGATAAGTCCCTAAAATTAGTAATTATTAGATTCACCCAGGGGTATTTTTCTAGATCCCCTACAAAGACAGATTCCGATTTCATTTCACTTCAATAATCCAATAACTGACAAAACATTATCCATAGCACGTAAAACTTTAACCTTGAAAATCAATAAATTGAATGAGTTGTTGTACTATTTGATCACATACTATCTGTATTCATTTTACCAAAACAACTACCTTGAATGGAAAAAGGTATTCAACAGGTGGCTCTCATACAAGAAAAATTTAAATTCCTAGAGGGAAAGATATAAACGGATTTGAAATGCGTTAGTGAAATCGACGCTTCAAAGCAAATTTAACCCGTCAGAATCAATTAACAATCAAGAAATCTTGAAGAATCTTTAATCGGCAACAGGACGCAGTCGCTAATAGATTCAGAATTAGAAGCATTAAAAGCCTCGCATGCATTAGCATTACTTGATGCAAGCCAAGGAGGTGTTTTACGATTCTTTGTGCATTAATTAAAAGGTTTTCGTCTTGGCAATTAAAAAAACACCGTTTTCGGAGCCTTATATGTCTTTGAAAACTTAATTGATTGTACAATGTACGTAATACCACCCCTTGAAAAAACAATACGGCTTGGACTCTTTAATTTCAACCGTCACACACCAGCAATTGTGTGGCGCACGTCTAACATAAGCGCCTGAAACTTTGGCGAGAGATTTATAGCGTCACTATATCATCCTGACGCGTTCGCTTAGACGCCCATTGAGAACCAGGTGCTGAGAAGAAATTCGATTAAGCAAGTTGATTATATTCCAACTTCCTCGCATTTTAAAACACATAGACTAGGCATCGAGCCGAGCCCAAATCGGTAAGGAAGACTGGTTGCCTTTTGCCCATTAATGCAGCGAGTTTAATGGATGAATGAAGTTAGATAATACAACCGAGAGATGCAAAGATAATACCTCACGGTTTATACAAATATTTTATTAGCATTGCGTACTTGTAAAGATTAAATTAGGCACCATAAATAATTTATTTCTTAAGATTAAGCCATTAATTATTTCAATGGTTGATTGCTTCACGGTAAAATGGAGTTGAACTCCATCAAAGATCATCGATACACTGTAAAAAGTAGATAAAATACAGATAACCCATTGATCTCAAAAAGGATAAGACTATAATAGAATTAACGATAGCGAGAGTCTGGTCTATAGACATTACTTCCCGGTTGCAACATCATGGAGTGGATTTCTTCAAATCAGTTATGCGTAAATAATATTACGGACAGAAATTCATGGAAAATATACAAATACACTGGGTGCTATAGAATCACTTCAGTGAGCTTCTCACTTTGCAAAACTACAGCGTACTCAATTTCCATTCGTTTCAGACGTGGCACACACAGGCAGCGCGCTTCAAAACAGGCTGGTAGCAGAGTTGATGTGTGATAAACAACAAAATAACTTCGATGATCGCCTCCGCGACTGTTATTTGTGCGTTCAGCTTAAGGGAAGGCGTCAAGCATGGCTAATGTAAAGTTTTTTAATTGCTCTGTGGTTAATAGTTTGCGTTTATATGTGAACCTAAAGACTTGAGCACTTGCTGGCCATTCGTTTCAAATCATGCGCACTGGACAACGCATTTCAAAACGGATCGGGGACATAATTGATGCGCGCTAGAAAATAAAACCCTATCCACGCGCAACGACTAACCTGTGCACATGTCTGCACAAATCAAATCGTTGCGGACGTTACGTTTGGACCGGAAAAAAAGTGAACTGTGCGGAGATTGGAGTTGGGGTTAGAGGTTTGAGGCCAAGAGCGTAAATATCTGCAACGATCACAGACAAGTCGTGACGTTTGGACACCCCAGCTCAAGAAACGACACAAATCTAGCTGAGTTTGCATTTGTATTCGTGCATGAACGCTGATCACAGAGTTAATTTATCGTTTTATTGATCGAATTTTTACTGTGTTAGCGATGGCACACCTTCGTAAATGTTCACGTGCATTTCTGACGGAGTTAAAGGGTTAAAATAAAAGCTTTCCGAGCTTATGGAGTTTTCAATCGAGAGAAAATTGTGAACGGGACAAAAAGAATCAGGCCAAAAAGGACAAAGAACGGGACAAAAATAATATGGCTTTGGTGAAAAAGTACAAAGAGAAACTGCGAAAATTGACCACAGTAAAACTTCCTCTATGATAATTTCCGCAGAACTGAGTGGTAAAATTGGTGCTGAAAACTGTGCCTTGTGGACACCATTGGTTGGAACCGTTTTGTTTGCAACGACCTGATTTGTGCAGCCATGTGTACAGACAAGTCGTTACGTGTGGACCGGGCTTAACAGAACTTTGATAAGCGATCGTTATTTTTTTTATTGATTGTGTTAATTTTCAGTACGTGAAAATACGGATAGCGTAGCATTTTTCATTGCTGTGTGGTGTCAAAATTAACTTTTCAAGCCTGCAGCTAGAACGAATTCGTAACCTATTTGCAAAACATTCGGGCGAGACTATTGGGTGCCTAAGGACCGCTATCTGACGGCAGGTTACCAAATGTTTCGCCTGCGCACATCGTTGCCATCATCATATTTCCTGCATGATTCAGTGTTTAGGTCAGTGCTTATTTCAATACCTAGAAGCAAAAATTTCCTTAATATCTCAATATCCAATAGCAAGTACCTATGCACGTATGAAAAACTCAAGTTTCTCAAACAGTATTATGAACTACTTCAAGTCACGAAATAGAATAAGTACTCATCAGGGATGATAAATCATAATAATCAAAACAATTTCCTGAGTTAATACTAATCGATTATATATATAAGAACGACATCAGCGAAAATATTATTCCTCTCGAAACAAAACAGCGCAACAAACAGTTCTACATATTTATAAGAAAAATAATATCCCTCGTATGTCTGCATAAACCTGCCAATTACAGTATCAATTGCAAGCTTTGTTAAACAATATTATCAGCTTCATACTTTAAGAGATGTAAGCAAAGGTCACACTTGTTTACAATTCAACTGAACTATAGGTATACTGCTTAATGGTCACTGTGGTTCTGTATATCCTCCTAAGTTTCACCTCGACAATTCGCACGCTGTAACACTTTTTACGGCACTATACCTACACACTTAGGCTCAATGGAATAGCCAACATGATCAACAACTCCGTACTATTCATCGCGGGCGAGCTGACAGCCTAGACTTTTACGCTCCACTCCGCTGCGGTTTTACCCTTATCCATAGAAACCATCTCCGCCAACTTTTAACGCGCTAAGATATTCCAACCCAAGGCGCAGTTAGGGCACAAAGGGTCATCGCAGAAGAGATCTTCACTCCGGATTAATCCTATGAGACTTCATATCTTCGATGAAGCGTAAAGAAATAGAGAGGAGGATGAGGAGGTCACTTTGGGGGGCGGGGGGGTATGGGGTTGGCCGAGGGGGGTTCATAGAGTTTGCGGCGGGTTGAATGAAAGCGATTGGATGCACGTAAGGGGAGTGGATAGATGGAACGTGCTACCGGGCATTTCTGCATCATAATATAAGCCGCCACAAAGACATGAAGCGGAGGAAGTTCGGACTCAAGCCAAGAAGAAAGGCAAATAGGTTCGATAAATTAGTCGAGGGAAAGGGCAAAAAGTAATACGGGAGAGAAAAAGAACGTAGTATGGAACACCTTTAGATGACCCTGAGGATGGATTTGCACTGGCAAGTTAATTCCGCAAGTTTCTTCTACAAGAGCTTGCTGAGACTTGCTCCGACGAAAAAATTGCCACGAGTCAGCGCAGCCAGAGCCAGACTGGTTGCTGTTTGCACTGGCAACGATACGCTTCCATAAGCGACTTGCCGAATCTTATGTAAGAGTTCGGCAAGCGAACTTGCGGAGCCGTTTACACGTACAATTTACGTCGAAAGCAGCTTGCTGCAAGTAAATTGCTCAATAAACTTGTCAGTGTAAACCCATAATAATGGTATTTCATTAAGGTATTCTGAGGGAGATATGACACATAAAATTCAATAAACTTGGCATTACTATAAAAGAAAATGTCATTTTTTTAATGATACAAAAATATCATCCAACTACTTACCTGCTTACTTAAGTTTACTGTAACACTTCTTCAAATGTCCTGACCATGCTTTATCTTACTATTTCACAAGATATTTACTCATATATAGACGCCGTTTACTATAGTATTTGGTACGGCTGTGCGCTCTAGAGTGACGTTCTTAAAAAGATGAAGTTTTGGCGCACAGAATGCGTCAGAAATGTAACGGTGTTTATTTCGAAAGTCTTCTCAATTATGTTTTATAATAAATATATTATTCATCTGAATATGTTTTATGAAAACGAAAAAATCTTGTAAGGATGTTATCTTCACACGGTGCAAGTTAGGTTAAATATATTTAGATAACTTGTGAGAAGTTCATTCGCATAAAACGAAGTGTTTGCGTCATTAACATAACTATATTTAATTTTAGCTACTAAAACTTCTTTTTTACAACAATATTAAAAATAAAATTCAAATATATGGTATCTGATAATATATGGTATCAGGGTAGATAAAAATCTCGCCCTATGTACATTAAGCAGACACCAACCTACAACCTATGAGTTACCATAGGGTCTCTCGGTCAAAGTGGTGGATGTAAGCCTCCCAGATTAAGCTATGGAAACATCGGACATGAAATCACTTACCCATATGAAAAACCGGGAGCCTTACGCCCATAACCTATCGATATTTTATAGATTTAAAAGCATGATTCAATGCTTCACTCAATGAATATATATTTATCCATGGATAGAAATAAAAGGAAATGGGATATGGAAGGTAGGAAAAGTGGGTTCGTTATGGATTAGTGCCTCCTGATTTTTTGATAGTCGTGATTGTTTCATGAGAAAAAAATAGTTTCATTGAAATGGTTTAATAATTATAGCCCACCTTTATGGCGATATATGACCACACAGCCAGCAACCAATATAATTTGGATGCAAACTCTGGTATCAAAATTGTCGATATAAATATAGAAAAAAGGGCCAAACACCCATCCTTGTGTGACACCATTAAGTTCCTATAACCATGCCGGAACAACTTTTGTCATTTTGCTACGCGTTTACCATCCGTGCAGTCTGAATCACACGATCATTTTCACACGTGTATAGGGATCTTTTAAGCTGTAGCTTTTCAGGGACCGCGAAAATGACAACTCAAGCTATCATTTCGCCGGTCACACGGTCATTTTCGCCATCCCTTCCCACATCATTTCCATTCGCGAGGTATTATCACTAAAATTCTGTTTGATTGATAGCCACAACGGCCTTGCACTCTGATAGGCTAAATGACGGAATGTGTGATGGAAAAAAGAATGCCTATGATCAAATGAAGGAAAACCTAGACTTGGCTTGTTGATATACTATAATAGGGATCTCTATAACAACCACTTCCCTGAAAGTTATCGGATCATAATTCCATTCTTACGCTATGATTTGAGCTATCATTGGCGTTATCCTTGAAAAAGGACGGAAAAAATGAGAGTGTGATTCAGGCTTTAGAAAATCACTTACTTAACAAACTATTTTGTAAAGTAAACAACACGACTGCAGTCAGAATACTAGCTTGTTTTGTGGAATCTCCAGAGATACTTAAACGTACCTACTTCCCCCTTGTCGTAGACTTGGTGTTGATGTGATTTCTTTCGAAGGTAGCGAATGCATTCTCCCTTGACACACTACTACTCCTCACCCTCTCATCCGCTTACCTGGAGGAACATGTCTCCGTCAAGGAGGCTGTGGTCGTAGGCAGTGGTTAAATCCCGGTTGCGGAAGTGGGGCTCGTGGTGCACTAGGTTCCCAGGACCGCCGGAGACTCCGCCGCCCCCAGCCTCCTCCTTCTCCTTGTGCATCACCACTGCGAAGAAAGGAGGGGAAGAGATTAAGATGAGAAATGAGCGACCACCGCCGGGGATGCGGATGGACATCCACGGACCAGCCGTGAAAGGAAATGACCGTATCATAGCATAACCCTTTAAAGCCTTGCGTGCCGCGACCGTGTGGGTTTAGTGTACGACTATAGGTTTTTCTGGCAAGCCTAATCCGACAAAAAATATAAAAAGATCGTGCGGGTTAGTCTGGTGTCGGTAGTGAATACTTATGCAGAAATATTTCACCACATGGAAAGGATAGAGAAATGTTAATAAATTAAACAGATTCAGGCGAGATATCGTGGAAGTTCTTCATAATATAAGAGAAACAATTGCACTTTTCCACAAATTGCATTTATGAGTACAATGCGTTTCGGCTCACAGAGCAATCATCTTGGTCTTGTACCTGATGATGGCTCTGAGAGCCGAAACGCGTTGTACGCATAAAGCAATTTGTGGAAAAGTGCTATTGTTAATCTTATATTAGAATTGTTAATGCTTTAAATAGTAAAGAAACACTTGTGAAAGATCCGTAGTCAAGATTTATATACTTAATTATTAAATATTTCCACCTTTATTTCCACCTATATTTATATTACTACTAATTAATATTTCCCGACCCAAGTTTCGCTGCTGTGCAGCACCTTAAGAATTATAGCCTACTTTGATGGCGATATGTAGTGGAATGAAAATGCACAGCAGCGAAACCTGGGTCGTGAAATAAACATTTTATATGGAATGGCAGAGTTTTTTCCCTATCATCTAAAGATGGAAAGATTCCACGAAGACAAGCCTGAGACTGTATCCTAAATCAAGTAATTTCCACATTCCAAGAGAATGAAAAAGATTAGAGCTATGGGTTATGGTGACATCAAGGTCTCAAAAATATCTTCTGTAGTCCAAACCCACATTCAAAGGTTGATAATCAGTAAAGATACAGCCCAATCAATAAGCACACTATTAAGCTTATACGTTGTACTTTGAGACAGTGAAAATTAGACAGTATTGCAATTCATTATTCATCGAATGGGGGAAATTTTACCCAATTCCAACTCTCTCTAGTTAATTTTATCTACACAAGCCAAACTATGACGAGCTGTCGCAGCTACCTGTCGAACCAGAACTTTCGAACACATCATTCTACACAGACTGAAATGCGATAGTTAAATTGGACGACAACAGATGATTAGGCATTTGGATAAATTCCTGTAGAACTACTCTGAACTATAATTTAGTCATTCAGCTTTAAAAAAGTGAAAAAAAGAATGACGCATCTGCTTTAATTCATGTGGGCGACGACGAGATGAGAATAAAAGGATAATACTGATCAATAAAGAATAATAGTGTTATGGTTTATTGGAATGTCACTGTGAAGTATGGTCACTTAGCAAACGAGTTTAAAGCAATAACGCGTAAGCTAATTATATGTATACTTACTTATATTTTAGAAAAAAAAAACAGAAATATTATGGATACATCGAGAGAAAAACTAAATATAAGTAATATTTTCTCCACATATGAGTTTTTATAATTTCACCTTTCCTAGCTCTTTAGTTTTAAGTGTTTTTTTATCATTCAATATCATTTACCCTGCTTCCCCTTCCAATACGAAACAATTGAACTAAAATTGATAGTTAAACATGTACTGCACTAGTTTGTAATGTTTCAATTATAAAATGCTAACAAAAATTAATTCAATTCAGATTCGTTCTTTTTATAAATATAAGTTCATTATTGGCAAACAACAGGGAAGCTTTCAAGCTCCTTATCTTGAATAAAGGTCTGAGCTAGTAATGGAGATTATAGATCGTAATGGAATTTCATACGATTTTCCTTATATGATAAAAGAAAACTACATTACTGCGATGCAAAATGAATAATACTTGAGTATTTGAAAAACATCTATAAAGTAAATTCCTTATATTTATCCAACTTCATTAATAAATCGGTAAAACTAATGAAAACGACTCTTGGCATAACGAATGTACTGAACTACTTCCAATTCATTGAAGGGGTTTCTTGACGGTGACTGTGCGTGACAGGCTAACTTAAAGCGTCACAATTTTCATTATTAACATCAGATCTACATCGAATCCCATATTTAAGTTTTTAATTTGAACATCTGATAACATTTTATTCGCCATTCATCTCCGGAAGTCAACATTCTGTTATAAAATCTTCATTTTTCTGTGATAACTTCCGAAAATATTGTTAAATTAAATGCTTTTTTTTTGTCAGAAACAGGAAACGACAAAATCTTAAATCCACCAAGTTTATTAATGAAAGATTAAACTCTAGCTTCACCGATTTAATTACTTCATTCGTAGAGAAAACGGAAATCAACCATCACATTTACATTGAAGAGCGTGACTGGCAAATCGCAATGCATTTTTATAGATTATTATCGTGTCCTTCAATCGTCACATCAGCGTTTAGACAAGTAAGGATGGGCAGCCTCGCCAGCATTAAAACAGAATTATTTGATTAGATTTCACTTAGATGTGAAGTTAACGATTACAATAATTTTTCAGAAGGTAAGCAGATTAGTAATTCAAATGAATAACGCACTAGCTGTTAATTTTATACAGATAATTTTCAACAGTGCCTAGTATGCTAATTGAGAAGACACAATTTGTGACCCGCATAATTCATTTGCTAGCAAATGGAATACATTTTTTCATGGATGTAGTAACTATTGACCTAGGGTTTGGAAAGTAATGTACTGAAAACCTTATGCGGAATTTTGATTTCTAATAATGCAACAAATTATTAATCTTTAAAATCTAAATTTGTAGCAATGAATAGGACAACGCATCACTTTGTCTGTACATCTAGCAGGTAAAACACTATTTTTTAGACACAACTTCATCACGGGAAGGGCTGGTACCATAGTACAAATGAACTATTACTTTTATTCACTCTTACTTTTATTTAAATTTTATAAATGTTTGTGGATACCTAAGAATAGAAGCAGACTGAAGACAGAGGGAATGGGGTAACTGAGAAGTGTTTACGTAAAACTTAGGGCGGATAGGGTTAGGAATGAGTGCGTCATGAAAGAATGAGGAATATATGCTCCGGTAAAGGACGCATTCATGAAAAGCGCAGGCTTTGTTGGTTTGTCCATGTCAAGAGAATGGATGAAAGTCAAATAATGAAATCAATGTGTATGATAGTGGAGTGAATGGTGTGAAAGAAAGCGGGAGACCAAGAAAAGTAATACCTAGATGAATGAGTTGGAACAGAATCCTAAGAGGTAGAATATTAGGAGTGTCAAAAATAGGAGAGCCTGCATAAAGTAATGCATGAAAGTAATAGAAAAGAAACAGGTATACAAGGAAAAGGAATTTACGGAGGAAATTGTAAAATGAAGGCCAGTTTCCTGGGCCTAACAGCAACAACCAAGTTATTTGACTTCACCCACCCCGAAAGAGAATGGAATGATGGGTACATATTTATAAGAATAGTAAAGTATACTTAGCATAAAGCTATTCCAAAATACACGTTGTATAGATGAAAACGTCTAATTTCCCACTTTCAAGACATGAAATATTTACAACGTACCCATAATCATATTTTCATTATAAATTCTCTGTTACAAAATCCTTATTCATTCACCTACACATTATACTCAATATAAATGTACGTATGTTTAGTACTTGCCAAGTATCAACCATTCTCTTATTCTCCTTTTAAATACAACCACATTTCTCCTGCTATTTACATCGGTGGATATTGAGTCGTATAATGCTAATCCCATATAAAACATTGACATCTGTAATGAGCACTTCTTTCTCACGGGAAGATTGAAATTACTATTGATTCTAGAGTTATATCTGTGCGATTCACAGTTGAATATTAGTATCTCAACGATGTATTTAGGCATCAAATCTTATTTAATTTTTGGACAAAACATTGCAAAGTCATAGGTGAATTATTTATACACTATTCCGTTTATTTGTCATAAATTATCAGGGTTGAGAAAATCTTTGGACGTCCTATCGAGGGCTGTCAATTACCTACTTCTCCCCCAACTCAATACCATCCAGCCACTCAACAAAAACGCCGGCAGGTGATAAATTCTGGGGAGGAAAACGGCGCTGGCTCCATTAATATTAAAGGAGGGATCAACGACTATGGTCGTGCGGACGGCATAAACAGCTTCCTGCACTTTTGACCCTTTCATCGGCCGCTCCCCTCTCCCGGGCGACAGGGCGTGTGCTTGAGGCGGCATTTTGCCTCCCTTCCGCACCACCTCCCCCTTCGCTGGCTGCCGCACCCGCACCCGTATTGGGTGTGGCGCTTCGTTAAAAAAAGTAGCCGCAGACGGGCGCCCTACGGCGGCGATTAGCGAGCTGGGAACGAGGTGAAGGAGGGGTGACGCCGTTGTCCCTAGGCAAACAATGAGTTGCACCTGCCAATCAGGGCGACCCCTACAAACCCCAGAGCTCTATGACCATCTTTTTTTTCAACTCATTCCCACATGAGCACACACCCAAAATACACTTGCCATCGATCCTGCCTGTATAACAGCTCAATCCTTTTAGCAGTCCTAATAGCCCGATTAGGCATAGGGAACAAAAAAATAGAAAGAAGAAACTGGTGACCCTTTACGTCCCACAACCCCCGACATACGCCGGCGGTCCTTTTTCGACTTCCGACGTTTCTGCAGAATCATTCCGAGGCTTAATAAGGAAATAATACATGCCTGTCCCCAACCACCCCACACGCGCGTGCAAGCCCAAATCTTTCCATTCAGAGCACATCCGAGACTTGTCTCACTCATTCGTGCGCGTCCAGCTGTCTACCCCGTCCTAGTCCATTAAGGGTATTTTTTTCATATTCGCGTTATCTAAAGAAAGGGTGTCTTTAAAATGACTATAAGCCGCCTTTCCACATAATTGTATCACAAATTAAATTTGAAATGTCATGAGCTTAAAGATGAGAGTGCGTTATAGAGGAAAAAATAGTATTTCTTCGACCAAAAACCAATTTTATTTTCGTGGAAAACATATTACAGGCTGATACTCACAGCATAATAAACAAAAATGAAAAAAACGGCAAAAACGTTGTTTTTTTACTCACAAATGTTTACAGTTATTGAAGGTGAAATGCGTTAATTTCAATACAAATGCCGCTGTGCTCGACTCCAATAGCCGGAGAAAATTTTCTCAAAGGAAACATTCACTGACAAAATACATATTGAGGTTAAAAGTAAATAAAAATTTAGTAAATTAAGCAATACTTGGTTATTATAAAATAAGGTAGTTGAATTTTAGCTCACTTTCAGTGAATGAAAATGTTTAGCACACGCACTTGATAATACGTACTAAATGTCCTAAAATAATACGGAGGTAATACCATAAAATTATGCAATTCAACAACTTTTCTTTTTTGCAGTAGTTTTCATTTTTCCGGCACTCAAATGGTATTTATATGATTTAATGTAATAAATTGAGAACTTTCCAATGGCACTTAATATATTTTGAACAGTAGGCAATCCCAAAACTGAACTTTACTTTCTAAGGGGTGTCTATATTTCCACATATTTCTATGCATGTTATTTCTTAGACGTAATTTTTTATAAGGAGTAAATTATTGAAATTTAATCTGATATCTAACTTTTGCTTTTCAATGTTAAAGTGTGTAAATGGTGAAAGCAATATTTTTATTTTATCGACAGAAATTAAAATAAATAAATTCTCATCTGTTTTGACGCGCGATTCAAGGACGCACCTCTTTGAATAACTTAATACATTTAACAGGGAGAAAACCGAACTGCTGATGATGATTGACTATTAATTAGACTCATGAATATGCAATATTTGATATTATTATTTTCTATTACATAATGAGACTATAGCTTGGTATGCCCACACTTGAGTTTTTATGCTGCTTCCAGGTATTATACATTTTCATCGTCATCTTTGCAATTTGATTAACTGCCGTAACTATCTCAACAAAATAAAACTATGAATAAATTTAAAAAAATTGGAATCCCGCACAGTCAAATATTTCACAGCTGCCGTATTCATACTTCCCACTCATTTATCGTCGTGCAAAGAGAGTTCCAAATCTGTAAAAGATAAAATTGAACCAAAGCGCAGAGTACAATGACATCTTTTTAAAGGCAATGGACCTAAATTACACTGCAAAATTTGTACTGTCAAAAGATCCTGACTAAATGAAACACGTCTGTTATAACTTGTCGATACCTTAGAGAAAAAATAGAAGCCGTTTAATATGGGATTTGGAACGGCTGTGCACTCCAAAGACATATTATTTAAAAAAACCAACAAAGTTTAGACAAACATATTGTGTCAAAAATGCAACGGCGAGTAGTTCGTCTGTTTTCTAAATTATTTTTGAAAAAAAATGTACTACTCACCTTCGGACTTTTTTGCTGTGAAGACGATTTGAGAGTACTGCGTATGATAACTAATTCAAGTAAAATCCATGTTTATTCATATTTAGTGTTCACTGAGAAGTTCAGTCATAAAAAACAAAGTCGCAGCGACATAATAATACTATATTCACATGACGCTTCTTATAACACCATAAGTTTTGCGTAATGCGTTGGAAGCAGGTGGAAAAATTTATTTTATTCATTCGTATTAAATTTGTGGTATTGAAGGCAACTTGGAATCGATAATTCGCTTCTCTTAATTTATACCATCATGAAGTACTTATCTCTTTTTATTACCTTTATTTTCAATTGAACTGCTTATTGAAATATTGTGTACTAAAAGTCTTTATAAGGCTGGAATTGGATGAAGACAATAAATGTTTATTAATATTACTATTAAAGTTTTAAAATTCATTCGAATATGGTGTCAATTACGAGCGGAGAAAAATCTCACTCGAAAAGTCTACCACACAGAGAGTTAATGTGGAAGGAATAGGGGCGGGGTTTAGGAGTAGGGTGGCTATTTGGACTCCCAATACGCACCCTTATCTACATCCCCCCCTGTTTAACTCCTATCCCCACATCGCTCCGATGCAGACTCTTATCTGATCTATCCTTCCCATTTCCCATCCCAGCCATTGTTGCGTAGAAAATTAATTCTTCAAAATGCGATTCATTTGGGCTATGAGAGCATTTGGTCCCCCTAATACAAGAGACGAGGACTCAAACGGATAAGTTCATTCACCAAAACCGTCCGCCAGGGAAATTAGGGAAAGAGAGGAACATTCTAGGAAGTAACAGAAGGAAGGAGAGGGGAGGGGCCTCCCTCATTATTTGAGGAAACAGCTCCCTGAAAAAAAAACTGTGATCATCGTCAAATTATCGTGGAATTATGTAAACTCGCCCGCCCCCTCCACCTCCTCATAGCAGAAACTTATCCCACAGTCTGGTCGGGAATTAAGACGAGAGCGAAACAATGGGACTTCACGATCCATTATCTGTTTTTTTTTCTTCCTTTTCGATGGCCAAGATATCGAAAGGTTAGTTCAAGCATATTTTCACTTCTGATGATTTTCATAAAAATAACTCCGAAATTAGAGGTCGCCGAGACACGCGATATCCTATCTTCGGGATTCTTGAGAAGCGGTTACGCTAACGAGGAGGAAGTATCATTCCTTCAAATTGAACGACGGTGGTTATGGCGGCACTAATTGTTGAAAATAGTGATAACAGAGAGATAGTTCAGACACAAGTGATCTCTAACATTTTCCTGTAGGTATGATTACGTAAATAATCTCGCTGGCAATCCTGAAGGAGATTATTTTTTAAAGTATAAACATTTACACGCCGAAATGTTTGCCAATTTTTCAATGATTGATTTACATTAAAGCGAGTTTCAAAAAGATTTGCTCAAAGTCTCTTGTTTATGCTTTCCTTAACTTGGAATGCATTTGGAATCAAACCTTCTCGAAAATCAGAAATATCATTTTTCGTATTATGGTTCCTATTACCAACAAGACCTCCAAATGTATAGACATAACATTTTCGCATCATACCAACTACATTTTTTTTAAATAGGTAGAACTTGCTTACCAGCAACCTGAAAAATGTCTCTCGGGCCTTTACTTCGGGCGTTTTACAAACAGAAATATTATTATTAGCAGCAGTAATAACAAACAGCCATTTCCTGGGCGTTGGTACATGTGTTCCATGCGTTACTCGAACCCGAGACTCTAGGGTTGGCATGAGTGGACATTACCTGAACGCTCGGTTGTCAGTATGTGTTGCAAGAGAACATCAACTGGCAACTGCATTTGCAACGAAGCAATGGACAGTGGAATATGAAACGAATAGCGGATATTGCAATATTAATCTTCTCTGTTTTTTTTATTTTCCATTGAATTTGAATATAATCTAAGTGGCACGGGACTAACTGTTACGAAGGTTTCAGAGGTGACATCCAACTAGGAGAAAAAACGAACGATGAGGAATGAAATACTCTAGATCAAATATTCACCCACCTAAGAATCGATAAAAATCAAAGCGATAGATGTATTATAATTCAACGTTTTACATTAACATTTGGATTAAAATGCTTCTCGATTTCCAATACATCCCTGCTATACCCCTTAACGATGACTTGGGGGGTTTAGCTTACAATTAGACGCAGATTAAAGCCAATATTGATGTCAAAACGTTCACTGGTTGCCTATTTGGGGAGGCGACTGACAACTGAGGTGATTTGCGCTATGAAGGAGATGGATGGAGCATCACAGGTGGATAAGTTAGTGAGGGGAGGGTTATACGGAGAATGAAGGAAGGGCGGAGAGAATACCGTTGTTAGTCTGCTCTTAAAGAAAGGCGCCAGGGAACCACGGTGTAACGTCCCATCCGATGGACGAAGTAGATATGTACTATACAAGAAGTACTCTGCACATGACAGCCAAGTAGGTATCGGTAATACACTAAAACATTTCCACACTGCAGGGATTAGAACTCTAACCCTCGGGATGGGAAGCCAGTGCTCTAGCTACCACACTAAGCTTCACAAAGTTCCACTGAACGTTGCAAAATGATGCAAAATGATGAGAAAACAGCAGGCATTCGCGATGTTTTTGCGGGATTTTCCACGTGACTAAGGGACACTAGTAGGTATATGAAGCACATTTATTTTCAAAAATATTGTTGAAATTTGATACAATGGTACTTTTAATATTTTATTAAATGTTTTACATTATGATGGAAGGAGGTAAGCCAACTTTAACGTGACGAAAGTTGGCAAACCAAGATAGAGGGTTAGAGAACATTTCAAGAGTCGATTGTTGGAATCGTTTTGAATCAGACGTGCTGAGCACGAAAACTAGATTATATTCCACACTATTAATTCCTAATGACCGACCACGGTTTCGGCACTATATACCATTATCAAGGATTTTAGTAGCTATAGGACATGTAACGTAACAATATAAAATGTACAATAACCACAGTACAATAGAAAAATTCTTGGCTAACATGCATTCGAATTTCAAATTGATATAGTCGAAATTAACTGAGTAACAATCAGTTAAAGTTGGTCCACCGATTTTTAAGCCCACAATACGGAGATTTTTTAAACTTAATACAGTAAAAGTATAACTACGGCGGGAAAAATTGTGAAGGCATCAAAGCGAACGTAATGTAATATCAGATGCATTTTATTTCATTAAAATCGGTCGATTCAACATGAAGATATAGCTTCTTAAACTCGAACGACTAGACTTTTGCTACAGACAGTACATCTCATTTATAAACAGTAAGTTTATCTCGTCGAGTAAGTTGAGTATTAATTCCTTTTAAGAGTTTTACGTATATAAATCATAATTGCACGAAGCACAGAGTAGGGCAGGCTATGGGAAATCTAAGTCATTGGATATCACCTTCGTTCCTTTGAGGCGATAGAAGCATTGTCTCTGACGCGAAAAATTATCCCCTTGCTGGAAAACCTTCATTCGAGGAACATCCTATCCTCAACAGAAAATCTTCCTTCGCAATCTGGATTTTCTTTCCGGCACTACGTCAAAAGCATAAAACAGTTTTGGGCCCTCGGTGAGAGCTCTAGTTACGTTTACTCTGTGGTATAACCTCGTCTTCTTATTTATCACGTGGGACAAGGTGGAGGACTTTTGGCAGCACGAAAATCTCCTTGATATTGCTTCCCGAGTATTTCAACCTCCATTCCACCCACGGAACACACCACACTAGCGAGTCGCGACCCCACCCATCCCGCCCCCCTTTTACCGTCACTCTCCCCGGGAGAGAGAAAGAGGGAGAGGGAGCGGAAGGAGAGGGATAAAAAGTCGAAAGCGTTGACGGATGGGGACTGGGGAGGAGGAGGAGGAGTTCGACTTCCGACAGGACGGGGAGGAATTGCAGTTGAGGTTCGGAGAGGGAGAGACAGAGGGAGGGGAAGACCGGGAGAAAAGGAGAGGAGTTGGGTATGGAAATGAAAACGAGGGCGGATAAGTGCAGTAGAAGAGAGCGGGGTGGGATTAGTGAACGGGGAAAAATGTATGCTTTTCATTTAACATTTAGCTTCTTTCATTTGAACATTTTTATCAGGAATTTTACTAATGTCGTAAAATAATTAATCTTTTTCCTCACCTAATTTTTCACTTCTTTCACATTACTAAAACTCCTTTTCATATAACATTTTAAATCTAAAAAAATCACTGAGCATTTTACTCCTTCGAAAACTAGAATAAAGCACGTTGATACATTTAGCTTCCAAATCATCGCTTCCCACCCCCAAATGTTATAGAGCTTTCGAAAACATAAATATAGCTGTTTTAGGAAAGAAAAAGATTTTTAGGAATCATACTTTTTTTGACGATTGAACTGAATTAAGATTTTTCTTCAGAAACAGTATTTTAAACACAAAAGATTTTTTACGCATTTTTTCAGTCTTACATGCATGCATCACAAGTCTCCAAGAAGAAATACCAAATTTGAATTTAACCGAAATGAGTCTGATTATAATTTTCCTCCGTTTTCTTTATGGCAACGCTTTTCGACGCCTCAACGCCATCCTCTTCTTCTACGTTCTTGAGTATGTTTTGACAGTGTACAGAGATGGCCTAACGACGGCACTAAAATGTCGAAATGTGTGGATAATAAAACAAAGAAAAATAGCTGAAAGAAACTTTAAGCTTCTCTTCTGATACCTTACATTTATTTACCCTATGACCGAAGTGCTAAAAATTAAGAGAGAGCATACTCATTAAAATCTGAAATTAAGTAAACAATAATTTTGCTGCTCTCATCTTGAAATATTTCAAGTGGTGTTAGTCAACCAATTTGAAGTTAGTTCTTCATACAATTCAAAAGATAATTGCGCAAAATTAAAACAATTTGATGGTACTTCATTGTTATTTCCTAAGAACTCGAAAAAATGCTTTATGAGCATTTTTCATTGAAATACGTAAAAGCATTTTCGTGATATTGACCAGGAAATATTTGTACGGTTATTTCAAGCCGTCCATCATAGTAACGAAAGCAAAGGTAAACAGCGGGATGGGAAATAATGAAATGGGGGAAGGGTTTTGGGGAAAAGCAGAGGTAAGAGTGAGAGGAGATGGTAATGGGAGCCTAAAAGGGAGAAACGTCAAAAGTAGCAGCATAATAAAACCCTCATTCCGGGAATAACTACCCCATCAAATTATTCAGAAACCTTTAGCGGCCTCCGTGCCTGGAGGGTGAAATTCCAGTGAAACGCACGGGGATTCCTGATGAAGTCTCCGGCGGCGAATGAAAACTTCGAGGGGAGGAGTCGAGAATGGCATGGCATCCAGGGGCCATTTCAATGACGGGATGTTCCACGCACACGCTTGGGATATTCCAACCGGAAAAGTCTGACTTCTGAATATCATAGTAAAGAAAGCAAAATGCACGTTAATAGGATGCATATCCCAAATTTAAACTCTATAAGGAGACGAATGAAAGCAAAAAATGAGAACAAATCAAATTTAGGTATATTTGATACATTGATAATATATAGCATCTGACTAATTCCTTCACAGACTCTCTGAGGTACAGAGTGATGAAGGTTACTTGGGAGGCACCATTGCTTGCGGCGCATGGTGGTGCAAAATTGGGGTATGTTGAATTGAATCTGTTTTTCTGCCTTGAATTTTACTCCTGGTTCAAAACTAAGTTCAGATATTAAGAAAATGCAGTCATTGATGCGGATATTGACTCTTACAGTAATTGATTATGCATAGAAAACAAATAATCTTTGTAGCCCTTATTCTCGGTTTTAAAATGTCTCATTTAGCTTAACCGATAGGTGGAGTGGCCTTTACGTTAATTTCAGGTCGAATAATAGCTTGGATTTTGTAAACGTTATCAGTCTCGCAGCTAATTGGCACGATCTTTATCGGTAGGAGAGTGTAAGCACATTCTTTATTCCGCCTAGAAGTGTAAACCAGACATTAAAAAACCGGGCCTGAATGTTTTTCTCATCTCTGACAGCGTTACTAGAGACTCGGAGGCTATACACTAGGCTTAAACTACTTTAAAAGTTCAGATCATACAAATTGTAGAGTAACACGGAATATATTATATAAAACCCGCACTACATCTATACAACTGATAAAAGCGATAAAATATGAAAGATACACTGTCAAACTGATAGGTACAAAAATTCCTTCCCAAACACCATTAATGACAAAAACAGAGCAAGACACTGAGTCATGTACCGATCACATACAGTTCATTTCTCCCGCTCCCTCTTTCAAATACTTTTCTCTATCCTCTTCCCTTTTCATAGTTGGGGTCCCAGCACCCCCTGTCACATGCCCCTGCGGCGACTCGCAGGGCAGAATGTAGATCTAACGTTGCAACTTGTTTTTGCAGCTTAAAGTAATATCTAGTGACATTTGAGCATATACAACATCTGATGAGAAAAGTCTTACAGGTTCTCATCCGCGTGGGTTCATCTTTGAAGAAGGGAACCCGAAAGGCTCGTCTCATCGAAGCCACTCCACGGAAGTCTTCTTTCCAATAAACAGTATATACTTATATCTGCCATATAAAAGGCTACGCGTACGTACGTATGATTCAGTTGATAGGCGTAGTGATTCAGATGTGCGCCAATAGATGGCAAACGAGCTCCCACATACGTTCTCCACTAACTGGCACATGGCGCGGGCGTATGCATTAAAAAAAAACACTCAAGGGAAACTGATCACCTACACCACTACCCGCCTACTTCACCAAAAATATTGTATACAAAGAAATCTTTGACATTTAGATATTATGTTGTTTTCCATAGTTAAATATATCGTTTTCGTTAAATATAAAAAAAACATTAATTAATATTGAATTGATTACTTCATTCATTACATTTTTGCTATTTCGCCAATATTTCAGCCTGTCTCCATAGGCTTTTCAACTTGAACTAGAATAATCGCGATAGATTGAATACTCAAAGCAGCAGATCCCGTCTCCGCTCTACCACCGATCCCCAAAATATTATCATCGTACGTTAAAGAGTTCGGGACGTTCGGAAGGTCGTATTTCAATTCAGCTCGCATTACGTGGCACAAAACCATATCCCCGATTATTGCATGTTTGTTTAATCCCCACACCCACCTCACTTCCCCTCTCTCCCCTCCCATCTTCGACTCTTCTTACCGCGTCAATTTTCAGAATCACCACCAACAAATGAAAGGTTATCATGTGAACCTAAAATCGTTCCACCTTCTTCCAAGTCGCGGCGCGGACAGAGCTTCCCGTGTTTACGCATAGGTATTGGTAGCTGCACTCCAATCTACTTTGAAAAAAAAACTACTTTGAGAAAAATCGAGTGTTTAATTCCATTTAAAGAAGATAAGGATGGAAATACTCTAAGCTTGGGGAAGAAAGTGAGATTAAGACGTTTGTAGAGGAACAGGGGATCCGAGTTTGTTTTAGAAACTGACTAAATCATTAATTAAGCAAACGCCATCTTTAGACGTCATCATCGATAGGATGCGCGGGAAACCGATTTACTACCCACATATTTACATATTTTTCCCTACACAACTTGCGACCATATCATCATCACCACATGGCACCCATACATGCAAATAAAATAAAAAAATTAAAACCGAAGAACGATTTCTTCAAGCGCAACCGTACAGGAACGGCTGGTCTCCAAAACCAGTGCCACCTAGGACATTAATTTTAGGCCCGAATTTGGAATTTCCTTTACAACCAATAACAACACACATAGATGTATGGTATTTTCACCGGTTGGGTTCCATTCGATGGTATGAAGGATGGCAAGAAAAATCCTACACACCGGAACACCACAGTTTCCTCCGAAGTTACATGTAATTCACCGAAAAAACAGCACGAAACACTTCGAGAGTATGGTGACACAAAGGTAAACACGAGGGTAATTAGCTACAGAGTAGCGCTACATCGGGTAACGTCGGAGTCACGTGGCCTGCCAGGGACGGAACCTTGTATTCTAGGTGGCTCTGCCAAAACCCAATTACATACACCCCCTGCCACGGTTGCGGCCCTTCGAGTAGATACGTACCAATTAGAAAGATTTGTTTGTCATGCGATATGCGTTATATTGCGATGAATTGCGTATTTTGATAAACAAATGTTATAAATGCGTTATTAAATGCTAAATAAACGTCACTGTTCTGCAGCCAGCGAAGGGGATGTGGTATGGATGATCACATATTTGAATGAATATTTTAATGGACATTAGAGTCAACTCTAGCGCCATGTCTAGTGAATTTACGCAATTTAACTTCATTTCCCCATGTAATTAACTAATAACTGAAAAACTAAGATGAATTGATGCCTATACTTTGTTACCACTCAATTCCCGAGGATCTTGTCCTCCTCATAAATAGTTTTTCGCGTAAATAGCATTTGAATTAAATAGGGAAACATTTTTTACCCATGGTTCACCCAATCTCGCATTGAAAACCATTTAATTTCAAGTTCAATTGGCGAAAAATGTAACGTGGAAAGGTAGAATCTTGATTTACAGACCACACAGATGGCACGTTTTCTTATGAGTAGGCAGAATATGAATTAAATTACCAATTTATCATTTTACTGTGAAACCACCATAAAGAATTATTTCTTTCCAGTAATGACAGAACTCCTCAGGCCTTGCCAATCGTGGGACGAACTATTTAATCCTGACCTGCTTAACTCAAAGGAGAAGGGCAAAAAAACGATAATAAAATAGGTCACGCACGCTTTTCCTGGCTCGATTTATCGGAGATTCCCTCCAAGCTGCCAGGCCAACACTCAGTCATTCATCCTAGCACGATATTTTTCGCGCCTCAGTTGTGTGCGAGCTGAGCTGTACGGTGGGACGCGTGCCAACGTTTTGTGCTTAAACCTTTGAGCGGGCATGAGAGAGAGAGAGAAGCTTGAATGATTGTCCCGGTGCGTGTACACGAGACGAATGCCAGAGGAGGTCAAAACGCGACGCAAGAGTACGTAGTAGTGGCGGAGGCTTTCTTTTCCCACGTTTCATTCATTCATACTTCCAGCACACAATCGAGGGGAGGGGGAGGGTTAGGCAGGCGACCGATGGCCAAGTTGAAGCGTGGCCTTTGGGCGGCTCTCCTGCTTGGCCTTACGTGCCGCGTCGCTTCCACCGAGCTGTTTGCGTGCTAGGGGCCTCTCCGGCTCGGACGGCACGCTCGGCCCCGCCAAAGACCCCCCCCCTGCCCTCCAGGCCACGAAAGACGCACCACGAAACGACCGCCTTCCGTGCAGTCCGCTGTCCCCGAAGTCGATCAGGTGGGTGGCCGCTGAAAATCGAAGTTTTTCCCCCTAAGACGCTTTGCGGAAAGAAATCGAACTCTTTAGCCGTGAAATCTTACTCCTCAGGAGGTCTTCTGGTGACTGATAGGAACAAAACAAATGAGGAATCCGCTATAGCAATGGTTCGACTTCGTGAAACCTCATTCTGAATTAAATAAACACCATAGAAACTATTAATTTTCCTGAAATATCAAGACAATCAACAAGAAGAGGAGTCTGCTAACAGCTAGTAACACAAGCCTAGAAGTAAGGAATAAATATTTTGAGTATGCTCTTATATGACAGTGAACAATGGACAAAAACAGCTGCGTAGCAAAATAGATTGGAACCACTGGAGATGTGGTGATATCGAAGAATGGTGAAGAGAAAATGGAAGGGGATAATCATTAACGAAGAAGTCCTGCGAATAGTTGGAGTGGAATAAGTATAATGAAGACTCTGGGAAGAAGGAGAGACAAACTTACTGGACAAATTTTGAGACACAATAGTCTATCGAATAAAATGGGAAGAGAAATTAATGGGAAGAGTTACTGAGGAAGACAAAGTATAGCACACATTAGGCAATATTAGAAGTAGTACATCAAAGTGAAGAATGAAGGAATGTAGGAAGATGCAGGAATGAAGGGGTTAGCTTAGAGAAGAGTGGAGTGGAAAGTTGCAGCAAACCAACTATCGGATTAATGATTGCTGCTGGTGATGGTTAATAGCCAATAATTTTGCCGTACTTCAACAATTAATGTAATCTGTGATGATAATTTCAACTGTTCAACGACTCGATCGTTTTCGCAAAAAAGTCTGAGAAATAAAAACATTTTGTTTCATTTACAAAAGAAATCCTATTCTTTTAATTAAAAATATTGCTTTCACCAAAGGGCTGAATTTGAAATATTAAAGTCATATAAGTACCGAATAACAGCATCCATAAGGAATATCTTAATACTGATAGTTTGCACACATATTTAATACAGATTTTAAATTAATATTACTGAGATGAATGAATAAATCGAGTGCAGTTTTCAGAAAATAAATAAAACTTAACTCACTACCTAGTTTTCAATGCCAATAAATCACCTGGCGATGATGAAATATCATTGAAACCTAGGAAGTAAAAAAGGTCTATTTACGGAAAATTCCACATGGTTAATCCATTCATAAGTTCATATTCCACGCCAAATCTTATGAAATTTATCTTAATTTGTTAATTTCCCCTTGAAGAAGTGACCATTAGTGGGCCAAGAAACACGTTAGACCACCGCAGTATTAAGCCAGTTGAGTGAACAATAATTTCAATTTTATTTTATTTTTAAATCACTATTTCGAAATCTCATTGTATTTGATTCAACAGTTAGGTGGAGGATACCACTCCTGCAGATATTTTGCTGCAGATATACCAAGAGATAATTGGAGGAAAGAAGTGAGAACGGCATCCCAGGAATTGACATTTTATGGAGGAAAAGAGAAATATTTTGTTTTGATCAAAGAGAAATTGTACATCCATACATTGCATTATATTAAGGAATGAAAATCGTGTTTTTTCCATTATAATCTACGCGCGCTAGGAGACTTCCATATTGTCCGAGTTAATATGGATATCAATCCACATTGACTCGGATGTATGAAACTGCACTGTACTTCCACTTTTATAATGCCTTTCCACTCCAATGCGCTATTTGCCCGAGTAAGGAATATAGCTACGATTTCATTTTAGCCGTTTTTGCATCATTTTTCCGCTGCGTTAGGCTTCACACACATTCACCGTTTTCACGGCAGCGGCAGCATCGGATGAAAACAGAGGACGGTGGAAAACCGTGACGTCTTCCTAATTATTCCTTTTCAAATTGTAGGTATAATAAAAATGGATAATGGCGATTAGTTGCACCATCTATGTTCAACTGTTATCAAACAATCTTCAGATGACTCCCACTATTCATTGGGAACCACGTGACCAAAAAATGACAGGCAGAAAGCGTCAGCCCTGCCTCCCTGCCGCGGCTCGGGCGACGAAGGCTGCGTCGAAAGTTGAAAGCTGGGCTACTCCTATGTCAACGCAGCCTGCGTTGAAGATCTTACTATGATTGGTCAGTGGCCACGCTGTGTCTGGCAATGCAAAAACACCAGCATGAAAACGTAGCTTGAGTCGATTTGGGTGTTCCGTGAAAAATCGCCGTTTGTCCCGGCTTCCTACAACGGAAGCGGGTAAAAATCGAACTCCTCAGCCTTGAAAACGTGCTCATTAATGTTTAAAGAAGACGGAATGGATACAGAACAAACGAAAAAGACGGGATGACCTGGCGGTTTTATTTTACCACGCTCTTGCTACCTCTCTTCCTACTCGTGAGAGGTTGCGTTCAGTCTTCTTCGATCCAACGAGGAAAAGGAATCGTTCCCACGTCGGCAATAAACACGATATCGGAATTTCTCACGACGTTGAGCAACCCACAGAGAGGGAGAGGAGGAGGAAAATTTTTATTTTTATTGCGAAACAATTGACGTGATGACGAAAAGGAAACCTTTTCCCTCAAAATAACGCATACGCTATTTTTAAGGGTTTCTCAGGTCGTTTAGAAACTTTTTTGTGACCTTTTTGCGGGAGTCGCAACTCTATTTTCGGAAACGCTGCGGTCTGAAGATTTCGGGGAAACAAAAGGACAAATTTTCCAGGCATTCATCCACCGCATGATCTGGAAATGTGACAGGGAGTTGTTCCAGAAAACGGCGTGTCCGCTAAGACAGCCACACAAACGCGTAATGTGTGTCGAAATGCGAGATGATATCAGGGAGGTAGGAATGTTTCGTCAATACCACACCCGCGTTTCAACCTATTCGTTAATTTATGGTTGAGCATTTCTGATATCTCCCGGTATTTTTTCCCGTTGATAAGATATACTTGAAAAAATGACAGCACTACTTTCAAGCAATGGACTAGGTCGTTTCATAGCCTCATGGTCCCATGAGTCAAGTAAGACATGAGAGGAGTCTTTAATTTCAAGACTTTGTAACCCAGTTTTGTAGCTAGCGATTCACATTTCCCCAGTTTTTGAGTTTAGAGGAAGATGTCAGACTAATATCGGAACCTATTTCAATGACCTTGGCTACGCCTTGCGTGGTATTTTCTGCGCTTCTATTGCACATTCTTCCAGAGAGGGCTGGGGCAGACCTATGAATACTTGGCCATCGTTGCCTTTAAAATCTTTGTGTGCGCACATTACGTAAAGAAAGAATTATACGAAAGGAGAACTCATTAGATTTTGACAATGCATCGCTACTCACAACCATTGAATGCAAAATGATAACTTATAGCAGTATTTGGCAAATAAATAATCATTCCCTAATTTCCAAGCGAAAATAGCCCGAAATGGAACTTATTTTGTCATGAGCAAGTTTCGCGGGGGACCGCCACTACACACTGAGGCTTTAGTGATAAAATGTGCCTAGTCCTTTATTTTCCATTTCTCAACTAACGATTGAGTAATAAGGCTTAAGTCGTGTATGATAAAAATAGTTGAAAAGCCTGCGGAAACAGGCTAAAATATTGGCAAAGTTGCCAAAACGTAATGAATTAGGTAATTAATGAAATAGAATAGCGTGGTTTTTTATTTAAATAAAAAAAATATATGTAAACATTATATAATACTTACATGTCAGAGATTTAATTGTATACAACATTTTAGGTGAAGCAGGCGGAGCTCTAACTGAGCAGTTTCCCTCGAGTGTATTTTGAAAAATGTATACGCCCGCGCCATGTGTCAGTTAGTGTAGAACGTATATGGGAGCTCGCTTGCCTTCTATTGGCGCATATCTGAATCACTACAACTAGCTACTGCATCATACGTACGATCGCGTAGCCTTTTGTATAATATATATTTTCGCCCAAGAGAGCCAAGTCCACAGTTCAATTTTTTTTCCGTAAACTTTTTTCGAATTTGCTTCCACATGGCAGCTGTTATCGAGAGCACTGAGGACAGATGATCCAAGGGAGGAATATACGAAACTTAAACGCATTTTCTTCAAAACTCACTTCGACGAACTAGGCCTATTTTAGCTCTGAGCCCTCAATATTTTGCAAATGGACTATTAACAATAGACCACCGAAAAAATATTGTTCTCTCAAATGATTTAAGTCTCCGTTTGATATCACGACGAGTATTTTGGAGCATTACAGGCACGTGACCAAACCGGATTACTGGTCATAAAAAAGACGAATTGACTCGCGATCAACTGACTAATATTATTAAGAACGTAAACAAAAACAAAATTATTCCGAGATGAAAAGAGATTATTACTGAACAATTCCAATTAGAGGGATTGCCACATAAAAACATTATTTTTAACTGTAATGCTATTTCTATATAATGCCGGCAAAGTAATTGAAATAAGGAAAACATCTAGAAAATGCAAATGTTTAATTGAATTCATGCTCATGAAGTATGACAGGTTTACAATTGAGATGGAAAAGAAAAAAGAGAAATTACAGATACAAGTTAATTTTCAGGCTTTACTTCGTGGAACTGACTACCATGAAATAATTTCCCACTTTGTATGGAATACGGAAAAAAATAGAAAATGTGTCTTGAAAATCACATTGTAGATGTCGAGACCATGGTCGGAAAAAATTATAAAGTGCGGAATGTACAAAGTGAGAAATTATTTCAAAAGAAATAATAATTACTTAAGTATTCTGAAATATATGTTTTTTTAGGTAAAAACTGCTATCGTACCCCACTGAATAAAAAAATATAGACAGTGAAAATTCGAACGATGCTGAAGAAGTGTAACGCAATACTTTTCCTCAATGAAGAGAAAAGCTCCTCTTCCACCATAATCAACATAGTATTCATTACAAGTCGGTCTTGTCTAATTAATTTTTAATTGAAAAGTAAGCATAAGGTGAAACACTCCCAGGAAAATATACGGCATGCGGGCCCTGGGAGGAACCCTGGTGAACACATTTAGCCTTGTTGGCCAAGAGCACTCACTAATCCCTTTTTATTAATTAAATGCTTCAGTGCGACAACATTAATTAATATGTGCTGCCGTCTGAGACCTTCTCTTGGCCTCCCTGTAATAATGCCCGCGGACAGCGCACAGCCACAAAACACACCCATATTCTCTCCTCTTAGCCGTCCAGCCCATATTTTGATGGCGTGCAGCACTCTACTTAGTCAATCACGGCATTATTTTTTCATTCACGTGCCCAAAAGGTGATGAAATTCATTCAACGAAGTAAAATCAAAAAACAAAGCAAATAAAACGTATGAAACACTCTACAAAACGAAACTTCATAAGTATTATTGTTGTCCACAACACCAATGACAACTATGACTACAAATTTGGCCATTTCTTACGCCAACAAAAAATTTAATTTCCACGAAAGTTCCAGCTATTTTCACCAGAACAGCAAAGAAATTGATTTGTGAATAAGTTTCACTAGAAAATTAATTTTTAGCTATCAAAATTTTCAAACAGGTCTTTTAAAGCATGCAAAGAAACAAATTATTATTAGAAACAAGTTCTATGCTCTTGAAAAATACACGTTTTCAGGGGTTATTTTCAGCTGCGGCGCCGATTAGAACTAACAACTAAAGCCAGTGGTTATCCCACAAAAAAAAAATTCTCACAACATTGATTAATTTATTTGCATAATGATATCAGAAAATATATTTTTGAATTAAATTTATTAGAGAAATTATATTTTTTCTTTCCAATTTCTCTATTCCTAAAAGCTGGCACCATTTCAGCTGATAATAAAAAACGGAAGCCAAAAAACTACCTGCAACTACCTGAGCAACTGGTAATAAAACTGCTGCTTGGTTTGCAAAATAATAAATATAAAAATAGATACCAGATGAAGAGCAAAGATATATAAAATAAAGGCTACACTCAGCCATTCTCCAATCCAGAATTTCATCAAGTACGTCAGAAAAACACAACTTTTTCGACAATACTTCGTGATAGAAATCACAAACACTGAGCGTAGTTGATGGACTTTGCTGTTTGCTTCACATTGATGGAAGCCATAGAAAAAATAGTAGAAAACTATTCTGCACTCTTTTGATGGTGACCTAAATATGACCTCTAATGATATCAAAGACGAAAGCTATGACTCTCAAGTTCGCTTAAGAGATTTCGTGCCTCTAGCAATAAAATATGATAATGCTACGATGCATACCTAATGCATGCCTAAAACAGAACTGAATGCATACGTCTTGATACTTCCATTGTTAGAGCGAATATATATGTAAGATCACGGAATCCAGGTCAGAATATGAACGATATTCATTTATCATACCATCTCCAACTTTTACAGATAAGGTCTCTGAGTCACGAAATTCTCTTCTGTAAGCAACAAAAATGTATAAAGAAGAATTAAATAATAGCAACAAGTGCGACAAAGTTTAACTAAAAAAAGATTAAACGCTTAATATTCATATTTCTTATTTTATCTTATCCTGAAATATTACCCGCAAAAGCAAAACAACAAGAGAACTAAAAAAGCTGAAAATGGTTATTTGTTCATCGTCAGTCAGAGATGCATACCTGAACCAGAAATAAAACCACGCCCAGCAAACCACATGGTGGTGAGATAGCAGAGATCGCAGGGGCACCGGGAATTATTCCTACATGCCTGATATATTAAAAACGAATTCCAAGAAGAATTCCAGCAGGCGTGGTCTCTAAGTACAGGCGAAGCCCACAAAAAATAAGCAGAAAAATATATAATTACCATGTTCTGGAGAGAATTTTTCTGCGCACCAAAATTAAGAATTCCACTCGCGTGTCTACGCGCAATGAAATTGTTTTATGAGTAATAACACTTGATGGAAAGAATATACTAACGACGAACAAAAAATATTCAATCCCTCTCTTAATTATTCCACTTAGATACGGTAAAATGAATTACATTTTCTGCGAAGTTTCAATGCTGATATTCTTGGAATTTACGCTGTCTGCTTACAACATTCTCGCCAAATAAAAGATATTTAAGACTTACAAGTCTTTCCATATCTTTTGCTTGAAGTTAAAAAAAAACAGGAATACGCAATAAAAGTGTAACGTCTAAAACAAAGAAAAAATTTTCAGCGTTTTCACCCTTTTTCGATCTCCCCGCCTGAATAAAGCGCACCAGTGGCATGTAAAACAGAATAACCAAGGCGACAAGGGTCACTGCAATGTTTTTGCAATCGATGCTTTCCTCTGAAGTCAATATTGAGCAAAAGATCTGATGATGGGTGAGAGCAACAGTAATCAAAGTAAGCAGTGATTCACCACAGTGGAAAGAATTACTTCATGCACAAACTCGTATCAATATAGTCGTGGCCACAGAGAAATATGTAATTCTTTTGTGCATTATAAGTTTACATTACCGAAATATCAAAGATCATCAACGTGACAATTATTCCCGCTAAATAGAGCAATTTGGATAATTACGACAATAAAGCCTGGCCCATAATTTTCATCCATATTTAATTAGGATAAAATTTGGTTCAAATCGTAGTTATAATGAACAAAGTCCATTGTGAAGCGTAGATAAATATCATACATATCGGGAGATCGGCCAAAACTATCAACATAGTTTTGTATATCGCCCACATTCAATTTTTAAATCGAGTCAATTTCCAATATCAATCGAGTGTGCATCGATCATTAAGCAGCATTGAATAGCCGGTAGTAGGTGTATAAAGATCTTCCTAGCTGATTTTTAATTTAACCGAACGAGACGATTGTTGACTTTCGATCAATCATCGGCACTGAATGGCCGATATTGAATTTTTAAATATTTATCGGGTCGATTTTTAATTATTGATCAAGTCGAATGTTGAGTATCGATAAAGGCGATAAAACTATCGAAATAAATCGATACATATCTCCTCATCACACAGCAATGACCTTCCAATTCCAACCAACAGGGCGAGGATATTCCACCCCGAGTGGAATGAAAGTGAAGGGAAATGTGAGGAAGGATGGGCCTCTGCTGCGCTCCCCACTACAAGGGCGCCCACATTTTATAGGCGCCACCCATTCGGAGGAGAGGCAATGAGCGGGCACCTTCTTACTTCCTTGCAGACCCCACCTTACAAACGCCAACCAGCACTCGTACATATACATACTTAAAGAACACCCACACACACAGAGACCTACAGTAAATACATATATGAGTCCCACAAGCAATACCACCCAACTCCCACCCCAGACGCGCCCTCCCCCAGCAACCATTGGTTGGGTGACGTCACTCTCCTCCCAAACACATCCCCCTCCTTCTACTCCTCTCCTCACCCGCCCTACTCACTCCCCCCCCCCCCATTTTCCACCCTTCCTCCACGCCCCCACCACCCCTCTATCCATTTTCCCTGAGTCTTTTCCGCATTGCGTGACCGGAATGGTACGCAACAATGAGGGGACAACAATGGCGGACGATGAGGAGTTAGGGAATCGGGGAGGGGGGAAGGGAAGGAGATATAAAGAGGCTATGAATGGGTGGAGGAGGATGAGAAGGACGAGAGGCATAGGGAGGTAGGTAGGGTTGTGGGAGGAAAGGGAGCGAGATGTAGTGTGGGGAAGCAAAAGAGATTTACTGCCCGCAATGACCCCCTTTTTTCGTGGATAAAGCTTTAGCCCTCCCTCAAGATCCTTCCTCCCTCCCTCCCTTTCTTATCCTTATACTACTCCGCCGAAAAACTCCGAAATTCCGCTCTCCCACCTCAAAACCCCTCCTCTTTTCCCTCGTAGTTAGGTTCCACGCCCACTCCGAAACGAAAACAACGGACAAGACCCTCCTTCTCTTCCCTTAGCCCTCACAACAGCCTTTAACCAACCCCTTCCTCCTCCTCCTCGAAACCTCCCACCCACCCAGCCCTCCTGGTAGAGAGACCCTTCATTCGCATACTCCCTTATCACTTCCTCTCCCTCTTTCACTCCTGCCACACTCTTTATCCTCCCTCCCCATCCCCCCCCCAAAGCCCCCACCAACATCGCCAGTCCACTTAATTTTCTATCTTGATGGCCGTGCTTTTTTCTTCCACCTATCTGCCTACCTACTCCCCTCTCCGCCAACCAACTGCCCACCCAGGGCTGTAACACCTTTCCGCGGAGAGGAGGAGAAAAAAAGATGTAGGTACGTGAACGTGTATATAACTATAACATTCTCTTTTTCTTTCTTTAGCTCCTATTCGTTTAAGTCCGTTTCACGCAATATTTGAACCAGCACAATTTCGATAGTATGATAGCTTTACGAGTATGTTTTGGTATCGAGTGGTACTAAAATAGCATGTTAGCCTTATGATATGAAAACATGATCGCTATCATACTCGCTGGGCTACATATGCATACTATTGATGCGATGTTAGATCGCTACACGCATCTAGCACAGTGGTCAGCAAACTCCCCGACTCAAAGAGCTATTCTTAAAGTTTGAAACTATGTTGCGAGCTACCAAAGATAGAAAGAAAGTTGTTTGATTAATTCGTTGGATCCATTGTAGAGGAGAAAAGAGATGTAGGTACGTGAGAGTGTATACACTTACATTTTATTCTTCCTTCATTGGCTCCTATTCGGTTTAAACACGTTTCGCACGAAACTTGGTCCAGCAAAAGTTCGAGAATGCTCGCTAAAATGGTAGGTTTACGAATTTTTTCGGTATTGAGTGATACCGAACACAATGTTGGCATACAAATATGATAGGTATTACACTCACTGAGCTACTCATAACTGATGAAGTATGAGGCAGCTACTCGCTCTCGGTAACATTTAGTAGCTGTCGACCAATCACAATAAATAATGAGGTATTTCACATTGTGTAAAAATACATTCGTCGACTAATCTCCATACTTGATATCTTAATATTGCTTTCAAAAGCCCATTTCATACAATACTTGATACAGCACAGGTTTGAGGACACTGGCTAATGTGATAGCTTTCCAGAATAGTGTGTTACAGAACCAGCGTGCTGAATAATAAGCATGCGCGATACCATACTCGCTGAGCAACAACCAAGAATAACCGCAATTCCATTGAAAAATCACGACCAATATCGGGATTCAAACCAGAAACATCAGAATGGGACGCTAATACTCTAGCCACCACACCAAACTGATCCCCAATATCGTATTTCCTGAGGTAATGGTAGTTTAGGTTTTTAGCAAATTCAACTTGCTAAGGTAGCATCGCTAAGGTAGAGTCTAAACTTGTGGCCTCAACTTGCTAAGGTAGAGTCTAAAGTAATTGCATACTTCTAAGGCCCGTTTCACACGATATTTGACATAGCACAAGTTTGAGGGTACTCGAAAGTATGATAGCTTTCCAGTACCGTGTGATACAGAAGCAGCATGCATAAAACATCATAACACTTCATGTATAACCGCTATATTGGCTGAGTTAATTTATTTCATAATTTATGCGGTACTTGTTTGGTACTAGCCCCCGGTACGATCTAGTAGCCATCGACCAGTCACGTTAGCTTTGACTTTCGCTGTGCAATCATCACTTTCTGAAATCATCGCTAAATATAGCTCTTTGTGGTTGTTAGTCATTTATGGCCGAGAAATCAATAATAAATGAAAATGTCCAGAAATTTGTTTTTTCCGCCTACTTCCATTGATCGTCTAACTGAAAATCATAGAAGACATGCGCTACAATATTATTGAAAAATTGTTTCTTCTCTAGTACAATTATGATCATGAGAAACCGTTTAGAATGGCATTAATCATACTGACCTCGCCCTCAATATCAACTAATAGCTTGTACATTATGTCCTTTGCTCGTTTAAATATCGTGTGAAACGGCCTTAAGAATTTTTCCTCCTTTTCCAAAGTCAGTTCTCTCCTTCTCACAGCTAACCCTAATGAACGAATTTTGCTTTCTACCACGATATTTTAAGTGAGCATATAATGAGAATAATTATTTATACAAGAATATCGACCATAAAATACCTAGAATGTAATCACACCCCGTAGGTAGTTTACATGTAATTATGTAGATGTAGATACCCTCATAGCGCTACGAGCCGATATATTGGCATCAGGTTCTGAGTCGAGATTGTCGATTCCAATTTATAGGATCAAGCATGCATCGTATAAATTCATGCTCACTGTCACTAATATTGCTTTATTGTTTGTAGTAACTGAGGTGAAAATGAAACATTAGCCTAAATAAAAAACTACAGTAATTGTACTGTCCACTTGAATTTATTGTGAAATACACAACACGAGTTTCAACCTGCAGACCTGATGATGACGCCTTTGCGTTGCAAGGAGCGTTGAAACACGTGTTGTGTATTTCACAATAAATTCCAGTGGACAGTACAATTACTGTAGTTTTTTATTTAAAATGCTGTTCCACCAGATATCACCCGACACTGTCGAATTTATTGAAACAGCCATTACTCTAAACAGCATTTCCCCAACTATGGCACGTGGGGTATATATTTGTGAGCTGTGGTGCTAATGGTTAGCTCTACAAACATAAATTGATAAAAATTGATTGTTTGTCTGCTGTAAAAATACAACAAACACGTGTAACTACTTTAAAGAAAAAATCATGAAATACCTATTTACACAACTAAGTGAAAATACGTTTCATTGAACAGTTGGTCGGCACTATAACTAGGCAAGGGAGGTGATATAATTATGTGTACCTTCATATAAGGTGTGCCGCGAACAATTTTTATTATTTTAAGGTGGGTTCCACAGCAATGGTTTTTGAGAACCACTGGTCTAATGCAAAAGAATATAGGTAAGAGCAGATTGATATTTCAAAACATAATCTTTTAGATGAATTTCCTGAAGGTTTAAATTTTATTTACAAATTGGCACCGACGCAACATTTCTCAAAGGTTTCCTAGAAAATAAATGGTGTGAAGACGGTTAAGAAAGGTTAGTCGAATCTCAATGAAAATTGTGATGAATTGAAGTTGCGTCTACTTTTTCTTCATAAAATATTTTTCATACTTTTTCGTACTTACTCCCACTAGGCCACATCTGTGGCTTCATGGGCGCATAAAACACCACGTAAAGATATATCTCCACCAAAGCAATTATGAATACATTATACAAATATATTTTCTGTAAATAATGTATTTTCCTCAAACACAGAGTTTTGCATTCTCTTCTTTCATATTGCTTAATACATTCTTGTAAGTATATGTATTAAAATGTACTTGTACTCTGGTTCCTTACCGCTGAAGATGGACAGACAGGCCAGAGAGGTACCAGTAAGTTTTCCTTTTCCTACTAGATCTTCTGCTCTCTCGTCTACTGTATTTAATCTGGGGCCTAATGGAAAAAATATTCCAAGTTGCACAAATAGTAGGTATATATCGCCGGACCTCCCATCCCCTCAACACTCCCGTTATGGATGTATACCTACTCCACCTCCCCTGCCATACACCACGCGCCACCCTAATCCTCTCACTCTCTTCCTCCTTCCCTTTGACCCAACCACCTACCCCCTCCCCACCCGGCCTCGCAATTTAAACCCTGTCCCATTACTTCTGCTTCTCCTTTCCCTTCCCCCCTCCAGTCCAGGAGACCACCCTCGCCTGTATAATTCACGCCGGCACCACGAGGGAAAAGGGGAAATGAACGCCCGTGTCCGCCTCCTCCTCCTCTCCCCAAACCCCTTACTCTCTCTCACCCCCTGCCACCACCAACCCTCCTCCCTTGCTTTCCTCCCGGATTGGCCCCTCCCACCCATTGCTCAGACTCGCTCCCTCTACCTCTCTCCCGCCCTCTCTCTTTGGATCGTTTCCTTGATTACGGAAAGGGGAAAGGTAAGGGTGCCCAACTGGGGAGAGGGTTGAAGAGGGGAACAGAAAAAGTACGCTCTTCGACCTCTCAGCTCTAAAGCCTACGCCACGATACGCACCCTATCTACTCCGAGAAGAGACAGCCTTACTTATCCACGTACCCGTTACTCACGACAGAAATAAAGTTTAAAGGTTAAGGCGGATGGAGGACATATTAATAATTTATTATGTAAGTCGTAAAAAAATGATTGAACCACATTTCACGTAAGTGCATCTGCTTCTGCGCTGGAACTCACCATACACACAGTAACGGAAATGATGAAATAATTATATTTTAAATTTTTCCTAAGTTTAAATATGTCATAATTAGAGTTCTCGGCGCTAGACCTTGATATTTGTTAGCAAATATTATAGAAATAAGAAGTTCATTATTCCGCGTTTAGAAGAAAATCTGTACATATGCAATCGAATTAATACGAAATATATGTCATGTGCCATAAGGCTACGTGTTAAAATAGCATTGAATTACCAAGATACCAAATCGGTATGATGCAATTTTTCCATTGTTATATATAAATACTCTTCTCTTGGACTACAACCTTGTCGTGGTGGAAGGGCTTGCGTGCTCCGATGACCCCTAGAGCTGCACTGGCGGGAGCAATGCTCCTGGTAGGGTCACCCATGCCAGATTGGTCGAAGGTTAGGAAACAGACGAATGGTAGTCCGCGCAGCGTCTGTACCTCAGCGAGGAGGCTGCAAAAGTCGTCTGACCCCAGTGGGGCGGCCTCTGAAGTGATGATGTCACGTAAAAAACACTATTGAGTAAGGCCACGGAATATCATCTCAATTAAAACAAAAACCTTGAAATTATGGACAGTTAACAAATGATAATGAATCCTGGAAACTACGGGACTCGGCCCAGAGGGCCGGGAGTCGTGCCCGACAGCGGTGGGAGCAAGGCCCCTGCGGTCGTCATCACACGAAATCCTTGCTCAGACGTAGTAGCAGCAGAGGAAAAGAAGATAAAGAAGAGGAACGAAACAATCAGAATAGGCACGTGGAATAATAGGACTATGCTGAGGGCGGGGAGACTAGAGAATATAAAGCAAGAAATGGAGAGGGTGGGTGTTGACATCATGGGTCTGGGTGAAGTAAGATGGAAGATGACGGAGACTACTGGAGCGATGGCTATAGAGTAATTTATAGTGGAGGGAATGAAAGTCAGCGCGGGGTTGCATTCGTAATGAATAGAAAACTAGGTAGAGAAGTAATGTGTGCAGAACAGGTGAGTGATAGGATAGTCGTGGAATTAAAGGCAGATCCAACGAATTTAGTTATAATCCAGGTTTATATGCCTACCTCTAATCATAAAGAGGAGGAGGTAGATGGGGTACACAATTAGCTAGATGAAATAATTGGTTAATAATAATATTGATGAATAATAATTACAACGAGACAGAAAATACGGGAAAGGTGATCGTAGAACCGAAAGAGATCCAGGAGAGGTGGAAGGAGTATGTTGAAGAGCTGTATGGTAAAGAAATAAGGCCCAATACGTTAGATAAAGAAAGGGAAGACAATATCAACAGAGATGGCATCGCACCAGTTATCCTTGGCAGCGAAATCGAAAGAGCTCTACGATATATGGAAAGGAATAAGGCGGTGGGAAAGGATGACATACCTGCAGAGTTTTTAAAGAGCATGGGGAAGAACGGAAGGGGAAAACTTTTTGCGCTTATTCGTAGGATTTATGAGGTTGGAGTGTGGCCGGAATACTTCGCGAAGACTGTACTAATTCCTATACCAAAAAGGAGAACATGGCAAAAACGTGCAAAGACTATAGGACAATAAGCTTAATATCCCACGCAGTCAAAGTAGTTCTGAGAATTATACATAGAAGGCTAGAGAAGAAGGCAAATGAATACCTGGGTGACGACCAGTTCGGGTTTAGGAGAGGAACGGGAACGCGAGACGCTATAGCGGTGATGAGGACGCTTAAACCGAGAAGTTTAAGGCTGTTTTACACGACACAGTACTGAAATCAGCGCTGAAAACTCAGAAACAAATGTGGAACTTAAAATCGAATCCGATGCCTCGGAGTTTACACGATGATAATTGTAGTCCGCAGCATCGCTGTCCTAGCATTTGCCGAGCTATGTGCCCTAAATAAACCGCATGAAATTTTTTTCGCATATGTACAATATTGTTTACAAAATATCCTTAAAAAGCTCCACAACCAGGGCCACCCAATTCTTCATTTCCATACATATTTCCTTAATTCTGGAAAAACTTTTCAATCATATACATTTATTCTTATTAGAAAACCAAGGCCAGCTCAGTTAACCACTCTCCTAACCACATACAGCCCTGTATTATTATTAAAATGTTGTTTTTTTAGCGTTTTTAACTCCTGTTTGGAAAAGAGAAAGAGTACGGACTTGTGGGAGAGGTTATCGCTGTCCGCAGTGCGGTTTAATTCCCCCCTTCTTAACCTCCTCCCCTGGCGGAGTGAGAGAGAGAGAGAGGATAATACCCCTGTTTGCTGCCCTCGCCTTGCTCGATATCCCACTCTTATTCTTTTAGTGCCCCAAGAGCAAGTAGTTGTGGGTCTGAGGAGAGATTGGAGAAGTTTCGGATCTATCTGGAACATTAATCCGTTCCGTCGTGAAATATACAGACTTGTAAGGGACTTTTCACAGTCGGGGATTTTATGGGAGCCGGAGAGAGACAAAGAGAGAACTCTCTTTTGTTAAAAAATGTAGGAGAGCGCCCTATTTGATAAGCAGAAACATTTATCCCCGTCCCAAGAAAGCGATAAAAATGCAAAAAAAAGTTTAATAAAATGATACGGATGGTTAAAAATACCCTGCGAGTATCGCTAATGGGTTTATTTTGTTCAGAGAGTAATTTCAGAGGAATAAAAAATTGATGGGGAGAGAATTTTGCATAGCGGCTAAGATATGTGCGGGTAAAATATAATTTTCAATCTAGTTAAGAAAGGGGGTATCGCGTCAATTCGGTCTAATCCTTGTTGAATCAAAAAAAAAGAGGCATTGCAGAAGTGAGATATAGCTTGGAATACATGATCCAAAAAGTTGTGGACGTGACGCTAAGAAATATAATGAAAAAATGCAAAAAAATAGAGTAAAAGAGGTAAAAGATGATCTGAAGAATGTTTTTCTGCTTTAATACCGGGGTAGCTTGACAGAATGCATGAAGACAGAATGCATGAAGTTTGATTGATGGACTCTGCCGTCACTATTTGTAAAATATAACCTGAAGTATAAGTATTTTCTACCCCAAAAATACGATGGCAAGGTCACATTTCGAAACGTTGGTGATCTATATAACTACCCGGAGCGAAGTATTGAAAACTGATAGCACTTAATGCACATCATCACTTACACAGCGACAATCTCAAAATCCTTCGTCTAAGCAAATAGTTTAGGTCGTCCTTACCTTAGAATAAATTCCAACGCAAGTAATAAGCTCCACGGAAATTATGATCAATGACCCGATCATGAACATAGTACCTACCTACGTATCCAGCCTATTATCGTTATCACTAACCATTGCGTAAACTGTTACGTTGGCCAACATTTTGCAATCGTAATACTCTTTGATCTACCACAAGGAGTAAAGGATCGAAGTAAAGAGCCTAATTCAAATAAGTGTAATCAAGGTTTTAACCTACTTATAGATGGTTTTATAACGTATGGTTAGCTAACATTTTTAGATGGCCTACCCATCTCATTAATGTGATATTAACTCAATAATTTGGGTTTTGTAGCGAACTCTTGAGTAGTTGACTTGAACATTAACAATAGGAGAGGGTATCCACATCCGCTATCAAAGCGAGAACATATATTACCAAATTTTATACAACAAAACTTGGTGTTATATTAATAAAATAACGAGGCAAAGACGCCATCCTAACGAATTTCCTCATTGGCGTTCCTTATTTTGGTTACAGTGCAATTTTAGGTTACGGTGCAATTGAAACCTTATCGGTTTACCAATGAGTCGACTTTTAAATTCGCAATCTAAAATCTACGTAGTAACCACTCGTTACCAATCGTCACAATCAGGAGATGATTTATTTAAACGATTGAACTATATTCGATCGATAGAGGTGATCTTTCGGGATAATTCACGGAGAAAAGAGAGAGACCCACTCGATAAAGATCTTCCAGAACTCAGCGTCGTGAGTCGTTTAAATTGATACGTCACCGTGGGTGGAGACACGACAAAAGGTGAACATCACTAGCGTGAGCGTGGTAGGCAGATTTTGGGGGGAGGGAGGAGAGAACGATTCACACAAGAAGTCGAAGAAATGAGTCCGTGCTGGGTTTTTAAGGGGACTGTAGGCGACGGTCAGTTATAGTGAAGGGGTGGTGGAGAAATAGAAGTCGGCGGTGGACGTACACACGAACGAAATCACGTCACATTCGGTTCGCAAATGGAAATCACACGCGAACAGGAGAGAGTGGGCTTTCCGCACGACCGTACACTTCCTCGCATGAGCGTCGAGAGAGAGAGGGACGATAATAAATTAATAAAGCGAGACTCGGCAAAACGCCTTCCGACATATAAAGAGGCGAGGTGGTCGCGCGCACGAGCAGGTGACCACTGGAGAAGCATGCGACGGTCCCATTCAAAACCTTCGAGCATGGAAACGATTGGGAGGGAAAAAAATAAATATTGAGGTCTGGCCCGATGCATACCGACCGATGTCGATACGACCAATACTTCGCGGAGCCGATATTTTTGGAAATATGCACAAATTTATCAGAATTTGGTTGGATTGTTATTAAGGGGAGCCACCGAATACTAGAGGTATAGGCATAGCGAAACTTGATGGCACTCACCAGAGGAGAGTTTGAGTTCACCGAGCATAGTAAAAAGTATGTCGTTGCAAATCGTTCGGGTGGAACGCTGTGACGTAGTTTGGAATACATCGGGCACTAGCTAGGTACAGAGTGTATTGTGTATTTGATACTTGTGTGGTATTTGGATACAACAACAATGCGAGGAAACATACGAGGGAAGAGACCTTTTTTTCAGATATCCCATTGATAAATATATACAGGCGAAGCGGGTCCAGGTTTTCCGGATACAAGACAACTTTAATGTTGAAAATGATAAGACTAACAACTTTCATCTGTAAATAAATTATTGCTAGCGTAATTTCCGCTGTAAACAAGATTGTTGACTGATCAAATATGTTGAATATCAGTACTCAAGGATGCAAATATCTACTTGAATCAAATCTGTCGTTGCTAAAATCTAAATTATTGGAGCTATCATCCATTATACCTTCGCTATTTCTCTAATGGCCTGCTGTTAGTATCATCCGGATGACGTCATTCGCAGAACGGACTCATTATGGTCACAGGAACGTACTGCCTTGTATTAGTGTTACCATGTCACCGAGTGTGATTCAACTATTTTTTAGCGGACAGAGATGCCGAAGGACATCCGACCTGTGGATCTGTGGACCTTGTCCCATCTCTCTTGTACCTCTCTGATGTTTCGCTCTTCACAGGCGAGTTAAGAAGCAAGTTTCACAGCAATTTGAACCATTGAGAATAGTGGGTATGTTGACAAGGGATGAATTATCAGGGGTATGGAAGAAGAGAGGAGAAAAACCCGGAGTCGGCATTAGCCTGCTCTCAACGATCCTGCTAGAAAATCCTGTATACTTTCTTTAAAAAATATTGGTACAGAATTCCCTGGCCATTTCTGTCGACAATTCTCAAGATATAGAAAAACCTTTTAAGGAATTCTACAAAATTTCTTAACATTATCGTTAGACATTCCTCAGCGCATCCTGTATTTATTCCTTAAGAAATTTCCCGGGAATTCCTTAAATGCATACTTATTCTTTGGCTGAATTAATTTACTTCAATTGTAGCCATCATTATTGAGTTAATCATTTTGAAATTCTCCGAAGAACATTAGCAACTGACCATGTTTACTGATTTTCTTAAATTCCTCCGAAACTGAGAGCACTTGCTAAGGAATGGTGTTAAAGTTTCCGTAAATTTCTCAAGGCTTCTTCCTGTAGTCTACCGAAACTTCTTCTGCGGAACATGAGCGAGGATCAACATGGCACCAGATCGAGATTCCACTGAAAAATCTACAACTCACCCGGAATTTGAACCCAGATCCTCGATATGAAAATCCAGTACCCTAGCCACCACAAAAACCCGATCACCCGCGGCATTTCGTATTTTTAGGAAGGAGGGAAGAGCGCGAAGAACACTTAGCCATCCAGGATTCCTGATTTAAAAAGCAATTTTTGGAGACTCTGTAGTACCTAAATGTCGTATGCCATTACTATAAATAAATGAAGGTACTGTTAAGGCAGAGTATTTAGTTATTTACTGTCTTCTGTGTAGTGTTTCACCTGCCAGGTATATTTCTTAATTTGATGAAACTTAATGATGTTTAGAACTTGAAGTAAGCCCGTGAGAATGGAATGCTTATTGAAAGAGGTTTTGAAAATGAATATAATGTTATATGGCATACCTAGGTTCTGCCAATTCTCCGGAATCGTCATTGGTACTCTAGGAATTGGATTTTAATTTACAAATCTCCGTGATTCTGGATTGAGGTGCTTCCCTACCGTTTTAGGCTTGAATAAAAATTTATAAAATGTTCCCTCCATTTTTATGGGTTGCGGCTATTTATATTTGAATGTACATCACAATTGGAACAGCTCTTGGTGGACCTAATATATGCTGGTTCATTCTATGCAATACGTTCAACGGTATTTTTTTTATTGACGCTTTTGACTTAAAATCCAGCAATTTTCAGAAATATCACACTCTTGGTGCGTACTTCATCTGGATTCAGCTCTTCAGGAGTAACAACTCTATTCATTTCCTTGATGCCTTATATTAAGAGTGGGCTATTAGGAGATTCAGCACAAACTTCGTGCCTCGCATTGAAAAAAAATTTCATGCTGACACAGGGTTTCTCTCCACCATTCCTCAATTCCCCACGTAATCCTAACAACTCTTAACAAACCAACCTATCCAAAATGGCTCAAATGACTCACAGTTGTCTCTCTCTCCAAAAAACCATAAAACTGGATCGGAATATCGGTATCAAACTGAATCGAAATCGTTTGTATCGGTGCAGGTCGATATGTACTCTAAATATTCTTCGGCGAAAGTCGTCGAGTCCACGCAAAACACGTAAGGGAGGGGTTCGTGGCAGTTTCCGCACACCGACGCGACGGGGCGGTATCGTCTTGAAAAATTGAAAATTTCCGATTGTTGCACGATTAGTTGCACGCGGCTGGTAGGTCGCCCGGGTTGAGTTAGCTAGCTGGCTCTCTGTCTCTGGGGCGCGGGCGGCGACACATGACGGACGCCTTGCGACCGCTAACTCACTCCAATTCCTTCTCTCTTCTAGAGGTTTCCGTGTTCATTATCGAAATCCCGCTCTTTCACGGTCCGTGTCCTTCCACAACAGTAAACAACAAACCTCTCACGAGTTGCGTGAGTCCGTTTGTTTGCATGTACGTTTTGTTCAGTGTGTGTGTGTTGGGATGTTGCCATTGATAATTTTATTTCGCCGAGGGTCAGATGAGGAAACACTATCCCGCCATCTTCCGACCTGGAAAACTGAAAGATGTACAGTGAGTAGAGCCAGACGTTGGTTTCAACTAATGGCAATACAGAATTTAAAATAAATTACAGAATAATGAACAAATCACTTATAGCATGAGTGGTAAAATTTCGGTATTGCCCAATTCGTCGTAACGTCGTTTCTCACTTGACAGTCAACCACCTTCTGATAGATGTAACAGAACTCGGGACGAATTGGAGGATCACCCATCCACAGTCGAGCTTAACAAAACAGTTCTTGATTCTGGTAATCAGGTGTGAACCTGTACTTCCATAGTGACAGACTGTAGGCCGATCCAATACTGACTAATTTCAAAATGAATTCAGTAAAATAAATCTGTTTGATGATTTCACATAATGGATATTCGTATGCTCTGGATGGTAATAATAGCGTTTCTGTCTTTTATACTTATCAGTGGCTACAAAACGCCCTTTCCGATGAAATGCATTCTATTTTATAGCATCTGAGCTTGTCGTTTAGTACAGGCCGTCACTTTAAATTATAATGTATATTTCATTCTTTACTTATTATTTCTCACCATCATATAATTTCCAATGCCAGTTTTTTTCAACTGGACAGATGTTGAAGAATTCATCCCTTTGGCACCAAATTTAACATGCTAGCACATCGTAATCGCGTGATGCACTTCGCGGAAGTTTTTTCCACGCACAAAATGGCCGAAAAATGTCGCGGGCTTCCACTAGGGGTTTGTGCAGAAGCGGCACAAACTCAGAAGTACTAATCCAATCGGAGTTACATATCCAATCGAACGAGACCACATTCATTTTAATATTGAAATTATTAAATAAGTTATTGTACCTTAATGGATCACCCTGCAAAAAGTTACATCGCTGTTTCTGTCCATATCTAGTGGTAGCGAAGCATGGTAGGCAACGCTGTCAACAAAACTGCATTTCACTTCTAAGGGCGGGAAAGTGCCAGAAGCGTGTTTCATGACAGTTTTTACGAACCAAACAAAGCCGGGTCAAACTACGCTGATAACATTCGCAAACCATCGCAGAACCAATCAAAACAATGCGACTAAGAGCCATCGATAGATATAAAGTTGATGTGAAAAAACAAACTGAGCATATTGAAGTTGGAAATAGAGGTTTGCAACTATGGTACTCAAACGCAGAGAATTCCTTGATCCAAGGTACATTGCCAGTTCGTAGGAAATAGGCCCTTCCACTAAAAAGGACCTTCTGCGCAACTACCTCAGGTTTCGATGCCATATTACACAATTGGTGGAGTAATTTTCAAACATATTTACGAAAAAAACTGCGAAACATTTTGTCGCAAGCAATGACTCAAGTCGCAAAGGATAAGAATAGGGAATGATCTCTTCCACTAAAAAGGAACTTTTGCATAACAGCCACCAGGTTTAGTCAACACATTACACCATTGTTGGTGAGATTTTCAGACATATCTACGACAAAAAAGGCGAAACAACTTGTCACAAGCAATAACTCAAGTCGCGCAAAGGAGAAAGAATAAAATAGCGAGCATTGTAGAAATGGCAAGGGAAGCCGACCCATATATATAGGGGATAGTGGAACTCTCTCCTTCTCGTCTCCTTGGGGAACCAAAGGTAGAGAAGGAGAAGCAGGAGGGAGAGTAAGAAAGGGTGGGTTGTAGGAGGAGGAGGAGCGTGTCCCGACTCGAGGCAACAGCAAGAGGTTCGTCAAACGCGAACAGCAACAGTTGACGACTGAAAAGTCACTCTCTTTCCCGTCTCCAACTGAACTCCGCTTTCTTCCTTTCGAAGATCACTTTCTTCATCGGTAAAAGCGTGAAGGTATGTCAGAAAAAATGGACATTTCACGATTGAATCCCACACAACTTCGGATGCGTAATTTAAATACTACTTAAGCATTCCCCTCCTTGGTTTCACGCTTTTCGCAGGCGACTTCCAACATGTTTCGCAACCACTACGACGTGATCCTTCGATTCTCAATTTACTTAGTCTCCAGTGACTAAATCTAAACGGCCTTTTCATAAATGAAAGTTCTCAAGGCCAATATCCGTCTAAGAAAACATTTCTGCCATTAAAGATGCAGTTAAACTAATTAATAAGATGCTCTTTTTCAATTTATTGATAAATTACGTTTAAGTATTTCTACCATTTGAGAATTAAAAATATCTGAACTTTTAGCCCATCGTTACAGCTATCTGGCTCAGTTCTTTCTGGATGCTCAATGAAAAGTCAAACTTTTTTTTTACAGTCCAAAGGATTGTTCTATTTAAAGTGATACAATAACTCGCACATAAATAAGTAGACACTACCTCAACCTTTTCAACGAAAAAATTAACCTCTGGAATCACTGCGAAAAGTTGAATGACGGAAGGAAAATAAGTTCCAAAGAAAACACCATGTCTTAATTAGGTAAGCACGACACAAGAACTGCATTTAGCGTACTTCACAGAAGGGTCTCACAAAGTATCGCAGTTAATAAAAAACAAAAGGTAAAGTCTCTTAAATGATCATGCACTTGGATATAACCTAAACGATACGGTCTAATGCCTGCTTTAATATTTCGCTCACCAGTCCAAGAACAAAGCAAAAATGTTTTATCAATTTTAATAAAAGCGAAAAAGAGTCTCATTTTCGTAAAAAAGCGTTTCGGAAGAAGGACCACCCCTAATAAATCCGAGGAAAAAATATATATACAGAGTGAAAAAACCCTTCCTAATCTGACTACGTAATATTTTTCCCAGAGACGCGAACACACGGGGGTAAGGATATATAAAAAAATAAAATGTAAAAAAGGAAAACTTGTGAAAATTGGAGCTGCCGATAGGATCTTCGAGAGAGCTTTTTCCTTCTCCTTTTTTATTATTATTGTTATACCAGCGACGTATCCCAAGTAAATCGCGGCCAGCGTATGGCAGGGGGAGGGGACCTTAAAAAATTGAACATTAATAAAAGAAAAAAATGCTGGAAATAAAAGCAGCGAGGGGGAGGGGATAAGGACGATGGGCTTCCTTTTAGGGCACTCCCTTCGCTTTTTCGCCCTTAAAAACATCACCCCTTCCCTACCGAGTCACATGTCCAACTTTTTATCTAACTCCCCGATCTCTTTTTCCCTCTATACCACCGGCCGCCATTGCGCCCAACATCTAAAATCCACCCCACTCCTCCACGCAGTACGCCAGTAAACCCTTACGCACACACATATATACACACACACCCTCCTTCCCGTAACACTGAGCCTTCCCCTTCTCCCATCCCCTCCTCACATTAAGCCTCCATCCCCTCCAAGTGCCATTTCCCCCCCCCCCAACCGTACGGTCGGAGCAGCAGTCTTCCTCCCCTCCGTAAGCGAAGGGGAACCTCTCTCGACAAATTCACCACCATCCTCCCCACCCCGACGAGAGGTTACGCCTCATTCGCTATCCGCGGGCGCATGCCCAGTAGGACGCAGCTTGATTACAGACGGGTCCATTTATCGACGGGGTAAGCTTTTGCCCCGCTCGGCCGTGAGGATTGAGGGAAGAGCACGGAGTCGAAATGGAGGAGAAACGATTTGGTTGGTTTGGAAGGTTTGAGCGAGATTTTTCTCAGATCATTACAGTGGCCATAATCCAATTTCATCTTAAAATTGTAAGCAGTTGTGAGTATCACGAAATAATTAGAGTAATATGGGAAGCTTTCCATAGTTAGGTAGAAATACTATTAATTTTATTTCTTAAAAGAACTTCCTATCATGAAGGCAAAGAGCAATATCACGGGCATATCAGTTTATTGTATTACAACTTTAAGGCTCGAGAAAGAGAAGATGCAGGGGAAAATCATCTGCAGTGTTATAAATATGATTTTCCGATGTTAATAAAAAAGAAACAGACATCCTTAGTTGCTAATGAAGACATTATTCAACGTGAGTGTAGGGATTAGTCGCAAGATAGACAGCAACAACACGGTTTACGAAATGAAGAAAATAAAACAAATGAATTGAAGAACATAACAATGGACAAAATGTTAAAAGTACTTCGAGAAAGAATAGAATTTCCGTGAAAAAGGGCGAACAACGACAAATGAGGGAGTAAAAATTTTCAAATTTTCCATCTCTGATTTGCCATCCAATGATTTATGAGAAGTAACAAAGGGATATAGCAGAAGATAACCTTGGATAATGGAAGCTTTCCATTCAAGATGTTGAAGTTAGCTCAGATCGGATCACCAGCGCACTTCAGCGCACACGAACGACGTTGAATTGAGCGATGTGCGCTGGCGAAACGTTAGGTAATCATTATTTTAGTTCACTATAGTCAATACCGAATGTTTTATGAACCGTTATCGTATTCGCTTAAAATACTTACATAAAAACGTAAGAATTTGACCACACAGTAATTAAGCAGTGTACATTATCCAGTATTTGACGCTTTTACTGAAAATATGCGCAAGAGCAACAATCGCGGATGCTATTATCAAAGTTCATTCGTTATTTTTGGGGCACGTCAACTATGTGCCCCAAAAGCTTTTTTGAAGTGCGTTGCAGAGAGCGCAGACTCTAAGAAGAATGGAAAGAAGGTGCACCGTAGTGTTTCTAGATGAGCAGAGCGCTAGAGCAAATGGAAAGCTCCCATTAATGACACATAAACTTCGATTTTGATGCCCGACCTTCTCCACATACTTTTTATATGAGTTAATACATGCTTTTTTAAATGCTCAGTCTGAGACACAATGGGTTTGTGAAGAAAATAATTTAAGGAAAAATAGAGAGAAAAGCCCCAATAGGGAGGCAAATGGATATAAACATGGAACAAATATTGATGAGAGTACAGGAATAACTAAAAGGGAGTAAGGGAACTAGCATTAGACAGGGAAGGATGGAGGGCTGCAGTCGACCAATCTTAGGATTGAACGACCTATGATGATGATGATGAAGCTTTCTTTAACGGGAGCCACTTTTTCATGCATCGGTTTTGCACCGTAAGAACGTAGAACCAGGTGCGATATATTCCTGTCGTGAAAGTATCAATAGCAAGAAACTATGGTGTGCCGAAATCTGTAATTACCTCCATTAGTACCAAGGATAACCCTGCTATAATTGATGGGCGTATGGAGGGTATGATGACAGAAAACAGGCTCTTCAATGAGGAGAACCCAAGCGTTGATGCAATAGCGACTGAGTTATTAACATTCTTAAGACTTGAGCGGACTAACATATAAACGTATGGATATAGGCTGAACCCTATTACTAATATTCAACCACCTAGGGATTTTATTTTAGGAAACCAATAATCACCTTTGTTACACTCTAAAATGTCTCTTAATGAGCTCTGCACCGGACCTGAAAACTCTATAGTGTATTTATATAGACGAACGCTACTATATATCCAGGAATCGATATCGGAAAGAACAAAGCAATCTCAAAAATTTTATTTATAATTTAATTGTTATACCTCTCACTTCTAGTTATTAGGCCATCTTGATATTGCATAGAGAATTTCTTAATTTCACCCCTCGCGTGATCAACGTATAGCTTTAGTTTCAGGTATAACCATATCACAGCGACCAAAAGAAACGCCAGAAAATGTGGCATACTCAAAGCCAAGTACCACCAATTTATCAGAAAATGGCACTGTAGCACTTTGACCACAGTTAAGATATACTAATCAACTATACCCGTTATTTCCTTGACTGTTAATATCTAATTTATTAGATATTAACATATAAAAGAGAGTGCCTGTAAAAATTGTGTATCGGGGAAAACTCGGTAATGAGCGACTCCTAAGGTAGCGAAGCCTTCGTTGGCAGTTTTGATTACAAGTGGTGACACAGTAAGGGTCAAATTTGAAATTGGACACCCCAAAGCGCAGCTTAATGCATCAAAAATTTATCGATCGAGGCGGGCAAATTTCATGTCATGTAGCGTCACAGTTCGCTACACGAAAACTCATCCGACCCAGGGGTGCGATCACGATCTTCCACGAGGCTTATCGCAGTCGCTTTCCGAAACGCGAAGCGATATGTAGTACCCTGTTGCGCTCAGCTGGCAAACACGCTTCTGGTGACTCGCACGACAACGCAAGGATAAGAGATTTGGAGTGCCACACGAATTTTGAGCAACAGCTATCTCGTTTCACTTATTTTTATGCGCCATAATGAGTCAGCGTTGACGTGAGAAGAAGGTACAAGGTGGTTCACAGAATTGCTCCACGTTTCAATTGGTTGATTAATTGAGGAAGAGAACGACAACTGAGGCAATTTGAGCCAATGAGGTTAGGCAGCTTTGCAGGAAGGGGAATGAACTTTATTCTTGAATTGAGGAACATTGGATATAAACCTGGAGTCAGATGAGCCAACACTAAAGTGGTTCCTTCTTTAAATGTTTTAAATGCCACGTAATCCTGTCAACTTTTAGAAAAACGTGTCAATTGTTTAATATTAACACATTCAGATACAGTATTTGAATTTGTATTTTCATGGTGTTAAAAGCGAAAATTAGTGAAATTTAACAGTATTAAATACTAAATATCTTTAAATAATAAATTGCTAAATTTAAAGTAATCTACTGGTTAGGGTAGGTTTCATTGAAAGTGGGTAAAAATCCTCTAAGAATTTGACATTAACAGGACCCAATGTATCCTCACAATTTCTTTCTTCATTACAGCATGCGTCGTAACATATTTAATAAACATTACTTGAGGAAAGTTGCGAATCCTATTATCCATCCATTATATAAAATAGTATTTTTAATCTTGTATCCATGCAAAATAACGAAAAACTGCTTATAAGAAGAGAATCCTCTCGGAGAACTGAATGGTGATAAAGTTAAGGAACCAATTTATCTTGGTTTTTGAATTATTAGAAAATAACTACAGGAACTGAGGTCAAAATGTGTTACTTCATTAGAAATGACACAGTCTATGTCTTCAATGGCTGGAAAAAGTGTTCATGAAAAATATAGACATCGAATAATTTGCATATTTTGTTACGTGAATTTTATTTTCTAATAGCTTATGATTATGATCGTGAAAGCGATATTGTTAAAAACAATTCAGACGAAAATGTGGAATTCAAAATTAGTCTTGACCTACATAACCGTGATAGAACCACATTGACACGAGACACCAAGTGGTACACAGTTTAACGTCCGATGCAACGGACGGAGTACCGCACTTGGAGTTCACGCACTAACCAAGGAGGGGCAAGGACTCGTATGAAAAATCTCCGCTATTGCCGGTATTCGAACTTGAACCCTCGGAATGGGAAGCCAGTGTTCTAATCAACACACTAACATACTAATCCCCGCAAGACAAATGAAATCCATCTCAGTTTTAGAAGACCAGTCACAAAAGAGCGTTGAATAAGGTCACTCATAATACACAAGTGGCTGTGTCGCCATCATAGAACGCTATATACGTACAAATTCCATTACCATATGATTAAAGTTAACAACTATAATAAACCAAACAGATATATCGGCCATGGTTATGCAAGTACTTCCGCGTATTTCCGTAATACGCATTGTTGGCAGACCTCTTAAGTCTTTAAAAATCCATTTAGCTAGTCTGAGACTAATGTCATCAGTATTGATAACCAGGTCTCATTTGGGTAAATAGTGCATCATAGATTTAAAAAAGGAAGAATCAACGTTTCTTATTTTGAAGTTCAAAGTATTCCACTCCTTTATATTGAGGAAGTCTCGACGCACTCATCAATTAATTTTTCTACGACCGAACTGAAAAACTCTTTCAACATTCCTATTCTAAACTTAGAACAGGAGAATAATAGTAAGGTTTCACATACCAAGACGTGTATAACAGTAAGTTTCTAAAGTTAAAGGAAAGGAAATTAACCTCCAATAATACGTCAAACAATTTTCTCGAGCAATAATAATATCGAGGCAACTTGGTGGTAACCAAATATCTGGAGCTATAATCGCTATCACGTGTGCACCAAAAACGATTTGAATGGAGACATCATTACAAATTCCTTTCTTAAATTTCGTTGGCAACGCGATGTTAGGTTGCGCGAGATAAGTCTCCGAGCCACATTCAGCAACGAAGATAAATTTTAAGATGCCATTCTTTTCCACCACTCTCGGCTGTATTTATTTGCTAAATATGCCTCTATATTTCGACATTTTCTTGGGTAAACAAAATAAAGTATTCTTGCCACATTTTTCTGATGCCTAAATTTTACGACACAAGTTTGAATACTTATAAAGATCTCATGAAATTCTGGGTTGCGTGTTGCAGGTTTGCTATCAGTTCGAGCACAGAAAACAGCTGCATGCAAATCCATATCAACAGACAAAATGCGTGCTACTCCAAGGACGAATGTCATTTGACGGAGCTCTACGACAGATTGATCACAGTATCATATTCCTGGCATATCATAGCGATTTGCATCATTCGCATACCTTCTCGTTTTAACATAAAGAAAGGTCCCGAAAGAAATCTTAACAGCTAAAAGATTAACAAAATCAACGGAGAGATGTTTATTAATTATCCATTTCAGGCGTAGAGTAAGGTCCTCAGACATTTTAATAAGGAACTTCATTGGGAAAAATCACCGCCAAGGCATTTCATTTTCCTAATTAATCTTACCAATGTAATCTTAATCTTACCAAGCCTGATCTTCTTGTTAGCTATAAATTTAAAAAAATTGGAATCTTAAATTACAATTTAGATTCAATTAGCCAACAAAAAATCAAACGTTTATATTCCACCTTAATCCTCGATTGTTGGGTCACTGCCGAGGAACAAGAAAATCCCTGAATATCTAATAAGCACTATCCGTATTAGCTAATAACCTATAAAATAGAAGTTAATTTGAGATAGAAAATAAGCTTCTCAAGAGAATAGCAGGCCACCACCTCTGTATCCTGACAAGAAAAATTGACCACAGCATGCTTGCATCAAATTTCCGCAATGATTCTCAGGAAACAAATGTTTCCAAACAATAAGAATAAGACTATATGCGATAGTTTAATCGTAATTCGATAGTAAATTCACAGAAGGTAGCCGCATTTTACAAATGGCTGCATTAGCGAAACGATAGCTTTCTATACACAAACCACAATATGTCTCCTCTCCTGCGGCTAATAACGCTCCCTTCTTCGCATTTCTCAACCTTTAACTTACACGTGTTCCCACTTCTGTTTCCAACACACGTGTACAGTTTAACAGTACATCTACAAAAGTGAATTTTACACGCATCAAAGACAGGACGTAACCCAATAATTGATTGCTTGCAGAACATCTCCAGCTCAGTTAAACTCTGACAAACGCAGCAAAAAATATTGTCGAACGTACGTGATCTTTGACCCAAAATAAAGATAGGTACAAAAGGTGGAATGATAAAGAAAAAACGGGAATAAAACGAGTGAATACGGATGACCTAACGTACCATCGAGAGTTGCAAACATATAGGAATACAACTGATAAAGAACTTGCATATATTTTTTGCGAGGGAGAATATTATCTTTAACGTACGACTCCTATGCGTGGTTTTGCTGACCACCTCACTGAAAATTTGAATTGAATGAAACAGAAAATCGTTCAGCCTTCGAAACACGTTCAAGCTGAAATTCTACCACTTAAAAATTGGAACGCTAACAGAGGAGTCCAGGATAAAAATACGAACAAGTAGTTTCCACGACTCTACGGTTTATATTTACTGTTTGAAACATCTTCTTGTTCGATGGGAATTTCCAAAGTGGAAATTAATACATGAGAGCGTCTCCATCGATATCAGCTTTATTTTATTGTAAACTCGTAGTACGCGCTAACTTGTCTGTCGTTTCTGTCTCTTCCGAACGTTCCTGGCTCGGGCTTCTTAGATTTAGAACTAGATGCATTTTCATCGGGTAACTTTCTTATGAAAGCATTCATCCTCTTATTTTGGTACACTTGTACTATTTAGACATTTTACCTCGAAAGCACGATTTTTCAATATTTTTAATGAAGGTTAAAAAAGATGCTGCAGTTTTCCACAATAAATACATTATCTTGTGCAAACCTGCAACATCTGTCATTGAACCTTCATCATGGAACAGTTCCAACACTTCAGCCCTGAATTGATATTTTATAAAATGTTTACACTTATATCCTATAATTTTTACCGTCTATGTATTGAAATTGTTTCGTGGACTCTTTATCCTTGGGCGATCTAAACGCTCTCAAATTAACCCACCAGGAAACTCTTCGCACAATTTTATGACGAGATACCATAATATACGAGTATATATACACAGTAATTTATGGTGTCGGCGACACGTGATTTATACGCATCTGTAGGTGCCATCTTCTTTCATAATGTAACGTCATTTATTGTAAGACGGCAAATTATTTTACTCTTTCAAGCTTCTTCTCTCGAATTTCCCGTTCGGATATCTCTTATACTTTCCGAGATAGTAAGAAATGTTTGCTGCTAGTAATTTTGCAGCATCGCCGGCAGACATAGGTATCCGCATCCATGCATAAAGACGAATCACGAGCAAATTTCAAGCATCCGAGTAACCTCCCGACTGATGTCCTCGGAGGTCAAAAGGACGGTCAAAGGGCAGGGGGAATGAAAGGGAGGGCGATAGGGAAGAAGAAGCGACCCGCTGCCCTCCGGAAAGGGCGATGGCGCCCGGGAAAGAGGGTGCGCGTGCTGGCGGGGCGCACCCTGGCGTCGGCAGCACTTGGCGCCGTATCATCGACCTCTCCGCCCGGGAGCACCCAATTGATCGATGGCCGAGAAATGGAGACGAGGAGGAGGCAGAGAGAGAAGGAAGAGAGGCAGCTCACGCGATGCCGGGACGAGACACCACCCCTGAGGCGAGTAAATAAATCAGGGCCCCCCCTGCCACACACCTACCCCTTAAGCAGTAAAGTCCTCCCCATCCCTTTTATATGGCGGATACTCCCGACGTAAGGGAGTTGATATCCATGCCATTTTATTGCTCGGTGTTTTCTCTCTTCTTCTTCCTTGGGATATAAAAAAAGAAAGGGGAAGGGAAGGAAGTAAAAGACGACGCTGAAATCTGGATGGCTCCCAAACTTGTTCCCGACGAAGGAGAAGGCAAAAATCCTTAAGGGCACTGCGCTGCGTCTCCAGTGTACTGTTTTGACTTCTTGCCCGCTACGGTCTCTAAACGCCCGTATTTACTACGCGGAGCAGCCCGGACTTAAAAACTTGCTTCAAACTGCAGTAAGTCATGCGAGTCGACGTGAAGGGAGCGTTTAAGGGGCGAATGTCGTACGAAACTTACCAGGGGGGCGGGGGAGGGGGGGGGCACCGCCTCGCTCCGCGTTCGAAAGGCAGAGACATCTCACTGTTTGTGCGCGCAACTATTCATGTCTTCCTAAGAGCCCTTAAAAGAAGTTACAACGCCATCGCAAACGTGGTGCGAAATGGCAAAAAAACTGATTTCAAAATACCACCGAAGTCTTTTCTCAAAACAAAAAGGATTATCTACGGGCAACTTGACTTTTTGCTCTTCTTTATAACGTTGTAAAAAATCTTACGTGCTTTAACCGCCTTCGCTCAGCTCTGCCAATTACCATGGTGGAATTACCCTTCGAGTTTCGGTTAAAAATTTATGGGGTGGTCAATAGATGAGTGAAAAGATAAGAAGAGTAAACAGAATATTTAGTCCAATAAGTACGTGGAGACTAAATATATATTTTCCCCCCTATTTCCTCAATATAAGCAATGAATTTTAACCATAGTTTACATAAAAATGTATTAAAAGTATTTTGGGCATGCTTTCATTCATATTTGATAGAGGATTAACGGTTAAACGGTAACTTCTTAGTGCAGAATACGAGGGCCGATTTCGAACATACTTACAGGTATAATTTTATTAAATCACCACAGTCCCTGCAAACATTTACGGGGACATGAACTTCTTGTATCATAGAACGCATGAACAAATTTCCAGGAATGATTTCCTCTAAACTGCTGCCATCCTGCACATATCATGTCTTACAAAAAAATATAGCTAGTTCTTGAAGATTGGTCAAGATTTTCGATAATCAAATAATTCAAAAGAAATGTTATCTTAACCCCAAGCATATGGTAACCAACAAAGACAACAAAACTAAACATTGCCACAAATAAGACAACGCAGAGAACATAAATACGTCTGTGACACAAGGAATTACGCTAACAACCTTCATCTGTGATCATAAAGATGCCTTCGCTATACCTATGACCACCACCTCCTCGTAAATTAAAAAAATCTGAAGGACCACTGAAATCGGCACTGCAAGGAAATGAATTATATATGAGAAAGACCTTCATTATACTATTTGAACACCTCATAAATTCCAGGAAGTATTCGTTTAGACATAAATCTATTCAGAGAGGACAGACAGTGTGTTTACCAATGACGTTTCAGAAGTAATGAAAAACAATTAAAATTCCCAGTGTAATGTACGTGTGTAATTTCAATCTTAAATGAACCTCGGTCATATATTTTCACATTCTTTTAAAGAATAAGTAAACGCTTTCTTTACTTACGAATACATTAAATAAAGATATAGTGTATATGGAAATGGAACAATCAAGCAAGCAAAATACATGGGATGAGTTACTATGATTGGCTAGGACTGCTAAAGCAACAGAGAAAATTGAAGAAAAGGTAAAGGGATTTAAAATTCGTAGTCCGCATAAAATGTATCATTTAGTCACCATTAGCAGAAAACAGCGATGGCGAAAGGCGCAGTAAATTAATCTTACTTCTATGGTACCAAGTATATGCGTTGACACAGAAAGTCAACTTTTCTTCCATTGAAAAAAAACAGAGAAAACCTTTTAAAACTTGTCAGCAAAAGAAACGTTCTAATTGCACCATACCTAATTACCAACTAAAAAATATTCGTTAAATTTAATAATTTCAATCGTTTACCACACAGCGCTAGGCTAAACCAGGTGATACGTGCAATGAAGGCAACTAAAAAATTCAAGAGAATGTAATTTCTACGGCGCGTTAAGAACCGGCTTCTGATTTTATTTCGTCAGTGAAATGACGATCGAAAAAAAACTCGTAGAAAGCATTAGCGGTGGACGTACGGAGCCACATAAATCATTCCGAATGCAGAAAAACAAATAGCAAAGCGAAACGAAAAAAAAAACAACTGAGCGAGCCTTCAGCGCGCGCAATGGCGAAGAGGCACCGAAAAAAAATGGACAGAGACGAACGAAAGACTTTCCAACGAGGTGGAGAACCCTGAGAATAGAGGAAATGAGGGACACGGGCGGAAAAAAATAAACAAGAGGGGATAAAAGAAGAATAAGAAGAAGAATAACAAGGAAGAAGGAACGGTAGCGGAGGCAGAAACGACACGACAGGGGGAACTGCTGTGTGAGGGTGTGTGTATTCTTTACCAATGCAGCTCGGCGGGTTGAATGAAGCGAGGAATAGTGGAGAATGTCTCTTCTCTGCAGAAGTCGGATTCAAATGCGGAACTGTCGAGAGGAGAAGATTGGATGGAAATGGTGCGGTGATATTACGAAAGAAACCAGGCTGTATCATAAGACACGACACGCGGGATGGGGAATAAAGTGCGCATTCAACCATAGCGCGCGGTGAAATTCGCCATGAAAAAATCGTAACTAACTGGATAAAACATCTGACCGGTAATTGGGAGATCCTGGTTCGAATCCCGGTCAAGTCAAAGGATTTATTCATGGTGAATTTCTCCCTCTTCGGCGTACATCTTTGCAACCGTGCGCGTGACTTCGTACCACATATCATTTGTGCAATCGCAATTATTGGAAAAATTCCAGCTATTTGCTTGATAAATCCTAAATAAATATGCGCTCCCTCTCTAAGTGCGATGGAAGAGGGGAAATTGGGGGTGTAGGTATACTTGCTATATGGCACAGGGAGTCAAAGAGGGCATTATTGTCAGGATGTGGGAGGTGGCGGGAGGTTGTGAGGTAGGTTCGGTGGGATGAGGCAGGCGGGCGGAGGAGGCGGCCGGCTTATAGCAGATGTTTCCCATTCCAGGTGGGAATAGGAACGCGTGTATCGCACACATATGGAGAATTCATTAGGAGGCGAGTGGTGGCGGAGGCGGGAGGGTTGGGTGGACGGGAAGTTAAGTCGGGACTTTTGGCGGTGAGTCAGCCATCGGAAAGAAATGGGGGTTTGGTGCACGGCCCAGTCGCATATACCATTCCACAGACAGACAGATATACCTACCCCTTGGCCACCCTTGTTCTCTCTCCTGCAATCCGTTTTCGGAAGACCTCTCATCTAAGCAGCCGGGAGGAAGTGATACTCTGCTGGCGGCATAGCCTTCTCTTTTGGCGGGCCACGCGTCATCGGGTGGGATTCCCCTTGCGCTGCCGTGCCACCCCATTCGATCGCTCCGATGGGGCAATATGCAGCCGCCTGCGACGCCCAGCACGTTTCCCGCTGCGCGATCACGACGGGAGAGGGCTGCAGAGTCAACCCGAATGAAGAGCCAAGTGTCAGAACGAGTTTCCTATCACGAATTGCGTCAACGCTGTTTTCCGCGAGGCACTTTATTTCGCAGCTTGATGAATAGAAATTACGAGCTCTCGGGTACGGAATTGGAGCGGAGACTGTATTCCTAGCTCTCCTTCATGCATTATCTCAGTCATTCCGGCAAGTATCACGCAATTTTCCTTGCACGTCCATTCATACATGAGACTGCACTATAAAGCGCCTCCTTAAAATTAACTTAAAAAATTAATAAACAGCTACATTCACCACGACCTACCTAGTATTAGATACACATTCGTATATTCGTAATTCGGGGACTGAATATACCTACTCGTTCTTTTGTTATTTTGGGAGGTAGCAGACAACTGAGGTCATCTTCGTTACAAACCCATAAACGCAGGATTGTATTCAGGCCATCAAATTGGGAAAACTAGGAATTAAATATATTATAAATATTATAAAAAATATTATAATACTATATTATAAAAATTATTCGATTGATTCGACCAAATATTTCGCCCTGTAGATGAGAATATATACTGGGATATTACTACAAAAGCCGCATTACATAAAAATGCAAAATTTAGAAAGCAGCGCAGTATAGAACAAGAAATGTTTGCTGTGATCATGTAATCATGATAAGCATTATGGGGTCAAGACTAGATATCTGGTTGGAAACGAAAGGACCATGGGGATTTGGGAAGAGTGAATGATGGAGGGAAACCCGGCATCGGAAATAGTCTGATCTTGATGAAAATCGCGAAGGGGTCCACTATTTAAGTCCCTGAAGGGGTCCACTCTCTTCTCACGATATTCTTTGACCCCGATATGTAAGTGTACTTCCTGAAGTAATGGTAGTCGAACATTTTGCCTACTTCAACTTGCTTCGGTAGTATCGCGGAGTCTACACGAATTCCATAATTTTAAGACAAACACATGTTTTAGCCTCAAATTATAGTATGGTAGAATATGGATGGTGAAAAAGATTATAACTTTTAAATGGACAACTGCAGTATTTTCCTTCATCAGCATCCATGCCTGAAAAATTATTTGAATACTTCCTTCCCTGAATGCCTGGGAGCTTCCAGTGGCCAAGATGGCAAGTAAACCATTTTGCTACATCAGTCGGCTGTATTTTAAGGAAAAAGAATTAAACTACAACATACTTAAGATAATATAAGATTTCAAAACTGAAAATCATTTCAAAAAGGTCAGAAGGACCGCAAAAATCATCTTTGCACAGTATTCACCCTTACAATTACGTTGCGTGGAAAAAATAAACTGATTCAAGTATTTCCTTTGTTCTCTCCACCAGTAAAGTCTAATATCTAAATAACAACAAGAGAAAATTTTAATTTTTATGAAACACACTTTCTCTTTTCACGTGAAGCTTTCATCCTTGAGATCAAATAAATTTTTCAAATCAATAATCATATCCGATTGGCATGGTAGAAATTTATCATAATCTTTATCACCTCACAATATTCTTTGAGCGGATAATATCTACCACGAAATTTGAGATCAGAAACAAATAAAATATAGATAAAAATATTTTCCTTTGATAAAAGTAGAAAAAATAATGCATCACCTGAGAAAGAGAGTATTTATCTAAAATTGCTTTCTTCTACGATAAATAAAGAACCTTTTCAAAAAGGTTTTCTTCATCGGGAATACATTTGAATATGCACAAGCTCTTGAATGTAACAGATCAACTCGACTAGCTAATTTTACATCCGAAACTAGAGTCTGATTGGCGCGTACTTAAACGAAAAAATTAAAACGCATTCGCAGCACTGGGTAAAAAAAACATGACTTGTGATTGCAGTCGATGAATTCACACGATACTATATTGGTACAGAAAATGGTGGGTAGGAAATCCATGGAACTAGTACATTGATGTTTTTTAACCCTTTGAGTGCTACGCACCGATGTATTGTTGTTTGACGCCTTTTCTCAGAGTGGCAACGACAATTTATAATCCTGATTCACCAGATTGGTCTTAAACAAGGACTTCACAATGTAGAAAAAAATTATATGAACAATAGTATTTTTGTTATTTTATGTCCGAAATTCCAAAGGGAAAAAATCATTCGCCTTGACTGGGACTCGAACCCGGAGCCTTCGGTTTATCCGCGATTTTAAAGCCGAGTATCCTCAAAATTTGTTATTTTGCAATTAATCATATTTTCCTTTGATGAAAAATTAAAAAAAAAAAACAAAATGTGATGTTGTTAATTTGATAGAAAAATGCCCATAGACCTATTGGCAATCCTCTGGGGGTTTGTTTGAACCGTTCGAGATAATTTCGATCAAGTAAATAAGCAGTCGCGAGGTACATTCAATCAAGAAGGGTTCGAGAATTTGGTGCATTTAAACCATTTTTATAAAACCTCAAGGAGCCTTTCTGATCGGGATTTTTCACCGGGATACCGGGAGTCGAATATCTCTATTAGAGCCGCAATAATCAACATATCAGAAAGTTATCCATCCGAATGTTTCAAACACCAAAATCTCGAACCTTTAGTTGTGCCACGTGACTACTTAGTTACGAGATCGAAATTATCTCGAGCGGTTCAAACACAATCACCAGGGTAAAAACAAAAATATTTCCGTGGCAGTGAACTCGATCGCTCGGGCGCGTCAAACATATTCAGAAAATAAATACAATTTTGTGTATAAATGCACACGACGCGCACTTAAGTTCATGGAGTCGACAAGTAGTTCGTTTTGTTTCTATTTGCAATGACTGCGCGGCGCGTCTTTTTTTTAACGGAATGGCAAAAATGTGTTCAACTAAAGCGATTTTACAGCTAACTGGATGTGTTGAATATAACCAATGGTTATCATTAAATCTCTTTTCCGAAGATTAATTTCCGTAGCAAAAATTTAAACACGTCACACACATATGCCTGATGCCAGAGTATCTTATCTTCAGTATAGTAAAACATTGATACCATTTTAACGCGATTTACCAGATCGTCAAGATAGTAAGAGGAGGAGACCAAAGATAAAATTAACTTCATAATGTCGTTTTTTAATAAATTTACTTTTCAACAGAAATAAATTATTTTTTCTACATGTTGTTTGTTTACCCAAATGTTTTTTTTCTGAGCATAGTTTTTTTCTGAGCATAGTTTTTTTTCTGAGCATAGCGGCTTAGTTATACTTGCCGGCCGACAGAAGTGGTACGAACGTCAGCTGCAAGTCAGCATGGGGAAATAAACGAAATGAGTAGCGGATGTAAGATGCAACACCGTGAGGTTAAGCAAAAACAATCATTTTTTAAAAGGAAATGGCACTTTTCCACAAAAAAACTAATGAAACTGTGATTTTCAGCTTAACTAAGTAAGCTGAAACGCATAGTGTCAATTAAGTTTTTTTTTTCAGGGAGAAGTGGTATTTCCTTTTAACAACATGAAAACCTTCTACTGTGCCTCACCAGAGAAAGCCAGTTTTATCAAAACCTAGCAGAACGCACCCGATGAAATTCCACGGGGAGAAGAAAATATTGATCATATTTCATAGGATAAAAATTCTGTTCTGTTGCTGTTCAAAGCGCAAAAGCTAAAAATAGTGATTTTCCAAACTATGCATTAAAAACTGGGCTGCATTGTTGACGTAAATTGGATAACGTACTGCTAACGGCAGTCCGCCATCTTAGCACTTGAGTCAGGCGCTAGTGGCGCAGTTACAACGCATTCGAAACGGATGCTATTTTGAAAAAACTTTTCTAAAATTAGTTTTGATGAAATTTTTAATTACAAATAATAATACAGAGGTTGGATTTAAAACCAGTAATAAGAATATTCTATTCGATATCAAGAAGTATGTTAAATAAATACTAATGTCCTTTTGGCTTTAGGGGGGAAACCCCCACATTGGTTACCAATTTTGAAACGATAAAAATCCTATTGCACTCCTTAGTATATACCCTAGAATGGTGCAATATTTCAGCTCGATATTTCGATTCAGTAATTTTCAAGGAGAAAAGTAACAAACATATAGACATGCAAACACCACTCCATTTTTACATTTTAGTAAAGATTATCATTTTGCTCACACAGCAACAACTCAGAGCTCCACTTTTTCACCCCTGAATCCACCTCTTGTAGTTCTCCTACTCGTTCATTCCTCCCTTTACAGAGCGGTGTGCTGTTCCCCACCTGGTTTTTTTAAGGACGACTGATGACTAGATTGGGGGACTCAGCAGTAGAAAGGGGGGGTAGGGGATACGGGGGGGAAGTCATTCGGGTGGGCCGCCAGCCGCGACATCCCCTCCTCCCCGTATTCCCCCTCCTCATATTCCCCCCGCTATCCCAACTCCTCAATACACATATGTATGATACACATTTGCACCTGCGATACTATCGCATTATCCTCCACGTGATCAGATGTGGTCTCAATAATAAGGGGAAGGGTGGCTTGGGGTTCATAGAAGGGTCAGGAGTTGTCATTATCGATGTAAATTGCTGCTATCAATGACATGTGCGTCTCCCCTTTCCCGCTCTCACATAGGCGACGCCAGCGCCGCCAATAGCACACCATTATATATTCCGCGGCGGCATTCGGCATGAGTTATTCCGTTTCTCCTTTTTTAATAATTCCACTCTATTCGTTGATCTGACTTTCCTCCGCATTAAGGGAGTTTGAGGGAGATTTTTCTCCAGTCACAAAAGTGAACCTATATGAATTTTATTTTAAAATTGAAGCAATAATAAGAAACATGAAGTAATCAGTGATATCAATGACGGAAAAACTTCGCTTTTACGACTGAAATTATCGATTTTCAACCTTATGCAAATATATGAGGCTTTAACGTGTATTACGCCGTGAGTTAAAAAAGTCTTTTCAAATGCAAGTTCTTGTTTTTTTTGTAATTTTATGAAAAGTATCAAGGTGGGTAAAAATAAACTTTTTTACAGAATTAACAAAAATATATGAACTATCAACCGGACATTTTTTACACAATCCGAGCTTTAGAAATTCATCATATTTTTAATAATATTTCTGGGCAGCGTACAGCCGTTCCATACAATCCATGTAAAATGGCTTTCAATTTTTTTGCAAATATCTAGGTATAAAGGTGTTGCATGAGAAGTGACTAGTATTTTGGAGTTCGAGAACTGTATTTTTTATAATGAGGCAAAATACATCGAATTTTATGAATTGTGATATCTCGCTTAAACAACCGCCTCACTTACTCGACAATTAAAAGACCGTTCGTAGTTTTCAAAAGAAATGGGGAGAATATAGTCCACATTTATTGGAACCAAACCCGTATTCGAAGAATAGGCAACATTTTCAATCCAATTTTGTCGTACAGAGGGATGGGATCATACGAAGCCTTTTGATCTGTCACAAGTAAAGAAATAATATAGTGGAAAACACATAAATATTTATTGCACAAACCTAGAGTTTCAACTGTTTTAATATTCCCAAGTTTGGACCATAGGAATACCTAAATATACATACTACATTGGGATCTTGAATCTTAAAAGAACCTTGAGGATTTTTGAAAAGTTCGATTCGATTGAAAAATAGGTTATTTTCGTGTTAGTTGGAAAGATGAAATCCTTTACAAATTAATGTGGTCGAATGTAGTAAATTTTACGAGTATCCTATTGACGTCCCGCTCAAGCAATCTTAAAGTCATTTTTCTTGGTAAAACTAGATCTATAAATGTGAGTTTCACGTTGGTGTGGAGGCTAGACGTCTATATTCCCATCCCGATGCGCCAGGTTTTGCATGCCAGCATTGGTAGAGATTTTTCATTGGAATCCCAATGCCTGCTTGGGTGCTTCGTGGAGAGCATTTGATAAACAACAGAGAATACAACCGTCTCGCAGTTCCGAAATTAAGTGGTTGAACCAATCAAACGTCTGCTTAAAATCCAGGATACTGAGTAAAAGTTAAAAAAATAAGATGGAAAAACGTTCTCGACGAATGTGTTTCGACTTTCAAGACGGCTTTAACCGGTGAATACCGGCTAATCGAAGCGACCGAAAAACAGCAAATCCAAAAAAGGATTGAATATGACATGCCCGATTGGGAAACAAAGAGCAATACTAATGGATATATGTTGATAAATGTGTTATTTTAATAATTTGTTATTTTATTATTTGTGCGGTATTTAGCCAAAATTAGTTTGGATTATTCTTCAAAATAAAAGAACAATAGTTACGAATTTATGATCACTGCGATGGTACAAATTATGCGGCACGCAGTCACCTGCACGGTTGCAAAGATGTACATCAAAGTGGATTAAATGTGCCATGAATAAATCATTTGACTTGACCGGAATTCGAACTCAGATCTCCCAATTGCCGGTCGGTGTGTTTGCCAGTTAGAATACCAAAAGGACTGGCTAACACATCTGACCGGTAATTGGGAGATCCGGGGTTCGAATCCAAGACAAGTGAAATTATTTTTTTCATGGCAAATTTCACCCACCTTGGTGTTAGCAGTCATTATCATTATACGTTGGCCACTCATGTAATCGGATGGGGCGTTAAACTATTAACCTTTGGCCGCCTTTCGTTATAGAGTTAGGCAATGACGTCGCCAGGTTTCCCTCAGCTCTTGTTTCCATTTCCAAAATAATGTTGTCAGTCACCACACCATATAACCAACCAAGGAAGTCATAAATGAAATATTATTGAAACGAAGATGATTCAAGCTATGAAAAGGACTACGTGCAGTGGTAGCGAAACTTGGTGGCAGTTACCTGCGTCAGCGTTACAGTCAGGGAATGAGCACGCGGAATTGGTTGACATAGGAGCTAAGGGGAGATGTGAGTAAATGGCAGGCAACACTGCCAATATAATCGAACCTTACCTGAGAGGACTTTTAGGCGTCATCAGCTTGTTACACGACAATGTTTACGGTCCAATTAAAGCTACATTGAAATACGCTGATAGTTTTTTTTGCAATCTTTCAGGTAAGCCTAAACCTAAAAATAGGATTAAGAGCCGTAGAGAGACCATTTGGTAGACATGAATAACAGATAGATCATTTTGAATTTTGCAATAAATAATTTGGGCCTCGAGATCACTGGTAGTCAAATACGAAAACTGCCTAACCTCCCTTCCGGAGCTAGTTAGTATTAGTAGGATAGGAAACATATCGACGGAAAAATCTTCGGTGTTACTATTTTTCGCTACCACTATACAGCAGGGAACATTTGAAAGGATTCGATATTTCATCAACACCTCATTCACTCACTTAAGGCACGTTCCTTGGAGAATCCGTTTCCAGGGAGACAGTGATTAAGGGAGAGGTCTGAATGACCGGCATCACAATATCCTCACGGTGATGACGTGATACCCCCTCCGCCTTATTGGGACTGAGGTATACGCGGGAGGCATTGGAACACCGGAAAACGCTGTCCTGCTGCGCATGTGACAACAGCGAACGGCCGCCCGCAGCGCCATACAAATCGGCCTCTTCTTTGATTGAAACTCCCCCTGACTTCTACACCAGTCTACCTGCCATCGAAGTCCATCCCCCTTGCCTAGAAGCTTTCTATACGGGCATAACATATCCCAATACGCATCTATATGATATGCCACCCACGGTACTAGTGGCAGGCATGAGAGGTATTAGGCGGAAAATGCATTAAAACTGTTCTAAAGCGACCTAGAGAAGAACGATTCTGTTTGAAGAATAGGCATGAGAGAGTACCCATTACTAAATGGCTTCCATGAAAACGGTAATTGATAAGTCTGAAGAAAAATATAACAGCCATGTAAAATCAAACTTTAAATCCACGAAAATAATTAACAAAATATTTACTAGCGATGAAAATGTATTTTGAAGACAAATAATTTGTTTATTTACGTGAAGAATGAGAATTACGCTTTATTTATGCATTAAAAACCATGATAAATGGATTAAGATAAATTTTACGCAGAAAATTAAAGTTGCTAAGAGATGAACAGAGAGGCGGCTTAAGGCCCGGGCGTCCGCGGCAAACGACTGGGACGCCGCCGCCTCAAAAAGGGGGCAAAATTAAAGTCAAACTCGTAAAAAATTGATTTCAAACGCATGCTTATTTAAACTACACCTTTAATATTGCTTTTTTACGAAATAAACAAGAAATTATTGCTCAAACATCCGTTCAAAAAAGGCCGCAAAAGCATTATGGCTCATGAGACTAAGTGGAGGGGCAGCGAATAGTCGAGAGAAGAAACTTCCTTGAGCCGCTTCAGAATGAACACACTGGCAGGCAATGACAGAAGCAATTTAATTTCACATACCTAAAATCATAAATTCGAGAAGGATTATATAAGAATGGTTGATGACAGTTAAGTTTATCATTAAATTTACAGATTTACAGACGTATTTATTTATTAATAACATGGAGAAATCCATGGAGAAAACCATGAATGAAAATGAGAAATAAAAACTTACGTTGCATGTATTCCTGGCGGAAAGCATTCGTGTTGGAAAAGATGCCTGAGGAATCAAAAGAGATAGGTATTTATATGCAGACAATTCAACTTTGAACGATTTTTCTATCGTAATTAATGTAAATAAATAACACTTTAGAATGTACCTTAAATCCAAATAAATTAAAATTTATGATCACTATGGATATTAACCCAGTGAATAATTCTGCTTCATTCAGCATCTTGAAAGCATTTCGGAGCTGCTTACAGTAATCCCCGGGTGTCATGGACGCAATTTTGGCCAATTTCATAAGATTAAATGATTGAAATTAAGTTTTAATCATGGGGGATCGGGTTTATGAGGAGACTTAGCATCACTGAGACCCGGTTTTTAATACCGGCATTTTCGAATATTTTTCAGGGGAATGCCGATTCCTAGTAATATTGAGAGAACTATAAGTATTAGTAGTAGCATTAGGTAGTATTCTTCATAGGCACAGGACATAGTTTTTCAAGCAATGCAGCAGAATACACTAATTCATTTTCACAAAGGAACGGCAAATAAGAATCCCGATATAAAACCTGCATTTCATAAATCAATAAATTAGTAATTAGCATTTTCCACATACTTTCATTACCAACCAAGGTTTCAACAGCAACTGTCAGTATCAAGGTTGATCTTGTTGATTACAGTTACAGTTAAAGGTATCCATGTCGGGAATTATAAGAGTATGGAAAATACTAAGTACCTATAAACAAAAACATTGAGTGAAATGAATGAGTCCCATTAAGTGAAGCCGGAAACCTACGCTTTTATACATTCAAATATCTGGAAAACAATCTTCAATCGCTATGTAAATCTTCTTTTAGCGAATTTATGAAGAAATCACACATGTACCTACTGAGAAAATGAATTTTTGGAGCGTCGGTGAATTCTGAAAATGTGATAAGTCCACAAGGCGCTCACTTCCCAGGTCCTCTATTTCGTTCCATTGTTTTAAGTGTATTTCATCATATTTTAAAGTCGTAAAAATAATATGATCCACAATGAAGGTCCCATTGACTCTCATGCAAATAATATGAGGTCTATCTAGGAATTATTTTTCCCGCAAAGCACTGCAGCGTGATTGATCGGGATTAATTTTAGCTTCTGGTGAATTACTTTTTGCTATTCGGGTGAACTACGGCGTGTGGTGCTCAAATATTTATACGGCCATTGGAGGGCTACGTTTATCGGTAACTCAAGAAGAGAGCAATTGACAGGTAAATTTAAATTAAATATCAATCTAAATAGTCAATTAAAGCAAAGGAATTTGACATATATGCAGGCATTTTGGAAATCCAGGAGATCGTCGTCAGGGAAAGTTTAAATCTCGTAAACAAGCACGTGTGTACGAGATGTAAACTCTCCCTGTTGATGATCACCTAGATGACAGAAATGCATGCATAGGAGCAAAACTTTCTTTGCTTTCATTGAAAATTTGGATTAATCTTTTATGTATGTTTAACGGGTTCCCATGCTTTTCATAAATTGGCCCAGAAATATTTTCTGGTTTCAAACTCGGTCACTTAACAAATATTCCCGAAGATCAGACCCAGCCCAATGAATTTCTCTTTTAAACCCTCTTGAATATCTATTATTATCAAAATCGTTTCAGCCGTTTCCGAAACAAATTTTACATACATGCGTAAATTAATACACACGATTGTTATTCATTATAAGGTAAATGGTAACTTTAAAATTCTAAACCTGCATCGAAATTCCCGCCAAAAAAGAATCGCGTGCTGTAACAGCAAATGAATGCGTGAATTTCGTGCGCATCACGAGCCGAGGGCGTCCTTTCTGTTTTCAAGAGGAGGGCATTGTTGTTCTCACACACACGCACACAACTTGCCAACTATTAAATGCCAAAAAGGGTGAGCGCTCTTCTTAATGAACGTTTCACACCATCTTTCGACGGGCGACGAATTTCAATTGTCCACGGTTGAGGGAGAGAGAGCAGCGCCATTGTGCTCTCGCGAAGAGGTGTGGAGTGAACGAGAGGTATTTGAGCGGAGTGGGAGAGTCGGAAATTTTCGGATTTTCGTAGATAACGTCTTCATGGTTTGCAAGCCCGGATAGGAGTTGGGAGGGGGGGTTAAGGTAAGGAAAGGTAAAGGGGTCGGAGGGACAAGACAGGGAGCACCGTGCAGCCTAAAAAACGTACAAAAAACGGGGGAAAGTGAAGTGATAAAAGAGGACGATACGGCGATTTGAGGGCAAAATTAATATGGAGAACAGGAGGGCAGGGTTTGAAGACGGTTGGGTTAGATGGGGAGAGCTTGGGGGTGAGGGGGAGGAAGGATTTAACAAGGCGTCAGGGGGGAGTGAGTTTTGAGGAAGTGAGAACAGTCGGAGGTGACGGAATTTTTGTAGCGTTGGTGTCGGCCACCATTGAATGATGGGGTTAACACACTCCGCGGAATCAACCGGGTGAGAAAAGTAACTGGGATGGAATGGCGGAGGGATTCGGGAAGTGAGGAAACTTTGACGCGAGGGGGATGGTGTTGAGGCTATAGGTTATAAGACACCGTACAGGGCTCTTGAGGCTAGACACTGGCTTCGAATCCCAGCAATTAAATCCCAATCCAATCCCTACTTGATTTCCACGTGGAGAGAATTTTGGGAGCAGTACTTTCCTCCGTCAGTAGCAACGTTAAAATGTGGACAATTGCGGCACCGTCGGAGCCAAGAGTAACTGCAGCACAGTGGACTGAAATCGAAAAAAAAGCAGATTTTTTAAAAATATGAATATTCCGACTATTATTGCAGTGCAATACAATAAGCTAAGATCGGGCTACCACCTGCTTTTCGTTTTAATGACTTTTACCGATTTATTCCTTCGATATGATACCGCAAAACCTAGACGTTCATCTGCATCTGCAGCGTGCTTCCTGGCGTCAAACTTTAATTCACTTGTAGTTGACGTTAAGTGTTCTGCAGCAACGGATGAGAATGTGATAACATTTCATGTACCATTAATTGTGTTAAAATGCCCTCTTTTAGTTATTAAGTAAAAATTATTGTTTTGCCAATCATAAAGGCGGTACCTTTATTTTTTTCAAGAGTATATTTCGTGCCGCGTCGGCAGCCTATAATAACGATAAAACGCACTTTCGGTGCTCTTAACGATCACCAACGTTAGGAGTACCAAACGCGGCCGCTACGGTCCTGTGTTGCGGCGTTTCATGTCTATTTAATAAATTATGTTAACGCAAGTATGCAGGTTAAACTTTGCTGCTAAGTAAATGCTTACAAGCACTGCTGGGATAACAATTACATATCAAGAGCAAATATTTGGTGCATTCCTGTGAGTGTTTACGAAACACATACTATCACGGTTATTTGAGGAAGCAGAAAAACAAATGAGATCAGACGGAATACCAACATTTATTTTTTGAAATGCACAGTTACTTCAAAATGAGCAAAGGAACAGAAAACAATCTAACTATTGTGCTATCCAGAAGTTCCTTGAATTATTTATAACGATGCGGGGATTATTTGAAGAAGTAGAAAACAAATGATAGCTTTTGGAACACCTATATCAATTCGTTGAAATGAGCAGGCTCCTATATCAATAATAGATGAGAGAAAAATCAAATAATTGGGCAATTAAAAGGTCTCTAGAATTATTAATAACGAAGCGATTGCCGTCATAAAGGACATGAGTCCAACATACCTTATTCATTACACCAAAACTCTAATCCTTCGAACGAAGTCAAACTGAGCAACGTAGACCGGAAACAGATCGGCATCGCCGATATTATACGTCATAATACCGTTCCGTATTATATCGCTGGAAGCTCACCACAACTGTGGACTACATGCACCTTTCCCAAAGAGTAGGCTAACACCGACGCTGGATTTCCCTCCACTCCGCATGCGATAAAGAGAGCATCGCAATATCGACTGGTAGCGTAGCAAGCGATACTTCAATGAAACCATTCATCAACTTTATAATTTTCGCATCCGATAATAATCTCGGAGCTTAGAGAATTGAACCGCTAGAGATGTTGGCATATTTTTTCACTTCTGGTAAGTTTCTTCATCAATCTTGCATGAAACGTTCCCAAATGCATATTTTTTCTGCCCATAAAATGCCATTTTCCTCTTCTCGGGAAAAATTACAATTATAAACCAAGATTCACAATTTAAAATCGATTTTTAGGAAAGATTTAACAAAAGAGGATCGCTTATTTTTTTCATTAATCTCAGTTCTCATGTGCATATTTTTTTCCCTTAAGATACCATTCTCATATTTTCGGGCAAAAATGACAATCAGGAACCAAGAGTCACTGCTGAAAATCTATTTTTAGGCTAAAAGTTTAACAAAAAGTGGATCGCTAATTTTTTTTTCATTTATCTTACATGAAACGTTCCCATATGCATATTTTTTCCCCAAAAAATACCATTATCCTATTTTCAGTCAGAAACAAAGACCCACCACCGAAAATCGATGTTTTACGCAGAAATTTTACGAAGAATAGGATGATATATTTCAGAAAGATCCGCTTATGACTAAGGTATAATTAGTAGTATTTAGAAAATAAAATCCAAGCCTAAATTATTATGAACTGGGAAATTGAAATTTGTGTTTTAGTTCAGATGCTTTCCACTGTTTTATATACTTTATCACGATCGAAAGAGTGGCCGAAAATATGCATTGTTTCCTTTTAAGCTAATGAACAGCTCATGTCATCTGAGTTCGTGTTTTCCACGTTTATCGTGCTTTAACAAGGAAAGGGCGTCACCAGAAGAGAAATACGCCAAAAGTGGGATTTTTCTCTCCACCTGATCCAGAGCCAGACTGGCGAAGAGTTTATCACTACACCTCCATCCTTCAAAGCAATCTGAACGTCAAATGATTATGTTATTTACGGCTTGAGAAACACATGGTATGAATAAATCTGCTGACGAAAAAGACATTGCTAGAATCAATTAAGTTATGCAGTCATACAGTATCCATAATAACAAATCAAGCCTGATTTTAAAAAGAGAAAAAATCAGTCGGCTAACTAAGACTTAAAAATAAAATAATAATAATTTATCGGGGGCAAGTCAAAAATTCAAAAAAGGCTAATCCTAGCTGACGTTATGGAAGTAAATAACTTGCATCTTCAGGGCTACGATCACGATACAAAAGTTGGATTTTAGCCCTGAAGATGGAAGTTATCAACTTCCAAAACTTCGGCAAGGGATAGCGTTTTTGCATTTTCCACCTACCCTCGATGAATTATTATTATTGAATATCCGAAGTAGAGATACATACCACTGAATTTAAAAATTGAACTTCGCAATCGTTTCAAGCTAGAGATACTGGATTTTTCATAGTCAATTGAGTGATTCTACGGTAATTTTCCACTTACATTTTCAATCGTAACGCAAATGAATCGGGCGAAGGCATCTGAATTCAGAGAACCTGAAGTTGATAGCCACATCAAAACGCGTCGCAGTATAATTATCTTCGTCGCATTATAAATTATCGTGGATTCACTTACTTTTCTAAGAGGAGAAAATAAAAAAGGGACCGAAATTTCGAAATTCCAGCACCGAAGTGTCTAATCACCCAAGCGAAATATAATTGGCTGCCTATTTTAGATTGAAAAAACGAGCAATCACAGGCAAACAGTTGACTGTTTTGAGAGGGTACCAATGGAGGAACTGGAATCTACCAAAATAATTTTCGGAGGAATCGTAGGAACTCTAATCGAGAAAGTGTGCTCATGGGTCGTTGCAAGTGGTTTACTGGAACACATATATCAAAACAATATGGCGCAGTTTTTTTATGTAACAGGATAGCGCCACTTAGTATCAGGTAAAAACACAGGCTCCGAGGTATCGCATTCGGTTTAAGATCTGAATAATGCTACGAGTTTTCGGCGCCTATTTCGGTGCTGACCAAAAGGCCTAGTAGAATAGCGCTAAGTGATAAATCAGGTGAACCTAGCGTTGGAAAGCACGAAGCAGTCAGCATTCATCCATCAACAGATTAGTTTGCTGCATCATCCACTCCTTTCTCTTACCAACTAACCGCTCCATTCCTTCATGATTCCCAATTTTGAGACATCGATATTCTATTTGATGTATTCCCTGTTCAGTCCTTGCTCCGAGGAATCGCATTCGATTGATTTCCGAATTTATTTCAGAGCTATCGGCGCTGGTTTTTGTATTTATTTCATTCCTGACCTATGTCTCGTGTAAAATAGCCTTAAGGCGTAGCAATCACATCTCCAACACACAAAAAATTTTCTAAATAACATTCCCTATCACCCCCAGAAGTTTAGCAGGTTCTTCTAGACACACTGTATATATTCCAAGGTCTTCCTTTTTCCATATCAGAGCAATTTCAATCGTTTACCGTTTCTAACCAATCTCGAGAGAGGATCGAATCGCGTTCATATAAGTCTCAAACGTAATTGTAGTCTTGCAGAGAAATAATTGGATCCTCGACACAGACCGTAGGAAAGGAGAGAAAAGGCGGAGAGGCGAGAGAGATTTAAAGGCGCATCTGGGCGAAAGGAATTATCGAGTCTGCTGTCCGAGTCCGCTTCAAACACTCGCTCGAGCGATGGGGGGGGGGGGGTCGGAAAAGGGAAAGACAAGCGCCTTAATTTAGGTCAGAATAGAGAGAGATCATCGGCTCAACCTTCCTCACGTTCGAACCGCTTGACAGGCTAATGGCGCGGTAGGGTTCGTAGAGCAGAGGGGTAGAGGGAGCGGCAGTGTATTTTGAGATACGTTCCTTAAAAAAAAAGGTTTTAATCATCTGATGGCCGGTTGTATAAGAATTTAGCTATGGGATCGATAGTTGTGAGATTCATAAAATCATGGACCTAAAATGCGGGTTTTAGGAACTTATGCTTTCTTAACGTATCCCTCAGTAGTAACTTATTCGAATATTTGGCCTACTCTCATGCCGCTGGATAAAGCTTCTGTAGGTTTAACTTCTTACACATTAATGCATATTATTAGTGATCAGCAAAAGTATATAAACTCGTCATTTGTCGCATAATAACTCTTTTATCAAGCATTTAAGCCTCCAATCGCGGTTCACTATTCATCCACCATCTTGTAGATTACTCACGGAACTAACAATTATTCGACCCCATTTCATCAGGTCCAATAAATTATGAGACCATTTAAGGAGCCAATACAGTCTGTGAATTATTATTCGCCTTTCAGCTACTCTATAGGTTTTCTTTTTAACATCCATCATAATTTGCTTCACGCATTCTATCCTTGGCCTCCCTCAAAAATTCATCCTACTCAATCAACCTTTCAGAAGCGTTTTTAAGAGGCTGAGGTGGCTATTGGACAAATCGCAGGATTTTTGCATCACATCGCAGGTTCACACATTGGCATAGCCACCAATGCAACACCAGCAGCGCTCAAATTGACCCCAGTTTTTAACATTTGAGCCCTTTTGATAATGACACGGGCGCCAAAATCAAGGGGGCTCATATATAGTGCGAAATATTCAGGGTTGAGTTCTTATGATTCAATTGTGCATAAATTCCACCAAGTTAATTGGCCAACTACTACTTTAATGTGCTTACAATGTTTGACTCTCTTAATCTTCACAGTTTTCATAAAATTCCTTTTTGCTACAACTCTCCGTAGCGCTTGATCGTCGAATATCCTCTTTGCCCATTTGATTTACATCATTTGTCGATTAAACTACATTTCTATCGATTCCAGTATACTTTGATCTACAACTAGCGCATGTTTTTGTCCAGGCTTCACTGCCACATAGGAGCATACTCTAAATATATCTTTTCACGAAGTGCCTCCACCTTCCAAACTTGTTCTTTTTATTAGTTTTCTTTCCGTGTTAATTTTTATAATAGAAAGCATTTTATGATTGACTTTCAAACCATCCGCACGATAAAAAACAATGATTTTATCCCATTACAAGGTGGAATTCGAACGTAGGGAAATTAAGAATAAAAGGGTTTGAAGGATAAGCAGGCCGTCTGAGGATCTCTGATGGTTGTCGACGAGTAGAGACGAACCTGGACACATGGTCATTGGCATCGCTGTCAGATGGAGCTGACGAGGCAGAGGTGAGAGGGGAGGAGCAGATGGGTGAGGGAACGTGGGCAATTTGAGATGACAGGGCCTCAGAGGGTGAGGAAGGGATATCAGAGAAGGGACGGCTGGGGGATTCTGCAGCCACTCAGAAAACTACAGGGTAGTAACGAAGTTTAAGGATTGTTCCATACTGCGATACAGCGCTTTCGATTGACGGCAGTGATATAAAACCTGAAAACAAAACTGAATCGCCAGAGAAAGCGATATGCAGATTTTCGATATGATACGAGACACCTTTTCCGCGATGTTTGAAGATGACATGAAGTATGTGCCACGGCGCAGGCGATATAAATGAGAACACATTTTTCGTCACAACAGTCTCTTGAAAAACAATAATGGAAGGAGAAACAAATATAATGAATTACCGGGGAAGACCAAGGATTGAGTACATCAGGCACATCATAAAGAACGCCAAAGTGAAGAATTATGTCGGAAGGTAATGTTTAGCTTATAGCGGAGAGGAATGAAGAGTTGCAGGAATCAAACCCTCAGATCGATAACTACACTGATCATTATGATCACACTTTGCATACGATGATTCGGCAATGTTCGCTATATGAGTTGCGTTATCATACAGTATTCGATGTGATGGCCTCAAGCGAATTAGAAACGATATTATTGCAATATTTTGGTGAGAAATACTAGAGTATCGGTAGGGGAGTATACCGAGGAATTAGAATAACTCGTCTACAGCTGCTACCGTAGCTGATCAATAATCTAGCTGTGATACAAATTGTATGTCTCAAAGTGAAAATGCCAGGGATAATGGGGCATCTTCTACATATTTTAGTCAAATTTGAAAAGAATAGGAAAATCATTTGAACAAGTGGACGATTTTGAGCAACTTGGCCGGATGTATGTGGAAGATGGAAGTACAGATGAGGAGATAGAAAAGCGAGCGAATGAAAGAAAAAAATCGTAGGTTGAAATGGAGCATGACAAGGTTTTGGTGTTAGACTAGGGAAGTTAAATTTCAGTTTACTAATATTTCTCCCCCGAATTTATTAAATGGCAGAGAAACCCGGGTATGCCTGAATAATCAATAATGTATTAACCCTACACCGTCAATACAGTGGGAATGAGGTACTAGAGAAGTGTTTGCGGTAAAGGGACGAGGGATAGGGTTAGGAATGAGTGGGTGACGAAATAAATGTGCTTTAGATAATCCAATAATGGAGATGTATGAAAGGAGTGTGCTGCGTTGGTTTGGCACTTTTGAGGGAATCTACATCTACGAAGTACCGTGCAAGTCACCACTAGGGTGTGTGGCACGGGGTGATTCCACACCAGGCATGCAGCACTCGTCCCAGCACAAATCAGAACCTCGCACGCTCCCCCGGCCGCTAGGTGCAGGCCAAAAAGCAGTCAGGAGAACAGTGCGCAGTCCGACCAGAAGCTGGGAGAGTGATACGTAAATGAGCATGAAAACATGCAGAACAATGCTATACACGCATCTAGTGGTTAATATTACTAATACTGTTAATTCATGAGTGCTACGAGTTGCTACTTCATGCAGAGAACAAAATAAATGTTCTCTCTATATGGTAGGGCTATAAAGGGAATGAATGAGAACAGAACCGTGATACGAAATTTTCAAAGTGCAGAAGAGAGGGGAGAGATAGAGAACCATATATATTCAAATGAGTTGGAGAACAATATAATAACATCAATCAATCCTTTTGCTTCACGAAAATTCCGCCTTTTTTAACCAGCAATGCAATCAATTTAACCTTTCTACAGAGAACACTACTTAAAAACAAGAAGTAATAATAGCTAAATAGCAAGGGTGAGAGAAATTTCGATACTAAATGTTCCATACCTTTTATTAGAGCGATTAAAATCTAAAAAAACAAATATGCTCCTCCTTCGCCAATTAGTCAGCGTAATTTGCGCAGGAAGAGTTGTCTCTGAAAAGTCAAAAGAGATCGCAGACGACCTTTCATTGATTCGCTTCTTAGATAAAAGACAATGGCCTTGATAGCTTCATGGTATTAATACAGCATTTCGATGGATGTGTATACTCTGGTGCCATTGTCTTTCCTTTCCAAGTATTTTCCAAACATCAACCCAAGACCTTGGTCTCGGAGCCAACGATGATGAAGTAGCAAGATAGGAAGAACAGATTGGCAAAGAGCTTATAACGGCAGGAAAGTCGTAGGAGGGCTGAAAAGGCAGATATTATTTACGAACTATTTAATCCTGTAAAGCAGCCAAAATTAATTCTTGACAATACATACTTTAATACTAATTGTAAATAGCATTAAAATAGGTTAATGAGAAATAACAATTGACAAACATAGCAGGAGTATTAATTTGCAAATACGAAACAGGAAAACAAAAAGGTGATGTAGGCTGAAAATATTTCTCTGGTGTGATAAGTGAATTTGAGACAGAATGTGGAAGAAATAGCATTGAAATATCCTGGGAGGCGGTAGAAAATATATTTGGTCGCATAAATGGTAGTTGGAAGTTAAAATACAGAGGTATAAAGCATGGATAACGTGAGGTTAGGAATAAAGCACGGTGGGTAGAAGAATGAAGAGGAGAGGGGGGGGTTGAATGCATGACAATGCTAATGATAAAGGTAAGAAAATTTTCTAATAATGTCCATACTTTCTTGTACCATCTTCTAAATCGTATTTTTTCTGCTAAAGGCGCAGATACCAGAAATATTTTACAGCCAATTTTGCGCAGCAAGTCAGTCAGAACTATCTTTCCCATCTGAAGTGGTTGCATAACAAAGACACCAACTTTTGCAACCGCCTAATCACCAGTTGTTTGGTTGCTTATTTTGGGAAATCAACCGAAAACAGCATAATTTGCGTCATTGGGTATCAAAATTCCCGGCATCAAAATTAGCCTTCTCTTGACGGCAAGCGCAAAGGGGACCACAGGTCAACATCTAATCTGACAGATGTGTAATCTGTGTGCTTGAATCTACTGTAATCTACTGTAATCTAATCCTGTAATGTAATCTACTGTGCTTGAAATGACCCACACAAGATCAAGAAGATGGCAGCATTTCATTCAAGGTTCTGAAGTTAGCGCAAATTAGAACACTACAGCGCACTACTGCGCACAGAAACGTTGATTGGAACGATGTGCGATGAAAAAACGAATCGACTGGTAAGCTGCCAGTAGGTAGCAATCTGTGGATGCGGCCTAATGCTTTGTGCATAGTTATCGAACTGGTTCAAAATAAGTATATAAAACTGTAAGCTTTTTACCATGGAGTAATTAATTAAAAGAAACTTTATTATACCTATATGTGACGCCTTTCCGGAAAATCAACACATATACAACATTCTTTTGTTGTTTAGCGCTCATCAAGTCTGCTCCCGATCAATTTGAAGTATGCTATATAGTGCACAGGGTCAGTAACGAATGGGAGGTAAGTGCGCTGTTGTGTAGCGAAGTGATTAGCGCACTAGAGCAAATGGAAAGCTCCCGATGTCAGGATTACACTGAAAAATATCTACCACTGCCGGGAGCCGAAACCGAACCCTCGGGATGGGAGGCCAGCACTAACTCTATCCCCGAGATTCGGCGGTGGGAAGGGATAATTAAAAAAGCAAAACGGAAGCTGGAAAAGTCATCATCTACTAGCAATTAGGTAAGGTTTTGGCTAGTACGAAAGGCACAAAATTAAGTTTCAAGCACAAAATTACTCAACTCTTCGTAACTCTTGATCACAATTTAGCATAATGCGTTTTGCAAATGATGCCGCCCCGAAGGAGGACAAACCCAATCATTAACATAAGCCCTGAAGAAGGACGAACTTAACTTCACCATGCGTGGTTTACCTGCAGCATAAAATACGCTTTCTTCCACTTATGACATTGGTAATTTTGGTACGAATTGCATTACCTGACGACTCATTCACAAAGGATGCGAAGGACTTGAATACCGCGTACACGGTAATGGCTCATGCATAATCTTAAACATTCGGATCTGAATACCTGTGACATGAATTTAAAAATATAAAGTAAAGGTTTTACATTCAATGCGCCCAATAAATTGTAAAATAGTCATGAGGGAAGAGTAGGTACTTTTAGAGATGTGGCTAAAAGAAGCAAGTTGTACATAGTGACCGATTTCCAACTCGTTACAGGGGAGCAGTGAAAAGATGAGTCGGTGAAACTGAAAATTATAGGAAAAAATAATACCTGGGGGTTCTTTTATATTTCCAAGAGATAATTCCTTTTCTTCGCCTTGGAGCACACGGTAATAATTCGATGATTTGAGCTTAAATTGGGTAATTATCTTGGCTTACGCTAATGCATCATGAACCTCAAGGTATTCACAGTGATTGCACACGGCTAATCACCAAATGCAAAAGATTTTATCAAACAATAAGCTCCTGAGCATATCCATGACAAAAAGATAAGATTCAGAAAAGCTATGACACATTAATTGTATCTCTGCCTTTATCCACTAAAAGGGAGTTTGTACAATAAACATCGAAGAGAAATCTAGATTTTTTCGCAGACATCTTGATGTGAAGTCCTTTTCTCACCTCCAAAAGTAGATATTAGCCATCTTCCGAGGTCTATCTTCGGTCGGAGTTTTCATTATCTATATATATAAAAATGGATGCTTGTATATTTGTTTGTTTTTTTTCCGAGATTAATAGACTTCGACACCGTTTCACCGATCACCATGAAAGTTGGCACATATATGTATATTTTCATGGAGAAGGTTTTTATGCTATCTAAAAATACCTTAGAGCCCCAAAAGGTCCGAAAAAGGGGCACTTTGGTGGTTTAAGCTCCGAATTGGGTTTTGCGCAGTGGTTTCATTTTTAGCTTTTTAAAACAACTTCCGCTCCAGATAGAGGGTTGGGATTATTTTAATCAAATGGCTAAAAGAATGAAGTTTATAATTCTTTTAATCAATTATCTTTTCCTATTCGTATTTGTCTGAAAACCGCGTTTTAAGCTGCAAAAACACATTTTTATCAGAAATCAACAATAGCATATTTCCTTGACAACCAGATTTTGGTCTTTAACGCATTTAAAATTGATTTAGCGCTGATTAGGAATGCTAAGCATTGGGCTTCATGAAGTGGTTTATTTTCTTCTCAGAAATCAACAACAGCATATTTCCTTGACACAGCTGTGGTCTTTAACGCATTGGAAATTTATTTTGTTCGGTTAACCTGATTAGGAATTCAAAGCATTGGGTTTTGTGCAATGGTTAAAGTTTTTTGCTTTTAAAAAATACTTTCACTCAAGATGAAGAGCTAAAAATTATTTTATACCCGAAAGAATGAAAATTTTCATTTTCTTCAATCGATTTTTCTCTTATATGATAATTTATAAAGGAAGTGTTATCCCGAGCTTCGCAGGGGTAATTCAGCTATTCATATATACAAATGTTATGGTGTCTGTATGTCCGTCTATCTGTCTGTTACTCCATCACTCAAAAACTAGTGGACCGATTGAGCTGAAATTTGTCATGTAGATAGAAAATATAGGAAATGCGTGGAGACAGTGGTATATGCTGCGGTTTTCCGCAGACTTTTGACTGGCCAGCGCTCAATGCCTGGTGATCCATGCTAAGCTTTGGGTTCGGTGCAGTGGTTTCATTTTTTGCGTTTTACAAGTACTTTCACTCAAGATAGCCGGGATTTTTTTATCAGATGGCTGAATAAATGAAGTTTCTTTCTATTGATTTTTTTAGGCTTCATATTAGTCTGAAATTTATTTTTTTAGCTGAAAAATCTCATATTTTTCTCTAAAATCAGCAATAGCTAATTTAATTGACAATCTGAGATTTGATTTCAAATGACATTCATGCCTATAGCATTTAAATATCATGTTTTCCTCCAGACCCATCATAACACGTAGAAAGGAAATCTGTGTAAGACCCATGATAAGGGCCCCATGATAGATTGCTTCAGGGGGTAATCGATAATTCAATGAACATTTAAAACAAGTTTACTCTTCAAAGTCTATTCTCAAAGTAGCTCTCATAGGGGCACTGCATGTATCTGAGAGAACTTTTACATAGTAAACGATACACATAAAGGAATTAAAGAGGCTACGCAAGCAATTAAAAGGTGCAAGAATATTCATGTGCAGCGCATAGTAATGGTAATAATGCCTCTCTTGCTACAACAAACACAGCTTTGTGGTGAGCAAATAGAATTTGAGAAGTGATGAAACAGCAGGTCGTATGTCAAGAGAAACGGACATGGGATCAATCCATAAAACACATCGTAAGTCAAACCGAGATCAAAATCTCGAAGGCGAGAGATGATATTGATGATCGGTAAACTTTGTTTTAACTGGAAGAGAGGAAAAATCATCAATATATTTACAGGTGAAGACCCCTATCTACCAACACAATTTCTCGGATTGGCCCTCAATCTTTTGGTGGCAAATGAGTAATTGCTTGCCTTTTATATCAATAATCAAGTTATTATCCCAATGAAGCATATAATCTTTACTGCATTGCAGCGAAACTTGGGTATGCCAAGATAAGCATTAAAGTTGGTAAAATGCAATGGGTTTGCGGTATCTTTGAAGTGTAAAAAGTAGTAGAAAAACAGGTTGCAAGAAATAAATGAATAAAGAATGCGAAATTGGTGCTCCGACAATGGTCATGTATGAAATGTTTCTTTGGCTAGGCCACGTCGAGAGAATGGATGAGAATCGAACAACGAAGGAGATTTATGGTATATAAGTGAATGGTGTGAGAGGAAGGGGTTGACCGAGAATGTCTTGGATGAATGAGGTGGAAGCTACTAGCTTCCACCTCGTGTTAGTAGCTTCAAGCTACTAACACGAGAAGGAATATTAGGAGTCTTAAGAACAGGAGCGTACATGAAGCAACTTATGAATGTGACTGAAGGATGAGGTATGGAAGTATGGAGGAAATAATTTAGTTAGCTATACAGGCCTATTTCGGAGAATTAAACTTTTTGACTGTGCCTTCCCAGAAATGGAACTGCGTCATGGGTATGCACGTAGGTATTATCCCAAGGAAAGCATCAGCTGGGATGAATTTTCGCCCAAAAAATATCGGTCTCTGATCTATTGCGAACAGGAATTCAGGAAATGTTGGCAAAATCTACGCTGCGAAACGAATGCGTTATCAAGGTGGGAGATGGCAAGCTGGAAGGTATGAAGGAGTTCTACCATGGTATGGTGGTAGCGGGGGAGACGAAGCATAAGAATAGCAGCGGAATGGGGAAAGGGAGTGGGAAATGTAGGGGTTATAGAGGGGTGAGGGTGAGGTAAAGATGGGGAGGTGTTCTTGAGAAGACCGGGAGCGACCGCGTGAAACACAACGCCGGGTTCTCACCTCTTGTCACACCTCCCTGGCTCTCAGCAACTCTTCCCACTCTAACCGACACTTGTAAGAATTACCCGCATCTTCTCCTTCTCGGCATCATGTTCAGCTCTCGCGAAAGCTTATGGCGTTCGGATGCGCAGAAGAAGACGTCGTGAGGGCCTAATTTTGGTGGAAGGGGTAGGGAAAAGGGACGTAGGCGAAAGCGAAAACATGGCATTTGTGCCATGCATAAGTGCATTTAAAAAAATGGAATTTGTATGACGCGGACACAAACGCCGCGCATCCGAACGCCATAAGCTTTAGCGAGAGTTGTACTCTCCAGTGTGGCCAGACTTCCGAATATAGAACGCGCTACATAACTGGGTGAAATGCGCTACAGCGAAAGCGTTGTAGTAATGTAATACGCATGTAGATAATTCTGACGCAGACCCTCCTTTAGTTTTCGCTATTTATAGGGTGGGTTTTACCTGGCAAGCTACTTCCGCAAGTTTCATTTTCAAGAGCTTGCAAGGGGGGTTTTACTCTGAAGAAAAATTGTTCACGAGTTAGTGCAGGACCAGATTAGGTGCTGTTTGCACTGGCAACAATGCGTCTCAGAAAACGACTTGCCGAAACGTTTATAAGTTCTGCAAGTGGAGTTGCAGAGCCGTTTACACCTGCAATTTACGTCGAAAGACTCTTAGTAAAAGTAACTTGCGCAATAAACTGGCCAGTGTAAACCTAACATAAATAGGCGATAGTACAAAATTCTACGGGAAGAATGATCCATTAACAATGGAACGTAGTATTAATTGGAGTAATAAATCCTTTCAATGTGACCTGCAACATGAAGTTACCATCCATAATTCTGTGACGCAAGAAAATACAATGCAATAATTAAACACTTTTATTTTTTAGCTATATAATGATGAAAATTACAACCTTCAGGGCAGACATCAGCAGTAAGTCACTTAAAAGTCAGTAATACTTAATGAAAACATGCTTTACCGACTGGGATAGCGTATTTAATACTTTCTTCAGAACATACAAGCAGAAAATTTATATATTACGCAATGATTGTTAAATGACACACAACACGAATGTAACACCATTGATCTCATTTCAAAATGAACTCTGTTCCTTTGGCGTGCTCAGATCCGAATATGCTAAGCATTTGGAATGAGCAACTCGTACGTCCTCCTTGATTATCACTGGTAATATAAGCTTTATAGTTTCACGCTACGGATACTTATGCTTACTTAGGTATTTATCCCAAGTACTAATAACAGCGGAAAAAAACATTTTACTATCGCAAACATCCCATAAAGCAGACCCAAGCAGGATTTCAAGTCTACATATTTCAACGCCGGGCGCGATTCAGCCACTAAATGTTACTGCACACATCACGTATTGGATTCCACCTCTTCCGTTTCCAAACCAGAAGAAGCACGACGGACATTAAGAGTAGAATAGCTCAAGCTAAGACAGCGTTGATGATTCTACTACGCTAAAAAATATACAATTAGAAATAAGGGAGCAGTACGTGAAAACATTCGTATGGAGTGTGGTACTCTTTGGGTCAGAGACTTGGACCGTCGGAAAAGGGGTCACAAAAAGCGAGTCAGGAAAACATATAAGCCTTCGAGACCTGGCGTTGGAGCCGGATGCTGAAGATAAAATGGACTAATAGAGAACCAAATAAAGAGAGACACGAGAAAAATGAAATATCAGGATGTAATAGAATAATCAATGGACAGGAAAGAATTGAGGGCTACAGTTAACCCATCTTAGGATTGAAACAATGATGGCAATGACGATGACATAGTAACCAAACCGAATTTTAGTCATTACCTTCATCAAAGCTTTCCCACCGATTATATTCCAAAATTCCTTCCCAAATGGCTCCAAAATTCCTTACTTCACCTTTTATTTCGTCCTCACATAATATTATCTATGCACTACATGACTATTCCCTATGCACTCATTGCTCACAAGTAATTTTATACATAATAGTTTCTTGTCACCTCTTGCTTAATTTAACACGTCTACGTAAACTGGCAGATAAATCCGGAAGCACTTTTAAATTATGAGTAGATAAACGAGTAAATGTTACTGAGATTGGCTCATACCCTCATATTTCCCTGGGAAATAGACAAGGCCACATTGCCGACTGGGTGCTGATTATGCTCGACCATGATTCAAGCAATGGAAATAAGTGGTACTGCTCGTGATCTCATTTGAGATATTCCAACACCCCGCGGCTTGAGGACATTGACTCATAATTGTTCTGCAAGTCATTAGGCGAGATGTCTTCATTAAGCGTTCAGGTGAGGTCAAATGTTGCACGTGCAGGGAGCGACCGCAATGAGGCCGGCGACAAACAATGTGTTCTTACACAGAATCGTAATGAAATTCTCACCATTTGAAACGATATCTCCTGCGATGTTTTTTACGCAATACTCGTGCAAATTTATCCATTATTACATTGTTAGTATTCGTAAAAAAAGCTTTCCTTGAGTCGGTCCCTTACAAGTCTTAACTCATGTTCCCCTCTGCTCCCAATAGATAAGATCACACATCCGAAATAAAAAAGAATAAGCATGTACTTCATGCGATGGTTAACAAAGAAACCCAAGTTATTGTCATTAATTATGCCAAAGCAAGAATTGGATTCGCTAACAAATTAATCACTCTTTAACTCGACCGAGGTCAAGCTGTCTAAGATTGAACTTTATGATCGTTACGCATCGAGTGTAACATGGTCCAATGTTGCCACATTTTATTAACGTCGACTGAGCTCTCGATTGATGCGTAGTCAATAAATATGGACACCCTAGACGCCATACGACTCGCTTCGCTTCGACTAATAATAAAATTCCATTTAGCTTCCTTTAAGTCTGAGATTCGAACCCAACTGGTCTGAATCTTCAATCTTTTATTATTCCACCACGAACCAATTTTCTCGTTAACACGAAGTGTTTTCCTCAGTTCATTTCCTAACTTTTAAGCACGAGTCTTGGAAGAATCTGTTGCTTTTCTTTGTGTGTGCTTTGCTTGTGACTTGATGAAAGGAATTTCGGTAAATACTAGTGAGGAATTGACTTTTACAATGGCGGCGTTGATAATGACGTTTACTTACACTATTTATTTTCGGCTACTCAGCGCAAATCTGTTCCAGAGTAACGTCCAATTCGACGAACGGAGTACTATACCTGAAATGTTCACCACAAAGAACACGATTAGGGATCGGGATCCCACTGAAATACATCCGCCACTTCCAGCAATCGAACCACGGTCCACGGGTAGGAGATCCAGCAATATAAAAACACACAAACTCGATCAACCTCTCCTAATTATCGGCGTACAAACGATTTTTACCTGAAACTTGCTCATCTTCCAATGGCGGTATTTTCCACTTAAGAGTGCCAATCTCCCTTCCCCTAATAACCTGCCATCCAACAATCCCCTCCCACTCCAAAGGACCGCGAAGATACCTTCCACCTACCCCATTCCAGTCTCAATCCACCATCGTCATTATGTACTTAACTCTATCATATACTATAAATATCTCAATCAATCCCTGCCGCTAACAAAGTTATTTTCTACTTTATTAAATAAACAAGGGAAAAATTGAGCATATTAAAAATAAATAAAAATTACTTAGCGAAAATAAAAAAATGATCCCTTGAACTCTTAAAAAATACGTGAGCAATTGAAAAGCTTGTTTTAAAAACTTAAAGAAAACAGCTGAACGCTTAACGAGCAAAAGTAATAGTGTGATTTTCGCGGGAAATCGCACTGCTACTTTTGCCCAAGTTTATCGTTTTGACGATTTTTCCTCGACTTTGACGGCTTCTTCTGACCTAACGGATGCCCAAAATATGAAAATAGCTATTGTTATATGCACTGTTGATATTCTAATGCTATCAGACTAAAACATTGACAAATTCCAGAAAAAGTCAGAATTCGGGGATTTGGCCAGATTTTTTCAATTCCCGCCCACTGTGAAACGCTCGCACATTTGACACTCTACTAAAATAAGATGAAAAAGAGCTGTCCTCAGTCGCTTCCGCAGTTACACCCGCGATGGAAGACTTCAGCTGCTCGGCTAAGGCGGAAGAGTCGGGTGTTTTTGCGACTTTACCTTATGCTCGCGGCTGTTTAGCGAGGGAGGGACGGAGGTGGGGGGGGGAGGTGAATGAGAATGGGTAAGGTGAATGAGAATGGGTAAGCCAAACTCTAAAGAGTTTTTCAGCAACAAAAGGCGATATTTTTCTTCAGTCTTGGCAAAAATCATTTCGATTTAAGACAAATATGTAGATGCAAGAAACTAAAAGATTAGTCAAATATACAGTTTTCACTAAATAACCCAATTTTTATTTATGTTTCACCAAAATTAGTTTTCTGGATAACGACGTTTAGTTATATTTATTTTAATTAAAGTATATGTTCATTTTCACAAAACTTTTGTTGCTAATAAAATAATACACTCATTAGAAACAGAAAACGTCACTGCTGAAATAAAAACTAAGGATTATTTCGTATGTTACCTCTTACGGTTACAGCATAGAAATTATTTAATTTACAGCACGAAAATATTGTCTCATTTTATTACTACATGCGCCCGTGTTCGATATGAACACAAATTTCTAAAGGTTTTGTAGTTAAATTAATTCACTCCCAAATAGGTTTATGTTATGACATTTACTTAATCCTACTTAAAGCTGCTTAAATCTCTACCTATGAAACAGAAATTCCGTTGGTTTGATTTCTATAGATTTTAAAATCCCTTGACGGATTTGAAGAAAATTTGGCATACAATATTCCTTAGGATCTAGAAGGATTGATAAGCTATAAGAGGAAGGCCATTAAGTTCCACGAGCCCTTATGTGGGGCCTTTTTTAACCAACTTTTACTTACAAAAGAAAACCATTGGATTCGTTGTAGAGGTTTCTTTTTTGCTTTGTTAAATTACTTGTTTTTTTTCTAGTCTATAAGCTAGGAATTTTCAGTACCGGAACATGGAAATAAAATGTTTTTGATTTTTGCATTTGATTTTCGTACGAGCTTCCTTTTTTCCCGAAACTTTATGTTTTTGGCTATAAAATCGCAAATTATGGGTGGTACTTCAACAATAGAATTTTTTATTTACTAGGAAACAGCAGCACAAGCTTGGAATGGGGACTTAATAGTGCCCGAAGCACTTAGACCTCACGTCAAATAATCAATAGAACAGAATTACAATAATGTTTTAGTTGGGATACTTTTCACCCCAACCGCTCCATATGATTGCTATACTATATATGCATTTTGCAAGCCATATTGGGATGATTCATTTAATCCCATACAAAAATTTTATTTTTTTCCTATTCCCGTTGAAATTGGACTGGCACCATCTTCCAGTTTAAAAATAAAATACGAATACAATCTCTATCCATGACCAGAAACAAATCTCGCTCGAACTACCTTCAACTCTTTCAGTCCTCTAGCAAAGCATACTGTAGGATTTTATTTATCGTTATCTTCAACTACAGTGGTTGCATTAATTTCAAACTTAGTCAAAGTCAGAGTAAAATCCTCCGCAACCCCTTGCAGAAGAAACTTGCCAGTACTAACCCACCCTTATATATAATCAATAAATGTGTATTCAAGGATTAACTTCCCTCTATTTTCATACATGTATAATGAGTAAAAACGTTTTTCGCTGAACGAAAATAATACAGGACTGAATGAGGTTAAGTCGCTTGCACACAATGGAGTGCGTTGGGTAGCCTGAGGAGGAGGAAGAGGAGGAGAAGAGTTGGGGAAAGAAGAAATAAGAGCAGGAAAGGATAGGATTTGAGTGAAGAGATGGGGGAGAGATTGTATTTTATGTCTGGTTTTTACGTTCCCCTGACGATGTCATCAGGAATAAAATCGAGACGCAAGGTAGAGGAGAGGGGAGTATAGAGGAAGGGGGGAAGGGAAAAGGATTTAGACAGGGATTGGGGGGGAAAGAGGAGGGACGGGGAATGAGATAAGGAGAACAGCGACCTCACACGGACGGGAAATGAAACGAAGGGGGTTATAAAATACGAAACGATATATCTTTACCGCAAGAACACCGTCAGTTTCTTGAGAATGAAGTTATTGCGCCGTTAAAAATGTGCGTTTCATTCTAGTTTACGTCTATTAATAATATGCGAAGCTCATATTGCGCATCATATGATTCTTTAATACTGACTATAAGATCAAGTTCGCTCAGCGCCGGAGTAAAGATTAAATACAAATACTTTCGTTATAATTTTTATATGACTTACGGGAAAGAAATTATTTTGTAATTTCGCATGAGGTAAATGTAAAAACGATACAGTATTCCGTGAAAGACAATGGAAATCGTTACATTAAACATTCATGCAAAAAGAAGCTACTGGCATTCAACTAAAAAGCAGAGCTTCACATCTGATGATAAAAAACTGCAATCATTCTGCCTAAGATGACTCAGCAAAATCATGGGCTGGGTGTTAGGTCAAAGATAAGTGAATTAGATAGAGAAACTGCTAAATACCCACTATATAAACCATGGAATCCAAAATGATTATGTTGCCGACTTTGCGTATATCAAAGGTGTAAGTTGAAATGCAACGTTCACTTAATGGGCCTTCAAACTTGGTAAATCTTGGTTCAATTCATGAAACTCGAATTTTTTCTATAGTTCGTCGCTGGTTACGTTTAATTGGATCAAATATCCATGAGGAAACGACTGAACACTGAATTAGTATGTGTTGATTTAATCACAATTGAAAGGCAAAACTCTGGATAGGAATTGGAAAAGTAAAATGTACATATGGTCAGAATTTTCAGCTGCACATGTTTTCCTTCACCTTTGTCTAAGTTTTTATTTTAGCTGAAAGATGCTGAGTTGATTTTTTTTATGGAAGAAGCATGGGCTGCAATTTTCCCTCGAGTGATTTCTGAGTGAATGAACAGAATGCCGTTGTTCATGGTGACCTTAAGATTTGGATGAGAGGCTGGCTTAAGAGGCTGGCTCATTCCCCAGTTTCGGAAGACAACCCGGTGAAAATCATTATATCTTGACAATGCGTATTGATTTACATACGCTGCGAGGAATACGCTATTTGAGAAGAGATGATGAGCCAAAATATTTCCTTACTTATGAAATCTATTACAGCAGGAGAGAAAAAAATAGTATGACTGGTAGTAGCAGAGAAAAGATTATTTCTAAGTTTAAACTTACACCGGCAAGTTATTTCCTCAAGTTACTTCAGCAAGAGGTTGCGGGGGATTTTACTTTGATGAAATATTTTTCATACTAAGTTAATACAGAGCCAGATTGGTTGCCGTTCGCACTGACAACAATACGTGACTGCCAGCGACTTGCCGGAGGTTTTATAAGCTCTGCAAGCGGACTTTCACAGTCGTCTACACCTACAATTAACGTCGAAAGTTGATTGCTGCAAGTAACTTGCGCACTTGCCAGTGTAAACCTACCTTAAGATGAAGCAAAGTTAAATACGTAGTTGAACTCAACACGTAAAGATAACATTATTTCCTCTTGAGAAAAATATCTTTAAATACGCCAGTCGGGTAATTTATAATATCGTATTATCACTTCCCTGAGAGGATATCTGGATATTCTGCTTCAATTTATGCATCGCTGAATTCTAGAGAGCGGCCGTAAGATAAGTAGCCATATACAGTGCTGCCCCATAATTTGCTCGTGGACTTTTTCTTGTAAAATTGATCCATTTTCGTCCTTTGGAGAGAGAGAGAGAAAGAGATAAGGGACCCATTTCCGTCAGCAGTTAAGTAAGTCGACAAGGCTCAGGAGTACACGGGCGAAAAAATAAAACCTCAGGAGACAATATAATCCCAATCCCTATGGAGGTTTATTCCATTTTGCCAGTCGCAGAGGGATTGGTGGATAGGGAGAAGGGGAGGGTTACAGCTCCCGTATCTACTCTTAAACGCGAAAGCAAGCGAGCGAGCGCGATACTATACAGTGGAAGGAGACTTCATCAGGTATAAAAAGATAAATTAACACAGAGAGAAAAAAAAGTGGCCACTAAAGAGAAGAAAAATGTCATAAATCGAAAGAGTTTTGCATTTTGACAGAGATTGAGCGTCAATTCTGCGACGTTTCTAGAGTTACTAGGACGATGACCAACGATAAAAATGTAAAGGCTGCGATTTCATTTCACATTTAGAAAAAAAGAAAAATAAACAGTGTCCCATGCTTGGTTTCACGATCAGGCTGTAACAAACGGTCACGCCATTGCATTGTCGAGGTCAGAAAGTGCGTTGCTTGGATTGGTCTGGCTGACGCAAATGCACTCGCGCGTGTTAGATGGAGTACTTTACGTTGAATTTTGTTCCATGTGTGACGTCGAGCGGAGGGATACCTATTCGATCGTCAAATGTTGTGCTCGTCTCCGCCTAGGACGTCTAATTGTGGAGGACTAATTCTATGCCTGTTCGTGTATGTATCTCTTCTTGCGATATCGCATGTGTATATACCTCTACTTGAGATACCGCCTGTTAAATACATACGTTTCCCTAAATGGCTGAGTTCTATCTTCATTTTACCAAACACTTCGAGACCAACAAAACTCTAAAACACTCTTAAGTCTTTTTGGGATTGGATAAATTGTCTCGGAATCGCCACAAGCAGAACATTGCTCACAAAAAATATACAAAAAGCCCGAATGCCAAAATATTGCGTGATAACATTTCAGGGCCTTTATTTACTTACGAGAAGTTTGCAAACACATACACAATAATATATAACTGGGTGGGAAACCCACGAAAGCTATACTCAATTTATTATTACAATTATTATAAGGGTAACCTACCAGTAAAACTAGGTTTAAATGGAAAGGACCAAAAATCCTGTTGATTTTTACAGGCGCAGACTATTATACATTATCTACCAACATTATTTCTTTCTTAATTTCAACATACGTCCTACTTCTCTTAATCCCGTCCATAAAGCTTATTGCCTTTCTTCCCCTTTCCCGCTTACCCAACATCCTCCCCTCTATTACGGCCTTCAGCAACCCTTCACCCCTCATTACCTCTTTCACCCTCCTACTCTACCTCCTCATCTCTTCCAGAAGTCTCCTCTCCTCCTCACATACCATACCAAGCAATTCGTTGAGAACACCTAAAATTCTTCAGTTGATTCGAAGTAAAAACAGTTAATTTCTGGGATACCGTTGAAGTTTTAAGAGAAGGAACTGACCCTCCATCATACACAATTTTCTTTGTTTCTTACACCAAAGTCTCTCCATATATGTCTGAGCTATCTGTTGAAAGGATAAGGTCCTAAAAGGACAATTTTCTGTTTACTGTATTAAGTAATCAAAAGTAAAAAGCAAGTTTACACAGCTGCGAAATAGATTAAGGCTATGCAGTAGAAATAACAGTTCCTGCTGTACTCTACCCAGAAGTAGAAACGCAACATTACAAAAGCTCAAATTTTATCTATGACCTAGATACAGAATAAGAGGCATGTACCCACAATGCAATAAAATATTCCCTATAGTTTGACGAAAAACTCTAATAGGCCTCAAGAAAAAGTAAGGGAACGATAAGAATTGGAGTTATTTTACCAACAAGCCGTTTTTAATATGAATTTTTGAAACCGTGCTTGCCGCTTATAGACGTGACTGGCCTAGATTTTACCAAAGATTTCTTCCTGGTAATTTTCAAAATTCAACTGCTGGATGGGAAGGACAAATGAAAGCCGGATAAATCCGAAGCGTAGATTTTCAAGATCTGTAAGTCGAAGAGGTAGGAAATAACGGACCAAGTGGTGGATCGAAGTCATCAACTATTTCTTTTTTTTTTGACGCTGAGAAACAAATGATTTCCCAGAGTGTGCGAATTGCATGCGCCAATTTTTCCTGGACGAACCAAGGCATAACGCATGCCTTCAACGTGACGCAGCAGATTGAGGCTGATACCCCCGCAGAGAGGTAAGTAATTACCGGAAACAGTAATTATGGGCAATATAATACACCTTTACCTTGGACATGTTAGATGACGGAAGGGGTGCTCAGAAAGGGAGGCAGCTATATATCCCGCTCGTGTTTCGAGATGAACTCTCCCAAAAGCTAGAAACGTACGATTTTGCGAGCTGAATTAGGAAACCATAGGTTGCTTAGAAATCTATACAGCTCCTCTCGAGCTTAATTGGGGTCTTATCTAGGCCGGAACCGGGATATATCCTCAGATGGTGCTAGGAAAATGCAACCAATTATTTGCGTATAAACATAATTTACCGTGCAAAAAGGACAAATATTCGCAAAACCTAATAATTCGAATACCAGAGGTATTTTAACACCCCATATTTCGAACTCGCGCATGGTAAAAATGTGCTTAGGTTAGTCTCCTTTTTTGATTAATATACCAGAAAAGTATGTTCAACATTAATCCACAATTTCCACTACTACTCATGAGTTAAGTAACCTTAATTTTCCGCTAAATCAAATCAAGAATTAGCCAGTAGAAGGGTTAATCAAATTACTTGACATTTAGTTCCAGCCCTGCCTAATTCCCAATGGAAAACATTAGTACTCCTCTACAGGTGTTGCTAGTGCATCAAATTTGTAATGTATATGAGCGGTGAAGCATGATGGCAAAGGATTGGAGATCTAACCAAGAAAAAAACGCACACATTTGCAAATAAACTATTATTTTCTCTTGCACTCTACTATCTTTCTGTTATCATTTAAAAGTAGGTACACGCCATGAGTTTCCAAAGCAATAATTCATCTAATCAAGACAGTTAACTATTCCAGATGGAACTAATACCCAGATAATCTTAATGACTATGTGCCGCCTGCAGTAGCCAGGCTGAAAATGCACTGGCCTGGTAACCTAAAAGTTGCTGAGTCGAATCCCATCTCGGGTATGGATGTGATTCTGGTTAACGGTTTACTTTACACGGTTGTGTTGTAACCTCAAAATTTGTATAATCTCGATTTAAAAGCCAGTTACTACCGCTAGCTACTAGATAGTGTGAATTGAAAATGTAATTCAGAATGTTTACGAAGTTTTTCTTCGGTGTTTCCTCGACAGTTGGAGGACCTAAACACCGGGAGTACAACTACTAAAGGACAAAGTAGGCACGCCCATGTCAACAGCAGGCATGAGGAAAATGACAAGGCCGCCCGAACGTAAACTGCATCCGGAGATGTATCTTAAAGGAGTGTAGCTAACGACGTCCTACGATTTCAAGATGAGATAGTTTAGAAAAATGAAGAGTGATAAAGAGAGGGAAAGAGGTGGAAATGAGAATTGTTCGCGGAATTCCACGAGGGAATCGGCAAAAAAAGCCAGGATTACGACGGTCAGGAGGAAATGAAGTGAGGGCAGAGGAAGAGGGCGAAGGGAAAGGAATTGCGGAGGCCGGGACTCGGAATTAATAGTTTTGCGGAGATGGGCAGAGAGGATTGAAGAGCAGAAAAGGAAGATGAGCCCGCTGAAGGAGCACCATGGGAAGAGTGAGACGATGGGAATTTAATCTGGGGCAGAGGCTGCCCGCCATCCCAGTAAGCGGCAAGAAAAATATAAAAAAAAATAATACACAATACTAAGGTGCTTACATGCATTTGAAGGAGGCAGAAAAAAAAGTTAATACCTGCCGTAAACACCGCCCTCAAGAGATAGACAGCTTAGGAGACTCGTTAAATAATAGAGACATGGGCTTATTAGATGAATTTGTCATAAAAATGTCTAAGAAGTTAAAATAATGGCGTTCAAATCCGCGATTTCTGGTTGGGATTCTGCGAGAGCTTAATACGCAATCTTGCTTCAAACGTGGTTCTCAAATCACGAGTCACCGTTCGCATTAAGCTTCCACCACAGAGCCACACAGAAATTTTTGCCGCGATAAGTACGTGGATTTATTTTTTTAAAGCGAGTTCTAATATTCGATTAGTTTCATATCAGTACAAGAAAAAGTTTATCATTCACATAGGGTACTGACCTTCCCACCCGCAGGCCCGGGTTCGATATCTGGCAGTAGCGGATATATTTCTGCGGAAACCTAACCCCCGAAAGCGTTCTTCGTAGAGAGTGATTTAAGAATAGAATTCCGTCCGTCGGATAGTATGTTTAATTCAGGACCTATTGGCACCTTAATTTTATATCTGGGTTCATGCCAACGCTTGTTTTCTCTCCAACCTACCTTCATACCACAAACAGAAAAATCTCCATCATCCGAGTCGTTATTTGCCAAGTACTTATCTGACCTTATTGTCTTTTTAGATTATTATTACTTAAGCGAATAGTATCAGGTTTGACTATGGAACTCTTTCATAATTACAGAAAGAAGAAATTTTCAAATGGTATTTATCCACACTGTTTATTGATACTACCGACCCGGGTTTCAACGGATATCCGTCAATTTCAACCTTGAAAATTACGGTTACCCGTTGAAACCTGGGTCGGTAGTACCAATAAACAGTGTGGATAAATACCATTTGAAAGTTTCTTCTTTCTGTAATTACTACTTAGATCTTCTGAGTACACAAAAATAGCCAGCTGATAAGCCATTCAAGTCTTAGCAGGACCAAATTTAGCATAATAATATGACACGTAGATCCAGGAGGCTTGGGTGTGAGGGTGATCTCCAAGGTTACGGTAACCAGCACCTTCTGCGGAGCTTCCCTCTAATCGCAGAGAGAAATAAAAAACAAGATAATTTTTTGCAATGCCAAAAAATAGGCGAGTGTTTTCAACACAATTTATTGTCAGAAACTGTAGGATGATGTACAGAAGGAAAATGGTCGAATTATATGTATTACCAAGTAAAATCTTCTAGCGTCCTATTTTATAACTCAATAATACGACCACTTTAGAACTAAATTTCAAAATTATTTTTTGCTACTATTCGCCATCAGTCGGAAGAAAAACCAATCCATTTCATTTTTCCATTCAGCAACAAACTTTCTAAAAACAAACAATAGAATAAATATTTAAGTAGTACTCAGTTTTGATGCATTAAGATCATACGATAGCAAACATGAAAGCTAATTCGGTAGCGCAATGCCAACGACCTACTCTATTCCTTATTCTTTAGTGTACTTCTAAAATTGTTCTATGTAGTCAAAGAGAAAAAGGAAATACTAAGTAATAGTCATATCAGCTGCGTTCCTGAGTTACTCTGGATAATTGTAAATGTTAATTTAATCTTACAAACAAGTTTCATTTCCATTAACATTCGTCATTTCTCAAAGTGTAGCTTATCCAATAGGCCACACTTTTAAACATGTTGTAATTAAAAGAATAAAAAGGATGAATTAAATAAAATAATAAGTAACTGAACAACAAAATCTACTCAAATGAGAAACGATTTGGGATTCATTACCCAAAGGCGTTTTAAAAAATTCGAAATAGTCAATAAATTATGAAATAATTCATTATTTTCACGAAAAGGACATTGGCCCATTAGCCTAGCACACAGTTTGGAACGTTTTTGACCGTAAGGCGTAATTTGGCTATTATACCACAGAGTTGGAGACTAGAAATAGGTTGAGGGTGCTGCGGATCACACTGGCGAAGAACAATGAAAGGGCAAATACAGTGGGAAAACTGGGTGCAAATATTGCGGTTTTTTTCTGAAATTGCCTTCCCGCATTTTATGGCGAGAAGGAAAACGGGGGGAATGAAACAGCGCAATGTGGAGTGATGGACGCAAAGAGTGAGCTAGGAAGAGATGAATACGGGTAAACAGGAGACGAGCGTTCGTTTTATTTTTCCTCACGGCCCACCAGAAAAGAGAGCGAAGAGAAAAAAGCGACCTCAACATTCCCCCGCGAGCAAATACGTGGCGTAATAGTAAACACTTGCGTGGCCAAGCGGTTTTTACGGCAATATAATGCGCGCAGGACAAGAAATGGCCCAGGAGTTGGAGGCAATAAAACGGATTTGCAGGGAGAGGGCACTTCAAATACAACGCCCTCGTGACACGGCGAGGGTGCACATGAATGAAAATATACTGCGGTTGGGAATAGGGTACACAGTGGTACAGCAACACTATAAAGCGATCCATATTTGGTCGACAGTATGGGGATCATGGAGAACACTGTTGTCAAACTTACGCTCAGTGCGCTCACCTCATGGTCAACGATTAGGTAAATCAGTATGCAACCATTGCCATATCCAAACTCATTTCATCTAAATTAAGTTACTCAGAGAAATAATATTTGCGAATTGGATCACTCCTAGAGGTGCAGTTTACATACTGCATAGCACGATGTTAACTTTCCTGCAGTAATTGGCAATATCGCACTTCCGCCCTTCCGGAGATTTACATAGGAAATGCATGAGAACCCATTCCGTAAAAATGTAGAAACTCACTATAGATGTCAGTCGCCAACGCGAATCGCTATGTCAAGGAGGGAAGGCCGTGCGTGGAAGGAAAATAGACAAATGAGAAGAGAGCAGATGGATAGGCAACGATGTCAACAAAGTGCACTTAACGCGGTTCCACTATAAAATCACATAAATGTTATTTAATTTATATTCTGTTTACCTACTTATAGAAAATATTTCCTCAGTCTGATATGAACACCAAAATGCTACCTTTCCATGCTATTTCTCTCGGAAATTAAACTTAAACGTACATGCTGTTGAATGTGACAGTGGGAGAAACATGAGGGAAAATAACATTTTTATATCTTATATAAATGCTATTTTCACGGAAAACAGTTTATAAGAAGCGAAAACTCCCGGAAAATTGACACAAAATGAAATTTAATCATCCAAACACCTTATTTATTTGAGTTATTAGCTATTTACTGCGTTAACTGAAGTCAAAATGTGGTAATTCCACAGAAACGGCGCTGCAGTCGGCTTCTATAACTATAAAAATGTGTTCATTACAAACATATTCGTGGAATTATATGTATAGTTGGTACCTTAAATTAGGTTTTAATATCTGACGCATGTCATCAGCAAAAGCAGGATTTTTAAAACCAATTACACAAAAAGTTGGAATTTAGCATTCATTTTGACTCACACAGTCGCGGTGAAACTTCCTTGAACTGAGAAGGCGGGAAAATATCAGCAGCGCATAATCCTTGACTATGTTTACGATCCGAACAAATCTACGTCAAGCTATGCTAGTAGTGCTCGCAGCTCATTAGAAAAGTCCGTATTAACAATTGTTTTAAGAGCAGAAAGCGTTTCAGTTTATGTGCATCGCAGATTGAGCATTTTGAGGTTGGCAATGAAGATTTGCGATTTAGGGAACTCCTGGCGGTGAAACGCAGGGGCTGTCCATGCAGAGGTACATTGTAGGCAATGGACTCTTCCGCGGATAACGGTCTTCTGCGCAACTGCCACCATGTTTCGTTACCACTTTAACGCAAAATAGCGACCGCAGAGCAACTCCCAAAGAATGCTTACACTTCGAAAGAGATTCATATTTGAAAGGTAAAAATACAAATAGATTTGCTATGGAAACACTAGCTTCGAGAAAGAGGTGTGGGAACAGATGTGAAAAGGATTGCTTAGACTTAGAACAGAGTTGAGATAGAATATTTGAACAATTTGAAAAAAAAAACTGAGATATATACCGTGAAACGGAGAGTTTCTTCCCATTTATGAGTCAATTTCTACTTATCCACACTTTGATTGCCTCGCAAACCATTACTGAACGGGTGATATAAAGAGTTTAAACATTCAATACGGTGTTCTATAACGCCACGACGGAATCAAAGCTGACAACATTTGTCAGGAAAAATTCTTGCAACCAAGAAGAGAGCGTAAATAGAGAAGAAGCAGAGTAATCTTAAAGCATCAGTATGAATCCTTAAAAAATATCTGTGGCCGAACTCGAGAACTGGAAGCCGCCAATCTTCCTCCAGTCCGACGGGAATTGTGTTTCACGCGCGGCATTCCGTTTATTCTTTTTCTTCTTATTAATAAACTCTGGTGGTGAATCCGTTCACAGCGTAATCCTTCAAGGGATTGAAAGACAATACAGTTACCTATGTGAGATTAAGGGTAACTAAATACACATTGACCCTTCCGGAGTGTAAGAGGCAACATATTATTTACCACGGGAAGGATGAAGAGGTGCTCTGTAAGGTTAAAAAAATAAGAGAAGGATTACTCTTACGTTGCTTAATTCCGAAGAGCATATACCCAATGTGCGAAATGGGTTTGTGTACTATGGGTGAGCATTGAAAAAAATAGCATCGATAGTTAATGCTTCACTATCGATATCAGGAAAACATCTACCACTAACAATCTATGTAACAATGATGAATTCTGAATTCATTGTATAAATTGTCATGATTATGTCCGCATTTGCGTAAAATCTTACCGTTGGTGCTTTACTTTTCAGCACATTAGCAACTTTATATGAGAAATAAAAAAACAATGATGGTAGGTATTACCGTGAACCGATTTTGGTGTAGTCTCGAATGAAATTGAACCATATCATAAAATTTAACTGCAACCATTTATATCCAACATTTTTAATACATTGAAAAAGGGAGAAAAAAGCATAGGAAAGTCTATATCCTCCTTCAATGAACTTAAAAAATGTTCCAAATCCAAGCACCAACGTGTGTTTACCTCTGGACGATTTCAAAACCATAAATTGACCTGCTTTCGAAAACAATGTATCAGAATACATGAATGCTGACTTTTGTAATTTCAGGTTTCAATCGAAAATCACAGAGATTTTTCAAGTTTACTGACCGTTATAGACAATTCAAACTGATTCGCTCTCAAAGTTTATAAACAGAGAAGCATAGGTAAACAATTATGGTGTGAAAGCCGGTGGAAAACCATTATACGGCAAAAAAATCAGTCCTTGGACCTCACCTATCGATGTTTCTAGACCACAGATGCCCATTCCGACAGTATAGCTCTTGCAAAAGTTCCCAGCGCTACGTAGTGGACGATTTTGGAACATGGGCTACGGAGCTTTCAAAATTCTGCGAAACGGGAGAGGAGGGTTGTTTAAGCCGTGTCCAAACTCGCCAGTTAGGTACCTAAATCCGGAAATTTAGGGAGGACGCCATCTTGAAGTGTGTCCAAACTCGTTAGGCAGCATAAGGGAGCGGATTTGGGCAGCCAAATCGGTCGGCGGATTTAGGCAACAACAAGTCCTTCCTAAATCTGCCACCATTTTGAATTTCCCATAATTCCGAGTGGTAAAAGCGTGAAAAGTAGTGGAATTGCAGTAAATATGGCGGGGAGGAAATTTGTTTTGAATGGAAGGGCGTGAGTTATTATGAATATATTAAATAAATGATAAATGTTAGATTGATTTATGTTATAAATTTCATCTTCGGAAGCAAAAAACAGACAGAGACCTTCATATCAAGGAGTGAGACAGAATATACAGGTGTCATAGCGGGGAAGTATTTTGAGTGTTTACAAATCAGATTTTTTTTATATTGTCTTGCGCATGGAAGCTATTTTTTAAATTAAAATTTCGTTTTTGGGAGTAACGAATCAATCAACCGAACAGTTAATTATAGCTAGAAAGGAGAAGGCGGATAAACTAAACATATAAACTAACATAAAACTACCCCTACGCGTCTAAATAAAGTCTACAATGTTGCAAGTTTGTAACGAAACTAAAAAGTAATTACAACACTCAAAAAACGGCAAGCTATAATAGTTCTTCCCCACAATAGTACTAACGTTAGTCTTCAAACCCCATTTACCTACAACAAAAGCCTTAAATTATAGTAAGCAAAAGATAGTTTTATGACTGTATACGAAGCGCCTGTACCATTGGGAAATTGTATGTACATAGAAGTAATTAATATTATTATTTAAGATTTATTTTACATAATTTCCATTTGACATCATTTCGTGGCCTTCATATGGATGTCACTACATCCAATGAACATCCAAAGGATGCCCAATACTAAATAATTAATGGACATCATGCGGTGGCTGGATATCACCGTAAACAGACTTATTAATAATTCACGCTCATGAGTCTAACACGAATCTTTATCTGCCATATCGGCGAAAGTTAATATAAGCACAATGAACAAAAACTAAAAATACGTGCTTAATACTGCTAAAAGATACGGATAAATACACAATCACAAATTTACTAAACTGCCCAGTCCAACACGAATCGCTTTATCTACCAAAAGGAAACATAGACACAAACCACGAACTTACAAAGATACAACCACATTGATCAAAAGCTATAAGTACCTACGTGCCATACTGTACTCTGTAAATCACGGAATCTAACTATATAAATCTCAATGTTACGAATTAACCACATAATATTGCGAAACTACGAAAATAATGAGAAAATGTATTTTAATCGCAATCAAATTTCAAACAGCACTAGTCACGAGGGTCATCTGTTCAAAACATTAACGTATTCCGTATTTCCCTTGTCCTTCGTTTGCTTCGAGCTCAGCAGATGGCGACACTTGCTAAGGGCGTCCAAACTCAAGCTCCCTTTCTGTTAGCTGCCCAAAATTTAGGTAGCCAAATCCATGCTCCCTAATGCCTAACGAGTTTGGACACGGCTTTAATGTGTTGAGCGTCTGTCATAAACCCTTTCTAATTGCTGCCAACACAAGCGCTGACAAGAAGTGGGATGATTCACTACTAACCCCTGCGCCGTCCCGTTTCGACTCTTTACACAATGAGACCTCAAGATAGAGTCCCTGGTAACATCTTAGTGATGGGTAATTTTAACCACTTGCATTACGTGTGTATGCCTCGTGCCTTTTTCGCGAAGTTGTTGGATTCCTCTGTCTCTCTTTCGTTGCCTCCCTCTCTTACACTTCGTCTGTTTCCTTCACCTCCTGCACTTCTACCTCCCCTCCTAGCCGCGCAGGTGTGCGCCAGGAACTTTTGCGAGAGCTATAATACGACCAAGACGCAAGTTTATCATACCTACCAACGTCCCTCCCTCTTCACACTCCATTCCTCCCATGTGTTGGGGATCCCATGGTTTTAGTGGCCCGACACACGAGATCCGACTAACGAGCTGTCATAAACGTCTAGCTAAGGCGGCTGGCCGTTGCTATTGGTGTCTCCCACCTCGCATAAACCCCTACTGGGGGGCGGTGAGCAAAAGGGCCTCCGAGGGCCGTAAAGAGGAGAGAAAGGTAGGGTGGCCAACTATCCGGATTCTTCCGGAGACTCCCGGAATGGCACAAGGGTTTTATAAAATATCCTGTCTCCAGGATTGAGCCATCTTACTCCTTTTACTCCTGATTTAAGTTCAACTAATTGTTAATTTGCTATTATTCTTACGTTAGATTTTCGGGTTCTCTTCACGTTGGTTTGTTTCGACCCGACGATAGACTGCAGACAACAGTTAACGCGGAAGAGAACCTGAAAGTCTAATATAAGACGACTTCTAATATACCTGAGAAGTTAATTTGATAATATTTTAATTATTAGCGCTCGCTAACTTCTGACTACCGTCTTTACAGAATATGTAAATGCGTCTCAACATTTCTTGACTTAGATATGTTCTCCACGAAAAGTACTCAGTATCCTACAATTAAAACGAATAAAATTGAGTTTCCTTCTGTTATGGTTCGTTATGCATAAGAAAATTGCAAAATTAATTTTAAGTTCAATATCACATAAAAATATAATTGCTATCATTTAAAAATGTTATTTTAATGCTTATTTCAAGTAAAACATTCTTCTTTTAAGTAATAACTACAGTAAAACAATATTCAAAAAAGTTTTCAAGCTTATGTTATAATATTCAGACAACCACGGATCGCAGGTTGATCTTTGCATACATCGCATCGTTCATTTGTTTTATTAGTTAATATTGAAAACAAACTAATATATTTTCAAATAAATAAATATTTCCTATTTAGTAGTATTTAGTAGTATTTCTATAAGTGGAAAGCACACTTCACGTAGCAAAGGTAACTGTTTGTGTGTCAGTTTAATTTTCCAGAACCTCTCAGCATTTTCTACTTTTGGAACGAAAAACTCCTGGAAATAAATGTTCATGCGTTGGCAACCCCATAGAGTAATAGGAGGCATATGAAGCAAAAGCGGCTGAGAGAAAGAGCGAACTGAAGGCAATTCAGCGGGTTATGGCCGTCCAGAGCGCTCACCGCGGCCGCGCCGGAGGCGGCAAATACAACGCGTATAATGACGATTTACGAACTGCTGAGGGTGGGCAGGGCCGCCCCCTGCGAAAGACATCGTCGCCCTCGTCCAGAGTATACCGCACACAAACTATCCCTCCGCCCCCAGGCATTCGAGAGTGCCCATCGCATTCGCTCGCCTCCCGTGTTCACACACAGAAATCCCTTCTACGTGCACGCCCACGATTAATCCAACTACTCGTCACATCGGTAGTGCTACACGTGAGTTCTCCTATAAACGCTCGCAACTCGAGCATGAGATGTGCCGTGGTGACACCCCTTGTGGGTGTCGCAGTGAAATATCACCATGGCTAGCGGCATAACACTTATCACGATGATATTAAAAGCATGAAAAGCGCAATATGTATCTCAAAAATTGGGTTCGTTTTTCATTCAGGACCTGTACGCTTAGCATACGTTCGCACTTCGTATTCTTAAACGTCTACAGTGGTTTAACGGAGCAAGTACGCTAGAGTGAAAAAAATGTCCTTCCAGCAACCTTATCTAGAACATTATTAATAAAAACAGGTACTTGGTTATAATTCCACACTTTATTTTTAAACAATACGACCCGGGTTTCAGAATCTCATGCCATCATAACCTGATGATGGCATGAGATGCTGAAACCCGGGTCGTTTTGTTTAAAAATAAAGTGTGGAAATATAACCAAGTGCCTGTTTTTATTAATAATGTTCTAGATAAGGTTGCTGTTTTGAAATATAACCAAGTTTTTATTAATAATGAAGGAGTTCCACCGAGTAACGCATAGTTCCGAGTAACGTATAACGAAGGAGTTCCACCAAGATACAGCGTCCTATTATCTAGAATATTTTGGACATTGACACCTGTTAGTATATTTAACAGCAATGATAACTGCTCTTCAAAAGGCGTTGATGAAATGATACATTTAATTAAGAAAATATAAACTTATTTCTAATTTTGTATCACTTTAAATAGTTCTAAAAACATAATTGTTTGAAAGTAACAAATAAAATACCCGGGTAGGTATTTATGCATCACCAAATTCAATGAAAGCAATAACTAAAAACTTTATCTAAACAAGTGTGGACGAGGTCTAATCTGTAAGGAAATTCTTTTAAGCTATGGTAACTGAACAAATACCACGCTGAAATTACCAATTTACCGTCGATGGCGATGAAAAACTATTTTATGACGCGGAGACGGATAGCCAGAGTAATTAGAAGTAAACAGCTAGTTCACTAATAATGGTATAGACTTGAACACACCACCAAACCACAATTCTAAAAACCAATAAGTTTCTAAAGCGATATGTGCTTATTATTCTAATTAGCGATTTGTGAATTCGTGCTAATGGTTTCCGTTATATTATGCACAATCAACCACAGATAAATAAAAGCTCTCATTTGTTGACTCCTAATCTAAACTTTTCTAAATCTATTTCTCTACTGTTTCCAAATCACATATGCACGACCAATCTTGAAACGACCAGCCGTGATCGGAAAATAACCGGGAAACTAAACAAACTGAAGTAAAAAATTTTTTTAATCAACTCTCCACACGGTTAGGAGAGGTTTGCATTACGGCGCAGCTAAGCACCTCTCATTAAGTGGGAGGAATGGGAATCCGAGGAAAGATAGACGCAAGTTACGGTGACAAAACTGACAAGCGGAGGCGGTTCATTCGATAAGGCCATTGCTATGCGTCGCAGTAAGACACTGTTGTCACTTTGCCAGCTGGATCACAGGCCTTCGTGCAGCTGGTGGCTTTGAACCAATGAGAGAAAGAGGCATTCGGGCATCATCAATTTCGATCGTCGCAACATATGAGTATCCTTTCAAAGAAACGTGACGAAATTCCACTGCGTCGTAAACATTAGCAGTCAAGAAGAAATTCATGCCTGCTACAATTTTTTTCTTGTGGCAATTTCAACGTAGTAGCAGCCAAGTTGGTGAGAAACATAATTCGCACGGTGGCTACACTGGTCTCCAACATGGAGGACTCCAGTTCTCATCCCAATCGGTAGCTTAAACTTAACAGAGACAATAATCCGATTCCTTTTTGGTTTTGAGGAGAACGCTTCAAACAGAAGCTGATAGGAACTAAGCTACTAGCCCGTATTCGCCCATTTTAGCCCCGATACTATTCGAAGGGCGGCTGTCAATTCTTACGCACAAACATGACAGTTTCACAATTAAAATACTGATTCTCCTGCACGGATATTCGAACCTGAAATTGACCTAGGCGTCCTATTCCACTCCAAATTTCATTGACGCTTTAAAAGAACTGAATAGTCTCAACAGCTAACGTGCGTACAGTACCACTAATTACTAAAATTCGTGCGCAAGGTGAAAATAATTGATGAAAGAAGAAAATTGATGGAACTACACGGAAATATAGCATAGGGAAAGATTGAAGTCAATAAGGTGATTAGAGCAATTGTTGTTTTTGTAAAGATTTTCGTGAAACTTTGCAACTTTGCATTAGTGTTCTTTAGAGGTATCCATATATAAAAGTAAAAAAATCATCATCACTGATTTGGTTTTTGGGCACATGACATATATTTCTTAATAATTCGGTTAAATATGTACAGATGTTTTTCTTATGGTTAAATTTCTTACGGTTATAATAGTTTATAACAAATATTAAGGTGTCAACCAGAGTTCAATACTGAAAAACCACGTGTTTCAATATAATTTCGTCTAAATTTCGAATATGGTGCCGAGAACTCTAGTCATAACGCGCTTTAATTAAGGGAAAAATGAAAAATGTAATTCTTGTATCATTTCCATTACTGCATGCATGGTGAGTTATAACGCATAAACAGATGCACTGAAGTGATATGGGGTCCAAGAACATTTTTCGACTAGCTAAAAAAGTTATTAGAATGTGCTCCTAATGACCTCCGATTATAATATCCGCTCCGGTATACCGCTCCAGCAACCATAAAATGCCAAATCTGCCATAGGTGTTGAGTAATCAGTAATTCAGTTAATACGCCGAAAACTTTTGTCTTAGAAGCAAAATTGCCTCTTTATCTTAATGATTTATTTATAAAAAAGAAAAATGAAAGTAAATTCAAAAAAATAACTGCATTAATCATAAAATTTATGGACAAGTTGCGAGCGATAGCCATACTAGGAAGATCGTTTTTTTGCAAAAATAAAACAAGGTTAACATTAGTCCGTCTATATGCCATCTACTCTATTTTTAACCGATGGTGAAAGTATAATAAACTTTTTCAGTACTCAGAGTGGATTCAAGTGATCTGGGTTCAAATCTCAGTTTAGTCGAATGATTTTTCCATGTCAATATCGCACATTCGTGCATCTCCGCAATGGGTGACTCCCGTTAAAGTTCCTCATCCCGCAGATATTAAAACTCTGATCAGGTGGGAACCATAACGAAGTAGCATTGAAATTGAACATTTTATTACGAAGGAGGCACACAGAGGAAAACAACAGAAGAACTTAAATGCTACGGGCGGAGATAATTAAGGATTGGCGTCGTTCGCTGAGGAGTAAAAAGTTTAATGCGCGATCCAGGGTTGAGATCTTATGGCGAGTGAATTCAGAGGTGCGTGATCAGCGTGTTGGGTGATTTCGTTTGCGTCGAGCGTGACAGTCTGATACGTCAAAGCATAAACAGTGATTTCTTCGAGGGGTAGGAGTAAGGGGAAACGATATCTCGAAAGGTACGAAAGAGCACGCGGAATTGATTTCATTCATTGAAATGCTAAAATGGAGAAAATCCAATTAACCAGAGTGAAATATGAGAGTGAATATTTTTTTCAAACGGAAGAGAAAGATGATCTTACGAATTTTTAGATATTGATTCAATCATTTTTAAGGCCTCATCTAAAACCCGACACACTTGGCTCTCGATTAATCAGGCACTTAAAGAGAACGAAGTTGAGATTTCCAACTCCCATGTTTTAACGAGAAGTGTTGTGGCACGCTACGGAAACTGTAGGCACAATTCAATTCAAAGCATGCTATATAATACCTGAGGGTAATAAAAAAGTTTTATACAGTACATTGATTTTATACCATGGTAGATTATTTTCAACGTGATATGAGGTAGGTATGAACGACGGGATACAAGAATAGAACAGTGAGTCGAGAAAAAAAACATTATAATGCAGAATGAAAAAATAATGTCACTGTGTAAATCTTTCGTAAACAGAAAAGACTAGCTTGTAGGACATCCATTGAGGTATATGGGACTCCAAAATACATTACTAGAGGAATATCTAAGTTGGAAAAGATCGAGGGGAAGATCTCGACAGCAATTTGTAGAGTAGGTCACGAATAATGAGAGGTTGACTGGAAATCACTTCCATGATATCTTATATACAGTAATCTTCCGTTGCATTTCGAGATGATGTTCAGCACCATAGTTAAGGTAAAGATTTGAACAGACAACGGAATACGGAAAAAGATAGAAGAGGGTAGGCATCTTCTAATCCTCTTCATGAATCGGTCCAGTTTGGGGAGCGAAGGAATCATTTGAAAGAGCTGGAACAGCCAGAGAATTCAAACGGTTGTTGCCCGCAATTGACAAATTGTGTTCCAATGAAATGGTATGAGTGGAGGTGGAATAGTTAGGGACAGAAAAGTAGGAGAAAATACATAGATTATCATACCAAAGTTAACTATCCAAGGTATTGAAGGTAGTGTTGACTGGATTAAAAAATGTATTTCAGAGCGTTCCATTGGGTTCCATTCCTCACATATTGCACGCTTGGTGTGGAATCACTTCGTGCCACTCGCCAAAGAAATGACTTGCACTGTAATGCGTAGATGTAGATAAATCTTTAAGTAATCTGTTTATATAGCTTCTACAACGCATCATCAATGGCATGGGATGTAGGCGACAATGTACGTTAGGTATTGATCATATAAAAGTGACGACACCAACATTGTTTGGCAAGAAAGCTACGGTATTTCGCTTTTTACATGAGAAATTTCCCGCAGAACTTCCGAAATCAGCGCATATCGTTTACTCATTACATCATCCAGAATAGACATCAGAGGAAAATCAATAGACCAGAAATACCGGAGTACTGACATATTATCTACTCCTGAGAGTTTTGCCACCACAATGGAGGTCACAAGTGACTGGTGATAAAATATGCGCTAAAGTAAAAAATATAATTTTCCCAGAACTTACAGGATTATATTACAAACTTTGAATTAATGAAAAAGGATAATAAAATTAAGAAAAAGACATTTGGGAACGAGAGAGTATAGAAAAACTTTTACTCACATATATTCCAGAGGCTATATCTTACATACCCCGACAACATGGCATTATCTCCCATCTTGGGTGAGATATGCGTCCATGGCAGCCTACTTTATTACCTGTTATGAAAACTAACAGACATAAACTTGTAGGCTAACGTAATTTAATCTCATACACTCAACGTTCATGGAACAATGACAAATCTAAAAGGTGAGGGCACGCACTAAATTTAATCCAGCTCGTGGTGACTACAGAATCGACTTTTTTTTAGAACAGCCAGGGAGGGATAACTTGACGAATACTCGCAATTATTCACCGTAGCTCTCCTCACATTTTCCTCGGCCTTCATAAGCGGGATTACAAAATAAATGAGTGGCCGGGAGTCTTTACAGGGTGTTAGGGGTGAGGTTCAGAGAAAAGGGTGGGACCCTAAGACGAAGCGGTAGGAAATGCATAAAAAATGGGAGTCCTTTTGTTTCCACGCCCTGGAACGACTAATCAAGAGACTCCCCTCATCCCTCAAAGGGAGTTTTTTTTAATTAAAATAACCACTCACCATTAGGATAATACACGAGTCACAGGGATGGAAGGGGAGAGTTGAAGGATAGGGCAGGAGGAAGGCCTCAGAAAAAAGTCCAGCAGCTCTTTCGTATCTCTTTACAAACTTAACCCTTCCCCCACTCCGCTAGTTCCCTTTAACCCTTCCCCCTTCCTTCCCCTTTCCCCCATCCGGATGTCCCTCCTCAGTTCTCCCACACCCTTCCGCACAGAAATTCTCTCATCCCGCTTGCTCTTTTTGTCATACTGGAGGAAAAATTATGAACGCCATCTCGCTTTGCCGTAAAAACGCTCATAAATTTCTCACGGCTCTTTGCCAGTGTAATGATCTCTCTCTTGGGCGAGGCTCCTGCTTACACTCGCTCGGGCCCGCTACAGCACGGTGAGCGAAGAAGGGGAATGGGTTTGTTTTTGCGACGCGATTAATCTAAAAGGAGCGCTTGTGTTCTCAGCTCATTGAAATGACTCTAAATGCCGGCATTAAAACCTAAGTAATTGTTTCTACTGCGCTTGATGGCGGCTCGATCGAAAGGGGAAAACCAACTTCACTCTCATCAGTGCACGGAGGGTACCTAATTTAAAACCAGTCCTCAATATGTTACTGCCGCAACCAATACATTCATTAGGACTGTAATTTGTATGAAGGGTGGGCAACAAGTTCGTTTTTGAAGTGACAATAGGACTGCTGGTAAAGTGCCCTCCTGCTACCCCAGGGTCGCGGGTTAGAGTCCCGCCTGTGTTTTTCAGCTTCCAGTGCATCGATGCTTGTGAACGTCAATTGTTACGTGCTTTAGGTAAATTCCCGATGTGAAAGGTTTTATCGGCTGTTTTCGATGAATTCTAAAATAAATTAATAACAATAATCAATAATGATCCCTTAACTTTTCCGGGGTCTCTTTCGCCTGAGGCATTTGCGAGACAACAGTTTCTCAAGCTATTCTGTCAGCGTCTTCAGGTCGAAGGTGTCATTAATCGTTTTCTCCCGTTTTTACGAATAATTTTTTCCAAGTTTATTTAGGTGTTGCACTCTGATTGGTTGAGTCGCGGAAAACTCTTTTTCAGGCGCCGTGTGTAGTGATACGCGTCATCCCAGTTGAAATTCATGGACGTTTCCGTTATTTCAATGGCTTTCCTAATTTGTCTAGGAAAGTATTGGCTCTCTTGTCTTACAAATAACTCATGTGGAAGAAATCCCATAAAAATGCAGAGATTATCATTCCAGCGCCGAGGACGAGCAAAGTTACTATTTAAATTCATTTGCGAGTCATCATCATTACTTGGTATTCTACCAATTGATTGATAATTTCTTTTACATTATCTACTTTAACCTCTGCATTCAGGCGTCGTCTTTAACTATATTGCACTAAACCATCTATCTTCCCATCACCATGTCTATCTTTAGCCCTTCACGCTTTCTTCATCTTCTTATGTTTTCCAAGCTCTATTCTTCGCCTTTCGGGCGCCTGTTTTCTCAGCATTCTCTCCTCCATGACTCCTATGAATTTAAAAAGTTCCCTATGATAATGCCCTACGATAATTCCATCCGGCCGTCTCCTAACGTCTACCACACACTTATTTTCCTCTCTTAACAGTTTATACAGTACCTCATTAATCTTCCTTACAACCCAGCTCACCCACTCCATTACTCTCAAACCCCTCATCTTAAGAACTTCCAGTGGAACATACATCCTCTATCCGCAAAGACCAAGCATCAGAACTATATAAACTTATGAACAAAACTATGTATATTTTTGTAAAGATTTGCATGCATATTTTTAAGAGCTTCAGGACTGACGTTCCTAGCATATAATTTTAAAACAATTGAAAATTTTTCAAGAGCGACCAAACCTTATTTGGATCGTACTTTTCAGTTAAAATTCACAAAAATAATTGACTTCTTTCAGATGAACTCGAGCTAGCTCTATTTTCGTACAGCTAAATTTCTTCAAGTGCTATCATACACATTGCGGGAATTCTCAGCTGCATACAAAATAATGAGATTTCCGTAAATGATCTCAGTTGTCGGATGCCTCCCCTAATGACTAACTACTCTAACAACAGTAGCTACCATTTCCCGTTACACACATAAATTTTAAGTTGGGATTGCCATTAAGAGACAAGGTGGTTTAAATATATGTTAGTACAGTCCCTATTTTGAGCACGGGTCATAATACCACAACAATGAGCACCCGCAACAATAAGTAAAGCCATTGTCGTCCTAAGCTAAGCGGTGAAGTCCAAACGAATCCGATCGACCGGAACATTTTCCAATGGTACAGAAGAGGGCTAGGGCACGATAGAAAGGGACAGGGTTTAAGGGGGGCCGTATCCCTTTTTAAAGAGCACCAGTTTCCCTTCCTTCTGTCTCATGCGATTGCCCCTAGGAAGCGTGATGGGCTTTAAGGACAAGAGAGGCTCCGGCACGCGAACCGAAGGGACAGAGCTGGGATCATCAAGGAGGAGGCCGGAACGGTCAGCCTTACTCTCACACACATCGCTCGAAAAGGGCTTAGGTAGAGGTATATGAAGGCGGGCTACGCGCGTCCGGTCCCATCCCCCTCACCACGTATCTTATTAACGGCACGGAGGCTAATATATACCCATTACACACAGCCGAGATCCTCACGGCACGGCCTCAATTATACCCACGAGGAGATCAATGGGAGAAGTTACCGCCACGAGCGGGAAAGAATGACGAAGCCTGATACACTCACCCGAGATCCTGAATGACGGCCAAGTGGGGGGGCGGCACTAAACGGAGATGGGTTTTTCGAGAGGTTTCGACGGGTCACCGGAGGTGTATTAGGCATCCTTCAAGTCTTTGACGGTTGACCCCCACGTGAAGTGCGGAAGCAAGCTGTTTTGCTGCTGGGAGAGAGATGGAGGGCTGCTGTAGGGTAGGGGGAGGGAAGGAAGTGTTATGGATGGACTCCGTCACCGTCGGTTGCCCAGCCGGCGGCCGGCAGGGCAACGGCGGTCTCCCGGTGCCATTAATTCTCTCCTCTGCCTGCTTCGCCCTCGCATCACTCCCCCACCATACCCTCGTCTTCCCCGCTCTCCAAAAACCTTGCCGGTTCAATTACTTGTCGCCTGGTATTGTTAGCCCTCCACCGGACTTACAGACACCTAAGATCACCCGGACTACGCTCTTATGAGGTGCTCTACCGATTACCGCGGGGCTGGGTCGTCCGCAGCTTAGCCCTTTACTGAGGGTCAAGCCAACTTCACGACCGAAAGAGCTACTCTCCCGATATGAAAGTTTGTGGCGAGCTACGAAAAACATAACGAAACTTAATTATAGAAAAAAACACTTGCAATTCTTCACTAGTATATTAATTAGTGGAAAACTGCAACTGTTTTGTTTCTGTTATTATGTAACAGTTCCAGCACATCACACCTGAATCTGTATTTTATAGAACAAAATTTGTTTGATGACATGGATATACATGTTTGATGCGTTCATTGGATTAATTCACTGTCGTACGCGAGCTTCCGAAAATATCCCCACGAGTAAGTGGTAGCTCGCGATCGACGATTTACCGACCTTCGTCCTGCACCTACATATGGTTACAGCTAAAATAAGAATGATTGAGAAATAGACAAGAGTCGTGAAAAAAAACTCCCGAGAAACATATTCAATAGATTCGCTAGCAGCGAGACGGAAATAAGAAGCCAGCCAAGCCAAGTAAAGATGAAATCTAGCCAAATAAACGCCTTTTCGTTGCGAAAACATCAGCGAATGCACAAGAACAAGATCATTTTTTAAATATGCGCCGGTCGTTCCCTTATATATATTGGTGTGAAACACATGATAGTAACGGAGGCACAATTAAGATTAATTTGAACGGAGGTGCATGGTAAAAATACATAAAATCATTAGGGAAAGATAAACCAACAAAATGAAGAGGAGAAGAAAATCTCCGAAACATACAATGGGCGGCCACAAAGGCGTATTACAGAGCGTGTAGGGACAGCAGTTATGTAGAGGGGAGGAAATAGGGGAAAGGAATTGGAAGAGAAGAATCCACGAGAAGTGATATGAAAGACCACGGTGGATTACTGTCACGTTCTCTTTTCTTTGTCGACGTAAAGAGTTTTGTGGGAGGAGATATACATAGGTCTATCTATTTGTTAGTGTACCTTTCTCTTGTAATATCGCTCTTGTCAGCACAGTTGATGGTGTGGGGATAATATTTGAAATTATTTATTATCAATATTGCTTAGAGAGTATTATGCGCATACAAGTATTTGTCTATGGATTTTATTCTTCGTCTTCTTCACTTCATGGGTTATGAGGATACACATCCTGTTCCTAAAATCATCTTAGCCTTGGTAGACCAACACAGCGATGAATTAGGCTTATATATCAGAGTCAATTCTGGGGAGACGGTTACGCAGTATTCTACCTAAATGGTGCCCCCATTTTTCTTTACATTCTGTTAATTTTTCTTCTAAATCAAAAGGTTTTATATTTTCTTTGTTTTATAGTTTCTTATAACGCGCAACCTTCTACTATTCCCAGGAACTTCATTTCAGCTGATGTGAAGTTCTTTCTGTCTCTCTTTAAGAGGACCCACTCGCTACCGTACAGTACTACCTACCGGAAATGCCATCGTTTTGAAAACTTCAATTAATATTCCTTAGGATATTAGTTTCAATTAAATTACGCACAAAAATACTGTAAAACTCATACGACGATAATGACGCCCTCATATGAAATATCGGGCATGATACGAGTGAGAAGTGACAAAGCAAAAGACGCACCCCAAAAGCAGCAAATGAGTGTCGTGATCAATCCAAACCAACGAATCAGGTTAAATATCGCTCAGAGATATTGGAAGATCTTATTCAATAACTGCAGACGCCTATAACACACCGAAATCACTTGGAAAGTAAGGTAATGGATATCACAGGATTAGGGTCACCGCCTTTAATCTCAACAAAAGGGTTGACCAAGTAAGTGACATGTCCGAAGTTAATGACATGGCCAACGGAAATGGGCCTGCAAAGGATTTAGGGGGATATAGTGGCTAAGAGGATTTGAAAAGGCATCTTCTATTGAAGGTGGAGCTTTCTAGGAGGATTTATTTCCCGGGAATAAGGAAAAGGGTTAACGGGGGAGCAGCTGATGAAGCCGACTTTTTATTATGAGACTAATGAAATTACAAGCAAAAGATGGATGGCTGCTTGCTGAAAATCATATGTTCCTCAAATTCTATTCCTCATAATGACAAGCGTATCGTTCATCAAAAAGAAACAATGATGAAATAATCTCAAGACGTACCACCCTCATAAAAATCAAACTCGTATATCGTATTCGCATCTGCAAGGGATCGATTGTAGTAAGACCATTTTATGAAGACTTTCTAGCGTGGCAAGGTGCCTCATGCCCTAATAAATACTCTGAATTCTGAAAAATACTAAAAATACATCCCACTGCTAAGATTTTGGCCTGATGTCAAGTCATTATCGAATATTTTAATCGTATGTTTTGCGTCCAAGCAAAAAGTTCCCAAGGGATTCGGACAACACAAGAGTCCAATGGCGACAACATAAGGAGGAAATTTGCCGAAATTCCGCTGTTCAATTCCAGATTCTGGCTCATTTTTGTAGAATTTATACAAATCGTGGGAGCAATTGATAAAGGGAAAATCTACCGGAGAAGACCTATTGATGGAATGCATCAAGCAAATGATGAAGCATGCTACAGCGGAATGTAATAATACTACGAACAAACGGAGATAATTACCATTGTCGTCCTTTGAAGATATGACGGAAAAAGGTACTATCTAATGAAAACTCCTCTAAGTAGAATAGGAGCATCCTATATTATATTCTATAAGGTAATGCTACCATCTGCCGAAAGCAGTTTCCCCTCCGCTGGGCTTATTCCATGATCATAACTATATCTTAAGGACAGACATTCAACTTAATTGGGGTTTATTTTCCTGAACCTGTTTTTACAAACGGGCAATTGAACACAGCTTTGTCAACAATTAAAAGCAAAAATGGGCTGTCGTTAAAAGTTATTCAAGGAAATAGTCAGGGGAAGTTTTTTAAAAATGGTAACTCTACTTACATTTTTAATAGTGTTTACTCTGAATCATTATAAATTATTTGTTTAGGTGTAGCTCTTGAAAGTAATTAAGAGTATGACTGCTAATACGTTTTGTTTTACTCATTTAAAATTTACTTTCAAATATTTTTTATGCTTGAGCTTTTAGTTATGGATAGAATAAATATTTGCAATATAAATTTATTAATAACATTTAAAGTAATTTGTTAATTTTATTTACTTTTTTTAAGAAGACAGTATGCTTATTTCTCTAGTATTGAATATATTGTAAAATATAACAGAACCATAAACTGAAAAATGGACGAAAAGTGAATGAGAATAGTAGACATCAAGCATAGTAGATCATATAAGACACTGTCTCCGTCTCCGGCGTTACTCTGTGGAACTCCTTCATTTTAATAATAAAAAAGCACTTGGTTGTTATTCCAAACTTTATTTTAAGGAAACGACCCGGGTTTCAGCATATCATGCCATCTTCAGGAATCTCCTGAAGATGGCATGATATGCTGAAACCCGGGTCGTTTCCTTAAAATAAAGTGTGGAATAACAACCAAGTGCTTTTTATTATTAAAACATAGTAGATCAAATGCTAGAATAAGGGACGATGAAGGAATAGCGCGGTTAGGTGAAAAGAGAATGCATCGGAGAGCTGCATTCAAAGAATCATCGGATTCATCTACACACTACCATTGAGAGGCGTGTGGCAGCAGGTTTTAGGGCACCAGCCAGGGGAGGGGATTGGGAAAAGGAGTGGGGAGAGGACAGAGGTGAATCGTACGTGAACGATTTGCAATATGCTAGTGTCACTCTGTCTTCGTTATAGTCCCTAATGGTGTGTGGAAAAAGGTAATTTTTTACCCATCAATTCGGCTGTATATCTCCTTGATTTTATCGCTTCTATCAGTTCTATAAGTGCGGAATTAAAATAATATTCCCCGTATAATTCTGAAACTTACCTGATATGAAATTTTCAAGCAATCTAAGTTTCTGCAACGCCTCCCAACTTGGTCCCTTCCATCAGCTTTGTGACACCTTCTGTTCGCTCATAGCAATGTTCAACGAAGCGCACGACTTTCCTTAGTATTTTATTTACTTTGCGAATTGAATCTTTCTGTGCAGGGTCCAACATGCTCGCGGCGTGTTCGAGATGTGGCATCAACAGAACTAAATAGCATCTCTCTCTTTTACTTTTTAATCAGAGAACCTTCACTGTTCGCTTGATGATCCCTAGTTTGATGACTGATGATGACGAGACTCCAACGAGGGAAAACAAAAAAAGTGCGGGACATGCATTCCTGGCCTCCACGCCCAGCATTCGAATCCCTGGCGCATGTCGGAGAGGGGAACTGCAGTCGCGGGGACGAGGCGACATACGTTCACAAACAATCGCTCAAGGGAGAAAAAGAGAAAGGGAAGCTTATGAAAAGCTGACAGACAAACATTCCTGGAGTTTCATCCGGTTCTATGCAATGCATGCACGTGTATACCAACGTACTGGGGGTTGCCAACTGGGGCATTTTGATCCGAGAACTACGGGCGGAGCGATATTTTACCGGGCTCAGGGTTTCAGATGAATTTCTCCGGTGTAATGCAAGGTACGACACAGAAAATATGTATATACATATTTCCCTTTCGCAGATATTCCATCATTCCATCCATTCTGCTACGGAAGTTTATCAGAAAATGCTTTTTTAAATAAAAAAAATTCAAATTTTACGAGTTTTTCTCACACAAAAATGATATATTGGTCCAAATATCCCATTTCTTTGTCGTGTATACGGAAAGGGCCCCCAAAAGTAGAATAAACAACAAGTTCACTTTAAAAAAAATTAATAATTCAAAGAAATTTCCTCAGTTCAAGAAAGGACCCTTCGGTGTACAATATTACTATATGAAACCGATTTAGTTGGTTTAGGTGACTTTTTTTCGCATAGCGTCACATATATCTGGAATAATCCTTGAATTTCCATTTTCTACTGAGATTAGTTGTTTATTGAAAAAATTAACACGCATTTAATCAAATTATTACAACACATAAAACAGCTTTAACTTCAAACATTGTTAAAGAAGACACTTTTCTATTCCATAATTTATTTTACTCGAAATCGACCAAGATTTCGGCACCATGTACCATTATTTATTGCGTTAGTACCTTACTTATCAATGTTTGATGCTAAAGTTGTCCAAAAGGTTACACCTGAGACTTTCGCTAAAAGTTAAACTTCGTAACAACGGAGAAAAGGGCTGACTATTCAGAGTCTCCGGGTGGCAGACCAAAATATCCGGTTCGATGAGGACTAACAGTTGGTAACCCTGCTACGTACACAACGGCGCATATGCAGTAGACAATTGTCAATGCTGGAAAGGAAGGCTAGGCGACGTGCAATTTACGGATGCGTGGGAGAGCCTGGCACACAACACACACCTCGGCTACGACAGCGCCATTATATCATTGTGCGGCCGTCACGGGGATGGGCGTGTTGGGGAACGCACTGCGCCGGTGCAGTAAGACGGGAAAATGTGGATAAGGTAGGGGGGGAGAGGACAAGGGGCGGCGTTAGAGGTCGCTGCGCCTGCGCCACAGCTTTGCACGAGGGAGGAAATGGTGTTGTTGCGAAGGTATGCGAGCCGTCTGCTCGCAAAATGCGAAAATAAACCGAAATCTGAATATTATCGCCAAGGGATGACGTCAAGGTGTGAATCGTAACGTATTATCAGTGCGATCACGGATAATCAATAGATTTGATAGGTGGTATACATGGGAATCCCAAGTGTTTCGACCACCGCAAAGGGTTTAAATTTACTCAGATCAAACCCTCTCCGGGAGCGTGCTCAAGGAGTGCGTCAGAACTTCTGGAAAGAACCATGTATATTCATGAATATAACTAAGGACATTGAAATTGGTTCCGACTTTTCTGACATCTACCGCTAAATGCGAAACTGAATAAACGTAATTCGCTGGCAACACATTGGGTTCCAACAAGTCTTTAAAATAAGTAAATCTCCCGTTTCGTACACAAGGAGGTTTGAAAAGAAATGGAGGCGACATACCACTTGATTCTTGTAGCCAATTCCACCATTTCAGTCGGCACAGTTTAAGCCTCACTCTGGATAGCGTTTTCGACGGTAGCGATTGATTTATTTGATTGATTTTGATGATCGTCAGATCTAAGTTAAAATCAACCGGCAAAGCCAAGTTTTGTGACTTGTAGGCCACGCCTTCTTTGCACAAAATCATTCCCATGCACCCCCTTTCTTGCTTCACCTTCATCTATGAGCGTTCACAGCTATGCCGCCTCCATTTTATTTTAACCACCTTGGTCGTACAAGACACAAGGGGATGGATAACACCCCATCAGACCTTAATTCTACGACTAAGTCGGCGCACAGGCGGGACTCTAACCCGCAAAATTTGTCTCAGGACCGGCGTCTTAACAGAATGCCACCGTAGCCACCTTATAAGACTAAAAAAAGATGAACCGGCAAACAACTAATCAGCAAAATGCATCTGGCTAGAAAGCATATTACTTGACACATTACTTACAGCGAACGGTGTTCCAATGTTCCCCGTAATCCCCGGACTGCGAAGTGCCAAAGCATTCAGAAGCGTCGTGGAGTCAAAATAATTTATCATTTCCAACAACTATGAAATTCAATGGAGTCAAAAAATTATGAAAATATAATTTTTGGTCTCGCGCAGTTCCTATAAAAGTAGGAATTTCCAACCGCAGTAGACCTTGACGGTCGATACAATCTCGCTATCCCATATGTCTTCGCTATCATGCATTAAAATAGAGTTCCAGAGTTCCGCTTGTTTCCCCAATTAGGGATGAGTTCGGCGGATGAGGTTCCTGAAGTCTTAGAAGTACGTCTCTAAAGCAAAATGTTACCTTTGGCGACTAAAATTGGACTTCCCAATAACTCTTACTTGCAAACACAGGATAGAATTGATATTAACTCTTAAACTATAATTTCATGGTAATTAATCATCGGTAAACCATGAAAATCAACTTAATAAACGGGGTTTATATAATAATTATGAATTCAGTGAATGAGACCTTCAAAATACATTACTAACTATCGAGATAATTCAAAGAAATTACTTTAAATTTTCAGTCCTGCAAAATATTGAAGCTTGCGAGTAAGTATCACGGTCAAAATGTACTAACTAAGAAATCTTTGGGACAATAAAACAAATAAATAAATTCGGAGTATATAATCTCAACTTTCAAAATACTGGAATGGAATAAGATATGAAGAAAGAACAAATGAAGTGGGACAGACGGTGGCGTGAAGAAAGGGTGACACCAGTCATATATAATTCAAGAAAAGAGCAATTGACAAGTAAATTCAAATTAAAGATTTATCCAAATTGTCAATGAAAGCAATAAAATTATGACTTCTATGCATTTCGGTCATCCAGGTGGCTATCGACAGGGAGAGTTGCTCGTAAAATCTCGTAAACACGTGCGTGCTGTACAAAGTTCCAACTTCGTCTCGGACTTCGAGCTTCGGAAAAGTAGTTATCTATATAGAGATTTAAAATGAAAATAGATTATCATTGACACCTAGATTTTTCCACAAGTTGATTAATCAACTATACTTAAAAAGCTGACTACAAAAGCAAGCTAGTTAACGCACTGGTTTTAGCAACGTAATAAAAAAAGAAAAGTTCCACTGGTTCTACACTTCCACGTCAATCTCGAACATGGATATGGTGTTCGTCTAAGAATATAAGCCTCAGTTTGTGCGGTGCGATAACACCTACTAGTCATCAGGAGCACTTAGAACCCAATACCACGACAGATACAAGAGGGATATAAAGGTCTTAGGTACTACAACCACCAATATTAGACAAGGGTTTCAGGTGATCCAACTACTGAGATTTTATCACACCATCTAACTTTGGACCTAAATCTTAAGGACAAACGCAACCACCATGCCCTAAGTGGGCGCCGAACCTATGACAATTTTGTTGACAGACGGGAGCAATGTCAATGTACGCAGTTGGCAAGTCAAATACAACTGCCATCTTTCTACATCGACCGTGCCAATACCTCTACTGCAGGTAAAAGTAGACTTGGGTTCTAGGTGCGACATTTATCAGTGGTATATTAGGGTTTTAGGTGAACCAACTGCTGGTTTTTATTACACCAGCTAAATTAAAAACTCAATATTAAAGACAAACGCAACAACCATGCCCAAAGGGGCGAGAGTCTAAGATGGCGGAAGTTGAACCGGTGAAAATTAGGCCGACATACCGGAGCAACCACAAGCTAGCTAACACGGCCGTTAAGTCCAAAAATATCTTTAAATCATTCAACATCGACCATGTTATTGTGAAACCTAACGACAAAAGCCACTAACGAGCACGAATCCATTCAATTCTTGCAAAAGATCACAGAATGACCTTACCTCATGGTTAGGCCGAGCTGAACGCCAGTCGGAGGCTCCCTTCTCCTCCTAGTGACCCCGCCTACCGCACCGGCCGCACGGATTTCGAATGCGTGGGAGTTGACCCTGAATATCACATCATCATCTCGCGGAATGCCTGCACGAGGACGCCGCTAAGAGGATCCCTTCCTTCTGGACATCTGGAGGGAACATCCAAGTCGACTGCAGACCGAACCATCCACTGAACATAAGGCGTCTAACACAGCCGTGATTGTGTGCGGGGGACCCTAATAGTTGGGAGGGAGGCCACCTCCCTCCCTCCTCTCACCTCCTCATCCCACTCCCCCAAGCTGATAGCTAAAGACCCCTCCACCTCAACCCCCTCTTCCTCCCTTTATCCCTGTTTTTTCCCCTTCAATCCCCCCCTCACCTTCCACCTCCTGGAGGGCTCATCCCCCAACCCTTTTCAATGCACTCAACCCGCGATCCCCCACTCCAATATTCCCTCCCCCACTCCGCCACCCCCACACATTTCGTGCAAACCCTAGTTTTCTCGTGTGTAGCGTGTCAAGACTTTGGCCGAGAGGAGAGTAGACTGCGTGACGTTAGTGTAAGGGCTGGTGGAGGAAGGAGGTAGGGGGAGGGGGGTGGTGGGTGATCTTTAAGAAGGAGGAGGTGGTCTGGTCGGGAAAAGACGTGGATAGACACGCGAAGATCTCCTTTTGAGTGCGAGAGGGATGAAAGTGAGAGATATTTATAGAGAAAAAGCCCGCCCAAGACTGAGCTTTGGTTTTTCATTGTGTTTTTTTTTCCGATACGACCTTCGGGAACACAAGGAGTTTAGAATGAATTGGAGGAGACAAGCCCATTTAGCGCTCACAGGTGACGGCGAAACAGGAATAAGCAGAGGCGGGTTAAGGGCCTGGCGACCCGGGTGACTGTCCGGTTAGCCGTATCAGGGAGGGGGGCACCAATTGAGGTTCTAACGATCAATAGCATTGGCCTAAAATATTTTTGATAAATTATTATAATTCCAAATTATAGTTATACGATATAGAAGTAATACTGTTCAAAAATCAATGTGAAATCATGTCAAAAATTATGGACAGATGCGGGGGGGAGGGGGGGAGACAAATTGAAACCTCGTGGTGCTACGCATGAAATTGTAACAACGCCTTATTGCTCCCTGTGTATCAGACAGGAAATTGCACGCATAAGAAAGTGCTATGTTTCAAAATATGGGTCAGAATACTGCATGCAATGAAAATCTTCATCTGGTTGATTTACTCCGTTAAATTACACAGAGAGCACCACAGAATGAAAAGCATTCAGGCATCAATGACCATCTTTGCATCATCTCACATTTCCCATTTAATGTCATTTTACTAAGAGAAAATAAATTTGGTACAAAGTTACCCATCAAAGGGGATAAATTTCATCAATTTTGTAATATATTACGATAGTTAATGACGGTATTCCAAACGTAATAAAGCAATCAATAGTGATTTAAAATATATGAAAATTTCCAAAAATTTATTTCATAGCAAAATTACCACCCGGGCAATTTTTTACGCCCCATTCGTTAACAAAAAAAAACTCCGGAAAAGGGATGACAAGTAACCCCATTCTACGTTATCAAATCTTATTTAAAACTTTCCGGATGAAATCAGCAGACTTACCGCAACTCAAGTCGTCAAGGGGGGCAACTTTCTGCACTGGGAGCGTCTCTAATCTGCTTACGCTCGAAGAATTCTGCGACGTTTTTACGGGAGAGACATCGGCGTTTTAATATTTTTGTTGTCTCTACCAGCTTCCTGGGGAGGGTGGCCCGGATTTTGAGGCTCTGTCAGACGACGACCGGGTCAAAGCCATATTCGAGAAAGGCTCCAGGAATGCTCCGTCGAGCGACCGTCGCGCACTTGTTTTGCTCTTTTGTCTCGGTCCCTCACCCTCGTGAGCACAAACTGAAAGATGGCATCCATCCAGCGGACCCGCACGTTGAAAAGCGGCGGCGGCGGTCCCATTTAAGACGTGATATATATATAAAAAAATATTCCCCCGGCTCTTTTTGGCATAGCGTGACCACCAACACGGACGGACACCGCAGGAGCCACCGCTACCGAAATCACTTAACGGCATCGAAACATTTGTCTTGAATGGATTCAGTGTCCTCCTCGTTTAATCCCGGATCATCGAGCATTAGCGGAAGAAGTGGCCACCAGTGGTCATGGAAGGTCGTAAGTTTCCCGTGGACGGATTTTAGACGAGAAGAACCTCATTAGAAGTCGTCTCAGTCAGCCCCGAGGATATAATAAAAAAAGTAACGTCAAGGAGCCTATCGTTAAAGAGAGATTCCAAATGAAGAGAGAGTTGGAATACAAAGATTTCATCTCGAGGAGATAGATTAAATCCATTTTTAAAAACGTTTTATTGCCCTCTGCGGGTAGGATATGGAACTGCACTCATAAGAAAGAGGTACCATCTACATACTACCCTTCGATATGCTGCTGAGGCGTGTGACAGAGGGTTTTAAAGCACCTGCCATGGAAGGGGAGGGAATAGGGAAAAGAAGAGGGTAGAGGACAGGTGAATTGTATTTGAATGATTTGCCTTATGTTAGTTGCACGCTGTTTTTGTTATAATCACTAATGGTGCGTGGAAAAAAGGAACTTTTTTACCTGCCAGTTCGGGAATGTATCTCGTATTTTGTCTCTTCTATCAGCTCTAGAGATATAGCGCGGTGTCAAAATAATATTTTCCGTGTTGTACTGAAACTCGCTTGATCTAAATTTTTCAAGAATCCTAAGCGTAGCATGTAGCCTCCGAGTATCCAACGCCTTCCAATATAGTCCTTCCATCGGCAGTGTTATGGAAGCGAGCGGCTTTCCTTCGCCTTTTATTTCCTTGGTGAATAAAACCCTCCTGTACAGAGTTTTGTGTCAATGGATGGAGTACACTACTGTGTGTCATGATAATCACATTGCCATCAGGTTCGGCTCCATTTTACTACACAGGGTATCCTACAGAATAATATTATAATAGCATCATAGGATACCTTCGCATCATCAGATCTACGATATTAAATATATTAGTGAATAAAAATCTGATTAAATTCTAGCCGCTTCAGGGATTAACTTCCATCAATATTTTTAAAAATTAATAATACTTATGAGCATACTTTAATGAAAGTTCAGTAGTATTTATAATTTTATAATATTTAACTATTGCTACGAATAAATTCTATAACGAAATGAGTGACCGTGAATACTCACGTCCTTTTCTTCCTACCAAATTCCGGAAAACTGATCCAAATTATCCCCGTTCAGACGATAAGCTAATTCAGACGCCGGGTTTTCCTCCATCATTCCTCCAACTCATGAAACTTTATCACCCTTCGTCGTCCAAAGTAAATATATATCGTTTACACATTGCATAACAAATGAATAGTTGTTGGTTGTCTCCCCAAATAATCATCAAACCATATAGCGTCACGGAAATCGCAAACTAACTCCGGAGAGATCAACGAACAGATGGCGATTTCGCCGTGTATACATCCATGGGTTATATTTTGTGTTAAACTCCCTCGCACTGCGTAATGTCTTGGGGTGCCTTTTGTTTGACCAAATGGAAATCTGAGTGGCATAAAGGCACCTGCAAGCATGTTATCATGCAATTCCTCATACTAACGCAAGCAGAAAATTATGTTGACCATCCAGTGTTTCATTTTCGGGTGAAAATGCATGAAGATGAAATTGTCCTCTTCGGTGCCAGATAAGCGCTATGATTTTAAAACAAATATAACGCGGAGGTCCAGCAGCGAGGAGAATTTTTCGAGTGTGTTCCAATCCCTACGTGAGTTCCATGTCATGAGGAGGAGCACTTCAAATGCAGTGCTCGGCCACTCGGATGGGACGCTTATTCGCGGTTACCTTGGCATCTTTTCGCCTAGTACGGAGTTTATACCTCACTAGCACTGCAATACACATCTTTTCTCCCTTCTACATTACCTTCCACCCCTATCTTGCCTGCCGCTCAGAAAAGCAGACTCCTGAAGAACAAACTAAAATAGCAAATTGCATTTGAAGCCGTTCCCGAAAAATTCTCACATTTATCTACTAAAAATTACTTCGCAACCTTAACATTACTAGACATTGAAACTCATGGGTGGCAAGAGTTGAACTAAAAAAAAAGTCGGGCGCCGTTGAGCCAGGAACATAGCTGTGGGTTTTAGGGTCAATACGACAGCGTTTGCGGGCGATTGTCGAGGTGCTTGCGGAGGTTTATCGAAGCCGTCTCAAACGTTCCGCTACGAACATGACGGAACTGATCGATGATGATCAGAAATCCTTTCCGATGAGATAGCATTTTCAATGCTATAATGGGTAAGTCTCTTCCAATTTTTGACATTTTACTTGAAATCCCATTGTTTATATTTGATTAGTCTTCAAAAAATAATAAAACAAGATCCGTTAATTGGCTTGATATAAGCAGACGTTTAGTTAGGCCCGAAAAAAAGCGCGCTAGCACACCGAAGTCGTGAGAAGCACCGCGCGGAAATTTTTGCCCATACCCAAAATGGCCAAACCTCATAGCGGGACCTCGCCTGCGCCTCACGCATGAGCGGAGTCAACAATATTTTTATAATTCATTTATTCACGATGTTGCAGTATCGAAATGGTTCACCATGCAAACGTTACATCACCTTTTCACTCGCGGTACCTCATTGTCACGCTTATTGTTCACGTTAAAAGCAAAATTTACGTTTGTGACCCATATTGTTGCGAGAGCGAGAGTAGAATACTCCTGACACTTCTCCTCTACAATGTAAATAATGAGAAAGTGAAAATTAATCTCTTTCGCGTTTCTAGGGTGTGTCTACGATGTGTGCACAAATAACACATTAAGGCTTTTAGCTACTGGCGTGCCTAAGTCGCGCGACAGAAACTTCTGTATTTGAACTTTCTCTGGCTTCTACATGAGACCGCCTGACGCTTGAAAGTGCACTTCAAGGACTTTGCACGCCCTTTCGTTTTCCTCCGCGGCACGACACGCGAAGGACGCAGACTAACGTCCGTTCTCCATGCTACCGGATAAGAGTTGAATCTTGAAGCGTAACGAAATGAACGACATTATGGCTTCAAATACCAACGATATCGGTCAGTTACCGATTGTCAAACAATAAGATACCCGCTAATCCGATAACGGCAGTGCTATACTATAGGCTTTTAGGTATATTTCTTAGTCCATGCTTTTCACACAGGTATGTTGTCAGATTGGGTTAGTAATGTGAAGTTACATATGCGATGTAAAAAACTTGCATACCAAATAACAATAACAATTATTTATTCGTTCGTAAGTTATAAGGCATGGAACATGTCAAATCAAGACCAATAAAATATGACAAAGACACACAAATGCACAACAATACCCTGAGTTATTACAAAACCATGCAAGAAATTAGAATTCGTCACGTTTATCACTGAAGAAATCCTGCACATGATAACATATTTCATTTAAAAAAATAGCCATTAATTTGAGTTTAAATATAGACAAATTTAATTCTTTGACATGGCGAAGGAGATGATGATATGTTTTTGAAATGGAGTACGAGGTACCACGATGGCACTGGAAGAGGGTATAGGCATTAAGATGGACATTGTTTCTCCCACTGGTTGGGTGTTCATGACATGAAGCATTGATATAAAAATAGTGGGGATGTTTCTTCATAAATATAGCACCTTGAAATATATGCATGTCATTTAAAATCGGTGATATGTACGTTAGAATCCCCTAAACTACTTCTCTATGAAAATTTACCCTATTTTCAAATACTATCTGGGTTTTGTTTTCTTTTCTAATAGTTTGGAGGTATTCTACTTAGCCGTGACATAGTCTCTGTTTCCAGTTATTTCTCTTGACCTACTACGTGTCATGATATGATCCATTTTTTCTCGCTCAAGGAATACGGAAAACGAATTTAATATGAGTTTTTCTAGGCCTGGTTTTATAATTCGCGGTTAAAGTTAACCAAATGATGGTCAAGCCTTTTTCGTTAAATTGATATTAGCTGAAAGTTCGGGAATTGCATATAGTGTCAGACTGTCAGTCAGTTGACATGAGCGTCATCGATAAAAGAACACATTAACTTCGTTTTTCATGCTGTAAAAATATTTTGCCACATATTACAAAATCCGAGCCTTTATATAGTGATACACGATAATTTACGTTCATTTCTCATATGGAATATTGTACTCCATCACTATAAAGTCACTGCTGACGGAAGGAGTAAGCAAGAAATATCCAGAAAGATAAATCAAGCAAAAGTAGAAATAAACTAGAGAAAGAGGTGATTAACGTCACAACAAAGGCATTCTCAACTTAAATAATGATACAACGTTCAAAGCTTTCATATTGAGTGTCTTGATGCATGGCTCCAAAACATGGACCATTGGGATGGATGACAAATTGAGGACGACCGGAAGGCGTTCGACTTTAGGTGATATACGAGAATACTTAAAACTCAATGGACGGATAACTTCCTCAACGCTGAAATGTTCCAAATAATCGACGAAAAGCCTTCTCTTCAGAAAAGGTTGGAATGTAAACTAGAAGATTTGATCACATACATCCTACATCATGAATACTTGCTATATGCTATTATTATAAGCAGGATTGAATCTAGAGCCAACTAACAATAAGACCCCTTCGGAGGGATACCCCACCGCGGGGTATCCCTCCGCATGCTGGTAACCCATGCCATCAGCATGCTCGAGTCTGTGGTTCTTTCTGCCCGTACATAGATAGATAGATTGTTGTTGGGGGGGCCTTCGTCAGGAGCCCGGGCACTTAGACCTTTCTTGGTCCATTGTGCCAACCCCATGCCTGTCTGCCACTTGCAGACAGGGGACAAGAGCACCTCGGTAGAGGTATGGAGGACGGTCACCCATTCAACCACTGTCCGGGCCCAACGTTTCTTAACTTCGGTGTTCTGATGGGATTCTGCCCGTACAAGACTCGTATATTTTTGTTTGTGCCCCGGTCTGGTGAAGAGTCTGTCTGAGCCCCGGTCTGGTCCTTTCCTGTACCATCCTTCTCTTGAATATGGAGTACTGTAATATATAATTTTTGTTCCATTCTGTTTGTTTTTCCAAATAGTGCCGTTAAGGATATCAACTGCCTTGTTTGTTATTGTCGACTGGTTGTCGAACTTCATGTTCGATGCTCCTATTATTATCAATCCATAAATCGTCATCATTCACTATGAACATCAATCCCTAATAATTTTAACGCTATTAACTTGTTTTTATTAACACTGCCGTCCACTTCCAGCTCGCGTTTAAGTGGATATTTAGGTAAAGTAAATCATTAAATTTTTTCGTCCGATAGCACCATGTTGTAATGTTAAATGATACTGCATAAAAATGAATTATAAAAACGGCAAATTACACGAAAATAATGCTAATTTTTCCCACATTTGTAAGATATTTTGGTTTAGTCTTACTCTTTACGCCCCATGATATTCTTCTATATTTAGCAAAGAACGAGTTCGAGAGCAGCTTCAGACTTTTTTTTGGCATTCCTAATAACGATACCAAGTCCTCGTGCGTAATTGCGCTAATAAAATGGCGAAGAGGGTGGGCTTCGAAAATGTTTTAAGGGGTGGAGGGAAGCAGGCGTGTGTTTTAGTGCACCACCCCTCCACTCGGCCAATTTGGCGCTCCCAGCATTCGCCCCATGTCCTTTTTTTCTCTCTTCATTTCTCCCGAGAGCAATTTCTCACTTTTACACCCATTCATTACAGCCGTGCAATAAACAATGACTGCAGTCTCTATAACGAACGGAAGATTACCCATCCCCCACGAAGTTCATTTCCCGAATAAATGCTCATGAGCCATTACTGCACACAGAGAAGTCATCCTTTGAGAAAAGAAAGGGTAATCCATTCGTTAACGTAAAATACAACCTCCACCGCGTTAATTAAAAATCCTAAAAAAGCAAAACATACGCCTTCTACGCCATTTTCTCATAAAATCTCAGGAGTAAATCGTCTACGCAGTAAATAGTTACGCATGGGGTCATCTTGTATGGCACTACATCTGAACTGTTTGTGCTCCAACTTCTAAGGTTATACCACACTTCGCAAAATAATCTGATACGTGATAATTTAGCAGAAAATTGGTTCAAATTACAGTTTCCATTTTCCTTTCATGCGTTATATTTCAAATCACGTTTAAGCCCAATATTGATTACTCCAAGCCGATCATAACTGAATGTTCTTCGATAATTTCTCTCCAATCTAGAGAAAATCTTAGCGACACAATAGGTCACAACACAAAACGGTAGGACATGTACTACGTACAAGACTGAGCAATGAAAAGTTGAAGTAAAGACCTCAGACCGTCTTACTGTGAATAATTAACGAGGACGTTCAAATCCGGTGCAGTATAGGCCTTAACCTACGAGGAAGAAGTAGTCACAGTCACGAAAGAGTTGAAGGTGCCGCAAAACCGAATGCGACTTACTTCGCGTAAAATCAGAGAGTGAAAACATCTTCTTAAGTATTTTATAATGCGATTGAATAAGTAAGAAAATGACAGAATTATGTATTTCCATAACTTAAATATGCATCTTCACTCACATGAAAAGTCCAGGGCAACTCATCAGGCTTCAACGACGAAATAATAAACCACAACCTCACAGGGAAATATAAAAGTAACATTTTTTCAGAATAATGTCTTCGGTTTTGGGCGTCAAAATACGGAATTTCTCCATCGCGATGTGGGAAAAATACAAGTTACTCCGTAAGTTCGTAGGAGAAATTCACTTTCATTAAACGACGTAGGTTTCATCAAATTTTTGCCTACTTCAGGTGACATTATTTCAGTTACTACTAGCTTTAGCAAGCAGAAGTAAAGGAACCCAGAGATGACCAAAATTTACTGTAACTGCAATAAAGTGTGTCGTGCAATAAAAAATTTTAGTGGAATTCAAAAAATTGGTAAAGACTATAGTTTTCTCCCTCATTTCTCCAAAAAGTAAATCAGAAAGATAAATATTCATGAGCACTCTTGAGTAGTTAACACTAAAAAAATATAATGCATGATTTGACTGCTCTGACTCAACTAAGTTGATACTAAATATGCAAGATCAAAGATTATATGAGAAAGCTCATAAATATAATATTTTCATTCAAGTAACTATAAGAAACCATAATAGCTGCAATGAGACTTTTAGCTATGTTTGTAGTTTAGTAGAGTAGCTACTTCGTTGATTTGCTCCCTAGCGCTTGTTTCTTAATCAGCTGCATAATACTAACAGCACGTCTCGCATTGTTTAACTCTTGTGTCTCTGTGCATTTATGTAGTTGAAAAATACTTAAATACACATCGTTTGTCTATTAGTGATAGCAAACCTACAGTATAGTGCATGTTGGTGAATTTTCACTTGCTAGAAAGTATTTGTAGGTTTTTGCAAATGCATTAACAGTCGTAGTTTCATTAACTTCATAAGAGTATAGTGTAGTGCGTGTTGATAATGGCTCACCACCTGCCACATACCCTTGAGGAGCCTTGCAGGGCATTATGTAGATACTTGTTGGAAAGCCTGCTGAAACAGGCTAAACTGTTTGCAAAATAGCCAAAAAATCATGAATTAAGTAAAAAATTAAATAGAAATTAATGTGTGGTTTACTTTTTATTAAATAATTATTAAAATAACATAAAGTTATGACAGTTCCTTAGAACTATTTAAATTTTTTTTAATGATTCGTGAACTTTGATAAATTCACACGCCCGCGCCATGTATCAGTTAGTGGAGAACATATATGGAAGCTCGCTTGCCATCTATTGACACACATCTGAATCACTATGCCTAGCAACTAAATCATACGTACGTACGCGTAGCCTTTTATATAGCAGATATTTATAAGTGTGAGAGGAGGAGAACATTTTAAGCAAACATGTCGCAACCAAAACCAATGGATACGGTGTAAGGAGAACATTTTCAACCACTCCCCACAAATCTCTAAGAGAACCCGATCTTCATTTCCGATGGCCAACACGAGCCAGTAATACTGATCCGAGAGGGGGCTTTGCCGAGTGTCACAGCAGATTGCAGTTTTCGCAGATATCCGCGCACGGGGGAGGGGAGTACATGTGACAAAAGCGGTCAATGAATTTCGAAGAAGTTTGAGAGGGCTTTAAGGAGTGCCGGAGGAGGCGGTCAAATAAAGAGCGCATTTACCAGAAAATACGACTCCCATTATTGCCCAACTCGTCACTCCCGTGACAGCGCGGGCATTAGCCGGAGTTCACCCAACCGCGGTTAAGAGGACAAGAGGAGAAGAGGATGATCAAGTGAAAGGAGGGGAGGGTTTTTCTGCGGTCAAAGGGACCACTAACGTTAATGCCTTCCTATTTATCCTCCCCACAGAACACTCGATTCTCCAACCACCACCCTACAGCCAACACCACCCTTCTCTTACTTCCTTTTAAAAATCCGAAAATCGACCGCACCCTCCTATGCCGGGTAGTAAGGCGCCTCCTTTGTCCGGCCCCCTAAGAGTGGCCGGTTCCACTTTCCGGTTCATTCCGGCCCTGAATAGGGGCTGCCGAGCCGGACGCACGCATAAAGACGCCAACCCCTTCTGCCTCATTCACAACGAACATAGGAACATAGCTCAAGAACATAGCGTAACTTACGGCTCGGTCACATCGAATGTGAGAATAATAACTTAAGGGACATAATATTCAAATTGAAATATGGAACGCGGTGTGATCCCACACTTTTTAGTACTAATCGACCCAGGTTTCGGCATATTATGCCATTTTCCAGGAAAATGAAAATAGCGCATTATGCCGAAACCTGGGTCGGTTAGTACAATAACGTTAGTACAAATAATCTCCTGCATGGAGAAATGCTCTAAGGCGTGTAATGAACACTGACTCCCATGCTCAAGTTCAATCGCATTTAGGTTGCACTCAGAAGTTATGTTCTTGAGTACGTTCAATGTAAACCATTTTAAGTTACGTCCTAAAGTTGTACTCGCAGTAAGCAGTCTCAAGTAACGTCCTTAAGTTATGCTTAATGTGATAAGTATTAAGTTTCGTAGAAATACGAACCATTTCGAGTCACGTCCTTCAGTTATGTTTAATATGGGCCTTCTTAAGTTACGTTCTCACATTCAATGCGAACAGGCCTTTATGGATCTGTGTCGGTGTCATTAAGGAGGAGAGGAGGTGGTTTAGAGAGGGGGAGGCGGGGGAAATGGTGTTTCACAAAGGAGGAACGGAAGGCCTTCCGTGCCTCCACCTCTCCCCCTATTACCACCCCCAACCGCCCTCCCCTCCTGCGCCCATTTCCTCCCCACCCCCTCCCTTCACCCGCCCCGGTCGCCGTCATCATCAACATCATCCTTTCACCCCCGTGCCCGGAATGGCGGCGATGGGGAGGGGGGGGTAGGTTGAAGTCGTCGACTGACAAGGCAAGGCAGTTCGTCCACCCCATAGAGAGCTCCCCCACCCGCCTCCGAAGGCTTTCGCGAAGGAAAGGTAAGTTTGAATGGGTTGGAGGTAGGAGGCCACGAGACAAAACTGTTTTTGCCAAAAGTTAACCAAGATCCCTTCTTCTCCACTGGCAATTTTAACCTTGCGGTACCTGTATCACAAACTTACGGGAAGCTGAAGAAAAAAAAGTCATATGACGTAAGCATCGAAGTGCATTGCGACTTCCTTCAAATAAATAGAGTTGTATTCGGGCTGATGCGGTGGAATTAATTCATTAGGAATAAAATTGCTTAACAGTTTTCTACTTTCCAGAAAGTGGAAAACTGCTAAGTAATTTTAGTCCTACTTCCTTAAAACACTCGAAGCATGAGGGTTAGATTTTTATTCAATAAAAAAGGTGTGGCCGTCGCAATATGGCCGACAGAAGTGGAGCACTGAGTATGGATATGACTGGCAGTGGGGAGTACACAGTATTATATATAAAAAAATAAATAATTAAATTAATATTTCTGAAAATATGGATATGAAAATTATATTTACACAATGATAATTACATGAAAACACGGACTTTAAATATTCATATGAAACTTCACGATTTCCCTCAAGTGATAGTATTGTACATTTATTCGAAGCGCTTTTGCATACGTAATCACGCAATGGCTCAACGTATTTGTCCGAGAGTCGGGTGTCGAGTAACGCTAGACTTTCGCGAGATTAACCCCCTTCCATAAGAATTGCTCCACATCAACGTACTATTAGAGACTTCTGAAGAGGAGAAAAGCGAATGCGAACATTTGAAAAATGGCTACATTTTTTTAGAAGTAACACGAGATTCGCACACTTAATTACTAACGGCGACATTCAATAAACACAAGCCTGGAAGTAAGAAAGCACTTTCTCAAGGCATATATTTGGAGCATGTTCTTATTTGGCAGTGAAGCCTGGAAAATAATAGCAGCTGAGAAAAATGGATTGGAAGCAATGGAGATGTGGTGTTACCGAAGAATAATGGAGAATAGATGGGGAGAATCACCAACGAAGAATTCGTACGAAGAGTTGAAGAGAAAAGAAGTATAACTAAAACTCTGAGAAGGATATCAGATAAACTTAATGGACACATTTTGCAACAAAATAGCCCACTGAAGACAATAATGGAAGGAAAATTGAATGGGAAGAATCACAGATGAAGAGCAACAATGGAATATATCAGTAAAATTATGAAGGATGTTAAAGTGAAGAATTATGTAGGAATGAAGCAGTTGGCTGCTAGGAGAGTGAAGTGGAGAGCTGTAGCAAACTAATCTTTGGATTGATGATTACTGATGATGATGAATCATTTCTTAATCAATTCACACAACCAGTCTGCAAACATTTACGCTATCCATTTAATCAATAAGATAAAAAATACAAACGCTGGCATATAAATTTACTGGGCTAATAGAAAGTTTAGATGGGCAGGAGTTTGATATGAATTTGGAAAGTTATAGAATGTGCAATCAACGCCCGACAAATTTTATCTCATCTAACCTAGGAAATACGACTTCCTTTCGTAATGAGAAAATTGCTATCCAATGTTACGGAGTAGAGATAAAGCAAGATGTGAATCATTTTTAATGAGTTACTAGTTCCAAATCAGAGTATGCTAGCTTCCAACGAGTTCCACTAGATATCATTCTATGGAGCGGTTATGGATTCGGAAAATTGAGTGGATTAAATGAGGACAGCACTGAGAAAGAAGAACAAAAGAGTTAGTGCAGTGTGTAGTTACTCACTAATCTTGATATCCAAGCAGTATATTTACAAAACAGACTGATTGTTGTTTAAAAATACAGGTAATCTGGGTGAATTTTGAGCACCACGAACGCTGAAAGATATTTTTCCCAATATTAGCTGACATTCATTAAGATAGATTTCTTACTTCAAATGGCTGCAGGAAACCTGGCGCTGCTTAACAATTTACAGGAAAATCTTCATGGAACGATTGATGATTTTTTCAGATTCTGTTATACAGATGGTCAGTTATAAATTCTTTTTTCTCAGAACTTATTGTAGCCAAGTTTAAATTTTCATTCATTTCCTGGACTACTTCATCCACAATCGTTTGGCTAAGGGTATGGAAAACCTAAGAAAACATCTTTAAAGAATAGATATGAAGCCACTTGAACTTGAATAAGTAATCAGAAAAATGTCAACATCCCATCACTTTATAGGTCGTTCGAATAAATTTAAGCGAAAAATCGAACACATTAAAAAAGAACTGGAGTCAAGGATATATTTTTAAAAGGACGCTATACTTGTAAAAATACTCTTCCGTAGTCGTATTCATCTTAGACAGGTAATGGAACGATATCGCAGGCCAATAGCGTCATCATGCTTTTCGTTTTGTCTCACTCTGTACTCACCAACACATAAATGTAGGCCCAGACGGTACACAGGGACCGATTTGATGAGGGACTGGGGTGGCTTTCGAAAATCGGGAGAGGAAAAATGGAAAAAATGTGCTTAGTGATTTCCCGCCGGAACAGTCCCTTATCTTTTACCTCCTCAGCCACGCTTGGCGAACGTTCTGTCAAAGTGACACAAAATCAAAAGGCCAAGGAAGGGTAGTTCGTGAGCCTCCCACTCCCCCACTGCCACATATCTCACACGTCAGAAAACTTTCCCATCTTCCCTTGAATTTTTTTCTGCTTTCAACTACGTTACGCAGACTTAAGGTGGCTGGAGCGGTAATCGTGAGTCGTTGGAGGCACATTCTAATAACTTTTCAAGTAAGTCGAAAAAAATATTCTTGGACCACATTTCACCCACGTACACCTGTTTATACGTTGGAAATCACCACAATGCAGTAATATATATGATGCAAGAGTTATATTTCAAATTTTCGCCTTAATTAAAGCATTGTTTTGACTTGGATTTTCGGCGCGAAATTCGAAATTTACGCGAAAATCATATCTAAATACGCTTTTCTTACTCGGTATGATACCTTGATATTTGTTGGAAGCTATTATAATAATATGAAACTTACTATTTCGCATTTAGGAGAAAATCTGTACTTTAGTAATAGAATTTTTTCAAAATATATGCCGTGTTCCATAAGATTACTTGTTAAAATACCATTGAATTGCCAGGAAACCAAATGGGTAACATGCAGTTTTTTTAAATTTTATCGATAGGTATTACTAACAAGGATACGTATGCAAAGTTTCACGCAAATCTGTATACAAACAAAAATCGCTCCAGCCACCTTAAGTGAGGAAGTTCTGTCATTACTGAACACGTTTTATCTAGTAGCGTACTCGGAACCATTGAGATAACGTTATCTCGCTTAAAGCTTCCAAATAACACGGTACTTCCTAGAAAATACGCTCAAGAAGAGATATGACTCGGTGCTTTGTAATGACTAGGTTAGAGTACGAGGATAAGATTACCGGCGAGGATGATTAAGTTATTACTAATCACATTCACCGCAAACAAGAATTCACGTACCAGGAAGGGAAGGACAGGAACGATAAAAAACTGCCAATCACCCAACCAGCCTAAAAAAACTACAATGTACCCTGCTGCGTCGAAACTGCCCCACGTAAAATAAATAAATTGAAAATATTATTTTAGTTTTACTGATTCAATAACGCTCTTCAAAAGGTTAATACGATTTTGTACACCACTAATCATTATGTTTGTTCCCTCATACTCAACTACTGGTGAATTGTCAATTCTACAAAAAAATACGCTGTCTTTGATTTCATAAGTTGTATAAGTAAAATCCGTTGTCTTCGGCGTGACTCCATGTAATTTTCTCAGCATTTTGAATTAGATGCGTAACTTTGAGTTGCGTTGAATAATTTAAGAGTAACATCACCCGATGATGACGTGCTACGTTCAAATAATGGTAGTGTGTGAAATAAATTTATGTGGAATTACAAAGTTACTTTCCTCATTCAAAATGCTGTATAAGCAATATTATGTCGGTTGTAGACATTTTAAAATTTTTTTTAAGTAAAAATATTTATAGAAATAACCTGATGGCACGGCCACAGGGATTTTCCTTCGAATTTGCGAATATCAAGATTTCCCTGTCCACTATATGGCAGGATAAAAAACTTTAATTTCACAATTTCAAAGCCAAATAAAATATCCCCTTAACTGCTAACGTAAATCCGCGTTTTTCCATCCAAATTATTCATGAAAACAAATCCGTGATCATTAATGCACGTTCCTCAACTGCTTCGTTATGAATTCCGGCTATAAACTTCCTCCGTCTGGGGATTGAATTTACATTCCAAGAACGCCGAACGGCCATTTAAAATAATAAAGGAAGTTTAGAAGAAAAACTGAAAACATTTTTATCAAGAGAAAGAAAATCATTTCCCCATCCAGCACACCTTTCCATAAATACGACACATCCGGAGGAATCCATCTATATTTTTGCTTAACACCGTGAGGAAATATGGCAAGTGTTTGGACACCAACCACTTTTTTTGCTTACGCGAACGAGCAACGTAATCGGGAAATACGTAAATACGGTGAACTGAGGTTTCGATAATTTTTTGAATTATCGAGGTTTAAAAAAGCTAAAACTCGTAGAAGAAGTACGCCAGTTCTTAGCCTAATTGCTGCTCTGAGTAAACACGGAACTAAATAAAAGAAATACTGGAACTTTTGCGGCTGTTGTGTCGTAAATAAAGTAACTGAAAATGTTATAATGTGAAAAATGACAGGGCTATTCTGATATACATCAACCAATATTATGTGATTAATTAGTACTGTGGTGAAAGCCATGTTCACCTTGCTGCGATTCCGTAGTGGTCACGAATTGTAAGGGAAGTGGTAGTATTAAAGCAGATCGGTACTACTGTCTTCAAACACTATGGCGAGGAAACAGGGTAAAATAATTTCTTCGGAGACAAAATGAGCTGTATTCCATAGTCCTCTCCTAGAAATCTTCAGATCGATTAATTTCTTCGTGAGTTAAGAGACTTCCATTCCAGTTTATGGAATTACATAGTAATTATTTTTTGGTGTTATATTGAATAGGATCGGTTTAGACGGTTCGTTGTCACTTTCCTATCGCTCTTTATCTGGTCGATTCCTTGCATGATGCTTCTCTCCAGGCATACTTTCTTCCAGTCACCAATACATTCTAAAGTCTGTTACCCTTCAATTTTAAATCCATTGTTAGAGGGTTGACTCGGTGGAATCTGCCATCCATTATTATAGAAATAAACTAAGTTCATTCCATATGAATTTTATTTGAAAAAACAGCAAATAAAACCAAAATGGCTTTCTAAAACAATGAAGGATGACACCTTATCGTCGAAAACCAGGTCGCGTGATAATTTGGTTTCAAAATTAAGTTCTTGTGGAATAACTAAATTAATTGAAGTGATACAGGCTTCCTCCGTTATTAGATGGAGACTTTATCTTACATTTTTTGGGTTATCTTCCGCGCTGTTCCATTTCCTGGGTAATGTAGCGCCGGCTATCTTGCAGGTTTATTCACCAACAGTCGACCGGAAATGAAGAAGCCTGCAGAATAACCGGCAAAAAATTGTCCAGGAAATGGAACAACGCGGCGGAAAACCTGAAAAACGGAATATACAACCTCCGACTATGCACATTTCCGTGATCAAATTTGAGTTTTCTCATCATTACTCCCTTTTATTAAAGGGTTAAAACTATTATTATTAAATATTAAAGGGTTAAAATATTTTAAATCTAAGGTATATAATCTTCAAATGAATCCAACCCCCTTGTGAATTGGTTATGATACGTATTTATATAATTTTCTATACTATTGAGATGTTACGTTCATAATTGCTATTGCTAAATTCAATGGAAATTATTACATTGATGTATATGATATGGATCTCACAACGAGATTAATTGTTTGTTTGATTGATTGTTGTTTGATATTTTTAAGGTGTTTTATGTTGTCAATAGTGTTTTGTTCTTAGAGGACATTATCCTAGAACAATGAAAACTTTTTCAATTTTATCAAAATGTGGAAGATCATTTTCGAGCTTTACCTATTTATTTGCTATACTATTTCCTTTCTCTCATCCATCCGCTGTCATACGAAGTACAATTTAGCTCCTTTTCGGAACTCCTAACAAAACTTTCACCCGATAAGAAGGAAAAGAAAGTGGATGAGATGGGATTGGGAGAGGGGAGGGTGTGAAAGACTTGAGGAGGAGGGGAGAGCAGAAGCTGTCTTGGGAGGTGTGCAAGGGTCGATAGGGAAGGGGAGGAGGAGGAAGAATTGAGAGGTGCGGTGGGGAGGGAAAGAATGGGAGGGTGGCCGGGGGGGGGGAGATGGAAGGGGAACGGACCGGATGGCGGCAGAGGCGGGATCAATATGAGAAGAGGGCGAACAACCCTAACCCCTCCTCCCCCCCCCCTCCCAACGCCTCCACATAAATTTCCCTCCCTCCCTCTTCACCCTCCACTTTATTCCTCTCTACCCCTATTCCTCCCCGCTTTTTCACCCAACCGCTACCCATCTCATTTGTTATCATTCTTACCGAATAATTCATTCTACCTGGTTCTTGGGCATGTCAAAAAATTGTGATCCTTCATGCTTTTGATTACATCTATTATATGAAAAAGTTTATTATTTATAATTTTGTATTTTCTCCAATATTTTTCATCCAAAATATCAAAAAACCCTGCTAGCAAAAATTTTACTACTTTAAAATGTGGGCCAGTCTTCTTGTTTACAAGTAATAGACGGTTTGTTAGGGTTTCTAGTAGCAAAGGTTACATCAATCTTAGACAAACAACATACATGCCTGAGGAACTAACAATCTCGACCTTTGTTCGCGCTGCCGACCTGGATGCCATAGTCAGCTTTGTTTTCATTCTTCTCAAGTAATTAATTTTATTCGATTCTCCGACGTGCTCGACCATTGCTTAGCTATGTATTCACTTTTTTATTGTTATCCGGTATCTTCTATGGCACGCCAGCCATTCTCTTTTTCAAGCTAGAACATCTTTCAGGTTTGTAAGCAGCCTTTGCCAACGATAGCAATGACGTTTTTAACGACACCAAACTGGGGATACGCCTCCTGTTTTCTGTTTTATATTCACCCAGATGCTATGCCGTCGTACAAAAATATTTCGTTCTATTTCCTTCAAACGAGTTACCATTTCAGCTTCAAGACAAAATTGGCTCGTAAATAAATTAATTCAATTAATTTCTACAGCAGACGTGAAACATCACATTCTATCAATATTTGGCGTTTATGCTATAGCATTTACTTACATTCACCAGATCTATACCAAGAAGAGAGATTTGTATTCCTACTGGCCTTCAACAAACAACTTGAACCATTTCCAGTTATTTCGTCAGTTACAAAACCCTTTATCTTTTAGGGTATTTTTGACAAAACTATCCATTGTATATAAGGTTAAATATTCAAACTCAATAAATCTACATTTTCTCGAATCCTCACAATATTCCATCAACTATGTTGAATACTTGGACGAACATGAAATTGATGGCAGTGGGAAAAGAATAAAAAGAGGTTTTATCTATCAATATACCGTGTTACCCCTCTACCTTCCTCTACTGATCCGTTGAGCGACCCCAAATCAAACCGAAACTAAAATACCAAGCCAAATCGTTTTACAGATATGTCAGAACACAGCCGAATCCACCGACCTACACGCAGACGCCATTTAATGAACACCCGCCTCATCCCACCTCCTTTCTTTCCTTCGAATTTTCTTTTTCTTCTTGCTTTCCGTCGGAGAGAAATCGTTGCCCGTGCTCCCTTTAACCGTGGTCAATGCTCACCGTTCCTCGGCCATCTTGCTTTATTATGGAGGTAAAGAGGAGAATGGGATCTCGCACCCACTCACATTTACACGCACACATACAATCGCTCTCGCCATTAATCTTGATCCCCCTTCCTGTCCGCATGAATAAGTCCACTCGGCGGTCGAGAGCAGAAGAAGCTGGCGAATAAAGATGTTTGCCATTGGCGACTCGAATTCTGCTCGCGAGGGGAAGCGGCGAAGATTAATCGGTTGGGATCAATTTCAATGCTTTTATTATCATCAAGAAAGGCACAGTTCATAACGCGCTTTGGAGTAGGTTTAGGTTTTCTCACAAGAGGCTATCAAGCAATCAAATATACTCTGCATATCTTATGAAGACAAATTGCTCCGACAGAACGAAAATAAATGTTTGCTAAAAATAAAAAAATCACAAAATGAAATGAAAAACACCGAAAAAGTTCAGCTTTGGCACAGAGTGTTAAAAATCTAGTCTCAAATACCCAAGGGCAAAGCATTCATCAATGATTTTTAATGAATGTATCTACGGCATTTTTAAAATTTCTAGTCATGTACTCTTTTTTATGCTGAAATAACGAAATAAAATTAGCATACTCAGCTTCTGCTAATTTATAAATAATATTAATGTGTTCACCTGTAAAGAGGAAGCAAATATTGGTGAAAATTGAGTGTTTCAGAATCTGATATACCCCACATCCAAAGACCTTAACGTAAATCAGTAAAATTAAAGCGCAACTTATTACAGGGTATATATATACATGTAATACATGTGAAATTCCTCTATATATATACATGTGTATATATATATATATATATATACACACACACACACACACGGGTAATGCCATTGGAACTATTTTATTGTTCCCACAGGTTTACACCAATATATATATATATATATATATATATATAGATCACTCGGACAATATGGGAGAGGATTGAATGGATTCATTTTCAGTAAGAAATAATCCCCTGAAAGGATTAACTTTATTAACAAGTTAATTATCATTACCGTCAAAGCAGTTAGTCTGAGGCAAACTTTGAAAAAATTATAGTTATGATCGTGAGTACGAATTGGCCACACAAGAAATGGAGTACTTTCTTGAGAGATGTTGAAATAAATATAGCATGAGTAATGAATGTTTACTAAATGAGTGTATCAAAGGTAAATACTTAATTCTTGCCGCGGCAAGCACTTACTAAATGTACTTGACATACGGTATATTTCTTGGACAGCACCTTCGGTTTATCAGCGTTAGGACTGTAGGCAACACCAAAACCTTGAAAAATTTGTTTTACTCGCGTGAGAAATAAGAAAACTTCTACGACCATATCAGCAACGCAGGGGAAATTCCTCTTAGTCCACTCGCATTGAATCGGGAAATTTCCCGTAGCAGCACCGTGAGGTGGTTTAGCGCAGGTAGTCAGCCGTAAGCAATCAAAAAACCGATTCAACTTTCGGGGTAGATCGATTTCTAAATGGAACGATTCGCTGCCACAACCACCATCAGGAAGAAGACCGGGTAAAGTTAAAGAGTTTGGGAGGATAGCTTTCGTTTGGTGCCCTAGCGCGCGGGTAAGACAGGGCTAGGAAAGGAGTCACTCCTAGTTTGTACACTCAGCACTACCCATGCATACATACCCATTGCCACATTTCCTTCACGGAGTATGCACCGTCTAAGAATTATGGGATCAAACAGAATCGCACTTTTATACCAAATTTAATGCACAACGCACTTCAACTCACAGAGTCATCATCAGGTGTAAGACCTGGTAAAAGGGGTATCTAGTCTATCAGGTACAATTTCCTGTATCCGATGATGACTCTGTGAGTTGAAACGCGTTGAACGTTGTGCATACAATTTTGTGGAAAAGTTCGATTCTGCTTAATTTCATAATGACGAACTTCCACTAGATGAGCCAGAATCTGTTGAACGGTCCAAGAACTTAGATATTTCAAGGCCTAGGAAACTGGCCCGTTTGTAATATTATCCTCGAGAATACCATATCCGTTCATACCTCTCTCACTTCTCTTACATTCATTAATTGCTTCATACAAGCTCTCCTATTCCCAAGACTAATTACTAGTATTCTTCCTCATAGGAGTCTCTTCCAACACATTTACCCATGACTTCCTTTGTTTACCTCATCCTCTCATACCATTCACTCCTCTCAGAAATCTGTTTCGTTATTGGACTTTCATCTATTCTAGCAACATGGCCAAACCAACCAAGTACACTCCTTTCATATAAGTTCTTTACTAGAGCATTCAACACACGTTCTGTCATGACCCAATCGTTCCTAACCCTATTTATTCTAAGTTTACCGCAAAGAGTTCTTTGTTTTGGCATTACTAGTGCATTTAGCCAACAATAATAATCATTTTGGTATTCTCAGGTTTCACTGCCATACATTAAGGTTAGGAGGAAAGCGCTACAAAACTGCAGTTTTCGCTTCCCTAGAAAACTTTCATTCATTGGTACTCGCCACATACTTCCTTTCCTTACAGCATTCGTGCACCTCTTAATCCCCATCTATCCTTCCATCATTTGTAAACATTCGGGCAAGGTACACAAAATCATCCACTTGTCCACTTAACCTCTTGTTTATGTCCACGTTCAAAGGTACAAGTTTTCCTAATAGTTTCTCTTACTGGGCGGCCTTTTCTAAATATTGTATCGCGCAACAGAGGAACCGCGCGATTTTTCGAACGCAATTGTTAGACAGTCTTATTTAAGAACGGGTACTTTTGTTCTTAAATTTGTTCGGAAGCGACCAATCAGAACTAAGGATGAATATCCAGCTCCACCCGAGGCAAGAAATCGAATCAAAAACAATGACATTTTCATTTTGTTTCAATCTGAGAGCAACCGCTTCTTTCGTGCATTTCACAAATATTCCCCATGAGTCAGGGCCAGAGCGGCTAAGTACTATATTTACGAGTACAGAACCAATATATTGTGGTTCCGTCCGCAGCTGCGACGCTAATTAAGTGGAGCATGTAAGCAACTAACTACGCGTTGATCTCTAACAAACAGCATTTTGAAAATAGCTACGATTTCCTCCCAGATATCCTAGCATTGTGCATGGCAAGAATTATTACCCGAGAAATTTTTGCGATAGATGTAATAGTTTCAGAGAAACTTGAAGGCCCGGTTTTCGATGTCTGTTTAACGTTAACTGTACGATGACATGGCAAGTACGTTACGTTGATGTTAGCTGATGGTGTGGGCTTTGTATAATACATCAGACTATCAGTTAGTTAGCTTTGTATATTACTTCAGACTGCTTTAGATCGCTGGGGTACCGACCGGAGGGTCCCGGATTCAAATCCGGGTGAAGCTTCTCTGGACACCCACTCCGTGGTGCTATTGTATGATTGTCAGAGCTCCGTGGAAAATTGTAGGTAGCCCAGGGAAAGGAACTGACCCCTGAATATGCGAATTTCACATGCCAATGACTTAGAATGGAGTGAGCTCTACCCTCACCTATCAAAACTAACCTTCGGGTTGAAACACTGAGTGAGTGACTGCTTTAGATGCTAGCATTACTGAACTTTAACTAAATCCCCCGTGATTTATGAGTGCAGTATTCATCCCGCGCGAGAAAAATGATAGTTTGAAATCTTGCTGCATGCTAAATCACCATGCATCAAAAGTGTACTTGAAAGTGTATTTCAAAAAATTGGTAAAAATTGACGTGAACTTTATGGATGTGAGAACATATTAGCATCAGTTTCCATACTGAGTAAATTATTAAACCAGAGCTTTAAAAAACAGGCCTCAGAGAAACTTGTGCCGTGACGTCTGGCCTTCATAGTGAATTGAGCAATATGGAATGGCAATGCTAACTCCAGAGGAAGTCTGAATGCATCCATTTTAATTTGCAGCGGTAAATTCTCCATGCACGGGTCTGCGATCAGAGACGCATGGCGGACGAATCCTTGTAGCTGTGAGGAGTCATTTGGGCGGCTTTTGAATTCACTTTATGGCCAGCGGAACTACGAAAGGCTATATCTTTCTCTGAATAACATCACACACTTAATGATTTCATCAGTCGCAATCATCTTCAAAATATAATCAGGTATTCTTGGCTTAGGAGAGGGTGTAAGTCATTGCTAATTTCTCAAATGCATATGTATGCTAATATCATCCACACTAGGTGTGGAGAGTACTTCGTACTTACGTAGCATTTGGAACAGCTAATCTACTATTATGACAGTTTGATCGAGATATCATTTCACATTAATTTGGCCTCATTTCAAAGCAAAATAACCTACCTTACCAGAGATACCAAAATATCAGTCACTTACCACACTACTTTCCTAGATCTTTGCCAAAAATAAGAAGCCGTTTTCCATTGGAAATGGTGCGCGTATGCACTTCAGAGAGACTTTAACTAAAAAATGCGGAATTTCTAATGCATAGATCTCGTAGGAAATTTAAGTGTGTAGTTTGTATGTTTTATCAACTATTTTTTAAAATATATCAATTACTCAACGCAGAAATTTTTACAGAATCGCTAAACAAACCTGTTGTGAAGGCGTTTTTTCTGTACTGATGGTCAAAAATTAGTCTAGTTAAAGACTTGTGCGTGCATATTTAATTTATTACCAATAATTTCAGTCATATAAAACAATATTTCGCGCCATCAATATTAAAATATTTACTTCATGCTTCTTGAAGCAACTGAAATGAAAAAAACATAACTCGCAAATGGTCTCTATTATGACTAGGGAAAAATCTCGCTCAAACTATCCTTGCTTGCGGGGAGGCCAAGGGGGGGGGGGGGGAGGGAAGGACGAACGCGCAGGCGCGAGATGAGCGACGTCATTTCCTGGGGGAGCCCTACCTGGACTAAGATTGGGTTATAAATTGCGGAGCCGGCTTGGCGGACGGTGGAGGGGTAGTGGGCAGGGGTTGCAGGGAAGGACGGGAGTCCAGTACAGGGAATGGGAAATAGGTATGGTTGGAGGGGGTTACTACGGAGAGGTAGCGTAGAGGGGGATGAACAGTAGGGGGGAATAGGTTCGGTAGAAGGGATGACAGAAGGAAGAGGAAACGACAGAGTAGGGGGAGGCGGGAGATATATTTAACCGTTGGGGGGAATTGGGGGTGGGGGGGCTGAGTAGGTTTTAAGGAAGATAGAAGGGGAGATACAGGGTAGGAAAAGAATTGGAGGGTAAGGCTCTTGAGGGGGGACGTGATAGATACGTGTAAAAAGGGATCCCCTCATAAAAACGGTCTACAGGGGGGTTGGTAGAGAAGTGATATGAGATTATTGCCCGATAGATATTTATCCGGGCTTCCTTCTAATTATGTTTCCTTTTTATGTTGGCTTCATTGGGGAAAAGAGTTCTTATGGTTGAGCTACCCTTCCTGAGCTCCTTTATAACCAATGAGATACATTATCTATTTTATGGCGACATAAGTAATTATTTTAGGATACTGACGTTAAGTAGCCTAAATTCTGTTTCAAAAAAGTGTCAGCTGTTTATTTTAAGCTTTTCCTTAAATTACCGATGATACGTTATCTTATTCAACGGTTTCCACGAAATCATGAGCTACTATATGCAAAAACAAGATGTGTCGGCAAACTTGAGAAGATTAATTTTCAACCCCTTGATATACACAGGTAATAACCGCAACAGGGTCCAAGCCACTTAATTATAAAAAAAACGTGCGCGTGTAAACATATGAAGCTTAAAAATATACCTATATCAGCAGAAATCGTATTGAACTGTGAAAATCGTTTATTCATGAAACAAAAGCGAATTTCAAAGTTTAATTTCCTCTAATATAAATCTTAATATACTGCAGGCAACGATTTTACTATCATGGAATGCGAGAACTACTTAATTTAAACACGGGCAGTATATTAATTTTACTGTTTTAAACATAAATAACGATCTTTTAGAGGCATTTAAGTGCACTGGGGATATCTCACAGCGTTCATTTCTACATATGGAAATCTATCATACTGGATTAAGCATTTTTCAGCGTAAAAAAGTTATTTTAAGCATGAAGCGAAAACAAAATGCAGAGTTTATTGAGTTTCGCAACAAATGCGAAATTCAATCAACTCTGATTCTAGTCTGAATCGTAGCGCTACTTTAGATAAACCTTAGAATGGGTCTCTATTAACCTTTGCGTATTGGACTCGAGGAGCCGTCACCCCTCTGGCATTGCTAGTGTATTTACTTATTTTCATTAATTTTTATCTACCACTGAAAATAGCATCAAGGTGATTGGAACGGTTTTTTTTATGAACAGATTTGCGAGAAACTTTGCATACGTGTCCTTATTAGCGATATCTATAGATAAAAGTACAATAAAACTGCATGTTACCTATTTCTTTTTTATTTGGCAATTCAATGCCTATTATAACATGTAGCATTATGACACATGACACATATTTCGTTATATCTCGAGTATATACGTTGCTATTCTTCTAAAAAAGAAATAATACATTTATTAATACAAAAATTTTTGCTAACAAATATAAAGGTGTCATGTCGAGCCCAATATTAGAAAACAACATATTTAAATACAATTTCGTCAAAATTAAAAAAAACAGCGCCGTAAAGTCTAGTCATAACAAGCATTTAACAAGGAAAAATATAATTCTGGTACAATTCCATTTATACCTGTATGGTGAGTTCCAACGCATAAACAGATACAAATAAGTGAAATGTGGTCTTAGAATTTTTTTACTGAAATATTTATTAAAATGTGCACCCAATGACCTACATCACCGCTCCCGCAACCTTAAAGGCTTTTTTCATCAAGGTTTTTAGACAAATAACGAACGAAATATGTACACAAAAATCCATGCCCTGCGTGGTGAAAAATCCAACCAGAAGGGACTCGTACCCGTGACCTAAGGGATTAGCAGGCCAGAGATATCGCGATTATCGAGATTATCAAACGCGATTCATTACATTGGGACATCATTCCGTAAGTGATGTCATACAATATACGGCACAAAGCGACACACGACCTAATACAATATACGATATCCTGCAATAAAATATTTGATACGCGATTATTGCAATACCATTTGATGAGCGATGCCACACGATAAAATGGATCATTTGATATGCCTAACAAAGCGGTTTTTGTAATGCCAATTTTAATGGACCCAGCGAAAGTGAAATTTTGATATCGCGAAGGCATATCTATCCGTCTAACCTCCTACACCTATAGTTCTTATATTTATAGACTTAAAACCGGTGCCAACACCAACTTTGATAGGTAGTGCACGAATTTGTTGGAATTATTTGGCTGAATGAAGTTCCATGTTTGACGACGAGCGAATGAATTCTCACCTGATCGTCAACTGTTGTGTTCGACCACCGTCTAATTTTAAATGGCTATTCTATGTCTGTGACATAAAATAGTCCTTATATTTGTATATTTAGCGCTACTTACCTACCTACCTACTTGCGATACAACTGCAGCTGGATTGGGAGCTTTCCATAAAAATTGTCGAAGTTCGAGGACACCGGAACACACCAGCACACTTTAGCGCACAAGAACGACTTTGAATGGATCGATGTGCACTGGCTAAATGAATATAAACCTGCCGGTAGGTAGCATTCTATGGTAGCACAACAGTCACGACCAAATGTATTGCGAAGAGAGGGAAAAAAATCCGCTACTCTACTTAAAATATTTTTATTTCACGACCTAGGTTTCGCTGCTCTGCAGCATCTTCAGGCTCTGCCTACAACTAAGTCGTGAAATAAAAATATTTGATGTGGAATAGCAGAGTTATATCCCATTTTCTCAGGATAGAAAGATAGTTTATTTACTCCTACTAGCGATATGGCCCTACAGACAGTGTCCCTCACTGCCAAGGAGAACGTGTTGCCAGGAAATTCGATATCTGATGTGTGTATCCATTTTAACTTCATGGAACTGCTTTATAATTGAAAATAAAACGGAACTTAGTTTTTCCACATAAATAGCGTTAATCGCACGTCGAGGATCGACATGTTCAGGTGACGCCCGAGTTATCGAGTAAATATTATCTTTATGGAAAAAAACAAGTTCCGTTTTATTTTCAAACAATTTCGCTATCTTCCGTTTAGTGCACATGTTCCCAGAAATGGCTGAATTCTGCCTTCATTTCACTCGACGCATCTATACCACCCTTACTCTCAACAAACGCTTGGAAGAAAAGCATTGCGAACGAAAGGGAGAACAATGCGCACAGGTAGGAAGTTTTTACACGCGTACGTTGAGCTACGAGACCGACTCAATGCCCATCTGCCGCGCGCGGGAGAGTGCAACGGGAAGTGGGACTTCAAATACATACACACGTGAGGGGAGAGTAGAATGGGCCACTCCCATTTGACGCGGGCGAGACTGCTCGCGTGATTTACGAGGTGGCGCTGCTTCAGCCTCTCTGCCCCCCAAGCCCTCCTTTCATCCTCCTCATCTCATCACACTCCCCCTCTTGCCTCCCCACCCCCTCTACGCTTCTGGGTCCGCAATTAACGGCCGCCGCCGGCGGGTGATGAGTCGAACGAAGGAAAGGGACGAGCGAACGAACGAAACTTGTTTTTATTCATTTCCGACCAGCGGCGGAAGTAAACCTTTTGACGTCCACGTTTTCCACGGTGCGTAAGGGCGGAAAGTCGATATTGTCATCACAATGGGCTCCTTACTGATGCAACCGCAGCAAATCATATAATCCGTTTTTCATACGCCACGCGCCTGCAGCCAAGGACGATAAGGTCTCGCTCGAACGAAATGGCAGTTTGAGGAGGTGGAGATGACAGGTAATAAGCAGTTTCGACACATTATGCGTGTATAAATTCCACGTGCACCGACCGGCCTTTGTTAGCCTTCACATAAAACGGAATATGGTTGGTTTAAACGAGTAATAGTGTCTCAACTTTGTTTTAGTATAAATACCATGGTATACTAAGGGAACACCAGAATTACTGCGTAGATTGAAACAACATCATTTTTGAACATTCATGCTTACACAATCAAGTATTAACATTATTTAAGTAGTTAGATTACAATTTCACTTGACAACGAATTGATGTAAGTAATCTTCCAAAAACTGTAAGTTAAATTTTAATACCAGAAGAAAAAAATAAACAAAAGCATCAATATATTACGCCATTACCGTGGTTTCATTCTCATTTCCCAGACTTGCGCCCATAGCATTCGCAAAATGTTTATCATTTCTATTCTGACTGTAACTAAAAACTTATTTCCACTATTATCCAACATTATATCTTACTCCTAGACTGCCAGGAACTTCCCATCGGGATAGCGTATCATAATGAACTGCTTCCTCAAAGTACAGAAACTAGCGGAGCTTCGAAATAGAATTCGAAAAAATAACTTTTCGAATATATAGGAAATGTACACAATTTGAAAACTCTTAAAAAAGGCTTAAAACTAACATTCTCATGAATTTACCAGAGCCAAGGTATACCATACTTTAACGAGAGTAACACATGGTCTGAAGTCGTCAAATTTGAAGTGGTAAAGGGAGAGAGAAAAAATAAACCTTTCCCTTTTAATTATGGCAAGAAAATTTATATATTGGGAAAATTATACTTCCCTTTTTCACTTTTCAATGAGACATGATTTTAGTGCCAATTTTTAACGCTAATTGGTGACGATACGCAAACAATCCAGCATAGGAATGGAGTGTTTAAACATTTTTTTCCTTTAATTTTAATGCGAATATTATGTAAATAGTCTAACATTATAGAGAGAGGAGAGTTGGACAAATCATACGATTTTTGCGCATGGAAATTTGAATGGCCAAAGAGGCGATGTGAATGAATGAAAGATTAAGCGAAAAATAAGGACAACCGGAGGGAACAGTTGGTAAACACAACTTAATCTATCGATACAAACGTCATTTCGAGAGTTCTTAGCGTGCGATAGAGCACCAAATTATCACCAAACCATTCATGTGCAGACAGACACACGTTTAGGATGGTTATCTACTTCTCCGTGAAAATGGAAAAAGTCCTTACCCTGAAAAAAAAAACAATTGCGTACCGTAAAAATTTGAGCAAACTTTCAACCAGCCTCAACTAGGTCTATTAAACCTTCTGAGAGCATTAAAGGATGAATTTGTCAACATTAATATTAGGAAAAAATAAGGTAAAATTTAACGGAATATGCGTTCAACCAAATTAGAAAAACCATCATCGGGAGTAGGCCCCTATAAAAAAACTGTCGCATCAATTTAACATCCCCCGGAGACTGAAATGTTCCGCTAAAAGTGTGGAGGCAACACACACTCAAACATTTCCGAGCCGCTAATATCATAATGGAAACCAAGTGGGCAAGAAATTAGCCGCCAGCCAGTTCCAAGATTATCGGCCATGATTGCCCTAATCTACTCAGATGCTCTCATTATACATTAAACCTGTTTTTTACCCAAGTTGTGGAAAACTTCGCAGCATAAAGCCACCGTCACGCTTGCTTTTAAATCTTTGGAAACATGTAAACACTGGTAGATACGCAATATAGTTGCTGCAAAATAATAATAAGTACTTTGGCAGGCATAGAATAGCACATAAATAGGTACATTCTTGTCCTTCAAACATTGAGGAATACTTATTCCGGGACTTAAAAAATGCCACGAAGAATTTCATTTTCATTCCAGATTTAAAAGAAAGCACATATTGAAACCTATCTAGAACCTATTAACAAATGATAATGCTAATCATTCATTTCGAAACATTTATTCAATCTGAAACAGAAAACTTGTGTGTAACATAGCCATGTATGACATGGTAACAGTAGATGTAGCAAAGCAGACAAAGCTATAGCAAGTGGAAGAATATTGCTCTCAAAGTCTAGGGAAAATGCAGGGTATAGGAATATTCCACATCAAATAGGTAGATCCGTATTGAATTTGAACGAACTCGGATAACAGTTCTGCCTGAAACGTCAATCTTTCGCACCGTTCGCAGAGAAAAGTCAGGACTTGTCTTGGCCAAGGACGTGGAAATACACTGGAGACGCTATCTAAGAGATTTTTGGGTGCCTTCTTGTTTTGTCAACTTAGGTCATAGGCTTCCATTGGTCGTACATAACTTTAAGTATTAAATGATTTAATATAATTACAGCTTCATACATTTCGCAGGCAAATTCGAAAAAAATGCCCTGCATTTACCGGTTACCAGAGTTACTGAAAATCGCATGAAGACATCGTGATAGCAACATTTTTTTCATAATTTCGTATCAGAACACAATATTCAGTGAATTTACGGAAACTTATCTATACTTATATACAGAAATGGAGAGGTGTCAGTCAGTATGCGTGTTACTCATCTCCTCTCTCCTTCAGGTCGTTCCACCGTATGATCACTTAAATGTCATTGTATTCATATTCTGTCTACTTATAGAAAAACATGTCCTCTATCTGATGTGAGCAACAAAATGTTTCCTTTCCACGCTAATTTATTCTCTGATTGTACTTGAAATTACATGGAGTTCAATGGGAGAATGAGAGAAATACGGGGCAAAATAGTATTTTTCCATTAAATATAAATGCCATTTTCGCGGAAAACTGTTTATAAGAAGGAAATTATCGAGAGAAATTGAATAAAAATAAAATATAGGCATCTTATCACCTTATTTTTATAGTTATTGGGGAATTAATGCCGTAATTGAAGTCAAAATGCGATAATTCGTTAAAAATGGCGCTGCAGTCGGCTCCTATGACTGGGAAAAAGTGCTCATTTAATATACATTCGTGGGATAATCTAAATTTTTACTACCTTACTTTTTGCTTTTCCAGAGGTAACGCATTCCATCAGTGAAATCAGGATTTTTTTGTACAAATTATCAAAAATGTGGAATTTAGTATTTGTTTTGACTTACACAATCGCGGTGGAACCTCCTTAACCAATGGAGCTGAAATGTTGCACGATTCTGGCGTTTATGCTAAGGAGTGCAAAACTAATTGGTGTTCCAAAATTTGTGAAATGACGTGATTTACCATTAAAAAACAAGACATCGAAAAACATTAATTGTAAATTGCTTCGGCTGCTACTCATCCATGATATTGTCGCGATTACGTCATGTCTGCATCACCAAAAGGGCTTTGCACGCCGGTACCTCATTGGTCATAGGTTTGAATGCTCAACTGCGCTATTATCTTGGACGGACTCTATGAACTCGACCAGCAGCGTCCTTTCCTGTGCATTTCAACCTCATTGCTCTTCACCAAAGAAAGGAGAGGAAAGTATTCCGACAGGAACGAGTAGAGAGAAACGATGAGGAAGAGAGGGAAGAGGAAAATGAAGAAAACGAAAGAGAGCCGGTTCTTTGGCCGCTGCCCCCCCTTCTATACCACCGAGCGCCCACGTCTCCGGCACTGCAGCACGGGGGACAACGGGGAGTTGAGCTGTAACTTGTCACCCGGAATACGAGAGGGGGAGGGAGGGTTGGGGGAGGAGTGGAAGGGAGGAGGGGAAAGTGGCAGGAGGGGGACCTAAGTGGAAGGGGTGAGGAAAGAGTGGGTTGAGACGTCTCGGTGGAAGAATCGCCGAGATAGTCCTGTGATTTTACGGTTCAACTTCGAGGCAGATTACGTTAGAGAGAGAGTGGATACTTTTCGAAAATGCAAATGAAAGGGGCCAGGGGCCTTATTCAGCAAGGACTCGACACGGCCGAACCACGGTAAATCCGTGGATGTGACGCCAAACCCCCCGACCAATCCTAACTCTTGAGTGGCATTGTTTGAATTTTCGAGGCAGTGACGTCCAAATTTCGTCACTTTCGGGGCTTGGAAATTCCGAGGACGTGCAGAATAGATCCTCAGGGTGGCCCACGGGTGGCGTGTTCCAATCCCAATCAAAGTTTTGCAGTTTCTAGACCAAGTGACGGCATATATTTTCCTGATTTTTGGAAAAGTATACCAATTGGAAAAAATCTGGGATCAGGCAACGAGAATATTCTAAACCCTACATGCAACCTAAACTATCCGGCTCCACAGCTGAGAGACAGCAGTCTTAGCAGAGGGCAACTGGGAACCAGCACAATAATCACCCTAGAAGATGCAGCCTTGCATTCACGAATACATGAAATGATGGCATTCCTCCCGGTAAAATATTCCGGAGGTAAAATGATCCCCCAATCGGATCTCCGGGTTAGGACTACTGGGTGAGGAACACCAGTCAGGGTGGACAAATACAAATGGAAATTCGCCAATAAAGAATTTAGCAAAGGAGCTATTGATGTGGTGGTGGAGAGGCTATTCGGGCGGACTGAGAGGCCCTGGCGAAAACGGAGCTGTCTGCACAGCAGCCCGCCAAGAAACTTACACGGTTATCACTACTGTAAGAATTCGATGAAACCTAAATTCTCGAAAAATGGCTGAATTCAAAGGTAATGGGTAATTGTATGTAACGCATACGTTAGCTGGTTTTCGTATCTCTTCCCATTACCAAGTACTGCTCCGTTAAATATTAGTATTTAGCATAGTTAGCGATTTATCTACTTCCGATATGATAAGTATCAAGTTAACTATCAACAGTTTGCACAATTGCTCCATCTTTAATGTGCTGAATGGTGAAAACAAGATTTTTGAATTTACTAGCATGCGACTGTTACCATGAAGTCTCAGACGCCTGAAAATGTCTCTTCTGGTGTACCTAGTATCCACCCACACCTTCAGCAAAAATGAAATTTTATTCAAAGAACGTTTCCAGTTCAGAAGTACATACAATTAAAGTACCCAAATTTTTCCGGACCACTTAATTCTTTTGGGCAAAGTATATCGCAAGTCCTGGGAGTCATGCCCAATCCCCATAATGTGCAGTAGATTATAATTGTTCTAAGTATTTAGATCCATGAAATTGTTTTGATGAATGTTACTGAGAAATTCACCAATCACCAATCACCGATTGATATACATTCACAGCCGTTTAATAATCATAGATTATTTTGCTAGTAAGTATTCATAGTCATTAGTAATATGAAATGAATGTTTTTAAACTTTATGTTAGTCAAGGATAATTTATTTCTTAATGCTACTAATCTATAAACTTAATTATGTATACAAACTTCTAATCAAAGTTATACCTCAAGTGAAACAATAATGCTCATGAAAGGATTAATAATGTACCTACATATTATCTACAAAATATATGAGCTTATAAAATGCATTGCTTGCATTGCACTACAGAAAAACAATGAATGACTCCAAACATTTCTCGTCTTCTTAGCATGTATTCCCTATACTGCTCTTAAAATTGAAAATCCAATCTGTAATCCACCAAACACAGGTAAGCTAAATAAATAACGATTCGTGAATTGGACATCGTTCAGAAAAATGAATACTCGGTCCATATAATCAAATATTGATGAGTAATGGTGGAACTCGATATTCTCAGGCGTATTTTGGTGGAAATACATTACGACTGGATCAATAATTTTACGTTGTAATTCTCACAATGGATTATTTGCAGACGACCGGTTTCATCGCAGGACTTGAGGATGCCTTAACGATGAAACCGGTCGTCTGCAAATAAACCATCGCGAAAGTTAAAGTTAAATTATTGATGCAGAGTAATAATAGATTCACCAATCAATGATCATTTGACCAATAATTTGCACACATGAATACCAGCCTAAGACACTCCCTTAATGTATAATTCACTTTCGTGCTTATCCTTTTACCTATTTTTTCTCCCTATACCATCCCTTTCTCATCGCTGGTGTCCCACCACCCCCTACCACAACGCTACCGTGGCGGCTCGCAGTGGTAGTATGCAGATGTAGAATGGAGACGGAAAGGACTTGGGGACCTCGTGGTGGATGCGGACCCATCAATCGTGGTTGGATTTCGTTCCCACCCCCACCGCCCCCGACCACCACCCACGATCCCGCCTCCCCTGCCCCCTTCATATATCCTCTCTCCCACCACCAAAGTCCACTCAACTCCGCGGGACATCACTACGCTCGATGTAAGCGCTGCAACGGCAGAAAACCGGCACCCTCCATTCTAACCGATTCCTCTCTTCCCCCCCCCCCCCCCCCGACCCTATCAACCTATCCCTACCGCTTTCATCCTCTTCCTCCAGCCACCCTCTTATAGCCCTCCCCATAAACATCTTGCTTCATCTATACTTCACCCTTAATCGTTTTTCCTCCCCGGTGCCTAATTACCATAAGAAATAGCCTCGTAAGCTCTCCTCTCCAGTCGAGTGGAGCAGGAGAGGATAAGAGACGATTCTTTAATTGATTGCGGTGTATTGAGATCGCGGGGGAACATTTATACTCCGTATTCCATCCATCTAACAGACCACCGCACCATTCGCATTAATCAATCCTCTTCCTTTCGGGCACTTAGCCGAAAATAAAAATGGAAAAAATAATTTTATCTCCGCAGACTTCGCTGATGAATAGACATGGGCTCTTAATTATTTTTAGCCGTGGATTGCAAGAGGATATCTGGGCCATTAATCAAAATTAATAACATTTTATTATGCATCCTCATTAATTTTAGGCATTTTTTGGAAAGTAAAAAGTGGAACTTCCGTAAAATATCTGCAATGCAAACAGAGATAAAAGTGTCATGAATATCATTTTTCAGCCAGAAACACGAATACAACCACCGGATCTGTCATCAATGAAGTACACTGAAGTGAAAAATGCAAACCAAGCGCAAGGAATACACATAATTTCCTGGGATAAAAACTTGTATTGCCTGGTCAACAAGTTTCATAATTCCATTTAAGTAAATTTTTTGCCTTATAGGGCACTCAGTACCGAAATATCGCACAGCTTAAGAATCAAATTAGTCAACTCAATTCAAGCAAAAGTAAGCCAGAAGTCGTAAACCCACAGGACCACAAACCTCTGAGCTGAAATATTCCGATAATATCATACTGTCCATTTGATTACCATGAGCAGTTATACAATCAGACAACGAGTAATAAAAATCGGTCATTCTCTAAGATAGAGGTAAAATATTCCGAGCATCAAATACCCTGGGTGTAATTATTCTAAAATATTTGCACGATTTTTTCATCCTTGTTTAACCCTTTCCGGATAATTGTTTTTATAAAAACATTTTTCTCATTTTCATTAATAGATGGAGGTTACCTAGAAAATTTAAAAGCTGTTGAGAGTATTTTTTAAATTGTTATTGTACTGAATTCGGCATATTAGGCATTGTTGATTGAACTGACATAGCCCCTTATGTATGTGCCGAATTTGGGACATATGATATTAAAGAGTTAAGGGGAAATGTTTTGATTGAACACGAAACAGTAAGATTAAGCAGAAAAATATATATTCAAACGCTGATGTTAGTCCCAACCCCTGGGAGAGAAACTTGTTCTTTTTTTAATTCACCGCATGGCGATCAGTACTTCGCAATGAATGAGCCAACGACATGGCTCTTAACTCATGAACTCGTCCGAGCACTTCTTTAAGCACCCTCGTTGCCAAACAACTGCCCTTCCAATGACACATTGGTACCACCTATGTGAAGGGATATATCGACCTGCTTCTGCCCGCATTTGTGTCCTATATTTCATTATATGACGCGGATACGCCATTAGCCGCATTGCAATGCGCGTCCCGAATGTCTTTTGCATATTTACGAGGGTAGTTCGTGCACAAAGACGAAGCCGCAAGATTTCTTTCACTACTCTCCTACCAAAGCTAGAGAAGGCGCTCATCATTCAGCTCTGCCATTCTGTGTGAAATTTTATCGATGCTATGATAAGAATCTGGAAAAAAAATATCACGGGAAACAAGAAGAAAGAAATAAAAAACAACCGACGCAATTGAAATCATGATATTTTGCAAGTAAAGGCTGATCAAACCGTTAAAATAACGCATTAAAACAAAATTCTCTTCTGTCATGTCGGTTCTGGACCGGTCTTTAATAAATAATTACTATTTGAAAGGTAATTTACCCAAATCTCCACAGGAATGTTTTTCGCAGCCCTTGTACAAGCCGTGAATTTCTCAATGATTGTTGATTTAACTCATGGCTGTCATTCATCATTTTGAAGGTCGGTTGACTCTGGTTACGAAAAATGTAATTATCTTGTTTGAGTCTCAATGGAAATCTACCACATTCCATGTTGGAATTGAGCAATATACCAATGTCAATTTCGGCTTGCATGGTGTAAGAATGTAGCAACCTATTTCGAATCCAAAAACTACCTCAACTTATCACCATTCCCTTTTATGCTTTAGCACCCCTTATTGTGTATATTTTCAAAACATATTTTCACCCAAAATTCTTAAGGATAACAAACGTTCTGATGCAGGAAAGTGTTATGGAACGATATCTATTACGTACATTACGAAGATTTTATGCTCTTTGAAAGATTTGAAACGTTGACCAATTAAAAATCATGGCAGACTATTTTCACTGAGGACCTTAAAGAAGGAATCTGCAGAAAATATTTACTAGAGACTCAACAAACATTATATTTCGCCAAGAAATCTTAGCGAGCAAGATGATATTTATCTTGAAAGACCGAGTGAAATTAACGATCGATTACCATTCATAACATAATGCACTCAAACACAAACAGCATGACATTGCATCACTATCGAGGAATATGCATTAGAAAGAATTTTTTGAAAACTCAAAATTAATACTATACCCATATCATCTATATCATCGGTGATCTAGAGCAATTCAATTTTGCCAAAATTTATAAAGATACCAAGTTTAACAAAACCATGAAGTATGAATGAAACATACGACCCAAATTTACCATCACCATCAGTTTCCTTGTGGTTTTGTAGAATTTTGTCACTGAATGAATTTACAATTTCTATGCGGTTGCTAGTCATAGGAGATCAGTGTGGTGGCATACAAGTTTTAGTGTCTCTCTAGACCATGCAGTGGGAAGGCTGATTCACAAGAAAGAACTTCACCACAGAGGTAAAAGCAAATGCAAACGAAGGTCCCTTTACTAGTGCAGATGGTCTTTTGACAAACGCTCTCCCCGCTATTTAGCGGCCGGATGAAAGCAGATGAAACACCATGAATATATGGACCCTTTCGGGATGATTTGCGCACCATTTCCTTTCCCCGTGAAAACGAAACTCACAAGTGCTATCGTATCGGGTAGCTTTTAGGGTCGAGAACAAGCCTAAGAGGTTAAAAAGGCGTTATTAATACGGATGAGTGGAGAATAGTTCGTTACAATGTCACACTGAATAACAGTCGGTATCAACCGTAGACGGTTTTTTTCACTTCCCGAAAACATCGTACTTCAAACGCAACTGAGTGATATTACAGGCATACTTGAGTTGAAATTAACCCGAGGTTTTCCATTTCCATTAACAGCCGCTTGTTGGGGAAGTAATAATAACTCAAGTAATAGGTATAACAAGTAAAATTATGACTACTCCAAAAGATATCTGCCGCTGGCGGTAGTGTAAATAATTATTGTTATCAGTGGTTACGATATTTTGGGAAATATAAGCTGATATAACGGAACTCACAATTTTTATGGACAAGTGAAAAGGCTGAGTAGATTCATCAGCTTTAGATCCAAGGGTTCCATCCATCGGGCTTAATCGTTGTTTACAACGTAAAATTGAAGTACCTACCTACTAATGGTGAGTTAGAACTTCCAACTACAACTTAGTTTTAAATAGTGTTATTATGACTATAACATGCATAATTATGATAAAATGTATACGATTCGACATAGCAACAAAATCTTGTAATTAAGAAATCACAAACTTGTGTTTGGTCTTAAATGACGGTGAAGATAAGACAATAAATAAGTCGGAAAAGAGAATATTAGGAGCTATGAAAATGTGGTGATATCAAATAATGAACATGAACAAGAACAAGAGAACGGAGAGAACCATTGATGATGAAGTTCTTCAAGGAGCTGGAGACAAAAGGCACACAATGAAAATTCTTCCAAGCAGAAGGGCTTTGGACTTAATAGGCAGATTAAGAGATGTAACAGCTCCCTGAAAACAATAAGGAACAGCGATTACAAAGAATTACCGAAGGAGACTAAGAAAGGAATGTTTAATTAAATAATGAGATAGCTCAAAATAAGAAATAATGAAAAAATACATCGGAAAACTGAAAAGGGAAGGGCGTGGAAAGCTGCAGCAAACCAATCATCGGCTTGATAACGGGTTTAGGGCCCTGGACGAGTAAATATTTGTTTGATGTTATTCTAACTTTCATTAAAACCTACCTTCAATCGGTAGATTGAATGAATAACCGGTAAAGAATGAATGAATGAATGAATGATGAAATTTAAATAAAAATCATTTACCTGTAAGAGAAAAAAAATTCAAACATATTATAAAGCTTACAATTGGTAAAAAATAACAAAGTTTTATCCGTTACCATCTGTTAGTATCATCCTTAAATAGCATTACATTATCATTTGTATCGGTTAGAAATTAGGTATCGGGCTATTCGCAAGCAAAATATCGATACCGGATTGGGTCGCAAAAATAAGCACCGTGTCGGCGTTAAAGACAAACTTGTCATAAACCAATCCAACCTTGTCTTCTGTCAAGTTAGAGCATTTTGGACACGCGCTTATACCCAAACCAATTAGCAAATTGGCAATTAATACTCTTCCGAGAAGAGAGGGTTACGATTGTAAAGCAAATTAACGATTGAAAGATATGAGTGGAAGGCTAATCGAAGAGATCGACTTCGGTGATTAATTGGGAGGAAGCGTGTTCGCGCGTTTAGAAATTTAATAAAACGAGAAACCAATGGCACGCGTTTTTCGACAGAAGTCTTTTGCGGGTAAATTGACACCGACGTCCACGCTAACGTCTTTGGAGTTTCACGCACTGCGGTCAGTCACGGAATCCATTCCCCTCACGCAACGTATAGACTCTCCTTCCCTTGTGACATCACACTGCTTCAATCGTTTCCGTCGCTATTTCCTTTCCTATTGAATCCGCAGAAATGTACTCATCCGTCCTACCTAAGCCACCAAAACATTGCTATGTAGCTCCCGTTTCGTAGGTACCCATTCCTGTAATCAATTAAAAATGTTGTTGTAAACGCTTAATGTTGTCTAAAATACCTGTTATTCTTTCTTACATCCGTATTTACCCAGCATTCTCCCGTTAGTGGGGGGAGAGCAGATAAAAGACTCTCAAGTGGCTTATTTCTTGGAGGTTGTGTGGTCTCTAGGAAAACTACACGTTTTCACTGATTGAAAGAGGTGAATACGAAGTACGCTTCCGGAACGTATCCAAAGAAAACTAAATTGATCGCGATTTTTTCATAGTCACGATAACAACCACATTATAATATAGTGATAAAATTTGAGTAGGTGCAAATGAATTACATAAATTCCTATAGGTTGTAATAGAAATAACGCAAATGCTTTGGTTTATTCGAATGAACTTCTCAGATATTAACTACATACTAGCAGACCTGCTGTCTGCTTTGCAGGCAGTCTCTGTCTGGTGTGCTCTTGAGGTGAATTTGGTGTTTTTCCTTTTTTTGCACTACTCAAGTGGAAGCAGTGGGAAATGTGGCTAAATGAGTGTATATGTTTCCCAAAAATGAAAAAAAACATTGAGAATAGTTTTTGAAACATAAGTAAACATTTTGAAGTAAAAAAAGTCATAATATTCATTTTTCTGTGCAATGCTCACTGTAGTTTGTGTAATTCAGTTTTTACGGATTGAGAGTAACTATTTAATTCTGCATATAATACATGTATTTCATATGCTTACCTATTTGAGTGAATCCGGGAGTCCCGAGAAAGATAGACTCGCTCTGAAAAAGTGTACCCTGGAGTCCCGAAAAACGTTATTCCCCGGAATCTAACTAAATTTAAACTCGCAAAAACCACGGTTTTTTTTCATTTTTCTTTGCACCACCAAATGCTAAAAATCCAAAACTACTACCAAATCATACAGACATAGAATCTACATTTAATGCACCAAACCTCATTTGTCTAGCTCAAAACTTGAGAGAGAAATAAACAAAATGGATACAGAATGACTGACTGACACGCTACAAAATTAATATATATAGATATACATAGTCAACGCTAAAGTACAAATTATTTGTTGCACGCCGAACTCTGAGCAAACCTACACAACTGGATGCTTTTACAGACATTATAAAAATAACTACGGTGAGTAATGAAGTTATGTTTTTAAATAATTGACACAACACTCAAAATACACACCGTTATATGAAACGCGACCGGCGCGTCTTAACTTTCTCATTTTCGTTAATAAAGTGTTTCTGTAGCGCACAGCTGAACTAAATCCTATGGAACTAAAACATTTTTTTTTGCATTTATCTCGTAAAGTAGCGCGGTAAGTAAATATTTTCATATAATTACAAATATGAGATTTTTCATTTATAATGAGACCAAATTCATAAAATGTTATGTGTAGCGATATCTCGTTGAAACTAACTTGAATTCTTCCGAAATATATTAAATATGCCACCAGTTAACAGGCCACGCACATTTCATTCAACACGATCGCAGTCAACGAAGGAATGCAGATGGGAAGTTACCACCGCTTACGTAAGATGGTGGATTTTCTTTCTAAATGAGCTGTTGTCGATGGAGGCGCTTTCACCTCCCGGCACTTCCTCGTCCGCTCGGTCAAAAGGCCCTCGGGGCACGTTCGACGTGGAGATGAAGACGTCAAATGCTTCCGAAAGGCCATAGATAAGAGGAGAGCACCCATTGCCCCATGCGGCGAGGACGCTAACGGGTGATGGTTCTGTTGAAGAGCGAGCGGAAATGGCGATGAACGAGGTCCGAGGGCGGCCTAGAAAATTGAACGAATAATGCGTGAAAACGATGACGGTGATTATTCAATGTGGCCATATTAAGCACGATCAAGCGGCGCACAGTGGGATGAAATCGAAAAAAGCTAGCCCAAAATAAAATTTTCGACTTTTTTATTTAGAACCTGGAATGAAATTACCACATATTAGAAGGTCCATGTGATGTAAAACTGAAGTTCATTTTTTTTTCAAAAGTATATGTCAAATTATTGCAGCCCGCCAAAATTGAATAAAAGTCTATGAAATCTGGAATGCGCGATTTTTACGAAATATTTCAAAGTTTGTTTCCCAGGCAATGGCAATTTCAAAGTTTGTTTCTCAGGCAGTATCATAAGAAATTAGACAATTTTAAGAATATATGTTTATAGTATTATTCTTCTAGATATTAAAAAGCTAAATGTTTTGTGGTAACCCCTTTGTTTAATAAATTTATAATTTTTAAAAAATATCACTGTTTTTGATATTTTTTAACCTGTTGCTAGGATAAAAGTACTTATCGCAGCTTGCCGCTCCTGAGATATAAACACCAGGAGTTAGATTAAAGTCTATATTATTAGACGGAAAAGAAATATCTTGCACCAACTTGCACCCCTTCTTTTTTTTGGTGGGAAAGAAAAATTATGTCGGGCGGGTCTCGCGCCGTGGTAGGCACTCGGGAACTTAGCGTTAAATGCGTAGCAGTCTGTTTGAGAGGTTGGATTTTCCCTACATCTTGAGTGCTTACCACTTATTCTATGCACTGCTTTCATGGCATCTACCCTCTTCTAATGCTTTTACCCTTGGGTCTAATCCCGCAGTCGCGTGCGGGCGGCAATAAACCTAACGGTCTGCGCGCTTCCCATGCCCTTCGTCTGCGGCGGCTACTCCCTTATACACCTAGATTTGTTCTTTCACTTTCAACACGTGCATGTAACCATTCTGCTTATTGGGTTTTTCCAAAATATGCCCTCTATGCGATTGGCTAGAGTGTTCCGTTTATTTGTGGCCGAGTGCTAGAATTCAGTCTCCCTTCAGTATTCGTTGTCGAGGTTTGTGCCGAAGGACGTTCACAGTGTCATTGTCCAACTATGGATTCAACGCAAGTGGCTCGCCAAGATTTACATAGTGTGCTCTTGGAAAAAAAGAAGAGTGTCCATGGATCAGAAGAAATCGTTCGTGCTTGAGTTTTTACACAAGAAACTTAATTTGGAAGGAGACGGGAAATTATAAACTTTGCTTGCGACTTTCAATAAAAAAGTGTTTTTCCATCAGTATTTCCGAAAGTGGGCTGAGTGCTCCAGATTGAACAGCAGATTTGTGAAGAAAAATAGAATTTGGTTAAAACAGCCGATAAGATTTCCTGCCGCTGTGGTAAAATATCACCTTTAATTTCTTGTTTTCTTATGTTACAAAATATTATTATTTATTTATTTATTTATCATTATTTTAGGCTAAACAACAAGCACATCTCTTGGAAGGCCGTCAGTGCATTTTGATAGTGCAAGTGCTAGGTCTAAGAGTAGAAAAGAAGTGAAATTCAGAATTTCCACTTCCCTTGAGGAGTTAAGTGTAGCGACTTCCATGGAATTACGCGCTGCAGGAGACGATGCAGTAGCGACGGTTGTGAAAAAGATGACAACTACAACCCCAACAAGAGGGAAGCGAATGCTTTCTAAATGGAGGGCTAAAGATGCTCCAAAAAGAGAGCTCTCGGAAGAGGAAGCTGTTTCTCTGATTGTGACGGCGCAATTGACGATGAGTCTATATCTCCTCATTCCGGAAACGGCGAAATTTCATGGGCACGATATTTATCCAAATTATGAAAGGGTAAAAGCAGTAAAACAATAGGTGGCTTATCCGGAAGGGATAACCATTTCAGAAGAAAAGTGTGAAGTAGAATTAGTCTCTGATTTATCATACAGCTGCAAGAATTATTTCTTGCATTGAAGGATCAGGCAAGGAAATTTTCGGCTCAACGTGTAAATTGATATGTAAGTCATAGACATATTAGATATACCAAATCCTGGTCAAGGAAAAACTAGTGACGGAAACTGCCCGACGCTTTTTTTCCAATCCTAAGCTTTCGTCGGAAATTTGCGGTATGTTAGTAACTTATTGCTTTAAGCATATCCCCAAAATTGAAGCTCTATGATCAGCATATTACTTGTAGATTACCAAATAATTACAACGTATTTCTGTTCCCATTATAGATATTGATGAGGAAATTATTGTAATATTTTCCACTACTTTGAAACCCTATCATCTGGGCTTCAAATAAATCATACCCCGTTCTCTGATTACTGCTCCAGCACTGCTTCTCATTATGTAAAGTTGTACCCATGGTATCATATGTCACCTACTGACCACAAAGTGCTCCTTCATGGAGCGTCTATTGCAAAGGCGGTAGTGCCCTCGATAGGCCAGCTATCAGAGGAAGCCCTAGAATCGAGGCACAAGGACACACGAAGATACCGGGCGCATCATATGCGAAAAATTTCGCGATCTGCTGAATTCGAGAATCTTTTACGAATGCCTCTCCTTATTTCAGATCCGGTTATATCAGCATATGGTGTGCCAAAAAAATAAGAAAACTATACCAAAAGAAGCTCGGGACCTCCTTATGATGGAACTGCCCACCAACTCCGAGGAGGATAGAGACGCGACTCGGATGAATATAATAAATAGTTTAGTGCATTCGTACCTATCATTTGTAATTATTTTTTGTTTATAAATTTATATTTTACATATTTATCAATTAAATTTATTGTTTTTAAACTCATCCTGCCTTTGAATTGCTACCCTGTAAGTTAAATTAGCTTTTGACCCCTAAACGGTTCAGATAATCAATTTTCAGATTTTACCGTCTCCGCTATTTTGTTTAAAACTAGGTCTCGGTGCCATCTATTAGCTCAATATTTCAAAGTGTGTATTAGAAGCCTAAAATTATTCAACTGTGAAGAAATAATAGCTCTAATTTAAAAATGTGGAAGATATGATTTTTGGCCAGCTTTTTCTGATTTCAGCCCACTGTGCGGCGTGCCTTGAGCTCAATATCACACGAGTTCGTATTTTTAGCGAAAAAGCGCCGCATGTAGTAAATATTATTTGTATCGAAAGAATTCCTCCAGATTTTGACTGATTTTTTCAAAGAAAGAAGCGAAATTTAAAAGTGAGCCTACATAGTTTACCAAAGGTTAAAAGTACCGGAAAGTTACGAATGCAATTAAAAAAATTGAAATTATTCCGCTAAACCGTCATTCCGAGCACATTACATATAAAACTACTTAAAAACGTTATTTACCATTTAAAACATTACATTTCCTATTGTAAATGCAAAAAAACAGGTATTAGGTATAAAACGAGAATTCCCTCGTTTTTTAAAAGATGTATTTTTTTAAAATAAATTTTAGGCGCACAAGATTCCTCTCGCAACAGCCAATCAGTGACGTGGGTGAATGAGGGTGAGTGAGAAAGCGTCCTAACTATATAACGTGTGCTCGTATACGACTGGAGTATGGGTGGATGGGAGCGGTAGTTTGGGAGGGGTTGAAGAGCAAGCAAGAAAGCCATGACAGGGGGCAGGTGATCCCTTCCACCTTTCCCATAATCAATCATCTCCTGTCTCGGGGACTGCCCCCGTATCTTCATCAAGAGCACCTCCCCGACTTCACGCCTCGCCCCACTTCCCTATGCCCACGATACCCACAGCAACTCAGCGATAGTCAAGATATTTATATCGCATTGCGATATAAAATGCACCATAAAAACACACGAAGAATTTCGGTATACGGTAAGATATCGCCTTTCACATAGTGTAAAATGTCACATAGCATCGCATTCCATTACATAACAATGAAATTATATCGCATGACATCACATATTGCTTAGTATCGTATACATAATCTACATTTTCCTTTCCCCGCCAGCCGCCGCAGGGGTGTGTGGTAGGAGGGTTCTATGACACAGGCCGTGAAAAAGTGAGGGAATACGAAATAGGAATTGATGACGGGAAGGATGAAAGTGAATTTTACGTAAACAAAGAGCCGGAGTGTCTCGCTCTTTGTTTGTTGTTGTCTAATAAAATTTGAAAATTGCCTCTAATGGTGCTTAGAAGGAAGGCATTTTTGCACACAATAGTTTCTCAGTGTATCTCTCTCATTTAATCGATTCTACCTGCTCTAGAGACAGTGCCGGGTTCAAATAACATAATTCGCACCACATGGCACCGCATAACGACATATCTCACAATATCGCACGATGGTTACCTACAGGTGACATACCTCAAAAGATCCCTCAACACATATCATAAACTATCGAATGATATCACACATAACAAGCCACAGAGTATCGCACTACGCAAGATATCAAATATCGAATGATATCGCAATTCGATGTACCCCATATGCCCGATAAATATCATCAAAATATGATAATTCCGTCATTTTGATGTAAATGAATCGGAATTTCGCAGATTCCGACGGCCCTTTCTATATCGGGGGCTGCAAATAGTTGCCTAGTCACAACCCGCGACAACACTCATGGCCCATGCAGTCGCACCACGCCAGGCTATTCTCTTTCGGTAGAGTCCCTAGTGTTCCCTCTGATGCGGAGGAATAGCAATTTAAAACGATTAACGGCTCGCACTGCCCGCAACCCCGCCTGCTCCCATATAACATTTGCCGCAAGCGAATCAGCCGCACGACGGTAACATTTTCTACATGAGAGAGGGGGAGGAAAAGAAATGTTATAGCGGTTAAATAAAATACATATTACACGCGATATCTTACGTCCCATACCCTGCACGCTATCTCGCATACGGATTACATTTTTCCTTCGGTCGTTTGGAATTGAGATTAAAAAATTCGTTGCTTACCTCGGCGAAATTTAAAAAATGCAGGCGGATATTCATTTCGTGCGGTTAAAAAAAAACATTTACTTGCTCCCGTGCATAACTCTTGGGAGAGGCCGTGGGTCAAGATTTCTCGGCATTTGAATTCTCCGGAAGCATTTTATACTGCAACTGCACCAGGTATGCGACTATAAGATAGGCAATCTTCAGTTATATTTTTTTGCTAATGGCTCTACATCAAAAATGAGACTTTGACTGCCCACTGAGAATGCAGAGAATACATGATGGGCATTGAATTGTTTTTGCTTTAGAGATTACAGAGCTAGCACGTTAATCTTTTCCACTATTATAAAAAATACTCCCAAGCTGAATTTATTGTTACACTCAAATTAACCGGTCATTATGGACAACCATTTTCCTGCTACCCACCAAATGGTTAAAAACTATTCTGAGAAGAGCTCTTGAGTATAACAGCTAATTATCGAGAATTTTGGACTCAACTGCTTTGCAAATCCCTGTTTATTGTTAGTGAACATCGTGTTTTACCAAAGAACAAATACGAGCATAATAAATTTTCATATTGTTGAAATAACTTACCTGAAAAGACAAAAAAAGTATCACGAGTCTAAATATAGCATAAATAAAACACATTCTCCAGTAGTATTGTAGAAATAGAATCAGAAGATGATGAAGTCACACACAAAATGAAGATATACGCGTCCATACCTGGATGGTGCTATGGTGCTGCTTCGTTTTCTGTTGTTAGCAAAACACACCTGTATAAAAAACTTTTTTTTATCAATTTTAAGTACATTCTTTCATTTTATAACAAGCTTTCTCTTCAACCCTAAATCATGAATAACCGGGTAGTGCAACTTTGTTTTCTTCGGTTAGTAAAAAAAATATAAGCCATATAAAATTTCACATAAAAATTGCATTCTTCCATTTTACTGCAAGCATTGTCTGGGGGGCAACAAGGTCACGCTTTATAACACAGTCTCAATCTCAGATGGAAGAGGGCGGAAGCACCTTGACACAGTTGGATAAAGAAGATAAGGATAAGAACGAACTGAGAGCCCACGAGGCGGTACTACTGAATAATATAAGTCAGGAGAGACGCAGCACTCAAGTCGTTTGCCATGCATGAACGCAATGTATCGTAAAGTCCTAAACAAAATAATTAATTCTCGTTGAAACGACGGCGCCAGTGCTTCGATGGAGGAGGCGGAAAAAGCTTTGAGTGAGGTCTATAACTTTTCATCGGCATATCGGGCAGTATTCCGACGTGCTGTCCTGCTTCCCCCACCCTTCCCTCCAGCCCTTTGCCACACCCACGCCCCCCCCCCCCCCCAACCCTCCCGCGTCCCTTCGACCGATCTCAACCGTTCGGCCGGCAACGAGCGCGCGCCCTTTATCTTTTTCGTGTTTCACTTGTTCCGCCGCGACACAAACATGGCCGCCCCATCCCTCACCTGCTGATCGGCTCGCCTGATGTGCCGCTGATAGGCTCGCTCTCTTGCGCTGCGTCATACCCAGTCCACCCACTGAGAGCGTGAATGCCCAGGCTATTAAGAAATGAAGAGTAGCCTTATCGCTACCAGACTGGTTTACAGCATCGAACGAGTGGATGACACTCGGGGAGATAATTTATTGGAAGGTTACGGATACTTCGCCTTGTCGGGCGGTCTTGAATCAATCATGGAGTGGCTGGTTTCGGAGCCATCACTCAGGCTGCCTGACAACGTCACTGAAAGGATTTCGTGAATCTCGGTTTACTCACAGTTTGCGATACGAGTCGTGCAGGAACTCGTATGAATAAATGAGAATAACTTTCAAAGTTTACATCAATAATTAAACTGTAGATGAAGAAGGAACTAGAATGGCAAAAGGAAGGATAACCAACAAGATGGTTTTGAAGAGGGTAAAATGTGCCTAAAAACAACAAATTGGGGTAAATATTTGATGGCTTAAACGCCTGGTTATATTAGCATTCATGTTCTGTGTTGTTGCACTCACTTGCCGCAAAAAATTACTACCTATGAGCACACAGAGGAACACATGAGGAGGATATCCGCAACATTACATACTGCTATTTTGCATCATACGGATGCATAAGGAGGACCATTCAAACAGATTTTTAACAAGTGAGTTCATAATTTAGTACTAGTTGCCACCGTTCTGTGCGGTAATTAAAAGCTCGTGTAATTCCCGAGTTAACATGAGATAACCGTGGATTTCCGAGCAAAGTAAGAACGACCGATATTTCCACATAAAACTTTTAAAATAAATTAATTAGGTAGGTACATTTAAAACTTACTACTGATTACAAAATACAGATACGGTGGCAGGTTCTAGATTGTGGAACTTCATGATAGCAATAGTAAAAGATAGAAATTCAAAAGGTAATTACATTACGGACATCTCCCTTCTTCTCTGTGGAAAACACGTATTTCTACCTTTTAAGGAGCAAGTACATTAAGGCAGAAGGCACCTTAACGACCACGTGATTGATGATTCTTCCTTTCCGCCGTTAATTACACTAATTCACCATTCCACTAGGTTCTTAATGCGCTGCCTACACTCGTATCCATGTCACGCTGATTATGAAATTATTATCACAGAATACCCTGACAAACTTTAAGCCAAAAAAATTTTCATATTAGGTAAAAAACGGTCGACGACTATATAAAAAGGTCATTACGCGTAGTAACTATGGAAAATGAAAAGTGGCATCATAAACGTTGAAATAAGTGAATCAGCTCTTCCCGTTTAGTCTTTGTAGGAATGTTTACTTTTGCTGATATTTACTGAAAATAGGTCGATACAAAAATGTTAACATTGATTATCATTATGTATATTATCTTCGACAAAAATAAATTGATTTTTAAACAACAGATTTCTGAGTTCCGAAATATCAAGCAACGATCACAGGGTTGTAGCTTGGCTAAGGTAATTGATGCTTAAACTAGACTTCCTGAGCATTGCCAAAACTTGCTTCACGCCTGACTGGCGAATTGACTTCCTGATTTAAATACAGTAAAATTAAGGGTTACATTCATGAAATTTTATGCATATTGCTTATCCCAGGGAAAACAAAAGTACTAAAATATTCTGAAGAAGCCTTCAGATGAAACACATATTAAACTCAATAGTTCACCTAGTCGTATGATAACAGAGTAATACAGTCTTTAGTAAATATCACTAAACCATGGTGAATCAAATTATTACACTGTCCGAATTTTATTTCAGCCTTTGTCATAATATTTATTACCACATTTGTTAAAATAGAATCATTAGAAAATCTTTCTCTTGGGTAACAGAAACAAGATGAAATTTATCTAAAAGCCAAATAATGAAAGCATATGACAAATAGCATCCAAGGTCTCGACTCTTCACATTTTTCATAAATACGAAACGGAAAAGTACCGCTTACTCGTTATTTCTCATATTTAGATAGTAAGGCGAAGCAAAAGAAGTTACTCAAATTTATAGCGTAAAATATAATTTCCCTACGCTCGTAAAATAAAAGCATCGGCATGGTTAAAAAAAATAATTAAATTGCTTATCAGGGAATAAGAGTCACTTTATACTTCCTATTAATCACAGCAATTTGTCTCAAATACAGCCTAATTAACTTCTAATCGCTTCAAATCGTTCATAAATACACCATCGGCGGCCATAACCGCGTTCTAAAACGTTCGAATAAAAAAATTGGGGACACCCTTTAATGGGCCGATTACAGCTGATTTCGCGACAGGACTGCAATTAAAAACAAGGAAAAAGGGGTAAATAACATACAAGAGAGCCTCCCTAACCGTTGCGTACACGAAAGACTTTAGGCAACTCAGATTTTGTAAAATGAGGAGAGAGGGATAGAATGTTACATTTCTCCCAGGTCCAAAAAAGTGGCCGGGAAAAAAAAATTCAACGACCCCTGAACCCGACCGACGATCCGGAGATAGGAGGAAGAAGGGCAGAAACTGTTAGAGGTGGGAAGGGTGAGATAAGGTGACTGGAGCGGTAATCGCAGGTCACTGAGTGCACATTTTCATAATTTTTCAAGTTAACCTAAACAATACTGGGACCAAATTTCATCAAACACATATGCCTAAGCGGTGGAACTCATCGTAAGTGCACAAATGGCAATGGAACAAGAATTATACGACTCACTTTTTTCCTTAATTAAAGCATGTTATGACTTGGATTTTCGGCAACGTATCCGAAATTTTGGCGAAAAATAAATTTATATATAATTTTTAGGATCTTTGACTCGGCATGACACCTTGCATCATGATATTTGTTATCTACCATTACAATAATATTAAATGTTCTATACCACGGTTATAAGAAAAACTGTACACATGTAACCGAATAATTACGAAACATATCACATGTACCCTAAACTAGATTTTGAAGTAGCACTGAAGTGCCAAAAGTTGGTAAAATGCAACTTTTTCACTTTTTCAGGAGAAAAATGTGCAAAATGTCTCTAAAATCTGCACACAGACTAAAATCATCACCGTAAGGTAGTTTGGATGACATTGAGCATCACATAAAATTCACTGAATTTGGTCTCATTAGAAAAAAAAGATACCTTTCCACTAATGCCTTCCTATCAGCTACTAACCGTAATACTTTTCGAGATGTTTACCAATACATTTAAGCTGTTTTTCATGGGATATGGCACGACTATGCGCTCCAAAGAGACTATTTTGAAAAATAGATGTTACTCATTATCGCGCCAGAAATTTAAGGTATGCCGTTCGTATGCTTTCACATTTTTTTCTAAAAAGTAAATGGGCAATACTTTTCAAAAAAACTATAAAATAAACCTTTGGTTGTGAAGTCGTTTTCAGTGTACAGCGTGAAAAAAATGAGTTAAATTATATTTCTATATGTACACACACTAAATTAATAATTAAGAATATCACTCGTATAAAACAAAGTTTTTGTGTCATTGTTATCAAAATATTTCCTTCATGCTCTTTTCAGCTGCTTTCACTTAAAAACTAAAATTCTAATATGGTACCTAATTATTATAGAAAAAAATAGCACAAATTCGGATTTAGCGCGATTATTTTCTACTCACTGAGATAGCTCAAGCAAGATTTTATTCCTGGCCATTATGAATTCCATATTCTAATTTTATTTAAAAATAAAGGCTGTTGTAAATAGGATGAAGATATGGTTATACCAATGATGGAAAAACATTGTTTTATTTGAATGAACTTTACCTTAATTATCTAAATACGTAAACATATTGAGTCTTTGACCTGACTAATGATACCTCGATAATGCCATCATAAGCAAAGTAAATAATATTTGCAATTTTGCAAAAAGTAATAATAGGAGTGATGAATTTATTCTAAAAAATTCTGGATAAAAGATACAAACCACCCAATATTAAATTTCTAACGCGATCTCAGCATCAGAAGCCTCATTTTTAAACCTTTTTTATTTTATAATATAATGCAATGAATTTTTAATTCCCTCACAAGCGCATAGATGTATCTTATCCCATTGAAAAAAAGGTTTCCACTTTTTTGGAAAATATATCTAAAAGTAATGTAGTGAGTAGTTGAAATTTTTGTATTTTTAAAAATTAGACCTTTATAATGAGGCTGAAATTCATTGCATTTTATGTGGAGTGATATCTTGCTGAAACTACCAAAAGGGAACGGGGTACTAAGGGGAAAGACTGGGGAGCGGAGGCTCTAGAGGATCGGAAAACAACAAGGAGGTAGGAAGGGCGAAGCGTAAGCCCCACACAGTCGGTCATTAACGGCTCTCTCCCTTACACTCTGATACGTGCACGGCAAAGTTCGCCCACCGAATCTCATCGTCCCATCTCCCGACCACCAAATACCCTGCGAGTATAATAAGGGAGTGTGGAGGGGTGGGGGAGGAGGCGGAGCAGTTCCCCGCTTATAAAACCCTCCCACTCGCCTTCCCCCCAACAACAACAGAAACCCACCGACACACACAACGCTACAAGAGCACCCCATCCATGCGGCTCGCGGGGATCTTAAAGCCCGATATTAATGGCGAGGTTGCATGTTTTCAGCAGCTGAATAATTTCTTTGAGAAATCACTCTCTTCCTTCGACCAACCTCTATTCCCCTTCAGCCACCCATGCATGAGAAAGCTTCTTTCCTCGATACTTCTTCTGAGACGAACGCCCTCCGTCCTAAGGCAATGTGACATTTAAAATTTCAATATCGCACCGAGATATATAGTTTTTAAAAAGCCATAGTCGTTTCCCAATCACGTATTAACGCTTAACTGTTTTAATCCGTTAAGCTCAGAGCGTGTTCCAATGGCATTTGCGACGTCATCTACGCTAAGCAAGATGAAACGCATCTCCAACGTAATTCGTGCGCCAGCAGACGAATGCGCTAGCAGACGAAACTTGTGATGGCGGGAAAATATTTAGAGATAGAAACAGGAACATCTAAATCTCTGAGCTAATTGTGATGATTATTTGAAATAAATAAATATTGATTCCGAGTGTAATCTTTCAAGAGATGAGTTTGACCACTTCGTTATAGAAGTTGAATGCCGTCCCACCATTTTGTAAACACTTCAGTGTAGATCGCTCCAATCGTCAACTTGAGTACGAGCTTGTGTGTTCCCATCTGCCACAGTGTGTGCTAATCTGTGCAAGGTGACTGGAAAACACCCCATGTATCGCAGTGCGATATTGAAAGAGAGGAATATAAAGAGCAAGGAGCACCTTTTGTTCAAAAGGAAGAATAATATGAGTCTTAAGAACATGAGAGCGTATATAAAGAAATGCATAAAGGTGGCAGAAGCAAAGCAAGTTGGAAATAAATGGATAGTATTGGGAAAATTATTAAAATCGAAGTCAGTTTCTAGGTATAACGCCGAGCATAATCTCTTCTGTCAATGCCTGGCCTGAAAGGGAACGGCGTGATAGGTACCTTTGCATGGATGACGGGCATGTTTCGTTCAAAGTTTTCGATGAGAAAAGAGCGATACATCGCAAATCGCTAGATATCGTACGGCAACGCACAAATCATTATGTCGCATTGGGAAAGACATCGCATTGGGCACGATATCGCTAAATGAATGTATTTCAAGGAGCCTAACGTCAAGCATACAGCTTTATTTAGATTAACTTTTCACAGTAAAAGACTCGATTCATGTAATATCGCACATTATCGCGTTACATATCATCGATTGATTAGTTGCCAAATTATATCACATCAGGGGTGAGATCACAGTTCCTTCTTTCGCGTTTACCATATTGTTATCCAAAACGCTCTAGAAGGGCAATGCCTACAGTCACTGTCCTAAGTATGGCCTCCATCAACTAAAACTAGTATTCAAAGCATCTGGAAAAAATGTTTAGAATTACTATCACGTTTTAGCTCCCATGAGCGCTATTGAAAAATAAAGATAACGTGAGAGCACGCGTAATGGAGAACCGTGATTGCGCCCCAGGTACTGTATCGCATAATAGCTCGAGTTCGCATATCGCAAGAAAACAAAAGATGTATATTGGCGGATTTATCATGACGTATCATAGAGCGTGATATCGTAATGTAATGTCAAGGATGGGAAAAAAGATTCAAAGGATCACAAGAAGGAAATTTTTCACAAAAATAACAACTTTAATTAAGACTCGAGTTTTCGGGTTAGTTGTACTTTTTTTGTGGAAAATTGTGCATCTTTCTATCCATCCATAATGTTTGAATTCCACGAATCTTCTGAATTTATATTACAATGTACCTATTTCATGGTACGAAAAATTAATGTCGTAATGCAATTCCTACGGAACATCGCATTCGATACATCGAAAAACTCTGAAAAGCTAGGTTAAAACCAGCCACAACTCGATTATAAGCCGAGTGTCTTGGATATCCCCCACTCTTTCTTCACGGAATGGAAAACTCTCGAAATTGGAGAGGTGAAAAATAAATTTCTCCAACAGTGCGCAGAGAACAGGAAGCAAAAAGGGGAAACGATCGCCCAATTGAGAGCAAGAGATATATACCTACCTACCTCCTTGCGAGCCTCCAAAACGTTCCTCACGACCTCCCCAGGCGGCTTTACACATGGAAGTTAATTCTGCGATAGTAGCCTTGCAAGTCGCTTGCAAGTGGCACTTCGATAAGTAAGCAGGGACTTCCATGGCAGTAGGGGTCAATGTAAGTAGTAATTCTTCGGGGTTCGCACTAAAAATGTAAAATAGCAAAATAGACTGACTTCCATTTCACCTGCAAGTACCACTTCGATTCTGCGATTAAATAGCATCGCATCCGGTTAAATCCAGGTCGCATGACTGCAAGTGGGGATTAAAGATATAAGCAAGGAATAAATTAGCAGGGGGAGGATTCACTGACATATGTAAATAATAATTTGTACCTGGAAATGTTTTAAGGCTGCGATTACACTAGCAATTTAGTTCCATAAGTTACATTCGCAAGCGGTTGCTGGTAACCATAGGAATAAAGTTACATAGCCGTTTACACGGGCAGTTAATAACATTCTGCATATGTTATTGTCTTAATTTCTGTCATGTTTATTAATTCCACACTCACCAAATCGGTAAAATGGTTGCAGGACCAGATTGATTGCCGGTCACACTGGCAGCAAGACGCTTCCGCAAGCGACTTGAGGAAACTTTTAAAAGTACTGCGAGCGGAATTACATAGTCGTTTGAAACTGCAAACTAAATCACAAGTCGCCAGCAGCTGGTAGATTGCGCATTCAATTTTCAAGAATAAACCCACCTTAATGCTAAAGAGATCATAAAAGTAAGACTTACGACTGTTCTAAAATTAAATAATAATAAGAATTTTAATGATTCTCATACTTCATGTACTGTAATGATGGACATATATTTTTAACGTAATTTATGCAAATTTATAAAATCCACGATTGTCTGCGGGACTCGAAGAGAGCGATGTAACAATGCAGTGATTGCCGAATTCAAGCAATTTTCGAAATTACCATATTTACCGTTTACTTTCGTCATTCATTTCTTTGGGAAAATCGGAAGTAATGTGTAAGTAGAACGGTGTCCTGCAAGAAGCGATACAAATCGAGAAATTTCCACACTCACTCCTTCCATAGAAGTCAACTTCCATGGGTAAGGCCGCCGCCTTTCCACTTCCCATCGTTCCCTGCCCGCAAGTCGAAAGCGCGAGCGTTTTGAGCTTGGCCTCGGGTTTTCTAATGGTTGAAGTCTTCATTCCTAATCGCGAATGATTTACCGACCGAAGGAAAGGGAGAGAGAAGGCAGAGGAAGGTAGAGGAACGGAGGAAAAAACGAGAACCAGAACGGTAAGCCTTCCGACGTTATCCATCACGAAAGCATTTGGGTGGAGTGTGTTGAGTACGAAATGAAAATGTGGCGGGGGAGCACTAAGGTGACACATTGCTTTGATATTAAAAATCTTGCAGCATTCGTCTCCTGCTTTGAACTTAACTAAAACCAACACTCGAGAAGTAGAGATAAGCATTATTTCTTTAGCTGCGATGGTAATTTTTTCCTATGTTCGATGAAATGTCTTCCAGCCATTAGCCCTTAGACGCACAAGGTGCTGATATATTGACTCATAACAAAAGTTATTTTATAAAAGCGATCGCTCAGTATTATCCACAGTAAAATCTAACACCAACAGTGGTTTGAGCAAGTAATTGCTACAACCAAAGTAATGTTAATGACAATCAATTGCTGAAAAAATGTAAAGTAATAAATATCAGTGTAGATAATACTAAGCCAATGATTTTATTAATCAAGACTTGGTTAATCCACAAAATTAGGTCTGAAAGAATGTTTAACAAAAGTTATTTTGTTTTATGATAAATTATAAATACATTATCTCGAGTTATTTTTATTTAAGTTAAACAGTATTTTATTAGGAGCATAAAAACATTGACATAGTTACTAGGTGAAACAGTAGGATCTATTTTTTTTTTAGATAAGAGGACATTTTTGGAAATCGGTCGCGAGCGTTCTGAGAGTTAAAAAAGAAAATAGGGAACGTGCTAATTATAAATTTGAGCAGTAAGGAAATTTTATTATTTAATAATAATAAAAACCCACCCGGAGAAATCATTTGCACCTATAAAATAAATTGAAAATACTTACTTAATTCAGCAACACATTGATTAACGCGCCAGAAATGAAATAAAACACGTGGAGAGATTAACAACTCGAATATAAACGATGACGATACATATTCGTCAAACGCTTTGTAAGATAGTCAACCCACGAAGAAACAAGACTCGTAACCCTCAGAGAAAGTGTTAATCAAGGTAAAATATATATTTCCAGTGTTAAATAATAAAAATCACATTCAAAGTGCCGCAGCGGATGGCTAAGGGATTCTCCTCTCTGTTTCGGACTCCTCTTGACTCGTTAAGTGCAAGGCGGGATAATTAGCCCTACCCCTTCGGACCTTCCAACGCATTATAGCGACGTTTTTATTAAGATGCTGGGTTTTCAAAAGCGCCTCTCACCCCTCCAGAGTTTCTCGAGAGGTAACTATCAAGGCTGTTAAAATTTATGAATTCATTACTCCATCGGGTTGACCAGTCGTAAACTTTAAAGTTTCCCGAATGGAAGCCACGGAGAGTTCACCGCCGAGATTCCCAAAACATGCCTACTCCCATAGTAAGAGAAATAAGGTTATGAATTATTATCTCTACGGCTACCTTATTACATGAATCAATGTATCAAGTAACTCATACAAGCTGGTTACATCAATGAAACGGGATTTTTCAGGAATATTCACAACCGAAACATACGTTTCATTATGCTTATCTAATCCAGCCGAATACAAACGAATGGCGGTAAGAGTCACCGCAAAATTCGCAGCTTCTTGTCATTAAATTCAGCACATAGACCAAGAACAAGAATATTTCGGACATGATTCTGTATATTTCGCGGAACACCACTACTTTCCCGAAACTACAATCGTTATTAAAATGATTTTGAGGATAGAGTCATTAAAACGGCCTTCCCGATTTTTTTTTATCTGACAGTGTACTTTTAGGGTTATATTTTTAATCCGTCGTCTAAGTAACTGAAAAAATAATGTATGCTGAGGTTATTCAGTCCAGTGAACAATTAAAATTGAATAAATGATGACATTGGATAATACTGAGAACGTTTTTTGCTTCCTTGAATCACTATTATTGCATGCTTACAACTCAATCTTAAAAGCTAAATTTTGTTCCATCAATATCATCAAAATTTCCAAATAAATGCTGATTTATAAATTATTCTTTCCAATTTCATTCATCAAACAAGCTATATTTAAATTAGTAATACAAACGATAATATAATGTAAAATTCCTTGAAAGATCACTATAGTAACAATGTTTTCCACGAGATTTTTAATGTTAATTTTCTTCGAAATATTATCGCCCTAATACTACTTGGTACTCAACAGTTAACTCTCAAAAGTTCGAATTCAAGGACATTAAACCCATTTACAGCCCAAAATCTATAGCATAAGGTTTAATGTGCATTTGATGCAATGGATACCTAAGGTTGTGCATCGACTATATTGTTTCGTAGTTTAGTAGAACCATATTGCTTCGTAGTTATATATTAATAATGACCAAAATAGCTAACGCAGTTTGATAACGAAAATTTATTTAATGATAAACTCCAAATTTAACTTAACTTTGAAATCCATCTTCACTGTAGATGTAAATTGCCAGCGGATTTATCCAGCGCAGTACTCCCACGATCTTCTATTTTATGAACACCCCACATTCGACAACACTGTGAATGACTATTTGAAATTAAAATGTAGGTGAAATGTTAACTCTAATAAAGAGTAGTAAGGAAATTGAAACATTTTTCCTACGACTTTGTCACTTTGTGTGTCTAGAAATCGTTTGTTTTCGTCAGACATCTACGTTAAACACGTAACGTTCTAATCTTCGACCTCAACTTCTATCAAGCATGTCCAAATTTTATATTAATTGTTTAGAAAAAAGCGACATAAACTTATATTGCTTTGCTCTGAAGCTATCAATTATGCAAATGGGTAAATTTATAAGGAAGTACACCACACCTTTTTACGTAATTAATGCTCAATTTCAATTTTAGGTGCAAAGTAGAACACAAAATTAGCATGACGAACAGAGGCCGATATGGTAGACTTTCAATCGTCAATCAATGCCTTGAATATTAATTATTTGCAACAAGGACTTTTTTACTTTCTGATGACACATATTCAGCCACACGCAAATGAATACGATCAATTATTTTCAAAATTACTACTACTGGTCGTTGCTTTCAAATTAGATATTTCTGTTCTAATCCAACTACTATTTGGTATGCTGATGATGCATAGGTTGGCTCCAGAATATGCTAATGAAGAGCACCAAAATTGACCAATTACGTCGCCTGGAGGATGGTGGCGGCGTTGTTCGGGCAGTATCTGAATTCCAATATCAGTCACCAAAATTTATGGAATTACCTCAAAGACTGCGGTTCGATAGTTATCCGAAGTTTTATTGGTTCCAAAACAATTGTTAAACCGATTTCCCCTTATCACATTCCCACGTGAAGAATTCGAGTCCAAATTGATTACGATCTTAATCCATTTTTTACGGAGATTGCCTTCGCAATATTCATAAGAGGAAGTTTATCGTCGTTCGACTACCTTCAACGTTAATAGAGCAGTGGTTTGTAGGCCAAAAATCCTAAACTGTTCAAAGAAGGAGGGCTTTATCATCTTCCAAAAAGGACCAAGGCGTTAAACTAAAAAGGCAAATGGTATTTTACATGCTCAAATAAATATATGTCCACAATAACACCGAAATAATACACTAATCTGTCACGATTTAACAATATTCTTTTGATTTTTTTTCCGAGCATGAAAGGTAAAAAAATCTTAGGTGGGTTATTATCCTTTTCTGACCCGGCGATTCCAATTGGAATCATGACCTTCCTCACAATTATTCGTTCTCAGCCCACAATATGAATCAAAAGTTCCTATTGTCACCGTTATTTGTAGCGACGGAGGTATTATATTCTTGTGCGAATATTTGATATTATTGCTGTTTTACACCGAAAGACAAAATAATCAGAAATAAACTTAGTCACAATGAATCAGGTCAAACAGGTTTAATTAGCCGGCAACAAAACTGACAAAGGGTAGAGATGTCAAGAAACATCATACCCGTGGTTTATTTAATTATATTTCCGAGAGTACACGACATTGCAAGTTGAATGGTCATCATGGCTTGTGGTTACTTTAAAATGCACGATTGAAACACATGCATTTAAAAATGGTGTCCCTAAATCCCAGAAATTCTCAGATGCGGAGATTTAAGAGCCTACTAGTGCGTGATTCTGAAACTTGGTCTTTAATAAAATAGTTAAGGTTTGACTGAAGGCTAGTTAATGCTATGGTTCCTCGCTACTTCGTTCTTCTATCTTCGTTCGTACATGTATTTTTTCATTTACATGTATTTAAAGTTCTTTCGTAGGTACATGTAAACGCACAGCTATTGTATGGCTGCCAACAGTTAGCCGTTAAACTCCGCATAGCCCCAAAACCATTATAGTTTTTTTTTTATTATATCACCTGCGTACCAGTTGGCTCATCTGAATCAATTTAGTAGGGAAAACATAAGAAATAGATTTACAATTTTCAAGAGGTTTTCGTCCACTCAGGCACCTATTTTATTTCTGCCACTAATGAATGCATTTAGCAGGGACGAAAAAGAATAGGAAAAGATGAAAACGTTGACCACAGGCACACGAGTTATATCCATACACGAGTCAAAACACAAACTATAATAAAAACTCTCATGGAGACAGAAGGCAAACAAAAAGAATCACATGTGAGAGAGGAACATTGTACACTGTAAGTACAATGTTTACACTCCCTATATATTTTCAGATAATGATTAGAAAGATACTAACCAGTTTAATCGGAGTATATTTTCGGATTTCTCCTGATTTTTTGGCAAATTTTCAACACTCAATTGCATTTAGGCAGGCTAAGACATATTTTAATTTTTCTAAAATTTGGCATGATTACGTAGCACCCCAAAAGGAAACGTTCCTCGCCCAGAGGCGTTAGCAAATTCGATAACATCGACCCACCCTATTACACAGTCGACTGGATGAGCAAATGTCTAAAACGGTATACATGCAAGGGTCCCATCACGCGGCGGGCGGTGGGAAATCTCCGGAGGAACGTCGAGGGCGCTTACCTTGGAAGTAGCTCTTGGTGCGAAGGTAGCTGACGGAGAGCCGGAGGATGGAAAGGCGGTCCAGCTTGGATAGGATGTTGTGCTCATAGGGGAGCAGGGAGGCGAGGGTGTCCAGCTCAGCGTTGAGCCGCTCCCGGTGCCGCTTGCTCGGGTTGCTCTTAGCCACGGCTGCGTTCGTGCCGCCGCCACCGCCCCCGCCGCCGCCGGGAGCGCCGGGCGCGCCGCCGCCTCCAGCCGGGGCCGCCGACGCGTCCTTCGGGGGCGGCTTGACGCTGCGGGGAGAGAGAAAAAGAGACAGTGAGGGTCAATGGCCAGAGCTGGGGAGATTGAAATATAGTGGAGATGCCGTTGGTGGTCCTCCATGCATATAGAAGAAACTTGGCAGAAATAGGGGTGTTTGGGATAGGTAGACCACACCAACTTTAACCAAAATATTGATATCGCATTGGATTAAAACTTGACTCTAAGTATTCTATTCTGGGTAAAATTTAAGTCGCAAATTACTTGTAATCAGGGTAGCAATATTCTTATTTCCCAAAACCAGGACATATCTAGTCTTGAAGAGGCTAAAACCGGGACAAAATCTTTTATGTAATTCCAAATTTGTAATTCCAAAAAATTTTATTTTTTCAATGCCCGTTACTAGTAAGGTGGTTGGACACTTCTTGGCCCCCTCCGAGTAATTCCTTTGGATACCCGGAAAAAGTTGAAAAATGAATTTCCTCAGCTCGGCTTCTATCACAGGGGTTCTCCTCTTCTACCAAGTGATGAACACTCAAAAACAGTCAAGAGCCTACAAGAATACAAGATATTACTTGATACGTTTTCGATTAACAAATTTATCGCCGTAAACTTGTCGCGTATTTCTTCGTGCAGTAAACAGTGAGGCTAAACGGAGACATTCCGGGACAGTTCAGTGTCAAACGGAATAAAGTTGCCAACTGAGCGGGATACCTGGACAGGCCTTTCAAGCCGGTACTATCCCGGTAAAACCGTAACTTATTGTAATCCTAGTCATAACTGTTTAAATGGTCAATAGTTATCCTTTTACTGTTGGTAAGTGAGGAAACTTCACTGAGCATTTTGTTCAGATGTAGAACGATGAGGAAAACATGACGGCGTTCGTGGTGTCGTTCGTTCGTGCATCCATGTACAATACACTCCATTCATCAGTCATAGTGAGACGTTCACGAGGAATGTTTTACAGCAAGAAGGCGTGCGAGTAAATATATTCTAATAAATCTGATCGCGAAAAACCGATCGCGACCGTGAAGGAATGATAGGGCAAGAAAGCGTTACTGAGTAATGTTAGTAGGGTAATCACGTAACTCATAACGTCCCTAATTTGGCGTTCCAGAGCGCCAAATCGCAGCAGAACGCCTCTCGCGATTACGTATCGGTTGTTTGCACATCGCCGGCGCTCCATAACGTCCACTCGTGATGCGTCTGCGCTTAAAGCGATCACGTAACTGGAAAGGACGCTGCAGAACGCCAAGAACGAGGCGCTTCATAAGGCCGTGTTAGAGGTTGGTTTATCATTACGCCAAGTAGAACTATATGCAAATAAGAGCCAATTGCCTAATATTTCGTCTTTTAATGACAGCAGTCGGATGCAATAAGAACTCAAGGAGGCTGCTATCCAAGGAATTTCAATGGAAAATTTTATTTTTGATTAATGCAACAAATCTTTTTCGACGTCACGTCAAACGTTCAAGCTCCTGAGGAAATGTTATTTTTGCACTTCATCACATTATTCCTTCACATTAATAATGGCCGGATTTGGCAGTGCGCGTGTATGATATTTCGTTGAAAGTAGGCAATTTTTAATGTTCGTCAAAAATTTGAGGATTTTGCTAAGGCACTCGGGCTAAAATTTACCTTTGTATCAATTCGGATGGCAAAAGTTGCGCGCCGGAGTTTTATTTACGATCGTGTTATGTTGTGTTGTTGTTTTTGATCCGGAAAGAATCTGTGTGGTACGTGTGTTATCTGTGTCATGATCAATAGCAGTTTGATGCAGGTGATGCAGGCTTATTGCGCGTTGGAATTCCTAATTGTGGTGTGAAGTCACATTTACCTCTAAATATAAGGTGGTGATGATAACTCGAGTGAAGAGCCAAGTGGTTTATTTACATATTCGTGATTTTGTTATACATATAAATGTGCCATGCCAAGTGGAAGTTCATTTTGCAAGTGCATATACATATATTTCGGGGTTGAGGATTGAAATGCGATTGCCTTTAGTGTTTACTTTAAAGTTTTAAATAATTCGTGTTCGTGCAAAATAATTCTTTGGCTTTAGTGTTTTTGAACAGTGTTTTCGAAGTGACGAAATAGCAATGCCTTCATGAATAGCTTTGGAATTGCTAAAATACAACTATGTGTACGTATTTATGTGTATTGCTATCAGCTACAGAATAACCCCACATGGTGGAAGCTTCCTAGTGCAAAAAATACAACTATTGTATACACAATAAGCCACAATAAAATTAGTGTAGCATGATATTTCGATCTTTTCCTTACAATTCTGTTTGATCTTAATCCTAACTTTCATTAATGTTATGTAAGATTCTTGATATGATGCCAAGAGAATAAATCAAAGCTGTGACAAAGTCATGGTACCAGACCCTCTTTACTTCCACTTAACGAGCTAATCAATAAAATAAATTTCCAGTATTTGTCAACGAATGTTAGCGGCTTTTTGCTAGAATATGATACCATTTGTACAACGATAAAGTATTTTCATTTCGCTCAAGTCCGTCATAATTTGTCAGTGAGCAGACGTGCAAATGTGGGAAATGTCATGGCCACGATAATATTACATTCATTTGAGAAAATTTTTGCGAATGTAGGGGCTGCTATTTTAACAATGAAAGTTTTTCAGGTACTTGGGATGGTGAAGCCTTGAAAAATAATGCATAGGTACTTCATACAAGATATACTCTTACGTTCCTGTCAGCATCTCGACAACACAATGCTCACGTTTGCACTTACGCCTAATCTATGTTCCCGAGATCAGTAAGAGAGGATTGAGACATCAATAAACATTATTATTATCTCGCTGTAGTGTTTTATGTTTAAAATCACGTAGTAAGGTAGATTATAAATAATAATTATAACTTATTCTGAATAATCATAGGTAAATTGATTGATTTCGCTAATAAAGACCTCTAAATAATCATCTTCCCGCCGCTTTTCTCGTTTCTATACTATTAACATGCATTGCCGTTTTTCTATCTTTGATGCAATGTGATATATGTTTTAATCCATAATGTTAAGAACCACTATTTATTTAAAATATTGTATCAGTGCATTCTTCCTCAGCTGAGTTCCTTTTCTTTCTGCTGCAGCGCAGTCACGTGACGATTTTCTCTAATTCGGATTGGATAGAAAGATTCGAACAAGGGACGGGCCGAGTGGAATGAATTCGCAATATAACCTTCTCATACATTCGGTAGCGCCCCGATAACGTCGACGTTGAGAACCTCGCCTGAGGATACGTAATCGCATGGGGCGAAGTTTTCGGGCGTTCCAGAGTGCGACGTTATGAAGCACGGGCAGTTACGTGATTGCCCTACAGGATTCATGAAGACCATATATTAAAGAAGAGAAAAGGTAGACCCATGTGGCACGATAGCTCAGAGAAATATTGAAACCATTAAACTGCGCATACGGCCATATAGAATGGATGTTCTGCAGTTAATACGCCTAAAACATATGTAATAGTGAAGTAAGGGTGCGTAACCGTAATATAGATAAATGTACAGTGGAAATAATTTCCAAAAAAGTATTGCCTTATTCATTTAGTTTATCGACAAATTTTGTCCAATAGACATTTTGGGTGGATCGTTTTTTTGTAAAAAAAATACGCTTCGCTATCGTCCGTCAAAACGCTATCCACCGCCTTCTTTTTTTGTTTATGACGGAGACCAAATGTTGTACAGCCAGACGGTGAGGTGAGAAGTGTTGTTTACACGGAGACGTATTGTAATTTGGGTCAGATTTGTATTGGCGCCGTTATAGGGCGTTTCACATTTAGTTGACAAAATGGGTTCTCATGGAGATTCTTTTTCATGCGTAAATCTCCATAAGGCTGGCAGTGCGATGTTGCCAATAGCAGTGGGAAATTTATTACAATGCTATGCAGTATACTAAATTAGTATCTAGGAGTCTTCCAATATGCAACTATTATTCCATTAAGTAACTTGCCTAAATTTAGCGCTGTGCTGGAAATGGTTGCTACGAGGCCTTGGGGTGAGCACAAGGAGCGGGATTAGCTCTCTCCATAAAAGCTATACTATCAACTAACCTTGGAACGCTCAAAAGGAGTAAATTGGCACGAGTAATGACGCTTGCAAACAAGTACTCCGGTGCAGTGCTTAGCAGCAGAAATAATCTTATCTTGTCATGTTTACTTTGAAGGGTTCCGTGAGGGTTGCCTAAGCCGCCGGGCGATATGGTTTTTAATAGGCGTTACATAGGACAATATTACAGCAATTAAACAGCAAGATGGGTCATCAAACGGAAGCTATAACTAAAACTTGGGGTTACACGTAGAGAATTAGTAAACACATGAAATTATTGAGGGAAAACCACGGGAATAATAACAAAGAAAAAACAACGGGGAAACAAAAGAATTACAAGGAAAAAAGGAGTGAGCATTGAAGAGGGGAGAAAGGAAAGCTACGATAAATATGTCAACATGTTAAAAGACAGATTATGAGGAAACTAATGCCAAGTTACTCTCTGCATTCAAATAACGGCTAAGAACAATTGAGTAATGCTAAGTGAGAATAACAAAATCCTGTAAATTATGACGTACAGCCTTCGCAACATTTAGCATCGATATTCTTCACAAATTAAAATTTGGGCAAATAGCTGAAGACGATTCATATGATAGTTATCGGATGTGAGTGAAAGATTTTATTATTAATATTAACAGTAAGAACTATTGATGATAATTTTCAAGTAAGCAGCCTTAAAACACAGGCTCGAGATAAAGTGATCGACCCAAAATAGAATTGGACACACTTGAACATACTTTCAATATGCCTAAGGAAAACACCTCTAACTTTGAAAGAAGGTCTATCCTCATGGACTTCGAGGCTCTGCGCACGAATGCAAGTAGTATGGATGAATGCTATGCATGGTGCATCTTGAGAATATCTAGACACGGCTTTTATGATAGTCACATTGGAATAGTAAATTGATTGCAGTAAATAGCAGGGTAAATTGATTGGGAAAGCAGTTGGCGTGAATTACAAGTTCCAGTGCCTGTCCAGGCAAATATTTTCTTCTAACAATGTCAATTTCTTACATATAACTCTCGCAAAAAAAAATCCTGGCACAGCGCAGTGGACGATTTTGGGACATGGGCTATGTAACTTTCCAAATCCGGAGAAACTGAGGAGGAAGGTCTTTTAGTATGAAGGAGAGATCTGAAAACTATTGGTACCAACACAAGCGCTTCGAGAAGTGAGCTTAATCCGTCCCGTTTCGAGTTGTTTCACAATGAGACCTCAAGATTGAGTTCCTGGTAAAGTCATAGCGATGGGTGATTTTAACCACTTCCCTTGCGGGTGTGTGCCACGAGACGTTTTTGCGAAGTAGTTTTGTTCCCCTGCCTCACTCTCTCATTGCTTTTTCCTCCTCCGTCTTTCGCCTTCACCTCCTTCCCTTTTACCTTCCCTCCTTGCCGCGCAGGTCTCCACCAGGAACTTTTTCAACAGCTATATCCACGTGTATTTCCTAAGGGGTGACTCTGTTAATGGAATTCCGTTATTGACGCTGATAGACTCGCAGCTCTTTAAATCGATCATAATTAGCGACTATGTATCTCCAAGGTACATACAAAGCAGGGATAGCAAAGGGCGACGAATAAAAAGGGACTGGACTTCGAAAGGAGATCAAGGCCACGGCGAATGAATGGTTTCAAGTGGAGCAGACGACAGAACCCAGAGAATGGGACGTGATTTGAAGGACGAGGGAAGAGCGGAGGAGGATAGTCAGAAGATAAAAAATGAGAAAAAAGTTTAGGGGCTCGGGTGATTACGAGTGGTAATGGATACGAAAGGGTAAAAACGGGAAATAAATGGGAGTTCCTAGAACAAAACTCATAGACGGTGTCCAGACTCCTCCTCTTTGGGTGACATTTACGGCCCAAAGATGAGCACATAGTCTTGCTTTTATGACCTGTCTGGGGAGCATTGGAGATTCCGCAATGGTCACTCCTGAGCCATTGCTGAAAAAGGGCGTTGGATCCGAGGAGGGTTCGTTTGCAATACTTCTGCGAAAATTTCTCAGTTGCAAATAATCCTATGCAAACAGTTTACACCACATGATGGTAATTTTATTCGCAATGCATGGACAATCAACGGGATATAAAACCAAAGATAAATATTTGGACACTGGCTAGGCAAACAGTACGAGTATAAAAATGTCCTGCACACTACGGAAGCCAGAGGTGCAATTACGGATCTCCATAACGCGTGTCCTCGCGTTATTGTTATTTTTAAATTGAGCTCGTGTGAGAGAAAACGTGATCGTAATTCGTCAAATATCCCCATGTGTTTAAAATCACTAGTTTTAATAGATGGAGTGCATTCATAGTAACTGTAAGCATTTTCCTTATAGAGCGGTTTACGTTTTGGCTTACGATAAGGACAACGCGAAAGAAGGAACCATGATCCCACTCCAGGTTGGTTAAGCACAGGCTGAGAAACCAAAAAAAGTGTACGTCAATATACTACCTTGAGGAGTGATTATGTGTTTCAATTAGGATTAAGATGTTGAGTTATAAAGTGCAATAAAATCGTAACAGTTAGAGCATCTCAATTTTCGTGTCTAAAATTTGAAATTTAAACCGTAAATGCCTCCTCTCAATAATTTATCCTCTATCATAAATGTTTTTGAATAGCACAATGCGATAATGCTACGATATACATATATTATTTTTCGTAGGAAACATTTTCAAACTTACTTATATAACATTAGTTGATATAAAAATTAAGGTCATGACTAAAATTATAACAAAAAAACAATACTGTATGTAAAACCTAGAATAATTTTTTTATATGATATTGATACAATATACTATTATAAGATATAAAAACAGTAGTGCATTTGGCTGCCCGATTTCTTGGAGAACTCATCGAAATATTGCTAAATTAAAAATTTTCAAACGCTGGAGACTACGCTTTGCATGGACATTTAAGATGGTGTTTCTCTTAAATACGTTGTCGGTCCTCTACCATCACCGGTATCTCTCCGGAATGAGAGCGTTTATCGAGTGCTTAAAAACAGGAAGACTTGGGGCATCCACCTTCGAAAGCTGAAACTTCGTGATTAATTCAGGTCAAGGTATCATTTAGAACCCTTTCATCGCAAGAACCGGAGCACGAATGCTGCAAGGAAGAGAATATTGCCATCGTTATGCCCCGAACCCTGGGTGGAACGGTAATCGCTTCGAAGCAAGTCTCTTCTTCTTTAACGTCTGGCTGCGATTGCCAGGGGGTTGACTACATGGGGGAATATAAAATACATTTAAAAACCCTCAGGGACAAAACGGTGCAACCCTTCACTCCCACAAGGGCTCCCACATGGAACCCTTCCCCATTCGAAGCAATAGCTTTCGATTTTGAAGAGAGCGAATGAAATGAGGCGCACATAAAGGATGAAGAGAGACCCAAGGAGACAAGGTTGCCTCCCACCATTTAATTCCCACAGAGAGAGAAGGAGGAAAAAAACGTCCCCCTTATTCAACCAATCCCCACCCCCCTAGCCCGTTGAATATGGGTTTCGAAAACGATCACCGACCGAAATTTGGAATGGCACCAAATGTGAGTTATCAAGAGAGTGGGAAAGGGTAGTGGACGGGGGTCTGGGACTTGATGTTGGTCCGTGTTTCGTAGAGGATTAAATGTGGGAGAGGTAGAAGAGTTGGAAAAGGGGGGATTTGGATGGGGGTTCTCGGAATTTGGAGGTAAGAACGATGGTGCTCCTTCGATGATCATGAGAATATTATGGTGGGCGGAGAACACTTAACATCAGTTGGGTGAGGATATCATACGCGTGGAAGAAGGAGACCTCGGTAGCGCTGTGGCAGCGCGATACTCTCCTTTAAACTATTATGGAGACCCATAATCGAATTTCATTTTTAACTGAAAGCAGTTGTATGAAACCTTGTGTAATACAGTGATATAACTGTAGCAAATATATTTGTTTTCATTACTGAGCTTCTCAGTAATAAACTGAATGAACACATTTGAGGCTTTACCCTGACTTACTTGTTCGCTGCCATTCGCTGAAAACAACTTCAAAACGTGAAGTATTTTAGCAATTTTATAAAACGAATATAAGCAATTAAGAGCAAAAATGGTGTGTCTAAAATATCATACTTTGGACCATTAGCCTGAAAGTAAAATTTAAAAAATTAAACCTTAAGAGTTGCTTTCTAGTATAAAAACACGGAAGCAAGACTCGCACGATACATGCACAAAACATAAAACAGGAAGAGGAATGCTTCTGAAGGCTTAACTAAAATATGAAAAAAACTGACTTTCAGCAACTTTGCTCTTAAAGGCTCAGATAAAAACAATTGAGAAAATATACCAGCTACACACCATTACATTTTTAGTGTGATCAGTACGTCAAAACTTCGTATTTGAATCACGTCTCTCCTGAGCAGCCGTATCTTATCCCATGGAAAACGACTTCAATTTTGCATCAAATATCTCCGTAAGTACTCCCATGAGTGGTTAATATTTTGGTTTAATTATAAAGTGGAATTTTTATTTATAATGAGCACAAATTCATTGTATTTTACGCATATTCATATTTCGCATTTACTACCTCAAATATCTATAATAATGCAGAGGAAGAGACGCGATGTATTACACTATATAGAACAATATGATATCGCATGCAATCGGACGATGTCATACCGCATATCGTGTACCTAATATCATCCTTCGCAAGATATCGTACATCGAAAGCATGATACCGCAAGGCGACGTATTGCATAGACTGGTGGAACAATACGTGTTGGATGACAACGTAATATCTCCGGCTCATAGCACTCAATACGTCGCATTATCACACAGCCCTATCGCAGCACATGCGGACGCTAATGAAAGGCAGAGAAAAAGGAACCCATTTGCGTTTATTTCTGGGCAGACATAAGTTTTCAAAATGCCCCCCCCCCCCCCACCACCACACATACACAAAGGCAGACCGCATTTGAATGCGGAAAGACGGTGATCACTGCATGCACCCCGCTGTAAAACCCGAACTTTTGGGGCCCGCATCATTAGCCGGGAGGGAATGTAATGGGGGTTAGAAGGGAGGCTGTGCCCAGTCCCTTCCCTCCTTTAATGAGTGGGAAGGACACGGGTTGTGAGGGGGAAGGGGTGAATTTTGGGTGTCTGCGTTTCTTGGGGAGACTGTGTCGGTCACTTTAGTTCAGCAAGGAAGACGAAGAGAAGAATGGCGGGAGGGAAAGTTGGTGTAGCAAGGCAAAGGAACACCTCGAGGGGAATAGCGGAAAGTGCACGGAACGAATCACCAGAAGGAGTATATTTTATTTTTACTTTTCGGGACTATTATGATCGTACGTATATCTACACCTACATTAGCATATCACCCTGCAAGCCACCTCAAGGGCGTGTGGCAGGGGGTGAGTTATCCTAAACATACACTACACCATGCTCTAATTAGGTTAATGCAAGGTCTGTTTAATACATTAGCAAAAACCTGCAGGTTATTATCATGAAAGTGATATTTCACCGATATTCACTACACTATAGGTATGCTGCCAATGTTAGAGAAACTATTTATATTCATGTATTTTGCAACTACATAAATGCACAGAAATAAAATAGTTATACAGGAAAAATTCAAGGGGTTCTGTTAATACTACGCAGAAGATGTCCTTGCGATCAGGATAAGCCACTCTAGGCTTATCATTAAATTTCTCAGTGGTCGAGCCATCACAACTTGGCTGAAACATTCATGCCCTAGGTAGGGAAAAACAACCCAGGCTGGACTCGAACCCGCGTCCACCTAATTAGCAGGCGTGGACTTAAAACCCCGCCGTCATCGTGACCGGCAAGGTAGATATGGGGTATTTTCATTCAACGTGTTGATGTTAGCACAGATTGGCAATCATCAAGAGCACTTCAGCGCACACGAAAAATGATGGATGGAACGATTGGCGCCAAAAAAACGTTTGTTTGAGCCCAGCAAATGATGTACCTACATAACGGCTTACCTACGCTTGTTAGCCAAAATCGCTGCGGAAATGGACGTCTAAAAGGCTACGACACCAAATCCTGAGTTTTGAATCATCAATTGGCATTAAAATGGTGAAGATATTAAAGGAAAATATGGTAGTTACATGCAAAAAATGACCAAAACTGCTCATATGATAACTACATTTTCTTCTGATGGTGTTCCTAAAACGATTTCCACCAATGGTGTGCGCTTCCTCATAGGTCTAACTACTGGTTGGTTGTTTATTTGGGGAGCGACCAAAACTGGGATAATTCTCTCCGTTAAGGTGTACAGGTTTGTAAGGGAAAGATCACTTTTGGATTTGGAAAGGAGAGAAACCCGGTGCCAACATCATCCTACCAGCAACAGAAGTACACAACTCAGCAAAATTTAATTTTATTAAATCCATTGAGCATTAATCCGAGATAACCGAGGGTCTACTTACCGGAAATTGCTGTTTCGAATATTTAAATTCCTATTTGAACACAATTCACGGGTACAAGTCTCAACTGTTACCTCTAGTTTTCAGCATGAGTAGTCATCTGATCTTTGGCTAGAAGGCAAAAACAAGGCAATATCCATATCTTCCAAAAAAATGTGGCAATCCCGGAGGTTCTTCAACAATGGTGTCGGGACAGAAGATGTAGAGGGAGAGATAGGGAAAAAGCTAACAATGGCCAGGGAAAAGTCAGGTGTGTGAAACTTAACTCAACAATAGATGCACTTGGGCATTATTTACAAAATATCAAAAACCCTGGCCGGAAATGATGGGCAAGAGATAAAATGAGGTATATGAGGTCGAAAAAGGAATACTTTCAGAAAATATTACATAGTTTCCATAAATCAGAATAATCTTCAAGGGAGTCGAAAACCTGGATTTAAAGCAAGGTAACTTCGGAGTTGAATAAGGGCAACGCAAACCGCTGAGTATATAAAAGATGGCAAACTGTGATTATGAATGTCATAAAAGAGAAATAAATTTTATGAAGATAATATATAAAATAATAACATGCGCTCATTCACGACGGCCTGCGAACTCGTTAACTGCGTTCATTTATATAATTTAGACTACCAACCTACTCCAGGTGAAAATTTTAAAATAAAAAATACTACTTAAGTTTTCACAACGTATATCTGTCACTCATTTCACTGTTGATAGCTACCTTCTACTATCAATTCTCTTGAGTTATACTTCCCTTCTTCACCCCTTTTCTCTTATCGAATTCCATCCTTTCCTGCTCGAGAGACCACGGTTTTTTGTCGGTACAGAGTTAGATCGTATCAAGGCAATTAACACTAACCCGCGAAACATGGCGGCCCGGAATAAAATAAAATACAAACCGAATCTATAAATTTGTAAAAAAAAGAAATCTTCCATATTACTTGTGACCTGCTTGGTTACCTCAAATATGTGACTTATACGGAAAAAAACGAAAATATAGATGTGATGGCGGATCTCCAGCATTGTATGCAAGTGCAGAATGCAAGTACATCAATTTTTTATTTTGGTCCACAGGACTTCTGGTCTTGTTAGCTAAATGATTAGCCATTCAACAAGGAATATAACAAACGATTACAACAATTAAAAAGTAAAATTGGTCAATTAAAAAAATTATGTTCTCCTGAGTCGATAGCCTCAGTTTGGTACGTTCATGATATGATACAGACAACAGAGTAAATGGCCTCTTGAAAGTAAAGGCTATTCTTTTTTAGGTCTTAGGAAAATTGATCCACCTGACATGACTGCGCAACTTATCTATACATCAATTAAGCCGCCCTGTTTTGGAAATTATTTCCTTTCTTCGTTTTTCTAGATAAATCATTACGGTACTGCGACAACTTCTCCACTAATACATGTTTCCCGCATATAAACTATACAACTGATCCATTCAATATGGCCGATTGCGAATTTTAATGAATGCAATAATCCTTTAAGCTATCGTATCATATGGTACCATCTCGCTATGGCTCTTCTTTAATTAACGATCTCCGTAACTCCAGACTTTTTTTAGTACCTAACGCTTTCATTCCCTCTCTTTCATACGAATCTTTTCACGATATGAATGACTTCGCAGATGGAGGTCATCGCGGTCATATTTATCTGAAAATATATTTAATATCTCTTCGCCTCGCTATAAAAGATTACAGGTGCATTTCTCACTATATTTAGTATGATTTTAACGACTTGAATAAAATGAATACTAATACAAGATAGGACGTTCCCGTGACCAAAATGAGTCCGTTCTACGCATGACGTCATTTGGATGACACAAGCAGCTGGCGACTCGAGAATTAGCATAAAAGTAATGGATGAAAGCTGCGATAGCTTTTTTTTTAGTAACGACAGAATGGAGTCAAGTAAATAGATATTTCCATCCTTAAGTAATGATACATAAAATATTTGATCGCTTATAATTACTAAATATCTAATTTGAGAAAACAATCTTGTTTACAGCGGAAATTACCCCAGCAACAATTGATTTACACATGAAAGTTGATACAATTACAATTTTCAACACTAAAATTGTCTTGTTCACCGGCAAACCTGGACCCGCTTCGCCCATGTGGATGCATCAGTGGGATTTAAAGAAATTATCTTCCCTCATATGTATCCTCGTCTTGCTGTTTTATCCAAATACCACACAAGTATCAAATACACTACGTACTCCGTACCTAGCTAGCGCTTGATGTAATAATCCAAACTACGCCACAGAGTTCAAGCCAAGCGATGCGCAACCACCAACCTTGTATTACTATTACCATCTACTATATAAAATGCTACGTGTGCGTACGTAGGATTCAGTTATTAGGTGTAGTGATACAGATGTGCGCCAATAGATGGAAAGCGAGCCCTCATATACGTTCTCCTCTAACTGACAAAAGGCGCGGGCGTATGCATCTTTCAAAACACACACAAGGGAAACTGATTAGTAACAGCTCCGCCTGGTTCACCAAAAATGAACACGCATTGAAATATTTGCTTTATCCATTAGTTTATCACTATTTCGACAATATTTTAGCCTGTTTCACCAGGATATTCATCGAGTGAGTTCAATATTCTTCTGAGCTATGGTTTCATATATTATTTCTTCAGCCCGTGCCAAAAATATATGATATTCTGAAAGTTACGACCTCTTTACGCCGTGAGGGACAGGACGCTGAAGAGTACGATCAAAGCGAGAAAGTGGAAAAGGGAATACGTAAGGCGGAGGAGTGCGGATGTGAATGTGGGGCAGGGGCACTTCACGAGGCAATTGGGAAGAGAAGTAGAGTAGGAAAGAGAAGGGGGCGATTGGGCGGGAGGGATCCAAAGGTCTGTCTGGGGAAGAAGACGCGGGGGGCGGCGGGGGGTGGGAGAGAAAAAGACCTTCGGAGGAGAAGGGAGGGTAAAGTGGGGAAGGCATTACCGAGGCCCGAAATTTCTTTATAATTTGCGTCATGGCGTCGGCAATCATATCCAGACTCGGGAGGAGAGAAAAAACTGGAGGAAAGTGAAGGCGGTTTAAGAGGAGGAAAGGCGGTTTGTGACGGAGTGGTGGGAGGGTGGAAAGAGTAAGAGAAGGATAAATGACAGCAAAAGGGAGAACGGGTTGGTGGAAAATCTAGGAACAGTACCGAATATCTGGTAGTTAAGTACACTTAAAGAATCGGTTTGGTTATCGGGGCAGGAGACCAAAAACTGCAGCCATTTGCACTTTTAGTATAGGTAGATGTTGTAAATCGCTGCATTGCTTGGCCGCCTGCCCCGATAACCAAATAAATGTAAATGTAAGGAAATTTTGTGAAACAAAACATATATATGACTGTCTATTTACCGGAAAAAGGATGGAATGAGCATATAAACTGAATGGCAATCGACAAATTAGTGCGCATTGAATGAAAAAGGTGGTGCGAGAACCTTAACTAAAGAATTCTGTAATTGAAGAAAAACAGGCAACAGGATCCTACCTTAAAGGAACAAGAAGGATGGGTAGAAAGAATGGTAAGTTAGGGTTACGTGGGGTATGTAGGAAGGATGGTGAAACACCCGCCGCTTACAATTCCCCACTCGAAAATATCCAAGGAGTCCACAAGTTTTTGCCCCCATCCTTATGATCAAAATCCTGCCCTTACAGTCCTCTGAACGTAGCGCACAAGTAGTGATTGGGAATCCCCAGAAAAACCACTATCACGGAGATAATGAAACTATATCAATACACTTTAACGAGTGTCATCTTAACACCGTTAATGTTGAAATGCAGAATTACAAGAAGCCACAAGAGAACAACTACTATAATGTTGGATGAGACATTACTGGTTAGTTGGTTAGCTGAAGAAGGGATAGCCAGTAAAATATTGCCCAATATAGGACAAATCCTTTTAATTTCTTCACCAGAAGTCAACAATCCGAAGATTGCTCTGCTGCAGCGCTCTACTCCGCTCTCCTACCAGCCAACCGCTTCATTCCTACATAACTCTTTACTTTGACGTCTATAATTTACATGATGTACTCCATTCTTGGTCTTCCTCTGTAATATTTGCTATCAGTAGAAATAGTCGCAGTAAATAACATCTCCACTAAACAAATAGCAACCTCTGTAGCAATTTCACACGGACATATCTCAGTGTAGGAACTGATAGCGCTTATATCAATAAGGGAAGCATAAGTATCCAAAGAAATTAGGTAAAAAAATATACCAAGTCAGCACGATAGTCAATAGGTTCAAAACCCGTAGAGGAGTCTTCCAGAGGGAGGTGAAAATCAGCAGCAAACTTAAAAACTGAAATTTCTGTTAGAGGCTTTCGCAGCGCTGTTGTGCTAGTATATGCATGTTTTTCGGGTAAAGCTGCGTCGGTGTATCTTGACGATGAAGTTTTGTAGCTAATGCAGGCCACATCTTCAGATCAGGTCCCAAGATAAACCGACGCAGCTTAACCCGAAAAACAAGGAGACACTTATAAACTGAAACTCGGATTTTACACAAGCTCCTTCTTCAGCTGAGGCCTGTTCCGGTTCTCCACCTGGTCAAACTTCGCAACCAGGCAGAAATGCTGAGTTTGGCTCACATCAGTGGAGAACCCAAACCGATTTCACTAACAGCATACGCCGGGAAAGCATCAGATCTTTCTTCCTTCTCCAGCATTCACGGTGGCCGCCAGTCTACCAACTAATAAACACACCAAGAAGGAATTCAAGGGGGGAATATTTTTGAGGCTGCTCAAGTATTCCAATCGCTAGATCAGAAAATATCCAGGGCCTTCCACGTTGAGATGGGAGGCCGGAATCTAAAGCGGTCTTAAAATTTGAATACGGAATAACATAGCGAGAATCTTTTGGCGCTCCCTGAAATCGGGGAAAGCATGGGAGACATGAGTGTGGGGAGGATCTACAGACGGTCAAGATTACGGGGTGCGGATGGGAACCGATGAGTGGGCCCGTATATTTTTCATAAGCCTTTTTCGTAATTGAGGAGACCGTAGAGACGCGGTTACGTAGATTCGAATGCCGGGCTCATATTTCCTTATTGTCACCACATTAAACGTGGTCGACGTAGGATGAACTTGAGGCCATATAATTTGATTCTCACTCGCTTACTGATCAATACGAAGTGGTTCGAACCTACCTAGCCCCCTAATTTGAAGGCTAATCAGAAACATTATGAATTCGAATTGATTCAAACTCACAGGGCTTCACTCGATTCCATAAAGTGATCGGTTTCTTGAGGTTTGAGATCGTCATTTTCCAAAGCATTTTAAACAGGTATACATTTGTATAATAACACATTTGGCTTGATTATTAATGCCTTATGTGGATCTCAGCAATTACAAAAACAATTTTCTCAATCCTAAAAAAGGCCAATTGGTGCCTGTATCAATTCAGGGATATATTGGATATAAATATTTTATGAAGTAAAATACGGAGTACAATTTATATCAAAAGATAAAATAAAATAAAGTAATAAGTGTAGTTCTACAGGACTGCACTTGGAAAATAGTGGAGGATACTAGGAGGAAGTATAATGAAGCAGTAAAACAATTATGAGAAAGACGAATGGAGTGGAGAAATACGACAAACCAACCTTGGGACCAAAGAATTCTGATGATGATTGAAGAAAGAATTAAAAAAGAAGCAAAGTTTTGTAGAGGTACAAATCACTACATATTTTTTCAACCCTTTAAGATTACAAGTTCAATTGGAATCTTACAATTAGATAACACGTTAAAGTATGTGAAAGTCCAGGAGATGAAGTTTCCTAGATTCAACTGTATGAATGAATACTGCGATATTGAATGAGAATAGATTTAAGGTATTAAAGAACTTGCGAGATCTGTTCAGAAAGTAATCAACCATATTTTTTCGCAAATCAAATAAAATGATCAAAACGTGGAAATATGTGCTAGGCTTTGACCGGACGAATGCACATACGTCATTTTTTTGTTTTCACGTAGCGCCGCCTGTATGATACTGATTTCCTTCATCTGAAGCTAAAATTTAAATGGCATTTATACGTGCATTGTGGCTATAGGAAGGTTCAGGAAGTAACTAAATTCGGTAACTAATATGCTGAGGTCTCCTTAACATTTCTACCGGCAAATAGGAAATTAAAAAAAAAAAACTTGGATTTCATGAGCAGTTCAATGTGCAGCAAGGATATTATTTGTGCCATGAAAGAACTTTATGCAATGAAAAATTATAATCTTCAGGTTTTTGGGAGGTCTCTATGTGTGTTTAGCTCTACTATCTGGGAATTTCATCGCGATATATTCGTTTCACCTCACATCCAGGAAGCGTCTTCAGGGCAAAGTCAACCTGAAGAAGTCTCCATGATGTGAGATGAAACGTCTACGAAGAGATAAAATGCAACGCAATTACCCGATAGTAGAATGAAGCATATTTCAATGTAAAGAAAATATTTTCTAAAGTCAGTGAAGAGGCATATTGGTTGCCGTTTACACTAGCAACAATATACTTCTTCAAGCGACTTTTCGAAACTTTTATAAGTTCTGCAAGCAGACAGGCAGAGCTGTTTACACCTGCAATTTACTTAGAAAGTCGCTTGCTGCAAGCAACTTACGCAATAAACTTGCCAGTGTAAACCCACCTTAGCATTATACCTTCGGCCTTATGCGTAAAAAGCCATTGCCCCATAAAAGGATTAAATGTCATGGCCCATTATATATTTTTTCTTGGGATGATATTCATACGCGGAATGGACTTTGGAGAGATAGGTTTGGGACCCTCGATGCTCTCTGAATAATTCAACTGGCCTCTCCTCTGGCGCTTCCGACAATCGATAAAGCAGCCACGGCGCCTCTCCGTCTTCCGTGACGCCAGGGTCGGCCGGCCATTGCATTCCCCACGGGTGCCATGAACAGGGCCAGACGCCATTTCGTTGGCCCTGGGGGGTGGGGGAAGAGTGGGTGGGAGAGTCAACTGGAGGCCGTGGAGGGGAAACAGGGTGGGAAGGGGTTTAGGGAAGGGTGGGGACACATGAATACATCTGCTTTTGCGAGCCAAATGTTTTTTGTCGCATGCAAATAAAAATAAAGAGCGACATGAATATTTGTCTTTTGTTAAGCGCAACAAATAGTCTTCCCAGTCTGTTACAGTTGGACCGGAATCTGCAATTTTAAATTCACCTATCACTAATTTTATGAATCCTGCGAAGTATTGTATTGAATAGAGGAGAAGTACAACGAAAAGCTCTGAGAGATAAAGAAGAAGAAGAGACAAACTTATTGGGCACATTTTGCGTCACAATTACCTATTGAAAACAATAATGGAAGGATAAATGAATAGGAATAATTGAAGGGGAAGACCAAGAATGGAATACATCAGGCAAATTATGACGGACGTCAAAGTGAATGATTGCGCGGAAATGAAGCGGTAAGCTGAGAGGAGAGTGGAGATCTGCAGCAAACAAATTTTAGAATTGATGAAAGTTGACAATAATCCCTTACCTATGATTTTTAACCAGCAAGTAATTATAGAGTCAAACGTGAGCTTACTTTTAGCTTTAAAATAAACGCACTAGCACATCGGAGTCACAATATACAGCACGCGGAAATGACGCGCTAGCACATCACAAACATCAAACTTCGCGAGCGTCACCGTCCGCTTCCGTCAAGTCTAGAAACGTCGATCGTAATCCCGCCCTTACAGTCATACAGACGGGTATTCCCCACAATTGTTTCGGCTCACATGCGTAAATTAACCTGGTCCGTACGTCAGCAGTAGAAACGGGACATTGACGAATTAAAGGATAGCTCTCCTAGTATCCCATTTTCCCTTATAGATTTAAAAGCGTGTTCACGTCCAGCGAGGGTTGTGACCTGTGTAGGATGGTTAAGGGGTCACCGGTAGGGGGGGAGACATCAGTTCTCACACTGCCAGGCATTGCCCCACTGGCCACCTCCCGCTCACAACGAGCTAAAGAGGGTATGTGGTGGGAGAGGGACCTCACTGAAGCCAATTTTCTGCGTTTCCTTACACGTGTAATCCGTTAAATTCGTTTGCAGCGCCACTGCATTAAATCTTCGGGGTGGGGGAGGTGAAGCTTACACAGCAGCGCGGTTAATTGTAAGGCATGAAGTTGGGGGAAGGGTGAGTCGGTTCTCCCTCAACCCCTTTGCTTCTTTATTTTTTTTCGCCGCCACACGAGGCTTCGAAAGTTGAGCGGAAGAAACAGGAGAGGTAGCGCGCGCTCCCAGTGGAGAGAAAGAGTTGGGCCATTGAATGGGAATACGCTAATCCTACCCCAGTCATTTCTTTTGCGTCACTTTTTTGTGAAACGGTTCGAGGCCAAACAGATCGGAAATCAATTGTGAACACGTGGATACATGAGGGGGAGAGAGAGAGAGACAGAGAGAGAGAAAATTCACCTGCAGCCAAATAACATTGCCAAGTGAAATTTAGCCCTCGGTGTTCATTCTATTCGTTTGATGATCCTCCGACTGATTGCTATTTTTTCTATAAGCTTTTTTCTGTGCTTAAGGCCCTTGTCCCACGGTAAATTTGGTCATAAATTTATTCATTAAATCCATATTCATGAAACAAGTTTCATTACGTACACGCTTCGATGTCACACGAACAGGAAAAAATCATGAATTTCGCACTGATCGGCTGACGACGTGAACGTTAATTTTAGTCGTGAAGACATCTATCTATACTGCATAATTGGTAAGAAAAAAAATAGCGGAGAGTATTCCACAGAGTCTACGAGCCCAAGTACAGTAATTATAAGGAAATAATTATAGCCAGAAGTATTAACTTAATGAATCGCATGAACAAACATCCCGAACATGCTTTAAGTTTTTTTTTTAATATCTCGTTTCCCGAAAAGTTTTTTTCTCAACACTCGAATCTCGAGTCTCAAAAAAATTCAATACACAGAGATTTTTAAAGGAATGGGGATGCATTCTTCGCTAAGCAAGTATCTTGATCTAACTTAATTTCATACGACTTCGAAGCGTTATATTACAACATTGTTGGAATGCACCGCTGAGGGACGGGACATACCCAGCCTAAATGACAACTACTCTTTATCAAGATTTTTTGTTTAATTCATCAAATAGTAGGCCGCTCACATTATTACATGAACTATGATTTAAAGTTATTTCATCCCTTCATATTGAAATATGCTATCTATAATAACTTTATTGCCCAAATGCCGAGAATGTACTACGTTACACTTGCTTACGATTAGATCGCTGTGAATGCTCTTAGTTATAGAAACCCGGGTATAAGGAAAGAGCGAAATTTAAAAAAAAATAATTACGTACGTGCAATTCCCCAAGGTGAATACGGGTATTTGCTACGCCGTACCGACGTCCAGGTGGTAATCTACTTAAGATTGCCGAAAGATATATGCCCTTTCCCACAAATCCTTTGCCCTTGTATGTTTCTGAAACATTCGAGTACGAAGAAGCACTATGTACGCCATCTAACGAGGGCATGTCTACTTAAAATCCCTGCACTAACTGACCGCTGCCAGGCCTATACACCCCCGGAAATACTCTTCTCCGCTCTAGAAAAGTATTAGCGTCACAGTTAAAGGGATTGTTCGTCGCGTAATCGCTAGTTGTTGCAACGGCGCAACATCTAATTACAGGGTACAGAAGGCCAACAAGTACATAGCACCAAAACATGTTCTACTTTAACTTTCTTCTGGGATAATTAAGAGAAAAATTATTACTACGAACAATGCAGTAACCTGTTATTTATACTATGGCAGTAGTTTTTTTGTTGGTTGGAAATATTTGAATTATTTCCAGTTTTCTGAACGTACAATCAGTGATTGATAGCCCCCGTGCCATTAAAGTCCTTTCCGCGAACGATTGAAAACCGTAATAGCATTCATTAATATTTCACAAGCATTAGCTTTAACAGAATTTTACTAGCTACCAATTAAAACACGTATCGCAAGCATGCTTTACCTTTGAAATTCTGGTGTCTCCATTCATGCATTGATTTGCATTCTCCAGGGACAAAATAAATTCCTATAAATGCATGTTTAGAAAAATTCACTTTCCGACACACCGCCGTGATGCATCTTGGCGGGTACAATTGGCAATAGATGCATTTCACACACCATCGAATACCACAAAACGGTGTGAACTAAGTTCTACCGAGATTTTTCTCGTCATTATAGAGACCATATGCGAATTTTATGCAGTTTCATGAAACGTGAAGAAAATAAATTAATGTTAATGACGCAAAAAGTATAGGTTCTGCGACTGAATTTATGATTAATGAACTAATTTTACGCATTTGAGTTTTTAAATTGATGTTTTTTTCACGCTTTACGACGAGAACGCGGTTAAATGTAACATATTCTGTAGAAAAATAATTAGTTTATTTTTTTTAATAATTGAGTAAAATTATGAACTAAAAATCCTAAAAAAGGTAAATTTTTAAGTATGGGTTTGCACTGGCAAGTTACTTCCACAAGTTTCTATTGTAAGAGCTTGTGGAGAAATTGACTCTGGCCAAAATGTTTGCGCAAAAACTTGCGCAAAACATTTGCCAGGGTACACCCACATTAAATCTGTGAGTCAGGTCTTCTACATTTCTTTATTGTCTCTATTTTTCACGGAGCCATCCCAAATCGCATGGAAAGCGACTTCTATTTTCTGGACAATATCTCAATAAGTCGTGCCTTGGCTTATATGTTGGTGCCATTATGAAGGTAAGACATTTTTTAAATTATTTTAATGACTATTGATATGGCACTTTCCTCAGGAGAAAAATGACTGCGATTTCTTCGCCCGTGCATCATGCATATTACATCTTTCACGTCTTCATCAGAGATGGACGTTCAGAAAATTAGGTACGATATGTATTAACCACTTACGTATCAAATTCTGCAACATCTCGACGTAACGACCCCTATTAAATAAGCGATCATATTACGTTTCGACGTCACAAAATGATCTCCATATCCCTGTACAACATAAAATGAAACTTGGGCAGCTGTCCTCAAACCTTTGACTGACTGAAACTGGACTGGCCATGACCTTTCTACAGTGTTCTTCTATATAAGATTTCTAAGATCGCTCAAGACGACGACGGGGAAAAACGGGGACGACAGCTTGAATATGCTAGTCTCCTTAGGGATAAGCATAAGGTTAGAACAGCATTAGCAAATTCCTTGGGTTCGCTGCGCCCAAGAGACACCAGGCCATCAAAGAAGTGTCACCGCAGTCTTCTAAGTCAAGCGTCACTCAATGCAGTGAGTGATGACAGGGATAGTTGTGGGGGAAGGGTAAGAATTCCACTTTTAAAAACGAGTGATGGGGGATCAGGTTGATATGGTGGCTAGACTACATCCTTCCAGTGCCAATGGCCCGGGTTTGAATTCAGGCAAGAGCGGAGGAGTTTTTTTTCGGTGCAATTTTGACAGGCTTTCTGCCATATAAAAGCATCCTCCAAATATATATTCTAATTAGTACTTCCTTCCAGTCTTATGTTAGTCGCTGTTAACACACTCCTCTTCTGGAAGAATGCCCTCTTTGCTTGAGCGAGTATGAACACAATAATATCTTCCTTGCTCCTTCTGGAGTGACCTACGCGATTGACAAGGTATAACTGGAGAACTACGAAAGATCCTTGTAAACAATTCTGAAGACATTGATCGACTCTTGGGACCCTTAAGGAAGGCAGATTTAAAAAGGTTCATCTAAATATAAAGAAGAATTAATTGCAGCATAAATATACCAGAAAACTTCAGGTACCTGGAGATGACGCCGATGCGTCGAAACTAGTATAAATCACAATGAACTTCCACAATGTTGATCCTGAAACCATTGAGAAAATAAATATACCATTTCTTAATCAGAAACCATACGCACATAAAACGCACCTTAAACAGTTCAGTAAAAATTATTGTACCCAAAATTTGACTTAGGAGTTGTGCAAAATGACCTTAGGAGTCGGCGCACCCAAAACTACATTACTATAATACTACTACTACTCATCGCTGGCGATCCTGCTTCCCAGATAGCGCGATTGCCACAACTAAATTTCCACAAATTAGTGGCTGAACCGACGTCCTTTAGACGAACGCAACATCCACGCCCGAGTAGGGATCGAACCCACGATCTTTCCATTATCTGACCAACCGACTCAGCCAATCCTAAATGCTGAAAATAACCTTATTATGCATACTAATGTAATGCATATAATCACACCTAAGAACATAGCGGTACGGAAGCCGATATCTTTATCAGAACGGATTAAAAGTCTGCAATCTCCCGCTCGAACAATTTCCATGACTTTTAGCCGGCGAATCGCATCGCATGATAAGGCCAAGGGCACTCCCCTCCCATCATTTTGGGTGGTGGTAGGAAGGAGGTGAGGTGAGAAGGTAATAAGATAGGGGAAGTGGTGTGGGGGGGGCGCGGAAGGAATTCGGACAGATTCTTCGTGAGGTAGCGAGAGGAAGAAGAGGGGATGGCGGGGTGAGGGAATAGAATTGTAGGGAGAAAAGGGGGGGGGGGGTCATTGCATCACCACCATCATCGGCTGCACGCAGCGGCAGTAGTAGCAGGTCTCCGTCATCACGTGACTCCCTTGATCCAGGTCATGGTTCCGATAGGTGCGGGAGATCATCGGGAAGTGGAGAGGAGTGGAGAGGAGTGGAGAGGAGTAGAGAGGAGTGGAGAGAGTGTTCCCCACACGAAGGCGGAGAGGTAGAAGAACTGGTGGTGGGATGGCGTGTGGCAGGAGATGAGAGAACGGCTGCCAACCTCCTAATAGTTGATTACGGGAGACATCCGTTCCAACAGATCCGGGAATTATTCGAGAAACTCAACGCCCAAATTTACATAAAACCCAGCGATATGCCGTGTAGAGGTGGAGAAGAGGTTGGCAGGAGGTGTTAAAACAATAGCCATGAAAAATTAGGGAATTGGAAGAAGAGGACGAAAGAGAACTGTATGCTAACGGAGTGTCTTCATTTTCCCGCACGGTTGTTATTGCCATAAACGATGCGTTGGAGGAAGCAATTTTAGTACCTTCTAGTTCGTCAGCGTATCCCTCTTATTTCGCCACTTCTATCAGTTCTAGAACCATAGTGTAGGATTAAAATTATGCTCAATGTGGCTTAAAACTCACGTGACCTAAATTACTCAGCTATTCCAAGCCTTACGTGTAGTCTCGTTACGATCATTTTTTAGTGTAGCCTGCTACTACAACTTGGGCGGGAATTGCTATCGGACCGTCCCTTGGAGCTTAATCGTTTAAGTAAGCTCCAAGCCGGATTGTTATCGGACGACGTCAAAAATGTGAAACGAAACCCGACATAATAACGGTAGATTAGACCATAAGCAAAAAAATTGTGGAAATAAGACTGCAGAACGGAAAGGAAAATATTTGTTTTTTTCCGCGAACAAAATGATATCATGATAGCTTCAACTAGTACTTCATAATTAGTATCATCCACTGGTAGTATAGCTAAATAAAAGGTGTGCTCTTTAATGCATCATTATCATTATGCTAAGTAGTGCTAACAGCACGTCTCGCATTCCCCCTCTATAACTCTTGTATCTGATTATTTATGCATTTGCAAAATTTATTTTTACTCATAGTTTCAATAACATTTGCAGCATATAGTGAATCGTATGTTGCTGAAATTTCGTCACCTGCCACACATTGTATGTATTTACTATTGTACTAATACTTGGACTTTTATAATTTATTAGGATACATTGTAGTACACATTGCTGAAAATTCAAAACTTCATACCTGATGTTATTTCAATGATTCTTTCAATACCTTATGGCAAACAAACTACAACCATGTCTTTAGAAGCGAGTAGAGAATTTTTCGAGGACAAAGGAAAAGATTAACACGAATGTGGGTGAATAAAGGGTAAGTTTAAGAACCATGCTTTACTTGAAGATACAAATATATACGTATTTTGTTACACTTCCGATGAATTTGATCTAAATCATAAATTATTGTGGACTGTTTTTTAGTCCAAAGCAGCTGTTATGAAGAACTTGCAAATTAATTAGCAAATGAAGAACTTGCCAAATTGCCAATGAGTTATAGACGCTGTTTACATTGTTCAATGAAGAAAGAGCTACGTTTTAATATATTCATGCTACCGTTGAGCTTCCAAATTACAGGATGATACAATTTAATGAAAATTTTGAACTTAAGCTTATTACGTCATCAGATTATCTCATGGAAATTGCATACACGTGTATTCGCACAAGGCGCAAGCTTGGAGGATTTGAGTGAAGAATAATGTATTCCTCATTCTGGCGAGCACTAATTGTGGTACTCAGTTTAAACATTTAGGGCATGGATGTCACATAAGAAATAAAACTCCTTCTAACATAAATATGTGGTATTTCGCATTCATATTTTTGTGGCGCGACAAACGTTTTTCTCGTGTTCTGCAAAGGTTATTACGAAATTTCTTCGCGCATATAAAGGAATGAAGTGAATTAATTGACTAAAGAATTTGGTTTTATAAAATAAATCACACTTTTTAAAATATGCGGCAACCACTATGTGGTCAGCATAGTTTTGAAATTTGTCTCGCATTGTTACTCGCCGGAACGCCCAGTGGCTCGGCCACATTCATCCTTCACCGGTTATAACACCGTGATTGCCAAAACTGAAAGAAGTCCCTTCATTTTTCTTCAGGCCTACTAACTCATCACCAGCTAATTCTCCTTCCTCGGACTATCTTGAGCACCTCTCTTACGGCTGCTAACTCTCGGATACATTCAACTGACCCTTGCTCGAGGGTCACGTTCCAGTCATCGCATAAATCTCGACGAATGTTTATTAATAACATGGCTTCAGGCGTGAGGGATTAATTTATGCGATTAGATGAATGAAAAGCAAAAAAACACCGCACAATCACCCAAACATACCCGAGACAAAATCAAACAAGCACAAACAACATTCCATGCCGCGGTCCAAATCGTCCTTTCGATTCTTCGAAGAAATAAAAACAGAAATAAAGGAAAAAGTATTAAGAAAGCGCCCAGAATTAATAAATCTTATGTACTCTTTCCATATAACTACTACGGAATTTTAAGTGAGGTTGGAAATACTTTTAAGAAAGCAATATTTTTTTCCTTTTTTTTACATCGTTTTATTCATTTATCTTCACGTATTTCGTAAAGGAAATCTTACATACAATCCAAGTCAAAGATGAGAAACCCGAGTTTGAAACATTATATCCCGGTAAGCAATGAATCGATTGCATTGCAATTGACTACAAATCGAAGGCCATTAAAAATTTCGTTTTGGTATTAACATAGAAAATGTAGAAATCATAGTTTGACAATTTTATTTACTTTGTTGATAAAGGTTGCAGTTCACGGTAGCACCACTCTGAACGCTAATAAATAAATACCATACCTACTTGCATTAGTGTTTCAACAATTTACGAGGAGATTAATGAAGCACTTAACTCTCGACGTGCAGCCAAAAGTAGTTAGTTATAAGTTAATAACGTATAAGGAAAAAGTATAATACCGTAAAATTAACACCTGTTTTCGTAAACTGCTTGAAACTATGTTATTTTAATTATTAACAGATTGATGAGAAATGTTAAAGTAGCATAGGCATTACTTACTCCTGTTTTCATCCAACGTAAACATTTCACCATTATAGGGTAAACAACCATAATTTTAATGAAATAAAAGCATGTAGATCGTCTCGTAGGTATGTTAAGTGCTGCTAGACAGGCATCCTCTAAGTAGGAGATATATATGTTATGTAGGGAGATGTATATACCATACCCTTATACCAATTCGGACTTCATCTTCCCGCGGTGAGGGACGATTCCCGTGTTTGTGATATATCGCCGTGGTCGTAATTAGTGGATGCGGGTGATAGAGCCCTCTGGGATTGGTTTTCTCCCTCCTGGGATGAAAAACATGTGAATAGCGCACCGCGGGGGACATTGCCCACCCCCTGGAGAGTGACCTACCCCCACCCCCAACCCTCCCTTCTCCTTCAACCCATGCCATATACACTGCGGTCTCCACCCGAAACCTCCCAAACGAACCCAATCTGAGCCGAAGTCTCCTACACTAACGTCACCCCATCCACCGCTGACCCAACAGCGATGACAATGGACGATAAATCCCTCTATGCAGGAGGTCTCCATCCCCCTTTAAAAAAAATAACTCCTTGGTTGGTTCACACCGTTCTAATCTCCGTATGCGGGAGTATCTATTCCGAACACACTTTCCGAGCTTCGTAGCCATCGTCGAGATTACTCGTGACCCCACGAGGCACGGGGAGGTCACCTCGAAAGCGACGCTCGTTAGGGCTGGCTTCCTCCATAAAAGCAACTTCGCTAACCGGAATAATACAGCGTTCACCTTGCAAGGGCGAGTGTTCCTTTGTGCTGGTACGGTGAAAAAGTCTCCAGCGGGCGTGCGATTTCTTTTAAAACTCTCCAGAGTAAGTCTTACTAAGAATAACTATAATTTTTGAGTCCACAGGATTTCGCGGGAAAAAAAGTTTTTACCAGACAGCGCATGGAAATCACGGAAATCTTATCAAATCCACTTAGGGTCAGTAACCTCATTTGAGAACAATTCCAGATTCGAAAAGAATGCCGATTTAAATCCACGAGTCTCCAATAAAATCGGACACACACGCAAATGTTATATTATAATTTTAGATCTCAAATTCAATGCAAATCTCCAAAACAAAATTTTGCTCATACTTAGTGGGTATTTTTATCAGCAGTGAGCTACGAACAAATGTATTTATACTAAATTTGTAATGTACACTGTACTTTGTACACACAGAATGAAAGCATTTAAGTTGAAAAGTTAACTCCATATGGTATTAAAACTAATGATGATACATAAATTTAAAGATATGGAAGTGGTAACAAAATTATAACAAAATAAAAGTGGTGGCTTTGCATAACATAGAGAGTGTTAGTTTTGCAAAATCAAAAAATTATTGCGATCAGGGTAATAAAACGAAGTAAAAATAAATATTTTCCAACTCGAATCACTGACAATACACCTTCCCTCCCCAGATATTAACATTTTCCGCTTTCTTGCAGAAACATAGTTGTGGGTTACGAATGCAAACCGATTTTAGAGGTAGAGAGAGAAAGAAGAAATAGCCAATTATCAATCAACAAGAGAACAAGATGATTATTTGGCAGTAGCTTTGGACAGCATTGTTATACATTTTCACAACATTTCAGAACATGTGGAAAGATGAACGACCAAGAATGGTAAGTTTCCATTACGAAAAATTTAAATATCGATCTATCTTTCAATGATAATACATCACTATCACATCTGATGCTAATATGGGTACATCGAAAACGGTCGAAACATTGTCATTCTTATCATTCATTATGCTCCAATTCCATCATGTCACGCCCGAATCTTCTCCATATGTAAAAAGATCTCTATAAAAATAGAGGAGACAAACCGTAACGCCACTCCACACAATATAGGCGAAAAGGCTAATACAAAACGGTGAACAGAATTTTCCGAAAAACCAGGAGGATTATATTCTATTTTTGCTTAATTTTGAACGATTATGGTCGTCCGAATGGCACATTTACATCTGCATAATGCCCTGGAAGCCACATCAAGTGTGTGTGGCAGGGGGTGATTTGACTAATAGCGTCCTAAGGAGAGATCCTGCTATAGGAGTTTCAAAGGTGGCTTGAGGTAAAATATGAGAAAAGAGGAAAATCAGGGAAGAGTCCATTGGCGGCACGCGTCATTTCGTGGACTAAGAGAGCTCTCCGCCTCGCCCGGCTTGGGTTTCGTGCACCGAATCCTCGGGCGTGCGGATCCACTACCGTCAGCTGAAATGGGCGTGGCCACATTTTACGCCAAGTCACGACACGCACGGAAGGGGTTGAAAGCGAAAAGTCCACATCACGAAATAATTCACGTCCTATTCTTAGACGAAAACACTTGTTGACAAGAATAGCCATAGACATGCTACATGTGGACCCACTCAACTAGTTTCAACTGAGTAAACATTGCCAAAATATTATGGCGGTATGGTAAAACTGCGTGTGTGCATTTCATTGAATTACGATTACGTTGTTCCAAGAAAGTTAAAGGATGTGACCTTCTGTACCTTGATTACGTAAAATTGTTTTCGTTCTCACTGGTTCATCGCCTTTTATTCCCATTACATTGGTCTTTGCGGTCGAGATCTTGAAGTTGTATTCTTGTGTCGTCTTCTGAAGTTCAAAAGCAGCGTCCTGATGTTCGTTATCCTTGTTGACAATTAACACTTGGTCGTCCGCGAGGATCAGGGTTAGTGCATATTTTGGGCTATTATGTTTGATGCCAACTATATTAACGGTAAACTACAGTGGACATTTTTAAAAATAAGACAGGAAAAGACACCTTGAAAACATTTTATGAAATATTGGCGATTCCTTGAGGAATATACGGATGCGATTACTGGACATAGATTAAAATCACATTGAATGAAGTTTTTTAAATAAGCAGCTAGCTACACACCAACGAACAGAAAAATAAGTATGTATGGATATAAGGCTCTACTCGGCGTACAAGGCATCAACGAAACGACACGAGGATACAGAAACATATGGAGAGAACACATAAAAAGAATGGATGAAGGAAGAATACCTAATACAAATATGGAGAGGGGGGCAGAAGATCTTTTGGACGTCCATGCAAGAGATGGAAAGGCCATAAGGCTTAATACTTGCAGAGAGAAGAAGGCAAAACTGCGAAAGCTTGACATAAACTAACCTAACAACTACGATGCACAAAATAAAAATCAAAATTATCGCAGACATACTGGTAGCACCGCGCGCCACAGCTCAAAAATGAAGTAGAACTTTTCACATTTCCCAAATATATGAATTTACAAGCGGTATATTTGTTCACGCACAAAGACAGTTAATTTAAATTTGGAGCAGAGCGTTAATGTAGCTATCTAAAAAAATCTCACCAAATAACTTATAGCATTAAAAAAATATATGCTTAAATGATTTAAAATGCCGTGGTTTTTATCTCCGAACTGCGTTATTTCTGCCAAAACTAGTTTGGAGAAAGTTAAACTCATGTCATTCTGAGTTAGCGTACAATGTTCAACTGATTACGAAGAGTAATACTTACAATACCCAATGTAATCCTCATATAAACCAGAGCTAAGTAAAACCTCCTTAACCCAGGTTTAACTTGAAATCTTGGAATACGGCCGCTTATGACTTAGAATTCAGAGAGGGCCTTTGACAATTTTTAGAAAGACTTTTTTTTAAAGAAGAACATCCACTCCGGCCGGACTCATCGACGGCGGGAAAACTTTGGAATTCGAGGATTTGATTACTCACGGTCATAAAAATCGCACCTGAGAAGTCCTCCCTCTCGTCCGAAAAGACAAATCGGTCCCGAGGAAAAGGAATTCCCCAGACCGCGTCTACCCCTCTTAATTCACGCACGTCAGCCGAAGAAGGGGGGAAGGATGGGGGGGGGGGAGTGAAAATACCTTTTAAAAACGAATATCGAGAAGAAAGGTGAAAGATATAGAGAGAAAGAGAAGGGATTGGGGGAGGGGACTAGAAGACGGAAGAAAACAGTCAGGCGGCGGCAGGGACGAGTGGCAGGGGTTGTCAGGGACACCAGTCATGAAAGGGGAGGGGGTACGAAAAAGAAGGGAAGAGAGAACAGGGGTAAATTGTATGCTTGCTTACAGTGTACCTTATGTTAGTGCCACACTGTTTTTGTTATAATCACTAATGGTGGGTGAAAAGAAGAAATATTTGTATTCATCAGGTCGGCAGGGTATCTCTCTTATTTTGCCACCTCTATCAGTTCTAGAGATACATTGGGTTCGCGGGTCCACCGCGCAGGGCTTCACCCTTCACCCGGTATCAAGCGCGAGCATATGACCGGGATGAAGAAGGGCTGCGGGAATAGGAAGGCGAAAAAGGATAGGAAGAAAGGGTATGGGAAGGGGGCAGCTTCCGACCCGAGTGCCATGAATAGGCAAAGAGGCTTAAACCGAAACGCGAAACAACCATTTTTTCTTTTGCGTTGGCTACGACCCATTCTATGAGTAAGAATAAATCAGAGTCGCCACCCGTCGTCCAGCCGGGCCGCAAATAGTTCTAGAGATACAGTGCGGGGTCAAAATAATATCTTCCGTGTACTGAAGCTCCCCTGATCTGAATTTTTCAAGTACACTAAGTCTAGCGTGTAGCCACCGATTCTCTATCGGCTATCAAACTAGACCTTCCATCAGCTGCCTTTAACCCTTTCCGTTCGCTCGTAGACGTTTTTAACGAAGCGCATGGCATACCTTTGTATTGTATTCACTTGGCGAATTTAATCTTTCTGATCATGTTCCCAAATGTATGCTGCGCATCCGAGATGTGGCCTAACTTAAGCAGAGTAGCATCTCTCTTTCGCATTTTCATTTGTTCTCTTTATTATGTAATACTTTTCTGGTGTATTTATCTTTCTCCAAATATTTTCTTCCACGTATTTTTTTATAGGCTTGATGTGATAGTATTTCCATCCTAATTCTTGAAATACACAAAAACAGTCAACTATGCATATGATAATATATATTTATGAACCTAGATATGTATGGAAACGTTCCATTTTGGCTTGAAAAGCAGACGAAGCATGAGTGTCTGACTGCTAAAAGAAGTGGAAGAGGAAAGAAAAGTCACTCACGAAAATACACACACAGATATATAGAAGAGATGACCGAAAGGAGAGAGGTTTAAGAAAGAGGCGCAGTGGGGGAAGGAACGGTTGAGGTGGGATGGAGGATTCGAGAGAAAGGACGGGACTGGAGGAGGATACCCAATCCGATGTAATAGCTTTAATGCTCAATTTCGTTCGCATAACGCCGTGAAATAAAACTCAGGAAAGGAGAGCTCCCTGCCGAGAAGGGCAAGAAGTTGTCCGAAAGAGCGCTTGTCACTTGACGGCGACTGGTGCCCCGCGCTCCGAGCATATATACAATACTTCTCCAAGACCCTCTTACTCGTAAAACTTCCACCCGCCAGAACCACCACCTTCTCCGCCCCCCAACCGTAAGGAGTACGGGGAGAGACACACCGTAGTGGTTGGTAGGTATGTGGTACACCTCCCGTCTGAAAAACCTCTCCCCTTACTCACCCCGTATGCCATGAATCTATCATATACACATACTTATTCCCGCGTATATAAATACGTCGAGCTGGGTTCTCACACATACACCCACCCACCCCCGCCCAAGATCTTACACGACTTGTATAGCGGAGCCTACTCGTTCATCCCTCCTCCCCCACCCCTCTCAACTATCTCCCCTCCATCCCTCCACTCAGACCCCCCCCATCTTCCCCCCACCCCATTCCCCTCTACATCCAGCGGTGTGACTAACTACCTGGAACGGCCTAACGATGGCTCGGTGGAACGGGGAGGAGTTGAGACGAGAGTGCGAGGGGGAAAAGGAAACTGAAGCGGTGACGTAGATTAGGCAACGCTGGGAAAACGGGGCTCAAAAGTCATCAGCGAAAGGAATCGTCAAGTAGGTATAGGTGTAGCAAAACTTGGTGACACTCGCCCGCACAAAAATAAGTCAGGGAGAGGAGATCATACAAGAGAGGGATTAAGATGCCCTGACCCCTTCGATAACTTTGCTCGCTCATCGACGCTAAATTCGTCCTCAGTGACGCTCAGTGCAGGCAAGTGCCACCAAGCTCCGCTATATCTATAAGAGATTGGGTGAATAACTGAAATGGTTACCTTTATTTTCTGTTATATTACACAATTTTCGAATCACATAGTCGGAGAGAATCCTTAACGGAAAAGTCCTACGAAGAGTTGGAGATAAAAGAAGCATTGTGAAAACTCCGCGGTGAGGGGGGGAAAAATAATTGAAACTTTCGAGGTCCACGTTCGCGTAGGATTGCTCTTTTAAGATTACCTGCGTCAGAATCATTAAACATCAACGCTTCTTTTCCTTTGCCGGAGACCTCAGGGTTAATGAATGATTGTCTTTTGTGCGCATCAACATATATACTCTCATGGATGTGAGACGGGAGGGGGTGGGAAAGGACGTAGATACTTTTGGGTGTTTTTCTTTTTTATAGAAAATACTCACTAATCTTGAATCTTAAAATATTACTGAGTCGTGGCTACCAGTGCTTTCTAGAAAAAATAATAACATACAAAAAGTTCTACAGCCTTTCCCGACCCCTCCCCTCTCACCTCCATGAGAGTGTATATTTTGGTGCGCAAAAAATGAAGATTAGCCCAGAGGAGGTCTTCGGCAAAGAAGAAGAAACGTTGGTTTTGGAAAATCCTTACGCAGGTAATCCCAAAAGAACAGTCCTTTAAGGTCGAGAGACAAACATATTGGACACATTTTGCGACACAACAGCCTATTTAAAACAATATAAGAAGGAGAGACGAATGGAAGGAAATACAGAGAAAGACCAAGAATGGAATACACCAGGCAAATTATGAAGGGCGTCAAAGTAAAGAATTAGGTAGGAATAAAGCGGTTGGCAGAGAGGAGGAGATTGGAGTAGAGAGCTGCAGCCAACTAATATCCAAAATGATGACTGCTGCTGATGGTAATTCACAAATTCTATTTTACTGAATATTAATCTTTTCGGAAGAAGATAGGTCTTGATTTATACTAAACAATGAATGTCATTTACTCCATTCGCCGACATTCCGCAAATTTATTTTCTTCTTCAGGGCTCTATAATTGATTCACATATTTTTACAATGAGTTGGCTTTTCACACTTCACAACAACATTCAGCAGTAACCCAAGTAAGATACAAGTTTGCAATTCTATTTCATATATTTTTATATTCTGGTTATTACTCAATTATTTATTTAATTAATTATTTCTTGACGATTACCGACGATAGAAGTACCAAAGGGTCCTTTGTTACGGCGTTTCATGTCAATATGAGTCCAGATTGAACATTTTTGATAATCAAGCGCTTTAAATACATCTGGGATAAGTAATGGTATAAAGCCAAACAAAATTGGTTATTTCCTATGATCAGCGACGGAATGTACAATTACGGGAATATAAGGAAACAGCAAAACAAACGATATATTACTTGATTAAAATGTGCAGTCCCTCTTAAAAATCACACAAAAAAACTGATCAATGACTAAAGAGCTGCTGATCAGTTAAAAAAAATTGGCAGTTACTGGTGGTAAAATGCATCAGTTAAATGATGACAATTCACCAGTTTGAGAATATTTGATCAGTTTATAGAAACACGCAGTTAATGGAGAAAATTGACTAGTAACAGATGGATGTTACTAGTACTTTTTATTAAATGGCAGCTGTTTCATGCGTAATGATTCTGAGAAGAATCCAATTTTCTCTCTCTCTCCCTCAAAGATCTCTCGATTTATTAATAACCAAGCACGAACAGGCGTAAATGACCTGAGATCAGAAATTATACCAAAACAACTATTAGCTGATAAATTTAGGATATATTTGGATTCCAGGATCTATGATGACGATGTTGGCGAGTCACCGGTTGAAACGTAGGAAAAAACGGAGAATCTTACCTAATGGCAAACCCGAGAGCATTTTAATCATTAGATTCGCTGGGAAAGCAAGAATTCATACAATAAAAAACTATTACTACATTTCTTCCAAAGTCAAATTGGGTATCATAGATGGTAAACGATCGGTTTTGCTGGTATTTTACACCAAAATATCATTTTGTGTCGTACCGATCGAAACTCAACAATAGTGTCATTTACAATGGCCTTTAAGCTAGTCGGAGTCCTCTCCTCCCGAGGAAACGGGAAGTAGGGAGTGTGGGGGGGGGGGGATGATAGCAAAATAGAGGAATAGGGGGTGAGGAGACAGGGAGGGTGGTAAGGGAGTGGAGAGAGAAGGAGAAACAGGGGTTGAAGAACGCCCAAACAGTGTGTGTGTGTGTGTGATAATATGAGGTCAGGTGGTTTGTTCTGAGTGAGTGTGTGAGTCGGGGGTTACGGAGACGATTTTTTTTCCAGGTCACAAAAAAGGTGAGTTAGAGGAGTTAATGGTTGGTGGAAAAAAGTTCGTTAGAAAAATGGGGTTTCGTATCACCTCGGTTCTCGAAACCATCCCCCCTTGTATTTTCTTCTAGTGGAAAATCTTATTTTAACTCCGGCGCGAGAAACCAGTCAAAGAGGGTTGGAGCGGGTGAATTTTTAGCGACCCGGTAAGGTCGGCGACTAGAAGAAAGGTAAATTTTTGTTTGAGTTTTCCTTTGTTAGACGTCGCATTGAGTGCTTGTATTTTTGTGGAGACCCATTGCATGCGTGAACTCAAAATGATTCACCACCTAATGGTCCTGTTGTGAGTGGAATGGTGTCTTGTTAAAAATTTCGTTCGGCATTAACATTTTGGTGTGCCATAAACTAGCACGGCACTTCATCACTTATCACTCACCACTGAATTAAAATACCTCTGAAATGAGGTAGCTAAATAAAAAGTAAAACTAAATTGAAAAACCGACTTAATTTACATGAAGAGAAATTACGAAAACCCGCTATTACAGCATCGCTTTTTATTAATGAACTAAGGATGGACGAAAAAAATTTTAATGTATTCTTGAAATAAGCTGAAAATGAAGAAAGTTCCCACAAAGGTACCGGTATTTATTACTAACGCGCAAAAAATTAAACAGATGCAGGAAAATAAAAGTATTAACTACAGTAATGTGTGCCACAAACTAATTTAAATACAAAAACTTGGTACCAACGTTAAGGATGGGTCGTGTTCTTGAAATTCAACCCAGGTTTAATCATCTATTTTAAGAGCAAGGCAGAAAAGAAACTACCTAACGCACATGGTTTGCCGCGTTCGAATTATTATTTCCATAGTTGGGGTAATTGAAGTGCTAACTGAAAATGTAAATTGTAAAAGTGGCATATAAATGCCTTTAAAAGTACTGCAGACTGAAGTTTACGTTTTCAAAAAATACAGCGGCCTATTAGGTGCCTCAACTGGTAGCTTACCTGCCTCCTATTTCGCGCGAAACTGTCTACCACCGCGAAACTATATCATAATGAAGTGTTATAAATCGGATTTTATCGGCTATATACAAAGGGGAATATATTTATGTGTTAAAATTATAGCTGAAGGATATTAAAACCCTTAGTTAAGCTCAACTGTATCACGTAGTCAGCATTTGAAAACTATGTAACCACATCAGCTTCCACTAAAAAGGTCTCTGAAAAGTCCAAGCTAAAACAACCCAAAATGTTAGAACAAAATAATTATCGTGATATCTTAATTTATTACTCTAGGCTTAGCCACAAGATTTTATTCCAGCAACAAAATCGGAAGCTCTATAAAAATTCGACTCCCACATTATTTACATGCAATTCACTTTCACTTAGAATATGATAATTTAAATTCATTAACTTCAACTAGTAAAGTAACATAAGCTATAAGCCACATGTGAATACAAAGGAAGAGATGCATTAAATTTTATAACGAAGTCTGCATCATAACACAGGTAATGGTCAAGTTTAAGGTAGAACTACTAATAAAAAGTAATTCAACATTTTTCACGTATCTTAATCGTCCACCGATGAAATTCCAAAGAGATACATTCTGCCCATCTATATTGCAGTTGAGAGTGAATAAACTATTATGCACTATTTCTTTAGACTCCCATACGTTTTCAAAATATTAACGATTAAAAAGCTAACTAATAAACTAGAACTTCTAAAACTATTTTTTAGTATGCATATCAACAATGTGGTTTTGAAAACTATAGAAGAAGGTTGCATGTTACTTCAATAATATACCACACATTGCAAAACGTATTGATAAACTAATATTGAAATAAAGATAATTTTTAAAATTGGTTGGGCTCTCTTCAGTCGGGCGAAAAATATATTGCAACACATCCTACGGTTTTTTATTACCGTGATTATTATTTTGAAATGAAAAAGGGACTGAACTCAAACAATCCTTAAAATTCGTATGAATACAGGGCAACAAAAAACATTCTTATAATGGAAAACAGAAGTCATTAAGCACACTAAAAATCAAGGGTGTAAAATTCAAGGAAAATAAATCAAGATTAATGAATGGAGATGAAAGAACAAGAATAAAGGCTGAAGCACACTAAAAGGGCGCATGCCTATTTTTCTCGGCTTATCTCCTAATGAATGCGCAATGGTAAGAACGTGTTGTCATCTGATATCTCGGAATTCCTCGATTCCGGTAGAATATATAAGCAATTTTCAACGTGGAATCCCGAAGAAATAATAATATGGGAATAAATACCATGAAAATCAAATCAGTGTGGTGGCGGATGGAATGGTAGCCAAGAGGGTCGAAAGATAACACTACATTCACACGTACGAGATAGCATAATGTTTTTGCCCGGGGTATCGACTTCTCGGCAGCAACGTTATTAGTTACGGGTAGAATAGACCACCCATGGTGGCTCCAAGACAAATGGGGTAGGAAATGAAATTTAGAGATTAATGTCAAAATGAAACACTATAAAGTCCAACTCTTATTTTAGCTTTTCCCACGACTATTATTTCATATGATTAAACACAAGCACCCCCAAGGAGTTGAGAATGAAGTATTCAACAAGTAGAGCCAGAAACTAGCATAAGTAAGTGAATTCGCCGAGGGACAATGTAGGAAACACTTAAAGGCCACAGAAAATGAAAATGAAATTAAGCGTAAATGGAAAAAATAAAGTTTGAAGAGCCTAGGTACTAGGAGGGTGGGAGAAGGGACATAAACAATAGGTGGGAAGTATGAGAATTATGGACTGAGAAGTGTGAGAAAACACTAGCGCGCGCAGCGGTGAAAAGTAATTGTCCTTATTTATGAACCAAAAGGATAGGCTGAAGGAGATTCTAAAGGGGAAAGTGATTAAAGATTTTTACTCCCTCCCATAAAGGCTTGCGCGCGGAAAAATTCCTAACTTGACGTATGTCTTTTATGAAGCTCACTTGCACTGGTATAAATAAAACAAACGCACAGTCTTTTTCAAGCCCCATCCCGAACACTGCTTTCCATTCAAGATAGTTCCTATCACTTAGTTAAGAAGGAAATATACATACTTGCCGAGCGGGAGAAGCTTTGGCTTAATAAATAATTATAAACTAATTTTTTAATGTTCATTTCTTATGCTTGCATAAACATATTTGTTTATGTTTATCAACACGTATTTGTTTCGCTGTAAGTCAAACTAGCAGCAAATATTTTACAAGCAAAAACCACGCTAATTTCAACATCCTTAAAAATAATCAATGTTCGGTTGGTTTTCACTGCATGCAACTATTTCAAAGAATAAATTGTTTAGCGTAGCAACATCCGGACAACTAATTATAAGGAAACTATGCTGAAATTAAAAGCACTAATTGGGCTTTCTTGGAGACATCGGGATGGGTGCGGGTAGGATAAAAATCTAATAGTGAAAGAAGTTTCGGTGACATAAATAAGTTTTGAGCCATCAAATTAATAGTAGATATCACCATCATATCCCAGCAATTAAACCTTGCAATTGCACGATATAATTTACCCTTACGCGAAAGGGAGATCGGTCAGGGGCGGAAACACTGCAACTCAGTCCGTGCCAATGCCTTAACAACACGATAGAAGAAGACGGAAAGTAGTTGCCTATTCTCTGCTTCCCTGGCTACGGTGAAAAGTAACCAGTTACAATATTGAGACAGTTAAAGGACCCTCCTTTGTTAGTGATACTAAAATTTCGTAAAAGTAGTAGTTATTGCTAAGTGAGGCGACGCTCAACGAGATTATTCGTGTAATTACGGATGGCTAGGTAGACTTGTGAGAGAATAATTATCTGGGGTGTGAAGAAAGGACGGAGGCAAACCCGGCGTCGGTATTGGCCTTCTAATTAAATAATGTGCCAAAAGGTGCACAGTTACACGTAGCATTCTAGGGACGAGGTACTTTCAAAGAAGCTATCTACAAATGGTAATTCAGCAGGGATAAGGTTTCCATTGAAGAACCTTCCAATATTCAAACCATATGACAATAGTATACCCCAGTAAAAACCACAATCGTTCAATATCCCCCAAACACTGACGACACTACATCTTAAAATTCTATCACAAAAAAAATAAAAATTTCTTGGTCAAAACGTGGCACAACATTTTTTCGTCTTCAGTCATAGCCACAGTCTTGAGGTCTTGTCTGTAGGTGGAGGCATATCCATAAGCAAGTAAGTATTCATGAAGCAATCTTATCAGCCTTACAAGCTAGCCGAATACACACAAGTTTGCTTGCCTGAAGTTTTGAAGTGAAAAAAGCCACCATCAAAAATATCACCAAAGTCTGAGAGGGATATCACAATCATCCAATGATGATTCAGAAAAAATCGTGCACGGAGTCCGTGAAATTGTCGAACGGCATAGCTTCCTGTGACCTGTAACGGCTACCGTAATTATTAGGAAGTCACTAAGGAATGTTCCCGTTATAAAATTTCACCTTTCGCCAAGGTGACCAAATTAAAAAAAAGTGGAATGAGACATAAATGGAAACATTTGAAAAGCAGTTGGTAGGAGTGAATTCTGACGCACTTCTGGAAAAAAAGACAATTTAAAAAAGGAGAAAAAACCGGATTTACAACCTTATAATAATGGCGGCCTTCAAAAATGAGCATAAAAATCATAAAACACTAAAGAACTTTCCAGAATTTAAAAACCATTTGAAAAACTCAATAAAATTACCCACTTTTTATGTTTTGTTATTCGGATCTCCTACTTGCCTCAAAGCAAAAGCACAGTCATAGAAACAATAAAGGTATCAATAGAATCACTCCGGAATCCTTACACGCTTTAGCATCCTATCGCAAGATAGGCGAATGAAAAAGATAGTACCAGCATCATTTAAATACAACGGCAACATAAAGATCATTACTGCCCTTTCTCACATTTAATCAGCAATTAAAACTATAGTCAAAAGTGAATAGATTAGGGTGAGTACTTTAGCCATCTTGACTATAGTCAATCAGCCATTTGGCGAGATTTGAACCTTAAACTTCATGAGTTTGAAGAGGAATGCGTACATCATCTCACTAACCGTAATTGCCTGTACAGAAATCTGATTAGTTCCAAAAACCTTTTCGGTGATTCAAGGAACTAATTCCACAATAATTATCACAGCATTTCACACGGCACGTGCTTTGAAACAGAATTATTGGAATTGAAAATTTATTAACTTTATCGTACAATCTTTCATACATATCTAGTATTGGGCTGGGTTGGATGAAATAGTATTATTTGAAAGTTTTTTTTATAATTAATGCTGCGAAAAAATACTTCAGAAATTTTCGACAAAAATGCGTGAAAACTTTTTTTCTAATGTTGACAGAAATAGTGACTTCAAAATTAATCGATGTGGAGCTTTGCCATTGTTTTTTCCCACCATGCTGTGTAAATTGTAGTATTTGTAGGAAAGTAAAGCAAACAACATTGCTTTAAGTCAGCTGCTCAAGAAGAGAAGCTATCATGAGAGATCTCTTGCGCACTACCCACGAATATTCTTTTTCTGGCCACTTGAAATCAATTTAAAGTAGTGAACTGTCCCAAGTTCTAAATCAAGAGTAAGATGAATGCGCTACGTTGGTTCTCTCCGAAACACAATCAGCGAATACGTCCCCTGAAAACCATATGCAAAAGGTCTTTTTGGCTACATAAACGTCTATTTCAAAGAAATAAAACGCCATATCACGAAAAGAATGTTTGCTCTGCACATTAACATTAACACATCATCCATAAAACGCGATCACATTCCAAAAAAAAGGAGTACTTACATTTCACTGAGTTTTCGTCACAGGTATAGCATTTTATACGACAAGTAGGTATTTAATTTTAATATTCATGCAATACAGTCCCAGAATACGTTTAAAGGCGTACACTTAAAGGGCAGGTAATGAGTACCCAAAGTACCTACTTTTAAAGAGAACTTTTGTTTGTCTGGAAGCGTTCACCAGGGACTTTAGTACACATTTTCTCATATATCTCCTCAATGATTTAGTGATAGAAATAAACCAATTATGGGCACAATTCGCAACAAAAAAAACTCGGGACTCAGTAGGCTAAAAACCAAAATCCAAAGCCGCAAGTGGAAAAAGAGTTACTCAATGAGAGAGGAAGAGGTGGAGAGGGGTTAGGATAGGGTCGGAGGAAAAGACAAAAGAAAAACTAATGCATGGGGAGCGGACGACGGACGCCTGAGTGTAAAGACCACTCGCAAACAGTCGTTCAGCCCGTGAACGCGTGGCTCTCGCGTCGTAAAAACTCCATTGATTCTCGTCTCGGACGCAGTCGTCTCTTTCGGAGCGACCCCTCCTGTGCCGTCAGTTCACTCTTCGCTCCACTTTATGGCGTGGAACGCCGGGATGTAGAGGCGGAATGGGAAAGTTTAGAACAAACACAGGGTGTCGCCGGAGGAGGGGTCGGGCTTTCAGCGGGTCAGTGGAATTTAGTGGCGATTATCGAGCGGTACGAAACGATTTTATGGCGTAAAACAACGGCGATATCGATCGATTACCGTACTACGATGCTCACTTAGTCTACGGCTTTGACTCGAAATAGTTTTCGTATGATTTCTGGGAAGTAATTTCGGGACACTTCGATCGGTATAAAGGCACTGAAAGATAAGGCGTCCGAATGTTGCCACATTAGTGCAACAAATATGACGGGCTCCTCAAGCCAAAGTATGAAAGGAAGGAAATGTTTATAATAATAATGGCGGCCTTATTTAGAGCAAAATTAAGACCAGTCTTCTGCTGTATTTAAGGCGGTTTCAGCAAGATTTTTCTTTAGTCATTATAGAGACCATATACGAATATTACATTTGAATTTCAACAGCTGAAATAAGCATTAACTCAGTATTTTGACATAAATTGCGCAAAATATTGTTTTAAATGACTTAAAATGACAGTTATTAACAAAATAATAAGTCTATAACTTGACTCATTTTTTCACGCCGTACGGTGAAAACGCCTAAACAACTGATAGTTGTTTTTTTTTGCGATTTTGTTTTAAGTATTACAGTGAGTAATAAATTTATTTTTTTAATGGATGATAAATTATACGAACTACACACCGTTAAATTTCTGATACGATCTATGCGTTACCAGTTTCTCATATTTAAAAATAAATTCTCTCGGGCGCATAGCCATACCATGACCCATGGAAAAAGGATTCTATTTTTTGGCAGATATCTCGAAAAGTAGCAGGGTAAGTGGCTGATATTTCAGTATCTTTGGAAAGGAGAGAAATTTTTTTTTCTTTACGATGAGGTCAAATTCATGGAATTTTCTGTGAAATGATATCGTGCTCAAACTACTTTAACCCTTTTCACATTACAATGATACTAATGAGATGAGACAATAATGCTCTTCATAACGCATCATACGTAGCGATCGCAAAGTTCCCCTAATAGACACAACGAGCTCTGAATCCTTTACACTAATAATTGTTTCGAAGCGAATAAGAGAAAATTAAGCGAAAGAGGAAAATCCCTTTGAAATCACAGGAAAAGACAATAAAATTTGTCGGCGTGCCAGCAGAGGGTAATAAAAATACATTACATTTAAGGACCTCTAATTTGGATCATATTTCAGAGTATCATTACATAAAATCTGGAATTATATTATCTAATTTCATTCCGCAGATTATTCGTATGATGATACAAATTTTACGGAATTATAATTTTATTTTTACCTTATCAAAAATTAAACTTTTAAATGCGTAATAAGTTATTTTGTTCATCAATCGCAGCATTTTTGCTGCTAAAGGTTATGGCATAAATATTACTATCATCGTTTTTTAAAATAAACTAATAAATAATTTTCGTTGTGACAGAGAACATATATGAGACCTAATTACCAACTGATAAGGCTCAGTCTTTGTGTTCACCTTAACCTGGAGATGGCACATAAACATAATAGATTCAATTGCCACATTTGGACTGAAAATTTCATTTCTACGTCCACAATCTCAAGAATCTCACACTCCTCGAGGGTTATAATCAGAGTGGCGAGAGCGGAAATTGTTTCAAAAAAATTATGGATTTTAAATAAACTTAACGAAAGCCAGATAGGAGGAGAACAAATTACAAAGAAGACAGGACACTATAAAAATCATATACCCACCCAAACTTGTATTTTTTAATAAGGAAGCAGTTTTCCCTGGAATCTCAAAACCCTTAGTGCCATTACTCCGATATCATCAACGACCGGAAACCACAACAACCTCGTTTCACACCCTTGAGTCCATCTTTTGACGACTCGCTGAACGTAATTCGCTCGTTCACACACAAAATACCGCCAAGGAAAAAATAGCTGAAATAAAATATCAGGTAATACGCCAAAGAGAGCGAGATACGTAGAGATAAAAAAGAATATGCAGAGAGGGGGGAGGCCCCTTCAAATATAAAACATTTTAAAGTCCTTCTCTTAACAATGAGAGGGAGCATCGGGCGAATCTAAAATTCTTACCCTATTCTCCTCCGGAAGTTCTCTGGGGCTTAACGTTCCTCTCCGCCTCCAGGTCGAAGGAGAGTTTAGAAGAGATCACAATCTACGACTCCATTTCACTCAAAGAAATAGAGTGTAGTCAGCGGAAGGATGCTCCTTCCGCGTCGACATAATTCGCTCGACTATCCGTCCTAAGCCGGGATATCTGGCGCTAAATATAGAAACAATAAAATGAACGAATGAATCTGCGACTTTTATAACCTATATACCTATAAGCCAGGGTTGGTAGTAGTGTGCTACTAGTTAGTACAAAGAGCACATAAGTACAGGGTATTTACTTGGGCCTTGGTAATAACTTTGTACTTACTTATACAAGTAATTACAGCCCTGTACTTATTTGCAGCGAGTTATTGTAATAGCTACTTTATTCAGCAGCTGAAGTTGTAGAGCGCTACAGTTTTTAGAAGTAACTGTCTATGTAGCAGATAGCAAAATACCTGTACTTGTAGCTTGGGTAGCTTGTATCTCTTTTTTAACATCTGCTTTTAAAAATCACTCCGTAAACTACGGGACCGAATATGCAATATTTTACTAGGGCCATCATAACTTATTTTCCCGAAAAATTTTGCAATACTGGGCTTTTATATTACAATTGCAGAAACTTATTTAATTAATCAAACATCATAATATTTTAACTCTATTGCTTTGCACGGTCATACACCATAGACATTGTTGAACAGATACAATCTGGACTGAAGGACTTCTGTACATTTAGCATTATTGCATGGGATGTTCATGAAATATGCTATACTAAGCTTAGATTTAAATTCAGTATTTTGCGCAACAATACTTTACATCTCAATTACATCTCATTAGTGTAATTGACTAAACTATAACCATTTTAAAATAAAAGTGGGTGTAAACAAAAAGTAGTTGAAACTAGCTGACAGCTGTGATTTGCTGTCGTGTTGCTGATACTTATTTTTCAATGTGTATCTAATAGAGTAACAGCTACTTTTCTACGAGAAGTAGCGAAAAAGTGGGTAGTTACAAAGTTTCTGTTGTTTATACTACCCAGATATCAACGCAATGTATCGATCAGGGAATTAGGGAACTTCCTTTGGAAGGAAATCCGTATTTAACTCCATTCTAATGGGATAGAAATTAGGAAACTACTGAAAAATCTCTTTCTTAAATCACAGGGACTTTATCAGGGAATTACCGCTGATTTTAGCTGAAGGGAATGCATATTTTTAACTATTAAGTGTATTTAAAAATGTCTACGCATCATTTGAAGCCGAATGAGATATTAAATATTATAAGATAACGCTGATCATATAAAACGAAGTTATAAACAAAAAATACTAAACATGTAGCTCATTTTTATGTAGAACATTTATTCGTAAGTCGTAGGTATATTGGGTATGCAGCAAAGTGGACCTATTGAAGAAAGAATTGATTGTAGAACTACATACTTACATTTAGTTCTAATAATATCCACCAGATTTGTAAATAAAAGTTGTTTAATTCATTAAAAAAATAGCAGATAGCATGCGCGATCAAGGGCAGGATGCAATGTCTATTTTAGGCCTAAATCATCTTTAGCTGGGCTAAAACGATAGTTCTAATAGACATTTTAAGTACCAACGATGGTTCTCATTCTAAAATTGCTAGCAAAGGTTCAGGAGCCCATCTTTCATTCTGACACAGTCGAATTTATTAGGCTCCCTAAAAGTTATGGAATAGCCGACCTCCATGCGGCAGCTCGCGGTGAAAGACTGGATGCTCTCGATCTCTCGCAACAGAATTAACATACATAAATCACCCTTTGCACTCAGAAAAATCACAAAACTGGCTGTTGTCTTAAATTCCCTATTCTTCGCCCTCACGGTAGCCGGCGGCATACGTGCTTCTTTATTTATTTTTTTCATTCCTGGATGAGATGCTATTTTATCACATGTATTGTGTCAGTAATTTTGTAATAATTTTTGCACGGTTTGCGTGTTAGCAGGACTAAATTTTAGCAAATAGTCCCCGTTAAGTAAATGTGAAGTGTTTATGCCGCACGAGAATAATGATGGGTCTAAGCAATATCGGCATGAGAAATATCCTTTCATATACGGCACATAACTAGACAGTAAAATATTTATTTATAAAATGTTCAGTAAAATAGCTTAACTGCATGATAGTGTGATAGACGTCAAGTGCATGCCTGGTGTGGGGTCACCCCCTACCACACACCATGAAATTAGCTTGAATAGTACCGCGTACATGCAGATTGAAGACTATGTATATGGTACATCTCGCAACAGAATTTCGTAAGCATGAAGCACTTTTTACGCACACGAAAGCACAAAAACAGCTATTGTCCTGAGTCCTCCATCCTTACACCCTCGCGGTGGCTCTCGGGATACAGAATAGACGTAAATACAGCCAAAAGTCCACTCATAACATTTGCTCTAGGATATTGATAATATTTAGTGTTCCACATTTGGTTGATAGTAAGAGGTCATATGGAGAGCACTGTTGCCAAATTCCTACCCCGTGTGCTCACCTCGATAGACCACGAAGGCAACGTATGTCAGCGATCTTTCGGGATTTACACCGGGTATTCAGGTCCATGACTAGAGCTGGCATTGACTAGAGGTGGAAGTCAATATATACCCACGGGCAGGTCAGGTCCGAAATATTAGCGGGGAAGTTTTGGCGTTATCCGGAGGTCTTGATTCTCCCATTATCTTGAGTAGGGGTTTCCATGTGTGACTCAGGTTATAACCGGAGTCACGGTTGAAGTCTCTTCTTTCTCTCCGGATCTCGATGGCCTCCTTGATGAGACAGTCCCAATAGCCAGAAGAGCGGTCAATTACTTTGGTCTTCTCAAACTGGATGGAATGGTCCATCGTGATGCTGTGCTCTGCAACGGCCGATTTCTCAGGTTTGCCCTGCCAAAGGTGAAGTTGGTGTTCCTTAATTCTCGTCTCCACCGTCCGGCTTGTCTCACCTACGTACACCTTTCCGCATTCACACGGAACGCGGTACACACCTGGAGTCTTAAGGTCTATAGGGTCCTTAGCTCTGTCTATGACTTCCTTCAGTTTGGGCAGCGGTCTATGTATGGTCTCAATGTTATATCCGGATAAAATTCTCCATATTTTTTCAGATATCGAGGAGACATATGGCAAGTAAGCTCTGCCTGCGTCTTCAGACCCACTTGTTTGAAGGCTCTTTTGAGGGTCAACATTATTTCCTGTCCACCGTATCCATTGCGTCGAAACGTCTTCTTGAGGTGTCCAATCTCCTGAGGTAAGATTGAATTGCCTAATCGCTACAAGGCAACCATTACCAACACCCCGTTAAACTTATGTAAGTTACTTTAGGGAATGAAACTTGCATTTTGGAAGACTTATAGTTGCGCAGTTCGTACACTACATAAATCGCAATTAATCTAAATTCGATTTCGATGAGTCTGCGACTCGAAACTCTTCGAAACTCTCCGAAAAAGTGTTTTATACGAAACTTGTTTCTTTCGCACATTCCACTAATCTCTTTTCTCCTAGCCAGCATGGTTTCAGGAAAAATAAATCTACAATCTCTGCCATGGAAAATGCCATCAACCAGTTACTGTCATCCTTAGATAACAAACTTGAAGCATGCAATATGCTTTTTGATTTCAGTATAGCCTTTGATTGTGTAATCGCGATCACTCTGTTGATTTTTCTGCTACTATTGGCAACATCGCACCTCCGGACATATGGAGATTACCAGAGGGAACGGATCCCCAAAAGAGCCAACTCTGTCGATTATATGTAAAATGCATTATAGGATCCTTCTTCACTCAACGTAACCCGCAAAACTAACTCATTCTCTCTTTCCCCTCCTCACTTCCCCCCCCCCTCCTCAACACCCAGACCTCTCCCCATAACCCCACACCACGTCCTCGCTCTATCATTTACACAACATGGCAACCCAACCGTTCTCAAGGGAGGACAGGGAAGAGAAGTACCTATATATACCTACACGGGATGATGAATGAGTGAGAACTACCAGAAAACGCCACTCGGGCAAAACTAAGTGGATATCGCAGTGGCCGGGGTGTGGACAGCGAAGAGATTTAGTGTCTTCACGAGGGGAAAAGGCGGTGAACCCCACTCTCATGTTGGTCCCACTGTTTCCCCCAAAGAAGACACCGGAATGGAGAGATCCTAACGACCGACGTTATTTTTTGGGACCTTGAGTTGCGGGGAGGGGATGTCGGGACGAGGTGGGGTGGGGTAAGAGGAGGGGATTTGTATATATAGGAGGTGGAAACGAGCAGGCCAGACCTGGATGGGAAAAGTCAAAAAGAGAAGAGGGTGGGTGGGTAGAACTCCACGGGTATGAGAAATTTACACTCAATTTAAAAATATAATGTTATCTCATGCTCAGCATCTTTTATGTCCTACATTATATCTCTCCCCCGAGAAAATAAATACACTCCGAACACGATTCTTGAAGATTTCCGCGTATAATTATTCCCAAGGATGGGTGAAGTATGTCTCCGCGTCAAATGCTGGATTCGAATTTGAAAAATGGTCGGGGTTTTCCAAATAAATAAAATGAAATACCACCGATAATTCAAGAGGTGAACAGCAAGAGGTACAGTTGTTGAGCGTTGAAGAATAGCCTATGCGTCATTTCTTCCATTTCTCGCCAACTTGAGAAATGTTATATTGTCAATGAGAACTAAACCCTGAAGAGCTTTTCGTCAGCTCAGATTTTCTAGCGTTGCACTATTAAAATAAATAAGATACGAGGCAAGGGATTAAGGGTAGTGTGAGTGATATTTGTCCCTATTCATAAAAGAGACCAAATTTAAATTTTGTACTTAATTTTAACAACTGCAAGAGGCATGGAGTAAGTATTGTAACGTGAAAGACAAGAGCTTAGTTTTAAATTACTTAAATTATCAGCAATTCACTAAGTTTGTTCCCTTGACTCATTTTTTTACGCCGTACGCTGCAAACGCCAACTGCATAACCGAAGACTTGTTTGCGATTCTGTAAAAATTACTGCAGTGAGTATTTGATTAATTAATAAAAATATTTGAGAAAGCATACATACTGAAAACGGTTAAATTTCTGACGAGATCCATGCGGTTGAAGTTCCTCATTTTTCAAATGAAGTCTATCTGGAGTGTATATGCATACCATTTCCCATATAAAATGCCTGGAATATTTTGGAAAATACCTGGAAAAGTAGTGCGGCAAAAGGCTGATATTTTGTCATTCTTGGAATGATGAGATTTCTTTCTTAATAGAGAGGCCAAGTTCTTTAAATTTTATGTCAAGTGACATCTTGCTCAAACTACCTTAAAATGCATAAATTTACTTTCGTTAGGTATAAGACATCATCTCCGTTGAAAATGATCTATTTTCAGCAAAGTTTGCTATTTTTTCTTTACGATATGATCAGTATCATTCATTTGGGTATTGTAGGTATACTAAGAGTATCGTCTCAGTATCGGGAGACTCGTCTCGTTCAGTTTTCAAAGAAAAAAATAATGAATACTTGTTTGATTTGAGAACAGTTAGAGTTGGATATAGTTACTTAAAAAAGAATTTGCAATCTGGACATGAACAGAGCTTTTGAAGAAAAATGTTTACAATTTTGAAACCACACTAGGAAAAATAATATGACATCCGTTAATATTCAATACAAGCATGAAAGTAAAATTAAATGATTTGTAACGTTAATGGAATGAAATCATGAAAAGTAATGTTTGTTTGGGTAAGCCGATTGGTAGGTTTTTTTTCCCTATCTTAGCATCCCAAATTATGGGATATCATCTCAGTTTCCCTCCAATGGATGCCTCACCATCAGATCTCTCTAAAATTTCGCAATCGACTTCCTCTTCTTATTTCGTCCAGAATTTCTATCCTCTTCCTTCCTCTTCCATACTTCACTAGCGTTCTCCCCTCTATCACTTCAACATGTCCTCGTCTCTTAAAACGTCCTCCTTACATCCCTTCTACCTTCTCCGAACCTTCGTCACCAGCTTTCTCTCCTCTCCAACCATATCTAATACCTCCTCGTTTGTCTTCTTCGCCACCCAGCTCAACCTCTCCATTCTACTCCAAGCCCACATCTCAAACGCCCCAAGTCTTCGTACATCCTCCCTTCGCAGTGACCAAGTTTCCGACGCATTCAGCGAAACGCTCCATATTAGAGTCGATAAGATTTGTTGATTTATCAACTTTACATAATACCATAATACGTTTGCTCCAATACTAAATATTTTTAGCGCTGAATGACGAAAACAGGAATTTTACAAAAATAAGTGTCTGGCATTTCGACATCATTAGAAATATGAGATCTTATTTTTGTAATGAGCCCAGTTACATTGAACTTCATGAGCGGTGATATCTCGCTCGGACTACCTTCTAGTAAACATGGATTCGAAGGTTGCCCGGGTGCGTGAAGGGCCCTTCGCACCATACTCTCCCTTTGCCTTGTTGTTCTGCGCCTTCGGACGTTTTAACGTCCGCAACTATACCCCAAGACGCTCAAACTGAATTAGGGATGAAATTTCGACCGCTCCAAATTTTGTGGCCACAAAAAAGAACGGAGGTGAGACTCCTGTAATGGGAGGTTGAGACTTTACTGAGAATCACTTTATGTAGCCAGGAATACCTTTTATGTTTTTGGTGAGCTCTTTGGTGAGCACAGAGGTACCAACAGAAGAGCTGATTTCAACTTGGTACTCCACGGTGGAAGCAAAGACAGGCAACACATTGATACAGGTTTATCAAAAAATGCAACGTAAGTCACTCAAGAATATGGGAATAAAAATATTTAGACAAAATACAGTGAATTGCGAATGATAGACGATATTTTAAGAGGCAACTGCGGTATACCGTTGTATAAAAGCCCAAAATTATAGGACATTTAAGAAGATAATTTGAAAGGATTAATTATCGAGTAAAATTAATGCATTTCGCTAACACTATTACAATAGAGTACGTATATCCCAGAAAAAAACTTAAAGAGACATAAACACTCTAACTTGGTAGTACATTGTTGGACTCAGCATCCAATAAAGCTATTTTGAGAAAATACTAGGGAATAGGAAATCAAAAATCAAAGCACAACTTTCACAAACTAGGTGCTTCTGACACTTAATATCATTGGCCATGCTGTGGAGCTTAATAAGATGATAACTGATGATTACTAAGTACCAAAAAACTTACTGATGACAATGTATACGTGAAGAAGGTTTTCCGCCAGCCCAAAGATATGCCATGTCCTTGGATAAATCAATTCAAACAGTTCTTCTTGATATCACGGGTAATTACAAAACGATAAATGGAAATAGGAATCATTTTCATGGTTTTAATGTGAATGCACGTGCCGCAGCAATGTACTGCAATCCTTTTTACTTAAGAAAATACCGATACCACAGTATACCTATATTTGAAAATATTTCGACAAATATCAATCCAAGTCTAGCGCCTAAAACGAGGACGATCTGCATCATCTCAAGGGATAGTTATCAAGATTATCAGATGATATCATTCCAAAGAAACCGTGGGATAATACAACACTTTTCGAAAATATGGAACTCTACCATCAACGCCGATTGCTCGAGGGCACCCGGGCTGCCTACGTCTTTCGAAGCCTTGTGGACGGTAGGGGTGGAGACTGTGCTAGTGAGCGGGAGAAAAAAGAAGCACGAAATCCGTTCGGTCCCACGACAGCGGTGTTCTCTCCTTCTGACGAGCGATGACAACCCGCATTTAAGAATCTGATGCCAGTCTCGGAGTGGCACCGCATCATTTATCACCAAAAAGGAAATATATTGTCTTTTTTCCCGTTGATTAAAAATGGAAATGCTAATGATATGCATCAAGGAGAGGAGCTGCTTCAAATATTACTGCGTGGTGAATAAAATAAAATAAAAATACGGTAGGAACCGTGCTCCTGGTGTAAATGTCCGAACGTGGCCTGTGTACTGCCTCTTCCACAGGTGGACGCGAGGAAGGTTCTACAGATAACCGGATAAAGGGAAGCATCTTTGGAGAAATTTGAAGGCATGTAGCAAGTGAAACCCCTCATTTAGTTCCTACTGTACGCCCACAGCCAGAGGGAGAATGACAGTCTTCATTAACAAAGAAAATTTCGGTTGAATATTTTTGTCAGTTTATCAGACATAACAAGCACTTACGATTAGATAATGAAGGGAGATATTAGACGAATCGTCTCAGTCCCTTATTATTTTCAACCCGAAAACATGCAAGGGCTGAAACCATGCCCACAATTTGTCGCAGTTGTTCGTAACAGCAGTGCTATCCGGAGAACTTTCAACTAGAGAAGAATTAACAATTATGCGGCACTTTGTTCTCATGCAAGTTGCACACTCTTACAAATTGTAATTACCTCGATTCCTATTCAACTACTTACAAATTGAGATAGACTCGTCCTCCAGATAATAGAGCAGTGGTTTATATGGATATCCCGATTAGACTTCACTACCAGCATACGTCAGGATAACATTCTTCATTGAATCGTTGTTTGGAAATGAGATGCACGGAACCACGTAAATAGAAACTTAGAATGCAATTCGCGTTTTATTTTTTAAGGGCAAGAATGATTGCACCAATCATTCTTGCCGTCTGTTTTCAGTGACACTGTGAGAGCACTGTGTAAACTAATAATGACACGGTACTGTAAAAAATATATGTTAATCGATTAGGATTCGATATCGTAAATCTAAAATTCGATATGATACGAATTTTAAAATTATTACAGGACCGCCATTATGACAATGAGAAGCCTAAGTCTATACGAAAACTGACATTCGATTCGAATTCAGGAATTAAAAAGCATTCCTTTTCTCTCAACTGGGACCTCTAGGGAACACGTAAAATTACCCAACTCATTCATTTTCTGTTTTATTTTCCGATTCTTTATTGCTCATCAAGCATTTTTCATCCTTTTTCTTTATTTTTTCCTCCTCTCTCTCGTCCAGGTGCTATTTCATTTCTTCTCCTTCTTCCGGAAACCCTAGAAGATTCGTATTGATCTTATAAATTTAGTTTTATCAGATATAAATTTATTCGGTCATCACCATCTTTTCTATGTATTTCTGTATCCCTAGGATCCACTGGCTGCCATGATAACGAGCTACCTTATAAACAATAATGAATATTTGTTTCACATGTTTACTGTTGTCTATCCTCATTACGTGGCCGAATAACCCAACTCTCCTTTTCCGTACTGATTATTAAATGATCTACCGGTTATGGTAGGTTTAAATGGGAGTATGAAGTACAAGTCTTGTAGATTTTTTTCCTGTGCAAGGCCCTGTCTACCAACATTTCTTTTTTCATCTCAGCATACTCCTAACGTTTTTCATTCCATCCATAAAACCTATTCTCCATCTTCGTCTTCTCCGCTTACCCAACATCCTCCCCTCTGTCACACCCTCAAGTAACCCTTTGCCCCTCATTATTCCCTCAAACCACCTACTTTGACTCTTCCTAATCTCATCCAGAACTTTCCTCACCCACCATATCAAACACTTCCTTGTTTGTCTTCCTTTCCGTCCACTGCATCTCCTCCATTCCCCATCCTCACCCATATCTCCAACGCCTGAAGACTATAAAATAATCCCATACTAATTTATCTCGTCATAATGCTAAAAGAGCTTCACTATCACGAGATAAAATCGTGGATCTGCTAACAAAAATGAAGGATATATGAATTTTGGCCAGCTTTTTTTCCATTCTCGCCCACTGTGCGGGGATCGCAAAGACTCGGGTCGCTGCCAGAACTGACAACAACAAGCCGTGCGTGTGAGGCAGAGGAGGAAAAGTCAGCACACACACTTTCAAGGGGAATGACATCCTCGCCTTCCCCCCCCCCCACCTTCCCTCCCTCGTCATTCGCTTCTCGCGGGCGTAAATAATGAAAGAGCAGAATGGCCGAGGGGAGAAGGGATAGGCGGGGTATGGTGGAGGGTGGGCGGACACGAGCTGTTTGGCGGGGAGAACCTAGAGACGACTCCGGCAAGAGAGAAAGTGAGGTGTTCACGCGACAGGGAGAGGACAGAGCGTGGACGGCGATGTCCACTCTCTCCCAGCACCTACTACTACTGGTCTGTCCCTTCCTTGTTCCCTCCCTTACTGAGCCCGCCTTTCCCTTTCAGAAAGATTAAAAAGGGCAAGAACGGGAAGAGAGAAATCTCGTAAATGGCTCAAGTCTACGCCGCATTGAGCCCTAGAAAAAGGCACAAGAATAGTTCTATGCCTCTTTTGTATCTGCTATTCCAAAGGCGGGAAAGTCGTCGGTCATTGAGGAGGAAAATAGATTGGACCGTGAGATATGGTTTTCGGGGACGTTGAGAGACATGAACCGATGTGTAAAAGAGACATCCATCACTTTTACACAGATATCAGGAATACAGGATAGGGAATCAAAATCCAAGCGTGTGGAAGAGAGAAACTGAATGCTGAAGTAACACTGAGGGGAGAAAAATGAGAGTAAATGATTTCATTTTGATGAGAGTTCATTATGAATGAATGAGAGTTCATTGTGAAAAGGCAACTACTACTTTCAAAGAAGATAAAAGTGTGAACGAAAAAAACAATATTTGAACACATTCACGTAGAGCGTGATGCTCTATGAGTCGGAAACATAGACCATTTTAAAAGCAGGGCAAAAAGGATTACGAGCTTTCGAGACCTGGTGTTGGAGGTGGGTACTGGAAATGAAATAGACGGATAAAATACGAAATGAAGAAGTATATATAAGAGTATAAGAAGGAAGAATCATATCGAAGAATAAACAGAAGAGATAAGAACCAGATGGATTGGGCACACATTGAGGCACAATTGTGTTTACGTGAAGAACGTAATTGAAAGGAAAATAGAGGGAAAAGTCGCAATAGGAAGGCCAAGGGATAAAAACCTTGATCAAATAAAGAGGAAAGTACATAAGAAGAACTACCAGGGCATAAGGGAACTAGCATTAGATAGGGAAGGATGGAGGACTTCAGTCAACCAATCTTAGGATTGAACGACCGATGATGATAGACATGAGCCGCTGTGAAAAAGTGATACATCTCACTTCAGAACAGATATTAGGAGTATAGGATAAGATACGTCAAAATGAATGGTATTATCACTTTTACACAGATTCCGGGTTCAAATGTAGGTTTGAACATTTGGGCACTGCCTGAAAAATCCAAGTTGCATGATTTATGGGAATGAACGAGGTGCCAGAATACATGAATTAAACTGATTCTCTAATGGCAAACAACAGGGGAAAAGTGTTTTTATTTAAATTCAAATGAAAAACTGCTCCAGCAATAAATTATAAAAAATTAGGTAACCTCGATGATATGGGGAAAATTCATTCATTATTGAAAAAAATTGATGGGTAAATAAATATTTTTTGCCAAGCGAAACTGAAATCAAGTGTGTATAACTTTTGTAACTCGATACTATGAGTTCGAGATTATAATCTGAGCGAAGCCGCTTTCAATTAATAGGTACGATATAAAACAATTCTGCCGGAATATACAATAAACTAATCACTAACTGCTAATATTCTCAGCATCAATTGGTTATGGTGTAAAATTATTAACACTTCGTTTCCTACAACGCTAAATAAATCTCAACCACCTTCAACATCAACGAAAACGATAAAACTTCTGGAAAGAAGAACCACTAGCGCACTGGAAATGACAAACTTCGAATTCAAATTGTAATTATTGATAAATACAGCCCACTAAGATTTAGTATGCATGGAGATGAGATAACTCTAATAATCTTTCACAGTACTGCAGGATTGAAATAATACAAGAGAGAGAAACAAAGGCACACGCTGCCAGAATTGCCACGGCTTTCCACGAAACCCGATGAGATTTAAGAAGGCAGAAAAAAAGCAACTGAGCTCATAGAAACGATCTTCTGACGAAGTCGTTGATGGAGCACAGTAGATATTTACTCGAGTCACGGAATTCGTAGGGGGGAAAGAAAAACTAACAATGCGTTATTCTATACATAATCTCCGAGCTTTTGAAAGTCGTAACACAGGCTTCAAGTCCTCCGAGACGGATACCGGGGAGGGTATCTAACACAGAAACAAGGAGCGCTACAAGCTCCACCCACAAGGAGACCATCCTTCTACTCACGTCTGTCCCCCTACTTCCCCTACACCTCCCATTTCTCCCCTCCCTCCCCCAGGAACTATCTCCTCCTCCAAGTGTTATCCCCCACCCACCACACCCTCCCTGAGAGCCCCTCTCATCCCCAATCCCGGTCTCCACAACACCCTTCTCCCCTCTTTACCCCCACTATAACTTCCTCTCCTCAGTTCCTCCTGGTTTTCAGTGTTTTCACCGCTCAACCGCCGTGCCTAGCCTCGTTTACCACTACTGACGCACTCAACGGCGGGAACAACCTGCATGCATTGCCACTACTTTGGTATTACAGGCGGTAAGGAAGCTGAAGCGGTAATCATGGGTCAATGAGTACACATTTTCATATAAAAAATTCTTGGGCCACAATTCAATTAAGTGCATCTGTTTATCATCCGTTACAAAAAATCAGTATAACATCCGTTGCATAGTAATATCAGTCTCGAAAGATACCTATATTGTTCAAAGATGCAACACTTTGCAAAACCTGTCATACCTGATTTCATCGTAGCATAAGAGATAATGATTACAGGATTGGACAGTACCACCAAACGGACAATAATAGGTCTTTCTTTCCGTACCAGACTAGCTGCCATAAATATAGATAAAATCTGTCAATGGACCGTCTAGTCTTTGGTATATCCATTAAAGGTTCTCCTTAATAAGAACCACTTTTGAAGAACTTTCCCGAAAACATTGCACTCATGAAAGCGTACATATCGCATGTCATGCATTAGTTTCGTTTCCAAACTACAGGCTCACAGGATGCATGTTTGTAGTCGTTCAGCCTCATGCAACGCAGAATGTTCAGGTAAATCACGCCCAGTCTTTCATGTTTGCACTGTGAATTTCGATGTGACGGCCCCCCAAGCACAGAACTCACAGAATTTACTAATAAGTCCATGGCGTGCATAAACGGTAGTGGAGTTTCGCTAAGCTGTTTCACCGGATCCAATTCGTAGACGAGCCTGCCGATGGAAAGAATTAACCCAGACAGGTAGGCGAGCCCTGGCCTCGTGATTTCCAGCGTGAATTGACTATCAATCGACCCAATTTCTGATTACTCCGCAGACTAAAGTCACCAAACCTATTTCTAACAGGAGTTTTTATAGTAGACACAAGTTTTACACATTTAAGGATATGCTAGATGATAAGGATACCCAGGAGAAGGCTATACGTCCCCATGATCAGATTACTATAACGTTTTGTTTATGAGTTTTTACGGCACTCTAGTAGTTGAAAGTGAGCGAGTGTTGAAGTTAAAGGCACATTCCACACAATGTGCACGAAATTTAGTGTTTAAAAACAAATCTAAAGGTCAATACTTCAAAATAAAGGACTATCCACCCTGATTACTGACGTATGGTCGCCGTAGTCTCATAAAGGTCGTGAATAAGACAGTGGAATTAAACGCGAGAATAAATTCGACGCTCTCCATTCCGCCCCAAATATAACAGCGAATAACTCTTCCCCCCACCCTTCCCCATTCCAAGCTCCCCCACCCCAAATCCACTAACCCCCTCCTCCTCACCTTCCCCTCCGTAAGAATCGCGTGCGAAGACATAAAAATGTCAAGCCACCCTTTCCCCACCGAGGAGAAGGGGAGATTCTACCCCTCCCCCCCATTCCTTCCCCCTATCCATTCCCCCACTTCCCCCTCCACCTCTCCTCCTTCCCTACACCTCCAACACCAAGCCCCCTACACCCCCCACCCAAATTCAAACCTCCCATTCCCCTCCTCCGCCGTTGTACACCAAACACTCTCATCCTCCCCTTATCCTCCCTCACCCATCCCACCACCCTCCACACTTCAACCCTCCCGGCCTGTGTCTCCCGGTTAAAAAAGTATCGCCTTCTCCTTGCGCTTCCCTTCCCCAACGTCCAGTCTTTCTCTCTCTCTCTAGCTGCTTCCTCCTGTCCATGGTGACACTGAGTGGGGATGAGGAAGAGAGATAAGAGATGAGCAAAGAAAGAATACAAAAACGGTCTGCACTAGTGTCGGATTTTTTATTATGGATATCCGATTTTAGGCTTTTATTACAAACGAATCAATAGGCCTATTTTTTTTATCCTGCGTTAGGCTGTGTGATAAAAGTTGTTTATTAAGTTCAAAAATAATTTCTCTGTGTGGTTATTGTAAATAAAAAAGCCCAGAATTTTGGCTTCTTCTCCAGAAGTCTCGATTATCGCACGGTCCAGTTCGCTCGAAACCCCGCATCAATATCACTCTTTATAAAATTAGTATCACACTGTATGACTGCAGTGGTTGTGGTTTCCGATAGCCACGATTGGCAGCTTCAAAACTTGTCCAAGTTTTCTGTTATACGTTCATCCTGGGCTGAGAAAAAGTTACTTTAGAAAAGCAATTAGAGTACTTCTTTGGGAGACTAAAATTTTGTAACTTGGGTATTACACCTCCAACATAGGGGCCTATAAACTCTACCATCGATAATGTAGGAAGGCAGGTAGAATATACAAAATTTATTTAATTTTACAATGATCCCACCCCGCATTTTAGTTCTTATTCTTCCGCCTTTAACTTCCACTGTTAATGAGGTTCTAAAGTGACTGTATCAGTCAATACTAATACTGAACTACACCTTATCATTGCTTTTATCATTTAAAAAATATTGCTTTCACTGATGACAACCCTTAGCAATTATGTAAGATTAAGATACCAAATATGCTCATCAATCGACGGACGGACACACATCTTACACAGGACGCATTCGCTGGACACATTTTTTTCCATATTTCCAATAATATCGTACAAGTACCTCATGATGTCGCAGAACGAACAATCACGCATCTAAGATACCGCACTGAAATATCGAATAATATAGAATATCGATTTTTATCAACAACCCTACTATCGCTACATTACTTAGCATATCGCGTGATGTCGACTATCATCGCGTGCCGACTGATAGTGCATGCCAATGTACTGATTGATTGTGCATGTGCAGTGCGTGTCAATGTACTGAAACATTACGCCGTTGTAAGTCAATTACGTTCATAGTTTTTTATATGAAAATATTCACATGCGACGTACCCAGGATGTTATTGAGGAAGAGCTGAAAATGAACGATAAATTTAACATATTTCCTCAACTACAGCAAACTTACAATAATTTTCATTAATATTAAAAATACATATAAGTTAAATCGCTAGCTACGCCCACGTTTTTATCACTGGGTAGCGTTCTTTTATCACAAATATGGCATCAGACAAAGCGATATGCCGCGTTTCCCGTTAGCGCAATGTAGCATCGTGACATTTCATGAACATTTCTCATCATAATATCACATGGCACCACTTTTACTCACATCCTTCCTCATTCCGCGGTAGTTCACGGAGTGAATCTAAGTATATGTATTCCCCGAATCCAAAACAGTAATGAGCACGATATTAATAAAATAAACGATTCATCGGCCAATACAGATTATTCTTTAATGATCGATTGAGCAGAGAGAATCGATTGTGCGATTGATCGACCGGTTGATACATTGATATACCCCTGTACCCCTTGAGGGGACAGACTAGGACGGAACCATGACTAAAGACCTGGGTTTTTTCCCACGACGATGGAGGGATGGTCGGTTGGAAGGCTAATCCCCAAACACAGGATCGCGTTTTGAGTCCTGAAGGGACTTGACGCATCTGGGGTAGTACTCACTTGAAGAAGCTGTGTGCACTTGGTGAGTCTACAATTGCCTGGGAAGAGCATACCGCTCGCGAGCACCAAGGTATAGTTACAACTACGACGGACACGAGGTCCAAAGTACAGAGTGGAATTATAAAAGGTTAATAATTTCGACTTTGTCAAGAGTGAATGTGAAGAAACGCTGCGTGCGTGCGGGCCCGCAACCTGTAAGGTGGCGTGTTTAATATTCGGTGCTTATGTCATACGCTTATGATAAGTTTAGTAGTAATAGTTTTTAGTACAAACAACTTGGTGAAATCCATGGGCCCTGGTCTTGCCACAGCAATGCGTGCATGTCGTTTTCAATAGTTTGTTGTGTGTGTGTGTCTAGTTTTAGTACTATTTTTTAGGAATAAAATAAATGCTATTTCTAAGTAAGAGAGAATACTTGGGAAATTAGATTTCCTAGGTACAGTGGAATTAAAGTTGATTTAGCCTTGAGGAAGTTGGGACGAGTTAAAGTCCAGTATTGTGGAAATGAAGTATTTTTCCAAGTATAATGGCTACTCCTTCGTGATAGAACTGACCTAGTTAATTAGTAAATTAGAGTTTATTGGGTTATGTTTTTTACTTTGAGGTTTTGTAAAAGGGTTTAAGGGACTGATCACCCCTAAAATCCTCTAATCAAGCAAGCTGAACGTATACCTGTTGACCAGGAAGGCGGGAACTAGACATCCTCTCTCGCCTTGGGATAGAGTTGTTCCATATTGGCCTTTCGGCTGATGACAGCCGACTCCGCGGAACCCCTCCGGCGCGAGACAGCGCCGTTGACATCACAGCAGGAGCCTACCTTCCCTCTATTCCTTTATCCTTATCCTTTACGCGTTCAATGACCACACATGCCCAGTCCATACCACCTCTGAGAACCTTGCGCTGATTCGCACGCCAGGCGGTGTGCAATTGGGCCGGCTGCTATGCAACCCATACCATGCATGCTAGAAGCAGCCCTGGACCTGAAATCATCGTGGCAGCCAGTTCCAGAACCATCACCATCACTGCCAGTCTGGTGGATTTATGCCATGTTGGCTGTGGTCATTATCGCGTGGACCCCATCCCTATTCCTTCAATCCTCCACATTTACACGGCCTCCCATACAACGCTCCCGCGCACCTGTGGACGTGGCGCCATCGATCCCCAATCCACTTCCGCAGCGCCCAAATATGCAAGTCCCCCAAGAGACCATAATGTATGCTGAAATTCCTGAAGAAGCGTATTTAGGCAACCCAAATCCCCCTGCTGCAAGATGACAACTGACACTCTTCAACAAAAGTGTAAAAAGTTCCATTGTGTCCACAGTGCTTAGTTTCACCCTTTATAGGACTTTACGCGACGTTCGTGTGTCGAACCCATTGAGTTTTTAATAGTGTACGTGTGAACTACATAAGTGTTCGAGTTGATTCATTTTTTTCAAGAGTTTCCCCTCTTCTTCCATTTTATTGATGCTTGGACATTGCATCCTGATTTATTACTTTTGAAATGAATTTGTCATTAACATAGGGTATTTCAATTAATGTATTGTTTCTAATCAGAAATCATTAGGATGTAATGCTGCCAGTCACTTAGCGTTCACTGAGGATTCTTTAACGCCTTACTTTAACTGCTGTGCATTGAAATGACGTCGAGTAACAAGAGAGTATCACAACTTGAAGTGTTAAGTGTATACATCGTTTTCCTAAAAAATCACTATGTTGAAATCTCTTGAATTACGCTGAACTTGGACTTTTCCATACGCAGCATTTTTCTGTGTTTTAACAAGAGAATTTATATTTGTATTGCTGTAGAGCATTAATTGTTACCTGGATGCAGGAGATTAGTAGGTTTTCTTTCATTTTCAAATCTAAGGACAAGGACTTTGGGATATTGTCTCTGCTTCCGCTTATTTGTGTGTGTTTATATTTTTTGGTCATGGCTTGGCTTACAATTTCAATTTTGTCTTTTGCTAGTCTGTCACATACATTTGTTTTGGTTCGTGCCCTCTTCATCCAGAAGTCTGAAGCCTTAAGGAAGGGGTATTGTTATACCCCTATACCCCAGGGGCCTCCGGGCCCCTTGAGGACAGACTAGGACGGAACCATGACTAAAGACCTGGGTTTTTTCCACATTACATCACCTTCCTCTGGCGTCAATACACGGAGCTAAAGGATATTATTAAATTTTCAAAGGAAATTTTCAAATTATGGTCACTTGACCTAGTATTCTCATGTGATAAGCATATCCTTCAGCTTTTTTTAAAGTGATATGGATATAAGGAATATAAGTGACAGGGATATAAGGAATGCATCGTAAAATATTTTCACTTCCTTCATCAAACATGATTCGGCGAATTAGAACAAAGCGTAAACAGCACAGAGGCAGAGGAAAGGAAATTTTACTCCCAAGCATACTCTGCGAGAGTAAAAATTGTTCTCCTGGAACGGGAAAAAAATTTTTGGAAACGAATATTTGTTTCGGTCTAGCATTACTGGCTCAACTTTTCCTTCAAACATTAATTTGGGTCACATTTTGTCTCGGTAATTTCATTCATGCTGTATACAGATAACGAATCTATTAACGTCAATCATCTTTCAGAACTCCTTCTTACTATCTTTTTTCAACGGATTGCAGATTAAAAATTCATCAGTCCATTTCCTAATGAACAATCAGGGGTAACACATTTCCAACGGCCACAATACGGATGTGGGATAAAAAAGGGCTAAATTAGTGAAACTCTAAATTCCCTTCATCATTCACTAAGAGGCAAATTACTCGGTATCAAATTTGAAAGTCATAAATAATTTAGCACCATAAAGTATTGTCCGCCCTCTTAAAAGGGTATGACAGTAAGTACGACGAAAAAGGTCATCAGCGGATGCGCTTGTCACTACAGCTCGAGCTTCCAATGAGCACGCGGAAACAAAAGACTCATTCCACCCGTCAAAATGCCGAGGGCGTGGCGAGAGATTGCTCGAGTTAAGGGAGGGGAGGAGGGGAAACGGGTGAGGGAGGGGAGAAAGGAAGGGAATGGGAGTAGGATAAGCAGGGAATGCAGAGGTGGAGAGGAAAATTAGACGTGAAAGAGAAGACGAAGAGAAACAACGGAGAAACTATGAGAAATAGAGGAAACAACGAGAAAACAGAGAAGACGAGAAGACAAGAGGAAATGAAGAGGAGACGAAAAGGGGATAAAAATATACAAAGAGGAGAGAAGAGTAGACGAGGAGAAAAAAACTATGGGGAGAAGAAGTTGAGATTAAGAGGAGATAAAGAGTAGACAAAGAAGATCGAAAGAAGAGGTTAAGAGGAGACGAGGAGGAAATATAAAGGAGACTAACAGAAGATGATGAGAAAAAGAGGAAACAACGAGGAGATAGCGGGGATAAAAATAAGATTCATACAGTAGATAAATAGGTGACGTATAGGAGAGGAAAAACATACAAATCTTTAATATATATAAAGAAGAATTCCGTTGTCTCAGGCGTAACTTTATGGAATTTGCTTAGCATATTGAATGTTTGTCTGTCGTTTGTCTGTCTGTTTGGTTTTTATATAAATCTCCAGTTTTACTCTGATCGCGCTGAAAGTTTGCAGACTAATAGTTTAAGACGTGCGGAAAATTGTAGGCTATTTTAAAAACATCTCAGGGCCCCAAAAAGGCGCCGGCCCTTTGGTGCGCTACGTATTGGGTTTTGTGCAGTGGCATAATTATTTGCTTTTTCAAATTACTTCCGCTCAAGATAAAGGGTTGAAATTTTTTTAATCCGATGGCTGAATAAAATTATGTTTCTTATTCTTTTATTCGATTTTCTTTTGCGCTTCAGATTTGTCTGAATATAATGATTTTAGCTGAAAATCTCACATTTTTCTCTGAAATCAACAATAGCATATTTCCTTGACAACTAGAGATTTGATTTTCAAAGGATATTAACGCCTCTAGCATTTAAATATCATGTTTTCCTGCAGGCCCATGATAGCACATAGAAAGAAAATCTTTATAAGAAGGGCCCAGAGTCCCAATGGCCCCATGATAGATTGCTTCGTGGGGTAATCGATAAATTCAATGCATGTTTACAACAAGGATTGTTTATTATCTTTTAATACTCAAATGTATTGCACATAGTGGAACCGTCGCGTCTGCCTCTCCTAACGATTTCTAATTGTTTTTTTAGACCAATTTCCACATCATTAATTTTTCGAGTTATTTATACATGTTTAAAGGTGTTAAAGTGCAGTTAACTCACATTCACTCATTTTTGGGTTTCCCGTTCATGAAAGTGAATCATCTATCCGTGCACCTGGAAAACGGCGAGCATGTCTACTACATTGAACACAACGTTCAAGATAGGATGCTAACTCTTCAAATGACCACGCCAACAGTATTCTCCAAGCCTTGTGATTTTCTTATAAAATAAGTTCCATGTTTTTCACACCCGTTGAATTTCAATGGGCACCTTCGCTAGTAGGAGATAAAATGGAGACAAAGAAGATACGAAGAGGAGATGAAAAGGAGACGAGGATAAAAGAGGAATTAAAAAAGACACTAGGAGACGAAGAGGAGACGATGTGAAGAGAAACTGAAAACAAAGAGGAGATAATAAAGGGACAAAGAAGATACGTAGAGGGGATGGGAGTTAAAGACATTGAGGAGAAGAAAAGGAGACAAAGAGAAAGACCTAAAGAGGAGACGAAGAGGAGGGGAAGAAGAGAGAGGGGCCGAGGTGAGTTCCTTGGCGAGGGAGGGGAGGCAGAAGGCGGAGAGGGGATGGCTTCTGTCACATTAAGTTTGATGCTCAATCGACCGTGAAAGTGTGACTGCTACTGTTGCAAAACGAGATACATAGGGGGGGGGGGGGAGTTGAAGGGTGAGGATTCGCCACCGGTTGTAATTAGAGCCAAAAAACGTCTGTGCTCCCTATCTATCCGGCATTCCGATTTTTTACACATTATATACCCACGACCGCCACCACTTCTCACCCAACCATTACTTCAAGATCATCAATCCCCCATGACAGAGAGGTGAAGAAATTCCCCGACCGTGTTATTTTTTTATTTGTGGCAGAGAAGCGTTCCAGCTTCAGGCTTCGTGAGGGACGGTGTTGGCGTAGAAATCTCGCTGAGTGCGGTTAGCGAAGACTCAAGGGAAAATAAACTTTAGGTCGAGTGACATCGGTGAAAACATTACGCGAATCACGGGCACCAATCACAAGGTCTACTGGTGCTTAGTACACCGAAACCAACGGTGAGTTGCGAAGATAAAGTTTTCCATTCAGACGAGAGAGCGTTTGATAAACAACACATTAAGGAATGCTTGTTTTTTCTTATTATGTACACATTTTGCTTTGAATAAAATCAGCGGGCAAAATATTTTTTTTTTAATTTCGATCAATTTATGTTGGAAAATAAAAAGCAATTCATTGGCAATGAACAGTAAATAAGAGTAACGTAAGTAAAAATTTGCAAGATAATACTTTTAAGAAGTTCCGTGACATGGAAATAAAAATTAAACAGCTGATTATAGTGTACCTACCCTGAGAAGCTGAATAAATTTTAAATCAGTATGCTCTCTAGCAATAATTCTACAAACATACGCAGTTTAAGCAACAATGACAAGTCAACATCGTCAGCTTGTATCACGGGTTTGGCTCACAGGAGGGCAGAGACTACGAATCGATTCTTTCAAAATAACTACTCGTATATGATACAAACAATCCTGAACCTGGACTAATATTGTAAAAGATAGAGGGAAAATTCATTTACCTTACTAACACGATACACAAAACTGTTAATTATATTGATATTAATACATGCTAATGTACTCCCCACAGAAATTTTAGAACTTTTACCCAATCGATGATTGATCAAGCACACAGATTTATATTGTGAGATGGAGCTAATGAACTTCGCGATATTGTTATTAGGAACGACCTGATTGAAAAAATGAACATTTGCTCATAGAAATTTCCATAATATCTTATGTAAATGTTGGGAATAGAATTGGGTGATGACGAAAAAGCTGTATGATTTAATAACTATCTCTTAGGAAATCTCGCGGCACAAATGATTGATTAAGAGAAAAAAACGAGTTAATTATACGCTGTGCCGGATCCGTTTTCATACTCGATCGCACACTATGACACTACTTCTGATTCCACGCATTATCAGGCGATTCTTTCATGTTTAACATCCAATCATAAATATACTAACAAGAGCAAAGAGCGGGATCGGGTAGGAATGGTGGCTAGGGTACTGCTTTCCTATCCAGACGGCCCAGGTTCAAATACCGGCTGCGACGACGATTTTTTGGCATAATCCCGACCCCTAACCCTGGGTATTATATGGAGTGATATTCAAGTATAGTACTCCGTCGGTCGGATAAAACGCTCAACTAAGAATTCCTTGTCCCCTTTCTTTAAGAATTATTTTTCTCCATTCTTCCTTCATTCATTTAAATTATTCTATATTTTAACGTTCGTCTCCCCAGATACGTACATACATACCCATCACGCTGCGCCGTTCCCTTTTGGGATAGGCTTGTGAAAAGTCTCATTCTCGGAGTTAGACCAAGAAAACTACCTTCGATAAATTTCATCCATAATTCCTCATTAGCATTTCCTCTTTCCATTTCAAATGAAGAAATAACACGTGCAATTTTCCACAAAAATAAGAAAATTTAAATTCTGTTCAATTACAATCTTGCATCACTTCGTACATGCTCTCCTATTCTTAAGACTCCTAATATTCCTTCTCATAAGAGTATCTTCCACAACATTCACCCATGGCTTTCGCGGTCTACCCCTTCCTCTCACACTATTCACTTCACTATCGTATGTCCGATCAGTTATGCGACTCGAATCCATTCTCTCGACATGGCCAAACCAACGAAGCACACTCCTTTCATGTGTGTACTTCACTGGATCATACATTACACATTAAAGTATAACTCATTCCTAACCCTATCCCTCTTATTCCCTCGATTGATTACTAACCAAATAAAAAAAGCAACGAGGTATTCAATTCTTCCCAAATCACTACCATTCACATTTCCAAATCACTGCCACTGCACAAATAATCCGGTTCACGCAGTCACGCGCACGCATGCAAAGATATACACCAAACGTTTGTTCGCATTATTCCCCGCTGAAATTCACCTTTATTTCGAGAAGGGATTGGTGGTGTAACTGGCTAACGCACCTGACAGGCAATTACGATATCTGGGATCGTGTCTCGGTCAAGTCAAATAACTTTTCCATGGCGATTTGGGTCTCACTGGATGATCTCTTTACAGGTTTCCTCAGATACGATCAAATTTCATTTATTTGCGGCTTTGATTCAAGCACAATAAATATACAACTGATTCTAAACAAATGTGGTGCTACATGCCAACAACTTTTTCCGACGAACCGCGGTGTCTAATATTCGTGAGACGTTTATTCCAGGGAAACGCGGGTAGTTCCCAGGGTTAGCCCCATATTGTGACACCCAAGCCAAGCGGAGGTAATGGGATTACCCAGCTCCTCATGTGAATCACTGATTAATACTCTTTCCTTGCTGCCCCCCGTACGCTTTTCACTGGATTCTATTTTGCCATTCCGGTGAGCGAAAACACACTCCGTGAGCCCTTAGTAATCTCCTTCCTCCACGGCCTACGCCTGTTTGTGTGGACGCATGTGCGGGAGGGTATGAGTGTAAGTGATTACGTGTGGCAACCGTGGAGCGTGTTAGGGTGGGCAACATGGAAAGTGACATGGAAAACATCCCCCTTGGCCCGGATTCTCCCTCTCAAACTGTTTATCCACAAAGCAAGTCAAGCCTGAAAAGTCACTAACTTTCCGAATGCGGAGACAGTCGAGTATTTAGACTCACGACAGCGAGATGAAGCAAGTTTGAACCTGTGCACCCAAGTTTTAAAATGTCATTTTTCCGCACATGATAAGAGGCCATAACAGCCGCCAATGAGACTATTAACTAGGTTTGCCGATAGGTAGAGTGGCTTATTAGTTGATTTACTCCCTAATACTCAAATCCTTATCTGCTAGGTAGTACTAACGTACTACGGCATGCTTCCTGAATAACTCTTGTATGTAAGTGCATTTATGTAGTCCAAAAATAAATTAATTCAAATAGTTTTTTTAGCATAGGTAGCATACCTATAGTGCATTGCATGCTGCTAAAATTTCATCTTCTGGCAAGTATTTGCAGGTTTTTGCTGATGTGTCAATAGTCGTAGTTTCATTGACTGTATTAGGGTATAGTGTAGAGTATGCTGATTATAACTCACCCCTGAGGTGGCCTGCAGGGTATTAAGAATATATCGAAGTGTCCTGCACAAATGTCATTAAAAAGAAGGTGGCAGTACATTTAAGGATACATTTACGCTCTCGGATAAATAACTAGATAAATAATTCCTTTTATAACCTATATATACATATATGGGTTGATGATGGAAGAAGTAATTGAAAAGTTTACATATATTGGTACAGCTAGTGGTGAAGGATGCTGATATATACAGCTTCCTTTAAAAAGAGATTAAAAGCTCTCCTAAGTTTATCCACAAAGCAAGCCAAGCATTCACAGTCACCAAATTTCCAAATACAGAGAGAGGCAGTATTTTATTTTGACTCACAAGAGCGAGGTGACGCAAACTTGCGGCCGTGCACTTAAGTAAACTGGGTTATTGCCATGAATGCATAGATTAATTATGTTAAGACTATGATACCCGATAAACATAGACCTTCAGATGATGTAGAATTTGCATTTATGTGATGCTAACTGACGACTCAGTTTCGTGAAGTATTTAACACTATTACTTCGTTAATGAGTGTGTAATCGACGGGGGAGGGTATCCAAGTCGGTTATCATAGCGAGAAAGGTTTTACTAATAAATTATAAAACCAGGACTTAATGATACATTTACACACTCGGATGAATAAAATAAATGTTTTTCTCTACCATATAAATGGTGATGAAGGTAGGGGCTCGTGGATTAATTTACATATCTTGGTACTATTTGCAGTAATGGGTGCTGGCCTATGCCGCTCACGTAAAAAAGAGATATTACATATCCTCCTACGTTAATCTACATAGCAATCCAATCCTGAAAATACACCAACATTTCAAATGCAGAGAAAGGCAATTTTTCATAGTTGCACGCTCTGGGCGTGATAACGCTACTTGACAGTTTTGTATTCGAGTGACCTCAAGTGTTTACCATAAATGAAAACGTTATCAACGAATAAGCACACGAAAATATATAGTACACTAGCAATCGTAATAGTTAACGCATTCATAAATAAATAAAGTATGCTACTCAATATATTAAAGGTGAAGAGATTAGGACTTAGCGGCAAGTTTGCGAGTTTTAAAATCAGTAGAATGTCATTATTCGGGGCGAGGAGTGCTGGGTCAGTACCCTACCGATGAAAAGACAAATTACCCACTTTCCTATCGTTTCTCCACAATGATAGTCAAGCCTGAAAAGTCACCAACTCTCCGAATATAGCGAGATGCAGTATTTCATTGTCACACTCAACAGTGTGATAACGCAAATTCGCGATTGTACAAACAAATAAACTCGGTGATTACAATAAACAAGAAAGTTACTTACTAACGCATGTCATTTCTCTACCAATTTACGTTCTTTTCTTTATTAATTAACTCATATATAAAACTAAAAAAGTGTGTTGACGGTTGGACAAGTATACCAATCTTGGCAGAATGCCGCTACCAGCATTGGAGCATGCACGATAAACGGAGTTTCCTAAGTGGCATGATTGTTGGCACACAAAGGCTAGTATAATGGATGAAGCAGACGAAAGATATGCAAATTCTGATGCATGAGGGATAAATGGAAAAACAAATTTGGTCCACGTAACGCTTCGTTGAAATCAAACAATATTAACCTCATGGAAAGGAAACTTCAGATTAATATGAATGTCAAATAAATTAGAATGGTACTTCTGCATGATAGTCAAAACGTTTTAGTGGCGAAAATAATCAGTGTCACTAAATATTAATGGACAAAGTTCAGTAAAATTGATTATGTTGGAGAATGGATCAGTGTGGGGCCACAAATAATACATTTGCATAATAAAGGAAATTTTCGTAGATGAAGAGACATAATAATATGTGTATGGGTTAATATGTTCTGAAAGGCTCTTGGCACGAGAAAAAATAAAAGCACTAAGGAAAAGTGAGCACGTACTATGCAGAGTGTAAACTTTAAAGAAATGAAGTTTAAGTGATTAAGGCATGTGAAGAAGTAAAAGGGATAATTTTATGGACTGAATAAAACCGATACATGAACATTCTGATCGTCACTAACCCGAAAGGGAAAATCAATAATGGTTTTTGTTCAAATGGGCGCTCTTCTCGAGACTCTATATGAGACAGTGGAGCTTAGCCACTGAAAAAATCAAAATATCTGGGACCTTGCACTTTGTAAGTGACAGTGAAGTGATATACAGATGCATAACAGCAGTATTCTTGACGAATACCTCACTGGCATTCTTTAAAAAGTATTTAATGCATATTGACGACACCATAGCTAATTTTAAGGTTAAAAAGCTCTTAGTTGAACTAATTAAAGCATGTAAAAGTAAAAAAAAAACAGCTTCAACATGATATCCAGCAACAACTTTTTAATCAATGAATTTCTCTGAATCATGAATTAACTAACTAAGAATTAGATATGCGACTGCGGAGAATAGACGACCAACCAATTAGCCTTCATATTTGATCAACTTCGATTGAAAGAACTTGGAAATTAATACTTCAGCATCAATGTCTTAACGTCTTCATATAAGTATGTGGAGATTAATGCATAAACTTTTGTGCTTTCCATCAAAATGGAGAGAAAATATTCCCTTAGAAGAACCGCGGAGAAATAATGGAAAGTTAAGAAAAGATTTAATTATGTTCAGAGAGATAGAGGTATTAATCTAGAGTTATTTTACCTTTTTAGATAGCTAAGCCGCTCCTTGACCTTGGCATTCAGGATACTGACGAGAGAAACGGAATAGTTCATATTAGTAGGTATGAATAAAAAGACGAACATCTATAGTGTGACGAATAATATCACTTTTGCATTCAACATATAAATTTAAGCGGTAAAGATTAAAACAGCGCATATCTTAAAAGTAGAGGCAAAATCTAAACCAGTCTAAAAATGCCCAAATCAGTTTAATTTTCACGAGCTTTATAAAATGGTAATTAGCGTTTATGTGGAAACAAGATAACAATGCAGTGACAAGATTATTCTGGAACAAACAGAGCAATACCCATGCATGTATTTTAATGTCATTCATAGTTTAAAATGCCACGATTAGTTCAATACCTCGACAAACGTTCAATTAATTCGGAATTAATTTTAGCCACTGGAGAAAATGCAATACGGTGATATTCATTCTTACTAATTCTTCTTATTGGAGCAAGAGACATTCCATCTGACAGCAGACTTTCATTTTTCTTAAACGGGCGGTAATAGCTTTAAAATTGGTGTCTGAAATGATAGCATCTTAAAATTCCTATCAGCTACTTCAATACGGCCACCGTAAAAACTACGCTTATATTATTTACAGTTCTAAAAGGAAACCAACGAATAGCTGGAACTAATATGAAAGGCAATGAAATTTACTCTTCAGGTATTAAAGTTGAGGATAGGGATCAGAAGACTTAAAAATTTCATTAAGAATGACTCAAGCTACATTTATAACATATACCCACTCCACATAAACAAATAAGGAAATGAGTCTCTACAGTAAATTTGTAATTTTCACAATAGATTCATATTCGTCGACCGCTTCCATAGCAAAGGTGACATCATCAGGTATCTTCATGAATTTATAAAAAGTTAAGCGTGAGAATATCGAGTTTATTACATGAGAACATGTTATGCGACTGGTAAGATACTCGTTATTTCTGGTCAATATCAACCTAATTCGGGGAATCCAGTTTTTTTGAAGAAGAGCAATATGGAGAAAGTTAACTCTAGGGCTGATCAAAAACGTACCCATTAATTGGTACAATACCAAAGGATGAGTATTCAACGTAGATAGGTACTTACATTCCCATTGAAAAATCATCAAATCAAGTAGAAGAACACATTGTGTCGATAAGAGAGGAGAACCATGGCCCCTGATGAGCCAGCTAAATCAAATTCAAAAACAAAACAAAAGAAAAACGAAATAGGGGAGAGTAGCTTCACCTGTGGGATCATGCCTAGCGGAAGAAATCAATTAAAAAAGGTTCTCAAAAGAAGGCCACAAGCTAATTAAGACGATGCTAAATGTCCTTTTTTATGGCTACCATATTTACTTGACGGTATAATTCGTATTAATAACAGGGGCGTCAACTGAGCGTACACGCTTGGAAGACGATACGCCCAAGCACCGGTGGATGAGTCATTACACTTCTCGCGCCATTACAGCGCCGGTTCACTCACCATGGAAACGGCGAATAATTTAATTTTTTAAGTTTTAAATGGTGGGAATCATTAATCACCTTAACATGGCTCTTCCTCTCCGACGTAATTGCAGATAGAAATTAATCCTGCATGCTCATTATTTTAGACGCATGACGTCAGAACGGCTCAATGACGCGACACCAATCCTAGTTTTCCAGCCAGAGCGCTTTTTGTTTCTAATCGGAACAGTTGCTCACCATAGTATTTGATCAAGGACCGTAAGCTTTCTTGGAGGACGATCTCGGTGAAGTCTTGTTGCATGCGCACCGAGTTATTCTTTCCATGCCCTCCGCATTACTTAAATGGCCATGGAAAGCATGACCCATAGCCACACCCGATAGTATATCATACCGCTATAGTGGTTTTTGATGAAATATAAAACAAAAAAATGAAATATTGGTAAAATAATAAAAAAGTGAACTATTTTGACTGATTACAAAATATGTAAGGATATATGAGGAGATAAAGAGACGTGTGAATTCTGGATGGAGGTAGTCGTGGAATATGAAGGAGTGTTTTTTTCCAAGGAAGCAAAAATCGCAGCATAGGTTAAGACTTTATTATATGGCAGCGAAACATGATAATGTACTTATAAGCATAAGAGTCAGCTAAATCTAGTGGGGATGAGGAATCTGACAAGTGAGTGCAGCATGGGTATGCATGCACGCATGTGTATATAAGTATGAAATAGGGCGGGAATCCTCCATACACGAAGACAACATAGCCCTGCTCTGTATTGGTACAGTAATAATTATATTTCATAGCTCTTGGGGGACGCACAATAGTGAACTTTACCAAACATTAGAAGGATGAGTGATGACTATTTGTATATAATAATTCAGAGAATGATGCTATTTTACAAGAACAACCCTTGCCCCATGCCCTTGCGACTAATTGTGGAGTGCTACAAGTATGAGGGATGAGAATCCCAGGTCGGGAGAGAAATCGAAGTAGTGGGGTTCAATTCCAAGATAGGCCAAAAATTATTGTCATTCACAAGATTATTACTTGAGGTAAAAACAGTAAAATTGTCTCAGCTACAGCACAATACAGAACCAAATCGAAATAACCAAATCCAAAAAAACATCTAATTTCATATTTTTTAAATAAATCACTGAGTTTGTGTTTTTTTCATTACGTCATCGATTAACGAAAGGAGGCATTGGTAATATAGTAAACCTTTGATGCACAAGCTCCGGCCCGCAGGCCAATCCAGCCTATTCAAGATTTGTATCCGGACCGCAAGTCAAATGAAAAAAAAAACATTTCATGACTTCATGCCTTACCTGGTAGTTAACCTTGAAAGATGCGAAAATAGACGAATAAGTAGCGTGTATTAAAAAAAATCACGAGGAATTAAATATTTTCCATTGAAGAGGCCAAGTATGTGGTTAGAGGAGGTAATGAGGAGCGAAGGATTGCTTAAAGCTGCGGTAGAGAGGAAGGTAAGCTAGGTAAGAGAATACTAGGTAAGCGGGAAAGTGGATGAAATTTTATGGACGGGATGAAGAGAGGCGGAATGTATGCTGAGATGAAGAAAGAAATACTATTGGTAGAGAGGGCCCCGCATATCTAAAAATCTGGAAAAAATTTACCTACTTCCATTTAAACCTACCTTAACCGGTAGAGTACCTAATAATAATAAATCCTCGATATATAATGAATGAATATTAACTACCCACTGACTATAGAATGAAGATACGATCAAAGCGAGCATTAACGGCCGCCCTGAGAGGTATCCGGCAAAGGAGAAGAAACGTTGGCATTTTAAATTCATACGCGGCTAATCCAAAGACATAACAGTTCTTTACGAATACGGACCGCGAATGTTTTAATATTTTGACGAGCATTTTTGCATTGATTTCGCCAATATTTGGAACTAAAAATTTGGATTTTAAATAATTTAGGAAGCATACGAATCATAAAAGATATAATATGAGAAATACGGCCCGCAACACAAATAGTTTGCGCAACCATGGAATAAAACTCCCGCTTATGTCATTTGTTTCCAAGAGGTTTATGCCTCCCAGCTCCCGAGGTACCTAGCTGTCCGGCAGGCAAGGCATAGCCCTCTGTTCCGTCCTCGGCTGCATGCAGATGTGCACTGCGGCAGTCCAACACTCTGCTCTCGATACCCTCTCAATTTTGACCGCACCATTGCTCGTTTCCCCATCGACCGGAATGTATACATGCATGCGCGGTCAACGAAGCCGCTATGGAGTGACTGCATTGCACGTCCAAAGGGTCGTTTAAGAATGACGAAATATATCATAAGGGTGGTGCCGCCCCCCAATGCAGAGAACTTGACCCCGAATGAATATTCGTGCGATAATTCGACGAGAGTAAAGAGCAGCCGCGAGTGAAGTGGTCTGCTTCATCGGAAAACGGTAATTCGGTGAGATTCTACGGAAAATGAATGACGAAGAAACAGCAGTCACGCGGATGAATCATTTCCAATGCAATAAACGGAAAGACGGGGAGAATGTTGCGTATTCAGAACGGTGCTCTGCATTGTATACCACACAGATTTCCTAGCTTTAGGACCATTTATACTAGACTAAACGCAATCATAGGATAATCAATTTTAAACACGAATAAATACTTCTCACCCCATAAAACAATGGAATTTAATCATTTTGAGGGAAATAATGAGCTCATCACCGACAAAACATTTCAGCAACAGTATTATTTAAGTATTACGGCGGGACGTGCTCGGAAGTTAATGCATTAACACTGTGATGAATTAACTTTCGAACCCATAACTCATCCGTTTACGGCACTGAAATTCAAATTTCTTAGCATGAATATCAAAATGAAATATGTAACTTAAATGTTTTTCTTCCATAAATGCCATATTTTTAAATAGCTCTGAGTAGTATCTAAGCTGAGGGTATCAAGGTTCTCCAACTGTTAGTTTTATTTCACCGTAAAATCTACAATTTAAATCGTAAATATTAGATCAATGACCGAGGCAGCATTCGAACCAGTGGCCTTTTGAATACGAGGCAAACGCATTAACATCATTGCTAAAATTGCGGTCACCTACTTTCGTCGCTATGAAGGTCTAAACGCACTGCATTCATTCTGGAGCTCGAAAAATGGGCCATTTCTCCGTTTTTTAAATAATATATTAGCTAAAACTAAATAGTTATAAAGTGTCTATGGTAAATGAAGCCAAAAATAATGATCTTTAAGCTGATTTGCAAGTGACGGAAATGACTTTTCCGGTTTTAGATAAATTATGCTTCAAATTCGGGTGACATAATCATTAAGTTGGTTTGTGACTGGAATGCTTATCCGGTTTTGGATATATTATGCTTCAAACTCGGGTGACACAATTTTAAAAACGGTGACCTACCTGGAGAACGACTAGTGGCGATGCTGGACACACCGCTAACAGACGCACATACGTAAGGAACGGCGCAAGGGTTGCCGACCCCGGCCAGGGCGAAACACTTCACGACGTCGAAAATATTAGGAGGGAGGAGAGAGTGAGGAAAAAAGATCTATTGCATCGAATGAAACGAAAATAAAAAAGAACAATAATAAAGCAAGTGGATATGAAAGAACCTGCCCGTGTGAGGACAATAAAACAACGATTTGTGGCAAAAAAAGGATCTTTTGGCCAGAGGAAGACTAGGAGGGGGTGACGGACGTGCTGCAGGAATAAGGTGGGGTTGGTGTCGGAGGGGTTAGTCGTCCTGGTGGTGGTATGGGGGTAGAGAAGGAAGTGTAGGCGGGGGGGTTGGGGTGGCCAGGGAACCCGTGCCAGGCACCCTGCCCCCCACCCCCAGCCAGCCCCTGCTTGTGTGGCGTATTCGAAGGGGGGAGCCCAGGTGGAATTCTTGCGTTTGTGTTGGTGGGACGGGACAACTGGGGGCGGCGGCGGTGTGGGGGCAGGGCGCGGTTGTTGTAGCAGGGGGGCGAACAGGAATTGGGCTGGAAGGGGGTGGGAGCGGCGCTGGAGGCGGTGGAGGCGGGGAGGTGGGCGTGAGGGAAGAGGCCCAGGTAGCCCAGTCGGCGCCCCTTTCCTCGTGGCATGTCTCCCTCCTCCAGAGCCCTCATCAAATCCTGGTCCCGACTCCCGCCTCAAAAACAACCCCCCCACTCGAGCGGCCTTGAGGGCGAAAAGACCAAGAAGTCTAGAGGTGAGGGAAATGAGTCTTATAAAAAGATAGTATGGGTCCCCCTGGATTCTTAAGGTGGTCGAAGCTATTTTGTCCATGCACAGATTTGCAATCAACTTTGCATACGTGTTCGTAAAAGTGAAGGCCTTGATAGGTATATCTTAATGATATAGCTACACTATCAATGCAATTTTTAATACGTTAAATTAAATTAAACATTTTTTCACTATAGATAATAGTGAAAATTGCATTTTACCGATATTGTGCTTAATTTAGCAATTAATTGCTATTTTTACACAGCCTTAGAGAGAGAAAAACGTACCTTCACACTGATATTTATTACCGTAGGTACAGGGCACAACTACTTTCAACGCTTATGCGTCATCTTCAGGTACACAATTTGTTGTTTATTTATTATTGTCCATTGTTGCTAGGTTTTTGAGGTTGTAAGTGTAATATGGGGAGAAAGGAATTGAGGAGGAGGGGGGGCGGGAAGGCTGGGGGTTAGTGGTGGAGTTGTGGGGGCTGGGTTACAACGTTTTTCTCTCTCACTTCGAAAATGAATTTCCACATAATTGAGCCTGAAACCTTCAAACTTGGGAGAATCAATGAAAACGGGAAATTTGGCAGTGGCAAAGATATTATATTCCAGACAAAATATCGCAGAGTATCGATATTGCCTCTGGTCGCGGAAAGTGACAAAGGATTAAACGTGCCGGTTTGACAACTCAGTAGAGCAGTTTTATTGCAACTCAGAGGTCACACTCACTTCTATACAGTAATTTAGCTTTTGAATGCGTCAATTGGGATTCAACGTGGCTGTAACGCCGAATGTTCGTCATTTTCGAGACTTGAATTTGTGTATGTCACTAACTTCTACGAATAGAACAGAAATTTACAGAATGAGATTGAAAGAATAGACTGATTTCTGAGGACTATCGCGGATTTCCTAATAGCAAGAGATTAGGAGTGCTAGTACTCGGCGCATAAGACAATTGCTAGAGATTAAGGATTCTTGTACTCGCTGTAGCAGACAGATGAATCTGAAGATGATCGGCGCTTTCCATTAACTTTATTTCGTTGCTCACAACGCAACACATAAAGTTAGCTTTCCATTCGTTTTAGATCCTACGTACTAGGCAGCAAACTTGAAAACAAATTAGGAGCATTGTTACTGCACTATAGAGTGTCTGAGAAGAAAATAATTCCGATAATATCGCATCCGTGGCTTGCTTTTGCGTTGGTTTTCAGTAAAGCCGTCAAATATGGATTGTATGAAGTTTTTAATTAAATTGTAGTAAAAAGCTCTCCTTTTCTATCAAGTACATAGTTTTAAAAATAAATTGTAAAATATTCACGATAGATTTGACTGTAAATGATGTGTAACTACATATGAGTAGCTACCTACCGCCAGATGACAAAGTTTCGCCTGTGCAAATTCGTCCCATTTCTAGGTCGTGTGTGTGCGCTGTTATGGTCCGATCTGCGCTAACTTCAACGCCTTGAACGCAATCTCCCAATATTTGGTCTTGCATGTGCCTTTGTAAGGCGGCGAGGTAGCCGGAGGGCCGAAGGATACGCGTTCATATGCGAGTGAAGCTTCTTTAATTTACCCACCGCAAGTTTGAGAGGTTCGAAAATCTGGTCAATACAATTCAAGAGGGTGAACACTGTCGGCACAAGGTAAGGAAATGGCAACGTAACGCTCATCATGTTAAGTACACTGGCCTACTAATACATCCTGATGCGTATATTAACCGTAGGAAAGGCGTTTAGCAGTTGAGTCAAGTCAACAACAATGAAAAAGATAAGATACGAAAGAAAGCATAGGGAATAGATATAACCTCAAACTTTGGAATTAATATCTCGGCAATTCTACACCTCGACCAAACTTCTTGTCGATAAGTAAGCATACTTAGTGATGTGCCTCGTTTTCTTACCTTCAACAGGATATCTTCACAGGTGGGTGACAATCATCTTCCTCGTTTCTCTGACGAAGTAATAAACATTCCACCTTCAGTATTACAGATATGCAATCCTACAATGAAATACGACTATATTCGGAAACGATCCAATTGATTTAATACACGAATATAATGAATACCTTCTTCAACTATGTAAAAATTCTTCTTGAATGATAATGTACAACAGTGCATAGTTTTCACAGAAATTTTGATTAGGTACAAACGGTTTCACAATTGCCATTTCTACATAAAAAATTTAGAATATTTCTGCAATTAAGAAAAAATATAATGAATATGGAATTCGTGCTACATAAAAAGGATCAAATTCACGCTCAAATGATGTTATTTTTATCGATCAATAATTGAATTTTTTGATAAAACTCATTCAATGATTATAACAAAAGTAATGTCAATAAAATCAACAGTACAAATGTTATTGTAATTATTATATTCAATACTTGTACGCATTAACATAATACCTCTTGATTGGAAGTCAATTATACTTTTATAGCAAATAAGTATTTACCTACCTATCAGTAAATTGAAATGCATAGAAATAATCATACTACATCTACCAAACGTCAAATTGATATAGCCATTAAGAAGGTCACCTGAGGGTTACGCCTATCAAATAAAAATTACTGTGAAAATTATACATTGTTGAAGTGGTTGGAAGTCAATAATATATTTATATAAAATAAGTACCTACCTCATCAGTAAATGAACAAGAAGAATCATACTTCATCTACGAAATGTCTAAATTGAAAAAGTCCATTAGGGGGTAGTAGTAGATTTAGTGGGTTATAAGATGCGTCGACGGCCGGGGTCATTTGCACCGAAGTCCATTAGGGTTAGGGATCATCTGAGGATTAAGCCTATACGTTGAAACCGTTTGGTACCAAATCAAAATTTAGGTGAAAATTACAGATTGTTGTACTTCATCATTCGAGAAGAATTTTCACATAGTTGAAGCCGATTCCATCAATTTCAACAACCAACATAGTCAGTCCCACGAACGAAAACCTAGCAGCATTGGACATGGCCAACGAAGACTAGAGATTGTGAATATCAAGGGCAAATCTGCTACTGTCAACCTCTGCCTCTCCCGTCAAAGACCACCTATTCCCTTAAGACCACCCGAAAAACCGCACCTCACAAAAGGGAATGTGTACGGATTTTTCTTTTAACAGCTGATCGTTAACTACACACACACTAGAGGACGAGGGAAAGATCAAGGGTGAAGGGTGGTGGGGGGTTGGCCGGGCGGGGGAGAGGAGGGGTTTAGTGGGATGAGGGCTATAAAGATGGTTGAGAGTGAGAGGGGAGGGGACGGGAGGTTTGCGAGGAATTGAGGAAGGGTACAAATGGGATCATTAAAAAAAAAGGAACGGCCCACGATTAGAGTGACGTTTCTTTGTTTATTTTTTACATTTTTTATTTTATTATTATATGAGAGACAGAGAGCAGGTTCCGTGACCTGAAATTCTCGGTCTCCCCCTTGTTTTTTTCGGAAACTTCTCCTTAATCTCTGCTCACGATGCGTTCGTCTTGGTTCTCATACTATTTTCTTTTTGGACCCTTTCATCTCCCTCAGGGTGGTGGCTTATGTTTTTTTCTTAAAAAAAAACTTTTCTCCTGCTCCTGCGATCTCTCCGGGCTGATATTCAAATTTCTGAGAGTTCAGAAAAGGGGGAGCATGTTACAAAAAAAAGCTTTGATGACAAAAATTATGGAATCTAGACATCTCGAGCTTAATGGCTACGCCGCGGACTTGTCAAATCGTGGCTTTTGAGAATAAAAAGCGGACTCCTTGAGCCTTGAGAACTAATAACAAGAGAGATTGATGTTGATAAAAGGGGGAATTATCCAAGGTTACTTCAATGAATTTCTCTTTGTGAGCATTACAGAGAGGTCTTTATGGACTCAGCTGGTAAATGTATCACTCCTGCGAAGCCAGCATTCACGAATGAATCATCCAATGTAAAAAGCTGTGTTTTGTAATGCGAAGGAAAGGTTTGATCGTTCTCATGTCTTGAGTTCACATGGCTGTAAAATCACCCAAAACACACTAAATATCACTCGTGTCAATAATAATTAATATTGAAATTCTTTTTCACACTGTGTGAAGTAGGGTTTTTGAATAACATGTAAATTAGTTGCATTTGTAGCACATGATAGAGCCTAGTAAAATGAATATGCTCTTTCAGTGCACTAGCTGTTACCCGCGGCTCGCCTTTTTTATTTTTCTAATTATAATATGACACTACTTTGAAAAATACTTTCCTTACGTTTCCCATTCCATTACCCTCTAAATAAGGACGATTAGCTTAAAAAATGAGAACTTTTAAGGTAGCAGTCCCCTGAAATGCCACATTCGAGCGATATCTCCTTATGCTACAAACGTTTTGATCATTTTTCAAGCACGTATTTCCAAGTAGCATTACATTTTGGTTATTTAGAAGTTTCAACTTCAACGGTGATAGAGCATTACCTATCCATAGGGCTCAATGTTATTACAAAGCAACTACCATGCCCGGGGCTATTTTGGAACCCGCAACAACTGGGTTGTTAGGACGACGTGTTACTATCTACATAACGCGGGCTATCCACATTCCTATCAACCTATCTACCGCGGCTGGCGCTGCTTACATATTCAGCTAATGATAAGGATGGGGAGGTGTCAGATTATATGGCCGAAAATTCCGGACATTACAATGTAATTAATTCCCTCTAACGACAAATAAGTATGGCTGGTCAATTAGGTCGGAAGGAGCGATGCTGCCAATGTAAGCCGGATAATTAACATAGTGCTGACTGAACATGTAGGAGTCTTCCAAGGTGCAAATATTATTTCTTAAACTATATTATTCAATTTAGCGCGAATAGGTAATGGTTGCCTACATAGCATAGAGGAGAGTACACGGATAGTAAGTTTGGCAACAGCGCTCTCCATAATGCCTATATACTGTCAACTAAAGGAGGAACGCTCTAAATCTCTAGGTTAGAAAAGTACGGGAAACGCTTGTCCTCGACCGATGCCGACAACCGAGGCAATTGGGGAAAACATGTGGCATTAAACCAATGTAGTATTATATAAAACATCACAATTGATGGCATCACATGGTTCAAACTCACTTAAATGCTTGGCAATAAATTTTATCCCGTAGAAACATATTTACTCACTATCATCCCCATGCACTGGATCCCCATGCACTGTTTTGGTTGCGTTGACCGTACTTTCCCAATCTAGAGGTTTGGAACGCTCTATACGAGAGCTACGAAGAGATGTATTAGCCGGCAAAATAAAAGCAGGAAGACCGAGCATGGGGTAAGGGAGACGGAGTGCTCGAATGAAACGGTGCGGACCCAGCGGCAACCCTTAAGGGAGGCAGAACGGACTCGGACGAGAAGAAAACAAAAGAAATACGTAGATGGGAAGGTTGTTAGACGAAAGGAGACGCTCTCGTTTATTTATTTTTTTCTGCTTTTGTTTTTGTGAACTCTTCGCACAGACACATCAAAAATAAATAAAAATATTTTTTTATACGGCCTCCCGCTCTTTCCCGCCTCGCTCGACGGTGTTCAACACGGCCAAGACCCACTCGAGATCCTTTTATTTTCCCTTGAGCCTCTCTTCGCCACCCATCAACAATTCTTGACCGCTTCCCTCTTTCCCGAATCACGGCCTTTCCCGGTACATATACACTGCGAGAAAAAATCTGTGACCGCTCGGTGTTTGCTTTAAGAGTTAAGCAAACACCGAGCCTCTTTTCCATGGCTAACTTCATGATATGATAGGATAGGTTCTCGTAACCCAACAGCGTTAAGTCTAGCATTTTCTACCACAGTAACTCATTCGTTTTGTTACGGAGCAGTCACCTATACGTTATTCGACGGATTTATGTTATTCTGGCATGTACGAAATAGAGGGTGCGTGCGCTGACAGTGCAATGTATTGCTTGCGGGGCCAGAGATAAGCCGAGTGTTGTGACATCGGACATCGAGGCTTTTGAATGGTGAGGCCCGATTACTTCATTAAGTAAATTTCCCTCATCCATCCCTCATTAATTTCAGAATACCTACTCGATCTAACCTAACACACTCACTGATCCATATGCCTATTCCTAGACTATCACTCACCAAGCGCTCACTTTTATACCGCCTCTCCTCTCTACTGAAATCCATTCCTGACAATATCGATTCTTTTTCTCAATACCCAACATCTTCGTCACCAAATCTTCATCCGACTCTGTAAACATTAAATTAGATCTCTTCTTCCTCTTCCCATTTTGGGCTATACGGCTTAAATGTTTCTGGAATATAGCCAGTACTACCGGTCGTGCCGATTGAAAAACCCTCCTCATAAAATAACAATAAAATTATTAGGGGCCATAAAATGCTCAAAAAATCTGTCTGCTTGGCAATGATATATATTTTTACTTTTCAAAAAACTTGAACGACTCATACTCCGCAAAATATAAGCCAGTTGCTGTTCTGTAAAACTTCCTCTCATATTAATTATTTTCAGTTTTAAACGGTTTTCAGTATACTTTAGTTAATGGAATTGAATAATAATTCATAACTTGTGGGCAATACTTCCATCTGATAGGGAACATACACGCCTACTGAAGTCTGGAGTTATTATTTATAGTACCTACTAATTATGGCTTCTTGTGTAGATGTTCGCAGTTATTCTGGAAAAAATTAGCTCGTTTGGAATTCTAGTGTAGCAGGGATTTTCAGAGAAAGACGGATTTTTAGCTTATTTCCACAGCAAAGATAGAAAAAAATTATTTTTTCATACTGAAGGTGGAGAAAACAGTTTGATGCCGGTGAAATAAACGTTTCATTATCACGCAATCGGTTCTTAAAAGGGAAATCGAGAATGATAGGAGGGAAAGGAGTGTGCTGGAGGGAAGCGTAGTAGCAAACGAAGACAAGCAGTAAAGTTCTGGGGGGTAGAGGGAGCAGGCAGTGTGTCCAATCGTTCTGGGGCGCTAAAGCGGTGACTTCGGACTGCGGGATTGACGGGGGCACGCAATCACGCAACGCTCCCCCCTCCCATCTCAAACCCTTGCCCACCCCCTCTCCCCCTCCTTCCCCCCGCCCGCTTCACAACCTCTCAACCCACGGCAACTCACTCCATATTTACCCTTCACCTTTTTTTTATTTCAAGTCTTCGACTCATCTCTCATTCTCACACTTCGAGTCGTTCAGCCCCGAGATCGTCTCGATTTTTTTCTCAGCGCTCTCTTTTCAACTTCCCCCCGGGATATTGAATGAGCGACAAAGAGTTAGCACGCCTTTCAGCAGTTCTGCACCACTTGAGAATTGGAAAGCTATCAATCCGCATTGACCTACCGCATGGGTAACGCAATGATCACAGACCAAATTAAACGCAGAAGCAGTTGGAATTCCGGGGATGTAGGTGATGGTTTCCGGCGAGGCTTTATGGAATCTTCATGATTGAAATGAATAACTTTGCAAATTCCACATCAAAAGTTTCACTAACGGCATAGGTTTCGTCACAAAGCGGCATCATCAGGTATAATACAATGTTGGTCGCAGTTGAACCTGAAAATATGGGATCTATTTCTTCAAGTCACTGCGGAATCCTTTGCTCTAACTACAGGCATCGTCAGGTCTGAAGTGTATTCTGCAGGTTTTGGTCTGTCTTACATAGACATCTGTATGAATAGAGATGTCTTGATTTTTGGGTTTCTGGAGAGGGCGTTACCAGGCATCAGATAAGGCCTGCAGTGCGTCAGTATCTATTCTTCAAGTAATTTATGACATTCAACCCATCTTTCACTGAAAAAGGCGCACTTAAAAATATTTGCACATCAATATAAGGACTTAGGTAACCTAAAATATGAAGTGAAATGCCTATCACAGAATCTTCGAATTTTTTCTAACTATTCGTATTTTCAGAAGTTTACTATAGAGTTTTGGAATTGCACGTGATTTTCTACGTAATAAACGGAGGCCATACAAAAAATATTTCGGGATAATATAATTGGGATATGTTTTAATACGATTGGATCGCGAATATTACATTCGGGAGTTCAATTTCACAGAAGTTCCCCACATTCATGAGTAATCTACGATTTTATCTACTTCCAAACATGAAAGGAAAATCCAACATTTTTCCATTTCGTCTACATCTAATTATGCGTGAATACAGTTCCGTGCCATAAATAAAGTCAGCAATCACACATTTACATGTGAACAGTTCAAGATGGCTCCGTTAACCACATATGACCGTAGCTATTGATTACTATTTTCTACCGCAGGGTAGCAAATCCAATGACTGGGGATATTATATGGTACAATTGGTACATACATCAAAAACAAAATATGAGCGTTAGGCTGAAGAGAAAACGAGAGGTATGTAACGGACGAAAACGTGATTTGAACTGAGGGAAACTGGCCAAAAAAAACCTTTGAACGCAAGTTCCTCATATTCGTCCGTTAATTCTTCATATTCACCCGTTCCTCACATTCTTCCAGAAACGAGATCATAAAGGTTACACAAAAAGGCAAACAAAAGGGGAAACGATTTTCCGATATATTTCGATTACACTTTCCCGGGCTAAGAACGAAAAGCATTTCAGAGAGATACAACCCAATAGAATGTTATAAAATACATGCTATTTCGGGGTGGTAGAGGTGATGTATGAAACCCACCCTGGTAAAAAGAATTAGTTTACCGTATTTCCGTTTAACCGTCACAGCATCTATTACATGATATCTCTAAACGACTTTCCTTCTCCCTTGTCTTATCGTTTTGGACACTTCTGCCTTTTTTAACTCTCTGGGACCGACCGGGTTCCTCGTAAAGTTTTGTTAGGGCCCTCCCCAAATTACTCTTATCTATCGATCTCGCTACCCAAAGACTCTCCGTTCATCCGAAAACTCCGCCTAATTTCGCTTATTTCTCCATCTACTTCCAATTTAGCTTACTTTTTTATCACAAGATCTCCAACTTCAAAACTTAACCACTCACCTTTCCTTCCTCTTAAAAGCCCCTACCCCGCCCCGACATAATCCCAGCAACCCCTCGTCATTTAGGTACCTGCCCTACCACGAACCAGCCCCACCATCATGCTCCTACCCCTTTTATAAAGCCGAGTATTTCATTTACATGAAATGAAATGACGAGTCTTGCCCATTTCTCCGCATTCGGTCGAACCATGAAGTACCTACTTCAACAAAGTGAAGAAGTCGGTGGGGAGCCGTTAGAGACTCGGAGGCTACACGCTTGGCTTAGATTAATAATTAACCTAAGGCAAGCGTGTAAAGATGTCAATTACTGAAACATTCAGGTCGAGAGAGTTTCATTATGACACGAAGGATATTATTTTGACCCAGCACTATAGCGCTAAGAATTGATAGAAATGACAAAATAAGATGGATACACTGTCGAACTCACAGGTACATAAATTCCTTCTCACCTCGCACCAACAGTGATTGTACTAAAACAGCGTGACACTAACATAAGACGCATCGCTAGCATACAACTCAACTCTGTCCTCTCCTCCCTCCTTCTCCCCATTCCCGCCCTTTTCATGGCCAATGTCCTAGCACCCCCTGCCACACGCCCCTGCGGCCTCGGAGGGAAATATGTTGATCTAGGTTATCAACGACGACAAAAACGGAAACAAGCAATAATATTTAATGAAGCGTGTTTATAAGTAATTATATCTAGGTAAAATATTACCGAGAGTTACGATTTGGTATTCCTAAACTATGTTTTACATCATAACGCGAAAGTAGAGGAGAAACAGTCTCCGCTTTTTGTAATTCAACCGAAATTTAGAAAAAGATGTGCTCTACCACGAGGTCATCGCAATAAATATTTTACCAAGTGTATGAACTAATTATTTCCTTGCGCAAGGGTGAAGATAAATTCTTCTCTATTTGTACTTCAGGTCAGGTCCTGCATCCCCGCCGACGTTGAGGTGCGCGACTCGCTCGTTGTCTTCAGGACTCCTGATGTGTCCTTAAAATAAAAGAACGAGTCGTTGCTCGCAATGTCGGCACAGATGGAGAACCTGACCCGGTATGCAATCCGAGATGAATTATTTTACTTCTTGAAACTTATTTATCATAAAATGTAAGTGAATGTAAAAAAGGGTGTGAAGGCATAGTTTGAAAATGTTACCACGCGTTTCTGGGAGAAAATATCTGTTTCTGAGGGAAAAAAGACGACTTGTACCCGTATGTTTTAGGCTGGATATTGCAAAGGACGTAGATGGTATAAATGGCGAACTTCCTAGCAAAATTATCCTCGTTATATTACTTCCAAAACACTTCTGCTTAATAAAATTGAAAATGTTGAGCCTACGAGCACTTTGACGACATTTGTAATGACACCCTTGTAAGATATCAAACTTCAATATCTAGTCATAATTTTTAATCCCATCTAACAGTGGATTCTATTTTTATGGATGAGCAAAGTGACCAAGCCACTGTCGCACCCAACAGTACTTAATACAGACGTTCTCAACCATTCTTGCTTAATTTCCCCGTTCCACGATAGTTAATCATATCATTCCCATTTCCCAAAATATTCTAAGTACAAAAATTTTAAATAATACGCCCATGCCTAATATTCGATTATTATCTGTAGAATTCAATAAACTTTATTGAACGTCATAGAATAAATTCTACAATATTTACATCACAATAGAATAAATTCAACAAAAAATCTACAATATTTACAGATTATACTTACATTAAGTACAGAACATCACATCTGTTGAATAATGCTCCGAATTCCCCCCTAAATCTCCTAAATTCCCCATTTGCTTTTTGGGAGGTGGTGTACTTCCTACTGGTTGAGAACCCCAGTCTAAATAAAATAGGTAATAAATCAAAAAAAAGTTTCAACTAATAAGTGAAATATTCAAAGCGCTACCATCATAAACCTTAAATTTCAAAATTCCTTTCCCTCTTGAAGAAAATCAATAAGAAGTACCTCACACGCCTTCGTCTTTAGGCTAAGAATAGCAACATGATCCAAAATCGCTTCAGTCGTGCGCTCCGATTCAATAATCATGAAATCAATGAAGAGACCACTGGATCAAAAGCTACAGTTTCACATAAAGGTAAGACAAAGCAGTTAAGTGAGAGAGAGATGACGCCAATGGATAATTTGGAGGGGAAAAAAACTCGTCCGGTATACGAAAAAGAGGGAGGCCTTTAAGGAACTGTTTACAAAATAAGAACCAAACCCATGATTGAAGGCAGTGCAAAATATTTTTTTTTACGATTCGCTACTGATTTCGCCGCAGCCGTTTTGAAAAAAGCTGGGATTGGGATCGAAGGCTATCTCTCACATAAGACAAGTAGCAACTCGAACTCGAAAAATTATCTTAACCATGTGGTTCACTCGTGGCTATTTCAAGCAGCAAGAATTGCCCACATCGTCCGAACTGCTTCCCTCTTCATTTCCCCAACCGGTTCCCCCATTCCTCCTTCAATCGTAATCAAAGGTTTTCCACCACTGAGTTCCCCACACCCTACCCCAAGATCTCCTAAGTTCCCTCCCCCAACCCTCAAATCCCACCTGGAATAGTCCCTGTTTTACATTACGGATCAATGAAAGACCTTCGAGGATGATTACTAGAATCAGCGCTCATGTCGGGCCCACTTGGGATCTCTACTCTCCCCCTCCCCCGCCTTAACCCCCCTCTCCAAAGCGGCTCCTCCCCCTTATCATTGCGCTTAATATCTCACCCATGTAGCCTGCGTCCCAGGCAACCCTATTACCCTCCCCCTCCCAAGCTCCCACTCCAATGGGAACCACAAATGTAGTATCCGACGCCGCCGAACTTGCTGACCGTGGTGTTTAAGGGAAACGTATGATTTTCGATTTCATTCCTCTCTTCCAAACCCCCCCCCCAATGGAATACTAAATTTAAATCGGAAGGAATCCTTCCTTCACAAAGAATGCGGACCTGGATGAAAGAGGAATATTCCAAATGACCCACCTCACCAATCCTATCGTCTATTCCCTGAAGAAGCAGCAACGCTGCTCTCATTTATTTTTCAATTGGGTTACGGCCGGTGGAGCTTGATGGCTAAGGTAATAGAGCATAGTCCTTGGATTTTCCAAAAAACTGCTGCGTGCATATCGCTGAGTGAATGGAGCTCTCCGATACTCCTTTTTCGATTCCTGCGATTGAAAGGGACTATGCCACCGCGTAAGGAAGTAATTTTTCCGCTATGCTTCTTTTAATACCGATATTGGAACACAAAGTGACGGACAATTGACGGAGATTCTATACCTGGGCTAAAAAAAATCGTTTCATAAGTTTACCTATTTCCTGGTAGTGACTTTACCGTGATAGATGAATACTTGGAGTATGTTTTCTTGCTAAGATAAAAAAAATCATTTTTGTTAGGCATGGAATAACTAACTGAAGACATAGTGAAACGTTTTGGGTAACATTCCGGGGCCGTCGGGACGTCGAGAAGGCTAGAACACGGAACGAGGATTTTCAATTCACCCAGAGCAAAGACTGTTTCTATAAACGCAAACAATCAAGAATTATTGATAGATATCCACCAAGAAGATGGCATTGTTGAGATGGCTAGTAACATCCACCATTGATACATAAATTCTGCTGTTTTCTAAGTGTCCTTTGCATTGCTGCTTAAATTGAAATTTAAATAACTATTTCCGATTTTCTAAGAGAGTTATATATTTGGTTTTCAAAAAATTATATCAGAAAGCAGCTTCCCCTGCTACAGAAGCAGGCTACTTTTATTATAATTTATTATAAGGTCACTGGTAACCATAACAAAAAGCGAGGGGCCCAGTATTTACGCATAGCCAATTAAAAGCTTGAAGCTGAAAACATGTTGACACCGAGGATAAGATAGCTACGCGAAGAACAATGACAGCCATATAAATAGAAATTTTAGCATAATGCACTAGAAAGTGCACCCAGAGAGAAGACTCGTAATGACCTTTCGGGAGATAGGGTGGCTCTGAAGGGGAGGAACATAACGTTATGACGCGAAATGTTTCCTTAGGAGGAGACAAAGCTCCTCAGCTCTCTCCTCCATATAGAAGAAGTCGTCACTGAACTATTGTCCCATGGATAATAGAGCTGGAAACTAGGTTTTTCTTTTAAAATAGAAGCTCACGAGCAAAGACCACCAATTGGAAAATGCATTTTTTCCAATTGGAAAATGCATTGCAAACATTTTTTTCTATAAATCTAGGTTCATCATCTAATATCTCACATTTCACTGAAACAAGCACTCCTTTCAGCATTTGAGTCGGACCGCAGACAACAAGAGAAGCAACGCTTCGTGATCACGCGGTTTTTCTTCACCCGAGAGAAGAGATTCAATTGCACACGCCGGAACTTAAAGAGAAAGAGGAGGCAAAGAGCAAATGTCTAAGAGAGCCTGTACGCGCCGCCCACCGAGCGTACACGAGTGGATTCGCAAAAGAGGGCTGAGAGGGAGAGAGCAAAGGAGAGTAAGATCATCAGAGCGTGACGGATAGGAATTTGTCGAGGGGGAAATGGTGGGGGGGGGGTGCGGGGGATGAGAGGCGCGGTCCCGTCATATATCTAGCGGCAGCGCGGCGGCGGGAGTAGTAGAGAAGCTGTCGGGTGGCTACCGCACACCCCTACCTCCCAAAAAACTTCAAATCCCGCCCACCCTTCAAAACTTCGCCCCTACCCGCCGCTCCCCCTTTCGCGAAACCCCCTAGCGGTCCACTGCCAACTCACCCGGCCCCTCCAATGAACGAGCGTTGGTCAGCATGCTTCCCCACTCTATTGTTACTATTACTATAGGGTAATCTACCAGTTAAGGTAGGTTACACGGACGCAGACCCCTACCTACCTAGGGATTTTCACTCTTCATCTCAGCAACAGTCCTACCTCTCCATATTAAACATATTCGATAAAACCTATTCTCTGTTTTTCTCTTTCCCCAGTTACTCAACACCCTCCTCTCTATCATGGCCTTCAGCATAACTTCCCCTCATTATTTCTCTCAACCATCAACTCTGCTTCCTCCTAATCTCATCCAGAAGTGCCCTTTAATCATCCACCTCACCAACCATTCCCTCGTTTGTCTTCCTTTCCGTGCACCGAACCTTCTCTTCTCTCCTCAATACCCATATCTCAAACGTCTGCAGCCTATTCTCGTATTCTTTTCTTAGAGTACAAGTTTCTGCACCATACAACGCTACTCTCCAAACTCTTCGCCAGCCTCTTCGTTACTTCCTTACCCAAGGTCTCTGCCATCAACTCCCTCCTATTGCTGAACTCTTCTTTCGCCAAGGCAATTCTCCTTCAAACTCTTCACTACTGAGCCCATTTTCTTCTATACCATGAACATAAATTTAACTTTTTTGGTGGACAATAAGGCACCATAATTTTTGCGATAGATTTTGTCCGTGAAATACCCACCCTCGTTCGGTAGACGAGACTTTTGACTAGTCTTTGGTAAAAAATTATTATTACCAGGATCTCAATATCTCGTAGTAATCGTTAACAAATAGTTTTTGCAATACTAATCAGTAGTAGCATTTTAACTCGTGTATTGCAGGTTAGAAGGTTCTCCAGCGAAGCACTTGCTTAGTTTCTTGTTTGGCCGTGCATTGTTCTCCTGACTTATTTTTAGTCTGCGTCTAGCGGAAAGGTTTGACCTTGAACTGGGACAAGTAATCCATGCCTGGTGAAGAATTATCCCATGCCACACACCCTGGAGGGTACACAAATAAATGTGCATCTAGGGAAATGCCAAATGGATTTTAAAGGACTGGATTTGAGTTTTTCAAGTATGGTACGAATGTTGGCAAAGAAATGAAAACAGCATTTTCCTTCAGAACCTTGTAGCTCTCTATTTCTTCCTACGGCAACCTAACACATAGGGTCGATGTATGAAGTATGAAGCTCCTTCAATATTGGCTACCCTTAGTAGCTGCTAGTAGACCATTTTATTTTAATTTAAATGTCTACAGATATCCATAGTAATCAGCATCATTAAAAGTTTTTCTCCTATTCATTTCCCAAGTCAATAATCCAGTTAAAAGAAAACAATAATAATTTATTATTCCGATAATAGTATACGATTATTATTACAAAAAAATCTAGCCAAAAGAACACATTTTATAACAACAGCTAAAGAAAACATATGCACCAATAATGTACTTTTAGGTAGATGCCAAATATAGTAATAAAAGGATAGGACGAGTTTTTATTATGATTGGTACTAATGCTGAAAATGAAATGAAAATTTTGTTTCCTTCAGTATCCTGTAATCTCTAACACTTCTTACGGCATTAGTAGTTTCAGGCATAACCTTCTATATCCGACTCATATTGAAGCGAAAAACAGTAACTTTGCGATACAACTAAAAAAATTATTGCAACATGATCCACGTTTCGGCATACAAGATGACATGAAGATGACGTCGTTCGTTGACATCTGGGGTACCATCGCAGTTCTCCATAACGTGTGCGCTCGCGCTATCGCATTTTTTTAATTGCGCTTATGAGAGCGAAAACGTGATGGTCATTCTTCAAATTTCGTCATGTGCTTCTAATCCCAAGTGTTTATTGAGTAAATATGGAGTGTGTTCTTCGGACATCCCACCCCTGGGTCGCGTAGAATGAAAACAATTGTGGAATCAAAAATGTACTTGTTTTCATTCCTTCTTTTAACAAACAATCACAAATGCTGCTGAAGTTAAATCCCACAATCAGCAACCTCAAAATATCATTATATATACAAAATGGGGCATGCTTAATGTTACGGACTTGGTAAATCTGTGGTAGTTAGTGACAATTACTTTATGAAAAAAATAAACACTCAATGAATGAGAGGAATAATTCTAATTATTTTTAACGAGGTATTAACATAATTACGGGGAAAACAGGATAAATTTTAACGTACCTATGACGCAAAATAGTTTACCAGAAAGTCTATAAGGCCTAAAAAATATTAGTGAAAATTCTATTAAGAGAATATCTTCATTCAATGCAATGTGCAACTCAAAGAAAATGTTTGGCTACGTGAAAAGCAAGATGCAATGTTATCTATGAAAATTGTATGCTTTGTGTGTCTTGTAATATACCATAATGTCATACTACCTTGTAGAATTGCCCATAATGGTATATTCATGCAGTGATAAACATATTAATTTGATTTATTTGTATATCTACAGACGCTATAAAATGTGGAGCCGAAGATTGAGTTATAGTAACACAACGGAACCTGCCCACAAACCTTATACGGTTGGGCAGGACCGCATTATTGGTTAATTATTTTATTCTCCAGTGTACTGATTAATTAATTTCTTTAATTTTGTTATACTTAATGAAGTTTAAAAATTGTCAATAAGGTTATAATAATGATACAAAATTTGCTTACCATTCCCAGCTGCTGCAAATGGACTCAAACGCCCACTTTCTCTCTCTCTTCAATTAGACCTCATAAATAATGTATCTATCCTCCTTTTCCATGCTAGCTTAATTCCCGTACATTACCACGTTCCTGAGCGGCTTCCGAGTTTAGCATGCGTACAATTTCCTCCGCCGCACGATACGAAAATAAGCGTATGCAATTGGCTTTTACGCATCGCGGGGTTTTCTCCTACCTCCCACCCGGCCCTGCTGTAATGCCGCTCATCAACCCGTCCTTGCCTCGCGCCTACCCTCATCCTCCTCTTGTAAACTCGAACCCTGCCCCACCCCCACCACGCCTTCAACGTCTCCGCCAATCGTCTTCCAGAAAGGAATCGACGAAGCGAGAGACGTAAAGTCGCCACCGAAAGATGCTGCGAAGGCCGGATACAAAAGGCCGAACGTTCGGCGGGGGGGTTGAAGCCCGGGGCCCGCTCGACCGGGCGACCAAAACTAAACTCCTTCGGCTTCTTCCCTTTTTTTATTATTTTCTGCGCAAATTCTCAATCCCTTTTCGCCCACACCCTCAGCCCTTCTCCACCTCATCCCCTTCCTCCTAACCTTCTTCCCTCTTCTACTCAAACGGCTCCGCGTCTGGACCGCCGCTGCATTGACGGTGACTCGAGGCGACATGTTGCCGAAAGTTGGTCCGCCGCGGAGATTTTCGAGGAGGGGAATTGGGGTGGGGGGGGCCTGTTGGCCGGGTGGGTGGATTAGAGGAGTGACGGGGGTTGCGGGGGAGGGGGGGGGGTGAGAGTTCGCTTGAGTGGGTCTTATAGATGGAAGGAAAGGACTGGAATGGGTGGAGACAGAGGGACTACGGAGGCGAAATCGAGGGAGACGGGATAAGACAGAAAGCCGAGAGCAGATAAGGAGGACCTTCGCGGCTTTGGTAGGCATCGGAGAGCATTGCTCTTTGGTTTGCCATTTCCTGCGAAGCTTTCGAGAGTAGTGGCAGCTGGAGACTAATGTTTTAAGCTTTCCAACAGCAAAGATTACATCAAGCCGTGAAGTCTAACCTAGAGCATGCTCCTAATAGAAAAAGATTTCCGAATAAAATAAGTAGTCTCAGGTGACTCTGGTATTCTGGCTTCAATTTATAAACAAAGTTAACAATTGCTCATAGTATTTATCCACACTGAACCTTATTAAATCGACCCGGAGTTTAATGGGAAGCATATTTTTTCAATTTCAAGAAAATACTGAATAATGACGATAACCCGTTGAAACTGGGACGGTTAAGCAAAACGTAAGTGTGGAGAAATACAATTACCCAGTGATAATTTTTTGTTTAGGGTAAAATTTTCGAAAATAACTTTTAAAAAGTTGTATTTAATATTTTTTGCGTCGGTTTTATGAAGACGTTGCGTCTTCCCCAATAACGCCAATACTTCACGAAACATTTAATAGAGGTTTTTCATTGACGGTTTATTCTTTAGCGAGAGCATTTTTATAAAATTAAAGGTTTAACAACTGGTTTTGAGACCTGTTTTAAGTAAAATGTTGCCGCGAGCAAAATGCGGATTAGCCTTAATCCTAGGAAGAGTATAGCACCCTTGAACGAGAAAGAATCCGAACTGCGACCTAGGTTGATAGCGTGTTACCAACACACTTCAGTTGGTAACGCTCTCTCGAGTATGTATTCACAAAGATACTCACCATGCATACCTGTTCGTGCAGGGACGAACAAGCACGGCCGACGAATGAAACTTCATGGTGATTCAGGGCACCCAGACTATTTTTCTTGGGACTCGGATGTAACCGTATCTTAAAATCGATCTTTCAACACTCGAATAAATTGATTAGAAGAATAAATAGTATCGTAATCCATTTTTTATGGCTTGAGAAATTGGCTGTCAACGTCCCTGCGGTAAAAAATTATTTCGCCGATTCATAATCTGAGTTCCGGCATAACTTTTGAGTTTTCCAGTAGCTTTACTAGGATATGAGGTGCGTATCTTTCTCAAAATAATTTTTTAACTGACGACTACCAAAAGAGAAATGGCGTTAACTATACTGTTATTATAATATATTGCTGTTTTTCCGCGTCCTTTACTCAACTATACTCGTTGTATAAAACAAATACTAAGAAGGCACATCTATTGCTGTTATTTTACTACGAATGAGGATATTTAGCAATCATAATCAAGTATCCAATCCAAAAATTACTATATTTGAACAAAGGTACCAAGCAGGGAGAGAGACAATGCGGGCTACGTATTTGGATCAAAAGAGAAAAATTCAAGGAAGCAAGCAACTTCAAAAGACGTTTCGCAGTAAAACCATAGCTCCCTCATTCATAATAAGGTGCTAAGGTCTCTCGCTTACGAGTGGCTGATGAATACGACGTTTTTCTATTTTCTATACTATTTTCAGGTAATACCAGCGAGAGCCAATTTTAGGCAAGCGATAGGTAAAGGAAGGAAAGGGAGGGGGAAGTAGCTCAAGATTAAGGGGTGGCTGGACCACTACGGACGCCAGGCGATTCAAGAAGCAGCAAGAAGCCAAACAAGTAAATGGACCGCCCGTACTTTCGACAATACCTAAGTGCCGAAAGGAAATTCGATTCTAGCAAGTAAAAACCAGGGAACGTTAAACCGTCATGTCGATAAAACCTCTCCCCAATTATTTCGCCTCGCCGATCCTACCCCGGATGTTGGTAAAAAGATGGAACAAAAAAATTGACCGGCGCAATGTAACAAGGATAGTGGGTACTTACGAAAATAAAAAGATCTCACTATATGCGACCAGAGAGGTGCAACTATGCGCTTGGAAAGTGGAATTCAAGGAGACAGAGGGCAATCGAAGGGGGGAGGGTTTGGAGGCGGACGGGGGGAGGAGGAGAGGACCCCCGGGGGTGGGTGCAATCTGGCCGATGAGTGGGGGGTGCAGGACAAGGCAGGGGGGAGAGGAGGCTTCTGGAACGGGAGCATCTTGGGCACTTGGTGATCCGGCTGTTGAACCGTGCGGAAGATGAAGTGCACGAGAAATGACACTGACATGGGGGTGGAGTGACACTGTGACAATATAGTTGACTAGTGAGCTGTAGGCGTGAAGAATAAGCAGAAAAAGTGAGACTACGCTGGAAAAATCTAGACGAGGAAGGTAAAAATACTGCGGTCATTCGAGCATCCGATTCACGGCGTCATCCCACTGTAGAAAATAGATACCCCTCACAGTTCGTTTTCCATAGCTAGTTCTTCAACCAGGATGGTTTTTTATAATTAATTAATCACTAGATGACCTGTTTTCTATAGGAATTTTCATTACCTACTAATAAAAACGATGTCTTAGTATTTTTCACAGTAAAGTTTAATACCGAAAATGGATTTAGCTATTCATTGGTTTGATAATGGCAATGAATTGTTAACAGCGTATGGTAATAAGTTATATAGTAATAACTACTAAATTATCGTTTTTTATTTAAATTGAATATGTTCCACAAAGTTAAAACTGAGTCTGTCTCTAGAAATGTTCACTTTGAATTTGTCATATTCATTATAAAAAAACAAGACACGTCTTTCTAGTTTTTAAGCTTGGAGAAGAAAATACATTGCTAAATATTCACGTCTATACTTTTCTATATTTTTATCAACATGAAAAGCTAGCAAATCCATCAAAATATAGCGACTGATTTCAAATCTATAATAACTGGGCATCAACATTACTGGGAAAGAGGCACCTGTGTGAAATTATTATGATTTCCCATCGACTTCTAATGTGAAAGTCGAAAGGACATCTTCAACACTGATAAAACGAGCGCATTCAGGATACCAAACCATCTCCGAAACCCGATTCTCATCATCCACCCTCGTAAATCAAGGAGTTCCCAAACATTACAGTCTTTTAATAAGAAATGTGCAATGATAACTTAAGCATCCATTTTTAATAAAAAAAGAATGACAAGAAAAAGAATCTCCATTTAAGATCAGAAATAAGGCATTGATTTGTAACAATTGTAGGGCTCAGATTTAAAGTGGTCCAAGTCCATGAAAATGAGAATTTTGAGAAGAACGCGTTTGAAGTTCATATTTTTCTCCCGTAAATCAGCTGCACTCAGTTCTTTCGTGAACTCCTGCCATGTAAAGGCAAATATTTTAATTTTGGACTTTGTTCTCTCTTGCACAAAAAGTATACGACCTCAGGCAACCTAAAGAGCTGCAAGTTAAGACATGATAGAAGGGACTTGGCCCACTTTTACACTAAGCCCTCCAATTGGCCTTTTAGTTTGAGGAAATAGAAAAAAAATATGTTACACGGAACTGATTTTTTTTACAATAAAGGGGATGAGAAAATCATTCTAGCAGCAGAAACACGTAGTTTTTCTAAATAATGCATGTACCCGTATCTATGAACCGTAACTCCTCTATGGCCTCTAAATTATATGGAGGGTATCACCTCAAACTCCCTCCTCCATTACGTGACTCAATAAAGGAGCCGCAAATTCTCCCAAGTAAAGGGATACGAATACATTTTTTTGCAAATTAAAGCATTATAGGTGCGTGCCATGACGACGGAAGTGAACAGAAGGGGTTTAAGCTAGCCAACCTACGATGAAACCTCTATTGATGCACTTAAGTGATGCCCTCCCCGTGAACGGAGAGGAGGGAATAGTGGGGCCTACCTATCGCCTTTCGTAGATGTAACTGAGAAGGATGGGGACACGGTCTATCATAGATAACTGCAAGGTCGGGGCCGTCTCTCTCGCATGCCTAAGAAGGAAAGGCTGTGCGCGTGAAGTGTGTAGCGTTACCGAACCGCCTCACACTCCACGACCGAACCAATCATAGCTGCTGCAGCGACCGTTGCCTTTTTGCGGGACGCCAAGATGAGAGACAAAGAGTGGAAAAAATAAAAGTAGAGATGAGGGCGTCGAAGTGCAAGATGACGCGTTTTTTCAGGGGAGGCGGTTTGGCTTTTTGGTCTGCACCGGCTTGGAGGGGTTGCAACGGCAGCAGTAAGGAGGGTGGTTGAGGAGGTAGAGTCCCAAAAGGGTGCGGGTTTGGGCCGCAACCCTTATAACACGCACCGAGAGAACGTATGGGAGTTATGCTGCGCATATGGTGCAAGCCCCTGTCGATTTTCCTCTAGAAAAACACCCGACGCGCCCAAAATTCATACCCGCAGAGCGACTTGAGTGCACGGATGGAACACAATCCAGGGGACGGGAGCCAATCATTGGAGAGCCTTTAGACGTGTGAGGTGAGAATGTAGAATAGTCTCCCTGGGTGGTTTGGAGGATGTGGGAGGGAGGTGGTCCATGATGAGACAGATTGAGAGATGGAGAAGGTGAGGCGTTGAGGTTCAGTTCATAGGTAAGCCATAGAAAGTTGAGGCCGGTTAATGCTGGTAAGTTTACCGGGTCACCTTCGGATTTAGTTCAGTCTGAGACGGAAAATAGGATACAGATGCAAAAAATAAATACTGATTCCAAACTACCTAATTTATCGACAATGGTTTTGATAACTAGTGCCAGATATGAGCATGGCACACATTGTCGAAACCATGGGAAATACCTAACGGATAACTCCGAATTTAATAATTCAAATAAATGATGTCTAGCATTTAAATTTAAACTCAAATAATTTTTTACATTAAACATAATTAAAATAGACGGAATCCACAGAAAACTTCAAAATCGGATGGGCTTTCACCCGTTACCCTGAAATTGAAAGACAAGTACCCACTCCAAATTGAGCGCAAATGGTGAAAGGTATGTATGTACCTTCAATTGAGTTTATTTTTGTCCAGAGTAATAAAGAAAATTATTAAGATATGCAGAGTTTCTTGCATTTTAATTCTGCTCCTGAGTTGAGTATTCGTTAATCACATAATCGAAGAGGTGCTCAAAAATTCTCTTAAGAAGTGACAATTATTCATTGGGTCACAGTTTTAATCGCAAACATCATATCTCCACACGGAGACATTATCCTAGCGAGTGGGCATTTAAAACGCAAATTTTAAAAAGAGAGTGAGCTCATGAATTTTTCATGGGTTTTGGTGAGAAGGTATAAAACAGTAGCGGAGAAGAACTTTCGAAGCGCATAAGTCGGTTTTAATCTCTCAGATGGTACTGGCGATTTTGTACTTTAGCTAGCCAGCATACTGAATCAAATCCAGTCTTAAGACGAGATGTTAACCTGTGGTAGCCATTGGACTAGAAGTCTTTGTCAGTAAAAATATCTAGGTTGGTCCTCATTAAAATAGGTTAGAGAGTCTATCAAAGTTACCGTGGAGAGTATCACCAGAGATTAAGAGAATTTTCAAAATGTACTCGAGGACACGCATCAGAGAATTCCTACTCCAAGGGCATTCGGCATTAATGGATCCGCGGCTCATTAACATTAAATCATTATCTGCATTTAAACGTAGCCATTAAGGAGACTAGCGATGCTGTAGCGATTATTTTGGGTAGAGAGTGATAACGATTTGCGGAGCCGAAGAATAGGAGAACACAGCATTTTCAGACCATATAAAAGAAATGAAGGTAACCAGTAGCTATAAGGTTCCTTGCCTTCCTTTCTCCAAGGTAATTATAAATAAAATTGAGGTGTTTCACATAAAATACCCTCCACATTGCATAAAATCACTGAGAAAATATTAGCTCTGCCTAAGAAATTGGTATGTATTGGCTAAGGTGAATGCCGAGAAGCTACACGACAAAATAGCAAACAAAACCACAAGAAAGATGCACGGAGAATATGGGACCAATTTAAGTTCTATTTACAGCTCAGCCATAAAGGTTAAATGAAAAAAAAACCACAATAACGTGAAAATAAGAAAATGGATAAGGAAGTAGTTCTCTAGCCATGATGGGTAAAAAGATAAATTTATGGGAGTGAACACCATCATCATGTTCATTTTAAAAATTTCCTTGACTCAGCGATGAAAACCAATTTCTCTTCCTTGTAATTTGACCAACCTTATCTTTAGCGCATTAAAATATTTTGAAACTTCTTTTCTAAAATGGACCGAACTTAATTGTCACATAGAGTACAGTAAGATCAAATCCCATTTTGTATTATAATGCATGATATATTGTTTCAATTAATATTTCTTTAAATCTTCTCTTCTAGTGATAGCAATTTTTTATACATACAATTACATTCCAGTATGATTTGTTATCCTCCTTGGCTATATGGTATTCATAAGTTTCACTACTATTATTGTTGTAGATCAATCACTAACACACGTCAAAATTATTATTTCCACAATATACATCTACATGTATGGAAGCATTTGGAGGAAAATCAAGTATCGTTATTCACGTTTAGTGATAATACTCTACCACAAGAGGGACCTATTTCATAGACTAATATGACGTAAAATTGCAGTATTAACATTGTACTCAGGGAAATATCCCCTTTCGTACATATAAATTTTATCAGTCCTGAGGGTCAAGATTTCTTTCATCTTTTATTTAAATGAAAATAAAGGAGAAAACAGAAAAAGTCCATTTTCAAGGGTAGGTTCGGGTGGCATTGAAGGAAAGAAAATGTTCAATTCGAGATGAAAGATAAGCTTATCGATACAGAGGTGACCTAAGGACATGTCTCCAAAGAGATTTACTTTGAAATACAGACATAATTATCATGGAAATATTTAACATTCGTCTATATTACTCGCTTTCATACATTAGCTAACTTTAAATTCACAACAGAGTTCACCTTAGTTTATTCCCCGGATAGTTATGCAAATTACCTAGTATTTTTCAGATATATTTTTGGAAATGAAGTCATATCTTAATCACCCAGAGTTGAGAGAACTAATAGCGGCAATAAACAGTGACTTGACCCACACGTAATCTTTACCCAGGTTGATATGGTCCGTGATTTCGTAGAATCGAGTCGTTCCAACTTATCACGGAGCGATATGCTAATGCGTTAAATGCATTTCTCTCAGTTTCAGCTAATTACATGCTCCAATATATTTGATGGATTTTTTAAATATTTAAGTATATATATTCCCTCGTCATGGATGAAACTATCGGGAAGATAAAACTGAACTCTGGAAAAATGAACCTTAAGCAGAAATACTCGTATACAGTAAGACGCTGAAAAGTTGTGCAAGTTTCGGCTTTTAATTTCTTGTCCTTGATCTCACACGAACTCTCTGTATTTCCACAGCTTTTTTCATTATTTTGACGTATCTAGATATCTTTTTAAAGATTAAAAATGTTTTCATGTAATTCTTTTATCTAGCTCAAAACGCTCAATACGTCTACGGAATAAAATATTGAACCATAGTTGTTTCACTCTGTCTCTGAAATTATTAAAAGAAGGAATGTACCGAGTGATTAGCACATGAAAGCTAAATGTAAAGACCATCAATGGCGAGATTAGATGTGGCACGACTTCACCCTCATTCAACCGACTGTAAGTTAAATTATTTAAAAAAACGCCATCGCTTTACCATCTAAGAACTAAGAACTCTCCTAATTTTCCTTTCCAACGATTATTCCTCGGCTTTTCCCTATTTTGCCGATTTTCTCGGGCCAGCAGCCATCCAAATGACACATAGTTGACCAGAGACTTACTCTATGACTTCTGCTTCAAAGGAAAATATATTGCCTAAAAACTATTTCCATCGAAATAACTACTACCTTGAATACATACGTACAGGTTTCTGCCGGTGACAACAAATCTAACTTATTGGTTTTATTTAATCGTATGCACAGGAGAAGATAAACATTCAGGCTTTGCCAGTAGCTGAACGATGGACTTACTAAACTGTAATTCTCCGCGTGAACTATTTATTTGGAAATGAATACTTCAAAAAGTAGTAAATATTCGGAGCCAACGCAAGTAGCCTGGAAAAACGTATTCCTTTGCTAATATTTTGAAAGAGAACATGTTCACGGTGCTTGGAAAATTATAGCGTTTACTGCCACAATCGTGGAGTAATGGAAGGTGTCCATACTTTAGTAAATGGTGACTACAGCTTTTCACAATAAAACCAATGTAAGATAAATGCGCATCGTCAAACTCTCCATACCTCAGGGATCATAATGTTTTGCCTTAAGAAAACATTTGCACACATTTGTTAATTCATCAACGCAACTGAGGAAGGTTGGATACGCCACGAGAGGTTCATTTATGAGTCTTGTTTAACAAAAAGTGGGATCAAAAATCGTGAACGAACTTCTAAAATAAATTCTAAATTATTAAAAAAAAACTTCTACTCGATCTCCTCATTTATATATTTTATGAATAACAAGCATCTTAGATTGGAAATAAGCACTACCGAAGGATGGCATTTCATGAAGAGCTATACCCGTTCATCGGGTTTCATTTTCAAGCGAGTAAAACAACGAGGATTTGTTGCATGAGATTCCTCAGAAGGGAAAAAAAGTAAATGATCTACTGAGGTCAACGAGGGTGCTGGAGGGGATGCAGCACTCATTTTCAGTAGAAACACCTCAGAAACATCTTGGGACAGTTACGCCGATGGGATGTAGGACCCGGTCGCCGCTGATCCCTCGCCGGATGCCCGCGTTCGACTCCAGCCCTGCCGCCGGAGGACCGCGGACATGACGGGGGACAAGGCGGCCGGTGAGCGGGCGGAGTATCACGCCTGGTCACGGGGGAAAGTGTCGCGGGCACGCCGCCAGGGTGCAGGAAGAAACGGGGCGCGGCGAAGCGTGCATAGACTCAAATCCAACCCAGCACCCGAGTGACTTCAATCCGATACGAAAAGTAATTAACTGCGATTACAATTCAAGTCATGCACGGCCGGGAGGCGAGAAAGTAAACACGGAGGTCGGAAGAAAGTCATCGTCTCGAGGCTTAAGATGGGAAGGCGCCAGTTTCATACCGAAGCGCCGCGGCGCGCCGGGTGAGGAACGTAAATCTGGAGCAATGTTCGAAGGCTGATGTCCAATAAGGAGTAACTTATTAATAAAAGAAAAAATCTTTGGTCAGAGCTCAAATTATTCCTCTTAGTTTCCTTTCAGTTTTTCATAAATATGCTCTAGAATCCTTATTCGTTCAAAAAAATAGGGTTCTTCAAACTATACAAAACAGGAGTTTGTTTCAGCGGTAACCACCTCGTCCGATACAATTATCTTTTCATCAAATAGCCGCTCTTCAAGTTTCTGCATTAGGAAAAGTTGCAGTGAGCCAAATCTGGAGAATAGGATGGGCGAGGAAGTAATCCAAAACTAAACTCAGCCAATGTCACTGTTGCAGTTGTAGACGAGTGACCTGGTTCATAGTCGTTGTGGAAAAGAAATTTTTTTCGTTACCAAGTGGGGTAAATTTTTCATGAGTTCAACGTTAAATGCTCCAATAAATGGGAGCGCTTCTCCCCTGTAATAGAATATTTCCCATTTTCAGGTAGCCAATCAAAATTATGCCTCGTGAATCAAAGAAAATGGTGGTCACCATCTTACCATACCCAGTTGCTTTTGTTATTTTTAGGAGCGTGTGCGGCTGCAGCAGTCCACTGATTTAACTACATAACGGTTTCCGGAGTGTAATGAGGAATTCATGTTTCATTAAAGGTTACAAAAAAAGTCGCAAAATTCTTAATGAAAATTTCACTTATTCTATAACTTTTCCAAACACTGCTTCAAAACGATCGCGCGATACCGTTTTCGATCAACAATGAGCAAACGCGGCACCCACTTTCCCTATTTTTCGGAAAACCAAAGGAGGTTGGAATATAGTTGGGAACAGGGCATCGAACTACATGGGGATTATGTTTAAAACGTTGAAAATCAATTTGAGTTTTGGTCGAAAAATTATTCTTTCATTTAAAAGTCACTGCCATGTCACGCACCCTCTTAAAAATGCGTGAGAGAAAAATAAGACTTTGATTAATGCGTCGTAAGCAGTATCTGATTTTTAAAATAATCAGTGACCGACAAAAATCATAACTTCACCGTAAACATAGTTTCTATAGAAAACGTAAACCTAGATGGACGGATGGAATCACTTCCAAGCGTCCCAGAGATGCATTTTACTAGTTGAGTCCCAAGGGTCAACATGATGTTCCACATTGGTAAAAGCATACTGTACCACTGTTGACAGGGGATCAATTTGGAATTCCGGGGAGGATTAACAAGGAATATGGAGTTAAAATTATTCCGCACTTAACGGTGACCTATTCTTACAATTAAGAAAGAGACAATATTATATCCTCTAACTTTCCACGTTCACCACGAAATACCTGAATGCTCCATGTAAATGTAGGTACTACTGAATGAGTTGAGAATCAAAGCGCCATCTAACTGGCAGAGAATAAAACGAGAGAGATCGAAAGAGTCAGTAGTTGATTAATTGAACCTTGCGCTTCGGTTGACAAGCAAAGCATAAGGCTACGTTTGCCAAGACAATGACTGGTTCCAAAGATAATTTCCAAAATTTCTGCATGTCGGAATCAAACTCTAGCTATGGAGACAAATTACTACCCAACTCCCGAATATTTACTCTAATCGTATCGGAAATATGCATTAAGTCCTGGGACTGACTTAATATTAAACGATAAGCAGCAAGACCAGTAATGCGAATGCAAATACGCTATGATTACATTTATTCACCACGCCATTTATCTGGTTCATCAACATTGTCTTCTAACATAATTGTGTGATGTCACAAGAGATTTATATTTTTCATAACAAGCTTTATGTCGGTCACACATCGCCAAAGATGAGACAGTATTCAGCCGGGAGAACTAGCAAGACAAAACCACCGATTGGCAAATAAAATATGAAATACGTAGGTTCTAATGATTTGTTTACGTTTCTTCTCAGCGCAATTTATCTGGTTTTTTGGCATTTTCTTAGATATTTGGCTGCAGGAGACCGCTACAGATCCAGAGTTTTCATGACAGAGCTTCTGTCACTCAATGCTACCATTTGAGCATCAACGAATATGAGATAGCGTTCGGCTGGTAGAACTAATAGGACAAAAGCACCTCTGGGCCAATATAAAATTGCCACCTTTCAATCAATTAACGAGCGAACAAATTAAAACTTTTTCAGCGTGAGCGTATCTACACTTCATATCCGGATTGACAAAAATCCCCGTTTTCCCTCCTAATGAGATAAAGCCCGCCCGTTCAACATCCTTCACGAACGCGTCAAAATACGCGCCGAACAGTCACGCTTCTTTTGTTTTTGATGCCGTTTCTCGCCCTCTCCCGAATATTGGCGGCCATTTTGTCGTGATGAATTCGAGTGAAGGAGTGGAGAAGGGAGATGAAAAGATAAATAACGTTCACAAGTTCGGACTGAGTGAGAGGAATGCGATCTGACCGCTGATTAGCGACATTAAAATGTTCACACTTTAAGCGCGATATTTGGAAAGATGTGGAGGTGGATTGGTAAGAGTTAGAATTCGATGAAAGCAGTATGACAGAATCCCATAATCAAACAATCGACAATCATACATCTTCCATACACTGACTGAATTTAGGCCGAGTGATAAAAATCAAGTGCTGAATCAGCACCATTCACCGAATCCCATATGGTTTGATTTTTGTCAAACAAATTAGTTCAACACGAACGAATTGCAAAGATAATTAAGCGTGCGTGAGATAGATATCATGCAAAACCCTTCATTGGTCAAGATTATAGGTTCATTATGATCAACCTTGGGATGGAAAATCACGCAAACAAAAATCCCAATTTGCCTGAGCTCATGTTCGTTCCGAGCAGTGTAATTAATGAAATAAACGTAAATACTTCCATCGATAATTATTACTAGGCTAGACCTATTCAGGCTTAAGATCTAACGAATGGCATAAGCGTGTAAAAACGGCCAAATGAATACGAAGGAACTTCTAACGCAATTATCAATTAATTAAAATGTTTGTAGATAATAAAGTGAAATAGTAATACTGATGAGACGTTACCAAAATCAGCCTTAAGTCAAAACTAAAATGTAATAAATGCATTAATCCATTACAACTTCAGCTACATGCTACTCAGATTTGGACGCAGTTCCTATATTCGTTATTCCCCTATTTAAATCGATAGAGAGAACGAGGAAAGCATTAAAATACTTTACTTCTAGACGGTACATATAGATAGATAGATACATCTCAGGATTTTTAGCATGGAGATAAAAACTAATAACTCTTGCAGCCAAACCAGCGAAAGAAAACCCTCATAACAAGAGTTTTTTTTATAAAAACCTCTTTTATTATTACAACTAATCAAGTATCTAAAAGCACTCTACAAGGAAGCAAATATTCAGCATAAGTGTTAAAGAAAATAACGTTATATATATTCATCAATAAGCTTGAACGAGCATTCATTGGCGGATATACGCATAAAAAATGGAAGAAGGATAATTTGAGCAATGAAAAGAATTGGGTGAGAATGTAAATATAAGATTACATGAAGAATGAAATCATGTAAATCCCATCAAAATTCGGCCTAGGTTCTGGTAAATAACAGCGAGGGTTGGAGACGGGCACTGCATCGAGCATGTTTTAAGATTACCGTTTTTAATGATGATGAAAAAATAACTTGAAAGCAATTAAAAGCAAGAAAATTTGGTTCATTCAACTAGAAGAGATGGTTTTATATCCATTTCTCATGCTTATATCCACTATCTCATGAAACTGCCATTAAAATAATAAATTCAAGCATTTACCGGCCACAGCGTCTCTCATTGTTTCCCGATGTAAGCAAAGAACTATGAATAATTTTCAATTATCTCGGATATAAAAGAGAAAGAGATGATGAAAGGTAATGCAGCAAAAATGCAATCCATCGACGCGACTTGACGCACTTCACAAAACGAGGAAAGAAGATAATATTATCTACCTCCATTAGAAACGCCTGACGTAAAATGAGACCTGAGAAAAAAACGGAGATCAGCATTTACGGTTCATCTGAAGCATCAAAGGTATCTATTAGTCACACGGGGTGCACACACATTAGTATTTATCTGAAAAGAAAACATTTCCATTCCGTCTTCAGCCACTCACTACGTTGCAGGCTCGCATTAGCTTCCGAGATACGCGCTTTCGGGAAGACATCCAAAACAGATAAGGGCGTGGGTACGTAATGGGCCATTGTTAAGAGCGAGAGAGCTTTGCTTTGCAGAGGGTGGGAAAAAATGAGGAATTATGAAAAAGTCCCGCGGGAAATATTCATCACCTCGTAAATTTCATAAGAGAAGAGCTTTACAATAGTATTGAGTTGAAAAGGGAGTATAATCGTAGATTATTACCACATAAGCCATGCGAGAATGATCCCAAATATACCCAGGAAAAGTATAAGAAAACAAAAAATATACTAAAATGCAAAGACAAAAGATTGCTTAAGAAAATAGGGGTACTAATCAAATCTAAGGATATAGGAGATCCAAAAGAATGAGTTAGACGTAGGGGCAACGACAAGAGCTTCTGAGATTTCGTTGAATGTGAAAAGGGTGGTTTCAAACTACAACTAGAACATTATAAATCACAGACAAGAAGTAAAAAGTAACAATTATTTCCAATGAAAATGCTTATGAAGAAAACTATTTGAAGCCGATGAATTGGATAGTGCAAATAATAAAGAAGCATCATACTTACCTCATTCCTTACGACAACTATTTCTTCAAAGCGCTCATCACTGACGGAAATAAATGTTCACGAATAACATTCAAGGGATGATGGAAAAGAGAAACGTAGAAATGTTCTCTTTTTCGGCATAGAGACGTCTTTAAAACAAGCGGCCTATAGTAAGGTACGTACAATTGTGAAAAGTTAAATTCAGCTCGGCAGAATTCTAGACAAATAATTCGTAAAATATGACAAACAGCAATATTTATGCGTTTCTTATAAATTACCAAAATAATTAGTTTGTGAAGATTTACGCTTTAATACTGATTTACTACATAAGAGGATATTTTGCTAATGAGTTTTAAAACAGATGCTTGATATTAAATTTCATTGAAATAAATATTCGACACTGTCCACCGGATCTTCATTGTGCAACGCATTTCAACAACTTGGCGTCATCATTGCTGCACATGATTTGAACTCGATGCCTTGAAACGCAACCAAGTTTTCATTTAATAAGAATTTCTAAATGCTACTCCGCCACATTTCGCCCGACAGCGTTGAATATAGCCACTCGATATGACCCCATTAACTGGCAATTGATTTCACCACTACATGTAATACATTGGTTAATTTATGGAGGTTTGATTATATGTCTTTTTTAAAGGCCTGGATACACGGTACATTAGAATGTACAAGAAAATGTAAAAATGTCTGAATGTCAGAATGAACGCGAAAATGCACCGTGTAACCACGCAAAAATGTACGATTGTATGAATGTCTGAACAGAAAATAGAACCGGTTCTAATTCCATTCAGACAATCGTACAAGTTGAACTCATTACAGAGACACCTGGTGGCAGACGACGCAAATGACACATTCACATTTTCACAAGCCAATTGACAAATAAATGTGTCGTATCCATGGCAAAAAATTGGTTTTAATAACGCACCTACGGTTTAAAATTAGGAAAAACAAACGAAAACGCATAATACGCATCAGAAAATGTACGAAAATCTGTCCGAAAAAATGTACCGTGTATCCACCTATTCCTTGATCTTGTACATGAGAATGTACAAGAATCTGTACATGAAACCATTCAGAAAAATGTACAGAAACTTGTACATTCTCATGTACCGTGTAACCAGGCCTTAAGAAACTTAACTTCCTTTTTCCGCTGTTTCGCCTTTTTATTAAGGCTTCTTCACGGCTACAGTACAATGCAAGGAATGCAGTTAATAATAATTATAATACCACAAAGATAAAAAAGTTTTCAATCATAAATTTAGTACCTCAAAGGATTAGCTTTCTTACAGCAACAATGGTAACACAAAAACAAACTCTTCCTCTTAGCAACAAAATCAACATCAAAAATAAAACCAAAATGGAAAACCAAGGTAAAATTTTGTTTAAAAAATATAATAAGTTAGAATAAAAATATTTAAAATGAAAAGTTTAAAGCATGAAATTAACAATTACTGATATCGTGACTTCAAATTTCGAATGTATATTTTAAAATTTTACGAATCAAAAAAACATATTCGAATTGAAATTCTGAAGAACACTACATAATGCATAGAAAAAAAACTTTAGTTATAGGAGATAAAATTATGATAGATTTTGCTTAAATTCTGTGTATCCGAGCTATGGTTATAAACTAAAGGAGTTTTTATGATGTGGACCATTTCTTTGAATAGCCTCTTCTGAAGGTTCGATTCGAAATCTATAGGTTTAGCTTCCTAAAAGTTGAAATTGTGATTATTTTCTAGAGCATGGTTAGCCAAAGCACAGGTCCCGGATTTTGTTTTAATTGAAGATTTATGATTGCTAATTCTATTTTTAAGATACTGTGAAGTTTGTCCTACGTATATTTTGTCGCATTCATGGCAAGAAATGGAATAAAGAGCGTTGATTTTTAAATCATTGGGGATTTGGCTCTTTAATTTTGAATAAACTGTCCTGTTTTGTGTTTTTTGTGCTTTAAATGCTGTACTGTAGCCCTGAAGAAGCCCTAATATAATGGCGAAACGTCGGCGGAAAAAATAAGTTGAGTTTCTTAAAAAAGACATGACCAAGCCTCCATAAATTAACCAATGTCTCATTAAAGTGGTCAATAACTATTCAAATAACTACATGTAATAAAAATTTTAGGGCTAAAAATAATGCGAACTGTTACAGAAGGTGATTAATAAATAATCGCACCGTAACTAATTAAAGGCTGAGCAATTTTCAGAGAAAATGCAAGCGATTTCCTTTATTCCATCCATAAGTGAAATTCAACGCAACACCGGACGGACAAACACTGCAGTGAGGTGATGAGAAAACTGGGCAGTTAGGAGAGATATAGAAGATAACCAATTTATTTTCCTTAATGCAAAATCATACCACTAAAAGTATCCCTTATAATGGATTAGGAATGGGTGTGTGAAAATCCTTCAAAGAAAGAATTAATGAGAGCATGGAAAGATTTATCTACTAAAGATCTAAAAACAATGATGAAGACTCCAAAGAAGCGGAATGGTACCGAACTCTGGAAAATAAATTTCTCAAAGGATGTAGATAGGTTTTTCAGAATCTTGGTCATAATTTAAAAACTTATTCAAGAATAAAACTGATGATCTCAGGCCTGGCCTCGTGGAAATTATGGATATCCATGATGAGAAAACCACCTTTGTTAATTCCACAAACTTTCTTACGCTGGCACGACGCGCGTTCCACCACACTGTGGCAAACTCTGAGTATGCCACAGTGTGGTGAAACGCGCGTAGTGCCAGCGTAAGAAAGTTTGTGGAATTAACAAAGGTGGTTTTCTCATCATGGACTTATTCAAGAGTTCGCCAACTAATTATGCCAAGATAACCGTGTGGTATTTTAGCAACGTGGTACAGTATATAGGAAAGCATTGCACTGGTTTGAACCATCGAATAAAATGATGGTAAAGGTATACGCGGACCGCTTTCTAGAACTAATACTATCGTCAATGCAACAACCAATTGTAAAATGAAGCACTATTATTTAGTTAATAATAAATGATTTGTCAGAACTGAACGATGCTTAGCCGTGCATAACGCATATATTTCATGGCTCATCACTGGGAATAAAGGTTAATGGCAATCATACAAAACCACCGACACATCCTTGGACACCAGCGCAGAAAGCGAATTATTTTTATTTCACCGAAACGCACTAAGCCAGCGACAACTTTCAAAACACCGATGATTATCAATGCTTAGCTCTCAATTGACGGGCTATTGCCACACGTTTTATTCACTACTAAAAATTAGACTCGTCGGTGAAGTTGACAGGGCAAAATCCACAAGACGAATGAACCATGATAACAAGAAAGGGGAAAGATTCTTGAGTTTTATCCGAGCTTGCTGGTAATCTTGCTGGAACCTTAGCCAAAAGATAATGTACACGTGAAGGCTCTACAATGTTGTAATTAATTCCATCTCATGTTCCTGAACAGCATTACAAAAAAGAAAAAAATAATTGAATAGCTAAAACGAATTCCTACCGAAACAAGGTATAAATTCAAGAAATGTAATCCACCTTCTCAGCTTTTAAAGCTCACATTTTTCTCCGCGTTGGATCATGCAAGGAAAGAGAATTTTTCAAACTTTACCTACAAAGAGGATTTAGCAGTGTGATTCAGATCCATTACGTAAATTCAGCGAGAATAACTTAAGAAGAGCTAAAATAAAAATAAAAAATACCCAATGACATTTATTAATGGGAAAAGTGTTGCTATCCCGCTCTAAATTGAAAAAGACTTCATCTAGTACATTCAGGATATTAACGGCTGCAGAGCAAAAGAGATTAAAAACAATGGTTATTTGATGTACTTGAAGAATTACAAAGAACAAGTAGAACAAGCCAATGACGAAGTTCTGCGCAAAGCTGGGGAGAAAGATGCTGAAAATTCAGAAGAGAAGAGACAAACAAAATGGACATATAATGGAAGGAAAAATAAATTCAGAGTATTATCGAGGAGGACCAAGGATGGAGTACGTAAATAACATTATGAGTTACGTCAAAGTGAAGACTTATGTAGAGATAAGGGCCTTAGCAAAGAGGAGAACTGTGTGGAGATCTGCAGCAAAGAAATCTTCAGATTGTTGACTGCTTATGATACATAAAATAAAAATGTCGCATCTATTGATGGAAGTAAGGTCTTCAATCTTACATTTCATTTGTTTTGCATCACATAAACCCCGATGCCCTGAGTGGTAAAATTTCCACCCAGGCTGGAACCAAACCCGCGACCTCCAAGTCGGCACGTTTCCACGTCGGCAAGTGGACGTTTCCACGCCGCCACGGTTCAACACAAGTGTTTACTTCATCGTGTTCGTTAAACAGCAAAGCATTTTAAAGTCTGTAAACCAAGTAAGTATTAATAAAATTTTGAAATGTATTTAAGAAGAAACATGAGGAAATCCCACTTAGCACACGAGGCTGGTAAGATGAGTGCATTTCCAGTAGGAAGGGCATCATCACAGCTTCAGGAACACGAGAGACCGAAAGATTAAACGAGCGAGCGAAGAGATTATAAAGGTGTACGTAGCGAATTTTATGTACAGATTTGCGTTAACATTTGCATACGTGTTCTCATTAGTGACATCTACAGATATAAGTGATAAACATTGCATCATACCAATGTGGCCTTTTGGCAATTCAATGCTACTTTAACATGTAGCCAGGCACACGCAATATTTTTGTAATCATTCTGTTACCTATGCTCACATTCTCTTCTAAACGCGCAAAAAAAACATTTCATATTATTAAAAGGGTTGATAACAAGTATAAAGGTATCACGCCGAGTGAAATATTAGACAAAACAAAATATAGCTTTCGACTACGTTTGGAATACCACGCCGAAAACTCGTCATTAAATGTTTTAAATAAGGAGAAAATGTAAAATATAACTCTCATACCATTTCCATTACTGTACTTGCACTCATGAGTTTCACCGTATAAACAGATTTACTAAAATGAAATGTGATCGAACAATTTTTTTTTCGACTTTCTTGAAAAATTATTAAAATGTGCAATCCATGACCCACGATTACCGCTCCAGCCACCTTAAGGAGAAAGAATTTCCTGAGCCCGCTCCTTCCACTCCAAGGTAAAGAATGATTAATTACTGGTTGGGCGAGTGGCGCGCGACTCCGCGGAATGTTGACAAATGGAAAATCGGATCGACTTGTACTAGGTCAGGGAAAGGGAGGAGGGAAATAAATTCGTTCCGTGCGGATGAGAGGCAGAGAAGGGTGGGGGGAGGGTGGGTCGGGGCTGGCGGGCGCGGGAGCCGCGAGGTATGAACGCGATAAGGGCCGGCAGGCAACACTCCCCATGCCCCCCGCAGTTGGTTCCTTCCTACACACGCAAACGATTGCGAGAAGTGCCCATTTCGTGCAAGAATTCACTGAAGGACGGAGGATGGAGGGAATTAAGAGGGTGGACGACTCACTAGGAGGAGGAACAACACCGAGAACGATGGGGAATAAAAGAAAGAGATCAAGCTACCAAGAAGGCAAGTGACGCCAAGGGGAGATACAGCGCGCACTGTCAAAAAATAAGAGCAGTTAAGGCAGTTTGAGCGAGATTTCTCTCTATTCATAACAGAGACCATATTCCAATTTTATTTTCCAAGTAAAGCAGCTGTAAGCATCTTGAAGTAAATACAGTGATATTATTAACGCAAAACCTTCGTTTTATAAGACTTAAACTCTCAAAAATTAAGTAAATATACATATATAAAGTTTTAACTCGAGTCATTTGTTTCACACCGAAAACAGCTAATATTTTCGGAAAAATATCTCGAGAAGTAGTACTGTAAGCGGATGATTCAAAAGATGAGACATGTTCCATAGCAATGAGGAAAAATTAATTTCATGCAACATGAAGTGATATCTTCCCAAAACTACTTTAAAGGAGGTTCGCCGCGGCTCTGGGAGTCAAACACATACTGAAATGTACCTATTTGTTAGTACTGTTTAAAAATACAGCTTTTACAGGTGATAAGCTATTAGCAATAATAAAACAAAATTAAGGTACATGAAAGGTATGCGGATTATTCGACAAATATGTTTTCTATAGAACAATTTTCCAGTCATAGGAGAAAACTGCAGTGATATTCCAATTTTACTGACGCAAATGTATTCATCGATGCATCGGCGGCCCCAAGGGGGGGCAGTAGGGGCAATTGCCCCCCCAAACCATTTTGCACATAGTTAGTCACGAATTTCCGGGACGAGACCCACGAACCCCCCTTGTCCTGGGGGGTAGTCCATACCCCAAGAGCCGCTGGTGCCCCCCCGATCCTCTGGTCTGGAGCCGCCCCTGCGTCGATGTATGGCTTGGTCCTGGTCCTGATAAAAACTTGGTCCTGTGCACTGAATATTTTTATAATAATGCAAGTTTAAAATTGCAAACAATACGTCAAAAACTATATTCACGGAGTACCACATGCAATAGCCCTTAGACGGTGAATTAATATCCGGAAATCAATATAACATAGCCCTCAAAAGAATGTGGAAGAGTCCGGTTGTAATGAAGAGTTTCCAACCACATTTCATGCTTTAGTAAATTATGTAATTGATGCATGAGCCTCGAACCTACTAGGTACGTATACAGAAAAATACTCAAAACATGAAGAATAAACGAAAACGTAGCCAATGGTTAGATGACGGATTTGTTTTTTAAACTCATGATTAAATGGTGTTAGGGCGTATTTATTTATATTTTAGACCTACTGACTCTCTCCTTCTTCGATGATTTCTCTACAAAACTAAGATATCAATTCATCCGGCGGCTACATTTATGCTAAATATTGATCTAGAAAACTTTTATTTTTAGAATCATATCATTCTTGAGACTGATTCTTAGTGAAATAACTAACAATCAGCCATTTACCAATAATACAATGAATCATACACCAATGTCCATAATAACTGCATTTTCCTTCGAGAATATTAATTACCTGAGAAGCCATCCCTCGAAACTTACCTCAAAGGTTTGTAATTATTTGAACTAACTGTTACACAATGAAAAATCCGAGATGAAATGCATATTAAAACAAAAGAAGACTTGAATATTATACATAGAGTAGAAAACCATGAAATATATCTTGGATTACAGTGGAAACTTAATCCAGAAAAAAACTTAAAACAGTAGGTAATTTTCCACATAATATCGTGAGCAGACGAAAAGCTAAAATCGGAAACATTTATTTCCCAGGTGAAAAATGAAATACAGGCCGACATCAGCATTACCATTAAGAAAATGGTTTGCTTTCTCCACATCTTACTTCCTTGCGAGAAGTGAAATTTCTTTCTAAACTCTAGAGCAATTTTATGAAAACTTTTGTATTTATACCACATTAAATTTTGCCTTTAAATCACGGTCTATGAATCCAATTCATTTTCATCTTAAGACTCATGTCTTAAGATGAAAATCATGTCATGTCAGGTTTCACATATTTTTATCGATGAAGACACGCTCTAAGAATTCAGGTGGCATAAACGAAAGTGGCATAAATTAAAGACTTTTAAAATTTAATTATACATACAGTGCATACGTACACATTACCAAAATGCAAGGATAATATAAGACTCATGTCTCTGGTTTGACATAAGACACAACCGGACGAATATGAAGGTAGCGAAAGTGTCCTAAATTAAAAACTTTTTTCACAAATTTTATATACATTTTCGTAAGATGCTAGCAGCCATATAACTGCGTCACTCAAAAGTGCGGATAAATACTCCAAATGAGACCATGAGGATTTTTCTTTTTGGTCTATTTGTAAGTCCTTTTGGAACCATAAATCATGTTTCACATTCACTGGCATTTACGAGAAAAAAATAGAATGGACGATAATCAACGATGTACGGTGCTTAATAAATGGTCCAATTCAGCAATGCATAAATATTTTTGTAGCTGTTTCCCGTTGAGTTCGGTCGGCGCGACCGTTTGAAATGCGCTAGGGCGTTCGTGTTGGAGATCCATATTGCTTTCCCCGGGGGTGCTCGCACGCTGCGACATGAAAGCGCAGGGCATCGATGGTGGGGCGGCCGGGAGACCAGGCACGGCCTCACGCGGACGGGCAGACTCTTCGGGGCCCACTACGCCGATCGGCTTAAGTCGCTTCACACAGATAAGCGAAACATGTCGAGTGAAATATGAATGTGCAATTGCGCCCCCTTTCAACTGTCCGCCTCCTCTTTATGTGGACACCCCCCATACCTCCTGTCCCCTTTTCAACGGATATCCTAATCCTAATATTTGCGTGTGTCCCTCGAACGATTAAGTGGAGAATAAACATGCAACCTGTCTCGACGTAAGGCTAATCATCTGGACGGCAGATCTCTTTTTTCCAGAATTCTCGCGACCGTTTCGATTTTCTACTTATTTATCAGTTAGGAGATCTTTTATTTATTTATACTGTTTTATTTCTCGTTGTTGTTTTTGTTAGCAGTAACTGACGCGTCCACGCAATCTACACTACATACGCTCATTAATAGTCAATTATAGATTTTTATCGATGAATTTGCACCGAATTGAGATAAGTTATCTGGAGAAATAAAACTTAACGAACTTATAGCGCCAATTATGTGGCATCGTTATGATCAGACGGATAAATCGAGATTATCACTTTTTTTTAATGCTTTAGACTTCTGCTTGGGGTTCTAAACGGATTCGTTTGATGAAATTTTGACTCAAATACATAGATTATAATATCTTTTGATTATTATATGAAAAAGCAAATGCACCGCAAAGGAAATGTTTTTTAAGGATCACCCAATGCGATAGCAGAAAACTTTATACACGGAATTTCTATTCGTTTCGTTACATTCTATGGGTTCTTTTGAGTATTTTGAATCCCTCTCCAAAAGCGGATGTGGATCATATGCAAGGCATATGAAAATTATCTGTTTCAGTAAACAAAATTAAATCGGTGAAATTTTCAGGAATTCAAGCACAATCATTCAGCAATAACAACTAAATGAGAGAGAAGTAATAAGTCACAACAAACTAAGGATACGACGACTTAATATACAAAATAGGGGAGCACAATGAATAATTATCATATCAAGTAAATTAACAAAAGGCTGTACGAAAAACATTTTTAACCGTATCACATGCCACCGGAGTCGATTAACTAAGAAACTTTTAAACAAAAGGGGAAATTCAGGAAGGTTTGAAATAAAATTAAGTAAAAAAAGTACATGACTGCCCATTAGTGCTTTACTTATTTTGCGACTAAGGCATTAGCTCTAAGTAAACCGAAAAAAAATCAGCTGTCGTGTTTCATTTCTGACAGGCTTTCGCCGCATTGTATAGTTTCATTGAAGTCCTTGTTTTAGCTACGCATTCGTAATTGTTCACGGGATATCCTGGTGTTTGTCCCTAATTAAAAGGTTGGTAGCACTATAATACGTGATATTATAAGGCTTTTACACAGATATCTATCCTAAAAATATATCTAAATTTACCCAATTTATCCTGGTAGTTTAAAAGTATCATACTTAATACCAGTCTGAAATGTGATAGGAAATATCCGAATTTACACTAAAAGGAATAATATGGATAGGTGAGCTCTATGGCCTATAATGTAAGAACAAAATGATAAAATACTCCTATGGTCGTCAAATCTGAGGATAATGCGTAAAAGACCGTTGGAGAACCAAAAATAATTCAAAATAATAAGCATTTGTTGTATCACTTTCTTCCGTCACAGAGTATTTTCTGCGGAAGTAATAAGGATTTGTGCATATATTGTCATCGTTAAGACACGGGCTTCTCAGCATAAAGAATGTATGCTGCCGCGCTCAAAAAGAATAACTGAAAGGACAAATTAATAGACAGAATTTTCGATTGAAATATCTAGCTTTCTTCCCAACAACAACGAGGTTAAAATTACCGTGCTTGAAGTAAATTTGAGACGAGATAACATAATACATGCCACTAAATAAGCATAAACATAACCTTTCATGATCATGATGAGAATTAAATGAGTTCAAAAATAAAGATATTGCGTCTTACAATTAGAGGGAAAAACTAACAGGAGTGTCGCGGATATAACGCGTCCGTGGATGACGTTCTGGGCGTCGTATGTTTCACATTTGATGGAAGGTATCTCATTTCATAACCTCTTTCTACAGGTGTTCACTTCTTATTTTGCACACATTAAAACATTTTCTCTGGATTGCACAAAAAAATTCAATACTTTAAAATTTAATCCCTCATTATATTTATTACTTTAACGAATTCAGTTTGGATCGTGATCTCATCCCATGAAATGATCAAAATTCTTCGAAATTTATCCATTACGACGACTTTACGCTGGCCACACACGCTTTTTGCAGGCGGCCTCACGCGATTTTATATCTTAACTTGGCGCCGATCTTCTTTTTTGCATGATGACGTCATCAATTCCAAGATGGCCACCTATTTCACTCTTTCACCCACACCCAGTCCGGATACCTTTTGCACTTTCCGAGTTTTAAAGAAAAATTGGGCAAACGCAGTTTTGTAGCATAGCCTTCATACATTTATACCTTTTAATAGTGGTACAGAATAACAAGACGATTCATGTTACCTCTCTCCATCCTATGGATTTCGTCATCGTTTGGGCCTAAATCTCTCTTATAAAGCTAGAGGGGGAGGCACCATTCGAAACATTAAACTAACATTACCGTAGATGGTAAAGGAGGAACCCTTGTAGCCCATGAACGATAAAAATAGCCCTTGTACAGTATTTTGCTTTGAAACTTCGAGCTCTGGATTGGGACTTCAAATGTAATATTTTAGCCCCTGCTACAATCGGACCTCAGCTTCAAAATATGAACATAAAACTTTTGGAAATTTTTTTTTGGGGTATCTGTAAGAAAAATTAAAATGAAAGGTTGTCAAAACACGAAGTCAGTGCAACCGTTTCGAAAGAGAAAAAGTCCACCAAATTAGACGTTTTAGACTATCATTCGAATCTACGCATTAAAGCTTATTAGTATAAACAAGGCTTCCGTTCACGAGGGCATAATAAGCAGATTTCTTCAGCGTCCTTCCGATGTGAGTCAATACATGGTAGATGATCGCCACCAAATGCGAGTTACCGAAGCAGAGAGAGGAACATTTCCGCTCTTTTTCGCTTCCTTCTCTTTGATCGCGGTCACCTCAATTCGCAGGTCGCCGATATCCATCTCCTCCTTCCTGATTGTTGGCCGAGCTGATATTTGGCCGGATATATTTAAGAAGCCGACTGTGAAGTCCATACACCTCTGCTCAACACTCTCGCTACGCGCATGGGAAAAGAAACTATGAAATGCGATGAAAACCTGCATTTAACCAGAAATTTCAAAATACCTTTCATCAAGGCCAGGTTTGCTGCGTCTATAAGCTAGTTAACTCGAGCTGTTATATGGTGAAGCCTTTACATCGTCGTAATTTTGCTGCTGTAATCTGCTAACTTGAGTTTTGTAAATCAAAAATGTTTAATTCTCCGTGATAGGCCTGTAAAGCTGACTGCGTTAATAATTTCCTCCACAGTGCCCTTTCCTTGCATAACTCTTTTGCTTCAGTTACTCTCATACACTGCTTCCTTAAATTTTTCGCCACACACTGAAAAATATAAATTGGATAATTTAGAACAAAAAAAAACAGGAAGGCTGAAAATAAGCAACTTTTGGCATTAGTCTGCTGCAACAGAAAGGTCCCAATGCTGTTGCCAATTAAGATTCTTTACAATGAAAAGCTTATTTCTCCATCAGCGAACATGATGCAAGGATGATTTTTCTGTATATTTAAGAACATTTACCACTCGCAACATATGGCTACTGTCATTGACTACGCAAGGTAGCATAACAGGCATCATTGATATTTACCACTGTTTCAGAAACATCATGTCGAGAAAAGGAAAATTAACAACCGCAGAAATACTAAGCAATATTCTACGGTCTTGTGATGAGCCGCGTTTTTCTGCATGCATTTTATTTACGATTCACTAGATAATCTGGCTCGGAAAATCGACTTTCGCATGGTGTTAATGATGAAGTTTAACGCCGAAAAACATGAAAAGGGAGTTAGTAGGGTTTAGACTTCTACGAAAGCTTTATTATACCATTCTTGCACACCGCTGCTGTCAACTGGTTTGCGCGAAAGTTATAGGAAGCATGAAAAAAAAAGAATATTCGCTGTTCTCCAATGATTTATTACTCCTCTAATATAAGCAGGTGTTTATATAAGAGGGGAATCTCTCCTAAATAATTGGTGCATTGGCGAATATATAATGGAGCATTATACGACCGGAATCAAACACTAAAACTACTACATAAAAATAGAAAATAGACGAATAGTGGCAGAGAAAAGTAAATACGCAAAAATACCTTCAACTTAGGTGTGTGACGAAGAATTCTGCCTCACGTTTCAAAGATTTATAACTATAACACCAACTGAAAAATCAAAAATTAGAGTCCATATTATGTCATCATTTCATGACCGGATGTCTCTCAGGAATCTTTTTGTAGCCAACTTTCACTAACACATTTCATTCTAAAGCCACGGAGGCGACATTATGTACCCCGGTGGCGACGGGGTGACGTCCTCGCCTGCCAATCCAAGGGTCGCGGGTTCGAGTCCCGCCTGGATTTTTCTCCATCCAGGACATGGGTGTTCATGTCCGTCTACTGTTAATGTTACACCACCCGATGTAAGAGGCCATTGCGAGCTGTTTTCGGGGTAATTGAAATAAATAAATAATTGAACAACTTTCGAGCAACCCAGAAGTTCGTTTCTGCCTGGTTTTCGCCACCACTGATGGACCCCAATATTCGTACCATACATGAAAGAAGTTTGGAAGAAGGGAGTAATCAATCCAAATTTAAGTGTGTTTCCAGTTTTTCACTGAGAAATTATTCGTTCGCCGTTCGCATTACCATCTCTTTACCAATGTAATCCATTACATAGGTAGGAATTATTAATGCAAACCACTAGTTGGCACTTATCAAGGTAATCCTTCAATCCGGGTAAACTTACCATAGTAATCAATGTACAATAGTTAGTTTCTGGCATCCATATGTACGTTAGCTAGAGTGGTACAGTGATCAATTCTCATCGTCTTCAAGTGGCTGGTAGGTGATGAGAAACAAATATGGTGCACTTTAAAGGTAGTGAGTGCCAGTTGTACCATGTGATTAATGACAGGAGCGAATTCTGGTAGAAATGATTTACGTCTTGTACAATGTAATAACGGTGTCTTTCTATGTAGCGAAATTAGGTCTATCTAGTCCTCCTTACATCTAACTTTTTAACAGACGAACACACACAGCCATGCCCTGGGCATTGAAAATCCTCCCCAGGAGGGATTCGAACCCGCGACCCTTGGGTTGGCTTAACTTAACCCAGCCACCACCGTGGCTAGCAAGAAGCATCAATGGTAAGAAGATAGTGATACGAAAAGGGTATAACGATGCAAAGCCTGGTCCCTTTTCTCTTGCAAATCCTCATGCCTATTATTACAATTTTTATGATTTATCCGAACGCCACGGGCCAGGCAACCTTAATGTACCTCGCAGGGGTATTGTAAGTCATTGGCCATTCGAAGAAATATGGTAATTTACTTAAGTTGTTCCAGCAGCTAAAAATTGCCCATGGATTGGAATAGTATTAAATGAAGTAGTATAGTATTAAATAGTAGTACGAGAAGGAAAAGAAAGTATTTGGAAATGCTATCCATTCATTCTTTCCTAATTGTTGACGCTAAGTTACAAAGTAGAGATGAAGAAAGCGAGCTAGAGGTTGACAGGCAAAAAGAATACGACCTATAGGCGCTCTCGATGTGAACCCGATGGGTGGCTATCGACAACCATTTATATTCCCTCACACAAGCAATCTAACGATCCAGGAATAGATACGGCTACTTGTTCATGTGCCTATCGAATGTTAATAATTTAAAATAAACTTTTCAGGCTCTCAAGTTTCGTATAAGGGCTAGATTCCTTGATGATGGCTAGGATGTCATCCAATATGGCCATGGATGCGGCTCGCGTGATCTAGAATGGGGCATGGACACGAAAGGAGGGGGCAGGGGTGGTGGTGGAATAGGGGTGCGGGAGGGCGAGGGGGATGAATGAAGGAGGGTGCGGAAAGAACGGCGTGTTCTGTTGAGTTCAAGCGCTTACGGAAGTATCGTCTTCACAGCACAAGAGCCTCGCCCGGCAACCGTTCATTTGTTTATTTAAGTACCGATGTGAAAATAGCCAAATAAAACAACAATAGTCTGTAATGTTCCCCAAAATCATTACTAAAACTTCGATTTCTTTAAACTTGCTTCCTCACTAATAAAACTTTCCGTAAAACCCGGCTGAAAAACTTTCGCTTAGGGCAACATAACAGCTTCTTCTAGTATTCTAAAGTAGCAACATGAAATATTCAGAATAAATTCAAACCATATTTTAACAGAAAAATTCACTGTAACCCAATCGCAAAATTCTTAGTCCACTTTCCGGGAAGAACCTCGAAGCGGAAGTGTTAATTCAAAATTAGCTGAAGTAAAACTAGTATTTACGAGATTTACAAGTGCTGACACCTGACGGGCCAGACTAGTACTTAAGTGGTTACGAACCTAGGCAGTTATATACAAATTTGCCCATAAGTTAATGGACCTTATGGGCTTGAATACACAGCGACTGAGCATAATCAGCGAATTTCTAGCTTAATATTGATAGGAGATGATTGCATATTTTTATAAATATACATGGGAGGAAATCAAGCAACAAAAAACTTTCCTATGAAAAGAGAAAAAATCAAATAACTTCCCGATTTTCGTGTGTATTGGTACCTACATAAATAAGAAAATATATTAGATTGAAATGCATGGTTTCCTCGAAACTAGCTGAATCACATGGACACACAACATTTTGGACTACAAAATGATGACCAGTCGGTGGCAGAAAGAAAAGAAAGGAAACACTCTGGTCGGAATAAAGAACACTAAACAAGCGCAGATAGCCAAAACCACGGAACTGCCAACTAGAAAATATACAAAAATATGAGCATACTAATAGGTAAAAAAACTAGTCATGCGGCATCATCCCGGTCAAGTCAAATGATTTTTTATGGCGCACTTCAGTGAACACTAATAGATACTCGGATCAAACACTGATCTTACCATTTCGAGACATCCTTAAATCACTATTTTTCAAACTTGCCAATTTCGTGAATTACAATATTGATAATGGGCACTCTGTAATTCTTACTTAATCTCAGCAACGTGCCTTAGCTCTTAAATTTACATTGAATGGATACATTGTGTTTCATGAGGAATCTGCATAACCTTTAAAAGTGATAGAAGATGCTATTTTCAGTACTTTTTTGTACAGAGGAAAAGGGGTCACAAGTTCACAACTTATTTCTTACAAAGCTACGGCAACGCAAATTTTATCCAGCACACTTTGTTCTTGCAATGCAAACGCGCCGTATAACAGTGGACATATGAAACTTGTCTGTGGTAATCAATAAGATAAGTATCATTCTTTCAATGTTTCCAGCATGTTTATGAACTACTGAGGCAAGTTTCAGATCTCTTCTATTGGTATAGTTCAAGGTTATTTGACGTTTTCATGGCAAAGCAAAAAGTGCTGGATAAAACGTTGACATAGCCATAGCTCCGTGCGCAAGAATTTGCGACCCCATATCCATCCAACAGAAAATGCTTGAATTTACGTCCCCTATCGCATACAGAAGTTACGCAATTTCCTCCTGAAACACCCGGCGTATCTTGAAGTTAATCGAAAAAATTATCTGCGACAAAAAACAGACAAAGCTAGTAGTTTATTTAAGACTGGTGTCCTAACATCCTGTACTACACGCCCCTGTGGCGGTTAAAAGGGTATCATAACAGAGTAGATATACGGATGTGGAACGCCACGAACTAAAACAGACACATGACTTATGTATCGCATGCCATGGTTTCTCTCTTCACAATCTTTCGCATATAATGGTTTCCTTTGGATTAGTATTATTTTTTTCTGTTGCAGGGATTAATCACATCTAATTTCGCATTTAAACACTTGTACTTAGTCAATAGATCCACCTTTGTTTTCTAAGAGCATGCTTTACCGTCCGATGTATTCACGTCACTTACGTTAACTTCTATGCAGTTGTTTTCTCGAAATCAGAATGTGGATATCCTTTTCAAAAGGCGTCCTGAATTTTCGATTAAGGACGTACAAGGTCTGTTCAAAAAGGCCCATGATTGGTTTAGTTACGCAACTATCGTTGCCGTAGCGACCTGCAGTTGGAGGCAATGTTTTTAAGAAAAATTCCTGAGTATCATCCTTTTTGTAGATTACAGTAATACCAACTCGTTTTAGAGTGCGGCTGTTTTTTGTGGAAGCACTTTTTGGCGTTCGGCGATTTTGTAATTAGTCCCGGAGATGTCCCGGCTAATGACGAAGGAGCAAAAACAACTTCGGTTTGAATAAACCAGCCAGAATCTTCATGAGATGGCAAGCAATTAAGACCCATTCCTTCAGATTTTCATTCATGCTCATATTGAGAAGTGAGGGAATGATGAAGAGGGCAGGAAAAGGCGGGTAACTATAGTAAGAAATGGAAATTTTAAGGAAGGTCCAGAAAATGGGTAAAGAGGGTAGCTAATTTTGCTGTCAAAAACCCTACCAATCAGATGAATACGAAGTGACGATGACGATTTAGAATTTCACGGCAGCCATAAAACCAGGGTGGTCTAAAAGATTTTTAAAAAAGTAACTCATGGTAAGTACAGTTGCTGCTCCATTGGTAAAATTAATGCTAGGAAGACACGTTTCCCAAGAAACTTTTCAATAAAAAGAAAAAACCATATCAACTAACTAAAATTCTTAGCCCAATGAGGAAAGTAATGAAATTTTATTATCCCAGTAAATGATCTCTTTGTTGTTAGGGATGAAAATTAGTCGTATTTCAAACGAAACATTTCTAAGGCCCGACGAGAGGAGGATGTCAGATTTATTTTGTTTTTCAAATAGCTTCCGTGTTTATTTCAGATTTTCATATCCGATATCACCAAATCTTAATCTACGACTCTACAAAATCGGAGATAGACACATCGCCCGGAGATAAAACCCCCAAGGACGTTTTTCTAAGGTACGTCCGAAAGAGGTGAGGAGTACGTATATTTATTTTGGCTCGAGCTTTTAAGAGTGGAGAACGAGTCCCTTGAGGGCAGCAATATGGGAAGTCTCGCTCCGGAGTCAGCGCTGCCCCTTCCGGCAAATATTGGATAGGAGTAATGGAAGGAGATAGAAATGCGTGAAGCAGATGGGTTGGATACAGGGGTGCCAACTTCCAAACAGTTGATTCCGGGAGTTGTCCATTCCAAGGTAGAAAATATCGTGACGTCGACTAAAAATTACATTAAGGTGGCTCTACAATGACTAAGTGAGTCAAAACAAATACTAAAATACAAATTTTTATCTATTTGTTAAAAAAATTCTGCTTTCAGTAATTAAATGGGTTACCTATTGCAAACCAAGATTAAGGTACAAAATATGCAGATTATTCCACATATATATTTTTAGTGACCACATTTATCCAGCCATAGGAGCCGACTGCAGCGCCATTTGTATGGAACTACCACATTTTGTTTCAATTACGGCAGTAATTCGCTAATAACTTTAAGAAATAGGTGGAAAGATTACTATATTTAAATTTATTCAATTTCCCAGGACTTTTCGCTTCTTAAATACATTTTTAATTAAAAGCTTAGACATCCTTTATCGTTCACATTGACTTTTTTCTGCTGTAATCCGGGGGGTTATTTTGTAATCTCATCTTTTTAGTGACTCTTAGTGGAAAGGCGGGAGATCCGTTTCCCTCTCTTAATGATCGGCTCACGAACGGTTCGTGAATTGTCGAAGCTTCAATTACCTTATATCATATAAAAGATGCCGAGACTAGCGAATACCCAGATTGCTCAACATCTTACGGAAGATATCTTACACTGTACATACCACGAAAATCTAAATACAGTCAAAACTACAAGCGACATGTAAGCGATCACTCAATATTTAAAAAAATGAAGTGCATCTAATTAGTGTTCAATTCACAAGCACGGGAAATATCTACCAAGAACGTAGATTTTAAGGCAATATTTGTTAAAATTATGAAATTATGGCATAAATAACTGAATTCCATTCTCCATACACTGGCGGATAGGCACACGAAAACAAAGGTATCAGCAACATTGTTTGGGAAATATTGATACGAAATATATACACAGATAATTCAAGCTAATAATAACATAAGCATTTCAAACAAAGCATACCTTCAAGTGCCCAATATATTGAAGTAGAAAATACTGAAGTTCTTCACGTTTAGCAAATTACAACAATGCGATTTAAAATCGTTTGTATCTTTCGCGCTCTTGTTTATTTTCAAACTCAAGCTTCAAGTGGAAACGATGGTGGCTCCATGTCACGTTCTTTATGGCAGGTGAGATGTAACTAATGGCAGGCGGAGATAATGAAACGGATCAAGAGTCGAAAGATACGGATCACAGCGGATGAATCGTCTAAAAGACCAGCACATGACCTGCAGTTCACCGCTAGAGATCCGAAGATGGTCACGCTGCCTGGGTGGCGGAGTTGAACTACGAAAAAGTGACATTTTTATGACGTATTCTCACTAAAGTGAGATTACAAAATAACCCCCCTGAGCGATCTTCATTAGAGCCCATGATAAAATCGCCACTTTCAAGACTGAATTACAATAAAAATAGCCTGTAAACTCTATTTTCTCATCTCAGTTTTTAAAACGCACTTTAAAGAAGTCATATATAGGTTTTCAGAATTTCTGGAGTAAGTGACCCTGAGGCCATAGACAACTTAACAAATGTCGAAGTGCTTTCATTCCTCGTTATTGAAGAGAATAAAGATGGAATTTAATACATTTTTTCTTGGATTACTGAGTTTGAAGGGCCACTGCCGTAAGAAACGATAAATTAAGAGAGATATTTTGCCGAACGGATAGGTATGGGAATTCGTTTTTCCCCCGAACTATAAGGGACTAAAAAAATGCTAGGCGTAATTTCATTAGAGCGTTTCCTTTTTATATGTAAACGGCTGGTGTCCTAACACCCCCGCCACACGCCTATTGAGGCGGCTTGCGGGGTAGTATGTAGATGTAGATGACGTGAAAAGAAATTCCCGCCAACTCTCCGAGAGTCGACGTGATTGCGACCCATGACGGTTACTACAATCGCATACATGAGGGAGGGATGGCTTGTTATAGGTTTTTAAATTATTATTCGTTTATTGATTATACATAATTTTTTTGGCCATTATGTTCTATTTTTTTATTTAATTTGTCTTTCGCTCCTTCCAATTCCTTCTAATCTTCCTATTTTTTAATCTTATTTCTCACCTCCTCAGCTTCCTCTGCACCGTTCTCTGTACCCCCAATAGGAGTCCGACCTGGAGACTTATTATCTACCATTGATCACAATTAAACGTATCCGACTTCTGATTATGCGATGTGATTTTTTCAAATGAATCATAGAAATTAGCCAATAGAGTTTACACTCCTGAAATACTTCAGCACATTGTGTAACGCGATTGTTTTTTCAAATGAATCATACCGATTAGCTAATAGAGTTCTCAATCTTGAAATACTTGAGCATACGTATTTGCGAATATCTCCAGTCAAATATGCAACAGAACTAACGTTACCTAATAGGGCTGATAAAAATAATAGTGCAAGAACTGCATTGTTTTCAACGAAAGTCCATTTCAAAGCAAAAATAATTTGCGACGCATGTACGTACGGGTACGTTAGGTACGTACACGAGAGGCGTGGTTACATTGAATATTTACTCACAAACATGACATTTTTCAAGTAGGTATCACCAGTTTCATATTTCAAGACGCATGTAGAAATTTTAATGGCTTTATCCAGAAGCCATGCAAGGAAATTTAATAAGAGGGAATTCCAATTTGACCCAAGGTTACTAAAGATTTTAAAAGGGAAACATTCAAATCAAGACATTATGAGATGCAGCTGCTCATAGATTCATTGATATCAGCAGCAATCATTAGGTGAAATTTTGTAATCAAAGCTCGCAAGAATAAACGAAAGAATGGTTAATTATTCATGATAATATTTAACTAAAGGCTCAGCAAAACACAATAAAATCATTTTAGAGTTTTAATTTTTGGAGTGTACGACAAATGCTTATTTAAATAAATGCTGGGAATACAGCCAGTTGACCGCAACTCATCCGCGAGAGGGAATGTAAATGGGCTGAGCCCAGAGGCCGAGGAAAGGGTCCGGCATCCCACTCACAGACTTGGGTTCAAAGACGGACTAGAAGCTTACCTGTGCGTTTCGTCACTACGAGAGAGTTCCGTACAGAGGAGAGGACGATGTGATCCTGATACTCGTAACAGGGGAAGCATTTCCCTTCGCAAGGCTCCAGCTCGAAAGGGTTAAAAACATAGGGCGGTTCCAGCGAGATATCATTTCACATAGATACAATTCAGTGAATTTGGCTTCCTTATAAATAAAAAACACCTCATCTTTCGAATGACATAAAAATCAGCTGCTCTCCGCAATACTTTTCGAGATATTTGCGAAAAAAAATAATACCCATTTTCCATGAGATATGCAGTGTGCTTCAGAGAAACAATAGTTACATAATGCAGACGTTCTGCCGCATAGGTCGACTCGGAAATGTAACGGTGTAGATTAATGTGTTTTCTCATTCATGTTTAAGATAAAATTCGTCCCTCCCTGTACTAATTTCCGTAAAATAGCACGAACACCTTCGGCTGTAGGTGAGGATATTTTCAGCGTACGGCGAGAAAAACCAAGTCAATTCAAAGACTCAAATATACATATTGCTAATTGATGAGAAATTTAGCCATATTTAACGAAGCTTATATCTACTACAACATTTACTTTATGCTCGCAGCCTATACAGCCTACATTTTATAAAATAAAATTCTAATATTCTCTATTATACCATTCTATAATTCTCTATTATACCAAGGGAAAAAATATCGCTCCAATTTCCCCAAAGAACAAAAGGCCTCTATTCGGAAGGCAAAAGATTTCAAAATTCTCTCCCATTCAGGGAGGAACCTTAAGAGTTGGCAGCCCTATTTGGATATGTTGAGGGGATAAGCCAAGTGGGATGGCTGACAAACGGGAGGAGAGGTAAGGCATGTATTGAAAGAGTTTCGGGAGCTGGGAATGGGAGGGGACAGTGAAACGGTGGGCGTAGGAAGCACCTTTTGAGGTCTGATCTTAAAGATTTCCGTTTCCAACCCAGTCGCTGGTAGCAGCAGCAGCGATCTCGAAGGACGAAACGATAAATGAGGAAATGATGGGTTAGTCGCTACCGCGGAGCCCCTGGAAGGAGAGGGAGAATGAAACCGAGGAAATGACAGGATACGATAATAAAAGGGAATTGAAAAGGGGAGGAGTCGAATGAGATGCGGCGGCAGAATACGGCGGGAATGCTCCGAGAAGGATGCCTAAGAGAAGGAGAGCGCAAATGAGGCACTGGGCACTTCAGTGCCTGTAATTGGTACGCCGCGGGGTAGTGTGTGCTGAGGCCAAAGAATCCAAGATTGTACTAAGGAAATTTTGGGCGTTATCAAGGAAGAATCTCCATAAGGAACCACGGTCTTCTCAGAACGTTTAGGTCCAAAACTATTAAGCAGGATGAGCAATGCACAAATGTAATCGAATGGTAGCGGCGAGACTCACATCAATTCTTAATGACATATCGTTATTGAAATTATTTCAAATTTTCAATTTTTATGACCAGGCGTCGAAATAATATGCAATACCTCGGTTATTTTAGGGAATACTTTAACTTTTCATTTATATATTCGCTTGCTTCAGGGAAATGAGAACAAGCTTTGGCAGCGTTGACATTTTTTTTCTTTCGTGCGCTGATGAGTAAGGCAACATCCCTCGTCTATCCCAAGTCTCTGCAAAGTACCCGCAATAAGCGGAAATAAAGTAATAAATGATTATAACCCTTTATTAAGAGGATATTTTGATAAGGAATCTCCATAAGGAACCACAGTCATCTATGAATCTTTAGGCACAAAACTATTACACTGGATAAGCACTGCGTGAATGTAATCGAGTGAAAGCATTGAGACGTACCTACTTTAATTCTTAAAGATATTTCCCTATTGAAATTATTCCAAACATTCAGTTGTTACGGCAAAGCGTCGTAATAATACGCAATGACTCAGTCATTTTCGAGGATTCATTCTACTAACTTTGGTAGCGTTGATGCTGGCAATTTTTGTCTTTCGTGTGATTATATTTACGAAAAAATCCATATCGCTCTTCTACACATGTCTCTACAAAGCACCCGTTATGAGCAGTAAAATACTAATTACATGGGTAGGCTTCTTCATTAAAGATGGTAAACGGCATATCACATGTTTGCGATACTTTCCCTGATTAAACGGCTAGAGAAGGACGCAAATAAAAAGGCGCTTTGGTATTTTACTCTCATTGGGCCACAAAGAGCCAAAATACCATCTAAGAGCGTTTTATAATTATTAATAAGCATGATAAGAGCCCTCCACGCATTACATATTCAGATTAATTTATTCATGTGTCCCTATATTTTACAATCCCCAACCAATAAGGAAAATATGGACTTAAACATATACCTTTCTGAATCTGGACAGGTGCAGATTGACATATTTAACGCGTCCAAAAGTGCTCTCCTTAACCTCTACAGATATATACATGTTGATTTTATGTGCACCTGCGATATATAAGGAGAAATTTATCAAATCAAAACACGATAATACCAGGTAACCGCGCGACTTAGGTCGAGTTTAAGGCAATGCAGAGCAACAATTGAATCTCACATGAGAAACACAGGTTTTAACACAGTCAGGGAATACAGTCTTGAATTAATAATCTCGTTTTAGATTTTTTAAATAGATTTATATTTTAAAATTAAAATTGAAAAAGTGTTATAGCTTATCCATATTTTATCCATGGGAAATAAAATTCCAACAGGCCACCAGGCATGATTTAGAAAAAAAAACAATACCAGAAGATTTGCAAGGCTATTAGCAATGGAAGGACGTATATAATTGGTTCATTCGTAAACTGTAATTTCACCCAGTCCACGCTGGTAGAGGCCATTTCTCTCTATTTCCACACTTTCTCAACCCTTCTTTCCCGCATGCCACACTTAGCTGGAACCCTCTTGTGAAGAATGTGACGTAATATTGGCTGCAACCCCTTATGAACTGAGATCCTCATTGCCTTTCTAGGTCTTCCACCGCCATTAGCAAATTCACACAATCGAGTGCTTTCAGTTCCAGCCGAGCTCTACTGCATACGCTGAACTATCCATCCACCGAGGGATAAATTAATCCCATCGAGCAGATAATATGCCCGGATAATGACAAGTTATCAATGAGAATGAGCTTCAACTTGAGCGATTACGGGCAAATGCGATTAATTCTCGCGCATTGAGGATAAAATAAATAATGAATGAAGCAAATTAGGGCTGCTCAAAAGCTATATTTCACGGTATGCGCCATCCTAATGAATCCTGATCACTGAATCCGATCTAACTCGGTGAAAAATTTATGGCATTATTAAATTACGCGGACAATCATGCCTTCATGCAATAATTACGAGGCTGTGAGCATTAATCATTTTCAAGCTCAAACATGGCCAAGATCTCCTCCTCCGCTAGGCCTCAGATAAGTAACTTGGAAGGCTTTGAAAAACTAAGGTCACACTGGCACGGTAACGGTCACCGCCTTTTTTATGAAAAAAATTACCTGTAGTATTAAGTATTCAAAGCAACAACATTTGCTAAACAACGGCAGTAAAAGTCTATGAGCTCATCTCGTCTACATCTATGTTGTGTACCTAATGCTTAAAGAATCCATGAATTTAGAGATTTAAACTGCCACTTCACCAATACACAACTCTTTTCCGAAATCAAAACAAAAACAAAGACAGAAAAACTTCCCGGCTTTTGAACTTCAATAGTTTCTCATAGAAATAATAGGCACAATTGTATTTCAAATGGCGTCATGACTTAAACACATTTCTTTTTGGAATTATAGTAAAAATGAAAAATTACTCAGTGAGTATCTGATGAATGAAAGCACAGTCAACTCGCGAAATTTAAAAAGCTATTATAGCATATTCGCTCTATAACATCTGGACTGAAATGTACCCAGATATTTGTAGTAATGTTTCATTATCATATGCAGGTAATTGACGAATGGATATTTATGATACTATGACATGATGCCAATGGATGCTTTTTTTTCCATTTGCGGGAGAAGACTCGAAATAATCATTGGTTTCTTAGTCACAAAATCTTATAACTACGCACACGCTAGGATATTCATACATTTAAACACAAGAATATCCCAAATCCACAAATATTTGATTATTAATTGTATCTATAATGACTAAATGATTCATTTTATCAATGCATCTTTATGATAATTCATTTGACTGTTATAATATTTTTTTTTAAGTATTTCAAAATACAGTAGGATTCAACAATGATAAACGCCTGTCACGTAAAAACAGCAATGAAAAAGAAACCAGGAAGCCCAATTTCGTATTATTCCTAAATGCAATGGAAAACAGTAAGGCTTTAGGTAGATCTGGAAACTTTTAAGGAAGAAAAGAATTTCAAGCATAATTCTGCACATTAAAAAAGTAAATTACCGGTTAATACCAGGTGTTCTTTCTTTCATTCAAATAACATTTATGCTCTTGGTTTATATACAGAAAGCTAATATAAGAACACGAAAATAAATAACATGCAAAATGTGCGCTTTTCCCAGAACTAAGGGATATCTCAGTATTTATATAAATCTTATTAAAAATTAAATAATATGTTTCCAAAACTTGTATGCATAAAAAGTTATTGATTGCAGCTGCACGTTATTGGAAGCTATTGTAGACAACATATTTTATCTCGTCCATTCTTTACACATATTTCATGTAACCGTCTTTTCAGTCCCTCAAGTATTTTACCCACCTATTAAAAGAAGAACACACCTTTGTGTTTTCCGATGATTTATTATATAAAATACCACAAAGTACCATAAGAAAATACAAAGCTGTGTTCTTCTTATAATATGGAAAGATTCCACAAAGTTAGATCTTCTTCATACGATTAAACCCTCCTATTACCAGTATTTTCGCCATCAAATCGACGTATGATTGCAGTACTTAATGATATAAATATTTTTTATATACCTACGATAATAATATTCAATACAGATTGCAGTAACTATCCTGAAATGCATTTAAATACGTTATTAACAAAGGAACAAGGAGAACTCCACACGTCGAGACCTCCCTAAATCAGTGCCGAAATCTCCCGGAGTTAAATCGCCACGCTACAGGGGGGCAGTATAGGTTACAGTGTAATTTCTCGGACTCAAAACGGGCAAAAGATTCACTACAAAGCACGTTGTCACAAAATAACAACTCAAAATTCAAAGAAATATATTATTATCAAACGAAATAATTATGATAGAAAGTTCAAATATGTGAAAATTTGAGCATAGCATGTGAGAATTTGAGTAATCTATTACCTTTGTGTCTTCAGAGCAAAATAAAACTGTGAAATTCGCTGTATATGCTTGAATAACAGGTCACGTACAGCTTACATATAGATGTATCACTATCATTCTAGATGCATCACTATCATTCTATGCAGTAACACTTTTTCCCACTCGAGCACACGGTCGCCAAGGTGCAATATTTAATTTAAGTTACGAGATCCCCCAAGTGTCGGGATGTCACCAAATGACCCTACACCCCGCCAAGAAAGCTACTCAAATAGAAACATTTGCCTACAGCAACAATAGGGTAGGGATGTAGCGATGGCGAAGTTTGTAAAAGCTCTCCGAATCGACTGTAATGCGGATGGTCTCCTTCAGCTGGTTAATGAGATATTCTAACAGGGCGTCGCGAAAAACATGACAGGTTACAAATTATAACAGGCGGTGACCAGGACTATGCTTAGACGGCGATGACGGATCTAGTTCCCGAGCGGTACCGGAAAAAAAGAAGCTGACAGAGGCACGCGGTGGCTGTATCCGCACAAAAAAAATAATATGGGAGAGGAAGCGGTGCGAAACTTTCATTTAAAAATTTTTAGTGACGCTAAAAATGGTGTCAAAAGTAAGAAGGAGAGAGAATGAGGAAGACGGGCTACTGAAGGGTAGGCCGGGTGAGGAATTTAGGTGGGTTGGAAGTTGGAAAAAGGCAGTTTTGAAGGGAAGGCGATCAAAAGTAGGATGGGCGGGGGGAGAGGGGTGGGGAGTAGTGGGCCGTAGGTGGGCTAGGGGACGGTAGAAGCGAAGCAGATGGGGGCGAATGGAAGGGGGTGTGTCGGTTTTAATTTTTTTTAATTTTATTTTTTTTCGTGAGGCAGATACGTGAGAAGGTGAAACCAAAAACCAGAAGCTGGCCATGAGGAGTGGGGGGTGGGGCATCGAAGGTGGGGGGTGCGAGGGAGGAGGAGTGGGGGTATCGCAGGGATTCCAAACGTGTCGATGGGTTGGGGGTCCGGCCAGTGCGGAAGTGGGGAGGATCGGGGTAAGGCGAGATATGGTCAAGAAGAGGAACCGCGGGGGTACGCAGGAAGAAGAGGGAAGGGAGTTTTGTTGCTTTGGCTTTATTTTTTTCCTCAGAGTGGGTAACACAGTAGCAGAGAGAGGAAAAAGGACTCAGGGAGTGTGTGTGATCTTTTTTTTTAATCGGAGCGACAGAGGGAGATATACGCGGACAGTATGGCAGTGTGGAGAGAGAGGGGTGGTTTCAGGGTTGACGGAACAAAAGCAGGTGGGTAAATGGAAGAGACTTTGGGTGTGTCTGCTGCGAAGGTGGGGGTCCGAAAAGCAAAAGGGTCGGGCTGTTCAGGGGCGGGCGAATGTTTAGCAGTCTGGGTCCTCCCCGACTCCTCTCCCGGCCCTTGCGGTCATCCTTCCAACTCATCCTCCAACGTCCACGGCTACCCGAACAGTAGCCAACCGCTTCAACTATTCCGCTCCGTTGTCTGTCCCCTGACATCGCACCCGCTTGCGTAACTAACGGGTCTCTCCCTCCTCGACGTCCTATCCAAGCACTTGGATCAGCCCTGGATTCTCCCAAGACCGAAAGGCAGTAGTATACGATTAACGATGGCGATGGCTTCAAATGTTGACTTGCGAGGAAACAAAATGCTTATCGGTGTTACTCATACCACGATCCCGTGCCGAACACTATTTTCAATCAAATTTCAGAAAGATACTAGGAGTTCTTTCTTTCTTGTTGAAAATTTTATGCATTTTCATGTATTTTCCTTACACAAAATATACCAGATTGAATTACCTGGCACCCGATTAGACAGCCTTTTCTGACCACCTCGTGGTGGTTGGTAGGGAAGAATGTGTGTTCCGACTTTTTTTTCCTTGTGAGTAGGAAAAATATGAAACGAAAAATATTTTCATCGGTTAAAAGTGCAAAATGAACCATAACTGTGACATGATTCCGCAAAACACACAAAGCATAAGGACTTCCAGAACTTAGTTAAAAAAGATACACATATAGCATTTACTCAAATAGGCTACTCAGGATATGCTTTATCTTACATAGAAACATGCTTTTTTCGTAGTAAGTATATTGAAGTAGCTTCCAATAATTTATCATCGACCTAGAGACACTAGTTCCCTTTAGAGCCCATCTGCTCATTCACATTCAAGAAAAGTAGTGATAAAATTAGAATATAAGCACAAAAAACCATGGGTTTCAGAGGTGTTGTTGCGGAGAGGTACTGGAATAAATTAAAATTTAAATTCACCCCATTTCCCGGCAATTACAGTTTTTCTTAGATCATGGCTGTGAATTTAGAATCACTGCTTATTACGAGTGGAAATAACGATCGCAATCCTAGTTAATTTCAATTAATAGGGCCTCTTCACAACGGTAATCTGAGAATATACGGAAAAAACTGAGATTTGCAAAATGATATGACCATCTTGACAGTGAGTACCAAATGAGTATACAATCAGTCCACATAATTACATGCAGAGAGGTATTTAATTAAATACGCCATGAATTTCAATTCAAAATTCAGCAACTGGCATTTACTAACCTATGGAATATCAATCAATCAAAATATTCTATTTTTTCCCTATCCTAAGGATTTGTATCGGATCGATCCTGCCAAACATTTCACGTACCCCTTATATATACTTGTAGAAATCTAATACATCAACTTTAGTAGCTATAATACTTGAAGGAAAAATCATGAACAATTCCAAAGAACCAAAAAACTTCCACTAAGAATGTCTCATAAAAATATTAGCAACTGAAAAGACAACATCAATGGCCTTAGTCTAAGATTAGACTTTCAGAGATAGGTACCGGCTAGTTAAGACGTGAGTAGACACTCATTAAAATGTACATACTTCAACTAATGGCACATAAAAAACTCTTCGAGAATAAAAAAGTATAAATATGGGAAGAGCAAGAACTTATTTCCGACTCTGTCGTTGACTTTAAGGGCTTATCAAAATCAAATGGTTTTCGTATGGGAATCTTAAATATTTCCTCCAGGCGTTTTCGGGCTTTTTACGTCCCAGAACTGATAAAATTCTGGCTGATAAAAACTCGAAATTTAAGGCTCGAATCCCGCCTTGGATAAAAAAATTGTCTTTTAATTGGGATCGGGGATTAGGCTATACAGCGCGAGTCAACTTAATTTCAGATTTATACCTCATGTGTCGTAACTTAAGTTACCTCGCACGATATGGATGACTCCGTGAAATCGAAGTTAAGATCACAGATAATCCAGAAACCTATCCGTAAGCTATTAGACTACCCAATCAGAATTATAATTTTAAATTATCTGACTGAACCAGCCATTGCGAGAGCTGTAACTGTGTTTTGTTCGAGCGACGGGAGGCCTTGTGACCAAAGGGAAGGGCTCGTGAAGCTGAAGGAGTAGGGCAGGGGGGAGGAAGAGAATTATGTATTGGTGATGAGGAAGTTAGCGTGAGTGTGGCACGTGAGGCGACAGCACGCGTGATGCTCCGATTGCTATCTCTCTCTACGCCGTATAAAGTCAATTTAATCGCCGCGTACGTACGTAACCAAAGTGCCAACTGTCACGCTATTCTGATGAGTCTTCCATTTGCAGAAAAAAATGCAAGTTGAATGCGCCGAGGATCGCCAATTTCCCCCATATCAAAAACCCTCAATGCGTCCGATTAGATTATTAATGCCAGTGAAGTGTGGTATGTGTCTTGAAGCAAGAGACCCATTGCTTGTTTTTTTATTACACTTAGGGTTTGCAGCTTAATGGCTGGAAGTATATGTCTCTGAACGCTGCGTTAAAGGAATAATGACACGTTTCACAGCATTAACTCCACACAGAATGACACTTTGGTTTCATTCGATATGGATAGCTCAAGGAAGCATTCGTAGCTCGCGTTTATCAATGATGTACGAACTAATGCGAACGATGGGCGATGGTTCCCCTCACAGTTGCTACTACTAACGCAAACATTCCCTAAGCCAACTCTTTTTGAATAGTAACAGAACTTTCTTTCTCAGTCCACTTTCATGAGTTCTTGAACACAAAATTATATTTACCAAGAATATTCATACCTAGCAATTAGTTTGAAAAAAACTTCTTTTATCTGGTTAGCAATGAAAGAAAAAGAAGTAAGCCCAAATTAAACGAGAGGAAATTCAGTGAATTAATCTATGCCATCCGTCATTTCAATTAAGTGTTACCACTGGTAAGAATGTTTGATAACGCTAATGCAAAGCTTATAGCATGTACATTTTCAAGTTATTTACTTGATACATTAACAAAAAGATTCGATTAATTTGAAATGAAATTAAACCATAAGTTCCATAAACCATTCGTATGTTGGTTAAGTCTTCTCGGGTCTTCCACTAGGTGAGATATTTGTTGGCCGACGTTTCGACGCCTACCATCATCTTCAAGCTAGCCCTAGGGCTAGGCACAGTATACGCTGGGAAAAACCAAATCCTACAATATTCGTGTTTTAAGTAATTTCTTTAACATCACACCTCCGAAAACTAAAAATAAATATCTAAAATATCTGCATTACACAACACATACCGTTTACTACAGCTGAAATTGACACTCAACCGCAAAAGGTGACCTGATTTCTGTCTACAATTACCATGGGCCCCCCCTTTCTTTGACCTTTCCCGTCAGTGACACGAGTGAACCCTCCCAGTTCCCAAGAAGACATAGCCATTTAATTTGAAGTCCTCTAGCCACCTTATCCGACACTCCCACAATCACTGCTCAACCCTTTGTCTCCGCAAACATTAAGGGAATTGGGTCCTATTGTCTCAAAAATAGCATTCATCACGCTTCAAAAACAAAAAAAATACGTTGACGAAAGCCCTCAAAGTATATATGTCGCAACGAATCCAAATGTCTCGATTCGTAAAAATGGAGCATAAAAGGGAAATCAATGTAGGCTGAACAGTTTCAGATTGGAATGAATCAAGCAACGCCGAATTAACTTTGACAGCCCCAAGTAGGACGGAAGCCAAACTACATCTCAAACTACTGACGTTGCGACATAAATTCTTTGCGGTCTTTCGTAAGCATATTTTTGTGTTCCAGAAGAATGATGAATGAAATGCTTCAGACATTGTAAATGAGAACAGTAAAATTATCCAATATTTCAATATTTTAAGTCTAACGCTTTCCATTAGAGTATTACAGACGAGATATTTTACGTGCTGTAAACTTTAGAAATTTAAATTTAGGTCTTTCGTAAGCATATTTTTGTGTGCCAGAAGAATGATGAATGAGATGCTTAAGACAATGTAAATGAGAAAGTGAAATTATCCAACATTTCAATATTTTAAGTCTAACGCTTTCCATTAGAGTAGGTATTACAAAAGAGATATTTTACGTGCTGTAAACTTTAGAAGTTTAACTTATTATAATCGGCCTCTGGAAAAAACTGTCATGTCCCTACAACTCCTATCCTCTACAACTGCTGCAATTAAAATCCCACTGACGAAAAACTACAATCCACAATATCACAATTTCAATATAACGTTCATTTTTAGCCGAGAAGAGATATTTTATGTTTGAAGCGAGTTCTTCCAACAGAACTTCAATAGTTGACATTTCTCACTTTCATTATCATAGGAAAATATTTTTACGACACATAAAAGTTAGTTGGTATCTTTGGTTACCAAAGGCTCTGGCAGTAAGCCTTTGTTAACGTTATTGACGGCCATTGCCGTTCAAGGATTCAACACTTATCCATACGACATACTTAATGATAATGTCAAATGATATAAGCCTCTGGAATGCGGTGATGGTGGTTCATGTACTCGACTCGAACTCGAACTTAATCTGAGCAAATGTGCGGCGGTACATTTCTTGCGGAGGTCGTCCAACTATCCCCGTGTATATGCTGTGGATGGCGTTAAGATAAAGGCGACAGATGAAGTTAAGTATCTGGGAGTTACGATAACCTCAAACCTATCGTGGGGAACACATATAAGAAATATTTGTGGCAGAGCTCTGAAGAAGCTAGGATTCGTCAAGCGTATTGTGGGAAGATTCTCAGATGAAAAAGTAAAAGAGAGGTGCTATTTCGCACTCGTCCGGCCACACCTTGAATATGCAGCAAGCATATGGGATCCGGTGCAGAAAGAATTAATTCGGGAACTTAATAAAATACAAAGGAAAGCTGCGCGATTCGTAAAAAACTGCTACGGGCGTACAGACAGCGTTACGCAGATGTTAAACGAATTAGGCTGGGAGCCGCTAGAGACTCGGAGGCTGCGCGCTAGGCTTAGATTACTTGAGCAATTGAGAATAGATATCTTTCAGAGCGACACGGAGAACATCATATTAGAACCCCACTATATTTCCAGGTCCGACAGAAACGATAAATTAAGAGAGATATTTTGCCGAACGGATAGGTATGGGAATTCGTTTTTCCCCCGAACAATAAGGGACTTTAATAAATGCAAGGCGTAATTTCATAGAGCGTTTCCTTTTTATATGTAAACGGCTGGTGTCCTAACACCCCCCGCCACACGCCTATTGAGGCGGCTTGCGGGGTAGTATGTAGATGTAGATGTAATAACTTGAATATAAATTAACTAGACCTTTGGAATACAGAAGGTGCGATTGTGGTTCATAACTCTAATATAAAGTAATTTATCCACCTCTTCACGAGTATTCCCAGTGATAATTATTCCCACTATACCGACTTAATACAGTTATTAAATTATATGGATCGTACGAATGAATAATTTGAACTTCATGGCTGAATTCTGCTAATGAAAGAGTGTGGATGTGGATGAGAATTAGCTTCCATCATCACACACATCATGTTACATCCAGCGATGTACATGTACGAAAGGAGTGTGCTTTGTTGGCTTGGCCATGTTGAGAGAGTGGATGACAAACGAGATTTATGAACAGAGGAGAGAAATGTAGGGGACCGATAATGTCATGGGTGAATGTGGTGGAAGAGACTCGGATGATGAGGAATATTAGGAGTTCAAGTACAAGTGAGCGAGTATGATGCAATGCATTAACGTACCTAATAGAAGCAAAAAAAAGTAAAGAGAGTCCAGTGGGGAGGAAATTATTATAGCATAATCAGATTTACTGGCCTATCACCGAGAATAAACATTTTTTCACTGTGCATACCCCGAAAGGTAACGGCGTGATGGGTAACGATGTATCCCTTGAAAAAATGGAGGACACTCACAAGAAAAGTCGGCGTTTTGACGTTCATGCCGTCTCCTCTCAAGAGAAAACACTTTAAAAGGAGGAATATTATTATAGAAGACTTAGGAACAGGAGAACTCGAATGAAGCAGAGCATGAAGGTGGCAGACGTAAAAGGAGGGAGGTCAGGATACGGAATCATGGAGGAAATTATTAAATGGAGCCAGTTTTATAGATCTAACTAAGCTTTTTGACAGTGCCTACCCCGAAAGTAAATGGCGAGATGGGTATGTATATATGTTCTTTGAATAGTTAATGACCACTTTAATAATATTTTGGTTAACTTATGGAGGTTTGGTCATGTCTTTTTGGAAAAAGGAAGTTGAATTTCTTAAAAAAGACATGACCAAACCTCCATCAATTACCAATGTATGTAAATATGTATGCATATATGAGTTCTTAGGGCCAGTTTCACCAACTCGGATAATACAATTAACTCGGATAATTTTCCGAAAAACCGAGATAATGCAATGTTCCTGTTTCACCAATAGCATTATCTCGGTTTTGGAGCATTATCTCGGTTAAAAATTTTACTGGCGATTTTCCTCGGTTAAAAGCTTATTATCCGAGATAACCCGTACCTACACCGGAGCACATCGTAAGTTATGATATTATTTAATAAATACATAATTGTTTATTGTTGCAATTTAACCTCTCAGGGTATTAGTACCATTTTGCTTTAATTGAGAAATGCGTTTGTAGGCTGTACGAGGCGAAATGTATGGACGAAATTAACTATAAAGTATTTCTAGCGACGAAAGGTAAACAAGGGAAATCCCTCACTTCGTACTTTATGAATAACTTTCAATAGTATATTTTAGCAATGTATGTAAATATGTATGCATATATGAGTTCTTAGAGGTCAGGGTGTACTGCAAAAGAGACATGTGGCTGTATACCAGGTAAACTCAAGACGAAGACAGGAAACTGAAAAATTTTCGTAAAAGCATTCATCCAGAAAACAAACACACAAACGCGGAGTGGAAACCCGAAAAAATGAGCCGAACTGGCAAAGTTTCGTTTTCCGCGATTCTTTTGATTTGAAAAAAATAAAACAAACAAAATTCGCACGCCAGCCATCTGCTCCGTTTCCATAACTGTGAAAGAGGCAAAGAGAGATTTATGAGATAGTGATAGTGGAAATAGGAATGTTCTACATTTACAAACGCCATTGTCTCTCTCTCTCTCTCCCCCTGCCTCGTCTCTTCCTTTTCGTTACATCACGCGGCGTACATTCGGCCTGATAAACTTGGCGGATTTCCGAAAAAAAAAATTCTTCCACCCGAGCCCATTTTTACAAAGCCCTCTGAGGATAGAGAGAGAAGCGATCCTTGATTACGAGACCATCTGCACGAAGGAAGCGGGTTGTGTTTCGGCGTTTGTTACGCGATGGGCTTTGCTCCGAGAAAGGGGTGTTTAAAGCGGAGGAAATTAGAGAGGCACGGAGGGACGGAGAGATGTGAGAGCAAAGCGGCAAATGGGCGGTGAAATGGAAGGTAAGTGCCCGAAAGTCTTTGAGCGAGGAAGAGAGGCGAAGATTAAGAGCACGCTAATGTAGTGGAAGAGATCGCAATGAGAGTGAGAATGCCGCAAAGAATAAAAGAGGGCTGAGATTCGGGTGGTATTGTTTCTCGGCGATTTATTACGACCCCGCACTCCTCGGAGCTTAACGACCGCTGTGCTCCAATGATCTGATCTAATGAGAGCGATATAGAGTTGGAGCAGTGACAAATTATGATCAACCCGCAAAGAATTTCCAGCTGCTGCACACATCCAAAGCGAGAAAGGCATTTAGCATCGAGAAGATAAAACTGAATGAAAAGGAATAAACTAACCCAACACCAATGAACCCACTTCTGGAAAAATTAGTATCAAGACCGTTGAGTAACTTTTAAAAAGATGCAGCAGCTTCTTCATCTAATTGTAAGCAGAACTATGAGCGCGAGGTGAAAGAGAGTCGATATATGTTTTCGCACAAATATGGAGACATAATTGAACTCAAAGAGAGATAGTTTTATATAAATAGTCATAAAAACTTCAGAAAGCTGATTTCTTTAAAATTAGTCAGTTTTCGTATATTTTCTTCGCTTGCTGTATCCGCTTAAATTCAAAGTTATCCTTTATCCGTTGAGTAAATAAGTAACGAAAAATTCGCGTTGTTTAGAGAGGAAAATCTGAGCTACTCAAAAATTCGAACATAAAACCGAGCATTGAGAATTGTTATCTTGCTAGCAGGAATAAATTATCACGAAAAAAACACTATCGTGTCTAAGCGACATTTTCTACCGAAACAATGGAGATGCAGGTGCAAGGATAAAAAATTAAATTGTAAGATTGTTTACAATTGAAATAATCTAGAATATTTCAACATATACAGAGCGAAGTTTTTCCCAAATCAGTTTTACAGGGAAAAATGCGTTTACCGGACTAGTTGTCGTTGTTTAAGAACTTAAAATAAAAATTATAATATTTCTTTATTTGAGAGAGATTAAAGTCCGCTAGCATCAATACAAGCCAATCACATACCTTTTAAGCGTATTTTATGAAATAAACAAAATATACTGATTTTACATTTGCAGATGAAAAAGGCGTCTGTATACAGCTATCTTATATGAGGTGACCATAATACAACCATATACCTAAACTAAAGAAAAAGGATTTTGGGCATTGCCTGAAGCAAAAAAAAAATTAACCCGCTAATTTAGTAAAAAGGCGATTTTATTGACTACCCCTTAAAGCATACTTGCACCAAGCGTTGATGTCTCCAGCTCATTTTACCAATTACGGCATCATCAACTACCGAGAAATGATAAATTACAGGAGAAGTTAGCTCTGCAAATATTGAGTACCTAATTTATTTACTCCCTTATTAGATTTTTAACGTTTCTTATTAAAAACGTTAATTTAGTTATTTAAAACTCGCAAATGGCCTGAAACTACCTCTGGGACACTCTAAAATTGTTTTTCATTGCCACCTGGAAGCCTGCAGAGTTGAAGGTACTTCATAGTAGACATAGTGCTAGCGAATATATATAATATAATATATTCGCTAGCGCTATATATAGCGAATAATAGCACGAAGAAAAAAGGAGTTCATAAATGAGAAAGCAATAACGACGGGGACCTTGTATGAGATTGAAAATAAAAACTGGCGTCATTCGTAACATGGAGCTTGCCGCTGTATAGGGCAAGAAATCGACTCTGAGAAGAGAGAATGGGCTGTAAAAGTTTGAGATGTTAATGTGGATGAGAACTACGACTGTGCATTGGACCGAATTGAAGACGAACGAGGAAGTACTCGGCATGGTGGAAGACGAGAGTAAATTAGGAGAAGGCCGAGTAGGTGGTTAGAACAGGTAATGAGATGCGAAGATATGCTAACGGTCGTGATAGAGGGGAGGATGTTGGATAAGCTGGGAGCAGAAAGAAACAGATGGGATTTATAGAAGGGCTGACAAGAGGTAGGACGCATGTCAAACTGAAGAATTAATCAGTGTAAGAAGAAAAAGACCTTCGGTTCTAAAAGATTTGTACTTATTGGTATTCCTACTTCCATCCAAATCTACTTTAGCTTTAGATGTCCTTAAATAATAATAATGATAGAAATTAAAATTTTTACGGTTAACTTTCTCACATGACTAAAGTGTGCACGGAATATATTCTTTAGCTATGTACTCGGAAGCAGAAGCCGAAAATGAATTTAAAGCTAACTGACGGCTAAATTTTCTTCTATGAATAATGGATAACGGAAAACCTCAACCACGAAGTGTTGAGGTGATAAAGATTATTAGCTACCACGATCATAACCCTTCTCGTCAAGGTAATGATACTTTGAAAGTCGGAATGCGGTCCGATGTGATAAAGATTCAAAAGGCAAGTAATCGTACATAGTAGTACAAAAATTCTCCTCCGGATTTATTTAATATCTATTGTTTTTAAGTGACTTGCGCCATCTTTGCACTAAAGTGAATCCCATTAGTAATTTTAGTATGCCTCATTGAAATTTGGCAGATCTAATGAAATCTAATCTCAAAGGCAGAGTTAATGAAATTAGATAAGTTGTATAGAAATAGCTAACTTATTTTGGGTCTCTTTCAAAGAATTTATTATAAATGTAATACCTAATATTATACGACTGATGACACATATATTAGGTTATCATTTTCGTTTAGTTTCTCCTACGTTATTTCATGGCTGTTCCTGTCGTTCCTCTTATTAACGATAGTAAATGAGGAAATTAAAATTACGCTAATAATCCGAATTAAAATGGTTTCCGACGGAAAGAATCACAAATCAGTTCATAAATTTATTTTCCAGTTGGCATTAACTTTAATTGTCATTATTTAAGTAGCACATATCTCCCATGGGTGTAGTATAAATCAGGAGAGCAATCTAGTCAGTGATATGTAACATTCTCTTTAAGAATTAAGCCCTAAAAGAACATATTTTCTTGGTACAAGATACTTTTGCATTACGATAATATTAAACTTTATTTTAATGATAATTGATCTTCAAGTCCCATGATGCGCAATCCAAAGTACATAAATTCAACTCCCATATTTACTCTATAGTTTCACATTGACATAAAGAAAGCAGTATATTAGCCTTTGCTTGGGGCAACCTAATTTCAAGCAGGATGTTTGACGAATTATGGCAAAGAGGTGTGGTGTAGCCTTAGGGAAGTCCATTAAAATGATGGGTTGCGAGTAGCAAGGAAAGCTGGATGATTCGCATCCGAACTGTATCGGCCAAACAGAGGAAAGAACCTTGGCCGTTCAACCGGTTGTTCAAAATACGCGATAAGAATCACTTCTAAACGATTTTTTACCATTGAAAGTTCACTATAATTTCCTTTGGAATTTTCGCATAGGAGGAATATTTAAATACTGAAAAAATGAGAGAGGGCCTCTTTTAAAATGATGGATGGCTCATGCGCGAAGCATATGATGATCACTAAATGGTTTGGTACGTCAGTGATAGATGCCTCTGGGAAATACTGAGCATTTTTAGGTCAACGTTTCACTCGCGTTATAACAAGCGTCTTCAGAAGCACAGAAATTTATCTCCTTTTAGAGTCTTCGCTCCTGAAGACGCTCTTTGCAACGCGAGTAAAACGTTGAGCTAAAAATGCTAGGACCGCAGTAAAACTGGAAAGTTTCATCAGCATCCGACAACAGCTGCGATATCCTACACTCTAGCTAATATTCTAATTTTATTGAAAAATGTATGCTGTTGTAACAAGCGTGTAGTAAATATCGTAAAAAAAAGTGAAGCAAAAACTTTTTATTTTTTCCTGAAATTCTCATTAATTAGCAAAGTCTTCAACCTGATTAGCGTTTTCACGCCGTACTCTGAAAATGGCTTTACAGCCGAAGGTTTGTTTCGCTTTTTCAGAAAAATTAATACGGTTATTAATGAATTTATGCTTAAAAGCAATTGAGAAAATATACGAACTACCTCAAGTTAAATTTATAACGCGATATATGAGTCAGCATAGACTCATTTGAATAAAGTCTCCATGGAGCTCACAGCCTTACCATATCCCATGGAAAATCCATGAGAAAAGTGAACCGGTGCCCCATGAGGTAAGTGGCTGATACATAGATATTTTTGGAAATATTTAATTTTTTGTCATAATTAGGCCGAATTCATTGAATTTTATGAGAATTGATGACTTCCATACAATCGAAAAGCAGACATTCTCGCAAACTAGGACAAAAACAGTCTTGATATGTAGGCCTTTTTCAGGGAAACGATATAAAACAGAGGGCGTAACAAGAAAAAAAAACTCGGCAGAGGAGACACAAGTGTCATTCAAAAACTTTCTTACGAGACGATCCCTTTGCATATTTTTTCCCCTCCGTGCTCAATTCTCGAATTCCTCCCGTCGGCCAGTAAGTCATCCACCCCGGTAATTAGACTGTCATACGATTGTTCGAGAGCAACCTCCGACGTGTATTTTTCCTTATCTATGAAAACAATGGAAGGGATCAGTCAGCATGAAAAAGCGGAGGAGGGGAGAGGGAAAAGAAAGAGGGGACGTGAGGGGAGGGAGGAGAAAGAGGGGAGGCAGGAGGAGGGGCAGGTTGGAAAAGGAGAGCGTGAGGTTGGAGTGGGAGGTCGAGGACATGGGTGAACGACGGTGAGGAAAAAACTATGTATGCACATTTGAAGGGGCACCGGGCATAGCTGAGTGACTTCGTCCTGATACGTATATTAACCGCGGCAGCGTTTGGCTAATAGCACACGGGCCCAGAAGAGGTCCTTCCGGTGTCAGGTCAGGGGAGGGCAACGGTCAAAGTGGCAAGCATTGGGAATATAGGCGGAGGGCCAAGATGGTCAGGTGAGGTAGTGGGTGTGAGGGTTACTTTGTTGATACACAGAAGGGGTGTGCCGAGTGAGCAGTCTTTTGTTTTAATCCTCGCCGTAATCTGCCCATCTGGTATTGCCAGAGCCAAGGTTACACGTGGTTATGACTGGGATGATGGACTTCCGCTCCTGACAAATTAGGTGAAAATAGGAATGCTATATAAGACGCTGATTAGTTTTTAGAGGGCTATTCTTGGAAATGACGACCCACGCAGATTGACGACAGATTGGCATCTAATTTCGGTTCGAAGGAATAGGAAAAAAAAAGGAAATAAAAATAAAAGCTTAGTAAAAGATGGAAGAAAAAATTAAGTCGAGTCAAACGGCCGAAAAGGCGATGAAATGCGCACATTCTACTGGGCAAAAAAAACTATATCTTTCCTGGATCATCTTTCTGGATAAAATACGCTTATTTTCCACGGGAGTGACCTTTAACACACACACTTCAACGATTCCTAGCAATGTAGGTCGGTGTATTAAGGTAAATATATAAAAACCGAACACCCGAAGTAGGTGTAAGGTGGTAGGGAAAGTAATAAGACCAGACTTTTAAGTCAATCAATATGTATCCGCAAGGAATAAGTGAACTTATTTAATTGGAATTTAAAATCTTTACGCACTAGGACGGGTTGTAAGCTGTACGCTGAAAATTATCGAAGAAGCTATACAACTTAGAAGTATTAATTTCAAAGTTGTAATAAGTTGCATTGCTACGCAACGTTTCAACAGAGGAACAAGGATGTATCCGACTTGGGCTAAGCATGAAGGGAGAAAAGTATATTTCCCTTGGGATCAGCTGAAGAGCATGTTAAGATCAGGCGACTAGGCAGATTCGTTGCATTCTACATACCGTTGCATTTCAGACGCGATCAGTGCGTCAGAACTACCTCATTCTTTACAAGATCGCCTCTCTGAAGCGCACAGCAGTACCATATTCTAAGGAAAACTGTTTCTATTTTTGGGAAATATCTCGCAAAGTTGTGCAATATATGGCTGATATTTTGGTATCATAACAAAGATGAGATTTTTCTCTCTATGTTGAAATCAAATTTATTTCAATTAAGACGCAGTGAGAATCATTTTAACTACCTTAAACATTCAAAGCTGGCCACGCTCAGGGCTACGAGGACAAAAGTGAAATTAATAGGGTCAGCTCAACCACCCTGTCCAGCCCTTAATGATGAACAAAGTAAATCTGAATAAAATGATTCATAGGGCATGGTAACTGAAAAACAATCACACGGCACTTGGAATACAATCGGAAGCAAACATTTTTGCATCTTTCCAGGAACAATTATGGGCGGAAATGCATACCAAAGAGAATAATCGGTGAAAGATTCGTGACATTATTCTAAGAAAATTGTATTTTTGGCAGTGGAAGGCGGAAATTGCCTTGAAGGACTTCTTCACCTCAAATTTCGCTCTTATCAGAAATTCAAAAAAGAGAATGACCAAGTTTTATTTAGCACAAAGCTTTTTTAAATCATCTACAAAACAAATCAATGGACGCTGATACCTTTTCTTCTCCTTGGAAAGTATTTGCATCTTCCTGAAACTTAAAAGTTTTTAAATTCCATAAATTTCCATTTCTCGTTTTAAACAGATTCGGACCCATCTCATCAGGCACCAAAACTTCCATTACAGAGGCAAAACTACACACTCTTACGTGTGCGATATCTCATATATTACTTCGTACTGGTACACCACACTATCTATCATTTCAATGAGTTGCACCGTGTAGCTTGGCTGCAAAACCTTTTATTTCACCTTCAATTTTTTCTTGTAAGTATAAGGTATATTTGTCTATTTCGGGGAGGAGACTAACGACTGGGTCGTTAAAGCATTGTTAACTGATGGAGAATAGAATAAATAGCAAATGGGGTCATTTTGGTATTGGGTAAAGCCGCCAGACAAACGCCAACCTCTTAGTACCAGGCGTAAGCCAAACCAGCAAGTAAGCGACCCGTTGCAAGTCAGGATATATCGATAATGCCGGTCTCGGGGGCGGCGGCGGGGTAAAATCCTCGCCTGCAAATGTTGAAGTCTCGGGTTCGAGTCTCGCCTGAGTGGGTTTTTCAGCATCCTGAGCACGGATGTCAGCGATACCTTTGAAGTAATAAGTGTATGAAATGACTGTTAAGTCCTAATTTCGCACTAATCAAGACGTAACTATTATTTTTTCTTATTTCAATATGTTCCCATAGCCTCGTCAAGATGATGTCGTCGATGTATAGTCCTACATTCGCACTAAAAAGACTTAATTACTACCTGAATTTGAACTAATAAAGACTAAATAATTTTAATTTGTACATAGGTACGTATGTGTTTATATATACTTATATATGATTATGATAAAAAAATTGAATCACTGCATCACTTTATAAATAATATAACTGATAAACATGTATTAGCACCAGCCCTTCCATATTAAAGTTCCTCATGACGGTAACCCCGAAACAGGTTTTCCCCTGGGGACATATATTCCATTAATTTTTCATATTTTCCTAGCTAAAATTGTAAATCTTTATGAGTGGAATAAAATATGTTATTAATTTATTTTTAGTTGATATGATAATTATTATATTCATTACTAGGTATACTATGTTCCCAAAGCCTCGACGATGAACAGTACTGAGTTCGCACTAATATACACGTACTTGTTATTTTTATTATTTCAATATGTTCCCAAAGAGTCATCGATGCGTGGACCGCAGAATTCGGTCGCTGGGGCGGATATTCGCGGCGGAGCAATCGAGAAACGCGGAAGGAGTGCAAGTGGGGAGGGAGGGAGGAGAGAGGGCGTTTAAGAGAGGGGAGAGAGGTGGCTCTTGCGTGATAGGCTGCACTTAAAAAGGAGAGAGGGGGAGAGAGATGACGCGTGCTGTCGCGTGTTCGTTCTTTCGTATTCGCGTACGCGCTGCTCTGAGCGAAGCTTAGACGAGGCGATGAATGAAGGAAAGCTCCCCCCCCCCCCCCCAAAGGCATCGGGAACTACGATGGTAAGGGGGAATGGGGAGGGGTTTTTTTTGGAGAAGGACCTCCACAGAATTCTAAAACGAGCCCACTCGCAGGAATAATTAGTCCAACATTCGGTAGGTTCACCCCTTCACTGCTTTGGGTGTAAAAATAATTCATGTCTACTTATCGTACTGAGCCAAGTGACCTTAGAACAAGTACCACGTATGCCATTAAGTAAATCACAGCCCGCAACAAGATAATACGAAGTGAAATTAATATATTCTATATGTATAGAATACCAATTACATTGTATAGTACAAAGTTCAAAGCGAATACATGCACAATATTTTAGACAAAGAAAGAATTTAAAAAAAACAAATAGCAGGACGACCATTGCACTGTAATAAGATATTATAATATATGTTAAAAAATATTTCACTTTAAACAATCGCAGTCTACAGATAAGGTGGCTAATTCAAGTGCAATACTCCGTCCGTTGGGGAGGGCATTCAACTGTGGACCCCAGGGTGCCATTTGTGAGAAGCTGGCTAATGCAAACGCCAGATTACCCTTCCTACTACCCTTCCTTCTTCCCAAATAATAGCTACAGCACGACATTACTACTCTTAAATTTGTTATCTAAATCACAAGTGATTATATTTTTGTGATTTAATAGGCCTCATTGTCAGTTTACTTTCTTATCTAATGTAAAGTGGCACTTCCTTAGACAACAACCATGACGCGATGGAAGTGCTTGCGCGTTCAAACGACCCCTAGAGCCGGATTGGCGGTAGACATTACTATATCTCCCGGTATGGCTACCCATTCCAGATAAGTGGAAGGGTAGGAGCCAGACGAAAGGTAGGTTCACTTGATGTTGTCATGTTAAAAATACCGTTGGGGAGCGGTGATAGGGAAGCCCATCCAACTATCATTACCTGAAAATGAAAGTCATTCAACAAGAATTGAATCCTAGCAATTACGGGACGCCGCCCACAAGGGTGGGTGTCGTACCCGGCATCGGGGGAACCCTTGCGCAAATCCTTGCGAAATCCTTGCGCAACAACTTCATCAGAAGATACAAGGAGTTCGAGGGATATAAAAAATAAAAGTAGGAAAGAGGGGTAAAAATAGGAACTTGGAATGTTAGAGCAATTATGAGGGCTGGGGAGCTAGAGAATATTAAGTAGAAAATGGAAAAGGGAACGTAGATGATTCGGGGCTGTGCAAGGTGACAAATGGAGGCAAATGGAGGTACAGCGGGGACTATTGGAGTGATAGTCACATGGTAGGTAATGCATAATGGGGGAGATGAAGTTAACTAGTTGTATGCTGATGAAGGTAGCTATGGTATTAAATTCAAAGTTGGGGAAGAGAGTAGTAAACATTGAACAGGTGAGTGACAGGATATTAGTGGTAGAAATGAAGGCCCGCCCGACGAACTTCATATTGGTCCAGGTGTACATGCCTACAAGTAACCCCAGGGTGGAATAAGTAATGGGGTGTACGAGCAATTAGAAGAGATAATTAGAGAAGTCCCGGGCAAGGAATAGCTTATAGTGAGCGACTGGAATGTAGTGGTGGGGAAAGGAAGGGATGGATTTGAAGTTGGAAGTTACGGGCTAGGTACAAGAAACGACCGCGGCAAGGGAAAAGATGAATTTTGGAGCAGAAATTGATTAGTAGTAACAAGCAATCGGTTTAAACGACACCCCAGGCGTAGGCACACATTACAAATGCAGGGGGATACAAGGAGATATCAAATTCATTACATCATGGTAAAGCAGAGTTTTAGGAAGAATGTTCAAACGTGCGCAGTTAACCGGGGGCTGATGTAGACTCGGATTATATCTTATTGTTAGCAACGATGTTTGATTCGAAAGCCTTTGTAAAAGTAGGAAAATGAAGAGGTGGAATGTGGAAGCATTAAAATGGTTGAAAAAGAAGGCATACCAGGAGCTAGGGAAAAGGAACAGGTGGAGCAAGAAATTGGGAACAATCGAAGATAATTGGGAAAGCATAAAAACAGGCATAGTAAGAGAGGCAGCAAAAACAATAGGATCAATGGAAACGAGTAAGATAAAGAAGCTATGGGTCACATACAAAATGATAAGGAAAATAGAGGTGAGGAAGAAGTGGAAAAACGTCGACATCGACCTAGGGAAGACGATGTTTAAGGAATTTAATAATTACCTCCGGCGAGTAAACAATCGGGCGAAGGAAAACTGGATGAAAGGACAATGGGAGAAAATAGAAAAGCTACATGAAGAGGGGTAAGTGAAAAAGCCTTACGCCAAAGTGAAAATTTTATCGGGTGGTAAGAGAGGGAAAACGATACCGAAGGTTAAGAACAATACAGGGAAGATTAATCAAAATGTAATATATCCAGTATAGGTGAAGATAATATGTGGAGGAGCTTTATGACAGCGGCAATAAACCTGTGAACCAGGGTATGGAGAATAAGAGAGCAATACATAAGGATAACCTTGTACTGGAGATAATCGACAGCAAAATAGAGAAGGCATTATGAGAGATGAAGGCAAGAAAAGCCGCGAGAAGAGGTGATATACCTTGGGAGTTACAGAAGAGTTTTAAGTACTAAGGGATGACGGTCTTTTTCGAACTTATTCGTAGGATCTACGAGGAAGGATTAAGGCCAGAGGATTTCGTGAAAAAAGTCTTGATACCTATCCCAAAGAAAAAGAAATCGTCAAAATGCGAGGAGCATAGAACAATTAGCTCGATGTCACATGCGGCAGAAGCATTGCTTAGCAATATCAATTAAAGATCGGAAAGTAAGGCAAATTACTACTTGGGCGATGACCAGTTTGGGTTCCATAAGGGGAGGGCAACTCGGAATCCGATTGTAATGATGAAACACTGATAGAAAGAAACACAGTATAATGAGGATTTTTTTTCTTGCCCGAGTTCGAAAAGGCGTTAGGCAGTGTAAATCGGGAAAAACTATTGCAGATACTGGGGAATTAGGAATAGATTAGCGGAATATAGGGCTCCGTCAGCTACCCTCACTTGTGCCCTATAGGAGAATCAGGGTGGTCAGTTATAGTCCACGAGGAAATGTAAGGGTGCTCGCTGTTGCCTTTGCTGTTTAATATTTATGCCAAGGAAATGGTAAGAGAGGCATGGGAATTGGGAAATGTGGAAATCAAAGCAGAAGGCCGGCTGATAAACTCGGTTAGATTCTCGGATGATCAGGCGTTGGTTAGTCGAACATCGATGGGATTACAAGCTTTAGTAGATGCTTTAGAAACCCAGTGCAGAAAAAAGGGAGTGAAGATAAATAATAAGAAAACAAAAGCAATGATATTCTCTGGAACAAATAAAGCGAGGCTGGTCGTGAAAATAGGAAGGCACAAACTGGAGCAAATAGATCAATTTTAATACATTGGTAGTACGCTAGAAGAAAATGGGCATAGTAGCAAAGGCATTAAGAGGAGAATAGAAATAGCGAAGGAAGCGTTCAATACTAGAAGGGATTAATGACGGGTACCTTGGGTAAGAAAATAAGGAAGAGCATGTAAAAGAGCTTGATATGGAGTGTAGCGTTTTATTGGGCAGAAATGTGGATTCTTGAGAAAGGAGGACGATACTAGGCTGCAGGCGTTCGAGATGTGGGTGTGAAGGAGGATGGAGAAGGTGTGGTGGACGGAAAGTAAGAAAAACGAGGACGTGCTTCGTATGGTGTGTGAGGAAAGGAAACTTCTGCATGAGATTACGAAAAGGCAAAGTAGGAGATTGGAGGATGTGATGAGGGGCAAAAGATCGCTTAACAATAAGATAGAGGGGAAGATGTTGGGTAAGCAGGGAAGGGGAAGAAAGAGAATAGGTTTAATGGACGGGATGGAAAAGGGTTGGACGTACGCTGTGATGAAGAAAGGGATAAAAGAGATCTTATTGATGAACGGAGACCTGAACATGTGAAAGTTAGGAGAATTATCCCTTACTTATTTTTAAAATCTGCCTTATCCGATAGGTCACCTAATAATAATCATAAATGAAAACTAAATTTGGTTCTTGACGAATCCTCTACACAATGCCGACAGTGGATATCTAATGTATCCATTTTTTGGGCCTCGGTAAAAATCTGTAATTTCTATCTTTAAATAGATACATAAATATTACTATGCGTACAAATTATATTCCTTTTCCAACTAAGCCACATATCCATAGTTGTGCGCATGCTCTCCGTCGTCGGTCGCCTTGCGTAGAAAATAAAACTCTTAAAGCTGAATTATGCCTCGAGAAACCAGAATTGCGAGTAAAATTAAATTAAATTGAGTAGAAATTTAAAAGTAAAAAAATGTAAATTGAATGTAGGCACACTTAATCGAATGTCCCTCGAACTAACATCAAACCGCATCTAAAAAGTATGAGTTTTAGAACCTCAACAAAATATTCAGGTCTAAAGAAACAGACAATCTAAGTAATACGCACTAAAACTTTCTCGGAAGGCAAATAATGCCTTTTAAATGAATATTGTGAGACTGAACTCCCTGGTTGACTTAGTGATCCTGAAATATGCTTATGTATTCCATTTACACGGAAATTTTGAGTTAATATAACAATTAATGGGGCTTATAATTTACTACCTTGTTCACCTTAGTAGCCAACTTCTAGTGATAACTACCGATCCCCTTCAATAAAGTATAAACTGCAATTCGACCAGCTGGAACTCCGTAAACTTATGTTATCGCCACACCGTATCACATTATTTGACAATAGAGTTTGGGTACAATCGTAAAGTTTTTGTATGTAAAAGAATCAGGGCTGATATTAGTCACTGAAAAAACAACACGACAATTTAACCTTCAGCCCTTATATAATTAGTAAATAACATAAAAGTTTCGACACCAAGAACTTTTTTGCTATAAAATAACAGAGAATAGAATATTTACAACGGGAAAATTTCCCAAATGCATTTTAGGAACTTACGTCAAGCATTTGAAGGCAGAAACTACTCCAACGAGGGAAAAAAAATTTAAAAATATGAAAAAAAATCACAAAAAGGCAACAGAAATAGAAACCAATAATCCAAACCAAGAGACGCAAGTGTCAGGAGATTTAGATTGACTTTCTCCTTTATGTTGGCTGAATGGCTTCTGAAAAACTTGTGACGTCGAAAAAGCCCATGAGGTGTCAGAATCGGAGGGAGAGGATATTCTCGTTTGACTCAAAATGTTGTGGTTGGAGAAAGTGAGGTGACTTATGCTCCTCTATCTCTCGAGAAATTTGGCTGAAAATTGAGGTAAATGCACTTTGAGATTTCAAATTGCAGCGAAGTTGAGCTATCTAATATCACGGTTTGTAGATATTGATTTCCCAGTCAATCCAATCAAAACGGTATATTACTTCATCTAATACGCGCGATCTAATAGCATTCAACTACAGGAAAGGAAAGCACATTGATGATTTTACAATACGAAACGGTTTTTCAGGTAAACAAAGTGCATTTTTGTATTTTTATCTCCAGACCCGACCGTAAATAATGGCATCAACTGTAGAGATGAAGAAACCTATGATTCCTGATACGGAAGCACCCTTTATCATTACGATAGTTCAAATACCATTCGCCTTTTACACTTGCTCCACATATTTACATCCAACATGGATTGTATAGAAAGAATGCCAGTCTACTACGTGTTGAGATCAAAATTAATTGATTTCCATGACAAAACTATTTCAAAAATGGGTACAAGCAAAGACCTTTCTGTCGAGGGCATACAAACTTATTACCTCTCAACAAATTTACCCAATTCCAATGACTGGATCTAGAAACTAAAGGCAGACCTTACTACATTCGACCTTTCAGTGGACCACAGCGCTTTCAGACGTGGTAAATCATTTAATTATCATTTAAATGATTTAACTTCATCGGTATGGTAAAACTTTGAAAGAAACTACCAGGTCAACTAAAAGAAAAACCACTTTGTCAAAATATAGCCATAAATTAACATATTTTCAGGATTGACAATGACGCTATAATTGTAAGTAAATCATCCAAACATATTATTTTAAACCAACACGTTCACCTTGGCTTCAACTTACAAAAAAAATGAATATGACTCTATGACAACGATTTCGGAGTTTACATTGTGTAAAGGGTGATTTTTAAGATCTTGTCCCAACGAAGATAATTGTGCTAGCTAAAAGTCAATGCATGCTCCGCAGTTTTGCAAAATTTTGGCTTTTCCGGTCCTTATTCTGGACATTTTCGGAACAAAATAATTGACAATAAGTCAATAAACCCCATGCAAAACTGTTGAAAACCATCATGCGCCCAATCTGCCAGTGCTGAAGGAATGAATGCTGGTAATAGATTGCCAAACATTCAGGATTTTTGGCGAAGGTTACGTTGCCTAAAAAAGCAGTCTCATACTGCTCTGGATTTCTCTAATATCTTGCCTAAATTACGATTATATCTTTCCGAAACCTTACTCTTAGGCTCTGTATTTTGAAGAAAGAAAATAATTGATAAAGTAAAGCAACACTTGTGACTAACACTAGCCGTATTCTGAAAAAATGCTCATTTTTACGTCGTTTCGCCGCTCCGTAGTGCGACACTCACGGACCCCGTTTTCACAATAGGGGCAGTAAAGGAGGAAAAAAAAAGACGGTAGCAAGTCGTGACGTGCTTGTACTTGCAAAGTATTTCCGTATATCCAAAGCAACCGTATACCAAAGGATGTTTGCGAGGAGTATTGACGATGGAGGCTGTGCTAGTGGTATTTGTTACAAGAAAACTAAGACGGGCGAAAAGGTGGATCTCTATACTCACGTCCCAGTCATACAAAGGAGGATGATTCGTTCGACAACTTTATCCTCCATTGGAAACGATTTTGACGCGATGCATCCACACAAAATTCAATGATTGACAACAATCATAAGATAACCCATGAATCCTTGGGAACAAAGCATGTGATCAACAAATGAGGCAAACAGCGTCGGTTCTCCCTCCCTGCCGTAGCTCCGGAAACGCAGGCTTCGTTAAAGCTGAAAGATGGGAAACAGCGACGGAAACGCAGCCTTCATTGGGGATCTCGCTTCTAAGCGCGAGGCAGCGCGAAACGGATGCATGAAATCGTAGCATATAGCCCGTTTCACACGATATTTGATCCAGCACAAAGCCTAGTGTGCTATCCGGTACTTGATATTCAGGACAGAATTCCGTGTGATTTGAGCCATCCTAGGTTTCTCACTATCAGAAAAAAAACAGAAGTGGTATGAACAAATGAACAAATTGAATCAAACAGAGAGCGAAATGAGAGCAGAATTAGGAGGGAGGAGATCGACAGATATGGGATGAATGGAATGGATCGAATTAGGGAACACATCAGCGTAGCATTAGACGTATTTGAGAGCCGAAAGACCGTTCGGAGCAAGAGAGAAATTTTTAAGGCATGCAATGACGAATTTTATTTAGTTGAGTTGTCCCTGACGGAACTCGTGGAGAGAAAAGTTTAGATGACCTATAGCTTTCATTCAATATTTTATTGTAAAACTTACTATCCAGAAGGGCACGGCGGTAGGCCAGGGAGAAAATGCCTAAAGATGACTAGATAAACATATATCGAGTGAGTAGCAGCGGAACTTTAAATGGCAGTGCCTAATTATATTGAGGAAGAAATTTATTGGTCATTCAAGGAGTATGCTAGAAGAAAATATGGCAGCATTCGAAACTTGGGAGCAGTTTTCAAGGACCGAACCATATTTCATTCATATCGATGCGTATGTCCACCAAAATGTTAAAGTAATCAATCTATGGCAGTCGGCGACCAAAAAGACTGTCGGGAGATTCTTATTTCCTGTTAAATTCACGGCCTGAAAATTTCTAATACCTTAAAGGAGGTATTGGACGCGCAGATTTCCGAAGGTGAATATCTCAAAGCGACTGTAAAAGAAAACGTATTTGGTCAATAGCTACTAGATATATCCTGCTGAGAGCGAGCAGCAAACACTAGCACCGAATAATTATTTTAAAAACTCAAGTAGTTCAGCGAGTATGACAGCGATCATTCTTTTTAGCCAGCATAATGGTTCAGTACCACACGATACTGGAAAGATATCACCCTAGCGGGACCCACAAAATTGTGCTGGATCGAGGATAGAGTGAAAGAGGCTTAAACATTTCGCTCCATTACCATTTTCCTTTCACCATCAACAAGCTAGCGGCTAATTTCCGAAAATTTGAACTATTCTTTCAAATATTTTGTGTGTCTACTGTTCAACCTAGTACCTGAGTCAAATTTTTGACTCAATGAAAGAAGGGAATTGCTAACATATATAAATAACACGAGATAAATCTGTAATATTTTTTATAAAACGACGTTAGTACAAAAGAACTCTTTGTATGAGGCGATATCTCGGCACCTTGAGCGTTTTAGGGCGACCTGAGAAAACCGATATATCGGCACCTTGAGATTCTTAAGTTTAAATCGAAGTCTCGGAACGAAAGGATTCAGAAACGGGGACCCTCGTTCGGCGGCGATCGGACAGGGGAGGAAAGCATATAAGTTAAACTCAAAGAAAGGCCTCTTTGTAATGAGTACTCACGTTTTGCCGTTCCGCCTCCGCCTCTTGGTGGCGTAAACCGTTCCCAGCTGGTTCATGGCGGACGCCGTGGTGCTCGCAGTCGATGACGAAGGTGGGGGTGGTGGTGGAGGGGGCGCCAATCCTGGCGGCGGGAGCAGGTTGGGCGCAGCGAGGGGCCCGCCGATTAAGAGCACTCCTCCGCCCCCGGGGGCAGCTGAGAGGCCACCCCCGCTGACCACGTCGCCTCCCGGGCCCCCCGCCGACACTTCACCTCCATAGGGCACCACGGAGCATAGGCTGGGGGGTACGAGGCATCTGCCGCCGAAATCCGTCTTGATGATTCCTTTCCCGCCGGAATACCCTTCCTCGTCGCTTCCCGCCCAGACGCCTCACTCCCGCTTACACCGCTAAGGGTCTACTGTACCTCCTCTCCAGGCCGCGAAATGAAGGCTTTGGCGGCGTCAATGAACACGCATAAAATCGAATGGGAGAAGTCTTTTTACTTGGGAGAGCACCTTTTGAACTTCACAGTGGTGGGAACTTAATGGGGTTCAACTACGATAAACTATTCTCTCCCTTCACGACTTTCCCAGTCCTCTTTGCTTCTTCCGCTACCACACTGAATGAAGTCCGGACAGCGTCGACGAACACGCGCGTGCCAAACGGGGGAGTGTCTTCAAAGTGCCGTATCGTTTCAATGATGATAAAATGACAGCCTTACTTTCACGATTTCCCCTGTCCTCTTCCTCCCTCTACTTACTGTCTGACTAGCCTCTGCTTCGACCACCTTCGTCCAGCGATCGGGTTCCGTCGAAAGAGACGGGATTCCTCCAGGACTGGGCTTCGGGGTCCTGGACTTAGTTCCTCCGGGGCATGGTCGCTCTCCTTTGGCTCCACGAGGATCGCCGGCTTTCCGTCTAAAAGTCGGCGAGCGGCCAATTTACGGAAGAGACAATGCGATGCCCTCCATCACCTAAGAAGGAGAATCAATGAGAAAGAAAATAGTCATTAGATACTTGTGGGAGGTTAAGAGAACATTGGAAAATGGAGAGATTTGAGCATACGTCTGTTCAGATTAAACCATATGGGAATGTGTGTCCTCTTCACGGGGAAAACTCTCTCTCTCTCCCCTCAATTTTGTAACTGATGCAACAAGTCTCAATATATAGGCATAATTTTTAGTACAATTTTGTTCAACATAAGCTGGAGACTCTTTCGCCTGTTATTTACCCTATTTTACGATAAGATGATACGTATGCATTATAACATTTGGTAAGACTTGGATTTTCTCCACAACGACTACCCTATACATGCCACGGAAAATTTTAAGAAAATACTATTCCTAACTATGGGTCTTGTTCATTTATATCTAGGAATCGGCAGAAGAACAGAAACTATAAACTCCAGAAAACATGGATCTGAAGCAAATATTACACCATTTGTTCCAATTACTCATGAGAAAAACTTAAGAAAAAAAATTAAAAGGGAAAATAGAAACATTTGGATCCCAAACATAGGTAGCATATTCGTCATTTTAAGTGGAAAAACAAGTTTTGAATACCTACTAAGAAATCGATGGATATAGTGAGTTTTAAGTTATCGATCTGTGTGAAAGGACCTCGAAGACGACATATACCACAGGTATCTAATGAGTTCACTTTTTCTAACCTGTCAATGTGAAATAGGGTACATGCATTGCTACATTATTAATTGCTATACTTTATCAGAAGAGACATTCCTTGTGAGTTGCAAAGCCACGTGTTCAAAAGAATTACCCAAAACCTCCTAAACAGCTGTTGTAGATCAAAGTATGATGGAAAAACTATCGTATTATATACTCAAGGCCTTAATTCTTGACATCTTAATTGAATTCTTGACACTTATAAACAATGCCGATACGGAGTGGAATTGAGAAATAGTTAAAGATGCTCGGTTGAATACGAAAATTGGAAGAAGAAAAACAAATGCAAGAACAGAGTGAATACAGATCGAAAATATACCGGTGAATTGAAAGTATACTTGTTAAATATCGTAGGCTATTTTGTAATTAAAGGAAATCCCGGAGTCAACGGAAACTTTTGAGAGATTTGTTTGAAGTAATTCCATACTGTGTCTTATAGCTATCATGTAAAATAAGGTGCACATATATACTGCATCCAAGATGTCACAAATCATCATATAAGGATTCGCTTGCTTTTCACAAGACTCCCATTATAAACACCAGAGCCTAAACTATCTATTGAAGTAATTTTCTGACGGAAGTGAGTAACGAGCACAATGAGTTATCAAATATTCGAAAGACCCATTTTACTCTAAAAAGAAGCACATTCACGTTGTAAATTTGAAGAAAAAAAACAGCCGCAACGATGCCCAACTTTTTCAATTATTTTGTATTCGGTATTATTTTGCTCAAACACCTGATGATTCAATTTCAGGTCCATCACACACTTGATAAATAACAGGTTCTGACACACATCATCACACTGGGATTTATATTGCGACGTTAAAGTACGCGTATTCTTTTAGAGAATCTGTGAAAAAAAGATAAAATGCAAATAGTGAAACTTTAAGGGACTGACATCTACATAGGTACATATTCTTTCAGGAGCTCTAACCACTAGGTATTTTCTACAAGCAAACAGAATTACTCCCATATAATTATTTTAACAAAATCAAGGGAAGTAATGCATTCAGAAAAAAGAGCTGATCGATGCTTAATTTGCGTTCTCTACATTATATCTTTTCCAATATAGCAACGAAAAAAACATCCAAATAACATGTAGGAAAACTTTTACTCTCTTGAAAAAACCTAAGTCTGTTTATCGTGGAATTGAAACAAAAATAATAACAGATGCGAAACTAAAATAATAACATGGGATGGGTCTAGTTCATGCATGGTAGGTTTCAAAATTATTACTAAGGTGGAATTCACAGTGTTTTAATATGATAACCGTTTCAAAACTTGGAAAATATAAATTTACCAAGCTATTTTTGAGAGCTTGATAGTCGAATTTCACGGTCTATGTGTCACAGAAATGCATAATTATGCTAAAAACTGAGCAGTGACACATATAAAACAGATTAAAAATTTAAAAATATACTTAAAATTGGGACACAAAGGCGTTAGTACACCTACTTGGTACCAAACGTCAACGAATCATTAATTTTAAGCAACGGCCTGCCATGATGGAAACATCGCTTCCCGTTCGAACACCGTAGTTAAGCATAGTTGGGCTCGTCTTTAGTTCGGACGGCTAATCGGCTACCATTCGTATGAATGCTGTGGTCCCTGTATGCAAATGGCAGACATATGTGCAATAAGACATCGGCGGGAAAAGCAAGCGTAACTGAAATCTTACTTTGATTAATCCTCTGCAACTAAAATTCGAGTAAAATTGCTTAAAAAACTAAAAAAAATCAGAAAGTGGTGTTTTTCTCTTGAGACCGATGCATGTCTAGAAGATAAACAGCTAATTTACGGTTTGACCCAAACTTGCTTTATGCATGGAAATAACAATCGATATTAACACTAATTACCCTCCTCTCGGCGAACCGAGGACGTGAGATATTTTACCTAGGCTCACTTCCAAATGATACAGTAGTCACGAGAGTAATTATGGCTATGATACTGAAAAGAAATATTAGCAGGGTAATGTGGGTGCAGTTGCAGGCTGGTATACACACGGACTGATAGCAGAATTCGACATGCAATAATTTGAAGCGTAAAATAATTTGCATTCAAACAATACCTGAAACCTTATCTCTCAGGCATGGGTATTGTATTACAGTGTAAGGGAATGACATTTTCATGTGACACTTTTAATCTTTCATCTTCGCGATAGCCATGCAAAAACTATATTATTGTGAAGGCAAAAGCGACGCTTAAGATATCGCAAACTTGCTGCCATTGCTCAGTCCGGCTATTGATTTTCATTAAAAATTTGGCAAGATAGGGGGGGGGGGGCCTAATACCACGGCTCTCTCCTTAAATCTTCCGGATGCCAGTCTAAACAATTAATCGCTTTGTGGAAACGCATTTACGCGCAAAAATTCGCAGCTACGCCGGTAAAATTTTGAATCAAGAGTGAAAAACGCCCATGAAGTTACAATTACCCGCTAAAATGAACCATAATTGTCGACGAAATATAAGACGGGATATCCTTTAATCTCTTTGGGACCGAAAAGACTTGGGTATCACTCAAAAGAATAGTGCTGGGAAACACGCAATCCCGATCTGGGATGATGCTCATAAGTAAAAAAAAATACACACCGGTTAAGTGCTTCGCCTTGTAGATATATATCCGTCCGTTTGATACCGAACCGATGGAGTTTAGCAGCATCATCGTATCATTAACGAAATTGCATCGTTAGCCGCTGCGTACATAGAGTGCTTCGTAACAAAAACTATGTGGAATTATTCGATTGGAAAATAAAGAAACCGATAAATAAATAAAACGATCAATAAAAAAGGAGGTAGATGTTTTTGTTTCTACGAGGATATAGAGTAATGTGCTTCTGCTGGGGGCATGAGAAAAAATACTGAGCATAAATTTGAAACAAACATGTTACGAGTATTTTTCATTAAATCGCAAAAAAATATGGGAAATAAGAATTCATGCCCCACCCAAGTCTTACTCCTATTCATTCCATTTCAACACTCTCAACAGCAATTCCAACACTTTATCATGAGGAACACCATCGAAGGATATTACCACGCTTAACCTATCCCAGTCTAAGGCCTTATGGAATATATCTAACATGATAATTTTTCCTGTGTCAGAGTTTGGGTCAACTATGGGATCGACAATTTTACATACAGTATTAAATTCCTATTATGGACATTACAGAGAAATCTCCCACGCTTACGACAAATCCTACGTCCATTTTACAACGGTGTTTTGCAAACTCAGTACATATCCAATTTCTAAAGATTTGGTGATGGTTAATGCCACAAAAAAATAATTCTTTCTCACTCATGGAGACGGCCATGAGCCACAGAGTTTAAAAAAATGTCACTCAATAAATTCTGAACAGTGATTTCGCAACGTAAGAAATGAAGTTGATTTTTTTCAACGAGCGAGACTGGTAGAAATAAGCAATGATTCGCTACATACTCTTAGGATCGTTAACGTTCATTTCAAATTATTAAAAGCAACTGCAAAACAAAAGGTAAATATTTAAAAAATTGGCAATAAAAATAGAGAAAATGCGACCCTTCCGAAACGGTTTAGTTCAGCAATAAAAATCAGACGTGCTGCCTAAGAACCGTAAACGCGGCAAAAAAATCGAAATGGTGAGTTTTATCTGGGTACCGCTGACACAAAAAAGAAATGGATAATTGGGATTCCCGGGCAGAATCAAAAGCCAAGTCATGGGTAACACTCCAAAAGGCAAACTTTCGGGAGACTAACCCTTCGTCATGCTACATAGAAATGGGACATTAAAAAAATAATCCTCTTTATTGATTTGTCTGAGCTCACACAGGAGTCCTCTGCGGGCGTAAAAGTCAAAAATACATTTCTATAACCTTATTCAGAATCCAGTTAAACTAGGATTGGTGACGGTACTTAAAATTTAATATTTCCATGTATCAAGTCAAAGAACCACATCTAATAGTTTCAAAAATACTAAGGCACCATAGGACATGACAAGAAAACGGTTTTACGAGTAACATAAGTAATAGATTTTACGTAAACATATTAAAATTAGCGTACACTCCAGAATAAGTATGAGATTACGGTTTTATAAGCAGGATGCCGGGAACTAAAAGAGTTGGAACAATTCGGTTTGGGCAGCGATTAGGACGAAAACAGGCGCAGCAATAGAGATATTAAGATGCAAATTATACAAATAACTACAAAAGAGAATTTTATACGAAGGAGAGAACGATTGACTGAGTACCAAAATTACTGCTATAAAATGTAATGAGAAGTTAGGGGTCTTGACATGGAGTGTGGTGCTATATGATATGAAAAACTTGGATCTTAGGAAAGAGAACAAATTGTAAATGCCTTAGGTGCGTTCCTGGAAGAGTGTGAAGTAAGTAGGAAAGGCTGAAAACAAGGAAGTACTTTTCAATGGAAGCGGAGGGATGAATAATTGATGGAATCAGAAGAAGACGGAGTTAGTGGATAACGTAAACTGGAAGAAGCAAGGAAATGGGAGGAATTTATATATGTATTTTTGATCGAGTGACGACAGGTAGGAAATTTTCCGGACAAAGGTGGGAAATCGAGTGAGAGATCCGAGAGTTAAATAGTATATAAGTAATAAACCATCAAAACATACCGTGACCGGTAGGATACTAAGTACATAAAAAAACCCTTAAGTTTAATGCATTTATTAATGCAACTAATACCTCAACTCGACAACAATAGCACTCAATAAACATATCACACTTGTCTTATCACTCCATTACTAGTGCAGAAAGCAAGAATAAAATGTGCGGATAAATTTAAACTCGTTCATAGTGGTGTCACTATACAATTTGTGGGTGAAGCTTCCATCTCCTAAACACTTTGAAAACAATTGAATGCAGGCAATAATCTGCAATTAGAGGTACATTCTCTCCTCGTTTATAACGGCGCATAAGTGCTGCACTCGCCTGCGTATAGCATGGCCTCAAGGAAAGAGATAGGCAAGCAAGGGCTGTAGCACAAAGGGACCGCGGGGACCCCTTAAAGATCCGAGGCACATCTCAGGCTTTTTCTCCCTCCTAACCTAATCTAACCCGCTATTGAGGGCCCCTTAGTTCTGCCATGCATATCCAAATATTATTGCGTCACAGGGGACAATCATCGGAATCCACCGAGAATACCGTGCTTTCTTATAGCGCCCTATGTAATCACTAGCAACACCGGAGAGAAGGAAACATCACAATAGTCTTATTGTTAGAGCGAGCCTTAACGAATTTAAATTAAGCTCTTTATCACAAAGAGTGAAAAAATTCCATGAAATGTAATTACAATTTTACAGTCGAGTAAGGAGGTAATAATTCTAACAATGGAAGCTTTTTCGAATCTCATTTACTCTGGATGTAATTTTACGAGGTAAAATGCACTTGAGATGAAACATGTAAATGCTTTTTACAATCATCATTAGCAGTCTTCCATTCCATTATCTGATAAACTCAGATTTCTAAAGTCTTATCTGATAAATATGAAATAATACTACAACGCGAATGGATTTAGGCAAAATTTTGGAATGGACCGTTTCACAACGTTAACGCTGGTTGAATTCAGGTGAATATGGATGTTAGGCCACCAAAAAAATAAGTATTGGTACATGCTAGTTAAGAAAAGCAAGAATCTCTAATTTGATTCTATTAAGCCACTCAGAACAAGGTTGTTTAATTATTCAGGAAAATTATTTTGAAAGGAAACGGTAATTCAGCTATTTTAACCATAAACATTTCTCCCCCAGTTTCAATGAACTTCAAGAACAGAAGAGTAAGTATTCAGGTGGCTAGCAGAAATAATGAAAGCCTAATAAAAACATTGTAAGCTTTTTCTCTAGACTAAAAACAAGTCAGAAGATTTATATCAACCAATTACGTTTCACATAAGTACTGCTTTCACTGACGGAAAGATAAAACTCACGACTATTCACTCTTTCATTAAGTACATCATGAGGCATGGAAAGTCATCATAATTGTATCAAGAAGCATTGTATAAATAAAAATTTTAGAGGCAAGATAATTCTCCAAAACATAGAGAATGCAGACATGCCTTGCAATTCACATCATGTACAGAGGAAAAAGAAGTAGGTATATAGTAATTACGGAAACAATTATCAAATCGGCTAATACCTCCATAACGTGATAAAAATGTAGGCATTGTCTATCAAAAAATGTCAAACCACTTTTCAAATATGCGTCATTTATTTAAGGTATTTCTGATATGCAAACGAGAATTGCTTCCTCGAAAGGTCATTAAACAGTAGTTCCTGAAGTCTATGAGGGCAAGCTCTTGCATACAATTTAGATGCCATCTACTTCCTTAATGTACCATCATTCCAAACGACATGAAGCTTGAAGCTCATTCAGGAAGAGATCAATAAAAATTTATCACCCCATTCACATAACTCAACTCTAGCTTCCGGTGACCCCGAGAAGAATAACATAAGAATTATCGGGCCTTTTCATTTTCTTTGTCGTTAACTGCGATTAATTCAGATTAGGATAGTTACAAGATATTTTATTTTCTATGCGTAACTTATCTCCCCAGAGTGCAACTGATCGGAATAATTCAGTAGCTACTCCACGTTTTATTTTTCGAAGAGACATTAAAATACCAAAAGCTCAAAATAATACAGTATAACTAGAGTGTATTGAAAAAGGAAGGCTTACTCATGAAGAGGGAAATTCAACAAAAGAGAGAACCACAAGTGACAAACAAAATTTGCTGGTAATTGGAAAATCCAGGTTTGACTCCCAATATAGGCATGAATATGCCATGAGACTATAGATTAAAGTCTTAGATAAAAATGGTGCGGTTGACGTAGGCAGTTAAACCACCGAAAACCCAAGTATCATTATCTAGCAACAATCTGTAAGTAAGAGCCAGAAGACGGTTCAAAATTCTTAAAGAGTATAACTTCAGTGTTCAAACTACGGACCCTCGATTCTGCCGTAAGGGTATAGAATGTTATTCCGGACCGCACATTAAACTCAAATAGTTTAAATCAAACGAAATTAAGACTTTTAACATACTTGTTCAAAATATATTGTGGTAACCTTGGATGAAAGCATTCTATTTTTTTCTCGCTGTTCACTTCTAAGAATTACTTTCATCATTTCGTTCTTGTTTCTTTTCTATAAAATTGTATTTGATTTTGGTCTTGCCTGATTGTTTAACTGAAAAATCTCACTAAATATTTATTAAACAATATTGTTGTAATATTGTATTTTCCATAATATTATTAATATTGAAACAAATATTTATTAAATTGTAATTTTTCTTGATCACATTAGTGCAGTAAGGCTTTTTCTTTGTTTCTTACACCACAGTCTCAATGTCTCATTGGAAAAATCCCTAGAAAAATAAATTAATATTAATTTCTGCTGCTAAAATAATTGAGATTTAGTCTTTTAGAGTTAGCACGACCCTATGGAAGTTCTAAATATGAAACAAGGCTCACGTACAGCCAAAACATCTTTCTGAATAAACTTAATGCTTGGAAGTTTTTAGAAAAGTAGGTGTTCAGCTAAATAAGCCAAATCTGAAAGCCAAAGACAACACGAGGAGGATGCATTATCCGTGAGGACTTTTGGCGCTATCAAAAATCGTGACTAGCGCCTTCGAAACTCAACGCCTAAATTGTTTTTGAAACCATTATGAGGTGCTGGTAGACGATAGAGAAATGAGTTTTTCCCTTATGTATCAGCCACGACAACACCCGATAGGAGTTTCAACACTGTGATTTCCAACAAAATATATTGAATGCATTAGACTTGCTAAACAAACGCACAGATAATGTGCGACGGGAATTGTATAGTATGATCTTCAGAGTGAAATAACAGCTACATCAACATACTACCCCAAGCAATTAGGGGCGCAAAAAATTGAGAGAATACGATAGATAAATAATTGGAAGAGAAATGGGACCAATAGAGGAGTATTTTGATAGAAAAGTGTCTCTTTCTGTGTTTTTAAGCGGCCATTTTTAGTGAAGTGGCAGAACAATTTCTAAAACCTATTATTATTGTCCGTTTAAAAAGCGTACCAAGGGGCGAGTGTACGAAAATTTTGTCAAAACCTCAGCGTCAACCTGAAACTGTCGGTATAATAATTAATCCAGTAACCTTAATAGAGTCTCATTCGAGTCCAAACGGCTAACTTCCATCCCTTCAATTACTGAGTTACACTTCCCTATCGCTCTTTGGAACTTTTTTATTAAACCCTAAAACTAGTATTTTTTCTATTACAGAGATCCCAATAATACTTTCTCAATATTAAAATCAAAATATTAACTTTTCTCACGCACAATTCCACTGTATCCTAGAAGAGTCTCACCCAAAAATATCTTATCAAATAGCAGAGGAAAATGGAAACTGAAAACTGCATACATCATTCCGATAGTGACTTAGTAAATCCTGATTTCTACAAGAAAAGTCTTCAGGTTAAGGGTTTCAAATTCACATAGATCATCTTATAGGTGAATCCAATTTCTGATACAAGCAGTCAAACATTATTCATATTTATCCAAAACCTAGTGGCGAAAATGCTGAATCTTAATTTCACAAAATAAATTCTGTGAAAATTAAAATTAATTAATGGAATGTAAAACATATGTTACAGCTTTCCATAAAATCAAATTTTCATGCGGTCTAAAAGATAATTCGCAAAATTAATTAGATGGCGTTAACTTTCACGCCTTTTTATCATGTGGCGTAAAATATTTTAGAATATCAGCGTTATGTCACGATTTCATGGTTGTCTATTAGAGGAAAAGCATAGCAAATATTAAGGCATAAAAATATTCAATTAGTTAAAAATTAAGTATATCTAATTTTTTCTTGAGTAATTGAGCCTTTAAGTACACACGGCTTCAGGCTAAGGGTGAAAAATGTGGTTATATACATAGGCAGCAAATTGACAAAAACTAGCTCCACTACTTTTAATCAAAATCATTCCGCCTGCTGAGTTTTTTAACAAGGCATATGAGTGAGGTCGCACCCAGCGAAGTGAGGCTTCAAGGCAGCGTACATAAAGTATAAATAAATTCTTTAGATATTTCATGAAAGAGAATGCATATCATTACGGATCTTAACATATTTTTTCTATAAAACAACCATATTTTCAAAACTAATTCCTTTTTCAGTCTCCTCTTAGATCACCTAAGTACTTCCCTTGATTAAAAGCCTTTGAAATTTCGACGATTCCTAATTTCACCTTAAATTTATCCAATTTTGCTCAAATGTACACAAAAAATGACCTAACCCCATTGCTAGCATGACTTCTAAAGTCTTCTTCTCTCACTTAATTATACTCTTGAACACTTCTCTCACCTACAATTTCACTATACTGAATGGGTAAATTCTACTTCGAGTCCTATGTTTCCAACTCCTGAAACGTTCACCAATAAAACCTTCATTTTTTCTTTATATTTGCTCCAACTATCGGATACCCTCTAAGAAACTGCTTAATTTTCAGAGGGCACTTAATTCTTACCCAGCGTGGAACTAATTATGCTAATTTTGCATTACGAAACTACTTGAGGGCGCAAATTTTGCACCCTGTTGTGATTTGTTGAAACCTACTAAGCTATACACACAACCTTACGAGCCCCATAAGGATCTCATACTCTCGTATTATTATGACTCTTCTCCCTCAACTAAATCGCGTATTAAATCCAACGCTGTAAAGAATAATTGTAATTTTCATTTTGAATAAAAAACTTTGTACTTTTCCACACTTTATTTAAAACTGCGACCGGTTTCACCTTAATAAGGTATCTTCTGGCCTTATTAAGGTGAAACTGTACGCAGTTCTTAAATAAAGTGTGGAAAGGTACAATTTCTTTTATTCAAAATGGATATCTATCACTTCCAAGAAGTAAAACCTGAAACAATCAAATTTAATAATTTTAATCTTTCGTCATGCGTCAAAGAAATCTCCCAATAACCTGACTTAAATGATCCCTTCTTTTATTTTTCACGACTTTCCAAGCCATTCTAGTCGCAATAAGGTCAGTTCTATCAACAAAAAAACCTGCTTATTTTGGGTCTTGTTCCCGTCAATAGACTTTTTTTGATTAAACTTTTCGATGAATAGCAACACCGCAATAATTTATATAACTATTTTCCTTCCTTCTACCTCTCTAAAGAGATTTGGTTTTGGTTTCTCAATAACATAATTACCAGATTCATGATTAACTTTGCCAAATGTTGGTGAGTTAAGTCGAAAAGAGGCGGTCTTAATATTATTTGCAATTGGTGGAAGAATCAGTAATTTCAATATTTTACGATTGACATTTTGCAGAAGTAGGGAGAATATACGGCCAAAGAACTCTACAAAAATATCAAAAAACTATTTTACTTTTAATTATTAAAAATATGCACTTTTCCACACAGGTTTTTACAACTTCGACCCTTACCCCTCTGCTCCCCTTTTAGCGTCACCCCTTGGTATTCCTATAGTTTATACATAGCTTTATCTGCAGTAAGCAAGCTTTCTCTGTTCTAAAATAGTTTTTATAGTTCAAATAACGAAACACTTTAGCGACAATAAAGGTTTTGGGATAATGATTGAGACCGAGAAACTAAAGGATAAATGCCGTGGCAAAGACTAAGAAGAGGGTAAATATTTCTAGTCTGTAGAACAAGTGAGAGACCGGTCAATTTATTTCAGAATATAATAGAAGCAAATTAATATGCAAGGATAAGATAGAGGGGAAGAAATTGGAGAACACAGGGCAATACTAGATCTAACATAATGCAAGTACAAAAAAGTTTTATTATTAAAATGATTGGGGGTTTTCCATTCAAGGTTTTGAAGATGGCGCAGATCGGAAAACACTAGCGCACATCAGGAATTGAACAATCTACCCTGCCGAAGCGTTTGGTAACCTCCCGGTAGTTAGCATTCTGTGGGTGCACAACAGTCGCGGCCGAAAGTTTCATGCATAGCTATCGAATTTAATCAAAATAAGTAGGTACTTAAAAACTTTTGACCAGAAATTAATTAATAACTTAACCATAGCCACGCCGTTTGCGGAAACTGAACACAAAAGTAAACTAACGCCGTTTGCGGTGTTTGACGTTCTTTTGTTGTTTAGCGTACATCAACTCCACTCGCGACCTGTTCTGTGGAGATCAGGGTGGAATCGAAGGCATTTGCGCTATTGCGTTGCGAAGTAATTAGCGCACTAGAACGAATGGAAAGCTCCCAATATCTTTCACATCCACGAAATCAAGCCTGAGACAACTAAATTTAAATATTACTAAATTTAAAAACTTGAACAGTCCACAGGAATGTGCGTGGGTGAGTCCATTGCCGTTTCGGGAGACGAGACAGAATAGTAGTGTGGGGAGATGGTCGGTGGGGGGGGGGGGGGGGGGGGGGGGGGGGGGGTTGAATGAAGAATAAAGCACTGTTAGGAGTGGGGGGGAGGAAAAGGTGGATTGGGGAGAAAGGGGATTTAGATAGCCTTTCGAGGGGCAAGTAACGAAATGTCTCGTGCCTCGGAATAGGAAGGAAGGAGAAGAGAGAGACTGGACACGAAAGGGGAGCGGGTGTCATGCAACACACACACCCGGAGACATAACAACAGCACACGAACCTCTTTCTCCGAGCCCTGACCATCCGAAGAAGGAAAATAAACCCAAAATAAACAAACCAAAGACGCAGCTCATCACGCACCCACGGAATCGTAGGCGATAATGGGAGCTTTCCATTCAAGGTGTAGAATTTGGCGCAGATCGGAGCACAGATCAGCCCACACGAACGACGATGAATGGGACGAATGTGCAAAGGCGAAACGTTCCGTAAAATTCCAGTAGGTAGCATTCTGTAGGTACAAAATCTGTACCAATAAAAGCCTATGTCCGCGGGGGCCTCGATGCTAATGATGGAGAAAACTGCGGAACCTATTTAGTTGGTTTTGGTGTCATTTTTTTCGGATAGGATCACATATATATGGAAAAATCCATAAATTTCCATTTTAGACCCAGATAAATTTCTAATTGAGAAAGCAAACTCATAAGTAACCTAACTCAAATCCCCAAGTTAAATTTACATAGAAATTATGTAGCTACCGTCATCAACGTACATTAACACAGATATTTATATTTTGTAAACATAAGTAACGGCCTCCGGGACTATTGACATTGAAATATCCTAATCAAAACGTATCAATATGAATACATAAAACCTAAAATAATAAGATTTGCATGACTGAGTATTTTGACCGTAAATTTTGACGGGTTATCAACTGCTACTTATTAAAAACGATATATTTTTTTCATTGTATTTTCCACACTATAATTTATTTCCGAACATGGTTTCAACAATTCGTTGCAGCAACAAGCCCAAATCATGTCTTACATAGGTACACAATAGTCACGCCAAAATGCTTTTTAAACAGTTTCAAAAAAATACCTGCGTTCTAACTACATACTCAATAATGTAAGCTTTTTACCACAGATTAATCTAAAGCTTTGCATTGTCCATGTCTGATGCCTTGGATTAAAATCCACACGACCAACATTTGCAGATGTGATTATCGAAGTTCTTCTATTGTCTAGCGATCATCAATTCTGCTCCCAATCTGTTTTTAAGTTCCCTGCCTAGTGCACAAGTTCTTAAACGAATGAAAAGTAACTGCAGTATTGTGCACCGAAGTGAAGAGCACACTGAAGTAAATGGAAAGCACTCATTATCCAAAATGACTGAATTATTCTAACTGATCCGTTTTTTTTCTCATCCTACAGCAATGATTAACCGAACCTTCTTCGTTCTCTATAAAATATCACCACCTGAGTTTTCTTATAAAATTGCCCTCGGGTGCGATTCTAGAAGTATTTTTATTTTCTTAAGCTGTGCGCCAGAGTTTTTTGTAAATGTTCGTAGATATTTGACAAAAAAATTAAAAATACATGCTTAAAAAGGAAAGATTCTAATTACCAAGTAATGGAAAATTGTACATTATTTATGTTTGACGCCTTTGCTTAATATAAACCAAGAAATAACTATTGCAGCTGCGATAATAAGGGTTCAATTATTCACTAACATTCTCAACAGTACATCGACGATGCAGGCTTTGTTTCTCTTGCAAAACTAAACAATGAATTTTTATCGTACAAACTCGAGTCAACAATCATGAGAAACTATATTGAAAGCAATTTAATATTTTTATCATCGACTTTAATTTCCGATTCGAAATTTCGAGGCAAGCAGAGTAATCCAAATTTTCCTAAAAATTCAGCGCCTTTATGGGAAGCGTCTGTTTCGAGATCCGAGCCATTACTGAAAAATTCATGGGAATAAATAACCAAGAGAATTCATGAATAAATCAATTTTAACGCCTGCAGACTTTTATAAAAGAATTATTTCCTTCCTCCTTTGCATGTGTGGCGGCGGAGTGAGCGATGTGACTGCAGTCAGGAGGTTTCGCCGACATAGGCGACCATGCGGCAGAGTAAAATTGTATATATACCATGATGAGTTCTTGGCTATGAATTACTATTTCTGTCAAAATAAGATTTGTACTTGTTTCTGCCATAAAAATTCCTTAAGAGTTTGAAAAAAAAATATAAACTTGCTCCAGGGTCTTCAAAATCGCAATGGCAGCCCTGGCTACAACAGCAAAGATAGACATTATAATCCCACAAACCACATCTCACTTTTCTTCTTTTCCTATGGCCAAGTCCTCTCATCTCTTGGTGCCCTCACATCTCCTCCTACATGCATTGGCGGCAGCTCAAATGGTAGCACGCAGAAGTATTTAAAAAATAGTACTGCCGAGGGAGTCTGGGTCCTCAGGGCGGTTCATCCTAAGCGCAACCGATCACGTAAACATTTGAGGACACACGCTCACGCGACAAAACAACCGTTGCCGCCTGCGAATGCAAAGACGCCCGCCGCGGCGCTACTACGTCACCCGCCCACTGTCTCACTCCGCCTGGCGTCCGTCGGTGTGGGGGAGGGGGGCATGTATCACGCGAGGCACGCAACGGAGGAAGTCACCGGCGATGGACCTCTGGCCTCCTCGGCACCTCCCTCGCCCCCTTTCCGCAAGCCACGCGACAACGACGACCCCCAACACGCTGCCACGGCTGCCAAGAAATGCCAACAACACGCACGCACGCAAAACCTTGGCGGTACATATGACGCGAAGGCGTTCCCCAAACAAAGATCACGCTCCTAGGGGTTCCTTGAACTCCTTCCGTACTCCTCTAATCATCATGACGGTTAAGGAGAAGCGGGTTGGTGTGGTGGCTTAGAGTATAAGTTTGGGTTCGGATCCCAGCGATGGCGGATAGCTATCAGCGGAATCATAATTCCTACATGTTTGCGATACGGAGAGAACTTTAAGTTTAGACGGTATTCTTCCCGTAGGACGTCGTACGTTAAGGCCGTTTTACACGAGGCACTTTATTTCACAATTTAATGTACAGATATTTCGAGAGCGCGGGCACGGAATTAGAGCAGGGACTATTTTCCCATCTGTCGTTTATATATTTGAGCATTCATTCCTGCAATTCACCGCTTTACACGACGCAGTTTTCAATGCACATCCATACATACGTACATCAGATTGTGCAATAAAATGCCTCGAGTAATACGGCCATAACACTGTGGCCCCCTTGGCGACATTCGATGAAAGCGCAGACTAATGAAGACGCCGGGTTTCTCTCCAGCCTTCTTCCATTTACACAGGGGTTCTCAACAAGTTCGTAATCCCCCAGGAGAGATTTTGGGGAAGTTAGTGGGAATTGGGACCACTATTCAGCAAAATCTGCAGATTACGTGTATCTGTAAATTTATAGATTTTTTAACTTATTTCGTGGCGTTCAATAGAGTTCATTGAATGCCACAGATTAAGACCGAATCTTAAACATGCGCATTCTGAAGCACCTACTTCTTTTGAGCTAGGATAACTTGGAAAGAGGGGATGATATAATGAACTATGGTGAAAGGGGGAATCAAGCAGAAAAGGTTAAGAACCATTGCATAAACAGAATAACGCTTTCCCTACCATCCTACCCATATATTCCCAATGGTGCAAACAACCTCAGATGTCAGTCATATCCCTCTAATAGCTAACAACCCACGATGCGAAGACGTCGGAAACGAACTGAAATACAGCGTGGTTTGAACGTACACGTAACGTGTCACGTGCGTCACACAAGACCCTATTGGATAGTGTCCTAAGACACTGTAAAACGTTTTATTGGCGACTAGCGTGTCATCATGAATGTGTAGGTCGACAGCAGCAGTATGGATGGCACGCGCCGGCCTGACAGCTCGAAAGTTGTGGCTTCAAATCCAACCTCAGGCTTTGATGTTGTGCTCGTACTTGCAGTTATGCCTTAGATTTCGACGGTGAGGTTTTATTTTATCTTGTTTGAACACTAATTAAAAATTATCTGCCACAATTACCAACGGCCCCAGATCGTCGCTGCGGGTGGCAGTTGTCGCCAGGGATGTGATCCGAAAAGGCACTTTACGTTTGGTGCCGTGCCTGGGAGGAACCCGAACTCTGAGTCCGAGCCTTGAGCCTTGGCGTTGAGGGAGACCCAACCCTTCACCGCGGGTAGTTTATAGCACCAACCGACCAATCATACTATAGTTTATAAATTCTTAAAGTTAAACATAAATCGCACAATTATGTTCGCTTATACTATTCACGTAGATGAAAATGGTTTTTTCATCGGAGTTATACGATAGATATTAACCATTTTACGTGCATTAGTAAACCAAGCCAGTTTAATGTACATTAAATTACTAAAACACGTAAAATGGTTAATATCTATCGTATGACTACGATGAAAAAACCATTTTCATCAGCGTGACTAGTACAACACAAATACGAACATAATTGTGCGATTTATGTTTAACTTTAAGAATTTATAAACTATAGTGTGATTGGTGAGTTAGTGCTATAAACCACCCGCGGTGAAGGGTTGGGTCTCCTTCTGCGTCATGGCTCGGACTCCGAGTTCGGGTTCCTCCCAGGTACGGTACGAAACGTAAAGTGCCTTTTCGGATCACATCCCTGGTTGTCGCATGCACATTGATTTTCCCATTACTACAATGGGCTCTCTATGTAGCCATCAACTGGTGCACGAATAGGAAACGTAAGGCTATTAGAAATTCTAGATTGGCTTGAACAGCACCGACAGCGTAAATACAGCAATTGAAACGTATTCACACAAATGGGGTATAGAGAGAAGATTAATTCCTGCGTTGGGAGTACTTGTCAAGACATTGCGCAGTATAGAGGTAAACTACGGTTTTATGAGCACCCGTGGCTTTAATTATATTGCACCTTAGAGCGTAAACTTTCCTTCATGGTAGGAAATCCATACCCGAAGCTGATTCGAACTCGCAACCATAGTCAACCAGTTAGTACACGACCAACCTAAATGCAACGGATAATTACTTATAATTATGGAACACAGCTTATGAATACTCTCGAATGACCATTCTACACACTTTCTTCCCAATAAAATCTCAAGGAACAATGGAAAATGTTAGAGGAGCAAGCAAATACCTGCAAACACTACAAACCATCGGCATGACGAATAATGAGGGATAGGGGAGCACACAAGTATACAAAGCAGGTTGCACTCATATTCCGAAACGAAAGGGACCAGGCACTTTTTTCATATCCCCCTCTACGGCGGAGGCTTGGGGGTCGATTCACCGCTTTCGTACCGGCAGGTGGGCTCTAGATTCCCCGGCGACCGGCGTCTGGCGGCCTCGGCAATCCGGCCTCCCCTTTACCGGGCCGCTAGCCACGAGCGACCGCACCGAAGGCCGCGGAGGAGCGAGAACCACCGGCCGGGACTAATGGCGTCCCCACGGGCGAACACTTCCAGCAGTGGTGCAGTCGAACTGTGGTGAATGGGGCAGTACACTGACGCAACACAGTCAAAACACAGAAAAGCCTAATTCCACCGATAGCACTCTAACATTTGGGAACAACAATAGGGAGCACTTTTATAATTATTAATGACAAATATATATGAAACGGTCACCAGCTAAACAAAACACACGGCACACAGTTCACAATGCTGAGTACTTCTTGTAATCCGCCGTGGCACACCCAAGCGCAGGAGGAACTTCGTTCTCATTGACTAGCACAGAATTTTTTAGGTGGGTTAGTTGTTTTCCGAACACCTTCAAAGTATGACGGAGCACAGAAGACACATCCGAAGCGACGTAGGATTGAGATGAAAGGGAATAAAGCGTTGGATAGACGGGGATAGTAATAATAAAAAACAAAACACGCCCGCCGTGCGCGCGCCCTTCTCAAGTTTTTCCCGTGTCCTCACGAAATACGTGATTGATGTTCCCTTAACGGCTGCGTGCATAGGTGTGCGGGGGCTCTTACACTTCCCTGCTGGCCGAATCCCCTCCCCCCGGTTCTTCCCTCTACCCCCTCCATCTCCGTTCCCCCCCCCTATCCAGGACCCAGCCGCCCCTCAAGCCACCGCCCTCCCCCAAGCCCTCGCAAACCGCATCCCTCCCTCGCATTCCATCTCCCGCCTCCACCGCCCCTCCCCCTCTCATATCGAACACAATTGACCAATCCGGAGAGACCTCAGCGACGCGGACTCCCGCCCATACAAGAGTCGAGCCAATGCGGTCTCTCGGTACGGTTACGTCACGGCGGTAACAATGGCAACCCGGGAGTCTTATCCCGTCCCCCTCGATTCCGCTCTTGCTCCGCCCCCCCTGGGCGCGGTGGCTGTCACAAAGGGAGGTGGACCCCTACAAGGGGGGAGGGGGAGTCGATTCAGGGGCGTACACTGATGGCGGGGGGTAGGACGGGACACCCATGCACAAGCGAGGTGCCCACTTGATCGCCTCCTTCGTTGCGGACAGGATGGAAATGGCTGCGACCGCGTTAGGCGTGGGAGTCATCTGGGAACTCTCAGCGGGCCTAGCCATCCCATATCCCTATTTAGGATTAGCAAAAACCATAGCTTCGTATTTAAGTCCAAGAAAAGTTGTCTTTGCCGGATGGAGGTGCCAGAGTCATGTACTTCATTCTGGGAGCTTGTATATGTTAGTCCTCAACTGCAACTCATGGAAGGAGTAGATGGTATTAGATGGCCAAGTTATTTTCAATTTTCCTCTAGTTCACACGATTCTTAATCCGTGCTAGGTTTCTGCGAACAGCACCTTCTTAAGGTGCTGATAATGATCTGGCTCTCCAGATCATTACCTGGATTATGATGTGCATCCAAGCCGAAGTGTACACATGTCAAAGCAAAACATGTGTACACCAGGGGAATCAGGGTAATATTTGTGCATCGTTTAATTTCCCATTGCCCCAATTCCACGGCACCATGCCTTATTCATCACATTCCGATGAGTTGATGAGCTAAATAAATGAATCAGTGATTAGAGTAATCACGCGTATCTTTGTAATACATTTAGTTTTACAAAAGATATTTTTCATGAGTAGTTTTTTTCCTCATTAGAAATGGCATAAGTCAATGTAAAAATATTCCATTCCACCATCCCAAAAATAATGTTAAAGCTAGTCGATCGTTTGTAAAAAAAAAATTAGATATTGTTTTAATTGGACAGAGTAATTTCGTGATTCCCTAGGTAATGCCATGATAATGAACTGGTATATACTTGGATTGATAAAGTTTTCAATTTCCACCAATTTGATAAAATTAATTACCTCCGGTGATTTTTGAGGAAAATACGTAGTGCATTCTTTTGTGTCTCAATACATAAAATCTTCAGAATATATCTTATTTATTAATAAAAATGAAAATTGGTACCTTCCTCTAAAATGTAATTTGAAGAAGAATTTATAATTTTCTGCTATATCTTTTGCATAATTGAGCAAATCATGAAAATTAAAGTTGTGAAATACATGGCATATGAACATGTTTAATACGCTACGCTACACTGAATCGAACATTGAGACTAGGAATAACTCGGTTAAAAATACGTTTGGTGCCAAGTAAGCTATTTAGAAACTCTTGACACAGACATTAGCCCATATAAATGGCTGTGCCACAGGTGACGAAGCAACACCGCGGCTCATCAATGTACTCATCAGAAAATATGGTTTTATAGTCAATGCCAAACATCATTCACAGCCTTAATGCGTCTGCGAAGTACTGGTACTTAATGCGTCTGCGAAGTACTGGTACTTAATGCGTCTGCGAAGTGAAGGTTTTTGAAAGCTCCATAGTTTTATATTTACTGTTTACATTTTCATTCATTTACAGAAAACTCAGGAGCAAACCGGGCTTCGTCACCTATAACACTGAGCAGTCCATTAGTGAAAAGGATTCGGTGTAAAACAAACTTAATTCTCACGAGATAAACACGGATTATTTTTTTTGGGACACAGAGACATAATTAACGTATTTTCCGTAAGTGTTCAACTGTCATTGTCTTCAATTATACAACGTAATATCCTCTTCCTCAATCAGTGGGTAGAGGTGGATTATAAGGTGCGAAAGGTGGCGACGGTAACTATTCCACAATCTTACTCCTATTGAACAATGGATTAGTAACATTAAAGTGCCTTAGAGGACGACGTCAAAATAGGATATGAATATGAGACACTGTCCCTGACGTTACTCGGTGGAACTCCATAATGAATGAAAAAACAAGTAGGTACTTTGTTAAGATTCCACACTTTATTTGAAGCAATTTGATACCTGATGATGGCACGATATGCCAAAACCTAGGTCGTGTTGCTTCAAATAAACTGTGGAATCATAACCAAGTACTTGTTTTTTCATTCACTAGGATATGAATAGTTGAGAAGATGATTAAAACAGCAGCACAAAGCTTAGATTCATTATTATATTCGATACTGAGGCACTTTTTACTTGACTTCACGGCTCCTGCTTTTCCAGAGACGAATGAATTAAACTGGAGACAACCTTGATGTGACCTCCGTTTACTGACACTAATAGCTGAGCCGAAAAAATTGCTGAAATTAAAGTAATAAAAATGTAAAAAAGAAGTTATTTAAAGACAGCCTCGAATGAAACACTAGATCTTAATTCTAATGCGTACAAGGTAATCTCAAGGGTCCGGAGTTGACTAGCTAAAATATATCTTTAGCACAATATTAAAAAGAAAATTTTGGAGCACCATAATTTGTAGACGGAAACGCACTGAAGAGATTCTGAGCTAGTTTTTTTCTGGCAGAATATACGCACTAGGTATCAAATGCGCAAATTTCCTCCTTGAGGAAATGAAAATATTCAATAGTTGCAACTCTTCTCTCTTTTAGCCTCTTAGCCATCCGCGTCTCGTTTCTAGCGAACTTCTTAAATCGAGCTATCCTTCTCTTTCAACACAGGACTACGATTTAAGGTCTGCTTCTTTTACGAAGCTCTTACCATCAAATATTCCTTCGACGTTTCCATTCTCGAAGTTAACGAGCTCTAAAGTATTTACAAATTACAGATCTTTCGCTTTTTCTAAGAAGCGTATCAACAGTCTCTTTCCTATTTCATTCAATCACGTGCCACATTATCGTTTTTAAGTTTTATACACATTCTACAAATCACTGGTGCGCAGACACGCTTACAAAGATAGGCATCAATGAGATAAAATTTGCCAAGAATAATCCAATGGACTTGGCCGGGCCTCGAACCCGAATCTCGTCGGTCTGTCACAGCACCAAGCCATCTGTACTTTTCTGGAGTTTCAGATTCGCCTTGAATTAAGATGGCTTGGTGGTGTAACTGGCTAGTCACACCTGACCAGCAATTGAGGGATCCGGGTTCGAAGCCCGGTCAAATCAAATGATCTTTGCATAGGTAATTTCATCTCTTTCATACTCATCATTCTTGGGTAGCGACGCATTTCCATAGCTAGATTCTTGAGATTATCATTAAGATTCCACTCCATAGAACTTTTTAATAGCTTCTTTTACATAGAGTTACAGGGAGATTCAGCCGCATCTGAACGTGGAATGCAAGCTTAGAACATACTTAATTTTGCCGACATTATTGCATACGACAAATTAAAAAAAATATAGGCAGACTAGAATAATTCTCCATAAAGACAACGATTTCAAATTCTTTTATACGATATAAGAACCAGCACTCAATTTCAAAATAGAATTAAGTTGTCGGCAGATTCCAGGCTTGATTTATAGATAACTATTCCCAATTCATACGCTTCTCGCTAACCATCGAAACATGATTTTATAAAATAATTCACGTGATGGATACTCTTATTTTAAATTTCAGAATCCACATCAAGATAATAATCAGGAGTCCACAGTGCCAACCAGGACTGGTATTTGAATTGTCTCAAGTATTATAACACTAAGACACAATAGTTTACACATTAGAAATCAATTCATCTCCATGAGCAAAAAAAACTTTACTTACTCTAAAATTAATAAACACCTCCGAGCATTAAATAAGGATAAAACTTCAACTTAGAATCTATATCAATTTCATTTTCAGGAACAAAAGAGGATTCAGAACAAGGCATGTGCCGTAGATTTTAAGCTGTAAATATTCTAAAATTATTTATCATTATAATCTTTTGAAAACAAGGCGTACCTATGACGCCGTACTGCTTCAATCATTAAGAAGTACACGTTTCCTATAAATCAGTACTAAGTCCATTTACTTCGTGGGTAATGAAATGACACGAAAAAACTGTCACTATATGTTACTGACTGTTTGAAATTATCAAAACGAGTCTGGAGAGGTTTGGAAGAGGATACAGAATTAAATATTGTTATTGAGTAAAGGCAAAAAATATGCTACCTATATACTGTCTACCTGCTGCTTAATCAGTCAAATACCAATTCTGGAATGACACAGCACTAATTATGCAGAGGCTAAACTTTAAAGTCATACTTGAATTCTGAATTCCTGCATTCAAGAGTAAGTTATTAACATTTGAGGTTTTCCAATGAATAAGGTTAGGTACGGCATACGGATTTATAAACTTATGCCAGCTGCTAAACTGTGACAATCAAGGTAGGTAGGTATTCTATTCTAGATGGTCCGACATGAAACAACGGTAAATTATTTCAATGAATTCTTAAAAAAACTAACTTTCTTGGAATAAGTACCACGACACATATGGGAAAATATATCCATCTATATGACTCCGTTTTACTATATTTTAGGTAATAAATTTCTGAACTAACATTTTGCTGCTGGAAATCTTTTTCTCTGCGGTTTAATTAAACGTATAATGAAACAATTAAATAGTTCACTACAATTTAACCAGGGTTGCTACAAGATAAAGGTTTTTAAATTTCCTGACTTTTTCCTGACCAGCATTTATATTTTACTGACTTTTGGAAACGCAACAAAGAGCCTAAGTCCGCATATTCGGATTATATTCGTATATATACAAACCTACCATGACCCTAGATAACGACTACAATAGGTAGTCTTTCTTCGAAATCTACCTAAAATAAACTAAAATAAAATGCCGTCAATTGCACATTGCAATACTGTTAATCAACAATTAAACAAGATGATTCATTACAGGATAATATTCTGCACAATAAAATGCACATTAACAAAATTAACCCATATAAAAAGTCCTAAATACCCCATAAGTCTTCAGAAAAAGAAAGACTTAAAACAATTTGGTTGACCTCAGGAACATATTTTGGCATAATAAAACGAACACTAACTAAGGTAAATGAGGGAGTAATTGCACATATACCATTAGTTGAGCTTTTAGGGGATAACTGATAAAATAAGCCTTTCTCCAGGTACAAATACTTATTGTAAAGTAGCGGGAAATCAGCCTCCTATTATCTAACTATAAAAAATAAAATGCGACACGCATTGGCACCATATTGAAAAAAGATTAATGACAGTTAGCGTGGACCTGTAATACTACTGTCTTCTTTTTTAAGTTTTCTTCCACAAATTGCTTAAGAGACGCTTCAGACATGGCTGAATTGAACTTGTAAGTTCCTTATATGCATTTCAATCTAAATCTTCATGCAAAGCATGTTTGGTAAGCATAAAAAGTAATTTTTCATCTGCATACTGTGATCTTTTTTCTAAGAGGTCAATCACTGGTACCATTACCTTAATCAGAATAAAATGTCCTATACGACTGCCAAAATCATAACATAACTAAAGTCAGTCTAGTAAAATTAATTGACATAAAAAAATTCTAATTTAACCAGAGCCTGTCAAAAATGTTAGCCTTTCATCTATGGCTTCGCAGTTCAGTTGAGATTCTAACATCAGCTTTGCTCTTTTAGCCTTCAATTCCCTGGCTTCACATCCTCCACACTTCACCTTGTAACACGCCATTTTGGCCGTGTTGGCATAAGTATACGATTAAGGACGCCATTGTGTATATTTTGGGAACACGTACTACCGCGAGGCAACAATATCGTTTCTGTATTATGAAAACAACTTTAAAACAATACCGTTTCCTGTTTACGTAAACAAACTAAAACAACGCCGTCTATGTTATGAAAACAACTTTAAACAATACCATTTTCTGTTTACGTAAACAAACTAAAACAACACCAGGTGTTATGACAGCTGCAAGGCAAAGAAAGGATGGAAGGGGTAAACAAAATTATAATAATGAAAGGGGAATAGCCTATCAGATACGAGAGAAGGGGAGAAAACCTGGAATGTTCTAGAACATACAGGAGGGGAGGAGAGATAGTATGAAATGACTTGTAAAACAAGGGACGAGGCTTCTTCTTAACAAAAGAGTCACAAGGGACGTGAGGGGAGGACCATCAAGGAAGTCAGCACTCACTCACTCAGGGAAGCCGAAGGAACGGTTATCGAGTGAAAGTCATACGGGAGTTTTTGCAGTGATAATTTGCCGGGAGTAAGCAGCTTTGGACAGCAATTACCAACGCCAGTGTCCTGTGTTAAGGAAGGATCCAGGAATCCGATAAACAGATACTGGGGCATAGAGTATCGGCGGAATTCACTTTGTACAATATCCGGTGAAGTAGAACAAACATAAATTAATACGAATATATTTGAGAAGGGAACAAATATTAAATAATTGAGTAACTAAAGTGAATTTGTTTTCTAAGTGAAGAATAAAAGGGTTATTATAAATATATGTATTGTTCAAGTGTATCATTTTTGTGCATGAATGAATCCATTAACCTTTGCCGCCAAGGACTACCAAAAGAAAGGATCTCTCTCAAGGTAAGAAGTGATAAAGTGAATGGTACCTTTTGTGTGTCGGGCTGATACGGTATATAACGTCGCGTGTTTAGGACCGCGTGACAGAATAATTATTAGAACCCCTGTGATAAGGAAATTGATAGGGGGGGACTAGTACAACCTCATACCATATTTTCTTTCCTGCTCCTTTTCCTTATCCTCTTTCGACCTCTGCTTGAGTGCCTCTTTGTACTCTGAACGCGAGCTACGTACCCTGTAGATCATTTTATTATCTATAGTAATGTTCTCAATACCATCTGCCAGGTTGACCGCATCATATACCTGCCTCTGCGTGACTAGTGACACATCCAATTGATTTACAGCAACATTTTCTTGGTTAACTGAAAATCCACACTCAACAAATGCATTGCCGTGGCTGACTATCAAAATATGCCAATAAAAGCAACCAACAAATCAGAACAATTCTGAGTTTTTAGTACAGAGCGCCAATAGTGATCGACACGGGTCACGCCGCGCTCATAATCCTTCATACACTGCACAACATTGGGCTTCTCTATTAGACTTTAAAATTCAGACACAATCTTGTCACAAGCTTCAACTGAGATCCAATTATTTCTCTGGAGCTAACTTAGGCAAATACAGATAGTAGATACGACCATTAGCTGCATCCGAGGACTTAGCAATCACGTCGGGATCACAAAAAGTAATCGCCTCGCAGTTTGTATTTTAGCCGGGACTTCTCTAATAGCTTGGCAATCAGTGCCTTCACAAAAGCTATACATTCTTCTTTAAATTTTAACATGTCCTTCTTCGGAACACTGGTAACCTTATGCAAAGCCTCTTTTACAGAATACATCAGGCATACTACATTGTATGTAGACTCCTTGGTAGACACACAAGTAGCGCTGGCTCTTGTTGCGAGCATTGAGCGGGAGAAATAGAAACTCACGTGGGGCTACTTCCGTGGCGTAGCTGACAGCCAGCAAAACTTTTATTGCAATATTTAAGTATATAAGGTCGCCGCCAATTGAGCCAATATGGCCGCCATTATTTTCAAATTTACTGACTGCGCATCGAATTTCCCTGATTTCCTGACTTTTCCCTGACTTTACTGACCAGTTTTAAATTTCCTGACTTTTCCCTGACTTTACTGATTTCACTGACCTGTAGCAACCCTGTGAACATCCCCAAAAAAATAAGGCAAATAAATTAAATAATCAAAAACTAACTGTCAGTCATTTGGGGCTGTCCAGAAATGATGTCACACAATTTTGGACCAAACTAGACCCCCTCCCCACCTTTTAATGATGTCACAAAAATGAAAAAACTTCTACTCCCCCTCCACAGTCTGAGTAAAAATAAGGCATAATATACAGTGGAAGTGTGGATATCACATGAAGCATAGCCCCCCCTCCCCCCTGTCACACATTGTCACAAGGTGGTGACCCCACTACCCCCCAATCGTGTGGACGTCATTTATGGATAGCCCCTTTCGTGAATTTCTCAAGGATCAAAATATGCGGATCATAATTCTCAAACAACCACTACCCGGCTCCATTTGCTCTGGTATAGAGTTTAGTTCAGCAGTTACGACCATCACGTAAGAAATTTATTTTTTGGATAAAATTACATATTTTAAATTGGTTAGTGAAATAGTGATATAAATAAACCTATAGTAAATTATGCCTCGATCGAGGCATTAGTTTGGCATTAGTTTGGCATTATTCATGAATTAATCATAACTGAGATGCCAGATTATTCGAACCGGACAATATACCTTATACCGACAAGGGTCGCAAAATCCATTTCGAAGTATTTAACAGTATTTAAAACGCCAAACAGGACGAAATGAACTGCGTCGGGCCTATCCATGTTCACCGCCAAGGCGGTATTTCGACGTATTCCCCGCGATAATATATACATGCGCCATCCGCGACGAGTTTATCATGCAAGGGCTCTCAGCCGATACTCCCCGCGGCGCGGACACGGTGCAACCACCCGCTGCAATCTCCCTTCCCACTTGGGAGACGATGGCCACGGAGACGAAGGAATGACTGTCTGCGGCGGCGGTGGCCGTCCGCCCGCAAATTCTACATACGCGGGAAAATTGGTCTCCAATTCAAAGAAATGTGAAAGGACAACACTAGTTCTGCGATGCATTTTATTGCGAAATAAATCGAACACACAACCTACGCAAAAATATGATAGAAAAAAAATATGGTAGAAAAAAATATGAAAATAAACCAAGTGGAATCATTAGCAAATCAAAACGTTTTTCTTCATACTGTGGTGTAAACTATTAAAAGATATAAAAGTACTTTATGAACTTAAACCTAAATTTAGTGACTTCTTGCATTACTATATTCTACATGTTTCCCTTTACCGTCTAGTTCTATAGGATAATGAAATATTTCCCTGCATTAATGGTTCAGTTCACCAATTACGGCCTAAGTATAAGAAGTGACGCGATATTATTTCGGAGGATCTGTTCATTACAAAAGGTAGTCGGACTTCCTGGAATATCAATAGGTACCACTAATTTAAACCCGTTCTGGTTTTATCATATAAAAGTATCATATTTTTTCTTTAAAAACTAATTTTAAAACGTCTGCAAAAAATTATTCGAATGTCAAAGGTAAACATTTTCAAGGAATATTTACAAGGATGCGTAAAATCTTCCGAAAATGTTCATTTTCAATTGAAGTTATCCTTCTAGGAATCCGTCTCTAATGAATCGTAGACTTTTCAGTTCTCATGATAGGTACTAAAAATTACAGCATCAGCATTTAACTCAACGGTCCATACTTAATTAAGCTTGATTCCGATGATTGCCTGGCAAAGAAAACGGTAACAGGCAGCCCATGAAAAAAATACTAAAAAAGAAAAAGATGTAATTAATCATCATCGACGATGACAACCTACGCCACTGTCTTCAAGTGACGTGCAAAGCTGCACTGTATGATGATTAACCGCTCCCAATTTGTATTGTAAACACGATAGTTACCTAAATGAATGACTAGAACTCGACTATACTTTTTGCTATTGCTTTAATAATGCGAATAAAGAACGGGAAATATGTTTTTATGGGAGTTATAAGGTCCAAGCGCTTCACGTTTGTAAATGCAGTACTATATTAACTTAAAAGAAGGACTGAGACTCGAGTGTGGTCTATGCTATGACTATAGTACTGCAAATCTAGTAAGGAAAATACCTTGTTAAAGAGCTATAAAGTCAAAGAAAATGACCAAATTATAATTGCGTTAAGGATGAAAAACAACTCTCAATTTTGCAAAAAACCAGTCAAGTTTTTTATATATCCGAATTAAAAAATATTTTTTTCCTCTCCATTTCGTTCATTTTTTCGGGGTGATCATTTCTAGGAAGCATAGGAGGAGCTTCCGCCTAAAGAAACAGTGGACATCTCGAAAGCCCACTCCACATTCCTCATACAAGTTGCGTAGAGCGGGTGGAAGGGCCAAAAGTTTTTTTTTATTCCAGGCGAAACTAATTTTTTCCTTCTCTTATACTTTTATGGCCCTGAGAGTGCCCCTCATAACATAATTTTCCCGCATTCTTAGCATCGACAGGAGTTAAACTCGTGTTTTTACTATCAAAACTCCAATCCACATGGCTCTGCGGGTTGTAGTCACGATGTACGACCTAACGGTTATTTAAGCGAGCCCACTGGCCAAATGACACGTGCATATGGTCATCGGAAACAGCGTCATGCGCCAGCGGATAAATTGCTGAACTCAAATTACATTAGCCTTAATAGTGAATGATCGTAACTTATGAGTCGGAAATATCAAACATCATCAAGCTGTGGTTCAAATATGCTTTTTTACAGCTTGATAATAAATGGTCAGGAGGCAATGTGTCGCAGCAGTAAAAAGCCTCACGACACGATATTCAGACGGCTAAAAACCTATTCTCAGAAATTTCGAAATTGAAAAACACGAGTCTTTAGTAATGAAGACTTGACCAAAGTAAAAAAGTGACATGTAGAATATATCATAACGCATATTCAACGGCATATTAAGATGCTGATAATTGAATTAATGGGATGAAATATCAGTTGAAGAGACTTGGCTTTCGGGTCTTCTTCCGCGTCTATCCATATTCTCGGGACAATATTTCGCCGGTGTCCCAGCTGGCTTCTTCAGGTCCGCTAAAGTGTCAAGTGAAGACACTTCAGCGGACCTGAAAAAGCCAAGTGGAACGCCGGCGAAATATTGTCCCGAGAATATGGATAGACGCGGAAGAAGACCCGAAAACCAAGTCTCTTCAAGTCAAAGACTCCGCGGAAGCCTTCATTAAATATATGAGATTTCAATTTCAGTATTATAACTTTAACATACCCATTTTTAACGTCAACAGTTCATGAACAAAATCCTTAAATGTAAAGCACAATAGTGAAACTGATTAATTTATTAAAACTAACTAACAGAATGCTTGAATTTAGTTTTTCAACCTTTAATATACCCAATTGTGCCAAGATATTTGGCAAACTTAATTATTATTTGAATGAAAGGAAGAATAATTACACAAATAACTGACGAAGGATAAACCTAGTGAAATTTGACAAAAATTACTAAAACTTTAATCGCAACCTAGGTTTCAATGTAAATACATCATTCTCAGGTGTATGATACCAACGTCGATTTTGAAGTTATATTGATTTGTGGAAAATTACTCAAGGTGTAAAATTACTCTAAGGAAATTTTCTCTTCATCATTCAAGTTCCGTGCCATATCGCCGGAATCTTCTGAATTCATAAACAAATACCCTTGGAATGACTAAATTTTGCACAATTCAAAGGAAACCAATACTCCCAGCACCCTCCGCTCAGGATGATAGCTTAAAATTAACAAGAGAACAGGGAGTATAATATTTTCGTCTTGAAAAATCAGGGAGATGAAGGCATAAGGAACAAGGCTTTTTCTCTGTAACTCTTAATCTCTGGTAAGCAATAAAAGTAATGTAAAATGACTTTAAAATATCAAGGGAGAGGAGACGAATTGAAGTAGATGCTTAAAAATGTACAACATGTACGGGTTTCATTGCCTGGATTCAATTGATGTGACGGCAATGAAAAGGCTCAGTTTTCAGCGAAGAAGTCATCCATCCCCGTTGTTTTCTGCTCTAGTCAATGGGCCAAATTTGTTCAGCGTGTTTCAAGTTCAGCTCCTTTTCGATTGTCAGCAGGGGACAATATGTCAAGGAGTTAAATAAGTTTGCATGTTCTCACGAGTACATTTAAGCATAAATGCGGATGAAATTATGCAGGACAGTTCTGGGAGCTGGATCGGGGATTGAAAGGAGGAAGGGCAAATATGTCGGATAGACTAGCAAAGCGTCTATTACCTAGTATGGTAAGGGATAGCAGGCTTTTCTGTAGTAGTACATACTTACATTAGTTTAACAAGTTCCGACGGTTAAGGTCATTTCTCACTTACTGTCTGCCAGTTGTAGGCTGGGGAAACAGCTAGCAGGACAATGTGGTCTCAATCACAAATCTAAATTCGACTTTAGTACAACGGTGCTTAACTTGAATGATCGAGCGGGGGCTAATATTTCCGTCGTGACAGGCCGTTGTCCGCCTTGCCTGTCTGGACTATAACATCAGTGGGAGAAATGTGGAGTGCTAATTATTTTGAGAAAACTCAAGCGATGACATTTTCAAGAACAATGTTTCGGTTGATCATAACAGTAGGATGATAAACATTAGATCAGATAGAATAATTCAGTCATTTTGGATAATGGGAGTTTTATATATATATATTATAATTCACAGCTCACTTTGGAGCACAACAGCGCACTTGTTTTCCATTCATTCCAGTCGCACTGGGCAGCGCACTTCAAAAATGATCTGGAGCATATTTGATGGGTGCTTATTACAAAAGATCATCGGTAATTGCATCCGCGATTATTGCTGATTTTCAGCAAAGACGTCAAACATGGGCAACGCAAAGTTTTCAATTACTCTGTGGTAAAATGTTTACCTTTATTAGTATATATGAACTTTGAACGAATTCGTAAATCATCCTCTATACATTCGGTCGTTACTTACAAGTAGCAGCAGAGTGCTATCTATCAGCAATTTAACGAACGCTTGCCTGCGTGCATCGTCGATTTTCGGTAATCATTCATTCATCGTCGTTCGTGTGCGCTGATTTATCTTCAACACCTTGAATGGTAAGCTATAGTTTCTTATAAAATTGGTAGCAAGAGCGATGTTATGAGGACATATACGAAAAAAGCAGAGGTGCCTTCTAAAAGACGTAAGCTAGCGACGGATATTTTAGGTTAAGATACAACGAAGAGACTGATGAATAGACTGATATGTAGGGATGTAGGGGGATTGTAGGTATGCATTTGAAAAAATATGATTGGAAAGTATATCACTCTTAGCATGAAGTAGGGTAGTAAGTTAAGGGTAAGTATGGGGTTATCAGGTTAACAAATGTGTGAGAGATGTTAGCAACAACTATCTCGGCGTGATGGTTGGAGATGTAAACATGTGAGCTCTACTATGCGCTAATTATGTTGCGTTGCTCTCTAAGAGCACACAAGAATTAAAGAGGCTCTTGAATTACTTTTTTGTAGCAACGGATGGAATGGAAGTTGAATGGGAGTCGAAGACCAAAGAAGTTGACAGGAAGAATGGAATGTATACTAAAGAGGGTGAAATTATATCTTTGTACATCTTTGCTCCCGTACGCGTGACTGGGTACTACATCATTTGTGCAATCACAGGAATTGTAAAATTTAAAGAATTCAATGAATGATAGTATGATATAGTATATGATATAGTATATGATTTTCGGTACCTTTTCCGAATATTTGTGAAATAGGTATGGGAGGATAAATTATGAGATTAATAGGCGTGATAATGCTGGAAAGTCGTAGATAGTATGCGCAGTATATCAAGGAATAAATATTTCTCTTAAGTAGCAAACTTTGCAGAGCATAAAAGTGTACTCCTTCTCACTTAATAGTATCGTAGGCTGATATGAGCTCAGGGGTAGGCTAAATGCCGTGCCAATGGAGTATCTGAGAAGTGTATGCGTTAGAAGAAGAAGTAATAGCGTTAGGAATGAGTTGAAATTAAGGTGATGAAAGACTTTGGAATGGATGCTCCGGTAACGGACATGAATAAAAAGAGCGTGCTTCATGTTTGACCATGTTGATAGAATGAATGAGAATCGAATAGCGAATCAGAGTTATGATAGAAGAGTGAATGGTGTGAGAGGAAGCGGAGACCGAGAAAGTTTTGGGTGAATGTGGTGGAAGAGACTAAAGAGAAGGAATATTAGGATTCTTGAGAAAAGGAGGGCATGCACTAAGCAGTATATGGGCGTAGAGAAATTATAAGAGATATGGAAAGGTAGGGCAGTATGGAGGAAATAATTAAAGCAGAGTCAGCTTTACAGGCCTATCACAGAAAATTAAACTTTTCATTGTGCCGACGACCGAAAAGGAACAGCGCAATGGGCATGTATGTATGATGAGAAAAGGTTGGAAGAAATTAACATAAGTGTATGACGAGGAGGGGAGAAAGAAACGTTATACGAAATGAAGAATGCAGAAGCGAAAGGAAGAGATGGTTGGTGTGGTGGCTAGAGCACTAGCTTCACATCTCGATGACCCTAGTTCAAACCCTGGCAATAGCGGAGATTCTTCAGTGGAACCCCGATCCCTACTTGGCTTCCCTGTAGAGAGATGCACTTTCAGCTCTCTGACGATCATGTTGGACGTTAAACCGTCGCCTTATATGCGCCCAGAGTTGCGAGCTAACTAATGCTGAAGCTGGGCTTCTCTCCAGTCTTTCTTGTTCCCTCGAATGTTCCCTAACTACCGTCCCACCAAAATATGCTCCAGGTAGTTTGAGCGCAAATTTTTCCGAGTCATAAAACAGTGCATCTTCGAATTTATTTTTTTAATTTAAGCAATTTAAGGACGAAGTAAATATATTAATATTTATGACGACAAAAATTTGTTTCATTTGACTGAACTTCTGCATTATAAGTATAAACAAGTATGATTAAATAAATATACACGTTTGAGCGTTGGAGTCGCCTTATTTGTTTCACGCCATACGCTGAAAATTCTTACACATCGAAAGTTTTTTTTTACAATTTTATAAAAAAGGTATTAGTTAAAAGTAATTATTTAGTAATGAATTTATTTTTTTATAAATGGGAAAACATAGGAAATGCACACTATTTCATTTCTGACGCAAAACTGCGTCAGAATATTATTTAAAAAAAATATATTGTCAATCACAGTCCTAAAAGTTTCACACTTTTTCCTCTATTCCCATTTTCCGCGAATTCTTCCTTCCCTTCTTGCCTCCAATGCCTTAATGTGCCACATTAGTCATTTATTCTCTATTATTCATTTGTCACATTCGAATTTTCTCGAGTGGCATTCCTTCTAACACAACCATGCCTTTTTTATTAGGTTTTGTTATAGAGGGGAGTGACCGACAGCTGTGTTCATTTGTGCCGTTAATGCAGTCAAAGCGACATATCACTCTTAGTAAAATTCAAAGATTTTTGCGTAATTATAATTATCACCTTCCCAATGATACATTACATAAATAACATCCTCCAACCACACTACTTGTCGAGATATTAGCTAAAAAGCAGAAGCCATTTTCCATTGGATTACGGTACGGTTGTGTGCTGCGGAGATAAATTATTAAGAAAAAGCGAGTTCTGGCGTAGAGCTCGCATCGGAAATGTAGCGGTTCGAAATTCACATGTTGCCCCAATAACTTTTACAGAAAAAATTATCCTCACCACATTACTTTTTTATGAAATCTCAAACTTTGCGTTGTGAAGGCGTCTTCAGCGTACGGGTGAGAGAAATAAGTCAAGAAAAAGACTCCGATATGTACGTATAATAAGATAATTATGTAGACGTATTATAAGACAAAAAATTTGGATCATTAGCATTAGGTACTATATTTTATTTATCTATTTTAAGAAAATAGTCCACGTACATATTTACTGTAGATTTATAATTCACTCGAAATAAACAGAAATACGTATCGTACCACATAAAAAATTCACAAAAAGGAAAACAACTCAAGGAACAAAAAAGAGAGACTGCTAATTTTTTTCGGAAAGATGAGTAATGACTAAGTTGGTTCACTGTTTAGAGGACATAAAAAAGGATTATTCTCAACAGGGAGAGAATTTATTAGGGAGGAGAGACGGAAGGGGAACGATCATTTAATGAATGATAGATAATCTGGGAGTGGGCGAATGGAGTAATCAGACTTCGAAATTTGATTTATGTTTATATCATCTGCTTAAATTTTTAAATAACATGATAATATAGTCTCTATTATGACTAGAAAAAAAACACGCTAAAACTACTGACCATGACTGACTAAAGTAATTGGCGTAATATCGAGGGATCCAGGTTCGAGACCCGGTCTAGGCGGCTCTTCCGATCAGCGATCGTTTCTCTTCCTTTCGCCCAATATTTTCGCCCCCGGCCTAGCCTTCTGCTTCACTCCCACCTTCCCCCAGCCCCCCCTCCTCTCTCTCTCTCATCCCCCAGCCCCGCATTTTCCACTCTGCCCACTTTTCCGCCCCCATTCCCTTCCTTCCACGCAGATTGCTCGGCCCCTTGGCCACATCAGTCTCGCTCTCCATCAAAAGCGACCGCTCATTCAGGGAAGCTTTTCAGCTTTCCCTTCTTCTACGTCGCGTCCATGGGTCGAATTCAGACTAAAATATCATCAAAATGAAAGCTAATGCTTAAGTTTTACGTCAATGTTCCCACTCTCACAGTCGCTCTAAGCACAGGTTTGAAAGGTCTGTACAACGGGGATGAAAAAACATATCGGAATTCGTTACTAATGCTTACCATTTTCCAGTCAATCCAGCACCACTGGGTAGTACTTTAAAGGTGGTAATACCGAAGGTGCCGGTTATATGAGAATTCAAGGGTATAAGTTGAGCGAAACCGTAGCTCAAAACATGAGATACCATCATCAGAGTTTTAAAGCCTATTGCAAAAAGGCTAGTGCATTTATATGTTGCACAGTCTATGATACAAGTGGTTTAAAATAATGTATAGGTATGTACTTACCTACCTAATTTTAGTGTAAAAGAGACTCAAAATATATTATCCATTTCATAGTATTCATTGTGAACACCCGTTATCCTTTCATTACCTTTTTTGGATCTATTTCATGCATGTATCACTTCATACATGCTCTCCAGTTACTAAGACTCATACATACTTATCACACCGTTCCATTTGGGGGTGGGTAAAATCAAAGAACTAAGTTATTGCTGTTAGGCCACGAAACCTGGCTTCCTTTCAATACTTTCCTCCATAATGCCCTTTCCTTGCGTGTCTCGTTTGCTTCAGTTACCCTAATACATTGCTATATACACGCCTCCCTGTTCTTAAGACTTCTAATATTCCTCCTCTTTACAGTCTCTTCCACCATAGTCACCCATGAATTTCTAGGTCTGCCCTTTCCTCTCGCACCATGCACTTCTCTTTCGTAAATCTGTTTCTTTCTTCGCCTATTATTCATTTTCTTAACATAGCCAAACCAACGTACAGCGTTTCTTTCATATATGACCACGACTGGCGCACCCGATCCACATTCTAAGACGTCAAAATTAGCACAAACAGGCTTCAGTGCCATTTTCCTTGCCTTCAATTGAATTATTTGATCATTTCCTTACCCTTCGTGAATCACCGTTTTGCAATAGCAAGTTATCCTCCTTATTAAGACTGCAATGCATTTTAAAGTAGATTGAGCGAGACAGTCCGCTAGCCATAATGGAGGCCATATTCGAATTATATTTTTTAATTTAAGAGTCTGTAAGAAGTATAAAGTAAAAACTGAAATATTTTTGTTGCAAAAATATAGTTATATATGACAAAAACTCTCAGTAATTAAATAAATAAAACCACATAAATCTCTAACTTGACTCATTTTTTCATGCCGTACGATGAAATCGCCTTCACAATAGAAAGTTTTTTTTTTGCGATTATGTACAAAGTACTGCGGTGAGTAATTGATTAATATTTATAAATAGTCGAGAAACCATACAAACTACACACCGTTAGTTTTTCGACGAAATCTAGGTGTTAGAAGTTCCTAAGTTTTTCAATATTCTCCCTCTGGAGCGCACAACCGTAATCTATCCCATGTAAAACAGCTTATATTATTAGGCAAATTGCTCGAAAAGAAGTTTGACAAGAGGTTAATATTTTGATATCATTAAAAAGATGGAGTTTTTTCTTTAAAATGACGTCAAATTCATCAACATCCAGGAAAATTGGTTTATCGCTTAAACTACCTAAGGGCATCCGTGTAGGCACCTTTTCCTCAAAAGCCCTTGCGAAATATGTGTGATGCTACAGTGACTTGCATTTAAGTCCTCCAACCTAACGTTTCAACCCATGTGACCAAATTCCTCAGAATGTTGTTCCAATAAAGTGTAATTACTAGCAGGCAGTAAACAAAACAAACGCGTGCCCTGGTACACCAGCTCCTACGTATCACTTACTGCTTAGTTAAGTCCTAAAATATTAATGTTTCAACCGATACATCGAATCTAACTGAAACTTGTAATGATCTAAAGTAAATTTCAAACCGTAAAAAAAACATGAGAGTGTATTCAGAACTCGTGGGACCTTGAGGTAAAATATGGACGGCACGCAAGGTTAAACGTGATCATGTCTAAGAAAATAAACCAAATTCAATATTTTCTCAATGAAGCAGAGCAAACCTGAGGCACCGTCATTGCGGTATTAATTTACGAACCCAGGATCTGTAGTATATGAGTAAGGGTTAGATCATGTTTTGATCCGTTTACTCATCACTTTTGCGTTACCTCAGCACGTCAGTTCCGGGGTGTACTCCGATCACGGAAGCCGTCCGTAGACTGAACTAATAGGGACCCGGATTAAGTTGACCTTGCTCTCAGGAATTCCACGATCGAATTCTACCGGAGTAATGTACTTACTTACTCTTACTCCCAGGGCCATCTATATCTTAGGCGATATTTAGCCGCATCAACAAATCCCCTCCACCTGGATCGATCTTCTGCCTCTCTTTTTGTTGCTCCGATATTTTACATAACCGTTCTCACTTGGTCCCACCATCTTAGCCGTGGTCTTCCCCGGGGTCTTCTTCCTTCAGGAATTCCATTTAGTACCTCCTTCAGCAGACATCCCTCCTATTTCCTTAGAATATGTCCAGCCCACCTGATTCTTCTCGACTTTATTTCACTTGCTATGTCTGGATGTTTATATAGATTCCTGATTTCTCTGTTGTGTTTTTTTCTCCATTGTCCTTCTTCGTATGTGGGCCCATAGATTTTCCGCAATAACTTATTCTCGATCACTATTAGTTTTTTCTCATCCTTCGTCGACAGCCTCCACGTTTCGGATCCGTAGAGTAGTACTGGGGATATTATAGTTTTATAAAGACTAATTTTGGTTTTGTGTGACAGGGCTTTAGAAGATAGAATTCGGTTGCATGCATGTAGACATCTGTTGGCGAGGTTTAACCTGTTTTTTTTATTTCTGGCTCTTCCGTATTGTCATTTGTTAGCATTCCTCCTAAATATTTAAAATGGTCTACTTTTTCAAACGCAAGCCCATCTATTTGCAGAGGACCTGTTTTTCCATTTTGGCGTCTTGAAAAATGCATGTATTTAGTTTTTGTATCATTTATCATCAGTCCTATTTTTTCCGTTTCCTTCATAAATACATTTGTCAACATTGTTAAATCTTCTAAACTTTCTGCGAATATCGATTCGTCGTCTGCAAAGGCTAAAACGTTTATCTTGGTCCCAATTTTGATGCCAAGGTCCATCTCTGCTTCTTTTTTCCAGTGCTTCCTCAAATGCAATATTAAATAGAATTGGGGAGAGCCCATTTCCCTGCCTTACCCATGCGCTTATTTTAAACGACTCGGAAATATTTCCATTGATCCGTACTAAGCTTCTTGATTCTGTGCTGCTTAGCTTCGCTAGATTTATCAATTTTCTTGGGATCCCCCTCTTATCCATTTTTCTCCACAATCTATCTCTATTTATACTGTCATACGCCTATTGGAAATCGATAAAAATTGCATAAAAATGTGGAACCTCCAAACAGAGAAGAAGTGAAGGATACTGTTAAAGTCCTTAAAGGCAACAAAGCATCAGGAAAAGATAAAATCACAGCAGAATTATTGAAAAAATGAGGTGACAATAATTTATAGACTATGGTGAATAATATTGAAAATATGGGAAAAGGAAGCGATGCTAGTTGATTGGCAGGAAGCAATAGTAGTACCCATACACAAGAAAGGAGAGAAAGAAGATTGCACTAATTTCAGATGTATTGCACTTCTCAGCATTCCATATAAAGTCCTCCCAAAAATAATCAGTAGTCGCATAGAATGTTATACGAACGAAATTATCAAAGAGCATCAGGCAGAGTTTATGAAAGACAGGTCGACTACAAATCAAATATTCTCTATAAAAGAAAGTATATCCAAATACTGGGAGTACAATAAGGAGTTTTACCGGAGTAATGTACATGAACATTAAACTCTATAAACAGCAGAAAACCTGGTGGGTACCGTCATCTCAAAAAACAAACCTAATTCGGGGCATGAAGGCTAGGAATTTTACGAAATCGTACGTTCGAATACCATTCAAGGTATGAATACGAAATAAAACGTTGGATTTTGAACAAGAAAGAATTCATTTAAGCAAAAGCATATTGGGTACAAAGACATTTGAAGGCGTTGCTGTGTTGGCACCTTAAGTTTATAGAGCTACAAGGTACAACAACCTCATGTATGCACGTGCCAACAGCTAGATGTTAAGACGCATTGACGCATTCGGTCTGTCTGAGAAATAAATTATTATTAAGGCACGATACTCACGTGTAATCTGAAATAATTTTAGCTACGAACATACATTCCGTTTCGCCGTGATTGAAGCAAACAATACATATTAAGCCCAAAGCTACGGAGGTTGTTAATAATGGACGAGTAGGCAGTATGGTAGAGCAAATGCAGTTCCACCAATGCCGACATGATACCTCTATTCTGTTGTGGGAAACATCTCAAAACAAACATTGTGATAATAAAGTAAAATCTATCGTAGATATGTTTTTGTCAATTAAATAAAATTAAAACGTGCGAAACTTAAATATTACCTCTTCCGCTACCAAGGAGTGTAAGTCAGTAACCCCATCGATATTTTTTTCTGTATTTTACATGTTAACTTTTTTTAATATTTCCATGCATCTATTTATTTGTTCTTTACCTTTTGTTTTATAGCCAAACGATTTTATTCTTTGCACATTTTTCATATATAATATTTTTTGGGCTATTTCAGTGAAACATTTTTCTCAGAATTATCTCTCTTGGTTATTTGCCTCACTTTTATGTGAGTAGGAACTTCTCACTACCCATCGTGAATTGAAGTGTACACATTTCCTAACACTAAGTTTCTTTTTCATATTTTGGTATGAAGATTTTCGCAGCTTCTTTTATCAATAAAAAATTATCCTTTCCGGTTATGCTGCGAGTTTTTTTTTTCATTTATAAAAAAACTTTTTTTTTTCGTTCATGTTTCAAAAAAATTTGTGTTTCGTTCCTCGTACTGTGAGCGTCGTCAGGAGAATGAGTAGCGAAGCGAACAGTAGGGGAGAAATGAAGTATGATGAAAACTATAAGAAGGAAACAGGCACACCTATTGGACACATTTTGCAACGAATAGCTTATTTGAAAAAAATAATGGAAGGAGAAATGAACGGTAAGAATTACAGAGGAGGTTCTAGAAAGGAATACATCAGGCATATTATGAAGGACGTCGAAGTGAAGAACTAAGTAGGAACGAAGTGACGAGCTGATAGGAGAGTGAAGTGGAGAGCTACAGAAAACCACCGATTTTCCGATTGACGACTACTGATTTAGACGATTTAATTTACAATACAATATAATAACACCATGTATAATTTACTCAAACAACAGTGCTATACAAATACCAAATAATAACCTAAATATCATAATTTTAACGCTAAAATGACCTTTTTCACTAAATATTTAACTCCCGCAGATCGTTGTTCCACAATTATGTTCAAGCACATATTCTCACCGCCGTTGTTTTAATCCACTTTATTATTGATAAATACTATGTGCGGTTCTACAGGTGTGAATGATTAATGACGACGCTCCCCTCGAAAATGTTCTCCCGTGACGTTACGAAGTTGTTACGAAGTTACAGAAAGTAAGGAGTTACAAGAGTGTCTATCAAATATTTAAAACTAGCTTGACGAGGTACAGGCTGAGAGTAGATCCACTAAATTGTGGGTGATGTGACTTAAGCAAATTCTGATTCTGATTTTTTATTTTAACTGAGCTGAGAAAACAGGAATCAGGATATTGCACACTGCAACAATTACTGAAATGATGCCTTTGTTCCATACTGCAGGCCATACACTTTATGCGAAGTCATCTCATTGGTATTTATAACAAATGAAAAATCTTCAACAATTTATGTATCTCAGATGACTTTGAAATGTTTACTACCGACTGGCAGTTTTACGAAAGGACGTTAACATAAGGAATGGTCGGGTGTTTGGACCAACATGAATAAGGAGCAAATCCTTATGAGATCAAGTTAGGAAGTTTGACCCGAGGTCGAAGCTTAAGTGACGACACTGTAATGAGATTCTGTATTCTCCTGTTTCATCTGATATTGCTGAAGATTTTGCTGACGTTTTTCTTGAAACATCAGAGCAGGAAATATATTTAAAAGATAGCATGCGTCTATGCATGACGATAGACGCAAATCACAAAAACACATGAATGACTTGGATGAAAAAACAATCCTTTTACAATATCAGTTACCTTCATCAGAATTTCTTTAGCTTTTGTTGGAGACAGTATTGCGATATGTCATCTCGCTGTTAAGAAAGGCAAAGACTCCATGGAAAAATTAATGGGGAAAAAAATTTCTGATGTACTTATTCCCAGAAAAGCAAGTACGAATAATGAGTACCATTAGCCATGAGCACCATGAGTACCAAATCTCTTCATCAGTTACAGTTAGAGGAAAAGTAGTTCCTATCTATGTACACTATATCAATAAATAATTCTAGCATCATTTGAGCTATTATTTATTTTTCCAATAAAACATTTAAAAAATCCCTTCTTGGGCCATAGGTAGTTTTACTCGGAATTAATATTCTGAAATCCATTAAAAGCAACGAAATATATTGTATTTCAACTATACGTTTGCTTAACTTCCTCGATTCTGTTTTATTATTATTAATCTAAGTTTTTCTTGAAAACCATGAGAAATAGGACAAACATTATGCGTCCTAAAACAAGTATTTATAGGGTCTGTAACTTAAGTTGTAAACATTTTTTATATTTCCAACGGTTACTGAAAAACGGTCAATATAGTGGAATTCGGCAGCCATTTTCCAATATGACGGCCGTGGTACAGCATTAACGAGTGTTGATTTTTTATATGTTGTTCCTGGGTACTAGTACTACACATATGAGAAGTATCCCCTTTCAGGAAATCATTTCCAAGTATAACTCTAAAAATACTGGACTATATGTATTTATCTCCTCAGAAAGTGACTCCCGTTTAAGTTACAATGTCTAATTTGCTATAAAATGAAATCTAACAATCCGTTACCTTACATGAATTCGCACCCAACCACTTCCACTATAAGGCAGCTCCTTCGGCTCGAGAGGTCCAATTTCAAGAGCCCGACATCCCCGCAGGTTATTTCGTCTGGATCGGACACACGCAAGTAAAATTGAGAGGTTCAAGGCCAAGATCACTTATCACGATATGACACAACCATAACGGTCGAGACAACAGACTATCCTATTCAAGCCCATATTGTGGTGGAAGCGCATTCTGAATAGCTTCACTTAGAAGAACTGAGCGCAGGATTGCTATACGTCCTGAAAAAGCCGGATTATTTTGAATTTAGGCAAATAACAAAGCGTTCAAACTTAATTGTAAAAAAACTGCAAATGTCATGAATTTTTAAAGTAAGCTAGCTCGCAATTCCATAACATATAATTCTATCAGTTGCTAATATATATCCACTCATTCCCGGTCACTCAATGCTGAATTAGTTAATTAGAGGTAGGTTGGACCAATAAACAAACTAATGCATGAATACCATAGCTATTGTAGGTATAATTTCCCTTTTATTAAAAGGGTAATTAAACCTAAATTAATAAGTAATAATTCCCTTATATAATAAACCCTTAAATAACTAGTTTAAATTAAGGTGCCATGTTGGGTTTTAGAGGGTCAAAATATCAATGGTTTAAGAACTGAAATTATTTTCATCACAGGTACAAGTAAATAATACACAATACTGAGAATATCATTGCGATCAATACAATAAATTATGTAGAGTGACAGGTTCGCGAAGTCTATTTTTAACCTCTCCCATGTGGCAACATCGACTGAGCTCGGATTCTTTCTTCATTTTGAGGAAACGTAATTATTCCATGAAAAAGTACAAGAATATTTTCTTAAACTATGAATTATGAAACGTCCACTCACCGAAATCCACATAGTACACGCTACTAGCAATAATGTATTCACCCAAATAGTAGAATACCTCGAGACCTGTTAATATCTACAAAATTATATTTTAACAAACGGTATATTTGCAGAGTACCTATCTCAAATCAATGCGACACTTCATTCTGAAAGATAAACGGACAAATTCTGTTTACAGAGCATGGATCTAACTTTTTGGTATTACCTCGTATTGTATACCTTTTTACTTTCACGTGCCGACCCTTTGTCATCGTTCAGAAAATTCTGGTTAATGCTCAAAAACAAAGGTTCGAGTACCCACGTTGACATCCGAATTTTACTTGGCCGTGTAAAACGAAGGAACGCGAGGATGAACGCGAGGATCATGACCAGCTGCAGAAATATTTCTGATACTGTGTAAAGGTATTTCCGTAATTTGATTAGCCAAGTTTGTTTCCATAAAAAAATATTTGCAACACATTTAACCACGCTTATGGCGAAATCCAATGCAAACCTCAAGGAGTAGGGCGTAAATTTGAGAAATTTCTCCATAATAAGAGAGATAAGTGAAAACTTTACCAAGTGTACAAAGTTAGCTCTACAAATTCCAGAAAAATTCCTATATTGCACAATCCGGGTTTCAAATAATTTTTTTCTATCAGAGTCCATCTTCCGAGTACCCCGTCGCGTATGTTGACTTGAAATTGTATCAGTTTCGTCCCCTGTCCTGGAGACTTCCTCAGGTCGAGTAACTGTTGTCATTTCAAGTCAACATACGCAACGGAATACCCGGAAGATGAGCTCCAGACGTCGCGGAAACCTGCAGTATAATTTTTTCTATCTTCGGGATAAAGATGACGATATCATGACAAGGTATTCACTTTCCCCTGAAGATGACAATAATTGGCAGAAACCCGAGACTGGCTATTTTGATGTTTTGGAGGATTTTACAAAGTGACAAAAGTGAATTTTTACTTTTCTCCCATATTGTAAAATTCTATCATTGACCTTTCAATACCTTTCACTCACAGAAAAAAATGGTCTTATTATTAATACATCATAGAAAACTCATGCTACCGAAAAAAGCATAATGCACGATAAATGGATGTAGCTTGTTTCTGACATATTTTCTATTGCATACATTGTTTTCCGGAAGATTTAAGTTGGTAAAAAAGAGAATATTGGCGACAAGGAGCATAAGGCCGAAAATGCTGCCTGTAATACATGTATCTAAGCAATATGGAAGTGAGTAAATAGATGCTAACCAGATAATTTTATATAGGAAGAAAAGGATTCCACGGAGAAAATCAATTGCATGATAAACATGATCGACTACGTAAATCACATAATGGAGGAACTATTACTTATATTTCATATATTCGGGAATACAGCAGAAACAAGGCCAGACAACTAAAACAAATGACTATAGGACATTTTTATATAAAGACGAAATTAATTATGTTGGCTTGGAGACATTTATTAAATTAATAATAGCTAATATGGAGAACATATAGTATAATGGATTCAGTTATCAACCTATTTTTAAAAACGATTGTTTAGTTAACGTTATGGAATGATGCAAATGTTATTAATTAGTATATCTCAGCGAAACTGATACATTATTTACAGCAATGCCAAGCTGAGTTTAAAGTAGGCACCTACTTCTGGATCAACACCTTAATATTATTTTTTGGAACCTATTTTTATCTACCAAACCCGTAATCTTCCAACTCCAACATATTAAACCCGTATCTCTACATTCTAATAGCATTATAAGTTTTTTATTACAGTCCTTCTAAGAGTGCATATATGTATATATAGTCGCAACTCACGGAAAAGGGACTGAGAAAAAATGTCTGCCATGTCAAAACTCACATTTACCCATTTTAATCAGTTTTACACGATTTTTGCACATCAAGGTCATCTCGCTACTCCAAGTTTTTATGCAAGCTCTTAGCAGCATAATTCACACGCGAAATTTGACTATCTAAATATGTATGACAAAATTGATGGCTGAATTAATCAAACAAACTGATTTGTAGTATGAATATCAAAATTCAGATTTTAGAAAGAAATTACTGGAAATTCTAACCTTGAATTCCATCGGGTTAATTTATGGCGCCTTTGTTAAAGGTGATGTAGCCGAAGTAACCACATAATAAGTATACACAATGCATATAAATAGTAGAGCTCTAGTAGAGTTGCTGAATTTGTAATATATTTTAGCTGTAGAGTATATTATTTAGGATATAAGTGGTGAAATTTAAATGAAGTGGATGTTAAGACGAGTGAGAAAACCTAGTGCGACTTGTTAAGGGATGCCTAACCTCCAAGGCTACCACGGCATTATAAACAGAATTCATTTTCATCATTCGCCTTCGGGGATTTCGTAAGTCTTGGGTGTGTATTAAAATACTTTTGGAATTGTACCATAACAGTTAGTATTTCCCTAATGGTGTAGTATATTACACAGTATTGGGGGACAATGGATAACACACAAAGTTATAAACTTATTTTGACAGTGTATTGTTTTATAGAGCAATTCATACTTGATTTTGCTCTGACTGCATTATTTAAATTACGATAATATTCAAGATTAAATTATTTAACAAACATGCAGTGTAAACGTGCCTGTTGAATCAATACTTCGCATAAATATTAGTGACATCTCCAACGCACAGAAAACACAGCCGATTGTATCAAATTGAATAACAAACCAAACCAAATAACAAACAAACACTGAAGTAAGACCAGACATCTGTGATGCAGAAGTAAACAAACACCGTACGTATACTTCAAGTTTGACGGAAATAACATAGGAGTACCATAACAAAACGGATATACACTGAAATAAAGTTGTTTTTAAAACATAATTTTCGGAATCAATGCAAAAGTTGACTCCCTTGCGATGGGATGAGGCCTATGGGAACTTCTCTCAACAGTGAAGGAGAGCTAAGAACATAAAATCTGGTAGCGCACATTAAACTGAATGCCTAATTCTCGCGTCACCGTATCAATGGTAAAGATTAGACGAGAGGATTAAAGGAAGCAGAAATTGGATGGGAGTTCAGTGGGCGGATAATTCTCCGACGATACCATCGCGTATCATTTTCTTTCGGGATTATTAGCGATTCCTTCCCCGATGTCGGAATACAAAAAAATAATTGCTCTCGCCAAATTACCTTTTGCTACTGGTCTCTATTTCTCCAAGTGGAAAAATTAATGAGGGGAAATGGTCGTTTAAGGCCAATTGCGGAAGAATGGGATTCACCGTGCGCAAACATGACCAACCTTTCCCAGAAATAAGCGGTAAATTTAGGAAAGGAACCCAAGTTTCCATGTCCCATCTTTCGCTTTCATACCGAACACAAAGTGTAGGAGCGATAGGGAGAAAATGACGCTCAACGCCTTAGTTTTATGCTTTAAAACCAAGTAATACTTCATTAAAAGTAATGAAATTATGATATAAGATAAAAGTGGTAGACACTTGAATCATTTTTGCGCGCATTCTTGACTGGGATCAAAAAACAGGGTAGCCTTTGATTGACAAATGAGCTTTAAAGAAGTATAATATCGTGGCACATCCCTAATCAATGCATTATAATTTTAAAGATTTACTATTTGAAGTGCTTATTGTCTACTTCATAAGCCAATGGGATATATACACTCGAACTTAAATATACACGATTAGCGGTCACATCTATGGTGCATTGTTGGGTTCGGTGAATGGATACTCATAGGTGGGTTAGTTAAATCTTAGTTAAAGCTAGTCAAATCAGTTGAGATGTCTGCGCAAAGTGTAAGAATTCAAAAGAATAAAAATGCTAAGATATAATGAGGAATACGAGACGCTAGGTGTCAGATAAAAATCTTTATAATAATGAGATTGAGAATGGCTCATCGCCCGGCCAGGGTAAGTTATAATGTATCGACTCATGAACAGGCAGCAAGAACCTCGAACTGGCGGGCATTCGAGGAATTTATTCCGCAGTGTCAAAAAGTCTAGTACAACACCAATATCACCAGGGTGTCTCTTCATCAATATTCCAGTAGGCACTTCATTCAATGTCCATAAAATACACCTAACATTAGGTATATTTTTCAGGACGAATTATCAAAAACTAAGATTGGGGTATTTAAAATAACAAAGCAAGACTTTTAACAATAAAACACGTTCTTCTGAAACTTATTGGCATTCCATCACACTACGGTAACTTTTAAAAATTGGTGTATTTCTGAGGTATGTAAAAGCTTTCACACGAATATAAATCTAGAACGTTTAATACCGGACGGAAATTGAGATAAGAACCATACATGCGAAAATAGTGTTAACGCTATTCAACTACTTGGAAAGAATGAAGTAATGGTGGATGCGTGCCCCGTGATTTCATCCTTCCCCAAACAACTGACGCCTATATACGTCAAGAGATTGCTTTTATAATATCACACATAATTTGTAGTTATTATTCGATTTTATTTGCCATTTGGGCACTATTATGTATATTACGATTTTGATTCCGGGACTTTTCCTGGTTTTCCAGGCAAAAATTTTCAATTTCCCGGGTGTAAATATCCATTATTTGGTGAGTGCGTACCTACCAGAAGGTGCAATAATAGAAGAACAACACGTTAACGTATGTTCACCACATAGAGATAACAATAGGAATTATAGTAAAATACATAAAAAACGATTGGTTTTGTATCACTGCCCAAAAGATTTTGCATTATAATAAAGGTTTTCCAGAATTAACATAAAAACAACAGCATTAATTAATAAGTAGCAGACCTGCTGCCTGCTTTGCGGTCTCAGTCTCTGTCTGGTGTGCTCTTGAGGTGAACTTGATGTTTTTCCTTTTTTTGCACTACTCAAATGGAAGCAGTGGGAAATGTGGCGAAATGAGTGTATATGTTTCCCAAAAATGAAAAAAAAAACATTCAGAATAATTTTTCTTCCCCAAAACAGCAATTGAATTGTAACCTATTTCAGTGAACCCGAGAGTCCCGAGAAAGATAAGACTCCGCAGAAAACCAGCCGGCTATCAGGGACCCTAACGCACTGAAAGTGGACCAGGCAGTTCCGAGAAAGATACACTAGCTCTGAAAAAGTGAACCCGGGAGTCCCAAAATACTTTAGTCCCGGGAATCTAACTACATTTAAACTCTCAAAAACCACGGTTTTTGCATTTTTATTTGCACCACCAACTGCTAAAAATCCAAATCTACTACCAAATCATATAGACAGAAAATCCACATTTAATGCACCAAACCTGATTTCTCTAACTCAAAACTTGAGAGAGAAATAAACAAAATGGATACAGAATGACTGACTGACTGACACGCTACAAAGTTAATATATTAATTAATAATAATACTTAAGTTTTATGTTTTAGAGACTGTACCTGAATTATCACACATCGAAGCACATACACACTCTAGCAAGTTAATTTTTGACATCTCTTTGTTCATTCCATCATTAGTACATGCGATATATAATGGGTAAGTAGGTACGTGTAAGATAAAAAAGATAACACCATCAAAGGGATTAGCATTCATGTTGATGCAATATATATCCAGCATGAAGTTGGGTGTATGTGGTAGATGGGGCACAGGTGATCACATATTGCACAAAAAAAAGGCAGTAAGAAAAATAATATGCATGAATGTGTTAAATGCGATTTGAAGCAAGGACTCCTTTCATTAAAAAAACACAATGAGGAGAAACAAAAGAGGTCATTAGAAATCTAAGAAATCCTATCAACCACAGCAGCTGTTATGGAAGCTACATGAAAATTAAAACAAAGTACAGCGAAGAAAAATGTTTAAAACCTAATTGAAGCAAAAATAAAGAAAACACCCTTTATCTCATCGACGAGCAATTTTGTCCACCCGGGAATAAATAATCTCCAACTTCCCAGCCGGAACGCGGTTCTCTAACCGATATGGAGAGATATATATTTTTTCGGGGGCGATTAAGTATAAAAATTATTTATGTATGTATTTATATCTATAGCCGGGTCGGACGAGGAAACATTTGAAGGCAGATGCTGGGAAATAGTCACGTGGAAGGGGGAAAAGAGGAATGGGGGCGGGGATGGGGGGGTGAGAAAGAGGGAAGGAGGGGGTGCAGTTAGACGAGTATGGGAGAGATAGAAATAGTGAGAGAGAGAGAGAACGCGCAAGATAATGACGGTTAAAGTAAGAAAAAATAGAGAAAAACCGAAGAAATCGCCCGGGGTGTAATATCGCATGCAACAAAATCAGCCCGCTCTCCTCTGTTCCCTCTCTCAAAGTTTCTTCGTAAACACCTTCTCATATCCTTCCACTGCCGACTGTTGGACGCCTTGCAAGGGGTTTGTGGGCAGGGGGCAGCGAGAAAAGGAGGAGGTGGTGGTACTCGGTTGGGATAGAGGGAGGGAGGTGGAGGTTTGGGAACACTCCGGTCAGGAAACGAGCCGTGCCGATGAGCAAACGGCCGAGGAGGATACAGGCGATGTTGTGGGAGAGCGGACAATAATTGCACCGGGAAAAAATACCCGCGGGGGCCCCCACGGAAGAATCTTCCGTTTCTCTCTACACAAGGGCGGGCGGTGGAAAGAGAGGGGCTTTAAGGAGTAGAAAAGAGGAGGAAATTGAGGTCTCCAACCTTCCCTTTTGGTCTCCTCCGGAATCTTTCATTTCCATTCCCTCTCCTCTTTCTCTCTCCCACTATGATAACATGACCTGTCAATCAAAATCCCTCACCTGAATTCCCTCCTTCGATGTAGTCCCATGTTCTTATCCCGCCCTTTCGATCGGAGAGTTCTGTATATTATTTTTTTAGAAAAAAAGCCCTTCCCAGAGCTGCCCAGTCTGAAAAATACTTCCCCACGACCGTCCGTCCAACCACCCACCCACCCCGGAGAGTGTTGTTCCCTTTCTCCGCTGGCGTCATCACGACTCGGACACTTCCCCAGAACCCAATAATGACACCCCACCGAGCCGTTATTTTTTGAAGGGATAGAAAACTATTTGGACCGGCTTCCTCCGCGGGGGGATTCGGTCGAGCGATATCTAGTTGTCTCTAACTTATACTCCCCCGTGTCTAAGCTCCATGAATTCTCTCTTTTACATCGTGAATATGGTGGCCAACAACCCAGAATTCGTTGGGATACAACGAGAGTTGAATAGGATTATTTAAAAAAATGGTGAATCTCACAGCAAAAAAATCACACCTCTGAGGGGGCTGTGTTTGAACCGTTCGACATAGCTCCGACCACGTAACAAGACGTGGTACAATCACGAAAGGTTCGAGAATTTGGTGTATTTGAACCATTTCTATATGTTCACGCAGCCTTTTCCGATCGTGTTTTCCTCACCAGGATATTGTTGATGGGAGTCGAATATCTCGATTAGAGTCACTATCATCAACATATCAGACGCTTAAATTATCCACCCGAATGTTTCAAACAAACCAAAATCTCAAACCGTTCGTTGTTGTACCACTTGACTCCTTAGTGATCGGAATTATCTCAGACGGTTCAACCACACCCCTCCCTGAAATGGGATTCGATCCAAATCCCGTCGACATTGCGCCGAGTCCTCCAGCCAGTAAAACTACCCAGACGTATTAACACAACGTGAATTTCATGGCGGCTAGATATCGAGGGGTTTGTGCTCGAATTCCAGTCGAAGCGAATGATTTTTTTTCACTCTGAGTGATCATTAGCGGGTGACTTCGTTAATGTTACTTCTCGGCGTTTCGCAGTTCTTTGGAAATTATTTTAAAATCTCGTGCCTACCGGATTGCGGCGTTTTCCTCCCGTTTTAATTTTGAACAATAATTTATGGAATATATTTTCCATTAGGTATTATCGTTTGCTTCAATGTATAACTGTTGTCCATTCTTTATTTGTAACTAATATAACGGAATGGCCATAATAATCTCAACGTTGCTTAATTTTAGCTGTAAAATTACATTGTGATCTAATTTATTAAATTTGAAATATGTTTAAAAGTATATATTACTTTGATACTGGTACAAAGTATAAATATTTTCGAAGGAAATGAAAACTAACTTTGTGAACTTCAATTATGATTTTTATGGAAACGACCTGGAATTTGACACTTTATGCCATCTTCAGGTCAGTTATTGAAACCCAGCCGTCTCATTAAGTTTATGCAGTGGGGTTAACAAAGTTATTTTTCATTATATCTCTATGATGAATAACTTACACATAAAGCCTAAAACCGTTTCCTCTGCAATAACTAACTATGAATTCAACTTTTCTTTTACGGTGACTAAGCTATTCTTCCAAATAAGTATTTCGTAAAACGGTTTTCGAAAATGTTAAAATTGATGAATCAATGTTCAAGACAACCAAACATATACGGATGTATTTTTGAATATGTATTTCAGTTTGCCAATTTCTTAACATTGAAATCAATCAACAATTGTACATTCTAGCTGTTCGTATATGCGGAGATAGGTATTCCACGTGATATTCGTACTCTCCCGGGTCTCCCGAAATTTCTGAGAGCGGCTACCTCCCAAAATTAACACTTGACGAATAGGCAACCTAGTTCTTGATAGTCTGTGCGTTTATGTCGAAAACTAAGGTTACGAAAGACGTAGGTAGATTAATTACATATGCCTCAGCCGTAGTGTCTAGTAGAAAAAAGGTATTGATGAACCATTGGGGCATATCATCCACCTCCCTTAATTCCTCCAAAAATTGCCATGAGAATTATGAAGTCTGAATGGTATGGGCATTGATCCAGATAGCCTATGGCCAGTGAATCGATTCCCAGTCTAGGAGGAATTTTAACTGTTGTCCTTTCCAAAAAAATCAACGAAGATGACTTGAAATTCGGAACTCCTACTTTCTGACAGTGTTTTTCCTTGGCATTATTTTTATGCCATTTTCCTAAGGGATACATGCATTCATACATGTCCATCACGATGCTCCCTTTTGGGATAGGCTCAGTCAAAAAAGCTTTGTTCCAGGCAGTATTCCCCTAAAGCTGACTCTATTGTGAATTAAAAAGTAATGCTTTGTTGCCACATGCATAATGTAATGCCACATGACTTTAATACAGTACGATCATGGTTTCGACTTTACGTCATCTTCAGGTTGTACTATATTAAATTTATGAGGAAAGATAGAGCATTAATTTTTCATTCTAAATGATCAGTATATTCTACAAAGTCACGCCGGAAATCACTAACTTTAAGCTGGCTCTACTTTCATAATTTATTACATCCTGCCTTATCTCTATTATTTCAGTTACACTCATACATTGCTTCATACATGCCTTCTTACTCTTGAAAAATGCAAATATTCCTTCTCTTCAGAATCTCTACCATCACATTCTCCCATGATATACTTTGTCAACCCCACCTCTCACACCATTCACCCCTCTTTCATAAATCTGCTTCGTTATTCAATTCTCACACATTCTCTCAACATGGGCAAACCAACAAAGCACGCCCTTTTCACACATGACCATTGTCGGAGCATCCATTCCACATTCTTCAATCAAATCATTCTTCACTCATTCCTAATAGTATCCCTACTGGTATTACCGCAAACACTTCTCAGTTACTCCATACCGACTTCATTTAGCCAAGTCTTACACTTAGTTAGCCAAGCAGGGTTGGAAACAAAATAATTAAACACATAGAGAATTAGAAGCATAGAACCGAAATTAAATACCTATATAACTGATAAAAAACAAAAGTGACGTTTCGAAGGTTAAACCATCTTCATCGTCCAAACAAGTGTCACGTATTGACGAAGGTGGCTTGACGTCTCCGTGTATTTGTTCGAGTCCTTAATGTTGTCACCTAAGTTTTAGTTCATTATCACTTTACTCATTGCGTGAATTTAATTTCATTTCACGTATTTTCTTCATTTATATTTATTCACTGTGTTTATCTCATTTTTGAGAGCCATCCTTCCATATTCCAATTCTACTATCACTATTATTATTATTTACTTTTATGATAAAACGGTCTTCGTGGCGACTCGGCATCGGGTTTCTGTGCAGCGTCACGTCGACGATCACAATTCGATCCATGCCTACTCACGGCCTGCAATTTGGCCGTCCCAACACCAATAAGTGTTATCTCGGCGATATTCCACCCCTTTCCAAACGAGATCCTTCCCAAGGGTTTGCGTGAAAAGGCCAAGGGTTATTTTCGGTATTTTTGCACGCGCGGAAACCTGTCTCCTCCTAACGAACGATTTTAGGTTCCGTTCGAGCACGATTCGAAGATTTGGTGTGCGTTTTTATTTTGCAAAACGTTTCCCTAGCACAGATATCGGCGAGCATACTTCAGTTCCCCAACATTGAGACGTGATAAGGCAATATTCAGGCCTGATAATTGATGTCGATTACCTAACCTTGATACTTATTTCAAAATGGAGTCTACATAAATACTAATCAGGTTTTCATAAAGTTGGTCATGGAAAACGTTTTGCTTAAAATTGCTTAAAAATTAGCAACCTTGGTAATTATTTTATATAATACTGATCATGACGTCGTAAGGCAAACTCAAAAACGGTAGCTCTGCAATTGGTAACCCATCTGCACATACTACTGCAAATTTTACTGATTCATGCTGTTCCATATTGCACGATGCGCCAATTAAATATTATGCGGTTTCTAGGTGAGGATAAATGTAAGAAAATATCGCCTTTGTGTTCACCAATTGGAAAATATTAAAATTTTCAGAGAAATCCATCATTAATGAGAAATGAATTTCAAACAAGTAAACTAAATTTATAATCCAATTTCTAAATGCCGTTTCAATAAAGAGAAAGTTTTTCATAGGATTCTAAGCAAGGTGCCTCAGACTAACGTTCTGAGAAAAGCGAAATAAATTAAAAATCAATGCATTAAACAAGAGAAAATACGCCTTCCTAGTCCGTTGAAAGAGAGGCGTCAAAATTTTGAATTCTAAAGATGTTTAATTGAATGATAGTGCATTTTACTGCCAGTAATAAAAATCATTGGTCATTCAATCCTAAGATAGGTTGACTGTAGCCCTCCATCCTTCCCTATCTAATGGTAATTCCCTTACTCCCTGGTGATTTTTCTTATGTTGTATTGTATTGTATTTATCTCTGTTCTCTTTAGGTCCCAAAAAAAAAAGTTTATGTGATTATGTTTCAATTCATTCAAAAGAGCTACGCAAAATAAAATAAAGAGGAGGAATAAAAAATAAACTATGGCAAATAATGGGAAAACAGATTTTCCTCTGCGATACCAATACTCCCCTAGATAGTTATATTATTCAATTTACTTAGTTTGAGTACAATAAAATAAATTATTTTACTATCATGATGATATTACATCACTATACATTCTACTTTGAAAGACCTACAGTTAATCTGTATCGTGATGTTTTCAGATCACCAAAATAATGATAAAATGATAACCCATTCCAATCATAATTTGATAATAGTAATAAATGGAATGGCTATTGCCATGAATATGCAATAATCCTTCAGTTAAAATTGAATTCTATGCTTGGAAAAGACTCCCAATTCCAACCTACGTCAGGATGGACGAAAAGGGTAGCCAACTATACCATATTATACTCCTACCCCTCTTTATCAACCCTAATGCCATTAAAGCCCCAAAAGGATTGAACTCAGCAAAATCTAACAAAAACAAATGATTTACACCATGCTATCGGAGACATGAAATATCATCAGAAAGGAATGTTGTCTATTCTCAGACACAGGAAAATATTGAAAGAGATGAAGTGTTTCTCTTTATATGACCTAAGTATTTATCCCTTGAAAATCCTCTTGAGCGTTTTCCCCTATTGTTTCTTCAATGATATTCTTCTCAAACCCACTGAGCCTCAGGGTGTATCCAATCCTTATGGTTCTTCTTTTCTCTATAGTGCTCCATATGATCCTTTCCTCTTCTACTTTTCTGTATAGATCTTCAATTCTAATTTTATCCATCCATTTGATTTTCCTCACCATCCTCCCTCCATCTTATCCTGGCGCCGAAGCATCTTCCTCCAGAACCAGGTTTTAAATGTCTCTAATCTTTCCTGGCCTGCTTTTTCCAATGGTCCACATTTAGGATTCCATTGAAAGCAATTAAAAAATTTATTAATATAATGATTGCACAAATCGTCCGGCGCACGCCAATAAACTGCGATGGACATAGGCCGGTGATCTTCCCATATACTCGGCAGAATTGGTATGACGCCGATAAAAAGTTCAAGTCTCCTTATGCAATGAAATGCAAAGAGTAAATCGTATTGCCCGCTATCAACTAGCTGGATCTTCTCATCGCCTTCTGCACGTGCAACACTATAAGAACAGTCTTTCGTATCATTAAAACGATGTTTGGCCAGCGCGGGGCTATCAAGGTTGGATGACCATACACCTCGGTGTCTATGACCTGTCCAAAGTAATTGCCCTCGAAAGAGTGTTATATGTACTCATTTTATGGCACCCACTTTTACGTTGTGGAGATAGAAGAATGTAATGATTTTCATGAAACACTTCCACATTGCCAATAGCAATTTATTTACTGCTTTAGTGTATAATTAATTAGACGATACTATTGTTGGACGCTTGATGCTTTCAAAGTAAGTTTCAAATTTTTCAATGTAAATAACATTAGGGTTTCATAGCGGACTTTTAAGGATCTCATTTAAAATTTACATTATTTTTAGTTTTGGATATTTTCAATTAACAAGAAAAATTTAAACACAGTAGCATTAAAAACAAAGCTTAAGCTTATTTAAGCATTGAAAATATGCCAAACTATATGCTATGTAAAGGAAAATGCAATTCAATTCTAAACATGTAGAATGAAAGTTTTTTTATTACTTCACGATAGCCCTGATCGAACTTGTGTGTATTAGGGTAGTTATCTTTGCCAGGTAAGATCAATTCTCGAAATTTAGAGGAAAATTCCCTTTAATGGAATTCTTTTCAATTAATATGATGACATTTGAACCTCATCATATGCTAGGCCTAGGAGCCATTATTCATTCTAATGAAATAATATCACAGAGTATTTTAAGAAGAAAATATATCCAGCAACAAAAAATGCGGTAGTTCAACAGATGATGCCTAATAAATATTCTTACATTGATTCGCAACAAGTTTACTTGAAAATATATATCCCGAATCAAGAATAAAATAAACGAACATTTCTATATAAATTCTGCTTTTCATAAATGAGTATCCGGAAACTGCTGATAGGATAATTTAATGGACAAAAATATTTAATGAAGGAATACAAACTCGAGTGCGTATGTAGCATGACAATTTTATATCCACACGAAAAATTGTATTTATTTCTGTTCTCTTTAGGTCCCAAAAAAAGTTTATGTGATTATGTTTCAATTCATTCAAAAGAGCTATGCAAAATAAAATAAAGAGGAGGAATAAAAAATAAACTATGGCAAATAATGGGAAAACAGATTTTCCTCTGCGATACCAATACTCCCCTAGATAGTCATATTATTCAATTTACTTAGTTTGAGTACAATAAAATAAATTATTTTACTATCATGATGATATTACATCACTATACATTCTACTTTGAAAGACCTACAGTTAATCTGTATCGTGATGTTTTCAGATCACCAAAATAATGATAAAATGATAACCCATTCCAATCATAATTTGAGAATAGTAATTAATGCACTGGCTATAGCCATGAATATGCAACAATCCTTCAGTTAAAATTGGATTCTATATTTGGAAAAGACTCCCAAAACCAACCTGCGTCGGGATGGACGAAAAGGGTAGCCAACTATACCATATTATACCTCCTACCCCTCTTTATCAACCCCAATGCCATTAAAGCCCCAAAAGGATTGAACTCAGCAAAATCTAACAAAAACAAATGATTTACACCATGCTATCGAAGACATGAAATATCATCAGAAAGGAATGTTGTCTATTCTCAGACACAGGGAAATATTGAAAGAGATGAAATGTTTCTAGCTGTATCGAAATATTAAAGAAATTTCAAATAATACTACTTATTGTTAGGTGATAAAGTAAACGCTGCAATCTAGCAGGAGATTCGGCCCACTACGAAATCTACGAGTGGAGGCAGCGCGCCAATTGTTTCGGCCGACAGGAGACAGACATCAGCCGACACAAACTTCGCACCCAAGTCGGGAAAGTTTCGACGCGTTTAAATAAAAGCTTGTCATACTAATTCTGACGATAATACTACCAGCCATTCTTGCAGAAGTTTCGAACTGAGATGCTTCATTTTTTAATCTCAGTTGCAAGTATGGAAATAAGAAAAACTTGATTCGGCATTATTGAGGACGATATCATTTAAAATCAATGGTCTGCGAGCTCACTTCGTGGAATGAATACATCTTGGTCAAAAATAAACTTGGTTATACTCCACACAAATTTATTAAAAACACGACCGGGTTCGACCTTTTCAGGTCATTCTCAAGAGTTACTCTTGAGAATGACCTGAAAAGGTCGAAACCGGTCGTGTTTTTAATAAATTTGTGTGGAATATAACTAAGTTTATTTTTGACCAAGAAATCATTTATTTTCACCGCAGGAATTATTAGCTAAGGAAATTATGCACAACACTTTCTCGTATAAATAAGCAACTTGTTCCTAGATACGTGCACGATGCTATTAAATTTTTGGCCCTCAACAAAGTGGGAGAAACATACTATCGACTCCGAAACCATAAAATGTTTGCAAAAAACAATACACCTCAGTATTATCACAGACAATTATTTCACTTTCAAGTAATCGGGTAAGAACTTATCATCTTCCCTGGGACTCAAGAATTATCAATACTACAATTTCAAGTGAAGAGAACTTGTAAAAATACATGTAAAATCTCTACAATATGAATTTTGGGAAATTACATATTAAAGGCATCCTCCAAAACCGTCGCTTAACGGTAATTCATGACCCGCCTCGAATGCAGTGAATTAATGTCAACAACTGTACCCAATGATAACTCAAGTAAATAATTTACAACATGCTAAAACTTTCTAAATACCACATAATGCGAAGAAAATAAAAATCCATCGCATTTAAGGAAGTTTGGCTCACCCGTTGAATGTAACGTCTTCATTTTTCGGAGAAAATAGCAATTTTCTTGAGAGTTACATCAAACTAAATATCTATGAGTATAACATGTGATATAAAACGGCTGAATGCAATTTTTTCGCACCTCAAACCACGTCAAGAAAAACACCGTAAAAGTTTAGAAAACATTTGCTTAAAGTACTTGCTTTGAAGCACTTCGACACTTAATTTTATTTTTGGATCCTTCACTTTTATTTTCCCATCAAAATAATTTCTGAGATGGCAACAGAAACACGCGTCATAGCATTTTAGAATAATATTATTGAATACTGGGAATATAATTTGGGCATCAACGGCGGCCATTGCCTCATTAGAAGAAACACTGAATTCTTGAGGAGGAACAAAGCTGAATCGGATATTTTCACATTATCCTCCGTTCATGTATGGACTTGAATAACTGACTCGGAAAAATATTTCTGCACCCTAGAGCATACATTTCCGTATCCCTTCCCTCAAGGAATAAAGTCTCCCGCCAGTTACAGATTTATGAGAGGATGCGAAAGGTTAAATCTTTCAGGCAGGTAACATATCCTCGGCATCGACGATCGGATGTCGGCTTCCTTTCGGCTTACAAGAAAATGAACTGGAAGGAGGAAATGAGTATTCCGTCTGTTCGAGTCCTTTTAAGGGCGACTCGCTAACATCCCGTGTCGTGGCAGCGCAATCGTTCACAGGAAAGGGAGTGGCGACAATAGGGAAGCAGGAAAACAGACAAAAGGATGTGATCCCCAAGGACACGCAAAGCTGTTTCACCATGGTAGACGTCGCTACCAAGTGCATTGAGGTAGCTCCATTTTTGACACCTCAAAAATTCCAAAGAGAGATCTGGGTATCAATGAGTCTTATAGTTGTAACTTCGAAACTTAAAATTTAATTTAAATATAACTTGTTCTTATTTTATGTATTTTAATACACCTTACTGAAGTTGCCGTTTAACTTAATTGGCAGGATACGGAGGACTCAGAAAACACATAGAGAAAAGATCACCTGATCATACAATCAACAAACCAGTGATCATCATACTAGCACGAAATGAACTTGCCAATTCTTGAATCAGTCATTTACTCAGTCGTCCTTTTGTCACTCACAGAGGGTTTTTGCATCTTGCGGGTCATCTGTGTTTCTTTTTCCACCCCCTGTACATTAATAACTCAATTAAATTCCTAATACTGCATAGAAATTTTACGGCATTTTTCAGTGGGTGAAAATCCTCCATCATTTCATGATTTAAAAGGATAACACTTTTGTTTTATGAATTCTGACACAGACTGGACAAATGCCTATGCATACCAAAAGAGGTAATTTTAAGCGTTTCTATGAATACTGACAACTTGGTGAAAAATTAGCATTAAAAAAGTGAAAATTGCAGATAAGCAAATGTCTCTCATAGATCTATCGCACACACTTTCCTCAGGGAATTTTGTGAATGTACCCTAGCTGATTTTATGCTGCTTAGCATAATTTGAGATGGAAACCTTTACCATGCCTATATTTTCATGAGTGTTGCTACTCCGACCCATGTGGTCTCCGCCTCCAGTCATGCGAAGGAGGACTGTTGCCTCCTCATTCGGATTATTAACTGTCTATTTGTCGGCGATTTCACATCTAAATCTAAAGATAGACCAACCATTCGCAATCCAGGGGATGAACTACGTATCTCTATGCATATCCCCGCTTGTTGAAGAATATGAAAATTACCATTATAATTTTTATCTGTTATCAACGCGGTGATTTAGAGGCACCCGGTACAGTGGAAACGCAGCGACTTTGGGCTTAATTGGTAAACCAAATATCTAAATATTCTTCCAAATGTGTGCTGGTAGCCACGGAATGCTTGATTAGACATCTACCGAAACTCTTGTAAGGTAGATACTACATTTATTCATTCCATTTAAAAAAGGCTCACGTCAATGTATTTTTATTTGATATAACAGCCGCCTGATCACTACAATGGAATGAGCAAAGAATGGTAAGAATCACCGAAGGAGACTAAGGATGTAATATGTCCGGAAAATTATTCATCATCATTAGTCACAGAAAAGTAGAAGAGGAAAGGACCGAATGGAATACTTCACATAAAAGAAGAACCAGATGGATTGGGCACACCGTGAGGCACAATGAGTTTGTTATAATAGAAGGAATAATTAGAGGGAAAAGTCCCATAAGGAAGACAAAAGTAAGACCAAAGAAGAAGTAAATACTTAGACCAAATACAAAGGAATGTACATAAGAAGAACTTGCAGGGAGTAAAGGAACTAGCATTAGATAGGGAAGGATCGAGTACAGCAGTCAACCAATCTCAGGATTGAACTACGATCAAATGAACATTATTCATTCAATCCCAAGATTGATTGACTGTAGCACTCAGTTCCAACCTAACTCCTTGGTGCTCATGTATATCTTCTGTTTTATATCCTATCCCTATTCGACCCTCAGTCTTACTCGTGAGGAGCTTTACCTTCTATAACGTTCCTTTTAAATTCATTTCAGCTCAAAGTGGGGCCTATCCATTGGACTTTTTCCTCCTGATAGCACTCCATATGGTTAGCTCCTATTCTATCCCTCTTTACACTTCCTTGTTACTAATCTCATCCGTCCATTTGATGATCATAATCCGCCTTCAGTACCAAGTTGCGAACGCCTCTATTCACTTCAGTTCCAGTTTTCCAATAATCAATGCTTCTGAACCATAAAATGAAACACTCCGCACGAATTTTTTCACAGTGACGTCAAAATGAAGACTAACGAGAGTTAAGCGGTTAGCCGAAAGTAAAATGGAAAGGAGAGCTGCAGTAAACTAGGTTTCGGATTCATGCCTGGTAATGATTACCACCAGTTTCATAAAAGTGCCTTCATGAGAGGCGATGTAGCAAAGATGAATGCCAGCGAGATAGCCCGTGGGTGGAGGCGCCTCGGCGGGCGTCGAAGGCACAGCGTCCGGGCGTTGGAGCGCCGGCGCTTCTTCGTTGCGTCCCTCCGTGTCGTCCCAAGCCGACAGGGAACCGAAGAAGCTCTTCTTAAAAACGCCTTGTCTCACGCACGAGAGGGGACTTTTCCTCAGATTCCACCACTCCCTTCACTCCGCAAACCTCCGCCTACTTTCTTCACTCGTGATTGCCAGAACCGTCGGGAGAGAGACTATAGTAACTACACGGAGTCGCGACCAGGGCGGGATAAACACGGCTACCTCCTTGAACATCGCAGATCACGAGTAAGTACTTATTAGTGACTATCTAGAAGTACTTACTGGCAACGGTGGTGGCGAGGTAATGTGCTCGCCAGCTAGACCAAAGGTCGTGGGTTCGAGTTCCGCCTGGTTGGTTTTCCACCATTCCAGGGCACGGCTGTGTGTGCCCGTCTAAATATATTTAATATATTGGTAGTAATTGGCGTAAGCTGTTACATATAAAGAAATCATTATATAGGTACATACGCTACATAAGGGCCGGTAATAAATAAGGACCGCATATCGTTGATTGGGAGAACATAGGCTTTTTCACAAGATACTTTGTTTCTGATTGCTCAAGGTTTCTAGTGGCTAGCCAAGAAACTACTGCGAATGAAGAGCTCTCGGGTTTCACACGGGGTCACGTTCTCCATAGCTTCCGACGGATTGGATTCCTGGATCCCTGATGACGATGGGCGAGTCGCTCGTCGAAGCGTCGGAAGCTATGGAGAAAGCTGACTCAATGTGAAGCCCAAGGGCTATTCATTTATATTATTCGCCAGGAAAGCCCGAAGTCATGCAAGAAACTTCTTCATTTGAGGTGACCGATTCCACCATGCTTGCCTCAGTTGAACAGCGAACGCCGACTGAAACTCTATACACCTCTACACACTCTATACTCTGCTTCAAGGTAATTAGACAAACCTTCAGCACTTTATTGCTAATTAACATACATGAATATGATGCATGTAATTTTCAAACTTGTAATGAATTGAATAAGGCACTGCATTTTGTATTTTTCTCTTTACTTGCATTTATTTATCCCTTAGTAAACCATAAAATGAAAGCGTGGATTAACAGGGCCTTTATTTTAAAGAGGGTTTTAAATATGGCCCATGAAAACTGCATGATTTTCCAGCGGCACTAATTCTAAATTTCCATTTACCATATCGCACACCCGTAAGTATCACACAATAAAATTTTCAGTTTCCTTCTCTCACTATAACAACGGAAAAATCTTTTAACTTTATATGAGCTCTATTTGGCTTATACGTCTCATACATAGTACTTGGTCTTTAAAGCAATAGCTAAGAACCTTGGGACGATTAGCTGTCTCAGAAAGCCAACAACTTTGATAAGCTGGAGAGATTTTTAACAAGATGGAGGTCGGCGGAAAATCCTCCTAGGAGGTTTATAATTATTTACCGCAGTAAATGAAAGATAAAGATATTTTTAAAAAAATTACCCACAGAAAGGCATAATGTAGCAAAACTAAGAGGAACAAAGTCGTGGAATGACCTTTGGTGGAGTATGTAAAAACAATCAAATTTGCCCTATTCCACACAATTAACAAATATCCCTAAATAATTTTACATCTACCTATTTTACGGCAGATTTTCGCGATGTTAGTGAAGGGACAGCGCAGGTGCAGGATACGTGTTGTACTACGACACCTATATAGAATCTTTGATTATAGTGGTCGAATATTTTCCCGAAATTTTCGGATTTATTTAATGTTTTCTAAATATTACCCACGCAATTTGGATGCTCCGTCCAACTAGTTAACCAGAGTATAGTAGATATATAAATTTAATGGTAAATCAACTATGAATTAATGCTTTATTTTCAAGTTAAATATTTTACCTATTTAAATTGATGCACAACCATGCCGTTAGAGCAATGTCACTGCTAGCGACGAGAGCCACCGGTGCTCTAGGCTGTTAACGGAAATTACGAAACTCCTAAATGGTGGGTAGCTCATCAGCAGGGTCATAGCATTGAAGAGTGTTTTCATGTGATAAAAGCGCAATAATTAAGACGAAATATTTAACAGCCCAAATTCTTCTTGAGGACAGCCTTAATAAGTTCCCATTCGCGATGATACTCACGAGAATCACTTCACTACTAAAGGAAAGGCAGTACCTCGCCAGTAAAATCATCGAGCAATTATAAAATACAATCACCTCAGGGATGCTCATATTTACGGCTCTTTTTTTGCAGATGTAACTGCGGCTAATTGGAAAGTTTAGCCAGCGTCCCTCCCTCTGAAACATAAAATATTCCCGGTTGGCAGTTAAGCGAAGTTTTCCCCGAATCAATTTCGTCATTTACAATGCACTCTTTGCTTTATTTTCTAAAGGCAGGATGGTTTTGTAAAATGAAATGGCCAGAAGTAAGTGCATGCAAAGGTTATGGAACCTTTTCCCACATGGCAACGCTTCTTTTAAAAGGTAACATTATCATATCGCGAAAAAGGATAATTGCCCATGCGACTTTTGCATGACCCAGAAAAATAATAACACATTGGATCTATAATAAATATATCAACGCATTTCAAGTATTGTAGAACTCAGTACAGTTTCCGAAGTTCAGTAAAAGGAATGTGATAACAACGTGAACCCAAAGACAGTTAAGGAGGCTTACATCAATGATGGAATCATTTTAACTTAAACACACACATATTTATTATACTTAGATTATGTCACGCATGGTAGGTCCGTATGAAGTTTAAATTAAACGAATGAAGAAATATGGAACGATAATTTTTTTAGTTCTTGTTCCATGTTTTGGGAGAAATTGTGCGACTAAACATTGCAGTAAATTTTCGTAGATGGATGCAGTATTTTATTGACAGAAATAAGAGGTCATGAATAAAAAGAAAACCGAATTCCACATCAACTCCAGGATTAAGTTCGCCTTCATTTAGGCAAATATAACTAGTAAAAGCATTGTAGCATTTACAGCTTTTCAGAGATTTTAAATTCAATGATAAGGGGTCATCACTAAAAGTATGTATCTACACCAGGCACTGTTTTTAAGCACATGACTAGCTTCTGTAATATACTTTCTTAAAGTGACTTTACGATAAGTCAGATAACGGAGAGGTGCGCCAGTACATAGTGATTTCTGAGGTAGGTACTCATGAAACATCTAGAAACGCAGCAATCGTCAATTTAAAAACCAGTCGTCCAGGGACTGTTATGTGAAGTCACGTCTACGGATGACTCCGATATACATTAGTGAGTTTATGCCGTACTGAGGATTTAACCATATTACTGCTGGGTATGGCTTCATGTAATATGAGGAATTACTTTCCTGGTATTGATAGGTGAAGAGCACAGGAATTCCACATTGAAATTTTATTTTCCGTCGCAATGCAGCATCATCAGGGGGCACCAAAAAAAGAGGCAAGCCAAATAAATTACTTTCTAAATATTTGTAAATTACACAAATATAACACCAATTCTACCTCCATTGGATCTACAATGCAAGACAATTAAAAAATGTATCACTCAAATGAAGACAATGATATAATTCAACGGCATGTATATTAGTAGAAACATTTTTAACCACAGGAAGTAAAATTCGGGAAAAATTTGGTGCCTTGCATTTAAAGCTAAAGTCTGCCCTGGGACATTTATAACTAGTTAAATGGAAGCCACAGTAAGTAAAAAGGAAATACATGAAGTACACTATGCAATTAAATAGGAAAAACATGGAGCGTATTCACCTTCATATATGATGATAACGTGCTAAATAAGTTAATAGTACTTCATCGTGGCCGGATCAAAACCCTACGTCGTAAGACGGTGTCGACAGTGAACACGTGGTAATGAGACTAACAAAGCACATTTGTGGTGTACAGCAATTCACGTGAGTTTGAGTAACTATCAAGAAAACATTATGCCATAATTAGAGTAATATATTATTATTATATTACTCTATAGTACCACATGCATATCTCCTTTTCTCAGGCCAACTCCCATTTTTGTACTGTGTAGGTACCTATAATGGAAATGGGATTTTTACCAGCCGCCTTCAGACATTCTGTATAATAACAAATTTATTTTAATAAACTTTGTATTTCATGTACAATCTACATGCTGATCAGGTGAAGTCATGATTCCGAACTACTATTTTCTGGTGGAAAGAGAAAAAAGACAGCTAAGTTTTTTTTCTAACCTCTCCCACCAAGCCCTGAATTCTCATCCTCCGTCACATTAAGGCGGTCTCTCAAAATCGTCCATTGAACGTAAAACTCCAGATATTCGTAATCTCTTGATCTTCCTCCACATTCATACCAGACACTATCGGCCAAACCATTTCTCTTGTATCAATCACTCGTCTATCATAAATCTGCTCGAAGATTCAACTCCTAGGAATTCTTTCTTTGAAAATAAATGAACGTAGCAATCCCATTGCACAGTAGTTCATTGACCTAACATAGAATTTACTATTTTTTCGTGCCACACCCATTTCTCACCTTAGGTATCTCTCCTGGTCTTGCCATACCTGTTCAGCAGAAATTCCATTCCCACCACATTTTATCAATATTCACGCTAATCCTGGAATCGCCGGAGTAATATATCTGCGTACTCACTCTGTGCAATAAATTGGAAAGAGAAACATTGCATTTTACTTCAATAAATTACGCTTGTGTTTAAAGCATTTTTTGATGCGTCCGCAACCAGCGCAAGATTCTTTGAGGTACTCATAACCTTTCATACCCTTTAACTCCTGTAGTTTACCCCTCCGAATTTTGGAAGCATACAACCTCGGCAAAGAAGATTATCTATTATTTGAATACTTTGATCAGTTACTGCAATACCAAGTTAACACTGCAGTACCAAGGAAAAAAATTTCCCCATTTACCCGGTTAATGCAATAATTCATGTTTTTCTCGAAAACAATTAATGGATGAAGCATCAATTTTTAATTCCATTTTCCAAGCAACCACACAATTGGTACCCAAGACTCTTTAAACCCAGTTGAATATCAGGTTGTCCATCCTCTGCATGAAGATGAGATTACCAATAACAAGCAACCGAGTTATGGAAATTATCAAATGAGGTGGATCAGTATAGAAAGAAATAATCATAGAAGAGAAAACCATAATTTTTAGAAATGAAATTGAACACCTACACTCTGGAATTCACAGGAAGCTCAAATCAAACCATTCGACGTTATTATACATATGAGAATATATAAATAGAAATTCTTTCCTACGAACGAAATGAAGAAGCATTAACGCAGAAATTTCAAAATGCACCAGGAAAAAAATCACTTCATTACATGAACCAAAGCTTCACTTTATAAATTGCATATACAATTGTAAAATATATGTCAATAAAAATTCGAGTGCACGAATTTTCCCTTAAAAGCATCAGGCCTCACAAAATCAAAACTCAATACAATTACAATACAACAAGGGGAGGAGTAGACTACGATGTTTTAGCTATTCGTTTGATACGACTTCTACGAAGCACCGGAACCACAATTACCATAGAATGGGCATACTTTTTATCATATTTTCAGAGTTATTAGAAAGAAAAATACCTAATTAATGAGCGGGCAATAATTTTGGAATTACATATATCCGCAGCAGTATTTTAATATCATAAAATCATATTCATTAGCTAATTTTGATTGAGATATCTTCATAAATAATGAAGTGATGAAAATTATCCCCTGCAAAGTGTAACATAGCATAAAATGTTTACTCCCTACGGTATCAATGGAGGAGATGATGCAATGATAGCCCATGACGCTTCCATCCTTACATTCTGTGTGACGCATGCCGTAGTTTAGTGGAGGAATTCAGCCACATGGTAGTACGATTCTCATAATAGAACATATTCTGCTCCATATTCCGATACATAGCAGTTTGTTAAGTATTAAATCCACTTTCTAAAACAAAGAAAGCATAGAGGGATTTTTTAAATTTGATGCAAAGTATCCCCATGGGATGCAAAAAAGGGACAATGTACCCTCATCTATTTACACATAGCATGGTTACATAATATCGTCAATAAAATGTAACTTCAACCGAATAAAAGCTGTTTCCACGATATCTATGACGCTTGATAGGAATGATAATAAAGGTTCGTGATGCAGGCTATGCTGAATTGAAGCTCACGCCCCTGTGTTATTGAAGTAATGACGAAATGTAATCCTCCACTGCCTCAAGTAAGTCAAAATTTGAGTGTGTACGTGTACCAAATCGGTACAATTCAACGGTGGAGAGACAGAATATGATGAGAGCTGGGATCTTGTTGGAAGCCGGTGAACATCAAACGCCGCTTTGGTTAAACTTTTGTGGCCGAGACAGAGAGAGGGAGAGACTCACACGACGAGATAAAATCGTCTTGGCAGTCTCCTTCGTATGCGCCTCGAAAGATTTCTCGGAACAGGCTAATTAGCATGAGACCGCCCCCACATCCGCCACAAGTGTAGCCGGCTCCCTGGCCTTCCCTACCCACCCATCCACTCCCCCTCCCTCACCCCATTTTATTGTCTTCATCCAATCCGGGAGGCCGACCCCGGAGGCACTAAGGGAGGCCCGAGAAGGAGGCAGAAGAGAGGATCCCTCCACCCCGGCTAACCTATTCCGACTGAGGCCCCGTAGTAATTCCAAATGGCGGCGGCCATTGCTGTGATGCCAGTCCTTCCAGCCCGCCAGTCTCACCTTCGGAATCGAAGGATGCATCGGGAAGAGAGAAATATACTGGTTGCCTCGAAAACGAATCATCGAGGAGAATACTTTGATGAGACCGTGCACCTACGTTCTCAAAATGTGACCAATAAGTTAAATAAAGAATTGTTAAATCCGTCTCTGACCGATTGCATGGGAAAATTTATTATATTAAAACCTCACAACAGGTTTTTCCTTCGCGGTTAACTCAAGCTTACAAATTAGTTGAATTTTTCTTTCTTCCCGTGTATTTTTAGGAGTAATACAACATTATGTATTTATTTTTGCCCTCAGAAAAAGAAATGGACGGGAATAGTGGTGGTACTTAAGTGTGGCGTGCTTTGACGGCTAAGTTCATTTCGCTATTAGAACGGGGCAAGAGAACTCAGAAATTCGGTGAACGTTCGGAAACCGGTGTTTCCATCGCGGGAGGCTATTGCAAAATGAACGGGAAGAGTCGGAGAGGAAGGCAAAGGGCAGAACACTTGGAGCAAATACTTATGCCGTCATCAAAAAGAAATGAAGATCAACCGGAAGGAGAGGATCGCCAGTGCCAAATGTTCTACAAATAGTGGGAGAAATGTTTCATGAAAACTCTGCAAAGTAATAAAGACAATTTTACTGGACATATTCCTTGACGAACAAATCTTCTTAAAACAAAATTGAAAGGAAGAAAAATATGTGAAAAATTAGAAATGAAATACATGAAGCAAATTATGAGATATGTTAAAATAAGGTAACGGAAGCAGGACCGCATCGTGCAATGGATTTGAGAGCTGTGGAACAACAATCTTCAGATTGACAAATGCTGATGAATATACATACATCGATAATACGAGAAGATTAGAAACTACGGACATATATTCAGTCTAGGAGAAAGGACTCGCTAGAAAGAACTCTTCAATCAAGAAATCACGCAGTGGTATGCATATTAGCCTAAAGGCCAAAGGAGATTTTTATGGACACTATAAAATTGAACTCCTTAAAAAGTGGGTTGATCTAACAGTTTTAACAGGGGTAAATTAATCGATGACAAATTTTCTTGTAATTTCATGTTGGAAATTTTATGATATATGAAACCCGAGAAAATGAAGTGCCATCGAAGAAAATTTGTTAATATGTCTACAGGGTACAACTTCAGTGATACTCAACATGAGTGTATCTCAACGCTAGAAGATAAAGTTCCCTTTCCATAAAGAAAAGGTAAGTATAGTAGACGCCATAGAAGAATAATTTTAAGAGCAAATTAGTCTTCAATAGTAAACTATCGCTGTTTTTAGCCTAGAAAGTTTGCAAAAATGTAGGGCAAAAATGTATATCAGGAAGAAAAATGAAGTTTCTGGAGCGGGAATGACAAATGAGTGTTCAAATAATTTCTATGTGAAGCATTTTTTATCTTCACCAGGGGTCAAAACAATTCTTACAGAATAACGCAGTGGTAATGAGAATGGAATTTCTTCAAATGTAAGGTTCACTTCATCAATGCAATGGCGTATAAGGAATATGATCAATGACACATGACCGTGAACCAAGAACCTTTGGCAACTTTCACGTTAAATTAATTTAACAAAAACTGTAACAGACTTGATAGAGTTCAAAGTAAGAAAAACTTTGTATTTTACTTTCCATTCAATCTGTAATCCAAAATATATACTGCAATCCAAAACGATGCTTCTTTATGCTGTGCCTTAGGTATGGTCTACGAAAAAAGAAATATTTCAATAGAGTTTTAATTGTTCCCATATCCATTACCTACTTCCATACCTCATCGAGGTATAATTTCTATATTATCATTCATTAAAGAGTCTGACAATTCAGAATGTAGATATGTTTCAAATATACTAAAATGCATGAGACGACGGAGGAATAAAACATACTGCATTCCATAAAATTAGTGCTATTAAACTGCAAAAAATGAATTTTAGCTGTAGTAATATAAGCAAAGTAGCACAGGCTAATCCAACGTCATGCTAACACGGTGCATTCAAACCTAGACTCCTGATGCAATAAACATGATGTACCTAACATAGAAGCTAAGAAGAAAAGGAACTGTAAGGATGAATTCATTGCGGCACTGCCAGACTTTATTTAAAGGGCCAACATGAGAGCATTCGAAGTCGCCCGTCTTTTATGGCAGTGCGTAAACAACGGATCTTAGAATGCCTACGAACCCATGACCGCAAGGGGAGGCCGATTGCAAAGGCAACAAAAGAAAGAAAACTCGAGGAAAGTCATAAAAGTCAAATAAAACAAACCTCGATATTTTTTGCAGAAAACCTTTATCTTCAGGAAAATAGCCTGAATTGTGAATGTAAGATACGCTACCAGGCTGAATACCTTAAGATACTAATAAGGCGAAATGAACTCTACTCATGAGTATTTTACTGCGGAGTCACAATGTGTTGTTTTCATTGTCCTTTAAACTTACTGATTTTCTGGAAATATCATACAACTACAGATTATTGCGGGTATTTGCTTATTACCTATGTTACGAAGAGCTAGTTTCTCTCCAGTGAAACGTACCTACCCACCGTAAAACACTCAAGACGAATCATAAAAGTCAAATAAAATAAATCTCGATATTTTTTGCTTTAGCAGGTAAATGGTTTAGGCTTCTAGACTGATTCAGCACACCCAGGATGTATATCCTACTCTTGACTACACCGTGCAACGGTAACAATTTTCCGAGCATTTATTTTCAAATAAGCAAGACAACGACATAGAATCCCCTTGTAAACTTATCAGGCTGATTTTGAACTAATAAACCTTCAAGGTGTAAAAAGGAATGGCCCTGTATAAAGTAAAACGGAAATACCACCCAAAGATTTTATTACCCGTTATATGAGACTGCCGTACTTTTTAAAACAACATAGATTTCCCGGTATACATATGAAAGCAGAAAACCCTTAACGACTATTTCAGTGTAAGAGAAAAAAAACACCTATGTATAAAGGAAAGCTAGACTGAATCAAAAACCTGCACATTTCTGTCTGTACGCCTGTAGCTGTTTTTGACGAATCGCGCAGCTTTCCTTTGTATTTTATTGTTCCCGAATTAAGTCTTTCTGCACCGGATCCCATATGCTTGCTGCATATTCAAGGTGTGGCCGGACGAGTGCGAAATAGCACCTCTCTTTTACTTTTTCATCTGAGAATCTTCCCACAATACGCTTGACGAATCCTAGCTTCTTCAGAGCTCTGCCACAAATATTTCTTATATGTGTTCCCCACGATAGGTTTGAGGTAATCGTAACTCCCAGATACTTAACTTCATCTGTCGCCTTTATCTTAACGCCATCCACAGCATATACACGGGGATAGTTGGACAACCTCCGCAAGAAATGTACCGCCGTGCATTTGCTCAGATTAAGTTCGAGTCCCCACTCTTGGCTCCACACATGAACGTTGTTTAAATCCGATGATAGAATTTCAAAGTCAGAGTGATCACTAATTTCGCGATAGATGACAGCGTCGTCAGCAAGTAAACGTATTTTACTGCTAATTCGAGAGCATAGGTCATTTATGTATATAATGAACAAAAGGGGGACGATTACGCTTCCTTCCTTCCTTAAAACCTGCCATTAATAGTGACAGAAAAGGATACAAAAATTAAGTTAGAAATATTAAGCAATACTTATATCATTGTAATGTATAAAAATTCCTTTGAATAAGGAGAATTTGTAAAATAATTTGGATTGAAGCTTATTTTTAGCATAATGCGAGGATTTTATAGTGAATGATGAATACATAACTTGAGGGAAATGGGATTTATCTTTAAGACATACGCAGCTTTTAAATGAGTATTACGAATTCGACGAGAAACTTTAAGACAACTCAGGCATAAACGACAGTAACTAACATTAGGGAATTAGACTAAATGTTAACTGCAAGTTAGAAAAATAGCATGGCTTTAAGAAAAGTACCGCATTCACCAGTATGTCAAAAACTGAAAAAAGAACGCCAGAGGAAATTTAATTTTTATTAAGATATTTATAGATGAAAACATATTTCATGCGAAAAATCGAAGAGTTAAAAATTAATCAATCATATTAAAATGATGTTAGGCATGATTTTACAAACAAGAAATGATTCCTTACTTTAGTTGCACGGAATAATAAAATATTTCACGCTAGTGCACTCATGGTATTTTAAAATACCCAAAATGGCCTCAACATTGATGTTTCTTAATAAAAGACGTATTTCTACCTTTTGAAAAAAGTAAAAAAATCAGAAAGGGAGTTAATAAGTTTATTACATTTTTTTTAAATCAACACATCTGTATTAGAACTTTGACAGCGTCAAATAGCTCAAAGATACAAATAAGCGCACTGAAGATCATTAATGTTTTTCGAACCCAATAAATTAACTCTAGAATGTCCTTGTCCGACATTTGAAACAAATACATATCTCTGGAACCAAAGTAAAACTCTTATAGGTTCAAAAAAAACTGTGTAGGATATAATAATAATTCATTGAGCTATATATACATCCAGCTGAAAATTTTATACTAACCTATTCTAATAAGACTGATAGACGGGTGTAACGATTTTCGTGGATAACATGGAGACGCAATCAGCATAAAGACAACACTTTGTGACTCTCACAGTAAATTCTTTCATTTTACAAGATCTGCCTCATCATTGTCTTCAGGCAAATAATTTTAATTGTGAATTGCAAGGTACGAAGCCAGGTTGTGTGCTTGACAATGCAAAATGAGGCAAAATACCTGTACTCTTACCATATTACTTTGATAGTCACAATGTGCTGTCTTTATTTCCAGCGTCACTAACTTATTTTCATGAATTGCAAGACAACTATACGATTATTCTGGAGAGTATTACAGACTCTTTTAATGTTACTTTGATACGAAAATATTTTTCCCCAAAGAAACGTGTCGAATAAAAAATAAAGGACCTAGCACCGTCACTCACAAACTCTAATGCTATACAGAACAGAGGAGAAATGGTTTGTCTCACAACCCCTCTGCCCCATCACATTCTCGTCGTCCACATGGGAACGTAATGACGGAAGCCGTTACGCAATTCCGTTCCATTCGAATGAAATCCTATTAAGACCGGCCTTAAGTGAGCGAAGCAATATCGAAAACCATCGGGCGGTGGAGTCGATTCCTGGAAGCCGGGACTAGAAATGGAGAGAAGGAGAGGGAGGATCACACGGCGGCAAGAGAGAGTGGGATGGATAGATAGATACGGACGCAATTCGTTGCTCGCCAATTATCATCCAATTCGTACGTGAGGGAGCAGGAGCTTCCAAACCCCCCCTCACCATAAGCATGAGCACCGAAATGGCCGTCGCTGTGAGGTCACGATCGGTGGGGGTGGTGGCTGGCACCGAGGATATGACACTTAGAGCATGTATATATTCGAGGTCGCGCGCGCAATCCGTATAATGCACAGAAATTAGGTGGCGCTGTGCTTACTCGACCGTAAGCGAAGGTCGAGCCGCTTCTACCACATTGTAGGTCCGTGATTTACCAATAGCGTAATAGGCCTGCACACATTTATCTACACAGTTAAATTTCCGGATGTGATCAGGAAATACAACTGATATTACCATTTCAGTATTATTTATATAAACACCGCAGGCGACCACCTATGGTAAAAAAATATTTGGAGTGGAACACTTCTTATGGAGGTAATCCCGCGAAAGCCTAGCGTCATGCGACACTCGACTCCCGGACGGATAGAGAAGACGGAGAGAGCGATTGAGGAGACGAGAGAGGCTGCTTGTGTGTGCTTGTGCGCGCTATGCCTCCGTGCGCATGCGAACAGGTAAGGAGAGGCGCTACAAAACAACGCACTCACTAATCCGGATGTTGAGTCGTTGCGTTGTTACGTACATTCAAGCGCTTCAAATTAATTCACAATGCTATCACTAAAGGGATATAGTGTAATTTCATACTGATATTTTAAGGCTAAGTGCATTTTATGTAATTATGATTTATGTATAAATATACTTTTCATATTTATATTTTCATTAATATTAATTAAGTTAATTGTTAAGTTTTTATAATACTCCCCACTACCAGTCATATCCATACTCAGTGATCTAATTCTATCGGCCGTCCCGCGACGGCCGCAACTTTTATATTTATTTAATTATTCATTACAATGCAATTTAGCAAGTAGATAGGTGGCAAGGCAATAATGTTGATTCTAAGATAATATACGCAAACAGAGAAATTACAAATTAAACAAGTATCAATAGTATCACCAAATATAAAATGACTATAGAAGATTAGGTAACTACACAAGTATAAACACAAATTACATTCCCATTGACAACTAATATGACCTTTTTCTGAAACATTTGAAAGTGAAGGGAAATGGTTCATAATCTTCTCCAGGCAGTTCATTCCATTCTTTTAAACCTCAAATTAAGAAAGAATATTTGATTGTGTCACATTTTTGACCTAACAACTTCATCTTCCTACATTTTTTGATTATTTGAAGATTGATGTTTCGGAATTACCTCCAACATTGCCGTTCACAAATAATTGTACAATTGATTTAAAAAGAAACAAAATTTTGACGTTTCTCAAATACTTCACTTAAAAGCAGGAAACAAGAACTCATCGTTAGAACACCCGTCCCGTCTCACGATCTCATGCGGCAGTCACAGGGACTCTCAATAAAGTGGAAATGGCTTCACATGAAGTTCATCATGACACATCCATTGAACTAAATACTATAAGGAGCAAGTCATATCAGAGAAAAATCTGCCGTAGCAGGCTGTGCTCGAAATGTTTACTTAGTGAACAATTTTCAAAAATTCACTGATTCTATTTTTATACTAACTAAGGGATTGAAGTATTTAAGAAAATGAATATAGGAAAACAATAAAACATTCAATGACAATAAGTAAATGAAGAAAAAATTGATGAAGAGAGTACAAAAAGCACATAAAACCAACCTCCGAAAACGTTCAAAAATAAAATGGAAACGTCTAAACGTTCAAAAGAGGAGAATAAAACGCCGAAGTAAACCCACTACGGCACAAAAATTTATTTTATTACCAAGTCTGAAAAGGGCATTTTATTTCGCACTATTTTTAAAATCTGTAATTTTTCTAGCTTTTTGTAAATTAGTCATCCAAACACAGAATATGCACTCGTGATTTGTCCACCTTCCTGTCATTATAATAGTGAATGGTGCCACTGGCGCGTAATCTACAATAGTTGCGACGTCATACGCGGTAATATTTTCGGCGTTCACATGATGGAATCTGGTTACATTACGAAATTACCTAGAGAAGAAAACACTTTCAACGATTAAAAATAGTGGCTTATTTAATAAGGTGCCGCTTTACTGCACAGTGTTTAGATATTATCAAATAGAAAAGGAAGTTACGGATAAGATTCGATTATCCGAGGTAATGTGTACAGAGGATTCCTCATAAAATACGGGAGACTTGTGTGCGAGAATAAATGGCCACAAAAATAGCATAATTCTACGCTTTGCCGTACTTGAATATTTGAGTTTGTTGGGATAAAATCTTTCTGAGTAACGTTATTAATGTGGAAAGTCAACTGATTGTCGAATTCTAACTTTCGTCTGCAAGAGTTAAACTAGATGGGTACAGCCACAGAATAATGATAAATATGTACTTCGGATGATACGGAACCACGGTTAATCGGGACCCAGATAATCGAGACTTCATTATTTACTCATAATTAAAAAAATTATATTTATGGTTTGGATTTCGTCGCCAAGTACGGAGCAGCAAGTTCGATCAAGTAATGGAGAGGTGTTCTGTTGACGATGGATGCCATCAATTAGTTTCGCTTTGGTATGGTCTGAGAAAGTTTTTAGGCCTGAAGACAAAGAAGAGGCTGCAGGCGGTCAGGTGATTTTTGATGGAATCGAGGAGAGGAGATGGATGGGTTAGGAGTCGTCGATTTCGGGGAGATGTTCCCCCAACCAATGGGTGCAAGCGAATTGGGGTGCATAAGAATTAAGGACTAGGGATGGAGGACTAAGGCGAGCTAGGTTGTGGGTAAGTGAAGTGGGTAAGAAGTATGCGGTCGACGGGGCTGATAGCCTTCAAATGGCGGAGTATTTCGTCGCGGCTGTATTAATCCTCGATGTTTGTTCTCAGAGGAAAAGGAGATATCCGGCAAATAAATCCAAAAAAAGAAAAAGAATGTTTCATAAAACAAAAACCAGATTTTGGATATCAGAATCTCTTCTACGAATGCCTTCATCTGCAGTGCGTTACCTTTTTAAAAGAAAAAATTGTCCGAGGGAAATTCGAAAAAAAAATCTCGACTGGAAAGCAATAAAGCATTGGTTTGAAGAATGTAACGTCAAATATCATATTAGAATGATGAAGAGAGAACGAACCGACAGAAACACCATTAAAAAGTTTATCGAGTATTTGGCCAGAAAATTTGTACATATATAATAAAATTGAAGAGATATAAAGAGGCATAAGAGCTTATTGAAACAAATGACGGAAGGAAAAATGAATTGCAAGAATGACCAAGGAAGACAAAGGATGGAATACGTATATTTAGTAAAGCTACTTAGTGGTAGTAGTATACGTACTTATAGTATAACTAGTATAAGAGATTTGGAATTTTGAAGGCACCTCGACAGCAAAGGTCATTTGCAGCGTATAAAAAATGTAATAGACTACCTACTCCACTCTATCGTCTTTCTATACATAATCGTTCATGACTGATTAAATAACTACTGCTTAAATACATTTTAAAATTCTTCAAATAAAAACTTAGTGAAATCGATAACCTATCCACGCGAATATATGACATGATGAAACTAAAAGTGAATTTCCACAAGATATCATCGTAGACTCTACAGCATAGTACATAACATGGAATGAGAAGACTATAATAGCACTTGAGTGAAATAAGAACTATGACGATGCAATTTTCCACAGATAAAATTTTTTTTTAATCGACCCGGGTTTCGATGCACTGCATCATCATCAGGTATGCAAAAAAAATGGAAAAATTGCATCGTCATAGTTCTTATTATGTTATTATTCCACAACATCTCGCCTGATGCCTCCCTTTTTGAGCACTTGAGTGAAAAAGACGGTGGCAAGGACCAGTCTCCGGCTTTAGAAAATGACGATTACGAGTAGTGGGATGAGGGATCCGCCAAAATGACAAGGCCGGCGAAATGTGCGCACGACCACAAAAAAATAAATACGATTCCACCAACTGGGGAAGACTAGTAGAAGAAGAATGGTTTTATTTTTTTCCTCCGCAGCGGTCGCGCCGCACGAGGAACCATGGAGGCCAGAATCCAAGATGGCGTCGCCGCCATCTTTTTCCTTCAACTAATTCCGAGGATTTCTTCCAAAAAAAAAACCCCGACCACACACCAATTTCCAACTTCTCCCACCTTCGAGCACGAATTTTCCCGCTCCCCAAACCCTCTCTCTATCGCCCAGTCTCACTGTTTATCTACCCTCGGTGGAAAAAAATGAGAAAAATAGCGGATTGAGAGAGAGAGAGGGAAATTTTTTTCATATTTTTTCACCTCACTTCCAATTTCCATAGCCGGCGGTCCCGGGCGAATGTTATTTTGTAAATGTTGGGACCTGCCTCTCTTCTCTCCACTCACCCCAAGTTCCTCCCCCCCCCCCCCCACCACACTCCAGACAATTATTCCCCGATCCCTCCAACCTACTCTCCCATACTTTTTACCATACCCTTCCCACCGTTCCCTGTCCCCCCACACCTTCGTTTCTACAGCATCGACACAACAGAACACCCTGGTTTCCCGAACACAACCCCTCCCACTCTCCCTCCTATACCTAATTCCATTTTTGCCACGTCCCCTCAGGGCGGGGGGCGACCCCCCCCCCCCCCCACATCCGTGCTCCATCCGACCGTCGTCTCCAACCATTCTCTTCCCCTGTTTCACAGACACAGAAACTTATCCCCTCCACCGGGACCCGCCGGGCCCCACGGGGCTAGCCACCCCTCATACCTCTCCACATAGTCTCCCAGTGATCATTCCCCCCCCCCCACCCCCGACTGCCTAACACCCTCAAACATGATTCCTCCAACCAAATGCTTTCCTCATCCACCCCTCCCACCGCGATCCTTTCCATTCCGACCAATCGGCTCCCGGCGTTTTTTTATCCCATGAGGCTTTGCGTGACAACTCTAGACGACAAGTATCATTATATACGGGTTTTTTTGTGTTTGCGTGTAACTGAATGGGTGGTGGTGGTGAGGGTTTCGGGTGATGTTGGGACCGGAGGGAGGGATGGGGTTTTAAGGAGAGGAACTGGGGCCCGTGGTGTGGGTTAGAGAGCGATTGGAAAGAGTGGGATGGAAATGTGGAAGGAAGTGGGGTATGGGAGGTGGAATGCAGGGGGGAGAAGGGAGATGGAGAGCGGAAAGGGGGTGGGGGCGTTCAGAAAGAGTGTCTGCCTCACCGACATCCTCCATACGTACTCCTCTGAATGAAGTCCCCCTTCAAAGCCGGTCATAGTCAACTCCAGCACCATTTTTCTGCATTAGTCACAAAAGTTGCACGTGTTAACTGAAACTTGAACGTACTGACGGAATAAAATTGTATTGCAATGCTTCACACCATTGTGAGTAACGCGAAAGGGATTTTTTTTCATCGTTACGTTAAAAAAAAAATTCTCAAAATGACGCCATAAATCATATCACGAATGTTTCTTTTTAATAAGTAGAGCCTCATTTCAAAAACAATTGCTGCATGAAGTTCTTAAATGTCTGCCTCACCGAAATCCCGCAAGGTTGTGATTATGAATGAAGTTTTGTCTCGCAGAGGAACATATCCAAGTAAAATGATATTTTTATACATTGTTCGAAAAATAATGCATCAAACTAACTTAAATATGAAGACAATGCAAGATTATAATTCAAAGTCTTTAATTTGAACACGATGCAAGAAGAGAGCTCTAAGGTAATTCTTCAAACAAGCTTCTGATTAGAAAACTAAACGAGTTTTGATGATAATCACAGTAAAAATATTAAATGTGATACTTTTCTCTATATTTTAAACATATTAAAGTTTGTATATACTGATTTTCTCTGGGAAAGTGATGAACGTAAATTCCTCTCTGAATACATAATGGGTCAGATCCTCCATCTCCGCCGACCTTTAGATGTGAAACTCACACCATCTTCAAATTACCTCCTTAACCCCAATCCTGATTTATTTGAACCGATCGAATCCAGATCTTTATTATTACCCAAGTCACCACATCACTACTTCTCAAAACTCATTCAAAAAAACTCAATAAAAGAATTGAACTACCTCCTTGCATCTTTTAAAAAAAGATTGTCATTTTTATCCTTCAAAACCAATTTATAAGAATAATTCTTGGAACAAAAGTACCTTCGCGTATTAGATATCAATAGCGACAGCGCGCAGTGAAGATCCACATCACGCTTCTGAAACGTTTTTCAACAATGCATCACAAAATTTTCAATAAGTGTCGCGTTTGTAAAAAAAATCAACTTCGATATCCATACGAACTACTTGTCATAAAATGGATTCGTCTGCACAGAGAAATTTTTTCGAATTACTCAGAAAGTGAGAATGCAGGTATCCATTCAAGCATGCTGGTCATTTGATGCAAATAACTATTAGATTGGATAAAAAATATAAGGTTCATCACAAAAAGAAGTACGAAATTTCTGTACAAAAATAATGAAAACATAAGTTAATATTAGAGTGTAGGGTTCGTAAAGACAACGCACAAATTTAGATGCCAAGTCCAGTTTCAAATTATCCTCCGCAAAAATTGGATAGGTAATCGGGCAGATTTCACCTGAAAAGTTTTCCCATCATTCATTATATTCACAACATTTCTTCTGAAAACTTGAAATAATTGGACGTATTGGCTTTCAAACAGTCATTTTCTTTACAACGCTTGGAAGGCAATGAAATTGCAACACTTTAGCTATACAAACTAAAAGGAGAAGCAATTTTCTATAAAAGGAGACTGCAACTCCAAATTAAAAATTAAATTTAAATACAAAACCAAAATGCTTAAAACAATTATTCTTCCTGAGTTTTCAGTGCTTTTTTCATAATTTTTTATAAGGAATTCCTCATAGTAAAGATCTAACCATTTGCTAACAAAAGAGATTGTAACTCTAAACAAAAAAATTATACTTAAATACAAAATGAAAACGCGGAAAACAATTATTCTGCCTGGGTTTGCAGTGCTATTTTTCATAATATTTAATCAGGAATTCCTCTTTGTAAAAACCTAGCCATTCTTACCTTCATTCCGATAATCTCGGTGACATTCAATCTTTCGACTTGTAAGTAGAACTTCGTCAAGAAACATCTGATTAATGCACTTTGTTAGAAATAGCCATTTTCAAACCACAGTTCACTTTTCATACTGATATAGTAAAATGTCTTGTAAAATCATTTTCCTTTTGCAAATTGTAACAGACCCAGCAACTCCATTGTTCATAACGTAATCGAACACTCAGAAAAGAACTTGCCAAATGACAGAACCTATAATGGCAACCCGATTTTTTTATGAAACTTTTGGACATTTCTGCTACTTTTATGGCGGAACAAATGTTTGAGACATATGAATGATACTGTGAATAATTAGACGCTGTATATTATTTACAGCTCAAATTTCGAGCGAATTCGAGCGAGCCATTACGCGGATTATGAATCACGGTGGACAGGAATTCAAATGCTTCTGAAATTCTACTGAAAATGACACCAATGGCCTTGTGAAGATATTAAGAAGAGCTAGAAACAAAGTTTTAAGACCCCGGGACTAGCCACGGTATTACCTTTACAGAGTCAATCACAAGTACCCATAAGTAAGAAAATTCCACAGAGGAAAAATAATAAGCCTAGACCGGGACTCGAGCCCAGATCCCTCTGCATCGCGTCTTTGTTGAACTTCCACACTTATTTTCTCTTGCGGTGGTCTCCGTAAAGGTAATATCATCGCTGATTCTGGATATCATAAAAATTTGACATCAGAAGCGAACAACTCATTGATTAAAAAAAAATTGGCTTTAACATCTTGGACTGTGGTGCCATACGCGCTTTGACTCCTTCCGTCAATTAATATGTCCGACAGCCTTGAATATCTTGTTCTTTTAAAGCCCACAAATATGCAAAGAGGAGAAGGACGCTGCGGTAGCTCAACTGGCTAAAGCACTCGGTGCGATGGATGAGGATTCGAGTCGCGGTCAAGGCGAATGATCTAGAATTTTTAGAGCTCTTTACGGCAAAGAGACGAGCACGATGCGCTGTGGAGGGCAGGTTCATGGTCTCCTTGTGAGGGACGAAGGATGAGAGAAGGCTCCTGAACTCCGGAAAGGTCTGTCAATTCCCTCCCGCCCCCCTTCCCCAAAAGCCGCTGACCCTGGCGTCTTGTCCCTCGACTCTGCTGAAGCCTAATAGCCGGCGCCAGTGTCTTTGTTCTCTCCAGATGGGGGGAACGACGGAAGGCGGTGATCAAGGAAAGAAAAAAGGCAGAGCAGGGTGAGCGAAAGGTGCCACGGTGATCGAGCCAAGCCACGGAGCATTTAGAGGGTAAAAATTACGGGGAAAGGGAGCATCTGCGAAAATGGCTACACCGAGGATAATCGAAGGCCCAAATGACGATATCCCAAGTCTCTCTCTCTCTCTCTGATAATGAGTTGTTTGCAAGGTCGCTCAATTGGAACATTTTGCCAGGTTTTCGGAAAAAAACACGTTAATACTCCGGGAGGTGTTATCATTCTCACGCATGCAGGCATACACGACAACACACGGTGGCGAAAATACTTGAGCGGCTTTGAAATGTGAGCAGAAGAAGGAACATTTGGACAGGCACTTTCTACCGTTCTCATGAGCCCATCGACTGAGTCAATGAGGGTATTTTCGCTATTTTAGGGTTTCTTACATCATTTTCCTGGATACGGATACGATTATTCCTGGTTTGACAAGAGGAGACAGTAATTTACCACATTTATGAGGCATTCGCCGATTAAGTCAGATTCCTATTTGTAATAAGGTGAGAATTTTTACAAGAAAACTAATTTTCTGACACCAGCATCGAAACCATGGTCGTCGTCGAAATATAAATAATTTTGTAGAATCGCAGAGTTTTCTTTTCCCACATCCTTTTCTCTCGAAAATAGAACGGATTCACAATAAAAAAAGTCGAGATCCTAATTTGAATGTGGATAGAGTCGTAACCATATGGGATTAATTTTCTCTCTGGTGACTCCCATCTTCATCTCGACTCGTAGTTTCCATTAGGGAAGGAAGTTGTGAATTTCGTGACATTATCGATAAGTGCAGAGAAAACGAACTGGAAGAAACAGAAAATACAGTGCTATAAGACGGTTAAAATGGATGGATAAAATCCCGATGAAGAGGTCCTACGAAGAGTCGGAAAAATATGTTTTACGAAAACTCTGCAAAGTAGAAGAGAAAAATTTATTGATATTATTTTACTACACAGAATCCTCTTGAAAACATTCATGGAGGGGGAAACGAAAGGGAAGAATCCCAGAGAAAAAGAAAGAACGGAATACATTAAAAAATGATGAGGGATGTTAAAATGAAGACTTATGAAGAAGAAAATGAAGGAATAAAATGATTAGCCAATGGGGATAATGAAGTGAGCAGAAAATGCGCAGAAAACCAATCTTCATATTGATGACTCTAAATGAAAACTGTCTGAAAGCAGGTCGGTGCTAAATAAAGAGTGACACCAGTGGTTAGAGAAAAGACATTAAACTTTAAAGTGGAACCGAAGAAGATACAGAAAAGACAAAGGAAATTTACTTAGTAGCTTTGGAAGGAAATGACATTAAACATGTTATCTTATTACGGGTCTTAAAGTAGTAATTTCTGGGGTAATAAAGATAATTGTATTTTTATATTTCAGGATATACTATGAGTGTGGAACCACATAGATGTGGGATGCATCAATAACATTGTAATTACAATGTACAATGAAGGGAAAATTGCTATGGAGTTAGAGCTTGATTTATGTAACAAAATTTGGTATTACAATATTAGCATTTTTCTTTGATAAATTATTCAACTTTCATTTAAAACGTATTTGTATACGTTAACGTGTATACATGGAAACCTGCCTAACCTTATTTGTATGCTTTCATTAAGTTGAATTAATACTAACTGGCCGTACATTAATCATAATTTTTAAAAATCCCTTGGAATTTCAAGGGTTGGTTTAGCAGCTGGTTTAGGGGAAATGAAGGAGTGGAAGTGAGTAGTCGAGAATCGTCTTGCGAGACATGATACCCACCATGGATCATGGAAGAGAATGAATAATGGATGCATAGATCAACCAAGGGATACAAAGAATAGAAAATCGTAAGTAAATGGTGAGAGAAATTAAAGCAAGAAATGACGAATGAATGAAATGGTTGAAGCATGAGATAAAAACGAATTATGGATCGCCAGCATTGAGCAATTCATAGATTCCGCGCGTGGATCTTTACTGGAGGGCATAGAGTAGCATGTCAGACGCAATAAACGAAGGGCTTCATTCAGTAAAGTATTGTCATGGTGATTAAGGCCATGAATAATAATGTACTCCACACCTTAAACATACGCCCACAATCGACTTTCGGAGAGTAAATGGAAAATGCGCTGGCTATTATTGCGCAAAAAGGCATAATATAAGGGGAAGATAATACGATAGACTGGAATGCGATTGCCAGAGATTATCATGCCCACGAAGCAAATGCACAGACGGCTTCTAAAAATAAATTAAGACGAAGCATGGATATCGAAGCTGCATGTTTACATGATTTTCAAGACGTAGCACAATAAAGATATGAAGCCACCAGAGTGTTTTAAAGAATGCATGGACAACTTTTGAGGATATAAGGGTACATACACCATATTAACTACAATTTTTTAGAGCAGAGATGTGTGAGCCAATCGAAAAATTGAAATAAATTATCTAGGGTTTCCTATCGACAGAGGTTACATTTAGCATAAGTGTGTAACTTACTACTGAAAGAGCAATACACAAGGCAAAACGCTTAATTGGCTACTATGAAAAAGAAAAAAACTACCATAGGTCGTAGAACCAACTAAGGCCGTGATCGGAAACAAAACATTTGACGGCATTCCTGAGGTCACTAGAAAAATAGTTGAAATGTATTAAACACTCAGCATTGATCAAAGGATGAGCGTAAAAAAAAAATAATGGTAACACAGAGGTGGTTGGGATCGAAAAAGAGAAATTAGAGTTAATGATTATGAGGAAATAAGAAAGATTTCTAAAATGGTACCCAATTAAACTAGTTTAGAGGTAAGGATCGGCAAAAAATAAAAGCATAACAGAAGAATGAATGAATAAGTATTTGAATGTTAAAAAAAGAAAATACCTACTGTGAATCAAAGTGAGAAGGTACAGCAGATACTTCGAGATGGTTTCGATAAATATGTAACAATACATATTTTGAGATATATATCCCTGCTCGCATAGGTTATATCCCACTATTGTTTTAAAAAAAAACGAAGAAAATAAGGATTTAACGCAGCATGATTGACAATTTTTTCATATTTCTTCAAAAGATAGGAAATTCCTACGAACTGCCAATTAGAGGAAATATATCGTCTCCGAACAGAGAAAATCATGGAAGCATGGAAAATCATGAAAATATTGGATTGTCAAAGAAACCGAGTATTTTAGTTATTAAAAAGTATAATACTCCTATTAGTAAAGAAAATGAGAATTATTTTACGAAATTTCTACTTAGATTTAGAATAACTGACATAAAAGAAATAAAATTCATCCCTTGAGAAGTATGACCACTGGAGACTACAGAAAATACATACCAAAGTTAACTTTGCATATAGGTACAAAGGTTTGAAATAATAAATTGGAATATAAGGTCTCCCTCATTGAAAGAAACTTAATTAAAGCATTAGACCTTTACGATGCTTATTAACAATTATGGTAGAGGATTGATGCAACAGCAGAAAAGATGATTATAGAAAAGAATCGACAAACTTTTTATGACGTATTTAAATGCTCCTTCAGGAAAACAAATTCTTATGAGTATTGCCATCTCAATGGATGGTAAAACTACATATTCATAATAAACGAAATAAAATACGCATTTATGTAGAAACGATGACAGAATTACTGACACTAGAGAAAAAAATACCTCACGGAGTGGAATTTTGGAAGAAAAAAACGAACTTTTATAACTCGGTGTACAGCATAAATTGTCATTGAAGGTGTGACTGGGAGACATAAAGCAGGAGGATATCCAGCATAAAGCATAAGGTATTTCCGGGGGATATCCAGCTTCCGGGCAAAAGAAAACAAGATTTTGGTATCAATACCAATAATCAATTCATAAACATCCTTAAGGTGGGTTTACATTCCATAGCAAAAACACATGGACGACAGCAGTAAAAGATTCTAAAGAGCAAGGTAATCTCTTTCGCTGAGGAAATTATTGAAACTCCTTTGTAAAGTCAAGCGGTTGAATAAAAAGCTACACAAAGAATGCGTATTAAGACAACAGAAAAATGGTGCAAGTTTATATATCGCATTTTAAGGTTCACAGTGGATGAATCTGGACAGAGAATATTACAGAGTAAGTTAACATGAATTTAAAAAACAAAGACAAGGAGCATGGTTGAACAACATTACGTTAATATTCACATCAATTATGTTTTCCTAAGCTTGTCTCAAATTTATTCATCATCCATGCAATGCAACGTTATAACCAATATTTGAAAAAGAGGTAACTTAGGATGAATAGCAAGGAATTCAGTATGGCTGTTGGTTGAAAAATTGAAATAATGCCTAAAAATTCTAATAATATTCCTCGGTATTGAGAATAATTACCAATTACATAATTGGACGGAATAAACCAACTCATTTTCAAGTGTTCGTCAAAATAATAGGAGCAACATTGATAACATTCTGTAAATATCTATAGCACTGAGTTAAAAGCCAGCAGCTTGATATGAAAACTTCACAAACTTTAGCGAGCAAATTGTTAAACTATCGCTCTCGCGGCCAAACCGACATCCGGCGGGTCAAGAGCTAGACGCAGGGCCAACCATAATGCGGCAAACGGCAGAAAATGACGGCGATCGGGCTAAAATAAAAAAAGATTCAGAAATGATTGCATATTGTCGTTATCATTCACTATCTGAATACTAGATTCAATTCAAGCAAAATAAATTTTACAAAAATGACGAAATGCGTTATTTCTTCGCTTTCTAGTGAGCATAGCTAATCAATACCTAATCATGAAATTTCTTAATTTGCTACGGGCCTGCATTCGAGTCAATTGTTTTACCAGTACAATCCTCGCTATTACGCGAGTGTACTTCAACACAGCGAACCAACATAGACCATTAAGTAAAATGAATTCCAAGGTAATAATAATTCTGCTTGCAGGAGATCTGAAATGTATAGATGATATAGGTGACTGAGAGTATTTGAAATGTAATTTGAAAATCATTACACAAATGAACTGAAAGAATACTTATCAAAGCATACATTGGAGACGAAAGAAATGATCCGACACAGGTAAATGCTTCACCTAAGAATTCGTGGCTTCTTCTAAAGTGTCCCAAAGGTTAATTTAAGGTAAAAGAAGAACCTTCTGCCAATAATGTAAATCAGAAACGAAAAAATATTATTTTTCACCAAGAAATTAATATTTATTTCCTTCATCTTAAATTTCAAATAATCTGACCTCTCACTAGCGTTTTACGAATAACAACAAAGAATGAAGTCTGTATGCAATTATTTAATTTTATGCGATAGACCTCAAAGGGTTTCGTAAAAAAAATCACTAATTGACTTTTAACTTTCGAAGGCTCAGCCAGAAAGTGTTTCAAAATAAATTCTTGTATCCTTGATATCCTTACAGATTTGACTTATTTATGCAATATTTCTATTTGAGACGCTTAGAACGTTCAATTTGATAGTATAGACTCACTTTTGAAATTAATAAGTTTGGCAATCTTTCTGAAGGAACGTACATACTTCAATATTAGCTCAATCATACTCCCAAAATGTTACACGTTGAATGATAATATTTCGAATCTGTCCGAATATTTGACTGGAATATAGTAATAACCTAATATCGGACTCTGGGACTGGCTTGCCTCTAACGTATAAGCAAAATACAGATACTAACATTTGAGAAACGAACTTTCAAATACTGAAGGAGACACTACCCAAAAGTGTCGCAAGAATTTAATTGGTAGTACGCAAACATCACTGAAATTTGTATTGATAAACATATGAAACACTTAAAATTTAAAATGGAACCAAATTTCTTCCGTTTCTCCACGAAAAATATGAGTGAAACCTCTAAGTTATACTATTGCCTCGGAACAACTTAATATCTAGTTTAATATTTGAGGAAATAAGTGGAATATTTCGCAGTAATATCAAACATTTCTTACTCAATCTGTAAGTCATATTGTATAAAATTCGCTAGTTTTGAACAGTCTCTCGAATCTAACAACCTTCACATTTTGCGTCATTGTCCTTGTAAGTTTTCACTTCATTTTTCCAATAATTGACGTAAATCGTATGAATATAAGTTATGAGGCCGAACCATGGCAGCTTTACCCATGCGCAGTATAGCTGCATCGAACTGCAATTCACCTAGGTCAAGTGTAGGAATTACAGACGCGTCAAATCATACGGCCTGTATTTTTACGAAATGTTCGTCGGTCTCAAATACACTGCAAATGAAATTCGAAGATCGGTAGAGCTGGTTAGGCGCTGTGCATCTCCAGAGAGCTTCTTTCAGCACACAGAGCAAATATAGCATAGAACAGGCAACCTAATGGGTGATTCGCAGTAGGTACTATTTGGTAACAAGAATTGTTAGCTCTCGGTCCGCCAACAGGAAATTACGTTTTTCTGACCGGTATTTTTTCCAAAGAAAGACTATTTCATCCACCTTCCAATATCATCCTTCACATAGAAGAAAAAAAAGTTAAGAGCTTCTTCTCCGCGGGATATTAAGCTGGTTTCCCGTTGCCTTCCACCTTGCAGTACTACAGCCGTTTAGGTAAATACCTATCCGCGCCTAGAGTGCAATGAGTGTCGCTGTACCGACCCATGCGCTGGAGAGGACCTTCACTCATAAGGAGGGCTGCTGCCCCCTCCTCTGGGTTAATGACTGTTCATTAGTTGGCGGCAGGTATCCACAAGTTCAAGACATGTTCACGGGTTTTCGTAGCATTTTTGAGCCGTCTTACCCAAGGATGGCCCCTTAAACCCTCTAGATACCGCCGCTTTTTGTCCACGACCGCTTATTCTTCGAGGAAACTCGCTTATTTTGTAGCTAACTTCTATAGCGAAAGGTCGACCCACCATCCACAACCCGGTGGACCAACTCGGTAGCGGTATCACCCAGAGGTAGAATATCATCCATAATACTTGCAATCTCACCTCACAAAAATTACAGGCTTAACGAACATCTGACTGCAGCTTAGTAATTATCTGTATTTATTGAAGGCATATATCACTGACTCACTAAAAGACTGATCAAAACATCCCTGGAACCAGTGGATATAGTGCAATGGAATTTACCGCACAGCTGTATTAGGCCCTACGTGCTCACCAAGAAATACTTTTATTTAAATTACCAATCTAACAGGAATCGCAAAGATAATCGAAAGTACTTATATTGCAAATTTAGCTTAGGGCAAACAACTAGCTAAAATTTATTACTTTTCTTATGCTCCTTACAACGTATTAAGAGTGTTATTACACTAATAATACTCGGTCTGTTATCAGAGGAAAAAGTACTGCAGAAAATTTAACACCAAATGAATAAAAAATACAAAAATTTACCCTACTTTTTTCTCACTCAGTTATTCGAGGACCTCATCGGCTCCGTTTATTGTATTGTTTACTACGGGTCAATTGCCTCAAAGATATTTTTTCATACGTGAAACGTTGCATTAAATTAAATTATCCTTCATGATCCACCAACACATTAAGAGGAGCAGGTAGTAAGAGAAAAGAAGGTAACGAAGTGTAAATACGATAATATGAAGAATATAATGGTAATCGGAGCCGCGGGTATTAGCTAGTATTCAGTAAATGTAAAAGGATCGTAACAACTACATAAATACAGTGAAATTCTTCATCTACGTTGTGGAGGAGCAGCGACACATAACCTCTGGGTGATGAGGGTTCTGGATAAGAATACACGTGAAAGAAACACCTAGGAGGTGAAGGAAACGAGAGAGGATATGAGAAATAACCAAGAGAATGCAAATTAATTTCATGATTCAACATGAAGACATTGAGGTGACAGATGATTGTAGGGCGTGCTATGATGTGACAGAAATTTCACAAACTGATAAATGGTCGAAGTGACTTATGCTGTCGGAAATCATGCAAAATCTGGAATCCTAGCTTTGAAGCCAAATCCAGACAGGAAAGATGAAATTGAAAGCAGGAGCTGCAGAATATACATAGCATGCTCGGCCTTTCTCTTCCTTCTTCTGGCGATGTCACGGCATTGCGTTGTTTACAAAATCCTACGCGTGGCATCGTTGCTGTGAAAAACTCACAAACGGCCCCGGGGCTAACTGGCGAATTGCGTGAGGTATCTATGACCCAGAGAAGGGTCAATTTTGTAGGCTCACATGCCAGTTAGGACCAAACTTTTGACTCCAAATCCGACCGCAAGAAATAGGATTCTGAGCTATTGCAGCACGAACCTCACACCACTTCTCCGAGAAGAGCGACCGATTATTGCAAGATGCTTATGCCCAACGCAGACAGGCTAATGGGCGCACGACCGCCGAATCTTTTCAAAGCAATGTACCCCACGGCAAAATGCCTGAAGACATTATATTTGAAGTCCAAAACACCATTTAATGTATCTAGTTAGTGTTGTTCAGCTAAGCACGCCCAAAAAAAGAGTTCAACATCCAGAAATGAGGACAACTTTCCATTGATGTTCCCCAATAGCATGCGAAAGTCCCCTGAAAAATAGAATTCCAATTGATCTTATTGCATTGAGAGGGCAGCTATTAAACAACGGCACACGAGGAGTGTATATCACATACTCGGCATATAACCATATATCTGACACGCATGATATTAGACGAAATCTTTATCATCATTTTTATTTCTCATAGTTCACAGGCTGCACACATTCTTCTGTGATTCTCACGCAAATATTGACGCTCATCTTCGCCGAATCAGAAATCTCTCAATGCTACATGTTAATAACATCCTTACAGTTGATGCTTCTCCAATGTATATGCATGGTGCTTGATATCTGTAGATAATTACCTGAATGACTAAGTAGAATATTAAGTAGATGAAGTATACTCCCAACAGGAGTTTCAGTGGCCCTCCACAAAATTCCATTGGCTTAGTTACATAGTTCCTTATTTGACATTTTCTTCTTAGCCCTCATATAATAACGTATTTTATTGCGATCTAACAAGAAGAAATCATTGATGAATTACATTTTTTTACAAATTTTCTGCAGTAAAACTAATGACTCGGCCAATTTCGACCAAAATTCGATATAATTCAATTCTGTACCTAATGCAGTCTCTCTCATTACAATTTCGTGGATCACCAGTTTCTCCTCGATTAATTTCAGTTCCTTTAACAAACGACAATAAATAATCATTAACATACCACATCAGCATTATCTGAGATCCAACGTTTTTTCTCTTATTTAGCAATATTGCTAATTAAGATTAACTTTTATAAGTAACCCTTCCCTCATCCTCAGAAATACGCAATTCGTACAAAAGATAAGTTACACGTGGCGGCCAGTATGATTATTTTTCCTCTATATAAGTTTCCGGTATTTTAAAAATTTGTGTCGGTATTTTAAAATAGTATTATATTGATTCCGGTAGTTCATTAATTTTTCCGGTAGTTCAGTTATTTTTCTGATGGAATATGTGTGTTTTTTTAAAAAGAACATTGAGATATATATGTACCCCATAATTTTAGTTATTCACTACTATGGATGAAGAATAAGTTTAAAATAATGCATGGAGACAAAAAGATAGGCAATGTTTATCATAACCTAATGTATCATCGCAATGCGAAGTTAGCTTTTTTAATGAACGTCTGGATGGAATGAAAGGGAGACAATCATGATCATGTCGGGCCCTTTTGTGAGTTTGCAAAATAAAATGACAAAGAACACAATATTATCTACTAAACGCGCATTGTAAGGTTAACACTGAAGAGTTACGTAAATTCAATCAGTTTAGCACGGTATACACTATATTATCCCGCGTAAAACTGATAATAATGAGATTAACTGTTTTTTTTCGTGACTTCAGTGCAGGAATAGTTCCAAAATTAGTGTCATGAAAAAGAACTTTGATTACTGTCCATCATTTGTCAGATACTTAAAATCAAACACGATGCGTTTTAACGATCGTGTAAGTATTTCTTTTTCAAATAAACAATGAACAGAGCTAAACTTCAACCATTATATTAACAGTGAAAATAACAAACTTATCTATGACAAACTTAAGCTGGCTCTTCAATACAGAAACGGTCAGAGGAAGAGAGGGCTGAGCATAAATATGTAATACGGTATTTGTTTTAGAAACAGCCCACGAAAATGTTTCGTAAACCTTTAAGTAAGGTACCTTATGAAGGTCTTTTCGATTATCTAGGTTGATGAATGGTTTATGCATAATCTACTTGAGTAAACAAAGCATTATGTTTCCTAAATAAGTGGACAAATTGCTAGAAGGCTAATAAAAGTAATTTAATAATACAGGCATCTCCCACGAGGATTAATTAATAGATTACTAGCGGAAATGAACGTTGATTCTCAACGGGAAAGAAATAAGTTCGAAATAAGACAGTTCTATTCAAACAAAATTGGACTTCTCATTTTTGTTTTTTTTTTTTCAAAGTGGACTGGTCACTAGACATTTTGCCACTAATGATGCATTGTATTAAGCTATTTTACTGAAACTGTTTATTTTTAAAACAGTAACACTAAAAAAATATTCCAGTTTCGCGATGGGGCGTGGTGAAGACCTTTGTGCATATTTTTCCATTATTTTAATTACCTATAATCTAATTTTTATTTGAAATAAAACAGCTGTAAGACGTATTACGCTCCTCCGGGGCTTGTGAAGCACGCTGAAATTCGTGTCTCACAGCGTCCAACTGTTATCGTTGTTCTCGTTCTTCATGAGATTCGTTTTTCCACATTGCACGTACGTTAGCAGATCTTCAAGAAAGATAACTACTCTTCCTTTTATTACACATATCCGTTGTGCACAGAAACTATTAGTTATTAAATAATTGAGTGAGTAGGCTAAACATCCATATAAATTCAATGTTTCCTAAAGCGAACGTTAAAAAGTCTCAAGTCTTACCAGGAAGTCAACTCTTCTAGCAACAACAATCCTCCACGCAAAACAAATATTTAGAAAGTAACAATATACCCTTCTCGAAAATAAAAAAAAATTACTGAAAAATGACCGTAAAAATTGAAATGGTGAAAATTTTCAGAACGGCAATAGGTCTATGTTTGAACCAGGTTTATTAGCTATGTTCATATATAATTTCAGCTCATTCGGCTTAGGGATTTTGGCGTGATTGAGTAACAGACACATACATACACAGAAACCAACACATTTTCACACATTTTCACACATGATTAAATAGCCATTAGCACGCTGTTGTAAGGCCGAATTTTATTGTAGTAAGGTCACATAATTTCCGGAGAGTTTAGAGCCGGTAGTTGGCATCAAGTCGAGGCAAAAAGTTAATTCCAGAGTTAGTACAATAGAGGGCAGTAATACTTGGAAAGAAAAACTGATAGTGTCAAATTAAAATGATCGCATGAAAAAATCATACAGGAGGAGGTAAAACTCAAAGAGTTATATGGGCTAAGACCAACTTGGATACTGCGGAATGCGTATGTGCGAGCATGAATTACGACAAAAATAAGATATTTCCACGCTCTGTCGTATTTCAATCTGCGACGCTGTAAGGAGAAAATGGGACTGTGAATCCTCGTTTTTATGAAGATAGAATCCATTTCCATATTCAGACACTCGTTTTTATGAGCAAAACTGGCTTGGTACAGCCATGTCGTAGGTATTTTTACCTCTAGAATACGAAAGATCGGTTAACTGAATCTCGGATAACCGAGAGTGTACTGCACGTTATGGACAGCCTCGTTTATCAGAAAACTTCAAGGTTTACAAAGGAGACAAGTATTAGCTCTGGCGCCCATCGTATTATTTTTATCAAAGACAGTCCTTTCCTTGTAGCGTAGAGACTAAGTTTTATCCTGGAATCAAGAGCAACGTCGGTTTTTAGATACTTTCCAACTGCACAGCTTGAGTTTCGAAAGTTATCATGGATGGGCGAGAACATGCTCATCACAATTTTCATCTGACTAGGCCTAGGTTGGGAATTCAATCACGTTACCTCGCAGATTATAAATTTACTAGAAGAAGCAAAGAAGGATCGGAAACGCAAGGAAGTGGACTTAAACAAGGCTATTGAGTTTGTGCACGAGAGATTAGAGGAAAATACCAAAGTTCTACAAGAAAATTCTGCGAAAATTAGTGAGTATTTAACTACGATCGACTTGCTAAGACAAGAAAATATAAATTTAAAATCTCGAGTGAGTGAATTGGAAAAGAGGTTAGATGACCACGAATAAGTCTCTCGCACCAATAAACTTGAAATACATGGCATTCCCGAGGTGCCTAATGAGAACGTCCTAGAAGTCGTCAAAAGTGTAGGGGATGCCCTTGGCGTTGAAATAAAAGACGATATGGTGGACTTGTTCCACCGCATTGGAAAGAAACGAGGAAGGCCACGTGGCATTGTGGTCAAATTCGTCCATAGACACACAAAAGAAGAGGTTCTTCGAAAGAGGCGAGTGAAAAGGAACCTTTCTACCCGGCACTTGGGCTCGTCAACGGACACCCCAATTTACGTGAACGAAAGCCCAGGACGGAGGGGACTCTTCGCTGCCGCGCGAGAAGTGAAAAAAGAAAAGGGAAACAAATATTTTTGGTTGTGACATGGGACAATGGGAGTAATAATATAATGAGGAAAAAAGAGAGTTACCAGGTGATTACTATTGAATCCACTGATGACCTGGAGAAACTGTAAGCACCTTATGAGTGATCTATGTATGTATAAATGTCTCTTTTACTAACAAAATCCTTAATACCGTTGATGATTCAAATTTAAACGTTGACAGTTTCTATGTTTTACATCAAAATATAATAAGTCTTAGAGCGAATTTTGATAATTTTACATTTCAACTATTAAATCTTGATGTAAAACCTTGCATAATAATTTTGTCGGAAATCTGGATTCATGACACCGAAGTATCTATGTGTCAAATAACTGGATATAGAAGTTGGGCTGTGTGAAACAATAATTATAGAGCTGGAGGAGTGATTGCTTATGTGGCGGATAACTATGAGTGTTTTTACAGTGAATTAGGTGACTTAATAACTGCAGATGTGGTTACATTAACAATCGACATTAATATTTTCTCCTCCATATCTGTCATTGGAGTATATAGACGTAATTTCACGCCAGTGAAACAATTTCTGCAAGAATTGGAGCGAATATTAGCCCATTCCCAAGAGAGAAATTTGATAATAATTGATGACATGAATCTTTGTTTATTAAAATGTAACGATATATCTTACAAATATCAAGCCCTTATGGCTAGCCATGGTTTAAAACAACTTATTCATGTCTCAACTAGAATAACTAAAATTAGTAAAACATGCATCGATCATATATTTTGCCGAAGCAGAGATAATTTTCAATTTGTGGGAAGAGCATATGATTGGGGTGTAACAGACCACCATGCGATTACATGTAATCTGGTTACTAATGTTACCTTTAACTACCGTGAGCGATTACATCACAGTAATCACAAAATTGACTTCGATCACTTAAATGATATTTTGCAAAAATGCGACTGGAACGATGTTCACTCACAACAAAACGTTTCCGTAGCCTATGAAATATTTATGAACAAATTAAATTGCTGCATTGACCAAGCTGAGTATGTTACAGATAGCAGCAGATCGGAAAAATTAAAGAAAGCTTGGATGACTCTTTCTTTGTACAAAAGGATGTCTAGGCGGAATTTATTATATAATAAAATGAGGAAACAACCTGATAATGAAAAATTGAAAAGAAATTATAATTCATACAAACGACGATTATAAATTGATATTAAGAAGTGTAAAGAAAATTATTATATGTACCTCTTCAATTGTAATGTTAACAACATAGCTGCCAAATACCGCATTTTGGATTCACTCACTGGAGGAAAGAAAAGAAATGGAAACGTAATGCGAATAAAATCTAGGGATGGCAATGTTGTCACTGAGTGTCAAAACATTGTCATTGAATTTAGCTTTCATTTTGAACAAGTTATTGAATCTTTGACAATTAAGATAAAATTGCAAAGTGATCTGAAAATCTAAAGAATTACTCCCATCCTTCAACTTAGAGGAATCACTGTATTTTTTTCCAACTAATGAGAAAGAAATTAGTTACATCATACAGGATCTAAAGCCTGAGAAATCCAAAGGTATTGATAATATTTCTGCACATGTTATTAAAGCAGTGAATGAAAATATTTCACATGTTCTTGCCTACATTATTAATCTAAGTATGCAAACAGGTATATTTTCTAATCAGTTGAAAACTGCGATAATAATACCTATTTTTTAAAAAGGTGATAAAATGGACGTAAATAATTATCGACCAATATCCTTACTATCCGTGTTTTCTAAAATAATTGAAAAATTTATAAGGAGTCGACTTCTTAGTTTGTAAAATGAACATAACTTTTTTAGTAGTAATCAATTCGGGTTTCGAAGTGGTAAAAGTACAGAAGATGCATTAATAAAATTCTGTTCAGACTTTAATGAAGGACTAAATAGGAACAGCAAAGTTGCAGGCCTGTTTATCGATATTACTAATGCATTCGACTCTGTAAATCATAACACACTAATGCAGCGATTATGGAAAGCTGGTGTTCGGGGTACTGCGTACGATTGGTTTCAAAGTTATCTCTGCGATAGAGACCTATGCGTGCGCCTACAAAACTGCTGCAGCAAAAAGATTAAACTTACCTGTGGTGTACCACAGGGTTCTCTGTTAGGCCCCTTACTGTTTTTAATTTATGTTAACAATTTATGCGCAGGAAGATTTAATGGTAAATTAACGTCTTTTGCAGACGATACTGCACTATGTTATTCTGCTCATAATATTTATGAATTGCATGCACAGATGCAAAATTACCTTAAAACAATAAATACTTGGTTTTCAATGAATTGCATGTTACGAAGTGAAAAAAAATATGTTGTATTCATTATGAGTAAAACTATCTCACATAGAAATAAACTGTATTATCAATGTATAAATTGTGCTAAAGGTAATGTTAATTTCTGTGATAACTGTATTGTGATAGAACAGGTTATTTTCATTAAATATTTAGGCATATAAATATCGATCAAAATTGTAAATGGAAAATTCACCTGAATAAACTAAAATCTGAAATGATTTCCACAGTCAGAAAATTCTACTTCCTCAGATACATATGCCCAGAATCAGTATTGAGAATGGTTTATTATGCCCTGGTCAAGTCCACACTGCAATATGGAATCACATTCTGGGGTGGAGCCTATTTTACTACCATTAAACCTTAGCTGGTGGCACAAAAAAAGATTATTAGGGTTATTACGAGGTCGTTGCTAAAAAGCCACTCATTCCCAATCTTTAAGAAACTAAATATCCTGCCATTAAAACACCTATTCATTTATAAAGTCCTTAGAGTATTTTATAACCGTAGCGGCGAAAAGGAAAAACCAAAATAATATTCTACAAGATTAAAGCGGAATTTTGATATTCCAAGACCTAATAATGAAATCTTTCGGCAATCATGCCAATACATGGGACCAAAATTATTTCGTTCACTGCCAAATGACGTGGCCAAGGCATAAACGGAATTTGGATTCATTAAAAGGGTTATGGCTTCAATGGCTTATGGGCAATGAGGAAGTGGATTTTTTACTTAAAAAGGTTATATAAAATGATATTAAAATGTATCAACTGAAATGGGTAAATGAGTTGTATGAGTATGATCTTATCTGTAATTAATTTTGTGTATATATGTGAATATATACATATCCATGTATATTTAAAATTGTGTGTCTATTTGGGTGTTATGTTTGAATAGTCATGAGATTAAATTCACTGCATGTGGGTTCTCTAGAATATGAACGCCCAAATTATAGAAAAAATTAATAACTGTTCAATAACATAATAATGTAACTTACAAGCAAGAAATAGCACCTGCTCTGCCGTTGTAAAACTATTCATAATGGTAACCCCGAAACAGGTTTTCCTCAGGGGTACCTATATTCCATGTATTTGTTAAAATTGTACTATACTGAATTCTATATGAATGGAATAAAAGTTATATTATATTACCTTAACTTTCCATGATTTTCCGGGTTTGGTCCAATTTAGATCTGATTACAACTCATCAATACAAAATAAAATTTCTCTTTAAAACGAACGTGAAAATAAATCTGCCAAATACGCTCTGAAGTATTGTATTCCAAGCTTATTTCACTTACTATTAAAATATGTTAATGCTATCAAAACGGTTTCAATAGGAATAAGATTAGAATATAAGCAGCGAAGGGCTTACTCCAACATGAACCAAAAACACGATTCATGCGCTTCAATACCTACACTTCTCACTCTCTCAAGAAACACCTCCATTTAACGGAAACTACAGAGCAATATACGAATATATCCAATGCGAGAAAGAGAATTCTTGCATCCCTGAATTATACCGCGGGGTATTTGGGTATTTTGCAAGTAATTCATTGAAATTTTATTGTTCAACATTTCCCATTGGGCCTGCACTTATTCATTAAGCAATGGTACTTGTTTAATATGAAGCGGTTTGGTCATAATTGGTCTACTTATGGCTGCATTGTAATTGACACATATTCCCATCTTAATTTACAATGTTGCTACTACGTTGGAATAAGAAATGGCAACAGAAATTATTACAAATATATAAAAATAATTGTTACGACACTAGGTTTGACGATTAAGCATAAATATAAGCAGAAATTATAATTAGTACGCAATAATAATTATATTAACGGTAGGTTTAGGCAAAGTACATACAATAATTTAAAGCAATTCGCTGGAAATGGAAGGAGTAGTTAAAAAAAGAAATATATATGTTTCTAATAAAACCTCATTCATAGAAATCGCCGGTAGTTAAGAATGAGAAATGGTATTCATGAACTGATTCTTCACTTCGATAAGTATGTATTCCATGCGTCATGAGCGGAAGATGAATGCTAATTTCTCCTCGGCGATTTTCTTCAAGATGTTTTTGACAGCTTGAAAAAAAGCGTAACAGGCCCAGCTTTACGGCAACCAATCAAAGTACGGCGAGAAAAATACCACCTTGCACTCATCGTATTATTCCAATCTCGTTTAATGCACCAACTCAAGGGAAATATTTTCAATCCATCCCGCTCAATTAAGGAGTTCTTTGAAGCACATACGCTCCTTGTACTCGGTTATTTTCATAGCCGTGCGGTTGAAAAAAAAAGAAAGCTACCAGCGCCTCCGTGACCAGAAGGAAGAAAGGAAATAATACGTTAGGGGAGATTAAAGTGGAAAACAGAACGCATATAAGAAGCCAAACAAGTTTTTTTTCTTCATTTCCCCTCTTCCAGCGGCCAATGGAAAAGAAGGATCCTCTATTAGATTGCTATGGAGACCGGAGAAATAGACTCCGCCCACCGACCTTACGACTATGTAATAACCCATTACTGATATTATGGGCGGAAGAAATTGCTTTGGCCCCGTTGACGCAGTGGAGTGGGATGCTCAAAGAGGGGAGGGAGAGGGGGGGGAAGTTGAACAAAATGGCCGACGTCGCCCGAAAAACTCGGCCCGCAGCTGAAGTCGTCATATTGATCTCACGTCCATCTCCCGCGAGTGGCAGCTGCACCAGAACACATCGAGATACATCAAACAAGCATGTGCCCGATATGAAATCTAAGCCCCATTGGGAAAAGATGTGAGTCACTTCATACCAATATTTCAAAGAATAATTTTCTCCCAGCTTATCGGTAAAAAATATTTTCAGTAAACGTCAGCCTTCCTGCAGCTCTTCAGATGTTACGTATTAAACTGCACTTGAAAAAATACCCCACGACATACTAATAATATTTTATAATAATATATTTAGGGACGATTTGCTCCCGAATCATCGGCACAAAATGTTTTCGTAACCGTAAACGTTTCCTAAGACCCAAAGATGCTAGATAGTTCCCTACACAGGAGGATAATCCACTACTTGCAAATGATACTGAGCAAACATAGAGGGAAGCTTATGTTTGCTCAAGACTACGTGCCTAAACTATTCTTCACTTCAATTGATAGCGCACAACTATGTTACACGCAGCAAGAATAATGTGGTAAAGTAGGCAGGCAGCAGAAGGAAAATAGGATTTAAAGTTTTTAGGATTTAAAAACAGACCAAATCAAATACCGGTGTTTTCTACTAACCATTTGGAATAATATTATAGAGAAAATAGATATAAACTGTTTGGCATGAAAACACAGGTGGAAATTATTGGCCATGTAAACAACTCTTTCCTCAAGGGTTTGCTAAAAGTGTAAAACAAATTTATTTATTAGTAGCTATTAGTTACTATTTGAAACAAGAAGATATAGGAAAAAACAAGGGTAAATATAGATTTAAATGCTCATGACAACAACACTGTAAATGAGCACAATACTTCGCTTCTTATTGTGTATAGCATGCACACTACCAGTAAGTGATATTTATTCAAGGGTACATTAATCAGTGATAGAAAAAGCCGAATCTTATTAATAGGTATCCCATTATATCCTTTTCCCGTAATATCATCCCAACCAAATACCACAGCCAAAATGAAGCATAGTTTCATGGAGAACTGATTCAATCGCAAAGCGAAATAATCAAAATAAGGCCAGCATTTACAGCAGGTTGTTTGAGCGATATATTTGAAACCTTCATTTCGTCAGACGTTATTACACCGACATCAAAGAATTGCCCTCCAAGGTTCATATCATTGATTCACCATGAATTCACCCGCAAATTACGTAAAAATTGGAGTTCCTCCAGATAGTCACAGGACTAACAAAAATAAATTCTCCTCATTCAAGAAAAGGACAGTTGGTAATAATAGTGAGCAATTAAGGTTGGTGCGCCAAAAAATGTGGTTGAAACGCATATACTTAAATCACCTGATAAGCGAGTAATTTCAAAGATAAATTTTCAAATATTTTCATTTAATCACATTTATTGTCAACGCAGTCATTTCTCCTTCGATAATCATGGTTAATCAATGACATTTACAAGGAAAATTCAAGGACTATCGAGGTACAGAATATTTTTGACTGACTCCAGCTTATCAAGACCCACTTTACCATGCCTGCGAGTCTAAATAATTCAATCACATAATTTAGGAAAGAGAGAGAAGATAACTGCTATTATCGATTGCTAAAATCCACAACAAAATGACCAATGGAATTTTCTTTCAACTCTGCAGCAGTCCAAATTTACAAACCTATAAACATTTACGTTTCAATCGCAAACGTTCTTAAAAACGTTCGAATGAATCTATATATTTTTTTTATTCTTCTATCGCAGTGAAGAGAGATTAAGTTATAGTTTAATTATCGAAGTGAAGTTGTGTTGACGACGCTTCCATAAATATATTTTATGCTAGTTTCACTAGTAGGTATACTTTCACAACTTTTCATAGCAAAATAATGACCTCAGCACCTTCTCATCAGTTTAAAGTCAGACTGTTCTGAAAAACTGAAACAAACTAATTAAAGACAAGTGGTTTCATTTACGTAACCATTAAGTACATTTAAATAAATGCTCTGTTCTGTTAATTTGAGTTCAAACATCATCATCATCAGCACTTGTCATAAATGCGAAAATGTAGTCGTCGAATGTTTACAATAGGTTTGTCTCTTTTACTTCACAGTATGCATAAAAATCTTTCTCCTCAATTCTTCGTAGGTCTTTTTCATTGTTGATTCTCTCCTTTTATTTGATCTTGGTCATTCTTCGATATCAACACATTTCCATTGATTCCAACCTCATTTTCCCTGCAACTGTTGTCGTGCAGGCTTAATAATAGCATACTCCAAACATGTTTGAACGAAATGATTTTGTACTTCTAAGCTTGTGCTTTTGGCTACCGGTATACTCTCATTCTGTCAGAGTACCTACTTTGCTTGTGTTATTAAGTTCACTATATATTTATTGCTTTTTCCATCCCTTAAGATCCAACTTCCAAGATATTAAAATTCTATTACTTTCAGTATCTGGGATCCAAGTCTCACAGCGAAATCATCCTGATTTTTTCAGTAAACCACAATTTTTGTTTTCTTTCCAATTATCACCACGTAGCCTTTTTTACAATCTATCCAAGCATGGATTCACCAATTACATAGTTTAAGAAGTTGATCCATCCAAATGACACAACAGCTCGGGGTGGTATTCGATTGCCTCTGCCTTTCGTTTCTCGGTTTCTTGGTCCCTTGTTCTGTCCCACAATTCACTGACGTTGCCCTACCTGTGAGCAGGGTACCCAGCATTCATTGTTTTGCCAAACATATCATCTTGTGGCACATGGCTTTCAATTAAGTATCACTTTTGTGATGGAGCAGTTTTTTAACATCCATTCATAGCAAAGCTATCACATTATTCCACTAAGTGGCAATGTTTTCGGCTCAATATTTTCTCGATGTCTCATGTCAATAATAAAATGAAAAATGTCCACATTGCATTAGTTTTGAAAACGACAAAGAGTATTTGATCATAATTTCAAGTATGTAAACGCGTTCTAATGTGGAAATGTTTCATTCCCATTATTCCACTTTTCATTGACATTTAGCTAAACTTGGAATATTTCTCCTTCAACTACGTCTCCCAATCGATCATTCATTATGCCTAAATTTTCCACATCCTAATCTTGGAGAGACTCATGGTTTCTACGAAATCTTCCTCTCAAAGAGAGTTTTTTTTTCCTTATGCCCAGTGTATCCCTGTTTACATCGATAGTTGCCTGCGGGACGACCTTAGGTGCGGTATACCTGCTATTCACTGCTCCTTAATAACAGAAAGCAATTTAACAATTGGCTACTTTTAAAAAAAGCTATATTTTCTATCTAAATTCTACTTTCTTTAAACTACTGTCATCAACTACACTACCGAAGTTCCATGATCTCTGAACTGCTTCAAGTGCTTTGTTTCCAGTTTTTTTAATTCCCAGCATTTCGTATAAGCGAATTCGTTTCCATTACTATAAATTTAGTTTTTTGCAATTACTTCGATCATAGCCAGCATATTTCCTTTTGTACATCAAGTTAAACTCAGCTATACTTAGTTTTCACAATGTAGTCAGGTTATAATCAGGTATGAGTTATATCTGTAAAAGTTGTAACACTTACATTGATCTGTTGATACACATGATGAAAAGGAAATCAGCATAGCCTGTTGCCACATCCGTCACCATTCTCATGATTCCAGCATTATGCACACACACCTAAATAAGTATTCAACCTGAAAGTGGGCATAAAATGAGACTGAATTATTTCTTAGAAATGCTTACTCCTCCGATTAATCAGGAGGTAACATATGCCAAGCCTTAAGCGAATGCTGGTATGCACCAGATTATACATTTTAAAATTTCTTAAATAATTTAAAACAAAAAATAGATAGACTAACAATATACATGGCTTTCTAAAATGTTTCAAAACTAAAATAAATTAGGAAAACAAGAATATGCAGAAGATTTATTATGAGAGATATTTTTCTGAAATTAGCAAGGCTCAAAAAACTACAATAATCACGAAGCTTAAATGCGGAATGTGATGATTTATCCCATAGCAAAGATTTAATTTTTTGACCCGAAAATATTGAAAATCTACTGTTAAGCAAGACCGGCAGCATCAATCAATAACTCCCCAAAGAGACGATGCAATGAATTTAAATAAAAATTGTTAGCTGTTTTGCAAAAGGCATGTGCTCAAATGGAATTAGAATGATGTATGTTCTACCACAGAACTCATTGCTATCGGAAAAAAAGAATTTCTTTCCCTAACGTTTGGTTCACCAGACAGAATCACCGCTAGACGGGGATACTGGAGAGGCGACCGCGGCCAGGGACGACCAAGGCATCCGTCACCCGCCGACTGAGCCCAAAACTCTCTAATGCTCGAGAAAGCAGGTAAGAAAATTCAAAAGTGAGGGAAGGGCCTCCTCTACGCCCTCTTCATCTAGGAATTCTCATTTCGGCCATGAAATAAGTTCATCCGCAACAAATTCGAGGTTTAACAGGGAAAGAATACCCTTAACTGAAAACGGGAATAATGTATTTAGTATTAAAGGAGTATCACAAAGGAAACGGTTGTAGGCTTGACCTTGTGGAATTGATCCATTACGGAATAATTATAGTAACTTCGTTAATTCCACTAATTATTTATTAACACGACCCGGATCTCAACACTTGGTGTCATCTTCAACACCTGAAGATGACACCAAGTGTTGAAACTAGCGTCGTGTTAATAAATAATCAGTGGAATTAACAAAGTTATTATAATTATTCCGTTAAAGGTGTAAATCGTGATGAAAATTTTTAAACATTTAAAGTTAAATAAAAATAGGGTATATGATCCATCTCTTCAACTGCGCAAGTGTCCAAGGTTAAGAGAAAAACCCGTGGTCCATATCTTGCAAGGAATCGAGCAGATTATTCATGCACGAGTAATAAAGATATAACTACGTAAATGCATGAATGAAAGAATGAATATTTATAGCCTCAATATTGCTACTAAAAGAATAAATGTATCATAGTGTAAACCATGTCACATTTTCACCCCAAATAATTCAAAAAAGATACATGATAAGAATGAAAATATAAAGCAAACATAATAGAACTTGAAGCTTTAGGTACCCCATAAGACAGGCCTATATTGGCAAGCTATCGATTTTACTGGTTCAACATTCTCATTAGAAATATTATATAATTTTCTTAAGTTTAGCATGTTGACATGACGGCTTACACAGGGTGTTATAGGAGTAATATGCGTAACTTCTGGAGGTGATAGATGTGATTAAAAGATGATTTGTCTATTTTTGGGGTCGTAACTCCTTACTTACGGAACTATGGCAAAGAAAAAAATATACCAATAACCAATTTTAGAATATTCCTGCGATTATATGTGGCATTTCGACATTATGAATGAATAAAGATTTGCAGTTTTCGAAAAATACATCAAATTTTATTTACCACCTAGGTTTCGATGTCACTACACAACCTTCAGGTGATGATTCACCAAAATATGATGTAATAACATGGAAAACTGAGAATTAATTTAAGTTTTATAAATAAATTTATTTGTGGAAAATCGAAAATCATTATTCCAACAAAATTTCTGTAACTGATGACATTTCAACGAATATACGAATGTAAACTTGAAAATAAGATAGCAAATGCATAAGTGACGAGATTGAAAGAGCAATACATATTTTACACTTCACTGTAAATTTTTTCAAATCTCTCTTCAATTGGTATTGGTCACCGTTATTAGGCTTTGTCATGGATACTGTTAAATGTACAAGATAAAATATTTGCGCCGCCATAGCTCCGTAAGTAAGGCAGTACGATCCAATGTCCATCAAATAAAAAATGCTTGAATTTACATCCACTATCACATACAGAGGTTACGTAGGTTATCCTGAAATGACCTCCATGTAGTAAGAGATGAGAGGTCTCTAACAAATAGATTTCACAGAAAGGCAAACTTGATTTTTTATTAGAATTTATATTTACCATCAACCAAACATGGTAGCTAACCTCAACTTTATAGATTCATCACGATTTAACATACTTTCGATTACGCCCCTGGCATTAAAATGTCTAATCATCATTCATGTAATTGGGGTTTTCCTTAAACATGTTAAAATGGTCCTAAAAACAAAATCGCAGCGCCGGTAAAAATGTTAGATATTTTTTACAAAATTTAGACAAATGTTCATATAGTTATGCATGGGGCTTTTTAGTAAGTAAAAACATTAATAAAATATGCATATTTTCACTGAATAATTCAATGCTCTACTGGTTTCATCGCATAGGAAAATGTTTCAGTTTAATCGTTCAGCGAACGAAACGTTCACTTCTTCGTTCACTACGTTCAGAATAATGGCATATCCATGACCAGAACAGGACATGATGTCATTGAATGGTTTTGATATGTTCCAAGATTAATTAGGGTGTCATTCAATACGAGAACATCAGTAATTAGTTCTAGATATCAATAAAAGGAGTTACACAGTATATGTTTTCAGTAATCCTGTGAGTTAAACCATGAAATTACCATTTTGTGAATGTAAAATGACTACAATAATGTTAGCGTATTTCCCTTCTTAACTTTTTAACTCGTGTCAATGATCGTTAATCCGATTTAGTCCATTGGTTATAAATTGTATCCAAATAGTACAGCATTATGGGTAGAACTTGGTAGCCTGACTTGAATGTAACTTTCAATTCCTAAGACCTTGCCTTTATTTCAGCTTTGAAAATTATCTTCATATCAAATCTTTCATTTGCAACGCTACGGAAATCAAGTGTAATTCTCTATGCGGTCTGATGCGTGTAGCGATAATTTTTCCTTCTAATAGATGCCCGCGTTTTCTGATTCTTGGCTCGTGGACTTACCAACCGTGAACTGTGTGAACCAATTATCACATTCTGAAACCCCTGAACCTAATTCTTGACCCAAGAACATTATCATGACCATAAATTAAATTTATTTAGGCCCATATTTTGGGATAGTGTGAGCTCTCATACAGAGGATTACTAAATACTCATAAGGATTCAAGCAACTTAAGAAACATTTATCACCAAGACAAATGTGTCGTTGGCAATTCCAATAATTCACCAAGTATTAGGAGTATTAGCACTTTATTTATCGGGTGTGTCAACAGCTGAGTTCCTTTTGCACCACCCATCGACTTTTGAGAAAGATCATGAAATAAAAAATAAAGTTATATGGCAGTGTTTGGGAATATGCCAAAATGTACCAATATGGATCATCCCGCCTAAATTCAACAAATTTTCGGGTCTTTCAGCCCTTAGGGTTCCTGATTACATTGAAATTGGTATACGGGTAACGCATCACAAGAAATGAAATATATTTGTACCGTTTTGAGGGAAATAATTATGTTATTTATGTGTTTAGCATATCTCACGCATTGGCAAATGATTCGTGCCTTGAATCGTACTCTTCCTTATGTTTTGCTCCTAACTGTTGTTGACCAATGATATTTAAATCCTATTAAAGCATAGACCTTTTTATAGACAAATGTGGTAGTAAAAACTGATTATCTCAAATTTCTTATTTGTTTTTTCATTTAAATTTTTTTTAAATTGGCAAATAACGTTTCTCAAATACTCCACCTCAGAGTCAGCTAAAACATTTTTCTCACAATTCTTTTCTCAACAGTTCAAGGATATTTCGTTCCTAGTGATCTGCTGCTCTTACACCAATAATGAGAGAAATCGGAGACTTAAGGTAAACTCTGCTGTTGAATTGAGGTGGAATAAACCATGTACTAAATTCCAATCATTTATCAGATGCATTAAAATTTTACAGTCTCTCGAAAATCTAATTATTCTGATGAGGGACATCACCTAGAACATTTTATTGGTTTGTCGTGGTATTCAACCTGACGCACACTACCTAGTATCTATCACATTGCGTTGATGCCGTTTAACACCGCGGAAGTGTATGCGCAAAACGGTATATTCTCGCATGAAAAATCATGCGCATGATCAATCTTCGTTCAAAGCGTTCTTTTTTTTATTGCATTATCCCATGAATTATCGCATGATACGAACGCACGATGTCCATCTTGGTTGTTTTGGTTGATTAAACCACCAAATTCAATGGGAATACAATTGTTTTGTAACTAGAGATGGGAATTTCGGTTCAAGTCGATGATTCGTTTCATGCAATGTGGTTGATGACAATTACTCGTTCTTTCAAACCATTCAAATGATATGTGAAGATGAGGCATTCAAACGAGATGCCTACAAATATGTGAAGGGCATTTTCATTCAGAATTTTTTAAATCTACAGGAGATAGTATTTTTTGTTATTCGCCGTAATAAAGTGAGAAGCATGGTGTGTCATTATCACTAAAAATTGCAACTGCTTTTCTCCTTTTACTCTCATGTCATTCATAATTTCACAACCGTTGTTTGTTATCACAACTACCATTTCATGGGAAAAATTAAAACAATTGACACGGATCTAACCTTAATATAATTCGGGATCATATCCGATGGATACCTCAACACACTTCAAGAATAATTATGCTTATAGTACTCTTGTGAATCCTTATTCGTCGTGATTGATCTTTCATAATTATTCCTTTTGAGATTTAAGGTATTAAAGGTAAGGAAATTGCTCCTCCGTTATCCTAAAAAAATTACGGAAGACCTCAAGACCTTGTTTAAGATGAACTTCTATTAGAAGTTCATCTTAAACCAGGCTTAGTATCCCTCGACCTCTATTCCTCCTCACTATCCACGGTCTTGTTCAGACACTCCGTCTTATTCTATACTTCTGAATCACGATTGTGGCTGCTACCATAATAATTGACACTGAGGCAGCTGTCGCTAAATTTACATCATTCCGGTCCATCACTTACAGCTTGACTTCCCTCGGATTAAGGTAAATTTACGGAGCTACAAACTTTGTTCCAGCAAAGATGCACTATCGGACGATGTAAACAAACCATTCCTACCTCTCGATACCCATGATCAAAAAACCTGCGTAAATCTTCAATTATCCGTTAATCAATATGAACCATTGATAGGCTGACCAAAGCGCATCCTTTCGGGGCAGAAAATACACGATATTTAATTCGCCGTGTAAAACCCGTCTCTCTTCCAGGTCACCATTGAATTTCATTGGCGAATTAATGCTTGAATGCTTAGGATATGTTTTGCACGCAAAGAGATGTCAAAATCGTCAGAGTAATGCGGATTATTGTCTTCTATAAAGAGGAAAGCATGAGCAAGAGAAGAATGCCCAATCCCCAACAGTGTGATTAACAACTCTGATTATTTCTGACGAAAAAGGGCCTTGCTGGAAACACCTCATAAAATGAAGCCACAATGCTTGCGATGAGCAAGCCGTGAAAGAGGTGCCTTCCAGACTATAGGGACTGAAATTCCTAATAATAATAATTCGAAATTTGACCACATATCATCACTGATTTTTCAATGATGGTGAGCGCATTGAACAGCTTCCTTTCAATAGTACTACAATAATTTTCTAAGTTTTTTTCTACATGCATAAAATTAACTATTTATAGCGTTTAAGGAAATACTAAATCTAAATATATTTGTCCTGGTAGTCCCATCTTTGAAATCATCAAATATGCCACAGATTTCGGAATCTAACCGACAATCCATCAGGCATGAGTTGTCTGGCCAAACTCTGTAATCAGTAAATAAAACACTAGCTGCTCAGTTTACATTGGCTCCAGGAAATAAATTGGCGATGCAGAGCTTGAGGACTGAGTGGTATGAGAAAAATTCCGAACGAGGTATTGCGCTCATTGCTTGACTGCAAGGTTAGCCCGATAAGATCAATGACCTCGATGAGAAGTCACAAGGATTAACAAGAGAAAAATAAATATGCCCCAGAAAAATAAAAAAGGGGAAATAGATATGAGAAACCTGTATGGATTGCTTGGAATGAAGTACCGAACGTTTTCGACGCCAACGCTTTTATGCTAATGAGGCCGAGGAGTGTGTAGCCCCCAACCTCTTCAATAAATCAGAATCGAATTTCGGCTCGCATTAAAGGCCGATGAGGAGAAATAAATAAGTATTAAAAGAATATCAATGGATGAAAAGTATAAATAAAGATTACGTTGACGACTCGAACCGCCATTGTACACCAGATTACTAATAATTTAATTTTATGTATGTTGAAACAGTTTTTAGAGATTACATAACCAGCGCTAATACCTATATTTAATTGTGTGAAATTCACAGTGAAAAAATCATTCGCCTGGACTGGGATTCGAACCCAGACCCCCGATTTCGCGCCGAGTGCTCTACCAGTTAAGCTACCCAGGCGTTATCTCTCACTATGAATTTTATAGAGCACTCGGCGCGAAATCGGGGGGTCTGGGTTCGAATCCCAGTCCAGGCGAATGATTTTTTCACTGTGAATTTCACACAATTGTGTGACCACTAGCTGGTGACTCCGTCAAAGTTATTGCGCGGCCAGCTCCGCAGTTCTTTGAACCTAAATTTAACTTAATTGCTAAATAAGGAAAACATGAATGCTCTTTCAAATTAAAATTTTAATAAGTAGAGAGATTTTAAAGAGTAAACTTGAAGTAATTCGATCGAGATATAAATAAACATTAAATTCAAGGAATTGAGACTAATTTTGAATAAAAATATTTCATTTTTCTAATTATACCAAAACATGAGCCTCTTTTTGCACTGAATAACTTGATATTTGCCAAAAAATAGAAGCCGTTTTCCATGGGATATGGTACCACTGTTGGCTCCACGGAGATATTATTTAAACAATTAGGACATTCTGGCATACATTTTTCGTCTGAGATATAACGGCTTATTATTCGTATGTTTTCTTAGCTATTTTAAGAAATAAATTGATTGCTCACCGAATAATTATTTTCATAAAATAGGAAATAATTTTCAGCGTAAGACATGAAATGGTCAAGTGATAGCCACAAATTGGTATATTCAATTAGTTACTGAGAATGTCAGTCACAAAACCAAAGATTTGCGTTTTCAATGTTGCCATAATTACTTCATGCTTCTTACAGCTTATTCTATTTTAAAATTAAATCCAAAATTTAATATGGCCTCCACTACTAACAATAAGAGAGAAAAATCTCCCTAAAACTAGCGTAAGGGTTCGTTATGCTCCTGCATCATTTCCTTATCTTAAATTAAATCCGAAATTGAATATGGCCTCCACTACTAAGAGAGAAAAATCTCCCTAAAATTACTGTAAAGATTTGTTATGCTCCTGCATCATTTCCCCCACATTTATTTCTCCTCTAAGTGGGCCAATCACATATTCTCATCCCCCTTTAATTGATTATCAACATTATCAAACCTTTCGCGGTCCTTGTTTTTGAAGGACAGTTCCGTATTTTGGGGTTACCCTTGATTCATCATCCATCAGCCCTAAGGAGGTATCCGGCAAAGGAGAAGAAACGTTGGCATTAAAAAATCCATACGCGAGTAACTCCAAAAGGCGGGACTGACTTTTACCTTTAAATTAATGCAAGTCATACTTAGGTGGTTCTCATCGAGCGGTATAAACACCACGGTAAGACCACAAAGAAATTTTCAGAATCAGTACATAGCTCGTAGAGCGAGTGTTTACCAAAACTCTAGCAACATATTTTCATCAATATGGAATGTTTTATGGAAATAATTAATCCAAAATCTAAACAAGCCCAGCTTTTTTACAATTCTTCTTTAATATCAAGAATATAAAATGTGAGTTGCATGATTCTCCCTATTTTTCAGACAAATTATTAAGTCAGACAATATTATCTATTTAATCGGAATTCGTAAAGGAATGAACTTACTGCTGTTATCATTAATATACCTCCTTCAAACCAGGATTTACTCCATTTTGTACAGTCAACCGATCCTATATTTTGCCTTCTTTGAACAACGAATTCAGTAACAATATATACAGGTACTTAATAACACAAAAAAGTTTGCATTTATTTGCTTTATAAAATCAATACCCGCTTACGGTGGATATCATAGCAAGTCTTTAGATTATTATATGGATTTAAAAAATAATTGATATAATTTCCAATTAATACTGAGTAAATTACGACTGCATACCGTCCATAAAACTAATTACACTTCTCTTCCTTATACCCTAGCTTGGGAAAACAAGTGTAAAAAAGCTTAATAGAAAAATTAACTAATTTTGAAGTGAAGTGAAGTCACAATATGAAATGAAAACATAACAAGATGAAGGCAATAGAATATCAGGTGCCCTATACGATGCATGGAGACATAAATAGCAAAAGAAACAAAAGCTAGAATATATAAACCTATAGTAATACAAATAACAACTTATGACATTGAAGTTAAAGCGGCAACAACACACAGAGATAATATTACTACAAACAATAGAAATGAATAATCTCAGATAAATACTTGGAAGAAAAGGAAATGATCGAATAAGCAATCAAAATATTTAAGAGGAATGCAAAATAACAACAATAAACACATGGGCTTAACCATGTTGAGAAAAAACAACTTTGTAATCACCACAAACTTAATTTCGCTGATAAGACGCGCGTTTCACCACACTGTGGCATAGTCATGTGCCCCATATGACTATGCCATAGTGTGGTGAAACGCGCGTCCTGCCAGCGAAATTAAGCTGATGGAAATTACAAAATTGGTTTTTATCAACATGAATATCCAGTATTTCCACGATGTCAGGCCTGATATCATCAGTTTTACATGGGCATAATATAGAATAGAAATATGGAATGGCAACAGGATAGAGAAGATTTCGAGAGATCAGAGCCCAGAAAAAAAAGTAATGCTTAACGATCCAGGAAGAGATGGAAAGAATGAGACGATTAAGAATGGGTAAAGAATAGGATCATAGCCTACAAGAAGAAGAATTAGTGAGATTTAGGGATTTATAAAATAGAAATGGACGCCATTTCTGGATCCCATGGTTTCAGGTTCAACTGCATGCGTCAGCGTTATGACGACAAACGTTTTCTCCTGACGTAGGTTTTCGCGGCGTTCAGGTTCGCAGTTTGGCAGGTTTTCGGGTTTCATCCCGACAGTGGGTTCCATTCTCCTTGTATTATGCCGCGAAAACCTACGACAGGAGAAGGTGTCCGTTACAGAATGCGTCTCCAGGTCGAAGTGGAGATATTGGATCGTAGTTGGATTATAATGGAAACTTATTGGCACCAATATACATGCTCAATTCAGTTCTGCGTTTCCATTGGTTAGGGAATTGAATAGCCTTTTACATGCTGTTGCCAGTGAATACCCATCCTCTCTGCTGAAATTCTCTGGATTCTTCATAATTTCAGTTGAAATTCACATTTTTTTTTTCAAAGAAAGATTCTTTATAATTTCAAATTCCATGTCCTGCAGCATATTTTTTCGTAAATTTATTGATGAAATCCATATTCATGCACGAGGAATGCACGTACATGAAACAAGTTTCATGTACGTGCATTCATCGATGACACACGAGACAAACAAGCATACTGGCTCAAGATAATGAACATAGAAATACCCACGCAGCAGTTCCCGAATAATAATGCGTGATTTTTCGATCAAACAACAATAGGTGTTTTAACAATAGATGTTTGGAATAAATAATTCTTCCATACAGTGAAAAAATATCAACAATTCACTCCAATACACGATGTGTATAATACTAACCTCTTTACCTTACTTCAACTGGTGTCAAAAATAGCGTACTTCAATGACATTTTTTCCTCAAGTAGTCTCTTGTAAGGGTATAGTCAAAGCGCATGCGCGCAGAAAAACCAATCATTGGTCGGGTTTAATAAACATTTACAGTTACCTAATACGCAGAAATTCACAGAATGTTGACACGCGCATGTGCAGTCCGATTCTGAGAGAATTCATGAATTATTCATGAATTAATTAACGAAAACATTTACCGTGGTACACCGTTCATGCCACCCAAGAATACCTTACTGGGGGTGAGGATATAGGAACCCGATTCAAAAATTGTTTGAATTAATTTTACCCAATTAAGTTTAGTGGGACGTGGGTTCCGCCGCTCACTTTCAAACTAAACATCCGGGCTGACTGCTGGCAATGAGCATTAATGTTCAACAATACGTCAACCACTACTTGAATGGAGAATCTTTTAAGCTGCAACATGAACGTTCCTCAACAATGGCAACTTACAAAAGGACAGCAAAGACAAAAGTAATCCATCACTGAAGCGAAATATGGTAATAGCGAACAGCATGCGGATGGAATAGATAAGGCATTGAATAGGGTGATAAATGATTCATTCGATTCGCGGCGATAAATTAATGAACTGAAGGCAGAGGCCAAACCTTTCACTGCCTCTCAAATATGCGATCAGTAGTTCAATGAGTACACAAGTTTCATTTCTGCCCGAAGGACGGCTCAGTACTTGTTACTCTTGCTATGATATTTATTAGAAGTGCAGAATTGATCGAATGGTTTCATCTTATTTACACCTCACTTTTAAAAAATAAATCACCCTGTCATTTACTTCTCCTTACAGGGCTAAATTTTTATCCGTCTCAACGATAACAACTAAACATTCGTAATTGAAAGCAAAAGTTTTGTTCCAAAACGTAATATGCTCTCGAAATTTGGAAAAATGTAAAAATGCAATTTATTTTAATTAAAAAACATAATCAAGCATTATGGACCATTAAGCGTCCAGAATGTGAAGAGCTTATTTTAATGGCAACGCCAAATTATTACGTAGCCAGATCACGCCACTGCCCTGATAGTGTCTGCCTCTCTAAACTACAACTTACTGATCATAATTCAGATAAAACTTAATAGCTGTTATGCCATACTTACCCAGATGGTAATGTGACTAACACAGTGTTCAATCTTGCATGTGATATCGACGCCAAAGAGACATTTGTTGACTTTTCCATAACTGAAAACCGAGCGAAATTTGACATAACCAGCCGATCGAACACCTAGAAAACCCAATTACGGAATATTACCGTCTGAAATACGTTAAAAACACATGCGGTATACACTCGGCAAAGCAAATATACTAATAATGAAAGAAGCAAACTTTAGCTGCGATTGGACAAAAACATTGGTTACAGGAGTCATCGAAATATGTTTTACTGTTCCTGATTCTAGCCAAAAAACTTAAGAAGCAGCGAAAACTGCCGTGAAAGTCACACATTTTAAGCAATAACAGGTTTTTTTATGCATACAATGTCAGTTAATTCAGATATATAATACACTATTTGCCGTTATAATTCACATTAATCCATGAATTGAACATATAAACATCCTTATTAACCAGAAAAAATTGGAATAAAATCAAGAAATCCATTGTCCGCTCTCACTGATGTTCCCCTCCCAGTAGCTCGCGCCGATTGGGGGATTATTTTACTTCCGGAATATTTTACTGGGATGAATGCCATCACTTCCCATGTTTGCAAGGATGCATCCTCTAGTGAGACAACTGTGGTGGTTTCCTGTTGCCTTCCACATCGCTCTACTCCCGTTAATTCCGTCAATAGTACTCTCGCCCGAAGCTGTTGGACTTGATACCGGGTCATCTTGACCTGCGCCATTACTGCCTTCGGCTAGAGGTCCTATATTAGGATACCCGACATAATTCCTCTACCTTTAACTGCCTCTCAACAAGACGGATCTTCCTGATCTGCCCCATCACTGCCTTCTGCTGAGAGTTCTGCCGAGTTCTCGGCAGTGGAGCCGGGTAGCATGGGTAGCAAGTAGGGTGTAAAAATCTCGTCTCGTTTCAATTTTTTTCCATCAAATATTTTTCCTCATGAATATTGCCGTACCTTGGTCTCGAACTTGCGAGCCTCAGATTGAGAGTGGAAAATACAAGCACTGGGCCACCTCGGCCCTTCGACATTCATATAAACTACGATTCTCACTATTTAGAGATAAAGGGAAAATCTTCAATCTGATTTAGCACTATAGATTAAAGAAGTTAAAAGAAGACGTGTTGACGCATGAGTTAAACAATTTTTTTCTAAAAATGATCCACACAACATGGCTATCGAGCGATAGTTGGCCATAAATTTCATGAATAATGTAGTACTTTTTCGGAAATTACTTGCTTTAACATTTTTATAACTAAAGTATTGCGGTGTCGCCACAATTCTGCCCGACTGCGCCTTTTGATGGCTTCATAATATCCCTGAGCTATCATACCGGATGATTCCATCTATATTCGTCTTTAATCTATGTTCAACACTAGGCATCACCGATAGAGAATAAATTTATACGCTTAAACTTCTAAGTGGAAGCACCAAGCCGAGTAAATACATCTATGGAGTTTCAAATTCACCTACAATATCCAAGTACAGCTAACTCTTGATTATCCGTGTGCGGATTATACGGTTAGCGAATTATCCGTGCAATTCTCTCCACCCTTCAACCGCATAATTTCGATATTCCAATGGTAAAGACAATAATAAAATTAAACAAATTTGGTTAACTTAAAAATATTATACATGTACTCTATTTAGCCAATCCTTATGTTTTCTTGTTTTTTAAAATGCTTTTCATCATACGAATTGAATAGCGTAATCCATTAATAACACCATAATATTTTTCAAGTTTTTCCATTTTCTGTGTTTTTCGACTATCCGTGCTTCATTTTGTACTCATTAGCAGGGATAATCAAAAGTTTAAAGCAAAAAAAATGTTTTAACTAGTCGTAATACCACCAAAATTGATTGGATACATCTAATTCAGACTCATACACATTATCAATACATCAACCATTTTTACTTTAACAATATCAAGAAAATATAAACAATATAACGGCCGAGTGTACCGACTGTGTTCAAACACGGTCAACTATAACATCAGAATCCAGCATCTTCTATGTATTTTGATGAGGATTATTCTTAAGGCCAGATCTAACATCATATGAAACAGAATTCAAATAATCACAGGTCACTTAGATAGCTTTCAGGAGGTTATCATTTACAATATTAATCAATTTATCGTACCCATACAGCCATTCATTACCACGTAAAGAGTTGTTGCTACCCTTGCGCGATAACTTTTTTCATCGTAGCGTAGCTTCTTTCATTGCGGGATAACTCGTTCAGTTATTGATACCTTGCTGAAGTACCAAAGGCAATATATCGACGCGTTTTACGAGGCTATATTTTTAAAACGATTTTACCATAATGACTCGATTTAAAAAAATCAAAATCTTAATGACTAGGATATAATACGAATAATAATTGACGAATTTCAGATTTAAAATTTCCACTACAAGAGAGCTCGATTTTCTTGTCCACGCCAGGAGAGTCAATCAAAGCAATACGAAGGTAAAAGCGAAACATATTATCAGAAAACACCCTTCACTTGAAAAAGCAATTCGCGATAAACTTTTGAAAAGAGCTATACGAATGACAAGTTTACAATGCAGGCAGGTGAGCCAGAAAGTCATTTGGTATTTTTGAAAGAGACATGAAAGGTTATACGGAAGATAATAATGTCAATCAATATTGACAATGTGTACATTTCAAACTTTTAAAAAAATCAATCGATTATCTTGGTATTTATATATTTAGTCTTTAAAATCTGCAAACATTGAGGAACTCGTCAAAAAAGACATTAATTATCGGAAGGAGTGTGAGATTGTAATCAAGAAAACATTCAAATCCTATACACTTCAAGGAAATCCAAAAATATGAAATCGGATATTGAAATCTAAAAAAATAATACTTTATGAAGCCGGACGTCGCATTTTTCCGGCAGGCACAACGACGCTTTTTGGCGAGTTACATGGTAGAAACTTCGTCAAAGTGCAAACGTCCATTTTACGTAGCTTTCTAAATAAAGCGGCAGTTATCTGATAAGCGAGCCATGCCAACAAAAGACGAAATATACAAACCTGTATACAGCATTGTAGGAAACGCTTTAGCATGACAAAATTGTTGTGAAAACAAGTACATAATACATAGATTTTTTGACTTGTTCAAAGGGTAATGTTTACTACAGATATCATCATCATCGTCATACACATTTTCGGGTCAGGCATTTTTGCCTGCCCCGAACAAAGCATTTGGTAACTCATCCTTCAATCCCTTCCTGGGGCGTCCAATACTTCTTCTAACTCTGGTTATATATTCAGATATTTGTTTAGGAAGACAGTTTTCTTCCACACAATAGAAATGATCATGCCGCCGTCTTCTGCATTCCTTAATATTCTCACGCACTCCTAAAATACATAGCTGCTCCCTGATTCATTAACTTTTTGTCAGTTTTGTAGCCTATAGCTTGATAGGCTTCTCAAAGGATAAATTTCTGCAGCTTCTATTCTCTTTTTCTGGCGAGTTCTCAACGTACAGATTTAAGGGCCATGCAACAACAGAGGATAATTCATCACAATAGAATTTCACAATCGGCTCCTTCCAGATTAAGTGTCGAGTCCATTTTATTGTGTCCACCATTTAATGAAAAAACTTCCGCCATTTCTCAAGGTTGTGCTGATATAATTATGATATATTACAGCCTAGATAATAGAAGAGATGTTTTTATTTTTTACTACTATTTGTTGGAACTATAGATATTTTGAGTTTAGGCATCATTACACGATGCAAACATCGATGAACCTCGAAAACAGAAATAAATACGTTCATTTTTTCCCATTCGATTCTTGGATCCAACGACCAATCACAGGCAATCACGCGTGTCGACTGTTTCGAAAGAGTACCTGTGGTGGAACAGGAATCAACCATTTTAAATCTATCGACTCATTGATGGCCTATTAGCAATTCAGCAGAACTGGTTTACTAGGGCTTGTTTAGAATGTTTTACCACTGCGAACTGATAATAGGAGCTTTCCATTCGGTTTAGAGCTCTAATCACTTCGCAGCACAATAGCATGCTTGCCTTCCATTCGTTTCAGACCCTGCGCACTATAAAACAGATCGCGAGCAGAGTTGATGTGCGATTAAACAACAAAAGAACATCGATAATCGCATCCCTGATATTTGTTTTTATGTAGATTTTCTGTAAAGGCATCAAAATTGGATATAGTGAAGTATTTAATTACTCTATGGAAAAATACTTAAATACTTATTTTGATCGAATTCGATGACTACACACAAAACATTTGGCCATGACTGTTTTGCACCCACAGTTTGCACCTACCGGCAGGTTGCCAAACGCTTCGGCAATGCATATCATTCCATTCATCGCCGTTCGTCTGCGCTCAAGTGCGCAGATGTGTTCCAATCTGCTCTAACTTCAACACCTGGAATGGAAAGCTCCCATTACCTCCGTGTAAACACATGCTACGAGGCATAGAATTCAATTTAAGCTCCAACTTTGGTTTCAAGTTTTCGGCGCTGATGTCAGTACTGATTTCAGTGCTGCACTAAGCGTCTCGTGAAACAGCCTTTACAACGTCAACCGCTTGAGAGGCTCTCTTTTCACCCTATGGTGACTTCTGGCGAATTCCATTGCATAGCTAAGGGATTCGCAAGACAGACGACGAGCTGAAATATAACTACCGAGCTCTGATGAATGGGCGGACGTTTTAAAAGGCAGATATTCCCAAAGGAAGGCAAACAACAAAGGCTTGGCGGCAAGGTAACGCAGAGGAGAACCGAAAGGAACATTTGAACTCTTGGGAGTTTATATGGGAGGTTTAGAGCCTAAGAAAGCGGGAGGCGTGTGAAAAATGAAATTTAGAGCGGAAAAAGGAAATTGGCAAAAAATACTGCAATAACACCGCTGGAGTTTCAGGTTCTAACCTCAGTACATCCACCACTGAAGCCTGGCTAAGCCTGGTAAGGGAAATACGTTCGCAAAAATATCACCAAGCCAATCACTAAAAATAATGAACTGATGATAGTCCCACTGCAGGTTTTAGTTTAATTAAAGGCGAGAGGCGGATTTGTGTATGCATACGTAAATTTAATACTCCGTGTCATAATAAAACAAAGACAATGTGATATTTTTAAGGCAAACACTGAAACAAGTAAATGATTTCGGTATATATAAGAAGGATGATCAGTAACGGAAGAGATAAGAATAATATGACGAGCAGAGAAGTCCAAGAAAAAGAGACATTCTATCAGGAAATGAGTCGGTTGACAGCAACCCAAGGTTGAAAGCGAGTAAGTACTGTATAATTAATCCATTTTCGAAGGTGCACACCCAGCAAAAATAATTTTTTCCACTCAAAAGTCGCGGAGGTGAAGCTCATGAGATAGAACACGCTGCATCGAAACAATATGGAGCAAAAATGTAAGAACATATCTTTAAACGAGGCAAATCTGAACACAGACGACGTATTTCTTCGGCAGAAATCGTACATAGATGCTAAAAGTTGTACAAGGATGTGCGACATTCACAATAGAAAAATATTTCCATTGGATTCGACCTCGAGATAACATATTTTTTCTATCCAGATTTTTCCCAGAGTAGGTACTTCAGAGTAAGTACTTTCCCAGAGTAGGTACAGAGTAGGTAGGCCAGGGTAGAGCAATTAGGCAAGCACTCGGTGCGAATGAGGAACTTTCCAACTTTTGCTACAACATTTCATATACCTGGATCTCATACATTGCTATAAACCTTACGTGAAAATACATTCAGTTTTTCTGAATCACGGATATATATTTTACTATAGTTGACAGAAAATTTAGTGGCGTTTGAAAAGGAGGGTAGAGCGCGCCATGTTGGAAGTAGGAGGCCTGGCTCAATAATATGTAAGCATAGTTACATGTAGGGAAGTTAAAGATTACCCTGTAAAGGGCATCATAGAAGGTTCTAAGCTAAACTACGCTAAATTGTAAATTATAAAATTGCAATAATTGTCAATACAAATACCAGAATTTCAAAAGTAACAGGCATCCGTCAACCCAACCCATACCAATATCTAATACTATACGTATGTCTAGTATTAGATATTAGTATGGGTTAGCATACAATAACAAGGCTATAACTGCCAGCCAACGACATGAGTTGACATCACAACTACTAGGTGGAAAAATGAAAATATCGAAATATGTCCATTTGGCAGTCGGATTCCATGCTTACTATTTATTTTCTCAAATTTACCATGTATACACTTTGTATTTTATATCATTGGGTATAACTTAACATCTCTATCTGCAGGTTTTTCACATCCCCCTCTCAGTACAGATGTTTTCCTGCAGTGAGTTTTGTTTAGTTAAGGATTACAGCAAAGTCCTTAATTTTTTTCCACAAAGGTAATATATTTTATATTTTTGCTAAAATTGTAAGCACTATCATCCTTGATTTACTGTGTGTAAACTTTATGATGTGTAGGTGTGTTGGTTACGCAAATTCTTATAAATCCTGATTGTAAATAACTCCAACGACTGAGTTTAAACTGCTGATCTAAACTCCTTCTTCTGTAAACTTGTTAATATTATTTTCTTTTGCCTTAACATTTTAAGTCTGTATTTTATAGTCTACATAAAATTGCTTGTATTATTCTATACGATATGACAAAAGGTAATGTGCAAGAGGGACTGTAAGAGCCCCTATTTCGCCACACTTAATAAATTCATCTATGCATCTAATTAAATCGACCGCAGTACAACGGACTATGCAAACTATTTGTGACGACGCCAGTAAAATAATAAACTTCAAACTTTCTTAAAATATTTGGTCTAAATATTTGCCTAAGTTATTATCCAGATTCTTATTCATCCTATTGTCACATCATGCAGTCAGCAATTTGGGAAGAGTTCTCTTCTTTAGGAAGAGTTCATGGGAAGGTGACGGGACAATATGATGATGACATTTTTGGAGAGGAAATATCGACTTAAAACTAACTTTATATTACTATTATTATCATTAGGATAACCGACCGTTTAAGGTAGGTTTAACTGGAAGTGAGTAAAAATCCTCTGGATTTTTACATGCATGGGGCCCTATCTAAATACACAATTTCTTGCTTCGTCACAGCATACGTCCTACCGGTCTTCATCCCGTCCAAAAGACCTATTCTCTTTCTTCCTCTTCCCCGCTAACTCAAAACCATCCCCCATCACGGCCTTCAGCACCCCGACGCCCCTCATTACCTGTTATGTCCACCTACTCTACCTCCTCCTAATCTTTTCCAGAAGTTTCCTCTCCTTACCCACCATTTAAAGCTATTCCTCGTTCGTCTTCCTTTCCGTCCACTGAGCCCTCTTCCTTTCTCCTCCACAACTACAACTCAAACGCCTGCAGCCTATTTTCGTCCTCTTTTTTCAGAGTTTTCCACGTTTCTAACCCCACACAACTCTACACTCCACATTAAACTCATCGCCAGCCTATTCTCTACATCCTTACCCAAGGATCCCGCGATCAGCTCCCTCCTATTGCTTAACGCTTCTTCCGATATCGCTATTCTACTTTTTTGTATTTGCTCCTGTGCCCATTTTCTTCTATCGTACTGCCCACGTAATAACATTTCCCCACTTGCTCCTGTTGCGCCATACGCACCATTTTTTTCTAAAAATAACTAACCCGCTATGGAAAATTCTGACTCTTCAAACCTAATAAAGCACTTAAAAGCTGACCACTAAGTGAAGTTTGGAATGGAATTTACCGGAGGAAGCTCTAAATGTTCGGGGAATACCAAAGAACTCGAGACTGCTGGTGATTCTGCAGAAGATCACACTGCCAGCAATGTTGCCGAGGAAGCTGTAACATCCAAACGATTTCAAAGGAAACTTTCACACCCTGCTTTACAATGTTTTTCAGACTATAAGACAAAGTATAAATCCGGTGACCCAATTGGAAGAAAATAAGGTTGAAATGAGAGATGGATCCCACCTAATTTTATGGCCAGCCTCACTTTCTAGGTCCTAGAAAATTTCTGTGCCTTTATTTTTCAAGAATTATCTTCATAACTATTCAAAATCTTAACCAATGGTATGTTTCCAATTCAGCCCCATGCAGCAAGTGTGAGGAGGAAAGATCTCTTCCCACGCCCTATTCATCCCTTTACCACCACCACCCGATCTCTTCTTCTTCGTAACCTTTTCCCCATTCTCCGTCCTCATCTCCATTCCTCCCTCCGTCTTCCCTTTCTCAGAGAACCCGCACAACAGACAGACGCACACACACAAGAGTGGCCTAAGTAACTCTCGTGGCACCGTTTCAAAAGACCACATGTTCCCTAACTCACATCCCGGCCGCGGGAGGTCGACTCGAGCACCGGGAGTTACGATCCCGGTTATCTCCCGCCGGACAAATAATATAAATAGAGGAAATTATTTATTGCACTCTTATTTCCTCACCACTCCGTCCTACAACCCCCCCCCCCTCCCACCTCTCTCCCAATCCCATCCCACTAAACCCAGGTCCACCGCCTGAAGACTCTCATAAGGGAACCGACCAGCCATCCGGGGGATGAGCCCACGAGCGAAAGAGGGAGTGCCTCTCTCCTCAACACCTCCGGCCCGAGATAAACAGCTTACGACGATTTAATGGGATGCTAATCTGCCTTTAGTCCGCTCTCCAAAATAATAATCGCTTACAAGAGATCAATTAGTTGTCGAGGTCAATTAATCAATTACAAAAAATAATATGAAAAATACTTTTAAAATTACCTAAAAATGGGTAAAACAGAAAAGACTGCTACGCTTCGCTGTAGAGAAAGATTAATTCTGCATTGAAATAAAAAAAGCACACAATATCGCTAGCAAGTATTACACATTTATCCAACTCGCCCCCAGAGCTCCTTTCCTTTGATTTCCTTTGATGCTTTATTTATTTCAACTCATTTTTTATATTTATTTACAGTGAATCAACAAAACATTTTAAATATTTTCCACATTTTTAGGATCAACTAAAACCCTACAATAAATAAAAAGCATTCTTTTAAAAAAATTTTACAAATATTATTTTCTTCGTTTGTTCACCATTTAGTTCTGTTTTAGCTTGGATAAACAATCATAAGTATTAAATGTATTCTTTCTTCGCAGAAGAGGAATCTAAATTCAGGGATATAATCGTAATTTAGCTTACAGGTTTCATGAAGTTTTCATAAACTTTATAGACATTTCTACGAAGTTTTGAGACGTTAATACAATGTTTCCGGAAGTTTCCACAAAGTTTCTAGATGATTGTAAAAGTTGGAGAATTATCGCATTTACAAATTGATGATTTAGCATTGTGAATTCTTGGTTTAACATTTTAAAATTCTAAATGCTGCGAATTAAGTTTTGTTGCATATTGCAGTAAACTGCTAATAATGGTACAAATAATTATCAATAACGATTATGTGTGTAACAAAGCATATCACTAATAAATAAATCCAAATGCCAAATAAATCCTAATGACAAACGTAATGGTTCCTTTCATTAACTCTGAATCTTGAGGTGATGTTATCTCGTAACATTTCCATTGTATCGCACTGCGTTCCTATTCATGAATTCCATTATTTTATCGCAGGAAATTTGATTTCATTAATCACTTTACTTTTATTTGAATTAAAATTCCTTATTCGATTATTTTTTAAAAACTACCCTTAAATTATTGCCATTATTATATAACCACTTCCACTTATCCTCCTTATCCAGAGCGTTTGACAGCGTTGGTGTATATATGATATATGATTCCCTTCATTGGCTGCTTTGAAACTAAAAAATGTCCCGCATTGGTTGTCTTAAACTTAGGCTGCTTTATACCTGAGCACATAATCTTCTTTTGATATTTTTTACCACATAAACCTACGAAGGTCTCTTCGGGTGTGAGCGTGAGGTCGAAACTGGGGTAACTGATCACAAGCCAATGAAATTAATATGCCGACATCTAAAAATGCCTCGTTTTTAATCCTTTAAGTGTCGCAATGCTGTCGCAAGAAATATCTGTCAAATTCCATAGCGCATTCGTGCGCACTCCGCTTGTTGTAGCGTAATATAGATTTACCGGCTCCACCCTAACAAACGCTCTTTGATTATGCCCATTTACTCTTAAAAATGATATTGATATGAATCATGAAAGTCTCTCGCTGATGAAAATACAACCGGAGCGATACGAAGCGATAGGGACCAATGAAGCGCAGAATAGGAGTGTGTTGCCTCAATCCGAAGAAACTTATGCTCAAGTTATATTGCTAACCTCATAAGGTAAAAGTAGACTTTCCCCAACACATTGGCATTTATTTCGCAAAAATGTACAAAATGACATTTATCTCGCGGTTTTAGTTAATGCTAAAAACCACTAATTCCAGTTATAACTTAATGAAATTGATAAATGACTAGAGCGAAGCAGAGGACAGACACAAATGTCGACTTGAAATATTGATAAAAAGCATTCTAAAAACATAGAGAAGTTACAGATCTTGATATACTCGTATGCTAGAAAGTAGGTAACACTAAGTACCTGTTTTTTATTATCTGGTTAGATTTTTTCTCGGAATGAAAATCGAAGTTAATATGTTCTCCAATTGATTACATTCACGCCCACCACCCAACATCCTAATGCATTATACAAAACACGAACTCTCAATAAACCTCAAGTAAATGAAAGAACTACGACTCTTGCGGTAAACATTAACCAAACAATATAAAACCGGGGCTAACGGATATAATACTAAAGAAAAGGTCCTAGTACCGAAGGCGCAGCCAGTTCGCATAACTTTTACATTTGTAAAAATGCATCGCAATCTTTAATAGACCTTTCTTTCATCGAATAGTCACAACTATAAAATTTGTTAGAAGTTATCAAAATTCCAGACATTGTGGAACCGCATGGAAAGGAGATCGGGGAGTGACATTTCCCGAGAATATGATATTTTTTATTTCAGTTTTTATGGTCATCTGTGATATTGGCCATAACAGAAAATGTTAATTCACGCGAAAGCCGTAATGAGAGCGGAGCCACCGCGGCACTTGACCAGATGATGGGAGATGTTTTACAAAAGAGCGATGACGCTTCTTTACACAAAATGAAGCACGACGAGTCAATATCAATCAGTCATTTGTCATCAATCTGAAGATTGGTTCGCAGCAGCTCTCCATTTCACTCTCTTCTCTGCCATCCACGTCATGCCTACATAATTATTTACTTTGACGTCCTTCATGATTTTCTTTATGTATTCCATTCTTGGTCTTCCTCTATAACTCTTCCCATTTATTTCTCCTTCCAATATTGTTTTCGTGAGGCAGTTGTGTCGCAAAATTTGTCCGATACGTTCGTCTCACCTTCTTCACAGAGTATTAGTTATGCTCCTTTTATCTCCGGCTTTTCGTAGGACTACATTGTTAGTGATTCTTTCCGTCCATTTAATCTTCATTCTTCGGTAATTCCACATCTCCATTACTTCCAATCTCCTTTGCTCTGCTGCTGTTATTGACCAGGCTTCACTGCCATATAAGAGCATGCTCCAAATTTATGTTTTAATAAACTGCTTCCTTATTTCCAGTCATGTGTTACCAGCTATTAGGAGACTCCTCTTCTGGTAGAATACCTTCTTCGCTTGGGCTAATCTGCCCACAATGTTTTTCTTGCTTCTTCCATCGCTGATGATCCTGCTTTCCAGATAGCAAAATTCTTCCTCTTGCGCGAGTTTATGCTGCCCAATATAAACGGTGAGTTTGTCTCCTTTATATCTTCCACACACCATAACCTTGGTCTTCTTTCTTTCTTGGTTATTCAGGTTGTATGTCTTCAGAGTTCTGTCCATACAGTTCAGCATTTTCGTCAGATCTTCTTTCTTATCAGCAAGAATGTCATCAGCAAAGCGCAGCATGCTGATTTTTTCTCCATGCACTTGTATTTCTGTTTTTATATTGCTCTTTATTTCATTTATGGATATTTCCATGCATATATTGAAGGTCATTGGTGACAACACGCATCCTTGTCGCACTCCTTTCCTCACTTCTGGTTCCGCTGCATTCCCGCCACATTTAATCACTGCCAGCTGTTCCTCATACAGCCTGCATATTCCTCTTCTGCCATTAAATGACACACCTATGCTCTTCAGTGTAGTCAGCATTCTGTTCCAGTCCACATTGTCAAATGATTTCTCTAGGTCAACGAAGGAAATATATGTTGGGAGGTCCTTTTGAATCCTCTTCTCTATGATAAGTCACACTTCCCTTGTTCCCCTATTTTTCCTGAAACCGAATTGGTCTTCATCCCGGAATTCGAACAACTCCTGTTCCGTCCTCCTTTTTATGATTCTGGTAATAATTTTCGATGCATGTGCTATAAGGCAAATTTTTCTGAAGTCTTCGCATCTCTCGGCTCTTATCTTCTTAGAGATAGGAATTATTACATTATTTTTAAAGTCCGTGGGAATTTGTCAACTTGAATAAATGTCACATATCAATCTGTATGGCTTATTCAGAGTTGTGATTCCTGTATACTTTACGAACTCCGAGGGAATTCCATCAACTCCTACCATCTTTCTCTCTCTCAAATCCTTTACTGCAGCACCGAATCTGATCTTGATATAGTGTATTTTTTCTCATCTTCATCCACAGTGTCTTTATGCTCTAATATACTGGAGTTCAGTACTTTTCCGGGATATAGTTTCCCCAGGGACTCTTTCCACCACTTCGCTTTGTCCTCACTTCCAATAAGAATTTCATTTCCAACACCTCGAATGACATTACCTTTGATTGAATGTTCTTTAAAATAACTATTTACTATTCTAAAAGCAACTTCAACTTTTCCGTTTAAGAGATTGCCTTCCACCTGTTTACATATACTTATTTTCCCTCCATTCTTCGCTGGCTTTTCTTGCTTTACGGCTGATTGCATTTCTTCTTATTTTATACAGCTGCTGTCCTTCCCCTGTTTCGAGTTTTCGTCCTTTCTTCTTTCATCTATTATATCCAAGACTTCCTGTTTAACCCATGGCTTCCATTTCTCTGTTTTTCTCCTCTCTAACTTCTCTTCGGTTGCGTTAATAATTCCTTTCTTTATCTCTCACCATCTCTCTTCGATTGATTCTGAGTCGTTTACACCCTCTTCAGCTTGGTTTTGAGTACTTTGATAAGCTACTCTGTGAAGATATTCATGCTTGCCGCAAATACGGCGATGAAATAACGTACAAGCTGCCATAGGGTACCTAGATCGGGAATCGAACCACGGACCTTTGGCTTGCCGGGCCTATGCGCAGACCACTACGCTCCGGAATTAGGAAGCATTCCTAATTCCGGAGGATGATTCCATTTTAGGAGGATAAAAAAAGGTTTTATAAAATATGGCTCGATAAATGGCGGCGATCTGAATTTCCAAATAAGTCAAAACGACAGGTGTCGGGGTTCTGGAGCTAATCTAACAAAAGTAAATATCCGGGGAAAGGATTATAATGATCAAGAAAACGGCTGAACCGATTTCATTGGTTATATGGTGTCATTTTTTCGCATAGCATCACATATATCTAGAAAAATCCCCGAATTTCCATTTTCGACGTAGATAACTTGAAAATTGGAAAAATAAACACGCCTATACTCAAATTCATAAGATCTATATTAAATTTGCATAACAACCACGTAGCTACCGACAGCAACGTTGCACTTTAGCATAGATGATTATATAATAGTATGTAAACTATACAGTGTGTAAACATTAGTAAGTTGAGAATGTGCAAACATCAAAAGAGGAGGGTGGCCGGGTGCCTCCTTAAGGCCAGCCTCAAAAGGCTGACTCGGGAGGGAGGCATAAAGGGGATGTTTGCAGTTTGACGCACTCTAGAGCGTAAATCTAGGCGTAATATGACCGGGAGTGTGGGGGGAGGGGAGGGAGAGCGGTGGGTGGTGCCACCTCTTTAACCTCCCTCCCAACACCCCTACCGACGTCGTGCCGCATGTATGTGCAGCAAATCCAACGCGGATTTAAAATTTCTCCGATTACCATCCGCCAGACCCTCCATACCTCCAGACCGCTTCCTTAAAAATCAAACAGAAAAAATAAAACCTTGGGCAAAATACTGGGACTCGTTTCTTTCTCGAGGACGACGCAGGACCTTTCTCCTTTTCATCTCCGCGAGTTCTTATTCATGCCATTTTTACGCATTCCCTCTCAACTTGGAAAAAGGGTGTACCGCTTCGTTATGAATACATCCGTAGGTGATGTAAACCGATACATTTTTACGATAGCCGGAATGAAACCCCATTCCTTCTAGGATGGAGCCTCATATCTTGGTTTCAACGAAGGATCAAGCGGGGAAACGGGGACTTCAGCTTTACTGACGATAAAAAAAATCGCACCGCAATGAATTCACACGTTTTTAAGAGAAAAGAGAAAATTAATAGCTACAAAACTTAGAATGATAATTTGCGGTAAAAATTATAAAAGCACGGCGCGCATAGCAATTCTATGAATATAAGAGTATAAAAAGAAAATTTTGCAATTTATGGCAATACTGATTACATTCTGCACGCAGAAGTATTACTTATGGTGGTTTTTATATATGTTTTCTCATATGGTGGCGTATCCTAATAGAGAAGAGAGGCTACTCGGGTTCACGTTCAACGCTAAATGACACTAAAAAACTAACTCCAAAATGAATAAATTTAAATTTAATTAAGATATTAAAAAACATTAAATACACACATCTGTCGATTAAATGGCACATAAGTTAAGTTTATTTAATAACACAATTTCTGTTGCCCTAAAAATTCTGCCACACTTGAGAATATGCGCTACATAACATTCAACTGAAACACATGAGAAAAGCTACTGAGTTTTCAGCATACATCGGGCAAAAATAAAGGACTCTACTAAATAAATTCATAAATGAAACAAACATGAAATTCTATTAGTGTTACGAGAGTTTTTTAACTTGTTGCATTCCACTGAAATCTGAACAGTGACAACTCGCCATTAAAATAAAATAGACGGTGCAGAAATGAGACTTCTCAATGACTATAAGATTAACAAAGAAATCAAGGAGCATCTAGGGATTTTAGGAGTTTGTGATAAAATTGAGAAAATGCAGAAGAAAAAATACGGTGGCATGATCATTTGCTAAGGGTGGATTTAAACACGTTCCTTTAAAAAATATGCGAATACAGACTCGTAGGAAGACGTATTGGACGTCCCAGGATGAGATGGAAGGATTAAAAAAAAGGCTTCGTTTGGGACAGGCAAAACTGCCCAATGTCATTTAAACAGGCTTTTGATAATCATTGTTTTTCAATGAGTCATTCGAGTTTCCAGTCTTTCATTTATCTTCTAACTTCTTGCATAAAAATTAAAAAAAATGAGTTTCAAAATTACTCTATAATTAATATCTCGGGAATATTTTACATTTAGCACCCCACACCCTATCGAAACTCTCCTTGCCAAAAGCAAACGAAGACAAAACCTTTTTTTAGCGATTCAATAACGTAACAGCGTGATTTCTTTAAGTGCCTGTTAAATCTTGGGCGCTAAATTCTGGCTGAACAAGGCTGTTTTTTGTGATGGTTTGTAATATTCTTTGGTTATAATGGGTGAAAAAGCATGAATGTGTCTCTAAGTTTTTAATCATTGAACGAAGATGGTTAGAGTTATGGCCAGGAATGTAAATTTAGAAAACATATAGCGGCTAAGAATGTAACACGCAGGCCTAGCAATTCAAAGGCTTTGGGTTCGACCTCGGTGAAAGATGTATTTCCTAAAAATAAGGGTCATATGACACGGCGCGAGGTCATCCAAGAATTTACAGCTCCTGTAAAGTAAAGTCCTCCTCTATTGTGGGGATTAAACTTTAAACAAGGTTCGTAATGGTATATACACGGATAAAGAGAAGTCAAAACATGAGGATTACGGTATCGGACTATTTCCACTACAAAGGGTTAGGATTAGGATGTAGGGCGTTGAGTACTTCAGGTTGACTACCTAATGAACGCCTTGGGCCTCCCACTCAGTGGATGAAAATTATCAAAGTATTAAATGAACAATAAAACCAGAGAGTCAGGTAGTGAAAACGAACACAGGAAACCAACAAGTGGATATACCATAATCGTAGACGAAGGTTAAGTAGAGTGAGCTTAAAAAAATATTCCCTCAAGACCAAGTGAGTCAATACAAATGGCAAAGGACATTTTAAGTAACAAGATATAAAAATATCCAATGGCCGTAATAAATTGGCACCACTCGTCAAAATAAACAATAATTGCTGTGTTGGTCTGTGGGAAAAAAAGAGCAATTCCACGCCAGTGACCAGCCACAACCCCTCGACCAGAAAACCCTCCTGTGGTGGTTTACGGGAATGTTACTTCCTCGCCAGTGACAACCACAGACTCACACACTCAACTCAAATAGGGATCCTTCACTAGAGCTAATGGGACCCCGCTAATGATGCCTGGGTTATGAACACAAACACACTCACAAGCACTCAAGAAATCACTCACTCACACACTCAAACGGGCCCAACTTCTGGAGAATCTAGCTCAAATGAGCGTCGTCAAAAAACGGCACAAAAACAAAAAAAAAGACGAGGGTGTGCGTCGGATGCGCGTATTTCGGCCACAAGGTGGCCCTCGTCAGCAAACTGAAGGGAGTAGTCACTTGCAACCCAATGTGACGAGTGGTGCCAATTTATTAGGGCCATTGGAGATTTTTATAACTTGTTACTTTAAGAGGCCGTAAAGCTCAAGTTCCCTAGATTTTAAATGACATTTTGTTTTAGGCTGTTTAAAAAACACAACAACACTGATGGTGTGCCAGAGCTATCGAAAATCAGAGATAAGTTACCACAAGTAATTGATGGGAGGACAAATATTTTGATGATATTGCTGCTACTGCTCATTAACTTTCTCCAGCCCGAGAAAATTATTGCAGCGTAACTTCCATTGAATTAACGTAATTCTCCTTCACTAGTAACAATTACTTGCTAGTAAATCGAATCATAAGATGGGTTAGTACCTTTAATTTCTTACCATTTGATTTCCAAAAAAATGGCATTACATCAGTTTTACCCCGTTCGCATTACTATAGCCTCTTACCAATGTACAAAATATTGTTATATTCTTCCCGCATTTCCACCTGTCTTTAATCAACATAGTATATACAACTGGTATTTATTAACTTCAACGTGGACCATATTTTCTTCTCAAAACCTACCGGTCACTTAAAAATAATGACGATTGTTCACTTGGCCATCGAAACTAACGTGCATTCGGACGGCAGAAACCCGCTATTGTGGGTAGATTACAATGGTAAGTTTACCCGAGTAGAAATAGTTACCGTGGTAAGTGCCTACCGGGCGTTCCCATTACTAATAATTACCCTTGAAATGGATTGGCATGCTAAAATGCTAGTAATGGGAACGAGGCATTTTCGACAAAAAGTATTTAGTATACGACAGGAAAATGTAGTTTTGCTTTCGTAAGCTTCTCCCATTCTCGGTGGTAGACCCGTGCGAATACAAGTTCCAAATGAGAAATAACAGTACAGAAATATGAGTTTTTCGTACTTTACCAGATCCACTTGTATCTATAGTATTCTTAATATGAAAAAAATTTGATTAAATCACTCACGGGTATTCCACCGGGTATCTTAAATCTTAAATCATTGATTAAATTAGTTTACGGAGGAACTTCTTAAATAAGTCAGGCCCCAGAATTCTCTGTGTCTATGTGTCCTCGAACCAGAGAGGTAAAAATAAAACCAGAGAGCCACGTGAAGGAAACGAGCATAGGAAACCAACAAGAGGATTGAGTGAAATAGTAGAAGTTAGAGAATAGGGATTAGGGTGACTCAATACATTACTACTCTGTAAATTACACGCTGTTTTAGTCCCGGCCATGGCTTCGAAAGTAACTGTCATCATCAAAGTGCATTAAGTAACGGTAAATTGGTTTTACATATATTAAATACCTTGTATTGCGAGACACTTGAGTCTGCGAGTGCTTTGCAAGATGAGCGAAACATTATTCTAAATTTTAACTGGATTAACGATCAAAGTCTAGCAATTACGATGCAAGATTTGGTGTTTTCCCAGCAAACAGGGCACATGAAATTTTCTCGGGTTGTCCACAGAGTCAGGAAGGCGGTCATTGCAAACGTTTCAATGGCTGCCTCTGCCATCATCTTCAGGGCTGATCGGTAAGTCCTTCGCTCATTTTCATCCACTGATTGGGGAGTCCTTGTTTACTTAGCCCGGCCTTTCTTGCTTCAGCTCTGAAGACGATGTAAGAGACAGCCATTGAAACGTTGGCAATAACTGCCTTCCTGACCCGGTAGGGAACCCGAGAAAATTTCATAAGTATAGCAATACGATCAGTATGTCCACCAAGCGTCACGTTACCACAACTGAGCCCAACGATGTCGATCAATCGTCTTATCATTCCCTGGAATACTCCAAACAGGAACGAACAGAAGTGTAACTTAAGGAATTGGACCATTTCATATGAGTTCCTACGTTACCTCACAAAAATTGTCACTGAAATAATTTTACGTTAAAACCTCTTTAATAATTCAGGTTAGCGCAGACTCAGTGTTAGGTGTAATCAAACCTTATTCAAGACCTAAATAAACAAGAACTCCCACTCAGTGGATGAAAATGAGCGAAAGAGTAAAGGCAAAATAAAACTTGGATTCAGGTTAAGCAAATTAACAAAGAAAACAAACGCGAAAGACGCGAAACGCTACAAGGTGAAAGAGAGGTATGTAAGTAACGCAATGCCTGAGAAAGGCGTAAGGGGAGGGAGAAGGGGAAAGAAAGTGGCTGGTACGGGGACAGACGAATAAAACGGAAATGAGGGGGGGGGGGGGAAATCCTTGTAGACGCTGCTTGAGGGAAGTTGGAATTTATAAGAAATGACTTTCGGAATGAGAGGTGAGGTTGTGGGAGAGGGCTTTAGAAGGTCTGAACGCGAAGCCCTCCCCCGTGTTAACGGACGACTATCGTAGACTAATTAGTCAAGCAAGCTAAGGGGACATGACTTTTTTTGGACCGTATACGTACACTCCCAATGTCACCTGAAAACGTAAACGAAGAATTCCGAGGAAAGGTGAAAAAGTAGATACGTTTAAAATGCCATGAGGTGACTTAAAAATTTATTAGAAAGAGAATCAGGTGTGATAGATAGTAGATATATAGGACGCTTATGCTAGCTGAGAATCAATTGCCACGCTTAGATGGAAAAGATTCAGATATAACCTATCATTCTGTCATCAGTCTTTAATTCAAGATCGCCAAAGCCTCATTTGTCGTTATCCATTCGTCATAGAGAATTCTCATCTGATATTTATCAACGTGCAGCTGAAGTACAAGAATATGAAAATATAACTTGATTGTTACAAATATGGGCATAATTGATAAATTTAGCTCTTCAAGACTTGATTCTAGTTAGATATAAATATTCTACAGTATATAGCAATACTGTTATCGTATTAATGCATGAAATGCATTGGCATTCAACATGAATTAAGCAAATGGTTAGCCACGCTTCGGTAGTAATGATCAGTTCAGGAAAGTCATTATACTTTATGCACGCAGGTTAAATATTGTTAATTTCATAGCAGATTGATACACTTGGGGAGTATCTACAATAGCCATAGAAGTACTTAAACGAGATTGAAATAATAGAGAAGGCTGTGCCTGTAAGGATAAAAAACAAAGGAATTGTAGAGGTGATCGTCAGCTGCGTGACACATAGTGGCAAATTTAAGACGAGAGAAATACTTTGCACACTACCAATCTAGCGTAGCTTAGGGAAACGCAACAGAATCTTCTTGTAATTCATACAGTTCGTATGTAGTGATCTATGGTGATTTATTATTTAAGCACTTCAGTTTCAAGTCCTTCATAAATCATGACAACCCCATCGAAATTGCTAGAACTAATTAATGATGATATCCAACCTTTTTTTGTACACTACTACCAGTAAAGCACTTCTATAAAGTTAAGTCAGTCTCATTTTACAGAAAATGAAAAAGCATGTCGCACAAGTCATAAAAAACAAAACAACAGTTTGATCTACATTGCTTTTCAGAGATTCTTCATTCCTTTCCGCGAAAGCTTATACGCGTATTTCAAAGATAACCCACAATATAACTAAACAAGGCCATTTTCCTCATTTCATTATACTCGCTTGAAGAAACATCTTAACTTTATTGACGTTCATATTTATCGACTATTTGATGACACTCGTCACCGCCACAAAAAAGATTGCAACTTCTGAGCAACAAAGAAAAATAAATATTATGAACCATTTTTCCTCCAGGATGAGACAAATCATGAGTTATTCAGGTGCGAACTCGTAACAAACAGAGGTGATTACCTTAAAAACAATCCAATAAATCTACAGAATAAAAAACAATCTAAATGATTATTTTGAAACATAAAAAAATACCATAAGATGCAAGTGTGAAACGTGAAATGTGCCGAAACAAACTACATACGAAAAGAAAACAATCCGTATGATTACTTAGGTGACGCTGGGAAACCATGTCGATGATAAAATAATCGCTATCATAAAAAAGGGAATATTGAACTTTACACGTAAAATCCCGAAGCGATCGGAAGCCAATGGGCACGCGCCTCGCTCGCATAAAAAACGATTCGACTTCGATTATCAGTTGGCTAGTTTCCTTTCAAGCATGTACTTCGGCGTGTTCCGGCCTCCTTATTCTCGTCCCAATGCCTCGTTATTAATAGCTCAAAGTGGGGGAGGAGAACAGAGGGCGGGCGGGGGAAGATGGAAAGCGAACACAAACAGAAAAAAAGGCAACCAAGTTTCCAATCAGCTAATACCGTCAAAATCAATGTACTGAAAAGGGGGCTCCCGCACTTTTCTACTCCATCGGACTCTTCTTCGGCCTGTGCATCGAGCCTTTTCGATAAGGGAAGGTGCGGGAGGAAAGAAGGGATATGTAAAAAAAAAGTCTCGCGTGGGGACTCGGAGAGAAGCACGGACCACTTTTACACGATCCAGCGGTCGAGGTGCGAACCGCTGGACCGTCCGGCTGATAGGAATCTGCGTGTCACGCTCGGTCAGGCGAGTGGAAACGGAATCTTCGGGACTTGAAAGATTCCAACGAGATTAATAAAAAGGTAGGAGAAAAAAGACGTAAGGTATGGAGGGGAGCGAAACTCACAAATCCATCGGAGACCTTTTCCTGGGTAAGCGGAGACTTGGAAGCAGGGAATTTTATTTTTGCAGGAGGGAAAGGAAAAATGGGGTTCAGGGGGAGGAAAAGAGAGGAGAATGGAGACGGGCACCGCATTAAAAATGCTCAAAACATTTGGAAAAAAATAGCTTTTTTTTATTCCGCTAGAAAAAGTATAATTTTTCCATGGGCCGGCGTTCACCTTTTGCACTACTATTAGTAAAGTTGCTTCCAAGTCTTTTTTCAAAATACAGCTAAATGTCTTTTTTTTCAAAACGTTTTTAAAAATTTCAATACCACATTCACAAAATAAAAGCCTCAAAGCATAAAAATAATGATATATTTTACAATGGAAGAGTATATTGAGATACGGATTAATAGTGTGGGGAATATCATTAAATACTCTTCTAAGCTTAATAATTAGAAATAAAAAGAGGATAGTGAAATTAATAAACGTGAATTATTGTCAAAATTGCGATTGTATTGGCATAAAGTCATTATGTATAAATTATGTGTTAACTGTTTTTACTTTGAAAACATGTTTAATTATAGCAGATAATTATTTTAAACAAGAAAATCAAATTCCAAACCCAGTATATATTGTACGAAAACAATATGTTTTTCAATTTTGAAAACTTATAATTGGTTTAATTTATATGGCAAAAGGTTATCAAAATATACTAAGCCATATACCATCTATTGTATCCCTAAGCCTGTATAAGTATGTCTAAAGGGTATGGCAGAAGTAAAAAAAATGTTAAACTCTGACTTATTCATTAAAATAAAAACCTGTAATCTCCTTTGCGACTCAAATATATATTTCTTTCATATTTTATATTCTTACTGCATGTTTTTAAAGCTAAAATTTATTACTGCCTCAAAATATTTAAGAATGTTGAACGAAATTTGTAATCTTCCGCTCCATTTGGTAACAGGAACCTACTGACATGCCATGTGACTTTGAAGGGCCTCAAATATGTAAACAAATGAAGACATTAAATGCATTTAATCACAATTCTACAGCCATTAAGCCCTTTTTACACGGGGTACTTAGTTCACAATATGATGTGCGTACGAACGTGCACTTCAAATTGCATCGCGTAAAGCCGTGAATTGCAAGAACGCATGCGCGAATGCATGAACGCGAGATGGCAAAATAGCCCCTGCTCTAATTCGAAAATGATTGAACGCCCGATTGAGAAAAACATGCAGTTTGAAGTTGTGCAATTTCGTGCCCCGTGTAAAACAGTCTTTGGAATTGACTGCATGGCACAAACCAGAATGATACCAGATTAATAGTCAAATATTTCACACTAGTTACATTTTCATCCTACTCCAAAGTAATTCCTTAAATAAATTTGATGCACATGTAAAATATTTGTATTTGACTGTCTTTGAGGGTAAAATTTACATTCATACGATATGATGCAGTTGCATAAGTGATTTAATGAAATAAGTGAACGATTGCAAAAAGAGTAAATAAGGGATGTAGTATATACAGCTAACAGAAATCACTGTGATGAGTGCAATGAAGAACCATAAAATGAAATGTTTGCATATAATTCAGGCGGTATTTCACAGAGTGTTATTGAATTACTGGCTGATGTACAATGCAATGAAAGTATTTCACGGTAATTTTAACTCATTCCTTCACATTTCGTCTAAATAACAAGCAAGCCTAAGTTACAGTATCTATATACCATCTTTTTCCCGAAAATTAACGAATTCAAACACAATGATAAAATAAAAGACCATGCCCGTTCTGGCGGCAACCGCCACAATACAATACTCTTCACAATTCAATTCTCTGTCATGTCTGTGCGTAAAGAAACAGGCGTGTTCTTCATTAGAGTTACTCACGTCGATGTTGTATCCCAGCTATCCCGCTTCTTATACAATCACAATGCGTGAGAAATGTTGACACTATTTTCTTCGCAAACTTACGGAGTGTGCCTTAGGGTGGGTTCACACTGGCAAATTACTCCCTCAAGTTCATTCTGCAAGAGCTTACAGGGAATTTTACTCAGATGAATAATTTTTCACAAGTTAGTGCAGATAAAAATTGGTTGGCGTTAATATGGGCAAGAATACGCTTCTGCAAGCGACTTGTCGATACATTAAGAAGTCGCTTGCTGCAAGTAGCTTGCTCAATAAACTCGCTAGTGTAACCATCTTCAAAAGAGGAAAAAAGAGAAAAAACTGGTACACTTCCACACATTTATTTATCAGCCGGCCATGGTTTCGGTACGTTATGCCATCACCAGTGTGCCGAAATTGTGGTCAGTTGATAAATAAAAGTGCGGAAGTGTATCAGTATTTTAACTTTTAACCTCTTTTAAAGATGGATATTAAGAACTTCTACAAAGTTAGCGCCAGCAGTCTATCATCTGTTGCCAGTGTAAACCCACCTTTACACGAAGGCGCAAGGTGCAAGAGTAAATACGGTACAGTAAAGTAAACATTGAAGTCAGGAAGGTTTGCTCATCGTTGATAAAATAGACGCAGGGGTAAAAAATGCGGAAAAATTTTACATTTTATTTGCCATCGAAAAACGTTTAAAAACGACGCTTAAAAACACCCGAAAGTTTTTTTCTTCCATCGCTAAGGCGGCGGCTCGAGAAATGACGAATTGGTGGCGACTGGATGAGATGGGAGGGGGGAGGAACGTGATTAGCATTGGGAGGTGGGGTGGGAAGGAGAAGGAGGAATGATGGAGTGGGGAGACGGTATTATTGAGGGAGGGGGGGAAGCCGTAATGCGAGGTGGCTCCGTGGGGCGGCGCTGGCGAGGGGGGTGGTCGTCAGCGGGGGCAAGAGGGACGGCCTACTCGGCGGATGGTGGACAGCAGCACATCCTCGACGGAGTCAATAAACAAGGGAAAGGAAGGCCTCCCACAAACCTTTCAGTTCAGCTCGGGCGGTAGGTCTTATAGGGGGGGTGGGGAGGGTTTAAGAAGGTTTTCGGACGGAGGTTGACTGTTGGTCTGAGGAAGGGTGTTGGTTTGGGAAGGGTTCCAAGAGAGTCGTAGTCATCCTCAAGGTGGAGAATGAAAGAGGAGAGATGGAAATTAATACGGATGATCGGAGTGGATTGCTCTTTCTTTCCGCGAGGAGTGTCTACACTAGTGCTTTCCAAACTTCTCACGGCGCGGCGACATCCTGTCAGTAAAACACGCAATATTATACCACACTCTTCACTAATCTATAAAACTGAAATTCCTCTGGGTTTAACCCGCGTCAGGAGAAAAAAAACCTTTGGGATATTGTTTCTTGCATAATAATAATAAAACCACAACTATGAATTAATTGTCTATTTAATTCATAGTAGTGTTTTTTAAATTCTGACGCAAGTTAAACCCAAAGGAACAGTGCACGATGAATATGGACCGCAAAAGTTTTAACGATTTCATGAAATTCTCTTTGTTTGAATGCTATAGACTTAGAAATCCCAAGACAGTTTCGTAGGAAATTTGGCACAAGTGTTCCTTTGGATCTAGAAGGATAAATAGGCAAAAATAGGAAGACCCCAGGGCCCCATAGGCTGTGTGGGCCTATTTTTAACCAACTTTTACTTACTTCATCCCCCGTTTACATGACTCGGGTTGAATGACGATTAACATGGCGCCTTTGATCTTACTTGCGTCCATACGGTTACCAGTTTACCGTAGTAGAAATGCTGCAGACTTCTAAAGAAGAGTAAGGAATTGCTATTAAAATTAGATCAACCTAAGCGCCTTCAGGAGTACCGAGGTCTCCAACGACACTTTTATTTATTTATTTTCCCAGACGATCAGACATAGAAAAAAAGTCTTGCATCTTCCTGGACTTCAATGGACTTGTTGGCGTATTAGTTCAGGAGAACTTCAATTTCCCTTTCAGTGTAGTGCTGCCGTCTTTCTGCTTGACACTCAAATTTCTTAACTCATATTTCAACCACGATATTATCTAACCTACGTTCACACACACTTCAATTAATGCCGGTAACCAGCGGCAACCCTATTAGGTAACTCTAGCGTAGTAAAACAAATTTACTTGGGTTTGCGCTAACTTGCGTTCACACGGGGAACCTTTTACTAGCTTTCGAGTTACTAGCGCAGAAAACTAGTAATGTAAACACGGCATAAGAAAGCATTGGATTCTGTGGTGATGTTTATTTTTTTAAATTACTGGCACTCATGACAAAGGTTTGGAATGTCTAGTAATTGATGACTGAAAGAATTTAAGTTTTACATTATTACATTCGATTTTCGTGTTGACTATTTTGCCTTAAATTCGAATTTTTGGCTCGAAAATCGTCAATATTTGCACTATTTCAACAATATAAATTTTTATTTACATGGCAACCGCAGCATAGACTTTAAATGGGAATACAATTTTCGGATAATCCTATGTTGTGTACAGCCCCGCCATGTTCATTGCGCTTTCATTAATTTTTTGTTACATTTTTTGAAGTCGTTCGATAGGTGGCAATAGTGAGGTTTCTGATTGAGTTTGTTTACGTCTTGTCACTATCATCTTCACTTTGTTTACGCATGGCGGGATGGCAGCTTGTGAGGAATTTCAATTTTTGGCATAGAAAAAGATTTATTACTCGATTAAAAATGGGTAAGAGATATTACTTTGTTCCTGGATGCTCCAAAGGATATTCCGAAACCGTGAGAAATAACAAAATTTTAGGTGTGAAGAAAAGAAAGCTTGTTTAAGGCTAATGTATGTACTCTGTTTTATTCTTCACGTTACCGTATAGTAAGGCATGGTCGATGCTGATGAATACCTATGTGTCCATTGCAGGCCTCTTATTATTTTGACAGATGTTGGTTTTTCTTCTCTATGTGATGTAAATATCTTTGATGTGATCATTGAAAGTGTGTATTACCGAATTCAAGTGCTCGTGAATTATGCTCATTACCCATACCGACGCTAGATTTTGTTTTGTAGTCGTGATTTTTCTAACATTTCGTTGTTTATAGCTTATTTATTAGATTGTTAACTTTTTCACTGATATGCTATTGATACCTTGATAGGCTATTGAAGGGGTTTTCTGTGATTATATTGATATCAGATTAGGTTAACATGGTTATATCTGACGGATTAAACCATTAGTTGCTTCCTAACTAGCCGTAATTTCCCTCAGTTCGAACTGGAAAAAAGTGAAATTACGTTTGTTTACATTGGGATCGTCAGATTCCATCACTGACGCATAGTGGCGCCTGGCGGTTGGCGGTTGGAAGCTTCAAAAAAGGTATCATTCCGAAGTTGGGAGTCTGCTATCCTTAAGTTTTAGTACCTTGGCTGTGTATAAATATGAAAATAGATTACAGAACTTCCTCGTAAAAAGTTGAAAAAATGACTTGTGGCCAACTTTTATCGATTCGGTGCGGGAGCATGTACTTGAACATGCATGCACATAGTGTGAAAAAAGTGAGTGTACATAGTCCTACTGTATACAAAATTCATTAGTCACATTTTCTTACCATTTATGTATATTTCCACAACATACAGTTATATTAATGATATACAACCCTAGAAAAACGGAAAAGAGCGATGTGCGGTTTTCTTACGAAATTCCGGAATTTACCTAGAAATGTCAAATTGCTGTGACTATTTACCAGTTAAAGATAAAATATTAAATGATGTCTCATTTTAAAGGTAATGTAATTATCTACAACTATGCTCCTGAGGACTTTGCAGTAAAACTAAAGGCTGAGGCACTAGAAGGAAAGGTTTGTCAAAAAACGTGAGGAAATTATGCGTTTTTCAAAAATTTACAATTTTCGCTAGCAAATATCTCGATAACTATGAGGAATAGAAATAAATAGGAAAAGAACTATTTCGTAGTAAATATTTTCAGCTTTAATTTTAAAATCAATAATATTTTCGCTACGACGCACCGTTTTCATGATATAAGCAAAAAACCAAAACAAAGGGACCTTCTGCGCCCCCCTCCCCCCTGCACAACTCGTAGGTCCGGGGAATTTTAGTATGTTTACCTCCTATCAACCCCAAACATCCATGAAGTTTCGTCTCTGTCCTCTTCCATGTCCTCTGCAACCCCTTTTTGGGCGTTCGTTGACTGCACTACTACAGGGCAATGCCTATAAAATTGGAGATCATTTAACTAATGGAAAAAAGTATATGTGACGATAAAAAGGCGGAATTTTTCTTCTCAGATAAAGTGACACTTGATGCAAATGATGTTAACTATGTGAAATAGCATACTTATATAATTAAGTAAAAAAATTCGTCGATAGACTCTCAAACATAAGTGATGTAGTCCATTTTAATAGGTGCAAAATCGCTTCAAAGGGAATGAGTTATCATTCCCTTTGGTCGAAAATAATTCTCCTTGTAAACTATATAACAGGACAGAATGACAATTTTAAGATAAAAAAGTGAAAAAAATGAGGTAGGCCAAAAGTAAGGCGTATAATAGTGATATTTCCCAAGAGTGAGAGATAAGAAAACGAGATTGTAAGATAGGTTTGAACTATCCGGTGGTCGTGAAAAGAATGAGGGATGAAATTAAGGAGAACAGGAAATGGTTGGATAGCCACGAACTGGATAAGTAAAACAATCGAAACCAAAAATGAAAGAACAGTGCACAGGAAGTGTTCATTATTTCAATATTTTTAAAATCTAAAACACCAGCTAGAGAAAAAGTACAAACCTATGTTTGTGCGAAAAAAGTTCATGTTAGTTTTTACTTGATCTATATTACCTATATAAATAACGGTAGATCTCCAGTTATTCAAAATTATGTCCTAAATCATGTAACAGAAACGTAGCAAACAAGTAATAGATGGCAATAAAAATATTCATGTAATGGCCAAGGAAATTCTCTGGGCAACTATCATGCTACTATGTTATCTAAGCAGAAGCCCTCTAATGATTTTTCACCGTGGATTGAATAACGTTAACTTTGTCGGAAACCATATTTTTTCTCATTTTACTATGGTGGCTTAGAGCCATTTACTACATTGAATAGGGGAAAGAGCAAATAATGATAAAAGTATTACGAAAGAGATGGATAGAAAAGTTCACACTTTTAATAAGAGCAGGGTATTTTCTCATTGAAAAAATTATTAAAACAATCAGATTAGTTTTGCTCTCAAAAGAAGAATATTACTGATAACCACCACCCATCAAGGACGAGGGATCAAAACTTAGTTTTTGCTCACTGTATACTTGTCAGTAGAATACGCAAGTAACATTTGAGATTGGTTTCCCAGAACGATACAGTACCCAGGATACACGGAGATAGAATTCAAAGGGGACTATCTACGGTTTCCTTCCAGTAATAGATCCTGAATCACTAAGCTATCATGAGGTTCTCGGAGAGTTAGGTTATTCGCTAATGAATGACGTTTCAAATGATCACATCAATGATTGAAGTATGATCAACAATCATACTTAACTGCCTTTTGGGCGCAAGGTCCTAGGTGATACTGCTCCCAATGATGTCAGATATGAACTATTTACCCCTCACACAGGAGAATGGAGTAGATAGCTGCAGCTATCCAGTATTCGGATTGATGCCTGATGATGATGATACTTTCTCAACATTATTTCACATTACACTATCGAGGTAAGGAGCATGTAGATAAATTGTACACGAATTGCAATATAGCAATATTCAGTTTGATTTATAATAGAGAAGTTATAAAAACATCTATGATTAGGTCAACAGGTCTCATATTTCTTCACGGTAGTTGCACTCATTTGTAACAATAAAAGCCCATAGAAATTCACAGCTTCTTGTATTAGATAATTTCAACCTCACATAATTCTTCCGGAGTAAAAAAATTTATGCAAATAAAGTATTGTTGCCTCGGCCATATCTCAGAGTTTCATCAGTCTTAATTCTCCAGCCGTCATTCACTCTTCCGTCCACCTATTTTTTCACAATTAAAAAAAACACTCTGTTCCCATCTTAAAGATCCATTATCACCTCAAGGTTCTGAGCAAACTTAACAATTCCAAACAAAGGCTGGCGCCAGTTTTCCACACTTCTCAACAGTCTCTCATAAAGTTTGTCTGGGTGTAATTGCATGGTGACTATGCATCAAATGATAATTATCACCAAAGTACATGTATTAAACTTGTAACCTAATTCAAGGAATAGGATCTTTAAGCAATAATCACCAACTAAACAGTCATAAAAATCATGCTAATCGATTTAGTATGGTTTACCGAGGTGGGACATGAAAATTTCAGGATATATTAATAGAAAAATTTACTTGAAACATGAAAATTTCAGGATATATTAATAGAAAAATTTACTTGCAAAATATTCTTCATGTCGACCCTGAGGTCACACGGTATCAGAAACTAGCTTCTCCATTTCATGTCTATAAAATCAATTAATAATGCAATTTTTGGACACGAATTAACTACCGTTTTCATTTTAATATGAGCATTTAGATATTTGAATAAGCACTTATTTCTCAGATGCATTCCAACATATTCGGTCGTTATTCCTATAACTTCTCCGTTTTCCGTCATTTAATTCTAACCAATTTGGTATAAAAAGATAATTGAATTTGGGATATCAATAAACTCAATTCTATATCCGTACGCGAGTAACTTACATTGGCTTTCAATATAATTGGTATAAATTTTATTGAATGCCAGTGCAAGGATACATACATATTTGCGAAAGACAACGTAGTCAAGTATAGTAGCCAACTCTAAATGGAAATGGAAAAATGTCAGTGAATAGAAACAGTATTTATAGGGAGTACAATGAGAAACAGCATGAAACATTCAGAAATATATAACTCCTCTGATTCCGTCTTTAAAGGAAGAAGTAAGGTTAAGATTCAAAGAATAATCCAAAACACATCCTCCCCAAATTTATTGCTGGCCTAATATTAGCTAAGGCAATATTAGTGAAGTTAAATAAAATAAGTAGTCCACATTTCCAATTCTTACTATAACTCTTGAGATATTGCATAAAAAATCACTCGGGCAATAAATGCCAGTAAATTTTTGGGGCGTTACATAAGGTAACAAATGGCATAAAGAGTTCAAAATAAAATGAGAAAGAAAAATGTAAATGATAATTTTTATGAATTAAATCCACAGCGAAAAATCATTGGGTGATTTCAGCTAAGATAACATATTAGCATGCTTGCTGCCCGAAAATTTCCTTAGCCACAAAATGGAGATTTTTATCATTATTTGTTTATTAAGTAGCTGATACATAATTTTGGGACATAATTTTGAATAACTGAGGACCTAATAATAATTAAATGCGGATCAGGTAATAACAAATATGAACTTTTTCCGCACAAATACGTTCTGTCTGTATTATACGTACAATTCCATTTTTTCTGGTGTTTCGGATAAAAAACTTTCCATTACTTTTAGGCAAAACTTGGAGCAGTGACAAGTGAAACTTCGAACAGGAAATATATAAGTAACATAAATAAGTACCCACTAATCCGTTCCTTTTCAGATTAAGCAATGGAATTACTTATTTGTACTAGACAAAGAAACTGGCCTGGCCCTATTTTAATAATTTCTTCCTTGAACTCCTATCTTTGCATACCTGTTTTGCTTCTGTTATAACCATGCCATTGCTTTACACACACTCTTCATACGGAGTTGCAAATTAATAGTTTTGCATTATGCCATGCTTTCCCAATTTCTCTAAACCCCCATATTTTTATCAAGCTCAATTAGATACTTAGTGAAAAATATGTGCCTATTGATGGATTTACAGCAATTTCATAACTTGGGCTAACCCACTCCTATTGACATTACATCCCAAAACAAATCATGAATGACTTTTTACCGGCAATTATAACGCTGTCACCAAAGAATAAAACTTACATAATACCAATCTGTGGAGGATTTTAACGCCCAAACATATATGACTGCTAATGATTTTTTTTCCCAACGAGCGTGTGAAATTCTCCTGCCACTGGAGATTACAATTTCTCGCAAGGCTGCATTTTTTTCTCAACAAAAGGTCTTTCTGATTTCTTCAGCCGTAGGGCCGTCTAACGCACGCCTCGCGATCGTCATCTGTTCTTCCTCCCCAACCCCTCAAACAGACAGCCCCGACGCTCAAGCTCATTAATGCAGGACGGCCAGGCCTCCTTCCTACCCTTGGGGCATCTTTCTAATCTTCCCCACTTCTGCCAACCTTCTACCTTCCAGCATTTCCCACCCAATATTCATTCTAGGCTTGCAATGTTGAAGAAACATTTCCCACATATTTCCGAAAGCTATATTATTTCAATCACTTTTTTCTACACCACTACATTATCAAAATGATAAAAAAAATATTTATTATTATGATATGAATTATGAATGAATTAAATATAGTGAGTTACAGTCTCTCAGTAACTTTCATCTTTTTCATAAGAGCTGGTGAAGTGAGCATTTTTGCCATTCATTTTGTATAAATCATGGATTATAAAAAAGAGTCCAAAAAAGTCATTATGATTTTTATTTGAGGCGTAATGCACAATATTTTGAAGATAATATATTTTGCCGTCGAATAACGAAATGGTTAAATGGTCGAATAACGAAATTGATATATGATAGGAAAGTAAATGGTGTGAGAGGAATGGGTAGGCCAAGAAGGTATAGGCTAATGAGTTGGAAGAGATTATTAAGAAGAGGAATAATAAGAGTCTTAATATTAGGACAGCATGTATGAAGTAATGCATGAATGCAATTGAAGCGAAAGAGGTATGCAAGGATAGGGGATTACGGAGGAAAATATTAAAAGAGAGGTAGTTTCCAAGGCCTAACAGCATAAACTAGGTTCTTTGAAATTGCCTACCCCGAAAGAGAATGGTGGAATCGGTATGTATGTAATAACAGGGTGTTACCAATGGAACATCCTCATTTCTTCAGGTTTTCACGATAAAAGTAATAGAGATACGGTCAGTTATTGATGCATGTGAGTAGCACAAAACTTCAAGTAAAAGAAAAGATCAGAGGACTTCTACGTCATGTCCTTTGGTAGCAAGTGATATGTCTTGTCTGCACTCAATTTCATCAAGGTGCGCTCCAAAATTTCCGAAGTAACGACTCGGATTGCTTCCACAATCCTGGCATGGAGGTCATTAAGGATCGTACTTTCGTGGCGTAATCTATGTCCTTAACAATGTCCCACAAAAATAAATCCATTGGAGTGATGTCCGAGGAACGAGGAGGCCAATTTGTCGGTCCATCTCTTCCTATCCAGCGTGCGGGAATTCCAGCTGAGGGAAATCATAGAGCTGCAGCAAGTCCAGTATGAGGTGGCCGAGACAGTTTTCTACTGAAAGAAAAACGGTTCGACAATTATGTCGCACATAAGACCGTACCAAACGTTAGCTTCCGTTCTGTCTCGAACATACGTCTCCATCACGCAGTGCGGTTGCTCAGTCCACCAAATCCGAACAGTATGCTTATTCACTGCACAGAATCGTGAAATGAGGCTTCGTCGGAAAATATAACATTGGCCATATAGTGATTGCCTCTGTCGATTAGCTCCAGCATCTGCAGGCAAACCGATATCGCCATGGTTTGTCCTTGGATTTCACTTCCTGCAAAATCTGCAACTTGTAAACAAAGAGACGAACACGCTTCCGCAGCACATAACGTAGAGTCGATCGTGGCATCTGCAGTTCTCGGGAAGCCCGCTGAATTAGCTAACTTTCGCTGCGTACGAATGCTTGCTGATGTTCTCAACTTGTTCGTCGGAGACACGTTTTTAGCCTTCGCCTTGGCCTTTCTAAATAATTTCTGTGGTCAAAAAAATTGAGGTACCAGTCTTTAAATCTCTTTTCATTAGGTAATGCCATCATGAAAACACGTTGAAACTCCCCTTGCACCCTCACGGCACACTTAAACTGTGAAAATCTCACAACTACTTCAGCTTTTTTCGGAAATGACGTCATCATTGCGCAAACAGACTTCAGCGCTCCAGGTTGTGGCCGAGAGAAGCGAGAAAATTCTGACTGAAACTTAAACTTCTACAGAACGCAGGAATACCAACAAAACTAATATAAATCAATCTATCGAATGTTACCAATTTTAAGAATTTTACACCCTATATTAGAAATAACCTGCTTAAACTTGCCTAATCGCGGTTTAGGACGACTAATGTGGACCACTACCGCGTACCTTAAAGACGAATTTAACTAAAAAAAGTTGAAAATTATAGTAGGAGACACTTTCAACGTTTAGGACTTTAAATTATATTTATGAAACATGGATTTATTCATGACGGCTTAGATTTCCCTCATCCAGCAAAAACCATTTGCCTAAAACATTTGCCCCATGAGCCGAAATTGAGAAAAAAAAAAGCGCTTGCTTTTAATAAGTACCAAATCTCGTGCACCACGCAATGAATAGGAGGAAAATGTAGATAAACGAAGGATCAATAATATTAGAATAACAGCTGCTTTATTGTCATGTTACAATTAACCTTAAAAACATGATAAAATTTACGATTGGGAGAAAACATACTAAAGAAGACAAAATCTTATTTTTTTAAATAAAGTAATCATTACTGTTGCTTCAGGTTAGCAAGTTGTGCATTAACTAGGCATAAAAAAAACGAGCAGTTACTTGACAGGACGAGTACTTACTTGACGTGAGGACAAATTCTTCATTTTTTTATTTTGGCTATTTTTAACAACCCACCGTTAACATTGCCCATATGAAATTTATGGACCGAAAAATTAGCTTGCCCACTACAAACTTAAATATTAATGGAAATATGCCCTTGGTTATGTTTTAGGCTGCGTCTCTATCGTTTTCATTGATACCAGTCTTAATTCACCTTACTAAGCGAAAGCATTGCCACATCTCCGACACGAAGATGGACCTCATGTTCTTCAACCATTGCGAAATGTAAAAATTTATTCCCTCATTATTTAACATACTTACAGCTCTACAATAAGGTTAAAGCAATAAAAAACAAACTCAATGCCGTCACATCAAAGCATTTAAGAACCACAGCTACCACGAAAAATCAGGAGTAAAGCAAAATATGTTGCTATAGATTAGTAATTGGGCTGTCAACTCCATTTCTATGAGGACAATTCGGTAAAAAAATAGGCATGAGTTTCTTGATGGCGTAGTTCACTAAAATACTACACCCATCTCTGTAAAATACCAAAAAATATTTAATTTTTTTATATAGACTTCCACAGGGTAGTAATTTTCGGTTTTTAAGTACTTTAAGCTCCCTTGGTTATGTCACGCCGCCTATTCAAGGGCCTTAAAGACATTTCTCCACGAATATCTGAGTCAAAACAAATACTAAATCCACATCTTCGTATTTAAATAATAATAAAATCCTGCTCTCACTACTTCAAAATGGCAGTGCAGTCAGCCATGGTAGCTGACCGCAGTGCTAGTTCTATTGAATTAAAAGCCTTTTGGCTTCAATTACAGGGACAAAATTTACAAATCAAACAAAAAATAAGAGGGGTAGGTCACTTATTATATTGTAACTTTCCTATTGCCTTGGTATATTCTCTTAAAATAGTCACGAAAATGGCATTTACATTAGATAGAAAATTATCGTATGTTTCTCCCATTCTAGCATTTTAGACCATGTCATTTCGAGGTGATATAGGGGCCAAGTAATACGTAAGACATTTTACGGGGGTAGGGAGGTTAGCCACTTCTTTCGTTGTCTTGCGCTGGGGGGTGTTGGGGTCCTAGGTCATCTTACGTAAGATTATATTTACTCGTGAGATCATACTAGTATCACTTTTTTAAAATTCGTCGGACGAAAAAACGTAATTTTTAGTACTGTAAACATCGCAAAGTTTCTACTTGGGAAAGGTCTCTAATATCGTAGGTAGGTATATATCCAATTAAAGTAGCGAAAATGAAAACAATCAGCGATGGTAACAGGATCAAAGTTCAAGCTTAGCATGATTATAGGCATGCCGGCGGGGAATTAAGTGTTTAATCCCTCAAGGCCAAAAATACCAATCACATATTTTACTTAGTGAGCAACAACAATATCCCACAACAAAAACCTAGCGTATTCTAAATATCTCCTGATTGTGTGCAATATCAATAAATCACGCAAAACAACGTTCATCGAAAAGTTAACGTATGTGCATCCGTCAAAAAATGTATTTAACTTACGTCAGATTGGGAGGCAATGAAATCTTACGTTGCCTTACATTGGGGGGAGGGCAGATAAAAAGCGTCTAAAATCGTCTTACGTATTACTTGAACGGCTCAATAAGTTGTAAAGGTCGGTTTTTGTTATGGTTGTTGTCATGTTAAATAAAACAGAGAATATGTTTTTCTCTAAGTTGCCAGAATATGAATAAAATGACATTTTTTCATATTTCGGTAGAACCACCTTAGACAAAGCAACATCATTTCCCGTAGCTGGTTTCTGAGGCCACGAGTTGGGAATGTGTGTTGCCAACCGCCTACCGCTACCTTAACACCTAACCACCCTTACTATAGTGGTAGTGAAACATGGTGGCATTCGCGCAGAAGCCTGTTTTCAATGGATGAGTTCATTGCCTACGAACTGGCTACATAAGAGGGAGTAAGGTAGTCTCCGAAATAAGAAAAACTAGGGATTCGAAGGTCGCAATCCTCCACTGTCAACTTCAAAATGCTTGATCTAGTTTTTACATAAATTTATACATCTCTATGTCTCTGATTCCAATTGCTTAGATTACTTCGATGGGCTACGAACACTATCGGCGAATTTCGATCCAGCTCCGTTAGACTCGTCAACATTGTCATGAAACGCGCTGTTGATATTTCCTAGCGAGCTTGCTTAATATGCAGTTATGTTGGCAGGATTTCATACCATGCTACTGACATTTCCACGCGAGCTTACGTTAAATTCAGTCATGTTGGCAGGGTTGCGTACCATGTGCTGTCCTCTCCCCTCCACTCCTTAGCCGATCCCTTCCGCAAGAGTCTACCCATTGATAAATTTCTTACGGAAATTCAGGACTTCTTTGTGAAAAATGAGTGCATGTCTGGGAAAATGAAGACAACAGCCCTAACGCAAGATTCAGCCAGTAATCGAATGCATAATTGAGATCAATCCACGTTTGCTCCGGTAACCACGAATTGCTTTTTTGATGTTGTTTCCCACAACCCTGCGGGTACGAGACCATTGACGCAGACTTTGTAACTATTTGTTCATTGCATTGGTACGAATTAGTTATTTACATTAGTGGAGGAATTTTAGAGTTGATGCACCTAAGTAAAAAAATATCAGACTAGTATACCTTTTCTGCTCAACCATTAGAAGCCAGAAATATATTTGTGGCCTTTATTATTCATTTGTCTTTTTGGAACGGGTCAAAAGACGTGATGAGGGTGTTAAACAGTTTTACTTTTGATTAATGTAATTGGATAATGCTGCACATGTTTGAGCGACAATCCAATTGCCACGGTAAAATACATGACGTTTTGTATGAGGTTAATGAGGCTCCGTAGATAATTCTTAACTGCGGGAAAACGGTGAAATTTGAAGCTAACTTCATTTATTTTGAGAGATAAAATCATCCATTGTTTGTGCTTTGCCTCCATCATTAATCAAAATGCGTCTCCGAGAGGGCAAACAACTGCCGAAATGCTTCCTTCGCCGTGAATTAATGCGGGTACTTTGGAGGTGCAGAAATGGATTTTCCTACGGTAATTACGCTCTTAATTCAATTAAATAACCATTAGGGCAAGATTCAAGTTGGCGTATTTCAATAAGAACAGCTATGTTATAAGTAGTAACTCTTCTTCACCGCAACCTCTTCATCCAAAAATAAAATCAGCATTGTTAGAAGTGCCTAATAGTAGGAGAATATCAGATTAATACGGTTAGAAGCTAGAACTTGGTTCATACTTCTGAGGGAATAATTAGGTATGCTCTAGTTCACTACGTTTGGGGGAAATCTGGTGGAAGTTAAAATTTTAAAAATCTAAAACGTCCCTCGTTGTCATAGTAGTTTTACGTTAGAATTTTTGGGGAACTTAAAACATCAAACATCTTTAAACATCATCAAACATTTTCTAGAATAAGGGAAAGTGCAAGTTGTTTCTGCTTCAACAAGAATATTCCTCACAACCACAATCGACTTCTACGATAAAATTTAATAGTGTTGATAAACAGCAACAGTGGTTCCCACAACTTTTCTTCTGGATATGAATAACTGCGTCCAAGGAAAGCTTATCTGCAAAACTTAAATATGAAGTTCAAGATGACAACTGCAGAAAATAATCGAAATTTATTTCTCAGTAAATCAACAATTCAATCTTCATACTATGATACTTTTTAAACATAAATAAGTAATAAGGTATTTCTCCTCCCCGTTGAATTTAAAGTCATTGCTTCGATTCGGTCATACGAGTTTGTTCTACGCTTGCATCTCACACCACCAGTTGAGGAATATACCTGCTTTTCTCATTCGCAATTACTCTACCCTTATTGACTTCAGGAGGCTGCTTCTTTGCAAACACAGCTTCCCCAATAACTATTTCCCTTTCATTGCAATTCTTTCAAATAGGTGGCCTTTCTTTTTAACGTTTGAAATCAAAGTCCTTCCTTTATGTCAGTAGTATGGTCCAATTAATCTTCATCATTCTCCTAGGATACCTCATCTCGTTCACCATTCGTTCAAGTAGCTTTTTCCGCCTTTGCTTTACTGCTGCTGAAATATATGCGTCATTCATGCCGAAAACTATATAATTTTGAAAAATTTTAAGCTTGAGATCCCAGATGAAAACTGTAAATCCTTCATACTAAATTCGCCACGATAATTCTGCTCACTCTATCTTCCTTAATTTTACCATAACTATAGTGATCCAAATTTATTTGAAAATACTTTCTTCCTCCACAACATTTATTCAATTCAAAATATAAGATCCTAGGAGGGATCTCAGTTTAGGACGCCGGGGTTATGATAAGCAAACACCCTCTGTGACTGTTTACGGGAATAGGACTCCGCGCCAGGTACATTCACAGAGCACACTCAAACAAATTATCAGCAGTACCTTGTCAGAGTTATTTATTTATATTTTTCTCGTGTACTGAAATTAGAAGCCGTAGCTCTTACCTGCCTCATTTCATAATCAACTGCCTATTGGCATACTTATTTCATTGAGGGGAATAGCTCTATTTGAGGAGACATTTTACGTTAGGGCTGATCAGAAAGCAAACTTCAGCAGCGTTAAGCGTTGACGCATTCGGATATTAGCAAGATACTAACATGTCGTCATCCTCATCAGTTATAATATTTGCGATTAATCAAATGTGACAGTGGTGTTTCGATAGGGCGATAACTGATCATAAGATTGTGGTTGATCCATTGCATCAGCTGAAATGGAATGGTAAAAAAAATGAAGCCCTAAATTTCTTTAGATTAAGCAGGTTCTTGTTATTATCCTGTAATCTTTTTGAGAGCTCATACTAACTTATTCCAAACAAGTAACAAATTAGCAACAAAAATAACATGACGCAGCGACCAACTATTAAAGTATACCATTCCGGTGGGCCTACAGTGACATGGAACGGCCCCGATGGAATAGTACGGTGCTTATTATAATAAGTAGATAAGTTAAATACAAACTTGCCTGATTAGCATATTAATGGCAATAAGCAAATATTCTTTGAGATATTTATCCGGTGCTATGATGAATTATTATTTTTTCTCCAAAGAAACTTTGAACATGCCCAACTTCTGAAAAATCGATTGTAATTTGTTTTTTCTTAGCACAGCAATACTGGACTGGATGTTTTTATGATAATAAAACGGCAGTATTTTGTCCGAGGCAAAGTGCATGACAATGTCACGAAATTTATGCAAACTAACTTGTAAACGCTTTTTATTCAGAACTTCATATGAGGTAGCAAATATCATGAAATATAATTAGTATAATTGTGACAAAGTCAAAAGTTTAAACATGCTATTCACGTCGGTCTCGCAAAAATTGGCGATGAACGGGAGGATATTTACGAATACAGTAGTCTCGATGATTCGAGTTCCGATAAACCGAGGTTCTGTGTCATATCACCTGAGATACAAATTCAGTTGGATCACCGCATTATCATGCCGTTTATGTATACCCTGTAATTTAATTTTTATTGATTTTCATCAGAATTGCTAACTCTTACTTTAATTGATTCAATAGTTAGTTGCAAGATTCCTGAGAAACTTGAGCTGCCAAGATGCCCACAAATAAACGGATAAAAGAAGAGACGGGCAATTGACTCACATTTTTAAGGTTGGTTTACGCTGACTGGTTCATTGCGCAAGTTTCTTGCAGCAAGTGAATTTCGCCGAACATTGCAGATGTAAACGGCTACACAAGTCCCCTTGCAGAACTTTTAAAAGTTTCGGCAATTCGCTTTCGGAAACGTATTATTCCCAGTGTAAACAGCTCTGCATCAACTAGTGAAAAATTATTCGTAAGATTAAAATCCCCCTGAAAGCTCATGCAGAATAAACTTGCGGAAGTAACTTGCCAAGGTAAACCCACCCTTATGGAGGATATATCTTCTTTTGAGTTATTCCTTCAAAGAGTTTTGAAATGTAAATAAACGTCGTGCTACGGCAAGTGATTAAAACAGTGGGTTTATTTCATAACCAACGTAAACCAGACACCCCTTCATATTCTCTGAGTTTTCAATTATTCGAGGAGGCCTCAGTCCTTATCAACTCGGATAATCGAGAGACTACTGCGGATAGAGAAATTCTTCTCTACTACGAAAGATTGAAACTCTATGAGTCCCCCTTTCCGTCGTACACCAAACATAGGGGTGGTAGGCAGGGACTGATCGGGTGGTTGTGATGGCTACTGTCTCCTCGTCTGGAGGGTCAGGGTTCCGATCCGAGCAGCGGCGGAGATTTGTCATTGGCATTCCGATTCCCTATGAGGCCCGGGGGCGACGAGATTGACTCGGATGGGGACAGCTTTGAACAGCATTTATTTGTATAGTTACTTGTTTCTGATCCAGTAACACCATGTTTGAATACCTAATTAAAATAATTTCCAAAAATATTAATCATCATGGAATTTTTATAATGAAAAAATTCCCTTCCTTACGATATTATAAATCTTCGATATTTTATCGACACCGCGTATCGATATTTCGAGGGAGACTTAAACACTAAAATCGGTATTCATAACTCAATTTTCGTAATGTGAGGAGTGAAAAAGACCACTAATATACAGACATAATTTATTGTTTGACCGACCTTTTAATAGTTATCCGGGATTTTACTGGTTCCGCCATTATATTACAGAGTCCCTGTCCTATCAGAGGCGCCTGATAAGAAATGATAAAATATTAAGATTCAGCGGCTAAAAAACATAAGAATGGGAAATAATCGTGGTACTATTTTTAAAAAATAACGAATATAAAAATGTTGGCCAGCTTTTATCGATTTATACCCACTGTGAGGGGGTGCCATATGGAGGCAACTTGTATATTTGACGAGTCATTTGCACCATTTAACGTACCATCCGACGGACAGTGCAGTGGACTTGAGGTGCTCTCCACCAGCGTAACCGTGTGAAGCGATAAATCGTGATATAGTAGCGCCTTTTGACCTCGTAAGCAGGCCAGTAATGCAATAGAGTTTTAGTAATACAATTAAGTACCGATTTTAACTTATGCTTAGCTTGGACCAACAGCTCACGTCCCGATTTCTACTGATATTTTGGAAAAAAAGGAAATGTATAGCATGAAACATATTATAGTTTCGGCGTTTCAAGCAAATTACGCCTATTACGGGTATTCCAAACAAAATGGGTATGTCATGCACTAAATACTATTTTCTAAAAGTACGCTACCGTTTGAACAACATAAAACAAGACCATGCATGTTATTCATTCCTAAAAACGGAATAAAATAGCGGTCTACAGTTGAGCCACCTAGTTACAAAAATTTGTACATTAGTCGTTGGTTTTATTGGGGCATAGTGGTACACCGTTTTTGTGCGCGTTCTGAATTCGAAATTCAGGCCACACTACTCTCCACTTAGCAGCCGAGTAGGAATCACGATTCATTTTTTAAAAATCTCCACCACTGCCCGGATTCAAACCCGGGCCCTAGGGATGGGAACGCAAGGACTATTCACCACCACATCCCGATCTCCAAGAGCATTTCAAGTGCAGTACTTCGTACTAAACTGAAGAAGACTGTCGACTCTTTGACACCTTTCGCTGGGCGTAGATTAATTCCGAGGACTATCCATCCTTTCTCTGATCCCAATACATTCCAACCTATCCAATTAGCCCTTATGGTAAAGACGGAAATGTAAAACACTAATGCCTGCTTTACACCTGAAGTAGCGAGTGTAGAAATGACTCCATTAGTGTCGCTACTTGCGAAGGATCGCTCTGCTTAAACGTTACTTGCGAGTTATCTTTTTAAAAAGAATGAAAAGAGAAAACAATGAATATTACGATTCTGAAAACCACCTAATTTTGGCAATCTATGCGTTTGTACATCGCACAGTCCAAGTTCCACAGAAATTCGTGGATTTTATAAATGTAGGTATACATTTTATACATTAAACCTCTTTAAGTTCAATCCACAATACACCCATTTATTTAAGTCAGATTGCCAACGAATACTACCCATTTTAAATCCAAAAACGGACTTGGGCGCTGACCCAGCATTCAAGACATTATTCCAGCATTCCCGTCAACACGTTGATTCCACCCCCATTTTCAAAGAGTTCAACCCCTGCACGGCTCAAGAGCTTATTTTTAACGAGCAACACCCGTAATGATGTCTCACGCCTGGATGTCAATGGACGGACGGGGAAGAATGCGTCGCCGACCTCACTTCCTCCGAGCTCGGTCGTTAAATGCTCACCACGAACGAGGATCACCTCTTCATCAAACTAATCAGCCCGACCTTTTTTTTTACTCACACACAAACATAAATATATTTATTCCCGCCGACCCAGCACGCCACCTGTCGCCGCTTGCAGAGTCCCCATCTCCTTCCAAGGGCTCTTCCGATGCCGCTGCTTTTGGCCCGGGGAAGGCCTCAAAAACTTGGGTCACCCTCTGCCCCCTGTGTGCACTTCCCCTTCTATCGAGGTCGGGCCCATCTCCCTAATATTAAAATCCGCTCTTCATCGTACGCATTAGCGCGTGCTGCCGGTCGCTTTGGAATATCTTCTTTACCTTTTCCCTGTCAGGAAGACTTGACGGATAGCATACTTCCGGGTGGTCCGTTAAGACTGTGCAGTGCTATCGTCGAAACGCCTGCTGTACGATGCGTGCGTATTACAGCGGTGGCGAAACAATGTTGTAGCTGTGCAGACGGGCCCACTGCCTAAAAGCTTGTTCTGCACGTAGGAGTAAAGTCCTGTGCACACGGCGAAATTTCCGGCACCAGAGCTGGTGCGGGAAATGGCTAGCGATGACTTTCTCAGTGTGAACAACCAAATCGCACGCCATCTGCTGGCATGCGATAGAATCGCAAGCGAATTTAAAGATTCGAACACATTCAATTTTCTAGCGATCTGTCGGCAAAGCTGTGCGCGTATCCCTGCCTGTGAATAGAGAAATAAAATTGCATGAAGAGGAATATTTGGAAATGGAAATTTTGAATCCAATCAATCAGTGAGTAGGTGTTAAAATGATTTTTTTTTACTTTTCATGAGTTTCATTTCATTTCATTAACTCTTCTAAACAATCATGCTCATATACATGATCAACGAGTATGTTTCCCCTTAAAAAGCATGTAAATAACAATGACGATAATCAATTAACTCCAGTCAAATACATAATTAACATTTTTATTATCGTCAATAATTATTGCCAAAACCATCTGAACGTCCAATTAATACGCAAAGCAGTCACCCTCGTATAATTGTTTCCACGACTTGATCCCTGCCTGTGGCTTCGTATGTATACATAGTGGTGAAATGTGGCTCGCCATCGGTTGGCCACCATTCCATCCCACAAGTCCGGGCGCAGAATTGAAGACCACTTTGGCACAATAAATGTGTCAGGCAGTCTACGCGTTTGACTACCAGGTTTTCCAACTTTCCTGACTACTCATGTTAAGTGCAATTATGATTGCAGCGTTGCCTAACACGCACTATTCTATACCCTGCGATTGTTTGCCGACCCCATCCACATGCACCTTCCCCAACTTCACGTCACGCTTCGCTCAAACGACTACCACCAAATTTCGGCAGTAAAAACCTCACAGTGCCACTAAATCAACAAAAAAAAACTTTCCAAAAATCATTTTACCAACTTTTTCCATGAACATTCTGAACGTAAACCTTTCCTAATTACACAAAATATGTTCCATTATATAGGGTACTAGATTTGATGATAAGAGACGCGTAAAGTAATGTGTATAAATAATTACCCACTCCGATAAACGTTTACATTCAAAGATACAGCAAAAATAATTCAAAATCGGATTCTACGGGTCAAAAGCTGTAAAGAACAACATTACATTCGGAAAATACGCTGAAATAACAAAGACATTAATTTTGGACACTTTTTTCCATTTAGAATCACTGAACGCCTTCTATACCATGTAATTTGGAGCATGCTCTCATATGACACTAAAGCTTGGGCGATAAGAACAGCTGAGCAAAGGATATTGAAAGCAATTGAAATGTGATATTATCGAAGAATGATGACGATAAAATGGACGGAGAGGATCACCAATAAAGTGAGTTTACGAGGAACTGGGGAGAAAATATGTTTAATCAAATTTCTGCGATGTTGAAGAGAGCCAATTAATTGGACACATTTTGCGATATTAAACATTATCTTGAAAATATAGATGAAAGGAGAAATAAATAGGGAAGAATTTTCAAGGAAGGAATGCATCAAGTAAATTATGAAGAGCGTCAAAGTGAACATTTATCTAAGAATGAAACTGTAAGATTAGTGGTTCCTAATCATTGTTGCTCAATGCACCCCTTTCACCATATTTCTCAAAATAAATTATTAAATAATAATTTAATTTCGCAAATAAAAATAATGAGCATATATGAAATTTATTGATTTCCTCAGATTGAAATCGATTTTTAAGGCCGTTTTACACGAGACACTGTATTGCACAATCTGAGGTATATGTGCATCGAGCATTGCATCGTGTGAAGCGGAAGATTGCTAGAATGCATGCGTAAATGCAAAAGCAACAGATGGTGAAATAGCTCCTGCTCTAATTCAGTGCACGCGTTCTCGAAATTTCTGTACATCAAATTGCGCATTTCAGTGCCTCGTGTAAAAAGGCCGTAAATAGATTTCAATATTAGGCATTCAATAAACTTCATTTAAACGCCACAGAATAAATTTTAAAAACTACACTTTTACAGATTTTACATGGCCTACAGAACATCTTATTTGGCATGGCCCAATCCCCTCACCCCCCCCCCCCCTAAGCTCCTCTAAATTATCCCCAGGGGGGAAAATCCCCACTGATTGAGAACTTCTGTGTAAGATAATAGGAAAGAGATGAACTGCAGCAAACCAATCTTTGGACTGATGACTGCAGATAATAATGTTTGATATTCTTCTTCGGATACAACATACATATTTTTACTCATTATTATCCTAGCATTTACCTACCAAAATCAAGCACACACATAAAGGTTGATGGTTATGCTGGAAAGGTTGTGAGGGCACACAAATGACTGAAAAATAGCTGGGAGGGAGGGTGCACAATTTCGACAGGAAAAGCTAGACTGAGCCGGAAATCGAACCAATGACCTCAAGATTTTCTATAAACCGCGCATACCTACACCATTCAGCCGAGATAATCAACAGTAGCAGTGGCGGGTCTTTGAAATTTCTTTGACCATGCAAGTTACTGTGATCTAAATTGATTCTAGGAAATTGAATCACTCACCACCAAGGGATGACGAACAAAAAGAGGGACACAGGATAAATTACATGCACAAATACGACAGACCAGAAATTACATTGAGATGGAAAAAGTCGTGAGCCTAAGCGGATGCATACATCCATCCACGCATATAAAATACGCCGCATCGCGTCAGCGTACCATGAAAATATATCCACTAGCACTTGTGACAGGTACGCGGCAATGAGTGACTTCAACGCTCCACGACTCCGCGCTAAAATATCCTTCCATCACGCGCGATTTTATAGACATGTTTTGCTGCCATCAGTCGCTGTATTGAACGAACGAACGAACGATTAAAAACAAGAGATAAACACGAGTGAGTGGCCATGATACTGGGAATATCAAATTTAAGATCTCTAAAAGATTATTGACAAACATATGTGATGAAAATCCGGTTCTGAAGTACTTTAAATGGCATGAAAAGAGTGGACACCGAGGTTTTCTGCGTGTAAAATAAAGGCATGGGAGTTCACAGGAAAAATTAATCTGCTTCTACCTCCGCTAAGAGCAAATACATCCAAAAAATCTTTATCACAATAAGTACTAACGCATTAATCTCAAATATGATTTCGATTTTTTAGAAAAATAACTTTCTATATAAAGGAATGACGAAATCAGACGAAAAAATTCCACTAATTTTGAACGTGGTTGCAAATCTCTCACCGATATGAAGAAATACCGTAGCGAAGAAAACCGTACATGCGTAGAATTTCGCGAGCACATAAAGCGAGATGCAAACATGAGAAAAAATAATGACGAGCCAAAAGAAATGGAAATAATATATTGCGACCCCATCTGGCAGGAATTACCAACTGCTTATAACTTAAGTTTTCGAATCACGCAACTTAATTTTTTAGAGGGAATACCTTCATTGCAGCTCGTGTCAAAAATTTACATTTTAAATGGCTTGGTTTATGATGGTAAAACATATAATTTAAGTAAAGAGATTGCTTTAATATTGTGCAGTTAAAAATTGCTTTTTACTTTGTTCATATATGACGGATAAAAATGTAATGAAAGAGGGAATGGGATACCCTATGCCACTGTAGAAAGTAGAGCGCTAGGAAATAAAGTTCGAGGGAGAAAGATAGGCATTTCGAAAGCAAATAAGATAGGAAGGATGCATGCAGAAAAAAGCCAAGTGCAGCAAGAAGAAGAGCAACCATGAACCATCAAAACACTCTTTCACCGGTAGATCACTAAGTTTTTAAAAACCTTGAATGAGGATTTTACAGGTTCGGTACGCTGCTAGGATATCTGTTGATCACGCTATGGAGTACTTGCTTTGCATCCCGAAGGACCGGGTTCGGATCCCGGAAGTGGCAAATAGTGTTAAGGTGGCTGGAGCGGTAATCGTGGGTCATTGAGTGCACATTTAAAAAATATTTTATGTAAGTCGAAAATACATTCCTGGGCCACACTTATACGTGTATCTGTTTATGCGTTAGAACTCACCATAGTGAAAAGCAATGAAGATGACACGAGAATCATGTTTTCAATTTTTTGTCTCGATTAAAACATGTTATAACTACAGTTTCGAGCGCGGTATTCGAAATTCAGACGAAATTATATTGAAGTATGTTTTTTCGAATAATGGACTCGGTGTGGCACCTCGATATTTGTTAACAAACACTATAATTATAATAAATGTAATATTTCACGTTTAGAAGAAAATCTGTACATATGCACTTGAATTATTTCGAAACATCTACGAGTTAAAACAGCATTGCATTGCCAAGAGACCAAATAGGTAGCATGTAGTTTTTTTTCACTTTTACCTATAGACGCCACTAATAAGGACATGAATGCAAAGTTTCACGCAAATATGCACATAAACAAAAATCGCTCCAACCTTCTTAAACCAGGTCCCCTTGGCACCTTTCGTGTGGATCAGGTTAATATCGACACCGGGTCTCTTCTTCTTCCTCCATTTGCCAATAACTCTTCTCTCACCAACCAACTCTCCTGACCTTAATGGCGCAAATGACACTAGTTCTTAGTCCCATCCCCAAATAACAAACATATGGTATGCTCCGAAACCCAAATCAAACGATAAAGTATACGCTCACCAACACCCAGGGGTTGAGCTCCTTCCAAACTTCTTTTTTCAGGCGACCAAGCCGACACCTCACCCGACACCCATACCCAGCCGATGAGCTTCACCCGATCGGCTCGTTTGACCCCCTCTTAGGTTACCTCTTCATCGTAAAGCCGGCTGCCACCCGTTAGGCAATTATCAGTCCTTGGAATTCACTCTCCAGAAAGGATAGAAGGGGCTAAGGGAATTCTCGGAGACCAACGTTAGGGGACGAGAGTAAACTGGAAAGTGTTCGGCGCGTGCCTGAAGAAGGGAGACATTTCCCTGCCTTTAAGTGGCCGGTTAATAGGGAAAAAATAACGCCAAATTAACGTTGGTGAAGACTAAGCTTGAATTTCAACAGACAAGCCGGCAATAGCGATGTTTATTGAGCACACTAACGCGAGGCCGGCGTTGAGTTACGGAAAAATTTAGCGCAGATTTCGGCTGAATTTGTCTTATCGTGAAATTAACTTAAGGGTACAGTGTCTTAGTCGCCATTTCTGAAGCTTTTTCATCAATTTGTTGGGTACACGTTCGTGCGTATAATGAGAAAAATATATGAAGAGAAGGAAGCAAAATATTTCGTTGCTAACCACCCCTGATAAACGACTATAATATAGTATAGCCGATACCGTAGACCAGTGGTTCCCAACTTTTACGCCCCACACCCCTAAAAACATTTATCGTGTTCTCGCACGCCTTAAAGTTATAATTTATTCAAGAATAAAAGTTAAATTGACCAAAACACTTTGTGTAATCAATTTTCAATAATAAATAGATAAAAATGAAACATATGTAAAAGAAAAAATATTGCAACAAATTAAAAGTTGCTTAAAACCTATAAAAATTACCTTCAATATAAACAAAAAACTGAAAAGTTACTTCGTAACTAGCTGTAGACGGACGATATAAATCTAGCAGTGGCCACTGACTCATTAAAAGAAACCAAATGGCACCCAATTTCCGCGAGTTGTTTTTATGGAACCTAGTATGTCGAACGTTCATTTTACGGTACGATCTCTAGCTAATATTGACACCTAGAATATGTAAAAAATTCATTAAAGCTTAGTTTTTAAGTATATTAGAGATTCTTACTTATGAGCTAGACGTAAGGGAGGACTTCATAGTCCTAATTTCGCTCGAAACAAAGTCGAATTACTATTATTATCTAAACAAAATTTCTCGGTATAGTAACTCTTCTGTAAACCAGTAAACCGAAAATTATGCGCTAATTAGACATTATAAAACCAGCCCTGGATGATAAGATGTATGGTTTAGTCCGAGTCAATATCTCTCACGAACGCATATCGTGAATCCGCATGAACACCTTTCCTAAAAGCCGTTCGAGTCGTAAAGTTGAGAAGGTTTCACCGCGACTGGGTGAGTCAAAACAAATAATGAATTCCATACCATTCCATTTTTATAATTTAAAAAAACATTGCTTTAACTGATGACAAAATTCGTGCACAAAATGCGCAGGTTATTCGAAGAAAAGACTTTTAATGAACATAATCTTCAGCCATAGGAGCTGACTACAGCGCCGTTTCAATAGAACTGACGCATTATGACCCCAGGGTCTGTAGTTTCTATTAGCTCAAACATAAACATGGATTGGTGCCTTAATTATATCACGAACCAAATACCTGGGAAAATTTCCTTCTTATGGACAATTTTTCACGAAAATAGCATATATATTAAACAGAAAAAAATACTACTTTCCCACAGGTTTCACCCATTCTTACATTTAAGACCACGTTATTTCAAGCTCGTTTTGCGATTAAAAAATAGGGAGGAAAGGTAGTATTTTGCTCTTCGTATCACGCATAGGACAGGTTTTGTCAATACGCAGTCAGAATATGGTTAAAACAACATTTAAATCATTTTACGGAGGAGCCACCTTAATTTTACGTTAAGTACATGCATACATACCCATCACGCCAATCCCTTTCGGGTTAGGCTAAGTCAAATAACTAAGTTATTAACCTTAGGCCAAGAAAACTGGCTCTCTTCGAATAACTTCCTCCATTATGCCCTATCCTTGCATACCTCTTTCGCTTCTCTTATACTCATGCATTGCTTCACACACGCTCTCCTATTCTTAAGTGCTTAAGATAATTTAGCTCTAATGTTTTTTTCCATAAACCGGCCAGTTAAGAGCCAACAGTTATTTAAAAAAAATAAAATTCCCGTGAGCTACTTCCTATTACCCCTGTGCCGAAGGCGGGCACTGAAGGACGATGAGAAAGGGGGGGGGGCAGCAGGTGCAGTTGGAGCGACCTGAAAGACATTAGGCAAAGCAGTAAGACAACGACCAAAGGGCGGAAGGTGGAGAAAGTGTGCGCGGAGGGGGAGGGAGGGAGGAAGGAATGAATGAATACCTACTCATTGGGCTCACGAGTTTTTGAAGGGGGTCTGAGGAATCCAGATACGAGAGCAAGATTGGCGGCGCGCGTCAGGACGCATTTAGATAACCACAACAGGCAGTGATAAGACTGGTTTTCATGCACGTGAAGCCACAAAAAGTGTTAGGTACGAGATAAAGAATTCCACTGCTCGTAAAATATTGCTAAGAGGGGAACTGTCAAGACTGCAATGGGGAAAAGGAATGGCTATCGTTACACTTAGGAAGGATTAAAAGCGCGAAAGAACTTCATATTATGCTTGCATTTAGTGTTAAAGTTAATATATGGTTATTAAGTAAATAGATCAAGATGGTAAATACGCCACATTCATTATCTGAACAAGTTTTTACTGGATGGATGCGCAATTGACGTATCGGAATTAAAATTAAAAAAAAACGCCGGAAAATTAACAAGAACTATTTCAGTTCAACAATATTTCTATCACCAACTGATAGCTTTAGGCATATCAAGATGCGCTCGTATGCGTTTCAAAATAAAAATTAACCTAAAATGCCACAGTGATAAATCTACGGAAAAACATATAGCTATTTTTATCTGTAGTCGTGGAAACATTTGATATCACTGGATTGCTAATGCATACTATTCTTCATTTGCAAATTATTCTTTAAAAAAGAATATTTTAAATCAAGTTTAAAAACCAGTTGCAATAGCTATCAAGCAAAGTTAACACATGGAAAAATTACAGAAGCAGAAGATCTGAAATTAATTTTAGATGTTCAGCTTCTGACGAAAATAAGAATTATAAATTAAAATATATAACTGTTGTTTACACACTGGTAGCTTTTTTAGAAAGGGATTGCCACTTAGGAATGCTTATGCGTAGCATTCATTTTAAAAACGGATTCCATATATATGAATCTATTTCTAACTTTCTATGAACGCTTCAGGCCTGTGACTGAAAACGAATCACTGTCATTATGGTAGGGTACAAGATAAAAACAAATATAATGACATGGATCTAGATACATGGAGATGCAGATGAGCCCTATTTCAATATAAGCTAAGCAGGTGCGTCGAGAAAATTATATGGTCAGAAGGTAGCCAAGAAAGACACATGTCACTTCGCCATTCATCTGGCGGTTGATACTAATACGTTGTATTCTAATCATATTTTTAACACAGTAACCAAAATAAAAAAATAAAGGGAAATCCCAAAGGAAGCTGGAAAAGTTTATCTTTGGTATTCATGGGATGCTCAAAGAGATGAACAAACTTGTCGGCAAGCACGCCAAAACGACACATGAGTAGAGGTTTAATTGTTAAGGCAAGAGATAAAAAGAGAACACAATTGGGAAACGAAGAATAGATGAAACAGAAAGAGCAGATACTTACCAAAGAATAAATAAACGTCACGAATATAAGGAATGTCACAGGAAAACGACAAAGAAGGAAATGCGTTAGGTCTTGAGTTCCTTTTCCAATATATGTATACTAGTATATGAATCAATTTAGATTTATTTCTTAACACTAGCAGGAAATCAAAATACATAAACGTTATATTGGTTCTTCTTCTCTCAACGGACTATGAGATATTTGGATTTGACAATAATGAGTCGATTATAATCAGTCATTTCATTCACAAATCAGCTTTTTGGGATATTAATTCTTCGACAAAGTATAAACAAGCTTATTTATTAGATTAAGTTTCGTTTAAATCTGTTTTTAAACATTATTTTACAAAACTCTACTCGGAGATATTTCACAAAAAACCTCATCCGATTTCCGAATGAGGAAATATAAGCGAGGGCGCAAGAAGGGATGTCAACAAAAGATTAATCTATGAAAGCCCTAGCGTCCACAAAATTATTTTCGCAGCATTGAATTTTTTTATCTTTCTTTCGCCGATAAGTAGCCACTATAGAAGAGTCTAAACACGATCCTAGAACACAGACAAATTCCTTACTGCACTGGGGATTTTCTCCCTGGGTTGATATTTTGTTGCACCAGTTGCTTCCATGCATTTTATACGCTGGCCAGAAATGCTACTATAGGAAAGTATTCTTGGCTTGCAAATTTTGGCATAAAATTGATTGAACGAACAGTTAAAAATTATGCAATTTGTCATTCATAGAAGAAGAGCAAAAAATATTATCGGCCATCACCAAGATACTTTCGTAGAGAACTAACAGCACGTCTTGGATGTTTCCTGGATAACTCCTACATATCTGTTCATTCATTTATTAGCAAAATACATCAATAAAAATATTTTATATAACATTGGTTGTATGCCCATAGTGTAGTGCATGTTAACGAATTTCACCTCCTGACAAGTATTTTTACGTTTTTACTTATAGTCGTAGTTTCATTAACTTTACTAGGGCATAGAGTAGTGCACACTGGTGAAAACTCACCCCCAGCCACACCCTATAGGTGACTTGCTGGGTATTATGTAGGTGTATATCAATGGAAAGTTCATTTTCTTCCTTGGAACGGCTTCGCATAAAAAATCTTAAAGTATTTTCTTTTAATTCGAGTGATCATTTTACAATGCAGAAGTGATTATTTTCGCGGTACCACAAGAGGATTGCGATCTGATGGTATTTAAATAATATCAGTTTAATGACACCAGCAGTTGTTCGATCAACAAAACGCGGAAGATATCCACAAAGGAATGGAAGTAAGGAAGTGAAGGAAGTCGGTGATGAGGCTTGAAATCGAAAGAGGAAGGAGATGGACACAAACACAATGGACAAAAAAATGGCACAAAAAATAATTAGTTTGGTAATGGGTGAAAAACGAAATGTTTCATCATCCTTTATTTAAAACATTGGGTATACCACCCCTCAGGTACTTATTTATTTTCAGAGTATTACGATTGTTTTATGTCAGAGGAGGGAATGTCACAGGTTTTGTGAATGTACTGTTTTATGGATTGAGGCCACGGAATAGAGTTAATGTTCCCAAACCTAATAATGAAGCCTTCAGGAGATTCTTTTGTTATTGTGCTCCCAACATATTTAACCGCCCACCAGCTCACATTACCTCGTTTAAGTCGGTTAGAATATTTTTAAAAGAATTAAAAACATGGCTGTTCTCCGTTACAAATATTGAAGATTATTTTTAACTTTAAGAATAATTTCTGTAACTATGGAATGCATTTGATCAACTAGCGTCGTTGTATAACTTTATTTCCCACTGTTTCCTGGTGTATGATTGTGTGAACACGCTTTAAAATGCAATTTAATATGTAACATGCTGACTCTATTGCAAAATGAATTGTAATATTTTTATTTTGTGGCCTCGCACCAGCCAGTTATATTTGGTAAATTTAAATTATGACAACCCCAACACAGGGTTTCTATTACCCCAGGGGTGTCTGTAGTTCCAAAAATCAATTGTAATCTTGTGTTTTTGTATGTATAAATGGTGGAATAAATACTCCTACTACTACCTTATTGCTGGGGAGGTTTTTCCAACTAACTGGCACCCCTCATTACCCCCACGTACCCATTCCGTATCTTAACCCCTCCTCCGCGCCCACCCTCCTCCTCCCAACCCACCCACTTTCCGCCAACACAAACTTCTACCATTTCTTGGTTATGACGCGCTCCGCTGAAGAAGGCTGGATTCCTTTTTTCCTCCTCCCCAAGCCAGTTACGACAGGCGCTGTTGAGATATGCTTTATGGTCGTTGATTTCTCATTAAAATAGCACGCAAAAAGACACAACCGTCGAAAAAAGTCGTAAATCATTCCTAGCGTTTGCTTGGTTATTATTAAATCGAATTCCAATTATAGGTGTCATACGCGGAAGAATGTGTTTAAAAACTAAAGAGTATATAGTCATCGAATGAGAATTGACGTGAGTGTCATAAAAGTGAAATTAAATACAGAGAATTTCAGTATAAACAGAAAACAATCTAGTGTCTGCTGAGTCATGCAGATAACAGTGATATTTCTTAGGGGAAGTTTGACCTAATGCTAGCTAGAAATTTAGTAGAGGCATTTGTTCATGAAATTTTAGCATTCAACATAAAGTAAAAAATATTTATCAATATATTTTTGTAAGAAGCAGCATTTACATTTTAACGTTATAAGTGTGACTGGGACTGGTAAGGATCTCGTAAAATTTGAAGTACAGTAAGAACTCCTATCGCCCGCAAGCAGTAAGCCAACTCTGCCTTCAGAACAAGATGATGTTTCAGTCGAGGGGAAGAAAATTAATCTTAAGAGCAATGAAAACAGAAACAGCCGGAATGATGAACAGAATAAAAATACTTAGATGAACAAGAAAGTATCGAATGAGCCACAATAATTCCATTCAAGTATTCTACCAGCTGATTGGTAGGTTCTTGGACAATCCCCATTCTGCATCCCAACCTCATAGACATTGTCTCGCTTTTCCTCCTAAGGATGGCCCGTGATTATATCCCTATTCAATTCTTCATATCTACTACCTCCTCTTATTTCGTCCAGATTTCCTATCCTCTTCCTTCCTCTTCCACGCTTCCCCAGTGTTCTCCCCTCTATCACTCTCTTCAACATGCCCTCTCCTCTCAAAACCTCCTCCATCCATCTCTTCTGGCTTCTCCGAATCTCTGCCACAAGCTTCCTCTCCTCTCCGACCATATCCAATACCTCCTCGTTCGTCTTTCTCGCCATCCAGCTAACCTTCTCCATCCTTCTCCAAACCCACATCTCAAACGCCTTAAGTCTACGCACATCCTCCCTTCGCAATGACCAAGTTTCCGACCCATATAGCGCCACGCTCCATATTAAAGTTTTCACCAGCCTCTTCTTTACGTCTCTTCTCAGACCCCCCCTCATCAATTCCCTTCTCTTCGAAAATGCTTCTTTAGCTAGCGAAATTTTGCATCTGATGTCCTTACCACTAAACCCATTCTCCTCCAAAATACTACCCAGATACGTAAACTGCTCAACCTGCTCTATTTTCTGCCCTCCCAACCTTATATTCAGCCCCGCCTTCTTACTTCTAGAAAATCTCATTACTTTCGTTTTCTTGTGATTGATCTTCGTCCCATACTTTTCGCACTGCACCTCTAATGCATTCACCATTGGCTGACTGACTAACCAATGCTTGATCACTGATTTTATCAGCTTCCCTCCTACCATTATTCCTACCTCCTCCTCCCCCCATGCCTCCCTTACCATTTCTTCTGAATACACGTTAAAAAGCAACGGCGATAGTGGGCACCCCTGCCGCACTCCCCGTCCTATCGTGGCCCATCCCGATTCTCCATTGGCTACCCTAACCTGCGCCGTCTGGTTAATATACAAATTCCGAATCAGACGCCTGTCCCTCCAATCGACGCCCTTCCACCACGACAAGGTTGTAGTCCAAGATAAGGGAGCCACAACAATATAAGAGAGGAAAGCAAAGTAACAAAAAAAACACTTGGGCTAAAGAGTCAAGGGGTATGTGGAATAACCACATAAACAGTATGGAAAACAACCAGATAGTGAATATTTCGAGAGATCAATGCCCAGAAAGAAAAAGAAATGCTGGACGACCCAGAAATATATGGAAATAATGGATGAGATGACAATGAAATTGCGAAGAACAGGCTGAAAACCTACAAGAAGAAAAAGAAGAATTTGAGAGCTTAAACAAGCCTACATCTCAAGGAAATTACATGTATGTTCTCGATGTCAATTTTAGGACTTTCCATCGTTCGCTAGGCGTAGTTGAAGCCGCAGTTTAAAATTAAAAGTTCAGGGTGGTTAACCACACAGTCTTCCTCCATCAGTTCTCTTGTCATCAATTTCATCAAAGGAAGTTAAAATATTCTATGGTATATGATTTATTGCCTTGGATAGACGGTTTCTCAATAATTCTGCTACAGAATCACCAAAATTATATGTTCATATTTCTCTTTGTCTATATAAAAATCGAATTGAAGCGAGCCGGGAAGAGCTGGCAAAACATATCTTTACCAGAGAAATTAGCATACTCTGTCAGCTTAAAACAGTAAATTAAATAACTAAATGCTTCAAACGTAGCATGGTAGTTAATGAATTTTAATTGCAAATACTTATTCTATCTAATTACTCAAAGCTCAACCATCACAAAAAATATCAAAGTAAATTTTAAACGAGCAAAGCTAAACGTATTAGCAGCCATGCTCTTAATTAATTTAAAGAGCTACACCGCAACAAATAATTTATAATAATTCAAAGTAAACACAATTTATATAATGCTTTATAAATGTTTAATTAATATACAGCGTGTGTGTGGAAGAGAATTGACAGGAGAGGATGCATCTTGTTACGCGTACTGGAGCTAATACTGGCCTTACTGCTTCACGTTAAGTAGGCTTTGTTTTGGCAGACTGGTAGCTTCACTTTCTAGAGCATAATGTAGGATAATAAATCAGTTAAATCCGCCATTCCACGACCAATCGAGTCCATTCCCTTCGAGATAGGGGACACCTATTTCTGGGAATGATAAAAAGCTGAGATGTTTTGGGGCGAAGGTGAAGAAAGGCTGGAAATGATACAGGCTTTTGCACACATAATCTAATTGAAATAAGCCACCGATGTCTATGAACCTTGATCAAACATTTTAGATTAAGCATGCTTAATTTTTTTCTGTCGAAATCTAGCATCGAATTTCATAATCATTGAGAGGAGCGCACAGTAATCACTTCGAAGCCAAAAAACAGGTTTTAAGAAGAAAGGAAAAAGAAATAATGGGCAGACAAAATAATTATGGGTTACACAATGAAAGCTCTCATGCAAAGGGTGCGAAAGGTACGAGCTGTTAGGTAGCAGGGCTGCGGGGGCCGACCATTAAATTCACCCTCACCTGCTTCCCTGGCGCATATGCTTAAGTGACCCAACCCATATGTACGTATTTTATCGATTTTGTGAGGGTGCATGTGAAATTGAGCGTTCTTGCTTCAAAGTCATTGTAGAAATAATGACGGGAGGATTATTACTGGCATTGATATTCATCCCCATCAACGCATTACTCTAAGAGGCGCCGCAAGGGCGTGAGGCAAGAGGACGTGAGGCGTGTCAGAAAACCAACCTTGAGGAAGAAAGCGAATATGGAGAAGGAATTGGAAGAGGGAATTGACGAAAAGTGAGATTTTTTTCTGCGGATTACTGTCTCTCATCCTTTTTATGTGAATGGGCCTCTAAAATCAGTCTCTTGATTGTGTAGCAGGAAAAGGTGATGTAACTTAAGCTGCTGCTGTCAGAGGTGATGCAACTTCTGCTAAATTTAGCAGATTGATCCATTAAGACACTATAACTTCGTGAATAATTACACGATATAAGAAAATGTTGTCTCGTTCGATCAGGTATATAAATACGATGCGTGCATGACCTTCACTTGGCGCCGCGCAAGAGCAAGACGCGGTATGGAGGTATGCAGCGATAGGCGATCGATTTGGTCGTGGAGAAATATATCCGGAAAACACGCTACACTTATGCGCTAGCGCGTTGATTTTGGCGTCAAACAAAAGATCTTATAGTCAAGATCTGTCCAGTTAGGCAGAAAGCTGGTTTTTTGCCATCAATATATTAAGGAATAAAAAAATAAGAATTAAATTTCAAGTAAAATTCCAGACGAAAGCCCATACTCGCCGAAAAACCCCGAGGAAATGTCCCCAAGTCAGCGTATCTCATCCCAAAGGGCCTCTAATTTACCATAAATCATTCTTTTCGCGACGAAACTATTAAGATGGCTACAATTGCGTCGCAAAGTCGTCTCAGCGCGTCGAAAACAATGGTATATGCATCACAGCCACCGCTAAATATTACCCGCTTACACAAATGTATTCACGAAAACCTACGCCCGTGTCAGCGGCCATTCCAAACGTTTGTTTTAGGCATTAAAAGCGTGTGGTAAGTATGAATTTTCGTACGTTTCTATTTGATACATATTTTCTCTTATTTTGTCGCTTCTTTCAGTTGAAGAGTTGTAGTCCTGGTTTAATGTAACAAAATTACTATATGTGGTCTCTCTATTTGGTTGGATTAACTTAGACATAGTATTACCTCTACTTGTCATTTGAGATCTCAGTCAAGTACCTCATTACACGATTTAATTCTTCAGTTCGGCATGCGTCCGACCTCTTTCAGCCCATCAACAAAGCCTATTTCTTCCCTTTCCCCGCTTACCCAACATTTTCCCTTCTATCATGGTATTCAGCATCTCTCTTCCCTCACCACCTGTTCCAACCACCAACTTTGAATCTTAATAATCTCTTCCAGAAGCTTCCTCTCCTCACCCGCCATTCCTAGTAATCACTCCTTTGTCTCCCTTTACGTTCATTGTGCCATCCATATTCTCCTGCACACCCACATCTTAAACGCCCCATATCAGTGCCCAAGTTCTTCCATATTACAACGCTGTACACCATATTAGAATCTTTTCTAAACACCATTACGCAAGGACCCACCCATCCTCACTTGCGCCGTCTTGAGCCATTAGGTCTCGAATGAGTCTCCTGTTCCTCCAATCTACTCCAATTTTCATCAGTATCATCATCAGCTTATTTGATTCTCTCAGTCAAACAAATTTTTCATAATCGACGAAACGGGTGTGAACTCTTGATTATACCTACTTAAGACTCGTTTCCATGAGTATGCTAATCGCATTCCGATGAGCTTTTCCTTCCCTAAACCCGAACTGGTCGTCACATATGTACTCGTTTACTCCAGTCTATAGCCTTCTATTGATTATTATTTTTAGTATAACTTGTGCCGCAGCCGAAATTAAACTAAAATGTCTATAGTCTTCGAATTCTGATAATTTCCACTTTTTTGGGTTAGGCCACTGACCAGTGTTCATGAAGTCCTCCGGCCCTAATCACTCTAAGTACTATATCACTATCCTATTTTACACATTAGTACAATACTTCGTACTATGCTACACTACCCAGTAGTTGAAAAAAACCTTTGCCTTCAATGTTGTCCTTAATTCTTTAGTAACTCTGATGGATTGATGTATATTCCTGCAGCTTTTCTTGCCTTCATTTTTCGCAGTACTACCTAGACTTCCCTGTTCTGTACCCTTTGATCGCAGATATTTTTCTCTACGGCGCATCACTTAAATATATCCAATCTCGCAAGCCTATTATCTCCGTCATATAGTTCTTCTACGTATTCCCTTCATCAATTATGACTCCGGCCCTTCGCCGTTTGGTCTTCATTTTTTGCGTTGTAAAAGCAGATAAAAATAGGAAAAATAATTCTACATTGACGTTTTTCCTTGGAATTTTCAAAGGAATACGCGAAAAAAGTTTTTCCCCAATCAATGGTGTCATGGCATATTGTTGAATTTAACGGAGAGAATAACCATTGAAAAGTCCTCCGAACAGCTGGGAAAAAATATGCCCAATGAGAGGTCTTGCTAAGTAGACTAGACAACTATTTGACGGCTGTTCATGTACATTTACCTACTTCTTGCGGTACCACCGGCCCGAAATGGCACGAGTAACATGCGATCAGGCTATTGTGCTATAATTGCGCTGTATACGAGGTTTGATGAAAAAATACGCGGAATTTTGCTTAACGTTTACTTCTACTTCAGTTTCGACGGCTTAGTGTACCATGAATTCTTGCTACAAGGTCGCACTGTCAATAAGGAGTAGGTACTACCTGGAAGTGCTATGCCGTTTTTGTGAAGCAATCCTGAAGAAAACGCCTGGATTTAAGGCGTGGACCACTTAACCTTACGATAATGCACCAGCTAACACTGCACTGCTTGCTCGTTGATTTTCGGCCAAAGTCAACAGCGTTCTGATGACTCAGCCTCCGTACTCACCAGACATGGCCCCCCTTCGACTTCTTACAATCCCCGAAGATAAAATGAAAACATGAAAGTGTGACGTTTTACCAATATTGAGGAGACGAAAATCGAAACCATACCGATAAATTGCCTTCCAGAAGTGCTTCGACGATTGTAAAAAGCATTGGAACTATTGTATAGCTTCTGATGGGGACTAATTTTAAGGAAATAGTCTTAATATTGTGTAATACATGAGATTAAAAAAAGCGAAAACTCGGTCTATTTATTCATCAAACCTTGTATGCTTGCGCAGTGTCGAATACACAGTTTCCCGAAATGGCTGAGTTCTATCTTCATTTTAGTCGATGCTCTGACACCACCCTTCCTTTAATAGGCCCGCAATCCGATCATATGAGGAAGATAGCCAAGTTCCATAATGGAAGGCATATTTAGGAACCGTCACAAACACAAAGAACTCTCTCTCTCTACGAGGGTGAGTCGGAAGGAACGATGGGATGGGAAGGAAAGTGCGAGGGATGTTTGGGAAGGTTAGGCAGAGAAGCCAGCGCAGCGGGGGATGAGGTGAAAGTGTTTGGAGGGGTTGAGGATAAACGGACGTGGTGAGACAAAGCCTTCTTAGTAGAAAGAAAAAGAAAAATTAAGCAGACTAAACTCGCTTTCTTCACACTTACGCAGAGTATCGGTAATTTCCGTACATCTCTACAACAAAACAGGGCGGCTGCGATAGAAATCTGAAACTACAACGTTGTTCACCGCTCCGTGCACTGTATAAAACAGTTTCTTGCTGATTAATGCGTTCATCAAAATTTCCTTTTCGGCTAGGATACGTAAAATACCACCTTCATCTAAAGCTTTTTTCGTCTCTTCTTTAATTAATTTTTGTCTCGTACAGCTAACTCTGAAGGTAGGAGATAAAGTTAGGATATGATTGATGAGGACGCTAATTAATTATGCCCCCTCCCCTCCTCCTAACGTCCGAAATGAGGAGACTAACAACTGGAGTTTGTAATCGATATTCTTTCGAGTTAAGATTTGATCGTAACCTTGCGCTTCTCGGCTTTCTAATGTTTTCCTTGATCACAAGAAGCCAAACAAGCGACCCATTCGGACGCAATTTTCGCTTGAAAAATTCATGGGAGGAGTTTCACGTGATTGCAAACATTGAATGCCACTTGAAACTCGTTGAAATTCTTTTCATCATATCTCACGCCATCGCACAGTAATGACGTTCACGAAAGCATGAAATTAATTTATGATTTGACCGTTTCAGAGGGGAAAGGGGCACTTTAAAAAAACGGTTGAAAAACGGATATAATTTTTTAAAAAAGATCATATCAACTTTCTAGGACTACGAGCAGATCGCTAAGTAAGTCGGAGTGTACTTCGCAAGCCAAACTAGACTGATTAAGGTACTAAATAATACCGTGGCGGGAGACGAAAGAAATTTCACATCGACCCGTACGAGACGCAAGCAGACGTAATGAGTTCATTGATATTCACTTTTTGAGATAATTGGTATCCATCCAAAAATTCCATCGCACGAAATTTATCTATTGAGAATATATTAAAAGCTATGCTTCTGTCAAGTATTTTCCGTCAATACGAGATAGAGAATTCATCAAGATGCCGCCAAGAATAAACTAAAAGGTACCTCTGTTTTCGATGAACTGACTGTAAAACTGTTCCATTGAAGTGGACGACTGTGGTAATTATTCGCTTTAATATTTCCCCGTTCCACCGTGCTGTAAAGTTCCATCTATGCACCTCTAATCCATGACTTTAAGGATCTACAAGTAAGAGACGATATGTCTTCACAGCAACTCCTAAGCGCGTGACATCATCATCACCAATAATCAATCAGAAGATTCCTTTTCTGCAGCTTTCCACTCCTCTATCCTCTCTGCCAACCGCTTCGTTCCTACATAATTATTCACCTTGACTTCCTTCATGATTTGCCTAATGTATTTCATCCTTTGTCTTCCACTGTAATTTTATCCATTCATTTCTCCTTCCATTATGGTTTTCATCAGGCCATTGTGTCGCAAAATCTGTCCGGTAAGTTTGCCTCTCCTTCGCAGAATTTTCATTATACTTCTTTTCTCTCCAACTATTCGTAGGACTTAGTTTGTGTTTCCCTCCATCCATTTTGCCTCCACGGTCAAACACGAAAATACAACCGATATTGCCCGGGAAGACTATCTTTCAGCTTCGTCTTTATGACTATAATGGTTTGCGTACCCGAGTTTTTTAATGCAAAAGAGTAAGGGCCTCCTAAAGAAGAAGAAAATGCTCAATCTTCTAATTCAAGGCTTATTAATTCGTACCATTTAAACGATGAACCGCCTTACTTACCTTCCTGTTACTTGTACTTTAGTGCTCAGCGCTAAAGCCCTTGGAGGGCCTTGGCCTCTCCGACAATGTTAGCCCAGTCTTCACGATCTTCTACATGCGTTCTCAATCTTCTCACTCTCATCTTTCTCAGATCATCATCTACATCATCAAACCATCTTTTCCGAGATCTCCCTCTTAATCCTCTACCACCTGGATGTCCTACGCATGTCTCTTTGACCATCCTATCTTCTGGCATTCTCTCAATATGCCCTAATCACCTTAACATTTTATTCCTCATTTCTCAGACTATATTACGTAGATCGTAGAATTCCTCCAGATCTCTGTTCCCCCGTATTTTCCAATGCCTTCATTTACTGCACCAAAAATCTTTCTCAGAACTTTCCTTTCCCATCTTTCAATTAACTCTTCTTTTGCAGTGGTCATGGCCCATGTTTCTGAACCATACATAACCACAGGTCTTATCACCGTTCGATAATCCTTAGTTTTAAAGTTCCGACTGTGGTTATGTGACTTGAGCACCTTCAACAAAGCTCGATAAGCCCTACTGCCTGCCACAATCCTAGCTTTTATTTCTTCTTTCATTTCATCATCTTTTGTCGCCAATGCTCCCAAGTACTTGAGCCTTTTGCAAATATAATTTTTTTCCCATTTAATTTTATAAATTTATCTTCTTTGGATGTACTTTTCCTGGAAGGGAACAAGTGTTGTATTGGCACAGTGCACTCTACGTGCCTTTCTGCCTAACTTTTTCTGCCCCCACCTATTATCTCTCCAGTCCTTCCTCGAGATCCTTGAGTCTTCTTGACATGATATCAACATAGGCTAGGTTTTGAGATACACAGTCGAACAATTTACCACCTAGGTTGCTGACTTCTGTTTTATGTTTACCTTTCTGTTTATAATACTTATTAAATATTGCACCGAAAATCTGTACTTTGAAATGCTTCACCACCATCGTTCCTAAACCATGAGAATGTTTTTTTCGGATACTTTTTCAGAAGCGGATTCCAGCAAGTAAGCGCACAAAAACAGAGCGAGTATCGTCACAACAGTCAGCTAAAGGTTCCTAAAGCAAATATAAAGGGGTCTTGAATAAACTTTGAGTTTTTGTGAATATTGTTTACGAGGAAGGGTTCCATAAAATATTTAACGCTCATAGCGGTTTCGTGAACCGAAAAAGTTTGTAGACCACTAGTTTAGGGTATAGTATGCTCGAAGACCTACGATCAAGATAGTGAGACTGTTAGTAGATCTCATACTTCGGTCATATTCCGCCAATCAAACTCGAACGGCGGTCAAAGTACAAAATAATATACTCATAGCGGAAGACGAGAGAGAAATTTTGACCTCGGCCCACAGCCCGAAACCCGAGACGACCTAATGAGTTTATTCCGATTTGGAAGGGAATTGTCGCGGTATCAGTAGAGTCCATCAGCACGGACGGATACTCCCACCTACCTACACAATCACCCTCCCCCCCCCCAACCCAACCATTCTCCCTCCAACTACCCCTTCTCATCCACCTCCATCCATCTAACCTCCTCAGAAACAGCCTTTCCCCCCTCACTTCCCACTGATTTGCATAATAGCCGATTACCTAATGGCTGCACTTTTGCTCCCCCACTGAAAATTAGACGAAAAAACTGGGCAGGAGAGACGCAGTTTGCATACTGCTTTTCCCCTTTCCCTCCTTTCATATTCCCTCCCCCCCCCCCAAACTCCGGCCCCAATGCAACCAACACCCCCTCATTTTATACCCGCCCAAACCCCCCTCATCCTTCGATAACACTCGGTCATTATTCCCGCTCTAACATGTCCATCTCAAGAAAAAAAAAAAAAAAGCTACCGGTCATTTCTGTGCCTCGATAACAGGAGCTACCCGAGCGAGTCTTCGGCGGCGGTTAGCATGGGTGGTTGGTGCGAGATCGCCAGAGAGTAGTAATTAAAAAAAAATCGCGATTATCGCGGGAGGCGGTCCTCACACGGGAGAGAGCAGTGCATCAAGCCTGACGCCGCTTGCAAACGGTGATTGGACTGGAAGTTGCTTAAGGTGGTTTGAGCTGTTTTTTTTATGTACAGATTTGCGTGAAGCTTTGCATACGTGTCGTTATTAGTAATATCTATAGATAAAAGTGAAAGAACTGCATGTTATCGATTTTGTTTCTCGGCAATTCAATGCTATTTTAACACATAACCTTATGGCACATGACATATACTTTGAAATAATTCGACTACATACGTACATATTTTCTCTCAAACGCAAAATAATACGTTTCTCATTATTATAATGGTTGCTAAGTAATATCAAGGTATCATGCCGAGTAAATAAAAGCGTATTTAGGTATTATTTTCGCTTAAATTTCTAATTCCGCACCGAGTCATAACCATGCTATATTGAAGGCGAAAATTAAAAAAATATATTTCTTGTATCATTTACATTACTGCTAGATGGTGATCTCCACGGTATAAACAAATGTACTTAAGTTAAATGTGGTCCATGATTATTTTCAACTTACTTGAAAAGTTATTATAATGTGCAATCAATGACTCACGATTACCACTCCAGCCACCTTACGACCTAGTTAAGGCCGGCTGGTAATCCAAATCTTTAATTTGGTTAACATCCAAATACTATACTACAAAGGCATAAGTATTAGTACTCACAAAAGAGAAAAGACAAGTAAATATTTTCATCACACTATTCATAAAATATTAAAAACTGAAACCAAAAAGAACCAAACAGGCTAATTTTATTTCTAGAAAACCTATTAATTTATATTGGCTGTATTATATATACTTTTACATGCATCCCAACTTGATGGGAAGAGCCCAAATATCTCTCCTGGGAGCTGGTTCTGGTCTACAATATTTTAAATAAGGAACAGATATTTCTCTATGCTCGGTCTTTGGGATGCTAATTTAATTTTAAAGTTATGGTCGTTTTAACACACGAATGTTGATTTTTATTGTCTCTTGCGAAGCTCAGACCAAGCCGCTTCTTTATTCAATGTTGTGAACAGAAATAATTTCTAGAGTTGACAGAAGCGACTAAATAATATGGATACCATGCGGAAATGGTACGTTCAAAAATTATTTCTTTCCACGCACCACATGTGATAATGCATCAAGAGAAAAAAGCTTTTCCGCGTGCAGAAGAATGAACCACACTCACACACAATGATGCGTGAGTGTGGCTCTCGTTAGGCGGCATCTGGATCATGCCACGAGTCTGAATCAGGGACCTTCCTAAGAACGGATGTAAACTCTTGTCGGCCTTTCCACCGGGTGATGCCCTCCATATCTACCGACGTTACGAAAAGAGACTTTCTTTTTCATCAAGGGTGGGATGATGTTTCCTTCTTTCGCGTTATCGTATTGTTATCCAAAATGCAAACCGCTGTAGAGAGGCAATTCTCAGAGGTAAGACCCTAAAAACACTTTCCATAGATTAAAAATTGTGATTAAAAGCACCTGAAAATGTTTAAGTTGGTTAGATCGAGGTTATTCCCTAGTCACAATAGAGACCGTATTCGAAACTTATTTTTTTAAATTTCAGCAGCTGTAAGAAGCGTGAAGTACATATTGTGATATTAATGGCGCAAAAATATTGTATTGCATGACTGAAATTCTAAGTAATAAACTAAATATGCATTCATAAATCATTAACTTGACTCATTTTTTTCTAGCCGTGCGCTGAATACGCTATCGCAACCGAAGTTTGCTTGGTGATTCTGTACAAATTACGGCGGTGAGTTATTGATTTCTTTCAAAAAAAAACAGTAGAGGATAAATACAAACTGCACATTGTTAAATTTATGACTAAAACCACTTTTGGAAACGCCGGCAGATATGGAGAACATCACTCAGTGGGAACCCCGAAAAAACCGTAATTCGCTGGGAAAGTATAAAATCTTTCACCTTGCTAAGAACGAATTAATTGAGCTTGAAAATTACACAGTGCTATAAGCAAGAAAGGGTAAAACATGGAGAAATATAGTATTTCTTTCTATTAAAAATGCCATTATGGCGAAAAACTGCTTTTAAAAATGCTAATTTCCACAGGTAAATACTAATAAAATTTAGGTACCCGACCATCTTTTTATTAGCTTGTATTGCTCACAACGCGTTTAATGATTTACGCAATTTTCCACTGTATACTTGGGGCAAAGCGTTAGGCATCTGCTATAGAAGCCATTTTTAATTTAGCAGTAATTCAAATTACGGATTTGAACATCAAATTCAACAGCAGATGCTTGACGCTTGGAATTTGCCCAAACTGTACACGTATAAATGGCGTAAATTGATTAAACGCATTGTGTTAGTCTTTATATTTCAAATAAACGGTGGACAAAACAAAACTTTCTTTTTTCATTCCAAAAACATTTACACTATTCCACGAAATCTCACCAAAAACTGTCAATCATATAGTAATCCAAACACGTTGCAGTTGTCTCTATGTATATTTGAACGACTTCCATTCTACATCTATGGAGACGAAGGGGAAGGCTCTCCGAACTCATTTCATCTGGATCGCTATCCTTCGATCGGCGTAAACATTAGGTATCCCCGACTTTTTGCAACCGCGTCAGTCCTCTCCGTAGCGCGCGCACAAACCACTCGTGATCTCCACCATCGCGGCCATTCGTCAGCGCCGCGGCAACCGTCGCGTCGCGGGGCAGCGGCGTCATTTGCCCGAGTCGCCGTAATTGATTCTCTTCCTACCCACCTCTCCCACCTCCCTCCCCCCTCTCGCCTCTTTAAAGCCTATGAAATATTGGAAGGCGTTCCTCGCGCCGTCGATCTTCACCCATGGGTGAAAGTCGGCGTCCGCCGCATATGTTGTCGGCCAGCTGAGGTCATTAGGGCGGACCGAAGGAGCGGGAAACAAAAAGGGGAGCGACTCAAAAGGAGCGAATGAGGAGTGAAGTGAATTAGGTGACGAGGGACGGAGATGGAGAGAAACCCGGCGCTTTAGCAGCCCAAGCCATTATGGATTATGGCAGCCTATTTTTATCTTGGGCCCTCGGGCTAAGTGATCCCGATCATTATTTCGCGATGTTTTTTGGTACATCGCTTGCTGTATCCCTCATCCTACACGCCCTAAAACTCTGTGATGAATTTCCAAGCACTGCGAAACGCACAAATTATATATTGCGCGGTCACGCGTACAGGTTAGTCGTTCTAAGGTGACAATATTGGGTTAATCCCCCGAGGCATTGACTAGGTAAATGAAAAAACAGAAAAGAAGTACCAGATGGATTGGGCACACCCTGAGGCACAATGGGTTTGTGTAGAATAAAATTGAAGGTAAGAAACTGTTTCGGGTGTAACTTTGTGGAAGCTTTTCATAATAGGAAGGTTAGATGAATTTTCAGCACAGCTTTTCCACATGAACTTTTATTTTTCGCGACCATAGTTTCGTTACAGAGTGACCTGAAGATGTTACTCTGTAACGAAACCATGGTCGTGAAAATAAAACTACATCTGGAAAAGGCTGTGCTGAAAATTCATCTAACTTTCCTACTAAAATTGAAGGAAAAATTTAGGGAACTACCAGGGAGTAAGGGAACTAGCATTAGGTAGGGAAAAATGGAAGTCTGCACTTAACGAATCTTAGGATTGAACGACCAACGTTCGACCAACGACCAATGATGGAAACCGATGGTAATACGTTCACCTATCGATTACGTGCACATCAACTAACTTGACGCACTATTCAAATCCCGGGTTATCAGGTTTCATCAACCTTATGCAAAAGGTTAGATCACCTCGCGGTTATCGTTAACCAGACATAATATAACCGGGCCCCATTTATTTCTTCCCTACGAAATGAGAAGGGGTATTAAAAGCTAACTGAAAAATTCTTTCAACCAAAACCATCATCTCGATGTCTGCCAAAAACCTCAATCCGTTTCCCAACACCCGCCTCCCCCCAACCACACACTCACACACACAAAACACGCCCCAAACCCCTCCACTCCCTTAAAACTTCGCCTCGCCGCCTCCAACAGCTCCCGACTTCCTCACCAGCCCCCCCACCCCCTCCCACTCCCCCCCCTCTTCCAAAGCCATTCGCACACCCTCCCTTCCCCTCCTTTACATTTTTATGTTCGACTCAGCCTGGTCAGGGAGTGTGGGGGTGGTGACATGGCGGGGGGAGGAACATCCGGTAGCCCCGCGAGATGCTATCTTTCCCTCCGCAGTTACTCCGAAGGGCAAGCCTACCGAATCTATCTAGAAAGGTGGAAGGGGAGGGTGGGGAAGGGGTGGGTTATGAAGGTGGATGGGGGAGGAGGAGGGAAGTGAAAACGAAGTCAGTCTACCGTTTATTCCCCAGCCCTCCCACCCTTCTTGTCTCTCTCCTCCCTCACATGTCTCTACCCTTACCTCCCTCGCCTTCTCCTCATTGAACTGCGTTCGTTCGAAATGCACTCTGGAACAGTGTGAAACAGGCTCGTTGGCTCCACCGTAAAAGGACATAAATGTCATTTACTCATATTCTGGATTCTTATGGAACAACAGATCCTCTAATTGATTTAACAAAATGCTACGTTTCCACGCTATTTTTCTCGCAAATTGATCTTGAAATTACTTGGTGTTAATGCGGCAGTGGGATAAACACTGGGAAAAATAGTATTTTTCTATCTAATATACATGACGTTCTCACGAAAAACTGATGATAAAAAGCGAAAACTAACGGGAAAATGATTTAAAATAAAATATATGAATTTTTTTATTTATTAGCTATTTACTGCGATAGATGAAGTAAAAATGTGGTAATTACATAGAAATGGCGCTGCAGTCAGCATCTACAGGGAAAAAGTGTTCATTACAAATATATTCGTGGAATAATATACATATTTTCCATCTTTTTGTTGGTTTTCAATAACTAACGCCTGTCATCAGCAGAAGAAAGATTTTTAAAGCATTTAAACAAAAAGTTGGAATTTAGTAGTTGTTTTGATTCACACAGTCGCGGTGGTACCTCCTTAATGCGTCTGCAATATGCATAATTTTTTAAAGGTATTTGTATGGGAAGTTTATATAATTATATGTCCAGAACTAAATTTAAGCTGACAAAGAACGTCCTTCCATAAAAATATCTCTTCTCAAAAACTACGCGCACTCTGCGGCATCAGTAGGTACACTATGTCATCGGGAATATAGCGTATTATGTCACGGAACGGTATTTCTCCGACGTGTTTTCATAATATTTTCAGTTGATAAATTTTATAAGTTGAAAAAATTGTTTTTATTTTCTACGTGAAAGACAACGAACTGGTATGACTTAATCTCTACCGTCGAAATTTACGTAGAACAAAGATGCAAGACCGTGTAGTGACGAGAGACGTCGTTTTAGATCACGTGACTATTTAAAAATTTTGATTGCGCTTGACACGTTTGAATATGGATTATATATTTGAGGCAATAGGAAAAGTTTCTATCCTGAATACGACTCAAATATGATGAACAGATTTTATGCATGCTCCCCTTTAGTCAACGACTGGGAGAGCAGTATTTAGGGTGTTACAAAAAAATAAGTAGGTATATAACTATAGGTATGGTTTGCATATCCATTTATACTATGGAGTGAAAATCTGACACGAATTTTGCTTGAAAATTTTTGCGAGGGTGCAACAGTTTTTAGTCAATTGAGCTTTGAAAATTGGAAAAAAAAAAAGGACGCTGAAGTGATGAAGCGAACGCAAGCTCACATTAACGTCGCCCAGCAATCAATTCTAAGAATCTATCACTGGCAACAAGTATTTATTGTGATAATTAGTCGTATTTTTTATTCTTCCCTCCAGCCTAGGACTAATGTCTCAAAATCATCCTACTCCTGTAACGAACGCTTTTTTCTTTATAAACATACCTATCACTAGGGAACTAAGAACTACATGACAATAGATTGACAAAATATGTAAACCAATGGATAAATAAAAGTGAAAAAATGTACTTATAAATAAGAGACATGTGTTAACAAATAATTGAGAGACAAAATGGATTAATAAATAAATAGACACAACATGCGTTAATAAATAAATACGTGACAAAATACATTAACAAATAAAAGGGGCACATTGTGTTAATAAAAAATAAATGTGACAAATTGTGTAAACAAATTAGTAAATAAAAGAGACAACATGTGTTAACAAATAAAAAAGTGACAAAATATGCTGATAAATAAATGAATAACAGTGCTTTGAGTTATTAACGCACGAACTGCCAGTTCACAAACTTGACATACGACAGAATGACGCCCCGCATTAAGTTATTTGTCCACTAAACCTCGTCAATTTCATGCATAATTGGCTGTATTTTAAAGTAATTCTCCTGTGATCGTTGGCAGATAATGTTGTTTCGAGTCTTTGAGGAATTCATGCGTCCAAAAGACGAACTATTACGAGTGTTATCCACCATGTGCGTAACTGACACTGCAAGGAAAAAGGAAATATTTCTCGAATAAGCGGCACAATATTAGGTACTATCAATTTGCTTACATATTATAGAAATAGCTTTTGATTACAACAACACCGCATGAATCACTACAAAGTCCACCAAGTTTGCTGGAAATGTTGACTTTATTGAACATTTTAAGATACTTGATCGAATTCTTGGAACTTGGGAGACACGGGTTTTCGTACTGCGATCAGTCTAAAAATACAAAATTATGATTCTGATATAATAAGGAATAAAATTAGCCATAAGGGGGCACTTTTTTTTCACCACTCCAACGGTCGGCTTCCCTCCAAGTCCATTGATGCTCGTCTCTTTGGTACAAATGCAGACCTCAAAAAATCAATTTCTTACAAACATTTCAACTAAGCACTATTCAATTGAGTTCAATTCAATTCACACAATTCAATTTAAAAACATCACTTATTTTATCAAATGAAGTCGGAATTGATTAAAATATAGCCTACTCTTTTGGTAATACGAAATATAAAATAAAACTGAATATTTTTTGGATTCTTTTACGATTGAAATTCTTATAATTCTACTATGATATTTTCAAAGAGTTTGAAGAGTAAAATATTAGCTGAAAACTAAAATAAATTTTTTTTTGCCTTAAATACTCTTTTGTTTTTTTGGTAGTCTCATAGAAATAAATATTTTGGCATATGAGTCTATCTTGGCTCTGAATTAACATTCTTGCTTCAATGGCCAATGAATGAAAAAAAAGTCTCGTATAAACTGGAGACAATGATGATAATAAATGTCGTAACAACATAGCAGCCATACAAAGAGCATAAATTTACTTCGACCACCAATATTCCGCGTCCCTTTAAAGTGAACTCTTCATGCTATCGTAATTGTACAGTGGATGGGACTGACTGTGATATACAATGTCTGACGGAAGGTTTCACATTAAGTCAATTGATTAGCTTGACCTGGTAAAACTGCAGGCATTCAAATAACCGGGTGATAAAGCAAAAGCGTCACTTCGATCTCAACGAAATTTTTGGTGATTCAATCAAGGCAAAAATAAATACTTATTTTACATAACCAATAATATCGGACTTATAGCATTAGTCTTTTTAATAATTACGTGGTATGAAATAGACATCAATTACTGAATAACCCTGCAGTTGAAGTCATAAAAATCCTACTTTGACGATTTAACAGTTTGTTGCGGGAAAATATCAGCTGAAAGAATACTAGCAAAGTTTTTGCCTGCAGTAGGTTTTTTGTTTTAATTTCGTAACTTATTCGGAATTCACGTCAAAACCATTTGAAGTAGGAGTGCATATTTTCATTTATTGTGGGTGTCACTTAAAAGACCAGAGAAAGATGAAATTGTTGCGCAAAACGTAAACTATAGCGCAAATATAAAACAAATTGCACGCCTTGGTACATCCGCAGTATAATAACCCAGTTATATGGAAAAGGCGTCACGTGAATGTTGAAAGGAGGACTTTGATTATCCAATAGATGCCGAAAAAATAGCATTGAATGCAGCTAATAAAATTAAGCCTACAAAACTTGACGGTTTTTCTTTACAAATTGCGAAACAATAAGAAGATATCAATGCGTGTATAATTCTACCAGTGAAATCCTTATTTTTCCACTTTGATGCCATCGCTTTAAAAGTCATTGTTTTTTAATTAGAGCTTTTTTATACTTCACTTGCTGCAACATTTTCGGAACATGAATCAAAAATATTTAAACGTAGTATTGCGTTTTTGATCTTAGAAGAGAGTTCAACTTTAACGGCCGAAAAGTAACGATAGAAATGACTAGGGATGAAGCTGACACTGTGTTGCATACTAACAGCATGTCAAAGAAAAGTCACTGAATAACTCTTACTTAAAAGTCACTGCGAGATAATGAAGTTCACGTTATAACGTCTCAAACGCTGTACCAGCGCAACACGTGTAATTTATATCAATTTACCCGTCGCGCCGTACTTCCTTGGCAAATTATAGGTTTGATACCATTAATATTGAAAAGTTTTGCAGTCAATGCAATAGATACTTCCCACTCTATGAGCCCATGTTTCTAATAAATAGGAATGAAAATTTAGTCCCAGTTTTAATTTGTTTCTTCAGCCATTCCGTATAAGAGTATTTATACTATTCATTCGATGATGTAGGTAGCTAAAATCTCGTGTACAAATAATTTCAGTTAATTTTTCAGCTTTTCTAATTATTTTTTTAAAGCAAAATAAGGCATTTTTATATATATTACAAATTTAAAAACAAGAACAAGAAAAATAAAAAAATAATCAATTAGTCCTGCTATAAATATTTGGAAAAAGCACAAAAAACAGTAGGAATTTTAATTTACCTACAGATTTTTTCAGTAAATTACAACCTCATTTGGAAACTATCCCAAAAGAAGTGTTATAGTAGGAAGAATTAGTTTTATTTTTGAAGTATTTCGTAATACATAATTGAAATTCTTTCGTTTCAAACTTCCACGTTTCATGATAAAAAATTATAAACTTAAAATGCCTCAAAGGCAACGAACAAGAAATTTCTTCCGTATTTATAATGAAATAGCATACATAATAGTACACTACTTGGACAGAAATGTTGTTGAGGATTCCCAGAGATTTATCAGGCGTGAATTTGGAGGATAAATTTATGTCCATAATATCCCACAAATTCATAAGCTTTCTAATGCGAACATGCTACAAGATTTGCGATGCTGATGTCCGATGGGATTTCGAGACAAATTGTGTGTCCAAGCTCATTTCTCGCAGTTTTTGGACACATTTAGAAGAGCCAACGCCACCAAAAAATACATCTTTATTGGAGGAGCTATAGACCAAAAATTCTCGAGTTCTCAGCTTGAGGACATTAAAATTTACCAATTACTCTTCAAGGTAATGGTTCATTCCGATTAAATGCAGAGACGCAGTCAATACTATACAATAGACGTATTTAGACAGAATGTAAAATGATGCGAATAGAGAGCAACTAAAACTTAAGTTTTACCTTGAATCCTTTTGGGGAAAGTCTCAACGTTATGAGATCTATCAAAATAAAAAGTAGTCCATTACGGCCTGTTAAAAGGCAAATGACTGAAGGAGATGATATAAGTTGAGTTACACAACGTATATTGAAGTATTAAGAGGTACTTAGGCATTTCTTTAAAGCTAGCCCCGGTAGGATAGTTCCTTACAATTAATTCCCATTTATGTCACAGGCTCTCACACCTTGAGAACGGTATGATAATAGTAGGACATAGCAGTTTTTCAGACCTATTTTTCGTTGGAGATTGCTCCAACAGGAATCAAGATATTGGAAAGCGGAATTCTGTATTTAAAAGATAAAAGATCATACTATTACTCTATAATCTAAGAATTTAAATAATAAGCCTAGTTGAAAATATACCTCGATGCAAAAATAGACCTTTTTTATCAATTATTGTGAGATAGAGGGGCCATGTTTTCACTTTCTTATTCTAGGATACAACTATCAATTAGTTAGTCTGTTGAATCCTTGAAAATGACTGTTTTCCATTGGTGATATGTAAGTGAGGGTGCAGGCAAATAGCATAACAACCAGCATTCGCCGCAACATTAAAGGAATAAGGTAGATTGTCGCCATACTCAACTACTCGATTCGTAATAATTTCATAAAAAAGAAAATAAAAACGACCCTTAATTGCGCGATACTTAAAATTTTAACAAATATGGTACAGGTGTTTCCCATTTACAGAGAAACAAAAATTATCAAAGCATTTTCACTTCGTCAGTGATCTTTTTTGGGAGGGAAAGTTGCTCTCAAATAAATCAACAGTAGGTCCATAAAAGAGAATGTTTCAGCACCCTGAAATCGCCATAATAAATCCACCTAAGCCGGGAATAAGGCCACAGACCTTTAAATAACCGGGCCAATGGCAGACCGCCCCGCTAAATCACATCCCAATTTGAGGAGGAATAAAGGGATATTATGCCTTAGATATTATGCCCTTACGGTCCATCAAGTAAGGCAACGCAACGAAAAAGGTTCAAACTCATGCGTTGCGGCTTCAAAGAATATATTATTGGCACAAAAACCTTGTTTTAAATCACTGAAGTTCTCAATAATTAACAAAATATACACATATTAGGTTTGAATGTGACTAATTTTATCATGCCGTACGCTTAAAACGCCTTGACAACCGCAGAGTGTTTTGCTATTTTGTACAAATTAATACGGTAAGAAATAAATTTATTTTTTTAACAGTTGAGAAAACATACAAATACGAAAATCACTCCATTAAATTTCTGGCACGATCTATGCGATCTATGGCGCGATCTAGACTCAGGAGAGCATTGACGTACCACATTCCATGGAAAACGGCTGGTATTTTTGTAAAACATCTCGAAAAGCATCAACTGATATGTTGGAATCATGGAAGTAACTGATATGTTGGAATCATGGAAGTGGTGAGATACTTTTCTTTATGGTAGGGAAAATTTATTGAATGCTATGTTAAGTGATATCTCGCTCATACTACTACTACTTAAGCCGAGCTAAGCTACCTTAACGATGATGCCGTAACTCGGCATTATGAAGATCATCATGCCCCTGAACAAATTTCAACCATTTTTGAACTGCGTCAGATCGCATAGACTTGTTTGTTTGTGTCCATGTATACTCTCGTAACTGGGATGACATGAGCGCGAAGGGGGAATAACCGTTGTTCAGACAAACACAAAATGTGGCACACAATGTTTCAGGAAACACATAAGACGTTACAATTGGGTTAATATAATAAAGGTAATGACTCCTATAGCCGTTAAATTTACAGCACTCATTACCTTTAGTATACAGATTTAGCCATTAGAGGTCAATTCCTTACAATTAGGTTAAATTCGAAAAAATACGCAGATACATCGTTTTCACCGGCAGTCGCAGGTCGGTGACTCAACCTCCCTCATGCCCTCTCCATGATATGTCCCATCGTTCAGTAAGTTTCAACTGAATTAATTTACCTGAAATAATGTTTTAACAGAATGCATTGGTAAGCTTTCCTCAAATGAAACAACATAGGAGACATCTTAAAGCATGAACAAGGGTAATGTTTAACATTTAAAAATTTATTTAAGCTGGTAGGATGTTATTTTATATGATTACATCTAAGTTCCTCTCTCCATGATGGAAGAATTTTCAAGAAAAGAAACCATTTAGAGTCAACTATGTCCCTACATCATAAAGAATAAGGCAGTAGAAAGTCAATGATTGCATTAGGGAGTATGTTATCTACTTTGCATTTAATGCAATGATATTCAACGTTTTTCTTATTAATCGCGGGTTTATTTATGATTTTAATAAAACATTACGTATCAAAGGAAAACAGTTTCTTCACCATTATGTAAAATTTCGAGGGATAGAAATTGATTTTTTAATTATACTCTTTCAAACAAAAGATTGCTGGTATTTGACAAAGCATTTCTCGAAGTTAGGGGAAAGCATTTAAATTTATATGACTAACAGCTGATAGATTTCAACCTAAAGATAATATTTTATTTTCTACCCCTTCCACCGTTAGTTAACAAACATTTCTTAAATGGTTGGAAACGATAATTTAAGTTACTAGATTGATTAAAAACCTGCAAAAGTTCATATTTTTTGTAGTTTTCATAAATTCATTTAGTGTTGAGTAAAAATTGCTTAAAATAAAATGGCACTTTTACCAGCCGATGGCACTCAGTATGCAAACAAACAAAACATTTGCTCTTCTCTCCCAAGGGCACTACTCGCAGCAGCTGGGACCATGATTTTATCTATCCGTTTTTTTTCATTCAGATTGGACCCCCGTTTTGATCTAACACCTCTAATAATTCCAAATCAGGACTCAACTACAGTTTACGTTGCAGCAGGTCGTCAAACCATTCACGAGGTTAACCTGGCTGAACACTTCGCACAACGTATACTTATAAACAAGATTTATACTACTTTATTCAAAACTTAACTAAAGTTCCAGACACGCAGAATATATGGCGTTCAACTCCGAACGTCGTGCGATCTTCAACACGCAAATGTATTAACCAAAAAGTGCCTAGAGACCGTGGAAGTGTCCGAAAATTATGAAAAACGGATGTATCTACTACCATACCAAATATTGAAATGCTATTTCTATAAATCTGAAAGGTAACCAGTTTAGTCAGACTTAGTCATTAATTTAGTCAGACGGATTTATTTCAAAAACTTAGATCGCCTACGGTACCGCAATCCTCTAGAACTGAGAAATTACTTTTGGCCGAATAATAATGCCGAAGAAAAATGCATTCAGGGAATGAAAAACAAGCATTCAAAGCCCAAGAACCAGACCACATCTTAAGAACATGGTGAAAGTCTAATATCCACAAAACATACGTTGTCAAACAAACAAAACACTCACTTTCGATACCTAAATTTATGAAGGCACTACAGTGCATCGGTGATTGCACCATGCAGGTAAAATAAAAGAGTATGAGTCCCGCCGTGATAGATTTAAAGGCTCATTTTCCTCACCTTCGTCCCACGATCACAACAATGTCTAGGGTGACAGCAAAAACAATTGGCTCTTACACATGCCATTACTAGAACCAGCTTCAACCATCACACATCTTCAACCAATACTTGGAATGTATTTACAATTTCACACAGTAACGTAATCACAAGATAAGTCCCTACAGTTCCTCCCAACCATGAATTCTGAGGACAAGAATTTCATATTTATAAAGCTTTAACAAAATTGAAATGTATATCTTCAGGAAACCGTACGGTATCTTGCAAAGCAGCATAAGGATATCTAGCAAAAATATGAGATATGAAGTTATGACAGCATATTATGAAGTATAGGACCTTGCTATAAGTTATTCACGCGTCATAAAAATTTACCACTTATTTGACGTTTGACGGACCTAGATGGATGGCAAAAATATTCATCATTCCTTTGAAATATTTATTGATTTCTACTTAACTCTTCCGATGTCTCATATGGTACCTAATGGGAAAAAACAAGAGCGATAACTCATTTGAAGTTATTTGTGATTTTCTGCACATTTAAACATCTGCACAACGTTAACGGCGGTAATTACAACAGATGAAGGAAATTGCAGCATACGCTTCAAATCTAAGACTAAAATATTGTAATATTTCTGTCCAAGTCCAAGATAAATGCAGAGATAAATTAAAACCACACTGAACTTCTCAATTTTTCGGCTTTGATTGTTGCCAGATTCAAATATGAGAGCCCTTCCGTATTATATCCAATTACATTCTCAAATGAACATATCCCTAGTCTTTACAGCGAAAATCCTTACAATAGTGCTTACTTGCAGGTCCTTCAAGAAGTCAGCCACCCGTGATAAAAAAAATTCCTAGCTCATACACATTTGTCCGTCTTCGTTCTTCGAAATTCAACTCGGGTCTACGAGTAATCGCTAACAGGGTGCTGATGCAAGATTTTAGCAAATAAAATCCCCGATTGACTATTGCCTTATAAACTCCTCACAAGTACTTGGGAGACATCAAGGATGGTATGCACAAATTTTACATAAAAATAATGGGACAAGCCAGGTAGGTAAGATGCATCGCCAGTATTTACAAACTTCTCCTCCTTAATTGTAACACTATTTTTTTTATTCACACATAATTTTATCCTCATTCAAAGAAAAGAAGCCATTTACTAAAACGATGATAGATTATTAAAGTTGAAAAGCGCTTCCGTATTACCCAAGAGATTCTTAATTTAAAGATTAGACTTAACTCGGTGGAATTTCTATCAGCAATTATACATAAACTTACAGATCTTCGCATGATTGCCAATTTAACTTGCATTCCTCTATTTCAGCAATTCCTTCCGCTTCCTGGTTAGCAACTCAACGGAGCACCAGGGGTAAAGAATTTTTGAGAGAGAGAAGGGACGGCTCATCTTCAGGAACTACAGAGGCCCTTTCATAAGGCTATCAACATAAATAACAAAATTGGCGATTTTACGGACTATCTAAAAGCTATTTCACATGAGCTTAACTGTGAAATAGGTCAGTATATAATTCCATTTATGAGATTGAACAGAACAAAGTATCGGCCTCGGGAAATTGACAGCCTGACTGACCTCAACCATTCGAACCTTTAACAGTTCTCTCTAATAGAACCAGTGACAGCAAATATATCAATTACAATATTACGAGACCATCCCAGATATAGTAAGTAACAACATAGCAGAAAAAATGGGAAAATTAAGGTCATTTAGTAATAATAAGGTAAGAATATTTTATTTCGGACCCTAGAAACAATGCCATCGACTTAAACTATCTATTTTACAACCTATCCAATCCGGCACTTTCTTTTGCATTAATCTCTGATAATCAGCATATTTATCATTGAGTAAATCGCAATTGGGTAAAACAATGGCAATGGTGGCAATGACAAAATGGGACTTATATTATTACGTTCTTGCTTTCAGTTACATTGATTGTATTTTGTAAGCGCGAGCTTTCGCCGACGCTCCTGCCGGCTTCGTCAGGCAGAAGGGTCGGCGAAAGATCGCGCTTTAAAAATACAATCAATGTAACCGAAAGCAAGAACATAAAATCATGCAACACACTGAAAATCTAATATAAAATCTAATATCAAAACTGACTTGACTCTACGGGGACGAAAATTTCGCAAAAACGAAGATATTCGAAAACTTATGATATTGCTTGTTTACGTAGAATTTACAATAATTAAGTCACATTTGATAAGAAATGACACCTGCATAGCTCTAATGACAAAAATACCATAAAAATATTTTAAATGATATAATTTACCAAAACAATGAATGGATGAGAAAAATATCAAATAAAAAATAACAACAGAAAATTAAATTAAGATTTTGTCACAATTATTTTTTACATCTCTTCCTAAATGAAAGAACAGTGTTGTGAAAGGGCGGACTGTTGAAATCAAATAGTTCATCAGGCGGACTGTTTTGCTCTTTGATTCCTCTGTTGACAGTGAAAACTTAGTAGAATAAAATTAAAATTTTGTCCTTCGTTGATTTAACTTGTGAGGATGATCGCTGTTACCGATGTAACTCCGCTTTTCCATTCCTAATGTGCATTGAACAAACTTCGATAGCCGTAGGATCTCCCAAAACGTGAATGGATCAAAGATGGAATGGGCAGTGGATGACACGAAAGCGTGCGTGTATGATTAAGTCGGGAAGTAAGTGCTTAAAAGCAGCGGCACCGATGGGGACGCGTCTTCCACGGGGCGGCCACCGGCCAGTCGCCGGGGCGTCGGCCGGGAGAGCGGAGGCCGCTGGCGGCGATACTTCGCCGAGAAATGGACAGGGATCGCCTCGGAGGCTGTGATGGCTACCGGAGTTGACTCATCTAAAAAAATACTGTTATCAGTCGACCGGAGTCCAGCTGTTTCACTGTCACCGAAAGGGATAAATATTTCTCACGACATTTAGTTCAAAACGCGAGCTTTGAGCGGAACAGGGCATTTTTATTCAGGGAAATGTAACCGCGAGCGTTTACGCATAAATTTGAATACATCACAATGGAAGGGCATTAGCAGTGCAAATGACGACGCAACTTTTCGTCCGAAGGAGCCCAGCGGTGTGCGACGACTCAATACTAAATTTTTTAATTGCGCATATTATAATGGTGAATTGTTAAAGCTTCTTTGATACGCGCTTTTCTTCAACGCTGTTATTTTATAACTAGATTATAATATATTAAGTTGATTTTTGCAGTTCAGTTTTTCTTATACTAAAATCAAATAAAAAACTAGAAATGCCGCGGCAATTAATACGTCGGCATCACCTGATAAAGGCAACAAGAACGGGAATTTTGCAAAATAATACAAGTTATGCTAACAATAAGTGTTGGATTCCCAATAGTATTTCATTTAATGTTGCGCAAAGAACGTTCAATGTAATCGACGGTAAATGACGCCCTTAAATTCTGAGCTAAGGTAATTCCGTCACAGATTATCTTACCATAATACCTATAGTAAAGTATCAAATATATATATATATATATATATATACATGTTATCCTAGACTTTCGGAGAGATATAGTAGGGCAGTCATAGACATAATCCTTTCAGAATAACGCCAGAAAATGGATAGTAAGGAAGTAAATATCAGTTTTCCACAAAAGTGTCGATTTAAAATGATTTTATGTGAATTCCTAGCTGAGGCCTTTCTCTTCAAAAATAACTAAAAAGGGATTTCAAATTTTTCATGCCTTACTCATGGATATAATAATAAATGCCGATGAAAGCCATTTGATACATAAGTTTGGGAACATATTTATGCAACAAATTGACATTGAAATAACCCGCATTCTCTTTTCTCGCCGGATACGCATGATAATTCATTGTTTGAAAGTAAGCAAAAGTAACTCTTCATTTCCCCGGCAAAAGGGATTCAACGAAGAGGCGGAGACCTAGCCAGAGCATAAAGACGCAAATATTCCATTAACATCAGTTTAATATTGCTTATCCCATGCTTCATGCATATTTGAAAACGTTGGATTTTAAAAAACTGATTTTTTCAAATCTCGTAGCCACAATGGTAGACGAGAATTTCCGTGCACATATGATGCATGCATATCTGTATATAGCCATGTGGTTACATATGATGGGCGGAGTGGGACTAGGTCTAAGTGTTATAAGTTGAGGCTGCTGAAAAGATTATTCATCGTAAATTCAGGCCCAGTTTTATGTAGTATGGTTAACGTTACACGCAGCAGTATGAGGTAGCCTTTTCGTAAACTTTATGCCAACAGAGTGCTCGGATTTTATATTTCATTGCAGGCAGTCAGTTAGTTGATGGGAGCGTCATAAATAAGAGAAAGTATTAACTTCGGTAAATATACCAAGGAAATATTAAAATAGGGATTGTAAAACCAGGCTCAAGGTTGTATTAATATTTTTTAGCTCATGTCTAAAGAATAAAACCTATACTCATGTCGTCGTTTTATCCCCGTATTTCGTTATTCCCGGAAGACTTAATTTAACAAATATTTAAATTGTAGCATGTTTAGTAATACTTTAAAGTTAAAACTTACTTCGAGTCATAATAGAAGTATTAACCCCATTGTAATCATGACTTAGACCAGGACTATATAAAACTCCCAAACCCGGGTTCAACTTGAAATCTACTAATACGGCTGTTAAATGAGTGTGTTTTACCACTAAGTCCACATATCAGAAATTTCTTCCACGCAGTGTAAGAGTGAAGAAAAAATATAACAAGAACAAGAACTTCAACTATAAAACTGTCATATTAAATAAATATTAATATATTCACAACTTCCCTGAGTAGCAATAAAATCAAAAATATTAAGTGAGAGTTTAAAGGGCATCAATTCTCATTACAGGAAAATAAAAGGGAAAAAACATGGACTTCGTACACGGAAGTTCATGTTCTTTTTGTATGCCATCATGAGATAATATTCTGAATTATTTAGTCGAAATCAAAAAAGTCAAAAACGCAAAGACTTAACACAACATGCCATTTTAGTGATAGCGGAAATGCATTGTTGTAATTAATGCACTGAGAGTAGTAGAACCATAAAATTAATCTTGCCGGAAGAAGATTATTTAGAACCAGAGTCCTCAACCTGGCGGTTTGTTTGCAAGACAAAAATATCATCTTGTACTAAAACAGAAGGCTTTGATGTTTACATGCGTTCAGGTTAAGAGCCAGTTTCATTCCTAGCACTACCTATGATTTGGTGGAAAGTGCTAAGAGTAGATTTTAACAGGGCGTGTACCAAATTACGGATACCAACATGAATATTTCGGACATGTACCTGAGAATCTTCGGTCAACAAGCAAACACACAACTCAAACCCTTAGCCACTTTCGAAGATAATTTGTTGAAGTTGATATTCACCATTACAATTCACCCGAGTTGAAGCTGAATTCACAAATACACTGTTTCTATATCAGATGATTATAAGTAATCTAACCACGTTGGTGATATTTAGGTTGCCATTCATCTCGGCAGTCAACCATTGTTCAATTGTACAAAGACAGCACAGTCACTAGAGGAGAAATGTAGACCATAACTCTGATTGATGTAAGTGAAGATTCATATATTCATGGCACTCGGCACACTTATAACAGAACATTTATCATTATTAATAAGTTAGCAAATTTGATTCGAGTGAGTCGATACTGGAACGATAATGGCACATGAAAGATGGGAGTAGAAGATTATGCCGTACGTAAAGCAAGCAAGACTCAAAACCGGTTTGACGAGTCGCCGAAAGAATTCTCCACGCATTTTAAGGTAATTATTTAGTGATGTTCCGCTTATTTCTACTAAGGTTCAGTTCAGTGCTTTTATAAATGGCCGCATTATATGAAACTGACAGGTGACAATACACCCATGAACTCGAGCCGTTAAAACGTGCTTTTAATGCAGAGAGATTGTCCATTGATATGACAGACAAATACCTATGGTTACCTCACCTTATAAAATTTATTGCCTTAGCTGATTACCGGCGAATGTGCCAAGCTAAGTGCATCAACTTCTGGCGTTCAGCAATGGACCGTTATCAGACACAAATCGAGAGTGATTCACTTCTGCCTCGGTGTGAAATGAAAAAAGATTAAAATTTACTTAAATTCCATTTTAATATACTAAAAATAAATGACAATAAAAATGAAAAGGTGACATCAAAACATCGTCACTTATAAAAACTGGTTTTACTAAACTGAAGTGATAACGATTCTGATTTATTACAGATTAATAACATCCTAAAATATTCGTACGCTATGCTTTTCAATGGATACATATATTTCGATATTGGCCATAGCGAATTAGGGCAACAAAATTACCAGAAACGTAAGCATTATATCAAAACAACCGATGAATTAAAAAATGAGTAAGCAAAATTGAAAAATTAAACGTAATAAAACTGAAAACTCCACAAACTCGAGGAACCAAGCATGATGTGAGCACATGGCCCTAGTTATTACAATTTTACGATGGTTTATGGATGAAAAGTTGCCTACTTCATTATAAATATACTCAGTTTGCTTGTTAACCATTCTCGTGGACAAAAGAAACCGGAAGAGTAAGTGCCTTACAAGAGTAAGACAAAAGCCAGATTAGAAGTCATCTATGAAAATCTTTTACTCAAGTTTCCTCTAACGTTGTAAACTTCGAAGTGAGTGTGCCAGAAGCATCTGTCTCTTGCCGTGGAAATGTATTCTAACGTATGTCTGCTCCATTAAAAAAATCTATATCCATAATGCGAAACAGGCATTACAATAAAGATACAATACCAGAAAGCCTTTTTATACCAGAATTTCTTGCATTCAATTCAGGAAAACAAACAGATGAAGCAGAAAAGAGGGGAAGAAAAATAATACGGAAAATTCTACGACCAAAATTTGAGAATATAAAACGGACTATGCGAATCAGCAAGGAACTTCGTGAAAAAATTGCGAAAATAATTGTTACTATGAGAAAGACAAGAATATCCCTCAATGCACACCTGAATAGATTGGATGAGAAAAGACTCACTAAACGAGTATTTCACTTCTTTGACCAAAATCTCTACTCACATGGATGATACAAGTCAAGACAGACCGAAATGAATTGAATATAACAGAAAAAAATAGGGAACCAAAATGAATTCAAGTAAAGAATTCATAACTGTCAGGGTATCCAGGAGGAGATAAAAATGAGAAGAGGTGAGAAATGGACAAAAGAAAGAATGAAAAATACTGGATGGAAAGAAAGGAGAAAGAACGGAAATAATAAAAACGCTATTTTGTGCGGTACATAGATGGTCAACATTGAGGGGAAAAAAGAATGTCTGCAAGATCTCCGCCAAAATTTTCAATGCCACATGGCGTTAAAATCGGCAAAAAGGAAACTATCATGCACATTCGAATAACTGCGGAACTGGCCGCGCAGTAACGTTATCGGAGTCACCCGCTAGCGATCACGCAATTGTGAGAAATTCACATTGAAAAAATCATTCGACTGGACTGGAGTTAGAACCCAGATGCCTGGGTGGCTTAACTGGTTAGAGCATTTGGCGCGATATCGAGGGGTCTGGGTTCGAATTCCAGCCCAGGCGAATGATTTTTTTCATTGTGAATTTCACACAATTTCATGCACATGGCTCACTACCGACTAATTTTAGGCAGCTACCGACAAATGGGGTTAACGTGTGCACCATTAAGGTGGGGATAGAAGAGGATTGTCATACATATGGAGCAAGAATGAATAGGAGCCTGGCATCGGCATTAGCTCACTATTAACGCATGGCGCCAAGGTGTAACGGACTACTGCTTTCGATTAAAGAAGGGATTGGGGTGACACTGAAAAATCTCTGACACTGCCAGGGTCCGAGCCCGGATCCTCGTGGTGGGAAGCCAATACTTGAACTTAAACTCAAGCCTCACACCCCCACACGCCCATGAGCTCTCACCAAAATTAACTTATGGCTCTCAGTAGGAAAGTATACAATTTCGTAAACGTTCCATTTTTCACACATAGGTGAGCAACATTTTTTTTGCAAGCTAATGAATTTTTCGCATGCCAGGGCTCGCAGATGGTTGAGCATCAGGGGAGACGAGAGGGCGGAGTTGCGCAACGAGAAAAGGAAGGAAGGACAGACAAACCCCCCGTGTCTTCTGACATCCCTTTTTCCAAGCCAATTGTAGACGGAAACCAAGAAAGCGGGAAAGATAAAAATAGTATTTGATTAATTAGTGTGATGGGTGGGCTGAAAGAGTGTCGAAATGTCGTGAGCAACCCGCGATCAAAATTAAAATTGAAAAAAGACCAGTGAGATTTAGAAGGGGAAAATATAGCCATTTTTAAAAATCAGCCCCGTCCAATCAGATTTACGGGGAGATTTTTTGAAAAGTGAAAAACGAGAGATTGAGCCATCCAAAATGGAGACCATTGGGCAGGGAATGGATAGTAATCAACCCATCCAAGTTTTAAATGGGTTATCCGAGATAGAGAGACGTGCGGGGGAGGTCGGGTTAATTTTTTTTAGTGTGAGGTGTAGGAAAATCAATTAAAAATTTGGGTCCTCGGCACGCTCAGGCGACTCGTGGTTTCATATGGAATGAGCGATAAAGCAGTTGCACAAAGGTTAAAAAAGAATGAGGTGTTAAATCCTAAAGCTCTATCTGAGCCAAGATAATTATAAAAGATTGATCAGATCGCAGGATTTCCATCGAGGCTAAAAATGCTTTTCCTTCTTTAAAAAATAATACTCGGTAAATTCAAATTAATTTCATCACAGTATCTTGGGACGCCACACGAACTGACTTCCCGGAACGATACAACGTCTACGAAAAATGGAGTTACGCGTTCACCAGGGAAGGACTTTTATAAATAAAAAGAGAACAACTTATAAATTAACCAGTCCACAAACTATTGAATTTCAAAGAGAAATTTATTCAACTTTCTTTGCTGAACATAGTATTTAGATCAAATCCCAAGGCCCATGACAATGACTAGAATAATGATAATACCAAACGTGCCGAAAATACGGAAGGGAGATACGGAGGGAATACTTCGGAATACCAAAATTCCGAAGAGAGTGCCTCCGCTCAAAATGAAGGGAGTAAAGGTGGCAAACTCTTTAACGACCGTGTCTCTTAAAGATTCATCATAGGCCACAGAAATAAAGCTCTGCAATATTTAGGATCCGTCCACAAAATATGTGAAGAAGAACTCAGTTGACAGCGTGACGGGAGCAGTGGGTATACAAAAATGCTTCAGCAGGTAGACGAAAATAAGTTAGACCTTTCATACGTTGTCTTTGTTTTGACCAGAGTGAAAAATAATCACAAATGTCAAAAGAAAATGACTAAAAATGGGTGCGTGTCCTGCCATAGTATTTTTCTAATGATTACTCAAAAGAGAATAGAGAACGGCTAATATCAAACAGAGAGGTGAAATGAGAAAAGAGAAGATATGCGAAAGAGCCGTTGAAGAAAGGATAATGTGGAACAGCGTATACGCAAAAGAAGTACACAATGGATTGCAAACACCCTGGGACACATAAGATCCGTTAAAATCATGCTGGAGGATAGAAGAGAGGGGAAAAGAAAGACTAAGGGACAAATGTTAGGGTAAAACAGAGATATATCTGGGAATGAAAACTACAGGGATGCAGTTGAATCTTAGGAATGAATGACGTAATGGTGATATTTCTGGCGTTCTATTAATGAAGAGTCACTTCCTAGCAGTTACCCAAGTGGCTGAACCTCAACGTCTTTGCCTACGGCAGGATTGAACGAGCGACTTATATCTAATCAAGCAGCCAAACCCGACCAGTTGGTAGCTGATGAACTGCTCTCGACAATTTGTGTGCACTTGGCAAAAACGACGCTGCGTCTTAATAGGCTCAATCATTCTTCGAACAAAAAGTATCCAGTCAACTTCGTTTTCTCAAAATTGAAGGAACGCTATATCATCATCAGTAGTCATCAATTCGAAGACTGGTTTTCTGCAGCTTCTCTCTCCACTTTCTCCTCTGTTCTCCACTCCACTCTGCTACCAACCAGCCTTTTCATCCCAACGTAATTCATCACGTTTATATCCCTCATAACTTGTCGAATGTATTCCATTCTCGGCCATACTCTGTATTTCTTCTTATTTATTTTTCCTTTCAATATTGTTCACAATAGGCTGCTGTGCCGCAAAATTTGTCCAATAAGTTTGTCTCTCCTTCTTCGCGGAGTTTTCGTTATAATATTTTTCTCTCCACTTCTTCGTAGGACTTCGTTGGTGATTTTCTCCGTCCTTTTGATCTTCATCATTTTGATAATAAAACGAACTTTGTAACTTCCACAGTTTTTACAGACTCTACAACATGCTTCGGCAGCTACGCCATCTTCAGGCGTAACTGCCGAAACCGGTCGTACATTTTGTAATAAACTGTGGAAGTAACAAAGTTAATTTTGCTATCAATATGACGACCTTCCACCAAGTAAAACTTTCAACTTTTGAACTTATCTTCATCATTCTTCGGTAACATTACATTCCCATTGCCTCCAATCTCTCTTTCTCTACAGCTCTCATCGAAGGAACGCATATCCAAAGCTTTTATGGATGGTTTTTCTCAAGAAAACATTGAACATTTATTTTGATGGTATTTTCATTGTAACTATTCTTATGTGACAGTTACTGCTTTTATTTTAATGGCATACATTTTTTGTAATTTGCTGGTGACTCATTCAGGTCTTATGACCTTGGAGACCACCTAAAGCTCCCGTTATATTGTTTGTAACCAATTTGTACCAATTATGCGGGAGTAAATAAAAAATTATTATTTTCATTGTTCGGCACTTGAGCACTGTCATGCCTACGAAAAGTCGCAAACCCCTTATGAGACAAGAGCACATGGCTGTTTTACACAGATTAAGGAGGTAAGTCTTAGAGACATCAATTAACAAAATTCATTAAATTACGACATTTATCAAGTTCTTTTTCTGCCATCTCATAGATAAGTTTGATGTAACTTAATAGCGCAATGATCGATCACTCCTATGTCTAAAGCTGATTATTTACGCAATATGGTAACGTGATACTTTAAGGATCTCCAAATGGACTCAGGAGAGATGAAGGTTATTCCATCATAAACTCAAAATTGCAATACTGTGTTTCATCACTCAAAATATTAAGTAGTGGATGAATTAACAGCTGCTCCCAAAACCTGTCCTCAGAAATTAATGCAGCGAGCCATTTCGAAAAGAACATAACCTTAATTTGAATATTCAGAAATATTTATGCATTAATGTAAGTCACTTCCCATAAATCATTTAGAAATGAAATCCAGTTAAAAGAGATAACGTTAAGTTGCCGCTTTTGTCGCCCCATCATGTGCTGTTAACCCTCTATCACATGACTATAAATCTTGTAAACATCCAGTATACCAGCTAACGCTTAACACCATTATTACAGCCGTACTCCAAGTATTCTCACAATCCATGAATTTTTACAAACGCGAAGAATCGGCTCGCATTGAAAAAGACATTTGAAGAGCGTATAGCGTGTGTAAAAGTGAACGTAATTGATCGCAGTCCACTAGGTACCGCAATAAGGAGCAAGTATCAGACAAGGACCGCATTAATCATGAAATCAAGGATTCTTGCCAGTGTACTAGCGATAATGCGTAGTCACCAGTACTCTGGTTCACATCACAAGGTACCAATGCTACATTGTGGAAAAGTCCCCGAATTTGAGGAAATAATAGACAGGAAGGTTATGTTTCGTACTATTTATTAGGCGAAACACCTATAAATATGAAGATTGCAAAGCCGAAAATAATAACTGCTAATCTATTGGTCAATAAGGTCATACAATGACATTAAATTTGTACCTATACAATAGGAAGATGAAAACATTGCATTAATAATTTTACAATTTTACAAGCACAGTGACGAAAATGCAAAATAAATTCATCCAAGTCATACATCGGTGAATGTAAGGAAAAATAATTTACATTTACGTATATTGAATGATTCTCAATTTGTAATTACATAGGGTATAAGTACCTACTATAATGAAGTTCCACAGACTGATGACAAAGACCTTTGCGCTTACGTACACAACTATTCTGAACATTGAAATCGTATTCATATCTTGCATCACAACCATATTTAGATTCAAGTTTGTAATATTTATTCCATCAAAGAAGACTAACTATACAGAGCTGTAAGTGGCAGTATGTGAAATATTTAAAAAATATCTATATGATTCTCTTCTGCTTAAATTCAGTATAGTTCTAACGATCCGTTAGTGCTTTCAGAAAATATCCTGCTTCAGACTGGAGTAACTTCAAAGATGAATACCATAAGAAATACTGATAGCCCACTGACTAAAATCTTGTTACCTAGATCAGTACTTTCAATTTCTTTTTCAATTTCTCACTTTCCCATATAATTATTTTTACGAAGGGTTTCAACGGTATTTGTAATGAGAAAGTATTATAATACATACTTTTTATCACAGAGCATCAGAATCAATATGAAAAACTCGCCGTAGTTAGGGAAATTATGGTCACGAAATTACATTGGCCTACCATTAATTTGGTATATTAGGTACCTACCCATGATGAGTACGCTTCCTCGCATCGTCGAGCTTCTACAAGATCAGTGACCATGTGGAACACAGTTAAAATAGACGGTCGAGGAGAAAAATGTCAGGCATAATTTTAATATATGGTCTTCTTTTTGTTATTTTTTTCTTCTCCCTATATTTTGAGTTCGAGAAACCGGACCGTCATGCACCACTTCGCCCACCGTTGTCTCCTCCACATAATAAGAATGCGACCCATTCTTCCGGACCAAGTAGGCAGACGAGGAGGGGGGAGAGGTCACATGACCTCTTCCCATCCCCCCTTCGCGGCAGAAACAGGTGTAGAAGAAAAAAGGGCAGCCCCGCTCGACTTGATATGGAGGGAGTCAAACAAAAGACGAATGATTCCACGGCGATTAAGAGACGACGAGACAGCAACCGTATTCCGCTTACCTAACGCTCATTCTCCCTACTCCCACCGCCCAAGGCAATTCCTCCACAATATTTGCATGAGGCCAGGGCCTGCGCGATTCTCAAATCTCAATGTTACTTGCGCGATACAAAATGTAGCATCGCAAAAAGACGAGATGCATCGAATAAATTAAAATGCGTTGCATGAATCGGATTATGTCTCACCATTCCATGTTCCATGTAGAGCTCTAATGTTCTACACAATATATCCTAAATTAAAAGCTATCAAGCAGCAATAAGACGTTGTGGTATACTGTTGTGACGTTGACACAAGGAAAAACGAAGACGACATTTTACAAATTCTAGGACCACATTTCATTTAAATACACCGGTTTATGCGGTGGAAATCAACATCCATGCTCTAGTGAGAATGATAAGATTTACATAATACATTTTTGCATTAGTTAAAGCATGTATGACTCAAGTCTTCGGCGCGATATTTAAAAGGCGAAAAATTATATTTAAATGTTTTTTTCGAATCATTGACTCGGCGTGACTCCTTTATATTTGTTAGCACCCAACATAATAATCTGAAATGTACAATATTGAGTTAAGAAGAACATTTGTGTACACGTACCTAATCGAATTATTACGAAATATAAACATCATGTGCATAAGTCTACGTGTTAAAATACCATTGAATTGACAATTGACATAAAACCAAACCGGTAAAATGATTTTTTTTAACATTTATCTATAGAATGTAACTAATAGGAACAATTATGGAAAGTTTCAGGCAAATCCGTTCATATAGACAAAAATCGCTCCTACCACTTTGAATGAAAAACTATTTCATCGTCGCTGACTTGGCACGTCCCTCGGGAGAAGTGGGTAGTCTCGCTCAGCGTCCGATGTTGCCGCCGCAACTCAAAAGAAGCGACCATTACAGTGACAGGAGCCGTCCTCCCGGTAAAAAGAACTCTCCCCGCCAAACAACGAGTGCCGACAAGTGTGGCTTTCCTCCTCCCTTCCCCAGAGAGAGATGGAGACGCCTTCATCGGCATGGCCTCCCTCCCTCACCCGTACTACTCTCCGCTTCTCAAGACCCCAGAACGGGAAGAAGGACAGAAGGATGCGAAATGTGGCGGCAATACTCTTTTGAGACCGACCGTCGTCCTTTGGTTCAATTTCTAAGCAAGAGACCAAGGCCGTGTTTCAATTCACGTTAAGGTGGTTCACTGGCTTCGCTCAACTTGAGACAGTTCGATCAAACTTGCTGGAATCATTACTTATGTTTTCCTAAAGCTACCTGAATTTTTTAAGAATTATATGCCGCAGATTTCTTAAGATCAAGAAGTGGGCATTCAAAAATACACGGGTCCTTACAGGAACTCAAGGTACAACTAGTTATATTCATCAAAAAAATCTTTTCTAGTTAATAATAATAAAAAAAATAATTTATGCTATAAAATTTATTATATTTTATAAGTAACGCATCCAGAAAGTTTCATCGAATTCTCTTAAGTTGAGCAAAACCACTGAACCTCCATTAGCCTATCAGCCGTACTTAAGTTTCCCCAAATTCAGGAAACTACGTCACAATTTCAACCTTTGTATTAAGTTCACGACCAAGAAAGGACTGGCACGGGATGGTATTAGAATAGGCTTACTAGCAGGCCGTACCAGCCGTACTATTTCATCATGGTATCCGCTATAACTAGGGTCGCGAGCTTCGTCAGGGCTTTTTTGGATGCATATTTATTAATCTGGCAACATTAAGTTTAAGAACAGTTATTCTGTTCCGGCGTGACCTGATCAACATTTATTTGCCAGTAAAATTTAATTTCTAGGCGTTTTCACGAAGCCAAGGTGAAGGCTGCCGCCATTTATTTGTTCGGCGAATTTTTCGACCACATGTACGTGCAAGCGCTAGTAGTCCGTTCCACTTAGCAAGTATGGCCCGGGCTCGTACTGAATGTAGTATGTACAATGTGTACATGGTACATACTAAGAGGGTATTCCTGAATTTGAACTCGGTCAAAAACCTGTGTCCAAACTCTAAACTCATTAGGCATTATTATGAAGCATGCCTTTAGGTCCTTTCACACGGTGAATGATCTTGCGTAGGGTTTCCTGAACTATGTTCCGCCGAAAGTTAATGAGTGTTCCGGGAAACCTAGAATGGTTTTATATGCTGCTACCTAAACGCAATGGTTCAATATTTGCAAAGTAAACAAGGTGTTCCGTTAAAGTTTCAGGATTTACGAAGTGTCCCATCGCAGAAAAAGTTTGTGAAACCCTGAAATTTTGAATGATCATACATACGTATGACGTTCATGCATTGCGTAAAACGGAAAATTCCACGCATGAAAAATCATTCTCATGATCATTCGAGCAAAATTAGAACATGTTCTATTTTTGATTGCATGACCCCGTGAATGATCGCATGATACGAGCGCACGACGTCCGTCTTGGATGTTTTGGTTATTTGAACCACTGAAATTCTATGGGAAAACGATGGTTTTGTAGTTAGAGGTGAAAATTTCGGTTCATTTCGATGATTCGATTCATGCTATTTGGTTCATTTCAACTATTCGTTCTTTCCAATCAATAAAATTATATGCGAAGATGATGCCTTCAAACGATATTCCTACAGATATGCGAAGGGAATTTTCATTCAGAATGTTTTGAATGCTACAGGAGATAGTTTGCGTAATTCACCGCAATAAAGCGAGAATCATTGAGTGTTATAATCACTAAAAAAAATTAGTAACCACATACTTTCCTTCTTTTACTCTCATGTTATTCACAACTTTACTTAACTGTTGTTTGTTATCACAACTACCATTTAACTGGAAAAATTAAAGCAATTCACAAATATCGAACCTTTAAACGAACGCTTTCATATTCCGATGTATACTTCTACGCACTTCGACATTAATTAGACTAACAATTCTCTCGTGAATGAATGCTCGACCTCTATTCCTCCTCTTTATCCATGGTCTTGTTCCGACACTGCGTCTCCTTCTATATTTCTGAAACATAATTGTGGCTGTCACCATAATAATGGACAATGTAACGCAGCGATCGCTAAATTTACATAATGCCGGTCCATCGCTTACAGCTTAACTTCCCTTGAATTAAGGTAAGTCCATGACACTATCAACTTTGTTCCCGCAAAGATGTATAATCGGATGATATAAACAAACCACTCCTATCCATCTCCTACCCAGGGGCGGCGTGAGTGCTCAGGGGCCCGGGCCGCTCCACGTCCAGAGGGGCCCGGTTTTGGTATCCCCCTCGCGCGCCTCCCCCTTTCTGAAAAATAATGTGCGTTCAAAACGCGTTTCAGGTCATTAAGGGAAAAAGGTTTGCAAATAATATATAAACCTAGTGCGTGGCCCGGGAGCCGGGGCCCGGAGCCTGAGACACAACCCGGGCCCGGGCGGGAATCCCCGCCTTACCGCCCTGGCCACGCCGCCCCTGCTCCTTCCGTCGATACCCAAGAGCCTATGATCGAAACAGCTGCGTCGGTCGGAAATGCTCCGTGAATCGATATTAAATCTCGATAAGCGTAACAATGCGCATCCTTTCGGCGCAGAAATTGCACTGACTTTAATTCACCGTGTAACATTCTCTTCCAGGTCATCACTCAAATTCATTCTTGCTCTACTTTGACGTGAATTCGTGTTCAGGTAATTTGAGCGATATATCGCTCACATAAAAATCATTGAATTTGGCGTCAAAATCCAGAGAACATGGGATTGTGCTAGCCATTTTTAACAACATTTGATTTTCACCTACTACACTTTCCTTGTTTTGGAGATGATCTGCAGATTTGCAGAAAGTTTTCAAGGCAATTTGAGTCTCAATCATAACTCATATACTCGCTACACTTGCAAAAAGACTACCCTTGCTTCACCTTTGCTCGGAAAACCTGAAGCAACAGTTGGCTTGCACATCAAACTTGATGCAGACTTGAAAAGTAAACTTACAGGTTGGATTTACAAACCTGCAGCAAGTTGAATTTATAATTACGAGTTACCAGCCGACTTGCTTTCCTAGCCTCCAGCAAGTTTGCAGAAGATTTACTTTGCTGCCTGAGTATAAAGAAAAATAACTCATCTTTCTAATGATGTCAAATATTAGACCCTACTGCACTAATTTTCGAGATAAAGAAAATGCCAAAAAATATAATCCTTTTTTCAATTATATATAGTACGACTGTGCGCTCCATGGTGGCATTATTTAAAAAAAATAGAAAGTTCTGACGCAGAAAGCCCACCAGAAATGTATCGTTAGGTAGTTTGAATGCTCTATTCCATTATTTGGAGAAATGAATTCACCGCTCACGGTTACATGTGCATACAATTTTTTTTATCTTCAGTTGTGAAGGCGTTTTCAGCGTACAATTTGAAAATTTATTCAAGTGATAGCCTAAAATATGTATATTTCAACAATTACTAAGAATTTCTGCACAATTAGCGAAGTTTTTGCGTCAATGATATGACTTTAATTTCTTCATGCTAATTACAAGTGCTTAAATGTTTTAATGAAATTCGAATGTGGACTCTACTATGATTGGAACAAAATCTCGTTCACGCTACCTTAAAATCAGACCGGCAATGGGGTACCAGGACGGAAATGGAGATGTAACGATTGCAGGGAGAATCATTGCGACTCAATAAATTGGAGAGTAGTTACATGATTGAAATAAATGTAGTGATGTTCGATTAAGAATACGACAATGATGTCCTTTTTATTTGTGTTTATGCAAGTATGGACCTTTAAAATCTTTTTAAAACCTTTTGGATGAAAATTTCCTGGCACGCAAATTGTGCTGCCAATAAAAAATACCGTTTAATAGATCTCACTACTCATACAAATAAAATAAATAAAAATATTTTATTAAACACAATGTTTTTTTTAAATTGCACTAAAAAGCACTACATTTTAAGCTTTCAAAACTCATCTAAGTGATTATTTGTAACTAAAAAAACCACAGTGGCGCAACCAACAATTGTGACACAAAATACTTTATCATAATATATAGGTAACGTGGTTATAAGCCTTCAGTATTCCAAGCTGTTCATGGCCAGGAATTTCCGCCAAGCGAAGCTTGTCTCAACCTTTGCAGTAATTTGTTGAAAATTCTTTATTATCACGAGTTATGACAAGGACTTGGGTGTTTCGGGTGAAAAGTCTTTTGCATCACAAATGTTGATTGGGCCCCCATGGTTTTATTTTTAATCACAAATAATCACGTTCTGCCTGTTATAGATCAGTAGTGACAGCTTAAAAATTAATTACTACTTTTTAGTACATTTTTAATAAAACCATGTTTTTCAAAGTCTTTCTATTTATTTAATTTTTTAATCATTTTGCATCAATTTTTCATTCGAAAATGTGGATAAATTATTGCCAAATTTACAGTGAAAATATTAACGTTTTTTGTGTTTATTTAATGCTTAAATTTTGTGTTAATTTGTTTGTACGAGCTCGTAAGTGGGTGAAAATTCAATTGCCAGATTCCACCCAAACAGACAGAAACTTGAACCCGGGCCTATGGGAGATAAAGCCGTGAAATTTACATTGTAATATTGTATAGTCATCGAAGATACACGTGAGTACCAAAGTTGAAGGAAATCTGAGGGGTTTAAGTGGGTAAAAATTCGATTGGCAGATTCCACCCTAACAGACGGAAACTCAAGTTAAATAAAACCATATAATAAAAAACTGACTTTGTGCACTATTTGTAGGAATCGTACAAAAAAATATTTAATTTCAAGTAAATATTTAAGTATCTAAGTATAAAATATAATAAAATTCATTGGCCGATATTTTTCCAAGTACATAATTAAAATGCATTCAAGGACCGAGGATTTTTAAAAGTAGGTATATAATAAAATTAAATTCAGGGCGCGAGAAAGCCATGGGTGAATGGTTTTGCAAGAGACTCTTAAGGGGGGGGGAATAGTCTTAAGAATATGAGAACGTGTACGAAGCAATGGAATGTGGCAGAAGGAAGGACGTTTGCAAGGATAGGGCAGAATGGAGGAAATAATTAAAATAGAAAGCAGTTTTCTAGGTCTAACGCCGAGAATTAAGCTCTTTTGATTATGCCTACCCCGAAAGGAAACGATGGGTATGTGTACGTATGTATGTAAATTTCAAGTAAAATTTTAGCTGCCCGCCCATACCAAAAAGCAAAAACCAAGTATCTCATCGGAGAAAAGGTCGAATTAGCCATCGGTCAGCGCGCCTACGTCCGTGGAGGAACAAGTCAGACTCCTTCGGGAACGTCAGATTTTCGACGCGGCGCACACCCCAAAACAACGGCGCAAGAATCTCCAACAAATCAATAAACGGAAATACATTAACACATAACCCGCGGTCAATTCCCTGGCCAAGGCATACCCGACTTTAAGGGAGAGATTACGATCGACGTTTCCTGACGTGACGGAAACGGACGGTGGTGTTAGGTTTTCTGTCGTCTTCCCTTACGTTGGGTTCATCAAGGTAGGTAGAAGGGTATGGGTAGTATTCTATCCATCTTGTGTATCTATTACGATTAACAGGAGTAACAGAACCGTTGACCGTTTTGGCCAACGGAAAATATAATCAACATAAATAATCCACAAAAAACTGACAAATATTGCTACTAGAAAGTTAATTATTTTTCAAAGTAAAGTTAAGTAAGTATAAATGTGGCGATCTTGTTCACGAGTTTGTTACTGTTTCACGAGTTTGCTATTGCTTATATAGACATAGACACATTGAAAACAAAAAAATCAATATAGGGGATGCCAAGATTGTGGGCTCTAATTATATTTATAATTAATTAGTGGAAAAAATCATCCATGGTAAGATGGACAGTCTAGAAATGAAATTTTGTATATATTGAAAAAAAGCTCTCCTCTGATTGGCTGCCGTTGACTTAGCGTGGCGGAAAAGTTAGACTTAGACAAGGTTTGCTCATCTTCCGTTAACGGCGTTCGTTAACGGACGATGGCGGTCGTACGTTAACGGCGACGTTCATCGTAAACGGCTCCAGTACATAACAATCACCAATCTTCGCGAACGCCGACGCCCGTGTCCGTCACGTCAGGAAACGTCGATGCCTGACTAAACGCAAACAATTTATGCAAACCCCTAAGCCGTGCCCCAGGCATAGCCACATCCTACTTTTACGCAGAAGTCATTGCTGCGAGTGAGAACATGGAATTCTTGTTATCTGTATTGGTAATATTTAGCATCACTTTTCGGAGTTTTCTGAAAGAACAGTTCGTAGCTACATCGCAAACCATCATTTTTAAAATAAAATGTATTCGTAGCATTAGTTATGTGCTCTAAAAACGTAACTATAAGCTCATTTTTGTTATAAGACAGCAATCAGTTTCATTGATTTATTCTAATAACGATGCAAATAATCCCCTGCAGAGGGTAAGTTTTAATCACATCTTCACTCCCACAGTATTAAATAGAGAAAGTAAAATGGTCATGCAAAGAGGCATGCATAATTTCATTCTGCGGGACTCGTGGTGTAGTTCAGTGGAGCAAATCAGATGCCGGTGCTATTCTCCATGCGAGCATAGAGTTAAACACACTATTCAGTTCAATATATTGATACAAGGTACATTCATAAGCATGCAATCACCTATCTGACCCATAGAGGGCAAAAAAAAAATTTTAAATGATAAGTACTTCTTCAACGCGTAAAGTGCAGCCATCTTGCGATACGAATATGTCCTCCAGAACTCTTATTTGAGTCGCTTTTGCCTGCCTCACCGATGAAGAAATAGAGTAAAATATTATCCTCTGTTTCATCCTTTATCTAGGGAAAACTATAATATTTCAAGAAAAATCAGAGCATATCGCATTACGATATTTCACAACTTCAAGGTTTCATCCACTTTGAGCGAATAATTTATTTAGCAAAAACAATCGGTCATTCTCGTGAACTTCTATGATCTAAGTGTCGTACTGCAATGTAGCAAAGCAAAATCCGAAGAACTCTATATTTCCTTCATATCGGAGGAATTGAGCAAACGAAAAAGCTACTCGATGACTGCAAAAGGAAGACAAAGAATCAACGAGAAGGATTCCTGCTCATGGACTTATTCTGGTGAGGTTTTGTACGTGCTACATTCACAGACAGAAAAAAACATTATTTCAAAACAAATCTAAATGACGGGATGGGTAACCTGGAGTCAACCAAAGGTGTACCTATCCCTGAGCACTGGAGCAGATTTAGTAACTCCCCATTGAGACGGTCTAAGAATCGTTGAAACCACGACGACAGCCATGGGTTCCTACCCCCATCCATGACGAATTCTAAGATATTCCACGTCAAAATACTTCTGCTGCCAGTTCAGTCACTGCAGTCACACCCCCTTTGTGTGGAACAATTCCGCTCTTCCAATTGTAAAAAAAAATATTTTAAGACCGAAAATGACACATTCACCGCATATAAGAGTCCAATGTTTTTTAGAAACACTCCAATTCGCACCCTTGACCATTCACGATCTTCCGATTGCCATAATGCAAGAGCGAGGCGAGCTCGGATTGCTATGCCGAACGCGGAAGTGAAAAACTCTCGAAAGAAAAAAAAATAAAATGAAAACGGTCTCGAGACCGTAGCCACGCAATCCTCCTCCTTTGCGTAGAAGAGGGCGGGAGCGGGGTGGAGGAGGGGTGGGGGGGGCAGGGGGAGGGCGGGGGTTTGCGTGGCATCCAAGGAGAAAGAGGTCCCACGCCATCCTACTTCAAGGCGGACGGGGGTGGGCTAGAAGGGAAGGCTTTCTTTTCGGCGCGTTGACGGCGCTAACACGAAGGGGGGATGTGGGGGGCCTTAAAGAGTGGGGGGGGGGGGGCGAATGGATGTCTAAAGGTGATGGCGTCGGACGGGGCTTGATAAAACATGACCCAGGCAGGCGCCTCACGTCCACGTGTCGAGGTGTTGATGCCGAAAGGATAGAGGGGAGGAGGGATGGAAGAAAGGTGAGAAAAAGGCTAGTCAAGAAAAAAAAGAAACTAAATATACATCGTTCGCCACATTAGCAACTAGACACGATGCAATGGAACGATAAACCTCCCACGCAATCAGCGCATTCCCTGATTTACTTTTTTTTAACTCCTAGATCCCAGTTCAAGATTAAGAACCTTCCACCTGTTAGTGAGATAATTGTAATATTTTCGCATTCATACTATTAGTAAAAAACCAAGATTCAAAAAAAGGTCTTGAATCTGATAGCAGCAGCAAAATACTATCTAACACCAATAATTTTTTCTCAAATTAAATTTGCAACAGTATAGGCTAAAGGGTGAGAGAAGTAGAAACTTCTGCCGGTTGACCACACTACCATGCAATGCACCTCAGTATATCATTTGGGAACTAGCGTGGCAAGCAGGGCTCTTCTTAAAAACACGCTAGTAGAGATTAAAACTGTTTGTTGGCAGTAATATTCCAGAATGCCTATGGTGGTCAAGCTCTAAAGACCAGAAAGAGCATTTAAATGGTTTTAGCGCTTCAAATAAGACCAGTTGAACACGACGAACGATCGGGTCGGGACCATCGTCTTTCAACAACTCCGAAGATAATCGCCCACGATAATTTTTCAATACTCGAGGCATTAAGCACAACAAGCACACTTCCCTGGCTGGTCAAATAGTCGAAGGCAAGCTTTAATGAAATGTTTAGAAACAGTTAAGTGAGAAAATGAGGCGTAAACTTCTTGATATGTGGCGCAGCATAGAATACGTTCCCCAAGTACTGCATCAAGACAACACATCGGCAATATGCATGGAAATTATCTAAGATTTTCCCGAGGAAAATATTAGATAATTTTATACTTCTATTTTACACATCATAATTTTATATATTGGTTTGGCAATATTCAGCCAAAAACAATACGAATTTGCCCATACCTCACTTATCAGCCTCAGCACCAAGCGATTTCTCTTTGTTTACAAAAATGAAACTCCAGCTGATAGAACACCATTTTGACTTGTTAGTGGAAGTGATACAACCGGAATCGCAGGCGGTTCTGAACACCCTAACTTCAGCCGATTACCAGCATGCTTTCCAATCATGGCAAGGTCGTTGTAATCGCTTTAATAATGTGAAAGAAGACTATTCAGAAGCTGACAATTAAATTTTGGACTTAAGTGCCATTTTTTTATAATTAGCAGAATCTCGAAACTTTAGGGTATCTCAATTCAGCTAACCAGTATCTAAAATTAGGGAAAGGAAATATCCTTAGGGAAAAATTACATTTTAAACTTCACCAACGAAAATGTGTGGTTAGTCATTTACTTGAGCAGCGGCGAGGTAACCTTCCCAGAGTAACATATAATATACGCAGTATGCGGTAGTCACGTGGCGCGACAGCTGAGCGGCGAGTCAGTTTTCGCAAAACTTTAAAACCCGCAGTCGTTTATACTGAAAAATACGCACTTGATACGCCGAAAACGGCGACATATCGCTAAGTAAATCGTCGTGACACCAAACCAACCGTGGTGAATTGAAAATAATTAACAAAAAACAATATTTTTTATTACGCTACCGGGAAACGTACCCACACGCAATATTTCTGTTGAATGGCCAGCCACCGTAGCTAGGTTGTTAATGCACCGAATAGCAAACCGAAGGTATCGGAGTCGAGTATCTTAAATTCAGTGATTGGACAAATTCTTGAGTTGCCGTATTATGCCGCACAGTTTTGTTATACGATTTAGCGTTTCTGAAAATGCGAGCAATTCGGTATGGGCTGAAATATCCAGACATTTATTCCCTGTTTATCTCCAGAAAATTCAAGCAAGTAATATTCATAATGAGTAATAAAGGAATAAATATGACGTGAAATCAAACTTGACAAATCTAAATCATAAAGCTATGAATTTTCCCAAGATGACATGGGGTACGACATCGAGAAATATTTCGCTCCAATGGCCGTACATAGCATTAAGCATAACACGCCAGGGATCGTGAGAAAAACAAAAGAAACACAGAACCAGATGCTGGGACCATAAACTGAGTCCCGCTTAAGGACCCGAGAAGAATCCCATATTGAGTGGAGTGAATGTGGCCCATGATTGGACAATGGTGAGGAATTACTTGTCCCGCAAACTACCGCCGAATTTGGGAGTCATTTTTGTTTCTGAAGTATGCATGAGTGCGCTTCGGCCATTGGCGAGAAATACTTCTCTGGTTGTTACATTAGAGGCCGTAGAGGTCATTTATCTCATCTTACTACATGTGGTACCTACTCAACCAAGGTTAAAAATTATATAAGAGTATATCGTACATCTTGAGAAGAAGAATGCATTAGACAAATCAAAAAATGCATGATCGTAATGGCTTTACGTACATGTAGAAGCTAACCCAGTTTTGTATAAAAATGAGAAAAAGCACTCACCAAGCAAAGACTCTCGCTGAAGAGACCAAGCCGGGGATCGACTGGGAGCCTCGCCGGGACGCGTCGCGGCCGTTCCTGCCTAGTACGCGCCAGTGGCAAGAGGATAACTCCATTCCTTTGATGTCTTCCAATTATATCAATTTGTCGGAAGATAATCAGAGGCTTAGGAATGCCGCAACGGAGCAAAAGCAGGAGATAGATCCTCGATGAAAGAACTGACTGCACAAAAACCTGAGTCGTTTTCTAAGGCAACGCTCACCGGCAATTTAAATGCTGTAAATTGAAAACAAAGGACGTTATAAGTTTTAATGAGGCGTGAAATATTCATCATAAATAATAATGATAATAACCTTAAAAATATAAAATTGCATCATGAAAATAGTAAAAATTATACAGACATGGGTATATCATAGGTTGTATTATGAAGTTATTTTAAACAAACGAGATACAAGAAAAAACACTTCTAAACACAATTTTGCACACATGCCTACGACAGAAAATCTGTTTAGTGATTTTTTTTGCTGATTCAGAGGAATTTAACAATATCAGTGATATGCATATGATAATTGATATTTAAAAAATTGAAAAAGTTTTGGAAAAACTTATTTCACTTTGAAGATTGTTGGCTGGTCCCATAATTTTATATGAGGGCGTATGAATACAACAGTTATTCGAGTATAAGGTATAAAAAATAATTTGCTCTTTCCAGTGGATAAACTTGGTACGCTAAAACTAACATCATTCCTCTTGTCCAATTTGAATTGCTTAGATAACAGCCATCCATGATTGTAGCAGCGATTGAAATTGGACCAGTCGGTTCCGAATCATGTTAGTAGGATACAACACAAATATAACCAGTAAAAAGATAACGTTTGAGTTTTCTTAAGGTGCAGGAAAAGAGCTTCATCGGGCTCTACAATATTTCTCCGAGTAAAATAACGCAATATTTTCCAAAGTGAGTAAAATTTTCGGTAGAGTTTAGCTATACCTCATTTCCAACACTCTTTTGCACAGATGCCTATGAAAGTAAATTTGTTTATCATAAAGCGTAAACAAGCAAAAAAGATTACTCTTGTCCACAAGATTACTAAGATAGATGTGTCAAAGAATGGTTTAAGCAGAGGGAATGGCAAAGATAGTAAGGTAAAAAAATGTACAAGCTCTGTCCGTTCTCGTACTGCCAGACAAGGGCCGAATAATTTCACTGAACCTGAGAACCGCAATACCCATGCCTTAAAATGAGACCAAATTGAAACACCTGCCAAGAGACGAAATGTATCGGTTCAGTTTCCAGCAATCAAAAATAAATTCTGTTTCTAAAACATAAATCTAACGAGTCCCTTGGCACAATAGATATAGGTACTTGATAGGTTTTATCCTTAACAAAAATCTCTCGAATCGTTTGTTAATTATTAATCCTCCAAACAGAGTAATAGGCTAAAATGACATTAAATTTAAATACGAGATAATTGATATTAATTTTCAGTTCATTATAAATCAGTAAAATATTCGAACTAACAGCAAGGAAAATCTATGAATCACGGCTAATTCGTAACCATCATAATTAGTTAGGTTTACAAAGCACGAAAACAGAAGTCGCTAACCGAATAACTAGACTGACATGTTTTAGGGGGCTAACAATATTATTTAAGGTATATATGGATGCCACAGCTATATTCCACCGGGATATAGCGGAAACCCACTTACTCAGAACAAAAAGGCAAATATTTGGCGAAAACTGCCATGTCAACTTACCTTGTTTTCATTGTTAAAGAAAACAAATTTGTATATTCCGTACTTAATTAAAAACCCCGACAGGTTTGTAAGCTCTCGCGTTATTCTCAACAGGAATATTACATATTTACCCGCAGGCGAGCTCTTATTTGAATATATATCAATCTAAATACGGGGAAAGGTTCTGGAAATGGTTATAGGGGTGCAGGATAGAGGCGGTGAAGATAAGGGAACGTTTAAGTAGAAGAGAATAAAACGGACTGAAGGTCAAATAAACAAAAATATTGGTCTGGGAGATAGGGCAGGTACGTGTTCATTTTCACTCATCTGGGTATTCTACCAGCTGGTTGGTAGGTTCTTGGACAGTCCCCAACCTTCATCCTAATTTTTAAAATATTGTCTCGTTTTCCCTCCTAAGAACGTACCGTCATCAAATCCCTCTTAAATTCCTCCTATTTCCCACCTCCTCTTATTTCGTCCAGAATTTCTATCTCCTTCCTTCCTCTTCCACGCTTCCCCAGTGTTCTCCCCTCTACTACTCTCATCAACTAGCCCTCCCCTCTCAAAACCTCCTCCATGCATCTCTTCTGCCTTCTCCGAACCTCCACCACCAGCTTCTTGTCCTCTCCAGCCATATCCAATACCTCCTCGTTCGTCTTCCTCGCCACCCTGCTCACCCACTCTATCCTTCTCCAAACCCACATCTCAAACGCCTCAAGTCTACGCACATTCTCCATTCGCAATGACCAAGTTCCCGACCCAAACAGCGCCACGCCCCATACCAGAGTTAGCGCCAATCTTTTCTTTATGTCTCATCACAGGTCTCTCCTCATCAATTCCCTTCTCTTTGAAAATGCTTCTTTAGCGAGGGCTATTCTAAATCTGATTTTCCAACCACAAAACCCATTCTCCTCCAAAATGCTGTTAAATGTTAGCATGAAGTCATTCAGCAATTTCATTCCTACAGCCTTGGAATAGGGCATAGTTTCAAAATTTTCCAGAAAATCCAGCTTTGCATTTTTGACGTTAACATGTAAAACCTTACCATTAAAATCAGGCATGTGAATAAAAACATAAATAATTAGGAAGATTTATGAAATCGGTCGGTGAAGTTAATAAAGTGTGGAGTTAACAAATTTTATTTCTTTAACAATGTCTCGTAAATTCCACGAGGTAAACTTCCAAACAATTCAAGTTTACACTTCACACATTTCACATTAATGAGGCAATTTTGTGAGCTGAAATGCAAATTTTAAAAAAGCAAAACATTTAAATGAACCAACACTTATAAAAGTAAGGGCTCCATTTCATTCCTTATACCTATTCTCCTTTCTTACTAAAGGGCCCAGTTGCTTCGCCAGCTGCCGTTTTTCCCCGCTCAGCTGCAAATATTCCCTCACCGCACTTAAGCCTTGATTCTTATAACCCTGTCCACCACCTCTCCAATGAACTTATCAGTAAACAACCATTCCATTAGTCTCTATTCCACCTACCCCTTCGTTCGCGCAGTTATCGATACAAAAATTTACCTCCAGAAGCGCAAGGAGCCTACAGCTAAGGAAAGTTAATTTTCAGTTTAGCAACGAGTCCTTACCAGCTTCTTGACAGAAAAAAATAATAAATTTCCTTTTCAAATATATTTCAGTTAATAAAAAAGACAACGGCATGCATCATTTTACTGTCACTGGTATGTGTTTTCACTTGGAGAATTATCCACAGTATGCGCTTGTACGTAGCATGATAGTGTGGCTCATGCTGCAGGAGTAATACGATGCTGCGGGAATATATGCGACTGAAAAGTCTAAATTTTTCACTACCCCAATTTCATGATTAATTTCAGGGGTTTGATAAATAAGAAAAACACGGATATCCCAAGTTATTTTGAACTTTTTGTTTACATGAACGCGTCAGGAATTTGTTCCGAAAAATCTTAATGAAATGGGAATTTCCTAAAGAATTAACCTAACCTCTAGTAATCGATAGTAAAGCGCTGATGGGTGTCGTTAAAAAGCAGTATGGGGGCCCAGAATTTACTTTCCAATTTTATTTTTTAATAGCAATTTTAAACCTGGTAGTGAGTCTAATATTTTATTTACGCGAATATATGACTTTAAATAACATTATTTGTCAAGAAACACGATTTAATATTCCCCTTCCCTATTAAGTATACTCTTATAAGAATAAATACAAGCTCAAACGAGGAAATTTACACGATAACATCTACATTTTTTTAGATGGAACGCTGACCTATTTTTTAAAATTACTAAAACTACGGCTAAATATGAAGTAATCCTCAAAACTAAATGCAAGTAACTTTGATTTCAAGATAAAGGAGACTAAGGCTTAAAGATCTATTCGTGGGAAGCGATAAAAATCTTAGAAAAAATTGAACAGCCTCAATAAAAACTCCTTCATTGCTTTGAACCACTTCCTTTTTGGGATTATCGGCATCCAGGTTAGAAAACTTAAGAACACTAACAGCGGCCTCACGAATAACGCGAATAAAATTCACGTTTTCAAAAACAATAAGGGAAATAGAGTTCGCGAGCAAGGCACCGAGTAAATACATGAAGGCCACAGTCATAGTTGATACATTTCAATGAAATTATGTCGCCACATCTCACATAGCACACACAAAGAGCACAAATGAAATCGGCCAAGAGAGCAGAAACAGATGAATAAACACTTATTCATAAGAAACGTCTTTCATTATTATTCAGTAAATAGTCGCAACACCATTAACAGAGCTTTTCTTTCTAGCAATATCCTATTATCACTATCAAATATTTTACCAATGGAATAAACCTCTGCTTTCACATCGGCATGTCCTATGCTAAGGCCTATAAAAGAGATGGCGCCTTGAAAGTTTCCGGTTTCATTTAATGAATAACAGGAATAAAGTTATTGAAATATGTTATCATATAAAACTTTAATTAAATTAGAACATACTTAGTAAGCAGCTGGATACTTTTAAAATGATAAAGAAATACAGGTTACTAACAGATTACGTGAAAATATGCGTAGATAACAATAGAAAAATTACATCCCTACGTATCCTTATCACTGCTTAAAGATTTATTATGTCTATCTCAATCGTCTCAGGCTCAACTTTGTGGACGTTCATTTTATAAATGAAAAGGAAAACTTGGTCTTCGGGTACCTGAAGATGAAGCCGCTGCGTCGAAACCAGTCGTACAGTAAAATAAATTGGTGGAATAAGACAAAGTTTTCCTTTTCAATAATTTACTATGTCTGTAATTATAATCTTGGCGAAGTCTTTTGTCTCACTGACTTAAGTTTAAAATTAATATACCGAAACTATTCATTGCTTGAATACAAGTCGGAAGTTACATGAAGTTGCTTTAATGCATGAGGGTAAAAATGGAGGTAATGTTTTCTCAATTTCCATAAATACATTATGTATTTAACGACAGATATTAAATACTTTATACTTTGTCATGACAATAGTTTAGTGTCAATAGAATCCATTAATTCAAAATACAAAGCTATGAAGCAAATATTTTAATAAAATGGACTTAAGCCAAGTGAAACAGTCGTTCATTCGAAAAAAAAGAAAAATGTGACTTTTGATTATGAAGTAAAATGGTTCAGAAGAGTTCAATACAGGGAACTATATGTAAGGAATAGTAGCATCAGACTTTTAATTTTGGTGCTCAACTACCGACGTTATCATTGCTATCGTCGTGGTTTAAGGTGGCTGGAGTGGTAATCGTGGCTCATTGAGCACATTTTAATAATCTTTCAGGTAAGCCAAAAGGAATTCAAGGACCACATTTCAAGTACGTACACCTGTTTATGTGGTGGAACACGCCATACATGCAGGAATTTTAATGATACAATAATTTTATTTTCATTATTTTCCTTAATTAAAGCTTATTATAATGACTAATATATGTTTTCGGCGCGGTATCGGAAATTTAAGGAAAACTTATTTGAAAATACGTACTTTCGAATCTTTGACTTGGCATGACATCTTGATACTTGTTAGTAACCATTAAATTAATCACAAACTTATTATTTCGCGAATAGATGAAAATATGTACATATGTAATCAAATTATTACGAAATATATCTTATGTGCTTAAAGACTACGAGTTAAAATATCATGGAATTGTTGTACAACCAAATCAGTAAAGGGAAATTTCTGAACTTAAAATCTTTAGATATCACAAATAAGAACATGTACGCAAAGTTTCACATAAATCTGTACATAAACAATAATCGCTCAAACCACCTTAATCCTCCCATAAACAAATCATCTACATCCGAGGCGAGATTCGAGCCCGTGACATTTGAATCTCCGGATGGGTGCGACACCAACCTAACTAACCGAAGTGTATACTGTAGGCTATTTGGTATAGGTGAATGATGATATCTAATTAAATAAAAAAATACACGATTGCGAACTCTAAAGGAGAATTTTGAAAAGCAGGAGAATGTAGCGCAAAACCTGATGGATTCACCGGACTCGATTGGTCACAGAGGTGTTCCAGTGTTAATCGAGGCCGCAGATATAGGCGGGTTATTTTACACTGCTACTCGAGAGGTGAGAACGAGGAATAGTTGTTGATTACGAAATGAAAGCCGCAAATAAATACTGTACACCATGACACCACTCCTTGAGTGTGGAGTAATACGGATCAAGGCAAGAAATTATTTTCACACCACAGCAAAGAGCAGAAAAAAATTGCATGCAATGGATGCATATTATTTCTGGAATTAAGATGGTAAAAACCTAATTTAATAAACCAGTCACAGCCTCTTAGTAATAAGCAAAATACAGTCATCCTCTCATGCGAAATGCATCAGGTATAAATGGCGTGGAATGGGCTCCGCAGTCTAAGGAATGCAAAATGATACATTCGTCGAATATTTCTACCCTCTAAATACCTAACATTTTTTCAATATCACACGCACTTTATCGAAAAATGAGAATTTTTAATAGAAGAAATTGTACATGCAATTGTAGTGCAATATTTGAGATTAATTTTCCAGAGCAGTTCAAGAACGGGAAAAATTTAGCGAAATTCGCCTAGAAATAAAAAAACTGAATCGGCTTGTCTCTGCGAGGAATATAAGGTCAGCGAAAATGCAGACTAAATGCAAAAAAGTTGCAAATTTTAACAGCCATTTAGTCCTATTTTACTACGAAAAGTCTGATTTCATTGCGGACGGATTAAAGCCATTGTTTTCGGGGTATTTTGAGACCTTACGATTACCATTTTTTCTAGTTTCCCAGGGATTACGGGGGGGCGGACGGCCCCATCCCCCACACACCCCTTATCAGCCCCTGGATTGCAGTTGCCTTACGCTGAATAGCTGAATCTTTTGTGAAAATAATTCATTCTGCAAAGTTACATCGAAAGATGCTTGAGGGGACGAGTGAAGATGGGTCGACATCGTCTCAGATTTTCACGCCTCAGACTGCCTGCATACCACAGTGGTGACAAAGTGAAATAAGTTATTTTGTACATTCGCCCGAAAAAAATTATTTTCGGGAAGATGTCCCTCGTGCAGACATGAACAATGTAGGGTCGGTTCAGTCCCGGACGATGCGACACCAGACACCTCGCCCTAACATTTTAACACGTACGAGTTCACTCTCAAACGCAAGACTCAATATTCGGTGCAGGGACGGTATCTTCAGCAGGCACCAGACAGGAGGACCTGTGCGTACATCCATAAACGTTAATCGGTGTGATGCGAAGCATTCCAGTAAAGTAGGGTCTTCACTTGCTATTTCTAGTCACTGCGACTGAAAAATCGCTATCGTAGAAAATTTTCATGGAGCACACATAGTGATAACAAAATCGGAGATTCTGCAGTAGTATTCCGACGGCTGACATTGAAAACACATGCATGAGAACTCACTTGCTTCGTGCGATTGCTAAACGTCGTAAACATCTGTATTGGCTGCATCCAATAACCATTGAGGTATAATTGAAAGCACAATTTTACAAGTTGTTTGAAGATTTTTGAGAATCCTTCAAAGTTTTTTTTCAATATCATCGAATGAGTACATGTACTTTCGATTAAGTGACAAAAATAGTTGGCCCACCATTCACTTATGAAGGCACAAGATGGAGCAAGCCCATACCGCCTGAGAACCGTTAATCAGTAACTTTGAGGTGTGCAAATAATGCGAGATGGGTCGAAACTGCGACTAAACTATCACTATAGTGGGTGCATGTTCAATTCTGGCCTTGCGACTCATTCGGAAGGAGCTGCTATCGCATCGCAGGAAAATTAGGTACGGTTTATTATTTTCTGTCACTGCGATTATTCGCACTTGAATGAGAAACACTGAGTTTTATTTTTGCGACAAGAAATAGCAAGTAGAGGCCCTTTCTTAATACTAATTGCACTGGCATAAAATATTACATGTGAGCACATCTAACCAAAAACTTAAGTAACTGGAGTAAGGAAGAAGCAGAATGAAATACTGAATTTTTTTCTCGGATGAAAGATATCGGACAGAAAAAAATTCATTTCATATCATAATTATTATTATTTGTACAGCCAAGTATTTTAAATAATTATGTATTTAAAAAGTTCCTATTGTAATAAGGGTCCAACGAACAGCATCTGGAACAGCTTTTCTATAAAAATGCAAATTCGTTTCGAAGGAATAAGATGAAGTGAAACACATTCATAGCACACAAAAATTGGAATGCGGAATAAACGAAAATGGTCGAAGAGGCATTTTTAATTGGTTCTTCTGTTTTATATGATAATAAAACCGTCAAACTGGCTTTCTACTCCAACAAATTAACACTCCACGGGTAGTTGAAGGACATATTAAACATTAAGATGCATAAGACGTTGAGTAAAAATTCTAATATGACGCTCATTCTCTAAGTTGCTGCCCAAAGGTTCACATTTCATACTCCATTTGAAGGAGTCGGGGTAATAGTTTCAGTCATCACTCATTGCATTCATCGGGATTTTTTAAAATACCACTGGAAAAATAAAATAATCAGGTTATATTTTCCTACCAATTTTTAGCTCAAGTTTAAGACCAGTTGGATGATATCTTATTTCTTAAATAAGTAATATTTTTATTAGTATTTATTTTTATTGTTCTAGAACCTTGTCCTGTGGAACATAAATCATGATTATACAATTCATTCAACGGACAAGCACATACAACCATGCCCTGGGAAGTGAAAAATCCTCCCCAGGCGGGATTCGAACCCGCGACCTTTGAGATAGCGGGCGAGAACGTTAATATTTGTACATATGTAAAATTTATTTCGAAAACGGCTCGAACAATTTTGATGAGACACCATATTGGGGGTTTTGGGTTCGAGAAATTCATTGGGCAGAGGCTGGTCTTCAAAAAAATTCGTTAAGGGACCGAGTTAGAGACTAGGAAAGATTTCAGAGCGAAAAGCATTAGAATCAATGCATATTTCAATGAAGAGGTTTTAATTTTATGACTTCAAAATACATATAAAAGACAACGAGACTTGAATCAAATGGCGCGAGAAAGTTTATATTTTATTTTCCAAGCGATTTTAATTTTTTTTTCCAATTCTGACTTACTGCACGATAAATTTAATGCATATTTTATAGGTATAATTTTATTAAGATCAAACTCACCATTTATGAATTTTTAGTCGCCATTTTTAGGATTAGCACCATGGTTACAGCCGTAGCAGTTAGTCTATTTACGGGATGACACATGCCGAAGCCGAAGAAGTGAGCGACTGTTTGACTTGAGACCAGGTGATTTTCAATGACATTCCAAAAATTAATTTACTCAGTACGTGATATTTCTTCATGAATTCGACTTTTTAAAAATGTACTATCCGATCGAATATTGGCTTTCAGGTACTTTATTTCTTTAGTAAAAGCTATTTATTTTGTCAAACTTATTTACATAGGTGCCTAAAAACTACCAAAATCTAACATGACCCTGGATTACCCCGACCTTATCATTTCGCGTCAAACAGCCTAATTTTTAGCCACGTATCTTTTCATTTTCCATGATAATATAACCATTTACTCTTACACACAATTCATCATTTGATTAGCTCACAGTTTTAACGCACGTGAGGCCTTGCAAACGGCGAGATAACATGGAAACCAAATTTTGGTTAGTTGCATTCAAACTCGAACGGAAAATTACAGGTAAAGCTGTTTGAATAATTAACATCCAAAACCTTGAGCATTAAGGACAATAAGGCATTGCATCTACATTTATAGTGGCACCAAACAAGACTAATCCATGATTGTCAACATTCGGTACCATGGAAACACACCACTGAAGAATTACGTCAAAAGATAAGATTTTTCTGAAACATAGCCTCCCGAGAAAGAAGCATGGCATAGTCGAGCTTTGAAAAAAAGGGTCAGAGCTCTTTCATTAGGTAAAATTAAAAACACCCTTCGTTAGAAGGAACCGCGAGTCATTTGTTTGGGAGCGATGCCACGCCCTCTGCTGCGAACACCAATTGTTCCATTTAAGCCGTCTTAATACGTTTCCCCTCCACGTCTCTCCCCCTTATCCCCCAACTTCAACTCCACCTACCTTTCTCCACGAGATATCCACATACCATTTCTCATTCGCCTCCGCCCACCACAAGTCCCGCATCCCCTCTTCCCCCACTGCCACACACCTTTTTTTCATAACGACCCCCTCCTCCTAAGGACCACTCCCCTCTCCTCCCATCCACTTCCCGCCTCAAACGCCCACATCCCTAACCCCCGCACCCTCTCCTTTTTTCTCTTTAATCTCGGCCGATCAGTGTACACAAGAACGATTCAAAACCGCCTTCCATCTTTGCCTACTCCCACGCACATACACTCAACACCACTAAAAAAACTACAGCATGACTAAAAGGCAAGGCCCCACTTGCTATTTCTAGTCGCAGTTCATCCCTTATCGAGAATGAACTTTAACGAAAGTAACTCTGAGAATGAGTATTGTAAATGAGTTTGTACTCTACTTCGTTTGCATCAACTGTTTTGATGTGCGCTTCGACTACACGTTGAGTGCCCGTGTTTTCGAGTTACAACTTATTATGACATTTATGCCACCATATTAGTCAGAAGAACCATTAAAAATGTCTTTTTGGCTATCTTTTGTCTATTCTGTTATCCATTTTTCTGTGCTATGAATCTGTGTCACGACATATTAATATATTTAAACGAATTTGCATTTTATAGAAAAGAAATTTTAGTTGCTGCCCTTGTTACCAAAGGTTTTTTCTTTTCATGCAAAATTGATGATTTCAAATGATTTGACTGTAGAAAGAGTTTTGCTAATGGTAAGATTTGTTTCTATAAGTTAAGTATCATTTTAGAAGAAAATTCAGCAGTATTTCATTCTACTCCTTCCTTACTCGAATTACTGAAGTTATTGGTTAGGCGTGCTCATTTGTAGTAAGTTTATGCCGTTGAAATCTGAATTAAAGCAGGGCCTCCACTTAGTATTTCTAGTCGCACGACTGTTTTGTCGCAAAAATAAAACTCCTTGCTTCAAATAGAGACGGGCACATACACGAATAAATAATCCCAGTGACAATAAGATGCAACCGGACCTATTTTTCCTCCGCTGCGATAGTAGTAGCTACCTCCGAATGAGTCGCATGGAAAGGCATGAAATTGAAAAAAGGCTGACTAGAATTTAAAAAATCCTTTTTCTTCAGGGCGGGAGTTGATACTTTACATAGTCACTCTTCATTTGGTTTCCGCATATGGTGGATCATTTCGTTTTCCATAGTCCTCGCTCATTAACGAAAAGTAGCGGCCCAAATTTGAACAAATTTCGCGAATAACTTTCGCCTTCGACTTTCCAACTGTCTTTAAAACATAAGGTCTCTATAGAGCTCAAATTACCCTAATAACTAATAATTTCAGGAAGAAGAAGAAGAATATCCCTAATCCCTTATCTGCTACTAATTTCACCCTCCGGATTCTCTCACTCCCTTCACAGCTCCACATCTTTATCGCCTCCTAGAGGGCGTAGAAGCAAAGACATTAGGAGGAGAATCGCGCTAGCGAAACAAGCAATCAGCAATAGAAGGGAGCTGATAACGGAGACCTTGGGTAAGGATACAAAGAAGAAGCTGGTGAAGAGCTTGATATGGAGTGCAGCGTTGTATGGGGCAGAAACGAGGACTCTGAGAGAGGAAGACGAGAAAAGCTTGCAGGCGTTCGAGATGTGGGTGGGGAGGAGGATGGAGAATATGCGGTGGACGGAAGACAAACGAGGACGTGTCTCGTACAGAGGGTGAGGAAAGAAAACTTATGGATGAGATTAGGAGGAGGTAAAGTAAGTGGTTGGAGAAGCTAATGAGGGACGAAGGGTTGCTTAAGACCGTGATAGAGGGGAAGAAGTTGGGTAAGCGGGGAAGGGGAAGAAAGAGAAGAGGTTTTATGGACGAGATAAAGATGGGTAGGACGTAGGCTGAGATGAAGACAGAAATATTATCGGAAGTTAGGGCCACGCACCTGTAAAAATCTAGAGGATTTTTATCCTTCCATTTAAACCTACCTTGACCGGTAGATTACCTTTCATATATGTAATAATATTCTCATCCCACTCATTATTCACATATTGATAATATTACATCCCACTTCGGTTCCTTTCTCATCCTCCTCCCGTCCCATCATGCTCCCTAACTCTCAACACTACTCCGGTTCCTGCTTCCCACACACACGCTCTGAGGCGACTCACAACTCACGAGGAGGCGGTCGTCCGTCTCTCCCAGCGGCGGGTTGTGAGGGAGGGGGCTGAGCCACCGCCCGCCCCGCTGTGGGGAGCAGCAGCACTGGCCGCCCGGAACACACACGACAAACGAGGCGACCACCCAACTGAGAAAAGACTCCGCGGAGCACCTCTTTTGTCTTCTACCGCCGACTTCCACCTCGGGTTGCCAACGGGCTGAAGAGATGACCCTTTCTAAGGCCTTATTCACGAAGGACCCGATATCGTCGGACCTCGGAAAGTCGTGAGTGCTGCATAAAAGCCTTGAAAAATCTAAAAACTTACGGTAGTTTGAGGAAGACATCATTGTGCATAAGACCCGAGGAATTTGTCTTTTTATAAAGAAAAATATATCGTGAAACCGCCATGGAATAATTGTAGAATAAAATTATTCAATGATACCAAAATAATAGCCAATTGCTTCGCTATTAGTCAAGTTACTTGCCAGGAAATAGAAGTCGTTTTCTGTGGGATTTGGTACGCCTGTGCGCTTCAGAGAGGCATCATAAAAAATCGATGAAGTTCTGACGCGTAAATCGCGACACAAATGAAATTGTGTGTGTAGCTCGCGCGTTTTCACAACTAATTAATTACTCATCGCAGTACTTTTCCTTAATATCGCAAAAATTTTCAGTTTTGAAGGGAAGGGAAATTTATGGCGTGGCAAAAATAAAGTGAAACACGTATATTTAGCCATCATGGTCAATCATGAAGTTCCTAAGTTATGAATATTACTATAAAAATTCTGTTGAATACTTCTTATATCTGCTTAAATTTTAGAATACAATTTTATAGTTTCTAGTCGTAGTACGAGAGCTAGTTGTTCAACAATTTGACGTTGATATGTCATCATACCCCAGAGCACTACTCTCCAATGCGAAATGTTTTCTTCCATAAAATTCATTATGACTTCGTGAAACTCTGCAAAAAAATCCGATTGAAAGAAGTGCCGGATACAGCAGGTATGCGAGGTCAAGTGATAAAATCCAAATAGGGTAGACAAGAAAATGTAAAATATACATAAAAAGTAAAGGGATGATGATGCTGAATTAGGAACAGAAGGTGCAGGATAAAAAATGTAAAGAGAAACAGATTATTCATTTTTTATGTGATGAAAGGAAAATAGCTGGATGAAGAACTAAAAGTGCCAAAATTAAGAAGGGAAAGGAAAATAATTATAGTTAGAAAAACGGGAGATGTTATGAATGACGGGGATTTGTCCCTCTCGCTCGACTGAGAGGACCGACGCCCTGCCCAACTTCGGTTGTGTACTTGGGATAAAATTTCGCTGATTAATTTGATAGCACAACCTAACAATAATAATGCCTTTATTCATCTAATTAATTTTCTAACGTTACAGATGTCATTAAGTAAAACAGCACAAAGAAACAATAAAAATTCAGGTAAAAAATAAAAACAACCAGGAGGTGACCAATATTCTTTTAGTGTGGATCACAAAAACTTAACAGTATAAAAAAGGTATATCATTTATATTGTGCTCCCAAAATTCAGCTTTCAAGTATAGGCCTTAAGTTGTAAGCCACGACTGCAGAACTAAATTTCCCAAAACAGATTGACCTGGATTCAAAAGGTAGTACGTTAAACTTTTTACACTTATGTTTTCTTGATGAAGTAGGGACTTGCTGAGCCAGCAATAAGCACCATCAATATGGTCTTTCTTCCTTTCAAATGAATATCATATCTAGAGGGATATTTACATAAATTTTCTTGGGTATACATAAGAAGTTAATCTAAATCTTGAACATATGAATATGCTGTAAACTCTTGGTTTGCCTAAATTTATAAAGAGAAACCAGCAAGGTTCCACCAGAGAGGATAAAGTAATAACTAGAATTTCCTTTTCCTGGAGGATAAAAACTTGCCACACATTTGGGGCATTTCCCCAGATGTGAGGCAAGTCTTTATCTCCAGACTACCTCCATAGTTCCCATCCATAAGTAATATGACACTGAATTAGAGAACAGTACATAGTACTAAAGTAACTATTAGGAATCAACTATATAAGTTTTCTCAACATAAATAGGGACTTGGAAAGACTCTTTGGTGTGACAAGAATATAATGATCCCTCCATCGTCTCAGGCTCAACTTTGTGGAAGTTCATTATATATTAAATGAAAGGAAAACTTTGTTTTATTCCACCAATTTATTTGTCGGTACTACTAGTTTCGACGCAGCGGCGTCATCTTCAGGTACCTGAAGATGACGCCGCTGCGTCGAAACTAGTAGTACCGACAAATAAATTGGTGGAATAAAACAAAGTTTTCCTTTCATTTAATATATAATGATCCCATTTTAGCTTGATATCAATGTGGATTCCCAACAACTTAATTGAACTGCTATCAGTTGAACTGATTCTCAGATTGCATAGTAAGTGCTGAGTTTTGTCACTGGTTAGGGCCAATCCATTTGGAGATGGTCTGGAGAGATGACTCATGTTACCACCACAACTATAGAGTCGAATTAGTGAAAGTAATTGGCACAAAAGTATGGTGGTGAGTTTTTTTAGAACTGATAACCACCACAGCTGCCTTCACGAAAGAAAAGATCTACTAGGCACCATATTCTTCAATAATGGGGTAGCATTTATTTATCTTTTTGATTTATTCATAAGGTTTTACTGAAGTTAGGACTGGATTTTTATTTTTAAATCTATTTTCTACCGCTTCAAACATTTCTATTTTGGATATTACCCATGTTGTCGTTCCTTTCAAGGACCAATTCTCAAAGAATATAACACGAAAATAAATAAGAAGACAAAAATCCTAGTATGCGGAAAAGAGAACCTGAATGCAAAAGTCACACTAAGAGAAACAAATAAAGCAAGTGGATTCCTTCGCCTATATCGGAAGTACTATCACGTTTGATGCAATAAGTACAACGAAGCTCTCTACGGATCGGAAGCATTGAGCATTGGAAAAGTTGGAAAGAAAAGATTAGAAGCATTGAAACTTGTAGCTGGAGGAGGATCCTGAAAATCAATTGGATTGATAAAATAAGAAATGAAGAAATATACATATGATTGGAAGAAGAGAGGACCATATGGAACACCTTACAGAAAAAAAGGATCAGATGATTGGGCACACCCTGAAGCACAATGGGTTAGTGAAAAATATTATTGGAGGAAAAACAGATGGAAAAGTCTCCAGAGGAAGGCCAATGGATAAATACATTAACTAAATAAAGAGGAAAGGTCATAGGAAGAACTACAAGGGAGTAAGGGAACTAGCATTAGATAGCGAAGTATAGAGAGCTGTAGTCAACCAACCTTAGGATTGAACGGCCAATGATGATGATGATCAATTTATTCGAAGATTTCCGCAGCGCGGCATTAAGCTTGGTAAGTAACAGTTTTCAAGAAGGCAAGGAAAATTTTCTGCAGGTTAGCAAATCAAACTCACAAACTTGCCGCAAAGAAAACCAGCAAGTTTGCAGCAGACCTGCTACAAACTTCCTAAACTCCACAGCGTGCACTTGCTGTGGGTTTGCTTCCCAAGCCTGCAGGAAGTTTTCTGTGCAAGCCTACACTTGATTGAGGTTTAAAAAGTGTGCAGCTGTCCTGGTGAAGACTTGCATTCGTGGGACAGTTTCGTGATCGAGACTCAACTTACCATGAAAATCTTGCTGCAACCCACAAAACAAGACTATAGTAGAAGGTAAAATATCAAATGCTATGCAAACTTGCAGCACGCTAGCATGCTATCTGGGATTCGGGCGTTCCTTCGCGTAATGGAGTATGTACATTGCTGATAACGGTTTCTCCAGCCATCCTGCTGTCGTCTTCTGGTTTGGCGTGAAAAAATTGAACCCGAAATTTCAACAAATATTCACATTCTGAGATAATCTTACACGGTCTTAGAAATTGGCCAATCCGTAAGAGTGCAAGAGTGCCTAGAAGTATGTGCTAGGGGTGCTATTTGGCATGGCTGTTACCCGTCTTCACAAATATTATACCTATCAATGCCAAATGTAATTATCTATTTTCAAATAATTTAATCAATACATCGATATTTTTACAGCCGTAGCGGCCGTTTATCGCATCCCTTCCTCCACGCCTCTCTGTTCTGCCAGTCGCCTCCACCTAACTCTCACATATCCAATGCCCTCGCACCATGAAGTTCTTCACCGGCTTCTCTTTCATATTTTTTCTGGCACTTCTGTTATTGTTCAAATAATTTCCTTCGAAAAATCTAATCGGATTTTGGTAAGTATAAACACACGGAGTTTACGCCTATTTGGAGCCCGTTATTCTATTTTATCGCTTTTATCAATTGAAATTCCCTTCAGCGTTGTTCATTCCGAATTTCGTGGCTTATCGGGCCCAAACACCATAGAAATGTTGGGAAATTACATTCGTTTTTTGGGAGATTTTAGCCTCAAGCCGAGAGAGACGCGCTGAAAAAAGCGAAATATTCAGGGTGAGAGGTGGAAACCCTATTTCGAGCGTCGAATAGAGCAGTCCGTAGTTCGGGGGGATTGGAAGGGGGGGGGGGGGGGGGGGGTTAGCGGGAGACAGAGCCTCCCCTTAGTCGTTCGCGTCCGGGATGTGCGGGAGGGGGGGTGACGTCTGCCCGAGAGGGGAGTGGGAATATTCCGTATTCTATGACCTCTACGGCACGTGTAACGGACAGCCATGTAGATTCAAATTGGATGAGCGAGGGGCTACACTTTTCGTGCTTGTCTTTTGAAAGGATTTTGTCCTAACCCTATTATAAAAAAAGTAGCGTTAATAGCTGGGAATAGTCTGCCAGGGGTCTAATTATTTGTTTTACTCCTGTCTAAAGAGTCCGGTTAAGTCAGCTAAGAAGGGAAAAAATGTCTTTCGTAGCGGCAGATGATAACATACTCTCCATTTAAACGAATGCCCGTAAACGTTTTCCTGCTAGTTTATGGAACTGGAATTCTCGTTAATGTTATTGAGGCCAACATTCAATCTGTTAATTTTTTAGTCAGTACATTTACATATTAGGAATAAATTATAGTGTGAAATAATATTAACAAACGTGTTATTGCGTATTATGCAACTTAAATGTCAGATTATTTTAATCTATCACCAGAAAAAATGGCTAATATATTTTGTCAAAATGCCTTTAGTAAGGGACGAAATTTTTATACAAATGGCTCTCGTAGTTATGAGTTTGCCGTTTCCTGAAGTCAGTTCCTCTTTTCTACTCTTCATTCTTCAGCGCAATATTGCAGTTTTAAGTGGCAAATTAATGTAAGCGCTGAACGTCTTCACTGGAAGAAAATGGGCCCAAGTTTCCAAGACGCCATCAGTCAATTCTTCACCTGTAATTCATCGTTATTCGCCCTTCAAATCGACAAACATAGTCCAAGACATGCCTGATGCAGTGGCGGATACATATGGGGGGCGCGCGCCCCCCCTTGCGGGGCCGTCCGCGCCGCCCCCGCCAGTCAGCCCGCACGCTATTCGTTCCTGTCTTTCGTCAGTCGACTCTGAGTCGAGTTATCGAGTAGTTGTACTTTCTTATGTTGCACGCGTCCGCGTCATCGTATTTTATACGTTTCTGTTTGGCACATAGATAGCTAACCTACGAGAAAAGTCGCGGGCATTCTAGTGATCTCGATACGTTATTCCGTCTGGCATTTGTTCGAGAAAAGTCGCGAATATTCTACTGTTTGTATTTGTTCACACTCCTTAAAAGTCTGGAAGCGAACATTCTGGCTACGAATGTTCTCGAAAAAACCGAGCTACATATATAAGGGAAGCAGAGTCGCTGCCAATAACTTGCGCCCCCCACTTGAGTTTTTTCTGTATCCGCCACTGGCCTGATGGCGTAGTATTTAATTACCATTACTGGGGTGCTAGTGTATTTTTACTTTGGTCTCATCAACAAACGCAGATGGTCGCAAAAGTAGTGCTTTTTTCAAAATTGAATTTTAGCGGCTCACCAACCGAATATGTCAATAAAATTAAAATTTCGCTGCAAGTAAAGTGGCCTCATTGTGTCAACAGTAAGATGCACAGCCATAGTTACGAGTTCAATTCCGGATGATCTGTAAAGAAACATCGTTCCCCATAGATAGTCCAAAGTTTTCCTTGAGAATTGGAAATTCCTTGTAGCGGACTGATCTGTGCAATAGTTAGTGGAATCCATTGAAAATTCGAAGGACCGTGGTTCAACCCCGGTTCAGGAAACATTTATTCCTCTGGCAATCTCCAATGCAGTTCCCGAATTCTTTCATTTTACCCAGAATGTTTTAGACAACTGAGGCCATGCGAGCCATCAAGAATAGATAAAGACGACAAAGGAAGGGCATATGAGAACGTAGTGAAACTAGAGATTACGACTAGAGATAGAGAGAGAAGTATTAGCCTACTCTTAAGGAATGACGCCAGGTGGTCGACAGTTTTACGTCCCATCTGACGGAGAGAATAATGAAGATACTTAACTGGTAAGGATCGAGATTCCATTAAAACATTTACGCCACTGCCGGGATTCGAACCCAGAGCCACGGAATGGGAAGCTAGTAATCTAGATACCACACCACCTCAATTCCCTTGGTCGTATTCATCATAAAATAAGAAAATGTATATACTTGCAAGGTGGAAACCGTAAATCGAGGCCTCCCAGAGTAGGTACTCTGGGTGGTATTCTCGTCACTACTCCCTCACTGGGTAGAGCCGTCGCATAAATTTGCACAGTGGGAAATACAACGGCCGCCATCCTTGCTGCTAATGGCGGTAAGCCTCATAAGGAAAAGAGGAGTAACCCTCATTTTTGTAGTAATTATAATATCTTTGTATCAGTACGGGTTATAATAAGATAAAATTTAAAAAAAAAGTTGTCTCTGACTAGTAGGAACTCCATGCCAATAATTTCATCGATGAAAACTGTAAAAAAATACTAAAATAACGAATTTAATACGCGAAGTAGATCGGTCAAGAATCGAATTGACGATACGACGCTTCTCTCTGCAGAAATAATCTTAATCTAAAGCTTATGTTGTTAAACCAATAAATTCAATGCAAAATCTTCCACAGCAAAATTAGCCTACTCTATTTTATTGCATTTTTTTTAAGTTGACCATCAGCTGAGTACTCAACATTCTGAGGCGTAACTTGGTGGAAATTCATAATGACTGAATCAGCAATATAACTTTGTAATTTTCACAGTGTTTTATTTGTTGACGACCGGTTTCATCGCAAAGGTGACATCATCGCGTCATCTCAACAAATACACTACGTTAACAAAAAATATTGTGAACATACACACTAAGGTGATGTAATTCGCCATGAAAAAAATGATTTGGGTAGGCCGGGTTTCGAACCCGGATCTCCCAATGGCAGGTAAGGTGTGTTAGCCAGTTACACCGCCAAGCCATTAAAAAAATCACTAAGTGAAAATTACGAAGTTATTTTACTGAGTCAGCTGAGTAGTGGTGAAGGTGCCAGGAGCGGTAATAGTGGGTCATCGAGTGCACATTTTAATAACATTTCAAGTAAGTCAAAAAACATCTTGGACCACATTTCATATTATTGCGTCTCTTTTCTCGTTTGAACTCACCAGACAGGCAATAATGGAAATTATATAAGATTTTTTTATATTTTTTTTCTTAATTAAAGAATTTGACTGAAGTTTTCAGCGCGGAATACGAAATTTAGACGAAATTACATTAAAATGTTTTTTAATAATGGACTCGGCGTGACCTTAATATTTATGTAAGATGATTTTTTTGGGCAATGCTGCGTTTTGTTCATTTTTGAAAAACTCAACGATTGGCTTCTCTTGATGATGCTTCCAGTACGAGAAGCGAAACGTTGAGTTTTTTCAAAAATGAGCAAAACGCAGCATTGCCCGAAAAAATCATGCTACATAGACGAGAAAAGCTGCGAATGTCTTCAAACAAAAACCTTAATATTTGTCAAAAAAAAAACACTATTATAATGATAAGATATATGTAATTTCGCGTTTAAAAGAAAATCTGAGCATACGTAAGCGAATTTTTACGAAATTTATGTCATATGCCATACGGCTGCGTGTTTAAATAGCATTTAATTACAAAAAACAAATCGGTATGATACAATTTTTGTCACTATTATCTCTAAATATTACTAATGAGAACACTAATGTCAAGTTTCACGTAAAACTGTACAAAAATAAAAATTGCTTCAACCACCTTCAATGGCAACCCGGAGGACTCTAGATGCCGACCCACTCTCCTTAAACTCCCAACCCCTACTGCCTTCTCACTTCCCCTCCTCGACCGTATCCCTCCGCGACCAACACACGTGGAGATCTCCACATGCCATGGAGACCCCCACCACATTCCCACATCCCGGCGTGTGTGTGCGAGGACGTAACGACTTGTAAATCAGGTCGGCCGGGTGAGTAAATAAGCGGAGAGACTGACTTGCGTACATGGAGAGCGGACAAAATATGATACATTCCCCATGTGGGTACCGATATGTACCCACTCCTTCGACGTACCCGTCAGCCGAAGGGAAATGCAGATGAAATACGCTTCATACCTACCACCAAAGAATTAAGCTTGGAAAGGGAGGTAATTAATCAAGAAGATATGTTTTACGCGTGAAACACCTTGATGCTCAGTAATAAAGTCCGCCAACAATCCTTTTTAAGCGAATACGTCAGTCTAGAATATTTTGAATCCAAAGGTTTTGGAGGGTAAATCTAGCAATTTGCATTGGTGTAGATTTATCTGAGTTCTGAGGAATCGATTATCAAGAAAATATGTACTAACCTTGAAACACCTTGATGCCTGGCTGTGAAGTCCGCCAGAAAGTTTTGTGAGCAAATAAATCTAAAATATTTTGAATTCAATGGTTTTGCAGAGTAAATCTAGCATTTTTGCAAGGATATAGTTTTACCCGAGTTCCGTAAAATCGAACAACTCAGGAGGAAAAATAAAAATATTTTTCTTCACAACTGGAAGTTTGATTCTAATTGAGTACTAGATCCAATTATGAAACAACCATTAACTGATTTTGAAATAAGAACACGTACTTCCATTCTTCTTCTTTTATTCTTCCATTCTTTCTTCTTTTTTTTCTTCCATTTTAATTTTTACATACTCAGCCTTCCAAGAATCAACACTTATTTCTTTACCTAAAAAGATTTTTTAACTATTTCTGCACTCAATAGACAGTAGTCGATTGGTAATAGTTTTCCAGTGGAATTGCAGCGCATCTAAAGGTGAGAAGTTGCCAAAGAGTTAAGGAAAGAATTAAGACGCAAAGTTAGCAGTGAAGAGTTTAGATATCGGCGAATGAATCATTGTACGCTCTGCGTAGAGATAAGCGAAAAAGTCAAATGGAAGCTAATAGCGGTCGATTTGATTCCAAGTTGAAGCAAGACTGCATGTCACTGAAATTTTCAAAGATCTTGAGCTGTAGTATTTTGAATTTCAAATAAGGAAACTACGAAAAATACAAACATAGGAAGCTCTTCATAATTTCTTTGCAAGCAATCGGTTCTGATCCCAAAAATAAGTATGTCACCAATTGGTTTATATTCAAAGGAGAAAAAAACTCGTCCAAATACAAACATAGGAAGCTCTTCATAATTTCTTTGCAAGCAATCGGTTCTGATCCCAAAAATAAGTATGTCACCAATCGGTTTATATTCAAAGGAGAAAAAAACTCGTCCATATTTTCTTCTGATATAATTTTTAGTCAGCCAACCTCCTCCATTCCGTCTCCATTGCTTGGAATACTATTTTCTCATATTCTGGTCGCTCCTCAATTATGCGAAGATTTTCAAAGGGTTACCTGTATTTTGGCAAGCCCTTCCCGCTCGTAACGAATTATTCACAAGATGCGTGACTCCCTATTCTCTGTCTTCTTATTCGAAATAACTACATCAAACAGGCACCTTTTTTCAATTAAACAACGCCAATGAATTGTGTATAAAAGCGTTTTCCTATTTAAATACTCTCCACTTAAAAAAGGACCTGGCATATTCAAACAAAATATGCCAGGTTAATGCAAACATTAACTTAACGCAGGACGAATTCCAAACCCGATTAAAGGAAATCCGATGAAATCGTCCATCCCTGATCTCCTTCCATCCTTGCATAAATGTGGGGGTGGCATAAGCAACTTAACATAGTCCACAAAATAATTTAATTAAACTTGTTCTTTAATACAAAGTTTACTTAATAATGCAAGTTTAATATATTCGTGGGCTATACTAATTTTATTTCATTTTTCTAAAAAGGATTACCACAAAGCCATCATCAAAATTACCAGTCATCAATCCGAGGATTGGCTAGCTTCAGCTCTCCTCTCCACCAACTGCTTTATTCCTACATATTTCTTCACTTTGACTTCTGTCATAATTTACCTGACGTATTCCACTCTTGGTCTTCTCTGTATTACTGTTTTATTCAAATCTTTCTCTTTCCATTAGTGTTTTCAATGGCCTATGGTGTCACAAAATGTGGCCAATAAGTTTTCCTCTTCTTTTTCTCAGAATTTTCACGATATTTCTTTTCCCTCCAACTCTTCATAGCACTACTTCTTTGGTAATTTTCTTCGTCTATTTAAACTTCATCATTCTTCGATAACACCGAATCTCCAATGCTTCCCAACTCATTTTTTCTCTGCACTATTTATTGTCCAGGCTTCAACGCTATATAAGAGCTTGATCAAAATATATATTTTCACAAAATGCTTCCTTACTTCCAAGCTTGTGTTACCAGCTGGAAGAAGACTCCTCTTCTCAAAGAAACCCTTCTTTTTTTGGACTATTCTGCCCACAGTTTCTTTATTACATCACTGGTGATCCTGCTTCTCATAGAGCAAAATGTTTCCACCAGCGAAAATTTTAGCTGCCCAAGTTTGAAAGTGACTCTGTTTTCTTCATATATTTCGAAGCCATAGTTTTGGTTTTCTTAGCAGTAAACCTTTAAGTCGTATCTATTAATAGATTTTCCACACAGTTGAGCATTCTCGTAAGATTTTCTTTCCTCTCTGACAAAATCGCTCAGAACCAAAAATGGCATCATAAAACATCTAGCTTTGATAAATCAGATACAATGTTCATGCATGGTTTGAAAATGCTACATATATTACACAAAAAGGCGCAAATTCCAGATTCTGGAGTTGGAAATAAATTTACAAGTGCACTGAAACCATAATTAACCATATACGTTAGATATCATTCAAATGATTGTATCATATAAAAACACCGAAAATTATTTCACTCTCACATTAATGTTCATTTTATAATAGGGCAGCAATGATAGATGAATATATTAGTTTCGTCGTTAATAATTCCAGATACACATAATTAGAGCTAAGCGCACGAACAAGGAAAAATTAACCCATAAAATGTGACAAGATTTTTATTAATACACTTTTAAAAGTATGCACTTAGCACATCCATTGTGAATGACATAATGGCAGGAAGTGGAAATGGCAGGCTTCCACAACTGTAGTCTTTATTTTCAAACGATGCAAATACTCATGATTTCCTCCGTTTCTTTTGACTAGATAGCATCACACTATAGTCTCGTTAAAAAAAACCTACTCGGACTTCTTTCTTTGAATAACACACCTTAGTTCTAAATGCACCTCTTTCTATCTCCATAAAACTAGATGACTGATGATACCTGTCCAACTTGCGGAAGGAAGGACCTCACTGAGCGAAGAAGGCAATGAATGCACTCTCGACACTACGTAGTTCCTTTTCCAGCGATAACTAATTCTAAACAAAAAGAGGGGGGATCATGGGTTGCTGGTGAATTAAAAATAAAATAAATTCAAACGTAGAAAAGAATGAAAGGATGGGTCATGGACAGAGAAGTTCTTCCGCGATAACTCGATTTACCTGCATAAAAAGAGGTATTTTTCTATTGTTTCCGTCTTTGCAGATGTGATGAGGGGATAGTGGAAGGATGTGAAAAGGGCAATAATATTAATTCTAGATGCAGGAATGAGGCGGCGGGGAGCCTACGGCGGATGAGTGATCATGGAGGAGAGGGGGAGGGGGAGGTGGGTAAGTCCAAGGTCGGGGGAATAGGGCGATAGGGGGGAGGAAAAAGGTAGACAGGGAGAGAGCCAGGGGTGGAGGAGGGGGAATAGTTTAATCGCGCGGATGTTTTAAAAGGTCAATTAAAAAACATTTTTAGTTATAAAATTGAAATTATTTATGAATTTTTTAAAAATCTGTGAAAAAATATATGGCAACACATCTTTAAAAATATCTTGTTTTTAACATATCTGTTTGCTCATTTGTTTATCTGTTTCTATTTTTATTTGTTTATTAATTTCTTCTTAGGTTTATTTGTTTTTTATTTACTTGTTTATTTATTTATTTATTTATATATCTCCAACCCGAAAACAATCTCTTGGGCTTTTACAACGGGTGTTTTATAGCAAACAACATTGTATATCACAAACAACCACGTCATGGCTTGAAGAAGCTACCCAGGCAAGACTCGAACTAGCGAACCAAGGGTTGTCAGGCGAGTGCTTTACACTGCCGCCACCGGGGCCGACCACTTGTTATTTAAATCAAGAAACAACAGTTTTAGAAAATAATTTTTTTACCTTTTTTGCCCTTTGGTAACTACTTTTCCTATGGAAAGCAAATTTGCCCTACCTTCATGGTTAAGTTTACTATATTTGACATTTTTAAAATGATGTGATTATTTTCCACAAATTCTTCCGAGGCATTTTCAACATCTCGCTAGAATCGCCAGCCGGCTGAAAGAGAGCCGCTCAAGTTCTCTTGACGCATAAAACCACCACATCAGTATGAATATTCGCGGTTCTTCGTGAATTACGAATCAGGATCAGGTTTCATGAATTATGAATCAGGTACAGGTTTCGGTGGTTAAAATGTCTCCAAAAAGGTGAGCAACAGACGTCCTTGAAAATATAGCAAAAACAAAGTGTTTCAGTATAGTAGGGCGTTTCACATTTAGTTGGCAACATGCGCTCTTATGGAGATGCTATTCCTGCGTAAATCTCCATAAGGCCGGAGGTGTAATGTTGCCTATAGCAGCAGGTAAATTAAAATAGTTCTATTAAGTATATGCAGTATACAAAATACATATCTCAGCGCTCATAATGAAAAACGCTCCAAAACGGTATCGCTAACACCTAGCAAAGAGAACTGGACGAAGAGTATATATTTCCAGGTCAGTCAAGACTTGAGTAACGCACGATGGGCAAGTAAAAATGGGGGGTATGGAGGTGCCAAAAGAACAATAGTCACACTATGAGAAAATGATAGACGCACTCGCTTATCTCAATCATTCAGTGCCCGAGAGAAAAATTGCACAAATTCTTCTCGGGTTTTCCGCGTTGCCAACGTTGATCAGAGTATACACAAATGTTTCTGGTTCTAACTGGTTTCTGGGTCGATCAGAATACTGAATTTCACTCCAGAAGTATTTAGAAAAAAGAACAATAGAATAAATTTAGATGTCTCTTGATGAATTTGTGCAGCTGATAAGTCGGGAGAGCTCCAGACCTTAATTGGGAAACAAGACTACTCGCGCTGAGCCAGCTAGGCTCATTTCTAACATTTCACACACAGCTTTTCACTATTAATGCATTACTCCAATGCATTACTTATTCCATTAAAATGAATGTAATCTAAAATATAATAACTCGATAAACTTGCGTGAAATAAGTCTCGATGTCAAAACTTTCCTTCCAAAAAGTTCCTCGTCAATATTTAAAAGTTAATGTTTCTTCTCCCTCACTGGATGTATATTCAAGTATAAGGTACAGTTTCGGACGTAACCTTATGGAAGTCCTTCATACTAAGAACTTTTGACGAAGTTTGACGAAGAGGACATATCAGGTACACCTAATGACGTAAATTTGAAACGAAACCGTGGTCGTGGACCGTGGACCTGTGTCGAAACTTCGTCAAATTTTCTTAATCTTCAATTATTGTTGTCCAACCATCTCCGAAGAAGCCGCCGACATGGGAGGAAAAACGGTAGCTTTGAAGTGTTTACTTGGAAATATAACAAGTTTTAACGTTGAAATATAATATTTCAAAATTATTTTACGGTAGATATCTAGTATGTATCATGCCATTTAAATTCATAAACAATTCTGGAATAAGGCTATTTTTTTATTTGTGTTGACATGCGTCTCTTCTTACTTGTTGAAATAGATTAAATGATTATGAAAAATAAAGAATGGTAGTTTTTGCATTCATTTTCAGGCAAACGAAAAGATTTGCTATTAACTTGTGAACCATTATTATTATTAATTTCAGCTTCGCTTACACAACTTCCTTCACTTTCTCAAATTATTTTCTCTTTCGCCAGTAGCCCTTCATTCCCTGACTTACTTTTTCTCGTTCTTATTGCGAGAATACCCTTTCTTTTCTCGGTTTCTCTTCAACTACATCCTTCACTTCCGAAATTTCATTTGGAAAATTTCTGTTTCCTATACCCTTTTCCCTCATCTCTTTTTTTATATCCTGAAGGACTTATTTCACTCGTGGTACCTGGTACCGTTTTTCTATTTTAATGGAAGATCAGGATCTTGTTTGCTAACCTTTTTGTGAATCATTAAAACGTTTTTTTGTATTTTTTCTAGGTGCCTTCAAGAGAGACCTAAACTGCAAAGAGTTAACGAGACGGGAAGGGACCAAGGACGCGGTAATGGGGGGTAAACTGCACCGCTTCAGCGTGAAACGGTGCCTGTCTAATATCCGAAATTGCCAGGGAACTAGGGCAGATTCCCAAACAGTTCTTGTGATTACGAGTACATTCAATAATGTTATGTATCCACCTTAGAATCCCGGAACTGAAATGAAAGTCTCATTGTTTTAGGAGTAATTTTTTGACTCTTGATATGTTTCCCGTTTCCTAAGAAATGAAAACATGATTCAATGAGACCAACGAAGAGGCATCACAGCACAATGGGGTTTTTGTTATTTTTTTGTCTCACTTTAATGTTATTGTTATTTTTGTGTATGAATATACACTCTTTGTTTGTTTTACTACATGTTGACCACGCATTTTTCTGTAAACTGAAGATAGATAATATTGATACAGAAAATACCTTAATAGACTACCTAAATCTTCCTACTGTTGAGTTGAACCGAGTTTGAATAAATTTATGTGTTTTGTTATACCATGACCTTAATTCAACTCTCGCTTTATAAAAGCATTCCCACTATGGGAATGGCGTAAATTTTATTCCCTGCATGCTTTTTAAAACGTCATCGGGTTGTTATGATGAATACTAAAACAGTAAATTGTTTTTGCCTTGACGATACGTAAATTTCACGTTTATGTGGCGTTTTAGGAAAGCAGAGGTCAGTTTGGTGGTTTTCGTCTTAAAAGCATTCGCAACGACATGCCGCAAGATTGACCCCATAAAAATCCGCTAAGAGCAAAAATAAATCGCCCAAAAATATTATTACCATCAGCAGCCACCAGCACGAATATTGGTTACCTACAACTCCATAAAACATTCTATTTTTAGCTGACAACTATATTCCTTCATATAACCGAGAAAATAAAACATTTGATTTACATTGCTGCAATGCGAAAAAGTGGAAAAAGAAAATAAGGAACAGCGAGCCCTGAACAAAGGAATAGCTAAAGAGAAAGAAGGAGAATACGTCCTTATCACCTTATCTTCTCCATTTATCATCGTAGGAAATGAAAATGTTATGCAAAGTTGAAATAAATTAATGAAATTTATGATCATATGTTTATTTTTAAAATTAGATGATTATGATCTCATAACATTTATCTATTGCTAGGAATGAATTTTATTCCAACATTATGTCCCGTGCATTTGTTACGTCCTTCTCTTTGAAAATATTCTGAAAAGTGAAGCTAAGTACCTATACCCATGTGTCCCTACTGTGTCTTTTTTTATTGATACATAGTCTCTCCTTGTAATTTCCTTCCGATTAAACTGTCTTCAGGGCTTTTTCGGGCATTTCACTTCCCTTTTCATTACACTTCGACTGTTTTTCTACGTTTTAACCAGGTCTCCGTTTCCGGATTCCTCAGATTTACCTCATAATTCACAAGTTCATATTCTATGCTTTTATCTTAGCAAGATTTCTGTCGGTGCATTGTAAACGCGTTACCTTTTTCAACGTAATATGTGTTTTTCATGTGTTTCAACGTAATCTGCCTATGTTGACCATCATGGCCATGGATTAAATGGAAGGATTGGTCCCAATGCCGTCCACGATGAATGCGAATTAATTCTCTTGTAACTGCTGCTCAGGAAAATGATTTTAAATGTGGGTAAATAAACGCCTACAGTAGTGGAGTGATAAGGAAGCATGGCTAAATATGCAGTGATAAATACAGACTAAAATAATTGACGACTAAAGCAAGGAGTTTCATGGAAAAATATTATATTTCCGTGAACACTCAGCAACGTAATATAAAAAAAACAACAAGCTCCATTCAGAAAGAAATTATTTTTATGGAAAATGCATATACATAAAATCCACGAAATTTTAAATTTGCGTGTAAAACGTTTCAATTACGAAAAATTGCACTGAACATGTTGGCCAAGTTGGTAAAACACCGGCCTCGAAACCCAAAAGCCGCGGGTTCGAATGCCACCTCTGGAACGGGTAATTTGTTTGTCTAGGTTTAGAATATTAGGTTTGACGCAGCGATATGACCCAAGTGGAGAATCTAAACCCCAATCGTATTATTACTACTACTACGCGAAACATTTCATATTTTGTCCACGCAAGAGTATAGCATTCGGATGACACTTTTCTTCTTCACATAATATTGCTATTTATCGTTTAAATAGCTAGTAAACTGCATTCACTAACCATGAAACACACTATCATACAGTTGTTAGGAATTTTACTTATTATACTGAATGTTAAATTTAGTAACGTAAATGGAAGAGACTTCACATGCTACTCATGCGGGATAGACACTGCACTCATTCATCACGGAGGCCAGAAACTACACTTCACTCATGCTAACATGCAACGCATGCAACAACTATTAGAAAAATTACAGGTACAAAAAATAAAATTAGTATCCTATGCAGAAATTGAAACACTAAAAAATAAATTAAGAGCATAAAGCCTACCTTGATCTACCTAAACCAACCCACAGTTTCCATTTTTGGGGGGAAAAGACGTGATAGAAGAACGATGCCCTGCAAATAGCGATGCAACATTGTAGAGATATCACTCACTCGAGACTTTTACAGAAGTCAACTTCCACAAAAAATGGCGGGTTAACACATTTAGTTACTTCTATACAGTAGCCTGAGAAGTCACTTGCAAGTGGTACATCAATGTGTAAGCACATAGTACGATGGCAGTAGGTCCATGGCGGTAGTAATCGACTTGCAAGGGAAACAGACTGACTTCTATTTTGCCTACAAGTAGCATTTCGATACTGCGTTAAAATTGCCTCGCATCCTGAGAAATCCTGATCACGTGACTACAAGCGGGGATTGAAATTGAGAAAAACCAATAAATTTGCCGGAAAAGGACCTATTTCCAAATATGTAAATATTTATTTGCACCTGGAAATATTGTTAGTGTTAAAGAAAACACAAAGGGAAAACTTATGACTTTTCCACCATTATGTAAAAAGATTATAACACTTGATAAGCTTTAAAGCTGCACATACAATATTAACGTAATGTATAATATCCACGAATGTAGATCGGATTCTAACAGATTGATATTCAAACACATAAATTGCCGGAATTAGGCGATTTTCGAAATAACAATACTCCATACAAAGGCTGTTCGGATACTCCACCGGGTCAATCCCTTCATCACTGTCGATGTTTCGATGAACGAGTCTCCAATCATCCTCAGAACTGAGTGTCATGATATCAACTCTTGAAAACCCACACTGAGTAGTATCCGAGAGTCAAGAAAAAGGTGGGAAACCACATACCATTTAAATTAATGTACTTCCAAAACATTCTAAAACAGCCAGCGTCGGCCTTTACGTTGAATAGATCTAAAACATATAATTCGCGACATTAACCAAAATAAAATATAATACATCGATAGAAAAATAATATCATTAAAAAAACACTAACATAAAGCAACAGCATTAAAAAATAAAATACAACGATACGGAAAAGGGGGGAATCAGGAGGAAAACACTTTCCTGAGGTGGTTTTTATATGCATATTCCAAAGGGTGTGGAGAGATCACGGGAAGGGTGGGCAGATGAAGTGTTGTTAAACAATTCAGGGAGTATGTAAAAAAGAAAACGCTGGGCGAGAGAAATACAGAGTTTGGGTACGTGTAGGAGGCGATTGTTGCGCAAGATACGGATCAGAAGCACCTGACCACCGACCGTACTGGCCATTTCGACTATTTCGACAACAGTCTTTGTGATTTGCATACGCCGGGAAAGCATCAGGTCTTTCTTCAACAACATTCTTTGTTTACTTCCGCCATAAATCGATTCTTTGGCATAAATTGGTTGCAACACGTAAGCAAAACGATGCCCTGCATGTAGCGATACAAATCGAGACATCTCTACTTCTATAGAAGTCAACATCCATTGGTGAAGCCGCCTTTATAATATTGAAAGGGAATTCTAGAAGAATTGGTAAACCAACGGGGAAGAGGAAAACTTTTGAAGGAGAGGTTACCTTGGGGAGACTAAGATAATTGCGGCGGGGAGGAAGAATGAAGGGTGTGGGAAGCGCAGGAAGAAAGGTTAAGGGAAGAAAACAGACCCGAGGAACGGGAGAGAGGAGACGAGGGGAGGCAAGGAGGCGGCGGCCGAGTAAGTAGGTGGGGATAAGCCGGGAAAAGAGAGCCTGCACCTCCCTGTCACTGTTGTGACGAGTCTCCCATGACAGCCCGTATGTAATTGCCGAGCAATTGCTTTCCCCTACTCCCTAGAGGATAATTAGAGGGAGGAGAGAGAGAGAGGATGAGAGATGTGAGGGGTCAAAAGGATAGGGGGCAATAACGGGAGAGGAGGCGACTGGCAGAAGAGGGTAAGGGGGGGGTCTGCAGCCAGTGAAGAAATCGACGGTCATGAACACTTGGGGAGGGAAACGATGAATGGGGGATTATCATTCGAATGCTTTTTCGATATTACTATTGAAATCAAATTTGCAAAGGTTTTCATATAGATTTACGGAGTTTCTTCGAAACATTAAGGCCTAATAACCAAATAACTAATCGTATAAAGTTGCATTTTTTCCGTTTCCGCAAAACGACCTCTGAAGCCACTACATCCATCGATCAAAGGCCCGTGGTTCGATTTCCGGTGAAGACGGATATTTTTAAAAGTATTTTCTAAATCTATACCGTTTCATTTCCGGCAGAAGTGGGCATCCTCACAAAATCCTTTTTAAGGCATTTTTTAGAATGTATCGGGAAGAAGGGGGAAGAAGCGATGGATGAAATGACGTCACGGCAGTTAAGGGAAGGTTGCCCTTCCATTCAACTTTAGACTCCTATATCTCTGGAAATTTTTGGAATCTTTAAAATATGATTTGCCAATGATCATTTGTGATGGCCCCCTACACGATAAAGTAAAAAGCAAAAATCGTGATAAACCCCCATTTTTCTTAAGGTGGCTGGAGCAGTTATCGTGGGTCATAACATATTAATAATTTTTAAAGTTAAACCGAAAAAATACTAGAACCACATTCATTTAAGCGCATCTGTTTATGCGTTGGAACTCACCATACAGGGAGTAATGGAAATGATATCATAATTATATTTTAAACTTTTTTCCTTAATTAAAACACGTTATGACTTCAGTTTCTACATTTAGACGAAATTATATTGAAATGTTTTTTTTCGAATATTGGATTCGGCGTGACAACTTGATATTTGTTAGCAGCAATTTTAATTATAATAAATGTATTATTTAACTTTCAGAAGAAAATCTATACAAATTTAATCGGAATATTACAAAATATATCATATGTGCCATAAGGCTGCGTGTTAAATTAGCATTGAAATTCCAAAAAACAAAACGTTATGATGCAATTTTTTCACTTCTATTAATAGATGGTCACTAATAAAAATACGTTTCAAAGTTTTACGTTACAAAGTTTCACGCGAATCTGTACATAAACAAAAATCACTCCAACCAGCTTAAGACAGAATTTCGATTATCCGAGGCAATGTGGAATGAGGCCACCATAGATAATCAAAAACTCAGTCATTGAAGTCGAACACATCCCGTGTCTAGTCTAATGAATTCAAAAAAATAGAGCGAGACACTATTCCGTGAAAACACATCTCACTTTTCGCCCTCTCCAAAATAAATTTCCTTCCCTGTACCCACCCTTCCATGTGGTTCCACCGTAACATGACATAATTGTCATTTTATTCATATTCTGGCAACTTGTATTCAAAAGTGTCCTCCGTTTGAAATTCGTGCCTTTCCACGATATTTTTTTCGCAAATTGAACTTGATATATTACATCGAATTAAATCCGAAAATCGGTGAAACACGGGGAAAGATGTTTTCCTTCCTTACTATTATTAATTTTCCTTTCAAATATAAATGCCATTTCGCGAAAAAATTTAGGAAGCGAATTCTCCCAGGGAACCGAATGGTAATAAAATTTAGGCGCCTGCCCATCTTCCTTTTTGAGTTACTAGCTAATTACTACAGCAACTGAAGTCAAAATACGTCAATTCAGCATAAATGGCGCAGCAATCGACTCATATGGCTGGGAAAATAATGTTCATGAAACATGTATCCGTGGAATAATCTGCATATTCTGTATATCAATTTTGTTTGTTTTATAAATAAGGCATATAACCAGTGAAAGCAGTATTTTTAAACAATACAAAATAAAAATCGGACTTTAGTATACGTTTTGACTCAAACAGTCGCGGTGGAACCTCCTATAATTGCTGGTGCTCTATAACCCCAGCCATACGCTCTTGCGGTGTAGTGGGTGGATGTAGATCTATTTCTCGTTTGCCCGAATACTCTTTCCATACATGGATTAAAGGTAGGGACAGAGATAAAGAACGGATAAGGGTTTGATTACTACCAAAATGAAAAACTAAAGGGTTTAGCGTTTTCTCTGCGAATGATTCTGATGAAGTCTTCTCGGGCTTTGCACCGGGTTAGGCGACTGCAGCGCCGGCGAAACTGTTGTCCGAAAAAATGGAAGTTCGCGACTGAGAACCCGAAAGACCAGATATTTCCAGGAAATCGGCTGCTGCCGCTGTTTTGGCGGATGACTTTGTCATCGCCATCAGGCAAATGTATCTCCTTAAGGAGGTTAACCTACGACCTAGTGAGTCAAAAATAAATACTGAATTCCACCTGTTCGCTGGTACTGTTTGAAAAATATTGCTATCACCAATGACGGTCCTTTGCCATTATGACACAAAATTAAGCTACAAAATATGCATATTGCGTGGTGATTATATTTTTAATGAACTCTTTTGACTAACTACAGCAGTTCATTTCTTCTACGTATTTGCTAATGACTCACAAACTGCCTATATGTCATTACTATTCCTACATCGGTGCCAATATTTCATTACCATTCATTTCCTTGGGAGTAGTTGATTTTTATAAACATTTTAATTGCGCAAATGGCATTTATATTAGATCATCATCAGCAGTCATCAATCCGAAGATTGATTTGCTACAGCTCTCCATTACACTCTCCTATCTGCTAACCGCTTCATTCCAACGCATTTCTTCACAAGAGAAATATTATATCTATCCATGTTTCATCCATTCTTGCATTTATCGCCATGTAATTTCAAGTTAAGTTTTAGTATAAAATAGCTCGGAAACGTAAGATTTTGATATTTTTAATAAACAGAGGACCAGTTTTTCTATAATCTACCAGAATATGGATTAAATGACATTTAAGCCATTTTGTGGTGAAACTACTAATTGACGATGGCAAAATCGGCCTTCAAAACGCCGGCAGGAGCCAACTTCCTGACCCCGCGCAAAGCCCGAGTAGACTTAATTATGTCAACGAGGTTATTGAATAGCGAGCGATTTGCCTGACATTAAAAGTTTTCTCTTGACTACCTCCTCAACGCCGGCAGGAGCCAACTTCCTGACTCCGCGCAAAGCCCGAGTAGACTTAATTATGTCAACGAGGTTATTGAATAGCGAGCGATTTGCCTGACATTAAAAGTTATCTCTATACTACCTCCTCAATTTTATAGAAACATAAGTTTTTCGAAGATGGGAGGATGGTGAAAATTATCACGATCAGGTCCTAATGCTTAATCGGCAGATGGATTTAATACAATGAGCGGGATAGGATTTTATTTGGAAAAAAAATTTCAGAATATTTTTCAACAATATTTTAACATCAATTCACTATCGATAAATTTTTCACAATGTTGGTAAAAAATTATGCATTGGGCATAACACTCCTTGCAATCTTAGCATCGGTATTTCGGCTCTACAAGTGTGATATGATGGGATTTTTCTAGCATCAAGTTTTCATTAGATTGGCAGTCTCAGCAATAATTTCTATAACAGCTAATGCTTAACTCCTACTTTTAACTCTGCTCAGTAGGCCATTCCAGCTAAAGGGGTCATGAGTAGAGAGCGGAAATATAATTTGAAATTCGCAATTTAAAAAATCACCAAAAAAGTCTTGGTTAAAACAAAAATTAAAACGCAAAAAAAAAACAAAAATTAAAACGCAAAAAAAAAAACAAAAATTAAAACGCAAAAATAATACACTTTTTCCTGTAAAACAAAAAAGAACATCGATTCCATCATTTTCAGTAATTATGTTTGGTCCTTAAAGTACCAACTGAAGTCATTTTGTGCCCTCACTAAATTAATGACCAACAGCTTTTGCGTTGTCATACTTTGAGTAGTTCACGAGCATATGCCTTACAATAAGGATGGTATCATATTGCGGTGGATTATTTTCTGGTATTAAAAGTCAGGATTGACTGAAGACATTTTGGCCTAACTACAACTACGTTCCCACCACGTCTTCACGCCGACAATTCCTAAAAGACGACTTCCTAGGCGAGACCGTATCTATAATGCAGAGGAGTAAAAATTCGTCGTAACCTTAGTCACTCTTTTAACAGCATGTGCTCAAGTGTAAATGGTGTCCTGATAAGTTACAAGACAGGTCTACTTCTTTAAGGAGAGCGCCGGCACGCTACTCTATTACGGCGCCGAGTCAGCTGGCTCGTTTCCAGGAATGTCTACATGACCTCGAGCTTCTATGTAATATGGGTTCCTTTGCGTTCGTGTTAGTTGAAATACTATTTCGTTTCAAGAACAACAGGACTATCTGCTGAGAAGATGGCTACCGCTTTCTTGCGGGAAACTGAAGAAATTCAAGCAAATGAGATAGTATATGCTAAAGCTTAAAGGAGTCTAGGGCAGACTTGAGCGACGGTAACTCGACCGTATAAATTGTGTATGCCGTTAAGTATTGCAATTTCGCCATTTTCAGTCACATGTGCTAAGCAATGTGGACTTATTTTTTAATTCAACTGTATATATATTATTTAATTTAAAGTATCTACATGAATGAGCTCAGAATATCATAGTATTCATTCTTAGTTCCAGGTCGGAAAATGGGTCGGTATATGATATGAAACACTTCTGAATATCCAGTCTGAGTTCAACAAGAGCAACATAGTACGTAGAGTATTTTGTAAAACTCTCGGGATATATTTTATGCTGACATCCAGAACTCGTCACACGCTTTTTTTACTGGTGCCCAAGGGTTTCATTTACCTCAGTCGTCGCTTGCAAATAGGCATAAAAACAGGGGTTATAAATAATCTTTAAGGAATAAGGGCTGGGTAGCTGCAATGGAGGTTCCCCGACATGAAAATTACTTTTTCACGACTTTATTTGTAATCCCCGTGAATATTGTTGCAAAATCTAGCGTAATAATTTGAGTCGTGGTCAACGTAGACCATTAATTCGTAGGTAACGAGAAAAACATTCATCATAATTCTGAAGGCCAAAAGAGTTGCAGAAAGTTCTTTTTCTGACTTACGCTTCTGTTGAACCAATTTATAGATATTATCAAAGATATCGAGAAAATTCTCACATAAAAACGACATTTTTGCGCTCTCTATTCATGGGTTTTCGGAACATAGTGAGCATTTATTTGCCAAACTATGAAAGGATAAAAACACATTCACAGAAGAAAAAAACCTAAGCTAACATAACCAAACGATTTTGATTTCAACCATGGAAGCTACATTAGAAAATAATACTCTGAGCCCAACACGAAAAGTAGACCATCGAAACAAGATAGAATCATCATTTTTTAATTTCACGTGAAAAATAAAAAGTTATGATTAATATTATTTAAATCGAAGCGATTATTCCGATATGAAAAATTTTCGTGATAACAGTAAATTGAGCATTACCTCCACGTTACTCATTGTCAGTAACAGGGATGAAAATTCCTCGCTGGGTCGCATATAATTGTCCCTTTAGAGAAGAGCACAAGAAATGGAAATATGTACAGTGAAACCTGCCTTAGATGGAACCTCAGCAAAAATAAGCCCTGTCTCATTCTGAAAAAGTTTTGTTCCCGATGGAAATGATAGGGTTTTCATGTATCATCACCAGAAAACAGAAGCTGTTAACATGGAAATTGAATCGACTGGAAATGGCACTCTGAAATATGCGAGTCTGAAAACTATGCCTGTCGGCTTCTTCCACAGTGAATATCAACGCATTTTATAGAAAATCAATCCATGGTGATAATCCCCGCTTCAGGACATCGTTGCCGCTTAATTGTTTATCTACTTTAGCAAAAATTACACAAAAAAGCCTCAATCCCTGAGTCCATGCAATGGTATCGTTTAAGATGCCATATCTCCGCCAAAAAAGAAGAAAGAAAATAAAATATTCTAATAATTTTGTACCCCTTAAAATAAAAAATATTGAAAACAGTAATGTTTTAAGGAGAAGCTATGGCAATCTCCTTTACCATCTAACAAAATTAAAAGGACATACATTTAATTTTGGCATGAAAGAAATATATAAATACTAAGTACCCCTTACACAAATTTCGCTTCATAACTATTAGTTTAAACCCCTGATTTTAATCGTTTTCATGGCAACTGCAAAATGCTTCTGACAAAATGTTTGCGCTGCCCCCATGTTTGCAGAACAAAAAAATGATTCACCATCGTTATGATAAATAAATTTTCATATAAATTCTCTCTTTCGCTGAATAATACAGTAAGTTAAAATAGATCACTGCTTAACATAGCCATTCAATGTCTGGCTGAGAAAAAAATACATTATTTACTATTTTCAAACCATTTCTGCTGGATTTACTCTATTTTTTTATTTTCCAAGCAGTAAATTAAATAATTAAAGCACCACCTACAAAAATTATATTTTGAACTAAGTTAATTCAATAGGTGATTAAGCTGATTCCATAAATTATATTTATATTTGTCTACAAAAGTGTAAGCCAAATACACTAATTTCATAAAACTGTAGGTATTTCATTTATTCTTTGCATTCATTCATCATAAATTAGAAGACTATCCGTAATTGAATAAATTTTTTACTGTAAGTAACCATAAACGTCACTTTCCTTGGGTTATGACCTTAACTTAGCGCACCCCGACGCCACGGGAAGCCGTCCAGGCTTTCAGCCTCCCCTGCTCAGGTGGGCATGAAGATCAGGACAGCAAAATCTCTAGTGAGTCGAGGAGGTAAGCGGTATCTATCTTTTTATATTTTATCATATACGAATTTTCTTCTTGAATGAACATATTCAGCACATTCCTCTCAAACTTTGTCATCAAACTGGCAGAATTTTCCATTAGAGAAGCAGAAAATCGAATAATGAACCTCTAACATATGGGTCACTCACGTTTTTCTACAGGTGCTAATATTCCAATAAATATGAACTTCTTAAAACTCATATCACATCAAATCCAGGGTAAAATTACGGAAACTCGCCGCCTCAGCGGGAGATTTTCAAATACACTCTTTAGGCAGAAGCTTAAAGAAAAATCCTCATTAATATGGAAAGAAAATTAAATCAATTTCGGCACATTTCTAGCTAATAGAAAAAGATTGTCAGGTGGTAGCCAAGGAAATAAGAGGAAAAAATCAAGAGCATGCAGAGTTAAATATTTAGTCTATACATCCCTCACCAACAGATAAAATAGATTAATTAGATAACACAAACATTTTATTACTGAACAAAGATAAATGTATTTTGCTTAGGTATTTATAATGAGCAAGTTGCTGATAGCAAACCTAGACAGGGTATTTGCCAACTCAGTTCAAGGTAAACTTTTATTTAAAAGGAGGAAATAAAATTGATAGGATGGAATTGATCAGTAAATTAGCATTTTAACATTTCAAACGATTCCACATTTGCTTAATTTAACACTCAAAAACCGAAGAATTAAGCTAACATATATGCGATAACTTGCGTGGTACTCTTACAAGCATTATTTATTTCCACAGGTCAATACGTTTTTTTTATCTTCCACCATGTAAAGCAAAAAGGCCTCGTAAACAGCCAGCAAAGAACGACAGCAGCCATGAACATCATAATAATGCATATCATTGTTCCCACCACCATCACCTGAGAATTTTAGTTAAGGACTGTGATTTTTCATCGCATGGAATGATTTCAATGGCTCAAAAACGAGACATATTCCGATAACTTCATGATAAATGAATACCAATTAACAACCGAGAATGACAAACAACGATAAAAAGTTAGTAAATATAAAAATTCGTTTAGCTTAAAGTATTTGAAAATATTTTAATATGCGCCATCAATGCAAAAAGTCGAGAACATTGTTTAAGAATGTAACTAAATGCATATCACGACATATGTAATCCGCTTTATGCTGTGCAGCGGTAAGGCCAAAGTGTATTAAATTAAAAATTAAAAATTGAAGAAAATCAAAATGAAAGACATTCAAATTCTTAAATTTATTACGTCAAAAACATTCACGGGACTAAATGATGTAGCAGTAGAATAAATCATAAACTAGCAATTACCATTTATGCATCCCAGATTAAGGGATATCGAGACCTTAAACATGTTTTTGATCATTTAAACCAGGAATAAACCAGGAATATTTTCATCCGTCGCTGACTACCATGAACTTTCACTATGATGTCATCCCTGGCGTACAGTTGGCATAACAGGATTTTAATATTTACACTAACAACAAGGCTTCTCGGTGCCTTGTTATTGATCGAAAAACCATCGATCCAAAAGATATGAGTTGCCGTCAGTTGAACACGTAATTCGTTCACGAGGATTATCGGAACATACTATGAAATCGTAGTTGCACGGTATTCATTTCGTATGTTGTCTGCAGGTTCTTTACGGTATACTATAGTGTACCATCATTTTATGAAAAAAGAATAATATTTTAGCTGAATAGTTACTTTTTATTATCGCAATACCTTAAACCAGTGGCTCTCAACTTTTTTGACACCAAGGCACACCAATGCAGACGTGTTTCAATGGTGTTTGGAAATGCAGACGGCACACCAATGAACAAAGAAAAAGTTAATTGACTTATAAAAAATAAAGCATGAACAAAAACCGATAGCAAAATTCATCGTTTTGAAACAAAAATAACACAATTGAAAAGTATCTATGAGTTTAATAATTTAATTTATTATTACTGATTGAATAATTTTATGATTTTTTATGAGCTTTGCGACACACTTGGCAGAGGCTTTCGGCATACCAGCGTGTCGCGACACACACTGGTTGAGAATCACTGCTTTAAACAGATACAATCTAACCGTATTTAAATGCTTTATAATCTCATTTTTTTAAATGCGTAATTGAATAACAAATAGCGTGTTTTGGCTAGCACGCTTCACACAACTTATGACAACACTTTCATTATTAATTATTTTTTAAGAATGTCTTCTTTGGTTCATCGGTTCGAATGATTTCGTAGATTTATACGCAAGTATGAGCTGGGTCAATAAAATTTTGATGGTTTCTTTTAACAATGCAGCAATACAGACATATTTCTACAAAGAGCGCAACAATACAATCGCGTACTACTACCACCAGTGTGTAAATACCATACGTTCTATTTAATAGAAAATAATTTCATGTTGACCGCACACGTCATGAATTCCAGTAAAGCTGTAAAACTACTAGATACGCAATGAATGTAAACGTCAATTTATAAAAAAGTTTAAATAAATGCGGATGTGCGATATCAGTTTACAAATGTCAATCAATGCCCAACTATTTGATGCTGGGCATTGAACTTCACTTTGGTGATTGAAAATGGCGCTAAATGCATGAAACCTGGCGCAGGCATAAATGTACTCGATAAGAACTAAAAGAGTCAAGCGGCATGCTTTACGTCTCACATGATTGACTGAAAGATGCACTTGAAATTGTCTTCACACGACGCTAGAGCAGGTAAACACCGAGATTTCACTAATAAAATCCACCTTAGCCAGGTTACGAACTCGGGGACTCAAAATTAAGTCATTGCTCTAGCCAGCAATTCAACCTGATCCCACTAAAATCAGTACGAAGGGAACTACAGAGGAAAAAATAGTTTATCTCGACACTGTCAGAAGGATACAGGTATAGCTTCAGGTTTTCTCCGGATGCTTTGAATGTCCACTAGTGACGGAGGTCCTTCTCCATAGTTCTGAATGGTACACATGTGAAACGGGACGTACAATACATCCTCGTCGTATCTTACTTCCGGCAGTGGTGGCTCACGGTCGTCCTCCAGATTCGAGTAAGTTTCCCAACCACTGTGACATTTGCACGATCCTCCGCCAGAATCTTCCTCTCCATTGTGACATCGCAGCATCTGCACAACGATTTTCGAACGGTGAAACGATGTTAGAAATGTTACGGTAGTAAGAGCGAGATTACGGGAGCTTTCCATTCAAGATGTTGGCGTTAGCGCAGATCGGAACACATCAGTGCACTTTAGCGCACACGAAAAACGATGAATGGAACGATGTGAGCCGGCAAAACGTTAGGTAACCTGCTTATATATACTTAAGTATTCTTTAGCAATTTTCCAATTACTGCGAAAATGCATAAATGATGTGGTACGCAATCACGCACAAGGGGTGTAAAGATATACGCCAATGGGATAACATTCACCATGAAAAAATCATTTGACTTGACCGGGATTCGAAACCGGATCTCGCAATTGCCGGTCAGGTGAATTAGCCAGGCAATTGGGAGATTCGGGTTCGAATTCCGGTCCAGTCAAATGAATTTTTCATGACGAATTTCATCCCCTTGGCAAAAAGCATTCTTTAAGATCACAATAGCAACGGCCGAATGTTTTCAGTATAGTTATCGAATTCGTTCTAACTGCATACTTAAAAAGGTAAGCAGTATTCTAAGTGATTAGAACTTTTACAATATCAATGCCAGGCGCCTTTAATGAAAATTCAACACAAAACCAACATTCACAAATGCGATTATCGAATTTCTTTTACTGTTTATCGCGGATTCACTCTGCACCTAATCTTCTTGAAGTAACCACTACGCATGGTCTGAAAATAATGGAAAGCGTGATGTCCTGTTGTGTCGCGAATTGAGCAGAGTACCAGATCAAATGGAAAACTTTCATAAAACATAGAATTCAAAGAACTTTGCTTCATTACAAAGAAAGGTTTCACATATTTCTAATAATACCAAAATATCAGTCAGTTATCGAACTACTTTTCGAAATATTTGTCAAGTACTAGAAGCCGTTTTCCACTGGATAACATAGATGTAGACTCCGGAAAGAGACACAAAATAAGATTAAACTCTGGCGAAAAATTGTGTAAGAAATGTAACGAACTTCACTAGGTATGATTTCTCAATAATTTTGAAAAACAAATGTATTACTGACCATAATATCGCACGATATCGCAAAAAATCTTCGGTTGTGAAGACGTTTTCAAAATACGGCGAGAAGCAAATCAGTCACGTTAAAACCTCAAGTATGTATACTCAGTTAGTCACGAAGAGATTAGGCATAAAAACAAAAATATTGCGTCATTAATATTACTATATTTCCCATATGCTCCTTACAACTGATTATATTTTGAAATATAATTAGAATGTGATCCATATTATTAGAGAAAAATCTCGCTCTAACTACTAAAATGCTGGTATAATATGGAACGATTTAACAATGCCTGCATTTATGCCCGGTAGTTTAGTGGTCAGTATCTCCGCCTTTCACGCCAAAGATAGGGGTTTGATTCTTCGCCGCATAGGATTTTCTAACACCCCAGCCACACACGTACACAAAACGATTTTTTCGTACGTATTTTTAAAAAATTCTTTGAAACTTTATGCTTAGTAGGGAAAGCGTTTTCACACAACAAAGCATTTTGAAACTTTAAATAATCCATGCATTGACGCCTTTACTGAAAATCAAAACATGCACAACGACCGCAGTTTCGTTTATTGAAGTTATTTCATTGTCGAGCGCATACAAAGGATGCTCCCGTTAGAAACTGCCACTAGAAGAAATCCACTTGGACCGAGAATCAAACCACGGACCTTTGGTTTGCCAGGCGTATGCCAGACAACTTTACTACTCAGGCAACTTAAAGTCGAAAGTCCCACTTTCAAATTTGCATACAACTCTTGTATCCAAGTTCGATAATACAGATGTGGACCGTACGACAGGGTAGAATTATATTATCATATAACTTTTGATCCAAAATTTCGCATTCATTTTTATCGGAGGAAACTGTTAAAAAATCAATTCATTCCAATAAGTCTTCGGTAGTATAGAGGTCAGTACCCCTGGCCTGTCACGCGGGAGACCGGGGTTCAATTCCCCACCGGGGAGAGAAATGTTTTACCCGTCTGCCGCACACCCCACCCACCTCTCAGGGTAATATCCAGATTTATTTTAACATACATCTTCATCGGGAGTAGTATAGCGAAACCTGCGTCGCAATAAAATATATTTTACCAGCAAAAAATTGCAATTTGTCTTCATTATGTTGAAATTCCACCACATCACGCATCATACTGTTCTTTTTAATCGAGAGTATTTTTCCGATCAAACTCTCACGAAAACGTTTACTTATTTCTAAATAAAACGTTGGTTGAGGCATCCAATATTTTCTGCATAGCAAAACGTTCGTTCGATCATCAGCTACAATCAATGCATCATCAAAGGCCCTTTGGCGTACCATTCATTCAAATAAAGATTCACTAAGTTGTTTCCCACATCACAGTATTGGTGTTTGCAACGCTGGCGAAGTGCTTTAAGTAGTTTGAGCAAGATTTTTCCCTATTCATAATAGTAGAAACAATATTAGAAATTTTAATTTTAAATCTGAGCCACTGTAAGAAGCATGAAGTAAATATTGTGGTATTACTGACGAAAAAACTTGCTTTATATAACTGAAATTCTCAGTAATTAACTAAATATATAAAAATATCATAAATTAACTTGACTCATTTTTTGCATGCTGTACGCTGAAAATGGCTTCAAAACCGAAGATCTTTTTGCAATTCTGTAAAAATACTGCGGTGAGTAATCATTTATTTTTAAAAATAAATAATAAATAATACTAACTACACACTTCAATTTCTGACGAGAACTATGCAGAAGAAATTCCTTGTTTTTTAAATAATGACTCGAAGGTGTGCATACCCGTACCATTTCCCATGGAATATAGCTGGTATTTTTGGGCAAATATCTAAAAAATAAATAATAATAGTAAGTGGCTGATATTTTGTTTTCTTTGGAAAGATGAATAGGATATATTACTTTTGAAAATGACGCAAAATCGCATCAAATTTCGTACAAAGTAATACTCGCTCAAACTACCTTAAAACACATCTCGTGGAACATTCTGTCATATCAATGGCCAGTCATAGCCCGATCTCCACCGGTTTTTAAGACTGCTTCAAATAAAAACGAATTCTGAGTAACAAAAGTAAAATTAGGAATATCCGAACTGCAATAGTGGTTCGGAAAAGAAAAATGAATCGGCACTGTGGTGCAAGGCTTACGCTATATTTTATGCTACGAAAAATTAAGTTTGCAGATCGTTCGACTGACGTACATTCCAAAAGAAAGTGCTCATTCTTACCTCAACGCCCACTTCGACGTCGCCGGAGCTCTCTTGACTTATAGCACCGAGTTTGAGGTATTCCAAATCTTCGACCGTGAGCGGGTTGTTCAAATCACGGCAAGTGTTACTCGTCGGCACGTAAGCCTTAAAATTGAAACAATACGATTAAAAGTTAACATTTAAAAAAAATTCAAAATAGCATGATTAAGTACCTGAAAATAACGACGAATTTCACAGGCCTACACCAAAATATTTAATTTAAAAAATCCATTTTATAGAGAAAGCCAACAAAAGGGTTAAAGGTGATACGGCGTGTGGTTGAAGGTGAGAGCGGTCGCGTCGTGGGAAATGGGAGAATAGGGAAAGAAGTTATCAGGAAAAAAATTCAAATACGGAGGAAGAGGTTTTGGAAATCATAAGTTTTGATTCCTTTGAAGTTTCGGAATCGGTCCAGGTATATTTTTTTCTCGTGGCAATATCCAAGTATTTTATCGTCGTAATTGACACAGAAAAAACAGTACAAGATGGAATTCTTCATACACAGGTGGAAATGAGAATTTGCATCAACATGAATTCAACATTTAAAGATTTAACCGATCGGTGATCGGAGATGATGTGAAATGACGAGATCAGAGAGCTGGTTCAACGGCTATTAAATTCACACATAATAAATTTTACAATTAAATTGTACAATTGACACATTAAATTGTATAATTTATGCTAATTATTTATTGACAACCCATATACAACGGTAGTCATAATTATGCTTTTGGCTTGATCTTCCGGAATTTCTAACTTTTGGAACGGTATAGTAATAATTAGTTTACTAGTGGAATTTGCCCATTTTTGCGATTCCTCAGCTTGGAAAGGACTTCTCCGGGAATCAGCTTCCCAATAGTTGGCAACCCTGGGGATGGCAGGGTGGGAAGAAGAGTAGGTGGTGGAAGTGGTAGGGAAGGGGGGCATGGAAAGGTCTGAATGGAGCAGAGAGTCGCACAACGAACTCACCGGGATGACAGGCGAAGAGGAAAGTGAGACAGACGTGACACGGTTCATTAAGCCCCAAGCCATATCAGCCTGGGCCCTTTCTCAATGAAGTGACTAATTGCTGGAACTCTATGCTTCATCTCTTAATCAAACAAAATTGAACATAAATCCTTAAGGTAGTTTGAGCGAGATATGGCTACTAAAACATTCAGTGACTTTGGCCTATCAAATCACAGCTCATTTCTAAAATCATTTCATATCGTTGACGTTCATGTTCTTGACCAACGTTTTACACTATGGTCGACATTTTTTAAATAACGGAGATTCATTTAAATCCGTTTATTATCTCATGTGATTCCACGACGGGATAATAAAATGGGCGGCCACGGGCGTAACATGACTCAAATCTGTCATTGATGACAGGAGTGAGCCGGAAGGAGGGCAAGGAAATAAATGGAATGCGTTCATCTGTCAACGGCTGGAATTCATGACAAAAAAAGCTCTTTCCAGCCAAACAAAAAGTATGAATTCGATTTTATTACGCCTTACTCATGCCTGTGGTCATCTTTCCCTGTTTTTAATTGCCAGATTGATTTCCGAGAATGAAGATGATCTCCAGAGGCAGCTCTTTACAACTGTACAGCTAAATCACAAACATGGTAATATCTGCCTCCAAAACACGCCTCCTCTGTCTGCCTCCAGTGCATGGCAATGTTTAAAACGCGCATAATGAGTAAGTTGGTAGTAGATGAGAACATAATTCAACATGAAAAGGAATTCAAATATCAATGAATATGAAATATCTGGGCAGTGATGTCGAAGAAGAGATGAGACAACAGACAACCGCTAAAGCAACAGAATTAGCAACGTGTTAAAGACAGTGAAGGGAAATGTGTGCACATAGCGGTTTTTAAACATAGAACTCGAACACCAACAGCAACAACAACAGTAAAAACAGTTCAGTAAAACAACAACAGGATGCAAAGCATTTTTATAAGCACTTCCCTAGCAAATGAACCCATACGTTAATTTGGACTGCGCAAGGGCGCAATAAATCGCCTTGCGGAAGGCTATCGGGCATTTATTGCGAATAAAATACACTTTGGATAAGCAGGACCTTAGTACTTAAGCAACAGCTTCGAGGTGATTTTTCCATTTGAAGCATTTGTCTACATGTACACCAAGGTATTTATACACCTCCACCTTTTCAATAATCGGGCAGGAACAACATATTTTAGAACAGTCAGAATTATGATAAATTAACTTCCAATTATATTCACAGTTATTGCATAAATCGTAGAATATAAATTTAGTTTTTTCGCTGAATTCTAGTCCATTATAGTTGAACCAATTACTTAATATACACAAATCCAGATTTACATCGCTTTCTAGCTGCTCACATGTCAAGGAAGTGTAGCTTAATGCTATGTCATCCGCAAAAGCAGTTAATTTGCCTTTGAATGTGAGGCCACATAAGTCATTAATATATATTAGGAAAAGAATTGGTCCTACTACAGAACCTTGAGGTACACCAGAGAAAATCTTCTTGTATTCACTGAGATGGTCATTCACTCGTACACACTGAGAGCGGTCATATAGATATCTTTGAAACCATTTTAGTATGGCTCCGCGTATACCCAAATGATGCAATTTACTTAAAAGGATATCGTGGTTCAAAGTGTCAAAGGCTTTCTAAATGCCAATAAATAAACTAATTACCTTTCTACGTGAGTTAATCGCAGAATATACTTGACTGAAGTGTAAAGCAAGCGCATCTTCAGTGCCCTTAGTAGACATAAAGCCGAATTGATTTTGGCTAAACAAGTTACACTTGTTCAAGTATTTTAACAATCTAGACTTAACAAGCTTCTCTAATATCTTTGAAAAAATTGACAGGAGTGAAATTGGCCTGTTATTCCGTACTTTACTTTTATCACCCTTCTTATAAACCGGAATCACAATAGCTTTTTTGAGAGAATTGGGAAATTCTCCATTTAACAGGCTCAGGTTGCATACATGAGCAAAAACTGGAGCAATATCTAAGATTATAGCCTTTAGCAATTTAGTATTTATCCCATCAGGACCTGGCGATTTCCGTTGTGGAAGTGAATTAACTATATTAATAATATCAGTGGGTAAAAATGGTTCTAAGAAAAAAGAACTGAGTGAAGACTTTGTAGCACAAGGGTTTTTCAAAAACTTACTGGTATTTGAACGGGATTTACTTGAATCAAACACACTAATAAAGTAATTATTAAATTCAGAAGCTAGAACAAATTATTTTTGTATTGTTTTACCACTTGATTTCAATTCTTAAGTATGTGGACGTGCAGTTTTCTCTCCCATCAATTCCCTTAACAAATTCCACTGCTGACTAACGTTACCTCGAAATTTTTCAAATTGGTTCATATAGTATTCGTTTGACGCAGACCTTAACTTTTTCCTTAGACTGTTTTTGTACTTAAAAAATTTCATTTGAAGACTGTTATTATTAGGATAGCGCCTAGTTATCCTTAAGAGATAATTTCTTTTGTCAATCGTTTTTAGCAAGTTTACACTCATCCAAGATTTCAGGAACGTAGGTGACCTTTTTGGACAAAGTTCATATTTCGATAATTCAAGACTGGTGCACAAAAAATCCATCATCAAACCGAAGGCTGTGGAAGTATTTGTCTCTATATATACTGGAGACCAGTCAACACTGTTAACCAAGGATTTAAAAGTTCCATTGTGTTTTTTCACAACATTACTTATCCTCTCGGTACAATCAGCAGAATAAAAATATCAACGGTAGAAATGTTAAATTCAACCAAGGAATGATCAGTGATAGCCAAGTGATGCACATTTACAGACATTTTGAATTTATATGAATAGTAAATTCTGGCAAAAACATGATCAATACAAGTTGCGGAATTTTTAAATATTCTAGTCGATTGATCAATTAGACTGGTTAAGCCATAAGAACTCATTAGATTAATGTAGTGATCACGTTGGTCATCATATGCTAGTATATTTATATTTATGTCCCCCATTTTTACTAGATTCTTTTTACAGTCTCTTAAGATAGGTTCTATATCCTTAAAAAATGATTTTGCTGGGATATTTTGGTCCCGGTAGATACATAACGGCTGTATTTCTATAATATTGAACGATAAACTTAACAATATGCAGTCAGCGGAACCAGCTGCTATTGGCATCGAGCAGGATTTGATCTCTTCTAACATACACCATCACACCTTTTGCTCTACAGTTTTCGTTACATTTTGAAAAACATTAATAACCAGGAATTCTATAAAAATCAACCTCAGAGCTACTTATCCATATTTCTTTTAACATAATTACTGCCGCTTTATCGGAGAAGGAGTCTAGATGAATAAGAAAGTGATCAAAGTTTCTTCTTAAACCGCGAATGTTTTGGTGGATAAACGTTACGTTAGTAGCCAAAATTTTAGTACCATCTTGGAATAATATATATTGACATTAAAAATTTAATCACAAGTTTTTTTAGATCATCAAGACACGCAAGCACAATAACTGGCTCTTTTCTGCTTTACGCATCAAGATATTTCCTCCTCTTACCCACAAGTAGTCGTAGTTTATGGCATTCTTGACTTGTTTTGCTGCACTCAGGACTCGGCGCCGGCCTTGGCAGAGTGCTTCATTGACATAAATAGGTGAGTCAGATCCACCAAGGCCCAGATGGCGAGTCGACAAGTTGCGCTTCACCCTCCGCTTTGTCAAAAGAATCTCCTTGAATCTCAGGAATCTTGCCTCAGGAATCTCACGTAAATGGCGCCTGAATCACTGCCCGATACACCGGCCACTTTTTGCTTTTAACGGTAGCATGTATCGATGTCTTCTTCACATAATTCAACACCCAAGTATGCACCTATTTTCGCCACTAGCTGCGGCAAATTTTCGTTTTGTATAAAGGGTACACCACGAATTTCGACACAATTTGCTAATAAACGCTGCTCTAAATAATCTGAGCGAACCATTTGTTCGATCAGTTGCTTTCTGAGCAAAGAATTTTCTGACTGTAAAGCGTCAACTTTCTCATTACACTCATCTAAACGCTTACCAATGGCTTCAATAGCTTTCATCGAATCCTCCATTCTTTCGTAGAGCCTATTTATCGATTCACCCAAATTGGACTCCATGATTTTAAATCATTTCTGAGTTCACTAAATAACTTCACAATGTCAACACTTTGTGTTCCATGTGTAGGCAGCTCACTAACAGTATGATCCAAAGCCATGCTAGCTCGCCTGGCATCACAACATCGGCTGCATCTCCAAGGCTGACCGCTGTCTTCGATTCCTTCAATATCCTCTTTCGTCAAAACAGACATGCACCATGGAATTTTTGTTGCAATTAATACATGACACAAATGTAGTGTTACGCGTTCACATTTTACACACCAAGCAGTTAGACATTTTCACTTTTGACTTTTTACACACCAAGAAGTTAGAAAACTTCAGAAGACGATTTCACATACACATGGCCTTGGCCTCGCTAAGCGTGGAGGAGAAAGACGTCCGCTCGTCGCGAGGGCTAACGACTGACTTCGGACTGAATGTGTCGTTATTTTTTATTGCATGATCTGCTAGTGCACATAATTGAATTTTGGATTTTATTGAAGTTTTATGATACATATTCCATTAATATACAATATTAATGTATAGTATTAATTAAGTTTATTCCGGAAAAGGAAAATATTTTGCAAATTTCAGTTGTAAGTTTTGTATTCACGACCAGGGTTTCGACGGTTTATATCATCATCCAGTGAAGATGACATAAAACTGTCGAAACCCTGGTCGTGAATAAAAAACTTACAACTGAAATTCGCAAAGTTGGTTCCTTTTCCATCATGGAGAAATTTCACAAAGTTACCCCTGACATTGTTCGTTTTGTTAAGTTTATTCCATTGATGCACAATACGCCCAATAATTTTCATTGTAGCCCTAAAGAAGCATATATACAAATGCAAAACGTCGGCAAAGAGAATAAATATTTTTCAAATTAATAGACCTATATCTCCTGAAAGAAGAAAAAATACATACATGATGAATATGCAAAACAGAAAACATCAACGAGTGAATGCAGATCAGCAAAATAAAGTGTACCGATCACAATAGTAGAATAAGTGCCAATACTATTGTAAGCGTATGAGAAGACAAATCACCAGAATAGAAAAGAAGCACAGGGAGAACAATAAAGATATTAAGAAGTGACAGTTTAAACAATGACTGAGAGGTACAGGGTAACATTCTCGTAATTCCGTGATAATTATCCTATGCCACACAATCCCTCAATACTTTCCAACCATTAATTATCGCATGCAGACAAGACGTACTATCCGTCTCCCGTTTACCCCTGCCACACACCCTTGAAGTAGCTTGCAAGGTATGTTGCAGGTGTATTTTGCACTGTGCGGCAACTAAACAATCGTTAATCGACGAAACCATGCGGTAAATTTAATATTTTCGCAAGCAAATATTATCACAGCTTTTCGAGAAAAGCCTCCTAGGTGTCGAAGAATTAATCGGCACAGTACATAAACTAAAGAAGTAGAAGAAAAAGGAACTCCCATTTGATTTAAAAACGATCATCTAGCACAGTTCACCGCACCCAATTTTTTTGGAATGCTTCGTCATCTAGTAATGACTAGGATGGCCGGATACCGGTTTTACCGATCCAATCTGATATTTTCTGCGGTGGATTTTCGATACTGCCGATACAACCTCGATTCTACGCAAAACTAGATATTTTAAATTAATCCTAAGCATTTAAACATACTTCCGTATTTTTATTCTGATACCTACATCAATAATATACATACTTTATGACCCATAACATCCTTACGATCCTATGCCGTTCTCAAATAATATCTACTTTTTATTATAAATTGAAAACAATCAAAAAGTCCATGGACGCTACAAAAGCTACCTGCATGACATAAAAATTGGAGAGAAAAATTAAGAAAGCCTTTTTTTTCTCTCAAACATTTTTGGCAAATGAAACGGTAGAAATTTTCCAGCGTCAAGCACTTAACATATAACCATATAATATATAACAGTCAATTTATCTTCACATCTCCCTAAAAAGTCAAAAGTCCGAAATATCGGCCTGTATCTCCACAAATATCGGATCAACCGATACCTTGAATCATCGACAGTATTGACAACGGCCAGTTTAATCATAAAGCCCACTTCGAGTAGGCAAAAGTATGGAGGATATAGGAAGGTAATTTCGGGACTTAAAAGATGAAACCGATGAGGCATTAAATTGAGCATTCGGGACCCAAAGGTGAGCATATGTGAGGAGAATTTTCCGTTCTTTGAACTTTAATTTTATAAATCATCTTCACATTAACACTTTTTTAGGTGGAGAGGGCTATACAACATTTAGATATTAGCAGAGTAATCACTAAATTTAAGAACCACATTAGCGCGTACATTTCTCGTGTCACTACGGAAAATGTTCCCTAAACATTTTAACTCACTATTGACTGATCGAAAGATATTTATAAAAGATAGATATAAGAGCGAAAGATATAAGACTTTCTTTAATTTCAAAATTTTTATGAGTGTTTTTATTTCATTCCTCCACATAGTACTCAAAATAATTTGAATCGCAAAATGACTTTGGTGAATAAGATGTTCCCTTGCGTTGCGCATTTCAGGTAAAATTTAACCTTTTTTGGTAGTTAAATCGTGAGAATCACAACTTTTTAGTATGTACAATATAATTATTTAGCACAAGAAAAAACTGCAGTTTTTTCTGGATTCACTAATATGCGACTAGTTTCAGCGAATATCCTACATCATCATCACCTACTAATAATTTCAACTATTTGATGAAACTAGCGTAGCCGTGCATTTATAAATTCTGCGAAATCTACAAAGTTCTTTCTTAAGTTTGCATCATGAGGTTTCACAAAATTTAGCCAGAAACCATCAAACTGTACTTTTAGATAATGGTAAACATGGCCCCCTACCATGTGATGGAAAGCACCCTTTTAAGGTAATTGTCGTGAAAATAAATCTTTCTTTTGCATGGTCGTGGGAATGGGAACCTTTCGAACAAATTACCAGACAACATTCGCACGGTTTTTTGAGCTAAACTAGGATATCATATCTCTAAAATTGCTAAATTTTACTAGTCAACGTCATGGTTTTGAAGCTATTATGTACGTTCTCTTACAATACGGGCAAATTCTGAATATCCAATTACGTTTAGGATCACAAAAAATAATATTTTTTGTCCCTGAACAAAGCAACACTGTGATTTTGAAAATATACAATAGATGAAGCAACAGAAATGCTGGTCTTCGTCGAGGAACATACACAGGAAATTCGCGAAAAGTAGATAAAAGAGAAAAGGCTGGATTAACAAATCTTAGAACGTTGACCATTCCATACTAGGAAATTAGCCCATTTAGGGTCACGATGATAATTTATTCTAGTTATTTCCATTAAATTGTAAATACAGTATGCTTAATTTCCCCACGTAGGCCGTATTGCCTTTCCTAACGAAAACACAAAGACATTCTATACGTCATGCGTTGATTAGCTGCTTTTTACCATTAATCTTCATCAGTTTGAAATGAAATTTTCACAGACCATCTCAGCATTTCCAAGAGCCTGAATGCTCTCACTGACCACAAAAATACTGAGTTGACACAAAGTCACAACATATTAACACAAGCACCACCTGATTCCGTGTTGAAACGCACTGATTGTCATTGGTAATTCATGATTCAAATACCGAGGCCGAATTCACCAATGTAGTGGAAGAATCTAATTAACTCTTGGTACTAGAAGTTAACTCTGGTCTATACAAAGGTGATGAAATATTTCATAAAAAATCATTTGATTGGGATTTGAAACTGGATCTCCCAATTTCCGGCCCAGAGTGTTAACCCGTTACACCACCAAGCCGCATCTTCGTCAATAGGTCTCAGTTCATCGGTGCAACAAATCAGACTGGTGACTAGAACATCTATTTCTCGTAACTCCGCCAAAAGCTGATTCGAACTAAGGTAGCTTGGTGGTGCAACTGGCTATAACTCCTTACCGACGATTGGGAGACCCGTATTCGATACCCGTTCAAGTAAAATGATATTTTCATGATAAAGTTAATCACCTTGATGTAAATCTTTTCACCCGTGCGCGTGATTGAGAACAGTGTATTTTACGCCATTAATATTGGTCTAAACTAGTCTCCTGTCGTATATTGAACAGTTAATTCACTATAAAATGTGGAGGGCCTTGAGATCTTCAATTTTCCGGGGTTTCCGCCACCTTGTTTGATTGAAAAACATTATGGAGCGCAATCTGGAGTTTATTATAACATTAAATTGTTATACAAAATTTTTAATGTTTGAGTTACACATCATGAAGCTTATGTAATATTTTTCACCGCAGTCCTAAAATTAAAATTACTATCTTTGCATAAATTATCAATTTCTTCCTGTATTTGTATATTAGTCTGAGGAAGAGTACTGTATATCTTCTCCTACCGTAATCAGTAAATTTGGATCACAAGAACAAAATTGAATCTCAAGCAATATTAATATCCAGAACTTGCCTATAGGTATTGGTTACAAAAATAATTATTAGATAACAAAGCCTTATAAGCCATAGGTATACTTAGGGTGAAGAACGTGACAAGTTTTGTATATTATCAGATAAAACGAGTAATTTCAGAAAATACACAATTGATGTTAGCTGCCACTTTAACTACATTATTATCATATTCATGCATAATGTTGAAAAAGGGCGGCAATCCCGGGAATAAAATGTTATTATTTATTGTTTTTATTTCTTCTGGAGATATAGGTCCATTGGATGAGATGGTCCTATATATCCAGAAGAAATAAAAGCAATGATGAAGTAGGTATATAAAAATAAGAGGTCATGAAAAGATATCAACTGAATATTACTATTAAAATATGAGTAATAAATATTGTGCACGTTTCACATTTAAGAAATGAAGCTCGTAAGGAGACTGAGATATAACCGTGAAGCGGGACAAGCAGAAAAGTGATACAAACTTATAAGAGGAGAGAAGCATGAAAGCAAACACGGCGGATATGCGAGGAGGAATAGAAGGTGGAAGAAGAAGCGAAGGCAAGGCGAGGCAAAGAGGGGCCGCCGGCCGGGATCTGTAAAAGGGATGACTGACAGGCGACCCATTCCTCCCCCTCCACCGCCGCCCCGCGCACATTGGAAAACACAGTAATCTATCAAGTCGGCCGGGAGACCGCTCCGTTTTCCACGGCCAAGAGAGAAGTGGATAGCTGGAGACTGGCGCTACAGGCGGGTTCGGAGCTGGGGGGGGGGGGAAGGGAGGGAGTGTATCGGAAGAGGGGAAGGAGTCGGTGATTGTGGAAAGAGAGCCCTCCTCGGTGGATTCGACTGTATAAGACGGGCGTGGAGGAGTCTGGCAGGGGGTGTGTTTGCTCGGTTGGCGGAAGGGAGTGTCGGGGGGGAGGGGGGGAACGACTGTGAATCACGTGGGAAACGAGGCCCCTCTTTACCTTTCTCCCCCCCCCCCTTTCGGATTCTCCTTCAATCGGCCATTTTTAAGAGGTCTAACCTGGACAGCTCGGGAAAAAAGAGGTGCATTCAATTTCCCGAGGAGAAATCGGTGCTGGAGTTGGGAAAGCTGAATGGGACGAAATTTTCAGCGGAGCGCCACGACGAGCAAAAATCAAGGATCTCTTTTCGGGGGAAATTTTTCCCCACTTTACTTGCAAAGAAATTGGCTACAAAAGAAGAGTATTGTGCATTTGATAAGTTCAAAAAATGACCGTGTATGTGACTAAATTGCCAATTATGTAGAGTACAGAAAAAGAATGGAAAACTAAAATGTTTACTACCGTCACTACTCCTCGCAGATTTACACTACTCCAAAAATATCAAATATTTTCTTGCATAACTATAACAAAAATCAATCAGTGATTCAACCCGAAAGTTGGTTTGGATAGTTGAGGGTAGAGCTCATCCCGGACTAAGCCACAGGCGTAAGAGAAGTAAATAAGATAATAGTTTCATACCCTTTTTATGAAGGGAATAAGTCAGTAAGGAGTCCTCCGCATTAGAGCATTAATGAAATCGAAAATTATAGGAATAAATTCTTCCATCAAACAACACTACATAACGAAAGACTTCATATTGTTCCACTAAGAAATGTTTAATGTCATCTTTCGATGATTTACATCATTATCAATCCTGGAAAGGACGATATTTCTTCGAGCTGCTTCATTACTTCACAAAGATTGCGATGGAGAAAATGATCGTAAAATTTCCATTCCCTACACAGGCAATAAGACTTCTTTTCAGCAAAATGTAAGGAAGGAGGAGTAGGAAGTCGATTTAATCTTCAAATAATGAAGTGACTAATGATTTATGGAAGCTCCCAAAAGTCAGTAGTAATCGAATAGTTCTTAGTGGTCGAATCGATTAGTAGTGGTACTTTTACAGTCACAATAGCACTTAAGATAGTACTTATTCTCTCAAATATTTTCGTAACTCTGCAAACTTAGAGAAGGACTAATTCTATGAGAACATATCATTATTCAACAGTGCTACATTTACGACGAACCCTGAATAACGTCGCTAGCTTCACGAACAAAACACATAGTATAAGGCTTACATTTGAGGGATAATTTCATTTTCGTCAGAAAAACACTTTTCTTACAAAAACCACAAGTGTAACCGTTAATTTCGAGGTGAAAAGAAATGAAAATTTCATTTGCCCCCTAGAAACTGGCTCGGTGTAGAAAAACTGCGGATGAATACAAGTGAAAAAAGCAAACACTTTTTCTTTTCTTTAGAAAACGTAGCTAGTTCACAAGGCAAAAAACCAAATGTACATTAAGTAGAACAATCTCAAGTTAGATACGGGCATTTACTTACAACGTTAGGAAGCTCTTCATTTGCGTTCGACTCGCACGACGGCACCCTCAAGCATAGACGAGACATCGGGTCGAAGAAACTTCTGCTTCCCGAATACTTGATGGCGCAGTCCACCGGGAGGCATCGATCCAACGGATCTTCGTCTGGAGAGTCGCACACCTCAGTTTCAAGTGTAGGGCTTAGATATCCATCTTTATCAAACTTCCACTTCACTTCCGGAAGACCATAGTAGTCTGCGAATGTAAAGTAACATAAGAAAAGGATGAAAAAGACAATAAGAATGATGGCACATGATGGTGGACCTAAACTATCACTGAGAGAACTCTCCAATCACCTTGTGCAGATTAGCGCACATTGTATATGATGGAAACACGAGTGCACATTCAAGACGACGATTGGAACGAACTTGTGAACGAGCAGAATGGATGTGTTTTGAATGACGGAGTTCGCGGTGGAATTTCAAATTCAAAAGCCATTGTATTCGTAACTGTCCGGTTTTCAGCAATATATGCGTCAATTTCAATGGAAAATTTATTATTTTTTTCAAAAAATCCAAATCACAAAGTACCTACTCTGTCGGTCCTCACAAAATGCGCTACGTTCTGTAATTTTCGAACAAAACGTGAGGCTCATCGAGATTTTTCTCAAAACATAAGAGAAAATATATCCGAGATTCATTATTTTTAATCAAGCAGTCGCTAGAAACGAGAAGAAAATATAGTAGGTAATTATGATGACGCAAAAACTGTTTTCACGACTGAACTCCTTAATAATTAACTAAATTCACACATTGGCCCCTAAACCTGAATGTATTTGTTTCACGCTATGCGCTGAAAACGCCTTAACAACAGAAGGTTTTTTCAGCGATTATATAAAATATTACAGTTAGTAGGAATTAAGTTGATTTGTTTATAATTGAGAAAACATTCGAACTACGTACAAGCTGTTTCATCTCCGACGCAATCTGTACATCAGAACTTCCTAATTGTCTCAAATAAAGTCTCTTTGGAGCGCATATCCGTACCATATCCCATGGCAAACGGCTTTATTTTTTGTAATTATCTCCAAAAGTGATAAAAGGCTAATATTTTTGTATAATTCCAAACACCAACTCATTTTTCTTTATAATGAGGCCAAATTCATTGAACTGTATTCGAAGAGATATCTTGCCCAAACTATTGGACGTTCCACACATTGAGTTGACAGTATGAGCTCTTGTGAAGATCCGTTTCCTGTATAAATCTCCATAAGGCCGGAAGTGCAATGTTGCCAATAGCAGCATGAAAATAAACATGCAGTTAACCAAATGCATATCTAGGACTATCCTAATATGCATGTTATTCCCTAAAGTAACTTACTAAAATTTTGCGCGGTGTCGGAAATTGTTACCTTCGTAGTCTAGAGGTGAGTACACCCAGCGTAAGTTTGACAACAGCGCTCCCCATAAGGCCCATAACGTCAACTAAATGTGGAACGCTCCATACCTTACGCGAGACCGCCCTCAATTTAGCCACACTGCACGTGCAAAACATGTGATAGCTGGACTAATCTACTTTCTACACACGGACGCTAGCGAAACTTACCTTTCAAAATGGGAGGGACGTGAGTCAGAAAAACCCTAGTATCGAACGTAATGTTTCGCATCAAGTCGGAGGTGGTCGTGTTATCAGCGGCCATGTCGTTGTGGGTGACTGAGGCGCCGCCTTCCGGTTGGGAGGTCGCTTCCCCGGAGGAGGCTGTCTCCGCTCTGACCTTTACCAGGCAACTACCCCTCCGCTGATGCGGGTACTGAGGCGAGAAAACGAGGAAAGGAGAGAGACAAATTAGTTCGGCTTGGATCCAGAGTAGTAGTAGGCACCCATCCAGAAACTGGAGGTTAAAATTCGTAGTTCTATGACAATGGACAGGTATGCATACAAGAATTCTCAAGATTTCTCCAAGGCACTTAATGAATATCATATGATGAGATTGACAGAGTAAATGCAACCGAAGCATGAAGTCAAAAAGCAGCAATAAATGTCATTTCTGATAAGGATGTTTTAGACTGTTATAGGTCTTGCGCAATATCTAGCATGAACTTTTGTGCGAGAAATATTGCACCGCGTAATGCCACGGATTTCTTGCATAACTGCGCGGCTGCATGGATGATAGCATGAAAAATAGAACATGTCCTATTTCCATGCAGACATGTATCTACTCAAAACCCTCAATTTTCTCAGAAAACATGGCGAAGAAGAAGAGTAGACGGTATTTCAACTGTCGTTGCATTGTTGCAATTTGGCTTACCTACCCTTAAATTTGTTAACATTAAGGAGGGTCCGCCGCAACTAAGTCAAAACAAATACTGAATTCCACACCTTGTCGCTTGGACTACTTAAAAATATTGCTTTCACTGATGATAACTCTTATTGTTAGCGATATGGAAACAAGATTAAAATACAAAATATGGAGATTATTCGACGATTGATTGAAACTTTTCTCCGGCCATATAAGCCGAGCACTATTTCTATCGAGCTAACGTATTTTGACTTCAGTTCCTGCAGTTATTTGCTAATAATTAAAAAAATAAAATGGATTGGAGCCTATATTTCATTACCATTCGAGTCCCTGGGAGTAATTGCTTCCTATAAACAGTTTTCACGAAACTGTCATTTATGAAAGATAGAGAAACATTATTTTTACCCACGTTTTTCCCATTCTTGCATTTGACACCATGCAATTTCAAGTTCAATTAGCGAAAAAAAGTAGCGAGGAAAGGTATGCGTGGCCATCAATAATCGGTAGTTAACCCATTCATTCATTAACCCATGGTTTTTCCAACATAAGGCAGCTTCAAACATACCTCAAGGAGTAAATCAAAAGTAAGTACACTCATGCCTCTGTACTAAGGACAATTGAACGGATTTTGGAATCAGCGGGCAAAATCTGGAGCAGCCGACTCAATTTAAAAGTCCCTGTAAAAACTGTATAATAGTGCACATATTTACAGAGCACAAGTATTTGACAGTGTCAGATTGAATAATGTGCTTGATTAAAAGTACACTACTGCATGTATTCCTCTGTCTTTCGTAATGTTACTGTTGATATTAGCCACTCCTAACGTAACCTAACCTTAGTGTCGATACCTACGGACAGTCGGCTAAATCGGACCGATCTTCCCCCTTCAGTCCGTTGTACCGAAGTATGAGGGTATATCTACTCTTTATACCGTCCTGAATTCCAAACATTAATGAGCATGATTGTTGGAAAAAAGGAATTAATTGGCCCACACCGATTAGTCGTTAACGATAAATCGAGTAGAGATAATCATTTGTTCCATTTAACTACCGATTAATATCTTTATAACGTAAAGCGAATATTCTTGGTCAAACTTTGGCGAATTCCCAAAGCATGGTAATTATTCTTTTAAAAAAAGCTACCGCTTTACCATGGCCAACCACTCAGCACATATGAAACTCCTAGTAATTCGTGGTAGTTACTTCCGAAGCTTATTGAGAGGACAGAATGTGAATTAAATGACATTTAAATCATTTTACAGTGGAATCACCTTAAGACTTTTGTCCAAAGTTTGTAGCGTACAACTGTTTCGAAGGGGAAAAAATGAATTGGTCGCGTGCAGACGTTGAATTTTTAATTTCCCGCGTGAGAGAGTGATAGGGGGGGAGAGAGACGCCGAATTTATTCTACACAAGAACAGGAAGGCCACTACATTTCAAGAGTAAATTTCCCGTTTTCACCGTTTTTCCAGGGAACTCGACTGCTTTTTCCCAGTTATTAGGCAACCAGTTCAGGGCAATTTCAATTCACTACAATGGAGAAAAGAGACAATATTGGTACACTAGTATTCGGCGTACTACTAGCAGGTAATTATGCATACAAGATATAATATGTGACAATGACCTAGAAATTCATCTCTTCGTAGACAAAATAGACGTTTTTCTCAGTACCTACGCATAAGCTTATAACTCAAGAACTCGTAATTTTTATAGTTTTTCAAATACTAATCCTAGTTACCATTTAGCATTTTTATTCGTTAAAATCGGCGCACTAATCATGAAATTATAAGGATCTTGGCCCTTACGTACAGCAAAAAATCAATATATTTTAATCATAATTTTAGTATTTTTTGCAAACTTAAGTGGCATGTCACTTAACAGGTGATTCGAATGTCGTTGCCAGAGAGATACGAATGCTACATATGACATGATGGTACCACTCATCGAGAGATTAAATAGAAAAAACACCGGAACAAATATTCCAAAGCTCAATTTTTACAATCCTTAAAAGGTTTCCAGGTAATGAACTTTCGACGAGTTCTGTTGAGGCTCGAAAGCAGAGCTGACGTTCATTGGTACATATCTTCCGACGAGTTTTCGTAACGAAATTTATTTCTCTTAGCTTAAGACATTTTTTCACAGCAATTATACACGTGACAAGCTGTGGATTTTTTGTGATCCTATAGATAAAAATTAAACAAAGATGAAATATCCGTTGAATATCTAAATTATCACGAAATCAAATTTTTTAACGATGCATTTATTTAGTTAGCATTACAGAAAGCTATTGTGATAATACGACCAGATTCATCCAAGTTAGAACTTCAATCGAACTTTTAACCATAAATTAATTTTTATAAATGTAAAGTGCATTTACATGAAGTTAAATAATTATTTCAAGGTTTCCACACGTAACTGCAAGCTGTAAATTGAAATATAACAGCATTATTTCTTCTAATTCCTTTAAAGCTTACGGTGTTATCATTTTTCGCGGGAAAAAAAGGGAATTCCCGGTATTTTCTCAATTTTTCCGGGTGATTGGCCACCCAGAAAGAATTTTCTGACGCAAAAATAAGAGCAAGCAGCTGTAGGCGATGCATGAAATTTCTGAATAGATATCTCGGAAAGGTAAGTTTCAACGATAAAACTTTCCCATATATATTTTACTGGCTACTCTGCTGTAATCAGTGTAAGTAAGACTCAATGGAAATTACTATGAGCACCTTCACTATGAAAAACAAAACACTCGCCATTTCCGCCAGATTTCGACAATAAAATTGCACGGATAGTTTCGCGCTCGCATTCACCGTGTAAGGCGACTGGCATTCGCTCGGGCAACATATTACACATTTCACTCTAGATGAAGCACTTTAATAAGCTTTAAGCTGCTCAATATCTACCTCGGTGCAAAACGGTTTTTACATAACTCACCATCACATAAAACTCACGAGAAATTTCACATTTGTTCCAGAAAACAGAATGCAAATGAAAACGTGTGCATGTGGTTCGCCAACTTCAAAGAAATCATCTTATAAATTATACCTACGTGTACCTATAATTTATATGTACATTTAGCCATCCATTTATGAAGCTCGGTTTTGGCTTTTAGTCTTGTCTTAATGGACTGAGTAATGATACATTTACTTCCGTAAACATATCTAATTACAGAACTTAACGTGTGCACCCTAAAGCACTGAGTACATACATAGAGGCCAAAAGCGAAAATAAAAGTAATATTTTTTTGGTCAATCCGCCATGCTCTTAGCCAATTATATCCCGGCCAGTCGATAATGAAGCAGTGGCGAACAGTGAGAGAAAATGACTTTTTAAAGATAAAATATTGCTCAAAAGTAATGTCCAACGTGAAGATCTGTCTTATTTTTGTTTTAGAGTCTAATCCAAAACTTTATGGTCACATATTCAACGACGGAAATGTCGATTTACGTGGTGTTTGAACTAATGAAATAGTTTTAAAGTATGTCTTCATATTTACGCATCAACAAGAAAATAATGTATTCTCACTGAGTTTTCAGGTTTTCTAGTATTCTCTTTAAATCAGAATAATCTCTTTTCTTGCCCATAGTTTTTTGAGCCCATTTGAGTTAGGTCTGAATGAACAGCATACACAATTTTTCTTTGTGCACTTCCAAACATATACAGTACGTCAAAAATCACTGCTCACGGCCATAATTTCAAGATTGGCGCCGAGGGAACTGGATAAGAATATGGCGAATGCGCGCACAACCATTACACAAAATAGCACAGGGGTAAACCAGACCGAAAACCAGCTCCGTATAATAATCTCATTGTGAGCCGATGGCAAGGACTTCTTCTGAGTTATTTATTATCACAATTCCGGGTTTAAATTGTTGTAGCTAGTAGAAATGTCGTTCAGTACTATACACTATCAAATTCCCGCACCTGACATAGTGTATAAAACAACGGTTTAAAGAGAAAAGGATATCCTACATAACTTAAAACGGCTAAAAAAATACCTACTGATAGGTAGTTGAAATTTATGATAAGCCTAATGCCTTTAAGAATGGAAACTCACCAAAGTAGGATAAATGAGATGTAAATTAATGAAGCTGCCTTCCAACAGCAGCTGGCGTTCACTCGGAACAAGCTTCATGTACTGTAAGCAAAACAGAATAATTTATCATGCGGGGTAGCATTGAATTATTATAAAAATAGTGTTCATCATAGATAGTTTTAGAGAAAATATCCATATTCACGCTATTCACTCACTTCACAATCCGTCTCTTCTTTGCCAACAACCTCGCAGCATTGGGACATAGACGCTGACACGGTCACAGGATTTCCTCCGTTCTCCACGGAAATCCCTTTAATTATCACGCATTCGGTAAATGCGTAAGTAAAATAAGACAGCAGCGATAATAATTTAACTTACATGAAAAAATAGCAATTTATACTGATGCCACAAAAAATTAATATTTCAATAGCAAATAATATTTGGTTTTCCCATCAGGATATTACTTCCTCAAAAAAATAATAATTATGCGATACTATAATTAAAAATAACTGTTTCTCAGTAAAAAGTCCCTTGCCGCCAAAACTATCTCTTTCTAAAGGAGGTTCCACCGCGACGCTGTTAGTCAAAACAAATACCTACTAAATTCAACACTAATGTTTGCTTTCTAAAAACATTTTGCGTTAATTAATGCTATAATTTGCCGTAGCTATAAAAAAACATAGTCAAGGTACAGAATATGAAGGGTGTTCGATGGATATATGATTAATTAACACTTTTCCAGCCATATGAGCCAACTGCAACGCCATTTATATTGAATTACCGCACTGACTTCAATGTTTGCATTCATTTGCTGATAACTAAAAAAATAAGATGGTAAGGTGCCAAAATTTAATTTTCATTCGACTCCCTAAGAATATTTTCTCCTTATGAAGTCTTTCGCGAAAATGGCATTTATATTCGATAGAAAAATATAACTTTTCCCCAAGCTTTACACATTCTATACTTGCAACTTGAAGTTCAATTTGAGGACAAAATGCATTGGAAAGGTAAGATTTCGTAAATGATATCAGATATAGAACATGTTTTTCTATATATAGCCAGAATACGAAAAAATGACATTTAAGTAATTTTACGGAGGAACCACCTTAATATCAAAATCTATGTCAAAGATTACTTCTTCATTGAGACAATAGTATTGAGACAATACTCACAAAAAACGAGGCCGATGTCACCTCGATTCAATGGATTTATTCCAGCACCCTGAAGAAGAAGAAGAAGCAATACAGGTAAATACACTTGACAATTTTAATGGGAGAAATAAGTTTAACATGAAGCGTAAATGTCTAGTGGTAGAAGAATTGTTTTTTTTAATCTCCAACTATCGCGGTAATAGTGTAGTATCGTACCACCTAACCAATGACCGTAGTCCCAAGAAATATGAAGTATCTATTTTCGATGCGGAAATTGAACGCGAGATCTTGAGTTACCTGCCCTCGAACATGTAACTATGATGAGGGCGATAGCGACGTCGTTGCACGGGGCAACGACGTACGGACGACGGAGGGTGATAACAGCAATCATGTAACTGTGATAAGGGTGATAGCGACGCCGTTACCCCTTAATAGCGATGACGCTCGTAATTTATGGTGATGATCGTGATAAGGTATCGGATATGTGCGAATACGTTTAATAAAATTTTAATTTCAAATGTTCATGCCAAATTAACTAACTTTTTGTTTATGAAAGACCTTCATAAAGACCTCAAGTAATTATATTACCATCGCTTATTCCTTCTTCAGGGAAGACGAACACTTCCTTAGAATTTCCCAAGCATATGTACGCAAAAGTATACAAGGGTTGAATTTAAAAGAGCACAACACTTTCGTGTATCGTAATGGTAACATTGAGAAAAAATCAACTCAAACAAATTCAATGTCGCCCCATGAAAATTATAAAACCACGTAAACGGGTTCTTCTACGGGGAAACTAATTCATAAATTTTTCATTACCCACAAAAACCTAAGGTGTTTATTTAACAGCTACAACAATTATAAACGCAGTAAAATTGTATCTGTATCACTTCAACTGAGACCAATATTAACATTTCTCTATGCCCATCTCTCACTTACATTTGCCTTACGCGGTCATGCCACTACGAGCTTTACAACAGTCAATGAGAACTCCTAGCCCATTACTGCCAGTTGAATATAAAATCACAGAGTAGAATAACGTGGATTACAATTTAATGATAGTTCTCGACCGAAGGACTACTTGTGGTACTTGCTTGTTAAACAGTCGGTCACAAATGTGCATATGTCGACATGAGATATACGTAATAAGAACTCAGATATTACAATTTTCCACAGATAAAGAAATTGTAATATCTGAGTTCTTATTATGTTCATCTTCCACAACATCACCCCTGATTCCTCCCTTTTTATGATATATACGACTCGCCGATAGCTAATAAGGTTCAGTAATGAACTCTTCTCGGGCTCTACACCGGGTGAGTGAATGAAATGCTGCTGACGTTTCGGGTAGCGACTTGTTACCCGAAACGTCGGCAGCATTTAATTCACTCACCCGGTGTAGAGCCCGAGAAGAGTCCATCACTGCAATTCACCGGGAAAGCGTGAAATCTTACTTAATAAGGTTCAGTACTATCACAACATTGGTACGGGGAAAGAGGAAACTCCATAGACTATTTAATACTTGGGATTGCAGACATCATTAACTTGGATAACTATAAAAATGTAATGTTCAAATCTTATTGCAGCAGAAGACTCACCACTCCGCCATAATATGATCGTAAGTCATTTTATAGAATATGTGGAAATTATTGATTCGAGCATGTAAGCTACATGTTATAGTCTATTATTCATAAAAAGCATATATGCAATATATAATTATATACCACATTAAAATATAAAAGATTAAAAGTATTATAATTATAATTGTACCTATTTAAGAATGTCTCGCCGATTTTCATTGGTTCTTCGTATACTCTATTGTTACCAACCCACAGAAAGAAAGCTTTGAAACGCGATTCGGATGTGTGGGTGTGACGTTAGTCCATGACCGTCGTACGTGCGATGACGGTGCCTTACATGATCGCTCGATCACGCCGACCGTCATCGCAGGCCGTGATGAGTATCAACCCCCGTCATCGCTATCACATTTACATAATCGGGCCGCAGGCCAGAGCTTTGCAAACGCGTATTCAGCGACAATTCAATAGCTTCCTATTCCACGTAAAAAATCCACGATGGGCATTTTAAACTGAATCGGCGGTTTAACACTCCCCACCGGTAGAAATAAACTAATCTCTCCCTCCATTGAATGAAAAGTAAATTCGTCCTCTACCAGGCACAAATCACCACGCATTTAGACGCAAAATATCGACAACGATATTTTAAAATCCTATTTCCTGAAACAGGAAATTTTCCAACGGTGCACAGAAATATTTGATACGTGAAATAAGCTTCAAGGGAAGCCGAACGCATGGTTAAAAACTGCTACGAGCGAAATGAATGTGAGAAACAACTGATGGAGGCTCTAGGTTGGGCGCCGCTAAAGAAGTCAAGAGGTTACGCGCTAGGTTTAGATTGCTTGGAAAATTAAGATCAGGCTAGTTTCAGAGTGACACGGAAGATATCTTTTTAACTCATTGTCAGCACCATATTCCTAGGAGTGATAGAAGCGACGCGCGACGCGTAGAAATAAAAGAGATACACTGCCGAACTGATTGGAAAAGAATTCCTATTTTCCATGCACCGTCAGTGTCAGCACATTAATATTAAGGTATTTTGAGACAGATATCACTTCACCTAAAATTTGATTAATTTGACCTCATTTCAAATAAAAATACTCCCATCATTCCAATTATATCAAAATATTAACCCCATGCCAAACTACTTTTCGAGAGATTTGCCTAACAATGTAAGCGGTTTTAAATGGGATAGAGATTACGGCTGTAAGCTCCATAGGGGAAAATATTGAAAAAATAGGAATTTATAACGCCTGGATTTCGTCAAAAAAACTAACGGTGTCTAGATTGTATGTTTTCTCAACTATTAATAAAAATTAGTCCATTACTCACCGCATTAATGTTTACAGAATCGCAAAAAAACTCTCTACTGTGTCTTCACCGTACGTACGGCGTGAAAAAATGAGTCAAGTTAAAGACTAAAGTAATTACTAGCAGACCTGCTTCCTACTGTGAAGACGTCTTCACCGTACGTACGGCGTGAAAAAATGAGTCAAGTTAAAGACTAAAGTAATTACTAGCAAACCTGCTTCCTGCTTTGCAGGCAGTCTGTCTGGTGTGCTCTTGAGGTGCCCTATTGGCAATTTTACTTCCCCAAAACAGCAAGCACGGGAGCAATATTTGACATGCATTAACAAATAGTGGTAATGAATTATCTCCGAGGTCAGTTTCTCGCACATTCATATAGCATTATTAATGGTATAAGTAATACTTCTAAACTGTCGACGCAAAGTTTGTACCAATATTGAGACAGCGGCACACGCAAATGTATTGAAACGTTTACGATCTTTGGTATTTATCCAGACACTTAAATGCATGGAAAACTCTTGAGGTTCATTTCACTTACCCTAGCTAATCGTATATTGTATGCAATAAATCCAAATCAAGGGAACGGCAACATCAAAACACTTAAATGATTATATTAACTTTGAGTTTACAAAAATTTGACATGAACCTTATCGTTTTGGAGTGGCATAACATTTAAACATTCACCCGGATTAATTTCTAAATATCTTCACTAAATAACTTCATTCGCGTAAAAGTAGCTGTATATCAAGGGAAATAAAATAAATGAAAATAAAGTAATACAGATATCGTAATGCAATCAACATTTACCTGAAAAAGATAAATTAACAACGTTTATAGGCCCATATAGGGTGACCAACTCTCCCGTATTTCTCGGGATCTCCCGTATTTGACCCTATTTTTTCACGATCTCCCGGATCCCGTATTTTCTGTCTCTTTGGGTGAATTACTCCCGTATTTTTTTATCAAGTAAAATCATTCAGTTTCAATCATTTCAATTTTGCGCACACGGTCGAAATTCGTTTAAACGTTCGAGAGCAGACACATTGGCTCTGTATCGAGTTTTTTCTATCGATTATCTCGTTTAGAAATGACCAACCAATGAGTTTAAACCTCCTTGTCTGTTAAACCAATGAACGAGTACTTACTTATTTCCTTTCTTTCTTTCGTTCTTTGTGTTGCTCAGCTAGTGGTGTTTTGCCGTGATTTAGTTTAAGTGGTTTTATTTTACATCACCTGTGAGCATGGGCAGTGATGACGAAGCTAAAACGCCACCAAAAAATAAAATGAAGTATATGTGTACATATCTTTCGAAATGAGAAAGTGTATATTCCTGGATTGGACCTGCAAAGTCTAATGTTTATAAAGCAAAGTGTTCAATCTGCAAACGCGAGTTTAGCATCGCACATGGCGGAAAGAACGACTGTATACAGCACATGAACACTGCAGGTAATAAATTAGCATTATTTATTCTGAAATGTTATATCTTGTTCTTCAGTGCGTAAATTGTTCAAATTACGTAAGTTGGTCTTTCTAAGTTCACTTCTTGTGGTTTCTTGTAGGTCACAAAGACAAAGAAAAAGATTCGTCTAAGATTACGACTTTCTTCGGTTCTCCCCACCGTAGGAGAGGCCTAAATAATGACAATGTAAAAACTATTGCTGGTGAACTTTCAAGAGTTTACCATACAGTACGACACAATCTCAGCTACAGGAGCATGGACTGTGCGATCAAACTTTCAAAAAATGTGTGCAGCGAATCGGATGTGTTAAAAAAAATCTGTTGTGGACGAACAAAAGCTGAATTGATTGTAAAGAACGTATTAGCACCAAGAAGTGTAAATGAATTTTTGGAAGTGTTAAATGACCCCAAAAATTGTAACACGTTCTTTTCTTTAGCAACAGATGCCTCCAATGACCTAAACAGGAAATTTTTTCCAGTTGTAGTACGATATTTTGACCCCTTTAGTGGAATCCAAAACAAATTGTTAGATTTCATAGAACAGGCAGAAGAATGTGCAATTGATGTCCATAGGTTATTAATTAATTCACTAAAGTCAAACAAATTGAGTGTCAGTAATATATAATCATACTGCGCTGATGGTGCCAGTGTGAATTACAGTCAGCATCATTCAGTCATGAAACTGTTAAGTAATGAGAAAGGAAAAATCCTCAAAGCCAGTTGTTCTAACCACGTGCTTCATAATGCCATGAAACGTCCATATAATTGTTTAGATTATGTATACATTGAAGTGTTCGTGTTAAAGATTTATAGTAATTTTTCTAGTTCTGCTAAACGAAGGGAAACATTACGCTCATTTTTTTAATTTGTTGATGTTGAATGGACTGAAATCCTTCGTCATGTAAGTACTAGATGGTTATCTCTTACACCTGCCGTAGAAAGGCTTTTAAAAAACTGGGAGCCTATAAAAAGCTATTTTAAAAGCATAGATGATTCAGACAGTCCAAAAGTTTTGAAACGGTATTTCAACAATGAAAATCCAGAAGTAGAAACTATTGTTGAGGTCCATATTACTTTCTTTGTGAATATTGGAAAAGTTTTTATTCAAACGGCAAAATATTTGGAGAATTCTGATCTTAGTATTATGGAGTCTCATGAAGCAGTACATTTACTTATTAGTAAAGTTGGACAGATAATTAAAGATAGATAATTCGGTAGTGCTACTCACAAAATGTTAGCTACTGTTCTAAGTTTAAATTTTAAATATACATGTGAAAGCCAATTCCTTGAATTTTATGATTCTTTGTATTCTTACATGCTTAACAAATTTGATGATAGTTTAAAGTGTTTAATACCACTATGTCTTAAAATGGAATTAACATTCAATGACATATAGGACATTTTGGAGTGTATCCAACTGGATTGTGTGAATGCAGATGAATTGTATGAGGAATTTTGTAGTTGCAAGGATGCAATAACATGTGCTGTGTCTTTAGAGGCTAACGCTAGCCAGAAATGGGTGGCGGTTTTCAGCAGCTTAAAATCGAGCAATACAACTTCTGAAAACTTGGGAAAGTTGGTCGGCTATGTTATGAGCATACCAGGTAGTAATGCTCATATACAGAGTGAGTATTTCCTCTTATGAACAATCAAATTGACAGATGTTAGGAATAGGAGCAGTACAGAGCTGATCAAATCAGAACTGCAAGTTGCCATGAACTTCACGTATTCTTGCACTGAATTTTTATAATTTGCAAAAAGTGATGGCAAACTATCGTCTGAAGCAAAATCTGTTGTAAAATATATTTAGGTCTTCATAAAGCATAAAATAAAGTTCTTTTTAATTTTTTTTACAAACAGCATTTCTTTTTTTTGTGAAATTTTGCCGTGTCCTAAATCTCCCTTATTTTTGGTCAAGAATATAGAAATCTCCCTTATTTTCTTCAAAAATAGGTGGTCGCCCTAGCCCCATAAGGTTTGTAGCTGATTATAATTTAATGAGTACAGTTTGTTTACTTCACCGTTGCTAAACTAAATAAATTCATCGTTGTTAGGCAGTTTTTACGGATTATGAGCTTAATAGCCACGGTTTTTTGCATTTTTCTTTGTACCACCAACTGCCAAAAATCCAAAACTACTACCAAATTATACAGACAGAGAATCCACATTTAATGCACCAAACCTCATTTCTCTAGCTCAAAACTTGAGAGATAAGTAAACAAAATGGATACAGAATGACTGACTGACTGACACGCTACAAAATTAATATATATACTAGCAGACCTGCTGCCTGCTTTGCAGGCAGTCTCTGTCTGGTGTGCACTTGAGGTGAACTTGGTGTTTTTCCTTTTATTGTACTGTTCAAGTGGAAGCAGTGGGAAATGTGGCTAAATGAGTGTATATGTTTCCCAAAAATGAAAAAACATTAAAATTAATATATATATATATATAGATATTTGTTTAGTTACTGAGAAATTTTTTATCGCAAATAACTATATTTTTGCGTCATTATTATTATCTACAATATATACTTCATACTTAATCACTGAAATCAAAAAATAAAATTCGAACGTCCTAAACCAGTCCGCCGCGGCGGCTCGAAGGGTAATCTGTACCAATATTTGGAAATGTAAACGATAGTTCTTTTGTTTTCACCATTTAGGGGCCATGACTTAGTTTGTTCACATTTCCAATAGTCTGTAATATTCACTTTCCATATCATTAAAATTGTATTTATAATCCATAAAAATATATATTCCTTCCATGGACTTCCGATTTTCCGAAGATTCTTGTTTGACCACGTGTTTTCTCCAGGAGGGAGCATAAATATCTCTTCGAGATAGGTACGAGAATAAAAAAATGCACAAGCGTTGGCTGCTAATTCACCGAGGGATTTCTCCATTCTTCGGGGAGACGGGCACCTGCTGTCTCGAAAGTAAACCATGAGAATCGGAGAGGGTGAAGCTTGAGAAAAATCAAACAGACTTTTGCTTGCCTCTTGAATGGACGTCAGTCAAGGGGTTAAGAAGAATGTTTGCAAATTGGAGGCAAACAATCAACCCCCTATCAAAGAAGTCAAATGAGATTCGCGTTTGCCGACTGGAAGAAAATTCGAAAACGAGCAAAGTTTGGAAATACGCACGTTGATGCGTAGTTTTGAAGATAATTGTTAATCAAAATGACAGGGGCCACGATGGCTGAACAGCTCGATAAAATCAACGTCGAACCCTTCGTGGAAGTGAAAGTCGTAATACTCTTACCAAGGTTGAACTTAAGGAAATTGTCATTGTGTCGTACCTTTCCAGTATGGGATCGAAAGAATATAATATCACACGTAGGTTGGAGGACGAAAAGTCCAAGTAAATTCTCAGAGGAACAAGCCAGCTCTTTAATAATAGCTCCATACTCACTCAGTACCGAACTTTCGACGACATAAAGGTAGACATGTGCATACATAACAACTCCCCTCTTTCAAGAATGAGACTTCTCAACATACAAAACGGATGGGAAAATATATTAAACTACCTAAATAAAAAGTATTCTATTAGCACATTTTAATATGATTACGAGCACGCAGATACGCTGAGCAGGCTCATAATGCAAGCAAAAAACACCACTAATGGACCACACACGACTGGAAAGGATATCATTTAAACCATTAAAAAATCAAATTAAATTCCATTCATGATGCGTACTCTAATCATTGGTTGTTCAATTTTAATATTGGTTAACTGCAACCCTTCATCCTTCCCTACCTAATGCTAGTTCCCTTACTCCCTGGCGGTTCTTCTCATTTACTTTCCTCTTTATTTGGTCTAAGTATTTATCCCTTTGCCTTCCTCTTGGGACTTTTCCCTCTATTGTTCCTTCAGTTATATTCCTCACAAACTCATTATGCCTCAGAGTGTGGCCAATCCATCTGGTTCTTCTTTTCTCTATGGTGCTCCATATGGTCGTTTCTCATTCTACTATTCGGCATATTTCTCCATTTCTTATTTTATCCGTCATGCTTCGAAAGCTCCAAATATTTTATGATCAGCTTTTTCAATGATCCACGTGTCCGATCCATAAAATGGCTTCACACGAATGTTTTCAGGAATCGTTTCCTCGTTTTAAGTCCTAAATTCTTCGAGCACAGCAGTTGCCTTTTCACCATGGACGCCTTCTTATCTTGGGAGCTACTATGCGTTTGATGTCCATTGTACTTCAATTATGTACTATATCTAACAAGTTAAAACTTCCAAATCTATTAATTTATGCATCGGCTCAAGCGAGGGCGTGAGATAGGGATAACAAGGACACTATCACTGTTCAAACAATATCTACACGATAATGTATCCCTTCACGAAATATTCACACTTAAATAAATTAAGATAAAATCTGAAACTCACTTCAAAAATTATTATACGTAATTATTGGTGCACTACCGATGAATGGTAGGGTTTATAGAATATTTCTACGATTTTCCCCTTCTTTCACACATTTTTAATGACAAAATTTCTAATGATAAAATGAAATAAACTATTTCTGGCTTGATTTCGCACCACCATTCCCGGAAAAATAAATTGAAATCAGTTTTCCAAATTTTATATTGTATTTCATGGATGACATTTTAACAAGTAAATATTAAACATTGCTATTACAGTTCATCTGGCGTGACTAGTACTGGCATTCCATGACTAATGTTATAGTAAAGCTAAATGATAATCAAAGTAATAAAATCCCAATAAGTTTAGTCTAAAATAAATTAAAGCACCAACTGCCTATGAGATAATCACCATGAAGATAGAAACGAGGAGTAAACCCTTTTCTACATCTTTTCTGAATATATTTTTAATTCAGGATTTTTCGAACCTTTTCCAGATCAAGCAAGGATAAGCAAGGTTCGGCATTGAAGAACTAAGGAATGACGCATACAATGGAATAGGAATAATTAATCCTTCTATATATTAAAATCCCTAATTAAAACATTAAATAACCTGTTAAGTATATTTTTTAAAATCATATAAAGAAGATTTATGTGGTAGGCATCTTTCGGGTTGCGGCCGCGTTCATGTTTAAATACAACAGTTTCGCCAGCTGTCCTGCTAGCGTCTTCAGAAGAAGATTCTTCACCTGAAGACGCCAGCAGGACAACTGGCGAAACTGTTGTATTTTAAACATGAACGCGGCCGCAACCCGAAAGATGTCTGCCACAATATTGCATCGCCGCGGAAACCTGAGGTTAAGAATAAGATTTATGACAAAGGATTTTTCTTTATGAACCATCCCAGGAGGGTTCCTGAAGAACCTTCGTCTCATTATAGCTCGATCAAATGAAGAAACTTCACCTCAGCAGTGTAAACCCTAGTTCAATAAAATGTAATTCGCTGTTATTCACGGTTTTAAGGTCGATAATCGCAATTTTTACGGTTTTGTTGTAATTAAGTACTGAGTCGCTTACAATCATTCAAAGCATGTAAGGCATGATTGCTCATAATTTCGTAGAAATATGTAGTAGGTAAATTATTTACGCCCCAACAATGCGCCGTTATTTTATAAAAACTTCGGAGTTCACATTTTAAAGAGGGTTTCACAGTGTGACGAAAATGTAAAGCGACTGAATGAATTCAATGCATCCGACACTCACTGAAAAATGTTCTATATAGGCGTTTTTTATCCTTCGGTCTTCTCAACATGGAACCTGATGCTGCGATCCATTGATCCATTCAAGGATCCGGCAGGGAAGTACGAAGAAAAGTCGATAGGAGCAGCTATAGGGTTATAAAACAGTACATTGGATAGAATTCATAGCAGACCGCCCAGACTTATTCCCAAGATGAAACAAAATTGACATTTGTAGGTACCATCACAATATCTGATAGAACAAATGAGGTCCCACATGTACCAAATTGAAAGGTTTACACAGGAAATTCACGGTTTGAAGGTTGAGTGGCCTTGCTTAGGGTCCTACTGAAGAAATAATGCAAGAAATACACAATTTTGAATTTTATATCAAATAATTCTTATAATAAAAATTTTGGATCGTGGAACGAATCAACTGAGTTTCCTTCATTATTTTTGAATGAGTGAATTCGCTTTGATGTGCGAGTGCTTTGGATTACGACCAATGTTCCGGAACGAATTATGTTTCCGAATCTATGGTTTTGGTTTAGATCTACTGTATTTTAATACAAGAGAATTCAGATCCGGACAGGGAATAAGGTTCCTCGCGAGCGAAATATTTTTTAGCGAAATTTTTCCAGCCAAGTCCGGGAGAAGTACAACTCACCCGCACCCTTCCCAGTTCGCCGGCATTCCTTTCGACAATCTCCCTTGAACCTTGGCTTCGAACTCATTTCCTCCCTTCCTTGAGCCCTCCATTTCCTCCTACTCCCCTTTTCGCCCCCCCCCCCCCCCTCCTCCGTTCTGTCACTCAAACCCCTATGGACGGCGTCGCGACGAGGTGGATGGAAATCGGCTCTCGACTCTGGACGCCAAACAGATCAACGGAGGAAATTACAGGGGATTCTGACAAGGCCGGATGAGGGCGGCGGGTGAGGAGGACTCAAAGGCAAGGGAGAGGTGGGAGAATTGAGGGATGAGGGGGGACTGGAGGGGTGTGAGAGAAGCGAGGGGAGGGTCTTCAAAGAGGAGGTTGGAAGCTTGGAAGGGGCCTGGAGTACAAGGGGGGGGAGAAAAAGAACAGTGGGAGAAGGCAGTTGCACTGGGCGGACGGCGGCTAGGAGCATCCGTTCACCTAAAACCCGAGCTATGTTCATTTTCAAGCAAGTGTCGGATTCAGTGGCGGCGAAGATATGTCCTAGGACATATCTTCGCCGGACTCCAGCTGAAGTCGCGGGTTCCGCCTGGGGATTTGTGTTTGAACTGCTCGAGATAATTTCGATCACGTATGTACCTACTGAGTCATGTGGCACCATAACGAAAGGTTCGAGACTTTGGTGCCTTTGAAACATTCGGATGGATAACTTAAGTGTCTGATACGTTGATTATAGCGACTCTAATCGAAAAATACTACTCCATCAACTATATTCCGATGAAAAAACCCGATCGGAAAGGCTGCGTGAGATTTTTACGTATGGTTTATATATACACCAAACTCTCGAACCCTTCGTTATTGTACAACGTGACTCCTTAGTTACTTGATCGGAATTATCTCGACAAACCCCCTTGGGTGCTCTTCATCATCCAGGGCATGATTGTGTGTACTCGCTAAGTGTACATATGAAATTGCTCCAAATTGGCGAAAGCTGTGAGCGGTAAAGAAGTTAAAATAAGAAACGTAAGAATTACGAGGGCGTTTGTCTGCGATTCATCCCAGCATTGAACAATTGTGCAAAAGCAAACAAGCCCACTTTTCACTCTAAACTGCAACAATAGTTTAATACTATTGGCAGAGCGTTCTTAATTTTTGAGTTTGTATTTCAGGTATTTTCAGTTCTCTAAGATCAATAAATAACATTTTTAAATTAATTAATACACAAGCCTGTTTTTATACGTTGGTACTTTCCCAATACCTTTTTTCGCAGCCCACTAGTGTGCTACCGAATTAAAGAAGAAACAGGCCATAGGAGCCAACGATAAAGTGAAAAGAAGAAGATCAAGAACAGAGAGCACTCAACATTAGTCAATCCTCAAAAAAATACTTGATCGGAAAAAGCAAGGAAGGAAAAAATTGCACCCTTTAATATATCTGCCGCTGAGTTCATTTTGAAGTCACATTACAAATAGGCTAAGCATCATTAATAGAGGTGAAATAAGTGAGTATGAAAGGGAAAAGCAATCATTCTTAAATGATGAATGTCATCTAGATTAGTGGCAATCTGGAGGAAAGTGACACTCTCTGAAAAATATAAAAAGAATGAGCATGGTATCCGAGGAAAAATTTACCAACTGAATAATATAACAAAAAAGAGGGAAATGCAGTCAGCTGCGTGGAAAAGCAGCTATGAAAGAACGCAAGTCGTCGCACAATTGATGGGAGATCTGGTTAGGGAGCCCCTGGGCAGACAAATACTTAATAATATATTAAATACATGACAGGGACATCTATAAGGCTAATTTTCGTTGAACCAGTGGCCATAAGAATATTATAAAGCAATAACGACATAGTCAAGAAGATCGACTCGTGGAGGGAAAGATTCAAGGAATTGTCTTTCTCACCACAATTCACGACCGCAACAGGTACAGGGAAACTATTACAAGCCAAAACATATTTTAATTTAAAAATGCCTCGTTCCCTCTTTCCTTCGAAGTTGCTCAGCAAATATCTTCTCGATTTACGCCCTTGAAGTGATTTGCGGATCCTCGTGCATGTACGGAGGAATATAATACAAAAATTTTATGCTATGGGTCATGGGTTAAACCCAGTATTTTTAAAGGGCATAAACAAGTTGAATTCAGTTCGAATGCTTAGTATCATAACATGCGTGTGTGACATTGAATAATTAGAATCATAACATAGGCTTGAAAGGGATACCTCAATTACTATAGTCACATTTCTCAACAATATGAACTAGAAATATCGAAACCCACTTTACTCAGCGTCACTATGAATATCATCTAGTTCGATTATTTTTAGAACTTAATTTAATTTAAATTACGATAAAAAATTTCAAGATATGGGGAAAATATTTCCACGTCTCATTACTTGCCAAAAAGTCACACATGATGTATCATGAAAAGTAAATGACAATAAGAAACAAAACAGAAGTCGTAATTGGACGATGAACCACCAAAAATTCCTCACTCATGCACAGGCTTGGGAATCTGAAGATGAAAAATGTATTCAGTAGTTGCGTTCAATAAGGAGGATGAGAGTGACGGCGTACTATGGGTAAAAGGCAACACCACTGAACGGGTGCCTATTTTATGTGCATTGGCAAATATCTGCTGAAAGTGGTTGGATACACGAAGAAGCGCTTCAACGCTGGTGTAACATACCTGAGAAAAAATGTTGCTTTATTATTTTTAGAGCTACCGTACTTGCCGACGTCGTTGACGCGGTTTTTTACCATAAATAAGGCTCTCAAATTTTAAGTGCGTCTTCGATGCCGAAGGTTACGTTATTCATAGGTCTATACTAATTCTAGAGGAAGGTAATCAGCACTAAACAATAACCTGAAGTCTTGTCTATGACCTATAAAGTAGGAGAATTAAATATACATAGTTAAGAGAATAAATGAACGATGTATCATAAATATTAAAAATATATATGTAATCGAGTTAGAGTGCATTAGGTTATTTTTTCCAAAATGTTGCTCCTCAAAATTGAGGACGTCCTTAACGCCGGAGCGTCTTCGATGACGGCATATACAGTAATCTAGAGGTAGATTTTAGATGGAAGATTGTAAATATTTTCAAGATTTTTATTGTCTCATAGCACAATTCCATCCTTCACCTATGCTTAAGTCCCTCCTCTCTCCATCCCTTCTATAAAGCCTTTTCTCTTTCTCCACCTCTCCTGTTCACTAAATATGGTCCCCTCTATCACTGCCTTCAGTAACCCTTCACCCGTCATCAACGGTTCTAACCACCTATAATAGTCTGCCTCCTCCTCTCCCCGAAACGTTTTTTCTCATTACCCACCATGCCGAGCGGCTTTTCGTTTGTCTTCCTCCCCCCCCCCCACCTTATTATCACCTCATACAATGGATGTGAAAGTTGGATGTGCCATAGTTACAAAACTGAGGGCTAATTGGGTTGCACAGGAGGTAGGTACCTGAGAAATACTAGCGTTGATAGGAGAGAGAGCGTACGGAACTAGTGGATAACGACATAACGAATTGAATGTTCCCGCAATGGTAAAGTATGAAAACGTATTTTTTTCGTCTGCTTATGTTGAGATAATACATATGTATGATATATATGAGAGTCGATGCAAAAAACGTAGGTATGACATGAAATAAAAGAGACGCAATTGTTGAAGGGGAAGTATACTTTCGTGAAAGGCCAAGAAAATCATGGATGAATGTCCTAAATAGGATTTCAAAAGCAAGTACATTAGGAGACTCAGAACCAAGAGAGTAATATAAATATGACAATTGCTAGAGAGGCGTAACAACTACCTTAGGGTAGAGTAGAGGAAATAAAGAAAAATCATGAGAGCTTCCTACGCTTCCAGGAAAATAATTAAGTTTTACCGCTTACCCACAAAAATACTGATCGAAAATTGTCCATTTCCTTTATGATTCCTTGAGGATAAAGTATATTTTATTTGCAACTCAAATAAATCGAAAAATATGCACTAGCCGTCACTGACTTTTAATAGAAGTAAGGATTAAAAAATTACCAGAAAGAGTAACTATAGATACTAAACGCATAACCATGATTGATTGATTTTTAGCCTTCAACGTCATCCGATATTTCATTCATCATTATTACCACGAGCGAGGGTAAACTGTTCTACCAAAGTTTCTACGACGATTTTAATAGATCACATGTATTTTTTTAATTTGACTAAAATATACTACTAACAATTACCGATGATATACAGGATGATATGTTTGATTTAAGTTATTGAATCTGACGCAGTTTCCCACCCCGATGATTTCCTTGCATTTGAGCACGGTGCCTGAAGGTATCTGCGAGATAAACTCTCGATTCTCCCTCGACTTTTCCGAATTAGAACATGGGCTATTTCATAGACATTGCTCAGGCTTTCGCGCAAATTGATGTGTTCACACGATCAAGCGACTGCGACGGAAAATTTTATCGCGCATGTACATACATGCGCAAAGAATGCATCGAGTAAACTTAAGTACCTACCATATGTAGACTACAAAGTCTTATGATAGCTCGCGCTGTAAAATAAAAACTAGAGCGGTTTCAAACTCAACATCAAGCACGGATACCATGCTCAACGACATTAATTACGAAATACACAAACTGTGGATAATTTTACATGATAAGCGGTACGAAGTCTTCCTCGATCTCCACAGAATATATCTATTACTTCAACAAGTTTCGCTACACTTAGCATCTTGAGGAAATTATTTGAGGAATTTCTACTCAGCAGAACGCTAAGTTTTTTATTTAAAATTTTATTCCCCAACGTTTCGGCCTCAAACCAACCTCGGTCTTTTTTCGGAACAATTCAACTACAGCTACGTCACTGCGCGGAGGTGACCAATGGGACCGAAGCGCAGCTCCAGCAGACTGGTAGTGACATCTATTGCCCGATCGTTCCACTCTTTGTCTCCTACTGCACGCATTCGGTTCAAAACTGTTTAAGCTCGCCTCATCCGCAAGCTCCAAAAATACCACCAAAATTGCGCTTCTTCTACATTTATTTATACACAGGCTCTGATTCTACAACAGCTTAGGTTGTGACTAACAACTTATGGAGGTGCTAAGTAGATTGAATCACAAATCGTGCGAAGTTATTTATGTGAAACGAAAGGTAATAGACGAAGCATAACTTAAGATAACACGCGCGACACAATAGTTACGCTCCACGTAATGCTGTTCTCAATGCAACTAGTTTGAACAAATGGACGCGAATTACAAATGTCAGAATACAGAGACATTTTCCAGAATGATGGCCATAAAGGCATAGATGCGACAATACGAATAATATATAGGTACTCGTACTCGAATACGATTATACCATTCGTGAAGTTCTGGCTTTAAAAAGCGAGCAAGTAAATAATCAGCATTTTTGAAATAGGTAACCACGTGCAAACTTATTTATTTTTAAATGGAAAAATTGTTGTACCTAACTGATGATAAAATCATTGAACTCCACTCCCATCAGCTATAGTTAATTCTCGGTGCCAGGCCTGACGGGCTTGCTATTGATAATATCTTCCATACTGCCCAATACTTTCATATTTCTTATGTATCTGTGGCATTCGTGTATTGCTTCATACGTGCTCTATGCATTGTTGGTTTAGCCACGAGAGGATGGAGGATAGTCGAGTGACGTAGCTATTTATAATAGGAGAGCCAACCACACTAGAGGAAGAGGTAGCCCACGAATATCATGGTTGAATGTGATGGAAGGAACCCTGAAGAGGGATATTTGGAGCCTCAAGAACAATATATTGTTCTTGAGGCTCCAAATATCCCTCTTCAGGGTTCCTTCCATCACATTCAACCATGATATTCTTGGGCTACCTCTTCCTCTAGTGTGGTTGGCTCTCCTATTATAAATCAGCTACGTCACTCGACTATCCTCCATCCTCTCATGGCTAAACCAACAATGCATGCTCCTTCCATGTTATCAGAATATTCATATTCCACATCAAAGCTCAATTCAACTATTACCAATTTATGAAAATACTTTAAGCTTTAGCTAAACCATAAAAATTAAGATAGGAAGTCAAATTCCCACCCCAGTGACAGTGGAGTAGTCCTCCACAACTAATCCTGTGGTCACGGGTTCAACCACTTATTTGGGTTCTTATTCCACTACCCCAGCATGAGTAAATCCTAGCAGTTTGATCACTGGGAATTTTTAGGAAACCAACAGCTTATTAGGAGGGTTTTCCTTTTCTTGCCGACAAAACGATTAATCAATACTCACTCACAATATAATACTGCCCAGCCCATGTATTAAAACTGTCCCACATACTTCCAAACCCACTTCCAACAGTTCCCATGCCTCTTCAAATATTTCCTTGGAGTACTTAAACATTGAAAAAGTTATGGTGACGGTAGATAACTCTGTCCCAGGTCCATCACCACACTTTTCGATTGTCATAACCAATCCCTCCTATCAGGAAGAGATTTCCAATGAGTTACCTGGCATTTCAATCTCCTCTAAGTATCTAAGGTAATTTCATTTACTTCATTCATCCCATCTCTCCAATTAAAAGACTTCTTAAAGAATACAAAGTACACAAAAACATCTTATCCATATTCTAAGATACCTTTTTTAGATATCTCATTACTCCTATACCATCCTATGTTCCCTAAGCCCTCCCAAAGCAATACTGGTCCTCATCTAATGAATTCTTACAGCCACAATCACTCCTCATAAACCTGACTGTGAAATCAAAAAGAAACCCACTTTTCAATTCTCCTTTAACTATAATGAGTAACTCTACATGCATTTTTATTATTACTACAACCTGGCTCCTTTCATTTCAATCTTGTTCCATTTATTTTTCATTTTACTCTCCCATTCCATTAAAAATATATGTATTAATTTACAGAGGCTTTCATGACTTTCATATAAATAATATTTATGGACACTACCAAAGTTCTTGCTTTCATGAGCACATTACCTAACTTTCATACAAAATCCTGAGGCAATTTGCTCGGCAGCTAGAATTACAGTTCATACACTTCATGAAAGAATACAAATGCTCAATGAAAAATTACTATAGACAAAATGCTTTAATGTGAAGCATTTATTTTGATAAAAAGCAAAGTGTTTCACATTAGCAATTTGTCCAGTTGTGATTAAAATTTTATTGATGAATCTTATATCTATGTTGTCCTTCACTCATATGATCTCCATGGTCATACAAAGGGCATTCAGCTTGACTCACAATGTGAGTCATCTGCCCCTAGAAAGTATACATCCATGACTCACACATGGGAGCCCTCCCCACTAAAAGGATTAAAGAGACAGTGAAGACTGCATTAGTCTACACAGAGAGACTCATTACACAGCTGTAAAAGTAAAATGACCACCTGAATAAGCATAGAACTGTAATGAGGAAGGCAAAGGGAAAAGACCAAATTAATACATCAAGGAATAGCTGCTTATCGCCACTTTTCTTCTAATTTGATTTACAGTTGCAGACATGAAGGATTCCCCTCTAGTGCAATATTTGAGAGGTGAACTAGTTCTCAATTCAGATCTCAGAGTAGGAAGTCATGGACAAAAAGAGCTCAAGCCAAGAAAGCAATCATGATGAAAACACAACTATTATGTTCATAGGATTACACAAAATTTAATAAGAAATGGATCTGTGGATGGTTAAAATGGCCTTAGATACAGATGAACCCTTCATTATCAATCCTACCACAAAATAGGATTACCAATAAAGAAGCAGTGCCTGAAAACATTTGTATGGAGTGTTGCACTAAATGGTTCAAAGGCGTGGACCCCCAAAGCAGAATGTGTTTAATCTTTCTGCAACGGGTGATGCCAAGACGAAAAACTTTCTGCGAGTGTGGGCGTTTTAGCAATACATATATCTTTTTGCAGCCCTCATTTTCGTTCTGCGACAATGTTGCACAGTCCCTTAATGTTCTGCTTTGGGGGCATGGACCATTGGAAAGATGAAATAGAGGAGAATAAGAGTTTTCAAAACTTTATGCTGGAGCCTGATGCTGAAGAACAGATGGATGAATAAGATCAGAAATGAGGAAGCAAGCAGAAAAATAGACCACAGAAAAACAATAAGTTCTATCCGGAAGACTTACTCCAGATGGATAAACCACACTTTGAAACAACAAAGTTGTAAGGAAAAAAATAGAAGGGGAAAGACAAGGGAGTGTTGCACAAGGAAGACCATGGGACAAAAACATAGGTCAGCTAAAATAAGATATGAAATAGAAGAGCTACACAGGTGCAAAAGAGTTCGCAGGGGAAAGGGTAGAATGGATGCCTGCAGTCAACCAATCTTGGGATTAAATGACTAATGTTGATGTCTAATGACAATGATGAATAGGGACTATTGGGCAGAAAGCATGAGTCAAGAATGATAAATAGCATAAGCATACAGGAGATTCAATAGCATAGGATTGTTTCCTAGAATGTGAGATTACATAAAGGAGGAGTTAAATAAAATGGAATTTTGGACAACATAAGGGTCAGCAGAAAAGTAAAACTTAAAAGAGTCCTAGTGAAGGACTTTTAGATATCTTTAAAAGAGTAAGTGAACCTAAGACAAAGGAAATTAAGCCAGTGACAATGAATGGATGAATAGATGATTAATTTGCACAAGAGATTTGTAGCAAGTAAGAAAACTAAAATAAATGAAAAAACTAACAAATGAATAGCAATACTCACTAATTAAAAAATAAACTGGATATTTAAAGCTGCATATTTCACAGTATCAAAGATTTCATAATATTAAGCAAAGTTTCAAACTGATAATGGGATTTCACTAAAAATAACATTTCAGCCTTTCAATATACCTACATATATAATTTTTGACATGAAAAGTCTTGTGCTGACAGGTGGGATGGTAATTATTATTTCTTAAATGTAGATTCTTACTGTAATGGGGCATCACTGTGAGAGAAAATTGATTTTCCCTACAAGTAAGAGCCATACAGAACAAAATAATCACAGTAATTTTATAACCTATTCATCAGTGAATATGATATTGTATACCTGTGCACACAGGGTAAGTAGACAACTCATCCATTCATCAATAAATGCACTTCTAAAATCCAGTTTAGACAGGGAATACAAGACTAATCCAATAAATATCCATGATGTTTCTATATAACATGTCAGAAATTTGGATGATCATCTTGGCCAGTAATCAGCACTAATACAAAACAGTAACATTATCCAAATAAATATGTATTTAGTATAGAGAGTATACAAGATAGATTTCTAAGCTACGTGCACTACACAGGGAATAATTTTTATCTTTTGTTTGAGAATTTTATAAGTAATGATGATTCAATAGAATTAAGTCTTAAACGAACAAAGAATGGAAAAATATTTTTTGTATCTGCTTAATTAAATTAATACCGGAAAAAATGCTGACTAAGTGAGTAAAGTTAATTTTCTAGTTCCAAACATTAAAGTTAGACCAAATAGGTTATTTAAGTTATGTAATGTAGAAACAAACTAATGAGCCACCTCAACACAATACAGATTGATCCAAAACTTCAACACATATCACAATGAACTTGATTTGTTTCAAGAGAGAAGCCACTCTTGTACACAGATTAAGAAAATTGTCTTGCAAATGTATGTTTCAAGGCTTCTCTCTCCGTATAAGCTTTTGTCATTTACTGTATGTTATATGAGATGTTCCTTGCTCTGGAATTTTTTTTGTTGGGCAAACATAAAACATCATGCATAAATAAATAAAACAGAAGAACCATTAGGGCATGAAGGCATTAGCAGGGGAAGAGGAAGAGTGGAGGTTTATAGTAAACCAACCCTGGGATCACATGACTTATGGTAATGATGACAATGATGACATAAAGATGCATCATGATTTCATGGTACAAAAACAATATACCAGGAAATTAGCATTTATCCTTTGACTGTAGAACTGTCACAACAAATTCAGGAAATCAACCAACATTGCAACCATATTTCCATACCACTCTAGTGCTTGGAGCTAGGCAAACACGAGAGAAAAAGCATTATTAAATTACTCATACAATCTTCCATCACATGAAGTTTGGGGTAGCGATTAACAAGAGAGGATGTTGTGATGTGAAATGCTACGCAGATGAACATTTTCATGCACGACGGCTGCTTTCCTGTGTTTGCCATAACCATACACAAAGTGTACACAATTGGTCGTCTCATTCGCCAGAGCAACAACCAAATTTTTGATGCTTCACAGCTTACGCACATTATAACAGAGACCCAAGGTTTATTAGCAAATTGTCTTCATTTTGCAATTCCTCTAACATGAACGAAGAGGGATGGGTTTGAGAGTTGTCCAAAGAGACCAAAAAAGTAGTGAAAGTGGAGGGAAAGTGAGTAGACTAGCAGCTGATAGGGCCTTAGCCGGTAAACCATGTCTATGCAGTCATTGCTAAATGTATTACAAGATCAAAATCTATTGGAGGGACACAGTATCTACCCCTTAGCTATGGGAAACATATGGCTAAATTACTCTTGAAAGTGTGTGCCTCATACCTTTCTTGTAAAATAGTTTGGCTCCCCTGCCTGACTCTCTCGTTGCCCACCTCTCTGCTCGTCCATCCTTTCCCTTCACCCCCTCCATTTCTACCTCCTCTCCTTGCATGCAGGTCTGTACCGGGAACTTTTGCAAAAGCTATACTACCTAATTTAATGTGATCATTTGATGGATGAGTGACAGGAGCATTGTCAGAGAAATACAGGAGTACAAATGGTTGTGGAAATACTATACATAGAAGGCTCAGAAAATGGAAGCATGAATGTAGCAATGCATGACTTAGCAGACATGGCTAAAAAAAAGTGTGAAGCTGAGGTTGAGAAGAAAAAAATAATGAGAGCTAGTTCGTTTGATCTGATAGGCACTGATTTAACCATTCAGCCATTTTGCACTTGGTGCTGAAACCATGGTAGAAATATAAAATTAAGATGTAGAATATTACTAATTAAGGTGTTTTACTTTTTTATCATAAGTGTATAAGGATTCTACAAGTTAAAGCCTTTGAACCACTTATCATAAAAAGGCAGGCACATAAAGCAGTGGAAATTGATCTCATAGAAATGTCTGAGATATTGAAAGCATTAGAAAAACAAAAAGCAGAAAAGCACAAGATGACATAAATTCCGAACTCAAAGTATGGAGGAGCTCTATCACACGTACGACTATTATATACGACTATTTTATACAGTTATTTTATGTGCTGGATGAAATATGACATCCCAGACGATTGGTGAATTGCCATAGTCACCTCTATATTAAAAAGGGAGACCATAGGCAGAAAGACAGAAAACTACAGAGGCATCAGCTTACTAAACGCATCTTACAAATTATATGCTAAAATAATTAATGAAGGGCATCGAGCTATCTCAGAAAGATTATTACTAGAGGAATAAGCTGGATTTCGAAAGGGACGCTCATGCACTTATAACATTTTCTCGCTAAAACGGATAATACAGAAACACATAGAATTTAATTTAGAGACACACCAAGCATTGATCGAGTACAAGAAGGCTTTCGATTGCGTAGATAGAGAAAAATTTTGGTCTATGATTCACAGGAGAGAATGGATGAATAGTTCTCGGGTTTCCAGCCGGATAATGGTGTTAAACTGCACCAATGTTTCAATGGCGTAGTCTGCCATGAAGACGATGGCAGACTACGCCATTGAAATGTTGGTGCAGTTTAACACCATTACCTGGCTGGAAACCCAAGAACTATTCATCCTAAGCATTTGCCGGGAAAGACTTAAATCCTACATAGGAGAGAATACCCCAGCAACTTGGTAAAAACTGTTCAGCATACATATAGAGATACCAAATTATAATCGGCACTGGCATCAGCAAAAAATGACTCAAGAATTTAAAATCAATCAAGGAGTGAGACAAGGATGTCCTTTATCTCACACACTATTCAATATCTACATGGACGATTAAATGAGAGAATGGAAGGTAAGTGCAACGCCTATAATCCAAATTAGCCAAAATGACTTCCTATGCACCATGCTGTTTTCAGATGACCAAGTCCACAATATCCAAGACAACGAAAGCAAATTACAATTAGCAGTCCACAAACTACACCTTTTAAGTCATAACTTTAACTTTAAAGTATCTATAATAAAAACCAAAACCTGGGGAAGGACCCAAAAAGAACAAAAATTATAATTGGAAATAAAATACTGGAACAGGTATCACATTTTAAATATCTTAGTTGTTTCATGATATATGAAATATTTAAGATATAACTAGCAAATTAAATAGCTATCAAAGAATACGCGGTACCATAAGAAGAACACAAAGAAAAAGCCACAAAAGAAACACAGGTTAAATTCTACGTGATGGCATTACCTATATATACACTACTGTACGGGTCCAAATCATGAGCGCCAAGGCAAAGAGATTGGAGACAAATCGAAACATCAGAAATGAAATTTCTCACATCCTTTAATGGTTACACAAAATTAAACCATGTAGGAACTGTGATATAAGAAAAGAACTAAACGTAGGTTCAGTGAAAGACAGCAAAGAGCAAAACATTATGAAGAAAAGTGGAAAGACGATGTCATACATGTCCCCATAGAGAGATAACTGAAGAAGGCAATGGAATATAAGCACCTGGGTAGAAGAACTGTTGGAAGACTAAGGTTACGTTGGGGAGGCCAGAACAGGCAGAGGGCCTAATCCCGGAAAGATTATAGAAGAAGGCACGCACTGAGCCGAATACACATGGGTATTAATGAGCAGAACACACATGAGATAATTAAATTATTTACTCCATACTTTTTAAGATTGTATTTACCATACTAATTGAAAAATGTCTTAACATTAAATGAACATTAACTTATTGAAGTTGATGCAATTGCGCGATTAATCTGCGCATGACATGGTGGACACAATCAGAACATTCAAACAATAAGTTAGCTCAAATCTTGTTATTTTCATTTCGAAAATTAACCCATTTCACAGAAAAACTAGCATTAAAGCATATTCTACTTCCTGTGTATTATTTTTGCATAAGGAATTATCAGGTACCAACGGCCAATGCCTGTTTTAAGTCCTACATGATTACCGTTTCAGGCCGGGCTTGATAATTAAAAATTATTCATAAAAGTGAACAGCACATGCAAACGTACCTGTATTTTGATGTTACTACGCACAGGACATAAAAGGGCCGTCATAGTGAATACAAAGAGATGCAACTGAAACAAGTATAAGAAACTCATTAATGAAACGAGTAGAACTAAGAAACGCATTGAACACCGTTCTAACAGTAGATTCTGAAAGTCACCTGGAACAAAGAATCTAAACACAGCATTCTCGCTCTTATTTAGCCGTTATGTGAAAATGGAGAAATCGGGAAGTGCCAACAGTCAACAAAATAACGAGTTCCTTAAGTTCCTCAGCATTCAAACTTCGGGAAAAAGCGCAACAACAAGCGAAAGGCGAACACTGCTACCCTCTAGTGACGAAAGCTTTAACCACGGGTACACCATTGCAGGATGTTATGCGTGGGAGGTTTTTGAAACGTCTATAGAGCAGCTTATATCAATTTATCCCTGAATAAAATCAAAACTCGCGAGTACGGTCTATCAAAACCGATTCATTGTAGAATTTAAAGTCAAATGTTCGTTATTACGAAGGTCTCCCCCAGGCACATAGAAATTGGCTCCGAGTGGGGGGGCTTAGTCTAGCTCAGGTGATACGTCCATCTTCAGGCCCTCGGTAGGCCCACAGGTCAGGAGCGGCTCCACACCAGAGGTTCGGGGGGGCACCAGCGGCTCTTGGGGTATGGAATACCCTCCAAGAAAAGGGGGGTTCGTGGGTCTCGTCCCGGAAATTCGTAACAAACTATGCACAAAATTGTTGTTGGGGGGGCAATTCTCCCCCCCTTGGGGCCGCCAATGCCACAGGTCGATGTGACTCTACCTTGGGACTTTGAGGAGGCTGATGCCCCGTTTGCATTAATAGCTTTTTATCATGGTAAACCATTTATTCATTCATTACAGTAATCTACCGGTTAGAGGTAGGTTGTGATGAAAGTCAGAGAATATCCAACGAACTCTTACACGTGCCGTGCCCTATCTACATCTAGTATTTCTTTCTTCATCTCAGCATAAGTCCTACCTTTCTTCATCCCGTCCATGAAACCGATTATCTTCCTTCCCCTTCCCCGCTTACCCAACATCCTACCCTCTATCACGGCCTTCAGCAAACCATCGTCCCTCATTACCCCTTCCAGCCACCTACCCTGTCTTCCCCTAATCTCATCTATAAGTTTCCTCTCCTCGCCCACCATGTCAAGCACTTCCTCATTGGTCTTCCTTTCCGTCCACCGCACCTTCGCCATCCTCCTCCACACCCACATCTCGAAAGCCTTCAGCGTATTTTCGTCTTCCTTTCTCAAGGTCCACGTTTCTACCCCATACAACGCCACACTCCATATCAAGCTCTTCACCAGCCTCTTTTTTACATCCTTACCGTCATCAGCTCCCTTCTATTATTGAACGCTTCCTTCGCTAGCGCTATTCTCCTCTTAATGTCTTTGCTACTATGTCCTGTTTCTTCTAGCGTACTACCCAAGTAATTAAATTGTTCTACTTGCTCCAGTTTGTGACTTCCTACTCTTATCACCAGCTTCGCTTTCTTTGTCCTACAGAATCTCATTACTTTTTTTCCTATTATTTATCTTCATTCCGTATTTCTCACACTGCTTTTCCATTGCATCTACTAAAGTTTACAATACTTTCGATGACCGACTGACCAACGTCTGGTCGTCTGCGAATCTAACCGACTTAATCCACTGGCCTCCTACTTTCATTCCCACATCTAGCACATCCCATGCCTCTCTTACCATTTCCTCAGCATAGATGTTAAAAAGTAGAGTTATTATATTATTCATAATTATTCGTAGTTACACTAACTTTAGGGTATAGTGTAATGCATGTTGGTGATTACTCACCCCCTGCCACACACCCCTGAGGTGGCTTGCAGGGTATTTTGTAGATGTAGATGTAGAGGCGACAACGGGCACCCTTGCCGTACCCCGCGACCTATAACTGCCCACCCTGATTCACCCTCAGCTACCCTTACCTGAGCCCTCTGCCCCATATATAAGTTTCGGATGAGTCTCCTGTCACGCCAATCTATTCCTATTTTCCCCAGTATCTGCATTAGTTTCTCCCAGTTTACTCTGTCAAACGCCTTTTCGAAATCTACAAAGCAAGCGAAAACATCCTGATTAAGCTCTATGTTTCTATCTATAAGTGTCCTCATTACCGCAATCGCGTCTCTGGTTGCCCTCCCCTTCCTGAACCCAAATTGGTCATCGCCTAAATAGCACTTTGCTCTGCTCTCCAACCTTCTATTTAGTACTCTAAGCAATACTTTTGCCGCGTGCGAAATTAAACTGATTGTTCTATACTCCTCGCATTCTGACGCTTTCTTATTCTTCGGGATAGGTATTAATACTGTTTTCATGAAATCCTCTGGCCATACTCCTTCCTCGTAGATCCTGCGAATAAGTTCGAAAAACGATTTTCTCCCCTTACTACCTAGATTCTTCAGTAGCTCCGAAGGTAGGCTATCGGTTCCCACGGCTTTTCTACCCTTAATCTCTCTTAATGCCCTCTCTATTTCGATGTCAAGTAACTCTGGTCCGAGGTTATCCTTATCTATTGTTCCTTCATCCTCTAGATCTAGGCTAAGGGGTCTATTCTCGCTGTCATATAGCTCCTCTACGTATTCTCTCCATCTTTCTTGGATATCTTCCTGTTCGATTAATATCTTCCCTGTTTTGTTTTTAACCTTTGGTATCGTTTGATCTCTCTTACCACCCGATAAAATTTTCACGTTGGCGTACAAAGGGCACACTTCCCCCCCTCCTGCATCTTATCCATTTCCTCGCATTGCCCCTTCCACCAGTTTCCTTTTGCCCGATTGGTCACTCGCCTGAGTTTATTATTCAATTCCTTGTACTTCCTCTTGCCTACGTCTGTGTTCACGTTTTTCCATATCCTTCTCTCCTCCATTTTCTTTATCATTTCTTCTGTAACCCACTGCTTCTTAACCCTCTTCTTTTCCACCGTTCCTATTGTTTTCTCTGCCGCTCCTGCGATGCCTGTTTTTATAACCTCCCATCTTCTCTCTATTGTTCCCATCCGCTTCTCTTCACCTGTTCTTTTCTACCAGCTCTTGGTATTCCCTCCTTTTCAACCCTTTCAATGCTTCAAGGTTCCACCTCTTTATCTTCCTACCTTTATAAAGCCTTTTGAATCTAACTTCACACTTCATCATCACCAAGTTATGATCTGAGTCCGCATCCGCCCCTGAATAGCTACGAGAGTTTTTCACACTGTTCCTAAATCTCTGCCTTACCATTATATAATCAATTTGGTATCTTCCAGTATCACCCGGCATTTTCCATGTGTACCTACGCCTGGGGTGATGTTTAACCCAAGTGTTTGTCACTACTAATTTATTTCTTCAACAAAATTCAATTGCCTTTTCACCGCGATCATTTCTTCTTCCTAGCCCAAACCCTCCTACTTCTAATTCGTCCCTCCCTTCCCCCACCACTGCATTCCAGTCACCCATCACTATCAGATTTTTCTTTCCCGGAACTTCTCTAATTATTTCTTCTACTTGCTCGTACACCTCTTCCTCCCTATGGTTGCTCGTAGGCATGTATACCTGGACCAGTACGAAATTCCCCGGGCGTGCTTTTATTTCTACCACTAGTATCCTGTCGCTCACCTCTTCAATGTTTACCACCCTCAGTCCCAACTTTGTGTTCAGTACCATGCCTATCCCCCGTTGACTCTCATCTCCCCCACTATAGATTACCCTGTAGCTATCACTCCAATAGTCCCCACTATCCTTCCATCTCACCTCGCACAATCCCAAAGCATCTATTTTTCCTTTTTCCATTTCCTCCTTAATATTTTCAAGCTTGCCGGCCCTCATCATGGTCCTTACGTTCCAAGTTCCTATTTTTACCTCTGTTTTCCTAATCCTCTTCCTCTTTTTCTTCTTCTTCTCCCTCCTATTCCTTGTATCCACCGATGGTGATGCTCTGCAAGGATTTCGTGTGTTGACGACCGCGGAGGCCTTGCCTCCCCCACTGCCGCGCACGACACCCGCCCTAGTGGGCGGCGTCCCGTAGTTGCCAGGAATCAATTCTCTTTGAATGACTTTCATGTTCTGGGAAATGATAGTTTAGAGGTATTCCCACGCGACTCAACGGTATTTTTAACGTTACACCATCACGGAACTACCTTTCGTCTGGCTCCTACCCTTCGACCTATCTGGCATGGGTGGCCCTACCAGGAGCAATGTACTTGCTCCTGCCAGTCCAGCTCTAGGGGTCATTGGAACGCACAAGCCCTTCCACCACGTCAAGGTCGTAGTTCAAGGAGGAGGGTAAACCATTACAAGTGTATAAATTAGTAATGTGTATTCCTGGTTGACACCTCCCATGGTAACTTTTTCTTCCCGGGAAAATTTTCATGCAGATAGTACATGATAAAACGTGGATGGATTTCAGATTAGACAATTCTCTATAAGAAAGGCCCCAAGAACACTCCTGGGGGTGATGGTATCAAACATTTTCGTTTAGAAATTTTCTCACTGCTTACATACACACACACATAAATGTATTCAATGGCGTAGCTAGAGTGTGTGGCACTTGAGTTTGGCGCCCCCGACCCCACAAAAATACTTACATTTTACACAGTGACACACTCTTAAAGTTTTTTACCTGTTAACTAGTTTGTTTATCATTCTGATATTGATTTCACATGCTCAAATATAGTATGCTTTAAATACACACCAAACACTCGCACTTTATAAGTAACAGTGTTTAACAAAAAAGCAAAAATAACATATAGGGGAGAATAGTAAAAAGGTGTAAAATATTAAGACCATCTTTAATTCTGAATTGAAAACTACTACTACTCTCCACAAAGTAACTTTTCTTGCCTTTTTGTTGGCAAATTCTTCAATGGCAATGTCAAAATTTATTTCATGTCAATTGTAGCTCCATAGACAGTATGGCAAGATTTCTCAAACGCAAGGTGCTCATAGTTGATATTAGGACATTTTTGATCAGTTTTAGCTTCGAAAAACTCCTCTCGCAGGTAGCAACACTAACAGCAATTGTGAGGAAAATCCGCAGCATTATTATTATAGTTGGAACCGAGTTCCCAAGGTTATACTTTTGAATGAACTGCAGAAGTTCAAGGGGGTATTCTTTCCTCATATTTATTCTTTCTTCAATATCAGAAACAGCAATAAAATTCTGAAGTATTTTTTTCTTAATGAGGAACTCCTCTTTATATATTTCGTCATGATGGTGATCTATTTGACACTTATATTTATCATCCAAAAGATTCAACGGGGTAAAAAAGGCATATTTCTCAGCAAGTGCATGAAGCTGTTGACATCTCCAAGTTAATTCTTGGATCACTCTGTCCAGCGAAGAAAACATTTCTGTCCTTAGTTCAACGTCATATGGCAACTCAGCGTCCTGTGATCCTTCACCAAACATTTGTTTCTTCTTTTTGGGTCGACGCTGAAGCTTCATATGACTATCCCCAGATCATTACAAATTTCTTTGGCGTAGTTAGCACCATTACTCACTAGCTTGTCCCTGTTTTCAGCTAGAAATATTTTTAATGCCCTGAATTTGATATTACATTTTTCTTTTTTAAATCGTTTGCTTTGGTGCTTACTGAGAACTTTCAGCTTGAACTTCAAAATAGATTTCAGATTCTGGAAGGAAGAGACGAAAAGGACGAAAGCATAGAAACTAATTGGCAGAACTTCAAAGTATCCGTCTTGGAGGCAGCGGAGTGCGTGTGTGGCAAGAAGAAGAAAATTAACAAAAAAACCCTGGTTTGACCACGAATGTGAACGAATGATAGAAGAACGGATTAAAGGAAAAAAGGCTTGGATTAAAAGAAATAGTGTGGAAGCTAAGGAAAGCTATAATAAGATAAACCGAGAAACAAATAAGCTGCTAAGGAAGAAAAAAAGATTGTATATAAATAGTTTACTTGACTAGGCAGAAGAAGAAAACACAGCAAACAATGCAAAACATTTTATAGAAAAATAAGGTTTTTTAATAAGGGATACATTCCAAGCCCTTATGGGGTGAAGAACAAAGAAGGAAGTTTATTAATAGAAAGTCAAAAGGTAATGGAACGATGGCGTGAGTATTTCTCTGAATTCCTAAACGTTGAAGAAGTAGGTACCTCACTAAACCAAGGTAACCAGGACAACTACTATCATGTTCAACCTAATGTGGAACCTCCAAACAGAGAAGAAGTGAAGGATGCTGTTAAATTCCTAAAAGGCAACAAAGCATCAGGAAAAGATGAAATCACAGCAGAATTGTTGAAAAAAGGAGGTGACATTGTAATTGATAGACTATGGGGAATAGCATTGAAAATATGGGAAAAGGAAGCGATGCCAGCCGATTGGCAGGAAGTAGTACCCATACACAAGAAAGGAGAGAAAGAAGATTGCAATAATTTCAGAGGTTGCACTTGCACTAATTGCACTTCTCAGCATTCCATATGAAGTCCTCGCAAAAATAGTCAGTAGTTGCTTAGAATGTTATACGAATGAAATTATCAAAGAGTATCAGGTAGGGTTTATGAAAGGCAGGTCGACTACAAATCCAATATTGGTTAGTGGTAGCTGAGCGGGGCCAAATCTCAGGTACTCGGTCTTTGGGTCACAGGTAGCCGGTGTGTGGGTCGACCCTTTCTCGCGAGAGGATAATCCTCGCTCGTGGTGGGACCTCGCTCGCCCTAGGGTCTCCTCACTGCCCCGGCCCCCGCAGTGGGAGGGGAGCCGCACAAAACTGACCGTGTGCAGTACATTTAAATGTTTATAAACTTTAACACGGTCAGTTTTGTGCGGCTCCCCTCCCGCTGTGGAGCCCAGGGCAGTGAGGAGACCCTAGGCCGAGCGAGGTCCCACCACGAGCGAGGATTATCCTCTCGCGAGCAAGGGTCGACCCACACACCGGCTACCTGTGACCCAAAGACTGAGTACCTGAGATGTGGCCCCGCTCAGCTACCACTAACCCAAATATTCTCTATAAAAGAAAGTATGTATATTCAAATACTGGGAGTACAATGAGGAGTTCTACGCTATCTTTATCGACTTCCAAAAGGCATATGACAGTATAAATAGAGATAGATTGTGGAGAAAAATGTATAAGATGGGGATCCCAAGAAAATTGATAAATCTAGCAAAGTTGAGCAGCACAGAATCAAGGGGCTTTTTACGGATCAATGGAAATATTTCCGAGTCGTTTAAAATCAGCACAGGGGTAAGGCAGGGAGATGGGCTCTCCCCAATTCTATTTAATATCGCAATTGAGGAAGCACTGGAAAAAGTAGCAGAGATGGACCTTGGCATCAAAAGTGGGACCAAAATAAACGTTTTAGCCTTTGGAGACGACGTAGCGATATTCGCAGAAAGTATAGAAGATTTAACAATGTTGATAAATGTATTTAAGAAGGAAACGGAAAAATAGGACTGAAAATAAGAGATACAAAAAACTAAATACATGCATTTTTCAAGAATCTTTCTCCTCTTCCTTGTCCTCCTCCTCCTACTCCTCTTCCTACTCCTCCTCCTCCTCTTCCTCCTCCTCCTCTTCCTAATCCTCCTCATCCTCTTCCTACTCCTCCTCTTCCTACTCCTCCTCGTCCACCTCCTCATACTCTACCTCCTCCTTCTCCTACTCCTATTCCTTCTACTCCTCTGATTCCTCCTCCCCCTCCATTTCATCCTACTCCTCCTCCTTCTACTCCTCCCCTTCCTGCTCCTCCTACTCCGCCTATTCCTCCTCCTGCTCCTCTTCATCCTCCTCCTATTCCTCCATCACCTCCTCCTACTCCTCCTCCTCCTACTAGACTCCTTCCTCCTCCTTCTCCTCCTTCTACTCCTCCTGCTCCCCCTCTTCCTCCTACTCCGCATACTCCTCCTCCTTCCCCTCCCACACCTCATACTCCTACTCCTCCTCCTCTTCCTCCTCCCCTTACTCCTGCTCCTCCTCCTAATCTTCCACCACTTCCTCCTCCTACTCCTCCCCCACCTCCTACTCCGCATACTCCTCCTCATCCTTCTCATCCTCCTCCTCCTACACCGCATACTCCTACTCCTCCTCTTCCTCCTCCCCTTACTCCTGCTCCTCCTCCTACTCTTCCACCACCTCCTCCTCCTACTCCTTCCCCACCTCCTACTCCGCATACTCCTCCTCCTTCTCATCCTCCTCCTCCTACACCGCATACTCCAACTCCTCCTACTCCTCCTCCCCTACTCCTGCTTCTCAACCATCTCTTCCTATTCCTCCTTCTACTCCGCCTACTCCTCCTCCTCGCTCCTCATATTTTACTAGGGCTTGTACATTGAGTCTCACCTGCCTCATTATGTTGCGTAAATAAGTCTTCATTCGCTGTAGAGTAGTGAAGCTCCTTCAGGAGTGCTTTTGGTGACAGGATTAGTCCCAAATATTTGAAGAAGAACAGATATATTTAGGAAAAACTATCATTCACCGTTATTCAAAGCTTTCATTACTGTTTCGGGTCCTATAGGTTCGTATTTTCCCTTTTTCTTCCGCAGCTTCAGCTCTGTTTTCAATTCGAGCAAAGAACTCTAAAAAAAACTTTTTTTATTTCTCGGATGCCCGGATTACTTCGTCCTGCCTCAATTTTAACCTGTATGTATTCTGGAATAATACCTAGTGGTAATTTAAGTTTTTAATTTAAGTGGTAGTTTAAGTTTTAAATTTTAAGTGGTAAGAGCGAAAATTTGGGGAAAATCTTAATTCTAACTCAGCAATAAAATTATCCACAGCAGGTAAAAATATGTTTTCCTTGGTGTTTGAGGCAGGAGCATTTTCTCGTTATGTCTGGGTTGAGCAAATTCGCGGCATGGCTATTTTACTTCCAATATCTTTTTCCATGTTAATATCATCTTAGGAAATGCTTCCAAATTCTACTTCCGCTTCTCTCCTTAGGTTTTTGAACACCTCTAATACATATATCGTTGACATGATTTAAGACTGCATGAATCCATATAAGAAATATTTGTGGCAGAGCTCTGAAGAAGCTAGGATTCGTCAAGCGTATTGTGGGAAGATTTTCAGATGAAAAAGTAAAAGAGAGGTGCTATTTCGCACTCGTCCGGCCACACCTTGAATATGCAGCGAGCATATGGGATCCGGTGCAGAAAGACTTAATTCGGGAACTTAATAAAATACAAAGGAAAGCGGCGCGATTCGTCAAAAACTGCTACGGGCGTACAGACAGCGTTACGCAGATGTTAAACGAATTAGGCTGGGAGCCGCTAGAGACTCGGAGGCTGCGTGCTAGGCTTAGATTACTTGAGCAATTAAGAATAGATATCTCTAACAGCGACACGGAGAACATCATATTAGAACCCCACTATATTTCCAGGTCCGACAGAAACGATAAATTAATAGAGATATTTTGCCGAACGGATAGGTATGGGAATTCGTTTTTCCCCCGAACAATAAGGGACTTTAATAAATGCTAGGCGTAATTTCATTAGAGCGTTTCCTTTTTATATGAAAACGGCTGGTGTCCTAACACCCCCCGCCACACGCCTATTGGGGCGGCTTGCGGGGTAGTATGTAGATGTAGATGAGTCCATTTTAGGACTTGGAGCTGTTTGCTTAGTCTTAGAATTAGATAAAAACAGTGTACTGTAATTTCTAAAGCTACTATGAAGACCCTCCTTCGGACAGCAGAACTAAACATATAGGCTTAGGCACCTATTTCTCCGTCACGACTTCTTGAAAGTTCATCCAGCAAGGCAATGATAGGGACCAATAGCTCCTTGGAAGTAATAAGCACCTTGTTGGATGCATCACATCAACTTCTTCTTCTTAGACTCTGTGAATGGAAACTGTGATCTAACTCCTTCTAGGGCATTTTTTTTCAATTTGCAGAGGTGGACAAACTGGTCCCCCAGTCTCCATCACGTCACGCTGATGATCGAAGCAGAATGACTGGTGATCACATTAACCAGCTGGTGTTTTTGGTATCAATTGGAAAAAGTATTGGTTTCCATGATTGCCATTCAAGACCAATTGCATTTGCCTAGTCATTACATCAGTAGCTAAGCAAGAAATGTGTTAAGCCATAACCACACTCCTGGAAATTTTGCATCAATGCATGGTATATTTTAATTCTGAATACTTTGTTGAGACCTATGAACCGTAAGTCTTTACCTTGATAACATCTAATATATTCATAATTCGTTATAATACGATGATGACGTTGTTTTAAGCATACTCCTAAGCCTATTTTTGTGTTTTATATAGATGCTATCGCGCATGGAAAACTGTATCCTAATTAAGAATGATGAAAATAGTATTTGGTAATTATCAGAGTAAAATTCTTGAGAGGAAAATTAAAAAGTAAAGTTCATAAAAATTAAGTAAAAATTTTTAAATGAACTTTCTGCAGAAAAAAATATCTTTATAAAAAGTGTAATTATCTGATAAAAGCTTGTTTAGCATATACCAGTTGTGCATTTATTCCGCATATTCTTGGACTGGAAACCACTATGAATCGAACAAAAATATTGAAAAAAGGTTTCCTCGTAAACATTTTCTAATAAATATTTTAATAAAAAATGTTAATTACCTATTTATTGCTCGTTTCCTCAATTTCCTTAAGAGTTAACACGATTCTACTTAGCTTTCTAGTATTCTGAGAACTAAATAAGATTAGCGAAGGATAGTATACAGGTACTAGTAGATAGAAAACACCAGCAAAAATAGTAGCATAACTATATATTATATAAATAGTACCGATATACCGGTATATTTTTAACGATGTACCTATCGGCAAATAGATATACCTATGTATTTTTAAAAAGATTCCGATATATCGGTATATTTTTATATCCCGCTCATCCCTAATTGACAGACAAGAATTGGGTAGCTCAAAGTGTATGGTTACGACACTGCTGTCAACCCTCTAAACTCGCGTTTCACGTGAGCCCACAAGTGGGAGCCTCAACTGCATTTTTTACTCTATAGAGTAAACTCCATTAGTTATATACTCCATATATGGTTGTGCCTAGAGATTTTGTAAAGAAGTCACAGAATTTCGTGGCACAGAAGGCCTCTAGCGGGGACCTCCGTAAGATCTCGCGGTCTCTGCGTCCCACGACCATCGCGTGCTTTCCTCTCTCTGACGCTGAGTTCTTATGAGTAGAGTGCCAACAAATTTTGCGATACCTCTGCGTTAGCATATCCACCTTAAATGTAGATATGCACTTTTAATGTAATCATGACATTATGTACTGCCTGGGTAGCATCTCCTGCCACATGCCTATGTGGCGGGTCGCAGGAGGGTATACAGTTGATGATCATCTTCGAAGATATGAGAGATTTTAATTATGTAACTAGCGTTTCTACGAAGCTAATAAGCTTCTACTATGACCTATTAAAAGTGTCTTACATAAACTTCCATTGTGCCCGATTATGCATCACGCAAAAATTACGTAAATTCTTTAATATAAAGTGAATTTTCTTACATATGCACACCCAGCTTTATAAAGCCGGATGTGCATATAGCTATAGCTTTCAAACTTGTTACTTGATCACTTCATTCATTTTATGGGTAAATCCACAAAATAGTGAGAAAGGGAAAATTCTTTAAATTAAGTTAAAATGTTCATTATTTTAGACTTTTACTGGTATTTAATTTGAATATCATGATAGGAACAGCATTTCTTATTTTTCCTCAAATCAATCAACAGCGTCACGCCCATTAAAAAAACTTCCTAAAGATCTTTTTTAACCACCCACATCCTTATCCCAAATGTCTAAGTGGATCTATCCCACATATTCTCCTCCACGCCCCTCAATTCATGAAATTTGATGAAAATATTGTAATTAAAGCTAATTGTCAATGAATGTTAACGTGCCAACGATCCACTCGCATAGCGAACAGCAGAAAACCTTGATGCTCTTCAAATACCTACGCATGGACTACATTTTAAAATGCATCGTGGACTAAATTCACCGCTCGATTTTTTATTATATTAATCAAGTGCTATACAAAACTGAGCTAATATGAAAAAATAAACAGTAAGCTTTCCACTCAAGCAAAAATATTATCCATCGACACGGAACACCCGCCCTTCTGCCGCGATCTTCTGCCTGTTGTTGTGATGCTCGTCCTTTTAACGTTAATGACGCATTGCGCAATATTGGGGCGCCTGTTCCAAGGTAGAGAGTTCTATGGAGCCTACCATGAATAATGGGCGCGTTCCGAAATTCACTGGCAGTACTGGCTGTGCTGCCAAACCGTTCCGAAATCTACTGGCAGTACCGCACAGTGATCCATGACGTCAGCCAATTGATGACGTTTCTCACTGTGAACTGCCGCTACTGCGGCCTAGAGGCCCTCTATAGAGCCCTCGGCCTAGAAGCCCTCTATAGAGGGCCTCTAGGCCGCAGATAATAGAGGGCCTCTACTGCGGCCCAAGAGCAGCAGCAGCGGCAGTAGTAGCAGACGGCCATCGAACAAATGGCGGAAAAATCAAATCTACAACGTTAATAAATAATATCAGAAGAGTTTAGTGACACTGATTCGAACATTTTAATGAAATATCGACGAGAGAGAAAAGTCTCGATACACTTAAATAGCTAACAACATCTGATTAGCGTATAATAGTTTATAAAACGCATTTATTTATCAAGTAGTACCGGTGAATATTTCAATAGGATAAAAGCGTTAATAAAATGATGAGGGAGTGAACAACAACAGAAGTGATACAAGTAGAGAGGCAATTATATTTGCGAATGTCAGCGACTTGTGAAATTAGGTACCAAAAATTAATTTAGTGTCATGAATAATCGTGGTACACGTAATTATATACAGCTTCTTACAAGAGTGGTAACTTAGCATAACACTGGTATGTACAATAATTGTCGGGAAACGTAATTTGTTGCATAAATTTAATTGTTAGGGAAAATATTCTGCGATGCAATCCTCAACAACCCGTATATTTTCCTAATTATCGATATCACTCTAGGAAACGCTTCGTACGACTGGCCATGAAGAAAATCCAGGGCTTGAAAAATATATTCTAAGACTTGTTTATAAGCCCAAGATTCAAACTGCTTACTATAAATTCGATAGTGTTAATTATAACGGAGATTTGTTTATAATAACACAGGGTTTTTTTCTCCATGCTCGGGTAGCTGACGCGAATTCATTTTATTCTCGTCAGAGAAAGTAACCAATCAGTATGAAGTAGCATTAAGTAGCAAGACAATGAAAATTAGAATACAATTAGCATGCCCTTTATCAATGTCATAAGGATTAGCATTAAGAATTACCGCATTGCAAGATCGCTTATAATAAATAACCACGCAATTCGGCCATATTGAATTTCAAGCCACTGCCGACCGTTCCGAAATTCATGCTACTGCACCAGCCGCTGTACAGTTTCGCGTTCCGTTTCACGGCAGCACAGGCAGTACTGACAGTGAATTTCGGAACGCGCCCATTTATAGATTCCTTGGAGCCTACAGTGTATTGATTCGTGGCCTGTTCGTCATGAACACTTGTGCTAATAATATATGGTGACTTGTTTAAAAAACATCTTGCAAAAAACGTCTATCTCACGTATGTCCATTGTCTTTGAAGTTACTTGCTGCGAATCTGGAAGTAAGAAGCTCTGCAAAGCTACTCGCAAAATTGTGCGGACCATAAGGATGGAATCAGTGCGATTTTGTAATTTTTGCAGATTGTGCTTGTGTAGTAGTAGAGGTCTGTTGGACGTATTTGATGACAGTAGCCAAAGTGGACTCGCCGTTAGAGGAATTATACAAGATTTACTCCATCTTAAAGTACGCACTGGTTATGGTTTAAGTCATTCATAGTGCTATAATATATCCGACAGCAAAATATTACCTAACTGGTGGTATTCATTTCATTCATTCAAGTATTCTACCAGCTGAATGGTAGGTTCTTGGACAGTCCCCATTCTGCATCCCAACCTCATAGACATTGTCTCGCTTTCCCTCCTAAGGATGGCCCGTTATTAGATCCCTCTTCATATCTTCTTCTTCTTCCTTGGCGCTACAGCTTTTTGTCAGCTTTGGCCTTCATTACCATCTTCCTCCATTCCTCTCTCTTATTGGCCTTCTTTCTCCATCCTCTTATCCCCAAAGTAGCCAGATCTGCTTCCACTCCGTCTTGCCATTTTAGGCGCGGTCGTCCTCTTCTTTTTACACTGAAAAATTTTCCCTCCCAAACTCTTTTGGCCAATCTCTCATCTGACATTCTTATCAAATGTCCCATCCATCTGAGTCTCTGTGACTTGACAAATCTCACAATGTCTTGGCCTTCTATGAGGTCGTCAAGTTCTTCATTCCATCTTCTTCGAAAAACTCCATTTTCTTGTATGGGTCCAAATATTTTCCTTAGGATCCTTCTCTCAAAACATCTAAGTGCGTGCGCCTCTGCTGTTGATAGTGTCCAGGATTCACTTCCATAAGTGACAACAGGTCTTATTAAAGTTTTATATATTTTATATTTGGTATTTCTTCTTACCAGTCTACTTTTCAACAATTTATGATTTGTGAAGTACGCTCTGTTGCCAGCAGTGATTCTGTCTTTTATGCAAGCACTTATTGAGTTATCCGAAGTCACCAATGCTCAAAGATATTTAAAGGATGAGACACCCTCAAATTTATCTCCATTGATATCTAATGTCTGAGGTCGTCTGCGAGCTTCAGATGTGGACATACACATATATTTTGTTTTGTCACAGTTAACTTCCAGTCCAATTCTTCCTGCGCTTTCCTTTAGTGAGACAAATATTTCTTTCAATTTCCTTGCAGATCTGGCTACAATGACTACATCATCTGCATACGCCAGTATTTGACTGCTCCGATAGAATATTGTTCCACCAGGATCAACTCCCCTCACTGCCCAGTGCAAGGCTAATATGAACAATGTTGCAGACAAACCATCTCCTTGCTTTACTCCCATGTTAAATGGAAAAGCACTACCCATTTTATTGCCGACTTTAACCTTAGCTATGGTTTCCTGCATTGTCATTCTTACCAGTCTGATTAACTTCTTAGGCAAGCCTAATTCATTTAATGCTGCATACAGTGTGCTTCTCTTCACACTATCAAACGCTTGCCTAAAATCTACAAACAGTAAGTGTAAATCTTGGTTGTGCTCGGTGTGCTTCTCCATTATTTGACGCAAAGTAAATATTTAGTCTGTTGTGCCCCTATCTGATCGAAATCCACCCTGGTATTCGGTAATGATGCTTTCCGCTCTTTTGCTAACTCTCATTTGTATAATTCCTGAGAGCACTTTATATGCAATGTTCAACAGCGTAATTCCTCTGTAATTGTTGCAGAGCATTTTGTCGCCTTTCTTGTATATGGGACATATAATGCCAGTTCTCCATTTTACAGGCATTATTTCCTGTCTCCAAATGTCACTGATTAATTCGTGTATGCATCTCATGAGTGTATTTCCGCCTTTCTTAATAAGTTCTGGGGCTATTTCATCTTCACCAGGTGACCGATTATTTTTTAATTTCCCGACAATCACTTCCACTTCCTTCATCGTAGGCTCTTTGATAGCCTCCTCGCCCATTTCCTCCTGATATTCATGCACCTCGCTCTCTTCCTCAAACACTTCGTCATTCAACAGGTCGCAGAAATGCTCTGTCCATCTCTCTACTATTTTGTCATCATCTCCCAGCATCTTTCCCTCCTTGTCCCTATACATGCCCAATTGCGCGGTGTATCCCTCTTTTGTCATTCTTTTGACAGCTTTGTAAAATTTTCTTACTTCACTTGATTGATCATTTAATTCATCTATTTCTTGTAGTTGCTTTTGCATTGCTTCTGTTTTCTTTCTTCTGCACACCTTATTTGCTACCCTTCTTAACTTTTTATAATCTCTTCTATTGCCTCTTGTGTCCCTAGCAATCATTATTTCCAGAGCTTTGTTTTTGTTTCTAACGGCGTCCATACATTCCGCATCAAACCAGTCACTATTCCTTTCCGTCCTTCTTTCACCAATTTCTTCTTCTGCTATTTCCTTAATGATTGTTTCTAAATCATTCCATTTTTCATTGATATTCTTATCTGCCTGGTACTCAAAAAGTTTTCTATCCATACCTCTTTGGTATTTGTCTAAGCTCTCTTGGATGTTCAGTTTTCCGACATTCCAATGTTTTCTGGTTGATTTGGATGTTAATTTGGTTTTTGACAATTTTTGCTTAATGATTGCCCTAACTAAGTAGTGGTCACTGTCGCAGTTGGGACCCTTGCAGGCTCTGACATCAATAACTGATGATGAATGCCTTCTCTTAGTCAGCACGTGATCTATTTGATTAACTATGTTTGTACCTGGGACTTTCCAAGTGCCTAAGTGTATTCGTTTATGAGGGAAACATGTGCTTTTTATGATGAGGTTGTTTCTGGCTGCAAATTGCACAAGCATATCACCATTTTCACTACTTTTCTCATGTATTGAGTGTCTACCAAATACTCCTTTCATTTTGTCTTCCCTCCCAATTTTTGCATTAAAGTCACCTAAAATTGTAACCATATCATATGTTTGACAAAGATTTAACACATTGTCCAGGCATTCATAAAACTCTTCCTTCTCCAGTTCCATCTTGTCCTCCGTAGGTGCATGAGCTGTAATGAAAGTCATATTTCTAAACTTTCCTTTTATTCTTATCTTGCAAATTCTCTCATTTATTGGTTCAAATAATAAGAGGCTCTTCCTTATCTTACTCGAAATAATGAATCCTGTACCATATCTTCCTGTCCTATTCTCTGGTCCACTGTATAGTAATGTGTATTCCTTTTTATTTATTCTGCCTTGTCCTTGCCATCTTATCTCTTGTAACCCTATTACATCAATTCCATACTTCAGCATCTCATCTGCTACTTCTTTCATCTTTCCTGGCTTCAACATTGTTCTAACATTCGATGTCGCAATCCGTAATTCGTTTTTCCGTTCTTGCAAAGGTCTTTGGCCATTATATCAATCCGTCCAAGGCTGATTTTTTTTTGTGAACTTAATGTTGTATTCCGGTGTAGGGTTGTTAGCCCTACGACCAACCCCCAACCTGGAGGACCTGGGTTTTTGATCAAGGTTTTCCGTCCTCTAGCCTTTGGTGATCCAAACTGGCACTACAAGGCAGTAGTGCCAGTTTTGGTCCACCCCGAGTATTTTATTTCCTCGGTACCCACCATATCTGGTGAGCATTCCCCGATCCGCCACCTGGGGAGGCGCTCGATGGGAGACTAGCAACTCCACACGGATCTTCATATCTTCTACCTCCTCTTATTTCGTCCAGAATTCCTATCCTCTTCCACGCTTCCCCAGTGTTCTCCCCTCTATCACTCTCTTCAACATAAACTCTCCTCTCAAAACCTCCTCCATCCATCTCTTCTGCCTTCTCCGAACCTCTGCCACAAGCTTCCTCTCCTCTCCGACCATATCCAGTACCTCCTCGTTCGTCTTTCTCGCCATCCAGCTAACCTTCTCCATCCTTCTCCAAACCCACATCTCAAACGCCTCAAGTCTCCCTTCACAATGACCAATTTTCCGACCCATATAGCACCACGCACCATATTAAAGTTTTCACCAGCCTCTAATTTATTTCTCTTCTTTACCCCCCCTCATCAATTCCCTTCTCTTCGAAAATGCTTCTTTAGCTTGCGCAATTCTGCATCTGATGTCCTTACCACTAAACCCATTATCCTCCACAATGCTACCCAGATACGTAAACTGCTCGGCCTGCTCTATTTTCTGCCCTCCCACCCTTATATTCAGCCCCGCCTTCTTACTTCTAGAAAATCTCATTACTTTCATTTTCTTGTGATTGATCTTCGTCCCATACTTTTCGAACTGCACCTCTAATGCATTCACCATTGACTGTAACCCCTTGGCCGATTGACTAACCAATGCTTGATCACCTGCAAATCTCACTGATTTTATCAGCTTCCCTCCTACCTTTATTCCTACTTCCTCCTCCCCCCATGCCTCCCTTACCATTTATTCTGAATTCACGTTAAAAGGCAACGGCGATAGTGGGCACCCTTGCCGCACTCCCCTTCCTATCGTGGCCCATCCCGATTCTCCATTGGCTACCCTAACCTGCGCCATCTGGTTCATATACAAATTCCGAATCAGACGCCTGTCCCTCAAATCGACCCCTAATTTCATCAACACTCCCATTAATTTCGTCCATTCCACCCGATGAAACGCCTTCTTGAAATCTGCGAAGCATGTAAAAACATCCTGCCCATACTCTAGGTTTCTTTTTACTAGCGTCCTCATCACCGCTATAGTGTCTCGCGTTCCCGTCCCTCTCCTAAACCCGAACTGGTCGTCACCCAGGTATTCATTTGCCTTCTTCTCTAGCCTTCTGTTTAGAATTCTCAGAACTACTTTGGCTGCATGGGATATTAAGCTTATTGTCCTATAGTCTTCGCACGTTTTTGCTTTACTCTTCTTTGGTATAGGAATTAGTGCAGTCTTCGCGAAGTCTTCCGGTCACACTCCATCCTCATAAATCCTACGAATAAGCGCAAAAAGTTTTCCTCTTCCGTTCTTCTCCATGCTCTTTAAAAACTGTGCAGGTATTTCATCTATTCCCACCACCTTATTCCTTTTCATGTCTCATAGAGCTCTTTCGATTTCTCTATCTAGGATACCTGGTCCGATGCCATCTCTGTCGATATTGTCTTCCTTTTCTATATCTAACCTATTGGGCCTTATTTCTTTACCATACAGCTCTTCAACATACTCCTTCCACCTCTCCTGGATCTCTTTCGGTTCTACGATCACCTTTCCCGTCTTCTCTGTTATCATTGTAATTTCCCTTCCCTTATTACCACCCATCAGTTTCTATACTTTCCTATATAATGCATCTGCTCTTCCCTCTTTTTGGTATTTCTCTAACGAGTCGATCTGTTCTCTCCACCACGCCTCTCTTGCTATCTTTGTTTCTCTTCGAAGCCTGTTATTTAATTCTCGGTATTTTCTCTTACCTAGCTCTGAGTTTACGCTCTTCCATTTCCTTCTCTCCTCCATCTCCCTTATCATCTCCTTCGTGATCCACAGTTTTCTAATTTTAGTTGCACTCACTATGCCTACCGTTGCTTTCGCCGCTTCTACAATTCCATTTTTCAAACTTCCCTATTCATCTTCCACTGATCTAACTCCATGTTCCTCACCCATTATCTCATCCACCTTCTCTCGATACTTCTTCTTTATTGCCCCAGTTAATGCCTCGTAATTCCACTTTCGTACCCTCATTCCCATTCTTATCTTTTTCAGTTTTACCCGACATTTCATGACTAATAAGTTGTGGTCTGTGTCTGTATCAGCTCCTGGATAAGTATGCGAGTTTTTAACACTTCCTGTATCTGTGACGAACCATTATATAATCTATCTGGAACCTATCTGTGTCTCCCGGCTTCTTCCAAGTGTACCTACGTCTAGGATGATGTCTGAACCATGTATTTGTAATCACTAGGTTATTTCTACGGCAAAACTCCACAGCTTTCTCGCACTGGTCGTTTCTCCTTCCTAGCCCGTAATCGCCCACCTCCCGCCCATCTCTTTGTTCGCCCACCACCGCGTTCCAATCCCCCATTACTACTAAGTGCTTGCTCCCAGGTATCTTACCAATTATTTCCTCTAGCTGATCGTATACCCCATCTACCTCCTCCTCTTTATGATTAGAGGTAGGCATATAAACCTGGATTATTGAACTAAATTTGTTGGATCTGCCTTTAGTTCCACGGCTATAATCCTATCACTCACCTGTTCTGCATACACTACTTTTCTACCTAGTTTCCTATTCATTACGAATGCAACCCCGCGCTGACTTTCATTTCCTCCACTATAAATTACTCTATAGTCATTGCTCCAGTAATCCCCGTCATCCTTACATCTTACTTCACCCAGACCCATGATGTCTACACCCACCCTCTCCATTTCTTGCTTTATATTCTCTAGCTTCCCTGCCCTCAGCATAGTCCTAACATTCAATGTGCCTATTCTGATTGTTTCGTTCCTCTTCTTTATCTTCTTTTCCTCTGCTGCTACTACATCTGAGCAAGGATTTTGTGTGATATATACATGTAATAAACGAAATACATGTATTACGAAATTAGGGTACAATTTGGCAAAGGAATGGGAATGGTTTATGGAGTTACAAATGCGTGCATGTGTTGTCTAGTTTATTATAGTATGGTATTTTATTATATTGCCATTTCAAGAGTTATACAGAAATTTCTTTCAATTTTCTTAACTATAAATTAAAACAGTTATTCTTTCACCCATTTTAAATATCTTCACAACATACTCCTATCAATGGGAATGGAAGAACATGCGGAGCATGTTTTTGGGATGCTGTTAAGTAAGGAGAACTAGTAGAGGCATGCCAACAGCAGACCCTGTAATGCATTGTGGCCTAGAAAAAGGTGATATTTGTAAAAAAAAAAAAGTCACGTTTATCCAGGAGGCCTTAAGGCATTTCAGATTTTTCCAGGTCTTATTGCATTAGGGTTAATTTTTAATTCTTATAGTACTCATTGATTTTGAGAACAGAAATTAAATTGCCCTTAGGCTTACAATTGGTTATAACCAGTGAGTCATGTAATTCGGAAGAAAAATAATGAATCCTTACAGTATAGCATATGTGATCATTCCCTGGCTCAATTAACAAACATTAAAGATTTAGGAATTGTATTTGACTCTCATTTAACTTTTAATCAACACTATAATTATATTAAATCCAAATCATTTAAAATGCTTGGATTTATTTTCCGTCACTGCAAAAACTTTAACCGTATTGAACCATTTAAGCTGCTATTCAATTCATTGGTTAGGTCACTGTGTGAATACTGCTCCACAGTGTGGTCCCCTCATTATAAACTTCACATCAATTTAATTGAAAGTGTGCAAAGGAAATTTGTTCGCAAAATAGCTTTTAAATTCAATTTTTACAGAACTCCTTATAGCTATCATGAAACCCTTCCCTTACTAAATCTTCCCTCTTTTCGTACTCGTCGGAAAGTTAATAACATAATATTCCTGTACAAATTAATAAACAATATGATTGATTCTTCAGATCTATTAAGTTCCATAACCATCAGAGTCCCACAACACAAGGTTCGACCCACTTTTTGATATCCGATACCATGCTAATAATTATGCCTACTACTCACCCATTTCTCAGATTTTGAGAGATGCCAATAGCTGTAACAACATTGACCTTTTTAACATCTCATTATCCTCTCTCAAAAATGTACTAGCAAAACTACCAGAAGATTGTGAGACATTACCATTCTAGTAAAGTCACCTGTTTTTGTCTGTTAAATGTCACCTGTTAATTGATTTCATTATGTAAATTGTTGTATCCATCTTACTCTGCCTGTTGATTTTTACCTCAATTCTTTGTTTAATTTTATGTATTTAGTTTGTTTTTTTTGTGTCTCAATTTAACTATTCTTATATGTATTTACACATGCAAAAGGGCTCTGCCCGTGAATAAATAAATAAATAAATATCTAGGTGATTCAAAATGGTTTTCAGCTCTTTCAGTGTCATACATACTAATATACACTGTTAAACCTCACTATTTAAGTAACTACTTAATCATATACTAATTTGACTTCTGCCCAGAAGTAGTTTTTAAATTTTTTTACCAACTGTCACTAATCAGCCCAAGGGTCTTGTCCTGTTGTGGCTGATGAGAAGAAGTCAGTTGTTCAAATTATAGATTACTCTAGCATAAGACATAAATTTCAAATGCAGATTAACATTTCTAAAGAATATGTACTACCAGTGCTACTTGAATACATTTAACTCTTTCGAGACGGCAGAATTCTCTTCTATGGATGTCTATTGAACTGAGTACCAAGGCTCTTCCTTCCTCTCTGTACGGACCATTTTTATAAGGCATCCGTGGAGAATGTTCTCGCAGGTCCACACTCACACTAAGCTCCTACCTTTTTCGACCCCTCTAAGCGGGGTCCTCGCCATTCTCTCCGACTCTGGGGTCAGTTATGCTTCACCCTTCGCAGATTTACACCCTTTCCATCGGCATGGGTTCGCGGTCAACTAATTGTTTATCTGTTGGTTTTACTACATGTATATTTGTTGCTTGCTCTCAAATTGTAGACTTTGAATTGAATTTCTCGTTTTTTACTGTGCATTTACAAATTTTAAACAAAACTTACCATAATACTAATATTATCAAACATTGGTATGTTATTTATCTTAATATCAATATTTCAGTTAATATTGATGGTAGAATTTCGTTTAAAAGTTGTAAACACTCACCATAAAACAAGAAGTTCAATTCTGATTTTATATTTTTTGCGAAAGCAACAAATATTTATTTAGCAAAATCACTGAATAAACAACCATATGTCCGTGGACCCATGCCGCAAAGAGGGTGCTAATAAGGAGAATTCCTAGTGATAAGCCCAGAAAGCTGCCTTTACTTGAACAATGTCCACCATACCACCCTATTTTTTAATACCTCCTTTGCTTCTGTTACCCTCTACAATGCTTCATATATGCCCTCCTTTTCTTATTGCCCTTCTCTTAAGGTGGTTTGAGCGTGATAGTTCCCTAGTCATAATGGAGACCATATTCAAATTTTATTTTTTTATTTCAGCGTCTGTAAGAAGTCTGAAATAAATATTGTATTATTAATGGCGCAAAGACATAGTTATGTATGACGACAGAAATTCTCAGTAATTAAATAAATAAAGCTACATAAGTCTCTAACTTGACTCATTTTTTCCTGCCGTACAGCTGAAAACCATTCAAAACAGCAGGTTTTTTGCGATTCTGTAAACATTACTGTGGTGAGTAATGGATTAATTTTTATAAATAGTTGAGAAAACGTGCAATCTACACACCATTAGTTTTTTGACGAAATATAGGCGCTAGAAGTTCCTAATTTTTTAAATATTCTCCCTCTGGAGCACACAGCCATAATCTATCCCATGTAAAACAGCTTATATTTTTAGGCAAATTGCTTGAAAAGTAGTTTGGCAATGGGTGGATATTTTGATATCATTGGAAAGATGAGAGTTTTTTCTTTTCAATGAGGCCAAATTCATCAAAATCTAGGTGAAGTGATTTTTTACTCAAACTCTTCATTTTACATTTATACTATATTTTTACCTCACGGTCTTACAGCCTTTCCACTTTTACTCTCAACTGACGGTATGCAGCATTCTTCCTTGGAACCCACTCTTTGTCCTACACTCAACAGATAACCAAATACTTAGCGGTCTGTACCACATCTAGCACTCCTCATGACCCAAAGGTTGTGTCCCACAGTAACCCTCTCAGCCGATTTTTTCTCGCGTCAATTTTAGCATATGCCTTCGCCATAATTCGACAGGATGAACATCATCCTGTCGAATACAATTGAATCAATCATACACTTTCATTTGATAATTCTTCCCATTCGTTTCCTTCCTTCTGGAACTGTTCTCAAGAGACTTAAGTGTTGCAGAATGTGTACAATAAGTTTGCCTCCTCTACTTCACTGAGTTTTCATTTTACTTATTTTCTTTCCTAACTTTTTGTATGACTTATTCATTGGTGATTTCTCTGTCCATTTGATCTTCATCATTCTTCTATAACACCTGATTTTCACTACTTTCAACTTCTTTACTATGCAGCTGTTATTGTCCAGGCTTTATTGCCATTAAAGAGCATATGCGCTCCCTCATCCCTATCCATCAGGCTTTAAATTTATAGAATCTCTCAAATTTCACATTGTTGTGAGTTATCACAATACATAATTTGAGACTTTCTGTGATGACCGTACATTGTAAGTCTCTCATACTCTTGTTGTAGCATTAACTTCAGCCAAAAATTTTTATCTATCTGAAGATAGTCAAGGACACTATCCAGCAGTGGATGATCTGCCAGTCATGTATGTGTCAACTCCATGCCTTTCAACGCTTCAAAGATCGATGCATACGAAGCAAGTTGGTTATAGATGGTATGTTTCAGCTGGGAGCAGATGGAGTCATATCTGACCTTTCCACAAAATACAAGAGAATAGAGGTGAGAATGCATTTGCAATTTTCCCGAATGGTTCAATATCCTGAGTTAATGTATCAGAAGCAAAAGGGCCAATTTTCTCTTTACACTACGGAAGCCTTTATTTTTTGGTGACCCTTAAAAATATTAAGAAGCATTTAAGTGATTATGAAAAATTTGTAGTGGTATCATGTCCCCTTGTATTTAAATGGATGAATACCTAGCATTTTTATTGTGAAATACAGCCCAAGTTTTGTGTCTACCAATCACCCTTAAGTTTTTTGAGTGGTGATGTGAAACCGAGATAACGCAATATTCTAGCTCTTCTGGCTACCATACTGATGCACCTTTTATGCTAAGTTTCCAAGGTTAGAGCCACCATGAGTCATGGCCATGCATTGACTGTATGTCCAGGCTACTCTTGCTCTTAAACCAGCCATATAAAGATGCCTTTATCTCTCTCCCTGCTTCTCTTCGGGTCACAGTACAATTGGGAAAATCTGGCAACCATGCCAGATTTTCCCAATTGCCCTTCAACCTCCCTACCTCATGGGAACAGAGGCATTTGAACCATCATGAAAACGTACTAAGCTGAAGCACATAGACATTCGAAATATGTAATAGTGCTGGACAGACTTAACTACAACCTCAAAAAAAATTTCTTGCTAATTTGAAACTCTTTTCAATTGCAATAGTCAAAAATAATTATTGTTGCTCAAGTCAAGCTGTTTCAGTATAACCATGTGAATAAAATGCACCAATGTTTTTTGGTTAAAACCTGAAAAATCGGTGTTAAAAAATTTACTGCCAAAGACTTCAAGAAAAATAGTACACATATACCTTCTTTTAGGGCTTTGAAATGTGTTTATTTTTGTTGTGCATTAGGCTGTCATTTAATCTTATTCTTTGCATCATGGAAGTTTGCGATGCTAAAAGGCCCAAACAAAAAAAAATAAACCTATCTTATCTAATATTTTTAATTCTCTAATTTGGATATTTTAAAAAATCAGTGTTCATAATGATCTGCTATGCCTAACAAATGTTTCCTTTGTTAATACCAGCAATGAATAGAACTTTTGGTGTTCTTTTTGCATGAAACAAGTTCAAGGATGGCAGAAAAAGTCAATTGGAAGAAGGATTATCTAAAGTTGGCTTGGTGACTGAAGGTGCAACTAGAGGCATCACCAATCATTTCCACGAAGCCCAGAGACCATCACCAGCCGGTTCTGTTATACATCCACTCATAGAAGAGGCTAATGATGATAGAGTAGATACAGTCATCGAGTTCTGTTGGTGTTGGGATTGCGGGAATGAATTCTTGAGTAAGCAAGAGTTGGTGGTGCACTCTGACTGGTGCAGGGGAAGGGAGAAATTGGTACCATTCTCTATCAATGAAGATTCCAATGAGGAAAAGTTGAAGGTTGATGACTTCTTAGGTAATATAAATCAGCCATTGCTCGACCCAAATATCTGTTGTGGAATATGCAGGAGGATGTTCAAAACAAGGGAGCACTTGATACGTCACATAAATAAGTATGACTTTCATTGTAAACCTAAGGACTCTCCTAGTTCACCAATTGTGCCTGAAACTGCCGTTAGTTTAGATGAGAATGAAGTGCATCCTCTGTGCATTCACCATGATCGAGACTTGAAAGAACAAAATGTACCTCACAAAAAGAATAAGGAAAAGAGTGAGCTAAAACTGGATGTGACTAAATGCCCTACGAGTCTTATAGAGCAAAATCAATTGAAGTTTCTAACTGAAAAACAAGGTAGTACAAGCAAGAGAATGGCTGTTCTGGATGCAGAGGGCTCAGAAAATAAACATAATATGAACAAAACCATACCTAGACCTGAAGATTTAACTCTAGGAAACTTCAATATGTCTTCATCGCAACAAATAGCACTCAACACAACCCATATTGAGAGGAATAATACCAGCACAGAATGTTTGAAAACAAAAGATGTTCTTTCTCAAGCATCCACTGTTTTTGTGGATGCAAGGCTAATCAAGGTTAGGGAGGTTGTTTCATACATTTGTGATTACTGTGAGAAATCTTACGTGACCAAGCCAGAAATGAGAAGTCACATAGTGAAGTGCCACCTGGCTCTTGATCCACAAAAGTGTAAGGTGTGCCACAGATTGTTCACAAACAGTGAAGAGTTGGAGCAACACTCTCATTTGCATCCCAAAGACAAGAAGTTCTACTGCACAGTCTGTGAGGAGAGTTTTCGCTACAGGCTAGCATTGAGGAGGCATATAAAAGAAATACATGGTGTTATCAAACCATATATATGCAGCCTATGTTGCAATGGGTTCACTTCTAGGAATGACATAGGCCTGCACGCATCATTGGTTCATACAGATTCTGAGAAACCATTCAAATGCACAAAATGTGGGAAGTCATACACATACAAGAAAGATTTTGTTTTGCATGTTAAGGTGTGTCAGTTGAAAACAGTTTCATTTCAGTGCAATATTTGTGGCAAGTATCAGACCAGTCAAGGTAACCTTCTCAATCATACTCTTATGCATTCAGATGAGAGGAAATTCCCTTGTCCAAAGTGTCCAAAAAGCTTCAAGCTTAGTGGTAGTAGAAATGCTCATATTAGAGCAGTCCATTTGAAACAAGAACCTTATGAGTGTGGAATCTGCAACAAAAGATTTAGTGTGAAATATCACCTAAATCAGCACTACATCTCACACTCAGATGCAAGGCCTTTTGTGTGTTCAGAATGCCCTAGGTCCTTTAAGATGAAATCAGCCCTCAAAAACCACCTCCTGCGCTTGCATAATATTTCTTGATTCAATGCTTGTTACTTATAAATAAAGCTTTATCAGGGCATATGTGGTGGAAATCATTCATAGTAATGAATGCTTGTTACTTAGCCCAACTTTCTCTTTGTTGCTGTTTGGAAGAATCTTTGTTAGTTGGTGTCGAGTGTAGTTTTTGTGCATTTTGAATCTCAGCCAGAATAAAATCTCTTGGAATTTTTGACTGAACTCATGGGATCATGGTTCCTTCTTTCTCATTGTTGTTATCCAAAATGCAAACTGTTCTAGAAGGGCAATGCTTACTGTTACTGTCCCAAGAATGAACTCCATCAATTAAAACTGGTAATTCAAAGCACCTGACAAAATTTGAAGAATGACAATCACATGTTTACTCCCATGAACACCATAGAAATATAACATATATGAGAGTTCACAGGTTATGGAGATATGTGATTGTCCCCCTCATCACTAGTTATGAGAAAACTTGCTACCTGTTTAGCTAGCTAGCTAATTTTACTGCTTAACTCCTCCAAATCCCCAAAAGTAACTCATTTAGTGTTCTTTTAAAAAGTTTCCCTTTTGTGGATGCCTTTAGGTAAAATATGTATATGCAATTCTCCATGGGTGAAATATACTTTTTAAATTACCTACACCCAATTTTTATCGAAATGAGAGGTCAAATTTATCAAAATGACTGTTGAATCACAGCATATATATGAAGGTTTCAAGGGAAAATTTTTTATTGAGGTACAGGTGGGCCTTCTGGAGCCCTCCTGGAACTCAAACCTTTTGGTTCATAGTGCCATCCCACATTTAACCTACCGGCCACTTGCATACAGAGGACAAGAGCACCATGAGGTATGAAGGAGGGGCCACCCCCAGCCTTCCCGGTACAGGTATGGAAAAGGGTCACCTCCCTCAAACCTTCCCTCCGGCCTCCCGGTATAGGTCTGGAGGAGTGTCGCCTCTCCATCCACCCCGGTAGATGTATGGAGGAGGGTCACCCATCCAACCCCCGTCCGGGACCAACTTTGCTTAACTTCGGTGATCTGACGGGAACTAGTGTTTTCTGATTCAACGGTCCTTGCGGGAACGATAGATCGAGGTTCCACTGTACCAAGATAATATTCCTATTCAGGACGGCTAAAATTATTACAATGTGCATAACATTTTCCTCTTACAGACTACCAATTGTTGAATGAGTCAGAGTCAAAAATTAGGTAGTTGCTCAGGAATTCTGTATTAGTCACTAATCAGTAAAATAAAATACACCCTATGCCATATTCATATCAAGGTCAATTAAAATGAGTTTGTTAGGTCACTAACAACAGTGGGCATTTGATAGATCCAGGTTCAAATACCAGACAAACTCTTCCTTTGACTAAATTCCTCTCCTTTGAGAATTGCTCATTCATGGACCACATTCTATTAAGCAATCCAATAATTAAATTTGTGGATACATTTGCTTGCTCATGCAGTTGAAATGACTTTATTTAATGTGAAGATTGGTACCTGGCATGCCATAACAATAAGGCAGAGGTATAATTATCCAAAACATGATCGCATTTTTGTGTACCAATATGCACTTGGTCTGCTTCGCCAGTTTATTTAACACGTTCAATGCAGCATGACAGGAATTCCAATATTGTAGGTTCTATCCCTCGACTCTTACCGGGAATTCCTGTCGTTGGTATATGCGTCTTTCTAACGGTTCCTGCTGCCCTCAGTCATGTGTAAGGGTTCTGTCGTCGCGCTTCAGTCATCTGTTTGAACCCTACTATGAGTGTGTGTGGTCAGTTTTAGTTCCGGGAGCTTTTTTCTTTAGACAATACCTCATTCTCTTAGTGCTAATTAGGGTTTCTTTTTTTAAATGGTCATTAATTTCTTTCATGTTTTTCCAATGTCACAAAAATTGTTATTTCAGGCATAATATTCAATTGAAAAAATGATTTTGATCTTTTTTCTTATTGTTTTTAATCGTTTTTAGTTTCATTTTGCCTATATACTAGGGGTGTAGACATTCGTTTTTTCTTCTTATTAAATAGCGCTTTTCGAGACATATTTATTAGGCCATTGATATCTTAACTCACCTGTATATTTAACCATCTTTTTTCATAAATAAATATGCACCTTAGGAAATGAATAGATTGCATAACGTAATGCTCATCTTCCGTCAGACATATGTTTGTCTTTATTTATATATTCTATATATGGTAAAATTACTGGATTTCCTAGTACAATTACGCTAGGCGTGCATTCTGTTTTTATAAACGTACTACATTAACAGCGCATAAGTTTTCCATAATATATAATCATGGTGAATTATTATTTACCATCAACAAAACATTTAACTTTTAAGATTTCCTTCCTTGTTGTGAACTTGAAGCATGTTTCATGAATTAGTACCTGTGATATGTATTGGTTTCCTAAAAGGATGTGTATGTAATTTTATTTTACAAGGTTTAATCTGATTTTTATTTCCAAAGTATATTGTAAAATTTATAAAGCATATCCTTTTCACGTCGCTGTGTCTTAATGTTTCACAGATTTACGGATGTTGATAACTTATTGTCTAATTTATCGTAGCATTAACACTTAAGTACAAACTCATCTATCAAAATAAACAATATGAAATCAACTATCATATGCTTCCAATTTTGCTTCAGTTGAAGTTTATTTATTTTTCTAGGTATAATTGAGAATCGAACAGGAAGATATCCAAGAAAGGTGGAGAGAATAAGTAGAGGAGCTATATGACAGCCAGAATAGACCCCTTAGCCTAGATCTAGAGGATGAAGGAATAATAGATAAGGATAGCCTCGGACCAGAGTTACTTGACATCGAAATAGAGAGGGCATTAAGAGAGATTAAGGGTAGAAAAGCCGTGGGAACCGATAACCTACCTTCGGAGCTACTGAAGAATCTAGGTAGTAGTGGGAGAAAATCGTTTTTCGAACTTATTCGCAGGATCTACAAGGAAGGAGAATGGCCAGAGGATTTCATGAAAACGGTATTAATACCTATCCCGAAGAAGAAGAAAGCGTCAGAATGCGAGGAGTATAGAACAATCAGTTTAATTTCGCATGCAGCAAAAGTGTTGCTTAGAATACTAAATAGAAGGTTGGAGAGAAGAGCAAAGTGCTATTTAGGCGATGACCAATTTGGGTTTAGGAATGGGAGGGGAACCAGAGATGCGATAGCGGTAATGAGGACACTTATAGATAGAAACATAGAGCATAATCAGGATGTTTTCGCTTGTTTTGTAGATTTCGAAAAGGCGTTTGACAGAGTAAACTGGGAGAAACTAATGCAGATACTGGGGAAAATAGGGATAGATTGGCGTGATAGGAGACTCATCCGAAACTTATATATGGGGCAGAGGGCTCAGGTAAGGGTAGCGGACGGTGAATCAGGGTGGGCAGTTATAGGTCGCGGGGTGCGGCAAGGGTGCCCGTTGTCGCCTTTACTTTTTAACATCTATGCTGAGGAAATAGTAAGAGAGGCATGGGATGAGCTATACGTGGGAATGAAAGTAGGAGGCCAGTGGATAAAGTCGGTTAGATTCGCAGACGACCAGGCGTTGGTGAGTCTGTCATCGAAAGGACTGCAAACTTTAGTAGATGCACTGAAAAAGCAGTGTGAGAAATACGGAATGAAGATAAATAATAGGAAAACAAAAGTAATGAGATTCTGTAGGACAAAGAAAGCGAAGCTGGTGATAAGAGTAGGAAGTCACAAACTGGAGCAAGTTGAACAATTTAATTACTTGGGTAGTACGCTAGAAGAAAGAGGACATAGTAGCAAAGACATTAGGAGGAGAATAGCGCTAGCGAAGGAAGCGTTCAATAATAGAAGGGAGCTGATGACGGGGACCTTAAGTAAGGATGTAAAAAAGAGGCTAGTAAAGAGCTTGATATGGAGTGTGGCGTTGTATGGGGCGGAAACGTGGACCTTGAGAAAGGAAGATGAAAATAGGCTGAAAGCTTTTGAGATGTGGGTGTGGAGGAGGATGGAGGTGCGTTGGATGAGAAGGAAGACAAATGAGGAAGTGCTTGACATGGTGGGTGAGGAGAGGAAACTTATAGATGAGATTAGGGGAAGGCAGGGTAGGTGGCTGGAAGGAGTAATGAGGGACGATGGTTTGCTGAAGGTCGTGATAGAGGGAAGGATGTTGGGTAAGCGGGGAAGGGGAAGGAAGAGAATCGGTTTTATGGACGGGATGAAGAAAGGTAGGACTTATGCTGAGATGAAGAAAGAAATACAAGAGGTAGAAAGGGCACAGCACATGTAAGAGTTCGTTGGATATTCTCTGACTTTTATCACAACCTACCTCTAACCGGTAGATTACTGTAATGAATGAATGGAGAGAAAAAGTTGAATTTTTGGAGAAGTAATGGAAAAAACGATTTGACCTAAGTACAGTTGAATGAATGTTTTAGAGTTTATACTTAATAATAATCACACTTACTGCTATGAAGTAATTAATTCGGATGCCATAAATATTTAAATTATTCAAGGTTTTATCGAGTCAAGTGTATTTCCTTTGAGGGAAGGAAACGCAATAGTCTTGAGTGAACCTCCTCCGTCCGTCCAAGAAATACTATAAGACAGATGATTCTGGGCCCCAAATACTCATTGCTGAGGAATTAGACACATTTCTGGAGGAAGAAAGTGATGATTCTGGGGATACGGAGTGGTAACAGTGACGGGGAAAGCAAAGATGTTGCTCCCTTTCCACAATCATCATCTATACCATGCCCTATTAGCACTACTGGTCCTTTCCAAGGAGAAACAACACGCACACCTGAAAGAACATACACTTGAACATCCCACAGACAGGCTCCCACACAAATTCCATACGCACCCCTAGAAATATTCCTGAACCTGGAGATGAACCCAGAGACTTTTTTTACATTCTTTTGACAGATAACATTGTACACATGACAGTGACAGACATAACTTTGCTGAGAGACAATTGCGACGAAATGTAGCCCCGAAGGCTCGGATAATGAAATGGAAGCGTCTGGGCCCTGAGAAATTTCTCACATTCCTTGGATTATTATACCACATGGGGACCAAGTAGGATATCTAAGTAATTATTGGAGCACAGATTCATTATTCAATTTTCCACGTTTTTGGGGAATCTCTCTATTCCTTCCGGCTCTACGCAATAAAATTTCTGCTCCATTCCTCTTCTTACAAATCTATTCCGTGGTTTTTTCCTTCGCCCACTCCAAGGATCATGGGCTAATCAAAATATTTCCCAGCCATGCTTAGTTGAAATGAACAAAAGAAGAGGAAAATGACTCTCCATAAAATGTGCCGGGAGTGATATAAAAAGGGACAACGGAAGGAGACAAGTTTTTACTCTCCGGCGTGCGATGGTTGCCCACACTTAAGTCTCATTCCATGTTTTGTGGAATATCACAAATGTAAAAGATATGTATAAAATATATATTTCGAAGATAGGAATTATAAATTGTGATTACAAGTTTTCCACATCTCATACTTCTAAAATAAATGTTGCTACTAAGACTAGATCAAATATTTGTATTTGTAAAATATTATTGAAAACTTGTGTAGCGGAAAATATATATTTGATTTTAATTTATCTTTCACAATGAGTGAATTTTTTAGTTAACCAGTAAAAAAGTAAAATTATCTACTCTCATATAAAAAGTATAATTCAAAATGGATTTTAATTTTGATATATCATCGATTTCGTTCTCCGTTTGATGAATAAGTAAACTACACCTTCTACTAGAGGGCAAGGGCCCAGCCACATTGACACTAGAGATGGGAAAATCACCATAAATTTCCAGTATTTTTTAGTTTTAAGCATTTTACAGCAAATGCACTATCAATAAGAAAGCTAATAGCAATAGGAAGGGAATAACGATATTTTATCCATACCTAATACAACATTAATCTATTAGAAATTTCTTAAATTGTAAAAAGAACTATGGCAGCAACACGAAATCTGCTTTCTTTTGTCAAAGTATGAGAAATTTTCAAGAATAATATTCTAATACATTATTATGCTATAATTTGATTAAAATATTCCAAAAAGGAGTTGTACATGCCTCAATTAATAATTAAACATGTAGGAAATGTGAACTTGGCATAAAAGAACTTATTTGGAATTTATCTGTATGAAAAGTTATCTCATACATAGGTGAATTATCTGGAAAATTATGGTAAATTTCAAGGGGCGAGGTAAAATACGAAAAATACCACAGTAATTTACAGAGGTAATTTTCAGTATCCCATCTCTAATTGACACACCGGTTCCCGTAAGATCACCAAAGTGAAGCAATGTTGGGCCTGGACGGCAGTTGGATGGGTGACCATACATACCTTCACCGTGGCGCTCTTGTCTCTGCATGTGGTGGACAGGCATGGGATTGGCACAATGGACCAAAAAGGTCTAAATGCCTGGGCTCCTGTCGAAGCCCCCCCCCTACAAACTATCTATCTTTCTACACAATTTACTGTATTCAATAAAGAAACATAATAAGAAGTGATCTCATTGTAATTTGGTTAAAAGACATTTTAAAGCAGATGTATCAACTTACTTACAACGTAAGTGCAATGGGGAATCATGTACGAATTGGTTCTCACTTAGACACAAACATTAGTCGTTTAATGGCCATATGTAAGGAGAAGTATCGAACACCATAACCTTCCTTATGTCAATTCCCACAGTCACATTTGCTGTAATTCATCATTTGAATGTACATATAATCCCTATGGCATAATATGTGAATATGTAAAAATACAGAGACCTAATGCTAAAAGTAATCTAGAAAAAAAGAGAACGGAACGGGAGACATCTAGGCAACACGGACTACAAGTTCTAACTGGTGACTCGTGACAGAGATTCCAGTCATTTATTTAAAAAATTATATTAATTACAATTTTTATTTTGAAAATTTTTAAACACTGATTAACGATTTTTAGGGTTAAAATATATCGGAAAACTAGTAAATAACATTTCAGTCACCGGATAGGTTAATCAAAAAATGGTGCAGCATTCTAATTGTTAAATAATTTACTGCTGGTGTTATATAGGCTGCTCAGCTGTTGATTCATCGACGTTCGGGTCAGTACATAGGTGGGATGATGTCCAAAAGAGTTAGTCGGTTGAGATTGCCGAAGGGGTGTGCCACCAGACTCTCGTGATACCTCAACAAATCCCCACCCATGTGTGGATTAAGTCAATTAGCAGTAATGGCACACAATACTACAGCAAGCAGAACACAAAAAACCACACAACGTAAGCTTTAGCTCTCAAAAATCATTATCATCTGATGGGGAAGCTGATCAAGGCATTTGGGTTGGAATCAGAGATATCACTATTATGCCTAGAATTTCTATGAAATGTTTGTACCAGTTTCTAACCCAATTAAGGCCATTATAGCAACACTAATCACATGATATCTCAACTGATGTTTCTTTCAACTTTAAAAAAATTCCTTGTTCTTCTATGCTGACCATAGATACTAACAGAGAAGCCATGAAGAAGAGATGAACAGGAAAAATAAAAACACAGGATGCGTGTCATTTTACTGTATTGAAATTATACATAATGTGAAAATTAAGAACGAGGTCTCTCCTTCTTCTCTTTGTAAAGGGCAAGCAGGGAGACATTAGCAACTTTAACAACCTTGAATCGAACTCCTGCAAAAAAAAATAAAAAGTATTAAGTACATATGAACAAACATTCATTGGTTTTGGCTATTATTACAACCAGACATGATCTGTTCTGTGAAATTATTAATTTTCCAGACAAACCTGGAGAAAATATTTGACCTCAGAAGTGAGCTGTAATTTCTACATAGGAAATTAGAAAATTCCCGAGTATTGTGCATGATTTAAGATTAGGAGGGTTTTGGAAAAGACAAATTGCAATAAAGGAGAGCATTTATATTTCTTTCTCCCATGATATAGTACATTGCACTGCATGCCCATTGAAGTGAGATAAGTATTAACACATTCAGCGCGGAGCACGTCTATTGATGTGGTCCTGTCTATGCCGATCTATGGGACCACATTAATCGACGTGGTCCTTTAACTTCAAGCCCTTAAAAATGGGTTCAGTTTCTAGTCTCTCCCTTAAATTCGCGACCCGCATTGAATGTGTTTAGTGACCTAGGCCAAACAGGCACGGTCTTACATGCATCTCAGTGTACTATGTTCACCTGATTTTATGCTTATTTTCACGAAAAATGTGCACGTCACAAGTATACATTCAGTACTACCTGAAAGTAAATCGTGGACCATTTCACAGAACAAAATGTTGAGCTCAGGATCACCGATTTTTCGCTCAACTTACCCAAACACAACATGAAGTTAGTGCTTAGTTGGCAGGAAAATTAAGATTTGTAAATTTCATAGCAGAGTACTAATGTGAGATGATAAACTGACGTACATACAGTTTTGACTACGCTGTGTTTTCCCATACAACGGATATATACAGGCTAGGTGAATAATTGATGCTCAATAGCATAACTAACAATAACATAAAGAGCCAAATGCTTATATTCCTGTCATACCACTCCAATATCCTGTCAATACTTGTGACCTAGACCAACAAAGAACGATTAACCAGTTGAAATATAGTAGCGGCTACTTGTTTTTCTAAGCACTACAATTTCAGTGCCAACGGGTACCACCAAGGAAGTTAAACTTACAATATGACCGATTACTTTTTTACCAGCGGCATTGCCTCTGTCCTACAAACGCAGAAAACCCCAACCCACAAAACCCAACCCAACAGCAAGAGCACGACTATACATTCTTCTAAGCCGAAGATAACCGCTGACAAACCGCAACAATAAAGACAGCTCTGGCAGTATCCAAATATTGCTACTAAGATCAATAATTCGCCTGTACCACGGGGGCGTGCTAGTGTGAGGGTGTAGTATAAACTAGCATTAGCGAACTTTCCGGAGCATATTAATGCTTTGGTTTTCCTAGTCGAGTAATGACAATTAAAAAAACGAATCGAAAAATAATTACAAATGAATGATTTCAAGATTAATTACAGATATTAACAAATTATATAAGGTATTGTCGAAATGTACGTAAACAATAGAAACCGAGAATTAATTCATAATTCTGGTCGCGCAGGGGTGCGTCGTGTTCAGTCTACATAGGCATACACATCTATCTACACTGACACACTAACTGGAAATTGCTGTCGTACTTCGTAAATGAACTCAGGGCAGTTAATGAAAATTACGAGGGAATACCATTTAGAAGTGTACCCCGCAAGCCAGCAAAATGCTTGTGGTCAGGGGTTTCAGGCATACCGATCATCTGATACATACCTGGGATATCACCCACAGCGTGTCCTTTACGTCCAAAACCTGCCACTAAAACCTCGTCGTTCTCCTCAATGGAATTTAGGGAACCGTCCCTAGGAACGAACGCTGTAATTTTCTTTCCATTCTTAATTAATTGGACCCTAACACACTTTCTAATGGCTGAATTCGGCTGCTTAGCTTCCACACCTCTGTAATAGATGAAATAAATGTTACCAAATACTGGGACTTATCACTGGACAATTAGAGAAGTTTAATAACTGGTAGAAATACTTTGCTCGAACACTTACACTTTCTCAAGAACAATTCCCTTGGCATGAGAGGCACCAGCAAATGGGTTGGCCTTCCATCTTGAACCCAAATGCGCCTTTTTGTAGTCTTTGTCTGCCCACCTTTGCTCGCGGCGGTGGTTCACGTGTTTTCTCGCTGTTCTAAGACCACGGGGCTTACCTATTCATGAAAAAATATTGATTAGTTTCGGAAATGAAAATATTATGAATTTAATAACAGCTTCTAATAAATCCTTCGCCGGGCGTTGACGCAGACCGACCACATGGGTATATATCAATTAGAAAAATATCTTCCGTCACAGAGAATGAACAAACGTATATATATAATATACAAACTAGAGTAACTGAAAGATTATTTACAATAAATACTACACAATAATATAAAATAAACCGAAATATTTACTCACCCATTTCGCCACGAGGTTACTTTCCTCACTTGTCCGCAACGAAGAATTCTCGTGTCTCGCGAGACAATCGATGTGGCCTCTCGCACATTTCCATTCTCAATCGATTCCGTGATTCCGTTGTTCTAAACCCGAAGCGGGAATATTTCAAAACTATGATCATGGCCCCCTCTAAGTGGGCCATGCTATGATCCATAAATTTCTAGTATCCATGACTATGATTTTAACGCGTGCCGAATTTATGGCTTCAAATTATGACACAATATATAAGCATAAAACGGTTAGCAAATAGGAGAGTTTAGTGAGAGCTGCAGCAAACCCATAAAAGTGTAATTTTGTCCTTTTATGATCAATAAATCAAACCAGTACTAACACTGATGCCTCCAGTGCACTTTAAGTACATACAAACATTATATTTTCATGTGAGGGCATTAATTACACATTTCATAATCGTGAGATTGGACAAAGAATACATTTACTAGAACCAAAAATGTGGACTTTCTCAGGATTGTTTTAACTGTGAAATGCGGGAAATAACCTTTTTCCTAACCTAAATAATTTAGTCCTTGCGAACCAGGTTAACTATTCGATGTGTGTTAAATATTCGATGTGTTAATTATTCGGAACGTTCCATACGTGTACAAAAACATGTAGTATAGGAACCAATAAAAGTTATATTATAGGTACGCTAATAATTTAGGATTTTCAGGCTGGCTGCAATTAAAGATAATCTGAAGTCACAAAAATATTCCACCAAAGAGGAAACGTATGGGCAAAAGTGGAAGTGGGTGAAAATCACGTCTTTGCGAAACACACTTCCACATGGCTGAATTCGGTCGTTACACTACTATTCCCTATTGAAGGCCAATAAGAATGTGAAAGAATGACCAATGGAAGAACATAATGTCACCAAGGCAACATGTAAGTGCTGAAATTACAGATTTATTACTCATGAGATTTGAATGAGTTACAACAACTGGAACTCTTTAATGTATATGCTCTAAAGCCACAATTAATTGAATCCAACTCCCAAGATAATATCTGAATATAAATTTATTTGGGATATATCGGGATCTTTTCCTTTGAACTCCAACCTTGACGAGGTGGAAGGGCTTGAAGGGCAATGACCCCTAGAGCTGGACTGGCAGGATAATATTGCTCCTGTCAGACGAAAGTTGATTCCGTGATGGTGTCACGTTAAATATACCATTGGGAAGCAATCTCAACTATCAATCACCCAGAATATGAAAGTCATTCACAGAGATTTGAATCCTGGCAACTACGGGACGCCACCAACTTGGGCGGGTGTTATGCCTGGCAGTGAGGGAGGCAAGACCACCGTGGTCATCAACAGAGGATACAAGGAATTGGAGGGAGAAGGAGAAAAAGAGAAAGAAAGCAGTGGTAAAAATAGGATGTTGGAACATAAGGACAATGATGAGGGTGAGATGGAAGGATAGCAGGGACAATTGGAGTCATAGTAAGTAAGTAGGTAAGTAATATTTATTGTCACATGACACTTACATTTGAATTGTGGCACAGTCTAAACAAATTACAAAGTAGTTTAGACTGTGATTGTGGCTTAAGCCACAGTAAGATTGGTGACTCGTCACAAAAGGTAATACAAAAATTTTATGTACAGATTATATAAGACCCATAAGTTTTAACAACTTAAGTACAATAGACAATATAAGTGTATTCTCACAAACAATGTGGAATATATTTACATATTTACTGAAATAGTATCGTCTAGATATTCTTGTATTGAGTAATAAGTTTTTTCTCACAGAATTTGCTTAATTTTAGTCTTGAAAACATCGAAATTCATGGAAACATTTTTTAAGTCATTTGGCAACTTATTGTAAACCTTAATACCCATGTAGTAATGACACTGTTTATAAAGCTGTAACCTATAGATGTTGAGGGATGGACATTAATAGGCCATTTCTAGTCCCATAATCATGATTAACATTTCCTTGGTAATAAACATGGAGATTTCTTCTAACATTGCATAACAGTTCCAATATATACACAGAAAATAAGGTACCTAAGTATTTTGTATTTTTTGAACACAGGTCTACACGATGATCGTTGATTTAGAGCCCCCATGTATCTTATAATTTTTTTCTGTAGTATAAATACAGACTTAGCTTCCGAGGAGCTACCCCAGAGAATTATACCATACTTCACTATGGGATAAAAGCACCCATGATAAAATGTTAACATAGTATCATGTCCAACAATTTTTGAGAGGCGAGCCATTTGGTAGCAGGTAGTATTTAGCCTTTTACATAATTGTATGGCATGCTCACTCCATTTTAGGTGTGAATCTATTTTTATTCCAAGTAAATTGATATGCTCTAGCATTTCAATTTCATGTCCCTCTATTGAAATGGAATGGATATATTTTGAACTTTGGACAGTGCGAAAATTGATATACTTAGCCACTTTTTTTTGTATTTAATTTCAAACCATTTGCTGTAAACCATTTGCCAAGTTCCCAACCATTTCTCTAGCAATGTCAAGTGCTCTGTCATGGTCTGATTCCTTAACAAGAACAGTGGTATCATCAGCATATTGGATAGTATTGGGGCTAATATTACTGGGTAGGTCATTAACATAAAGTACAAACAAGAGAGGACCCAATATAGCCCCTTGAGGTACACCTTTCTTTATTAATTCCCATTCAGAGTAATAATTTTTTGGGCCTGACTTAATACAAGTTCTTTGTTTGCATTAGTGGAGGTAGCTTTTGAACCAGTGCAGGGTTCTCCCTCTAATACCATAGTACCTTTATAGTTTGTCCAGAAGTAACCCATGGTCGACACAGTCAAATGCTTTGGACAGGTCACAAGTTATGGCTATGATTGACTGGGATTCGCCAATTGCTCTACAAATTTCATTTCCAATTTTAATTAAAGCTGAGTTAGTGGAATAGTTTTTTCTAAATCCATGTTGATTGTTGGAAATGTAATTGTTTTCAACTAAGTGGTTCATGAGACGAGAGTGAACAGCTTTTTCGAATATTTTGGAGAAAGTGGGGAGTATTGATATGGGTCTATAATTACTTGTGTTTGACCTGTCTCATTTTTTGTACAGTGGTTTTACATCTGCATATTTTAAGAAGTCTGGAAATGTACCCTCATTAAATGATTGATTGATGAGATTGGTTAGGGGGGCAACGATTTCGTTAGCTACACATTTAATAGCTTTAACTGGGACTTCATCATGCCTAGCAGATGAATTGCTTTTCAAGGAGGCAATGATGTGAAATGTTTCTATTCTGTGATAGGATCAAATATGAGGTCACAGTTGTTTGCTCGTGAATGATTGCTTAATAGTTCCATAGAAATGTGCTTAGTCGGTACTATACCAAGGGTAGTGGGTATTTCATAGTGGGTATAGTTACAGGGTAATCTATAGTGAGGGAGATGAAAGTCAACATGGGATAGCTATGTTACTGAATACAACATTGGGGCTGAGGGTAGTTTACATTGAAAAGGTGAGCAACAGGATACTAGTGGTAGAAATAAAGACACACCCAACAGATTTGTACTGGTCCAGGCATACATGCCTCCAAGCAACCATAGGGAGAAAGAGGTGGACGAAGTGTACAAGCAACTATAGAAGAAATAATTAGAGAAGGTCCTGGTAAAGAAAAACCTGATAGTGATGGGTGACTGGAATGCAATGGTGGGGGAAGGGAGGGATGGATTTGAAGTGGGAGGGTATGAGCTATGGGCCAAGAAATGATTGCAGGAGAAGGCAGTTGAATTTTGTAGAAGAAATAAATTAGTAGTGACAAACACTTGGTTTAAACATCACCCCAGGCGTAGGTACACATAGAAAATGCCGGGTGAAACTGGGAGATATCAAATTGGTAACATTATGGTAATGCAGAAATTTAGGAACAGTGTAAAAAACTCACGAAGCTATTCAGGGGTGAATGTGGACTTAGATCTTAACTTGGTCATGATGTACTGTGAAGTTAGATTCAAAAGGCTTTGTAAAGGTAGGAAGATAAAGAGGTGGAACCTCAAGGCACTGAAAGGGTTGAAAAGGAGGGAATAAAAAGAGCTAGTGTAAACAAACATAGGTGAAGCAAAGCAGATGGGAACAATCGAGAGAAGATGGGAGATTAAAAAAACAGGCATAGTAGGAGCGGCAGAGAAAAAAAAAGGAGGAGAGAAGGATGTGGAAAAACTTCAACACAGACCTAGGAAAGATTAAGTACAAGGAATTAAATAATAAACTCTGGCAAGTGACCAATTAGGCAAAGGAAAACTGGTGGAAGGGGCAATGCGAGGAAATGGAAAAGCTGCAGGAGGAGGTGGAAGTGGGTCCATTATACACCAAAGTGAAAATGTTATCGGGTGGTAAGAAAGGCCAAACGATACCAAAGGTTAAGGACAAAACAGGGAAGATATTAATCAAACAGGAAGATATCCAGGATAGGTGGAGAATACGTAGAAGAGCTATACGACAGAACCTAGATATAGAGGATGAAAGAACAAAAGATAAGGATAACCTAGTCGGACCCGAGTTACTTGACAGTGAAATAGAGGGAGATGAAGGCTAGAAAAGCTGAGGGAACTAATAACCTACCTTCGGAGCTACTGAAGAATCTAGGTAGTAAGGGTAAATCGTATCGATCCTTTTTCAAACTCATTCGTAGGATATATGAGGAAGGAGTATGGCCAGAAGATTTTGTGAAAACAATATTAATACCTATCCCAAAGAAGAAGAAAGTGTCAGAATGCGAGGAGTATAGAAAAATTAGTTTAATTTCGCACAGAGTATAATCATGATGTTTTTGCTTGCTCTGTGGATTTCGAAAAGGTGTTTCACAGAGTAAACTGGGAGAGACTAGTGCAGATACTGGGGAAAATAGGAATAGATTGGCATGATAGGAGACTCATCCGAAACAATTCTATATGGGTAAGAGGGCTCAGTTGAGGGTAGCTGAGGGTGAATCAGGGTGGGCAGTTATATGTCGCAGGGTAAGGCAAGGGTGTCCGTTGTCACCTTTGATTTTTAACATCTATGCAGAGGAAATGGTAAGAGAGGCATGGGAAGAGCTAGACATGGGAATCAAAGTAGGAAGCCAGCTGATAAAGGCAGTTAGATAATCCTAGTGTATGGAAGCGTTCCTGAGCCATAAACTTAGCAGACGAAAATGTTCATGAGCTGGAATCCTAGCGTATGGAAGCATTCTTGAGCTGGAAACCTAGCGGATGAAAACGTTCACGAGCCGGAATATCGTATTACCTCTCCACTGACTTTGCTGCTCTCTCAAAATAAAAAAATTGATAACTTGCCATTAATCAAATTGAATGTGTTGTAGCTCAATGGCATGATACAGTACGTCGTATAATACTACCTCATATCTACCTAACGTTATGGTTCCTGTAACGCATGATTACCAAACCTACAATTCAGCGGACCTTAGAACCATTCATCAAAACTGCTCCAAAGCTGCATCATTAACGATATACTAAGGTCTAATATGCAGTAACTTTAACTATAGTATAATATTCTGGTGTCAGGCTTCCAGTCTTCTGTTAAACCGAATTTTCAGATTACAAAGGAGAGCAGTGAGGATAATTAATAATCTGAAGCCATTTGAATCTTGTAGACTTATTTCATTTAAGACAAAATACTAACTTCACCATGCATATACATTTTGAACATTCTAACTTTTGTTAAGGAAAATTTTCACTACTTCAAACACTATCTTGTAACCCATGGTCACCACACCAGGCAGGCAAACTCACGCTAATTCCACATGATACTTCTTCTTATGCAAAAGGTCCACTGTATGTGGGAATTAAATATTACAATAAACTGCCCGACAAATTAAAAAACCTGGACAATACCAGGTTTAAATCCCAGATTTAAAAAAATTTCCAAAAAAAGGCATACTATGACCTAAAGGAATTTACTGCTGACAGTCAAGCGTTTTTTTGCTGATTAGCAAGTCTTGGCTGGGAATTTGATTGATTTTCTTGTATATGTATTTTTTGGCTGTATTTTATTTTATATGAAAATACCTTGTAAAATTGAAGGTGAATAAATATATTATTATTGAGGCACTTCGAATTTTCCCAACATGAGTATTATTAGCATGTATATATTAGCAGATCGAGCTGAAGTATCTTGATGACCATTTACTCCCTTACTTTACTTGGTTATCATGCATATAAGGATGATTTCAGGATGACACCAGAAAGCACCACGTTGTATAATTGGATAGGCAACTTTTAGCAGGTCCTCTCTTGAATACCTAGTGGAGTGCACCAAGTGGAAACATCTGTCGAGCTTCATCAACACAGTAAGGTTTCGATTTAACCAGGAACCGCATCTTAATATACTTTTGATTGTGACTAATATCACCAATTCTTCTGCAGGATTCTCCATTGATGCCAAATTCTAGCGGATGTTGTTACCCATATGGCATGGCTAAGTTTTCCTGGAGACCATTCAGCTTTTCCTTCTGGAATTTTCCAGATGCAACTGCTCCTGACATATTTATGAGGTATGCATGACTACAATTTATATCAGAAATATGTATATCAGGGTGATCAGCCGGAAAGGATTCCAAGTCATTCAAAGCTTTGGATCTGCTTCCCGATTGGGCCAGTGTAGCTAATGAGTTCAGCTGTAACTCCATCCAAATGAGTAATAAGACATCAGTGTGGGAGTTCATTTAAATGTAGAAGACAAATGCACCATTATAATGGCTTATTTAAATATTTTATCCAGAATCCTAATGATACCACCATTTTCCCCTTTATTTACAACAGTGACATCACAGTCCACAGAGCAAATATTTGAGTGTTGTAGGATTCTCTCCCATGCATTGTATGGTTGTTCTAGAAATATCCTACGCTGCACCAGAAACCAATTCACACAGGTATTGAACTTTGATACAGGCTCACTTATATAATGTCAATGTGCTCTTATAGAATGGTACACCAGTAATGTTCATCATCCTTTTTTTCTTAAATTACTGTCTTATTCTTTCTTTCATTCAAAGTAAATTCCCACAGTGGGTTCAATAAATTCTAATTTTTCTACCTATAATCTTGATTTTTGTCAGTCTCTAAAGTTTTATGCCGTCAATGAATTTGATGAGTTCTCCATGTTCACAATGTAAAAATCTCCTAATGCTCCATATGCTAGTACCGTGGCAGTAGCTGAAGGAACACTGAACCTGTCACATATCCTTACAGGGGTGGTTAGTTGTCGCTATCATTGTGTTTTCACATACATAGTGAAAATTTAGCATCTTAGAGACTATGCTTACTCTATAGTACCATCAAAATCCATCAGATTATTGTATTTAACTGTAGAAAATTACAAAAAGTTTCATTCACAAGATGGGTATCTCCTCAAGATGCCAGCACTGTAGCCATCACACCACAAGATCCCCTACTATGACTGGTCTGAGTCAAGGGCAAGGACATAGGAAAAACCTGGGTTGCTAACGACCAGAAACTATAAAATTCCAGAACTTTTCCAGGCCAAAGTTTACAATTTTGTAGCAGAAAATATCCATTCTTTGATAAGGGTGTATTTAAAAGAAAGCAAAAGAATAGGAGCAGCAAACTTAATGCATGCTCTATAGGTAGAGATCCGTGAAAGTGGTTTTATTTTTTGCTAAATCTTGTTTTAAAACTATTTGACTTCGGTCTTATAGAATATCTTGGCAGTGTTATTATGATTGAAGAATTTTTTGCACATTTCTAGGTGTTTTATTATTTTTTGGTAAACGTTATGTGAATGGATTTTCTTTTATTAAGCATTTTACATAACATATTCCATAAAATTTTGATTGTACTAAATTTCTGAAAAAACCAAATGAAGGAAATGGTTCAAGTTGTGTTAATATTATAGAATGAGCAAGAAAAGGTGCCAAGGGAAGGTAGGTAGCAAGGAGATGCAACAAAATCTTTTAGTATTGATTACAGCTCTTGCCAATCGCAATCGGTCAAGAAATGCAGTCAAATAAGCACGCATAACAAAACACAATCAGAAACAACAAAACTTGAACTGGGGGTGTGTCTAAATGATTTTTTTTGCATTGAAGTACAGTGGAGCGCCGAATATACGACGATCTGTCCACTAATAAGTAGCACCCCCTCTCCTCCTATCCTTTCTGTTCCTTCACCCACTCTCCCAACTGATAGGGCTTCCGTTCCCAGCCAGTGGCTGTGTTTAAGTCTACAAAATTGCTACATTAGGTAGGCCCATTTAACATGGACGCGGAGGATTAGCACTCTGTGGTACGCGTGCAGAGTGTCTGGTCCTTTCACATTGGCGCGGACAACCTATGTCCACGTAGGATGCAATCCCAGTTGTGTTGAGGTTGCCAAGCTGGAAGGACGTCATGCAACCTAGTGTATCAAAGGAATTTGTATATACCATGCAAGAAAGAACAGAAGAAAAATGGACGCCAAAGGCGGTTTTGGGTGCACCCTATAGTGTCACAGAGATCTTAGACCGAGAGATAGACAGTGTCTATTTCACCATCCATAGCGAAACTCGCACAGGCATGCAGCCAGAAATTAGCTTTGGGGGGGGGCTAAGTCTAGCTCAGAGCATGAGTTCCCCTTGGCTAGTGGTCCCCTTGGCGAAAGGCAGTTACCACATGGGAAAAAATTTCGGGGGGGGGCTGAAGCCCCTAAAGCCCTCCCCTGGCTACGTGTCTGAACTCCCAGTGGCCTTTCACCAAGCTCTCACAGCAAACTACAACCTGCTTCATCCACACAAGCCGTCCACGTTCCTGTGTATGCACCAACCTGTCTCCGTGGCCCGTACGCGTGCAGATGGACTGCGGCACGCAGGGGCCACGCAGATGTCTCCAACGTGTGCAGATGGTCCGCGTTCATGTAAAAGCTTCCAATGGAACTGCCAATGGAACTTACTGTTGGTTCAAAAAAGGTAGAACGCTGAACTTTAGGCATTTGTATGAAATTCCGCCGGAGCTCCATAGAGTCGTGAAATATATTATTTTGCTCTTTGTTAATTTGACTACAAAATGCATTAAGTGATGAGTTTTTATATGTAAACGTTTAGCTTCTACGGTCGAAAGAAAGATGAAAAACGCGAAAAACTAAGAAAACAGCAAAACTGTCATCTTCTTCATCTCGTCACGGCCAAAATATTAGATTGGTGCACTTTGTTGTTTGTTATGAAGAGAATGACATTGTGCGGAGTGTGGATCCTCCGTGTCCATGTGAAACGGGCCGGTTTTCCTGCAACAAGTTATTCAATGACACTGTCTACTGCATTATGGTGAGTCACCGGAAACTGCTCAGCATCGATGCGTTCCGGGCACGTGCACTTATTTTTCAGCTGTTCCGTGGCCGTGTTATTTTTGTTAAATTTCTTCCAGCACATTAATGATTCAGAATATCTCATTCTTCAGGAGAGAAAGAATGTCGTTCTAGATATTTACGAGAGTTTGACGATTGATAAATGGGAATCGAAGAGGGAGTCCGCAGTTAATTAACGGCGAATTCCGGCGGAGACATCACGTCGATGGGGGAATGGCAGCGCCAAAGGCAATAAAATACGGCACCATTCTGGTAAGCCGAGCTCGCCACAACCGGTCTTTTAACATATTAAAGTAGTGCAACGCGGGGGATTATAAAATTAGTGTGTGAGGTGTTGTTTGTGTGGAACTTGAATTATTAAAATTTGAGTACATTTTTCTTTTGCTAAACCTAAGGAAGGGATGGGGATTACAATATAGTTTAGTGCACGATATATATTACGCAAATGCAATATGTTCACGAAAAAGCAAGTTGTTGGCCTTTGGATCATAGTGAGATAGCACAAATGAAATTCAGCAGCGTCAAACAATGAAGGCCTAGGCTTTCATCGATTATGACGCACAACGTTTGCGATTATTTCGCTAATTCACGTAAAATTGGTGAGTAAGGCACAATTTCATTTTATTTACCGATTTCGCGTTATTTCACGATATCACGGACTGCGAATTTCACGGATCTCTATCTATGGGGTAATAAAGTTTCCCAACTTTAGGAGTGTCATCACTACTGCTCGGGGGGGAAAATGGCTTCCTCTCCGACTGAATATCATTCTTATGTCTCGGCCACAAAGTACTTGTACAAAATCTACAAAGAAACAAATATACCATCATCCTCAGTTTAAGTGCAAAGATTAGGACCTGAATGATTCTTTTAAGGGGATAATCTCATTCAGGCAAGGTACTAAAAACTAACCCAAAGACAGTGAGTAAAATGGTACTCCTGTTTTAAAGTTGGTGGTTTCCGGAGTAACTTTGTGGAATTTGCAATTCATTTGAAACCATGGTCATCAAAATTAAAATCTAATGTCGAAATATTTTTACCTTTTTTATTCAAAATACTCCTGTTTTATTAAAAAAAACAGATTTTGACTGTCAAAGTAAATTTCCAGGCTAATTTCTCATTTTCCAGGTCCATTTTAAATATCCATGCCCTTAACAGGATTTCCACGCCTGCAGCAACCCAGAAGAACATGGTACAGTAGAAACTCGATGATACAAAGCATGATAATACAAAGTTTTGATTATACGAAGCAAAACTGTCGGTCCCGACCAAAAGCCTATGCTAAATAAATGGCGCTATTCGATAATACGAAGTTTCGAAAATATGAAATTTATGATGTTACGAACCTCAGCCCCGGTCCCCAGGAAAAAATGGAATTCATTTTTACAAACCATGGCAAAAAACTGCATCAGAAAAACCCTTTTTGCAGATGCAGACACCTAGAAAATCAGCATTGACGAATGTGATGCATCAAACGTGTGAAAAGCGTGAATGATAATTCATTCTTCTCTCTGGCACTCTCCTAACTGTTGGCAGCATTTCCATAATGTAAACAATTACCTTTGGTTAAAACTCATGAGCGGCACAACATGATAAACTCGCTGCCCAAGGTCCATAAATAACAGGTCATGACACGCACTTGTCCAATATAATCTGCCATCTTGAGTCTCCGTCGCGGTGGGAATTCACATTTTGCATGCAAATAAATGGAGAACATAGGTACAAAGAACCACGATTTACTTTCTTATTTAGCAATGTAGAGCTATGAAACTTTAGGTAATCATAAACAATAAAATGGTAACAATACAATGGTATTTAATAACATGGTTGGACTTCTCAAGTCTACAGTTCTCAGTTTGACTCCGAAAAAATTGTCAATCTAGCCATGGCTCAAAACTTCGTACTTGAGCGTATCTCGTGCATAGACACAAAGAAGCACGATTTACTTTCTTAATTAGCGATCTAGAGCTATGAAATTTTAGGCAGACACAAAAATACAATGGTGACTGATAACATGGCTGAACTTTAAGTCAAAGACAAAATGAACGTTTAAGACAAAGTTTCGCCTCAAAACAACCTTATTTAACTTTCGTATTACATACTTCATTGTGTTGACAATTATACGAGACCAGTTTGAGATAGAGAGGGGATATTTTCATAGTTTTACCACGAAGTCGTGCCATCATCGGAAAATTAGAAGCAAGTCGGAGCAGGGAAATAACTATTTAATGAAATGTAAAATACTAGATCTGGAACATCTCGGCGATGTCCAAGTTTCTCTTTCACACTTCTTTGTGTGGATAAAAAGTTCCCAAAATCATAGAGTGACTCGATAATCACATTTCAACTACTAAGTCATTACATGAGATTCTATGTTACGAGAGTCTATTTATAAACTCCATGGTTTAAGCTTATTGAAGTCTATAAATAAGGATGTCATTAGATGAAATGGTGCTCAACTTATCTCCCAACACCCACGACCCAAAATGACTGCGAAAAGATTACACATAGAAAGATAAAAAATAAAACATTCCGTGCTTGAGTATTTTTGGCGGAACAGAACTCTAAGCACAAATCATCAAAGTGAAAAGAGACTTGGCAATGAGTTAATGAATCATTCACGTACTTCAATGAGCGATGAATCATCGCTAAAAACTGGATAGGCGAATTGCCGTAATTTAAAGAAAAGGCATTTCCTGGGGGGAGGTAAATCTTCGTCCTCGTAAACTTAAGGATTTATATAGTTCACGGCGGTACTAATTTCTTCAGTATTATTCTCCACGACCTCCGCATTATTACACCAACTGACAAAAAATCTTGCTCTTTAGAACTGAAAGCTTAGTATATCACGAACTGACGGTGATATGGAAAATATGCTGAATCACGCCCCATTCGTCGTCAAGCAGTTACCCTGAGCCCCCTGAATCACTGCTCTGTGTTCACGCGACGTGGGCATCCGCAGGTGTTTTATATTTTCCAAGTTTTCTTTGGTAATACAAATGGTTGAAAATGTCCAATTCTTCAAAAAATAGAAAGCACGTTGTGCCATACATTTCTGAGAAGCTGAAGACTATTGAAAGGGCATCCAAGGAAGCCCCAGTGGCTAATATAGCAGCGGGCTCTGGCGTTGGCATCTCCACAGTGTGCGATATTATTAAAATCCAGCCAAGTTATTAGACTATGCTTCAAAATCGGAAGAATTCATTGGTAAGTACGCCACTGCAAGTGTAAAGGAGGTAAACATCATCTGTTCAGGCATTGGGGTGGTCGGTGACCTTGCCTCGTTTTTTTTGAGAGAGGGCTGAGTAAGCAGGGAGATAGGGGACTCGGGAACTCCCGAGGGGCGACCATAAATCGCTGCAGACCCGACATGCGATGATTTGGCTATTGCCTGAGTTGGAGGGATCAGAAATGCAGGCGGTCGGAAAACCCGGGCGACTTCAGCCCGTGCGTGCCTGTTGGCGTGGTCACCCGTCCTCCCGCCGGGCGCCTGCCTCGCATGCTGAACTTGCGAGAGAAGGGAAGGGGTATCCTTCAGAAAAAGGTCCGCGTAGTTGGCCTCAGGAAAACAGTGGTTTCTGCAATATAGAGGACCGCCGCTTGTCAACCCACTGAAGGATCGGCTTGAGAGCGGTGCGCCCCCCTTCCCCTTTTGCCCTTTCCATCGCTTGGAATGGGTAGAGGGAAGAGAGTGCCTCTCTATCCCTCGCACACAGCCGATTTGGCTGATCTAAGATTCTTCAAAATGAGTGTAACATGTTGCAATCTTGAATTTAAATTCTTACTCACCAACTTAAATATTTGCATCGAGAAACTATGAGGTGGTATTAATTTTATGATCCTATATGAGTTAAAGTTTATGATATAAAGGCATTGTTTTAAGAATGCTTTGACTAATAAGGACCAAATATGGGTTTAAAACGTTGTAAAGTTAGGGGGAGTGGGGGGGGAATAACTATTTTTTCGTGATTTATTCAAAAGGTTCGATGTTACGAAACTCAATGATACGAAGTGCCGATTTTTCGGTCCTGCTGACTTCGTACTATCGAGTTTCTCCTGTATTACTAATACAAGGTAGGATGTTCCCATGACCAAAATGAGTCCATTCTGCATATGACGTCATCCGGATGACACAAGCAGCAGACGACTTGAGAATGAGCTAAGAAATAATGGATAAAAGCTCCACTAATTTAGTTTTTAACAATGACAGAATGGAATATCATGTAGATATTTGTATCCTTAAGTATTAATAGACTACATATTTGATTATAAATAATAAGTTAATGGGTTCTTTGAGAAAACAATCTCTTTTACAGCAGAAATAACCCTAGCATATTGTGATGGTGCTCATAAACTTAGTCAAAGAATTATTCTCTTTCTTTTCATCAGATTGTTTGTTATATAACACACACTAATCAGCCTAGACTTTCTATTTTTCTAGAAAAGAAGTGAGCCCAAATCCACTTACAAGATTAAAGAAACAAGACAATATTTAACCCTTGTATTAGTAATGGAGAGTGGTATTCATAACACCATGCTGAAGAAGGTTTTGAACAGCATGAAGAGGGAGGACATTAAGAGAGGAGGATAAGGTTGCTTTCCAAAAATAATTGTTAATACTGCCTGTGCTGCCATAAAACGGAACGTGAAGTAGTCCTGCTGCTGCAGTAGTAGCATGTAATTTTGGAATGGTCGGCAGTGGCTTACTGCCTGCATGAAATTCAATATGGCCTGTGTGGTGATTTATTATGTGATTTTCAATACCTTAATTCTTAATACTAATCCAAATGACATCAATGAAGAGCATTCTAATTAAATGCTAATTTTCACTGCCTTGCTTTCATGCTTCTTGATACCTATTTGTTACTTTCTCTGATGAGAAAAAAAAATCGAGTCAGCAACGCGAACATGGAGAAAAAAACATTTTAGTAAACAAATATCCCTTGTAAATAACATCAAATTTAAAATAAGCATTTTTAAGCTGAGGCTTTTAAGCAAGTCTTTGAACATATTTTCCAAGCCCTGATTTTCTTTATGGCTAATTGTATTAAGAAGTTCCAAGAGTGATATAAAAAATTGGGTAAAGGATACGGGTTGTTGAAGGTTGCACCACAGAATATTTTTTACTAACAATTAGGTTTTTGCACCAAATTACATTTCCCGACATTTATTATACATGCTGGTACGAAGCTAATTTATCGCTGTAGTAACAGGCTGTATAATTACACGTATAACATTAATCATGGCACAAAATTAATTTTTGGTTATTTCACAAGTCACTTTCATTCAAGAAAATAATTGCTTTATTTCTACTTGTATCACTTGTGATATACTTCACACCCCCATCATTTCATTAACGCTTTTATTTCAGTCAAATACTCACCTATAGGATTAGCTAATATACATAATTAACTTAAATACTTAGCAAATAAATGCATTTTAAAAACTATTATACCCTAATTAGGTGCTGTTAGCTAATTAAGTGCATCCAGACTTTTTGCTGACTAATATAAACATGAAATGTGCTAGTTAGTTGCTCGAAACTCTTCAGATTTAATTTATTTATCTTGTACAATTGATTTTTTCCGCAATTTGTTAGTCATGGTTGGCATAGCAATGACTTTACTGCCGCTACTGCACCCCGGGAGCAGCAGTAGTGGCAGTAGAATTTACAGTAGGAAACATCAATTGACTTATGTCATTGGTCACTATGCAGTACTGCCAGTTGATTACGGAATGCTTTGACAGCACTGGGAGTACTGGCAGTGAATTTTGGAACGTGTTGTAAGAATGCAGTAGTGCAGGGAAAAGAGAATCAAGCTGTGATGGGTTTTTAGAAGTCCTCTGCTAGCTCATGCTAGGGTTTCCCAGGACCACAAACAACAAGCCTCTATACAGTTAACTGGCTCCAACATGTTAATACGTTCACAGTTGCAATAAATACACTCACTCCAAGGTCAAAGGTAGGTGCTACTAGGCTGGTGGTAAAACCAAATAACAATGCTCCTCTCCTTGAATTGAATTAAAATGCCTAAAATTAGAAAAAAATCTGTAATTAAGTTTCAAGAGGAATGTATTCCAAAATGTTCACTTACAAGTACAACAGAATGGTTGACATGAAATAAAAAGGAAGCATAAAAATACAAGAGCACGTGAAATCACACATTAATAAATATTATAAAAGCATTAACATGGCAAAACTATCATTAGTTTCCTTCCATGCTAGAAATAACAGTCTTGAAAGGTAGAAACATTCATAACAAAATTAAACACTTAAAAATGAGTTCCACAGCCATTGCATTAGCAGTTAATAGTGATGTGCAGAAAAAGCACATAATTTAATAAATTAATCTTGCTAGCACATCATTACTATCTGCTAGTAAACTCAATGATCACCTTTAATGTCATACTTCCTTGGTGGTTTAACATTATTTCCACATTGATTTCAGCCATTCAAAAAATTAATAGACATCACACACAATAAGCACCTTTGTTTCCAGATGAAAAAAGAATTGGCTTCATCACTGTTTGTCCATCTCAGTAACAAGTTCAAACCATTGTCGTAGGGCATCACTTAACACACCAGGAAGAGCATTTATATCACGAAGTATGAGATAGAATGGGAATGGAAAACTGTCCAGATAAGATGTTATTCCAAGCATTTTTCCATCCTTGAAAATAGGCATGCGGATATCCATAATGGAGTCCTATTAAAACCAAAAGAGATAAGTCAGTGTCATTACATTTCTAGGAGAGAATTAAATTAAGTGAAATCTTTATGTCTTACACCCATCTAATTAATTACCTATGAATCATATCAACTCATCTTTCTTTGAAAATGCAGTTCATTGTAAACCAACACTATAGATTTGTAGTTTTACAACCCATGATGAAAAACATCATTGGATAAGGAGCATTTATTCTAATAGGTATGAAGGATCAGTTTTCAAGGAACTTCGACCATACATAGTTTGGTAAGCAGCCAAATTAAAAGCACACCTTTCTTTTATAAATATTTTATTGTCAATTGGACAGTTAAATTTTAGGATCTCAGAGGGTTGATTGATGCACACAGAGGTATTACTCCATTCTAACCCTAAACTGATAGAAATATATTTTGCAACTACAATAACATTTACCTATGATAATTTTAGGTTTTAAACTAGATTTAATTCGTGATGACATGGTAATAAACAGCACTTATGCATTTCCCATCGATTCCTCCATCCTTATAAAGAGGATTTCTACATCTTCTTATATCCACACAAGAATAGGACCACACAACTGTAATGAAGATTTGAATGAAGAGCCACGAGGTTCACGATCGTCATCTCGCTCTTTTGTTTGATGTCTACCGTCGTTCTTTGAAGACGGCACCACAATAGTGGTATCACAATAGCAATGATTAAATGCTATATATCTACGAATATAGAAACTTCTACTTCCACTAATATAGAAATTTCTATATTCATGGTAGAATTGTACGTGTAAATCACTTTTATTTACCCTGCGAAGGAAATACTTAGTTGAGTTTTAGCATACTTTCTATCAATATGAAAATATGTATACATGCCTAACTTGAGGGTTCCATTTAAAAACTTAAATTTTATGACAAGTGGCACTGCAACATAAACCATGGATGAGGGAATGTTCGCAAGAAATTGACTATTGTCCTCTGCACCTTGGACGTTTTTAGTACTGTATGACATAGTTATCTCCCTAAGGTTTTGAACCCTAATACACTTAGGTGGCAGGTGCCGAATTATTTCTCAGTGGCATAACCGTTTCATTCAAGCATTTTTGGCTAGTTCATGAGCAAAAATGATTGAAGCTCGAACATAGGATATTTTTGAGGTATTATCGTATCCTTCTGTGTCCTTATTAATGCCTAAATTATTATTTTAACCATTTTATAAGTTGCTTCTATCATGCCACAAAATACGTATCTATTTTGGCCGCTTCTAATGAAATTCCACAAATTCCTGCTTATTCTTGTACTATCTGAGCATCAATTTTATTGCAGTGAAATATGCACAAAATATTGCAGTGTCTGCGGAAGAACTATTTACAATATAGCTAAGTGAAGATATTACATTATTCTCATAATTTTAAGTTGTCTGCTGCACCAGGCTACACCACGTGACTGGTTACAAGGCTGCTTATTGGCTCAGAAAACTGTTCTGAAAATTCTCATGCACTGAGAAGTAGCCAGCGAGAAAAGAGTCTCTTCCAGATCCGTAATTGCAGTTGCAACTTGCAATGGGGCGAGATCAAGAGCGACAAAAATTTTGCCCAAGATCCTTAATAGCACCCAAGGCACTCAAGAATCATGACCTTGAGGGTATACTGGGCTTATGCCAGCTGTCATATATGTATGAAAGAATGGATATCAGCAGGCAGAAGCCTTTTTGTGTTTGCCTATGTTTTTAGCTTCTATTAGTGAGATATGGCTCCATAAACTTAGGGTTGTGTTTTTCTGATCAGCATAAACTCTTTATTTCTAATATTCAGTGTAAAATACTTTGATTTCAATAGTTTTTGCTGGGCTTGTACTAAAAGTCAGTGGTAGGTACCACATTTAATCAATTGTAAGCCGACTTTTTTTTTAACCTTTTCACCATCTCAGAAATTGCCACTCTGCTTAGAATCGGTGTCAAATAAAATAGAAATTGAATTTATTTCTTCAGAAACGTTATAATGTAAGATATTAGCATTTTAAAGAATACGTAAACTATCTACTATAAAGAAGAATAAAAAAGACCAAATAACTAAGATGAAATAAATTACGTAAATAATAAGAGGCGTGCCAAAGTTGTAATAATTGTGGTGGCAGTGCACGTATTCGTAGGCTTTCACACTCCCCCTCCACTAACCAAAATGTTTCATTGTAGTGTCACCAACTTGACGTATTTTCCGCTAAATCTAGCTTTTTATTTAGATACCATCTGGGGATTAGAAAAATGTAAGCTAAGAGATAGTGGATTTTTCGACATAATTTTCAGCAAATTGATGTTTCAGGTTTTTTAAAAATAATTTTATCATTAAATGTAACAAAATAAGTACTAACAAGTTTATAATGCTAAACATGCAACGTTTTCTCCCGTTTTTCAACTAAATAACGGACGCATCATTCATCAAATAAATAGTATTCTTAAACTACCTTCCTTGTATTTTATAGTCATTACCACTCTCCACTCATTATATTGATAAAGCTATAAAGTTTTCTTTCAATATTGTTTCAGATTTGCAAACATACATAATATATACAAACTCTGGTGTTGGCAACACTGTGTCCTGTGAGTCCTGAGTGAAATATTTCGTTTCGTTGTGAACATCCTCGCGGCAAGTGTAAACTTCTTACATATTTCTTCGCACGTTTTTTTGTTTTTAATTACCCCATGATGGAACGAATGCATTTCTCTGCGAACTTTAAGAGGAACGTTATTGCCTATGCAGAAGAGACATCTAATCTTGCAGCAAAACGGCGCTTTGGAATTGATGAATCAAATGTTAGATGCTGGAGGACAGATAAAGAGAAGTTAATTAAGTGTTCAAGCAAAAGAAAAACATTTGGAGGCCCCAAGCAAGGAGGTTACCATGAATTGAAGGAGATCCTTAATAACTTTGTGATTGATAAATGAAATAACTGTTTGCCAGTGAACTCTGAGATAATATTAACAAAAGCTTGTGAAATTGCTCGAGAACATAAAATCAGTAGAAGCGAGTGTAAATTTAGTCAGCACTGGGTACAGCTGTTTATGAAACAATGGGGACTTGTTCTTCGTCGTCGTACATCAATCACCCAAAAACTGCCAGGATTACGAAGAGAAACTAATTTCTTTCAACGTTATGTTTTGAGAAGGGAGAAGAACTACCTGCTCGGTCAAATTGGAAATGCTGACCAAACTCCTGTGTACTTCTTCATGCCTGCTAACTACACAGTAGAACAGAAAGGCAAAAAAGAGGTAAAAATGCTTACAGCTGGATACGAAAAACAACGTATGAAGGTAATGTTGGCTTGCATGGCAGATGGCTCTAGGCTTCCGCCGTACGTAATATTTAAACGTAAGAATATGCCAAAAAATTAATCATTTCCCAGAAACATGATAGCACGGACAAATGAAAAAGTTTGGATGACAAGAGATATGGTTAAAGAGTGGATTGACATCGTTTGGCAACGTCGTCCAGCAGGGCTATTCCCATTATCGTATGGCCGGGCCATAAGTCGAAATCGACCATAACTACGGCCTCGGGACATACGTATGGCTTCGAGCAATTCCCATCCGAGCAAAAGGCCATAAGTCGGGCGGTACGTATGGCCCGAAGGCCGTAGTATTATGACCTGCCTCGGAGGCTGACATAAGACGGGCCATACGAAAAGAGTTGCCCACTTCGGAGTTATAAATTGATTTTGCGCATCAATTATTGATCTTGTTCTGTTATAAATATACCAGATCATTGACCTAAGTTAGCAAAATGACGAAAAATAAGGTTTCTCTAATTTATAGCCACGCATAGCGAAGTTATCAATTGCAATCTAAGTAACATTCTTTTTCACATTTACCACAATGCATCATTTGTGCATCTATTCCTGAATTTTGCCCCTTTCCCTAATAAATCTCTTTAGGAACTTTGTTCCGTCTCCAATACTTTCAACGAGGGCAGTTTTTCGGGGAAGTAATATGCTGCCAGGGACAAGATGTTTCTGTCACAACGCCAAATTGATGAGAAGGGAGAATACGACCGTCGGGTGGCCAATCAAGCTCATAATATCTGGTCCTGTAGGTCAAGATTATTTATTCGATATGCCGAAGTGAGACGACACCGTAATTGTTTAAGAAAAAAGCATCTAAAAATCTTAGAAATAGCATGTTGCGATATGTAACTCGTGTGAAGCGACAATCGATGAAGGGATCGTGATAGTCCAGTGGATAAGGTGCTCGCCTACGGTCGGGGTGATCATGCGATCGATTCCTGATCACTGACGGTATTTTTTTAGGTTTTTATTGCTTTAATTTTTATATACTTAGTTCTTATCATGGTGACTTCACTGAAAAATATTCTTAGGCAATTTAAAAAATAATTAAGGAGTTGTTAACAGGGTAGGGATTGGAGCAAGGGCGGTTATATATTTCTTTTTTTATACTAAAAGATATATTGTTAATTATTGCGATTGTAAATTATCATACCTAGGGATGGAGACAAAATAATGGCATTGTAATAAATGATTGGGTGTGAAATCCACCCTAAACACTTCCATGCTTATGCTTCCATTGGGAATGTAATGCTAGGGATTGGGAACATATAGGATGAAGGGTGGATAGAAACCCGGCATCAGCATTAGCCTAGTATTTACGAATGGTGCCAAGGGGACCACGATTTAACTGGTTTAACGTCCCATCTGAAGGACGGTGTACTGCACCATGTTGTAATCCACATTACGCGCAAGGATCAGAATGAATTTCGGAATGCTCTGCAATTCATACACGAGAATAGGACATGGAAGGCCAGTACACTACCTAACCACTTATGTTACATCTGTATTTATCATTTTCATGATTCAGGATGATAGTCATCGTAGAACAAACATCATATACATTGAATCTCGCAAAGCACGTCGTAGAAGCACGCAAAGCACAATGATTGTCGGCACCTCGAGCAAATGGAGAACGCGTTCTTCGAACACCTTATTAATGGATTTAAATAGCACTAAATGTCATGAAGAAAAAATTAACAACGGGTAACTTACTCCGCTCCTTCCATTTTCAGATATTTTCCGGTCAACAAAAATTCCACAACGTTTGTCTAGGTTTGTTTACATAGAGCTCTATGTTTGTTTACCATGATTTTCGCCATTGTGCTTTGCGATCGTCTGTTTTTTTTCGATATACTTCCAGTAACTGCCGCAAAAATGATATTTTCAGTAGCGCTGGTAGTGATTTCAAAGCATTTCAACGTACTGTACCGCAAAAGATTCTCATACTCACCAGTGAAATCGGCGTTAAGACTTATGGCCGAGCCATACGATATGGCCCCTCGAGATGGGAATCGACGTAGGCCGTAATTTCGGGTCAGGCCATACGAAACTTACGGCCGGCCATACGTATGGCCCCGAAAATGAGAATAGCCCTGCAGGTGCGCTCTTACGGCAGCCCAACCTTTTACTTCTTGATGCCTATGCAGGCCACCAAAATGATAATACAAATAAAAGTTCCATCAATGTGGCACTGATTTGGCTATAATTCCACATGAACTGACTTCTTTATTGTCGCCGCTCGATGTTTGTATTTACAAACCTTTTAAACACAAAATGACTACGCGGACTGCAGGTTGAACAGTAAAGACCATATGCTTACACCTTCTGGACGTGTTAAAAGAGCAAGCCTGTCTGAGATTACATCCTGGGTTGCTGCTGCATGGAATGACATTCCGAGGGATCTGATTGTACGTTCATTCAAAAAGTGTTCCATTACAAACTCGCTTGATGGCACAGAGGATAACATTTTGTGGGATGAGGAGAGTGAAAAAGAGTCATCGTGTGAAGATGAAGTGACGTCCGATGAAGAAGAAGAAGAGAAGAGATTTAAGAAAATGCATTTTTTTATAAATTTGTCAAATTCTTAAATTTTAGTAAAAAAGTATGTTAATGACCTTGCAATTTCAGTTTTTAATCTTTATTTAATTACAAACTGAAAATCGGCTTGCTTAGAATCAGTGTCAGCTTACAATCTATTAAATATGGTACTTCTGAGGCATGACTGAGGGAGCCTTTCTAATACTGAATGATACATACTGAATGATGTAATAATGAAGTGTATCAAATGAATAAACAACGCATCTGGCTGCCTGAAATTTTTCTGCAAAATAAGTAAAAAATGTCATTTAACAATACGATGGATAAAAAAAAGAAATTTAAAAAATTGATGCATAATTGGACATCATGAGTGTGACCCAAAAGAAAAGATGATAGCCATAGGAGTACTGAAGATGTAGCAATTATCAGTCACTTAAAATTTTCCAATTGGGTCTTCCCCTGTATGTATTAGGTAATGTGCAACAGCAGCACTCAACTACGGCTATATATTTTTCTAACACAAAACCTTCGGGTAATGTTTTAAACCACTAGTGATGAATAATTTCTCAGCCACACTCTAATTTTTATGCATCGTTTAGGGTCTACTAATTCTTAGTATCACATCAAATGAATCAGCAATCTTTCAGTTTTTACACCATAATAACTCAGCAACTTCAGATTTCTGATGGTAATATGATGCTTTCTATTCCTCCAATTCACTAATATTCAAACCCCTTCAATATCTTGTGCATGACTGTCCAACTCTGGACCTACGATGTTATAACGATAAGTGTAGCTTGAATTGCAGCAAACCATTAAAATCATTAGAGCTCCATGAACTGAAAAAAATCTATGAAAGCTTTGACAGGTCTAGCACCTACTCAGTGATGTAAAGAATGAAGGCCATGCCCTTGAATGGATCCTCATGCTAGATGGAGCATTCTTGTGCTATATTTTCCATGCAGGTTGCAGGAAAATGCAGGATTTTCATAGAATTGTTTACAGGTTGACTACTATATTCAACAGTTTTGCTTGCAAATACACCATATCATTTTCTGGGGTTAATCCTCTAAGGCCTTGGTCATTTTCAGGATTCAGAAAAGAGCCATTCGGTTCATGACTTTTTCTAAACACAACGCCCCATGCCGTCCCCTGTTCAAAAAATTGGATATATTACCACTGCCATGTGTATATATTTTTCATGTGCTTGTAAATACATAACGAAATCTTTCTCAGTATGTTAAGAACTGTGATATTCACCATTATTCTACGAGACAGATTGATCAGCTGCACGTCTTATATGTACGAACTTGTAATGCAGGTGCTGGTCCAAATTGTATGGGCCTTCAACTCTACAATAAACTGCCAGCTGAGCTTAAGGCTCAAAAAAGTGTAGCTGCATTTAAGACTAATCTACTAAGGTATCTGAAATCAAAAATGTTTTATTCCATTGATGAATTTTTTAACAATGTTTGACATGTGTCCTGTATCCACTGTATGTATTTAATTTCTTTAACCTGACGTGTCCTATATCAGTGTAACCTTTGTAACGACTTGATCTCTGGACAAATAAAACATTATTATTATTATTACAGTAAGAAATATTGAAAATACTATGCAAAAACAAGGAAATTTCGCTCACAGAGCCAAAATATGGCATTGTGCAATCATTAATTCTAGAAACTATTTAAAATCAAGAGTTTGTCATTGAAATTCCTTTCTTCCTGGCTGGACCTTCATGCCACTGCACAAAATCGTGAGCTACATAAATCAAAGGTAGGTAAAATCAAGGTTGTATTGTACTAAATTTACACTTGGGTCTTTGCACCACTTAGCTGAGTAGACCTAGAGATGGGAAAATTACCATAATTTTCATCTGAGGTAAATTAACACGGTAAATTACAGTAATTTTCGAAAATTACCATAATTTTCCAGCATTTTTTAGGTTTAAGCATTTAACAGAAAATGTAGAGTTAAATAAGAAATCCAATGGAAATAGGAAGGGAATAACGATGTTCAAACCATACTTAATACAACATTAACCAGTTAGAAATTTTTACAATTGTAAAAAGAACTATGGCAGCAACACGCAATCTGGCTTTCTTTAGTCAAAGTATGAGAAATTTTGAAGAAGAATATTCTACTAATAATTACTCATTAATGTAATAATTTAAGTAAAATATGCCAAAAATGGGTTGTACATGCCTCAATTTATAATTAAACACGTCCAAAAGGTGGACTTGGCTTAAAAGAACATGTTGGGAATACATCTGTAATAAAAATTATCTCAAACATAGGTGAATTATCTAGATAATTATGGTAATTGTCAAGGGGTGAGGTAAATTACGAAAAATACCATGGTAATTTATGAAAATTACCGCGGTAATTTTTAAAGTGGCCCATCTCTAAGTAGACCCTCATGCTAGCTGATTTTTTTTAATTTGGGATTTTCCACACTGCAGCAGTTTCCCTCATCAAACTCCACACATCCATCTTTCATGAGCAAAATAGCTCGCTGAATAAAATGGTTTATGTTGATAAGAAATAATGGTAGTTACCTTGCTTTCAGGGTTATCCACAATGACAAACACAGTGAAAATTCCAGAGTCTTGAGCTCTGCGGACAGCATGCTTTACTTTATCATTGCCTTCATTCCAAACACCTCTTCCATCTGACACTATGACTAACAATTGTGCCACACTCACGCCCAGAGCACAAGAGGTTTTACTTCTGCAAAGCAGCGATATAGCTGTATCCATGAGATTACCAATTAAAGTCTTTTTCTGGTCAAAGGAGAACTGCTGCAATAGACTGAAAGCAAAATAAGATTCTTAATAGCATGGAAATAAAAAATTCCATCACTTTAAATCAATGATAATGAAGATCTGGTACTTTCTCGGCATTTGGCTACATAAATTATTCTCGGGTTTCCCAATCAGTCAAGGGATCCATTCTGGCAGACATTTCAATGCTCCTTTGAAAATTCAATGGAACCCTCAATTCAGAGGAAGACCCAAAAAAAATGGAGCATTAATAATATGTTTACTTGCTACAACATAGCATTTGAATTCAGAACTTATTCCTGAGTGAAAAAATCATGAATTAGGTTTCTGAGTCAAAAATTAGGGTTTATTACAAAGAATTCAAAGTAACCCTCATCAACTCAGGCTAGAGGGAGCACTGCTGATGAAAATGCACCTGCCAATCATGTACATAATAGTAAATGACCACTACATTATGTGACCAGCATTTTATAATTGTTTATCATGCAAATTTCATAAAATAAAATAAGTTTTATTCAAATGAGTAGCTACTCCAAGAGAAGAGTTCACACCAACAATACTATCCAGTATCACCAATTAATAAGATGATTAAATTGGAGACTTAGATTATTATTAGAGGTAAAATTAGATGATAATAACTATCGAGAAAAATCAAGAGGATGGTCACAAGTATGAGGGAAGGGGCTATTTTTTCATTTACCCATTGCAATCACCCTCCCTCCTTGGTCACTCATACCCTTAACTGTGACCTCCACATTAGAGTTATTATTATGTACTATGTTCCTACTCATTTTATAAAAGAAAAACTTAAACCAAAGTTTTATAAGACACTTTATGAAACTAAGGACTCACAATTAAACTACAGGAAAAGAGCTCACTGTTTAAAGCTATTACTAACATACCTGGCTCCACTTAGCTCACTAAATGGCTCACTCAAGGGATGTAAAACTTTCACTACTTCACCAAAACTAAGCACACCCAGTTGACCTGCTTCAAGCAGAGTTAAAGCTCTTGAAACAAGAGCAAGGGACTCAAAAGCCAACTGAAAAAAATTAAATTATTATTAACCATATTGCAGTTGGAAATAATTAATCTCTAGTCAGAAAATGCTGATAGCAAAGAATAGCAATACATGAGATGTAAGAAAACCATATTTGCCCTCTTGGTCATCTCTTTAACAGCAAAAAACTAAAATTAAGAACTATCTCACCTCTTTCGAATGGTTGTCAGCCATGCTTGAAGAGTCATCTATAGCTAACACTATCTGATACTCTCGTTTTGATGGTTTGGTCCTCCTCAGCCAAATTTTATCCTTTCTGAATTCACTAGCAATGTATGAGATCACCTAAAGATTAAAAAAATATTTCACAATAACAACAGTGGAATTCTGATTTCACAAGGTATTTATATATGTTGACATGGACATATTATGTAAATAGCAAAGTGATAAAAGTTCAAGCAAAATGAAACAATAGATAACAGTGGCTATGTTTCATGGTTTTAAGCTCAGCTATGTGGAAGTTGAATTTCACAAATGAAAAAGCACCACATATTTTCGTGTACGATGCGCACCTTTTTCCCCTTATATCAACGTCAAAAAATGGGGTGCACGTCATACAAGAGGATGCGCGGCTTACTCGAGGATTTCTATTTGGAATGGTATTTATGAATATCCAAAGAAAAATGACGGCCAAAAACGTCCCTAATACTTTATTACAATTTCGTGTCATTTTGATGAAAATTAAGAATCTGTAATTATTAATACAAAAATATTCGTACAAAGTGAGCTTCCACCGAGATTTGGGCCGAAGTTGATTACATTGAAACAAAAAACAAGGAATCAGCAAGTTCTCGGCCAAGATCAATTTGTTGCCTTTCCATTACTCGGCCCGCCAGATGAAATTCCGAGATGCATATTCTGTTCCGCGTAGAGTTATACTTCAGTTCACCCCATGTGCATAGTGCACAAGGCTTGGTGACCATCAATTAATACAGATAATTCATTGTTTCTTCAGTGATTTTAGTGAAATTTATCAAAATGATCAGAGATAAAAGACTACGTTTATTCAGTGTTCACGAGAAACTAGAGATTATATGAGAAGTGGAAGATATCGAAAATCGTGCAGCTGGACCTAAATATGACGTGCTGGAATCTTGCGTACGAGACAGGAGGAAGAAAAATGATACTTCTTTCTAGTTACATTAAGCAAATAGTATTTAGAGGGAAATCTACAAAATATCATGGCACTGAGGAACAACTTTCAGCATATTTGTGTTTTCCTTGACGACGGAAATGTGCCAGATGAAAGCCGTGTAGATATTGAGAGAGCTTGGTGTACACTTCAATGAATTTAAGGGTAGTAGGGGTTGAATGCTGAGATTTTTAATAGGAATGGCAATAAGAAGGAAATCAATTATATCACAGCGCTTACCTGAAGTATATGAAGAAGAGCTGGTGAGATTTTAGAGATACCTACGTCATCAACCTTAGAAATACGTATTCCTATATGTCAGGGCGAATCGGGAATGCAGATTAGACACTTGTTTACTTTAAAATGCCATATGATACTACAGTGAATGATGCTGGAACAAAAACAGTTCAAGTGCGTACAGCTGGTGCAGAGAAACAACGTTGTACCATCATGCTAACAATATTGGTGGCTGGAAAAAAGCTTCCGCCATGCATAATATTTAAACGGAAAACTCTCCAAAAAATGTTAATTTCCCAGCAGGAATTGTGGTAAGGTTGTAAGAAAAGGGTTGGATGAATAATTATCTTGTTCTGGACTGGATTAAGTGTGTGTTGGAGCGTCATCCAGGTGCTCTTCTTCAACTCCGTAGTATGCAACTGCAGGACAGTTTTCGCAGCCATCTTACGGACGACGTGAAGAAACGCTTAAAAGAGGGAAAGACTGAGCAAGTGATAATTAAATAAGGAATGAATTATATGCTTCAACCACTCGATATTTACATCAATCGTCCCTTCAAGTCTCGTCTGAAGAGGATGTATTCAGAATGGATGGCAAGTGCCATTCATGAAACAACACCGGCAGGATGAATGAACAGGAAAAGAAGGCTGGTCTAGTTCAGATATGTCATTGGATTATTACCTCATGGAATTTAACTAAAGAGGACTTGATCGTTTGGAATTTTAAGAAATGCTGCACTTCCAACAAATGTGAAGGTAGTGAAGATAGTATGACTTGTGACAGCGGTGAGGATGAAGGGAGTTCTGCTAGCGACGATTGTAGCACTGACGAAAATTAAAAGTTAGTATCCAATCTTCTTTGTTTTCTACACATTCTTTGCCTTTTTCACTTTGTTGGAATTTGAAATCGATATCAATTGCATCCTTTGAAGATGCATTTTCAAGACGATCATTAATGTTGCTTTCCTGTTAATGGTGGCCATAGTCACGATAAAGAACATTGACGCTATATCATTAAATTTTTTATTTTGATCTATTGTTCTAGGTACTGATTTTATGTAAAAAAACAGAATACTGTTCCATTGTAATCAGAATATGTTGCTACTTTTCCCATGAAGAATACATAGTATTTTTCCAATTTTTTCAAAAATATTTTTTTCCCAAAACCCATTGCCCAAAAACAAGGTGCACGTCTTACACGGGGGCGTGTGGTACACGAGAATATACAGTAACTTGGTTTCCTTCCACAGATTTATTTTCCAGGTACGATAGATGAAAAGAAGTCAGAGAATGTTAAAGAATCAACTGAATAATGATAATGATTAATATCTACAATATTATCTGGAGAGAGGGTCGCAACCATACATATCCCACCATAAAATAGCAAATCTCTTATCATATAGTAATAAATGAATGCAGTGACTATGAGAGCTTGATTCAATTACTATGGAATAATAAGAATTACCTTTCTCATATTGATTCGGCGTCCAGTCCTATAATCTCCTTTAAGTCTGGATGCTTGAGTTGGTTCCAAAACAAGTCTGAGTTGCTCACTCAAGTCCCTCGACAAGCCCTCTGTGAGAGCAACAAAATTATCCCAAGTGTGCAGAGCTTCATCGCTAGCAGGAGGCTACAAAACATAAAAGAGAAGAATAAGAATCAATAGTATTCATGAATAACATTGACAGTTTCAGATGAGATATACATAGTGGTAGGTTAACACGTTCCGTGCTCATGACGTAACGTCTACGTCATGGCAGTCGCTACCGAGTGACTGAGGACGTAAGGGCTACGTCATGATTCCCTCTAACGGTATATTCCGCCCCGAGCGCCAGCCGCCTGCGTAAGGGTATGGGAGAGGGTCAGTTACCAGTCTTCGCCTATTTGCCGTGCGGAAAGGTCGGAAAAAATTTTTTTTTTTTTCGTTTTTTTCTGTGTATTCGTGCTGTACCTGGTTTTGCTCTGCTAGCACGCCTTTGGAGGTGAGTTATCTTTATCTATTTAATTATTACTTTCATTTTACAATGCGGAAAACAGTAATATCTACTTTCAATTGTTTTTATAACTTTTTTTTAAATGTTTACAGATCTTCATCGCGAAGTTAAAAATAGATCCTTTTGCGGTTGACGAGGATAAGAAAGATAGTTTATAGCAAGGTATTATAACTTTCTTTAAAACTTTACACCAATGGTTCAACGTATATTTATTTAATTTAGTTTGCGAGAAGGAATGGAAATATTTATCACATATTGTCTTTTTTATTTTTAGTGTTAATTGACGATAAAAACGATATCTTGTTTGGCTGGTTGCCTAATTTTGGACTGATTCAAGGTATGTGTAATTCATTTCTTACGATAAATAATAAACGCTTTCTTTCTCATTTCTTTTAAGTTTCCGAGTGAATTTCATTTTATAAGATATCATCGTAAAATTTGTTTTTATAACTCAGATTATTTTCTGCTACACTTGAACTAATTTATCATATTTGAATAATTTCTAAAATAACTTTAGTGGAGTCCTTGTTCTACATTGCAATGTAGTTTTTCCTATTCATATTTTATTCACACTTGCTAGCTTATCGTATCCATAGCTTCACTCATATTTGTAGTAGAGGCTAATTACTTAAAAATGTATTATTGTTTTCCGTAATATTCGAAACCCTTACAACCATTATATTTTACTTGCTCCGTAGCAAAAAAAATGCCTAAGAGAACTGCCTCCCCTCGGCCATCCACATCTCGCGGCAGCGTAGAAAAATTGTCCCGGCCCGAGGATATTTACGCGGCATTTAGCGAAATGTCAGAGGAAGACTCCGACATGGACATTTTTGCCAGTGCCTCCGAGGGTAGTAGCTCGGAGGCGGATTACGGCGACCACCCCGAAGAAAACGGCGAAGCCCTTGCGGGACCCACAGCTGCACTCCTTGCACCGCTATCCCCTACCCCTTCGGCTCCCGGACAATGGACATGCAATAAACCCGCCATACCCAAAATTCCCTTCTCCTTGACTCCTGGCCTCAAAGTGCCGAAACCTTCCTCCTCCCTCCCTTTGGATTATTTCCGACTACTTCTGACTGATGAGACCGTAGAACTAATAGTCACTCAAACTAACCGCTTTGCAGAATCGATCATGCTGAGCAATGTGTCCTGAAGCAAGAATTACCAGATGGAAAGATATAAACAAAGAAGAATTTTACCGCTTTTTAGGCCTTATTTTTCATACCGGAATTATCAAAATTGCCCGTATCCCACATTATTGGAAAACTCATCCTTTATATGATTTGCATTGCTTCAGGAGACACATGTCGCATGATCGATTCATGGCAATTCTCCAAGCCCTTCACTTCAACGAGAACCCAGATGCCTCTGACACCCCTCCGACAGACAGACTATTCAAAATCAGGCCCCTTATTGACACATTCAATGAAACAATGGACAAAGTGGTGACCCCCTCACGTGACTTGAGTTTGGATGAGTCCATGGTTCCATGGAGAGGTAGGCTGGGATTTTGTCAGTATATGAAAGTAAAGCGCCACAGGTATGGAATAAAGGTATATATGTTGACGGAGGCAAAAGGTTTGGCGCTGCAGGTCCTCGTATACCAAGGGTCTTCCGACTCAGAAGTGTCTGGAAAAGGGCACTCGGAGAAGGTGGTTAGAAAATTAATGGAAAAACATTTTGATTGTGGCCACTCCATATATATGGACAACTATTACAGCAGTGTAGCCACTTCCGGATTCCTTCTGAGTCGGAAAACTTACGTGACGGGGACACTGCGGCGGGACAGGAAAGGTATTCCTCCTGTGGTGCTTTCCCAGAAATTAAAGAAAGGTGAGGTGGTGGAGGCCTTCTCTGAGGATGGAATCTGTATTCTAATGTGGAAGGATAAGAGGGAAGTGCTGATGATCAGCACTGAATTCAGTGCACAAATGGTTGATGCCACGAATAGACGAGGGCGTACGTCAAAAAAGCCACAGGCGGTGGTTGAATACAACAATTACATGAGTGGCATCGATCATCTGGATCAAATGATGTCTTACTATCCCATTGAAAGGAAATCCATCAAATGGTACAAAAAATTGGGCCTCCACCTACTGAACTTACTGTTACTGAACAGTTACTTTTTATTTATAGAAAATGTTAGGAAAATTCCTCTCATCGACTTTTGGCTTCAAATTATAGAATCTCTTTTGGCTATATATCGAACTCCGACTCCTTTGGAAAGACACCCGTTATCCCAGCCCGCCTCATCCAAAACCAAGGGCTTATCTGACCATTTCCCCCGACAGTATGACAAAGACGAAAGACAGAAAAGACGAAAGCAGAAGCGGTGTAGGGAGTGCTTCAAAAAGAATGTCCGCAAGGACACGTCGTTTTACTGCCCCGCCTGCCCGGATGAGCCGGGATTGTGTCTACAGTGTTTTCAAGAATATCACAAACTTTTATTATGTTAAAATTTGGACACGTCTGGAGAAATTTTTTAATGTTTCTTTTTTTTTATTTTTCATAAGATTATATTTGCCTTAAAAATAGTATTAAATTATGTCAGTGTAAATAAAAAAATTACAAATCATGTTTATACGCTGTTAATTTTCATTTTGTAATATGGTAAACTTAATTAAAATAATTCTTTGTTTATTCAAATTTTTCCTTTTGTTTACATACCTTTGTATTATGAAATCTTTTCGAGAGGATATCATATCGCCAAGTCGTACTATCCATTGTAGGGAACAACACTTTTGCGGGAAATATTGGTAGCACTCGTAATATTTATTTTAGTGCAATAAAACTTGTACCAATAATGTAAAATTGTATCAATATGTATCATTTCCTGACTAACAAATTAATTTCGGCTTTATAATTATTCTTAGAGAGTTTTTCACGAATACACGAATGGGCTTTCACCGCAGTACTGACCAAGTGCGAAGGAATAGCGGAAAGAAATATGTGTATTGCGGGAAGGTATCAGAAAATGGGACAGGATACTAACAACATTTTAATTTCAAATAAATAAAAATATTAGGGATTATTTAAAAAAAAGAAGGGAAACATGGTCCTGGCATCACATTTCATAAGATCACTTGGTTAAAATCAAAATAAAAATCTAAAAATTTTTGCCAAAAAGTCAGTCACAGAGCATTTCCTCTAAAATATGGTGAGCACGGAATGTGTTAAATGTGGTTAAAATGAATTATCACTTTTCAACAAAAATTCATTCACGCAATGTGTTTTGGCTTACTTAGCCATCATGAGGTGACTGAAAACTTTCTGTCGTTCTCTCTCTCCCTCCACTTTCCCACCATATAAAAGGAACTAAATTATGGTAAGTTTCCAGTCACGTGATGATGGCTAAGTAAGCCAAAACACATTGCGTGAATAAAGTTACTTCAAGGAAAAGAGCTAATTAATTTTAACAAAATAGTGTAAGGAGCTAATAAAATCTGAATAATCTTCATAACATTTACAGATACATACTGCAGTGAAACCTCGTAATTGCTTTATCGGAAATTACATTTTCTCGCAATTTACACCACTTTTGCAAAGTCCCATTCAATTTCCTTTGCTCCCAACGTATGCAGAACCCCGAATTTAGACTTTACATTTTTCAGTTTTACCGCAATTTGCACCAAAACGTACTCTTTCAAGTAATAAAATTCACTTCTTAAGTCCATTGCTCATGCATATCATCCTTTTTAAAACACTTTTTGACTTTGTCTTGTAAATATAGGTGGAAAAAATGCAAAAGAGAGCAGCAATAGGACCTGTTTTAAGGAAGAATTTGAATGCGGTGGGAATAGTATACAGCGACACTAGTAACAGAAATTTGAACTACATCAACTTGTAATCTGCCAGACATGGTTCAAACTATGAAATGAAGTGTGGTCCATTTTATGCCAGGCATTTTCAATCCAGTTAGTTTCTTCTATAATATCATTCTTTTACTGTTTCTGTGCATAAAAATGATAATAAATATCTGGTATTAATTTCATAAATTGCAGAAAGATAGTACTTTTCCAGCAAATCTGTTGATGCCCCTGATGACGAGGGCCGTGTCGGACATCGAAACGCCAGAAAACATGGAACCTTTCGCCCGTTTGGACACCCCAAAAGCTTTAATTTGCAATTAATAATTTTTAGAAAAAATATATTTGATATTATAATGAGGAAAATTTGAGCATAGCGAAATAAAAATGAAACTACAAAACATTTTCATGACTCAAAACTCCTTGCCACGGCCGATTGACTAATGCGATTGGCGATCAGTTGTTTCATCGTTTTTGATGCTATCGTCGCGTCGGGAGTTAAGAAATTAAGGTTAATTTCAATGGAGCAGTTTAGTCTGCTTCATCCACATTGCGGTTTCAGGAGGCTGGTGAGGATAAACTTCTACTTTTTCTGCAACTGATAGAATAGTGCTGTCACTTTGCACTGCTGGCATTGCTCCGGCCGTTCAGATCGGACATGGTCATAATATCTGTGCGTACGCAGCAAAGAATTTTAATGAAGTTTCTTGCACCTTACAGCCAGAGAATAAGCAATAAAGCATAATATATGTAAGCATGGCTAAATGTGCACGCCATGAAGTAGAGTAGCCACGCCAAGTCACTAAACTAAAAGTAGCAGTTTCTCAGCCAACAGTGAGGACTTCAAACTGCAATGTACATAACTTAATCGTATAAATCGTTTAGATTGCATGTACAATTATTTTTTAATGAAATTACTGTGAAATACTTTTAGTTACCTATATTAAATTCCAGCAATTAAAGGAAATATTTTAATAAAGTGCAGATTCAAAATCTCTTAAAACAATGTTTTTGATTAAGATATTTTGATTTCTCGGAATATGTATATGAGGTTGTTTTCGTAACACTGCCGGACTATAGCGTGCTCCTGGATTACCGGATTATGGGTGCTTGACTGTAATTTAACCTGCGGGGGAGTATTAATTTTTTATCTAAGTAGAAACTATGAAGAATGAAAATGAATTCTTATCCAGATATGATGAAAAATGAAAGAACTGGTGGACAACTGAGATCATTTGCACTGCCTCTCGATTCCAGAGTTATAACTATGATAGGCAAGACACAGTGTGTGCTGTTCTAACTCTAAGAAATTACTTAGTAGGTAGTGATTGCTGTGAGCAAATGCTTGAGGAACTGCAACAAATTGAAAATAAAGTGCATACGCATATTTATAGGCCGAGGAAGTCCAAGCAGTAGAAAACATCAATTAAAAAAAAATAATCATGCTATATTCATTAGATAGTTTCAATGGTTGGTAACAACAAATATAATGTAAATCGCCCTGCCATCTTCATCCTTTCTTTATTTTCAATTTTCTATATTGAAAATTGATTCAATATGAAAAGAATATTCGTCTAAGATGTTTAATGTATTTTTTCATCAAATATAAATAAATGAGAAGTGCTAGTTCAAGGAATAAATTATAACACTGCTCTTTTTCAGTTTATCAGTGTTTCTTATTTTTACCAAAACTCCAGTAGAAGAACATGGCTGCATACGTGAAAATTCTACTTTTCCCACAGTTTGCATTTTCCCACAATATACACTTTTTTTTCTAGGGTCCCTGGAAAAGTGTAATTTAGGGGTTTTACTGTATTTAAAAACCAAGGTAATGAAAATGTCTAAATACATCGATGCAATTCACTACAACAACTACACTGAGTCACTGTGTTGACAAGTACCATATTTCCTAGTCCATAGGATGCGCTGGACCATAAGATTTTGATTCAGATTTTTTGGGTCAGATTTTAGAAGGAAAAAAATGTAATCAATATTTGTTAAAGTTAACAATTAATAGGAAGAAAATGGGATTGCTACTTTTAAAAAATGCATGTTTAATACAGATATATAAGCTATTTGTCATAAGACCTCACAAACAAATGAATGATGGAGAGTGCATATTTATCTTGCTGCAGTAACACAGTCTGTAGTAGTAGAGATATGCCCAACTTCAATGGCATTGAAAAATTGGATGCATGAAAACATAGCTTTACTCTCAGTTCATAAGATGCAGGCCCACTTTAGGAAATGCTATCAAGCGAAAAATGCATCTTATAGGTGGGAAATACAACAAGGCCAAGTAGTGGTTCGATTTTCTTAGTTTGTTTACAAAGTCAAAGCATCAGCTAAAATATATCAGCAAGTCGAAGTGGGGTAAACATACCTGACTCCACTCTGCCAATTGATTTTGTAGCTGAAGTCGAAGCTCTTCAGGGTTGGCTGTCTCTGTACCTTGTTCATGCTCCAGCGCATGGATTTGAGTATGAAAAAATGTATCCGTCCCTCTGGCCACTCCGTGCGTGGCCACCACTTCTCCTTCCACTTCTGCACCACCTTCTGTAATCCTCTCCCCATCCCTCTTATTCTTGGCCTCTTTCCTTTTCTTCTTTTCCCCTCCAGTCTCTTCTGCGCTCTCCACAGAATCTTCTATAACAGGAGTATCTTCTTCTGAAACCACTGGTTCATCTAAATGAGGCATATCACAAGGAAATAATAAGAATTATGTGCCATAAAATGAGGATATCAAATGAGCTTAACGGATGAAATGGTCCAAATATTCAGTCTGAGATATTAATGGAGCTGCAATTCAACCCAACAAAAACTAATGATGAGCTACATATCTGCAGAGCCAACATTAACCAAGCATGAGCCTTCATCACTAATTGCAATAAATTAGCATAGAGGAAAAAAGAGTAATGCTCTGATAAGTAAATCAAATTACAGTATTTGACAGCATATAAGCACCTTTAAGACACCTTTTTTTCCAAAATTAGGGCTAAAAAATCACTCCCAGGTCTAATATGTGATGCAGTTTAAAACTGTGACTCCAATAAAGGCCGGGTTTCGAATGAAATGAATGATAAGGAGACAACAACCACACTTTCCTTTTAACAGAAACATGGATTCCCATTTCTTAGCGCAGTATAACTTTGCCCATATTAAAAAAAATTAATCCATGTTTTGACCCAAATAACTCCTTTATTAAAGACAAACAAAACAGCACCAGGCTAAATTTTACTGAATACTCATGATGCAGGTCTCTGCTTAAAATGTACCTATGGCCTTACATTTGTGGCGCAAAACCACGACACGATGGAGCAACAAAAATGACTAGGTGAAAACTTCGTAACTTCTGTGGCGTGAAAAAAGTGATATTTGACAAGGTGCTCTAGGTTAGTTGTATATTTTTCTGCAGCTCTAAACTATGTTTTTCAATTGCAAATAGAAAAATGTTTGGTCTTTCCGTCAAACACAATAAAAACGTAAAGCATAATGGTCTGCGGCACATTCCTCGGCTTTGGAAGTGGCACATTTGGAGATAATGAGGGCAGTGTGTACATGCATCAAGCACTGAATTTTAAATGAAACTTTCCGTGATTAATAACCATAAAATCTCTCCTGATGTACATTATTAAGACGAGATGAATTTTCACACAAATTATCAACATTTTGTTGTAAAATTACGTCGAGATGCTAAAATTTCAAGACGAGATTTTACTGTAATTTAGAGTTTACTGCAATGTGGCACACATGTCACCCATACAACCAGGGTTCAAATCTTTTTTGAAGGATTCGATTAAATTTCATATCCTTGGATCTGATAGGATATCACTGAAAACTCAAATCCTGACCACATCACTACATAAAATGCCACAGTGTAGCTTGAATACCAAGGGAATAATATATTATGATTAGACATCAAGCATGGCAAGGTGCAAAAATACTCCTCTGGATAAGGAAGAGAAACAGCTTAATCAAGGTAAAAAATAGGTACAATTACTCAGCAAAAACAAACAATTGATAATTTATACCTTCTAGCACTGCCATGTCTTCTTCATTTTCATCAGGTTTATCGGCATCATCTTCATTCAAATTAGGTACTGGCTGTGTCTCTGTTTGTTCCTATAATTAAAGATATTCAAATTTAAAATGCTAAACACAGTAAATGTTCGCAGCAGGAAGCTGGCTGTTGCTGTCAAAACATTAGCAACAGCCACCTTTGAGCCCTGGCAGGAAACCCAAGAAAATTTCACTACCCTAAATGTTTTCCAATTTCTTGATTTTAATTAAATTTTCCACAACTTTACCTGCTCTAAAAGAGGATGATTCCACAAAGATTAACAATGTGCTATGGTAGAAAGGAAATTTTACAAGCTTAACCTTACATATTTGTATCAGGAAGCACATTTATAGGTTAACATGTTTTACTGACTTTCTTTATACCCATTCTCAAATACACTGGCTTTTCTTTTAGCCCATGAAACTGTGAACAACTGGTCCAAGAAATAACAACAAGTCAAATTAGCCTCAACAGCAACTTAGCCTAATGGCTACATGATTCTGTGACAAACTCACAATTCTCAACAAAAGATTCTATGGTTACTGATATTCCCTGAAGTACGCTAAAGCATCTATTTTACATTTACAAAGCAGCACTCAGAACATTCCTCAGCCTTCAACCTTCATGTAACATCACTGTCAATTTAAAGAGCACAAAGACAAAACAAAAATCACTCTAGCCTTAAATGAATGAGGAATAAAAGTTCAGAATTGGAAAATTTCTATCTAACACTGATATCCCTGAGTAATGAGTATAGCAGGCTGACTATCTTAACAGAGCTAGTCCTTTTACTGCCAGAGAATTCCACATTGGTAGTGCTAAGACTATAAAGTCTGTAGGATAGTTCTGCAAAAATGAAAAATAAGCAATACCTTTAATAATTTCAAAGGTTCCAGGCTTAACACAGAGGAAATTCATTTTTAAGTGAACATGAAAAAAATGTTGAAAATCAGTGGAAAGAAACGTATTTTTTTCTCTCTCACTTAAGAAACACCCTACCGCACACCTCATACAAAATATTTATTGGAAACAAAATACATTCATTTTTGAAAAATGAGAGCACTGTTTAATTTTAAAATTCTAACATAGTTTACTTGCCAGTATTTCTGAACCAGGTAGAAAAACAACCTCCACCACATTTCTAATAATTAATAATGTTTTGCAATGTTCTCAACAAAAAAATGAGAAATACATATATTTTCTTAGAATTGAAGTACAAATAACTGGATTCAATGCAAAAATTAAAAGACAACATCTAAAATATTAATTTCAAGGTATGTATATGCATAATTTAAATTCACCAATGGACAAAGTTTTACGAACGAAAATTATTCAGTAATCATGATTATAATAATATACTTTGTACTAGTCTACAGTTATTTCTTAACCCCTTCCCTGACACATTTTTTTGAGGAAATGGTTCCAAAACGGATCAAATTTTTTTTATAGCATTTGTTAATTATTTATATGTTACAATGATGGGAAAAAAAGTTTATTTTGAGCATTGAGCTTTTATTTATTAATAATTTCAATTTAAATCCTTATTGTTATAAATTGTCTAAAGTGAGAGAGATTCACTTCTACCTCAGCTAGAACAAGTATTTAAGCCAAAATATCTATATTTTTATTGAAAATTCTACAACCCTAACATATATCCAAATCGAGTAGTACAAATTTTAATTATTTTCAGATTTTTTTGTGTGGTAAGTCCTAAAACATGGTGAGAGAGAGCGTTACAACCACAGAGTTACATCGCAATCTGGGCAAAAATATCTGCTTTCCCTTCGAATAATTTTCCTGTGCACATCTCCATTTCTAGTACATAAAAAGCACTTGTGTGTTGGGCTTGCCTTCTTATCATTGGCTAGGATCAGCTCAGAAAAGTGCATTTCTAAAGGACGGAGAGGGCGAGGTGTTGCGGGTGGCCTACCCACGTCAGGAGCTGAAAATTGGGGATGTACTCCTCAATAATTTTTTTCGATGAGGTCAAGTCCATTATTCAAATATGACTTCCTTCCATAACCTGTTCAAAATTTGGTAGATTTTTCAAATTTTATTCAGTTTTGGATTAGTACGTATTCCTGCGACATATTCCTCATTTTTGTGAAGTGTAAATTTTTCCAGATTTTTTTGCAAATCGGCGATATGACATCGTTTCCCAAAAAAATGACGTAACAGAATCCACCGTGTGGTCCAAAAATGCTCTTTGTCAGGCTTTTTCACAATGCTCTGCAGCATTATTAGCGCCAAGAAACTCTTATTTCAGGAGCACTCACTTCACGCCATTGTTCTCTGGAACCAGAGCGTTTTTCACGAAGACACTGATTAGCATACCAATTTGTCTCATCAGTAATTAGTTACATGAATTCATTGCCGAAGAACAGCTGAAAAAACTGGAGTACACCACCATATTCTTGAACTTCAAAATTGAGTGATGAAGCACTTTCAAAATTGAACCTTGCGGGTGCAAGGAGGGGGAGATTCGCTACTTTTCATTTCTCTCCATTGGACATCTTCAATAGGCTCACCTTCGCACTCGGCATCTGATATGGTATTCTCGGAGAAGCTCGATTCAGATCCCGAAGTTTCTAAATTTCCTTTTTCCACCTCAACACCCTTTCACTCTCACTTTCTGTTGCAGAATGAATAAAGCAAAACAGTAAAAAAACACTGAGGCAACCAAAAATTGCTATCGAAATCTAATCACATAAAAACGTATTTCTGTGAAACGCTGATGGAGAAGGGACACTAGACGTGAATGCTCAGGAGGAGAGTGAAGAACTAACTTATGTCTCTGTTGAAAATTTAGGATAAATTGAAATGATTTTATGTCGACACCCTTTGATAAAGGTAAAAGAATTTCAGGGGTACACTAGGAATATCCACGGAGATATTGACATAAGCTTGTATACAGTACCTTCCCGAAGAGGATAAGACAAATCGGTGAGATTTAGAGAGAAGGGAGGGGTACCGAGAAAGATGGAAATCAGGGGAAATAATAACAAAGGCGGAGTCTTCCTGCTCAAAGTCTTGCTAAATGCATGTCTGAGGGAAAATATGCCTTTTCCTTATGTGCGTATTCTTCGCTTTCAAAGATTACCGCAAAACAAGCACAAGAGGTCGTAAAGCAATGAGGATGAAGGCATTCTTTTCCACAGAAGATCTTTCCCATTCATAAGGGTCCGCTGTCCCACTTGAGTGAAGAAATTATGGCCCTATTATGACAGGCATCAAGCAGGGTCGGAAAGCGACCGCACGCCCAACCATTTTCCTGGGGCTTCCCAGACGGACAATGCACTCTTGGCGGGGCGCCCCTTATCTATTGCCCCTTTTTTCTTGGGTGACCTTGGAAGAAAGAGGGCTGCAGCGTAATACATGAGCGCGAGAGGAAACCTGAACGTAATGTAATGAATGGGAAAGCAAGCCACTGCCACTTTCCTGAACATTTTTTGAACTACCAGTTATGCTGTAATCGAGAGATTTCTTCCGATTTTTCCCGAAAAATGACATTTACAGGGGTTGGATATAAGATGACTATCATTGTCTAAATCTCAACCTCTAAAAGCCGTTTGTTGCATAAGTGGAAGCCACTAGAGACTGAAAGGTTACTTACGAGTCTGAGAAATCACGAGTTTCACGTCAACACGGCAGATTTTATTTTACTACAACACCGCATTCCAAGGACAGAAGGCTAAGTATTTGAGAAATTTGCTGTAATAGGTATGCATAAGTTCAACAATTCTTTCTACTCCCACACAATGTATTACTGGAGCATGAACATATCTAGACTAATCATGCGAAAACACGCTTCACTAGTCATAGCTTTATCCGAATATTCCTTTATCCTGTATTCGCTTTTTATATGGCTGGTTGCATAACACCCCTTGCCACACGTCCGTGGCGCAGTTTACGGGTAGGTAGGTACGTAATGTATTGTTTAGAAGCGATGGTAAGGGATTATTTTTATTTTTCCTAATACATAGTATCACCGTTACGAGTGTATATCGCAGGACTGTTATTTTTGCATCCGGCCAGTAAGATGGAGATGGCCATGAATGTCGGAATCAATTATATTTAGCGTTATGAACCCAAAAATAAAAAACAAATGCAATATTTTTGTAAATGTAATAACATTTGAATGCGGTATACATGCATTGATATTACGTCTAAATGTATGAATTCGATACCAGATAAATTTATCTAAAACAAGAGCAGATTATGCGCTAAATCTCACGTGAAATTGTCCAAATACCAAGGTAAAAATTACGAAAATTATGACGCAATTCCATACGCTAATGCAACGAAATACGTCTCAAAAACTGGCTAAAAATGAACCAGTGTGTCCGCAAACGCCATCTGCTGCCTAGAGATAGAATTTCTACGAAGGGGACGAGATTATTCGTCTTCGGAAGCTAGGAAGTCGAAAGAGCGGCCTTGGACGAGTTAACTCGTCCCTGACGCGATTTGACACACCTGGTTAGGACGAGTTAACTCGTCCTTGTCAGGGAAGGGGTTAAAATGTAGAATAGTACTAAGTATTTTATTTTAATTATGATTGCTATACTCAAAACTTCTACGAAGTGAAGGCAATAACAGTAAAGTTTAACATTAAAGTACCTGTCAATATCATTCAATTGAAAGATCAAAAAGGCATTCATAAAAATACTGCAATGCAAAACATCAAACCTTAGTGGCAGCATCTAAAGTCAGTTCACAAGATTTCTCTTTGGCCTCCTTGATGTGTTCATACAGCTCACTTTCTCCATGTTCCATGTCATTATCTTCTTCCATTTTCTCATCTGCCTCTTCTTCTTCACCTCTCTCTTCCTCCTCTCCCTTTTTGCCTTCTGCATTCACAGTTTTCAACTTCTTCTTGATGGGTTCCCTGGTTTCTCCTAGAGTAAATATGCATTCAGAAATCATGGGTAAGGAATTGGCAGAACAAGCACTAGAGGAATCATTCAGAGTTTATAGGAGATGGAAAATAGTTTACATAAAATTGGCCAGATATCACAACTAAGGGCTGGACAAAAAGTGAGCAAAAAAGAAAGTTGATGGCTTCCTTTGTGAATAATGAGCTTCAAGGCTTTCATATTATACAATTAAGGACAACCTCATTCTTGTGAACCTTACTGTTGCATAAATTTGATTTTTTTCATGCACCAGGCAAGGAAGAATCTCACGAAGATGCCAATGCTAGCATTCATTTGGGTGGATACAAGCTTGGATACATTAAACACCTTGTATCTATGTATTATTGTAGCATGGTCACACTTGGCGTGGCATTAACAGAAGTTGAGGCAAAAGATAACATAAGAAGTACAGGAAAAAGAGCATTCATTTACTTCTCACTATACTGGCTTCTCTGCAAACATACACTGCCTTTCAAGAGAAAAAGTGTCAAAATGTATCAAACATAGAAGAAATTGAGCTTATTTGAAACCATATTTCTTGTAGACAACAATGAAGTAATAACGCAAAGAGCATATTACATTGTCCTTCACTCCTATGAACTAAAGTACGACTGAGGTTAGGATAATATGAATAATTGCAGAATTCACTATGGCTGCTTAAACTGAATTATTAAAAATCTGAAATAAGAATTACTTACCAAGAGTTCTGGTGCTATCTGACTCTCCTGGTCTTCTCCTCTTCCTTTCATCTTTATCAGCATTTTCCATTGTTTCTTTCTCTCTACGAAGATTTGCCTCTTCTGCTTCCCCTCCATGGCCCTTTTCTCTCTGCTCTTCCTGATTCAATCCAACGCCATGCTTCTCTTTGCTGTCATCTGCATTCTTGCCCTCATCCTCATTGGAGTGCTCCATCACACTCTTCGTTTTGTCCTTTGAGGCCTCTTGGGGCACTTGATCCAATGACTCCACGGGCTCCGCACTCGGTTGGTCATCAGAGGGAGCAGCCACCTCTTCCTCCGTCATCTTCTCATCCTCTCCCTCACCATCTTTTTCTGCTCCTGCAGCCCCTTCCTCCAAGGGATGCTGCTCTTCAGCATCCTCTTCTTCGTCCTTTTCTTTCTCTGACTTCTCCTGTCTCAGTCCCTCCCCAGCTGTGTCATCCTCTTCCTCCTCACCTCCCTCACCATCCTTTTCTTCCTGATCATTTGGAGGTTCGTTCTCCTCGGTATTCTCTTCATTCTTGTCGATCATTTCCTCTGTAATTTGCTCTGGAAAGAAAAAAAATGTATGCACCTTTATCATGAAATAAAAGAGCTCTCCTCATTTGCTGAGGCTTGTTCTTGGCAGCAAATTTCTGTTTATCCTTAAGAGACCTTACTGGAGCCTGATTTAATATTCACATTCAGATTTTATTAGTGGCCAAATAAATATAATGATTCCCTTTGAATGTTAAAGTGATCACATGTTATTCCTTAATAATTACATGAGTGCAGGAAATAAAAATGGCACTCAGCTTTGTAGAAAATGAAAGAACATGTTTTGTCACCTGTAAAGAACCTAGTTGTGTTGCTGATTAAATCATTTCACCAGATGGTACTTCTATCATGAAATGCATCCATTATCCAACAATTTCCAGTATACCCACTAGATGTGGAAGAGAAATCATAATTTTTCCTCTTCCTTAAATTATTCAAAAAGTTATTTTAATATACCTTCACTACCATGCTTTTCAGTCTCTGTTTTATCATCATAAGGCCACTTCAATAAATATGCAGCCTAAGTGTTAAATTATCACAAAAATCTCCAGGAAGCAAACCAAAAACAAACTATACTTTGTTTAAAATGCACTAAAATACTTAAAGCAATTGCCAAGATATCTAGGTAAAAATTAATTTTTCCACTTCTATTCATAAGGAGTTTTTATCCCCATGGGGGACCAAAACTGATGCTCGCATCTTCACATATCTTTAATAATGATATCACACATCATATTTTAACACGGCCATGATTGTGTTATCATTTAGGCCTGTCCAAGTACTGTAAAATCTTGGGTTGTGACCATAATTCATTCTGGAAACATATTTTCAATTTAGAGCACTTGATTATCAAAATGAATTTCCTCATTATATCAAAAGAATCTGAGATAATTTGTTCCACAGCCCAAAAATACCCATGAAAAAATAATTAACACAACAAATAATGCCACAAAAATAATTAACCTGCACTTAATGTTCGAATGAATCAATATTAAAAATGATATATTTTTGTTACTAACATATTCATTAAAAGTGCTAATCCCATGAATGCCATCACCCCTCACTTTATATTTCATTATGAAAAGACTAATAAGTCTATACCCAAAAGTCAATTTCAGTCTTTAAGGCATCATCATTTGATGACGTCCTGAAGGGTGAAACCGGTTGTACCATTGTTAATTAACTATTGTGGAATTTACAAAATTAATATTTACTTTCTGTCAATACTAGAGAGTTCCACCAAATTACACCAAGTAACATTCACTTTACATAGTACCAGCCTGCTCATAGTAGCGACTGAAAATTTGAAGCAAACATTCTGTACGGAAACCAAACGGAATGGCCCAAATCTACAAGATGCACTTCCGTTAGTCCCAGTTCGGAACATACCAGAAAAAACAAGTCAACCATGTCATAAGGCTGATGATGCCTCCCTCTACAACAGCTCTGTTGTGATAACCTGATACTCAGCAGACCAAGCATGCACATACATGCTACCTGTATTGTAAGAACTTGCTCATATATCAAGTTAAAATTATAACAAATTTTTGCTTGTCTTTCACAACACTTGCAGATCAAGTTACAATCCAAGGGGTTACAGTGCCTTAAATGGTCTCATGTCCAAAGCTTAGGATTTCTTTCAAATATTGCAAGACAATAAGTAGAAAAAGAAACATCTAACACAAGGTCATACCTTTCATTGAATCAATATCAAAGGGGTTCTCCTCTGCATTCCCATCATTATCTTTTGCTTCTCCTTCATCTAATTGCAAGTCATCAGGCAGATCCATAGCTTCAGGTTCAGGGAAAGGATCCTGTTTCCCATGGTAGGGGTCCACCTAAATAATAATTATTTCACAGTAGATTACTAGTGTCGAAGTGAATGATCATTAATTTACCAATGGCTAAAATAAAATGACATCCATTACTTATAAACCAAGTTTTCTTCCAAATTTGGAGGATACTGGGAGTAGCAATGGTATTACCTTTACCGAGTCACCCGCAAGTGCACATAAGTGCGAAATTTCACAGAGGAAAAATCATTCACCTTAAATGGGACTCGAACCTGGATCCCTTGATATTGCACTGAGTGCTTTACCCAGTTAAGCCACCGAGGCATCCACTTTTTCATCGAAAATATTCCTCATCTTTCCCAATGCAAACATAAACAAGATATCACAATACATATTTTTGCACTTAGTGAACTCACCTGGTCGTCATCAATTTCTCCTTTGTCCTCCATCTCGTTGATGTCCTTCTGTTTCTTCTCCTTTCCACTTCCCTTTCCCTCATCATCATCATCTGCTTTCCCTGCTTTGTCATCTTTGGCTGCTAGCTCCGGCTCCTCCCCTGTGGCTTTTCCTCCACCCTGCTCATCATTTTCCTTCTCCTCCAGGTCCTCTTCCTCAGAGTCACTGCCCCAGATCTGGTCATCCAATCTATCTCCTTCACCACCAGTCTCGCCCATCTGCTTGTCAGCATCCTCATCATTCTCATCTTCTCCACTTTCTCCATCCTCTCCCTCCTTCTCTCCCAAATCTTGCAGTTTTCCCTCAAAATCTTCTGACATTTCCACCCCAGTCTCTTCCTCCTTAAAACAAAACAATACACGACAAGCACATTAAGAGCCAATACATTTTAATTAATTCACACTTATCAAACATTCGACTTAAAATGCCCACACTCCTTTACAGTCTTAAGTACACACTGTATCATAAGCTTCCCTCATTCATTCCTACAGAATATTTTTACAGCATAAAATCGTTTAACATTTTACTTCATTATCTTTGAAATGCATATAGGGGTTTTTCCAAGTCAATCCTATGACGTTCTATACCTTGGACATTGGAACATTTTAAAAATATAGCTGTTGAATCTGCTATCTGGACTGTAGAAACAGCCTATCAACAGAGAATAACAGATAATTTTGGCTGGGAGATATGTGTCGCAGGATAACAAGCCAAAATGTTAACCCCTTAAGTGGGGTAAGTGCATATATGCGTGGATTTTAAACAACCGTCCGGTGGGTAGCGCGCATAAATGTGTGCTTCACATCAAATACTCTTTCTCAGTGGGCTAAGCTTATAGATGCGCTCTCTTTTCTATCGCCTTACTGCAGTGTGCTGCCATCATATGACCTTTTTTTACACTCCGTAGTCCCGGTCAAATTTGCTGTACATGACTCCCAAAAAGAGAAAGTTTTGGTGGTCTAGGCGTGAAAAAAGTCCCGTTATTCCCATTCCGGGATTTTTTTCGGCTTCTGTCGTTGAAAGCAGTGCATCGTGCAGTCTAGAAATTTTGCAGTCTTGAATACTTGTGATATATACAGTATTTTTTGCGAGTATTTACTTTTATTGAATGTGTCTACTGCCTAAGAATGGTAGCTTTTATGTGTGCTGCATTATCTCCTCCTTATTACTCCTCAACTTATTGGAATAATTAGTGAAGTTTTTTTTTATTTCGCACACCACTATGGCTAAGAAGCGATCGTTGCTATCTGAAGAGACTATAATGATCGCACTAAGTGAGGATGAAGTTTCTTCAAGTGACGAGAGTTACAATTCCTCTGAAGAAGAAGAATCCCGTGTACCCGTCGGTGTTAGAGCTGGCACCAGTGGGACTTCGACTCGAGCTGGCACAAAAATGTCAAGAGTTCAGGAGTTGCAAGTATCATCATCTTCACAAAGTGAGAGTGACAGCAATGATAGTGATACAAATCCACCCCTGGAAGCTGATGACGGTAAGTGGGTCGAAAATGGTCGTGTGAGGCCCAGATTCCCCCAAATATTTGTTGCTGGTGCAAAGGGTGAATTGCAAGATAAAGAGCAGTCGGATGAAATTTTTGAGCACTTTATGGACGCTGACATCTCTGACCTCATTGCACAGCAAATGAACTTGTACGCCCAACAAACCATAGATAGGAAGAATCTTCAGGGTAAAATGAAAAGGAGAAGTCGAGACAAAGATTGGTGTGAGACAAATAAGGAGGAGATAAAATTATTTTTTGGTATGCTGCTTCTTCAGGGAATTATCCAGAAACAAAAAATCAGCCAAAATTTCTCCCGCAGTAAGTTGTTGGAAACTCCAATTTTTTATGAGCTGATGAATGAAAAAAGATTTTATCTTCTGCTCAGATTTTAGCACTTCGCTGATAATGAGGCATTCCATGATGAAGGGACAGTTTCACCCAAGATTTATAATATAAAACCCCTATTAGATCACTTGGTCAAAAAATTTTCAGAAAGCTACACCCCTCAAGGTGAAATTTCAATTGATGAAAGCCTTTAGCTCTGGAAAGGCCGTTTAGGGTGGAAGGTTTTCATCCCAAAGAAGAGATCCCGGTTTGGAATGGAATCATTCAAGCTCTGTGAGGCTGAGTCGGGTTACGTGTGGAATATGATAATTTATACGGGGAAAGACACAGAGCTTGTCGAAGATGTGGAAGGAATATCGGTAAAAAACATGACAAAACCCACTCAAATTGTGCTTTCGTTGGCTCAAAAACTTTTAAATCAAGGTTATTTGATAGGGCAAGACACCTATTACAGTAGTCCTGAACTTTTCGACTTCCTTAATAAATATGCAACTGATGCAGTGGGTACAGTTAGGCGAAATCGGAAAGAACTTCCAAAAAGTGTGATGAACAAAGTGCTACATTCTGGGGAAGTTACTGCAGCCTATAGAAAAAAGTTGATGGTGCTCAAGTGGAAGGACAAGAGAGAAATCTGCATGTTGAGCAGCATTCACGATGCGGGAACAAAAAGTGTACGAGACAGAAGAGGCGGTACGAAGCAAAAGCCTCAAGTGTGCATAGACTACAATGATGCAATGGGAGGTGTGGATCTCTCTGATCAGTACATGGTTACATATAGCACATCGTGGAAGAGGATGAAGAAATACAATATGAAAATCTTTCGCCATCTACTTGATTTGTGCACCTTCAATTCCTATGTGATTTATAAAAGGCATGGTGGTCAAGGCACACACCTTGAATTTCGATTATACCTGATACACCTCAGTGGCGGATACAGAAAAAACTCAAGGGGGGGACGCAAGTTATCGCGACGATTGTAGCTTTCAAACTGACTGCCTGGCAGCGACTCTGCTTCCCTTATATATGTAGCTCGGTTGTTTCGAGAACATTCGGTGCCAGAATGTTCGCTTCCAGACTTTTAAGGAGTGTGAACAAATACAAACAGTAGAATATTCGCGAATTTTCTCGAACAAATGCCAGGCAGAATAACGTATCGAGATCACTAAAATGGCCGCGACTTTTCTCGTAGGTTAGCTATCTGGACGCGCGCGCGTGCTACATAAGAAAGTACAACTACTCGATAACTCGACTCAGAGTCGACTGACGAAAGACACGAACGAATAGCGTGCGGGCTGACTGGCGGGGGCGGCAATGCGGGCAGCCCCGCAAGGGGGGGGCGCGCGCCCCCCGTGCCCCCCATATGTATCCGCCACTGATACACCGGCTGTTCAATAAATACGGTGGGTCAACTCCTGCAAGCCAGAAATCTGAACGAGTTCGAGGTTCGCACATCGAGACCCCAGGAAGGCTGACCGGTACCCACTTACCCATAGCTATTCCCCCCACAGATTCAACAACAAGTCCTCGAAAAAGGTGTGTGGTATGCATATCACACAAACAGCGGAAGGAAACATATTGGTGCAGTCATAAGTGCCATGTGCCGCTCTGTGCAGAACCCTGCTTTTACCAATATCACACTAGTTCCCAATATTGAAAAAAAAAAACTTCAAAGAAATGTAAAAAGTGTACATAGAAAATAATAGGTAACAGTTTCACTGAGACATAAATGTGATTGTAGAGAAAACCACTGCTAATTGACAGTTCAAGACATAAAACAATCTCAGAGGTAAGGCAAAAAACAAGTTTCGAAGGTTTACTTTTACTCATGATCATTTGAAAACTGAATATATATCTTAGTTTTTATGGGAGACACATAAATAAGGGATTAATAATTAAATTTCTATTTCAGGGGAGAAATGCAACCACGCCGTGCAAAAGAGCAACTTTTGATGTAATTGTTTTCTTGAAGCTATGCCGGTGGATTAACAAATTTCATCTCCAGATGTGATAAATTTAGTACAGAGAAGCCATATAAACATTTAAATATATAATACTGTGCACAATTATTGAAAAATTTTTTTCCTTTGAAAATGTATAAATAATACTATAAAACTTGTTAAAATATAACAACAAAATTTAGTTAGAGATGATATTTTTTTTAAATTCTTCATTGATTTATTATATAAACATTTAACCAAAATTTCAAAATGATATCATTCTTATTCGCAAAGTCCCACCTGGTGATAGATCAGTGAAATTTTACCACCCACTTAAGGGGTTAATATTAATCCTTGTGTAGGTTTCTGCGGGTAGATGAATATGAAGATACAGGTCTTCCGGGTTTTACTCTGCATAGCTCCATTTTTCTTAGGACCTAAGTCCTAATAAAAATGGACCTACGCGGAGTAAAACCCGTGTTTTGATATTTCTCAGGGTTGTTACAATATTTTGAAAAAGAAATTCCCTGATATTTCCCTGACAAAAATTGTCATTTTCCCTGACATTTTCCAAAATGTCAAGTGCAAATGAAAGCTGAGAAAACAAACCAAAGTTACTTTTACGAATCAAATTTATTAACAAATTTATGAAACGAAGACAAAATCAGAAGATGGAACATCAACTCCGGCAACAACAAATGAACGTATAGTTGGGGTGCGTCAGCCACTGACCAATTCATCGACCTTCGCCCTCATCCAATTTTTCCCTGACAGCTCGACGATTTTCCCTGACATTTCCCTGACTTATAACATCGCTGTTCCCCCACCATTCAATCTTATCTGTCACAATGGTAGTGTGGGACACATTCAAACAACATTCCTCCATAAATAATTCCTACTAATGAAAAAAAAACTTATCTTAGGTGCAGACAATGTTGCTCAAGAAGCAATTCATATCAATAGGGTTATCTGATTAATTAAAAAAAATTTAAGTTGCAACCGAGAAAAACATTTTAGCAGGGGTCACAGTACGCAAACATACGGCAAGAATCACATCATTCACTACGAATTAGGAACCTCGACTGGCTGCAGAGTTATGAAAATTGTGATCATGACTCTTAGGTGATCTTGTGAATGAGATTCTTATAAGTATCCCTATTTTTGTTGTGTAAAATTTATTTCCATTATTGTGGAGTTTGAATATTCATCAGTGCATCTGGCTTTCTCAGTGTTAACAAGTTATCAGATGAAGAGCTATTTCAATAATTTCTGACGTATGCAGCATTTGGATGCTAAACAAATTTTGCATTAATTTTTTCTGCCACTGTACATGAAAATATTTGGGAATGTTCAGGTAAAAAAACTCAGAATATTCCAAACATTTTACCACCAACTTACCTTCATATCTTTGTCAGCTTTCTCTTCCTTCTCTTGTCCTTCTTGGTGGGCACCTTCCAGTTGATCCTCACTTTCCAGCTTATTCGATGCCTCCTTTGCCTTCTCATCTCCATCCTCCATATCTCCAAGTCCAATACCTTCCTTTTCCTCCCACTTTCCATCCCCTTTCCCACCTCCATCACCATCCCCATCTTCTTCAAGGCCTTTGGGAATGCAAAATCCTCTTGCTGCAACATCAGAGAATACACCCAAAAGAACATGGAGAAGCTTGGTGCTTGTGCGGTGGGTGATGGTAAGCTGCGTCACAATATACTGAGATAAGAGGGACAGCTGGTCTAAGAGAGGTAGGCAACTCAGGAGCATCCTGTGTAAAAACACAAGAGAAATGATCACCTGATGGAAGCATGCAGCAAAATCCACACATTAGCACTTGAATGCCAATAATTCAAAGGCAGGCAAATTAATTCTCAAGCAATCACCAAACAAAAAATTTTTAACTTATAAGACAACACATTACAGCAGCAAGCACTTCCTTAAGTTAAAGGTTTTATTTTATCTGTGCACACTTCTGAATTAATACAAAAACCACAGTTTTCTTGTTTTTAAAAATTACAAAAATATCTATTTAAAGTTGTTCAAACTGAAGAATAAATGAATTTAACATTCTTAGTTAGAGAAAACTCTTCTTTAGTACCACTTTTTATAGATGAATTAAAAACTTCAGGGAGGGGATGAGGGAGCAGGAAGAGGAGTTCGGATCCCCCCCTGGCTACCTCACTGTTGATTACATAAATGATACGTAAAATGATGCTACTAAAACATGAGAGAATAAACCATAGGATATTGGCTACCTGAACATGAACAACTTCCATTCAAAATCTTTTAAACTAAAATAAAAAGTCTGCTAAAAAATTACTCCTGACATTCATCTGTGAACTGAAAATTGAAGGTTTATCTGACTCGTAAAGCATTTTTGTAGTCTTAACAGCATGCCGATACTTATACTTCAAGATTGATATCCATAATTTTTACATACCTTTCACAATGCTGAACTTGGGTACTTAGTGGATTTTCATCCATCAAAGCAGTTAGTTCTGAAATCAGAAGCTCCACAGCTGATGTAACATCTCCAAGCTGTAACAATTGCACATCATTTGATAGAGATTCATTAATTTTTTTACTTAAGTGAGACTCTAATATGTCCTCTTTTTCTGCAGACGCATCCCCTTCCATGACATCCTCACGAGTTTCCTGACTGCTCTCAGCATCATCTGGCACTCCAGTAACCACCTTAGTCACTTCATCACTTTTGGGATCCTGGCAAGAATCTTTGACAAACCACTTTTTGTAGAACCCTTGGAAAACCAGCAACACCTTTTTCAACAGAGACTCAGAGCGTTCCTCAAGGACAGCAATCTTCCCAGTAAAACTGTCTCCACTCACAGATTCTGATACGTTGTCAAGCACTGATTTAGAACTTTCACAAAGAATACGAGTTGATATTGATTTCATTTCATTAACAATCCATCGAAGGGATTCGAAAGCACTGGGAAAATTTGAATGGTTTGATATATCACTAAACATAAGATGACCTAACTTGTCCACAGCATCAGAGAGTTTATCAAGTTCGTGTGCTGACTCCACATAAACTGTCCACTGAGAAACGGTAACTGGAAGGCATTCAGAAATAACCACTTCATCCAGGTTAGCCTGCAGTTGACCAATTTTACTGATTAAAACCCTGGCATCATCATTAATGTTCTGCCATCTCTCATCTCCTTTCATCAACCCCTGAATACCTTGATCACTGCAAGTTTCAAATGATTTGTTATGAGGTGATGGCAGTTGTATAACTACATTCTCGCTGCCATCCAGCTGGGATGATTCAGGGCATGACTGTAAATACAGCCATAACTGCTCAAGGAATATCTGACTTGAGGCTAAGACCTTGGAGAGGCAAACCTGTGAGCAATCAAGGATAAAATAAATAGACTCATTGAGTATGTATTAACACTGCATTAGAATAAAAGCACACCTTGGAAAGGATAAAGCAATTTAAAGACAGTACAGCAAAAATTATTAGGTATATCAAAATCCTCCAATGAGTTAACATCTTCAGTGATATGTTCAGAAATATTACGCCATTTTTTTCTCCAGCAAATACAGCTATGTATATTCTGGACCTTTTCCATTCTCCATTAAGTGCCTACAATGATCTTATTTTAAAAACCCACCCTCAGAGGTTCAGCATGCTAACACTGAATATGCCAATGAAGGAGTTGAATGGTAAACATAAATAACATTAAAACTTATTTCAAACATTTCTATTCGATTACTACATGCTATTTAGTATTCCACTCCGTCATTATTTTCAACTTTACCAAAATAATGTAAATATTGTAACTATAAAAAAACTTCAGGAGGAACTAACTATACCACAAATGATTGAGAACACAATAGTTGTTCCAATTACTAAACAATTTTGAATCAGTACTCACCATGCAATCTCTCATTGTTGCTTGACTAGGAGCAATAACATCCTTGGAGTTGCTTTCTCTTAAGGAGCTGAGATGAGAAAGTTGCTTCCGGAGGGTAATAAGGTCACCAGAACATGATGCCAGAAGTTCCTTCTGCCATTTAACCATGTGCTTTGGAAGAAAAATATTTTCTCTTTTTACATGTAGAAATTTAAAAAATATTGTGGGTCGGAGGTACTTGTGCCAAATTAGGTCAACCATGATACTGTGAAGATCACTCAGTAAATTTAAGAAAATTTCAAGGACCCAACTTAATAGATAAAAATTACTAGACTAAAATAGAAGCATTTGAGGCAAATAATGAAATTAAGTCCAAATCTCCATGTTAAATTCCTGAACTTATGCATAAAACAACAATGCTACCTTAAGTTAGTAAATTGTCACGTTTTATTTAAAAAAAAAGGAGACAAGGAAGTAGATTTTTAAGTTAAGTAATTTTTAGATTGGATTAAGTTCATCACAGATTAAATAAAGATGAAATGAAAATCCAATCACTCCAAAAAAAGTTTTCAAACAGTATTTATGTATTCATTAAATGTAGTACCATCAGGTGAGAGGTAAACCCACGGAATCGCTCAATTGAAGGTGGACCCAAATCCTTAGATGGAGATATGGACAGCACCATGTTGAGATGAGCAAGTTGAGCCATCGACCGTACAAAGTATTCTTCACACCTATCCCACATTTTCATCAGTTGGGTATCAGCCTTTCTGTAATCACACAGGCAAAAATTTTCAGGGGTTACTATGCTCCCTTCACATCTAACTCTGAGGACAGCCAACTACAATAATGTTTTAGAAATTTCAACATAACAACTAATAAAAATAATGCTTTATTTTCCCAGTAGATACAATGTAAAGTGTTTAGTACCTACATCTGAAAGTACATAAAGCACATCACAACAAAATTGAGCAACTACAAGTTCATGATGAAGGCTTAAATAGTCATTTACTGTATAAAAGCAATTCTCTAAAAGATAACTAAAAAGAATTTTTTGAAATACTATCAATCTATTTTCTTTTTTTATCCATAGAGGTAGATGGTAGGAAGAACCTCTCCATGTAATAGTCAGGATAGAAGTAAGAACATGCATATTATCACATTTTTGTTTTATAAGGATATTAATTGTAGTTTGAAGTAAAATCAGATCCCTGTTCCTTCACATAAAGGACAAAGTGGTTGGCAGTGAGCACAACAGAACTGTGGTGACATATATTTTTGATATTTGTAGATTGATGATTAATTTTTTGCACTTTATGACAAATGAATAATGGGGGAAAGCATAAATAGGAAGAATCCACATGAAAACCAACAGGGATTGTTGGTTGTTTTAAGGAGAATGAAATGGACCATTATGTTGGAAGTAACACATTTTTTTGTGATGGAATTACCCAACACCACCATTGGAAGTGATAGAATAATCAATTTTGATTGAAAGTAATAATGAATTTGATTTCAAGGTCACATAAGTTACCTTAAAATTCCAGAATACCATTTTTTCCACAAATGAAATTTACAATACTCTTTTATTTATGTAAAGCCAACGATGAATTCAATATTAATCCAGGCTAAAATAGGCTTAATTTAGCATTACCTGGACTTCAGCTGGCAAAATGCAGCTTGCAAGTCTATGGGGGGAATTAAAAACATGTCTAGAGAGCAAGATATACTCTCTCTCATATTTCCATGTTTTTCAGCCAGAACCAAACCAGTCCGGTAAGACAACCCCAGCTGAGTAAGGATGCGAAATAAATCAGCAAGAGCTCTCCTCTTGCGCTGCAGTATATTCTTGGCTGCAGACTTCTGTTTATCCTTAGGAAGCCCCACTGGAACCTGAATACATGATGGCATAAAAAATTCATCAATGACCCAATAAATTCCACTTAGTTACCAGAGTTTAAGACATAAAAATACCACAGCATTTTATAATATTAAATAAAATGTTGAAGTACCTGTAAAGAACCTAGATGTGCTGCCGATTCAATCAATTCACCAGACAGAGAATCTACAGCTTCAACGAGATCAGGATAATTAAATGAAGATATTACTTCTCTACACAATTTGCGAGCTCGGTTGAAGTAGTGATCAGTTTGATGCATTATTAAATTTTGATCAACATTTGGAGGATGAATTGCAGCTTCCACCTATAATACAGATATAGAGATTAAATTTTAGAATGGTAAAAAAGTATTTTTGAAAAAGTTTCCTAGTTGACAACAGAAGAGAAACAACTGAAATCAAAATCACTTTGCTTTTTCCAACAAATTTTTCTTATTTAAACAACGTGTTTCGCAAACTTATACAGGGCTGCTACAGACTTTGAGATACAGAAATTCCATGACTTTTCCAGGTTTCAGGCCAAAATTTTAATTTTCCCAGGTGAAAATATCCGTTCTTTACTAGTGTGTATTTTAAAGAAGGCTGAAGAACAGGAACACAACACATTAGAGCATGTACTGTAGGGGGGATAATGTTTTCCAACAAATGGAGGGCAGTCATTATCATTCCTCGGGAAAATCAGCTTCTTTTCTGATGGCATTCATAGGTCTCATCCACTATGAGGAAAATTCAAACACAATAAGGTGGTGGACTTCAATGCTGATACATTATTGTCAGGTCCCGACAATGTCAGTCTTTGACCCAACGATGATGTATCAACATTGAAACCCAGCTCAAAAGTAAATTTATATTGTGGAAAATTGCAAGGTTTTTACTTCATCATTTTTAAATTTCACTCAATTTTGCGAGAATCTATGAATTACTAATTGTTGTTGGTTGTAGTTGTGAGGGAGAAATTAGGTAGGCAGGGGGGAGGTTGAGGAAGGCAGGGGTCAGTAGAACTGTGGATCAAGGGCTGGGTATGTCAGAAAGATTTTTGTTTTTCAAGGTTTTTTTTTCGGAAGGAGGGGAGAGGGATATGAGAATCATTGCTCAAAGCATATTAGCTCAAAAGCATTCATTTTTAAGCCTTTGGGGAGGAAATGTAAAATTTTGGGTTCTGAGTTGCTAAGGTGATTGTTCTCACTAAGATGTTTTGTGAAGAAAGAGGTGGATTCTTTATTTTTCAACAATAGCTCCAATAAAGCATATATTGGCCATAGTGGAAGAAACTTCATCACACACATCATAGAACATGCTGGGAGTGATAAGTAAATTTTCGGCCGACATTATTTACATGAACTCGACAATTTTCAATATGTTTCTCCCAAGTAAACACAGGAAGCAGCAGCTACAAAATAACAACAAAAATACCTGACTAATACTTAAAGCAAATGTTTCTTGGCATGAAATTATAGCAGTAAAATTTCTCATTTCACTCAAATTTACCTTGACTTCAGAAAGGTAATTATTTGGATTGCAAGAGAATGTTTGAGACATCTTTCTTTCTGGATCACAACTATGGGCATCTTCAGTCATTGTGCTTTTCCCATCAATAGTCTTATCTTTGGTATTCACTAAAGCAGAGCTAACTGGAACTTGAAGTACTTTCTGAAAAGTAAGGAATATTTAAAATTAACTAGATACACTAGATTAACTAGATAGATTAACTAGAACTTGGTATAGAAACTAACCCAAGGGAAATTGCAGAAAAGTTTCTCAGGTGTTCCGCTGGATAATAGGCTCCATATCTGCCTATGATATGGAGCCTATTCCCTGGTGGAAACCCAGGAAACTTTTCTGCCTCACATTCACCAGGAAAACCTTATATCTTTTAAAAGGCCAATTACTGATTATAAGAATTGACAAAAAGCAAAAGAAGTTTCTTACCTCAAATTCTTTTACATATTTATGAAGTGTGCGATGTGCTTTTGTAATTGTCTCTTTCACAGACCAATAACTAATATCATTCCAGCGTGCAATTTTAACATACTCTTTCAGCTTCTTTTCAATTGGATTTCTTTGTTTTTGCAGGTAAGATCCCACTTGCGATTGGAATTGAGAGTAGAATTTATACACATTCCAAAATATCTTCTGTAGATCTCCTTCAAGGCAAAAGTAAAATCACATCTTTAATGCTATCTCAAAAACATTAAAAATAACAAAAGATATACTATTCAACAACATAAGTACTCTGAAAAGGAAATACTGGTATCTCTCTTCAGGACGCAAACATAGATTTGAGATAATGCAAATCATCACATTGAGATACTGGAGAACACTTCCAGCATTCATTCAAAACTCAGCTGATACCAGTCCTAATCAAAGACAAATTATGTACATGACAATTTAAGGTAATATTTATGTTTCAAGGAAGAATTTCAAGTTCATGAATTGGGAATATAAATATTTGTGTTACCACAGCTTAATTCATTAACTGACTCCTGAAGTTGTTGATACAGGATTCATATTAAGAATCTGGTTCAATAGATCTTTGATTGTAATTTTTAAAATTTTGATTTCATCATTTGGTTCGGTAATTTTGCAGTATTCAGTGCATCCCAAAAGTTAGTATGGAAAAGTATTAAGATTAAGTATTACTCAGCCAACTATCATGTTATCAATACATATTAATATACATATCTTCTTCAAACCAAAATACTATTAGAATCTTTTTTAAAGCTATTCATACAGTAGAAACTTGAAAATATGAAACTCGAAATTACGAAATTTTGATTTTACGAAGCAAAATCTTCGGTCCCGACCAAAAGGGTAGTCGAAGGTCCCGACCAAAAGGTCGAAGTATATGTAACAGTACGCGATATTACGAAATAATGAAGTTTTAAAATTACGAACCTCAGATCTTGGTCCCGACGTGAAAAAGTTACTCGTTTATACGAATAGTGATGGATCGCAGTAACGTTTTTCGGCACTCCTTTTCAGAGTTAAACATCTAATTAATGATCGTCGCCGAATACATTATGCACTGGATGTATTACCTGAACGATATCTCAGTTTTCAATGCTTCAATAGTAAAGAGGTGGTTTCGCTGGGGCATCCCGCATCCTCGTCCAGCAGTCAGAAGTCACTGCCATACTCATCCAATCTATATCAAATGGGTTCGGTTTCACTGATACGTCTTGGCCGTTGAGTTTGACGGCTGAGGCCCGACGTCTACGTCTTGACTGCTTCGAGAGCAATCGAGACGCGGACGCCTAGTCAAGCAGTCCCAATTTTCGGTGATTTTTCTGCTCTTCTCTCTCCGCATTTTATATTATGCGTCCTTTCCAGTTCTTTTTTGTAAAACTACGTGCAACATTGGTCGTCCTCTTCTTCATCTTCCAACAAAACTAAATCGTCACCATCCATTTCAGCTTAAAATCAACTCACTCTCAGGAAACACAAAGCGATAACAAATTCATAATTAAAGTAAATCCACATTCTCCCACATCCCCCAGCCGCGGAAACATGTAGTTGCCTGAATGAAACCACCCGGCCGCGTCGTCCAGCCGCGACGCTCAGACGCAGTGGCTGGACGTGGCCGCTGGACGCCCCAGTGAAACCAGACCTTAAGGACGACTTTAAATCGTAAGCATCGTAGCACATAAAATATGGAACCAATCGGACAAAAAATGCGTTCGGGTTTGTTAACCACGAGTCCACAGAGTTGCCAATGAGTCAAAAAATGTAAATTAGTCGTGTACGGATATACTCGCCTGTGAGAGACTAATTGCTACTACCAGCATTTTCCTCTCATGATCCCTGGCATTTTTTGCTACCGGTTTTCCCAAGCATTAATCCATGATGAATATCCCTGGTACAGCATTCGTTTGCTGTGCGTGTGTGCTCAAAAACTATGACATGTATTGGAGATGGTACTATATTGTACAAGCGGTAGATTCAGTCATGAATATAACCCAAGGAAGCTTTTTTTCGCACTATTTCAGACTGATTACACTCAACCTTGCTCCACGGCATAATTATTCCGGCTGGCAATAGCTATCATCGAAAGAATTTCCCGCCCTAATTGAGCGTTTTGATGTATATTTCGAGCAAGGTATTGTCCTTCCCTTCTTCCGTCGCCAACAGCCAAGAAAACCAGATAAAATACGAGTTTGCTTGGTTCGTACGACCAATTACATTTGCGCACATTAATTCTTAAGTATGACCAGCGCTGGGCACATGCATAATCAAAGGGAAAAAACGCTCAAGCACCCATACATATTTGTATCGGAAAATGGTGTAGGTACCTTTCTCCCCTTTCGCTTCAACCCAGTGATTGAAAAAATATCCTAAACTAGAGCTCAGCTGCGTTCCTGCAGATTGATTGAGAATTAAATAAGGGTTTTGTAGCTTAATCTTTGTTAGAGATATAAACAAGAAAAGGGTAAGTGCCTCATCCTATGAGATGCCGAAAGTCACTTTGTCGGAGAGGGAGCATAAAACCTCGTCAGCATCGTAGCCCAATTGGAAGCACTTGCATCTATTGATCTTGATGTCCCCCCTCGGGAGGACATCAAGGGGTGGAAGTTACCTACCAGTGCGGAAGCAGGACACCGGATTGGCCAGGATCTTAGGTTAGTGGCGTTGAGGCATTAGATACTTATCACAAGTTGGCAGTTTATAGGCTGTAACCCCAAGCAATTTAAATCGATAGATCACGATCTTGTAAAGAAACGAACTTGAGACTTGTAACGAAAATAACAGTCCTAATTTCTCCTAATAAGAATGAAATTTTTCTGACTCGGAATACATTACATCGATACCAAATTGCTAATGATGTCAACTCCCAGTTCAGTTTGCATTTATCCAAATGAGAGGCCATGATGGGAGCGACGATGGAGCGAAGCAAAGCGCAAAAATAAATAACTTTTTTTAAAATGAGTGCTTCTCTCGACAGAAGAGATGAAGTATTTTGTATATTATACATTCATTCGTTTGTCGTATTTCTCATTCACTGATTCCCTTTTATAAGACTGCCCAAATGGATCGGAAATTAAGGAAATGCGAAATAGAAATGCCCGCGCATTCCCATATTGTTTTCCCCCACCCGGCAATCCCCACCAGGAAAATTCACCCTGCTTTCCATCTCTGTTGCTCCAAAACCGCGGCTTACTCTTCTCCATCACCTTTCTCACTTCCGGCGAACCTATCAGATGCTTCCCATCTCACCCATACTGGTCATATTTACCTTCAAGTCTCTGTGCCCCCCCTCCCCGCTCTTCAAGGTTGGCACGAGCCATCACCGTCACACTGAAGCCCCCGTTCTGGCCCTCCAGGAGATCAGGCCCCTTCTAGTACCCCCTCCGTCCCACTCTACTCAACACTAGGTCAGGATGCGATGTCCCACGCTGACTCTGCCGGCCCCCCATGGCCCCTCTAAGTAAAAGCCCCCCACTCTCCATATGCATGTCCTCCCTCTCCGCGGACGCAGCCAGTTGAGGCAAGGGAGGAGGAAGATAAGATGTGACTATTCGGCGTAAAGCCGATGATTCATTCGATGAGTATTCCTCGCGCGCATCCCTTGGCCTTGAATCCCAGGTAGATCAACGTCTCAAGTGACGCACGATACTCCTAGACCATGGGTCGCTTAGCTGTTTTTGTGAGAGGGTGGGTGGAGGGTGAGTAACCCCCGCAATGACAGGGAAAGGAGGAACAGACAGCAGATTCTGGCCTGGTGCGTGGCCTAACCTGGAGCTGCAATGCTTGGACGAAATTTCCTTGCTTGATCAAAAGCAGAGGGAAAACAATAACAAAAAATTTCCCAAATTTTAGTTCAATATCGAATCTTTAAATGAATCCTGAGATTTAATGAATGAAGAGCAGGCGACCTAATCTGAGTAGAGCCACAAATGAAGCTTTCGCATAGTAGAGTGGAAAACAAAAATTATTGATTTGTAGTATTAGCATCGTTAGTAGCCGATGAAGTGTAAAAGGAGTTATATTGCCTTCACCGTTGGAGTGCGTGGCTTGTATGTACAATCTACTTTTGAAAGGAGGTTCATATTTAGTTGGACTCCTCAATAAGCTTCATCGTATCGGAAATAACCACGCTCAAATAAGAGGAATCCAAGAGAGAATAATGATTATTTCGTGAAATTAACGGGCATATCAGTACATACTTGTACAAAATACATAACATGCATCCATAGCATAGCATCCACGAGCGAATCTTATTTTCACTGCCTTCAATATCCGGTGCAAATGATCACGCAAGTTGCACACTCCCTTAGTGTATGCATAAATCAATATTATTGATGATTATACATCGCTCACGCTAAAGTTATGAGTTCTCCAGTTAGGAAATAATATAGAAAAATGCACTAAGAAGCTTCATAGGATTAGTCCACACTGCACGAAAATTGTGCAAAGACGCTTCATTGCCTAATCATTCATTGGAAAAAAGAACGACAAGTTAGTTGTCATGATGTAAATTTCGGCAGAGCTTGGAAGGAGGTTGATTCTTCTGATTTTCGGGATTTCCGCAGCGAAAAGCTGGAACAATGCGGTGGAAATTCCGAAAATAGGAATAATCAAACTCCGACAAATAAGTTGTGTTCAACTGACAATGAGTGCACCCTATGGGCATGAATACACATTTAAATATACTTTCATGAATTATAACTTCGTAAATCATGCAAGTACGTCGCGAGAGTACATCTTAATCTAAGGAAACAAAAAAAGAGCTTCATCGCGAAGTTTTTGAAAGATACTCGTTCATACGAAATTTGATATTATGAAGTGCCGAATTTTCCAGTCCCGTCAACTTCGTAATTTCGAGTTTCTACTGTATATCTTTCTGCTCTTTATTCATCAGAAATCTACTAAGAATTTCCAACATTGTGTACATGTAATTCACTGCTAGTGCCAGTGCAAAGATATTCATGTGCTCATTTTCTTCAATTTCCATACAATGCTTCTCAGTTTCCACAGTCCTTGTAATCCAATTGTCGCTTCTCTGATGTCTCAAACAAATGCATTTTATGCATGCATATTTATTTATCCCAATTTCTACATATGTTTACATCACAATTTGAACTAACAAAGAACTTTCAATTCAAGACCAGTATATACATTCTCCTCTTCCCATTAAATAGCAGATCATTACTTTACCAAGAAAGAATAATTTGAAGGATGCACAATAATATTGTATGCTAAAAGTATGGGAGGAGAACATTTAAAGTATGAAAATAATAAAATATCAAGAGTGTAAAAATAGTTTGTGATAGTTTATAGAACTTAATTACATCATTGCTTGCAAAGATGAAAGATGTTCTTAAGTTTTAACCCACATATAGAATCCACCACCCCCTTAATACACTCCACAGTTAATCACCCAGGCAGACAGAAAGAAAAAAATGTATTTGATGAATGAAACCACTTAGTTCCAAATACAATGAGAAGCACTGCAGTAATGTCAATGCATAAATATGAATAATGTGGCTCTAACTTGAATTCCCACATTTTAAGACATGATTAAATACAATAAATTAAAGTTTCACTAAATGTGAATTACCTGATAAATACTAACCTTGCCTTTTACTGGGCTCCATATAGACTGAGTGGCAATGGAAGACATATAATAGGTTCAACCTCACTTCAAATTCTCCCAGAGGAGAATCTTCTAGAAATTGTTTCAACAGGGAGAGGAGCTCTCCTGGTTCTGTAGCCTTGAACTCTCCTTCCAGGGATTGGGACTCATAGTCCTCTGGTTTAACATACGAATGAACTAGCCAAAATAGGTGAAACCACCACTTAGATGCTCCGGTCCTAACCCTATTGAATACCACAGCAAAATAGGGCAAACATGTTAATGCCATTACAGGCAACAATTTAGTACCTATATAGATATATATGCAGCTAAGGCAGAATACTTTCAAATGTTCATCTAACATTGGCTAATTTTAGACAAAATAGTAGCAATAACAAGTTATTAGCTTTATGAATTTGTTCAATAGCTGAATGGAGCCACATATACTAATCATTAGCTATTCCATTTTTAACAGTATATATTTGCCAGAATATCTATTTTTTCAGGATGAGGAATAGCTTTCCTGCACACAATCTCAAAGCCAGTCTAGTGAACTTAATTTTATAGCAACTCCTTTTGGAAAAAATTACTGACAAAAGACTAAAAAATAATTTTTATTGAGTTCAAATAGTTAATGAAGAGTATTTTTAATACATTAGCGAAGAAACGAAAGAGGCTTGCATGTGCACCATTGCATTCAAACCTTTGAGATTTGCTTCACATAATCAAAAATAACACAACACTCACTTTTGTGCTGAGCTGTTGAGGCAATCCTTCCAACAACTCAACTCCAGTTTTCTCCAATCAATAATTAAGGATGTCAGCTGGGAGAGATTTTGGCACAAACTGACACCAGTATGGGCATTGGATTCCCATTCTTGGGCTTTGCCCAAGGTCAGCTCCAAACCAGTGGCAAAACGAGATAACGGACTACTTGGAGGAAAACTCAAAATCCTGTCCACAACAGTGCATATCTGGAAGAGAAATGTGAAAGAATTTAAGAACATAATGCCATTTAAATAATAAAAAGAAACGTTTAGATGTTTCAAAGGTACAAATCCACAAATTGTTGCACTTCTAAATTATTCAACGTGGAAAGGCAGTGAAAGGTTTTCAAGTATTTTGTTTTAATGATTTAGGTTTTAAAGTCATGGATGACAGTTGATGGCCTACATTGACAGTAAAGCTATATGTATCACTTTTTTTTTAATATTGCCATCCATTGGAAGAAAACCACGAACACACCCAGCTAATCCACAGAGATTAATAATGAAAGAGTAAAATGGGAAGCTAATTCACACCTTCCTCATAAATAATTATTCATGGTCTTCCTCACGAATACATAGCTTTTAATAGACGTGTCAATTGAGTAGTGCATTCAAAATATAAAGCTCTCTTTGTCAGACCTTCCAGTAATTCTAGTAACCTTCCAGAGGAGAAATTGAGAAAGCACAAAAAAATAATATTTTCAGTTAAAAAATTGATTAATTTCTTATTCTCAAAAAACAACACGCAAGTTGACAGAAGAGCAACCACCTATTTATAAGGAACATTAACTAATAGCAGTGAATTTAATTTTTCAACCCAACTATGAAGTGCCACAGACAATTTTGAAGAGATATTCAACCCTTAAAAGTAAAATAAGGTGACAATGAACATTTACGTAAACGTACCTCACAGAGAACAGGATGTTCTGGCCAGCTTAACAACAGTCGCTGAACTTCAACCTTTAAATCATTCAAAATAGGAAGGCAGCGTTCTGACTCTTCAATCCATGGCTCATGGTAAAAGTCTGGATGTTCCTTCACATAAATCTGTGATGATAAAGTCTTTTTGCCTTTGAAATGAGTCATTTTCATACTTCCCAACTTGTCAACAGTGTGTGTTTTTGACTCCTGCAACAATAAAATTTCAACACAAATGACAATCAATAATGGCTTGTAGTTTTCACAATGGCTTTTATTTCAAGACAACCGGTTTCATCACAATATGTGACATCATCAAGTGCATTTTCAAGTTCAGTACAGAATATGGTCTCAGTTATGGAAATACATATATTCTGCACCAGAATTGAAAATGTACCTGATGATGTTGCCTATGCAATGAAACCAGTCTTAATAAAAAGAGTTTTTTCAGGCTTGATGTCGTGGAATAACATAATAAAATAATATTGGCAATTTTCCACAATATAAACTTTAATTCGACCAGTATCGATGCACTGCATCATCATCACCTCAGGTCAGTCAGAATCAGGTGATGATGATGCAGCGCATCGAAACCGGTCGAATTAAAGTTTATATTGAGGAAAATTGCCAATATTATTTTATGAAACCAGTCTTCGTGAAATAAAAACCATTGTGAAAATTACAAAGTTATTGATTCAGCCATAATGTACTTTCACAAAGTTACGCCTTAAAATATGGAGTTCAACAACACAAATGGATGAATGAAAATATGGAGAGTAAAAACCTTTCAATATCAGGCACCTTAGTCTGTATTCAATTGGGATGCGTTCGACATAAGGAAAGAGAAATAAATAGAAGAAAATGAAATCTTTTAAATACCCTGCAACCTTTTGCAATTTCAATAATTAATCTTGGCCCTGCCTCTAGAGCTAATAACCATGATTGAGAGGAAACTTCACAAGAGAAAGTACAATAAGTCCCCGACTTACATGGTTAATTCATTCAAAAAATTTCCACAATAGTTGAAAACCAAGTATGGTGAAAATTCCTTGTGTGTCATTCATCTGGTCAAGTACCATACATTCGCAGGAGTTTCACATATGTGACATTCTCGTAAAAGAAACATTTTTAAGAAAATTTAAGAAAACAAAAGTACTTCTGTAATTCTTGTGAAGGCTTCCGCAGAGTATGTCTTTTTAAAGATCTGGTCTTCGGAGTATTTTAACGGGAACGTCTATATTTCTTACATCCATGGGATATCAATCAATCACCGTGCACCTGACTCTACAGGCCGTTTTACACTAGGCACTTTATTGCACAATCTGATGTATTAATTGATGTGCATTGAAAATTGTATCGTGAAATGCGGTGAATTGATAAAATGGATGCGCAAATGAATAAACAAGAGATGGGAAAATAGCCCCTGCTCTAATTCCTGGCATGGATTCTCACATTGCGAAAACAAATGCTACTTCAAATTGTGCAATAAAGTGCCTTGTATATAATGGCCTTAATGGCTAGTGTATATAAGACTGCCTGCATTTTTAATTCTCAATTGACCTGAAGATGCTAACTTCAACGTCAGAAAAACTGTTGCCCCAACAATATGGACTTTTGTGGTAGAATACTGAAAGACCAGATCTCTCAAAACTTCTGTTTTTCTGTGTACTTCTGTTTTTTACGTGTTCATATGTACATACTACATGAAGCTATGCCATTTCTGAACAGATATACCAGGTACATCTAACTGAATATGCTAGACGTCCCCAGATTTTTGTTTTTCTACGTATTTCAATAGGTTACGTCATATTCCTGTCCAACAGTGTTGTGTCCTGTTCCTATCCAACAATGTCCAATCTGCTGAATCATGTTTCTCAAAATCATGTAAGTTGGGGACTTACTGCAATCCAACAATATTCACATCAAATTCTTCAATGCATAATCATCAGACACAAGGAATGGATAGCATTCATCTAAATAATCTATCATCAGTTGCAAATGAAAGAGGACCACATCATTCAGCCTGCATTATTTTTAATAAGCTCCTTGAATTCATAAAACACAAACATGCTTTAATTAAAAAATATAACTAAAAAGATAATACAGTAGAGTGTTGATTTTACGTAACACCTTCAGACCAAAAAATGGGGTGTTATGCAAAATCAAATTACAGTCAACTCTCGATTATCCGGCTTCCGATTATCTGGTTTGCGGATTATCCGTGCTATTCTCTCATCCCTACACTTAAAAGTTTGAAAAATATTCCAATGGTAAAATTAAGTAAATTCTCTGAAAGTTCGATGTATCTAAAAAGAATTGCAAGTTTGTAAATGTCTCTCTGTAGGTGAACTTTTTAATTTAATCACAATATTATGGAAATTGTTTGCTACGTTTGAGAATGATGAAAACTCAGCCACATTTGCTTCTGAAATTATTTTGTCCGCTCTTTCCCATTACCCTTTGCCACTGAATATTCTATCTTCCTAAAACGAACAGAATAGTAAATATAAAAAGGGGGCAAGGGCCTAGCCATGTTGAAACACCGGTTCCCATCAGAACACCGAAGTTAAGCAATGTTGGGCCCGGACAGAGGTTGGATGGGTGACCCTCCTCCATACCTGCACCAGGCGTGGATGGAGAGGATACTACTCCCTCCAGACCACCGGGAGGCCGGTGGGAGATATACCCAGACCGGGCGAGTTAGAGGGAGTACACCCTCCATCCCTGGTACTGGGGCGAGGCGGAGGAGGTCAATCCTCTATACCTCTACCGTGGTGCTCTTGTCCCCTGTCTGCAAGTGGCAGACAGGCATGGGGTTGGCACAATGGACCAAGAAAGGTCTAAGTGCCCGGGCTCCTGACGAAGGCCCCCCCAATAACAATCTAATATAAAAAGGAAATAATTTCAAATAAACTACTTGAAAATAAACTAACTTATATTATACTTAAAAATAACTACTTATTGTTCCATATGTTCCTACTTTTCGGCCTGAATTAATAAATACGAAATACAGTGGAACCTGGTTAGGACGTTTTTGAAGGGGACACAAAAAATGAACGTGAAAACCAGGAAAAACGTGCTAACCAGGAAAGTAAATATTGTAATTCAGGAAATTCCAATCAGAGGAGAAGTCAAAATAATTACCATTACTTGCGTAAGTTCTCATATTCACGCCTTCCTTAACTATTTTCAAGCTTAAAATTTACAAAATAAGCGCTAATTTTCCAAACGAATGCAAACTGAATGATAACTACGTTTCATAACTTTCCAGGAAATGTAAATACATAAAAACGACATTGTTTCACCTTGATTCATTGATAAAAAGAGATGTTTTGCCAAGTCATATAGCCTTTTTAAAGTCAAATAGCCCTAAATATAATGTTAATTAGTTGTTTTGAAACTGATCAAAATATTCAGAAACATTGTCTGTATCATGATTGTATTTACCTAAATTTCTGCAACATCCATTCTTCACATAAGACCATTAGATCGATTGTAAGATCGATCGATATATCGATTTATAACAGTTAAATTGACATGTTTTATTGCGTACAGATTTTTAAAATTCAATGGTATATATTCACTTTTAAAAAATTGTACAAGGTACCATATGCTTTATATTTTTTGTACCGAGCTCTAATATTCTCCCATCAAGCTTCGCATGGAGAGTCAAAGCATCGTCTGCTCCCACAACACTCGTCAAATAACGGCGCACGTACTCCATAGCCTCGAATGTTTTGGTCAGAGTTGGAGACGTAGGAGATGAATCAGACTCAGTTCCTTGCTCGGCATCATCTACATCATCTATTTCCACCAACTCCTGCTCGTGAATCTCATCAATTGACATGGTCTGGAAAACATCAAGATCATCGTCGCACTTAGAGTAGGTACTCGTCGAAATTCACCTCTCCAGCAATCTGACACCACTCCTCTAGAGGAAAATGAGTCGGTTCTGCCTCTTGTGTCATGTCATCCATAATGCCAGGCTCCAAATGTCTAAATCCTGCTGCATTAAAGCAACTGGCGATGTTTTCTCTATTCACGGAATCCCATGCGTATTTGACGAAGAGCATCGCATGCATAACGTCTATCTTCCGCTCAGCTGTTTGTAAGCTGGCCAGCCTCTTCTGTACCAGCAGTCTTCTATATTTGTGCTTGAAACATCGGATGATGCCTTGGTCAAGGGGCTCAAGGTGACTCATTGTGTTTGCTGGGAAGAATTCAACCCGGATGTTTCTAAGGTAGCTTGTATCGACGGAATGAGCAGCACAGTGGTCGACAAAAAGTAACATTTTTCTGTTATTGCCTCTCAGTTTGGCATCTAACCCACGCAGAAAGGTTTTAAAAATTGATGTTGTCATCCATGCTACAGGGTTGGCTGTGTATTGACAGGGAAAGGTTTTAACGTTCTTGAAACACCTCGGGTGTTTTGATTTCCCTATCATAAGCAGCATTAGCTTGTCAGTTCCACTCTTGTTGCAGCACAACAGAACTGTTAGTCTCTCCTTGCTTAATTTTCCTCCTTGGTATTTTCCCCATTTAAATGCATACGTTCAATCTGGTAATAAGTTAAAAAAATAAACCAGTCTCTTCGGCATTGTAAATATCATCGAGGCTGTACCCTTCAAGCAGCTTGGGCAGGGTCGTTTTCTTTCAAGTTTCAACCACATCTAGGTTAACACTGGCTGCCTCACCACGCACACACCAATAACCTAATCCATGTCTGTTTTTGAATCCATCGATCCAACCATTGGAGGCATGGAAATTTTAAATGCCCATTTTTACAGCCAAATGCAACGCCTTTTCTTTGCTGATGGAGCCATCAAACGACTTGAAAGAAAGTTTGAACTTCGTGCTTGTTTGCACCACTTAACACATTCAATGCGGGCCCAATTTTCATGAAAGTCATCAAAATCGGCATTAAAAAATTTAAAGGGCTTCGGAATGGAACGACCACAACAATTGACGTGCTCCGTCAGTCGGTGTAGCCAGGAGCACGTCTATTGACGTGCTCCGCATTGAATGTGTTAAGGAGAATAGATTCTAATTCTGGATATTTCCCTTCATGAATGCGCTTTCGTTTTTTGTCACAATGACCACTTTGGATTTTATCGCGATTACTGAGAATTGTGTTTAAAGTGGATGCAGGAATGTTCGTTCAACCTTGGCGGCAATTCTACTCGCTTGACGGATAAATTTCTGTCTACTTCTTCCAGAATTTTAATTTTTTATGCAGTTGTAATCTGCTTCACACCTCGTTTGCTTTCCATTTTAACTGTCCTTACAATCACAAAACGTGCAATATGAACAACTGCCTGCTCAAAAACTTCACTCCCGCTAATCAGCCGCGTACTGTTTTACGTACGTCACGCCGCAAAAATAGGTATGCATATGGATAAACATGCAAATGCTAAGGGTTAATATTTAGTATATTAACTCGGGGAGTTTTGGTTGCTTACATGACTAAATAATACTAGAAAAATGGTGATCGGGTTGCTTAACGGCAAATTATTGAACGTACTAACCAGGGAAGCGCCAGTATTTAGAATGTAGTAACCAAATAATTTTACCTGTATTTTGTCCCTATGACTACGGGACCACGATAAATCAACGTGATAAGGAGGAAAGCGTGCTAAGGAGGAACGTCCTAACCAGGTTCCACTGTAGTATCAGTGCTCCCTGGTCATTATCCGCCATTGAACAGTCATTTATTTTTACCCAAATACGATTGTACCAGTTCCTTCGTGTGGAAATCTCAGTAACTTCAAAGTTGGATTTGTTACTGTTGGTTACTGTAGTGCCGCGTTGTGACAAAGCTGATGCAAATGGCAGAAAAACAGAAGAAAATTGTCCTTTCCATCGCTAAAAAACTAGAATTGATTGCAAGAAATGAAAAAGGAGAGACTCCACTTAAACTGGCAAAAGACTACGATGTGAGATTACAAACAGTTCGGGATATAATTAAGAATAAAAGTAAGCGATGAAATTCGCTGTAACCTCGGACAGTGGTTTGGGATCCTCAAAGCGTAAGACTATGAAATGATCAACCTTTCAAGATTTAGATTCCATCATGCTTTTTTGGTTCAATCAAAAATGGTCAAGTGGTATACTCGTCTCAGGCCCCATGTGTGCACAGCAGGCAAAACCTTTTCATGAGTCTCTAGGGATAGAAGGGGATTTTAAAGCTTCTTCTGTGTGGTTGATGAGATTCAAGCAGTGACATGGAATTCGTGAAATTGCTTCAGGGAGAGCAATTGAGTGGCAATGTTTCAGCCACTGATGCTTTTTGCTTGGAGTTCACAAAATACGTAAAGGAAGAAGAGTTGGCACCCGAACAGAAGCTCTGGCGAGTGTTGAAACTTAGATGGATTACATGCGACAAAATGATTTCGACTAGTGGGGATGGTACTGAGAAGAGGGTCGTTATCACTTCTGCTCAGCGATCGAGGAAAGGGTTTGGCTTCCCTGATTTGTGATCCAAGACAGACGAGGAAAACCTGTGCGATTCCTTGCCATGAGTGAGTTCCGTACGGAGGAATACAAGGATATGCTCATGGCACTCATGACAAGGGAAGCATTTTTCATTGCAAGGCTCCGGCGCGACTGGGTAAAAACAGCGCAGGTAGCAATTACCATAAATTGTAATTATCATTTATTAAAATTTCTCTGTCATGAATTACACTGTGTTCGCTATCATTTTGATATTTCTTGGTTCTTCAATTCAATTAATTTAATTTTTGGCTAATCCAAACCAAGTATCTAATTCCGCTTATAGCTCTAGATTGGTAAAGTACAGACAACGCAAACAAAACACCTATCCAGTACATGGGGAAGATAGTGAGTAAACATGATTCTAGAGGAAAACATTTATTGCCAAGCATTTATGCCGATTTAAGTGAGTTTGAGACGTGTGATACCATCAATTGTGATTTTTTTATATAGTACTACAATGTCACTTATCTTCCCAATAGCCTCTGTTGTTTGCATCGGTCGAGGAAAAACGCTTCCGTACCTTATTCCGCTCAACAACGTGTTCCAGTGTTACGGCACGCATGCTTTCAGGCAACCCCAAAGCAAGCTTCATATCGTCACTCGGAACAGCTGATAGGATTCCTATCTCAAAGTCATAAAGCACCTTCGCATGAGCATTCCGGCTCTACTGTGTGGGCGTAAACAAGTAAATACCTTGAACCAATAACTATTCGTGCTGAAAATGGGAAAGAAATATGATATATATACAATTAAAATGCCAAGTATTGATTCGTTACGGATGTATTTCACTGTGGTACGGCATTAAATGGAAGATTTCCTTTAAATATGGGCAAGAATCTTCCCGATTTGGTTTCAATTTCTTTAATTTTTGTCGTTTCATTTCGTAAAATCAAATTCATACCTCTACCGGGGACCAAAATAGCCTTACATAAAATCATTACATCGAAATTACGTAAAATCAAATAATGATTCCATAAGAATACTATTGGATTCGGCTGGGACCACTCATTCACTTGTTTAAAATCAAATTTTACGTAAAATCGGGTTATATAAAATCGAGATTCTACTGTATTACATAAGTGTTACTACATTCTCAATGATTTTATAAATGATAAGCTATGACACTTTTTTCCTGTTGTACTTATTCATTAAATGTGTAGGTATGTATAAGTTTTTAGTGACTCTCAAGGATATCCTTTGTATTTTCACCAGTTTTACTGTTTATAGTACATATTATATAAATTGAGAATCCATAATATTTCTGTAAAATGTGTCATTTATGAATGTGTACTCATTGTAATTCTCTCTTTGTGCTATTGATATGTTCTGCTTAACTCTTGACCTACAGATTAAAAAAAATGGCTTAATAGCATTTATTCCCAGCGCTTAAAGGTCTTCAGGAGAGGGTTAACAGGACTTCTTCAGATGGCATTGAACAAAAAGGCAATCAACCAAAATTATTTCATTCATAAAATTTGCCAACAATCTCCTCACCTGAATGGCAATAGATGTTAGCAGAGTCAAACTGTGATACAAGGATCTATCCATGCCAGATGATAAGGCTGGACCCAGGCAGTTAAAAAGATGGCTAAATACTCCATACCTAAAACCAGGATGAAATGTGTATAATTAACATGAGACACGAAAAGTATAAAAAGAGTTCAATAATAAATTAATTGAGGAATCACCATCAACATGAAATCAAAGTGAACTCCCACAGATTCAGACATTATGTAATTATAATTATTATGTCAATATCACAATTAAAATATTACTTTAATAGCCATATCTGAATACCTGCATTTAAGATCTCTTTTTAATGATAATAGTTTTAAAGACGACGAGTATATAATAATATGGCCACATTTTGGAAAACCTTAGAACAATTTTCAAAATTAGCTACCCTTGACTTTAAAACAATTTTATTTTGCAAAGCATTGAAACTTGAGGTTCCCAGTTGTACATGCGACAACATTTTTTTTCATATGATCAAAATTTTTTTTCATATTATCTTTAAACAATAAACTTTAATATGTGTCAATATATCAGCACTGTGCTTTACGGTGACCTGAGGAAGCAAATATGCCAGCACCTTAAGCATTAAGTCAGTCCTGTATATCATTAATTGTCATCCAGATTTCCACTTTCCACATCACTCAACACAATTATATGAAATGGATGAAAGAAATAATTTTTTCATTCAGTTCTGCTGCAATACACAAAATATACTCTAGGAATTCAGCAATTGATGTTAAGTGATTATTAAGTGATTAAGAGTGAATATTATTTTGTCTGGAAACTGAGATAAGGCTCAACATTAACCTTCCAAAAAGTCATAATGCAACCAATTTTCTGTTAGGGTAGATAATGGATCAAACTTTAAACAAGAATGTTTAAGATTACTCAAGATTTGAAACTAACACTACATTATTCATTTGAAGGTATTTGTGCTTACCTAGCCAATAAAGGTTCTATATAATTAACCTTCTCCTTCAATAAAAGACCAGATGATACTTCAGAGGAGAGCCATTTGGTTTTGGTTAAAGATGTCACAAGTGCAGAATGGATATCTGCTACATGATTCATGTCATCAACTCCAAAAAGAATGTAACTATCTTTTCCAGAAACATTGTTTACATCTTCAAGTTTTGTGGAATGCAGCACTTCAGAATTCAAAGAAACTGATTCCAAATCTTCAAAATCAGTTTTGTAATCAGGAAAAGCTAATGATAAGGCAGCTGGATCAATGTTGTCGTCATCTATTCCAGGACGCTTAGCACATCTGTATGAAGAAATGAAAATGCTGTAATATTTGAATGAATGAAATGTACATTTCAACAAATTGCCTCAGTCTTTCATATGTCAACCGACCAACCCTTCCAACATTGTAAGACACTTGTTTCTGGCTCTACTTTATGGAATAGTTCCATTGTGTCACAATGAAAAAATTAAACTACCCAGGTCAAAGGACCTGAAGATGTAACTATATTACGAAACCGGTAGTTCCAATAAATTTATGTGGAATTGCAAAGTTTAATTTTTTCATTTTGACACCTTTCAACATTGTTATGTAGAATATATTGTGGCTGATTCCAAGCTTACTCCTTGGATTTTTGTAATATTTTAGCACCTTTTGTCTGCCCCAGCCATTTCCTGTCCCATGCAGTGTCCCAGCAATGGTTCCCTAACACCATCATCCTCCCGATTATACTATCATTAGACTTCTGTTGATTTGGTGATCCCCTGTTTACGTGCGTTCAGGAGTTTCATGAGAAACTCCTCTGCTCTTAAGTTGGCATCACAAGAATTGGATAAATAAAATTCCAGAAGTAACCACGCCTTTTAATTCTATGAAAATATACAGCTTTCACCGAGACTATGCCTTACCACCCAAAAACTAAAACTAAGACACTATAGCTTAGATAATATATTTCCCAACAGTTACAAATGAAATTTCCCAACTCTACAAAGGAGGTTCTATCTACGAAATTGATGGTCTTAAGGGCTCAACGAAGTGATATACTGGAAACTATTGTCTGAGTAGTATCTATGGATGTTGAGACTTAAGTGGAATAATTTATTAATCCTGTTGCAGATATTTAGGTGCATGGTGGTGGTTGTTAGCCTGCACAAGAACACCTTCAACCATCAGACGAGTCAGAGAAAGAAAAGGAGTTAGGGATGTGCGAGTAGTACTTTTTGATTTCGAGTTGAGTATCGAGTTGAGTTGCAGTTACTCGTGAGTATTGAGTCAAGTCGAGTGGTGTGAACTATAGCAATTTCCCAACCAGGCAATATAATAATGCATGTTCCAACATATTCTGGTTTTCCCAATCCCCTAGTGCATTTTCTCTTCTGAACATATGGCCTGCTTTAGAAGGGAAAAGGTGATAAGGAATATTTATTGTAATTGTGACAGAATTAGGAGATGAATTAAAATTAATGTGTCTTGAACAGTTCCAACAGGACAATTGAAATGAACTAACCTCTTGCAATTTGTCGACAGTTTTATTTTATGACAGCAGTGGGTTGAAAACTTGTGTATCCAAAATTCTTAGGAAGAGCCCAGAGTAGTCATAGCAATTAAAGTTAGACAACAAGCAGACTATCAATACCTGATACAGTAGAAGTCCATCATTACGAGTGCCGTATATAGCGAGAATCTGGCTGTAGTAAGTGACTTTTTACCAATGGTTGGTCTCATGGTAATAACATACGAAGATGAATGGTTGTAGCGAGAGGTTATTTCTCTCATATCGCCATAATGAGTACGATTTTTCGTTTATGTCATCAAGGTTGCATAATTTGCAGGCACCTTCTGCTACGAACGACAAAGTTATTCAAATAGAAATTAATTTGAGGCAATGTATCACCTTGAAAAGAAAATGTACCTAATTTGAGATCAGAGTTCCGATTCTCTCTTCGCATGCTCCGATGCTCGAGGTACGTTACGTGTCCTATTGATGTGATGATGTATTTCAAAGCTCTCTCGGGCACTACTCAACATAATTTCAGATTGTGGAAAAATCATGAGGAAGTGCAAAAATCTACCTCACCGCTACCACCGGGGTAAGGTTACCATTTGAATCCACTGAAATAATGGCTCCCCTCGATTCGTTTGAGCACCGGCCGTATCAACCCAGTGTTGTCTTTCGGCTTTTGCCATACTTCCGAATCATCCATAAAAATTATGATGCAAGTAAACAATGTACATTGCAAATTGATAATGGCAACATTCATTGTTTTCGTAAGGCGAAGGAGCGATCTTCTCGCATGAATCCCATATCCTTCTTGCAGAATGTGTCCCACACTCTTTAATTTCTTCTTGTCCAAAAATTAGCGGTGATGTTTTCTCATCCTAAGCAAGATGCCTAGGGAGGTGTGAAAGTGGCATGTGGGGGAAATAGCTGTCAATGATTTTTGAGTCAGCGAGGCTCGGAGCAGCAGGATGCAAACCCCGGATGATCCCGGGTGGTGTTATAGAATCACCCAAGCTGAAATACGAGCCGAGAGTGGGAGGACACTGTCAGCCTGTGCTCATCAGGGAATGATTTACAAACATCTTCCCGAAGAGAACCTGAAGAGAGAGCAAATAAGAAGAAGCCGGCTGAATCGGAGGCCCAGGTTGGCCTTGGCGCTACCATAGCAGCAAACTGCCAATGAAGAAGAGCGACATGCTTCATGCCTTGAGGGGTGTGGTACCATTAAAATCGTCCTAAATATCGGTCATCCTGTGTTGCTGCCGATTTTGGAACTAGTGGGAACCAAGGAAGTTGACTGCTGAGGCTCCCGAAAGGACGCCCCCCTCCACCGAAAACTTGTGGAAGCCACTTGAGAAGTTAGGGCGTGGGAAAGCGATGCGTGAAATGTGATACTTTTGATGAAATGTGATGCTGACTCGAGAAAAAAATATCGCTTCACTCCGACCCTCCGATGAGCGCCGAGGCGAGGGCGGGGGGAGAGAGAGAGATGGTGGAGCGGAGAGCGAGAGGTAGGCCAAGGACGCTTAGCCATTCGCTGGACTGCCAAAAGCGCTCGGCGCGAAGGCCTGAGGAAAAAAGCGCCGGGCATCCTCTTTGCTCTACACTACTACAGCACTTGTATTAAACTTACGTACTTGAGAAGTATCCGTATTTAAAGATAAAGGATGCAGCTAGAACTTGTATCAAAGCTCATTTTCGTATCACTTCTCATAGCCGAGGAACATTTCTGCTAAATGATCGATTTAAGGCAAGTTTACTATGATAGCACTTCCTATCGGCAGATTTCTGAACCTAGTCGCCTTGGCAGCTCCGTCGACTCGGCTTTCGTAAAAATACTCTAAGTACTCGAGTCGAGTACCAACTACTCGACTCGACCCGAATTTTCGAGTACTCGCACATACCTAAAAGGAGTGTTTGGAAAAATCTATGCGAGCAGACATTACACTTGATTTTCAAATATTGCATGAAATATGAAGGCATTATCATCTAAGTGATCACTACAACTTTATTTTCAAAGAAATTTAAAACATTTCTGAAAATATGATGTGACAAGAATAGATGCAGTTGACAATTGCAGAATTCTTCTAGCTATGTTACGGTATTTACATTAAAAATCTTAGTTGATTTCATCCATTAATATAATGAAGTGACAAAAATATTTACCAATTTATCACGTATTCATATTATTATAAATTGAAAAGATATTTGCATGATGTTACTCAGCATTTTGAATTGAAAATTAAATAGAGCAGCAAATTCTACTATCATGGCAACGTTATATATATCTTCAGAATATTAAAACTAGCATATTTAAACATGGTTTCAAACACCTTGAATTTTGCTATAAAGCTGTTCTGCTGTAGATGATGGGGTCTAGGTTACACGATTTTATATGCATTACACCCTAAATTTCCAAAGCCAGTCTGGACAAATAAATGAGTGGAACATTGCTAATTGGTATATTTCCTAGAACAATGGAGATATTCTATGAAATTTAACTATGCAGAAAGATTTCACCACTTGGGTCTCCTAGATAATTGATGAAAATGTAAAAAAAACTTAAGTAATAGGTATGTACTTCAGGTTATGAAAATAAGCCTCTTAAAAACTTAAAAATGATGATTAGAAGTTATTCCAAAACAAAATCAACATGACTGCAATGAAGCAAGCAAGTACCATATGACCCTATTTGATTTTAACTGCAATACAAATTCTAGATTGCTTTTTAACTTTTGAAGAGAGACTCAGGCATTTAAAAAAAATCAGGGCAGAGAAGGATAGGATTATTACACACATCATACAACTAATTAAAGTGGCATTTCATCTTTCTCGTTATTGCAGTGCTAAACTATTACTTAATTACTACATTAGAACACAATTTTTTACTTTCCTTACATATCAGTATTTGTAAAAACATATTTCTAGTCATCTCTGACTTACCTGATAGTGAACAGACTTTCTTCTTCAGCTTTTTGTAGCCTACTACATTCAAGTTCTTTTTTCCATGACTTTGCAATAATCCAAAGCACATTCATTAATATATCCCAAGAGCTGAAATTCTTTGAAATGGCATTTTGCACAGCTATTTCATTTTTCACTTCCTCCAATGCAGCCAATGTAAGCCTAAAGTGATTTGTAGATAAGCACCATAAATTACATGCATTCTCTAAAATGTAAGGCATTAAAACATCATATGCTAATTATTAAATTTAAGAAACACCAAAGGAAAAATAAATTTATTTTCATATACTCCTTCTAAAAACAAAGTTTCAACTAAAAGCTAATCCTTACAATAAAAATTAACTTCAAACAACTATGTCATTATCGATTAAAAAACAATATTTGATGATTGATTTTCCTTCAGCATTAATAATTTTAAAATTTACTTTTGATTTCTGTGGGTGCATACTTAATTTCCAGAAAGGAATACACTATCAAGAAAGCATTAGATGCATACACAATAATTCACTAAAAACTGAGACTTACTACACATAGGTAGTATACAAGAGAACAAAGGTGACAAAAAGTACATTACTGACATGTTTTTACTTCACTAACTACTAACCCAGATAACACAGCAAAATATGTATGTATGTGAGTGTACAAATAGGATACAAAAATATCCATATGGAATGCTAGTGAGACATTTTTAATGATACCATGGCATTAGTTCTGGTAAGGATGAGTTTGAATTTTAAACCGACCCTTGCACATTACATGTACAATTATAAAACAAATTTAACACATGCACATATGTATTCCATTGCAAGGGGCATAAATAATGTAATGAGTACTTTGTATCCCCTGGTATCATAGTTGGCAAAGTTACCAAAAAAAAATAACTGATTATAAAGTTAATCTCTGTAAAAATCAACTAGTTAAAGTTAAAAGTTACTTTTCTGAAAAGTAACTAATTAAAGTTAAAGTTACATTTTTGCGTTAAAAGTTACTGTTTCAGTTATTTTAAGAAACTGTTAAAAGCTATTTTTCACAATTGGGATACATATAATAAATGCAAACTTCAAATTCAAGAAAGATTTATGTAACTTTTACTTAACAATTCATTAAACTTGAGTTACATTCTCATTTCAAAATTTGTATTGGACATCTTTCCCTGTCGACAAATTTTTGCGGTCACTCCACTCAACCCCGCTGACAACGGGAAATCACCGAGTAAGTTATGCGTAAACTGGTGCATTTTACAGATACGTTACTTTGAATGAACCCGTCCCCTTGCTACCCATCGTAGGTTTTTTGGTGACCCCCTTTCTCATGTTCAACAATGTAGTATTGATCACGACGTCGCCAAATAAGGCATTCGTGCCCTCGCGGACATGGTCTTCGAGTGGCCTTGTGTTTTCTCATCTGAGGGTATGTTCCTAAACTTGGGCGGTCACTCCACTCAATCCCGCTTTTGTTTGGATGTATTTGTCTGGGCCTATTCATTGCATTCTTGCACAACCACCCAGCAATATTGCATTCTTATATACAGTTTTCTTTTGCCCTTAGTCTGTTGGGCAAGCTTTGAGGCCAAATTCGATCAGATCCACATTCGCCAAAATCAATGAAAAAAATTAACTGAAGTTAGCTTTGTATCAGTTAATGTATAATTTTAACAATTAAAAGTTAACTCTTCTAAAAAGTAACGGTTAAGTAAAAAAGTTTTTAACCATTAATTTTAATCGTTAGTTTTGAAAATCGTTAATCCCAACTATGCCTGGTATCCACTTCGTATCTGCATCATAAAGGATACAAAATATCGTGACTAGACATGGGATTGTACAACGTTCCCATCAAGATGGCATCCAATGCGATCAACGTAGAGTGTCACGCTTGTAAAAAACTTCTTGCTACGTGTGAAAAAGTTCTACTATGCGAGAATTGTAAACAATCGTATCACCATAAATGCACAGGCTTGAAGGAAATCGCGTTAAAAACCCTGGAGAATTCTGAAGGTTTGTTTTGGAAGTGTATTTACTGCCGTGTTGAAGGCGCAAACAGGCTGTGCAAAATGGAAGATGACATTGAACTTTAGAAAGCAGAGATTATTAACATCAAAGACAAGGCTGATCATCATCAACATTTAGTGATCGAAAATCGTGAAAGGAAGGTGAGATTCGATGATGTGGTCGCCAGAATCTCTAATCCTGATCGTGAAATTTGTGCCGAAAATGTGGGAGACTGGGTCATGTCGCAGAGACTGGGCAACAACGAAGATCAGGAAGTATCTGAAGCTGCCGCTAAAACCTCTGAGGCCAACACGAAAGTGATGAAGAAGAAGAAGAAAATGTCCTCGTCACAGGCAAGAAATACCGATGATAAGGCATCACATCCCAACCAGCAACAAAGCTCTAGTGAAAAGGAAGACGATGGCTACACCCGGGTCCAGCCACAGAGGAAGAAACGAAGCTTCTTCTCCATCGGAAAAGGTGAATTCAAACAAGGCAGCGTGGGACTACGAGCTGTGAAAGTTACGTCGTACGAGGGGGGACCCAAAAATAACGGGAATTGCGTCATAACATTTTTACTAATCAATATTTTTACACCAAATTTTGATCACCATCAAAGTAAACCCTATTGACTGTAACACATTTATCTAATCGTTTCTTCCATTGTTCAAAACAGTTTTTAAATTTGCTTATTTTAATGTTGTTTAGGCCTTCCAGCGATTTTTGTTTCACCTCTTCTACAATCCCAAAACGTTTTCATTTCATGTCCCTTTTGAGTCTAGGAAATAAAAAGAAGTCACATGGGGCAAGGTCTGGTGAATAGGGGGGGTGAGCAATTGGCATCATGCTGTTTTTGGTCAAAAACTGCTTCACAGACAGCGCGGTGTGGGCAGGTGCGTTGTCGTGGTGGATGAACCAATCACCTGTCGGCCAAAGATCCGCCCTTTTCTTCCGGATGTTCTCCCTTAACCTCCTCAAAACCTCTAGGTAGAATTGCTGGTTGACCGTCTGGCCCGGAGGAACAAATTCCGCGTGCACAACACCTCTGCAATCGAAGAAACAAATGAGCATTGTCTTGATGCTGCAACATTGCCGTCCGTTCTTGAAGTTGACGGGCACCCAGAACGAGGTTGGCCTTCAATTGACATCTCTGCATTCTTGAAACGCGAAAACCAGTCGTAGACACGTGTTTTACTTAGGGCACTATCCCCATAAGCTGTTTTAAGCATCACAAGAGTTTCTGCGGGAGTTTTCCCCAACAGAAAACAAAACTTCACAGCGGCACGTTGCTCCCGGTAGTCAGCCATTCCACGTTTTCGCCACAACGGAAAAAGTTGGTTTACTGAAAATAATCCCACAGACGAACGGATGCACTCAGAGCGACCAGGCTTCGCACACTGACTCAAGAAAAGTCATTGCTTAGAACCATCTACTGGAGAACCCGATCCCTCACTCTGCCTACCCCCCCACCGTGCTATTCCCGTTACTTTTGGGTCCCCCCTCGTATGTGTACGTGGGCCGCCTGCCCGGTGATTTAAATGAAGATGAAGTGATATCTCACGTGAAAAATCAATTTGATGTTACGTGTGTTTCTTGTGAAAAGATTGCCGTAAAAAGCAAAAAATTCAGTGCTTTCAAAATTGGTGTTGAATATGGTGACTTCAAAAATGTAATTAATCCACTTTTTTGGCCATATGGTGTGATTATCAATAAATTCTACGAACCCAAAAGTGTTGAAACTAAAGAATTGGGTACGAATGGTGACACTCTCAAGACAAAGATGGTAACAAGGAATTCTAATAAGGAAAGTGATACTCAAGGTAAATTAGGGTGACTAGCTTGCTCTTCTGAAAATAAAAATCTCCCTGCACAGTTTAAAGTACTATGAAGTAATAAATATTCAATGCTTGAGCAATAAAATTAATGAATTAGAAATGCTTGCTGAACTCGAGAAACTGGACTTTATTTGTCTGTGCGAGCATTGGATGAAAGAACTAGTTGTAACTATACCTGGCTATGTTGTTGAGATTATTTTTGTCGAAAGTACCACCGTAATGAAGGTGCTGTAATCTTTGTTAAAAAAACCATACAGTTAACTAATGTGTCTCACAGCATTATATGATCCAGCATTATATGATCATTTAGCAATATCGTCAACATTCCATGTTATTGATAAGCAGTGTCATATATCAGATACCGTTAGACAACAGAGGTTCTTTACCGAATCAAATATCAACTATTTTCTCGTTTTACTGACTCAAGAGGATTGGAAGGACATTAACTGTCACAATTCTTTAAATGACAACTTTAATTAATTTTTTTCTAGATTTATCTACTACTATAATTTAGCATTCCCTTTGCAAGTTGTGAAAAACAGAAGGGTTAATAACAAGAACTGCGTCACTGATGATATCCAAAATCTATCCAGAATACTTAAATCTCTGTTTTTACAGTATCAATCCACCAATGATGCAGGGGTGCATCAGCAATATCTAGACCTCAAGAAAGAGTATAGGACCTTAATTAAAAAATCAAAAAAGGAGTTCAATGATCAATGTTTTAGAAATACCTCAAACTATTAAAGTTGCTTGGGGTATAATAAAAAACAACATTAACACTAACACCTCGGAACTTCCTGGTCAGGTTAATGACGACAATGGAATTACAATTTCTGATCCATTTGAGATATTTAATCACTCGTTCATGAGTTTTCTTAAGACACCCCACTCTACTGAAAGTGTACCCTTCCAGGCTAGTAAGTCATGTAATTCAATCTATCTCAAGCCATGTTCTGAGACTGAACTGTGTTCATATCTCGCCAAAATTGGCAAAAAGAAGTTTGCCGACATAGATGGTATAACTGGGAAAATACTAAAAGACTGCGGTTCTATCATTCTAACACCCATACTGTCTCTGATAAACCAGTCAATGGCTTAAGGAGTATATCCTAATGCCCTAAAGACATCGAAGGTAGTCCCTGTATATAAAAACAAAGGTGACAGAAAAAACCTTAACAATTACAGACCCATCTCCATAATACCCCAGTTCGGCAAATTATTTGAACTTGTATTTTATAAAAGGCTAATGGATTATCTTGAGAGTTACAGCATAATATCTCTCCATCAATACGGATTTCAACCTAGAAAGTCAACAGAACAAGCCCTCTTCAATTCCGTTGACTACATTTTACAAGAACTAAAAAACAAAAATAGGGTAATAGGAATTTTTTTCGACATGAGTAGAGCCTTTGATACTGTAGATCACGAAATTTTCCTATGTAAACAAGTGTGTATCAATTGGCATAAGAGGCACTGCATTTAACTGGCTTAAGTTTTATCTCGATTACTGAAAACAAAGGGTAGCTTATAAAAAAGATGTAAAAATTTACCTCTCTAGTTCTCAAGAGGTCAAAAAAGGAGTACCTCAGGGGTCAGTGCTGGGCCCTTTACTCTTCCTAATATTTATTAATGATGTACCAAGGAGAATAGTAACTGGTAACATGAAATGTGTAATTTATGCAGATGATGTCAACATTTTAACAAAAAGTAAGAACTTAAGCACTTTACTTGAATCCTGTCAATCCCTAATGAAAGACATGCAAACGTGGTGCGTCAATAATAACTTGATCTTAAACAATGCAAAAACTCAAACAACATTGTTCTCTACAAGGCATATTCTTTCTCTACGGCGTTCTAGGTTCTCTACAGCGAGTTATCTTCAAGCCGGAATATAAATTTAAATATAGAGGAGCAAATTAAGTTTCTTAGAATATATGTTGACTCCAATCTTAAGTGGGATTCACACAGTATGTACCTTAATAAAAAATTGAATTCCGTATTCTACTTAGTCTCCATGCTAAAATACAGTGTAAGCTCAAGAGTTCTGTTAACTCTCTTTTATGGCTTGTTTTACTCAAGGCTTACCTACGGTATTGTTATCTGGAGATCAACCTCCTTATTGAAAGATGTATTTATAATACAAAAGAAGGTAGTACGAACAATATGCAATGTAAATTATCATGCCCATTGTCGCCCACTATTTAAGAGTTTGGAAATGTTAACTGTACCATGTGTGTATATATTCTATTGTGTTGTCTATGTAAAAAACATGGTGAAAGTTTCACACGGAATGACACTTTTCACCCTTAAGAAACCAGGAGAAGCAGAGACATTCCTGTGGAATCAAGAAACTTAGCCCTTATATCAAAAGGTCCACACTCCATTTGCACCAAACTGTTTAATAACTTACCTTCCACTATAAAGAGTATTGAAAAATTGACATTTTTTAAAAAGGCTGTCTCATTATACCTAGTGCATAAGCGTTTTTATAGTGTCAAGGAATATTTATGTGAATTGTAACTTCTTTTTTCTTTTTTCGACGTGCCTTATACACTTGCTAAGTGATTGTATCCTATGTAGTGTCATTTGGGCAAATAAAATATATTATTATTATATTACACTTAACGGAATTATTTAAATACCAATTTCTTGCTCTCGATAAACTCAAGCTAATTCCTTAAAATAAATGCTACTAGTTTACCGAAAGCAAGAATATGATATTCAAAATGCAGCACACTGAAAATTTTAAATCAAAACAGAACTATATTTGCCATTCCAATGCTTACTTTAAAGAAGGCATTTTTGCAATTTTTAAATTGTCGTAGGAGTCATGTTGGAGTGACTAGGCTTCCCAACTATTCTGCTGTTTCTCATCTCTCATTGCAAAACATCTAATCTAACCTTAATTCATATTTCGTTTACTGTGTGCTTAATATGCATTTAATTTTTGCTCAGCAGATGCTACTTTCATGAAACGCATACCATTTATGTACCTTAGTAACACTTGAAACTCAGCATTCAATATTAAATATATGTACTAATAGTTTTTCAGGAAGACATCTACTTTTCAACGTGTTCATCTCTTCATTACCTACAAAGTGCTTTTACTGAGAGATATGGATTTGATCACACTAATCAACATCGATCATCACTAAACGAGATACTCCGCAAACAAGTGGATCACATTGAGAAAGAATTGTGTGTGGATTCATTCATGTAGAAAAATTCAGTCAATGTTTTAGCATTCATGCAAGTATTTTCTCGCTTGTGACCTTTAAGTGTTGTCTCTTAATACGTGAATATGAGTTTCATTTCAAAACTGAGGAAAACTGATCATCCAACTTCTCGTAAATGTTTGCTTGATCATCATAAGCAATCAGTTTGATGCCATCAAGTAGCATATTTTCTAATGGACTTCTTTTAGATCCCCTCCACATATAAGATATGTTGCCCATGATATTTCGGAGGCAGTGTTTATTGGCATATTTAATGATGCAGCAATCGATTTAACACAAAACCATTCCACTAGGTACTTCAAAACAATAATCTGACGAAGAGTTAAGGTGGTTTAAAAGAAGTAAATTGTGCTGTCAAATTATCATTCTTCAATTCACTTAAGATGTTGAAGTCTCATTCACATATGATGTTGAAGTCTAGTGAAACCTGGTTTATGCAGTACATAATACCAAAGGAATCTACAAAATTATATAATTCAGACAATAACTGTGAGTGATAAATTTTCAAAATTTTTACCTAACTTTAAGTTAACTGTAAAAATGAACATATCATATCATTATCGTTAAAGTCTTTAACATTTTTCTGTAATCGTAAATTTTACCTTTGGATGCTTAAATCGTAATATTATCTACAAATTTTAAATTGAAAACCTTCACAGCTAAACTAATGTAATGTTGTGTATGCAGAAACCCATTTCCAAGCAGTGAGTCAAGTTTTTAATTAGCTACATGTTATTCAATTACAGTTGGATGTACTATAGCTTCACATGACTGCATTCATAGGTGTTTTAAACTTTTAAAGGAAGGAGATACGTATGAAACAAGAAAAATTGATTTGAGTGAGGACACATACTGATATGAGCATATAAGACTAATTTATTTTCACTTTAAATAAATATTATGGTATATATGTACTCATTATTTCTTTCTTCCCTATCCTACCCTTATTTTTCTTGCCTTCCTCTGGTATGTTTGTGGGGTAATTATGAATATTTTGCCTGACTATGGAAGCCTGGTGTCCAGCAGATTATAGGATTTTGTGCGACTACGGTAATTAAATGAGAAAGAAGTAATTTTTGCACCTGAAATTCATTGGAAAAATATGAAATTTTAAAACTAGCCAAAAAATGTGGACAGCATTGGATATTTGGCATTACTGCACGACTAGTAGTAGCATCCATTTGTACATGGTTCATAGCAGACATTGCATGCCTTGTTATCTCATTTGTAAAAGGTTTTTCAATGGATAGCATCCAGCGACAAAAGGCAACAATGGATACTAGTATCCATTTCATCAATGATGGTATCTAGATATAAGATGGCAGACTCCGTGCTATCTGGGAATCTGTTAACAATATTCATAAAAATTGAGAGCTAAAAGCTTAAGATTGAACTGCAATTCATAACCAATGCACATGAGTTAGTCCTTTTCTGTCCTCATTATATAATCACATGTGCTAACATTCGCAACAAGAGCTTTCAGTTCATTATGTAAAAACAAATTGAGGCTTCCAAAGTGATTACAATTAGACAAAATCAACATCCTACCATAGTAATTACCCAATGGTAGAAATGTGAATTCCTGATTGTTTTACACAGCTCTGGGTAGATAAATAATCCTGGTAGGTTTACCCGGGAAGAAAGAGTTACCATGGTCAGTGCCAAACAGGTGTCAGCATTACTAATTCTCAGCCTTTCTATATAATATCATGGTAGGAAGCTAGTTAAGTGAATGGGGTATATTAAGAAACTTAATCATGATAACTGCATGCAGAAAATAGTAAGAAGAGTGAGTTAAGTTAATTCTTTTGAAAAGTAACTTCAAAAGAACAAAAAGACAAAATACACACCTTAGAGCCATTTTCTTAATTAACTGGTCCTTCTCCTTATGAATGAAACTAGATGTATCAAATACTGATTCCACTAAAATCAATGAGTTTGAAGATGTGCATAAGCTAGCAAGGTCACTCAAAGTTTGCCTTGGTCCAAGTGATGGGAAACACACAAGCTTGCTCATAAAGTGATCCAAATAGGTAGGCTGGGCACTCATGAGGGCATTAATTGTTCTGTTCTTACTAAGAAGTAGGACTTTCTTGAGTACGGATGACTGAAGACTGATTCCATGCAGCATCTTTAACAGAAATAGTGGTTAACACCACCAATACAAAAAAAGTAAATTATAAAAATCCATTAGCCCAAAAACACACCCAAGTTAAGCTTGATCCTTTTGGTGTCAGTGAGCGGATTTATCAGCCTTAGGCACCAACGCAAACGACTTTGGTGGACATTTTTACATGCATAAAAATTAATTACTTAATTTTAATTAACTTCAAAAAGCAACTTAAATGCATTATTTTTTACCATTGAATTCCAAAATGTAATATGTTCTTACATTGCAAATAAACCAAAGTAGAATAAATAAATACGTATGAACATGATTTTTTTTATTTTAAACTAAAAGATTAAAAAATACATGTACAATGGCCTTGGCACACCCAAATGAGAATTCACTAGAGAAGAAAATATTTGGTATTTGGACATGAAATATGGCAGCTCAAAAATTTCTTGCACTAGGAACTGTGTTACTGAGGTTGTGCACTTTGACACACATGTAACTTAAACTTTGAATAGTTACTGATTAATTCAGAAATACATATTGGCTGTACACCATTGAACATGCTTCATGTTCAATGTCAATATCCATAAATTTTACTGACCTGATGAATCCCTCCAATCACAGGGTTTATCATTTCATGGTACCATGACCCAAAATGCTGGGAGAGCTGCTTAGAAAACTGTGCTAATGATGTCCTCCAAGAAAGTGCTTCGTTAAGGGCTTTCAATGCATCAGAAACATTTACACTAATTGAATCATTGGCCTTATCTGAATTCTGCAGTGCTTTAATGGCATCCCAAAGTCGTTTGTGTAAATTAGTTGCTGTTTCTGGGGATCCAATTCTCATGACAAAGTTGTACAATGCCTACAAAAATGAGATACATGAACATTATGAAATACAAACATTAAGAAGAAAAACAGCACTTCAATTCTAGTTCAAGTTAACATTTTTCACATTTAGGACAAATAGTTCATGAAACTTAAAATTTAATTGTAAAATTAAGATGAGAAGAATTTCTTCTGACTTGATTAATAATAAAAAAATCCCCATTAACATGTCAAGAAAGTTAAAAACAATCCGAGAGGTTAAGTATTTCCTTCACATTGCATGAAAAAGAAAAAGACAGAAACATTTTAGAATACATTTTTTTCAATCACCACAACATCTACGTTTTCAAGCATACAATTACCTTGGAGAGTTCATAAAATTTGGATGGAGAGGGACGAGCAGCAATTCGCTCGGACAGAGACTTGAGTTTCTTTTTCAGAAACAGCTCTCGATTCTTCAATCTGAGTAGAGTAGGGTGCAGAGTAGAATAGGAGCACTGCTCACTCAGTTCCTGCCCAACTTCCACTTTAGAATGCAAGTCATGTGTATACAAAGCTAATTGTATCTCTTCCAACTAACAAATAAAAAAAAACAAACAGAAAAATAGAGTCTACAACAAAAAGGAGTACCAAATATGATATATTTGTGTGTAGAAAAAACTGCACAATATTTACATTGTTATTGATTTTATACATTATAACAGGGTCAAGTGATGCGACACAACCTTCTTCTCAACCCAAAAATAATATACAGAAAAATGCCTTTGTTGTATCAAAAAGCCATTATGATTAATGGTATTTCATCAATCACTCAAAGTGATAACTTACAAATCTGGGCATAAAGAATTAAGTACTCAAGGCCTGCTTCAATTAAAACCCAATGTAAATCGTCAAAACTTAAGCAACAGAATGTTAATGTTTATATATACCATCAAATTCTCTGGAAGCAATAATTTACATCATTCATATACACTTAGAAAAATAAGGGGCACAACAGTGGAATTCCCCTACGTTAAGTGCAAGATGTCACGACTCAAGGATGTTTCTCATTCCGCAAGTACCACCACGAAGTATACAACTGTAGAAAAAAGTGTGGTACAACACTGTTCGGAACAAGGTGGCACAGAAAATGTTTCCTATGTTGACCCTCTATAGGAATAGTAAAGGGAATTCCATCGGAAAGAATCCTGGGTATGACTGAGGGAATGTAAGGACTAAGTGCATTTTAGTGATGGAATTCACCTGTCTATTCTGACAAAACATACAAAAATAACTGAATAAAAAGTACGGTAAATCTCCATGGTGAATAAAAATAAAAAATTGAAATTGGTGATTTTTTTATTAGGTTTTGATCATTCCTAGAAAAAATTGTGATAATGGCCACCAAGGCCACCGTGCATGTGAATCACATACAGCATTCACTGAATTTTAGTACATGTTTGGAAACAGAGTACATTTGAACCACTGATGTGGGAAGCACACATTGACTATATAGTAGCCAAAGTAAATACAATCTTCAATGCAATAAGAAGATACTGAATATTGCATTACTCCATCCAGACCAAGAACCTGGAAATCCTCTATCGAACAGTGGCTTTACCAATACTAGCCTATGGCTGTAAGGTTTGGGGTCACAAGCTGAAACTATCCAGAATTGACAGAAAACTTCTAGAAGTTCAGCGATGTTGTCTGTTGGCAGTTGCTTCAGCTTAAAGACTGTAAGCAATCCTGCGCAAACAGTAATAACAGGCATTGTCCCAACCACATTGGTCATAATGGAATGGAGGGCCAAACCAGAATTAAAAAGAAATGGAATAATTCGTATCCTCCACACATACATGGACTTATCACTGCCGTGGAACCAGGCAAAGAAGGAACTGAGGCACATAATACTCACAGAATGGCAGCGTTGTTAGAACATGGAATAAAAGGGGAGGCTCACAAATGAATTCTTCCCTGATATCATCGAAAGAGTCAATTTCAAGTATCCCATGCATAGGAGACTAACAGAAATGCTAACTGGACACAGCAACTCCGAGTCCTATTTACTGTAAAACTTCGATTTTTTGCACTTTGATTTTATGTTGTTCTTGTTTTTACATAGCATTATGCGAGTCCGGCTGGGAACATAGTGAATTTCAATGGTAAAAACTAGATTTTATGTAGTTTCTTGGTTTTATGCAGTTTTTTGATTTTACGCAGTATAATTCAGTCTCTAAGAGCAAAATAATCTTGATTTTACATAGCACTTTCAGCATTTGAACAAGGGATGGTCAGATCGGATACCTCGGATCCAAAGATTCAGGGATATTACGTTCAACTGGATACCGAAATCGGATCCTAATTAATTCCAAAAAATTGGGTGTAGATCCAAATTATTAAAATTCACACTTACGTTTATGTGTCCTAAAAAAGGAAGTAAAAAGAGGTAGGAGTTCCGATTCTCTCTTCGCATGCACCGAAGTACTACTTTGCTAGTTCTATTGATGCGACAATGCGTTTCAAAGCTCTCTCGGGTGCTACGCAACATAATTTCAGGTTGTGGAAAAATCACGAGGAAGTTCGAAATCTACACCACCCATACCACAAGGGTAAGATTACGATTTAAATCGAATGAATTAACGACTGCCCTTGTTTTGTTCGAGCATCAGCCACATCAACCCAGTCAGGGTGCCCACAACTTTTTCCGAAATATTTCACTGTATTTTCCCTGTGTTTTCCCTGTATTTTCCCTAGCAGGTTTCTCCATAATATCCTAAGAAATGTGCTAACTATAGGGTTTCAATATGTCCCGAAAGTGCATCTTATAAATTTGCGTAAATGGGAGCAGAGATCAACACACTTCTCATCATAATACTTTTATTTTTATGAAAAAATATTATGATAAGAATTAACAATAAAAAATGTGACTGTACAGGCAGCAAAAAAATAAACATGTCAATCGATCATCTAACTTGAAAGATCAAACAAAACTAAGAAAATAATCAGGAACTTTCTGTGAAAATATTGCCGTCTTACATTAAATGACCAGAAATTAATTATTCAGGTAACACCTGACAATTACACTAAAAAAAAAAGATTTTCATTTCTTCATCTTCTTAATTTTTTCTCTACTTCTTCCTGTTTTTCTTTCAGGGCTTGATTCTCTGCTTTTAACTTATCTATCCTTTTCTCTTCTTCTCTCTGTAATCTACTCTTATTCGCCATTTCAGTTTCTCGCCTCTTCTAAAGCGCATCTCTAAACTTGGCGCTTGCTCCACGCACATATCTAATCAACTCCCGATCAACTTCCACTGACGCCTCACCTCCTGCATGAAAAATCCCATCCCAAACTCTTCTCAGAGCAATGGGAGAGTCTTCATGTAGGTTCTCAACTAACATGTCTTTGTTCACAGAGAACCCACTCTCGACAAAGGCATTACCGTGCGAGAACAGTAGGATAATTTAAACAGCTGCCCAACAATCCTTTAAGTTCTCTCGTTTGTTAAGTTGGCTTGCATATAATGAGTACAGTCTATCCGTATCCCTATTAAAGCCCCTGAGCTGTACTTTATCCACCTGGGATACAAACCTTTTGAACTGGATACTAGCTCCCTGCAGAGTGGTCATGTGGTTTGCAGACACGAGAACCCAAAGACAAGAATCCATGTCTGTTTTACACTACTCAGGTTTTTTAAGAATTTTGTTAGGATCCACACATGATGCTGCTTTGATAAATTTGTACTTTATTGGGCTCCTCTCAACTATTTTCTTCTCAATGGTGACAAACCCTTCTTACATTCCAACCCAAAAATGTCCTCTTTGATGTCCTTCACTCTTGCATCACGGAAAGCAAGGGTTGCCCCCACACCAATATTGATCTGGGACAGTTTCAAACCATTCGCAACATCTACATTAATATTGATCAGCTTGTAGACTGTCTTCGCTTTGTTTAGGACGTCTGGCTTCACAAACCGCCCGTACACCTCTCGGAGAAGATCCTCAATGTCACCATAAAGAAATGGGATGACTGGTTTCAGCATCTGAAACGCTTTGAGAAATGGCTCAAAATATGATGCTATTGTCGCAAAGAAATGAAGTTTTGCCAGCAGAAGAGAATCAGCAAAGCACTCTTTCACCTTCCTAATCGACCATGTGTCAGGCATATCCTTCATAGTGGGAAAGTAGGTCTTCAAATTCTTGAGTATTGTAATGACTCTTGCACACACGGGACCATTCTCAAGCCATCGGCAATTGCAAAATTTGAGAGTAAATTCATCACTTTCAGTAAAACGTGTAAAGTCTGCACGGCGCGTGGGAAAACGCTTGAAGACATTAAGGATTAACTTCAAAAATATTGAAATCTGCCAACCATACTTAACGAAACTGTTCTGAAAGGCACCATGAACGACGTGGAGACGACAGGATCCCACAGGCTACCGTGGGAGCTTACTCAGAAGTAGCTTCGTGACATTTACAGAATATGGGTGGGAGCCTAATATGCTACCGGTAGCTTCTGCTAGCTCTTTCTCCGGTAGCTTCCATGATAGAGAATACCGATGGGAGCAAGTAGCTTATTGAAGCATCTTTTCACCGGAAAGCTCCGTAGCTTCGAGTTATAGAATGGGTCCCTTGGTCCTCTTCTTACCGAACTGATAGCATGTTGCCTGCATGGTCGAGGGGTGTGTAAAGGGAGTGCTGGTGCTCCATACGTACGCCGTGACCACCTAAAAAACTTATCTACCTAAACATACAGCATACATAATAAAAGCTCAAGTTTTAAATGCTAAGAACGGCACAAAACTATCCCATCAAATAACGAAAACCATACCGGTACTGTTCATCATACAAAAAGCCTGGGTAGTAATACTGCATACCTGCTGTAGTGGTGTTCGGACGACGAAATTAGTCAAGTTGTCTTGACGTTGACGACCCTGGATAGCATTAAGATGCCACTTCCCTACAGCATGGCTTGTCACAGCCCGCTTGCTCATTGAACTCATGAAAAAGTTTTCTTACACACAATGTACTTTGCAGAATTCACATCCTGTTCGTCTGCCCACAACCAGCTTTGCCACTCAGGGTGAAGGATAGCATCAAGCCATGCATGGTGGAATTTGGAAGTCATTATTATTTTGAAAAGGTTTACTCCTACAGTATGATATTCCCTGTTGTGTTGTTGTCCATCTCACAACACAAGCCGAGTCCAGCCAAGCCGACGCTAGCCGAGCGGAGAGGGCGAAGTGAGAGGAAAGGGAGGGGGCTACTTCGGCAGCCGAGCCGGTCCGATGCAAGCCCATGCACGAGTGAGCGCACCAGCCGAACGGGGCGAGTGCATAGACCACTGTGATGCACAGTACATGGTGCTAACTAATCATTAATTCCCACATTTCGAAAAAGATTTCGAGATCCCAGATGTTTCCGTCTTTTCCCTGTCCAATTCCGTTGCATTTCATTTCCCTGTCTTTTCCCTGTTTGCGGGCACCCTGACTGTGCTGCATCGTAAATGGCGCTAGCTAATTATTAATTCCAACATTTCAAAAAAGATTTCGAGATCCCAGACGTTTCCCTGTCCAATTCTGTTGCATTTCATTTCCCTGTCATTTCCCTGTTTTCCTTGTTTTCCCTGTTTGCGGGCACCCTGCCAGTGTTGCCTGGGGAGTCACCCTAAAAGGAGGCCCATCCCCTCCCCCGAGAGTGGAAGCCACCTGGGTTGAAGAGAAAATGGGCAAGGATAGATAAACACAGATAAGGCGAAGGAGAGATCTTCTCGAGTTACTCCATTCTCTTTCTCGCTGATTGAGTCTAAGCCGTAATATGAGCCAAGAAAGGGCGAAAAAACTGTCAGCCTCTCCTCATCATGGAATGATTTACCACCGTCCTCACGAAGCAAACCTGAAAAAGTATCCAGTATTTTACTCGTTGGCAACTCTGTGGACTCGCAGCCGAACGCATATGTTGTCCGATTGGTTTCATATTTTATGTGCTACAATACCTACAACTCAAAGTCGTCCAAGGTCTGGTTTAACTTGGGCGTCCAGCGGCCACGTCCAACCACTGCGTATAGACATCGCGGCTGGACGACACGGCCGGGTGGTTTCATTCAGGTATCTACGTCCCGATTCCGCAGCTGGGCAATGTGGGAGAATGTGTATTTAGTTTAATTACGAATTTATTATTGGTTTGTGTTTCCTGAGAGTGAGTTGATGATGAGCTGAAATGGATGATGACGATTAAGTTTTGTTGCTTTTATTGGAATACGAAGAATAGGACGACCAAATGTTGCTAATAGTTTTACAGAAAGAGTTGGAAAGGACGCTTTATATAAAACGCGGAAAGAGGAGAGCAGAAAAATCACAGAATATTGGGAATGGGAATATTTGGAATCACAGAATAGGCATCTGCGTCTCGACTGCTTTCGAAGCAGTCGAGATGCAGACATCGAGCGTCAGCAGTCGAACGTGACGGCCGAGACATCTCAGCAAAATTCAGGCCATTTGATACATATTGTATGAGTACGGCAGTGACTTCCGACTGCTGGACGCCAGACGCGGCCGTGGGACGCCTCAGCAAAACCACGCCTTTACTATTGTAGCATTGAAAAATTAGTTAATGTTCAGTTAATTCACATTCAGTGCATAATGTATTCGGCGACGATGGTTAATTAGATGCTAAACTCTGACAAGGAGCGCCTAAAAACGTTGCTGTGATCCGTCACTATTCGTATAAACGAGTAACTCTTTCACGTCGGGACCAAGACCCGAGGTTCGTAATTTCACAACTTCGTTATTTTGTAATATCGCGAACTGTTACATACACTTAGATACCCTGTTGGTCGGGACCGAAGATTTTGCTTCGTAAAATCAAAATTTTGTAATTTTGAGTTTTGTATTTTCGAGTTTCTACTTTATTAATATTTGTAAATTTGAATTTGATAACGAGGACGAAACAGTTAAACTAAGAGGGTGACGTATCGCACATATATCGTATGGAACACTTTATTGATTAAATTTACATTTTATTTGTCTACAGGGTTGTTACTAGATTCCCGAATTCAAATTCCCTGACTTTTCCCTGACCAAAATCTTCATTTCACCTGACTTTTTCACACTCTACTTTCGATCATTACATAACATTTTTGAAGGGTAAGAGTCAATAAAATACTACATTCTTTAACAAAATATATATAAATTCTTTTCCTAATACAGTGAAACCTCTACCTAACGAACTCCCGATAAACGAAGAACTCCGATGAACGAACAAATGCTATTGGTCCCGCCAAATTCCTATTTAAATGCATTGGTAAATACCTCTAATGAACGAACTCCTGCTCTACGAAAACTCCCGATAAACGAAATGAAAGATTAGCCCTGTATTATAATATTTACCTCTTCTTAACGTATTTTCAAAAAAAAAAGGCTAATTTTGAATATTTTGCGAGGTTTTTGCCGTTTTTGCTGATTTGAAGGTGACTAGGACCAATCAGAGACTCCGTACAAACAAGCCAATCAGAAAGGTCCTTGTTGTTTTTCCAGTTAATTGCATTTCCGGTATTTTGCGTCAGTGTTAGCGGCGTGGTTAGTGATTTGGCCGGCGTTCTTGAGTTTTACTGCGGTTCATCATCGTGAGTTTATAATTTCAATCTTTCCGAGTGAAAACTGGTTGCTCTCGAGTGTTACTGCGGTTCAATTTTATGAGATTGGGATGCAGGATTGGGACTGTCCAAGTGTTAAAAATATTTTTGGTTGGTAATGAAAAGAATGGAACTTATAGGTTGGCAGCGCAAGTCACGCGAAGTGATTTTCATTTCTTTTTTTGTGAACTGGATTGTAATTTGGCCCCGTTCAGACTACTATCGTACGTACGATCGTCCTGACGATAGTTGCCGGAAATAGTAGTGTGAACGCATGTCCGGACAGCGGTACGCGTAGTTCCTAACACTGCCACTTTTACGATGGTCAGCGCTGTTACCACGACCGGAAATCGGAAATGATGAATGACGATAATCAAAAAAGTTTGAATTAGATGGTGGTACTCAATGAATAAACCAAGATAGGTGTCATTTGCTTTTAAATCCATGTCGAAAGACTTAAAAACGCCACTGAGACGCGGGAATCCCTATTTTGTTCGCTTGCTCTTTACTTGTTCGTCGCGATTCCTGGTGAGGGCAGCACTGAGTTACGATAGTAGTGTGAATGCGTGCGAGTTGCTACGATGGTACGTACGATAGTAGTCTAAACGGGGAAATTGTGACAAAAGTGTTGTACCAAAATGACCTGGTCACGAGAATAAAATGAGTGAAGCCTGGTTTTTCCGTAAGTGTCAATTATTACGTCTGGTTTTCTACTTATTTTCAAGGTAAGTTCGTAATTTATTCTCCACGCGTTTTCAAAAATTGTTATCCATTCTGGATTTATAAAATGTCAAATGTTGACTTTCATATCGCGGGCTCGAAAATTTATTTAGTATATTTGAAACACATCTACTGCAATGAAATCTCGTTCAGTGGTCATTTACGTTGTGCGCATTCCTAAATATTTTTATTGCTGTAATAACATGCATTTTAAAGCATTTTTTTTAATTAGAACGTTTCAAATGTGATAATTGTTTTTTTCGCTCGCCGCCATCTTGAAAATAATTCTCGAAAAAAAGTAGCTGGCGGAACGAAAACCAAAATATATCGTGCTGTATTTACAGAGCAGTTCTCAAAAACCTTGAATGCACCGCGGATGTGACCGTGTTAAGTTGAAAGTGGCGGCATAAGAAACTACTATCATTAATTCTAGCGTGTTTGTGATGCATTGGGCGGGAGGTTAAGGCCAGGTTACGATTGGCGTCAACGCCTACTTCACCCTCGAGCTGAATACACAGGTTCCAACCCACTACTACAATTATCACAGCAATTACGAGTTGATAATGCTCGTACTCGTCCATGTTCTCGCTCTGTTGTACATAGTAAACAAATCAACACATGTTGGCGATCGGCTGCATGTAAACATCTGCATCCAAGCAAAGATGAATGAAGGCGACCAATGGTTACCGACGCACATTCTAGCTGACGGCGATCGTAACAGGATGGCGTCAACGCGCAAACAATTCATGGTTAAAGTTTGACGTTCATGCCAACTATAAATCGGCCTTTAGAAATCGCAATAAATGGTATAATTAGCAGGACTTGCTGAAATACCTGTTCGTTGTTATTCCACGGTTTTTTATAAGGCATGGGAGCAGTAAGTATAAAATTATGCGATCCTCTGTGGAAATGTTACCTTTAATTGAGTTCTGCAAACCACATTCCCTGAAATTCAAGGTACATACATACGAGAAGTGGATTATTTACGTTGCCCCTGGATTGATGCAACGTGCAAAACACCTCCGACGAACGAACTCCCGATGAACGAACTGGAAATTTTTCGGTCCCTTGAATTTCGCTAAGTAGAGGTTATACTGTATAAAAATATATTTAAATTTTCAAGTACAGTAGAACCTATTTTTTACAAACCTCTAATTTACAAAATGACACCAATTTACAAACCATTCCACCGGTCCCGATCTTTGTATATAGGAAAACCATGTAAAATGACCTCAATTTTACGAAACCTCCATTTTAATGATTTACGAAGTGAGAAGCCGGTCCCTAGGAGTGACTGACCCATATTTTACGAAGTATTTGAAATGGTTTTGTCGCAATGTTTTGAGGTCAATGCATCACTCAATGTGTAAACATTCGGCATTATGCGAACATTTCAAGAATGAGCATTTCAAATTCAAGAAATTGTAGAAAAGGTATCGAAAAACCTTAACAACATTTTTAAATTTAATGCACGCTGCCTCTGCACATATTTTTGGGTCACGTCTAGCGATGTCTTTCCCTGCGCGAACGACTGAAACAACGGGTTGCGCTCCGAGCGAGCCAATTGGTCAGCTTATCAAGTCTTTCTTGAAGATGGTCACCTGATTACATTGTAACCACAGTCTACACGGAGTAGCCGATACAATGTCTTCGCTCTCAATAGCTGGTTTGAGTTTCTTCTTTCCCTTGTTATCAGTTCCTATGTCATCCGAGAGTGGCTCGCACCTATAACTTTGTTTCCAGAATTCTTTGAAGCCAGAAAATTACATTGTAAGCTGTGAGCAAGTGAAAATATTTTGGTTTCCAAGCGAGCAGAAGTCGCGTGCATTCAGTCAGAATCACTCTCAACGCAATGTGGGCTGTGTCTAATTGGTTTTCTAGCAAAAGTTTGGTTTTCTTGGCTCTTAATTGTTTAACTTCTTCCCCAATTATTCTTTCATTTTTTCTCTTCTGTGTCTTTTCCTTGTCTTCTTTTGCTCTCACCCTTCGCGCCTCTTCGTACTCTGTGAGAGCATGTCACACTCTTGAAATCATTTTGTCACTAATTTCCACATTAAGAATTCTGCCGGCCAAATTAACGGCGTGGTACACTTGCCTTTGCGCGACCAGTGTCTGTGGGAGTTGGTTTTTGATAACTTCTTTGTTAATGGAAAATCCCCCCTCTGATCTAAGGCATTTCCATGGTTCAATATTAAAACCAAGTGGATCAAATCTACCATTAATCCAGAGCACTTCTGCAACATTAAAATGCATCTCCAAAAGTGATTAAGACAGGTGTGGTCTCGGTCATATTCTTTCAAGCACACAGAGACAACAGGTTTGTTAAATAAAGTCTTGAACTCAGCTTCAAGCGAGTCGAACTCTAAAGCAGAGAACCACCGCCTTAGCTGCAGCAATGAGAGGCAGTTCTAGAAGCGAGCAAGAGCTGCATCTTCGAATTTCACTATCAACTCCAGATCACAAAACGTGATAGCCTTGCAAATCTTGTGCTGAAGTGGAGACTTTTCTAATATCTTGGCCACCAATGCTTAAAAAAAAAATGCTAGCAATGGCTAGCAACACTCCTCAGCGCGGCAGAAAGACGGACTAGTTCAGAGCCTGGCTGACCCAGGCCAGCTCAGCAAGCTGACATCCCGGCGGTTCTTTTGAATACATTTTCCCTGACCCCATGGATGAGATTCCCTAACTTGTCCCTGATTTTCCTGACCTGTAACAACCCTGGTCTAGCCATCAAGATGTTACAGCTGTTACACTTAATATAAACTGGGCTGAGATGTTGTTAGATATGGTGAAACCTGTAGCAGGAGATATGCGGTGCTTTGGTGCAACAGTGTTTTTGAATGTCGTTTAGACAGAGAAATATCTTTTTTCTCGGTTCCCAAAGAGGCTGTCAGGTATGTTGCTTTTAAATTTTCGAAGAATCGTGGTGCCGAAGCCCATTCGTTGACTTCGGAAAAATACTGCTATATGCATTGATTTTCATAATTCTTTGCTACTGATACGAGTGTTCGGAAGTATTTTGAATTATGGTAATGTGGCATCAACACAGGGCAGAGAGGTGGGCAAGATTCTGCCTCTGTATGGATTTACTTTATAGATGATTACAGAAGTGCATAAATCAATATATTTCTTCCTTGCACTTCCGCGAGGAAGTCTTCAACTCCTTTCACTACACCAACTGCCATTCCAAGCATTATCAAAGGTTAGTACATTTTTGATGTTTACATGATGTGCATTAGGTGCCATGATCTGTGATGTGGTTGCCTCGCCATCAATCACCCCTTTGTGCATTACAGTAACTTTTGTTGTGGTGCCCTCCCCAGATCAAGTGTGGTGCATTGGATGGTCTGAACTGTAATCACATGGCCATGCCATATTTAGTTAATCTCACCATCACTTGGACTTAAGGGATGAATGTAATTTTTCCAAATTACAATGGTAATTCCAACCTACTCTGTAAGTGTTTTGAATGACAATGTTCAACTTTTAAGAATGGGCTACAGTTGACTTCTGGTAATTTGGTTCTCCTTTGAATCAATAAATTTATAGTGAATATAGTAATTGGTGTTTTATTGTGCCTTGTTTTCTCATAATTACCTAACCTCAACCTTTCCCTTGGTGTTTCATAGAAGTTTCCTAAGGTTATTTATTGTGCAATCGGGGAATATCATCAAGTTGATACGGGTGGATAATAATTTCTTTTTAGTATTCATTAAAATTAAATGTTTCGAGGCTTAATTTCAAATATTGGTTGGTGACCCATTGAATACGGATAATCCTGAACTAGCGATTCAAACCCTGCACTAGTACCTATCACAATTTAAACCTCGTGGCCAATGAACAACACCATACTGCTGCCGGGGTCGTGGCACTGATGTACAGAAACCTATACGCATTGGGCTTATGCCTGTGTCACCCCCTTGGTTAAACTGTGCAACGAAGTGGATAACATGCTGTGTAGGTTGAGATTGCTTGAAAAAAAATGCCTTCATTTCATTGATTAAATCAATAATATGTGATTGTATACTTGGAGTTACATTACTGTTGTATTCAAACATTTAAAATTGAGGTGGAAAACCAGAAGTATAATTAATGCATCATTTTTGAAGCATTATATTTATTTCCCCTATTTTCAAATATCCTGTATTTGCATAATATGCCTGAAAGTGAAACATATCTGAACTCACCTCTTGAGTGTAATAGTGAATTTTTATGTCTCTCTTTAGAGAGGGATCAAAAAGCCCAGCAGCTGTCGTCAAAAAAATACATAATCCACCATAAAGACACCAGCAGGTTCCAGTGATGAAAACAAGAGTAGTATCATCTTCTCTCTCTCCTCCAAAGGTCTTCAAACACTCAATAAGTAAGCCATTCTGAAAGAAGAAAATTTTTTTTAAACCTGATACATAAAAGGAATACTTGTTGATTAATTTCATTTTATCAAATTATTATAGATCCAGTCCAGTTGTGCACAAAACAACTGTCAAAAAACAGGCAGGATTTATTGTTGTAATTTAAAAATAGATCGGCCAATAAACTCGTACATCACCATTTTTTTTAAATCTATCTATTGTGTGTGATTAACACATTTCAATTATCTCACCCTCCTCATGACTGAAAACCTCAGTTTAGAGATCAATTGTGTAGTATGATTTTTGCTATTGAAAGTACAGTAGAAGTCCGTTATTACGAGTCCTGACAACATTCAAAAAAGTACTCACTATAAGGCACACTTATATAAGGCATAGTAAGTTATATTTGTCGTCTAATTTAATGTCTCAATCGTAATTAGTTCTTGGGCAACGGCTACCTTAAAGTGTGGTTTCGCTGGGATGTCCCGTCCAAGTCCAGCAGTCGGAAGTAATGCAGTTCTCATCCAATGTATATCAAATGGGCAAGGTTTCTCTAGGACATCTCGACCATCGCATTTGACTGCTGACACCTGACATCTGCATCTCGACTGCTTCGAGAGCACTTGATGCGGACGCCTAGTCGAGCAGTCCCAATTTTCAGTGATTTTTCCACTCTCCTCTCTCCGCATTTTAAGAAAATACATATTCTCCCAGATCGCCCAGCTGCGGAAACGGGACTTAGATGCCTGAATGAAACCATCCGGCCGTGATGTCTAGCCGCGGCGGTTGGACATGGCTGCTGGATGCCCCAGTGAAACCAGACTTAATTTGATGCATATCAACAAGATATTGCTCAAACCTTTGAAAGAGTTTTTGTCAAATTTCAGAGTTGCAACTTCATTTTATCGAATGTTGTCTTCATTTTTGTGGAACAAATTTTCCAGGATAAAATATTTCCTTGAGTTTTCCAGGTTATCCAGGTCGCCGGACACCCTGTTCTTCCCCCTCTCAGATCGTATTTCGGCTAACACCCTCTCGCTTAGGATGAGAAAACATCATGGCTAATTTTTGGACAAGACGAAATTTATGAGTGGGGGACACTGGATGCGGGACACTGGACTCGTAATGCCCTGCAACTAGTGACATATTTGAAGATATTGCTACTCTCGAGATTTCAATGGCTATCAACTTCCATGTGTCAAGCTGTCTTCGCATCAAATGGATGCATTATTCCATTCACTCATTCGTTTTGTGATGAGAAATGATTATTACCGGCAACACGAGGCTCGATTCAACTTATCCACGAATGATAAAATATCCTTTCCAGGGTACCTGGAAATTGCCTATCAGGCAGTCCTGCCATACAGCTACCCATTTCAATCACACAGCCAGAAACAATAAAGTTATCAGATATCGGGTTGATCCTTAAGTAGGGTCTGAACAATTGACGCGTCTAAACCAATTTTCCCAGAAGACCCATCAAGAAAAAGTTCTTCGTTCCTTGTTCCTGGGCATTACGAAATTCACCTGAGAGGGACTCATTCAGTGAGAAAGAGAAGGGAGTAACCCAAGAGAATCACTCCTTCACCTTATCAGTAATTATCTACCCTTTCCCAGCTTTGCTTTTACCCAGGTGGCTCTCACTAGTTGGGCAGGGGGTGGGCCTCTTTCGGGGGCCTCCACAGCAAACACGGAGTTGATACGGCTGATGCTCGAACGGAATGAGGAGAGCTGTTATTTCAGTCGATTCAAATTGTAACCTTACCCTGATGGTAGTGGTGATGTAGATTTCACATTTCCTCGTGATATTTTCCACAATCTGAAATTATGTTGCACAGTGCCAGAGAGAGCTTAGAAACGCATCATCACATCAATGGGACAAGTAACCTACCTAAAGCATCGGCGCATGCCAAGAGAGAATTAGAACTCTAATATCAAATTAGATACATTTTCTTTTCAAAGGGATACAATGGCGCAAAGTAACTTCTATTTGAATAACTTAATCGCTCGTAGCAGAATGTGCCTGTAAATTATGCAACATTGACGACATAAATGAAAAATCGTACTCATAATGGCGATACGTGAGAAATAAACACTCGCTACAACCGACCAACTTCGTGTGTTATTACCATTAGACCAACCATTGGAAAAAAATCACTCGCTACAGCCAGATTCTCACTATATATACCACACTCATAATGACGGACTTCTACTGTATAATTTTCTCGAAATTTGCATGGTTAAACGATTTCCTTTAATGCCACTTATCATGAAATAATTGGATTTGCAAAATTTATGCATTGCATAATAGCTTTAGAAAGGCATAGAAAACCTTTGCCATGATATGATCAACAAGATCATGAACATTTAGGTATTCAGGGGCTTTAGATTATTTATTAGAAATCAGTAGCCAACATTGGAATAAGTAATTAGAACCTGATATTTTCAGAAAACATCACAAAATCAAGTAGTGACAACTTTCAAAGATGAAAGATGGAATGAAGAATTATGTAGTAGATAAGTACTACATAATTCTTCATTCCAGCTTTAATGTATTTATTTTTCATGCATTTGTACTTGTATTTTAACACATTTTTACAGTGTCAATATCTGTTGTGTTCTATCATTTAATTGGGTTTTTACCTGAATTTAATAAAATAAAAAAATAAAATAAAAAATAAAGAAAATAGTAGAATAATCTTCAGCAGGCTCTAACCTTTTCTTCAAGGCTGCGGAGAAATAATGCCAAAAATGATTCCCACTTATCATTTGTACCAAAGGTCCTCAAATTTGCATTTGCGATTCCAAGAATAGCAGACACAGAAGAAGTTGCACTCTTTGCATCATTGAGCCTAAAAATAGGAAAAGATTAAAATCAGCAACCCATAGACCATAAAAGTTAATCTACTTGATATGGCACAGCAATAAAACAAAACAAAGTTTGAGTTTACCAGTCTAATCTAATCCATAAGTAATGCATAATAGAGGAATTTACAATAGATCAAAAAGATTACCTATAGTCAAACTCTCCTGAAGAAAATGTTTTCTGATTTTTCCACAGCATTTCCAATAGAACTCTTAACTGTTTCTTTCTTTTCATGTGAGAATGTAGAGGAACAGTTTTCAAAATATCTTTCCCAGTATCTTCGTCTTTTAGTGCATATGAAATCACAGCTGCTGAAAGCACTGGACAGTGGAAGGGTATAGGATCCTAAAAAATATAGAGAAAAGAAATCCTTTTGAGAGTTGTACAGTCAAGAAATTTAATGAAAATGCTACCAAATAGAGGAGATAAATTGATTGGACATTGTCTGAGATATGTCTCCTAACAACAAAACAAAATGAAAAAGGGATTACTAAGAAATTGACTATAATTAGCAAATTGTAGTAAGTGAGAAAGTAAAAAAAACTATGGATGTAGCAAACCTATCTTCAAATGATGACACCATATTCAAATTTAAAAAAACAAGACAGTGAAGACAGAAATACAATTTTCTATTGGTTCAGTTCTACTCATTCCCCTTCCCCATCCTGTCTATCACCTTCTATTAGATCATGCATACCAGTGACAAAGTGGTTTTATATTCCCCCTCCATGGTTAGAACAATCCCCTACATTTTTTTTCCACTGTCATTGTATGTGAGTAACCTGGACTTCCTCAGGTGATCTCAAACGATGACGACACACCATGCAACATCTCCCCAAAAATCTTTCGAGTATTTCTAATTAGTTACTGGATTGTTGTGTACCCTAATATTCAGCCCTTCCCCCTGAAACCTACGATAGATTGCACTTCCCCCCCCCCCCCCCCCCCACTCCATACTCAACCTAGTTAACTGCTTCCCCTCCCCCCCTCACCTTCCCTAATCCCCCTATCTCTTTGTAAACTTCTATATACATATAGCACAGTGGTTCTCAACCTTTTTGACACCAAGGCACACTTGAGGTGTTTGGAAATGCAGACGGCACACCAGTGAACAAAAAATGTGATTTGTTATATACATAAATAAAGTATAAACAAAAACCTATGAACAAAACTTATCGTTTTTGAACAAAAATAAAAAATGAAAAGTATCTATTAGTTTAATAATTTAATTTATTAATATTATTGATATTTTATGATATTTTATGAGTGTTGCGGCACACTTGGCAAGGGCTTGTGGTATACCAGTGTGTCGTGGCACACTCGTTGAGAATCACTGATATAGCATGACTCATCCCAAATTCTTTACCTAATGATGATGTAGTACATCAAAACCAAGGTCAGAATAAATCTACTTTACTAGTGGAAAATTGCAATTTCTGTCTTTATTATGTCAAATTCCACCACATCACGCCTGATACTTCTGTTTTTGGACCAAGAGATGACTTAACAATCCCAAATAATAATTTAAGCCTTAAATATTCCAATAAGTCAAAATTAAATGCTGCTTTACCTCTCTCTCATCAGTAGAATGAATATTAAGATATTCACCATCATCTTCTTGTACTGTACTATCCTCGAGTCGAAGCCACATTTTTGGGTTGGTGCATAAAACTGAATTTTGCTCTTTTACACCACTGCTCACAAGAAAGTCATGCACATGGAAAAGCCAATCTTTAACAGTAAGACAACCACCATTCAATATAGTTGATAAATCTTTGCATATCATATTTGTAGATGCCAACAATTTAGGAGGTGTGCTAGAGGTAGAGTTTAAAGCCAAATACAGAGATGAGGCAACCTTTAGAAGATAATTTACATCAACTAATCTGCTCATCTCATTTAAATCAACCTCTTCAGTGACATCACTAGCCTCTTCCCTAGATGATACAATTTTCCTTTTGAAGTGAAACACATCTCCATGAGCTGCCAGTACAAGCCTCTTGAGTAAGGCTTTCATAGAGAGAAGAAAAAACTCTGTAACAGGCCATAAATGAGCTTCCAAAGTTAGAGCCATTTTGATATTTTCACTGTCACAGTTCTTAGTATGTTTCCCAGCTAGCCATCCATCAGGAGTTTGAGTAAAACCCAATGACTTGAAATTTTCCTTTAATGTTTCTGTCTCTTCAAGAGCTGGAAAAAAATAATAGCACCAATATAATATAAGTGCATGGAAACATCATTCTCATATAAATTATTTTTTACAGGAAATTTCCCCCACCAAAGCATAAGCAGTACAATCTACAGTTCCTACAACTAAACCTACATGGAAATGCCATAAAATTTGTATTTTAAAAATCAAGAGCTGTGTAAGTTTTCTAAGAAAGCATTAACGTTCACATCCCTTTTACAGCAAAGACCAAATTTTGATCTAACATCATTATAATAGCAAATTGTAGTGAAAATATAGTCTAAGGGTTACAAGAATTGTAGATTAATGAACTTCGTACCCATCATAAGTCTCAAAGTCTTTAATTTCAATTATTCCTGGATTAAAATTTCAGTACAAGCAAACAGTCAAACTAAAAATTCATTGTCCAGGGGAGCAAGTCTGTAATGTATGTTGACCATCCCTAATGTTTATTGTCTCCCATGAGGCCTTTATCAACATTGCCGAGTCTTTAAACTTCATAATGAAGGGTTCTTCCCTAATGGTCGACAGGTTTGGCGATGCCGACCACTAAGACACTGATCTGGGTAAGCTGTTGTACATGAAATAAGTGACCAACGAAATAAGTCACTTAATAAACAATTGACACCGCCAAACCTATCAATTGTAATGAAAAATGAGATAGATTTGCCAATGTCAATAAAGGTCAAATGGAGACAATTAATGTTTGCTGATAGGTGACAAAATTTTGACTGACTCTCCTGTCCTCCTCCCCCCGACAGGAATATGTATTACCCTTTACACTATTAGCGCACAGATACTCAACGCAAGAAGTTAAAATTAAAGTACATATAATACAACTGCCTACTACCTGATTTTTAAAAATCTACAATGGACACTAAGCAAGTTAATGCCTCATCATGAGAAAAATAGCAAATTTTTAAAATTTCAAATTAAAAATTACTCCTGTGACAGTAAAGGGCATTACTAAAATTAAAAATATGAAAAATAGGAAAAAAAAACTCTTACTGTAGGTTATTAAAAACAAAATAAATTTGACTGATTATGATAAATTCCAATAAAAGACTTAAGGTAAGAATTAATATGAGATTGTTCACTTAACTCCTAGGCATTTGAATTTATTGCTCAGAAAGAAACATTTGCATGCACATAGCAGGTAATCAGTCATTTAATTTTATGATGATGAACAGACAATAAAGTGCATCTTAGGCAGGCCTGGCTTAAGACAAAATTTTAACCTGGGCGAGAGAATATTCTAGCCCCCCTCCTTATCAAACCTATTAACCAGTGAAACGTAGTAAAAAAATATTTTTTCACGGCACCTCTTCCTTTACAGCACCCCGGGCAGTCGCCCAGGCCTTAAGCCCAGTAGCATAGCCTGGGGGGGGGGGTGAAGGCCCCCTCCCATCCCGTGTTCTAACACCCCTGAGCTGTGTATTTTTCCACTCTTAAGTCCCATATATGTATAAATAAATGAGTATAATACGTTGTCAATTGTCATATTTTGTACAAACCCATCCGCCTATTGCATCACCAAAATTTGTCAAGTTTAGTAAACTAGTGAATTTATGAGTTGGCGCCCCCTAAAAATTTCCCCCCCCCTAGACCCAAAATCTGGCTACGCCATTGCTTAATCCGGGCCTGATCTTTGGGAATTTCTTGAGTAAAATGAATGACCTTAGAAATTTTACATCATAAGCATGCTATGCTATGCCGATATGTTTTACTAATCTATCTATGATGCATATTATTAAATTAATTTTAATACGATGTGAACTACATACCTCCAGTAGTATCTTTGAGGGATAGCTTAACATAAGCAGATATCAACTTCAAATGACATATTTTTCCATCAGGAGTCAGCAACAAGTGGAGATTTGATTGCAGCATATTTGAATGATAACTGTCATAGCACAGAGCTTTTTCTAATCTGAAAGCAATAAAATATTTCACATTTTCAATTGTTCACCAGATGCTTTCTATTCCAATGCTGCAGGATGCATGCAAGGGTTAAATGGAAAAAGAGAGTAAGAAATTTAATGCAAAAATATAGTTATAAAGAAACTTAACTGTTTATTTCTACAGACTAAGGAATTAATGCTCTAATGTAGTAAAAGTCCTTAGATTCATATGCTGTGTTACCTCTCAATGTCTATAGCAAGCATAGCTTCTTCCTTTTTCCTGTATGGAACTGGCCATCCCAACCGTTCCCCGACCTTCTTTGCAAAGTGGATCACTTGGTCACTGGCTTTCGTCTGTGACTTCTCCAGCTGAAGAAGATTCTCAGTAAGTTCCACCAGAAGACTTTGCATCTCACTGAGAGTGTAAAAGGAATATGTACGAAAAAAATTATTTTTTTGATACAATAGATAAAAAAATTCTCCAACATTATTAGCACGAAGAAGGAAAAGAATGTCAAGCAGGCTGGATATGCAACATTGCCATACTTTACAGGGACCTTTGATCACATTGGCAGAATCATGAATAAATAAAATATAATTTGTCATTATTATAAGGGGACAAGGATTAGAGACATTCCTCCCAGAGCATAAGATCAGCCCTTCAACCTAATATACAGTAAGTCCTCAACTTACACAGATAATTCGTCCCAAAACTTTCCATGTAAGTCAAAACACAACAACTTACCTATCCATTTTTGAACCATTAGCGGTGCCGTTTTTACTGCAATTGGCGGCAATCGGTGCAAACACGATGATTACAAAAAATGCCATCTTTTGAGAGGCCTTTAAGTTAGCATAATACAACAATTCCAAGAGTAACACAAATCCAATGTTTATTTCACTGGATATTTAAATCTAAAATAAGTATAATTACACAAAAAATGAATAAATTGAAAATTTGTCAAAATTATCATACTCATATGAATACCTGTTCATAATTGGAAAAAGTTCTTAATAAATAGATATTATGTTGAAACGATTTTTATGATTTTATGAGATCTATCTTCCTCAAACTTCATAAATAATGATCCCAATGATCAAATCACAACGGAAACACAAGTTCATCTGTCTGCTGCACGAACGTGTTCTTTTTTTTACTGTGATGGACAACAGGTATCATCTATGGAGTAGATAATTAACTACATGATGACTTACGCGGGAAGGACAAACTATGCCAAAAAAAGGAAAAATGTAAGGCCGGTGACAGGCTCTTTGCGTTTCTGTCGCCGCAACGGCTAGTAAAAGGTCAAATACATGGATTCTTATGGAGCCGGCCAGGCTTGCGACCAGCGACAGATTTGAAAGCGCTGCATGTCATGTTTATGGCCTGACACGACAAATAGCAAATATACACTCCCCATACCAAGGACTGCCAGATTGCACGTTTGACAATGAGTCGCGGGTCGTCACCCGGTGTATCTGTCACGGCAACAGAAACGTGGAGAAAATGCAAGCATGTTACCGGCCTAACTGAACATCCGTGTAACTCTGGATCCATGTATCTCGGATCCGCGTAAGTCGAGGACATACTGTATGGGGGAGTGTGCAAAATTCGTTGTACAGTAAAACATCTATACACTGAACCTCCATATTATAAAGTAATTTCCCGGTCCTGGGACCTTTGCTTACACAGTACATGTAAAATTACCTCCCCTCAATGAACCTCTGTAATTATCCTGAATTACTACATTGTAGGAAGTTCTTGCAAGGGCCCAAGCATGGAAGTGGACCTCTTCTTAAAGAAATCAACTTTCCCAAGGTTCTATCGGACTTTAATAATCCAAATCATGCTAATGAGCAGTGTTTCTACAGCAACTGCATGTTCCCTGTTTCTCAGTCCTTGACACTAAAAGCATTGCAACATGAAGGAGATATCTGCGAACTTCAAAACCAGTATGGGGAACTACATCTTTGGGAAAGCAGATATTTTTCATTGCTGTGAGAGATAATTAATTGTTTCCATTTTTTCATGACTGAGCAATAGGTGATCTTATGATGCACAGCAATTATAAAGTATTAGTGAATAGATACAAATGCCAATGGTGGCCAAGTGGCTAGGGTTACTTTGAGTGGTTTAAGTCAAAGTAAGGTTAAGGGTGTCGCCCTGGCTTAAGGCCCGGGCGACTGCCCGGGGCGCCGTGAATGTGAAAAAATTGTGTTTACTACGTTTAACTGGTGAATAGGTTTGATAAACAGTGATGGGGGGGGGGATTGGGGATTGGGGAAGGGGGGTGGGGGGCTGGAATAGTCTCTCGCCCGGGTGAAAATTTTGTCTTAAGCCGGTCCTGACTATTAGTGACCCCTATCTCTACAAAAGCCATATTAACCCATCACAGGTTTTTTCAATGCAAGCAGACGAACTCCATGTATAACTTCCGCACAAGGGAATGAACACAGTGATTATTCGGCTCTGTGGCAAATATCTTATAGAATTCCTGTAGTAAATGGTCTTCAACATAAATTATATTTTTAGTTCTTCACCTTGAAAGAAAAACTCTTAAATTTTTCAATTGAGTCCTTTATACAATACCGTATTTACTCGTGTAAGCCGGCACCTTTTTTCCAAAAATGCCGGTGAAAAAATGGGGGTGCGCGGCTTACACGAATCCTCCAGATTTTCATGTAAGTCGCGCACCATTTTACCTCAAATTCCTGTTAATAGTTTCTCCAAAGTGAATATATCGACGTGAATTGGTGAGTATGGTGTGGTAGTAAACCCGTAAAGTATTTTGAAGTAATTAGATAGGACTGATATATATTCAAATCTGTATCTACATTGTATCCTGTAAGCTGCATAAAGTGGGTGTGGCACCTTTAAATCTTTTCAAAATTGTAATTGGAGTTTGTTTTGTAGAAGCAACATTCCTCACGTAATAGATAGCCACTTTTGTGTACACATTAAAGCTACATCGTAAAAACACGACCAAGTATTTGTTACGTAGTGGCAAGACTCGTATGCTCAGAGATTGTACCTTCTTACTATACATGTTTTTCTCTCCGTGCTATCCGCTCCATGCATGAGAGGAGTAAATGAGTTCGAGTCATTTGGCACCAGAAAACTATTTGCAGTTACCACCCCAAAAATGAATTCTGCAGTGAAATTGCGATCATATCCTGTGAGTACAAAACTACATATTATAAGCGATGCCGAAAAAATAGGAAATCGAGTTACAGGAAGGAAATATGGTGTATCTGAATCGTGCATCAGAGACTGGAGGAAGATGAAGGAAAAACTGCAATCTGCAAAAAAAAAAATATGAGAGCTTTTAGGGGTAAAAGTGCAAAATACCCTGAACTAGAAAAGCGACTAGCTTCATACATCTTTGATCGACGACAGTATGCTTATGTATTGTCAACAGAAATGTGCCAGGTGAAAGCAAGAGAAATAGCGAGAGAATTAAGTGTTGCTCCGGCAGACTTTAAGGCGAGCAGAGGATGGTTACAGCAATTTTTTATCAGAAACGGACTATCAATTAGGAGAAGGACGACGATTTCCCAGTGCTTACCTGATGCATATGAAGATAAGTTGGAGAGCTTTCAGAGGTATGTAATTCAGGGGAGGAAAAAACATTGCTACTTATTGGGACAAATTGGAAATGCACACCAAACAACAGGGTACTTAGAGATGCCATCAGAAACAACTGTGAATGCAATTGGCCAGAAGTCTGTGCAAGTATGAAGTGGTGGTTATGAAAAACAGCATTGTAGAGTGATGTTGACAGTACTGGCAGATGGGAAAAAACTCCCACCTTATGTTATTTTTAAACGAAAAACTCCACCCGAGAAAGTGATATTTCCAGCCGGTATAATAGTAAGAGTGCATGAAAATGGTTGGATGGACAGTAACATGGTCTTAGATTGGATTAAATGTGTGTGGGAATCCTGTCCTGGTGCCTTACGATGACTGTGGAGCATGTTAGTACTCTACAGTTTTTGTGGGCATCTTAAAGAAACTGTAAAACAAAGGCTGCAAGAGGGAAAGAATGACCAGGTGACAATTCCAGGAGGCATGATGTCTATGTTCTAGCCATTAGACGTTTGCATAAATAGAGCATTCAAAGCGAACATGAAGAGCCTGTACAGAGAGTGGATGGCAAGCACTATACATGAAGAAACTTCCACGGGAAAAATAAAAAAACCAGAGTTGACGCAGATTTGTCAGTGGATTTAGGCATCATGGAAGTTTATTCCAGAGGATTTAGTCGTAAAAAGCTTTAAGAAATGTTGCATTTCAAATGACATCGATGGCAATGAAGACAGTGAGGTGTGGGACAGTGAAAGTGAGGACGTGATTTTCTCAGATCTTAGTAGCAATGACGAAAACTAAAAATGAGAACTATTATGATATAAATATTCATTAGTGATCCACGATTCTATTTCCACGAATGTGTTTTTCTTTAGTTTAATAGAATGTTAACTATAATGATAATAATAAAGCACAATGAGTTTAGTTTTTCCATGTGTTTCCAAGACATTCCGGTGTTGTTAAATTGTCCCAGCCCACAGCTACTGTGAAGAAAGCAGACGAGACCACCGCTATCAGGCATCTATCAGGTACGGATGGCATTCTGCTTTTATTTGTTGATTCGCCGACGGATTTCCGTAATCAAATGATCACGGGTTGAAATTGTACATAGTTCTGCAATAATTTTAGTTAGATATTTCATTTCGAACAAATGCCATTTTTATAGCTGGATGATGTGATTGTATACAACTGTGATTACTGTGTGACGTTATGAAAAAAGATGCACAATAAAACAGGCTGTGTATCAAGACGATTTTAAAACGTAACGCAATAAATTCATGAGAAAGATGTACATCAACACTTAACTTCGGCACAGAATTTTTTTTAAAGAGCGTACATTCATGTAATGACAAAATGATGAAGGCTCAAGAGCAAAAAATAGATTTTTTGATAAAAATAATTTTTTTCCTCAAGAGCCTGCCCGAAAATGGGGGTGCACGGGATACACGAATAAATACGGTAATTCCGGTAATAATAGAGACAGAGTTTTGTTCATGAATGCACAACAAAACATAAGGAATGCAAGCCTATATTATTTGAGTATGCTAACCATACTTCTAACATTTATCCAGCACATAAACAGACAGTTGACTGTGGATGACTGCCTTGAGTAGGGTTGGTACAGGGAAAAAAACCTCCTACCAGTGGTTGAGGAAAGAGAATGGCCTCCTGCTGACTTGACTCCACCAAGATGGATGATAAGTATACCGGAGCGACTCCTTTCCAGGAGAGGTCTCCTCATGGAGGATTAGATGACATTCTCATGACACACATAACAGGAGAAACATTTCTCATCGTGAAGCGCTGCCTTGAAAGGTTTAAGTTGCTATCATGTGTGCCACTCGTGCTAACTAGCAATTTACAGAGATGCATAGCACTCACAAGTATAAGCAAAGGGTAGAGTCAACTCCTTTCAATTCACTTTCTTCCTAAATCCTCCTTTGAAATCACTTTTTATATCTAAGATTCCCTTTGAAAATCTTCCTGAAGCTGTTTACATCCTCCGATGAGTTCCATCCCGAGAAAAAACTATCACAACCTCCTCCTCACGTTCGTCAACACTCGTTCCCCTTCACTCCCATGGTTTTCTATAGTGGGAAAATGACCAATTCAAAGATGACCTAGGCCTCCCTGCAAATGGAGTGCATTTTATGGGTTTATACCATTCCCAGAAACTGAGCTCAATGGGATTGAAGAGTTGAAACCAGAAGTGTTTGCCTACCAGCTTGTTCACATACAAGACATGTAATTTTCCAAAGATCTGGAAAGTCCTCCATCTCTTACTTCAGTATCCAAAATTTTACTGTGGAAGCATTACGTCTAGTCCATGATTGGTTGCCAACTTATACTGTCAATCATTGGTATCACGTTGTCAAAGGTCCTCGATAAGTAGCCTAAGGCAGCAGTTCCCAATCCCTTGATTTGTACACCCCATACTCACCTGTTTCCCAAATTTGTACCTGTTATATTAGAACAATTTCCCTTATCTATATCCCGACTATAAATTATTATCTGTACAAAGGTTACTAACTGATCCATCTGTCGCATATGTATTACTATAAGCTACTTCTCACTCATACATAGCCTATTTCTATCATAACTCAAAGCCTAATTTTGCATTTACATAATTTTAATAAGCTTGCAATGCCACTTTCTACGTATGTGTTTCTTGAGGTATCATTGAGGTAAGTGTGATGTACAGATGATGGCGTGAGACCAAAATAAAGATGCCTAGTTGCAGATGCCGAGTAGTAAGCAGAGGTATAATGAGGGTTGAATAATTTCTATTTCACATTCTTTTCCCATTTCTTGTAAATACAGTTAAATATTAAGTCAATGAGTGAGGTACATCTTGCATATTCATGCAATGAAATGTGATGTGTAGGCAATTTACAACATCTTATTAAATTTTAAATATTGGTTAAATTTTTAAACCATTTTATTCCAGCATATTTTGTACCTATAGGTACTCTATTGTGTACCACTGAATGTAATGGGGTAGATGTAGTTAAACCGATCACCTGGTTCACTTTAAGATGTAATTCACATTACGAACGGTCCTATGGGACGGATTATCATCGTAACGTGGGGGTCTTCTGCATTTATTTATTGACAAGTTTATACTAATGAGGCTGATGAGGGTAAAGTAAACACTACAATTCCACATTATTTTCGTTACTGTGCATCATCTTCAGGTGAATATGCAAAAAATATTGCGTTGTATTGTAAAAATATGTATATTCACCTGAAGACAATGCATGGCATCAAAATAGTGGTTGGAAGAGATTACATGCATACATTTTTTGAGGAATTGCAGTTTTACTTTACCCTCATCATGAAGGAATTCTACCAAGTTAAGCCAGAGACTGTAACCTTAACTACTTGGCTATTTTATCACCCACATGAAAGTGCACTGCTTCTACTACAGTGTCTAATTAGATTTATCTTACCTGTTTGGTCCGATCCAAGCTAAAGGTCTAGCTACATATTTTAGCAGCCATTTGATGTGGACCCAGAGTAAATCCTCAACTTGTGATGCTCTTTCTGTTTTCATTATGCTACAAACAGGTAGCACATTAAGAGCCACAAAGCGAGCACGCCAATGAAATGCTTGCCAAAGAACTTCCCAATTGCTCACAGGTCCAGAATATCTATGCAAAGCTGAATGTACCACTGCATCTAGTAACTGGCACAGACTAACAAATTTAGCTAATATTGGCTGCACAGGATTATCTAGCTGAGTGATTTCCATTGACGCACCTGTATGTATAAACAAGCAAACAAATGATACATAACTGCAACTCATGGCATAGAAGTCAATATAATATAGCATCATAGCTCTTATCGCACATGATTGTCAAGAGCAATTTTGTCCGAGTGTACATCAGGGAGCTGGCTAAAATCACCTTCCCTCCTCCTCCCCTCAAGTTTTAAATAAAAAATAAACTGTTTCTTTTTCTCAATGCTAATTCTGTTAACTAGCAAAACAGACGAAATTTCCAGATGTGGTTACTGAAGGCTGCAATGGGATATGAGCCTAGGATCTCAAGTTATTACTTCTGCAACTGAATGCTCAAATCATGTTTCGATTTGAACACCAAGAACGGATGATATGCATTGTCATCAATGACAAAACCATAATTTTGTGCAGGGCAATAAATAATTGATTTCCTCAGTGAATAAGTCTATCCCGTGAAACAGCTCACAATGAGATTGGCCTGCCACAATGGAAACATCATTTCCCACTCAATCATGTAATTTAAGCATGGTTGGGCTTGCCTCAAATTTGGAGGGTCATCCAATTTGCTTGAAGAGCTGTTGCCTCTGACCACAAGTGCAGACAGTAAATGAAATGAAAAATGATCTTAGCTATTGAAGCACATTTAGTTAAGATTCTTTCATGAAAGGGTAGATTCCAGTCAAAGCTATAGGAGAAACTGCCACACATTGACCCATTAGCAACAAATGGAGAGAAATAATTTCCTGATTTGGTATGTACACATGCATGCATAATAACACCACATATCTAATTAAGAATCATTATATTATTTTTAGAGCAATCACAAATATTGAATGCTAAGTGATATCGGTAGATGAGCAATGTATGGTATTTCCAAGTTATGTCATATCCCTGTGTGATTAATACAAATGACATGTAACTATTCCCACTGAGGAAAATAGCTTGCTACTAAGAGAAGAAAATCTCATTATTATGTGAAATTTCAACTGAATTTCAGGCTAGCAAACAAATTTTGAATAATAATTAGAAGAATGATATTGGCACATTACAGCACGGTGCAGCACAATTCATTTCTCTTTCAATTAAACTCAACTTCTCAGACATATTTAACACGACGTGCTTCCTCTTTCCCAAAGAATTACACATTGGGAATCAATTATTTTCCGGAGGAAACTTAGCAAGTAGAAGATTTCAATGTTTCCCTGTGAAAAGAACACAATAAGGCTTCTTGGGTTTCCATCCTGGTTGTTGGCTCCATAACCGTCATTTCGGCAGCTTACTCCCCTGCCATCCTCAGGGTGATGAGTGACAACCACTGGAAATTAGCCGAAACGTTGGTCATGGAGCCAAAAACCCAGAAGAAAACCAGAGAAACATAATTGCCTTAGCAAATAGAAAAAGGCCACAAAAGCATTATAAGCTCACTCGCCTGAATAGCAAGGTGATTCAGGGGACTCACAAAAATGCAGCACCGACATGTGCGTAATTGCATAGCCTGTGGCAGGAAAACCTTTTGTGAGGGCAAAATGTAGCAATTTTATAGACTTGAGTGCAAACAAAAGCAGTAGTATGTGGGGAGGGAGGGAGGGAAAGACACAATAGTAGAGTAGGGGAGGGAGTCATTGGGGGACTGATCGTCGGATAATCCCATGGTCAGTTGATTGAATGTCGGATAATCGGCACTCTACTGTAAATGAAAACATCAGCTAATTAACAAAGAAACAAAACAATTATGCTAACAGATTAGGAAAACGACAATTCTTTCAACATTAATCACAGCTGAAGATCACACAGATGCATTAGACAAAATAGTTTTTTGGCCTCAATTGAACCTAATGATTCATGCCACAGATCAACAACAGATTTTCCATTTCTTTAACGAGCTACTCATACCAAATTAACAAAAGCTATTAATTCTTACTGACCACCCACTCTATTCATACATTGGCTCTTAACATTTAAACAACTTAAAAAAAAACTCTAAATGCCAAAGGCATTCAATACCATGAGAAATTAAAAAAAACCACAGTACTAACCATTTTTCATACTTTCACTGAATTCCCTTAAAATGAGGCAGCATGTCTTCATTTCCTCTCCTCCATCAAACCAAGGGCTACCATCCAATGCTTTGTACTCCATCACATGGCGAGCTTCTAATTCCATGAGCAGTGCCCAAGCATTAACACTCCCATCAACATCCTCTCTGGGATTACACCACCTTTGATCCCAAGGCTTGTTTTTACGAGCAGGAAAACTCATCACTAACTTAGATATTTTTTCAGATAATTCTCGGACAACACTTCTTATGTTTTTATCCAAATTTCTGGTAATGTATAGCAGGTTTTCACGTCTTGAGTTCACTTCCTCCGCTGAAGTAGAGGAATAATAGCTAAAAACTAGATAAGGAATCATCTTCAGTCCTGGAAGTCTGTCAGGAGAGAGAGGTCCTTCAGGAAGCCCTGATCTCCAAAAACTTGATGATGGTAGTTTAATCACGGGCTCTTTTTTATCAAATGTGTGACAAGGGGAAAAACTACCTGGGAAACTAAACACTTCATTCTCTCCAGCAATGGAAGACAACAATACTTGCAAAGGCACTGACCTCTGCCAAGCAACAGCTCCATGCGTGTCCATTTCTAGGTCAGAGCAACGTAGGGTCAAGTGGCACTCTGGCACCTCACTACATGCTCCTTCAAGGTATATTTGAATGACCTTTTCCAAGATGTCCTTGACATCATTTAGCAAAGGTCCTGTGTCAGTTATGGCACTAAGGGCCTGGTTCATGGTAACCATTGCAATTCTTTTACTTTCAAAGGAAGACTTCTGGCTCCTCACATAAACATCACATGCTGAACTCCTAAGAGATTCAAGCACAGATGATGAGTGTGATAACATCTGATTTAATAGAAAAGCTAAATGAAGCACCTGAGGAGTACTAGGCTTCTCTGGACCTGTTCAAGAAATTATACAGATTGATGAGCTGATACAACACTTATGATCATTTTAAGAGTAACGAACACTACTAAATCAACAATTAACACAACCTAAATTCACTGTATGGGGTAGTTTACAGCACTACTTGGTGGAAGCAATTCATGATTAAATGAAGCACTATGAAATTCCACACAAAATTTAATCATACCCAGGTTTCAACAGTGTCATCTTCAGGTGAAAATTGACACCAATAACCAAACAAAATGGTATAATTCCTGTACCTAGTAAATTTGTCTCTCAGTATCAGTAAATCATTACCAAAAGATTGGATAAAAATGGCATTTTACAATAAATAGCACTTTAATAAAAACCTCATATCCCACAATAAGGATAGTATCCTGAGCATGGAAAATATAGTCTGTATGAAATAAAGTGCAAGTGCTATGTGGTAAACGTGAGATTAACAGAAAGGCAGGTACAAGACAGAGTAAAGGCCTGTTTCTGGAAAAAGAACAAAAAATCTCATTTAGCAAAGCACAGACTCTCCCAAATCCTCTCCACCAACTTCTATCCTTGAGCCTCCTCACTGAGCTCTCCTCCCCCCTCCACGTACTCCCCATCTACCTACACCTTTCCTGAACTGTCCCCCATCCAAGAAGAGTATCCATCTAAATTTCCTGCATTTCAACCTGATGGTGATGCTATTAATTGAAAACTGGTCATGATTAAATTTTATACATGGAATTTAAAAGTGTTTCGTTTAATCTAAATTCAATGAGTAATTCATGAGCACTCTATTTTGCCATGGAAGTAAAAATAAATTATTTCCTATACCTATTCAATTATGAATTCATCAATTTTTAAACAGTTAAATGCATTTGAAACCCTAAATGAAAAGATAACGGCCACACTGGAAATATGTAGTAACATTAAAAGTTTAGGGCCATGTAGGAGAACAACCTCACCGTATGGCCAATTCGGTGCAACCACTTTGGCACCAGACAACTTCTGCACCAGCCATTTTGGCACGGGCCACTTTGGCTCGAGCAATCTCAGCAAAGGACATTGCATAGAACAAATAATGTGACTATTGGGCAAAACCCCTTTTTGGAAAAATGATTAAACACAATTGGTTGGAATTTCATCTGAAGAAGTGGATTGGATTCAAGATTTCATAATAGAACATATCTACACATTACCCTTCAAGCCACTATAGCACATATAGCAGAGACTGTTAGGACACCAGCCATTTTTTTTCTATTTCTCTTCAAATCTACTACTATAAGAGTTTCGGAATTCATTACCATCGATATTAAATTGTGTAAGATGTTCATCCTAAGTGAATAAAGTAACTCTATACAGCCACAAGCTCAAATGAGTAAGGAGATGGCAGATTTCGACTACCACCCAGTCAACTTTCCATGTCCCACAGCTGTGTTATTAGAAAATAATGTAATTGCGCTAAAGTGAAAATAAATTGCTGGTAGCAAAATGATTCACGCTGAAGTGGCCCGCACTGAAGTGGCCGTGCCGAGATGTCCTTGAACAACCCCAAATAAGAATCTCTATCACCAGAAAGCTTGAACAATATACTAAAATTACTATGGTTATACCTAGGAAGTATACACATGCCAGGTGAAACTTTTCTGTTTCACTTTAAGCTGATGGATGACTCTTAAATGCTACAACCTACCCATTATCATGGAAGACATCACTTCGTGCACACCCAATATTTTTGACTGCAAGCTAATACTCTTGATGCCAGCTTCACTTAGTAATGCCCTTTTATCAATACTATCATAATCATTCCCCTCATCAGGGCTCATCAGGAAAATTTCCACACCACGATTGCGCATAGCACTGTAATCAGAAAAAGCAGTTATTGAGTTACAGGAAAAATGTAGGCCTACACATAATGAATTATGACAAGGAAAATAAAATGCTAAATGCAGTCATTAAATAATTTACTTTAAAAGCTTCAAGCGTTTTTAAACACAATATTTCACAATTGGCAAGAATAAGTAAAAACAATTCGGTACTGGTGCCAGTTAGTTTGAAACAAAAGACTGAAATAAAGCCCTTTAAAAAAAGCAGGTGAAATTCATCAGTTGCAGGTAAATTTTCTCCAGTAACAGACAGGTGTTTAAAAAACTGGTTAGATTTTCTCACCAGTAACTGGTTTTTCATAAAACTGACCAGCTACTCTTCAGTAGTTGATCATTTTTCAGGGTATGACTTTTTTAACGGACAGCAAAATTCCTTTAATAATGTTGCCTCAGGACTGATTTGGTGGAACTTGCATATGACGAAAGAAGAACTCCTGGCAGTTTTCTACTGATGTTTTATGCAGCCAGTTTTAATGTTTTACATCATGATGTAAAAATCAAAACCAGTAGCAAAAACATTTATCAGTGGAAATCTGCAAAGAGTTCTTTTGTCAAACACAATTCCTAATTATGTTCGGGCATTTAGTGGCAGGTTTTTCACAGTTCAATTTCAAAATTGAAATTTTATATACTAAATATAAAAGCCTTAAATTAGCACAGCCTCCGACCATGAATTAATTCATTTCTGATTCCATAGAAAATTCAGCCTTCATTTCCCTTGCACCAGAATATAAAAACATGAAAATAGTAGATATGTATAATGGCAGATTCCCTGAGATTTCTCACATTTCCAGAATATTTTTTGGTCAACTTCCACCAAATCAGATCTGATACTTTACCAGCGAAGCCACTCTGTCAAGTTTTCTTGGGTCTTCCACTGGGTTAGACATTTATTGCTGATCAATGGGAAACCTCTAACACAGTGAAAGACTTGAGGAGAGTTAAAAAAGAAATTTCTTAATATGTATTTTGTAACCCAAATTGCTTTAAATCAAACAATTTTTATGTCCAGTGAAAAACATTCATGGTTAATCAGCAGCCGATGAGTCAGAGCACAAGTCTTGTCTCCACCACTCTTCACTTGGAAGATGATGTCATATTCAGCCCTTTAAATGGCAGTACGTACCATTATCTTGGTACGGTGGCATACCCACCATGCCAATGTTAGTAATTCTTCATCCAACAAATATTTCTGCTCATCAAAGCTAGAACCATTTTTCTTCATGGGTCATAAAATTTCAAATGTAGCCATGCCACATGTAGTGCATGTTCATTTAGTACAAATTCCCAAAAGTGCTAATTAAGATGTAAATAATACTGTCCCTGTCCCACACCAGAATGAATGCAATAATAGCTGCAGTACATCAGATGCTGCAACAATTCATGCATCAAAAAAATGAAATTGAAAAGAGTTAACCAGTTAAAGAGTATATTTTTAGTAAATAACATTTCCTTCCTTTACATTGGTTTTAAGAAAATGGCGATGATTAAACTAGTGTTTCACCATACCTTTTGAAGAGTAGCAGGATTATTTCATCTTAATTCCTGATTTCAGGTTGATTTTAACAAATTTGTTTGTGTTTCGCAAGTTAAAAATTCCCTACTATCCCAAATTTACTAATTTTACCACCACTTTAAAGAAAGGATAACAACTTACCGTGATATTTGGCCGTGACGTGGATCAAGGGTAAAAAACATTCGAAAATCAGGATGGGGAGTAATAGTTGGTACTTCATTGTGCATTACACCACGTTCTCCAATGGTTAGAGTCCCATTGGGCTCAAGAAGGGCATTCAATCGATCCAAAACAGCTGAGCTACAAAGGTTCACATTCTCAACCAACAGCCAGCAACCATCTTTCAAGCACTAGAATATATTTATAATGTTCATTCAGTCAGAACACACATGTATGCAAATGAGCTGTGAAAAGTATGGCATTTAAGTAAAACACACATCTTGTAAGCATTATGGAGGAGAAACAAGGGTAAAAAGAATTGAGTTGGAAACAAAGAAGTAAGACCAAGCCGGCACAAGGGAGATGTTCTTCGGAAGAAATCAGGGAGGGATGAGGGAGAAGTTCTCCCCTCCCAATTCTCTCCCTATATCCTCCCATCAGGTGACACAACATAAAGTCTTTCGGAAGAAAAATATATTGATGAAAAGCATATTATATTTTATTTTTATCACTTAAAAATTATGACAAAAATTTCCAGGCAATTTTTTTGAATTGATGCGACCACTAACAAATATCTGTATCAATACAGCGACTTATTCTTCCGCACTTAGGGAGAAATCATGGAGAGTTTCTTCACTATTTCTACATTATTACTTTTATGGAGAGAATGCCCATTATTTTCCACGATAATGTGAATCAATATTGTATGCTGATGATAAAATATTCTTAAATTATGTTAATGATATGAACAACATCCAGAACTCCTTTAATTCTTTAACGACTGTGGCACAAAAGTGGCTCACAGCCAATGGCCTAACTTTAAATACTGAAAAAACACAGTGGGCAAATTTTTCCCTTAGCAAATCATTAACAGAAACTGGTAGTATAAAGGTCCTAGAATTTAAATCAGACAGCAATTTACAGTAGGATACTCTTATATTCACTACCTGTGTCAAAATACACAAGGTGATTTTCATGCTGTGTAGACTTAAGGAACTTGTCTCCAAGGACTATCTACGAACAATTTATTTTGCTTTTTTTCAGTGCTATGGCATTGAACTATGGGGTCATACTTCAATAGCCAATGTAATATTTATACTGTAAAAAAAACCGTAAGAACCATTTAGGACTCACTCCCTTGTGAGCAGTGTAAGCCAATTTACAAAAAAATGGTATTATGACCCTTCACAGTTTGTATATATGTATACAAATGCCTATGCAATGTTAAAGGAAATAATGACTTGTTTCAGACAGAGGACAGGTGGCTGGAGTGTCTCCATTTAATGGTTTAGACGTTTTGAAGATATCCTTCCAGAAATGTTCCACCTCTTGGATGGGTGGCAGGGATTCGACGACAGGTGTAAGTGGTCGAAAGAGACTGGACGGGTGAAGAAGAAAGGCTAAATTCTCTCTCATGGCCATGCTCCTCTTGAAGAGTTTTTTTCTGGTAGTATCTGAGGCTGCACGCTATGCGCCAAACTTTGGGAGTTAAAGTTCGCCCAGATGTGATATATCACACACACTAAATTCTCGACACCTGCCATCGTGCATGGGTGATCTTGACCTCAAACTGTTTCAGCCTTTTTACAGATTTGTCCTCCCAAGAGGCAATGTTTTGGAAGTGAGCCATAATTTTGGCAGCAGCGTAGACCACGCAATTGACCGTCCAGAGCTCTGATGTCTCGGTCGCAATTTTGCCAATGAGTCCATTCAACCGGGATTGGTGGTTGCCCCACAGAGAGATCTTGTGGTGGATATCTCTCTGCCTAGTTAGTCCTTCATCATAGCTTTATGTGCTCAGCAACTGTGATTGGAGTTCAGAGCCAGACCAACTTCATCCCTTCTTGGCAGAGATACTGACATAGAAGTGGCTCTCACATCAGCCGCTGGAGGGGCTTCCTCAGTCGGGGAGGGTGGTCTGGCCAGTAGTGTATTCTTCACAACTTGCAGTTGGTGGAGAGTTACCTTTTTGCACAGGTGGTAGGCATAATTGCACAGATTCTGCTGCAATAGGCGATTGTATTCTGGATGCATCTCACACCACAAAGAATCCATACTTGCCATATACCCCCTGTGATAGGGCTTGCTGGCAGCATAGCATGCAAGGAGGTCGCATCTTAGGGCTTCCGTCCATTGTATATGTGCTCCCTTCACAGATGGTGCATCATTGTTGCCACTCCCAACTTCATAAGGATCCCCATCTGAGACGGGCTGGTTGTAGGCTGCTTTTCTGGCTACTTTCTTTGGAACCAGAGATACTGCCAGTGGGGGGGTTAGCCCCACACACAGAGGTCCACCATTGGCCGGCAAAAGTCATTACCAGGTATGCTACAAGGAGGCTGGTGGTCCTGCTTTTGTACCCTAATAAATATTATTATTATTATAATGCGGTATATGCACTATGGCTGATTTCCTGTCCATTACTATTGGGCTCCTTCTGTTTCTGCCCACAATTCCCTCTTTCAGGCAAACACTCGTTTTCCTAGGCACACAATTTATTTTATCACTGATTCAAAATTTTACCAGGTGATTTCACAAAATTCCATGACTTTTTCAAGACTTTTCCATACTTTATGAAATTCTATGACTTCTGGGTTTTCCCGATCGGTGAATACCATTCCTGGGTATACATATTTGAAGCAAATTCAAGACAGGTGGTTAAAACAAATAAAAATTCCAAAATATTCTCAATATTCTTCTTTGTCCTAATCATTTAACCCTCTTTGAGTGCCATATATTTTCAAGGTCAACTTCTCAGAAATGCCACGGGTGACTAGTAAATAGTATGTAACCTTTCAGAAAATAACAACATTAGTTAGTTCTCTCTAATAATATCATTCTGATGGTTACTTTTACCATCTTATATTAGTTAAAGCAAGAAAATGTATCTTAATTTTAATATAGTAACAACAAAAAACAAATGTTAATTAGTTGTAAAGATTTCATCCATGCTACATGCATGAGACAATATATTCACCCATGGCACCTAGTGTCTAATTAGCTGAAGTCAATATATTGGCTTGCGGCACTTAAATGGAGTTCTCTTCATAATACGATAGAGAGAGAGAGAGGATTACCTTCACAAGGGTACTGTCAACCCATTCAAATGTACCACTACTGGCCAGCTTTCCATAACTGCCAAGGATGCAGGAATCTAATTTTTCCAGTTCCATCATCAATAGTCTAGCTTCCTTTGAAACATCGGCAATGTGGTGATATTCAAGAACAAGTAAAACGTCCTTCAATGCTTTCAATCTTTTGTGCAAAAGTTTCATTGGTGGCATCTTGCTGCATTCATTGTCTACCATATTACATGAGAGAAAGAAGAAAATAAGTACAAGAACAAGTTTTACAAGTCTTAATTACACATATAGACCAAATTTAAAATTATCAAAACTCTCTTAAGTTTCATTTAAGTAAGAAAAAAAATATTGAATGCTAGGATAATCTTGCATGGGATGAGACAACAATGATGATGAAATGAGACAACAATGAATAAAAAGGAAAAGGGAAAAAAATATATTTACCAGATTCTTGTACAGTGGTCCCATCCTTAAATTCCAACAGAAGTTCCAGTTTTCTTGAGCCATCTGATTCAGAATTAGTTTCTGGAGATGTGATCAACCTGTGCCAACCATGAGCGAAAGCTGCATATTTATCCTTGTATTCAGTCTATAAATAAACCACATTCGTAAATAGTGAAAAACAGATAACACATAAATTATAGACAGAAAGACAAAAATAAAGATTCACAGTACTAAAATATGAGGAAAGCAATTTTGATAACATAATCTACAATTCCATATCAATTAAATTTTACCACATTACTTGACATCAAAAAAATGAAGTGCACATTGATAAAAATGAGAAAAATATCAAAATTGCACAGTAGTTATTACATAAGTTTTTCTTTGTTTGAAGTACTATACCATTTATGACTAATACATAGCAATAATATAATATAATTTATTGCTTCCTTATTAGATATAAATTACATTAACCCTCTTAGTGCGGCGGGCCGATATATATCGGCTTTTGCATCTCGGGCGAAAAGTGCAGCAAGCTGATATATCGGCTCAAACGTAGGCTATTGTTTAAATCGCTATAATTTATAAAATTTTAATTGCATGTTGTTTGATGTTTCTCTTATAAAAAATATGAATTCTCTGCTTTAAATAACATGTTTTTTTATTTTATATTTTTTATTTTAAATACTTTTCATAAAGTATGAATCTTACTGTAATTTTGACGTTGAACTGTTTACGTGTGGGGAAGCTCAGCCTCATCATATGCTCATTTTTTTCACTGAGTGGTCTTTTCTCTAAGAGAGCCCACTGTAAGGCTAAACCTCATGATTGCGTTATAATTAGGGATAGGAATTTTTCGGTGGTTTGAGAGGGAGAAAAGCAGTACTTTGAAATTAGGAATTCGGTACTTTCAACATGACATTTCGGTGTTTTCACAGTAACCACAAATTTATATATATATACACATAAAATACCGATTATTTCATAGTCTAGAAAAGGGTCACTTATACTATAGTTTAACCCAATATGATCTGGGTTATTATGCGACACTTCCCCTTCTAGCCATGTTATGACTGAAGAAAATCACCTCGGTGGCGGAACCTGGAAAAGTGGCACTAAATTTAAAAATAAAATTTAATACATTTCGTGTATTAACATGTAACTTTAGAGAATTTCCATCCTTATGAAAGTTTGCTGCAGTACTGTGCTTCAAAGATTTTAAATTTTTCCAATTGAATCTTTCCCAAGCAACCTGACAGTTGTAGAATATGTACATGACCGTACTTTTATAGATACATTAAAATCCATCTTATTGATACTGGAAAGCCCGGTCTCTTGCGCTTAATTTTGCATTCGGCATCACAATAACGCATCAAAATCACTTGAAAGCACAGAAACCAGGAATAACACTAGGATACTTAGCAGTTGTCACTGGAAAACAAACAATCATTTGACGGAAATGGCCAAAAACTAGAGATTAAAACAATAAAATCAATCTTTGTGCCACGCAATAAATAAATATATCGACAATTATATTGATGTCGTAGTTGGCCTTGATTGGTGCTTTAAAGCTAGCTACAAAACCATTGCAATGGAACAACTCCATTGCAATAAGGTCGTTCACTATGATGCGAAATTGCAATTTCATTCATGAATTCGGTAGATGGATTGGAAAATAGATTTTCGGTGGAGACAAAATTCTTCTATATTCAGCCACTCACTCTTAAATCAAAAACAAAAATTCGCGAAACTTGCCGCCAACTCAAAAAGTTCATGACAACATCAGAGATCTGGTTCAGTTTGTAACTCGCTCGCTAGAAAGCGAGGGAAGGGGAATGCTGCATAGTGCCCAGCGTGATTGGACGGAGCAGCAAGTGACTTCAAAACTTTTCATGTTGGTTCTTTTACGTGAAAGGTTTCAGAACACCGATTTTTCGCTGCCGATAAGGCAGGCGACGGATCAAAAAACGGAAAAATACGCCTCTCTTTATTTTTCAAACTCTATCAGAATTGGCATTTAAAAAACTCTTGGCAAACAAGCCCATTGAAATGAAACAACTCAAAGCGGCTATTCACGCATGCACAGTCCGTCTAGTCTTCAAATCCATAGTAGTCTAATGAACAAATCAGAACAAAATAAATAAATCGGAAAAATATGTGTCTCTTTAGTTTCAAAACTATAATTAGCATTTAAAAAAAATCTCTTGGTGAACGATCCCATTGAAATGAAACAACTCAAAGCGGATATTCACGCATGCGGAGTCCGTCTCATCCTCAATTCCGTAGCAGACTGTTATGAACAAAGCAGACCCAAAATAAAAAATCGGAAAAATACGTGTCTCTTTAGTTTTCAAACTATAATTAACATTAAAAATCTCTATGTGAACGATCCCATTGAAATGAAACAACTCAAAGCGGCTATTCACACATGTGCAGATCGTCTCGTCTTCAAATCTGTAGCACAGGGATTCCCAAACTATGTTCCGCGGAAGGCTAATGGGTGTTCAGAGTAACCTATAATGGCTTTATATGCTGCTACCTAAACGCAATGGTTTAATATATTTGAAGTCCACAAGGTGTTCCGTTAAAATTTCAGGATTTACGAAGTGTTCCATCGCAGGAAAAGTTTGGGAAACCCTGCTGTAGCAGAGTACTTAGAATAAATGTGCAAATTGTTTTCCTTTGTTCGACTCACCTCGGAGCGGAGAGCCACCGATCATAGATGCCGATAGATGGTTATTCCACTAATTGTAAATGGAAAGCACCGCAGCGTGATGAGCTGTGTATTGTTGTTTAGCGCCGTAAATCGAAAGCACCCGAAGTCATCCTCCCGCGATTGTTATCGTAACACCGATTATGCTACGATGAACTGCAAACTTCCGCATACCTCAAGAATATTTGCACACAAGTTCGTTTAAATCGAATTGAGAACATTTGCTTGCAGTTTTAATGTTTTTCTTGCGTTTGAAATGTACTTCCAACCATTTTCTCATAAAAAATGAAAATTCGCGTTATGGGGAACAACTCGCGACATTTCGTGAGTTCAAAAGTCATTTCCCCAGTCAGTATGGAGTATGTTGTAACTAACTACCACTCCTAGGACATTTTTGCCTAAATTCGCAAAATTCGCGATCGCAAAATTTTCCTATCCCTAGTTATAATGAATCTGTTTGATGAAAACTGCTAACTAAGACTTGGGCGATACGATGCTAATGAAACCATTACTTTGTTATCATGTTGGTTTCTCTTGCCTTCGGTCCTAGGTAATCATTTGGGGCCTTTGTAATGGGATTACATTGTCAGCCTTCCTCTTTTTGATAGGGCTTTTTTCTTATTCTACCTTGAGATAGTAACTAGATTGTAGATAGTGTGCGAGGAACGCAGTGGGTTCTCTTTTGGCTTTGAAGCTCAGTGCGGGTTTTCCCTTGCGAGAGTGCGGTTGAATCAAGCATGATTAGAAGCAAATACGTACGTTTTTATTTGTGTTCGTTTTGGTTACCTGAAATGGCAACTAAAAAGACTTAAAAAGATATAGTAGATGAATAATTGGTGAATTACTTGTTATCGCTAAGTGATGACGATTGCTTTGAGGAATATGACGAGAGCGAGCTTCTGAGTGACGATTTGAATTTGGATTCAGATGACTCTGAAATTGTGACGCAGAGGAAAAAGCCTAGAGATATAGTGGAAAGTGATGAAGATGACACAAGCAGCGACGAGATTGATGTGATTCCGCCAACGGAGTTCAACGTAATCTCTGAAGGCCATGACACTTCAGAGTGTTAATGCCTTCAGTTATGCATTAATGCTGGGTCCCAAGCATGCACCATCACAGACTTCAGAACCCATAGCATACTTCAATTTGTTTTCACCCCTGTGGTATGGAATCTGTTTACACAGGAAACCAACAGGTATGCTGCACAGTTCCTCGCCACCCATGAAACATTATCTCCTATATCTAGAGTGATGCAGTGGCGGGAAGTGACAGTGAACGAGATGAAAGGGTTCATTGCTATTTTACTGGAAATGGGTGTAACTAAAAGGCCTACTATCTTTTCCTACAGGTCGAACAATTCTCACACCATACCATGGTTCAGTAAAATGATGTTGAGAGATCCCTTTCAATTGCTTCTGAGGTTTTTCCATCTCACAGATAATTCCAAACTTTTCCCACCTGGCAATGAAAAGTACGACCCTAGTGCCAAATTTCAGCCCATTGTTGACCATGCTATTTCACCATCATTATACACCCCATGAAACCCTTAGCATAAATGAAACATTAGTGGGTACCAAAAGTCATTCACAGTTACTTCAATATTTACCTAATAAACATCACCACAAATGGGACATAACGTTCTGGATGCTCTGTGATTCCGTTGTGAACTACTTTCTGGTGTTCTACTGTTACCGTGGTGCGAAAAATAAAGAAGATAAGAAAGACTTGCAGGAACATGGACTAAGTTTTGTGGTTGTGAAAAACCTTTTGACCATAGTTAACTGTTTTATGAAAGGGTACCATGTTGTTGCGGACAACTTTTTTTCTAGCGTTGACCTGGCATGTGAATTATATAAACAGCAGATGTATTTGACAGGGAAATTGCGAAGGAATAGAAAGAACATTCCCAAGGAACTGAAAGAAAATTAAAGCTTAGGGGAAATGAAATATTACTGAAGTGGTGAAATTCTTTTTCTAGGGCAAAAGGAAATAAAAATCCCAAAAAAATACCTGTACTGCTGCTTTCCACAAAAGCAACAGCAAAGTTCATGAGAATAGTAATTCTAGCAAAAAGTGTGATAAAATTCCAACTAAGATTGCTAGACATAGTTGGTAAATAAACACAGGCATTGACCAAGCAAGAAAATCTTTGAAAATAGAGATTTATCTAATATGAAGTGACTTCAAAGCACAAAATATCAAATAACAACAACAATACACTGAAAAATGCCAGAAACACCAAATAATTGAAGATATTCCAATTATCTATCCCTTTCAATTACTCCATAGGATCTTCCCCTCCATTACCAGGGTTAATCGGCACTCTACTGCATTCATCGTTAAAAAAAGATCCAGTCACAATTATTATTAAAATGTTTACCCAGTTTTATCAAAAAAGTTAACCATGGAGAATGAGAATCTCATTTGAAATCAGCAAAATAGCAACTGCCATATTTTGACAGTTAACTGAAAACCTATTATTTTAGACATTCAGGACATTTTTTAGATGTTTTTGTCATCTTAGGAAGGTACATATTCCACAATGATGGTACCTGATAAAATCAAAAATTTAAGGAATGCATATGAAAGGTTACTTTAACTTCGCTGAGGTAGCAAGTAATAGGAATTGTTCCTTACCTTTACAATTCCACCACAATGCCTAACTAAATTTAACAGATCATGGAGACCTTTGGCAAATGACCTTGCTCTTGAAGCAATTCCTTCACCATAAGTTTTCTCTGATGTTTCCATAGCTGCCAGTAAAGATACAATTTTACTATCCAGGACTTTCTCCTCTGAATATTTGCCTGCAGAGAAATTAGAACACCATATCATGAACACTTCTAAAACACTCATTCATGTTGACAATTTTTGAAACTTTAATCAATAGAAAAATAAGCAATGCAAATTGTCCTTGATAAAACCCAATACCTAAGGAATTAAGGAGCAATACTTCTCATGAAATTTACATTGATTTTTATTCTTCTTGTGGAGTATTGCATTGCTATTTTCACTTGTTTTCACAGCTCAACATTGACACACAAGGTGGTGTGTGTTAGTTGTGTAGTCCGGTGTGTTTGAGACCATGTGGCCTGTGAATGAGTGTTAACCATAAGAATTATGGTGCACACAACTAATCCTGAAATGCCAAGCACTGAAAACATGACAGTTGGCGACAAAAGCTGGGATACAAGTATTATATTAGCATTTCATGTAACATGGCAATGCCTTTGGTGGTGAACTCACTCGTTGGGCACATGGATTCTTTTGATCCAGAAAAAGAGTAATTTTTCTCTTAAGCTGAGAGTTGAGCAGTTTTTCTTGCAAAATAGCATAATGCAGTCGAGCATTTTTACTTTAGTTTCTTGATCCAAATCATCGTCAAACAGTGATAAGACAGAAACTTCATCAGTCAAATACCATAAATGCTGGCTTATCTTCAGTAAAGCTGCTTTAATCAATTTTTCGTAAACCGTCATCGTCTTCAAAAAGCACAAATCTTGGTAAGGTGCTTTACTGCCAAAATACATTGGAGTCATGGCTTGACGTAGGCTGTCATGATGAACAGGCAAACGTCTAAAAGCGCTGCCTTATCCATGATCATAATTTTGAATTGATCACTAAGTAATGATATTTTTAGGGAATAAATTGATGTCGCCATCCATCGAGCTTGTTGGATGGCACCTGGAGGTCGATTATAAATTTTCCCTGTGTATCTCCCCCTAAAAATATTACAGAAAGCTCTATCAAATCTTGATAGACATTTCTGAGTATTTCTTTGGTCAGTTCAGTTCGGTACAACTCAAGGAGATTGTCAATTTCGGAAACTGTCAGGTGCAATGCGAGATTTTCTGTATAGCACTGTACTTTATCTGAATCGACAACATTCCAGTTATCTCGGAACTTGTTGAAGAGTGGATTTGCTCTCACTTGACTAATTTTTACTTCGAACACGCTTTTGAACACCAATTCATACACGTGATGGCGGAAAGCAAAAATAAGTATATCTCCATTAAGTTTTTGTTCAAGAAGCACAGTGGCACCATTGATATGACCTGTATTTGAAGCCTTAGTTTCACAACAAAGAATTTGCGCTTTATCTTCGAGATTCCAGTCTACAGTCGCGTTCCAAACAGCCTGCGCCTGTCCGCTTCCTGAAGAGCTTTCCAACCTCTCCAGAGCAATAAGTTGTTCTTTATTTGCATATGAAATAACTATTGGAAGACGTTCTTCTTTTGATTTTCGAGAATATAAAGCAGGCAACAGTTTGCCATCCCAGTGAACAGTCACAACATTTAGTACCTCGTTTTTAAAATTAGCTTTTATGGCTTACGCTCGCTCTTTCCATTTTTCCGTACGAATCTTTTGAATCGATGACTTACTTAAGGAAAATTATCAATGTGCCTCAATGGTAGCTTCAAGAATAAACACAGAATCTTTCAAACTTAACTGACACCTATCTAGCGCTGCTACTCATTTTACAGTAATGAAATTTTTCCGCAAAGTTGTTTTACTGGTTCCGGGCTGTATGTTGTCAATCAGAGTTGGAATATCTTCTTTTAAGTGCATGTCATTTTCATTATAATCAGAAGATCAGTCGTTTAGTAACGGTTCATAAGATGACGTCGAAGGAGTTGGCGTAGAAAAATATGTAGCACGTCGCATTTCTTCTTCAATAGTTCTGAGGCGCGCCCTTTCCTCCTTATCAGTAACTTACTTAAGTTTTTTGTCCACTCCAGCTACGTGACCAGGCCGACCTGGCTCTCTCTGTCGCTGTAAGAAGATTCTGTCTTCATTTATTTTCAATAATTGAAGCGTATCTGCGTGCTCAATGCCAAACAAATTATCTAAGTTATTGTCAAACTCTTGTAGGCGCTGCTTAAATTCGTTTTGGGTTTTTTGTGCATTTTTTTGTAACTCCCTCCAAAATTGATATAGGTTCACTAGATTCTTCACACAATTAGGGAAAAATTTGGTAGGTACACGCGCCTGTTCCCATAAGATAATAAATTAGCGAATAGTGAGATTTGCACTTTCATTGACAGTAAAATTAACTTCATGGATATTATAAAATAAAACTGCCAGAACTTGTCTATTAGAGGGCAGTTTTGAACCTTATATTTGAAATAACTAATAATATCAAGCCCAACCTCGTGGAAATTATGGATATACTCCACTCGGAATAAAGTTTTGTGGAAATAACAAAGGTGGTTTTAACATTGTAGCAGTTATTGTGTTCTTACAATCTCATTGTCAGATCCGTTTGGGCTGAACGCCCAAAACTTGAGGAGTCGGGTTTTGGTGCGTTCCTTGCAGTGGGACCCTTCGGTGGGCGAGCCGCCGCACTCCGCGCGGCATAATTTCTTGGTTATAAAGAAAACCAGCCATCATACCAGTCACCAGACCATGTTCAAACATCATATATTTGTTTCCCATTACTTAAAAAATATATATATATTCAGGTTAAACTGCTGCATCAGTGGCAGGAGGGTTAACAAATGGCAGGTTTTCAGTGACGCCTGAGCAAGTACTGATATGTTTCAATACAAGTCGGCACGGGTTTCCGAGGTCCTACGTTTATAAAATTTTATTTTCAATTGTTTTGACATCGTATAAATAAATTAAGAGGGTATGCGTTCAAAAAAAACGACTTCGATTTTTTTGGGACACCCTAATGCATATGTATTTTAGTACAAAATAATGGTTATATTTTCCTTGATGAGATAACTATTATCATGTGATGATTTTATGGACTCACTTCAAAATTTGATATTCAATTTATATTCTATTAGAATAGATGAAAAACAGGAAAACATTACAAGATTTGCAGAAAAAGACCAAAATTTATGGTTTCCAACCCCAAACAATCAAAACCTAACTACATAGATATATTTTTATCATAATCATAGATATCATAATATGTACTGAATTCCCGTTTTCTAGAGTGAGTGTACGAACATGAGGAAGGCATATTTTATACTTCTGATAGATAACAAAAGCAACAAGGAAATCAACGAAATAAGGGAATAAAACTGGAAATTAAGAGAATATGCTTCCACCATATTGAAGCAAGAAGACCAAAAGATTCTTATTCCCAGGAGCAAGAAGTTCTCAGCTACTGCATGGATAGATATCTTTTGCGGTAGCTAAACAAGATGATTACACAACAAAAATCTCTCTCTCCACTAATTACTTCTGGTTTTTCATTTGGTTGAAGATACACTGAATTAGGCATGCTGGTTTCAATATATTAAAAAACATAGGTAAATATCTTACTTCAATAACTGAACTTCAGGTATTAAAAATATACTTTAGACAATTAAGAAACCATAGTTGAGCATTCAACAATCTTCAGACAGAAAAGCAAGTTTTGTTTAATCTAGAAAATACACTTACTCTTGTAATTGATGGAATCATTACACAACATCTGAAACTCTTCCCAATGATGCAAGAGATTTGCAGTCACAGGAAACTCAACATCCTTGTTAGCATGTCGATTAGTGCTCAATGAAAGGTTTTTACGCAGGCAATGCATGACCAGTCTCTCAGTTTTCTCAGCCATGGCATCAAAATGCCGGTTGTAATCAGTCTGCCAAACAAAATTTTGATTAAATGAAATATGAAAGTACAAAATATTAACAACACCCATTTTAAATCACTGAGTGTTTCATATTACACAAAAGAAATATAAACAGGTAACCATTGGTAAAGTCAACTGGTAACATTTACCGGTAACAAAACATGAGTTGATCTACTTCAGGTATGTACAAGCATATCAATATAATGAAGGAAAATGGATCAAGTAACTGAGGTCACTGCACGTGAAGATGACTCATAACTATTGAAACAAGGCATTTTAACCAATAACTTGAGGAAGGTTCTAAGAATTTCCTGTCAGTATTTTGACAAGCTGAGTTGGGATGACTTTAGTATACCAGTTGCTGGAAAAAAGACACCCATGAACAAATGACACAATGAAGTTATTGGAGAGTTTTAAAATAATTTACAGGATGCTGGGATGGGAAATTTACTGAGAAGAATACAGGTACGGGCTATGCCATATTAAAAGATTGATTACATGAGATTAAAAGTTTTCATGCATCTAATTCACTAGTTAACTACTTGGTAAACATAAAGGTGTTTACCACCCTCATTATTTTTTCTAGGAGTTTGATTCTTACAATGTAAAATTTGAATGATGGCTTATTCTTTTTCTGAAGAAAAAATTAAAATCTATGACCTGTATCTCCCTTATCAAACAAAACACAATTATTGTTAGATGGTAGAACTTAATTACTGTAGGGTAGTATATAAATTTAAGGTAATAACAGTAAGAATACCAGAAAACTCAACATCTAAGCCATAATACCGACTGAGATGCTTAGTGGATTATCTTTAAGAATTTTTTTTTATGATTCTATATTTTGGTTTATGGAAAGAAGGAAAAAATATTTCTTCTCACATACCAATAATGACTAGAAGAAAAAAAAGGTGAGACACTGGGACATTTTGTTGACATACATTTCTCATTCATCCTTCTAACTCCTTTTTTCATTGCTGGAGCCTTAACCCTTTTCCTCAACCGTTTATGCTGCAGGACCAGAGCACAGAGAGCTGACCTCACACTCAAGGTATGCCCATTTTGTAGTGCCATATTGGCATCAATGTGGTGCATGTTGCGTTGTTTACAAGTGCATTGAATGCCCCAGGCATGCACCTGCTCCAAGGCCTGAGAAGTCCATTGCCTATTCACCTTCATTGTCCATTCTATTCATGCACAGAGAGCTAATATCACACTCAAGGCGTGCCCATTTCGTAGCGCCATATTGGCATCAATGTGGTGCAGGTTGCGTCGTATACAAGTGCTTTGAATGCCACAGGCATGCACCTGCTCCAAGGACTGAGAACTCCATTGCCCACCTCGCCCCCACCAAGTGGTCTGTAGGTGGGTTACGGGCCTACCGGGGAGCACATTAACTAGTTTGCCATTACGTACAAAAAAATATATTTCCGATATTTTGTAAACAGGTCACTCTCTCTCTAGTCAAAGATCTCGATAACCTCATTTCTATCAGTTTTTATGCAAAGCTCTAGTATTAAACATATCGTAGACAGCATTTTCATTGGCAAAACTTCATTTGACAAATGCCCCAGGTTTGCAGTCGAGCTTTGACAAACATTCCCAGATGCCTGAATATGAAACTTGTCTTCTTTTTTGGTGGTGCAGTCATGGATAGTCTTAGTTGACTGCACTCAATCAATTTGGGTTCAAGTTGACGACAGATGCCTAATAGCAGTCATGCTCCATAAATAACATGGCAAATCTGATTTTTCCACAAGTAAACTTTCTTTTGCCTTCTTTAACCATACTACTCAAATGAATAGAAGCCATGTATACATACTAATAACTTCTAATAAACATGACCGATATTTTTTCTTATGAATCATACACCTGTCTACAACAAAACTTCGAGATGTTGGAGTTAAGATGCTCCACATTCAAAATGAGGAAACCAAATTCAATGCAGTAACATTAACTTCAAAGGTTATTTCTATGTTTATTGATGTGCGTAAAAATTGTGTTGCCTTAGATGCACGTTTACTCAATTTTATTTTTTTAAAGTCTTGGTTGTCAGCAAGTTAAGTCTAATCGCCCACGTTTGAGCACATAGTGTTGTTACTTTTCTCACAATAACTTGAGGTTTTGAAGTCCGAAAGCCAGGTTCTTAACAGTTTGCAGAAAACGACTTGTTTATATTTATTATGGAAATTCAATGAGTCAATGCAAAAATTGTGAAACTCTGCTCAAAAGGTTCAAGCATTGACAATTAGATTTTGCAAAATTCCACAGAGGAAAAATCATTCTCCTTGACTGGGCCTCGAACCCGGATCCCTCGATATCGCACTGAGTGCTTTAGCCAGTTTAGCTACCAAGGCATCCTCCTCCCCCGTGGAATTTTTTTGAGGGCTTTATAGGAACAAGTTGTCCAGGACTGCCGGACATATGATGCCACAGAAGCAGTCCAAAGCGTGCACTTAGCACCAGTCTATAAGGATTAAGCCAAACATGTAACACAATAAGGTGTTTGCTCTTTTGACAAATTTTGAGGATACCAGGACTAGCCACAGTGTTCCTTTCACTGAGTCACCCACAAGTGCACATAAGTGGGAAAGTCTACAGAGGAAAACTCATTCAGCTTGACTGGGACTTGAACCTGGATCCCTCCATATCACAAGCGAGTGCATAAGCCAGTATAGCTACTGAGGCATCCTCCTCCGCCGTGGATTTTTTTTAGGGCTTTCTAGGAACAAGTGCAGGTGACTCTGTAAAAGGAACACCATGGCTAGACCCGGTATGCTAAAAATTCATCAATTAGATTTTAAAGCACCGAAAACCATGATTTTTCCAAATAAAATTAAGTAAAAGTGTATCTATGGAAACACATGTGCAAACGAATTTTCACAATCCAGATTAAATAACATTGCATTTGAGTTGAAATATTAACAAAGCGATTAAAATTAGGTCATTATCAATGCTTGTTAATAAATTGGACGCAAACGTCAACATATAACTTCCAAGTTATTTTCACAGCTTAGTATGAGAACACTATGAAAGTAATCATAATTGCATTGCTTATTTCCTCAGTGAAACTTGCTCGCCATTCATTTCATCATTTTTCCGGTCCCAACAACTTCATTATATGGAGGTTTTCCTGTATTTCCTTGCTTCTCTCATTTAAACAAAACTTAACACAACAACAGACGCACAAATGAAAGAGTATTTTCTAGATTTGAATAACCAGCTTCAGTAGTAGCAAACAGGAAGGTCCCAAAACACGGCCTAACTAAATGCTGACATGCAATTACCCTTCTCTATACCTGCTTGTATTTTCGTAATGATTATGTTCCACATAAATTTCACCCACCTGCTCAAAGCCACCCAAGATTTCAGTGGTGTCCATTGATGGATTCACAGGCATGATTCTCAGTTCTCTGCCAGTTAAATGAGCTAAGAGTTGAACTAATGATGTTTTACCACTACCAACACCACCAACCTGTTTGGAGAAAAAAATTGTTAGTAAAAGAAATAATCTCTGACCTGTAATGAAAAACGGACGTTAAATGGAAAATGAACTTAAAAAATTACTTGTCATTAGAAGCAGTGATTTTCAGCATTAGAAATTCACTATTCTGTAATCATCGTAGTGAAAATATGCATGAAATATTGCATTTAACTGACACATTTACCACTTGAATATTTAATTTTATATTTTTTCTGTCTTAATGTAAAAGTGCAATAAATTAGCTTTCCTTTGACTCCCAACTTCCACCATCATATCCATAGTGAGCTGTGAATGACTTTAGAGCTATTAGGTACAGGATAAGTGCAGTCTTTGCAGTACAGTCTCATTTCATAATTCAATACAAAGCTATTTTTTAAAACATAAGATATGTCAACTAATACTTAACTACACAAGAAAAATATTTTTTTTAAATCCAAGCCATGAGGGTGCATGTAATCTCACTGATAATAGCCCTTTATCATTGGGCTGACTGTATTTCACTGCCTGTAAGTCTGGGAGAGGTAATTTTTTATCAATGCTTGAGAAAACACAAGTCTTAGCATTCCATTGCCAAAAACTGGGAGCACATCTAACACAAGTTTTCCTGGTAAGCTAGATTCCACGGTACAAGGATGAAGGCTAGTATCTGATACTTTTGAAAACACCTGCTCAAATTGTTCTGCTACAGATCAAGCCAAGGGCAGATTAATGAGGGGGAGGTGGGTGACTGCTTCCCCAAAACAATGACCTTTATCCACCCTAGGATCAAGCCTCAAGTACAGTAGAACCACGTTAGTATGAGTATGGCCTGTTGCGAGACCCCCACCAATACGAGAGATTGCAGGGGCACCGTCAATTGACCCTATGTTTGCCATGTCAAAAAATATGGTTTTTACGAGGCCCTTTTGGTGTTGGCACCCGCCATTGCGAGAGTTTCCATCACTGGTAAACATACACCAAGAGTGGCAAAACTCTCCAATTGCTTGCGATCTGTTGGCAATGCAATTAATATGGCATGTTAAATATAAACTGCATGTTGTAAATTGCCGTCCGATTAATTTATTGTTAATTTTGGTGGAAATACTTCAGCATTAGCAGTTGCGATTTTCGATCTTCTTTTGTTCCCTGAGCGGTTGAGAGAACACTTTCACAGCAGCGAGTTGAGAACATTACAAAGATACACACCATCATAGCCCAAACACGCAAGACACTTATTGTTAGTCTATGCGAGAAAATGGAAATAATAGAGCAATGCGAAAGTGGCATATTGTTGAAGACTGAAGTGGGCAGGAGGCTTAATTTATCCCCGATAAATTATGCCTCCAGCCCACAATAGAAGGATAAAGATACTAAGATACTGAGGACCCTAAAGGTTGGGAAGAGATAGAAGGTCATTTTGGTCTGTTTTTTAAAAAGTTTTATGGAAGTTGACAACTCTGTCCCTTCCCGTGAGAAGCTGACGGATGACTCAATTCTAATTGCAGTGCGCAATGACAGTATGGAATCAAGTTCCGATTCAGAGGACAATGTGGTTTACCTCCCACCGAAACAAGATGTGCTAAAGGCACTCGAAGAAATAAGCAACGTGTACAGGGCAAGCAGTGCATCAGCTGACAACCTAACTTAATTTTCCAATATTAAAAAGTGTAATGTATTAAATTCATTTTGTATTTGAATTGAAATATATAATAAATTTTATTGGCTGTGTCCTGCAATGCCCTGCCCAATCTCAACCAATCACAGCACTCGTAACAACTCATGCTGATCACATGTTTTTGGAGTTGTCGGTGTGTGTGCTTCCCGTAACCTGGCATTATTATATTATATTAGGGCATTATGGTGTATCGCTCCGATCGCTCCATTCGAGACGCAGTTAAGTTTTACGGAATCATGTCTTTCATATTAATCCTTCTGATGGTACTTGTCAGTTAGAATGTAGTAAGCGTATCGGCAAGAGAGCGACACTACAAAAAGTATGTCATGCGTGCAACTGGAGGAAAACTAAAACCAACAACATTAGACTCTTTTGTACATAATTAATGGTTTTCATTTAAACTGAAAATGCATTTACGCTTCGTTTTCTCGTATTAATGTCAAAGCATAATTAATAATAATAATAATAATATTTTATTAACACCGTACGGATACAATTGTCCATGGGTTTCCTCAATTAAACTACCGGTTACAGTGACAGAGAGATAAAAGAAGTACAGTAAGAACACAGCTACAAAATATCGTTAAAAGTCCTTAACATTATAATAACATTTGCTATATATGTAGCAAGTTTTTCAATCTATTTTTAAAAACCATTGGTGAGGTAAGGGATTTTAAACCAGAGGGTAGCTTATTGTAAATTGCAGCTATAGAGTGATAGGGGCCTTTCTGGCATAGGCTAAATGAATAAAGATTACTATGAATGTCATTTTTAGAGCGAGTATCATGACTGTGAAAGTCAGAGTTGACATGAAAGTAACGGGGATAACACTTCACAAACATGGCACATGTCAGGATATACTGTATAAACTCGTGTAAGAGGCGCACCTTTTCTCCCAGAAATCGCAGCCGAAAATGAGGGTGCGCCTCTTACACGAATTTTTTATCTGCCCGCCTTCGAACCTCGGTCACGATATGAGCGGCAGGCGGCAGAGCAGTATCGTGGCAGTGGCCATGAAATGAGCAGTGATTCAACCTAAGATAATCAGAAATGGCAGTACATACTGTCATTAGACAAAATGTTCTTGGTCGACATTTATGAATCGCAATGAGTAGAACGGCAGAGCGGCACAAGAAAAATTTAATATCTGGGATTGGCGGCGAGCAGAACCTATGCCGTTCACGTCTATCATGGCTGGGTTCGAATGTTTTCCATGTCAAACAATAGGTACATGAAACTCAGCATTGCCGCTCTGTTGCTCGCCTACCGCCGCGGCCCGCCCGCCAGTTGTGATGTGGCCGAGGCCCTTCTCAAGTCCCTGGAGAGCTGAGTGACCTTGGTGCTTAGCGTGAGTCATCAAGGGGAGGGTATCGTTCGCTCGCTTGTTAACGGAGGACGCAGTCGCCTAAAAACATGTAAGAACTTGTTGTATGACAAGGCGAGGGTGTGGGGTGCAATTGGGGGACAGCGATTGGCCGCGCGACAAGTGCAAGCACTGGAATTTTCCACCCCCCTAACTTTCTCATTTTCTGTCATCGGACAACTTTGAGTGAATCAACTGTATGCACCTGCCCTAAGCACAACTGAGAGAGATATCTGTGAATATTAACATTTGTGCATACACCAACATAGGTCAGTGCTGTTCCATAATGAATAAGGGCACAAAGTTGAGGTCTTTCACGGCAGCTGAAAAACTTAAAGTAATCAAAGACCCTGAGGAAGTAGGAAACCTCGCTGCCGGACGAAAGCATGATGTGCCGGAATCATGCATTAGAAGATGGAGGAAGGATAAGGTTGCACTATTCCATACCAATAGGGACAGAAGGTCTTTTCGAGGAAAATCTACGAGCTGTGACAGGACATGCGCGTGCATGCCGCCGTACTGCGACGCCTGTCTCACTAATAAGTCAGCCGTTTTTAAGTAAATCATGAATTTTTTTTTTGTCATTCATAGAAGATTTTTGTTGGACCATATTGAAAAAATAAATGCTTTAAATTCCATAGACAGTTATGATTTCTTTCAAAGTTTGATTTTTTTCAGGTTTTAATGTCGTATCTACGCCTTATCGTTCATTTTTACGCGGTTGACGCTTGGGTATTTTGCATTTAACGTGTTTGCATTCCCGCTCGTCATCGTTTACAGCAAAATATAATTTGCAAAAGTGAACCACATTTTAAAAGGCGACACAGCAACTACGACTTGTGCATTAGGAAAACGGTGGGGGAATTCGGATTTAAAAATCAGAGCTCTGTGCGACTCTCCGCACTTACCAACTAAACACGAATTGTAGTGATGTCGATTTGTTTTGTTTTAATGAATATCAATTACTCCACTCATTCCAAAGGACAATAAACAATGTAAGCATTGTAGGGCTAAGGCTACAAGTGAATACTTACCTCCGAGGTCCATATATGCCATGAAAAATGCCACGTAAATTATAAGAGAATATCGCAAGCAGCTTTGATAATGGCCTAGTTAAGTTAGACCTGCAAAACCTCGCAATAGGAGAAAAAATAGCCCCAAAATTTGTTCCGCATTAATATAAATATAAATAATATAAATAAAAAATTAATACTCCCCCGCAGGTTTAATTACAGTCGAGCACCCATAATCCAGTTTTCCAGGAGCATGCTATAGCCCGGCAGTGTTGCGAAAACAACCTCATACATATTCGGAGAAATCAAAAATATTATCATAAGCACGTTGTTTTAAGAGATTTTGACTCGAAAAGAGATAATTTCATTAAAAATTAATTGTACACGCATCAAAATCGATGAAACAACTGATCATCAATCGGGCGCGGCATGGAGTGTTGCATCATGAAAATGTTTCATAGTTTTCATTTTTATTTCGGTATGCTAATATTTTTCTCATAATGTTAACAAATATATTTTTTATAAAAATGATTATTTGCGAATTAAAGCTTTTGGGGTGTCTAAATGGGTGAATGGTACCCATGTTTTCCGGTATTTCGATGTCCGATACGGCCCTCGTCGTCAGGGGCGTCAACAGATTCGCCGGAAAAGTACTATCTTTCAGCGATTTACGAAGTTAAAACCAGATATTTTTTTCATTTTTATGCATAGAAACAGTAAAATAACGATATTATAGAAGAAACTAACTAGATTGAAAATGCCTTACATAAAAAAGACTGTACGCTTCATTTCATAGCTTGAATCCTATCTGGCAGATTACGAGTTGATGTAGTTCAAATTTCTGTTACTAGTGGCGCCGTATACTATTCCCACCACATTCAAATTATTCTTTAAAACAGGTCCTATTGCTGCTCTCTTTCGTATTTTTTCCGCATACATGTACAGACAAAGTCAAGTGTTTTACAAAGGATGATATGCATGATTAATGGACTTTAGAAGTGAACTTTATTTTTTGAGAGCGCGTTGTGGTGCAAATTGCGGGAAAACTAAAAAATGTATAGTTAAAATTCGGGGTTCTGCATACGTTGGAAACATAGGAAATTCAATGGGACTTTGCAAAAGTGGTGTAATTTGCGGGAAAATGTAATTTCCGATAAAGCAAATACGAGGTTTCACAATTTCGAAATAATAGTATGTAATATTCAGTATTTCATTAGTTTTATTGCGGTAACCGCTGCAGTCTGTTATGTGAAATTTTCTCCATCTTACGAAGTGAAATGTCAATATCACGACCACATTTTCCATGTTTTTTGGTTATCCATGTTTTTCGATTATCTGTACCTCGTTGTGCATCCATTAGCACGGATAATTATTTATTTATATTATATTTATAAAAAAATTTCTACTATATTCGGAGGGGGACTATATTCAGAGAAATATGGTAATTTGAATTCATATACTCTCTTGCAGTGCCAACATGATCCAATACATTCAACTGCAAAAATATATAGTAACCATCTCCCTCACCATTTCAGAAAATGAACTCTACAGAGTTATAGGCAATAACTTAAAAGTTATTCCTTGCAAAAAAAGCGTACACTGATGTAAAAGAATTATTCAGTGATACACTGTGACTCCAATCAGTATGTATGGATCAAATGGTATTCAACTGTGATACTTTCTGAACATTTATTATGTAGAGCCACTAGGTATGGCATAAGGAAATAATAAAACACAAAAAATGACATTCGCACACATGAAATTTTAAATTTTTGACCAGCTAAGGTCAAGTCTTTGTCGGGAAGGGCTGAGAGCAACTGCAGAAAAGGGGAAGAATTAGAAAGGAGTGAGAAAGAGAAGGTAAGGAAGGATAGGAAGGGGAGGGAATGGAAGGGGGAAAAAGCAGTAGGGGATAAAGGGGGAAAGAAGGAGATAGTGGGCTTGATTGATTTCAGGAAAATAGAAGGCTTGAAACAGCCAGATACAAGCCTACTCTAGCATCTTCAGTTTGAGTGGGGAGGCTGAAAAAGGGAGGGAGGCAAGGATTTGTGTGAAAGTGCAATTTTTTCCTTCTGCTCTTAGATGTGTTCCAAGTCTCTTGACTCATGAACAAATACCAATTATTATTATTTAGTACTATGCGGCTGCTTAAAAAATCACTTTTAACTCATCTTTCTACAGTCACTATTTTATTGACAGAAATTGTAGTCATTTTCCATCCTATATGCTGGAATTATCTTTTTTAAATGATGAAATACAATACCTCTGGTCACCACAAATTCATTTCACTACCAGTACAGAAGTTAGTTTTCCAAAAAAAAAAAACATTTTGGAAAAAAAATCAATTGGAGAATAACTTACCAGTATTGGGAGCCATTTCATCTGCACACAGACTGCTAATGAACGGAGAGGATCAGAACATCGATGAAGTAATAATTGGTCAGAGCGTGGGTGAGCATTGTGAGCCATTGGAGAGGTCAATGCCTCAGCAAAATATCTCATCAAAGACACGTCACCAAATAATATAATGTCTCGACCAATACGAACTCGAGTTGAATTCCATGAAGGTGGTTTATAGCTGGAGCCAGAAAAAGCTTCATCATAAAGAAGTTTAACCTGAAATAAATAAAATAATATGAATATGAGGATCTTCTAGAATAACTCACAAGGATAATTATCCTTGTGAGTTATTCTACATCACCCACACATGAAAAAAGCTCATAGAATTACTAAATGAATTCCTCAAAGAGAAAAATTAGATTAGATAAAATAACATAAAAATTAATGAATCTACTAAAATTCAAGTGATAACAGACACAGAAAATATGTTAGCATGCTTGATTTTATGTTAAACAAAACACACACAAAAACTGCTTGTTCATTGTAAGAAAAAATAAGGAATTATTATCATATTATTACATTTCTTCATATGCACCTGCCCATTAATAAATATTTCCAACACATACATTTTATTCATATAATAACAGCACCATTTTTTATATTTCAGCTCAGTTTGAGGAATAATAGACTTGACAACATAAAATTATATTCAGTGACATCTCAAACACCGTGGTAGTTGTAAATCTCCTTTCGGTCCAATTCACTCACCATTTAGTCTGATGTTAAATCATAAACAGTTTCGACATAAATATATTCTTACTGTCAGTAAATTTCAGGAAGGGTGTACACAGACTTCCAAGGCCAATTTTATAACATCTCAAATAATCATGAAGTTTCTAATTATTTAAACAGCTTTATACATATATGTATTTATTAAACTAGGTTTGAGAATTAGTAAACAAGGTTCCAAACATATACATAACAAAAATATATGTCCATGAGTAGGAATGGGATCAATGAATAAAATTCAAAATAAAAAAATTAACTAATAGATTGAAAATGCTATTGAATTAAAAAAATGTTACTAAGAAACACACATAATCCGGCTTCACTTAGGTCTCAAAAATGCTGGATTAAGGTTGCTTGACAGTCAGTATCAGATTATACCAGAAATATTTCTACCACGCCAGGCCTAATAAAAACTTACGTAAATACATCAAAATATCAAAAAGAAGCTCACCTTCTCTTTGTCACCAGGTGTGCGCATTCGGTCAACATACAAGAGTCCAATGAACTTTGCAGGATCCCATTCTGGACCAGAGCCATATTTCTTTGAAATATCAAAGTGACGGTCCATTGCCTCAAACCAACGAATGAGGTCTCGAAGGTTGAATTCCCATGGTGCACCTCTTTGGCCCCAAAGCCGCTGGACTTGAATCTCTTGGACAAGACATGCATTAAATTTCACAGCTCTTGATATAAGATCACCTGGAGCATTAGGAAATGCAGATGAGAGGATGAATTCATAATCATCTGACGTCAATGGATCAATGAACACCTGAAAATCATTTAAATCACTTTTAGGCCCTTTTGAAAGTTTGGAGTTCAAGCACATTCAAATTAAAATCTACCTCATCTGGCAATTGGAAATAATCTTTTCACATGAATTGAAGTTTGTCCATTATATTATATTAACCTTCTTACTGCCGCCTACTCTGAGTGGTACTTGTGAGAAACACCAAGGGTATTTAAAAAAAATGTCACACCTTAGAAAAAAAATATTGAGGGGTATTTTTTAAAATATCAACCTGCAGTTATTTTTATTTCACCAAAACGGTAATAGGTGCTTGTTGTTTGAGCAATTAAAAAAAAACATTTGAACAATAAACCTAATTACTTCAGTATTATAAACACAAATTATATATTTTCTTTAAGGTCGATATATCGACCTGAGAACCGAAAGCTGATATATCAGCTTGCGGCACTAGGAGGGTTAACAGTTCTACATGGCAAATAAAAAAATTAATCATACAACTTTTTAAAATCAAGATTTCATCCCATCTGAGAATACAATAACAAATTAAGAAAATGATTGACATTTCTTAATTTAAAAGGTTTTAGGTATGAGCCTAAGGAACAAAAACTAAGAGAAAGTACCTTGAAATCTTTATTGCCATTATTCAAGAATAATCCTTCTGCAGGCGAAACATTTTCCACAATACGTATTTTAAAATTTTCTCTGAAGAGCTCCAGAAAAAGCCAATAGACTTCAAAGTTATTAGACACGGAAAGACATCAGCTAAGTGATGAGGAAAAAAGAAACATTTTCAATCTAAAAATAGTCTGTTACAGGAAATCTATTAAACTTTTTTACCATTTGAATGCTGACTACTTTTGAAACAAAACAAGAGACGATTGTGACTGCATCACAGTCACCTGGCAAGACACTTTCAACACTTTAAAAAAATAACTTGCTGTAAACAATGAGAAATGGAAGGACTAACCTGGGTAAATCTGTTGAGGAATGAGCGAGGAAGTCCACGTCTAGCACCACCTTGATTCAAAGGATTCTGGCAAGCAAAAATGCGAGTAGTGTCCTTCTTAATGCTAAAACTACGGCCAAGTTCAGGAATAAACACTTCACCTCTGTGATCGAGTACTGCATTGAGCCCTTCCAAAACGGACTGCGATGCAAGATTGAGCTACATCAAAGAAAGAGAAAAATAATGAAGTATAATGAGATGAACTCCAAAAATAATCAAACGTCAGTTGTTACCAATCAAAACAGCTGCTATGTCATGGTTTACATTGAAAAAGAGGAACATAATGAGTTAATTACATTTCTCCAAAAACTAAGAATTTGATTTACTTGCTGTATTCTTAATATTTATGGTATGAAATGAATATTGAATCAATTAACACAATGATACACTTCATGATTACACATCATTTAAGACAATCAATTTGCTTTGATGACATTTTGATGAATTTTCCCAGCATTGATGATAGATTTATAGATTTATTCATTCCAGGACATGTTGTTTTACATTAGTATATATAACAAGTCACAACGAGATAAATATATATATTAACATAGAACACACAAGTTGTCTTCACATTAATACTGACATAAACTCCTCTGTGGAGTAAAAAGCGCCTTCTGCTAAATATTGTCCTAGTCTTCGTTTAAAAAGGGGAAAATTTGCGATTTCCCACAAATGTTTAGGCGGGAATTTCAAAAATTTTACACCTGCATAAATAGGGCTTTTGCTAAATAGACTCAGCTTATGTGGGATAGTTCTTAAATCTTGAGATCTTCTTGTACTTTGGTTATGGACATCAGCATTCGTTTCAAGATTAAATTGTTTTTTGTGCTGACAGACAAAAACAATGGGTAGAAAAATATACAGGCATGGTACCATGAGAACTTTTAAAGTTTTAAAATGTGTCCTGCAGCTGCTTCTGCTAGGAATATTAACCATAATCCTTATTGCTCATTTTTTAAAGATGAAATAGCCTTATAGCCAAATGTGAGTGACCCCAGATTACAATGCCATATGTTAACTGGGAATGAATCTATGCATAGTAGATAAAGAGGGCTGTAGCTTTATAAGTTTGAGATAAATTCTTCTGAGTAAATAGCATCCAGAGGCCACTCTGGAGCACAACTTGTCTATGTGGGTTTCCCAACATAAGGACTCATAAATATATAGTCCCATATATTTGGTTTCTGTGGAGGACCTCAAGATGGAGCCATTTAATCTGAGAAGAGGAGTGGATACTACTTTCCTTTTTGAGGTGTGAAACTGGATAAAAGTTGTTTTCTCATTATTAATGAGGACTAGATTATCATCACACCACTGAGCCATGCAGTTAATATTCAACTGGATCATCAAGATTTATATCTGTTGAAGGCATTAGATGTGATGTATCATTGGCATACATAAGCAGTGTACCGGTATGAAAATAAGATGGGAGATTATTTATGTATGCAATGAAAATTAAGGGGCCAAGGATTGATCCTTGAGGAACACCCTTAGCGACTGTTAGTGGAACGGAGGTGATATTTGAGCTTAATTCTGGTGAGAACATGCTCACTGCCTGTGATCTTCCAGTTAAGTATGAAAGAACCCAATCATTAGCAACACCCGAGATACCGTAGCTATTTAGTTTTCTCAGTAGGGCCTCATGATCAACTGAATCAAAAGCTTTTCTTAAATCATAAAAAACTCCCACAATACTATTTTGCAGGTCAAGATTCAGAATAATGTCATGTATAAATTTGGTTAATGCAGAATCTGTTGATCTATTTCTAATAAAGCCAAATTGAGATTCATTCTGAGATAATATTAAATTTGGTCAGAAAAGAAAATATTCTGTCATATATTACTTGCTCAAAAACCTTAGAAAAAGCAGAAAGAATCGAGATATGACATGATGATCACCCAATGCATCACCAGTATGGGAATAAGTACAGAATATAGAATCTAAACTTGGGCCATGCTCTCCCATCTCAGATGAGCCTCAAATTTTCAAGAAGAAAATAGCAAAAAAATTTTCTCCATACATAATGAATACACAGAAAGTGGGAGAGTTTGGAACAAGACTTCAACTTCAGTAGATAAAGCAAAGAAAATCTCTTTTGTTCATTCTTTGAATTGTATCTATATTATAGCGTGTCAGTCAGTCATTCTGTATCCATTTTGTTTATTTCTCTCTCAAGTTTTGAGCTAGAGAAATGAGGTTTGGTGCATTAAATGTGAATTCTCTGTCTGTATGATTTGGCAGTAGTTTTGGATTTTTAGCAGTTGGTGGTGCAAAGAAAAATGCGAAAAACCGTGGTTTTTGAGTTTGAATTTAGTTAGATTCCGGGGACTTAAGTTTTTCGGGACTCCCGGGTTCACTTTTTCAGAGGGAGTCCATCTTTCTCAGGATTCCTGGGTTCAATCTTTCAGAGCAAGTCTATCTTTCTCAGGACTCCCAGGTTCACTTAAATAGGTTAGCATGTGAAATGCATGTCAGCAACCAGTGGGTTGTTCCCTAAAATCCATATCTGCTGCAGCGGTACTCTGCTCACATCAATGTTGAAATCTGTGCCAACATCCGGGTTATCAAGTACATTTACAAGTACTTTTCAAGGGGCATGACCAAACTACACTGGCAATTGAAGTAAGGGCCTAAAATAATCCACTTCATCTCTGGACTCTGTTATCTGATCACTTGAGCATTGCACATAAAAATGAATATTATGACTTTTTTTACTCAAAAATGTTTACTTATGTTTCAAAAACTATTCTCAATGTTTTTTCACTTTCGGGAACCATAACAACCATACACTCATTTAGCCACATTTCCCACTGCTTCCACTTGAGTAGTGCAAAAAAAAGGAAAAACACCTAGTTCACCTCAAGAGCACACTTGACAGAGACTACCTACAAAGCAGGCAGCAGGTCTGCTAGTCTTTTTTAAATCTCAGATTTCAACTGTACACTGATTAAACATGATAATCATATACTTTATGTAATTATATTGACGAGGGGTTAGATGGCAGAAGGGACAGTTTTGTCTCAATCTCACCCAATTTTCACCCTTTATTATCATTAATATTATTATTTCTTTCAGCACATTATACAGTATATAGTATACATTATAAAGCATTGTGGCAGGAAGCTGGGAGCCCAACAACAGAGACAGAGTCTCTCACATTTAATCCAGCGTGATGAGCGCCTGATTTTCTAATGGTGACTTTTGGGAAAATAGCAAAAGTGTACAATTAAGCCCTTAAAGATGACAGTCTCATGCAGTAGACACAGCTGAGAAAAAGGAATGTTGTCTTACTCCAGGGAATGAGGTTGGATCAAAAAATAAATTTTTGGCCTTATTTATGTGTCTTGGAATAAAAAGTGCTCCAACAATTTATACACCTTTAATCTTTGGGTATAAGTCGATTCAAGTATAAGTCAGTCTTATTTTTGGGTAAAAAATATTGGTTAAAATCAGTGACTCAAGAATACGTTGAAGTGAAAAAAATTGCTTGATCTCCTTGTTTTGCCATTGTAAACGTAAACCATAAAAGGTGCATGAATGAATATTGAAGTCAAGAGTGGCAAACATGGAAAAAAAAAGAAAGACAAACTTTCAATAAATTAATCGATAAATCTTTAACTGCCGCAAAATCAGCCATGTATATGTCTACAGTGTCCTTTGACATGACTGTCAGTATTCATGATAGGGCAGTTACGTCATTGTCGTCATCTTCATTGAGGGCATTATCATCTTCCACACCATCTGCCATGGCTACCACACCGTAGTGTTGCCAGCATGACAGATGATAGCTCAGGAGGAAACATGATAGGTTGGCGACAAGAGATGTAATGCACGCTAGTGGTGTAAAATGTTGCCATGAAATGAAGTATGAAATCCGGAGAGTGATTTTGTGCATGCTCAGATCCTAACATCTGCCGAAGTGGATTAAGAAAGCGGAGTTAGATAAGAAGAATATATTAGTGATTCTTCAGGAAGTTTATGCATCACAGACTCCGATAATTAGCCTGTTTGAATTAACTGAAAACCCACCTTCTGCACAGATGGATGTGGAAATGTGAATATGTATTTGCCGGAAGAAGGATATCTACAATTATTCGGGACTCAGACAGAGTGATTTAAAACAAGATCCATGAATCTATTGGTGAGTGCTGACTGTCTTGAGTATGCAGCAAGCATAGAAGCCAAGAAATTCCCAATTTCGTGACAAGAAGTTGACATGCTTTCGTTTGAGCTCATTATTAAGTTCAATACTCAGAATACTTTGCCATTTCTCTCAAAGTTATTTTCACCAACAACATGAAAAATCCACATTGTCGCACATTCCAAGACACCTAATTTGTAGGCGTATATTTGGAGGGGGAAAAGTGTCCTTTATATGCCTGCAAATACGGTATATTTTCACTCGGTTTGCTCCTCCTGTATGGTGGCTAAATATCTAAAAGGCTAATACAATGGCCATTTTTCAGGGCCATGATCACATCTTAACTTACTTGGCGTTCAGAGTATAGCCATGAACCTTTAAAAAAGTATCATAATAATAAATTTAAGATCTTTTTCCCTTTTATCCTGACAACACTTGCCTCATCCAAAAGGATCCAACTTCCTGCCTTGAGGGCTTGAAGGAATGGACCATCTTTCCAAGAGAACTGTCCACCCTCGCCACCCTCAACTGGAAGGTCGGCACCAAAGAGGTCAGACACATCCTGCAAACAAAAGTAGCCATGTATTCATCAAACTGATCACTTGACACAGTGTTTACCATCTTTCACAAATATGATAAAACACTTACTGTTTGTTCGGAGAGGTTGATGCGCACAAGACGATGGTTTGCTTTACTGGCAAGAGCAGACACCAGGGCTGTTTTTCCAACCCCTGGACTACCTTCCAGCAGGATTGGTCGAGCTGGAATTTGAAGCGCACGGCAAATGCGCAGTGCATTTCTGCCAGATGTAGGTGAACCAAAGGCAAAATACTGCCCTGTTCTAGAATTATGGTCCAATACTGAAACAGGAAAAAAAGGATGGAATCAAAATTTTCCTGAAAATTATAGCAGAGCTTAGCACTTCAAAGCAAACCATGAGATAAAATCTTTTAAACGATCAGAAGCAGACAACATTGGCAGAACATTTCAATCAGTGAATGCATTTTTTCATGCTCTGGCACAATTCTAGAAGGTGTGGATGACACCTTAATTAATAACATAAACTATGATTTCAATTAATAATTTTAAAAAATTGAGAGAAGCTTCAATTATTTTTTCTGCTAACTTCTTCAAAGAGGAAACTTTAAATAAAAAAAAATATACTTTAAAAATTTTAATATTTTAATAATAGGAAATTTTAAATTTAAATAAAAATATTATATTTATGTAGTCTTTGATTTGTTAATAATGGGAAAATGGGTAATATGAAAGAAGGCATAAGCACTCGACTACCATAAGCCTACAATTATTCTGATACTAATGCCCATTGCAGTTATGCTACCACAACTTATTATACATCATCTACCACAACATTTTTAACACTGAAACACAATGGGAGTGATGGGGATAGGATAAGTCTCTCTTCCAAGGAAGAACCAAATACGTATAAAATGGCAGGTTTACTTTTTTGGATACATTGACTATTTTTCAACTCTCTCTGCTATCACTTAGTAACGGGACAGGTGCTCAAAAATTCAAATTAAATAAACACACCAATTCTTGTATAAGTTGGGAAAACTATAATCTGTTTTCAACTGTGACTGGAGTGGAATAGTTGCTATGAAACAGCATCCATCCTCACCCCAGTACTTGGTTTGACAGGCTAGGATAAGGATATCTTAACATTAAACTCAATTAAATAAGCAAGCATCACTTCCAGCAGGGGATTAAGTCCAAATGTTTACCAGGCCAATCTGGTTCTGAGAAAATGATTCAGCTAGCACATAGTACATATGCCATTGGAGTTTGACCTAACCCAGTTACCAAAGGCTTTATGTGACAAAACCACGCCAATTATTATTAAAGACCTCCTTACACTCTCCACCTGCAGGGATGAAAAAGGGCTCTGTGCCAAACTTAGTAGAGAGGATCTGGAAATTCAAAGGATGCTTGGAAAGAAATGCATCAGCATCCAATTGCACACCAGAAGAGCGCTGCACCAAGTTCACAAGGTGCTTCACAGCAGCTTCGTGGAATGATCGTACTGATGACTCCCTAGAAGAAATTGAGTCAAAAATTACGCTCAGCAAAACATGGTGAAATCCTGACGCAATCAATATCATGTTAAAGCAGGAAAAATAATTAATAGGTAGCAAACAGAGGTGTGCAAATACCATGTAAGTGCTCACAAGACACTAGGTGTTTTCAAGGATTTCAAGCACTACCGTTAGGATATGAGCTGCATTGACAGAATAAAAATAGTGCTATCAAAAAGTAAATGGGCCAAGTCTTAGGCACTCCACGACACTGATCACAGTGAGTGTTAGGCCACCACAAAGTTGATAGAGCACACTGAAGTGTCCTCACCAAGGAGGTAGCTCCATAACCTTAATGTGCACCGAGCAGAACTATCCCCTAAGACTTGAAGAGATGACAACTGATCAAGGTAAAAAATAGTATATCAGGGATCTTTCGGGGTTTGCACCGGGTAGTTAGGTCCATGGCGGCCGACGTTTCGATGCTCGAGTCGAGCATCGTCCTCAGGGCAGAGGTGAGGACGATGCTCGACTCGAGCATCGAAACGTCGGCCGCCATGGACCTAACTACCCGGTGCAAACCCCGAAAGATCCCTGATATAAATCTTCGCCGGGAAAGCCTGAAATTAAAAAATAGTATATTGAGTGATGTTTCTAGAAGTGTTTATTATCCCCAATGTTCATAGAATTAATGCCCGAGACCAGCGGTTCCCAAACTATGGATCGCGACCCACTACTGGAGATTCCACAGAGGAAAAATTAATTTGCCTTGACTGGGACTTGAACCCAGATCCCTCAATATTGCGCCAAGAGTTTTAGTCAGTTAAGCTACCGTGGTGTCCTCCTACATAGATTAAATCTTAGGTGAACTTACAGGTGACTCTGTAAAGGTAATACTGAGGTTAGTCCCAGTATCCTCAACATTCGAAAAAAAAACCCAATGGTGGATCACAGGCGATGTTTAGGCGGGTCAGGAAACGATCGGCGGTAGTATTGTTTTAGTTTAACATGCTTCAACGGCTAAGGTAATTTCGAACATACTGCCTGCCACTTGCAGACAGGGGCAAAAGCACTTGGATGAACAAGAGAACCACCCCACGAAACGATCGGTCATGTATACAAGTATATACTTATAATTTTTACTTTTGTGCAAATATAATGAACACATATATTTAAAGAAAAATCATAAAAAATATATGTATAAATAACTATGTCAAAATGGTCTTTTGTTGAACAGTCGGTTGGCACCATAACTATGGAAATAAAAAAATATATACATATTAGGTTGGTCATGAAAAGTTTTCAAACTTAAAGGTGGGTCTCATGACAATGAAGTTTGGGAACCACTACCCTAAATGAGCATTGAATATAGTGGGCAACGACTTTGTGAGCAGGGACATTTATTCCCCAAACTAAATAACTGTAAATGATTTGATGGCAGTTCATTGGCCAGTGACTTCCTACTGAAATGTGCCGAGTGGAACTCAACACCTTACAGTTATATACCACACCACCATACATAAAGTGCAACTCTGCAACTTTCAGCTCAGGAAATGGAACACATCCAACCAAGCACTGCACTCTCAATCACTAATTTAAGTAGTTGAGTATTTATTTTAATTGGATTTGCATCCCTTGAATAACAGAAGAAAAATAATTAGAGCAAAGGGTTTTGATCCCAAATATGTCTTTGTGACATAACACAACTGATGATATCATTAAAATATGATTACATTAAATTTAAAGGCAACACTAAGCAGTGGATTTATTGAAAGTACTGCTGTGAATAATAGATTAGACAAATTATAGTAACTTACTTTTCTGAACCTGAGATTCCACTTCCAAGACTATCCAAAAATGTGATACAAGCCCCATGGACAATGGCACTCGGCAAATTAAGCTTTGATATTGGCGTAGGAGATGTGCTTCTCCTACTTTCTTCAGCTGAAGTCTTTTTTGTGGTTAAGTTGATGAAGCTAATCCAATTCAAATAATCCCGAAAGCTGATAGTAAACCTAAACAAAAAATATGAACAGGTATTTAGAGCACTTGTGAGTGGCTATGCTGCATTCTCCTAAAACTAAAAGCATTTTAAATAATTTAAAGTAAAAACTTTCAATGATTAGATTGTCAATTACAGTTACCCTGGATTACTGATAGCAATCCACCAGCCCTTTTACTGCTAGTGGGCTACTCCACCAGTCTTTGTTGTCTAACCAAATAAATGCCAAGGTCCAAATTCATAATATGTAGTATGTAATAGCATACGCGTAAATATATTTGCTAGATTTTTATGTAATAGGAATTTGTTAGAGTTAACTAACTTAAAATTGCAAACAACATGCATATGGAAATATGTATGCATGAAACTCACATACGGAAATTGAGTGATGAAGTAGTGAAGAAGTAGAAATAAGTTTGATTATAAAATATTTTGGTACAATATCTAATGTAAGTATAGATACAAAAATTTGGCATGGTAGGTTCTTGATATTTCCTATTTAAAAATCTTGTAAAGAGTAGACACTAAAAATGTGCAACCTCAATTATAAAGCAGAAATAAAGACACACAGACTAACACTATGAAAAACCCTGTATTGTACTTATTAAAGCATGGAGAAATTTTCTGACTCAAGAACCAGCCATGATTTGAAAAATAGTCCAATGAATAATCCTCTTTTATAAGATTTAAATATTTTCACTATTCTCTTCACATGGGACATCCTTCTATTATGTCCTTAGATGTAAGAGTATAATTGAGAGCTTGCTATTAGATACCTACTTTGATTACAAAAATTTAAGTATATTCAAAATAAACCAAGGTGCAAAAACCTAATAGTCTCAGGTCAGGTCAAAAGGTCTCTAAACTCTTCTACAACTCGGCAATTAGCATTTGAATTCTTTAGAAGTTCAATAGAGAGATCAACCGCTTCCATAGCTAAAACAATAGTAAATAAATAGGTAACATCAAAAGAAATTAATTTGGCATGAGGCAGGGGATTAACAGAGACATGTTTCTTAGAAAAGTCTATGGAATTATTAATGACATATTTTGCTGTAAATCCAGAGTAATTCCTTAAAATCAAATTGATTTTATTGCTAATTGCATATGCATGGTAAGTAACACCACGGGTTTGATTGGCAGATCTTTTTTGTGCATTTTAAGTATGGGGTATAGTCTTGGAGGCAGTGGTGGCATGTTAAAAACACGATACTTCAGACACTATGAATTCAAATACTTAAGTAGGTACACTCATAATATATCAATGGTGCAAAAAAACAATATTTTCAGATTTGACACTGGAAAATTTTCATTTTCATAAGAAACAAAAAAATAGTTCTAGACTTATCCAAAATTTCCTTTTTATTATGCTGACCAAGGTTTCAATGATTAACTGTCATTTTCAAGAAGTAATTCACAAATTCCCTGCTATATGTCTATGTCAAAGGAGGGATGGGGGGATTGAGTGTAAGAAATGGTGGGGGCGAGAGTATAGGGGGAAAGTGGGGTGGGGGAGGTTGCCTGTCTAAGAACAAAACAAGCCTACAGAGGGGTGTTAGAGTTTTGAAAAACATAAACTGACAAAGCAAGCAATACAATGAATAAAAAGCATTTAGTAAGAAGGGGGCAAAGGATGTTAAGTGACTCATACACAACTTATGGACGGAAAGAGTAACAGACAGCATGGGGGAATGAGTTCAAATAAGTGGTCGTTTAACAAATGCATGGAGGATGTGTTCGCAATTTCATTCTTCTACAAAAAAAATCCTTATCCCCATTACATTCAAAATGCATTTTCAAGTTTAAAATCATCAGTACATCCACATTCAAATTCCTTCACACAACATTCAAACTCCTTCACAGAAAACCACCATGAAAATACCCTCCTCAATTAATTCTGTTGGTAGCTCCATTTTCCTTTACCCAACAGAGGAGAGGGAAGTTCTAAAAATTCTTCAAAAAATTAGTTACAATCCTCGGGGTGTGATGGTATTCCATGTTCTATCCTAAATGGCTCTGTAAAACAACATATAGTGACTCCTTTAGTTTATTTAATTAATGCTTCCTTCACCTCAGGGACTTTCCCCAACCAATTAAAAACGGCAAAAGTTGTTCCTATTTTCAAGGGTGGCAATAGATTAGATATGAATGATTACAGGCCGATCTCAGTTCTTTCAATTTTCTCAAAAGTCTTCGAAGGTGTAATGTCCCTTAGAATTACTTCCTTTTTGGAGAGATTCCAAATTATTAGCAGCTCACAATTTGGTTTTCTTAAAGGTAAAAGTACAGAACATGCCATATACAGATTTATTGATAAAATACTCCAAGCCCTGGACAATAAGGCTAATATCCTAGGGATCTTCTATGATTTAAGGAAGGCATTCGATTGTCTTGACCATGGCATATTGCTCAACAAATTAAATAATTATGGTATCTCTGGAAAGGCAAATCATTGGATTGAATCTTACCTAACAGGCCGTACCCAACTGGTTAACCTTAAAGTATCCTCAGACAAGCTTATAGTTTCAAAAGGAGTCCCTCAAGGGTCAACCTTAGGTCCCTTACTTTTCCTTCTATATACCAATGATCTTCCTTCATATATCAATTCTGGTGACATTGTAATGTATGCAGATGACACCAATCATCTCCTTAAGTATAATTACCAATCATTTACAGGTACTCAGTGTGCAATTGATGCAATGGTTAGGTGGTGTGAAAACAACAAAGTTCTATTGAATGAGAAAAAATCTTCATTTATGCAATTTCATCCTTATAAAAAAAAAATACTGTCTAGTCCATTGCTTAAATTAAATGGTAAAGTACTATCAGGATCAAAGTCCTCAAAATTTTTAGGAGAGTTGGTGGATGATTGCCTGCAATGGGATCAACATATAGATTCCATGTGTTGTTCCAGACTATCATCTGGGTGCTACCTCCTGCGACGGCTTGTACCAATCTCCAATCTGGAGACTGCATTATCAGTGTATTATGCATTTATCTACAGTAGGCTTAAGTATAGTATTGTTGCTTGGGGCCATTCACATCATACCCAGAGACTGTTCCGATTACAGAAATGGGCAGTAAGAATATTGGCAGGTGTTGATAAAAAATAAAGTTGCAGAAATCTTTTTAAGGAGCAAAATCTCCTTACCCTTCCAAGTATTTATATATACTCTTCAGTTATATATGTAAAGGAACAACATACCTCTATCAATCTACTAGAGAACAAGGATATCCACAACCATAATATGAGGCATAACAAAGACTTTAGATTCATCTCACATAACCTCTCAATATATGCCAAGAGTCCAGTGTATACTGGTGTGCAATTTTATAATTCCTTGCCTATAGAAATAAAGGCAACTAAAACAGTACAACAATTTAAAAAATTGGTTGAATGTTTCTTAATCGATGGAGCCTTCTACTCGGTGAATGAATATTTAAATAGACAGTGTTTTGTATCATGTGCGCATATTGTAAAATAATAATGGTAACATTTTTGTGTTTTTTTTCTTATGTTGTTTGTTCGTGCAAATTGAAAATTTACAAAGTGTGATTCAACTCCTTAATCCTCATGCAATATGATCTGTCTTATACTTGTATCTGAAGTGTAATCAGACTTTTGTAATTTTGACATGTCCTATACTTGTAAAAACTAGTCCTGGGACCAATAAAAATATTATTATTATATTATTATTATTATTCCAACAAGTGTTTTGCAAAATTAGAAGACATATATATATGTCACATTATTCCACAACTTAAAATAATCATTTACTCTCATCTTTCAGTTCCTGTTGATACCCTCCTTCCTTTGTCAAAAGCATGTATACCTATAGCAAGATATTTGTGATTTTCTTCACCCTGAAAATAAAAGTCACTCGTTGAAACCTGGGCTGCTATAATAAAAAAGTGAAAAGAAATATTAGTACCATTTTTTCTTTTCTTATGAAAATAACAAGGCACCTGTTATTAATCTCCAGTTTGAGAAATTGCAACTTTTTGTAAGATGTTAATTTTCTTTAGTCAACATTGTACACAACTTGAATGCCTACTAATCTACACAATCTCAATGAATAGCACCCTTTAACTCCTACCACAATAATAAAACCTTAGGGCAATTATTGGTCATGATGTAATTATGAGCATGGCAAGTATAGGGAAAGAAGGTTCACTATGACACTGAATGTGTAACATCTTTTAATATTTTTACATGCTAGATTATCACAGATGATTACCGATACTGGTAGATTTCTAAGTAGATACTGATGACAGTTCCTACGAACCCTGCTTCCCAAATTATCCATTTGTTTAATCCTGTCACAAATTACAACATAAATACTTCCATTAGTATTACCTTCTAAAACTCTTCATACCTCCATAATAGCAATGAAGAGACTTTGTGACTTCCACTGTTTATTTGAAAAAGAACGACCAGTTTTGGCTGTCAAGCCATCTTCAGGTACATTGAAGGCATACAGGCAATGTACCTGAAGATGGCTCAACAGCCGAAACTTGTGAAACAGTGGAAGTCACAAAGTCTCTTCATTGCTATTATGGAGTCCTTCCACCATTTCATAGCTTCTAATTTCGATTTAATCTTCATACCTCCTCTCACGCTTCCACAATCCCTACCTCTTAAACAGTATTCTTCCTAACATTACTCTTTAAAGAACCCATTGCCCCTCCTAATGATCTCCAATCATTTATTTCGCCTCCTTTGAATTTCACTCACTGACTTTCTTTCCCCCTCCATTATATATATCCTCTTCCCAGCATCTCCCTACCACACTCAAAACCCACATCTCCTCTTTCCTCAAAACATTTATCAGATCTAAGCAAGAGTCTTCACTTATCTCTTCCTCGTGCTTTTACAGAACCCTTACGCAACGAATGTCATGATAACACATCACAGATTTTTCACCCTATGCGAATGAATGCTATTTATAGACTGCATAAATTTTCCTACGAATAGACCAAACGCCTTGTTAATACAGATGTGTGGCCAAGCAAGAAAAAAGTCCCAGGTGTCATTAGGGACCCCACCCTGTTGGATTCAGGACCCCTTCCTTAGCCTGAAGGCGGAGTTTATCTCAACAGTTTCTCTCAGTGACAACTCCTCTCATGGCATAAGTCCACAGTCAACTATTTGCCTACACAGAAGATATCCTTTAAAGACTATCGGTTGCGTATTCGGTAAATATAGGCTAAAAAGTGTATTACTTATGTACCACTGAGCATTCACACATTTAAAACAGAACTCTAATGTCAAACATTGTTGGGAGCATTCTTTAAAAAAGAACTTAACCTTTAAACGCCTGGCGTGCCCGTATGGGCACGGGAAAAAAGCTCCACTCGGTGCCGAACGTGCCCATACGGGCACGCTAACTTTGATCGGCTCCTACTTAAACAAATTTCAACTTAGCGGAGCGAAATTTTCTATGGTTGTAGACAGATGTTTTTTTAATACAGTAGTGTTGTTTTTAGATTTTTAAATACAACTTGTTTTAATAATTTTGTATGTAAATGATCACGCGCGGTGCAAATATTTTGCATGGCATAGCATCGCGGCAAGTCACGTTTGGATTCGTTCTCAATCTGTTATTTACGTTCCGTATTTCAGTTAGTACTCCTATTTTGTTGTTTTTTACTTATATAGGTAATAAGAAAACAATATTCCAAGTATTGTGCTTGGTTTAGAGCGGTCAAACCCTCATAAACATTGGCGGTGGCTCAGATTTTGATGGCTCACTGTGACCTCATTCTCTCTCCAAGATAACGTTCTCTCCCTTTCCGGGGCAGTAATGCTATCCAGATGCTGAAGAAAAGGGCCTGCCTTTAGGAGGGGAACAGGGCCTTCGAAGGTCAAAGCTCCCATCTCGTGCCATGGGGGGAATTAGGGAAAGCGAAGACCCTCCCTCTCTCGGCTGCCGGGTGCCGCCGGCACGTGAGCAGTAAAGGGAGTGACTGCAAGATGCATTCCTTCTTAGTTATGTTATATTCCTTTACCAAATTTCGATTGGACTCAAACTAAACTTCATTCCGTCTCAGTTTTATGGTGAGTGCGCTCTTTTGTCTGTTTGACTGCTCTGTTCACTAAAAGATATCGAACTTTTTAGAGGAATTGTGACATTTTTGGTAAGAACTCACAAACTCCTGATATCCAGTTCATTTCCTTTATCGCATTATGCTTGTGTGTATATATATATATATACAACTTTTGTTATTTATTGTCAGACTCCTAAGCAGAAATTATCCGAGATAGAGAGAGAGCAGGAATTTTTTTTTATTCTTCCTCAGAAGCCGTGGAGTCGGACACTTCGTCGGAAGACGAGGATACAGATCTTCCCTCCCTGGAGGATGAGACGGGAGACTTTGCTTGCAAATTTTATACTCCATTTCTTAGCAACACAATGAGATGAGACCGATTCCTCCACATCTTTAGATTCTTCCACTTTGCTGATAATTCTAAACCACCCCAGAATGACGAAAATTACGACATACTGTGGAAAAGTAGGACCATTTTTGATAAGCTCAATGAAAGTTATGCCAAGTATAATAATCCTGCTGAGCTCTTGGCTATAGACGAAATTATCGTGCTTTTCAAAAGCCGGGTGATATTCCGGCAGTATATACCGAAAAAGCATAAACGTTTTGGAAGAAAACATTTATAAACTGTGTGACAAAACTGGATACACTTATGACATGAAAGTGTGCTTAGGATGGGATCAGCTGACTGCGACGCAGGACATCAGCTACTCACACGACTGTGAGGGCGCTGACAAGGAGAGTGGAAGGGGTTGGCCATAAATTGTACAAAGACAACTTTTTTTCCTCTCCAGCCATTCTTTTACAACCTGCAGACTAAAGAAATTTTCTGTTGTGGTACGGTAAGACTAAACCGCGAAGACATGTCACGAAATTTTTACTGTCAGAGACCTAAAATGAAGCGGGTAGATTTACGGGTACGCGTGAGAAATGACTTGACATCCATAGTATAAAAAGATAAAAGGGAGGTATTGATACTGACAAACATACATTGTTCCCCAGAAGAGGATAAATTCTGCAATGAACAAGGAAAAAATTTGAAGCCGACCGTCGTAGATGACTACAATGCACACATGGGATATGTAGACAAAGGGGATAGGATGGGAACGAGCTACGATACTAGTCGTCGTAGCTGGAAGTGGACACAAAGGATCTCCGCTCACCTATTGAACGTAACCATCCTAAACATCTACGTGTTGTTTACGTCTTGCGGGGGCCAGATGACTCATACGGCAGTTTCGGCTTTCTCTGATAAGGCAAATGATCGAGGAAGGGGCCTCTGCCCTTCCTTCTCACCGCTCAGGGAGAGAGAGGCCCAGTAGCATGGTTGGAAGATAACTGCGTCGCTTGGAAGCGAAAAATAATACACACTGGCCAGTGAAAGAGAACCGCGTAAGGTGCAGGATTATTCTAAGAAGGCATTGTACACGCGTACCATTACGAAGTGCAGAGTGAGCGAAGTAAGGCTATGCACCTATAACTGTTTCAAGGAGCACCATACGATGGTAAAAATTGAAAACTTTATTAATAACCAAGATGTATACATCCATTGAAATAATTTACATCATATATATTCACCTCTATGAATAAAAAATAAAATACTTCAACTTTGTTCCCAAAAAAACTATTTTTTTAAATCCTTTGTAATTTGATCACGGCTATGAGATTTCACATACAACTACATTAAACATTTAGCTAAATAGCGCTTTTTATTTCAACAATTTATCTTTAGTAGTTATTGAGATATTAACGTTTTTCGTGTGAAGAACAAGAACAAATTAAAGAGCCGGAATTAAATCCGGCAGTGAAGGTCGACTTTTGGATATTTAAATCCGGCTCTTAAAGGTTAATAATTACTGTGGGGGTTAAGTTTACAATTCGTAAATGCACAGCGACACAAAGAATACACTTCTGAGAGAACATTCAGAGTATGGAGCAAATATTTTTTAGGCCATCCACAGCATAAACAAATAGTTGACCGTGGACACATACTGCATGTGGGGCTGGCACTGAGGCGAAGGATTGAGATTACCTTCACCCACTGGCCATGGGTTCCTGAGAACTTGGGTCCCAAAACAGACAAAAAGCATACCTAGGCGATCTCTTACCACAAGAAATTTCCATTCAGAGTAGTGAAGAGAAATTCTCATAGCAATTGTGACTTAAGAAGCATTTATCATCGCAAGGCAGTGGCACCAAAAGGTTAAGAATACCACTCATCATTTCCTTATTCTTACTTAACTCTCCAGCTAGATTCATTCTTCCACTAAAATGTCACATGTATTTCTAAATAATATTAGGTATGCTATCCAGATCACAAGTTTTCAATCAATGGACTTAGGTTCTATTCCCCAAAATGTACATCGTATCAAGCTATCTACTTGCTGTTCTTTTTATCCACACAGAATGAGAACACACAAGAAGCTTTATTGCTGCCAGATCTCACCTCACTCTCAGATATGTGGAGTCACCAGATAATAATAATAATATATTTATTAACCAAAAGATCAGGTAACAATTACTTGTACAGGATATAAGGCACGTCAAGTTATCTACATTTGTACATTTTAGAAATAAAATAAATCATTATTATACATTTAAAATTTAAATTGTTGCATGTGTATAATTATGTGCATGTATAATGAGCAGGAATCAAGTGCACTACCACCCCCAAAGCAGAACATCAAGCGCCGGCGTGACATTATCACAGAACGAAAATGAGGGCTGTAGAAAGATATAATAATAAAACGCCCACACTCTCAGAAAGTTTTTCGTCTAGCACATTCTGCTTTGGTGACTACCACATTGTAATAGCTAAGGATTGCAGGGTTGCGACAGACCAGAAATTATGAAATTCCAGTACTTTCCCAGGTTTTCCAGGCCAAAATTTTTTCCAGGTTAAAATATCCATTCTATCGTAAGGGGGTTATTTAAAGAAATTGCAAGAATAAGAGAAAAACACATTAACGTATGCACACCATGTAGAGATAACAATATGTATTATAGTGAAATACATACATGAAAAACAGGTTGGTTTTGAATCTTTTATTAAACATAAATCCTAATCTAACCAATGGGTTATGACCACCAGCACTACACCACGGCCCCCAGCATACCTACCAATAGCAGAAGTGGCGACAATTCAAGGGTGTTCCCGCATGTTCTCTCTAGCTGAAACCATAACTTGACGGCAAGATAAAAAAGATACCCTTCAACAAAAGTATCTCCTGGGCCTTTATGCCCATGATGTAAAAATCATCGCAGTTGTGGTTTATTATGACTAGATAAACTAAGGAACGATAGTGTTTATGTATAAATCGTGAAAGACGATGTTTCTTAACAGAATTTCATGTCATTTTTATGTACAAAATGAACAATAGATATTTGAAGAATACATATGCAGAAAAATGATTCATTTTTGATGTCCATGGACAATATGTACTCGATCGTATTTCTAAGTCTGTGCGACCGGGGACAACTCCCAATCTTATCGGCCACTATACCACTGGCGCATGCTTAGGTGGAACAGGAGGATGTCCTCATGTTGCTTCACGTATTTTACTTCACATAGGTTCCTTTTCGAGGACTGTAAATTGTACTAATGTTTTCTTCCGTACAGCGCTTGAAATTTTCTTAAATTATAGAGGCCAAAAATTTACTATCATATAAAAAATTGTTTTCGGTCGCATTCATATTTCAGGAATATCTACAAAATCTTTTTCCACTAAGGTACAACATAACCAAGTTTCTGAACCATGTGGTAGAAAGAAGTGATTATTTCATTAAGTCAGCAGTTTTTTTATACTCATATTTTCTACTTCAAGAATGGTAGCTTTTTTAGTAGGTGGTTTGTTGAATGTTAATAATAACAATAATGTTATTGGAATAATTTCAAAGACCCACTAGGGTATTAAAAATATTCCAGTAAATGTATGCAAGAAATCTTCAACAGTAGGGAACAATACTCAATATATAGATAAAATACTTGCAAATAAGACATGCTCGAGGATTTAATTCAACATCACCTTAGTGTCAAGGTATCACCATTGTAATGCGACTGTATAATAACTAATTCTATTTCGTACACGACATTCACATCAGAATGAAGGCACACCCGGGGCTATGCTTAAGGGAATGGGAGATGCATGGTAGGCCAGCCTTCAGGTGAGTTGCGAAATAATCATCTATACTCATCACACAAGGAGTCATGGGGAATAAGCAGAAATTAATATTTAAAAAAAACTTTTTTTTAAACCACGCTTATATTCAAGGGTACTAAAAAGTAAATTAACTTGGTAATTGGAGAAGTTAATGTCTGATTCATGTGTTGTCATCAAGAGTAAGTAAGTGTGCCAAATTTCAGCTTGATTGAACATTGGGAAGTGGGTTAAATTCGACAGCGCTAGCAACTGCTCTAATAGCGTATTTACATATTCGCACTCGTGTTTCGCCTCGTCACTCGCCAACATTTGCGAGTGGTATTTGTGCATTCGTCCCCACAACGCGAATGACGTTTACACACTTGCCGAGTGTTCAGTTCACTAAGTCGAGGCGAAAGTTGTGGGGTGGCATCCACCCTCTACTTGCTAAGTGTTGACAACTTTCTTGAAATTATTCGTGAAAATTTTGAAAAAAGGCGCCTCCGTAGACGATGGTGGATAATAGCATGTCATCATAACAGAACCATATTAGTAGAAACTATTTCGAAAAACTATTCAAATACTAAATTTCTTTACTTAAATAAATAATTTGTGCAATTCGTATTGATTTAACAATGAATTCAACTAGTGCGAAAAAATTAATCTTTAGTTTTTTTTCAGACAAAGTATGGAAGCATGGAAAACATGTTTCTAGAAATGCTCTGTGAAGATTCTAGAGCATTCTCAAAATTTTGTAGAATTTCACCAACTGATTTCAATTACATTCTGAGCAAAATAAAACCAATGATAGAAAGAAGAGAAACTAAATGAAGAATAATGTTAGGTACCAGCCAAAGTCCGCCTAGCTGTAGCTTTGAGATTTTTAGCTGCAAGTGATAGCTACAGAAGTCTTCATTTTTTGCTCTAGTTTAAAGTTCAATAATATATATGATTGTCCCAGAGGCATGTCAAGCAATTGATATCGTTTTGAAGGAAGAAATTTAGGTACGCAAGCAGTTACTTATAAACTGAGAACTTTGCTCGAGGCATTTTTCATATTATTCGATAGTTTAAATATAAAATGTTTAATATTTTGTTCACAGAATTTTATTTTTTTTAATTTAAATTTTGTGTACAAAAATTTGTTATTACCCATCGTATTCTTCATCACGTTCAGTACTTCTCCTCGCTGTCTGCAGAATGTTTTGCTGAAAATGTGGTGTTGTATTTGTGGTAATGACATGTTTACGTATCCTGTGGCTTCATGCGATGAGATGTCAGTGAGCAGTGGGGATTGTTTTGATTGTAGCTGTAATTCTGTTGGGGAAGATGGTCGATTAGAGATATTACCTTGTAGTGGAGACTGTGATGACAGAGCATATGAAGCGGTAGAAGATGGTTCATTCAGGGTATTAATGGAAACTGAGGCATGTAGGTTGATAAGAGGGTGTAGGAGGAGAAGAATAGGAGCTGAAAGGAGATATGGTACTTCTAGGTATTTCTTCCAAAAGAAACCCATAAATATCGTGCATTATGAGATGTCTTTCGTGGATGGGATACTTTCTCAGTATATTGGCTAGTAGCTGTCCATACAGATCAAAATTGTCTGCTTTCTTTTCATATTTTTTGCTGAGCACATTGGCGAGTGTGGTAAATGTTTTATTTGGTTCCTGGTGTCATCAATTTCAGACTCTATCCTGCGTCGCTTTCTTCACTGAGTAGCAGGCACAACAAATTCTCTCCCACGCTTGCATTATCAGCGTCCAGGGTACTTGTGGTCGCTCCGCAGTCATGCACTGGCGCCAAGAACTCATCCATTTTTTGGTGGGCAAACCATAAACGTTGGTAGATATCCTTTTGCCCAGCATCTGATTTAATAGACATTTTTCTTCCGGCGGTGGGTACGAAATGTAGCCATCAACGAATTTTTTTTTGCCTTCAACTCAATAATAGATGTGTTTAAACTGGATCATATTCGAGTCCATGAATCATGGACTTCTTTTGTTTTCATGCAGTGAATGCTTCGGGTTCCAAATAGGAGGTTCACTATGGTAGAGTTCCATAAACTCAAACACTTGAGTGTTACTCCACTCCATTTTTCAATACAAAATGTAAAAGAAACACATGCTGACAAACGCGCTTGTTGCGAACTGAACAGCGACTATGTGAACACAGAGTTTGCCTCATCCCTACAAGCCTTTGACTCGTCCCCAAAGACCTCTCCCAGTGTGAGCGCAACGAGTGGTGAGGCGAGTGAACAGACTACGCATTTGCCTCATCACTCGCCTCGCGTTTTGCGCGAATGTGTAAATGCAGTATAACAATAAGAGTAGCCAATGTGATGTGGGTTGCGTCAGTTTAGGATAAAGAAAAATAAAATATAAACCATTTAATTTTAATAGATGAACTAGGTAATTAGTAAAGATAATGACTAATTCATATTATGTCATCGAGATTAAGTAAGTAAGCTCGATTGAACATTGGAAAGTGGGTAAAATTTCGATTACAAGATTCCATCCAGACAAACCAGAAACAACCAGAGGAAGTTAAAATAAACGTGGTAAAAAGGGTGGCGACCCTTCCTCATGAGTGAATATGAACACCACAGTGGACAGTACGGCAACACTCACTTCACTACAGGTGTGGTAGCATTTACCTAAACAAAGTTAAAGTAAATGTTACCTTGACTAACTTTTTTGCTTTGACGTGTGGAAGGTAAGGGTCATTCCATGTCAAATCAACCAAAAAAATGGCAATATTTACCTGACCCTTTGCAATTGTGATGAAAATTGGCAAAGTTGTTGGCCCTACAGAGAAACTAAATAATACCAAGTATTACAAGCCTGGGCCAAATACTTTGTTAGAAAATTGGGTCTAAAAATGGCCCATTAATAAAATTTTAGGTCTGCAGTGCACTTTTTGAATTGCCCTAACTCGGATATCGACACACTTAGAGAGTTGTGTGTGGTGTCAATTTAAAGCTCTTGAAATTTCCTTTCATTCGATATCACATGCTGAGGTTAAAAATAATTATAGGTCAAAGGTCAAGGTCAACATAGTATGACCTTGAATTATGAAAAATGGGATAATTTATTTTGCTTAATTTTTTTTCATAACAACATACATATTTCATTAATATGTGCCAACTTTAAAAGTGGGACTCCAAATACGACAGGAGATACGAATTTTTTGGTACACCTAGGACACTGGAACTCATCAATAACCACCTGTATTTTGTATTCCAATGCACAATGAGTGATAGGCCTTTTTCAAATTATTGTTGGAATCCATTTAAGATTGACAAGCATTCTACAAAACCTGGTAAAAGGTTAATCACACAAGGAATGGTTGATAAGATGTCATCATTGGAAATAGGAAGAAAAGGATGTTAAGGGTGAAGGAAAAAAAATTAATAAACTGCCTAACCCAAAAGAAGAAGTGTTGTGTTCAGATTCCAGTCCTCATTCATTTGGTTCTAACACTAGTTTTCAAGAAGCTATATATACTGAAGAAAAATTGGTTCAGTGTGAAACAGGTTTGGTAACTCTGAACCGAAGTTTGATAGTGATCGGAGAGTCTTATATATCTAAAAAAACGTATGTCTCAAATAAGATATCCTATGAAAAAGGATAAAAAGATCAGTAGTGCAGTTGAGGAAAATTGTTTCAAATTGATGAAAGAGATAAATTATGAAGATGAAATCATTAAGCAGTTGAAAGGAAAATTCAAGTACAAGCAAGAGAGAATATTCAAATACATATTAACCATACTTCCTATGACCCGATGCGTCAGATTTATCTTCTCCCTCTACATCTTTTTCTTCTTATTTCGTTGTTTTTTCGTCTGTCTTTCCGCGTTTACTTCCGTGCTTCTCTCACTTTCTCACCCTCCTTGTTACTTTGTTTATTCATACCTCTCATCTCCGAATTTGGCCACCCCAGACGTTATTTACTTGCGCATCCCCAATTTTGCATTGTTACCCCCGAAAAAACTACTTATATCGGTATTATTTAATGGACGTTGGGTTACATTCCGAAGAGTTGGACCTTGAGCAAAATAGAGCAAGAGTTTAATATATCTAACTTCAAGTCACATAAATCTAAACATTTATTCAAATAAAAGGGGATTATGGCAACACCAAATGCTAAACCTGGAAAGACTATCTGTAGAAGTTGTAACACTAGTAAAAGACTTCTATAAATCTGAAGAAGTGAATAGGTGAATGCCAGGAAAGAACGATTTTGTTTCTGTACAGCAAGAGAATACTAAAGTACATGTTCAGAAGAAGTTTGTGTTGAACAATCTTAGAGAACTATTTCACACATTCAAACAAAAATATCCCACACAAAAGGTTGGATTTTCTAAATTTACAGAGCTGTGTACAATACATCAAAATGCAAAACTGATGTTGATAGGAGGCAATATTAGTGAATTAACTAAAAGTGATGAAACCCCTTTGAAAACATACAAAGACTGCCTTTCAAGAATGATATGTAATCCTCCTCAACCTCAATTGTTTTTTGGAATATTGTGAGTTTTGTCCAAGTTCCTCTCCAGTAAAGGAACGTATAAGCTGTGGAATGGAAGACAAAGTAGTCGATTCAATTATTTTCAAACAGTGGAGTTTTTTTATTTCAAGTGTAGACAGGTCTACACTTGAAACAATTTCAAATCCCACAGACGAGTACAGAGAGACTTTAATAGAAAAGCTGAATGTACTCCATTCTTTCATTGATTCACAGCAAACAGCATTTCAAACTAGTGGCAAGTCAAACCTACAAGTTGGGTAGTGTTGGGTAGTTTCTTGTTATGCGATTTTGCTGAAAATTATTCTTCTGTTCTTCAGGATGAAACTCAAGGCTTTCACTGGAATAACTCCAAGAGCCACGATTTATCCTTTTGCTGTTTACTTTAGTAATGGTGAATCAAATATTACACATGAAAGGTAAATCATAATATCTGACTGCCTTCGGCATGATACTATTGCTGTTCATTTAATTCAAAGGGAGCTAATGAAATTCCTAAGTATAATATCTGATGGAAAACTGAACAAAATATATTTTTTCTCAGGTGGTGCTGCAGCACAGTACAAAAACCATAAAAACTTAATCAACCTGTGTAACCATGAGGAAGATTTTGGTGTACAAGCAGAGTGGCATTACTTTGCCATATCACATGGAAAGGGACCTTGTGATGGTGTAGGTGGCTCTGTAAAAAGACTTGCTGCTAGAGCAAACCTACAGCGGCCATATAAACATCAACTTATGACACCTTGTCAACTTTTCCAGTGGGGAGCAGAAAACATAACAACAGTTAAATTTATATACAAAACAAACGCAGATTATGAACAAGAAGAAATATTTTCCAAAAACGTTTTACAGAGTCACGAACAATTCGACGGACTCAGAAGATTCATGCAGCGATTCTGTTATCAAAACAAAAATTAAGTACATATGTACCTAAGTGTATTCTTTTTCATGTATAACCAGAGAAGAAATAATTACTGTTACAGAAGAACTCAATATGTTAAAGACATCACAGGATTTTTTAAGTGACTTTATGATAAACAGTGGTGGTTAGGTTGTGTATTAGAAAGTGACAATGAAAAACAAGAGAAGATAAGTTTTCTTCAACCTGCTGGACCAGCACAGGGTTGTTACAATATTCAGGAAAAGAAATTCCCTGACAAATATTGTAATTTTCCCTGACATTTTCCAAAATTTCAAGTGCAAATGAAAGTTGAGAAAACAAACCAATGTTACATTTACTCATCAAATTTATTGACAAATTTATGAAACGAAGGCAAAATCAGAAGATGGAACATCAATTCCATCAACAGCAAACAAACGTATAGTTGGGGTGCGTCGGCCACTGACCAATTCATCGACCTTCACCCTCATCCAATTTTTCCCTGACAGCTCGAAGATTTTCCCTGGCGGGTTTCAGTTTCCCTGACTTGTAACATCCCTGCAGCAACATCATTTGTCTATCCACAAAAATCTGATATCCTTCAGGTTCCAACAGTAGATGTTTTAACAAAAGTAGATCCGCAATGCCCAACAGAACGAACCTATAGTTTGACACACATAGAAGTTCAAGAAGCAACCAACAGACTAGTCTATACGAATGAAATAGGAATATCTAAGACCAGATCTGGGAACTCAGTTATGTCAAGTGAGCGAATGAAGGTATAATAAACCAACTTTTATGAATTACTTTTAGAATATAATTTATCGTGAACAAGCTTAAACATTTTTTTCCAGTGCCCTAGGTGTAGAAAAAAATTTGCATCTCCTGTCGTATTTGGAGTCCCACTTTGAAAGTTGGCACATATATTAATGAAAAGTGTATGTTGTTATAAAAACAAAATTAAGCGAAATAAATTATCCCATTTTTCATAATTCAAGGTCAAACTATGTCGACCTTGACCTTTGCCCTATAATTATTTTTAACCTCAGCATGTGACATCAAATGAAAGGAAATTTCAAGAGCTTTAAATTGACACCACACACAACTCTCTAAGTGTGTCGATATCCGAGTTACGACAAATCAAAAAGTGCACTGCAGACCTAAAATTTGATTAATGGGCCATTTTTAGATCCAATTTTCTAACAAAGTATTTGGCCCAGGCTTGTAATACTTAGTATTATTTAGTTTCTCTGTAGGGCCAAAAACTTTGCCAATTTTCATCACAATCGCAAAGGGCCAGGTAAATTCACTGGTTGATTTGACATGGAATGTCCCGCAAGGAGAAACCACCACATTACAATCCCAAGGGGCTGCCTGTAACCATCACTTTCTTTTAAATTTTTTATCCACCAACGAGCTAATGGAACCTCCTAGAAGCAACAGGATCATACATAATGGATCATTAAAACAAAACATGCAGGGACAGGAATTATGCTTAAGCCCGTTTCACACGACACTTGATCCAGCACAAGGTCTAGTATACTCGCTAGTATGCTAGCTTTCCAGTATCGTGTGAACAGAACCAGTATACTGGCTAGCAAGCATGCTAGCTAGTATACTCGCTGAGCTACTGGATTTCGTACTTGATGTGGTACTAGTTTGCTACTAGACCCAGTAGGACCCAGTGGCCATCTACCAATCACGTTCACGTTACAAAAGCTTTGCGGTCTTCTCTTTTTTAAAATAGTATGGAATCATATGGAATAACTGCTTAATAGCAAGCACAAGGTCGATGATCGTGTGAAACCTTCTAGTACGGTTTCTAGTATACTGGGTTTCGTCCTCAATATCAAGTACCAGCTAGCATACTAGGTCTTGTGCTGGATCAAGTGTCATGTGAAACGGGCTTTAAGAGCACTAGAATGCATGTGAAAACTTTCCTTCAGTGTAAGAAAAGGATAGTCATTGTTAGGATAGCAACTAAGCTGACAGACACAATAGCTGTACGAATCCACATACCTAAGGACTATGAAGAAATCGAAGTAGTCAGAAAAATATCTTGGAATTACAAAAATGTGAAAGAAGAATAATGCTTGGGCAATGGCATACCATTTTCATACAAAGCCAAGAAGTAAGAATTAAGGGTAAATATGGATTAGGATAAAATAATGAATGAGGAGAACCACTCTTAGAATTCCAGAAAAATTAATAGTAGCTGTTAAAAAATTAATCCACAAGGAATTTATACATGGAAGGATATACAATTGGACTTACAAGCGACTGAGCTGAAATATTGTACTCTTTATCTGAGAACTTGAATTTAGTCTAGCTCTTTTCATGGAGAAGGTCACTTGTTACAAAAACCAATCAGAAGGCAGGGTGCCACTTTAGACAGAGAAATAGAGACATCAGAAAATTCCCTGAAGCTACCTACATAAACAAATCACTACCACAAATCTCTTGGGATATTGTTAAAAAATAGATGTAAACTACACTTATGTTAAGATTGGTTTCTTATCAGCCTACTGATAACAGAAATATTAAGAGAAAGTTCAGTGGAAAAACCAATGAAGGCTGAATAGTTTGCCAATATTCAGCTTATGAGACATTTTTATTCTTAGTGAAACATGAAATCTACAACTATCAACACATTGAATAGGTAACTGGTTTCCTAATTATAAATCAAAATTGGACTTATTTTAGGCAACATTTAATTATATGCACCAATCTGTACATTGCTTCTACACAGTCGGCGAGAGTAATTTTTTTGTAATTTCAGTGTAATGTAACTTCCAAACGAGGAAAAACACATGCTCCAAATTTTTAGGGCATTCTTTATAGGATCATAGCTTATCATACTGAAGATGTCTAATTTTTAAAAGGCCCCCCACCGGAGATACCGGGGCCCAAAAATGGTAAATTTTCAACTTTTCCTATTTTTCGAAGCTTGTAACAGCTAGAGGCTTAACAAACACACAACTTTTTTCTTACAGACATTTACTATGGTACCCAAACATACTATTAAAAAAATATAAACCTTGTGATCACAACCCTTCTATAAGAAAAAAATAGCAAAAGTTGTAAAAAAACAGTGATTTGTATCAAAACTTTGTACTCATCGTTCTCATAGATGTTATATAGTGAGGTTATTAAAAACTATGTCAAACGAAAGCTCAATTTGTGATGATTAATCTGGTATTTGAATCATTTTCCTACATCTTGTAGTTTTCGAGTAACTATAATTACCAATACTCGCTGAAAGTGTCAGTTTTACAACGCGCTGCGACCTTCACGGGCCTGTAAGTCCTTGAGGTCATGGAAAAAAAATAAACAAAAATTGGTTTTGTGCACTACAGACATGTAGTAGTAAGTGTGCAAAATTTGAATTTTTTCTGAAATGGTGCCGCAACAAGTGTTCGGTGAATTGGCATGGAATGACCCTAATGTAAATACCAGCTATGACACTCAGGAAAGTTGCTGGAATGGAATATTTCCGAATCACCACCTCAAGAGTAAAAGAAAAATTTCCTGAAGAGTAAAACTGCATATTTCAAGTTCTTCAGGACATTATGCACCTTTCGGGGTACTATCATTATAAAAACAATAGAAGCAGAATTGGACATTTGATGATAATGTCCACTTACAGAAATTCCCAAATTGAGACACTCTCTTCTAAATTAACCTTAAGTACTACCTGGGTAGATAGTAAAGATCGAGCTGAGAAACATTAAGATGAACTCCTTGAGATATTGTCTTCATATGGTTTGCCTTACCTCGTAACAGCTAACACAGGTATATCTTCATTCACATTTCCTTAAGTTTATTATGATGTCTCAATCTGGAATAATGCACTGATAATTAAAAAGATAATATGCATTTTTATTGTCAATTATTGAAAAATTGCAAATAGCAGAAAATGGAAGTGATAAGTGAAACACTATAAAATTTAATAAAAACATACACAGGTACAAAAGATATTGAAATAGATCTCTTTAACAGAAAATTACTGTTTCTGTAAAATTAATGATCAATTATGCATTACACCGATAATTACTATGGCAATTATGCATGTCAGATACTCCATGATAATTTAAAATGACATTAATGATGACATTTTGGTACTTTAAAAATAAATCAACAAGTAGTTCTGATATAACTGACTAGCAATCTTTGTTTCACAATAAAAATGTGTAAAACTCAACGCTGAAATACCTCTCTATGTAATCTCTCCACTGGCTTAGTGGAACACAGAATACCTGACAACTTGAAACATCAATGGAAGAGAAATAGAATATCTCCAATTTTTACATGAGATCTAATTTTCATTCGAAATGAAGTGGCTTTCTTACATTTCCATTGGTTAAAATTTAGTCCTCAAGCCAAAATCATGCGCTATTGAAAAACATCATTTCATCTCCGCCGTTCTTTTACACATAATGCATTTTCTGCAGACTGGTTCGTCACTTGCTGGAGGTTCTTTCTGCTCAGTCACCCAAGGATGACAGAGAATGTCTTCAATTGAGGGACGTTCAGCAGGCTGAACAGAGAGACACTTTTTCAATAAATCTCTACACTCATCTGTTAGCCTAGGACACAAGTCGAGGTCTGCACATATTATTTCCTCGTCCTTTTTAAATGGCCATTCCCCACACAGCATGACATAAAGCAGCACGCCCAATGACCACACGGCTGCTCTCTTTCCATGATAACACCCTAACTGAATCCATTCTGGAGGAGCACAGATACGAGTACCACTGAATTCATAATACAAATCGTCTTTAAGGTAAGTCGCCGTTCTGAAATCGATCAACTTCAAACCATGTGACTTGAGGTTCACCAAAATATTTTCATCTTTGATGTCCCTGTGAATGATCCCCGCCGAGTATAACTGTTGGGAAGTTTCTAAAATTTGAATGAAAAATTCGCGAGCCAGTGTTTCATTCAATGTTCTTTGTTCGTCAATATAATCGAAGAGATCTACCACTGGATCAGGTTTTTCCATTACTATCACACAACAATCCTCAAACAAAAAGTGATCCAAAATTTGAACGCATCCCGGTATTGTAGATACTTTGTGTAGGGCACTCACTTCCATTGGCACACGTTCTCCCTCGAACATCACCCAGTGATTTATTTTTGCTTTCGGGATGTGTTTCACAGCAACGGACAGCTCGTCTCGTACTCTCAGTCCCCAGTATATGGTCCCGAAGCTGCCCTTTTCCAATAATTTGCCCACGCGGTACTCCCGCTCGAACTTCTCACGCTGGCTGTTCATGTCTTCCCTTCACGCACTACGACAGCAAAGGAATTCAATTCACAAATCCTTACCGGGATCTAAAATTTTAGGCACCAAAACATTTAAGGAATGGACCTAACTTAGGCCAAGAAGAAATATTTCATACAGCACTCAACTTCCGCGGCCTTCATAGTAAGTGGTACCACCGGATAGCGATTAGCAACTGTCAACCGCTAAAAAGAAGTGGCGCGATTTTCAATTTCCCCGGGAAAGGAGGATTTTCTTGCACAAGGTATCACGTTTTCCCAAATGTCGTCACTATTTTTATAAAATAGCTAATTAACACGGGGACTGGAAAATTCTAACAAACCACCGTACGTGAAACCGAGAATCCAACACACACAATCAGTTCTATTGTAAGTGTTTCAAAAAACTATAGAACTGTTATATTGATTATGAGAATTTTCTATAATCACTGTAGGTATTTAGCCCATCACTATGTTTTTCCAAGTGATAACTCTTTGTATAGCAGAAAAAGCAAATTGAAGAAGTTAGATTAATTATAATATTGGAGGTGAAATAACTTTTGAATCATTTTTAGTTATACCCAGGGACGTTTTTGAAAGCATAGGTATTTTCCTGTACGTTTATCTAAGGAAGGTAAGATTCGTCCATCAGTCCATATGAAGAGTTCGAAATCCATAGTAACAAATTTTTAGCTCCACTAATCCTTACTGAAATGAAATTAGTTAACTAATGAAATACTTGCTTGCTTTGTACATTGCACACTTTCTATTGTTACTGACGATTGTTTCGACATACTATGTCATTATCAAGGTACATATTTCCTTTTTTATTGTTTGTATTGTAACAGTCTTGGAGCCATACGGTAGGACAGCCTCCGCATGGAAATTTTTCTAGATTTTTTGTATTTGTATTTTGCTGCATCATAAGTGACTCCATGCTTGGCACGACTTCGATGTGTGAATGGTGTGCAAATGAAGCGATTGAATGGGTTCACGGCCACGGCAATTCCTGGCCAAAGATTGTGCTTGGCTAGCCAGGTGTAGTGACCCATTTCCCAAAACCCCCACCCCCAAGTGATAACCCCCTCCCTCTCACGTGATCACCGTCGCCGGTATAAAAGGTGGGCGAGAAATGGACGAAAAGGAGAAATTGGTCAATGATTTACAGAGTGGGTTGCGCTGCTGGAATACCGGCAGAAATTTGCAGTTCGAGAGAAGGAAGGAGAAGCCCTGGAAGGTGAGAGGTTACAGAATCCTCAAAAGGACGTGGAGATCGTGAGCGTCGTAAGTGAAATGCGAGTAGCCATGAAGGAAGAGGAGACATTGGTCCAAACACTCTGCTACACGTACTCGCGAGAGGAGAATCTGCCACACCGGTCCTAATCCACAGTCCTGACTTCGCCTGGCTGAAGGAAGAATCTTCTCTCTTCGAATTCGATGAGTAAAGGTCGTGCAGCGATTGATTTTTCAAGTCATCATCCCTGTGCATTTACAAGAAATCCCTTTTGTTTGGTGCCCCCCAGTGGATCAGCTATTAACCTTTCCCTCTTCAGAAGAAGCGGTATTTGGCAAGCATAGCTAGTGATCCCCCGTCCATTCGTTTAAGCTTCAACAAAACAAGAATCAGACTGTTCAATCACTGTAATTGGCGCCTTCAGCGTCAAAGTGATATCCACTGGCTGATCAATCCCCTCCCTACCTGAGGGGTTTGTCTTTTCATTTTAAGTAACGTAACTGTCAAGAGGGGACAATTATGTAATCATTGTAAAGTGTACTTCTTTTGGCTTATGTTCACGCACTTTATAATTTCGTCACCATTCATGTCCATCAGTGTAATTCCAGTTTCAATGCTCATTCATTTCATCCATTGTTTTACACTCATTTTCATACTGTTTTGCTCATCTAGGTTAAGCTCAATTGCTTTATTGTACTCTTGCAAGTGAAATAGATTGTGAAATGAAAGTCCACAGTGATATTTTGTCCAAACTCCTATTCATGCACATGCCCTACCCCTACTTAACACTCAAAAAGGCCAGAGATCGCAAGGAAAGGGAAAGTGAGTTGAGGGCCCCTTCTCGACTTCTTACGCCTTGGGCGTAAGTACCCTTTCATTTTTTTTGTCTTGCCGTGAGGAGGAGAAGGTCTCCTCACATCCACCCATGTGAAAGAATCCCGTGGGAATTCGGCTTTGCTCCCTTCCCTTGTTTTTTTATGTGCACGTGTCCTGACTCAGCCGGGCCTGTTACAATATATACTCCAACCTGGGGGGGGGGGGGGGGGGGGGGGGGGGTTGAGGGAAAGGGAGGGGAAAGCAGGGGGCAGTTGGTTGGGATGGAAGAGAGGGGGAGTTCATTCTAAATTCTGTGTTTTGTATATTGTTCTTCAAAGTGAATGACTGGAAGGGGGAAGAAGTACGCAAGATGACAAGGCCAGGGGTTATGATGTAAATATATAAAGAAATCGAGCAATATACTAAGTGGTAACTGACATCAATGGTCAATGCAAGTCTACGGTAAAATCATCAACGAGATAGACATTTTTTTCTAAGTTTACAATCTCATGTTGTTCTAAGAAATCCATTTTTTTACCTTTACTGTGAGCATGTAAAATATCTGGTTCAAAGTCACTAGTGTGATCAGGCTCCAGTAAATGTTTAGCAAACATGGATGATATATAACTATAGTGTCATAGCACTTTTTATGTTCCTTAACTCTATTAACAAATATCTGTCCTGCTGGGCCAATGTAGCTAGCATTACACGAGTTACAACTTTCAGCATGGATTCCAGTCTAGTCAAGATTTCCAAATTTATCCTTGGTATTAAATAAAATTTTAACTATTGTTACAGGATTATAAAATGACAAATTAAAATTCTTCACAGGCATGAATCGACAGTGAGCAAATTTCCTGTTGTTTAAGCTTTCTGTCTAAAATATTAAAAATGGTATCACTACCATAGCCATTCATCTTTGTAATTTGTAAAATAATATTTAACTATTTAGCATAACTCCCATCAATCATAGGTACATTGACCAAAGAAATATCATGGCATGGAAGGCTGACAGCTTGTGACTGTGGTGGTGACATGACTCATAGGGAATTACTGTACCTTTGAAGGTCAGTTTCCTATTGATAGAAAGATTGTGCCAATTCTCTGAGAGGATGATACACAAATCTAGAAAGTTCATAGCAGCTCTTCCCTCTTCAGCTGTACATTTTATGAAGGATTAAGTGGTTTTACAGTGCCATAAAATTGTCTGGCTGTCAAGCACTACTAAGCCACAAGCAATCAACATATCGGTACCAATAAAAACAACATTTTGACAATGGATGGTTTGAGTCAAAAGGTTTACGCTACAGTAATCCATAAATATATCAGCCAAAATTGGCGACTAAGGGGAACCAATAAGGATAAAGGGGGCAAAAGGGGAACCCACTAAACATAGAATGACTTCCCCCTCCCAACCAACCACCTACTGCTTTCCCCTCACCCCCTATTCCGACTATGGTTTCGACATTATACGTCAAAACCATAGTCAGTAATAATAAACAAGTGTGGAATGTTCGAAGAGAGAAATTATTTCATATGACTCAGTTCCACAAAGTACAGCCTGAAACTATTTCTTGTATAGTTTACTAGAATGGTTAATAAAAACTTGTAGACAAACAAAAATAAAACAAATAGAAAACAAACTTGTATAGATAGCATAGAGAAAATTCTCCAAGCTTATGATAGACATAATGTTGTTCTGAGAATCTTCTACAATTTAACAAAAGCCCTTGATTGTGTTGACCATGGCATACTACTACACAAATTATATGATTATGATCTTTCTGGCAAAGCTAACCAATGGATTGAATCTTCCCTCACTGAGCGTAACCTATTGGTTAACTTGAATGTTTCCTCAGACAAGCTGGTACATACACAGTTTTGAAATGAGTCGCCCAAGTATCAAACTTGGGTCTAAAACTTTTTCTCTAATATATAAATGACCTCCCATCTCACATTAGTGCCGGTGATCTTGTTATGAAGGCTGATGATACCAATCACCTCTTAAAGTACACTTATGAACCATTTGAAGGTTCACAGCATGCCATTGACACCATAGATTTATGGTGTAAAAACAACAGTGTTATTTTAAATGAAAAACAATCATTCTATTAAAAAATTAAATTACTAAATCATTCTAGTATTCCTGGAACTACTTTCATAAAATTTCTAGGTGTGTAAATAGATGGCTGTATGCAATGGAAATTTAGTATAGATTCAATTTGCTATAGTATAACATCTGGGTGCTATCTTCATAGATGACTTGTTCCAATCCCCAATATGGAGTCAGCCATATCTGTTTATTATACATACATCTACAAGGGCATAGCCAGGGAAAGCTCGTGGGGGGGGGGGACGATTAGTATGTGTGCCTGTGGGCATGTAAAATAACAGAAAAATTGACAGAGTTTATAACCACTTTACTTCAAAACAAGCCATATAATCACAGCTATTACTTAATTGTAGTTAATACAATTAAAAATTGAAAACCTATTGCCGGATCTACACTAGTCCCTTAAGTCCACCTTAAGTGAGAAATTACCTTAAGGTGGTAATGTAGGTGTTCGCATCCCACTTCAAGGAGTCTTCGACTTAAGGAGACCAAGAACTCCAACTTAAGGTTAGCGTAGTCAATTGCTCTCATGAAATATGTCCTAAAGCGCAATGTTGTCTACTTTTCTATTTACGGTTTACTCATTATATAATGTAAATAAAGATTTTTCAACGATGCCGTAGCATTAATAACAAGAATATTATGTAATTTGCAACTCCCTGGAACTATACATTCATAGAAAACATGTTATCCATTTGCGGTGCTCGTCATGTCATGTTCGAAAATAGGTTCTATATCGCCGAAACCTTTCGTGGCTAAAGAAACTCTTCCAAATTAACAATATTTTGTTTGAGACCCAGACATCATTTACATCTTCACTGGTGGTATTAAGAACAAGAATGTCTAGATATCTGCAACTCTTAAGAACACAAATATTAAAAAATCTTGTATCCCACAATTTGCAGAACATATTTTGCAAGTTTGCCTCATAACTTCATAAGTAATCGTGTTGGCCGATTGCTGCTCCCACTGTTATTCATTGATCGTTTGTCATAGCCAAATTGGCCTAGTGACATAATATTCCCTTGTTAATTTACATATTATCTCAGCAATAACCACTTTACATTGCGGATAACTTCTAGATAGTCTAACACTGCATTTCAGGCCGATCATTGTCTGCTAAAGGTAAATATTATAAATGTAATTCACAATTTCCGTGAAGGCAATTTATTGCGTAGCATGCCAGTTTAATTCACATGTTAAGATTCTTATTGCATCGATTAGTCTGCACAGACGAGTACCTTAAATCTCCCTGCCGACGAATTCCTAACGGAGCATGTCTTCTGAAGGATGGAGAATCAACAGGGTAATGTTTCTGATGATACATTTCTGAATAAATTCACCTCATATGCTAGTGTTTTATTAATTAGGTGCTGGTAGATGAGCCAAGAAATCGTAATCCTACTCCTATTCTTTCAACCGAGATTTCGATGATAACATATACTTGAACTTTGGATGATGAAGAAAACCTGCATTTATACATTTCCTTAGCTGTACATAGTTATACATCAGTACCATAAGGAGCTAAAAATACCAGTTTTAAGCTCCTAGATCAGTAATTCAAACACTTCTCTCAAGTTCGCCATGCTAAAAATCAGTTGTTTACTTTCATTATTTTTCGTTCTTAATTCTGAGCAATTGTGATGCTGCAGTCGACTTAAGGCTGCCTTAAAGTGCAGGTGTAGACAGCATACCACACTTAATGTAAACCTTAAGTGAAGCCACTTACGTTACATTTGTAGTGTAGACAAGGCATATGGTAATTACATTTGCATTTATCAAAATTTGAATGTAGGATATTAAAATTGAGTTTTTTCTCCATCTTTAGGGGGGCGATCACCTCCCCTGGTTACGCCCTTGATATATAGTTGGCTCAAATACAGTATTGCTGCATGGGGGCACTCATATCACACTTTAAGGCTTTCCCACTCACAGAAATGGGCAGAGAAGATATTGATTGGAATAGGAAAACGTTACAGCTGTAGCAATTTATTTAAGGAACTGGCCTTATTAACCCTACCATGTATTTATATTTACTGTTCTGTAATATATGTTAAGAAATAACTTTCCACCCTTAGTCTTCATTTGAACATGGATCTTCATAGTTAAAATACCAGGAGTAAAAGTCTTACCAGATATCAGTTTGACTCATTTCTCACAACCATACATTATACTCCAAGAGTCCTGTACATCCTGATGTGTTATTTTCTAATCTTTCCCTGCCAAGATTAAGCTAGAACATCAACAGTGGACTTCAAAAAGCTGTTAACATTTTTTTTTATTGATAGGCTCACTACTCCATGATGAGTATTTAAACACATGAAGTATGTCTTATTTTAATGTTTATAATTTAAATATCTTACTGTTCCTTGTGCATGCATTAAATTTATTTCATCACCATTGATTTTTTCTCTTCTGACTCAATGCAAGATGACAGTACACTGCAATTGATTTACTAGGCAACTGACTGATCCTATATGTACTTGTGTTCAACTTGTCCTGCGACCAATGAAGATCTATCTAAAGCTGAGACAAATGTGAGAAATTCACACAGAAAAAATTATTTGCTTGGACTGGATTTAAACTAGGGATGAGTGGGAAAGGCACTTCTGGTTTCGGGACGGAACAAAAATTTCTTGATGATTTTGGGACGGGAATCGGGAAAGAGCCGAACCTTCTTGCTTTCTCCCCCTTCCCAGCGTTAGCACCACACAAAAATAAATAAAACTGTATACCAATAGATTAAAAAAAGTGTGAGGAAGGAATAATAGGAAGGGTTTTTACATAATATATGTCACAAGTATAAAAAACATATAGTGAAAAAATAAAAAGTTTCAAAGTAGAAAACCTTTTTCCTAATATTTTCTCAAATTTATCAACAAATATTAGGTTTAACGTAAATATATTAGGTGTCAATATTGTAGAACATTCAATAACAAAAAAAAGAAAAAAGTTGAACTTGATCTGATCATTAGTAACATAGATAATGGGTGTTACGTAAATATTGGCATTTAGAACCTTCGAGGGGGGCTGGGGGGGAGGGGGGTGAAGCTCCAGGGGGATTTTTGGAGCCTTTTGTAAAAATGTTCCTCTGGTAGTAGTCTATCAGTGGGGTAAAATTCAGCTTTACACTAATTATTTCCCAAGCTTGATGTTTTGGGGTCTTCATTGACTGCCCTAATAGGTGTAGATAAAGATGCATCCACGCTCCGTTACCACAAATGATACGTTTCTGAGTCTTTGACGATATTAAAATTTGCGATGTATCGGACTACGTAACCATGGTTAACATATAAATGTATCCCAAGTAATTTGGAAATCGCACGTCATATTTCCATTCAACCGTATTCATTTCAATTGTATATTCTTTTGCTGCTTTTCTAAAGACTTGCATACGCATTTTGTTACAAAAATTTACCATTTAAAATATATTTTGTAACAGCTAGAAGGCACTCGGTAATTTTCCCTAATTCTTTTTACTTATTTTAGAATTCCCTGACGAAGGCGAGTGCATTGCATACAAGGTTGTGTTAAGGGGCCTTCATAGGTCAGCGGCGGAGACGGGCGGCGATGCCGATCACCGCCGATGGAATATATACCCCTTCACAGCTCGGCGGCTGGATAACAAATGAAAGGTGTTTGGCATCACAACATCAATGGTAGTGCAGCACTTGCATGTCATCGGAAAAAGCAAAATTACTTGATTTTTGAGTTTCATTGTCGTAATCAAATGAATGAATTGGTTATAAAATAAGTTGGTAATTATTTATTAAAGCTAATTTCATGGCAATAGTTTCCCTTTAACCATATATATTTAGCCTTATATGTTATGTCCGTAGGAAAGAGCGAAAATCATTATGTAGGCAAAATAAAACATTTATATTCCTAAATATAAACACAAATAACATTATTACGTGGAAAATATGCACTTTTAGGGTGCTACGAGGATTTTCTTCCGTCATTCAGCGGCTGAATTTGATAACAATGGGATACGAAAGTATCCCAAGTATTTCATGATACGACAAATGCCTTGATCCCGAGGGAAAATTGCGCTCTCTTCTAAAATTTCAAAAGGAATATGAATTCACTTTTGTACCATTTGTACTTATCGTAAATGCACTAAACGATGCGTGACTGCTATAAATTTCAAGGCCGAAAGCCTGAAAAAAAAACATTTTCTGAAACATAATTTTCAGGAAAGACATTTCCCGTCTTGAACTTTGGGAAGGCCAAAAACTTTGGTATTCCTGAAGTTTCGGGATCCCCCTCATCCCTAATTTAAACCCATATCCCACAAATTTGAACCAGGGGCTCAAAACATTAAAGCCACCAAGGTGTCCTCTTCCACTTTTAGTTTCATGACATTACATGCACTGCTCCAAATAACAATATCTGGCTCCTTTTAAGCCCTGGAAAAATTCAAGAGCCCACTTCTGCATATTTTGAGCAATCACAAATTAATTACACAAGCAATACACAGTGAGGTGGCACATGGAACAGTATCCAGCAAACATCCCTAACATTCAGCAACAAAAACATGCTGGCATGATGGCATACATATCTAAAATTTAATCATGTACAAACTAAATGTTAACTAAATACCTGATTATGACGTTGAATAAAAAATTTCCTTATGAAATTACCTAATAATGTTTCCAAATAGAAATATTCAGGTTAAAGAGCTATTAAGATGTGGAAGAAGAAGAAATAATATAACTCACCTCTTTCCAATATCTGTTGAAGAAAACCAATTCATAAAATCCAGAATTATGTGCCCAATGCCAGAAGTTGCATCTTCTTGATTGGCAAGCGATAAGCCACATTCTATATTTTCCTCAATGAGGCACATCAAGTCACTTTGATTCTTACATCCTTCACACCATATTTCAGTGAATCTATTTCTTAATGCTGGAGAAAGCTGTAGAGAGATGTTTTCCATGGATATAATAACATTTGACCACTGTGCAGAGGAACACAATCACAAACTTATTGCTTAGTTATCTGTGATGGATTTTTTACATATACACCCACTCCTCGATTAACCCTCTTCATTTGTTCCAGGAAACTTGACAACTATACGAAACAGCACCTTTTGAAGCACAAAACTTCATTAGGAATAATGCAATAGTAAATAATTAGTTGACAAGATTCTGAACAATGATTTAAAACTGTGCAAGTTTTAATATAAATGGTTATTCCACACAAAATTCAATCATGGCTGCAGCTTAACTATCTTCGATTCTAACGAATCTTGCAACAAAGAAAGGCTGACACGAGAAGAGGTTTCGAAAAATATAAGCTCAGAATATTTATAAATGTTAAAGATAGAGTGCATCGAATATCTAGGTTAGCGAAAAATGGAGCCCTGCAGCCCAAAATTGTAACTCAAATAAATGTTGACCTAATGGTCAGATTTAGACTAAAATAACATTTTCATAATAAGGAGACAATGATATGAGTTTTCTATTATCTATTGGCAACCTAGATGTCTATTTTATTGGAATCTTACCTCCTTTTTACCAAAATCTCCGCCAGGATTCATTGTGCCAACAAAATGAAACTTTTCATTGGCAACCAAGACCACTGCTTTTGCCCCACTTTCACCACCTCCTTTCTCAGCAAGAAGTAGTTTTCTTTCAGGTTCTGAAAGATCAAAATCATAAATTTAGCAGAAGCCAAAGTGGAGGACACTTATGCATAATTGCTTTAAACAAATATATCCTCAATCCCACTCCTGTTGAAAAACTTAACAAAAGCCTAACAAATTTCAATAATACAGGTATACCTCATCATACGTCATTAATTGGTTTCATGAGGCAAGACGTAAGTCGAATTTTGCCGTGAGTTGATCCATGTTGATCTATAAACCACCATGATACTATTTTTATTATTATTAATATATGATAATGTGCAGTAGCATATATATGGCATATTTAGTTATTTTAACTTTTAAAACTAATAAAAAAATAACATACTTGTACGCAAAAGTTATAAAATAGTAACTAGAAATAATACAAAACATCAGTGCGATCCTATTCAATATAAAACATTGGTAATGCATTTCTATTTCGCTCTAGAGTGCTGCTCACTTCACAATACAACAGCACACTTACTGCATTTAATTAGTTTCAGACTCTATGCTCTAAAGCAGCACCCTTCAAAACAGATTGAGAATAGACTAGATGAGCACTAAGCCATAAAAGAATTTCACATCAAAATAATCGTATCTGTGATGTTTTCTTGTACCCAATTTCACTGAAGTTATCAAGCATGGGTAATGTTAAGTTTTTAATTAATCTGTTGAAAAAACCAGGTTTTTATATCAGTATCTGTAGAAAATTTTATAACTAAATACAACAAAATCGGCCCTAACTATTGTGAGCATAAAGAATTCCACTAGAAATTTACATCACAGATCATGTGTGCTGATATGCTCTAATCAGTACTAACTTCAACACCTAGATTGGAAAGCTCCTAGTGTTACCGCTTCCACCTCCGACGGCACTAGTTCACGCACTGAAACAGATTGGTATTAGACTTGTGCCCCATTTCCACAACAGCCATACGGACAGATGTTAAAATCCTACACGTATTCCCACTACATTGGCGTTACAGCTATAACTCTGTGCTGTTCTCTCTAGGAATTGCTGTGAGCAAGAGAAACACTAACAGTTAATTTCATACAAAATTAGAATTCCCACATCCATTACACCTTTTACGATATTCTGAATGGTTTCAAAAGCAATTGATACTCTTCTGTTTATCAAACACAGTAATATCAACGCCATTATTCATTTTGTGTTCCTTTTCTGAGAATCACACATCATATTTCCTGTTCCTCCCCACAGCGATTTGGGCATTCGGCTGTACGTATGGCAGTTGTGGAAACAGGGCATTGATGAGCACTGGACAATAAAGGAACATTGATAATCGCATCCACGATGGTTTTTTTATTGATTTTCAGTAAAGGTGTCACACATGGATAATGTAAAGTTCATAACTACCATGTGGTAAAAAGCCTAAGTTTTTAAGAGGAAGCTGTTTCTCTGATTGTGATGGTGCAATTGACGAAGAGCAAATCTCTCCTCATTCGGGAAACAGCAAAATTTCATGGGCACAATAAATATACAAATTATGATAGGGTAAAAGCAGCAAAAAAGGTGGCATATCCGGAAGGGATAATAATTTCAGAAGAGAAGTAAAAAGTAGAATTACAGTTTTTGCTTCATCATAGGGCTGCAAGAATTATTTCTTGCATTGAAGGATTAGGTAAGGAAATTTTCCCTTCAACGTTTAAATTGATATGTAAGTGGGGTTTCGATGGAAGCTCTGGTCACTCTCGTTACAACCAAATGTGGCAGAAATCAGATTTGAAAGATAACAGCTTTTTCGCCACCTCTCTCGTGCCTCTGCAAATGTTGGACTTAGCATCTGGTAAACAAAAATCGAACATATTTTTGATCTCATGTTTAAAATGATAGCCGTTTCTAAACGACTACATATGTGGCACAAACATTTCTGAGTTGTATGAGCTGGAGAGGATGAATTCAATGGTGGTGGATGAATAAAAAAATCATTTGGATTACCTCCACTCCATTGTTACATACGATTCTTTGAGTGTCTTCTCCGAATCTCTTATCACTTGAAAATTAACCCTTAAAGTGCAAACGTCGCTATAGGCGACGCTCGAAAACTCTCCCAAAAGTGCCAGCGTCGCCTATAGCGACGCTAAGTTTAGTTTTTTTATTCATTGTTAACACAATTTCTCGCCATAATTTTTTTCATATTTAAGCTTCATAATGTTCTACAAACCTAATACTACTCAAATTCACTTTTATAACACAATGGGCTATTTAAATCTCTTTTAAATACTGCGGTCTCAAGTTAAGTGGCACTTCCACCGCCCTCTTATTTGCTTAGGGTTTTCTTTGAATTTTTTTATGGGAAAATGCTCATAATTCACGCATATTGCGTGTCAATATCTTTTTCTCAAAGCATTCGCTCCATTTATTATTCTACTATATCTATAATTTGCCACATTTTCACCTGAATTTCGTAATTTCTCTCAGACTAAAGCAACTAATAGGAGCAAAAATGCATTGGAAAAGAGGAAGAAAGAAATCCAAGAGGAATTTAGAAAAAGAATGGAACTTTTAATAGACATACCAAATCCTGGTCAAGGAAAAACTAGCTATGGAAACACTACCCGACCCCTTTTTCCAATCCTAAGCTTTCGTCGGAAATTTGTGGTATGCTAGCAATTTATTGCTTTAAGAATATTCCCAAAATTGAAGCTCTATGATCAGCATATTACTTGTAGATTACCAAATAATTACAACGTATTTCAGTTCCAATTCTAGGTATTGATGAGGAAATTATTGTAATATTTTCCACAATTTTGAAACCGTATCATCTGGGCTTCAAATAAATCGTACCGCGTTCTCTGACTACTGCTCCAGCACTGCTTCTCATTATGTAAAGTTGTACCCATGGTATCATATGGCACCTACTGTCCACAAAGTGCCCCTTCATGGAGTGACTATTGCAAAGGCGGTAGTGCTCCCGATAGGCCAGCTATCAGAGGTAGCCCTAGAACAGGCACAAGGACATACGAAGATACCGGGCATATCATACATGAAAAATTTCGGGATCTGCTGAATTCAAGGATCTTTTTCGAAGGCCTCTCCTAAGTTCAGATCCGTTTATATCAGCATATGATGTACCAAAAAAAATAAGAAAAATATACCAAAAGAAGCTTGGGACCTTCTGACGGAACTGCCCACCAGTTCCGATGAGGATAGAGACGCGACTCGGATGAATATAATTAATAGTTTAGTGTATTCATACCTATCACTTAAAATTATTTTTTGTTTTTAATTTTATATTTTACACATTTTACCATTAAATGTATTGTTTTTAAACTCATTCTGCTTTTGAATCACTTACCTGTAAGTTAAATTAGCTTTTAATACCACAACGGTTCAGATAATCAATTTTCAGATTTTACAGTCTCCGCCATTTTGTTTAAAACAAGGCCTCGATGCCATCAATTGGGCAAATATTTCTGAGTTTATATTAGGAGCCTAAAATTATTCAACTGTGAAGAAATCATGGTTCTAATTTAAAAAATGTGGAAGATATGATTTTTGGCCAGTTTTTTCTGATTTCAGCCCACTGTGCGACGTAACTTGAAATGACAAAAGTCTAGATATACCTGTAATATTGATCTAATTCCAATTATTTTTCAAAATAATAAAAATTCAGCAATTAGATATACAATTAAATGATGGACGGAAAGCTATCTATACCAAGAAGAGAATTAAGCCTCTCAAGGACGCTGTCATCAGCAAGGGAAATCTCATCAGCCAGAAATATATCCCCTTCTTGCATGGCCTTCACGAGGGGACCATCAACCCACTCAAATAGTCGCTTGGCTTCATTTTCTTCTTGATCCTGTGGAAAAAAATATTGAATTACTCTGAATAGTCTACATAACCAAACTCAAATATAGGGCAAATGTGACTTTCAAAGATGTCCATTATAAAAATAACAGCACACTAAATTCAGGCTATTACAGTATGTACATAGCAGAGAGGAGATACTGTATGGTGATGACTAAACTTTGAGATGTCTAATCAGGATATTTGGACCATTTAAATCCATGCAAATTCTTCTATAATGAAGAATGGAATTGATTTTTATCTTCTTTATGAATCATGATAAACAATGAATACATTAAAAGGAGGAAATAAGTTAAGTTCAGTTAACGAAGAGTTTATACAACCAGTAATTTAAAAACCTATGATAGCTCGACAAACATTTAAAACAACACTTACTCAAGATATATAACACAATATTGAATAAACTGAAGCCAACTTCTTTACTCACAGTTTTTCTCTCTCTGACAGGTCTTAATCCACCAAGGAAATCTGCCCCCTCTGTATGCATATGGCAATTTACCGAACGTAAATTTTGGCCACGATGTTTTGCTAGTAGCTGGCAAACTGTTGTTTTACCAATGCCTGTGTCTCCAACCAAAAGAACTGGTTCATTGAACTGAAATGATTTAGCTGCAAAATAAAGTTAAAATAGCAGTGTCAACTGGGAAGAGTTCATACAGTTCATGTACCAGGAAAACATCACAGATATCATAGGCACTATTTCATTACATTCCAAATATAGGAAGCTGGTCCATTCATGTTTCTAAATTGTGTTCCATATCTCTGTGTCTCATATCGGGTTCGATTTCTTTGTAACACAGTATCGGTAGAAGTAATAAAATCCATGTACTACATATTCCAAATCCTACACAAGGGCCTCTTATGGAACAGTTCACTGGGGATCCTCAACTAGTTTAAAAAATCTTCCTGGTGCAGAAAAAAATAGATGTATATTGGGTGTTCCTCAAAAGAATTCGTGCAAACCACTGATGAAGTTGTTGAACCTATTAACGATTCCAGCAACCTACATTTTCTGTGTAGCTGTTCTGTTTAAAAGTTATATATTTAGCAATAATAATAATAATAACAATAATAAGGGTACGGAAGCCGGACCACCAGCCTCCACGTGGCGTACCTGGTAACGGCTCTTGCCGGCTAATGGTGGACGTCTGCGTGTGGGGCTAACCACCCCACACGTTGTAAAACTGGTTCCAAAAAGGAATTCTGAGAAAGCCACCCACAACCGGCCCCTCTCGGATGGGGGCCCTAGTGGAGTTGGGAGTGGCAACATGAATAACACCGTTAAGGGAGCCCGGATGCAGTGGACGGAAACCCTAAGGGACGACCTCCTCGCATGCCATGCTGCCAGCGAACCCGAACGCAGGGGGTATATGGCAAGGATGCACTCTTTGTGGTGTGAGATGCATCCAGAGCACGACCACCTATCGCAGCAGAATCTGCGCGATTATGCCAACCACCTGCGAAAAAAGGAAACTCTCCACCAACCGCCAGTTCAGAGAAACACACCACCGGCCAGACCACACTCCCCGACACAGGCATCCTATCCACCACCTGAGGCTAGAACGGCACTCATGCCGCAGTCTCTGCCAAATCGGGAGGAAGCTGGTCAGGACGTCGCTGAACTATGGACGTGGTTACTAAGCACAATATCCTACGATGAAGGACAAAAAAGGCAGAGAGATATCGACCGAAAAATCTCTCTGCGGGGTAACCACCTTTCCCGGTTGAATGGCCTCATCGACGAAATCCTGACAGAGACGTCGGACCTATGGACGGTAAATTGCGTGGTCTACGCTGCTGCCAAAATCATGGCTCACTCCCAAAGGAACACCTCTTCGGAGGAAAAAGCAGAAAAAAGGCTGGAACAGTTGGAGGCCAAGATCACGCAGGCGAGACAACAGGCGTTGAGAATTCAGTGTGTGATGGAATACATCGCATCTGGGCGAGCTTTCACTCCTAAAGTTCGGCGCATAGCACGCAGCATCAGATACAACCATCACACATTGAATAAAAGCGTGCTGCTCACTATTAAGCAGCACGCGGTGGACAGAGTACGCGCGCTCACCACGGCCCGGAAAAAACTCCTCAAGAGGAGCAAGGCCGTGAGGGAGAACTCTACCTTTCTCCTTAACCCGTTCCGTCTCTTTCGGCCACCTCCGCCTGTTGTTGAATCTCCGCCACCCATCCAAGAGGTTGAATGTTTCTGGAAGGAAATATACGAAACGTCGAAGCCATTCAACGGAGACACTCCGGCCATAGACCTCTTTAAAGAGGTTTGTGACCGCCACCTACAAGATGTGGATGGACCTCTTTCAGTCACCGAAAGTGACGTGAAGAAGGCCTTCTCTGGCAAGAAGAATTTCTCGGCTCCAGGAATGGATGCCGTGAATAACTTCTGGTGGAAGAAATTTACTTCCACCCACCAACACCTCGCCAGAATCTTCACGTCCTTTCTAAATGGTGGAAACCAATTCCACCTTGGCTGACTGAGGGACGCACGGATCTGATACCTAAGAAGGGAGACTTGTCCAAACCAAAGAACTACCGCCCTATAACCTGCCTCAACACTGTATATAAGGCATTAACCTCGATCTTGAGCGACCTTATCCTACACCAAGTCCAGCCGGTGTGGGAAAAGGTGTACGTGCAGAGGGGCTCAAAGCGGGGAATCGCGGGATGCAAGGACAACCTGCTCATTGATAGGTGCATATGCCAGGATGCCATCCGGCATAAGCGAAACCTATCAATGGCCTGGGTGGACTACAAGAAGGCTTTTGACACCACTTCGCATGAGCTTTTGATCGCCATGCTGAAGTTTATGAAAGTCCACCCAAAGGTAGTGTCCTGCATCCAACGCCTGTTACCACTCTGGAAAACGTGCTTCGTTCTGACCTCAGGCAAGCGGTCAGTTTCCACAGAGTTGGTAACATACCACCGTGGCGTTTTTCAAGGCGACAGCTTGAGCCCCTTACTGTTCTGTATTTCCCTCCTACCCCTGTCCCTCAGGCTCTGACGAGGTAAAGGATACATGTGCGGTGTTCCAGGTGACAGGAAGCATAAGGTCACCCATTTGTTTTATGTAGATGACCTGAAGCTTTACGCTTCTAATGCGAAAGACCTTCGCACTGCCCTGGACACCGTACTGGAAAACAGTGAGGCTATAGGGATGGAGTTCGGATTGGACAAGTGTGCATCCATCCACCTGGCGAGAGGAAGATTTTCGGAGATCAAAGAAGACGTGCAACTTGTTGATGGGAGCGTCATTCGTCACCTCGAGGACGATGGCAGCTATGAATATCTCGGCGTCCCCCAGCGCCGAATGCAGGAGGTTGCAGCAGTGAAGGGAAGGATCACCGCCAAATACAGAAAGACTCTCAGGAACATCTGGAGTTGTGAGCTGTCAGGCAAGAGCAAGGTTCTTGCCACGAACATGTTCGCGGTTCCTACACTGCTGTATACCTTCGGATGCATAAAGTGGAACGTCAACGAGTTGCAGAATCTCGATAGGGGAACGAGGAAGATGATGAACATCTATAGAAGTCTTCATCCGAAATCTTCCGTCGCCAGATTGTATCTCCCTCGCAATGTAGGTGGTAGAGGACTATTGAGTCTGGAGTGTCTCCACAACAGAGTTGTCCTGGGCACAGCTTGCCGAGTCTTGAAAAGCAGGGACCCCCTGCTCAATCTCGTGAGAGATCACGAGAGTGCAGGAGCAGGGGCGTTTCTCTTCCAGGCGGCAAAGAGGGCAGCGGACGAAACCGGTCTCGACTTCGACCCGTCATCCGACGGAAGCGACAATGACACGACCATCTTGTCATTGAAGGCAGGCGTCCTCAAGCTCGAAATAAAAAAAGCCGAGCAGAAGGCCTTGCTCAAGGTGCATACCGATAAGCCCATGCATGGAGGTTTCTATCGAAACATCGAAAAGCATGGGCTATCGAAGGAGCTAACATTTGCCTTCCTACGCTCCGCCGGTCTGAAGTCCGAGACCGAGGGTTTTGTCCTCGCATGCCAGGATGGTGTCATAAACACACTTGTGTACCGCCGCATTATATTCAAGGCGGAGGTTGCGGACACGAGATGTAGGGCGTGCCGAGCCCAGCCGGAGACTTTGAGTCACCTTCTCTCCGGCTGTAGTTATTACGCTAAGTCAGCATATTTAGCTCGGCACAACGCGGCCCTACGGGTGTTATACTTTCATCTTCGACACCATTATGGCATCGACTAAACACCTGTGCTGCCCTATGCCCCTGGAGATATTGAGTCCGTCGTGGAGAACGATAAATGCACGATCTGGTGGAATTACTCCTTTTCCACCACCAGGCAGTTGGAGGCAACCAAGCCTGATATCGTTCTCCTCGACCACCTCACACGCTCCATGTTCGTGATCGAGTTTTCGGCTCCGGCTGAAACTAACATGGATGCGAAGGAGGTGGAAAAACGGACGAAATATCAAGACCTGCTTTTCGAACTTCGACAGATGTACCCCGGACACTCTGTGAAACTGGTGGTCCTCATCATAGGTGTGCTCGGTGGAGTTAAGGGCTCGCTGCTAAATAACATCAAGTGTATTCCGTCCTGCGTGGCACAGGCGGAATCACTAGTAGCACGCATGCAGAAGGCCGTCATCCTGGGGTCACTCCGTCTACTGCGGACGCATGACCCGACAGCAGTGTAGCCACACATCCGATGGGCGTCGGACGTGGCTGCGATTACTGCACAACCCCTCTCGAGTCTCAGGCCATTATGACGGCAATGAAACCCGATGCTTGCCGGGGACTCGGAGGGTCATGTTACAACTGTAACAATTAAAATAATAATAATAATATAATTTATTTGCCAGACGACAAGTCATATGTATATGTACATTGTATAATTTTAACAGAGAAATTCATTCTCATGCCCGTGAATATACATATGGATCCTAAAGTTGCCCCCAGTGGGTGTTGCCAAACATTCTGCATGCACCAAAAATCAGGACCAAGCAGATTGTAGGTGTAGGAAAGTGTAGGTAGGCGTGGGAAAGCGATGAGTGAAATGTGACACTTTTGGTTCACTGTCATAACTGATAAGGGACTCCCAGCAGGCAACGCCCCCTCCTCCCCCAACCAAACCAGTGGAAGCCACCTGACAAGTTAGGGCCTTGGAAAGTGATTAGTGAAATGTGATACTTTTGATGAAATGTGATGCTTTTGATGAAATGTCATGCTTTTCATGAAATGCGATGCTGACTCAAGAAAATATATCAATTCACTCCAACCCCCTAAGAGACGAGGGTGGGGGAGGGAGATACCCAGGGTGGTGGAGGGGAGAGCGAGAGGCAGGCCAAGGACATGTAGCCATTCACTTGACTGCCAGAAGTGCCAGCGCTCAGCACGGAGGCCTGTAGAAAAAAGCACTGGACATCCTCCTTTATGTTGCTCTACACAACTACAGTAATTGTATTGAACTTACGTACTTGAGAAGTATCCGCATTGAAAGATAAACGATGCAGCTAGAACTTACATCAAAGCTCATTTTCATATCACTTCTCATAGTCGAGTTACATTTCGATCGCGAAATGATCGATTTTAGGCAAGTTTACTAATTTGTTCTCCGATGTGCTTGATATCAAGTAAATGCACAGTGAAATAAGTTATAGCATCCTTCCTGTGCCAAACGGTGAAAATTGAATTTCTTTATCTATTAACATGCCACCATGGCGATGTAAAAGTCAACTGTCTGAAAATAGATTTTCTGGCATGGTATCCACTCCCTTAAGTGAATGATGCTTCCTATAAAAGGAAGTAAAACCAGATTAGAGTTCTGATTCTCTCTTTGCATGAGCCGATGCTCTACGTTATTTATCCCATTGATGTGACGATGTGTTTCAAATCTCTCTCTGGCACTACGCAACATAATTTCAGGTTGTGGAAAAAATCATGAAGGAGTGCAAAATCAACCTCACAGCTACCACCGGGGTAAGGTTACGACTTGAATCGACAGGAATAACGACTCCCTCGTGTTGTTCGAGCATCGGCCATATCCACCTAGTGTTGGCTGTGGAGGCCCCTGTAAGGAGGACCACCCCCTCCCCTTACTAGTGGAAGCCACCTGGGTTAAAGAGAAAATGGGCGAGGATACATAATTACAAATAAGTTGAAGTAGTGATCCTCTCGGGTTACCCCCATCTCTTTCTCGCTGAATGAGTCCCATGCGGATGAATTTCGTCACGCCCAGGAATGAGAAACAAGGAACTTTTTCTTGAGGGGTCTTCTGAGAAAAACCAGTTTAGATGCGTCAATTGTTCAGATCTGACTGAGGTATCACCCTAAAATCTGACAGCTTTATTGTTTCCAGCTGTGTGATTGAGAGGGATAGCTGGATGGCAGGACTGCCTGCCTGTAAGGCAATTTCCAGATACCCTGGAAAGGATATTTTACCATTCATCAGACTGAATCGAGCCTCGTGTTGCTGGTAATAATCATTTGTCATCACAAAACGAATGAGTGAATGGAATAATGCCTCTATTTGATGGGAAGGCAGCTTGACACATGGAAGTCGATTTCCATTGAATTGTCAAGAGTATCAATATTTTGAAATATACTACTACTTGCAGGACATCCTTTCGGCTTTCGTCTTACTTCAGAATCATTCGTAAAATTTAGGATGCAAGTAAACAATGAACATTGCAAACTGATATATCGAGGTAATATTGTTAAAATTCATCACAGCAATGAGGGGTAGTACCAATCCGCGAGTTGCTGCACGCCGCACCGCCAGCTGCAACAGCCAAATAACTTATCTGGTGGTGCCAAATTTGTAATTCCTTCACACGTTTGAATTTTTCAATTGATTATGTATGTTCGTATCTTTGAAAGTTCGTAAGTCAGCTGTTTGTATGTCAAGGATGTAACGTAACATCGATGCCATATTAAGTATTTACGCAATGTCTTCTTATTATCGATTTCGCGGTGCATAGGTATTACGTAATATTTCTTCTTTTGTCAATTTAGAGGCGGGGGACGTACATTTACTTATTATTGAAGCACATCAACTCTTAAGTTTATTATTGTGAAGCTCGCTTGGTAGCCAATTAATTAATCATAGCGGCAATAACAAGGATTGTTACTGCTGGCAAGGTGCAAATGACACAACTCCGGAAATTCCTCACTAGGAGGGGGAATTACAAAATTAGGGGAATCGAACAATGGGTTTGAGTGGATATAAAAGGGTGATGACCCTTGTACATTGGGAGTCACTGATCAACAATATACCCAAAGGCAGACTGAATCCACGCAACTCGGGACAGTAAATTTCTGTATTAAGAGAAATAGAAGAAGTATTCTTCGCTAGTGACTCGACAGAAAGTTAAGTAAGGTTTTTAGAAGTTAAAATCACCCATAAAAAAAGTTCACCCTGAGAGTACACGCGGTAGCAGACGCAAGACGAGGGAGACTCATCAACTACATCGTCGGGAATTGAAGCCGGTTCCACGTCCGCAGAACGAGACTTGTTTGGCGACAGGATTTCTTCCGAGACGCATGTGTGTCCGAGGTCGACATTATCAAAAATTGTATGTGTGCTACTATTTGTGTATGAAGGGTAATATTTACGTGTGAAGGGTATTATTTGTGTTATTAGTGATCTTACCCTGTGGCCGTGAAGGCAAAAAAATTTAAGTGAAGGGTAATATTTTGAGAGTGAAGGGTATTCCTTTGTGATTAATGAAATCATAAGTGGCCGGAAGGCAAAAGGTGAAATTTACAAGTGAAACAGAGTATTAATAATAGTGTACCGTATTTACTCGTGTAAGCCGCGCCCTCGTGTATCCCGCGCACCCCCATTTTCGGGCAGGCTCGTGAGGAAAAAAAATATTTTTTTCAAAAAATCAATTTTTTTCCCTTGAGCCTGCATCATTTTGTCATAACATAATTGCACGTTCTTTAATAGAAATTCTGTGCCAAAGTTAAGTGTTGAAGTACATCTTTCTCATGAATTTAATGCGTTACGTTTTAATATCGTCACGATACACAGCCCGTTTTATGGTGCATATTTTTTTCCTAACATCACACAATAATCACAGTTGTATACAATCACATCATTCAGCTCTAAAAATGGAATCGGTTCGGAATGAAATATCAAGCTAAAATAATTGCATAATTATATACAATTTCAACCCATGATCATTCGATTACGTAAATCCATCGGCGAATCATCAAATAAAAGCAGAATGCCATCCGTAACTAATAGATGCCTGAAATGTGATACGTTTGGTTTGTCGTCATAGCTGATAAGTGACTCCCAGCGGGCAATGCCCCCCCCCCCTCCTCCCTACTTTTGGAAGCCACTTGCGAAGTTAGAGCGTGGGAAAGCGATGAGTGAAATGTGATACTTTTGATGAAATGTGATGCTGACTCGAGAAAAACTATCGCTTTACTCCGACCCCCTAACTATGAGCGCCGAGGCGAGGGTGGGGGGAGAGAGAGATGGTGGTGGAGGGGAGAGGAAGAGGCGGGCCAAGGACGCGTAGCCGTTCGCTGGACTGCCGGAAGCGCCAGCACTCGGCGTGAAGGCCTGTGGAAAAAAGCGCTGGACATCCTCTTTGCTTTACACGACTATAGTAATTGTATTAAACTTACGTACTAACTTGAGGAGTATCTGCATTGAAAGATAAACGATGCATCTAGAACTTATATCAAAGCTCATTTTCGTATCACTCCTCAAAGCCGAGTAGTATTTCCGCGAAATGATCGATTTTAGTCAAGTTAACTAATTTTTTATCCGATGTGGTTGATATCAAGTACGCACAAGTATGTATCAAGCCCTATGAAATAAGTTCTAGCAACATCCTTCCTGCGCCAAACGGTGAAAACAGAATTTCTTTATCTATTAGCATGGCGATGTAAAAGTCAACGGTCTGAAAATGGATTTCCTGGCGTGGTATCCACTTCCATAAGTATATGATGCTTCCTATAAAAGGAAGTAAAAACAGATTAGAGTTCCGATTCTCTCTTTGCATGCGCCGATGAACTACGTTATTTATCCCATTGATGTGGCGATGCGTTTCAAAGCTCACTCGGGCGCTACGCAACATAATTTCAGGTTGTGGAAAAATCATGAAGGAGTGCGAAGTCAACCTCACAGCTACCACCGGGGTAAGTGTACAATTTGAATCGACCGAAATAACGGCTCCCTCGTTCGAGCATCGGCCGTATCAATCTAGTGTTGGCTGCCGAGGCCCCTGAAAGGAGGTCCAACCCCTCCCCCACTAGTGAAAGCCACCTGGGTAAAAGCGAAACTGGGCGAGGGTAGATAATAACAGATAAGGTGAAGGAGTGATCCTCTCGGGTTACCCCCTTTTCTTTCTCGCTGAATGAGTCCCTCGCAGATGAATGTCGTCGCGCCCAGAAATAAGGAACGAAGAACGTTTTTCTTGAGGGATCTTCAGGGAAAAACCGGTTTGGACACGCCAATTGTTCAGATCTGACTCAGGTATCACCCTAAAATCTGACAGCTTTATTGTTTCTGGCTGAGTGATTGAGAGGGATAGCTGGATGGAAGGACTGACCGTCAGGCAATTTCCACAAACCCTGGGAAGGATATTTTACCATTCGTCACGATAACCTGAATAGAGCCTCGTATTGCAGGTAATAATTATTATCACAAAACGATTGAATGAATGGAATCATGCCTCTATTTGATGCGAAGGCAGCTTGACACATGGAAGTCGATTTCCATTGAAATGTAAAGAGAAGCAATATCTCGAAATATCAGGGCATCTTTCGGCTTTCGTCTTACTTTCGAATCATCCGTAAAAATTTATGACGCAAGTAAACAATTAACATTGCAAATTGATATATCGAGATAATATTGTTAAAATTCGTCGCGGCAAAGAGGGGTAGTACCAATCCGCGAGTTGCTGCACGGCACACCCCCACCTGCAACGGCAAAATAACTTATCCGGTGGCGTCAAATTTGACATTACTTCACACGTTGGAATTTTTTGATTGGATATGTATGTTCGTTAAGTCAGATGATTATAAGGCGAGGACTTACTGTATTCACTTTGGACAAACTAACGGCAGGAATTTAAGGTAAAATGGTGCGCAGCTTACATGAAAATCTAGAGGATTCGTGTAAGCCGCGCACCCCCATTTTTTCACCGGCATTTTCGGAAAAAAGGTGCGCGGCTTACACGAGTAAATATGGTATATGTTATATTGTGAAGGGTGATTTGTACCTATGAAAAGATATGGGCATATCAAATCAAATCCTTACTTCACAATAAAGGGAGGTGGTAGCTTGGTTTTCCATTTTGGTTTTGTTTTTGATGTTGATTTTGTGACTAAGAGGAAGTTTGTTTTTGTGTTACCATTGTCGCAGTAAGAAAGTTAATCCTTTGAGGTAATAAATTTATGATTGAAAACTTTTTTATCTTTGTAGTACATATGTATAATTATTACCAACTGTATTCCTTTCATTGTACTGTAGCCCTAAAGAAGCCTTAATAAAAAGGTGAAACGTTGGCGGAAAAAGGAAGTTGAGTTTCTTAAAAAAGACATGACTAAACCTCCATAAATTAACCAATGTGTTGGAAAATAAAATAATAATTTCAAAAACGATACTCAGCCATTACATATTCTACCCTCAAGTTCTGAGAAAATGTTAATTTTAAAGAATATCCACCAAAATAACTCACCCAATAGAACAGCCTGTCTCCTCATGTTCTGGGTCCATACCAGGTGCCTAAATTCTTCAGGTGGACTGGTGAGCAGCAATTCTTCAAGTACTTCTCTAGTAACTGGAGAAGTTTCACCATTTACTGAGGGAAAAAATTGTATAGAAACTTGTTTCTTTATAATCATTAATTTGGGGAAAATAAGCTTTTATTTCCAAACATATATACCTTTATCAACCACATATGTAAATCAGCATTAATTAAAGATTAAATTTGTGACAATGCATTCTATCTAGGGTCCAATCCAAAATTTATTGAATCCGAATCCTGAATCTTTATTTTTTTATCAAATATCAAATCTCGAATCCGAAACCTGCTATCACGACATTATGAATGTTCCTTTTCATTACAAATACCTACACAGTGGATTCGCGGGTCTCCCCGCAGGGTCCAACCTCCTCGCCTACGTTAATAGATAGTCCCACAAAAGTAGCTAGATTACTTTCCCTATTTCTGCTCATCTCACATTGTGGCATCTCAGCCATAATTGATGGCACCAATAAACTCTAAGAGGGACAATTTTGATTAATAATGCATGTGATTTAAAATGTGCTTTGTAATTATTTTAGTAACCACGTGAATATGCATATGTGACCACAGTGATAATGTAACAAGTGTGGTGTAAATAATAATCCCTCAGGCGATCCATATTTTATATCAACTTTGTCAACTTTTGGCTACAATTGCGATGAAGTGTAATTGTGTACTAATTATTTCATTTATAAACTGCCTTATGTTTGTAAATATGCAAACCCAAATGGGCCAATGAAATTTATTTATTATGTATTTATTTAATCAATCATTATCATAAAATCTCTTTAAAAGGAAGAAAAATTTGCCACTCACGTGTGAACAGTACATCAGGGTTAACTTCACGCTTCAGATGTTTCATAATAGTTTTCGCAATGACAACCCTTTCCTCTTCTTTTCGTACTCTTCCCGCAAGGAGAAGATAACCCTCATGAGCCAGGTGGAGATCCCAATCATAGAAGGTGGACTTATCTCCAGGAACTTGTGCCAGACGATACCTCTCTCCCCATCTGAAGAGATCTCTTAAAGTGATGAAACCATGTTTTCCAGCAAACATTGCACTTCCACGGCGATGCACCTATTGATGATGGATAAAGTTTAGAGTTATTGAAGCGTCAGGAAAGTTTTAAAAAGTAACTGCTATGTTCAACAACTGGTACCAGTAATGTTACTACATATATACTAAGTCTTCCCAAAGATGTTTCAATTTTATGACCTAATTTGCCATCAACTTGAAATCAATCAATACATTCAAATCAATGGGAATTAATTAATATACAGTAAAACTCTCTTTTACACTTTTGACGGGGATGAAGGAAAAAAGTGTAAATTGCGGGAAAATGTAAATCGAGGGAAATCTTAATTTGTAGGAAATAGAGGTACAATCATAGCTTAATGTTAAATTACTTTATTTTATTAAACAGGTGATGTTTAATATCAGATGGGTCACCAAATAGACAAAGAAATGAATAAACAAAAGTTAACAAAAAATAAAAGTATTCCCATATTTTAACTTAACTTGATTTGAGGTGGTATCTACCTACATATATTTATCTTTGCATCAAGGGCATACATTTTTTCTTCAACAATAGTCTATGTCATCCATGCCTTTGTGTTGGCAGCATAGGTTGTATGGTCTTAATGTTTTTAAAGCAACATGGATTTTTGGTCTTTTCAAAAACAAATGGCTTCAGTCTCACACTGCCATCTGGATTAGCTCCTAATAAAACAGTAAGGCGACCTTTGCTGAGCTTAGCCCGATGACAAGGGTCCCCTTTGAAGTCTATAGGGTCTTGTGTGGCATTATTTAAAAAAAAGACCTGTCTCGTCCACATTAAAAATGTCTTTAACCCTTTAACTGTGCCAATAATCTGAAATATAGCTCTCCCCAAACGCAAACTTTTTTTTCTAAATTTTTGCGTAATTTTAAAATTTGTCACTCTTTATTTTCAGGAAAATTAGTTTTAACATTTACAATGAGTAATTATCGTCTGATTTTACTGTTGAATACGAATTGTTGAACTTTTTTTTACTAAAACCATAAACCATACTTCAAATCGCCGATAGACGATGGGAGCAGTTGAAGGGTTAAGCGCATAGGCATAGCCATCAACATAATTATGCAAAGTTGTGCACTTCCAGTGAGAAACTGTTTCAGGATTAATGTAGTGTACACTTTCAGATTCACCAAAAATGGTTTTATAGACAATATTTATATCGACTTTTGAAACGGTGTAAACATCCATTTGATGCTTTTAAGTCATCAATGCGCCAAGCGCCTCTCGCATCAGTTATGCGGCATTATTTCGGGGGAAGACTGAAACAATGTCTTCAATATTTCTTCAAGTTCATCATACTTGGATTATTTAATGTATTTACACCTTTTACAATTAGGGTCGCAGTCCTTAGCACTTGTCTCTATACATTTTCGGGTTTTTACTGTTGTGTTCCACGTTGAACCTGGTATATCAAGTTCATCAGTCAGGGACATGCAAGTGCCCATTTTAGAGTCAATTCTCTTTGAAAAATGATGATTTTATCTTCAATGATAACGATTATCTCACACGCTTGTTTGCCATTTTAAAATACATTTCCTCACAATTGCCGTAAGTAATTGCACATTAAATAAAACTAAAGGTGAAGTAACTAAAAACGCAAGATGAATGGCATTAGTGCGGGAGTTACGAGAAATAAGAAAAAGATCGCTGCGAAGTATGAGAACAAGAGTTAACATAAATTTTAACTTTTCGCCACAATGACAGCGGTAGTTGGCCAAATAACATCTAATTAAATATATTTATGGCATCCGCTACATCTTAAAGGTACTGTTTAAACAGCTAGTACGGCCAGGGAAGAGAATTCTATTCCCTGGTATGGCTCCTTAGTACCAATTCGAGAATTCCGATCGCAAGCATTACAATATACGGCATAAATACTTTTCAGCAATGCTATCGATGTAATGTGCTACCATCAAACGAATGATTTGTGTTTTTCAAGGAAACCAAATAAATCAGCATTCATACACCATGTTTAACCCCTTCCCTGACGCGGGCGAGATTTATCGTCCCGAATGGTCGAGCAAATTCTGACACGGATGAGATATCTCGTCCTACACTACTTTTTATATTCTTTAGCTGTTTTGAACGAGATATTTCGCCCCCTTCGTAGTAATTCAATGCTTCGCCGCAAGATGTCATGCATGGACATATATCTCTGTATTCTCGCTTTTTTGAAGGCTTTTCACTTGTATTATGGTATCAAAAAAAAACTTCACGCACCAAAATTACCCTCTGTATACCAAAATTTACGTGCTATTTTTTCATCCAATATAAATGTTAGGAAACGTTTTATGGTTATGAACATTCAATTTTATCAAGCGCTCTGCCTTCTACTAGGCTTATTGTAAGTTTAGCTACTTGATATTTCGAAGTACAACAGTTGGAATCTTGCTTATGCAATTGATAACATAATTTATAAAATGATTGAAGGATTTTTTTAAGAATTGTATTATTTTTATGCACGATTACTTATTATTCCCGATATTTATGCACAATTACTTATTATCTACTTATGAGAATTATATTTCATCAGTTCTCACAAAACTCATCTATTTTAAATATCTATCCCACCGGAATACTAGTGGAATTACGCTCCCTGGAAGCAAAATCTTCCTATGGGGTTATAAGTTCTTTTCTGCATTATCGCTAAATTGCATTTGATCTAGAAGACTCAAGTTACAATTGTTACTCAGTAAATCTTTATGTGTAATAATATGACCAACAAAGCATTCCCGATTTTTTTATTATGTTTACTTTGTAATACATATTTACCTATTAGTTGTGTATTATTTACGCTGTAGTTTTGGTATCCGTGTATGCTTCACCGACAGACCCCTGCCGGACGTTCACCGCTTAGGCTTCATTCACGTACCCTTTCTGATGCTCCTTGTCTTTGGTTCTCCGAGGGGTCTCTACCACCCTTCTTTTGGTATTTCCCAAAATTCCCCTCCCCTACCCTGGCATGTGTTACCGTACTGGGTGGTCACCCAGCAAGACACGGTCGGGCACGGAAGGGCATTGATGTCTCTCGGGCGAGAAAGAGCACGTGCAAGGGCAATAAACAGGCGGTCGGAAGTCTTTCGGATTTTCCGACCGTCTGCACGTCTCTCATTGAACATCCTTTGCAATTTTCTGCTAATCTTCTGTTACTCAGTCTATTTTTCCTCTTTCCCCCGGGTTATTCACCTCTCAGACCCCTCATATTCTTTTCCCCCATCCTATTCTCTTCACTTGTGAAAATGGATTTTTATGACGCTACCTCTAGGAAAACGGATTACAGTATGGAATAGGGACGAAGGTTTTTCTTTCATTTACTGATACTTCGCTTTCGGCGAATATGTTTTTGGTTCTCCTGCCATCGGCCTCTTTCTAGCTGTCGCAAAATTTTAGGACACGTTAGTTATTCATCGTACGTTGTAGTGTGCACATCTCGAAGTTTCCCTTGAACTGGTGATATCATTTCGTTGCTTCAGAAGTTTTTTTTCTTTGGTGTACGAGTATTACCGTTATGGAGAGTGGATCGGAAAGTGATTCGACCGTTGATGTTTCTGATTAGGAATTGGAGGACATTGAACACTCTGGCTCTGAGTCAAGCCTCTCTGAGCACACGAACATTGATTCGGATGTTAGTAAGGATGAAAATGTGATGCAACGCGACGACAGGAAATGTTTATATTTGTTGCAAATGTTATTTCATCATCCCCTTTCATTTTTTTATTTCGAATACTGGTGGAAGTGGTGATACATATTTACGAAAACAGCTATACGATGAAGACATCTTAAAGTCATACGTTCTCAATAGAAACCAACACAAGTGCCCTGTATATGTTCTACCCTAGCCCACATGAGTATGAGAAAAAGGAGGGATAGAGATAAATCCCAAACGTGTAATGCCTTCTATTGTCATTTTTGATGCTTTCCTGAGGTCAGAAATCAAACACCCGCTCGAGGACCGATGGCCCACTAAGCAACCTGGCACCTGGTTTCATGCGCACGCACTTTTCCGCTGAAATTCCACCGATGCAAACATTCCATTTTTAGTTCGAACATTTTCGTTCTAATACAAGCGGTGTAGTATGAGTGAATTCCACGGCAAATTCTTTGTTTTCGCATAGTAACATTTGGCAATCAGCAATGGATTCCGGAGAGGAATCAGTGTTAGACCAGCAGTGATTCCGAGGTTATGGACATTGAAGTTTCCGGCTCCTAGTCGACTCTCTCCGGAGAAACAAGCTCCGAATCGGCAGGCACAGCGGAACATTCGCAGGAAGCGGAGTGGGAGGAAATGCTTTCAACGAATCCTCCTCTGGTGCAACCTAGGTTTCTTTTTGAAGGTAATTCTTCGATGAACTTTGACCTGGTTCCAGACTGTGGTTCCCTAAAATAATTTTTTCAACGATCAAATTGTTGTCTTTATAACTTGGGAAACTAATCGCTGCGCCAGTAACACTTTGCGTGAAAAAGCAGGGCCAAGCAGTTCTAGAGTAAATCAGTGGTGAGCTGTGACAAGCTCAGAAATTCGTGTTTTTGTCCTTGTAATGCTACAAAGCATAGTGAGGAAGCCAAAAACTGAGTTTTATGTGTCGACGATGCCTAAACTCGCCTCTCCCTTTTTTGGACACACAATGTCTTACCGATGATTCGTAAAAATAAGGGAATATTTATATTTCGCCTATAATAACGATTTTGATCCCCAAACACACCCCAACGGTGAACTAAATGAAATATGGCCAATTTGCCAGAAGCTGGAGGAAAGTTCAAGGCACTCCATACACCAGAGACGGACGTTACCATCGACGAGAGCCTGCTCTTGCAGAAGGAATGATTGGGGTGGCGGCAGTTCATCCCTATGTAAAGAGCTTCATTTGGCAAATATTTGTCTTTAGTGAATCGAGAACGGGATACGTGTGGTCAACGACAATTTACACGGGAAAGGGGACTGTGTAGGATAGACTTTGTCCATTTACCCATGTCCTCAAAAGTGATGATGACTCTTATGAAGCCATTATTTGGCCTATGATATTGCCTGACGACGGATAATTTTTATACATCTCCAGATCTAGCAGACTTGCTCGCTTCACACTCGACTGACTCGTATGGAACACTGAGAAAAGGGATTCCAGCTCTTTTCAATAAGAATCAAGTAAAAGAAATAAAGTTTCTTGTTTTTTGTCATAAAATGAATTTTGTTATAACATTTTCAGAGCGAAAGTCGTCGTAATGCGGGTTGCATAACTCCCATGAATGTTTGTACAACAGTAAAACCCCCATACAACGAATTTGTTGGGACCGGAAAAATCATGACTTAGATGTTTTCGATGTATGGAGGTGGTGTGCGGGTTGCGTCTCCAATGGGGCATTCAAGTGTTCCGCGTGCTTTACGATGCAAGTCGAGTATATATCTCAATCTTGCTTTATTCACCATTAAAACCTTTCCTAGAGTGATGATAAACAATTTTTATTATTTACCATCAAATACCATGGCTATCACCGCGTTATTTTCAATCTGCGTATTTATAATTGAAATTAATGTTTTTTTTGTTGATTCTGCTCTACGGCTCATCGCTTACTTTAGTTACGGTCTGAAAGTAAAGGAGCGCCAAAATTAATGCCTAAAGATTAGGTATTTTTTAAAGTGCTCCATAATTTTTCTGAGTATCTAGTCGATATTATTCTTAGAGTGCAATAATTCAAGTCAATATCAATTGGCAGTTTTATGCAGCAATTTTGCTTGAAAGAGCATATATTCCCATTTAGACTTAAGAAATAAAATGCACTGTTGGAATCCCATTGAAATACCGGTAAATATCTATGTTCGTGACCAGAATATACTAGATATCGATAAACGACGATGGAAGTTAGGTGGGGCGAGTTAGTTACCACGAGTAAAAACTTGGCAGTCGGCAATGCACTGAGATCACAATGGCAATCTCAGATTATAATGCATTGACGATGCCGTTAACGCGTGTAAGAGTCGCACCCCTCTTTTTATGCGTCGAAGTTGAAGAAAAAATTTTGGGGCTTTTTTTTCTCCTATTGCGAGGTGTTGTGGGACTAACTTCGAATTTTCGGCCATTATCAAAGCCGCTTGCGATATTCTCTTATAATTTACGCGGCATTTTTCATAGGCATGTATGGACCTCGGAGGCAAGTATTCACTTGTAGCCTAGGCCCTACAATGCTTGCATTGTTTATTGTCCTTTGGAATGTGTGGAGTAATTGATATTCATTAAAACAAAACAAATCCAACCTCGCTACAATTCGTGTTTAGTTGGTAAGTGCGGACAGTCGCACCGAGCTCTGATTTATTAATCCGAATCCCCCCACCGTTTTTCCTAATGCACAAGTCATAGTCACTGTAAGTCTCCTTTTAAAACGTGGTTAACTTTTACAAATTATATTTTGCTGTAAACGATGACGAGTGGGAATGCAAACACGTTAAATGCAAAATACCAAAGCGTCAGCCACGTAAAAAACAAACGATAAGGCGTAGATACGACATCAAAACTTTAAAAAAGTAAAACTTTGAAAGAAATCATAACAGTCTATGGAATTTAAAGCAGTTGATATTTCAATACGGTCCAACAAAAACCTTCAATGAATGACAAAATAAAAAAAATTCATGATTTAGGTACATAAAAACGGCTGACTTACTAGTGAGACGGGCGTCGCAGTACGGCGGCACGCGCACGCATGCCCTGTCACGGCTCATAGATTTTCCCCGAAAAGACCTTCTGTCCCTATTGGTATGGAAAAGTGCAACCTTATCCTTCCTCCATCTTCTAATGCACCATTCCGGCACATCATGCCTTAGTCCGGCAGCGCGGTTTCCTACTTCCTCAGCATCTTTGATGACTTAAAGCACTTCAATTTTTTCAACTACCGTGAGAGACCACAGCTTTTTGCCCTTGTTCATTTTGGAACAACACTGACCTATGTTGATGCATGCACAAATGTTAATATTCACAGAATTCTCTCAGTTGAGCTTAAGGCAGGTGCATACAGTTGAGTCACTCAAAGTTGTCCCGTGACAGAAAATGAGAGTTAGGGGGGTGGAAAATTTCAGTGCTTGCACTTGTCGCGCGGTCAATTGCTGTCCCCCAATTGCACCCCACACCCTTGCCTTGTCAAACAACAAGTTTTTAATGTTATTAGGCAACTTCGTCCCCGGTAAACAAGCGAGCGAATGATACCCTCCCCTTGATGACTCACGCTAAGCACCAAGGTCACTCAGCTCTCCAGGGACTTGCCTCGGCCACGATACGAGCGGCGCGGTGGTAGGCGAGCGATAGAGTGGCAATGCTGAGTTTTATGTTCCTAATGTTTGACATGGAACACACTCGAACCCAGCCATGATAGACGTGAGCGGTATAGGTGCCGCTCGCCGCCAATCCCAGATATTAAATTTTTCTTGTGCCGTTCTACTCATTCTGTGGCAAAACGTCGGCCGAGAACATTCTGTCTTCTGACAGTATGTACTGCCATTTCAGATTCTGAACTTATCTTAGGTCGAATCACTGCCACGTTTTGTGGCCACTACCGCCCTGCCGCGATATTGCTCTGCAGCCTGCCGCTCATATCGTGACCGAGGCTCGAAGGCTGGCAGATAAAAAATTCGTGTAAGAGGCGCACCCTCATTTTCGGCTGCGATTTCTGGGAAAAAAGGTATCCTCAAGAAATCGAGCAAATATTAGGGCGATCTCGAGCAAACGCACCACTTGCCGGTTAACAGACCACATCCATCAATCTTAAGATGGCAATAGCAATATTTGGATAGAGTAGAGAGGTTACTCCAGATTTTCCTTTGGGATGGGGACAGAGTATATAAAAATTCGCTCTCATTGGTTGAACACCAACCAATGAAGTTTTGAATACTTCGCCCTCCTAACAAGGGGAGTGTCCGATAAACGGGTCGCAGATCTCGATGAAAATTCGTATGCATATAGAACTCAATGCTTTTCACAAATCACTCCACATATGGGCGTATAAATCCAATAGTTAACAAAAATAGCGTTTAAACATATATAGATATTATAAAATCCCTATTTATCAGCCTCCAGCATCGAGGGTGTGGTCCATTGATTAGCGTACGGGGCTGCGGGACAATGTTCGATTCCCGTCTGCGACAAATTTTTCATGCTTACTTTCTTTGTTTTTCCTTCGTGGAATTCTATGTTAAAATCTAATTTTTACTTTTCAATTCAAAGTTTTTTTTTTAACGAGTGGAAATATTTTTTTTGCGAATACCATAGGGCTTATTTTTTTTTCTTTCCCGCGAAATTTCTTTGTTTCCCCATTCTTTCACCACGCAAACTTGATTTGTTCCTTCATTTGCAAGACCTCCTGTTGATATCATAATTATACAATAATGAAAATTTTCTGAAAGTGGTCACTCTCACCATATAAAACATGAGCCTTATAACACTGCCTTTATTTGTACGTCTTTAGATCGTGAAATGGTGATTCGATTACAGAAATTAGTAGATAAGCCGATCACATTTTCCCCTCCGTTTTTCAATGCACAACAAAACAGGAAAACGGGTATCTTTGATCGTGGGTCTTATAAATGAAGGAACAAATGAAGTTTGCATGGTGAAAGAATGGGGAAACGAAGAAATTACGTTGACTTTGCGGGAAAGAAAAAAAAAATAAGCCCAATGGCATTAGCGAAAAAAAATATTTCCACTCATTAAAAAAAAACTTTTGAATAGAAAAGTAAAAATTAAATTTTAACATAGAAGTCCACGAAGGAAAAACAAAGAAAATAAGCATGAAAAAATTTATCGCCGGCGGGAATGAACATGCTCCTTACAGGCAGGTGGAAGGTCTTAGGATAACCGTCCACCTGCCTCTTCCAAAAAAAAATCCGATACCGAAAGGTAATTTGAAACCATTTAAGAGGAAAACATGGAGCTCCTCCCATTCACAGGGTCCTGGGAATGTAACACAAGACGGGAAAGTGATCTGATACGATTTAAAAAGGGAAAATTGAGCTCCATCCTCACCACCTGCACCTTATCAAATGAGGTGGGGTGGATGAGTGAGAGTGGAGAATAGCCCCCCTGATCTGATCTTTTCAGAGTATCTTTCTGTATTGGGTTACGGCTGGCCAGCTGACACTGACTGGTATTCCCCCCTCCCCTCTTGGTGCATTACTCATCCACCCAACTATCACCCATCTGAGCTAATGCGGAGCTTTGGCTTCCCTTACACGTTTCTTATTGTGGGAACCATCAGAGCTGCCGGTTCCCACCATAAGATACGTGTAAACGAGCCTTCACTGAGCCAGAGTGTCAAGTTTCCTTCATGCCCTCAGCTCTGTAGGTCTCCGATGTAAACATTTTCGAAGCCCGGAGCGGAAGGATTAAGACGCGGTACTCTCCGCTGCGGTTCTACTTCCAGCTCATTACGTAAATGTCTATGGAAAAATTACCTGTGAATGAAGAATGCTACTTTTTTTCTCAATAATTCGTTCTAGAGGGGCACTTTTCATGTTTTGGGCCCAAGCGCAGACTTCGATGTACAGAGTTTTCATAGTTAGAGAGGTTCGTTACGGGAGGTTTTTTTGCGTGCATTGTCCATTGGAAGGGTCCGGGACTGGGCCAATGACTTCGAAATAGGGAGTTTTCCTTAAAATTTCGCTGTAAGGGTGTTCGTTGTAAGGGGGTTTTACTGTACATTGTTTCTTGATGTACTATGGACTAAAATTAATAGCTAACATTAACCTTGTCGGCAAAGTATATGCATTTGTAATACAAACTAAATGCATTCCTCCTTAGCTGTCTAACAAAGGATTACGAGAAAGAAAGTTATACTGATATGCAGGTGGCATAATTCTCTTAAGTTAAGGGGCAACAATCAGAAATTATTGAATAAATCATTAGTTATTTAGAATAAAAAATTAATGGAAACATTTTCAGATTTGCCTCCCTTTAATGTTTCTGAATCTGAAATAAAAAAATATGACCTTTTTTGACCATTTTTGTAAAAAAAAACCGTCAGGGAAGGGGTTAAGCATGTATTTTATCCATATTTAACATTGATCACACTCGAAGGGTCACCAGTTGAAGTGTGCCATACACCATCTTTCTTGCCTTCAAATGTCGTAAATGGTGGGATTTGAAAGTGTAAATAGCGGGATGAAAATACATTATAATGATGCAAACATGTTTGGGACTGGGAGAAAATGTTGTAAATCACGGGAAAACGTAAATTCCGGGAACGTAAAAGTGGGGTTTCACTGTATACACCAGTAATTATTTAAGCATCCCAAGATCAACAACACATATGACAATATGTGTCTCACTGGCTCTAACCTAGTGACCAATTTTATACATAAATTCCACTTTAGTCATATCCCCCACATAAGAAATAATGAGGGCTGGATGCACTCAAAGAGGTCTGATTTCCTATTCATTGGATTGGATTATTTATACCACTGAATATGAGTAAGAGACAATGAAAGAAAAAAAGTGGGTGGAGGAAAACCTATAAAGGTACCTACATTAGCACCCAATAAGGTGAAATTATGCTCAATTACAATATTATACTCACATTAGGATACATATGAGATAATGAATAAAGATCCTATTCTTTGAAGATAATATTACCGCTTCCAGATATGGAACACGCTCTAAATTTAAGAAGCCAAATTTCTTATTCCCTCAATGCAGCCACATGATGAAAATTGGAGTTTTATAAACACATGTATCATATCAATACATACACCACAAGATCCCAGGTGAGTATCTGGCTTCACAAGAAATAATTCCTTCATGGTGAGGTTAAAGTAAAGACTATAATTGCACAAAAATAGATTTAATCTGAAGTAATCTGAAGATGATGCACAGCATTGAGGCCATGGTTGTATAATAGATTAAATATGTATATTTCTTGTGGAATTGCAGTGCTTACTTAACCCTTATAAAAGAACCCAGGCTGACAAATCAGATAGTCACCTGAAGATCAAAACTGATAAAAATGGTGGATTCCATTCATATTAGCTATAAAAAATGATTTATTATTGTTAATTCCACATTTAACGCTCAAATTCAAGCTACCAAAAACAAAGAATAATCTATACATTGGGTGAGCCACATTCTGATATTAGTCCATATTACCGTCCTTATGATTACATACATAATTACGGATAATCCAAGAAGCAAACATTTAGTCACATAGAGGACATAACTTTAACAAATTGTGGTAGTAATTAATGGTATGAAAAAATTAATTGCAAAAATTTGAACTTCAACTAACCTGTAAGTCTGTCATCACTGCCACTAACTTCTTGGAATATGATGGAGGCATGTCACATCTCATCTCTAGTATGGTTCTCAACTCTTCAGGAGGAATTTCATCAAAATGCAGCTCAACAAATCTATTACGGAAGGCTCTTGAAAGCATCTGTCATAAGAAAATTAACTAAGGTCAGACAATGATCATTAAGCATCAATGAGTAAATGTCACAACCAGCATGGTGGTAGTGATGGAAAAATCAACTTCGATTAAAATCGAATATTGAGTTTTAAAAGTCAACGATTGAGGAAATCAAGATCGAGCCATGATCTTCGAGTTTCGATCCAAACTTGATTTTTCAATTTCGATCTTGACCATTTCGTTTGATCTCAGCAGCGTGTAGTAGTCAGCTACCCTACTCCCGTGCGCTGAGCACAGGCGAAGAGCACGGGAGGGGGAAAAGGGGTGGTGGGCAGTGGTGAACTGCCTGCAGGTCGAGTCATATGTAGTTGAGTCATATCTAGCGTCGAGTGTGTCGGTCAGACCGAGTTGCCGGCAGCCGGCAAGCCATGTTGTTGTGTGTTGTGTTCGGTCAGTAACCGTTCAGTGTGGTCCTAGTGCATTGGTCGGGGTGCTACTGAGAGTTCTGGGCACTGGAACCACCTTGCCAAGAACATGCCTAGCATTGTGTGGCAGTACTTTCAGCGTGCGTTGCGCGGTAACATGACATTTGTCAAGTGCACTGATTGCGGGGCCGAGCTTAAATACTGTGGCACGACATCAACTCTTCTGAACCATCTGATGGCAGTGCACAAGATGGCGGTTGCAACATCAAAACCACGTGGAGGCAAACGCAGGACAGCAACGACGTCAGCAGGAGTGGAGGACAATGACGACGATGAGGTTGTCGAAGTCCGAGACACCCATGGTAGCCAAAGCCAAAGCGAGAAAAGGGTAAGGTTAGCATTTCCGTAAGTCTGCACATATTAATTTCTGATGAATGGAATTGAGTATTTTGCTGACAGGAGCGAAATTTTGAATGACAAGTAAGAATGAATCGCTAACGATGAGCAAGAGTTTTCGTGGTGGAATAGTCAGTACTGCTTTTGTTCAAAATTGCTTTAATTTTCGATTTAAAACTTTGCAGCTCCAGCGATCTGATCCCGTCGAGTCTCTGCTGATGTCGCCACTTAGATCTCCAGCGATAGTGATACCTCGCCCGGACAGCCGCAGTTCCAACGCCAGCGGCAGTACCAGGACTGCGAGTCCGAGCCCATGTCGATCCCCATCTCCCACACCTTCACCAATGAAGACCTCAAGGACAGGACCCATTGACTGAATGTTTGAGAATGCTGCCGCTTTTTTGAGTAAGCATCTTATTCTGACTTAAAGAAAACGGCGTGGGTGGGTGTGGGTCTATTGCTTATTTTTATTATTTCATTCCGCCACACCTATGAAGTTTCTTTAACACATCTTGCCTTTTCAGCTGGAGGGCATATAGAGAAGGAAGTGAATGCAGCCCTTGCATTCATGATAGTGCATGACAATATGCCCCTCAATACGCTGGAAAAACAGGGATTCAGAATTTACTCCAGGAAACTCAATCGAACTTACAAACCCCCATCAGAGCCCACGTTGACTAAGAACTTAGGGATATGTTACTCTGCATTGAAGGATACCGTCAAACTCTGGCTCAGGGAGGCTAAGTCGTTGTCTCTTTCTTGTGATATTTGGACTCAAAAGGAAACTATGGTCGGTTTTCTGGGTCTCACGGTTCATTTTGCTCAAGGTAAGTGAACAAGTGCAGCGCAAGTCTTTGAGCACCGCGCAGCACTGCCCCATCCCCCGACCCCAGGCCGTGGTGTAGCATCAGCAGCCGGCAGCAGCGCGATATGTAAACGTTGTACTCGGCTTATTTTTCAGGCGAGCATTTCAAATCAATCGACCTTGGTGCCTACGCTATGCCACAAAGGAAGACCATAGAAAATTTGAAGGCTATTTTGACTCATATTATTGAGGAAGATTGGCATATTGACATGAACAAGGTTTCAGTTGTGACGACTGACGGTGGAGCAAATATTAAGGGCGCTGTCATTCAGCTCTTCGGCAAGGAGAGGCAATTGATTTGTTTTGCTTATCAGCTGAACAGCATCGGCCAAACCATGATAGAACTCCACAAGAAGCCGCCTGTGCCGTCGGAGAGAGAGCAGGATGATGGCATCGATGACGATGAGGAAGATGATGTTGATGATCCGGACACGAACGCAGGCGAGGGAGTCGGTGAAGATAGGGACGACGAGGTCCTCGATGAACTGCCACTGAGGTCACTTATTGTGAAGGTGAAAAGAACGGTGTGCTTTTCCCGCAGTAGCGATGTGGCCACCGCAGAACACCAGAAGCTGCAGGCAGATGCAGGGACACCCGCCGACCTACAGTTGAGACTCATACTGGAAGTTAAGCATAGATGGAACTCTTGCTATGACATGCTGGAAAGATTTCCCTCACTGTCAGACATGATCGACACTGTCCTATTTAAACTGTCAAGAGAGAAGACTAAAAAAAGGAAGCCTCTGGCCATGCTATCTGTAGACGAGCTAGAAACGCTAACCAAGGTCAAAAAACTTCTTGGACCATTGGCCCGCGTAACAGCTGAGGTTTCTACTGACAGCAATGTGTCCGTTAGCAAAGTAATCCCTCTGGTACCCTTTCTGAAGGAGGTAAGCAATAATGAATTTGGAATCTCATTTAAAGTACGAAATACGATTTTGTTTTGTCTTAACAATTTTCATAACATTCACAGAAAACACATCAGTTTGATGCAGGAACGCGGGTTAGCAAGCACGTGACGAAAACCCTCACAGACGAGGTGGACAGAAAATTCACTCAAGTCGAGACGCATCCTATTTACTCTTTAGCCATGTTGCTTGATCTGAGATTCAAAGCAGTTGCTTTTGGAAACTCGCTTCATGCCAATGCTGCCAAGAGAAACCTGGGTTAGTTAAGTCCAGCTCCAGTGTACTCTCATCATGAAAAGTTTATTCACAGATATACTCTACGCACTAGGGTCCCTCCCTCCGGTGAGTGACGCACTGGGAGTCTCTTGCGTGTGGGAGTAAGTCTGTGACAAAACTTTTCGGATGATAATACCTACTGTTTATTGCTGTTACTTCGTTTCACCCCCTGATTTTGAAGCAACATGAGATTCATTTTTATAGGTCATAAAATCCAAGATTTCATTACTGAAGCCCGTGCTGCTGCTGACCGAGATGCACAGGCAGGTGACGATCCTGGCCTCCTCTTCGACAATGCCTTTGAACCTGATGACGACGAGGAACAAGATCCGTAGGTGGCGCTTGACAAGCGCGTCCGCATGGCCAACGCCGACCAGGACTGCGTTGGGGGAATGCCAGTAGAAGTTAGGCAATACCCCAACAGGCCACTCTTCGATAGGAAAGTCAACCCCAATCCTCTGAAAGTCTGGGAGGAGATAAAGGGTGAATATCCCAACACGTACCGTTTTGCGATCAGATTGCTGAGTATGGTAACGTCATCCGTCCCATGTGAAAGACTTTTCTCTGAGGCCGGTAAAATTGGAAAGGCACACCCTAGATCATCAAGAAAGCATCTCAATCAGTTGATCTTTCGCAAAAATTTTAGTGAAGCCGAATGGTTCTAAGCGGTGATCCCCAAACTTTAATGTGCGTGCATTTGTAAATTTTTACTACTAATAATTCAAGAATGAATTGTAAGTACATTTTTAGGGATTTTTTATACTACTCAAATATGTATTATGAGTATTTTTTGCATGAATAATAAACATGTTTTTGTACAAACTATTTTTTTCAAAAAAGAACCGTCGATTTTTTTCGAATCGATCTTTTGGTTCATATTTCGATTTTTGTTGAAAAGTGGAGCTTTTCATTTCGATTAAAAATCGATTGCTCAACAAATCGATTTTGACCAACAATTTCCATCACTACGTAGTGGTTGCCCGTTACAGATAAGCAAGCTTAAAATATGAACAGATCTGGTAGAATTGAAGGACATTTCAAAGAGAACCAGCACCTGTAAATATGTACATGGTTTGATAATTTTTTTCTTTTAAGCACTTTAAGTTATTTTTATTGTGTGTTTAAGCATGTTACATGGCTATTAGTCAAAATATTAATAAATTGGCATAATTAGCTTTCTGTTTTTATATTAAAAAACACTTCAAGTTGAAACTATTTAGTGAACTTATTATTACGGTTCATACGATGGCAACAAGGAATTCTAAAAAGGAAAGTGATTCTCAAGCCAACACCAATGTGAATAATGTGAGTGATCAATTGTCTGCAGGAAGTGATGTTTTAAGTTACAGTTGCCGGGTCTCTACTAGATCGAGTAATGGTATAAATAAATCGAAGTCTATGTGACTATGCAGGAACTCAACTCTTTCTGTATTCCTTCTTAATATTCAGTGTATTAGGAACAAGACAATGGAGCTTGAAGCCCTCCTGGACAACTTAAATCCCGATGTTCTGTGTGTGTGTGAGCATTGGCTTATAAATGATGATGCTATTTATTTGTGTGTAAATGGTTATTCAGTAGCCGACATCTTCTGTCGGTCAGATTTTAAAAATGGTGACACTGCGATCCTACTCAAGGATGGCTTGGTTCCTATTACCTTACCTACTGCTCCACCTCCCTTGCTCTCTGAGAAAAACTTTGAATACTCTATGTGCTTTATTAATTATGGCAACTTGGAATGTGTCATTATATGTATCTATCGCTCGCCTCAGGGGGATTTTTATTTGTTTTTAATAAATTTAGATATTCTACTTGAATTTGTATTTAACCAGTATCCTCAAGCACTGCTAATATTGTCTGGTGATTTTAATTGTAACCTACTTCTATCTGACAGTAATCAGAACTCTCTTTTAAACTTACTCAGGTCCTACAACTTAAAAGTATGTAATGTTGATGCCACCCGTGTTACACAGCATTCATCTTCTTTACTAGATACAGTGAAACCTCTACCTAACGAACTCCCGATAAACGAAGAACTCCGATAACGAACAAATGTTATTGGTCCCGCCAAATTCCTATTTAAATGCATTGGTAAATACCTCTAATGAACGAACTCCTGCTCTACGAAAACTCCCGATAAACGAAATGAAAGATTAGCCCTGTATTATAATATTTACCTCTTCTCAACGTATTTTAAAAAAAAGGCTAATTTTGAATATTTTGCGAGGTTTTTGCCGTTTTTGCTGCTTTGAAAGTGACTAGGACCAATCAGAGACTCCGTACAAACAAGCCAATCAGAAAGGTCCTTGTTGTTTATCCAGTTAATTGCATTTCCGGTATTTTTCATCAGTGTTAGCGGCGTGGTTAGTGATTTGGCCGGCGTTCTTGAGTTTTACTGCGGTTCATCATCGTGAGTTTATAATTTCAATCTTTCCGAGTGAAAACTGGTTGCTCTCGAGTGTTACTGCGGTTCAATTTCGTGAGATTGGGATGCAGAATTGGGACTGTCCAAGTGTTAAAAATATTTTTGGTTGGTAATGAAAAGAATGGAACTTATAGGTTGGCAGCGCAAGTCACGCGAAGTGATTTTCATTTCTTTTTTTGTGAACTGGATTGTAATTTGAAATTGTGACAAAAGTGTTATACCAAAATGACCTGGTCACGTGAATAAAATCTCGTTTAAGTTAACCGGACGTTTTTTTCTCTCTCTAAAACTACGGACCTCAACACCGAGAACATACCAATCAGCTGGTAGAATACTTAAATGAATAATTACAATCTTTGCGAGTGAAGCCTGGTTTCTCCGTAAGTGTCAATTATTACGTCTGGTTTTCTACTTATTTTCAAGGTAAGTTCGTAATTTATTCTCCACGCTTTTGCAAAAATTGTTATCCATGCTGGATTTATAAAATGTCAAATGTTGACTTTCATATCGCGGGCTCGAAAATTTCTTTAGTATATTTGAAACACATCTACTGCAATGAAATCTCGTTCAGTGGTCATTTACGTTGTGCGCTTTCCTAAATATTTTTATTGCTGTAATAACATGCATTTTAAAGCATTTTTTGAATTCGAACGTTTCAAATGTGATAATTGTTTTTTTCGCTCGCCGCCATCTTGAAAATAATTCTCGAAAAAAAGTAGCTGGCGGAACGAAAACCAAAATATATCGTGCTGTATTTACAGAGCAGTTCTCAAAAACCTTGAATGCACCGCGGATGTGACCGTGTTAAGTTGAAAGTGGCGGCATAAGAAACTACTATCATTAATTCTAGCGTGTTTGTGATGCATTGGGCGGGAGGTTAAGGACAGGTTACGATTGGCGTCAACGCCTACTTCACCCTCGAGCTGAATACACAGGTTCCAACCCACTACTACAATTATCACAGCAATTACGAGTTGATAATACTCGTACTCGTCCATGTTCTCGCTCTGTTGTACATAGTAAACAAATCAACACATGTTGGCGATCGGCTGCATGTAAACATCTGCATCCAAGCAAAGATGAATGAAGGCGACCAATGGTTACCGACGCACATTCTAGCTGACGGCGATCGTAACAGGATGGAGTCAACGCGAAAACAATTCATGGTTAAAGTTTGACGTTCATGCCAACTATAAATCGGCCTTTAGAAATCGTAGTAAATGGTATAATTAGCAGGACTTGCTGAAAGACCTGTTCGTTGTTATTCCACGGTTTTTTATAAGGCATGGGAGCAGTAAGTATAAAAGTATGCGATCCTCTGTGGAAATGTTCCCTTTAATTGAGTTCTGCAAACCACATTCCCTGAAATTCAAGGTACATACATACGAGAAGTGGATTATTTACGTTGCCCCTGGAGTGATGCAACGTGCAAAACACCTCCGACGAACGAACTCCCGATGAACGAACTGGAAATTTTTCGGTCCCTTGAATTTCGCTAAGTAGAGGTTATACTGTATCACAATTTCAAATATGGATGTTTATGACACGAATTCCGAAGTGATTGTTTCAGACATATCTGATCATTACCCTGTTATGACCTATTTTTCGGTTAAAACCAGTCCTAGATCCCTTCAACATATGACAAGATCTTATTCTGATCTTAATATTGCACATTTTCTTAATTTGTTAGAAACTGAGACATGGTCTGATGTTTATGTAGATTCCCATTTTGATACAATATTTTCAGCATTTTATGATAAGTTCCTTTTTTATTTTAATGCTGCATTTCCTATCTTCTTGAAAAAGTCGATAAGAAAAGACACTAAGAAGAAGTGGATTACAAATGAGATCCGTGCACTTTCCGTTACTATTAAGGACCTTTTTCTTCGGAGTAAATCTCCTAACCATAAAGATCTGGAGCTAGAATATAAATCTCTCAAAAAATCCTATCGATTACTTCTTAATTCTTCCAAACGATCCTATAACAATGATAGATTATTAAAGTGTTCTAATAAATCTCGTGAAATATGGAAGATTATTAATGAAACTAAAAAATTGAATGTTGCCCCATCACATTATCATACAGATTCTCCTGATATATTAGCGACAGAATTTAATAATTATTTTACATCTTTACCTTCTATCAACCAACCTACTAATTTTATTAATCATAGGGATGTCTTAATGCATTCTGCTTCATCATTATTTCTCTCTCCCTGCAGTGAAAACGAACTTAAAACTATAATTGATAGTTGTGGAAATAAATTCAGTGCAGGCATAGATGAAATACCTAATCTTGTCATTAGACTTTGTTTCAACCTTATTAAGGATCCTTTACTGCATCTTATAAATGCCTCCTTTGTTGAAGGCATTTTTCCTTCAGTATTAAAAACTTCTAAAGTTATTCTTTTGTATAAGAAAAAAGGTAGCCCCCATGATTTCAATTCATATCGCCCTATTGCCATCCAAGTTCAGTTTTCTAAAATACTAGAAAAAGCTTACCATAGGCACCTGGTTTCCTATCTTGAATCTATTGGTTTTTTGTCCCCGCATCAACATGGTTTTCGCAAAAACAAGTCAACTTTATCTGCTATTTATGAAGCTATTAATCACCTGCATATTGGTCTTGATGAAAAACTGTTTATTTGTGCTCTATTATTCGATCTTACTAAAGCATTTGACCTTGTTAACCATAGTTTGCTCTCAGAAAAATTAGACTTAGCTGGTGTTAGGGGTTCTTCAAAAAATTGGTTGTTGTCCTATATCCAAGATAGAACTCAGCATGTCATTATTAATAAAGATGGCACTAATTATAAATCTTCCCCTAAAATAATTCACCAAGGTGTCCCCCAGGGGTCCGTTCTTGGCCCCATTTTGTTTCTCATTTACATTAATGATCTACCCGGTGTTCTACAAGGTATTCCAGGCAGTCATCCTATTTTATTTGCTGATGATACCAATGTTATTATTTCTGCAGCTTCTATTCACGACCTTCTTACAAGTTGTACTCTTGTTACCCAAGGAATTCATTCGTGGGCCACGCAAAATTTTCTTAAAATTAATGTCGAAAAGTCACAAGTTATACAGTTTATTCACAAAAACACTCCAACCCAAGTAATAAATATTCCATTTGACGATCAAATTTTGCCTCAGGTAGAGTCAACTAAATTTCTAGGCCTATTTTTAAATTCCCATCTCTATTGGGACTCTCATATAGATATGCTTTTAAAAAAGCTTAATTCTGTCACTTTTCTTATTCGGAATATTCGTCACACTGTATCCATAAATGTCCTCATTTCTCTGTATTATGGTTTATGTTATTCACACATTGTGCAAACTATACTTTTCTGGGGCTCTTCTCCTCAAGCAATTTCTATTTTTAAATTACAAAAGAAAATTGTTCGTTTGATGACTAATTCTAAGTACGATGCCCCAAGTCTTCCTCTTTTTAGGGATCTTAATTTGTTACCTTTACCTTGTATTTATATCTTTACCGTTATTATATTTACAAAAAATAATCTTTCCAATTTTGCTACAAATTCTGATATACACAACCACAGCACTCGCAATGCAAAAAATCTTCACGTCTCATTCACCCGCACTAAGTCTACGTTCAATGGGCCGAGGAATATGGGCCTTATCCTCTACAACAAATTGCCTGTTTATTTTAAAAATATTACGTCTGTTCCCAAATTTAAATTTCAGCTGAAGGACTTCTTGCTTGGGAATATGTTTTTTAGCATAAATGATTATTTATCGTTTTGATAATTTTTCTGATTTTTTCATGATCATAATTTTTTGGCTTTTGTGATAATGTGATTTGTTAATGTTGTGATAATGTGATGGTTTGATTTTTTTTACATGACGTGTCTTATACCAGTACGCAAATTCTTTGTATTTACTGGTCCTTGGACAAATAAATAAAACAAAAAAACAACAAACAAAAAATACTTAGCAAAAAAAATTGCTTGGATAGCCACACCACTTTACCTAGGGGTTTGATAAAATGCACCATTGGCACGCAACTTTAAAACTACACTCCTTCATCTCTAGAATTTGGCATATATGTTTCTCAAAAATCACCTTTGATAATAATATATCTGAATTAATTACTCCTAACCAACTTGGTAGCAAATTTTACAAGAATTTAAATAAATGCATGCATCATAAAGCTCTCCTATTACTATAACTATAAAGGATAACATATGAAGGGTTTAAAATAACCTTTCGGCCACCATAATGTCCTGGAGGGTTCTGGGTGGCAAAGAGCATGAAGTGCGGATGGGCTTGCACAACTTCCTGGGTTTCTGTGATGTAAAGCTCTCGGTTATCATCTAGAACTCTATTTAAAGCTTCTAACACATCAGATGGAGCAAGATTGAGCTCGTCAAGGATGATCCAATATCCCTTCCTCATTGCTTCAACCAATACACCTGTAGAAGTAGAATAAAAATTAATTATCCACATTTTACCAATTATTAAAAATCATGCTGCTCTTGGGTTTATCTGACTGAGTCTAAATTGGCAAAGATTATTAATTAGTTTCCAGTCAAGTTCAACATTTTTACCGGCTAAACATGAAATAAGAAAAAATAGAAAATAACTTACCCTCGGAGAAAATCATCCTTCCAGTCTCTGCATCAGCCGTGTATGCTCCGACATACTCCTGAAGGTCAGTGTGTTCGTGGTTATTCACACGAAGCACTACATTGCCAGTAGATGCAGCCAAAAATTCAATCAAGCTAGTTTTTCCCACTGACGTTTCTCCTTGCAAGAGACAAGGCTGGGTCCCTCTGGAAAGTGACACCACTCTTGCAAGATCTTTCAGATTTTGCCGAACAGATGGAGTTATTATATACCGTTGTGGAGATTGTGGCTCCAGTGAGCCTGTAGAAATCCAATATCCTTCAATGCATACATGTGAACCATGAGGAGTGGGCTCAGGCAGGGCTTTCCTGACAACAGATGACTGCAAAGATAAATTTAAGATAAAACTATGTGAATAATTTTATACCTAAAGGGTACATTGGCACAAAAAATGTAAATGAAAAAATTGGCAACATAGAAAAGCTTAATAAACCAATGATTCATCAGTGGTCGGTGCCAAATTGTAAGATTTTTACACCAATATTGCAGCCAGAATTACATTGCCACTTTCTCAATGCGAGAATAAGAGGTGATTGGCACATAGGTTTCCAGTCAAGTGAATAGTGCTACAAGTGTCAGATATTTGCGCCATGTTAAACTAGTTCTTGTGTTTTTTATAGCTTTGGCAGAGAGATTTTCAAATTTCACAGTTATGATGCCCATTACACTTGTAGCATCATCAATTTTACTCTTTGCCTTCTACAGATTTTAACATTAAACTAACTTTGAGCCAATCACTCTTGTCTTTCACACATTCAACATTAAACGAACTTTGAGCCGATCACCAATTCCATCAATTTTTACGTGAACTTTACCCTACCATTCATGCTGAATAAGAATTACCATACTCAGAAAATAGGTTTGGAAGGAGTTTTCCTACAAAAAATCAAAGCTAATCTTATTCTGTTGAATCATGAGTCCAAGACATAAATAAGCATTTATATAACAATGGCACAATGTTCGACTAACATTTATGATTTCCTGTTCTGCTTGTGGTCAGTACTTTTGAAAACCTTGACTAGAACAAAACACACTTTAGCCCGGAGGGAAGTTTAAAGTCATTAAAATCCATACCAGCCCTACTACTGGAATAAGGTATGGGGTCATACACGGTCAAGACCAGGATGGCACAAAGATGATTATTACAGGGAAATCAGGTTACTTCAATGGAATTTCTCAGTTTGCAGTGACAATCATACACCCTGATTTTCTGAGAAGTTTTCCAGTTTCACTATACCCTGAAATACACCAGATTTCATGGTTCTGTTCTCATCCTGTTACACCATGGTAAATCGCTCTGTTAAGTTCCTGCTTAGTTTTTCTCCCACTCAATGTCTCAGTTCATGTGTCTCTTAGTTCATTGTGAATAAAGAAGTGATTCATTTGCATTCATGATGGTTCGATCTTCTAATGACTATTCCCTTTTCTTCCAGGTAATGTTTTGAGTCTTTTAATCAAGTTCCTGCTTAGTTTTTCTCCCACTCAATGTCTCAGTTCATGTGTCTCTTAGTTCATTGTGAATAAAGAAGTGATTCATTTGCATTCATGATGGTTCGATCTTCTAATGACTATTCCCTTTTCTTCCAGGTAATGTTTTGAGTCTTTTAATCAAGTTCCTGCTTAGTTTTTCTCCCACTCAATGTCTCAGTTCATGTGTCTCTTAGTTCATTGTGAATAAAGAAGTGATTCATTTGCATTCATGATGGTTCGATCTTCTAATGACTATTCCCTTTTCTTCCAGGTAATGTTTTGAGTCTTTTAATCAAGGTGTGTACCAAAGAATTAACCATGAGAGACCCCTGAAACATTTCGTCATACATGGATTTGCAAACCACTAATAAAAAATGCCAAATTATGGAAGATTAATTGAAAATACCCTTTTTAAAGGACATAAATACTTCACCATCTTGTCAACTCTTTGGAGTGAACTGAAACAACCATGACCATATCATATTTAAACTTAGACATTCAACATGCAGTGATAATTGCTAAAGGAACCCAGAACCAGTTTTATATTTCTAATATGTAGCAATACATTAAAACTAATTTATTTCTAATGAATAATTTTGTACAAGGTTGCAAAAATGAGAACAGTATAATTAGCCATACCTTATTTTCACCCTTAAATAATGCCTTAGATATCATGACCTCTACCATCGGGTGAGATAATCTATCAAGTTGGGTCAAAAACCCAAGAGAAAAAGATTCATAGAGTGAACGTATGTATGCTCCACAAGGATTTCTGGCTGCCACAGATAAGGCACGACATAGAGTTCGCAGGCTGAAAATAAAAATAAGCAATCACAAAAAAGCATTCATTACCAGTGTCCAAATAAGAAATGGATGAAAGACTAAACCAAACTACAAGATATATCACATTGAATGATAATCATTGAATGCTTCTTGCATGACGATACTGTACAATCGAAAGTGAACACATGCAACTCCAGTTAGAAATTGGTATATCATAGGAGCTGACCTATAGTGAGGCTTGTGGCCAATGCCATCACATAAGGATACTGCAGCCTCCTTACGCACTTTCAGGTAGAAAGATATTATGCTCTCCAGTACAGAGGAAGGTACAGAATATGTAGACAGGTAGTTTCTAGCAAGCATCATCAGGTCTGTTTTCTCAATCAATTCATCAACATAAAACTCAGTGAACCTGAAATCATAAAGAAAAATACAATTCATATTAAAAATGAGAAAAAATGCACTTTTCCAAATATTAATTTATGATATATTTCAATATGTTAAGGCATCTTAAGATACCAAGGAATATCAGGAATACAGCCATCAGTTATATGACAAATGTATGTTTGGCTCGAATACTTCTGCTATTTTTTTCACCGGACATACAATGCCTTGACTTTATCTTGACATTCTCACAGTCATTTATCCACAAAAGTATGTAGGTATTTTGACAGCAATCATATTATAAACCAATTTTGTTATACATAGCAGTTTTTCCAGTGGTAAGTGATAGGAAGTAACAAACTCATTTTGGTTTAGTACAAATGAACAACTAACGGATCACATGGAGTACAAACGCGATACGGTAGGTGCTAGCCATGGTAGCTCTTCTCTGGGGCCATTCAAGTATTACCTAAGGTGATTTTGGAACATTTTGAACCCTCACCTCCCCCATGTAAGACAATGTAGAATTTCATGAACCCCTCCCCTCTCAATCTTATGTAAGTTGTCATACATTTTTGGAAGCATTCACAAAGATAATAATAATGGCCGATTCCATGTCCAAGTATGCAAAAATTCAACTCACCCCCTCCGGTTTTAATTTTTTTTTACAAAATCATAGGCCCTTCAGATAAACGTAGAAATACGAATTTTTAGTCAGATATCGATAACGATTTTCGATATTTCGCGATTCACAGTAGGCGCGACTCGCAAAACACTAGATCTTCACAAATGCGATGTCTCCAAACTAATGAACGCAAGGAATTTATCACACCTTTTTCTTTAGTTTAGCATAAATTCAGGCGTACCACCATAATCAGTGGTAATCATCAAAAGTAAGATTTTTCATCTGACGATAATTTAATAAGTTGATAAAAATAAGATCTTGGAAGTAGCTTAAATCTTATGTAAGATTGTCTCGGACCCCCTCACCCCCCTACATAAGACAACGTAAGAAAAGCTCAACCCCCCTCCCCACAAAACGTCTTACGTAATACTTGAATGGCCCCTTATGAGTTTTGAACAATTTTACAGTAACAACTGATCTAAAATATATACACAAATTCAAAAATACAGAAGGCTCTTATTGGAACCAATACATTTTAAAGGCAAATAAAGTAGAGAAATGGAAATGAAATATTTAAAATTGAGTACAAGCTCATTGCCTTAAAAATAAAGATCTAAAAATATAACAAACATTTTCAAAACTAGGTAAATGTGGACGAACCTGTTTCTTAATCCTGGAGGAAGATCCTTTTTTCCTACATCAGTAGCAGGGTTCATGCATGCAAATAGGCGGAAATTGGGATGTCTTTCAATTGGAGTTGTGTCACCCCTTTCATGAAGGCACAGAGAGCCTCCCCCAACATCTCCATTGCCTTCCAGCAAACCAGAAAGACACTCTAAAGTCTCACCTGTGGCGAGGTTAATCTCATCCAGTAACACCCACCAACCTATATCATATAAATCATGAAAAAAAATTTCAGTAAAAGAGTTAAAATACATGTGGTGCATGGAATGCTAACTTCAATATCTCAAAAAAGTAGAATCAGAGTTTACAAATAACCTATGCGACACATTTTCAGGCAGAGCTCTGCAAACATAAATTTACCTTCACGCAATGCTTTAACAAGTGACCCTTCTATATATGAGAATACTAAGGCACTATTCTTCAGCTGCAATTCAAGTTTATCAACTTTTTCCAACATATCTAGCCATTCTTCCTTTGTCACGAAATCGCTTCCTTTCTCTTTATTACCCTCACAGGCTCGTTTAACACCTGCCTGTGAGCTGTGTCTCATTAACTTCAAAAGAGTTTTCCAATTACGGTTTTGATAAGAGGTCTGAAATAGAAAGAAGTTGATTAATCTCTCTTTCCACATGCACCATGAGTAATGAACAATTAAAATTGGTTCAAATACAAAGTACACAATCTTGGTCATTTTATACAGTTCTCCCATCTCTAATTCAATTGCCCGAACTACCTACTAATTGACTGTTTGCTCATTCTCCTAATCAAAGCCCCCTAAATAACTACATACTGTATGCAACCACGTTATTAACATCCATGAGAGGTAACACACCTAGTAACATATTAAATTAAATTAAAAAGCAATAATAATTAATTAACTTTTGAATAATGGTTGAAGTCAGGCAATGTTCCATTGGTTGGTTGGTTATTTGGGGAGGCGACCGACAACTTAGATCATTTGCATTATTAAACTTTTTGTTACGGCGCGTTCGGCTGCAGAGTTGCTCCCCCGTGCTGGATTACACACAGGATTTTCACCCCTCCAGTGCTGAATTCTTACGTAGAGAGTGCTTGAGATTTTTGCATCCCTTGCATACCAATGGCAAACGTCCTTTGGACAACAGGAGACTCTCGTCAATGCAAAGGTTTTGAAAAGGGCTTAAGGCAACCGTGAAGGGCTTCCTAAGAGTGTCGACTATGTCCTAATTTTTACCAAATGATCATTTTCATTCATCACATTCATCATCATCGTCACAGAAATGCAACACGGGAAGCAGATTACGGTATCTATTCCATGACATTTCACCAAAATTTGGTCTTCTGATGAGTGAGTCTTTCCAACCAATACACATTGTAGGATAATTTTTTCATCCTTGGTAATGTAACTGCAATGAATAGTAAAGTAACAACAATAACTGCTAAACACCTCTTCATCATCAGTATCTTTCCAACTTTTGATCTATGAATGCTCACTCTATGAAATGTTCTCACTGTTACATTTGTAATAATTATTGGTTTTGTTCACGATAACCTTCATGAGATCCACTGAAAAAAAAAACAAAAGGAAAAAAAAAATCTAGTATTGCAGAATCTTCACTAGCACTTGCCTTCCATCCAGAATCTTAGGGATTTAATCCATGAATTTCCGGATTCAGATCCGTAGAGTGCCATAAGAATTCTGGGAATTTCTCCAATGGTGGTGGTAAATCGCCTTGGTCTGAGCTATATTCAGATTCCGAAGGTGAGCTAAGAAATTATTTTCCTTTAACAGAGGCTTTAATGCCTGATGTAGATGGTTGGGAAGATTTACCTTTTGAAGTGCTTTTCTCTTCCTCCTCAGAGTAATCTTGAGAAAATTGTCAATAAATTCATCACCACTCTCATTTTCCTCCAAAATTTCTCAAACCTTCCATTGTAAAGCTCTTCTTCAAGGACATATTATGTCCTATGTATATATTTCCATGCAGATCTCAAAAAGGATGGTGCAGAATACGGCAATGCTAATCCAAGTGCAAAATAAAGCCTAAGTTACAAGGATGCCTCAAAAACAGCCCAAAATAAAGGATTGGCCAATGTCAAAACAATATAAAAGAGTCCCAAAATGCCTTGAGAAATGTCCAAGATGATGAGCAGGACAATAAACGAAGAAAATACTGCTCGGGTAATCCAAAGAACACCCTACCACCAATCAAAAGCATAGGATGGTAAAATGTCCAGAGATGAATGCCCAAAACAAAGCAGGGGTCTATGCCGGAAGAGAAGTGCAGGAGAGCCCAGAGATATTAAGTATCAACAAAATGTACAGTGGAATTATTTCCAAAGATGAAGTCCAAATAGTATGAGATGGGTCAAAATATGAGCAAGAGGAAACTCAGAAAGTTGAACTCACAATGGCAAGGACAGTAGTAGACTGAAGCATTGAGTAGAAAGACGCATTGAAAAAAAATTAAGGTAAAGAAAGCCATAGAGGCAATAAATCTAGCAGCTGTGGGTAAAACGATCCTCCAGAAGCACAATCACAAAGATAAGGGATAATTATGGACCCTCATTTGCTAAGGATGAGAAGGGGAAAATCTAAGAACTACGTCCTAAGAGAGGGAAATCTCCAAGATCAGCAGGAAAAAGAAAGCAGACAGAGAAGCAGACAGAGAAACAGACAAAGAGAGCGCCCTGTGACAGTCGAGAGAACTTATAAGAATCATGCAGAACCCATAAGAGTTTGTCAGAGCAATCAGCGACATAACACACCTCTCAAAACACTGCAGTGAAAGAAACACTCGCCGGGCGCGTATACTCGTCTTTCACAAGGTGAGAACGTTGGCAGCGGGTGCGTTAACATGCCCAGTGAAAGGGCTAAGGATACGTGGGTAGGTTAGTAAGGAAAAGATTACATGGGGACTGGAGGAAGGGAGGAGAGAAAACCAGCATCGGCATTAGCCTGCTCTTAACAAGAGGTGCCAAGAGCACCAAGGTTTAACGTCCCATCCAACAGACAAGAGAACTAACTACACTTGAAATGCTCTCCACATGCCATCCAAGTAGGTATCAAGATTCCTCAGAAAAATTTCTACCTCCACCAGGATTCAAAACTGGGACCTTGGTATGGAAAGTGATTACTCTAGCCACCACACCAACCTGATCCCTTACACTGTTCCATTTAAAATTGCTTATATTAGAGTATGTACACTGTTCCCACAATATTCTATTTTATAGCTAGAAATGGAAGACAATTGTAACATAAAAATATCAAAGAGAAGTAGCTATAAAAATTAGAGAATAATTTTTTAAAAATTATGACTTGGTAAAGAATATAAAAAACTGAGGAAATAATTTACTCACTGAAATATGCTCCAAAAACTTAACGTTTTGTTTTCTAGAAAATGTTTTCACAAACATAGCTTCAAATTTATTTCTCAGGGGAGCAACAATGATCTTCATATCCACTGGTTTGTACCTAAAATAAATGACAGATTATTTTTCTTTGACTAAGAACATATAAATATAAACCCTAGTATTCAATTAGATAGATGACAACTTTAAACATACCCTCCCAAAAGATCAGCAGTGTCACTTTGTTGGTTCATATTTAGTACAACCAGATGAGTTTGTAGCTGCTTAGACAAGAACTGGACGAGGGAAGTCTTTCCAGTTCCTGTTTCACCCACCAACAACACAGCCTCTCCACGTGCCACACATACACCGACACGCTCTAAAAGCTGGCAAGTTTGGCGGGTGAGAGAAAAACTGCTTTGACTGTCAATACTGTGGATAAAATTTAAAAAATACATTGTTAACTTTATATAAATTACCAGATATTAGCACACAAAATAATGGCTTAAGTATAAGCAGAACTGATACAACAGGATTCAATAATTCCACATTATAGCAAATAAATTTTGAGGAAACTGTCCAACTTTGAGTCACTGCCACACATTAACATGTAACAAGAATACACTTCTGCATACTGCAATTTTTACTCCCTATGACAAATTATGATATTCTTCACATACTACCTACAACTTCCCTTAAAGCAATAACCTGCCTCTTTATCTTCCTATCTATCTTTCCATCCTTCACAAACATTTGGCCTAAGAACACAAAATCATCCCAGTGTTCAATGTCTTCTAGCAAAGGTGATTAAAACACATATCAATACATGAGCAGACCTTTGTGAACACAACAGGCTCTAATAGTGAAGTAACTCAATCCCGGAGAAAGGAGGTGACAATTAAGAGGAAAAGATCCTTTTATTAGAATATGAGTAAAAGATTACCAATCTTCAGATACAAAGGAAAGCAAGAAGTATTATGGGAGCATTCCGTTAGTTATCCACTGATAGCAAGTCCTTAGAGCCTTGTATGTTCTACATATTTAAAAAAATTCCACAGACATGGCTAGTACTAAACAACTTAGGAAATTAAATAACAAGGAAAATATTTCCAAAAAGAGAATATCCTTAGGCCTGGTTTTATAATCTGTGGTTTAATATTTTCTCAGAATGAAAATCAATGTTCATATGTTATCCCATCAATAATGCTCACGTCAACAAACTGACAGTCTCATATGTTATACAAAACCCCAACTCTCAGTTAACATAAAGTTAATGAAAAGGCTGCATCATCTTGTGGTTAATGTTAACCTGAAATTATAAAATCAGTCCTTAAGAGTAGCATTTATTATATGCAGTATGAAAGAGCAACATTTTGATTTAGTAAAATATTAGGCAAAAGAACAGTTTGAAAAGTCTGAAGAAATTTAAGAAAAAGATTCACATTGCTGCAGTAATTAAATTTCCCAGTAATTATTCCCTGAAGAAATAAGTACCTTTTTCACTTATAGCACCAACACTCACCTTGTCTTTACGCGAGCAGGAGCATTGGGATCCACCAAACGCATCATTTTTGCACGTCCAACACATAAATACTCTTGGGTTGAACTTACTGTAGGTTTAATGGTTTGGCAGAGATATTCTGCTTTGGTTCTAATAATCCCAAGACATGCAGCCACATTTGCTGCCAACTCCACTCTGTAGCCTATAATAGATGTGCAAAGCAAGTTTGAAGTACACTGCTTAATGGTTGGTTATTAGGGTAAACCAACAACTAAGATTAGGAGAGGAGGGATATTTGGGGAATGGAAGGAGGGTGGAGAGATTTATCTACCCAGGTGCACTCCATTTCAAACAGCTATCCCAGTGTGCTTCAAATTTAAATACCTAGGTTCAACAGTGTAATGCAACGGAAAGATAGAGAAGAACATCTAGAAATGAATTTTATTGGCATAAAAGAAGTTGAAAGAGCTGACACCGGTCACCTATGATATGAGAGTGCTGACAAAACTCAAGGGTAAAGTGTATAAAAACATGATGAGACCAGTAGGGCCATTACCTAACTCATAACACCCCAATTTCGATGTTACAGAGGGCCCGAGAGGAGCACAATGCCCCTCGCGATCATGTATCGGTTGCTTGCACTTCACCGGCACTTCACAACATCCACCTGTGAAGTTGAACACTTGGTGCAATCATGTAACTGGAAAGAGTACAACAGAATGCCAAAAACAAGGCACTTCATAAGCCTAGCTAGGTGGTAAGTCTTTCATAACACCTAGTAGAAGTGCATATAAGAGCCAGTTGCCTAATATTTCATCTTTTAATGACAGCAGTCACATGCAATAAGTCCTCAGTGAGGCTGTCATCCAAGGAATTTCAAAGGATAATTTTATTTTTGAATAATTTTTTAAGTCTTGTTTGATTTCACGTCAAACGTTCATGCTACTGTGGAAATGTTATTTTAGCACTTCATCTCAATATTCCTTCACGCTGAATTTGGCAGCCGAACACCAACTCTGGTATAACAGCCAAATTTTGCTGTGCGCATAGGTAAATTTTCATTGAAAGTACGATGTTCGTCAAAAATTTGAGGAAGCTGCTACAGTCGCCACGGCAAAAGATGTCCAATGACAGCTCAAAAAGTGAAAGGTGCCTTCGGAGCCACGCGGATCCTAGGGCCAATAGAAGAGCCCCTTCAAATCATCCCCCTGCCGACCCTGATGACGTTGTCGCATGCCTTTCACTTTTAGTCTCTTTATGAATCCTCGTTTGTGAGTTTCTTTTCGGTGACTAGTGCTTCAGTTTTTGGGTGTGCAGTGCACGAATTATTATACTTTCACACTTTTAGAGTGCAGTATAATAATATTTCTATACTTTTCCGCTCCATCGAGTGTGTAGTATAGTTATTCAATCTCTATTATTCAATAGAATGACCGGAAATAAACGTGGTCGTGGGGCTACATTGCACTTGCAAATACGTGAGATGACTGTGAGCATCTATGAATATTTTGAAAAAGAGAACCTCAATGGTGGCCCAATCCTTCCTGTAGCATGAGTTATGGAAAGAGCTGCCCAAGCCTGCAGGGTTAGCTCGAAATCAGTGTCGAGAATCCTGAAAGAGAAGTATGGTGAAACCAATGGCGAGAAGGTGCCGAGTGCTGTACTGCGGACACCTTCGAAGAAGAAGACAGAAAACCTGCCTGGATAATTTCAGCGAGGAAGCCACTAGAAGACATATATATGGATATTACGAGAAGGAGTATCCGACAGTCCAGAAATTATTGCATTCTTTGAAAGAAGCAGATCTTTTCGAAGGTGCTCAAACAATTATCTCCATCGTCTCAGGCTCAAATTTGTGCAAGTTCATTTTATCGTAAATGAAAAGGAGAACTTTGTTATATTCCACCAATTTATTTTCAGACACTACTATTTTCGACGCAGCGGCGTCATCTTCAGGTACAAAGAATAAAAGCAAAAATATGATCTTTACTTAATGACATACTATTTGAAAACCTTTCCCCCCTCCTAGAAGCCTCCCTGACCCTCACGGAAAAAACAGTAGCCCGTAATCCTTCCCCTCCCCCCACTCCCACGGACACCCCACCGCTACCTTAGTCACCAACAACCCTTCAAAACTCAAACCTGCCAACAGTCATCCGCCCCCCCCTTTCTGACGCCCACCACCCACTACTACATTGTATCCACCCGCTACACATTCACTACATTGTATCCTTGAGGTTTTCCACCCCCTTCCACCTACCTTCTTCCTCCCCCACCCCAATGCCTACCCTGCATGGTATATAAAGATCATATTTTTGCTTTTACTCTTTATACCTGAAGATGACGCTGCTGCGTCGAAACTAGTAGTACCTGAAAATAAATTGGTGGAATATAACAAAGTTTTCCTTTTCATTTACGATGTGCTCAAACTAGTTTAAGGATTGTGCTAAAGAGACTGGGTTTCAAGTGGAAACAATTTTCAGGGAACAGGGAAATTTTGATGGAGAAGGGTGATATAGTGGCGTGACGGGGGAGATTCCTTAGAGAAATAAAGGAAGTGAACATTGAGGATGTGGTATGGCTGGATAAAACGTGGGTTAATGCAGGCCATTCAAAAAGTGTCATCTGGACTGATGAAACAACAAAAGGAACCCGGGAAGGGATCCCGGTTGATACTTCTTCACGCCGGAACATCAGAGGGTTTTATCCCGAATTGCACACATTTATTTGAGGCCAATAAAAACTCAGGGGACTATCAACAAGAAATGACAAATGAAACTTTTAAAAATTGGTTCGTTAACCAGCTTCTGCCAAACATCAAAGTGAATAGCACCATTGTTATGGACAACGCTCCTAACCATAGCATTAGAATAAATAAGGGTCCCACCAGAAATTGGCTTAAAAAGGACATCGTCGACTGGCTAAGAGAGAAGGATGTGAAGGCATTGGAGCCGGGGATGAATAAGATGGAACGACTGGCTCTTTCAAAATTTCACCAGCCTCGCTTTCCCATGTACGAAATTGACGAAATCACCAAGGAAAATGGGCATCACATCCTGAGAATCCCGCCATATCACTGTCATTTCAATGCAATTGAAATGATTTGGGCTCAAGTTAAAGGGTATGTAGGTGAGGGAAATAAGGCATTTAAGCTACAAGATGTGAAATTGCTTACGCAGGAAGCCCATTCTTAATGTGAGTGCTCTAAATTGGAAGAATGTTGTCAGAAAAGTTTCGTCCATCATCGATGAGGCCATTCATACTGATGGTATTGTGGAGTGCAGCGTGGAAACTTTGGTAATTAATCCAAATTGCAGCAGTGACAGTAGCTCCGACACTGGAACAACAGGTGACGAATCTGGTCTATCAGAGAACAGGGAAATAATCTCTCCCAGAAAACGGTATGTAATCATAAAAATATCTGTATGTTTAAAAACAAAGATAACATAAGGCAGGAATTTTACTAAGAATGGATTATTCTGCATTCCAGATCAGCACGATGTTCTTCTTCACCAGGGGAGCTTGAAGGAATATACCCTTTAGACTAATTACTGGCAAATCAAAAATAAATGCTGTGTTCCAAGTGAATGAGCAAACATTATGTTATTGCATTTGCATGTAAACTAGCTTGAAATAATACAAATTAAGTTAGAAGCACTTCTTTGTTTACATTTATTCCTTTACGATTGTAGCCATATATAGCGATAATATGAGACTTTTATAAGCAGAGGTAATTCCTAGGTAGAAACGCTCTATGCTATAATGTGGCCTTTTATTTTTTTGTGATTAATTTGCCAATTTTAGCCAACTAATCTAGCAATTCTTCCTAAAAAATTGGATTCCTTAAGGCATCCCTCCCCGTCATCCCCTCGCGTGAACTTGACGCTCTCGCTCACCTCCCATCTGGCAACACTGCCCCCTCCCACTTACTCGGCCGCTCTAGCTGTCATAGGACTTATTTCGCCATGGTAACTGTAAGACAGTCCGGCTAACATTTACCAGTTTGTGTCTCTTTAAATGGGAAAGTGTAGTCTCTTCAGATGGCAAAAATGGTGTGCCGGGGATAGTTTTATTTACAATTATGTTATGTTGTATTGTTGTTTTTGTTACAAAGAGAATCTGTGTACTACGTGTGTAATGTTCAATAGCAGTTTGTGGCAGGCCCATTGCGTGTTGGAATTCTTAATTGTGGTGTAAAGTCACATTTACCTCTTAATATACTATGAGGTGATGATCACTCAAGTGCAGAGTGGGTCCTATGTGCCATGCCATGTGTCATACATATGTGGGTCCTATGTGCCATGCCAAATGGAAGCAAATTTTGCAAGTACACACAAAATTTTAGGTAGAGGATTGAAATGTGATTGCCTTTCCTTTCCTGGTGTTGTGGTGATTCCATTATATATTTTGGCTGCAGTGTTTACTGAGGAGACGAAATGGTAATGCCTTCCATGAAAGCTTTGAAAGTGCTAAAATACAACTATTGTATGCGCAATAAGCCACAATGAAATTAATGTGAAGTTTCCTTACAATTCCGTTTGAACCTGATCCTAACTTTCATAAATGTAATTTTAATGTTATGTAATAATCTTGATATGATATTAAGAGTTGTACCAAAGAGATACATAGTTACCCTAGTTGCACTTAATGTGCTAATAATAAATAATAGCTAATAAAAAAATAAAATTCAAGTACCTGTCAAAGGAAATTAGTGGCTTTTTGCTAGAATTATACCATTTGTACAATGATAAATATTTTTATTTCGCTCAAATCCGTCATAATTCGTCAGTGAGCAGACATACAAATTTGGAAAATGTCATGCCCACGATAATATTACAGTCTGGGATAGAAGTAGTAACTCTGCAATTCCACATGGTAATTGATTTATTGAATTTAAAAAATCTTAAAAAGACACACCACCGGTTCCGTTGCCGTTTGCTGTTTGCATTGCCATTTTTCCAGACCTGAAGATGCTGCTCTGTGGCAAAATCGGTCGTGTGTCTTTTTAAGTTTTTAAAAATTCAATGAATCAATTACCATGTGGAATTGCAAATTTACTTCTTCTATTCCTGATATCTACAAATTCCACCAAGTGAGGTCTGAAACCATCATCTACCTTATTACAGTCTTTAGAGAAAATATTTGCAAACGTAGGAGCTGCTATTCTATCAATGTAAGTTTTCCATGTACTTGGGATGGTGAAGCCTAGAAAAATAATGCATACTCCACACAAGATATACTCTTCCATTCCTGCCTTTCTCTTGACAACACAATGCTCACGTTTACACTTCAGCCTAAATCTTATGTTCCCAAGATCTATAAGAAAGCATTGAGACATCAACAAACATCGTTATCATCTTGCCGTACTGTTTTACGTTTAACACCAGCCAGTAAGGTAGGTTGGAAATCATAATAATAAATGATTCTGCCTAATCATAGGTAGATTAATTGATTTAGCTACGAAAGACCTCTATGTAATCATCTGCCTGCCACTTTTCTCGTACAGATACCATTAATATGCATTGTGGTTTTTCCATATCGAATGTCATAGAGATATTTTAATTTAGAATGCTAAATACCACCATTTATTTAAAATACTGTATGAGTACATTCTTCCTCAGCTGAGTTCCTTCATTGTCTTCTGCTTCTGAAATGTTGTCACATGTTCCTTTTCTCTCCTTCGGATTGGATGGAAACATTCAAACAAGGGACGGGCCGAGTGGACTGTATGAGTACATTCTTCCTCAGCTGAGTTTCTTCATTGTCTTCTGCTTCTGAAACGTTGTCACATGTTCCTTTTCTCTCCTTCGGATTGGATGGAAACATTCAAACAAGGGATGAGCCGAGTGGAATGAATTCGCAAAATATAAGTTTCTCATACTTTTGGTAGCACCCCGATAAAGCCGATGTTGAAAACTTCGCCTGAAGATACATAATTGCACGGGGCAAAGTTTTCAGGAGTTCCAGAGTGCAGTGTTATGAAGCATGGGATTTTACGTAATCGCCCATATGTGGAGTGGGTTGCTGAGCCACTAAGAAGTGTCACACACAGCAAAGGCACATATGCACATGAAATGAAAATGCTGAGATGGATGTGTAGTGCAATAAAGTTAGGTAAAACTCATAAGGAATACATAAGGGGGAATTTAAAAGTTGCACCGATACAAGAAAAAATTAGAGTAGGCTTAGATGGTTTGGACATGTTGGTCATTGTCATATCCTTGTAAGGCAAGGCATGGGTGGAGTGAATGTTTTCAGAAGAAGTGAAAGGAATGGGAACACATGATCACTATACAGAAGTACATTAGCTGAGCCATTCATGATTCCCAAATGTTTTCAAAAGTTCAACTTAGGCCCTTTGTCCATACAATGTAAAATAACAAGTTCAATCTTACGTAGAGACTAACAAACACATTTTGAAAAAAAAACAGACGTTGTCATCATAACAATAAATACAACATATTTCCACAGTCATGACTCCACCTCTATTGTACATACATTTATTAGTTAACTTTGACATTACATATTCACAGATACAGGCAGTCTCCGAGTTACGTAAGCCTCGACTTACGTAAGTGGCAACCTTGCCCCAAAAAAAGACTAGAATTACGAAAGTTGCAGATTTGGAAGGATGGTTGCCTACTTTCAAGGAGCGCATGTGCCAATAATGTTAATCCCCATATTTCTCTGAATAGACCGTAACCTTGAGAGCACGGACTCAGTTTGGAGTAATTTTAGACTTCCGTAAATTTCAACTAACGCCGCTAGTGTCGGAACGCTTCTATTATGTAACTCGGGGACTGCCTGTACTGTATGGATAAAATTTTAATGACCAAAAATATAAAGAACAGACTTACTTGGATCACTTGTACTACAACAAAAAACATCCACAGCATTGGCAAGGACATTCAGGGAAGAATCTTGAGATGACACATCATATCCTGGGACTATGCGTGCACACCATTTGATCAAGTCTCTGGAATTATGAAATTTAAAAAATAGTAGTCTTTTAAAGAAGACAAAGTAATCGGATAAAATATTAGATTTACTAATAATGAATATGTTGTACTTCATAGTTTAAGGTGGGACAAACATTACAGCTAAATTAAAAAGGGAATGCAGAAAGTATTTTTTTCATGATTTCCCATAAATTTTATTGGACCTAAAAGGACTAGTGCACTAGAAGAGTGTAATTTCACAGTGAATGTACAGTAAAGGCCAAATGGACTTATGAAATATGCCATATACATCAACAAATCTTTTTATTCAGCAATATAATTTGTATTTAACTACCATTTAACACTTGTAATAAGCTAACCACTTGTTACTAACAACTACTTCAAGAAGTAAATGCAATATTCTTGACAGCATAGACATAAATAAAATGCAGGTCATTTATACTAAAACTACCCCCACCCCGCATACCTTAGCTTTAATATGTAAATGATTTCTAATACATGATTCATTTTGCTATCGAAATGGTGCTTTTGAAATAAAACATGTTTCTTTGAGATTGATTAGTTTATTTTTAACCACATTTACCTTGTAGATGTAAGCCTACCACCTAGCAGACGAGGCTGAACTGACTTTTCACTTTCACTTCCTTTGGTGTCACTCTCACTTCCCACCTCTTCCACAGTATGATCAATTGGGAGTGAAGTGTGGTGCCTTCCAGCAGAGAATTGCAGAAATGCATTCATGACACGTGGAGAGATTGTCTTAAGTACAGGATACTATAAAGATAAGAGGAGAGGATTTGAATCAAGCACAAAACTGAAACAATTGAAAAATTACTAAAATATGAATATCCAATGCCCGTAATTAGAAAATAAATGGAAAGTTCAAAGTTTCATAATTCACTATAAGAACTATAATGATATTCCACTATTTCAACATACCAATTAAAAAAAAATATAAAATGCTAAACAAGTTCGGTTCCTTAGAAAGTATTCATTCATCAAAAATTCAATCAAAAAATCAAAAATAGAATAACCACATTGCCACACCACCTGCATTAGTTCTAAAACCTAGGATTAGTTTTTCCCTCAATGGAAAGTTACATGTCTGTAGGCTTCCTTATTGACATGACAATAAGGAAGGTTTCCTTATTTCAAAGTCTGAGCGGCAGGGATATGGATTCTAATAGATGCTTAAAATTTTACAACATCACTGGAGGACTTTGAGGTGAAAAAATTGCAATCGAGTAGACCCTCACTCCACGGTGTTATTCCATTGCACAGGATCGTTCGTAATGTGAATTCCATTGTAAAGTATTACAGGACGAGGGATCGGTTTGACTACACCAACACCAGTGCATTCAGTGGTATATAATATGTAGGTACCAAATATGATGGAATCAAATTATTTAAAATGTTATTTAACCAATATTTAAACTTTAATTAGATGTAAATTCTCAGCACATCGAATTTCATGGCATGAATACACAAGATGCACCTCACCCCCCACACTCACTGTCTAACTGCAGGCCAATCTCAGTGACTTAATACTTCAGGGTTGCTACAGACCAGAAATTATAAAATTCTAGTACTTTTCCAGGTTTTCCAGGCAAAAAATTTTCATTTTTCTAGGTTACAATATTCATTCTATCGTAAGTGGGTATTTTAAAGAAAGAGCGAGTATAGGAGGAAACACATTAATGCATTCACACTATATAGTGATAACAATGTGCATTATAGTGAAATACCTACATGAAAAATTGGTTGGTTTTGAATATTTTATTAAACAAAAATCCAAAGGTAATCAATAGGTTATGACCACTAAGCACTACACCTCAGCCCCTGCATATCTACCAATAGCAGAAGTGGCAAAAGTTCAAGGAGAGCATATTTTTTCATGTTCTCTCTAGCCAAGGCCGAAACTTGAAGGCGAGATAAAAAAGATATCCTTCAATAAAAGATTCTCCTGTCTATAAACCCATGATATAAAAATCATGGCAGTTGTGGTTTTCTAATGACTACATAAACTCATGAACAATGTTGTTTACGAGTAAATCGTTCAAGTTGATGTTTCTTAATGGAATTTCAAGTAATTTTTAGGTACAAAATGAACAGTTGACATGAAGATTATGCAGAAATGCTTCATTTATGATGCCCCTCGATATTAAGTACTCGATTGTATTTCAAAGTCTCAGTGGCCGGGAGATGAAATCCAATCATATCGGCTGCTATACCACTAGCGCATGCTTGAACTTAGGTGGAAAAGGAGAATTTTTCCTCATGTTGATTCATGTATTTTACTTCAAGTAGATCCCCTTTCAAGGGCCGTTAATTGTACTAATGTTTACTTCCCCACGGTGCTTGAAATTTCCTTAAATGATAGAGGCCGCAAATTTAGAATTGTAAAATAATAAAAAAAATAGTATTTGGTCATGTTCACATTTCAGGAATACTCTCTACAAAATGCTTTTCCGCTAAGGTACAGAATAATCAAGTTTCTGAACCATGTGGTAGAAAGAAGTGATTACATATTTCACTAAGTCAGCAGTTTTTTATACTCAATATTTTCTACTTCAAGGATGGTAGCTTTTTAGTAGGTAGTTTGTTGAATAGAAAATAATAACAACAATGTTATTGGAATAATTTCAAATTAAATTAAATTATCTTCATTTTCCCGAAGATCTGGTACATAAATATGAACAAGATATAGGTCACTCCATATTCATACATACATATTTACATATATTATGCAAACATAAATGTTTGAACACAGAGCATCATGGAGGTATTCCTCAATGGAATAGAACAAATGATTTTGTAAATATCTTTTCAATACAAATTTGAAAGCATTGATGTTCTTTATTTCTTTTACACACAGTGGCAATTTATTGAAAAAGTTTATGCCCATTTCTTTGGGCCTCATTTCGGCTACTTTTGTTCGTACATAATTGAAGTGGATGTCATTTTTTGTCCTTGTGTCGTGATGGTGGAAAACACAATTTACATCAAAATTACCAATGTAATTCTTCACATGCATAATAGCCAAAAATATATAAATACATGGTATGGGAAGAAGGTTCAGGCCTTTAAATATTGAAACTGATGATATCAGGCCTGACCTCGTGGAAATTATGGATATCCATGATGAGAAAACCACCTTTGTTATTTCCACAAAACTTTATTACGCTGGCACGATGCGTGTTTCACCACACTGTGGCATACTCATGTGCATTTAGCAGTAGGTTGGGTGGGAATATATAGCCTGGGCTTATGCTGAGGAAAGGAGGGGTGGGTGGGGAAGGGGGAGGGGAGAGGATTTCCGTTTAGTTTAAAAATGAGTACCAAAGAGGCTATGGGTTTCTCAGAAGACTGCTAGGCGACTCCGATGGCTGGGGGAAGGGGAGTGGTGGAGTGTTTAGAGGGGGTTATTAGGGGTGTCAGGGGGAGTTGCAAGGGGGGGGAGGGTGTGAGAAGAGGTGCATGGTGTAGGAGGTTTTGGGGACCAAGCACTTTAAAAACCACCGTGACCACCCTCTCAAGGCAGTTTTACACGGCGAATGATCTTGCACATGATCATTCGAGTATTAATTCGCAAATTAATTTCAATGATGACCTGAAAAGTTCCCATTTTACACGGCGCATGAATTCAGTGAATTTTCTGCGCAGACTGAGTGCACATTGGTAGATCCATCAATTGTATATATCAATTACGGGAGATTTCCGACCAACATAGCTGGTTCGACAGATGTAGCAGATGGAGTTTTGTTTAGATCATGAATATTATAGATACTTGGATATTCGCTTACATTATTATTAGGTTTAGATATTCGTTTAAATTATTCACTTAACACTGAGTAACTGCAAAAGTTTAGTGAGTGACGTTATACTATTGAAGATGGACCGCTGAGACAATTTTAGCTGCTGTAGTGTTTATATAGGCCGTTTTACATGATGAATGATTTTAGCACAAACGTATGCACTACGTGATATTGTAAGTTTGTCTCAACGAAATAGGAGCAGGTTCTATTTTCCGTTCAGGCATTGAGACATTTGCACAAGCGTTCAGACAAGTTGCCGTTTTACACGATACATTTTGCCTCATGCAAGAGTTCACAGAAGAGTTTGTACCAGTTTGTATAAATAAACATACCGTGTAAAACGGCCTTGCGGCAGCCAGAATTTTGTCACAATCAATATTTTATAATAAGGGTTTAATTCTGCAAATTGAAGTGAACTCACTATCAAAACAACGAAGATGGTCACCCAATATGAATATCACGGTTACATCAAAATTAAATAATTGCGATATAAAATGACATGTGGTGCTTTCAGCAGGTCTGATTACGATCTGGACGAAATGTTTAATGTTTTTTAAACGTTTTGAAAAAAACGCATTCTTTGGATTATGAATTTATAACGATATGTTAATAAATGTTTGCAAAGGAATGTAGGAAAACGATCAAAACATTTTTCCCATACGGAGGGGTTCAAGGCAGCTGACACCACTCGTTGTTCCCATTGGGAGTCGGACACGCTACCCACTCGTCCATTGATGTCTTGTTGAGGGTAGAGCATTTTTACAAATATATACCTGATATATTCAGTCCGTGGTGATGAATGAATGATATACTATGAATACAAGAATGATTATTTCAATAAACAGGTCCATAGAGAGATCATTGCACTAAGATCTGTTCTGCGTTTCTGCATTTGGCAGTGTCTTTAGCCTAAAACTTTGATGAAAGCTGTAGAGTAGATCATTGATATCATTACGAACATTTTTCTGCCGTCCATCCTGAAGTCAAAATAGTACCAGACTTGTTGTACTCGTAATCATTGAAGCATTTGATAAGGGATATAAACTTGAGTCAGACGATAAGAAATGCATATTGAAAAACGTGAAAAATGAAGTGTGCGCACAGGCTATTCGAACTGGTAAGCTGTATGTAATGGATTTTCAAATCAACAGACAATCAATGTCATATCTGGCAAGGAAATTAGAAACTTTGAAAGAGTGACATGATAGATTTTGCCACCAAAATTATACCTATGAGGAATAATTATTGAAGAAAAATAAAATCCCATAAATGGAAGACAGTGTGAAATTTTGCAGTTCTTGTGTTGAAGGGAAATATGCAAAAAGAAAATTTACTCCAAGCAGTAGTAGCTCTAAAAGCATGAACTGATACATGCAGATTTATGTGGACCTATGGAGACAGAGTCAGTTGGAGGAAGCAGATATTGTCTTCTATTGAAAGTAGGGGTGTGCGGGTAGTACTTTTTCATTTCGGGTCGGGTTCGGATTCGGGTAGTGAAATATCTGCAGGCATCGGGTAATTTTCGGGTTCGGGTAGTAGAGGTATCCAGATTCGTGGGTGCTGGATTTTTAAGGAAAATGGATGTTTCGATGGCAAGACAAAAATTACAGTAAATGCTTGCCTTGTAAAGACCTGAGAGTAGGAAAATCATTGTTTTAGCACCAAGTAGTGCAACCCAAAAGGTTCCAAAGTAAAATTCCACCCAGTAGCTTATGCTTTTTCACAATAAAATATAACTAGGATCGGCAGGTTAGCTGGGACACACCTGTGAACAAGATAATGTGATCTTTAGCTCTTGTGGATTTATAAAGCAAATACTTACTTTAATATTTTTTTTCACAATTTCCCTGACTTCTCCAGGTTTTCCAGGTCTGTAGCAACCCTGTACTTAAACACATTTTCAAGCAATGAGAAGAGAATGTGGAATAGAAATTATTCAACTCTCATTATACCTCTGCTTACTACGCGGCAATGGCAATTAGGCATCTTTCTTTCAGTCTCACACCATCATTTCTACATCACATTTAACTCAATGATACCTGAAGAAACACATACGTAGATAGTGGTGTTGCAAGCTTATTAAAATTATGTACGCAAAATATGGCATTGAGTTATGATAGAAACAGGATAAGTATGAGTGAGAAGTAGCTTATAGTAATACATAAATAACAGATAGATCAGTCAGTAACCTTTCCACAAAAAACAATTTACGTGCACATTGCTGTCATCGCACACCTCTCTTCCACTTCCAAAGGCCTTCTTTCACCTAATGCCAAACCAGCAGCATTGTTATCATTCTCCTACATAAGGGCATCACTTGGAGATTGAATAGCTTAATAAAAATAGAGATAGCAGCTGAGGGGAGAACCTTCACTCAAAGCCCCTTATTCAGAACAGCTGTTCCAAGAAAACGGCTATGATTGAAGGTCAGCTAGCAGACCTGACTCTTTAGGGCTGGGAGAATAATTGGGGATTGGTTGTTTACTTAGGGACTCACAACCTTCTTAGAGGCATCCACACACCTAGTAAAGAAAAACACATAAAAAGAACACTGAGGACATAAAAGTGCTATCGTCCACTCCAGACAAGACACTTGAAGATATTCACACCATAGTAGAGCGCATCAGCAACCTAGATGGCAGTGCGATGCAGATCCTCTTGGTATCTCGGTACGAAGTCATTCGTGGCATGAATTTCAATTCAAATTCAGCTAAGCCATTAAAGTACGTCCCAATTATTTACCGAGAAATCATACGATATAATTCAACTCATTTCATTGATGTGATTAACTATCTCACGCCAGCTATATCCAAAAAGGAATCATATCACTTTGTTGGTAGGTAATGCACTCTTACAATAAGTTACTCTTTGGTGGAAGTTCTCATATTTTTACAAGGTGGTCAACAAAATGATGTCTCTATAATGGCTAATGAAAGCCTTAATCTGAATTATCATAGATGTGATCATGACTATGTAAGGAATGTAGCATTACTCATTGGTGCTGATTGGTGACAGCGCTCATCAATGCAACATTTGCTCAATTTGCTTTAATCACGTGAACAGTTCATAATTACGTGTATCAATAAATATATAAATGTTGATATGATAAAAAAATACAGACCGTTAACAAATAAGGCTTAGAATGCTGACTGAATAACGAATTATGGGTGCAAAAGATCATCCAAATGGGAAATTTTCAGAGGGGAAATGTAATAGGAAAAAAGGTCGTATGCAAAATCAGCACCCTTAAAAATTCCTAGCAAGCAGATCGCTAAGTGAATCCATCCTAAAGTGAACCCATCATAAAGCTGGGGTTCACTGTACATATTTTAATATATAAACATATATATTTTTCGTGAAATAAGCTTCTCAATTAAAGTATTTGATGTATAATTCCTGAAGGGCTATTCCAAAAAATAAGTTGGTTTGTCCCACACAAATCACGGCCTCCAGCAATTCAGAATTGTGCACTATATTTAATTAATCCTGAACTTCTCGCTGTTAGCTGAGAAACCACTACTTTTAGTTTAGTGACTTGCCATGGCTACGCTACTTCATGGCACACACATTTAGCCATACTTAAATACAGTAGAATCCTGATTTAAGGTTTTTCAGGGGGGACAAAATTTAAAACACTAAATGCGGAAAAACACTAAATGAGGACTTGTCATTTTTTTGAGGGTTTAGGGTCTGTAATGATTAGAATAGCTTTTTGTACGAAAAGGAAACATAATTTCAAGTCAATAAAAGGGGTCACATACAACAATAAAATTTTTTAATTAGTTTTATATGCTCTTCCCAAAGAAGGTTGGATTCAGTGACAAAACGAAAATAAATGAAAAATGAACCAAAAATGAAAATGCCTTAACAAAAAATACAATGCATTAGCCTTCTGACAACTTTGGAATTTATTATCAATTTTAAAACTTTTAGGAGAGACTAATTATATTTCTGAACAGCTACTTTTTAAAAAAATCTGAAATTTTACTCTGCTTATTTTTTTTACTGTAACTAAGAAGTAGCTCATTTTCCAGTTTTGAAACCATCACTAAAGTAGATTGATTGTTTTCAATGGATGAAAAGTATGATTTCAATTTTTCAAGTCCAACCACAGCCTCCGAAAAGGTAGCCACTGTCGGCAGTTCCTCATCCTCATTCTCACTGCAGTTAGAATCTGTTTCATTTGATGTACCACACCATTCCCATATTGAAACAATGCTACTGGTCTGCAGGTCATCATCACATTCAAAAAAATCACTGAACGATATTTCTGAATTCAAAGAGTTTTTATTTAAATAGTATTTGTGTAATACATTGTATTTTTAAATCTGTTACGCAACGAAATAAACCCTTACTACCGACCATCCAACCCTAACTCATAAATGCTGTAATTTGAACCTTCAGACAAAACACATTGTAATTCAACCCTCCCGCCTTTTTTTGTGTGGCCGTAACTTAATAATGACATGAAGCTAACCTCGGTGTTTTCTGGGGTTAATTTTATTGTCTTTGTCACTGCGGCACCTAATAGATGTTGGAAATTTTCCTAAGAAAAATGGAGTTAAGGAAAATTCCCACTGGGAATGTTAGTGTGGACAGTTAACAACGTTAAAAATTCCATTTTTACGCATTTCTCAGTGGTCTCGAAGCATTTTTACACCCATTTTATTCTGTAAAAGTGAGGTGTAGGCTATGTACTCGAAAAATCATCATTAAAGACGAGCGAAAGACAGACATTTCATTTTGCAAAATATCGATACTTTCCGATTATGAGAATATTACTGATGGTACAACATTATGAGAATCCCTTATTTAGCAGTCAATTTTGATTTGTAGCTCCGAGAAATTAAGCTGCTGTTGCGCATGCAAGTTTCTCTCATGGTGCGCAGTTCGACATTCATTTTTTCTACACAGCTCCCGGGAAAATTATGACGATTTCAACTGCGTAATATGCCATATCATCATTGGGTTAAACCTACTATCGGGGAAAATGCGGTTTTACATTTATGTATGTATTACCAAGAGCACACATTATCTTAATGTTCGTATGTTCATTAATGCTGGTGATAGTCATCACTGATGTATGGATAATCATTTGCATGAATCGTCATGAATAAACCTTAAATCGGGTAAAAAACCTTGTGCGGGAAAATTTTTTACAACCTAGAATGCGGAAAAACACAGAATGCGGAGACGCTAAATTAGGACAATTTTTACATTGTTTTTATAGGGAATGGATCGGGACTTCAAAAAATAAACGTTAAATGCGGAAAAACGTTAAATGCGAAGACATTAAATCCGGATCCGACTGTATAATGCTTAATTGCTTATTCTTGGGCTGTAAGGTGTAAGAAACTTCATTAAAATTCTTTACTATGCACACATATCTATTGACCATGTCTGATCTGAGCAATGCCTGAGGAGTGAATCGACGGCAAAAAACTTTATCGGCTGTAGAAAAAGTATAAATTTATCCTCACCAGCCTCCTGAAACCAACGTGGATGAAGCAGACTAAACTGCTCCATTGAAATAAAACTTAATTTCCTAACTCCCGACGATAGCATAAAAAATAATGAAACAACTGATCATCAATCGCATCAATCAATTGGCCATGGCATGGAGTGTTGCGTCATGGAAATTTTTCGTCGTTTTCATTTTTATTTCGGTATGCTCAAATTGAACTCATTATATTAATATATTTTTTATAAAAATTATTATTTGCGAATTAAAGCTTCTGGGGTGTCCAAACGGGTGAAAGTTTCCATTTTTTCCGGCGTTTCGATGTCCGACGATGCTCCTGTCATCAGGCGCATCAAAAGATTTGCCGGAAACTTCCAACAATTTACGAAGTTAAAACCAGATTTTTATAATCATTTTTATGCACATTTGTATGCATAGAAACAGTAAAAGAATGATATCATAGAAGTATCGCTAACCGGACTGAAAATGCCTTGCATAAAAAAAGACATTTCATGAAACACCTGCAATCTAGAAAACCTGTAATCCAGCATCACCTAGGTCCCAGGGGTTCTGGATTAAAGATGCTTGACTGTACTTTTAGCTAACCCAAGCTGATAACCAATATCTGTGATCTTTTCATGTTTTTCAAGATGTTCTATTATGTCTAACTTCAGTTCAAGTAATACTGTCTTTCTTTGTCTCTTCATTAGAACTCTCTGTATAACTGAGCAGGGTAGACTTTGCAGATGGAATATGCATTCTTTGAACACACAACATAATTTAAATTTTAAAAAATGCTATAAATGCCGAACTATGAAATTATCTTGATCCACCGACTGCATTTAAGCAAAAATACATATGGAAAACTTGCATAAAATGTGAGTAACCAGAGCAAAGAGACTTTACAATAGCCTAATTAGGTTTTCCAGTCATGTAAGAGTACCTTCTTTGGCTCAACAAAGTAAAATCATAGACTTGGAAAGTATACTTACCATTGCTTTGATGACTTGCACTAATTCCTGGTGTGAAAGAGGTTCCATGCACACCTTGACCCACAGCTTTTCCATTGGATTGATACCACCTACTTGCTGCCTGTGCATTCCTCCAACATTTCCTTGAATCAACCTGTACATTAACGAATAACTGTATCAAAACTCAGCACTCGAGAGAGAGACTCGTTAATTTTCACAAGGTATAAAGTACACAGATTTAATGGGTCTATTGTCTTGGAAAAGCCTACATTACCATAAATATTAACCATGGGAACACATACGCATAGACCTTTAAGTACTCATTTTCATCATTTTACGCACTCGTAGGGCTTTACGTCCTCATTTTAATAAAGACAGTGGAATTCAAAGAAATGCAAAACTAGCCGCACAGTAACTTTCTCAGAGTCATCAGGTTGTGATCACATAGATGTATGAAATTTACAGATAAAGAAAAGAAAGTCAGGGAGAAATTCTTAAAATAAATAAAAATGAAGGAGAATTAACGTAGTTTCCAAGGAGGTAGCAATTTTAAAGATTTTTCCCAGTTATCATAAATATCAAGGAATAGTGGCCACCCTAATATAATACACGAAAAACCAACCAACGTGTCGTTCACTGAAGAACTGATACAATGCAAGAAAAAGGACTCGTTCATAAAAGTTTACCTTTGAGTAGTGAAGAGCTGAAAACCTGGGGAAGCAGCTACTGAGTCCCTATAACCAGGCACTGAAATACACCCAGTCTCCAACAGCGATGCAAGTATAGTGATGACATCTGTTGGAGCTGAATCAATATCTTCCAGAAGAATCCAATGACCACCAATCAGAGCCTGTAATCAATCACTTCATGAATGAAAATTGCAGTTAGCATTTAAAATGATAGGCATTTGGTAAAAGTAAACAAAATGGCCACGCAAGGATACGATCAATTTAATGAATAGGTAAGCAACTTTTTGAACTGTCCCTTAAAATATTGCTAATCAAGGGAAAATGTTTTCAACTTTCAACAATTTGCAGTCATCATTTTACATAAATGACATTTCTTGAGAAACCCATGATGCTGGACAAAAGAAAACTAAAAAGTTATAAATACTACAACTCTTCAAATTTTTTATCATCACATAAAATAAATTTTCTCAAACTAAATTTAATGCAAATGGCCTTACCTGAGTCAGAACGCCTGGCTGCCAAATGAATTCCCCTGGTATTTCAGTGCAGCGATAGGTTCCCAGAAGCATTTTGCTATCAGTTTGATCACCTAACTGTACTTTGATGAAATTTGGAGACTTACAGCAACCTGTATGGTAAACATACAGTAAGAATCATAATGTAAGGGAAAGATTAAAGAAAGAAAATTATAGTGGAACTCTTTCCATGGGTAATTAGTAGAACACACTTAACTAATTCTAATATTCACTTAGAACAATACTCAGCTAAAAACAAGTACAAAAAACGAAAGGTACAATACAGTGCAAGATTTCTACTTCTATATGAAAAGAGGAGCCGTCCAATTAATGAACCACTCTCAAGAAAATTATTTATTTGAGCTGAATATGTTTAAGGAGTCACAATTTTTTACAGAGAAAATGTTTCTCAAGTCAGCATTTTCCATCTTCGGCACAGACAAATTTATGTGCACCAGATACTAAACTACTCTTGATGAATGGGTACTATCCTGATTTCCATCATTATTCTAATTAACACAACTCACCAGTAACTAAAGCAAGATGTTCAACAAGTGCAGTCTTTCCACAACCCACTGGTCCTTCAAGACACACTGCTTTTCCTGCAGCGACAGCCAATGCCAGGCTTCTCAGATTTGTTAACGTTGACGGCACTAAAACCAGATTTCCAGTCCCTACCTGTGCATTCAAAATGAGAAAAATTAGTTATCTTTTTTATTTCAATTTTTTTTCAAAGCAGCAGAAATCACACAGCTTTTTGCACCCATTTTTAGCATGGTTCACACTAAATAAACAATCTAATACTGAAGGGACAATTAATGCAAAAAGCAGTGATACTTAAGTCATCATTTCATCCGATAGCTTTTGAATCATCCAGAAAACTTATATGCAAGATGGTTGAAGGGTTGATTTGTGGAATTTCGACATGATGTAATAATTAAAACTTTGTAATATTCCACACTTTGTGATGAAATGTATTCCATATCATTTTGAACACAATTCGAAAAAATAAATATTAAATTTACATCATCCTACAAAACAGGGAGGTGTTCGATCTAGAATGAATTTTTGGATTTTGAATATAAATAAATCAAAAGTATCCAAGGAATACAATACAAAATAACAAACAATAAATACCTGTGTTGAGTCAAAAATAGGGAGTAAAATTCCAGCAACAGAAATCACATATGGGGACTTTATGCTTATTAGCTCATCAGTGACTCCATCTGATACACCTGAAACATTCAATATAAATAATGCATCAACTCAACAACCCAAACACTTCCCATTTCAATGTACATAAATACAAAAACAGAAAATGTAGACGACCTCAGTTCTAACTAACCAACAAACATAAGACAGGAGAATCATTAACAAAGAAACAAAGTCAGCACATAAGTACTACTGAAAGAAACGGTGATTTATCACTACTTGATCAAAAAATGATAAAAAAATAAAAGTTTACTGATGATGAGCATTATAGTTCATTTTAGAGAGTATTTCAAATAACTATAGTTCACATATTAGAACCATTCACTGTTGTGTTGGTTGCCAACAAGTGAGGGTAAAAAACATGCCATATATTTTAAATAGAAATGGGTATAATAATAATAATTCTTTATTGTTCTGTTGGTCCAGCAAGAGACATAGAACATGGTCAAAGATAACAAGGAAATATATACCCTTATATAATGCAAATTACAAATTATCACTCGTAAATTCATCCATATTGTAATAGCACGTATGTAACAGCAGCTTCTTAACTCTTCGAGTGCCACCGACTTTTTGGTGGGTACTCCCGGAAGTGCCATGGGTATTTTGCTAATTTTGTAGGCTTCTTTAAAAAAATCATTATTTGTTTATGAATAACTATTTTTACATGATTTTTTTCTGAATTTGAAAGAAAATACGTTTTTGCTAATGAACATGTAAAAAAATCTGCTGTTTTAGTCATTGATATTTAATTATTATAGTTTAATTTCAAATTTACAAGATTGAATAATTTTATTTTTCACTTTTGACCAAAAAAATGAGAAATAAAATCAAATTTTAAAACTTAAAACATTGAAGAATATAAAATATCATTATTTTTCCAGGAAATGATTATATAATGACCAATGAAATTGCACAAATTTTCAATAAATATTCCATTAATTTTCACAATGTCAATTGCATAAAATTCAGGGGAGATTATCAAAATTATTGGAGATGTATACGGTAAAACGTTTCCAAGACAAGGGAACAATACATGAGAAAAAGTTATGACACACGGTATCTGAATAATAATAGCAAGAATGTAAGTCTCTTAATACTTAAAAAATATTAACAATAATGTACATTACAAATTATTGACAATGAAAAAAATTGAAATGCATAGATAACTACGACAATATTACACTTTCTTTCAAGTGAAATAACTAAGTATCATTTTATTCACAAATATGTTGAGAGACACAAATTTCATGTAGGCCATTTTCACATTTGACACAAACAGTTCTAGATCTATGGACAGGGCCACAGTCTTTCCTACTGCATACAACACAAACGTTTTCCCTCCGCCCTGGCAGTTTCCTTATCTCGTGTATTCCTGGGGTTACTCTCCTGGGAGTTGACTGACTCGGATTATTCTTTCTATGTAACCATTCACCCTCAATGAACTCTATTATTTCCGACATAAACTGTATTCTGGATATTTTTTACAGGTTTGTTTGATTTGTAAATGATGTAAGAGTTTAGCACCATTCTAGAAACTACATTGAAGACCATTTTCTTCCAGTATTTCAGTGATCATCTCTCATCTAAATGCACATACAAAATCATATCCGAAGAATCAATTCCACCCATGTAACGATTGTAGTGCTCAATGATTTGAGGCCTTTCCTTTGGAAATTCTTGACCCTTGCGAACGACTGAATTGCTTTTGGCTATCGAGTTAGTGGACAGCAATAAAACTGGATTTTTTTTGTGATTTCTTTTCTCGGTATCCAAGAATAAGAAGCTCGTCCCTTCTAAAATACTTGTTTTCACCCACACTAAATTTTTCCTTGAGAGGTTGAAGTATTCCTTTCCTATTACGCCTCAACGTACCTGTTAAAAATGTACATTTTTTAAAAAAATCACGAGCTAAATCTATACTGGTGAAAAAATTGTCCACGACTACATGATATCCTTTCATAGAATAATTTCCAGCATTCAATAAGTTGCTCACTACTACATGCCTTGAACCATGTTGTTTATCACACTATCATTTGAGTCTGATATCACTTCCCCTTCCCTATTTTCTCGACGAAAATGGGCACTGTCTTCACTTTCCACAGAGTCGTCGTCATCATTACTTAGCGCATTTGTGTATTCAACTAATATGTCATCGTCAACACCAGGCGCAAATTCATTTCTAGAAGTTGACGCCATTTATTAGGCCAAAGGGTTATTTCAATTTCAAAAAGCCACTTGGTCAAAATCTGACCACAAAGCCACTCGGCAATAAATATATGTTGCTGGCTACACAAACGAAATTCTGGGCTCTATATAGGAGGTGAAATTTCATTGTGTAAGCATCAGCAAGAGACAGCACACATCGTTTTCTTTTATACTCAACATCATCTTTCAATTACTACTGCCGTAAGCAACTATGATAACACGGTTGACAATCAGAGCCACATTGCCGACTCAACACATCAGCTGACCCAACACACCAGCTGTGAGAGAGAGCATGGTAGCAATTACGTTGTATCTTTTCTTCTGCCTTTCATTGCTAAAAATCAACGACTTGATCGCAGTGGAACAGTCAGCAACAAATTATCTCTTTCAAAGCAACAGAGCAGAGAAGATATTTATCTGCCTTGCGTCTTTCGTTATTATCATTTATCGATCGCGGAACGAACGAGAATGTGACGTGCTTTGCAGTGAATAAATGTTTCAAAGCAGTTTAAAAAAATAAGAGCATTCCAAAAATAATATCTCCGAAATAAATACAAAGAAGAGAATATTATAAGAAAGTCAATTGGTTTTAGGCTACCAAACAATATAGTTTCTAAAGTGTCACACCAGAAGCAGTCTCGTAAGAACCAAATGTGGCACTCGGAAAATTCAATCCGACATATAGTTATTTTAACTATCAAATCTGTTTAAAACTTCAATTAACTATCAACATTATAGTGCAATGTAGTAAATAAGAGAGCATTCTTGTAGTTTGTACAATTTACAATGTTTACAGAACGAGAAAAACATTGTTTAAAAAGATCTCCTCATAGACGATGATATATCGTCGTTGGCACTTCTGGCAGATTCTGCAAACGACGATATATCGTCGCGTGGCACTCAAAGGGTTAAGTTTGAATTTCAAAATCTTGACAGTGTATTTATTTTTAGACTCATTGGTAATTAGTTAAAAATAAGGGAGGCTGAGTGATGCAGACCCTTCTGAGAGTTTGCACTTGGTATGAGGATTACAATGGGTATTTTTCACAAAATTTAGGAAACTGTATACTGTTCAAAATAATAATTTTCTTCTTTAAATGTCCCTTTTAAGTCACTTCCAATCCCAAACCAAGGGCGAAGTGTATTGCGATATTTTTAAAATTACAAAATCTTTTCAAACTAGATGTTATGTTTGTCTTTTCTCAAGCCAACTCTTTATTCAAACTAGACTGACTATGTAATGCAGTAGTAAGATGCCCTTAAGGAAGTGGATGCATACCTCTACTATGGCAGGGTGTTCATGATATCAGCCCAAAAAAGAGACTTCATGAGAGGCCATACCTTAATTATCTGTTAAAATTGTCTCGTCCAACCAGTACTGTACCCTCAGACTTCGGTTAACCAACAAGTTAATGCTAACAATGTCATGTAAAATCAGCATTAAAATATGCTGGGACCTTGCGTGGAACAAACAAAAAGTAGTGCAGCATATCGAGGTATGTACTAGATGGTCTCACCGTTTGTGCATTGAACTAACTGTTGTTACATGGTAGCGAGCTAAAAGAAAAAATGCATGACAAATTGATGGAGTTGGGAGGTGGATAATGAAGTTTTAGTTAAAATTGAATAATTCACTGCCCGGGGCAGTCAATAATTTGCTCCGTTCACCTTAGTGAATAGATCATTTTGAATCATTTGTTCATGAATTAATTAAATAAAGGGATAAATAAAAATGGGATTTATGAGAAACTCTCATAATGAGTTTTAATCAAAGATGTGAACCATATTTGTTGACACAGTGTGAAGATGATGAAATCAGAAGTTATCTAACAAGTGAAAATTTACAGATATATTTTTACAATTATTATTTCAAATAATATCGACTAACCACCATAATCAATAAATAAAGTGCATCATTCTGCTGTAGATAAAGTGCTATTCTTTCTACACAACATAGCATTAATGTAATTTTCCTTGTGCTATTGGCAGCATCACACCAATGGCCTCACAGAGATTTAAACAGGAAATGAATCTCCATACATCCCATAGTGTAACTAAATGTAGAATGCTCCATAGCAATCATGGGCAACCTAAGGCCCATTATCTAGTACTGTTTTCAAGTGGCCCATAGTCTGTTTCCTAGTTGTCATAGACATCATCATTATCATACACGTATGTTATCACTCAATTTGGTCAACTGGCCAAAAAAGGGTTGCCCAATCCAGACCCCTCACCGAACGACGTTGCCTTTACGTCTACAGAATAGGTTATTCCACACATTTTTTATAAATTGAAGTAACATATTGTTTCGTTCTTTTCGTTTCGTTTTTGTTACGCGTACCGTAAGATTGCCACAGGAGGGCGCCTTTTTTTGGTCATTCAATTCAAAGGAACTTGTTCGACTGAGCAGTCAGTCAGTCGGTGATAACGAGTGAAGTGACTCGGACGCAGCCCATATTAGGTTTAAGTGCTCCCGGAACAGGGTATGCGTGTGTCGTTGTTCCGCCCTCCCCCCGCCGGCCGGGCTTCCCTGCTCAGGAGCCCTCAACGTGCAGCAGAAACTTAAGTACTCTCTAGATGTTTGTCGCAGTGAAAAGTGTTATATTTGTACTTGTTATATTTCATTTGTGTTTCATTAAATTAGTGATCACTTAATCTCTTTTCTCTCATTACGCGCTAGTGTAAGTGATCACTTGGTCCTTCGGAACATTGCTTAACGATCTCGATACTCGACACATATAAAAAAACTGAGATATTTTGATTTTCTAATGGACTTCTGAGAGATTTTTACTATTTCACACAAGCCATCATTTTTTTAATTATGCTATTCCAAGTCACTACCAATGTATATCTTGTTCACTTAATGAACAGATACCTCAACTTTTCAAACTGAGGAATCCATTGTGTGTGGGAGTTAATATAAAAAGAAAACATGAACAGCAGAGAAAAATTCTAATAGCCTTGATGGATGGGGCATATACTTACTTTCAGTCTGAACAAATTCAACTTCCTTACATTTCAAATTCCTCCCTTCCTCAAATTTTAAGGAATATTTACATTGAGCATCTTCTCCTACAAAGTTAGAGATGAAAGTAAGCCGCTGACTGTATGCCATGCCAGAAAGTGAGGCTATAATGTGGCATGACAGCCTGAAAACAAAAGAAGTTTCATAAGAAAGATTTCTGATGTCAAAAATTCATATTTTTATACATAAAACAGTCAAAAACATATCATACTCAACACATCTTTAGAGTAACATAAAACTCATATGTCTGATATATGAAATTCTTTAAGGGTATCACAGAATTTGCTGGCACTAATAAGTGATGAGCAAGATGCCAGGGAAGGTGAAGTACACATGGATGGTATAAGAAACAAAATTCCCAATGGGGGACCTCAGGAGGAAACCCCAGTATATAGTATGAAACAACAACACCATCTACCTTCTTCTCCCTGACATCCCGTAAGAATTACTAAGCCCTCCAATACATTCATAAGTCTCCCTACATCTTGGATTAACCATTATGTAACATGATTTAGCTCCAGTCCCTATTATTTCCTTTACATTCCCTAAGGATACTTTCCCCCCATGTGTGACTGCCATATAAAAGCACTTTCATTTCAGGAAAATTTATATAAAATGACCATAAATTTTCCACATGCAGCCATGTCAATTAAAATTAGGATTACTCTGCCAGTCAAGTATCTGTTTCTTTATACTAGGATTGTTATTTTATTTTTGCATACGAGGGACAGAATGAGAATGGCCACAGAATAGCATGTCTGACAACCAAGTTAATGTTACATGTTGATATCCCTTAGATTTCAAAAATGTTCTCTACCACAAGAAATTACATTTCAAAAAGGTAAAAAATCAACAAACTCCTGAAAACGACAGATTACAGCTTTCGAAGCTACAATTGACCATCCTATGATATGAAGGCAGCAGAAGTCATTCGCACCATGAAAGACAGGTGGGTAGGTTGGCATAAGAATTAATGGATAAAGGACAGAAATCTGGTATTGGCTATAACTTCCTCTTTATGAAAGTAATGGTTTTAATGACCCACACACAGTAGAAAAAGTCCAATGGAATGAGTACCAAACCTAAAGTTCTCTCTCAGCGGCACCCAAGCGGCATTTCGAAAGCATTGAAAGCGAAGGCAAGCGGCATTTCGAAAAATGAGGCCATACGTATGGCCGGCCGTAAGTTTTGTATGGCCTACACAAGAGTTACCACCTCAAGCGATTCCGATAAAATGGCAGTCATATCATATGACCGTAAGTCTTAACGCCAATTTCACTAGTAAGTATGAGAATTGTTTTCAATACAGTACGTTGAAATGGAGGACCTCTACCTTGAAATCACTACTGGTGCCACTAGAAATGTAATTTTTGCAGCAGTTACTGGAAATATATCGAAGAAAAATCGACATTTGCAAAGCACTAAGGGGGGAAATCGCAGGAAAAAAACCTAAACAAACGCTGTGGAATTGTTGTTGAGCAGAAAATATCTGAAAATGGAAAGAGTGGAGTAAGTTACTGGTAGTTAATTTTTTCTCAACGACATTTAGTGCTATTAAAAACCCTAAATAAATGGTCCAAAGAACGCGTTCTCCATTTACTCATGGTGCCACCAATCACTCTGCTTTGACTGCTTCCACGACGACTATCATCCTGAAACATGCAAATGATAATTATAGATGTAACTGGAGTGGTTAGGTAGAGTATTGGCCTTCCACATCCTATTCTCGTGTACGAATTTCAGAGCATTCCAAATTTCAACCTGATCCTTGGGTGTAATGTGGATTACACCAATGGTGCAGTACACTGTCCTTCAGATGAGACGTTAAACTGTGGTCCTCATGGCACCATTCATAAAGAGTAGGCTAATACCGAAGCCAGGTTTCTATCCACCCTTCATCCTCTGTTCCCAATCCTAATACATATATATCAATACCCTAATATATCTTTTAATATAAAAAATAAAGACATAACCACTCTTGAATAGGTTACCTCAGCCCTTGCTCCAATCCCTACCCTGTTAACAACTCAATAATTTGAAAAAATTTCTTTAAAATATTTTTCATTGAAGTAACGATAATAAGAACACAATATGTAACAACTAAAGCAATAAAAACCTTGGAAAATAGTTTCCGTGGTTGGGCATCGAACTTGATACATTTCCTCTGATAGATGAACACCACCACTGGGCTATCGTAGCCATGATGAATACAGAGTTTCACATGGGTTACTGTAACCGGTCCCATTTGGACGTGGTTACATGCAAAGAAATGCGATCGGGAAAGATCGTTGTTGTTCTTGTTGGTTTTTGCTTGTGTTAGATTTAGATAGATGTTTAATGGGGTGAATGCGATGTCATGTGAGTGTGAGTGACATTCCCATCCTCCCCCCCCCCTTTCCTCAGTTTTTTTTTCCTCCCCCCTTCATCAACTGGCGAGCAACCCCGGCGTTTGGAGAAGGCTGGCTAAGTGCTTTTACCCCCACCCCCCATTCCCCTTCTGCCCCCGAAGTCACCGGCATAAGCTGTGTCGGGACAAGGGGTCAAGGGAGTCCGGTTCACCTTTGATTCCTGGGTGAAGCTACTTCCCCTCACCTCCCTTATTGCCCCCCCCTTTCTCACCGAAACCGGGGCGAGAGGTATAAAAGTCGGGAGCCACGCGCTCTCGAGGCGAGGACGTGTGAAAAGGCTAGCGGCGAAGAGGCAGACGACGCACAGAGGGCGATCCCCTGAAAGAGGAGAAGGCTGGACCCGAGGATCTACGGAAGGGACCACGGGGTTAGTGAATAGACGAAAAAGCGTCGTGGCCAACAAAGCAAGAGGTTTCGTATCCCGAGCCGGCATCCTGGTCGGGAGAGCTGCAGGAGGTGAAATCGTCGGGAAAGCTGCCGAGTAGAGTTAGTGCCGACAAAGCCGATAAGTACTGTCCAAATTTGTGACCATTCCCCAACATAGAAGAGCCCGCTATTCCTCATAGAACGAATCACCATTCCCCAACCTAGAAGAGCCCGCCATTCTTCCCAGAACGGATCGCCATTCCCCTAAGAAGATCCCAAAATTGAAGAAGATACAGAGTGAAACCCGTTAATCGTATCATTTGCTTATACACCCTTTTCCCTATCCCGTACCTGAGTGAGTGTGAATGTGTAAATTGAGATAAATGTTAGTGCAACTAAATGAAGAGACTACGAGGAGTACAGACAATTAGAAGCTGCACTCAAACAAAATATTCTTAATTGTCAATAGAATCAAAATGGGAGTTTCATGTTATTCCCACCGTCCAAAGACAAATTATTTTGTCAGTTATTTCTATTTTCTGTGTTTTTTTCATAAAATTTGATATCACTTGCTCTAGGATTAGCACCCCCTTTTCCCCCCTTTGTGTTAACTACAATTGATCATTGGTCTCTTTTGTGCCTTTCGTAAACGAATAAATTGTAAAAGTGTTAATTCTGTGTTCGAGATTTACTTGTCAAATCGTGCTACCTCTCCGCCACGTCTTCCCGCCCAAGGTAAAAAGGGAGATCGTGAACCCGCGTCGTATTTCACCCACCCTCATAATCGTGGTCGCACGCCCATTGAGAATCCAACCCCCCTCCAAATGCTCCGACGAGTGTAGCCGGCATCCTTACCTTCCCCATTTCCCCGTCACTGAATTTCTCCTTCCCCCCCCAGCTCTCCTCCCATCATTACCCCCCCCCATTCTTTGTTAACCCCTGAACGAGTAAGTGAGGAGGTTACATGCTAAGAAACCTCCTACTCTCCCTACTCCCGTCGGAGGTTATCGCGACATGCATTTTTACGATATTTAAATGCTTTTTTCTCAAACAATTACGGTGTTGTCTCGCTTCAGCATATCAAATTATTAATCACTACCAACCCAGAAAATTTTAGCTCAATTGGCCCCCTGACAGTCGTGTTCTCCCCTTGTCAGTACATAGGTGTATGTGAATGTCAATTTAGTGTTGTGTAAGAAAATGTATTGTCCCTGGCAGCATACTTCCTCCCCAAAAAACTGCCCTTATTGTAGTACAGTAGAAACTCGAAATTACGAAGTTGACGGGACCGGAAAAATCGGCACTTCGTAATATCAAATTTCGTATGAATGAGTATCTTTCAAAAACATCGCGATGATGCTCTTTTTTGTTTCCTTAGATTAAGATGTACTCTCGCGGTGTACTTGCATGATTTACGAAGTTATAATTCATGAAAGTATATTTAAATGTGTATTCATGCCCACAGGGTGCACTCATTGTCAGTTGAACACAACTTATTTGTAGGAGTTTGATTATTACTATTTTCGGGAATTTCAAATTTGGTGCCACCGGATAAGTTATTTTGCTGTTGCAGCTGGCGGTGCAGCGTGCAGCAACTTGCGGATTGGTACTACCCCTCTTTTCCGTGACGAATTTTAACAATATTATCTGGATATATCAATTTGCAATGTTTATTGTTTACTTGCGTCATAAATTTTTACAGATGGTTCGGAAGTAAGACGAAAGCCGCGTTTCAATGGAAATCGACTTCCGTGTGTCAAGCTACCTTCGCATCAAATCGATGCATTATTCCGTTCACTCATTCGTTTTGTGATGACAAATGATTATTACCGGCAATACAAGGCTCGATTCGGGTTATCGTGATGAATGGTAAAATATCCTTTACAGGATATTTGGAAATTGCTTGACGAGCAGTCCTTCCATCCAGCTATCCTTCTCAATCACTCAGCCGGAAACATTAAAGCTGTCAGATTTTAGGGTGATACCTCAGTCGGATCTGAGTCTGATACCTGAGTCGGATCACTCCTTCACCTTATCTGTTATTATCTACCCTCACCCAGTTTCACTTTTACCCAGGTGGCTTTCACTAGTGGGGGAGGAGTTGGGCCTCCTTTCAGCGGCCTCGGCAGCCAACACTAGGTTGATACGGCCGATGATCGAACGAGGGAGCCGTTATTTCGGTCGATTCAAATTGTAACCTTACCCCGGTGGTAGCTATGAGGTTGACTTCGCACTCCTTCATGATTTTTCCACAACCTGAAATTATGTTGCGTAGCGCCCGAGAGAGCTTTGAAACGCATCGTCACATCAATGGGATAAATAACGTAGTGCATCGGCGCATGCGAAGAGAGAATCGGAACTCTAATCTGTTTTTACTTCCTTTTACAGGAAGCATTATTCACTTTTGGAAGTGGATACCACGCCAGGAAATCCATTTTTAGACAGTTGACCTTTACATCGCCATGCTAATAGATAAAGAAATTGTTTTCACCGTTTCGCGCAGGAAGGATGTTGCTAGAACTTATTTCACAGTGCTTGATACATACTTGTGCGTACTTTATGTCAACCCCATCGGAGAAAAAATTAGTTAACTTGCCTAAAATCGATCATTTCGGGGAAATGCCACTCGGCTATGAGAAGTGATACCAAAATGAGCTTTGATATAAATTCTAGCTGCATCGTTCATCTTTCAATGCGGATACTCCTTAAGTTGGTACGCAAGTTTAATACAATTATTGTAGTCGTGTAAAGCAAAGATGTCCAGCACTTTTTTCCAGAGGCATTCGTACCGAGCATTGGCGCTTCCGGCAGTCCAGCGAACGGCTACGCATCCTTGGCCTGCCTCTTCCTCCCCCCTTCACCTCTCTCTCTCTCCCCCCACCCTCGCCTCGGCGCTCATAGTTAGGGGGTCGGAGTAAAGTGATATTTTTTCTTGAGTCAGCATCACATTTCATCATACGTATCACGTTTCACTCATCGCTTTCCCACGCCCTAACTTCACAAGTGGCTTCCAAAAGTTGGGTGGGGGGAGGGGCGTTGCCCGTTGGGAGTCCCTTATCAGCTATGACCGCGAACCAAACGTATCACATTTCACTCATCGCATACCCGCCCTAACTTCTCAGTTGGTTTCCACTAGTTGGGACATCCTTTCGAGGACATCCTATAGACATCCTTTCGAGAGCATCAGCAGCCAACTTCCATGATTCCAACTAGTTCCTATATCGGCCGCAACACAGGATGACCGTTTTTTAGGGCGATTTTAACTGTATCCACTCCCCAGTGTGAATTTTTTTATATGATCCATATCCAATTTTTAAAAATGAATTAGGATCCGATTTCAGTATCCGGAGAAACGTAATACCCGCGGATCGTCAGATCCGATCTGACCATCCCTACATTGTATTTTCCCGGCGAATCAGCTGGGGTCTTAGAGGACGAACGAACAATTTAAGAGCACATTTTGGAGCAAACAAAGTGCGTCTTATGGGCCAGGAAATATAGTAACTACAATTTTCGATGCCTGGCTAACGTTTTTCAACTTACGAACAAGTTCTCAGAACGCATCTCGTTCGTTAGTCGAGGGCTTACTGTACATTGGATGAGTACGTCAGTGACTTCCGACTGCTGGACGGACGCCAGAAGCCCCAGCGAAACCACACCTTTAGTATTGGAGCATTGAATAATGAGATATCGTTCAGGCAATACATTCAGTGCATAATGTATTCGGCGACGGTCATTAATTAGATGTTTAACTCTGAAAAGGAGTGCCGAAACATTACTGTGATCCATCACTATTCATATAAACGAGTAACTTTTTCACGTCTGGACCAAGATCCGAGGTTCGTAATTTTAAAACTTCGTTATTTCGTAATATCGCGTACTGTTACATACACTTAGATACCCTTTTGGTTGGGACGGAAGATTTTGCTTCGTAAAATAAAAATTTCGTATTTTCGAGTTTCTACTGTAATTGGAAGACTGAAAAAAGTCGGAGAAAGAGATTTTTCAGTCAAGGGACAAAATTCGGGATTAGTTACACAAATGAAGCATCGAGGTAAATGTGAAGAGGGTTACTTTGATTGCAATTGATAACTTCGCCGTACATTCCTATAAATTAGAGAAACCTTCAAATTAATCGATTGTGGCGATACTTGGTGGAAATTGAAGATAGAATTCACTATGACAAAAACACAGTACAAAATTCCACTATTTATTTTAATGTCATCGACCGGTTTCGACATCTAAAGCGTCATTTACAAGACAAACAGAAGGAAATATTGCTACCGCTAGCCTTACATAATAAATAAGGGTGGGAACATGGAGAAATGAGGGGATGTCAGGAATTGATGGTTGGTTGGAAGGGGGACGGGTCAGGGAGAAGGCCAAGTTACGTGGGGCAGGGGGGGGGGGGCAGGGCGGTGAAGTGGCAGGGGTTGGGGGGGCGAGTAACAAAGCAATCACATTTATCAACGGTAGACAAACAGGATTGGAACATTTGAAATCCATCGAGACATCTGAAATAGTATACTCAGGCAAAAAAAAAGGGGGGAGTCAGTTGACGGTTGGTAGAAAGGAGTACAGGTCGTGGAGGAGACTTAGTTACGAGGGAGAGGGAATGGGAGAATGGTCAAGGTGGTGAAATGCAAGGAAGGGGTGGGTGGGTAAACGAAGAAGTATTAACGGTACACAAAGAGGAGCATTAACGTTACAATCAAAGCATTTCAAGTCATGCACTTCAGAAGAAAGAGGAAGGAGGGGGTCGGTTTGGAGAGAAAACTGAGTTACGTGAGGGAGTTAGCAGGAGCAAGATCAGGTGATGGTGAAAGGCAAGGGAGGGGTGAGTTATTAAAAAAAGTCATATTTTAAAACGGTAGACAAAGGAGAATTTGAAATCTGTTAACTCATTATGAATTGAATTTTGTACTGCGTTTTTGTCATAATGAATTCTAGAGAAACCTTATTTTTCATCATATTTCTAACTTAGGTCAATGATCTGGTATATTTCAAATAGAACATGACCAATAATTGATGGGCAAAATCAATTTAAAACTTGGAGGTGGACAACTCTCTGCTCGTATACGGCCTCCTAGGCAGGTCATAATATTACGGCCTCCAGGCCATATGTACCGCCCAACTTATGGCCCACAGCTCAATCAGGAATCGCTCGAGGCCGTACGAATGGGCCGAGGCCAAACTTATGGTCGATGTTCAGTTATGGCCCGGCCATACAATTTTGGGAATATCCCCGCACGTTTCCATTAAAAAACCTCTGCCTCTCCTGGAATTCAAACCCATTCCTTTGGGATGGGAAGTCTGTATTCAAGCTACCACACCCACCAAATCCCCAATTGATGTAACTTTACATCAAAGTTCTGATTTCATTCAATGCTCACCCAATCCCTTCCACTACTTCTATGCCACATTTCAAAATTTCAATGACCGAATTGAATAACCAATTTGTTTTCCTTTACAAAGTTAAAATGAGACACTTCACCTTGGTGATTCCAAAAATGTTTACTTGAGAAAAACATGACCCAGACTTCAATAACGAACTTCACCTTCAGGTGAAAATCCTTAACAGGAACATGCCATATATGCAAACATATTTAGGCACGGAATTGATAGTGGTGGAAGAGGAAGTGAGTAGGGAAGGAAAAGAAAGAGATTCTCTATGTCAGGAGGAAGGGAAGCCACAGTGAAGTGACAAGCAAAGGGATAAGGAGAAGACCCCATATGTAGCACATGTGTTCAGGGTGAAGGAATGTGAAATGTGAGAGAGGGAAGAAGGCTACACCCTCCATGACAAAATTGCAGTTATGATTGAGGATAGGGGATGGATTTCTTCCCATGAAGTATGGCATTAATTAATAATTGGCATTGAGGAATGGAAGGCTTAGAATGTGGTTAAGTCTAAGGAAGGACTTACTCGAGTTGCCCACGTAAGTGCTGCTTGATGCATATTAGTAATCGTGTTTATGTAACTTAGTAACTTTTTTAATGCTGCACTCATTATTAATAAATCCCAATGTCATTGTGCTAGACAGTAAGGTCACATTCAAGGAGAATTCAACTGAATTACAAGTAGGACACTGATCAAAGTTTAACTATAACAACTTCATGTATGACCTATTCCAGCAAGACTCCCCCACATCCAGGATTTTAACTTTATTGATGCCTCGGGCGACTTAATTCCTGACCTTCCATCATTAGACCTTTCTTTCTATCCAGAATAGTACCAGAGTCCACAGTTATTTTTGTACCTGATATATGAGTATGAACTTCATTTATCCCTCCATCTCTTCCCTACCTTTTCATTTTTAAGCCATTTTTGACTTCTTAATTCAAAATTAGTGCATCAATTGTAGAAAATGAATGACGTGGATGACAAGGCATCTAGGAAGAAACAACTATAATAATACATTCAAGAGACAAAGAAAAATGACTCCGTACAAGTAATCACCTCTTATAGAATCAATGTGAAGGGTTGAATTAAAAATTGAAGTTGAATTTACACTCAGTTTTGGATGTTTTCAAACTTCAATTAAAACAATAAAGCATGCAGCAATGCTGATATTGAAAACAAAATTATTTTGACTTGAAGTAATGTGGTATCAAAAGGTTTGATTTGTGACACCAAATTGAGGTGAGACACCATCCTAAGGTGTACTTAATTACACTGTAATTAGTCCCAGTCACACAATTGATCAAGCAATATTTGCTCACCAACGAACAACTTCATCCGAATTCCATAAATATTCCACAAATGTAGACCATCTCCAGTGTTTCCTCCAATGGTGGCATGACACAGAGATGAAATTGTATGTTGCAAGTATCAAGTCATAGTCTGTAGCATGATACCCCATCAATCTCTTCTTCTTAGGTTTAGGTTCTGAGCCTCGACTGCATTTACAGGGGTGGAATGGTGGTGGATTTTTACTGAAGTATTCCAAGGAAAACCTAGAAGTTATAGAAGAACAACGGTTGTAATTTGTTGATGTAATTACATTATTTGAACACGAGGTCGAGACTGCCCGTCACGATAATATTAAAGAACTGAAAACTCGTGACTCAATCGGAATTATTAACTGTAAAATCAAAACAAAACTAAAAGGTCGACCAATTGCAAAAGCATTGTTTTTTTACCACTCGACAAGGCTGTATGTGAAATAATAATTCTAAATCGACCTCCATCGATTGTTAATATTTCATATGTGAAATTAAATATGACTGTTCACATGTAAGCTAAAATTAATGACTACTAGATCTCACAATAAAAATACCTTAAAAATTGGCAGTCTCAACAAAAGCAGGAACAAAAAATATATGGGAACGGAAAATGAAAACAAGAAAGGAAAAATGAAAGAAATATGTAGGACGTAAACACTAATTGAGAAACAAGTAAAAGAGAAGAATTTTAAGACTTATAGTAAAGGGGTAAATTGAATAGGGGTCTGTACACAGATTGCAATCAAATACACAAGAGGAGCAAAGGAAAAGGTCGAGACAAAAACGGCTAGGAGGCACTGGTCTGGAACAACGAAGCACAGGATAAGTAAATGAAACGAGATTCAGACAGCTTAAGTAAATAAAAGCACCATAATGCACGTACTTCACTGCATCTCCGTGAATAGTAACGAGCTTTCCTAAAGCTATGCACTTATATTTATGTAAGCACATGTCAGTGCAATCACTTTCGTAAAAACTTTGTGACATAATTTGAAGAAGTAATGCAGGAAAACTTTCTGCAACTGCTATGGTGCACTGAGGGCGAAGCAGTAACCCAGACAATGTTGACAACAGGCTCTCAGCATGCGACTTCTCCCACTTCTGTTGATAATCATAAATTTGAAATTAGTTTCATGTTTAACGTCAAGAATCAACCGCAGAATTCTTACAAGTTCTTACCTCAATGTCCAAAAACATTTTACAGTACTCTCGGGACGTTTCATTTTTAATGCATAACTCCTTCAAACCTGACTTGATAAGATTCACTGATATTTGCACTGTCATACTGAATTTTTGCTTGAACGATGAATGACAGTTAAATTTCCTCAACACACTCGCATCAGCGCAGACACCGGTGCTATGTGCGCCATGTGGTTTACTTCAGAAATTGTAGGTAAGAGTTGAATTGTAAACACGGTGACAGTGAGCTACAACAACGCCTAGTTATCAGCTTATGCAACTAGACAGAAGGGTCAAAACAACGACGCAACGACTGGGCAACTTCCTTACTACTAAATATTTCTTTGATTTAAACGCATCAAAAGTCACCAGATGGTGCGAGCGAGGCGAGGGACAATTCAAAGGCTAATCTCCGAGGGCTCGGAATACATCGGTACGTTCGTGAAGATCTATGCGTATTTTTTTATTTTGCGGTGCGAAATGGATGAAATTTCGACAAAAGAGTTTAAAACTCAAGTTATAAACTAAATCAAAGTATGAAGAGTATGAAGAAATAATTGACAAAATATGATCCTTGCCGGGACAGGTCTCAGATTAGCCAAGTAAGCCAAGTGCGCAGATCAAGGAGATGCAACGAAAAAATTGCTTAGGCTTTATTTACAGGTAGTGAAGCAAACAATCTGCGGGAATTGATTTGGTAAATGAATGGATACGATATTGGATTATAAAGGAATAAGTAGCTGAAATTCACGCATTAATATTATAATAAAAATCAAGTAAACGGTGAGAAAAATCAAAGCTTGCATGCCACCCCAGTCTTCATTTCTGAAGCTGGAGCATGTAGCCACAGCGATGTATATTGGTGAACAAACTCCAATGCAACATGCAATCTTTTTGGAATAAAGGAACTGGTAATACCTACTCTCCGCATTACATTCTGTAAGACACCAACTATTCCATTAGCTTTTGTATACTATTTTAAAAGTGAGCAACGAAAACGGCATTTTTAAGTCATGCATGAAATCATGGTTGTGATTTAAGTAAAGTGCGAAAGTTTTATTAGTTTATCTTTGACAGCACCGTATGATTATCAAATATTTTCACCAAGTTAAGCTGTAGACTCCAATATGCGATATACCTATTCCCATTTTCATGATTCAACGGGTTAAAACCTAGAGATATTGTAGTTGTTCGTGTGATTTGAACATGGGTTTTTGGTATAGTGCACGAGGAATTGCCCGATATTATTTTCTTTATTTATCCGGATAAAAAATGACGAATAGAATACTAAGCAATACGGAACGGGTAAAAAAAACAGGAAACTAATAATAGTTTTAAACTTAGATGGTAATATATAGTTTTCCGAAACAAGTTAATCTGGGATAGCGGATCTCTTTCTGTCTTGCTTGTTAGCCCATTTCTCTAGGAAGTTCCCTTGTCAAATGAACCTCTTGCAGTAAGAGAATACGCGTACCATGTTGGACCCCTCAAGGAATTTCAGAAAGGGGATAGAGAGCAGTTACTGGACTGGTTGATGACAGGGACACTTTCTGAATTTCTGAGAATATTTCTTATAAAAAATTAAAATGTCAAGGATATTTTACATTTGGTAAGTCAGAGTGTGAATGAATTACCAAAGATAGGATTGATGAGGCTATGGGCAGGAAAAAATAAACAAATGGCTTACAAAAGCGATTAGCTACTAGCTACTTGTGATGTCCACATCGGGAAACAAAGCTAAAGGGTTTTAATGCAAAAACTTAAAAGGAAAGAAAGGCCTTAGGTGACAGCCATATAATTCACCACACCAATTTAACTGGTGATGATAGATGATTTCGGAGTTGGTCTATTTTTAAAGCGGAAGAAAATTACTCGTTAACCATCATCTTTTAGCAGTGGCTTTGTTGACCTTTTGCGCAGAGTTGAGAAGGAGAAATGAGAAGAAAGAATATCTCTGGACTGTGTTCTGATGCAATTATTTTACTACAATATTATTACATAATAATAAATCAATCATCAATACCCAAAATCAGTATTGTAATAACAGGTACAATATTTAAGACAAAAGTGATAGGGCAATTTCTGATGAGCCTTGGAAATTAAAAGAAAGCTGATTAAATGATAGGTTTGCAAAGCATTTGCTGAGATTGTCTCGAAGGCACCCATCCGACTATTAGAAAGAGACGCTGAGAGCCTCGCACGGGTTGCTACAAGATTCTCCTAAAACTTTAATTCCACCAGCATAGAGGTGATTAAATTTTACAGATGATGGCTTTGAACGCTAATACGGCGATGCAGAAGGCAAAAAATAGGATCAATAGACATTTTCGTGAGTGGGTAGTGCCACATGGAACAATTATTATTAAGGGTACACAGTCGATTAAGGCAGAATTTGATACATTAGTATCTCTGCCTGCTCTGTCTGTCTGCTATCGCTGCAACTGAAGGTGTCTACCTCTTTCTTGTATCTGCTTATTCAGCTTGGCATACGTCCTAACATCCTTCATCCCGTATAAAATGGCTGTCTTTTTCCTCTTCTTCCCCACTCACTCAATATCCTCCCCGGTATCACGCCCTGCAGTGTCCCATCGCCCCTCATAACCCAATCAATCCGATTACTCAGCCTCATAGGCGTAATTTCAGCTTTTTAACTGGGGTGGCAAGGCCTACCTACATGGTACATATGGAATACCCCACAGGTGGAAGGGTCCGAGGGTCCTCCTAAATTAGGCATGTTTAATGAAGAATCAAGAAAGTGCCGTGCCTGTAGAATTGTATTTTCCAATTGTTTGTAAATTATTGAAATTTTTACTTTAAAATTCTGGGGTGGCAAAATACTGGATTGGACGATTCTGGGGTGGTAACTGTCACCCCTTGCCACCCCCGAATTACTTACTCTCCTCCCACGGCTTCCACTCCTGAGCCGATGCAGGGGAAGAGTGATCATTACATATTACTGGTCGTAAGAGGAGGCCAAAAGGCTTTCAACTAAAGCGAGGAGATCCCTTTGAATACATGTTGTTCAACAATTTCTGGAAGAGAAAATGATTAACTCAGTCGGCGGGATCATCAAAATCTATGCATCAAATACCTATTTTGAAGAATACCTTGAAATGAGAGACAAAGTGGAGTGAGGACTCATTGTCTTTGAGAGAAATTTCCGACGAGAATGCTGACAGGGCTATTTGAATACGATGGCATGATCCCTTGCTGGTCATTAATCTTGAAAAAGTAGCAGGGAAGGTGAAAAACTGTAAACAATTATTTAACCCAAGTGGCCAAACTGGAAAATAAATGCATATAATTTCGTGAAATAAATTGTATTCCCGGAAATTTCTGTGACTGGTTGACATATTTGCAAGCTATTTCATTTGCGATTTCTTCGTTAAATTTTATTCCCGGAGCATCAATCGTACGTATGAAAATCACATGCTACTATATCAGCTTTTTATTACCATGAAAAAAAATCTTAAGAAATATGATTTGTTTTATGTAGATTTTTATTCAAAACTATATAATTATGTTTTGTGCCCATCTTTCTTTCATATTAATTTTATGATTGGCGTAAAAAGGTTACTTTTGACATAATACTTGTAGAATATATGAATCTATTTGCAAAACTTGAAGTAATATTTATATCGTGATCTTTGCGATGGCTTCAACATCAATATTATTTTTACATTATCGCTTTCTCGAGAATACCTTTGTTTTCTTTCATGTCATGTTTCCACATTTATCTATTGGAAAATAAATATCACCTGCATTGCAATAATTGGTGCAAAAGAACCGTAGAGCTAATGGCTGAATGCTAGAGAAAGGCGTACATATAAAGGTGGCTGCTGTAACCACAAAGTTAGCAGGAAATCAAGTGAGTGAGCGGGGAAAAATTGCTTCATTCTAGGTTTAAAGAAATATGATCAGGGTGATCCTACACAGTGAGAATTTTTTTCTAAAATATAAAACAACAGTCACGTTCTCAAGTCTTAGACCGGAACAAAAACCGAAAGGGAAAAATCCCGTTAGAAATTATCCATGTCACCCGACTTGACCGGTACCCGAACCCAGACCCCTGTCAGGGGATTAGTTCTCGGACGCCAGGATAATTATTGCTTGCGAAAATAACAATGTTACCGTACGGTTTCGTCAATTCAGTATTATTGAGGTGTCTCATTCTGTCCGCATGTGGAAAATATTGAATGGAAAATATTAAGTGGTATTATAGCATGCGATACTTCAGCGACACCGCGCGATAATCCGTCATTTTCGCATGCGATAATTATCACGAAGTTCCAAGAATTGGCCCCAAAGTATGTCAGCTAACAGAAATAAACCTTAATAAAGATGGCTTTGTGGTGAAACAGATTTCTTCGCTGAGCAGGGGTGCGTTCTGAATCCCACTTCAAGCGCGTCAAGCCTGCAGCAGTATCCATGCCTGCAGCGCTGGAGCAGTCGTTCCGAATGTTCCGAATTGCTGACACGATTTGAAGCACTTGAAGCGTGTGTGCGAATTGGACCGGTCTTGATGCGAAGATGGCGCCAGAATAATCATGTTCCAAAGACTGCGTGAGTTGGAAGCGGGTTGAGAACTAACTGATCTGCGGTATAGCAAGCGATTATTCGTGCCCTTAGTTATAATACCTCTCTGGTGATTTTTTTAAAGCGCAGATACGTATTAACATCGCGAGGAAGTGAAAAATATTAGTGTTTATGTAAAAGAACGTGTGTACACGTACAACTAATATGCTTCACATGCAAGAACGTTGTATAATTGACGTTTGCATTGCATTGTAGTTCTTTATTTGAGTTTTTCGGCTTCAACCATTGACCTTCCGCTGAATAATCCTCGTCCAAACCCTCTCTCCATGAAACAATAATCCTCTATTCATGAAACAATATTCATATTGCAGTTGAAATATTAATAAATTTCATAGCGATATTTGCCAGTTATCGCACGGGTTTAACAGATTCCGATGATCAGGTTTATTTATTAAATGGCGAGTGCATACTAGTTTCTTAGAACCATCGCAATAATTTCAATATTTCTTTGACAGAATTATAAAAGCATTTTTGGCACAGAATGCACCTGTAATTTTATATTTTTTTATCTTACAATTAGTATTTGCGCGATTTGTCTTGCCTTAGATATCTTGGTTAGGATTACAAGAAAAGGGCATTTTCAATCAAATATTTGTCCACGAAATCTTAATTGAATCACAACAAAATTTTACACCTTTATCAACACGATTTACGAAAAAAAGTAACTTTGGGCTATACATTTTGCGATGCTTCCATAGTTAAATGGAATTGACTTTTTCTACACTTATTATGCACTCTAAAGACGCTATTATAGAGGTAAATGATCATTTTGGGGCAGTCGTAAATGGTGCTAATATGTAAGGGGTTGCCATGCGGTTCAGGAGACAATTAGAGAAATTTATAGGGTGATGGTAAGTTAAAAAAGTGGAAAACTAAAAGACGGATGATTCTCAAAATCAAAATTCACCCGGCAGGGATGGCTGGCGAGCCGTTATTGGGGGAGATATCGTAATATATGAGAACGGGAAGGAGGAGAGGAGGGAGATAGGGATATGGTCGTGACTCTGTTGTGAAATGGTGATTACATATTTATAGATAAAAGACGTAGAAATAACATCATCTAAAAACATTGCACTAAGTTAATTAAGCCAGCCCGCACACCGGCCCCCCCTTTACTTTGTGCACTGCTAAAGTCCGCACCAATTTGTATTTCAACAGTTAGTATGCTCCTTTTCAATAACGCCCAGATGTTGAAATCGGCGGGGGAAATATATCACTTTGAGAGGATAATAATAGCATTCATATCATTTCATATCGGAAAGACCGCTGTAAGTATAGCTATTTAATGTAATTTTTATAATTTCTTCGTCGGAGGCTTTAACGTATAAGTCCCGAGTATGCGGAGTGATCATCTATGTAAATGATTCAAGCTGGGGTTTGGGGGACCCACTACATACTTACGGAAAGTAACGTACTGATATTCTCCCAGGTTACTCGATAATCATTGCTAATCCTTCCCGATCTACAAGATATTCCATAAGTCTTCGCATTTGATACAAAGTAAGGGATTGTCGTCTTTCCGACAACGAACACTGTATCCTCCATTGAGATTATTTTCCAGGAGATGCAATGTACATACATTCACGCGGAAATATCATTCTAATCTCGAAGGATGTAGATAAAGAAAAGCTGTTTCCTGGTGGCTATTGGCCATAGTTGGATTTCCTCAGAAAAAAATATTACATCACCTCCTTGTGCCACGGATTTTACCCCTGTATATTTCAAAATTTCTGATTTTCTCCAATTTCTGGAGACGATATCTAAAAATACCGCGGAAAACATTTTTTCGGATTCAAATATATACAAATTTATTCAAAATTTTGTAAAAATCACGTCTGAGGAAGGAAGTCTAAATAAATTTTGTTTCTCTAGGAAATAATGTTTGCAAAAAATTAAAAAATCAGTTGGTAAAATAGCAAACTTCATAAAACTATTCTCGCTCACGACTAATCTTTATGTCAAGTCTAGTTTAACTAAAGCACATATCCACGTGTTTTTCCATGAAATAGAGCAGGTTCTTTTTTCATTTCATAATTTTAAAAAATACCAGCAAAATATTTGTATAAATCTTTCGCGCAAAATGTTCTCTGCGGCAATAGAATTAATGTGTGAGTACATTGTAATTTTTTTAGTGAAAAGTGACCTATGTAGTCAACACTGCCTTTAAGTTATAACTTTTTAGTTCTAATTTTACTTTTTCTACACACATAGTTTCGTAGGCCTGGCCATATCGCCTTTGATATAGAAATGAATTCTATTCGTCAGCTTTGGTTTTTAAAAAATAGAAGGAACAGTGAAATACAATTTAAGTCATGACCGATGACCATGTTTACTGTAATGAAGATGTCTTCACTGTAGTAATGTCTTCATGTCCAGTAGAAAATGACGGATGCTCAGTCATGAGAAAATAAATTATAAGCCTGACTATGGTTTGGAAAAAATAACATAATTGCTGGAAACATGAATTTGCGTTGTATGCCTGACTGTGGTTTGAAAAAAGTTAGAAACAGAAAAAAGCTGGAAATGTGACGATATGCGCAGTATCTAGAGTAGGAATATGACCTGCATAACCATACCGAAGCACCCTTAATCTCAACATTTGTTCGTTATCGCATCCAGCCTTTGTGTGAGAAGGGTTTGGAAAGATATTTCTTCCAATCCAATGGACCAAAAGAATTATAGTCGGAAGAAAGTATAAATACTCAGTGTCGCATCCGGACTCAGCGTGTATAATAAATCCTTTGGACAAAACGTTATCTTGAGAAAAAGCTCAGAATTTTATATCACATCCAGGCAGTAACAAGGTTTGAGTCGTTTGGTTATATCACGAGCTTAATTTTTCTTGACTTAAATATCTCATAATTTGCACGGTGGTTATTCTTTTAAATACGTCTCTGCTTTATAATCCCCATATTTTGTTGATCACTACTAAATGGGTTCTAGTTTACTGCTAGCTCATTCTGCATGAGAAGATATGAAGACCTTAACTATTTATTTATGCGAGGATATCTATTCACAAGTAGAGGTTATGAAAAGCTCTATATTATATCTTCTTGTTACAATCACGAAGTCATCACAGCAGATTTGAAAGCTAGATGACAGCACTTGAACCTAATTCACGGGGACAATACTATTTATTTAAAACTTACGACGCTATAACTTAGTTTTAAAATAATCAGCACTATAATTACAACTTAGGCGAACAAAAATAGTTTTAGGTCATGGATTTCTGCGTCACTCAGCTAAAATTTTGAACAGTTTAAAATTTCAATACTTAAAACGCATTGACGATTGAATTTTTTCCTACATCTAAACCAAAGAAGTTACTTATCCACTTTTTCGCAGCCTTATTCTGCTTAGCATTCTAATCAGGATGGGATCAGTTTTTCGTGAAATAAAATGGGATCATTCAGGTCCAATACTAATGCTCCTAGTACAACGGCCATGGTGTTGCAAATGTCTCTCTCAGACTATTAGAATACCAGGAACTTTAAACTCTGTCAACCATATTCATTGCTTTGAAGTTGAATATCGGTTGAGGAGGTTTTTACTTCTGTAGTATAGGTTCAAGTGATGGTGAACTAAAACATTGCATTAAACTGATACATCACACAAGAAACTTTCCCTTGCTGGACCTCCAAACCAGGACCTCTGATTCATTTATAAGGAGATTGTGTGGCTCACGAACTAAAAATTACAGCCAGGTCAATTTATTCGTTAATCTATGGCGCCTGCTAGGCAAAAACAGACGGTAACCAACATCAGTGACTCTAATTGGGTATATCAACGGAGTCAACGGTGCAAAGTAACCTGGATAAGAGGGGTGCGAGCTGAAAGTAAGCAAACGGACCAATCAAAGGCTAAAAACTTAATGCAGCTGGAATCCACCACAGATGAAAATGGCAGAAAATCGATTATCAGATTTCTATCGTTCCAAGGTGAGCTAGTCATGACCGAAGAATTCTAGTGTACAGTTTTGTTTCAACATGTTTGCGGGAATAATGGATTATTGTCGCAATCATTATTTGCTTGCCATCGATTCCGAAGGCATTAACCAGCAATGACCTTGGTCAAGTAATACTGTATTGCGGCGACGAATAGATAGAGATCGAGAAATTGAACTCTAGAATGATGGAATCATATTTTCTTCGGGCCACAGCCAGGGTGTTCGCAACCCGTAATAAGCGCCTACACCGCAATCACCGGTTGTTAAGAAATAAATCTGAACTGTGTCGTGGCCTATGCAAATTCACGGGGTGAAGTGAAACATGAAAAGAGATTGAATCCACACCTCTGTCCCAGAGGGTGAATGACATAGGAAGGTTAAGAAATGAGATTGACAACTGTAGAAGTGCGCTTTAAGATAAAGGACTCCATCGTTCCTATTTACAACGTCACATTTCCATCATTTTTATAAACCGGCCATAAATATAGATTAAACCTATAGATTTGTACAATATTCGATAGCACTGAAAAGAAAAATATCCAATATAAGACCATGCAGTTGGAGTCGTTAGGAAGAATAGGGTCATTATTCTACGTATGATGCTTAAGATTGGTCGACTTCCGGAGATTAATCCTCTAGCTATTAAAATGTGAATAAAAAAAGCTTGATAATTTATTTAAAACCCTTGCATAACCCCATTTTATTTCTTCGATCAAGAAAAAAATTCAAAGATCTTGGTTTTACCGTAAAATTCCAGTTATAATCTTTCTTCTGGGTTAAATACATCAAATTAATTCGAACATTTCTTTCCCGCCAAATGTGACAGTCTAAAGGCTGTTTTATGCGAGGCTCTTAATTGTGCAGTTGAATGTACAGAAATTGCGAGAACGCTGACACGGAGTTAGAGCGGGAGCTATTTTTCTGTCTTTCGTTCATGCATTCGCGCAGTCATTCTTCCAATTCACCGCTTTAAACGACGCAATTTCAACTGCACATCCATCCATACATCAGGCTGAGCAGTGAAGTTCTACGCATCAATCGGCATTAACAAACGCTATCCTAGGAGAATGCACAGAGAATAGGCCGATTTCTGGGGTTATAAAGTTCCCTTGATGAGTAATGTTGTCTTCTTTTGATTAGCACCAGATATCAAAAAAGGGTAACAAACATAATAACAGCATATAATTTTTGAGTGTTGGTAAAAAATCACATGCTTTTATAAAAAAGTGGTCAAGAAAATTCCCTAATTAAATATAATAACTGTATCTCAAAATCGCGAATTTTCTGCAAACAGCAAACCTCATGTTAATAGGTATTACAAAATTCTCATGAGGCTTTCTATCAAGTGCCAAATAGCTTCTATTTCCTCAGCAGCGAAAAAATATTGAGCTGTCCGATAATCATATTGCAGATATTTTTTTGTGATTTACACCACCATGCGTGTCGACTACGAACACGATGTGATTCATAGAAGCAAGCTATCTAGAAAAATACAGAAAACAGCTGAGGAAGGACATGCACCAAAATGGTTGCAGGAACTCAGATGATTAATTTGAAACCAAGTTTTGTATCAGTTTTTAGTATCTGCTTCAGAGGTTTCCGTAGATAGACAACAGAAAAGATGACCGTTGCCTGTCATCGCTAAATAGCTTTCAAAGTTCATCTTGAAAACATTCTTCATTCACACTTTAAGCATCTCTTGTCTCAAGAGAGGGTTAAGAGGCCATTTACATAAAATAAAGAAGAAAATGAGAAATCGATAAAGACTTGACTTCTCGAAACGATTGGGAAATGTCTTCCTTGCTGCAAACTATGACATTAGTCAAGTGAAACTCTCTCCTCGTATAAAATATTTTTATTCCAGCTTCACCTTTCCATGCGATATCGCAACCTATTTTTCTTTCACTGCTTCCTTCTCACACCTCGCCTACAGTCCTCTGTCAGTCTTACAAAGATTGACATGCGAAGAAATTTTCCACTAATTTATCTCCACTCACGAATGTTGCTTGAAACGATTCATAAGTTTGAGGGAGAGAAATTCAACAATAAAAAACACATCTTTTATCAACTAGTCAAAATATCAAGAACAGAATGACGGGAGGAGAATCAAAACGATTCGTTGAGAATTGATCCGATACTCTTTGTTTCTCTTGGACACAAATTACCCTCATCGCATTCCTTATTTGCCTGGCGGTAATTGCCTTACATTAAAAAAAAAAAATTGGGCCACATCATTAACTCTATTTGCCGGAATTTTTTATTTTAATCTCCACGAATTTCCTTTGAAACCTCATGGCAATTCTTTTATTGCTTGGATTGTGCGTCCATTTTAACTACTATCTGAAATTTCTTCAAATGATTGCGTTGAAATCTCCCCCGTATTTACTTATACCTAGTCTACTCATTGGTATTTAACTATCGATATATTTTTCTCCTCGACTTAGGTTTCATTCAATTCAATTTCCATTCCTCTTTCACGCATCTAAACATATCGCCTGAAATTATGTGTTTCTGATTTCTACATTATGATTGGTAATTTGAGCTCCAGTTCTCAAATGTGATTTACAAGGTCAACTAAAACACATGTTTATGAAAAGCAAAATAACAATACGTATAAAGAAGGAAAAGATGCGCGTTGTGCCGCATAATGGTACGAAATCATATGGACTTGCAAGTTAAGAGGTAATTTTGAGGAAAAAGATCCCGTTTAGGATATCCAATCCCCGCGGGAGTAAAATAAAAGGTGGTATTGCGGAAATGGCAGAGAGAAAATGTGTATCCCTTCGCCAAAGTGGTTTGCGCGACAAGATTCTCTAGAACTATGGGGAAAAACCACAGAGAACACACATTGGCACGGGATTAGCGCCAATCACGAAACCTCTTGGATCAAAATTTCGTCGTGTGTTGTGTTCAAACTGTTACCTCCCTATGGCTACATCCTTGCCTTATATTGGTCATTCATGGGATACCTTTTATTTGGGCTGGGAAAATTTTGTCATAGACAATGACACGGCGGAAATGTAGGCTCCAATCCAGACTGTATTTTTCATGGAAAGGGCCCCTTTTTCTTAAACAGGGGGGAAGGAAGGAAGGACTTTCCTTAAAAAAGTAGCCACCTCAAAATGGTAGGTTAACGCCGACTGGCCCATCCAGACTACTCGTCTATTCGGTCCTAATTTTTCTCATATTGGTAAGAACTCAAGGTGCTCAATCCTTTCTCTTCACTGATTCTACGATTCTGATACTTGATTTGCTTCTTTATGGTAGCAAAATTATAGCTAATTTTAACCAACACCGAACGCATTTCCAATTAGAACAATTTTTCCACCCAAACTCTGACCCCATTTCCCTCTAGCTGAACGTAATAAGCCCACCAACCGGTAACGCGAAAGAAAATTGGCCCCACGTCATGATTCTTAACTAACATTTTATTTTTTAATTTAACTCAAATAAAATTCAAAAACATAAGTTCAGGTCTCGATGCCTCGTTAAGAGTCATTGCTACCCCATCATTTATTTTTGTTTTCTCCACGACAATTTGCTCGAAAGCCCACTCAAATGGCTGCCATAATCAGCGCTTTCTTTTCATTACCCCCAAAGTAGCGCAAAAAATAGAGCCGTTTCCTTTGATCTGTTTCCCTAATTATGGCTATTTATTACAATCACTTTAAGTTTAGCTAATAGTTTCATCGGGAATTCTTATTAATCGTTCGTAAGAAAATACTCGAAGCCGATTAGTTATGTCCGCAATAAAAGGAGGTACCTACTACATGTTTGGATTCTTATTCAACCTACAATACATTTCTCCTCACCGCATGACTTAGACAAACGTCGATGGTTGTCCTTTGGAGGCTACATAACATATTTGAAGACAAAAATATTATATCATCTTCGTTTACGAATTTAGGGAAAGAGAATTCCAGTGATATACAACCTATATTGTTAAGTCTCTTATCTGCAAATAGCCGCATAAATCCCCGGCCTTAGTAAGAAGATTCAGGCATACCCAAGTCCTCGGCAGACCATGTAAAACTGATTAACTATAATACGGATCTATTCACTGTGCTACTAACCAAATCAGTCGGCGCAAATTAATTCCAACTACCTTGCACGGCTCCATTTGCTGTTCTATAATTCCTGTGTCGGGATTTCTTCATTTGGTCCCAATTGACGGTGTAAAAATTAATTAACGAAGAAAACCATTTAAACCGTTACTTTTTTCGTATTTACTTGTTTCGATGTGTAGACTAATAACATTTTTTCTGTTATTTTACGTCGTGCATAATTCTTTAAGGAAAAAAGAGGTTATTTTCATGAATATAGGCATTTAAAATTTCTCGGAGCTGATAAATGCAGTAACCAAGATGCATTACTTGCAAACGTGAGAACATTTACGCAATTGAAATTAAACTGAAATTAATAGCGTTTAAAATGACCGCTGTTACAATAGGTACATGAAGTATTATCTTCACTTATGCCTGGGGCTATCATTCGCACACAGAGCTTTTCTTCTGTCCAAAAACCATGAATACCTGAGAGTTTGCATGAACAAGGAATTCTATTTTGAAAGCAAAGAGGCGCTTGAAATATATTGCCTTCTACCATGAAATTTACACAAATGAGAGTGAGCAATGCGAGAGCAACTTTTCCCAGAAACGTGAAAATTAAATACAACTCTTCCAGTGGAACTTCTCAAAGGAGTGCAAGTAATTCTAAAACTGATTTGCCCATAACTGAATTATTTAACCTCCACACACCGTTGCTCTGCACGCAGAATTACATAAATGGCCGCTGTCACAAAGACGACTTGATCGATTTCTCTTCCCCAGTGAAAAGATCAACACCCTTTGATTAAAAAGTCTCAATAATGCAGCTATATCAAACGTAAAAAATGAACAAACACAAGACATTCACATATAATTTATCTAATGCCAATATACAGTGCCAGAGTCAGCAGAATGGATGGGATAAAGAGATGTAGTAAATGTCACAAGCTGAAGAAATAAATCGAACGAGGAGATAGCCGGCTGCAGTTGAAAAAGATTGGAAGTGAATATTTCCTATGTACTGAATCAATAGAGAGCCATTGATGTAAAGCAGACGAGTAAATTGGTCTTTCCTCTAATTCACAGCTCGAAGGATGTTGCGTGATTAAGATTCATTATTGTATTTGGGAAGTGAAAATAAAGGGAAGAGCTATTGAAAGAAATATTGAGACTCTTCCATTGGGGGAAATATATGAATTGATATTCATTCATTTACAAGTATTCATGGCAGGAAGATATCATATTATTTCTACCAATTTTTTTCATACCTTGGTAGTAATATTAAGCATATAAATTAATGGAATAGTCTGGAAATATTACGCTCATATTCATCGATGTAAAAAAATTATTAATATTTTCGCGAAAATATAAATGAATGCCTATAAAATTATTGCGTCGATAAATAATTTTTATTTCTATGATGTGTAGTGTTAATGCTATAGCTGAGAAGATCTCAATTGTGCAGAAAGAAATGCGCTGATCACAGCATATTTCGCAAAAAAATCAATTTGAATATATATCTTCGAACGACTATGATACCTGTAATATAAAGTACAAAGTCAAGGTGGACGGGTGATTACTCAATCCTTCAAGTTTGGGTATTTTTTTGACCTTGCTTGACACCCTTGATGGCCTCGGTGTTCCTTGAGTTCCCGATTGACCACACTCGTTTTTGTCAGAGGTTACACAATGCTCGTTCCCGAGGCGGTTCTTCACCCTGAGACTGTTAGGCTTGCCGGTTGGCGCATAATCTATTCCAATAAATCGACAGTATAATTAGGAGTGGTAGTGGTATCGGACAGTAAATCAAATCATTTTATACTTTTCCTGGCGATGAAAAATATTCGCTATTAAAATTCGCTCGAGTCCACTCTATGTGACTTCACTTCAACAACTCAGAATTCTCAAGTGGCAAACTAACGTGTTTAAAAAATAATAAAACGTGTAACGTGATAATGTCGCAAAAGTCAGAAATTATTTTTCCAAAAGTGATAGCCTAACTACCTAGTTCTAGCTTTTTTAGAAAACTATGTAGAACATATTTAGATTTTCTTATATTTACTGTGGGGAGCGTGGTGTCGCTTGGCTACTGATCGAAGGGTCCCGGGTTCAAATCCGGGTGAAGCCTTTGGACGCCCTCAAACAAAAAAAATCCTCGGTGTGCGAGGTGGCCCAGGGAAAGGAACTGGCCCCCCTACCCTGAATGTGTGAAGTTCACATGCCTGTGGCTTAGTCTGGGTTGATCTCTACCCTCAACTATCCAAACCAACCTTCGGGTTGAATCACTGAGTGAGATATTTATTGTGATTGAACATTCCCTTGCAATGAGACCTCGAGACGTGACTAAGGAATTTAAATTACTAACTTCGCAATATGCATACGAAGTATGTCTGAATTTTCGAGTTTCGATTGTAATCCTTGTAATAATTGCTCTTGAAAATTTGATTCCTTCAAAATCACAATTGATAATTCAAAGTGTGAACCGTTAAATTGAATGGAACTGCGCCATATGAGAAGAAACTTAGCAAACAACCTAAAGTTTTAAAAAAATTACACAGACATTTAAACCGCGCAAAATACTCGTGATCGACATTAAGGGAATATGGGATATGATTTATGCGTATCAAAAAGCATGTCGCTAACGCTAAAATATAAAAATGGGAATGTTAAACGCAAATAGTGTCCCTGGATTATTATTGTTTCTAGGCCTCTGAAAACTTCTCTCTCGTCCGTGCTTTGGAGGTCTACGTGGCTGTATCATTCGTGCCCGCTGGATTTTCCGGTTTCGCACGTCTGTGCACGTATATACCAAACTTGTTATCGAGTGAGAGGCATGGGAAACAGGATTTCGGGTGTTAAAAGAAAGTAACAGTTATTGCTCTGGGGTGAACGTGGCGTCAACGTCCCTGCCCTACGTATCACGGAAATTTGACGGGTTGTCTATCACTCGAAAATAGTTCAGTCCTGGGCGAGATTCACCGTGCAATTTAAAGAAATCTTGATTGGACAAAGGAACCTTTCGGTCGGACAACAAGGCAGCAGCCAGGATAACTCCAAAAGGCTGGATTTCTCTCCTTTCCTACTCTGCTTTCTCCGATCACTTTTAACCTAATGCATAGCATTAATCTACATTTCATCTCCTTAATGTAAACACATCCTTAAGCATAAATACACTTATACGACGTGGACTCCACGAAAGCCCAAAATGGTGATCATCAATTGCGGCAGATTTGGGAGAAAGCAAGTGTTTGATTGCAATACATCATCCAAGTAAAGTTATTTCGAGCATTAGTTCACAGCAATATTATTTTTACCAACTCAGATCGTCTGACCTGCACACAGAATAACACAAAAGCCGCCATCACAAAGACGACTTGATTGATTGCTCTTCCCCATTGAAAAGATCACCACCTTTAGATTAAAAAAAATATTAATGATGAAGCTATATCAAACATAAGAAATGAACAAACGCAAGACATTCTCGAGTAATGTATCAAATGACAATATATTACTTATCAGCCAGTAGTTAAGGTAGTTTGAACGAGACTTTTCCCTCGTCATAATAGAGACCATATTCAAATTTTATTTTTAAATTTAAGCAGCTGTAAGAAGCATGAAGTAAATATTATAACATTATTGACGCAAAAACTTTCTTTTATATAGCTAAAATTCTCAGTAATTAGTTAAATATACGTGTATGAGTTGTTAACTTGACTCATTTCTTGCATGCCGTACACTGAAAACCCCATCACAACCTTTTTTGCAATTCTGTAAAAATAACTGCGGTAATAGATTTTTTTAAATAGTTGAGAAAATATACAACCAGTTCACTGTGAAATGGCTGACGACATCTAGGCGTTAGAAATTCGACATTTAAAAAATAAAGTTTCTCTGGAATACATATACGGACCATTATCCATAGAAAATGATTGGTATTTCTTGACAAATATCTCGAAAAGTAATATAGTAAGTGGTTGATATTTTGTTATTATTAGAAATATGGCATACAATGAGACCAAATTAATCGAATTTTATGTGAATTGATATCTCGCTCCAACGATCTTAAGTGAAAGTATAAATGAGTACTTAGGGGTCGGATTAGTGAGGGGACTAGAGTGCCGATAGCAATTTCAGGAGCATATCACATAGAGAGAACAGGTTTGAATCCAAGTGGAGGTGATTTTTCAGAGAAATTCCGATCCCAGCTTGGATGACTTTTTGGTGAGTACTTCAAGTGCAGTATTCCGTCAGCAGCCACTCGAATGGGGTGAAAAATATAGACCCATTGGCGCCTTTTTTTTAAGAGGAGGCTTACCCCGACGTCGGGTTCTTCTCAACTCTTCAACCCGTGAAAAAGATTTCAGCTGTTAGTTGCCACCCGTGATAACTATTTTTACATCAGAGGTGAGATAACCTGGCTAAAGACAGGTATAGCCAGAAGAAACCAAGAGTGCGGCACAATAGATTACAACAGACATTATGCATTTTAGTACCCGTTGTCATTCTAAGAGACGGAAAAGTAGTAACTGGGAGGCATTATTAAAACCGTAGAAGGGTCACATAGTTGGGTATCCTACACCTAAGAATTGCGGTCAAACTCTGAATACCTTGAAAAAACTATCGTGATTGAACAACAACAAGAAAAATGACTTCACAGAGGAGCGGAAATCAGGCAGCTGCCATGAGCATCAAACTTATTGAGGCACTAAATTAATGCTTACAAATGTCAGTAATATAATTACAGTCAACTTGAATTTCTGCACTCAAACCATTATAAAATTGCAACGAAAATTTAATCTATCGCAATCTTTCGTCATTTTATTAATTCTTAAATTTTCTCTAAAAATAGTTTCTCATAGGCGGTTGCATAAATTATATGGTTAGACCAAGAGTTACCGCCACGCCGGCACTTCTTTTTCAAAGTAAGTATTCATAGTCCTTTTAGTGCTGACTGGCTTTACTCCAGATAGGCATCTTTGCCTTTGTATACCGATTAAAGGTGGTTGGAGAAGTAATCGTGGGTCATTTAGTGCAAATTTTAATAATTTTTTAAGTAAGTCGAAATAAATTTTAGGACCGCATTTCATTTAAGTACATCTGTTTCTGCGTTGGCACTTACCATACAAAGAGTAATAGAAATTATACAAGAATTATATTTTACATTTTTTTCCTTAATAAAAGCATGTTGTGATTTCATTTTTCGGCGTTGTATTCGAAATGTACACGACATTACATTGAAATACGTTGTTTTCGAATATTGAAATCGGCGGGACACCTTAGTATTTGTTAGCTACAATTATAATAATAAGAAAAGTATTGTTTCGCGTTTAGGAGAAAATCTGTACTTATGTAATCGAATTATTACGAAATACTAAACGTCATGTGACATAAGGCTACGTAATAACATAGCATTGAATAGCCAAAAAAACCAAATCGGTATGATGCAATTCTTTCACTTTTATCTATAGATACTTATAACTATTGAAAACACGTATGTTAAGTTTCACGCAAATCTGTACATAAACAAAAGCAATAAATTTAAAATTGTTGTGAAGCCGAATGTAAGTTCACGATAAGTTGTAAATTGATAATTTATAAATTAGTGATGGGTATTAGTATGTACAATTATTACCATAAAACATGGTATGATAAAACTGTAGGTATATTTATTGGTATTCAGAGATGGGACTATTTTATGGTATCGCTCTATAAAAAAAATATAAAAATATGTACATACAATTCTTTGACCGAAAGTATTTAATCTGGGAAACAGACGTTTGCACGAAAAAATGTCCATAAATTGTCCGTCTTCATTCTGATAGTGAGTTAAAGTTCACGCACCTATTTGAACGAGTTCATGCATCGTGAAAGCAGACCTCAGAATTCACAAACCCCGGTGAAACTAAATTTACGACTAAATCTGCTAATTTCACAGTGTCAATGGTATATTACGAGAATCAGTCACAACTTAGCGAATAGAGACGTATTTTGAACTCAATCGTAAACATTTACTGGACAGACCACTTTTCCTCGAGCATCATGGCAAGTTTTGGGGGACCACGAAGTAGTTCTTGCTTGGGACGTCAAACACTAGACCGGTAGCAGCGGCGACGGGCGGCGGCGGGGAAGGCTTTTAATATTTTAATTCTTCCGAAATAAATTCGCCTTCCGGTTTGCGTGATTTTTTCTTATTAAAATGGACACCGAAAGTGGAGTCGGTAGAAAGTCACCACCACCGACGCATACACGAAAGAATGTGGCCTTGCCCATGGCCGCTAAAGACGAAAGGCTGCGAGTTACTATCAAGTATATATGAGCTACGATGAGAAAACCAAAGACAACCAAGTTCATTATTCTCGTTTAACCACAGTAGTTTATTTTCTTTAACATATGGATTTTTTGTTTTATTTGATGACTTCATGATTCGGGTATGAGCGTAACATTTATGCATAGCTTTATGATATAATAAGTAAGCCATTTATCAGGGAGGTTAATAATAAAATGGTACCATTATTATAAAACCAATTCACCGAGTCATATTTTGCGTTTTCTGAGACATAGTACAAAAATTCAACCAAATAAAATTTTCAAAGGTATACGTCCATCCCTATCATCTTGCGTCATTTTAACAACATGAGCTCCTTTGAATTGTTTTTAGCGTTTTCATATGTTTCCTACACCACAAATGACTTCCTGATTCGTGAAAATAATTTACCCAACCAGCTACCTTCACCCGCAAAGAGTCAACTTCTGAAAAAAAGGTCTAACCTGATGCGCAAGATTGGAAGTGAAATTGCCGATTCCCACACCAGTGCATACCATATTTTCGACATGCCTTTTGGCTCTTTAGTTCCTACCTATTGTTACGTCTATAAAAATGTCCATGCGACGATCTTTTACGCAAAATAATTAACTCACTATTCATTTGAGTCCACTGAACATCTATCGTAGCAGATCTAATGGGCCTCTCTCAAATAGCTGGATAGTGCGCCCCACTGTTCGCTTTCACCGTCTCATGTTTCACGTCTCTCCGCTATGAGACCTTCCACTAGATACTTGTCCTAATATCCATAAAAAATCTCATAAAAATTCCGAAAAATATTCGCCCATTGGTTGCTAATCCTCTTTTACTCTTCTCCCTTTCTTTACCCTACTGGTATTTCCATTCTCCGCCCATTTGCGTTTTCCTACCAATTCATGTGATGTTTAATAGTTTTTTATCTTCAATATGAGGAACTATTCCCACGATTCCCTTTTCTCTTTGGCCCATTATTCGCTTTCCCTCTGTTCTTTGAACGTATTTCATTTATCCTTTTGCTTCAAGAGCATGGGCAATATTACTAACTTCCATTCTAATATATTACAAAATAGTATATTTACCGTATGGAAGACTACCTACCTATTAGACATTAAACGCTATTATTATTGACATCATTAAATTCATCGAATTTTATGACAAGGAATGCAGAATCATATCGTCAAGTTTACTAATTTGGCAACAAGCAGGTCCAACAATCATAAGGTTCCGGGTTCGAATCTCACTTCGAGCATAGAGTTTTTTCAAATATTAGGGTCTTAGGCAAGACGTTCCAAAAGAAACATAGCAATCGTAGCATCGAAAACCCAAGTTTGCTTCAACTGAGTAATGCCAAAATGTGTGATATCTAAGCAATTTATATTCATGATGCGATAAAAATATAATTCTTGAACAACCAAGGAACAGCTCGAAAATTACAATGGCACCTTAATGTAAAGCTTTGAATGGCATTTTTATGGGCGTAAGAAGGACATAGTACTCAACCGCAACTATTTTACATGCTAACTTGGGAGGAAAGCTATAGGTGCGCATCAACCTAGGGCAAGAATAATGTACTTAGGGGGGAGGAATTACGAGAATAGAAAATAAACTTGAATTTAGGCACGGCCTTATTGACGAAATTCAATTATTTATGGTTTTCTAAACAAGCCAACGGGAGGGATAATACTGGAGCCATTAAACCATGCATACATTGAAGGATGAATGGAAGGAATAATGAATTCACCTCTTATCCCACGAATGTATAGAGTATAACTCTACTTGAAGTACAATTTACATGGCGTCCAAAATATATATCGGGATTCAATTGAAAAAACGTCGTCACCTCCGGGATTCAAATCCTGTCCTTCGATATGGACCTTCTGTGACTTTCTCTAAACTCTATCCACCGCACAAACCAGATTTCCACTCATTTACCATATCAGTATTCATGAAATTCATTTTAAAACGTCATAACCAAATATCATCCATAAATCTTGAGCCTTTTTAAATTTACTTGTTTTGCATAACACTACATATCACTTATCGCAAGAGTATTTCCCTTCAATTAAATTCGAAAAATACTTATAATTTTGATTTCGTCGATTCCCCTGATTATAAGGGATGAAGTGATAGCTAACTGTTTTTTTTGGGCGAAGAGTGTTGTCAATAGATAAAAGATTTTCTCTCGGGTGAGTAAAATATTTAGTTTTCTCCTGTATCAGAAATAGTAGAAAATGAGGGTCTATATTGTATTATTTTTAGATATGTCTTGATTAATTGAAAGGCCAAGGTGGAATTATCAATGGGAAGGTAATGAGAGTTATTTTAGCATTCTTTCATTAGTCTGAACTTTTTTCATTTTCCATTTTTATATGCTTCTAGCCATATTTCCTGCCCTCTTATGTACACGTTTAAAATCACTCTGATTACTTCCTCATACTCCACTATTTACTTAATTTACCAATTTCACCATAGCCTCTAGCAATATGACCCGAGACGTCAGTCGTCTCTTCTTTCACTTCTTCTTTTGAACTTGTTTTTTTACGCTTTCTCCATCTTTGCCGTACTTCCTCGGCCAGATCTCTCCTTCTTACATTTCTATTTTCAATATAAGCTGTCCTTCCTCATTATCTTTCGTTTTTTTGGCTAATCTCTTTCTGAAATTGTATCAATAAAAGCACTTTAGATTAAGTAAATTTTTGGCAGTGATAACTACCAAACACACATTGGCACATTAACATTTGACCAATTAAATTAACGCTAAACACTCCGTAAATGATACCAATATATCAATGTTAAAAATTACTGGTCTCTATTGGATCATTTTCAATCACTGACAGTAAGGTGAAGGCGCTGCAATGTATTAACAAGAAAGGAAGTAGGGAAACAGCATATTTATCATCCCAGCTGTCGTGGTGTCTCGCCCATTCCTCGGAGCATGTGATATAAAGCGCACCAGAGGAATACATACCAGAATCTGAGCGCATACGAGTTCACCGTTCATTGCAGCAACCGCTCCAGGATTTGAAGTCGTGAAAGAAAGTTACCGTCCAATTTAAGGACACACTAATGTGTGATTCCAATCGGTCACTGTAACTAAGCAAAAGAAAAATATTTTTTTCCATCGGAAAATAACGATAAATTTGCCAATATTCATCAATAGTCATGCATAATACCATGATACCGCGTATTATTTGAGTCCGTCGGGCATGGCCATTCATCAATATGATACCTATGATATCAATAAAATACCTATTTCTATACATCCCCCTAGTTTTAAAAAATCACCATTTCGGAATTTCGGCGCCACAAAAACCCAGGTAAATTCTGCATCAAAATTTTGCTAAGAGTAGCGTAATTCTGTTTTCATATCTCTGATGTTATTCAATCAATAGCGTTGTTTGAAAGGAAACTTTGAATCACAATGCGCTCGTTAAACTAATGGGGATAAATACATGTCACGAATAATATGTAAAAGGTGAATTAATGAATTAGATATGGAATAATGCATGAAAAATTAGGCATATTATGTAGGTACAATAGCATGAATACGCATTCATAATTTAATCTATCGATAATCAAGGTCATAATTGGAATACTCATAAAAACATTAATTTACAAAAATATAAGTCCTTAGTTATGTTTCCGTTGATCATGATCTGACTGCATTGGCTAGGCATGATCTCACCAGGCGAACCAACGATACGGGTTCAATGCCCGACTCAGGTATTGACGTCGTGTTTTTGTCATAGAATAAAGGTCTTGGGTTGTGATATAACCTTAGCTCTGGGACCACCAAAAAAATGTACCACCTTTAGTACAAGTGATATTCTTAAATGCATCGTCTACCGATACGCACTTTTATGCACTGGGTTTCCTTGAAAGCGTATACCTACCATATACGCTTTCAAGGAAAGCGAATACCTACCGTATCAAAAGTTTTCCTATGACGCGAGAATTATTGCCTAAGGTAAAAGGCGCAGCGTAAAATTTGCAGTTGAAGCACCTACAAGTCTCTCAAACTAACAGCACTGTAGATTACATGCAACGCCGACCGATACGCTCTTGCTTTAGCTAGACCCCTTTATACGCATGCATAAATAATTTCTTCATGACGCATGGATTGAGGTCTTAAGTTAGACAGAGTAATATAATCCCTGCAGTGTTATCACCGGAATACCTGTCTACTACCGGTAGGTACGGTTGGTTATATGCATCGCCCGCCGATACGCAACAGTTTCCACTAGGTCCTTTTTAGCGCGGGAATAAAAAAATTTCCAACAACGCGAAACAACCGCAACGTCTCCCCATCTCCCGGCCCCGAGGAAAGCACCAAGTCGAGTTTATCCCGGGGCTGAATCACGTCCAGAGATGATGCAGGCGTAAAGCCGAAGGACTTACAAAAGTTATGCAATCATAGAGAGAGAGGTTTAGGTAGGGGAGTTTTTAAGTACTGCCGTTGCTTCAAGGGGTTGTTGGCTTATGCCTATGCACCCGCTCATGTTCTGAGAACGGACCGGTACTGGGTCGGGTGGCTACACACGTTCTAATTGATGACGGCGAGTGGGGAGAGAGGTGCACGGAGGCGGAGGGACAGCGGAGGAGTGGGCCGAGGAGGGGACACACGGCGTGAAAGAGAGAGAAAGTGAATACCCCTACCCCTCTCCTATTCCTCCCCCATCTGCTCGCTCCTCCTCCCTCTCATCCACGGGGTCGCTGGAGCACAGCAAAGGTGCATGCACCGAAGTCGAAGAGTCGGACATTCTCCTCCCAACCGCCAAAGGATACGCATTCACGCGGAGTCTTCGCGTCCGTCCGGTGGCTCTCACAAGCCTCCATCCCCCTATTTTAATTTCCCCATCTGAGAGAGAAAAATAACAAACCCCAGAAGGCATAACGGGACGATGAACCGCTTCGCTTGGGCCTTTTGGTGCGCCCTACTGTGGTGGTGCGCGGCCCTCTGGCTTGCCCGAGGGACCCTCGCCGAGGATGTACACACCAAGGGGATCGATCACCTGCTGGACGTCTGGAACTTTCGGAGACTCCACTCCCGCATCAAAGAAGGTACGCCAATTGTCGTTTGACCACTCTATATGCTGTGTATTCCGTGGAACATCAGTCGGGCATATCCGGGGAAAAGTTTTAGAATATTTATGCAGGTAGAAGAGTTTACGTATGTATAGGTAGGGTTAACATCTTCTGATTTCTCCACGAGCGGGACATATATAGTTTTTAAGAGACTGAAACCAGGGAAAAATCATTAATTTTCTTAATAAAAGTTAAGGTAGTGTTGTACAGTTAATTTATTCTTTGATTGCAATTACCAAATAAAATTATTTCTTACAACTGCGGTGGCTTGTTTGAATACCAAACTCTGGAGTACCGAGTTCGAATGTCGTTACAAGCGGGGTGGCTGAACTCTTCTAGGCCTTCGCAGAGTAGTTGAAAATAGTTGAAAAATAACGTAGCTCAGTCCAGTTTCTATCACGAGTTCTACCAAGTGTACACCATCAATATTCAGTCAAGAGAATTCGAGGTTACGTGATATAATTAGGTGTCATTTTTTCGATTTACACATTTCCCGTCATAAATTTGTCGCTGCACATTTCTGGGTGCAGTGGACAGCGGGCTCAACGGAAACATTCCAGACAGTTCAGTGTCATACGGGACAGATTTTACAACAGACCGGTACACCGCACAGACCTTTCCAACTGGGATTGTCCCAGCCAAACCGGGACGTATGGTAAGCTTATATGTAGAGAGTATTTTGGAGGAAAATGGGTTTATTAGCAGGGGCATAAGATGTAGAATTACCTGGTACGAGAAAGTATTTCCGAATAGAAAAGAAATGATGAGGGAGCCCTTAGCAGAGACAAAGAAGAGAAGACTCTGATCATCGTTTTCTGGAATGTTTTCGGTGGTAGTCCATTTTTATAGGACGACAGTTTCTAAGCAGTCAGCAAAGATTTTCCTGATCGTCTGTGGTAAAATCAGCTCACAACAGTGAGCATCGGAGATGATACTAGCCTATTGAGGCCTCATCTCCACGTGTAAGACCATTGAGTGATTTTTAAAGCACATTTTTGGAAAACGAATGCTTATTATTTGCCGCCAAGTAGCGTTATTCCCCAATTGGTAGCCTTGCGGATAGAAATTTTACTGCAGTAAAAAGGCTAAAAAATATTAACCGGTTGACCCACGGTTCAGGAACCGAGAGATACCCCTCCGTTACTCAAGGCTTAGGTCAAGTTACAGGTAGTTTGAATTTGTGGGCGATATTAAAAAATACTTTTTGCCGAACAAGGAAAGGAACCGAGTCCCTTTGTCTTTTTTGAGCAAGTGAATTTTACACTTGAATGATCAAAGCGGATTCCTTGATGAATTCTGCGGTGGGGTGATACACTATTGCGGCACGTTTTAACGGGTTACATTGCGGTGATTTCCGCGCAGTTTCCAGTAATTATATCCGAAAACACTTGGTCAAGCCTCAAGGACTGCAATTAACACCTGTTTACGATGTCTGAGAGCAGTGGGAGCAATTGAGATTCGAGTGCTGCCAATGAATAGGATATTTTCTATAATAATCATATTTAAACAGAGATAACTTAGTTTCCCACATAGCGCAGCGAAATGTTCAAACTCAGGAGAAATCGAGACTCACGACCTTTTCATTAGCCGGAAAACGTGTGATTTGCCAGACGAGGTCGATCGTCCCTCAAGTCGGTGTCTAGGCGGAAGCGGTTCGCCTGGCGGGCGGGTTCCCCGCTCAATGAATACCGTTAATGAATGAAAAGATTATCCACAGGCTAAAATGGCTGTTTTTGATGTCCACATTCTTAACGACAATTGACTATAAAAGGTCGATTCACAAGCATCTTCTAATTGATATTGTCAAGCGTTTTTCAATTCATAGAACAGAAATATATAAAACAGAAACGTAGAGCATTGACCTTTTCGAAAAGGCGATCATTCTAATCCAATTAAAAATCGGCAAAATAGTAATTTCTGGTAGAAAATAAACCAGTTTGAACTGGAAAAAACACCATTATGTAATTTCGTGCGGTATTTCCAATTTGCTTTATTAATACTTATAGCGCTTTCCTCATTCATTATTAATTAAAACAATGGGACATTAAACTTCAGCACTAAAATTTTTACAGAAAATGTCTTTAAGGTGCTTACTTGAGTTTTCTTGCTTTCATGCTATTCATCAGCATAATTAACACAAAATTCGATCGTCTTTTATCTAACTTTCTCTTTCACTCTCCACAAGAAAGATATTTATTGCGCGTACTTTAAGACATAGTTCAGGAAGAGAAGTCCATGTTTTTTCTATTTGTCACATCATTCTGTCAAATCAAGATACTGTTTTTTATGATTAAAACGTTTTATCTCATTGCTCATTCATGCTACTTCTTGAAATTACAAACTAGAACTAATGTCATTATACCTTTTTACTTATTGTGGATGAACTGTCAATTATCTAACGAACAAAATTTAAACACATAAGGCTAATTTTAAAACAAATATTCTCCCTTTTTGTTAATCTTTCGTTATCTAAATAACTTGGGATGCTATGTAAAGGATAAGATAATTCGGGATGTTACGCTGCTGTAAAGAAGGAAACACACGAATTGTAATGATCTTAAATATTTTTTTAAACTTAATGAATGAATATTAACTGAATTGATTCTCATTAACCTATAAAATGAGGTTTGTATGATACATAAAGATAAACACAAGCAAGTTAGACCTTTAAATTACTAAATAGTATTATCAACTCAATTATACATCATTATTTATGTAAATCAAGACATATAAATCAGTGTTCTAATGGTCATAAATGGTGTACTAATTAGCTGAAATTAAATATACTTGTATAAATAGCTTGTATCCTGTATAACATGTAAAATGAGCATTCGTATTATGAGCGGGTCTGGGGCTATAAAAATACTCATTAAATATGGAGTACGCGCGATTATTAGGATGCAGACTCGACATATCGACAGACAGACAGATCGAAACTCCAAGGGCAATAACAAAACCCAAGAATAATGTTGAGAATTCGAATATCCCAAGGAAAAATAATAAATAATATTTTGTTTTCATAATGCGACAAACAGATCACAGCGAGATTACGCATCCTCTGAAAATGATCTTAATATAATCAATTAGATATTTGATAGATCGCTTCCTCAAGCTTAAAATTCTCAATCAATGGAGCATGCATGAAACATCAAAAATCACAAAATACAGGCTTCAATATCTCCAGATCATAAAAAGACAAAATGGAATACATGCTCTTGGGATTAATTTTATAATATCATTAGCGAAAAAAAAGCTATTACGTTTACAATGTAAATGTTATCGGTAAGTAATTGTGTGAAATTCACAGTGAAAAAATCATTCGCCTGGACTGGGATCGTCAAAGCCTCCATGAAATTCACAGTGAGAGAGGACGCCTGGGTAGCTTAACCGATTAGAGTAATCGAGGGGTCTGGGTTCGTATCCCAGTCCAGGCGAATGATTTGTTCCCTGTGAATTTCACACAATTGTGTGACCATCAGCGGGTGACTCCGTTAACGATACTGCGCGGCCAGTTCCGCAGTTCTTTGAATCGGTAAGTAGTTATCGACATGCATAGTAGTTGAATAAGCATTGTTGTCTTCTCGGCATATTAATTTATTCAGGAAAATGATTCTTAAAATTAGGGAGAAAATGTCGCTTAAAACTCATCCGGAGCGGCTCAGAAGGTAGATTTTAAGGTGAAGATGAAGAATACTTTCAGATACGATCAAGCAGATGAGAAAATCGCCATTTGCAAGTCGAATTAAATGTTTTGCGCGGCATTGTATGCCGCAGTTTAATACTGAGTAAAAGAGAGACTATTGTACGCTGCATGGTTCTGAGAGCCTGCTATCTTTCAATGTTAATCAGAATACCATGTTACGCAGTAGATTGGAATCAACTCCAATTTGTTTGAAACTTACACTCCACTCTTGAACTCATTATTACAATTCATGATCATGGTCATGGATCATGGTCAAATTGTACCCTTAACCAATAAAATATTTCTCCTCCCTTTGACGCCGTAGCCAATCACCGAATTATTTCCGCTTAAGTATTAAAGCACAATTCTCATTCCATTCCCAATCCGTCTCATAATTTGATTCATGATCAAAGTAAATTTCGAATCCCGGCAGGTAAATTATTTTACTTCCATTGTAAATGACAAGTATAACCTGATTTTTCTACATAGATTTATTACAACAAGACGACCTAGGCTTCGACGAAGCTCGTCATCATCAGGTGGTCACCTAGGTCAACCTAGATCGTCTTGTTGTAATAAATCTATGTGGAAAACTAAGCTACACTTATCATTTACACTGCTAAGCGAATTCCACGATGTCACGTCCGATACATCTGAATTTACTTTCATTCTTTTTACTTTTACCATAATTACATTCCTCATTCCATACGCTTACCCATGTTTTTCTAATCCAGGTGGCATTTCACAGGGGCATTTTCACCCTTCACTGCATCATTCGGCTTTCCCGTTATTCATAGAAATTATTCGGAGCCCATTGTAACACGGCGAAAATCAAGATATCAGACACAAACATAATCTGGCTATGATTTAAAAGATTCTCGCAACTCTACAATACATGTTTTCGTACAACTCAAGATAAGGAAAAACAGAAAATCACGCAAAAGGACACATTAATTCAGCGTCGATATCTCTTTACACTGAGTAAGTTCCACTTTTGGTGTATTAACGGTTTCACCCGACATGAGAGTTAACTTTGAGGCTAGTAGTAGCGTAAAAGTGGATAGAAATACATTCGGTAATCTTTTACTACGTAAGCCTTTTATGGTGATATGTAAACTTCGTTCAAGTGTGCCGCTAGGTACAGCTCTATCGAGAGCTAATGGCGTTCGGATGTGTAGAAGAAGACGTCGTGGAGGGGTAAATTTTGGTGGAAGGGGTAGGGAAAAGGGACGTAGGGGAAAGCGAAGACATGGCTTTTGTGCCATGTATGAGTTCATTTAAAAGAAAATGGAATTTGTATGACGCGGACAACACAAACACCGCGCTTCCGAACGCCATAAGCTTTTGCGAGAGCTGTAAAAGTCACTTTTCCATTTTTCCGCATAACCAGCAGGGTCAACACAAACAATTAGCTCCATTTCGGTCATTCTTTGACTATTGGGTTGTGCAAAATAATGCTTTTGGGGGGCTTTGGAAACAATATCCAAAGAAACGGCGGTTCACACGAAAATAAACTCTACTACTGCATTTTACGATAAGGAAAAAACGTAAGGGTTCAAGGCAATAATTGAGTACTCAATCAATTAATTGAAACGACACACGTCCAATTTGGAGACAGTCTAATAGCTCAAATAGATTATTTTGACAGTTCATGGAAAAAAAGACTCCTCTCTAAAAAAGGCTGGATTAACATTAGACATTCATAGATAGGCAGCAGCGTACAATGGAGGACTATTAACGCCGAAATTATATCAACAAAGCGACACACATTGATGTAGATTTTCTCGACTGAAAGTCTATTCCGTTACATCATCCCCACTAAATCCTCAGTTTTTACATACTGCCATTGGAGATAAATCAAAGTTCTGAAGGTCATCTGAAATTAATATTTCTCATAATTACTCTCATAATTATATAATTGAATTTAAGGAGAACGAAAGTAGTTATTGCTACAATTATTCCAAATATGATGCAGCTAGATACTTAGTTTACAAACAACTGATTCGCAGATTTTCCAACAACAGTACGACATGCTTGTATAAACCGAATCACTGATGTGATCCGTAAAAGAAAAATGATTTGAGGACGGAGTTGAGTAAAATGAAGATTGTTTGGCCATTTTGATAGAGAATTGAAATACCTATGTCATTCACCCTCGAGTCAAAAAATCTGAAGCTGCAACTGCATGATCTATGATCCCCAATAATAGGGAAGAAAGTTCCACGATTCATCACTCTCAAAACCTTGAATACTAAAATAAAAAAAGTGTTTTGTATTAGATACAAGGTAAAAATAAGCAATCTATTGTGAAATAAATTACCATGTTGGTCATAAAAATGCAAATTTCATTCCAAGAAAAAATTCTCTATGCAATATTAGTTTAGATTGAAGAACCCTTGTTCTAAAAAAACTCTAAAAAATTAAGTAAATTGCCTCAATTTTTTATAAATTCCGGAAAATGTGGAGGAAGGGGGAATGTGGATTATTTTAAATACTGCTTGTATATGAAATTCATATTGTTAAAAATACGAGCATGAATTTTGTCTGCAGACAACGCTGTCTTACGAAAATATTTGTTGTTGCAATTTCGTGCCCTCGGCGGCGTCGAAACACTGCGTCATCGGGAACCCGGCGGATGACGCTATGGAACGGTATCGCTGCCAGCAATACGACGCGTGTCCAAGTGAAGTTCGGTTGATTTTTCACAATTTGACGGGAGTTATCACTTTTTTTCCTTTATGGAAGACAATGATGATTTGATACATCTTATTCATATGTATATATGATTTGATACATCTTGTTTAAATACATGTAGTGCAGAGGAGCAGTACGATGGCGTCAAACGCCACTGAGGACCCGTTTTGGATCACGTGACTTTCCAAAATTTTTATCTCTGTTTTGATGCATATACCTACTGATGAATTTTTATATTTGAGTTCGTTAGAGAATTTGCTGTCACGTACACTACTAAAATATTACGATTCAATTTTATGCATGCACATATCCCATGGACTGGGAAAGTTGTGACGTCAAATTACATTCCAAACAATATTTTACTGTGTTTTGACTATTGACTTCGCATTTATTTACAAACGAACACCTTGTTAACCAATTGCTCGTGACGTCATACTTTACCATTCCATTGTGCCCAACGAAGTGTACGTGCATATTCTCGAGGGCCTCATGAACTGAAGGCATGGTTGATGAAGACGTAGCGGAGTCGTCCAGGGGCGAAGGAATAGACACTATGAAAAATTGAAGAGGAAAACCTGAGAAATTTACCTCAATGCATTTTCCTCTGGTCAAATATTGAAAGCACAAATTTGAGTAGCACCTCTTTTCCTCATTTTTTCAATTGAAACGAGAAAGTTCACCCTTCACTCTCAGACAGGTGAGTAAACTATGCCCGCGAAATCCACCCCGAAATATCATCGTATTCCCCAAGAAGCGAAACGAATTGCACTTGACCTCTAAGTATGGAGTCGAAATCGATCATTGCGTGGTCAACCGTGAGAGAAGAGAGATAGAGGGAGAGAAAGAGGAAGATAGTGAGAGATATACAGTCTGATTCATTTTTGGGTCAATCGTCCAAAGGAGGTTGCGGGATTCGTGGCACGATACGTCCCGTCGAAAAAAAAACCAGTCTTCGGAGAAACACGTTCTATCCCATCTTCAGCAGCGTCACTAGTTAACGGTAATCCACGATGCCTCTTTTTTTAGACCCCAGGAGAGGAATGAATCTCACTTTCTATCTTACGAAGTCGAAGCAACCGGAGTACAGGAATAGGTCAGATGGACTCCGAGTATTCCAAAAGGTGAATACAGCAACAGGTAGGGTGAAAATCAATTTTTATATTTGATAAAGAATTGGAAGCGATTTTTATTCTTACACTGCGCTTCACTGCAAAGTACTTGCTCTACGTGAGATCTTTCCGTTTATAAGACACTAGAGCTAACTAAGATATAAGTATTTGTTTCCAGAGGTATTTGAAGAATAAACAATTCCGTTTCAATTTGAGGGAATTTCGGATTATTCAGTGTTATAATGTTATTAACTCAGATCAACTTACACGATAACGCATCCATCAATGCATGGGCGCTCATACAATATTTTCCAGGGGGGGTAGAGACCGTGGGGTTTGGGGGTTTGGAATACCCCACGAGAGAAACCAGAAGTCCGTGAGGGCCCTCCCCCGGAATTGTAAATTTAAGGTCCCCTTTGTGACCTTTTGACACGCCCCCCTCCATCGAGCGCTCATAAATGAGCGCTCATAAATTAATGCAATAATTGTGGAGCTTTTTCAATGTAAGGAAAGAAAGAAGAGTTTACTTGCAGTAACATATTTTAAATTGAAAAAATAATAACACTAGCGAATGCCCGTCGCGATATATGTAACATGGTAGGACTGCATATCAGATATGTATAATATTGATCTATGATTATATTACTTATCTAGAAAAGTATAGATGTTAGTTTTTATTTTTAATTACATACCTGAAATTTTATAATAATTTAAACTATGAAAAATGTATAATGTTGAGCTAGAATCACATGGTGCATATAGAGATATTTATAGGTTTGCACCAAACTTTATGGCATTAAAAAATTTGGTGCCAGTCCCTGTTAAAGTATGAAGATATCATTGGAACAAAGATATATTTATATCATCCGGGGAAACGCGTTGTGGAATCGCAACGAATGTATCTCTGCCATTCAATATCGACCAAGTAGCATTCAGGCTATTTGAATTTTATGGAGTAATAATTTTATACCAATGGACGGTTACAATGGTTGACAGCATGCTGTGATATGCTTGTATTTGTTACAGTGGAGAACGCAAGGATTGGTTACTCTAAGCCCATGCTTAAGTATGCGATAAGGAAAATCAGGCTATTTTGAAACTTGTCAAATAATGTTAATTAATAATTAAACTAAAGATAAAATTCATAATCATTCTGGGAAAACTGCAAGAAAATGAAGAGTCAGATAAAGTTAAAGAGTCATGCACCGGGTGCGACCCGTGACATTCACTCTCAGTTTGGTTCCTTCCCTCTCAGTTTCATTCATCCTCCTACTGGATTCGAATAAACTCCCCTCGCGTTCGACATGAATCAGAACCAGAGCAGAGAATTAACATGTCAGTATTTCTCTTGTCAGCGAAAGAAAGATAGAATATTTGCCTATGTGCTATACTAGACTATAAAAATTATTTTCAGCTGTAAATATTTCAATGGGAAAGAAAACCATGCGAGGACCTCACACGAAATGTGCCAGTATTAAAAAGCTGCGGTACCATCTTCGATGAAATTCTCCAGAATTTTTTATGCAATGAGCCCGAGAAAATACCGCTTTCGATAGCATACTGTGATTCTAAAATGAACAAATAACGAATCGTCTGGTGTGCGAGTTCAGAACGTATTCAGGACAAAAACAATTACGAGCCTATTTCGAGAATGGTTTTTTATTCGAAATACACGTTAAAATGGTTCAAAAGTCATTTCTTGCTTGTCTGTACAAATTTTAGGCCACGGTTAACTCATAAATAATTATTTGAGGGAAAATAAAAATAAAAATTAAATTTAAAAAAATATACACCTCATTCGAAACTGTAGTTTCAAGTATCAGATATCTTTCATCTCGTGCTTCTTTGAGAACTTCAATAAACTCTTTCCCTCCCACTGAATTCTTCTTTTTCACTGTCAGACAAACAAACATGCTGAATTTTAAAAAAATTGAACTATTTAAAATATTTAAAAAGTTAATTTTTTCGCGCATTTTATAAAAATGTAATCAATATTCATTAAAAAAGTGCTATTTAAAATTTTCAAAATTTGCTAAAAGAAAAAATAATATCAATTTCAAAAATATCAAATTTTTAACAAAAGAACTTCAGTTTCAGTAAATATTTCGGCTTGATGAATGTTTGAAGGCGACCTAAGGAAGCCGATAAATATAGGCACATTTTGAATTTGAGGGTTAATAGCTGGAGAGTTTTCAAAATTCTACGTTGACATGTGTAGTTACTAGACTGATTTGGTAAAAGAAAGTAATGGTTAAGGGAGTTTTTTTTTACTTTAATGATAATATTACGTGAAAAATAAACTGGGGTTCTGAAAATGTTGGAAGGGGAGGTTGGAGAAAGTGGGATGGGAGGTGAACGGGAGTAAGCGAAGAGTTTTGCTTAGTAAACACAAGAATAAAGGGCGGATCATTCTCGGGCGATATTTTGCCAAAAATATCTTGTACCATCATAAAAACCAGTTCATTCAGTGAATGTGATTGGGACATTCTTTCTCCGAAATTAATAATGTGCAATAGGTAGCGAGCTGGTTGGAAAGGAAGAGCAAAATGGCAATAATAATTACGTCGATTTGTTCATAGCTACGGAGAAAAATCATTTCCGTATTCCGATATTGATCTAAATCATTTTGATGAAGGAAACGATTAATATTATCACGTCATAAAATCAATCGTAATTTGCACGCCAACTTCCGCATCTAAGAGCAATTAACTAATAGCGGAAATCCGCCTGAAATGGGTTCAGTGGTCCTAAAATTAAAGACTCAGTTTTTTAAGGTGTTTTAATTCATCACTTCTGCGTGTAAGTGCGTGTAAGTACGTATGAATGAATGGAAGAGTTAATTAAAACGACTTTCGCTCCTTGTCCCGCACGGAACCTAAGAGATAAAGGGATATCATCTATCGAATGGGATGTTTAAGTCCCATACGGAAAACATCAAACAATGGAATTGAACATCAAAATAGACTATTAAAATGGAATAAGTACAAAATAGGAAATCCGTAGAATTCGCCAAAAGAGTATGTAACATATTGCACTAGGTACAAATATATCATATTTTTACTATCTTAAATCTAATGGGTATCATATCTGATGTAAATTTGAATGCGACTACCGATTTCATTTAATTTAACCACACCTTCAAACAAAAAGCTCAATATTCAACTTTCATATGCGGGTATTAGACAAAGTCAATCTATCAACCCTTTTATTTACAATTAGTTCACGGTCACGAAGAATTAAATTTGAATTTTTTTTTCTATTACACATGCCAAATACTTGGAGCGGAAAATACGTAATAGCACAACTTAATTAGCACTTCTTATTTATGGGTATCATTATCAATATTTTACGATTTATCTAAAAATAAAATAAAAATTTCAAGTTCAATCTGTTATTACAAATTGGCTCCCATAGTCTTTATACTTAACGACACAGTTCAAATAAAATTATGAAGCGTAAAAAATATATCCAGGATATTTTTAAAACAACGTAGCTAAGGGTGCAATATGCTTTATTAAAAACTAAAAAGTGAACATTCAATTTTCTGCATGAAATAATTTATTATTTCATGCAGAAAATATTATGCAAACTGAGCGTAACCTCTGTTTTGCTCCCTTTACACCACACATGTATAAGAATGATGTATTGTTAATCAGGGTAAGATAAACATTTTCATTCCTCTACATTTCATGGTCAGTGCGATAGGGAAAATAAAGCAGGTTATTTAAAACGTTTTTTTCACTGACGACTTTTTCATGACCTAGACCTTAATATTTGTTAGCTACAATAATAATAATAAGAAATGTAATTTTTCACCTGTAGGATAAAATCTGCACATGTGTAATCGAATTATTACGAAATATTACACGTCATGTGCCACAAGGCTTCGTGTAAAATAGCATTGAAGAGCCAAAAAAAAAACAAATCGGTATTATGCAATTTTTTTCAATTTTATCAATAAAACTATCAATTAGATTATTGAAAACAATTATGCAAAGTATCACGCAAATCTGCACATAATCATAAATCGCTCCAACCACCATTACCCCCGTCGGGTAAACCTGCGGCGTATGTCCTTGCCAGTTAACCTAGGGGTTGTGGGGTCGAAGAAGGTATTCTCACGGAACGCATGAAGCGGCGTTAGCCAGTTGATTTGTAGTTTGATAGTTCTATGCAGGAAAATAACGCCTTTATTATTCGATACTTGATCTTTACATTCGAGGATAGTTGTCGACATAATACTACAGCAGTATCGCCTGATCGCTAGTAACAGAGCCCTAGACATAAGGGCTTTAGCTACTACTAGCTATCGGCTAGGATCCAAGATTTCGTAATTGGTGTGATCCTAGTTTGGTACTTGGCCCCAGCAGGACAAAGTAACCGTCAACTAATCACTCTCACTTTCACTCACGCTATGTGATCTTTAATCGTTTACGCCTGGGCCTTTCAATGCTCCACGCTTCTCAAGGGAACCGTGAATAAAATTGACGGTTTCAGGCGAGATGCATGGGAATTCCATAGCAAATAATCAAGGAGACTAGTAATTTTCCATGGTGTGTGACTATTTTGAGAACGACATTAACCATGCTGTGCTCATTTCTCAGAACCAAAGGCTAGTTAACTCACAGGATCACGAATGGACTTCAGGAGGAAATAATAAAAACTACTATGGCCATCGTTCCTTGCAAACACCGGAATAGATACTTCAATGTATACCGAATTAAGAATATAATAGGTACAGAGTTGTCATTGGAGGAAACGGTATGGCAATTCACTCACTCCTAAGACCTGGAGTTCAGACATTCTTTATAAAACATTGACTGATGCTTGAGCAGTATTACTGATGAAAACTGTGACAACTGTACTCTCGACTGTGAAATACTTCTTCCTAAGATACACTAGAGAATTGTAGGACGAGGTATGGAGGGATAAAATAAAAGTTAACGATTCTTGACGCCTACATAATATCCTGCAAGCCACCTCAAGGGTGAGTGGCAGGGGGTGAGTTATCATCAATAACGCTATGGGTACCCTATTTGTCTTTACGCGAGGGATGTATATTTGTGAGTAGTTGCATGAACAAATATGTGAGTTGATGCTTATTAGTAGATTCGGGAATTTATGGACGTGCGTTTGCACATTCTTGAAATTTGGTGCTTTTGTTATTATTGGGGATCTACCGGGTCCGTCTCCTAACAAGATTCCATTCCTCACCTCGAAATATGTCCTATCCCTATTCATTCAATCCTCAATACCTATTCTATTTCTCCCCCTTCCCCGCTTACCCAACATCCTCCCATCTATCACGCCCTTCAGCATCCCTTCTCCCCTCATTACCTGTTCCTACCGCCTACTCTTCCTTCAAATCTCCTCCAGAAGCTTCCTCTCCTCACCCACCATACTAACCTCGTTAATCTTCCTCTACGTCCACCGCACTTTCTTAATTCTCCTCCACACCCACGCCTCAAACGCCTGCAGTCTATTTTAGTTCTCTTTTCCTTGAGCCCAGGTTTCTGCTTCATGCAACGCTACGCTTCATATTAAACTCTTCGCCAGTCTCTTCTTTATATCCTTGCACAAGGTCCCCCTTATCAATCTCTATTGTTAGTGAACGCCTCCTTAGCTAACGTAATTTGCTGTCTAAAACAACGCAATGTTGAAGGAGCATGCGTCCTCGCATCTACTCTCGCGAATACGCCCATCTTGGTGCCAGGCCTTCACCAAAGATATGGAAATTTATCATCCCTTTCCATTCCGAGAAAACCGCATCCAACACTGGAAAAAACTGAAATGACCCCCTTTGAACCTGAGAGATAAGAGATGGATGACCGCACAAGAAGCCCATGCTGAGTCACGACGAGGAATGACCGAGAATAAAAGCTTACCGACAACTTTTATTATTATTTGATCGACTAATTCCGCAAGAACTGCGAGATCTCCGCGTAGGCTCGTATCGAGTAACGTAGCGCGGGCCCGTAGAGACAACATTCCGAACGATTTCTCCCGCCTCCGGGTTGCCGTAGGACTTTTGAGGAGAACTCAGAAGTCTTAGACGCTAACGCGACGAAATGAAAAAAAACCAAGTTATAAGGAGGAGGAGAAGGAAGAAGAAGAAAAAATAATTTTGGAAAGCAGCAAGTTACTTTTTCGTCGGGATGGAATTTGAGCAGTGGTCCAGCCGGTTTAAAAAAAAACACTTTCACCCTACCTACACCATGGTGTGTGCCCGACGATTGAGAAGCCTATTAAAAAAAAAAACAAGCAAGCAAGGGAGAAGGATGAGAGATTGTTAGGGAATTAGAACATAATTGCTTGCGAGACCAAAATTACAGAGGAACTATCGATAACAAGGCCCACCCTATACGATTACGATCGCGCCCATGGGCAAACACTGCGGAGTACTTCCTCCCTTCTTTCCCCACCGCCCACTCCAATGAGGCAACATACTACCTCTCCGAAAGATTCCGATGGGAAAATGCCGTGACCGCACGACTAACTCGTCACGTAACTTCGTAGTAGCCGCCGCCGCGTTTACTTTCACCCACTACGCGAACCTGCGGGGATTAAACACTCTCCTCTCCATTTTCCCTTGGATATGGTACGTCCGTCGAGAGCATTTGTCGCCCCGCTTGGCTCGCTTGGAGGTATTTTTTTATTCCAGCATACTCCCGTTCCCGCCTGCGAAGAGACACTTTTTTTGCGACGAAAATACCATACCTGATCATTCAAAAACGCAATGTTTGTAATGTGGGGTGGCCCCAGGGGCCCAATTCAAGAAGGCCCCGGAATTTTCAAGCCTCGGCAATGACAGAATTTTGATGTCACCACTTAGAAGTTTCCAAATTGTGCGATTCAAAAGTTGAAGTTTTCGTGGGCTGTGATGTCACGTCTGCAAGATTGTCGAGGTCAAGACGTTACTGAATAAGGCTCCTGAGATATTATATGTATATGCAGCGAGTATTTGTAGCTTATTGTCACTTCTCGCATCCCAAACGTCATTTCTCCTCATCCCTCCAGTCTCTTGGTTTCAGTTCTCTACTTTCCATTTCAGGCTCAATGTTTTCTTTCAATTTTTTTCGTAGTCTTCCCTTCTTATTTCTTTCCTCTGGAGCCCAATTCCAAACCTTCAATGGTATTCTTTCTTCCTCCATGTGCCTTAGGTGTCCATACCATATTAGTCGTTTTACTGTGATTGTACCCAAAACTGTACTAAAGTAAAAAGTTGAAACTCCGAGGATTCACAGGCTAGGCTAATAGTAAGATTACTTGAGGAGGATATTATTCTTACTCCGCACCATATCTATAGCGTTGGTAGAAGTGACAAATAAGAGATACCCTATCGAACTAATGGGGTAAAAAAATTCCTTCTTTCCAAACACCATTATTGACTACGACAAAAAAGGGTGAGACAGTTTTATAATGGCAGGTTAATGTTAACCGCAAGATGGCGTAGCCTTTACGTTAACTTGAAGTAACCTGGTAGTTTGAGTTTCGTATTTTACATCAGAATTTCATTTTGTTGACATTAACGTTACCTGTTAAACTGGGCCTAAGACACTCCGTTAACATACAGTTTACTTTTCCCTCTTCCGATCCCTATTCCCTCCTTCTTATATGGCTGCTGTCCTAACACACCCTACTGCACTCCCCTACGGCGGCTCACTAGGTAATATGCAGATGTACGCACGACCTAAAGTTAGATGCAAGGAGAATTTTTTTCTTAAGTATTGCGGGAATTACCGAAACAACAACTTCAACAGGAGTCCTCCTATGTGGAAAAAAACACAAGTTTGTGGAATGCAAGGAAAACATATTTGGCGAGATAGGGATGCGAACTTATTCCCTCACTTTCACGTTGAGTACTTCGTCTCTATGAATTTCACTAGTATTCCTAGGTAGCGTAATTGGTTATAGACCTTGAAGCGAATTAGGGGCAATTGAGTTCGAGTATTAGTCAAGACATAAAATCCTTTTTCAGACACAGATATGCAATATTCACGATGAAAAATCATTCGCGAGGATTGGGATTGCAAAGTGCATCTTCCGAACTCATGCTGAAAGCTTTATGCAAATGGAATTCGCGGAGGGAGGGGACATAAAAGTAGCTTAATTAAATCACAGCGTACAAATTTGGGGCATATTGGTCCGTGGCCCTGTCCAAACGCATGAATTGTTTTTCTTGCGATTTCCAGGCCACTGATTAGAGGAGGGAGGGGGGGGAGTATTGACAAATTTTTACTCAGATTTTCCATCTTTCATAAATCATCATGGTTTTTTTCATCATTTCTCTATCCAATGCAGCAGAATTCTTGATCCTCTTCAAACCGTATTAATTGCTCATTTTTTCCTTCCCGTTCTCCGCTTTTCCATAGCTCAACCTTCAATCATCATCGATAGTCATCGATTCGAAGATTGGTTTGCAGCAGCTCTCCGCTTTACTCTCCTCTTCGCCAACCGCTTCATTCCTATACATAATTCTTCACTTTGACGTCCTTCATAATTTGCCTAATGCATTCCATTTTTGGTCTTCCTCTGTAATTCATCCCATTCATTCCTCTTTCCAATATTGTCTTCGGTAGGCTGTTGTGTCGCAAAATGTTCCCAATCAACTGTCTTAAACATCCTCTTACCTCTAATCTATAGCTACAACCACCTGCTCTGCCCACCTCTCCTCTCTACCAGCAATTTCCTTTCTTCCTCTGCGAAACTAAAAACTTCTTCTTTTATCATAGTCTCCCTCCCATAAACTTTCTCTGTATTCCTCCCCTCTCACATCTCAAACATCTGCTATCCATCCTCATCTTCTCTGTAAACAGTCCAAGTTTAGCTTCCATATAACGCTACGGGCCATGTCAATATCTTCAAAAATCTTTTTCTTAGTATATTTACTTAAGGGTTCCTATCATCAGTTCTCTTCTGTAAGTGAACACCTCTTTTGCTTACGCAACACTCCCTTAAATAAAATAATTAAGAAATAATTTCCCTAATATCCTAACTACTATTCCCCTTGTTCCTCAAAATGCTATATTATAAACTAAACTCCTACACCGGCTTTAGCTCATGTTCTTCTACTTGATTTTATGAGAAATATTGTATGAGAAATACGTCATGAGGAACGATCATGAGGTATTTCATAACCGCCGTTATGGGTTTCATTACAAGTTTTTTTTATATTACGTCTACTGAAAAAAAAATACTTCCGCTACCGATGGATTTCCTTCTGACATGCTCAATTGTAACCTTTACGCTTTTTGACTGGTGCATTTTTCTACTTAAACGTAATTTTCGTTTAGATATTCATTCACATATTCAGTCACAAAAATTATCTTACAAAACATTCGTTTTTATAGGCTCGATAAAAAGCTCAATGCCGATAAGTAACTTTGGAAAAAGTTTATTTTAGTAAGTAATTAACTAATAACCACCCTGATTTAAAGGCAGTTCCAAAACGAAATTTTATCAACTGTTTTATTATTTTTTCTTCACATCTGGACCCGAAAACGGAAAGGTAAGCTATGGGTCATCCAAAAACTATCAATAAGCTGATGAAGTACCCAACAAATTAAAATGAACACGGAAATAAACATCGGATACCGTAGCGTGGATTGTTCAATCGGCATATCGCTAGGCTTATTACCGGAACGTCCTGAACTCAAATCCAGGTGGATGGCTCATGAAAACCCTTAAGACTACAGCGCCCAACCCCTTCTCTCCTCTCCCTCGTCACATAAATCTTGAGTAAAAATAATGTCCAATACTATCTACATAATTCGTCATACAGTTTTCCGGTTCTCTGATTTCCAATGTGACAAACACCCTATCACAATAACAGAGAGATTTCAACGTGAATGAGAAAAGAAAATTAAATTTCCTAATTTCTTACCCCGATTTCATTTCCTTTGCCTTGAGAATATCGTAAAAGGGACCTTTAAGGCCAGGAATACGACAAGACCTTTGCCGAACATGTTACTCCATGTGATAGTACCTCAGGATCGCATGAAAAAATTTGTAAAAAACTTGCCAGTCGTGATAGCTTGGTTAGTAACGCGCCCAACACAGGTATACTACCAGATGAAAGCTCTTTTAGCAATGATTGTGTGTCAGTGCATACTTGTAGTGGTATTGCTTTCAGCGGTCTTTCATGGATTAGGTGACTTCGGTGTCCGGTAATGTTAGAGGACCATCATCACACATCGAGGATCCAAAAGAGTACCCGTTGGAACTACATTTGCTTCAAATACGGTGTAAATGCACCAGCTGTTGGCAATAACACCACCATAACGTCGATTGTTATATCAGATATGATAGAGTGGACTGTCTGGTTCAGACCTTGAATTTTGGTATTCCTACATTGAGTAAATCAGTTTTTTTTCATTATCTAAACCAGTGATTTGGGGAAATTTAATGCTCGCATCATCCGTGCCCAATCAAAACTTTCTTCTCAACATCAGACCATCAATTCGCTAAGCTTTGAGCCCAATTCCGATTCGGAATATTTTTCCGGCCATGCGTCTTGTTAATACGAAAGCGAGAGTTTCATATAAATGAGTTAATAACGGGGTGAATCAGAGTAAGCTTGCGATTGGGCGTATCTAACCGAAACGAAACTCAGGAGGCAAACAGAAGATTGTTTCATTAGTATAATAATAAGTTAACGATTCGCTGATTCAATGAATAATGCAACAGGATGACAGCACCAATGCTTGTATAATTTCTCCAATCAATATATCCATAATTTTCATTTTAACAAGAGGAGGATAGCATGAACTACCAAAAGATAATTCTCCTTGAACGAAATTGGTAAATAGTAACGATTCTCATTAGGTGGACCTAGTTTTGTTTTTGACGCCTCTTACTATTTCAACTATGCAATTGACCTGCGCTGTAAGTCCCTTCATAACTGGAAAAAGTTGGAATATACCCATTTTATTTTAGTACAGTACGGAAGCACTTAGCAGTTTCTCAATATATGTACTGTCTACGGAATAGAATTAATGGCCATGGTCCTTCAATGGCAGTTTTTCACCAATGGCTTAAATCCGGAGAAGGATTTCCCCGACATCCATTCCCTCCTCAATTCCAACACAACTTCTAACAAGCAACAATCACATTAGGAGAAAGAACACTTCAGGGGCTGTTTCGTAACTCTAACTCAAAACTAGGACCATTACTTTAATCCGCCAATTCCCAGTGTCACCTACAGGTAGATTATGTTGTTTTTGCCTCGTCAAAATTAAGTCTGTCTTAATTTTTTTAACGTTTCAGGTTTCATTGGCTTATTTAAGATTTTATGGACCATAGAGCAGTTCTTAAAAGACCAGAACTTCCTTCATGGTAATATTAATTTCCCAGTGAGGATAGCTCGTATTATGTAGGTGACACTGGGCATTGACAAACAGTTAGACTTCTCACCGACTTGGAAAAGGCCCAGTACACTTCCGATATTTTTAAGATATTACTCTCTGAGTGAAAATTACCAAGATTAACAAGACAAGTGGCAAGATTACCTCTAAGCCATCAAGTTGGGAACTTCTGCTCTAAAGGGAGGATAAATCAATTTAGCGAATGATATCAGCAAATTTGTTCGGATCGGCTTGTGAGTTCTGAGAGCATAAAATTAGAATTTTTGGTTCACAAGTAAATTAATTATTGCTGGAATATAGTGGAACTCCCCGCCCTAAAGGAAGGAGTTTAACCAGAGGCGACATTTTTACCATTTCTCCCTGGACCGGATCTGAAGGCGGAACCAGACACAAGTCGGTTCAGGAGCCAGATGGCGTCGATTGAGTGGACGAGAAATCCGAATAAACATGTCGAGCATATTTGAAGGAGAGTGGACAAGAGTTTCAATTTAACTGGCGGGCATATTTGATGATGAAACGATACAGAAGAGCGAAAATGTAAACAGTAATTTCGGCATGGTGTCGTGATAAGGCTTTAATTTGTCATATAATTATTCGTATTTCTTCTACCTTATATTTCCCATTCAGGGCCCACTTCCGGAAAAAAGCACACCCCTGGCAATGTTTTCTTATTCATACCTGCTGCTGGGATGGCTTCCTTTTGCAGAAACTGGCCTTCGCTCAAAAGTCCGACCGATCACATATTTAAGGACCGAAGTTTATGACCTCTCGACCGGAAAATAATTATTTTTAAGGGCGTTGCTTGCTAGCTTTCTTGGTTACCGGAGGATCAGCGATATTTTACGCCCTCGGGAGTCATAAACTTACCATAACATCTTTGAAACCTAATCGTACCACGGATAAGGCAAAATTTGATCGGGCCACCATTTGTTGACTGCTTCTTACACTATAGTGTTAAACAAGAGATCATTAGTTCGTTAAAGGGCAGTCACTGCTTGATTCATTACCATTTTTTCCATGCTGATGAACGCATTTATTTTTGCCATATTTTGTAAAAGTAGCTTTTATCTGCAGTAAGACGACAAAAGTCAAGACACATCAAATCAACATAGACACATAAAATTTTCAAAGGGGCCAATTTTAGTATTTTTGTGACCCAGATAATTACTACTTTCAACAGAAATATTTTTAATGAAATTATTTTGAGTACGTAATATATGGAAGAGATAAAATATAATCCGGAAATTAGAATTAGACACGAACGAGACTTACAAAACTGAACTAGGTCATTTCCTCCGGTCAGATTTATGATGGCTACACGCCGATGGGTAGATTAGAGTCGGCATAGGTCATGACGCGATATCCATTTTATTAAACCTTGCATCCCATCTTTAGACTCTATGGTTGAACCGCCGTGGAGATGGTGATTCTTATCGAATTACCGTCATAAGCTTCGTTACTATAGACTTTCCAGGGACTTAGATCAGAAGATTTGGAGGAAAGAGTGAGGATTTGCCCGATCATCAGATTAAAGTGGTTGTTTTTTTTCGGAACATGCAAAGGATTCACGATATACATTCTTTTAAAAAAAATTTAAGGCGCTTTACGCACTACAGACTTGAATAATGTCCAGAAAAATATGTACAAGAGTTTTTCTCAGAGATGTACGAATTCTGGCTCCTTACAATGCTTCTGAATGAAACTCCTAAAATATTATCTGGAACCGAGTCTATTTAAAATAGTTTTTTCCATTGCAACGGAACCGAATTTCCTATTTGTCATTTTGAATGCCAATCGAATCACAAAAAAATTACAGTAGATCAGTACACGTTATATACGAACGGAATAATTGACTTAGCATCAATGTATTGTTAGCAAAGCATCATACAAACTAAAATATTCACTAGTTAAGAATGGGTGCACCAATTGCACTGAACTACGAGTTAAGCTTTTAAGATGATTCAAAATTTAAATTACTATGGCTCGAAATATTCGATATTTGAGACTTGAACTCCCTATTTTTGAATTCGATACGAATCGTACTCTGTGAGATACGATTCCATTGGAATGTTCCGCATCTCTCTAGTTGCTTTTTTAAACGTAATAAATGCATATCAAAGATATTTGGACGCAAGATTTGTAACGACGAATAAATATTTAGCCAGATTCTTCAATCTGGTGGAACAATACGGCATTATATGTAGACCACGAGTGGAGTCATTCAGAACAGATTAACGAATACTACGAGTATAAAAAACCCATCCTCAATTCCAGAGCGGAAGTGAAAATTTGCTGGTACTGGATATGCCAGGCCAATGGGGTGTCCGATCACACCGTGGAAAAAATATTTTATTTATCAAAGAGGATCAGGTGTTTCATTGGCATTTAACTCTAGCAAACTTTTATCAAAAAATATTATATTGATTTGAAAAAAAGCCTGAATATCGATAATCAGAGGCCTCAACTGTTCGAGAGAGCGAAAAAGAGATCATGCGGATTTGAAATCAGTTTTTGTGTCAGCTACAAGTCTCACACCCCAAGATACACCCTTAAGTAAACTCGAAAAAGCGAAAATGATCAATATGTTTCGGTTTCACTGGTTAAATTGATGAGAATGAATAGTTTCGAACTTGGACTGAAACAACACCATGAAAATGAGTACTTAATTGAAGGGTCTGGCTCTGTACACAATAAAAATTACATGTAATGAAATAAAAGGCAAATTATTTTTCATTGGGAAATTTCGCGACTCACAGTCATCTTTTCACCGTTTCATTACACAGGAAATAATGGTAGGTAATGGTACATCTACAAAAATTGCGGTTGCCTCAATATAGTCGTTCTCCAGCGCTTGCTTCCGCGAATTGTAGTGTAAACTCCGCTAAAATTAGAAAACCTGCGCGATAAACGTTTCATACTAAATTTAAACTCTTTCACTTATTTACAATATCACCAAGTTAGCTTCCGTTACAGCTACCTAAATTAGGTGTCTTGCTTTTTTTCTTCTCCATAATTTGACGTAAAAATGGAGACAATAAAATACTTACTAAGAAGCTCAATCTTCCGCAATTCATCGGCGATCATCAAAAAGAAATTTACTAGCCTTACAACACATACTGGTTCACCTACCATTACAATGACTCGAATATCTTAAGTATTGAAACAAACATACCTTCAGCAATGGTCCAATTTTACGAAATTGTCTTTCATAAAAAGCACCTTCTTCCGCAAGTCGAAATCCAATATCCAAACTGATTGGCATCACTCCTTACTTTCGCTCATTACCTACCTACCAATGATGCAAACAATCTCACCCAAGTCACAGCAGCTCCTTTAAATAATTACAGCGTACATAAACATTCGGGCATCCTTAGAAAAGTGTCATTTTTAAGATGTTTTCAGATATATAAAGGGTAAAGATATATAAATAAGGATGATAAGTGAGGGTTGCATTGCACTCTGGTTGCATTGATATGCTCTTGATGGGTTTGTAAATGGTGCGCGAGATAAAAAATTCTAAAACCTATCTGTTTGACGATGTCATTCTTTTATTTCGTTGCCCTTGTGAGAGCTTATTGAGAGTAGTGTCCTAAATCATCCCGATTTTGACAAGTAGTCAATAGTCATACACTAGGGTTTCTATTCCGGGATTCTGATAGAATATTAGTAAATTTTAATTTTCCGGAGAATTCTCCCTTCCGGGAAAATTCCGGAATCCTCCTCACTAAATTTAATTTTGGTTACTTAGCGTTTAACTGGAAATTTATTTGTTACAAAATCCTGATGATTTCTTCTCTTTTGAAATCATTAATCACTATTCTACCCAAATCAGTAGAATGAAAAAGAGTATTCTCAGACACTGGAGACACTTGAATAGAATAAGGACTAGATTGAGTGTTCGATGCATTGACCATCTTTGTTTTTGGAAATTGTTCCTAAAGTTATCACAAAACGTTTGTGTTGATATATTTATTGTTTTCCTTTATCTTAAGGCATTTTTCATTTTCCTTCTACGTTTATAAGTAATTCAGATGCGATTTTTTTATCGCAGTTTATCTCATGGAGCAATGTTTGGATTTGAGAACATTTTTAAATATAATGTAAAAGCATTTTTAACGTATTTCCACAAAAATATTATTTAAATTTACTCATTATAAAGATTAAATATGTCATTTAAAAGACAATAAAAATAAGTAAAATCAATTTTTTTCACTGTCTCACTCTTTTCTAGGTCAATTCAGTACATGCTATAGAACAATACAATGTATAGTACATTCTAAAAGTCTATCGTGGGCGGGGAAATGAGAAACTGTATCATGGATGTACTAGATTTTCTTTACGTTCATGGCACATGCATGGTATTTACGCCGCTTCAAATTGAATACCTTGAGATAAGACGCAAAGATCACATGAGCCGTTGAGAAAAAGTGGTATGTCATTTTTTTGCCATTTTTAGTTAGGAGCGTAGAAGTATTCCACAACCAGAATTCTGTTTTGTTCATGAGTTGTGTGAGTCTAGCTTCTATTATTTTCACACTAGGAAGCAGATTTATTGGTAAAATTATTTTTATAATTCATTATTAGATTCATTTTCCAAAAAGTGACCTATTTTACTTACGAATTCCTGCTTTCATTGGCACATGTTTAGACCAATGGCAGTAAAAATATAATGATAATATTGGTCCATAGCCCTATTCAAACGCAGGATTTCATTTGGAACGTTTTAAATTTAACTTGAGGCGAACATGGACCCATTAACCCGGTGGGAAACCCGAGAAAAGTTCCTCTACATCATTCGCCGGGAAATCACTAGATCTTACTTAATTTCCTTGAGACTTTCGTGCCACTGATCAGGGTGGGTATCGACAGATCTTTTCCACTCAGCTTTCCCATCTTTATAAATGCCGCTTTCATCATTTCTCCATTCAATGCCGCATAAGTCCTAACTCTCTTCATTTCGTGTAACTTAATGATCTTTTCGTTCCAGTTCCCCGCTTTTCTAGTATTTCTTCAGAAATTCTTGCGAAAAGTGTTGTCGTAAATGAAAACCAAAATGAATTATTCCCTACTATTTTTGCATTGTTGCCAGAATGTCTCATGCGGAGTAAATAACCATAAATGAAAAAAAAATTCTGAGCATGTCAAAATTCGATGTCCTCGTCACTAATGAAAAATTATTGATTCGCCGACCTTATTCGTTTAAAAGCATAGGATGATTATTTTGATCTCATTGCGTTTCCCATGCTTATGGCATCCGATCAGCCGAGAATGTATTCCTGATTCAGAGAGACCTTCGAAATTTTATAAGTATACTTACTCTATGGTAGTACCTCATCATTGAAATTTGATTTTTTCCTTTCGCAGGGAGATGGAAAGCCTACGGCGTGGAGCTGGAAGACGACGCAATGCCCTGCGTGGCGGAAGTGTCCAAATTCCTGGAGGCCCTGAGGCAAGGAGCTGCATGGGCAGATACGGGTGAGTTCGGTTCAGTCTGCCGCTAAACGCTGATATCCGCTGCCCGGTCACACACAAAACCATACGCGCCATCACTGAATACCACCCCCCGATTAACTGACTGCCACATTTTGACCCACTTACAAGGAGGAATTCTGAATGGAAAGTTTTATGCGGACATCTTCCGGTTCTGGTTCGACAAATGTGTGAAAAAAACCGGTTTGTGAAATAAAGGGAGTCACTCCGAGGGTGAGAGTGAGGGCGAGATCGGGAATGGCGTGAGGGATGCCACGTGGATAGACAATTGAGGTGCAATCCTCTGATTCATGAGCTTTCAGAAACAATCGGAAGTATGCATGTACCCATCCACCCTGTCACCTCTTCACTGAGCGAAGGAGTTTTTTCTCACCGGATTTTTTTCTCCCTTTCGTGGTCCGATTGTCGGATATTCAAGCAAGCAGAAAACACGACTAAGGAAGCGAGAATACCGCGGCCACACCGGGACTGGATACGCCTTCAGAGGATTCGATTTCTCTTGCGTTCATTAAAAGGGTTAAAAGCGGAAGTTTATCTCTCCTCGCTCCAGAGAGAAAGGAGGGATACGAACATGTTTAAATTAATTTCGTACTAAAACTGTTGCGGTGCTCCCAGAATGTTTCATTTCATTGCTCGTAGCTTATTTATTTATTTTTAATTTCTGACGCATATGTGTGTGGGTTGATGTGGCGCACAGGAGCATGAATTCCCATCCTAAGGGCCCGGGTTCGGATCTCGGCAGTGGTGGAGATTGTTCATTGGAATCGTGATCCATACTTGGGTAGTTCAAGAAGAGAGTACAATTGACAAGTAAATGTTCACTAAATGTTAATTCAAATTGTCAATGAAAACCAAGGAATTTATACTTCTATGCATGCATTTCGGTAATCCTGGTGACCTGGAGAGGTATACATTCCTCGGCTTTTATTGAAAATTTGGATTAATCTTTTATGTAAACCATACTTCGGTGTTTTTACATGGAGAGCCCCTTACATGTGTGGTACTCCGTCCGTCGGTTGTGACATCATCCTGTGAACACCTTGGCACCAAGGTCCGGATAGATAGGCCACACTAAGAGGAAAAACGAATTTGCAATAAACAAGTCAGAGGGGTAAAGTCACTCGAGAAAGACCACGGGACAAATACATTGGCCAGGTAAAACGGGATACGAAACAGACAAGCTAAAAGTGAATAAAGGATCCGGTTAGCAGGGGGCTGGATAAAATGAAGGGCTTACAGCCAACCAATCTCAGGATTTAATGACTAATTATAATAATCTCGGCGCCTTGCATTTATAAAAAGACTAACTCCGACTTTGGGTTTCTCTTCACCCATTTTCCTTTTTCCAATAATCCTTCCCTTACCAACTTAGCCCTAAAAAAACGTCAAATGGCATAAATTCAGCCAAAATGGTGAGTTGTCAACCCCCTCGCCAAAGAACCGACTCTAAACATACCTGCGTGTTTAAATTTAATGTTCACCGCGAGTCGTGTCTATGTCACGAAGGAGAATTACCTCGACATTTAAACTACCTGGTAATTCCAACATTGAACAACAAATACTTAAATAACAAGTAATAGACACGTGTAGAAATACGGGGGAACCGCAATATTTCTTTCAATAAGTAATCACCCGCTGAGAAGAACAGAAGTGTGAAAAATTCATTCATTCATTTAAACAATCGTTTGAGACATACTTAGAGAGGAATTTGTGGGGAACACAGGGAAAATAGTGGTGAAAATCCGTGAGGATGACCGAGGGACAAATCTCGCACATAAGCCAATTAAAACGGGATGTGATAAAGAAGAGTTACAAGGACATAGGAGTTAATTGGGGACAGGGTAGAATGCAGTGCAACATTTTACCAATTTTAGGATTGAATGACTAACGATGATGACAAATCAATCATTACCTTGGACTGGGATTCGAATCAATATTTCCCGATTTAACCCCGTATCCTATAAACAGCTAACAATTAAGATAGACAGGATTCCACCGGGATTTTTACTTAGGCTTTTAAGAAACGGATTTTCACACGAGTTAACATGCATAGAATGTAATATATCACTGTCACACTCGAGCGCTTTCCCCAACACTCTACGAAGCCGCTTTCAAACACTTGGGTATTTAGATAGTACTTACAAACTAGACGATATAGCAACCTTAGCTAATAAAAGATTAATGCACTCGTCGTGAATTCTTGGGACTGAGTTCCAGAGTACTGGTGGATATTTCTTTTCACTAAGAATTCGCCACGCATAAGTATTAATGATATATTCACAGTCGTCGCTTCGATCTCAAGAGCTCGGGGCAAGATTCAACGAGGTGGCCCCTTCCCAAACCTCGCGGCCTCCCATATGAAGTCATAAGAAAGCCTGGCGTCCTGGGTCGACCGCTCTGCTGACCCAGAGTTGTATTTAAACGCAAAAGGGTGACAACTATGGAGACCAATGATAAATAATTATGAACTTACAAAAGTAGGCATGCTTAAAGACGCTCCAAAACTCATTATTTATAAAAACTAAATTTGGAACAAAACAATGACGAGCATAATGAATAAATCCAAAGAGTCAAAATATTAACCTTCCTAAGTAAATGGTATCCCATTGATAACATAAGGGTTCTAAGATAACATAAGGGTTCATCGTCATGCTCTGAAACTCGCAAGAAATTCCTGAATGCCGAAAAAATTAGGTTAATGAGTAGGAACTTATCGTAAGCCTTGATTACACCTTAACCCTTCCGATACTTCTTACCCTCTAAAAGCACTAAGATAGGTAATTCAAAGAGATATCTAGAAAAAGTATGGTACAGTATGGAACAAAATTTCAAAAAATTAAAAGGAAAGAAAACTACGCCGACGCTAAAAAGAAAAGCAATATTTCTTTTGTATCTACATATTTCTTGGGACAAAGGTAGGTATATGCTGAAGTAGGATCAACATAAGGTTTAATGCCAATTATTTTTTATAATTCTCAAGTTAATACAGCATATTCTTATTTGTGCACCATTGTCACCAAAAAGGTAAAATACGTACATCTGCATAATTTGCCCTAGACGCCAAAAGAAAACGCTTTTACCGAAGCAGATCCTTCCAAAACGGATGCGGCACCTAAAAGCGGAAGGAGTGCGCAACAAATGAAAGCTATAGCATCTGACTGCCAGCATCCGAGCGAGAATGGTAAGGCTAATTTTTCATTCCCTCCGCGGGGCTCCTTTCAGGCGTCATTTCCCACATTTCCAGTTACGACTTGGGTCATCTCTCCTCAACGAGATAGCGAAAGCTATCCGTACAGGTAATTCGGACGCGCCATGTAAAGCAGTTTCTATATAATTAATGAGTGAAGCTGGCATTCAACGGGAACTGGATCCGAGTTAAAATAAACGATTTAAGAAATAATTTGAGAATGGTATTCAAGATGACCCCCCTTGATTAAAAATTAAATCTTAATGGCTATATTGAGGCCTCGTGGGCGAGGAAACGGGGTGGCAAACTTAAAAAAAAATAGTTGCGTCAGAAGAGAAATTTGAGGATCGGAAATCCCATGGCTATTACAAGGTTTTGCACCAACCGCATAAAAAAGTGTGAACAAAGATTCGACGTAACATTCTCACGTTCTGTGGTTTATGGTGGACCCCTCCCCAGGAAAATCTTCCGTAAACAGCGATAGGAGTGAGAGTAAACCTTTTTTTATTTTGGTAGATTCCATTCTCAAACCATTTCCTTCATAGTGGTGCCATTAAGCAACTCCTTGATTTTCCCCATTGCTTTTATAAATTTCAGAACGTTTAGTTTCAATTCCTCAATCTCACATTTTTGCTACTAGCATTGCCAAGGCCAGCTCACCGGTGTAATAAAATAAATTCCAAAACGAAAGCAATATTAATCTACCTTCTTCCGAAAGACACCTCTCGGTATGCCTTTAATTCTACGCATGAACCTGTCGCCCAATATTCAAACGCTGAAAACGTTCATTATCATTCTCCAAAGCATTCAGTATATTCCATACAATTCTTTGGCATCACAAACAAATATATCCGGACTTCCTAAATTCAAAGTCATCAGTCTGATAAAGTCACCTTTAGGACACTTGCGTGTGGTACATTAACTTTTTGATTGAGATTCGTACTCCGTACATTAAGAATGAATGATGAACGTTCTTCCTGCCTATTAACGACTAATACGTTGAAGAGAACATTCTTTTTCCAAAAGTTTGTCGTCTCGAACGCTGTCAAATTTAATTCTACCTTACACGCACGGCAGCATTGGTGCTCCAAAGACCGATATAGCTTGCTCATTACGTATTATCATATGGAGCTGCAAAAGTTAACAGCCCCCGGTTGGGCTCAAACCTCTCGGTTAACAGCCAAAGCGCGAGCCGATTGCGTCACGGTGGCTTGATGGCTTCATTGTAACTGTTTAAATAACACATAGTTCCTTTGTCAATTTACCGAGGGAACCTAGCTATGTTACAGCTCCCATATGAGTGCCTGCATATCTGCCTAACCTACCCATCCCAGCCTTTCAGCGGAAATTTATGTACACATGAATCTGTAAAATCAAAAACGAATATCACGTTTAAAATCACCATTGAACGAAGTTCCTACGCCATTCATAATTACAATTATCATATATATATATATATATATATATATATATATAAATTCAAACTTACAGGAGGTAGGAGAAATAGGAAAAGATAAAGAATTCGTTCTTACGGAACGTTTCGAACCAGTTGGTCCTTCGTCAGCTCTAGAAGTCTAGACTTCTAGAGCTGACGAAGGACCAACTGGTTCGAAACGTTCCGTAAGAACGAATTCTTTATCTTTTCCTATTTCTCCTACCTCCTGTAAGTTTGAATTTATATATTTGTGGCCAATTGGCGAAAACTTCCAAAGATTATATATATATATATATATATATATATATATATATATATATATATATATATATATATATATATATATATATATACTTTGTGTAAAAAATTGTCTACTGCTCCTTATAATATACTTGAAATCTGCAAAAAGCTTGCACTGGGACATGATGGGTTCCTACCTTAATAGTAGGTATGTCTTACAACATACGTGGCGTGACGAACTTCTGTTGAAGCCATTTCCGCCACACTGAGAGTCCCTAGAGTTCTATAATTGCCGTATGAGATCATGAGACGGGAAGGATATTCTAATGACGAGTTCTTGTGTTTCCTGCTTTAACGTGAATTATTTGAGGCACGTAAAAACTTCGTTTCTTCATTTCAGCAATACGTGCAATAATTTGGAAAAACATGCCGCTTTCATACATGGTCGCCTGCCCTGTTTGTATAAATAACACAAACTTTCACAATCTTCATCCACCGGCATACCTAACTGAACCCAGTTATTTAAGCTCTTTTCCCCTTGCACTACAACCTTGTCGCGGAGGAAGGGCTTGCGAGTTCCAATCACCCCTAGAGCGGGACTGGCATGGCCACCCATGGTAGGGCCACCCATGCCAGATATGTCGAAGGGCAGGAGCCAGACGAAAGATAGTTCACGTGATGGTGTCAAGTAAAAAATACTGAAGGGGAGCGGTGGTAGGGAAGCCCCCTCATCTATCATTACCTGAAAATGGAAGTAAATCAAAGAGAATAGAATCCTGGCAACTACGAGACGCCGCACAGTGGGCCCAAATCGAAAATCGCCGGACAAAAGTCCAAAATTGCTTTTTTTGAGATAACGTCTTGAAACTTGGTGTATATACACACAAATGATTGTTGATTATGGAATGGTAAAACATTTCTCATAGGTCTTACCCGTTACTTAGATACAGAGGCTCAAACACGACTAAATTTCCTAAAAAGCGTCCGCTCTCATTTTTCTTCGAAAATCTTAAACGTTGAGCAGATATAGGAGTAATGGAAGGATTTATATGAAATAAAAAACATTACCATTTGTAAACAAGATACTTGACCTATACTATGCATAACTTTCAGATATATTTGCCCATATTTGAGTGCTATTATGTCACAAAATGGCGGAACCTTTTTTTAGACAAAATTGTACATAAAGTAGACAATATAATCCTTATTCGGAAAATGGTCTCTGGGATACTTCATCAGAGTATAAACTAAACATATTTCTAGATTATTCCGTAAACATATTTGAAAAAAGTTTGCGACGCCGAGAATAAACTCGATATTTCGATCGCGCGTCGCGGCCCGGCTCCGCGCAGCGGGACCTGGAAATACAGTGACTCCGTTGGATTGTTCAAGTTGTGTGGACATTAACTCCTCGAATTCAACTTTTTCAGGCTATGCATGTTGTCACTGATTTCTGAAGATTATAAACTGAAGATTTTGCGAGGATATTGGATCAAGAGAATGGATCAGTGCACGCGTAACTGCGGTACATTTGTTTTTCTTTGGATAATTTTCGGAATCATGCTGCAAATTATGTACGTCTTTCAATTCTTGAGAAAGAATGCGGGTTCTCGGGGTACCATGCATGTTTTCCATATAAAAGGCAACATTTGGTGTTCCCTTATTTCCCTTCACCCTCTCCACCCCCACCCCGATTAACACCCTCCGCCTTTACTCCCCGAGGAGGGTGGCGCGAAAAGGAACGTTTTATGACACCGGGCTGCCGTTGACGGTATTAAGCGGGTATTTCCAGTGGCGCCCTTCCATTAAGAAATGCATATTGACAGGCAGTTGTAGTTTGTTTTTGGTAAAGTAATGTTGTGCCTGTACTCTCATGAGTTTGGAAAACCCGTAGTATCTGGTTTTTTGGCTCGTGAAATACTGACATATTTCCTGCTCTATTTCCCTGTGGTGACAGCAGTATTGTTTATTTTCTTATAAATATAAGTAGGTACCTCTTTCTTAAGGTAAGCAATTTTTTAAATTTCTTCTTTCTAACCTATGACGTTTTTACCCTCACTATGCGTCGTAGTTTTCTCATGTGTGTTCATATATATTTTGTTATATTATCTTGGTTTTTCTTTTACAACGCGATCTTACTGCTTGCTTTAATTTCTAAGAATCATAATTGTTTTCTTTTATCCTTCGTATGTTATATTTTCTTAAATGTTTGGACCGTTACTCATGTTTTTCCTCAAACGTGAGGTGATATGCCTTCACACCAGATCACGTGTCTTGAGCTCCATCAAAAAAGTAACGGATTTGGAGAGAAAATCATTAAATGACAAAAAAGAATATTTGATTTATTATTTGTCACGAATATTAGATTTAGGGTCACATGATGACGCTCAAATTAGTCTTCGTGAATTCATTTTGATAAGTGTTTTGGTGCCCTACATGAGGAAGTGGGAAAAGTGTTCCCGGAATAACGAGCGATTTTTGCTGCATCATAATGATTGGCTCAATAAGTCAATTATTTTGCCTGATAACGTGCGTCATTATTTACCAAGTACTTCTACGGCGACTGGTATGTATTTTAATACAAATCTCAAATGTATTCATTAAATGACATTATTTTTACTCTTTTGCCTTTATTATTGAAAATTTACTTTATCAGGCACATTGGGATGGCCAGAAAAGGAATTTAGGTGTTACATCTGCGAAGCAAAAACCTACGATATGAATAACATAACAGCCATGAAAAATCGACCGGCAGCTGTAGACAAATATGCTTATGGTTTATCGACGCTGCATTGCTACATTAGTTTATTTAGTGTCTTTTGCATATTTTGTATCGACTGGGTTTTAAATTATGGCAGGTATAAAAGCTCAAGGTGGAACTTTTAATTGCTTAAATCCAAATTATTCTGAAAAATAAATCGCTAAATTATAATTAAATTCCTTTCTAGGCTCGTGGTTATCTTAAAATACAGCTGTGCAAAGGAAAGGCTTATAATACAGAAATCTTTCAGATAAAGGATGGGTTTAATCGTAGATGTGCTCAGGCCTGGAACAGAAAATACGAATGATGGAAATACAGCTAGAACGTTTTTTTGATTCTCCTAAACTGGCAGCTGATGTAACAGGTAATGGTGTAAATCCGCTTATATGCTCAGAGATAGCTACATATGGTCAATGTCACGTATTACACTCAACAAATCAACAGTGAGTTTGCTTGATGAGTATTATACTTCTATTATCGAGGCGAATTCATGTTTTCTTATATTTTCATTTCAGGAGTAGAGTATGAGCATATAATAATATTTTCAATTATTCTGAAGGAAATTTCAAGTGGCCTACCACTAAACGACCAGGCTTTTTCACTTTACTGTGTGTCTGAGGACGGCCGAATTATACATTGAGCTCTATCCCTGGTACTACATGCCGACCACGGTCCATAAAATTCTCATACATGGCGCGGAAATTTCGAAAGGGGCAATTCTTCCCTTAGGCCAGCTATCCGAAGAGGCGATGAAGGCTCGCAATAAGGACGCCAGGATATTCCGAGAAAGATTCACGCGGAAACACTCCAGGATGGCCACCAATGAGGACCTATTCCAAAGACTTTTGATCACGTCCGATCCATTACTTTCCTCCACCATATATTTGTCTGTGAAGGCTCATAGGAGGCTTCCGAAGGAACTACGGGAACTATTACTAATAGAAGACAAAGAAGAAGCAATAGAATCAAACAGCGAGTATGAGTAGTAATTACGATTCGTCCGAGGTCTAAGAATTTAGCTTGAAATGAACAATCAGCAATGGACGTTGGGTCAACGGTGTTGTAGTGACGGATTCGCGGGGATGGGTGAGTGGTTAACATGGTTAAGGAAAGGATAGTGAAAAGGCGATCGCATAGTCAGGGACCCGCTACCAACCACCCTTTACTAAACCGCTCCCTTACCCACCCTTGCTAACCCCTAATTAGAACACCGCTGACCCAACTTCCTCTCCTTTCATTTTCTCCGGGTATTCCCTGCTTGAGTTTTTTTCCCTTCATTGCCTCAAACAGACCTCTCACTTTCATCTATCTCTCTCATGGAGCGCGTCGGTACACGTGCGACAAAACCATCTCCTTGAGCTGTTTCTTAACCTTATCCCCATTCCTAAATAAACACATGGTGTGTGCTTTCAGAAATTTGTCATCTACCTGAAGATGACTCGGTGAATGATATTTGGCTTCTTTTCAGTATCTTACAAGTGATGGTATTTCATTTATGTTATTGAATTAATCATTACCGGTACTGACAACATCAAAACGAATTTAAGCCATTCTCGTTTATTGCCATCCTATTTTCAAAATACTTTTTCTCTTTTACCATATTCCGCGTAAGGTTTGGCGCAGAAAATTCTATGCAAAACAACATCACTTTTACAAATTTGTTTAATGTATTATCGATGAATCTAATTGTATTTTCATCTATGTATATTCCTTTACCATTCGTAGAGAGCATTGTAATTACAGTGTGTGCTCAGTATTGCGAAATAAAAATGCACAACCACTGGAGACTTAAGTTTCAATTAATCCATTCCTAAAACATAATGATCCAGTTTGTCACTCAATACAAAGATATGATATTGCGAATAACAGAGCTTTTTGAAAAACACCTTATGAAATCATTCAGATTTTAAACTCAAGATTTCATTGTAAGAAGCTATAAAGAATAATAATATGAAAATCATTCCCTTTAGGTAATTCCTTAAAATTAAATATTAATTTACCTTGATTATCAGTTCCAAGTTATTTGTAGGAGAGTATCTACAATTAATATTTCTGGCTCATCAAAGAGTCAGATAACGAAATGTGACAACAAGTTGTAATTTGCCAAGCAGGCATGTTTTTTTTAAGGTTACACATTGTCATAAATCGTTCCTTTTCGCGCCACCCTCCTTGGGGAGTAAAGGCGGAGGGTGTTAATCGGGGTGGGGGTGGAGAGGGTGAAGGGAAATAAGGGAACACCAAATGTTGCCTTTTATATGGAAAACATGCATGGTACCCCGAGAACCCGCATTCTTTCTCAAGAATTGAAAGACGTACATAATTTGCAGCATGATTCCGAAAATTATCCAAAGAAAAACAAATGTACCGCAGTTACGCGTGCACTGATCCATTCTCTTGATCCAATATCCTCGCAAAATCTTCAGTTTATAATCTTCAGAAATCAGTGACAACATGCATAGCCTGAAAAAGTTGAATTCGAGGAGTTAATGTCCACACAACTTGAACAATCCAACGGAGTCACTGTATTTCCAGGTCCCGCTGCGCGGAGCCGGGCCGCGACGCGCGATCGAAATATCGAGTTTATTCTCGGCGTCGCAAACTTTTTTCAAATATGTTTACGGAATAATCTAGAAATATGTTTAGTTTATACTCTGATGAAGTATCCCAGAGACCATTTTCCGAATAAGGATTATATTGTCTACTTTATGTACAATTTTGTCTAAAAAAAGGTTCCGCCATTTTGTGACATAATAGCACTCAAATATGGGCAAATATATCTGAAAGTTATGCATAGTATAGGTCAAGTATCTTGTTTACAAATGGTAATGTTTTTTATTTCATATAAATCCTTCCATTACTCCTATATCTGCTCAACGTTTAAGATTTTCGAAGAAAAATGAGAGCGGACGCTTTTTAGGAAATTTAGTCGTGTTTGAGCCTCTGTATCTAAGTAACGGGTAAGACCTATGAGAAATGTTTTACCATTCCATAATCAACAATCATTTGTGTGTATATACACCAAGTTTCAAGACGTTATCTCAAAAAAAGCAATTTTGGACTTTTGTCCGGCGATTTTCGATTTGAGCCCACTGTGCGCCGCCCACTAGGGCGGGTGTCATTTCCGGCAGTGGGGAAGCAAGGCCTCTGTGGTTATCGTCACACGAAATCCTAGTACAACAACGTCATCAGATGATACAAGGACTATGAGAGGGAAGAAAAAGAGGAGAAGGAAAGTACCAGTAAAAATAGGAGCTTGGAACGTTACGACAAGATGAGGGATGGGAAGCTAGAAAATATTAAATAGGACGTTGGCTAAGTCCATGTGAGCGTTAATTATTTAAAATAAAAAGGCCAACACTCCAAAAAAAATATAATTACTATTAAATTGGAAGTTGAGAAAGGGAAAATAGATGCTTTAGGGCTGTGCGAGTGGGGACTATTGGAGTGATAGTTACAGGGTAGGTAATCTATAGTGTGGGAGATGTGAGTCAACGTAGGGTAGCTATGGTATTGAAAGAAAAACTGGGGAGGAGGTACTTCCAAGATAATAGCGCAGTTAAAATATACTGCTTTGGCTTAGAAATAAATGAAAAGCAAACTATTTTTTCACGATAATATGATTTGAAGGCCACCATGGATTCAGTCTCGTGATTCCCTTCACCAAAGGGTATTGGACGTGTTAACAAATCTGCTGCATTTCTAACTGTCAACTGCGACAACTATTATCTTGGACGCACTCAGTACACATTGAACATGTGAGCAATTGGACTGTTTGAAATAAAGGCCCGCCCGACAAATATTGTATTAGTCCAGGTGTAAGTACATTTATTTATTTATTTACCACCGAAAACAGCATTCGTTGGCTCGTTGGCCTTTGTATCGGGGTATTAACAGTCAGCAATGGACAAGCACAAACAACCATGCCCTGGGAAGTGAAAAATCCTCCCCAGGCGGGATTCGAACCCGCGACCTTTGGGTTAGCAGGCGAGGACGTTACCCCGCCGCCACCGGCCGGTAAGCTGACAAGCAACCATAAGGTGTCAGATATTAATGGGGCGTACGAGAAATTCGAAGAGATAATTAGAGAAGTTCCGGGCAAGGAAATCCTGATGTGCAGTAGTGGGAAAAGAGAGGGACGGATTTGAAGCGGAAAGTAATAGGATAGGAAGAAGAAACGACCGCGGTGAGAAAGCAGTTGAATTTTGTAGAAAAATAAAATAGTAGTGGCACTTAATAGTAACACTTTGTGGCACTTCATCCCAGAACATCACCCCAGGGGTTGGTATACATGGAAAATTCTGGGGGATACAAGAGATATCAAATTTATTGCATCATGGTACGACAGAGGTTTAGGAGCAGTATCAAAAACTCGCGCAGCTATGCAGGGGGCGAAAGCGGACTCGGATCATAATTTTGTAATGATTAAATGTGATGTTAGATTCAAAAGACTGTAAAAGTAGGAGAATGAAGAGGTGGAATGTGGAAGCATTAAAAGGAATGAAAAAGAGGGAATACCAGGAGCTAGTGGAAAGGAACATAGATGAAGCAAATAAAATGGGAACATTCGAAGCAAAATGGGAAAGTATAAAAACAGGCTTAGTAAGTGCGGATGAGAAAACAATGGGAGTATGGGGAATTAGAAAGATAAATAAGCTACGAGTCACTGAAGAAATTATTAGGAAAGTAGAGGAGAGAAGGATGTGGAAACACGTCGACATCGACCTAGGCAAGAGGAAGTATATGGAATTAAATTATAAACTTTGGCGAGTAACCAATCGGTCGAAGAAAAAGTGGTGGAAAGGTCAGTGCGAAGAAATGGAAAAGCTACAGAAAGAGGGGGAGGTAAGTGCGCTATACGCTGAAGTGAAAATGTAATCGGGAGGTTAAGAGGCCAAACGATAAAAAATGTTAATGACAACACAGGGAAGATATTGATCGAAAAGGAAGATATTCAGGATAGATGGAGACAATACGTGGAAGAGCTATATGACAGCGGCAATAGACTTGTGAACCTAGATATAGAGGATGAGAGAACAAGAGATAAGAATAAACTCGGACCAGAGATACTCGACAGCGAAATAGAGAAGGCATAACGAGAGATGAAGGAAAGGAAAGCCGGGGATGTAGATGAAATTCCTTCAGAGTAACTGTAAATTTGATGTATTACGGGAAGACGATCTTTAAAGATTATATTCGTAGGAACTACGAGGAAGGAGTATGGCCAGAGGAGTTCGTAAAAACAGTGCTGATACCTACGAGTATTCCAAAGAAGAAGAAAGCGTCAGAATGCGAGGAGTTTAGAGCAATAAGTTTTATATCACACGCAGCGAAAGTTTTGCTTAGAATAATCTGAAAGGTTGGAGAGAAGGGCAAATAACTGCTTGGGTGATGGCCAGTTTGGGTTCCGGAAAGGAAGGGCAACTCGGGATGCGATAGCAGTAATGAGGAAACTCATTGAAAGAAACATTAATATAATCAGGATGTTTTTGCTTGCTTTGTGGATTTAGAAAAGGCAGCAACAGACTTATTGGGGAAAACTAATGTAAATACTGATGAAAATAGGAATAGAGTGACGGGATCGGAGACTTATCCTAAACTTATAGGGCACAACCCATAAACCAAGAGGGCACATGTTATAGCAACTTATGGTGTATCAGGGTGGGCAGTTATAGGTCGCGGGGTAATGCAATGGTGTCCGTTGTCGCCTTTGCTTTTTAACATTAATGCTAAGGAAATGTGAGAGAGCCAAGGAAAGAGATAAAAGAGAGCGGGGAAATAAAAGTAGGATGCCAGCTGATTTATGTTGGAAAGTAGGGGAAATTGCTCCTTGGGCGATGACCAGTTTAGGTTTTGGAAGTGGAGGGCACTCGGGATGCGATTGCGGTAATGAGAACACTTATATAAATAAGCATATGGTAAAATCAGGATGTTTTGCTCGCTTGGTTGATTTCTTAAAGAATTGATTGGGAAAAACTAGTTTCGTAGATTGAGTTTAACTTATGCAGATGCATTAGAAAAGCAATGCGGGAAATAAGGAATGAAAATAAATAATAAGAAAACAAGAGAAAAGAGACTCTCTAGGACAAATAAAAAATGGAGTGTGATGGTTTAGTGGGTAGAGCGCTTGGCAACTGACCGAAGGGTCCCGGGTTCAAATCCGGGTGAAGCCTTTGGACGTCCCCGAACAAAAAAATCCTCGGAATGCGAGGTGGCCCAGGGAAAGGAACTGCCCCCCCTACCCTGAATGTGTGAAATTCACACGCCAGTGACTTAGTCCGGGGTGAGCTCTACCCTCAACTATCCAAACCAACTTTCGGGTTGACTCACTGAGTGAGTGTGAACAAATAAAGCGAGGTTGGTCATAGTAGGAGGGTACAAACTGGAGCAAGTAGTGCAATGTAATTACTTTGGTAGTACGCTAGAAGAAAATAGTCAGAAGCAAAGACATTAGGAAGATAATAGCGCTAGCGAAGGAAGTGATAAGTAAAAGAAGGAAGCTGATGACGGGGACCTGGGGTAAGGATATAAAGATGAGACTGGTGAAGAGTTTGATTTGAAGCGTAGCGTTGTATGGGGCAGAAATGTGGACTTTGAGAAAGGAGGACGAGAATAGGCTGCAGGCGTTTGAAATGTACGTTTGGAGGAGGATGGATGCGGTGGACGGAAAAGAAGGCAAACGAGGAAGTGCTTCGTAAGGTGGTGGAGGAAAGGAAACTTCTGAATGAGATAAGGAAGAGGCAAGGTAGATGGTTGGAGGGGGTTATGAGGGGCAAAAAGTTACTTAAGGGTGTGACAGAGGGGAGGATGTTTGGCAAGTGGGGAAGGGGAAGAAAGAGGATAGGTTTATGGACGGGATGAAGAAGGGTAAGAGGTATGCTGGGATGAATAAAGAAATACTATTGGATAACGGGGCCCTGCTCAGGTGAAAGTCCAGAGGGTTTTTCTCTACTTCCATTTAAAACCTACTTCAACCGGTAGATCACCTAATTAAAAAATAGCTCATCCAATCGCATTTTCTCCGGTTGGCCAATGCAGCTTCCACGAAATATATTCAACGCAGATCGCCAAATGTCAATTCCACGAAGATGGAACTGGGTGTTACGAAAGCTATATTCAAAGAAAAAATACATCGGGTATATCAACTGACATTTTCGCGCTAACTTCAAAATCCTTAAACACTTCTGTGACCACTTCTTTTAAAATTGTTATAGGTGATGACCACCATTTAAGTTCTAAAATATCTTTCCATATTAAAAACTATTAATATACATCGGAGCACAAGAATTCGATAGTGCTTGGAAATATGCTCCGCATTAAGTTCAGCGACAGTTAAGGATGTGTTATTATTCGAATCCACAGCTTTTCGAGGATGTAGGCGGGGCGTAATGCAATTGTACAACGCAAACAGCAGAAAATATGGTAAAATAATTATATTGAGATGCAAAACAATGATCCAGTCGATGAGACAGTATGAAATTAACAAGATACTCAGAGCAAAGAAAGCACCAAAATCGAAAGAATGTTGACATGTTATTTAGTGTCCTGTCGTGTTCCTTCAGTAAGGAGTTTAACTTGATATCTTTTACTCTCCCATCACCCTTTTACAGGTCTTTCACCCCGAAATTTCTCACTTTTGTTAAGGTTATTTCCCCCTCTCTTCATTACAACCAAAATAACCATCCACATCCTCCCTCAAACCCCTACTTCTATCTTATATAACTGCCGTCATCCCATCGAACACTGATGACTGCTCCATCCACCTCCTTCTAGAAGTAACTTCCTTTCAGCAACTTCCGCATCAAGCACTTATTAAATCTACCTATCGCCCCATTTTACTGTTTCCGTTCACCTTCCCAGCTAAATTAAAAGATCTCTCTATTCTATTCTCCATCCCTTCTACATAATGTTTTTAACCCTTCTAACTATTGCTTTTATTAACACCTTTGTCCGAGGCTACCATCATTAGGTATCACCAATCAATGAATCTAGCTAAAGATTTAGGCCAATTAGACGTATAGCTAATCTGATTTATACTCCAATTCGTAGTATCACGTCCATTTTCGAACACAATGCTCCCCTTAGAAAAATATCATGAATCATGTCTTCCTATGTCTTATCCCTATCGATATCTATCGCACTGATTTTATAGGGCATCCAATAATTACTTCAATTCCATAGTTGAATGGCTAACCATTGCCTCATCATCTGCAAAACAAACCGCCTTTATCAATCCTTAGATTGGCATATAATTTTAGACGAATAATATCGATCATAGAAACAAAGAAAGAGTCGACAGTTGACCCCAAAGGTCCTTCAGGAGAAAATGTAAAAATAAGAACATCTCGTATTATGTAAGAACTAATTCTATCCCGGCGAATACTGTATGTGAACTCTTCTCGGTTTACACACCGGGTTCATTCTTTCATTTTATCCAACATTTCGATGGCCGTCTCGCTCATCATCGTCAGGGCAAGTTCGTACATAGCCCTGATGATCATGAGCGAGACGTCCATCGAAATTTTAGATGAAATGGAAGAATTGACCCGGTTTGTGACCCAAGAAGAGTTCACATGCTACGTATATATCGTATGTCATATATGAAGTGATAAATCATTGTATGTAATTGGTACATTTGCCAATATAGTGACTTAGTCACCATAATTTTCATTGGGATTGTAAAACGGATTGTTATTGGGTTGGAGTGCTCCTCTAACGGATCCTCTACAGACAGTCAAATCACACTTTGCATGGAAAAACCTCATAACCCACTTCTGCAGTTTTTTTTATGCGATTGAAATGAATTTGGAAGTCCTTTTAACATAAAAGTTTTCAACGCTCGTTCCTGGAAAAAGCATTTGTAGTGTAAGTAAAGGAATGGTTAATCACACTTCCACTCTAATTTTACATTTTCATTACATTTCTCAAAAGATGAGGTAATCTAAGTACCTATTAAATTCACTACTTGCGTGGTGACTACAAGATTACGATATATATTCTTCCTAGCTGCGAATTCATAAGATTTGACTAAAGACTTACCTAGGGTTGTCGTACTTTTAAGGCCCGACCTTATTATTTTTGTTCTTTGATACTGGGTCATGTGGCGGCTGATAAAAGGTTTATTGTAACATTGCATATACATGACGCAACAGCGTAACTCACATGATACACAGGATACACAGACGCGCAACTAGTGTTGAATCATGGGTAATGAACAAAACAAAAGAGACAATCACTGCTGCCAACTCAAGGATAATACATAATACCAACATAATGGCATGTAACTTACAACAATTATGTCTAGTGAACGTTAACTGCAAGTTGACGCAGCCTTTGCATAAACTAGATTTTAACTGGGACTTTTTCATATTACATCAGACTGTTGGAATGATGTGAACGTTATCGATCGGAGAATCTAATAGCATCGGTTTTCATATCGAGAAAATATTTATCCCTAGTAAAAAAATCGGGCCTAAATCCATCTCTTTCCATCTCTTAATGATATTTTTCTATTGCATTGACAGTGTACGACGCGAGCGGAAGATACTCTTCACAATTCTTTTTCGGCAACGATCACTGGTTGGGATCCACGAGGCTGTGCCAGGAACTGGACAAGGGAGCGATGATGGCAGCCGAGGCTAGAGAGGAAGCCGAGCGGGATTCTGTGGATCAGGAGGGCGAGGACGTCGAAACCACGGCAGTCGGGTCCTCGTCCTTGACCTCGGCCGCGAGGAGGCCGACGTCCGCGGTGGACCCGTTCGCACGAAGCGTGGCGAAGCGCGAAAATGACCCGCGCGCCTCCACTCAACGCAATGGAAGCCAGGCGAACTCCGACCGACCGAAATCCGGGAACGGGAAGATTGCGCCCTACCGGATGCGGTTCTACGTGGTCTCGGTGGAAGTCCAGCTGCCGGCTGAGCTCTCGCCGAAGGTAATGTATTAGGAAAGCATAAGATGAGCCAGATACTCATATGCATCAGGAAGGCATAGGAGAAAAGAGGGTGTAAAAGACACGACAAGAATATTAGGTTGGACTTCACTGGAAAATAATGGGAAACTAAATAGACCGTGCCATATTTAAAATCATCAACGGCGATAAATTATGGAAAGATTTAAGTGAAGGAAAAAGTATACTTTTATTTGGGAAGAAAGGTCAAAAATATTTCTGACAAAGTTTTATTGAATTTCACTTAGGCATTGTATTTTTATAATAACTCCGCTAATGTTTATTCACCTTTCATTGTTTTGGAGGAGCTCGCCAATTCTTAGGTGTTTTCTGATGACATTTTTGTAATGTGAATTGATTTGTCATTTTTCATATAATCTATTAATAATAATAATAAATAATGATTTGCCCAGAAGCACCGCCCTAGATATGTTTTTAAAAACCTGAATTTTCACTTGGATTCAAGAATCGACGGACGGGCACTTTTTTGAAAGGCATTCCCCAGAACTTAAATTTAGATTTTTAAGATTTTGCGTCGCGCAGCTCATCGTGGACTGCCCATTTGGAATCATCATGCGATCAAGACGTGGACCCTGGCGATATGTTTTAATATCTCATTTTCAACTAATTTAATTTAATAACTACTTTTTTAGAATTTCAGTCATCATCAATTTAAAGACACATCATAGACAGGGAGGCTATGGAAAATTGCTTAATGGCTGACTGTAAATTCCATTCTTATGTCTTCATAACCTATGCCGTGCGCTTCGGACTTCACTTTTTGATTCCCGATGCTTAATTTCAGCAGGTGTCATGTTTACCAGAGATGCACCCCATAAATTTTTCGTATTGATGAATTTTTTGAAGCTTGATTCAAAAGGTTTTCTTGACTAAGTTTCATGTAAACGACACTACCCGTGTCATTAACATGAAACATCGTCAAATTTAATATATTTCGAATTCGCATTGGTCTCACAGATTCAAAGGTTAACCACAACCAAGCTGCATTTATAGCCAATAGTGTCCTAAATACATACCCCGATTATGGCTTTCAATTAACATTTAAGTCAAATAATATTACGAAGAATCTGTTAAGTCTCTTAAGATAATCAGGATCACGTATTGATGCTGAGGATGCTATACGAGAGGCTCGTGAGCGATATATGCTCAAAAATACTTTCTTTTGAATTTACTGACCCTAAAGAAGGGAATATTAGGGGGATAATAATGTTGCTTGGCTAGGATATATGAAGGTGTCTTTATCGGGCTGTATAGCGATCACGTCTGGCAGCTGCAGCCAGTCAGTTACGTGTTCGGAAGGAAAGGGGTTCGTGGAATAGGCTCGGCCATCGGATTCCCCCCATGCAAAACAGCATTGAGATTCAGGTCCGCGGGAGGTGGAATTGAAATAAAATACATTTTTTTTAATGGCATTGATGGATACCATATTTACATTTTGATGTGGTGATGGCTGAAAAAAAGTACTGTCGTAGTCACTCTCCCTCTCTCCCAATAAAGACTTTTTAATAAAATTAAAACCAGCTTTAGGACAGATTGCTAAGAATAAATATCCGATAAAAATGTAAAATTTCTCTTCAATCTCTAATCCTCACAGCCTAGTCTAATTCGCTTGGGCGTTTGCATGCCTCGCTCCTGCAGCCCCTCCGCTGTATCCAGCCTCATTTCCCTGTCTGCTGCGGACCGAGATGGCCTCACACAAGCCGTCCCTAAGGGATCAACAATCCACAGGGGCAGATCGGTTAAAGTCTTGCGAGTGCGCCCAGTTCCTGGAGACTACGACTGGTCGAAGGATCCGAAAACATATGTTATCGGGTAAGTGAGAAATTGAAGTTGAGAAGAGGGCGTCTGAACATCACCCTCTTGTTAAGGCAACCAAACGCCCAGCTTCAAACGTCACACTTGAGAGTAAGTATCAGGTGGTCCGATCCTTATTCGGATGCAATAATAAGAGATTTTCAGTTTAGGAGGTTCCACCGCAACTATGTCAACCAAATACTGAAAACCACCTTTCCACTTTTATTGATTCATAATACTGCTTTCACTGTTAACACGTCTTAGCCACTAATAACAAATTTAAGATACAAAATGGGCAGATACATTTTAGCTTGCACTTTTTCCAATCATAGGAGCAGCCATATTTCCATCAAATTAATAAATTTCGACTTCGATTATTGCAGCAATTTGCTAATAAGTAAAACATATGATAACTTAGCGCCTAAATTGTATCACCATTCAATTTACTGAGAGGGTTCGCTTCTAATGCCAGTTTCCGGCATAAATGGCATTTATATTAGATAGGAATATATTATGTTCTCAGAATTACCTTGTGTTACTTGTGAATTACAGAATGTTACCTTACCTCGAATACTATACCACGTCACTTCTAGTTCAATTTGCCGAAAAATATAGCGTGGGAAGGTAGAATTTTGTTTCTCACACCAAACAGAGACCAAGTTTTCCTATAAGCAGGCAGGATATGAATTAAATGATATTGAAGTCATCTTACTGTGGAGCCGCCACACAGTCGGACGGAACGATTAACAGTGGTCCCTCAGCCGTCTTCCGCTAAGATCACAGTAAAGCGGCCAGCGGAAGTATCTCCTCCCTTCTATCACTGAGTATAAACTCAGATCTTCTACTCTACCTTCCACTTCGATCCTAATATCTTTACTTCAGGTTTAAGGCGACTATTTAGAGGAAAAACTTCAACCACATAATGATATAGAGAGCATCATCCTCCTAAATAAGTATGTTTTGGGTTGGTGTTGCGGCTAAAATACTGGCTTCTTATCCTTAAGGTCCGGATTCGAATTTCCGCAGAGGAAGAGATTTTTTGTAGAATCCCATTATTTTCTTGGGGGCTACAAGGAGAGTACTTCAAGTGCAGTACTCTCTGTATGTTGGATGGAACGTTAACCTATTTGCATCCGTTAGCGTAGTAGCACGCATGTAGAAACTGACCACCAATAACTGTACTGGCACACGGACGGCATGCCGTGGCTTAGTATCTTTCGCCGGTTGATCCTGCTGCTATCTTTTTCAATTTTTGTTGCACTCCTGAGTCAATTTCGCATGTCTGATAGGCTCTATCTTCTTGCGAGTGTGTAGGAAAATACTTCCCTGCAACTACGTAAAATAAACCTTTTTCTATAATTTATAGCAGACACCTGAAAATGACGCTGTTTTGGTTATGTGCTTCAGTGATGTATCCAGAATAATGCAAACTGTGCTATTCGTTAAGAATAGAGTAATTTATCTCCACCCTTCCCACAATCTCCTCATAATCTAACCAATACCAATCTACCTATCCATCCTAATTAACGCATATCATAAAAATCTGGTCTAACCTACGTCATTTTCAGTATTGTTACATATATTTTTGCATAAAATGATGTTGTAAGGGAGGGAAATGATTTGTTTTCCATTGAAGCATTGATGAAGATTGCAATTAAGTTTTTTATTTGCTGCTATTTTATCCCCAGTGGAGTCAAAAACCGTAAATGGAAATTAATTTTTCCGAGCATGTCACAATTTGACGTCCTCATCACCAATGGAAAATCATTGATTCCCCTCAATATCTTCTTGGGGGCTACAAGGAGAGTACTTCAAGTGCAGTACTCTGTACGGTGGATGGGACGTTTCTACATGCATCCTACTACGCTAACGGATGCAAATAGGTTAACGTACCATCCAAAGTACAGAGTACTGCACTTGAAGTACTCTCCTTTTAGCCCCCAAGAAGACATTGGGTTTCTACAAAAACAATTATTTTGCGAAAGTGCGACACATGTTGACGCGGTTATTTCACTCCAATCTGGGTGAAGCTCAATTCTTTTCCTCAGAGATTAACGCAAACACTGAACTTTCCCTATGGTTACGCCATTTGCTTAGCGCAACATGCGCAGCAGACAATTCAATCGTCAACGCAAAGGTCGGTTTAATAGACGCGTGTAGAGCTCACCCAGAACTAGGCCTATAACGGTGAGAGAAATTTACAGTGGATGGGAGGGTTGGTAACTTTCCCTCATTCGCCTGCGGTTTCTCAGAAAGATCTGGTATCCAGAATATCAAACAGCTTTTGTGTAGCTGGACGTGTGCATAGATGCTTGGAATGTTTGTTCTGGGGGGCATGGAACTTATCCCAAGCTCCAAGAACAATAGTCAAACGTTCTGTTTACTGCACTTGTCATCTGCATTATTTTTATTTTATTTATTTATTTATTATCATCCTTAAAACTGCCCAAAGAGCCCTTTACACCACTTACAATTGTAACTTAACAACAATAGACAAGCATAGACAACCATGCCCTGAGAGTGAAATATCTTCCCCAGGGCTTTGTTGTCTTCCCGGGATTCGAAACCGCGACCTTCGGGTTAGTAGGCGAGGTCGTTACCCCGCCACCACCGAGGCCGGCTATCATGTATCAGATATCCGCCGATAATTTTTATCATTGCCGGTATAAACTAAAATAGGCAGGTCAGAGAGTCCCTCCCTTCTATTATTAATGATTAAGCCCTTTTGCGATGAAATAATTTCTTTCAAAAGGTAAATTAATATATCTGGTAGTTGCAATAACATCGTTATAAGTTGAATACTTTTTTTCAGCTACAAAAAAATTACAATTTATTGCAACGGAAGGACATAAATTTGAGTGTAGCGCGATTAATTGCATTTTAAAATAATATTGTTACTTTTTACGTTGCTAATCACTAATGAATAATTTGTAACTTACATTCAGTAATAATAAGAATTCCCCATCGCAGGGTTACCTATGCCTTTTACCTCTACCAAGCAATTTGCCCGACTACTTAGTGCCTATTTAGCTTTTTATATCTTCACCATCCCATTATGTCTCGTATTTCCCTATCTCGTCCGTACTTACCCAAAATTATCTCCCCTTTAAAGTTTTTCAGCATAGGAACCTCTTGCTTGTTCCATGCTTGCCTCTTAACACCTATTCTCGCTACCTTCGAATCCTTCCAGAATAAGATCTCCAACTTTATTCGAAAGTAAAATTTGTACTAACTAGTCAATGAAATTAGGTAGGTACGGGGAAAATATTCTGAAGATTTAAGTATTTACAAAACAATATTTCTTCAGAAAATGGTGTTACTAGAGAATTTTTCCAGGTGTGTAAATCTAGAATTCAACCACACAGAAGAAAATTCATTAATTTCATAACTGCTACCTGCACAAATTCAGAAACCGGTCATCATTAATGTAGGCAACGGGAAACGTCTCAGCCTGCAGTGAGCTTTCTAAGCGGTGCAGTATGAGGAATCGTATATTCTTGATGAGTTTCAATACGTTATACTCGAGGAAACCAGAATTTGGCCTGAGGAGAAAGCCAGCTACGCGTTCAATTCCAATGCTGACCTGCATTTGCTTTATTTTCCGCATTTCTACCATAAATGCTGGATTCAGCTCCACTCTGGCTTGAGTCGTGCTCCTTCAACCAGAACTGGCAAGTTTTTTTTCTTGTTCCGAGAGACTAGAGGTTGAGGTCGAGGATGTATTACATCACAAGAATGGGAAACAAGTTGTTCCATCAAATCTCGTTTACGTACCCACAATTTCCAAGAATCTCACGATGAATTACGTAAATGACCTACCAACAACTTTCATCGGCCATTATAGAAGACCAACGGATATATTTTTTGTTGAAGCAATGAAAAGTTATCAGAACTATAAACATCTACCAAATGCATCATTTTCAAGGTAAAATCAATCAAACCTTCACACTAGAACAAGAAGAAATGAAGAGAGTGCAAACGAAAACAGGCTAAATCGTTCTTAATGAGCGAAATTCTAAAGGAACAAACTTTCCCTGTATAGACGAATGCTTTTATATTTTATTATAAATTTCGCAAATATGTGGTACCTCCTCAGTGGTTGTCTCCAATATGGAAGAAATGCTTTGAATTAGTCTAAACCGTTCATTTTCATACAAGTGAAGGAAGATCTAACATAAGTAAAATACATTTTAGCTTTAAGGCCGAGGTTCTCAACTTTTTTTGCTTTTCATCATAGTTCAGAATATCATTCCCCCTTTCAAATATATCATTAAAGAATAATTTAATTCCTAATGTTTAAGACTCGATTTTAATCTTTGAAATTCAATAAATTTTATTGCACGCCAAAGTATAAAATACAAAAAACTACACACAGATTTTGCATGATCTACAGAAAACCATATATTGCTGAACAGTATGTACCTCCTCCCAATACCTCCTAAACCGCCTTAATTCTCAACAGGGAGGAGAAATCTCCACTAATAGAGAACCCATTGCCCTAAGACCATTGAGATGAGGCGCATTAAACCCAAGTAAAGGTCACTCGCACGAAAGCAGAAGTTATTAAATACGCAACCGATATATGACGCCCTTTGTACTTATAAGGACAGGTGGGTAGGTGAGTAGAGGTAGGATTGTTTGGGAAATGGAGAGAGGGCGGAGGAAAATTCGATGTCGATATAAGTTAATTATTTACGAAAATAACCTGATATGGAATATCCCAACCGACGGACACAGAAATGAATTTGCAGTAAGTTACAAAAAATCTAATGCAAGAATTCCACTGAAAAATCTGTCACTGCCGAGATTCGAACCCGAATATTTGGCATGGAAATCCTACAGATTTCTCTGAGCTTTAGACGCCGCATCAACCTAATCCCAAGGCAATTTCCCGTGGTGGTACACATTTTTAATTTTATAATTACAAAAGTTACCCTTAGTTCACGCTAATAGAAGATAAATTCTTATCGGGTAGCACAACGGGTCAGATCACGACCAACCAAGATACATAACTCTCAGTGGTCATGGTCAGGTCCTCCCATCTCTACCGACGTATCGATGCGCGACTTGTTCATCATATTCAGGGCTCCTGCAGGCGTCGTCGAAGATGGAGGACCTGACCCTAAACCCGAGATCAATTATCTTCAACATTCGTCGGGATAGATTTAGTTCCTACCACAAGATAATCTATTTACCTATTTGTACGCCATCACAACTAAATTTTATTTATCACCGCATTAATTTCTTTAGTTAATATTTTTTTAATCATAATGTTTATTTATTACTCTGATCTATACCTATTTCTTTATGAAATTGCAATTTTTTTTAGTTCCCAAACAACTATTTCTCCTTTGCGACAAAATAATTGCCACAAACAAATAAATAAACCGACGCCACTCAATTCCCCAGAACATGTCTTCCCAAGACGAAAAAAGTCGCATCAACACAAATATCAATGGAAAGTTGATCGTTTGCAGCTAAAATAGTACTGGTGACTTGTAGATCGTAGTACACTTTTCTCTCGGTCCCTTCGCGGTGACCAAGGCTGATAACGGGCCAGAATTCCGGCCCAATATTCTCGGTTAGAATCCCGCCTAGGACATGGATGTAGTCTCTGTATAAGGTTGTAGTCTTGGGCTCGACGATGTGGTGTAGCCTTAGCATTTGGAGCACGTAATACATCACCTCCAAACTCTATCACCATTAATCCTTCAGCGTCTAATGCGGCACGTAATTTCTCAATCATAAACGAACATGATCGCATTACTGAAAACGGCTATTTCAAATGGATGCACAAAAAAACGAGCCACAAATAAACTATGCCAGGCAACTGCTTGTTCCAGGCGACCTTCCCATAAATCATCTCTTAGCCGTATTATCATCATCACAGTAATACGCTACTTGACTCATGCCCCAATCGAATTGAAGGTTCAAGGATCGTCAAAAACATGGCCTAATGTATTAATATAATGTACCTATTACTTTGAAATGAGCCTTCTTCTAAGAAGTTCATAGTGCAACTCATTAACAATACAATAACTTGACGATTCTTCTTAGGATAGTCGTCAAAGTTGTTTATCAAACTGAGAAATTTAATTTACATTGGTAAATGAGATGGCTCAATGACGCCTGACTTCACCTAAATGATTATTATCGGCAACAAGTTAATTATTACGCCATTAGGGGCCACTGAAGTAATAAACCATTCTACTTCTTGTTTACAGGGGCGCCACGATGTTCGTCATAGTCTTGATGGTATTGGCTGAAGTATGCGAACTCTACAACAGACATTACAACAGAGGTCTCAATGAAGACTACAGCATGGCGAAGATGAAGATGAAGGATGTGGAAGTTGGAAAAAATAACAACGACGGTGAAATGATGCACGTACGAGAGTACCATATGTCTAAAAAGGGTGGGTATTCCAAACGCTAATCCAAGCACTAAACCTAAAAATATGTTTCGAGGTCTCTTTTTCAAATAATTTCAAGCAAAATTCAGGACAAATAATGAAATGAATGCATGTGTGCCTCAGCCCGAAGAGTCTTTTGGAAAACATTTGTCGCTATTTATTAAATTTGCAGCTGAGGTACCAAAAACATAAATTTACTAATTCTTATTTTTAAAAATAGAATAAATAATTGAGCATGAATGGCATAACTTTCAGCATATGTGCTGATTCACACATTGCCTTAGCTCTACTTTAAAAACGCGGAAATGACAAAAAATAATAGCGGAAATTAAAAAAAATGACGAAAAAAGATAAGAAATCAAAATGCCGTCAACAAACTGTCCGCGATCAAAACACTTGGCACTTACGTACCACTTGCTCCACGCCTGCTAGCCGTTTTCTGCAAAGTCACATTTGGGAAATAAAAAAACCGTGATTTGCTCTCAAAAGTTTTCGGTAAGCTTTCACACCAGGAAATGCATTCAAGTTATACTCTTTTTCACTCAATTCCTAAGCATTCGTCTGGCTTTGAACCTTAATTAAGGCGAACCGGTTTGACTGGTCAGCATTGGTGGAACTCTTTACGTTCAAGTTTGACGCAGAAACGTTACCCAATCCTTATTCACAATACAAGACTCATTAGAGTTAAGGAAGGGAGATCAAATCTTTCAAATGTTGTAGAAATTTATTTTCAGGATTTTTGAAATATGATGATGATTGAAAGATGAAAGGCGATGCGCAGCGAAACGGAAACGGTCCAAAAAACACAGAAAGAGAAAATATTCTCGAAATATATTATTCTCACGCAAGTTAAAAGCTTACGACATCGGAATAAGGAAGAGGTCGTAGAGCCATGAAATCTTGACTGAAGGATCTGTTAAGCCCTTTATAAGCTCCCTATTGAGTTATTTACTGGCGTGAATGAGTCAAGACTACGGCCATCGTTAAATGCAGATATTGAGCAGAACAGAACAGAATGATCATACGTGCATACATCGAGTATGGGTTGTAAGCAAGATATGAAACTCAAAACAGAAACTGACAATGCGCACACATATGTAAAACATGTGTAAACCCTTGGAAGACACGACAGGATCAAACAAGCACCAAGTTTTGTCTTATGGAACTCCAGAAACAGTGCGAAACATCAGCAATCTAGCTCTTTTGCTATACCTTTTCAATCAACATCCTCCTGGAGATATCAGGAAATAAAACCACCATAACCACTCCGCAGAAAAGTGAAATCCGAAACACTCGTGATTGTGCAACTCAATCAAAATTAGCGGATAACCAGGTTATCTAACAAGAAAACGGTAGATATATACCTACGTAATAGATTCAAACTTACTAGCAGACCTGCTGCCTGCTTTGCAGGCAGTCTCTGTCTGGCGTGCTCAGTGAGGTGAATTTGGTGCCGATATGTCTGTTGCATGTGGGTGAAAATCGCGTTTACGCTGGCGAGACGAAAGCTCACCTTTACCCGTATGTCTTATGCAATAAAACCAAATCAAGGGAACAGCAATATCAAAACACTTAATTGATTATATTAACGTTGAGTTTACAGAAATTTGACATGAACCTTATTGTTTTGGAGTGGCATACAATTAAACATTCACCCGCATAATTTCTAAATATCTTCACTAATTGCCGAATTTCGCCTTTATTCGCGTAAAAGTAGCTATATATCAAGGGAAATAAAATAAACCAGAGAGAAAGAATTTCATAGAAGGTTAATCCCTAACTAATTAACACATGACTCTTATCTAATAATTTCGTTAATTGAAAGAAAATACTACGATCGCACTTTACTGCTCCTTCTGCGTAAGTGTAAAAAGGTTGGTGGTTTACATACGAACTATACACTTCAGGAATTACAGCAATCACTCCAGTGAAAAAATTCCAAAAAACTATAGTATTATGCCAGAGTTACTTCATCACATATGCTTCAGTGTTGTGAAAAATGGTTCCAAATCTTCTTAAACATGTGACTAAGATCCTTCACCAAAATTAAAAAAATAACCCACTTTCATATGACAGAAATGAAAATAAAGTAATACAGATATCGTAGTGCAATCAACATTTACCTGAAAAAGATAACAGTTTTCACACGGTTTTTTGCAATTTCCTTTGCACCACCATCTGCTAAATATCCAAAACTACTACCAAATCATACAGACAGAGAATCCACACGAAATGCACCAAACCTCATTTCTCTAGCTCAAAACTTGAGAGAGAAATAAACAAAATGGATACAGAATGACTGACTGACTGACACAGGGAAAGTTTCGCCAATAGGCCACAATAATAAAAAATACACTGGACAGGGGGTGGGGAAAGAAAAGTAAAAAGAGAAGACTTACTGGGAACGTTTCGGGCATGCAAGCCCTTCGTCAGCTTGAGAAAAAGTCTTTTTCTCCAGCTGACGAAGGGCTTGCATGCCCGAAACTTAATGAATTTCAAAATACCCAAAAAGTAAATGTTGAAATGTTTATCGAATATAAAACCTTGTTTTATTATCTGTCGGATGAACCTTCCTCTGCTAACAATAACATATAACAAGTCACGTGCTTTTAAACATATTTAAAAATCGTATTTTTCTCTAAGAAACATATACAACTCTGCAAAGGTAATTCGAGAGTCATGTAGGTGGCAAATACCCTTGGTGGCATTAACCTCAATTTCCGCAACCCGAATAATATCGCATTCGTAGAGAAGTTTTTGAAAGAGTAGGTTAATGAGAAAAACACTGTTGGTTATCTAAACTTAAATTTTATTTTCAAACAAAGAAAAACTAACTGTAACTGTCTATGTATGTACGTTAGATTTCAAGAATTTATTGCCCTTAATATGGGATATTATGAAATTTAAGCAAGTAACGGGCTTGTTGGACCATTAGCTTTTTTTATCGTGAAGGCATGTAATTTTTTTCTTTATGCTCACGCTAATAATTGTTGGTCTCTAATAAATGAACTTGATTTTCCAAGTATTTCTTTATTGCTATGATCCATGCTTTAAAGCTTCTCGACTTTTATGAGTTCTCATAGTATAATTGCATCAATAAAACGTGAAAGGTAAATAAAGCTATAAGACATAAGGCATGATATAAAAAATAACTATGAAACACCAATTTACTTCTTCAATATCAATTTCATTACTTGGTTCAATTCTGAGAGTTAAGACAACTCGTGAAATACGTCTCATCGCAAGACGAAATTCGTTTTCCAGGCGGGAACCAGGCAACGACCTAAGGAATGTTCGGTGAGAGTTATTTCATTGAAAAAAGTGCTGTGGACTGTCTACTTATCTGAGGGAAAAGCAGATTATTTCATCTTACTTCCTTAAGAAGAACGGTCGAAACAATCAAGACGGAATGCCAGAATAAAACTCCGTACGAAATACAGTTCAATCTGTATTTGAGAATGACCTACCATCTTTTCCAGCAACTTAAAGCCTTTGCTATCCTTGATAAAAGCAAAAGTTGTCGAAAACATAGTAGGTGATTTCCAAATTTAGTGCAAAAGTATTAAATTTTGAGTTTAATTGAGTCATCATACCCACAAAATTCCAGCTTTTCTTTCTAAGGTAGTAATATGAAATTGCATGCTGTTTACGCAGAAAAGTTTAAAATGAACGTTGATATGTAGGACTATGGCTGTGATTATTATTAAGTTTTTGTGGAGCAATGCTTGACAATAGATGCGTGTGTGAGGCAGCCTTATTCACTCCTAAGCAACATATCATCACATTAATGGGTCATTCTATAAAACTTAATGTAATGTTAAAGTTGTGCAGTTGAAATTCAAGACTAACGAAAAATGAATCCCTCTAAATCAGGGGTTCTCAAATAGTGGGGAATCCCCACACTTCCTGGAGAAACGGGCATTTAGGAAGGAATCGGAACCACTATTCAGCCAAATGTAATGTTCTGTAGATTTGTAACATCTGTACATTTGTGGTTTGTTTTAATTTATTCTGTGGCGTTCAGTAAGGTTTATTGAATGTCACAGATTACAATCGATTTTTAAAGATGTATCTTTGGAGTTATATCTACTATCTTACAATTAGTAAGGGGGAATGAACTATGGTGAAAGAGGGGATTAGAGCAGAAAAAGTTGAGAGCTACTGCTCTAAATGCAAAGTATTCCCAAAGACATGAATTGTTTCCACAAGTGATTTCATTACTCGCTCCCACAGATCCCTCACCTGGGCTTCTCCAGAAATTGCTGCTGTGCTTTTCCGTCCGACGAAACGGAAAGAAGATCCTCTGCGGTGCAGAGGACGGAGAAAAGGACGGGGAAAAGAACTTGGACTGCATTCACGGCTTGAGAGTGATCAGCATGGGCTGGGTCATCCTCGTGCACACGTATCTGATGGTCTTCGCCATAGCGGGTAAAGCCTCAGAAACTTCGCATTTTTCCAATCCGAATCCTGATGAACCACAATTAAAATTACCACACCACAAATAAATAAAGTATGAATATCTTCGCTGATTATTTTATGTACACGACAATTTTTGCACATAGGCGGTATCATAGATGTCACCTGATGATGTCCCCTACGTGACAAACAGCTAGTTTATTAAATTAATCGGTGAAAATATACATCGTTTATTTATTTGAAACGATTAATTTTCATAAAGCTGAGCTTTAAGCAAGAAATTTCATCAAAAAAGTTATTTGATTATAAAATTCAGTAACAACAAATATTTACTTGAAAACTTCCTTTTCCGCAAGATATGTTTTGACCCTTATGAAAATAATAATTCAAAGCTTCAACTAGGTATAAGGTCTTCATTATGAAAAATAAAATGCTAACTATGTAATTTCCAATGCTTATTGCCTAAGCAGTATCGGTTTCGTCCGGTAAGCCATAAATTCACCGGGTCATTTTCATCAGATAGATGATTTCATAGTCTATTATTATTATTATTATATTGACAATGTTACAAGTGGACAATTGGCCCGGTGGTAACATAGATAAACAAGGTACGAACAATATACATCATCGCCCTGGTTAACAATACCTTACAATTAAATGATAAAAACATCCTTTTTCGACCTATTCTTAAATATATTTACATTTTTTGGGAAGGGTTCGAGAACCCTTGCTGGTAGATCGTTCCAGTCAAGTATTGTTCTATTTAGGTATGAAAACTTCTTAACATTAGTCCTTTGTGATCGGCACTTTATCTTAAATTGGTGATCATTCTTTCCAACAAAGTTTGGCTTTAATATTTCCTTCCCTAGGTCGTCCCATGCTCTTTCCCCGGTAACTATTCTGTACATCCCACATAGCCTGCTCCTTTTCCTCCTTTGCTTTAAGCTATCCCATCCTAGTTCGTGGATCATTTTCTCAACACTTTCCGTTTTCTTATATCTTCCTAACACATACCTGGCTGCTTTTCTTTGCACTTTCTCCAATTTAATATCCTGACCTTTTTTGTGTGGATCCCATACAAGAGAAGCGTACTCTAAGATAGGGCGAACCAGTGTTTTATAGGCCATATTCTTTGTAATCTTACGGCTGCCTTTGAGGTTTCTCATTACCCAATGCAGCGTTTTGAACGCCTTTTTGGTCATGCAATTCACATTTAATTCCCAGTCTAAATTATTGGTCAAATGAACACCTAAATACTTACAGCTATCGGATTTCGGAATTGCATTGCCAGAGAATTCGTATATTCTATTTGTGGAAATAATTTTATTGCTAAAGTTAACATACTTGCATTTTGGTACATTTATATCCATCCCATTTAACGATACCCAACTCATCAAATTGTTAACATCGTCCTGAAGGGCTTCATGGTCGCTCAGATTACCTATTCTTCGATAAATGATGCAGTCGTCTGCAAAAAGTCTTATGCTAGAGTTTATCATTCCTGGAAGGTCGTTTAGGTAAATTAAGAACAATAAAGGTCCAAGGACGCTGCCTTGAGGGACACCCGATGCTACCTTGGCTAGTTCAGAGCATTCTTCACCCACTTTAACCCTCTGGGTTCTATCTTTGAGAAAATCTTTAATCCACAATATAACTCTTCCATCTACATGCAACGGTAATTTCTTCATTTTTTCCATAAGCCGTTTATGATCCACTTTGTCGAATGCTTTAGAAAGGTCGACAATAATCGCATCTAATTCTACTCCCACATCCATGGAGTCAGCAATTTCTTGGCAAAACCCTAGCAACTGAGTTTCAGTTGAGTGACCCTTTCTAAATCCATGCTGTCGATTTGACAACCAGTTTTCGCTCTCCCATAAATCCCGAAGGTAATTAGCCACTATCTTTTCTAACAACTTACAGACTACGGAGGTCAAACTAACCGGTCTGTAATTTTCAACAAGGACTTTATCACCCCCTTTAAATATTGGAATTACTCGGGCTTTCTTCCAGTCACCAGGTAAGGCGCTATTATTCATGGTGACATTGAATAAATGGTAAATATATTTCGAAACAGCTAGACCACCCAGTTTTAGCAAATCAATGGAAATACCATCGGGACCAACTGACTTATTTCTACGCATTTTTCTTATGCTGTTGCAAATTTCGGAGAGTGAGGTTTGGATTGGTCTGGAAATAACTAACCCGTTTATTAGCGTATGAACTGCAGCTTTAATAATGTCAATTGGGAAATCAGCCGAAAGAAAACTATTTTCACGTTGACTATTGGTAAGACGCTTTCAATAATTAAAAAGAGATCGAAGAATATTTTTTCAGTAAATCGATATTACAAGGCTGGAAGGAGAAAGTAAATTATGTATGGACTGGCTCACCTTATACCATTCCTTTTTGCGACATCTTATTATTGATACTGAGTTTTAACTTCATCCTATCCTTTATTGCAATAAATAATTGTGCATTATTTTATTATGCACAGTTAATTATTATTAGATATTTATAAGCCTTTATGTAACATTAAATATGAACTTATGTGAGTAGGTATAAGTAAATAAAAAGCTAAAAGAATAATGCGATTCCATGAACACTAAATAATTTTCAGGCCGGTAACAAGCAAAAATGCCCAATTAAACTTTACTTCATAAAGTAAAAATAAAATTTGGCCTCGAGTGCTTTCATGGTTCCGCACTTATTTAGTAGTCACAGCAATATATACGTAAACGTATTATGAAACATTTCTTAATTCCTAAGCCATCGGAAAAATTATAGCATCATCAGAAAATTCCTCTATGTCGACGACTACCACTACTGTAAATTTAATAATCCTTCACTAACTACTCATTAAATGGTACTCTCATTTACAGAAAACAAGAAGCTTCGGACAGTGTCGGAGAAAAACTATACATTCCAAACTATATTGAACGCAACATTCTCTGTGGACACTTTCTTTTTGATAAGGTGAGTTAAAATTTACTCTCTTGCGAAATAAATTACATCAATTTCAACAAAGAAATTATAAACAAACTGCCACACGTATTGCTTTTTTTATATTTTATCCCTACTTCTAAGTCTAAAAGAAAAAAATAAATTTATTCGCCCTATTTTAATCATAAGTGATAACCCAAGGAATCAAAAATCAAGCAATAAAACTTAAAAGAAAAATAGGGTTCAGCGTAAAGGAAAAATGAGGCATTGCAATCAGTTTTGTTTTCTTGGTAGAAAATACACCGAATGTAAACAAACGCGGCACTGCTAATAGGTATTTAGGCAGAGGTATTGTGAGATAGGCGACAGAAAATACGCTATCCAATTTGGCACTAGTAACACGGAAGTTATATTTGCGAAAGATATTCGTGAATTTTCTGTGACAATGATCGACCACGGGCTACTGGCAGTAGAAACTCTTGTAAACAAATTTCCCTGGACCTGAGGATCTCCAGAGCCCTTTGAATATGAACCTGTAGCTCTCCGCGCAGTGACAACACCCTCAAACTCATGCTTAAGCCTTCCTGCATCGATCGTCCTGCAGTGGAGTGTATGCTGGGCATGTGTTCGGGAAGATTAACTCCCGCGGAGCAGTCGATTTCTATTTTTCATTGCTCCTAGAAGTATTTTCGACCGAAATGAAGGAGGTTCGCTAGCCACTTCGTGAGCGAAAACAAATGAGAACCCCCACCTTTTATTTTGTGTCGTTCACAAAACGCTGTTTTCAGTGACGACATGCTTTACCGACTGGAAAGCTAAGGCGAGATATTAATTATGCAGATTGGACGACGATTATAATTTTTGAATCCTTTTTTCCAACCCGAGCAGCCGACAGTAGTGCCAATTCTTTTTAGCTTAAAAATTACGCCCTCAATAATTGCAGTGATTTTCTTTTTGCCGTTAACTATATTGGGGGGAGGGGGAGGCTTTATTTTATCGTCATTTGCGGCAGTTGAAAATGCCTCAAGTGTTTTGCTCTTCCGCGCCCCACCTGAATGTTGAGCAAGGTAACCCCTGATCATGCCATTACTTTTTGGAGAAAAATATCTTATACTTGTATCTGAATATCTTTTCTTTTCCCAGTGGCATACTGGTGGCATACCTGTATTTCAAAGCGAAGTCCAGGGATAAGAAGGCGAAAAGGGAGGCAGCACGTCACTGCGAAGAAGCCATGGAGACCAGCCCCTCTACCTCTAAGATGACACTCACTGCGTGCCCGAAGAAAGCAGGAGCCGCCTTGGTCAATGATTTCTTGGTTTTCATTAAGTTGCTCGGATACCGGTTCTTGAGGTGAGTAAAGACGTGTTTCGTCGGACAAAGCTTACCTGAAAGTTTGGAGGAAAAATTCAGTTGTTGAAAACTTCACCGGAGATTAATTTTGCACGCAATTGGTTATGTTCAATAGCTGTTCGGTGGGAATACTCCCCGAGAATAAATAGGAGAGAGACTTGAGTCCCAACTCTTAGGTATTTTATCTTGTCACATATTATTTTCAAATTTTACGACAGAGTGAATGGAATTGTCCTTACAGCTAGTTCACTTGTGAATCATATTTTCTTACCGAAAGTCCAGTATTGAAAAAAAAGATAGGGCTGAATACGGAGTAAGATCTGAAGTTTTCCCGGCGTGAGATAATGCGAAGCTCAATTTGGGCAGTCCACCGGGTGGCACAATCCATTGGTGCCGAGGCTTTGATGGCCGAGTCGTCCATCGTCTTCAGTCACGTTAGGAAGACGATGGACGACTCGGCCATCGAAACGTCGCGTCGGCACCAATGGATTCTCTCACCCGGTTAGCTCAAAGTTAGTAAGAAGCCAAAATCGAGCTTCTCAGGGCTGAATATGATCAGAAATCTCCAATGCATTAAAATATTCCGAATCAAACGAAAATAGGTGCCAGCGTTTGCAATACAGAAAAATTCACTGGGCACCAGATGACACATTTAGATGTCATTGACAGTCCATTAGGGAATAAGTAATGTTCTAAAGCAATTCTAGTAGTTCCTACGTCCTGTTTATATCGTAACCTCATCTTTTCTCCGTCACTGATCACATTTTGGGCGATGCTCATATCAAGTCGCTCACACGAAGGTAAAAGTATCCTTATACGTAAGCCTAGATGCACCGAAATTAAAAGTTTAACCCTCTTAGTGTCGTCCACTTCCAAAGGTTCTATTAGGAAATGCCGGGGTAACTTTAACGAGACGAAACCTTTTTGAAAAGAGAAACTTTAGGCGATGATCATTTGCGGTGTGAATGTGGCTAACTTTTAGTCTTGTATATGAGTATTTTTCCGTTCTAATCTTATTTTACATCTTCGGAACAAGAAAAAAAAATTATTTTTAAAATAGTTTAAAATGCTGCAGGCATGAGCCCATGAGTCGACAATTTTGGTTGAATAAGATCATTCAACTACAATATGCGCGATAAGCGAACTACAATATCGATCCTTACTTGGGCCCCATTTAACTATTATATAACTGTTTCATTTCCCTGACATCTTTATATCTTCTTTCCGGCAGACTAACTCCTCCATATCTGTGGACCATTGGGATAGCTGAAGTTGGCATGCGGTACACGCTCAACCTTTCATTATTCGAGCCCCGCATTGGCGATGGAATCACGTGCGCGAAATACTGGTGGAGAAATGTGCTGTATATCAACTCATTGTACCCGCGCGAAGAAATGGTGAGAGGGAGACATTCATTTAGTTATTAAGCTTATATTTCTCATAGCGTACTTTTAATATATCAACATTATTACTTAAATATATTCATATCATGATTCCTTAAAAAACCTTTTTGGAGACGAAAAAATCCGAAGTATTAATTTACTCATTCTACTGAACCAGCTGATCCCCCTATGATATTTCATATCCATATATTTCCATATAGATCCATTTGCTATATCAATACATACCTAAATACCGCCAGTAAAATATCACTTCAATTCTTTGGGTATTTTTGCAAGACGAAAATAATTAAAAAATCACTACCTGAACGATCTTAAAACTCATTTCCATCATTGAGCCTTTACAAAAGGGAATGAAAAGTTTTAGTAAGCACTGTAGCATTCATTTTTATTCTCCCGCATGGTAGGAAAATAACGTTTATATTATGAATTATTCATTAGCGCTACCTTTCACTTTAAATAACCATTCGATCACTATTACAAAAGCTTGATCTGATACTTAGTTTTGTAACATAAAATAAGTTAATATCTATGAAAATTTTCACAGCTCCAAAAAAAATAATCAAAACGTGATGACAAAGTAGCTAAAATGAAGGGTAATTCTATGGAAATTCTGGATAATAATATCTTTTTCAATTTCAGTGTATGATTTGGAGTTGGTACATGGCAAACGACACCCAGTTCTACGCAATAGGAATAATACTCCTTTTGTTGTCGGCACGGTAAGTTACACCACAATAGGTGCATGGACTGTATAGCAATGCTAATGTGAAAACTTGGGCACCTTGATAGTGCTCTGGCCTTGAAAAACTCAAAAGGTTGACTTATATATTGAACGATAAACCATAGCTTCATCACTAATATCCATACTTACCCGAACCAAGTTTACGCACATACACACACACACTCATCCCAAGGTCGTCGCTGATAGATGAGGATAGAACTTTCCCAATACGCCTAATAATTAGACCTAAAAATCTCATCAAAATCATTTCATTCAAGGAATGAGCAGAGCCCGTTTTACCATGAGCGAATGAAGGTGACCTGCTAGAGGAGCCAACCTAGTTGGCCGCATCTAAAAATTAAATATTAAATGAAGCAAATAACACGAATTAATAAATGAAAAATCTTGATCAATAAAAGACTTGAAAGAATTCAAAATAAAAATACATTAAAATGGATTTTAAATTCCCAAGATAACTTCCGCCCTAAATATTCACATTCGTATGCATATGCTCATGTTTGTTTTTGACAATGTGTCAGGGTATCTTCACATTCGTATGCATATGCTCATGTTTGTATATGACGATGTGTCAGGGTATCAGTTTGTTTTCCCTTAAAGTGTCCAATACTTATGAGCCGTGCGTAAGGAGCGGTTCCTTTTCCTTTATTATGCCAGGCCCCACTGTAATTTCCGCAAGGCACGAGACCCAAATATTACACTGTTGGGAGCGTGAAAGCAGACCTCGTCTGGATTTAGTACCGGAACCTTCCTTAATGGGCTTACTCACTGGGCTTACTGATCAAAATGATATATTTTAAATTATTTTAACGGGTAAACTGAAATTTGAAATTGAGATTCAGTGTCTGACCCAACGACGGTTGGACACGCCCCGGTGCGGTTAAAAAAAAGATCTGAGGATTAGGGAGGTAAAGGGGAAAGATAAAACGAAATGAGGGCCTAAGTTGCAACTTTTCCTTGCTGCCACAGTTATCCGCGAGGATTCAATACTTATGGATGACCAAAAACTTTAATTTTTTCGCGGAAATGGGACGTATGCACTAAATATTTCGGCTAAATTTATTCTTAAGCTTTTTTATCTAAATCGAATCTCTATCTTTTTATCTATCTATCTCGGATCTGTCTTTTTTATCGGATCGGATAATTAGAGAGTAACTCAAGAAGAGTTTTCAATCACACATAGTCTGAGTAAACAATATGATAATGTTCTAAATGTTACCTCTAATATCTCAGGTACTTCCGATTTGCCGCTATAGCTGGAGTTATCTTCTTGGTCAGTTCCTGGGTAACAACGGCAGCTATATCCATCCACTATGATTACCATGTGAGGTAAGTAATGATGAATCACCTCATAAACGAAAAATAATTACTGATGATTAGCTCTAAATGTGGTACTTTGATAGACAAGATATGTTATTGCTTCAGGGGGGTAGATATTCGTAAAATCAAGGTCTGATTATTCAGTCTAAAAAGGTTCAGTACAGCTCGTTTTACCAGTTACTGAAAAAAGTCGGTAGACAATTATATGTGATTAAAAGCCTTTACTTACTGAAGAACTGGTTCGTTCCTTTAAATTATAATTAAATAATTGAATAATAAGTGGCACAAATGTGAGAAATTCGCGGATAAAATTCATCCGACCAAACCATAATTTGACCCCAGATTGTGAAGATATCACGGGATCATGGTTCGAATCCCAGTTTAGGTAGTTAAAATTGTGGATCTCCGAAAAATCAAGTGAATTTTTTTAAACTTCGTGTTCTCTCGTGCCCCAGATTAAATTAATGTGGGTGCAAATTCCGCAGTTTCTGAACATCTGAGTGACTAGTAATACCACCATATTATGAAGGGGGTAGAATAAATGGTTGAAAACCTGACCCATGACAAATTTAATTTTAAATTTCACTAACAAAAACAGCTAGTCAAGTTTCTCCTTGAACAACGAGAGTGTTTGAGTCGAGTGAGATTCGTAGAGATTGAAAACTCATTATCTTGTTCTGGTGGAATGCGTATTTTTCCCTTAGCTTTCTAAAATGTCAAGCGTGCCACTTGCATGAAAGTGGTACGTGTAATTGAGTGGATCTCCGAAGGTAATGAACTTGCACTCTCTTTTCCAGCATCCAAGATCCATTCGCCCTCTTCGATCAACTGTACGACAAGCCATGGCTGCGACTGGGACCTTATTTGGTGGGGATGGTAACCGGATGGCTCCTATATAAAACAGCTCTAAATATTAGGATGCCAAAGGTGAGAGAAAAATTCTGTAGATCAACGTAGAAACTGGATATTTTATTTTTGCCCCGAGACGAATATATTGCATCTCAAATCACAAGGTCACCGTCTCAAGGTCTCATTCCCTACCCATTTCGGAACTGATAATTTTGCCCCACGTTTTTCAAGTGTGCCAACATTTCCCTAACTTACCAAAAAGGCCAAGAGTTACTCATTGATCATCTGCATTATTTATGTCGTGTATATTATTCCAGCAAACTAAAACAATCAACCCATTCTTATTTCGTTCCACTCCAGTTTTTCCACTTATGTTCTCTCTTTGGCTATGGTAGCCCTAGATATTATCAACATTTAATATATTTGCTTACTTCATAAAAAAACACCACTCCCTAGAAATAAGATCCGAAGCGTAAATACAGTTACTTATATTTGATGAGTTAGAATTTACAACGCCACGAAATCTCGTAGAGATGAAAATTCACACGCAGAATAAAACTCGCGTACACGTCCGAAAACATATACTTGGGATGGAACACATCCTCGCAGTGTAGTATAGTATGCGTTCAATTACATAGAAGTTTCCGAATTCATAAAATGCCCTTGTCGCCTGATATGATTGTTAAATTGATCGTCCTGAACGATGACTACAATTTAACCAACCCATGGGACGTACACGAATTCCCCTTTCTAAGATACTTAGGGTACAATTTGCGCGGATTCAACATACGAGTTTACACGGGTTCAAATTACGGGTTCGGTTACACTCACAAGCACTTCGAAAATTACTCACTCACACGCTCAAATGGACCCAATTTTTGGGAGAATCTAGCTCGAAATGAGCGTAGTCAAAGAACGGCACAAGGACAGGAAAAGACGAGGGTGTGCGTAGGATACGCGTATTTCGGTGCAGACAACATCATCAATACTACGCATCAAATACGCGTATCCGACGCACACCCTAAACTTTTCCTGTCCTTGTGCCGTTCTTTGACTACGTTCATTTTGAGCTAGATTCTCCCAAAAATTGGGTCCATTTGAGCGTGTGAGTGAGTAATTTTCGAAGTGCTTGTGAGTGTTTGTGGCCATAACCCAGGAATCCTTAGCGGGGTCCCATCAGCCCTAGTGAAGGATACCAATTTGGGTTGAGTCTGTGTGTGTCTGTGGTTGTGCCACTGGCAAGGAAGTAAAATTCCTGTACACCACCACAGAAGAGTTTTCTGGTTGAGAGGTTGTGGTTGGTCACTGCGGTGGAATTTCCCTTTTTTCCTGCAAACCAACACAGGAATTGTTGTGTACTTTTGATGAGTGGTGCCAATGTATTACGACCATTGGAGATTATTTTAAACTTGTTACATAAAGAGGCCTTAGAGCCCAAGTTCCCTAGATAAGATGTTCGGGCTGCTGAAAAAACTCAGAATGGATTACAACATCAGAAGAATAATCTACTTCCTATTAAAAACCAAGTCATCACAATGAGAATGAGAGGTGGAAGGAAAATAGATGCTATGATTAACAAAGGAGTTAGACAAGGATGCAACCTCTCACCAGCAATGTTCAACATATATTTGGAGGAGGCAATACAGGAAGCAAAAGAAATGGGACTGAATGGAATTAAGACAAATGGAAAAGAAATAAACATGCTCTGCTTCGCAAACGATTTTGCAGTCATAGCAGGAAATCTTGATGATCTTCAAAGATTCCTAGACACAATGGACCAAGTTCTTCAAGAATATAACATGAAAATAAATAAGAAGATCAAAATTCTAGCAAGCGGAAGAGAGAAAGCAGAAGTCTCACTAAGAGGAGAGAAATATGAGCAAGTGGATTCCTTCACCTTCCTTGGAAGCACCATCACGTGGGATGGAAGAAGTACAATGGACATCAAGCATAGAATAGTCCAATCTAAGGAAGCGTTCATTATGAAAAGACAGCTATAATGTATTCAAAGACTATATGACTAGAAACAAGGAAACAGTACGTAAAAACATTCGTGTGGAGAATGGATCAGAAACATGGACCATTGGAAAAGCAGACCAGAAAAGATTAGAATCATTCAAAACCTGGTGTTGGAGGGCATAGGCGTGTCCAGGACTACAGAAGTGGTGGTGCCAGGAGTAGAAACATAAAGTGAACAGAGTCTCTAGCTCTCTACCGTCCAGCCGCCAAGAGTCAGGAAGAAGGGAATAACTTAGAAAAGAATCTCGATCTAGTGGTGGTGCCACGGCACCAGTGGCACCTGCCTTAAAAAAGGAAAATGCCTGCCTGTGAACTATTTCATTTCCTTAAAAAAGGAAATGAAATAGTTCACAGAAGAGTAGAATAGGAAAGGATCATATGGAACACAGGACAGAAAAGAAGAACCAGATGGATTGGGCACACCATGAGGCATAATGAGTTTGTGAAGAATACAATGGAAGGAAAAGTAGAGGGAAACGTCCCAAGAGGAATGCCAAGAGATAAATATAAAGACCAAATCAAGAAGGAAGTACACAAGAAGAACTACCAGGGAGTAAGGGAACTAGCATTTCATAGGGTAGGATGGAGGGCTGCAGTAAACCAATCTTAAGATTGAACGACCGATGATGATTATAACAGTCATAAAATTTTGATAACAGAAATTGTTTTAATGAATAAAATCAACTCAACATGTTTATTTATCACTGAGTTGAACTTTGAAAGTCAAACTTCTTCAAGCCGTATTTTCGATGATTCGAAAGAAATTTCTTGTTGTTCTTTCCATTATATGGAAGTAAATTTTCTGTCACTAAATCAACGTTTGACTGTATGTATCACTAGAATATTGTAGCTAGAATATTTGCTAGCCACTCCGAAGGTACAGGTTCGAACCATGGCCGTGGCAGGGTTCGAAACTGTACCCTCGGAGTGGCAAGGATTTTTCAGCATTATTCCGATCCCTTTTTGGGGACTATATGGAGAGCATTTCAAAAGTAGAACTCAATCCATTGGATGGGAAGTTAAACTGTGGGCTAATGCCAAAGCTGAGTTTATCTCCACCATTATCCCCCATTCCCTGGACAACTCTTACAATACAAACCTACCCACCTATCCCTAATCGGTTCAAAGGACCTCCAGAAGCAAGTTGCTTCCTCTAATTACTACTACTAATTTCATCGGAGGTAAACCTTTGAAAACAACTCCACATACCCTTCTGAGCCCACCAAATGATAAAAAATTACTAGATAATCCAGGAATTATTCATCTGGCCTTTTACCAAAGCCAATTTGTTCATTTTTTATTGTGTTCTAACAATATTCCACCATTGATTTGCAGATAGCAGTAGTTACAGGATGGGTAATCTCTCTCTCCTGTATGGCCCTTCTCATCTACGGAGTGTCTCTGTTGGGAGATCATGTTGGGCCTACTGGAGCTGTGGGACTGGGGCTAACCACATCAGCAATATATACGTCACTTGGGCATACAGCCTGGGCTGTTGCCGTCGCATGGATTGTTGTTGCATGCTGCACCGGCCATGGAGGTATTTTAATAAGATTTTTAAAAACCATTAAATATTATTTAAGTTGGTATGTCTGTCTGAATGCATGCAAGGTTCGTCAAAGATGCCAGTGTGTTCAGGATACTTGAACATACTGGACCAATGCAATTTATATCCATTCTTCTTTCAATCTACTTAAGCAACAAGAGTTCCATTTTTTATAGCTCGCACCTTAGTGGAGAAATTTATAAAATGGTGAACGAAATGAAGAGGGATACATTCACTTCAATAAGCACGGCATAAACTTCAGGATACTACATGGGGTACAGTGGGTTGCATAAACCCCAGGGATACTGATAAAATTCTTTCTCTACCGAGAAGCCAGACTTAGACCACTATAACATTTTTACCACTACTTACAAAATGAGCCAAAGCTAGAGGAACTTCTGATGTGCTTACAGAATTTATGCTCCGGTTTGTTGTTCAGAAGATACCAAGTGCAGTGAAGGAAGATGATAAAATGTTCTATAAATCTTAGAATATAAATCACTTTCACACAGGGGTGGAGGGTTTACACTTTTGGTTAGTAGAGCACTGAGGGACTCTAGCGTGTCTTTGGCAGACATACTGCATAATTCCAAAACAGGCTCTGTATAGGCATTACTGAATGAGGAGCTATTGTCTTGCGGGATTGTTCCGGGATTGCGGGGTTGTGTTTAGGAGGTGATGTTGCAATCTCTAAATTCTGACTTTGTGTTTTTATGTGAGCATGGTTGACTGACAATGAAATATCCTTATTTAACATCATGGGTAACAATTAGATAGCAAAATTTTGCCATCTTACATCCAAAAGTGGAGGCGTGGCTATATATTTGCCAAAACTGGGTTTATTCTTTCATGTTTGAATTTTAATTTTAACCAAAAGAAAGATTTTGAATGTTGTATCTCTATCTTGAAAATGAATAACATAACCTTCGCCATTGTTTGCTTTTACCAGTCTCCCACAGGTGATTTTAATATTTCTCTCTACTTTAAATGATACAAATGTATTTATATCTAAAAGTACTACAATATTATTACATTTGGTGGCTTTAATGTACATCTCCTAAATGACACCAACAACAAATTTGAGCTGTACAATATGCTGCACAGCCATGATCTTCGTATACATACTTAATAGTTATCCTGCAAGAGTAACTCCTCTTTTTCTACATTCATAGATTTAGCAATTTCTGACATTCATCCTACTAACAACTCATGTGATACAATAACCCCTGACTTCTCTGATCACTAGGCACTCTGCCTTTATATATGGCTCCAAAATATATCAATCAATAACACTCCTAGGTACACTGTAAAGAGCTTGAATGATGAGTCAGTCTACTTTTTTATGTCTCCTCTCTCACAAGAAATATGGACAGATGTGTATGAAGCCGAGGGCCCTCAGGAAAAATCCAAACTTTCACTCAACATTTTTTTGATACATTTCAATGCTGCCTTCCCTGAAAATCAAAACAGACTTTGAACCCAGCATAACAACTTAGCTGGAAAACTCATATTAAGAACACAGCACTAAGTTAACAGCTGGTATATTTATGATACAGAGACTAGCACCAATTTTCTCCCTTGATGTCTTAATGCTCCTGTATTACTCAAAGATACAATCTCACCTCTCCCATGGTAAAATGTTTTGGGAACATGACAGTGTTTCAAAAACTATTTCCCTCAAAAAGCAGGCCTTGAAAGCCATGCTACAGTTACCAATTCAAACTCCTGGTTGTCCCCATTTTTTGACACAAAACCTATTAACACTGCCTTCATTGTATATACTAAACTGCACCAAATTTGTCAAACAGAACCCTCAAATCTTTCTCACCAATCACAACCTCCACACACATGACACACAGAATAACTTCAATATTCATTGACACAATTATCATGCCATTGCTACAAAGAGGGTCTCTCCAAACATCATCTGTGGCATTCAACAATCTTCCAGTAAATATAAAACAATGAAATCCATTACCCAATTTTAAAATGTCCAAAAAAGGTATTTATTTAGCAAAGCTGACTGTAATATACTGTCTGCGAGTTCCTCAATGTCCAATGCAAATACTGTGAAGATAAACATAAAATGAAGACATGGACTTGTTATTTTATAGTCTTGTATACATGCTCTTTATTTTTATGCAAATAAATTTAAAACTTATATGTTGCATTAATGTAACCAATGAAAATGAAACTAATATAAATATAAAAAGTTGAACTACTCTTTTCAGCAAAAAATATAGACTAAAATCCGTGACTTGAGTATAAGTCGAGACAAAAAAAACTGCTTTATCCCCCTAGTTCACAAATTAAATACCGAACTATTCCGGGTGCAAAGATGAATATTTAAATAGAGAGATACAAACAATAAAAAAGACAATATTTCAATAAATCATCAGCTGCTACCAAATCGGCTGTGTTAGTTTACAATGTTATTTGACACAATTGTCAGCATGATTGTGTGATGAGGCACTTACATGATTGTCGTCGTTTTGATTGAGTATGGTATATTCATCTTCCGCACCATCCGTGGCATTGAATATTGCACCCATAGCATCGACAGTGCAACAGTAGGTATCTCTGGAGAAAAAGCCACAGGTCGGGGATGAGAGATTTGATGTAAACCTGCGATGTATGATAAAGACATGAAATATTAATGCCGGAGTGTGATTTTGAATGCCATCAGATATTGTATCATCATGCCATCAGATATAACATCTGGTGAATAGGGTAAAGAAAGCAGAGTAAAAATAGAAGGAAAAAATATTAGTGATTTTTCAGAATTTTTTGTAGCTCTGACTCAGATTAGCTGCCTGTGTTTGACTTCTACGAAGATCCACCATTGGCAAGGTACCCTTGGAGTATATGGTTATGAAAATATGAATATCTGCCAGAAGTGAAGGACATTACCAAACATTAGCATAAGAGAGAGAAGGATGTAAAATGGTATTCATGAATTTAGTGACGAGTCTTAACTGGCTCAGTAGGGCATCTGAGTTTACAGTGTTTTGGGAAGCAAAGAAGCTAGATGATTCCAGATTTCGTGACAAGACATGATTTTGTTTCATCTCATAAATGAGTTCAAATGTTCAGTATATTTAATTTCATTTAAGTTATTTTTGCCAATAGCATGTAAAAAATTACACAGCCTATTGATACGAAGATTTATGGCCCTAGCAGGGAGTCGCCCGTATTAAATCTGCAAATTATAGCATTTTTTGGTTTGTTATGTAAAATTTGTCAAAAACTAACATGGATGGAATTGACTAATTTTGCAAAGCAAAGTACCAAGTGTATTTGACATTGGTAGGACCTAATACGAAACTGATGACATAAATCTAACAATTTCTCAGAAAATGTTCTCCATGTATGGTTTATGTGTTAAAGAGGTAGTATGTACAGTTTTGTGTACCCGATACCCAGAAATACTGAACATGAGTAAGTCACTTTGTTTAATGACTCGACTATAAGTTGAAGGTATGCTTCCGTCGGAAGTAAAAAGGTAGAAATTTCTCGATTTGAACTCAAGTATATACGGTATTAACTTAAAATATAATTAAATCCCATAAAACAAAAAAGAAATTTATGATTACTTACCTGAAAGCATGATAGGTCATCACATTGCACATCATTAAGAGCTAAGGATTCTTGTTTATACATATCTGTGACAGCAATAAGAAAATTAAAATTAATTAATCACTAATGATTAACTTCAAACTGATTCACAGGTTGGGTTTCTGGACTTCTTTGCTGGTCAGCTCTTCGGCCATTCAGCCGGCTCACATACTGTGCATTCCTCATCCACCCTCTAGTCATGATGATCTCTGGTTTCAGGATGCAATCTCCTCTTCAACTAGAGCCCACGGTGGTGGTAAGTTTTTGCAATAGACTGATTATTTTTGAATGCATGGTATATTACGTACTTACTCAAGATCAAAAAGCATCCCAAAATTCCTGCAGTTGCAAATAAGTAGGTTTGTTCTTCCTTTCAACAAACACGTAATGTTACAAGTCTAAGCAAATACCCATGTACACACCTGAAATAAGACACCTTAAGAGAGCTTGAATATGAGGTGATGTATGATTCCCTTAAGAGAACAATTTTACAAAAACCATCCACTAATACAGCAAAAACTGCCCGAGAAATAAGGGTTTCCTAGACCAAGAATCAAACTGCAGACCTTAGGCTTTTTGGGCCAATTCCCAAACCACTGCACTATCCAGGATCTCCAATTTCTACTGCAACTTTTGATTCACAGTCCAGGAAACCCTTTTCCCTCTACCAATTATCAACACATTCATCGCCATTCATTGTGGCAGTAGAGGAAATCTTACATCATCAGCTGTTATTCAAGAGCATGAGGTAGCACATTACCTAAAGGATATATGGTATTCCTTGAAGTAAACCATCATTCATATCCTTACGTGAATGACATGTGTACTTCCACTCAGGGACTGCTATGTAATGCATGATATTTATTCACCAAAATACAACTATCATTTGCCGACATTTATGTTCACCAACATTTAAAAGCATACTCATGTGGTGTCTTTTATGCAGGTGATGATCTACCTTGGCTACATGCTGGCTTCTTTTGCTGCTGCCTTTTTTATTTCCATGTGCTTTGAAGCACCAGCAGTATCACTTCTCAAGATGGCATTCAAGATGCCAAAATCAAAAACAATTGAAGCATCAGCCCCCAAAAAAACAATAGTGCAAGAGAAAATGTCTGTGAACCATTCAAAAAAGTGAAATTGAATTATGTATTGGGTGCATCTGTGTGTGACTTTTTGTGGTAGGATAAATGAACTCAACTTCATAAACCAACATTTTAAATCTATATAACATTTTGTGCATGTTCATCATCAGAGAAAATGCTTTGTCAGAAATATGAGACCAGGTTACTGATAACTCATCTTAACTGAGGGATCTGATTAGTCTCCAAGCAAGCACCACCTTATGTCAACTGATTTGGAAGAAGATTGGGACACTCATGTAAATATGTAGCACCAAGAAGTGTCTGTTAATGCTTGTTACAATCAATAATATTCTGTGGAGATCAGTGAATTTTGTTTCCATAATGATCTATGAATTTGATAACAATTTGTCTTCTTTGTTATTCATTCCACTGTGAAAAATGTCCAATAAAAATGTTAACTAAAAAATATTTAAATTACAACCTTAAGAGAATTTTTCAGAATTGATATTATTGCAAAGCCTCAGAGGAAAGTTAGCCAACTAAAACTTGAATGCTCAAATCAGAATTCAAATATGAACTATCCTCCTAAAAGCCTTACATAAAAATGCAAGTATGTATAGGAATTGGCAGGCAACACAGTAAACACAAAGACAGTTATAAATTAAAGGTATGAAATGTAGTAAGCATTAGCATAAGAGTTAAGAACACATTCAGGGCTTGCACAATCGTAAAAACTGACACACCTCTCATTTGGCCCAACTAGTAATTGTCATATCACCAGATGGCGTTTCCAATGAGAAATGGACCAAGAGAAATGTTTTGCAAGAAGTCCAGTACTCTATCCCCGTACCCACTCCACCCCACTCAGTAATCTTGCAGAAAAGCTGAGTGCAGGCCTTTCCTCTACCCCCTGCAATGCCTGGCAGTCGTTCTAAGATAAAAATTGGTATACAGCAAATTATCAATTATCCGTGCAACTCTCTCCTCTTTACACCTCAAAATTTCAATGGTAAATACAAAAATAAATGCTTTACAACTTCGGTACACTCAAAAATATTCTAAAAGCATTCTATTTACCCATTAATTTTTCTTCTTGTTACGTAAAATGCTTTTCTTCACATGAATTAAATTATGAAGTCAATTTATATGATCACCACAATTTATATTTTTTTTGTCATACTGACATGTTTTAGATTATCAGTGCATCTTGCATTCATTAACATGAATAGTCAAGAGTACATTATATTTTGACGTCTGAAGATTCATACGTGATTGTTCTTATGAAACACTGGAAACTTCATTTTCTTAGTATCAATTATCAGTCATCTCAGTATTTCCCATTCTACCAAGCTTACTTTTTGAATGTACTTTCACGCAGATTTATTTTGTTTTTAGAACCAATGCTGGTTGTCATTATCATTGATTCAAACCTCACTTGACCCTATCTATTGGAATATAAATGTTACCTTTTGCCGCAGAGTGTAAGAGCCTCAGGCCTCGCCTTAGGTCATTACAGAAAGTTTGCATTAGTTGAGCTTCAAATCTTCAGCATAAGGCCTTCACGGTTAATGTAACTTATCTCCAAATCTGACATCAATAGGGTGGGGATGTTTTATGCAAGGTTGTATTTTTAATTTTAAAAACATGAAAAAAATTAAGCTAAGCACAATTCATCCTGCAGCTTGATGATGGGAAGATGGCAGACCATGAGCTTGCACGGAGACTAAATGTGGAAGTTTCATCACCAAACTTGTTTCGGCCACTTATGAAATAACCTAACTCATTTTTTCTCCCTTTCATGATCACAAGTGGCACGGAAAATTTGAAATTATAACCATTCAATAAGAATAAGCAAATTCCCGAGATTGAAAAGTAAAAGCTTTGATCTAAGCATTGAGGTTAAAATTAGTAAAAAAAACTTGTACCAAGAGACACTGGCTAAATGGAATAAATACATAAATGTTTTTGAAATGGAAAATGTCTGTTGGATAAATGAGGCAGATGAAGAGATGGAAGAATGAAGATTGGAATGGTGATGGTAAAATTCAGTGAGTTGATTTTACAGCAGAAAAGTCACAATTTTGCAGATCAGCCAGCCTGGGAGATGAGAGATATTGCAAATTTTATGCAACGATATCTCACAAGGCTTGGGATGGTGAAATGCTTCTTTCTGCAAATGATATAAAGCTTCGATTTTATTCATCCAGTTTCATTTTTATACAGGTACATGGATCACTCACATACCTCTTGCTATGCCCAGCAAGTTTTGCCCTGCCTAATCTTTTCCACTTTATCAATTTTTCAAGCAGGCACTCCAGACTACAGATAGCATGACATTCATTGACTGACTGTAGAGGATTCCTCTTAAAAACTACCGTCAATCCATATTCATTCAGACTAGAGGTGGTAAAATCAGACAATGAGTAGAGCTGTAAGGAACATGTTCCCACATTTCGTCAGGCAATTGACCATCACAATTATACCCCTTCTAGTCCCACTCCAAATAAACGGAAAATTTAAGGCGCAAAATGCAATTCATGGTGTGGTGGTCCTGTGGTTTGAGTGATGGGAATGTAGTCTAGAATATATTTTTATTGAAATGAGATGACTAAATTTCATAATATGGCATCTACTGAAGAGTGGAGGAGCTGAAATATAAGCCACCTGGGATGTTCTGTCAGTTGCACCCTTTCCCTTGGGAAATACATAATACACATCAAACCTAATTAGATGCAACTAAAAAAAAATATTTGTTTAATTTTTTACAAAGTTAAATAAAAAATGCATGTTTCATTACTTTTTTTGTAGCAAAATCATTTATGATACCATCAAAATCTATGTCATTTGTTAATCATTGTTCTAAAATAATACAGAAAGATAATTACATCATTATTAATTCAATATTTTTTATTTCTTCGGGAGATATGGATCAATAAATTTGAATTTAAATATTTTTTCTCATTTCCGACGTATGTGTATGCATGCTTCTTCAGGGCTCCGAGAGAGTTTCTTCTAAATTTGTCAAATTTAGAAGGAACTCTTCTGAGCCCTGAAGAAGCATGCATACACATGCAAAACGTCGACAATGAGAAAAAATATTCCAATTCAAATTTATTGACCTATTTTCCCCAAGAAAAAAAATACATATTGAATTATTAAAAATGAGATCATGAAGAAGAATCATCTAGATCAGGGTATCCCAAACTATGTTCCGTGGAAAGCTAATGGGTGTTCTGGGAAAACCTGGAATGGTTTTATAAGCTGCTATCTAAAAGCAATGGTTTAATATTTGAAAAGGTGTTCCGTTAAAATTTCAGGATTTACAGTGTTCCATCATAGGAAAAGTTTGGGAAACCCTGATCTAGATACATAATTATTAGAAATTAAATGTGTTATGATGCCATAAATGCTACCTGGGCAGACTGCTTCCTCCACCAACACCTAGCTACACCAGTCATTGAAGGCAAAAATTGCTGCAATGTTACAATGATGTCACCGGAAAAAATGAAATTTTTCATCAGCATATGTATATGATGTCCATTACTCCACTTCCACTATCTACAAAGGCAAATCTTACAAAATGATGCAAATGAGTTTCTAAATAGATGTCAGATTAGGACAGCAAATTTTGCTTTAACAATATGTACCCCAAAGAGATAAAATTCAAGGAAAGATATATAGACAATAAGATGATGATGGAAATAGAAATTAAAAGAGCCAAAATGAATGATGAAACTTCAATTTCATTAATTGTTTGTTACAATACAGATTTAGAAAATTCAGCTGAAATGATTTACACAAGAGATTTATAAATATATAATTAGTATTAGATGTTAATTTCTAAATAGTTGAGTTTGCATTAGTATTAACAACATCAAAGTTGTGGACACAACTACTATTAATTAATTCTCGCACCAAGATTATATTATTAGTCTAGTTACATGGCAAAACATGACATAACATAAGCAGTCCATGTATATTAGATACATGATAGTGCACTTCACACTTAAATGATATTTATCGAATTCATTTCAAAGCTCAGAAACATTGTAGAAATGCAACAACACACTGCAATTACAAAAAAAATTGAAACATGAGTAATGATCATGCACATATTAATTAATAAATTTGACAATGTTACATTTATCAACAGTTTTGACACCACTTTTTAGAAATGCAAAAAAACTGCCAACCATGGACTCTTTATTCTTCTCCAGTTATTTTGTGATCATTAGACAAAGAGGATATGCATCAGATTAGCATAATAGCAATAATCTTGAAGGCTTTCATTAACTTTTAAAATACACTTAATATTGACACAAGAAAATAAAAACATTATAATGCTGAAGGCACTATATTGGGGCATGTATTAATGTACTCTATAAATACAAATCAACAGCAAAATAAAATAAAATCTGTTAAGAATTTCCAATGCAAGCTGAAGAGTAATTCCACCTTTAATACAGCCAAATTTTTGCTTATCTCACATCCATTAGGATCAAATGAATGAATTACAGACTTGAGGAAGTAAAAGCAAAAATTTTCTCTAGCCATAATAGAAACTTTTTTGTTTGAATATTACTATTCAAGCAGTTGTTAGAAGCATTAAGAATATATAGTAATACTAATATGCAAAAAACTTTTCTTATTTGAATAGTTCCATATGAATGAACAACTCAGTAATTCACTAAATATGTATTCATATTCGAGGCTTTAACTTGACTTATTCATTTCACGCTGTATGCTGAAAACACCTGTTTTTTTTGTAATTTTATAAAAAGTATTGCCATGAATAATAAATTTGTAAAAATAATTTAAAAAACACACCATTTCTGATTCAATCTGTGTATAAGAACTTCCTCATTTTTTAAAAACAATGAATCTCAAGAGCTCACAGCCGTTGCACATTCCATGGAAAATGGCTTCTATTTAAAGGCAAATACAGGCAGTCACTGCTCTTTTGTCAGGCTATGTTCTAAAAAAATTGCGTCAAAAAGTGGCTCACTAAATATTATTCGCATTAAGCCGAATTGAAGCATGTACTTATGCACTCTTTTCCTTAGTTTTCTTGACTTTCTTGTTAAAAATGAACAATCAGTGCATGACTATTAAACATGATAGGGAACACAACAAACAGAAAGGCTAAATATCAATGTGGCAAATAAGTGGATGTAGGAGACAGAATAATGGATTAGTGGTGTTATATTTCACCTGAAATGTGACTGAGATGACAAAAGGCACAACGACAATAAACAGAGACTGCCTGTATCTCAAAAAGTACTGCCGTTAGTGGATGATACTTTGGTACCATTAGAAAGATGAGATTTTTCTCTATATGACAAGACTAAATTCACTGAATTTTATGAGCAGTGATATATTGCTCAAAGTATCTCCAGGAGAATAGGTTTTGGGTTCAATACAATGGATGGAAATGAAATCAGGAATCACATATTAAGAGGAAAATGAGAAGTTGAAATGAACAGGTTGGTATCTACAATAAAGAATTGGTAGGAAAAGAGGGATTCCATTCAAGCAATAATAATGGAATGCAGATAATAATGGGATGCAGATCATAATCTGGATGCATACAGTGATTTTGTAGATTTTGTTCAGCCAATAGAGGGTTCTTTTTTGGGACGTTTGTGGTATTCCTCACTCAACACTAATTTGTTTAACACAGTGTTTGCAATAACACGACAAGCCTATTATGAACGTATTCACACTGCATGACCAAATTTCAATTATAACAAGATAATTCATAAAATATGTAAATGTCATCCTTATCCCACAGTGAAGATGTGATAGAAAGTGAATAGAGTAGCCTTAAGCCCATTTCACCTCTCATTCTAGTCAGTGCATGATATAGAGGACGGAATGCAGAATGATTTGAGCCAACCTGGAAGGTTTCACATGATCATTCAACTTCTACTGGCAAGGAAGCGATATTATCATTCAGATTATAGCGCATTTCAACTATTATTTTAAATTAAGAAACCTACAGAGGCAGGCTACGAAAACAACTGTCGGGATATATTTATTTATTATCATCACTGGAAAATTACTGATAGCCACAAGAAGTATAGACTGATGGTATGGCACTGATTTCATAAAGTGAAGATTGCACAGCGACTGTAAAGGCTAACGTGAATGGTTGACAGCTACCAAGTTCTACTGGGAGCTAGTTGTAAACTAACACAACATCAATCATGACATGAAGCACCTCAGGGAGTATGACAGCGATCATGCTTGTTAGCCAGCATTCTGGTACTGTATCACACGATTCTGGAAAGCTATCATAATGGCAAAATCCTCAAACTTGTGCTTGATCAAGTATCGTGTGAAATGGGCTTCAGGGTTTCCCACCTACATGGTCATATCAAATGCTAATGAATAAAAAAATGTTATTTTGCCATTGATTAAGATCATCAGTTAGGATATAAATATGAGAAAATTCAGGAATAGAAATAATGAAAATGAAGTCTAACCATGTCCATGGTCACCTTTCATGCAACGGCACACACTGCTCCATGATCTTCTATGAAACTTTCAACGTAATCTTAAAGTAGCTAAGATTTAAATTTGTACTTCTAACTAGGCTTGTCACTTAGAGGGATGACAGCGTTTGACGATATATAAACAGCTGACATTCTTACTAAGCAAACAATTAATAGGTAATTAATTTCTACTACAAAGATAGTTAAATAAATAACTATCAATCACAATGCATTATAAAAATACAATTTCAAATAGTACTTTTTAGTGATTTTCCTACACTGGTCTTAAACCATGATCGCCAGACTCTTATTAAACATATGTACTTTTTTAAAAATCCTTATGATTCAAGTAAAAAACAATTGTTTCTGTATATAATAGTAGCCACCTGCACCAATTTCTATGGCAAAATTAATTATCTAACAATGTCATCATTCTTATAATCCAAATATGCAAACTCAACAAAATAAATACCACTAATCATACTAAGTTCATTTTCTTATAGCCAATTCCTCATAAGTTCAGCCATTGGAATTCAATTCCTAACCAGAAAATATGGGAAGATTGGTTAAGTGCAGGGACTATTTTACAACACATATTTTAACACAACCACAAGTTTTTCATGGAAAAACTATAATTTCCAGGACAAGTCACTCAGAAATTAGGTAACAACAATAATTATTCTATAATAGCTTAAAATATCAATTGCACGGACACCTGAGTAAATTAGGTGAAAGGCAAAGTGATGTAAATATGTTGATGGAACCTCTCTAAAGCAATTTTCTAGACGTTCTCACTTGAGAAAACACAAATTCCATTTTCAAATCTAAATGAAATGCTCGAGAGGTTGACTTATGATTGTACTCAAAATTCATTGAATGCATATAATGCACATAAAACTATTCATTTCCCAAAAATGGGAGCAAAATTAAGGTGAAAGATTCTGAATAAAATTATTTCAACTTCCACCACGCCACACGATGATGTGTTTCACATGATTACAAATTAAGGCCTATTGAACACAAGAGTATTAATGAGTCAATGCAAGATTAGAATATTTTGTACAAATCAAGTTTATCACAAAGCATGTCATGGTTCACTTGCTGACAGGTACCTCACCACACAACAAGGCACACCCTTCAAAGCACACTGCCTTGAGGTTCATATTAACTGGTGAACATTAACCAATGTTTAGGCTGATGCTGATACAAATGAAGAGGATACATGCTGCCGCTGTAGAGCAGAAGCAGCAGCTGCACCTAACCGAAGGTTGGATGTCACTGTCTCTTCTTCCATTGCTAGCCTAGCTCGATACATTTCCAGTGTGTGGCCAATGGTAGCTTCAGAATACCGACAATTATCTGAGCCACAAGTGCAAGTAAAAGATTTGCATTTGATGATCCAAAATTTTTCACCATAATCAAACCTGAGAAAGAAATTCACATAAATTAATTGTTAGGACAAAGGAGACAAAAATTTTGTGAAAAACAAGCATTCTGTGATGTTTTGGTAAGGTACATCAATCTTTTCACTGCCACACATTCCAGATGTGGTGTGCTAAGATGGCCAAGGTCATTTCAAAGTAGTCTTTCAGTTGCAGTTTTCAAATAAAAAAAAACTAAGCTATCTAAGATCATTACACATTAGTTTTTCATGTTTTCATTAGTTTTTCAAGATGGCCATTACATATTAGTTTTTCATGTTTCAGTTTTAAAATTTACAAAAACATTATACATATTTACTTATCCTGCTGAAGTCAGTTTTCCGTACACTAAGTATACATTTGGGAATTTAAAGGTGAAATAAATACATTTTTAATGCATTTCGTAGGTAATGAAAAATAATTGCTGTATCATATTTCCCTCCCCATAGTACACCAGCCAATACAAAGGAAAGCTGCAAACTTCATTAAATACAAAGGAAAGCTGCACACTTCATCAAAGACTGCTACAAGCAAACAGAGAGTCACACAGCTGATGGAAGGACTAGGTTGGGAGCTTTTAGATACTTGGAGACTACAGGCTAAGCTTGAAATTACTTGAAAAATTCAGATCAGGTGAGTTTCAGTATGACATGGAGGATACTGTTTTGACCCCGCAATATATATTTAGAACTGATAAAAATGACAAAATAAGAGAGCTACACTGATGAGCTGATAAGTACAAAAATTCCTTCTTTCATGCACCATTAGTGATTATAACAACAGAGCGAGTGATGAAAAGCGAGGCAAACTCCACAGTATGCCAGAAAATGTTGAATTCCACTCTGGTTCAAAATTTTTCCGAAGACAGACACCTACTTCCATGTTTAAGAGTATGCACGCTGACTGATGACTTTAACTATTCAGATTCTACTATTTTAGATACCCCTAGCCAAATGTCTTTGCTATCTACACTAGGATCCAAAATTATTCAAAGGATCCAGTCCAGATCCGAATTTTAAAAATATCCTGGATCCGTCCATCCTACGAAGTAGGATATAAGATGCACTGATTTTTTGGGTTAGATCATAGCAGAAATAAATTATAAACAACATTTATTAATGTTAATAAAGTAAGGAAGAAAATGGGAATGCTAAATTCCAGAAATAGCAACTATTTAACTTGTTGTAGAATCCCAGAAACAAATAAATGTGGGAGAGCACACCTTAATTCCAGGCCAAAATGCCATCTGCAATGAAAGTAGAGAGATGGGCACCTCTGACCACAACGCAACATCAGATCTATTAAAACAGAGCTTCACCCTTGGACCATCATATGCAGACCGATTTTAAAAAGCATTTTCAAGAAAAAAAGTGCATCATATGAGATTGGAAAAAGGAAATATGGCAAGCATCAAAGTGCTGGGGGATATATCAGATGGAGATTTTTGCACCAGCACTCATCGCTGACAGATTGGGCCACTGGCAGCAAAAGGGCCAAAAAGTCTACTAAAATTTTGATTCCCATCATGCCTCCTCATTTTCCAAATTTGAAAATTGCTGGGATAAAATTATTTCAAGTCTGAATTAAGTAAGAGTGCCATCAAAAATAAGGATGATACTATTCGTAATGTTAAAAACATAAACCTCATTGTGCATCATAAATTTAGCATCTGGTATTGAACTGTGGAGATACTTACCCAAGTTCCTCATCAGGTAATATATCCCTGTTGGCAAAGAATGCAATTCGAGGAAAATGAGGATCTTGGTATTCCACAAACACTTTCACTGGTTGCAGATTTGGTGTGCACATGTGATTAATGAATCTAGCAACATTTCCATAGCGCCGTGCATCGATGCAATATGTTTCACCATCCTACAAAAAAATACATATTAACACTTGTCATTAACAGTGTGGACTCACAGTTTAATCCAATACAGACAATAGAATGAAGGTGCAATTCAGTCTGTTAAATAAAAAATTATATTAACAGGAAATTCTTCAAACTCCAAGCGAAAACACAAATACCATATTCACCTGAAACTAAGACAACCCTGAATCTAAGAGCACCCTTTATTTGGATGACTCTTAAAATAAAAATAAATAAATTTAACCTCATCATTGCAATAATTATGCGCTTAACCGAGGAAAATGTTTTATCTCCACCTGTAGTGAATATGATTGCCTTGTAATATGAAATATCTAAGTGTAACATTTGAAATAAAACCATCAATATTTTAAAGTTAAGTTAAAATATCTATTTCAAGAAAACTACTTTCATTTATTTCAGTAGTCAATTCAAGAGATTATTGTGGAATACATTATTTTGACCTACTTAACAATACATATGTACAATTTCTTGCACAATATCACTTCAACACATAGTTATACTTCATATTTGAATCCAAGACAAGTCTTGATATTTGTATTTGAAATTTTGACAAAAAAGTTTGTCTTAGATTTGGATGAATATGGTAACACTTACAGCTTTAAAAAATATAAATTCTTGCATCATTTCAAATATGCTTGTAACTCATTGTTCATGCAATGTTATATGACTAAGCAAGCACTTAATGTACCCAAGTTTGTTTCTGAAGACCTAGAGTGTTTCATATATGTACACTCACTCCATTGACTCCATCCAGGGCAGAATAGATAGGAGTTCAACTTTCTTCGACATTTAAACCTATCCCTTCAAATAATTTTCTTCCTTTTCCCCAACTAGTCAGAATTAATTTTTGTCATCATTTTTAAATTTTAAGCTCTTTTAAAATAAATATGTAATACTTGTTGGGCTATGACTTTCCCTGAAAACAAATAGCATTCTGGATGTTGAATAAATTCAGGCTTCTGCATGCCAAATTATTATGATTAGGAATGACAAATGTCACCTGCTAATAAGATTAGGTTTTTTAAAAATGCCAAAAGAGTTGAACTATTGATCACTGATTTACATATACCCTAAATATGCACTTCAACTAAATCCTTAAGGGAGCAATGACCAAAAGTCACCAGGAGCAGACATCACCAAAAATAAAGGGTGAACTATTCATTGTCAAATCATAAAGGGCAATTTCACAGTAATGTATATTGAATAAAATATATCCGGATTGAATCAGAAGAGAAATAGCCATTTATTACTCCAAAAAATGTCTAATTTTCCTTCAAACTTGATTCAAGAAAGGAATTTTTCATCTCTAAGCATGCAAGCTGTGAATTACAAACACTGCAGAACTCGCAGTGTAACCATGGAAAACAAAATGAACGCCAATGGTAGGGCATATTCAATAATGAATTTAAAAGTATGTTATGGAGATGCATATTATGTATTGATGGGTTATTTTCTTAAATGTCAAACACTAACCTTGTTGTCCAGATCAAACAAATATGAATCATCTTCACGCTGATCAGCTTCTGAGTCTGAGATTATCTCTCCAATGTATCTATAAGTGAAAGTGGAATAATTAACTACATGAAGCACTATTATTTCCAGATATTTCATATCTGGGAACAAGATTTTACAGATTTGCTTTTAGTAATAACCTTCTCAGCTAATACACACCATTTTAAAATTTTTCAAACTCATGCAATGTCAATCAAGTTCAGAGTTTACGTTGAAATTGATTTCAGTCTGTACGACTTTCAGTCATTCAGATGTGTCTTTTTTTGTTTTTATTTTGAACGTATTTTGTTCATAAATTGTTCTCTTTTCTTGTACCTTTAGTTGTGTGAATAAAATGCCAGTCGCTTCCGAGTTCTCAAGCTTGTGGTGTGTGCTTTCGTTCTTGACTCAGTAATGAGTTTCATTATATCCGTTAAAAGTTTTGACAGGTCATGGACCCAGCACCCCAGAATGCAGTTATTATTGAAGCACGACAAGTTTTAATGCATACGCATTTTTTGCAATGTTAGCGAACTTTTGTTCTGTTGCGATTGATCAGATATTTGTTGATTCATGTGCACACGTGAACTTCTTTTCCTTGCTCTAGAAGATTCTCTCACGGCTGCTATGCGATTAATGAATGTTATGTATTTTGTACAAATACTGATATGCCCGTTAATCTCGCGAAATAACAATCGTTATTCTCCCTTGGATTCATCTTATTTGTGCGTGGTTATTTCCGATACAATGGAGCTTATAGAGGAGTCCAGCTAAATATGTACCTCCTTTCAAAAGTAGACTGTACATACTAGCCACGCACTTCAACGGTGAAGGCGATATAACTCCTTTTACACTTCATCGGCTACTAACGATGCTGCTAACGATCACTACAAATCAATAATTTTTGTTTTCCTCTCTACTATGTGAAAGCTTCATTTGTGGCTCTATTCAGATTAGGTTGCCTGCTCTTCATTCATTAAATCTTAGGATCCATTTAAAGATTCGATATTGAACTAAAATTTGGGATATTTTTTGTTATTGTTTTCCCTCTGCTTTCGATCAAGCAAGGAGATTTTCGTCCGACCATTGCAGCTCCAGGTCAGGCCACGCACCAGGCCGGAATCAGCTGTCTCCCCCTCCTTTCCCTGTCTTTGCAGGGGTTACTCACCCTCCACCATTCTCCCTCTCACAAAAACAGCTATGCAACCCATGTACTAGGAGTATCGTGCGTCACTTGAGACGTTGATCTACCTGTAAGTCAAGGCCAAGGGAAGCGCACGAGGAATAAACATCGAATGAATCATCAGCTTTACGCCAAATAGTCACATCTTATCTTCCTCCTCCCTTACCTCAACCGGCTGCATCAGCGGAGAGGGAGGACATGCCTTTGGAGAGTGGGGGGCTTTTACTTCAAGGGCCCAAGAGCTGGCATGGGGGGCCGGCAGAGTCAGCGTGGGACATCGTATCCTGACCTAGTGTTGAGGGGGTGGGACGGAGTGCCCCTTCGAGTGGCCCACTGGAAGGGGCCTGATCTCCTGGGGGGCCGGAACGGGGGCTTCGGTGTGAAGGTGATGGCTCGTGCCAACCTTGAAGAGCGAGGGACACGGAGACTTGAAGGGAAATATGACCAGTATGGGAGAGAAGGGAAGCGTTCGATAGGTTCGCCGGAAGTGAGAAAGATGATGGAGAAGAATAAGCCGCAGTTTTGGAGCAACGGAAATGGAAAGCTGGGTGAATTTTCCTGGTGGAGATTGCCGGGTGGGGTAAAACAATATGGGAATGCGTGGGCATTTCTATTTCCGATTTCCTTAATTTCCAGGCCATTCAGGCAGTCTTATAAAAGGGAATCAGTGAATAAGAATTGAAGAAGAAATATGAAAAATGAATGAATGTATATTATATAAAATACTTCAGCTCTTCTGTCGAGAGAATCACTCATTTAACAAAAAGAAGTTATTTATTTTTGCGCTTTGCTTCGCTCCATCGTCGCTCCCACCATGGCCTCTCAGTTGGATAAATGCAAACTAAACTGGGAGTTGACGTCATTAACAATTTGGAATCGATGTAATGTATCCCGAGTGAGAAAAATTTCATTCTTATTAGGAGAAATCAGGAATTTGTCATTTTCGTTACAAGCCTCAAGTTCGTTTCGTTACAAGATCGTGATTTATGGATTTAAATTGCTGGGGGTTAAAGCCAATAAACCACCAACTTGTGACAAGTAATACTTCAACGCCCCTACCCTAAGATCCTGCGCAATTCGGTATCCTGCTTCCGCACTGGTAAGTAACTCCCACCCCAAATGTCCTCCAGGGGGTGGGGGGGGGGGGGAGATGCAAGTGCTTTCAATTCGGCTACGATGCTGACGAGGTTTTATGCTTCCTCTCCGACAGCGTGACTTTCGGCATCTCATAGGATGGTTCCACTTACCCTCTTCTTGTTTTTATCTCTAATAAGGATTAAGCTACAAAACCCTTATTTAATTCTCAATCAATCTGCAGGAACTCACCTGAGCTCTCGTTTAGGATATTTTTTCAATCACTGAGTTGAAGCGAAAGGGGAGAAAGGTACCTACACCATTTTCCGGTACAAATATGTATGGCTGCTTGAGCGTTTTTTCCCTTTGATTATGCATGCGCCCAGCGCTAGTCATACTTTAGAATTAATGTGCGTAAAAGTAATTGGTCGTATGAACCAAGCGAACTCGTATTTTCTCTGGTTTTCTTGGCTGTTGGCGACGAAGGAAGGGAAGGGCACCCTGAAGAAACACCTAGGAGGGATGAAGTTCGTGGCGGACGACAAGGTGCAAGAGGAGGTCAACGCCTTCGCAACGCGGACGGAAGCTGGTATGACGACGGTATTCAAAAGTTCATCATGCGGATGAGGAAAATCATCGAGCGCCAGGGTGACTACATCGAAAAATAGCTGAAGCCATGACCTTTCCAACGATGTATCCAACAATGTAAATAAATGTAATTTTCTATAACAAAAAAAATTGGAGACCTTACTTTTAAGTCTACCCTCGTATGAAAAGTATATACTGCAATTGGGTTTCATTAAATAAATGCAATTATTGCAATAAATGATTCTTGTGCAAATAACATATTTGTGTAAGGGGAAGTGTTGAAATTGATTTCAGTCTAGATTTCAGAAAAATACAGTAAAACCTCACTTTTACACTTTTGACAGGGATGAAGGAAAAAAGTGTGAAACGCGGGAAAATGTAAATCGAGGGAAATTTGAATTGGTAGGAAATAGGAGTAATATCATAGCCTAATGTTAAATTATTTTATTTAACAGGTGATGTTTAATATTTGATGGGTCACCAAATAGAGACATAAATAAATGAATAAACAAAAGTGAACAAAAAATAAAAGTATTCTCATATTTTAACTTAACTTGATTTAAGGTGAAGTCTACCTACATATATTTATCTTTGCACCAAGGGCATGAATTTTTTCTTCAACAATAGTCTAGGTCATTCGTGCCTTTGTGTTGGCGGCATAGGTTGTAGGCAAGGTCTTAATGTTTTTAAAACAATGTGGATTTTTGGACTTACCAAAAACAAAGGACTTCAGTCTCTCACTGCCATGTATATTAGCTCAAATAAAACAGTAAGGCGACCTTTGCTGTGCTTGGCCCCATGAAAGGGTCCCCTTTGAAGTCTATAGGGTCTTGTGTGGCATTATTAAAAAAAAAGACCTGTCTCGTCCACGTTAAAAATGTCTTTAATGTCAAAAGCATTTTGGGTGGGGAGGGGGGGGGAGAGACTGGCTAGCTATAGCGGCTGTAGTTTAGGTATCCGCGCATGCGCCTCTCGCAGCGGTTATGCGGCCTTATTTTGGGGGGGGGGGCATATATTCACCACTACCTGCTGCTCTGGAAGACTGAACCCATGTCTTCAATATTTCTTCAAGTTCATCCTTGGAGTATTTAATGTATTTACGCCTTTTACCAATAGGGCCGCAGTCCTTAGCACTTTTCTCTACACATTTACAGGTTTTTACAATTGTGTTCCATGTTGAACTTGGTATAGCAAGTTTTTCGGCCAGGGACACGCGAGTGCCCATATTAGAGTCAATCTCTTCGCAAAATGTTGATTTTATCTTTGAATGATAACGATTATCTCGCAAGCTTGTTTGCCATTTTAAAATATGTTTCCTCACAACTGCCGTAAGTAATTGCACATTAAATAAAATAAAAGTTGAAGCAACTAAAAACGCAAAATGAAAGGCATTAGTGCACGATTTCCGAGAAATATGAAAATGATCGCTGCGAAGTATGAGTAAAAGAGTTAACATAAACTTTAACCTTTTCGCCACAATGACAGCAGTAGTTCACCAAATAGCATATGATTAAATATATTTATGGCCTCCGCTACATTTTAAATGTACTGTTTAAAAAGCTATTACGGCTCCTTAGTACCATTCTACGTTCCATTCGATAACAATTCCGATCCCAAGCATTACAATATTCGGCATATATACTTTTCAGCAATGCTATCGATGTAATGTGCTACGATCAAACGAATGATTATGTTTTTTTAGAAAACCAAATAAATCAGCATTCATTTATCATGTTTAAGCATGTATTTTATCTGTATTTAATATTAATCACGCTCACAGGGTCGCCAATTGAAGTGCGCCAGCCGCCATGTTTCTTGCCTTCAAATGTCGTAAATGGAAGGATTAGAAAGGTTAGAAAGTGTAAAAAGCGGGATGGAAATACATTGGAATGATTCAAACATTTTTGGGACCGGAAAAAAATGTAAATCACAGGAAAATGTAAATTCCGGGAACGTAAAGGTGGGGTTTCACCGTATGTGTCTTTTTTTGTTTTTCTTTTGAACGCATTTTGTTCATCAATTGTTCTCTTTTATTTTACCTTTACTTGTGTGAATAAAATGCATCGCTTCTGAGTTCTCAAGCTTGTCGTGAGTGCTTTCGTTCTTGACTCAGTAATGAGTTTCCTTATATCCGTTAAAAGTTTTAACAGTTTATTGTAAAATAATTGAAATAGTATGAGACAGCATTTAAATACTTATTTCATATGGTGCATGTATCTATAGTACTGGGTCTCAAAGAACAATTGGAAGTCTTCACTTTATAATTTTGAGCACACACAGTATGTTTCAGTAATTTGACCCCTGAAGTAGATATTAAGAACTTACTCGCAAACATAGCTTCCTTTAGGAATCATCCTTAATGTGCGTACACCCCAACCTTTCGTAGTAGTTCTGAATAACTGCACTCGAGCAGTCAATCCATGTTGTATCACTCTATTATGGCAGGTCACACGATTACAAAGGCATGCTTGGTTGCATTCAAAAATCATTGGAGGATCTGAAAAATATAAAAATTGGTCAAACACATGGTTATTCTTAATCTTCAATCCAAGAGGAACCTACAGGCCTGAAATATAGATCTGATTCTGAACAAGTTTTCTGTATTATAAATACGAACTCTAAAAAAATTTATGATTCATAATTCATGGTAAAACTAGATAACTTCAGAGATAGACACATGAGAACAAATAAGATATAAGTTATACTGCAGGTTTTCATGACATCTGGTGTCAGAGTCCATCTTCTGGGTATCCCATAGCATAAGTTGACTTGAAGTGACAATGGTTTCGCCCCTGTCCAGGAGACTTTTTCAGGTCGAGTCGATAGGCATTGCATCCTGGCTGGTATATGTAGGAGCTGCTGGGCTACATATATCGGCCAGAATGCAACACTTATCGACTCGACCTGAGGAAGTCGCCAGGACGGGACGAAAGCATTGTCACTTCAAGTCAACCTACACGATGGGATACCCGGTAGATGGCCTCTGAAATAAGATATAAATATACATGGTCAGTATGGCATATTTTATCATATACACTGCTGAAAGTACCATATTTTCTTGCTCTTATTATGGGCATTTTTCACGAAAGAAATCAACAGAAAATCACCCTGTCTTATTAGGTCAATGTCAAGTTCAGATTTCACCTACAGGCTATAACCAATGAGCTTTTGGTGACTGGTAGAGTTTTAGAGAGACTAAATGGGAGGTGAATATATTATTGTTTCAGGGAAGTTTTAGTGATGAAATGGAGGGATCATCCAAAAATCTACCAATCTATTGGCAGGATACAGAATTATTAGAATTACCTACTGCTTAATCCCTTCCACACCAAAATTCTAACGTGGCACTGAACTTCAGGTAAATTGGCCATGATAGATACATATGCCTCAGATACAACTCATCAAGAGGTATACTCACCAGAAAAGTTAAACTCAGGCACCAATTTTCCCTCTTCATCATACCAGCACCGCACGCTGCTGCTAGCACAAAGGCAACCTTTACTTCCATCCACGCAACCATCTTCTGCCTGTTCACCCTCTTGCCCAAACCCACCCACGCAACATCCCCATCCACTTCTTGCCTCGATCTTTTCACCATTCATCCATTTGTCCCCATCATCACCACACTTGCAGGAGTGAAGTGAGGATATGGATCGGTCAATCCTAATGTCTGAAGTCAAACAGTTTTCACTGATGTAAGTGAAATCCCTTGGTGGTCCAAGTGGCTGGTCAGATTTTTCATTATCTATTTCATTCACACATTGAACAGGATTGACCTCTCTTCCCCTTGATATGTCACTAAAAGCATAAAGGAAAAAGATTTTATGCAAAAAAGAAATGCATTAACTCCTTTCACATTACTTCCTTAATAGTGGCTCATACATAGCTATTCAATTAAATTACCACATTTTCACAAATCTAAGATGATGTTTTTTTCCCTTCTAACTTCTGAAGAAAAGTGATTCGTCTTACAATTGAAAGCAAAATCCTCAACTTGAATCGGATTGCATAATCAAGATATTTACATTTGCCAGTGTAGATATGTTATGTTACATTTATACGTACGGCAACATTCTGTTTAAGTTAAAAGTTTCATTAACATTATCTCAACTCACAAAATGTTTGTACTACGACTGGTTACAATTTACCTAAATTAGTTTGTAAAAAGCATCAATGCAATCACGGTATAAATTGCAACAATGTCAACACATTGGATTCAGAGCAACATTACAAACGGGTCTTCCACCAATTACATAGATCAATTCAGTTATGATCATACCCTCATGGTTACAATTTACCTACCTACATTGGATCGTAAAAAGCATTAATGCCGTCATAGTATAAACTGCAACAATGTCCGTGCATTGAATTCAGAGTAACATTATGAACACATATTAGATTCCACCAATTAAATAGATCAATTCAGTTATGATCACACCCTTAAGATAATTGCAATGACAGAGAAAATAACTCATTACACTGCTGCATTTAAAAGAAAAGTTACATTATTTGCAGAAAAAATTCCAACTCTGTTACCAAAATAGTATTTGGGGTTTCTGAATATAATGTTAGAAGCTGGAAACAAGATTTAAATAAGATTTCCACATGTGCAGTAACAAGAAAAGCATTTCCAGTACCTCACAAAGGAAGGCACCATGAATTAGGAACTAAAATTTGCAAATTTGTCACATCCCAATGGGCCAAAGGGCTACCGATATCGACTGAAATTATTCAAGTGAAAGCAAAAGAATTAGCTTGGAATTCTGCAGACAGAGTTTAAAGCTAGTAGATTTTGGGTACAAAAGCTCATGACTCGTAAGGGATTTTCTCTTCCCTAGCAAATTTCAGTTTGCCAAAAACTCCCACTAAATTTTGAAGAGAAACTCACTGAATTCCATTGTTTTGAGATAAGAAAATGGCAAGGTAAAAGAAAGCGACTGATAACGCAAGTTTACTTTGATATGACCTGTACATACACAACAACAACATGACAAAGAAAGGGGATAAGGAAAAGAAGATACTTTCGGCAGGTGATGAAAAACAAAGACTAACAGTGCTGTTGTACTGTACTGCCGACGGATTTAAATTGCCACCATACATAACACTAAAATGTAAGAATGTACCCAAGGGTGAGAAATTTCCTTCAGGAGTGATTGTAAGAGCAAATAAGAAAGGGTGGATAACAAGTGAAATGGTAGAAAAATGGCTGAAATTGGTATGATTCAGCTGACCTTCTCAAATTAAATTTTCTACTTGTTCTGGATTCCTATTGAGAATTTTTTTTCCAACTTCTTAAAGATTCCTATTGAGGACCCATTACTCCAGCTTTAAAGGATGAAATGAAAGAAGCAGATATGCAGTGAATTGGCTGTGATTCCAGGAGGATTGACATGCCAGCTAAAGCCTTTGGACATATGCATCAAAAAGCCTTTTAAAGATCAACTGAAAGGTTTTATACCAATTGGTTGGCATCTGAAGAATGGGAGCTGATACCATCTGGAAGCATTAAGAGGGCTAGTGTATGTCAGTTAGTGCATTGGATGCTAGCTGCATGGAAATGAGTGAAAGAGGAAGTCATAGTAAAAGCATATAAGAAATGTAGTAACGTTGTGGATAGAAGTGAGGATGATGAACTTTGGCAGAGCAGTGAGAAAGATCAAGTGAAAATGATGAAAGTGATAGTGAATGTAACTAAAATGATTTTTTTGTGAATGCAAACTATTTTGAGCATATAAATGAAGTCATCTAATGAAAGCATTTTCATTAAATATTCCTTACTTAAAATTATATGTTGTTGATCTTTATGTACATAGTTTTACAATATATGTAGTAAGGAATTGTGATTACATAATATCCGATTTAATAACTTACCATGTTTGCATTTACTAATTTTTGGTGTTTTTCTACATACATGCAAAAATGCAAATAAACTGAATTATTAATTATCTTATTATTCATTACTATCATTAATTATTATTCAAAATTTAATTTTTTTCCCTTGAGGGGTTCCAAAAAGGGGAGTCATCTTAAAATCAGGTTTGTCTTCGATTCCTGCAAATACATTATTCATTACTTTAGTTTTTATTTTATATAACAGCAGAAACTGGAATAATTCTTGATTTACTAATCTCCTCAACTTCAAATTTTCCATGGTCCGCTAGAGCTCAATTTTTATGTTCATTTGGATAACAATCTGTTATATTTTCATCACCCTAACCAAGAACACTATATAAGAACATTTCTCTTGATGCGCTTTAGACCGTCTTTTGCTAAAATTTACTGTCGCAATTTAATAGGATTTTGGAACTTGCCGGTAGGTGGTACTGATGCGAAGCTCGAGGCATGTTTACGGTCAGTTTTGCATTGCTGGGAATAGAGATTGGTGTGTGCTTGTGCAGTTAAAGGAGGATATTTTGCTTCAACATGGGTTTGCAATTTGTCTTGTGCCGGGGTGCTCTACAGTACACACAAATACAAATATGAGGAACAAGGTTCTCGGCCATATGGGAATAGGAGGAGCAAAAGCTTGTTTTAGTATATGCATTCCTTCATTTGTTGCATAGATAGACTGCATTAAGTGTTTATATTTCCTAGTGCCTCCAACATTGCGTTCATTAAAGTGTGCCTCCCGTCCTTTGGCATTCCCAGTGCATGCATTCCTTCATTTGCTGCAGAGAGGGACTGCCAGTGTTTATATTTCCGTGTGCCTCCAACATTGCGTAATTAAAAGTGTGCCTCCATTGCTTTGGCATTCCCAGTGTATGCATTCCTTCATTTGCCGCAGAGAGAGACTGCAATCAGTGTTTATATTTCCGTGTGCCTCCAACATTGCGTACATGAAAGTGTGCATCCATTGCTTTGGCATTCCCAGTGTATGCATTCCTTCATTTGCCGCAGAGAGAGACTGCATTCCGTGTTTATATTTCCATGTGCCTCCAACATTGCTTACATGAAAGTGTGCCTCCATTGCTTTGGCATTCCCAGTGTATGCATTCCTTCATTTGCTGCAGAGAGAGACCACATTCAGTGTTTATATTTCCGTGTGCCTCCAACATTGCGTACATGAAAGTGTGCCTCCATTGCTTTGGCATTCCCAGTGTATGCATTCCTTCATTTGCCGCAGAGAGAGACTGCATTCAGTGTTTATATTTCCGTGTGCCTCCAACATTGCTTACATGAAAGTGTGCCTCCATTGCTTTGGCATTCCCAGTGTATGCATTCCTTCATTTGCTGCAGAGAGAGAGACCGCATTCAGTGTTTATATTTCCGTGTGCCTCCAACATTGCTTACATGAAAGTGTGCCTCCATTGCTTTGGCATTCCCAGTGTATGCATTCCTTCATTTGCTGCAGAGAGAGAGACCGCATTCAGTGTTTATATTTCCGTGTGCCTCCAACATTGCGTACATGAAAGTGTGCAATATTATCTGCTTGCTGCCTATCTTTACTGTTTCTATTATCGTGGCTACATTCATGTTGTTCAACTGGAGTGCTACTGAGGTCTTCGTCTTCATTACCTAAAATCTTAGTTACTCAACGGCTTCACACAGCCTTTGAATAGGACTGAGATTCAAGATACATGTTTCCTTATTACAATGAAACTTCAAAGGTAGATTTTTCATTTTGAAGTGATAAATAGCTATGACAGGGACCCCTGCTCATAATTTTGAACTAATATAGCAACTTTGTATCGTTTTTTTGTGATACAGAATATTAAAATGAACGTCCCCAGTTTCAAGGACTTTATTGGGCTAAAGTTGTGCATTTTCATTTGACCTGCATCTTCTACAATACATTTCATATTTGATTTGATATTTGATCATACATTTTCATATGTATACTTATATAAAATAATTTCATGTTTGATATTTTGTTTATAACGGGTAAAAATTTGTTTTCGACATAGATTAAGTTTCCAAGGATTCTTGTTAAAGCAATCAAGTGACTGATACAGGTTTTTTTCAACACCTAAGGGAGTATTTCTCTCGCTTCCCCATAGAAGTAAGAGATGGACAAGGCTAATGGAGGCAAGGGATTCACAATGATTAATTGGATTTATCAATTGTTAATTTATCAAAAGTCATGATGACTTTCGGTACAAATAACCTTGTTTTGATATCTGGCCAGCCGAAAGCATAATCTTGAGAAGGTACTCATGGTACAACTGGATATTATGATGCCGTGACAAGAAAATGAGCTTCATTAGTCTTCTGTGTATATACTTGTTCTTTCAATATACATTTTAATTTTCTATTAAGCCCTACAAATAGGAAGTGGTTTGGAATCATTGTGATTGTCATGGCATCAATAACATCAGCTGATTTTGCTAGTGGCGTAATCGATAAACGTAAATTGACAAGTGAACTAGCTTTCAAATTATTTGCATTAATTATTATTTTAATGCACTGTTTGTGAATGTCTTACATCATAAATTAGAAATTTTCGGGCGAAATATGGAACAAGAACCCACCGATCACATCACCTAATTCCGTAGGCACTCGGTGTAAATGATTTCTGTTTCGCGATGTTCTGGAGAGTTTTCTATTCGATGGCTCTTTACCTTAAGTACATAAAACTACTATCAAATGCCTAAAAGTATTACTTGCAGTGTAACTCATCATACTTCCGTACAGGAGAAGAAATTGTAAACTCAAAAACATGCATAGTTAGACATGTATCCGTCTGCTACATGCCTTACCGTCGATTGCAGCGCAGCATGTGGCCAAAAGTGGAACTTCAATTCTTTTGCGGCCATTGGCAACACGATCGAGATAGAAGATAGCCGTCAAAAAAAGTGTTCTTGACCCTAACATTCCCATTCCCCACTGGGCATTCACAGTACCTATCAGTGAACAGACTCAAACAATAAGGTAATGCAGTAAACATTTTGGAGAGAAAATCAGCCTAAATGAAGTACATCATAAAAATGGAAAAAATTAAGATCTATATGAATATCTCATACAGCAAATAGGCAGATGACATGCCAACAGATTCACATTCATTAGAACCAAATGTAAGTACACTTGTATTTCAAAATATTACATGAGAACTTAGTTTCATTGGATTCTCAAATTGTCAATCCACATTTTAATTGAATTTAGCACTGGTTCAAATATCCTAAATTTCAGGCTATACTAGGATAACTACATGACTGATCAGAACATAAAATGGCATACTTAGTTAAAATCCTAGGAGTTGGCTGAAGAGGTGATTCCACAAGGGCACGTAGCTGAGCATTTAGCTGTATTGCTCGAGCTGCATCTGTCATTTGGGAGTCATCTGGTGCAGCTGGCGCTGATTCACCAGGTGGAAAACAGCAGTCCAGTGGGGTTTCACCTTCTCGGTTACGCAGATCTGTTCGGGCACCTCTAGCCAGCAGGAGAACAACCACTTCATAGTTGTTTTGCCGTGCTGCTACATGACTGAAAGCATAAAGAGCCTATTACTATCGTTCAATAAAATCTGTTATGATACAGTAAAAAATGTGATGCAATAAAATAATTAAATCTTGCATTTAGACTTACAGAGGAGTGTCCCCATGGGCATTAGCACAGTTAACCCAGCATCCATGATTGAGCAAGATCTCAGACACTTCAAGAGAGCCTGAGAAAGCAGACCAATGAAGAGCTATGTTCTGCTCTGTATCTCGCACAAGGGGATCTGCTCGCTTTGACAATAGGAACCTAAGAAACGTAAATAAAAAAACAGTTATTCATGAACTATCCCCAATTATCACATTTATACACTTTTGAATATTAACCCTTTTGCAGCCATGAGGATTGATCTCTCAGCCTCAGGTGCTCGTGGAAAAACTGCTACCAGTTAATATTTTTATGCATATAAATATAAATTTGTCAATTTTTATCACCTTCACAATGCGATATATGTAATTGCAATATTTTTCACCATTCAATTCAAAGAAACCCTGTCTTTGAAAAACTATCATTAGTAGAATAAATATATATTTGTTGTCTAAAACCCAAACATTAACAACTACAAAAAATTGCCCCTGCAGTCCTAGGAAATTCTCTGGCAGAGAAAGAGTTTAAACAAACAAAAAATATCATGAGAAAAAGTAAGAAATCGTAGAACAATTAACTCACCTGACAACATCCAAATGTCGATGCTCACAACCCCACACCAATGGTGTCCAGCCCCCATCATCCTGAGAATCTATAAAAGATCTTGGCTGTGGTAGAGGAGTTGGTGTAATTTGTTTGCCAGGATTCCTGGATTGGTTGTAGCAGGCTGACAGTGGGCTACCAGCTGCAATAAGTTCCTGAGAAGCTTCAAGATTTCCACTTTTTGAAGCCAAATGGAGAGCAGTCATTCCTTCACTACCCTGTAGGATACATTAAAATATAGATCTTTCTCAATGTATCCCAGTCCTTCATTCATTTTAAAAATACAGCTGAAGTAACTCACGGATGGTTTAAACAATGCGTGCTGGGTGTTTGAACATTGCTTTAGAAAAATTGATGACTTTTTGCACATTTTTTGGTATATACAGTCTAATGTTAAAGCAAATAACCAACCTGCTATTACAAAGTTCACAAATTAGACTTTTGAATGAAATTAAAAAACATTACAATATCATTTGCAAATATTTACTCTAATCACAGTGAAAAAGTAAGACTCATATCCATAATACATAGATACCTTCTGTAGATAACAGAGTAATTGCCATTTCTGCATTATCAAAATGCTGTCAAGTTACCATGCAAGGGAAATAACTTTACCAGTATTCTTATTTGTGGTGTTTTTTTTAATATTAACCATTTTTAGCACTTAAATGGAAGTTTTATAACAGTTACTATCTCTAAATTCTACACTAGGCGCTGACTTTTCCTTATGCAATGTGACGTTGCAGGGGCTAGAGATTCCATTTGCTTTTATCTTTTCTTCTCACTGAAAAGGTGGCCAGAGTGGGAAGATTGTCCTTTACTATGCTTTTCTCTAATTAATATAATGCCTTAGGGTGTCAAACATGGGATATGCCTCAACTGACCTGATGAGGATATCCCTCATACATATTCTGCACAACCAGAGAGTAACGAAAAACAAACAGATGAGGCCGAGATACAGGGAGGATGAAAGCATTCTTTTTTCCATTAGACATCCCATTCATTAGGGTACACTGATATCCAAGAGTGAAAGTATTATTGCAGGCATCACACAGGGTTGGAAAGTGATTGCACACCCAACCTTTTCCCATGAGCTTTTCAATGGAACACTTTCTTGCCACCACCCCTTTCTATTATCCCTTTTTTCTCTCATGGATCACCTTCACATGGCCAGGGCTGCAGCATAGAGTGGGGAGGAGGAAAAGTAAAGGAAATATAGTGGAAGAGAGAACAAGCCACTGTTTCTTTCTTGAAAATTTGTTGATTTATCAATGATGCTGAAATTGAAAGATTTTTTTCCTATTTCTCCTGAGGAAAGCCATTTACGAAGGTAAGATGGAAGATGACTATCATCATCCAAATCTTGCCCCCCAAAAGATGCATTTTTTATTATTTAAAGCTGCTAGAGACTTCTAAGGTTACACAATAGACTGAGATTACTTGCAAAACTTGCATCTTATGAGTTTCATGTTGACACAGCAGATATTATTTTACTGTGACATGGCATGCAAAGGATGGGTACAAGTGAAAAATTACATACACCCACCATAAAATTGATAGGTTCAAGAATTCCTTCATCTCCTGACCCATTAATGAGTACAACACAATAAGATTTAGACTAATTTTATGAAATAACATCTCGCTACTTATTGCTTAACCCCAACAATCCTTTATCCTACACTCCTCATTTTTACAGCTGGTTACCTAAAACCCTCTGCCACATGCCTCTGGAGGTAGGTATGTACATAGATACATTGTTTACTCCAAATGGGAAGAGATTTTTCTCTAAACTGGAAAACAAAGTGTCACCATTACGAGTTAATATTGCATACCTTTTAATCTTTCATCCGATAGTTACATTGATTGTCGAAATTGATATTGCATAGCTTTTAATATTTCATTCGATAGATACATTGATTGTCAAAATCCATTACATTCAGCCCATGCATTCGGAACCCAAAAGATTCAAAGAAACTCATTTGAACTTGTGACTACATTTGAATACAGTAAATATGAATCGATATTGTGTATAAATTTGATACGAAATAGATTTATATAAAACATGAAAACATGATGGGCTATATCTCATACAACAAGCCAGAATCACAACAACAAAAAATTATGAAAATTATGAAACAATTCTATATATTAATGCATAAAACAAAGCCTCAAGAATGGGCTGAAAATGGGCCATTAAGTTTGGAAACGCCATCTGCTGCCTAAACATTGAATTTCTATGAAGGGGCGAGATTACTCATCCTCCGTGGCGAGGAAGGAGAATGAGTATCCAAGGAAAAGATAAGTTTTCAATGAGGTGATTTGACCTGATAGGTTGGCACGAGCTATCTTTTCAGCATCAGGGAAGGGGTTAAGGTAATATGTATCAGAGAGAATACAAAAAAATTGTAAGTTTCAAGCTTGAAGAATGATTTTTTTCTTTCCAGAGAGAAGAACATTTCTAAATGATTTCTCCATTCAATGCATTTTCAATTTCTAGACTTACTTTATGAAATTTCAGCTTTGTCAGAGACAAATATGACTAACCTTTAGGGTAACACATGCTCCTGCTCTTACGAGGTAGGCAACAACATCATTATGTCCAGCACGAACAGCAAGCATAAGGGGTGTGGAATGGTCCCGGTCAGTGGCATCCAACTGTGCACCTGCCTGCACCAGCACATGAACACAAGCCATATGCCCACCTGCTGCAGCCACATGCAGCGCTGTTTGAAGGTTGTAATCTCTGAACTGATGATTAGTATTGTGTCCAACAGCTGCAAAAGAGAGAATAAATGTCTACAATTGTGTGAAATTCACAGTGAAAAAATCATTTGCCTGAACTGGGATTCGAACCTAGACTCCCAGATTTCGTGCCGAGTGCTCTTCCAGTTAAGCTACCCAAGCATCATCTCTCACTGTGAATTTCATGGAGGCTTTAAGGAGCGAGATGTTTTCACAGATACTGTGCATACAATGCCATGGAGTACCCATGCCTGAGCGCTACTGTCCATGAGGTAAAGCCAAACTTTAAACACAAAGGTGTTTACTTTGACTTGGATTTGGTGAAATTGGATTAATTTCTTTGTTGCCATATAAATAACCTGATGCCCATAATTTCACTTTTATGGTCTCATAAATGCCTCTTTCCATGTACTCAGTTAGTGAGTTAACTCTATTAGTGATGATCTTTGAATAGAGGTACCACCCCTTTGGCCCTTCTAATCTTTCCTAGGAGAGCAATAAACATTCCGAACCAAAGGAAGCCCCTTCCAACACTCTCGGTCGAGGAAAGGCCCTAAGTAACAATGGAAGGGGGCAGCAGCTTCTTATTCGACTGATAGTGAAGAAGCAAGTGTTGTGGTCGGTCGAGCTGTTTCCGCACATTATGTGGATTTGTGGAAGCAGCCCATACATGGAAATAGATTTTCTCTCATTCACAGCAGCTAGGAAGCGCGGAAACGAAATACCCACTTCTTTGTTAGGAATGATAAAAATTATGCGAATTTCACAATAGATAGTTTATTCACGACCCGGGTTTCAACACATTATGTCATCTTCAGGTGACAGGTCCTGAAGATGACATAATGTATTGAAACCCGGGTCGTGAATAAACTATCTATTGTGAAATTCGCATAATTTTTATCATTCCTAACATGGAAAAATTTCACGTAATACACCCTGAAACCGCAAGATTTACCCACTTCTTTGGTTTACATCCCCCCTGCTCGTTACGTTTTTTTATTAGTTTCCTGCTCATATTAATTAGCGTTATAAGCTTACAATATGTTGATCCTAAATGTATAGCATTTACATTTTCTACTTCTGGGTGTCCTTACGGTATCAAAATCCCTATTACTTTCAAAACGTCATGTTCAATTCTAATTCTTTTTACAGGACATTGGTTCAATTTCCTTTACTTTGTCATAAAATATTTGCTGCTTAGGGAATTAAGTTAGGAAAAAAGCCACAAAACCCACTGTAGAAAGTGCTATCACGAATGTTTTTTCTATAGATTTCGCATGAGAAAAATCTGGCCTATGGCGAATAGAAATCGCAGTAATGGTGGTGAAGCAAGAGGATGACAAACTTGAACCTGATACGGTTATTGATCTAAGATGCCAGTCCGCTCAAGCCATTCATGTACGGTATAATGTCATTAATGAATGCATAATATACACATATTTGAAGTTCTGCATTGGATAATAAGACGATCGAATTCACAAAAAGCATATGATGAATTGCAAAAGGTGCATTTATTAATTCGCACGTCCCTCTTTCTGAGCTTAGAATTTTCATGAAAATATTTGCTAAAAGAACATGAAATTCAAAGGTCATCATTATAAAATAAAGCAGTTTTTCGCCCCTAGAAAATTTTTTCCCACAATACTTTGCAAGGACAGTTTTGGGCTAAACTTCGTGCCAGACATTAACGGTTACTACAGAGTAAAATAGAGAGATCCAGTTTTGATCCTTTTTCGATTTCAATCCAGAATGCACCATTTCAAATATAATATGTATTGCGATATCACAATGTATTCCAGATAACGAAAATATGTAAAAAATTAGATAAGTTTGTATGTTACTGAATACGTGTATAAAATAAAATAATCATAAGAAATGAAAGAAGCTCAGAGGATAGACACCTAATATATTCCTTCGTTTTCTGCGGCTGCTTGCAGCTGTCTTGAACGAGGGATCTTCGCATCTCCAAACTTCGCAGATCTCCCTTTCCTTCATGCTCACACAGAAAAAGAAAGGGAACCTTACCCCTCCCTTGGAAATAATCCCTTTCGCAGGTAAAAATTTCCCCCCGTGGGTCTTTCCTCTAGCCCAACTATGGGGAGGGAGGGTCCTTGCTCCACCTGGCGAGTTTATTGCTACCCCGCTCAGGGAGGCAGAGTTCGGCCGCGTTGTCACATCGTCGTCAACTCGGGACTTACAAAATTTTTCGGCACCGAAGTGGTACAATTTTTTTAGCAGAACTGTACCATGCACACAACTAAGGGAACATAATGAAGGCAGACATTCCCTTTTCTCAGGCTGTATTAATAAACATTGAGGTTATTCAACATCCCCCCGGCAACCTAATACACACATATCTTAAGCTGTAGATCAGGGTTGTCCAACTTGCAAGGCCTCAAGGGCTACAACTTAACCTTTAATATGGTTGCGGGCCATATAGTAATAAATTATTATTTTTTTAAGTACAGTCAACTCTCGATTATCCGTGCTAATGGATGCACGATGAGGCACGGATAATCGAAAAACATGTATAACTGAAAAACATGGAGAATGTAAATGCAATTCTATTTAGATACATCGAACTATCAAATAATTTACTTAATTTTACCATTGGAATATTTTTCAAACTTTTAAGTGTAGGGATGAGAAAATAGCACGGATAATCCGCAAACCGGATAATCGGAAGCCGGATAATCGAGAGTTGACTGTAACAATAAGAAACAACGTAAGGTATAAAAATAAATTTCTGAATCTAATAACCTTTCGTGGGCCACAATAAATGGCACCGTGGGCCGCATGCGGCCCGCCAGTTGGACAACCCTGCTGTAGATGGTTTATCAATAACTTTTTTAAATCTAAGAGGATAGAATTAACATGAAATTTCTCATGCCATGAAAATACACCACAATTTCTTGTTTCAAGGTTACAACCATACCATGACTTCAGCTAAACAATGTTTAAGAGGGTTTCATCGTTTCAAGGGGGTTTTGGTGCTTTAATATACATATTTATTTGTCAATAAGCAGGCAGACCATGTGTGCCCATCCATTTGTGATCCTGATGAAATCAAGACACAAATAGGTGAAATAGCATACCAGAATGTCAGCATAGTTCCAGGGAATATATTTTAATCAAGCTATACACTTGCAAATCGGTAGTCATGGAGGACATACCCTGAAGTAATTTCAAAATACCATACATTTGAAAATAAAAAGTCTAATAATGTAAGTAATGACTAATTTGGCTCCACTTTGCAGTGGGGCAAATGGATGACCATACAAATCTGCTCCCACCACCTCTCCCATGCACACCCAGGATTTTTATGCAACCATTATTGATCAAACTTTGCAATCATTCATGTGTCAAAATGGTCAGCTGAGGATAAAATTAACCAGTCCATGTCCACATTTGTAGCAAGAATTTCTAGAATACCACATCATATTTACTCCTGAATAACATAAAAGGATATACTTACCAAGCACATTAAGAAGCTTTTCAACATCTCCAACTCTGGCAGCTTGGTGCAAGCTTTTCAAAGGAAATCTAAGTAGAAGAGAAAATAAACTTTACCCAGTGGCAATATAGTTTTTTAAATATACTTAAGTCAAGGACTCACAAAAACCCACACAATCATGGGCTCTGGAATGATCATGACAATAAGTAATAAAATATATTCATCAACTCAAAGTAGTATGCCTCATGCTAAACCTGTAGTTGAAATAAAAAATTCGTGTTCAATAATTGGTCCCAGTGTTAGTCATTTTCCCAGGAAGTGCTCGTGAAAAATTATTCATGTAACACCAATATCCTTCTAAATTAATAAACCAATGCATAACTATTTTGTGCCACTAATTGCCAGATAATTGCAATTCTGGACGCAAAAGAAACAAGTACCGTATATCTTCGAGTATAAGTCGATTTCAGTATAAGATAAAGTGTCTACTTTCAGCTGAAAATATTGACTAAAATCCTAGACTCCAGTATATGTCGAATTGAAAAAAATGAGCATTATTTCCTCTTCAGTAAAAAAAATTAATCGATTCATTAGAATCAAAAAAAGATCCAAATAAATAACATAATTTGAGGGGTGCAAAAAAGAATCATGACACGTTTGGAGGTTGAGCCTCCAAAATTATTTAAATCCCTGGAAACCAGTTTCACAATCAGAGGCATCATCGAATTCCACGTTGAGTTCATTATGAAGCTCTGACATAATTTCAATATCCGCTGCATAGTTTTCACCACTGTCACTTTCGTCATCCCTGATGCTGGATGAGGCTGTTACATCGTCTTCCTCATAGAGGAGTTCTCGTCTTCCTCATCATCTTCTGAGCCATCCATTGCATCGGCGATCCCACATTTTAAGGACTTTCTCACCATGTCTAGAGGTATGGAATTCCCAGCTTCCTTCACTCATCTGATAATTATTTTTATGTCCGGTTTCATCAAATGCCCTCCTTTTGTGATCGAAGCTGAACCAGATGTCATCCACTCAATCCACTTCTTCTACAGTTAATCCTTGACTGGATTATTAAGGCAGACATCTGATGGCTGCAACATTTATGTAAAACCTCCTGGAATAATAGCTAAATCTGTTTTCAGCCCTTTGCAATTATTTTAACCGACTCCATCACTCGCTCGAAACATATCCCAAACCAGAATGACCATTTGCCCAACATAGATCCCGGGCACGTATTTCAGATCTGATGCAACCATTGGTGAGTCCCTGCTTTGTCCATCCAGCCTTTTTTAGGATTGTAAACAATGACATATGGCACAAATTTAATATTGGTTGGAAGCTTCCTCTTGAAAATAATAACAGGCTTCAATTTTGCTCCGTAGGCCAAGCTTGCTAAAACTATGGCAAACCTTGTTTTTTCATGCCGCCTAGTCTTAATGGTGTCAGCTTTAGAGCATGAAATATCTATTGTTTGATTTGGTGGCATATCAAACATCACTGGGGTTTCATCCATGTTCCAATTTGTGACAGCTCATACTGAAGCATTTTGCGGTACCTACTTAATGATGAAGAGATGAAAAAATCCAATCTTATCTTCTTCTGTTACAGGCAGTTTTTTGGCGATCTTAGTTCACTGATGAATTACCATTGGGTGACTGTCCATAAACTTAGAGCACCAACCTGGGGATGCTATGAAGACATTCATACCTGAAACTTCTCTGTATTTTTTACTCTTTTTAACCCTTTTGCTACAAAAGCCATGTTAGCACGGCATAAATTTTTCTATACAAGAGAACAAACAACGTTTTAACATGGCTCTAGGTTTAAGCAAGACGTACGCAAACAAAGTGGGTTCTAAGTGTCTAAAAAAGGTTCTAAAATGACTTCTTGGTCCGCCGGACCCTTTCTCGGCCTGCGAAAGGAGATAATCTCAACCCTTCATCGCAGTGCGAGCCCCACTCACAGAATGTGTCCATGGCCAATTGCTTGCTCATGCAGTGCAATAGAAAAAATAAAAGCTCCTTTGTACTCTGGAAATAAAGGCTTTTAAGTACATTTCTTATGTTTAGCTGTACATCTACAAATTTTAAACGGAGCTCTACCATTATTTTTAACGTAGTTCATGTGTAAAGGAAACTGCAAACTAATTTGGGATTTACTTTGTAAGAGAAATTAATATTAATGGTAGAATGTCATTTAAGAGCTGTAAAGGTACTGTAAAACTAAAGGAATTCATTTCTGATTTAATATGTCTTGAGAATGCAGAAACTACTTTTTTAGCAAAACCATTACATAAACAAATAGTAGACCCCGACTGCCTAACACCATGGGTTACCCATGTGGAAATGGGTGAAGATTATCCTTGCCTGGTAGCCGAGGAAAGAGTGCAGAGCCTCTCTGGGTCCCAAGTCGAGGAAACACATACTTGAGCTATTCCTTGCCACTCGAGAGCTCCATACTGGGAGTGCATAGAAATTTCAGTTTATTTTTAGTGAGAGGAGAAGCTTTTTCCAGCATGAGACGCCGGCACAAATGGTTAAGTTGAAGAGCACGAAGTCTGATGCAACCCCTGGTGACAACATAGCCCTTCTCATGCTGAGAAATCACCCAGTCTAACACTCATTTTTCCATCGCTGGGGATGATGAAGTGAGTCCAAGACAGGCTCATTTTATTTGGGCATGCTTTAGCTTCCTTTGCTTTTCTCCAATCACATTTAAGTTTTTCGTTCACGTTATACTTCCGGATTGCCTTAGAATTGCCATTCAGTTCAGCACATTCAATCACTCTTAACTTAAAACCAGCTTCATAGGACGACCTTCTTTATGATGCGTTCATTATCTTGAATTTTTCTCTAATAAAGCAACACTTTATTTTAACTTTCACTATGCACTGGACAACTTAAATTTTTTCACTTGCATGTCACATATAACTGATAGCAATGGCACTAAAGGTGATAGTGTTAGGCACCTTCTGATGTACCACAGCGCCAAATGTTTGGAACAACCAAGCATGAGTGATAGAAAGAAAAAATCTGTGCAGTTATTCAACAAAAGCAATAAAACGAATATAGTTTTACCTTGCATTGCTAGGCAGGCAGGCAGTTTGCTGGGATTCAGGGGCCCATTTTATTATTATATTGCCTTATTGGCCACATCTGCTACCAATCAGAGTCAAATTGATATATATTTGGCCTAATTACGTTTTTCTTCCATTACAACAAGAATACAAATCTGCCGAGCTAGCCGAATAAACTTAGATGTTTTTGCTGTATTTTGAAAAACTGATTGGATAAAAATGCTTTTTTTATTGACTCGAGTATATGCCAAAGTTAGGTTTTCAGGGGCTGAAAAAGGTATTATTATTTTTTACTTATACTCGAGCATATACGGTATGTATATCCTACATTTCACTGTGAATACTCATTGAATTATTATTACTAGCACAGAAAACATTTTAAGCACTGGCTCTAAAAACTAGTTAGCTATTTTAACATGAGCACATAGGGAACTTATTCATACTGCACTAAAGGAACAAAGTGGCACTGTGTACTCAAATTCATGCCAGAATATTAAGAAGAATGACATAAGACTACATATGAGCAAAATTTTTAAATCAACAAAACATCAGGAACACAATATTAGTGATACCAATATGCTATTTCAGATTAACAAACTACTCAATTAGCACAAAGCAGGAACATATATTAGAGAATAACACATAAATAAAAGAATTATCAGAGCACATAAGATATGAAGTAAAATAACATTTAAGCATGATTAAAGACTCCCTCCCCTCTCACCTATGGTCAATAAAATTCACCTAAAATACAGGTACAGTTTGAGGAAAGATCAAGATTCAAAACTGGACTGTACATGGTTAAATAATAATGGCAATTCTATTTAGCATGTTTTTAGTCAAGACCCCGGGTGGAAACTGCATATAAATTAAACTACATATTTGAGGAAAAATGGACAAGCTGAGAATGCCCCGACTAAGGAGTTGCAGTTTTTGTAACTAGGGTGCTCTCTCTGGTTGTGGGATAAACCCATCTGGGTGTCCCATGTTCATTTTGAGGGGAAAATCTGTCCACAGTGTGATATAAGATTATTATGTACTAGGTGATGTCAGATTCTGGCTTTATAAGGAAGGATATAACCTATTTATTACATCCTACTACAATGAGGTAGGAACAGGAGTTACCGAGGATGGTACAGTTATCGTGAAGATATATTGCCATCACTGACAAAGAAAAAATGAACCCATTCGCTGACTGTATTTTGAAGGGTGCAAAATAGATGACAGCTTTGAAATTGACTCCTCAAATTGTGCATGCAAAGCAGGCGATAAAATAGATGTACAGGAATTTTTTTCGTAGATTTTTACAGTTCATTTTAATTTTGGTAAGTTTCTTTTGGTTTTCTGCGATTAAACTAAACTTTTTAGCAACAGTTTTGCTGTGCTATTCTGCCGGCTTTGTCAGGCATTCTAAATCAACATTGAAAAATAAATAAACAAACTTAAGCAGTTATTATGTACAGCATGATTATTTTATACTTTATTTTTTCAAAAGTCTTTTCCATGTATAAGGAAGTTTGTAGCCATCTTCTCTGTTTAGGTCTGTTTAGGTTGTTAGGTCTTTTTTCTATTTCAATGATTTCCCTGATGATCCGTGGATAGTAGCTAATTTCTTTACATAAAACTTTCACCCTTTTGATGTCAATACTGTAACCTTCAAAAGGTGTGTGCTCAGTCACGGCAGAGTGATACCAATCTTTCTTCCGAATAACCCGTTTGTGTTCCTTCAGTCTGCATTCTATGGCTCTCTTTATCTGGCCAACATATGACTTTCCGCAACTACGGAAAATTTCGTATAAACCTTCGAACATTGTGAGAGATAATGAATCTTTAGCTCCTCTAAGATGATCATAAACTTTGGAGGTGATGTTAAATCTTGTAATGATGTTATGCTTCTTCATGATTTTACCTATGCGATCTGTTGTTCCTGCGATGTAAGGTAGCATAACATATCCCAAAGGCTTAAATTTCTCTTTCTCCTTAGGCTTCTGATTTCTAACACTTTCAATTAATTTATAGCTATAACCATTATCCTTCAGTGTCTCCCTTAAATGTTTTATTTCTTCAGAGATGGAATAAGCATCACTTGATAACTGATGCCTTTTGCTGTGGGTGGTGGTGGGAACGTGCATTAAGGTATCGATCAGAATGGGTCTTTTTCCGATACACACTATGCCCAAGTTTTCCATCTTTTTTTCTCTCAACCAGAACATCTAGGAATGGTAGGCGACCGTCTTTTTACCCGATATTCCATTCATTGTTGTTCCGAGGAACTCTACGAGCTACATCTTCATTTAAGCCGGTTTATGAAACCAGACGACTGGGAAATATTAGACAGAATTTCTCATCTTTCAAGTGTTTCGACCTTCGAAAAAACTAGAGAGAGCATACACAGAAATATAAAAAAATTCACGGTAGACAACATCCTGTGGAAGAGACCAAGATTGCAAAAACCGTCGTTAATTTATCTAAGGTCGTTTTAGAGGAGCCTGCCATCTCTGTCCTCAGCAAAGGAATGAATTTTGCTATTACCCCCAAGGAGATATCAAAGGAAGAAATTATAAGCTGTGTTGAATCAACTTGAAGGAAAATACCAGCCAGAATTTCTGAAGATATCAGACAGGAAGTGGCCCATGTCCTTAAGAGATCAAAGCCTCCAAAATCAAATATAACAAAAGAAGAAAGGCTAGCTTTATATTCTTTACGTAAAAACGAAGATATAATAATTTTAGCTGCAGATAAAGGGAATGCTACAGTGGTAATGGCAAGAGAAGAATATGATGCTAAGATTACACAACTGCTAGATGAAACAACATACAAAAAATTAAAAAAAGATCCAATAACAAAGATAGAAAAAACTACAATAGATCTTATCAAAAGTTCTAGTATTCCGAACAAAGAGAAGAAATACCTTTTACCATCAGCATCAAAACCACCGAGACTTCATGGATTACCGAAAATTCACAAGCCTTACATCCCTTTACAGCCTATTGTAAGTTCTATAGGATCTCCAACCTATAAACTGGCAAAATATCTAGCAAAGGATATTCAAAGATTTGTTGGTTTAACCTCTTCCCATGTTAAGAATTAGGAACATTTCATTGAAATTATTCAAGAAATGAAATTAACTTCAGCGGATATTCTCGTGAGTTTTGATGTCGTATCACTTTTCACGAAATTGCCTGTCTTGGAATCCATCAATTTATTGAAGAAGCTGACAGAACAAGGTCTCCAGAGCGATTACCCTAAATTGGCAAAACAAAATTATGTTTAAAAAATGCATACTTCTTGTGGAACGGTGATATATATGACCAAACGGAAGGTACAGCTATGGGCTCTCCTCTTTTCCCTGTCATCGCCAACCTTTACATGGAAGATTTTGAAAAAGAAGCAGTAAACACCTTTAGCCATCAACCAACAGTTTGGTTAAGATATGTCGACGATAAATTCTTAATATGGCCTCATGGTAAGGAGATACTCGAAAAGTTCTTAATACATCTCAACAGTCAGCATCTATCGATTCAATTTACGATGGAAATTGAAAAAGACGGTCGCCTACCATTCCTAGATGTTCTGGTTGAGAGAAAAAAAGATGGAAAACTTGGGCATAGTGTGTATTGGAAAAAGACCCATACTGATTGATACCTTAATGCACGTTCCCACCACCACCCACAGCAAAAGGCATCAGTTATCAAGACTCTATTTGATCGTGCTTGCAGAGTTTCGGATGCTGATTCCATCTCTGAAGAAATAAAACATTTAAGGGAGACACTGAAGGATAATGGTTATAGCTATAAATTAATTGAAAGTGTTAGAAATCAGAAGCCTAAGGAGAAAGAGAAATTTAAGCCTTTGGGATATGTTATGCTACCTTACATCGCAGGAACAACAGATCGCATAGGTAAAATCATGAAGAAGCATAACATCATTACAAGATTTAACATCACCTCCAAAGTTTATGATCATCTTAGAGGAGCTAAAGATTCATTATCTCTCACAATGTTCGAAGGATTATACGAAATTTTCCGTAGTTGCGGAAAGTCGTATGTTGGCCAGATAAAGAGAGCCATAGAATGCAGACTGAAGGAACACAAACGGGTTATTCGGAAGAAAGATTGGTATCACTCTGCCGTGACTGAGCACACACCTTTTGAAGGTTACAGTATTGACATCAAAAGGGTGAAAGTTTTATGTAAAGAAATTAGCTACTATCCACGGATCATCAGGGAAACCATTGAAATAAAAAAAAAATTCCTAACAACCTACACAGAGAAGATGGCTACAAACTTCCTTATACATGGAAAAGACTTTTGAAAAAATAAAGTATAAAATAATCATGCTGTACATAATAACCACTTAAGTTTGTTTATTTATTTTTCGTTGTTGATTTAGAATGGCTGACAAAGCCGGCAGAATAGCATGGCAAAACTGTTGCTAAAAAAGTTTAGTTTAATCGCAAAAAACCAAAAGAAACTTCCCAAAAATACACGTACAGGAATTATTGATGCATTTCATCAATTCATGGCAGATAAATGAAGACTTAATATTTTCCACTACAATGTGTTATTTAAAACAACATTAATAATCTACTATAATACTACTAATAAGCAGGAATAAAAAACATATCACTATTTTTACAGTAAGATTTTCAATATGTAATTGAAGATTTATTCGAGCCAAAAGGGAAAGGAGCAGGTGATTCAACAAAAAACAATCCTATTATGAAATCCTGGCCGCACTCAATGATGATTTTTCCAAATGATCACTTCTGACTATTTTCCAAATCTAATTGGAAGTACAGCAGACTTCTGCTTTACATTATGATGGATTTGCTACACAAATGGCCCAGTGATGACGATAAGTCACCGTGATCAGAAACTCAATACTGTGATTATATGTCTTTTTCAGTTTCTCATATGAACTTGATGTATGAATTGGAAATAATTCTCGTGAATGCTATAAGTATTGAGATTTAAGAAAGCAAACTCTTCACACATCTTCTGCATAAAATGGTCTCATTCTGAGTCGTGATCTAACTCAACTCCAATAATTCTATGGTTTGGCAGGAATTTTGAATTGTGGCAATGTTTCATTCGTAGGTGATAAATGAAAGGTAATACTTACATGGGCACTAATTTGAGAAAAAAATTAAGAATATTTTTGATGATTTAAAATCAAGAATGGCTTTAACTAGTTATGCTCCCCATGAAAGTTTTTACAAATATTGTCGATCCATATCATCTAACAATAAGACATTAGGCAAAAAGGCAAAAACTATGAGATGGTGAAACAGCATTTTCATTTATAAGAAAATGTGGAAAATATTGCTGTATCCTTGGGAACATTATTTACCAGTTCTGACTGCCAGGTACAGTTTTATTTTTTTTACAAGAAACCTGCTTACTTCTTTTAAAAGAGTATGAAAAATATATTGATCTACAGATTCAAATTAAGAAACAGCGACCTACAACAGCACACCTGCGTAACTTTAATAACCAACAGAAACAAAAGAAGGAGGCATGCCATTAAGTTCAAGTACATGAGAAGCACACAAAAGCACATCCTAAGGTCCACGATCACCAGCCCAACAAAAACACAAAGCATGAAAGACAGAAAGTAGAAATAAATCAAAAACATTAGAAAAATACAGACCTGGTAATATGCAAAGTCAATGAAAACACATGTTTACTCTCAGGAAATAGAGAGGCTATTACTAATGCAAAGCAAACACAGAACACACCTTGCTAGAAGCTCAGGCTTTTGAGACAGATAAACAAGTGTTTTAGATAATGGCTCTAACTTTTCCTTCTCTGCTTCCGAGAGAAGCATCGATGGAGCAGTTGGGCGGTTCACAACAGGAGCCAAATCTCCAGCCTGAACAGCAAGAGGAAGCAACTTCTGCATCTGCACTGCTGGAGCAGCGAGAGGGGCTGGGGGGAATGGATGACGAGAATCTGCAGAAATGGCCTTGGTGAATCCCATTTTGGCAGCAGGTCTGTAAAAAACACAAAGGCACAGGTCAGTTGACATTTTATTTAACCCTTGGGTGCTACAAAAGTCTGCTATAGCCGACAAGGATTTTTCTACCGAAGGAACAAATGTCTGCCATACCTAATGATGATTTCCCTATGCAAAAGAACGAATGTCTGCTATAGTCGATATGATTTGAAGGGAAGTGACAACCACCGAATCAATAACCCCAGGTATACTGCTACCACTTGAGACCTAACTCAGCAGGCCCTTGTTCATGCTGTTCTATCCAATGCAAGATAATATGATTTGGAGGAAATTAAACAAGAGCAAAAAAGATCCCATTAAAAATGTTCTCCGAAATGTTAAAATCCATTTTACACTACCCTTGAACAGGTAATTAAGCTTTGTTGTTGTGACACGTAGAGCTATCTCAGAATGAAACTTCATGGTGAAATCGTATCTGAGAAGCAACTAAGATGCTTGGATTCAAGCATATGCAAAAACTAATGAAATACTAAGAAAAAAGTTTCAAAAGAGAACTGATCAAATATCGCTCAAAACAACGATGTCATTATTGAACACGAAACAATATTTTGCTCTCAACCTTTTCGAATGGCACCAAGTTAATGATTCTGCAGAATTAACCCGGAAATATTCCTTGGCATAATTTATACAGGAAAATAAAAGATAAATCCTCAATTTATGGTGAAATCGTTGAAAACTCCAGCGTCCCAGAGCAAGTAATAACGCAATTGAATAGTAAATATCACTCACAAACTTTTACATGAAGGATCGTAACTGTATTAATATCTTGAAATTCATTACAACTGTTAGACCGCTTAATGCAGCGATATTAGGAAAATACATGGATGTGAAGTACACATTGGAGAATGTACGTTTACTTTCTTAGCACCATCATTTACGTCAGTTTCAGTGAAAAACAAATTTGTATATTTTACAAGGCACAATGCTGATGGGTTCTTTGGGTCGTCATTGACGTAGCAGTGGTTCTGTTCGCGCCTGCACAGTGACGCATATAGCAACCTTAAACTCTAAGAACCTTGCTGCAACAATGACTGCTAATGGGTTGGAGGCAGAGGAAAGGGACTGGCATCCCGCTGGCTAGGGTCCTATGATGGGTGGAGAGCATTCTTTGATGAAGAAATGCTTTGAGAAGGGATTCTCTGCACAGATAAGTAGAGGAAATTTGTATGGTACTCATAACATGGGAAGCATTCACCTTCCCAAGGCTCCGGTGTGAAAGAATTAATGGACAAGTTAGAAAAAAAGGAAGAAAATTTGTTTGTTATGTCTGAGAAGGAAAGGAATTAGGAGCGGGAGATTCAAAGGAACCAAAAGAAGTGGTAGAAAGGCATGTAAAGAGGTAATGTGTGGTTGAAGAGGTTAGCAGAGGAAAATGCTGGGTAAGGAGGAATGTGGTAGGATAAGAGCTGCCATTTTGGGTGACATGAGAGAGTAGTACTTGTGAAGTGTTCCAGAGGGGAATACCTAATACAGAGAATATTTCACATTTCATTGCCAAGTTAGATTAAGATAGACCAAGTATGTATTTGAGAATAGGGAAAGAAGCTGGAATTGAACAAGAACACAACTTTGTAACAGACTGATTCAAGACTCACTTGTGGAGCCAAGTCATTATAAAACCAAAAGCTTTCTTTATCCACCCTCATAACTTTTACCCATCCCATCATGGTCTCAGCAAATCATTGGCATTTTCAAGGTATAAAGAGGGGTACAGAATTATAATTCCCTGCCCATAGGATGCACTGGCCCATAAAATGCAAATTAATTTTTTTGGGTTATATTTTATAAGAAAAAATACTAATACACAACTACATATTAATGTTAATAATTCATAGGAAGAAGATGGGAGTCTTAATTTTTTTAAACAGTAACTGCATTGACGTTATTCATAGTAGAATCCCAGAAACAAATGAATGAAGTGCACATTCAGCTCACTGCCACAACGTAGTCTGCAGTGAAAGTAGAGAGATGGGAACTTCTGACGACAATGCAAATTCGGATGCATGATATCATAAGTTTACCCTCGGCCCATACGATACAGGCCGATTTTAGAATGAATTTTGGAGTAAAAAAGTGAGACTAATGGGCCAAGATGTAGAGTGCCTCAGCCAAAAAGGAGAGGGGGGGGGGGTTTGGTGAGTAGTTTAAGGGAATGGTGAACAGGAGACAATAGCATCAGGAAGTGATTTTGAGAGTTGATGAACCTCCCCAATTTCATCAGGAGAGTACCTATTTGATATCAGAGGTGAATGGGTATCAATCAAAAGGTTGTTCATCAAACACTATAGGATGATTTAAGTAAGTTTGAGATGTTTGGACCAGCTTTCAAACGAGAGGTACATACGATGTTAGCACAAACTTCTTCTGAGAGCCTCTGATTCTTCTTCCCATGAAAGGATGTATAATGCAGATGTATAGGATTTGCTATGGCTGTGACTCAGCCTATACTTAGCTAGAATATGCTTTGAATTACTGCATTTTATTTCTTAAAATGATTCCATTTGGTGGCACTACTGAAATTCCTACGAAGAAAAACAGGAAGTATTTCTCTTACAGGATAAGCTCCAGCTCATCATAATTACAATAAATGAGCATCAAGACAGAAGTTAAGTTGCAATAATGGCAATACAACGAGGTATATGTACATTAGGGTGTATCACGAAAAAGTTTTTTTTGAAATTCAAAATTGCAAGTGGATAAAAAGTTGTCACTGTGCTCACATATGCACCAAAAAAAATTTGAGTCAAATTGTAAGATGTTTAGGTCTCCCGGAACGGGCCTAAATTTTGATTTTTTTGTCAAAAAACGTAGATTTTCAGTTTTTTTAAAAACATAAATGCAAAACAAATTTTTGTTTTCAAGTACAAAAATATAAAGTTTAAAACCTTAGTTAACAGTATAAAAAGAATTATAGCGGTCGCGTAACATATATGTCTCCTGGATAAGTTTTAAAAAGTCATATTTGTGCAAAATTAAGGTCTGTTGTTGACAGTTTCATTTACTTATATTCAACTTATTTGATTTAAAAATCTCTTTTAACCATACAAATAAAAAGTATTAAAATCTAATGTGTGTTTACTAGCCCAAAATTATCCTTTATTTTTTTTAATTAAGCCTATTTTTCGAGTAAGAGAAATGCAAAAAGGATTTTAGTTTCAAAAGGAAAAAATGATTGCAAATATTGAAACGTTAAGCTTGAATAAGTAATTCAAAATGAATTTTGATTATATAATCTATAGATCTTCATAATGAATAAAGACACTTCACCATATCCAGCCTGAAACTATAGATCTTGATAATTGATGAACATTTAAGAATGTTATAGTTGTCTGTGGGGAATAGGTTAATTTTAAATGTATGTGACATCTCAGTTATCAGCAGCTCTCGCAACCTGTAACCAAAGTTTTTATTTAAGCTGATTTTAAAGAAAAATTTCTAGCTACTCATCTATATGCTTACAAAAAAAACAAAAATATTAGATAGAGTTGATTGTTTCCAAAATAGTAGATATTTTATTGATATAGAAAATAAAGTCTTACTTGATGTTTATTCCTGGGCTGTTGCAGATGTGATGTTCGTTTCAAACTTTGGAAGAATTTTCTGTCCAGCAATAGATCTACGAGTAATATAATATATCTCGTAATCTCTCTCGTAATAATAGATCTCGTAATCTTGATCTAGTGAAACCATCTCTCTCTTTGTAGCCACAAATGTGCTTAGACGCTTCTGTAACCTAATTCTCAATACTTTCCACTGCTTGTTTGTGTGAAGGAGTTTTAAACTCCTTTCTATCGCTAGTTCCTGTTTCAACGATCAACTCTTGCTTTTGCTTGCTTAAGTTAGTTCGGAGATATGGTTCCGTTACAGTTGTAGACTGCCAATCAATAAGATATACATAGTCCTCTGCATCAAAATTAACTTGTGGTGGTTTGAAAACACTCTTTGCTTTTAAATCTGTTTGTCGAGCTACTTGTATTCTTTTGCTTGCCAAACACCTAATATTTTTTCGTGAATCAAACAACATTCCCAAAAGAAGATGTTCTGGGTGTACCATAAAAGCATTTCTCTGTAGCATTGATTGAACAACAGCCTTCAGATCACCTTCTAAGCACTTGATGCGTTGTACAATCTTAAAAACGTTTTGTGAAGCATAAATAAACCTTTGATGACATTTAATTGTAAACCATGAGGGAGCATAAACTTTTATGACAAACTCAGCCAGGTTTTTCAACTGAGGGGTTGGATCAAGTGATGCAATATAAAAGCGTAAAATTAGGTGTTTGCCATTGTCAGTCATCTTGCATGGAAGATGTTTCCTGGGTTTCTGCTTGCCAACTCTTTGGAACATAGCCTGCAAACACAGCTTGACATATTTGCCAGAGATATTTCTCATCAGTGCTCAAATCCTTAAAATCAACCTCTGGAAAAACGCTATCTATTTTATTGTACTCAACAACTGGTAAATCTTGGCAACATGCTAAACGTTTTCCTATTGGGCCTCTCGAAGAATTGTGCTCAGAAGTTTGACCATCAAGGGCGACCATAACTTTCCTAAGTGGCAATTCGTTCAAGTGAAGCAAACAAACCACTGCTCGTACTGGGCATTTTAAAGCCTTTTAGAACAATGAAATTGATCCATTATAGACTCCAGTATTAGATGCAGTACCATCACAGCCAAGAGCTTAAATATTTTTCTCATCAATGCAGTTTTCTTTCATGAATTTCAGTACTATGTCTTTCCCAGAGCCACTGGCTGGAGTAACGTGTCCAAAATATGTTGAATTTCGTTCTCCAAACAAAGATATGTGTTCTTCTTGTATAGTTATCCGGACACATTTACCACTAATAATTTCTTTGCTTATTGTTTCATCTTTTCGACCTTCGAAATAGCACCACACCACAGCAACTTGCCGCAGCGTTCAGACGCAGCCACAAGACGCACCAGTGAAACCACACCTTAGTGTAGCATTCACAATTTCATACAATAATGTTCTCGCTACTTCAAAATGCTGTAAAACAATACCTACAATATAAAAAATGATTGAAATTAATCTGAAGGGTGGGTTTAAAATTGAAAAATATGTGTATTTGGTAAAAAATGTTCATTTTCATGTAGACTTCGGGAGACGTAGATGTTACATGAAAGATATATATTTTTTCTACTGTTAAATAACATTCGAAACTTTAGATTTTTGTACTTGAAAACAAAATTTTGCAATTTATTTAAGTTTAAAAAAAATTGAAAATCTACATTTTTGACAAAAAAATCAAACTTTAGGCCCATTCCGGGAGACCTAAACATTTTTAAATTTGACTCAAATTTTTTTTGGTGCATATGTGAGCACAGTGACAACTTTTTATCGACTTGCAATTTTGAATTTCCAAAAAAAGTTTTTTGTGATACACCCTAATGTACATACATTGACAATAAGAACGAAATATAAGACAATAAAAATTCTTGTTCTAGAGTCATGGGATTCATAACCAATGAAAATAAAAAATTTTTTATATTTTTTCCAACTCAAAGAACTACTGCTTAAAAAATGTTATTATAGTACTGATGAGTTTTTTTCGGACAATATTGTAAAGCTATTGTGAAAGGTTATTATGTATAAATGTTTCTGAATATGTTCTATGTCAACAACGACCAACAGAACAATAAAGCTATGTATTATTATAGGATACTGTGCTTAATAACCGCGATCGTAGTTCAGAGACGGCCTGACTAGCTTCCTCCCCATTTGGCAGAGACTGTGGCATGAGTGCCGTTCTCGCCTCAGGTGGTGGAGAGGCTGGCTGTGTTAGGGAGGGTGGTCTGGCTGGTGGTGTGTTTCTCTGAACTGGCGGTTGGTGGAGAGTTTCCTTTTTTCGCAGGTGGTTGGCATAATCATGCAGATTCTGCTGTGATAGGTGGTCGTGTTCTGAATGCATCTCACACCACAAAGAGTGCATCCTTGCCATATACCCCTTGTGTTCGGACTCGCTGGCAGCATGGCATTTGAGGAGGTCGCCACTTAGGGCTTCTGTCGACTGCATTCAAGCTCCCGTTATGGTGGTATTTCTGTTGCTACTCCCAACACCACTAGTGCCCCCATCCGAGAGGGGCTGGTTGAAGGTGGCTTTTTTTGTTTTCCTTTTTGGAACCAGAAGAGCGGTGTGTGGGGTGGTTAGCCCCACACGCAGACGTCCACCATTAGCCGGCAAAAGCTGTTACCAGGTATGCCACGTGGAGGCTGGTAGTCCGGCTTTCGTACCTGTATTATTATTATTATTATTACCATTATGTAATCAATTTGGTATCTTCCAGTATCACCCTGCATTTTCCATGTGTACCTACACCAAGGGTAATGAGAACAAAGATACAATTAAAGTTCTACTCACGGCTTTCTGGGAGGGATCTGTTTTGGCAAGAACACTAGATTCCTAGGAGTCCTGAGGCTAAGGTGAACTTCTCTGGCTGTATCAGTTACTGAAACCAAATTGTCTTCTGGCTTTGGAATAGATGGAGCTCCACAGTGAGGACACAAAGCCTCATCATCAACCATAAGCTCACAGTCTCGATGATAGTGATGAGCAGAGCCTCCACCATCTCCTCTCCGTCTCTTACTCCATTCACACTGCACAAATTGTCCCTTAAAAACAACATCAAAGAACATAATTTATGGCCAGTTTCACACCAAACTCAAATTCATATCTTAATGGTCAACATCAATATGCAAATGTATCAACAGCTCTAAAATAGTGAAACATACCTGAGTGCAAAACATTCCACATCCAGGGCAACAGTTATGGCGAGCTAGACGCTGTCTATGAACTTCACAGAGCAGAAGGTAAGGCACCCTACAAGATGGTCTGCGCATGAACCCATCTTGGACCAGCCCACAGCAACCAACAGCTCTCCCATCCATTGAATCCACAGCCTAGAAACAAAGGAATGACGAGTCAGAAGCAGAAGACAAAAAAAATATTATTGGGGTGGAATATAGAAAGTTTATGATTCATTCATGACATCATGCTTACTTTAAGATCACTATCAACACCCTTAAATGAATACACATTCTTACTGAGTTAAATACATATGTAATTATGTACATACAGTGGAAGCCCGGTATAGTGAGTACGGCTTATTGCGAGAATCCCGTTTTAGCGAGTGATTGTCTTTGTACCGCCTAAAGGCCTATCTTTTACATGTAAAATAAAGTGGATATAGCGAGGCCAAAAAGTTCCTTCCACGGTATACGCTCGGTATTACGACAGATATCTCTCGAGGGCGATGCACCACCGAGCAAAAATTAACTATTTTGTTTTGTATTATCTGTTAATTAAACTAAATATTCAAGATGTGAGCCATATCTGCAACACCTAAAGCCAGTTATGTCCAAACATTAGTGATTTACGGCCTTGAGTACGCTGTGCGCACTCCCATTTTACGTTCTTCTTTTGTTAGGCCCAGTCATCAGTGAGAGGGGAGTGGGCAGACGACAAGCAAGTTGAGAGTAGAAGAGGCAGCAGAATGAGAGCGATCTGTCGGAGCGATTGAAAAACTCAAACCATTCCGTCAACTCGATGCGCCCAATCACACGGCAGCAGAGAGTTGAGATGTAGGTAAGGGGCGGAGTTTACTCGGTCGGAGGGGCGGTGTTTTCTCGGTCGGAGGGGCGGAGTTTACTCGGTCGGAGGGGCGGTGTTTTCTCGGCCGGAGGGGCGGAGTTTACTCGGTCGGAGGGGTGGAGTTTACTCGGTCGGAGGGGCGGAGTTTACTCGGTTGGAGGGGCGGAGTTTCCTCGGTCGGAGGGGCGGAGTTTTCTCGGTCGGAGGGGCGGAGTTGTCTCATGTTGTTTGTGCGGCAGCATCATGTCCGCGAAACGTAAATCTTTGGACCTTAAAACCAAAATTAAAATTATAGACGAGTGCGAAAGTAACAGGTCTTCAAAGACTGATATCGGGAGGCGGTTTGGTGTGTCGTGTGGCCCAGCCATACAACCTATCGCCAGTGAGTAAGGAAATTATTTTCAGTTGAGGAGTGTCATAGTCAAACTAGTGTCATCGTCTAGGAGTACAGGAATTCTGTGGCAGTTGTAACCGAAAAACAGCCCTTATTTTGTGATAACTAGAATGGAAAATCACGCAAAAGTCAAGTTTGGTTTTCCATATCCAGCTCCAATAAGTGTAGACCCAATATTTTGTAGATGCTTTTATTTGCAGTGATTTATCTCATGGGAAAGGATTCTTCCGAGTACAAAGATGCCCACAGCACAGTCACATGCACAGGAATGTAAGAACCATGATCTTAGTATACTAATGAATCTTAAAACATTCTAATATCATGGTTGTGCAGGGAGTACGTTGCACATGGAATGCACATTCTACTAACATCCTATGTAAGGTAAATTTTAAAAAGTGCTATGACAGCGTAAGTCTTAAATTATTCCAATCCACGGATTGCGTAAAATCAAAAGTATGTAAAACATATGGGTGTAAAAAAAATGTACCCAGCTGAAATTCATATAAATTAAATTGTGATGGCTAATGACTTAAGTCATTCCCATTAATGGCAACAATTATGCACTAAGAGAGAACATAAAATCTAAGGCTAGAAACATTGAAATTATTCATGATACCAGCATATATACAGTAGATAATCGATTATCTGCCTGGCAGATTATCCGTGCATCATCCCGCATCCAGCAATGGCTGAGGCATGATGACAGATTGGAAGGGCATGAGATTCTTGACGACGATGCTATTATCTCTGCCACTACAGCTGTGAGCACAAAGGCCGAGTGTGTGGAAGACAGCATAAATGATAAGGAAGAAACTATTGATTTAAAGTGGACTTCTCTTCAAATCACGCTGAAATCAACAGAAACTATGATGGAGTTTTTGGACCAGGAATACAACACCTCTGTATCTGACATTTTGTGTAAGGAAAATTAGAATGGACATAAAGAAGAAAACACATCATTCAAAAGTTCAACAGGAAGTTTTTTTTAACGCTGCCTAAATGATTGCTTGAATTCATGGTTATTTGTACAGCTACTTACAAAAAAATCGTACCACTTCCTGACGCAACCCGCACAACAGGCTATTTAAATCCTTGATGTGACAACACTGTCGCCCCACTTGACGGCCTAACGCTATCGCATCGGTCAGACAATCTCCGAAGCAGGAGCACCCGAATGAAATGAGCTGGAGAAGCCAAAGCCCCATGTTAAAGGGGGCTCGAAGCTCACTGGCGCGGCGGGGTAAAGGGTTTTCTTTTGCCGAAATAACATACGAATGCCCTTCGTCAGGGCCGTCCCTGGAGATTGAGGGGTCCTGTGCAAACGAAAGTCAAGGGCCCCCAAGGGCTTTTCGAGGAACACTCATGGACCATCCACTGCCGATTGTGGTCTCATCGGACTCTCGTTCGCGGAAGTCAGGAAACCCAGCAGACAGTTGTGCTGGAGAAACCAAGCCTCATAGATGCTGAGGAGTGGAAGCTCACAGGCGAGGAGAGAGAGGATGGTATTTTTTATTCCTGAGGCAAGTTTCGATTGATTTCCTGAAGTGGAAACTGACATTGTTTAAGTTATGACATTGTTTGTAATGCTACCTGCCGTTAGTGGAAAATTATGACTACTATTATTAACTTAAATTACCTTAGGTTGAAGGTGGAGGAGAATGCTTAAAACAATTGAAAAAAACAGACACCGACACATAATATCAGTGTTGATTTTCTTTTCTAGTTCAAGTAATAAGATTATGTTTTTCAACTTTCTTGAAGTAAAAATTTTAAATCGAGAAGAAAAAATCAGATATATTTTTTATCTATGAGAGGCAATGACACAGAGCAGTTAATATATACTGATTGATGAGCAATTGATGTGCCAGTGTGTCCCATTCATCGTGTGTCATTTTAACCTGTAACAATAGAAACTTCTGTTCGTGCCACATTATATAAATTTGGCGCCAGGGTAGAAAAAAATTGTGTTTTGTAGACTATGAGCGAAGTTTTAGGAAATTGACCTTTTGACCCCAGAATGGGGTCCAATCCAAAATCCAAATTTTGCCATATGGGCTTTCAATATTGAAATATTCGAGACAAAGAAGTCAGATTTTTTTGTGAAAATTTTATCACAAGGGTTTTTGGGCATGGGGAATACGATGATACCACTTCATCTTCGGAAATCCAATCGTGACTCAAGGAAGGGCCCAGTTAAGGTCTCAGGTGTGACAAAGAGTGAATTTGGGACACAAAAGTGTCGAATCATAGGTTCAAAAAAGTGCCCAAGTCGATGGTAAGGTTTCTTCTGGCATTGTCTGACCTACAACGGTTGACCCTGACCTACAGGGGTCAAAGGTCACGGGGTGTTGGCAAGCAAATCGTGGCAACAAACGTGTTCAATCATAGGTTTAAAATGGTGCTAAATAAGATGGTGATATCCTCCAGATCCCTCTTGTCATTCATTGACCTTTAAGGGTTACGTGGGGGCTAAGATCACGAGGTGTTGGCAACAAAATTGGGGCAGCAAATGCATTGAATTCTAGGTTTAAAAAGGTGCCAAAATGATGGTCAGGTTCTCAGATCTCTCGTCATCCCTTGACCTCCAAGGGTTACGCCAGGGTCAAAGGTCACAAGGTGTAGGCAAGCAAGTCGTGGCAACAAAGGTGTTGAATCATAGGTTTTAATGGGTGCACAAGTCGACTGTATGATCCCAAGATCCCTCCACGCATTCCTTGACCTACAAGGGTATGTGTGATTGATCAAGTGTAACCTCTACCAACATTGTGACATTATGTCACTGTGGCCTGTGACCTTTTCTGCGTCAGTTCAGGCCCTCTCAATTTTTTTCGTTGGAGGGAGGACAATGCGATATTTTCAGCATCAGCAACCTCTCTTCATTAACAAATTTTCACATTTTCTACATCATACATCTCCTTTTCTCTTTGGTCCTTGCACAGGGTTAGTCGCGGGGGTTAGATTCACCATGGAGAACCTTACCCCTGATATCAGGGCCAACATAATCAATATATTTGTCTTGAATAGAAAGTCAGTCTCCTAGACGATACGAAAAATATTTGTGCTACATGGTGTCCGCCTTCACAGAACGCAAGTTCAGCTCTTGCACAAGGTTTTGGAGAAAAATTGTTTCAGCGTTGAACACCTCAAGAAGCGGGACCACATCAGGTGCCCCTTTGATGTATCAACCACACCGGAGCAGAGGCACGCAGTTGTGGCTTTGGTATAGGCATGTCTATCGCATTCCATCCGATGCCGCACCGTGTCACTGAACATTTCCAGGACGACGTAGCAACCAATATTGAAGATGCTGAAATTGAAGCCATACAAAGACAATATGGTGCAGGAGATTCGAAATGGAGACCATGGGAAACTCGTCCACTTCTGCAACTGGGTGGTTGACAAGCTGAACGAAAACCCTATGTTCACATATCAGTTATTTCAATTCTTTTGCTTTTTTGTGACGAAATTTTCTTTTCTTTCTAGTTTGCGATGCGATGATGAAACTTGATATCTTCCAGATAACCCCAGGTCCCAATTCCACCTCTCATCCTCGGCGGCGAGAGATAGAGGTGGAATGAGGGATGAAGGGTGGAATGCGCGGGGAAAACACGAGGGAAAAATACTTATTCTTGGGTATAGTTAAACGATCGAGGTGCATGACGACACGGTTTAACAAACTGTAGGCTAGCATCGGAAAATCAACACATGGTAATACTCTTTTCGCATTCATACATGAAGGGTTGGTGAATGTCATACTCAAGGCAATTTTCCAGTTAGGTCCATGCGTTGCTGCGATAGGCGTTAAAAAGTCTTAAATTCATCAAGTATAACTTGGCATTTATTCGCTTGTAGGCCTCCTATTGGAAATAAATCGACAGAAACATACATTGAGTCTTTTTAGACATTATATTTTCTTAAATGGAGGAAGTGTCTACTTTAAAATGGCCATGACACGTAAAATAAAAAGACTGAAACGGCGTTATCAGGCGGGGTTGAACAATCTTAACGAGCTTTCATAGACTTTACGGAAAATATTTATCTTTGTTCTGACACAATAGTAGAACATCGGCGCAACACCATTGAGATCTTTCAGGGCTACAAGTCGCCTATTTCCAAAAAGAAAGTAAATGCATATCATTTTAAGTTGTTTTTCATCGTTGCATTACGCAAGAAAGCTATTTTTGGAATCACGCCGTAATGTTTACGAAATTAAAGATTTAGCAGACTCTTCTTTCGGCTTCATCAGGGAATAATTCATTGCGTAAATATTATTACATGATGAATCCAACAGAAGAGTTGACGAAAGCTTGAAATCGAAAGACAAATAAACTGTTAGAACAAAATATTTCTTGGATAACTAGTTATTTTAAATGGAATTTATAACCTTTTTCTATCGGGAAAGTATACATTTCAAGCTTTCAAGTTTGCTAGTGTTTAAGATTACGATAACCGAGCTCCGAAAGCAGGGATGAAAACCTATCGCCTTGAGATACAGAAGTGGACGAATTATGCCGACATCGAATTTGTGACACCATGTTACCGCGCACACTGCTTCTGTCCTATTAAACACAAGGCGCCTCGTGAACTCCAGACGTGCAACTTCGTGAGCATCTGTAAGAATTTCCTTCACAGCTACACGCCTCGCCTCAAGTCCTGCATATTTCAGCCTCCGACGCACTGTCTGTGGACATGCCCGAACACCAACCGCATCCCTAGTCTCTTCAGCAGTCTGAAAAGGATTTGCCCTTACGTGGTCCACTATGCGCACGTCCTCCTCTGGAGTAGTCACTTTAGGTCTCCCTGATCCCGCCTTCCTGGAAACTGAATGGGATTCCTACCACTTTTTCTTCAAATTAACTATTGTCACGTGGGAGACATTCAACTGCCGTGCAATCTACCGAACTGGCATGTTTACCGTTAGAATTCCTGTCACTCGGTTTCTTCGTCTAGGTGTCAACTGCGTCATTTCAACAGCGTAACAATCACGCACAGTCACTTTTAATTTTCAGCTTACTTTTCCTCCCAGAAACACACCCTTCACCGCTAACACCACACGCTCATCTGGAAACGAGAATAATAAATGGAAACGCGCTCGAAACAGAACGGCGTACTTTGTGCACATAGCAACAACATATCCCTCTCTTTTGTTATGGGGAAAGAAAACCCCCACTTGAACTTGTTTTATACCTTCGATAATCCTCCAAGCCTCTTTCACAGTAAGAATTTTAATCTGACATTCCTGCGATCCGTCGATACTGCTTTCATCGCTTTCAATGTTCTCCAGCTTTAAATATGATTTATCGTCACAAATCAGGTCTTTTATCCTGATGGATTCGTCTTCTATGCATAGACACTCATCTATGTCGACATAGTCTCTAATCACTTTTCCCCCATGTTTTTGACCATTGTCTCCAACTCTTTACGGCTAGAGCTCTCAATTACGGCAACAGGGTTTCATAATAGCTAAAAAATTCTGCTTTAACAAAACAGTTACGAACAGTTGGTCCTTTGACGTCCTTCACCGAAGAAACTAACTAAAGAACGGCATCGAGAACATTGATCTTTTTTGAGAGTCTATTTACTAATATTTTGTCTTCAGTTGTCAGTAAAATGTGTCTCAGAACCCTTTTTCTATAATTTATTTTGTAATTTTGGATTATTCCTTGATCCAAAGGTTGGCAAGTACATGTCTTGTTTGGAGGAAAAATAATAATTTTACATTTTATAACTTCAAGTATGGATGGGATGAGGTATTATCCAGAAACAGGACCACCTTTCTTCTTTCCCTTCCCATTTTGCGGTCGAACCTTGTAAGCTAGTCAGTTATAATATCACGAGTCATCCATGCTTTTTTATTAGCTTGCCCGTCAACCCCAAGATTGTTTACATTCATGTTCTTAAAACAACGTGGCCTGGAGGCACTTCCAATCACAGATGGCAGTTAAAATTTGCCCGCCATATTAACGCACAACAAGAGTGTAATTCTTACTTTCGATACTTTTCCACCCTTGCATATTTCTTTTGTCAGACACATGGTCTTTTCTGGCAAGGCTTGAAAGAAAACTCCCATCTCGTCACAGTTAAAAATATTCTTTTCACTATAATTCTCACACAAATCCTTAAGTTTGGACCTCCACTTACACACGTTTTTCTCAGTCACAGAAGCTGATTATCTGCTTACACTCTTGAAAGATACGTCATGACGCATTCTAAATTTCTGAAGCCAGCCATTTTCTGCCACAATGCCAAAAATACCCATTTCTTTCGCAATTTCAAAAGCTTTCTCTTGGATTAATGGCCCAGATATTAGAATATTATCTGATAGCACCCTACATAACCACTCAAACGCGAGACTATCAATTGAAAACCATCCCATTTGGGAAACTGCCTCTTTACATTTTCACCTTTGTCTTCAGCCCATTGTTTCAGCAACCCCTCCTTGCTCTTAATGATGTCACTCGCGTCTACCTAATTCCAAAATTTTCACTGATTGCACGAACACTTAACTTTCCTGCCTCAGGTACGCGCAAAATGAAAACTTTCTCTCTTAAACACAGCCTTTTTCTTTTGCCAGCGATTTTTCTATGCAACAAAACTTTTTGATGGATGGCTTCCAAGCACTTGCTCACGTTTTCACTTGTAACCTTACGACGCTCAAGGAGATACTGAGGCTAGAGCAAGCGTCAGTACGAATATCATTCAAAACGATTGGGGGAAGCAGAATGGGAACAATGCAGAAAAAGTGAAGGTATATCATGGTTAGCCACGAGGGGAAAGGGAACAAGAAGGATTACTTACTCGTTGACGGACCCGAGTTTGTTTTTAACCCGAGAATAGGTTGTACCTGAATCGCTAAGATAAGCTTTGGTCTGGAAAAGTTCCTGAGTTCCTTCAAGAAATGAGGTTTATTGTTCAGGAGAGGAGAAATTTTTACAGAATTGCTGGTTGCGAGTGTCCGTTAATGAAGGTAATTGAAGGAAAAATGTTTCTCTTCTGCTGTCCACGTCCATTTTTGAGAGTGTCCACTATTTAAAGGTATTATTTCCATAAGTTACCATGTTCTACTGCCGGGGATTGAAAAACTGTCCATTTTCAGGGGGTGTCTGCTATTTGGAGGTGTCAGTTAAGAGAGGTTTGACTGTAGTGAGAATCTGGCTGTAGCGAGTGATTTTTTACCAATAGTTGGTCTCATGGTAATAACATACGAAATTAGACTGTTGTAGTGAGAGGTTATTTCTCTCGTATCGCCATAACGAGTATGAGTTTTTGTTTTGTCATATGTTTTGCATAATTTACAGGTGCCTTCTGCTACAAGCAATTAAGTTTTTCAGGAAATTACTTTGCGGCAATGTATCACCTTGAAAATAAAATGTACCTAATTTGACATCAGAGTTCCCATTCTCTCTTCGCATGGGCCGATGCTCTAGGTACGTTACTTGTCCTATTGATGTGACGATGCATTTAAAAGCTCTCTCAGGCACTACGCAACAATTTCAGATTGAGGATAAAATCATGAAGAAGTGCGAAATCTACCCCATCGCTACCACCGGGGTAAGGTTACAATTTGAATAGACTGAAATAACGGCTCCACTCGCTCCGTTCGAGCATCAATCCAGTGTTGGCTTTCGGCTTTCACCGTACTTCCGAATTATACGTAAAAAATATGATGCAAGTAAACAATGAACATTGCAAACTGATAATGGCAAAATCCATTGTTTACGTAAGCCAAAGGAGCGATCTTCTCGGTTGACTCCCATATCGTTCTCGCAGAATGTGTCCCGCACTCATGAATTTCGTCTTGTCCAAAAATTAGCGGTGATGTTTTCTCATCCTAAGCGAGAGAGCGGCCTAGGGAGGTGTGAAAGGGGCACGCGGGGGAATTAGCTGTCAATGATTTTTGAGTCAGCGAGCCTCGGAGCAGCAGGATGGGACCCCCGGGTGATCCCGGGTGGAGTCAAGGAATAACCTAAGCCGAAATACGAGCTGAGAGAGGGGGAAGAAACTGTCAGCCTCTGCTCATCACGGAATGATTTACAACCATCCGCCTGAAGCGAACCATAAAAAAGTATCTGGTGTCGGAAGGGGTGGGGGAGGGAGCAAAGACGAAAAAGTTGGCTGAATAAGAGACCCAATTTGGCCTCTAACTATGAGTGCCGAGGCAAGTGTGATGGGAGAGAGAAACCTAGGGTGGTGGAGGGTAGAGCAAGAGGCAGGCCAAGGACGCGTAGCCATTCGCTGGATTGCCAAAATCCCCAGCGCTCGGCATGAAGGAAAAAAGCACTGAACATCCTCTTTGCTGTACATTACTACTGTATTTCTATTAAACTTACGTACTTGAGAAGTATCCACATTGAAAGATAATGGATGCAGTTAGAATATATGTCAAATCTCATTTTCTTATCACTTCTCATAGCCGAGTAACATTTCCCCGAAATAATCGATTTTAGGTAAGTTTACTAATTTTTTTTCTTCAATGTGGTTGATATCAAGTACACACACAATGAAATAAGTTCTAGCGACATCCTTCTTGCGCCAAACGGTGTAAACAGAATGTCTTTATCTATTAACATGCTACCTTGGCATTGTGATGTCAGCGTCATGAAAATCAGCCCAGCCGTTTTATAGATAATGTCTCAAACTCAGAGTCGCCTTATATCTGCGCCAACAGTAGTAGGTAGTAGGACAAGCTACAAACGGAATAATGTGTCTGCAAATGAAGTCAAGGGTTTCTTCGGAAGCAGCTCTACTTTTCTCTTGGGGATCGAATAAATTCTCCAAGGAGGGACAGACCTTGAGTTGTGGCACTTAATGGCTCTGAACATGATGAACGAGATGTTCGTCGAAACGTCATAGGAGATGGAGAATTTAACCCGGCTAAAGACCCGTGAGGACGTCACCCATTGACCAAAGATAATTGCAGTGTGCGGAATGCATTGTTGACTAATCCACAAAACTCTTGGTGATGAATTAATTGACTTTTTGAACTCACAACGTTATTTTCCGCACATTACGACACGTTAATGAAATATTTCATTTATAATTGCCCCTATGGTTATTTCTAAGGAAGCAGTTATGCAAGAACTAATGACGATTGAGACATTAAATTAGGCGACGAAAAGATGAGTGTGCCTTATAGCGAGTACTTTTTTGAATTTTGTCTGGACTCGTAAATGAACTTCTTCTGTATAAGTAAATGAAAATAACGATTGCCTGATAAACGAAATACTAATTAAGGTAGACGAGTATTTCATCATAATATGCATGAAAGACTTTGAGGAAGCATTATGCAAAAAGCAAGACAGCAAGTGCCACGAAATTGAACGTGAACGGATTATACGTCACTTTTGATTATCCATATAGACTTCCCCCTCCATTAGCATGGATAATCGGCACTCTACTGCATATATTTTAAAATCCAGATTAAAGAAATAATGAGTCACATAAACACACCTGGCAGTATAACAAGTCTGAACTGGGAGAATTGGACCTGGCTTTTGAATCATCCTGCAGGGATGACGTGACTGCTTTCATTGGAGTGCGACTCCCTCTGGCACCACTGGATTTATTCCTGCCCATGCTGTCAGTGGGCAAAGCCACTTTTCCACCAAGATGAGCAATCACTGATTTGCGCTCCCGACAGCAGCATAAAATCCTGGCCAAAGATGGTTGAGCCTACAAAGTTAAAAGAAAAAGATCAGCAAATTAACCACAGAGGCAGTAGTGTTCATCCACTTCTGCTCATGCATATACAGTGTGTCCTCACTTAATATTGTTAACTCGTTCCTGAAAAACTAGACGTTAAGGGAAAAAAGTTAAACGTTACAATATTTCTCATAAGAAACAATGTAAAGAATTTAAATCGGTTCCAAACTTACCAATTCTTCATTTCAGCACAATAATGATTTCTGCACAGCGATAAAATGTTGGATACATGGTATTATTGAATGAAGCGTTCAAACTAAATTTATAAAACATTTTAATGGCGAAACTTTGATATATTTTCAATCACAAAAGAAATTTTGGAATTGTTCTCTATCCTGGTGGCACGGATACTACAGGTGATAGGAACTCACTGTTGATATTAAAAAATACAGGGGACCTGGTTGAAAGATGTTATCAATGGAATAATGCTCAAAAATGGCCCATTTTCTTCAAAATTGATGTGTTTTTATGGACTACTTCGCGTCATCCTCCATCGATTTACGGCGTATTTTAGTTACGCAGGCAGCCGAACAGATGGCACCACTAGTCAGAGAGATTCATATCTTAGATGAAACAAACTAAACAGGCATTTTTAAAACAATAAGCACCGGGTTTCCCTCATATTTCTGACATTTAGTGCTTTTAGCACCGGTTTCCTTCCCAGTGAATAGAAATTATTGCCCTTTACTGCTGGAACGTGCGCACGTGTACGCAGTGAAGGGCAAAAATTTCGCTTGCTAGTACGATCGTGAAAACGAAGGAAATCAATTAAAATAGTGAGTGAAGGAGGGAAACCTGGTGCTGTGTACAAAATTTTCATTATTTCGTAAACATTTTTCGGGAACAGTATCATCCTTGACGATTTACTGCAACAGGGCGGGTTTAGAAAACTTCCTCTTACACTCTAATTTAACACGAAAAACACGTTTTCGATTCACCACAGCAGAGAATCAACTTTTCTACTACCAATTCTACCTCATGGCGGCACGGGATTTACTGGTATTTTTTCACGTAGATATCTCCTCCTGGATCTGCCATTCAGAATGATACACTAACATTGGTTTGAGTTTTAAAACACCCGATGCATTGCCCCCAATAACAGCGTAATTAATAATAAGAACATATAACAGATATAAAACAAATAACGCAATAATTATTCGCTCAGGTGAACCTTTTTACACACGCTATGGAGAGTAACGCCAAACTTTTCCGCCGAATGGAAATTACACATCAGATGTGCCTAAGTCCTATTCGTTATTCATTTTTTGGTCACGCATAATTTGTACAACGTTATTGTGAAGCACTGATGAGGTTGAACGATTAAGGGTTAAAAATTTTAAACGGGACAGCGTTAAACGAGGACACACTGTACAGAGATCTTCATTACATTAATCCACTAAGCACCAATTAAATTTAATCCACTAAGCACCACAAGAAAATAATATTGGCTTTAGATTCTGGGGCGATAAGTACAACAGACCAATATATCAGCTCATGGATGTAGGATTAATAGAATATTTACAACTAATTAAGATAGATACGTTTTTTGAAATTACAGTGATGAAAAGTGAGATTATTGCTGATGATTTAAATAATATAATGTGGTAAAAGTAGGCTGTAGGTTGATATTCTGTAAGATTACAACATAATGTCATAATTTTCTGAAGGACTACATTTCATTTACAAGATGCACTCCGCATTTCTAAAAGGTTCTACTGGAAATAGATGTCAATAAAATGGTTGAAGGCACAAAAATTACCTTGTTTCAAAATAAAGGAGGAATGTACACTGCACAAATGGCAAAATTTATGGATAGCTTGGCATTACATAATACCCCCTTCACACTCTCACAGGAAGTGCTCGGCATCCATTCCCTAGCTTCCTAAATATTCACTGATGTATCACATGAAATATGACACCAATGGCCCATTATTCCATCATCTTGATTCTCCTGTTCAGCATGACTTAAGATATTTAATACCTATAATGTCTATGTAAACAAGAAGTCTCATACAAAAATTAAAGGGAGTCTCCAATAGCCGTAAACAATTGGCACCACTCATCAGAGATCACTAACCTTGCTGTGTTGGTTTGCCGGGATGGGACTTCCACAAGCAGAGACCAACCCCAGCCTCTCCACCAGAATACCCCCCAGTGATAGTTTACGGGAATAATGCTTCCATGCCAGTGACCAACACAGCCGCAATCACACAACCCAGATAGGATCCTTCGCTAGGCTAATGGGACCCCGCTAAGGATACTTAAGAGTTATAACCTGGGATCCTTCCTGAGGCTAATGAGACCCTACTAAAGGTGCCTGGTTATTAACACAACCACACACACGCACACTCACAAGCACTCAAAATCACTCAATCACACACACAAATGGGCCCAACTTCTGCGAGAAACTGCTCCAAAAGAGCACGGTAAAAATCTTGCAGACAAGAACGGATGACGGTGAGGGTCGAATAGGCATATTTAGGCTACCAAGTAGCCCTCCTCAGCGATTCGAAGGAAAAGCGTCACAACAACGTAAGGTTGAAGTGAGGAAGGGTAATAACATCCAAGATGATATGAAGGTAAATGAGGAGGGGGAGGAAAAGGGGGGACATGACGTCAGCAAAAGCGGGGGAAGGGAGACCGGCGTAAACAAAAGGCGAAAAGCAGCAACAAAAAAGGGGGGGTTGTCAGTAACGGACATAAAGGAAGGACATTGGGGGGAGGAGGGGAGGCTGAGGGGGGAGGGGAAGAGAAAGTTAACTAGGTGCGTGACTACGTGCGTTAACCCTTTCGCGCCGGACGTCGGCCATAGCCGACGAGCATTTTCATACGCAAACGACCGAACGTCGGCTATAGCTGGCGTGGGTTTTTCAGCGCAAAGGAACGGACGTCGGCTATAGCTGTCGCGGGGGATGGGAAGTGACCGCTGAGGTAGCTATGGTCGGAGGTATTCAGGCCCTGCCTGAGTCCCAGCTTAGCGAGACCTTAGAGCTGATCCTGGGCCATTTGGCCCGACCCTCCTTCTCATTTACGATCCTCATAATAGCAGGAGTCCGTGTTGAAGTGGTTGAATTGTAAATGATTTTTGCAAAGAAAAATTAATTGCAAACTCCAATTTTTTATACCTTGAAATGAATTCTTCGTTTTTTTCTGTGCATAAGCAATTTTTAAACGAAATTTTAGTGTTATTATTAACGGACTTCTTGTGTGAAAACCTTGTGTGTTCATATGCGATGAAAAATACGCAAAAAGAGAAATGTTGTCGTTTTATTGTCTATATCGTACGTGTTTGTTACAATCTGAATGCCTATTTACACTATATGTCCTATATTTTCCGATTCCTTCATTGATCCCCTTAGTAATTACTCATATTCCGGTATTTTTAGGTAATGTATATTGTAAAAACATACTTTTAACTTCGCCTACGTTGGTCCAAAGCCCGAATGAAAAAGAAGGATGGGAAGTATTATTTGGAGGTTTATTCAAAGAAAATTTTGAGACTTCCTAACTTGCTGTAAAAATGGAAAAGTCCTAACTTTGTTATTATTAACGCTAGAAATCCGTTTAAATTTCTACAATGCTTAAAAAATGTAAGTCATTCTTATATAAGTGTAAACTGTTAAAAACCATAGACAATATTTAATTTTAAAAAACACTGCTAATGCAATGAGTTGACCGTGGACTCCCGCTAAGAAAGGGTTGGAGGGTCGAGTCCAGTGTTCGGGGTAATAGCCGGGCGCCCCGTTAAGTAGGGTCCCAAATCGGAGGGACGAGAGTACCTGGGCCACTCCACCCCAAAAAAGTGCTTCGCAGAGCGAGGTTGAAAATTTTCGCAAGCTACCCGTAGCACGGAAAACATTTTTCTTTCGTAGTCGCCGGCAGGAAAGGGTTAAAACAAGTGATGGTTACTCACAGTTCAAAACTGAGAAGAGAGAGAAATTAGGAATGGGTCCAGAGTCACTGTTTAGGAGATTCCCTTTGTTTTTAAAAATAAAAATGCTCGGATAAGCGTCTAATAGGTGTTCTAACAAAAGATAATTTGAAACTTTTGAAGAACACAGGTCTAACCTGTGTTCTTCAAAAGTTTCAAATTATCTTTTGTTACGTTGTGCCCGGTCTGGATTAAATTCTGTCATGCTAGACTTTTTGGGATTATTATTTCTGTAGTGAGAATAGTGTTCTTTGAATCTGGTTTGTAACATACGACGTGTCTGTCCTATGTAAGCTAAATGGCAAGTGTTGCAGTTGATTTGATAAATGCCTGATTTTTCCATTGCCGGAATTTTATCTTTAGCATTTCCCAAGAGGTTTTTAAGTTTATATTGGTTAGAATAGGAGATTTTAGTTTTGACAGATTTGAATATTTTATCGATCCCTTTCGTTAAATGGGGATAATAAGGCAATTTCATGTATTTCTCGGTTTCATCTTTCTTGTGTGTGGTGGAGTTAGAAATCAGATGCTTGAATTTATACTTCTTCACTATGTTATCAACTATAGACTCCCGAGAGCCATTCCGTTTGGCAATATCTTTTATAAAATTCAATTCCTTATTAAATGCCGATCTCTCTAGAGGGACATTAAATAGTCTATGAACAAGAGAGCGGAAGACAGTTTATGGTTGGGATGGTCGAAAGAAAGATTGTGGATGTAGTTAGTGATGTGTGTTGGTTGGTTTCAAAAGTTATCCTGTCACCAGGGGCCCGTTTCTCAAAGCTACAAGTCCACAATTTACAAGTCAGATTTTACAAGTGTGACTTAAAAGTGTTTCAAACGAAAACAGAGGACTTGTGGATTCTCAACAATTGTAACTAATATTTTACAAGTGAAAATGGCGGTCGTCATCCTGTCCGTATTTAGCTATTTTTTTAAGCTTTAAATATATTTCGAGAGTTTTTCCAGCAATCTACTATTACCTAGAGTCACTGCAACGTTGCTCAGTTTATATAAATACGTGAATACATGATAAATGGTATTTTTGGTGTACAATTCACCTTAAAATATCCCAAGCGAGGACGAATCATCGGCAATACTTGAACATAATAAGGAAAAATCGGTTATTCCAACGTATGATTTGCATTGTTATCTTGTAATGAATGTAATTTATAATTCTTGAACGCAAAGATATATTGTTGTACTGTGTTTATCTTTCAAACCACTTTCGTAAGAACGACATAATAACAATATTGTACGGCAAGTATGGGATACGTACGATTGGAATCGTTTATTCCAATGTATGAATTGCTATTTTATCTTGTAATGAAAGTAAGTTATAATTCTTGAACGCCAAGATATATTGTTGTCCTGTGTTTATCTTTCAAACCACTTTCGTAAGACATAATAACAATATTACGGCAAGGATGGGATACGTACGGGACGTACATTTTCTTGCATATTTTATAACCAAGAGTCAGTGCTATGTTGATCGGTGTCAATAAATGCGTGAACACAAGATAAACGGAATTTTTAGTTCACAGTTCACCTTAAAATATCTCAAGCGAGGAGGAATCGTCTGCAAAAGTTGAACATCATGAGGAAAAATCGTTTATTCCATCACAGGAAGGGAAAGATAAACTCGAAATGAAGGTTATTCACAATTCTAGCATGTCAAGACATCATCTTGTGCAGTGTTTATCTTTCATAGGTACGAATAAATAGCGGAATAGCGTTTTATCGTCAGACAAGCGAAGACTATTTCAGCCATTTTGAATGTTCATTATTAATACACAAAGGGATCTCAAGCTCTGAAGGAAGCCAGTTGGTGTAGTGGTAGCGTGCGAGATTCACGGAGCATTGGACAGTGGGTCGATCCCCGCCGGGGTAATTTTTTTTCCTCTTTCATTTTGATGGGCTAAGGAGATATTTTACCACCAATTTATGTCACTTCATTCTAGAACTCATGCACAATTTATTTCTAATTTCACTTGTTCTTGATCCCCAAGTTACACCAAGGGTATCGGACACATGCCTACGGTGTATTAGGAAAAACCACAGCACATTAGCGTAGCATTTGCGAGATGTCACATAAAAATGTCGACTTTAATAACGTATGGAGTTTCCTATTGAACTTTCGCAACTTGATATCTCATGGCGATTTATCATTTTAGTACGCGAACTTATGCTCTGCATTTTTACCTCTCAATGTATAAACATAATGACGTGACATGAAAAGTAGGTATATATTGATAATTAGTAATAAATAATACTAGCAAACTAGCGCTTAACTTTCGCATTTTCAACCTTTCCCATCTCCCCTAAATAATTTATTCTTTATCAAATGAGATCATTTATAAATTGCACGATTAAAAGCAACATTCCTGTCCCGGTTGGAAATAAATCTTTCTTCTTCGTTGTTTATTCTCAAAGTCTCTGTGGGGGTGTTCTTTTCTCGTTACGTCTTAGTCTGAAAGACTTTTCTTTTAACTTTAAATTATAAAAAAAACAATGTGTTTTAATGTAAACTGAGCATGTTATGTCAAAAGTCGGTAAAAAAATCCTATCTACTGATACCTTGTTCGTCGCTATCGCCTTCATAACAGTTGAGAAAAAGAGATCGCTAGTCGCTTTTCATTTGTTTTCCCAGTTATTCTTTCCAATTGACTACGATTTACTCACCTCGGAGGACTTGTAGAAATTTCCTTACAAGTTACAAGAACTTGTTGCTCACAAGTCTGTTTGAGGAACAGAATGTGTTGTAACAATGAAAACACTTGTGAGTAAACACTTGTAATAGACTCGTTACTTGTAATTAGTAGACTTGTACGTTTGAAAAACAGAATTTCACATGTTACTCGATAGTAACACTTGTAAAATCACACTTGTAAATTGTGGACTTGTAGCTTTGAGAAACGGGCCCCAGATCTAGTTAGGGAAAGATCAAGGAAGGGAAGACGGTTATGTTTTTCTATCTCCACCGTAAATTTAATGGATGGAAACAGGCTGTTGAGATTACTGACAAAATAATCCAGGTTGCATTTAGTGGTATCAAACACTGCAAAAATGTCATCCACATAGCGTAAGTACACCGAGGGGAAGTAAGCAAATTTTTCTTTATAAAGTTTCTCAAAATGAGTCATTGGCATTGGCTAGAAAGGGTGAAAGGGCACTTCCGAAATCTTGCTTGAAGAATTTACCTTGGAAAGTAAAATAATTTTGGTTCATGACCAAATTGGTGATTCTAATGTACTCCTCAATTGTTTATGAGTCCAAAGAAAGTGACTTCAACCAATCCTATAATGCTTGGGTAGCAATGTCAACGGGTACACTAGAAGTCTCATCTCTGCCATTGCATTTTTTATCAAATGTTACAGAATGCAACCAGACAAAAAAGAGGGAATTTCCTGTACAGACATAATTTTGTAACACATACCGCAGTCATCAGTGTAGGATTTCTCCAGCTACAATGGACAACCCTTATATCATAGTTACCCTCATATCATAGCTACCAGCAGAAAAAGAGACATAAACAGGATAAATCAAGAATCAGTTAGTTGTATGTACAGTTCTACTACATACAAATGAGTTAGGCTCCAACTTCTATTTCACAAGTTGAATTCGTTCACGAAAGAAGTTACCCATACAGCACAGGTTTAGTCATACATGATGTATTTATGACGTATAATGATGTATATTTTACATTGTGTATTTTTTCTGGTTATATTGCTGTATAACAGCGGTATTCTGCCGGAATTTACATTATGTAAAATAATGTATCTTGTACAGCAAGCATACACAAAACTAGAATCACGCTAACAACCGTTATTTTAAAATTACGACGTAATGAATCAATAATATAAGGAAAATTTCTTTCATAGATTTTAATGAACCCTGACAAATGATGATGTGCCTGTGGCAGATAATTGAATTTATAGAAGCCACTCTAAATATCGTAATTGACTCACATTGTATTTCCTCCATGAACCGCCATTACTTGTTTTGGAAAGCTGAGAAAAAGTCGTATGGAGAAGTTGTGCGGACTTAATTCGTGTTTCTAGTGTTCGCTCACTTACGAATTGTTATATTTGGTGGCCATCTCAGAGTAATAATTAAGGTGCGTTAACTTCATAGTATTTTGTATGACAGTAATATTACGTCGAATGATATATACTGGTTGTAAAACTATGGCTGAAAATTGGCTGTGTCAAGCCGGCAGAAGGAAGGGTTCCTCAAAATTGTATTTGCCTGACACGGAATAAAGATCTTCTTTTACCACATTAATTTTATAATATGTTTTTACCTTAATCCTATCTTTGATATTTATCGCCTAACTATCCGTGGCTATTGTATTTATGGGTTATGATTGGTTTGATTTCAATGTTGGGGAATAGTTTAATTTCAGCTGGCTCGGTATTCACCTACAACATCCAAATTCATCGGTTGATGAATTTGGATGTTGGTTGATCTACTTAAATTTTGTACTCCGTTGAGTTATGGATCGACAGCCGTGAACTTAGGTGCAATTCCTTCATTTATTGAAAATTGTTTCTTAGGTGCTGAAATTGGTCATAAGGTTGCTCATAAGTGATAGTAATGCTTCACTAAAATGAAATAAGTTGTTAGATACATTTCCAATTCCACATAACCATTGTTTGCACAATCTTTAATATCCAATACTCTTTCATAGCATGCGTATTAATTAATTGAAATGATTAAAACTTATGCAAACAATTGCTACATGAAATTGGTGAACAGTAAAAGGTATTGGGAAAGGGAAATAGATTTTCATGAATAATACATGATGCTACATAATGTAATTTCCATGTATAAATACACGATTGTACATTATGTATTACATTGTATTATATATGTATAAGAGGACATTTGAAGCATAAATACAGTTAAAGTACACAGAAAATACAGCATCCATTCATGGTGTATTTTGGCTGTATTACAGCTGTAATACTTATATAATACACTATGCGTGCTGTGTGGGTACCAATAGCTTGCAACACTCCAGTGAGCCTATGACATATGCCCGAAGAATTCTTTGCCTCTGCAAAGTACCCATTTCAGTTGGAGACTATTGTGCTCAAGATTGTCATTAGTTATTACAGGCTCCATATGTGCATCAACACTCCTAGATTCTATGGTTCTAATACACACCACATGGGAAACACCAGTTGATTCAGGTCGAGCTGCTCCAGATTCTGATGATGATGATGCAGCAGAAGATGATGACGACGACGATGATGACGAAGAAAGAGAAGGTTCAGCTTTCATGGGAGAGGGTATCCCTTGCCTTGTCATTCTTCTCGGCCTCTTGGCACTGCCTGCATCTGCCACAGCTGCCTCAGGTTCATCAGGACGAGAATTTCTTCGTTTCCTAAGAAACCATTAGAAATTATCAGATAAGTGTGATGGGAAAATTGGGGAGATTGTTATGTATTTCAATATTTCACCATTATGATATGATGAAGAATAAATAAATATAGTCAGTATTTATGACAAATTATACCTTATACATCACCAGTACCAGATACTGGCCCTACATAATTGGTTAAAGAACTGGGTGCAAAGTTGAGGGATCCTTGTCTGGGAAAATATTATTTTTCATTAAGAATTGCACATTCATAAATCATTGAAGGGGATAACTCTCATTTAATTTAGTGCCCAGTCTGGCAGAACTTACAATTTCATTTAGATTTTCCCTTAAACGAGAAAAGAAGAATAATTTTAAAACATTACCATTCAGCTAATGACACAGAGAGATTACTCATTCCTATTATCACTTGTAGCCTGCTAGCAAGAATGATGTTACTGAGCTTATAATATATAGGATCTCAAAAATAATGGTGAATGAAGGAAAAAGTTTAGAATCAACAAAAAATTTCAGAATATCTTCAAGGTTTTCACTGACTGCATTAGATTTTTCAGCCAAGTTCCATACATTCCTAAAGGAAACACTGTTATCTGAAAAATCAAACACTTGCAGCAAACACTCAAAACTAGCACAAAATAACATACAGAGCAGCGGACGATGCAGGAAAAAGCCTAGTAAAAATGCGCACAGAAGCATGCCTCCTATAAATAACTTTGATATGGGCAATAATCTGTCCTATCTGGAATACAAATAAATAACTCAAGAAGGATGCATTTTGATACCATAAGGATAGAAAAACATTTCTCTGTCTAACCTGTCCACAACATCTGCAATGGCAGGGCTTAAACTCCTGACAGTAGCAATCGCTGGGAGTGGGTTCACCTCTTCAGGAGGCTCATGAACGATTATTGAGACTGAAGATGAAGAGGACGATGTGGAAGACGACGAGCTGGAAGATGATCCAGATGAATCAGATGATGAAGAGGTCGTGGAAGAGGAACTGGATGAAGACGAAGATGACGACGATGACGTGGAATTTTTCCTCTGAGCACCCTCACGTCGCCCAATCACATTACCTGTGATATCTTCCATGGTCTCCATTTTCAATGGGGCCTCGATCGGAAGATCCTCCACATTCTCCTCTTCTTCAGGGGCTGGCGTTTGCACACTCAGTTCATCTTGCTCCCCTTCGCCCCTGGTTGAGCCATCGCTGGAGCTTGCATCTCTGGGAATACGAACTGTGCTGCCCCTCGAGCGTCTTCTGGCTGGGGGTGCAGCCGTGCGAGGAGTTCGTGCCTGAGGTCTTCTCTTAACATTCCTAGTTAATGTGGGAGGAGTATCTGCTTGAGCACTAGGGCCAGTTTTTGCCAACTTGGCACCAGGTGTTGTATTCTGCAAAATATGAAGAAAAAAAACATGCAATAAAAGAACTTCCACTGATAGTATAATCAGTAAAATGACTACCAAACTTTTTTTCACCTATACAGAAAATACACTAGAAATCTACATCATACAGACCCTAAGACAATAAGTGAACAGCGAGGAACACTTCAAAAAATGTACGAGCCCTTTCAAAACAAATCACTAAGTACACTTCACAAAACACTTCATTATCATTTCAAGATTCCTTTCTAACATCGTTTCTTGTCTTGTTCTTCCAGAGTGTTTTTCAGGCAATGATAACTTCTTCAACCATGGCTCCAACATTTGAAGTTACGATGTAGATACAGGGTGAAGTTGGATGAGTAACATTTAAGGGAATCTCATAAATTCGGCACTCAAAAATCTAAATGCACTCAGCAATGCAATTATTAGGAGGGATGCACTGTTGTATATCACAAAAATCCAGCTGTGATTGCCAAAAAGCTAAACCTATTCTGTTCAAAAGTCTTTGACACTGATTATATTTAAGATACTTTCTAAAACAATCATGAAAAGCATTGTTGATGCAATCTAAGTCCGTAAGGGTGACAAGTTGGCATCCACTTTTCATCCTTTCCCTCATCCAATTACTTTTCCCTATATCCTCCTTTCTTCATGACCGGTGTCATAACACCCCATCCTGTTCATATTCCCTTGTGGTGTTTTGCAGGGTAGTATACAGTTGCAAATACTGTCAGAGACATCTAATGGCAGTTGCCAGCACCATTTACTCAAGGACTTCTCCTGAAAATTCTACAACCATACCCAAGTTATACCTTCAGATATCAAACCCAAAAAATTTACAAAAAGTTCCTCAACAAAAAAACAACAACAATTTCATAATAACATATTCATTACTATTTGGGTCCCATAACTTTCTTTATACAGCATTTTTACAGCACTACAAGGCCAATATTTGACACAAGAGATGCAGACACATGAAAGTCAGTCCTTAAGACCCTTTTTCCTAAAGATGATTCTTTCCTTACCAAGTAAATATGTGGAGCCTCACATGGATCGACAATAATCAAGATGTTATAAGGAGTCACAGTCAACTTAGGACAGCAAAAACTTGCACAAATTGATGAGTTTTACAATTAGAAAATTAGGAACATCAGGAGGAGTCCACTAAAATCCAACAATACAAGATTAGAGGTATGGAACATTTCATTAGAACATACAGGCGGTCCTCGACTTTCGTACACTCAACTTTCGTACAATTCGCACATTTTTACGATCCAAATTGATACCTTTTACTTGACTTTCGGACACCAAATTCGGACTTTTGCACATTTGTCGAACAATATTTTTGAATTTCCTGCAATGGTGCACGGCGCATCCCAACATTCAACTGTTTCATCTGGCGTTCTTGCTCGCTAGTATACGCAACTGTGGGCAGTGTTAACTTAAAGCAAGGTATAACTGATTATTGTATTGGTATTGGTTTATTTACTGAATTTAATTAATGTCGTATGATAAGAATGAGTGGAAAACGTAAATATGATGTGACTGAGACCAACAAAAATACGCATAGGTCACATAAACTTAATACTGTCGAGCAAAAGTTGGGAATTATTAGACGTTCTGAACTGGGAGGATCTTTTGCTACAATCGGACGATCATTGAACTTAAGCCGTTCAACTGTGTGTTCAATAGTAAAGGGGAAAGATAAAATTATAGCCCATGTACGAAATGCTGGAAATTGCAATGCAAAATTCACGAAATTGTGTATGGCATGTATCTAGGAAATGTCATTCTATTTTCGCTTGTCTTTTGCCCAGTTTAGGAATGCGAATTTTCGTTGCTTCTATAATTGTAACAAATTAAATGACATAGAGTAAGGTTCCAAAAATTAAATGTCGTCATGCTTCTTGTTTTGTGTCTTTAATAGTGGACGTTATCAGTGAAATGTTAATTTCTGCTTGGGAAAAATTAGAAATGCGTATGTATACATATATTGAGTCTAGGTGTTACTCAGTACACAACGGTATTCTTTTAGAACCGTTTATCAAGACTACATAGTTTTAAAAGTTATTATGTATTGTTTGAAATATAATTAATGTATTTTTAAACTTTTGTATTAAAAATAAAATTTCTTTACAATTGATATGAGGTTTTAGTATGTATATTTAACTCTCCGGGAATGTAACCCCTATTTACTATGGGAATCTATTGCTCAACTTTCGTACATTCGACTTCCCTACACGTCTTCAGGAACGCATTGTGTACGAAAGTCGAGGACTGCCTGTATATTGGAGTTTGTTCTTATTTGGCTGTGAAGCCTGGGCGATAACAGCTGCAGAAGAAGAACATAAGAAGCAAATGGAGATGTGGTGTTAACGAATAATGATGAAGATCAAATGGACAGAGAAAATTACCAGCGAAGAAGTCTTAATGAAAAGACATAGTTAACGAAAAATTTGAGTTTAAGGAAAGAAAAATGCCTGGACACAATTTGTTACACAATAGCCTCTTGAAAACAATAATGGAAGGAGAAATGAAGGATGGGAATGACCAAGCAAGAATAAGGATGGAATAAATCAGGAAAATTATTAAGAACATCCAGGTGAGGGCTTATGTAGGCATGAAACTGTTACTAAATTTTTTGGGTGTGGAAACTATGACAAACCATAGAGGTAGGGAGAGGCAGTTGGGGAAGTTACTGCTGGCAACACAATTAACACTACAGAAAAATTGTACAACAATTGACAGTGCCATCCCTAGGGTAGTGCAAAAGGTGCCGCTGCACTATGAGGCCCCCGCACGGGCTTGCTTTTTTCAGATGGTGCGGTGAAACCCACCCATTTCTCGAAATTGCCTACTACTAAGTACATACATATGTAAATTTCTTGAAATCATTAGCCATTTTGTAGGATAATTTCCTTCTTTCCATGAAATATGCTTAAAAGATTCTACAGTATCAAAAAGGGAATGCAAAGTTAGGGGGGCCCCGACTTCATTTGCACAGGGCTGCTCAATCCCTTGGGACGGCCCTGACAATTCAGTTTGCACTCAAGTTGAGATGCACCAAAACTGAGTTGATGGCACATTTTTATGGACTGCAAAGACAGGAATTTTTTAACCACTGAGGTTTGTTTAAGTGTCACAAATGTTGTGACAAACTTGTTTCAGATTTACATGAAACCATAAAAATAGTGGATTGGAGAGCAGCAGTGAACCAATCTTTGGGTCAATGACTGTTGATGATATCAGTTCACTAAATAAACACTGGCATATTATCTGATTAACTGACCTGATTGCTAACAGAACCTTGTCTGGGAGATTTCCAATTTCCACCTCCACTGGATCCTTGACTCCTTGGCTCAGTTCGGCTTGATGAGCTACGTCCATATTCTTCAGGGCCCCGAACACAAAAAGATTTCTCCTTTCGTGCTATTGCACTCTGTAATACAGACTCCCCAGTATCCTTTGACCTTCGAGCTGAGCGCTTGAGGTCTTGATGAGCAAGAGTGAGCCCTGATGCAGCACCCTCAAGGAGCACTGGATCCAATCTTCTAGGACGTTCAACAGGTGGAGTAGGCCTAGGCAATTCAGAATTTCGATTAATTAATCTGTAATAAATTGGCATCTTACAAAGAATGGTAGTAAGAACATCCATATATGGCAGAACATAATATAGCACATTTAGAGGTACATAATGTCATCATCCTTCCAACCAATGAATTGGGCATTTAATATAATTTTTTACTTGCATACAAGGTGCACACAGGACCTTGTTAGATTAAGCCCATGAATATTGAATACCTATGACATTTTCATTCATAAATTAAGCTCAAAACTCATATTACTTAAATAATCAGAAAATGAAATCTCCTTATTTCTGTAACTTTATTTTGAGGGTATAAAAATAAGGCTAGACTTGATCCTCATAGGTGAGTGCCACCATGTTCTACGATACCCATGTCTTTACTCCAACAAGCAAAGGATATAAAATATATGTTTCAGGAAAGACTTACCGTAAGGGCGGAGGTGGTTTCTCCCCTGAATCTCCCTTTGCTCTACTCCTCAGGGCCATCTTTCCAACCTGTCCACCAGGTGTTCCCTCCACATCCTCATTCCCCACTTCTGGGACCAGAATCGGGGGACTACTATCTGCTCCTGCTTCGGAGGACCCTTCATCAGGCCGTGGTCGACCACCTCCATCTTCATCACCATCTCCTCCACCCAACTTCCGGTCCGATGACCTTCCCATCCTTGACCTTGGGGTTTCTTCAAGTCCACTGCCAGAGGGTCTCGAGGTTCTGCTCGCACTTCGACGGGAGGGTCTCTCAGGATCCTGGGCCTCTCCCCGTGAGGTTCCAGCAGGACCTCTGTTGAATTCACTCTTCATCTCGCCCAAGATCTTCTCAATAAGAGTGCTGCTGACTTTGTCCCCACCACCCCCACCTCTACGTCCGACCTTCTTTATTCCCTCACCTTCCTCTTCAACTTCTTCATCATCATCGTCGTCATCATCATCATATTCATCTTCCTCCTTCACCTTCCTTTCACGCCAACTGGATCTGTCGGAACTCATCTTGTATACCCCACTCGATACAATTTGACCTTCTGCAAGTACCCAGAGCAGAACTTTTTGCACTCACAATCAAGATTCACTCTGTCATGCCCTTAGAATGCAAACATGCAGCCTTAGCATAGCATTCCTGGAAAGTAATTCACCCATGACAATTAAAAATATAAAGCATATACCATTAAAAACTTGATTAATGAAAATAACAATTGATATTTAAAGAATTTATTGTTACAAAAACATGGTACAAAATTCCACTAATTATTTTATTGCTGTTGACCGGTTTCGACGACTAAAGTGTCATTTACGAGACAAAACAATGAATGACTTGTAAATGACGCTTTAGTTGTCGAAACCGGTCGACAGCAATAAAATAATTAGCGGAATTTTGTACTATGTTTTTGTAACAATGAATTCTATCTTCAATTTCCACTAAGTATCGCCACAATCGATTAATTTGATATTTAAAGAGTTTGTCACAATTTTCCACAAGATTTATTCAATAAAACACAACTCTTTTCAACTACATATGTACTAAAGTGTATCCACAATAATAGCAGTTTACAGTTAGAAATGCAGCCAACCCCAAACACATCCAATGCTGTTTGGGAAAATGAATCATATGACTGAATAACTGATGATGGTATGGCCTTTGTTTAAATCATATGATCGTGAAAAAATTATTTTCTTTCCGTTACTTTCTAAGCCAAATCAGTATATTTCAACTGCCCTACTACCTTGGACAGACTTTAAAATAAAATACAAAATTATATAATATATTTTAATACTGATATGTCATCCTCAGGTTGAGACTAAATAGTCTCATAACAAGTTCTGAATTGTGTCCAGTTGTTGAAGGAGAGGGGGGTACTTCAATCTTTTTTCCCTTTTTTCCTACACACAAAATCTCGGGCAGTGTCCGAGGAATGTTCTTGAAGTAGGTACTTTTCAAACACGGATGACTCATCGCCGTTCCTAAAACACATCTCATGTTCCTTTGAACTTAAATTAAATTTTCTCCCCTATTGCTCAATACACACTTTATCACATGACACACTGGACTTTATAGGCCCCGATATTTTACTTCAAAACTTAATTTTAAAAAAACAATGTAGACTCTATCTGAAGATTACATTAAAGCATTGAAATGTGTAGTATTTTACTAATTAAATCCAGTGGAATATTCCACCACCTTGATTGTTAATATGAACTTCCACTACATCTCACCGGAAAATGTCAACTTCTAATAACATATTTAATTTCTTTAAGTTTGCATGCTGATTCACGTACAGCATTGATTTAAACTCCAATAATTTTAGGCTTCAACCTGATTCAAAAGTTTCAGGCTGCACTATGAGGAATTTCAGCATTTTTGACACAATAGCATCATTTTCTAGACAAATTGTCTTGATAACCTGATGCATGCTTCCAATTTCTGTAACCCTCCTCCATTTTCACCTTATTTCAATACACACTTTATCACATGACACACTGGACTTTATAGGCCCCGATAGTTTACTTCAAAACTTGATTTAAAAAAAACAATGTAGACTCTATCTGAAGATTACATTAAAGCATTGAAATGTGTAGTATTTTACTAATTAAATCCAGTGGAATATTCCACCACCTTGATTGTTAATATGAACTTCCACTACTACTCACCCTCTTCACTGCCACCAATTCTACCCTAATTCACTTCCTTCTTATTTACAGGTTTATAATGACCTCAAGACTTTGGATAAAGTGACAGTTGGAAATTTGACATTTAGGGACAAATCCACACTTCCCACAATATTGACAATCTTCCCGGAAGATTGCCAATGACTTTACTACAGCACGCTACAAAACTTCTAGTCCCTGACATTATGTATTTGGATGCAAAATAGTGACTGACCCCAGGGCAATTGGGAATAACTTCAATGAATGGTCCTGCAAAATAAGTTCACCTAAATGCACTCTGGTAAGGGACGATGAAGCATCAACTACCAAGGAAGTAACACAAGTTATTGCGACCTTGGAGGGTCATCAGGAGTGGATATTTCCATGCTCACAGTGAAAAAAGCATCTAATTTAAATTCCTGCCCACTTGTCTTTCCGTTGACAAATGTCCTATCAGTCTCAAAACTTTCTTTAAAATCCTCTGTAATTACACTTCTGCATCTCCTTGCCAGCCAGTTGAAAACCTTTTCTGATGCAATCAAACATGATGAAAAGCAAGATATGACAATTACTGAAGTGATCAATGAAGTATGTATCACATATTCATTGACAGAAAGTTAAATTGCAGAAAGTCAGGATGGTTTATTACCATTGCTGTGGATAATCAGTTACAGGAACTCAAAAGTGAAGGACACGTAACAACTGAAAATTTTCAAAGCTATTCAATAGATTTCTATGACACATGCACTGAGTATTTGCAAGAGAGGTGTATGCCATTTCTCACACCTCTTTAGACTATGAAATGAATCAACTTGAAGTAGGGTTGCCATACGTCCTCATTTATGCGGACATTTCCGTATTTTTTAATTTTAATGTAGGGTCTCGTGCATTTTTACGATTTCTGCTAATTCCCGCATTTTTAATTTTTGGGAAGTAAGATCATTTGATTTTTGTTTTAATCTCGTATCACCAAATAGTTATATATATATTTTGTATCGATTATTCAAATAGACCATTAGCAATCTGTTAGGGTGCTTTCAGTTTAGGGCTATAGCCGGCGATCACCACGCCGCAGTGCTTTCGGTAGCTGAATCCGAGGCTGGCTCCATTTATGGCGCTTCGTGGTATGCTATTTTCTCTGTACAAAAACTTAAATAATCTGTTGATAGATGGCACTACTGGTCTACCATAGGTTCGTAGTTTGGCTACCAGATCGCTCTAAGACCCGAAGCAGGGTTGGGGTGACGACGGCTGAGGGGGGGCAGGGGGGTCCTCATTTAGGGGTTTAAAAAAATATGGTAAAATACTAGAAAGCTACATATTCGTGAAAATGGTGTCATAAAATTTCAGTGTGATTGAAGAGGAATTGCTCGATGAGTTTGTATGTGTGAAAAAATATTGTGAAAATAAGTTTTAAGTGTTGAGTGAACTGAAGGATCAAAGTGTCAGCGACGAATGGTGTGAAATATTTGCTCATTTTACTACACAGGACATAAACACGAACAATCTGAAATTCCTTGAATGTTTTTGCATGGCTTTGCCAGGATCCAATGCAGCTGTCAAATGTTTTTTTTCATTAATATTAAATGCATTGTGGACATATGAGATAAACAGACTTCAGATTGAAACAGTGAAAGCTTTAATCACTGTAAACACTCATTCTATGGATTGCTCTTACTTTGACTTCCATAACCAATTGGGTAAGTCTAATTTTAAAAGTCTAAAGAAAAGAAACTTCTTGATCAGGTTCATAATTGTGATAAATATTCTAATTAATCATGTAAACATGAACTTTAATCACGCATATTTTGGAATTCTGTTCTTCTAATTGTTGTAAATGTGACGGTGATTTACCATTCAGGTAAATTCATGGTGAATTTAATTCAATTTTTCTCATGAATAACGTATCCTGCATTTTTACCAAATGTCCCGATTTTTTCAAAAATTCATAATGGGAACCTTAACGTATATATGCATCATGATGACTCCCAATGTTTGCAAAGACCATGTAATGATTTTTAACTCAGTAATATGATTTATCAGACCAAAAGATTGTGCACAGAATTTGTTGCAACGTACACCTGATTGAACTGCTCTGCATACATGCAAAAAGCCTCATATGTGACTCAGAATTACAAAGAAGGACATAACTTAAGTCAATGGTGGTCCCAGCCTTAACTTTTGGGTGGGGGTCATCATCATGGGTTCCAAGTTTTAAAATTTACTGCAGAGGCGGAGGGGACATGGTCGTTTTAGCAATAAAAATGGCAATTTCTTCTACATGTCAAGTAAAAATACTTAGGTAAAATTAAAATACTTAGGTATATTTTAAGTCTTTGCTCATTATAGGCCATACAAGATTTGAGGGGGGTCATGACCCCCCCTTGACTTAAGTAAGTATGCCAAGGTCAGAATTAAAGTAAAATTTTCGCCCCTTATGTATTCTTGAAATAGTGCATTTCACCTTGGCTTCCACGATGTGCATCAGAAGTACAATTATGTTTTCATCCAAAACTCCACTCATATGTCATACAATTTTTTAAATATTATCCTGTGAATTAATATAAAATACTTCTTCCAGAACTGTCTTTAACTTTACCCCAAGTGTACTATTACACAAGAAGTTTAAGTTGAGCAAATTTAAGTCATGATTAATCCTACATATACACTTACAACATATAACTTCCGTTCATTGGAGCATTCATAGCAAAGAAAAGGGGCGAAATATCTGAAAGACTTGAAACGATGTTAACTGACAATGAGAAGAACAAAAAACGCTTCAAATATGAACGTACCTTCCATACGTATTGACCTAAGCATTGTTTAGCCATTCCTGCTGTTTTCCATTACTTCTGCAATCTACATGCTTTTATCTGGACCATAAATCCAATCTACTTCACCACCACCACACGAACTAAATAAAGGCTAAAATACCACAATTCTCAAATGATTGAATGAGCAAAGGACAAAAACTTGGTACCAGTGTTTTGGTGAATTGGTACAAATTTTTCTCTTGTGTTAGAGTCGCCAGAGACGACACTACTTAAGTGCCCCTTGAGAGCTCCGTAGCCTAGCTTTAGCGATGGGATTTTCCAGCATACGTTGAGTTTATGATGCAGATATTAATGCCCTTGAACAGTAGCCGGGCAGGGACTAAATTTCATAAGGATAGAAGCCTATTCTCAAAGAGGCAGCAATTCCATAGCGTTATCTGTCATTTGGGAAGCTATATAGATACATGCTAATGAAGTAATATTGGGAAACTGATAAAGAATCAGGGTCTGGTTACATGTGCGATCACTACGGTTTACGGCTTATACTATAAAGGGCACACTCTCATAAAGCAAGCTCTCGGCACATCATAAAACAAAGATTAAATAAATGTAACCATGAAAGTTTACTTTGCCATTCACGGCCAAAGAAAGGCATTTTTGATCCGTCTAACGCCGGTGCGACCGCTTCTCATTACTCAAGAAACCAAACCTTGAGTACATCATCGGAGCAGCGAATTTCATTATTTACCTGTTCAACTACGCCCGGTTTCTCCACTCATTTCCAATTGTTTATCCTCCGTACGAAATTCAAGCGGGAAGCCACCAAACCACCACTGCTTGCAATGAAGTCAACGATGTTTACATCGGCTCTTAAGCCCGGTAACTGCTGCCTCCAAATCTCAGGTGGCCATCTTTAGAACTATGAAGTTTGAGGTACTAATAGCGCTTATCTACTGCCCCATAAACATTATTTATTAAAAAATATACTCACATATTAACGACTTCCTGATAGTACGCTGGAGGTATTATTTATACTAATATCCATAAATGTTCTACACGGTTACGACGCCGTCCTACTCATTTAGCTGAAACAACTGAACTTCATTTTGGGGATGTTAACTTGTATAATAAAAAACCAAGTGCGATAAGTCAACTGTGAAGAATCACTTTATTTACACATTAATTGTTACATCTACGCAGAAAATTTTTCTTCATTGAAGGAATTTCATCTTTATCTTAATAATAATCCACTACTTCGCTTCCGCCTTCTTCTTGGGCTTCATTGTGAAGTAGAGGATAAGCAGACCAACAGAAGCATAAGTTGCTTTAGCCACCTAATCAAGGCATAAGGGATGCATTAGGAGAATATAATACAATGCACAATATTAGTTACTGATAAAATTATGGAAAAACGCTAATGGAATTTAGAGGAATATCGGGGGAGAATTAAGAGTTCATTAAAGTACACAGAGGTTAAAATCGACAGCATTTATTTACTCCACGCAAAAGAACGATGAAGCAAAAACCCAAAAGGGACTGACAAAACTATTAAGGCATTAATTCAATATCTTACGTTTGCACGGCCCCTCATCGTCGTTCCATTGAAATATTTTGAAAGTCCTTTAAACTCAGATTCTTTAACGTGGGCATCACCAGCCATTTTCTAGAAAAATAATATAGCATTATGAATCCACGGATATGTCAACAAACAAGATCAAAGATACTTGGAAAGTATTTCTATCACTTACTAAATCTGGACAACTGACTTCTGCTTATAATTCGGAAAAGTGAGAGCGGTGACTACCTTTCATTTGTCGTTTCTTGGAATTCGTTTCTCCTTCACAAGATGTCTCTTCTGTACCTCCGTGTACAGAGGCCTCTATATTGTATTCTCAACACTACTACTACGCTACAACTGCACCACCACTTCGTAGTTATTGTATGGCCATGCAGAGGACTCTGTCCATATACAGCGGATTTTTTTAAATTATTTCAATAAAATAAGACGTGGTGGAGCACCTGCCAATGTACTAAAATATGTTTTTTAAATTGATAAATGAAACTTTTTATCAGTTCCGAACAATTTAGAGTCCGAAATTCCGTATCACATTTGTATGCATACAATGTAATGTATTTGTATGCAATGTAATGCTGGTAAAGCACTCCCATTGGTGAAGCAACTTTCGCGCTTCATCGCCCAAATGCTTGAAGATACGCAAATTGTTGCCGCATAGGTCATTGGATTGTTGCAAGCATCCTTGAGTATCCGCCAATGAGTATATTACGGGCATTATTACTGATAATTAACCGTCTTAACCACAGAATTAAAAGGTTTGCATTAAAACGGATTGCCGTTGCGACACGACGCTCTAAAATTGTTTTTTTTTAATTTGCCGTATATTTCGTAAATTCCACAAAGGAATTAATTGATCGTTATGGAACTATTGCCGAAAAGACGACGCAATACGTACCACGCGAATGAAGAGCGGAAATTGGGCGAAAAATCGAATGGAATATCTGAAATTATCCGGTTGGAAAGGAAGAAAGATATATACAGCATGCAGGAAAAAGCTCTCGAGATTATGCAAAAAGTGGTGTCGGAACAAATGATGAAAGTAGAGGTGAGCTCAAATTTTCTTAATTAAATTTTATCTTGGAAAATCAATGTATAAGTTGGCTAAACCCCTGGTGAAAATGGTCAAGCATTCATGAAGTGTATTATATATGAGTTACATATAATAATCACCTTATTGGAAATGAAACCATATATACGATTAATATGCGATATGCCAGTTGTAATAATAACTTTTGGTCTGATATCCTCACTCATTTATTGTACACTTAAAGATAAATAAGTTTCCCAAACTGTCCTCTGCACATTCCTTTTTTTTTAAATAAAATATCTTTAAATGCGGGAAGTGTGCAGAACACTTTGTGAGCGATGAAGGATCCCAGGTTTTTCCAGTGAATAGATAGGAGGAAGATATCTCAGGTTCTCCACCAGGTAGCACAGCACCGAAATTTCGAATTCAAATTAAGGTAATTCTGCCATTGCCTTCTGGGTTAATCTAGATCCTGGCCATGAACTAGCATTCACCCAGAAGACAATGGCAGACTTACCTTCGACACTTCGGTCCTGAACAACATTGCTACCCAATTGGAAACCTGAGATCTCTTCCTCCACTATGTCAACACTTTAGGAAGCATGCAGAACACTTCAGGAAGTGGGCAAAGCATATGTTATATTACCTTAAATGGTTCATGCGAGCATTTCTTGAACACTTGAAGCACAATTTTTGTCACAGTATTTATAAAACCTGAAAATTGGAGGAATGATGCTCATATTTGGAAAACTTTGGAGTGTTAGTTCTGGAAAAATCATTTTTGATACATTTTAGGTCTTTATACTCCTTGCATGGCAGTGAGTATTATCTCTCATTTTTTAACATTATCTTCCTGTGGTAATTTTTAAAGGAAAATTACTATATATAGGTATATATATATACTATAGTAACCTTTTCTTTATAGTAGTCTTTTACAGTATACCTACGCAGGTGCACTTATGAAAGATTTAATTCATTATAGTGCATCTAACACTTGTGTATATTTTTTCCTCTGCTATTTCTTCTTTTTGCCTATTTAAGTTCATATAAATATGCTATCATGATGCAAAATTAATTACTGCAGTAATTAATTTTGCATCTTGCATCTCATATTTTGATGATGCTTGTATTTATTTGTCTTAGTATATCTTTTTCTACATTTTTCATGGCTATTCCCCAGTGTCATACTTGTGACCTTCCAGGAAAGAATAAATATATCTATGTACACATCTCCTCACTCAACTTGCATGCATTTAATTAATACCTCCTTCACTTCTGGGGCTTTCCCATGCCAATTAAAAAATCCAAAAATTGATTCCAATTTTAATGGTGGCAATATAAGCTTGATGTGAATGACTACTGATCTTTCAGTTCTTCCTATCTTCTCTCAAGTATTCGAAGGTGTTACGATCCTCAGAATTTCTTCCTTTTTGGAGAGATTCCATGTTATTTCCAATTCACAATAAGGTTTTCATGAAGGAAAAAGTACAAAACATTCTACTACTAATCAAATTAAAGTATTATGGCCTTTCTGGCAAGCCTAACCAATGGATTGAACTTACCTGAATGAGTGGGCAAGGACCTAGCCATGTTGAAATACTGGTTCCTATCAGATCACCGAAGTTAGGCAATGTTGGACCCGAACGAGGGCTGGAGGGGTGGCCCTCCTCCATTCCTCTACCGGGGTGGATGGAGAAGTGACACTCCTACAGACCTATACCGGGAGGCAGGAGGGAGATATACCCAGACTGGGAATTTCCAGTCTGGGTCTTCCCTCTGGAAGAGGGTCACCTCTTCCGGAGGTGACCCTCATCCATACCAGTACCGGGAAGGTTGGGGGTGGCCCCTCCCTTATATTTCTACCGTGGTGCTCTTGTCCCCTGTCTGCAAGTGGCAGGCAGGTTAAATATGGGATGGCACAATGGACCAAGAGATCTGAGTGCCAGGATTGCTCCAGAAGGCCCTTGCCCACCCATACAATCTGCCTAAATGAGCATACTCAATTGGTTTATTGAATACTTCCTCTGATAAGCTGGTAGTTTCGAAAGGAGTCCTCCAACGGTCAAACTTGAGTCTAATACTTTAACCCTTTCCCTTCTGAAGTTTAAATGCCCAAAGACGTGCTCCCTCTTAAGTCGGCCGAAACCAGCCGTAGATTCTTCTCTCTGGATACTGGGAATTTAAATTCGCCAGAGAATGCCATATGGTCGGTTTTGGCCGAGTTAGGAGGGAGAGGGTTAATTTATTATTATTATTTTCTTTTTTGACTCAATGTAACATGACACTATACTGAAGTTGTTTTACTTGGTAAATGACTTATCCTATACCTGAGTTCAACTTGTCCTTGGACCTATAAAGATAAGCGTAAAAATGTAAATTTTACTTGAACCTCTCTTGGAAAAATCTTCTCCCCTCACGGATTCCACTAATGTTTCTTTGCACTCCCTGTTTGGAGCTCTTGAGCGATGAGGAATAGCTCAGGTATGTGTTTCCTCAAATTGGGATTGCACTCAGCTGGGTGCCCGTTTCTGCATAGGTAGCCCATAACACCATGTGGTCGTGGTCAACTATGTATTAGCTCATGCAATGGTTTTGCTAAAAAAATAGTGTCTGCACTTTCAAGATATGTTAAATCAGAGTTGAATTCCTTAAGTTTTACAGAGCCTTACAGCTTGAAACAAAATTCTATCCTTAATATTAAGTTCTCATCCCAACTTTGTTCTCCCAAAAACTCCCAAATTTGTTCAAAGTTTTCTTTACATACAAATTACGTGAAAAATAACGGTAGAGCTCCATTTAAAATTTGTAAGTGTACACCTAAACATAAGGAATGTACTCAATTTCCAGAGTACATAGAGACTTTTACTTTCGCTATTCCACTGCATAAATAAGCAATTGAACACTGACACATGCTGTGAGTGGGGCTCACACTGCAACAAAGAGTCAAGATTACTTTCTCCCGCAAGCCGAGAGGGGTACCAAGGAAGTGGTCATTATGACACCATAGACCCTTTTTTGTTTGTTTACGTCTTGCTTGACTACAGAGCTGTTTTAAAGCGTTCGTGCGTAGAAAAATGTACACCATGCTAACACGACATTTGTAGCAAAAGGGTTGAAGCATTCACAAGCAATCTCTCTTACATTTGAAAGTCCTGAAGAACACTGAACTCAAAATCAATATTTATCCATTTAAGCCCAAAAGTAGAATGTGTTTTGTCTTTCTGCAACGGTTGATAGTAATAACTTTCTGTGAGTGCGGGCGTTTCAGTAATAAATTAATCATAGAGGTTTTATAGGTGAATAAGTAAGCAATTCACAGATGATCAATTCTTGTTTCCATGAACTATTAAACGCTGCATTTCAATATTTTTTTCAGTGTATTCGATATCTTCCTGCTGCCCTCATTTTCGTCCTACGACAATGTCGCGCCATCACTTGTTGTTCTGCCTTGGGGCATTTAAGTAACCTAGTTATGTCTATGTTGTGTTACCATATGTCCTCATTTATGCGGACCTGTCCGTATTTTTGACTTCAAATGTAGCGTTCGCGTACATTTTTACGACTTCGGCTAATGTCCACATTTTTCATTTTTGGGAAGTAAGATCTTTTGATTTTTGTTTTCATCTCTTATCACCAAATAATTATGTATATTTTTATATAGGCTATTGAATTATGCCGTCAGCGATCTGTGAGGGTGCTTTCGATTTAGGGCTATAGCCGGCGGTGGTTGGGGTAGGGTCGATGGCGGCTGGGGGGAAGGGGTGTGCCATGGAATATAGCTATTTGAGAGCATATAATTGAATGAATAATGTTTAATTTTGCAGTACTAAGAGCATGTTGCTCAATTCTGTTGAGGGTGTCCACATTTTGGGATTTCAAAATATGGTAACCCTATGTCTATGATATTATAAGAACTATGAATTAATGTTTTTTAGTCTGTTTTCTGATAAATATAGCCCTAGCTAATACGTAGATTTGCCATAAGATGCTTTCTCGAGTACATATATAGATTTCTGTCTCAGGACTTCCAATGCCCAGACGAATGAATGGGATTCTTACTAATGCAGTTTTTATATTCACATCAGCGATAATTTATTTTAGGATGCGACTAGTAAATTATAAAATAACTTGATAAAATTTTTCAAAACTGATTTTAATCCCGAGTTAATCGCTTTTATGAATTTCCTAAACCCTTAAGTTGTGAACGCTGTAGTTAGATCGGCACAGATTTTTCCTCTGTCTACAAATGACTTTTATAAACGGTGTAAATTTCTCTACCCAATAGAATAAATGCTGGGTCATTCCATGAAAGTTCAACCAATGCAGGTTGCTGACCTATTTGGGATATTTTTCAAAGTTGGATCATTGATAACCACTTGTAGATAGTAACACAATTTTTTTTCAGATAGACGGTTTAAAAGTTAGTGGCCTAAGAAGTTCAGTCCGCGTTGGGAATATGGCAAATTTAAGGGTTTGCGTTTAGTAGTGCCACTCCTAAACGGGTGGAGCTTTTGGTTTGAAATTGTTTTGTTGGATTATAATTAGTTCTGCGAGAATATGTTTTCATAAATTTGATACTTAAAATGCAAGAATTCTAAACTGGAGGTCAAAGTGGTCACATTAATTTGTAATTTTTGCAGATTTTGGGGGACAGTAGCTCTGAGGGGGTTGAAGATAACAACCCAATTCTTTTTGTATTAAATATTCTTTAACCTGTAGTAATGGTAAAAAAATACTTTTTTAGTTTTCTCTACCATTCATACCCAAAAATATTCCCAAAATGTAGTACAAGGTCAAATTATAGAATAGGGGTAACTTCAAAAAAATTCAAACATTGAGGTTTTGTTTAACTACGTACTAATAACCAAACTGCCAAATATCTTTGTGTTACTCAGTCTGGTTTAGGAGCTACAGCCCCTCTAAAATGGCAGTAATTCGACCACTATAACATCTGTGTCGAGTGTCATTCTCCGGAGTGGCACTACTAAACGCAAACCCTTAAATTTGCCATATTCCCAACGCGGACTGAACTTCTAAGGTTCCTAACTTATAAACCGTCCATCTGAAAAAAAAATTGTGTTACTATCTACAAGTAAGTGGTAATCAATGATCCAACTTTGAAAAATATCCCAAACAGGTCAGCAACCAATTAATTCCAAATTGATTGATTTTTCATGGAATGACCCTGCCGTGTCAACATGGCCCTGAGGCCAAGCATGATGCAAGGGAGAAGAAAGGTCCCAGGTGTCATTTGGGACCCACTGTACAGGACAAGGAAACCTATACTCGGCCTGAGGGTAGGAATTAGCTCCACCCTTTCCCTCAGCAATGGGTCCAGTTACTGCATCTAGCCACAGTCAGATTTGTTTTTGCTGTGCATATACTAAAAAACTGTTTTATGCATACTAGGAAAATATAGGCTCCAAAGTGCATTCCTTATGCTCAACTAATCATTTACAAATTTTAATTAGAACTCCAACGTTATTATTGCCTAAGTTATTGGGAGAGTCCTTTAAACAGGAACTTTGTTCACAATTAGCATAGAGTTCCGTTTATAATTTGTAAATGCACAGTGAAAAATGAACATGAACAAATTTTTGACTGTGGAGACATATGTACTACGAGAGGGAGTGGTGCTTGGGCAAAGGATCCAGTTACCACTACCCACCGGCCAAGGAACGGGTCCGACTTCCTGATGACTTGGGTCCCAAAACAGAAGGAAAGCATACCTGTGCGATTTTTCATAGGGAGTGAGTGAAATCCTCACAATACTTGTGACTAGGAAAGCATTTTTCATCGCGAGGCTCTGGCATGAAAGGTTTAAAAACTTTCCTTATAAATTTATGCACACATAGATATATAGAGTTGAAAAATGACTATAGTGGCTTCAGCTTTTGTGCCAAACAGCTGTAAGTATGAGACCATTTTCAGCCACTGATTTTGACTTAATACTGGCTAAGAGTAATGGTTTCATCAGTCCAATCCAGTTTAGTGATATTAATTTTGTTTTTCATTAATTGGCCTAGCATACTGCCCTAGAAAAGAATAGTTTCTCATGAAATTTCTTTTTGGTTGAGGGCCGATATTAATTATGGACTCATTGTGACTAGCATCACTGCAAAGCACAGAGAAAAAAGAAAATCGCCTTTGTTGAGCTCTTATTGAGGTCTTATCACATCCACTTTTTAGTGCACAGCCACTCTTTCCTCGACCCCAACTTCTACCCTCCCACCCTATATTCCCTGACTTACCCTGACCTCACAGGCATCAGTCCTGGAAGTCCTTTCTCCCTGCACATCCATTGTGTTACCATCATGTCTCCCTCCTTTTCTGGGCATTCCTCCTTACCCTTACATCTATCTCATTTTCAGAGATTAAATATTAACTTACCAGGTACCTATCAATTCCATGTCTACCATTGATAAAGTGCATAGTGAAACCAACATCCAGCAAAACTTCCATTAATTCCTAATTACATATATAAGAATAAGAGCACAGGTTTTTATTTTGAAAATAATAATTCATCTCTAAATGAATAGTTAATTTAAGATTGCAATTGCTTTCAAGTTATCAGCAAGATGCTACCTTTCATACTTTATTTTGATTAATAATGAGAAAGGACCTACATTTTCCACCTACATTTACGATAACCTGATTTTTTACATGATTCTGTTTGCATGCAAAAACTATGAATTTGGGTGATTATTAAAAAAACACTATTTTAAAATATTTTTGCCATGTTGCGCCATATTATAGCCTTGATGGGTATATGCATCCACTGCGATAAAAGATTGCCGGGCAGCAGTGACAGAGTTTTTGCCTTGGGTTGTGGTTTATACCTCAACCTAAAGCTCCAGCTTTAGATTTCTAAATCACCTCACCTTTTGTAGGTCCCTAATAATGACTTCTGTGCATGAAAAATAATTATAATCTGGACATAATTAAAAACTTAAATGTTATGAGGTTGATTGTTTACACGGAAAAAATGCAAATACTCTTACATAACAAACTATTTCTTCAGAGTGTATCTTGATTTTAACATCTTTTGGTTACACCAAAATTCATTGACTTGTTGATTGATTTGTGGTTAGGTTGAAGGACTCCAACTAGCAGCAAATATTCGGGAGAAGGAGGCAGAAGAATTTGGAGTCTCATTTGATGAGCCAAACCAGCATGGAACTATGGAGAATAATCAACCTCTTCATGATACTCTCAGTCTTGATGATGTTATAAAAATCAACAAGCATGAGCTAGATTTAGATGCCGACTTGGGAGGTGAGCTGCAAATATTTTAGCATAACCTTTCACCTGAAATTTATTGTTAATATCATGACTTCATAGAGGAACTTGCTTAATTTTTTCCAAGCAAGTGAAAGAAGATTCTTCTCACAATCAGAGCCCACACAGTATGCCAGCCATCCCACAAGCATCCTCAGAAGGGACAATGCTTGGTTTTTTGTAATCTTACTACCAGCATCGCTAGTCGTGCAGTGTATTAATTAACATGAGGAAAATATTCTTCTGCTTCAACTAGAGTTGTGGGGGGGGGGCCCTGGCTGGGGGGGTGGAAATCGCTACTTTCTGGGGGGTGTTGAGTTATGGGATACCTCATGATTACCATTTTTATATTTATATTTTCTCAGAAATTAGGGGGGCAGCTGCTCCTCCCTGCAACCCGCCATAATCCACCTCTCGTCTCGATAATACTACCCTTCTGTGGAAAAACTGTCCAAAACCTGGACAACAGAATGCAAAGAAGAGCCAAAAAAAACCTTATTTAAAGAAATACAAAGAAAATGCTGAAGGGACCTGAGATTTAATGAAAAAACATTGCAACTTTTCATGGGGAACTTATTTCTATTTTAGTGAAAGATAAGGGCATAAAGTCCAGGGGGATAAGTATGTAACTTCTGTTTATGTCGACTAATGTAATTTGTCTCCTTGGTAACTCTATGGATATTGGCGAGACTATAAACCTCATTATCGATTTTACTTGGCTTCTGATCACAACATAAGGTACTTGGGAATTTTGTGGAATTCTCAATCTAATCTCAATTTTGTGGAGTTTACTTGCGAGGATGAGTTGACATGGCTATTTTTTTATTTCAATAAACTACACCCACTGATAACAACTTAGTCTGAACAGTCATTTTAGGTTCTCTTTGCTCAGCAATACCTACATATTACTCTGTGAGAAACCTAGGTTCCTGGATTCTTTAGAATACCTAACAATAGTGACTTCTCTACCACAATATTCAATGGCTAATGATAAATATGTATATTCAATGGGAATTGATAGCAACTTCTAATGATAATTAGATATATTTTAAAACAGCAAGGGAGCCCAGCCTTATTAACATATGGGCTCACCTGGGAAATGTCCAAGGGCTCCAAGATTAAGGAAGTCCCATTCAGCCCATGAAAATATACACATATGAGTATTAGAGAGGAATTCTGGGGTCCCAGGGCATTAATTTGCCCAGGGCCATCAATTACTAGATGGGTACTATGTACATGATATGGGTACTATATTGTGATAGACACTCGTCCGCACTTTCAGGGTGGTTTGGTTCGATATGATCTCAGAGCCAAATGAGTTTTGTTTGGACGACTCAGGATGGGTAGAAGGGGGTTGGTTGAATGAGGGAATAATTCTTGGCACGTACTTCAGAATTTATTGTCCGCATCGGGTGAATCGAATTAGGAAAAAAAACTATCCTTTGAAATATTTTGGGGTTAGTAGGGACAATAATGGATTTGGAATAAGTAATTGGGGGTGAAATCCACCCTAAAGACTGCTTATGCTTCCATTGGCAATTGGGAATGGATAAGCTAGGGATTTGGAACAGAGGATGGAGGGTGGATAGAAACCCGGTGTTGGCATTAGCCTACTCTTAACGAATGGCGCCAAGGGGACCACAATTTAACGTCCCATCCGACAGACGGTGTACTGAACCATCGGTCTAATCCACATTACACCCAAGGATGGGATTTCGGAATGCTCTGAAATTCGTACACGAGAATAGAATGTGGAAGGCCAGTACACTACCTAACCACTCCAGTTACTCCTTTATTTATTATTTGCATGTTTCCGGATGATAGTCATCGTAGAAATGGGCAAAGCAAAATAATATGCAAATGGAGAACTCGTTCTTTCCACAGCCGCAACAACTGTCCTGGATTTTAGAAGGAAAGCACACGTCATTCACGCTTGCGAAAACCAGCGTCTCTGGTCAGTGATCTTTGAGGCAAACCATGCATATTTTATCATGTCGTGGAAAATTGGAGCACTCAATTGGTGATTCATTAACACATGTATTTTGATACGCCGCGTCGTGTCAGTCTTCCACTGCCAAAATGCATCCCAATCGGGGAGGGCCAGAGTTGTTGCTGCCTCGAACGTCTAGCGACAAGAGACTCTCTCTCTTGCTCCACCGGCACCGCTCACACAAGCCGGTGGCCAGGTGATTCACCTGCTGCGCCACTAGGCCAACAAAAAGACAGGCGAAAAGCTCCCCACTTCATGCCCGCATGGAAAACAAATCTTCCGTGGAGCGAGTATACTTTTATCCTCTGGGATTTTTTTATCTCTCACCACCACAAAACACTATTACACATAACGCATACATTCATTTTAACAATTTCAAATAATTCATATATCAAAACTATCTAGGATCGTACACAGGAAAGCTTGGTCTCTGTAATTCATAAAAATAGGAAAATGACATCTTTTGAGCAACGACATGCGCTGCCGTCACAACATAGCTCAAGTACAGAGTACTACATGCTGTTAGTTACAGTTGCAAAGGGTTATAATTACTACGTATGTAGTAATAAGTATGTACTTACATCTCTAAGAAATGTCACTGTCTGAGGAAAAACTTTTTGGATATGGGCAAACCTAATAGGACATTATACGGGCATTCACTCATGTTTAAACTGTTATTTGGCTAAGATTTCACAAGTCCTAAAAATATTGCATGTTACTTTGCAGAAAATAATTGTATTTTATTTTTTCATGCCATAGTACTTGATATAATAATGTATTTTATTACTTTTAGATTTGTTGTATAACGACTACTGCCCTGCAGCAGAGGAAGAGGATGATGAAGATGAAATAAAATTTCAGTACCTGCAGGAATTTAAATCAGGGGTGCAATGACTACTATCATTAAAATGATGTATTTATTTATTCAGAATTAGGTCAATAAAAGTAATTTATCCATTTCTTTCACACGATTCCTTCTTGAAGTTGATACTGCCTCATAGCCTATTTATAGGTTATTGCCTCAAAAGCAGGCTCCATACCCTCAAAAAAAACTTCCGCTGTATTTTTATGCTTCTTACTATTGAATGAATTCACAGTCAGTCTAATTTGTGTTCTTCACATCTGCAGAGTTAGGTTGTCAGAATGCATTAATTTCCAGTACTACTTGTGTTCTCAACAACATCATGCTTCGTTACTAGGAGGGGAACATATAGCACGCAGATGAAAAGTGAACATAATCATTGCCTCATCAACAGCTCATGCTCTTCAGCAGGTACTGGAATTACTTAATATTCTAGGCTAAAGAGTTCTCATGGAGCTGATGTAATTGCCTCGGTCTCTCTCTCTCTCGAGAGTGACAATTGCAGTGAAAGAAGCTCCACCTGCCATCTCATCTATTTCTTCTCTCCTACATCACAGAACTTTCACTGTCAACCTTCCTTCACTTGCTACAATAGCTTTAATCGTTAATAGCTATACAAAATCCATTATCGTAAGGTGATCTACACATTAGCTTGACAAGCCAAAGGTATATGTTTCGGGCATATGTTTCCTTTCTGATTATGAAGAACTTTTGTTCTGTGGCAATTTCTCCATATGTCATGGTCAGGTAGTTACTCCAAATTTTTACTTTTTTTAAAAAGTATATGCTTTTCACTCAATACGATGCTTCTTAAATAGTTTTTAACCTCTTCTGCTTCATAGCATGACCAACCTTTTCAAACAACAACAGCTTGAAAATTTGGTCTTCAAAATTCATCTCAAAATTGCTCAAGAGCACAGTATGCAAGGTGGTCTGGGCATTAGCCCACCTTGTATTAAGTCAATGCTTCTATCTCTCATCCATATTCTCTCATACACATCCCAATTTCTAGATCTTAAATGCATACTTCCTCAATGTGATTGAAGCAATGGCTGCATTTACTTTCTTACTCTTTAAATTCTCTCCATTCCTGAACTTAGACCTCTTTTACTGTAATATCTACAATATCCAATATCTGAGTATTAGAAAAATCATTCTCTACCATTAATGCCACCCCTATGCCCTCAACATCACCTATAATTTTCCCACTATCTTGATTTAATTCAGAACACACACACTATGAATTTAGGTGGACAATATACATGATAGGGAAACATAATAGGAAGTAATTTTGGGAAGAGTTGAATTAATTCACTTGGAGTAGGTATATTTATTGATAAAACATAAACATCACAATTTTTTTAAAATAACATTTTTAGGATGTAAGAATCAATGACAGTTAACAAGGACATCCACTTCTGTACAATTTTACATTAAGCTTAGTAACAAGCCAAAGAATAATGTACAAATCATACACAATGAGTGAAGTTTCTCTAACAGCTTATTTTTGGTCAAATTCTATGCAAAAAAAAATAAGAAACCATTTCAATTTGCAGCTTTGTTGCCAGTGCAAACAACTGCTTGCCCTAGCAATCACTTAAATTGTGAGACACATTCTCAATCTACCGTATTTGACGGCATATGAGACGCACCCGTATTTCATTAGGGCACACTCAAGAAAAGCAACTGTAAGCTTGTGGAAGGCTATCTAGGGACCACATCTTCACATATAACACCCAGGAGTGATTTTTTTAGCCCTAATTTTGTAAGAAAGGTGAGACTTAAGCTGTCAAATGCAGTAATTAAAGCAAAAAATAGAGAGCACCTTGATGTTACCAATACAAAAACTTTTATCTATTGCATGCATCAAAAGTGATGCATATGCACATAATCTTAATTTAAGTAATTTGAGCAAGGTTACCTTCAACAAATCATGAAACAGTACCACCTAAAATATATACTTTCACTCTAACTACCTAAAAACTTAGGATTAAAAATCCACTTAAAAGTATAAACAAAATATTAAAATAAATCATCACGTACACATATCACTCAAACTCATATTTAAAAATCTGTCACTGAGATTTTCTCTTCATAGAGCACATTTCTGGTAGGATCATGTTCCCTGCCAATAAATTCCTGTCAAAATCAAAAAAAAATCTCTAAAAATCAGCAGATTTCACAAGCACTGTTTGTTCAAACAGTAGCAGATGAAACCATGCCTTTTCAGCAGATAGACAAATTGTCATCATCATAATTCCCCAATAGTATGCCAATGACATTCAAAACAATAATCAAACAGCACTCCCAGAATTGTTTAATCACATGGAAATGCAACCTGGTCAACTGGTTATCACACTTGTTATTACATATTAAAAAAAAGTATATTCTCACTTCAGAATCATGCTCATAGAAATGCAAGATGAATTAAAGCCCAGAAAATGGAACTTTCCTCTGGATTTTTGCAATGGGAACATCAACTTTTGATATCAGTCAGGTACAAAACTCTCCACAAGAACTAAGCTCGAAAGGGTGAGGCGGTGATATGAGACTTCAGACATTTGAAATCCAAAGGTATGCTTGAACTGCAGTCCTGCCAGTGTATGCAAATTTTAAATTAGGAAGGGTCTCTCAAAATTCTCAAATAGCTGACACTAACAATGGGTTGACATAATGATGAATTCACTACACAGCCTAATTGGGGAGGAAGGCCACTATGATCAGTACCTCTCAGAATGTATTGTATGTAAATGTAGTGTTTCAAATAAAGACAAAAAGTTTGACTAAGGAGGCATACAGCTAAACCCAAACAGTCAATTTTCTGCAAACCAGATATTCCTTGAAAACCAAATATGGTTCAAGACAAGAACATGGTCGTCAACCCTTAATTTCACTTTATTGAGCCTAGTATTTCGTGAGCTCCACCTTAATCTGTCAAACTGACCTTAAGGTTTAAGACTATGCTTAGTATTGAAAAGCAAAAGAGATTATGACAGCTGATAATTCTCATTCACTTGACAGCAAATTCAGGGGGTTTAATAAACTTAGCACATATTTCTACCTAACTAAAACATTACAACCTAAAAAAAAATTATATTCTGATGATGGGTCCTCTTGGCCATATTTTTTTGGCAATACATGCATAAGCAATCCCATTCAGCTAACTGGACTAGAGATGAGAAAATTACCGTAATTTTCCAGTATTTTTTAGTTTTAAGCATTTAACAGCAAATGTATGGCTAAATAATAAAGCCAATAGCAATAGGAAGGGAATAACGATGTGTAAACCATACCTAATACATTAATCTATTACAATTTTTTTTTAAATTGTAAAAAGAACTACGGCAGCAACACGCAGTCTGGCTTTCTTTTGTCAAAGTATGAGGAATTTTCAAGAAGAATATACTAATGCATTACTCTTATAATGTTATAATTTAAGTAAAATATTCCAAAAATGAGTTTCATATGCCTCAATTTATAATTAAATACGTAGGAAATGTGAACTTGGAAGAAAAGAACATGTCTGGAATTTATCTGTATGAAAAATTATCTCAAACATAGGTTAATTATCTAGAAAAATACGGTAATTTACAAGGGGCGTGGCGAAAAATACCACGGTAATTTACAAAAATTATCGAGGTATTTTTCAGTGGCCCATCTCTTAACTGGACCCACTTATCATTCAGGACCAAAGTTTCCTATCTACCAATGAAGTTAGAAAAGGAAGAAAAGCATTCAATTCATTGTGATTATATCCAAGAGGCAGATATCTAATTTATTTTCCTTATCTTTCATTTTTAAAGAATTGATTACACATATCCAATGGAGTGACAAGACTTGGTATTATCTTAGGTAAGATATGCTATTTTGTCACGTTCTCAGGCAATATTCAAACTTTTATTACATATAATTAGGGTTTTCAAAAAATGCTAAGCATGCAAACTCTCTTGACTGGAAAATTTATGAAAGATAATTCAAGTGGATGTGTTTATGAAATATCTGACGCATAGCCAATGGCTGGATCCCAAAAACTCATAGTAAAAATTTCCCTAACTTTCCACCAGAGAAAATTAGACAGATTTCCCAGACTCTGGTCCAGCCAAAATCTTATTCTTAATAATAAATTTGTCGTGATGAAAATCGTAAAATAGTTTGAATTTTAAATCCTGTTTTATTATCTTTATGTTTTATATCAGATGTCAAATTTCCAGAGATAAGGACTAGAATTAATCACACATCTCCATGAATTCCTCCTCATTATCATCAAGACTTAAATATGTACTGAATATCCCAACTCATTATATGCACTTTTTTTCTTTAAAATGCATTCTAAAATTGGCTAGCATCTTAAAGGCTGAGGGTAAAGCTATCTTTTCCTGCATCCGATTTAGCATTGCCATCAAATGTGCCCATCACTCAACTTCAACATATTACTGTGTTGTGGCTGCAAGCTAAAGATATTCCCTCCACCATTCATTTGTAACTGGGATTTTATGACAAATAACTTTACTATTGTTGCTATTTTAGGAAGTTCAAAATCTCATTTTATTCCCATAAATTGCAAACATTAAGGGATATTGATAATAACTTTTTCTTCAAAAATCGAACCCAAAAACATAGCAGTGCATCTTATGAATTGGGAAATACGGCACGTATATTCAACAATTACCATAAAATCTGGACTAGGAAAGAGGACAATATGTTATGGATGCACTCCAATTGGAAGCAGGCAGTGTAATAATATTGCAGTAATGAGCAGAGCTAAAGTGATCCCTGATAAAATCAAGTATGTATATCTGTCACACTGGTCAATGAGAAATCACCTGATATTTTGGATAATTCCTCGAGGAAAATTATACAGACAGCATACACAGCCTTTCTAGATTAGTCATCAAATTTATAGCTGTGATACTGATTAATCATCTTTAACGAAACAGCAGAGATAAAAATGTAACAAATTATGGTCCTAGTAAGGTGATATACCAATATAATTAGGTATACATCTAAAGCTATAAATTAATATATGATTACTTATAATTATTAGTGTCACTGTATGTTAATGAAGCTGAACTTTTGAGTGGAAGGCATTTCGTATCTGATAGCTTTAAAGCTGACTATCAGATACAAAATGCCTTCCACTCAAAAGTTCAGCTGCATTAACATACGTAAATAGAGAAACCAGTTTTTTGTTATTAACCTGGCATTTAATGGGAAATCAAATAGTATGATTATTAGTAAAATTTAACATTATCTAAATGATAGGGGAGTAAACTAAAAAGAATTATGAATGCTCTTCATGGCCATATTATTATTTTATAGTAGAAATGTTGTACAAATAAAGATAGATGAATCAATATTGCAGCCAGAGACAAAGAGCTCTAAACATGAGCATGCACCAAAATAAATGAAGCTTGGACTAAAAGGAAGGTTGACATTAAGGTACTATATGGATGAAAACAATTTGAATTGAGGTACAATTCTAAATACATAATATCTTTTAAGACAGAAAATAGTCAAATATGTATGACTAAATTTGGAATCATTGCTTGGTTTATTAAAAATGATAGCATCAGAAATTAAATAGTGCTCGGATAGGGTTCAGGTTTAGTGCATTGGGTTCAGGTAGAACTATATTAGACAATACTTATTAAAATATGCTTTTCCAACAGTCTTATCCTAAAATCTTGGAATACATACTAGTAGAATTATTTTTTAAACATTTAGAATATTGCAGTTAGAATTTTGTTGACTTTTATCATACAAAAATGCATTCATAGTCAATGGGAACACAACCAAGTTCTTCATTTTCACAAGCTAAGGTGCTAAGATATAGCACAGTTCTGTAGGTGCAAGTAATTGAAAACATGGCTCCAAAAATATTAATTGCACAATCAGAATCTGAATTATGATTCATTTCTGATCAAGGGACATATTGCTCAAAAACCTTGACCAACCTGGTTGAAATTAGAGAAAATGTGATATACCACCATAAACACAATCTCGTAATAAAATTTACAAAAATTGGAAGTCAAGAATCAACATCCACCATGAGAATGGAGTAGTAAATTGATATTATGACCTCCTGGTCACTAGCTTTAAGATGCTTTCTGGAGACTAATTAGGAAGACTGGTTTTTTGCTCGTGGTAGAAATTTTGTCATAACCATAAGTAGATGCTAACTGTTTAAGTTCTGCACCCTTATGAATTAAATATCCAGGGGAAAGAGCCCCTCTCATCACCCAAACCATACCTCTGTTCAATTTCTGAAGTTAATGAAAATGGGCCATTTGAAATTTTCTCACCAATAAATTAGATGCTAAAGCATATGAAATTCAGTATTATATTCAAATTCAGAATTTATAAATTTAAAAAATAATGAAGATGAGGGGACAACAAAATTTATTTGGAGGATCAAGAGGAAGAACATTTTTCCTGGAACTGGCTACAGAAAACTTTTTGAGTCTCAGATGGCTGGGATGCACCTGTAAATAGCCAATATAAATCTTCCAACCATTACGAAAACCTACAGGCATGCACAAGTACTTGATGGGAGTTTTTCCTCCAAACTCTATCTTTAAAAATCTGCATTGTGATATGGTTGTATCAAGTATATCACCACTATACATAAACTACTCTTGCTGCCAAGTTTAAATGGGCTAAATATGTATGTATAACCTGCTATGTAGCTGTTTTGAGATCATATTCATAATTATTGTGAGACAGTTTAACCATAGTTTGAGAAAATCATTAATGTGGGACATTACACAAATATCAAATACAAAAAAATCAATGAGATACATGTATAAATTAGAAAATAAATACTAAACCAAACAAATGATAGAGATGCCAAGCAAAACCATTTTATCCTATACACATATACCTTTTTCAATCATTTACAACATCAGGAGTGACTGATAGGACCTAGATGACTGTGTTCATGGAGAATTTGGACTGTACTTGGCGAATAAGAGCCACAATTTATTGGTATTATACCAAGCAGTTGAACTTGCATGAATGGTCACGTGCAAGGGGATACACAAATGAGAGAAATTTACAGTGAAAAATAATTGATTGAACTGGTATCTGAACCCAAATTCTCCAAAATTGCAACAAAATATTTAATTTATTTTAAGTTAGGGTATGAAATGATGGGAAGATGAGAAAATAAACCCCTATTTTCACCTAAACTAGGATGATAAAGAATCAGGAGACAGAGAGCTGTATAGAGGACTAATATTATTGGAAAACAGGGAAAAGGAGGGGGTAGAAAGGTACCAAGATAAGAAAGGATGCAGGTGGGCGAAATTCGCAAAATTGCAGGCGTGACTGCATTATATGCTCTGAAATTGGCTATGAGGTTAACTGTGGAGTTGGCAGAGCAGAAGGACGATTTTGATAGAAAATCAGTTCCTTTAAACTGACTAGATTTTGACAATGTCCATAATTAACATTTAATATGAGCTGCTGGTTAAGAACTATCGATTTAAGCACACACAAACTTCACAGTATGATGTATGAGATCACTATCAATATGTGCTAAAGGGAAAACTCATCTTCCAATTCAAGATAATATTCTGAGTATTTCCTCTGGGAGACATTTATGAGATCCAAAAATATCTCTTCCAACGAACTACTTTTATTTCAAATGAAGATCTGACGTTAAGCTTGATTCGCCTAGTTTTCCATTTGATTAGTTTAATTAGTTTCTCCCAAAGCAATCTTCCATGCTTACCGTAAATGTTTCTCTCTTTTAATTTATCACCTTTCTCCTGCTTGACCCCATCTCGAAATCATAACACAAATTGCTAACTCTGATTTTTTTCCTATACAGTCAAAACTCTCACCATCTTACTCCTAAAAAATTCATCCCTTCCCCACCAAAGCTCTCTATTGTCTTCACACTTTAAGCTAGAGTTCATGCTCTAAATATAGGTTACTAAACTCTTCCAGTGTAACTCATTTTATCGAAAATTTACAATGGCCTATCACTTAGTTTCCAAAGAAATCTGTTGATAATACAATCAAAATCACCATAATCAAGGTTAGCCACATACTTTAATTATATAAATTAGCAAAATACCAGGATGACTACTACGACTAACAAGAGATAACGGAATACAGCACAGTACTGAGTAGAGCTGTTTATTCCGCTATGGACTAGAATAGGTAGTGGTTTTTGTGGTGCACAAAAATATTTTAGTAAATATCATAAACACTATCATAATCCATAACAAAAATATACTGTTAAGGGATGATTATTGCCAAGAAATACCATATATATTCAAGTACATATTCATATTTGTGATGAAACGCCTCATAGCAACAAGAAGACTTTGTCAGCTGTGAAAGTTGCTGACTAAGGTAAAGGCACCCCGGATGGTCTCCGCATTCATCTGGGAAAGTAATTGTTTGAGAAGTCCCTGAAAACTCCTGAAGTGCTGGAAAAGGAAGTTAAAAATCCTACTCCCAGGGTCAGTACACCAGCTCTTTCCAAAAAAGATACTGCTAGCTTAGAGAATTTCAGGTCTCTGTATAAAGGAGAAATGAGTCATCTTGATGGTTTTTGCTCACAATGGGACACCATGCTGCCGTCTGAGACTTGTCGAGAGATACAGGTAGATGTCCAAGATTGCATGCCTCAGTGGGGCAGACAAGATTGCTAATGAAAGAAAAGCTGGGTCAGTTTAACAATTTGCTGCAAAAATTCCAAATTAAGACCTTAAAGTCATCCCCAGAAATTACAGCCAGTGATCTACAAGGATTTTGGGATTGGGTCTCTATCCAGGTAAATGATGTTGATACCAAATTCAAAAGCTTAGATGCACTGAAATGGTTGGATTGCAGTGGAGGAATCAAAAGAAAATGCTGCAAAATCTGTATTTCAAAGAAGAAATGTGAACAATAGCAATGCCAAAATGAAGAAACCAGTTGCAGCAAAATCTTCTTTTAATGCAGATATAGCAGAGCAAAGGAAAAAACTAGAAGAAGCTAAAGAAGACTCTCTGCTGAAAGAGAATGGCGGTTCTGTTCAGAAAGGAAAAGCAGAAAAAAATAGGACGCCATAGCTAACTATTCCAAACACAGCTTACACTCCAACTTCTATATTAAAGGGAAGATCCAGTCGACGACTAAGTTCCAGGACACGATTAAGTTAAAAAGATCATAGCATTACACCCAGAAGATCCTCAAGGAGAGTTGGGTTTGCAGATGATACCATATGTGATGATAAGTCAAAGCTCCAAGTGGTAAAATCTCCATATGTTACTGCGGCTGATAAGGATCTCATAAGCTGGGAAAGCCCCTCAAATGATTTTCAACGTCTTGGACTGAGGTCATCTTTCAAGGTTATCCAAAGACAAGAATGTTTAATTTTTGTAATACAGCAATGTATTTTCCTCCCAAAGAATGGCACTAAGTCACATAGGGCACATTAGTTGTAGAAAGATACGGAATTTTTTTTAAATTTTTAACATACCAATACATGTGTTTTGCTTTTACACTTTTGAAATATATGTACTCATTGTTTTATTTCTCTATAGAAAATCATGTATATTTATTTCATCATCTGTTTTTTTGTCTAAATTGCCTTACTTTTTTAAATACTCAAAATGAAAGGATTTTAAGAACAAGTCGAGGTATTTCCAGTTTTTTTTACAACATAAAAAAGCCTACCTTTTACTAATATGTAGTAGCATCACTAAATTTCATGGCTTTTTTAGGTTCAATATTTAAAAATAAGGCCAACATGAAATTAAACTTTTCTCCTTTACGCAAAGGTAATTGAGAATATTCACTGAGAAATACGTTAAATTTATGCTCTGCGTTTTGTTCAAGGGTCTACGAATACCAAATACACTTGGTATATCTGGTTAGTAATGATAATCCATTCAATGTTCCCTTTCCCTATTGATTTTCGTATTTGCTTCAGATCACACTTGGGCCATTTATCTCAGAATATACATACTTTTACATACATAGGTGTATCTTTACATGCTATCCGAGAAAACAACTTGGAGGGAAATGGCATTAAGTATGGTGCATAAGAAACTCACAATTGAGATAAAACAAAAACATAACACTTTTCATCCTGAAATCTTGATCACCAGTCTTGCTTCCCAATACATGACACACCAATGACTTGCCACTAATTTAATGGATGCCGTTTTACATCTGTTTTACTTTCTGTGACAGACATAATGGAAATATCTTTCTCTTTTGGAAACTATTCAAATTGCTCGACCATGTGCTCTAATGGTAAATTACCGATTACAGATCCTTGCAAATGTCAAACACAGGCAACTTATCAGAGTCCATGTTGAGAGAAATTCTGAAGATTCACTTGTTTCTTCTCCTTCTCATCTCACTCCACTATCATTATCCTCATCGCCTGATGTAAATATATAGGAATATATTCAAAAGTACATTCGGGTGTTAATATTTTATCTAACGACACCGCAAGCATACACCTCTTGATTTGCCTCCAGGGTCACAGACTGCTGCACTGTTAACACTACGGGTGCTTTAGCAAAGCTACAAATGGTGTGGAAGATGATGATGGAGGGCATAACTGCTTCATCTCATAATAATGCAAACAAACCCATCAAGGAACATTGAGGACGTCTACACAGCCGATTATGTAACAGCTAAAAAACTTAGGATGATTTTTATGGGGAACTTAAACATTTTTTTATGTTTGCCACATTTTGTTTCAATGCACCTGCAATGGTTTACTGTTTTAATGATAAGGTTGGGGGATTAAGTATTTTTTTCATTTTGACTTACACTTGAGTCATGGATTTCATGATACATATTTTTGGCTAAAAAGAGAACTTCAACTTTACTCTAATTGAGTTAAGGTATATGGTGGTTGAAAATTGAGCACTGCATTCATTGTCTCACTGTACATAAATATATTGAGTATCCATAAAAAATCAATAACTGTACATGATTAGAAAGAGAACCTACACCTTTAAAAAGTCAATGAGTGTCCATAAAACAGAGACCTCTTTCTTAACATCAAGCAGAATCAGCTTGGTGAACTCCTAACTCTAAATTACCACAATCACATACAAACTTTCATTCAATTTCTTCTTCTTGAATAACAATCATTGTTTTTGAAGAGCCATATTTTAATTTAAAAACTGTCTATGGATGTATATTAAAATGGAGAAAGCACTTGGGTCTTCTTTTACGATGTAACTTCAAAGTCCCTGCATGAGATCAGTAAATTCAACTGCACTTGAAAGCATAACCCCAATAATGCAAAAGATCTGCAAGGAAATGCCCAGAATTTGGCAAACATGATGACGAAGATTCTGTACTTCATCAGTATCTCCTACAACAAGTCTTTATTTTGGAACAAATATTCCTTCAGGAATGATACAACATACCTCTCTCTAAGATAAGGCTTAGAATGATAATACATTTTTACAATTACTATACAGCATATTTACATAACTTATTTAGAAAAACAATACAATATCACCACTATAACTATGAAAATCATGTCCCACTCTTGATGATATCTTGAATAAAAAATATCTAGCAACAACAAAATCATTGACCTTGATGCCAATGGCAACTGGCAACTTGAGGAAAGAGGCCTGGAGATATGTTGGCAAGGCCATTTGAGAAAGGGCTGACAAATAAATTCTGGCACTGCTAGCTTAAAATATCATTTGGCTGAAGAAGTCTGCCATTAAAGAAAGAGTTTCCTATATCCACAGGGATGCTCTTGTTTTCCAAGTTCTTGCTTATCTGTGGAGGACGAGAAGGAACCTGCTCATGAGTTGTGAGACCATCCACACCTCTAATTGAGACAATTTCCAAGATTTTACACAAGAAAAATTCTACCTACAAATATTCTTAGCACTACACTATTAATGTACCATACATATTAATAAACCAAAATACATACCAAATCACGAGAGGAGCATGATGAAAAAGTCATTCTCACAACTAAGGAATTAAACATCTCCTCAAGATTACATAACCAAGTTGGAGAGTGTGTGAAAGTAAAAATAAATAATACTGAATGCACAATGCAAGCACAAAACAAGCAAATAGAGATTTGTAGTGGAATGTCAGATATGACCACTCAATTAGAAATACATTTAATTATGCTCGATAAACTGCCAATGTACATGACTATAGGCAGCATAAACCATAATTATGAAATAAAAAATAATTACTAATATATGGTACACTTAGTTCTGACCAGATATGTACTAATTTCATTTTTTATAATACTGCTGATTCCAAACTTAATTTTACATTCTGTCATTACACTCTAGGCAGTCAAATGATACAAAACATGTTTGCTGCAATACAAAAATAATACATAGGTATGTATATGATTTAATTTAAATCCATATACCTATTACAAGCATAGAGTAGAAACTCATTAATATGATGCTGACCAGGCAGGAAAATTTGCAGATACATATTTTTTTTAATGTGGTAAGAATGTCTTTCATCTACATGGAAGCTAATCACCTACCTCTTTCAAAACAGCACAATTAAGGACAATGCTTATAGAAAAATTAAAACCATATAGAAATAATAGGAACATTGGCAAAGCACCTTGATATACTTGAAGCAAGAATCACCTAGTAACCTAGTGCTAAAGGCAAACTGATTGAAAAAATATTTACAGTAAAATTATTTTCAATCTTATATTTCCTAGTCACTTCTTTGAATACCAACAAAAATTAAGAGCTTGATGCCATGCATTCCTGGCATTTTCCAATTGAAAGCTGAAGTTATTGGATCTTCAACAAGGTTAACATGAGGTAGGTACTTACTGGTATGGATTTTGAAATTTTCTAAGGAGTTAGTTCACTATTGGGAATGTGGAATTCCATCAATTAAAATATGGAAACAGAGCACTAATTGGGTGTTAATCAAAGTTAGACACACATATTTGGAGAAAAATCCACAGAAGGGAAGCTCAACAGGCTCTGATGGGAATAGAAAAGGATCCACACCCCCTGCCATCTTATCAAGAAAAAATACTCATCGAAAATGAATGTGATGTAGTGTATAAAGATTGCCAGTTTGATTATAGCAGGGATTTTTCAAAATTTCCAAGCTTAAAAAAAATTATAATAATACCTGAAATTATACCAGGGAAATTATTTGTCTAGTAACAACTGACAACTTAGGCTCATTATAAAAGAGGCAAGCTAACTTTGAGCAGCTGATAACAGAAAGCATTTTATAAGTTTTAATCATGTTGAACTCCTTTCAATCATCAATCTCTTTTCAGGAGGAAGTTTAAGAAAAACCTTTACTTTTAAGTAGGGATGAGTCGATTCCACTTTCTTTCGATTCTGATCCCGATTCTTTCAAATCGATTCCTGATTCTTGATTCTGATTCCATCGATTCTTATTCCTAATAGGTGGGTTATTGATATACCAGTAGCGAATGACTATTATTTAAATTCAACTACTGGCTGGAATAAAATAGCAAAGACAATTAAGTCCCTCAAAAAGTGTATTTAATGACAAATAGCAATTATATCCTCAGCTTATCGTCAATGTTTAAAATACAGTAAAACCTTGATTTTACGCAGTTAGAGGGACCAAAGTTAGGGCACTGTCTACAATCAAGACATTATGAAGAGGTGACAGAAATGCAAGGTCTCTAGTTATTTAGGATGTCTCTCACATTTTATTTTTTATAAAACTTGTCATATATATTATTTTGAGCTATTAATAAGGAATATTTAAACAGAATTTTTGAATATTTATGAAATCACTCATTTTGTGTGTAAGCAGTCACTTATTAGTTAGTAGCATCCCATTATAAAAAATTTGATGTACAACTGTCTCTAAAGCATTCAGATTTTCAACGTATCCCTCTGCAACCTATCTACATACTACCCCGCAAGCCACCTCAATAGGCGTGTGGCGGGGGGGTGTTAGGACACCAGCCGTTTACATATAAAAAGATAACACTCTAATGAAATTACGCCTAGCATTTATTAAAGTCCTTTATTAATTCCTTTATTAAGTCCTTTATTAAGTCCTTTAAATTAATTCCCATGCCTATCCGTTCGGCAAAATATCTCTCTTAATTTATCGTTTCTGTCGGACCTGGAATTATAGTGGGGTTCTAATATGATGTTCTCCGTGTCGCTCTTAAAGATATCTATTCTCAATTGCTCAAGCAATCTAAGCCTAGCACGCAGCCTCCGAGTCTCTAGCGGCTCCCAGCCTAATTTGTTTAACATCTGTGTAACGCTGTCTGTATGCCCGTAGCAGTTTTTGACGAATCGCGCAGCTTTCCTTTGTATTTTATTAAGTTCCCGGATTAAGTCTTTCTGCACCGGATCCCATATGCTCACTGCATATTCAAGGTGTGGCCCGACAAGTGCAAAATAGCACTCCTATGGATGTGCATAGCATAAATTGTACAAATTTCTGAAAACTTCTCTCATATCACTATGAGCAGGATGAACAAGCACTGCTTCACTGTCATCTATCATTTCACTGCCTTCCTCAAATAAATCAGAAGCTGGCAGGTTGGTACATTCTGCACTCACTGGTTCTTCATTTGTAGCAAACTCTTCATCTATCTGATTGTAGGTGAGTGGTGAAATAACTGTCATTATTGGGCAAACCTGATTGAGCTGCCCAAGTACATTAGCAAGCAGATCCTGCAGTTTCGGGGGCCTAGATGAGGTCTCTTAAGCCACATAAACTTCTGTATCGCCATATCGTGCTGATTTCCAGCAATTTTTTATGATTCCCTCTGAAACATTGTTCCATGCTTGAGCAATGCTGCTGACAGCATGGAGGATAGTCCAAGGAGCAGCTTCTGAGAGACTTTTGCCATGACAGCATGGAGGATAGTCCAAGGAGCAGCTTCTGAGAAACTTTTGCCATGATGTAAACAAAAGGGATTGAAAACTCATGCAGGGGCGGGATACCTCGCTAAAAATGTGTTTGCAGACGGTCGGCATTTATACTGCTACGATGGATTGCTGGCAGATAAAAACTACTGTTTTCACGATTCTATATGGTTAAGATAGGGCTATATCGGAAGTTATTTCAAACCTACATGATTTTAACCATATTGAAGAGATGGACGGTGGTAAATCATTCCATGAGGCAGATAGGCTGACAGTTTCTTCCCCCCTTCTTGACTCGTATTACGACTTAGACTTTATCAGCGAGAAAGAGAATGGAGTAACCCGAGAAGATCTCTCCTTCACCTTATCTGTGTTTATCTATCTTCATCCATTTTCTCTTCCACCCAGGTGGCTTCCACTCTTGGGGGGAGGGGATGGGCCTCCTTTTAGGGTGACTCCACAGGCAACACTGGGATGATGTGGCTGATGCTCGAACAAAAGGAGGGGAGCCGTTAATTCGGTTGATTTAAAACGTAAGTTTACCCTTATGGTAGGGGTGAGGTAGATTTCGAACTTCCTCGTGATTTTTCCACAACCTGAAATTATGTTGTGTAGCACCCGAGAGAGCGTTGAAGTGCATCGTTGCATCAATAGAACTAGCAACGTAGTACATCGGCACATGTGAAGAGAGAATCGGAACTCTGACCTCTTTTTACTTCCTTTTTTAGTACACATTTACTAAAGTATGAATTTTAATACTTCGGATCTAGATCCAATTTTTTTGAATGAATTAGGATCCGATTTCAGTATCCGGTAAAACATAATATCCGTGGATCTTTGGATCCGATCCGACCAACCCTAGTTGAAATGCTGATAATGCTACATAAAATCAAGATTATTTTGCTCTTAGGGACTGAAGTTATACTCCATAAAACCAAGAAACTACATAAAATCAAGTTTTTACCATTGAAATACCCTATCTTCTTGGGCAGACTTGCATATTGCTATGTAAAAACAAGAACAACGTAAAATCAAAGTGCGCAAAATCAAAGTTTTACTCTATTTATCCATCTGGAATTGATGGAATCGGAATCGTATTTAGGCGATCGATTCTTGGTACTGATTCTAAGCCTGAGAATCGGTGGAATCAAGAATCGACATTTGGAATTGACTCATCCTTACTTTTAAGACCACCTGATCATCCACAGAAACCAAAACCCCTGGCTCTCTATCCTTCATATGATCTCGCATGCCAATGCAATGATTTCAAAGAATTCCAAACACCATTCACAAGAATCCAGCTTTAGATGTGATGCTACATCATCTAACCACCATCATCTCAACAGATCCTGATTTTCCAATTAGCTCAATGCAATTGTCTTTGAAAATTTTGTTCCAGTACTTCCCACATGGCTAATTTTACAACCGAACAGTGCAGCAAACGATCCAGTCTACCATCCACCATGCTTTTTCCTAGCCCAGAACTTAAGTCGAGGTGGAAAAAGTTATGTTTTGCAAATAATTCATCCCATATAATAAGAACATTATTCCAAAGGATAATGCGAAAAAGTACTTCCATAATCCAGGGACAATGAGAAAATTAAGTAAAAAGTAAAAAAGAGAAAATTAAGTAAAAAGGGAAGAAATGAAAAATAAGGACTTGTTTTTTTTACCCTTCTCATGCTTCTATTGTCCCTCTGAAGGTCACTAACCCATTAGGGGGTCCTGCACTCTACCCAACTAATCCTCCGTCCCCCACCAACTTCCCAACCTGGCTTTGGCCCCCCTCTCCGCCCACTCCCTTTTCCCATCCCCAGCTCCCAACCCTCTTTCCAATACCCAGCCTCACTACAAGAGGTATACATACGTTGCATGAAAAATTTCTCTGAGTTTACTACAGTGGGTTCGGAATTTATGGCAGGTTTACTCCTGAAATAGGTTGAATTTCAGACCTAGCACTCCCTGAAAGCCATTTACTCTACAAGAAAGTACTGACGAGGGCTGCACTATGAATTTCGTTTAAAGCATGGGAGTCCAACTCAATGTTATTTTTCATTGCAAAAGCATGTGACGTCAATAATGTTTCATGCCTCACATCTAGGTGGCAGCTAAGGCACGCCCCAGTCGCGGCGCGCAATTCGATTTTTCGATACAAATTTCCTTAGGTACTACAAATGGTAAATGTGGTGAATACCACAATACAAAGCAAGTTATCACTGTTAAATTTTAATTTTTCCTTAAACATCAAAATCAGACTACATAGGAACACTGAAAACTATTGTTGAAGCGAGTACTGACAAATACTGAGTAAAGAACTTTTGATGAAAGTGGTTTACTAAAATGTGAAAATATTTATAATGGGAGTATTGTGAAAATATATTAAATGGCATTAACGACGATGGAAACACAATTTCTAATGATATAAAAGAAAAAAAACCTATTTAAAAAATATTAAAAAAAACTCCAGGGCAGGGAATCGAGCCTCCGACCTTGCTATTATGAAACCTGCACATTGCCACGAGGCCACCGCTCTCATATAGCAGTACCCTGTCACAGGGTTATTTGTATTTTTTCATTATGTCTGACTTAGGTTAGGAGACGACTGGTCGGTAGTACTATTCCTGCGATGGTTATAATTAAGATCGGTAGAACTGAAATGCACATCTGGGAGAAGTAAAGGGTAGTATTTCAAGTCAGCCAATTGCATTTCAAGCCCGCGAGCAACGTATGATTTGTCGAGGTTGGAGGTGGCGAGGCAGATGGGCCATGATGGTTTGAAATAATAATTTTAAAACAAAATATTAATACCTTAATGTTCACGAAATGGATTTAAATAATTCAATGAAGAAACTGTTAACATTATTTTTTGAAAGTATTACTTAATAAAGTTTTGGGTCGCGCGCCCCACTTATAGGTGGCGCTGTTAACAGGTGGAAATAAATTTGAATTCCAGTTGGACCCCCATGGTTTAAAGTATTACATGCCTTCCCCCTAAGAGGCCAAGGCTTATGAAGGGGGTATTCTCTATTACATATTCAAGTGTATTATTGCTACGTTATTCTAAGGCTTGGTTTCACCAACAGCAATAAGGCTTGATCCCCGATTGTGTAAAACTTGAGATTGAACATTATTGGAAGAGTTAAATTCTACATGAAATAAAGCAAACAGGGGATAACTTATGCTTCTTTTCTTTTTCATCATTCATATTCATCGTTAATAATGGAGAAAATCCCATAAATTTGAAACTGCCACGTTAGTCAAACAAAGGAGTGTCGCAAACGAATACACTGTCTGAATGACTGGAAAGTCCTTCAAAAAGTCTTCCCTTGTGAGGCATTTTACTTCCCTATCATTTACTCTACAGCTTCTCTGATCTCAGAGCAGCACCAATTAACTTGAGGACATGACTTCAGGGTTCTCACTACACTACATGATAATATTATTGACTGGCAACCAAGATTTTTTACTGAAAGCAGCCATGAATCTCCCAGTAAGCTATTTTCCCTTGACACAAAAAAGTAAACAAGAGTCAGCATTCTTAGAGAATATTTGAGGACTTCTCAGATAAAAGTTAAGTCTTAACTCGACCAGTCTGAGGGCATCCTCACTACATAGTTATCTCAGAGATCTCGAGATGGTGGTGCTACAAGGAGGCCATTACAATTGTTACAAGTAGTGTGAAATTCATGGAATATGGATTCATCAAAACTGAAGAAATCTAGGGTATGTATATCTTTGAATAATAAATTAGAGATGATTAATGAAATTGAAGTAACGAAATTAGATAGACAATAGTTGCAAAAAAATGTAGAGTTTCTCTATCAACACTCCCCACCATTCTCTCTAACCATGAAAAAATTCAAGTGAAAGTGTGAGAAGGAATGTCGCTGAAAGGGAAGACCCTGCATGGGGCTAAATTTGCTGACATTGAAAATTATGTGTACACTTTTTGAAGTGTAAACTTCTATAGGTGCCCCATTCACAGAAAATTCTGCAGGCAGTAAATTGGATTCTGGGCATCATGCTCTTTTTCTCATGTCACGCTTAGCATGCCAAATGTAAACTCAAGAGAACACTCTCTCTGTAACAGATTAAGAAGGTGTAGTGGTTAGAGTCGTCGTCCCACATACCGAAGGTCCCTAGGATTCTTTCGAGTGGTGGAGTTTTTTTTATATATAATATTTATCAGAATATCGCCATAGAAGTTTACACTTCTCCCATGTGGTCAAAAGCACACCAATTCTTTTTTTTTACAAATGTCATCGAGAAAACCTACCCATCAGTGGCCCTATTTAACATCAGAAAGTGGAAATAATTTCCCTTGAAGAAAACGCCAAAGATTTCACAGCTTCAGGAGGTTGGCCGACAAAGTTTAAAGCATGTTTCAACATAACTTGCCCGAAGATTTGTGGTGAAGAAGTTGCTGTCGAGAATGACGTTGCTACAGAATGGCATATGGAAAATGATTCCCTTATCAATGAATAAAGCCCTTATAACCACTTTAATTTTAATGAGACTGGGCTCTTCTATTATACTCTTCCCTAAACAACTTTTGCATTGAAAGGAGAGTGATGCCATGGAGGAAGGAAAAGCAAAATGAGCATGATGGTGGGTCTTTGCGTAAGCCAGATGGGTACAGACAAGATAAAATTAATTTTTATCAGGAAGCATCAGACCTCGGTGCCCAAAAAATGCCACACAGAAAAACCTTCCCGCTTTCTACGATTATAACAAGAACGGTTGGATTAGCAGAGAAATTTTCCATAAAACTCTCGTTCGATTGCAAAGAAGAATGGTGGGAGAAAAAAGGAAGATTCTCCTACTGCTGGACAAAAAAGCTCCCAAAAATATCTTGACAACCTTCATTTACCAAACATAGGAATTGTCTTTCTTCCTCCGCACACTAGAAGTAACGCTCAATCATTGGATAAGGGGATTATTCAAAACTTTAAAGTTATGCACCAGAGGAGAATTATACATTGCATACTACCTACGCTGGATCAGTAAGTACACATTTTTTTGCACTTTCCAGTCAGCCACGTGGTCTATACTATTGTTATTTCAGTTCTTGAATAAAATTAATCTTTTTATTTGTGGGAAGAAATGGGGAAAACGAGTCAGGTAATTCCAAAATGGACCATATTGCATGTAATTCATGCTGTAGGAGAGTCTTGGAAGGAGATGTCTTCCCAGACAATTGGGGAACTGCTGAAGAGCGGCAGGATTCCCTTTGGCCACAACTAATGTAGACATTTCTGAGGTCAGACAGTAATAAAACTCAAAACTAATCACAATGTCCAATTAAAGTCTATACATAGTTGCAAATATTTATGCACAATTCTTATTTTCAGGGGTTGGAGGACATATTCATTGTTCAGGAAAGGGGTTTATCAAGTGATTTCAGAGAAAAATATGTCATTTCAATAGATTGCCCCCAGAGGTTAAAGATGTGTGTGTGCCGAAATTTAAAGAAGTTCTCTGTAACTGGTTAACAAAAAAAGAATTTTACTCTGTAAATGAGTTTTTTGACTGTGAACTTGTGTTATCCTTCGTAGATGTATAATCTTTTGTCTCGCCATATGTATTTTGAGTATTTGTGTATTTACTTGTTTTATATAAACTATTTGTATATGTAATTTAAATCACTTAACTTATGTATTTCTTATGTATATGACGAAGACTATTGCAAATCCAATTTGTTTAATGTCAAATAAAATTATTATTATTATTATTATATTGCTCGTGTTATCATATCACCATAAAAAACGGACTATATTTCAATATATGATGATCTCCAACGATAGATACGAAGACAAGAAGAAATGGAAGAAGCTGTAGTAGGGCCCAATCGAAAAAGCAGCAAAAAGGTGAAAAATGTGTTCTTGCTCAACCTAAAAAACATGATGTTATGCTTGCCCTAGTCACTCTTGATAATTTTCAGATGTGTAATAATGTTGACTCTCAATTCAATTTTCATTTGACAAAAATTGAAGCCCTTGTAGAAGAGATGATGGAGCAAAACAAAGATCAAAAATGATTTACAAATTTTTAAAATAGTGTCTTAACCTTTCGGTGTGCAAAAAAACCTCATGTTTAATTTCGACAATAAAAAGCACTTTAACAGCTGAATTTTTTCCTTTCTTGAATGTTATTTACCCCTTTTATAATTTCCAATAGTCACTTATAGCCCTTTAAGCCTCTCCATGAGTTTGCATACTGGGGCCCTATTCGAGGTATTTAAATAAAAAAACACATATTTTGTCTATGCACAAACAATAATTCATAATGTCACTAATTGCAAAGGTAAAATTCTGAAAACTTAATATATTAAAAAAAAGGGGTTAGTTTTATACTTTAAAATATTTACTATGTCTTATTCAAAGTTTTAACTTTCACATTCTCCACCAATTTACCAAGTACTTTAAAATCTAACTTTATAGCGATAAAGCTCAAAACATTCATCCAAACATAGGCCTAAATTACAGTCAGGGCACAAGCACACAGTGTCCCTTATTCTTTCTTTAGCTGAGCACATATGGAATCTTTATTGAGGTATGGACTTCTTCCTGGTCAGCAGGATTTTTTCAATGAAGTGCCACAAAACTAAGCAGGCATAATTATTGTCCAAGCAAATTTTCCATGGAATTAATCACCAGACTTGCGCCGATTAGGACAAGGAATGGTGCAAGCGTGATTTTCTAATCAGACATTAGAATACGTTGGATTTTATACCTTTGCTCCTAATTTGATCATTAATCACACCTACATATCTGAAATCATTCCAGAGCACGGCTATTACACATAAAGATTGAACAGACAATAAAAATAGCAAAGGAATATTTTTTGCAATGTTTCTAAAAAAACATTGATATGAAGTTTGATATTATGGACCGCCAATTTTTCGGTCCCATGAACTTCCAAACAGTGAGTCTACTGTAATTATAGGTATAACACAAAATTATTCAGGCCTTCATTTTTAAATCACATAATCCCTCTGAATTCTTCAAGTCTATTGACTGTCCCAGTGCCTTCCTCTTTCCCCTATATCCTTTACTCATTGTTGTAACCTTGCCAACGTATAATTACACTAAACTCCCAAATGCTTAGCCATCCCTATTTCTGGTCAAAACTCCTCCAACTTCCCCTCTTTCCCAGCACTCAGAGTATAAAAGATATGCCAGAATACATTATTGTGGACCTCTTGAGAATGATGAGTTGTACTTGTTGAAACTGGCTGTGGCTAATATTAAGTGAGTAACACTAAAAAGTGGTTTCTCTCATTTGTCAGTCTCACTAGTATGATGTTTGGTACTAATGAGTTTCTACCGTTCCACCCCACTTGTAATAATATACCAGAAGCTTAAAAGCTTTGTACTTTTCAGGCCCTTCATTTTAATTCGAAATGTCAGTTTATTGGTAGATTTAGCAAAAAATGACAGGTTAGCCTATGCATTTGACTATGCCGGCTATGCAGACATCAGCAGAAACATATCTGGTCAGTCCTAATTATGAACACCCATTAATAGTCTCCATCATATGAAATCCCTAAGCACAGCAGCTCTAGAGATCATAAAAATTGTGGTTTACAAAGGCCAACCAGGACAATTCGTAAAAAATTAGTAAAATTTAGAATTATTAATCCTCTTTCTGAAGCCCTTGAATCTTGCTAAAGCAGCCCAGCTGGCTTGTCAGTCTTGCTGTGTTCAATTACATCGGAGATTTAACAGATTACACCCAAATTGATCATAAAATAGTATGATGTGTGTACATATGTACATCAACTAAAGTTAAGTCATTTAGAATTTTTTTCAACAATTACTAGATCATAAAAAACCAATTCAATTTCTGTTGCCGAAGATTTACACAGGTGTTTAAAAAAAAACCTGTGAACACAGGGAAAGTACGTCATGATATGTTAATTATTTCAGCAATTTTATTTCAATGAATACCTATCTAGCAAGATTTATACATCTAATGTAGATCTTATTTATACCACTTAAGGGTTTAACCACAAAAACAAGTAAATAATTATTGCTAAGATAATAAGTTAACAATGAAAAGTCTGAAATATTAAAAAAGTATAGCATATGGCATACACAAATCATTTCATTTTGCATGAAAGCCATTAAAAAATTTTAAAAGAATAAAATAATTTTTTTAATAGTCCAGCCTCATTCAAAGAAAGAGATATATGTATTCTAATGAATCCTAACACAATTTAAATCTATAAGTAGCACATGAGACCAATGAAACAAAAAAGATGGAATCATGTTCCATCCACCACAGGAGGTCATTAGAAAAAGCAACAAAAAATCTCGATATTTTAAAATATTTTAAATTGTTTCTGTTAACTATATAGTAACCAATATTAACATCGAATGCTATTAGTATTCAAATTATGCACTACCACTTCAAATAAAAATTTTCACTTTCATGTGTAATGGACCGCATCCGTTATCTCCGTTTTCCCCTACCCTTCCCTTAGTACCTATCTATCTATCACACTGCAAAACCACCCTTTATGCAGATGATACATCTGCCATTGTTACAGCTGATTCACTAAATAATTTAATTGAATACACAAACACCAACACACGAAATGCAGCAATGGTGCAAAAGTAGCAATCTAGTAATAAACAAAGAAAAAAAACAGCTCATTCAATTTACTAGTAAAAACAACAAAAAATTAACCTTTTAACAGATAACAATGTTACTAGCTAAAACAAGACAACTGCCATTAAGTTCTTGGGCCTCCAATAACAGAAAACCTAGACTGGTCTCCCCATGTTCTTGAAATTGTGAAAAAAGTGTTTGTTGGTATCTTCATGATTAGAAAGCTAGCTCCTGTTGTAACCATTGACATTCTAAAAATGATATACAGTAAAACCTCTCTTTTACACTTTTGACGGGGATGAAGGAAAAAAGTATAAATCGCGGGAAAATGTAAATCGAGGGTAATCGTAATTTGTAGGAAATAGAAGCAAAATCATAGCCTAATGTTAAATAATTTTATTTTAATTAACAGGTGATGTTTATTATATGATGGGTCACCAAATAGGCATAAATAAATTAATAAACAAAAGTTAACAAAAAATAAACTTATTCTCATATTTTAACTGAACTTGATTTGAGGTGGTGTCTACCTACATATATTTATCTTTGCATCAAGGGCATACATTTGTTCTTCAACAATAGTCTATGTCATCCATGCCTTTGTGTTGGCTGCATAGGTTGTAGCCAAGGTCTTTCTTAATGTTTTTAAAGCAACGTGGATTTATGGAATTTTCAAAAACAAAGGGCTTCAGTCTCTCACTGCCATCTGGATTAGCTCCTGATAAAACAGTAAGGCGACCTTTGCTGAGCTTGGCCCCATGACAAGGGTCCCCTTTGAAGTCTATAGGGTCTTGTGTGGCATTATTTAAAAAAAAGACCTTTCTCGTCCACATAAAAAATGTCTTTAAGCGTATAGGCATAGCCATCAACATAATTATGCAAAGTTGTGCACTTCCAGTGAGAAACTGTTTCAGGATCCATGTAGAGTACCTACACTGTTAGGTTCACCAAAAATTATTTTATAGACAATATTTATATCGCCTTTTGAAACGCTGTAAACATCCATTTGATTCTTTAAAGACATCAGTGCGCCGAGCGCCTCTAGCAGCGGTTATGCGGCCTTATTTCGGGGGAAGATTTAAACAATGTCTTCAATATTTCTTCAAGTTCATCGTACTTGGAGTATTTAATGTAATTACGCCTTTTACCAATAGGGCCGTAGTCCTTAGCACTTTTCTCTATACATTTACGGGTTTTTACAGTTGTGTTCCACGTTGAACCTGGTACATCACGTTCTTCGGTCAGGGACACGCGAGTGCCCGTATTAGAGTCAATTCTCTTTGCAAAATGTTGATTTTTTTCTTCCAATGATAACGATTATCTCGCACGCTTGTTTGCCATTTTAAATTACGTTTCCTCACGATTGCCGTAAGTAATTGCACATTAAATAAAACTAAAGGTGAAGTAACTAAAAACCTAAAAACACAAGATGAATGGCATTAGTGCGGGAGTTACGAGAAATAAGAAAAAGATCGCTGCGAAGTATGAGAACAAGAGTTAACATACGTTTTAACTTTTCGCCACAATGACAGCAATAGTTGGCCAAATAATATCTAATTAAATATATTTATGGCATCCGCTACAATTTAAATGTACTGTTTAAACAGCTAGTACGGCCAGGGAAGATAATTCTATTCCCTGGTATGGCTCATTAGTACCAATTCGAGAATCCCGATCGCAAGCATTACAATATCCGGCATAAATACTTTTGAGCAATGCTATCGATGTAATGTGCTACCATCAAACAAATAATTGTTTTTTTAAAGAAAACCAAATAAATCAGCATTCATTCGTCATGGTTAAGCATGTATTTTATCCACATTTAACATTAATCACGCTCGAAGGGCCGCCAGTTGAAGTGCGCCAGCCGCCATCTTTCTTGCCTTCAAATGTCGTAAATGGCGGGTTTTGAAAGTGTAAATAGCGGGATGAAAATACATTATAATGATGCAAACATTTTTGGGACCGGGAGAAAATGTTGTAAATCACGGGAAAACGTAAATTCCGGGGACGTAAAAGCGGGGTTTTACTGTATTATGCCAAAATGCATTCATATATTTCGTATGGAATTATGTTCTGGGGTAATTCAAGCATAACTAGTAAATCCTTCTCTGTCCAGAAACAAGTGGTTAAAGCCATGTTTCAAGTCCCTATGCATACTCCTGGAAAACCACTTTTCACTGAAGCAAATATACTAACATTGCCCTCTATTTACATCTTGTCATGTGTTTGCTTTGTTAAAGAAAATCCTGATAAATTCCCAATAAACTCTGTATATCATGACTACTCCACCATACCATATATTATAACAATAGCATACATGCCACGCAGTTTTCATTCTCCCTTTTTGCAAAAGGCATCTATCACTCAGCCCCAATACTGAACAATAAATTGCCATACTACTTTAAAACCATTACCTCTCCAGTGATTTTCAAAAGGAGAGTCAAAGAATTCCTAATGAAGAAATGCTACTATGATGTAAGAGAATTTCAAAGTGATGGTTCTTGCGCAACTTTGTACAGTAAAACCCCCATACAACGAACACTCATACAGCGAAATTTTAAGGAAAACTCCCTATTTCGAAGTCATTGGCCCGGTCCCGGACCCTTCCAATGGACAATGCACGCAAAAAAACCTCCCGTAACGAACCTCGCTAACTATGAAAACTCCGTACATCGAAGTCTGCGCTTGGGCCCAAAACATGAAAAATGCCCCTCTAGAACGAATTATCAAGAAAAAAAAACATAGCATTCTTCATTTCCAGGTAATTTTTCCATAGACATTTACGTATTGAGCAGGAAGTAGAACCGCAGCGGAGAGTACCGCGTCTTAACCCTTCCGCTCCGGGCTTCGAAAATGTTTACATCCGAGACCTACAGAGCAGAGGGCATGAAGGAAACTTGACGCTCTGGCTCCGTGAAGGCTCGTTTACACGTATCTTATGGTGGGAACCAACAACTCTGATGGTTCCCACAATAAGAAACGTGTAAGGGAAGCCAAAGCTCCGCGTTAGCTGAGCCGGGTGATAGTTGGGTGGATGAGTAATGCACCAAGAGGGGAGGGGGGAATACCAGTCAATACCAGCCGGCCAGCCGTAACCCAATACAGAAAGATACTCTGAAAAGATCAGATCAGGGGGGCTATTCTCCACTCTCACTCATCCACCCCACCTCATTTGCAAAGGTGCAGGTAGTTAGGTTGGAGCTCAATTTTCCCTTTTTAAATCGTATCAGATTACTTTCCCGTATTGGGTTAATTACCTTTCGGTATCGGATTTAATTTATGGAGAGGCTGGTGGACGGTTATCGTAAGACCGTCCACCTGCCTGTGTTCATTCCCGTTGGCGATAAATTTTTTCTTGCTTATTTTCGTTGTTTTTCCTTCCTGGAATTCTATGTTAAAATCTAATTTTTACTTTTCTATTCAAAGTTTTTTTTTAACGAGTGGAAATAATTTTTTTCGCGAATACCATTGGGCTTATTTTTTTTCTTTCCCGCGAAGTCAACGTAATTTCTTCGTTTCCCCATTCTTTCACCATGCAAACTTCATTTGTTCCTTCATTTGCAAGACCTCCTGTTGATATTATAATTATACAATAGTCTAAATAATTGTTACATCATTATTTATAAGACCCACGATCAAAGATCCCCGTTTTCCTGTTTTGTTGTGCATTGAAAAAAGGAGGGGAAAATGCGATCGGCTTATCTACTAATTTCTGTAATCGAATCACCATTTCACGATCTAAAGACGTACAAATAAATACATTGTAATAAGGCTCGTCGAGAAAGGCTCGTGTTTTAAATGGCGAGAGTGACCACTTTCAGAAAATTTTCATCAAATCAAGTTTGCGTGGTGAAAGAATGGGGAAACAAAGAAATTTTGCGGGAAAGAAAAAAAATAAGCCCTATGGTATTTGCAAAAAAAACATTTCCACTCATTAAAAAAAAACTTAGAATAGAAAAGTAAAAATTAGATTTTAACAAGGAAAAACAAAGAAAGTAAGTATGAAAAATTTGTCGCCGACGGGAATCGAACATGGTCCCTCCGCACCGCAGCCCCGTACGCTAATCAATGGACCACGCCCTTGATGCCGGAGGCTGATAAATAGGGATTTTATAACATCTATAAATGTTTAAACACCTTTTTTGTTTAAACTATTGGATTTATACGCCCATATGTGGATATGTAGGCTGATAAATAGGGATTTTATAACATCTATAAATGTTTAAACGCCTTTTTTGTTTAAACTATTGGATTTATACGCCCATATGTGGGGTGATTCGTGAAAAGCATCCGGAGTTCTATATGCATACGTATTTTCATTGAGATCTGCGACCCGTTTATCGGACACTCCCCATGTTAGGAGGGCAAAGTATTCAAAACTTCATTGGTTGGTGCTCAACCAATGAGAGCCAATTTTTATCTACTCTGTCCCCATCCCAAAGGAAAATCTGGAGTAACCTCTCTACTCTATCCAAATATTGCTATTGCCGTCTTAACCTTGATTGATGTGGTCTGTTAACCGGCAAGTGCTGTGTTTGCTCGAGATCGCCCTAATATTTGCTCGATTGCTAGAGGATACCTTTTTTTCCCAGAAATCGCAGCCGAAAATGAGGGTGCGCCTCTTACACGATTTTTTTATCTGCCAGCCTTCGAGCATCGGTCACGATATGAGCGGTGGGCTGCAGAGTAGTATTGTGGCAGGCGGTAGTGGCCACGAAACGAGCAGTGATTCGACCTAAGATAAGTTCAGAATCAGAAATGGCAGTACATACTGTCGTTCTCGAAGTTCAAGACTGTCGAAGACAGAACGTTCTCGGCCGACATTTTGCCACAGAATGAGAAGAACGGCACAAGGAAAATTTAATATCTGGGATTGGCGGCGAGCGGCACCTATACCACTCACGTCTATCATGGCTGGGTTCGAGTGTGTTCCATGTCAAATATTAGGAACATAAAACTCAGTGTTGCCACTCTATCGCTCGCCTACAGCCGCGCCGCAGGTATCGTGGCCGAGGCAAGTCTCTGGAGAGCTGAGTGACCTTGGTGCTTAGCGTGAGTCATCAAGGGGAGGGTATCATTCGCTCGCTTGTTTACGGGGGACGCAGTTGCCAAATAACTTTAAAAACTTGTTGTTTGACAAGGCAAGGGTGTGGGGTGCAATTGGGGGACAGCGATTGGCCGCGCGACAAGTGCAAGCACTGGAATTTTCCACCCCTCTAACTTTCTCATTTTCTGTCACCGGACAACTTTGAGTGACTCAACTGTATGCACCTGCCTTAAGCATAACTGAGAGAATTCTGTGAATATTAACATTTGTGCATGCGTCAACATAGGTCAGTGTTGTTCCAAAATGAACAAGGGCAAAAAGTTGTGGTCTTTCACGGTAGTTGAAAAAATTGAAGTGCTTTAAGTCATTAAAGACGCTGAGGATGTAGGAAACCGCGCTGCCGGACTAAGGCATGATGTGCCGGAATCGTGCATTAGAAGATGGAGAAAGGATAAGGTTGCACTATTCCATAGCAATAGGGACAGAAGGTCTTTTCGGGGAGAATCTACGAGCTGTGACAGGACATGCGCGCGCGTGCCACCATACTGCGACGCCCGTCTCACTAGTAAGTCAGCCATTTTTATGTACCTAAATCATGAATTTTTTTTATTTTGTCATTCATTGAAGATTTTTGTTGGACCATATTGAAATATTAACTGCTTTAAATTCCATAGACAGTTATGATTTCTTTCAAAGTTTGACTTTTTTCAAGTTTTGATGTCGTATCTACGCCTTATCGTTCGTTTTTTACTCGGCTGACGCTTGGGTATTTGCATTTAACGTGTTTGCATTCCCACTCGTCATCGTTTACAGCAAAATATAATTTGTAAAAGTAAACCACGTTTTAAAAGGCGACTTACAGCGACTATGACTTGTGCATTAGGAAAACGGTGGGGGGATTCGGATTTATAAATCATAGCTCGGTGCGACTGTCCGCACTTACCAACTAAACACGAATTGTAGCGAGGTCGGATTTGTTTTGTTTTAATGAATATCAATTATTCCACACATTCCAAAGGACAATAAACAATGCAAGCATTCTAGGGCCTAGGCTACAAGTGAATACTTGCCTCCGAGGTCCATACATGCCTATGAAAAATGCCGCGTAAATTATAAGAGAATATCGCAAGCGGCTTTGATAATGGCCGAAAATTCGAAGTTAGTCCCGCAACACCTCGCAATAGGAGGAAAAAAAGCCCCAAAATGTTTTCTTTAACTTCGACGCATAAAAAGAGGGGTGCGACTCTTATACGCGTTAACGGCATCGTCAATGCATTATCATCTGAGATTGCCATTGTGACCTCAGTGCATTGCCGACTGCCAAGTTTTTACTCGTGGTAACTAACTCGCCCCACCTAACTTCCATCGTCGTTTATCGATATCTAGTATATTCTGGTCACGAACATAAATATTTACCGGTATTTCAATGGGATTCCAACAGTGCGTTTTATTTCTTAAGTCTAAATGGGAATATGTGCTCTTTCAAGCAAAATTGCTGCATAAAACTGCCAATTGATATCGACTTAAATTATTGCACTCTAAGAATAATATCTTCTAGATACTCAGAAAAATTATGGAGCACTTTGATATATGTAATCCTTATGCGTTAATTTTGGCGCTCCTTTACTTTCAGACCGTAACTAAAGTAAGCGATGAGGCGTAGAGAAGAATCGACGAAAAAAACAATAATTTCAATTAGAAATACGCAGATTGAAAATAACGCGGTGATAGCCACGGTACTTGATGGTAAATTTTAAAAATTGTTTATCATCACTCTAGGAAAGGTTTTAATGGTGAATAAAGCAAGATTGAGATATTCACTCGACTTGCATCGTAAAGCACGCGGAACACTTGGATGTCCCTGTGGAGACGCAACCCGCACACCACCTCCATACATCGAAAACCCACTACATCGAAGTCATTTCTCCGGTCCCTACAAATTCGTTGTATGGGGGTTTTACTGTATATATATGTTCATTTTAACATTGTAATTTCTGTGTGTATATGTCCTGTCCTAAATTCTTGACGAAACCATGCATGTAATTGCTAATGGTGTAATAAAAAAAATTATAATAAATATAAAAAATAATATATATAATAAATATAATATTAATATTATAATACCCATCTTGGCTTGCGAGGGTTGGGGGTGTGAATTAATGGAAAGAATGAATGGTGTGTGAGTGTGACATCCAAGGCAGTATATAGTGGAACGAGGTGATGTACAGTTCTGTTCAAAAAAATCTTACCACCGAAAATTTCTAAGTCCCCAGTTTTTGATGATTTGGCATCGTGGCTGAACCACGCCCCCCTGTGACGGAGAACAACAAACGTTCCAAGCGGAACAAGAGCCCTCCCTCATCGTAGCTGGGGGAGTTGAACCATCCACGGAAGGAAAATTTTGACCTGGGAAAAGGATTATTTCCGAGGGGAGGGGTAAGGTTTCTTTTTTGTGATGTGTGAGTAAGAAGAAAAGGGAGATGTGCGGGGGAGCAATAAACTCTCCGAGTGAATGGCGGCCCTCCTTCCGAACTCGCTTGCCGAGAGGGAACCTCCACCCGAATGACGATTTTGACCTGCTAAGGGATTTCTGAGGAGATGGGTTGGATTTCGGACTTCTGTTTGGTTAGGCGTGAGCGAAAATGAGTAGATGAACGATCGGTGTGTCGGCCAAAGTCACCAGATATCTCTCGTAATAGAAAGCTACCATGTAGAAGCCAGGACTCAAATATCCATTGAAAGTCTTTATCAGAGTACGGGGAATAATTCCGCTGCAAATGACATATCTTCCATTATTTTTCCTCCAGAAAAGGCTATTACCGCGAATCGTCGCTCGAAGAGATTGAATCGTGTCCCCGGAGCTCCTTTAGTTTCTTATAAGTATTTTTCATTTATACGCGTATTCATTGACGTAGAAACTTGTCAAAAGTTTGACGTATTTTCGCAATCGCTGTCTGGAATTATATGGCTGCGCTTCTTTGGTTTGAATTTTTTCCATCGATAATAAATAAGAATCAGTATGCATGTCAATTTTCTTAGGATGCAAATAGACCAATGTCATTTAATTATAATGCTGGAATGCCGTGGAAACCAGCTAGGAAATAAGCTCAAAGCCTGCCTTCATTCAACTATTACTAACTGAATAAAAATGGATGGTTGCTACGCACTGACGAATCGTCATACGGATTCAGCATTTACTTGATTGGTCTGCGGTAGTTTTACCCACCTTTTTATATCAACTAACCACTTTATGCAGTAAAAAGGTCACGACTTAAAAAAATAAATAAAGGAAACGTCCTAAACGTTAAAGTCGCCCGAACCGCCGTCCCATATCCAACCGCCGTCAACCAGCATCAGCTGAAAAGACAGGAAGATGCGCACGCGCGCAGTGAAATGTGCCAGCCTGCCTTCACAATACCCCATTTCCTTATAGCATACGTAATTTTTATAGAACAATACATTGAATAATCACAACTAACAGCATGAAATAAGTTAAAAAAGGATGGCAAAAAATGCGTCAAATAATGAATACTAACTCTGCCTGAGTAAATTTCCCCAAACTTAATTCCAGAAACAGTAAATGATTGCAAGGAAAAAACTGAACCTATATCGGGTAAAATGACAAGAATTAATTATGGCATCTTGGAAATGATATGGTTTCGTTTTTATTGTTTAAATTTATTTAAATTTGCGAGCGTATTCATTAACGTTAATAATTATCGCAATTTCGACTTAATTGTGTTATCTCATATATTTGTGGCAGTGCAATCCCTTTTGTATTTGAACTTTCGTAAATTGTTTTTAGTCATTTACTTCTTTTCGGAATTTTGTTTAATTTTTCCTTATGGCTGCTAATTCTTTCCGAAAGTAAGCCAGGAAACGCATGCGTCTTTCAGAAGAGCGCTTACAACTTTTTCTTTGATTTAACTAGGTGCGTAGATAAATTTGCTGTGGGTGGAATTACAATACACAACTAGCTACAAGAATGTGCGATATTAACAATAAAAGAATAATAGTTTGGATAAGGGATTTAAAACTGGATCACTCAAATTCGCTCTGTAGTAACCCATAATGTCAGGCTCAAATTTTAGCGCACACCTATCTTCGCAAAGTATTCTGGGAAAGAGAATTTCAGGGGTGATGTATTTATGCGCAAACTATTACTAATTAATGTTATAATTTTAAAGTAGTGAGCTTTCTAAAGTATCCAATATCATATCAAGTTCTTTCGCTATGCTGGGAACTATATGTCTGCGCTTTTTTGATTTTCCATGTTTTTCTCGAGAGGCAAGGGAAGCCGTATCCACTTCAAATATCTTCGGATGTAAGTTGCTCGATACTATTTTATTCCAATATTGGAATGCCTAGGAAAAAAAAACTTTCAATCCACTCAATCATGAACTTCAGCCAGTACTCAATTATTGTTTCGCGTTGGATATGGATTAAATTTCCTTGTTACCATTAAAGTAACATGATGCAAATAATTTCTTCTTTCATCCCTCTCAAATGCCTCTTTCAATCTACTCTGTTCTGTGTGTATAATTTTTGCTACTCAGTTAGTGAGTTAACTGTATTAGCGAAGATCTTTGCATAGAGGCACCACCCCTTTGGTCCTTCTAATCTTTCCTGAGAGAGCAATAAACATTCCTTACCAAAGGAAACCCCTTCCACCACCCTCGCTTGAAGAAAGGCCCGAAACTGCCAAAAAGTGACAATGGAAGGGAGCAGCGGCTTCTTATTCTACTATGAGCGAAGAAGCAATGTTGTGGTCGGTCAAGCTGTATCCGCACATTATGTGGATGCGTGGAAGCGGCCCATACATGTGAAAACTTACATGATCTCTCGTTCACAGCAGCTGGGAAGTGCGGAAACGAAAACGAAAGTCCCCCTTACTCGTTTCATTTTTTATTAACTTCCTACTCGTATTAATTATCGTTATTAGCTTACAACAGGTTGATCAAAAATATATAGCATTTATATTTTCTTTGTCTGGGAGTCCTTGCGGTATCAAAACTCCTATTACTTTCAAAACGTCGTAATTAATTCTGCACGTATTACAGGACATTGGTTCAATTTTCTATACTTCGCCATAAAATATGTGCTGCTTAGGTAATAAGGTTAGGAAAAAAGCCACAAAACGCATAGTATAAAGTGCTATTTCGAATGTTTTTCTATGAATCTCGCATGAGAAAAATCTGACCTATGGCGAATAGAAAACGCAGTAATGGCGGTGAAGCAAGAGGGTGACGAATTGAACCTGATACAACCACTAAGATCAGCCAGCTCAAGTCATTCATATGCGGTATAATGTCATTAGTGAACACATAATATACGCGTATTTGGAGTTCTTCATTGGATAATAAAACGACTGAATTCACAAGAAGGATGACATGAGTGCGAAAGGTGCATTTTTCAATCTGCACGTCCTTCTTTCTGAGCCGCGAATTATCACGAAATTATTTGCTAAAAGAATTTGAAATTAAAAGCTCATCGTTTTAAAATTAAACAATTGTTTGCGCAGAAATACATCGTCCATAGAAAATGTTTTCCCTTAATGCTTTGCAAGGACAGTTGTGCGCTCAAATTCGAGCCTGACATTATCGGTTACTTCAGAGCAAAATTGAGTGATCAAGTTTCGATCCACAATATATATCACCATTTCAAATATAATATAGATTGCGATATCACAAGGACTTCCAGGTAACGAAAATGCGTCAAACATTTGAATTTTTTTTTACATTAATGAATACGCGTATAAATTAAAATGCTCATAAGAAACTAAAGGAACTCCGGTGATTGAGACCTAAGATTGGCTTTTGTTTTCCGTGGCTGCTTGCATCTGTCGTGTGCGAGGGATCTTGGCGCGCCTGAACTTCGCAGATCTCAGTCTTCCTTCTTACTCACACATCACAGCAAAAGAAACCCTAACCCTCCCCTCGAAAATAATCCTTTTCGCTGGTCAAAATTTTCCTTCTGGGGGTGGTTCAACCCGCCCAGTTACGGGCAGGAAGGGCCGCTTGGAGAGGTTAATGCTCTCTGAGGGGGGCGTGGTTCTGCCATGTTGCCACTTAGTCATAAAAATCGGACTTAGAAATATTCAGCGGTAAGATTTTTTTGAACAGAACTGTACTGAAATCTCAAGTGTTGTGCTTCGGCATGGAGGGGCTATTTGATTGGCTGTTGTAGGAAAAGTGCAATTGACGTCAGAGCCCCTTCCATGCTGTTTCCCACAGGTGACGCTGGTAAGGTATGTGCGTCCCTTGTGGGAGGGGGCACGTGTCTTTTGTACACATTCTCCCGGCCTTTTTATCCGGGTGGGGCTGGTACCGTCACACATGATCTAAAAACTCTCACAGAAGTCTCACAATATGGTTGGTGATGGAAGTAGTCATTTACCTGCTCCCTGAAAACCCCCGAACCACATCCCGCTCTCTTCTGACAGAAAACTTGGCATAAAGAAGGATGAAAAATTGCCCAAGCTTTCGGCTGGAACCGCCAGCCAAACCCTCCCAAAAGCTTTAGAAATGACTTCACCAAAATCCAAGTATTCTATTTTCAATGCTTGCTGGATTTAGATTTACCATTTGTTCCATTGCTTTTTGAAGAAAAAAAATGCACTATTCGACTCACTATTTATGTATGTATGTACAAAATTTTGAGAAAAAATATTGGACCCAAATTATATGCAAAAGTGTTGAACAAGTTTTGGGCCATGGGACACCAGCTTAAAAGAGAAGTTGTACTGTCTTTAATTAAAATGGAAGAAAAGCACGTTGGATTAGCACTTTCACTGCCAGCAAATTCCAGGTGGGGAGAGCTAAGATTGCCAAGCCAATTTAATGTCATAAATGTTCTATTTTTTTATTTTGAAATATAATTCACATTTATTTATTCTACTTGAGCTGATATTTCAAAGATAAAGGAAACATTTAAGAACTGAAATTGAAAAATGATGCATTTTGACGGCAATAAAAAGAGACAATCTTATTACATACTATGAATCAAAATGACAGCATTTATATCGGTTGGAGGTAGTTTTCACAAAGGCACCAAGGCTGATAGATTGACCTAATGTGAGAAGAAGGGTTAAAATGGAAATATTTACTTCAACACACATGAAAGGGTGAAGTTAGGATCAAAAATGGATGCTTTTAAAATAAAGCTTAATTATTAGTGATGGGTCGTAACCAAAATTAATTGAATCCCAAACCTCTTCTTTTTATTGAATCTCAGATACTGCATCTCAAATACGAATCCCACTTTCAAACATTTATGAATTCCAGTTTCTTTTCATTATCATTACATGTATAAAAAACAAATCCAAACCCATTTTTACATTTGCTTGTAAATTTATGAACCCATAAGTAGCCCTTGATTTTCCTTCAAGCTTAAATCTAGTTATTTTGCTTTAAAAAAGAAAATAATACTATATGAACTTCAGGTTCACAATAGAATTTATTATGAAATGAAGAAAGGCTACCTCGAACAGCTTCGATTCTTATGATTTTGGACAAATATGAAACGCATGCTTGCTAAATATTACATCTAAATATCGATCAATGTAAATGATAGCAGAAGGATTTGATTATTAGAATTCAGCATGAAATGGTACAACACAGATTCGAACTGACTCGAATAAATATCTATCTAATTGTCAGATTTCAAATGTAAAGACCTTTTCATGATAAGGAGGCATCTATGTACCTCAATTTTCTCTTAACTTTTGGCCACATAAAAATCTAATCCCATCTCTTAAGGTAGTTTAATTTTTCTGAGTTAAAAAAAAATTACTCCATGTTTAGAACCTAATAACTGCTTTCTTAATCCTTAGAAATGAACAGGGTTAATTTTACTGCACAGTACATAATGGTTTACCTATGACTTGGCTTAAAATGCATGGTTTTATATTTGCAGTGCAAAACCACTGTACGATGGAACAACAAAAATGGTTTGGTGAAAACTTCACAACTTCTGTGGAGAGAATTAAGCGATGTTTGACAAGGCAGTCTAGGTTAGCTGCATATTTTTCTATAGCTCAAAACTTAATTTTTCAAAGACAAGAAGAAAAATATTTGGCATTTCAGTTGAACAAATAATAAAACACCATGCATAATGATCTGCAGCGCACGTATCTGCTTTGAAAATGATGCACTGGGAGGTGTACGCAAGCGCCGTGTGGCAAATTTTCAATTAAATTTTATGTGACTAATAACCATACAATATTCACTTATGTACATATTTATGATGCATTGAATTTTCACGTAAATTAAGCATACCTTTGTATTAAATCAACATCGAGATGATTAATTTCGGGGCGAGACTTTGAACGATAAAGAGTTTTACGGTGATGCAATGCATATGCTACCCACACAACCAGGAAACCACTTTTTTGAAAGGATGCGATCGAATCCCAAATCCACGGTTTCGATAAGATTCGATCGAATCCTCGAATCTTGACCACATCACCATTAATTATCCTAGAACTAGCAACCGTATTTGATTAATATTATTGATTGACAGAAAAAAAACAAAATGTAGGCATTTATAATGTGAAATTATGCTATTACAAATGAGAGGAAGGAATAGTGGGGTGAGGAGGAGGATTGGGAAGAGCACTACTCAAACTTGCAAAAAATGACGCTTGAGAATCTGGGTAAATGCAAAAAAAAACACTGATTAGATTTTCAATGTATCATAACAATGGAATTCCATACATAAGCCATGATGCAATACATCTGCATTATTCTGATAGTAAAAAGATTATTCACATGCTTCACAGGAGCCATATTGTACTATAGCTGTGCAAGCAAAGCTCAATCATATCAGCTCAAAAAAAAAAAGTTACAAAAAATATTAAGGTAGTTTTATAAGCTTTTCCTTACTCTTGCCCAAAAAATGATACTAACACATTTAACCTTGGATAAAAACAAATATACAATCAAAAGACAAGGTATGGAAATAATTTTTACTCCTGAGGTACCTATAAATTATACATCGTCTTTTGTTCACAGGAGTATAAATAAGAAAGTATTCAGAATCTTTCAGAAAATAGCCGTACACTACAACAGTACCTAAAAGGCTGCAAGTTATTACTAAGTCATTATTATGACAAACGCACTCCCAGTAAATGAATTACAATATTGTTTAAAATGCAATACCATTATAGTTTGGCACTTTAACTACCTATGAAAGATTTCAAAGGATTTACAATTTTCAGCAAAGAACATACAACATTTCCTACCTGATGTATCACAATGCATTACAAAAACTTGCTCTGTTACTTACTCCTAATCTTTTTAAGAATATTTATGCAGCGCTGCTTCACCAGAAGGGTAACTATAGAATAATAACATTTTGATTGACACAATGAAATATTTTCCAAGGGCTCCCCAGACTTGTTCACTAAACCAACAATTATATCCACCTTCATTGATTAGTTCTGTCTCAATTTATACATGAAGACAATCAGTCATCGTCATAATAATCAGAAACTCTCATTATAAATGTGCGCATCTTTTTGGATTTCTCAAAATAACTGTAAATACATTCTCGTGAAAGCAACAAGCATCAAAATAGATGCTTCCTTATTTACTTCAGCAGGAAACGGTCTCCTTCTGAATCACGAACTTCAATTGACTTAGGGGATTATGTTGTTTGATTTGAATTACATGTTGTGACTATGGCCTGGTGCAAAGGTGATATGGAGTCCAAGCAGTACGATTGTGAAAAAGCAAACAGGATTTTTGATTATTAGAAATCTATAATGGCTGCAACCAGTTATGCTTGCAGTAAAAATTTCAAGTATTCTTGATGTCATCAGGCCATATCTCACTATAAGCTGCTTGATCCCAAATGCCAAAATAAGAAAAATACAGAGAGTGAAACCATATTTTCATCTAAATGAAAAGTGTAATTACAGATTTTATTGCTTTAAGCTCCAGTTATGAGCACAAAAATGAAGAATCATCAAGATTACTAACTGAAGCAGTTTGGTGACATAGAAGCATTTAGCAATTGATAAAACAAGCAAAATAAAACATTTTTATCCTAACTTATTTTGGCATTTTACTGCCCACATACATACGACTAGGACTGTTACACCTTTTTCACATGAGTTGTATCAGTCGTGTGGTGGATTTCATCAAAATCAAAAACAGGTGCCTAAAGTGATGAAAAAGCAATTCTGTCTTTGAGAATTTCAACCAGACTCTTCCACTGGGACAAGAAGCTGCCTCCATTCAACCCTGTCACTTGAATTTTCCCTCATTCTTTTCATTGTCACTAACTTTTCTCAATGTATGACACCTAACTTTCCTCTAAAACAGCCAAGTAGTGCCAACATAAATCTGTTGTTCGCTGAATGGCCACAAGTGGTGTTACTAAGTTTGCCCACAGACATATACTAATGCCTGTACACCCCAAAGCAGAATGTCTTTTATCTTTCTGCAACTGTTGTTGACGAAAAACTTTCTGAGTGCGGACATTTTAGTTATATGTATATCTTTCTTATCCTTCTGCAACCCTCACTTTCGTTCTGCGACAATGTCGCAGTGTTGCTTGATGTTATGCTTCGGGGTCTGTATATAACTGAATATATATATATATATATATACTATTGGGTATGGAAATCACTCACAATCAGTGATGTTCCGCAATGCATTGGTTCACTGAACAATGTAATTCACCACACTAAAAGTCCTTTGAAATGGATTAATTTCATAAAGCAGGGGTCCACTGTACTTTTTTTATTAACCATGAAAGTAGGAAATAAAGTAAATGATTTTGCTATAACTTGTCAAAGAATCATTTATATTAATTAATATTTTACCCTGAAAAGAATACTACATACTACTTAAACTTGAGTGCAATTCAATGAACAGGGAACATAACCTCTGAGGTCATACATCATAGAGTTAAAACAGCCAGTAAGTCAAGTATTCCACTTCGGAGCAGAGGCCATAGATTCCTGTCCACGTGAGTTCTCAATAGATGATACTACCTAAAATTCCTTGTTATACAATTTTTCTTTGACCAACATCAATACTGAAATCACTATCAGTACAGGGAAAAAATGGTCCACCTTCCACTTCAATTACAGTTCGGCTTAGTAAGAGGTGAGTTCTAACTTATGTCTCCAAACTAACCTTCAGATTGATCAATGTTCATTCAGTCACATTGAAACAAATGTATATAGGGTGATCCATACTGAAGAATAATTATATCAAATTATACTAAAGCAAAAGAAATTTCAAAATTTTTACGTGATGAGACCAAAAGGATCCGTAAGTATTAATAACATCTGATAATTTTTCCAAAGATGTGTTCATAGAACAACAGAAAATGAAGGGCAATATATCCTGATTTTTTATAGAAATAATGGGTTGAAATTATGCAAATGTTCTTCTCAATTGTTTAGAGATAGACCAGGACAATACAAAATAAAAAGGACAAGATCAATCTTTATCGATAAGAGGTGGAATGGCCCATTTGCATTAAAAAATGAAGCACAGAGATGGATATCTCTTATGATGGATAAATCCTCTTCAACTACTGCACCACTAAATTTGCAAGCACATTAATAAAATTGAAAATCTACGATTCTGTAATGCATGGAAAACCTGAAACATACATCAGCTTCCTGTCACATGGGTCCAACATCACCCGCTAAAAAATACTTCCTTCACACCTGATTTATAATAAAGTTTCATTTCCTAACATTACTACATTTTAGTGGTTAATTAAAGACATACCCATTCTAACTAAAAATTCAAAACATGCAAGTTTAGATATCTCTAATTGCAGTATTACCTGGAGAGTTATACAGGAAAGCCAAGAGCGAGCTGTTGGCATTTCCCCAGCAGGTGCCCAGGTGTCCCTATGGGGGGAGTATTTTTCTATGGTTTCCAAGTACATATTCCATCCACCCTCACCACCTAGCACATAAACATCTCCCTCTACAACACTTGCACCTGAAAAAAAGAAGATAATTCTCAACATATTCGTAGCATCATGTTTTATACACTACAATAGCACTTGAGGTAATACAAATTAGTAAATTTGAAATGGATTAACTATTTTGTAAACTACAAGAGAATAATGGGAATATAATTTCAGCTTGCTTTACTTTTAGAGGAAAGAATTAAAGAATTTTTTTCTGCATTCAAATACTGAGTCCACAGGAGCTATTGAGAAATTCTCTTTCCCCGATAGATTGACAAAATTAGGAAACCAGGAATATTCAAACTGCATGAGTGAAAATAGTTAATGTTTCTTTTTAGAACATTTGATAATTGGCTTTCTACTATATGCAACACAGAATAATCAACACAAATGCTAATTACCTGGACGATAACGTTTTTCCTGCATTGGAGCTCGATATTCCCAGCAGTTGTTTCGCACATCATAACGTTCCACTTTATTGGTGTTTTCAGTTGAAGCATGCCAACCACCTAGTTAAATGACAAAAGAGAAATAAGTAAATATCAATACAAATCTTTCAATACGTAATTTCTCCATTTTTAAAGCTAAATTTTTTGTCAGATGAATTAATGAATTTATAGAATTTTCTAATAATGTCAGAATCAATTGGTTCACAATGTGATTTTTACTATTTAATTTGCAAGGAGGTACTGGAAAAAATGTGTGTGTGTGTGTATATATATATATATATATATATATATGGGTCATTCCACCTCAATTCAACAAACGTTTGTCCCTTAGGGTCTCAGATTTTGATAAAAATTGGTGTATGGGTACAATATTAACTCAAACTGAATACTCTCAAACCGTTTTGTGAAAAAAAAATTTTTGAGTGAATTATGCATATTTTAATTTTTTCGCATTTTTAGCAAAAATCCGTGCCTTAAATCATATTATCACTTATATCTCCGCTTGTAATTGTCATAAAACAATTATTAATAGCTTTTATTAAAGCTAAATCTTTATTGAATGCAAATATATCAATAAAAAATTATTTTCTTCTATACCCTTTTGTTGTAAATTACTAATGTTTAAAATATTGTTAGTAAACTTTTCTCAAATACTCCATCTCAGAATCGGCCGAAACTTTTTTTCCGTAATCTAAACATATTCAGCTAACTATTCCAAAAATAAAATTTAGTGGCAACTCATAAATGCGTTTTTTATAAATATTTAAACATTTACAATTTTCTCTCGCGCGGCCCGTGTTTCAAAAATTGTTAATACACTTTTCTCAAATACTCCACCTCAGAATCGGCCGACACTTTTTTTTCGTAATCTAAACATGTCTAGCTAACTATTCCAAAAATAAAATTTAGTGGTAATTCATAAATGCGCTTTTTATAAATATTTAAACATTTACAATTTTCTCTCGCGCGGCCCGTGTTTCAAAAATTGTTAATGCACTTTTCTCAAATACTCCATCTCAGAATCGGCCAAAAATGTTTTTCCGTAATCTAAACATATGCAGCTAACTATTCCAAAAATAAAATTTAGTGGAAATTCATAAATGCGTTTTTTATAAATATTTAAACATTTACAATTTTCTCTCGCGCTTCAGCTTCCCATTTGGAATACATGCAGCAGACACGTGATGCAAGCCTAAACATTTCCCTAATTGCTTGCACCCATTGGTGGTAAGTAATACTATCAATTAAATTTCCATCAAAGTGTTCTTCTACTGAATTCCAAATTTTGCTCGGCCCAGGGCAGTTTTTACATTCGTTCAAATGGCATGACTCGGTCGGTCGCAGGGAAACACATCATTGCTGACAAAAAGTCTTTATATGACAACAACGGCTCGGTGTTATCCCCTGGATTTAGTGGTGACAACCTAGCACCTAAAATCATGAATTTAATAATTTGATGCACCAGACACACGCATACGGTGTGAGTTCCTGATGCTCCCGCAAGAACGCACTTCTTAGGTCTGAGCTCTGCAAAATTTGAAAATGAAACAGTATCTTCGGCATATTTTTCCTTATTACAAAATATCTCTTTCAAATTTCCTAAAATTAGTTTTCTGTTTATGTGTCCGTTTTCCATTGTCATTAACGCCGAGCAAGAGTTTTCAATCGATTGTGTCGGAGTAGTTAGAAAAAACTTCACGCAGAGAAAGTGGGGCTCAATGGTTTATTTCTCTGCAAACATCCATTTAACAGAAAAAATAACAATTGTTGTTAACATTCATAGTTTATAATATATTTTTATCTCATATAGCCACGACCTTGAACAATTAGGGAAATATTTAGGCTTGCATAACGTGTCTGCTGCATGTATTCCAAATGGGAAGCTGACGGGCCGCGCGAGAGAAAATTGTAAATGTTTAAATATTTATAAAAAACGCATTTATGAATTTCCACTAAATTTTATTTTTGGAATAGTTAGCTGCATATGTTTAGATTACGGAAAAACATTTTCGGCCGATTCTGAGATGGAGTATTTGAGAAAAGTGCATTAACAATTTTTGAAACACGGGCCGCGCGAGAGAAAATTGTAAATGTTTAAATATTTATAAAAAGCGCATTTATGAATTACCACTAAATTTTATTTTTGGAATAGTTAGCTAGATATGTTTAGATTACGAAAAAAAAGTGTCGGCCGATTCTGAGGTGGAGTATTTGAGAAAAGTGTATTAACAATTTTTGAAATTTGTTGTTGTTGATTTGTTGTTGTTGATTGTAAATGTTTAAATATTTATAAAAAAACGCATTTATGAGTTGCCACTAAATTTTATTTTTGGAATAGTTAGCTGAATATGTTTAGATTACGGAAAAAAAGTTTCGGCCGATTCTGAGATGGAGTATTTGAGAAAAGTTTACTAACAATATTTTAAACATTAGTAATTTACAACAATAGGGTATAGAAGAAAATAATTTTTTATTGATATACTTGCATTCAATAAAGATTTAGCTTTAATAAAAGCTATTAATAATTGTTTTATGACAATTACAAGCGGAGATATAAGTGATAATATGATTTAAGGCACGGATTTTTGCTAAAAATGCGAAAAAATTAAAATATGCATAATTCACTCAAAAATTTTTTTTTCACAAAACGGTTTGAGAGTATTCAGTTTGAGTTAATATTGTACCCATACACCAATTTTTATCAAAATCTGAGACCCTAAGGGACAAACGTTTGTTGAATTGAGGTGGAATGACCCATATATATATACTCATCCATTCGAAAATCAGACGCTCAAATGCGCGAATAAATTCATACAATCATAGGAAATGGAAAGTGATAGGAACACATAAAAGGACAAACACAGGGTTATATATATTTCAATCAAAACTTATAGGAGGTAGGAGAAAGAGATAAAGATAAAGAATTTATTCTTACGGGAACGTTTCGAACCAGTTGGTCCTTCGTCAGCTTTAGAAGCGTCGACTTCTAAAGCTGACGAAGGACCAACTGGTTCGAAACGTTCCCGTAAGAACAAATTCTTTATCTTTATCTCTTTCTCCTACCTCCTGTAAGTTTTGATTTATATATTTGTGGCCAATTGGCGAAAACTTCAAAAGAAATATATATATATATATATTGTAACGGTCAGAGCCGTTACACCTTTTTGTCTTTCACCTGAACCACTCTTCCCCCCCCCCCTCCTTATTCCTTCGCCTTCCTTTATTTGGCTTGTTGAGATGGGAGGAGGTGAGAGTGTGGAAATCGCGTGAATGTGTGCGTGTCTGAAATCAAAGTGTAAGTGTCAAGGTTGAATGAATGGAGTAAAATGCAGTGGAGTGAGATGTATGAATGAGTCACCGGGTAGAGACTTTTTCTTTCACTAAACATACCTTGACGCTTTGAAATAAAAAAAATATTCCTTTTCATCAGACCTCGTAAATGAGAAAAGGTTGTTTCATGTTTTGAGCAACAACTTTTTTTCAAGTATATTAAAGGTTTAAAATCTAGAGTAATAGTTAAGAACTCTTAAATCTATATTTAATTAAAATGAACAAATACATCAAAGGAAAAGCATTAAAATTAACATACCCATAACATAGATGTATGGTCCAATAGCACAAGCAACAGCTCCTGATCGTGGTATCAACATGTTTCTGAGAGTGTGCCATGCATCACACCTTGGATCATACCGTTGAACCAGGTCAATGCCATCCCCTTCCTGATGAATTGAACCACCTACAATAATGCAGAATAGCATATATATATAGTCAATCGATGAAAAATCACTCGTGGTGAAAATAAAAATCAACTGAGGTGTCACAGGCGTGACAAGCTAAAAAAGATATAGGCACACAAAAAATAGAAAACTCACACGTTTTTTTGATATTTCGGCAGCTAGACTGCCATATTCTGAATTCTTTAGAGTAATGGATGAAGGGACGGGTTAGGAGAGGAGAAAGGAAGGGAGGGGCAGGCAGGGAGGGGAATGGAGGGGAAAGAGGGGAAGAAAGGGAGGGAAGGAAATGGAGGGGAAAGAGGGAAAGGGAGTTTAATGAAATACATTAATGCCCGGTGGGTGGAAAGCTTTATACAACCAAATTAATGATAATTCGACTGATTTCAGTTCAAATGAGGGAACAGCTGGGGGGAGGGAAAAAAGAATTGAGACATTGTAGCAATGGTTGAAGGATTTTTTGTGATGCGAGGCGTGTATTGCAACAGGAAGAGAAGCAGATCGGGAGGGATTTTTACAATTAGCATGGTGATTATTGATGCGTATGTTCAGGGGTGTCGAGGATTTGCCAATATAAAAAGCTGGGCAGAGTTTACATTGTAGGTGGTAGACGACATTACTGGTGATGCAAGAGGATGGGGAAGGGTGAGGGAGTGATGTGATGGAGGAGTTGGGAGGAGGGGGTGAGGTAAAGATAGGACATAGTTCGCATCTAGCACGATTACAGGGTGAGGAAGTGAGTTTGGAAACAGCAGGGGTTTTAGAGAGGGGCTTGGTGGATTTGAAAATATCGGACAAGTTGGCAGGATGCCTAAACGTGATTGAGGGAGGCATAGAGAAAATTTTGGCGGTGGAGGCGTGGTTTTTAAGGATGGGATAGAGGTCTTTCAAGATGGAGTAAAGGGACTGTACGCCTGGGAAATAGGTGGTACAAATATGTATACATACATACATAGATGTGTGTGTACACAGGTGGGATGTATATATAGAAATATATAAAAAAATATATGTATATTCATAACCATCTCCTTTGCTAAAGAAAAAAAAAATATGAGGGATACATTTTTATAACAATTGGAAATGTGGAAAGTGAGTCCTAGGTATTCAAAATAAATCTATACTTGACTCAAGGTTCTAATAATACAATCCCCAGTTTATTCTCTATTTTTTCATAGCCAACATAATTTTAAAAAAATTCATGGTTTTTGTATTTAACATTATGGATCAAGTCCTAAAATCAGCATGTACTCCACTGTGGTCAGACTTTTTTCATAACCTCTCACAGTACCCATAGTTAGTGACTCAAATGAGTGGCACACTGAACCACTTTCAAGTTTTTCAAACATAAAAAACTCCAGCTGTGGCAGTTACGACTGTTAAAGTTAAAGTCGCCCATTTATCATCTGTGACTTGCTAGATACAAAGGTGAAAATCTTGCCCATATGATACTGTAGCATCTGCAGCAGGGTCATTCAACAAAGCCCAAATACATACATATATGTAATCGACACTGGGTCCAATGTGTTAATCCCAGAACAAGAACCAGCAGTGAAATCCAAGATTACATCAAATGGTTTACAAGATTTACATTTTAACCTACCTGTAACATATAACAAACCATGGTGAGACACAACAGCAGGAGAGGTCAAAGCATGAGGCATTGGAGCAACAGGATACCATTGGTTCCGCCAGGGGTCATACCGCTCTACAGAGTCTAATCCAAATGTACCATCCCAGCCACCAACAGCAAACACACATCCATCCAGCATTGCTAATCCTGTAATTTTAAAATGGTCCAATTACACTCAAAATTTTTGTAAAAGATGGCCTTTGAGAAAAAGGTGAATACATTCATGGTTGTACAAAAAAATCACAATGATTGAAAAACAGATGACAATATTAAAATAGTCAGTTCTAGATTAAGATTCTTCCAAAATATTTTCCCAGTATTCTCGGTGCTACTGCCAAAGCTACCTCTAATGAAGAAGTTAAGAATGAATGGCAATTCACTTGGTAATTTTCCACACTGCTATTAATATAAATGACCAGTTTGGATGTTACAACTGGGATCAAAACCATTCAGTTATGCTGATTAAGGTTTCTTGGGTTTCCCACCAGGTCAGGTACTTGTTGGCCGACGTTTCGATGGCTGTCCTTGCCATTGTCCTCCGGGCACTCAGAACTAATAAAGTATGGCAAAGACAGGGCTATTCTTCATAAATTAAATTTTTATGTCCCACAATTTAAACATAGGTACAAGCAAGCCTTCTTTATTCCGTTTACTAAAACCAAATATTGTTGAAACTCACCACTTATACGAATGTGTAAAGAATACAATGCTATATGTGAACACTTAGATCTATCATGGTATAAAAATGTATTTACCGCCAAGACAAATTTGATCATGAACATGTTATGATACTTTGCATTGTATATATAAAGCATTTATATTTTGTGTTTATTATTTGAATATTTTGTTTGGAAGAATTAAATTGATTATTGCAATTCTACATAAATGTATTGTAAAATTGTTTTCTCTTGGTTTATTGGGAAAAAATTAAATAAATAAATAAATAAAACTCAGGGCACAAGGGCACTGAGGACGATGGCAGCATCAAAACGTCGGCCAGCAAGTACCTGACCTGGTGGGAAACCAGAGAAACCTTCATCAGCATCTTACGCCAGGAAAGAACCAAATCATTCAGCTACATTAAAAACAGTGTGGAAAATTACGAAGTGATTAATTCTTTAAATATGTCACAATTCCACAAAATAACTTCGCCTACCATCTCATTAATACTCTAATGAGGTGTTTGAACTAATTCTTGGTTGGCTCAAGTGCCCTACTGATTTTTGGAAGCTAAAGTTCCATTGACTACATTAGAATTAAATGAATGCCTTCATGAGTTGGTATTGGAAGTACCCGAGTTTTACTCACTTGTCAGGAAAAAAAATATTTTGGTAGCCAACACCCCATAAATAAATAAAGGTAATCTGTATTACACTTTAGTCAATTAAACATTTACACTTTTACGAAGGTAATTTTGAAAACTAACCTAATTCTGAACGAGGTGTGGCCATGGAAGAAACTTCATTCCAAGCATTAGCCAAAAAAGGATCATAGCGCCAAGCAGCTGATGATGCCCGACCATCAGGAAACTCTCCACCACAAAGATATGCCCAGTTGGAAGATCCAGATGACACAAGACCATGTTTGCTAAAAACAAAGATGGCCATGGATAAATAGCAAAGTAAATTCAATTATGTATCAATGAATATATCTGTTTTCTAAAAAAGGTCAAAATAACAGATAGGAAACCAATAAAATATAACTGACATGAATATAGGTACATATAATATATATCAGTTAAGAAAATCTTTTATATTCTGAGAAGATTAATCTGTATCTTTGATTTTTAATAGGGATGGTCAACTCAAATTGTCGAATACCACAAATAATGAGGAATTCATGATATTCAATGATCGAGGAAGAAATTAAAATTTTGCCTCGAAAATTTGGTTTTGAAATTTTGGAGGAAATTGGAATTAATACTAGCTTTACCAAAATCTAGACTCGGTTATTGATGATATTTTATATATTTTCACCAAATTTACTCAAATAATCTGGCAAGTTTGAATTATTCATACTCATCATACTATACAAGGTTACTGAAAATAAGTTGAACTTTCTGAAGTTAATTGTTTCAGTTGAACAGGCAATCGAGTTGTATTACTCCATCAATGTCTCTAAAGATATATATGTATGGAATTAAATAATTCAATAGCTATAAAAATGGAAAAAATATTTTTATCATCTGTTTCGAGATCATGTAAGAATTTTTAGAGATAAAAGTTTTAATTAATCTTTAGCAATACTGGTCAAAACAAGGGAAACTAAAAAATGAATAATGATTAGCACCTCGACTGGTTCTGTTCATGCTGTTTTTTTAAAACAAATTAGCACCAGCATGAGTTTAAAAATTCTTGTTAGTGAGATAAATAAGAGATTTTTGTTAAGATTGTCATATTAAAAATGGCAAGTCAAGTCTGGGACTATTTCCGAATTTGCAAAAATAATAAAAATAATCTCCGTGCAAGTTTAGCAATGCTAAAATATCTCGAGGAGGAATATCCCATACAACTACTGGCATGAAAAACCACAGGAAAAAGCAATACGGAGAGATCATAAAAAATAAGTTGGAAGAGAAATTGACCTGGAGCATCGAAGTACCTTCTTAGCTTCAACTGGAAAGTGAGTCCAAGGCAGTATCAAACGCTCAGCCTTTGTTACCGGCAAAGTCAATGCCTTCTTCACTGCCAAGCTCATCAACTCCCGTGAAAAGAAGGAAATGATCCATAGCACATGGTCATTCAACATTAACAAGTTTCTCAAAGAGAAAAGAAATATTTTAACCCGGGTACAAAAGACAAAAGACTGTTTCAAATTGTTGATAATCGTGGTTTCCTAGCTCTTGTAGCTCATCTTGAGCCACTATATGTGATGACTTCCGGGAAACACATATCAACAAAACTTATACCAGAATGTACCAAGAAATGTATACTAAAATGAAGAATACAAAAGCAGTTGCCGAATATGTGTCCCCCACCACAGACTTATGGACTTCCACATCCAATGATGACTATATGAGCGTAACAGCTCATTTTGACACTCCAGAATTTGAGCATAAACATGTGTGCCTTTAAATACCACCGTTTTTGGAGCCGAGCCATTCAGGAGAAAACGTTGATAATAAAAGAAACTGTTTGGAAACCATTAAAAGAAAACCTTGATCGACTGAAAATGCTTGATCTTCCTTAACTTCTCTCTCTTTCCTTACTCATCCAACCTCCCCCCTCCCTCCTCCAACCCTCCCCTCCCCCAGACCAACCCTCTCCCCCCTCTTCCAAACCTCTCCAACCCCTTCCCCCCAGTGTACCTATATATGGTGGAAAAATGTTCTGTAAACTATCTGATGATGTCGCCCAGTGACGAAACCTAGGTCGGCATTAAAATTATTTATGTGGAACGAACAAAGTTTTTTCTTTCCTTTTTTAGGACACATTCACCAAAGTGTGAATTTTAATAATTCGGATCTACAACCAATTTTTTTGGAATGAATTAGGATCAGGTTTCAGTATCCAGTAAAATGTAATATCCGCGGATCTTTGGATCCGACGTATCCGACCATCCCGAGTTCCCTAGTTGAAATGCCGAAAATGCTACGTATAGTCAAAATTATTTTGCTCTTTGGGACTGAAGTTATACTACGTAAAATCAAAAAACTGCGTAAAACCAAGAAACTACGTAAACTAAGTTTTTACCATGTTCCCGGCCGGACTTGCATAACGCTACGTAAAAACAAGAACTAAGTGCATGAAAGTGTGCAAAATCGAAGTATTACTGTATTTATCTATCTGGAATCGATGGAATCGGAATCGACTTTAGGCGATCGATTCTCGATGCCAATACTAAGCCTGAGAATCGGTGGAATCGAGAATCGACATTTGGAATCAATTCAACCTTAATAAAAATTAATAAAAAAGTACTAAGTACCTGATAGCAAAGGGTAGGCAATCAAGGGCTCTCCATTCACCTGAGGAAGGGGAAAAACATTCTACTGTCCTGAGAACGACTTTGTCATCCTCACCTCCAACAGCAAGGACAACCTACAAAGATGCAAAATAGATGTGCATACAACTGGAATCATGTAAACATTTATTAATAGTACATGGTAATACATATTTTGCTAAATGTCTACTCTTTAAATAATTCACCCTCACATAAAAATTATGAGATTTAATGAAAGTTGAGTCATGAAAATATTTTATTGTATTTGTGACGAAAACTACCTTTACATCTTGTTACTGCGTACTTTAATAAAACAAAAAAGCCAATATCAGGCTCCAATGCATTTGTTTATTAGCAAGATTAAACTGTATAAAAATACTATCACTCATCAGCAGGGATGAATTGACTCAGTATAAAAAAAATAGAAAAAAAAATGAAAAATGCTAATCTGTACCTGACATGTATCTGCACAGGCTCTTAAGCGTGCACGCTCAGGATGGGGTAGCTCAGAACGCCTGTCAGGAAGGAGATGATAAAGGCAGGCATCTTTTAAGAGCTGAACACATTCCTTGTTGAAAATTGGCCCTTCCGTGGTAGGAGGAGGGGATGTGGCAAGTAAAGATGCACTAGCAGTTCCTTTGGGCTTGTGTCCTTTGCAAGAAGAACAATGAAGACCATCATTCTTTTTTGAACCATTTGATCCAGGCTTTCTGAGTGACTGAGGTGGTGGCCCTGGAGTCACTGGCTGACTACTACTTGCACTCTGAAAAAAATTCACACTCAGTTACATGATAGCAATAGAAGTTAATTTTTCCTTTAAGAATGGCTTCTTACAAAAAGTTTTTCACGTTAATGGTATTTGTAGCGTCGGACGGTGTACACAAATAAGAAACACCTAGTTTCAGTTTTCTTTATTATATCCTTCTTTTACTCAAGCAGAGCAACTTCCAGGCCAGCTCTCCTTCTTCCTTAACAACCCCTCTCCCCCCAAAACTAAATCTTCGCAACCAAACATTTTAACAATTAAACATTTGTAAACTAAAATTAATTAAAACATTTAAACAAAAACTATTCCAAATTAAACAAATTAAAAACAAATACTTCGGTACAGTTCATATGCTACATATTATAGACAGCAGAGGTGTATTGATAGAAGGGATACTTATGTTTACATTACATTTAAGAAATAAATGCATATATGTACTAGAAAAATGTACTCCTATATAAGTCCTATATCATTGTAATTTATTTGTACACATGATCTTTGGATAATAAAGGTATTATTATTATTATCATATTACTATTTTAGAACAAAATTAAAAGATTCTACATACTCACTATGAAAAATTATAAATGAAGGTTTCTTTTAATAAGGTTTGGTACCACTAATGGCTACCAAATATTTCAACAAAACTTGCTTCAACAAGAAATATCAAAAGCATATTCATCCCTCAAGAGCATGCTATTAGGCTTCAAGGTTGATAAATAAAATCACTTGGTATATTTCCACATTTCTAGGTAAAAGAGAAACCTTTTATAGTCCATGGCAAACTTTTTAAAATTATTAATTTATATATTTATATATTAATTTTAAGACCTGTGATTGAATCGGAGTACTGCTTCTCATCAGACTGCTGATATTCTCCGTCCAGCTGTGCAGATATTTACATACAGGTGTGTTAATTATTTGTGTAGATATGTACTAATGAGTTTAAATCGTAATAGCTAATGAGACATTAAGTGAAGAAAATTACTTACTTCGTACTAATGATACTGTGACGTCTTCCTTGTTGTACTTTGTGGAGTAAGTCTGCCAACCTTCGCATTATGCAATTGTTATACGTAAGTGTCATCAGATATCAGAGCAAATGGCTGCTTTAGTGACAATGTCCTGAGAAGCCAAGTCGGCGAGAGAGTCGGTGCCGTGAGGGGATGAGGTTACGCTCAATGGCCAAATATGTAGCACTCGGTGCCTTATGGCATTCACACTTTCACAATTGATATTACATTGATACAATGTATTACTAGGTGACGATTAGTTCGCAAGGTTGGCTGGTCGTTTCAGTGGAAACACCCAATTTGTTTTCAGACATAGTTAGTGGAGGAGGTATAGACTTGCATGCTCGAAAATAGTGTAGTGTTTTTGTCTCTATTTCCTTCCCTAGTTCACTTGTTGCTAAGGTTTGTAGAGAATGGCTGACATAAGTGACAATAGCATTCGAAGACTTTTGGATGAAGCAGAAGATAAGAGTACTTCAGAAGATTCTGAAAATGATTCGGATTTCATATCTCTAGAACACAGCGATAATGGCGAGTTGGATCATCTCTTCTTTTATCAAAATACCTATTTTCATATTGACTTTTAGCCTTATCTTCTGATTACTTTTTCAAACTGCTGTTTATTCTCTCTCGTATGTTATTAGGCATTAGGTTTGTATAACTTTTCCTCATTATTACAGAAGAATCGGACTCGACTTACACCACTGACACAGATCGGGAATGTGACCCACCTGTTTGCGATACTCCACCTTGCAGGAGGCAACAAAGCCTAAGATGAATGGATAATCATTCCGATAGTGGACGGACTGAAGGTCACAGCAGCACTGATATCCATGTGTTTGCGGGAGAACATGGTGTTGATCCTGCCATAGGCTTCAATGAAACGGTAACTGAATTAGAACTTTTTGATCATTTTTTGGACAGTGACTTTCAACAACTTTTGAAAGTAGAGACAAATAGATATGCGACTGATAAAATAAGGAAGCTCAGACGAACAAATAGACTGTCACCGAGTTCAAGATATCACAGATGGAAACGTATCACACTTTCTGAAATGAAATAATTCATTACTGTCATGCTTCACATGGCTATAAGTGAACGTCTAAGTCTGAAAGATCATTTCTACTTTTGTCCTTTCTACTTTTGTGAACGTTTAAATCTGAGAGTTTTTCTACTCTTTTGTCCTGTAATTCTTGTCCTCATGCCATGTCAGTTGATAGATTTGTAGCAATTTTGACAAATTTTCATGTGAGTGACAATGTCAAATTGAAAAATGTGAATGATCGAAGCTTTGATCCTTTGTACAAATTTTGACCTATGATTGATCATTTTCGTGCAACATTTATGAACTCCTATATGCCTGGAAAAATGTTACCATTGATGAGGGGATCTGTCCATTTCAAGGGTGAGCCAGTATGAGGGTTTACAAGCGTAAGAAACGAAATAAATATGGAACTAAGGAATAAATATGGGATAAAATTATTTCTGTGCAGTGAATTAAAGACTGGGTACATTTGGAACCTTGAAGTTTATCAAGAGAGTGGACTCAATAACTCTGTTGCTGCAATTGTGAAGCGACTTCTGGACAGGCTGCTCTATCATGGACACACTGTATATTTGGACAGATTTTTTACCAGTGTGCAACTTGCAAATGAACTCAGAGTTCTCAACACTGGACTTGTTGGAACACTGCAAAAAATAGAAAGCTAATACCAAATTCAATGTATGGTCATAAGAAACTTGTGCTAATTTTGGCATACTCGACACCTCGAGACTCGAAATCCTCGTAGACTCGGTGCCAGAGAGTGGACGAGACAAGTGCCGTGACCTGGCTCTGGTCACCGCGACCGCTCAGGTCATCACGCTTCCTGCGAGCGATGCACTTTTATACGGTTTGCTCTGGTGCTGCCATCTTTTCTAGACCTTCAAGTCAAGCTGTGAACTTTTCCGCCAATCCACTGTGTGATTGCACCTCCCCTACTCTCCTCACTTCTCCACTGGTCAGTAGTTTCCCCTCCTACGCTGACGAAATGTGCCTCGAACAGACAAATCTTTCCTCAACAAACTCTTTCCTTCCGAACGATGAGAAGACAACATCGCGGAGACCCTACTAAAAACGTGCTATCCATACCAAGAATTCACAGTATATAGTCTACAGACTTACTTGATTTGTATTATTCTCTTGAAATATAATTGTTCTTGTTGAAGTCAAACCCAGTTTAAGGCTGTTGTTATTATATTTGTCTCGACTCCCAGCTCCTGCCTCAGTCAATTCAATCGCGACAATGAACTCCTATTGAGTTCGGTCGCAAACTACAACATGGAGGAGTAGTTCATCACCGAAAAGATGATGTATTAGTGCTCAGGTGGTGTGACAAGTGGGAAATTAGGATGATAACATCAAGGCACAGCAATCATATGATAACATACAAGGATAGACATGAAAGAGAACAAACCAAACCAGCAGTCGTTGCAGACCATAAAAATAACGAGTTTGGTGTGGATTTGAGCGATCAACGTCTATCGTACAGAACCAATTCATATCACAGTGTTAAATGGTGGAGAAAGTTAGCCTTCTACCTAATATCAATAAGCATGGAAAATGCATGCATAATAAATAATAGCTTACACAATAAAAATAAACCTCTTAGAAAGTTTGCTGAGGCCTCATGTATTGACAATTGTCAAATTCCACCTGATAATTCAGCGAGTGTTTCCAATGCAAAAATTGCTCTTTTGAGTGATTGTTATTTCTGCTAAAGAATTCCCATTTCTCAGGGAAAGAAAAAAGCACTGACGAAATGTATTATTTGTTCCAATAAAGGCAATAAGAAAAGAAACATCTTTTTATTGCAAAGATTGCAATGTCAGACTTTGCTACGGTAAATGTTTCCATGTATATCATACAAAGAAAAGTTTTACATAAAATCTTATACTTCATTAATGATATCTAGAATACTTCATCGTTCACCATAGTTTATGATTCTGTGAAATTGATTTTTAGTTACTAACTTCGATTATGTACATACATATTACCAATGCAACTTCCATGTACAACTTTTTCTTTTTTGGAATTATAATGCTAAATAGTTTTGAGTGCCAAAGAGTAACAGAATACTATTATTTCAACAAAACCCTATTACCAAAAAGAAGAAACATTCTTCAATTTGATATAAAAATCAATCCCATTAAGCTTGTGGTATATATTTGATGGATTTTCAAAATTAGGGGAAAATGGCCCACCAAATTGTAAGGTACCCCTTTAAAACAGAACACCCCAAAAGTGTTAAAAAAAGAATTTATCCTTCAATTGAAAACTTTCTTCCAATAAATACAACTTTTCCGAAATAAATGGGACAATTAACAGTCCCAGGAAATGTCGAAATACCAATGGGACATTTTTGTCCCGGCCGCAGTTTTAGGGTGTTCACATAGACCAGCAGCTCTAGTGTTCAGCTTTAAAGGGGAAATAAAATTGCACAACAATTAGTTTCACTATGTCATTCATTAATTCTTAGAATGCTAAAGAGAGCTAAGAATACAAGTCAATTGTTAATTTTAGCTATTGAAGTGGAGCATTCTTAGTCTATCAGGATCTGTTTCTTTCATTAATTATTAACAAATATGTAGCCAAGAGTACTGAAGACGCTCTTTAAAAATACTGATACCAGAGCAGCCCATAGGTGTTTTTGTAGGAGTCATTTTAAAACCATTCTGTACTTCCATATTGCATTAGTGGTTTTAGAGATGCCATTGTGGGAAATATAATATTGCAGGAAATATATGATATTGATATTATTCCTTGACTGAGTTTGAAGCACATGTAAAATATGTTTAAATTACATGTATTTATGACGTGTTCTATGATTTGTAGAAATCCCACAGAACAAATAAAAAAAAATTATATTATTATTATTATTATTATATTATTGCTGAAAGAGACATAATCCATGACTTTATCAACATCATTTTTCGGTGAAAAGTAATACCTAATTTCATTATTGGGTGATTCCATGCGAATGGCCTTAGCACTAGTGCTCATAGCCCAACTGGTTCCGATTCTAATGATTTTTGGCACAAGGAATAAAATTTAAACTCTTAATATTCATAAATGCAAATGAGAGGGCAAATTGAATACATACCTATCTGAATTTAGTGCAAAATGGCAAGATGCAGTTAAAAACTGTGACTCCAATAAATTTCAACCTATAGCCTGGATTTTGAATGTAATGATTGGACAAGGAGACAACAACCTCACTTTTCTATTAACATTGGTGACAAACATCTATTCCTGTCTCTTAGCACAGTTTATTTTGCCCATACTTCATTAAATGCATGCTTAGAACCAAATAATTCCTGTATTAACGCATAAAAAGGACCAGGCTTAATTCAACGAACAGTCAAGATGCAAGACTCTACTAAAAATGCCTGGCCTTATATTTGCAGTGTAAAACCATAGCACAATAAAGCAGCAAAAACGGTTAGGTGATAACTTCACAACTTCTGCGGCATAAAAAAAGCTATCTTTGATAAGTGTTCTGGGATAGGTGTATATTTTTCCTCAGCTTTAAACTTCATTTTGAAAGACAAAAAGAAATATGTTCGGCTTTTAGGTGAAAACAAAATAAAAACAGGAGGTATAGTGGTTTGCGTCACACGCATCAACTTTGAATATGATGCATTGGCAGGTTAGTAGGGCGGTGTGCAGATGCATCGTACGCCAAATTTTAAATCAAACTTTACATCATTAACAATCATAAATCTCTGCTTATGTGCTGATTTACGAGGAGATGAATTTTCATGCAAGTGCAACAATTTTGTTGTGAAATTATGTCAAGATGCTAAAATTCCAATGCGAGATTTTACTGCGATTTACAGTTTACCCCAACGTGGCATATATGCCACCCACTCAACTAAGGTTCAAATCCTTTTTTGAAGGATTCGATCGAATCTCGAATCCATGGACCAAAGAGGATTCAATGGAATCCTCAAATCCTGACCACATCACTACATTATTAGCTAGATAAGAAGAAAATGAACAAACCTGTGATGGGGCTGGGCCACAAGCTCCTGATAACTCTTCTTTAGGAGGTTTCGAACTCTCACTAGCTTCCTTTTGTTTCACGGCTGCTTGAGCTGGAGATGATCCTTCAGTGGTTTGTTTATCGGCAACCTCTACCTCCTCCTTCACAGCAGCCTTTCCCTTTTCATCTTCAGTTAATTCCTCTTCCTCAATGGGAAAGATTCCATTCCATTGGAACAATTCAAGGTAGTCATGAAGAAAGTAAGGACTGAGGAGATGCAGCCGCACAACTTCCAGTATCTGTGAAATTTATCATTAGGATCATTTGCTTGATGGCTCAGCTAAAGCTGAAGTACTATGGTTAACAAAATTACTGGAGCAACTTACAAGAAGCAGTTATTTCCCTGTTTTGAAATGTCCCCTAAAAATTAGCATAGCTGAAGGATATTGAGACAATGACAAACCAAATACAACAGACATGATTAAACTTTAAAATTGCAAAATGGAAATAAACATTTCTTCCTGAAAATAATGATAAGTGGACTGACACCAATATTTCTTATAAACAAACCAACAAAAAAATCCTTTAGACTATGGCCCGGTTTCACCAACTACAATCAATGCTTGATCATGGATCAACCTTTAAGTTAATCCGTGATTACGTTGATTGTGTTTTACTAATGACAATCAGCGATGATTGGAGATAAAAATCGTCAGTCAAGCTGATCGTAGATTTTGGATGATCAAATCCACAGTCAATCAAAATGGCCGAAATCTTGTATTCCTCTCACAAAGAAATAGAAATACTACTTGATTATTTGAACTTAAGAGCAAACCACAGGCTATTCAGAGCAAACCTGTACGATCTGTGCGAAGAAAATTAATATTTAAAACTTAAATTAAAATTAATATTAATCAAACCTGCAGTTGATTTCATTCTAGTCAGATTGGGAAACTGATTACGCAGGCCGAGAAATAGAAATGTCTAGGGGTGTGCGAGTACTTGAAAATTCGAGTAGAGTCTAGTAGTTAGTTCTCGACTCGAGTACTTCGAGTATTTTTACGAAAGTTGAGTCGAGTCGACGAAGCCACCAAGGCCAATAGGTTCAGAAATCTGCTAACAGGAAGTGCAATCATAGTAAACTTGCCTAAAATTGATCAATTCGCGGAAATGTTCCTCCGGTATGAGAAGTGACACGAAAATGAACTTTGACATATATTCTAACTGCATCCGTTATCTTACAATGCAGATACTTCTCAAGTACGTAGGTTTAATGCAAGTAGAGTAGTAGTGTACAGCAAAGAGAATGTTCAGTGTTTTTTTCCACAGGCCTTCGCGCCAAGCGCTGGGGCTTTCGGCAGTCCAGCAAACAGCTACGCGTCCTTGGCCTGCCTCTCGCTCTACCCCCCCACCACCCTAGGTCTCTCTCTCCACTCACCCTAGCCTCGGCACTCATAGTTAGAGGGTAGGAGTGAAGCGATATTTTTTTTTTCTCGAGTCAGCATCACATTTCATCAAAAGTATCACATTTCACTCATCGCTTTCACACGCTCTAGTTTGGGGAGGGGGGGGGGTGCGTTGCCCGCTGGGAGTCCCTTGTCAGCTATGACTGCCAACCAAAAGTATCACATTTTACTCCACGCTTTCCCATGCCCTAACTTCTCAGGTGGCTTCCACTAGTTGTGAGGAGGGGGCCGTCCTTGCGGGAGCCTCAGTAGCCAACTTCCATGGTTCCAACTACATAGTTCCAACATCGGCCACAACACAGAATGACCGTTATTTAGGACGATTTGAATGGTATCCACACCCCTCGTGGCATGAAGCATGTCGCACTTATTCATTGGTGGTTTGCTGCGATGGTAGCACCAAGGCCAACCTGGGCCTCCGATTCAGCCGACTTCTTCATCTTTGCTCTCTCCCCCCACCCCTTCCAAAACCAGATACTTTTTTCGGGTTCGCTTCGGGAGGACGGTAGTAAATCATTCCATGATGAGCACAGGCTGACAGTGTTTTCCCCCTCTCGGCTCGTATTTCGGCTTGGTTGATTCTGGTGATTGTAATTGGAACTCTGATCTCATATTAGGTACATTTTATTGTCAAGGTGATACGTTGCCGTAAAGTAATTTCTATTGGAATAATTTTGTCTCTCGTAGCAGAAGTTGCCTGTAAATTATGCAACCTTGACAACATAAACGAAACATTGTACTCGTTATGGCGATACGAGAAAAATAACTACTGCAACAACTTAATATGTTATTAACATGAGACCAACCATTGGTAAAAAAATCACTCGCTACTGCCAGATTCTTGCTATATACCACACTCGTACTGACGGACTTCTACTGTTAAGTACTATATTAAGTTAAGATAAGATAAGCTATATTTGCTCTAGGAATTTCCTTTGGAGCATAGGTTTTGATAGTCGGCTTGTTGTCTAACTTTAATTGCTACGACTACTCTGATCTCTCCCTAGGAATTTTGGATACAAAAGTTTTCAACCCAATGCAGTAATTAAATAAAACTATCGACAAATTACAAGAGGTTAGTTCATTTTAATAGTCCTATTGGAACAATTTAAGACATCAATTTTAATTAATCTCCTAATTCTGTCACAATTACAATAAACATTCCTTACCACCTTTTCCTTTCTTAATACATATGTTCAGAAGAGAAAATGCACTAGGGGATTGGGAAAACAAGAATATGTTGGTGCATGCATTTATTGCCTGGTTGGGAAATTGCCATAGTTCATACGACTCGACTCGATACTCGCAATGTAACATTTTTATGCTGGCGCTCAGGTACGCCCACTGCTTCTTTTCTTTTTTTTGTGTTGCTTCCGTAGACAGCCGCGGAGGCCGCTGTCGATGGAGGGGAGGTAGCTACCCCCTCCTGCCCCTCAGGTGGGAAGGTGGGAGAGAGTGAGAGACGGGAGGAGTTCATTTTTTCGGGGACTGCATATTTGGTCTGTATTCTCAAGATTCTCCTGACGTCTGGTTAGGACTTCATCATTTAGGTTTTCAGCATTTAGGATTGGCGGTAGCCTGAGTATTTTCCATTCCTTTCCTTCATTTTCCTTTCATCACCCTGTCCTGTTTCCTAGCCTCTCCTGATTCTCGGTGATGAACAGGTGCTCGAGCCAACGAGTAATCCTTGCATTGCCCAACGCCACCTACTCTGAGAGAATCACATAACTAAAGTTAAATTATTCCCACCCTCAACCTTGTCCCCCTTCCGAGTGCGGGCGGAAGCATCTAATTTACCCACACTTGTGCCCAGCATATCGCCGACAGCCTATGAGCACTCCCGGGAAGGACGTTACAGCGAGCAACTGAAACTCGACTCGATACTCGACTCGAGACAAAAAAGTACTACTTGCACATCCCTAGAAATGTCCCAATAACACTACTCAACCAGCTTTTAATAGCGTAATCACATTATGCAACAAGAAGTTTTCAGGTAAATTGCACCAATTTACGCATGATGCATTTAAATGTAGTGACTTCTCAACATGAGAATCACAAAGGTTGCAACCTCATATTTATGTCAGCTGTTGTTAAGCTTGTGGTCTTGAGAAATGTTCCCTTACTGGATGGCTTTTATGATATTATTATAATCACGGGCGTCGCAGCCATAGGGGACATGGGGGACGCGTCCCCCCCAAATATTTGAAAAGTCAGTTTTGTCCCCCCCCTAAATTGTATAAAAAAATTTAATATAAATCGTAATATTTTTGTTTAATTGCATACATAACACAGTAGGCGCGCAAGCCCGCCCGATCGGCCGCTGTCAGCAAGCACGGTGCTGGCCTTTCTCCTCGCCGCTCCACACTACCCCTACCTCCCCTCTCACCGCCACCCTACCGCCCCTACTGCTCATGCGTTGGTTATTTTTGTCTCAGAGACACGAGTCATTGGTCACTGCACCTGCAGTTCCAGCGGCCACGTGGCTCGGTCTTCTTGTGTGTGTTTAGTCGACAATGGTTCATACTATTTAGATGTACGTTAAACTGTTTTTCATTATGTGTTGTATCCAACGGTTATAGTTGTTTTAGTTGATACTTTTTGGAAGTACGTTGAAGTGTTTCTTGACAAAATGAAGCGAGCAGAGGGACAACGAAATTTGTTGTCATTTTTTAAAAAACAAAAAAAGGACAATGGTAAGTAAAGCTTATATATTTTTGTGAGAGATAAAGCGAATTTGTAGATAGTAATTGATTTCATGTGGGGGGAGTAAAAGAAACAAATTGTCCCCTCGATGATGATGGGTTTACTGACCTGAAATGGCCATAGTGTCTTAAAGTTTATTTTAAAAGAGATATTGGTGTTGTTATTTGTTATTCTAACAATTATTAAACAATTGAACGCGTTGGTATGTGTAAGTCGCACATTATAAATCCAACTCTGACCTTGCAGCTATTAACCGCCTTGCATACTATGCTAAGACAATCTATAAACTCGCGACTCATGTTATCTTATTACCAAACAGCTACATTTAATTTGAGTTATAATATAGGCTAAATGTTTTCGGATGAGCATTTTTTCAATCCCCGCTTCCCCTCTCGCCTTCAATCCCAGCTCTTAGACCAGAGCCAGATTTATAATGAGCGACTTATTTAATAATCCCGAGTTCTGAAGCTGTATCATCATCGGTTTGCTCTCCTTCAACTGAAGCACAGCAAGATGGAAGAAACAACCAAGACGTAGTGGCATCAGGGGACTGCTCTGTTTGTCACACTTCTCCTCATCAACCTCAGATTCTACCAGGGGATTTTCTGCTGCAAAAACTTCCAGGCAGAGTGCTGAAATTCCAGACCAGTTGGTACGAGAGATTTCCTAGGCTACATGTGGCTGGAGCTGAAGGGGTAAGCTGTTTTTACTGTGCAAGATATGCTCAATTGTGCCCAGGCAAAACGCTAGCTACCAAAGCAGATAAGGCTTTTAGTGAAAAAGGGTTCAACAACTGGAAAAAAGCTATTGAAAAGTTTGGAAACCACCAAACGAGTGATGCGCATTCCCAAGCTGTTTTAAGCTACTCTCAGTTACAAGCACCTATTGAGTCACAACTGTCACATGTTAAACTCGAACAACAAGAACTTGCTTTAGAATCTCTTATGACTATAATAAGTAGTGTAAAGTATCTCGTTAGACAAGGTCTGGCAGTAAGAGGTCACAAAAATGATGAAGGTAACTTAATGGAACTATTGAAAGTTCGGTGTGAGGACAAGCCGTCTTTGAAACGGTGGCTAGAAAAAGATGTTACCTATACTCACCCTACCATACAAAACGAAATCATACAGATATTGGGAAACGAAATTGTGTCCAGTATAGTTCAGAGCATTAAGTTAAGCAACCCTTTGATGTACTCTGTCATTTGTGATGGGACGCAAGATATTGCTGGCAATGAACAGGTCAGTGTTTGTGTCAGGTGGGTTGATGCTGATCTCCAGCCTTACGAAAGTTTTTTGGGTTTTTATGAATCGGCAAATACTTGTGGAACAGATATAGCAGCTCTTATTTTTGACATGTTGCTTAGATTGCAGCTCCCTTTGTCCAATCTTCGTGGGCAAACTTACGATGGAGCTGGTAACATGAGTGGTATCCATAAGGGAACTCAGTCAGTAGTAATAGACAAACAACCACTCGCTGACTACATTCATTGTGGTGCTCACAGTGTCAATCTAGTAATGAAAGCAAGCTGTGAGACTTCAAGAACTGTCAAAAACGCCATGGATTGGGCTCATCAGCTAGGAGTATTGTTTTCGAACACAAAAGCTAAAGATGAATACAAACATATAGTTGAAGATGCAGCTCAAGGTCCAGTCAGTAACATTGCAAAAATAAAACCTCTTTGTCCCACAAGATGGATATACCGGAAAGGACAAATCAATGAAATTTTGCACAAGTATCCATTGATTTTGAAAACTTTGAATGAACTCACAGAATGCAAGTACGAAGGAGCCAGTGGTTTGTTGAGTGTGTTTGAAGATGGGACCACATACTTAGGCCTGATTATGGGTAGGAAAGTTGTTGAACTTTTGGAACTACTGAACAAAAGTTTTCAAGGCGAGAAGAAAACAGTGGCTGGGTTATGTGAATCTGTTAAACACATTGTTGATGGCCTACAAAATCTCAGAACCAACCAGCAGTTTTCTTCTGTGTTCGAAGAGTGTAACAAGTACATAGCTGAGTTGGGCCTAGAAGAGCTAAGACTCCCAAGACAAAAAAAAGTGCCTAAAAAGATATCTGAGGGAAATGCTGATGGCTACGAGTTTACTTCAACAGAAGAACACTTTAGACGGGAGTATTTTGAAGTCATTGACACGGCTGTGCATGGTCTCAAAACTCGGATACTTGAACAGGCTGGTATGAAAAAACAAATACAGCTCGAGAAAGTCCTGCTAAAAAGAGAAGGTTATGATGTCAATGTGCTAGCGCCATATCCGGAAATCAACGGTCAAATGTTGAAGTCAGAACTTGAGCTTTTCCACCAAAGATACAAGATAAAGAATTTAAAAGACGCCAAGGACGTGTTGACCTCTATGATGAAAGAGGTCAGGGAGCTGTTCTCCAATGTTGAAGTCCTGGTGAGACTAATGCTTGTATGTCCAGCTTCAAGTTGTGAAGCAGAGCGAAGTTTTAGTGCTCTGCGTAAACTGAAGACCTACCTAAGATCAACCATGACTCAAAAAAGGTTGAATCATGTTGCTGTTTGTTACGTTCACAAAGAAATATTGGACAAGGTAGAAGCAAAAAATGTTGCAAAACTGTTTATTTCAAAATGTGAAACTAGGAGAGGTGATTTTGGTTACGTAAAGGATAATAAATAAACCACTTTGGGGTTGTTTCAGTTCCAGTATACATCCATTTAGCAAGAGGTCAATTTGAATTTTTATAATGTACTGTAAAGAGAAGCAAGGCTAAGATTTTAAAGTTAATGTTTACGTTGTAATGTGATAGACCGTATGTAATAACAGTAGTGTGTGTAAAATAAAGCATATTAAACCTGACCTGATAATGAGTTTTTATTTGATACCTATATACTATATACATTTTAGAATGAGTTTTCAATTGTATGTTTATAGTTTGTTTTTTGAATGATTGGACTTGGAATCAAGCGTGTGGTATAGGGCGTTCCATTGTTGTCAAGTTCAATGGTTCAAAAAACGAACTATAGACATGTTTTCAGGTTAAATACAAATTGTTTCAATGAAAAACCTGCTTGTACAAATGTAAGATTTTGGGTTTAAATTAGTGTTCAAACGTCATTTCAAGGTCACAATTTTTCTAAAATGTCCCCGGACCCCTCGTCCTGTCCCGGGGGGGTGCCCCCGGACCCCCATTTGTCCCCCCCAAAGTGTTGATGCTGACGACGCCAATGATTATAATTACAAATGAGTGGAGAAGTACTTATCGATATAATATTGAAATTTAAATTCATTTAATGAATATACATGGCAAAAGTTATAAGTGAGTACCTTAGTTATTTTCTGACGACCTCAATTGAATTTTAATCACTTTTTGTGATCTTAGCTAACACAATGACTTGAAGGATGTACTTTCGAGTATAAGAAACGGCTTACTTTCATATTATGTACACTAACAAGGAGACATCGCGTGACTGATGTTCAGGATCCAAATGATGCAATTATTTTCTGAAACTATAGAGAGAATGCGGGAAAAGTGTCACGGCTTTCTTCCATTTGGGCCCGAGTTTGAGAGAAAAACGCAACTAAAGAATTTCCCTCCGTATAAATCCTTTGAAATGCAATCGCCTACCAACAGAAGCCGTGGCCAAGTGGTTAGAGGCGCTGGACCTGTAATCCCTGTAATGTGGCGCAGGTTTGAATCCAAGTCCAGTCAATTTTTTTGCCCAGTACATTGCCCAATCCCATACATTTATGGCAGTAACAACAATATTTTTTTATTTTCAGCCAATTTTCTGGATTTTCAATCAACCCCCTTGGGAGACTTTCGAAGCTAATTTCCGGATTCTTGTTCGGCCAAAAAGAGGTTTCACATGCCGACAGGCCTAATATGTTTAGATTTTGAAAATACAAGGATATTTCCATGAATAGGATGGGCCTCGATTGGTCGTGGCTCTTTCTCAAGACGGTAAAAAATGAACGGATTATTACTTTTTAATATACAGATATGCATGCACTTCAAATTTCCCAGGAACTGCATTCGAATAATGACTTTGTTACAGAGATCGTTACAGTTTTCGAGGTTGTGTAAAAAAGTTGCTATGACCTTTCTGTGGAGCAACATATTATATTGAAGGGAAGCCTGTATCGTGGGGGAGAGGAAGATATAAAATTCCAGCACAAAAAATATCACGCAATGATAACACTATTTCTTTTCCCTTTCATGTTTATTTCAATTGAAAGAATTTAATTTTTCATTCATGGCGTGAAATTGTTACTTTCCGATGATATTCATCGTAAAAACATGTAAAGCAAAGAATATTTCTGCACCAAGCCAATTTGTTTTCTGTCGCCAGAACATTTGCATCTGCTCGAAAGCAGATCCGGTCTACAAACTCCAGACCATTTATTTATATTTTCTCATATTTTCACGGATTTTAAAACGTCTCCTCACGTCCTCGACTCGACTGACTCCTTGTCACGACACCAGCTCACGGTGTCTGCCTCGTTCCGCGGCTTTCTGCCGGGTGGTAGTAACTCCTGGCTTCTCTCATTTAGCTGTAAGCTGACAGTCAGCCCTTCCTGACTTCAGGGCCATCCTCGGCCCGATCTTGCGGTTGGCTGCCCTCTTCTTGCTACGCATCAGGGGCCTCTTCGGTCCGCTCTTGCGGTTGGCCGCTCTCTTCTTCCTCGGTATCGGGGTCCTCTTCGGTCCGCTCTTGGGGTTGGCCATCCTCTTCTTCCTCGGCATCGGGGTCCTCTTCCATCCGCTCTTGGGCTTCCCGGTCTCGGGGGCTGCCCTGGTGTGGGTGGTCATCTTCTTCTTCCGCTACAGGAGCATAGTCTTCGGGGGGTTGGCACCATGGTTTCATCCGATCAGCACAAAAGATAGAATGAAACCTCCTCTCGGTTCTGACTGGCCCTGGGATATCTGTCAACAAATACCTGTCTCTGGGGAATACCTTTTCTACCCTGTACGGTCCCTGAAATTTGGGTGCTAGCTTTCGAGATGTTCCCGTCGCCTGGGCTTCTCCCTCGACTAACTCTAATTCTCCTCGCAGGTATATATTTGGCTCCTTGTGAGCTTCGTTGAACCTTTTCTTCTGTTTCTCCTGAGATGTCACCATCCTACCTAAAGCTTCCTTTGTAACCTCATCTACTACCTCTTTGCTCACTTCAGGTTCATCTTCCTACATTGTCATTATAACTCCGTTTTCTCAGGCATAACTTTATGGAATTTGCTTAGCATATTGAATGAGAAGCAGTAAATTTGTAATTCCACACGTATTTATTGGAAACGACCTGGGTTTCGAAGTAGCACATAATCATCAGGTGACGTGCTACGTCCTAATGATGACGTGCTATGTCGAAACCTAGGTCGTTTCTAAAAAATACATGTGGAATTACAAAGTTACTGCTTCTCATTCAATATGTCATTATAACTCGGTTCCTTAATGCGTTCTACGGGCGGTATGCGAACAACAGTTCATGAGCACTGGCTCCTACCGTCTTGTTCTCCTATCCCTTGATGGCTGGCTGGGCATCAATTAACTGAGGCCTGCTGGACACTCCGCATCCACTGCAGCTTGTTGGATACGTATCTTATTGCGGGCTCTTTTGGACACTTTATCCCACTTTTGAACTGAGAGGAATTGAGGATGGGAGAGGGGAAGGGTGGCAGGAAAACGGAGAAGAACACTCAGATGACGGGACTGGCAATGAATCATCTTGATTCTATGAATCTCCAACAGATGGGGAGGGGCTCACCAACCACATAGAAATAACCACACTCACGCACAATGAAATAGTTCCCTGCTTTATTAAATGATCTCTACTATATTCGCGAGCCCTATTGCTCGCATGGTCAATTGGACCAATATTCCCCCTCGGACATGGTCTCTCTTCCCAGACACACACTCTACTAAGTCTCCTCACTCTCACGTCCTCGACTCGACTGACTCCTTGCCACGACACCGGCTCATGGTGTCTGCCTCGTTCCCCGCCTGTCCATCAGGTGGCAGAACCTCCTGGCCTCTCTCGTTCAGCCGTAAGCTGGCAAATGTGTATTCATGCCCACAGGGTGCACACAGTTGAACAAAACTAATTTTTCGGAGTTTGATTCTTCTGATTTTCGGGATTTCCACCGCATCATGCCAGCTTTTCGTGGCGGAAATCCCGAAAATTGGAAGAATCAACCTCCATCCAAGCCCCACGAAAATTTACATCATGACAACTAACTTGTCGTTCTTTTTTCCAATGAATGATTAGGCAATGAAACATCTTTGCACAATTTTCGTGCAGTTTGGACTAAACCTATGAAGCTTCTTGACGGATTTTTCATATTACTTTCTAACTGGAGAACTCGCAACTTTAGCATGATTGATTTATAATCATCAATAATATTGATATATGCATGCACTTAGGAAGTGTACGACTGGCACGATCGTTTGCACTTGATATTGAAGACAGTGAAAATCAGAGTCTCTCGTGATTGCTATGCGATGGATGCATGCTATGTATTTTGTATGAATACATAACATGAGGATGGTTCCCCAACGCATGATAAGTAGCAGTCGTGCTCAACTAAACACACCCCTGTTTTTTTGTTTTGTTTTAAAGCCACTCTCATTCTGTGGCGGAGGAAATGTGAATTTTCATAGTTGCCTCCGAGCATTTCCATTGCGTTTGCTAAAAGGTCTGACAAAAGCGTGGACAATGAAATGAAGAGAGTAATGATCAAAGTGATCTGACACCAAGAGGTGTTCAAATATTGTAACAATTATTATTCTGTTTTGTAATTTCATCCTAGATAATTGATCCCATCCATTTTATCTTTCATCCATCATTCACTTGGTTAATATTAGTGCGTTTAATGTACAATTTGTTCACATTTGAATATAATTGTTCAAATAAAATTGACTGTCGGGATTTCATTCGCGTCTGGTGTCTTCCTTACCCATTTTTACGTCCCAGACCGAAGGTTTCACAAGGAGCGAAGGTGAACCGAGGATCCCCCAGTGTACCCTTTTTCTATTGGGATAAGGTTCTTTTATTTCAAATTTTCCGGAGGTGACGTGTATCTGGACCTCGCGCGCTCACTCCCGGGTCAGGTACATGTGAGAGATTTTTTGTGTGGGTCGTCTCGATCCCACCGGGCAGGGCCAGGAGAACCATCACACTATATAACTTTAGTAAGCTCGCAATGTCCCTTTTTACGAACGTGTTTCTACAGGTATTGTTAAAGTAATTCCGATGTAAAGATGATGACATAAGACCAAAAGAAAGATGCCTAATTGCCGGTGCCTAGTTGTAAGCAAAGGTATAACGTGAGTTGAATAATTTCTATTCCACTTTTTCTTCCCATTGCTTGAAAATGCTGTTAAATATTAAGTCGCTGAGATTGGTTCGCAGTTAGATGGCGAGTACGGAGGCGAGGCGCCGATCTGTCGTCTGGTAATATACTCATTCACTTTACGATGGAATTAATATTACAATCGGTCCTATGGAACAGATTACCATTGTAAACCAAGGGTCTACTCTATATAATGCTGACATAATATACAGTAAAACCCGTAAATTACACTTTTCCAGGGACCCTAGAAAAAAGTGTAAAGAAAATGCAAATTGTGGGAAAAGTAGAATTTTCACTTCTACATCCATATTCTTTTACTGGAGTTAAGGTAAAAATTAGAAACACTGATAAACTGAAAAAGAGCAGTGTCATAATTTATTCCTTGAACTCGCACTTTTCATTTATTTATACTTGATGAAAACAATACATTAAACATCATAGACAAATAGAAAATTGAAAATTAAGAAAGGATGAAGATGGTAGGGTGATTTACTTCATATTTGTTATTAGAAACCATTGAAACTATGTATGTAATGAATATAGCATGATTATTTTAAAAAAATTCCATATTATCAACTGCTTGGACTTCCTCTGCCTATTTATAATATTATGCACTTTATTTTCAATTTTCTGCAGTTCCTCAAAGCATTTGCACACAGCACTACCTAATAAGTAATTTCTTGGGAGTTTGAAAAACAGACACCGTGTCTTGCCTATCATAGTTATAACTCGGGAATCGAGGCAATGCAAATGATCTCAGTCGTCAACCACGAGTTCCTTCCTTTTTCATCGTATCTGGACAAAAATCCATTTGCATTCTTTATAGTTTCTACTTAGGTGACAAATTAATACTTCCCCGCAGGTTTAATTGCAGTCGAACACCCATAACCCAGTAATCCAGGAACACGCTATAGTCCGGTAGTGTTGCGAAAACAACCTCATACATATTCCGAGAAATCAAAAAATCTTAATCATAAACATGGTTTTAAGAGATGCTGACTCTGCACTTTATCAAAATATTTTTTTTAATTGCTGGAATATAATGTAACTTACTATAATGTAAGTATTTTGCGGTAATCTCATTAAAAAATAATTGTACACGCAATCTAAACGTATTACACGATTAAGTGACGCACATTGCAGGTTGAAATCCTCATGGGGAACCGCAACTTTAGGTTTATAGTGACTTGGCATGGCTAAGCTACTTCATGGTGCGCACATTTAGCCATGCATAACTAAAATGCTTTATTGCTTATTCTCTGGCTGTAAGAAGCAAGAAACTTCATTAAAATTCTTTGCTACATATGCAAGGATATTATAACCATGTCCGAACTGAGTTGGCGGAGCGATGCCAGCAGCGTGAAGCGACGGCACAAAACTATCGGTTGCAGAAAAAGTAGAAGTTTATCCTCACCAGCCTTCTGAGACCGGAATGTGGATGAAGCAGACTTTGCTAAGTCTGCTTCATCAGACTTTGCTTAACTGCTCGTTTGAAATTTACCTTAATTTCTTAACTCCCGACGCCACTATAGCATCATGGAATTGCATCACGAAAATGTTTCATAGTTTTCATTTTTATTTCTGTATGTTCCAATTTTCTTAATTATATTAACAAATGTATTTTTCCTAAAAATGATTATTTGCAAATTAAAGCTTTTGGGGTGTCCAAACGGGCAAAGGTTGCATATTTTCCGGCACGGCCGGAAAATATGCAACCTTTTGCCTGTTTTCGAACTGACGAGGGCCCTGTCGGCCATATGTCCGACACAGCCCTCGTCATCAGGGGCGTCAACAGATTCGCCGGAAAAGTACAATCTCTCAGAGATTTACATAGTTAAAACCAGATGTTTATTTTCGTTTTTATGCATAGAAACAGTAAAAGAACGATATTATATAATTATCGCTAACTGGATTGAAAATGCCTTGCATAAAAAAGACTATGCTTCATTTCATAGCTCATATAATTCTATGCTCATACCTACGAGATTATGAGTTGATGTAGTTAAAATTTCTGTTACTAGTGGCACTGTATACTATTCCCCCCGCATTCAAATTCTTCCTTAAAACAGGTACTATTGCTGCTCTCTTTCGTATTTTTTCCACATGTATGAATGTACAAGACAAAGTCAAAAAGCGTTTCACAAAGGATGATATGCATGAGTAATGGACTTAAGTTAATTTTATTTTTTTGAAAGAGCGCATTGTGGTGCAAACTGTGGGAAAACTGAAATAGGTATAGTCTAAATTCGGGGTTCTGCATGCGTTGGAAACATAGGAAATTGAATGGGACTTTGCAAAAGTGGTGTAAATTGCGGGAAAACGTAATTTTCGATAATGCAAATGCAAGGTTTCACTGTATATTATGTCAGCATGACCATGTATGTCACTAATGTCATATTCTATGGGCATAAGATGTTATGAAACAAGTTTTCCTTCAAATGTGAAAGTGTAATGCAGTTTGTCACTTCCATGGACGTATATATGTAACTAGAGTCGAGCATCTTAAATCCAGCACTGCCGGTACCTAGGTTATGCCGGATTACAGATGTTTCACGTAATGTCTTTTTTTATGCAAGGCATTTTCATTCCAGTTAGCGATACTTCTATGTTCTTTTACTGTTTCTATGCATACAAATTTGCATAAAAATGATTTTAAAAATCTGGTTTTAACTTCGTAAATCGTTGGAAGATAGTACTTTTCTGGGTGATCTGTTGATGCCCCTGACATGTCGGACATCGAAATACAGGAAAAAACGGAACCTTTCACCTGTTTGGACACCCCAGAAGCTTTAAATCGCAAGCACTTGAGTGATTTGGGCAAGGAGAAAGGGAAGACCTATATTTTTTAATTAGTCACACTCACTCCTTAATCAAACACGTCACCTTTCTTCTGGTTCTGAATATCTTCCCTCTCCCAAGGCTCCACCCAATCATTTTTTTCCAATCCTCAGTTCAAGGTCTGACCTTGATGACTGCTGCCTCAGGGAAATACCAAAAGTGATACAGCAGAGGGGAAAGACTCCTCTGAGAGTCAATTCCTTTGAAGGATTGAGGACACACATAAAGAGTATGAGATTAATCAGAGGTTGTTTAATAAAGGCAACCAGTTTCTTCTCCCTAGCATCTCACACCAAAAAGGTGAACTTCCTGTGGAAACACGTCACATTCACATGGTCTTCACGTCAAGAAAGAGCAATGGAATCTCTCACTAGAAGCACTAAGAGCTGCGTGCATGTAACCAGTAGAATGTCAACATAAGTAAGAAGAAAGAAATTTCATTATGCTTGTTTTATACTCTGCAAAATGCTTCCATGTCTCCAAACTGGTTCAATGAGCAATCTTGACATGTTACTATTTTGTGTGCATACTTGGAGCTCAAAGTAAAAACAAGACAATATTTGCATTATTTTCATACAGACAAAAATGATTTTCAACTTTCAATATTTTTAAATTTCAGAAAAAAGCACTCGCCTTAATAACTTGGTGCTGTTCCTAAAAAGAAGAATTTAATGAAGGAAAACTTTTACAATACTACTTGATAAATAACACAAAAAAACCCAGGTTTTGACGCTTTGGCATCATCATTAGCTATGATTCCTTTCATGGCCTGGCAAGTAATCTTCAAGTGTCTTCCGCATGAAGTAGTCTCCGTCTAAGTAACAACCTTTAATCGACTCTGGGAATTTTGTGGTTTGGTTGGAATTACAATTAGTGCAAATGGCCACATGCAAAAGTGATACTGTCCAAAGAGTATGATTGTGGAAAAGTAAAGATTTTTGATGATTTGAAATCTAGAGGGCCTGCGAACCAGGTATGGTTGCTGTAAAAATTTCAAACATTCTTGATATCTTCCGGCCATGCCTACATAGAATATGGTGCCTGATCCAATGGCCAAAATAAAAAAGGATTTAATGAAGGAAAACTTTTACAATGCCTCTTAACATTTAAAAGATGGAATTTAAATTCCACTAGTCCCCAAACTTTCCTTTCGTCCAGTAGGACCCATTTTCTGAAAGGGAACAAAAGTTCCCTTTTGTATAATCAAGGTTAATGAATAACACACACAACCCTGGTTTCAACGCTTTAGCATCATCATCAGGTATGATGAATGCTTGAAATTTTTACAGCAGTTTGTTAAGCAAACCAATCATAATGCGAACACTTTGTAAAATGGGAGTCAAATGTAAAGAGATTATATTATTTTCATACTGCATAATGTAATGCATACCTTATGAAATTCTTTGGCTCTTTCCTGCGGATCATGTTCAAGCCATCGAACAGCAGCACAAAAAACTACTTCCTCAGACTCTGCAACAAGATGATCACTAGAAAGAATTTCTCGTAGCTTTGCTGGTGTTAAAGTTAAGAACTCTTCATGCTCAGACACATCACGGAAATTCCTATAAAGATTTGGAAAAACATAATTCTAGATTTTAAAAAAACTGACAGTTTTTAGGGGAAGTTTTATCTTGTGAGTTACAGGAATGTGTTCAAAAGCATAATCCAACCAACAATTTTCAATAAAAAGGTACTATAATAATTATTACAAAAAGGCTATCTATCAATACTGATAAATACAATAATAATGATAACATTTACACCCGAGTCATTTTGAGTGTGAAAAGTTATACAAGATGTACATTATGTAATTTTAAATATGAAATTCATATTTTTCTCTAAACACACCTTAGTCATTCATTATAATAAAGTTTGGTACTTTTCTACACTTTTAATTTTTTAAAACACTATGCGTTTTACCAATTTTATGGCAGACTTTATTATAATGAATATTAAAAGTTTCTGCAAAGTAGAGCCTGAAGCTGTGAATTTTACACCTTAGTCAGTTTACATGGAAAGAGATGTTAGTAATGTTTGATGAAAAGTTTGAATTTTTCTCCATGAACTTCATCTTTACTAAAAAATAAAAGTATAGTCTGGCTACCACCACTATACAATCCTATTTGTGTAATTGCATGTCACACTCCCAAAGTTAGCCCATGTGAGTTTTTCCCCTGCTTTTGCATCTCTCAACTCTATTTGCTTATCTTTACCATAAACCATAAGTAGTAAAATTAACTTAAAGGCATTCTATTTTAGTGATTAGTCAACCATATCAAACACAAAACAATGGTACAAGAAATGATTTTGGGTGGAACAGTAATTATATTATCTCACATATGTAGTGCTGTAGTGCATTGGTGAAAATACCTAGATTGTTGGATTGTTATTGGGGGGGCCTTCGTCAGGAGCCCGGGCACTTCGACCTTTCTTGGTCCATTGTGCCAACCCCATGCCTGTCTGCCACTTGCAGACAGGGGACAAGAGCACCACGGTAGAGGTATGGAGGGTTGGCCTCCCCCTGCCTCACCCCAGTACCAGGTATGGAGAGCGTCCTCCCTTTAACTCTCCCGGTCTGGGTATATCTCCCACCGGCCTCCCGGTGGCCTTGAGGGAGTATCGCCTCTCCATCCACGCCTGGTCGAGGTATGGAGGAGGGTCACCCATCCAACCACTGTCCGGGCCCAACGTTGCTTAACTTCGGTGTTCTGACGGGAACCGGTGTTTCAACATGGCTAGGCCCTTACCCGTGAAAATATCTACACAACAGTCAATCACGTGAGTTTACCGATAGGTAGAGATACGTGTAAATAGCACTTACATAGCATTTTAAAGCACTTTCAATTTCAGTTTATAGCATTTTGTAGCATCTATTTTGTGCACCGGAATATTTGCCTTGAGGCACATTGACAGAGTGTCATGTATGAAATCGTGTTTCTCTGTTTTTGTCTTCTTGGCATTTTCATTCGCCTCAAATAAATTGGTTTTCCTCTTGTTGCTTGCCTGCAGATCTTGAGCAACAGACACTTTCTTAGCCAAATGTGAACTAGTTAAAATATGCTTGTCTAAGGTATCTTTTTTATTCCAGTCCAATCTGAGCTTACATATCCCACACATGAGAATATTAGATTCACTTACACAAACATTTTCGTTTTTGTAGGCTTCCGCACGTTGCTTAATTGTTATTTTAACTCGCATTTTTCCGGTAACACGTGTCGAGATCAGCTGAGTATAAATGACCGCCAGTAAAATCAAAACAAGTAGGCAATTACACCGAGATAAAACTCTGTAAGCTTGTAACGGCGGTACTCACGCAAGTCTCCCGCGAGACTTTCACACTCGCGGCGAGCACCGAACGAACTCTCTGTGTCCCGGTCCCGGTTCACGCGGTGCCGACTGGCCTCCTCCCGCGCGCTGCCGCCCCAAACCACGGGAGCCGTGCCGCATCTACATTGTCACCTTCCCGTCACTATCAAACTCGGCCACTCCCGCGCTCCGCCAACGTGTTGCCGCTCCCACCCAATATCGCTCTCCGCCAACGCGTCACCGCCACAAACGCTATTCTTAAATCGTAGGACAGCACATAAAATCCTAAGACAGATAACACGTTACGGCTTTTGGATCATTTCCTTATACCATTAGAAAGCTCCGCCTTGTGTAAATGCTAACAACGCACGTCAGGCGGTCGGGTGGTGGGGGAACAGGGTGGTGCGTACTGATCGACGATTTTGAGTCAGACGTGGGTGCCGACGACATTTTTGTCGGTGGCGGCGACTGACCCTCTTCCGACCCGGCGGCGGCATATGCGGCGTGGATCTAATAAAATGTAACTACATACTTTCCAGGAGCGGATTTTTTCATGACGACGCAATCTCTGCGTGATGACGACATGAAGGAACCCAATTCAACGTTAAATGCAAATGGCAGAAAGGCAAAACACAAAATGTCACTATCGTTAGATATAGATCGCTAACGATCTTTAGTAGCGTGGTAATAACCGTAGTCAAGGTCATAGTTTGAAAAAAAAAACACCATTCCCAGGAAGAAATGGAAAGAGAGGGAAGCGTTTCTGTCTTCCGGCAGCTATCGCCTAGGTTGGTGAACTCGCCGATTTCGCGTCTTTTATGAGTTCGGCGGCGTGCAAAAATGGGCCGGTGGCGGCGGTGTAGCTTGCCGGCGCCGACGTCTAGTCTGAGTCCCAGCCAGCGAGCAACTGGCCAGACGCTCACGTGCTATAAGCGGTGAGCGTCGGCGGAGCATTTCAACTGCGCTCGGCAATAAAGTTACGATTTTGCCGTCGAAAAGGCAAATTTGCTGTAAAATATAAAAAAAAGGCAAGTCATCGCGCCTATGTCGCATTTATTCACGTGTATCGCGGAAATATCGCATTTATCGCAATTTGCGATTTTCACGTATCTCTACCGATAGGTACTGTGAAAATGAGAAATAATATACCTCAATCTAGTCAGTCCATCCAAGAACTACATTCTTCCCAATTATTGAAGAGAAGAATATCCTTGTCATTGTGACTGTAATCTCTCAAGGCTATCTTGGTTGCATATCCAACATTAACAGGGTGGCTACTGATATCCAATTTTTAAATTCCCTGACTTTTCCCTGTGGATTTACCAATTTCCCTGAGCAATCGCCAAACGGTCACCTATTATTGGAATATTTTATTTCTATTGAATTAAATTTTCATCAAAACTCAGAAAATGTTAAAAGCTGAAATCAATACATTAAATGCTACAAGTACATCCTAATGAAAATACATAATATATTAAACCTTCATAAGTTAAACTCTCATCCAAATAATGGTCGTGTCGTGGTAGTTCTGGAAAGTTGAGGATTACTGAAAAGGCATCGAAGGGAAAGTTAATAGCCAATTCACTGGTGGACTCCGCCACAGGTATCACTAAGGTGTGCAAAAAATACAATGCAAAGTCAAGTTGTTGGACTGGATCAAAATCGGATGGGGCGAGTGACCTTCAGAAGCGAATAACAATTTGATTCACGTGGTTATAACCCCTGATTGCAAGATTATTGTAATCAATTGCAATGTAAAATCATTTGGGTAAACAAACAAAATGTAAGCACGCCACTGCGAGTGAAGACGGAACAGTTAGCAACGGCAGCATCATTTTCAGGAATATCATATTTGAGGTGGTTTGTGACCTGACTAAATTGCTTCAAGAGGGCCATTCAACAATTATATTGAGCGTGAAAAGTGGGGAGGGGAGGAGGGCTCTTCATACAGTCTCATGAAAGGGGGTATGGGAATCGAAGATGATCTTGCGTGAGATATTGTTTACACATGAGATCGTACTTGTATTACATACCATTTTAATAATCATTGTCTTGTATTTTTAGAACTGCAAGCATATTTTACTACGAGCTAGAGTGCTCCAGCTACCTCTCGACCTGAGCCTCAGAAGTTAAAAAAAAAATGCGAGGTAAAATTTTCTGAACAACATAGCCTCGGATTCCTTGTGATGAGCGTAATACATTGTGTTAATGAATTTTAACACTAATAAGCAAATATCACAATAAGGATATGCAAAAGGGAACCATTGTAAGTCTGATTCACAACTAAATAACTAAGATTCACAAATAATAACAGTCACAACTGAATGTCCCACGAATTTATGGGGATTATTCCATGCACATCAGCGACGGGCATTAGTTTTAGTTGATGAAATAAAGAGAGGGGAAAGACTGGCCAATAAACGTAATGGTAGAAAAATAACGAGAATTTCCTATCCCAGTTTCTCCCTGACTCTTACGAGAATTCCCTGACTTTTCCAGAAATTCAAAATTCTCTGACAATTCCAGGTTTTCCTGGTTTCCCCTTATAATGGCCACCCTGATTAAAATCTTTAGAGGGGATCAGATTTTCAGCTTTACTCAAATCAATATACTACAAGTTTCCAGATGCCAAACCTCCGGCTTGACAAATCTTGCCATTACTTACTTACTCCTCGGCACTACAGCCCTTGTAGGGCCTTGGCCTCTCCGACAATGTTAACCCAGACATCACGATCTCCTGCATGCGTTCTCCAACTTCTTATTCTTTTCATTCTCAGATCATCCTCTACATTATCTAACTATCTTTTCCGAGGTCTTCCTCTCAATCTTCTACCACCAGGATGTCCAGGATCAGATTTTCACCTTTATTCAAATCAATATACTGCATGTTTCCAGATACCAAACCTCCAGCTTGACAAATCTTGCCATTACTTACTTACTCCTCAGCACTACAGCCCTTGTAGGGCCTTGGCCTCTCCGACAATGTTAACCCAGACATCACGATCTCCTGCATTCGTTCTCCATCTTCTTATTCTCATCATTCTCAGATCATCCTCTACATTATCTAACCATCTTTTCCAAGGTCTTCCTCTCAATCTTCTACCACCAGGATGTCCAGGATCAGATTTTCAGCTTCACTCAAATCAATACACTGCACATTTCTAGATGCCAAACCTCCGGCTTGACAAATCTACAGTTTTCAGCAAATCAGTGATTTCCGAAAACAGGAACAGGCTTGCTGAAAGGCAGGAAACACATAGGCTTGCTGAATTTCAATTCCCTCAAAAACGGTTCCAGCTCTGCCGCAGTTGTGGCAAAGAAAGCCGGTTTAGGACCCAACATTTTGTCTTGGATGGTGGACTTAATTAATCCTAAACTGTGACATGTAGGCTCACATTTCTTGCCTTTATAAAAGCTTTTCTCATCAACCTGAAAGCTCTTGACATAATTACGTAAGGCTGGAAGAATATCGAGGGCTCTGAGTGCAACCTTTTCATTTTCTAACCACCTAATTGCACAAAACTTAATTGGAAGATGGTGAGAATGAGTGATTTGTTTGAAGTTAGCTCTACGGGTTGGAGAGTGGGAAAATAAATTGAACAGTGCACGAAGGAATGGAACAATATCCCATCCAGTTTCCTTCATACCAGCTTAAAATGCACAATTTATCATATGCAGTCCACAGTATCCACTCGGGCGTTTCGGCTAGAAATGACATGACCACTTAAAACGCAATGTATATATCGGTGATTGCAGGAATGCTAAATGCAACAGTGGAAGGGAAAATTGATTTTGCAACTTGCCGATAAAGGTACGTTCTTTACGTCACTGATTTATATACTATGACCACTAAGAACACAATGTATATAGAAAGCATTGTAACTACCTACTCTCGGTGATTACAGTAATGCAAAATGTGACAACGCAAGTGAAATCTGATTATGCAACTTGCCGAAAAAGGCAAATCATTTCCGGTGCTGTTTTATATATTGACACCACCAAAAATTCCAGAGTCAATTACATATTTCCCAGAGATTTCCCTGATATTTCCAGTGAAACTAAAATTCCCTGAGATTTCCCGGTCTTCCAGAGTGCTGGACACCCTGAATAAAACATAAATTTTTACACCATTCAGTTTATCTTATGTATACTATTCTATACTTTTTGCAAGAAATATCTTTTATAATAAATTAGAGGACAGGATATGTGAAACTAATCACCCAAGTTCTAGCCATATAAAGTAAAAATAAAACAACAAATTATCCCAACTAATCCTGACTCATGCGACAAAGCAAGAGGCGATAACAAACATGATGCTTCATTTTTCAACTTATAGTGTAATTTAAAAATTGATGAAATATATTCTATAATGTACTTGTACCTAAATCATAAAGTGTTGATATATTTTTCAATAAAAATATGTTAAATTATTTAGGTGCTTCAAAACATTATCCACTTAAACATTATTCATATTTAAAAATTAAAAGAAGCCTAGGGCCTATGAAGAGGTTAATATGGCAATGATCTCATGATATCATAATAAGCCACCTGCATTATGTGACGAGGGCCTATCTGGATTACGATGGGATTTGGATTATCCAGGTAAGGATTATTGAGGGTCCACTGAATTAAGAAAAATGCACATGCTCTAAACAAATAAGCAGATAGATACTCCTCACATTCAGCAAATTGATATTATAGGTATTCATTACCAATAATGCATTTATATGAATGCTATCATTTTTTTAATGCACTTTGATGATACACATGAAGGAAAAGATAATAGTACAATCCACAAACTGAGAAAGCACACATATGGTTAGCTTTTGGAGAGAACATTGTCTTGAGTTGATAAAGGAAGTATAGGCATAGCATTGAAATCAATGATTCAATTGTAACTCACTTGTGAACAAATGCTCGAGCAGTTGCAGCCATTCTTGCACATGAATGTGTCTCCGCAAAACAAAGAACACCAAGGGCATTTGATGCATCCATGTGTCGTGTTAGGTAACGGCAACAGGCTGAACGTAGTGAATGAATTCCAAACAGATTAGCTGCAGACAGCAAAGCCTAAAATGTAAATAACAATGCATGAAGGCACTATGTAGGCCAAAATTGTCCATTTTCTCACTATTTAAAAATACAGTAGAAGTCCATTATTATGAGTGAGGTATATAGCGAGAATCTGGCTGTAGCGAGTAATGTTTTACCGATGGTTGGTCTCATGGTACTAACATACGAAGTTGGACGGTTGTAGCAAGTGGTTATTTCTCTCATATCGCCATAACGAGTACGATTTTTCGTTTATGTCATCAAGGTTGTATAATTTTCAGGCGCCTTCTGCTACCAGCTATTAAGTTATTCAAATAGAAATTACTTTGCCGCAATGTATCACCTTGAAAAAAAAAATGTTCCTAATTTGAGATAAGAGTTCCGATTATCTCTTCGCATGCACCTATGCTCTAGGTACGTTACTTGTCCTATTGATGTGATGATGCATTTCAAAGCTCTCTTGGGCGCTACGCAACATAATTTCAGATTGTAGATAAAATCATGAAGAAGTGCGAAATCTACCTCACCGCTACCACCAGGGTAAGGTTACAATTTGAATTGACTGAAATAACGGCTCCCCTCATTTCGTTCAAGCATCGCCTGTATCAACCCAGTGTTGGCTTATGGCTTTTGCCGTACTTCCGAATTATCCATAAAAAATATGATGCAAGTAAACAATGAACATTGCAAATTGATAATGGCAACATTCATTGTTTATGTAAGGCGAAGCAGCAATCTTCTCGGTTGACTCCCATATCATTCTCGCAGAATGTGTCCCGCTCTCATGAATTTCGTCTTGTCCAAAAATTAGCGGTGATGTCTCATCCTAAGCAAGAGGGAGGCATAGGGAGGTGTGAGAGGGGCACGCGGGGGAATTAGGAGTCAATGCTTTTTGAGTCAGCGAGCCTCGGAGCAGCAGGATGGGACCCCGGATGATCCCGGGTGGTGCAGATATACTTTTTGCCCATTTTGGGGCCTAAGTTCTCAGAACACCTAACCCGTTCCTTGACCGATGGGTCTAGGTAATCTCAACCCTCAGTTCCAGCCCATGTCCAACTAGCATATTTTTACGAATCTAAGACGATGTTTTTTTCCCTTATGGACTCCAACAGAATGGTGGGTTTGTCTTACAATTGGAAGCAAAATTCTTGACTTTAATTGGATTGTATAATCTACCATCCATTTCAAAATTCCATCACCCGAGTTTGAAGCATGACATCTCAAAAGTGGCTGAAGCGATTTAAAAAATAAACACAAAATTTTAAATAATGTTATTTTGCACATTAGGAAATGGGAAAAAATTATTTTTTATTTGTTTACATTGCACATTTTTATCATCGAGAAACCAAAAAAGGGTGGTTTTTTTGATCCCCGGGATGCAAGTTCAAATTTGACACTAAATAAAATAAAAACTACAAAGGTAATGGCAGTCTTATTCAAATATGTTGTGGAACAGATGATTATACTCTATCAAGTCAAATCAATAAAATCATAAAATTTTGTAGCTTATTGATAACTGCGCAACACATCCAAGACATTGCATTTTTAAGAAATTTTAAAGTGGTGTTTTTTCCTCCAAATTGCACGAGTTTTCTTCAGCCCCTCCATCAAGGCATCATACGATGTATGAAGAATAAGTACAGGAAACTACTTGTCAATGAGAGGTTGACCAGCCTTCTTGAGTAAGGAAGAAAATATTCTGAAAGCAATGCATTTTGTGAAGCATGCCTGCAACTCCGTCGAAGCCAAGCCAAGAAATAGGTTTTGGACCTCTGGATTTCATCGCAGCACAAACGAGGATGATTCTACGTTGCTGAGTGACAAGGCATCACATAAGCACAACCTTGAGGGTCAGGATCAACTGTTCGGAGAAGGGGAGGGTATGACCTTCGACGAGTGCGTCGCCTGTGATGCCAAAATCGAAGTCTGCAGGCTGGTTGTTGGAACTTGTGACTACATGCTAAAGAAAAGCTTTATTTATGGAGATAATTGCGTAACAAATGGATAAGAACTATTCCAAACATAATCTTTCATCTTCCTAAATGTAATTGAAAAAGTCAGTGAATCTCTTTATCACATATTTTTATCAGTAGATTGATGTCAATAGATGATGTCTATGAACAGAAAGGAAGAAGAAGACACCGCGAAAGACGAAGCAGAGCCAAAATATCCTCCAACATTAAAAAAAAGTGGAAACAATGGCGACAGTTCGTCACGAAGTCGATGAAAGTGTGATGAGTACTTAAATAAAAATGGACTGTACTATCAAAGAATTAGTGCTCAAAATGATAAAAACAAAGCACCTTGGACAGATTCTTCCAGCCACCATAGGTTATTATTGTAACCTTCCTCTCGGCCAGTCTACAAAGAAGGAGGGGGGTGGCATGGAGGACAATTGGGGAGGGATGAGAGTTTTCCAGCCGGGGGACGGGGTGATGTTGGGCGCCAGGCGGGCCGTCCACCGGGGTGGGCGACGCGGCAAAGAATTGAATGTTGCCCACATTCCAAGACTGGGGGGAGGGGAGAAAGGGGGAGAGGGTGCGCTGGCTTAGCTCTTGCGGTGAGACTCTCTGGGTTGGGGTTTTTACGACTAGAAAAAGATCGTTCTAAAAGTTCGATGAATTTATTTATGCCAAGATGGCACTGGCATTTCCAACAGACTGAAACATATACCATGAAACAAAATCCTAATAATAATTGACTAACTACACATGAAAAATAACAATATGAGAGATTATTCAATACCCTTAATAATGGCAAACAGATTCAATGAGATTACAATCTCTTCCCTGCACGACAGCCTGCACCTTCAAATGTCCTAGGGATTTTTATCACTTTCTTAGAACAATTGATCGAGTGCAGCTTTCAGAGTCTGTACTCCACCTGTCGTCACTTGCACACGAAGGGCACTTTCAAAAACAATTAATACTAAGTGAATACCAAAATAAACTCACACACACTCACACATGAAAGGCGGGGAAAATGGGGAAAACGGGATGAATCAAAATGATACGACCGCGGTAGTTGTGAGGCTTCACCGGGTACTAGCTCTTTTGACTTGGAGCAAATCTTCTCAGGATTGGGGGGTCCAGGCGTCAGGTGGACAGGATGTAGACAGTACTTGGTAATTCATCGAAGACGATGATGATGGGGGGGGGGATTGATGGGAATGATGGCAGCAGGCTGACACGGTAGCTTCTCCGTCTCCTGAGCGTGCAGCGGCGTCTTCTTCTCCTTGGCTGATCCGAGGGGTGGAGAGAGGCGAAACTGGACATGGGTGTATAGGACCACTTTCTGGGTTGCGACAATTTTCTAGTCAACCATATCTCCCTTCACCACTCCTAGACGACCTCATCTTGGCTCTTTCTCGGTAGTCACTCTTCACGACAACTCCTGCATGGCTCTGCTCCGCCTATCGTTACTGCTATTTCTCTCCTGCCAATTCTCCCATGCAAATTCCTCCATGCAAAGTCCCCTTCGCCCAGGGCAGCTGTGCCTTTTATATGATTCCCCTCCAATATAGGAGGGGGGAAGTAGGGGAGGAATGGGGGGGTAACAGCTTGTCCACATCCATGCGTCGGCGTCCCATTTGACTGGGGCCGACTGTACCCGCACTTAGGTAGGAGAGGGGGTGGGGGGAAAGATGGGGTGGGCCAGCACACTCCCAAGCTCCGCTGAGCTGGCCACCTCCCTCTGCTTGCTTTGCGTCACTTGGGGGGGGGGGGGGGGGGAAGGTCACTGCCGCGGATGTCCTGGTTTTTTAAACACAAAGAAAGGGTGGGGGGAGGTGAGGGGACCGGTAGTGGATGGGGAAAACACTCACACTCACTCATGAACTCACATTCACGTAACAAAATTCCGACCATGAAAAAAAAAAACAAAACAAGAACGATCCTTTTCCGTTCGGCCCCTACGCCTTGTCGCCGTATCCAAACGGGACCGGCTACTAAATGTATTTCCATTAAATTATGCATTTTTGTTTGCAATATTTGTGGAGAACACGCGGGAAGTTTCATTTTTGTTACGCTACAACCAATCAGGTTCACGCCATTATTCACAGGAAAGATGATGTTTTTGGGTCGGGAGCTCAATTTTGTCATGTTTTGGAGTTCTGAAAATCCTTATAACACTATAATATTTGTTCATAAAATTAAAATGTTCATCAAGGTAAACATACATATAGCATTTTTGGTGCAATCATTGCAATTTACTACATGCAATTTAAACATAAAGCGCTATTAAGTGAGAAGTGGCTAAGGGCGCGTTCCGAAATTCACTGCCAGTACTGCCTGTGCTGCCGTGAAACGGAACGCGAAACTGTACAGCAGCTGCTGCAGTAGAATGGATTTCGGAACGGTCGGCAGTGGCTTGAAATTCAATATGGCCGAATTGCGTGGTTATTTATTATAAGCGACTTTCAATGCGTTAATTCTTAATGCTAATCCTTATGACATTGATAAAGGGCATGCTAATTGTATTTTAATTTTCATTGCCTTGCTACTTAATGCTACTTTATACTGATTGGTTACTTTCTGTGAGGAGAATAAAATGAATTCGCGTCAGCTACCCGAGCATGGAGAAAAAACCCTGTGTTATTATAAACAAATCTCCGTTATAATTAACACTATCGAATTCATAGTAAGCAGTTTGAATCTTGGGCTTATAAGTAAGTCTTAGAATATATTTTCAAGCCCTGGATTTTCTTCATGGCCAGTCGTACGAAGCGTTTCCTAGAGTGATATCGATAATTAGAAAAATATACGGGTTGTTGAGGATTGCATCGCAGAATATTTTCCCTAACAATTAAATTTATGCAACAAATTACGTTTCCCGACAATTATTATACATACCAGTGTTATGCTCAGTTATCACACAAGTAAGAGGCTATATATAATTACGTGTACCACGATTATTCATGACACTAAATTAATTTTTGGTACCTAATTTCACAAGTCGCTGACATTCGCAAATATAATTGCTTCTCTACTTGTATCACTTCTGATGTTGTTCACTCCCTCATAATTTTATTAACGCTTTTATCCTATTGAAATATTCACCGGTACTATACTTGATAAATAAATGCGTTTTATAAACTATTATACGCTAATCAGATGTTGTTAGCTATTTAAGTGCATCGAGACTTTTCTCTCTCGCCGATATAAACATTAAAATATTCGAAGCAGTGTCTCTAAACTCTTCTGATATTATTTACTAACGTTGTAGATTTGATTTTTCCGCCATTTGTTCGATTGCCGTCTGCTGCTACTGCCGCTGCTGCTGCTCTTGGGCCGCAGCAGCGGCAGTAGAGTTCAAAGTGAGAAACGTCATCAATTGACTGACGTCATTGGTTACTGTGCGGTACTGCCAGTAGATTTCGGAACGGTTTGGCAGCACAGCCAGTACTGCCAGTGAATTTCGGAACGCGCCCTAGGTGGCTTCACTAAATTTGCCGCTGAACTTTGTGAAATCAGCATCTGTAAATTAAACGTGCTGCTTGGTTATTAATGATGACGACAATTGTCGTCATCATTAATAATTGAGTACGCATCAGCATTAGGTATCGTATGTATTTTCTTGGGAGGCGGAATAGGTGGAAAATAAATTATTTTTACAATAAATGATCACCAGTTATCTACAGCATGAGCTAAAATGAGCGGCAGGATAACTTTCTCCTGCAAGTTATGCAACCAACCAGTAAGTATTTGACTTTCCATGGAATGCTTTTCCTGTTTCGCATGTTTTCCTGGTTACCACGTTCAGAATCCCAGGTCCCTTCAAGAACGTGCTAACGAGAGTCCGCTGTATTATGTTCATTGGTTACTTTTCCGAAAATCTTCCCACAATACGCTTGATGAATCCTAGCTTCTTCAGAGCTCTGCCACAAATATTTTTTAAATGTGTTCCCCACATGTTGATAGGTTCGAAGTTATCGTAACTCCTAGATACTTCACTTCATCTGTCGCCTTTATGTTAACACCATCCACAGCATATACATGGGGATAGTTGGACGACCTCTGCAAGAAATGTACCACCGTGCATTTGCTCAGATTAAGGGCACGTTCTGAAATTCACTGCCAGTACTGGCTGTGCTGCCAAACCGTTCCGTTATCAACTTGCAGTACTGTCTAGTGACCTATGACGTCAGTCAATTGATGAAGTTTCTCACTGTGATCTCTACTACTGCTGCTGCAGCCCAAGAGCAGCAGTAGTGGCAGTACGGCAGACAGCCGGACATCAAACAAATGGTGGAAAAATCAAATCTACAATGTCAATAAATAAAATCAGAAGAGTTTAGAGAAACTGCTTCAAACATTTTTATGTTTATATCGGCGAGAGAGAAAAGTCTCAATGCACGTAAGTAGCTATCAACATCTGATTAGCGTATACTAGTTTAAGTTAATGGTTTGAGGCGTAACTTTATGGAACTCCTTCATGATTGGAAAGAAAAAAATTTGTTCAGTTCCGTTAAAGTTACGTCTCAAACCATTAACTTCATCAAGAGCGCCAGTTACGCTACCAAGGCAAGCATCTACCGGAAATTGTCTATCCTACCTGATGATGTCGCTAAGCGATGAAACCTAGGTCGTCATTAAAATTATTTTATGTGGAACTGAACAAAGTTTTTTCTTTTCAATCAAGTATAATAGTTTATAAAACGCATTTATTTGTCAAGTATGTAAGATATAACGAAGTACCAGCTAACCATTCCGGTGAATATTTAACTAGAATAAAAGCGTTAATAAAATGATGAGGGAGTGAAGAACATCACAAGTGATACAAGTAGAGAAGGAATTATATTTGCGAATGATAGCGACTTGTGAAATTACCAAAAATTAATTTAGTGTCATGAATAATTAGGTACACATAATTATACAGCCTCTTACTACAGTGGTAACTTAGCATAATACCGGCATGTATAATAATTGTCGGGAAACGTAATTTGTTGCATAAATCTAATTGTTAGTGAAAATATTCTGCGATGCAACCATCAACAACCCGTATCTTTACCTAATTTTCGATATCACTCTTGGGAACGCTTCGTAAAACTGGCCACGAAGAAATTCAGGGCTTTACAAATATATTCTAAGACTTGTATATAAGCCCAAGATTTAAAATATTTATTATAAATTCAATAATGTTAATAACAATGGAAATTTGTTTAATATAATGGTATTTTTCTCCATGCTCGGGTAGCTGACACGAATACATTTTATTCTCGTCAGAGAAAGTCTCCAATTATTATAAAGTAGCATTAAGTAGCAAGGCAATGAAAATTAGCATCTAATTAGAATGCTCTTTATCAATGTCATTAGGGTTAGCATTAAGAATTAACGCATTGAAAGTTCACTTATAATAATTATCACCACGCAATTCGGCCATATTGAATTTCAAGCCACTGCAGACTGTTCCGAAATTCATGCTATTGCAGCAGCGGCAGTATGGCTTCACATTCCGTATTACGGCAGCACAGGCAGTACTGGCAGTGAATTTCGGAATGCGCCCTAAGTTCGATTCCCCACTCTTGGATCCACACATGAACGTTGTTTAAATCTGATGATAGAATTTCAAAGGCAGAGTGATCACTAGTTTCGTGATAGATGACAGCGTCGTCAGCAAATAAACATATTTTACTGCTAATTTGAGAGCATAGGTCATTTATGTATATAATGAACAAAAGGGGAAATTAAATTAATTAATTAAACAAATTACACTTCCTTGTGGGACACCTGGGGCCCGTTTCTCAAAGCTACAAGTTACAAGTCTACAAGTGAAAATGGCGGGCATCTAGTCCATATTTAGCTATTATGTAAAGCTTTCAGTATATTTCACGACTTTCTCCAGCCATCTTTTATAACCAAGAGTCAGTGCTATGTTGCTCGGTGTCTATAAATGCGTGAACACAAGATAAACGGAATTTTTAGTTCACAGTTTACCTTAAAATATCTCAAGCGAGGAGGAATCGTCTGCAAACCTTGAACATCATGAGGAAAAGTCGTTTATTCCATGGCATGAAGGGAAAGGTGAACTCGAAATGAAGGTTATTCACAATTCTAGCATCTCAAGACATCATCTTGTGCAGTGTTTATATTTCATAGATACGAATAAATAGCAGAATAGCATTTTATCGTCAGACAAGCGAAGACTATTTCAGCCATTTTGAATATTCATTATTAATACACAAAGGGAACATCATCAATGCAAGAAGTTAGTTGGTGTCGTGGTAGCGTGTGGGATACACGATACAAAGGTTACGAGGTCAATCCTCGGTGGCGTAATTTTTTTTCTTTCATTTTGATGGGCTAAGGAGATATTTTACCACCGATTTATGTAACTTCGTTCTAGGACTTATGCACAATTTATTTTTAATTTCACTTGTCCTTGAGCCCCAAGTTACACCAAGGGTTTCGGACACATGCCTACGGCGTATTAGGAAAAACCACAGCACATTAGCGTAGCATTTGCGAGATGTCACATAAAAATGTCGACTTTAATTACGTATGGAGTTTCCTATTGAACTTTCGCAACTTGATATCTCATGGCGATTTATCATTTTAGTACGGGAACTTATGCTCTGCATTTTTACCTCTCAATGTATAAACATAATGACGTGACATGAAAAGTAGGTATATATTGATAATTAGTAATAAATAATAATAGCAAACTAGTGCTTAACTTTCGCATTTTCAACCATTCCCACATCCCCACAATAATTCATTCTTCATCAAATGAGATCATTTATAAATTGCACGATTAAAAGCAACATTCACGTCTCAGTTGGAAATAAATCTTTCTTCTTTGTTGTTTATTCACAAAGTCTCCGTGGGGGTGTTCTTGTCTCATTACGTTTTAGTCTAAAAGACTTTTCTTTTAACTTTAAATTATAAAAAAACAATGTGTTTAAACGTAAACTGAGCATGTTATGTCAAAAGTCGGTAAAAAAATTCTATCTACTGATACCTTGTTCGTCGCTATCGCCTTCATAACAGTTGAGAAAAAGAGATTGCTAGTCGCTTTTCATTTGTTTTCCCAGTTATTCTTTCCTATTTACTTACCTAGGAGGACTTGTAGAAATTTCCTTACAAGTTACAAGGACTTATAGGACAAGGAAGGAGTTATTCACAAGTCTGTTTGAGAAACAGAATGTGTCGTAACCATGAAAACACTTGTGAGTAAACACTTGCAACTTGTGAAATGGGCTTGTAACTTGTGAACTTGTAATTAGTAGACTTGTACGTTTGAAAAACAGAATTTCACACGTTACAAGTGAATAGACTTGTAACTTGTAGCTTTGGGCCCATGATGTCACTTTAACTACATCAGAGCTAATTCCGTCAAGAACTACTTTTTGCTTACGATCACTCAGAAAGTCACGTATCCAGTTTACTACTGTTTCGTTTAGCCTGCATGACTGTAATTTGTATAAAAGTTAGTTGTGAGGTACCGTGTCGAAAGCTTTCTTAAAATCTAGAAATAATGCGTCCACTTGTCTTTTCAATTCACAAGATTTGAGAACGTCATGAAGAAAGAGTGCGAGCTGTGTTTCACATGATCGTTCGGGTTCATGAACGTAGCCTGAGCGGTAGGCGCCCCGCAAGGGGATGGTCCTTCACCCACCCACTAAGCGATTGGCATTAGAGCTTTTAGCGACACTCTCCCACTCTGAGAGGGGTGGCACGGTTTCTCTGTCTGCAGCTGAGCGGGGATGGTTATGATTTTCCGCTCTTTTTTCGTCATAAATTCAGTTTTGTCCCTTCCGTTGTCGAGTGAGCATCTCAACAGGAAAAGGCTTCGATTCTAAGGCTTATTTCTTCAGCTCCTTTTTCAACGCGACTGAAAAATTTGGCAACGACTTCAAACGATCAAGTTGAGTTTTTTGTACTACCTATTGCACTAATTCTCCATCTACTGTTGGAAGAGGCTGAAGAAGTTGAAAGGCTCGAGAAGCGGACAACATGTAGACTGTGCCATACAAAAACGGAAAACCTCTTTCTTATGTTTCCGATGCAAAAAGCCTGTGTACTTGTAATGCACTAAGAAAATTTGTAAAGACTCTGTGGAAACGGAGATATGAGAGCTTTTGTGAAAAAATTTAATTTTAATCGCCTGCAGAATGCATCAAGAAAAGGAATAAATGAGACAAATTCAATTGTTTCTTATTATTTAGCCTTCCTAATTTAACATTTAAGGCGTTACTTTTAAATCTGGCAAAATATTGATACTTAAAAACGATAATAATAACTTAAGTGTTTTTGACATCAGTTTTTTGATCCTGTTTCAAATAACTATTTTTCCCAAAAAATTGGTTTGTATTGGTAATGCATAAAATTAAATATAAGTTTTAGAATAGTTAACCACATAAAGAAACATTAAACTAAGCAATAAAAATGGTGTTGCAACATTTTATGAATATTTGATTTATTGCAGTCTCCCAGACCAGAGTCATTGGTTGTGTAACAAAAATTGCATGTCACTGGTTAAAGGTAAATAATAAAAGAAACAGATTAAGAGGACGCAGTACATAATTTTTTTTCCTCCTCCGAGGGTGAGGTTAGTTTTCTTATTGACCAGTAGAGCTACCGAAGTCAGTGCCTACCTAGTCGCCGCATTTGTCGCGAGTGTAGCCTCTACGTACATTTACTTTGCGTGTAGGGGAGGGGAAAACCACGAGCCCTCCCTTCCTTCGGAATGTTTTTGTACCACGTTCTTTGGGACGTCTAAACGGACACGCTGTTGTGACTTCAGCGCGGGTGAGTTTGACTTGGCTCATGGATACTAACTTGGCCGATGGCCGCATGGCAACAGCGGACCAGTCACTTTTGCAGCTCGGTAGGATACGATGCCGAAATGATGGCATGCCGAATAACGCGCTTACCTGTGGATAAGGGATAGCGCGGTTCAATAGCATATAAGTATAATTACGGTAATCTAATGGTTAAGGTATGCTTAAATGGAAGAGAGTAAAAGTCCTCTAGATTTTTCATGGTGCACACCTCCATATACCTTCATAACTTGAACATATCTGAATGCGTATTACGTCTTTTACTTCATCCAATCCAGGATACAGTATCGCGCGCTCATCCCTTTCCTAAACAAATTTGGCCCTCTTACTGATCCTAACTTAATGAATACTTCACCCTTTGCACTAGCCTTCGGTTAACTAATAATAGGAATGTCTTTATAGCATTATAAATTCGATTTAGTTTCATGAAAGTTTAGTTTTTAGAGGAATAGGACAAGAAAATAATGTATTTTCACGAGGGGACTTTCCCAACTCGACTCAATGATCATGGCCATAGACAATTAGTTGCGATGAAATAAACCCAATGGACATAAAATATTGCTGCATACAATAGCTAGGGAGAATACTACAGAAGGAGTTGACCACACTAACTATTATAGTGTAAGTCAGCACAGTTATAAGGAAAATATTGCCCCACGGAATTAACCTCACAGAAAAGACCACAGCATAAAAAGCTACTTACGAAATATCCAACATAATATTCTGTAGTATGAAATTTTGATTTGTCTTACGTTAATGGTTAATTAAATTGGTAATAAGCGCTAAATAGTCGATATAAACATTATTCCGGAACCACAGCTGTCCGTGCATTGATGTCAGCAAGCTTCCTAGCGAGAACTTAGAACCACCTCGGCTCTAACATCTGTGGTGCAATCTAAGCAGAGCTCTACTCAATGATGGGATACAGAAAGAGCTATTGAAAGAACACATCATGCTGGTTATAATTGTTTTATTTCTTATGCTTTTTGCATTTCAAATTTCCTTTCTGATCCCTCTCCCCATCCTTACGTTTGAAAGACTCTTCTCTTGGGCTGCCAAAAGACTAGGGGAATTCCGAATCGGCATTGACCGGGAAAATATCGCATCGCCTAACTCCGGAAGCATGCATTCAAAATAGAATTGTTATAATTTGTCCACCATGAATATCTCCCAGAACCCATTGTCCCTGAGGATCCTCTCCACTTTCAACCCCTTCTTCGTCCACACAGCAAAGATGCAGAAGTCTCGCTGAGAAATATGGAGCTGGCCTTGTATCTAAGAGTGGTAATGATGCTTCCGGTTTATTCTCATTCCGTGATTCTTCATCCAAAAATCTACTTTTCTATTTCCGATCGCCTCATCTACACTCATCTCTGCAGCCGATGATGGGCATTTTATTTCCACAATTCTCCGATCCCCTACTATTCTATCGGAAGTTGCTCCTTGGAAAGGGTAAAAACTTCTCTACTATGCTGTTTCCAATGCCACGCGAGCTTTGTCCTCATTTACCCTTCCATACTCTAGGTGAGGAGAATCGAAATAACGGTACATGATTAACTTTTCGCAGCCTGTGTGTGGACGAATTTTACAGACCTGGCCAAAATTAGAGGCAGTGAGAATCTTCTGACGCATCGCAATCCATTCCACGCTTTCCCTCTGCCGTATCGTTTTCCTCTCTATTTCTTTAATTTCTTCCTCATTCATTTTTAGAGATTCCTTAAATAGTTGACAATCAATGTTAAATTCCTCAATAGGCATATCAGGCCTTTCAGAATTGGGACCGTAATCGAAATCAGGCTTTGTCCCAATCAGTTGATTAAGGAGGAACCTACGCCCTTAAGTACTGTATTCATAAGAAGAATTAAATATCACCTGGTGGGGGAATTTAGGATTAATATATCCTTTTAGATATTTCTCTTCGATCTCGGTGTTTTTTCTTTCGGTTGGAAGTAGCAATTGCCTTCAGCTGTCTTCTTTAGAGTGACCTTTTGTAGTAGTACCCGGGACTCAAATTACAAAAATTATTGTAAAGGGAATGCAAAGGATTTCCCGAGTCAATGCTGACCACAGATCCGGCACATCTTCCTCTTAATGAGCGGGTAAGAGCAAAATTAACTTATTTCCCGCCGATAAATTTTGCTATGATAGCGTTATAATGCTCCCAAGGACTGTTATCGTGAATAAGGCTTCGGCTGTGGCGAATATTGTTTTGTGCTAGGTTTTCAACTTTTCATACACCCGACATTCTTTTAGTGCAGTACATATGTTGTTTTTTCTTCCCGGGGCGTTTTTTCCATGATATAAATATCCTAAATCTACACATCGCTCATTTTCTCCAAAAACATGGCTGGGCCTATTGAGGATATCCTGTTGCAGTAGTTAAATTTTTTTTCGCTAGTGCTACATTTTGGCATTTCCTAAACTCGACAGCTTTTATGACCGCCATTCTTAAGCGTAAAATGTTATCGGCGATTATTTTATGTATGGCGGTATTTTTTGTATGTATGGTTATATGTTTTTGAAAAGTATGACGGATGTGCTTTTACCTTTGCTCCTCTCGCCATCGCGCTAAGTTTTCTCCCATCCATATTTTACTCGCGGCAGACAAATTCAATTTAATGCTACTATGCCTCTTATTTATACGCTGCTTTTCAGGAGGCATTTAAATGATAGAAGATACAAGTGTAGTAAGCTAACAATGCTGTAGGAGGCAATGAAATCCTCAATGCAGAAAAGTTTCTCCTAAAGCGGCCAATGTGCGCGTTAGGGAAAACTGAATGCGAGAGAAAATAACCCGATAGCTGCTGCTCTTGAGCGACTACATGCTCCCCTCACGCATTGTTCTCCTCTCGCCCCGCAAACGAGCAGAGAAAACACCATATCTGAGATAGTGTGTTCAATTTCTGATGGAGCGCTCGCGGCGAGAAAATGGAGAACTGCGACGGCAGTGGGAGCTATCATAAACGCCCATTACTGCGCTGCAATTCATCAAAACTCACGTTCGCTTTTCCTAAATTATACATTTATTTGATAAAATTTCGCATCGGCAGTCAGCGTATCAACTACAGACAAGTAACTCTTGGGGGCTACCTAGCCATAAATGGCTTTCCTTCAATCGGCATTCCGCAACATTTCGTTCAAAAGGCCTATATTTGTTATAAAACCTGCCTTCCAATATTGGATTAAGAAAAATTTGAAAAAGGTAGCCCCCTTATATCACTCCTTGACTTTAATAACTCAAAAAGCTTGAGTTGAAATAAGCAAAATTGACTGATTGAGAACGGAACGCAGAAGAGTCGGCAAAATAGGGGTGTCCCACGTCCTCTTAACTCCTGACAGGCTGAGTATGCTCCATTTCATTAGGAAAAATTATAAAGTTACTTGTGTTCACTTAGCTTTCTTTAGCATTATCTATTTAAGAATTAATAATAAATGCATGAAACATATTGGTGCTCAATTTTATTTTTTTATTTTCAGCTAAATTATGAATCTGTGTTTGAACGGAAACCTAGTGGTACTTTTTGGTTCATAAATTTACAAGAAAATAAAAATGGATAGGATTAGTGTTATGCATTGTGTTTTGATAATAAAAAGGAACTGGGATTCATAACTTAATGAAAGCGGGAATTGGATTTGAGATTCAGTATTTGATATTCAATTTTAAAAAATTGGATTCAATCAATTTTGGATTCGACCCATCACTAATTATTTGTTTTAAAAAATGTCAAAAGCTATTCATAAAAAATTCTTGGATATGATCTGAGGTAATAACTTCAAAAAAGAAAGGTAGAAAGGTTTACGGCCTATGCAATATCCTTGTGAGACCATGAATGGGAAATAAGTTATCACTAACAGATTTAAGCACAAGAGCCTGAGTTGCACTTCGTCTTCAGATTCAGGATTACATCCTGCAGCCTTAGGAACTATCGAGCATGGGCTTCACAATGTTTAACAAAAATACTAGATGCCATGGTGTGAAAGATAAATTGAGCTGGTTCAATAAGAATTTATATAATGAAATAGAAAATAATTCTAACCAAGAATGTTATTACATTTATCACTTATATGCATTAAAACAATAGTCACCTTTGCTCTTGTTCAATGTTGAAAATGATAATCACTTATTTATCCAGTAACCCATTTTTAGAACATTAAAATGTACGTACAATGAACGTGCATCAGCCATTCATTACTTATTTTTAAGTGAATGCAAAATAACAGAATTCCTCATTAGGGCTCCTTTCATTTAAAGCATTAAGAATTAAGAAGTGAAGTACTTCACTGAGTAACAACTGCCAGAGCAAAATTCATTTTAAGAACCAATACCACATTGAATATACCACAAAATAAAGTATATGCTGAATAACCACATTACCAGTAAAAGACTTTAATATTTATGACTGAGTAGAACTTACCTGAGCATTGGAACTATTAATGTGCGCAACAGCTGAGTATGCATAGTCAATAATTATAGCAAGTGTTGGCCCATCTAAGCCTTGTAAAGTGACTACCTGCTGGCGGGACTCAGCCATACGGCTAGTGAACATGGCCTAACAAAAGTGTAAAAAATTCATTCATTAAGTATTTTTAATTTTAGTCAATAACCTGATATTTAAAATGACACTTAGTTCTTAATTTACAAACTTGCACACTTTCTTATGTTCATTTTCAGCAAAAATTTTAATTAAAGCCAAATTTAAAATCACACAGACATTAAACATTTTGTGACCAATTTATAGAAGAAAAAAAAATTCTGGACTAGATCATTGCCAAGTTAATTCACAAGAAATTTATTGTTGATTGGCTACTCCATAATATGAATTTTTACAAAAGATAAGAGGGCTAATATAATCTCTACAACCTTGAAGTAAGGACTGAATGCCGACAAAACACTCTTATGGGCAGGATAAAGCTGTCCATCAACAGAAAGGCTAACATCACAGAAATGCCCCTCACTGCGAAGGTCCTCCAGGCCTCCTAGTACCTGAAATGATTTAAATATATAATATAGACAGTAAAAAAGGATTGGAAAAAAGAATTAACAAAAGTAACATAAGGAATTTCATTTTGTAAGACGTGCACACACAATATTAACTCAAGCAAAAACTTAAGACCCAAGGCATTGAGCAGTGCTCAAAATATGGGACCTTTACAGTCTCCTTTCATTCTGCCATGCCTGCATTTGAGGATGGACACCAGGAGGATTTTATCAGACAAAGGGTTCCCCATTGAAATGGCAAAGGTGTACGTAATATGAAAGTTTTAGCGTCAGTTCAGTTCAGCTACCTAGTATTTAAAAGTGTTAATGGCTGTTGTGTTACAATAGATAAATGTAGCTTTTTGGTAAAATTCAATCATTTTTTAAATTGAGGCCTAAGTAACCTATGATAGGACTAAATTTACGAGGGGTGTATGAGGGATTCATCATCAGTGACTAAGCCATTTATCAGAGGAAAAATTGATTGTAGGATAAGTATATCTAAATACCCAACTTCAGATATCTGAAATAATTACTCTTATTTGAGGAAGTACAGGGAATAACCATAAAAAGTTTTGTAAACCTTCAAAGAATAATAAAAAATTCCAAATACACATCTATCCATTGAGAGGATCCAAATAAATTACATTGTGTACGTAATTGAAACTCTTGAACATTGATGATTATTTCTCCAACAAAACTTCATGAAAATATTTTTCAACACCCTTCTCAAGACAGAGAAAGTATTGAGGAGGAGAATTCTTTCAAGAGTTTACATGCCACAAGTGCTTAATAGTCTTTTGGGGATTACTGATGAATTTAGTTTTATTAAGAATTTTTCACAAAATGATATTTATGTCATCCAATAATTACTGAATGATGTCCACAGGAGGTGGAGTTAGAGTTTCTATGAAATACACATACATATATCATTCTTTCAAGAGAGACAAACTGTTACTTGGCTCACAAATAATAAATATTAACTTATATATTATATTATAAATTAATAAATATTAAAGAATAAAATTGATTAACAAGTCCTTAACTAGAGGCACTTTCCCCCATTCATTAAAAACAAGTAAAATCTTCCCAATATACAAAAACAAAGGCAACAAACAAGATGCAACATATTATAGGCCAATATCTCTCCTACCTCAGAATTCCAAATTATTCAAATTCATTTATCACAAAAGACTGATTGATTTTCTTGACAAATTCAACATTATATCTACCTCACAATGGGGATACAGGAAAAGAAGATCCACAGTGGATGCTCTTTTTGATGCTATAAATTACATAGAAAATTCCTTGAACAGTGACCAAAAGGTTCTTGCACTATTCTTAGATTTCTCGAAAGCATTTGAAATGGTGGATCATTCGCTCCTACTAATTAAATGTGAAAGATTAGGCATCCATGGCATAGCCTTGGATTGGTTAAGTTCCTACCTGTCTTACAGAACACAAATAGTGGAAATCTCTCGGGATAGTAGGAAATGTATATCTGAGCCCAAAACCATATCTTTAGGTGTCCCTCAAGGATCAATTCTAGAACCTGTACCATTCCTGATGTATGTCAACGACCTACTGCTGATCAGTTTAAAGCACAACATACACTCTATATTGTTTGCCAATGACACATACTTCATAGTTGCAGATAAATCTGCCAATTCTCTAGAGGATGATATGTGCCACTTGGTTTAAATGCCAAAAAGTACGCGATTGGAAAATACATTTTCCTTCTGCCTCGCCCTCTCCCATTCTCCCTCCTTGACCGTCACTAGTGGAACGCAGACACTCCCACTTTTCCTCATGGCGGTCGCGCGTCTTCCCCCCCCCTGACCTCCCACAGTGTCCGACCGTGTCCCTTCTCAAGGAATTCCCTCCCTGTGGTGGAAAAATCTTTGTCACCTCTCCCTATTACACCCTCGCCACGAGTCATCGACAACCCCCCCCCCCCTATCCTTCACACCCTACACCATCCCTCCCACGACCCGCCAGTCTGGCCGGACACAGAGGGCAAGAAGAGCAAGCAGGGTAATTAGGGTGTAAACGAGAGAAGGTTGAGGGAACCCCCCCCCCTTCGACCCCCCATTGTTTAACGCTGATGGACCATATTCTTCGCCGACACCCCTTCCTACCCATCCCTCTTCTCCTCACGCCTCCAAAAACTCATCGTCCCGTGCCCTCCTTCTCTTCCCCCTCCCCATCCCATAACCGAAGAGGGCAGCTCAGCCCTACGAGTTCCTTAGGGAGAGATATCTCCATCATCGGACCCCCCCCCCCTCTCCTTTTCCTGCGACCCTGCACGTGGCCAAAAATTTCTTTAAAAGAAAAAAGGCAATACTCAAAACTTGAGGGAAAAGAGAGCAAGGGAAGGAGAACTAAGGGGAATCTGGGCCATGATTGGGCGGAAAATCCCTGACCCCCACCCACGCCCCGGGATCAACCGGGATAAAAGGGCGACGCTGCACGAAAAAACGAGAACGACGGCGGAAGGAGAGGACAGAGCCCAACACACTCGCCTGGACGCATGGCAAAACTCTGTCGGGGGTCGCGGCGATGAAGATCCAGATTGCAAGGGATGAAAAATGACATCATTAATGAGATGAATCTCAGATTAGCTGACTTAGAAAAGAACAGCTTTTATGCTGTTGCAAAAATATTGGACCCTCATTATAAAGACAAAATGTTTCAAAGCAAGAAAGATTCTCAAGAGGCTAAGAAACTCATAGTGCAAGAACTGCAACTGCATTTTCAGAAAGAGCATTTAGTACTGCTGGAAATTCTTGCTGAGATTCCCCTTGCTGAGATTTCCCTGACTTCATTGACATGTGGCCACCCTGCATTAGCATTAAAGAACATAAAAAGTATTACCTATATCTCAGCGAACACCGAATCCATTTTTCCAAAACACCTGATAGAGACCAATCACAAATACAAATTTGATTTTAAAGCATTACACCTCCTTAACATAGGTAGAAAATTAGATGCAATAGAGCAGGTGGAAATCATCTTATGGAGGAAGAAGATGATAAACTCCTCAGCAACTTTCAGCACTATTCATCCCCTTCCCCTCCTGTCCATCACCTTCTCTTAGTGCATGCATACCTGTGACTGTTTTTTTTATTTCCCCTCCGTGCTTAGACCCCTATTTTTCCCACTGTTACTGTGTGTGAGCAACCAGGACTTCCTCAGGTGATCTCGAAGGATGACAATGCGGTATGGGACATCTCATCAACAAACCTTCGGGTTATCCTAATTTGTAACCACATTGTTGTGAACCCTAATGTCCAGCCCTTCCCCCTAAAACCTTTGATAACTTACCCTTTCTCCCCCCCCCCCTCTCTCTTCACGCTCCACCTTGTAAACTGCTTCACCTCATAAAATGAGTTACAGACGGTGCAAAGAGGATGAGGAAACCACTTTCCATCTATTGTGTGAATGCCTATAAATAGCAAGGACTTAGAATCGGTACCTGAGCACTCCCTTTCCAAAACTCAGGGATTTCCCTACTGGGGATATCCTGGATATTGGTAAGGCCATAGGGCTCCTAGGGTAGATTCTTATTAGCCAGCAAATGAAAACTTTGTTGAGTATAGGCGAAAGGTTTGCTAGAAATGTCATGAGAAATAACAGCATGACAGAGCATACAAAACAATATTATCCAAGAAAATCCTACAGTAAACAAGTCATACAATAAGAAAATGACGAATACAAATCTGAAAAGGAAAAATATGGAAAATGCAAATATTTTAGAAACACAAATATGCAATATCAGTGCCTATCATTTTAAAACCAACATGGCATCAAACATAATCCCTCCATGATGTTGGATTTCACCTACATGGAAGCCACCTATAATCTGCCATTTCTTTCTGATATGAGATGGACGAGGTGACAGACACCACAGAAACTTGCCATGCTACATATCTTAATAGCTTTATCCAAAAACAGCACTTTTGAGATAAGAAAACCTATATTTACCAAAGTGATGACACTTCACCATAGCTGGGAAATGCTACTATATATGTAAGTACTTCAGTTAGGTATGCTTTCTGGGCTCTGTAGAATAATGAAGCCTCTGAATAAAATAATTTCTTCCGCTTTTCTGGCATTAACTCTTGTAATTTTCCTTTAATATACATGCAGCAGAGTTTCAAGATATTCACTTCTATCTTTTTAAATGAGCGCTCATTATTTCAAAAATGTATCATGCTGAATCAAATGTTTGCATTCAATGGTTTAATAAAAAGGTTACACACTGTTAGTTTAACAATCTTTGGGAACAATAAATGAATTCATTCTACACGCATTTCCTTCTAAGTACACGTTTCAGTAGACTATTCAAGAGGACAGGAAAGTTTTAAGTAAATAACAAGTAAAACTTGCTGTACTTAATTGACTTTCTGAATGAGGGAAAGCACAGCATTTCGTCATGATGTTTTCCAACGGACGTTTTTTCTTAGGGTAAGAGGAAGGAAGCTACATCGCTTGCAAAAGATGGAGAAACAAGGGAAAATTCAATAGAAAATACCTTCGAAGGATGCCTCATTTCAAAGAAAATGTATTCATCAGCTGCAGCACCTTCGCTCCCGGAGGAATCACCACTCGAATCAGAAAAAAGGGAGGGAATATGCTGTCGGTGTTTGTAATCTCTTTGATGCTCCCTGCTGGTCGGCAAATGAACCGATCGATCATCTGACCGCTCTCCTCTACCACTAGAGACTCCACTCTTGGAATGTTTTCCCGAGCAGGACTGCATGGCTAGCTATAGAAACGAAACAGTAAAAGTTTGGGTCACAGTGGACGGAATGACAGTTCTTCCCTACCCCATTTATAGACATTAACATGGCACAGGTAAGTAACAAATTAGAAAAAATACATTCATTTTCACATGGAACAAGAAAAACCTCGTACATTCTTCCTTTAATCCCCCGAGCAGATCCAGTATCTATTCATGAACTCGGAATGCTTTATGAGTTTTGCATAAGTACTTCATACGAAGCATTGTGACACAATAGCAAACCTCACCGGAGTCAAATTACTTCCGCAGCCCTTAAAAATAATCTTTCAAATCTTAATACTACTTGGTCCATTTACAAACAAATACTTTCATTCTTTGTGACAACTGTTTTTGTATAGCTCTTTTGTTTGGCACTCTCTCTCCCTCTCATCCTTCCAATGAGAAAAGAGAAAAAATCTCGAATAGGGTTGATAAAGGTCGATATGTCACAGATCGAACATCTCGAACAGATACGCGAGCCGTGGCGCGATTTAGGAAAGCTGTATTAGTTTAGACGTCATAATGATCATTATATTTAAGCGCACTTCGATGAAGGAAAAATCATTACGTGTATAAAAACTTAAGCTGGAGTACTAGTATTGGTTAATGGTCATATTCGCATATTTTTACTTTATGTATCGTGTGTAATACTAGGTTACCTTCGCTTGGTGTTTAATTTTGTAATTAAGTGACGTATACGTGGGAGGGAGGGGGCCCATGGGGTCTGCAACACACCCACGAAATTTGAAATTTAATTCTAAATAGTGGCTCTTAATGAGAAATTAAATTTGTTTTTTTAGAAGAATGTTGAATTAATATATTCGTTGTGGGAGGGAGGGGGTCCATGGGATCTGCAGCACCCCCAAAATTTGACATTTAATTCTAAAAAGTGGCTCTTAATGAGAAGTTAAATTTGTTTTTTATAAGAATGTTGAATTAATGCATTCTTCAGTTTGAACAACTTTTTGGATATAAATAATACATAATTCGTTCAGAGGGTGAAAGAAAGAGGATAGGAAACATAAAATACAGAGGAGGTATACACAATGGTGGTGTGAAGATGGAATGATGGCCGATTCCAAGTGAAAAAAATTCGACTAGGCCGGGAATCGAATAACTGACCTTTAAATATATACATATAAGTATATACAGATAAACTTTGCCACAAGTAGGGTGGAATTAAACATAGACACAAAAAAAGGAACACTCACACATTATGTTCTGATATTTCCGATGCTATACGCAACCTTTCTCACAGAAGGAAGGATACAGACTGCTCCTTCCTTCCTTCTGTGAGAAAGGTTGCGTATAGCATCGGAAATATCAGAACATAATGTGTGAGTGTTCCTTTTTTTGTGTCTATGTTTAATTCCACCCTACTTGTGGCAAAGTTTATCTAAATTATCACATGTGTGATTTTTCCACAAACTCGTATATATATATATATATATATAAATTAAAAGAAGGTAGGAGAAAGAGCTTCTAAAGCTGACGAAGGACCAACTGGTCCGAAACATTCCCATAAGAACGAATTCTTTATCTTTATCGAAATATATATATATATATATATATATATATATGTATATAAATTAAAAGGAGGTAGGAGAAAGAGCTTCTAAAGCTGACGAAGGACCAACCGGTTCGAAACGTTCCCGTAAGAACGAATTCTTTATCTTTATCTCTTTCTCCTACCTCCTGTAAGTTTTAATTTATATATTTGTGGCCAATTGGTGAAAACTTCAAAAGAATATATATATATTATATATATTCTTTTGAAATATTAAAATCGAAATATTAAAATTTTTTATGTGTAAGTGTACTTTTTTTGTGTTTTCTGTCACCTCATCGGCCGACCTCGTGACCATGAATATATATCATCACTCGAGTGATCCTTCACCAAGAGATATATATATATCTTGGTGAAGGATCACTCGAGTGATGATATATATTCATGGTCACGAGGTCGGCCGATGAGGTGACAGAAAACACAAAAAAAGTACACTTATACATAAAAAATTTTAATATTTCGATGGCCGCGACCACCTTCCTCAGAGTAGAGACAAAGGGAAAGGGAGAATGGCAAGTTGGTTGATGGTTGGCAAGGAAATGGAAGGAGGGGGGAGGAAAGGGGTCTGAGGGGAAGTAATGGAGGAAGAGAAAGGGGATAGGGGACGCGGGGGAGGATGGGGGGAAAGGCGAGGAAGGGATCAGGAGGGGGGCGGAGGGAGTAGAAAGGGGAGGGGAGAGAAGAGAGTTGGGGGAGGAGGGTTTAATGTTATTTGTTAAGGCCTGGTAGTGTGAGGGTGTTAAAAAGAAGAATAATTGAGGCCTCCAGATCTCTCAATCGGAGCGGAGGACAGGAGGGAGGGAGAGAGGCGAGTATACCAACCTTAAAGGTGTGGTTGAAGGTGGAGTTGTGGGAGAAAACGTGCTCAGCTACAGGGAGGGAAGAGAAAAGGGAAGGTGGGTTATTGTAGTTAGACCGATGTCCATTAAGGCGAATATTAAGGGACAAAGTTGATAAGCCAATTTAGAAGCAGTCACAGAGTTGACACAGGAGGATATAGATGATATTATTCGTGACGCAGGAGGGTGAGGAAACAGAGGGGAGAGTAAAGGAGAGGAACTTATTCGGCAATGGCTCGGTGATGAGCATGGGACAAGTTTTGCATCGTGGGCGATTGCAAGGTGTTGGGAGGGATTTTGTAGGTTTAAAAGATTTTGACAGGGGTCTAGTGGTTTTGAAAATGGTAGATAGATGGGCATCTAAAGGTATGAGAGGGGCAGCGAGGGAAAATTTTGGAAGCGGTGGGGTTTTTGGAGAGGATTGGGTAGAGATTTCTTATAATCCGCCCTATGGAATCCACACCTGGGAAGTAGGTGGTGGTGAGGGAGATGTTGTGATTAGAAATTGTTTTTGGAGGAGGCAGTTTGGGTTTTTTTTAAAGATATTTTTGTGAAGGAGAGAGTCTGGGTAACCCCTACGGAGAAGAGATTGGTGGAGGTTCGAAAGAAATTTTTCGAGGGAGTCAGGGTTGTAGCAAATTCTGTGGCCAAGGATAGAAAGGGAGTAAGGGAGGGACCTTTTGTTGTGGGCAGGGTGACAGCTGTGGAAATGGAGATATTGTTGTTTGTTGATGGACTTGATATGGACAGAAGTGCTGAATTTGTGGCCTGAGAGGGAGATGTTGATATCGAGAAACATGATGTTGGTAGTGGAAAAGTTGGAAGTGAAAGAGAGGGATGAGGAGGCATTAAGGGATGAGATGAAAGAATTCAGAGAATTGATGTCGTGTGGCCATAAGAGGAAGATATCATCAATGTAGTGAAGGCAGAGAAGAGGTTTTAGAGGGCAGGAAGAAAGGAAAGATTGTTCAAAAAAGACCAAGGAAGAGGTTTGTGTATGAGGGACTGAAACGACTGCCCATGGCGCAGCCCTTGGTTTGAAGATAGAAGTTGTTATTGAAATAAAAAGCATTGTGGGAGAGGATGAAGCTCGAAAGATCAAGGAGAAATGCTGACCTAGGGACTTGAGGAGTAGATCGCTGGTTAAGGAAGTGGCAAATGGCATACAATCCTTCAGAATGAGGAATACTAGTACATATATAGGGAGGTGACATAGATGGTGGCCATTAAAATGTCACAGTTGTGGGGGAGAGGGGTGGAGTGGAGGCGGTCAAGAAAGTGGTGGGTGTCTTTGATGTAGGAGGGCAGGGAGTGGACTATTGGTTGTAGGTAGTGGTCGACGAAGGCAGAAATGCGTTCAGTGGGTGAGTTGTAAGAAGAGACTATCGGCCGGCCAGGGTAATTGGGCTTGTGGATTTTCGGTAGGATATAGAAAGTAGGGTTGTGGAGGTGAGGAGGGGAGAAAAGGGAAATATCTAGCTTCGAAAGACCTTCACCTGGGGCATTATTATGAAGAAAGGTGATGATTTCATATTAAACATAATGAAATCACTAGTCTATTTCCACACTGTTTTATTTCAACCGACCATGGTTTTGGCACGCAGTGCCATTTTCATGAATGAATTATTCTCTTAATGAATATTATTATAAACCTTCCAGCGGTGCATATAGGTTATAACTTTGGGGGGGGGGGGGGAAGCAGCAAGAACGGCTAGCTAGCGGCGAATGGCTAGCTAGCAGCGACTGGCTATAGTTTTGGTATCCGCACATGCGCCTCTCGTCACGGCCTTATATTTGGGGGGGGGGGGGGTCAGGCCCCCCCCCCATATATATACACCACTGAAATCTTTGACACAGAATTTGAGAATTTGTAATGAGTGAAGACCAAATTTGTTGACTTTACCTAAAAATGAGAATTTTCACAGAGTTATGCACCAAACATGATAACAAATTGAGAGGATAAAATAGAAAAAGAGGAATACAAAGACTATCAATGAGCTCTAAATTCACAATTTTTCCAGGAGGGGTAATCATAGAGTGAAGGTGAAAATCAGAAGATACTATATCAGATAAATGATAAAAAGTCTAATTTCAGAACAAAAATTCCCTTATCCTACAGAGATTACTTTCCAGTCCCATTCGGAATAAAATTCTTGTGAAATCCTTGTTTGACTTGAGAAGTAAATTAGAGTTGAGGCAGAGAAAGCCCCATAAGGAATGAAAAGTAGCAAGAGAACAAATAGCTGAACACAGACCAATTTGCATTCGTAAATGTCTGATATCATTTCTAATGTGTTATAATGGTATGGGAAGGAGATGATACTTGAGGAAGGTGATTTAGAGTAAATGAATAAGAAAAGTCTGCTTGTAGTCCATTTCCTCATAACAAAGAATGAACATGACACAATCAATGCAAACTGGGGAAGCAATCAAAATCCTTAAGTATAATGTGGAAGCACCAGCTAAATCTACAGAAACCACAGGTATATTTGGAGGATATCAACTTCAGCACAGCTCTTGATACATCTTTTTATCCTGAGGAAACTGAATTACTTAAAAGTAAAAAATCTCTGGGTCTAATCAATCTCTGAGAAATGAGCCTGAGAAAAATCTCCCCTCCCATTGGTGTCATTTTTCCAAGGTACCAAAAGTAGAATATTAGCTGACAGTTTTCACTCTCACTCACTCAGCTACTAACAGTTTTCACTCTCATTCACTCACTCAGTGATTCACCTCAGACTAAGACTCACCCCAGACTAAGCCAAAGGCGTGTGAATTTCACACATTCAGGGTAGGGGGGCCAGTTCCTTTCCCTGAGCCACCTTGCACTCCGAGGATTTTATTTTCTGTTCGGGGCCGTCCAAAGGCTTCACCCGGATTTGAACCCAGGACCCTTTGATCAGTAGCCGAGCACTGTACCCACTAAGCCACCACGCTCCCCCCTCACAGTTCTACAATTGAGATAAAAAAGTTTAATATTGCAGCTTTACATGGAGTTTCTTTACTTTTTGAACAGCTGCTGCAGACAACCCAGCATAGCAAAGATTTTTTTCGTAATGTTGTTGCTGGTCAAGAGAGATGTAAGATGATGTTTTCGGGCAATGCTACAATTTTTTTTTCATTTTGAAAAACTTGATGTTTTGCTTCTCTTACTGGAAGCGTCATCAAGAGAATGAATTTTTACCGGCTTCAGTTCGCTCTTATTTGCAGATTCGCCCTCAAGTTAACACAAGAAATGCTACTCTCTTCCATGTACCACACCTCTCATCCAATAACATGAGAAACCTGTTCATTTATAGAACAATGATGGACTGCAATGAGCATTGTATTCATTTTGATTTTTTTAATTCCTCCCTAACTGCTTTCAAGAGGGTTTATAATAAAAGTGTAACTTAAAATTAACACTAATTTTTGTTTTTTTATGAACCAAACATTAATTGAAATTATTTATAATTATTTTGAATGATATTTTATATAATTATGAATTAACTGTACTATTTTATAATGGTAAATGATATGTGCCTATTGTCTTCTTATCACCATCTATAAATCTTATAATGTAATTTTAATTTGTTAAATCTGGTATTGTAATTCTTTTGATATAGGGCTTAAGCCCATAAAATAAACATTATTATTTTCTTGCATCGATGTCCATTGCACCATTATTGGGCTGATTTGAATCTTTTGGTCAAGGGAGACTTGACTAAAGAAGTCCTTTTGAGTTTCTCATTTATGTGCCGTTTAATCTAGTGTGTGATCACAGCAAAAACAGGGTGAAGAGAGCAAAAAAGCAGGGAATCCTAAAATTCAGGAAAATGGGGGAAATTTATGATGGATTATTTAACACAAGGAAATTTCAAATGTAATACTTCATATTGACCTGAAAATATCAGGTGAGTTTAGGACCTACTTAGGGCCTTGTATCTTATACATTACCTAATGGTACATTAAGGGCATAATGTCAATAAATATTTTCAAAGCAAAGATTAAGGAGATATTACTCTGTAAAGCATTCTATTCAGTGGAAGAATTTTTAAATCATAACTTGTAAATATGTACTTAACTGCGTTTTATTGTTTTTCCTTATCAATTTTAACTAATGTATTATTCTTAAATATTTCAATCTGCAATATGACCCATTATAATGTAATGTACTACCATTAGCAATACTTCTATCATTTATGTTTTCTTGACGATGTCTATTGTGGTTTTGTACCATTTCAATGACAATAAAATATATGAATACCTTATTCTCTGTTGAAACTTCATGGCTTATATATGGAGATTACTGGGCTAGTTGGTGGGTATAATACTGTTTGATAAATATTATTAAAAGAACATTAGGACTTTTGCATTCAATTTCTGGTAGTAAAACTCAGGGAAGTTAAATGTCCACTAAAAATAAGGGAAACCTTGGGGAAATTTTCCATCCAGTTTCTGATGCCACTATGCAGTGACAGATTAACACACCTGGGGGCCTGTACGCATGAGTACTTAAGCAACAAGGGACACGTTTATAAACAAGTCGCAAGAGAAGAAACGGGAAAAAATTCTCAGGGCCCATCCGAGGCCCCTAAAGCCTCAGGGCCCATAGGCAACTGCCTACTTTGCCTTATTGGTAATTCAGCACTGCCACTATGGCTGAGAGCCACTGTCAGCATTTTGGTTGACCGTACTTATTTCTAGCAGAAATTCCTCTCAGGTGTTTTGAGTCATTCCAGCAACTGCCCTGAGGACGATACACAAGCCGAAGGATGAAAATGTTGGCCAGCATGGAGAACCTGAACCGGTGGAAAACCAAGAAGGAATTTTTGCTCTTAGTATTTTGGGAAAGCACCAGATCTTGATATTCAATTCGTTATCAAGCAATGATGGAGTCTGTCAGGTAAACTTTTCCCTTGAAACTATAGCATGTTATTTGTGTTGTGATCCAAAGTAAATAATTTAAAATGTAAATAAAAAAAAATTACAAAATAAGGCAGGATTAGAAAAGTCATATGGCTAAATTTGCATCCAGGTTAATTAATCGTCTATTATCGATGCTCAGTTAAATTACACAATTTTGTTTAATTTCATTTTTAAGGCTATTAAAGGTATTTTCAATGTGGATTAAACTCTTTTTGCTCAAAATATACAGAAAATTCTGGAAAAATAACAAAATAGGGATTTAATTGGTTGTTTTAACAAATTTTTAAATATTTACTCAGTTTATGTGATGTGGAAATGAAGAACCAGGAAGTGTGCTTTAAGCATTTTTTCTTGTTTACTTTTTAAAATCTTATTTACATTAAAATACTCTTAATGGATGACATGAAGTATTCGGTTCACATTTAATCGATCTTCTGTGGGCAACTATAAGTACTTTACCATTTGTTTAAATTTTAATGTTATTTAAAGGTAAGTTTGTTTGTTTTTACAATGATTAGAGAAACGACACACTCAGGACTTTGAGGAAATACAAGTCAAGCATGGAGTAGCCATGCAAAGCTAACAGGGAGAGTACAATATGAAAATTGAGAACAATTTTTTGGGAAGGGTTCACTGGGATTGTATATTTAGTCACCAAAGTTGATGATTCATATTATACTCCCAAAATAAATATTTATATTAATTTAGTACATACAGAAATATCATTTTTGATGTTGAGAAAGATTTTAGCCTCAGTGCATTCATTACATGCTGTTCGTGATGTTTAGCTTAAGTTATTCTCTAGTTTATACATATTTTTACCCTCTATGTAATATAAATTTTATGCGATGTAGTAGCCATGAACATTGAAGGATGCGTCAAAAACAATTAACAACAGAAGACGCAGCAGCAGGATTAAATTAACAACAGGTAAACAGACAACAATTAATAGTTTACACCCATTTTTTCTTTATCTATCAACATCTTTTAGCTAAACACATCTAAATTAAGCCCTTGTGGCACTTTGCATATTTTAACTTTGATAAAGTATTTAATTTTAAAAATGTTCATCTTTTGGCTACAATATTTTTGTGTTTCTTTTCCTGGGTAGCACCATCTTGATTTTTTGAGCACTTATGGATTTCCCAATTTTCTTTCCATATTTATGTTCATATATATATATAAAACATTTGACATATGTAACAGATTTCATATATGCATTTATGTATAATTAGTTCTTCAAACACAGTTCATATTTTACGGGTATAACTTCTAACTACACATTACAAGCATACACCAACCACTTCAGGCGAGCTATGCAAACAGTCTGTTAAAATATTTTATTTCTCACTGTACGAATAGGAAAAATGTTGTCCCTTAAAATGGTGTCATTTTGCTTACACCACTTGCACTTGAGCACCACTCTTCAACAAGATAAGCACATGTCACAGTTTTCTTATCTTAATGGGGTTGTCTATCCACTCACCTGCACAAATTTCACTTATTTATTGGCAAAAATAGATTAACCGTTCAATTGTATTTCAATGCACACAACTGTTTTTGTAATAAAATTTTATTTCAAATATATCTTTATGAGGATGGCTTGTGTTGATTATTGTGCTCTTCTAATGGAACATAGTAATGCACAAAACTGAGTGATTTCTCTGCACACAAAATGTTTTTATTAATGCTGCCTTCTTTCAGGTTGCTTAACATGAATGAGGTTCAGCAATATGACTGCATTCATCACAGAACCGTCTCCATTTCTGCTATCTCTGTCCTGCATGGCCTGGAAGTTGAAGAGCAATACATTCACTAAATATTATTTACATCATCATCTCCATGAGACTGGACGGAAAAAAAACAAATCTTGTTCTGTACTCCAAATTTTGAATATTTTGAGTACTAGCCATGGTATAAACCTTTACAGAGCCACCCGCAGGTGCACACAAGTGTAATATTCCACAGAGGGAAAATCATTCACCTTCACTGGGACTTGATCCCTGATCCCTTGATACCGTGCTGAGTGCTTTAGCAAGTTAAGCAACTAAGGCTTCCTTCTCCCCAGTGGATTTTGAACAACTTGTTCCTTTAAAGCTATCAAAAATCCACACAGGAGAAGGATGCCATGGTAGCTTAACTGGCTAAAGCACTCGAAATGATATTAAATGATCCAGGTTCAAGTCCTGCTCAAAGCAAATGATTTTTCCTGAGTGGAAATTTGCATTCTTGTCACTCCTTTATACAAATTCATTTTGTTCAATCAACATTGTAATAAACATAAATTTTCCTAATTTGTGTGCAAAAAAGTTTTCTTTCAACGGAAGCATTAAAATGACTCTTCCAAAAACGAAATCATTAAATGACACAAAATAAGCTTGAAACATTTTTGGTATTTATTATGAAGAAATAAATTTCCTGACTCTAATAACAACAAATCTGTGAATTGCACAATTAAACAGAGAAAATATTTAAGTAGTAGCTAACATATGCAGCTTTAATTTCTAGATACTGTTCCTTAACATGATTCCTCCTCAAATGTCAACCTTGACTAAGGCGACAAAGCTTCAGTACCACACTCTTTCCAAATAACAGTACCAGTAACTTCAGAACATTGGTATAGTAATGGGGGCTTATTCAATATTTTTTAAAATAGCCAAATCTGAGAGAGTTTGTAAAATAAAAAGACCCGTATTTTTCTGTTTTTTGATCCGTCACCTAGTTTTCGAGCTATGAGCAATGAGAAACTGATGTTTTTAACTCTTTCGCTGGAATGGGCGTGGTGGGACTTCGAACATCATCCCTTCGTCCACAGCTCCTTCGCCCAATCAAAATCCTCCCCTCCCAACTCCACCCCACTCCACTCCCCAAAACAGCCAACAAGAGGAGGTGGATGATGTAGAAGTCTCAGCGCAGCTCATTTGATAAGCGTCACCTTTGGCATGTTTTAATTTTCAATTTATTAGTGAAAAGTTACGGTTAGAAGAATGATTTTTTCACTAAAATTCTTTTTTTCCAATTACGATTTCAAGAATAAAATAGCAATTTTGGTTCCAAGTAAACAGTCCCATTCCTTTGGTTAAGCAATTTATATGGAATTGTAAAACTCCATCAAGATGCAAAGTAAAAGACAAAAATTCTCATTTTGTAAACTATTCTGCATTTGTCACCAGTTTGGGAGCAAAGGATCATCTTCAGGTATAAGTCAAATATTGGTTTGGGCTTGTTAAATAGAACCACCCAGGGTCATCCCAAGGGATTGAGGGGCCCTGTGCAAACGAAAGTTGGGGTCTCCTTAACTTTGCATTCCCTTTTTGATATTGTAGCATCTTTTAGTCATATTTCATGGAAAGAAGGAAATTAACCTACAAAATGGTTAATTATTTTAAAAAAATTACAGATGTACTAAGTAGTAGGCAATTTTAGGAAATGGGCGGGTTTCACCGCACCGTCTGAAAAAGGCAAGCCCGTGCGGGGCCCTCATAGTCGCGGGGCCCAGTGCAGGGGCACCTGTCGCACTACCCTAAGGACGGCACTGGAACCACCATATAACTAACTCTCATGTAACGCAATTTCCTATTAGGTAACACACTGTTTTCTCTGATCCCAACAAAATTTATTGGTAAAAACATAGAAAAGCTTTGTACCTACAAATTTCAAAAGTAATAAAAATAATAACATGAGTTCATTTCTTCAATTGATCGTTAAATAACGTCATGGTTTTATTCATTATTTATTTTGTGAAGAACTTTGCTAAGATTCTTAATTCCTAACCTGTGATAGCCTCATATATGGCTTAACACTATGTATAGAGGAAAAGTGGGCTGCTAGCAGGGTTGCCACCTTTTCAAATGTGAAAAAAATGACACCAGGCTGAACTACCTTACTGGGGGGTTCTGCAAAAGCCTGCAAATTTTTGGAAAAAGCGTGGCAAAACGATTTTTAATGCATTTTATTTCCATACAATAAAAAAAGAAAACTCATCAATCTATATTGGGAGCATGACCATACCCAGACAGCACACGTTCATGGAATCCATGATGGAAAAACTATGGATGTATCCATAATGGAATGAAAGAATTCAATCAATATGGAATGTTCATGGATTCCATTGAGAAATTTCCACTTCAGCGACGATGGAAAAGTCGACGGGAATTCGGATGGAATCCATCCGAATTCCCTCCACAATTCTTGATACCCAAGTCAAAAGAAATATTTATCAAAATATTTATTGACGGCGATTCCTTGATAATAACAGATTTTAAAAACTTTCGTGCATAAATTACATTTTAAATTGTGCTTTTTTTCAGTTTTATCTTTTACTAAATATGGATTTAGCTCTTTTACTGAAGTTGCACTTCCTTCCTCGCACTTCCCATCCCGTTGAAGCGCCGGGCCAATGAATGTTTGCGATGATGCTTTGAATTAGTTGAATACGTACGTAAACATTGCGCTGAACGTACGAAGTTTCTACACATTTGATGTTGTTTGAGACACCTTTGTTTATGGTATCCTTGAGAAAGTATTTGAAATTCCAGTGTAATCAGACATCCCTTACATCATCAAGTAAACCCCCGATACGAATCTTCAGCATGAACGTGTGGATTTGCGATGCCGATGTTGATTTTGTGTATCAAAGTGAAATTCGATGCACGAATGCTACAAATTGTGTCTAGATTGAAATCTAGGAAAAGTCAATTCGCAAGTGACTGTGTACGTATATTTTGCGACTAAGAAGAATTGTGTTGTTTTCCGTTAATCTCTGCGTACTGGCAAGGAAGGTGCCAAAAGCCAGCTGTAATGCTCCACCTGAGATAGAAACCAGTGAGCATAATTACTAAGAGGTACTTTATTACTTACACATTTCTATTTTACTTGTTAGCTGCAATAAAACTTGAAAATAGATGTTAAGCAGTATAACCACTGTCTCGTATTTACAATCATATTGGTTTTCTTGCAGCCATAAAAATACATAGTTTCAGTGAGAACGTATACTGTTATATTTCACTTGGTTAGTTGGGAGCTTGTGAGAGTTCATCTTGGGGAGCTACGCCAGAGCAGGAAGCCAGTAGTACTGCTGGTGAGTAAATCTATATCAGTAAATTGTTATATTTCCATATCACTGGTTGATTTTCATCAGAAACCAAGACCTCTTGAGTCGATAATCATAGTTAAACGTACAGTAGCTGAATTTCATGTGGGTTTAAGTGGTGAAGTGTACTGTAGACCACAGAATATCTCAGGCCAACAGCAAAGTTATTTCTATTCTTGCCACTTTTGGAGTGAATACCCATGTTTGTGGTGGAAGTAGGTTCCATGTTACTGGCTCTTTACTAAGCGCATATCAAAACCTAAATGACTTGACTATTTCAGTGGGGAGTACTTCATGCGTGGATTTTTCTGCTCTAGAAATGGGTTCTGCACATAATGCATATCACAATAAAGTTATTGGTTAAAATCTTGTCCATCGTTCTGTCAGTGAAATAGTTATTTTTTTAACATTATCTGTCTACCATGTGTGCTAACTTCTGTAATTTTCACTTTTCCATGTGTTTACTACTACATACATGTAAATTATGAAGGATTTGAAAGTGAAGAATTATGTAGGAATAAATCATTTGGCTATGGTAGGAGAGTGGAGTGGAGAGCTGCAGCAAACCAATCTTCAAATTCACTGCTGACGATGTGTGAATAAGCCACCTACGGAAAAGAGAGCTGTTACTTGGTAAAGTGTAATTGGCCCTGCTATCTTGTTAAATTTTATGAAATGAGAATTACTTTGCCAATTTCTAATTCTTTTCATTTTATTTCTTTGTTGTTCAGGGTTCAGTCAATGGAAAGTGTTGAAATGGAATTCGGTGCTGAAGATCTGGAGGACCTGGAGTCTTTGTTGTATAGGTACTAATGAGGTAAAAGACAATATCCAAGAAAAATGGGGTCAGAAGACTATGAAACATAAGGGCACAATTGCTGAGATGAAGGGCTAATGCATTTAGGTACCTTTTTTCCAAAGAACCATAATTTTACTTTAATTTAATTTTACTTAATTACGAAGAATCTTGGAGAATTGATTCAGACTCATTAGTCTATGTGTTTAGGGTTATAAATCTAGCATGACCAGTGTTGTTGGGTCTTAATAGGCACTGCTTTTGAATGGCATTGTGGCAACTCATTCTCTGGGAGTAAACTGTGAGAAAGATGGCTGTTAGTTATTGAAGTACCTTAGACTTAGACTTCATCTACATCTACATCTACATATTACCCCGCAAGCCGCCTCCAAAGGCGTGTGGCGGGGGGTGTTAGGACACCAGCCGCTTAAAGATAAAAAGGAAACGCTCTAATGAAATTACGCCTAGTATTTATTGAAGTCCCTTATTGTTCGGGGGAAAAACGAATTCCCATACCTATCCGTTCGGCAAAATATCTCTCTTAATTTATCGTTTCTATCGGACCTGGAAATATAGTGGGGTTCTAATATGATGTTCTCCGTGTCGCTCTGAAAGATATCTATTCTCAATTGTTCAAGCAATCTAAGCCTAGCGCGCAGCCTCCGAGTCTCTAGCGGTTCCCAGCCTAATTCGTTTAACATCTGTGTAACGCTGTCAGTACGCCCGTAGCTGTTTTTGACGAATCGCGCAGCTTTCCTTTGTATTTTATTAAGTTCCCGGACTAAGTCTTTCTGCACCGGATCCCATATGCTCGCTGCATATTCAAGGTGTGGCCGGACGAGTGCGAAATAGCACCTCTCTTTTACTTTTTCATCCGAAAATCTTCCCACAATACGCTTGACGAATCCTAGCTTCTTCAGAGCTCTGCCACAAATATTTCTTATATGTGCTCCCCACGATAGGTCCGAAGTTATCGTAACTCCTAGATACTTCACTTCATCTGTCGCCTTTATATTAACACCATCCACAGCATATACATGGGAATAGTTGGACGACTTCCGCAAGAAATGTACCGCCGTGCATTTGCTCAGATTAAGTTCGAGTCCCCACTCTTGGCTCCACACATGAACGTTGTTTAAATCCGATGATAGAGTTTCAAAGTCAGAGTGATCACTAATTTCACGATAGATGACTTGTAACAAGACATGGTTCAACCAGCCCTTGGTGTCCTAACCGAGTTTAGTTTGCTGATAATGCTGGGTAGACTTCTGAGTTGGACTGCATTATTACAAATTGGTTGGCTCTACATTTCATTTCACACCAACTATGTACAGTGCTAAGACTAAGTAATTGCGCAGTTAACTTCATTCCTTAAAGCTCACTACAATGGGAGATGAAATTTAAGTCTCCAAAATGCTCACCATATGTCACAACTCAGAAGCCCTCTTGTTAATAATGAATTTATTGGAGAGGTTGTTCTCAACTTATAGATAAAAGTCTTTGGATTAGCTCTTTCATTTGAAGTTGGAAAGATAAAGAGTCTGGGGCTCTCCTGGATATAAAATGTTCTCTGGCAAATTTTGATAATTGCAGGGTAATACACTTCAATTTTGAAGTAATGACTTCACAATGTTCATTTTACTCTCTCTAAGGGAAGTTATGATCTTATACAGTATTACCTACCTGTATCATGCTTAAAATGTTATGATCTCACAGTGTTCTTAGTATTCCTTTTATCCCAGTATTTGTTTTTAACATTCAAGTGTATTGTGTACGTTTATAAGCTCTCACTTTAAATTGTTCTTTTTTTTAATTATTTTTTAGGCTAATTCTGAACATTGGGATGTATTGTGCTGAAAATAAATTTATTTTAGGTAAAATTTATATGGTTTTGGCATTGAATCATTTATCTATTACCTTAATTTAAACTATATTATTCCCAGATGTGGTTTCATTTGCAGTATGAGCCCCCTTTCAGTTAAGGTATTGCTTATGGCGTTCAGAATGAGTTTTATAAGTCAGGATGATCAATTACCGATGTACCATTCCTGCTTACAGGTGTTTATCATTATCATGCCTATTGAAGCATTCTACTTGGATGGTAAACCAAAGTATTTGCAATAATCAGTGCTGTATAGTAGTATTGCCCCACTTCACTAGTTATGACTTTTATTATTAAAGGTGGGGTTGTGTTGTCCTTGATATTTTGGGCTTGAGAAGCATATGGGAGGGTGTTAGGGTAGATTGGTAATTTTAAATTGTGTGTGTCACATCAAATTCTGCACAAGTATCTTGGAGGTAAAGAGGTGTATAGTAGGAAGTTTTTAAATGATTTTATGGCAGGTACTGAACTAAGTGTGGAGGCTTTGTTTTTTAATTACCATCCAATTGGAGGGCACTTTTATTCATGCAGCACTTAGTTTCTTTAATTTCATGTGATAGTTATTGATAGTTCAATTGCAATTTTTGTGTGTACAATGATGCTGCAGTCAAACTTAAATTTAATAATGCTAAAAAAGCACTACCGCAACAGGTCATGCTATCTAAGTGCTAAAGTAAAGGTTCATTAATCCGTGCATGTATCTTTTATGAGAAGTTATCAGAACTGGGTGTTTAAATGCACTTAAGTTATTGAAACATCCTACGAGCTTGCATTGTTCTAATGCCCGCTGAGCTTGAAGTAATTTAATAATGAAATAGGGCTGCCTTAAGCTTAGTGTTAGTGCAAGCTAAGTATTTGCAGCAATGCAATAAGGGATCATATGGTGTAGTTACCATCACCTCATGAATTCCATATAGAAATACATTTTTAAATCCATATTTAGAAATTCATTATGAAATCAAAATAGAAATTCAATATGGATTTTATTCGGTAATTCACCATGGATTCCAAGTGGAAAATCACCATGGATTCCATATGGAATATCACCATGGATTCCATATGGAGAATCACCGTGGATTCCAAATGGATTCAATGTGAAATTTCCATATGGATTCCATCTGGAATCCACATGGATCCATGGGATTTAGAGGACTTTTGAGCATCTTTTCCATGGAATATCCATATGGAATCCATATGGATCAATGGACTTTCCATCATGGATTTTCCATGGAATAAAGATAGAATCCACGTAGATTCCATCCAATGTGCTGTCTGGGTAATCTATAATATATTCTGAGTAGGGCGGGGAGGCAAGTTTTTCTCTGCATTACTGGGGGTGTGGGGTAGACACCCATGTCCACCACCAATGAAAAACATATAACTAAAATTACACATTTTGATTGGAAATTATTGTCCATTTTTACAATATTATTTAGTTTTTTTATTTGTTACTATGTATGGTTTCTAGCCTATTATTGTTTTTACATTGACCAGGGCTTTATTTTGGACTTGGATTACTGTTGGCTTATTCTCCACTATTCTTTGTGAGGCATTCACTGATTCTGCACAAAAATATATTCTAGAAGGACATATATCCTTCAAGAAGAGCATTCAAACCGAAGGTGTTATAAAAATTTTGGATGAAAATGAGAGCAGAGATGAATTTTTAGATAATTTTTCTGAAGATTACTCTTGAGGAGGAAGAGGAAAGTGATTCTAGAGCTGAATCAGCCCTACCATCTTTTCGTCGGGCATCAAAACCTCTGCTAAAGAAAAATTATTTCAGAGTCCACCTTAGGAATCTGAAGATAGTTCAGGTGAAGACAATTTACCACCACCTTCGAAGAACAAATTCCCGGAATTTGTATGGCACTCTTCGGATCTGAATCCGGAAATTCATGGATTCAATCCCCAAGATTCTGGATGCAAGGAGAGGGTTAGCAAAGATTCTGCATTACTGGATTTTTTCCATTTGTCTTTTCTGTGCATCTTATGAAGTTTATTGTGGACAAAAACCAATAATTATTGCAAATATACCAGCGAGAATGTTCCGGAGAGAGCACATTCACGGATCAAAAGTTGGAAAGATACTGATGATGAAGAGATATTTTGCTTCATTGCAGTTACATTACTGATGCCAAGAATCAAGAAATTATCCTACAATGAGTATTGGTACCAAGGACTCTCATCAGAAGACCACCTTTTGGGGAAATGCCACGGGAGAGATACTGAATTCTTCTTTGCATGTTGCATTTCTGCGATAATAACTAGCCCAAAAAAATGATCGCTAGACAAAATTAGGATTCTCTTAAAAGGCCCTTCACATATGCTTTTATCCCTTACCAGTATCTTTGCATTGTCAACCGTCTCCTGTTGTTCAACGAATGTTGGCGATTTGAATGCAAATGATACAAAAATCTCCAGCGTTCACTGCAAAAGAGTTCAGCATGGGAGGGAAAAAAATTCTCGGAGTAAATCAGCATAGGACTCTGCTACCAAGCATGGCTCAGCAAAAGGATTAACACCCCCCTCACCCCACGTAAGATTTAATGTAACTCTTCCTTTCCTCCCAATCCTATGTAATGAGTCATAGATTTTTGGAAACATCTGCATAGAACATTTGATGAATAATAATTATGAGCAACTTCGGTAACCTATGGCAAAACTGAGCAGAAGATATTACCGTGTTCTTGAATTTTAAGTCGAGAAATTTCTTCCTTTATTCGGTCAATGAAAACCTGCCTTTGAGTTATAGTTGTGTCACTAAATAATACGATGTTCTCGAGGTCATTATTTATTAGTATCGGCTGTATAAAACCACATTCATTTATATTATTGATAAGCCATGGAGAATATTCACCAAGAAATGCCACAATCCATTCATGGTGCAAACCCATTTACGTTTTAAGTTTCCTATTAGGACATACCACTGTCAAATGCACTTGGTACTTTCATTTTGTGATATTAACACTTTAGGAAGCATACAAACGCGTTCACGAGCCGGAATATCGTATTACCTCTCCACTGACTTCGCTGCTCTCTCAAAATAAAAAATAAGATTAATTTTGCTAAAAAATAAGATTAATTAATTTGCTGTTAATGAATTTAACTGTCCTATTGCACAATGGCATGATATCGAAGGCCGTATTATGCTTCCTCTATATACCTACGGTTCAGATACCTGTTACGAATGTCTACCAGACCTATGACTCAACGCTCCTAATCTCGCACCCACCACTGACATAGTGGAGTTGAGAAAGACGTATATATGTAGTCACTTCCGTGGATAAATGTGACTTTGAGAACTATAATCATTTATTTGATTATTCCGTGATAATTTGAGGAAATTCCATAAAATCTTGATAAAAGTTTTTCGCCATTAATTAATGCCAGATAACTGTTATCCTATTTTGCCACATAGTATGAATATAAATGCAATATTACTGCGAATAAACAAAATTTTTCCAATTCCCGCACGTTAGATTCAACGTCGTAGCTAGGGGCTGGCCAGGCAGGCAGCTGCCAGGGGCACAACCCTCAGGGGGCGCACTTTGCAGACCCACAGCCTGCGGGCCATAAATTGAGGTAATATTATTCGCCAGGGCCACAAGTATATCAAGTCTATATGATAGTGAACTCTTACGTACCCACCCAATATTGGGCTTATTTCGGACCACTATCTTTTGCCGCTGTTCAAATCGGCCTTCAGAAATCGGAAAACTTGGACTGATGACTTGAGAAATATCTACCGCTGGGAGAAATATCTCATGTGTTCCATCGCTCCAGTAGATCACAAAAAATTTTTAAAACCACATTTCATAGAGCATTTTTCATTTGAAGCAAAAAGATACTTCCCCTGACCATCAGAAAATTTTCTGACCCGGCCACAAAAATGGTTAAGTCCCAAGTTGTGTATGAAACAAAAAAAAAATTTCCCAACCTAATGTTTAATCGGTTCCATAGTTTGTGAATCAAGTTTTAAAACATGCTTTCGGAGCTTCATCAATATTCGCCTCATAACAGAAAATTTTTTACCAGGCCACAAAAATGGTTGTCCCAAGTTTAGTGTGTGAAACAAAAAAAATTTTTTTCCCAACCTAATGTTTAATCGGTTCCATGGTTTGTGAATCGAGTTTTGAAACATACTTTCAGAACTTTGTCAATATTCGCCTCATAACATAACATCAGCAGATGATGTCGGTCCAATGTAGGCTGCCCATATCGGGCCAACATCGGCAAAACGATGGCAATGAGGGGCCGATGTGCCAATCTGAAGCCGATATTGGGCCATTAATTAGGCCAACATTCATGGCTACTTGGGATCTTTCTTGACAGTGGACAGTATCGGTGATTAATAAATGGACTTGGCTCGCTTATTTTGCATTTATTCGCTTAGCAGCCCAATATTATATGGGTGTACTAAGATAAATCGCTTAGAAGTAGCTTGGGTGAACTATACCAAACTATTCAATGTTGGTTTTAATTTTTTTTTTCAAAATTACAGATGCGAATGACGCTGAGAATGATATGACAAATACTCGTCGCAAGTTCTGTGATGCCTAATAGTGTTCATAAAATTATATAAATTTAAATTCTGTTAATTTTTATTTTTTAAGAAAAGAGACTTAAAACAAATGTTAACTGACAAAAAACTGCTTTACTTTTTAAAATAAATCAAAACACTTACAATGTTGTGAATTTTTATTTGTTTTATCTTTAGCATTGGAACTGGACTTCATTTACCACTGTTTTTGTAGATGATCGGGCACTTCTCGCACCTTGTAGGCGGGCAGGATCGAGGTGCTGCTGCAAGTATTGGTGCTCAGAAAGGCTATACTTGTGTCAAGCACCAAAAAAAGTTCTAGTAATGCCGTTTTGTAGCTTAGTAGTCCGGCAAATATCAGTTTAAGGAGAGTTTAGTACAAGATGTGGCACTTCATTACCTTCTAGTGGACAAGGATCAGAACGGGAGCATTGGGAGGCTACCGGACACCTTTCACAAATGTAGAGCACTAAACACTGGTGTGCCGGAAAAAAAGAACGCCTCTCTAGCTCTTCTAGTTACCGAACAGTACGAATTCCAGGAAAACTCCAGTATTTCCAGGTTTTTCCAGGATATTTTCGTTATCCCACCTAGGAGCACTTAGGACTCTTGATATGTTCATCTCAAAGGGGTCCTGAATACATCTAAAAAGGTCCGGCTTTGTTATAATTTTTTCCCGAGTTCGGGTCAAATTTTGTCTAATTAATTTCCTGGGCTACTAGTTTTCATTATAGATACCAAACTTCAGGAGATTCTGCTCAACTTAAATGCCGTGAATTTCCATGGAAGTCCTCATTTTCAGGACTAAGCATTAAAATGGTCAGAAAAAAAACAAAGTATTTCTTCCAAAATAATTAACAAATAACCACAGATGATGTTGTAGAAGAAATACCATTTCTCATAACTCTGTTTTTAGTTCATGATTCATCATTGTTTGGGTTAAAGGGGAGATTGAATGGTCATTAGATGCAAAGTATCAGCGAGTTGTGCATGTGTAGACGGCACTCATAACCACCCAACATGCCATTTTCAAAGTGGTGCAAAAGAAACAAGTGCTCAAAACTCATGTGGAGTAATTTATTAATGCCCATGAAGTTATTTTGGTAAGTGATGCCAAACAAGCCTCTGAGGAAGAACATGTTCACACATCACCTATATCAGACAAGTCAGGAAGAAGAAAACAAGCAAGCGAATATACCTTCACAAGTGGACGTTTCAGTTAATTTCCATCTTCTTTCTTTCTTATTCTTTGTCTTTGCCTTGTCCCACTTATGTGGGGTCCATGTTCCCTTGTTTGATTCTTTTCCTCCACAGCTCCCTGTCCAATGCCTCCTTCTTTTCTCATCCTCTCTCCCTCAGGTCCTCTCCCACCTTGTCCATCCATTTCATATTTGGTCTTCCCCTTTTCCTTATCCCCCTCACCTCCAGCTGCATTACCCTCTTCCCCATGTATTCTTCGTTCCTGCGCTGGGCATGCCCAAACCTTCTAAATCAGCTTACTTGAATCTTCTTCGCTAACGGTTCCACATTTATGCGGACATGTCCGTATTTACAACTTTTAATGTAGCATCCGCGTTCATTTTTACTATTTCTGCTAATGTCCGCATTTTTTATTTTTGGGAAGCAATATCTTTGGATTTTTGTTTTCATCTCGTATCACCAACTAGTTATATACATTTTTATATTGATTATTGAATTGCACCATTAATGATCTGTTAGGTGGCTTTCTGATTTAGGGCGATAGACGGCAATCGCCACACCGCGGTGCTTTCGATTTAGCTGAATCCAGGGGCGGGTATCATTTATGGCACTTCATGGGACGCTATTTTCTCTGTACAGAAACTTAAACGAACTGTTGATAGATGGCACTACTGGTTGGTACTCTGTTGATCAATCCCATTGAGTGTGTCCTCATTCTGGGGTTTCAAAATATGGTAACCCTTCTCTTATATAATCATTCCTGACTTTATCCTTCCTTGACACCCTGTAAATCCACCACAGCATCCTCATCTCTGAGACCTCCATCTTATTTTCCTGAGCCCTTGTGATTGGCCAGGTCTCTGCACTATAGAGAAATGCTGGTCTAACCATAGACTTATTTTCCCTTCAACCTGCAATTTGCAAATAAGGATCTGCTCCTCCTTATTATAAAACACTCCACTCATTATTCTCCAATTTATCCATCCCCCATTCACTCTATGCTGAATTTCAGCCTCTAATACTCTATCGCTCTGACATTTGAACCTAGATACTTAAACTTCTTAACCATTGGTAACTGTTCTTCTTGAAGCTTTAATATGAGACCTTCAGCCCCTGATGTAGTACTCCATTTTGATCCTGCTTAATTTTTATTTCCCTCTCCTCGAGCTCCCTTCTCCAAGCTTCCTGCTTCTCCCAGGTTAACTCGCAGATTATGATTTCATCAGCAAACAGCATGCTCCACAGTGCCTTTCTCTTTCTATCCCTTACAGGCATGTCCATAGCCAGGACAAAAAGATAAGGACTAAGACCCGATCCCTGATGTAATCCAACTCGCACCAGAAAACCTTTTGTTTTGCCAACACTGCTCCCCACTTTTGTCTCTGCCCCCTCGTACATCTCCTTTACCAATTTTTTTTGCTGATTTCCATATATATCATGAAATGGGGTGCATTATCCTTAAGGCAATTGCTACGGCTTTCTTTATAAAGGAATTGCAAATATTTCTGAAAATGAGATGTGTAAAGGAGAGAGGCAGTCTTCATTTATAGAATTCTTACTGCCTATATTGCAGGAACCAATATTTAAATCCTTGTTTGATATAATCGATGATGCCTCCCTTTATTGTTATGAATGCATGGACCCCTAATATAGTGAAGGAATTTAAAAGGCTAAAGAGTTGAATTTATTTAATAAATATAACTTTGGGTTGTTTCAGTATTAAATGCTGGTTCTACTGTACTAGAAACTAGAGTGAATGACAATTGAAGTTAAACTACTCATTCAGATAACTCCAGCTACATATCATGCTAAAAAGGGGAGATTTTGTAGTGCTAAGTGAATATATTCACAACTATGTCATGCCATAGCAACAATCTTGTTCAACAAATTCACAATTTCCTTGACATTATTTTCTAAGCCCAAGCAAAAGAAATGGATCAATGAATGTAATTTATTTTCCTTTAACATTTCAACTATGTACTTGATTGATATTGAATGGAGGTAAAAATGATATCTACTGAGCAATGCTCATCATTAGGAAAAATGTATATTCTTTACTTAGGTCCACACACTGCTGGATTAAAAACACTTGACTGTACAGGCAATTTATATTTTAGCTCTAATAAACAATGATAAACGTAATAAATGTACGATTCAACATAGAATGATAGAAGACAGTGAGGTTTGTTTAAAGTGAGTTTAAAAAAAATGGAGCACCGAAGATTACTAAGATCAAATATTAACACACCTGTGCAGTTGTCCACAGTATTCTGTAGAAGTGACATGATTCCTAGTCATGTCACGTGTCCTTAGTGCATCTTCCTCATTCATGTACCTTCATTTAGAGATAAGATACAATTATTAAGCTAGTACAGAATAGCTTTGGACTCAACAAACTGTGAATAAATAATACCTCTTTTCTGCTTCCTTATTTTATACCTTGAAAAAAGAAAACACAGACTTAAACCTGAAGGTAAGTCTGGTTGGTAAGGGTAGGGATCACCAAGTGTACTAAACTCAACTGTGCAAAGTACGCTCAGATTCCAGAAAAAAGGGCAGAAGGGATGTAGACTGAGGAAAGAGACTAGATGGATGTGAAAAAAGTGTAAATGTAGCATTATGTCTCCAGGAGTGCTTCAATAAGTTTCTTACTATGCATGACTATTACAGTTAAAGATGAAAACACTCTACAAAAAATGTCTGACACATGCCCATTTTATAACATGTCTTTCCCTCATTTATTATTCGTTCAACTTCTTTTGTTTCTGAGGGAGACTTAGTTTTTGTATAAAATACATCTTTTTTTTGGAGAAGTTTTTTTCTAAATTCTCTAATGAAAAGGTATTTTTAATAATAAAACATTTGACTGGCATTATGTTTAGATGAAAATGAGAACAAAGAATTCATAAAAAGGTAATTTAACTGCTATATTTTTTATAAACTTTAACGTTGCTAAAAAGAAAAGATTAGGAGCACATAGGACCCCCTGAGTGGAGAGTGTAAATAATATTTGAATTTTTATCACACAGTAATACCTATGGCAATATTCAATAGATAATGGGGGTCCAGAGTCCGTAAATTCACTGTGGGTGAGTTTGTAGTCTCACATGCAAATATTTTCCCAGCTCACTAACTTAATAACTAATGCAGCATTCATCATGTTAAGGTAACAGACCCCAGCACAAACAGAATATGCAATCTGCAGAGCAATGTAAAAGGGGCAAAAAAGTGCCTGACTTTCACAAATCCTGGATTTTGAAATGCTAGGTTTTTGTGATTCAACTACAGGTATGTCTCATTTAGCACAAGGGATGCGTACCTAGGGGTCTTTACATTTATTGCTTTGGGCTTTGAAAATAATTGAAGCAGAACATAATGGATCATTATTTTATTGCATTTAATTACAATACTGAAATCAACTGAGTCAATATTTAAAGTCGCGGGCTACAGCAGCGACACATACACCAAGTGTCGCCTTTAAGTGTAGCTTTCATTTTTTTTCTGTGAGAAACTCATACATGATTTGGCCATTATGATGCCACCTTGCATTGGGTTTGTTATTGATTGCCACAGTTGGCACGAATGAAAATCATTTTTGCCAGAAGTAAAAAAAGGAAGAAACCACAAAAAATAATCTGAGTAAAAAATGAAATAAGTAAATATTAATTCCTCTAGATATGAACACAAATAGAACTTTTGTAGGTACAAATGAGGATGCTCTTACACAGAAACTAAGTGAGTGCAAAATCAAAACTTCTACCAAAAAGGTGAAACTATGTAGTTTGCTACTAACATTCTCTTCATGGAATTACTTGCAAAGGAGGAAATTTTGTTGGTGTCTCTGTTGGATATTATTGTACATGCACTCGTTGAAGCCAGTGGGTTTGATTTTGTAAAATATTTTGTAAGAAATCAAACATCCGAAATTGTCTGGCATTTAGCTGTGTCAATCTGGCAAATAAGTTCTTTTTAGCAGGATGTACTTCGCAAGTCTTGACGTTCTATGGCACTGCTGCACTCAAAGATTGGATCACTCTCGCAAAAATTTGTCAAAAACTGTCATTATTAACAGTCTAGCCTATCAACGAGAAATTTAATTGTCAACAGTTTTTCTTTATGTCAACGAAAATATAAAAGCCAAGAGGAGTAAAGGCTAACAATAATGTCAAGTCACTTCAAGTGAGTGCAATGTTCTTAGTACTTGAGATTAGTTCACCTCAAGGGAGGGGGGAAAGTAAAGGGATTCTGGTGGGTGGTATTTGGAAAGTTCCACTGAGCGACATTTTAGCACTATAGCAAATTTTCACTAACGGAGGTTGAGCCTAATGAGGCATAACTCTGTGTGTATATGTTTCAAATTAGTAAGGTATCCCTCCAGCAGGGAATGGTTTTATGATTCATATTAATGGATTTAACTGAGAATGAATTTTTATGGCACATTTATCACAACTGAACACACTATAGCACATAGAGGTGCCAGCAAAAATTTAGAAATGGCATTGAAATGATTAATAAATTGTATGAAGGTATATTTTAAGCTTGAAAAAGCTTCCCTTGTTTACCTCATCATTCACTGTCATAAATTGCCTCATAATTCACTGTCATAAATCAGCACTTTAGGAAATAATGCTTGAGTTAGTTTGGAGAACTTCTTTAAACTTTTTTTTTGAGCCTATCATTGAGTATATGTATGATTAAAACTAATTTTATTTCAAAAGCATGAAATAAAAAATGAGTAAAAATTTGAACAATATACATGTGCAGAGTAGTTGAAGGTGAGGAAACAGCAGAATTCAAAAATACTTTGGTGATAATTTACAGACAAGCCTCAGATGAATTAAATAATCATTTTAAAAATTTATTACACACATTTGCAGTATATATTTATTCAATGAAAATATAACGACTAGTAGCATATATCAATGGGGAAGCAATGAAGTCAATAATTTCTGCAGCAAGAAACTAGGGCATTTCAGCTTATTTATTATATAAATTGCTCTCTCTATATTAACTAATTATGGTAACTATTAAATACTAATTATGGTCTCAGAATCAAAGAATCTGTTGATTGTTAAACAAGTATCAGCAACACTCACCTTCTGTTTCCAGGGGATGATCCTGGAAGAGGTAATAATAATGGGAGGGACTGTGGGGGAGGTGGGGGCAATGGCCTTATCCCATGAGCCTCCATTTGTTTTTCAAGATGTCGAATTCTTAACCTGCAGGCCTCAAGTTCTCGCCTTGTTGCCCACAAGTTGTGTAGCCCCTCACAATAAGAACAGCCACAAGTTCTTCCTCCACCGGTGAAGGCACGGTGACCACCAGGATGCTGTGATTGAGGGTTTCGCCCTCTGTTCCTGTTATTTCTGTACATATCCTGTGCTTCATACACAGCTCCCCGAAAGGTAAGTGATTTCCCCATACTCTGCAAAATAGATGCAAAAAAGACTCATCATCAAAGAAAGCACATGACTTGATCAGGTTATCATTTGCCTACACAGGAGATTCCAAATAACATGCTCTTTTTAAGAAATAGAGTAGAAACTCGATAATACAAAGTCAGCAGGACTGAAAAATCGGCTCTTAGTATTATCAAGTTTTGTATTATCAAACATTTTAAGAAATTGCAAAAAAATAGTTATTTCCCCCCCTAACTTTTGTGGTCTTTGGTAATGTTTTAAAACCATTTCGGGTCATAATTAGTGAAAGCATTCTTAAAAAATGCCTTTGTACCATAAACTTCATCTGTCATAAAGGATCGTAAAATATAATTATCACCTTGTAATTTTGCTATGCAAATGATTTTAAGTCAGTGAGTAAAAATTTGAATAAATGATTGCAATGTGTTACACTCAATGTGAAGATTCTCAGATCGGCCAAATCATGTATTTTAATGTCTGAGACATGTCAAGGTAGCTGATGCACACTTGTACAACCACAGCTCCAGGGAGTCCGTAGAGACCTGCAGTCAGTTGGCAAATCCGAACTACACTCACTCGGCTGTGAGCGAGAGATAGACACTCTCTTCCCTCTCCCCCTTCCAAGTGAGGGAAAGGGAAAAAGGGGAAGGGGTGTGCACTGCTCTTGAGCCGATCCTTCAGTGGGTAGACAAGTGACCGTCTTCCAAATTGCAGAAACTACTGTTTTCCTGGGGCTAACTAAGCAGACTTTTTTCCGATAGATACCCCTCCCTTTCTCTCTCAGTGTCAGTGTGTGAGGCGGGAGCCTGGCTGGAGGATGGGTGACCGTGCAAACAGGCATGCACGGGCATTTATACCACTCGGACAGGCACAAACACGGGCATGGGCTGGAGTCACCCGGGTTTCCCGACTGCCTGCATGTCTCTTAGTCCGATCCCTCCACCCCAAGCTACGGCCAACTCATCATGTGTATGGTCTGCAGCGATTTATGGTCACCCCTCAGGAGTTTTTGAGTCCCCTATCTCCCTGCTTACTCAACCCTATGTCGAATAAAACAAGGCAAGGTCACTGACCACCACAATTCCTGAACAGATGATGCACTGTCAACATCGGATATAGTAGAACCCTTCATTGTTTTTCGCTTCTGATGTCCACTCATGCTATCCGATTTTGAAGCTGAGTCCAATAATTTGGCTTGGTTTTTCATTATATCACACGCTGTGGAGATACCAACACTAGTGCCCACTGCTATATTAGCCACTGGATCTCCCTTGGATTCCCTTTCAATAATCTTCAGCTTCTCCAAAATGTGTAACACGACTCACTTTATATTATTTGAAGAATTGGACATTTGCCACCAGTTGTATTACTGAAGAAAACTTGGCAAATATAAAACACCCGCAGAAGCCCTAGTCATACGAATGCAGAGCAGTGATCCAGGGGGCTCTATATATGACACTAATGATGAAAAAATTCTATTTATAAAGAAGTTTATGAGATGGATAATCCAATGGATGAGTATGGATGTTAAATTTGGCCTTTCCAAAGACACATCCTGGGCAATGGAATGGGGTACATTAGTTCTCTCATCTATAATTCTGTATTCCTTGATAAATCTACCAGTTAGATATGTGCTACCAGGTAAATTTCAGACAGACTATCTTGAGGAGAGATTCAGTTTGTATTGGCGCTTGTCTGGTACTAATTACCAGGTATCTTTCAGGGAAATTCTAGTCTGAAAAAATATTTGTGGGTATGGAAAATATTTGACTTAGTGAAAGATAATAAGATTATCATACAGGAGGTTGTAAACTCAGGGAAAGAAGTAAAAGGAATTGCCAAATCTGGTATTTCTGATTTTTTAAACCAATTTTAGGTTCAGACTACTTGAATGATGTCAGTCTTGATTAATTTATTGCACTGTATATAAATAATAATAAAATTTATTGTTCAAGGACCTTGTCCTATGTAGATATGCATCTCATAGATTAAAAGGGGTCACGCCTTGTAACTTATGTACTGAATTGCTAGGTGACTCTAAAGGAGGCAAAGTAAATAACGTTTACTTCAATTTTCTTCAAAGAGGAGGATCGCATGTTCCATCAGAATTTGTAAAACTGACTTTTATTCATGCATGTGGTGTATCCCACGGGATTCTGAATTCTGATGAAATGGAAAATAAAGTTTGTAAAAGGAACAGCTCAAAAACAAATTTTATCCGAGTTGGTAAAGTTAAGCGTAGCATGGCGTGTTTTCAAATGTTGATTCTACTTGCCAATGTGAAACTCTTGTGTGACCCATTTTCCATAAATAAATTTCTGTTTTTGCCAATATTTTGCTAAATAATTAAACCAAGTATACAAATTAACAAATTTACAAAAAAAAAGAAAACCAGCAAAGAAAGGAAACTTCAAACCATCACCAATAAGTGTGAAGTATTCAAATGCACTATCCATTAAATTCTTGTAAATACAATTGTTCATAAAGCATTTTTTGTAATTTCCTTTGTACCATATTGTAAGCCTTGACATACTTTTTCTTTTTACGTCTTGAACTGTTTTTGCAGAGTGTAACCAAGTATTTTAAGCTGTATCATTTCAAATACCAACTGCTACAGTCATTTATCATCTGTAGTGGAATTTGTTTATATTTTTTCACCTGTACTTTGCCACTGCTTTCAGGTATATAATACCAGTGAAGATTGCATATTTATTCTTATTACTTGGCCATATTCAGAATTTCACAACTCTTTCCATAATTCACATAAAAGGCATATTTCCTCTGAATGATTGAAATATATATCTAGGTACTACATGGCCATCCTCGAGCTTCATCGAAAGCTTGTGAAACTCTGCCGAAATCTTATTCACTAGATCATTTTGAAAGTTTTTCACCACGGTCATTGGTTTTCAATGATATCGTTAACCCGCCGTGACTCGCGCAGGGTGTCCCAGACACCCCAGCGTCTTTTTTTGGATGGGACATTTTTCCGGTCAAGTTTTATGACCCCTTCTTTTCAGTAGTTAGAGCTTGAGATGTTTTCGACCTCTCCTGTGAAAATGGTTAGTTTCCTTTTGTTTTTGGACGAGATTGAACGCTTTTTTGAAGACAGTGTACATCTTTCCGGAGTGAATTTTGCGACTGTTATTTTAATGCTAGCAAACGTATACTAAATTAGTGAAGGTTTTCTTTTCATTGTGTTTTCTACATATTATTGATGCAAGTTATAGTTTCTTTTAATATTTTGTAAGTCTATTTACTTTAAATTATCGCATTTATCTGATTTATACGTCTTTATTATTCAGCTTACTGAGACATCATTACGTTTTATAAATTTTTCAACGTTTTTTTCATCATTTTTATTTCCTTTTATCTTATTTCGAAAGGAAACTGAGTCAGATACGCCTGTCAATGCATTATTTTAGGAATAAATTTTAGCGTTTTTTTCTGAGAACACTTTTTATAGGAAGCTGTTGTTTGTGGAAAGGTTACATACAGATTTTGCGAAAAACTCAAAGTCAGTGTATACCTAGGTATGATATTTTGACTCCCTGATAAAAATATAAATTAAAATGTTGGGCTTCGTAAAAAGTATTTCCATAATTTACATAACACTTTTTCTCTCAGATGACCTACTCACGTTCCGACAGGGACATAGAAACTGCTCTTCTGCTTTCAAGTGAACTGTCTGATGAAGAAGAATTTGACTCAGCGAATTTGCGGCAGTTTCATCACAAGAATCGGAGCAGAACACAACCAGCCACGTCAGGACATCAGTGATTTAGAGATTGAGTATGCAGCTGTGACAAATGAATATTTTTTATGGGTAAAGTTCGTATGACGAAATAGAGTAGGTACTGTTGAGACGCGACGAAACGTTCGAACACCAGTCCATAACATTGTATCTCAGGCAGCTGGGTTCAAGAGAAATAAAAATTATGTGTCTCCATTAGTTTGTTTCAACATCATTTTTGATGAAAACATCCTTCAGATCATTGTAAATAGTACAAAAATCAAACTTAGAGAAAAAGCGCAAAATTATTCTTGAAAAAAGAGATGCTAAGCCTACAGACGATTCTGAAATCAGATGTCTCATAGGGATACTTGTTTATTTAGGTGCTCACAGATCAGGTAGCCAGAACTTAAAAAATACGTGCGATCAAGATGATTTGAGTATGGAGATATTTTGGGCATCAATGATTGATCAGAGACTTGAAATTTTACTGCAATGTTTACGACATGATGATGTCAGAGACAGAGAAAATAGGAGAAAAACAGATAAGTTGGCTCCGATACGAGAGGTCTTCGATATGTTTGTGGGTAAATTTCAATAGCTCTACAGCATAGGCGAGTTTGCTTCTATATATGAGCAATTGATACCTTTTCGGGGTAGATGTTCTTTCTGCCAACATTTACCGAATGAACCAGCCAAGTACGGGACAAAAATGTTTGCTCTCGCGGATACACAAAACTTGAAAGTTTACCTAGGGATTCAGCAAGACAGTCTTTTTAGAGTAGACAACAGTCCAAGGGAAGTTGTTAAACGGATTATCATTCCAATTTTGGGAACAGTGAGGAACGTTACTGCCAATTGGTTCATGAGTGTGCCACTTTCGGAAGACCTACTTCAAAGAAAATTAACTATGGTGGGAACGAGTAGGATGAATTAGGTGGAGCTTCCCCCAGAAATTGTTGATTTGAAAAGTAGGGAGTGCTGCAGCGTATTTGTATTCTGGAAAATAGTAGCCCTTGTGTCATGTTTTCCTAAAATAAGAAGAGCGTTCTAATGATTTCAACTATGCACAGCGAAATCTGGATAGATGCGTCCACAGGTTAAAAAAACCGGAAATGATATCATTTTATAATTCAACGAAAGGTGGCGTAGACATGGTAGAGGAGATGTGTGCTACTTATAGTGTTGCCAGGAATACGAGGAAATGGCCAGTGGTGATATTTTACGATCTATTGAATACATCAGGCATCAATACATTCATTATTTTTAGGAGCATGTATCCTGAAATGAAGACTAATGGGATTGGTATTTCCCAGACTTCCCTTTCTCTCCCCTCAAAGCGTGTGTTACTGTGTCAGCCCGGCAGGAGTACGAATGACCGGGATGGTCAGGTATTGACGTCATACTGGCGGGCGCGATCACTGGCATGAGCAATAAACAAAGGCGAGTGGTAATCGTCTGGATTTTTCCAACCGCTTACAGGTCTCTGGTGCACAGCAAGTTATTTCCGAAAATATGCAGCTTTACATAAGTCCCTTTGCCATTTCTTAGGAGACCTTAGAACCAACATCAATACGGTACTAACACGGAAAGAGCAGAGAAAGGGCAGCAATGCAGGAAGGCGTGGTGAAAATTAGCAAACCTGTTTTATTTCCCATGATTTCCGAGTATGAAATACTGATGTCGAAATTGACTAGAAGGTTATTCAGAATCTACCATTTGAAAGAGCATATATTTGTTGTTAAAATAATCTTTCTTTAATAAATATCTAGAAACATTTTCATCCAAACATCATGTCAAAACACAGAGTCATGTTACTTGAGAGTTGTGACACGCATAAAAAACGTCCCCGGTCATCAAGATACATTTATTTCAATAAGCTCCAAGGAAGCCAAATAAAAGTTGCGAAGACATTTTTTCCCACATTTAATCAAATTTTATATCTGAACGTATAGAGATCGCAGGGTTCACCCCAATAATACTCTAAGTAATTCTATACTGGTCTTATAATATGTCACGTATTTTTACGGAATTTTATATTCGAGAGGAAATTTATGGCGAGAGAACCGCCATTGGGAGACCGGAATGGTACGAAGTAACGTTACCAATTCCCCCCAGTAATACTATTTGAATTTGCAAATGAACTAATTGATAATTGTGCATTGATTACGGCCTAAATGTTAAACTAAATACTAATTATTGTCAACAGATTATTTTACATGTTTAATCCCAGTAAAAATTCAATATACCTATAGTAATATAAGTACACTATTTCATTCATATTCGAATATTATTCATATTAAAAAACAAATATTAACAGGAAATAGAAATGTACCTAATAAGGAAATGAATTGTGGTAAAATAGGACTATAGAATTGAAAAAATAGTGAAAAAAGAGTGGCGTGTCAGAAACACCCCACGCGAGTTCTCGCGTTAGTAAATAGGGCGCGAGCCACGGAGGGTTAATGCTCCGTAGACTAAGTAGGTTCAGTTGCAGAATTTTATAATTATTTTCGGTCTCTCAGTGCATTCTCAAACTAATTATGTGATCCATTTGTTTCTGCGAGAGAATCGGACCACGATAGGACTACCTTCTCCGCAAGTGCAGCGTTGCCAAGTTTAACAGCACGCGGCTCTTAAGTTTTTGAAGGCATCGCCGCAGCGCATAGGCAGACTGCATCCCATAACTAAACGACGGGTTGCATAAATGCAAGGATACAGCATATGGCAGTTCTTAGGCAGTTTTACGCGCGGTTTTTCCGAGGGATAGGGTTTCTTTTCTTGTGATGTGTGAGTAAGAAAAGAAGGAAGATCTGCGAAGTCCAGATGCGCCAAGATCCCTCGCACACGACAGATGCAAGCAGCCACGGAAAACCAAAGCCTATCTTAGGTCTCAATCCCAAGAGTTCCTTTCGTTTCTTATGAGTATTTTAATGTATACACGTATTCATTAACGTAAATTTTTTCCAAATATTTGACGCATTTTTGTTATCTGGAAGTCCTTGTGTAGGACTGAGCGATTATCGAAAACAATCAATATCGATCAATTATAAGAATAATTGGAAATTTCATCGATTCAATTGTTGGGAATTGAAGAAATGACAATTGAAGTCATTTAATTAACTGACAAAGACCAATTAATTGACATCGAAATGAGTATGAATTGACATCAACCAATTAAATGACAGGACTCAATTGGATCGTGATTTTCAAAGGTTTTCCTTTGGCAATGAGAAGAATGAATGAACTAATCTGAAAAACAACAAAATAATTCAATCCGTTAGCTTTTATTAATGCATTCAAGGAGTAGATCGCTATTTAAAGACAGGCAGATGAGAACTTCAGCATGTTCATCTGACAGACACTGGCATGTGTGCGAGCAGCAAGCATCTGCAGCATCGGCCATTGGCCGGCATTGAACAAGTTTAAACGTGCAATATGCATTCCATAGCAAATTAATAATCGTCACTTAATCAATTACCGGACAATAATTGTGAATTGAAAAACAATTGACAATTGAACAACAATTGACACTTGAAAAAATTGACAATCGAGTCAATTACACCAATCGACATCGATGTTATGAAATATTCAATCAATTATAAAAATAATTGAATTGACGTTCAATTAATCGCAAATGCCTATCCTTGTGATTTTGCAATCCATATTATATTTGAAATGTGCGTTATGTCCAAAGCCATTTGGTTCATTTCGGACTTGGGCACAATTTGTTTAATTTTCTAATCACACACCAAGTTACTGTTTCCAAAAGTAAGATATAAAAGCAAACCATGAAAAGCATTTTAGGAAGTGCTTTTACAAGTTTTCCTTTAATCTCATAAGATGTGTAGATAAACCTGGCGTACTTAGGCGGATTTACAATACACATTGAGCTAGATGAATGTGCGAAATTCATTACAAAAAAAACAATCACCTGGATGGGATTTGAAACTGGATCACTCTATTATGCTCTGTGTTAAGCGATAATGTCAGGCTCGCATTTTAGTGCACAACTGTCCTCACAAAATATTCCAGGAAAACATATTCTAGGGATGATATATTAATGTGCAACCAACTGTTTCATTTTAAAATGATAAGCTTTGAATTTCATGATCTTTTAGCAAATATTTTCGTGATAATTTGAGGCTCAAGAGAGGGACGTGCGGATTGAAAAATGCACTTTTCGTACTCATCCCATACTTTTGGTGAATTCTGTCATTTTGCTGCTACCAGCCCCCTGAAGCTCCCTGCTATCGCCTTCTAGCGAAAGCGTTCCATTCGTGTACGGTTTAAGTGTTTCGCCACCAGTTGTCGCTACTACCTAGTGCTGCTAGAAATTTTCCTTGATGCATTGCTTGATTGTTAAAACATCGGTTAGTAATGAATTGTTTCTTTATTTAGTGGCCAGATAGCATGATTTAGTTTGTGTTTAGAAGCAAGAAAACATTTTGAACTCTTGCACTATTACCAATGTGGGTTTTTTGTTACTGAGAACTAGAATAATACATACAGAAAGTTGCATAATACCACAGTGTGATATAGTGTTGTCACAACAAGCTTCATCTTCAGTTTCGTTTTATTAGGTATTACAACCATATTACTTCGTTGCATTACACGTATATTTCACCATACATAATGATTCATCATATTTCGATAATATATAATCCAAGTAAATTGATGTGGAAATGGATGGAGCTAGAGATATCTCCAGTATTGATGGCTGAGAAAGCCGAGAAGATAATTCACCGAATTACAGATCAAGGACTTGTTTTGTGACCGGGTGTGATTTGGGATACAAAAGTGCAAAGGAAAAGGTGCCCTCATTTTCACTGCCATGGAGTGAGGAATAGTTTTAAAAATGGGAAAGAGTGATACCTCGTGTAGGGATTCCCATAGATTCCCATGAAGAAGTGATCAGCAGTGAGTCACAAAACTTCGGGCCAACCGAAAACAACACACAGCATACACCCGTATCATATTTTATTAGTCAATAAGAGCTGTGAAAATTTTAAGGAAGAGCAATAAAATGTTTCCAGATTGGTAGGCAAGAACATTAGAATTATGGTTATGTTCGGACTAGGTATTTTTTATATTTCCCTGTGAAATGCTTGGGACAGATATGACAACACACATTTTGCATTATTTCATTTTCATGAGACTTAGGCAGCTGTACAAAAGAATAAATGCTGACTTTATTTAATAAATCAGTCTGCCAAAAATCCTCTCATTTTCATGATACATGATGAAATTTAAATGCTGTATTATATTTTAAATTCAACAAATGACAGAAATAACCTGAAAAAAGTAACTATTAAATATTTTGTGAGGGACAGTAAAATAAAATCAATATCTTCTCTAAATCGTGCATTTTTTCTCAGTCTCATCATATAATTGAAGATACATAACAGAAATTGCCCATGTGACGTCAGAGCATAGCAGACAATGCACTGAAAAATATACGCAAAAGAATTTACGTTGAAGGAAAAAAAAGTTTACATTTACAGATCAAGGCCTCTTTAATTAATAATGTTAAATTTTTTCCATTTATCACATGTACTTTTTAAATGACATATTTTCATTAATCCAGGACAGTTTCAACTTTCTATGTTGTGAAGTTTGGCTCTCATGGTCCTCGCTCGTAAGCACGAAGTAAGAACCACGTAAACTCATTAACATGCGCAAAATGAAAGTCAGCTTACGAGTTGTTTATTAAGTGTAAAGCATGCGTGTTTACGTGTTCCACCAAATGAAAATCTTATGAAGAATTTACGTAAATATTAAATGCTACTGAGAGATTTTGTTTACATATATATGCATATCTACCTTAAGTTTTCACGCATTTTACATAAACACGATATGGTGTGATGGTCAGGTTAAATGCCTACTTCAGATTATTACCTTTCTGCCAGAAAGAAAATGACAACAAACTTACTTAATAAGCAACACAATGCTAGTATTTAATCACAGTCAACTTATTCAGCTGACTAATGTTTACAATCGTAGTTATTTTTGTCTTTCATATTTTTGGTTACATTTGTATGTATAGGTCGTGCAACACTTACAGCAAAGTATTATTCTAAATAGTAAAAAAATATTCTCTTCATAATGTATAAGTACCTGTACAATGTAAAATATTGACAACTTTTTACTTCTTTAATCTCATGAGTCTTGTCCCTGATTTGTTGAAATGCTCCAGCTGTATTGAAGAATGATAGGTACTGTACAAGGGTAAAATAAATCCTGATATCCTTGACCTTCTTTGCATTCTTTCTATCCCTGCATAGATTCTGAGGCAAAAAAAGTGAAAAGCGTGAATTTTATAATTGTGTGTCCTTAAACTTCATTAAAATAGCATACCAGAATTTTTGTTATTAGGCAGGGACAATACTGAAAAATGCATCTTCTCTGTCTGTATTCCCATAGGAATTATTTGAAATATATTAATTGAACTTGAAACGGTAAATATGCAAGTTCTTAGCAAAGCGAGTTAATGTTTTTATGGATTTTTATGGAATAATTTATGCATTGATATTAACTTCTGAATGTATAATATTGCTACAATGCTTGAATAGTTTTTTAATATCATCAAAGTGCTGTGAAGGTAGAGACAAGCTATAGAGGTAATATGCCTCAAAGTATGAAGTTCTTAAGTTGATATAAGGATATTATTTATCAAAGTTAATGTATTTAAACTATCACGCATGTTCAAGACAAAACCCAAGCTTATGTTCTGATTAGGTACTGGCGTTAGGTTGGGTACACTTCTAATTGGCGTTACTATGGTTAAAATTAAAAAATTAATGTCATTCCGTTGCTTTCATCCCCAGCATTTAAAATTACTCTGATTTTTAGGGATATCGTATGCACCTATAAACATCCCCAAAATTGGCTCACCTACTAAGGGCTAATAATATAATACATACATAGCTTTATTGTTCTGTTGGTCGTTGTTGACATAGAACATATTCAGAAACATTTATACATAATAACCTTTCACAATAGATTTACAATATTGTCCAAAAAAACTCATCAGTACTATAATAACATTTATTAAGCAGTAGTTCTTTGAGTTTTAGTTTAAAAGAAGACACAGAGGGCATACATTTAAAGTTTGTAGGTAACTTATTGTACAAAAGTGATGAGGAGTGAATAGGGCCATTCTTACATACAGCACGTGATTGTACTCGCAGTTGAACATTCTCCCTTCCACGAGTCAAGTGACTATGAGCCATCAAGTTAGGAATGAACATAGATGGATTCTTTTTTACAAATAAACATGTGTGAAAAATATATATGCTAGGTAAATTCATGATATTCAGTTGCCTAAACAAAGGCCTTACAGGGGTTCTGATGGGTATACTCATCATGGCCTTAATAGCCCTTCAAAAAATTCTCGCAGTTTCTCACTAAATCTGACTAATTCTATTGAGAACTTTGGTGCTTATATAATTTGGAAGCTGAGAAATGACCAGACCATATCAGAATTGAAGAGACTTTTTTAGAATAAGAGATAAATATTCAGATTGCCACAGAATCTTGTTTCAGAGTAAATGAGATGTGTGTAGAATCGTTGAGAAATAAAGATTCGTCGATAAATCGTGAGAATAATACAGCCCTGTATCCGTCGAGATTTCCTGAGATCGCCCGAGACCCGTCCAGAGTTCCTACACGGGGTACAGATTTTGTGAGAATCGTTGAGAAATAAAGATTCGTCGAGAAATCGTGAGAATAATACAGCACCAGATCCAGTCAGCACGGCTGACTGGCGGGGGCGGCGCGGGCGGCAATGCGTGCGGCACCGCAAGGGGGGGCGCGCGCCCCCCATATGTATCCGCCACTGGCACGATGTACCCCGCGATATTACTCCACTTACTGCCTTCGTTCGCCTATATTACGCCATAATACGAGTTGATTCTTGCACATTTGAAATGAGTTTATACAATGTGAAACGAGGTAGTGTGTTACTAGCTGAAACCATACAATACGAGATGAAACAACCTATTCCTCTCTAGGTAAGACAAGGAGATTCAAGAAGAATCAAGCTGCCCCGAAACGACACCGCCTGGCCAGCCCCTAGCTAATACGCTGAAGCTAACGTGCGGGAATTGGAAAAATCTTGTTTATTCACAGTAATATCGCATTTATATTCATACTATGTGGCAATATAGAATAACAGTTATCTGGCATTAATTAATGGCAAATAACTTTTATCAAGATTTTATGGTATTTCCTCAAACTATCACGGAATTATCATTTAATGATTATAGTTCTCGAAGTCACATTTATCCACGGAAGTGACTAGATATATACGTCTTTCTCAACACCATTACATCAATAATGGGTGCGAGCATAGGTGCGTAGAGTCGTAAAGTAGTTAGTTAGTTAGTTAGGGAATGAAATGATAGGTAGATGCGAGATAGTATACTGTGACAAACTAAATCACGCCATTACGCAATAGCATTAAGTTGATTAGTGGCAAATTTTTTTTTTAGTAGTATAAACAGTAGCAGTACAGTAGAGCTACTGTAAACAGTAGCAGTGCAGTAGACCTACTGTAAACAGAAGAATTACTGAAAACCGTAGAGTGTTCCAAAAAGCCTATAGGCTACTGTACACAGTAGGTGAAATTTCCAGCAGGGTAGCACGGAAGAATAATTAAGAATTAAAAGAAGAGATTTAATAACCGAAAGTCGTATAGAGGATCTTGGGTGGGATTTATTGTAAAGGTAGTAGCTGTTCAGGAGAAGAAGGTGGAAGATGTGGATGCCCAACTTTATACACTATTTGAGCGTTTTTCACTCCATCAGATAGTATGACATCATCAGATCAGTGTGATCGATGCCACCCATTGCCTCATTGTATCTGACAATTACCTCAAGTTTCGGTGAAGGTTTCACTCCCCTTCGGTGGGGGACATCAACCATTTCACCACCATACTGCGAACTGATCATCAGTACCTCCCTCCTGTCTTTCGCTTCCATGACGCAGACACCATCATCAATGCAGGCATTCACAACTTCCCCCTTCTTTAATTTTTTTGAAACCATGTGGGGAGGATTACCCTTCCGGTTAGTTCTCAGAGTCGCGGTACAATTGGTCTTCCACTCTAGTAGTTGGTGGGCCAAATTTACGCTATTGTATTACCTAATTTTCCATAAACAATGAATGCCTGACATCAAGCTGACCCTCCATTAGTTTACCTACAACAGAGTTAAGGTGGCCTCGCCCTCCTACATCAGCGTCACTAACCCCAGTGTATATTATAAATCTGAGAACTAAACCAGAGGGTTCTGTATGTGTATATATTTTTATACCGTATTTATGCTTTTTTCCCCGTCAAAAACATCCGTAAAAATATTGGTTCCCTCCAGCGAAGCATAGACATATCAGTGCAGAGTTTCTGCATTGGGGTCACAGCATTGGTCATTGAGTCATGGAAGAGGTCAATTATATCGGGGCGTATTTTATGGAGTCGATCAGTTGGCTGAGGCTGACCGGGTTCCAGGTTTTTTGCGAAGTGTAAACATTCCCTAATACAAATGAAAATGCAAAATACCCTAGAACCTGTCACGGCTCATGCAGTTCCACAAGCAGGGAAAGTTAAATAGAAGGTCCGGGCTCCAAATATCGGCTATCCTCCTCAAAGAAATGGTTCCCGTATGAAACAGGATACCAAGGCAATCAGTCAGTATAAGGCTGAAAAAGTGTTGGGGTTCGTCTCCTTGGGGTGGGGCAGTCATGCCAAGGGTCTTTGTGAATGGGATTGGGTCTTTTGTCGGTCTGTCGGAAGTCCAAGAGTACGTGGTCTCTCTCAGTCTGGAAGTGGTGGTATGCAAAGAAAGGCCGGGGAGGCCAGACTCAGGGAATAACGGTAAATTACCCTGTGAGGGATCCCCTTCCCCTTCTAACTCATCCTGGCCGCTCTCTCCCCACTCTGTCTCCCCGAGAAATGACTCCCTTCTTCGTCATCAATCCCACTGTCGTCGTCTTCCTCCTCCAGAAGCTTCTACAGTTCCACTACATGAGTTATGACTTAGGAACCCTCATGCCTCGGAGACCTTTGAGGTGTGTTCATCGGAACACCTAGAGGCTCTAGAAGAGACAACGGCTGGGATCTACCGAATGATGTTGAGGGTTGAGGGCTCTAAAAGAATGTGAAATACCTATCACCCTAAGTAATCGTTTCAGGCTTAACTTTGTGGAAGTTGGTAACATCCATGATTAAAACCAAGTTGTTCTATCATGGACCTATCACCCTGCTGGTTACCCTTCTCCAACCTCCAAAACAACCCTCCCTCAATGGCTGCATGTATGACAGGTACTTCAACATGTAGATCGACAGTTCTTTATCTCACATGTCCCAACCATGCAAGTCGCGGAAACCAAATTTATAATTCATTGGAGAAATTTTTATATGGCCACAAAGTAAGCGAATTGCATTTTTTGAGAGGTTAGCACAAAAATATTAAAACGTTCGTTGAGATCGTGCGGCAGTTATTTAAAAATGTCTTCACATGCCCTGAAACATTTCATTGGAAGCACTTTATTACAAACAAAGGCATACCTAAACGAGTAGCAACAATCACTACTATTTAGATTATTCACTAATATTAGTAATACTGACGAATTTACTAAGTATACTGAACTATGTTATATGCATTTTTTATGTTCACTGACCGAAGGATTAGCTGTACAAAAATTCAAGAGAAGAAAACTAGATGTAAAAAAATATACCAATGTGATTACTCACCAAAACAGGAAAGAAACTTGGAAAAGATTGACAATGTTGCAATTATTGATAGACTAGAAAAATTATAAAGTGTTATGTTTTTCATAAACACATCTTAGAAACAAATACAAAAATAAAAATCACTTTATAATCCACTGGTTCATTTACCAAAACTGACGAGAGAAGGAATCTGATAAAGTTGAAAATATCAGGGGTCAGGTTGCATACAAATACAGGATTTTCGGCTGTTATATTTTCACATGTATGAAGTAATGATTGGAATTAAAAAAACGTGGACGATTTTAACGGCTCATAAGATGCGCGTTTAATGAAAGACAAATGAAACCTAATTCCATAACTCATCACCACAGTGATTACAGAAATAACTGAAATATTACGAAAAAGTTAGAAAAAAACTTATGTTTATCTCGATTAAATAATAAAAATGTCTTCATATAAGTCTGAGTACTACGGATTTTCAGTGCCATACCTATATCACAAACGATATTAACACATTTTATGCTATAAATAAAAGTGAAATGTCGTTTAATTACGAAATTCAACGAAATACCATGCGAAAAAGTGGCATTTACTCATCTCCAATAGGAAACAACGACACTAGCAAGAAACACTGGAGTAAGAAAAACTGACCTTCCCCAAGTGATGGATGAACTCTCGCTGATGACTGAGAGCCCGCTCGAGCTCTTAAGAATGACTGAGACGCAGTGGTACTGTTATATAAGGAGCTGAGCGCTGGGCGTGAATTCACGTCATGGCGCCAGTGGCTAGGGTAGTCGGGACGTGAATTCACGTCATGCCGCGCGGAAAGGGTTAATAGGCAGTATACTACTGTGGGTTCTTTTTATTATAGGAAATAACTATCCAAGCTATGTCACCACATCATAATTTTGTTATTATTCCAGGAATTACCCTACCTACACAACTATACAAAATGCAATTTGGACATAGATACATACCAACGTGAAAAAAATTAACATTGGCATATGCTTCAACATAGTACTGCAAGCAAATGGGCTACAAATTTGAAAAGAATCCAATATTTAGTGATGTTATACCCATTATGTGACTGAGCATTTGATCAGTGAAATTCAGAGTAAGTATTAGTTTAAAGTACACTTACCAGAGAGACAAGAGCACAGCATCCTCCACGGTCTGTTCTGGCTAGATGATGACGAACATATTTAAAATAAAGATGCTCAAGGAGAAGAAGAAGAGCTGCTAAGAGAATACCACTCATCAAGAGCAGAAATGCAGAAAGAAACTGCTCCAGGGCAAGGGGGTCACTGCTTTTCCGTTCTTGCTTTCCAGGTTTGCAACTACCTGTCATCCAGTATCGTCTAAGCCTTTCAAGATCACCTATTAAGAATAAATTTAGATAAGCAAATCATTTAAAATACTGTGAAAACCCTTAAGTTATAACCTCAGATACAGGAACTTGACTCCTGGGACTTGGCTCAAATTCTACATACATAACAATCCAGGCCATTTGTGTTAATCTCTTAAAGGCTCTTCACCAGATCCTAACTCTTAGGGCCCCTGAATTTGGTTTGACAACAGACTACAATCAATGGACCAGCCTAGATCCTTTATTACCACCAAAGGTTTGTATGTATTAGTTATCAAATATATTTTTTAATATTTTTCAATAACTTACTGCATATAAATCACCTTTTTTCTCAAAAAATATAAACCAATGAATTTGAGAATCTGGTAGAAACTATATTTATGCAGTCCAGACCCTTTGTACTATTAGATATATAGGCTTTTGGTTTCGGATCACACTAATGTGGCCACCTCACAAACCATGGATTTTTTAATTAAGGGTCTGAGCCTCTAGTATTAATTATTAAATAAAACAAATTAATTTTTTGAGGTAAATTATCAGGTGTAGGGACTAATGGATTTGAATGACCTAGTTTAAAACCCCCAATCATTCTTAATCATGCAACTTAAAATGTAACATTTAAAAACTATTATGACTTTTCATGAATTGTTTATTCACATTTATGATTGTGAAGCCAATAGACCTTATACTGTACTCAATTCATGCTGACACACTGCTTCATTTACATAACAGAAAAAATTACCATTCTCTCTGAAGTCCAAGAGCCTCTGGTTGAACATTCTCACATACTTAGAATTTCTTTGGAAAGCGAGTCCATAGCCAGTCATAGCATACCAGGAACCAACAGTGAGTAATCTGCAGTCTTCATCCTGAGACACTAGGTAATCTAATACAGTACCATCATAGACGAATGCATCTAATTCACTGTGAAAAAAGTAAAATTGAACAACTTAATGCATCGAATATTGTTAAAGTTAAATGGAAATTTGTCTGGTTTCAGTAATGGTAAAACAATATCCATGAATATTTGCCAAAGCATGTCCATTTCACTAGGCATATGACAATGAACTGGCAAGGTAAAAAGAGCATAAAGTACATTAAAAGCAACAATGAATGCAACAAAAAGAACTTCCCTACAATTATGAATACTGATAATAATTATTAACAAATACACTGAAAAAAGAAAGAAAAATTCAAGAAGTCATAACATTAGAGGCTTCTGTGGTGCATCAAAATGAGAGGAGAGGAGAATTTTGAGCATCTCCATGACTTATGACATTGACATTGAATGAAGACTTATGTCTTCATTCAATGACAATTTTCTGCCATCCCAGGTAGCATCCATTAGCTAGGACAGGTTCTGCTGGGGATGAAAGTAGTGTTGTGGCTAGGGTATTGGCTTCCAATAGGGTATTTTCCTATTTTTTTATTGTTTTAATCGAAAGTTAATAACCCCTGGAGTACGCAATTCAAGCCGTTCCATTAAAAAACGATGTCATGTATTTTTCCTGATTAATTAAAAAGTAGGGAGCGTGGTGGCCTAGTGAGTAGAGCGCTTGGCTACTGATCGAAGGGTCCTGGGTTCAAATCCAGGTGAAGCCTTTGGACAATCCCGAACAAAAAAAGAATCCTTGGAGTGCGAGGTGACCCAGAGAAAGGAACTGGCCCCCCTACCCTGAATGTGTGAAATTCACATGCCTGTGGCTTAGTCTGTGGTGAGCTCTACCCTCAACTATCCAAACCAACCTTTGGGTTGAATCACTAACTGATTAAAAAGTGAAAATTTGCAACGGTGCTAAAACACGATGGCAAACTGTTGCATGCTGGGTAAATCTACGTTTGACGTAATGATGCGACTCCTCTCCCTGCCGCTAGGTAATGCTACGAACACCACTAACATAAAGCTCTTCAAGATCTTTACGCTAACAGCTGTAAGCTGCAGACGATCACGCATTCCGTGAAAGTATATAAACCTTATATGAACGATGCAAGTATCGGAGGAACACTCTTCAAACTAAATGCATTTATGATTTTGTTATGAGACATGAGAATCATATTTTAATGTTTATAAAACTTAATTCTGCTAGGCTTCGATTTTTTCAAAGTGAAGTTGGTATGGAATGAACGTAGATAAATCATTTAGCCCACATTCAATTACAAATATTCCCCAAACTTGCTATCCCATTCCATATCATGATGAGTCATATTTTCGCTATAGTTTTCTGCTTTGCATATTCGGAGTGTACTAAGAGCGTAAATAGTGTGAAAGTTATTACACTGTATTCTATGAAACATGGAAGCTTTGTCAAGGCGTCATTACTAGAACATGAAATGAAGCATAAAGGCTGAGGCTCTTCACCACAAGGGATGTCAAATTCTCGAAGCACACTATGTACGAGTACTCATTAGATATGCATAATCAACCTTCTCCATAGATGGGCCTTAGACCAGTAATTCCCTGTGACAGCTGATTCGGAGCATATGTCCCTATGACTGATGGTAGCATGCTTCCAAGCAGAAATCAAACTTATAAGTATTGCTTTGTGCCACAATGTCATACAACAATCAGTGACAGTAAGAAAACATACGTCGCGGTACCATTGAAGGAAAAAAAGAGGATTTTGTGGTTTAAAGCTACCAGGAGAGAGTACCTCTCAATCAACAGAAACACTCACTTCTATTGCTGCTCCGACCATTTTAAAGTTAGTGTTCACGTGCGTATTTCATTTGGTGAAATAAAACGGATCTTGATCTAAAGAGAAGGTAAAAACGAGAGTGAGCAAAACACAAGTAAACGAGTTGGAATGAGCCAGAACATGAAGTCAAAGGCATACGGATTTCGTTATTCATCTTACTGCGAATGACTTGAACGCGATAATACTGGAGAACAGCATGACTTCGCGGTAGCCGGAGACTACTAGCATGTAGCGTAGGATGTTAGAAAATGACTGTTAATACCATGTAAAACGGAGGAGACTTTCCCAGCCTTGTGAATTTTCATAGGTAATCATTACACATGTTTACCAGAGCTGACGGACTCTGAAACCCAATTGTAAGTTCAGGTGATGAACATTTCCTATGCCTCACAATGTAAAATACGTAACTATGACGTCATAGGTAGCTATTGCACAGTCCCGCCATTTCTGGGCTTTTTCAAATGAGCTTAAAATTTGCACTTAATTTTCTTTTAAACATCAGTTTCTTAATCAAAATTATTTCCGTACAATGAATAAAACTATGCTGGGCAACAAGTCGCAGTTAATGAATTCCATTTTCTTTGATGGAGGAAACTACCCTATTGCAAGGGTCCAAGTTTGAATCTAAGCAATGGCAAAGACTTTTCAGAGGAATTCCAACTCCTACTTGGTGCCATGTGGGAAGCACTTAAGGGACAGTACTTCATCCGTCTGATGGCATGTTAAACTATGGGTCCTTATTGCCTTTCATAAAGAGGAGTACAATTGTGTGAAATTCTCAGTGAAAAAATCATTCGCCTGGACTGGGATTCGAACCCACACCCCCCGGTTTCGCGCCGAGTGCTCTACCAGTTAAGCTACCCAGGCGTCATCTCTCACTGTGAATTTTATGCAGGCTTTAAGGAGCGAGAATCTTCACAGGTACCGTTCATACAATGCCAAAGTAAGTCTCGCTCCTTAAAGCCTCCATAAAATTCACAGTGAGAGATGACGCCTAGGTAGCTTAACTGGTAGAGCACTCAGCGCGAAATCGGGGGGTCTGGGTTCGAATCCCAGTCCAGGCGAATGATTTTTTCACTGTGAATTTCACACAATTCTGTGACCACCAGCAGGTGACTCCGTTAAAGTTACTGCGTGGCAAGTTCCGCAGTTCTTTGAATTTAATAAAGAGGAAGGTAAGGCCAAAGTCAGGCTACTCTCCACTCTTCCTCATTCCCCATAAAAGCCTTACCTTACTAAGGACATAAAAGAAACATTCCCTAATAATATTTTTCCACACTTAACTTTCATTGGCCAACCAAGGTTTCAAGGGCTTACCATTATTTTCATGGCAACAAAGAAGATAATGACCTCCCACATACAGGGTTAAAAAAACAAGTAACATCTAGGTATATACCATTGGATATAATGTGAAAATAAAAGAATTTTCATTAGAAACTTTTTCAAGGGTGAAATAGTTTTTCTGCAATTGAGCTTTGAAGATAGAAAAAAAAAAACAATTATTGAGTGGCTAGAGAGCTTTTCTGGCAACTGCAGTGGTAGTGCCAAGTGGTTGTAAGGAAGTGGTGACATGGTTGTAAGTTGACCTGCTACCTCTGCACACCCATCCAACAGCCTTGATTATGAAACCCAAGACAATCTGCTCACCACTCTAGTGACTAAGAAAATATTCCACATAATTTCATCATGTTCATCCATTGTGTTCTTCATGCTACATAAGAAGCACAATATTTCTTCTGTGAAACCATTTGCCATGTAGTATGCATTATAGCTAAACCATCTTCTCTGAAGGTGAAAGCCATCAGTACAGCTCTAAAACCATCGATTATGGGAATAAAAATTGCATAATTGCAGGACCCCCTGTGCGCCCATGAGTGCCCTCCTCTGGAGGCTAAAGGCATGCCAGATAAAAGTGATTTAATTTCTTCACCACTTTTTCAAGTCATGTTCATGGCTTTGCTAACATTGATCCAATGATTCAATACATAAAATGTCCTCTGTTCACCATAAGTTTTTTGATTTTCTTAAATAATTGTGGCTTCCATTAATTACACTACCTTTTTCAACAATTATACTTTTCCTGCATCATGGTTCACATAAGAAACCATTGTAAATCAGAAGATGTTAAAACATTGCTCCCTGGAAATTAGGAGAAGTGTCATCCAAAATTCACAGATTTAAAGATATTATACAGAGTTGAAGGAAATATTTTGCACATATAACACACTTTTCTTCTCACCTTCAAAGCATTGAGGCATGATGATTTGATAAATCATCATGCCTCAAAAATCTCAATCATTTCACAGAATTCTATTCTTTTTAGTGTTAGTAGTTATTATTTAGTCATCAAATGCTGCCTCCTTTCTTACCCGGTTCACAGAAAACTGTGAGAATCTTGATTCTTTCAAAGTTTTTGTCGGCTTAGGTAAGTTGGTGGTAGGCTTAAGAAACAAGTAACTGAGCTATTTGTTTCAGTAGGGATATTAAATGAAAATTACTTTTCTTAAATGCACACCACTAATTAATGCTGAGAAATTCAATGGAGTGAAGTAATTATTTATATTGGAGTAGACCATAATTTGCTAAAATATACTATTTGACGAACTTACCCACTAAGCACAGCCTCAATTCCCTCAGAAACAACAGATCTGTTATGGCGCTTCATGTAAGCATGCATCTCTCGGAAGTACTTCTTGAGTGTTGAATCAGTATGGCCACTAGGTATTGTCCCAAATTTGAACATAGGCTTATGGCTGAAAGGCTTGGCAAGCTAGAAATAGAAGAAAATGTTGACTTAATCGACTCTTAATTATAAGAGCAAAATTTTAGATTTCTTTCACCACAACATTGCAAATTTGGTGCTTTCTATACATCTTACCTTTTTCAATCAAAGTTACACATGCTCTCAGGAGGCAAAGAGAAATGTATTTACAAACAATTATCCACGCTCCCACATGAAAGTATGAAACACTGATGATCCTCATGAGCACATTTTTACCAGTGAGAATAAATCAGAACACAAGATGTCAAATGAATGGGGACAAAAGACAGAAAACCTTACATCATCATTCCACTGCAAAGCATTTTACAACAACCAGAGAAACTCCAATTGACACCAGTTGCATGTATGTTAGCTTATGCTTAACCCATTGGGGTAAAGTGCCGGCGATTCGCCAGTCTGTCTTACTTTCCCTTAAGGTAAAAAGCTGGTGATTTGCCGGTCCCATTATAAACGTATTCATTGTTGCTTGTGAGGGAATTCAATTGTATAATGCTATTATTTTCTTCTCTGATGGTATATATAAGTACTGCTTTTTATTCATTGAAAATAACTTTTGAAATATTTATTATAAAATTAATTTTATAAAACAGTGAATACCGCTCACTTTCGTATATTTTCATGGCATAGTTATTATATTTCCATTTAGATAATCAGATATCTTAGTAAACCATACTTTTTATTGTAGGTGTGTTTGTTATTTTTGACTTCCCTACCATTCTCTTATTTCATAATTATTGTTCTTTCTTTGTAAAAAATCTTATTTATGAGCAATATCCGACAGCTAAAATATGCTGAGTCAGCATAATATTTCTGACGACGCACAAGCGACCCTTTTGGCCGCTGTGTATGAAAGCTAAAACTTTTGTTTTGTAGGTGGGTTTGTTATCTTTTACTTCCGTACCATTCTCTTATATTATACTTTTTGTTCTTTCTATGCAACAAATTTTATTTTGTGGGTGAAATCCGATCGCTAGCATATGCATGAGCTGATCTTGATTCTGTTGAAGCAGAGTCAAGCAGCGAGAGCTGCAGTGAAGTGGCATCAGTGTCTTTTTTTCACGTCATCTGGTTCTCAGGTCTGAATATGAAGAAACTCCATGAAGACCAAGTCGTCCAAAAATACAGAGACTGAAAATTTTCAAATTTACTGTTTTGCCTGGGGTGAAATCAACTGTTCTGAGGGAACTGGGATGTGCACTGAGTGGGATAGATTTTGCTTTCAATACACCATAGGCCGGTTTTTGGAATTCTGTGCTTAAGGAAGCTGACAGGTATGTGGAATGCTACCGTATTTAAGATCTCCTTCAATCCGCAAGTGCCTTGACAAAGGAACAGTTCAAAACTAGTGCTGATGAAATATAATCATTTTTTGCATTGTGTGTATTGATGGCGCAAGTAAAACAAATGAATTGAAAAAATATTTGAGTTCCCATGTAGTACCGAAACACCGTTTTTCAGCAAAGTGATGCCATATAGGTGGTTTCTACTCCTTTCAAAATTTTTGCATTACGCTGAGAATGAAAAAATAGATGAAAACAACAAACTACGAAAACGTTTGCCTATACATAATTGATTATGTGAACAGAAAAATTTCAGTAGTGAATGATCCACAGCAAAATCTTGCGGTCGATGAATTTGATAAAATTTAGCGTAAGGTAAAGCGTAAAATATTTTTTATATAATGAACATGACACTATGTAATTTGTACAGGGCAAGGGCCTAGCCACGTTGAAACACCGGTTCCCATCAGAACACCGAAGTTAAGCAACGTTGGGCCCGGACAGTGGTTGGATGGGTGACCCTCCTCCATGCCTCAACCAGGCATGGATGGAGAGATGATACTCCCTCCATACCTATACCGGCAGGCCTGAGATGCCAGGCCAGGCCAAACCGGGCTGGTTGGAGGGAGGACATCCTCTATACCTGGTACTGGGGTGAGGCGGGGGGAGAGGCCAATCCTCCATACCTCTACCGAGGTGCTCTTGTCCCCTGTCTGCAAGTGGCAGACAGGCATGGGGTTGGCACAATGGACCAAGAAAGGTCTAAGTGCCCGGGCTCCTGACGAAGGCCCCCCCAATTACTATCTATCTATCTATGTAATTTGTACATATTTTTTCAAAAAGTTACAAGCAAAAAACTGCAACTCAGATAGACTCAGGGAGAAATGTGGCGGAGCAAATCCTGGAATGAGTAAAATTGCAGGAGTACAAGCGGTCAGGACGACCGATATCTGGTTCTTCGCAGATTAGATTTCAAGCAGCAAACTGGGCTCATTTTTCAAATTGGATACCTATCCTATAAAAAAGAATTCATCTCTAATCTGTGAACTTCGTGAATGACTGGGGAAGAAGAGTAAAGCTGAGTTCACATGTATCCGGAACAGGTGCGGAATGCGTAACGCGGAAATGCATAGATGCATAGATCTATCTAGTCAATCACACTCCACCTTTCCGCAACTTCCTTGCTTGTGATTGGCTAGATGTATTTCTGCGTTCTGCATTCCGTACACATTACGGATCTATGTAAATTCGGCTTGAGAGTAAATGGGAAAGTGAACAATGCAAAGTTGCATTATACCATCCAGACTACTTCAAAAAATATCATTCAAAAGAGACATCGATGTATGACGAAAATTTTCATAAATGTTTTTCATTAAAAAATTATAATTTATTTTAAAGTCCTTGTATTTATTGAGGTTTTTATTTGTATGTACATTTAACCAAAGTAGTATATAAGTTATTATGATTAGAGTGAGAAAAACGCCCTGGGACCAGTACAAATGAAAGATGATTTTTTGATTTTTTTTACAGAGTACACCTACATACATTGAAATTGCAAAAAAATAAAAAATAATAACTGAAACGAAATGAAAACTTCAATGATGAAAGCATATATTATTATAAAGAAATAAAAGTTTAAAGGTAATTTCTATCAAAAGAAACAAAAATGTTATGGAAGATATTATGCAAAGTTGTATTTTTGACATTGTTTATAAAAAACTAAAAATAATATTTTATTGTGCATTTAAATATATTAAATCTAAACAAAATATTTTGATAAAACAACTGACTAAATTTCATTTTTAACTATACTCTACAATCGAAGATAAATAATAATTAGCAAATGAAAATTTTCAGAAAATTAAACAGGGTTTTAAGGGCAGAAATTCCATGGAAAATTAAGATGTGAATGGGTTAAACCCAGTAGCGTAGCCAGGGAGGGCAGGGGGGGGTGAACCTGCCCCATGTTCTGGCGCCCCTAAGTCTGTGTATTTTTCCACTCTTAAGTCCCATGTACGTATAAATGAATGTGTATAATACGTTGTCAATTGTCATATTTTGTACAAACCCATCCGCCTATTGCATTGCCAACATTTGTAAAGTTTAGTAAACTCATTAATTTATGAGTCGGCGCCCCCTAAAAATTTTCTGCCCCCTAAAACTTTTCGGCCCCCTCTAGACCAAAAACCTGGCTATGGCACTGGTTAAACCAACTCGGCACAATTGGTTTTATGCAAATTACGTAATGTACACAGTTTTGAAATGTTATCCTACGAGTTGAGCAACCATCGATACTCCCCTTGTTTATAGGCAAGCCAGTTTTGATACTTACTCAGAGCAAAATGCTATTTCAGCCTCACATAGAGGAAAATAACAATACTATAGGCAGATTATAGGCAGTCAGTGTAGGATAAGTATATTTAAGTGTCTAACTAGCAAATATGTAGACTCAGGGCACAGTTCGTGGCTGAGACTACCCGCTTCCCTGGTCAAAACGTTCCATATCAAAAGTCCATATAGGCGATGTGGAAAAATGATGTGGGCAATATGGACAATCTGGGATACTTTTCTGTGCTCTAGGCACAGAGATACCAATTATATATTTGCTATACGTATACCTCATTGTCATGCATTATCCTCATGAGGGCACTTAACTAATGTTATACACAAGCTTTACATTTTATATTCATTGTTTCTTTTTAGTTGGGAAGTGATATTTGATGTGCAGACTCTACTATGAACATCTCTCGGCGAGTTGTACATAACTTTTCAAGAGCATATAATATTGATTTGCAATCACCTTAATTCAATCTACCTAAAATACTAAAATAATTTTTAAAATACAAATTCAGAAAATATCATTTAAACATATGATTAAAAATATGATTCCCAGTGATATCATGACTCATGTAAGCTATTTCTTTCAGCATAAGCAACTGATGAGGATGAAGCATCAATGAGAATGGGAATACAGAAGAAATGCAGTGGCATGAAAGAGCTTATATGACACCTAGGATTTTGTAACCATTAGTAATTTCAATAAATTATATTTTTACTAATTTTGTATTTTCTTTCAGAAACACACTCTTTTATACCTATTGTAAGTGCATCAAGTACTGGCTCCAGTCATATGGTTAGTTACAGCCATATGACTGTATCATCATTACTATAACCTTATTTCTCATTTTTGGGTGCACTTAGTTCCATAGTCCTTAATATCTTTTTAACATCAATTTTGTATCAGTCCAACATCATCAGTAAATGCCATTTTTATATCATTGTATAGTCAGGAAAGATATCTTTTTAACGTCAATTTTATATCGGTCCAACATCATCAGCAAATGCCATTTTTGTATCATTGTATAGTCAGGAAAGATATCCTTAGTATATCAGATAGATATCAATTTGATGTCGGTAACATGTCACTTTTGTGTCCTGTTATAGTCGGGAAAGATTTTTATATCAGATTTATATCTCTTAGACATCGGAAGCAGATTTCACTTTTATATCGGCAAATGTTATCATTTTTGACCAAATGCCAATATCGGCAGCCGATATCGTTTTGATTAATAAGTGATCTGTAATGATGTAAAAGTTACATCGGGCCGAGATCAGCATGCTGCTCAGGTATTTTTGATCTTTACATTCATGTACCCAATGATAAATTTTATAATAAATTTGTTTTTGTGCTTTATATCGCATGTAAATTTGACTTAATACCTATAAATGTAACATGGGTCATTATGGTGTCATACGGAGTATTTAGGATTGAAGCTGGATTCATGCTAGGCTACAAATCCTCAGAGATTTCACAGGCACTTTTATCACCGCCAGTTGAGGTAAGGCCAATTACGTGTATGGAATTATCTTTAATTCCTTGATCTCATTAATTTTTTATGGAAATAACTATTTTTGCTGATGTATGTTCACTTAAAGTGAATGGTGATCTGGTAGTAATGGGAAAAATCTGTGATTAATGGTTGATGTAGACATGCCATAAGGAAAAATCTGTGGTTCCATGTGGACGTCCACATGGGAATTTCATTCCACATCGTCCTTATCAGTCCTTATGGACTGTGTCAAACGCCTTATGGCCGTCACATCAGTTCCATATGGCCATGTTCCACATTGGCCACATGGATTTTCCATGTGGACAGCCACATGAATTTTGACCAGGGTTGATTCTATATCAGTTGAGGACTGAAATGGAACATCACCAGAAAATCTAACAAAGGATTTTTGGAAAGCCACATGACAGAACTGATTGACAGTTTGAAAAAAGCCGATACAGAAAAAAATTGGGATAGTTAAACATAGGTATCCAAAGATCATATTTATTAATTTTACCACTTTAACAATAACATAGATATGGTACAATTATATTTTACAAATTACGTACTCCAATCTGTCCTTACTGCAGTTTATCACAAAGCCACACACTAAAGGAATGAGCATGTCTTGAGCATCCAGATATCTCATTTGGTTCTAGCTAAAGAATGCCGACTCTCATTTCACAATGAAAAAGAAATTTTACAGAAAAAAAGAAGACATGGTTGTTGTAGGCAGGCATGCTGCTTTGTAATACCATGCCAATACTAAGCAGAGAATGCTGTTTTTTTATTTATGGCAAAAAAATTCATTGGTAACAGGTTTGCTTCATGCTTAGGTCCTCACATAGGCATTGTACAATGTATATTTCAGTTAGGAGTTCATTCACAGGAAATGCTTTCACATGCACAACAATGGTCCAGGAACCAAGATATAATTTTTTTAATATGGAGGTTATATTGGCACTGAGGTACTAAAAATATCTAAAAAAATTAAATAATGTCACTATATAGTTATAAATAAATAACAACTACCAGTATAACATGTTATCTCAACTGCTGTTCACTCCTCCATCCAATAAATGAATTCAATCAGGAATCAGACCATGTTAAATGGTCAATTCAGAGAAAATTTGATTCTCAAGGACAAAACATATGCAAGAAATTATCACAGAGGTAAGAAAAAAATACCCATGTCACACAGACTTAAAAATGACAAGGTGATTGGTTTGGGAGATACATTAGAGAATATAGTACTCACTCTATGATCATCAATCCCAGAGAATTCATGAAATTCCTCTCTTGTTATCATGAAGGCAGCAAGGTTAGCAGTGTAAATGGCCAAAAATACCACAGCAAACATTGCCCACACATTGGTCATAAACCTATAACGATATGAATACATAGTATGAGTATTTTTTGGCATGCTTCTGAATCTAGTACATTAATTTCCTACTTGAACCCCTTCAAGTTGTCTTCAGATTCTTGCTTTACTCACATTTACAGTTAACCTTTTTAAATACATACATGTATCTTAATATGGAACAAATTACCCATTTATTTCAAAGATGATCCCTTACAAGCCCAGATACATTTCAATTCTTGAAGATAATGTCATTTTCAACACATAATGTGTAACTATTATGATCATGTGAATTATCGTCAGTAAAACACAATTTCCCCATTTGCTTTTCAATTCCACTGGTTGTGGCAGATACTCATTCATGATTATGAAATGAAGCCATTAAAGGAATGTTCTTCTGTTCTTTGTAGGTGTGTATGGAGCGGTAGTCATTTAAGTAATTGGCTGTGTTGTGGTACAGTTTAGCCTCCAACTTACAAGGTTAGTTAGTTCTGAAAATTTCCATGTAAGTTGCATTGTACATGATGAAGATTCTCTTAATGCTATTCACCAGGTCAAGCAACTTTACATACATGGAAGTTTCAGATTTGTGACATTAACTTGATTGCAATGAAAAATAAAAGTTCAAGAAAATGTAAATATATATCACAGCAAATAAATATATAGGTACAATAACGGGGAGAAATGACTATGTAGTTTATTTAGATGTTCTTGGATTCATTTTGTAACTTTTCATTGTATTTTAAATAAATTAAAGTGTCTGTCTCAATTATAATAAAATAAAATATGTGACCTCATACCAGTGCATGATTCCCTGTCCAGAATTCATTCAAGAAGGTGAATCACATAATCCATCATTATTTGCCATTTCTCAGATGTAGTTGTCCCAAATGTCCATAGAACAATATTTTTCTTCTCTTTATAAATAATTTTGCAGCAAGCAAGTGCACCGTGGATTGACCTAAAAATACTTAGGAACCGTTCAGTGTTTGGGCCTTTGCTTCAAAACTGGCTACTGTTTGTTCTATCAAGTTAAAACATGCTGCAATTCTTAAAGACAGAAATCTTTTTATGTGACTACATAATTTTAGGAATCTCACAAAAAACATACAAAGTCGAACAATTACACAAGTGAACTATGTGCATATATTAATATGCATTAGATGGAGTTATGCTATCTAAACACAAATTACATTACCGATTGAAGAAATTTGAGATGTAAGTTATCTCCACTTATCTAGGCATTTCAATAAATTATGCCACCTTTCCATAATAAAATGTATTTGTGGCATTGTGTGACTCGGGGACTCACTGTAAATAAAAACTGATGAATGGGTTGAATATAAGGATGATCAAATATGACCAATGCAGAGTGCTGGAAGTAGCATGAAATTTAAATGAAGTATTGTTTAGTTTAAAACACTATTGCCTATCATAGTCTTCTAACATAATACACCACACAATTTTGAAAGAAGTTCAGGTTGAAACTGGACACTACTCAGGCTAGAATCCATGCAGTCCCTGGATTAGTAATAGGTCTACGACCAAGAGATATCCAAATGAGTTGAATGAAAATTGTAGGCTACTCACCTAGCTGTAAATCCTTTAGGACAATCAACATGGACTGCTGCCTGAAAAAGGACTGCCCACACCAACCAGTATGTTCTGAACAGAGAAAACCGATGATTTGTTGAAGGTGCAACCTAAATGAAAATGTATCAAAGAATGGATGAAACACTACTCTTTAAATTATACCTGTCAGCAAATGGTCACCACAGTTATGATATGTGCAGAATTTTAAGCCAAATCTCCTATGAACATAACCCTTCAGGTACAGAATGATGAATGAATGCATTCCACTGGGGTTTAGAAAAAGTAACAATCAATATACAAATATTAAACCGGTTATGCCGAAATCATCAAAGTACAGTTTTCTCCTCAAATACATAACAAAATCAGAGACAGAAAAGAAGAGCATTTTATGAAATTACTCAGTGAATAAGCAGAAAAGGAAAGTAATAATAATACACAAGCTGTTGTCACGTACGAAGTTAAATTCCCTCACATACATGAAGAATTAAAAAATTAATATTAAGGAAGCACATTACCTATGAATATACGAGTATCTTGATAATCATGGATTTGAAAACCTATTTGCTATAAAAAACACAAAATAAGAAAATTCATATAACTTACGTGGTATTTACCTGGAGTTTACTGTTCAGAATTGCTCCCTTAACCCTTTAGTGCTCAAGGTGCGGATATATCGGCTTTCCAATTTCACCTAAAATTGCTCAATGTGCCTATATATCAGCTCTGCATTTAAACAGTAATAAAAATCTTTGTATGTTGTATTTTGGATCACATTTGTTATCTGACTGAAGAACATTTATTTTTGTTACAAATCCACTACAATGGTATACATAGTTCGTTAGGTTTTTAATATATAAAATGAACAAATGTTATTGCAGTCTTCCCCATCTTTTTAACAGAGCTGACTTGCAGCGTCTTATCATCAAAAATGTTTTTTTTTATTATGAAACTACCCTCATTACCCCTCACTTCCTCTCTCCTCCTTTTTTCTCTCCTCTCTCACTTCCTCACAGTCCACTTCTCACATTTTCCATATTCCACCCCAATTACACCTCTTCTCACTTTCTCTTTTTTTTCCTCTCCCTTTCTCTTCTCTCCTCTCTCACTTTCTCGCACTCCACTTCTCAACCTTTCCATATTCCACCCCAATTACTCCTCTACTCACTTCCTCTCTTTCTCCCTCCATTTCTCCATCCCCCTCATTTCCTCTCTTATCTCCCTTCCTTGCCTTCCACCTCTCACCCTCTCCATCATCCACCCCCATTACTCCTCTTCTCACTTCCTCCATCTCTCCCTCCCTTTCCTCTCTCTCACTTCCTCACCCTCCACCTCTTAAACTCTCCCTCTTTCACCCCCATTCCTACTCTTCTCTCTCTATCGCCCTCCTTACCTTACCCCTCCCTCACTTCCTTGCCCTCCACCTCTCACTATCCTCATATTCATCTCCCATGAATCTTCTTCTTACTTCCTCTCTTTCTCCATCTTTCCCTCACCCTGACTACCTCTCTCTCCCTCCATTTCTCCCTATCTATCCCTCCCTTTCTCTTCATTCCTCCCTCCCTTCCCCCTTCTCTTGCTTCCTTGCCCTCCACCTCTCACCCTCTCCATCTTCCACCCTATAACTCCTCTTCTCCTTTCCTCCCTTTCTCAATCTTTACCTCACCCTTTCCACATTTTACGTGATGAAATTCCCTATTATTTCATATTATGGCTCATACTTACCATGCCTATTAAACGGATAATGTAAATCAAATTTGAAAATGCTACAGTGTAAATTCGCATTTTTTAATAATATGTATATGTGCCTATGAATGAGAAATGTTGAGTTTTTCACATTATATTACTTTTAACTTTATTTTTTTTCCAAACAAATCTTTTTTAACAAACATTTTTTATCAAAAACAAAAATATTGAATTATCTTATAAAATAAATTATTTAATTTTACTGCAATTTGTTGCCAGCATCCTGTAAAATTTTAATTATTGTAAGTGGAACATATGATTCACAAAAAAAATTAAAAAAGGGTTGCAATTTTCAAAAATTTGGCGTGAGCTTTGTGGAAGTGAAAGAGCCAAATGCTGCGGGTGCAAAAGGGTTAAAGATGACCACATTTTTAAAGATTGTTTTATTTGGTATTTTATGCCTCAAAAATTCTTTTTTATTCTGATGATTCACTATAACATCTGCTGAAGCTGTTATGTGTTGAACTTAAGGAAGCATATATGTAATCATTTTTATGGAATAAATATGGATAAAAAAGATTGAAAACTTTTAAGTTAGAACCAACTTTGAAAGACTGGAATGTGTGACAAGCTTTAATTTTCTGGTACAACAAGTGTGCCTTAATTAAAGAAGAAAGGGATAGTGGTTCTAGAGACATAAACAATAATTACATGGTCTGTTGCTTCATTACACAGTTCTAAATTCAATAGATCCAGACAAAACCTCAATGAAACAGAAATTGCATTGTAAGAGTCTGTACCTTCATGAGCTTGTTACACAGAGATTTGACATTTTATGTTATATGAAATGATAACTAGTAAGCTTAAGCTTACAAACCATGTTGGCCTGGTCTTTAATCATGACTTTATATTGCCTTTCCCATAATAGGAAATTAGATTAGAACTTTAAGTCATAAATTGAATAAAACTATATCACATTCCTAAGTTATACTTAGAGAAACTGGCTAGCCATATCAATATGCATGAACTAAAAGAATTTTAATTGTGTAAGATTAAATTTTCTGTAGAATACAAGATCATGCAAAAAAGATAATTTTGATTAATTACTCCTTAGATGTGACTATTTGTAACCTTATTGTAATTTTGAAATGGCATCATCCTGTAATATATTGTGAACCAAAATCCCACTGATATCATCTGTCCATTCACCAACATAATTTGCAAGCTTCTGCTCACCTACATTTTACAGGCAATGGGCAAGGGTTAGTGTGTCAGGATAACACATTCACTGCTGATGATAGTTAATGGCATTTGTGATTATGATGAAGTAATTATGATATTGAGTGAAGTACAAGTGCATATTTTAACCTGATGAGCAAATTGTTGTCACCTAATCTATCCATACACGAATATGAAATATAATGCATATCATAAAAGCTGTCAACTAACATATGTCATGTATTTTTTACACTTTCAATTATGATAGATTCAAAGGCAAATGAATGTATTAGCAGCAAAATTTATCAGTGTAAAATGTTTCCATTTTGAATATTTAAAACCGGAACATTTCAGAAAAAATTGGGAGAATTCAGAAATCATAATTGGAATTAAAAATACTTGTACTTTTTTACAAAATTGTAGAAAAGGTATAAGTGCTTTTGATATCAATCAAGGACACTCAGTCCTAGATACTATATTGGGCTTCACTTCAATGAAGTGAACCATATCTTACATCAATGAAGTGAAGCCCAATATAGTATCTAGTTTAAATTCAGAATTGTTATGAGAAAAAACAACTTTTGAGACTATATCCAGGGCCCGCTCTACCATATAGGCGAACTAGGCGAAGTGATGGGGCGCCGCGATTTGAGGGGCGCCGAAATGACAAGCGAAGAGAAAAAAAAGAAAAAAAAAAGGGAAAAAAATTGATAAAAAAGTAAAAAAAAGAAGGGGGAGGGAAATAGTAAACCCAATAGTCCGACAACCTTATTACCTAAAACTCGATAACATATCTAACCCTATTTCATAAAGTAGCTGCTTAACCTTCTGGCGGGCGCGCCCGTTTACAAAGTAAACAGTTTTCAATTTACGGTCGATAACTCTGCGAAAAACAATGTAATCTTTTCGAACCAACATTGTATTCCTCTATCAGGCTTTTTCCTTCCAATGTATGTCGGTGTCAGCGAAATATTCAGTCCCAGCTCATTGTGAATCGAGTTTGTGACAGAGAAGGTCGCGAAATTTTTTTAGGGGAGCCTTTTTCATCATTCGCCTAGGGCGCCTGTATTGCTAGAGCGGTCCCTGACTATATCATACAGGAGAGATAAAAGGTTAATATTAGTTACATTACGCATAAAATATCTGCAGAAATTTTACTTCAGGATGATAAGGTAAGTCTTGACATCAAGACAAAACGGTATCTTACATTCATTCACAAATGATAACTAATATAATTTTTAGAGTTCTACTGCTTAAGTTAAAAACAGTCTTTTGTTAAATAGGACATTAAGGCAAAATGTACAAATTTATCTGCATGACACATGGGAGTATCACAGTGTATAACATAACTGATCAGCAATTATAGGTATAAAATTATGTAATGAGAAAACTAAACAATGGTGGCCAGAGGCCATGAACATTCTCAGCAGCAGGGAAGAAGAAAAGATGCAGAGACTATATTCAATGCTTTGGTATGAAGTATCATTCTCCATTGCAGGAAGAGAAAAATTAAATTTATCATAACAAGAGAAACTACAGGATTTAAGACAAAGGGTGAGGAAGATGAGGGAATAAATAAATTGGTAATGGGTAAATATATGTGATCAGTCATTGACTTGAAGGAGGATGTGAAAAGTGAGGAAGTTTTTATTCATTCCCCCCAACCCCTCTGAGTTCCTTCATCTTTCGACATACTACCCTCAGTGGACTTAACCCTGCAGACTTAGCCAAAGATTTGCCCAAGATATATCAAATGCTCATACTGAAACAACATCACATCAACAATGCCAAAAATGCTTATGATCCAAAATTACACACACCACTCGTTTGCATCAACACCAATAGCACTCTCTTTCATGCCACGACATATTCCATGCTTTCCATTCACCAGGAAAGTACCAATTTATATAACAGTCAGCACAAGGTGAATTGCAGCACCACAGGCTTGGAGAGGGCAGCAATGATTTTATTGAAATGGGAAACTGTTACCTTAGACATCATACCAACCTGATCCTTATGTGACAATGAGATTAAACTTTTGAAGCTTAATGAGAAACCAACAAATATGTTAAATTTGATATAATCAAAGTATGATGGTTCTGAATGTGAAATTGTTCTGGGGAATATTCTTTCAAAACCAAAAAGGGTGAGACAGGGGCTAAAGAGGGGTGTGTTTTACCGCCAACACTTTGTTTAGTGATTTTGGATGGAGGGATGAGAGGAACACTTAAGAGGGTATAAATGAGGATAGGCTTGAAAATAAAGATCTTGATTTAACTGAGGACCTCTGTCTTCAGGTGCAATGATTAAATAATAGAGTGTGAGTTTAGATACAGATCCACATGCGACAGCAAACAATGCAGGACTAATGATTAATATCAATAAAACAAAAGCAATAAGGCTGAATAGACACTGGTCTTCGATCACTAGAATAATTACGGAGGTGTTCGAAGAATAGAGATGTTTACATATTTAAAAAGTGTTATTAACACTTTTGCGTACGGATGGCGAGAATTCTTGTAATTTAAATCTCATCCATTGAGGACGGATGACGAGAATTCTCATCATTTAGGAGAATAATTTTAAAATTTTAATTAACTTTGTTTACGCTTTTGGTGATAATTTGCCTTTTGTTATTTAATAAGAATAGCCATTACATGATATGATTTTGTTAAGTAATTTTGATAATATTAGCCATTTAACTGTATTTAAATCTCTGACCGGTTTTCTGTATTGGCGTGCAACTTCAATTTCAACAGCTTGAAACTTATTAATTGTCCCTCTTCATTTTGGAGGAAATATTTCTTTCAACTCTCCTCGGGTACCCCAACGCCTCATTATTTCTCGAGTGTTTATCCACATGGCCCTAGCTGAGCCATTGGCGAGGAACCTTATCTGTATCCCCTTGAGGAACATATCTGCCTCGCCTTCAAATTCCACTAACTACAAGCTAATGGAATGCACTCTTAGCTCTGCTCTGTTCCAACGTAAACAATCATTATGAAAAGAATGAGGGGGGCAATAATGAATCATCCATAGTTCTTTTACGGCTCTGGTCGGTTCCTTCTCTCGATGTGTCTTAAGCAGTTCGTTTCCTTGAGTTTCAGTGAATTGTGATTTTGGTGATAGGTTTGTCTTGTGAGAGGGTTTTCTTAATCCGTATTTTTCAAAATATATATTTAAAGGAATATTCCACATAACGGCATCGCTTAGGATAGAGAGTGCTTTGTGTGAGAAGGAAATTTTATTAGATCAATGCGCCGATGATTTGTCAGATGTGCCATTGGAGTATGAGAAAGAGAGCAACGAGAGCAGAAGTGATTCCGATATCGTAGTGAAGGTCGGAAATAGAAAAGCAACTCCTCTCTTGATAAGTGAAAGTGACTCCGATAAGAGTGCCAACGAAGACAATACTTCACCTGGAATCTCTACTACATAGGAAAAAATTGATTTTGAGAGAGATTTAGAGCAACTTTTGGGCAAACCTGGAGTAAAACGTGTACTAGAAAATTCTACCAGTATCCTTGATGAAGTCTCAATGTTTGTTGCCGATGACTTTTTGGAAATGATGTGCATTCAATTCAATCTGTATTACCATCAAAACCAACATAAATACAAACAATCACCAAAAACAGGGAAGTGGTCAGACATAACCATTGCTGAAATGAAAAAATTCTTCGTGATTTTGATTCTCATGGGGTGAGGAAAGATTCACTGAAGGAGTATTGGGGCATTGATCCCTTTATTGCAATGAATATATCTGGAGAACTACTGACGAGAAATAGATTTGGAAAGCATGGCATTTCAGTGATAATGAGGAAATTTTGGGTGAAACGGACAGGCTATATAAAATAAGACCCGTACTGGAATACTTCATAGAAAAATTTCAAAATGTATATAAACCAAAGCAGTAGCTATCACTTGATGAAGCGATGATTCTGTGGAGAGGAAGATAAAAAATCAAGACCTATCATCCAGCCAAAACCATTAAGTATGGGTTACTAGTTCGTATGGTTAGTGAAAGTGGTTCTGGCTACATTCGTAATTTAGAAATATATTCAGCTGGGGGAAAAAATTAGAAAAAAACATCCTTTCGCTTCTTTTCTTGTAAAGGTGAAGTGCTTCTGGTGATTTGGAAAGACAAAAGGGAGGAGAGGATGATTAGTACTACTCACAGTGCTAGGATGGGTAATACACAATTGACAGATAGGATCACAGGACTGCCAATCAAAAAACCTATCTGCATTTTGAAATTAAAAAAGTTCATGAAAGGCATTGACAGGGCAGATGTGTATTTCTTGTATTATAAAATCACGAGAAAAACAATGAAATGGTCAAAGAAAGTAGTGCTGTGGCTTATAAATTGAGCTCTTTTTAATGCTTTTAGAGTTTTTTAAACACTAAATGAATCAAATAGCATTCGAGTCAAAGGCTTTCTGCTTCAGGCCACCAAAGGGTGGGCAGAGAGTAGAGAGGAGCCAGATGAGTCATCTACGGAGGACGACAGCCATGATAAGCCGACACAGTGTTCATTCAAGGGATCACCCACATCCTCTCTCGAGATACCTAGGTAAACATCATCTTGTTCCTATTGTGGGTAAGGGGAAGAAAAAATACCACACAAGAAGATGCAAAGTATGTATGTGCTTCCAGAAAAATTAGTAAGGAGACGAGGTATGTGTGCTCTTTTTGCATATTATTAGATACATTTGGTCACTGTAATTTTATATTTTTCAAAGCTAATTTTTACAGATTTTATTCAATTAGTTTAGTATTTTTTTCAATCCCAAGTTACTATTTTTACAATCACAATGGATTTTTATGCATATTTTTTGTTTAAATGAGCACCTTTTTTAAATTAATGTAATTCTAGAATATTACTGTATTTGAGTGATATTATTGTAAAGATTTGTTTGAGGGATTATATCCCGCTTAATAAATCAGCTATTATTTAAAAAGAGATTCTTTAGAATAGAACCCAAAAGAAGCAAGGAGAAGGGGCGGCCCAAGGAAACATTTGGAGGAGATCTATTGAAAAGGAGATAAAGAGATTAGGAGTATTGCAACCAACAGATAATACTAGGAGATAACGTGTGAATGCCCTGTATCCATAAGGAGTCAACGGATATAAAAAGAAGATACCAACTACTCACACAATACGATTTAAAAAAAGACACATGAAGAGACAGGGGATGGGATGGGCTACTGGCTACAGCCAACTTCCTGGTGTAATTCCAAGCTTGAAGAGTCGCTTTCGCTGCGGATTTCTATTAACAAATGCCGTCCAAAGCTCTCGAAAAGATTTTTGTTATGCTAAACGCAGATTTTATCCAACATTCAGACGACGAAGGTGGTCGCGTAAATGACAATTAACCTGTTCACAAGTTAAAATAGAGAATGGTCTGAGACATATTTTACATGGCTTTAAAATATTTAACACACTGTCCGGATATGGGGCGAACATCATGGAATATAAGAATTAAACCATGCGTTGGTTAAAAAGAAACTCATTTCTACGACTTCTAGAACAACAAATATTGCAAAGATTGCAACAACTGCAACGACAGCAACCAATACACCACTGCGTCAGTTGAATAGAGCAACGCAATTCGAAATGATGAGTTTCAAATTAGTCCGCTATAGCGTTTTGTCGCTGTTGCATTGACCTTTCTGCAGGAGTAGCAGTTGGCGCGGATCGCGCGGATGTAAGGTACGAAGGTTGAATTTGTTATGTGGGAGAAACGGATTTCTCACAATTATTGGTTTGCTGATCAAAGAGGATAAATTCGTCACTGATATTGTATAGCTGTATTGCCTCTGAACCTGGAGCATACATTATTGTTATGAGGTGAATAACCTTCGCTTAGTATTAATAGGTATTTTTTTGTTACAGAGTTCTTTCCGTCCTGTGGAGATAGCAGATTCAAATACGCATTGGATTGGACTAGGGATTTTCCTTGATGCTTTTGGAAGATATTTGATTGAACGTGCGTGACTTAAGGATCCCGTGTGGACTCCAGACCTTATGCCATTTTATAATTCGGATATGTACTCGTTTCTCTATATAAGGTAATTTCAAATTGGTAATATGTTAATTACGGAACGATTACCAACCACTTCAGGCGAATATTTACCAAGATGGCTACACTTTTGGAAATTGCGTGATATTTGGGTGAGCAAATCAAAGAAGGTTGGGAAACGTAGTACAAAGGAAAGCAGTATGGGTAAAGAAAATATCCGCGGACGTGCGTAAGATTAAGTGCCACCAATATAACGGTCAAAAATTAACAATTTTATATTATAGTTTCATTCATTACGAGGTCGGTGTTCTGGGTAATATCAAACGAACCTGCCCGACTGTCTTGGTGTGTTCAATTATTATGGGAATTATATTGGTTAGGATGGGATTGTTGATTGAGCCCCTAACTGTGTAAATTCCAGCGCAGCTCATTAAGTAGCTATATTTTTTAATTCCGCTTAATGTGCCCGTCAAATGCTAATATTTTCCCTGCTTTCCTACCATTCTACCCTAATCAACTCTCCCTCATTGCTAATCTACTATTCCACCCAATGGCTCTGTCTCCTCTTAATATGTTAGTTGAAGGTTCCTATCTTTCCCTACCTTACCTAGTTCTTGTTTGCTTTTCTTCTTTTGTTAAAATCAAGTTTTTCCCATACTCCATCCAAGCCTCGCAGTGAATAGCTTTGTATTTTTTTTACTGAAATCACTGCCAAATGAAGCAAAATTGGCTAGCCGACGTGCAACCCTAGTAACAGAGGACGTTGTCACAAGGTACAAGTGCACACAACAGTACAAGTGCACACAACGTTGATGTTGGTTGTCGCAACGTTACATGCATGTTGCCTCAACATCCAAATTTCCCGAAAAACCAATTTGCTGCAACGTTATCAGTGCAACATGGCTGCAACGTTATTGGTGCAACATTTTTAAGGCAACATTAAAAAATTTCCTAAGCCTTAGCCATCAATGAAATTATCCCATAATTAACATTAATGTTGATAATTTGTCAACAGACGGTTCTTTCCTAGTTACTCAGGTAAAACTCTTCCTTGAAACTCCCTTGCCCTCTCCACTGACTCTTCCCTGCTCTCTCAAAATAAAAGGGTATTCACGTTTTAAATACTATAGTGCTACTATCACGCAATGAGATGTGTAAGTATATTATATTATCCTTCCTTATTAACCTGACGACTTTGCATCTATCTGGTTATGGTAAGTCCTATGGCTCTTAAGTGCACATTCTTGCCCCTGATCTTAAATATCTTGCATCTTGAAAGTCTTGTATATATCACCACTCCCGTGGATTAATGTCACTTCAATAAGTAATTTTTAAATTGCAATTACGTGATTATAGTTAGAGGAAATACCATCGAATCACGATAACAGTTATCAGGCATTAATTAATTGAAACCTATATTGCCACATAGTATGAATGTAAATGCAATATTACTGAGAATAAACAAGATTTTTTCCAATTCCCACATGTTTGTTCACATTCACGTTCACAAGCAGACAACTAACTACTTAGTAGAATAAATTATTCAAAATGAAATATACATTTATACATGAAGATAATGTTCACGTGCATGAATGCGAAGTGCCACAGTTTGCTAACCCCTGTGGTATAATTATAGATAAAGTCTAATTTAAATCATAGCTGACGTCAACGTTGCATGCACGATGATTCAATGTCGACTGATAACGTTGTATTTGGAGGTTGATGCAACGTTGTGGCAACGAGAAGTGATAACGTTGTGCTTGGACGTTGATGCAACGTTGTGACAACATCCTCTGCTACTAGGGATTTGGCAACCTTCATCAGTCAATGCAACGATGACCCTCTTCATGATGAAATGGCTAAACAGGAAATTCTAATTGCTTTTCATATAATATAGTGTCTTCACTGTTTATGCAAGGTGGAAGGGTTGAAATTTCTCACTACAGAGGGGCTGGTTGAGAAAACCACCTATACTTCCTATATGAAATTTGGTTAATGGCCACACCTTCTACTTACTACTACATTTTTTTTGGCCTTGTCCATGCTTGTATCTGGTTGGACGACTTCTGGGTTTTCCTGCATAGCTCTTATCTTTTTGGTGATGACTTTTTGTGTCCATTGCATGATTTTTGTTGTGGCTGAAAGTATATTAGACGATCCAGGGGGAAAGTTGCTGCAGTCTGAAAAAGCACTGATGGGTACTCAAAAACAAGTAATGCATTCTGTCAGTTGTGGTTGAGCATGTCTTTTCCAACCCCCGCAACCAAATTAAATTTGATGAAGCGAAAGTGCTGGTCTTAGAAAATGTGAAATGGTGTAAACTCCTTGCCTAATTTGTGAGACAATTGAAATAGAAATAAAAGAATAATTTCAACAAAGACAACGGACACTATATTCACAATACATACTTGGAAATGACTAATTGCAAAAAATTCCTGCCCAGACTGCTAAATTTAGCTTCCTCACCTCTGATTGGCCAAGCAATCAGAAAGCCACCGCAAGGACAAAATTTATACAGGTCGATTTTGACCAATTGCCATCAGTTATAAGAGCAGGATCTGAAGATGCATCCTGCAATGGATGTGAAAAATCATCACCAAAAAGATGAGCTGCTACGGCAAAACGTGAAGTCCTCTAACCAGAATCTATCCAGTTCTGTGAAAGCCTCCACATGCAGGTTCCTACTCTATGGGATACCAAGAGGCTGCTGGATATTCAATACACTCAGCTTGCAGAATCAAATGAAAAACTTAGGTACATATCATGTATGATACATCAGGACTGAAAGAATTAAATATTCTAAATTTATTGATATTTTTACTTTGCAATCATAATTTCTTCATAATGTTTGAAGGAATCTTTGGTGGAATACTAAGGACTATAATATAATTTGTATTTATATAAGTGGAGAAATACATCATTTTGTGTCACCCGATCTCTTTTAGAGTGGTTAAATATATACATCGGGCTGGAGGGCCATTATTTCTTAAATATTTTCATCAAGGGAAAGTGGTAATTGTTGAGATTAATATGCAACTTATGAATCAACATTTTTTACATGCTTTATGTATGCCTCACCATGAATGATGTGCTTTGGTAAAACATCAGGAAACATACTTTGTAGCTTCATAAGTTAAGTTTACCATTTATGTATTTTGAAATTTTCACTATGTAGGTGCATTAGTTTGATCAATGGAGAATAAAATTTGATGTTGAGATTTTCAAGCAGTGAATGTGTTAAATGACATTGAACTAACTTATTTTATTTTAGTCAGATTTTTTGTAAAATTTTGTTGTGCAGTATTAAATACTTTGGTGACCAAATTTTGAATTTAGAAAAGAGAAAAACCTGTTGCCCTGTTTGCAATTGGAGCGATTCTTTACCCCTCTCACCTTCATGTCGAACCCAGATGGGCTTAGCCACTCAAAAAAGAAAATAGTGAATGCTGAAGCCTGAATGGCTACAAAACCAACAAGCATCCAAGACGCCGTGTCAAATGGCTCTGGGGAAACAAAAGGGAAAAATCTGTGATGAGAAACTTGGTTAATCATAATATAGTAACTAAACATATGTGGCAGTCAAATTAGGTTCATTTATTTTCATTCATACTGTATCAGCATCAAATTTATGCATAAATAATTAAATGCTAATACATGAAACAGAATTGACAAGCTATTTCAGAATTTTCAGTTCTATGAAGATTTCCTTTTAAAGCATCCATATTGAAAATTTATTCAATGATAATGTTTGCTCAAAAGAATCTGTGGACCTCTCATTTTTCATGTACATTCATTGCTTATGTAACTTTAAAATAGTTTGGCAAAGGGAAAAGTGATATATAAATAATTTTGCAAGAGGGAGATTAGATTTTCCTAAATAACATAATCATCAGTTAGTATAAAATGGGTTTCATGTATAGGCATTTCAAGAAAATGTACATAAGTTAATGTTTTCTGTTGTTAACTTATTTACTGGTATTATTATGAACTGGGGCATGAACATGATTCTAGCTGTTGTTCGTATTGGGCTATGCGTTTGTGTTGTAAGAGCAAAAACGTGATTGTCACTTATAATTTTGTCAGGTACGCTTTAAATCACTAGTTCTAATTGATGGAGTGCATTCTTAGGACAGTAACTGAGAGCATTATCCTTCTAGAGCAGTGTGCATTTTGGATAAAGATAACGGCAATGCGAAAGTAGGAACCACTATCCCACCCCAGAACTTTTACACACAATCCTCATAAGTGAAGTAATTAGCCAGTTTGGATAACTCCCAAGTAAGAGTTGATGTTGGGCTTTAACTAGCAGTAATGCAATATGCGATGCCAGAGTTTAGACTCGCAAGTCCAGAATTTTGTTTAAGTGGCAGCATGACCGTGAGTATAAGCACATTACTCTACATATTATTTTAAATTCTTTTTTTATGATTTGATTTTCTCCCCAAAATCGTGAGAGCTTAGCCCTTGTCTTGATCTTCACTAAACAATGTTATGTCAACTTTGGAGAATCATAGTTTTGAGTCCAATTGCCCTCTTGTCTAAAAATTACTCATGCATTCATCCGTGATCATCATGGATAGCAGTGATTTTAGGCCCGATTCTTTTTCTATGAATATTAATGAGGGTTTAAGGTATGTAAAAGATAGAGATATAATTCCCTGAAGCTGTTTTTGAGTTTTAATTATTCCATCTTCAATTAATTAAAGGAGTTATTTAAAATACACCACTTAGGTGTTTCTGGTATTAGTTAAAAAAAAATTATTAACAAAAAATCTTTGTGCACTCAAGTATGGAAAGAAACATGTAAGCCATGGTGTAGGCTAAGCTTATAGTGTACACTTAGCTACCAGTTGGGTTTAGTTATTGAAAGTAATTCAAGAATCCAATGATTTATATTGATAAAATAGTGTATGAGAAGGCATTGATTTACCTAGGAAAGCTGTTGGTGAAATTATTCCAGTTCTTTTTGCAACTACAATGGCAATTCCACTTTCCATGAAAGGAACGGTGAAGTCAACCACAGCTTCTCTGTCCGAATTTATCATCAGTGATGTCATTACCATGTCTGTTTTTCTGTTTATCAGGTCAGCAATTAGGCCATTCCATTTGCCATTCTGCAATCAAGATGACATATTTAGAACCATTTTTCACCCTTACTAAGTATTCTATTGTATTAAAATTATATGAAAAGAAATTACCTGGAGTACATGTAAAACAGTTATTTATAAAGCAATTACAGTTTTAATAATATATTATATTGAAGATAATGTATTAAATGGAATTTCCTAGAAAATGGGAGTTTATTTAACTCATATATTTTTATTTTGTTTCAATACTTAGGGTTTTAAATTCATTCTGGGTATCTCAATTTTATTTTGTCCATCCTGTAATATTGATGTTTTATTTCTTCTTGTTCTAAATAATTTTCCTCAAGAAAGAAAATGTGATGGCCAAGTTCTTTAGCTCATTCATTGCTTCAAATCATGTTTTTAGGTGGCACAAAACTGCCAAGATTCCTTTTTAATATGACAATTCCCATGTGGATATTTTTTTGATGGTTCCCTACAAACCAGAAAAAGATTTAATATAGATTAAATATGGATTTTTGCATCCATTGTATCTGTTAAAAATCTAGATTTAATCCAGATTGAACTTGTTGCTATGTCCGCTACAATACGTATTAAATCTAGATTTTATATAGATTTTTTCGAGATTTAATCTTGGATTGTTCACGGATTTAATCTAGATTTTGAAATCTTTTCAAAAAAAAAAAAAAGATTATTTTCATTTTAACAATTTGAATGTGCTATTGCGCCATGGTATGTTGCAGTACGTATGATATATATATTAACTCATAGCTACCGATCGACGCGGAATATGTATCGCATGTACACCTATCCTATAACACGTCGCACCTACTTTTACGTCAGTTCTTAAAATTTCAGCGTAGAGAAAGGCGAATATATGTAGTCACTTACGTGGATAAATGTGACTTCGAGAACTATAATCATTAAATGATAATTCCGTGATAGTTTGAAGGAAATGCCATAAAATCTTGATACAAGTTATTTGGCATTAATTAATGCCAGATAACTGTTATCCTATGTTGCCACATAGTATGAATATAAATGCCATATTACTGCGAAAAAACAAGATTTTCCAATTCCCGCACGTTAGCTTCAGCGCCGTAGCTAGGGGCCATGTATTTCCAAATCCTTAAAAAATCTAGATTTAATCCTTTTCTGGTTTGTATTTCGTAAATCTCATGCAGTCTTCCCAATCGTATTTTTTCACCGAAATTCTGTTGATGGAATATAATAACCTGATTATAGACACGATAAACAACATATCACTCGCTTAAGATATCCATCCGAGTGGTTTAAACATGCCAAAATGTCGAACCATTTGTTATTGTGCCACGTGACTCCTTAGTTACGTGCTCGGAATAATTACGAGCGATTCAAACACAACCCCTCCTTCACCCCTGAGGGGCGCAACCCTCAGGGGGCACACGTTGCAGACCCACAGCTAATATTACCTCGATTTATTTGGTATCAACCAGTAACTGTCGTTTCTTTTATTTCTCATAGGAATTTATATTATTTACGATTTATTTTACATCATGTCCATTGGATATCATACTGTGGCCTCCGTGTGGATGTCCCTATAGGGACTTTCATAGTATGTCATTTGAATGACATCCAATAGACATCCATAAGAGATTTCTGGATGTAAAATGGACGTCCATTGGACGTCATGCAGTGGCTGGGAAGTCATATCCCCATACGAACATTTCAATAGGTCCACATTCTCTATTGGAGTCTCCATTGAAGACCCATAGAAATATGTAGTTCCCCCATTGGGTACAAAATTCCTATGCGGAATTTCACGTCCCTATACGGAATTTTAAGTCTTGACATTCCCTACAGGAATTTTTAATGGAGTTGTTGTCTCTAGGTATTGGGATTTTCATTGGAGATTTTTAATGAATACCACCATCATATATTTATATGCGATAAATAAAGAAAGAGGGGATCAGAAAAACTAGATTTAAAATATTTTCATTGGGATTTGGAAATCTAGATTTACAATGTATTAAAGAAGGATTTGGAAATCTATATTTAAAAATATAGATTTACCATGTATTAAAGAAGGATTTAGAAATACAGATTCAATGTATTTCCAAATCCTTAAAAAATCTAGTTTTAATCCTTTTCTGGTTTGTAGGGTTGATATATTATACACATGTGTAAGTGGCCATTCACCCTTTTCCCAATTAAAATTGCCAATATTTCAATGATGTTGAAGACAAGCGCAAACATTTGTATTATATTTTTTGATAATATGGAACACTTGATAAATTGTTATTAATAATTGCAATAGTCTCGGAAATTTTAAAATAAACCATTGAAAGTTTTTGCTAATTGTATTCAATTCAACTTTGTGGAACTGCTTTTTATTTGAAAATAAAACAATACTACTAAGTTGTTCCACATAAAAAGATTTATTGTATGACCTGGATTTCATGGAAGATTGGCATGATGAGGTACAACACAAACAGAAACAAGGATTATATAGCTCGTTCAGAGGTGGGAGGGGCAAAAAATTTGTTAGAGTAAGGATTTAAGTTGAAAGGGAAAGAGGGTCTTGGTGGGGGGTTGAGTGACCTTGAGCTAGGGGAGGTATAGAGGGTAAGTGGGGAGGGGGTGGCACCACAGGTGGTCAGGAACCATTGTCCTTGTGTAAGTGCTTCCCAATGTTTAAGAGGGGAATGGGATATAGCACATCACTGAACATTGAAAGTTACTCCAAAATTCATCTCAAAATCCATATTACCAAGCTCTAAGCCAAATTGTTTCTCCTTAAGGATTAATGGAATTTAAGCAGTTCATAAACCCATCAATAATCTCATTTCCCTTTGTCAATAGAGGTTTATTGCAGTCAGTCTCAAATGCTCTCAAATTTTCTCCAGGTAGAGTTCATATTTTGAGTAGTATTGAATTCCAAACAGTATGTACATATCTGTAAATTTCTCCGGCAGGGAATAGCAGGGTTTGCTACATGACTTCGATTTTGCCAGTGATATTCTATTTGACATGAAGGATGAAACAGCATTTTGTATACCTGTTGCCAATGCTGATAAGATGCCCCTGGTTGCTAAATAAGAAGTCATGAAAGGTATACCCAACTAAATTATTTTATTAATTACAAATTATTTTTGATAAATTGTTACGGTAATATGATCTGATGCTTAATAGCTATAGGTCATTGGAACTATTTTTAATGCTGATTCTCTTTTTGCTTTAATTACAATGACCAGTGGTTACTGAATCTGTTTTGACAAAAAAGATGTTGTTCAGTAGTATCACTGCTACCGTTAAAAAGGAATGGAGTATTTTATGTCAATAGGCTATTTCAATGATTATGAGACTCACATTCTGACTAGCATAATTAATAAACAAGAAAAAAATTATGGATCTAAATTTAGGATCTATGGGAACACTTTCTGTCAGAGCTAGTTAAAGTGTAAGGGTGGTAAGCCTTCACTAATAGGAATTTAATCAATTGATGTTGTATAACTAGTTCACTATTGAAAAGTCATTACCATTTGTCTTGGCCCAAAAGGCACTCTTAGTTTTCTCAAAAGTACATGCTAAAATCAGCCTGTGTCCTATGGGCCATGGGTAAAGCTAAGTTTCCATTCATCTGATATCGTGTTGCTACCAGAGGTGCCCACTGCCCACTCCCTTGAAGTGTACACAATCTGGCCATACATTCTTCCACACATCATTCATACAGGATAACAGCACAGCTGACTAAGCCTCAGCAATATTGTCAATAGCTTGCTTTATATTGAATTTATGCCAAAAATCTTACAATAATTGTTTACCTCCACTAATTGTTTCTTCAATCAGTTTTGAAAAGGTTTTGCGGACATAGTGTGTCTTAAATGTGGCGATTACGCCTTGGTCCATGGGTTGGATAATGGACGTAGTGTCAAGGGGTAAGAACACAACTTTGATGAACTAATAATAATTTGCATTCCAAATTGTTTTTTGCATAGTAGATCTCAGTTTTATTGTGCAGATGGTTTTTAAAATATTCTAAAAATAGACCGATTGTAACTGGGGCTTTTGTATTGGAGCACCAAATCACCGGTAGAAGCTCTTTAAATATTTTCTTAAAGCTTTTGGGTTTTCAGAGTAATACACTATTAATGATTTCAACCTCAATTTCACCATCTGCATTTCCACTTAGCACAAGGGTGCACTAGTCCTTGGCCACTTTAAACCCAGAAGCAACTTTTTCATCCTGAGAGATAAATGTTCTGGATGGCATTCTTTTCCAAAATAAATCTGTTTCATCATTGTTTATCATTTGTTTTGGACTGTAACCACATCTTCTATAATTTTTGCAAACACTGCAACGAAATTTTCTGCAGAATCTCTGTCTGCCACTGTAGCCTCCCCAGTAATTTTCAAACTATGAAAGTTGTAGCACTTCCTGAACCGGTCGAACCATCCTGAACTAGCAGTAAATGACTGCATATCTTCTTCATCTTTGTGTATATCCTTTTATATATTTAAGGCTTTGATAGTAACTTTTCCATTTTTTCCATGGCTTCAGACCTCGTTGGATTCAATTTTGCAGTGCATATACTCGTTGCACATTTAAAAATTTTTAATTTTCTCGGCATTGGAACAAATTTGTTGGAACAATAGCCATTTGATGTAGTAGATGTTTGTGGATACTGTCTATCCTACTTGTCGTGTAATTTGATACAATTTACTTCACTGTTTCATTACAGCACGAGGTTTTTGAGACATCAAAATTCTCAAATTTGCTGAGCTAATTGGGTACTGCAGATGCTTTGTTCTGCTACAAAATGGAAACTATAATTTCACGTGATCCTGTTATAGTGATATGTTCGGTGGAGGCCGACACTTTAACCCATAACAATATTTAGAGATTGATGCCATGGTCGGGGCTCAACAAAAGTGAATGAAATATGTCCCATGAAGTTTGTTTTTATTTCATAATGGATTTGTTTCACAGAGTATGGTGTTTTAATTGAATTCTTCCAACGGTACTACTGTGCCTACCCTTTGTGATGAACAGATTTAGATGTAACACGCACACACTCAGTGATCAACCGGAATGACGATTTGATTTTTAAGAGCCAATGAATTCATTAAGACTCTTGAGGTAGATGACTTCGGGTCTTTCTTCTCGCTTTTCCTTACCTAATTGCACCAGAAAAAGGAGGTTTTAGTATATTAAACGCATCTGCAGTTGAATTATGTGGGAAGTTATGTCGAGCTAACAATAAGTGAAAGCAATCTTTGAGGGCCAATCAATTGTGTTATGGCAAATATCGTGTTAGCGACTTTGTTTTAAGCGGGGGATACCTGTATATCTGTTGTACTCATTATGTTTATGCTTCATGGCTTTGTGCTTTTATAAATGATTTTTTAATTGTTTCAACTGCTGGTTTAGTTGACACATTTTTCCTGAGCAAATATACTTCAGCATGGTATCTGAGTTAGGAGTGTAAATATGGTAAAATACTCAAATAATTTAATTCAGAATTCTTAATCAATTCAAAAAGTTAAAATGTTGAGCAAGCACTATTTCTATGGCAGATGGGCAGGCTCATTATGTATAGTTGTTATATTAAAATATATTTTTATGTTAAAAACTTGATTATCTCTCCAAGTGAGCTATTCATTTAGTCCTTGTGTTCATTAAACATTTTGGTCCAAAATTGGTGTAACGAATGCCATTAATTGTGAGGGCTGGGGGAATGAGTACTCAGTGTGGTAAAAGAAAAAGTTTATATTATTTGATTTGTTATCCAGGGCTATTTTAGGGAAATTGTGCCAGTGTAAATGGTATCACTAGAGCTTACTTCCAGAGTTCCCCATTTGCCATCTTCCACACGAACCAACTCGTATGTGAATCCAAGCTCTTCTGAAAATTTTTCTAGGAGGTCAATACAAAATCCAGAGCAGCACTGATAATAACTTGCATTCCGATGAGCTTGTGTAACATCCAACCTAAGGGAAGAGACAGTGATTTAGTAGGTGGTATTCAAGTGTCAGCTTAGGGTACATATAGCACTTACTGAACACCAAAACTGCATGCATATCCATAAATGGAAAGCAAATGATGATAAATATAGCATTGAGATTTTTCATACCTTTTAAAATTTTTTGAAATTTGTTATCATATTGACCAAATATGGTCAATGCTTCTATTTCCTCTGGTATTTTCCCCGATAAATTAAAATATGTCATTACCAATAACAATGACATCAAAGAACAATATAATTCCTACAAAAAGTATTACTCAAGACTAATCACTAGCACTAAAAGAACATGTAATATCAATTTAATCTCTTCCTCAAATAAACAATCCAAAACATCATGGAATATAATGTACAACACTTATGGAAAATCGAGGAAGAATAAATCAGTCAAAGCAACTTTCCACAATGATATTCTCATCTCAGACCCAGACCTGATAGCAGATAATTTCAACCTGCATTTTCTTAATCCCTTAGAAAAATCAGCTGTGTTTCTAGCCAATTCAGATAACCATCCCTATAATAACTCAGTCCTGAATAGCAGGTATCTTTGTCCTACTTGTGAGAAGGAAATAGAATCAGTCAACAACAAAATCAATGCAAAACACTCAGCCTGTTGTGAGGAGATTCCCTGCTCCTTCCTGATGGGTAATTGCATAAAATATCTTCTTACTCCTATCCTTCATTTGGCCAATGCTTCTCTTTCCTCTGGTATTTTCCCCAATATATTAAAAATGGCAATTGTTACTCCTTTACACAAAAAGGGAGGTTTTCAATCAATGGAAAATTATTGACCCATATCAAAACTCTTGGTTTTTCAAAAATATTAGAAAGTAGGTATAATTTCAATGAGGATAATGTCATTCTTCATCAAAAACATATTCTATCCAAATCTCATGTCAGTTTGGATTAATTGGTGGTCTTTCTGCAAAATTTGACATAAATTAATTGAATCTGTTCTTGACGGCCTTGACCATCACCTCAATACTGTTGGCATTTTTTATGATTTGTCTAAGGCTTTTGATTTGGTAGACCATGAGACATTCTTGAGGAAAATTCATATCTATGGTATGAGAGGAATTTCAAACAATCTGATCAGTTCTTTCTTAGAAAAAAACCCAGGCGGTAGCCATCATAACTGATAAACATACGTCACCTTACCAGGAGGTATTAAGAGGTGTTCCTCAAGAATCCATCCTAGGGCCCCTGCTGTTTTTTCTTTAATTCAATGATCTTTCCTCGCACTTAAATGGAAATATTTTTATGTATGCTGATGATACAAACAATCTTCTGAAACATGATGGCAATATGGCAGTCACTACTCAAAATGCTATCACCAATATGGAAACATGGTGCTTGGCTAACGAATTGGTTATAAATGAAACCAAGTCTTATTTTATTTTTTTCCATCCTTAATTGATTACAGCCCATACATTAAATTTGCAGATTGTAGTCTTAAGCGGGTAAATGGTACTTAGTTTCTTGGCCTTTCTATCAATGAAAATGTGAACTGGGATTCTCATATAAATTCCATTTCATCCTCAGTAGCCTTCAGCTGCTACGTAATTAGATGGATGATTCAGCTTGCCAATGTAGAAACAGCTATGACAGTTAACTATGTGCATATTTACAGTAGACTAAAGTATGTATAGTATTTTAGCCTGGGGTCACTCCCCTAAGGTAGCCCGCCTTTTTAAGTTACAAAAATGGGCTATAAGAATCATCTGCAAAGCTAGAAAACAAGCTAGTTGTCATAATCTATTAAAAAGATTACAGATCCTTCTTGTATCTTGTGTATGTGTCTATTATGCAGTGATGTTCATTGAAGAATTTAAATGAAAGTTGAACCTAATAAAATATTTATTTACATTTTTCACCCACCTCCACAAAGTGGATTGCCTTGAAACTTTTCCTACATGTGCATTTTGAATGACAATTCAATATTTTATTGATTCAAACATTGCTTAACAATTGTAATTCCTTTGGGACAACTGAATTTTTCTCTTCATCCTTGAAACACCTGCAACTGTATCAAATCAAGATTGCATAATCTTGCAGGATACCACCACTCTCATTTTTCTCCATGAATCTGTATTCTCGTAGTAGTTTGTAATCAAAATTTCATCCCAGCGTTCGTTTTAATGGTACAAAATATGCAAAGCATGTAGTTTATTCATTCATAATCTTGCAGGATACCACCACTCTCATTTTTCTCCATGAATCTGTATTCTCGTAGTAGTTTGTAATCAAAATTGCATCACAGTGTTCGTTTTATTGGTACGAAATATGCAAAGCATATAGTTTATTCATGGTTTTATTCAGCTCGACATCTCTGTTACTAAATATTTTGAATTACTGCACTTTGAAAAAGGATCGCCATGGCCTTATAGGTGATTGTAGAAACTACGTAAGATGATTGATTCCATACAATGTACTTGGGTAACAATGCTATTCAGCATTTTTACATGGTTTTATTTAACTTTAAGTGTGATGTTAAATTTTTGGTTAATGGCTGTGGCTTGGTTACACTTACGAAAATGTGGATCCATTTTGTATTTGTTATGAATTTTTAAATATGGTGCCTTAATAATAGTAGTAAATGCATTATATTTTTTTACCTTGTTCATATGACTTTTTCAATGGGTACATGATAGGGACCATACTGAAGTGATTACTAAATTATATGGAACTATCAAGTATGATGTTAAATATTTGGTTAATAACTATAGCTTAGTTGCGATTATGAAAATGTAAATCAATTTTATTTTTGTTATGAATTTAAATATGGTGCCTTTATGATGGTGGATGGTGGACCCAGCTAACCTTTTCATCATTATCTGCACCCACATACTTAAAGCCTCCAGTTAACACTCATCTTCCTGCCATAGCCTCCTAGTTTCTGTGCCAAACATTACTACACTTCATGCTAGGGTTTCAACTGAACTGTTCAAAAAGACTTTATTCAGGTTTTCCTTTCTTGATTCTCACCCATCAATAAATGCCTTATCTGCTAATGCAATCCTGCATATTAAGTCAAATCTACGATACCGATTTGTCTCATGACTTAGTAACGGCAAAGAAGTAGTTTCATGAGATTTAATCGGATTTTTCCCTAAATATGTCCTTCGTTTTTAATAGGGATGTAAATGGTGGAATAACTTGGGGGTGTGGGGCGAGGGGCCACTCCAGCAGAATACCCCCAACGGAGGAACCTCAAAACTTCCCCCCAAAAAAGCGCTCCTCTTGAGACAGCGGAAGTAAAACTTCTCTCCCATTTCCAAGGAACGTTGTTCAAAATTTTCGTAAATCACAAAATGTTTGAGCATTCGTGTGCGGGACTTACACGCACGAGTGGAAGCCGAATTATTTTACAAGATTTTAGGCTATGGCTTCAAAAAGAATGAACTGAGATTGGGATAAGGATAATGGCGATTCCAATGGCATTCCGAAATAGGTGCGTGGTAACGGAGTTCCTATAACAAGGCTTAAGATTGAATGATGCCACGATAAGAGGAAAAAGGCAAACTCGTAAGTAATATATATTTAATATAGTCTATGCGCTGGAAAATATGTATAAATTTAACATTTTCAGTGATGCGACGCGGGGTTAACTGCTTAGTGACGTAAAAATCAAATCCAATCATGGTAGCGTACATTTTTTAGCCAAACGTCAAAATATGTCCTTCTGAAGCGTTTTCTGACTAACTTGCCGCTATAAATATTACCACTAATTTCCACCTGTTTCTTTTTCGATATGCATTTTCGATTTCAAAAATAAAAAAATAGTTCGTACCCCTATTAGTTGTACTGATATAGGTCGTTAATTGTAAAGGAGTGATCTGTATGTTTTAGTTATTCTTAGTGAGGTTTCACGAAGTTGGACCGACGATCCAAAAGCATTTATGTGTGTACTACTTACTATGTGGTGTACCCGAGTTTATCCAGGAGGTACATCTTCGGGTAACAGTATTCAAAGAAACTTTATTTCAACTAAGCTAAATATATATTCGTTACTTGTACTTATTTTAGAAGGACCAGGAAAACGTTCAACGCGGGACATCGGGCTCATAAATACGGATGAATGCGGCAAGTACAGGAATTCAACGCTGGATATCCATCTCCAGAAGACAGACCAAGGCTTAAATGGAAGAGATCACATGGAATAGTTGCAATGATGAAGAAAAAGGAAAGGTGAAAGAATTCCTCAGCAAAGGTAGGGTTCGTCCCAACGGCATACCCAATCGTTGCTTTTCATTCCCTATTTGCTTATCTGTAACTAACAGGTTCATAAAATCATTATATTCTAGATTCACATGAGCCGAGTTTTGTTGCCTTCAAATTAAAGTACCAAAATTTTATCCTAACAGATTTTTTTTCTTAATGGAATTATTGAGCTGTAAATAATTAATATCATTTGTAGAAATTAATATTTGTGTCAGTTATTGCTTGTCAAATACATAAAATGGTTTACGTTGGTTATGCCGGTGGATTCACTCCCCCCTCCCTGTTTTTTTTTCAGGAATTTTTACTATGATTGTGTTTTTTATCCTTTCTGGTTCTTTTCCGTCTCATGCGCTATTTTACGAGTGTTCCAGTTGGTAGGCGTTTATAGCAGAAAGCGGTTAGTTACTCCGTCTGTTATCGCTTTATTTTTTCGATACGATCATGTTCGTTGTTTTCGCGTGCGTTTTATTTTTCAGGAACTTGACGTACTCTGGAACATTGCGTTCCGTAACGGTTGTACCAGCACTTCACACTTATTGTGTTGGGGACAGGGAAATTAAAAAAATATCCCATTAGAAACATACCCTACCCAAAAACTTTAGTTTAGACCTCATAGTTCATAAGCTAATTTTAAGTTATTTTTGATTACTAATGTGTGGCCACGTTAGTGAGCTTTTGGAGGTGCAGCATATTTTCCTAGGTTTACTAACAAGGCGCCGAAGGACGGCAGATGAAGAATTCTCATCTTCAGGTTAGCTACGTGTACAGTGACTACAATGGGCACCTTCTAAAAGAAGCTGGAGTTTGATTTGGTCTCCTCATCATCAGTACTAGTCAGGTAGGAAAATGTACTGTTTGCATAATTGATTTTCTCTGAAGTTGTGGGGACGTGTGTAATTGGATTTCACTTCCCTTAAGTGGCAGCGGTTTAATATTGAATGGCAACCTCATGATTTTTATAGTGTTATCGCCAGATAAAAGATATTAAATTTAAAATGTAATTGGTGGGTGAATCATCCCTTGTTACACCATACATTTTGAACCCTTTTCTGGCCTGCTGTACCGGAGTTCACGCTTATTTATTTTATGTGGTTAACCGATTATTATAGAAGACGTAGACGGCCGTATTCGTTTAATTACGTCTAGGTTTTAGCTCAATGGGTCTTGTGGTGAGTGTAGTGCACTCCATTGCCCAGAATGAGAAGAGTTAATATGTCGGTCATTTTATCGCCCACCTTTAAGTATGGGTAATTGTATTAGCAAAGAAAAATGGAAAATATAAGTTTCGATCGCTAGAAATCGCCCATCCAGATGATAGGACGAACTCTTAAAACGGATATAAGCTGTCAATATAGGCCCTACGCATATGCTGCAGCGGTTCGATTTCGATAATGACTAATATGATCAATAGAAAATTATTATTTCCGTGGGAATTTGAATATCGCACAATGATGGCGCTACTTGACCCTAAAAATCTAACACCATCGTCTTCGGACTGCGGGAACCTTATGCTTAAACAGAATGCATTTTGGCTGCCGCATAAATCTAATGGGGTGAGCTTTTCCTTAACATTCTCGTGAAGTGAATTCGACTATGTTGAACGAGATTTGGTGTATCAGCATGTCAATGAATATATTAAATAAAACTTTGTACCGTCCACTTAACTTTTTTATTGTTGGGGAGGTCAGGCTAAAACGACATACTTGGGTTAAATGACATACCGAGGATTTTGACTAAACCAGTGTTGCGGCGCCGCTTGCACTATGCTGTTTAGATCAAGGAGGTTATAAAAGAAATGGAGGCGATATACCATTTGATTCTTGAAGCCAATAACGCCATTGCAGTTGTCTCAGTTTAGATCTTCCTCTGGCTTATGTGTCCTGCGGTCGCATTCGATTTTCGTCAAATCTAAGTTAAAAACTACAGACAAGGCGATGTTTTTTGATGGTTTGGCAACACCTACTCGGCACCAAATCCTTCCGAAGCACCCCTATTCTTGCTTCACTTTCGCCCATGAGTGTTCACGGTCATGCCTCCTCCATTTCATTTTAACCTCCTTGGTTTAGATAGGTGGATTGGCAACCCTGTTCCTACGTATATGGCGACAAACTGCTGGCTTTCATCTCGCTTCTGTGAACGGAAAATGTTGAGGTAAGCTTTCCAAAATTTTTTTCAATTAATTAATATTTATTCATATGTATTGTCACTTTGTCAGGTGTAACATGCTTGAAAAAAGAATAATTTATCTTTTAAAGCACACTTTTAGCTATCTTTTACGAGGAAGGACGGGTGGTGGGCGTGAGTTTCTTAAATGGATTGCAGATGGCACTTAAAGCTAAAATGACATACCATGCGTCAGAGTAAAATGACATAGTATGTCATTTGACCCTGAATAGGATTCAAATTCGCTTCTGTGTGATCTTTGATATTATATAATTGTTCATTTATTTGTGTAATTATTTAAATTTAATGACAATGTAGTAGTTAGTTCCATAATAATAAAACAAATTAAATGAAACATTAAAATATATCAATAAATGTATTGATGTTAATGATAAATTTTTTTAAAATTTATATAATTTTGAATTTTAATTTCCTCCTGTAGATGCCAAGCAATGAAGTAAGGAAATCTTGAAGGCAGTCTTGGTATGAAGAGAGGATGCAACAGGCTAGAGATGCTGTTTACAGAGGTGAGATTGGATGGCATCAAACCAGTTCGGAGTTCCCCAGGCAACTCTTAGAAGACGAGCAAGGAACAAGAACAAAATCTTTAAAGGTGTTCAGAAAAGATTGGGTAGATTCCAGTCAACTTTTAACAGCGCACCGGAGCGTGAACTGATAGAGCACCCGAAACTTTCGGAGTCCCGACTCTTTGGCATGACTATGGTGGGACAACTTTCGTTCCAAGTAGCCGAGAAAAATTGTATCGAGCACATATTCAATAAGCAAAGAAGATGGCTGGGTGGGACAGGGTTGCTGGCTTTTTAAAGCGAAATCCAGACATTAGCCTACGTAAACCTGAGGCAACATCTGCAGCAAGGGCAACAGGTTTTAACAAGCCTGTCGTGCAACAATTCTTTTCCACTTATGGAGAAGAAATGGAAATTGAAGGTATTTCACCATGTAGCATTTAAATTATTGATGAATTTGGTCTGAGTAGTGTCCAGAAAACTTGGAAAGTGTTTGCCAAGACAGGAAAGAAGCAGGTAGGAGCATTAATCTTTGCAGAAAGAGTAGTTCATGTCACGTCGGTATGCTACATGAGTCCCTCTGGCTTTGTCCCATCAATGCTGATTTACCCTAGAAAAACTGGAGAAAAGAACTAACCGATGGGGGGTTCCTTTAGGAACCATTGGAGTAGCCCACAAATCAGGTTGGATGGCAGAAGAAATTTTATTGCAGTGGCTCAACCATTTTTGATCTTTCGTAAAATCTTCTCTAGAAAATAAGGTAATCCTTCTGTTAGATGTGCATGCAAGTCACAAGAATTTCGAAGATGTCAGTTTTGCTAGGAGAATGGTATCGTTATGTTGTGTTTTCCTGCAAACTACACCCACAGGCTTTAGCCTCTAGATGTCTCATTTTTTTGGCCCACTAAAAACTTATTATGATCAAGAGGTAATGAAGTGGCTTATGTGTAATCCTGGAAGAGCAGTTTCCCAGTATCAAATATGCTCTCTATTAACTAAAGCCTATGGGAAAGCAGCAACTGTTGCTAATGTTGCTGGTGGCTTTCAACACACTGGATTCCGGCCCCCTAACTCTGACATATTTCCCGAACACCTCTTTGCTCCTGCAGCAACTACAAAAATTCCTGATTGTGAGCCCCCAGAGAAACCTGAAGTGTCTGATAATCCTACCACCCCTGTTTGTGAAACCGAAGAGAATGGAGTCACTAAGGAACCAAATAAAAATTTAGAAGCTGTGAAAGTGAATGCGACTCCCACGCAAGTGGCAGTGGTAGATATCAGTCCCGTTCCTTCCATTTCATGTACAGATGCACTCAAAAGAAAAAAGGAAAGAAAACAAGACACCTACTGTGCTCACCATCAGCTGTGTTATTTAAATCAGCTTAAGCAGAAACGTGAAGAGAAACGTGAAAAAGAAGAACGCACTGCAATGAAAAAAGCAAAGTGGAACCTTAATTTTGGAAAAGAAGCATACTATGAAAAATCCTTTTTGAAGACAAAAGTTATGCTTCCGAAGATTGTCCCTGCTTATACTTCAATGAATTATACTCGCATTCAAAACCCGGAGAACTAGTTAAGGTGTCAGCTTCAGTGTCAATTAAGGACACACACTGAATGTGCTGGTGCTAGCAATAGAACAAAAATCTTTGCTTGTGATGTCTGCAAAGAGATAAGATTGCTTATAACTGCCTATTTTCTAAAACTAACTTTGATTTTTACGTTAATTCATGATCATTGTTAAATTCATTTTAAATCTTAATTTTCTATAACATTCAAATGGTAAACTTTAGCTAAAATTGTTTGAAGGTTGTTGAAAAATCATTTGAAGAATAGTTATTCATATGTTATTACCTCCAAATCTATTAAATCTATCAACTATCTAACATGTTTCTGAATTTCATAACTTTCCTTAATTCTATCTCATTTTTCCCTGACGTCTGTCTAAAATGACATACTTCACACTTTTTAAAAGAATATCTGAAATGCGTATAGCTTATAATAATTTAAAAACAGTGCACCAGTATATTAAATTTTATAACTGAATGAGAGAAAGTTTTGATACAGAATAATTTTGAAATCATGGTTGATGAAGCAATAATGAGCTAAAAACAAAATGGTATGTCATTTTACCCTATCTTCCCCTACAACGCGTTTCAACGTCTTGGCGTAGTTATTACATACTGAATGATAACGCCAAGCTAACGTGGTGAGTTCAAAGTTTCATTTCAATTACCTATTAATTTTTGTGAAGGATTACAAATTTAATCACTCGTGTAGAAAGATAATCACTTATCATGCATACTTATGTTCATGTCATCGTCGTGTGGCTGGTTTGAGATTGCCTACAATTTATACGAGCTTATGCGTTTTATATGGGTAGGTTTTGAGAACATGTTAATGATATTTATGATATCAATGCGTGCATTGCCTATATGTATTGATGCAGTTCACGGAATTTTCTTTACATAGTTACTTTTACTCTTCATTTTCTCGCTAATCTTCTCAATAATTCACCTTTATTCGCTTTCTGCCTCTTTTTTTGCGGTATGTATTCCTGTATCCCATGTAACCATTTCTCAATTAATTTCTTTTTTCTAGTGTCTCTAAGATTTTTCAGAAACTGTTATAGCTAGTACGTATATCTTTGGCTAGGCACTACGATAGCCCATAGGCATAAATGGTTTTACGTTTTAAATTTGGTAACCCTTATCGGGGTAACAAAATAGTTGATATCGGTTATCTGGGGATATTAGTGATCTTATTCTAGTTATCGCTTTCTGGTTCATATACATTTAGAATTGAGATATTGCAGTGATTGGGAGAAGAAACCTAATTGATTATTATTAAATTAACAGAGATACGTAGACATGTTATCTGCACGTATCATAATTAAATTCTTCAACATGATATTAAATAATTAATTTTAAATACGCAAAGGACCTTGTTTTGCGTCTTACTAAGATATTTTTCTTCCTGACAATTTATTTTAGGAGGGAATCGGAGCTTCTCTCCCTTGATCAACTCTGGTGCTTCGTTGATTGGGTTATTGTCCTACCATTCTCATCTTTCGTGGGAGGCAATTAAGGAAATCGTGCCAATTAATGTGTGGGAGAATTCAAATTGGAAAACCAGGAGAGAAAAGGGGTTGGAGTAGGGTTGGAAATGACTCTTTTGATCTTCTTGAGGTTCTTCTGTAGATGACTACTTAGAAATCGGAATATTCTCTTGTGAAGAAAATGAGAAGTTTGCCTACCAATTAGCGCTTTTCAAGTTCTCGTGGCGGATGTACCATCAATCTGCGTGGTTTTTATGCGTTCAAGAAGCTATGTGATTACTAAATTAATTAAAATGTCACATTATTGCGGAAGGAAGTGAGAGATGTTTTTGAAGCGACTTGAAGCTCTTTTTCTCCTGACTTTTCGAGAATAGTAAAATACCTCGTGGATAAAACTTGCTGCAATGTGATAATATCGTTATAACTTAATCTTATAATTACCAATATTTTTATTTTAGTAGGGTTGTGAAGTAAACGAAAATGAAATATGCCAGTTTATAGGAATTCACATTATTTATAAATAGACGTGTATGATTATTGTTGATCTTCTGGATTAATACGTGAAATTTAGTGTTTCAGAGAAAGAAAGTGAAAATGTCCCAGGCTTCGCTCGCTACGACAGATTCACGGTGACAAAAAGCTTGAAAACTTTCAATCCTTTATATTTAAACCCAAGCCATGGTTCCAGCAAAAGTTTTCCACTTTAAAGATTTAAATAACAATAAGATGAGAAGTTTTCTAAAAAAATGCGGAACCTTTATTACTCTCTCTGAATCATGACCTACATTTTTAATTAAATAGTTTTTCCTCTCTTATCTCCTCCATTTTCTCATTGCCTATCAAAATGATTGTTGCGGAAATGACTAGCTTTTGCTGATGCTATTGGTGGTTACATGAGCGTTGTGGAAAACTTAAGTTGTGTTTTTGTCAACGAAGAATTTGTACTCGGCCAAAGTAGTCATTTCTGTATCTTGGAAAGAAGCGTGACACAGAAGCGTGCTCTTAGCTCTATTTAGTTTGAGTTAACTGCTCAATATTTTCTATGATGGCATAGTAAGAAGTAGTTGCAATATATTAACTACTACGCAATCGCTACATAACTTCTTTTCTGATTTTAGTGTTAGTATTTGTAATGAAATTGAAATTATGGGTTTATTTATTTTTGTACCATTTAGGCGGAATTTGAACTCGATTCTTCATTTTAGTCCTTAGACGGGGATATTACTGAAGAATGACGGGGATATTTCTGTTAAAGTTCTCTAGTGACCATTTTCGGGTTAAAATTTGATCTCGAAACATACATGAATGCTGTTCATACCTGTCTGGAAATTATACTCAAGAAATATGAGCAAATCTTCATACACCAATTTCTTGCGCTGTTTTAGTGGCTTAACTTGCGATACGAGAAAATGTTTTTTTTTTAGTTTTTCATAAATGGAAGCCATCATCGAGTAGAATATAGATGAAAAGAGGGCATTGGAAGGCAGTATGAGCTCATGAGAGCAGCGGTACCCAACATTGTATTTTTACTCTTGTGCATGCTTCATTGGATGCGTGTAAAAGGTTTATTTTATAAAGGAACTAACGGCGGCTCTAGGCCTTTTTGCATTGGCTGATGAAATGGAATTAAACAAATTGCGGTGCAACAATTGAGAAAATATTCAAGTCAACTGAATCAAGTGAAACGTACCCAAAATTTGCCTCTCGTCTGATTATTCCGTTGTCTTACAATTAATGTCTTAGAGATTTTTCGACAAAAAATGAGTGAAATACAGTGCGTATCAAGTGGCTAGCAAATACTCGAACAGAGTTCCGTCCTGCTGGAGATACATTCAGAGAATTACTGGGCCAGGCGATTGAGGGGGAGTTTGGGGCTGAGTAGAAACACGAAATTAGGATTTTTAGTGAGTTTTTTGTAATGAATTTCTCACATTCCTATTTGCTATGATTTCACACCATGCATGTTCACTTTCTTGATTGTGGTGAAAGCATATTCTATTTTTGCAAGTGTTATATTTATGTTTAACCTCCCATTGCGTTTATTTCATGACTGAAATCATTGAAATGATGATATAAATTATGAATGAACCTGATATTTATGAAAAAATAGTCAATTATGTAAAATGAGATAAGCGGTAATAAGAAGATTGGTACAAAACGGGTGTGGATATTTACTTCAATCTTGACAATGCCCCTAAAAGTTAGGCTTTACTGTCGGACTAAAAATTATGGATACCCGAGTTTGTAGCCTGATAGATAATGAACGAATGAATCTACATGAACAATAGTTACGCCAAACTTTTGCTTATTTCATTTTACGTTTACTTATATTAGAAAAAAAATTATATGATTATTTCTTCTATTTTTTATGACATCGAGAATGAAAAAATTACAGGTTTTTTGACGCATTTCAACCAAGCCTCCTCTTTGAAAATGTGTAACTTAAAAACTTGTGATTCGATGAAAACCAAACTCCACTACCAGTTAGATACAAATGCTTTCTAATATAACTTTAAAGTTTCAGCTTTTTATATTCAACCAAACACTAGATGAAACAAAAGTTGTTATCAAGTAACTACCTGCACTTTATTCTTGACTGAAAGGTCGCACAAAAGCGTGATTGGTCGCGTTGTGGAGCGTAAAAGATGAAATACCCACTGATATCATTCTCCGTGTTATAGTAAAAACCAGTGTTTTTACATTGAGAGTTATTTGAAAAGCGTTTTCGTTAAGTCTAGCAGGCGATCGGCTCGGCCGGATTTACCGTTATCGGGGTGCGCTGTTGCCCAGTTCGCGCGTACACCCGCCCTTCTCCACCAGCCGCTCGGCTTCAATGTCAGTAGGCTTTGTTTGTTATTTTTTCGAGTCTATTTATTTCGTTTTTAACTTATTTGCTAAGAAGTTATTCTTTCCATTTCCCATCACCTTTTTCTATGAGGGCTTTGGACTTCCAATGGCAGGTTTAAAAATGGTATTTATAGCGTATTATTTACACAAGTATTTACAAAATATAACATTAATATTTACAAATTTGTTTACATTTATTCATATTCGTCTTCTTCAGAAGAGCATTCCATGTGTTCGGAAGATTCAGAAGAGTCCATGAAATTTATTATTAGTGGCTCCACAGTAGGGACATCGTATGTTAAATTATCTTTTTCCCAGTAATGATCTCCTATCTTTTTTGCATGGGAAATAGCAATGTGAGGCAAATAGTGAATAGAGGCAAAGAGGTGAATAGCAAAGCTTTTGTGAGACCTTTCAGTCAAGAATAAAAGTGCAGGTTACTTGATAACAACTTTTGTTTCATCTAGTGTTTGGTTGAATATAAAAAGCTGAAACTTTAAAGTTATATTAGAAAGCATTTGTATCCAACTGGTAGTGGAGTATGGTTTTGATCGAATCACAAGTTTTTAAGTTACACATTTTCAAAGTGGAGGCTTGGTTGAAATGCGTAAAAAAACCGGTATTTTTTTCATTATCAATGTCATAAAAAATAGAAGAAATAATCATCTAATTATTTAGCTAATATAAGTAAACGTAAAATGAAAAAAGCCAAAGTTTGGTGTAACTACTGTTCATTTAGTTTTATTCGTTCATTAGCTATCAGGCTGCAACCTCGGGTATCCATAATTTTTATTCCGACAGTAGTTGCTAATTTACCTTTTACAGAAGTAGGTTAATTATCTTTAGTATTTAGTATAGCTTTTGGTATTATATGCGTACGTTTTGCTATTTTTTTCAATTACGACTCTGTGCTTCCGTAATTAATGAAAAGCATTAATTAGATAAATACATTTCATATTTCACGAGTTGTTAAAAGCAGAATTCATTTTTTTCTGATCAATATCAACTTTAGAGAATATAAACTTTACCCATAGCTCGCTTTAATAACGTTTTCTCTAGTAATCGAAAATTTTTGAAAAAGAAATGCAATAAATAGCAAATACTAATAAAATAAAATAATTAATGAAAAAAAGCAATGACAATAACTGCAACAAATTTGAGCCTTTTTCATGTTAGTATTTTTATCACAAATTATTAGTTTGGAAAATATTTTATTCGTTCAAAAATTTATTAAAATATTTATTTTGCCTTTAAGTGTGTGATATTTAGTAGTATGATACTAAAAATGAACTTATTTTCATATCTTGTCTGAGGAAGTTTTGTATTGCAGGAAATTAATTATTTTTTACCTATCCTGGTCCAAAAACTAGTATTATGCAACCTGGTGATGGCGTTTGTGTTAGTTCTCAGGGAAGCACTTAATACAAATTCCTGCGCTAAGACATACATATTCACCACTTTTTTTACAACATGAAATACGGAAGGGTTTACTCGAAACACTTGGTAGCTAGCGGTAACAGACCACTCTGGGTATACTGGTAGAGAACATTCTCTAATTGTGAGAGCAGACATCATAGTGATCATTCCGTTATTTTTCTGATTATGCATAACAATATGGCATATATACAGTATGGAATAAATGGCGTTAGTTAAATTTATCATTTACTAGCTTTTGAGCCGAATTTAGCCGAGGACTGGCCCAATCTGTGAAATATGACTCGTTATTACTCTTATGTAGCAATTTCATCTGCGTATATTAGATATCCCATTACAGCTTCCGAAAAATCACTGTTTAGTGCACCATATGTATTACTTTGGTAGTGGAGTGTTACTACTAAAACACTCGTGTTCCGGGTCTTTGGTTCATTAGCTTAAAAGTACTTCTTGGTTTCGTGGAGTTCGTTCCGCCGAGAATATTTGCCCACATATTTGTATTTACCTCCAAAGTTAAGGAGATAATAGAAGTGTGGAAGAAAAATGCCGAAAAATACCATTAGCATATTTTTTACGTAAAAGCTAATTCACAAAATAATAATGATAAGGACTGAATTCCAGAAACTCTCCGTTGTTTTCTCAGTATCTGTTGGTAATGAAATTCAGCCCTCACATTTGCAATGAAATGAGACTCCCGTGGCAAAAACGGGTGCTAGACTGTTCATGGTGTACTTCCTTGGAAAGCATTCTTAAATGAAATGAAGGCTCACTCACCCACTCATGTCCGAATCGGCGGCGAAGCGGCAGAGGACGCCCCTGTTGATTGAGCACTTCCCCGTAATGGGATCCGGTGGCGCCACGTTTATGTACGGCGGCTCCTCCAGGAAGGTTATCCGCATGTGAAACTTCTCTGGCACTCCTTGTGGCGGTGTGTGGCTGCCTCCGGGCCACACTATGTCCTTGATGTCAAGCCCCTCTCGCTCCCACGATTTCCACACTCCAATCTGAGGCGAGAAACATTCGATTAGAGAATATATTACTCGTGCGTGATTCGGTAAATCTAATTGAGATTATCGCATTTGTGGTCCTTGACGAATGTGGGGCCTTTCGTTACCACCTTTTTACTCCATTCATAGGATTGAATCGGTTAAATATTCAGTAATAAGTGGCCGGAGGACGCATTGAGGGCTAGCGATATGCTGGAGAGGAGAATGTTTGGCAAGTTTGGGAAATTCAGGATAAGAATAGGAATCTGGAATTGTATGCAGGGAGACAAAGTTTAGGAAGCGTCTTCATAGGGGATTTCATTTTGGAAAATAGATGGATTACTACAGAAACCTTTAAGACATCCGATCGGGAATCTCATTGAAGGAACTGTGCGCGGAATTTCCATTTATTTACTGGAATACCTATGGCAACGAATCGTTTTAGGTAGAATTTCATGAGTGCTGGTGTTTTAATATAAATTTGTTTGGCACTCTTTTGCGAGGTTTTAGATGTGGAATACTTTCCGTGAGATTCCCGAGAACACTCATCTGATAGGATGCTAATCCTGGAATCTTTAACCTTCATTGTCACGCTGTCATTTTTAGAGATCTTAAATTCATCGTTGACTAGAGTACCTTTACCTTTCAATGTACCTTTACTCATATATGAGTAAAGGTACATTGAATGGTTACCGTAGTGTGTCATAAAAAAAATAATATTGGGCGAATCCTTAGTGAATAACACTGCACTCAGTGAATAACAGCAGTGAACTCAGCAGTGAATAACACTGCTATTTGCGATCGATTTTAATCTGTGTTATTCAAAGGGTCATCTTTTGCGATTATTTTGCAAATTGCGATCATGGGGTGGGACGAATTTTATTCTGGCTCATTACGAACTGAATATATGTGATGGTATTTGATAAATCATTTAATCATTAAAATATTTGCATCCACAATAAATGTTAGAGAATCCATCAAAGCAGCGGTACATTTTAAAGTCTTTAATTCCGTTCTTCATCATGATTGCAAGTATTAAGCATTTTGGCATTGATTATACTCCTCCGGAAAGGCTTCGAAGAACCGAAAATTTTGTTTAGCTTTTCTTGTTGCGATATCATTGAAACTTTTTATCTTTGCGTATGCCCTTCGACTGGTAAGAACTTGGCAGATGTCTGTCGTCTTCTGCAATTTATTTCGAGGAAAATATTTCGTTTACGCTATCACAACAACGCATTAACGATCAAAATGTAGTATTTTTCCGTAAGTGCTGAATCAATATTTATGTGACTAAGAAATTAATGTTTATTTGAGCGAGATTAAGTGATGTCACTGTAAATACGGCTGAGATGACAGTGATGATAGCATAGGCTGAGAAATTTGAAGCGTTGTAAGCGTGGTGTACTATCCAAAGTTTCTCAGGAAATTTTGTTTCAACTCTGTCTCTAATTTACCCCCAATTTCTGTTCCTCACAGTTTAAATCATGAAAGTTCATTCATTTATATAATGAGCGATTGTCTTCATTATAGTGTCATTTCCTTACAATATCCATCTAGTTCTTTGTCATTATGTCGAAAAGCATCAGTGTGCAGTGTGTGTGTGTGGGTGAGAATTTTTTGTTTCGGAAGATTTCTGTTAAGGTCGTTTAATTGGGATAGATTTTCATTAGATACTAAACAGTATGTGATAAGATCAGAATTTAGCCAATTTCTGTGCACAATAATTAGGAAATTCCATTTTGAATTTAGGTCTTACTTTTCTCAAAATGAGGAGCATTTACCTCTTCCCATATTAGTTGCTTGCTCACTCCAGGCCTCAGGTTCATGATCTTCAGCTCGGCAGCTTTAAGAACTCCATCGGCGGTGAATTCGATATTAGGTTTTCCATGTTCACCTTCAACGCTCACATTTCGTAAGTACCTGAAATGAAGGCATTTTAATATGGTATTCAGTACTTATGCTTAACATTACATAACATTACATTAACCAAGAACTATTGTCATCCGATATTAAATTCAACAAGGGAAACAATGTCAGGTGAAAGAATGCCTCTGTTGAAATTTGTACTCAAATCTTCTTCTGATCTCATGGAGAGAACAGGACAATACTAAATTTTGACTAGATCAATTAAGCAGTTTGACGATGCTGGTTTATGAGTAATGCATACTTAGTTTTCTATTAATTGTGTAGTCATCATAACTACTAAAATCTTGGTGAGGTATTTTGTCAACTGCTGTTAGGATGTTATACTTAAGGGCGCCATTGATTTGTAGTGGGTTTATATAGTCGTATAGTTATGAAATACGTATGCGATTCCATGGTGACCGTGATTTGGTATTTAGTTACCTTTATATTTTGCACAATGTAATTAATTATGTTGTAAAATTTGGTATCAATGGAGAATCTGCCTTACAATTCATGTAAATTATTTTTTTATTCAGAGTGCGATCACGTTCCTTTTGCGTTCGCAGTGATTAGGTTTCTATTGAACGCTATTAGGTTTTGGGAAAATTAAGAAATTTATCGTTCTGACAATATTTTAACAAGTGTATTGGCGTTTAAAATAAATTTTACCTGATACACTATTTTTCTGCCCTCTGCTAAGTTAAAATTAATACCTTTCTCCGTGATTTGATTTTTGCTGACCATTTCTTCTGTTTTAACTTCAATTTTTTACGCTCAAACATTCTATTTAATACTCCTTTTGTGGAATAAGTTAACCTATTGTGGGGAATTGAGATATGATACTCGAACCTAAGAAGTGTGCGGAGGTAAACATGTGAGTTGAAGTGGGCGTGTATACCATTACTTACTTGAAGAATCTGTCACCGACTTTCCAGCGTGAGTCCCCGATACCTTCGCAGGATAGTTGTGTATTGAGGGACAGCTTCTCATTGCGAGGGTCGTTGACGAAATCCTCTACCCCATACGCGTAAACCTTAACAGCCGTCGCTATCTCGTTCACTAGACTCTGCATACTCGTATCGAAGTGAACTCCTGTGGAAGAAGGGTCAGTTTTAGGTTAGTATCACTTTTAATCATGTTAGTGAACTCGTAAGTTTTTTTTCTCTATGGAATTACTTTCTTGCTCATGGTTCACAAGAGTTTGACATCTCATTTTTGTAGCTGCAAAAAATAGTGTCGTCTTAATTAATTATTTACCCATACTTTCGACAAAAGATTAATGATATCATTATTAATAACTTTTTAAAAATCAACTATTTTGGTTTGACGTTATTTAATTATTTGTTAATCACAAGCCAAAATGTTTTGCGTATTGTTGGAGGCTAGCTTAGCTTCGGAACAGTTGTTTTTGGGAGTTCCCATCATTCATATTATCTATACCTTGAGTCTGGTACCTGAACTTATCTGTTCACTGAATAAGTATTTCTTTGATGTAATTGTTAATATATTTTGAAACTGATAATTTCTGGAATGTTGATGAAAATAAATGTTTTCTGGTACTTAGATACTATTCTCCATGCTATAGCTTTCTATGTTATTCTGATGTAACGTGCAATTTGTGACAACTTTGTGTGTTTTGTGTTGCCTTTATTATGAATTTCAACTTAATAGGACCTGAAATCCTCTGTGAGAATATGAGCGAGTGAATCACTTTGGAAATTAAGCCTTCGCTTTAGCCATTTGACAGATGTATTTATCATGATCGTAGAAATTGCTCTGCTGACGATTATGGGTAAATTAGTGGCAATTAGTCTTGTGTAGTTCTTATTGCGTATTTATACGAAATTTTCAGTGAGACTCTGGTTGAAAATTTAGGTACCTTTCATTATAGGGAGGTGACATGGATGTTCTCCACTATCGCAGAATTCGCTCTGCGAACATGTTTTGGGGATGAAAAGAGCCGAGGTGGTATTGAGAGTGAAGGGTGTGGCTCAGAACAGAGAGAGGAAGGTCGTAGTAATTGTGGAAATGGCGAGCTTATGCCACTCACCCAACATCCCAACCGGAAACTGCGGTAAGGGCTGCCTGTTCTCGATCACACTCTGCGCAGCAACCCAAACGTAATTCTCCCCCGTTATCTTGTAGTCGGCAGCTGCAGCCAGTATCCTTAGGGCCTCGTCTCTCGTGCAGTAAAGCAAGACGACCCTCGACTCTGAATTGACCAGCTCAGAAAGATCCGATGGTTTGGTGACCAGTACGGCATTCAGGATTGTAAATCTGTGGAAGAAATGTTTGAATTAGCGTTCTTCAATGTGGTGCACTCTTCTGTGGTTAAATTTCTTCCTCTTTTTGAAAGGGCCATTCTGCCAAATTAATAATAATCCAGACCATCATGAGAGTGAAGTTTCATGATAATATTTTGGTAACCTTTGGTCTATACAAATTCTACATGAAAGGTTTGTTGGGAAAAGCTTTTATGAATCAAGAAAAATATTTACAGTAAAAAAGATCAATTTGATACGAATAAATATATTCGGAGCTATTTGTCCGAAACATGCGATGGTGGCCGATTCGCTTTTGATGATATGCGCAACTCAGGAAACTCCATTTGACGCTAGTTTGCCAATGGTCATTTGTACCTGATGTGACTTAGTTTTAGTTGCGTGACCAAATTTGTGACTGCCGAGTGGAATTTTTGTATGTTATCGTATAATTTAACCCTTTTGACCATTTGTTCCAACCTTGGTTTTAATCATGCTATAAAAGCAAGATCTGGGATATTTTTACGATAGGTAGTTTATTGTCAGGAAGACATTTTGAAAGGGAGATATCTTTGCGGAAAAATGGAATAATAGCAACTTATTTCACTCCAGATCCCATTCTACTTACTTGAAAACGTCTTGCATGTCTAGAATCCTCTCTCTTACGGCTTGAACGAAGTCGTCATGTCCCGCTATTTGGCTGGTCACTATGGAGAATTGATGCCATTTATATCTTTCGAGAATGGATAACATTGCAGCAGTTTGGTGTTCCAATGAAGGCGCTAGTTGAAGTTGTAAGCTGGACTGGGAAGCTCTCTGTGAATAAAACGGTTATATAAGACATAATTTGATAAGGACTCAACTCTGTGGGCAAGAGTATAGTATTCTGATAAATATAGGGTATGGAGTACACGAATGATCACTTTAGTTTGGGCCTATAACAAAGTTAAATATTATGAGAATCATTATTAAAGATGCTTTGTGACGCTTAATTGAAAAGACAAATGTTTTTAGCAATTATTCACCTGATTAAGGAGTGTTTTCATGGGTTAATGAAATTATTACTAAGTCAAATAGATACGAATCCACCCCCGCAAAGTTATTTCAAAATTCGTTTGGAAACCTAGATGTTTGTACATGTACTTCCTCACAAATTGTATTTATTCCCAACGCTAACTTGTTTTAACTTACCCGCTAAACTATTTATTTTTTAAGTTTTGAATGTTCGAGCGTTAATTCATTTCCTAGCAACAAGAAATAACCACTGCTGTGAGATGCGGAGTTTATATAATTTTCCGCCATGGTTACACGACTCTAGTGAGAGTATTAACAATAACAGGTCTTAAATAGTAATTGATAATATTCATAGTATTATTTATAGACAACTAATCGAATACATAAATAAAATAATTTCTAAAAGGAAATAACCCTTGGATCCTATTATTCAAAGGAAACTTCCACTCAATTTTCTATAACGTGTGTGTATTAATAAGACTTAGTAACTCCTTTTTATTGGATTCCATCATTTTTCAGTTGTGCAAAGTAATTCCTATGCGTTTGATGCATTGACTGAATTCCTTTGGCACTAATTTGATCCTGTGGAGACCTCTTCTTTCTCCGAAATAAGAATGAATGAGAAACAAATGAAGTGTTATTCAAACAATCTTGGAATACTTTACATCTGCGGTTCTTGAAGTTAGAGAGCAAGTGAACTTGAGATCTTGAAAAGCAGTTTAGTAGTTTCAAAATACTCTAATACGCTTAGTTTCCTGAAAATTGGTAGCATACCTATAGTTAAGTGCATGTTGCTGAAATTTCACCCCTGAAAGGTATTTTCAGGTTTTTTTCTAATGCATTATTAGTCAGAGTTTCATTAACTTTAGTAGGGTATGTTAGTGTAGTGCATGCTGGTGAAAGGTCACCCCATGCCACACACCGTTGCGGTGACTTTAGGATATTTTGTAGATGTAGATGAGGTTTTTTCCTCAATGCGTGTAAATACATCCTAAACACCACCTCTTTGGGCATTCCCACCCCGTAATCAAGATGGAGTTCATGGAGTCGGGTCGTTCATGCGGAACAGAGAGCAGAGAGGAAACGGTGGGTGGCTAGGGCACATAAACGCCCCAAACATCCGCGCGTTCTCCGCACAATCCGCGTCTGCAACACGATAGGCATCATCACTCTTCTACCGTAATGCGTTGTTTGTCCGTTCCTCAATCTCTCTCTTATCCGTCCTCTCTGTGGCCCTTTTGGGATATGTGTTGCCGAGGAGGAAGGAAGGAAGGAGGGCGGGAAGGAAGCGGTGGTAAAAGTTGGGAGGCCGGTGTTGGTTTGAGGGTTGCGTAGGGTTTGAGTTGATGGGAGGAATATGGGGGGGGGAGGGGGAGGAGAGGCTGGCGGGAAAAGGGAAAGTGACGGGAAATTGGCGGCAAGGCGAGGGTATTAAGAGCGAGTCAGGGTTGCCATGGGAGATTGGGAGGGGGGAGAATGAAGAGGGTTGTAGGTGATTACAGAAGAGTGGAAGAGGGGTGTGGATGGTAATGAAAGGGCCATGAGAGAGGGGGAGAGAGTGGATGGAAAGCAACCCGAAGCGGAGGATAGCTTATTTTATTTTTTGCAATTGCTCCAAAATTTTTGCGATTCGCGGAAAGTCCTCGAGACTTTACGCACGCGCGTCGTCTCACGTATTAATTGATCGTTTATTTTTTCTGTAAATGAGTGGGGAACTTTTTTCTCCCATTTTTAATGTCAAAAAGGGGAATCTTACCTATTAAGAGACTCATGATAAATGGGCAGTTATAAATTGGAAGCGAGAAAGATTTAAAGGGCCTATTCAACTATCTCATTTCGATAATAGTTTGTGGTAAATATAACCAATAGTATCTACCGCTAAAAAGAAAAATTCATCCAAAGAGAAGTTTAATTGTTGGATTGAGCGAAGTCAGTCAAGGTTATCTGGTTCCATTTGAATAAAAACTACGGGGAAAGTGGAGAGAATATGGCGATAAAATTTTATATTTTCAAAAAATGGCAGCAGTCAAAATTATGTGTACGTTGCTATTGGGGTGATTTGGCTGGTGATAAAGGAACGGTATTAAGTGTATAGAGGGCGTGATTATAGCCAGGTGGAAATTAAATGAGAGCTAATCATTGACTGAAAGGAAAATAAAATATCTTTGGATCGATCTTCTTTCTAACCTTTTTTCCCCATTATTCGACTTTTGTTGGAAACGAATTTCTTACTAGGATAAGAATTACATAAATATATCTCAATTCTAAATCTACTTATTACTGTCACATTTCTCCAGCTGGCCAATTAAACTCGGCTTTTGTAGTATGTACTTAAGTCTAACGGAAGGACTGAGTTTAGAGTAGAGGCTTATGTGTAGGATAGTATGATTGTTGGGTTATGGTAGTCATGAATGGAAACCGTAAAATGTTAACTGATTCATTATTACTTTTTAAATATATGGAGAGAGATTTGGAGGTCTGCATGTGCCACTAGGTACCCTAAATACCATGACTACAGATGTAGACATGCGGCATTGGGGCATTCAAGAAAGGCAATTTTGGCCCATTTTTAACCCCCCCACTCCATGTAAGACAATGTAAGATTTCATGAACCTCCCACTCCCCTCCTAATGTTACGTATGTTGTCATACATTTTTGGAACCTTTCAAATGGATAAACATATATGGGCGATTTCAAGTCCAAGCGTTCAAAAACTTACCTCAACCCTTCCGGTTTAAGTTTTTACGTAATCATAAGCTCTATTGAGAAAGCTATAGAAATATAATATTTTAGCCAGATATCGATAACGGTTTTCGAGAAATCTGATTCACAGTAGGAGTGACTCGATAAACACGTGATCTTAAAAATGTGATATCTACATACTAATGAAGGCAAATAATTAATCTTAGTTTTTTATGGTTAGCATAAATTTAGGCGTATTTCCAAGGTGGTAATCCTTTTTTGTCCGACAATAATTTTGAAAAAGTGATAAAAACGATCTCGGTAGTTACTAAAATCTTAAGATTGTCTTGGGCCCCTTTACTACCAGCATAAGACAACGTAAGAAAAGCTCACCCACTCCTCCCGTCTTACACAATGCTTGAATGGCTCCTATGTACGACACAACTATGGGGTGGCGCCCTCAATGGCAATGCAATTCATTTGTAAATGGAGGTTCAGGGCAAAAGGATGATGTTAAGACAAATGTTAATAGTCGGTTAAAATTACTATTAAAAGTAAAAATATAAAGTTTACATTGTTAATGAACTATTGCTGGCTGTTCACTATCCATCACACTCATGAGTATTTTCCGAGAAACGAGAAACTTAATACTACTGTTTTGAATTTTAAAGTACTGCGTTGCACGCTGTTATACAGGGTGTTTACAAATGAATGCGTCGTTTTCAAAGAATTGTATTTTTCAAATGGTATGAGCTACAGATCTGCGTGACCTCTTAAAATGACCGATACATTCTCTAGATGTTTTGGAAAAAAATCATCACAAATGTTCAATTTGTCCTCCTTGAGTAACCCGTACAATGTCAAGTCGATATTCAAAATTCCTCCCACACTCTGTGAAGCATGTCAGCAGTCACTGTCTTCACAGCCAAAGTTATGCGTGCTTTCAATTCCTCGCTGTTAGTAGGCAATGACGGCACAAAGACTTGGCTCTTTACATATCCCCACAAAAGATCACATGGTGTGAGATCAGAGATCAGGTGACCTCAGAGGCCACAGATGAAGGGCGAGGTCTTGTCTTGCAAATCGACCAATCCATATTTGTGAACGAACTGAGAGATACCAATGGGGGGGGGGGGGGAGCACCGTCTTGCTGAAACACAAAATCATTGGAATCTGCTTCCAGTAGAGGAAAAAGCCAATCTTAATGAATGCCTACTAACAGCGAGGAATTGAAAGCACGCATAACTTTGGCTGTGAAGACAGTAACTGCTGACATGCTTCACAGTGTGTGGGAGGAATTTGAATATCGACTTGATAGTTTTCGGGTTACTCAGGGGAGGACATATTGAATATTTGTTATGTTATTTTTTTCAACAAAACCAGAGAATGTATTGGTCATTTTAAGAGGTCGCGCAGCTCTGTAGCTCGTACCATTTGACAAATACAGATTTTTGAAATCGACGCATTCTTTTGTAATCACCCATTCAGCTCATGTTCGCAGTTACTCCGGGATATCTGTTAGAAAAAAACTTTTTCAGGACATAGTCAAATATGAGCCAGTTTAATTAACTTCCTTGGTATTGATCGTGTAGAATTAGAATAATAAGTTTCTTGGTATTAAAAAAAATAATCTTAAATTGGTGTTTTATGTCATGCTTGCTTATTACTTGCTTGCCTCTGACGTTAGATGATAATTCGTGGGCCTTGTTTGAACTTTTTCCTATACGCAAACGAGAAAGCATGTACTTACAATACATTTTCCTCCGCATTCTCGCATCTATATTAAGTTGCCGTGATATTTGTATAATGTTGAAAAATAATACAGATGGGAGTATGAAAAGTTAGCGGTGGCTTTGTCAGGTGCTCCAGGGTATTGTTATCACGAGTAGAAGCTCGATAATCCTCTAGGCTCTTCGGCATATCCATTACGTTGATGAATTTTGAAGTTTCCCTAAATAGCTCTAAATATTCTCCTCTTTCTTGAAAGGGCGTACGAAATTACTTTGCTAATGAGCATTTTAATTTCCGTGTTGATAATAGAGGATGACTTCTCATGATTGTTCTTGGGAATATATATATTCACTTTTCGTGGAATTTTTTGATGAGGTTCCTGTTCTTCAGTTTATTTTGCCAAATGGAAGCATAGTTCATGATTTATTTCTTGTGAAGATTTTTGACAGAGTTATCACTCTACTGTATATATTGTGGAAAGGAAATTTACTCCATAATTCCAGAAAGGGAAAAAAATATCTGTTTCGAGAGTCGGTGGAAATATATCACCGGTGTTCCGATCTTTACTTGGCTCATAATAAGAATAGAAAGAGAGATTCAGCACTCCGCTATTCGGATGAAACGTGATGTCCCCTTTCATCTTCCGTTTGGTAGTTGCTAATATTGGTGCGATCTTCTTCCCTACCTTTCATTCCTATCCTAATACCTACCTTTCCTCCCTGTATTAAGTGTTTATTTTTTCGCCCTTGACTTAAATTACATTGTATGTGCGGATTGGCCAGAGAATCACATCCCTCTTTTTTGTCAATTCTAGGTTTGTCTCGCTTCTTGGGCCATTTCTAACAGATTCATAAGGTGCAATAACAGATTAAGACACCAGAAAAAAGGAGAGCTATGTATAAATAGTGCCAATTAGTTATCCTGCAGAACGGTAGCCTCTCAAGAATGGAATCGGTAGTTTTACTTGGTGAAACGTAGCCTCTTTAGCCCTCAGGTTTTGATGACGGTTGGATTCTCCGCTTTTTATAAGACCCAGGAAAGCGTTAATCCTCAACGTGTCTCTCAAAAAACGTATTATTTCAAATGGTGGAGTAACTACCACCCGCTATGTTCCCTCTTTGTTGGAAAGCCATTAATTTCCATTACATTTTCCAAATTGCCTATTCGTCCTCATTAATTAGTCAAATTGAAAATTCACAGTCTCCTTGCAGTTCGCCAATCTTAATCCGACCCTAGACGTAAAGGAGCTTTGCTTTGATGGGAGATCCGAAGAAGAAACGGGAACGAATTCGCCTTCGATACCAATTCGTCGAAAATTCTATGTAGTTGTTCCTCAACCTTTCAAAATAGAACGGGCGCAGACTTCTTTTAGAATTTCGGTTTTCAAAAGTTCCTAGCTCGGAGGAAACGATTCCTTTTTTATCTACTTTTAATGGCTGAAAGTACTTAAACTTTAGTGAAGGAGTTGTATCATTCTTAAAGACTGCTGGAAGTAAGCATTTCTGCATATTTGCTTTAAAATTATTCAATCGAAATCATTCTTATATTTGCGTAGACTTTATGTAAAATAATATGTCTTCTTATAGCTCCTAAATTACGGCTTCGGGAAGATCTTTCAGAGGCTTTTCAGAGAGACCGCCTATTGATAGATCTGAAAAATTTGAATACGGAAAGTATGGAAACTCATGACGGAAAGTTAAGGGAAAGCAATGGAATGATCAGCGGTACCTACGTGGTAGAATAAATGGTAACATTACGTTTTGCACTTATGTATCAAAAGTTTTGGAAATTATTTTCTCGTGAAGATGTTGTGGTAAAGGTAAGGCAAAGAAGTGAGAATAATTAAGCGTCATTGGAAAAGTTGGCCATATAAAATAAGTGAAATGATGAATGCGGCAAATGACCTCATGAATGTATAAGAGGATCAGGCACAATATCATTTTGGTAAAATTTTCTTTTTTTTTCAGTAAAAGGAAACTTATGAGCTTGGTTTGCAGACTAAGGGGAAAACTGGCTATCTGTTATCGAACTGGTGTTGAACTCCATTATTATCAACTTGGGATTTTATCAAGCTCGTCTGGCCTCCTTTATGTAACAGGACGCTTTTTCTTTGATTAATCATCGTGAAAAACGATCTCCAACCGAAGGTGCACCTGGCTTGTGGGACATGTGACTGTTGGTGCAAATGACTTTTAGTTATTTTATTTTTGTAGAATCCTGAGCCAAAATCAGCTATCTGGAAATCCTAGAAGTTTCGAAGTAGTGATTCCAGTCTCAAACTCTCCCAATATATTATAAAAGATAATAGGTGATGATAAAAAAAGGTCACAATGACTTCAATGGACTATTAAACTACGAGGGTACTTCTGCGTTGTGTTCATATATTGAAAGGTATCCTAAGGAAAGGAAAATTCTGATATTAGCATGCTGTTGCTGTCATTAAAAAAATCGTTTTTTGAATACTTGAAAGAGTATATTTTCACAACTTTTTAAGCAGTTTAAAAGTCTTCAGATTAATTTTTTTATAGTTTTAAGTAGGTATATTTGTTTTATGGTTGCCTTAATGTCTCTTTGCACCACTTGAAGTCTATTTTGGAATTAGAAAATAAATACACAAAGAAATAAAATTCATGCGATGCGATTCATGTTAGGTGCGATTTATATGAACTAGTAGTTTTAAATTACGAAGTATGAATAAATGTTTTACCTTGTTTAAATGTTTACCTTGATAAGTTGTTCAATGCCAAAAACTTAAACTGATAGATATTAATCACGAAGAATAATGAAGAATGTTTGCAATGCCCTGTGAAAATAGTATCATTTCCCTAGAAGAGACATTAATTTTGCAGACTGGTTACCTCACTAGTGTTTCTCGTGAGACCAGACGAGACTTTGATCAGTCTCGTGTCTCTGTCGTTTTCTGAAATTGAGATTCGTCTCGTCTCAGTCAAGTACGAGACCTGAGTCTCATCTCGTTTTCTAAAAACAATTATTGAAGTTTTAATAGGAGCCCATGTATTCCTTGTGTTGGCAACAGTAAATCGAAAAATATAAACAAAACCTTTGTTTAAACTATCCTAATTTGAAATAAAATATAAAAAAATTTCAAATGTTGAAATTAAACGACGAAGCCAATTAAAACATACATCAATGGCCAATGTAAATGTGAGAATAAAATGAAAAGCACATGCATAAAAACTACCCCCTAGTTCATCTAAAGTAATTCAGTTAAATAGCGTGTTATTACATGTATTTATATCATCATAGTTAAAATTGTTTTCACTTATGTTACTAATACGACAAGTGGAAACCATAACTGAAAATAAAAAAATTCACCGCTTATCATATCGTCTTTTATAGAGTGCATGAGATATATATTTTTTGATTTTTGGGCCGAATTATATACCCTTACAAGTTCAAGCTGGCGAAGCTGCTAGGATGCTTGTCATTTTAGCACGGTGAATGCTGTCTGTATCAAAAGGCTCTCCGCAGGCATTTTATCTGGGGACTAAACTGGAATGCTCTCCTAGAAACCTTTTTATGCGCCAATAATTTTTCTCAAGGTTCGAAGTAGTTATGAAGTAGCCAGCTTCTTGTACCAATTTAGTATCACATCATTAAGATGTAGTGACGTATCCCCAGTTTGAACTGACCACTGAAATATTCTGCTAAAAATTAAAAGGGTCAGGTAGGGTTGCCAACTCTATTTACCTGAAAATGAGGACAATTACGTCAACAAGTGAGGAGATTTGAGGACACAGCTCTTTAGAATACCATATCTATACCGTGTATATTTTAGCAAAAATATTTGGCTATTTGGTGTACAGATTTAAAGGAAGAAGTACATTTCAGTTATTTGCTACTTCTATAACTATATCTTTCCTTAAACCGTAATGATAAGACAAAAAAGCATCCGTGTTCGAAGTTATTTTCAAACCCGTGGCATTTAGATTATAATTACAAAGCTTTACCTTGCTGTCACTTGCCTAACTATCACGACCGGCGCCAATATAGGTAAAAATTCCGGACATATTAGATTTATTCCGGACAGTCATGAAAGGTATATGCAAAATGATAACATGTCCGGGAAATTGATTCATGTTGGCAGCCAGTCTTATGTGTTACTTTGTGTGAGTAAATTCACTCATTGTTTTTCTAAGTGTGAAACTTCAGCCCAAATCTGAGTTAAATGGTATCGGGTTAGTGTTGAGTCTATAATGCTGGATTTCCATTATAAAGTACTGCGTTCGAATGGTAGCAGAGGCAAGTGTTAATGGTGGAATCCTGATCCCTATTTGGGTGCTGTGTAGATTGCATTTCAAGCACCGTACTTTGAACGTTGAATAGAGCGTTAAACTGTAGTTCCTTTGGCGCCTTTTGTTAAGAGCAGGTTAAAGCCGACACCGGGCATCTCTCCATTCTACCCTACTTCCATTCCTTATGAAATGATTCCCTCACTGCCCAACCCTATGGATGTGCAACGCAAAAAAGCAAATTTCACGTTGGATAAAATCTAACCCCGTGGATTTAATACATTTTTTATTTCATCCCTGTTAACATTTTTAGGTCTGTTAAAGTCATGTGATAATGAGTGATAGCTTGTTTCTTAATTTTCCCCCCTGTCGCTGTGTTTTTAAACTAAAATCATGATTCATGGGTGGCCATTCTGACAAACGAAATCAACAAGGAATTGGGATTGACACAGTCAATGATGCTCTTCTTCGAATACTCAGCATTAGAAAATGTTTGGTTGGTGTTGAACGTCATGACCGTAAATCAAAGCACTCATGTGCTATCTAAGCGCTCTTGGTAATTTTGAATGGTCGTAGATGGAACGGGCAACTTACACAATAATTTTAAATATATATTTCGAAGTATAGCCGCATTAATTAGGTATTTTCAGGCAGTGTAAAGCTGTTTATCGATTTTGGTTTTTGGTTTTATCCCGTGGTTCTAATTGTGGGCGTTCCATGGTGCGTGTTGAACACTCAACCTGAGTCTGAGCTACCTCTGGAGCTCAAATAATTTCTCAACAGCCACCATAACAGAGTGCCAGAAATATTTTTACTATGGCAGAAAAATATCCAGACGAATCAAGGTGGAGTTTCTGATGAGGAGTAGGGATGGTGATATCCCCTACAGTGTAGTGGTGCCGAAATGGAAAAATATTGTATTTAACATCTTGTACGAAACTAAATGGCATTGGACGAAAGCTGGGATGCAGGACATGGGTTCCATATATGTATATTGGTTTGGTGCAAATCGGTGTTTTTGCGTGTTTTGTGAAAATGAGTGTGGGACGATGCAAACATCTCTACAAATCTGTTTTCGCCCGAAATTTGAAACTTCCATGTGATCACTAGGAGTAAGATAGTAATTGTTTTGCGAGTTTAGAGACATCGAATGTTGATTCAAGTGGAACACAACGCAGAATAATGGAGAGTTGTACGAGGCAACTTGTGTTTTCAGAACCAAATCGGAATTTGAAACAACCGTGAATGCACTAATATCAATATGCCGTTCGAATATCAAAACTGTTAATCGTAGGAATAAGTTTATTTGGAAAGGAATTGATCCGCAATATTTGAACAAGATGTTGAAAAAACTAAAATATTCGAGGAAAATGCTCCAGGAGTTTAATTTATACTTGCAGCTTTGAATTGGCTTAACATAAATGAGATGTTCTGTGTTGACGGTTTTTTCACGATTCCTACGTTTTCTTTGATTGCAATTAATATTGCACTTTTTCAAACCCAGTTATCCCCTGTGGTATTGATTAAAATGTCTCCACTCTGAATGTCAGCTCCTCTTGAACAGAATTGCTCGTAATTAAAATGTTCCCTCCATTTCATACCGTTCTCGTTCATTTCTTATTCCGTCTCCCTCTCTCTTTCAAAAGGTTCTCCTCCATTCTTATTCTTCCCTTCCCATTCAGGTTCCATCGACATTCTTCGCCGCGGAGCTCTCATTCCGCGCCCCTTTTTTCTCCCTCAATTTATTCCTCACCCAAGCCTTATCCCTTTCTCTTTTTATATCTCCCCACTCCCCATTTTATCTTCTTCGTTCTCTCACTTCGACCTCTTGAACCTCCTGGCTCCTCACTATCCCGCTCTCTCTAACCCATCAAACCCCAGTTCACCCGCTTCCCCGAATCTTCCCCGGTCGACGGCTACTTTCCTCTTTCCCTTTCACGGCCAACTCTTTGCAACTACCGCAACACATTTTTCTCCACAGTTTCTGGGGTGTTGACTGGCGGCTTCCTCTCTCTCCCGCGCATTCAATCTCCCCATTTTTGGGCGGAAATACATCACAATCAATCACAAGACTGCCCTATCAATAAATCCGCAGATGCGAGCGTTAAGCGCGACCCTCCTCCCCGATATACAGCCTAGAAGACCCCTTCATCTCTTTCCCTCCTCAACCCTGACCCTCCTCGACCCCTCCTTCTGAATCCCCGCTCCCCTTGTTGTTTCCTGTATCCTTCGCTTGCATTGCTTATTTATTTTTTCCCTCCTCTTACCTTCCCTCTCTTCTCTTGCACTTTCCCTCCGCCTGTCTTCAGTGTTTCGCTTTTGTTATTCTTGCGGTTCTTTCCTTGCATTATTCTTTTATCTTTAGGCGCCAATCCATTCCGTTCATAAGGTACTCTCTCCTCTTCGTTTTTCCTTCATTCCTTTCTCCCTCCCCCAAGGCTCTTTTCTCTCTCATCCTTCCGGCTTTTTCCAGCCTGCAAACTCTGTTATATCCTTTCATCTGCGTAAAAATTGAGCATGTCTCAACACCGATGCGTGGCATATTTGAAAGGGAGAGTCCGTTGAGCTGCCAGGTACAGTGCCCAATTTCGTACGAAGAGCTATATCTAAAGGTTTTTTTTGTTTTACTCGTGAAAAGTTGCGTTCATGTTTCTGTTTGTGGGTCGTCTATGTGTGTGGGTCGTTTGTCTTCTCGTCTGTTTGTTTATCTATGAATATCACCCCCATGAACCGAACGAAATTTAGGGGAATAGAGTAATCGAAATTATTTAAATTCTGGTTTATTCTCAGTTGCTATTTTTTGGAAATTTAGATAAATCTAGCTTATGGAAAACTCGTCTTGTGGAGATACAATAAATATAGTGATTTCAAGGCTGACTATGGTTAATGATATCCTATGGGGTCTGAAATACCAATTATTTCCATAGTATTTTATCGATGTGTTAAGATCAAAATTTTCAATGTTAGGGTCTATTGTGGCAAGTTATTGAATCACTGTTGGTACCAAGAGTTTTCATGAGAGAGAGAGCACCGATGAGTAAGTAAATTCTGACATATAAAAATTTATTAAAATAGAAAGTATGGGTTGGTTTGTTAGGCATGTTATAACGTACTAATTTGAATTGTAGTTAATTATATGCAGGCGCTAAACACCCCCCTTCATGATGATGGTATATGTAATTGATTTTGAATACCAACTGTAGCCTTCTAAAATATTAATCGATGGAACGATTCATCAATTTAATATCATTATTGTTTGTTTTTTCTAAAGGAAATGTATATTTCTCTACGAAATCTATTACTTCATTTACAATGTCCCCCTTACGGAGAGACGGGGGTCAAAACTTTTTAGGAGCTAGATTATGTGACCCCATTTCCTTTCCCTTGTTCTAGCTCTGATTACCTCTATTATTCATGGATGTCACAGTCATTGTAGGTAGTGTCTACCTGATGATATTTTTTTCTGTCCACCAGTAAATAGCGTCGAATCTATTAGCATGATTGTATAATAGAATAAAGCCAAGCTCGGTTAGAAAATTAAACAAAGAATACAAATATTTCCATCCTAAATGCAGACATTTAAGGTGCATTCTAAATTCAGTATGCGTCACCCCGTGAATGAATCAATTGTTATGAAATGTATCAAATTTGTTGCACAAATAATTTCAATATTTAGTGAGTAAATTGTAAAGGTTCCTTGCTTTTATAGCGATTTAAGGCAGGTATGAGAGAAGAGGTTTTTTAGTTCTTTGCTAGGAGAAGATAGACGTTCCCATTAATTAAAATACACTGTATCGTAGACTCAGTTTATTTTTTCGTGGAACTGGTTCTGTTTTTGGCATCTGGGGGAACAACTCTATTTGAGGAAGAGGTATGGACCGCATTATTGTCAGAGTAAGACTATCGTTGCTGGTGAAACTAATTTTAGACTGAAAGAAGAAATTTTGGAAGTTTCCGAGTTGGTTTTATTAGCTTGAGATGTTCTCTATACAAAAAAATAACACCTGAAACCATAAACTTTCCCAAAGTTGTCGTCGTCGCTCTGCTTGTCTCGTTTCTTAAGAAAATAAGTGAGAGAGTTTTCAGGTTCATTTTTTTTGGCTCTTCTGTAGAAGGTGATGTTAATGTGGTATTCAGTTACTTAAGACCTAACGTAGTCAATGGAAGCATTAACTTGGGAAATTATTGCGGCAAACTTGTTTGGGTAGATAGTAATTTAATGTTTTTATATTTTAAAATAGCGTTATTTGAATTTTAATGCCCTCATTTTAACATGTACATTTTAATTTTTTTTGGTAGTTATTGATGTGATTGGTTCCTCATATTAGTGTGGTTGTTTCCTTTGTGTACAGAAAGGCTTAAGTTGTGAAGTTAAGTATCTGGTAGCATATGTCAGTTATCATTTGGTTACATTTTCCGCACAGGTGGCGGAAGAATTCTGCGATGTCATCTTATGCTGTTTACTTACTAATCCATCTATTGACGTGCTTTTATTAATAGACATCTTAAAAAGTACCCTTAAGTAATTTATGGCATCTTAATTATTTAGATACTATAAAATCCCCTGCGCAAAGCCATCAGATTCCTTTTAACTTCAGATTTTCTTGGCTGCCATGTTTCAATCTGTATTTAAGAGTTATTGAGTACTTATTCTTCTCTTTATCTCGCTTAAGTTTTCCTTTCCATCTTATTATTCCACCTATCAAAATCTCAGATACTCGTTTCCCTGAACAGCATTCACGTTCTTTTCCTCCAATAAAATCTCAAGTTTATTCATGTGTCTTGGCCTTACTCTTTTGCTTTCCTTTGCGTCCTCCCCACAATATTTAGTCACTTTTGTATCCTCAAAGAGTCGGAATTAATTCAGCCGTCCAAGACACTTCTTCATTTTCGACTATATCATTTCAAAAACTTATTAATGAAAAGAATAAATATTTGTTTAAATTGACTTTCTCCCACTCATCATGTCCTAAAATCCTCACCTTAGCGTCCATTGTATTGAAGTAAGACAGGAACTATATGAGCCTATAAAATTTTTTCATGCCCATAGTGTGTGAAATGTTTATCTTTTGAAATCAGATATTTTCCTGCAGCTTAGAGCGAGTGATGAAGTCCCGTGAAGCAGGCAGATTATATAAATTTTAATTAATACTAGGTTGGTGTTTGGTTCGGTTTTTTTGAGGGTTGAGAAATCCCGTTTTGGGTGCGCCATCAAATTCCGCAATTGCAGAAGAATTGTATATTTTTTTCTTGTAGCTTTTTTACGAAATGTTTGCCCGAAAATACAAAACACCGCTGCCTGCTGACGCGTCTCTCGTAGTCCCTCCAGCCGTCTCATCATAGTCGTAAATGTATTTTTCCTTTCTCCTGGTGCAAGTGGTATGAGTTTCTCTTTGGAACGAGTGAGCGTCCCTCCAACACTTTATTCACCATTTTATTCCCACTCTCTCCGTAGTTTCCTCACGTTTCCTCCTTCCAAAGACACGCAAAAAAATGGACATGTACTTTGTCTCTTTGTGTGCACATACTTTTATGTGGTCTTCGCGTATACTGTTTGCGAGGGATCTCTCTGTATCATTTTCATCGCCGGGAGAGATAACTAGCTGACTGCGCACTCTCTCCTCCGACTATACCCTCTTGGAGACATGCTCTCGAGGTTTAATCCTCAGCTGCTTCTTCACCTATTTTGTATCTTTTATTCCCCTTTAATAATTTCTGTATGCAGAGCCAGGAGGTTGAAGTATATCATCTACGATAAATTCATTTCGAGAGTTTAGTCATCTTGCTGTGCCACCTTTTATCACTTTGATTTTGGCTTTCTTCCTAAAAAATATTATAAATATGAAATTATTTACGATAGTTGCCGTTAAAAAAAATTTCATCAAGCGTTAATGTTGTGCAAGGTTTTTAATATACTGGATTCTAAATATATGAGATTTTAATGTAAGTTAGAGCCTGTCATCTTGGTTTTCCTACTTTCGTAATGCTGTAGTGGGCTTCCTTTCCCCTAGAACTATTATAAATGCGAAAAAATGTACGATGATTACCGTATAATCAAATTTTAGCCAGGGTAAATATCCAGTGCAAATCAAATCAATTTCACCGTGTCGCGCCGAAAATCTCGATAACACACAGGCATCGGCTACTGTTCTGATTATTGTATCACAACACAATATTATTCAACTTTGTAGTTCACTAGAAGATAGTTCCCGTTAAATTTCAATGGGAAGAAGAAAAAAATAGGTTTCACATATGATTTAATGAATCCTCCCAAAATGACGTGCAAAATAAATATGTTATGTAATAGTCATTAACCACACATACAGAGGATGGGGTAAAACTCACACCGACTAAAATGTCGCTCTAATTCTGTTACATTGTTCATTTAACCTAAGCGTAAGTGCCTCTGGCATAGTTTCCCCATTTCAAGTCTATGCTGCAGTTTCTAAATAAATAATTTAATTTTGAAATAGTGCAAAAATTGAGAGTATAACTAAGTGTATACGTAAATCAAATGCAAGAATTATTAACTTTGTTCTTTCAGTCATCCGATAACAAAAATCTCAAGCCTATACCATGAGTGAAAGTGCATAATTTAAATAACTAAAAATAACCAACCTCTGCCTTGATTCCAATGCTCTTCTAATGGAAGTGAAAACATGGTTATTAAAGGCCCCACATAGGGGCCCTGGGGTCCTTTTGCCTGTCTTATATAGCCTGTTAATCTTTCTACATCGTAAGGAATATTGGTGTCACATTTTGTTTGAGTCCGTCTAGCGGTTTGGAAGTTTATAGCGTTCCAATAAACTAGATTATAGTTTTTATGATGTAGATTTAAATTGCGAACACGTGCCTGTTAATATTTCACCCTGAATGTGGTAGTTAAAAGTAACTTTTTATATTTTGGGACTTGAATGTTTTGGGCAAAGTTGACATGGCCTTCCTATACCAAGCACCCTTCTTCCTGCTGTGCTTCTGTTCCGTCAATGGAGGCAGTAGCCAGGAGGCTCCAGTGTATTTCAACCTTTTTGGTTCCGAGTCTGGGCCTTGGTGTTTGTCTCTTTCTCTTCACGGGAAGCCTACTTTCTCGTCCCTTCCTTTGCCCTTTGAGGGAATGGTCGTAATCGTCAATTCAGTTCGGTCCTCCTTTCTCTGCCCCTTCCCTGCGTCTTCTCTCTATCCCCCTAGCGGTCACCACCTCTCTGCTTTTCCCTTCTCCGAGGTCCCATCGGAGCGTCGCCGTGGAACAGGGGAGAGGGTCGGCCCTTCGTCGTGATGGAAAGCAATGCGACGGGAGTATTGGATGCTCCCCTCAGGGGCTGTTTATTCCTTCTTTATTCGCGTCCAAAATCCACCTCTCTCCGGCCTATTCCCCCTCACTGCCCTCTTCCCCGCATTTCCTATCCAGACCTCACTATATACCCTCTTCTTTCACTCCCGTTTCCTTGTCCAGCGTCTTAAAAATAATCTACTTCTTCCTCCCCCTCCCTCTCCTTCCCTCACCCTTTTTTTGTGTCGAAGTCATCAATATGGACTTCCCAGTTGCCTCCCTTTGAGTCGTGGGAGGAGGAAAGAAAGGATTTTCATTGGTCTTTTTGAACGCTTATAGGCCGTCGTCAAAACGACGCAAGATAAGCTCCATCAACGGAGGGAATTGGGTATTTTGTTATTTAAGTTGTCCAGCGTCTGTAATGGAATTTTGGAATTCGCTGTAATTGCCGCTACCTTGTAGGTAGTTCCTGCTCACGTAATACCTAAATGGACGATTACTAGTGGCGGACTGATCCAAGGGAGTATTTTACCGAAACTAGTTTTGATTAATGATTGGTAATTTTATTGCTTAAATGCTGAGAAACTGTAAGATGAAAACCGTGAAATAATTTGATTGGTCGATTAACGTTAGTTAATAGCTTCCTCAATTTACTAGGCGTTTTATGAGCGTAATCCTCAATGGTTGAAAAACCAATGTAACCGTGTCGTTATTCTCGTCCAAGTCCATAGAACGGGTGTCGTGACCTCCTGGGGTGGATTTCGACGATTTTTATAATATAATGCTTTCTTGTTTCGTCTGTATAAACGATAGCAACTAGGTGATGGAGAAGAATTACGTCGAAAATATTATGAAAAAATGTAGGTACTTATGCCGCGTCAAAATCCACGCAATTCACAGCCCAGCGTCGTCGATTTATTTGATGTCCAGCGATGAGTGACAACTCTTGTATTAATGTATGATCTGGTGCTTTCCCAGCGTAGGTGATGAATGAATTCTTCTCGGGTTTCCCACTGGGTTAGAATCTCCATTATGGCCAATAGAGGCCATAATGGAGATTCTAACCCAGTTGGAATACCGAGAAGAATTCATTCATCTTGTATTAATGTTCGCATCAACGAAATTTGCATACTCTTCTTCTCAATACCGTGTTTTCTTGTTCCGAGGGATTACTTATTGATTGAACGGTTTTTTTGGATCATGGTTGACTTAATTTTCTCCACTATAAATTCCGTGTCTGCAGCTGAATATATAGTACGCACAAAATCAATAACTTATTAGTGGAAGGTTCGTGTAATATTGGGTTAGTGATTGATTTTTTTCTAAATCTGAATTGAATGCATACAAGCGTTGATGAATTGATGACGAGGTACAGAAGAACGTAATTCGTTACGCTTAGGATTATATTAGTAAGTGGTGACTTGTGAGATTACTGGGTATTACAATATTGTCATGCCATGCAGTATATTATTTAGATCGCAACTGTTTGATACTGAAGATTACAGAACATGCTCTAAGGTAAATGCATGACACCTCTGATTCAATAAGACTGAAGTGTAGCCGTTAGGTAATACAGCATACTTTGTCAATAATGACTGTCGAAAACGCAGATTGCTGCATAGACCTTATTGCCGGCATACGTTCCGAAATTACATAAAATTACTACTCATTAAGCTTTATTAGTTCTCGTAACGCGTTGGGCAACTGCCTGCTCCAATGGAAACACCGATTCCCGATCAGTCACCAAAGTTAAGCCTCGTTAGGTTCGACTCGAGTTTGGAGGGGTGATCCTCCGATTCGTCCGAGTACTGTTGCCCCTGTCTGCATGTGGCAGACAGTGTGTACGAAATGATCTTAGACATCGGAGCAGGTTGAACAAAAACACTACTACGTAATGCGTTAACTCCCGTTAATTTTTTCCTGTTTTATGCAAGCACCTTTTACTAGTTAAGATAAATTTCTAGTGACATCCTTTAAATTTTTTCTTGGTTGTGAAAGAAACTGAATATTTATGTAGTTAGAAAAATGGAATATTTGAATTTAGTGACATTTTGTGCATGGTTTTACCAAACAAAGATTAACTGAAACTAATATGGTTAAATAAACAGAGCGGGATGATGCGTTGTTTGCATTTACGTTCATTATTGTATTTACAAGTTTTTTGGTGATCTGTTCTTGCTGTTTTAGAAATTACTAAAAATAAACTAAAGAACGCTTTAGATATTTTTAAACAATTATTAAACTGAAATCTGCTTAGCTGATCATTTTTTCTTGCTAATAAATTGGTATTTATTAGTCCAAATATGACTTCCCCTTGCTCTGAGTTTACTCACCATTAAGCTCTAATTTTTCGGACTAGTTTTTAACTGAACAGACAAAGTTTGTGTTCGTCGCCGCTTTTTTCTGACCTTTTTCAAAACATCGTTCTCGTCACTTCTGTTCCCACCTCACAATTCCCTTATTTCAATGCAGGAGGAAGTAAGGGAATTCGGTTTTCTTCATTATCGGATCCAATCTTTCGTTGAGGTTCTTTTCAGTCGAATCTTGTATTTTTTAATGCCAGAAGGTCTCTCTAAAATTGTTATCGCAAGGACTTCAAAAACTTTATCTCTTATAAGGCATTTCAGAGATGATGAGATTCTCTTTCGATCTTTTAAGATGATTGGATTTCAAAATGAATGCCTCCTTATCACAATTCATCCCCTATAGTTTTTAATAGGATACTTCCAATCCTCGAATTTTTGAGAAAATTAAGTCGTGAGACTTTAGGTCGGACATATTGATTGTGAGAGTTGGATAAATACACTTATCCATTCTCAGTAATTTAGTTGTGATTGAGATGGGGAGCTGCAGTGTGCTTGTGCTTTTTCTAATTATCAATCGATTGTTAGAATTTACACCACATGTTCTTCATCAACCTTCTTTCGTGGCATGCATAAGTTTTAATGAACGCAGGAACTTTACCCTCGCTTTGACCATTGTAAATACATCTAGAATAGGACACCACAAAAGGCATTCAGTCTGGCTGTTGGATGGTATACTAAAATTGGGAACTTTCATCAACAATTAATTGGCGTTGTCATTTGTTATTCCGGCATCATCTGTTCCTCCGTCATCTTTTCCAGCGTGTTCTCGTTCCACCAGGTTCTGCGATGCTTATGTTCGAGAAGTGTGGCAATGAAATCAATAACCGAAGATTCAATAACAACAATGTTAGTGTATGTGGAGAATTACTGGGTCGTTAAAATCATGCTCACCGGCCGAACTAATTGCCTTCGTTCTCGGGCCAGGCCGAGCCGAGGCCGACCACTCTCGTTATGTGCTACGCCTCCATCTGTTCGTCCACCGCCTCTTCCTTCCTCTAATCAATCTTCTTCCGTTCTTATTCGTACGTAACCATCTTTATGGCGTGTGTCCGTTATTACAGTTTGCTCCCTTATCTTCCCACCTTCCCTCGAGGTCACGAACGATAGGTGTTCCCAGACCGCCTTCGGCGCTTCTATCGCCATAACGAAAATCTCTACTCTCTCTCCTTTCTACATCTAGTCTTCCCTCGTAAAAAAAGAAGTTTCTTCCAAGCCATATCAATTTTGCTTTTATTCCCTCAGCCTCCCCGACGTTCTTCCATCCCCGCTCTGCCCTCCCACCCCCAGCGTCTACAACACAATTTGCTCCAAAAAATCGCTTTTTGGACCAAAAACAATTTTTGTCGCGAATTTGTGATAAAATCCGTTGATTTAGAAATTGTGGGTCGTCCACGTTTTTGCGTTGATCGTGAGCGTTGCCAGTTGTGGATGTTTGTGGAGTGCCGCAATTCATTCATTAATTTATTTCCGATTCGTACTTTTTTCATGTGCGCCTTGCTCTTCACCCCATACACGCTCCCGTGGCTTTAAAAAAATCCTGATTTACCCTCCGGTTGAACGTCCTGCAGTCACATCTGCTCATTATCTCGCGATTGGTCTGGTGCCCAATTTCCATTACTGTTGCATGCAAGTGTCGCAGTAAGGAATCAGCACACGTGCTCCCAAACTTGTTTTTGAATTGGTACTTCTATTTACCTTTCCTAACATTTATAAAAAAATTGACAAGTACTCAGTTTTTGTCGGACGGAAGTAAAATGCTTGTGTCTCTATGGTGTTTAGAAATTTTATTTTGTTGTAAGAAGTCAACTATAATCTCTTCTGTACTTATGATTCAGCAAACACTTAATACCTTTTCCTATTTATTTCGTCTTTATTGATTAGTTAAAATTTTTCTGAATTTCTCAGCAAATTGAGCGCTGACCTAGGTAAGCTGTACATAACTGCAATGTACGATGGTTTGAATAATTGTTCGTGTTTTCTGCATATGGTGTATGTTCTATGATAAGCTAGTTGATAGTTCATCTTAAAATAAGAGAAGGGATAGAACTATACGAAACGATAACGCAGATTGAATCCATTTAAATTGCCCATGTTTAGTGGCTAGGATATAAAATTAATTCGCTGAAATAATTTGTATTGCTAAAATAATTTAGCAGCAGTATGATAATTTATCGAAACGTTTGTGAACCGTAAATAAAAAGAGATGAGCGGTTTTTTTGGACGTTAATGGAAATTTTTTCATGATAGCTACTATGGGTGGATCATTTTTTACCTTCCCTTTCGTGTGCTTAGTGCCATATTGCTGCAAAAAGGAAAAGCTCCAAATCTTCCGAATGCTTTTTGCCGAGCAAAAAAGGTACCAAATATTATATTTTAGTTTGATATCCATGTTATTTTTAAACAATCTTTAGTTGACGAATGGAAATTTACTGATTAGAACTTTTTAAATATACTTAATGGAATTAGTTAGCTTAGGATTCGAATTTTTGCGTATTCGAAACTTAATCTTTTTTGTGACGATACTCTTTTTTTAATATATCTGGTAAAGTCTACAATAAATAAATATTTGCGGTAAAGAGGTTGATAAAAGATAAACTGGGAGAAACTTTTTCGGTTCCAAGAGGCATGGTTGGGTCAGAGGAGGTAGAGCAGCTGTGGTGCTGTGAGGGTGAGTGGACGGCTGAGTGTCCTAGGGGAGAAGGGCTAAATGTGGAAGCGGTCTTGCCACACCTCGGCCGAGGTAAGTTCCACGCTGGTCAGAGCTCTCTCCCATGTCTCCCTCGCGTCAACCCAGCAACTCCTGACTTAGCCTTTTCTTTCGCTTTGGGATGAGCAGCTTCCGAATGAGAATAGAGGAAGTAGAAGTTCAGTGATTGGTCTCTTATAATTCTGCTGCGGTGAGCCCGTGGTAATGAGAGGAAAAATATTTCGTAGCAAACGGATTAGAACGTAGCATCTTCTCGTTATTTTCAGTCTGAGAGGGAGACACTTCTATGGTGCTCATTAAAACAATACACGAAGTGTAGGGGCCACGTGTGCAAAATTATCAAAATTTGTTACTGCAGAGAGAAAACTTTTAGAGTAAAAGTTTGTAATTTTCAAATGTATCTCACGGGAGGGAATGGGGTTTCCTTTTCTACCGCTTAGGCTCTAGTCAGTGAAACTTCAGCGATGGAAATTAGCATAATAACTATCGATGTAGGGCATATTTCATCATAAGTGTGATTTTGCTCAATTTAAAAAAAATATCATAGGCATAGTGAATCCCTAAATGAAAAAACTTTACTCCGAAAATTTAGAGGATGCAATGACGCGGTCATGATATTTTTAAATTATTTAATTAAATCTGCCTCAATTTGTTCCCATAATTTGATCTTCATCACTCATTTCTCGATTGCCAATCCCTTTTCTGTACGGGATTTCTAAATTTGAGTAGGGCAAAATTATTTGTTTGTGGGAGTCCTCCCTTTCATTTCCTTTTTGGCTAAGGGGAGAAGTGAAAAAAGGCAATCATTATTTCATTATAACTCGAAAATTGCGGTGTTTTTGATGAGGAGTTAAAAAAAACATTCGTTATAAATAACCGTGAAATGAGAGCGGTTTCTATCTTGGGTCGTGGGAAAAGAATTAATCGTGGATGCCATGAAGAATTTTTTATAAATATTCCTTCCAGCGACGCTGACTCCGGAACTCGCAGTAATGGCGTAAAAAAGGCATAACAGAGAAAAAACTATGGGTACTGAAGTGTGTATACGGAGAAATATGAATGTGAGATAGGGAGAAGAGGAGCACACACTCCGAAAGAAATGGAAGAAGTAGAACGGAATTCCGGAAGAAGAGTGCGAGAAGTGGAGGAACGAGGAGTGGAGGTTGGTGTGTTGGGAGTGCGGTCGAAGGGAAGGGATAGGGAGAAAGAAAAAGAATGGTTGGGGGAGAAAGAGCGGATGGAAAATGAGCGCGATTGAGAGAGGATGCACGTGTGGATAGAAAGCGGAGGTGGGAATTGGGGTTTTGGAGAAGTGGAATGGAGGGGATGGCGAAGAGGCGTGGGAAATGGATGTGAGTTGAAAAGAGGAAGAAAGGGGGAGTTTACGGGGAGGGGGGAGGTTGAGAGAGAGTTTTGGCAAAAGCGTAAGGAGCTGACGTCATTCGGGACAGACTGGGGAGGCGAGAGGGTGGGGGAGTGGTGTTGAGCTTTGGAGGGGGCGGCGGTGGCACGAGTTAGGGTTCGAAGAAGGGGTCGGGGGTGAAGAAAAGGGTGCCGTGGGAGGTTGGCCCTGCGAGCTATGGATTAGGGTGCAGTGTTGTTCGGAGCGATGGGGAGGGGGGTGTTAAGGGGGAAAGAGAGACCCTGGGACGGGGTTGGGGTAGGATGTGAGGGGAGCTGGGTTATTTGGGCTGTGTGGGTGGGTATATACAACTCTTTTGGCCAACCCATTCTCCCACTATCTCTCTCTCTTCGGGAAGACTTCCCTGCTCACTTCTCGAATTAATGCAGGAAGGGAGCAGGAATTGCCGTAAAAGTTTCCCGAGAAAAATATTCGGGACCAAAAGTGAGGCGAGGAAGCAACGCGCTAGGGAGAAAATACGAGAAAGGAGCAAAGACTGGTGGATATAGGGATGGTAGAAGGAAACGCCATGGTGAATAGTGAGCGTGTGGCGAAATTTTTAGGGTTTCTTAATCTAAGCCGTTAGAATCCCAGGCTTACTCGCTTTTTCTTCAGAAAAAACCAGCATTCCACGTATATCGGCTTCCATATCCGAAAATAAGTCGACTTTGGGAGTTATACATGGGTAAGCGGAGCGATTTATTACGCTGTTAACGTTCGGAGCAGTCAATTTAACAGAAGCATGCATCTTTTGTGCTTTGGATAACAAAACGTGGCGCAGTGACGTTCTCGACCAAGTTTGAGAACATTGTGTGTGTGCTAAAAATTTATCATGAAGTTGAGGTGTCCATGAAGAATGAATATATGCGAGTAGTATATCTTTTTTAACTCATTTTTTTAAAGTTAGAAGTTGTCTTAGTATAGTTTTAAACAAAGTTCCTCATCTGTGCGAGATAAGTAATAATAAACGTCGACCCCAGCAGAAACTGCGGATTAAATTTTGACCTTTTTTAGCTGATTTTATGTACTAAGTTTTACCTAAATTTTCCTCAATTACAAAATCAAATAAGCCCATTAAAGTTATTAATGAGTCCGTGGATAAAATACTGCTATTTATATTACAATAACTGAAAGTTAAAAGAATTAGGGTGCCTATGTACTTGGACACAGTGTAAACATTTAGGCGACAAGAAATGATAATTCGGTCGATAGTAATTTTTTTACTGCCTAAAATCTGTTGTAATGAAATTTTTAGTGATTCTATCTGAATTATTTATTTCAACAGAATATAATGAAAATAGGTTAGATAACATAACTGAATCACCGATTTTGTTCAAGATATTAAATAAAAAGGCTTAAAAAACGAGCGCACTGCAATTAGCTCAATTTGTTACTTGAGCAATAAGTTATGGATAGGAATAGTCAGTTCAACTTGGGTAGCATATCTATGGCCTAATTTTACCATCTCTTGGAAATAACCTGTTTGAGACTGGAGAGTGTTTTATGGACTCATTTTGGTTTTTATTGGTTAAATAAAGACGGATTGATAAATGAAAATAAGTTTGAGGGAATAATGATAGAGACTTTTGAATAATAAAAAAATGCATGAATAATATTAAGAGGGTTGTTTTCTAGCGAGTGACAAAGGAAAATAAATGAGAAACTAAATATTTTGATGAAACGTAGGTGGTACTTTTAGACCGCAGGGTGTAAATATTTAGAGAATAACAGCGGCCAATCGAGGGGATATTAAGAGAGTTCCGGAGAAAATTGATTTCATGGCAATTTCCTTGGGTAATCGTGCTTGCTAGAAGAGTAATTAAAAGAAGGCATTCCATTATGACCTAGTTTTGGCACTATTACCCTATCTTATGGCATATTTTACTTAATTGAAAAATATTTTCTCACCCACGATTTAAGTATTTCTCCAAGTCCAGTGAATAACCTGTTTTAATCATGCCCTGAAGCTTCCACTGGCTTAATTTTACTCTTAGAGTAATACGGCAGAATTACCTCTCGCCTTGTGAATTAAAAAAATGTTCTGATTCTTCTCCATTTATTTTGCCTCAGGGCTATGATAAATTTAAGTCTCAAAATGCTTCCACCCCCTTCATATCTTCGTCGGATTCTTATATGTGAGCATTATTCTCTCTCAGCAGGATTAAAAGTTTGTCTATAAGAACAACAAAATATTTTGCTGTCGACTTTAATGGTAAGAGGTTTTTTTATCGGTTATTAAGGCATAAAAACTACATTTATTCATATATAATATCAATTAGTCTTTGAAAAACTTTCATTGGTGTTTTGTCGCAAGGAAAAGTCTTTATTGGTCATTGCTATAAAATAATAGAACTCACTGCCGTGGAGTATAATTTGTATCCGTACCAACCCATTGTTCAAAATAAAATATTACGAGTATCTAATAAAAAATCACGCATTTAAATATTTTTTTATTACAAGGTTTTACTTTAAACAGCCATCCACATTTGTAAACAATTTTTCATCATGTATCACAACTTATCCTACTTATTTAATTATAAAAGGATTTGATTTTTTATCTCTAAATATAAGTAATGGAGACTGCTACAAACTTCCTAACTTTAAGAAATCCAGTTTCAAGAAATCCAATTCATTTTTATCCCTTAAATAACTGTGCACTTATATTTCGTCCTATGTGGCTTGCCACAGAACAATAAACAATTATTTTCATTATTTAAGGTGGAAAATATCAGAAATATTTGTATATATATTTGTTCATAAACGTATTTTATTTAAAGTTTCAAATTTATTTAGAATATTTTTGAAACTCGTGTTTTAAACTCATTTTAAGAATGTAAACCTTAGGTTTCTTTTTTTTACTCGGCGAATGGAACATTCCCTCTTGCCACTTTGGGGAATGTGACCATTTCACTTCCTGTCTCTTCTCACCCCTTTCCCGTTGTAACTTCTTTCCTCAATCGGCCAAGCTGTCTCCTGACGATAACTGTTTGGGTTATTGGCTTGAAGTGCTTCGTCAGCTTGAGATTGGAAGACAGACCGTGAGCGAAAGGTGGCAATTCTACTACCTCTCTTTGGTAGTTTTAGGATGGTTGTGAAGGAGAGGAGTGGATTCCGGGCGGAGTAACCGATATCGGGAGAAGTTACGAGGTGGGTTGGGAGCTGGCAGTAACCACTCATTGGGCGTCCATGGAGTGGAGGTGAGGGTAATTACTGGTGGTGTACGGCGGTGGGATTGTAAGTTTGGGCAATGGTCCTGGGAAGATGAGGTTCCCCCATGCATCCCCCTCCCCGCCCTTTTCAAAGGAGTTGGGAAAGCTCGTCTTTCCTCCTTTTCTCTTCTCCACCCGACTTCACACACAGTTCCAGCCTCCTCTCCACCGATGGGGTAGACTTTTCTCACTACTTTCTACACTTTCTCGACACCCGCCTCCTTTTCTCGATGAGGCCTTCCCCACAACCTATACTTTCTTCCTTATTCGCCCAAAGGTCCAATTTTTTTCTCTCGATTGGACAGAATGCTCACCCTCAGAATCCGCCATCGTCCTTCGGACTCAAGGTCTACGCGCTTATCGAATTTGGGAACCATTGCGTGAGAGACAAAAACGATAACCATCCTCCCTCCTAGCCCCCAAGCTATTCCACCTTCTCCGCCGAGGGAGAACAACAAAAAGGGAACGAGAGATGAATCCCATGCTGATCATTTTTGGAGAAAGTCTTATTTATTCGTTAAACCGTTTAAGTCGATGAGGTTTCTGAACCTTTCACACAATTACGGGCTTGACTGTAGAAGTTGATCTAAATTGTCCTCGTCCATAAATTCCTCTTGGGTATTACCAGTGGGTATTGCGCTTTAACCTGTAAACTAGTTTATTTTAATATCGTATTGAGTAACTAAAGTGTTGAGATATGTCAGTTACTAAGTATCGCTTAGGAAGTGAAAGAAATTTCACGGTACTGTTAACTACGTTATTGTGTTATATCCTTTCTAACCCGAAACCGTTGTGTAGATTTACGGTGTAGGAAAGGTAAGAGGTGTAGGTAAGGCATTGTGTAGGCGCAGTGTAGGTTGGGGTGCGGTAGGATACTGAAACGTTTGTTATAAATTTTAGTCCGCTTTTTTCTTATTTTTCGTTTCTGTGGTTTGTTAGTGTGACTTTAGTGTTTTTTTCCCAACACTGTTAATGGATAACTATTGCAATTGCTATTAAGGTATTAATGACATAACATTTGCCTGAAAACGTTAACTCAGGAGTATCAAAATAATCTACAATAATATTTATCCGAGATGCATTAATATTTACTCTTAATTTATTTTAAATACCTGTAATCCCGTTGATTGGTTTTGCCGGAGACTATTCGAGGGAACAAAGGGGAAGTGACGGCGGAAATAATCACAAGTTCGGCTTTCGGGTTAACGGTATGTTTATTCTATCTCAACCAAGACCCGACTGTATTTAAATGCGTATCTCTCGTCCGCTCCTCCCGCTCACCTTCCACTGACACCGGCAGTTGCACTTTTCAAACCCCCGCCCCTACCCCGCTGGTGGATGGCAGCATCCTCCCCAAAAGCAGGGGAATCTAAAATATTTGTAATTCGTGTACTATTTTTAGTGAATAATTGTAGTTTATCTCTGAGAAAATATGAGAATTCGGGCAGATATTGAAAACGGGGCGAAAATTTGATGATAATCCTAGCATCCTAGCAATCCTAGCATCAATGAAGCAATAGATTGTTAAGATATTTTTCGGGTGTCTTTTATACTCGGTTTCTTTTGTGGTTCCAGGATATTTAATATTCATTAATAAGTTATTAACTTTAGATTATGTTTTTGTTTTCTGTTTTAATTTGCAATACTAATGCAGTTTCAAATTTTTGCTGCTGTTTTAACGAAACTTCAAGCAAATTGCAATGAAAAAATTCTCTTAGTGAATCATTGCAAAGAGAAAAGTATGACTTCGGGGAATGTCAGTTCACCCAATAGTGCCAGCTAATTACAATTTCTCGTAATGATTCCAATAAAATTTATTTAAAAAATATATGTGCCAAAATATTTAAGCAAATATATGTGTGGATCATGCTGTGAAACTCATAGAAACTGTCAGCTATAATGAACCGCGCCCAGGTTATTTTGGAAGCGCACTCTTGAATTCAGTGGTTTTTTAATTCATTACACATAGTGATATAGTGGTTTTTATTAATGTCTTCCATTTGAAGTTTTCTTTATTTGAACATTTTTGGGATTTAGTTGACACTGTACAGCGACTGTTACCATATGGTGGCTTACTCATATTATGTGGTGGAGTATTTGGTCTAAATATATCCTTAAGCATAGGCAGCACATGACATCATTATTCTATTGCGTGTTGCAAAAACACAGGATATTCATATCTAACTTATAATCGCAACAAATGGATTATATAATTATAATATATGAATGCATGATGTTCGAATTCAACTGGTGACAAGTGGGATGAGGATATAATATTAGTTATTTTTTCTCTATTTAATACTTATTCACCAGCGGATGCACTTAGATAGGAGTGAAATTGGTGTCTTAGACATTCTTCTCGTGTTTACCTTTTAACTGGCAACATTTCTTCTCCTTATTAAGATTTTTGATTGGATGCAGTCGCATGAAACTCCTATAATTAATGGTCGCTCATTAGATAACGACTCCGGAGAACAATTGCATGAATAGAATTTAACGAGGCAACTTTTTATTCCGTTTATTGCGTCCGCAGAGTTAAAATTACCGAAAAAAAACTAGAAGTGACTACGACGGAGATGCTTTGTCTCCGGTCAAGGGAAAACCTCGGATGCCTATTCAACCTCAACCGCCTCCAATGCGTCGTGGACCGTCATTATTTTCCGCAAAGAGGCAGTACCCCAGGGTTTTTTTTTGAAGGAGAGTCGCATTACAGGAGACATAATAGGGAGGCTGTGAACGAATGCCTGAGGCGATGAGCGGTTGGTTTGGTTATATGGGAGGGGCTTTGGAGTGAGGTTACCAGGTGGGGTGGGTTGAGGGTTTGTTTGTGTGTGTGTGTGAGAGAAGGGGGAAACAAGGGATGCTGGAGGGTCGAAGGGGACAGATGGATGTGGGGGAGAAAGGGTGGGGCGGGGGGACGACGTTGAAGAGGAGCAGCTACCTTTATACTCACGGTTGGAATCCGAAAAAAAGTCTTTTATTTATTTTCAGTCGCTTTAGGAAAAAGGATGAGAAATCGGATTCAATCGCTGTTTTTCTTTTTATTCCTTTTGTCGGGCGAGTGTTTCCTCCTCCGTGAAACACCATTTTCCTTCTCACGACCGATCAAGTTCTTTGGTCGACCTTTTCTCTCTCTTTAGCTTTCACTGAACTATCCTCCTCTCCTCGGCTCTTCGCTCTTCTTTTTCAATCCTCAGAAGAACCTTTTATTTCTCCGTTAAAGTGAGCCGAAGACATTGTGAACGGGGCTTTAGTGAGCCCTCATTGCAATGGAAAATTTATACGCTAAAAATATACGATATAGATCTCAGATTAAGGCCCAATTTTATAGCCTGGTTATTGTTAACTAATAGATAGCAAAGCCTTTTCATGAACTTGATTTTAGCTGTGAGATCAGGTTTTGCACATTTCATCAGGCTGTCAGTTAGTTGATATAAGCATGTAGGTAGATGGTAGAATTAAATCCAGTTTTTATTCTGAGAAAATGTGTAACCAAAGATTATGAAAACCGGCCTTGTAATTTGTTAATATTATTAATGCAACTATCTCCCTGAAATGTTATCAGTATTATTGCAATGTGAAAGTGGCGATGAAATATAGTGATTGATGGAATGAAGTTTTGTGAAGAGATATTTTTGATTATTATTTGCTATTTTCGAGGATAATTCGAAATTTTGTTATTTTTGTCAGTAAGTTCGTTTTCAGCAACCGTAGGCTTTAAATGCATCAATGAATCTAGAATATTTTGAATTATTGCCCAGTCAAGGGTGGATATGTTTTATGCTATGTGAAGATCGATTCTTGTCCTTTTCTAATTCATCAAAATTGTTGCTGTAAGCGTTTGAGCGCTAAGTAATCATAATTTCGTCGGGTATATGGACATTTTAATGAATTTTGAGTTGACATGTTGTGACCTCGTCCTTTGTAGTAAACCCTCCGGCCGTTTTGAGTCAGAAACATTTTACCGTTATCTATGCTCTTCTCTGTAGGGTGGCAATGTAACTTCGGGAGACTTCGACTCTGTAATTTGGGGAGGTCTTGACGTATGGAGCTCCTCCTGATCGTCTGTTAATAACGTAGAAAAGTGCAGTGCAGTACACATATGCAAGGTTGGCATATCATGTATTCCTTTTCATCTCATTAGTCCACTATTTCAGTATTATCGCTAGCTTAGGTACTGGAGGTTAATCCTTGATTAATTCAAAAAAATATTTCATTAGCAGTAAGGATGAATTTGCACTTACCTCATGTACTAATTTACGAGAGTTTCTCTCATGTACAAGCTTTTTTCCGCGGTGCTTCTTCCAATGAAATGAAAACATTGGACAGATGAAGGCTAGAAAACCTTTTTTGCTTATTTCCCGGGTCAACTCTTTCCACTGGTGGGGTCGGGGGTCGCTTTCGAGAAGAGTGAGAGACTTAAAAAGGTGGAATGGAGGACGGGGGTGAAAGAGCAGGGGCGAGGGTGGGTTGGAAAGAGTGGGGGGGTTGGAACACCGGGAAAAGGAGATGGCAAGGGTGAAAGAGATAAGAAGTGCGGATCGCAAGAAAGCCCTGGAATATTTCTTGAGTGCAGAGAAGATGGCAGCATGAGATGAAGGTTTTAAGGACGACCGTGGAGAGAGTAAAGCGGGTAGGAGATGGTGGTGGGAGAGGATGCCGTCGATAGATTAGAGAAATTGGAGGGAAAGGAAGCGGAGGGGTTAATGTCACCTTAATCTTTCGGGGATTAAAGCGCCAAGGACTTAATCGTCATCGTCTCCGGGACCGGTATACGAAGGTACGCAAGAAGAGAGAGATGGCAGGCTGCTAAAGAGGAAGGGACTGCGTGTGTGTGCCCAAGCGTGTGTGCTCGCCTCAGGAAACCTCATTTCGCTCTTCCTTTGTTTCTCCCTTCTCCCACCCACCCTCTAGTTTTTTTTGTCGCGCGCAAACTCTCTATATTCTTGCCTCACTATCCTCTCTCTATTTTCCGCTGTCTCTATTCCTGGCGTCCGAACTGGTAGTGTGACTTGAACTATTTTATGCACGTTGAAAGGATCAGGTAGCGCAGGGGTGTGTGGGTTTGAACGCTAGGGAGACAAGAGAGAGAGAGAGGTGGTGAGAGAAGAGGATATACCTCCTAGTGAATGGGTATTAGAGGGAGAACCGCTGTCGGAAGAGACATAGCAAAGAGAGGGGTGGGTGAGGGTGCTTTGAATAATTGATGGGCGGGCTGCATAAGAAGTAGAGAGAGTGTTTGGCAGGAGAGGAAGCGAAGGGAGGAGTATGTGGGGTTGATATTTGCTAGAGGGGGTGGGGGAATACGCACACACGCGGATCGTGAAAAGTGCGGTTGGTGGTGCCGCGGAGATGGTAAAGGATCCGGGTGTGTGGGAAGGGAAAGTGGAGGGGAATGATGATGTGGTGAGACTGTGGGTGGAGCATGATAGGGTAAGAGGGAGGGCAAGAAGCGGTTGTGTGCACGCTGAGGTATTAGTGTGATGAGGATAAAATCTTTCATTCACTCGGAACTTTAAAAAATGCTAAGAAAGTTTTCTGTTCACAGGTATTTATAGGTTGAAATGGTAGAAAGTACCTACACACTTTGGTGTGTAAGTACTTTCTAAATGAAATACATGTTTCTTAATTGAATGAGCTTTGTGATTTCGTTAGTTTTTTTGTACAAAACCACGACCAATTTCAAAGCTATCGTATTATTCGTAAGAAAGATACTTTTTTGCAGTGGATAGTATGACTTATTACACTCTAAAAGTAAAAGTGTGGGAAGGTCGTAAAGAAATGTTGAAGGTGATGAGCTAAGGTGGTTAGGATAGGGAGAAACATTGTTGGGGAAGACGGTAATGCAACGGATCAATAGTAATCGTAAACCGAAAAATTGTCACGTCGAAGGGACATTTTTTTAAAAATAGACGACGGCTTCGTTGGCACGTCATTTCGAAGGTTTTGGCCCATATACTGTGGTTTAAGACAGATACCCAAGTTTTCTACGAATCGGAGCTTTCGTATACCTGTTACTATGTAAAACGTTTTCGTCAATATATGAATTGTGGATATTGACTGGTAAACGAAGCAAACAAATCGTTTGTTCACTGATAACAAAAGTTTTCTCAAGTTCTTACCCCAACTTAATCTATTTGTCTATCGTGCGTGGGCATCTAGAGAGTGACACATAATAGCGATTTAATTATAAAATTGATTCGCTTACGCATTCCAAAATTTCAGGAAGTGTTTTAGCACACAATTCAGGAAATACAAATTCTCCTGACTCAATAGTTCAGTATACTAGCCTAGGCTTACTTGAAGTGATACATAATTTGCTCCATGAATTTCCTAAAGAAATTTCATAATCCCTGCACGGTATGCCTTCCGAGGATTTCCAGAATGGACTCCTGAGTTCTCTGGACGCTCAAAATAAAGAAATTGGCATGAATGTAAGGTATTGCTGGTGACTTGCGCTGGATTAGGTTTCGTTGGATATCTCGCTACAACGTAGTAGACTGAAGTCCTCGAAAATCGAAATAAAATAAAAGCAGACAACCATACGAAGAATATCGATTTTATTGGAATACGTCAGCAGTTAAAATAACACATCTGTGTGTTTTCCAGTGATTTATTGAATCATCAGAAATAAATCAGTGAAAAATACAGTTTTTTTCCTTTAATTAAAGTTAGCGCGATTTAGTATTAGTGGCAGTTGTTAGCTCCGTCACTAACTCTATGGGCAAGTTATGTTACATGCTATGGAGAGACGCTTCACTGTTGCACTACCGGTATGCATTACATCTACCATAGGAAAAAATCACTTGAATTAAAAAATCTACTTTATAACTAGAGTAAAACATGGCAACTAGGTCGTAAAGGTGGCTCTAATGTGCCAGAAAACAGTCGTTATTATCATTGTGCTAAGGATGACCGCTGGCTCTCAACTAAAAAAAACATTAAAAATTTTTCCAGCTGTATGAAAAATTTTTTTTAACGTTTCTCTACGTTTTGCACGTTTAAAACGTTAAATTTCTTTTACGCGCCCTCCTCTGCTAGGTTATAGTAGGAACGCGTAGTTCTGGTTTAAGGCAAATGGAATTGAAATGTGGGCGAAGAGGGTTAGGTGAGGCATACGATGGGAGGCGGACAGAGTGGAGCAACCAAATGGGGGGTTTCGAGTGCGCGGTGTCGGTGGGACTCAAGTTTCTACTGCGCCCTCTTGACTCCGTTTTTTATAAGCCCTGAGAAGGTTTGCGTTTGGTTGTCCCCGAAGGAAAACCTTGATCCTCAGAATTATTTACGCCAGCTGCTCCCATATCTCAATATTATGAATCTCGGGAATAATTTGATTATTTAAAGAAAAGGATATTCACACTTTATTCCATTTACTTGAAATATAGTTTTCTAGTGACTTCCAGTGTTGAGTGATGTTTAAGTGACCGTTAAATATAAGTTTTGTTTTCAGGCCGCTAAGTGATCTTCAAGCTCGAGTTTTAGTTAAATTACTGATCCTAGGTTCAAAAAACGGCTTGCTATAGTGACATTAATCAAATGAGAGTACTATATTAGATAGAAAAAAACAAAAAGCACTAAGTTGTAGGAAACGATGAGATCTAAATGCCTGGGAATATAGTTTTCAGATCGGAATCCTAGTTTAGGAACTATAGTAAAAAAACAAAAATGGAAATTCTTCACTAAATGTTGTGTTTGAGGTCAGTGGATTCGTTCCAAAGGAACGAATCGTTCCGAAATGGCCCATCACTACGGTGAAAGAGTGAGGGCAAATTTCTTTATCAGCTTGATTTCGGAAAGTACTATTGAAAATTAGAGGTTACGCAAATTACATTGTTGGTTGTTTATAAAAGTTTTACCTGAATCTCTAGATTATACGTTAGTGATTATATGTTCCTATTTAATCTTTAGTCTTCCTTAGTCGATTTTGGTCAGTCGAGTCTCTTTTCTCTATAAACAATTCTGTTATTGGCATAACGCTTACTTAAAACCAACAGTATTTTTAAGGAGGCTTCCATGAATATCTTTTAATAAGAGCGCATATTTAGTCCAGATAAAAGAATTATATTTCATTATCTCTCTTTGGAAAAAGAGCTGATTTTAGACCAAAGGACCAAAAAAAAGTTTTTAGTCTTTCTTACCCTAGATTGAATTAGGTTTCAGTTTCGAAAGTTCTCCCTTTCGAAGAAGATGGGTCCTGACTTTCTGGACAATTACGAAGTTTATAGACATGGCATCCAGAGTTGGATAGGGCCATTTAGCTTGCGAAGTGTGGTAGGATGTGCACGAGGGGTGAGGGGAAGATGAATTTGGGTGATGACTATGGAGGGGTTGGGCGGATAGTTTGGGAATTTAGGAGGATGCGGGCTAAGGGAAGGGGATTCGGTGGGGTATCTGGTCACGGGAGTAAGTGGAAGAACGGGAAAAGTGAGACGGAAGATGTAGGGGAGCTGTAGTCTTATTTGTACCATGGAATATCACTAGTATAAGTCAATGCTTGCGAAGTCAAATGGTTTACTACTGTCAATTGAAAGATGTGGTCTAAAATGGAGTCTAAAAATAAATGAAGTTGACCTCAATTTTATAACCTCTGGCGAAAACGAAAATAAATAGATAATTTTGGTGAAAGATGATGTAATTTCATGCTGTGCAAAATTATGTCTTTGCTTTTACGTACTTAAATTTTGGACATGACTAGGATAAAATAATTCTGCGAATTGCCTTTTATTTGGGGATTGTTCTGTTTGCCAAATCCTGACGTTCTTTTGCATGAGCTAAACTGGCTTGATGCATCCACCGCAGAAGGATCCATACCTCAGATGATACGGAACCTCGGTTCATCGGGACTAGAATAATCGAGAATTTACTGTGTACACATCCAAACTGTCGACGTCTAAGCTCAATGACCGGGCACGGGTGTGCTTTGGAAGGAGCACTTAAATTGTGGTAGTGGAGAGGGGGGGGGGGTAGGGAATCAGGTCTGGGTGGGACGAAGGGACGTGGGGGTAAAGTATCGAGAGTGAAGGGTTTCGAGTTTGTGGAAAATTGAGGGCGGAGGGAGAGTTGGGATAAGGTTTAGCTGGGGAGGGAGTAGAATTTTGGAGGAATGCGGGAGAGAGAGTTAGGTCGAACGAAGTTGATGGAGTTTGGGAGCTGGGAGGACGATGCCTGCTTATTCAAAAGTTGATTGGAAGTGCTCGTAGGTCGTGGGTGGAGTGATGGGACGGCGTGGGCCGGGGGTAAGAATTGGGAGAAATGGGGTTCCGCGGAAGCTGTAAGTTTTTCGGATGATTGGTCGCTCAGATGTGGTCGGAGGGTTCCGGTTAAACGAGGTGGCCTTCGTGATACCGTAAAATGCATGGGATCATAGATTTTGAAGTTCATTGCCGAGCGAAGAAGTGCTATAGGATGTTCAACGTTTTGTTGAAAATATAGGCTCTTATGGAAAATCGTTTCGACTGTGAACCTTCAAAAGGCCGGAAGTGCAATGTTGCCAATAACAGCGGTGAAATCAACGGCCCATACTCTCAACTAAATGTGGAAAATAATATAGTAGAAATTTTTGCCAGTCATCGTTATCAGTTTTGCACTAAATAAATATTACTACTTTGGAGAGTCGTGCCCGCAATTTCTCCCTCTCGCGGGAGGATATTTTCTGATGTGCACTAAAAATAACTACAGTCTGTCGTCAACTTACGACCACGTTTGATTCCGGAAGTCCGGTCGTACGTCGATTTGGACGTAATTCGGACATTCATAATTTTTTCGTAGATTTCGATAGAATACCTTTTCTACTTACGCCATCTTGTTTCAATACGGCAGGTGTTCACATATTTTTAAAGCATTCATAACTTCGTCAGTGTTAAATCATGAAAAAACCAAATATATTGATATTTTATTCGAATTATTTTATGGTTTTTTATAATTTCTCAGAATACTGTATGCATAAATATTCAACCATTTTCTTAATTACCAATTTTTAAAACTGTTTTATTATCTTTCGTAGAAATTGTGTTGATAAAAAATTAAGAACGAAAATACAATAGAGAGAAAATCTCTGATTGACCGCTCCTGCTTTGCTGCGAATCATCGATGTCATCATCAGGACTCGACGTAGCCGTAGTTTTTCTCACGTATATGTATTTTCTTCATGTTAAATCCTTTTTTAGCTCTTCATATATTTTTCCCCCCTTCAAACCGTAGAGAATTCTTTTTCATCTCTTCCACCTTCCTTGCGTGTCCTTCAACCTCCTCCGCTATCTCGCACGAGTTTCTTTCGTCAGCCTCCTTTCCTTCCCTAACAAAATTTGTGCACGATAGATTACGATCAATGTTTGTTGAATAGTGTTTCAAACTTAAATGCTTGAATATTTTACTAATGAATGATTTCAAGCCTCTCTCGGTTACAAATTGTAGACAGTGCAGATCTTTAGGGGTCGTGCGTAAAGTACGTTACCAAATTAGGAGGGGGGGAGGGTGTCGCCTAAAAACCTACGGCCGGTTACGAGGGAGAGGGGAGGGGGGTTCACTCAAAGTATCTTAAATTTAATGTAAAAGTAAATTAAATGTGGAGAAGTCAGGGAAATATTCAGTTTAACGGAACACGTTCGTCTCTTGACTTCCAGATGCGAAGTGTAAATTCAATCTTATGTTAATTCTTAGCTTTAACAACAGTGGCGGCACTTGATGAAATTGATTGGTGGCGGCACTTGATCGATTGGTGTGAATTTTATGAAGTGCTTGTGGTGACTACTCAAAATCTTTTTTGAAGCCGGTTTTATAACCAAGCAGGACTTCATATAATTTTGCCCTATGTAACAGCGCTGGAGTGCGTCTTAATTTTTTTTAAATCTTCGACGGTGGCTCTTAGCAGTTCATTAAGTATATTTGGGGGTTGTAATTTCATTTTCCCTGTCAAGTAATCTCTGTCGACCTTAAGAGTATTGATACAGAAGAGGAACTCTTTTGGTCATAAGCCAAATCTCTATAAATTAAAATGGAAAAGTCCCTCGGCGTAGAATTTCTCGGGCCATTATAATGTTAAAAATAACTTTCAAGGGAGAGCGTTAAATATCTCGTAGTGTTGTGGAGTGGTGGCTCTCTCTCGAGGTTTGACAATCTGGCATAACGCGCTAAAGAAGGCTTACGCATAAATTGATAGGTTAGCTTTTGGCATGGTGCCAATTTATGAACATATATTTTTTTAGCTGTATTTTTAATGCATAAAATTTTCAGAAGAGTACGCTTAGCGTTATTTTATTTTAACTCTTAAAATATATTAATTTTTTTTATTATGAAAGCTTTGTATTGCAACAGAGCTGCGAAGAAATTTAGGAGTTTTTTGGTTGTTAACGTAACGATGAATTGGTAAAGAGCCGCTAGAGCAGATAATACCGGGGGACAGGTGGCGATTTGAAGTCCCATAAGCTCTTGCTGCTTCAGTTTCATTAAAAAAATTCATTGTGCCATTAGCTGTTGTATTTTTTTAAAATTGCATCCCGAATATCCCTGTGACGGCACCGTGCTTCAAATTTCGGCCACGCCCCAGTTTTCCGCGCCGCTATTGGTCGGAATCAACCGCGTCCTTGACAACGGGGCTCCCTATTGATTCGCCCTAGGCTTAAGTCGGTCGCGGGTTATGCTCCGATTGGCTCGTGTTCAACAGAGAAAAGCCACCGTCGCGCGGTTTGTTAGAACAGTTACAAGTGAGTCGTCAAAAATAAATAATCCACCAATAACCTCGCATTAAAATGGATGTGTGCAATTTTCGGTGGTGAAAAGAGTAATCCTACTGCCGGAGAATTTCGTCCTTACTGAAGTCGCTGTTTTATTGCTCAAATTTGTGATTTAAGGCCGAATGAAGTGTAGTTTTGGAGAACTCGTTCATTAAGTTTTTGGAATAAACGTTGTGTAGTGTTAGCTTATTTTCGGAAAATATGTTATTTTACTTAATTAGTATAGAAGAGTGCGATATTCCACAGACGAAAAATCATTCGCCTTGACCGGGATTCGAATCCGGATCCCTCGATTTCGCGCCGAGTGCTTTCACTAGTTCAGCTACCGAGGCGTCCTTCTCTCCTGCGGAATATTTGGTGGCTTTATAAGAACAAGGTGTTCTGGACTGCTAGACATATGATTGATCCGGACTACTAGACACCTAACTGGTTAAAGCACTCGGCGCGAAATCGAGAAGAAAAAATATATATTGTTTCCCGCAAGCTGCTTGAACATTTGCTACATATTATGTAATCTTTACTTGAGTCGGTTTAACATGGTGCTGTCAACATGCCTGGGTCAGAATCTTTTTTTAAAAGGAGCTCCTTGCAAAAGCAAAAGATATTTAGGCGAAGTTTGCGATATTTGACGATAATAGTTTGTAACATCAACCTTTAACACAATAATGTCACTAACCATTTCTTTCAGTGGATCTGCTCCGCTACGGGAAATTTAAGGTAGCCCTACTGAATATAATTATAACAGTCGTGGTTGCTATTAAAAGATCTATTTATTTTTTGTTGCCCTGACTGCACATGTGATTACACGGTATTCTACCCCACAAACATTAATTAATATTCACTCAAATAACAAAAATAAATCATTCCTCACCAACTCAGATTAACTTCCTTACATATGCTTTTCACTCATGAATCAATCACTTGCCCAACACAAAAAAACACTCAATACGGGCATAACACAACATAAATCAAATCCTTTACCATATCTGGATAATTGCTCCCTTCAAAATACCTCGCTTCAGGTGTCGTAAGTTGTATGGTATCGTCTTTATCCCCGACACCACATCCAACGATTGTTTTATTCCACTCCCGCGTCTCTCTAGCGGTAATAACCTCGGTTTTTCACGGCTCGCACCAACGCTTGGCTTCTTCCACTCCCGAGTCTCTCTAGCGGTAATAACCTCGGCTTCTCCCGGCTGCTCCTGTTGACGTCAAGGCTCGAACTTCCGGATCTCACTTCTCACGTTTCACAATATTATTAACTCCCTCCGTCTTTATTTCGCACCAATTACGTAAGGTAAACTTCTTTAACCGTATGGGCTTAGTTGGGACCGCGTTCGGTCGTGGAAATCGTACAGTGGTAATGTGAGTCCGCTCTCCAGCATTAGGACATACAGCACATGGGTTTTTGAGACAGCCCCGACGGTTAACGTATGTCGGCTTATATAGCAGATCGCTGATGCATTGTCGTCCTTCTAGAAGCTTCGCTACTGACGTACTTCCGTTTATCTGGAATGTTCTAAAAACTAGCGTGGTTCCGGTTCTTACCTGTTGTTGTAATTTTCACGTGGTCGTTAAATCCCGCCGCGTGGTGTTCAATATGGAGGAATGCGCAATAATGTAACTCTTTGAATATGAATAAATGGGTCTGAAATTGAAATATTGGCGTTCTAATTATGCAAAATTAATATAATAGAATAATCTGCGTCACCTTCTGTACAATGTGGTTGCTGGGGTTTCAAAAATATACATAAATGTTTTCTACGTGCGAGTTTGCTTATATGTGAGTACGAGTACGTTACAATTTGTAAATTTGTATCCTGATTTCATTCTTTTGTCAATTGAAATCTACAAAATATCACTTTAAAGTGTTGTTTTAATTATAAAACAGTGCGTCATAACCGGGATTATTCCAAATAAAATCAACTTCACGAAATTAGTCACGTTGTTGTGAAAAAAATCGTTTTTCCATCCATCCCACCATTTTCTGATTGGACAACTTTCCTAAGACTCAATTCATGCCTGCCGAAAATTCGGCGATGAAATACATAGAATTTGCCACGAGAAAAAATCTTTTTCTCGTGGAAATTTCTACGTATTCCCTAAGACTGACAGTTGTAGAACGCTTTATAATTTGTTTGAGTGCTTAATTACGTGTAGATTATTCCAATTTCTCCAAATTCTTCATTCCTCGTGAAGATTCACCATGTTTGTTCAAGCTGGAAAATTGAAAGAAGCGCTCATTACATCTGGGCACCTGGGAACTCAAAATCTACCCTTGGATCCCCCGGAGTTGAAAGAGCCTGTTCCAATTTCCCGAACACTACTCATCTTACTCCAGGCCCCGCGGGTGACAGATCCCAAATGTTTATTTACTTCATTAACACTATTTATTTACTCATAGTTGTCATTCTATTGGGCCTCGCGGAGGCCATTAATTTAGCTCAACATACAAACCTCCGGGTACAAACGAAACAAGTGAGCTGCGCCATTTTTTTCCCCGAAAAAGACATGGCGGTGTGTTTCTTAACTTGTCCGGTAGAGGGGGGGGGGTGGGAAAGAAGGAAAAGAAGCAAATCTTGGAAAATGGGAAGCAAGTAGGGGAGAGATGGAACGGAGAGTTGAAGGGGAAGATCCATCGGGGATGGAATTAGAGCGAAGAAGAAGTTGACCAAAGGGACTTGTCCAAATATTGATGCCGGAGACCAGGATGTTTTTCTTTTACAATGCTAACCAACCGACCCTTTTAGACTTCTCTGTTCTCCAAGGGTTGTAGAGGGAGAGAGGGAGTTGACGAGTTATATTGAGTGAGGGGAGGAAAAGGTTTGTATGCAGGAGGATAGATTGGTCGCTTTTGGAAGGAAGTAAAAAGTCTGAAAACTAAGAAGAGGTGAGTTAATTGGGTGATGGGTGACGCGAGTTATAATTATTCTTCAGCCCGTCTCCCTTCTCTTCTTGTTCTTCTATCGCTTATGTTCTGTCGCCAAAATAGAATATCTAACAGCTTACTGTCAGATCTGCCTGTGCTAATAGGTCAACTTTTTTCCCCTGAGGCGATAACATTTACTTAGTAACATGCCGACCTACTGTAAATGACGTTGAAGGGGTTGAATTTTCACTAAATATTAGCTACATATTTGATGAATTGACGACATTCATGGTTTTTAAAGAACCCAACGGAAATAAGTATTATTATTATTATTGCAGTGGTGGTGACATTCGACTGCCGAGCGACTGCGCAAGCCTTTCCTTCCTTTCTCCGCAATCGTCGACTCCGCTGTCCTCCATTCTCTCCAGTTTGTTCACCTCCCTGACGTCATCGTTTTTATTGTCATAAGCCCTTTCCACCCTTCCAGTCATCCTTAATTTTTTGTTTACCCTCCGGGAGGAAGGACTGAAATGGGAACTGCATTGCTATGCTTCCGCGCAAGTGGCGGCCGTAATATATTTGCTCGGTCGGGAACTATAGGAAGAGTTTTTATCGGTCAGAGAGCCTTGCTCGGGGATGAGATTCGAGGGTTAGATTCGTGTGAGCACGTTATTCATACGCTAGAGTGGATGATGGGGGGTGATAAGGAACGGGAGCTGTTTTGTAGACTGCAAGAAGGCGGTCTGCGACGGACGCCTGAGTGTCTATGGAGGAATAGAAAGACAGAGAGAATCGGTAGCGGAAAAGATGAGGGGGAGATCCAAATTAGTCGCGCGGTAGTTAGGATGGTGACGGTCTGAGACATTTCTCGTCGTTTTGAATTACGCTTTGTTTTGCAGCAATCTCTTGTGCAAGGGTATTCCCTGCTGATGTATTGTTTCTTCTATGGGAGAAAATAAGTCTATTAGACCTAATAAAATGATTCTCTGTCTACCTTATCCAATGTCTCTGGATGCTCAATTCAAATAGGCACTTGCCCCCGTGTCCACTCTCCTTTCATAATTTTCATATGTTGAAACAAGCATTCCACATTCTTTTCTGACCCACCCTTAGTTAAACGTATGTTTCTCGCTTGTGCTGTATTACTTCCCCAGTGCCCGCGGTCCAATGTCCACGGTCTTGGGCTGGCATTAATGCTTCACCTGACAACCGCGTTTCAGTTTCTTGTATTAGAGTAGATTGGAGTAGCAAGGTTTTTAGGAAACATTATGAACAATTAATAATGCAATGTTAAATTTCTCTCTCTGGATAATTATAACCTCGTAGCCAACGTTCAATTACCTCTCTGCGTCCTCCCCCTACCACGCTTATTTACAACTATTCCCTCAATAAAATTCTCTATTTGCTCTTTCTGTTTGATTTTCAAATCTGAATGCTGCATATTTTCTTCTTCGTTATTGTTTGTTCTAATATTTTTCGTAAATTTTTCCCCCCTGATTTTTGTCCGTATCACTTGCTATACGAATAGGGCCTATCGTATTTTTTGTTTGTATCTAAAGTTTTGAAACTCTTCGCCGAACTAGCTTCTCTCGCTATTAAAAACAGAAATCATATTGATCAAAAATCAACCTAGCTCATGTCTGATGTATGCGCAATTATCTTGTAATGGACGTGAATGGAATGAAAGAGGTAGCCGGAACTGTTAAATGATCTAGCGATAAATGGATGTGAGAATAGAGTTATAGATATTTGAAATGTGAAAATATAAGGAGGAATGGGATTGTGGGCCGTGGGTGGAGGTAAAAATTCAAGGAATCTGTTTCTCTCAAATTTTCGCCGAGGAGCTAGCTGAAGGACATCTTGAGAGAAGTGGCAAGGAATTAAATGTGTGAGGGATTCGAGGAAAAGGATGAAGGATCCCGAAAACTATAGGGAACAATTCGAGGAAGGGGATTTGGACTCAGCACTACAGTCGCATATTATGCGAATGTATTTTAGTCGTCGGTTGTCGGTGACCCTGTATTATTTATTATTTTACACGAGTGTAACTTCTATTTTTACTATATATTTCTAAAGTAACATACTGAAGTGAATGCATTTTACAAGGGTTCTTATTTTCTGGTGACTGTCTTACTCAACTAGGAAGTGGAAATAACCCTGAGGATAAATAAGTTTTTTTTTTAGCTGGAAAAGGATTAAGCAGGTACTAATTTGGGAATATTTTTTTACGTTTTGTGGAGTCATAATGCTAAATACTAATTAAGCAGAAACAAATCTTATGCGATGGAATATGGTATCATCACAAGATTTGCATGTTATTTTTCCAGTGCATCAGAATTTTGAAAATAAAGAAATGTAAAATACATAAATGCGAAAATTAAAGAGTGAACAAAAAGTAATTCTCTAAAACCTCATCACATTCAAGTACTTGTGTAACGTTTTATATCATTTGAAATTCAATAGACTTAAATTACCGGTGTTGGAAGCATAAAAGGGCAACATGAAATCATCGGTTTCCCCTCCGTTGATTGCCTAGTTTGCCTGGGAAGGACCATATGTACCATTAATTTTGAAGCTTATCTAGTAATGGCGCTATAATAATGAAAATAAAGCCAATGCTTTTACAGGGTTTCCCACGGAGAAAATTTAATTTTTACCGGATAGGCTCCGAATGTTTTGACTCAAATACTATTGCCATTTGACAAGCAATTACAAACTTGCTTATAAACCCTTTTAAGGTAAGGTTTCTAATATACTCGTAGGTTAAGAAACCTTGGAACTGTCAAATGAAATTAATTTTTAATCAGGAATGCCAGCGGATTTAATTTTGGCGAGTCTCTTGATCATCTGGTATGTTGCTATTTCGTGACAGATTTTACTGGCTTGTTATTGATCTAAAGAATTTTTCTTAGTGAAAAAAATCTATTGAGCCAGCGATTTAGAGTATCTATTGAGGAAATTTACACGCGTGAGGATCATAAGGGTTTAAACGTGGTGCGCAATCATTAAGGTTCTGGCTATGAATATCAGTGGAGTATGGAAGTTCGAATATCCGAGTATCCGTTGATGGTTTTTCCCTTGGCAAAATTTTTCTCATTTCTGCATTCCTCAGTTTGTGAATCCACTAAAGTTAATGTCGCGTCTATTCCAAGAGCATGGGTGTTATTTTAATAATAAATGATATTTTAATGGTTATAAAATTTTTATCGAAGTATTTTCATCGTATTTATGCTCATTTAGTTTGGGAAAAATTGTCGAAAATTGTGAACTTAGAAAATTGAACAGCATTCAATTCCACGGTGGGTCATTTATGTGATCAACATACACTTATCCATGATCAGTTGCAATATTTTAGCTAGCTGTTTTCAATAAGCAAAAAAAATTTATTGAGATCGCAAACTCATTGAATTCCCTTAACATTTTGCATTTGCCACTTGGTGTATAAGATTTTAAAGTTTTGTGAATTTTAAAACAAATTTATCCCCGGTTGTAACAATTTAGAGGCTCGATATTTTTCTGCGTGTAAAAAATTGCATTAAGGGTGAGTTTTGTGGCTGGAAAAGGTATGATTTACAAATAAATATTTACACTCAGAGATTTTATTTCACAAACAAAGGATATACCTTTTCTCTGATGTGATAGTTGCTAATGCCCTTGTCTTGCTATTACTTGCATCCTTTTGCTGCTAAGTTATATTTTTGGTTAATTGTTTCATTCAATTTTTTTAGGGTACTCCCTGGATAAAACTAATGGTAGGTTTTGGATGTCTCTCCTTATTTTATATGCGTTGATTTGTTTAAGAAACTATTTTTTGTTAACATGCACTTTACGCTTACTTCTTAGGGATCGCATGCAGTGGCTTTTTCTGGTCCATTACATTACCACATTACTGGAGCAGTAATCCTCTGTATTAGCATATCAGTGTAAATGTGTCACCTTTAACCTGTACTTATACGTCGATAGCATTAGAATTCTTAAAATTAATTGATCCATTACAACTATAACTTCAAAGAACTGCGGAACTGGCCGCGCAGTAACTTTAACGGAGTCACCCGCTAGTGGCCACACAATTGTTTGAAATTCACAGTGAAAAAAAATGAGAGAATGAAAAGAGAAATGAAATTCGGAGTGAAAGATGACGCCTGGATAGCAAAACTGGTAGAGCACTAGGCGCGAAATCGGGGGGTCTGGGTTCGAATCCCAGTCCAGGCTAATGAATTTTTCACTGTGAATTTCACACAATTGTGTGACAACTATAACTACTGTCCTTTTTATTATTATCACAGAGAAAAGTGTAGTTTTATGGAATGAAATTGATTCAGGGGATTACTTAGGAAATAATGACTAGCTATCTATTTTCACTAAGTTTAACACATGTCGGCAGCGGAGGCCTGCTCCACAAGTGATGGTTGTTCGCAGAAATTCTAAACCGGTCATTTTATGGTGGTTCTAAGCTGTGGGAGAGTTTCTCGGTTCCCTTTATCCCTAAATCATTGGTGAAAGTTCAACCCATCTTAGCTAAGGGTCAGCTGTCATAAATCAGGGCAAACTGCTGCTACTCAGGGCCGATTATCACAAACAACTGTGAAAGGCAATATAATGGTTGTTTGCCAAAGTTCAGCACTGGCTGCGGCCGTTCAGAGCCAGTTGCAAAAACCTAGTCTTTACGAGACTGATTTATACAATTCAAGTACCGCTCTCGAGGATATAGCTGTAATATTAAGTAAATGTGATTTAGAAAATAGCTTGGAAAGATGTGTGCAAATCGCAGTACACATTATTTATGTAAGCCCTAATAATTGCTGTTGTTACTCATGTCCTCTTGGTCGCCGAGCGCTTCCATTATTTTTTTGTTGAAATTGCTCATTGTGAAATCATTACGCTTTGCAGTTCCACGTCCAAATAAGAACTAAAGAAATTTTTAACGTTTGCTGTAATAGGATGTCGGAAATGTTGGGTAATATTATTCTTAGAGCACCTGAGTTTAGCTCGGAATGTGACAACTTCACATTCTGGTGCATGATTAAAATTTTCTTGTTGACACAAATTGGGAAGGAGAATTGGCCGACGAAGACTTTTTTTTGCGAAAAGACTAAAGTTCACGGAAAGCGTTTAGGGAAATAATGAGCGAGAGATAAGAAGGAAGCTGTGGAATGGAAGAGATAGAGAACGAGAAACGGAGAAAAAGGAGGAATAGGACGGGAACCTGAAATTATCCCCGGCAGCTTTAATAAACTTTGACCATTGCATTAAGATGAACCCTGAACGGATACGAAAGCGTAATAACAGTTTACGTGGGGTCGGAGGGAAGATTTTTGAGGGCTTCACTGAGTGAGTCGAATGAAAAGGTTAGGAGGGTAGGAGGAGGAAAGGGTGGGTGAAGATGATGGTATAAAGCTGAACGTGCGAGGAGGGTTAGGGAGAGGAGGTTGGGAGGAATGAGAAAGGAGGGATTGTGTATGGGGAGGGGTAGGGGGGAGTGCGCGGAGAAATGGTCTGAAAGGAATTAAGGAAGGTAAGGACGACTTGTCCGGAGGAAGCGGAAAGAGGAGAAAGCGAGGGAAGCATAGGGGTCAGCGGTCGCCGCCTCCGCACGTCTGGCACCGGGAAGGAATCCGCTGTTGTTTATTCTCCCTTCGCCCTCGACTGCTGGGGCACATGAATTCACACTCGTGTTATATATATTCTAACATACAAGCTTTCTCACTTGGGCGTAGACGATGTGTAGTGTTGGTCGAGCCTGGTTAATGCTTTCGATGCGAAGGGACTCTTCTGAGTTAACGATTCCAGCGACCGAGCCAAGAGCCAACTTTCCCAACTGCTCCCACACGGGTGTAACGCGTGCTAGGTTAGCCGACGGGAACTTTATTGCTTAATTAACCCGACGATTTGAAACTATGGACAATATTTTAGGGCACTTTATTTGAAGCTGTGGCACTTGAAGTTTCTGCAATTTCTGCTTTCCATTTCATTCAATCCGTATTCTACAGCTTTGCATCTTAAATTGGTCATACTTTGGCCTTTTCTCTTTTCTCCAATATACGAAGCATATTTATTTGCTTATTTATCGTCATTAACTGTTACAGTATTTGATAAAACTAAAAACTATAAATACATACACTAGTATGTATTTTCTTCCTATTGATATTAAGGTACGTAATTGCGTATGCTTCCTCTAAATTTAAAGATACTACGCTTGATGTTGGCTGTTGTATTGTTTGCGTCTTTGATGAAAGATTTCCGTCTGTTTGTGTTTTCTACTTTTATCTCATTCATTTCTCTCTTTGCGATAAACTTTGGGGCCACCGAAAATTCCTCTTATTTTCAATGTTTTATTATACCTGCGTGGCGCCACAAGAATATTAATTCGTCGTATTTTCTTTACGGAACTTCAAAGCACCGTGTAATAAAGGTTAGGATGAATGGGTTATTTGCCATAATTCATCGACACTGGTGGTGGTGGTATACCGCTATGAAGGTTCCTATATTGAAGCTATAAAATCACCTCATAGCACCCAAGGTTGCAAGGAAAGGCTGCAGGATTCGGTTCGGATCACCAACACTCTTGTTGATCCAAAATCACGGCCATCAATGGTCTTAGCACGACGGCGATATTGACCATTACCGCATCGCCGAGAGCTAGCGGTGAATTTACCGCTATGGAGGTCATTCAGGATAGTCATTAAATTTTGGCCTAATAATTCTTGTCAGGTTTTTGTAAAACACACGCAGACGTGAGGAATGTGTTAGCCTAGTAAAATAATTTCTTTTCAGCACATATAATTCTTCGGTACAGTAACAAAATTGCGATATTGCATTTATAACTAATCCTTCCAATCACAAAATTGTCCCTAAATCTCTAATAACTAAATTTTTCCATTCAACATAATACCATTAGTTTTGAATGATATTACGTCACAGCTTGTAAATTTGTTTTAATCCATATAATAATAATTTATAGCTCGGAAACTATTAAATTTTATTCGAATGTTTAGTCTGTTCTTAGGTGAACCGCCGCCTAGGGCAAGGCGCCATTTAGAAGAGCTAGGTAATCTATGACAGTAATATGGAAGTATGGTGTGATTTTAGATATCGAATGTGGGATTTTGCTTTCTTTTTACGAAATACCGCAAGAGGATTCCCATTTATCTCGCCATCCGAGAGAAAATAGAGTTATAGGAATGGAAGTGTCATTTATCGGCGTTTGAAATACCGATGAAATATCTTCCTTCGCAGCTGTAAGAATAGAACTTAGTCACTTTCCACGGAAATCTATGGTATAAACCACCAAAGAATTACGGTGACTTGTAAACACCCGTGAATGAAGCCAGTGCTTTGAAAACCCGATGAAAATTCGAAGATATGGTTGTTCATGGTATACTGATGTAACAGGCCGTAACTCATCATTTTCATAAGTTCACCTGATCGGAAGGAGAACTTGTGATAGGATGGCCTCATTCTAATGCGACGTTATGGATACACCAACTCACTAGAGGCTAGCTCGATAGTGGACCAAAAGCGAGGGGCGCATGAAACCGCAGCAGACTGGATCACAATGCCAATTGATAATTGTGTCTTGGTAATTTACGTACCGTGAAATTTCATATAAAGGCGCTGTTTGGATTATGTGGAGGAAATTCCTGTGGTTGTTCAATGCTGCTAATAAAGTCATAAATTAAAATATCCCTGCCGTCTTAGTTTGTCTGAGTGCCATCGATTGCTTTTCTTTAGAAATGCTTTCTTTTTTAATACGCTTGACCTACTTCAGCGTGCTTGTGATTGTATTTCTTATATAGCTTATAGTATGATTATAGTCCTAGGATCATCTTCCGTCAGGCAATTAATATTTTTCTATGAAAATTAACATTATCGTTACCCTACAGTAATGTCTTAATTTTCTCCTCCAAAATCACAATAGCGTTGGGAATGGAATTGCTTTTGTGAAATCCTGTCTTGTCAATGGTTGGTTGGATTTTTCTGCATAGAAGTTTTCTCCGATTGATTTTCTGCAGGGCGTGTTGGAGGTAAATCATTTAGTCTCACTAGCTGTTTTGAATAGCACATGTTTCCTTTGGTCATTTTGGGAATTTTGAATTACGCCAGTAGAGAAGCATGTTGTAAAACACATTAGTTAAAATTCGTGGAATATATTTACAGTACAGCTTCAAATCATAATGTTTATGTATCAGTTTTTCCGGCAGTAAATACCCACAATATGTTACATACGTGTTGCGTACTCCCATTACTAATTTGAGAACGTGTAAGTTTGGTTCATCCCCGCTCAGAATGTAACTACAAGCCAAAGGCACTAGCTTCTCTGGTTCCATTGAATAGGTGTACAACATTAGTTTCTGGAATGGTAATTGTTTCTTGTAGCTACGTATGAAATAATATTCAGTACAGGAAGAGATGCTATTTATAAACCGTTTAATGCTTCTTGTTATTAGTATTAAGGCTTAAAATTTTTTTAAACTTTTATATCTTCAAATATTGAACTTCCCTGCAACATTATGACTTCTGTTGTAGCAATGTTTACCCCCTTTCATATTTGAGGGGTAGACATTTTATATTATTTTATTACGGAGCAATTTGTTGAGAACATTTTCGGGTATTTTTTAAATCACGTTTTGGTGAAAGAATGTATAACTGCAGTTTATTTCCAGTATTTTGAAGTATCTGTGCTGCTTAAGTGGCGATCTTTTATTCATGCGTAAATGTAATAACGTTTCAGGAAAGTATCTTTTTTGTTACATTTTTATTTAATGGATTTGGGTGAATCGACACTTATCTATGAAGAGCCGAGCTAGATAAATTGCTTCATCAGTATTAATGGCAGGTGTAAACTTGACTGCCGTTCTCGGAAATTTTCATGCTGGTTTAACAAGAGATTTTCCTCTGGACCACTGTTCAAAAAGTGGTCGCTGAAAAAAGAATTGCATAAGCGACTGAGAAAAGAGAGGTCGAATAGCTGTTGGAAAAGAGTTAGAGGAATGAGCGGGTAGGAATGAAGGTTCTTAAGGGAATCAGGAGAGAGGGGGGTCTTAGGGGAGGTACCTAATGGGGAATCGAGCCTTTCCCCAAGAATTATGCGCTTCCTTCAAATTGGCCATTCGCGGCCAGGATGAGGTCACCCCTTCTCCTGGACCTCCTCTTCACCCTGTTAACCCCCCTTAATTTCCCTGCCCGACGTACCTTGGAAAATCCCTTTGCTTCATCTCCGCTCTGGAGCCACTTTAAATCTCCCATTAACAGCGCATGTCTCTTTTTCTTTTTGAGGCTTTTTCCCTTAGGGTTAAATAGGTCAGAATGAACTCGGCTCATTTGCCACGAGTTGTGGGCTGAAGTATAGTTTTCCCTCTTAAATTGAATAAAAGTTTTTGGAGGATGAGCTTAAGAAATGAAAGTGCTTGCTGAGTATTTAAACGACGCGCATATTGGATGGACAATCTGTGCGCATCGTTCGAGTTGGGGTGGGAGCAATCTATCAAAGCGATTAAAGTTAACTCACCGCTTATGTGATAGCCCTTTCTGCGGATGACCCGATTTAAAATGGTTTCATTATCTGCATAAAATCGAAAGCAATCACAGCTTCGGTTAATACCTCGTCCCATTTACAATTAGGTGTGTTTCAGTGCCGGCGATGAACTAAGGCTTCTCTCCCCCTTCTCTTGCAGAATGTTCGTTCCAATGAACGCCTCATTCAGAGGCTTAAAGTCTTCATCATAGATTACACTTAAGTACTCAAGCAGTTAAAATGAAGATTTCAGGATATTAGTTTTCTGAAATGAAAAGGATACCTCCATGAAGATATCAGAAGCTTGAGTTGATCACGTTTATTTGATTGAGACCTGTATTCGGTGTGAATGTCATGGAAAGTGAATGTGAATTAGTATCCATGAACAACAGTTTAAAATAATTGATGGCTTGCGCCCTTTTTGCTATGCCCCAGTTGTTATGGTCTTGGATATTTGGTGCTCCAGTTGCTGAGGCTATATCGCACCTTGTTATATAAGACCTTGACGCAAACACAGAATCAAATATTTCGCCAAGATTCGGACCCGCAATCTTTGCGGCGAGACTGTCTCGCTATCATCTATAGGTACCGTAGATTGCTTGTACTGCGTTAAAATTCATGGAAGGAGACATTCGAAAACCGACCTGAATTTTGATCTGCTTGTTGGATAATGTTTGGCGAGATTTTCTATTAAAAAGAAATTATAGCTCTTTGAAACCGAAGCTTTTTATTGATATATACTTGTCTAAAAGAAGAATTAGATGAGAAATTCATAAAAAAATCTTTCACTTTGGGCCTGTTGCATAATGCTTTAATATTTCCTTAGTTACAACTATAGTCACGGTTCTTTTGAAGGATACTTCCGCATAGCCTTGACTCTTGCAGTAATGAGCCTGTCTTTAATAGAAGGAAAGATGCAGCTACACTGTAGTCAGGTAAAATAGTTAGTAGTAGTAGTATTTTCGTTTAACGTGCTTCGACGGCTAAGGTCTTTAGCACATATTGTCTACCATTTACAGACAGAGGCAACAGCTCCTGGAGGAATCGGAGGTACACCCCTCCCAAGACCGATTGGAAACCGGTATTTCCATCGTGGCAGGCCGTTGCCCATGAAAAAAATAAATCTTTATTTTAGCTTGCCGATGTTTATATTCTGAGAGGTTTACTTCGCTGTTTCCTTACCTCGCTGTTTCACTATTCAACCTTCGGCGTTTTAGGGCATAATTTCTAGTTCCATGCGCATTGTTGTTCTGTATTATTAAAAAGCGTGCAATTCATACGAAACAGTGGCTATTTATATTAATTTTAAGATTAGGTATTTTTATTTGGAAAATATTTGAAGGAAAAAATGAGTAAGGTGGGAACTCCATAAATAACGACGAAAACTACTAAATACTACGAAAAAAATAAATCAACTATTTTTTAAGGATGGGAAAATATAGGATCGGCACCATTAAAAATATCCTTTTGCTTATAGTATCCCTCTCAGAAACTGTAAACTAGATTAATCAGAACTTATATGGCTTTTATTGCTCCTCGAAATCATAAGAAATTTAGAACTTAAAGAATTAGGTACTCATAAAAGGCCAACTTTGGTCCTGAATCATCTGATTACGGCGTAAAAAAATCTTACTTAGCGGTCAAATAGGTTTTGGATGTTGGAAGGGATATTGGAGAACAAGGTATTATAGAATTAGGAGATGCAAGAGTAAACTGACCATTGTCGTAGCTCACTGTGGGTAGGGAAGTGTGGGGAATCACCAGTTAAGAGAGGTGGAAGAGATGATACTATGTTGGCGGAACAAATTTGAGGGAGAGCTAGCGTGGAATGAGATGGATCCGGGGGCTCTTAGATCGGAAAGAGGGGAAAATATGGTACAGCTAAGTGAAGGGTTTGTGAAAATGAGGACCAGAGATTCCCGACGTATATCAAATGGGGACGCGAATGGATGCAGACTACTCCAATGGATGTAGTATTAAACCTTATAACTGTATCTCTCTGATGACGTCCAAAGTATTTAAAGAATAAGTTTTGTTCTTAAAAATCCGTAAGTGGCCATACACCTTTCTAATTTTTTATTATTTCACTTTAAAAAAGTTTTTCTATGGGAATAATAGATTCTTCACAATATTGAATATACCTACTTTGTGTAGTGTTTACCCATTTGAATTAAGCATTCTTAACATCAATAGGTGAGTGTTTAGATTGCATGGAAGATGACTCTGGGTGAAGTTAACGTTGAATGCCAAAGTGAGTGAAACTTGTGGAGCAATCTAGTTTGCATATCGGGGAAGGCATGAGGTAAGCAAAGGCCAGATGAGCGCGGTGTTGGATTACTTTGGGTGGAACATTGTGATGAGGAGGGGAATGGAGGTTCGTGTGGAGACTTAATGGGCGTCCGAGATTCAGGTTGAAGCAGGCGTGGGGGAAAATGTTTAGTGGAGTTGGGGAGAGGGATGTGAATTTTTGCGTCTCAGGAGGAAGAGTTTTTGGGATTTCCGGGCAGCCTAAATGGATGGAAAGAAATGGGACTCGACGGAAGGGGCTGGCCCATCCCCGTGGTCTGTAATCGTCTGGACCCCGGTGGGTGTGCTCGGGGCTTGGAAATTCGGATTTTCAGGGGGAAGTAAGGAGGCAGTTCGGGTTTGGCTGGACCCTCTTGGGGATGGGCGGATCTCGTCGTCCATCAGAAAGAGAGGCATGTTAGCCAAGGGGACGGGGAGGGGCTTAGGATACGGGGGTTCTAAGGGCATTGATCGGAGCCGTCGTAGTCAGGAAGAGAGAGGCCAAAGGTTAAGGAGGCAAAGGTCGGTGGGGGCACGCGACTTCATCTATACTAGGATGCTCGTTTGCGCACGCGGCAAGGGACGGAAAGTCAACCCGGGAGATGAGGAGGAGGCAAAAATACTGTAGTTGATTGGTCGGGCATTGTTTTTGGGACGATCATTGGGGAATGGTTAAAAAGGGAAGGAAGGGATCGATATTCTGAACTCCCATTAATTTCCCTCTGTATTCACTAATGTAATGACAGCACAATGAAAACATTTTTCTTCAAAAGTTTGAGCTTACGTTTCTATGGGGAATTATTAATGTGACAAAGCAATACATATTATTAGATCCATTAATCTCCTGTATATATATCCAAGAGCTGACGCCGTGACTGGAGTATTTTCTTCAAGAGTTTTAGGCTTACGCCTTGTTTTCTAGTGGGAAGTTCGAGTTGCATAAACCTTTGATTTATATCAAGCCTCTTCTACCGATCGGGTAGGTCTTGATGGATTCTTATTTCTCAGCTATTTTATCATCTCTCACCTCACTATTTCTCTCTCGCCGACTCAGCATTTTCCTGCCTTACCTCTTCCCGTTTTGCATGTTTTCTCTCTCTCTCTCTCTATCAAGTTTTCCCAGAACCCTACCTTCAATGACGGTCATCATTATACCCTTGCCTCCAGTTTCTTTGTTTGACCACTTGCGTTGTCACCTTAGCTTTTCAACAGCTTTTCTTCTTCCCCTACCATGCTAAGTACATATTCGTTTGTCTCTTATTTAGAATAGAAACTTATTAAGATTAACGATAATCGACGACGCTTAAAGAAACGGGTATTGGAGGAAATATCCTGGTAATCTGGAAGGACTCTACATTTTGTGATTATGTTGGATGAACGCCTTGTACCCTTTCACTTACCTGTAACAAGGTTGAAATTTGAAGCAGTACTGTATTCCTATACTTAAGCGTATTAATTTAACTATTATAGGGGAAGTTGGCATAAAGAATTTAAAATGGCTTTGCTTTCTGTTGAAGCAATCCTGCGAATATTTCTATCTCCATATTAACAGTTGATTTGATATTGAACATTTTCTGTAAGGATTTGAATTCATTGTCAGTGTGTTTGTTTATTGAAAATCGGATGACATGTTTGCGCTTAATGCCTCAATTTATTACCAGGGCACACTTGGCATTATTGGAAAGAATACTTTACATTCTCAATGTTTTCCAATAAAGTCCTCAGCTCAGAGAAAAACCCTTGGATATTACGTTGCGGGTGTAAGAGCGTGGATTCAATAAAAACGACGCCGTTTTTAAGCGGGAGGAGGTATGCGATTTCCATTGAATTAATTTTTGCCTTATGTGCCACGAGACGTATTGGGATATTAAAAGATATAAAAAAGAGTTGACTCCTAGATTGCGCCGTCCGTAGCGCGTCTAAATGGAACTCGCTTGCTCTTTAGAATCCATTCTCCATGTTGTCACCTGACAAACGTACCCTTTACCCCTTCCCTCTCCCTCTATCTTTGTGAAAAATAAAACAATCGAATGAGAAATGCAATAAACCAAGCGAAACGATTCCCGCCAGTCCTCTTCGGAGCTGGAGGATGGGACGGAAATCGAATCTGCAGCTACTTCTTCATTGGAGTAGAAAGAAGGAATCGTTTTGCACCCGACCCCTGTCTGAATAGGGGGAAAAGGGGAAGGGAGGCAGTGAGAGGATCAGATGGAAAAGGCCGGATGGTGGAGGAAGTGAGGTGGGGGAAGAGGTAAAGGAAGGTATGGGGGGGAAGGGAGAATTAAAAGGTGAGGAGAAAAAAGAATGCGAACCATGAGAGCTGAAGGTACTATGGGCGAAAGGGGATGCACAACAAGCAAAACGAAAGATGCTGGGAAATACGTGGTTGGTGTGGTGGATAGACCACTGGCCTCCCATCCAGAGGGGCCGGTTTCGAATCCAGGATGTGGCAGATATTATAAAATTAAATAAATAGCACTTCGTATACCACACTTTTATAAGTACGTCGACCGGTTTCGACGCTAAGCTCGCGTCATTATCAAGAAGTATACGTGGCGTAAGAGGTTAATGACGCGGACATAGCGTCAGAACCGGTCACGGTATTCAATGAAGTGTAAAATATGCGAAGTATTATACTCATGATTTTATCATGCCTCAATTCCAAATAGTGAATTCACCAACTACCACCTTCATCGGCGTAGCAACGTTGTGGATTTAAGACAGGGCAAGTACTATGGCGCCCCTTTTGAACTTTAGAATAATACTTCTAAAGTCATAAAATTTGTTATTTTCTAACTGGACATAAAGGTTTTCCGTTTAAGTTTTCAGCCTTCACAAGAAATGTTTTGCTGCGTATTTTGAGAAATACAAGCTAAAGTTTGAAGTAAAAACCTTCGGCGCATTCCGCTACGTCTTATGGAGGGCATTATACCCTATTGTTAAGCCCCTGATCACCTTAATTAGTGACATATATTTAAGTGGAATCCAGTTCCCTACCATTGTACCATGATCGAAGCAGTTCACTTGCGGTAATCTGTCCGTCGGATGGGACATCTTACTGTAGACCCGATGGTGACTATCGTTCACAGTAGTTTATTACAGACTGTGGGTTTCTGTCCACCCTTCTTCATGAAGTCGTTCCCTTTTTAACCTTCCCACCTATCCTTAGTGGCACAAATTACCTCGACTTTTAGTCTCCTCTTCCCCGACTAAAAATGCCTCGAGAGATAAGGAATAAAATGTAACGAGCGGAAGGGAGTCGCCATCCTTTATGGGATGCACTCAACTATTCCCTTACAATTCTTCGGAATTGCTTACATTCCATTACATTCGCAAAGGTTTTCTTATTTCACATCATGATTGCAATCCCTGGGAATGGAGCAGAAAATTTGGGAACTGAGCCAAGAAAGAATTGGAGTTCCCTGTAACAAAAGTCACATCGCGTTCCGAAAATGCATAGGTACTGAAGCGAGAGAAGCGTAAGGTCAAAGAATCCATTCCTTAGTCGACAATCGCTTATAAATAGAAACTTACCTGTCCATGTTCACTATCCGGACTATTTTCATTATAACTCTTTCCTCTAATTCCACATTATATAAGAGGGATAACAATTGTGAGGATTGCATTTGTTTAAAGGAATACTGATGTATGACTGTAGGCTTTCCCGGCGAGTGATGTGAATGAAGAGCTCTCGGGATTCACACTGGGCCAGATTCTCAATAGTTATGTTATGTAGAATTTCACCCGGTGTGAAACCCGAGTGGTCTCCTCAAAGGAGTACTGCCGGTAGGGAATTACTTGGGAAATGAGACGGGTTTAAATTGCGTTCATGGGAATAGTGTGGGAAGGAAATTCATTCAATAATCGTGAGAATTGCAGATGCAAAGAGGAATACAGCCTTCAGAGAATTACTTGGGAAAAGAAATGGGTCAATATTGCTTTAATGGTAATGGTGCGGGAAGAAAATACGCTCAACAAGGGGATGGATTGGTTCAATTTCTCCCGAGAAGGCGGTTAGAGAGGTAAGATAGAAGTGGGAATTTGCACTTACCCTTTCAAGCCCTGAGTTGTCGGCATTCCAAGCTATGACAGGAATTCCTAGGTATCCTGCCAGTTGAAGGAAATACTGCGCAGAAGCTGTGCTCCTCCCGTATTTCTCGTAGTTCATCAAATACAGAATTGCTGAGACGTTCACGGAGAGGAATTCTTTGCAGAGTGAGTTCAGGATGGCTACGGAATACAAAGAGAAAAAATAGATTTAAGAACTGTTTTCTACTAATATAAATTGACGTAGGTATTCTGTAGTGGGAGTTGTAAGATATAGAGAAAAGGGGAAAAATGTTGCGTCATTCCTACCAGGATTGAATGTTTTTTAGTATCTCATCCTAGTAAATTTTATTACTAAGCCTTTTAGGCCAGGATATTTATTTTCAACATGATAACAACTTTATTTCGTTCTCCCATCGGTTACGCTCTTGTTTGATAACCGGCTGTTTGACTTATTTTTACAAAATTCGAACAAAAAAATATTTATTTAAAAGATTTTCCGGCAAAAAGCTTGGAGGTCCAATTTTCGGGCTATGCACAAAACAGTATGTAACATATTATTAACGACGATCCCCACGTTTGGGCGTCATAAATGTAACATTTAAAACATCTCCAATCCCTTTAAATGATAACGGTCTCGCTTTCGATTATTATCAGATTGACAAATGTATTTAATTTCTTATATGCAAATTGCTTTCTCTCCCCTATCTAATTATGGTAAATTTCTACAATCACACAATCCCGGTGAACATTTATCATTAGTATTTAAACACTTGAAATATAACCATAAATAGAAACACTCAAAACCCGAACACTTGACATATAATAATAATAATAATAATTTTATTGCTTCCAGTCATTGCATACAGAGTACAACATTATTAGGTGAAGCAAGTTTGGTAGCCCCTAAGGTACACCTGTTTGGGGGCTACCATTAGTTAAGCCATGCAACACAAGCAAATTTAGATCAATCAAGATACAGTGAAGTACAAAAAACCTATCAAAAGAAATGCTCTGTGCAGAGAGCAACAGAAAATAGAAACTGACAACTCTCATCATACACACAAACATACATATACTCATAAGCATTACATACAAACACTCAAAAGCATACAAACACTCGTAAGCATTTATTCATACATGAGCGACAAGCGTTAACAAGTTAAACATATACAATCACTTTCTATTTAACATTAGACTTATTACATGTAAATCACAAAATAAAAGTTCGATGTTGCTAATGGTAAGTAACCAATTTTTTACTTCCCTCAAAATTTTCCCGGGGTTTTTTTCTTTTTTAATACAATCAGGAAGAAAGTTAAATATTTTTGGCTGGATATAAATAAAACATCTTTGAATCATCGTTATGTTTGGTTTGGGCAGTGATAATTCATTTTTTTACGTAAATTAGAAGAATAATCCTTTGGTAGTAGATTAGCAACATTTCCACTTCTTATGTAAAAGTTTTTTAGAACTTTATAAAAATACAAGTAGCGAATTGGCAGTAATTTAAGCTCAAGAAACAAAGGGAAAGTGTGGCAGAATCTGGTTTTCTGCATAATCGTTCGCAGAATTCTCTTTTGCAAGTACAATAATGGATATATATTTTCTTTATATGCACTTCCCCAGCATTGTATGCCGTAGGTTAATTTTGACTCTACGAGAGCAGAGTAAATAGCCTTTAGAAAGTGGAGAGGACATTTGTTGCGTAAGAAAAAAAATTTCGAGAGGTAATGCCGCAATGTCTTTGCGAGTTTGTGTACATGCAGATTCCATTTCAATTGATGATCGATAGTTATTCCTAGGTATTTATATTCTGAAACACATTCTATCGGGATACAAATTGAGCAGTTATCTTTGGGACATCCAAGGGAATGGTATACAATATTCCAATTTTCTTGGTACCTATTGCATATATCGAATATCATATATTTAGACTTAGGACTTACAGACAGTCTATTCTGATCAAACTAATTCCTGAGTAATATCAGATCTTTTTCCATTTTTCCTCTAACCATATCCCACGATTCGTCATGATGATTTAAAGCAATATCGTCTGCGTAGGCTGTAATGTTCCCGTTAAATTTTTGATGAAACAGATCGTTAATATATACCAGGAAGAGGATAGGCCCCAGCATGGAACCTTGTGGGACCCCAGCCATTATTACTTTACATTCACTATGACAGTCATTCACTCTAACAGTTTGCGATAGCAAAAATAAATAGCTTTTAAACCACTGAAGTACAATACCCCTGATTCCTGAACGACATAGTTTATCTAACAGAATATTATGGTCCAGAGTATCAAAAGCCTTTTTAATGTCAAGGAAGATGGTAGGTGTACGTTGGTTACGATTTAATCCATTAAAAACACTTTGAAAATGATGCATTAGCGCGTCTTCAGTTCCCAAGTTACTCCTAAATCCGAACTGCTGTGGGCTAATAAACTGAATTTTATGATAGAAGTTTAATATCCTTTTTTAAATTAATTTCTCTATAACTTTTGAAAATATAGAAAGGAGGGATATTGGGCGGTAATTTTCCACATTCAAGCGACTTCCTTTCTTGTAAACAGGAATGATAACAGCTTTTTTAAGTGATGAAGGAAACTCTCCTGTAGATATGCTCACATTGTACACATGTGCCATCACTGGAGCTATAATATCAATTATCCGTTTGAGGACACTGGCGGTTATCCCATCAAATCCAGGTGATTTGCTTGCAGGGAGGGACTTAACCAGCGCAATGATTTCGCCTTCAGTCTCTGGTTCTAAATATAGCGATTCACAGGTGTTACTCAATAAGTTTACATTTTTAGGAGAGTGACAGTGGGAGATATGTGTATAAGTTTCTGTATCTTATGCCGACATGAAGAAGTTATTAAATTCAGTTGCTAATATACAATCATAAATAGAAACACTCAACACCGAAACACTTGACCTATAACACCAATACAAAAATTATTACCTTTAAGCACATTGCGGACACTTGGCCCAAGATACATACTGGTTTTATGCCTACGTGTTCAACTTGTGTCCCCTTTTGTGCTGGCTCCTCTTACCATACGGTTTACTTAAAAGTTTTGAGGTTGTCCTTTCCCATTTCAATGGCGTCACTACTCTGTCTGGTCAATGATGGCAGCGTCTTCAAATGACAGTCCCTCAGCGTTTCACCTTACACTGCGTGGGTTTACTTTTTACTATCCCGGGGGCATAGCCACCGGCTCAACCCGTGTAAAGTCGACTGCCACGGGCATTCGCGATATCGCGCCTTAATACTCCTCTCCTGTCGGTATTGTTGCTGTTCTCCCTCCCCGAGAATGTTATATAACCTTCGCACTTCCGCGTCTCGAATCGCCATGTGCTCGCTTTCGCCTATTGTTAACAATAAAATTTTGCCCTCCATGCGGTCGGCAATATGGCGGATTTGCGCATATTACAAGTAATTCATTGTTTCTAAATTTTACCTATTTACATACTTAGATTTAACATTGTATTGTATTGTATTGTTCTTAGGGTGAAAATAACTGTACGATTAACGGTAACTTAAATAAGCAAGTAAAGGTTAACTACACATTGATAATGACAGAAACAAAACAGCAGTTTTCTCTTATTGGTGGAAAACTGCATGTGTTTTGTGTATGTCATTATGGAACGGTTCCACCAGGTCACACCTAAATTTGTTATATTTATATATATATATAACTTAATTACCACATGGTGTTGTAATTTATATTGTCATTATGTTCTGAAGCGTTAATTTTTATTCAAGTGGCCCCAAATTTTTCTAAAGCCTTCCTGAGAGCAGGTAGCACTGAAATGGTTAAAACAAAGCCCTTGATTATTTGTCGCCCATTTTTGCAATCAGGTGCCAATAACTAATCTATTCTTTGCCCGTCTATTGCCGAAACTAATAAGCGTCCGTCCCTTAATTTTCGAGCTTAACGAAGTGAGTGCGCGAGAGAGCCTACACTCATTCTCCATTGAGGAGGGCATCGGCTCAAACTTTGTCGTCACCCAATTCTCTGTTTGCTCCGGAGTAACGAAACTCCATTTCGCGGAGCTTGCACCCTTCCTGGCCGTGGCGTGCGAAATAATCGCATTTCAGTAAGTAATTTGTTCGCCATCGGAAATTCCACTCTCGAAGGTGTCTCCACAGAGTCGTATCTCCGAATCGATTCTTTGAGCCGAGGTGCCCTTACCCCTCCCGCCTCCCCACCTTGTCCTCCCTCTCACCCCCGTACCCATCTCGGCTATTCACCGTTCCTCCTTCTTCTAATTAGCCCTCGTCGGCCACTATTCCCTTCATCTCTCTCATTCTTCCTCCTTCCGTCTCTTTTCATTCACTCACCTGCATCACCCACCTCCTATTCACATTCCCATAATCTTTTTTCGCTTATCCCCTATTCCCTTTCCTTATTAGGACATTTCATCCCTTTTTTATTTTACCGCAGCCTCTATTTCCCTTTTCTTCTCCCCGGCGATGCTTCTCCATCCTTTTTGTTCCACTCCCGGATTTCTTATTAATTTCGTTGATCCACTGCATAATTTTTCTGGCACATTACGGTCTCTTCGATTTTGTCATATTTTTCCTGCCAACTTGCGCCGTCTTATCTACCGTGCTGTGTTATCTCTCGCCTCTTTTAATTTGCGTGAAAATATTTGTTTTCTTAAAATCTTGTTTTTTTCTCTCAATCGTCGCTAATGATGTCTGCACACCTCTCATTCCCTAATTTTCTTTAGTCTCTTTTAAAAATCCCCCCAGCATGTTATATTTCGAATAAATCTGTGCCAATGCATGACTAATAGTTGGTATATGCCGGTCGTAGATTCAAGAGGAGGGTGTAGATGACGCCTTGGCACAGGGATTGGAAGCCTGTCTTATTATATGATGTTTTATTATATGAAGAATGATACCCCGAGAATAGTTATCACGCGAAATTAGTCCAGTCCAGTGCTATACTTCATAAAAATATTTTCGGTTTACGTGTTTAGAGAATTCACCTAGGTACCGCGACAGTTCTTCCTCTATTACATGCCGTATTCACTGCATAACTATTCCGTTCAGTACGACCGATGGCGTTTATTCATTGTTTCAATATTCTTTTATGCTTTCTTGTCGTACGACTCCATTTATACTTTTAAATATATGATGTATGCTGTCCATGATATTGATATTTCCAGGTGTCCACGTCCAATATTCTTTTTTTTCTCAATTTACCTTAGTTTTACCTTATATATACCATCTGTTTCCTCCCTTCATATTTCCCAAAAAGGGGGAAAGTAGTTTCAATATTTTCTTGTATATTGTTACAAAGGTACTGAAACGTAAAATGAGATTCTGCTGCTCTGAATATTCAGCGCGACTGACTCTCATTTCTTTTCCCTCGCATCTCATTATTGGAGGCCATTTTTTCTCTCTCCTTTATTCTCTCTCCAGCTCTTCCCATATTTGTATTCCCCTTTGCTTTGGGGTTATCCCTCCTCAATTTAAGCCTTATTTTTTGTTCCCACCGCCTTTTCGTCCTCGATTTTTTTCTTTTTTTGTATTTTCTGCACATTTATTGCTTCGTGGGATTCCCGTATTCTCATTATCTCGTTCTAGTTTCCAGTTACAGTAAGAAATTTTTTGTTTCCACGAATGGGAACTTCGTTAAGTAGTATACGCCTACCTCAATGAGTCTTTGGGCAACGCTATTTCGTGAACGAACGTAACTCGCGAAGATGATTCATGGATGGGAATGTAGGTCGAGACCCCGTTAGGCAATGCTTTTCCTTAATCACCTCAGAAAGGCTTGAGAACTTAAATAACCCTTTTCATATGAGGTCCTCTTAGAATTTCGTTGGATTTGCTAATGAAAGCCAAGGCACTGATTTCCGCATTGTTTTTATTCGTGCTAATCTTACCAATCAGTCTGTGAAGTACTTATGAGTCGAAAAATGTGAGTTTTTCTAATGGACCAACGTCTTTCAGAGGTTTATTTAAAGGCCTGGAGGAATATAAATCAGTGAAATAGATTTGAAAATATATTTTTTTACAAATGAATATTTCCCAAGTTAATTTTTAGTAAAAGCACGCTAGAAGAATTATGCCTACATTGCCTGAAGATACTGGTTCGGTTTAATTAATTGATCTCTGATTCGGACCACTTAATCGAGGAAAAAAGTGTTTCAATTATTGACTATGCAAATGAGTTCCAATACATTATCTCCCACAAAATTTCCTCTGAATTCCACCTTTTGATTGCATAACTTCTGGAATTAAAGTAAATGCAATAACCGTCGTAAATGAAATTAATGTTGTGGAAAATCATATCGATGCTTTTATTCTATGCTTTTTATTTAGTAATACTCGTATGCCGGAATCAAATGAAAATTGATGTGGTATAGTGATCAGTTGTGGAATTTTATTATGCTTGGATTACGATATACATCATTTCTAGTATTATGTAGCAAATACGGCTTAATAGCGAGGTAAAAAGCCGGTGATCCTATCACCGAATGATTTTTGCTGGCCTTAGTGGCGTAGATGTACGTCCATGACTGTCAACCTGGAGATCGCGCTTTCGAATCCCGCGTGGGTGGTTTTTCACCATACAGGGCATGATTTTTGGGGTGAATTGGTGGGAGCTGTGATATTAATGTAAATTATTATTATTATTATCATCATCGGAAGTGTCAGTCCGACGTTATCGTGTGTCTTAAAATATAGAATATAATGTACCAAGTCTTATGCCGTAAAAATGTTGAATATAATGTACCAGATTGTTCTCTGCTTAGCTTAAAATTGCTTAGGTATTAATTGCCCCAATATTCAGGAACTTATCATCACCATTTATGAGATTAATCCCCGGAAATAATGAACTCTAAACGTGGCTACGGTCGTTTTTTCATATCTTTCTCTTCAGTGAAAACATCAAGGCGGCAAACAGTGAAAGCATCAAACACCTGAACAAACAGAAGTTTCAAAATCAGTAAAATAGTCTGTTGTTTCAAATGAAGTGATTTTTATGGATAATAAACATATTAGTGTTAAACTATACTCTAATATTTGAAAAAAAACACATCACTGCCGTGATGTTTGATCCCATACGTATCCGCGGTTGTAATTTTATGGCTAGTTCCAAAAGAGTTGCATGTGTAAGATCGAAACTAAAAAGAATTTTAAAACTTGTATTATCGTCCTAAAATTTATTAGAGTAACTTTAGGGAACTTAAAGAAACATTTAACCATAAGTATTAAAACTAATTTCCGCGGTACACAAGTGGCTAATGGTTGAAGGTATCAAAGCTCGTGGGATTTTTTTGGAAGTGATATCTTAACAACAAGGTGGTTATTATAGTTTCACTTCCATAATAAGGCGATTACTCAGGTGAAGGATCGAGTCTTTCGTACTCTTGACTCTCCTCTCACTCGAGGGAATTTCACCTCTCTCAAACGCCGTCGTCCTCTTCAGGAGCACAAAGCTCATCCACTACATATCATAAGTGTCTGTTTTGTTTCATCAACCCTCGACCCTCCTGAAGGAAAGGTGTTGCCAAAGAAAAGGAAGGAGAAAAAGGGCACGTGCGTTGGCAAGTATTGCGCCCCCTTTAACCTGACAACAAGTCTCAACACTTCGTCCTCTCCTCAATTAGAACTGTTTAAATAATCCTTTAAAATGGAAGGCAGTAGCACATTCACTTCGGGGTGTTCGGGATCTCCGGTTTTTCATAAAGTATGCGGTCTAGAGTGGGAATCAAGATCAGATGGGTGAATTATAAGACATTTGTCCATTTTGTTGAGATGACAAATGTTTCATGTTTTGATGTAAATTTTGATGACCGGCCTGCATTCGGACTCATCAATAAATTTTGTTACATTCATTAAAGAGTAAGTTACATGAAACTTAGCTAATCAAATGCACATGATTCCAGTTACTATTTGAACTCGTTGAGAAAAATGCTGAGAACATGTGATGATTTAAAAAATAGTTTGGCAGAGAGATTGTTGAAATAAAAAAATATAATCAAACATTAATGTTTTATAAGCGTTTATTGGTGATACGAAAACAGTTAATAGAAACTGTCTTTAAGTGAAAGTCAAACTTCTTACATTAAAGCGATCAGTATCGTATCCGTAATGTTCCTCTTGAGGTTTTCATACCAAGTGTATTTTAATTACCTAGACCCTGTATTTCCTAATGAAAGCTCGCCTTTTGCCTGCCATCAGCGTAAACAAATAGGATATCTTAAAATAAAGCAGGCAGGTTATGAGGATTTGGATAACATTTTTTACTATGTTTTTCTAACCGTAAGTTTCGGTAGGGCTTCAGGGGATTTCCCCCCCAAATAACCGTTCTCTGTGACCCTGATCATAGTTAAAAATTTTTTTGAATACATTTTTATATATATATTATTTATACAGTTGGAGTAGCTATTTTTTTGTTTACTTATTTTTAAAACTACAAACAACCTGTGGACCGCATACGACATCGAATACCCGGAGTTCAGTATCTCTTACGGCGACCCCTTTTCGCGCCCCTCTCTTCGTCACATTTTTTTTTGTTTGAGGGTGCTCGTCACCGGCGCCAAGGGGCGGCGGTGCGATTCATCGAAACGAGGAGGCGAAAGAGAAGTGAGAGGGGGGAGGGAGGGATGGGGTGGAGAGCCATCTGGTCCATCGTCCCCTTTTCTTCCCCTTTCACGCTTCGCTTGTCTTTTTTTCCGCTCATTCGACTCTCCCGTTCGCAACGTCAACGTACGTCTTACGTGCTATTTTAATGAGACAGTGAAATCTTAATTAAAGTGATTTTGGCGAATTTTTTTTCGCCCCCTCTACATCCGCAGGAGTACTACGTAAAGTTCCATGTACCTGTTCCAATTTTACACATAATTTTAACACTTTTGGTTGACATGAATGGTGATGTTATGTCCGATAAACGCGTGTTTGGTGCTATTTTGGGTTCCCATGGGTGCCAGAAAATATTGCGGATGAATGAGTAAAATTATCGAGTTTTTTCTAACAAAGCTGGTCACCGATGGAATAAACGTTTGCTCTTTGCTGTATGGCTGCCTGTAGTGACGACCGCGTAGTTTGTAGTGCTACCGACTCAGATTTTTGTCCGTTGCTTATTCAAATAGCGATGCAATGTGATCTTAGGAGTAATTAAAACCTTTGTCAGATTAATTATCTTAGATCCCCACTCTATCACGTAAAGCAAAGTAGAAATGAGAAAAGGTCCCACGGTGTAATATTTATACCATTTGGTGGTTAGCTTTACCCATTTCTCATCTGTTATTGTTTCTCCTTTATTTATTATTATGAAACTATCTTTTATTGAGTTTATGAGAAATCTGTTTTGAAAAGGAGGTAGAAAAATGACACATGAATTCATAGTAGCAGAGCTAATCCTGCTCATCGCGACGTAATAAGTAATGTATTATTACGAAGGCGTAGTTATACTAACTAAACTTGTACTATTCACTGTCTTACTTTCTGCATAGATCAGTTGACAAATCCGTTTAACATTTTCCTCTTCCTAGTCTATGTAGCTGTTTGCGTCTTAATTTATGGTTGAACTTACAATTAGTACTTAAAGACCGTAGCAAGATGTCCGTCCGTACGTAAAAATTCTCAGAAACAGTATTTTTGTTATCTATATAAATAAAAATGCAATTTTCGTATGTCTGTGCCCCATAGACTCAAAAACTACTCGACTGATTTCGCTGAAAATTTATTTCACAGTTTGTTCTTAGTAGTGCCATTAGTGTTTTGAGAATGGTTTGAATGGTTGTTCCGATATATAGCACTGTTGTTTTTAAAGTGTTAATAGAAGAATGGGTTTATTAACATTTAGACTGCCGTTTAAATGTCAATTTGCTGTTTAATATCGATAAAATTAATTGACTTAAACACAATTTTGTGAGTATTGTAAAATATTAATTTTGAGGGAGTTTTTAGAGAGTGGTTTGAATGAAATCCTATCTATAGTAAGCGCTGTTGAAATTGCATTTTACTGTTGAATATCAATATGGTTATGTGAATTAATCAAATTTCATACCATTTTGTAAGCCTATTTCGTGAAATAATAGATATTTGATATTCAGTTGTTAAATATTTATTGTGACAGTTGATTTTAGAATGTTTTATTTTTGCTATTTAATTTTTGATGCAGAAAAATGCCACCAGAACGACTAAATATTGATCGTCGCACAGATTGAGCCAAGAGAATGAGAGAAGAAAGAAAAAATGAAACAGAAGAAGAAACAGCGCAACGGAATGAACGAAATAGATTACAGTCACATTCACGAGCTACTGAATCATCACAACAACACGAAGCACAAAATTAAGCAAGTCGAGTAATTAGAGAATTAAGACAAACGTTTTCATATGCCTATCGAAATTAACAACGTGAAAACGATCGATTACGCATGCAAATGAATCGATTGCATGAATTGGTAACACTTGATTGTATTGCATTTCAGTATAATTCTGAAATCTAAATAGCTTGCATCCAGTTTTTATTGTTGAAAGTATGAATAAAGTTTGCACACCTTGCAAAGCATTAAAATTATAAAAAGAAGAACCTGGAGTATGTTGTTTGAATGGTTAAGTTAAATTTCCAGTATTGTATGTACCACCTGAGCCATTGTTCTCATTGGTTGCAGGTACTACTACACAATGGAAGCATTTTTTGAATAACATACAGAATTATAACATGGTTTCAAATGACTTAGGTAGTTTAGTGCAAAGAATGTACTAATAATGGACAATTATATGCCAACATTCAAGATTAATAGTCAAATATACCATAAAGCAGGCTCTTTGTTACCATTGCCAGATGCTTAACACAAATGTTTGCAAATTTATTTAGTTGGAAAATCAAAAATTGATGTCGAACTTCAATTGTATTTATTTTATTCATATATATACTCAAATTTAGCAATAGTGAAGCTTTTACGGGTCCGCTAGTGAATAAATTAAGTAAGAATTCCTTTCATGTCGAGACACAGTCATATGGATTTCCGAGGAAGCCCATAAACATTATTATCCGATGTTTTCCCATTCGTAGGGAATAGGTTTATACCGTCAACGGATGCAGGTGCACGAGAAAATTGAATCCTGACCCTAATCGGTTGTGCTTTTTCTTTTGTTGGACGGCGGTGAAATATCGTCAAGATTAGATGGCCTACCAGTTCGGTGGCAGCTATCAATCCATGCGCCTTCCCATCTGTCTCTTCCGTCCGCCATTCAACTAATTTTCTCTGCTCTTTCTCCTTACACTTGACGCATGTTTTTCAATACATTTCTCGATACGACTTTGCGATAGTACATACGATGTCAATTTGGCATCGCGAAATACGCGGTGTAATGTATCAGATGACATCGTTTGGTATATTATGTCGTCTGATAAATAATGATAATTACGTCTTTATTGGAGCGAGTATAATTCTTTTTAGTCCTTTTTTACAATTAACTCTTGACGTATTACAAGTATGCCCATGCTCTGAATCTAGAAAAACCCACTCAGGTGGGGCTCGAACCCGCGGCCTCGAGCGAGGGCTGAGGGTTACATGATTACGCATATTTGAGTATTTCGTCGCAGATTGCTGAATATCCCATTGCGCCACTTATTGTATGACACTGCATGACCATCATCACCAGCATTCATCGATCCGATGATTGTATTGCTCCTGCACTCAGTTCTCTTTTAACTCAGAGGTTTATTTCCTTCATATTTCTTAATTTTGAGTATCACATACCTTACTTCCTTGGCCATTGAAACCTCATCATTCAGGTTTTTGGCCTCACCAACAGTGCCTCACCGTTCTGTTCTATTCTCTGCCGCTCTGAGTGTAGTCCCTAGTCTATCGATGTCCTTTTCAACCAGGTCTGTCCACCTTATTCTAGGCCTGCCGGGTGGTCTTCTGCCTTCATGGTTTCCCAGGTAGACACTCTTGATTATAGCAGTTTCTTCTCTCCTCCATACATGTCCTGCCCATCCTAATCTACGGCTCTTAGCCATTGCCACTATATCTGGGTATGTATAGATGCCCCTTTACTCTTTATTCTTCCCAATTCTCCATCCATCTTGGTCTTAAATTACGCCAAAAAGTTCCCTCAATATTTTATTTAAAAAACAGTTAAATTTTACTCAGAGTCTTTCGTTAATATCCACGCTTCCGATCCATCTAGTAGTACTGGGATGATTATTGAATGGTAAATATTTATCTTGGTTTTTCTAGAGAGGCATTTAGATGTATTTTTTCTAAAGACCAATGTGTCCTTGAAGCTGCGGCTAACCTATTCTTGATTTCATTCTCCTCTCTATTGTCATTTGTGATGAGTACTCCCAGATATTTAAATTGAGTATCGCATGTTACATGATATCATAAAGTATCGTATATCTCGTGTCATCACATTTTAAACGTCATAGCGTTGCATTGCGTATCGCATGCTATTCCTTTGGGTCAATTCTCGAATGTCATTATCATTATTGTATGAATAAATGACAAACGTGATGAATTATTATGACTTTGTACTATTTTCACACTTATTTAGTGGCCAACCAAGGTTTCAGCACATTAGTGTCATTACCACGGTTATCTTTTGATATTGATTTGTATGTATTATTACATTACTAATGACATTAATATGCTGAAACTATGATCAGCCAAAAAAATAAGTGTAAAAATAGTACATACTAAGTTATAGGAGTTCATTTTGAACGTTAGAAAGTTTCACGAAGTGATACCTCAAGCTACTCAAATTTGAAAATAACAATGTTGTCGCATGGTTTCGTTGGTACATTTATTGTTGAGTTGTCACATCATGTCCGTATGTGATAATTAAAGCATGAAAAATATGAATTGGTGGTGTAGCATGCGATATTTCAACGAAACGGAGCAATAATATTTTATTTTTGCATGTGATAATACTCACTTTATTTCGGGAATCGACCCCCAGTGGGTACATCGCATATCGTATGATGTTGCGCCACATCCCCTAGCCTGGGCAATCCGTAGTACAATACGAGATGTCTGTGGCGAAATTCCATGCATCGCAATATCGCACTGCTCAACTTCTCGTCCCCTGAGCCAGCCGAATCGTTCTTCCTTTCTCTTCCTTCTTCATTTCTTTTCTCCCATTTTGTCGTCTCCCTACTACATATTCTCGTCGTCACTACCGTGCACACATCTGCTGGCGTGGCTTACGCCCTAAACCAACCCCACTTGCCTTCTCTTCTCTTCTACCTCCTGCCACGAAGTCTTTCACTCCCGCGCGTTCGCCAACCGCTTAATACTGCGCTACCATTTCCCCCGGCCCCTTATCCCTGTTGTTTTCTCATTTTTTCTTCCTCTCAAGACCCCTGCAGACATTACTTTCCTCGGTTTTACTCCACGACCGCCGCACACTTCGGTGTGGAGGAGAAATGAATGCACGCAAGTGGAGCTACGGCAATATTCTGTCTCTACTTTCATCTCTCTTTTTCCCAGCCTCTCCGGTGAATAGCTTGGGGGGGGGGGTCTTTTCTGCTGTCTTGTTATATTCTTCACCTCGTTTCACCAGACTCACCCCCCCAATTTCTCTATATAATTCACTCATTCTCCTCCATCCTACCGCCCTCAACTACCCTTCCGCCATTCGTGCGTTTATTTTCCTCCTTTAACAGTTTTCCTCTCCTTCACTTCCGCCTTTTCCTTCCTGCACACGTCCATTCTTTCCATAAATGACCCCGCCGCTTCCAAATGAGCCAATATAAAAGAAAATATGCGAGAAGGGGAGAAGGGCGGGGGGGAGGTGTAATCCAAATCGTTAATAACTACTAGACCCGGGGTGGCGAAACCACTTTCGTTTTTTCGTATTTTTTATCTTCTACCTCCCTACCTCTAGCTTATCTCGCAGTATTTTGAATCTCTAAATTTGGACAATAATTCCCTACGGGGGATGGTGGTGGAGGAGAGGAAGGGGTGAATCTGAAATCCATAATTTTCATCCCCGGGAGGGAAAAGAATGAGTTATGGGGAGAGCGTGTTCATATGAAGGCCTGGGGAATAAAGAAATATGGTCTCGCGGGGCGGGCGGGTGGACGGGCATGGGAGGTTGGTGGGGCGCGCTTTTCACTTTTTTTCGAACGTGAGAGCGCTCCCCGACTGTTTTTTCCCGCTCACCCTTTCTTTCGCCCGGGTCCTCCCGTTTCCACCCCTCACCCAACTAACACACACACATACACGTGCATAGGTGCGGGCGCAGCAGTTTCTGTTCGTTTTTTTTTTTTACTGGGCCGACTCACCTCGCTTCCTAAACCTCTCCACCAGGTGCCTACCGTAACGCTGGCCCATTCTCCCGACCATCTTTCGCCTCTTCATTCGGATTTCCTTTCCTTTTTGCCTTCCCATCTTCTTTTCCCTTTGATCTACCCCGTGCTCACATATTCTCTATTCAATGTCATTCGGTCGATGGTTGATTACGTGGGAGGGACGACTAAAAGCTGAGGTTATTCGCGCCTGGAAGAACAGATACCGACCTTAAATGCGAGTTACGTCGACTAAATTTAGTTATATCAATGGGATAGTTAGTATAATTAAGTTTGTAGCGGTGTCCGTCAGTCCAGTCGGTTTTATTGTGTTTTCTCGCGGTGGTTGAGAGCTCTGGAGGTGGAGAAAAGTGCGTTCAATACAGTACGTGTCCGCACAAAACATATTAGTAGTTTTAAATTGTTAGGTAGCAAATTTTGGGGTTGTTTTTACCCCAATATTGTTAACATTGACTCCCATAAGAAAAGCATTGAATTCGGTGCAAGTGTTTCTTCATTTGCTTTTTAAAATACTTGCACTCAAGTTATTGAATGGAGATTTGCATCATCGAACGCATAAAAGAATGTAGTATTTAATTCTTTCATTCAATTTTCTCATACGCTTCGTTTTTGTCCAGGTACTGCGTTTTTATGTCGAAATTCATCAATTTTTCTTCCTTTTCAACAATAGATATTTCCTTGGCAACCGGGCTTGATAACCCATTTAAAATCGATTTTATGAATTATTATTCAGTCCTGCAGCCTTTAAAGACCAGGTTCAGTGACTAATTTGATTGTTGTAGTCAAACGACTACAGTTCCCCGTTCGCCTTGCCTTCTCAATGACATCAACAAGGGTCGATCATTTCAAGTGCGTGGATTAAATATGGAAAATCCATGCTTTTCGCGTGGTCAATTATATGTTGCATGCTCACGAGTGGGACAGATCAGTAATCCCAAATTCAACACCAGCTGATGAACACAACGCTTGCCTCAAAGCGTCGCATCTTTGGAGACTTGTACAGAAACTCACGTTAACGACCAATATGCGCGTCAATCAGCGCAATGTGTCAACCATATTTTCAAAACAGCTGTTGGACATCGGTAATGGAAAAGTACCAGTTGATGCCGACACAAAAAATATTTCAATTCCATTGAACTTTTATATCATTGTTCCATCGATTAACAATCAATTCAGAAAGTTTTTCCACAAGTTGTCATCAATTTCAAAAATCACCGATGGCTTTGCGAACGCGCTATTTTGGTAGCAAAAACACCGACGTCAATGCAATCAACTACGCCATCCACGAACGAATTTCGGGCGATTCTGTCACCTACAATTCGATTGATAGCGTCATGAATGTGGACGAGATTTTTAACTGTCCAATTGAGTTTTTAAATTCGTTGGATCTTTCTGGTGTACCAAAGCACAAATTGTCTCTCAAACTCGGCGCACCAATAATTATTTTGCGCAACATTAATGCAACACGAATGTGCAATGGAAGCAGGCTCACTGTCAAAACCACTGATACCAAACGTCATCGAAGCGACAATTCTGAGTAGCAATTCAAAAGGAGATGCTCTTTTTCCACGTATTCCCATCATTCCCACCGACATGCCATTTGATTTCTAATGACTACAGTTCCCCGTTCGCCTTGCATTCTCAATGACAATCAACAATGCTCAAGGTAAATCGCTATAAGTGTGTAGGTTAAATCTGGAAAATCCATGCTTTTCACACGGTCAATTATATGTTGTATGCTCATGAGTGGGACAGCCGAAAATGTAATTTGTTTTTGCAGAGGGAGGTAGGATCAAACAAATTGTATATCCGAAAGCACTCGAATAAATTTTTCAACTCTATTTTATTATACAAAATATGATTTTCTTTCATTTATGTTGAACATGTAAATGTGTCTGCTTTGTATATGTGTGCCTACTTAAGAAGAAAAAGAGGCATTGCAACGCATGCCGGCCCCGCCGGCGATCGCGCCTCAAGTTCGCGCCACCATATTTCTTTCTCAAGTTTGCATGGGATGGGAAGGCTTAAAACAATGCAATTGTTGTTTTGGGGAAGAAAAATTATTCTGAATGTTGTTTTCATTTTTGGGAAACATATACACTCATTTAGCCACATTTCCCACTGCTTCCACTTAAGTAGTGCAAAAAAAGAAAAAAACCAAGTTCACTTCAAGAGCACACCAGACAGAGACTACCTGCAAAGCAGGCAGTAGGCCTGCTAGTATTATAGTTAAAAATGACATAAATGAACGTTTGGCTTCCAACCTTTATTTTAATAAACAGCAGAACTTATTGTATATTTTTAACGTTGTTAAGAATAGTCCACTGGTATTTTCTATGACTTGGGTAAAATATTCCGTGAAGTCGAGTTGTTTGAACCTCTATATTTCCCCGATTGAAAACAAATGATAAATGCTGCTGATTCAAGTAGGACCGACGAGTAAAAGTACCCACTGGTCCAAAAACACGGTTACTTTAGGATTAGGTTAACAGTTCTGCAAGGGAAGAATGCTTTGGGGAATAGAGCGAGGTGGAGTGAAACTCGGTGTCGGCACTAGCCTACTCTTAATGAAAAGCGCCAATATGACCTTAGTTTAACGCCACAAATAAATGAACTATGCTTATTTCCGCTGATTAATTCATCCCCGACCTATTACTGATTATGCCGCCTATATCATGCAATCGGTCGCGCATTACATTTATCAGTGAACATGTACACAGTTTACTTATTTTGGCAGTGAATTTTCGCAAAGTTGAACTAGAAACACGTTTCATCTTACTTTGACCTCCCATTCAATGGACGGAGTACTGCCTTTTGAAGTTCCCGCCACATAGCACTTGAGTAAGAATCGGGATTTCACTGAACATGCCACTTGTAATGGAAATTGATTCGTATTATATTTTCTAATTGGATGCGCCGAAGACTCAGGCCATTTAGTTCCACCGTAGAGTAATTATTTATACTCACTCTATGGTTCCACGTATGGCCAAACAATGTAGGTATTTGGCACAGGCAAATAATGGTAAAAATTCAGTTTCTTTTAAAAGCATAATTTACTGTTGCTGTTATCTTATCATCACAGGGCTCAGGAGCTATGCTTCTTATTATGTTTAGAATGTTAAAAACTTATCAGCATTCACATGTTCTTACAGGAGATACCGCACACATAGATGTAAGTTGCGCCCATTACTCTGAGGTAAAATCTTTTCGCCAGTAAAGCGTTAAAAGTGTAACTCGTATTTTACCCTTGAAGAGGCTCCTATCTTCCTCGATCTTCTCTTATATTTCGCATCCATTTATTGTGGACTTTTTTTTCCTCTTCCTCAAATGTTTTTCCTCAAATTCAAGTTTGTTCTTTTTCTACCGAGTTCCGTTTACAGCGTAGGATTTTTGCGGGAAAAAACCCGTTTCTACTACTTATCTCTTTACCCTTATCCTCCATTTTGTACCCGTGGCTAGGTCACATTCCTCCAATCTATTTCTGCTTACGCTTTTTTTTATTCGGGTTTTTCGCAGGAAGGCTCTTACACGTCTTTTAGGGTGTTGAGGATAGATAAAACTTGCACGGAAGGCGTCAATCAGGACTTACTCAGATGTTGAGGGTTCGATAAAATGGGAATACTGAGGGACGTGAATCGCCAAGACGGACTTGAAGAATGTACTACATCTGGTCTTTAGGCTCTGCGTATCTGGATACATTTGATAAATATATTTCACATGCCTCTAGCGCCAGCTGGCACGGTGGATAGAATTTCTACCTTAATATTCTGAGCGCGAGTTGTCTGGACGCCGCTATTGTGTTTATTAGTTTTGCAGTGGTTGTTAAAATTCTTCGTTTCTACTAGATATGAATGATTTAGTTACTTTGCTGCTATTATATATATTTATGTATTTTTATTTATGCATTTCCTTTCTCAGTTGTACTCTTTTCTTAAATTCCAAAGTTTTTTTAAAATTTCATATTTGTAGGTTTGAAGTGAACTCTGTAGTATGAAATTAAAATGAAATAAATCCCTATGAATATTTTACCGTGAAGATTTTATGCAGATTTTGTACACAAAATATCTTTTCTTTGACTCAGGACTGTTAAATATGTGTTAGCAAAAACATTTATGTGATGCCATCAGTCGCGGTTTATGCTATTAAGTATTGCGTGGATGCATTCTTGCTTTTGCTTTTCGTGACCATGATTGTATTTTTTTTTTAAATATTGACTATCTTGAAGGTGAAGACCTAAAGAATGGGAACGTTAACGCATTTTAGTTGGCAACACTATTTCCCTTTAATACTATGCCTTATTTTCTTTTCCTACTGCGACAATTTCGGTCCCTTGTTCCGTTTCTTCTGAAGAGAAGCTCCTTTGTTGTAGTAGCTCCTAAAGACGCTTTAAAGGGCTCTGAGGTTGGCTGTGAGAGGCAAGCAAAGGCTCTCTTATCACGGGGAAACGGTTTGTGGGAGACGTTTTTACCGAAGAATGAAAGTATAGGTGGGTTGAGATATGGATAAGGGCTGTGGAGTCAAGGACAAGAAATTGGGTTTGGAGTGACGTTTTCTTTTAATGTATTCGGATTTTTGTAAGTGGAAAAACATTCACCAGAAAAATAAAAGGTGTAGTGGTGTTTTTTTTTATTTTATCACATGCTTGCTGTATTTTTCTCTCTTGCCTCCGATAATTTTCGTTCTCGCTAATGCCCTTGAAATATTGCCACCCGCCTTAATTTGCCTGGAAACGATTGCATGATTAAAAACGTGTTTGCCAGCCAAGATTCTGTCTTGAGAAAGGAGGAACTTTGAACAAAAGGTAAAAATATATGAATCCTCGAAGATTTTGTTGTTTCGAGTCACTGTCTCGAGGTGAAATGAAGATACTGAGAGAAATACGCAAGAATGTGCCTCTCTTACGATTCGTAATGCTGCAGCGCATTTTTTTTTTTTTTTTTTTTTTTTTTCAATTTTAACCTTACATCGAGAAAATGAATCTAGTTTTTAATTTTTATTTGCTTTTTCATATTTTGTGTTACTTTGTACTTTCTATAAAACTTAGATTGATAAAAGCTTCAGTCTGCATCTATTTGTTAATCATCGTCGAAACTCATTAATTCGCATTTCTGCTCTTACTAGAGCTTATTTTTTTTGTTTAAAATATCATTTATGTGTTTTTAACATTCCAGGAAGATTTTTCACCTGAATTATTCAAGCATGAAATTATGATTAACGTTGATGAGCCACCTATGGCCTGCGCAATTCTAATTAATTTTTTGTCAGGTTATCTTTTCAACCTGCCTTAACCACTCCAACATTATTTCACGATACAATGAATTTTTAAAAAACTGGCTCCACATCAGGTACAAACATTCTTTTTTGCTTAAAATTAGCTTAAACTGCTGACAAAAGCTATGATTGCTAGATAGGCGTAGATAATGGCCATTACTTAGGTGAAGTAAACCTGAGGGTAGGCATAAGAGTAAAGAAGATGTGTGATATGAGGACATTTCATCGTTCGTTAGGTACTATGCAGTCTCCAATGCATTGGACTGTGAGTAAAGCCTAGTCCACGATTATTCGTCAACTTCAATTGTCAAGCGTCCAACGGTAGTTTCTTCACTCAAATCTTCAATGGAGTCAATGATTGGGCGTCAAAGGTCGTCGCTTCGGGCGGTTTCGCCCTTGTTCGTAAGTGATCGCCCTACTGCCCATTAGGTTGACAAACTATCCGCATTCCACTGTTTGTGTTTGCATACGCATGAAACGACGTGGGCCTATTTCTCAAAGCTACAAGTCCAAAAGTTAAAAGTCTATTATCTTTTAACTTGTGAAATTCTGTTTATCATACGTACAAGTCCACTTATTACAAGTCCACAAGTTACAAGTCCATTTCACAAGTTACAAGTGTTTATTAACCAATGTTTTCATGGTTACGAAACATTCTGTTTCTCATTCTGACTTTTTACAAGTAGTTGTAACTTGCAAGGAAATTTGTAGTCTTCCGATGTGAGTAAATCGGAAAGAATAACTGGGAAAACAAATGAAAAAGGACTACGATCTCCTTTTCTCAACCAATACCAAAGGCTATAGCGACGAATAAGGTCTCAGTAGATATGATTTTTTACCGACATTGACAAAACATGCTCATGCAGTTTATGTTAAAGGTACTGCAGTTAATGTTAAAACACATTGTTTGTTTATAATTTCAGTTAAAGGAAAAATCTTTTAGACTAAAGCGTAACGAAACAAGAACACCCCCACGGAGACTTTTAAAAATAAAAAATGAAGAAGAAAGTTTATTTATTGCCGACAGGTGACATTTATGTTGCTTTTAATCGTGCAATTTTTAAACGATCTCATTTGATAATGAATAAATAATTTTGAGGAAGATAGATCGTTGAATATGCGAAAGTTTCGCACGAGTTTACTAGTATTATTTATTACTATTTAACAATATACTTTTCATGTCACGCCATTAGTTTATACATTGAGAGTTAAACATACAGAGCATACGTTTCTCTACTAAAATGACATATCGCTATGAAATATTCAGCCTTGAAGATACAAGGGAAGACTGCGTACGTGGATCAGCCTTTTTTAAAGCAGTGATTTTTGTGTGATGCAGGAAGATGCAATTGCTTTTGCTAGGGAATAAATAAGTAAATGTAGATTTTTGTAGATAATATTAAATGCGATGGTGGGTGGCGTAACATGGTGGAACTCCTTCATGATTCACAAAGGGTAAGAAAAAGACTTTGCTGTTCCACAAAATAAAATATATTTGCGACCGGTTTCGATACGGCGTATCATCATCTGGCTGATCATCACCAGATGATGATACGCCGTATCGAAACCGGTCGCAAATATATTTTATTTTGTGGAACAGCAAAGTCTTTTTCTTACCCTTTGTGAATCAAGTAGATAATATTGTTTTCTCATTTGTAAATATATTGGTACTGAGGGTATTGGAAGGATTAAACTAAGTCCCGCACGGTCCGTCAGTTATTTACTAACCCTGATCGTAGTTTCTCTCGCATTTTTGTTATTCCAAGATTATTTAAGTTAGTTTCCTATGTTAAGTTAGTTACCTTGGAAATTCTAAAGCAGAATGTAATTGTTCGATGATTTTATCTCTTAAGAATTATGAAAATGCAGGTAAAAGAAGCAGCTGGTGTTGTTGTGTGTTAGATTAGAGAGTTTATACAGGATTTTTGTTTGAAGGCTTTCGCAGCTTTTCTTATCTATGTAGGATGATGCTTTCGGGCAATGCTGCGTTTTGTTCATTATGAAAATATCAACGTTTCGCTTCTCTTACTGGAAGCGTCATCGGGAGAATGAGCGTTTACCGGCTTTAGTTCGCTCTTATCGATGTACGTTGTCTCGCATCGATGTCTATTGCACCATTGTTGGGCCGATTTGAATATTTTTCGGAAGACGTTAGCCGTTGGGTTTTGCAGATGATTCGTCTTCTGGGATATTTTAAAGTAAATTTTGATTAAAAATACCGTTTATCTTGCATTCATGCATTTATAGACACTATGCAACGTGGGACTGACTCTTGGTAATAGAATGTGGCTGGAGATACTCGCGAATAATACAGAAAGATTCAAATAATAGCTAAATATGGACTGGACGTCCGCCATTTTCGCTTGTAAATTATTTCAGAGCCTTCGTCTGTGGGGCGAGCCCTGTCATGCGCATCCGCAACTTCAGACGCCAAAATTGAACCTTGGCGACTGAAGATCACCTCTGATGCATCGCTTTGGAGCTACCGCTATCGTGGACGCTTGCATTTAAATGCATGCGTTGAACTTTGACGCTTGATGCAATCGTGGATCGGGCATAAAGATTGAAAGTTGTGTGTGGACAGTAGGCTATTTCGGATATGACATAAAAAGATTTACTGAGTCAGAGAAAATATTTCTGGTCAAAATATCACCCATTCTATGGAAACCTTTGCTAGAGGGCACCGATCGATCTGTTTCTATTTAATTTGAAACCCGATCGTTACATATTTGCCCGATCATGACAAAAAATCGTGAGGAGGCAAGGATTATCATCTCAAACTCGTATACTAAACTTGTTCATCATAATTACGCATCCATGATTACAAAAATCTACCGAAGGTGCTTGAAGTCAGTGACCAGCCACGAGTTTTGTGGGAAGGGGTTGTTTTATGAAAAAACAGTGGCACGGAAAAACACTTAAAGCTGTTGTATTGGTTGAGCCAATGGTGCTACTTTATTAGAGCCAAGATCTTCCAAACTCGTATGAATTATAGACTAAGTTATCTCCAGCAAACTTCCCGACCCAAATAGCTACTCTCAAAATATGAAAATTTGTGGCGAGCCACCGAAGATATAATTAAAGTTGTTCGATATATTCATTGGATTCATTCTCCGTCGGTCGTAATCAACGGTTTGCCGACCTTTATCTCTGATCAAAGACTGAGCAGCTCAATGATATGATAAAGTATCAAGCTGCTTATAAAATTGCAAACCCAGAACTTCTGGAATTTTAAACCACTATAATTGTAGTAAATAATGTACCTACACATAGTTTAATGATCGGTACGATATTTGCGTAAGCAATAATAAGCACTTCTGTGCTTCATAAGTAAAAATATATAAAACTGGATTGGAAGAGATATATAATTGGGCAATATCATTTAAATTTGAGTGGAAAATAAAGGTGAAGGTTCCTGTTTTACTGAAAAACTGAGGCGATTCAGAATATATAATCATTTTTACGTACCTATAAGACCAGGCAAACAATACTCTGCGGATTAAAATGCAGAATAAGATTACATGATAAAAAAGAGTTACAATGAATAGCTACTATGTAATACAGCTGTAATGGACGCTGCAGTACGCGCCTTGACTCATCTGTGACTAAGGGTTGCTTGAAGTCTTCTTCGGGTAATGGATCGATCAATGAGAGGAAACACTTGGCGCAAAAGACGGCGTGGAAGTGATCTGAGAAAAGGAGAATGATTGATTGAGGCTCGTCTTTCCTGTGGAAGAAAGAAAATATCCCTTTCTCCTTTTAGGCATTTCTCATCCTAACTGCCGTAGCGAAGGAAATATGGCGGCCTTTAGCGGGAACAAATTGCTAAATTTTTAATTCGTTCGAGCGATTCGGAGGATAATATATTTTGGATAGAAAAAATCCAACAATTAATATTCTCTCCGTTTTTATTGAAACTTTGTCGAGATATTGCAGAAAAGACATGCTCAATGTATCTTACTGAAATAAAGTGCTATTTTAGAGTTCGTTTAACTTTATTTCTTCCTACTATTTCAGAATTTCTTGTAATTGTTTTTACTTTATATATAGTCACTTGAGGGATACCGCTATGCATGGTCCTTGGAAGGAATTATACTAAATCGATGTTATCCGTGCTATCTACTCATTGAATGTGTTCTTGGTGATTTAAAATAAAGGCACGATAGCTCCCTTTTAGAGTATTTCAATACCAGCACATAAGAGATGTGGACTGTAAATCTTAAGGTGAGGCGAGATCGGGACGCCAGTAGTCCGCTTTCCAGAGATAGAGTGAGAGAACGCGGGCCCACCGCCAGAGCCGAGTGATTGGTCGCGAGAGTTGCGCGAAAGTAGATGCGCAGTGGCAAATGCCACCCACCTAGTGGCAGTTTTGGAATTTAAGTAGCGCGACAGTGTAAAAGCTCGAACAGAATGCTTACGAACTCTCCCTAAACGTTGAAGTAATACTTTGTTCTTTAAGTGGAACTCTTTATGTCTGGCACTGTAGGAGTACATGACTACTCTTACCGTCATGTATTGATTTTTGAGGAATATAGTACAATGGAATCCATAAGTGCTTTAAAACCCAAAATTATATGGTTAAGTTTCCGTTTTCATGTGTGTGATTCTTTCTTCGCCAATTTTGAAGTGTTTTAAAGTTGAGCCTCTTCTCCATGTCACTCTAATTTGTCACCACCGCATTCATTGCCGCAGTAAAGAAAATATTTTCGTTGGGAAGGAGAACGTTTTGTGAACACCATAAAAGTCCGAATTAACACCCGGCTGGAAGCTTTACGCTCGTATCCCATCCTTGCGACACTGCATAACTACGTTGAGAGGATGAGCCTTTTTAATTTTCCCCTCGGTAATTGCTAGGAAGTGGGTCTCACGCTGAACACCTCTCAGTCAACTCGCATTGCCACCGGAGGCAGACTAATAAGACTGAGGCGTCGACCTCGCGGCGAAGCCCTTCTATCTTTTGCCCCAACCATCTCAAACTCTCTTCCCCTTACCTCGTGTGCCGTTCACCCACTCATCTCCTCGGAAAACTTTGGCGTAATATGATTTAGCCTTCATCCTTCTATCTTGTTTTGAGATATTCCTCCCCTCCCCCCAAACACTCCCTCCCTTTGCTTATTTCCTTCAAATCCGTCCAGCACTCCAAAATTCCCCCTCCTAACCCCCATTTGTTTCGGCATTCGCTCATCGGTTTCGGAGGCTTGTGAAAGCACACATTTCGTGCTCCTAACTGGTTCCGACTGCTTTCTTTATATTCTCTTGTGCTACTCACCACCAACCAACCCCTTCCACCCTGCTGCCAGTAACCGACCTCCCTCTTTGTTTTCAACATCCTTCCTTTGCAATTTAATTCGCTTACAAAGTTCGGTTAAACAATTTTGCGCCACGGAACTCGTTTCACGCACAGATTAACTTTTCTGTAAGGCTCTCATCTTATAAGAGGCACCCATCCCTCTCGCTCAGGGTTCTTCGATTCCCCAAGCATCGCATCCACAAGCGAGTTTCGGAAACGTCTCTTTGCTTAGTATTATATATCCCATTATGCGTAAAGGCACAGCGCCAAGCACACGCTAGCGGCTTATTAGATGTAGATTGGCGATGTTTGAAGGTGATGATGGAGATAGTTACGCGCGTTGAATTGTTTTCCCTGCTGGATGAAATATATTATCATAATGCCTATGGCATTTCCGCAAAATAACCATTTACTTTTAAGTTTGAATGGTGAACATCACAGCCTTGGTTTTTATTTAAGTTAAAGTAAAACTCTACAGCTATTTGATTAATTTTATTTCGAATTCTATGTCTTATGGTTAGTCATTTAATTTTAAACCTAAGCACTTCTCCTTCATCTTCCATTATAGTATTATCCTTCGTGTTTCAGCAAACGGTTCGTTAGGCCGCTGAGCAACTCAGCCTTCCCCTTATAAATTGGTTCATAGGTTTCATTTTTAGTGTGATTTATGTGTAGGCATTTAGTATACCATTTGAGTATTTGGTGGATATAAAACATAATAGATGCTTTGAACATATTTGTTCCTTAGATGACTTAGCTGAGGATCTATGGAAAGACCATTTTTATTGGGGATTCTCTACACTCTGAGAAAGCCTTGGATTGATCATGCAACTTTGGCAATTTGCCCGAATTACCATTTTGTAAATGTGACCTGGTTAAGTACGATTCAACTTAAAGAGAAGTAGTATTATTATTCACGAATAAATTACGTACTTAATTTGGTGATAATTCATGAGATAGCATTTGCATGAATCATCGTTCTGGTAGTTTTAGAATGATAAAATGTCGAAATCAATCAGTGTCTACGGCAGTAGTAACTCGTCATGTTGGGGGAGAAGTATTGATTTAGCCGAAACAAGCGGAATCCACGTGGCAGAGATTTTGATAGGAAGCTATGTACTTTTTTCTGACAGATGGTTAGTCGGTATTATATTCATGGAATTATATTCATACATTATTTTCAATGTCATTTTTTTTGACGTCTCTAGGCAGTATATTTCTTGGGTTTATCTTGGTCAAATTTAGAGTCTATTATTTCCCAATATCGGCTGTACACCGATGAAATGACGGGGACCCTGAACATGCGTTGCGAGTATGACGGCGTGGTAGCGGATTTAATTTGATTAGAAGGATTTCCATCACACGATCTATTGTGCTCACAGCCGTCTGCGTTTCGTAAAGGAAAATTCATGGACTTGAGATTATTTGGATGCGGTCAAATGGTACATTCTGGTACTATCTCTCCATCGCCATCGTGTTCCATTTGTTTTGATATGTTGCGACCGTTGTTGTGAATTTTCCCCGAAGATGAATGAATGAAAGCATTATGCCGATATGCCTTCGCCTATCGCTAATGATTGGGGATGACGCCGTGGGGAATAATAGAAAATGTGTCAGAATGGGACTATCTATTCAGGTAACTGCGTTACGGAGAACGTTGCCATTGATTATGATGTAAAAAATGATGGATTGCCTTTTGCTGTCAATTTTTGTGGCAAAAAAAGTCGGCCCCGGTGGCGGCGGGGTAAAGTCCTCGCCTGATAATCTGAGGGTCGCGGGTTCGAGTCTCGCTTGGGTCAACTTTCACGCCCAGGGCATGCGTGTTTCTGTCAAGTTATGGTGGTTCGGCCCCTGAGAAACCTGGCGACAAGTCAATGGTTTATTGGGATCGGAGGGGCATACCTGAGTCGTCCGAGAGCAAAAAATATAATAAATACATTAAGGAATTTGCCTAAAAAAATAATGGTTATGTTTAAGGGAAATCATAACTGCTCTTGGAGTCTAATGACGATTTAAATTGAAGGAATCCAGACTTGTAATAAATGACTCACGCCTTTTTAGTCCATCATTTAGTTAAAAACCAAATGTGCCGAGTTTGTCGTTTAGCGACTGTCAGAACTAAAAGAATATACTGCAGGTTAGCGTGCAAAATCGTTGTGAATCACACCCAGTGAAATCCAGTGAAACAACTTTCAATGACCCTCCGGCGTTGTTTAGTTCCAGATTTAAGATCGAGTCTTCCGCCAAGCCAGTAAGTACGAAACGAACCTCAATTTTCGGTTCTAAAGGAATGAATTGACTTTCCAGTATTTCATGTTGCATTTTGTTTAGACAGGAATACATGCTTAAAGCCTGCGCATCTGGGGTCTAGCTTTTCCATTATTTTTTTGTTTTTGTTGTATAATTTTCGTGAAAGCCGGAGTATTTTTAGCAGAAAATATTGATTACCTCTTTTGTGTGAAGCATAAAATATGGTTGGAAACAATTGTGTTGCAGTGATAAAAACACCATCTCACCTAATGAAATAGCGCAAAAGTGGTCATTTTTCATGCCAATCCAGAATTTCTTTTGCTATGAGAAAAATATGGATAAAAGAGGTTACGCCTTTAACCTTTGATTAAGTTTTCTCACGAACTCTGGTGTGGTCATCACTTTCCTCATATGCATAGGGAATCGAAAAAAAATGTAGCAACGAGGTCACATTTTGGGCGCGGTAGTCTGGAAAGTTGCCCAGGGAAGTCAACGAAAGAGAATCCTCGTCCAAAGCTCTGGTGATATATTTTGGGGTGTTTCATAAATCTTTTTGGATCGGTAAAGACCAAGTGCCCGTGCTTCCGAGCGTGCTAAGACTAACCCTTTCCTTTGGACACAATTATTAAGCTATTGCTTTAGCTTACAATGGCACTTTGGAGTTCGTAGCACACTCTGGAATTTCCTCATGCTTGTGATGTGTAGGAGTTGAAGAGAATGTAGCGTGTTCCTTAATAGAGTCCAACTTTCTATGATGATAGAGCCATCATGACTATCACGACATTATGCTTATAACAAATTACTCAAATGAGGTTAAAATAATATGGGTATGGTAGCAAAATTATAATTTATCCACTCAAGTTTTTGAGCCCGGTGTCTCAGAAAAAGGACGTTGGTTACCGTTTATGCCAAGTTTTTTTTTTATTTTCATAGGTATGCAAACATTTCAACGCTGGAACCATGTGGTAATTAATTGAAGCATGAAGAATTTCAGTTTTTAGTTTGTTGTCTATCACTCAAAATGCGTTTACGTTCTAATAATATGCCTAGCCATTTGAGGAGAAAGTGTCAAAACTCATCGAGAGTTGACCAAATAGTAAAAAAAAACTCTTTGGTCATGCATGTCGCAATGAAGTCCCTCGCGTTTAAAGCCCTGGTTACACGATACATTAACACGTACGAGTTCATGTACATTCGCGTGAATGGTTTCATGTACGTATGCGTGAACGGATTCATGTACATTTGCGTGAATGAATGGATGAATCAGTGGTTACACGGTACATGAAACCGCACATGCATTCGCACAGTTTTCAGGGTACGCCTTTACGATTGTTGTTGTTTTTCTTTTGACTGAGCGCAGTAGCAACATAATTGATCGTAAAAACATAGATTAAGTAATTATCGGCACGTTTGGGGAAGGAAGTCGGTGGTAGTAGGTATTGGAAGAAAGTGTAAAAACTTCCTCTTAAATGGATACTATTGCCTCATGTACACGACGGTAATCTTAAATATAATCTCTCCGGTTACTACTTACGTTTTTCATGTAGAATTGGACGTATATAAAAAACAGCTGATCCAATTTCGAGCACGAAAGCTGTTTCTTTAATGCTCTGCCAGTGAACTAGCTACCCGAGAAAATATAACAATGTGAGATTCGTACAAGCATAAATTGTTGTTAAAGTAAAATAATAAGTAATTAACGGCCAATCACACATTCGTGGCGCAAATTTCTCAAATATTTACCGCACAAACAGGGCATTTTGTTTGAAATTCACTGTTCTACTGGACTAGCCCTCCCGGCATTCATGGCCTTGCTGATAAAGCGTTTAGCTCTGAAAAGAAATAGATAAGTACGCGAAATACAAGAAATGCTCTTCTAATTAATGCATTTGAACCTTTATTTGACTAATGCCAACGGGATATGTAGGAGGGTAGTCCAAGTGAGGGGCAATGGTCTATAACAGGTAGAGGCCCAACGATAGCGAGAGGTCAATAAACGTAGCGTACAGGTCGTCCAGGAAGTGCCTAGATAAAATAGTAGAGCGAAGTCCTTATGGAGCAGAGGTCAAAATAAATACTAATAGCTGAATCAAACGCGAAAAAAATCGAAATTTAGAAGTATACAAACACCATACGAGCAGAAAACATTATTTCCGTTATCTACCACCAGGTGTCACTGAAGAACGAGTGCAACTTGTACGAATGCATGAACCAAATTAAAACAGGTTCTATTTTCTGTTCACGCGTTCATGCATTCGTACATTTGGGTGTGGTTACACGATGCATTTTCGCGTTCATTCTCGCATTCATGCATTCACACATTAACTTGTACGTGTTAATGTATCGTGTAACCAGGGCTTAACGTCTTATGGGATTATGCTTTGGCTTTTTTCTTCTCGTGTCGTATTTTAAATGCATAATAATCATTATGGATAAAATTTGAGAACGCATTTTTTCATCCTCTTTCGTTGGGACATATCACACTGTTTCAAACAAGGGTTTCTGTAATTACTCGGGTGGAATAGGAATTTATGGCTTAATTTAGGGTAAAGCGTGAAAAACTTGGGTGAGCTTCAGTTTAACTCCCACTATGTCGACCTTTTGAGAAGAATCGCCAACGTCATCTCCTTTTTTATCTTGAGTATCCTTGTTAACCTGGATCTCGATAATAGTAATTAGATATAATGGTTGGTGAGAGAGCCAGTCACCTGGGAAGAACGTCTCCTGCCTTTATGCCGCGTAGATTTAATTGTTTTAAAATAATTTATTTTCATATCATCTTACGTGATCTTTTGCATGCGGGTATTGTGAGTTCCGATTCGTGTCTAGCATTATTGATGATGGTGTTTGTCTCTGGCGTTCCGTAATTATCTTTCTGTTAAAAAGAGCACTCCATTTGCTAGTGAAGTTTTCTCGGGTTTCCCACCGGGTTAGGATGGCGATTGTTGCGAACAATCATTGGTTGTCTCTGTAATCGTCTTCAGGGCTGATGACGATGTCCTGAGGACGATAACAGAGACAGCCATCGAAACGATGGCAACAACCACCTTTCTGACCCGGTGGGAAACCCGAGAAAATTGCATAAGCTATGCTCGCCGAGAAAACATCAAATCTTTCAGCACTTAATTTGTTGAAAGATATCTATGTGAGTAATGAAACTGAAATTTTTGGGTAATGGGCTTGATATCCAGTCTCGGTAAAATATTTTTATGATGTTGCTTTTCTCTAATCCTATTAATATTATAAATTTGAAAGTTTGTATGTTTGCTCCTCAGTCACGCCAAAACTACTGGACCGATTGAGCTGAAATTTGGCATGTAGATATAAAATATATCTGTAGGTAATATAGGCTATATTAAAAAGCCCTAAGGATCCCCTAAGGCCCTCTGGTGGTCCATGCTAATCATACGGTTCGGTGCAGTGGTTTTATTTTTTGCTTTTTAAAAGTACTTTCACTCAAGATAGAGGGCTGGGATTTTTTTATCGGATGACTGAATAAATGAAGTTTCTAATTCTTTCAATCGATTTTCTTTTACGCTCCGTAATTGTCTGAAAATCATGTTTTTGCTGCAAAATCTCACGTTTTTCTCTGAAATCAACAATTTGACAACCAGAGATTTGATTTTCAAAGGAGATTCACGCCTCTGGCATTTAAGTTTTCCTGCAGGCCCATGATTGCACGTAGAAAGAAAATCTGTCTTAGAAGGGCCCAGAGTCTCAAGGGCCCCATGATCGATTATTTCAGGGGGTTATCGATAAATTCAATGCATATTTGCAACAAGTACCTATACTCTTAAATGTCTATTTTCAAAGTGGTTCTCATAGGGGCACTGCATGTATGTGAGAGAACACTTGCGTAGTAAACGATACACATAAAGGAACATGCAATAATATTTACGTGCAATGAGTAGTAATGGTTATAATGTATATGTTGATACAACAAACATGGCGTTGTTTATTATCGTTTAATACTCAGATGTATTACACGTAGTGGGACCATCTGCCTCTCATTACGAATGTGAACTGTTTTTTAGACCAATTACCACATCATTCACGTTACGAATTATTTAAATATGCTTAAAAGTGTTAAAGTGCAGTTAACTTACATTCATTCAATCATCGAGTTTCCTATTCAAGAATCTAACGTGCCGCTGCGTTTCCCCTCCTTTGACCTATACATATATCCATCAACATGCCTGATAGAAAAAATAGTAATCTTTCGAAAAAATCTTCTAAAGCAAGAGGAATGTCTTCTTTACGAGTAATTGTCTCCTTGCATAAAAAACGACTAAGGTTAGACTTGGATGCTCAAAGACATGCCCACTAGCGAGCTCATGAGTATCTTCCCGTGGTGTTTTTCGGATTCCGCTAAGATCCGCACAAATGTCATCTGAACCAAACCTACTGACGGGTAACCAGCTATAAATCAGGTTCAAATGTACGACCATCTGTTTCGAAACTTCAATCTGTTATAAGATGGCGGAAATTATAATGACGTCACTACATGCTTCTTACCCGCAAGAAGAACGGATATTCTGCGCAATGAACGTCATCGGTGCGTGAAGATTGGCAAGTGCACTAAGATTGATCACCTTAGATTTTTAATTAAGCAACCGATGATTATGATTTAGATACAAATGATTATGGCTACCCTTTATGCCTAAGGCGCAGTCTGGGCAATGACGGATTCATAGGACAAATAAACATGGCTGCTGCTGAAAATCCTCCTTTTGACGTTGTCAACCGCTGGATTATAATCTACTCTCCAATCCTGATTAAGGGACTCAACGCCCGTATCAACGTTGAATTGCACAACTCAATTAAGTCATTGAATTCAAATATATTTCTGTACACAAGGGAAGCGATCAAGCTGTTAATCACTCAGAAGACGGCTCAAGAGAACCGGAGGGACGAGGTGACCATCTATCAACCTGGATGCTATTTAAGTAGTAATAAACCTGCGTGGCCCATTTATGGGTTTCCCGTGCATTATAGAGGACCAGCAGTCACTCATCTCTCCGTGCAACTGGAAAACGAACGAATTACAAGGATCACAACGTACAAAATAGGATACGAAATCCTCAAATGATCACGCTGACAGCATTCTTCAGGCTTTGTGGTTTTATTATAAAATACGTTCAATTTTTTTCACACCCGTTGAATTTCAACGGGTACGTTCAGCTAGTTTATCAGTAATTGTCAATTCCTATGGTGAAATCGAGTAGTATGCCAGATAGTTTACTTTTTTAAGTCACCATTTCCGCCCATGTACCAGAAAAAAACGCATGCTCCTATGCGCAATATTGAGGAGCATTTGATGATTTTTCCAGAGGCCGAATGGAATTACTGAGCAACTATTCAGTTTTAATTTATTTTTCTGCATGATAAAATAAAAAAATAAGGATTATATAATAAAACGTCCATTTTTAGTTCAACGGATGGACCATTTCATGCGTAAGCCCTTTAAAAGAGGAGAGGAAAGATGGTTTCCTTAATTGGACAGATCACAAATTGTATCGATTTTTAGTCTCATGCTTGACGCAGGTGCTGAACCTAATCTCTAATTTATACCCGCTTCGTTATTAAGCGGACGCAAATTAATTTAATATGAATCCATCTTCACAATCATACCAGGATATAATTAAAAGTGAATATTATTCTTTAGAAAAAAGTTGTGCCGCTTTCAAAAGTGTTTGGATTTGGGAGTGACCACGTGTGCGTTTTCCAGCAAATTAATATCTCATCTCACGAGACGTATTTTAATTGCATTGAGAAGTATGTTATTTACCTCTTTTCACTGCTCTTTCGTCCTCCAAATCTAAGTCCTGTTTTTTTAGAATGATCGCGTCAAACATCCTCTCTCTTTCCCGGGCGGGGGGAGAGAAAAAGGAATCCCACCCTATTTATTGCGTTCAGGGTAAAAGGCGAAATAAGCTTAAGGGCTTTGCGTTTATTTATGCGAATTTATATCTTTAAGTATGTCCGGAGGCGCCATCCCTACGAGTAGGGTTGACCCAGCACCATTGGCTTCATACGCGGTGGTGCGTAAATATTACAGGGTGGAAAGACAAGACCTACGGCCGAGAAGTTTTTTAGAATTCGCTGAGCTGGACCACCGCCCCGTCGTTAATCTCATGTTCTCCTCCCACTAAACAGACAAACCCACGCGAATACATTTACGTATACAGTTTTCGTGGAAGCAAAACACGTTAGCATTTACGACCGTCTGCCTGCTACGGTTTTCCGTCGATTTGGTCGAGTCTCTGATAAGTCCCACGTTGGTGGTTAAAAAATAAAAGTTATGAAGTTTAGGTTTTCACTAATTTACAGGGTGTTTCTAAATGAATATCGGGGTTTCAAGGTTATGTAGTATTTATACCATTTGACTTTTAACTATAAATTATGCATCAAGTGAAAGAGCAACTCAAACATTTTCGTTGTACACTTGGACTCAAATACATGCAGTGTTTCCTCTTTCTTCCGTTAGAGAGCGCTAGTAGTAAAGATTGGTTAAACGACGTTGTACCCAACCGCTGGATTGGCCTCCAGGGGCCAGATGACAGGACTTGTTTCGCATGGCCTCCACGTTCACCCGATATGACGCCATGCGATTTTTATCTTTGGGGGCTCATAAAGGATCATTTGTATGTGCCTCCGCTACCAGCTGACCTACTCGACTTAAGAAACAGGATTGAATCAGTTGTTGTACCATTTACTCCAGATACACTGATCAAGGTATGGGTAGAACTCACATATCGACCGGATGTGTGCCGTGTGACGAATGGTGCTCACATTGAACACTTGTATATAAAACAAAAACTGTTTGAGTTGCTCTTTCATTTGATGTATTATTTATTATTGTAAGTCAAATGGTATAAATACTACAAATCCTTGAAACCCCGATATTCATTTTGAAACACCCTGTATTTCCGTGCTTCCTTTCACTAAAATAGATGTGTATTTTTGAGTTTTGCTGATAACATAGGTATAACGAAATTAATGTGAGTTGGTTGTTCAAGGAAGTGTTATAAGTTAGACTGGTAACTATGAGTATTCTACCAATGAAAAACTTTATAACTTTGCATATTTATTCTTAGAAATACCTGTGCCTGATGTATTTGCAAGCTCTCAGCTTTTTGTTATTGTCCTGTTATATGTTTTTACCACTTTTTGCGTTTGGAATATCGGTCCATTACTTTAGTTTGGTTTATTAATTCCATTTAATTAAAGTGTTTATATATATTTTGGATAACCACTGACACTATTGAGAAGTATTCGAAGTATTATTTGTATTAGCTCTCAGGTTTGCAGGCCAATGCTGCGTCATTGGTAAACCTGGAGAAAACTTGCAGCACACGCAGTTGCAGCTGTGAAGCCATACAAATTGATTGATCGTGAATTTTCAACAATTAGATTAATCGATAAAAATTTAATAGAAATATTTATTTAATTGAAGCTTAATTTTCGGTTGTTATGAATACTCAATTCGGTTTATATGAAAACCCAAAATTTCTCCTTATTAAAAAATTAAATTAATTTTTCTCTCCCACGAGATAAATTGTTTACTGTACAAATACTGTGGCGGGCGCATCTTTGGTCGTATTTTGAGAAAAGATACTCAGAAATAATTGTAATTTAAAAGTATATTCAGCGGTTATAAAGTGTTCTCTGTCTTATGGATATTTTATATTGCGAGTAATGCAAAGTCTATCAAATAAGATTCTTGGTTGGCCCTCCTGATTAAATATAGCAAATAGAAATTAGTGAGTAAATGGATGATAAATACATTTGATTAAGTTTTTAAAATAGTTCGAGAGTTATTTATTAATTTCATTGGGTTTTGTTATTTAAAAATTTATATATTTTGGTGACAAGGATATATCTGATATCTAATTGAGGAACGGCTTCATCTTTAGTTCACAGAGATCGTTAATGACGCTGCATGACGAATGATACCATTATTTTCGCTTTCGAAAGAAAGATTGGTTCGTACTAATTAGAAGCAGACGATCTTTTCTGAAATTAAAAAAAAATCTTTGTTCGTTCAGATTTGAGCATTTGTATTTTCTGCAGAGGAGAAATTTACGCATTTTAATACCTCTATCTCTACTGAAATCTCTTATTTTTCCTTGCGAAACTTTCAGTAACTATAGAAATGTAGCACATCAGGTGCCTAAGCATGTACTATTTCTGCTGCCTAAGTTTTCGGATTTCTTCTTTCAAATTCTACTACTAATAGCAAAAGGTATTCGTAATATATACGTAGAATATGCATGAGCTAGTTTAATATAAACATCTTATTTGTGTAACTGATATTTTCAGGCGTAACATGGTGGAACGTATTAATTATGAAAATAAAAAAAACCTTTAACTTTGTGGTTCTACAATGATCTTTTTATTAGCACGGACCGGCTTTCGACATACTACAACGCCATCATCATGCGACTTACTTAAACGTCAACATCACCAGATGATGACGTTGTAGTACGTCGAAAGCCGGTCCGTGCTAATAAAAAGATCATTGTAGAACCACAAAGTTAAAGGTTTTCATTTTCATCTTATTAGTGGTGGGATACTGCATATTAAAAGACTATTGGGACGTAAATACGAATAAACACTTGTCAATCCATCCATGTTGTTTTTTTGTGGACTACAGTATGTTCTTTTGGTATACTTTCTTTGTTATATTCGGGCAAGGTACGTAAATGTACGGTATACTATTCTACGTTGAGAATAATTGACTATAGCAAAGAAATCAAAGAGCAACTCTAAAATACTGAAAATACAATCAAAAGGATGTTTGTTGTTCACCTACCCTGAAATTATAAATTTGGCTGTTTTAATGTGGCTTATTCTTGGGTTACTACTCCTTGCTATATGGTAGCTAATTTGGACAAGATTCTTAATATTCCTTGCATACCTAGCAATGAAAGCATTATTCAAATTGCGATGTGATTTTGCGTCGCCACTGCATTAAATTACTTAGGCCGAGGTTTAATCGTCCTTTGGATTTCTTGGAACTATGAAAAAATTCTTTCCGCCATTGGATACCAAATGTAAATCTGATAAATATGTTCCATTCTTCGCTTCTTCTGATTAGTTGTGTTTCAAATGTATTGCTTAGAAATCTTATGCTAAAACTGTTTTCGGAAAAATATTTGTATGAAATGATCGAATTGATGACTAAAATCTTGCATTTCTCCAATGGTAAACAAGACTGATATTTTGAGAATATATTGTCGTCTTGTGGTCCGCTGATTTAATCCGTACTTGGAATATCTGCATTCATCCTCATGTCGTGTGAAGGACTATTTTTACAGTCTTCGCAATGCTGTTGAAATACTTCGTTGTGTGGTGATAAAGTAATAATGAGTGTGTACTTTAAGCCGTAATTTTGTTTGCATATTTTCTGTAATATTGTCCATCTTTACTGAGAAAGTTATATTTGCATCTATGCTATCACATTTCATGACCTTCTTACTGAGTTGAATTGCGATTGAGTGCTATTGATTGAATGGAAGTACGTTATTTTGCTCTTATCGTTCGGTACTCATTTGTCCAATGCAGTTAACAAAGCTATGTAATAATTTTCATATGCCTACTGCACATGATGTTTTTCACATGCATTATCAGTTTAATAATTATAAAGTGTTTGAAGAGGCGGTAATTGCAAAATGTAATCTGTGTATATTTTTCTACGTACCTTTTAATTTTTACCAAATGGGCCAAATCTAGCATTTATTTATAATTAATGCGTATTTTTTCTAGACCAAAAGTGGAATCATCCACATTATTTGGGCTAACTAATTAATTAAATTGATATTCATTTTATTGATTCAGTTAATTGATAATTAATTGATATTAAAGACAAGTAATCTAAAAGTTTCTAGAGGATTTGTGATAAGCACTGAATCTGTGCTATGCTATTAGAGTTAGGGCTGAATACAGTTAGTATATCTAAGAGCAGCGTTAATCCTCCCTTTCATGGGAAAGGGAGTGATTAATGCTAGAGAAGTGTTACAAAGAGATTGAGTCGCTAATATTGCAATGAACTTGACAGTGTTTTCCAAGGAACGCCCATGTCCCATACATCGATGTATATACTCGGCTGATGTTGGACAAATAGCCAAAATGTAGGAAAAATCCGTTTTCCATTATCGAAACCGTTTTGTGCGAGCAATAGGATCGAATGATTCAATTCTATGAAATTTTTAAACTATTAGAATTGATTGTTTTACATTTGACCACGTTTGAGCGTACAAATAAGATAATTGTCATATGAAAAATGTAACTGTTAATTACAAATAGATGGACTTGAAATAAAGATAGAAACCATTGGTAATGCGAAAAATGGATATGGAAGGTGGATGAGTCGCTTTGGTATGGGTGTAATAACAATTTTATAAAAACATATTTGATGTAGAAAATTGTTGATGATGATGGTGGGGTATTTTCTTAGATGTAGGAGCCCACGAAGAAAAAAGTATAGAATTGACGTAAATATTTGTTTCACCCTTGTTGAAAGGGAACTGTTGATTGAGCTTGAAATACACGACCTTAATACGTGGTGAGGGGCATTTTTTTTAAGCTTTCGGCGGCAGAATCTCAGCTATTTCTTTGACTTTTATATGAAGATGAATGTTAGGTTTCTGGGAAATTCGTAACTACTCTTAGCCCACAACTGATACAAGTCCGAGTTTTGCTTACTATGATCTGTATGTTTGCGCTTGGATTATTTATAAATATGCTTGCAGCCTTTTGTCTTAGAATCACTATTTTTGTTACTAAGAATCACCTAACACACTACATAGCATGAAATGCAATGTTTACCTCATTGTGACCTATGAGCTGCATATTAAAATTTACCGCCTATCAGACTCCTTTAAAAGACTGTTAATGGCACTTAAAGAAATGGAAAAGCTTCATGCGTGGTATTTTTACAAATCATTCCGCTTATTTGAATTATCGGAAATCATTTTTCGCCATCTGGCTGAAATAACTTCGATGCTGTGTGGGCACATTTGCATGATTAAATATCCCTGTAAGATTCTAAAAAAAGCTCTTTTTTTAATTGAAGTGTTCTGCGCAAATTGTCTATTTTAGTCATTTTGGTAATTAAAAGTTGAATTTAATTTCTTTGGCTCAGGGTCTTTGCCAGATGATTTTGGAACATGACAGATGGCTTTATGGGGTCTGGCTACCGGGTTGTCTGCCAAATGGTTTTCTTGGTGTTCTAATATCACTAACAGTTAGCGCGTGAGTCGGTCAGTGTGTTGTGGTCTGGTACCATTAATAGCAGAAAGAGGAGATGAATGATGGGAGAGGGAACTCAATCCAAGGTTGAACGGCACTCAGAATGTGAAAGGACGTTACTTCCAAATACTACGAAGAAATGTTCAAGAAATCATATTCTATTTTGTGCTTTAAACCTAGAGAGATTAACTCATTAAATTTATTCCTGCGCTCGTGGTAAAAACTCAACTTAAATTGAAAATATTAAATTAAAAAAAACATCTATTAAAGTTAAATTGAAAGAATTAGTAATTAAGATATTTGTAACGAATTAATATGGTGCTCAAAACAACTCCTGGTCACTATGGCTTAAAATTAGTTTCAGGGGTGTTTAATTATTTGTTTAAGTATCAGGTACATCCTATTTGTTTGATTTCAACGCGGTAGATGTTTTTCTGCCAGCTGAACGAGACAAGATGTAACCAGGCAGATCGAAACTTGTTAGTTGTCAAGGAAATCAGGAATAGAACAATGCGTGAGTAGCTCTCTAGTTACCGTAGACAGGAACGGCCAATTAAGTATACACGTCTTTCTTTGTTCAAGTAGCCCGTGATTGACATAAATTATCATTGATTCAGCTTCACAGACCTGCATGAGGTCAAAATTTTGGAAAAATCTTCTTGCATTGTTTATAAAATTTTCTTGGACTGTAGATGCCTCTGCTCATGAGGGAATAGTACGCATTTGAGTTTAGGATATTTAAGCTTGAACTCGTGCGATTCATAATGTAATATACCTCAGCGTGGGGTCACGGCTAACCTATTGAAATATTTGAAACCCCAATTGATGTGGGATCAGAAATTATGGGGTTAGTTGGTGAAGGAATATTTAGCAGGTGTTAAAAAAATTAATGCGTGGAATTTTTGGTCTCATTTGGTCTACTTTTGGTTAAAATCATTGCGTTATGGCAAATTTTTCACAGGCCCAATTTCTTTGATGCAATAAGAATTGCACTTCAAGTACATTACTCCCTCAATCGGATGGAACGTTACAGTGTGGCCTCATTGATGTTTTTTTGCCGGGAACGAGCTTATTCCGGCGCCTGGCTTCTATTTTCTCTTCAACCCGGCTTCCAATTCAATCCATTTTCGCTTTCCTCCCGGTTTGAAGCATCGAATCCTGTAGGTCAGACTTAAATTAGATGGTTAAGAGCATCGACAGTGCCAATCGAACGGGTTTCTAGTGTCCTCATCTTCCTCCGAAGGGAAAGAACGGTGGGACCAAACAAAAAAAGAGGTTAGAATACTCGGCCTATGTTTGCGAGAATGGCGAGTAAGAGGGTGTGTTCCCGAGGGTATTAATAGGAACCTTTCTTCTTTGGGGAATAGGCGTGTGGGTGTGAATGTATGTGTGCTTGTGTGTGGAGAGAATGACGAGGCCTAAGGGGGGATATGGGATCGAAGGGACGAATTTTCTGGGGAACTTCTGAAAGTGGAGGTTTGAGGTGAGTGCGACAAGGGGCGATGGAGTGGGGGGGGGGAGGTTGTGTGCCTCGACGTCTGTCGGAACTGATTCGACTCATCCGGGTAGGAAATGAGAGGGGAAATAACCACTCGGGAGTGATTTCTGCCTCGGCTCCTGTATTTCTCCCCCCTGTTCCTCTCTGCGCCCCAACCCGTCACTGCTGCTTGCTTGCCTCTCTTTTTCCTCATTTTCGACGACAGGAAGCCATCGGTTGGGTGGTTTGACAGTCACGCACACACAAATACTCCATATCCGTGCGAAGCTTCCTAGTGACACTTTGCTCGCCAATCAAACAGGGTCCCCGATGCGCCTAATCCCTATCCTTCCGTTCCTCGCTGTTCGGCGGAGGTTGAGGGATCTATTTTTTTCGCAACTCCCCCCATGTGTCATTCGCAGTGTTTTGGGTTTCAGAGGATCATAAGTTATCCTCCCTTCCGAAGAAAAATAAAATGCCACAAAGAAACGCTCCCAGTTATTCCAACGGAAAAGGATTTGTCACCCTGTTCCGTTGAAAACGTTTTTTCCGGCGTATCGGAAGTGTTATTTTTGGAAATAAAAAACAGCAATATTCCCACGAAGGTTAGTTAAATAGTCGAGGATTTTCTATACGTTCTCTGTATACCCGGTTAGACGTAAGAACATCTAGTTACTTGAGTCCCTATGGATTTGATATTGGGAAATGTTGTCTGGCTCACGGGGTTATCAGGAAGGATATGAGTTAAATTCTTAGTGAAGAGTGATGAACATTTCATCGGAATTTATTACATTCGAATCCGTGGGAAAAGGCCGAAATCTTTTACTGTCGCGGCTAGTCTCGAAGTAATAAAAATTTGTCTAACACAGGGTCTGTCCGGAAAGTAATGATACTGATTTTTCCCGCTGTGCATAAAAGCCTTATGGCGGTGCTTTAGGGCGGGAAAGATGGAGGTGGGGTCTCAGAAACACATTCCCATCGGCCACAACTTCATATGAGCTGTTATAGAGTACATATCAAGTTAAAAACAAAGTGTTATTATTTGCCTCGGACGCGGTTCGAGGTGGAGTGTATAATTGAGCAACGATATGCGATTAATTTTTGTGTTAAACACAGGAAATCAGGTGCCGAGACAATAGTCATGATTCAAAAGGCCGTTGGCTTGGAATTCCTGTCCAAGGCACTGGTTTACCGCTGGTTTTCATTATTTGGAGATGGCAGAGAAGACATTGAGGACAATTCACGCTCTGCACGACCATCAATGGGTCAAAACCAGGAAAATTTGGACTAAGTGCAGGAAGTTTTAAACACTGATCGTCGTTTGAGTGTCGGAATGGTAGCATAAATGTTGGAATTTCGAAAAATTAGTGTGCAAGAGATTGATAGTGCAAGAAAAATGGTCCTGGGCATCCGCAAGGAGATCGCTACGACCTGGGTCCTCAACCACAGCAATCCGCTGAGTCACACATCGCTGCAAGTGAGGGAGTTTTTGGCCAAGCACAACGTGACAACGCTGCCTCAGGAAACCCTAAGGTCTTGACCCAACACCAACTGACAACATTTTGTTCCCTCGATCAAACACGGCTTGAAAGACACCATTTTGAGACCGTGAGCACAGTGGAAGTGGCTATGACAAGCTCTCTCGAGGACATTCTGGTTGCTGCCTTCTAGGGGGCGTACAAAGCTTGGCAGACACACTGGAAATGGTGTATAGATACTCTAAGTCCTACCTCAAAAAATGTTAAACATATGTAGCCAAACGCTCAATATATTTATCCCCGGCTTTAGTCTCATTACTTTCCGGACAGACCCTTGCATGCCTTACGAGGTTAAAAATGTGGCTTATCCTCGTGGAAAATGGCGCAAAGCGCACGAGTACAGAATCTGCTTGGAATTGTATGCACTTCATATTGATATATCTCGTTCCTTTGAATCCTTGGAAAAGGGCTTCTGGATATCATGATTTCTTTAGGTATTTGGTATGATATTAAGGTGTAAGTGTTCGAGGAAACTTAAGCCGTCTTAAGACTGGAAGAGGAATTTGTACTCTAATGTGGATTTTGTAAAATGAACGTACGACGCAGTCTCAATTGATATTTACCTGAAAGTTGTGAAAAATACATTCGAGGAATCATAGAGGTATTAACACAATTACAGTATTTCTCACAGTTCCAGGTAATTATAATTTGAGACTGCGTCGTATTCAGCGCGTTCGTTCCACAGAATCAATGTAAGAGTATAGATTCCTCTCCCGCTCGTAAGACCTCTTCTGTTTCCTAGAATGTACGTTTCTTAGAATTTCCAAGTTTGTCTTTCTTGAATTTCACATCTGCGTCACCTGTTACGTGGCAGGAATTTATTTAGCTGATCTCAAACAATGGTGCTCTATCTTTTTATATGCAAGAGCTTAATCCGAGCTAAAGGATGGATTTCCGTAAAATATAATTGTATAGTTTGTTATCCACCAAAAACCTTACTTATACAGTCTGCCAGTGATAGCAGTTTTGTATAGTGATTTTGATGAATTAGTCTCTAAAATGAATCTTCAACGTGCTGCATATAAAAGGACACACTCACGGTAGTTGTTAATTTACATTTCCAGGAGGAATGCAGAGCAAGATCAAAGAAATTCGTGCAAATTGCCTGCTGGATCGGTCTTCCCTATGAGTGACTCCAATATCAGACTCCAATCCACTGGATTCGTAATCTACTATGACGGAAGGCTATTCGCTGTGAAAAAGGAATTAAACATAAGCCGATGATCGAACAGCCAGAATACCAATGAAATCCTTGATTTATTGTGGGCATCTAGTGGCCATCGTAACAGGTGAGTGAAGTTTTCACACTTTTTCATGGCCATCCTTAAATTTCAAAGAATTAACTTAGGAAATTTCAAGCTTTGACTATCGTCCATAAGTTAAGTGCCTATTGTGATAAATTACCGTGAAGTATAAATTCATGGAATTAATATCTTCGCAGATTTAGTAATTTCGGGGATTTAGGAAATTGCGACGTTAGGTGTAAAATATGTTTCTATATGCTACGTGATTCTTCGCTGAATTACATTCTGGCTAAATTCTATAGCCTCATCACTTATTGAATTCCACGGAAAGTTTACGTGAATTTCACGGAAAGTTTAAGTTTGATGCTTTCCTGCACAAGAAGGGTGGGCACAGTTGTGAAATAAATTACTTATAGCGATTAACTTTCTACGGTGAAGGAAAGCAATTCCTGGTACTAATGGTTATTGGATGTATAAAGTTAACCTAAACTGCGAGTGTGTTTTTCAATTTGACTGCCTCTAATATTACTCTGAGGTGAAATATTTTTACTCCCAATTCATCTATCTAACATGAGTTAAAATACAATCTGAATTATATTTATTAAAGAAAACAATTGTAGGCGTCGGAGTGCGGAAACAATTACTTTATTAGACTTTGCGTTGCAGTGGTGTTAAATGCAACATGATTATGTCAATCTTTACTTTTATGCCGACTGAAATTGATATTGAACTCGCTAATCATGCTCAAAAGTAATCATTTATTCTTCATAAAATTCTTGAGTACGTTTATTCGTCATTTCTTATGCTCATATTTCTAAAGTGTTAGAATGTTTAATTTTTATGTCCTTAATTTTTTGTTTTCTAAATTTTTTGCTCAAATTGTGCATGGTATAATTATCAAAAGTGAAATATATTTGAATGTAGACATTCCCAATAGAATGTCTTATTTTTATCGTCATTAGTTTGTTAATTAATGAAGTATAATGTAAAGAATGGCTATTTGTCTGCATGCGTCTATATAGTGTCTAATTGTTTCTATGCTCCTCGGAAAATACCTGATATAAAAAAGTATGCTCTACTCATTCACTTTGTGTCCAACATGAAAGAAGTTTTTATAGTCTGAGAGTAGTGACCTCTTGGTAATAATACCGCTGACGTATGAAATTACCATTCAGGACAGGAAGGCAGACAATTTATTTTCTAGAAGTATTTTTGACGTCAGAATATTGCACCTGAGAATTCAGGCGTCAATATTCGTGCTTATGTTTTAAATTTTAAAAATGTGAGCGGTTTGAAGGATAGCTGAAGATCAATCATAGGAAAATACTAATTTATAGATTTATAGCATCATTGTCAATGGGTACGTAATGGGTCACCAGCGTAATAATAACGCTGTGTAATAACAGCGTAATTAATAGCAAGTCATTAGTTACGTTTATATACGATGTGTTAATCACCCCATTTTGATGCATTAACATTTCCCTCGTTTCGATTTTGCCGCCAAGTTTCTTGTTTTAACTGAGGGGTAAAACTTCTCCGGGAAAAATCAACGTGCGAAAATGTTGCTTTAGTATCAAATGCATTCCCGACCGTAAATCGTGGCTTTGGCTAACGACTTTACCCCATCTTTCATGTCCCGTTTCCTCTCGCCTCGGCAAAACGTCCTTCAGCGCCATTAATCGGCAACGACATGACGGGAAAGGAGAATTTTTCTCCTGGACCGCCACATTTTGACACAATCCCACCCAGCCCCTCGAAAGGCTTTACGAATTCATGTTGTTTAACATACGTGGGGGACTGTAATGCTTTAAACGATAATTTACTGCCTTAACTGACTCCGGTCCTGCTCTAGCTTGGGAACAAGGGGTTTTGCCGCTAATATCCCGAGAGAACGCGCGCACAGGCTGGCTGAAGGGAAGCCTAAAATAGGGGGGGGGCGGGAGGTTGTGGATGATGGAGTGATGTGGCAAGGTGGTGGTGGTGCAGGAGCCTTGGAAGACGTTCACAGAGAAGGTAGGTCGGGAAGGGGAGGAAGAGGGGGGTAGGGGAGTAGGACAGGTGGGTTGCTAGGCGACGTTGGTTTCCCTTACCCCATCTCCAACACTCAACTTCTCCATCAAGACCTCCCCGAGTTCCAGTGAACATTGAGTAGGAGGGGGGGGGGCCCAAATTGCATTAAGATAGGAATATATGTACATCTGAGGGAGGTAGGCGTTCATGAGATCAAAACTCCTGCTTATGAGATAAGGAACGTTGGGGGTTGGGGTGGGGTGCACGGATAGTAGTGGGCATGGATGTGAGGGAGGGGGGGGTGGCTTTGAGGGTGGCGCAGGGTGAGGGAAGCGCTCCCCTGGTTTGAGAGTAAAATAGGAGGGAGGGCCAGGAAGAACCTCAATTCCGGACTTGGATTGGAACGAAGCAATTTACCTCAAGTCGACCCTTTGCCTTACCCGCTTCGCTTCAGTGCCCTTCCCCCTCCATTTCCTATTCTATGCCTCTTTACTCTCCGTCCCTCTTAACCATTGTTCCTTTCCTTTCCTTCCTCTTACCCACTTCCAAGCCTTTTTCCTCCTTCTCTCACCCTCCCCCATTCCGATGTCATGCCTATCCTTTCCGTTTACTCTTTTATTTAACCCTCCTTTGATCCATTTTATCCATCTCCAAGCTCCATTTCCCCGCTCACTTCTACTTTGGCACGCTGACTGTGCAGCCTCGCTTGCTTGCTCCCATGTTGCTAGCTTATATGTTTTTTGTTTGAACATTTATTTTTACTTTTCTTTGTTTTTTCCTATACACGTATTTAGTCCACCCTTGAATATATTTTTTCCTCAAGGAAGCTCATTTTTTTGCTTGTGTTTTATTCATGCGTCGTTTTCTCGCGTGGGTCCTTTTTCGTTTCTCAATATTTATTTTATTTATTTCTGCTTTGATTCCTCGGCCTGCCGCTTCTTTTGTGGAGTTTTTCTATTTAAACATCTATTCGTTACTATTATAGTTCATCTCCCCTAAGTCTTAGGTTTTATTGTTCTGAATGAATGATTTCCTTGAGTAATCTCTTTAATAATGAAGACGCCTTTACGTACCTTTGGGGAGTGTGCTTTGGCTTGAAATGTCCCTTGAAGTACCTCCACTGTCTCCATTCCCTCCATTCTCCTCCCTGCTGTTTCTGCCTAAATTTATGTTGTAAATCATGGCCGTATCTCTTTATCTCTTTGTAATTTCCACTTTGTAGGCGGCTTTGCCATCCTCAGTAGCTCGAAATATCTTTTGCACTCCAATATCTCGTGTTCTGCGTATTTCCCTGCTTTATCTTTCTCTCTCACGTTAATTTTCAGTGGATCAAAAATGTTTGATTTCGCCGAATATTATTGCCCCGCATAGGGAATTAACCCTTTTCTTTTTCGATTTACATGCCTTACTACATTATGTAGAATGAATATGATTATTTCAGTTATAAATGCCTTTTTATACACTCTTAAAAACATGGAAATGCAGGGTATTTCGCATGTGTGCAATTTCGCTTTCATTCGCATTCATGACGAAAGAGGACTTCCCTACTACTGTGTATGTGATTTTCTTTAGTGGATGACATAACCTTGCAAAGGAAAACATTCAGGTTCAACCTTTGCATCACGTGGTAAATTTAAAAAATATTGTTTCGAATTCAGTCCTATAGAAATATAATAAATGTTTACCAACTAGTAACTGCTTGAGATGATGGGCTTTAATTTTCACCTCGATTTCTATGTGCTATCGAAGAAATACTGTCCCTGAGGACGGTGGCGTATACGACATACTTTTTTCCATAAGATGCAATGTATTTATGAAAATTTGACTTGTAACTTTGATTTAAACCCCAAACATTTGACAATTGTTGAAGTTTGGAGAATCTTAGTTTTTGTTTGCTCGGTATGGTTTGGGTTTTACTTCATACCCTAAAAACGTTGATTTTCTGTCTTTTCACGTATTTATAGAATTTTCCTTATTTAGTTAGAGAGTTAGTATTATAAGATTCATGTATTGTAACCGGTATGAGGCTGTTTGCGGTTCACCTTAAAAAAACATTCAGATAACGTTTCTTGAATTTTCGTGAATCACTAACGGTAATACTGTGTAAATTGCACACCGTTACTGAGAAGGCTTAAAGTGCCATCTTCTTGAGGGAAATTACTGTTACTAAAAGCGTTAATTACTTAAATATTTGAAGTAATCAAATGACCCTTTTAATTTCCTTAAAGTTAATTTGACGTTCATATAGAGTAATGAGATAAAATGACTTATCCTTTTCCTCATATTTTCTTGTTAAATGGTTCACAGAGAGTGCATACTTATTTCTACGTGTGACTAGTATGTATTATCTGTAAATTGATCGATCTATCAATATCGTCGCATCTGTGTCAAGTCTAAGTGACTTGATGTTAATTTCGATTTGAGGTTTCCTTGTCTTTGTACTGTGTTGTCCCAAGTACTATAGTTTAAGTTACAGAAAAGATAAAAATCCTGTTAAATTCAGTAAACCTTTTAGTGAGAGGACCGGTTACTTCCAACTCGACGAAATGAAAGCGGTCGTCTTATTAAAAATATATTGAGTTTTATGATTTTTTTTATCTTTTGTCCAACAAAGAGATTTCACGAAATTGAACCTGGCTCTAAAGTATTTGACTTCACGCCTTTCAGTTGAGAACAGTAAAAACGTGTTTTAGTGTGTGCTTTGGGGAGCCGAATGCGGCTCTTTTTTCCAAAGTTCAAAAATACGTAGTTTTTTTTACTCCTTTCTTGCGCTTCCTCAATAATGCCACCGCCTCTTCAATCGAAATTCTTCCCGAGGATTCAACATCCGCCTCGTGCGATTCCCTCGGACACCTTCCTGACAAACTCAGGTGCCTTCCCTTGATTCCCCTCGGCATTCCTCCCCCTCCTATCGGAATCGGTTTTTCGCTGCGCCCCTCCACACCCCACCCCACACTACACCGTGGCATGCTTCACTGCCAACTCCATCCTCATCTCCACCGATCTGTTGGAGTGATTTCGTTCACCTTACCGTCGTCCACTTCGCCCTCACCTACTCCCTCTCCTCCTCCCTCACCCTCCCAATCGCTTCTCCCCGTCCCACTTAACCCATCTCATTAATTCTCCTCTTGATTATCGGATCAACTGTTACGGGCCTCCACCTCCTGTGTCCCCATCCTCTCTTTCCCCTTGGGCCACGTGCAAATCTCCTCTCTCTCTACCGCTCTTGGGCATTCATTGGAAACGCATTCCTTTCCCAGGTCCTCTCTAATTTCCCTTCTCCCGTCCTCTCTCGCTTCACTTCTCCCTACAACAGTCTCACTTCGGCGTTCTCAGTTCTCGGAACCCCATTTTGCCGCCGCATCGCACCCTTTAAAACCGGCCCTCTTATGCGCATATGCGCCTCGGTTGGCGACGGATTCATTATTAAGTTGGTTTTGAATGGGCTCTTAATGAAGCTTGCTGGTTGCTTAAAATATCGGAATTAAAGTTTTATTTTTGAAATTTTTAATTTATTGCGTAGTTTTCCTTACCTTTTAAAAATGTAAATCAAACGATTATTAGCCTGGAGCGGCTTACGATATAATTTGTGGGAAACTTGTTTTATTTCCCACCACTTTAAGCGCCTTAAAACGCTACTCTGGCCTTTTACTGCAATGAAATAATAATAATGATAAAATATTGAAAAAAATAATGGAAAATGAAATGAATGAAAATAATTACAGAATAAGACTGAGAATGGAGTTCATCAGGCAAGTTATTAAGGACGTCAAAGTGAAGAATTATGTTGGAATGAAGTGGTTGGCTGATGAGAGATTAGAAGATGAAGAGCACATCAGCAGTCACCAATCCGAAGAGTGGTTTGCTTTCAAAACAATCTTTGGGTATATGACTGCTGATGGTGATGTCCATTTAATGCTGATAAACTGACAATGAGAAGAACTTTGATGCTAATTTCTTTCTATAAAATGTGGTTTATACTCATCAGCCGTTAGTGACACTGTTTTCTTTTTAATTTTTAGGAAATCCTCGGGTATTTCTGCGATTTTCAGCCCCAAATATTTTTCGTGTCTCGAATCGATCAATAAGAAGGAAAAAATCCGTAGTTATGTGTATAGAGTAAAATAATAATCATGACAAAAATCAGGAGAAATCATTTAAACTGTAATTGAAATTATTTTAGTTACTTTTCTCCTGTTTCCACAAACCTTAAAGTGCAACATTTTATCATAAGTGCAACATTTCGGACTCCCATTTTCAGACAAGACAAATTTTTGCGGCGAAGCGGACGACATGCCTGACAATTGCATTGCAGGGAAAGAGAAGAGAACAAAAGGCTAAGCCTAACGCATACGAGCGTTTCAAGTGATGATTGCCAGTCGGGAAGCGATTTACAAGAGCATGAAATAATACGAGACTAGTTTTCCTACCGTGCTGAATGCGCACTTTCTCTTGCATGTTTTTACTGAAGACAGATCTGCTTGCGTCATCCGCAATATGCTTAGCTTAGCAGCAGTGTCTCGTGAACGCCATTCTTCTTCCGTGCATGGTTTATTGTTCCATCAATGGTTTCGTTAATGTTTGTACACCGAAAAAAAGTCTCTCGAATGCGTAAATTTCCTGTTCTTTCCTTTCTTTTTCCTTATTTTCCTTTTTCGTCACACCCCTCCCTCGCTATTCACGAAAGTCCGTCATTAATTTATCCCCTTTCATTTCATTCTCGTTATATTTTTCTTCTTCTCGTTAAGGTTTGTCCATCCTCTCTGTTGCTCGTTAAGGTGGTTCATCTTTCGGGGCGTTAAACGTATCTCCTTTTTCTACCTTACTTACTTTCCATGGAAAATGCCTCCCTCCCATACGCATTCGTATTTTACTCGACTCACTTCCTTCACCTCACGCTGACCAAACCAACTTTTTTATCCGAATAGCATAATCGAATTGAGCATGGTCGGCCATGAAAGCCTTGCGTCATCCGTGCTTACTTCGTTTCACTTATACCCTTGGCTCCCGGATGCACTATTTGCGGTTTCGTTTCCCGATAGTCCTTCTCTTTAACTTGAAACCTGGTAACTTTTCCGACGGAGGGTGTTGTTTGATTGAAACCCGCCAATTCTTTTCACCGAACAGACGGAAAATCTAATCTTTGCGCTAACAATCGGAACCCATGACATAGCCCACGTTTAAACGTTTTCATCGACTTGTTTGCAGTTAAACGGTTGGGTGTTGATTTTTCTTCGGTTGAAATTGAGCTTAGTTCTTTGCACTTATCTGGTGTTCCTGTATAAAAGTCAGTTCTCTGTTTTTATAGTTAAATGACTTAAAGCTAGACTACAAAATATCGAGCTGTCTTTCTCGGAGGAGGAGAAATTACTATTTTTCGTTCTTCATCTGATTCATTTAATAGCTACCTAGATATATTTCGATATTATGAATAGTCAATAATAATTTTAGTTGAGTCTTTCATTCAATTGTTACTCTGTTAACTAGGTAAAATAATTGTGATGATTGGTTTCCGACAGTTTGTAACGAGTCACGGAGAAGTATTATTTTTTTTTTTGCATCCCGACGATTCTGGTGGTCAATATGCCCCTGAAATCCCGATAAGCCATTGGCTTGTCTTCAGGTTTTCAGGGTCCGAACCACCAGAACTAGACAAACACCCTTGCCCTGGGTAAGTGAAAAATCGACCGAGGCGGGACTCGAACCCGCGACCCTTGGATTAGTAGGCGAGGACTTTACCCCGCCGCCACCGGGGCCGGCATTAGCCGGGGCCGGGTATTGGTGAAATTTTACATTTAAAGAATTAAGAACGCCATCCCTGCTTTCCTCAGTCAGTAATTCATTCCACAGAGGCGTTATCTGTAGTAGTTTTATAGGATTATAGCTCTACAGATAGCTTTCCTGTAAATTATCTCGCTCTAGGCCCCGTGGATAATGTTGGGCTTCAGAGGAACTCTGTGGTTCAGAATACCAGTTTGAATAGAAACCCTTCGGGAAATCCCTTACTTTAGTTCTTGCGCCTCTCGCCGAAGCAAAAACGATGATTGATGAGATGGCTGCTCTGGTTCTCCGAAGCTGAAAACACTTGTTTTTCCAAACAGTACTCTTATCGCTAAATGAAGAATCTATTTTTTAAAGAGTTTTTGTGAAGACTCTCTGAATCTCTTTGTTTAAAGCTTGAGGGGACAGAAATCGTTAAAACAAGTATGTCTTGTATTCCTACTTCTATTTTGTGAGTAAATTTTTTAAACTCGTATCATAATAGGGGCATATGATTACTGGATTATAATAATCTCTAAGCAGTGCTCTAATCAATAATTTTATTTTCATTTTACTGGAGTTTTCATCACTAATATTTATGCATTGAACTGAACTTCATTAAAATGAAACACTATTATTGAAATAGGTACTCAAGGGAAATGATGATACGCTTTTCGATGTAGAGAACGAGGGTTTATGGTCATCGTCATTTATTCGCTCGCTACTCCAAGTGCGGATGCAGGCCATAATTCAGTAATTATTCAGCTTAATTTAAAATTCTATCAATTTAAAAGGGTATGCGGAGGCGAGAACGAAATTATTCACTGTGCTTAAAATTTTCGGTAAGAGGCACTCGTTTATACTACATAGTGAAGATAATAAGAACATATCATTGTAAGAGAGCTTAAACTATTTTCAGCGAGTATCTTGGAAATGGGATAATTTAGGAAATATTATTAATGTTAAACAGGGGACGATATAATTACAAGATGATAGGTAAAATTGAAGAGGAAAGGAAGTGAATGTTCTTGGAAGTGACAGTTGAGGAAAAATAATGATTGGCTTTTGTAGTGAGACTGGATATCAATAGAAAGAAGCTTGCGTAGTTAAGTATCCTGTAGTTAACGAAGAAGTGGGCGCGCAATGAACGGACGTGAATTACGTCAGTGAGGAATGAGAAAGGGAAATACAATTTATATCTGGTAAGTCCGAAAAGTTATTAACTGAATAAAAAATGCTCGTAAGGTGGAAATGTTTTTATGATGATGCTATTCGTCCGTGAATATTATTTCTGAACCGGGTAACCAAGTATAATAACTACTGGAATTCCCTGTTGTTCGATAGATCAACGAGGGATATTTACGCATATGTAATGTCAGTGAAATGGCTGGTGTTTCGAATGATAAAACTTATAGGCAAGGTTTACTTAAATGCAACATTAATTGTGTAGTAGTATTTTCTGTATTGTATCCCGGCATTTCTCGGCTTGCGGACTTGGCTAAAAAAATTGGTGCCCGACCCGAGAAAGTGAATAAAAGAACTTTTAGGTAATGAATTGTGCATAATAAAGGGTGCGCTAGAATCATTGACAAAAGTTAGAGTTTAAAACGTAATGGTAATGCAATTGTCAATGTGGGTTTAGATTGAATAGATGAAGAAGTTAAGAGATCAAAGAAATATTGGAAAAAGAGGCGTAATTTGCCTGTCGTCTATACCGTGAAAAATCGTGTGGAAGGAACTTCAAAAGGATTTCCACTTTCCGGGATAGTTTACACACAGTTAAGGTTTTCAGGTAGCACAGGATGCGTTTCTATTTGTAACTATTGTCAGTCTAGTCGATAGACGATCCAGACTTTAGATCGACTTACGTATCGAACCATTGATCTTTCACTTGCAAGTCTCATTGAAAAATTGCATTACCTTTTAAGGAGAGGTAGGAGGAGGAGGAGATGGAAGAGTAGGAGAAGAAAGAGAAGGAGCAGGAGGAGAAGGAGGAGGATGAGGAGTAGGAGGAAGAGGAGGAATAGGAGGAGTAGGATTCTATTCTATTCTACCTTTTCCAGAAATGGCATTTCCCAAGGAAGTTTTGCCATCGAGCATTTAACATCGTTTCGAGTCGTTGCACGTGTCATGCTTTTATTATGAGCCATCCGCAAATTCTTGTCTGCGCTTTTTTGTTTCTTCTTAGCGTTATTTTGTTGAGTTGAAACGTTATGTTCATTTGCCACTTCTTGCTTGATGAGAAGATGTGGGCTTATGCAAGGGAAACGAATGATGGGAGTAAGTATTTCCCTCAAATACTCAATAAATTAGTGTATCAAAATTTAATTCGTATACATATGCATCTACGTCGCACACTGCGTGCAGCCATAAATCCGTGGGGCCGGAGTGTATAAGGATGTGAGCCATTTTCGTGTTTAAGAATATTAGTATAATGTCTGTGTATGAGTAGGTACACTTGTTCTTTCGTTGTATTATTGAGTTTGACCTTGCTCCGCTCCCTCCGTATTTACCTGTTTGAACTCCAATCCCATGCCTCTTTTCTCGTTTTATTTCTTATCACCCCCCCCCCCCCCCTCACAATTTTCCATCCGCCACTTCTACGAAAAAAAACTGCCCAGCCTTTTAAGCGCTCCGCTCCGCGGAAAACCCAAAATCGCATCACCCACGCACTCTCCCTATGCCACTCCTCGCAACGCTCCCACTTAAGCGGAAATCCACGGATCATGCCGTTACCATGGATTCCTGCCGAGTAACTGTTCGCCTCGCTCCCTCCCTAGCCACCAGCCCTTCACCGCGTTTTGAACATATTCACTCACTCCGAAGCACTCACTCAGTATCCCCTCCAGCACAAACCCCCTCGCAACCCATTACGTGGCCCCCTCAGCCACTCCCGACATAACACGCATGAACTCAGAAAACTCTCCATTCCTGCCCTGCTGCCCTACGCTAACCCTTCCTCCCACCTTCATCTCCCCCGTTACTCCCTTCCCGCTGTATAAACTCTCCCCCTAAACCCCTCATCCTCATCTCTCCCTCTCTTCCTTCTTGTCCATCCTCTCTCCTACCCAGGCACCTAATTCCCACGAATCTTCTAATCCACACAAATGCTTTCTGCCTTAAGACTCTTCCACCGCATCCCTTTCCTCCACACACTATCCTGCTCTCACTTCACCCACATTGTGAAGCTCTCCCCCACTTTCTCTCTCTCCCTCACACTCTTCGTCGACGCCTATCCAACCAAACATACGCGCCCACGTCGCTTCCCTCAATTGAGGAGCACATATAATGCATGGGCACGCAAAAGCCCGACCGAATTGCTCTCACATGAGAGAGCACGCAACCTCTCGAACTCGCTTTAAATTCTTCTCGTACGCTCTTGCACACTTGGAACATTTGGGTTCCCCTACCCGTGTCCAGCCCTCCCTACCAACCCTCCCTATTCCTTTCGCCCATTACGTACTACTAACGTACTTAGTTCCTCATCTTAGTTAATCTCTGCTTGTTTTCTCCCTTCCATCTTAAGGTCTTCTCACGTGCTTGCATCCTTGTTCATCCCTCGCCCAAAACATCTTCATTTTCCTCCCCTACCTAATTCAACCCTGTCAATATCTGTAACCACTACAGATTCCTTCTCATTGACGACTCACTCCGTTTCCTTTATCCCAACCCTTGTTCCTCCCTTGTCCGTACTCTTGTTAGTCACCCATTTCGTTTGCTCACCTTTCCCAAGAAGCCCTTCCATATCTGATCCTCCCGCTGCTGCAACCCGTTTTCTTTCTTCGTATATATTTCCTTGTCACGGATTTTAGGGATTCAGTCCGGGTCTTCTTCCTTCGTCGTCATCCTGGAGTAGCGGGAGAGTAGTAGGAAGGTTCGCCTGGTTACGTCATCAGCCCCACGCCGACCCATTCTCCTACTCCAATTCTATGCAAAGCACATTTTCATATTTGGACCCTTGTGAGAGTGAGGATTTCTTCCTTTTTATCATTTTGGAACATGTTGTCAAGTGTCAGGCGCCTGGTAGCTTTATAAATCGCGTAGAAACGTCTCTCAAGAGATTTATTGTTGAATTATGAGGATGAACATTGGTATTCATAACTGACTGTCTCTTAAAGAAAATTTACGTGCGCTGCAAAAATGTATGCGGGAAAGATGGTGGCTGCTGGAATCAGCGAAAATTCCTTCGGCACTAAACAGGTAGAAAACTCTCAACGACGGCGCCTTCTTTCTTAGCAGTCGTAAAACATTCTTACGAAGAATGTATGTAACCTGAGTCATTAGCAAGTATGCTACAATAAGTGAATATTTTTCCGTGAAAATTTGTCGTCTTTGTTAAAATAACCAATTGTGACAGTTAATTCTCGCTAATGAGTATTTATTTGTTTGAATAGTAATTTAGAATATACTTTGAGCTCGGTGTTTTAGGTAGGAGTGCAAAAGGAGAAATGTCAGGTGGTCAAATCAATGTCAGTGCATGAGAAACTACGTGAAAACTGAATTGAAAGAAAAGTCTTTGGTAGTTAGGTTAAAAGATCAGTAGAAAGATAAGGTAGTCAGAATTTACCAAGTGATTCTGGATTGTGAGTAATATATGTTGTTGAAGATGTTAGTGATAGAATGTTTTGAGTGCCTCTGCTGTTTTTCTGCTATTTAACCACCAGAAATTGATTAGTCTTTAGTTCGCATGCATGAAGCGAATTTAATGTTAGTGTCCTGTTATTATAGGAAAAAAATTAGAGACGCTAGACGGTACAACGTTGAACATCGCTACCTTACCTTTGGATGTGAATTATGAGAATCACTTGCGAGCCGTTGCAGATGGAGATAGTTTTGAGAATTTAATGCCATATTTATCCATATTGGTCGACTTAGAGCAATTGTGAAGTGTTTTTGACAAATTTACCATTGATTTCAATCATGTGCCCAATTTTATAAGGTAATAGGTATCACAACTCGTCTTGCAAACCAATTTAATTAAAACCATACGCGACAGGATATTGGACCGTATTAAATTAAGAGAAATTATACTTTAAATATCGGGAAATCGAAGAAACCCCAAGGCTTGTGTAGAATATTTTATCATTCGGAAGTACTGGGGAAATAGTCCTTTTCAACCAATTGAACTCAAAAGAGAGGTTACTTTCTCGGTAACGTCTTAAAAACCTTTGGCCGCTTCTATCAGGCTTAATTAGCCCCTAAGTTTTTTTCCACAGCACAAAAGTTTTTAAATCCATAATAACTAATGTTTTGTTGGGAGTCTAACGTTTGTACCAGTATAATCCAGGTACTTCGCTCTTTCAATGATGGCAGCATGCAATTTTTTAGCTATTCTCTAATCCACCCGTGAAAAATTTAAGTAGTGAATATTTTTAGTGTCCCAGTTGCAATGGTATTCATGCTTATAATGATGTTTGCTCATCAGGCCGTACAATGGCTGCTGCAAGGATACTAGTTTGAACGTTAAACATACAAGTCCTTTGTGTGTTGCCGCTGATTTCATGTAGTCTCCGTAGGTGATGAATTGTGTCAGTGAGACTTTTTCTATGGTAGGCGGGTTCCATTGTAGTATCATCGTTTTGTTGACGCAAAAAATTTGCAATGGACGAAGTCACGCTATCTCATAGTGACAATTGATTACGAGAAAAAAGTTAGATAAGTCAAGTTTAAAAATGCGTTCTCAGTAATTAGCTAGTAAATTTCCTTTTGATGAATCTTTAAAAAACTTGTGAATAGTTCGCCTCTCATACATGACGTTCCATAAATATTCTGCGTTTTAGTGAGAATATTATTTATTGCATACAATTAAATTTGGAAATGCTATTAGCCTCTCAGTAAACACAGAAAAAAATCGAAAATGAGTTAAAGTAGCTGGGGAGTTGGGCTCGACATTCTTTAAAACGTGGAATTATAACCTCTAGCGGAGTTCTCTCATCAATTCTTATGATTTCATCGGAAGCTTAACGTTGGAATACAACGCGAGCTCTTTTCGGTGAAATTTAATTGAGCCAAGCGGCAAAAAAGTGTCAAAAACTAATCGTTGGGTTCCGACGGTGTCATGTCCGGAATGGAATTTTCGGAGATGAGTGGTAGGGAATTGATTTATCTGCGAAGGGCATATCGTCAAATGATATCATTCACACGCTTCGAAGGACGAAAAATTGACAGGTTGGCGAGGCAGAGAGGATCACTCATCATGCGCATCGTGCTCCCTGGTCCACACTGGATCCATCGTTTTGATGCTCTAAATCCGAATTTTACCTTCAGAGAGCGTTTGGAAATAGGGATTTGGCGTCTGCAAAAACACTTGAAATTTCCCATCAAGATCCTTCCTAGGAAAAATATCCTTCACCTCTTCCACCTGCTCCCAGGAAACTCCCAGACAATCACCCGGAGTAGGCCGAAAGAAATATTTCGAGAGGAGAGCTGTCTCTTCGGAAAATTCAATCTTCAAGCTCCGTAAGGATTCGATTTTCCGCACAATTTAATTTCTGATTAGATTTCTCCCTCTTTGATTGAAATCCGATGGGGAATGGGCACACCCTAACCGAAGCAGCAATCGATGGTATAGCGTCGAATAATCTGGGGTAAAAATGTGATCCGGCTCAACATGGTTTGGCCGCTCGATCAATTTCATGCCGGTTTATTTTCACGCGTGTTTCAAATGTGACTATCGCAGTGGCCTTGCAAGAGTCCATAAAATACCATAAGTGGAAACCGTTTTCCGCTAATTCCTAAATATGTTTTTTAAATTAAGGATTTTTGGCAATCGCTCTTTGATAAATTTCTGGTCCTACTATTGACATAATTTCGGGGATCAAATTCCAGATTTAAAAAAAATTATTAAATGCCATCCTTGACTGCCTTTTGAATCACGGGATCCCATAGTGGAATCTCGTGCATCACTATGCGTGTAGTTCTTAACTTAGATTTTTCTGAAGGAAATTTACCTTTTCCTGTTGTTAAAATTTAGCCTAAGAGCTAAGGCAAAAATAATAATTATTGATCAGAGCTTTCACCAATTTCAATCAGTTCAATGCATTTCAATAGGTGAAAAAGACAACCATGTCCTGGATGGTGAAAAACCACCTAGGCGTGATTCGAAAGCGCAACCTTAAGGTTCGCAGTCGAGAACATGTCCCCGCTGCCAACGAGGCCGATAGATAAACGAACCATTGATGTTTGCCCCGCAATTTTTAGATGAGAATGGTAATTGTGCTCATTACAAGACTTTTGTCTAGCTCATAGTTATTTGCAGTTTAAGCGCGATTCCAGTTTTTCTGTAGCTTTCATAGTAGGTAGCGGTGTCATATCTATTTCAGTACCGTTACGAATCCACTTAGTTTTCTTGTTCTGCCATCGGAATTAATCAAAGAAGATAACACAATCCTTATGGGAAGAATGATAATGTGGCAGCATCACTAAATAAACAATACAGTGCCCATGACTCTTGTAGAGTGAAAGAATTCGGTGTATTCCTCATTTGGGTAGTAATGCTGTAGTAGGAACGTCAATGTTCATCCGCGCTATTTTTGCGAGGTTTAACTCCTGGAAACATTCGACTGAAATTCTCAAGGAAACCGCTCTTCGATACCTCTCCGATTAGTAATAAGGAAACTTTAAAGCTCTTGAGGTGAAAAGAAATCGATTACGCAGAATCTCGACGTGGGTATCAGCGGGAACTCCCAAAGCCAAAGGCATTTCGGGAATACCTCGGGGGCTCACTTAAAGGGCTCACCGTCGCTATCCCAAACCCCTTGCCTCACTTTCATTCCCTATCTCCCCACACTCTCTCCGCATATCTTCCCCTTCTGAATATGGTGTCTATGGTGTCTCGAGTCTCAACTGCCACTCTCTGATCGTTCTAACCCTCATTTTTGCACATCTCCCTGCTATCAAGGGTCTGTTATTGCTTTCCCTTCATCGCACGCTTTCGCCTTTCTCCTCCCGCCACAGTTCCGTCATATGCAGGTAATTAAAGATTGCTATTATTACCTTATTAGTATAATTACGTGGATGTTCATTGCACTCATAGTTTCATTTCCTAACTTAATGCGCCAAGTCACATCTTTAGCTTGTTTTACGAGGATTTCAGTTACCGAACGACGGGATGTACGGATGTGCAATTCCAATTTGTGCATGTGTGTGCGGTAAATCATTTAAGTAATCTGACTTTTCACAAAGGAATATTTTTGAGTTAAGGGAATTATTTATGAGTGCTAAAATGGTTATTACTGTTAAAGAAATTGTTATGGAGATTGTATATTTCGCGTAGAAGAATCTCCTGAAAACATCGTTTTTTATGTGACCGAGACCAAATTTTGATGATTCATCATTCCAAAGTTATTTTCTCCGCAAGGTTACATTAGGAATGAAAGCAACAGCTAGAAATGAGTGAAAGTATTAATTGACTTTGTGCTTGATATATCATACTGATTCGTTGAACTCGCCGCAGTTGAATCCTTTTAGGATTGATAGAAGCTCGAGATAGTTCAATAAGCATAATCGCTTAAGAGTATGTCACTTAAAAAGTGTGATAGAGAGCTTGAAAATTTTCATCGTTACTCTTTCGGGGAAGAGGGACTGAGATTAATGATAATGATTATTTTATTTTGTTATCGAATTAATGATTTTTTCACCTTCAGTTTTATACCAGGCGTTTAATTTGGTTAATTATTTAGTGCTCTATGTGCATTGCCGCTGATTACTATTAATAGTATTAGTAACTATCCCATCTTATTGGAGCTCAGTAAAGCCCGAATAAGGGTAGTATTATCTCCAAACGAATTTTAATACACTGGTTGGGCTCTAATTACACTGAAATGGTTGAGACCTTTATTTGGCTTCGTTGAAAACGTATTGGGAACATTACAATGGGAAAACTTCGGTTTCAGAAGGTGATCGCATGAAAGATTCAGCAGAGAGTCCCAAACAGTAGTCTCTACTTACGCTTTCCCTTTACTTTCGATCCTAAATTCGCATGAGCTGGACATTCTTGAGGGGGAAAAGGAAAATCTTTGTTTAATTTTTTGTGCTATTGATTAGCCTTAAAAGGAAGGATTTGGGAGCTTTCTGTAAACATTTTTCGTAATGGTTCTTACACCCAATCGTGGCGATTGAAGCCAAATATGTTTACAATGTGTTGGGAATGTAGCTTTTGGTTGCCATGAATTGGGTTATTTGAGAGTCTAAGATTGACAGTAGGTACCTAAGATATAAATCAATTATCATGATACTTATGTTTTACCCGCAGCGTAATGGAAGAACATTACTAGGTATCAAAGAACATACCTTATGCAAATTCTTTAAAATATACGATAAATGATAGTTTAACATCGAATCGTTTATCAAATAAACATTTAAAATAAGAAATCTTGTCACCATAGTTTCTCTTCGTCATATAACTCAGTATTAGTTCAGATGAAAAGCTGAAATGAATAGTATATGTATCTTGTTGAAGTTTCATTATTGTATCATTATCATGCTTCCATTTGCACAATGTGCATACGTTTACGCTCTCACGTAAACGTATGAACATTCTCCGTACTCCTATTCTCATATATAATTTTAGACACGCCATGACGAACGAGCAGTTTCTTTCAGAAGTTTCTATATAGGCGAGGTTTCTCGTTTAGTCTTACTTCACATTTGCATTTTGGATTAATTTTTTAAGTCATTGCCAAGGTTGCTCCATATGAAATCAGACTTGTGCATTATCTTTCAGATTTTCATTTCCTGTGACCCGGCGTCTTCATCAAATTTTGCTTTTCCTGCTGTCTTTGGTATTTTCGTTGTTCATTTCTAATTTTCGCTCATCACGAAAACATTGGTTCTAATGCCATTCACAGAGATTTAATCATTGTTATTCGGTTTTTACCCATGTGTTCATGGAAAATAGCGGAGGTTGTTGGTCTGTCTGTAGGCATATAAATGGCAGGACTCAATGTCATTGAAACATTATTTCAATTATGTCTTAACATAATTGAATTGCTTGACAAGAGTTAATCACCACCATTGTGGATCGTTGGCACTCCTGAGGTGGAATCACGGTTCCTTCTTTCGTGTTACCGCAACCGTCATCTAAAACGCAAGCCACTGTAGAAGGGCTCTTAGCTACTGTCCTAAAAACGCCTTCAATAAATTAATACTTGTAATTGAAAGCACCTGACAAAACTTGAAGATTGACAATGACGTTGCTTCGAAGGCTTCCGTTGTGATTAAAAGATGACTCGAGGGTTTTCGGGTTCTCTCTGTGTAGATTCATTTTTGCGGATTAAAGTTTCGTCGGATTTCCAGTCGGCATCTTCAGGTCCAAAGATGCTAACTAGAAAACCGGCGAAACTGTCATCGATAAGGATAAATCAACGCGGAAAGATCCCGAAAACCCATGTGTCATCAATGACGATTACGTTTTCTCTCACATGAGTGCAATTGAAATATAGCGATAACGCCAGAGCTTGCGCTAGTGTGAACCGTAATCGCACTCCTGGTTGGTTCTTTCCCTCTATTTGCAGTAAAAATCTACCCTCAAAATAACTAGTGAATCAGGAGCTAAATTTTCCTTAGAAGTTCACCTGTGGTAGGTGCTCACCTCAACCGGGAGGGGATTACGTTGTTCACATTTTCTCCCGGCCGATCGATCCTAGTGTTCTTGTGTTTACGACGAAGGAAGACACTTCATACACTTCTTTACCTTAGACGGAGGTGAGTTTCTTCCGCTTAGTCATTTGTTCTCTTTGAATTTCGACACCGTCGTACAATGGACGGCGAGGAATTTCTGGTGTGGAGCTCTTAGCATTTGGTAGAATGTGCTAGAAATGCGTGGAATTTCAGTGCCAGCGGCCTTAACCTGGTCTTCAAATGGATTTTCTTTTGAGCTCGCATTTCTTCTTACAAACGCTCAACTTCAGCGAGCACATTCTGTCCTCCGGTGTCACAGGCTAAGAACATATTTCAAAGGAGACGTATTTTTGTGTAGAAGGTCATCGATCTCTTTGGATCTATGTTTATTCTCTTTATACAGAACTGAACTCGAAGCCAACCTATAAAAATTCTCCGAGACTTGACGCGGTCTTCGAAGCCATCTGTTTTTATTGTCGTCTTTGATGTAAAATTCATATGGGTGGCCTAAAATGCCTTATAAACACACGAAGTTGTTTATTCTCAAAGGAATGGAAATAAAAATAAAGAAGGTCAGAAATCTTTTCTTCAGAAAGTCAGGTTGATTATGTGTCGATATAATGAGGTGAAGTAATTCATTTATACCTTTAGAAATTATATTACTGATGGTCTTTTAATTAAATTCTCGCTGTCGCTAGTGGTTTGATTTCAGAATGTTGAAAGGTTAATATTTTTTCGGAAGACAGGAATCACTTAACATATACACTTTAAAAATTGTTTAATTTTAATTTATGTTGTTAGTCGCAATTGCCGAAGTGAAAATTTCAAGTGAATTATCTTGACCAATGATTGATTATTGAATTACCTTTAGAAGAGATCCTGTAACACAAATTGTAACCTGGAGTTATAGATTATCTAAATACAAAATGACCACAGATTAATCAGTTCTTACGAAGCATAGGCACCTGCACTTCAATTTGTTCGACACCACGTAACGCTACTATCCTCATCCTTCCTAAAAAATCATTCTTTAGTACTTGGAGAAACGTTTTATGATTAAATAATAATTAGGTTAAGCATACTGTTGAAAATGAGTGGTGTTCCATAAAGTTTGGTTTTCTGGCACTAGCCATGGCATATCATTCCCCATCTCTAGTTTTAGGAAGGTTTTTAGTATTCCTTTTAGAAAAAATGTCACTGTCAAAAGTATGTTGCTGATTAACAGGCGTAAGGTCCCTCTTAATGGTTTTATAAGGAGTGCATAAAGTTTCGACCGCTCATGTATATATTAATCCAAAGGATTGTGGAACTGGTCTTGCAGTAACTTTAGAGTCAGCCGGTGATGATCACAAAATTGTGTGTATTTCACAGTGAAAAAATCATTCACCTGGACTGGGATTCGAACCCTGACCTCTCGAACTATCGCGGAGTGCTCTAACCGGTTAAGCTACCCAGGTGATCCATTATACTGTGAATTTCATGGAGGCTTTAGGAGCGTGTTTCCCTCACATGTACCGGGCACTTATAGCACCGTTTGACCTCTTTCAGGCGAGCTCTCGTGAGCGCGCTCACGAGAGCTGAAGCGACCGTCAGGGTTTGAGCCTCCGTGGAAGTTAACGAGACTGAGCTAAACCCTTTCAGACGAGTCCTTATGATCTGCAGTCGGAGGCTCACGAGTCGGCATGCGGCTCAACCCGCTGGTAGCCGGAGATTGGTGGGGAGCTTTGCGACATTCCATTGCAAACACGCCTTATACACAAGGCTCAGGAGAGCTGCAATCGCAAGAAGACCAGCTTCCTCCTCCAAATTTAGCTTCCTGTGTGTTCGCAACAGACTAGAACGAAGGGACCTGAGGAGCATCGCCGGAGCAAGTGTCGTTGTAGTGAATCGGAGCCTGTTCACCCGGCTCATATGAGCTTGTGCATTTGCTTCCGGCTCTCTCAAGCCGCTCTGGTGAGCGCGCTCACGAGAGCTCGCGTGAAAGGGGTCTTAGAGCATTGGGCACGAAATCGAGGGGTCTGGGTTCGAATCTCAGTCCAGGCGAATGATTTGTTCACTGTGAATTTCACACATTTTTGTCAAAATTATTAATCGCAATTGCTTATTTCATGATAATTTTCCCTTCGCAAAGTATGTTTATCTAGTGAATACTAATCTCAGCTTAGAGTTGAGATCAGAAGTAAGCATTAAAATTTACTAAGGCATTGGAGCCTTTCTCAACGCTTATTAATAATTCATGGTCACACTTGAAAGTGGATTTTGTTTTTAACAGTGTTAGTGTGGTCCATATTTTTTCTCTCTTTCTAAGCGACGTTCCCTCGCCATTCAAATATCAGGTTTTGGTAGACCGGAGTGCGCAAATATCCGATCAGCAAAGAGTTCCTTCAAACATCCTTGGAAATTCCCCCTTCGTCTCCAGAGGGTATGGGACGAGCGAATCCCAGCGGAAGAAATTGAGAAGGATATATGTGTGCCTTCGAATGGGAACGCGGTGTTGATCGTGAGCGGAATGTGACTTGAGATTAGACATGCGAGAGAGGGAGAGATGGCACGCAGTGAGGGGACGATGGCACCCGCGAGAGTGGAGGGAAAATGGAGATGATCGGCGGGAATAGAGTCGGGCACTCAGCTCAGTGCGGCAAATTTACGTAACGCATACACGCATTGCATCGACCGTCGGGACTCTGCTGGGAAAGCAGAACCACGGTAGGAACATTTTTGCATGGGGCGGTGGGATGTTTGTTTTCGCGTGGAAGTGGGAAATTCTTCTTGAACAACTTATATCGGCTGTAGTTTTATTTTGTCCAAATGAAAAAGTGATTCCCAGGATTATTTAAGTGTTTCAAACAGACCCGATTTAATCACTGGCTGTTGAGTAACAGCCGAGGATAGGTTTATATCAATCTTGGAAATGGAAAGAAAACCAGAATTATTTTCGAAATGTCAGAGATCTGCCTGCGTATTAAAACATAATAACGCAAGTACGAACCCGGTAATGCATACCGTTTAAGCTATTTCTAATGTACAAGCTATATTTGTTCATGGTTGCAACAGGTTTCGGTAATGTTTTTTCAGATTAATAAGTAATTCGGCTATGCCCTTTTTCTCGATGACGCTATGTGCAACCTTTCCCTGTAAGTTATATATTAAGTAATTTTTATAATATATTTTTATAAAACGAATTGGTGTTGCTCAAGGAAAAAATGGGGTTGTCTTCCAGAAAGTACTATTTTATCTCCTATGCTTTAAATATGATTATATATGATATTTTTTAGAATAAAAGTGCAATTTATTCACGCCGTATCATTTGTTGCAATGCTGCATGTATGATAGGTTTTGAGTGTCACCGGCCATGGTGGTGCAGCAACGTTTGAGTGGCATATTAAACCAGTGGATGGTACTTTTTTTTGTCTTCTTGGTAAAGTGGTCGTACCAATCCGGATGTGCCACCTGTGAATATGCTCTATAAATGTAGCGTTTTATTAAGTACAGTGATCTCTTGGGGAATTGCGCTAGCACCACAGGATAACGAATTTGCCACCCTGCCTTGAAGGTTTGTTTTTCAAACGTATTTGGACGTAAACGGAGTGACTCTGCCTTTGAAAAATCAAATGCCAACCTTAGGTTTGATCCCTACTGGACTTGGACTTTAAGGCAGACTGAATACTCAGTTTACGGAAACCAAAACGCAAACGTGCCTTTAAATATAATATTCAAAGTAATCTATCAATGCATAGATAATTAATTGTTCTTCAATATTTTAGTCCGTAATGAACTTATTAAGCATCTATATGTAGAGAAAAAGACAATATAATGCAATTTTTTTCAGTTGAAATAATACCAAAATATGGGAAATTTTTGTAGTAGAATTAGCGTCGAAAGGCTTGGTGCCAGAAATAAAATGCCTCTGGGCCTAAGAGTGTTACCAAATAAATCCCAATAGCATCATATTTTTATAATTATTTAAGATCAACGGACCGAGTATTCAAGTCATATAAACATCAAGTTTTTTACGATTTTTTATGCAATGTTGTTGCTTGCGGCTCCTCCTTTATTTATTTATGCAGAATTGTGTGATACTGTGATAATGATAGCGCTCTTAATTGTGTAATCATTGTATCGGAGGCTTTAAAGTATAAATGGATGGCAGCCAGCCGCAAATTCTCTAGGTGCAAAATTCCAGTAACTTACCTTCGTGAATAGTAGTAAAATATTCGTTAACATTGTAAATCGTTATTTTTACACTCACCGGTTGGAGAAGGCGTCAGCTTCATCGTCGTACTGCGCACTTGAGCCGGGGTGAAATTGTGCTTCTTGAAGAATTCCAGCTTTCGGCCCCTGGACCTCTGCAGCCCGGCAATTGCCGCGTTGATGGCCCTCGTGTATTCCCTCTGACCGAACGCGATGTGTGGCAGGATCATCCCCACCGTCAGCGTCCCCTTCTCGTCATCCTCCAGGGTGTGGGGGACCACCAGCACCCTGTCCCCGCCGCTGCCCCTCCCGCCCCCTCGGCCCCTGCCGAAACCCGAGTCCGGAGTCCTCGGCTTCCTGCTCAGTTGAACCTGCCTTTCCATATGTTCTTCACTTGACCCATGATAACTCCCTGTCTGATTTGACGCTGTCTCACTGGCATAAGGAACGTACTGTTGATTTTCAATGGGTAATCGGCTGCCTCTGACTGATTCGTCTCCCGGATTCGGCATCATTTGTTGGTATCTGAGGGAGAACTTTCCTTGCATCATTCCGTTATCTCTGTCAATCCCTTCTCCCCTGCTCCTCTCCCTTCCTTGAGGCGGTGAAGCTGATGGGTGCTCAACCTTAGCGGTGGAAGGAAGCAGTTCTCTCTTGCCTCCTCTGTGAAAGAGATGCAGAGGAGTAGTTGGCGTGGAATGTGATGGATCCGTTTGTCCCATTGACTCAGTTCCGCTGACTAGGGGTTTATTTAGCGCTTGATTTTGATGGCTGCCTTCCCTACCTTCGCCTCCCGTCGAAATTATCGCATCTGCTTGCCCTCCATCGCGAGCAAGAGATAACCAATCTTTTGGGCTATTACGGCGCCTTGGTTCCACGAACTTACTCGTCTTATCGACGCCTTGGGCGAGCGTTCTGTCTTTCCGCGTCAGATCCGATTTTATTGCTTTGAACCCTCTCATCATTTGGGATACTAAGGCACCCGAGTCCTTTACCATAGAATCTGCGAGCGTAGTCTCTGTCTCTTTGCGTGTTAAACTTTCGGAATGAGTTCCTGGCCTCGCCTCTCCCTTTGCGTTGCGCCTATCATGGGTATTTGGGTTTTTATCTTCCATGGAAATCCCAACCATTCTTCCGTTTTCCTTATGATAAGAAATGCCCCCGCGCCCTACCGTGGATCTTCCTCCGTATATCTTCCCGGTTTCCCTCTTGTTTTTCAAGGCGTGATGTAATCTCGTTCCTTCATCTTCCCCGTATTCACCGGGTTTCCACCTTCTTACGCGTACACCCGTCCCCTCTACTATGTACATTATTTTACCCCCGGTGTCTTGTCTAGCTACAAACTTAACCCCTTGTACTGGGTGAAAATCAGAGGCTCTAGGCGGCCCGACTGGAAGTGCCATCGAGTTTGAACTTTGAGAGTTGTATGGAGGGAGTGTCTTCTCCTTACTCCTGGAATCAGTTTGAATACCATCGTTACTTTCCTGATTTTTATCCGTGGAGCCTGAACCATAGTGATAGTTGTATTCGGTTGAGGAATGGAGTCCCGTATCGGGTGTATGACTCTCTGGCTCGTCCTCCATAATGCTCATGAGAGTCCTTCCCGGCCCCCTCAACCGTCCCCCTGCGATGCCCTTGCCTCCTCTCGGGTCTATCGCATCCTCTTCCTTCATCGCTCCGTCCTTTCTCAGCCGAGAAGGCGACCTTCCTCCCACACCCCACATCGCATCCCTTTCTCCCCCAGCCACAGCTGATGAATCGGGGAGGAAATCAGGGAGGCGTTCTACGTCTTCCGATTCGTCGCTTCGCACTTCGACGGCATCCTTCACCCACTGAGGAGGAATTGCTTCCCCGGGGCCTTGCGCACCCTCACCTTCCTCTCCCACAGGAGTTTTTGAGTGTGTGGGAATTCCGATTTTGCTCGGGGAAGTGATTTTGGGACTGCTCGTCGTCCCTTTTCCCGCCGAGCCCACATTTACACTCTTCCCGCCCATTAAATCCGACTCCTCCTGCTCTGATCCCCTTGCCCCTTCTCCCAAGCCTTCGTCGGCCACAACAGGTGAACCCTTGTCGAACACCGGGGAAGGGCTTCTTATCGCTTGCCGAGTTATTTCGTGGGAGGTGACGTCGTGTTTCTGGGAGAAGCCGTCGGTTTTCTCCACCGTCGTGAAGATCGCTCGAATCACTCCTTGGTCGTTATTTTTCAACCATCCTTCCGCCGCTGGAGAATTCACATCGTCGACATCTTTAGAGGTAGGGCATCCTTTCAGGAGTGCTTCGCCGGGGCGAGCCGGGCCGTTAGAATGCTTCATCGTTTCGGCACACATATCCACTTCGTCCCCTCGAGACGCATTACTCCCCGCAAGTGGCGTCGTTTCGGCGTCCGATTCGACCTCGTTGTGGATATTATGTTTCCTCCTCGGGTCTGGAGGGGTTTCAGCTTCCCCGTGTATCACCGTCCCTTCGAAGTCGTCACGTCTTTCGCCGTGGGCCAACGCCTTCGTCTCTGGGGACCAGTGGCGATTATCAATTTCCTTCGTGACGGCCATTTTCGAGAAGACTGATGTATCTTCGCGTTTCTGAGCCCACTCGGCCCGCGCTGTTTTCTCGTACCGTCCTTCCCCATGACTTCTCTCCCGGTCTCTTTCAACCGTAGCTCTCTCACTTGTCTCTTCCGTTTCTTCAGCCAATCCGCGATGCTCTTCGCGGATCGCACTTTTGATTAGCTCGCTCGTTCCGAGTACGCCTCGGTCCGTCGGCTTTTTGTTCCACCCTTTCTCCTCTGTGAGTAGCGATGGGGTTGTTGTAGGTGGGGTTAAGTGTCGCGACCCGCTCTCCCCGTCACATTTCACCACCGTATCCGCTCCCTGATGAAGCGACCGAGGCGACGCAGATCGTCGCTGTGTCCCCGTTTCTCTCCCGTCCGCAGAAGTGGGGTGGTTGTTCACCTTGTTATCCTCCCGCATCATCTGATCGCCGATGACTCCCGTACCCCCGCGCCCTTCCCTGGTCAACTCCCACGGTCCACCACCCTCCTTCGCGGGAGACCTTTTCCTCCTCCTCGCCCGCCCGCCGTTTCCCGGCGACGCCTCGTGCGCTCCGGCCATCGCCCGCACCGCCGTCATTCCTCCCCCTCCCCTCCCACCCTCCACCGGGACTTGGATGTCATCTCTGGCGAGCCCGTGAACGAAGAACCCATTCCCTCCCACCCTCGGAAGGCCGCCTCCCCCTGGACCCCCCTTCGATCCGCGTGCGGCCGTTTCGTCGTACTTCCTCTCTTCACTTCCTCCCTCCGCTGTGAATCTGAATCCACTTTCCGCGTATTCTATTCCTCCTCCCTCATGTTGATCTCTCTTCTTCGTCTGGCTCAATCCGACGGTCGCCTCCTCCTCTTTGGGTCTTGTGCATCTTCCGCTCGGCCCACCGGGACATCTGTTCTCCCTCGTGTAATCCCCTCGATCCAAACGTTCTCCGAATCCTCCTCCTCCTCCCTCCTCTTCCTCCCATTCGGCGCGGCTCCGCAACCTTCCCCTCCGCCTTCCCCATGCGCTCGTTAGTCGTTTTGTGGGCTCTGTTGTTAATCCTTCCGCTGGCGAGAGATCGTTGTCCCCTTCTTCGGTCCCACGACCTCCGGCCTTGCGCTTGGCAAACTCTCCTCCGGCTGCAGTCGTTTCCCAGACCCTCTTCAACTTCCTACTTCTCCCTTCCGTTGTGCCCGAACTGTCTCTCCCTCCTCTCTCTGCGACCCTAGGGCCTTCGTCTCTTTCGCAGCATTTTCCTCCGTTCTCTACATTTTGCCATCTATCTTCTTCTTTAACTCCAAGTATTTTTCCTATCACCCCTTGGACCGAATCCTCTCCTCTCCTCCCGTGCGCCCGCCCCCCGAGGGGATCCCTCGGCCAGCCTCCACCGCTCTCCTCCCCCCTCTTGCCCCTCCCACTGCTCTCCCGGGTATCCCCCGACCCCTTTCGAAGCTCCTCCCCTCCATCTCTCCTTTTCCTCAAGGGGAACGCTCCGTCCTTTCCCCCTTGCTCCGCAGCCCCGGTACCCGGCCACCTCGTTTCCTCAGCCTCCTTCGGATGAGACGGTTCCCCCTCCTCCCCCCTCCTCCAAGCCTCCCCCTCCTCCCCCCTCCTCCCACGAGCGATCTCCTTCGAGTCTTCCGCATCCATTACGCCAGGCATTAGCAGTAATAGAACGCAGGAGCGTAGGAGCCATTTCTTCGTCTTTGAAGTCATGGTTGCTGATGAGGCAGTGTTTTTCTTTTTCTTCTAATTTATTTTTGCGGATGCTTGAAATGTAGTTCTATCTTTTTTCTCGCTTATCGGCTGCTAAACTTGCTACCGTTTTCCTGAAATCTGCTTGTTTCGTGTTACTTTTCCTGGGATTTGGTGGAAAAATCAAGACGATGTCTCCCATGTCTATCTGCTAATCCCTATGACCACTCCTATTACTTTATATATAGTGTTTTAAAGATGGCTTGATATTAATATTCCTACTGCTGCTATCCCCGTATCAGTTACGCTATTCAATACGTCTCAAAAATATGAGTCTTTAGTTGTTAAAGAAAACCAATTCAAAATCTTTGGCTATTGTTTTTGATCTTCTTTTCTCGTGAATTAATAAGGAAGCACTTAATTTCGGGGAATTTGATCGTGTTGATCAAATTCTATTTGGACTGAGATTTCATGTTACCTAAGAAATATTACTTAAACTTACATGGACGGTAAAACTTCTGAGTTGTTTAGTATTGAAGTCTTATATTTATTATGCGAATTAAACTAATTAATATCGACGTTTTTCTGATATTAAAAATTGTAATTTATTCTTACTCTAACATACACTCCATGCAATTAAGATTTGATCTGCATTATTTGAAATTTGCAGATAGCGATCCTGTTTGCATGCTCTCTTTAAATTCAGGTATCGGGACTCCTTTGAGCAAACTATCTTGAACTCAAAGCAAACACCTATACTAATTATAATTAGGAAATTAGTTGTAATGATCCAAGAAAAGTCACGACGTGCTCACACTCTTAATGCCAGTTAAGTTTTGATAACATTCATAAACACTTCACACAAGTTAGAAACGCTTCATCTAGAACAAACGTGGAATTCAAGGCGTTAGTCGCTCACTGAATAAAGCTAATTTTTCAAAACCCTCCTTTCCAATTATTTTTTCTAGTTGTTTTTTTTATTGTTTCACCGCACTTATAATTTATTACAGATTAAATATTTCTTTATTTCCCTGGTACTGGGACTCCTTTTAATGCTGCAAATGCTCCTCACCTAACGCAGTTTCTTCGTTTAGTTTTCGCTCACCCTTGTTCATTTTCGGGTAGATTGACGGTGTATTGGCTGTTGGTCCTTGAACTCTTATTTTCTCTTGGTGCCAAAGACCTATGTCAGTTGGAGGATCAGATATTGGTGGTGTGTATTTTGAGTAGTTCACGGTATCTGGTTGTTGTCATCTTTTCCGGCACCATTTCCTTTTGACTCCAGCGCGATGCAGCTTTACTCTCCCAGGTTTCCAGCATCACGTTCAGCCCTATAACATCATGGCAGCATTCTCAATATGGGTTTTGATTAAATTCATTTAAAAATTAAGGATTTATTTTTCAGAGTTGGAAGACTGTGTGAACCTTGCCGTTTTGAAATCTTAGTTTCAATGTGTTAATTTGAGCTTTTAAATACTCTGTGAATATATTAATAACTAAAATAATCTGGAAGTATTTTAAAGAACATTAAATTTACAATCGAGCGGAATTTCAGTTTGTCAGTTTGTTAAAATAACAAGGCTCACTTCGAATCATCCATTATTTGATGTAATTTAGATGGCGTAGGTGATGCTTTGGTAATAATCAGCCATAACGTTCAATGAATCGTGATTGAGAATGATATGATTTTAATTATTCTTTTCCTTCGCCATCGTTTCATTAATTCACTACAACATTCTATGCCAATCATTCTCGAACATTTGTCCTGAAGATGGCCCCTCTCATTCACTCTTCCATCGTCACTTCATGTCAGCCTTACCACCTGATCCACCTTTCGCGTATTCACGGCGTTAACTATCCTACCTCGGTATACATAGTTAACTTTCCCACGTTTGCTTTCACAACACACCAGTAAACAAATACGAACTTGCATTCCTAGGGCACACAGGCTAGCACACTTGCACTGGCACTCAACGACCCAAGAATGCACCCACACATACATGTTCACATGCACACACCAAAACAAACGCTCCTACACTGTCTAATAGCGGAGAAACCAACGCTCTCTCCCGTTCATTTACTGTATTCACTGCTAGTCATGCCTCGTCATTCTCCCTTTTATCACCTTCGTCGACTTTGCCACTTGCCTATCTCTGTAACCTTTACCTTCCCATCTCTCTCTGTGAGCGCATTTGATTTTCTCGCACGTCCTGTTGCTCTCTCCCTCTCTCTTCGTCCGTCAAGTTTGCTCCATCCTCTACCCTGCTTAGCGTCGGCGTTTATTCAGTCGTCGCTTCCAGAGTTAACTCTCTCATCTCTCCTTCTGTTATTCCTCCCTCGTCTACTTCGCGCATCTCATTTACGTCCTCACTCTGCCCAACCCTTGTTGATGTTTCGCGTCTTGAGCGATGGAATCCTCCTTTAAGGGCTCCATCCCAATCAGCTTGGCGAGTGATGGCACGCTTTTGATGAATGCTAAAGCAAATTCAGACGCTCGGAATACATCTTGTAATAATTCTGTGTGATTCTTAGGTTAACTGCTAGAATATTTCCTTGAATAGCGGTTCCCTACTATTTGGACTTCATGGCAAGACTATTCATTATACACATCAACTAGATGTACCCTTACAACTACTCTTACCATACTTCTTACCAATTTTCTTACCATACTTTCTATATATTTTTAATTATTTGGTATACTCCGAAACGAAGCATGTTCCCATGAGGTCATGCGTACTTAAAGTTGGGAAACGCTGTCATAGAATGTCCCAATGGTCAATGTAGCCTTCGAAGCAAAGCATTCAAAGTTTACTCGATTCATCAATCCCCTTAAAGCACATTTTCGTGAAAGATTTAAAGAAATATGTTAAAATATTTACTTCGTAAATATTCGTAATTTTCTGTTTTCGTTATTGGAGGTAGGAAGGAACAAGATGTTTATCAGCCACCTTCTTGTCATTATGGTTTTTAGTTTGGTACTGGAAGTATTTACGATCAAAAAGATACGCAAACACCGAAAGAGTTGCTCACTATATGCATCCTGGGTTTTTCGTCTTCAAATTCAGTACCCAGCTAGCTTCGCTTCAAAAACCTCTGCCATGCCTTTTTTAACTAATGTATCTTATACTAAGCGTTGGTAATAGCCTAATCATAGCCTCTAGTTATGATACACAACGCAATTTATTACTTATTTTAACTTTTTGCCAAAGTGTCCCAAATTTATGAAACTTCATACTTCAGGCAGATTCGTTAGGCATTAGAAAAAAGAAAGAAAAGCGCATTTAGAATTTTACTGGAAATTTTTCTGACCCATATCCGTACACCATCTGAAAACAGTTGACTATTATCTCCAATGTATCTACATGTAAATACATCGTATCTACATGTTAATACATAAAAATACATAAATGAATGTGTGTATTAAAATTCCGAATACCTGATTCGTTTTAAGTTTCCATTGGAAATTGATATGGGCCTTGCGAAAATTATATGATACGCTTTCTAAATAGTGTTTTGTCGTTACTAGAAGCTAGCTGTAGTGTTTCCCTAAGATTATACCTTCACTAGTTTTGAATCAAGTAAATGCAGTTATGGCGATGCCGACTTTCTCGTTCACGATGCTAATTTAGAAAGTATCTGCTACCTTAGAAATGACCTAATAATATGATTCATGGTCCCGTATTTTTTAAACCTAGTTAAATGCATTTTGAAAATAAAATATATTTCTAATTCAATTAGAATACAAAAGTCTAGACAAAGGGTAGTTGTTGGATCACTATTCAAAAACACAGGATTGTTCAACTTTTCTAGAATACAGCATAATTGCAGTTGGTTATATGGGTTTTCAAGAAGTTTTTACTTGATAAAGACGTCTTATCAACCGGTTGAAATGCCAGTTTTGGCTCAGGAATAGAAAAAATTATTTTTTCAATACATTGGTTTTTATTTTGAGCTAATAGTATGTGATATATCTACAGGATAAAGGAAAACAAGGGATAGTCCCGCAAGCATTAGGAATAACTCAAAGCGTTCTGAGAACAGTCTATTTTAGCCCTAGTTATTTTTTATTTTCTCGAAAAAACCTTAAGCCAGTAGTTTCTTATAAGTCTCTCTTTAACCCGGACTATGAGTGAAATATTTTTCCTTGGCTCTTAAGTGAAATTCATCCTCACCAATTCAGAGAAATAAGACCCGAATTTAGCGGATAGTCTTTGGTGAAGTTAGGTGTTGCTAGAAATGTCGCGACTCTAACTTCTGCTGAGTCACCTGTTTAAGTGAAAGTGACTTATTGAAAAAATGTATAAAGTGAGTGGATAGGTATAGAAACTCTTTGATTCTCCCTTATAAAGTTATGTTACAAGAAGATGCATTAACCGGCTTTGTACGGGCGACCTCGCATTCATTGTATTTACACAGAATGGAGCTGAACACATCATGGAAAACAGCCGGTAGAACTGATCAAACTCTTGAGCGTTATTACATCTTGTAAAACGGGGCAGTGAGGACTCATTCAATATGTGAGTACTTGGATCGTCTTCAACATGTAAACGCTCGATGTAAATATCTGATACAATGCAGAAAACTCATTTTTCAGTAAAATTCTGAAACATCCAAAAACCCACGTAGGGGCCTATAGGGCCAGTGAACCTTCCATTTATATAAGTATTTCATGTTTTTACCCGTCCTTCATTTTAATATTTTTCAACATTCCATGATAATCATTTAATCAATGATGACGTGACAAACAGATCAACGACCACATTTTAAAATAAAATGTATGAGTAGGATTAGATGTTATATATTCAGGACCGATGATCTTGCTAGGATGAATACGCTACGTGTTCGCCGTCGTGTTTTGACTGTGTAATAAAAATGCGAGCTGAGAAATATAGATGTATCTCCGATCCTCTCTTACTTTTGATTTTATATAATAAGGATATCTTTTGAGTCAATGTTCCCGCTGGGATGAACATGCTGCGTAACGTGCTCAGGAAGAGTAAAAGCAAAAGGGTTTGCTTCCTCACGCCATAAAATCTACAGCGGTGACGGTTCGGCAACAGCGTTGCCTCCATTTTCGTTGAAAACGTTTGATCTCTGGATTTCGTGAGCGGGATTCGGGAGTACGTGTTTTCCCGAGTTTCCTGAATGCCTAGTCACGTCTCACCCTTTCCCTCTGTCTCGCTTCCTCCCTCCCCCTCCTCCTTCCAGTTGTTTTCCCACGATTCCCCTCCCCTCCCTTTCCCTCTTCGTTGTCGCTCCAATCCATCCATCTTCACGCTCTGCCCTCACTCTGATTCCCGCCGAGCAACCTTGTTCCTCCTGCTCCCCACCGCGCATTCTCTCCCTTCGCATGAGACTTCCTCTATACGTCCTCTCCGCACTGCCACTATCCTCCGCCGCCGCATGAGGGTCCAAATAGCCTTGCTTGCCGCTTTTACCCTCAAGGCATCCGAGAGACAAGCCTTAGGGGTTGTATAGCGTTTCCCTCTACTCTACTCCTGCCGCTCTCCTCCTCGTCCTACGCTTCATCCCCTTTTAGTGCCTTCCATTCCATCTCCATTCTCCTTGCGTCTCCTCTTCAAAACCCCTTTCTCTCTCGTGCCTTTGGTTCCATGGGCCTTTCCATCTTAATGTCTCTTTGGCTTTACCCTCATTTCGCCTTTGTCGACGCCATCCTCTTTTTATCGACGACGTCACTTCTTTTTTTATTCTTCGCGTCTCTCCTATTCTTCCCCACCTCCCCTTCCGCCCACCACATCCCCTTAAACCCACCACTGACTCTATTATTCTCTTCGTCCGACGGCTATTCTTATTTTTCATCTCTTTATCCCTTCTCGCCTACTCCGTCCCGGAGGAATAAATGGCTCTAATTTTTGGCTTTTATAAAAGAACATATATATGTATGTATGTAGGTATGTATATACTTTGGTATTTGGTCGTTTCAAGCCGCGCGGTTGCGATCCGTCGGACCCTGGGGGTCCTTCCACTTTGCCACTGTTCAAAGGAAAATTGCTCTCGCTGCTTGTGGCGATTGCTCAAAATCTAGAATTTCACGGACGATTAAATTTTTCATTCGGATTCACCCAAGAATACATCCGCTTTCCGATGATGCGGTCTCATTAACGCTCCCTCTCCGGAAAGTGAAGCGTATTTTCTGAGGCAGGGAACCGGATGAAATCGTGTTTCGCATAAGGAGCCTACTGCAGGAATTTTCTTCGTCTAATTTTGCGTGAAGAGATCAATCTTTTCAGTAATTAATATTTTGCAAGCTTTGCTTTGAACATAATTTTATTGTTTTATTCCTCTACCATTATCATCAATTGCCTTAAATTCGATGGTTGATTCGAACCTTCTCTGCGCTTGACTGCTGTTTATGCCATATTTTTTCACTATTATGTCGGGGTATCTTTTCCTTATATCTCATTTTATGTTATTCTTTTTAGTAGCTCCGGTTCAATTTTCTCTCCCCTCTCACAATGTGGTAGTGCATCGGGATATGCCCTATAGGTTTATTTGCTCTGTTCCCCGCCAGCATTATCCAAAGGCCACGTTTATTTGTTGGTTTCCGTAACCTCGTTTTTCTTTCGTAAGGCCTATGGGATTTCAACCGTTCCATTACACCTGTTAGTCTTCTTTCACAAATGACCAATTCGAGTAAACACTGAGGAAAATATAAAATATGCTACTTATGTACTCCATTATGAGGAGGTTATGTATTCGTAATACATTCATTGTTGTTAATTTAAGATTGCTGCTAAAGTAGAAAGATTTCAATCCTCATGATCCTAACTCCACCTCTTTTCTTACCTTTTTCATATCATTATTTCTGATGAGAAATAACAGTTATTTAATTAACATGTGCATGTTTTTCTTTGCAATATTGCCTAACGTCACTTATAATTTTGCCTTCTCCCTCAAAATAGCACTTTTAGATAACATAAAAATCTTTTCGTATCCACTTTTTTTTCTTCTATGAAAATGTGAATATGAATTGCTGAGACACATTTGTTGCTTTCCGTTTGGATTTAAAAAGGCTTAAAAATCTCTTTCCATTTTCCCCTCCCCTTTGCCTTTTTTCCATTTTCCCCTCCCCCTTGCCTTTTTTAATGCTTTTATTGGAATGAATTGCTGCATTGCCTTTCTTGTATATTCTTTCTGTAGTTTTCAGTAAGCACTGGTATGTACCGATGCAATCGGGTTAGGCCTTTTTCTTAAAAAAATCGAAGTTTAATATATCCAGCTGAAGTCCATTACTCTCCTATCTAGTTTGTCACATTTAATCTCAATTTTTTTCTCAATTAATGTTACGTATTACCTTTAATATTTTTATTTATTGTAAATTTAGCCATTGCTGTCATTTTCATTGAATTTCATGCTCTTATCCCGTTTTAATTTTTTTCATTGAGTTGAGATTCCTAATTTTTATATAATTAAACAATAAGGACCATTAAATGTTTCAAAATTTCTTGATTACCCTGGTTTTGTCATCATTATTATCGTTTTAGCTTCTTTGATATTCATTTTTTTCACTAATTAAGACTTAAGTATGTTCTTGACTTCCTCGTAATCGCAGTTTATTGTTAATGTCATTTCACTGCCGTGCATATATGATGATTCAAGTGGTAGCTAGCCATCTCGTCCCCTACGGTTTAATCTTTATGCCGCAGACATTTCTTTTCTCGTACTCTTACTGCAACCGTAATGCCGTTTCTCAGTCTGCTCCTCCGTAAGTCGTCTTCGGAAATTTTCATTTCTCTGGCTCTCATATTATTTTTGCCCATTTCTTGCTTTTCTTGTTTCCTTTATTTTATTCTACTTGCTCTAAATGATTTTGTGCCCCAATTATTTTGTCTGCTAGCGGGGTAAATAAATGTCTCCTTCATGTTTTTGTCTGATGCCTATGCAAAGTTATTGACAGAGATAATCAGCTGCAATGGGGCCTGGCGACTTTTAATTCAAAAGTTTTTTCTTATAACCTCATCTGGGATCACTGTATTTCTTGAAGCCGAGAGGTTGTGTAATCATGCCTTCTCTGTTCCTTATTTTTTTATTCCGTGGCACTTCTTTTCCTGAGATGTTTTTGTCGATTTTTCATATTTTTTTTTTATTTTTAATATAAAGAAGTTGTTCTTTTTTACCTTTTACTCTCCTCTTTAAATGTGACCTTAAGGTATATACTGAATAACTGTTAACAATATGTACAGTATGTTATGTACAGTAGAACCCCGCTTAACCGGACCCGGATCAACCGGAACCCGGGTTAACCGGAACGGTCGACGGAAAATAAAAAATTAATAATTTAGACAAAATACACCTTCGGGCGTTTTGCCTACGACGCGCCTAGTTCAACACGGCCGGCGGTCGCTGAACTTGGGGTTGTTTTGACAGCCTACTCTGCATACCTTATCCACCCGCGTTGGGGGGTGGATGACTCATCCGGTATTTTTCCGCATTCTTATATTGTACCAACTGTTCAGTCCACCGTGAACACGCGTTGGTGGATGTTGGGATATATTCCTGTCCCTGATTGTGGTTACTTAGTGCCTCAATGTTATATTGTTTCAGTTTTAAGTTTGTCCAGTTCAATTAACGCTCGGTGCAATGCCAACTAAGAGAAAACGTGTTGTAGTGAATATAAGTGATAAGTTGGAAGCCATCAGACGAATAGAAAATGGAGAGATTTTGAGGAAGGTTACTGCAGACTTTAATGTAGGTACCTCAACAGTCGGTGATTGGGTTGAAAATAAGGATAGCCTTTTAAAATATTCCTTAACAGGTTCTAAGAAGAAAACAATGAAAACTTCTGATTTAGAAAAAGTGAACGAATCTTTGTTTTTGTGGTTCACTCAACAAAGAGAGAAAGGTGTCCCGATAACTGGCCCTGTTCTTCAGGAAAAGGCTAAGCTCTTGTCTGAAATGCTTGGTGATGAAGGAAAAGAGTTTACTGCAAGTAATGGATGGCTTGACAGATTCAAAAACCGATATGGGATTCGTCAGTTGAATTTGTGTGTCGAAAAATTGTCAGCCGATTAAAATGCGGTTGATGTGTTTAAAACAGAATTCGAAGAGATGATCAAAGGATACACAAAGGACCAAATTTTTAAAGCTGATGAAACAGCGCTGAATTTTCAAATGTTACCCAAGAGGTCTTGAGCATGCATAAAAGAGAATTCTGCTCATGGTCACAAGATGCAAAAAGAGAGAATCACACTCTTAACTGTGGCGAACGCATCTGGTACATTCAGACTTCCATTAATGTACATAGGAAAATCAGCTAGGGCACTAAAGAATATTGCTCTAAACGCTCTTCCTGTTTTCTACAGGGTCCAAAGTAATGAATGGATGTCAACCGAACTTTTCACTGTTTGTGAGTGGTTTAACAAACAGTTTGTTCCGAAAGTTAAAAGATTTTTGAAGGAAAAAAAACTGCCTTTAAAAGCAATTCTGTTTATCGATAATGCTCCAACGCATCCGGATCTTCTTAGGGATGGTGACATAATCTTTCGTTTTCTACCAGCAAATGTTACCAGCCTAATCCAACCAATGGACCAGGGGGTTATAGAAACACTAAAACGGCACTTGTATTCAAGCACGTTTTTTCATTCATGACTTATGTATTGTATTTTTAGCCCTGATGAAGCTTACATAAAAAGGCGAAACGTTGGCGAATTGGTGGTTTTTTAATTGAAAAAAAAATATTAGACCAAAGCTCCAGAAAAAAACATTGAATCATAATTAAGTGGTCATGATTATATATATATATATATATATATATATATATATATATATATATATATATATATATATATATATATATATATATATATATATATATATATATATATATATATATTAGGGTGGAGCGGAAAAAAAATTTTGGCTAACACCCCCAAATCGATAGCTTTTGGTGTGTAGAATATGTGGTTCAAATTTGAGGCCAAAAGGATAAAATTTTCCTGAAGCGCCAAACGTTTGAAGTTTTAATTTACATAGTAGAATTCTTTTGAGTACACAGGGCATGTTGCCCTTAGGGCCCCTTTCCGGGCCCCCGCCCGGTACCGGACCGGTAATTTCAGTACCGGATTCGGACTCAGCGGACCCAAAAACCCCAGGATAGATAGCTCTGACCTCCGTCTCTGACATTTCCTTTTCTGTCAGTGTGCCTGTGTAGTGTGTATTCATCAGAATTCTACTCTGTAAAATAAAACTTCAAACGTTTGGCGCTTCAGGAAAATTTTATCCTTTTGGCCTCAAATTTGAACCACATACTATACACACCAAAAGCTATCGATTTGGCGGTGTTAACCAAAATTTTTTTTCACTCCATCCTAATATATATATATATATATATATATATATATATATATATATATATATATATAATAAATATTTCGTTCAAACAGGTGGTGAAAGAAAGAGAATAGGATACATATAAAATTGTTCAGAGCATCCGGCGCGACATCGGAAGGTCCGTGGTTCAATTCCCGGTCTAGACGAATTTTTTTCGCTTGGAATCGGCCATCATTCCATCTTCACATCACCATTGTCTTGTACAATTTTATATGTATCCTATTCTCTTTCTTTCACCACCTGTTTGAACGAAATATTTATTATTTACGCCTGTGAGCGGTTTGTGTGAATGAATGAATGGTTATATATATATATATATATATATATATATATATAAGTTCTTTTTTACGTAACAGTTAGAAGTATATGAAATTTTCCCATTTATTACCGCAGTGCAATTCATGGCTACTCATATTTTTTCACGGAGTTGGATTCATAGAAATAAAGATGTATTAAATTAGCAATTATATACTCACGTTACTTTGTACTACCCACTCTTGCATAGATCTTATTTTTTTTAGATTAGCCTTGCCATATGTCTATGCAGACTGTTGCTAAAATGACGTGCTTAAATGATTTATTTTTTGTATTAACTTTTGATTTACAATTTTTATGGCATAAAAAGGTTGTTAAATCTCAAAAATGGTAAAAATTACTCTCAATAGGAAATTGGCGAGTATGTTTTTGTTTGAGATTTACCCACGTCTGAAACGTGAAAATAAACAGCTACGGAAGCCTAAAAAAATTCTATAAATATTATTAAATCTATCCAGTGATAATTTTCCATCGAATCGTACGTTTTTTTCTCAGAATAACTTAAGAGATGATGTATTTCCTGTGTCTATTTTACTCGATATGTTTAGTGTATGATTTTTTTAAGCTTATTATCTGAATACCTACCAGCAATACACAGGTGGGCCGATGAATCTGTCTCCCTCCCATCGTTTTACCCCGTTCTATTGCACTAGTGCCCTCTGGGCGCCATGGGGAAACCTTTCATTCCTTTGCGTCTCTCTCTTGGGTCTTACTCTTCTTCCTTGCCCTCCATTCGGTCCCCAACGACCCGCTCATCTTCCCTGTGACGTTTCCCTTTTTATGCTCCTTCTATTGCCTCTTACTTCACGCATACGAATGTGCTTTCCTCCCTCTCCTCACCCTTTACGCCCGAGAACTCCCTCCTCTCCCATTTTATCTGCGCCTTTCCTTCCCCCATCTGACCCCTTTACTCTCCCCACCCTCACGTCTTCTCCTTTCCTCTCCTCCTTCGACCACCACCACCACCACATCGCCGTCGAAATTCCTTTCCCGCCTCGCCACCTTCGCATTTTAGACCTCAGCTTCCCCCTCCCCCCTCTACACCCCTTCTTACCTCCTCCAGAGGGCACGCTCACTATCCTTAGGGCTCTCGCGTTGGCAAAGGACGCCGGCAGGGGAGGCCAGGGTCGGTCGGTCTGGGAACCGCATGGGTTTGGAAAGAGAGGGAAGGCGGAGAGCAGAGGCAGGATACGGTAGGGAAAAAGTTCCCTGTAGTGAGAGTCGTAACGAGGAAAGAAGGGAGAGTGCCTACCTAAGGTGGTGGGCGTGGGGTACAGCTACAAGGAGGGGTGGGAAATGGAAAATATGAACAAGGCGAGGCGGAAAATTTGAGTGGAAAGTGGGGAAAATGTGGGATGGGAAAAGGGATGAGGTTAGCTGTGAGGATTTTGGAAGATGAGGGTCGTGGGATTTGGGATCTATATAATTTTTGGTGTGGAGGAGAGGACGAGGGAACTGTTGAAAGTGGGGTTGGGAGCAGGTTTGGAGGAGGGAAAAGGTGACGCGAATAGAAAGAGAGGCCAAAGGACTTCAAAAGGAGTGAAAATGACAGTAAAGTAGGACAGGATGGCTATTTATTTTGAAAGTTTTTTCGCCTGGAAGCCGAATGTTTACCTTTGGGTACTCTTTTATTGATTGAAGGTTGCGTTATTTGGAGGCGATGGCTGCTTGATACTCTGCTTTATTTAATTTAGGGGTGCCTTTCAAAGGAAAATGACCTAAAGAGAAAATCGTTGTTTATTTTGTATATTTTTCGTTGCCCCATGCATTACTGGGCTCAAGAGCATTTGTGTAACTATGCTATTGGAAAATGGCTGTTCTCGTCTTACGATAGAAATTATCGTATCGTTATTTATGTCGATTTGCCTTATCGTTAGGTGTCTATCATGTAGACTTTACATTACGTGAAAAAATGCCTATTATTTTGCAAAATAATTGTTTTGAATGCATCTGACAGTCAACGAGTAAGTAATAGGAGTAGAAACAACAAGAATTGGCTTAGAGTATAGAGGTAGAAGGTTGAAAACATTGGTAAGGAATGGAAGGAGGGAGTAGAAGCGCAGTGCGTAATGATTGCTGGCATGTACAAATGGGGATTTCTGAAAGGATTTCGGGTAAAGAAAATAATTGAAAATAGAAGTGAAATAGGTTATGTTAGAATTGAAATAAAAAGATTGAAACCACGGGTTTGGGAAGACTGTGGTAAAGAATTTTTGAAAGACCAACGGATAAATTCATCTCAGCTCTACTAAAATGGCGTCGTAAATTAAACCTTCTAACGCCGCGACAGCCGAGAAATCTGGCTATGAGAACCTATACTGGCATGTCCGAGAGGGATGAGTTGTAAAGATGCATTAATAAGAAGGAAAGTATATGTGAGGTGTGAAGTGACGTGATATGTGAGGTAAACGTTTGAGTGAAGAAGCGAGAGAAGAAGTGTATGTCCAGGAGTTTCAAGAACCTCGGCGAGGAACATCCAACACTAGCTGGAGATAGGACTGTCGAAATATGATTGCAAAAGTGTCGGGAGGTTGCTTTTCGCTTGGGGGCGTCGGCATGGAAGCAGTTGTTAGAGGATATTGGAGCTGTTGGTGGTCGTGGATGAGGGAGAAAATGGGGTTGGGAGACCGTGGTGAAGATTTCACGATTGAGTGAGGAGTTACTTCATTCGTAGCTTCGCAACCTAAACCTTTTAACGCAGCGATAAGCGAGAAGCTGGGTAATACATCTGAGATATAGTAGTTGAAAAGAGAAACTGATAGCATAGGAAGTAGTTTACGAGAAATGTAGCTAAAATTATTGGTGGTACAGTCGTGGGCCACGAGATACAAGAAATGAGTTCGGCCGTGGCGCTTGAGTACTAGCTCTCCATTCCGAGGGGCAGGGTTGGAATCTCGTCCGTGGCCGAGGTTCCTAAGCAGAATATTTGCGTGCTACGAGAAAATCACATCAATTGTATTACTGTGCCTAAAACTGTCGAGTCTGCACCATTTGCTTTAAGTGGGCTAACGCTGATGCCGTGTTTATCTCCATCCTTACTTTACTCCTGAAGTAACTCTTAAAAGTAAACCCTCCTATTGTTTAAATTACCTCAGCTATCGGTCGTCTTCCCTTAGGACTAAAACAACTGTTTTGATATGTGATTATCTCCTGCGTTTTTACTCCTCCTACGAAGAATTATGTTATTTCGTAACTTAAATCTTTAGGTGCTTGGGTCACCTAGAGAGATGCTATAGGATTTTCGTTGCTTTACCGCGCTGTTTGTCCATTGATGAAGACGGTTTCGTACCCGTTCCAGGGCACATCTTCCGAACGAAATAAATTAATGGGAAAGAAATGTAAGCCCCCCACGAAAACACCGCGGAAGCTTTAGCATGAATACCAAGAGAGAGCGAGCACAGAGTGGAGAGACAGTAGAGAGTTTCGAGGAGACAACATTGGAAATAGAGTAGAATATGTTATTTATAAGTTACGAGGTGAATAGGGTGGGTATAGGATGTGCGAGCATTGCGGAAGAGAACTACAAGGAGACACAAATAGGAAAAATATCAGAATATGTTAGATCTAAGTCACGAGATGAATAGTGCAGGTCTAGGATTTGCGAGCATTGCGGAGGAGAGCATCCAACTCTATAGCAGGAGATGAGTGTCGGAGTGGTTGCAAAGGTGTCAGGAGAGAGAATGGTTTTCTGTGCCAGCAGGAGGCGTCGTCGTTGGGGTAGTTGCGTTAAGGAGGGGTTGTGAAGGAGGAGGGTTGCGTTGTCGGTGGTTGTGGAAATTCCCAAGCCATGATTGGAAGGGGTGTATGACACTGGGGAGGGAATAGAGGTTGAATTTGGAGGGCGTGGCTGGAATTGGGGGGAGGTGAAAAAATGGGCGGTGAGGAGGAGGTGTTTTTTGTTGGGGGGTGGGGGGGGGGCGGCGTGAAATGGGGCTCTTGGCTGTAGAGGAAGGACGATGAGGTGGAGAAGTCCAGGGGGGAGGAGGTGTCGAGGGGAGGCATTCGCTGGTTCCGCCGCCGCCGGGCGGGTTGCGTGGCAACGGGGAGCCCGTCCAAAGGGAAGAAGGCGGAATTGGGTCGGCCGCCGTGGAGGGGTGGGATAGAGTAAGGGAGGGTGGGAGGTGGTAGGGTGCGAGGGGGGATGCGGCGTGGGAGGCCCAAGGGTGTGAGGGCCGTAGTAAGTGAGCCTGGGCTCTCGGTAGGGGGCGAATGGGGTGGGGGTGAGAAGGGAGCGAGTGTTGCGGGGGAGGGGGGGCAGAGATACGGAGTCTGGGCGTTTGCGCAGGGGATCGGTAGAGGGCCGTGGGAACTGGGCCTCTCTCTCTCTCCGTCTCCCTCGCTCCCTTTAACGGCGGGAAGAAGGGAAGGGTTCGTTCGGCTTGCCCTCTCCCTCCCTTCCCCTATCCCTTGCTTCTCCTCATTTTGCGATCCTCTTTGTTCTCTCCGCCATTCCCCCTCCTGTACCCCTCTTCCCGCCCTCTAATTTGAGAAAATGGAAGGAAAAAATTAAAAGAGTATCCAGGGGGGTCTTCTCCCCACGAGACCACCACATTTCTTCTTTTTTCTGTCTAAATTTTTAATTCTCGCGGAGGGATGCAGATTGGGGAGGATTCGATGTAAATGTTGGCGTTTGAGTACAGTCTCAGAACTAATGACTCATTTTCCTCTTTTCCTTCATCTCTCTTCCCAAATGCTTTCTTTTCCTGCTCTTTTTCCTTCCTTGCTTGCGTTTTAAATCACTTTTTCGGTATGCGAGTAGGAATGAAATTCGTACGGGAAACGATCGAAGCGATCTATACGCCTCCTCGGTGCATGATTGATACGAAAGACTGCCTTTATGTGGATTATTCTGCCAGACAATGCTTCATCATTATATTCTCCTTGTAAAAAGGCCGTGGTGTGCGCTATAGGGGAAGAGGTAACCCTCGTTGCTCTGGGGCTTATTCATAAGTTATTGTCCAAGGTGGTACAGAATTAATACTTATAGGAACTAAAAAATAATTTCTTCCACACATTTTATAAATGAGCGTTTAAGATGGTGGTGAGTTGCATCGAACCGTGATTGTCTCAACCCTTTTTACTTCAGTACGACGACGTCCATTAGCGTCATCATTTTAACTGTCTCGTGCATTCGCGGACAGAAGTAGGCATTTCTTATTTCGATTTAATAGTGTTGATATTTAAACACTACGAAATCATTTGCGCCCGTGAAAACCTGGTGAGCAGATAATGCTAATGTTCTTTGAAATCTTTAAAGGATTGCTGCAGAATGTAATGAACGTTTCTCAAAAATAATATTTCCTTTACAAGAAGTTGGATGAAGATGTGTCTTATTTCTGGAGAATACTCAGAACCAAATTGACCATCAGGGCAAAATACTTTAAGATATTCAGAATGGAACGCCACGGAATATTTTTTCACCATTGCATTTTGGGAAACCTGAAAATCCCAAAGATTTAGTGTGCAAACATGGTTTAATCTCCTGCCTTGTTTGTATTTTCCCAGATGAATTAAACCAAAATTTTCATTAAAACCTCCTACGAAAATAGGTGGAATCTTCATTCTCTTGAACATTTTTTCGAAGTAGCAAGTAAAGTTGTTTACACGTAGAATTAGGCCAAGCAGTATTTGTTTGTTGTATTAATTATCCCAGATTATTGACGCGCTAATGAAATTCACATATTGAATTCCCTGTGTGGCTCGTCCACCTTTATTTCTTAAAAAAATAATTCAATAATTAAAAATCTTCCTTATTATTGATCTCATAAAATATTCTTTACCCCAATTAGTGTAAAAGTGAGGTTGAAGGAGGTCTATAAAAAAGCTAGATGCATTACAATTTCTTATGGCATGAAACTTAATTCCATTTCACTATTCATAGAGCTTTTTTAATAAATATGTGGAGAATGTGTTCTTGAGCATTACTGGTGCATGGTGATGACGCTCTTGTCCCATGGAATCGAATCCATTGCAAGTAGCCTTCTTCGTTGCATACCTTTATTGCTGATTATTATCTAATTATAGTTTGAGTATGGCGTGATTTCGTGGAAAGAGCCAGTAAGGGATAGGCTACTCACCTGCATGCTATTTCTTCTCCCTGTTACACTTGAATCCACGTGATACGTTTGGAATACTTGCAAATCTGAGGACCTCGAGCTTTATAAAATTGTGTCCCACAAAGCATGGTGGCGATTATCGGTGATGGCTTTTCGGTCCCAAGGATAGAGGTCTTACTTGAGGTGAAATTGCTTATTTTGCTGTTCCAATTTTTAAATCTTCAAAATATTTTTTTGCCAATTTCTTCATTTTTTTTCCGTAAAGGAAAAACGTCTGTTCGCATAGAGACATTTCTATCTACCCAGCTACGCAAAGGATTCGCTTGAAGAGCACTTTATGCACCCCGCACCTGACCAAGGGGAAAATCCCTAGCAGTGGCGTCAATTTTCGGTGGTGACCGCGAACCGCGGGCGGCGGTGGCGCCCGGAGAGGACGCGGTGTGCGGAATGAAGGGGCGCGGTGGTCGTTGGGGAAGCGGGTCTCTATGGGGATTGTTGGATGCGGGACGAAGTGGGGACAGGGTGAGGTATAAAAGGGCTCAGATGAAGGGTGGGAAGGGCCCTAGAACGACGTAGATTGAACCAGTCCTACTCTCCCCTCTCCTTTATCACTCCGCTCTTGTGGCTTCGTTTCGTGTTCTTCTCTCTTCCTTGTGATTTTCCTTTATCTGTCCAGGTAACCCGTTATCCAATCTTTATCTCACGCTAATCCCTGTTAAAACCAACGAGTGTGTAAAAATAATTCCCAGTATTCGCGGATTAGTTCATAATCTTTTCACCCGAGATATAGCCTGCATTAGCGACAGATTTTAACAATATTTTTTCTAATTTAGAATGATGCCGTGCAGATTTTAAGTTCACTGTGAAACGGGTTAATTTAGTGAATAGGTGAAGTAATTCACGGGCGGACTTTTTTTGCTGAAAGCAGTTCTTTGATATGGCTGCTTGGATAGCATATTTTGTTTAGCTTAATGTTTTTCTATGAATAATTATTTTATTGATTTCAGTGTTATGTGAGCTCCCCAATTTAAACTTATGAGTTTCAGCTTTGTTTAATTGCCGTAAACTGTTGTAATCACTCCCTCAGAAGTTAAATAATTAAATTTTGTTTGGTGAATAGATGATATACTGTGTGATGAAAAATTGCCGTGGAAGGCTATTAGTGGAAGATTTTTTGGAATATATATTGGAATAAACCGAGAAATTTGAGTTACTCATACTGACTATTTGCATAAGGAAGCTAGAATTATAATCAGCTGTTTAGTTGAGATGTGAAATACCAGCCAAACTATAATGATATGTAGCATTATTTTTCTGAATATTTAAGTAATGGCTGTGAGTAGGTTAATATTATTCTCATATATTCATCGCAGATTGCATACCAAGGTTAAGGCCGCACTTGCGTAGTACTTACTAGTGTTTCAGACGACGGTATTTGTGTTCTTGATGAAGAAACTTTATTTGCATATTTTTTAAAATATTAACTTAAATCTTGTGGCGTTGCAGTAAAATGCATATTATAGAATACTGTTGAAATATTATCACAAGTTTCAAATTCCATTGAAAGCCAAACATATCTTACATCTCTTTCTTAGGGTCTCATATTGAGGCGATCCGGAAGTTTTCTACATAATTTTAGTCTATTCATTTCATCTTCATTTGCTGGATAGAGATATGTTCTTTAATATTGTAAATAAGCTTCCTAGTGGTCCTTAAAATTTGGAAATATCTGGTAGTACTTTGTTTGGAAATTTGTAAAAAATCGCTCAGTTATTTCAATATTTTGCTTTTATGCTTTCTGAGGTTAAAATTTATTTTTCCCTTCCTGAATTTTCTGCCTTAAGGAAGTGTCGGATCACTGAAATAATACTTTTATCCAGTTTGAGACAAGCGACGAAGCTTGCAGAATTCCTCTTGGTGTTTTTATTTATCGATTTCAGTTCCTTCACTATTTGCTGCGTGAGTGGAATTTGGTTGCCGGATATCTGTTTCAGATGGTATTTCTAAATCAAGAGAGGGAGTTCATAATCGAGAGATATGCCCGAAAAGGTTTAAGAGGAATTCAGTTAATAATAAAGTCACCGATTATGTACCAAACTAATGATTATGGTGAAAGAGGGTGAATTAAATGCAGTCACTGATTTTTGTGCGTTGCCTACCTTATGTATACTGTAAAATACTGCTTACATTATCGTAGGAGGAAAATGGCATTAATTTTTCTCTTTGGTTTTCATGACTGTTTGCGTAAAGTATATCTTAGTATTCGAAAATTGCCTGGAGAAATATTCGTCCAGGACCTCTAAACTTTTTTCTCATGGCAATTTTCGCTTATTTTATTGCCGTTTTTCCGGTGGCATGAAAATCATCGCATCAATTAAAAAACTTATGAATGATTTTTATTGAATTTCAGCCAAAGTATTACCTAATTAGTGAGTTCAGATAGTCATTATGTAAAATGTATCGATATCCTTCACGTGTAGGGCCTTCAGATGGTTATTTTGGTTGTAGGTACCAATGTTTCACGTAACATTCATTTAATTATTCAAAGGGCTCCAACAGTAGGATGACCTATTTTCAAAACGCTCCTTGAATGTAAAGTAAAATGTTTCATTTTATCACGGTTGCGATCTTGAATCGATAGTAACGCTTTCAAATTGGATTGCATACCCAGTTGGAGCCTCAGCGTGCCCCCTCCGTTCCGTTTATCATTTTTTTCAGTGTCGATATGTTCGCTTTTGTGGAGGTCGCAGGGATAGCCGCCCGGTAGGCTCATTGGGACAGTATGCGGATACATGGGCTGGATCACGTGACCCTATTTCCAAGGCGCGTCATAGCTTGCATGTGACCCACTTAGCCCCATATCAAACTTTGCTTAACGCTCCTCATTCGTACGTTAAGTCTCCAGCCTAAACAAACGACGGAGCAAACTCACGTTTAGTCTCTATCCTCTCTTTCATAAGCTAGCAGGTTGTTTGGCGCCGGAAACTTTCTTTTACCCTCGGGCGTTGTGACGGACAGGCGCTTGAAAAAGGTCCGTGGAATATTCGTTTTTGGCTCTGCCACAAGCGGGTGCCGTACATGGGCGTCAATAGCAGGAAATCGCCACAATCGTGTTAATGAGCGTAGCGATAATTAAAAGGCCGGCATCGACCAACGAAGCGTCCTTTGATCTCTTTGCGGGCAAAGGAAAGGCCTATCGCCGGGTATTTTCAGAGGTGCATGAATTTCTGGCCTGAAATTTCACGAAAGACCCAATGAGATAAGAATACTCCGTTAAGTTCCCCTTATAGGCTGTTGGACGCAAGTGATGTAAACAGGTGGCATAGTAGCAATGGGAAGTATTAAATCCGTAAATATGTGCCATCGGTCCTTTTATAAGAATTGTATTCACAATTTACTGCCGGCTGCAGTGGTAATTTTTGAATTTTTTAAAATTTTTGCAGCCTGAATTGGCCTGCTCCAATTGTTCCTCATATGGCAATTTGACGCTAAACACTGGTTCTGTAGTCTCACATTATCCCAAAAATGATCCTCCATGCCCCAGGTATACGCACTCACGTAAGGCATTGCTTTCATCGGCTAAGTAGTTAGATGTAAATGATTAATATTATTATGCACTTCCGGCACGTAGCCAGAAATTTGCTTCGGGGGGGGGGGGGGGGGGCGTTAATTATTTGACGAGATGGGATCGGCTAAGTCCAGCTCAGAGCATGAGTGCCCCTTAAAATTTCGGGGGCTGAAGCCCCTAAAGCACCCCGGCTACGTGCCTGATGCACATGCTCTTTGAATTCGATTAATTGTTTAATGTTGAGTTAGTTAAGAAACCCGTTTGTGATTCTAAAGTTTGAAATCCCTAGGGATTGTTATTTCAAGTTCCAGATTTGGGAATATGCATGTGAATCGTAAATAAAGATATCTTTGGAGACATTTTATCATTTTTTTCTTCTTATATGGACATTACTTACTGCCTCCTGGTGTAGACGTTGTGCTATCCTCAGTACATTATAATTATTCATATGTATAATTTATACTTTGATGAACAATTTTTTCCTTGTGAAGATTTGAGTCTTGTCGAGCTGCCACACTCGTTAATCTAGTATCGTCCTCAATGTTAAGTTGTCTTCCGATGATTGATATTTATTCCGTTCCTACCTGATGATTGATATTTATTCAAATTATAAGAAATCTAAAAAAAATCCTGTCTTATTAAATGAAGAACAAATGAGCCTAGGGGTGTAATTTATAGTGTGTGGAGAATTGCTGATGAATCATTGTTGTAAATAACTTCTTTATCATTCGTCTGAAAATGTCTGTACATTTTCCATTCATGCATTTAGAGCGACTAACGAAGAATTCATTTTGCTATTTTCATTTCTGGAGAAATCTCGAGCGTCTTGGAAACTGATTTAGTTGCTAACTGGATTCAGCTAAGTGATCCTTGGACCTCGACTACCAAATGAATATCCATCACGTACGTGCACTATGACTTTCGTCGTCAAAAGCAACTCTCCAGACTCTGTTATCCGAGGTGTCTCTTATGAGCACTCGTGATTGCTCATGACCCATGACGTAGCTAATTGCCATATCAGTTAACCGTGATGTATCAGATGTAAAAAAAGACTAGCTCAAGACCTTATTATTGGTTATTTTCTTTTTCGTGTATCATCAGATTATTCAGTTTTGGATTTCTTAGTTAACATCTTCAGTAAGTGTAAGGTTGTGGAGAAAATTCATTGCTTTGGATATTAATGCAGTGGATAATGGCTTCGGCCTGTTGACAATATCTTTAATATCTTTCGGATTTTTTGTTTCTATTGAAATTAGATGTCTAAATTACTTGGCTATAATGTTGGAAATAACTATGAGCTGAGTAGTTGCTGTATTATTTGTTCTTCTATCCGTATACCGACTGATTGGTAGACTTTTGATGGAAGCTTTTTTTCCTTCTTGTTTTTGGGGTCATCTTTTAATTTTTTAAATCATAATTTGCCCGCCATCTGGTTTATGATTGCCCGCCGTATGGTATCCGAAGGTTTTATTTGCCTTCACGATTGCTGAATATTGACTTTTTTCATTTTGCTTTTATAGCTAAACTAAAACCAATGGATGGCTTCGCAATGATACAGGTTACATTGGCGTTTGCGTTTGTGGCGACTAGATTTGAAATGACTGTGGACTTGTGGACTGATGTATAGATACTATTGTTCGAGAGTGGAATTTTCGACTGAGAGTGAAAGCGGCTACATCGGATTACACCTTATTTCCGCTATATTAGTATAGGTACTTGTATTGTGCTGTGTATATCAGTAGATTTGCTGTGGCTGAAATGCCCGCCCAAATATCCAGAAATAAAACTCAGGTTATATATATATAAGTTTGAGCGCCATGTTTAATACTGGCGCTCAAACCAATATACAAATATAGGTTTGAGCGCCATGTTTAATTTATTTTATAAAATCGTTGACTGCATATTCTACGATGGTAAAACTAGTCACGTTAAAATAATGTTTAATACATGCTCTATCTTAACATCTGGCCTCGTTTTTTCCTCTCGCCTGTTTTGGAAACGAATACCTCAACCTCGTTCTGACGAAACATCGGTCGCAATCGACAAAAGTACCGAAAACGGGACACCATCGAATGAAAAAGTCAACCAGTGCAATTAAATTCTTGAGTTAACTCCGAGTTTATAGGATTTCCGAACTTCCGACGGTGGTTTTTCACTCGGATTTGCGCCTTTTTTGTTTCTGTTAGTTTTTTCGTGACTTTTTTTAATCTTTTGAAAATTATTTATTCCATTTGACGAGATGGGATCGGCAGTCGATCAGAAGTGGGTACGTGTATATCAATCAATTTCAAATTCGAAGTAGAATTTGATCCCTGGCGTGAATTTCCGAACTGAAGCTGTCAGTCATGGGTGACAAACGGATGCTTTGTTAGGGGCGTCGGAATCAATGGCGCCGAAACGCGAATTGCATGGTGGGATCTCGAGCGCGACAGTGCTTGATTGTCTTGTTGTTGAATTCATTCAATAGGCGAATGAAATGAAATTCAAAGATAAAGCCACTCGATATGTTTAAAAAATTTTTAGGAGCGGAAAACTTTGCTCTAATACCAAAGAAATCTTCGTAAGGGATCCATTCGTGCGTACGAAAAGGGCGTGGAAGACAGTCATTGGCATAAATATGCATTTAGCTCCTTGGAAGGGTGACACATCTGCATAAACTTTTGTTGGGAAAATATTTGGAGAAGTGAAACAGAAATGAGACGATTTCTCACTTTGTAAATTCCACACACTTTTATTTTAGCCGACCATGGTTTTTATGACATCTATAATGCCAACATCAAGATTATTACATTTTTATATCGAAACAATTTCTCAATTTTTAAATCCCATTTTTTTAATTTATTCAGTCCTTGGTTTCGACATCTATTATGCCAATCTCAATAATAAATAATATCGAAAAGATTTCTTACTTTATAAAGTCCAATATTTTATTTTTTCCGATGATGTTTTCGACGTACATAATGTCAATTGCAAGAGAATTACAATATAATGTCATAACCACGGTCGGCAAAATTAAAATAATGATGAATTCACAGAGTGATATATCTTCTCATATGAGTCAGTTCCACTAAGTTAAGCCTGAAACATTAACTTAAACGATTTGGTATAGTACAATATTCCGGTTATAAATAGTCATTCGTATTGATCTTTAAGCTAATTTTTGTCTTCTAAGCTCCTTATAGTACTTTTCATGCTTTTTACTGAATCATCATTCACTGCTGCCATCCGCACCCGCGGTGGATGGGAAAGGAAAAATAGGAAAAATTTGGGACATAATAACATTTATTTATGAGCTTTCGGATGCTATGAAAGGTTTTTCTTTTCCTTCTCGCAACGCAATGAAAATGGAACGTGAAAGGATGATGCTTCTTTTCGGGGTTTCTGCGTTGTAGAAAGAAGTGGTCAGAGGCTCAAGTTTGGGCCGAACGACGAAGGGCGGGCGGAGAGGAATGATCGTGGCATATTGGATGCCGGGGATCAAGAGTTGGCGAGAGACGGGACTGGTGGAGGCGATTTCGGTGTAGGCGTACGTTTCGAGGAGTGTCCGAGGCTTTAATGGTCCGACTGTGGAACCATTGTTGGGAGCTCAAGAGCTCGAGCTCATGTCGCCAGCACGGCGCGGCTGGTACATTGACGGAATGGAGATGGTAGGAGTGGACGTGTAGTTTTGAATTTTCTATCCATTTGATTCTATGGCTGGTGTCCACGGCGTGCTCGTTTCGTCTCTCTCTCTCTCTATTCTTATCTTTTGCACTTTCGTCGCCTGCCAGCTCTTTGCCCCATCTCTCTACCACGAGAAAAAAGATTTCTCACCCTTTGACTATTTTTCACGTCTCTACCATGCCGTACTCCTTAACAGCGCTCAGTTGCCTACCCAAAGCATGGTCTGTTGAAGCAAGGGCGAGTAAGAACGCGTGCGAAAAACCCGTTTGTCACGGGTTTTGAATATTGCCGAGTATCTCAATTTAGACGATTGACAAATCTACCCTGATTCTTGTTTATTGTCATTCAAGTCTAAAAATAGCGTGAGATATCTAAAAAAAGAAAACTCCTTTTTTATGTAAGATAACTTTCATTATTTTATCCATAAAAAGTTATTTTTGAAATCAGAAGAGCCGGTGGAATAATTCGTCCTTTTCCAAAGAAATTACTCTTTTATTGAGCACTTGTTTTTGCTTAAAGTCGTTTTTTTTTGTAATATGAAAGAGAGATATATACGCACTAATTTTTATTGCAGGAATCTTTAATTAAATTGCAATAATTTTTAATACGCAATAATCTTTAATGCAAGTCTAAACAAAATTATAATGATTTATTTAATTTTCCCAATTGCATCTTCAGTACTTAATGTGACTTTTATTTTTATGGTTTGTTGATTATGTTGATCGTGAATCGATTTGTTTTTTCCATGCATGTGTTTTTTTAAAGATTTAATAAACCAATGTTTTTTCTTCGGGTACTCATAGTTTTGTAGCAGACTTTTTTATATTTTCCGTTTTTATCGTGAATTGGCTTTTCATTCCGTTTCTTCCACAATATTTTTTATTTTCAAAGCATTCAATATAGCAATGTATTCCTGTCGATTTTTAATAGCCTTCTGTGCGAAAGAAACGCTACGAAAGAGGAAGTACCAGGCTCTGTTTTTATTTTTCAGATCCGTGCTATAATTTATACCAGTTAAAAGTGTAGGCGTGGTACGTGACCATAAACTGATTTAAAAAAAATTGGAGTTATTAAGGGATGTGAAGGGGAGTTTAGTGATGGACATGGAAGTGTGACTGAAGGATGGAGGAGATGGGATAGGGGTGGGGGAGGAAGGGGGGGGGGGGTGGCAGTCGTTAAGGGATGTGGGCGAATGGCGAGGGGAGATGACATCATCAACGTTACTTCTAAGTACTAGGGGGTTTCCAAGGCAACCGTTAATGAATGGCAAGAATTTAAATATTCCCCCAGGGCAATCCCGGGGATCGCTAAGTTGCAGAATTAAAGGTGGCTACCGAGTTTAATTTCTCGTGCCCTTTTCAAAGTGGATCATCCTAAAACCCTACTACTATGTCGCAAGGTCGAGTGGTTTATTTACAGAGCGTTTTGTTGGATCTTCTGACTTTTTACGCGATGAGTCCTCGTCTCTATCGTTCCGTAATTTCAAAGGTGTCTGAAACTTAATTTTCATATGTGTTTCATGGGAATAGGGAACATTGTCCGAGGTCGGGTGACTTTGGAGGGGAAAAAAGGACTTAAATGGGATCCGAGCGTCAACTCCCTCATGCATGAATTCTCTGAAATCCTAAGCACTTGGCAATCCTTTGAGAAAAAGACTATTCCCTTGGCAGCTTTAGTGCTCTGTAATCATTAGATTAAATATGTTACACGGTTATACTGCCTTGTTTGATTGTGTTTATCTTAAAATGAAGGTGGTTGGGGAAAAACATAATTCTTCCTCGTCCACAAATGAGCGATGTCTCGTTTTGTTGCTAGTTATCTGTGCCAACAAATGGATGAAGTGTGAATTGCAATTGACTTTAGATTTGTATGATTGAATGATAACAAAATGCCCGAACTTGATGAAAAAAATTGGGAAGTTAGGTTATGAAATAAATAATAGGAAGCTATTGCTTATTCTCATATCTTCGGATAGTATAATTACGCGGTCTTTGTAGGGCTTAGGTCATCCAATCCGAAAAGAATTTTCTTCGGATTCCATTACGCCCACTTGAAAAAGAGTGAGAATTCCTCTTAGTTAATTCTTTTGGGAAGGTTGCAGTCAATAAAGCTATTTATAGAGCTCTGCACACGTGAAATATTCTGTTCCATGAGTTAAATAACTTTTAACGTAAGTTAGTATTTTTTACCACTAATCGAGAATAATTTTTTTATTTCTCAAAATATGTGCCTACTCCCTCGCGTGTTATTTGGCTGAAATGTTATTTATTCGAAATTACTTAATGGTACCTTGAAATTAGGTGCACGCGTAAGAGGTACGCTTAAGTAAAAATGTGGTATCTTCTTTTGCAAGATAGAATAATTGTTGAATCGCATTGTCGGACGTGTAAACTGTGTAGGTTACAGAAGTCTGTGAGTAAGACTCGTTAACAGAATGAAATTATTTGAAGGGAAGTAAAAATACGCTTTTAAGACTATGAAATTCAAGATGAAATTTCCATTGCCTGGCTATTTCACTCCACTAATACAGAATCCATTATTTGGACTCCGGAAGGTTTTCCGAACTAGCATTGAGACCTTGCATTTGTGGTCAGTTCGCATTTGGATTGTCGCTTTCCTCCGTAGGATAAGTTAATTTGCACTTAAATTAGGCAACTAACTGGGAGTATAATAGTTGTGTACAGAAACAAAATTATTTTTTTCAGGGGCCATGCTTATTTTGTTCCTCGAATCTCAGGAAAGAAGTAGAGGGTGAAAAGGCTTTGTATACAGGAATGGAGCCTGATTAGCAAGTCAATAGGAGATGGTGCCAAAGGTAGATAATTTTTCCGACCCAGGTAACTACATCCCATCCCCTGCTAGTCGAACACACCGCCATTTTCCGATTCCGCCCCTTTCGTCGCTCCGTGAGATTTTGGCCAATCGATAGGTCTGATGGAAAGGGAAGTAAAAGAAGGGCACTCTATTCTCCCAGTTCCTCTTGTTTTTACGATCTCCTCTTTCCCTCGCACCTCTTCAGCATCTCTCTTTCTGCTCCATCGAGACGATCGTTACCTTTTATTTATTCTTGAGTCTGAAGCTCAGCAACTACTACCGTCGGACCTGATACGGCATTTGTTTAAGACCGAAAGCGTTTGATTTAGGGAATGTAATTTTAATTCAGATTTGTGGCTCCTTCACTTCCTTCGATGTTAAGACCGGTTGAGATCTTGGCATTCCGAATGCTGTGTGAGTGTGCGTGTAGACTACTTCTTTTTGCTTTACCTGATTGTGCTGGAGAAAAATATAAGGAAGATAAGTGGCATTCAGGGCAGGAATAGTGTTCATCGGCAAAATACTACCTATTTATGCTCGTAGTATTTTACGTTACTAAGGCCTCACAGAAAGTGTGCCCCATGTATTTGAAACCCGTTGGAGAAAGAGTTGATTAAGGAATGAGATAGTGCTTAAAGAAAATTCGCTCTATTTAATTAAGTAATCATTAGAATATGGTTTCTGTACTTCAATTATTTGTTGAAATTAGATGGATGACTCCCCAAGCGCGAAAGAAGTTAGGAAGATTAAAACTGCTCAAAATACACTAGGGACACTAGTTAACTTCTGACACTGTCGATATTTCTAGGCTGCCCACTAAACCGATGTGTTCGAATATACAGCTAAAATAAATTAGATAAGCACGCGGGCATAGAGATTTAAATACTTTTTTCCTTCGCGCTATTGGTGACTCAACGCAATCAAGACAAAAAAACTCACGAATTTAAACGTAGCTTAATATAGATTTATTGAAAAAAAATTTTCGATCACAGCACGACTGGCGTTGTAACACCTCTTAACGCTCGCCCATTTGTCAGCTCGTGGGGCATAATGTAGATATAGATTTTTTTAGTCGCTGAGATGGCAATCCTATCTATAACTTCAAAGAGAATATCTAATGATAATTGCTCTTTCCACGATCAACTACAAATGTTAGCCTAGAAACTACAGTCTAATTAAACTTTCTGGGTGGTTCAGCTGTGTTGAGAGAATGATTTCACCTTCTCTTGGCCAATAGGGTTAGCTAATTTGAGTGATCACCTCCTCCCTAATGATGGCGAGCCAGGGATACAGGTGACCGCACTATTTAACATTTCCCATGAGTAATATAAATATGGGTTTTGCCCCACCCGCATAGTTTTGAAGGGCTGGAGGTTGAAACCGACACAATTTCCCTCATGGAAGAGGGGAGAATGGGCGGAATCTTTCAAAAGCCATTAGTGGGCGGGGTTTGGAAAACGGGCGATGACGCTGTTCAACTTGAGCACCCTGCAGGAGGTTCTTTGGAAATGGGTCCCAAAAGCTGCGCAAGGGATGTTGACTGCTGTTTATTGAGTCTCCAAAGTGGCCCTTTCATGTCAAGGCCCCCACTTCTATAATGCAACTGACATTTTCAGCGTGTCCTGATTTTTTCTTCTTTTTTAAGTTACTCCGTGCGTCAAGTTTCGAAATATGAGGGGAAATATTTTTTTTATGATATAAGCTCAGTTCACCGTCCACGAGGATTATGCTACGCTTTTTGCCGAAGTCCTTGCTAAAAATTACTTGATCGAATTTCCTTTCCTGGTTATTAATCTCTTGGGAGGATCTCTTATTGAAGAAATTCCACCGCAACTGTGTGAATGAAAATAAATTCTGAATTCTACAGTTACGTTGGCGTTGTAAAAAATGCTGCTTTCATCGATGAAAAGATTTGCGCTAGTAGAAAGCAAATTTAAGATAAAACACATGCAGATTCGAAGAATAAATTTTTACGAACACTTTTTCCACCCGTAGCAACCCACTGCAGAGTACTTTCTGTCGAACTTGCGTACTTTGACATCAGTTCCTGTAGTTATTTGCTGATTAATTTAAAACCAAGCTGTATTGGTGCCCACGTGTTATTCAATTTCAATTCCTTCGGAGAATTCCCTTTTGATAAAGTGTTTCGCGAAAATTTCATTATATTTGACAGAAAAATATTATCTTTCCTCATGTTTTGCCTATTCTCGCATTTGAAACCATGTAAAATCAGGCGCAATTGGTGAATAAAATATCATAGCATGGTATAATAAAATATCATAGCATAGTATGATATCATGGAAATGTGAAATTTTGTTGGGCATGCTGTCCAAACAGAGGACACGATTTTGTTGAAATATCCAGAATATGAATAAAATAACATTCAAATCATTTTACCGTGGAAATACCTTGAGAATTTAGTGTAGTGGCCTTGAATGATTTGATTTAAACTAACGTTTTGATTTTCGTCTTCATAATCCAATGTTGCTAGTTAGGTAGATTGCAGGATATTACTAAATTAGTAGGAATTAAGGACTTACTATTATTGGCTCGATTTGGTGGAAAAAACTGAGGAACATGCATGATTTACTTGCACAAAAAAAGAATTATCACTTTTAGTATGATATAATTCCTTGAGTCCGTGAGTTCACGCATATAAAATACATTTATTAGAATAATGAGTGATTATCCGAGCCTGTTGATAATTCTTGCTTGTGATTCACGATTGAAAAATAGAAACTATAATGAGCAGTAATCACAATATTGCTATCAATTACGCAGTATTAAAATAGCAGTCTTAACGATTTTTTACTGCGTAGTTAGAGAATGCCGTATGTAGTTATATGAAACCCGTACGACTGTAAAATTAAGATTGATTTACGATTTTTTAAAAAGAGCCCACTGTCAAACTGAAAACAAGTTCTTAGGACTTACTCTTCTGAGAACAAATCATCGAATATGAAGGGAAGACAGGATGTACAATCAGAAAGGCACTATTAAAGATGTATCGAATTGATATTCTTTCAAAAATGGCGATGTTTTCGTGGGATTTACAGTTATGACATCAGAGTTTTTGATCGTTGCTGTTATCAAGGTAATCTTTCTCTCAAGCATTTTTGTTGAAGTATTAAACCGGAGAGGTCATTGCTATTCGTTTTTCAGCATTTTTATATTATTATATTTTTTATATTATTTACCAGATTTCATTACACTGCAAAGCTTATTCCACCTTACCTTATTTCAACCTCTTTCACGCTTTTTTTACGATGAATGTAATAATATCGCCTTCTCGTTTCGCCATGCCATACTGCCTCCTATTCGCGTTATGAAAACGAATAGAATTTTGAACGAAAGAAGTCCAGAAAAAGCTACGGCCAGGTTAATTTCCATTCTCAGGTTTTATGGTGCATGTCCCATTGAATGGGAAATGGCGCTCCCGTGTGAGCCATGATATTTTGTGGTAACATACAGATGATTGTCCTTTCAAATCTTTTATGGTATTTAATGTAAATAGAAATGTCCAACAAATTGAGGAAATGAGATTGTCCTTCGGGCATTAAACTGAAAATGCAGAGATTTATTTCTTTTAAATTTAGCATGTTTTGTGTGGTGACGGTTTATTTCATAAAACTGCTCGCCCCACATTATATATAGTGCCACAAAGATAACCACTTTTAATGCGTAATTATTGTTTTTTCCTGATGAATTAAGTTAAGATTTATTTTATCTCAGTCCCGCACAACTTCAAAACTTCTTACTCCAGTTGGATATACAACAGCTACTTCGTGATCGTTAGTCGAACTATATAGGAAATAAAATAAATGATGAAGCATTGAGCATATACAAAGGTAAAAGGGTTGACATAATTGGAAGGCGGATGAAAGAAGATACCCGAAGGGTCCATAATCAACGGTCCTAGACTCGCCACCCGATTCCATGGATTGTTCATTTTTTCTCTTGGTTGCCAAAGGCTGAAAGGTTAAGAGAGTTAGTAGAGGTGGAATGTGGTGAAAGAGGAACGGAGAGCGATGGAGGAAGAACTGGAAGAATGGGTGAAGGGATTTAGGGGCTTTTCTTTTTAACGACCTTGACAAAGAGAGACAGGACTCTGCGTGTTACCACCTCCTCCCGTGGCACTCAATTTTACAGTTCATAAAGTGATGCTGAAAAAGAACCCTGGCCTATCCCACACCCCGAGTCCCATCTTCCCTCTCCCTCCTCTTTCCACATTCCGAATGAATCTTTAAAATCACCACCAAAGGCAACTCTGCTTCCTTTCGAAATAAATGTAAGGTCGAGCGCTCACTGGTGGGAAGGAAGGGAAAAATTCTGCCATTCCAAGTGTTTGCCCTCCTAGTATTTCTTGCTTTAAGCCACTTAAAATGAACTTGTGATGTCTTCTTTGAACATTATTATTATTGCTCGTCACGTTGTGTGATTCTGTGCAAGAAGACTGTTTCTCGTGGAATTCTCTCTAGTTTTTATTTACTTAGAGGAAGGGGTTGTTTCAAGAGGAAGGACATAATAAACTTGCGGGTTTTCATTTTCATAACGGGTTTCTTTGTGGTTTGTCCATTAGGGTGATATATCGTCCCCAATTTTTGTTGTCTAATGATAAGAAAAACTAAGCCTTTATGTATAAAACTTTGTGGCAGTGTTAGGACATTTTATTTCTCACTTAAAATATGATACGGATTGCGGGTTATATATCAATTGAAAAATACAGCCAATTAAAATTTAATTGAGCGTCAACTAAAAAATTGATAACTCATGGTAATTTCGTCTTGACCCTCGCTTGCTTGGAGGATTGCTTTTGGTGAATGCGTTATGAAGCATTTATCATGTTATCGACTCTTGCATGCAATTAAAAGTACGACCTATTGAGTTTTGAGACGACGATTTTATTGAACGACTCCGAACATGTTTTGTCTTTATTTAGATTTTATTTATATTCACCTAACGTCCGTTTAAAAAAAATCTCCAAAGGGAATATATGGGAAGCTGGAATACAAGTAGAATGAGAGGAAGCCAAATGTGACCGTAGACGAGGAATATGCCTGCGCGAATACAGATCTGCTGTCGTCTTTTGAGAGAGATTTCGTGCTGAACCTGGCGAAACGGAATCTCTGCGTCCGCTAAGCATCGCCGAAGTGCTCGCTTGCTTCGATGCTCTGCGCGCATCTGCGTTGAATCATAATTCCCTCGACGGATTCTCTTTTCTCGAGCTCCCACACGCATGAAATGTCAGTGGCATGCCCATTCGGAATGACAGACGAAAACAGTGACTGTCTTTCAAACCAATATCTTCGACCTTATGACAAGTGTGAGTGTTATGCGACGCGAACGTCGACGAGGACATATTTATTAGGCTTAACTTAAAAAATATGGTAATTTTACTTTGCCGAAAATCGAAAGGCGTTTTTATGTACCTAAGCATTGTGAATCACGGAACTGAAACAATGATTTTTTAATACCTACGATGATTTTATTATTTTTCTAACACCACCTGGTGTTTTATCACGTATTTATGAAGATCAGACATAGAAGCGTAGCCATATTTTTGCTGCTAATTGCTAAATTAAGCTAATTTCATGCGAAATATTTGGTACCTAGTTAACAATAGCTGCTCCTGAAAGACAGTGGACTAGGACCTTCTGCCTTCTCGTAATGCTTTCATTTTGCTGTCCTTTGTAAGTTTTACTTTGACGTTATTATGTACTGTCACTAGTGTCACTTTTAAAAATCGGAATTCAATGGAATGTAATTCAAGCTCAATTACCGCTTTGATTTAATGACTCAAGGTGATCTCAGTTCACGAGTTACATTGCATTTTATTTTAATGGGAATCGAAAAACGTAACATACTTTATATTGACAGTTTCATTGCGAAGTTATATCTTGAAGATGTTAATCGTGGTGTTCAGCTGAGCTGTACAAAGAAGTTTGCGTTGTATTTAAAAACTCAGTACAACAAAGGGCTTAACAAACGTATTCTCGGTCAAGGAAATTCGAGCATTGTTAAAATCCTCAGACCGCAGATGTTTGATAATGGATAATAATATGGAAAAAATGATCGCTCTATGCTTCATATTGAATTATACAAATCTGGTGATTTCCCTTTCCATTATGGGAATAAATGCGGGAGTAAACGGATTTCGAGATCTCGTTTGCGGAGCAATTAATTTACCCTAAAAATGTGTTTTTTTTTCGATGAAGGGACTCATCGTTGTCGGATGCCGAGCCAAGGCACTTGGCTAACGATGATGTACAGCCTATCATCAGCCGATCCATTAACGCCCACATCTGTTTTACTTGCAACCCGCAGCGGCATGTTGCCACGTACCGAAACGTAGAGATGGCACATAATGAGTTTTTATTACTAAAAGAGAGGAATTGGTTATTCACTGGGATTAGAATACATTTAATGGAACCTCAAGGGCTATTTATATTGTCGTTGGTGTATTTTGCGAATGCCATTTTTTGGGGATGTCGGCCTTAAATTGCTATATGTTTCTTTCAACTGCGTGTTTTTATTTGGCATAGTCGCCTGTTATTAAAGCGGAAAGTGGAAGATTGAGTGCGTTGTTCAGATTTTTCTCCGTCAAGATATAGAAGTCTCACTGCTGGGAATTTTTCTCACTTTTCGCTTCATTTTGTGTCTATCCGCAAAATAACGCGATGTTCATCTACTAAAAAATACAGCCGAAAGGGTATCATTCTACCAAGGTTATGTGTACGAATGAAGGGAGACAAATCAAGTCTGTCTGTCTCTTGCTTGTGTACGCAATCTGCAGAAGAATAAATCCATGGTGAACCTTGGTTTTCATAGAGTCATAGATGTTCATACTTTCCTCGGTCAAGATAGTAGTCCTACTGTTGGTGTTTTTAGCACGATTTTCAGCTTAATTTCGTGTACATCCGCAAAAATTATTTGAAAGGGTTTCTTTCTACCGAGTTTACGGGGGAGATAATTGAGGAAATAAGGCGATAAAAATCGAGTATTTTTATCTCTTGCTTGTGTTCGACATCTGGTGAAGAACAGATCAATGGTGAACCTTGGTGTACACAGTGCCAGATGTATTCAGGTCATATCAAAGTTCTAATGTCAGGAAATTTTGGCACTCTCTCCGGCTTAATTTCGTGTCAATCCGCAAAATAACGCGATGCTAATGAACCAAAAATCAGTGGAAAGGGTATCATTTTACCAAGTTTGTGTGTGCGAGGGGAGATAACCGAACTAATAAAGGGAGACAAATCAGGTATGTCTGTCCATTGCTTGTGTACGCCATGTTGCGAAGGATAAGTCGATGGTGGTGTGCAGAGAACCAAGAAGGGGTCAAAATTGAAAATGACAAAAAAAAGCGGAAGGACAAAAGGAGAAAAAAAAGCAAAGACATGCCATGACCTCTCCGCATGTCACACCACTTTACTCTCAGTTATCGGTCGTGTCAGGTTATTTCAGCCCTCGGTCCTTTCTTTTCTTCGCCCGGTGTTTCCGATATAGTTTCCCCGCAGATTTCTGCCTCAACGACCAAATGGCGGAGTTTTCTCTACTCAACTAGGAGACGGTTTTCGCGGTAGCAGCGATCGATTTTTTCCTCCAAAGTGTCCGTGAACGTTTTGATGTGAATGATGCTATAGAAGACGGTGACAAACACTTCAATTTCTTATGGAAATATATTTTTCGAATTCCTGGAAAGTTTTATTTATTGTTTGTGTCAGTCTCTTTCTCATACATTTGTATCTAATTTTAAAATGCGGTATGAAGCTATTTACGATGGCCTGTAAAGCATGATCCAAAATAATGCGTACGTTAGTCCGACTTCCATTAGAAATGTAATTATATAACATGAATAATAGAATATAGTATACTAGAAATAATCATTTATGAAATCACTTCTGTCCGATCCGCCAATTACAGCAGGTAATATACCCATCCATTTATTTGGTTTTAGTTGCCTCTGATACTGAGTTCCCAAATAACTTTTTTTAAATTTATATTAATATATTTATACTTATAATTTATGTCTTTAATTTCTGTAGTTGCTAAAACAATTAAGCACTACGGCAGCGGCGAAATGGAATGAGGCTTTAGAAAAATATAATTTTCAGAGTAAAGCACCCAAAAACTGATAAACCAATATTTCAGTTGAATTTCGTGTTTACGGACCGATTTCGAAACTTTTTTCTTCTTTGCATTATATCATTCTGCGTATCACTTATCTGTCAAAAACTGCAAATATTGGTACGCGAATGGCGATGTGTAAATAACCTCCCATTTTTCCGTTTTTTTTGCTATATCTCTTTTTATAGCCGGGGCGCGTCAAGTGGATACGGACGGGGAGGTTATATTTATTTATTTTTTTTATAAATACGACTCCTTCTCTTCCGTTCGCAATAAGCTCAGCATTTCGCGTTTCCAAGGCGCGGATTTAGAAGGGTATCATTGCAAGTTTCCGAGTTGAAGTGATTTCGAGTGAGGAAATCCAACCGATGTGCTCCCCTCCCTACGCTGTCGTCCTTTAATATCACTTCATGCCCCCGTGCTCCTACACTCTCTTCTCCCTCATAACCTTCCCCTTCTTCTTACCCGAAACAAATTTCATTCCCCACTTCCTGCGACCCAGTCCTGCTCTCTCATTTTTCTTTTTAAATTTCCACGGTCTGATTTGTGTTTCCATGGAGATTTCCCACTCATTTCCAAGCAGAAGAAAGGTTGAGTATTTCATGTTCTGATGACGAGAACATCGGAAAAAGTTTGAGAGACCTTTTTTTATTGGAGTAGTAGTGGAATTTATTGATTGCATGATGAGTGGTGAATGCTTTTCCCTATTTTATGCCTGGTTATTTAAATGCGTATTCGTATGAAGTGTTTGGTCATCTTTTACGGGCCATCTTGCTGGATAATATCGTCTTGTTATTTGCAGTGATGTCTTATTCTCTAGAAGCTGTGAAGCAATTATGTGTGCAGTCAGGTGTGTTATCTTGTTGGGAAATTGGTGTATGGTTTTTGGAATAGACTAATGGATCGTATGTCGGTGGTAAAGCATTAATTCTTACTGTCAGAGGATATTTACAGAAGTAAATACCCTGTAAAATGTTTTCATTGGTGGGAAAAATATTTATTTTATTATGCATTCAAAGGTTTGTGAGGTTGTCGTAAAACAATTGAACATTTTGTGCACAGTTTTTGATGCTTGGAAAGTATTTAAGTAAGACATTAGAGAATGGGTACATAATGCTGACGGTGAGCTTTAATTCTGAAAACCGACGTAGGTCAAGTTTCAAAGGAATATTTGTTTCTGTGTGATGAAATAATCGCTCTTTTTCTGTCAAAAAATGTCAAGTATTACCCAATCCTTGCCGGAATATTGACTCCTTTATCTCACTACATACTAGCTTTATATCTGGCTGAAGACGTCAGCGTAGATAATTGCTGTTTACCCGATAATAGCTTTAACGTGATATTGAAAGATCTACCATATTTTATTCATGCTTGGGCTATATGTTGAGTGGAGCCAAATGCAATAAAGTGGCAAAATATTTGATTGTAAAGTTATGTCGTAAACTTGAAAATGTATTTTTCGTATCTTTAGAAGCGTTAATCAGTTATTCGACTCTTAAGTAACGAAATTATTGTGTGCCATTTTTGTAATTGTGTATGTGGATGGCCCATTCGATGTCATAACTACCGGACTTAAGCGTTGAACTACCAGCATTATTTGCCATTTGTAGTAATTAGTATTGGCATATTCGATTTATTCTCAAGGGTTGCTATCTACTAATATTTCTATCGTCGTTCATTGTGTTTATTCCTCCTGTATGGCGTTTAATTGCCTGTTGTTATCCCTTCGGCAGAGGAATCACCGCAATTCTGAGTTTACTCCCTACCCTCCTTCCCCCGCCTTATTACCTCATCCAAATTAACTTCCGAAAGGTAAGAGGTGCAAATAGCCTCGGATGCTTGGAGCGCCGACCACAATCACTGGTGCCGCTACAATTGCTTCCTTTGTGTGCGACATGCGTTTCATCGTCATGAGGGAGAGATACGAGTTTGGAGCGAGATTAACGCTGCCCTAACTCCCAGTGTGGCATCATCTCCCATGCCTACCATTCAATCTCTTTCCTTCTTCCAGCTGTAACAACCGGAGGAGGGTAGTAGGTAGAGAGAGGTTCAATGCATCAATGCCGGTCAACGGCGAGAAGGGGAAATTATCAGCGTCCGGGCTGTACTGTACACGCGGGTGGCGATCTCGCGCTGCTGCCATATTGGCTCAGAGCGAATGAGGGCACGCACGCGCTCGAAATCGCCTCACGCGCTTCCCCCAGACTCGGCCTTCCCTTTTGTGGTCGTAAGCGTGGCCGTTCGAGTCCAATGGATTTACATTGAAGTGGCGGGGCGTAGTTGTCCGGAGGGTTCCGTTGGGCCTGTGGTGGTTGAATCAAGTCTCTCTATCTCTCTGGGGCATGATGTAATTAAGGTGGGCAGGGTTGGTTCGCTCTCCCACTGTTTGGGCGGTATCATGTGGGTTAGCGAATAGGGTACCATGCAAAAAGGTGACATGTGGTTGTGAATGACTCTTTGCTTACCAAGTTTGTCGCTGTTATTTCTATCCTTTTTGCCATGATGAATTTTGTTTAGAATTTCTATAGCCTCTTTTTTTACTTTTTTGTGCTCTTTGAGTTTGGTAGGTCGGCTAATCCACTTTTTGGGTGGTGTTCTGCGTTTGAACGAATTTGGTGCCATGTGAAACGGTGGTATGTTGTTTTGGGTAATACTTAGCTTTCCTAGGGTATCACTGTTCTTAGAGCCCTTTTTCCGTGATGAATTTTAGTTGGGTAAATAGAAGCCTTAGTGACTTTTTTGTGCTATTTTTAATTGATTGACAAGTCTCATTATTATCATTGACCATCATTCATTTTCCTGGACTAATGCACTTTGAACAGATTAGGAAACTGCATGGTTACTTGAGCGAGTTATTTTATTTATTAATGTTTTGTACCACCTAATAATCCTAAGAATTTGGTTGTGTCTCGTAGGAATGTGAAAACAATATTTTGAAGAAATGTTTTGCCATGTTAATGATAGGTTGAGGTATTTTAGCAGATCCTCAGCAAGAAAATAGGCCAAATCCTTCAATTAGGAGGTAATCGTGCCTTAAATTCCTTTTATGCGTGAATTTAATGGCGTATCTTCGACATGCCACAATCCATATTTTATGCGCTTAAAGCTTGCCCCAAGCTGTTGCCAAAGTGCTTTTAGTATCAAGCTTCAAGCTTGTGGTGGTTTGGTGATGTCATACTGGCTTGAGAAAAGTTCCTCTCGTATGAACTTGACATTTAACGTCTTGTAGTCGCACAAAGCTCCCTTTGATGTCAGAAGCATATCGGAATGCCTTAATAGAATACGCTTTGAGAAATCACACAGTAGGTTATGTCCTTTACGGATTACGTCTCACTCTTACATCCATATTACTCCAGAGATGTGTAGAGAGTCACCCATTGATATAACTTCGTCAGAGATATATACTCGTAGATTAGTATATTTTCCCATATGAATATCTTTTTGGCATTACTATTTCGATTACTCTCATTTGTGACAAATGGGAAACGGAGCGGTATTTCACGCTTAAAAAAGTAAATGACTACTGAAAAGAATGAATTAAGTTTAGACATTTGTTGAACTGCGGAACTGCACATTATGGAATCATACATCACAAATCGTTGTTTTAAGAGCCACGTTAATAAATTACATATCTACTCCGGAGACTATTTATTTTGGAAACTTTGAATAATGCTCTATGAATATATTTATTAAGTACGTCTGAGCTATAAAAGTCTTCCAGAGAAAGTCTCTATTGTTACGCCATTTTTGCTTGCCTTTTTCGATTTAGACCCTGTCGTTGTGAAGCGAATACCAGAGGTAGGAATACGCTATCATGAATTCGCAATGCCCTCGGCAGGGAGCATCTCGAGATATCTTGGAATTCCCATGCTCTTCTATGGTGGAGAGCAAACTTCTTATCTCGATGCTGCTGTTCCCTTCGGTAAAATGTGATGTATCTTCTTTGCTCGAGGAAGGAAGAGGAAGGTCGGTGGTAGAGTTTTAGAGAAGATATGTTAAGGGAAGGGGTTCGGAAGTATATGGCAAAGAGAGCACAATAAAGATGCGATACATATGGAAGAAGAGTGATTCGGGGAGAAGGAAAGATGGCTGTATAGGTTGTGGGTTTGTTTAAAGCTGATGGTCGGTGAGTTAACTTTGTGGAAGTTGATCAGATTCATGGTGATTAAAACACTTTGTACTCACTTTTGTGAAACAATTGTACTACTTGAAAATGACGCAGAACGTCGAAACCGGTCGTAGTGGAACGAAGTAAAAGTGTGGAACGAAGTGTTTTAATCACCTTGAAGTTGGTTTGTTCATTTGGGACGGTAACCGATGAGCGAGGTTAATTGCGCCATGACATATTAGTAGGTCGACAATGGAAAGGTTACCAAGAAATAGGAAATTTGGTCGAATTATCTCATTTTTAACTAAAGGTACCACGTGGGGTACAGTTTTACATTCTATCATAATAGGGTACTATGCTTGAATAACCTTTATTATAACTACAAAAAATGGACTGTTATTCCTCATATATGCTTCACCTCTGTCAAGAATCAAACCCAACATTTTGGATGGTAGGCTAATGATACGCTCAAGTAGATGGTACGCTCAAGCCACCATAACAACCTCATCCCCGAATAACAATGTACGGGAATAAATTCGTTGTTTAGACATTGGGACCGTGAGGGGTAACTAGGAGTCAATAGATTTTTGGGAAAATGAAGGAAATCGTAGAGCAATGGCGTAGTGCCTTTTGCAGATAATGAGAAAAGAATTGAATGCGGAAGAGGGCAGGTGGATGGCAGAGTGAAGGAATGATGATTGGAGGGGTTGAGGGTTGAAGGGGTAAAGTGGGGAGGAATGATTGGTTACCGCCTTGATTATTCGTTGAGAGAGGTTGCCCCTTAAAGAGCTGGGCTCCGGAAGTAAATATCCTGTATTGATTTTTGCCCGAGCATCAGCGTGGGAGTGTGTGGTGGTAAAGGAGAGAGACTGGAGTGTATGAAAAGGGGGAACGAATGAAGAGGCCGTCGAACGTGTGGAGGGAATTGGGTGCGACAGCCGGAGGAACGGGCGGGCAAGAAGAGACGGGAATTTGGTGTATACTGGGGCAATGTATGGAGACGGCGCGAGATGGATAGAGAGAGAGTGTGTGAAAGGGGGGCCCTGGGAGGAGGGATAGGAGATGTGGAGGTGAACCGGGAGACGTTACGTGCTGGGGAGGCCTCGTGGGTTGGGTGCGACACACTTACTATACTTGACGGAGCGGAGTGTATGTTCAAAGGACGAGGGTCTGAAAGGGTGAGAGAATGGGTGGCTTCGAAAAGGTTTTTTGAACAAATTGACATTATACCTAGGGACAAATTCAAATTACTGTGGCACCAGCCGTGACTGTGACTTCAGAGGAGTCACTTGCTGTGGATGAAGGACCTGGTGATTTCCCGGCGAATCTAATGGGTAAATTATTTACGGGATTCCAACCGGGGGCCTTATTCAGTAAGGACTCAACACGGTCAAACCTCGGAAATTCCGTGGATGTGACATCAAAGCCTCAGATAAATCTCAACTTTTGAATGACCTCTTTGAAATTTTAGAGGCTGTGACGTCAACATTTCGTCACTTTCGATGCTCAGACATTCGGTGAACATGCATAATACCCCCCTGGTAAGGAGTTCTGGTACCAATATTTTGAGGACTGACTCTGTCATCGTTTTCAAGGAGATTGATGCCAATTTTTCCTTATTATATACCGTAAAGTTTGTGTCAGGGTGTCACTGATTGGCTATTTTGCTGTATTTTCCCTCGTAGTTTCAATTTGGCTGGCAACGGGTTTCCGAGCTTGGCTTAGTCCGTATCCTTAATCAATCGGTCCCAGTATCCGTTGGCTTTGCCAATCAGTTTGGTGTCGTCAAAAGTGCCGTTGGTACCTGAACTTCTGACCCGGTTGGAAACCCTTGAAGACTTTATTTGCTATTGAGTTACACAAATGTACAAAAAATGCGACATGGCTGGGTGTGTTTGGAGGAGTTTGGATATGTTACGGAACGGCTATGGGGTTCCCGAAAATGTTTTTAACGCGTTGACATTCATATCGGACTCTTTTGAAGTACTTCAAGTCTATCAGTGACCAAAGAAGTGGTGGAATTTCCCGCTTAGAAGATACCTAGATGTGCACAATCAAAGTAAAAAAATCCATTCCAGGGAAATATTTGAGTGATACAGGAATAGGAAATTCTAGTAACGGTGAATGATTGAGTTAGCAGTGGATTTCGCAGAAAATATTTCTGCGTAGAATATTCCGTTGAATACGTGTTACTATTCATTATAAAGCATGCCAATTTTCCCTATCGTATCCATTAGATTCATAAAATATAATATTGGATTTGTGGAAAGCTCAATAGCCATATATAACTCCTGTAGGTAACGAACAGGCAAAAGGATAAAGAAAGGGATATATAACACACAAAGTTGACGAACGTGACGAAGGTGGTAGAATACCGATTCCAAACGAAAAACGTTTGAATGGACTGGGAATATGTTTGAGTTTATGCAAGAGTGTTTCATTTTGATTAATGCATCATAAATTGTAAAACTTACTTGCAATACTCATACATATATGCAATTAATGCGAGGGGTAAGGTAGAAGAAGGGACTGGTTTGTCTCAACCTCGACAAAATTAAGAAGGCTTAGGCCCGGAAGTGTAGTGTCTTGTTAAGGTTAACCGCTAGGTGACATAGCCTATGCAATAACTTGATGTTAACTGAGAGTTTGTGTCATTTGTATCACATCAGACTGTAGGTAGTTTTGGGAAGTTGAAGTGAGCGTTATTTATTGTATAACGTATCAGCATCGGTTTTCATGCCGGGAAAATATTTTACCAGTGATGAAAAAACCTGGCCTTAGTTGTACTTCAGTTTATCGTTATTCGATTAGTAAGGTCATGCTGCTTTTCAGTATATGCTACTTGCAGAGAGAAGGAACCTTATTCGAAACGAATTGGGGGAAGCTCCTCCAAAACAGAGCCGAAACCAGCGATGCTTACTTCAGTGATCAAGCGGGAATCGGAGTTTCCATAGTGGCAGGTCGCAGCGATAAAGACTCCTACTTACCTTTCTATCAAACCATCCAGTATTTTATTATACATCTGCTTCGTCATTCGACTCTCGTGTATTATCTAACTGGGCATTCGGAGGAGGAAAGGAGGGAGAAAGGAGATGAAATGAAGCGGGTGACGTGGGTTGAGTGCGGCACACAGTATACTCGACAGAGAGGCGCTAGGAAATGGGGTGTAGGCCGGGGAGGATTCGGGTCTCTCGGGAAAGGTTGGATGTGGGTGGTTTTCGGAAAAGGGTAAGGGAGCAAGTTGAGGACGTGAGAGAGCATTTTGGAGCGCGGAGAGGATGAGAGAAAGAGAGACATTTTTCGGGAGGAAAGAAGAATAATCGGGTGGCCTGTTTCTTTCTTTTCTCTCTCTTTTTCTCTATTCCTCAGTGTCTCTGGCTTCAGGAAGAATGGACGGACGCCGGCGCTGTGGGTTGCAAAGAGGGCGTGGTTGGTGGAGGGAGAGGAAGGGAAATTACGCGAAACCGAAGGGGGATGGTTCGAGGGTTGAAATGCGGAGGTTTTATTTCTTAGAAAGAGTAGAAGGAAGGTTTGAAATATATGCTTCAACTGTAAGTGGGATAGTACATATATGGTGGAATTCAGGGTTATATTACAGTTTAACATCTTCGCGATTTAACTTAAGGGAAAACTTAGTGGTGCAGAAAAATTAACTTTGTGCGATTGCCGATGGAGGGCTGGTGTAAGTCTCCTCAGGGACCAAAGCTGATATAAAATTTAAATTACGTGTCCATGCCTTAAACAATGCTCACTTTCTATAATTAAACTATTTTCAATCATGTTATTTCTTTATAATCACGTTAAATGTGCCAAATGATTAAATTGGCTTTTGTACCGTTTTCTCCGAGGCAGATTATGCTACATTGGAAGCCGTGTAATCCGATGGAAGTTAGATTATTATTGCTGCGCAACGTAAATTTTCTTGGGTTCAGGATGTATAGTAGGGGTGATCGTCAAAAACTTTTTTTCGAATTTTAAGGGGCTTGGGGTCAGAAAAGTTGTGTATGGGGCTCAATATAATGCAGGAATTTTTTCAGAATTTTTGTAGAACGTCCTGAGGTTCCGCCAAGCGGTTAAAGTTTAACAATTTTAGGCAATTTTGGTAAAAATTTGAAATTAGCGAAAGAACGTGCCCCGCCTATTTTTTTTTGTAAAAAGCACTTACATAATGTCAGAAGGTAAGTGAAAAGGGGCTTGGAAGTAGTTAAAACCCCTAGAAACACTAAAACAAAATTATTAATAACATTGAGGATTTGCAACCCGGCAAGCACGCCATGATGGCCTGGTTTGGCGGGACGTGATCGTTGGCCGCAGGATTGTCGTTACTAGTTTTGAGCAGTGTGCAACGCCTACGTGGGGAAAGGGAGATAACATTAATCGATTTACTGCTATATAGCTATACTTTGTGGCATTTTGAGATACATATTGTACATCTTGCGTATGAAACACATCGTAATTTTTTGCAGTTTAATACATTTTACTCGAATGGAGTTCAATGGAACTTTGTCATTTTCTAGTAAACACCGTGGCAGTGAAAATATAGCATCATAATGTTTAGAGAAAATATCCTGTACTATTCAAAATTACAAAGTGTTTTATTTTTACAATGTTCTTCCCTACAAGTCTGGCTCACGCAATCGCGCGCGGAAAGAGGGGAGCATTCTCTTACTTTCTTCTATAAGCTAAAGTTCTAGAGGTAGTGTTTTCTCATGAAGAAATTAATTCAAAGAGGAAGGGGACAAGAGAGTATTTGAGGTGTCCAATTTTTTGTCCACCTAAGGACATCTCATCGCGGCAGCTTCCTACCATTGAGGATGTCATCAGGTTTTACAACAGCATTCGGTATACCAAGAAATCAGAAATGAACGGTAAGGATCCTCCAATATCTAACATTTTAAAGCAAGTCGCAAAAAAATACTGATGATATGGCAAGCTGCAATTATCCCAACTGTAAGCAAAGGGAGAGTTATAAATCTGATAAAAGTCCACCATTCCACAATAAAGAAAATCTTAAAAGAACATGGTCCTAATAGATCCACCATATTCGAAATGAAGAAAAATGAGGTGATAAATGCTTTTAAAAAACTTTTTGACATATGCTCTTGTAAATTTTAAAACAGAGAATCTTGTGACTGCCCTCTTCAACGTAAAGTTCCTGTGCAAGAATGGACGTTCCTCTCTGATCAGCGTGGAGATCGTCTTATGGTAATTTCTACCTTGGACAAGAAAAATACAGATACTTTAAATAAACATTTGTCTAGGAGAGAGATGGAGGACCTTCATGCTTTGGCGAGTTCGGCACAAGAGGAAGTGAGTAAATTTCGACGGAAAGATAAGTAAATTGAATCGAGTGAGAATGATTCCGAGAAAAATCATGAAACTAAAGTAGATGATCAGTCAGACAATGCTTTTGAGTATCGACCATCAACCTCACAAAGAAAAGGGCTTAAGCACAATTCAACAAAACTAACTGCGCTTGCAAGGGTATGCGGCAGATTCTGAGTTCCATCAGCTACAGGAGCAGCATTAGCAACGGCAGTATTAGAAGATTTTGTTATTGTGAACAAGGAGGACTCATCCCAAGTCATAGACCGCATGAAACTTAAAAGACAGAGACTACAATCAAGACTAGGAGTAGAAAAATCAGAACATAGTGGACCCGCAGTGGGGATATACTTTGATGGAAGAAAGGATCAGACAGTAATTCAAAATAAGAAGGGGGGACATATTACAGAAGTATCTACCATTTTAGAAGAACACGTTGTGATTATATGCGAGCCTGACTCGACATACATCACTCACGTGACTCGTGTTTCCGGTAGAGCTAGAGATATTTCTAGATCAATCATGCAATGCATGGGAGATCATCCTGCGATACTCTCAAATATTTGCGCAGTCGGCTGCGTTGGCACTGTTGTAAATACAGGAAAAATTGTGGAATCATTAGGATTCTGGAAGAGCATTTAAATAAGCCATTGCAGTGGTGCATTTGTCTTCTCCATTTAAATGAACTCCCACTCCGACACCTTATTGCTCATTTAGATTAGAGTTACGGCTGGACCCAAGAGCTAAACTAGCCCCATTGGGAATCAGATCCAAAACTGTGAAGATTTACCTTTTGTTGACTTTGAAACCATCCCAGCTTGTCACCCCGATGTATATATTGCTGACATAAATAGTGATCAGGCGTACCTAATAGATGTATCAAGAGAATTTACGTCCGAAAAATGCCCGATGGCTTTAGCTGAGCGATCACCGGGAAAACTTTGCCACGCCAGATGGGTTTCAACAGCCGCTAGAATTTTACGTTTGTGGTTGTCAACGGAGAATTCTCCAGAGGAACTGCTCATATTGGTTACTTATATACAGAAAGTATACATTAAGATGTGGTTCATGATAAAATGGAAACCTTACTGCGTTGATGGAGCTCGACACATGTTCGACTTGGTGCACTCCACAAGGTATTTAAGAGAAGACCTGCTGAAAGTTGTCGATCCAGTTATACAACGTGATGCTTTCTGGTGTCATCCTGAAAACATGCTTATCTGTATGATGACGGATGAAAGTAAGAGAGCAAGCCGTAAAATACTTCAAGCTAGATATACAAAAAACGAAAACAATCTATTGAGAAAATTTGAAGTGCCCGAATTACAATGGAAAGCAAAGATGTATCATCATTTGATAGCTTAGAAAAGCATTGTTGTGACTTAGCCTCCACTTCTAAAGAGTTTGACTGAGGAAGACATCATAAAATTGGCAACTAACGTAATAAGATCGCAATTGCCAAAATTCCTACAAGTTCCTGTCCACACTCAAAGTGTTGAGAGACATGTTCGTCTCGTGAAGGATGCATCTGCAGCAGTCTATGGGAGACACAACAGAGATATATTCATCAAAACAATCATAGCGGAGAGAGCGCATATGCCTGAATTCCGCCATAAAAGTAAGTACAAGGTCCACGATTCAAACTAAATGCTAAAAGTGCCCATTTTGGTTGGGAGGTTGGGTTGGGCACGGGTGGAACAAGATGTGTAGCCACCTCCTCGTGGTGAGTTATGGGTTGTTACTGGAACGGTAGCGAGCGAAGAGCTACGCAGACATTAAAAGCGATATCCACTTCGCGTGTGCCGGGTTGCATATCCTGAATTGTATTAATACTTTTTTTTAGCGTTTCTAGGTGTTTTAACTACTTCCAAGCCCCTTTTCACTTACCTTCTGACAATATGTAAGTGTTTCTTACAAAAAAATTAGGCGGGGCACGTTCTTTCGCTAATTTCAAATTTTTACCAAAATTACCTAAAATTGTTAAACTTTAACCGCTTGGCGGAACCTCAGGACGTTCGACAAAAATTCTGAAAAATTCCTGCATTATATTGAGCCCCATACACAACTTTTCTGACCCCAAGCCCCTTGAAATTCGAAAAAAGGTTTTTGACGATCACCCCTAATGTATAGCCTGTAAACACCGCTTGAGCAATAACTGGGTGAACCTACCATTTTCAATCGAAGATTCTTCAACCTAAATATCACACTTGAAACCTTTGCCGATGCCCGTATTTGCGTAGCAGTAGTGTGTAGTCATGTTAGTAAAAAATGTATAACTTTTGGTATTGTTTTGTTAAAGTTTTTATCGACATAATGGCTGAACAAAACATGATATGCAATGTCTACTCAGAATATAGAGTAAAGTTATTGTATTTTTTGTTTTACTCAGCCATCCTTTGGACATTGGTTTAATAGGATTTTTAATAACATTTTTTCAACCACCATTCGTCCTACTTTGAGAACTCTGGTAACTGATCGTCGAATTGAATGCAAAGATAAGTTTCCCTGATGAGCGAGGTTTTTTTGAGGGGGTTTTAGGTTTTCAATGAATGCCCTTGAAGTGACCTTCAGCCTGAATATAATGGACGGAGTAAGTTATCAGAGATAGTATGAAGAGCTTGCAGAAATTCAGTGGCAAATGGAAGGGAAGATAAAAAGAGAAAGGGATTTTAATGGGCTTGGTAAAAGGGTGAGTGGTGGAAATGAATTAGTATCTATCGATCCAAGATATGGGCTCATCAGTGGGATTTAAAGAGGAAAAAAACAACGGAATGAGAAATGAGCTGGCAAAGAATGGGGGATGCGAATGAAAACTGTGAATGGCAGTGACGACTTAAATCACTTGCTCCGGTGTTGCGTCTGTGAATTGAGTCTCCGAAAGATACCTGGGATTGAAAAAAATAAGCTTAGCCTATGAAAATAGACGATTTTCGACGGGCGTCACTTAACGTCGGCAGCCCCACCAGCCTCTTTGAGAGGAGGCAAGGATGGCAAATACTTTTGGGACTGCTTCTACCATTACTTTAAAGTTTTAATCGGCAGGCTGTTAAACGTTTTTTAGTCGTAGTTGGAAACGCTGACTGAGTTGTATGCGTCCATCACAGTTGCAATAAGACACGCTTGGTATACGCAAACTTAGGAATTCAAACAATAACCACCAGGTGAAGTTGATAACTCATTCTCAAACTGAAGTCACTCCTCGTAAGTCTGAGATTATTTAAGCCAATGCTTTCACCTCAGCGTTTTCTGTGATACGATTGTATTTTTCGTAACGTTAAATGGCTTCATTTTGAGTGAGATACTTCGTGAACGATGTTACCAAGGAATGAATATATACTATTTTTGATGAAATAATGGGCTTTAAACTGTTTCTTATTAGGAGTTACGTTTTACGGAGTATATTACTTGAGGCATATGCATATTGTCCCAGTAATTTTGTGTTTGAGGTAAATATTTTCCTTGTTGTTAATTGATGATTTTTAATATTTTTCTCTACCTCAAAAGTTCGTCCTCATATCATTGTTGATTAGGAATGGTAAACACTGAAAATATGATGGATATAAAGGAATGCGTATTAAATAGTAGGATCTAAAAATTTTCGGTAATAGCTGCGAATTACTTCGAAACCCTATGAGCATTGGTAGAGCATAAATAGTTTATGCGAACATCTTGTCAAGGCCGTTCATAAATATCATGAAGCTGATTGCTTTTTGGAATTATGTACATTTTGAACAATTTTAAATTTATCCATTGTTGTTTCCCTTTCGTGAAAACTCCCGATCTGGCCAAGCGGTTTTTTTGTGGCCGGATGAGTAGAATTCACTTAAATATATTGGAAATATTATGTATTTCTTTGTTTATTAATAAATTAACTGGTAATTTCTAAGTGATTCTGTGAAAAACGCAGAATTTCATCAGAATAAAATTGGATTTTGCTTTATAGGCTATATAGGCTAATGTAATTTGTCTCGGAAAATTCGGCATTGCTTTTTGGTTTGAATTTACTCAATTAAGTTGTTTAATGCATAATAATAATGTGGGTTTTACGCCTCAAAAATTAGGAACTTTTTTACAAAACTAAGGAAATTTCCTCTTTAAAGCACACGTATACTCGCTATTCAATCCGTAAGTATGATGTTTAAGGATTTATTAGGACTGAAGCTGAGAAATATTAGCGATTTCCCTGCAGTTAATCATGTTTCAATACTTGTGGTCTTTTAAGGTGTGTAAATATGACGGAAATATGACTTGCTCGGCTTGCCACCCCTATTATAGCTTATGGGTGTACGTTACGAATTGGTTATGATACATAAGTAAAGCTACAAAAATTGTTTTCCAAACGCAATACTATTGCGTGCTATTTATCTTTTGGCTACAGGGAATGTTTAATTAGACTACATTTAGAATCTAGGAGGACATTTTTCCCAAGTAGTTATGAAATAACTAGACAAATGGTAATGAAAAAGTGAACAATATAGAAAATAATCACATGGCATCCAAAAGTTACAAAAGAACAGCTTTGATGGAAGGTGGGGAAGTTTGCGCGTCCGAATTTAAAAGAGAACCCTTCATTAATTAGAGACACTAAAGATACAAGCGGTAAGTTAAGAATGCGAGGAAGCCTATATTGTGCCAGAAAGTGCTAGGCGCTGGGGATGCGACTTGAGGCTTCTTTGGTAGGGCCCCGTGTTTTTGCGTGAGGGAGCTGGTGAAGGAGGTAAGTGAAGAGGAGGGGAAAAAGTGACGTTTCGGTGGGTTTATTGGTGCGGCGGAATGTGGGGAAGGAAAGCAATCGCCTGTGAGAATTGGAAGGTTTGAGATTGGCGTAGAGATGGGTCGGGACGGAATGGGGAATAGTGTGGAAATGTCTGGGAGACCTCGCCTGCCTTCTTCACACAAGTGAGGAGAAAGAAAAGGGCAAAGGAATGAATTGGCAAGGACAGGGAGGGATGGAAAGGTAAATTTGAGAGGTGGCCTGTAAAGTTGAGAGAGGCGGAAGCAATAGGTGGATAAATAGTGGTGGACGAGCAAGGGGTGGTCAAGAAAAATAACGTTGAATAAAGTGTGGTATTATAAGGCCCGATGTGAATCACGATTCGGCAGTGTGTTGGTGGAATGCATTAGGCGAAGAATATAAATGGGTATTCAAATAAAACGGTATGCCTGAATGGAAGTTGGGTACGGCGTACTCTTACGTCAAAAATGAATGACTCCGAGATTGTTTCTTTTTTGTAAATATTGCTTTCGTTCATTATAAATCCAATACGTACAAAATATAGATCGGCTAAATTTCATTTCATTAGTTCTGTTAATCAATCACGCAGGACTCTCGAGACTTTCTAACAGCAAATATGACACGGAGAGAATGAGTTTTTTGCGACATTAAGCTGGCATTATTTTTATAAATTTTGATTTCCCATTGGCCTGAAAAAGGCTTGAACATAGCCTTGAATAATTTGGTTTGGGTCAAATTGTTGACTTCAAAAGATCAAACCTACCCCTAAACGGCTGGTGTCCTAACACCCCCCGCCACACGCCTATTGAGGCGGCTTGCGGGGTAGTATGTAGATGTAGATGTAGACCCCCTATGTAAAGATAAGTAACATTAATTTGCTATGGTAGAAACTTACACGTCAAAACCATTTTTACCTGACTCGTTCTGTACATAAGAAAGACCGATTGTTATAATTTATCGGACTGAATTGGGGCTTTACATTGAAAGATGTTGTGGAAGGAGAAAAAAGTGGAGGTGAACAAGGATGGAGACGGAGATGTAGGGATCAATTGCCTGCTGGGGAGGAGGAGGACGGTTCGTTGGCCCGGCATGTAAGAGGTCGAGTCTGTGCTGAGAGAGGATGAAGGGTTTTGGGAAGAGGACAGGAAGAGTTGGAGAGAATGGAGAGCGGAGAGAGAGGAAGGAACGGCCGGATATATTTGGAAACGAGATAGAGACAGCTCTGGAGTGAGCGCAATTCCCTTTCACTGCCGGGGCAGTAAAGGAGGACAAATTCTCTGAAAAGTGGTTCCAATCTTCGGGGCAAAAAATGATGAGTACCGGAATGATTTTACTGCACCAAGCAAAAGGGAACTGTTGACGTTAGACGGATAAAGTATTAAAGTATCATAAATACTCGTTGGTCTTAAAAACGAAGTCACATAATAAAAGAAAGAAATACCTTATCTTTCTACTACGACCGTACACATCGCCGTAGAAGACTTGTAATTTTAGCGAGGAAAATCAATCATGAGGAAAATTTACGGAATATGCAATAAATTAAATAAGAAATGTTATTTTAACTTTACGGAAGGAAAAACTTAGTTAATTGAACTCAAATGCGTGAAAATTTTGATGATGGTGACTATAAAAGTTTCTACTGTAATAAATAACTAGCTCCAGTATGCTAAATAATCACCTTCTAAGTAAGAGTTAATTAGTACTCGTTACGCTTCTGCAATTTGGCTTAGTTTTAATATGCGTATTTTGCTGCATAAATTACTCTTCTTTTTGGAAAGGCCAGGAAAGAGGATAGAAATGTGGAATTTAGTTGGAGACCTTCAGTTATGGCACTTAGGAAGAGAAATTCAGAGGAGTGCTCCTGGGAACTCCCGAGTTTTTGCTTTGTCGAGAACGATAGTTATAGCTGAGAAAGGGTAGGAGAAGGTTGCTGAGTAGCAAAGCACAAAGCTCATTGAATTGCTGTAATTCCCAGTTTCATTGTTGAAAGCTTTCGGTATGGGATTTGGGAATGGAGGACCTGATTCTAGGGTCAATACTTGCGGGCACATTTTGAAATACATGGAGAATGAAAAAAAGGTGATGCCGTGCCAGTACTTTTTGTTTATCCGACGAAAAAATGAAAATTATGACCGAAGGGGTTGCCGGGAGAGTTGTAGCGAAGGAAAGAGTTTCATCGTGTGAGATGTGTGGTGGAGAGTGGCTTTATTATCCCGAACAATTGGCTACTTTTGGAATGAACATGCGGGTGGGTGAAATGGTCGTGTGGCGATGAATGGGAAATGAAGGGTTGGTTTTCGGAATACGCTGTGCTTTGATTGGCTCAAAAAAACACAAGGAAAAATTCCTGAGGATGGATTCGTTGCGTCGGGGACGAGAGGAAAAAGCAATAATATTTGGAATGTGTGGTTCAGTGAGAAGAAAAACTAGGAAAGTCGAATGAGGGTCCGATGTTTTAGCATGTACGCATAATGATTGAAAAATGTACAAAACGACTGCGGAAATGGAAAATTGAAGGGCCAATTCACTGTAGGAAGGGACAATCGAGAAAAAAAATGGATAGGACAGAGGTTTTTAGGTGATTCATTCCTAACAGGCTTTGGAATGAAATGTTAGAAGGAGTTAAAGATTTTGTAGTTCAAGGAAGGAGACTTGAAACTAAAATTTTAGAAAAGGAAACGTGAAATTAAAAAATTTGAGAAAAGTTAGTGAAGTCAAGATTAGTATAATTTCCTGATAAAATTCGCTTCTTTAGTCAAAATCAATTTGGAATTTTGAGTGGGAAGGGAACTGAAGATGCGCTGGAAAAATACTTGACTCATATCTACGAGTCGATAACTCAAATAGACCCACTGTCAGCCTATTTATTGACATTATTTCGGCTTTTGATACCATTGATCATAAAATTCTAATATATAAGCTTCAAAGAACAGGCATTCGAGTAATACCATTAAATGGTTACTAGTTATTTAGGTTTGAGAATGCAGGGTATTGTAATTGATAATATTTGTAGTAGGTAAGCATAATGTGATAACATCTGAAGTTCCAAAACGCTCCTGCTTGGGTCCAGTCCTTTTTCTAATTTATGTAAACGATTTATGCAATTTCAAATTCAACGGTCATGTGACAGCATTTTCTGATGATATTGCTTTAAATCATGGTGGTTTTAACTGGAATAATGTACAACATGATATGCAAATAGATTTACTCAATTTGCGACAGTGGTTTGAATCAAATAGATTGGAAATGAGTATAACTAAAACCAAGTATATGTGCTATAATGTGTGTAGCAGGTGTAAGTTTGATTGGGTTTTATATTATCATGAAAAACACTGTCACATGGTTTCGTGCAATACTTGTTAACCCTATCTATCTAGTATCTAGTTTTAAATACCTAGTAGTAACCCTAGATGAATTTAAAAAATGGCCATTTCATATTTAGTGTAACTAATATTATGCAACTAACTCTTAACAATTTTTACTTCATTAGAAATAAATGTCCTTTGCATAAATGCAGAAATAAATGTCCTTTGTCCTTGAGGTTAATATATAATGCTTTAGTCCATTTCAGACTGAGTTATGGGGTTTTATGCTGGGGGAGGGGCTTTTAAGGAGCTTATCTAAACTCCCTAAAAGCTGCCGTTTTTCTTCAAAAAAGAATTATTCGAGCATTTAAAAAAAATAGTAGTTACGAAAGTTCATTTCCACTCTTTCTTCATCTAGGATTGCTTCCATTGAGACGTTTATATATTTATAAAGTTCTACGACGTTTCTATGTAAGAAGTGGAAATGCAGGTTTATCATTGTATTTGCCACCCTTCACCCTCCGTACAGCTCACATACCCTCACCCTGACCACTCCTATGTTATTTTACGATGTTTTTTGTATGTAGGACCAAAGGTGTACAATTTATTACTCGATTGTTGTATTAAATCTCATTCAGTGAATATCATATAAAAAATGTGAAGTCTTGGCTTCTAACTAAAGACAATCTGGAGGATTTATTTAACTTTGTGAAATTTGACTTAATAATTGTATTGTTGTATGTACTTGCTGATAACTTGAAGTAATTTTGAAATCCCTTTAACATGTGCGGTGCGAGTTGTAAAGCATAACCAAAACATTTGCTGGTAGCCTCTATACAGGTCCTCCTTCAAGGCTACCTAAAGTTACTCTGAGATTGTACAATATTAATGCTAGGATTTATTATGTTTAGCTACACTGTTGTGTCATCAGGCAATACAGGCAATATTTTCCATGGCCTTCTATGTATGCGTCAAGAGGTTACCGTACGCCACAACCTCTTGACGTATATTTAGAAGGCTATTCTATCGAGGGGTGTTTATGGTAATATATATTTATAGCCGCTATGTTGCAGTCGTAGCGTCGTGATTTCATGCGTAAGAATAAAGAAGGGACATGGTATGTATTAGTTAAGTCTGTTAAAGAAGGTTAAATTCAGGTTCGTGTAAGAGTGCAATAAAACTGTTATCTGAGTTGAAGTTGAGCTATCCGTTCTTGTGGATGTAAGAAAAATATAAACTTCATGGTACCTCATCCCTCTCCTCGTCGTGTCCACCCTTTATCCATTTCCTAGTCTAACCTTCATCATCCAACCACCAAGTCTTAATGACGCAAAGCATCTCAGTTGTCGGTCGCGTCCCCAAAGAACCAACCATTCAACGGATCTCTCTGGGAACGAGAACTGTGCTTTTTGCCTGGAGTCATTTGTGAATACGTCTTCGGCATTCTATTTTTTATAGCAGAGTATTCATACTCAAATGGAAAGAATGGAAATCTCTTGCTAAAGTATTCACCTCAGAAACAGGTCTCTAGCCTTCCCGTTTAACCCTAAGTGTGAAATTCAGTAGTGGTTCCGCACAGATCTTTGTCGCGCGCAGATCACCGAAACGTCGATGTGCGTGAAAATGGACTGGTGAAAGAAAGGGCGGCAGCAGGAAGACGTAAGTGGGAGGCTTTCTTGAGTAGGGAGAGAGTTTCTGAAGGAGGTTGATGGGGCGGAGAAGCGGCGAAAGGCGGGAGTGGAAAAGAGAATAGATGCCGTCGATGTTACAGAGGAACGAAAGGCTTACCGTACCAGCGCCAGTGTAATGAGACGAAGCTTTTTCACTGTCTTTTGTCAGCCGTATAAAGTGTGCGAGGAAATGAAAGAGAGAGATAAAGGCGTATCTTCCTTTTGTATAACAAGTGTCACATCGCTTGAATTTTAGCCGTCATCACATCAGAACGAAAAGTTGAGCATGAGATTTGTTTATTATATTCTAGGAAGCGAGTGTTACGTTGGGGAGAAAGCTTTTCTTGCTTGGAGACTCTACGTCTCTCGTATTTGAAATGAGAATGGTAGTCTTACGTACAGCTCAATAAAATCCGTTATTTTTGCTCCATCGGACTTAAAAGCTTTTGCTACCACAGGGTGCGAGTGCATTCACATGCATCTCTGCATATAGAGTGCTGTTTATTCTATAAAATGGGCGATTAATCTTCGTGTATCATTTGTTGTTTTTTTAACGAGGCTAATTGGCGATGAATAGCTGGTATAATATACGACAGTTAATTTTGCTTTGCATTATGTAAATAAACGCTTCTTTGGTAGAAATTTGAATTTTGAGAGGAATTTAAAAAGTAATTTCGATCTTTAATTATGAAAATTACTATTAATTCGGATATAGGCATAAGGAAAATATATAGGAAAATTACTATTAATTCGCATATTCGGATAAGCAGAAGAGGATAAGACAAATAACAATACAAGAGACTTTAATCGTACCGTTCAATATTTCAAAAAATGAGCCAATCCAAACAGTTTTGGGGTAAAGGAAAAGTAATATGTAATCAAGCCTTAAAATATGGAAAGAATATTTTGAAAAACTTCTGAATGGCGAAATAAAAAAGGACTCAGGAACAGCGACAAACCAAAATGTACAACCCCATATCAAGGAACCATCCCTAAAAGAAGTTTAGGAAGCTATATCGTCTCTTAAAAATGGTAAAGCTCCAGGGGAAGATGGAATACCAATCGAAGCCCTGAAGTGCGGTGGGAAAACATTACTGAAAGAAATTCATAAACTTATCTTGAGAATTGGGAAAGAAGAAAAGTTGCCGGAAGAATGGAAGGTAGCAGTTGTAGTACCCATACGCAAAAAGGGAGACAAACGAAACTGCAACAACTATAGAGGAAAATCCTTAATCAACACAACATACAAAATTCTATCCAAATTCATATCTAATAAGCTAACAGGTTACTCAGAAAAAACATTAGGGCAACATCAAGCTGGTTTTAGAAGAGGGAAAGCCACAACGGATCAATTGTTCATTTTAAAAATGGCACTGTCCAAAAATTGGGAATACAATAAATCTGCTCACCTTCTTTTCGTAGATTTTAAAAAAGCATACGACAGTATAAATCGTGAACAGTTCTGGGACAGACTAAGAGTAGAGGGTATACCTGAAAAGCTAATTAGACTGGCAGGAATGTGCATAGATGAATCGAAATTTAAGGTTAAATTAAATAACGAATTTTCAGAAACTTTCGAAGAAAATTCAGGGGTCCGACAAGGAGACGGTTTGTCACCACTACTGTTTAATTTGGCAATAGAAGGAATACTGAGAAAGACAAAAGAGTTAAATGAAGGCTTGATAGTGGGCACCAAAGTCAATGTACTGGCATTCGCAGATGACGTCGCCTTGCTAGCAGAAGACGAGAATAGCCTCAAAAACCTGGCTATGGAATTGGTATATCAAGCAAGACTAGTGGGGCTAGAAGTAAATGAAGAAAAATCCAAACATCTAAAACTAGGACGAAATCCAGAAGGAAAAGCTAACTTGGAAGTTAACACGCACAAATTTCAAATAAGTAAGGATTTTAAGTACCTCGGTGTCACTATTGACCAATAAAATAATGAAGAAGCTGAAATAGAAAAAAAGACTTTTAAATGGAAACAAATGCTATTGGGCATTACAAAAAATATTAAGGAACACAATTATATCAAGAAAGACTAAAGAAACAGTCTACAAAACAATTATAAGGCCAGCAGTCCTATATGGCTGGGCAATCAGTAAAAAGACGGAAAAGAAACATATCACCTTTGCAAATAAAATACTTAGGACAATATATGGACCAATAAAAGAAGAGGAACAGTGGCGAATTAGGAATAACAAGGAGCTAAGAGAACTCTACAAGGAAGCAGACATCGTGGCAGAAGCAAAATGTAGAAGAATGAGATGGGCGGGCCATGTAAATAGAAGAGAGGATAGCTCAATATTGAAAACCATAATGAAGGGGAGACCAACAGGAAAAAGACATCCAGGAAGACCAAGACTTAGGTGGACCGACCAGATGTTGTGGGACATGAGGAAAATAGGAGCGGATGAAAACAGCATGCAGGATAGGCCGAGGTAGAGACAAGCGGTTGACGAGGCCAAAAACCTCTTACGGTTTGAATGGCCACCTAAGTAAGTAAGTATAGGCTATTTTGGAAGGAAATGTAATTTGAGTGACTGCATAAATGGAATTTGGAAGATATTTTTTTCTTAATTGTTGTTTTAATAAAATATTAAAATAATGACTGTATTTTTTACCCGGTATTGAAAATGCCTGCAGACTTGGTCTCGGCAACGAAGAACATTTTTAGAAATGTAGGTAGGTACTTGATGTAGGTTCATTACGAGAGATGACTGTAGTGTCGTATTTTCAATTTTTTGCCATCAGTCTACTGCATGCGATGAGTATTAATAAGAATATGCTGAAATTTAATGCGTCAAATGCCAATATGGCCAAGCCAGTTGTATCCCTAATTTTTAGCTATGCTTCGAACCACAAATTGTAAGTTGGATACGCATGTGTTGGATTTTTATTCAGAAGGTGTTAGTTATTAGATTTATAAGCCTAATTCCCTCAAAGTTGGGTTTTATAGTTTAGTTTACAATAATTTATGCCTTCCGAACCTACATTTATCAACAGAAAGTCTGTTCGGTTACCTTTTTGCAGTCCATTTTCACGTTTTACTTCACCCACATTTTATATTTATCCCAGGCCGTTATGAATATTGCTCATAGATTTATAGCTATATCAAAATGATTCCATCGTTCCAGATTGTACGATTTTACGGTGACGTTATGAAAGGTAAAGCATGGAGAGTGTATGCCTAATTTTTATTTTTATCTAAAAATTCTTATGAAATGAACTAATACTACTACTCCATTTACTATATACTAACAAGAAGTATTGAGGAAAATGTGGTTTATGACATCCGTTGAATGTATTTTTACACATTTGATAAACTACACCATTTTGGAAATATCAGCTATGTATGTTTTTCCTATAAATTTTATATCGTAGCATCCCGGAACCCAATTGCACGGTCAACTTTTCAGCAGTGATTATAATGCCGGTTGTAATTTTGACGAAGTGTTCTCCCGGAAGCATCGTTAGTTTATTGTTTGCTGAACATCTGCGGCTATGTTTCATTGGAAACTTTTTCGCCGACATAGCTTAATGTGCTAGTTAGAGCACGATGCTTGGAAAATGATTCATTGATCGCTCATAGAACATCGCCAGCAATCGAATTGGATCCTTTTCCTCGTTTATTTAAATTTAGTTTCATTGGTCCGGAACTATCATTTAGCTTATTTTGGTGTGAAATCGATAACATGACGAAATCGAATATGTAATGCTGAATCAGTTTCTGAAAATATGCTTTATACCATTGCCTGAAATACCTTTATGTGGAATTGCTTGTATATTAAGTTCTTGCTAATAATTATCACTCATGTATTTAAAGGATATGATATAAATTTAGCTGGTGATTCCTTCAGTCACATGCCCGAGAGAAGACAAATTAATGCTCACATCATTGCACTCAATCTCCATCTCAGGTCTCCATTCCATATTTTTGTTCATATACAAGCGAAAACATGCATAGTTGTACTATGTCACCGTTAGCATTTAGTGCATAATTCTATGCTGTCAATAATCCCATGCATGCCATGAATTATTCGTTTTTTTTAAATAATGCATCGTTTCGGTCTATTACTATCCTGTGCTAAAATATCCAGTCTTGAACGTATTCGTCCACCCGTAAGTAATTTTTTTCGCTCTTGTAGGCCAACGCATTTTTTTTTGAAACCCTAGAAAAATCAAACCATGAGAACTTAGGGTCGCACTACAATGGGAGTACAAAATTTAGTAGCGCATGCCCCACTTAGCCGACCATTTGCTTTGTCATCATGCCCGTTATCTTCCCCTATAGCGAAAATCGTAACTTGGAGTCTCTTTGTTTCCTAAAAATGTTTTTCCGCTTAAAACTGAGCTCTCTTCTGCAAACACGGCCAACGGCGAGGCGGACTCCGTCCATTCTCCCCTTACGTGTGTACACTGCTGGTGAAAGAGGCTGCAGCTTTTAAAGGCTAGAAACCATTTTAAAAAATGGGCACTCTCCGGAAAATAAGGACCTTAATATCCGAGAGAATTTATCCAAAAGAAGGCTTGCTTTAGTTGGAAGAAATGTTTTCGGATTTGCGATTAACTCCATTGGTTGGTTTTCTTCTGTATCAAGTAATTTGCTATAAATATTACTTATTAATAACATGCCAGGTTTTATAACTTATTGCCTGGGTACATTAAATGTGGAAACATCCCCTTGATAAGGAATGAAATTAATGCTTAGGCGTAAAATTTTCAAACCAGTCATTAATATTTTCTTACTGTACATTGGCTCACTGGATATTTTGAGCTTTATATTAGTAGACTTGAATTTTTAGGTATTCGACCTAATTCAGTTTTATCGCCCCGTGTCACCTAAATCCTTCATCCTTCGGCAAACCATCAACCAAGGCCTTCGAACTCGTGACCTTTTAATTGCCTGCCTGTCTCGTTTCCAACCGTCGCCTTTTTAGTTGTCTCAAGAGGCCAGTTTTTTAGTTTTTACTTTCTCTATTCCACGTTTACCGAGCAACGAAACACATCCTCTAAAAATTGTACTACACACTTGAACTCACTAACTAGGGTGCATTTTGGTATCGAGCTGCTAGTAAAGCTATTAGTGAAGCCTGTATTTAACATGTTGTTTTTAGAAAGATGCCATACAATTTTAGACACTTCTTCGATAAGGAATGAGGAGGAGATTTTCTCGCATTACTGAGATATTTTTCCGACAAAGGAAAATTTGCCACAATCGGAGGGCTTGAGTGGTCTTGGGAATTCAGACGAGGCAAGCGACGTGTTTGAAGAGGAAGATTGAATCCTTCGTCAGTCGGTAGAAGCGGAAAGGAAAGAGGACAAAGAGGGGATTTTATGTTAAAAGCGTGTGGGCGGAGGAATGGAAGAGTACGGCAGCGACGTGATGGAAAGTTTTGGTCAGGGAGATCTCAGAAATGAATTTAAGAAAAAGTACATCCCAAAATTAAATGACGGTGAAAAACGAGCGTCAAACAAGGCGCGTTTAATCTTCAATTTTTGACCAAAAGGCTTTCAGGCGCTAAAAGAACGAAAAAAATTGAGGTGTTTTACAGCCTCTCCAACTAAAATATACATCCAAAGGGAGAAAGGGAGCGGAAAAATTTTTGAGCTAACAATATAATCGCTTTCGTGCTTTGATCTAAACAATCTCTATGGAGACAAAGCTTTTTATGCATTAAATCCTTATATTAATATAATTTTGCCATTCAAATTTATATTCGTCCCGAATAACTGAGAATTATTGTTTTCAGCCTGTGATTTTCATTCACTGTATATCATTTGAACGAAGTTTAATTTCTTTCCTTATGGGTGCCCCTGAATCAAATCGTATCATTATCTATTGTAGAAGGATTTGTGTTTTTGTTGAATAATAGCATATGTGCCATTAGCAATAGCCGATTACGGTAGACTGCAGGCTGTTAGGAATATGTCTATGCAAAGCCAGTGGAAAAGGAAGTGAAATATTATAAATGAACTAGGAACTCAAAAGAACACATATGTCTCATTTCTACTTTCGTTTTATTTCGTTAGCTTTGTTTTCGCTTCAATTTTTCGGAATCTTCAAATAATTCAAAGGAAATAAAAGCATTCAAACGGCTGCGCTTAAATTAAATGTATCTTTGGATATCGCTCTTTCTTTTCGGTGGACTGTATTCTGAAATTTCAAAATCATTATTAATAGGTGGAAACAGCATTGTCGACAGGGACTGCAAGTATTTCAATTGAAATTGTAAATTACTAATTGGTAATTGACGCTTATTTATGTTGATTTTTATATACTTTTGATGTAAGTTATGCTAAATGATTACCTTTTTTATCATGTTGGATCTGTGACTACAGACCTTGAAAATGTACATGTAGACACGTATTACGACCATTAACCGTGCTTTCTATTTTTCTTATGACAAGCAATGATTTTCAGGTTTTCGACTAAAAACAAAGAAGCAATATATAACTTATCATGTGACGACCCATATTATTTGACACTTTTTGATTCCGAAACTAAAAATTTAGATTTTGAATAAATTCATTTGAAATAAGGTTCTTGAAATATTGCTTAAATTTTGAGACTCAATGCCTCTAGGACTCGTCCCCGAAGCAGAAATACTGCGCTCGTATTGCGTTAAATGGGAATTCATTTTTATTTCAAATCCCGTCAGTACCTTGCAGCAAAACTTTAATTTTTTTCTTTTTTCACCATTTCTTCTCCTCTGATGTCTTTTTTTTACCTTTTTCCCTTGCGATGTCTCGAAACCGAATAGGTATATATATATATATATATATATCTGCCTTCAATCCTTTATCCCTTTTTCCGCCTCCCTCCTTACCCCCCAACTCCCTTTCACGGCTCCTCGCTCTTTTATCCCCTTTATTTATTTTTCCCTAATAGCCTCTACCCCTCCACACAACCCCTCCGCCCTTCTTCCCTCCCTCGCAAGTCTTGGGTACTCTTTACACTCGCTCCCTTTCAGTCGGTAGCCTCACTCCCTTCCAGATGCCTTACTAGTCCTCCCTCATTCCATTTTGCCTCCTTCACCAACCATTACCCTCAAACGCTTCACTCCCCTTCTCCCTTCCCTCCCGCCTGCTTCACCTTGTCTCTCCATCCTCCCCATCTCTTAGCCAAGCGCAGCCTCTTTTGCACACTTTTCCTATCCCCTCCCCCCATACATTTCGTTTTTACCTTTCCTCTCACTCCCAGCATGTTCATCCCCATTCTCTCTCCTCCTGTTGATCTCTCCCGCCCGTCCTGCACTTTGTCATTGTCCTCTCGTGCGGACCCATCGCCACCGAACGCTATCCATCATCCTCCGCCCTCTCCCTCCTTTACCTCGCGGTCACCGCCACTCTTCCTCCACCTCCTCCTCCGCCAAACTGCCTCCTCCTCACCCTGCCTGCCGCCGACGTCATTGCCTCCCCTGTCATACCTCTCCTCCACGCCCCGCGTGCCTCTTCATCCCCTTCCTCTGTGCGCCCGGCGAGCAACAAGACTGCTCCTTCCCGCTCACCTTCCACATCTCGCGCGCATTGCAACACACCCCGTGCTATATCCTCCCTTCGTTCCCCTTTTATCCCGGCCTCACCCTACTTTTTCACCGCCTCCTTCATCGTTACGACCTTCGCCCCCCCCCCCCCCCCTCCGGCTGCCTTTCTTCTTGCATTATTTTGCATCCGTCTCCCGTCCTTCGCATTACCATTCGCCCTCTCCATTCCCTTCTCTTGTGTCTTTAAGATTTCGGGTCATAATTCAAGGAAAACTCTTAATCGATTAGATACATATTAATGTGGGGACAACCAATTGTGTTATTTTTGTGTGTTTTACCAACGTAATGAAAGAATAAATATCAACGCGTACTTCTTTCATGGTTTGTAAGGAACATCAGGTTTGAAAAATGTGCATCAAACTTTAAGATATCATGGTTGGTTGGTTGAAGCATGGTTGGTTATTCGTAATTATAGTGTAAAGTATGACTAATTGATTTTAATTCAGTCATGTGCATATTTATTTTTGGTGCAAAAATAAACAAACTATTATTAGTGAAGAGCTTTGACGATTGAGGGAATTGCTAAATCTCATTAGTATACTTTTAAGGTGAAGTTCCGATAATTTATTTAAGTCACTCGTTTCTAAAAGGGTATTGTTATGTTAATTTATTTTTTTTTGCGGCCGTGATTAGGCACGTGAGTGGGATACTACGTCTTTATTTATCGGCAGTATTAATTGCAAATGTATTTAGCCAATTGGATATTTTTACTTATTATTAACCTAAAACTGTGTAGGTTTGAGTAACATTGTCATTTTGTCCTTTGAAAAATTGAGGAGCATAGAAGCCAAGGGGTTCAAGTGACTTTTTAGTTTTTTCGAGCTAAGTGCAGAAGTGTGTTCCCAAAGTATGTGAAATTGTTGTGGCCAGGAGGTATAAGTGAATGACTGATGGGTGCTGAGATGTATGGGAGTAAATTTCATCTACTTCAAGAAACACATTGAACAACAACAAAAAGTGGAAATTTGAACATAAATAATTCAAAACTAACTGTTTGTCACTGGTATGTACCTCTTAGGTTCTAGGCTCCTCAATTCACATCGCTTCCTGCCATATCCTCCTGCACGTGCAGAATTACGTCCCCTCCGTGCTTAAATGATCACATTACTGTTTGCCTTTCTTCTTGCAATATTTTAAATTGTTTCTTGGCTCGTCCACACATAACTTAACGTCTACTTTTGCGTGTTTTATTTATATCATTTGCTTCTCATGGGCCTTTTTTATGTAACGAATATTTAATTAACGAGAAGCCTTTTACAAGGAGTGGTATAAGCGACTAGTTTCGCCGAGTTCAAGCCGAATGCTTTAACCATTTAGGCCATCCAAGCGTCCACCCTAGCTCGACTCTCACTACCCTGCCTCGCTTCTTCTTGGATTATTTTACATCCTTCTCTCATTCTCAGATTGTTTATACTCCATGCCTTTTGTGGCTCATATCAAATTACAAGGAAAAGTTTTATTGGCACTATATTTTGGATGGCGCGTTATATATGCAGATGATTACCATCCATAAATGAGATTTCCTGTGGATAGATTCCTCCCATTTGAGATAGCGTCTCTGCACATTTTACCATCCAGCTACTTTTAAGTTAACTAAAAGCTTATATTTGTGCTTAATTTGCAATTCTTTTCCTTGAGAGGAGCTTTACTAAATTTAAATTGATTTTGGTTTGAGTGCAAAAGCTTGTTTTATGCAGTCAATTAACCTTGGTTTATTAAGTAAAGGCAAAAGTATGAATAAATGTTTCTCGAAAAAATGGCGGAAAAAAATTTACTCATATTCATTGGGTATTTAAGCTGTTTAGGCTGCACTTCACTGTTAATTTGAAGATTTGTGTGACTTAATTTATTTCTCTACCATATTCTTGACACTGCTTGCATTGTGCATCTTTCATGAGTCTGGCATTAATATTCCATTTAAGGTGTGTCATGTTTTTTTTTATCCTATAAGATTCCATTTTTCTTTTACCTTTGTCGCCATACCTCAAGTAATAACTTCCTAACTTATCATCTCTTTTATTCTCCTCTTCCGTGCTTTTACACCCTCACAATTTTAAAACCATTTTATATAATTTATGACCACTTACATTGAGTAGGCTTTAACTTGTAACCTTCCCATTCCAATTTTGCAAATATGAAACGTATTATACTCATTCCTCCGAAGATGAATGAATGAGAAGCTAGCAACTGGAGTGTATTATTTCATATAGCTACGCACCTCCCGCTCTAACTTCCTTCATAGTTCTCTATTTTTTCCTTCTATGTCTGTTTAACAATGAATCTTTTGAGCTGAAATATTTTCGTTTTTTTTTTAGTTAGCGGGTAACGGTATGCTGACAGTTCCTTTGCGTTTGATGGTTACCTCTATGTTGACGGTGTGCTATAGTGTCAGTGTCATAGTAAGACTGGTTGTTATGACTGCTCTAAATTTTGCATTAAATTATTTAGATTAGTAAGCTACTGGTGGGATGATGACGGAATATTGCGTGCGCTTTTGCTAATTACATTATGCGAATAATCTTTTAATTTTTGCCAGGTAAACTAATATACATAATGAATGAGAAGAAACAAAACTGTACCCCTACCAACTGATGGTACAATATATATTGAGCATAAATTTTAATAGAAAAAGATAATCTGACTTTTATGTTTATACAATAACCTTACATGCACATAAAATACAATGATACCCTTACAAAAAATTTTAGTCCTCTTTGAGTCCCAAGGGACTGGTCCCTTTTGAGGGTCAATCAATATGTGTCATTTTAGATGGTATTTGAACTTAAAGGATTTTATGTTTTCCCGGCGAATTACTAATTTAATTGCTCTCAGCATTCACACTGGGTCAGGTCTTCGATGGCGGCCGACGTTTCGATGGGAGATTTTCCCATCGTATTCATGGCTAATGAATGATGAATATCTCATCGTCTTCAGGGCTTATGAATGATTCATCAATAATCAGATCTGAAGACGATGGGAAAGTCTCCCATCGAAACGTCGGCCGTCTTGGAAGACCTGACCCGGCGTGAAGCCCGTAAATACTTTAATGTGCCTCTGTTTTACTGAATTGGCTGGTATTAGGTATTTATATCATTTTTCCATTGCTAACTTTTGGATCAAGATTTTTGTTCAAAGTTATAATTAGGGAAGTTTTTTGTTTCTTTCGAGCGGTGTAAAATACTGAACCTAATATTTTTTAGCTAGCCTAGAAATTGATTTGTCCCTCTTTAGGGCATCTTAATATCTGATTTTCCATTGTTGCTACAGTAGTGAATAGGCTAGAATTATGACAACTAATGTCTCCGATACTTCATGAATGTGATTTGCATATACAGCATTAAAGATTTATACAGCATAGATATGATTTCTTCACTCCCGTCATCACCCGTTTTCAAATACTCATGTAGCGAAGAGAATTACTTAGTTAAGAAGAACATTACTTAGAGTTAATTTATTCAATTACCGAATAAACACAATCTTTGAAAACATCGTAAGTTTGAGTGAGAAAGGAGATTATTTATCGTTATCTTTTCAGTGATGAGAAAAATGATCCTAAGTTTTGCGTAATAATTTTTCGGATGTCAATATCTATCAAAGGATCGTATGCGTTACTAAAGTGATACTGGAGCTGTAGTTCTAGGGTTTTATTAAATATTTTTGTCGTATGACGTCTACGCTTATGGCAACAAACCTAAATGTTGAGTGCAGTAGTGTATACATTAGTATCAAATGTAAACATGCCATAAGACAGTTCGCCAACTTTCTTTTCCTTTATTTCCTCGTTGTATTGGTTACCATTAGTCATAAGAATTCAAAATCATTTTTCTGCCGTTAACATTATTCATCTCTCCACTCTCGAATATGCCTTTTTTCTCTCCACTAGACTACGCACTTCGGCGCGATATAATGTGCGTTTCTGGCTCGTTACCATAATTCTCTGTAAAAGATCGTAACTTTTGTCGCTGTGTTTCTGGAGTCTTCTGTTGGTGACAGATTCCTTGATAAATTGTTCCTGAGTTTGCGTGTTGCCTTTTCACTTGAAAAAATGACCTATCTACTGAATTGTAGATCGAATATTTTTAATCAATGTATTTAATTTGGTCTGAAATATTTCATAAGCACTTAGTTTGGTTGTCGTTTATTAATGTTGTAAAATTCTGTATTACTGATTTCTGTTCTTATATGAAAACAGCTCAAATTTTATGTATTAAAAGAAATATTGCACTTGGAAATTTATTGGAAATATCATCAGGCAAAATTATCGTCAGGAAAGGTAATGACAGAGTTTTCTGCGAGGTAATCAAGTGCTTTCGTACAAGTAGAGTTTCAAGTCCTGTTAGTATTTATATAGTTCAGTGCATAGTAGCAATAAGTTCTTCATTTTAATACTAGATAGCTATTAGTAAATAAAGACTACCTACTTTGACAGTGAAAATGATACCATTACAGGAGTTATATTTGTATCGTTCAGTCTTCGTTTTTGCTCGTTACACACTTTGGTCAAACATTTTTGAGGCGAAGAAAATATGATCCACCTATGAGTGTGTCAAAATACAGGCGTCCCTACATATGGCGATTTGCATATTCAAGAAAAGAAAAAAATAGAACACGCGAGTGCTGCGTTGTTTTTGGAACTGCCATGAAAGACCTAAGCACATAAGAAGATACAATCAAGTCTGATTGTCTAATGAAAATTTACTCCGGTATATAACTCTAAGCTCGCACTTATCATTTTGATACGTGAAAATACATTATTCTTGTGAATTTTTTTGGCTCACATTCCTTATGTCTGCTGTCTAATGTTTACCCTAATTTGTTAGTTTTTCTTACTTCTCGCTTCTCACAACCTCGGCGAAATGCTTTTTATCTTTATCCTTTCTCTTATATTTTTATTTTCCAGCGATTTTTCTCGACGTCCCCATTTTTTTCGTGTGACTCCCTCCCGATTCGCGCATCCCGTGGGGAACAAACAAACTCCATCTCTCGCCCGGTTGTAAACACACTCATTTAAACAGTTGTGCTCACGCAAGCATTCGATTATCACTGTTTTTCGGCTCTCTAACTATCTCGATCAGTTTGCGACCTCCATCCCACCTTGCACACACATCCATGCATCCACACAAACACAAATGACGCGGGGCCATCTCCATCACAGCGCATGTAATCCTCTTTTTTTTACTCACACACAGATAACCACATACCATATCTCACTCACACGGGCTCTCACACAAGAGTCCGACTCAAGCATAGCACAGACACACACACCCAGAAGGGCTCCGTTCGGAGCGAGGTGTACTTACTTTTTAGCCTTTCCCTTCGTCAGTTGGGATTCGGGTACCACCTCTTCCTCCTCCTCCTGTTTCCCCCCTCGCCCTTCTCCCCCAATCCCTCTTTTTTGGGCCCTCCCCCGCCCTTTGCTGCTGTCCTAATCCACAGGACCTTCTGTTACCCCTCCCCGGCTTACACCGCTCACACACTCACACACACAGCACCCCTACCTTCTCTTCCGAACTTCCTTCCCCAACCTTATTTCTCTCAACCCCTTTACTTGGCACTTCCCCTCTCTCTTTCTCTCTCGCTCACTCAGGCCGTCCGTCCGTTCGGAGGCACGCGTGCGATAGTCACACGCTCTCGGTTTGCGGGGCGTGCGCATACACGTTACCGCGGTCGCCCGGGTAATGTCCTTGGTTCGCCTTTTCCAGCGGTGTCCGCGGACCGAGGTGGGGATGAGCGGGAGGCGATGGTGAGTCCAGGGGGATAAAGGGAACGTGGAGCGCGATTCCTACCCTCGGTAGGGATCCTTGTGTGTGCCTCTTTCTGTTCACTTTTTTCTGATCCAACCCCTCCTTACTCCTCCTTTTATGCTCCGAGAAAACTTATTTATCAGTCGGTATCTCGAGGAAAGGCTGAAAAATGGCGGACCATCGGAAGGGAACTGGGAATGTTCTTTTCTCCCTTCCCCTTTTTTGATGGGCGTGGTCTTTTTATACAACTCCCGCGCCAGGCCTTCCCTATTTATCCCGTCTTTCTCGTCCCTCGGGATGAAAATACCGAAGGAGTTGGATGGGGAAGGACGCGTATTAATCAAGGGCTGGATGGGAATAATGGAGCTATCCGATTTTCTCTCGTAAGCACTCGGCCCATCTTATGCTCGATTACTCCCTTCTCCTTTCTTTTTTCCCCTTTCCAGCGTAGATTGGACTGGAGCCTTAGGGCACGTGCGTGTGAATCTTCGTGTAAATCAGTTCAGCACAATTCCCACAGTTCTAATCTCTTCTCCTAGGAAGTGTTTTTTTTTCTTCTAGGAAGTGGAATTATAAAAACTTCGTTTTAGGATTGGGAATCGGTTTTATTTTCAGCTCAAATTTACGTCTTCGCTCAACTTGTTTTGAGCTGTCTCGCGAATAAAATTTGATCGATGAATGAGCAAACGAGTCGAGTATGCGGAAATATGAGTTTCGTATTGAGACGTTACGCAATCGATTTTCCAGATAAATTGTATTGAACGTGAGCAAATGTAATATGTTTTTATAATTCTCATAGCACCAAAACTTTTATTGTTTTCTTTCGAGAAAACAGTCAACGATATTTTGGCTTCTATGACCTATTTTTCTGGATTTACGAAGCTAATTTAGCTAATTGCAAGAAGTTTTAAGAAATTGCTTTAGACGGCGGTATTCTCATTAGTGTTATAACGGTAAATGTACGAACTATTGCCAAAAGATTTACCTCTGAGTTAGTCGAACAACTAATGAAAATTAAGAGTAGTATTATTTAGAAATGTTTTTACTGTTCAGAACTTCAAACATTAGTCAGCTACAAACTTGTATTTACTGTGGAATATCTTCCTTAATAATTGGACCGTAAATACAACTTTTTAAAGAGACAGACTTTTTGAACCGATACTGAAAACGGGGTTTATTTTCACTGCTGCATACATTCTTATTACACATTGTAGCTCTGCCTAGGTTTGAAACATTGGCCTTGAGGCTGTGGTTTCTCTTTATCTTATCGGAGCAGTAAATGCAGAAAAGAATAACGATGAAAGTAGTCCACCTGAAGGAATTACAGCGTCGAATAGGCAACGTCCCGTTTTTTAGCCATCACCTTGGCAACGGATGGGCGCCTGGTATGTGTCTGATATGACGCTGCTTCTTTGTTTTATTTTTTTTCACGTGAGGATGCTAGCAGCGTCCTCGTTTCAACGGATGGACCTTTACTCTCTTCTTTAATGCGCTAACGCGTGCCACGTTTGCTTTGCAGTTCCCTTGAATGCATGGCCTTGGTAAGGTTACATTTGCATCATAAGATATGCTGTTATGCATGAGCTATTTATTGAAGGGATGCTTTCTTGAAACACAGTTGAAACAGAAAGATAGATTACAACGCACGTGTTTACGTAATTTGACAACTCTAGAACTTCAGTAGTTGAGTAAAATTGAAGTTGATGCTATCTTCGTATTGTATTGAAGTATAAGTTTCTACGTTAGTAATAAATGTTTTTGTATTAGCAATGCGAGTTTTTGAAACTAAAACACCAATAGAGTAAATTTTGTCATTGAGAGAGAATAAGTTGAGTTGAACGTCTAAGTAAACGACTCCTTGTTTAAAAAATGTATTTAAGAATGTAATGGAGCAAGAGACAGCGAAGCCTAGTGATTATTATTAATGCGAATTAATGATTTATTGGCGACAGATAAAAAATAACGTCGACAAAAGAAGAGAGCATTAACGACCCGAAACACACTAATGAGGTAACTCCCAATTTGTCACTGTGGAATGAATGATTAACAAAGTTGCTGGACGTGACAGCAACGGAGGAGAATTATATCCTATCCGATAAACTTTGAGAAGCTTCACCCTATCCTTAAGCATTAGTGGAAAAATACACTGAATTATCACTCAGCGGGCACTCCATGTTTCAGTTAGTCAGTGAGAATGACGTTCCTGCCCGCTTTTCTCACCGACGAATCCCCTTTCGACCGATCTTGGTCGAAGATGCCGCTCACGTTTAAGGATAAACAAACAGTCCTGGGGGGTGGCTCTTGGTTCGCTTCCCGGACGTGCTTTCCTTCTCCCGGGTTCGGCTCGCACCACCGCACTTCTTTAGTTTTCCCAGGAGAAAAAAACGGACGCACGCCGTTGTGAATTCGGTAGGCGAGGTAATGGGAAGAGCCCCTACACTGGCGACACGGCACCTTTTTTGAGACACGCACTATCACTTTACTTTCTTCATCTCTCCTTTTTCTCTTCCTTCGTGAGAAATTCGTGGGTGATGATTTCCTTGTAGGAATGGTAGTCCCGATGTGATATTTGTTACACCCACTACCTCCTCCGATCTTCTGCTTCAACCTCGTTTTCTCACAGCTCCCGGACGATGATGACGGCAAAGGAGAGCGTCGCTGCTGCTGGCCTCGACGGTATTCCGCCCCTATCCGAGGCCATTTCAACCCCCTCCCGCGACCCGGGCCATGCCCGCTCAACAACGCCCCCTTTTTTCCCTTACGACAAACACTCGGGGATACGGGGGTGACTGTTTTCTTATTAAGCCACTCCTATCTTCGCGTCTTCGTCTTCCTTCTCTTCTGTTTCTTCCTCGCTTGCGTGTCCGGATTGGCCCCCTTTCACGTGCGGTGGGAATGCAAAATGCGATCACTTGTGGGGGTAGGTTGAGCTTGCTCACGCACAGAAAATCACTGTCACAGGCACACGCAACGAGGTTAAAACGCAGAAGAGGTATATATAGGTTATATTCCGTGCGTTGCCGTGTGGTAAGCTAGGGGGGGGGGGGGCGTCGAGTGAGTGAGGGAGAGATTAAGAGAGAGGGACGTGGACCTCTAGGCTTGCTATCCTGTCATCTTCTCGGTTGTTTTGTTACCCGTTCGGAGAGATGGACTGGGGTGCTATGTTGTTTGGGGGATGGTTTAAAGATCGCCTCCTATTATTCCCTTCAAACTTCCCTTGCGAATAGACAATCCAAGTATCCAAGGAGTTGAAGCCATAAGGGGGTGTACACTCGGGTGTGTTGCGCGTGCGAGGGTAGACTTTTTGGGGAAAGGAAGGAAGGGTTTTTTGGGAAGGGAGTGTGATGAGGAGAAGAGAAAGGGGGGAAAGGGGCGGGGCAGTGTTCGGGAGTGGGGGGAGAGAGAGAGAAGGAGAGAAAGAGAGGAGAGAGATAGAGCGGGAAGATGTGTTTAGGGCGTGTAGTGCTGGGTGCGCTATCACACCCCCGGAACCTTCCCTTGACTGCCGGGCACCATCCCCCTGGCGCGCGATCTGTCCTCTTCCCCTCTCTTCCCCTCCATTCCCTCTCTTCTCACCCCACTCCTCCCGCCTCCTCTCTCTTCCTTCCTCCCCTTCTCCTCTCCTCCTCTCCCTATCCCCCCCTCGCGCTCTTTCTCTCGTTCCCGGGTCCAGGGGTCTCTCTCACTCCGTCGCTGCGCCTGCGCAGATGGGCACCGGAGCGCCGACGCACCCAAGATCATTCCTCGAAAAAGAGGGAAGCGGCACACTCACTCACACACATGCAATGTATCCTCCCTCCCCCGTTCCTATTCCCTTTTCCCCTTCATTCTCTTCTCTCTCTCTACCACCCTTTTCTCCCTTTCTCCGTTCCTCTTTTGCTTTCGCTTTCATTCTTCCATTCTTTTTTCTCCTGATGTCTCCCTCTTCTGTATTCATCCCATCCGAAAAAACATAATACATGTCTATATGTATATAGTATGTAGATGAAAAAGTTGATAGGAGGAAAAAATAGAGATATAGATTTTTACTCACCCACTTAGGACGTTTAAATCTATTTCAATATTTCTAGACAAACAAATTTTTAGATCTATTGGAGAACAATATAATGACTTTTTTATTCTACCGCTGAAGGAGTGCTGACTGACCCGATCTGTCCTAATTAACCTTATATCTATTTTAATTTCTTTACTCCCCTCTTCTGCCTAGTTTTAATTTTATATGTGGCCTAGTGGTAAATGTTTACTTCTTTATGTTAGGGTGAATAAATAAATAAAAATGTATTTCCTCATATATGGTTATGTTCGTTCATGAATACGCATTTACTTTTCTACCTTGTTTTAATTCACTATGTATACTATTCATGCGTGCATATATTTTTCATCGTTTCTGTCTCTTGTTCTATTTTCGAGCCCTTTTCATAGGATATGTTATTTCTTTCTCTTTCATTTTTCTCCCTTTCCTGTTCTCATATACCTCTCTCTTTCCTCATCGCAGCTACTCTGGTTCTCCCTATCCCTCGCTTTGTCTCGCCTCTCTCCACCATGGAATGGTGTATGGTTATTCTCGTGCACCAACCCCTTTGTCTCCCCCTATTTCTCCTTTAAAGTAATTACTACCATCTCTCGCCCTTGCCCAACGCTCCTCTCCCTACTATCACCTCCATTTTTTCACCATTTACTCACTCATATCTCCCACCAGGACTACAAATTTATGCATACTTCAGCAGATTATCGCTCTTTTTAAACCCTTTTCTGCAGATTCACTTTACCTTTTTTTCTCGATCTCTCCCCTTTCTTTGTCACTTTCTCTTCCACATTACTCAAATGTTTAATTCCTTATTTATGACGTATTCTTCTAACCCCCTGGCCAAAAACATTTTCCAATTATAGTTCCTTCTCCCACAAATGCGTTTACCTTCCACCTTTTTTTCTTGAAATTCATCTTAGTACTCTACACTGATTGTTTGTTGTTTGCCTCACCGTATGTGGCGCTTTTCATGGGTCGTTTCCTTGCGCCGAATGAGGATCATATGTAAATTTTCACGACCTCGGAGTGTGTTTGTGATTTGCTGAAAATGATACGAACGGACGCCCATCAAATCGAAGTCGGGTATGTGGTGTGGTGAATATGTTATGACTTGACCTCATCGAGTAAGGTCGTATGTTTTTTTTTAACTTGCCTCTGCTTCGATTTTCGACGAGATGTTTATTCAGTTTTTATCAAACGCTTCACTGTCCATAATTCGGGGGCGTAACATTTATCCTTAGAAAAGGTTCAGTTATCGCCATGGTAGAAAATGTTCACGTTTTTCATTATTTCATAGTCGCAGCTGCCTTTCTTCTGGGGAGTTCTTTATAGTCGTAAAGTAGCCTTGCGTGAGTCTTTCTCCTCCATTTTCCATGCGTTGCTCTCCGGTGCCTTCTGACCCCAAAACCACCACTACTATGGCTGTGCGATGTTATGTTTCATTGAAAATTGATGCAATACTCATGAAATGTCGTATTGCCATATTAAGCGACATGAAAATTCAATGCATGACTTCGTAATACCATGCATCAGCATCTGCAGTCAGCAATCCGGAGAGTGGTTTGCTGCAGCTCTCCACTCCGCCGTCCTATTAGCTAAACGATTTATTCCATCATAAGTCTTCATTTTGGCATCCCGTTAGAGTGACCTGATTTATTTCGTCCTTGGTCTTTAATGGCTATTCTTTCCACCAATTTACCCTCCTAATTAATGTTTTCAATACTCGGAAGTGTCACCAAATGGGTCTAACGAGTTCGTTTCTTCTTTTTCTCTGAGTTTCCATGATGCAAATTTTCTCTATATCATGCAATGTATGCAGCGTCATATCTAAAAGGAAAAAAAATCTCGCTCTCCTGTTGGGTTACAATGAGAAATATTTTTGAATCGCCAAAAGTTGTCGTTCGAATACAATGATTTCTGTTGTTCGAATGGGTTACAGAAAGTTACCGTTTTTCGTACCAGACCTAAATATAAGGGATAGGTATATTAGGGACCTAAATATTAATATCATTTAATGATTACTAATGATATTTTTTTCCTTGCTTGGAAGCTCTTCTCTTCCCCAGAGTTAATAGCGCAAAACCGGAAAGGTTTCTGGATTTGAACCTAGATTTGAAGTTTGACTGCGAGTCGAAAAAAGCGCTTATGCTCGTGAATAAATTTGTGTTAGCAGTTAGGAACAAGTAGGCAAATTAATATCATCCAATTTCTGTCCTGGTAAATATTTTTCGAATCGCGCATAAATGGAAACGAACGTGTTATGTGAGATGTTGTGAAACAACTTAATTGTTTTTATGAAATAGAACACTTTTCCGTAAACAGGTGGCTTTCATTGAGTTGTGCTACGCATTTCAACATTTTAGCTGAATATTCAGGTTAAATGGATCATGATTTTCACATAAGATGGCGCTTAAGCATTGAAACGCATTGTACGGCTAATTAATTGTCATGTTAGGATATGGCTATACTAATAGTGATAAATATTAATGATATTAAGTGCCCCTTAAACTCACAACTACGAAATTTAAAAGTGTTTTATTTCTTATCAATACCCAAATGCCAAAAAAGTGCTTTATTTCATATGTCAAATTTTATGCGCTGTAGGTATGCATGTAGTATGATTACAATATTAGGTGATGAAAGATGCATTCGAAATCTTGCTATGTATGATATGGTTTCATCCCATGTTGTGCCACATGCGATATACTATTATGTCTTTTCTGCTTGAAAAGTGATACCGCTATACGGTGTAGACATTCGAATATTGTGCGGGGCACTTCTTCCGCCAGGCGTCTTCGCCCTCTCCTCGCGCTCGCTCTTTGCCTTCTCATCCGGAGCACGTACTATTTCCACCCTCCTTCCCTTTCCCAGAACTCTTACCCACCCTCCCAGCCACGCTGCTCCTTGCCTCTACTCTTGCTCCCTTTGCTTCGCTCCTCCGCCTCCCCACGCTTCCTTGCCCTAATTCAACCTCTGGCCCGTAGCACTGCTCTTTACGCGCGTTCTAAGCGATGACGCCGAGCGTTGCATTAATTTTTCTCATCCTGGCGACTGAGGGTAGATTAATAACCTTTCTTACGCATAACGAAATGTTTTGGAGCGTATGGGTCGGATTTTTCATTGCTGGGATTCCTGACACGTTCTCTTCTCTTCAGAAAAGATTTTGCTTAACATGGCAATTCTTAATTATTTTTAATTCACCGGGGGAACATTTTTTCTGGTACTGGTAGACTACTTGGAAATTAAGTAAGGAACCTCCACAAAAGCCAAGACAATTTTTTTTTGCATGGTGCATTTTGATGAATGAAAACAATAGCCTAATTTTTCAACATTTAATAATGATTATTGTTAGCATTTATTTTATACTTGTTTTGTATATTATGCTTGTTTATGTGTATTTTTATTTTACAGAGAGTTCGGAATCTGAAGTGTGCCCCGAATGTGAATCCGTAAGGATAGCCTAGTCATCACACAAGTTAATGCCAAGGCCCGGTTTTATATTACCTGATTTACGTTAACTGCAAGATAACGTTTCCTTTTCATTATCCTGAAGTGAGCTGAGTGTTCGGGTTTCGTATACTGCATAGTACTCGAGTGTTTTCGTTGGGAGAAAGTGTTTATACTTCTATCCATAAAATATTTAACCTTAGATTATAAATCCGGGTCTATATAATCGCTCTCCCAAAACAGATGTAATATAATTTATGATTCTAATCATGGCGTAATTTTGTTATTTATAAAACTTTGGTTTTATCATTGACGTAGTGAGGAGTCAGTTACGTCATTCCGCTTAAACTCGGTTTTAATACGCGTATTTTTTCCAGCCATTTGACTTGAAACTCGTTCCTTCGACCGCTCAAGTTCATATGCTTCCGAAAGTGAATTAGAATTCGAAAAGTACCATCGTACGAAGAGCAACAAAAGGAGACGGGAGTTAAGTTCGGTGAGTTTTCCGAACAAAAATGAGTGGCATAGGGAACACATTTACTCTTTTTTGGTCTCTTCTCTTGGGGCTCGTTAATTCCTTCCTGGAAGTTTCCTGCTCGTCGTCAGTTGCTTTCCTCTCAATTCTCCCGTCCTTTATGCCAACCAATGCGAAGCCAACGTCGTCCAATGGCCCCATCCCCCCCATTCCCTCCATGCCCGCCCATCCCATTTTTCCGCCCCCGTCTGGCTAGCAATCCACCCTTTCGATCCTATTGACCCCTTTTCCTTTTGGCTATATGTGACCCTCTCTCCGTTTATAACCAGTCAATACACTACGTTCTCTGCTTTCGTTCCTGTTTCCCCCCCCTTCCAATTATAAGAAAAAGGCATCGGGCTTGGAACCGATGTCTCTCTTCCTCGGCGTTTTTAGCGATGATATTTACTCTTTTCCTTTCTCCCGGTGTTTCTCAAATGTCTTCCGCCCGCCGCTTGATGTTTCTGTCTTATAAAATTCTCGCTCTCTCACTGCGAGTGACTTCCTTTTAACGTGACTTTTCCCTCTTGTCCCATTCCTCTCAGAGTAATGCCTTACTTTTTCTCCTACGCTCTCTTCTTCATCGCCTACCCTTCATGAAGTTCATAAGCTCGCTACTGCTCGGCGTATTTTCTCACATTTTACTGCCTCTCATTTTTCCTCATGTTGGAAAATCCAATCAAATTTCTAGCTCCAGCTTATACATCTCCTATTCTCCTTCCTTGGTTCTCATCCTCTTTGTAGCACACGGTCTTCCTTTTTTCATCCTTATCCTGGCCTTCTCGCCCTCGCTTCCATGTCCCTTTTCGTTGTTTTACTGAGAGAGGCCTGGCCGTTTCCGCCGTTAATCACTGCTACTAATGGCCCAAGAAGTATACATATATATCATCAATCTCTACCTTTTCCATTACCAAGCTCCCATGCCGATTGAATCTAGGACTTGCGGAAGGGATTTAGAGTAATTTAATATCGCTACCAGAATTATTTATTCTCCCCCTTTTAGAAGAGAGAAAAAATGTGGCGTATAAGGTTGTCGCATCCGGTGCAATTTTTACTATTTTGTGGGTCCATACTCTTTTCGGATGGTTCATAATCAACCGGAATAGAATCAAAACTATGTAGATTGTCTTGTGAATTTTCACTAGTTTTATCAGATATTCTTAACTTTATCCCAACACCTGGTCGAATAACCATGATAAGACAATTTATTTTGAAAATGTGAAAATTTTATGTGGAATCTCACAGAAAACCATATTAAGCGCTAAGAATGTATGTTGAAATTTAATTATGACTAGTAGTCGTATTATTCCTTCGTTAGTGAAGTAATGATCGCTAAATGATGCATTATTGTTGGACGTTATTCTAGTTTTTATCTCACATTTTAGTAGAATTCCATGTTTATTAGTCATAGTATCAGTATCAACGTCAACTACAGGTGGTTATAAATGTAATCAACAACTATGAGAAGAGTGCGAGGTCAATCCTTTAAGGAATGATATAGAAATGATATGGCCAACATCCTATGTGATTTTATTATAGAGTTCGCTGTCTGTGCTAGTGTTTACGTTATGGATAGGAATGGGACGTGTACACGTGTGCACGTATTCTGTTTCTTGCAAAATACTACACGTTTATGTTGTCCGCATTTGATCACGAATTGCCGCCACATCCCCCCCTCCCCTGGTTAATTTATATGACTGAATCACGGTGAATCGTTGTGAATCATTGTGTTCGGTACTATCTGGAATCTGGATCGCAGTTGGTGACTACTGTCACCGCCTACAGTCACATCCTACTCCCTGTGACACAGTTTGACCTTAGCAGGCTGCCGTTCTGCAAGCAGCGGTGCGTTACGGTGCGGGGGGAGGGGGCCACCAAGACCGTCGACGGTACTCCCAACACTCTAGGCGTACATACCTGTAGACTCACCGCAGAACGTAATTGGGGCCAGAGACTAACTATTGCATGCGTCGAGACAGATAAGACGTGTACACGTTTACTGCAAGACACGCTTTTGCCTATCCCTAGTGATGGATGATTTTACATAGTTGTGAAATAAAAAAATATTGTATGTAATTGAATGGAACAAGCCTTTAAAAACGTTAACGAAATTATGAAAACTCAAATGCATGAGATATTTAAAAAATATATTATCTATTTTCTTATAAATGTTATTAACTAACCAATGGTCTATTTGTCATTTAAAAAAATATCGATATTGCATTTAATCTAAGCCATTGGATATTTCCGTAATTATTCTGAATTCCACATCGTTAAATGCCAAAGGTATTCACCATGTTTTAGTTTGGCAATATCCCAATGGGTCATTGGCTGTCATTTTAAAGCAGTAGAATTTCGATGGCATGAGAATCAAGCACTTTTCCCTCATGGCGTTCTGGTTTTCCGAGAACAGGTGCAAAACCAAGATGGGTACAAATATTTTTTACAAATCCAAGTTGAATTTTCACATGTGTGGGAGAAGGGGACCCTGTAGCAGTTTAGTTCGAATAGAGACACGAAATCCGAGTATCCGACCTTCTCAGGGAAGACGGTCATCAATTTCCCGTCACCCTTTGCAGCATAAAGAAGAGAGGTTCGTACCTTCTTGGAGAGAGTTTTCGGGGCGAGTTTCTTCCGCTACCTGAGCCCTTTGCTGACATTTTGCTCCTTCTTGAAGCGATCGCCCTTGCTAACTTCACGTCTCTTAGAACCGTTCAGGAGCCTTGCAATTTATCAGGCTTCTGCTTATGTCTTCGCCTTTTCTGATGGAAAATAACATGTCTTGCTGGAAGCATCCTGTACTTTGTCTCGGAAAATAAATACCCAAAAGTATTAACAATGAAGTTGTCGTTTGATTGAGAAATCCTCCCTATAAGAGATGCACCTGGTGCAATTTCTATGCGTGATGCGTGAAAAAAATATATGTATAAATATCGCTTAAAAATTAACCTGAATTTTGCGGGTGCGGGTTGTGTATTAAGCGCTAAGAGCTCGGATCCAATAGCAAAATATGTAGCTTGGATTTTTTGGACAGGATGAATGAAAATGTATAATAATGTAATTAATGGTACTTACAGTGGATAATTCCTTGTACAGGTGTTATTAAATTAATTCAAGATTTATTATTACGTGACGTATTCATATAATGACGGTAGGAATGACGGAATGATTCCGTTCCTTCTCTACGTATTCATTCGATATCTTAGCGATAGGAGATAGGTGTTTGTATCTCATTTAGAATGCCTCCTGCTAATCTGTGAAAGCACTTGGATTTTGGCAGTCATTTGGCAGCCTTAACCGCTATTCTAATGGAGGTAGGGGTAATATCTCGTGATAAAGCTGCAGTATGCAATACATTTTAGATCGTATTTCAGAGTTTGCGCTTCGTGATGAGAGTAACATTAGGTCTTGCATGGCACCCTTATTAACCTGAGGAAAGCGTTCATTCTCAACATAATGTCTTCATTTTATTATTAAATAAGAACTTAATTTAATTATTGATGAGTATGGCAGATATATTCAGTTTGTGGTGAAATATATTTTCTTGATGTTTTCCACAGTACGTTTATTACTTTTAGTACACGCAAAAACATTTTGTGGAGTTGTGAGGAGAGTTTTTGGATTTGGGTAAACAACGAGTATTTTAGGGGCCTCAAGTGATGTACAAAATGTATGCATATTTGTAAATATTTGGATTGGCTTCCAATATGTTGGCTGTATATTTTGCCTGAAATATAGCTGCCTATCCTTCTGTTGAGGTGTTTTAAATTATTATAGCGCCACAGTATACGAATAAGTGGCTCGCTTGCGACCAAGTCTCCTCTTATTTTGAATTTCGCACTTGGTATTGTGCAGCAGAAATTCTAAGACATATTCCTTAAAGTGTTAAAAATCTATTTTTGGAATTCCTGAGCAATGTATTCATGGTGTCTAATATTTTAATAGTGCATTGCAGACCTTCAAGCGATTTAATGTTACGAAGATTTATCGTTATCAATATAGATTTGCGAATTTAATGTTTTTGAAAGTCGAAATAATATAAATTTGGTTCTCATGGTAATTAGTGGATTGATTATTATTTATAACCACTAATTCACAATTTTCAAAAGATCGATAAAAAGGGATTTGATTGTGCATGCTAAAAATTTAGAATTTCAATAGCTGCTTTGTGTTTTGGATTCATATTTTTATACTGTATTCCCTGTAAAAATCCCTAGCTCATGCAACCGCAGGCCAAGCGTGAGGACCATTTTGAGAGTCTATTCCTCTTATTCAACGCGTTCTACTGAGCCAAATGTGCAAATGCGCTCGGAATCCACGTCGCCTGATTTTGGGACATTAGTGACGAAAAGAAGGTGCTTCCCTCTCCGCCGCCCTGTTTCCATTTACCGCATTCCGACGCCACGGGCGCAATGAATATCCTTGGACTGGGCTCCGAAAAACACATGACGAGCGGGGATGCGTTAAAAATACACCTATTGGGTGACTTTTACGAGAGGAAGCATATACTTACAATTGTTTCCCGAAGACACTTACGGGAACAACCTTCTTCCGGATAGGTTTAAAATCCACTCAAATGTAAGGTGCGTGTGTGGTTCATGCTTAGTAGGTGTTCGCTTGTAAGATAAAAAGTATTGGAAGGGCGGGACAAAAATTAAGTTTTTGATTGCAATGTCTTTTCACCTTCTTCTTTCGCTGTTGAGTCTCAGAGAGAAGCGCGAATAAGAATTGAGGGTCAACACGAAAAACGGGATATCGAGTGCTCATATAGCATAACAAAAATGGGTGAGGGTCCGCAAGTGGTAAAATTCGATTCAACGAGTTTTTTATGGATGTAAAATCTACTGAGCTCATGAGAAGGAATTAAAAGCCATGTACAATGGCCACATCTGTGCACCAAGCTTTATTTGAATAATAACTGCTAGTGTGTTTATGGTTGTGAAACTTGTAGAGTTGATATTTGTCTGGCGCCCATCTATCGTGAGAGTACAAAAGTATTAGCTCTACTTTTTCTAGATCCATTGATTAGTAGATATGCTATTGGCCATATAGGACGTTATTTTTTGCTTGGAGTATATTAATCAGTATAAGTTTATATGTTCACGTACGGGATTGGTATTGCTCCATATAAAATTGGACATTGTCGCTCTTGTGTTCGGAACGCCCGATAGCATATAGAAAGTAATAATTTAACTCTTACTGCTGCCAGAAAATCTTTTGTCTGACCCAAACTACGAAGAGCATAAAAAATTAAATGGATATGCGCTCTCTAATTTTGCTTCTAATAGCTCTAAACATGGTCATGACTGTAAGTATGTGGCAATTTTTTAAATGATTGTGCATAGATATTTCTGGAAGCCATCTTCCATTTATAATGGAATATACTCCTTTATTTGTGCCCTCTGTATGTTTCTTAATTGTGAAAACTAGTAAATAGAAAACTATTTTATCATTCTCTAACTATGCGTTAATCTTGACTTAAACACGCAATCTTGAATTTTCAGCGAGACCCATTGGACTATTCACTTATTTCATTACATTTTCCATTATTCCCTGTGTGATTTAATGCTTAATGTTGCACTACTTTCTATCTTTAAGAAATGTTTCGTGGAATCCAGGGACAATAAAGAGAAGGATATTTCTTCATTTATGGGATCCGTTGGATTTCAACCGCCGCTGTAATTAGTGGTTATAGTTCGGCATTCCCTTCCGAACTTTACTTCAGTGCATAGGCTGAGGCTTGTGATGTTTATTCATTTATCAAGCTGTGTCTTTTCACTTCAGTAATCATAAAATGAGCCATGTTATGATGGAAATTATTTTGTTTTATGCTTACTTGTATATGATTTTTAAATAACCTATATGAGTTAAAGGGCTAAATATGTTTTGGAGGAATTGGGGAAATCCTTGGGATAACCTTTATAGGATTAACTGGGTTGCGGCTTTTATTGAGGAAACAGAATATTTCATTAAATATGAATGTAGCCTTTCACTGTCGAGTATTTTAATTTAACGCTTTCTTCTCCTAATGTAGGCTTTATAGAATCAGACTTATAGATGATATTACTAAGATAATAATGATTTTGAAGTGGCCGCGGCTGTCGGCTTGCTGCCGTTACCTCAAACCTGCCTTCTCGTTTCAGTTCATTTCCTGGCATGGATGCATTCTACAAATGGGAATTTAACGTAAGGAATGCATTTATCGGATCCAAGTGGCACTCTAGAGTTCGTACCTGAGGAGTTTGTGGGAGAGATGGATGTTGTGGAGTGATGTGCCAGGATTCGCGGCGAGTAAGTAAAGAAATACCGCGAGCCAGAGTTAATTGGAATTTCGAGGGAATGAGAAGTTTTGAATCTGCTTCATTCTAGAAATATAGTGAATGCTTCTTGGTGGCTTTCCGCTTCCCAAGGTCACGAAAATTCTTACTCAAGTATTTCTCCTTTCCAAGACTTATGCGTAGTTAATATAAACTGCAGGGCTTACCCTCAGTATCATTGCTATCTATTCGAGAAAATATTACCTTGAAATCTGACATACCGCCAGATATTTTTCCGCGTTTAATTGCAAATACCGAAAGAAGGAGGTCGAGGATCTAAGTCCGGAATTTCCCTAAATTAACGTCCTCCTATTTCAGTGAGCAATCTGCGGGTGGCACCAGGGAGGAGCGCATAGTAGGAAAATTCTCTCTAAATTTATCGGTGGCGAGATGCGTGTTCAATGTACAATGTACATGCACTGTACATGTCTGCATAAAGTTGGGATCATTTTTTGGATTGCTAGAAATTTCTCCTCAAATAAATGTGAAGCGATAGCCATAAGTCATCGTAGCTCAGCTGTAGACATTTGATATGGTGTGCCAAGAGAGTATCTGGAATGACGGTCCAATCGAAAGGAATAAGAATCCTGGAAGATTGAATGCTTGAGGATAAGACATTGAATTGATTTGCTGCTGCCTAAGTAATATCACTGCTTTCATTGACTCATTCTGATCCTACGATCAGCAAAATGGAGTTGTATTACCTTCCCGACTTTGTTCCTTGATTATTCATATTATTCTGGATATGTACGGGTTCAGTTTTCATTTTTCTTTTTCAGGATTAGCTATTTACTGTTCATTTTTATCCATGCAACGCGCCGTGGTAATCAAAGTGATGAAGTTGCGTCATATATGCGAATGGTGGCCGTTTAGTCTGATTATATGCAATCTATTTTGCCGTGAGTTGGAAGAAACCTTAAGCAAGTAGAAGAGGGGAAATGGAGTGGCACAGCGTATGCTTCTATTCCTTTGGTATTAGGATCTGAAACAGTCATTAGTTTCCATTTAATTAAGGCCTCAAACGAAATAATAGCGTCTATTAACTCAGGAAATCGTAAATTCAGATGCCGGAAATTCTTCGTGCACCAGAAAAAAATAGCAAAACCTTCCGCAAATCACACGTCTAAAAATCGGGTTGCTATATTTGGTGGCAGTTTCGCGTCTTGTTTTTTTTACGGAACTGCTGCGATTTTCACATAATCGCAAAAGGCAGGTAATTCCGCTAGGGTTTTCGGTGATGGATTTAAGGAATGTGAATTGTGGTCACGGAAAGGCCAATTCTAATAATATTCCAACATTAGATAAGTAGTTTGTACATGGTAACGGAGCTTCTGAAACGAGGCGCATGATGAAGGTTTTTCGATATTAAAGTATTGAGGGCGTACTCGTAAGTAATAAATAGCACATATAATATTATATAGGCGCCAATCAATATGATGAAGTTTCATATTTTAAGTGATGTAGTACGTTGTCTATTGCCTAGTGACGTCAAAATCAGAGACAACATTGTGGCGTGCTTTTTTAGCGCTCTGTCAAAGTATGTCCTTTTGAAGTGCTTTTAAGCTAAATTGAAGTTTAAAATATCACCCCTGATTATCGTTGCTATTACTCTTTCAACATGTTTATTTGATTGCAAAAATAAAAAAAAGAACTAGTACACCCTCCTATTTAAAGAAAATACATGTATGTCCATTGGAAATATTTTTGGAGGAGGCCTACCGGATAAAGCAATTAGACCGGAGGGTAAAAGTCGCTTGGGGAACGAAAGAGGCCGAATAAGAGAAATGGTGGACGAAGGCACAGTGGGAGGTGAGGCGGCGCTGAGGGAGATGAAGGGAAGGCCACGTGAGACAGAGAAAAAGTTTTTGGGCAACGCCCTTGGAAGCTAAGCAAACGTTGTTGATGAAGTTAAGGGAGTTGAAGCAAAGAGACGAAAGGCAGCACCTGTCAGTTAGGACAGAAGAAAGATAAGAGTGAGAGATGAGAAAGAAAAAGGTAAGAGAGAGACCGAAAATGTGAGAGAAATAATATTTAGGATAGAAGTCTACGAGAACTGGACGACGCCATGCTTGATACGTGGCCATCACTGCAGTCGTCTGTAATTTTCCGTATGGTGCCTTTTGGTTGAAATGAGTCTTAGTAACAAGTGATTCCTATATGTTGTTAGTAATACGATGTGGAATAGGTTTCAAAAAGGATGGTACTCGAAGATAGTACTCGTTAGAAATTTTCAGCTTGGTAATATTTTTTTCAACATTTGTCAGTGTTTCCCAATGTAAATTTAAAATATGTGCTTTTGTGTTTATTAAAAGTTGCACATTCAAGCCAAATTAAATACTCCGTTTATTCAAGTATTCATTATTTACGTGAAAGATTCGGAATGGAAGGGCTTTGAGGTTGATTCTGTTATTTTCTGTACGTACTTACATTCTTAACTCAAGCTACTCGAGAGTTTGTATAAATGAGTTGATTCAAAAATCATGACCTTTGGTATTTTGCAGATTCAATTAATCCATTGATAACGACTGTACTCATTCCTCTCAATTTGGGAAAATTTGATAATTTTTTAGTTTCATATTTTCGTTGGAACCGGTGTGCGCTGCTATTCGATTTAACTGCAGTTGGATTATATCCGCAGTTTTAGCTGAAAAATGGGCGGAATACTCATGGTACTGGGGAAGGTGCTCCATAAGATACGTAGGTTGAGTTTCGATAATGTTATAGCTTGTGCCTTGGATGTTGATTTTACCTACTTGCGCATCCGTAGGTGTTTCCAAAAGAGCGTTTTGTCTTCCTCGTGTACAATCGGGATTTGGATGTGAGAATAGGATGGAAATAAGTCTCGCACTAACTCTTTTTTACTCCTAATTTTGAATACAGGACAACATATTATTATTTCATTTTTTGGCAATACCTTTTTTGTATCATTATTTAAGTACTGCTGGATTGAGCGTTGGGTCAGAAGTGGAGTGATAAACTCCGGTAGGCCTTTCTGCTATTCATATTTTTGATTAGTGAAATAGATCGGAGTCGACCCCTATAGCCACGCTTGACTCACGTGTGGGTAACGCGCCGGCAATGCAAATCCAAAAATCGCGAGTTGAAATCGCTGCTGGAGCTTAGATATTGTGAGGGAATTTGGATTTATGCTTTAGACTAGACGGTGCGAATTAATCATAGCAGCTGTAGATGGTAAAGCCCTAGTCCACCAGTACCTACTGTTTTGAAATCGGTGATGACGCAAGATGTGGTAGCTTGACCGGATTGCATTTGCTTGTTTCAGTGCTGATATCAGCGGTGTTCGTGCAAATCAAATAAGAAGAAGTTTCTAAATAAATATAAGAAGAAGAAGGAGCGACGACAAATCGATGGCGATGAAAGCAAGAGAGGAACACAGGAAGGAATGAAGTAGGGGGAACGGAGTAGTGTAGGAAGAAGTGGAAAACAAGGATGGGAGGCCCAGGGAGGGTGAAGAGTGGGAAACGGGAGCGGAAAAGGGAACTGATCTGGTCGGGCGTCGCGTCGTTCGGTGAGGTTAAAGCCGCCAGCAACGCAACCGACTAGCGGGCGAGTCTCTCTCTCTCTCTCATCCTCGTCCGTCTTTTGGGGCGCTGCAGTCGATACTCTTTTGACCCCGATGACCCCTAGAGCGACGTCGTCGGGGGGGTAGGGTCCCTCATGGTAGCCGCCCTCGTCGTTCGTCGGGGGCCGCGGCACGACGTCGCTCGAGGCCGTGTGGCGCGCACTATACGCTTCAAAGCATCCACGCCTCATAGCTACTGCTCTCCTCTATAATCCTCATCTCTTTGACGCACCCTCCGCTAAATTAGCTCGTTCCAGTCTTCGGAGCGAAGCACGTACTCTACTCTTCTCGCACATTTCCCGTCCCACCCTGCCCAACATCTATGCCTCGCCCATGTACGCATGCACCCCCGTCCGAATGCCCGTCCTTTCATATATCGCGCCCCTAACCTTTATCCTCGCTCCTTTTATTTTTGCATCTTAACTCTTTGAATCTGACCGCTTTTTCAACGTTAATCAAGCTAGTTCCTCACAAATAGGTGCTTCAAACTGGGAGGAAAGGCATAAGGAAGTGGATGGTACGAAAAAAGCCCAGCATTTGCCTACTCTGTGACGAAAGACTACGAGGATCATGGCTCAGCGTCCCAATCACCGGCTGGGAATACTTTAGATTAAGTGCTCTCCTGATAGTACCTAAGTATGGATCCAATCACTGGAAAAAAATTTCGCCTCTCAGAATAGGGACCTATGCGCATGAAGCCAGAATTGTATCCGTCGTATTTATCCGTCGACTTGCGTAGTGCTTCTCAAGCCGTATATTCGAGGAAAGCCTATGCGTTGCGAGAAGCTACTATCTTTTATGCTACAAAGAGTGAATGTTTAAATGCCCTTAATGACACCTCTTCCCAGAAATCTGAATAGAAAATAGTCATAATGCGTGCAGAAAGGAGGAGAAAACCCTCCACCGACATTTGATTTCTCTCAACGAAAGACGTCATGGAGACTCCTGTTAAGCATCCAATGTGACAAACGGAGTATTGTTAGGAGACGAACAGTTGGAGGCAGGTGACACTTTGTGAAATTTAGCTACGTTTAGCATGCTGAAAAGAAGTCACTTTGTAATCTTCAACTTTTGTTTTGATTATTACTGATCGATTTCAACATCTAAGCGTCATTTTCAAGGTAATATTCACTCGGTCAATGTTTCCTTGAAAATGATGCTCAGATGTTGAAATCTATAGGTAGTAAACAACTTAAGTGGAAGAGTATAAGGTGATTTCTTTTCACCATGCTAAACGGTGTACTGAACTTAATGAGATCCTCATTGATCTCCGATATGAGTCGGATTTATGTTGAAAATATTGATTGATTTCGAACGCAAACCAATACTACAGCCACCATGCCAATTTGTGACCCATTTCTGTCTTCAATAGCTAAGCATGTTCGATATAGGTACTTTTTGCATTCGTTTCCTACCCCTAATCTCCCACTCCCGGTATGTGTACACTTTCATCCTATTGCCCTCCTTTCCACACCGCATGCTGAATCTTTCCTATTTGAATCTGACCTTTCTATCCTTTGTCTGTGCGTGTGAACTAAGTTTACGTCTCTGTACGTATCGATTCGCGCCAAAGAAATGGCAAGCGAAGGTTGGCGTCCGTATTTCGAATGGGAGAAAGGGGAAACTATCGAATGCCTTCCATAAGAGCCTCGATTGTGTTCCTGCACGCACTGTGGCTCTATTGTATGCATTCGGGCTCCTGGAGAGAAGGTGGGAAGCAGGGTCATTAAGAGTATACGACATCCATCCATCATGTTACTTACGATGACACCTAATTGCAGCGAATTGGATTTCCTCCTACCTACTTAGGGTTTGTAGAGAGAAATCATAGTGGAGGAAAGCTGAAATATTTCCTGCACTTCGTTACTGCACAACTACCAAAGACAAGCTGGTATTTTCCCGAATCCAGTTAAGGTGAAAATGCCGAAGGCATGGATACTGTAAATAGTATGTGATCTTCTGCTGATATACATCGGAAAAGGTCGTCGGCTAAACTAGATTGCTTCCTTGCTCATGATGATACATTTATGGCGAAAATAGGCATAGTACCGTATGATATACCTAAATGATGATTGAAGGAATTTTGATCTTTTCTCGAAGGAACCACACACAGAGTTCATACTTTCTCGAAAGTTTACCCATGAATTCATATAAAGTCTTCGGCTTACTCTCGCCATAAGTTGGTTAACATAAATCCTAGTTGAATATTCTATTATGTCTAAAATTAATGCTTAAAAATATATCTAACATTTGTTTTAAAATCATGAGATAATTTTCATATTATGCGGTGATGCATAAAATTTTCAATTAACACTTAATATCTCATTCCGTAAAGGCTGATTGCCATAATTTCCCCCCGATCTGATTACTGCTCTTTGCCATTATAATTTCCACCCATCGAGTCAACGGACATATGAATTCAGTTGGTTTTAATGCGTGGTGAGTATATGTTGAAAATTATCACGGCAGAGGTGTTTACTGCTGAGTATTAATATTAATCCTATTGGGGAACCCGGGAAGAGAAATGAAAAGGCGTATTTGTTTTGTACCTTATTCTCATTTTTCTCCAGCCCATTTAAATCGCTGCGAATTGTATTAATGTAAGGCAACAAGCGTGGCGTGAAGAGATTAGTGAATGAGTGAGAGTGAGAGATTAAAAAAAAAGAAAGGTCCTTTTACGAACTGTGATTTGCTTTGGATTAGCAATTTAATTTCTTTTGGCGTAGTTTTTTTTACTTATTATTATTTTATGAGAATATACTAAGTTTGGGGCGACGACCCACATTTTTACATATTTCTTTTAATGTATTGCATTTGGTCAAAATATGATAAGATAACCGTAAGTTTCTTGGGTACCCAGGTTAAGCTTCTCAGCAAGTAATATTATTTCTTTCGCGAACTAGCTTTTTACCAGCGGATATACCTACGCGTCTGAGATAACTTGCTCACTGAATTAATTCTGCATGAATGGGGTTAAATAGAATCTTCGGGCTCGAATGAAATAGCCATGAAAGCTTTTATACCGGATTATCTTAAGCACTCTTGTGCTTCAGTGAGTTCTGCATCTGCTCAAAGAACTTCTAAAGATGTATTAATAACAGCTCTCTGGGCTGAGGACGACCTGATTGCAGCTTAGGGAATGCTTTCAGACGTCCAAAGAGATTTGGAGATGTGTCAAAAGTTTCTGTAAAACCTTGATATTTACATGCCATGACTGAAGCGTTTTACGTTAAATAAAGTATAATACTATCATCCAAATTTTCCAACTCACATTTTAAGCTAGAGTATCAATTCGAGATCTCAAAGTATCGATAAAAACTTGTTTAATTGGTTTAGTGTTACTTTTTAATGGCATCTCAGTTAATATGAACAGTGATAAGTGATATTTTAATTAGGCATGACGGGGTAGTCTTTGAAAAAGTTTTCTCTTCGTACCAAACGTTTGATATACAATTCATGTTCCTTCTACATTTACAGTCTTATGATTTCTACTTTCCTTCATTTTGATTAAAACAACATATATTTTCTTCTCCGCTCCTGTCCAGCATTCTGTTATTTATCATTATGTTCATCTTTTTCTGCCCTATTCGTGTTTTTCCATCCTTAAATTACCTTTACTCTCGCGTCATGCTTCGAATTTTTCGTTCGCTCTTTTTTTCTGACCATTTCATATTGTCGATTCTTTCCTATAATGAAAAATTTGTAATATACTCTCCTGCCACTGAGTTCCTCCAAGACCGAGTTTTGGAAATGCTCAGTATTACGGTCCATATTAGTCTCCAATGTTTTCATTCAAGTATTTTCTTGATTCCTAGCAGTAGTTTCTAAAAAACTGCCGATATCGAATCGATATAGTAATTGTGTACTTATTGGATTAGCAGTTTAAAAGTATTTTAATTAGCACCAGCATCCTTTATTGGTTACTCAGTTTCTCCTTTACGTACTTAACGATTCATAGAGTAGCAGGAAATGAAGAAATGGCCGTGGTAATATTTTGGCCATGCAATGATTCCAAAAAGTATTCAGTTTTTCTAAGGATACCTGCGAAGATGGAAGGCAGTGGATCACTGTTATCTCAATATTTATTACTTTTCTACTTCATGGTACTATTGTCAGTCAGTATTAAGGGGAATTTAAAAAAGTTATTTTATGGTATTACTTATTTCGGAACACCTTTATCTTTAGCGCCAGTAAGTGGTTTTTTCAGAAAAATATCGAAATTTTAGTATAAAGGGGCATTTAAAAAAGTTATTTTATGGTATTACTTATTTCGGAACACCTTTATCTTTGGCGCCAGTAAGTGGTTATTTCAGAAAAATATCGAATTTTTTCAGATCACGGTTACAATGCATTAATAGAGTATAAATGACGAAAATTCCAGATCATTGCATGTCGCGGAAAAGGTATGCGAAAGAAAATGTTTTTACTAAAATGAATGTGGAGTGGCCCTTGTCTCTTGTGTCGCTCGGATGTGTCACGTATTTAAGGATTTGTGTTTTTGAATCATTTTGACCGATACATTACTATTTTTCTTCCTTCCCCCTGTCTCTACTCTCGCGGATGGATCAGTGGACAACGTATGTTTATCCCCCGGTGATGCTTCCATGCGTCGAAAGGAAAACGTGTGGAAAGAAGTACCAGAATGGACGACGGATACCATTGCGATGTCTGCGCCAGTTTCTAGGAAACGGTCGAACGGTCTCATTCGCGAGCGAGGAATTCCCCCTCTCTGTTTTTTTAGGAAATAGTTTAACGAACCAGCTGCGGCGGAAATCTACCGGAACCATTCAATGTGTGTGCGTTTGAGAACCGAATTCGTGAATTTAGGCTGCCGCCACCACCCCCGCTTCCAGTCTCATAGCCACCGCGCCGCGGCGCCACCCATCCCGTCCTCACAGTGAAGCTCAGCCACCATCTTCCCTACCCTTCATCCAACCTTCCCCTCCCGCCTCCATCACCTAGGGCTGAGCGATGTTCGCATTTCCACATCGCTTTGAGATATTAGTATTGCATCGCACAGAACCGGGTGTATCGATATTGCATAGAGTCACATGTTAAATAATACATCAACCTACAATTTATTGTCACTACCATCCCGTTTCACATTTGGGATGCTATAGGACATCAAATTATTCTCAATAACAATTATAATTGTATTTTTTTGTTCTCATAAACATGTATAATAGTAATAAAGCATGTCTTATTGCAATGAGTTTTCTCATTGTATTCGTGCAAGATAGAGGACATGAGTTAACTACCGCATGCCGTAGTACCTACATGTAGTATCTTATTTATGTCACTATAAAAATTTGTAGGCAATAGAGCAGTGGATAATCCATAGTACATTTATAATCCAAGAAATCTGTTCGTGTTATTCATTGATCGTTTGCTTCATACGCACTTGGCTGAATAAATGTACGGCATCCTATGGCAATTAATGGGTTCCATTGCATTATGAAAGCTTGCCACATAGTATTGGGCGCTGTCCTGATTCTAAATAAAATAATGAAAATCGCCTTCGCATCATGTGCACATTGCATGTCGAATTCAAATAGCGTGCTGCAGTACTTGCCTAACGTATTCACATTGGATATTGCGCAGGATATGTTATCTTATATTGAGATATAGTCGCGATTATATCACGTCACATTTGATTTGTTATTTTGTGTCAAATAAATTTACATATATGTACGAAATTTAAAATATGTTGGTTTGCTTCATCGCTCTTCTGCTTTACCAGGTGGCCTGAACCAGTGCAGACATAAAATTTCTAAACTTCGGGTGCGAAATTCTCGGAATGCCTGGCATAGAACTCCATTGCGTGTTGCAAGTTTGGCACATTGCATTTAGCGTCGCAGTTGTAAAAAATCATCGGCATTCTAAAATAGCTTTCGGTTTCTTGTGTGTCTTATTCAGTTGATCTCATGTTATCTCTACCGTTGCAGGCAGCATTATCAGGGATAATTTCTAAAATGTTTTTAACGTCATTCCTGATGATGCTGCCTGCAATTGAAGTGAAAGCTCCTGGTTAGCAAATAAAGGCCCAGCAGAACCCGAAATTAATTTCAGAAGATTCAAATCCAAACGATCCAAATCAACCTCGGCATTGTGTAATGCATGCATCGATCATTGCTTCAATTTTTTATAATTATTTTCAATGAATATCGCGTACAATAAGGTACCACATGTCAAATAATATCACATGATTTCGCAAGTAGAAAAAACATCGCTTGGGCCGTGGCCTTGATATCGCATTGCGATATCTCTGGAATATCGCAAATCGTGGTCGATGCATCGCAATATCCCACACGCCTACAGTTACCACCCCGATCATATAGTCCCCACTCCAAAGCCCATCCTCCCTGTACCGAATTCTGCCCCGCCTCCTCTTCCTCTCTCGCAGTGAAGCAGATCACCTCCTCTCCCTCCTCCGCCTTGTTCTCTCGCGCCCTCCCCCCATTTCCGGCGACACAGCCTCGTTTTCCACCCCCTCCGACCCCCACCGGGTGAGAGAGAGAACGGGGTCAGACCCCTTTCATTCCCCCGCGCAAACCCACTGCCCGTTGCCGCCCCCGCTGCTACCGCATTACGCAGATCCACTTTGCCTGCCTGCCTCCTCCCCTCCTTCCGTTACCTACCACTACTTTTGCACCCCCCCTGCCCCTTTCGCTTCGCCCAACAACTCCCCCTAACGTCCCCGGCCCTCGCCAACAACCTTCCCCCTGTCGCCATTTGTTTTTCCTCCCTCTCTTCTTCCATCCCGCCCCGACGTCATCACTCCTATTGCATCCTCTTACATCTCTTTTACACGTCCCTTTTTTTTTAGTTTTGTTCCCTTCTGTTCCTCCCTCTCTCTCGCCGCTTGGACCTTTTTAAGCTTCCTCTTCATCCCTGTCTCGTATGTCAACCTGTTCCTGTTGTTCCAGTGTGCAGTGAGGAATCGGAAAGTTTTTTATGGTTAGGTTACTTCTCCCTAGCGGTAGGAAAAAAAAGTAAGCCTATAAATGCAATACAACCGATGTTTTTTAAAAATATACCAGTTATATTTTAATGAATCTGTTTCAACAATGGTAAAATACGTCTGTGCGTTAAAAAATTGAAAATCAGAAATGAAATTTTTACTTCATGTTCTGATGAAACTTGACACATTTGATTTTTTTCTCGAAGAATAAAGATGATTTTATTTCGGAGAGATTATTAGGCCCGGTTTTATAATTCCTCGTAATTGTTAACCACAATATGACGAAGATAATCAGTTGTTAACTGAGAGTTTGAATGTTGTAACTTGCATTAGACTGTTTTGTAGTTGACGTGAGCTCCATTAATGGGAGAACGTCAGTTTTCATCCCGAGAAAATATTTAACATGAGGCTTAAAAATTGGGCCTTATTGTAGTGAGTTTCTCTTTTTGGGAGTGCGAGGTATTTACAGTTTGCGTGTTACAAATAATCCGGGCCGCTTTGTTTCCAGTTCATCTGGAATTCACTTTTGCTCTTCGGATGTGAGGATTTGGGTTAATGGCCACATTCTCGAAAACTGAGGAAGACCCCAAATTTTAGGCTTTTGCCAAGTGAGATCAAATATTACTCTCCCAATCAAATTTAGATTTATACCCAATGAGTTTTAATGACTAAGCGAAATTTTTGGCAGGAATTATTTTTTACGATCGTTGTTTTTAATCTGATGTGCCTATCCAACGAACGACACGATTGATTAATTTCTACTAAATGCTATCTCTTTTTCGTTTAAATGGTCAGCGATTTGCCGAAGCGCTGTATCATTTTCGATATCAGAGGCTTTATTTCATCAACTTGATATGATTCTATTTTTTTCTCTCTGCAGTAAATTATGCTAGTTGGTCCATTAGCGATTTCTGGCATTATCGTAAATCAAGTTTTGGTCCATATTATTAATGTGGATTACCCTTAGTTTCTCTGAGTGACTCACCTTTATTCAATGATGCAATTGGTCACTGTCGTAACTACAGATAACTACAAGTGTTACCTAAATAACGACCCCCGTCCAATTCAGCAGCTAATTAGTAACCTGGCTGTTGTAACTGGTAGCATACCTGGCCGCAAATTGGCAGATCCAAGTTTGAATCCCGGGTCAGGGGAAATATTTTCTGTTTGGATTCGACTCATTTTCATCTTCCCCACCAAACCCTGTGTTCGTCCTTTTATGACTTCCAATCTATCCCTTTCCTATTCCTGTGTAACTAAATCTCTATTATCTTTCCAATCTGAGGTTATTGTAACTCCAAGGTAATCATGATGATTAACATATCTTATTTTGTCACTTTCCAATTCAATGTCTTGTCCTTCACCTCCAATTACCATGTATTGCGTCTTGCTTGGGCTTACGTCTAATTTCCATTTATTATATTCTTCTATCAGCTTATTCAACATTCCTATCATATCTTGCTGGTCTTATGCAATTACGATGTTATCACCTGAAAAAAGGATAGTGTACATTGGATTATTGCCAGCCCACATTTCCATGGGACTGCATTTTTGCAGTTTGGGAAAGACAGCGTTCTTGTTTGACGCCCTTTACTTGGTGTAGTTGATGAGCCTGGGATATTGATCACAGCTAGATTTTCTCTGTACTATGCCTTCACTGCATAAACTTATACTTTATTTAGTCCAGCTTCTTTCAGAGAGTTACACAGTTTTGTAGGGGGTCAGAATCGATAGGCTTTTTTAGATAAGTGAATGTTACGTTGTGTTCCCTACCTTTTGATAGGGATCAGTTTTGTCGGTATTAGCTCTCTAAATGTAAATATATTGTCTACGCATGATCGTCCTTGCCCAAATCCACTCCGTTCCTCTATTTTCTTCTCTATTCTAGATTTCAGGACTAGCCCATACTCTTTTCCTACTGATAAAGTAATACTTACTCCTCTGTAATTTCCGAATTTGTTTTTACTTCCCTTCTTATGAATGTAGTTTATTTTATAGAATCATAACTTATCTATTTCCTACCATTTTATTTGGGTTGTCAATCGATGGTAACCCCAAGCGTGTACACACTAATGACTCGAAGCTAATGATGGAGCGACGGATATTTGTATTGCCGTTTGGCCTTTCAATTTAGTGTAAGAATATAGTCATTTTTCTATCACGCAACCTTCTGGGTATACATTTGCCTGTTTGAATGGCTCTGCCACTTTGGCAGGTATGCGTGTGGTAAATATTTTCCTCTCGATGAATATTTTTTCTGTCAATGACTAACATTTTTTATCCTACTAGACATCGAAGTGAGCTGGCAGTTGCTACCTCACGATATTTAGACCAGATGTCATGGATAACTTAACACTATTAAAAACCTTTTCAGATACCACCATTATATTTCCCTAGAAACTCACCCTCCTCTGCTCTGATGATAATGCGGTGCGCAGACCGAATCGGTAACGAACCGTTTCCAGGGGAGGGAAATAAAAAAGTGTGAATGAAATACAGAAGGCGAGGTGAATGAAACTCAATGCATATAATGTGCTTTGCTCCAGTTATTTTTGAGGGAGTTTTAATGGTTGGTTGGTATATAATGGAACATACATTATTTTCCTCAATTTATATCATTAAATGTTTATACCTATTGTATAAAGGGAAAACGTGTGAGTAACGGTACGGGTTAATTTATATTTCTCGATATACAGAACCGTTGTGTCTTCGATTTATGCAATCACAAAAAAACTCCAATTTTTTACAAGAGCTTTATAAATTTATCTATTTTTGTGACTATCTTATTCATGAAACTTTGCTTTTCCTTTGAGAAGTTACAACTCATATACCCGTTGAAATCGCTCATCCCATTGAAATCGGTAAGGAGTTATTTCAATCAAAAAGGGAGATAATGGGGTATGGGACAAGGTATAGGTATGTACTAACATCTTTAGGAAGGCAATTTATGATTTCATTCCACCGATACCGTAATTATCTCCGTGCAGTAGACATAGTCATCTGTCCAAAAAGGGAGGAATCAGGCGAGATTTTGTGGAATATGAACATAATAAGAACTAAGACGATGCAATTGCAATGAACCTGATGATGCAGTGCATCGAAATCCGGGTCGATTAACAATTTTTATCTGTGGAAAATTGCATCGTCTTAGTTCTTATTATAGTCATCTGTTATAAAATAGCGCTGGCCATCTGTAATCAACAAAATCATCATATCATCCATCAAAATATGTATTCCGACATGGCTTATACAGCGAGGAGCTTAGACCATATTCATTGAAAATTTAATTCCCTGCCAAGGACAAATTATAATTTATGATGCTACTAATTTGTCATTACTGCCCCAAAATAGGATAATTAAATTAATAATAGGATAGGATAGGCAACATGAAGTTGGCACACGCTAACAAATCACGGTAATTACCATGGGTACTATATAACTACTATATATATGTCGTGTCGGATACCAATGATCCGCTGGCCGTTCTCTCGGGCATCCCCCTCGCTCGTAGCCTAGAGAGTCATCATGCCGCTTCCCCCACACTCGATAAACCTTCGTTTCAATATTCTCGACAAATATTACGTCTCTTGCACAAGTAAAACAGTGATACCAACTGTAATTGAAAATTGAATTTAAGTGCTACATTCGGATAATTTGCTTTAAATTCTTACAGCCAAAAGAAAACTTTGATCGCTTTAAACTACATTCCAAAATAAACTTTCGCAGCGTTCTTTGCTACAATTAACCATTGGTTTTTATAATAAGTTTTGAATAATTTGTGGTCCATAAAATATGTCACTTCTCAATAGTTTTGTAATCATAGGGGATATTTCTAATATTCTTTTTAATTATGCTTAAAATCTCATACCAAGAACACTGTGTGAGAACAAAACAAACCTTGAAGCGTATTGCTCAATTGTGCCTTCAATTGTTTTCGAAGAATTACCCACAACTCCACGGAAACCGGCACTAAACGAGGTAGCTGTACACATCGGTCATGACTATAGTACATAATCACGAATGGCCAGCGAGAGCAGCGTTCGTTACGATTTTGTATCACTCACGACTTCTCTGAGAGATCATTGATCGTAGGCAACTTGAACAGGTCACTAGCTGGAACATATATTAATCATGACCGTATACTCACGATCGAATCACAAGTGAGGGTGATAAGCGTGACCGAGATATCTGAAAAGACCGACTTTGTCCATCACTAGTAGGTACGCTCATCTCTTATTCCAGTTACCACGAGCCAAGCATTTCTTTTCTAGAGTCGTCAGATGATTGTAATAATGATAACATTAATTTTAATGGATAATGAATAAAATCATTGAAGAATGGAAAAATAATGTAAAAATAAGGCATGTAGAAAATGTTGTTACTAATTTCTGTGTAAAAATGTTTTATAATGTTTGAATACAAATTATATTTCCTTTCCAAATTCTTTTTATGCAGAATTTTTTATACCCAAAATACTTTCCATAATATTTTTTATATATTATATTTATCTGAATATCGCCATAGAAGTTTACACTTCTCCCGTGTGGTCTTAAACACACCAATTTTCTTTACTTTTACTAAATTTTAGGGAAGTTTTATTGTTGAAGCCAAAGAAAACGTACTTGTGTGTGCCGTTTTATAGTTTGCTGTCAGGTGAGAAAAGTAAGATTTAGCTGTTGGACAAAAATGAGTGTGGTAAAATAAAATGTATCACCCCTGGCTCAGAAATGACGCTGAAGATTGATATTAAATAATTTATTTTAATGATTATGCATTTAATATGTTTTTCAATTGATGATATAGTCATTTAATTAATTAATTTGGCATTGAAGTGGAAACTATGCTAGCGTTCCAGTGGCTTTTGCTCTTTCTCTTGGAGAATTATACGACCGCCTTGTTCTCTGTTTAATCCTCTTTCAACAGCGTATCGTTTGTTGTAAATATATTCAGCGCATGTAAGCATGTTGAGGGTGAGTGATGTCATTTTCTACCACTTTCCCTGCATGTTTAATGATAGACATTTGCTTTTTAGACGGGATGGGCGCATGTCAAATGCATTACGATGGGCTATTTTAATATTTATGGGCATTGTTCTGTATGTATGCAGTGGAATGTTTGTGAAATCGATAGATTTTTGAAGGCGGCAGATTTTGCACTCAAATTATATATGATGACTTATTTTAATATTACAGGTTTTGAAGACAATTCGCTTTCACGCAGTGACCATTAAAGGATTGTATTTTGAGTCGTCCAACAAAGTTTCTGTGTCTAACAGTCACTTTGGAAGAAGAAAGGCGATCCATTGTTATGTATGTACTGTCCTCATAGACGCCAAAGAATAAAGAATACGTGCAGAAGGTTCTTACTGGTATCAAGGATTCACGCCGAGGAGAAAATACGCTACTTAGGTAAGGCTTGACCCTGCTGTTAAATCTTCATTAAACTAGCATTGTGTTTGCTATTTTGCGTAGTTTAGCCTTATAATTTTCTGAACGTGCTTATTTTGTAGGCTTCATGCTTGTGAAAGAGCATGCTGTTCTTTGCCTTCTTTATGTTGAGCACAAAACTTATTGCTGGAACTTATTTATAAGCTTCGCCAATATCTATTTGCAAAATTTGGATTATTGCATTGATCATGTCCAACGTGTATTACCTTGTCATGTAGTTTTGTCACGTAGTTAAGCATTGCATTTAATCGATCGTCGTATAGAGAGAAATACAGGTAAGTAGATGATAAGTCACTACCTTTTTAATTTGCCTCATGTCAGAACAGAACAGGATAGCAAGGTAAAGGTAACATTGTGAAGTGTTTGTGAATCGAAAATTATTAATCTAATGCTTCAGTTAGCTACAGAGGTAGTTATATTAATTTTTATCTTCACATCTATTAGACACTCCAGTATTCCTAGAACTTAAGATATTTTATGCGAAAGGATAACATGAGAACCATTTGTAATATTTCTTGCCCATGAGATTATGAATGGTCATACTAATTTTGATTTACTACTTTTTCTCGTTAATGCTTAATGTTTAAGAACAGTTTTTGTGTACCTACTTAAAGAAATGTCGTATATGTCTGGGATGCAATTACGAAAGCCATAGCTGAATAAAAGATTCAAAAATGACACCAACGCTTTTGAGACAGCATTTCAAAATAATTTGGTAGAGTATTAGTAATTTAACTACTACAGGAATTTTGCCCCTTTGTATAGGATTCCAATTCTCTCTCCTTTTTACTACTGGTATTCTATATATAACTTATTCACATTATATCTGTGTGAGGAATCCAATGTGCAATCATGGTTCTTTAGTATATATCCTATTGGCTCGGGCTTTTGATTTTTTAATTGGCGGTTTTATAATATTTCTACTAATTAACAATATTTCAAATTTTTCTTACTAAACAGCTTAAAAAATATTTCATAAGGAGGGGGTTTTGGCCATTATATCTGCATTGCATAACGTGAGAAGGTTAATTTATGTATTGCTAATGTCTCAGTGGTAAACGGGTGAAACGAGAATTTGCAGGCTGACATGCGCATGGGGCGTTGAATTGTTGGTATTTCTTGATCTTTAATGATGCATTTTATATAGTAGGGATAAATCTGAATGCTGGTTGTACCATCGCATTGTCCCAATTATGAAGTACACAAAGGAATCTTGTAAATTTCTATTACCTTGAAGCAGCGTGATTAATGTTCATTAAAATATCCTGTTTTGTGAAAATATTGGAAATAAACCTCTAATGTCTCTTCCATTAAAAATTTGTCGATAAAAAATGTATTTTTGATCATTTGGTCTCGATTGGATGTTTTTCTATTAACTATCTATCGCATCTTAATTTTCAACCCTTGCTGTATATATAAACTGCGTGTCTGAAGGAGTTCAATTAGGTAGATTTTTTATACAATGTATAATTATTTAAAACGAGTGTTGGCTAACCGGTCGGCTTTCTTATATGGCCATTAAAATAACCTAGTTATCTTCAATAGTCGCTTCTTTTCCAGGGTGGAGTATAATGTGCATGCTTTCCAAGATTTCTCACCTTTTTTCCTGCATATTTGGGTGTGTAGGGAGTAATATTCGTCTCATCCAGTTGCATAATTCCTATTGTGGCATGCTATCATGGTTTACTGTATGGGATATGATTGAGGACGTGTGCATTCGTTTCTTCGAGTTAAATTTATATTTTACTGTCAGTGACTATTGAAAATGATAAAAATTGGTTAAAATTATTAAAGTGGAGATTTTTAATGCAATGAGTGAATTCGAAATCAGTCAATTCATCATCTAAACGCGGTGGGCACTATTCATTAGAAAATGAAATGGAATTCGCGGGCTTTCGTGCCTGCCGGTTTTGGCCTTATTGCCGTAGGATGTAGACAGCCAGGAGCGAAAAAATGCGTTAGTTTTAACGCAATTTTCTGTCAAATTCGAATCATTTACTAAATTCAAGTATAAAATATAATATATTTAATCATTTGCAGGGTGACCACATGTCAGGGAAGTTAGTTAAGTCAGGGAAATGTCAGGTAAAAGAGGTTGGCTGTCAGGGAGTCAGGGAAATATCAGGGATTTTCATGCCTTGTCAGGAAAACTAGTAGCGGTCGTGCCTCTACAAGTGGCTCGGCTCATGTTCCATATACTTTTTTCGTCTCCACCGCCGTTCGATATATGCTGGGTCAATCATTGATAGTTCTTTCTTCGTCCCTTTGACTCTGCCCGGCTATTCCCGGCTACCTTTGCAAATATCTTGGCTGAAAGGCAGACCTGAAATATGTGGGGATGGGTACCTTTTGGGAAACCCCAGAACAGTTCAAAAGTCTCCACAGCCGCATGGGAGGGGTAGTGCCTCTGAGAGGGGCGATTTGAACACGACATTGCCGAGATACGCTTTGCTTCTTTGAGACCCTAATCGAGCCGGCGTTAGAGGAGAAAAATACCCCACGGTTTGTCATTTTCGTCATTGTCGGAAGCTATGCCCGTCTCTCTGCACGCCCGCTCACTGTTGCTAAGTTTCCACTCATGGTTTCTCTCTCACTGGCAAATCTCCCTTCGGAGGCTAGTCGAATTCTGTATCGAATTCTCGTGGCGCGAGACCGCTCTGACAGCCATGTATCAGGAAAAAATCATCAGAAAGAGATCCGATACGAGGAGTCTACTTACGGAATTGGAGTTTTCGCCCTTTCCAACGAATCACAGGTAAAATTTTCATAATTTCACGGCAAAAGACTTATTGTCAGAGATGGCCAGCCAAAGCCACCTTGGGCTGCCTAGTCGTGCGCATTCTCCGCCTCGGCGAGCTACTTCGGTTGTCCGGTGTACTAAGTTCGGGTCGTGCACTGGTCATTCTTTGGTGAATTTCTCAGCACATTCACAGAATATGAGCCAATTTGTCATTAGTGAGGGAAACATAGTCGTTGAAAGCTATGTTGCGTCAACCAAGCATTTCTATTTCTTCATTGCTTTTGGAAGTATTTCCACAACTTTTCCACTAGCCTTTCAGGTCATACTGTGCATACAATGAAGGGAAGTGCCTTGCCCCTCGATCCGCCTGCCTGCCTTCCAGCCGTGCTTTCTTCATGTCTTTTGTTCTATAGTAATATGTTACTATTAAATTTTGTACTTTCAACATTAATTTAAAAAATAATGACAATTTATAGAATTGACTTTGGTTTTATTTGGAAATGAACTGATAGCACCTGAATCTCGAATATAGCAATGCATTTTATTACGTATCGTGCTATAATTAAAACAAAAAATCGTAAAAAATCGCTGTACACTTTGTTTCAGGGAGATATTTTGTCGGGGAATTTCGTGGAACTTTCAGGGAAAATGACAGGGAAATGTCAGGGAATTTAAACATTAAAACTTTGTGGCCACCCTGATTTGGTTGCACGAATAAATAGTCAATTCGAAATTGGTCATTATTTAATTATTTTTTCCTCTTCAAAACTTAAGACGTCAATCTAATTGACGGCCACGGTCTATGCAAAGTTTTTTTTCACTTCTGAGGGCTTCAGAGCCGCTCAGTGGTGGCTGTTGCGAAGCGTCTCCATGGAAACGATACTGGGTTGGGGGTAATCACCAAGGGTCAGACACTCACATTACTCCAATGGTTATACATTTCACCCAGAGCACTCTAGCGGTCAGGTGCTAACTATCAGCGCAACAGCGCGACAGGTATACTTCTATACTCTAGTTTAATATCTGGCATATTTAAGTAGAAAATTACCTATTTATTTCTCAGGGGAAACTTAAAAAGGTAATTGTACAATCAATTCTGCATCCTGAAAAATTCTCGAACCAGATTGCAGCGCAATAATGCCGTACAGTCCTTCTATTGGCGGTTTCTCAGTGGACTTTCTCGGCCATCTTCTTTGTTTACTTACGGTTGCAATGGCGATGTCTCGTATGGTCCCAGGCGTATTTTAAATGTACGCTGATAAACGTCTTGCAACAAAAGGAATAATTACAGCATTTTTTCACAAAAAATAAAAGATTTATGGCAAAAACAAACAATCTTTATCTTTTTCACGCATACTTATTTTTCCATTTGCGCCTGAAACAATTGGCGCTAGTAGTAAACCATACGAGATATCGCAATTCCGTCAGACCCTTGATGGTCACCTCACGCGACTTTCCCGCCCTGCGCTCTGATTGGCCAGTTGGAGCTAATTGCCCATTCCGCCCCTCCTTCCTTCGTTCGTTGAAGAAACTCCGGAGTTGGAATACCAGCTCACTTCAGTGGTATAGTTTCTTACTAGCAAGCGTTGGTGTGGGTGTCTTCCGGTATTATGAAGACAGGAATGACTCGTGTATCATTTAATCCGTGGCAGGAAAAAGAAAAGGCGCAAAGATGTAATCATGCACGTAAGTAATTACTTAAATCATTTTAAATGTTCGATATATTCGTTCGCAAAACTCAGTTTGATAGTGTGCGCGTGCTGTAATATAACGGATGTTTCAGTCAACTGATGACCTTTTTTATGAAGAAACGTACATTGTGTGTCTCACATTGTATATACTTATGAATTATTGTAAATTATATAATTATTATAAATAATAGTATGTTTTAAGATATCGATTGAACCATTAAAAAAATGCTTTCAGATTGTGACTCTGTGTTTTAAATTGCGTGACGTAGATTAAAATAACATTTCAGTTCGTGAAGTAGGAGCATTTCCAAATCATACGTGGGTAGAGTTGCTGTTATAATTGTGAAAATGTTTATTTTTCTCAATACAAAATTTAATGTGGTGGAAATGCACCACAAAGTTTCGGAGAAATAATGAAAGCCGCAGTTAACATTACATTTTTTGTGTTAACTAAAGGTAGAGGAATTGGGTTTCTACTTTTGCAAGTTGACGTTTTTAGGGTCCCAGGTTACATTCCATGTTATATTTTTAGCTAGCCTATCGCCAAAGTTTATTTTGATGCTGGTAAATATTGAACTTGGTGAAAGAAGCATTACGATATAGTGCTATATACTATAAAAGTGGGCGATGTCATGCGTTAGTTTTCATATAACTTGATATTTAGATACCTATAATGCGACTTTAAGTATTATATATGTACTGACCTCTGCAATTGCATGGGATATTATGCAACGGGCAGTAGGAAGCAGGAGGTTTTATTTAATAGCAATTGGATTATTGTATCAATTTATTCAATCAATTAAAAAGACAGAATTTGTGGCACATCTTTTGACGGTATTAAATAGAACATATAATTCCTTTTAACTTACTGCCAGAAAACCTTAGTCATTATTGTATTAGTTTGGCGCACTGATGAAGTGATTTTTCAGGAAAATGTTAATCCTAAAAACGCTTTATTTATTCCTGTTAGCATATTGGCGCCTAGAAAATGTCTATTTACTTTGTGATGCTTCTTCAGATAAGTAAAAAAAACTGGAAGAATTTATCGTAAATTTGCCTTGCATAAAAACTTACCAAACGCTAGCCAAAGTTCGTTGAGAGAAGAAGAAATTTATAATATTTAAAAAAAGCTGAAGTTTGTCAAATTTTCTGTTGAAAGACAATCTTTAACTCATTTGAAATGATTCTCTTGTGCCATTATCATAGGAACGCACAAAGTGGTCCAAACCTCATTATGCGTAGATATAATTTCCCGATTTATTTTGGATGCGGTCAGCTAGGTATGCCTAGTATTGATACAGTAGCGAGACCTTACATCGTGTTCGCAGTTGTTTGAATTCAGTTCGAATTATTGGAATTCAAGCTCTGTGAAATCGGAGACCCGTCCATAATTTGACTGGCAAAGGTCGAAAGGGGAGAAAATAACTCCAATTCACGAGCTGCCGAACCTCTATTTCTGGGATCATTACGTTATATCGGGAGAGAAAAAAAAGAATTACACCCTCCCCCCCACCGAAATCCCCTGAAATGTATTTTACAAAGCAGAATGTAATGGACCCGGGAAATGTTTCTGTAAACAAAGAGGAGACGGTTGGGAATGGAGATGGGAGTCATGTTGTTTGGACACACTGCGCGATAATTTTCAACTTCGAACGCGTCACCTGAAAATCGTGAAATACGTACCATACGTACATGTAATGGAGAAGAGATGAACGGAAGAGCAGGCTGAGGGAGAAAGAGAGGAATTTCAATAAATTATCGAGTTATCCTCCGCAGAACTGCGAGTTGTGATTTGGGGCGGAAGAACACGGAGAGCCTCCTATCTCCCTCCTGCAGCTTGTATGTGCGTGCGTGTGTGTGGAAGTGGATCTATATCTTTCTCTCTCCATCTCTAGCTTCGCTCTTTTCTCCTCTTCATCGTCCTTGCGCTGCGTCCGCCCCGACATGAGCGTCCATCACTTTCGTGTGTCCGGAATTAACGAGCGATGTATCCGTGGTGGCGACCAGGCGTCTCTGTGGGTGGGCGGACATGTTTCCGCGAGACCATAACCGCCTTCACCTCCACCTACTCTTCCTCCTAGTTCAGCGTTAAAGCTTCCATTTGCCCCTCCTCACTACCGCTGCTGCTTCATACGCCCGCGAACATTCCCGTTTGTAACATCCACATTTCTCTCGTCTCCCATCTCCTCCTCTCGCACCTTCCGGAACACATCCCGATCTACCCTCACATCTGGGAATGATGACAACGGTCGTCTTTGTTGGGTCGAGATTGGAACTAAGTAATCCCTTCAATCCCACCTCAATCCCGTCAAAGTTACATGTATGTGTGATAATTGTGTTGCGAAGAAGGTATGTGTACTTAGGAGGAAACGGCGTAACCTCTGGAGGTGATAGGGGATGTTATTTCAATCATTTGTATGGTTAGGGACATGGGGTCGCAATTATGTAGCTCTCAGAGCTACGGTACCTAACACAAACATTTTATCCAGTACATTTTGAAATTGCCTTGAAATAACGGTGGCCTCTTGATAATAAGCGGCCGAATGCACGAGTTACAACTTGAAATAACGATACATATGTTATGCTTCGTTGAGAAAAGTTTTAGATGTTTTCAATGGGCATAGGTCACCGTTATTCGGCGTTTGCATGGCACTGCAAAATGTGATGGAAAAAATTTTGGTGTTACCTTAGGTATCTGTAGAATACGAGTTGTGACTCCATGTCCTTTAGACAAAATTACATGAAATCATATCCCCTAACACCGCCATAAGTTACGGAGATTCTTCCAAAAACATCCTAGGTAGGTACATATAAACTGCACTTACAGGGTGGGATCAAAAATTAGTAGGACTGAATTTCTGTAGCGCGAACCGAGCGGTGGAGGGTAGTCGGACCACCTGGTCGTGGTAGTGGGGAGCCTTCCGAAGAGACCGATATTTTTTCCAGTCGTCTGCGAGCAAGTGGAGAATAAGGACGTCGATTTCCGTGAACCTCTGTGTAGAAGTGTAGTCGCGATCTGCGTGCGCCCGCGTACTCCGCGGGCCGCACGCGGAGGTCGCCCGCGGAGGACGCGGACACACGCGGAGGTCGCGCGCCGTACCACACCGCACTGCTGGTGAGGTGGTTTCAGGCCAAGCACAGGGTTGCCGCCCCCCCCCCCCCCCCCCTACATTCCAGATCTGGCTCCGCCGGACTTCCTCATTCCTCGGCTCCAGTGGGACCTCAAGAGAAACTGATACAGCTCCGTAAAGACGTCAAAGGGGCCGTGACGACATCCCTGAAGGGGATCCCGGAAAGCGAGTTCCATAAGGCGTACGCGCAGTGGGATTCGCGTTATACATCTACATCTACATAATACCCTGCAAGCCACCTCAGGGGTGTGTGGCAGGGGGTGAATAATCACCAACATGCATTACACTATACCCTAGAATTAGTGTAACTACGACTAAGTATGCATTAGCATAAATCGCTAATGCTTGTCACGAGGCGAAGCCTCACAAGCATGCACTACTACACTACAGATGTCATCACAATGGAGAGGGACCGTCAATATACATGCATTCTACAACTACACAGATGGACAGAGACTCAAGAACCATGTAGAAAACATGCAAGGCGTGCTGTTAGTATGTACTAGGTAACAGATAAGGATTCAAGTATACGCGTTGTTTCGAAGCACAAGGGTGCTATTTTGACAACTGCTAAGGATTTGTACCAATGAGTTCAATAAAAAGATTTGAATTAACTCAGTCCTACTACATTTTGATCACACCCTGTATTCGTTCTCGAAAGGTAGTTCACTCTCCCGTCGGCATAATTCACCAACGTTGTTATATCACTTCATTTTTCACGTATTCACTTCCTTTTAATGTTTCTGTGATTATATATTTTTATTCCTTTTGTTTGTTTCTGTTATTATATTTTTTTTAGAGTTCCACCAACTTTCTCTTTGTCCTCTCTGTTCCTTACCCATTTCCAATACTCGTTTATTTTATTCATGAGACATGTCTTGGTGTCGTCGGGAAGACAGGTTAATCGCCGGGAAATTTTCGATGTAGCTTTTTTGCCTCTTTTTGCTTGCCTTGTGAAAATATGTATAGCCGTACGAAATATTTGGATTAAATGTGTGAAGGATATGTTCACGCTTTGGTAAAACCTAAGTACTGCAGTCTCGAACATCCGTTACGAAATAACCCACTGAAAAACGTAATCCAGAATATTTCCTTTGTCGTTGAGGGCTTATCGTTGTGTTGGGGATAGTGTTACGTGGGTAAAGTCGGAGGGTTGGAGGCCTATGTTTTCTTGCCTTACTTCATTTCTTGAACGTACTCCTAAGGTTTTTTTAGCAGGAAGTATTTTTTTATAAATCATCTTTTTTACCTCTTCCCCCAACCACTCGCATCTGTGTTATCCCTCCGTGGCTAATACTTGGCGGATTTTCGTTCGACTTTTTTTAGACGTACTTTTTTATTCTCCTTCCTCCTACCAAAATCCTCTGATTCGTTGGTAGAATACGCTTCCTCGAAAATGACGGTAAATGACGGGGAATGGAAGCGATTCGCACTCGTAAAAGTTTTCGACGGAAAATACTGCACACCATTTCGATCTTGCGGAGTAAGTGTGGCTAGGGAGTAAATTGACTGCGAGGCCTAGTTTCAGTCTCTCTGGCTCCCTCCCTCTCGCGTACCAAGCTCTCGCTCCCGCTCTCCACCTCTTTCCATATATCTCTCCTTCTCTTACATCAGTGCTATTGCGCGAGCCACCGTAACTGTTGATGGGTTCTTAGGACTGCTACTTAAGCGACCAAATACATAATATCCATAAAAATGGAAGGCAGTGATATTTCAAGCAATAGAATGATCATAAGACGAAATAGTTAAAATTTTGGAGGAAGACAGTGCATAGAAAAATTGGTAAAAATGTTTTGTCTGTATGATACTTATATAGGTATGTCGTTATATTCGATGCTTGAGTTTTAGTAATGAGAAACAACTTTGCTCGTGTTGATCTTCCTCGGATTTTTCGGGAATAGTTTAAGCAATTTTTATCTTCTACGTTTATAATATTTTTCCTATTTTTTTATTTATTCTAATGTTTTTTTCATGTTAATAGCCTTAGGTTCTCATTCTATTTCAACATTTTGTTCAATAATTTTATTGGGGTTATTATTAATTCGCTCTTTTTCCATTTCTCTTATTTTTCCTATTTTTTTATTTATTCTAATGTTTTTTTCATGTTAATAGCCTTAGGTTCTCATTCTATTTCAACATTTTGTTCAATAATTTTATTGGGGTTATTATTAATTCGCTCTTTTTCCATTTCTCTTATTTTTTATCCTAATCTTGTACATACCTTATCCCATGTACAACAATTTTTGTGTTTTGATTCTCCTTGTTTCTTTTTGATTTATCTTCGAAATGCGTTCTCATTTTCTTCCAAAATTGAATTTGCTAATCTGTTATTCTCCGTTTGATATTTCTTGCCTGCTCTTTATCATTCTCTTTCCACCTTTCTTATTTTTACCTGTACAATGGTATCGGCTATTATTCTTGGTTTGAATTTTCTTTATATTTTTCCGGTCACCCCCCCATTTGATTTTTTTATTTATGCTTTTTCCACCGTCTTTTATATCATACCATTGAAACCTGAAACGATTCCCTCAGCCTCGTTCTTGTTTCACGGGTAATGCGAGTTTATTCATTTTGAAAGAGTATCAAAGCATATTGTCTCCCGTTCGAAATAGATAGCGTTTCGGCCTTTCTCTCTTAGCCCATTCAAATATGAGGTCAATTTTCAGGATTGACGAAGGGACATTGAATTTTTCTCTTCATAGAGAACTAAGCGCACAAAAGATATATGGGAAATTCGTTCTGTTTCCACTGTGTCATTGTTAAGTTAGAGTTTCACGCTCGGAATGTTTTGCTTTAGTAGGAATTCCGAGGTATAGGTGTATAGTATATGCTCCCGGGTATTTTTTATTTGTTTCGGTGCTCGTATAAATGATAGAATTATTGGGTTAAATGCATTGGGTGCCAATATTTCCTCTTATCTTTTTGTTGTAAGCCTTGGGTTATGGCTAACCTATTGGGGAAGCTGACACACTGTATCCTTGGTCAAATGATTGATGATGGATTAGGAGATTGATGGTGAATAAGCAATTTTTTAATTGTAAACTGGTTTCAGGGACTTATACACCGAAGATATTTTTAGATTGTGTATTTTCAAATTTATTTGTATAAAATACATTTTTTCATATTTCAATTCATTTAGTTACCAAGTATGCTTTGTTGAGATTGATAATCATTATTCTCTTTGAAATACACTCATGTTCTGGCCTTTCGGGAACTCTGAATTCACGAGAGTTGACTTGAGGTTTTCTAACCTTTTTATTAAGATTTTCAAGTTAAGGTTCAAATCATCTGGCCTTCATTCCCTTCAAATTCCTGTCTCAAAAGAAATCGAGTTTCACTTAAAAATATGCTACACAAGCGTTGATTAAAAATGCTATTCAGTTCCTTTTATTCAAGTCACGTTATTAAGTAATGGTCATATTATAAGATACCACCCTCTCGGACACTGGCCTTGGTAGGTTGTTGTTGTGTTTTTATATGAGCGGGTAGATTTAAGTAACTGGAAATTCCACCTCGAACGAGATGAACCAATTTAGCGAAGGCAAAGCTCACTGCGAATTTTTGAGGACGCTATTTTGTGAAACGCCTTCATACATGGATGTACGTAATTGCGGTGGCCTAGAATTACACATCGGTGAGATCAAAACTTTTTTTATCGTGTCACAAATGACAGTTTATTGCTGATTCCTGTTATCATTTTGCCGCTTAATAAGGTGTATTGTGGGCTTCATTTGACATCCTAAAGAACAATTATCGGCACTCAAGCATTTCTTGGTTTCGTCTCTATATTCCGTGATGTGACGCATATCATATTTTCCGTGCTTGCATCATAGTTTAAAGAAGAGAATGGATGACATCCTATGTACGAAAATGAAGCTTTTTCTTTGATAAATATGAAATATTATGTTATGGAATGGCAATTATTTCATTGAATTATTTTAATTTTTTTATTACAGTCAGCGTGACATTATTTTTTTGCAATTTAAGCGCTATGCTTGTTTAAAATTAATTATCTTTTAAGTGTATAATAATAGTAGCGCGAGAAATCTTCTCATGGATGCCGCTGTTTTCGCAATATTTTGCCTGACTGATATTCTCATTATGGCCGATTCCACCCTAATGACCATATGGCCCCATCGATTCTCTTCTTTATTAGATTCGTATACATATAGTATGTAATGCCATCAGCATTTGCTGTAAATTTCGTGCATGCACCCAAAGAATTAAATATTTTCCCGTAAAATCATCCTTAAAATTCAGTGGCAAAAAACTGGAAAAAGTACATAGACCGGTTACGGTGGATCTCCGTTGACCTGAACTGGGTGTAGTAAAAACTACCGGTATTTCCGAGGGTCATAGAGGGTTGTATGAATGAATCGCTGTGGTTCCTTTCTCTTTATGTTTTTCATTTCTCTCCCACTTCCCATATCCCTTTCGATTCTTGCGAAGTCGTTCTCTCTCCATTTTCCCATGATGCTTTTCCTATTTCCCGAATTCGACCTCCCTGCTCGCTCCGCGATTGTAATCGGGCATGAGAACGCAGGGGTCAAGTGGAATGAGTGAAAATGGATGCGAGAGTTTGTGTGTGGCGGATTTCCGTGGCAATGAACGGATTTCAGGGATAGAGGGTGGGCGGGTGTGGCTGAGGGGGTACAGGCAAAAGGAAGAGAGTTGGTGGGGGAAGAAAGACGGGTTAGAGGGAGGTTGGTCTTGTTTTTTTTTAACGAATCACCATGACACGTATTCCCATTACGTATCCGCCAGCAGTTGGTGTTGATTGAAGGCGGAATTTAGGGAGAGCGAAAGAGAGAGTTGGCAAATGAAATGATGGCGGTTTGCCAGATGGTATATTGTGGTCTGAGGCTATTTGAAATATTTGCCGTTAGTTATGAGTGCAGTAGGTGCGATTGTCGTTATAAGTCACCGTTTTTCATTATTGGGGCATTATCTTCTTAGAATTTATGCATAATCCCGTCATAAACTATAGAGGGGACATTGATATAGCTTATAGATTTTAATAACAATCGTTTGAAAAAGCCATCCGTTTAGAGTATTTTTTTAACGTTTTTGTTGAATAAAATGCTACAAAGAATTAAATGAAATGGTACTTTTTTCACTGTTTATTTCTATAAGTCGACCGGTTTCGTCGCATAGGCGACATCATCAGGTACATGAGTATGGCAAGTGGCAGAATATATACAATTTTTAAGAGGGGGGGGAGAGGAGGGATGGGGAGGGGGAAGAGGCAGTGGTAAGGGGTGGGGGGTAGGTGTGTGAGGGAACGTGGATGACTCGATGGGAGGGGTGGAAGTTGTGGTGTGGTGGTGGTGGATGTAGGCTAAGTGGACGCTTGGTCAGGTACGCTGTTCACAGCGGGGGTTGGGGCGTCAGGTATTGAGAGTCAGGGGAATATCCAAGAGGGGAGAATGGCTCACAAAAATGTTCTCGTTAGCAATTTTTCCTGCCTTTAATAGCTTCCTAATCTCCAGCTCCTCCAAACAGTCCATTCTTCCCTTTTTCTCAAGGTGAAGAATCTCCAGGACAAAGTCGCTCTTGTGGTCACTTTCCCATAGATGTTTAGCAAAATGGGATCTGTTTAACTCACCGTTTCGTAGATGTCTTCTGTGTTCGTCTGCTCTCACTCTGAACGACCGCCCAGTCTGGCCAACGTAACAGATTTCACAGTCACCACATATGAGCTTATAAATACCACTTCTATCATTAATGTCAATATTGTCCTTGGTTTTGTTTAACTCAGCCCTCAAGTTACACTTGTTGTATTTGCAATTTTGAATTCTGTTTTTGGAAAAAAGATGGCAATTGACTGTGTAATCTGTCCGTAGTAACTTAGTTTGCACCATCGTTTTTTCTTTTCACTAAGGACGGATGATTTATAAATGAGTTTCTGTGCTCAGAGGGAGCGTTTTTTCTCGATCATTTTACTAATGACACTTTCTTCGTAACCATAAAGTATATAAAAATTGCCATTTCATTTTATTCTTTAGAATGGATTTTCACAAAGTGAAGCCTGAAACCATCGAGTTTAAAATGCTATAAGCTTAATTACCTTCAGGGTTATGGGATCTAGTGACCTGGGATCTTGTGAGCGTTCTATCATGTCATATTAGCGCAATTGACATTCAGATATTTTGATAGGGACATTTTGATAGGGACATCTCCTCTCTTCTTAAAGGTATAACATATTTAGTTGATTTTTTAACGAATAAAATCAGCCAAAGCTTCGGGAACACCATGCATTCTGTCCTTAGTCGTCGGGTGAACGTATGATGGCGGTATTACGCAGTCAATTGCTTTAAATGACGGATATTTATTTTCCCGAAAAGGAAAAGTCATTAGGTTTCTAGTGATGGTGTGAGATTCACCGACCGTACCACGACGCCGGAAGATTTCGCAGCTTAAAGCGCTTCATATTTTCCTCTCTAAATTTAATTTTTTCACTATGATATAATTCTTATTGCATTTTCTAACATACATATATCCCCATCATGCCACTCCCTTTCGAGGTAGGTACAGTAAAACTCTGTTCATAATTGTCTTGTTCAATAATTTCACCATTCACCCTTATGATAAGCCGTGTCTATTTTCCAGTCTTTCTTTTATATAAAAAATATCGATTAGGAAATCCAAAGTGATTAGTTAAATACTTGTAATCACTAGTAGGCGCCATTAATTTCGCACAATAGCAAATACGGTATTAAACTTGGAAAATCCTTTGCGGGAAAAATGATGGAATAAACAAGGATCCTTTACTAAACAGCTGGAATACTACCGCATGGGAAGTGGGTGAAAACCTGTGAAGCCTGGCGGCAGGAAATTATGTTATATACTGCAGTCTGAAATTTAATGCATGCGTTCAAATTTTGTGAATGGAAGAGATGAGAGTCGAGAAGAAAGGAAGCAGAGGGAAATAAGTGAATTCATCATGTGCTTGTCTCAATGCCTGTGAGACTGTCGTAAGAAACGATTGATGAAACAAGGACGGGGAGTGCTTGAGAGCGAGATTGTAAGTCAAGGGAAGATGCCCATTTTGAGTGAAGCGATGCGAAAGTGTTGTAGCAATATCGTGGGCTTGTTGAAATAAGGAAGGGAGGAACAGGGGAAGGTATAGAGATCGGGGAGGTGAAAAAGCCGGGACCGAGGAGGGGAACAGGGTTGGGGGGGGGGGGGGGGGTGGGAGCGGGGCGTTCTCTGAAGCTGTTGGGTAAGGGAGAAAGGCGGGTGGTGGAGAAATTCGACGAGGGTGAAGGCTTCTATGGGGTGGGTGGTTGTATAACAACGGTTGGGTAGCGGAGTGCGTGTGGGTTATGTGCAGGAGATGCGTGGGTGGAGAAAGAAGAACGCGACGAGAGATCGAGAGAGCTGCGGATGACAACACGGTGCCGAGGAAAAAGAGATGAAGAGGCAGGTGGAAAGGGGGGGGGGCGAAAGATGTGGAGTGCCTGACACGAGTGTAGAGAGAGCACCGCGATGTATAGGAGGGTTAGAGGGGAGGAAGAAAGTTGCTGTGGTGGCTTCGGCGATGGCAGTAAGGCTGTGATTCGAATGGAATATGTCGGTGGTGTGGCGCATTGCGATATTGATCGGCCCGACTTTGTGATGCATCGCATTACATGGCAATAACCATTATTGCCATGTAATGCTGGTAATGTGGTGCGGTTCAATGCACAGTGTAATGTAAATAAATGCAATGTTCGTTCGATGTTGATGATAAGTTCCATGGTAGGTTATATTTAAATTAATATTTTCCTAAATTTTAAATGTCTTCTTTTAAACAAAACAAGTTAGATACCTACTACCAAAAAGGATTCGGTGCCGACCAGGTTTTATAGGAGACTAAATTTTGAATTACAGAGCACAAGACACAAACCATAGGTCTATTAGTTGTGAGAATGACTGCCTCGTTTTAAATCCACGACCAAGGAAACTCCTTTCATGCTTGACTGATGATATTCCGCTGCAATAGAGCCTCCCCGACGCGACGTAACGATGGACAAGCTTTTGTCGCCGTCTCCGATTGCGGAGCCTTCACTACGGCACAATATGATGCCACGAAAAGCGTTATATGATGTAATTCAATGCAATTAGTTTTTATATATATTGCGATACGTGACACTGAATGATGGACAATTTATCGAACGAACGCATCCAATGACGACCCGTTCATACTACCGTGGCGCTTAATAGTAAAAAAATAGACATGTATTCATACTATCCCTTGAGTTACCTTTCTGACTCCGTGCAGGCCAATCCAAGAATCGCTAGGAAACTTTTAAAAGCAGAAGTAGAAATCCTGCATCCCAATGATTTTTTTGTTGGAATTTTTAAAATATTCTTCGGATCCGAGTAAAATTTTTTCTTCTGAATCATCAAATAAAGGTTCACCCTCCATCATTTTGGTTGTCATATGCGATATTCGCGCTGCATTTTTCCCGAATCCTCTTCGCAATTATAACGTTTACCATGGTATGTTGTCGTCTTAGGAACTAATTTGTTGGTAGGAAATAGTAGTTTACCAACCTTTTTCCACTTTCGGCGTTCGGGACGTTGCAAGTTGTCGGTAGTGTGAATGCGGCACGACAGATAGGGAATAGAGTGGGGGTGGAGTTTGGAAGGCGTTGACGGTTGCGGAGATGAGAGAGTAATGGGGGAGCTTGTGTGTGTTAGGGAGCGGAAGGGCACGTGAAAAGGGAAGGAAATGGATGTTGGAGACGTTGAAGGAAGAAAGGGGGAGAGAGAGAGGGATTGTAAAGCTGTGGTGGACGTAGGGCGCGAAGGAGGTTAAAGGGAGTGCGGACGGGTGAGATTTCACGACGTGGAGTTATAAGCTCTCTTAAAACATAAATTCCAATCCCACCATTAGTCGCATGGAAACAATAATGTGCCCAATTCACCCCTCCGGAAACAGTTTATTCGTGACCACATCTGGGCCTAATCGATACTGATTTTCTATCATTGTTAAGAGGATTAGAGAATCCTGGTGATCGGTTATGCGGTAAAGTGTTATTTCTACATCTACGAAGTACCGTGCAAGCCACCACTAGGGTGTGTGGCATGGGGTGATTCCACACCAGGCATGTATCACTCGTTCCAGCACAAATCAGAGCCTCGCACGTTCCCCCTGCCGCTAGGCACACGCCAAAAAGCAGCCAGGAGAACAGTGCGCAGTCCAACCGGAAACTGGGAGAGTGATACGTATATGAACATGCAAACATGCAGAACAATGCTATAGACACATCTAGTGGCTTTCTGGGATCATGGAAGTTCGTAGTTAATGGAATGAGTTGGTCCTGAACATGAAAGATCTGTCGGGCTCATCCTTTAGTGCCAAGTGTATGGACCATTTTATAGGTAAAATGTAATAGTGAGCTCGATGTTGAGAATTTTTTTAAACACAGTTTTAAGATTTGATCAATTACGCAGTAATTAGGTCATGTGAAAGTGTTTTGCTTTCATGTGGTTGACTGCGTCTTCCACTTAAGTGTTGTAACTTTTCAATCGAGGTAGACTTAATGTACTAACTCCAATACGGTAATTAACCTCCAGATACAGCTAAGAGTTGACTAATGTCCCGAATAGAGATGGGACGTGTAAACGTGTACATGTTTGGAGGCGTGTACACGTTTTCTTTCTTTTTTCAAAATAATACACGTTAGCATCGTCCACCTTTCATCACGAATTGCCGCCACATCCCCCCCCCCCTTCTCCCGGTTACTTAATATGACTTCAGCCAAAGTGAATCGTTATGAATCAGTTTGTACGGTACTTCCTGGAATCTGGATCGCAGTCGGCGACTACTGTCACCGCCTGCAGAAACATCTTACTCCCTGTGACACAGTTTGACCTTAGCAGGCTGCCGTTCTGCAAGCATCGGTACGGGACTCCAAAACTCTAGGCGTACATACCTGTAGGCCCACCGCAGAACGGAATGTTGGGCCAGAGACTAACTATTGTATGCGTCGGGACAGGTAAGACGTGTACACGTGTACACCTCAATAACAAGCGTGTACACGTTTACTGCAATACACGCTTTTGCCCATCCCTAGTCCCGAATTCATCTATATTTACTACGATTTTCCAGCAAGAAATAATTTGAAAAAAGTAATATTCTCATTTAGTTTCTGTGATAGAGGTGAAATTGGGGTCAGCATGGATGTACAAGTGTGTGTGATTCTGACTTTTAATTCTCCTTTGGCATCCACTCAAAAGTTAGCGTGACTTGTGGCTTACTTTAATAGCTGTAGGTATTTGTCAGCAAGTATAGTTAAGGCATTGCTTTAAAATCCCTTGAAATCCAATTCATAGCTTTGCGGAAATTATTTGCAGTCTACCGTCTCCAAATACTTATTTATCGACGTAACTGGGCTCAGGCTTGGTTATAGCAAATAATGTTTCTTCTGCGTGTATTATTGTTGAATTTATCCATTAAAGTAGCAATATTACAACTGTCCTCACAGGTTTGCGTAGACTTTATGCATTGATTACAGTTTACATTTGCATTGAAGCACCTTATATTTATTTACCATGCTTGAGCTATGTTTTAGCATTGAATAATGGTCTTAACTTTCATTTCCTTGGGATATTGCCTGTGCAGAAACTTTGACGTCCAAATGCAATATTATAATCCTTTTGAATGGTAATGCAAACTTATACCCCCTCACTTAGTTTTTGAGTCAATCGTTTTCGTCCTGTCTTTTGGATTTGAATAGAAGTGACCATTAAAGAGGAAAGGAAGTTTTGGTAGCGTCTGCAGGCCACCACCAATCCTCAGTGACATGATTACGGGCATGATATATATCTCTTCTTGCATCGTGGATAGCGTTCCACTTACCATCTGACGAGTCATTATAATCTGGACATCCACTAAACAAGGCTGTTGCTTACGATGAGTTTCTCACGTCTTTTTCGCTCCTACCCATCTAAATGGTCTTTGTATGAGATCTTAGGACAGTGGCCTCAGTCGTTGCCGCCTCCAAAAATGACCTACCAAACAAAATTGAAATAGTATTGCGTTATGAATAAAGATTTTTTAAACTCTGTTTTTTCATAAGTAGCTACTGGAGAAGTCTCCGAAGGTTGAAGACTAAGGAAGGGAAGAATGTAGCTGGGAATGAGTTTGGGTGAAGGAACCAGCTGTTAATGGGCGAGATTGTGAGGAGGTGTAATGCAGAGAATGAAATATATGGGGAAAAACAAGTTTGGTACTTGCAGTATTTGCATAGAAGGGTGAGCTACATAAGAAGACACGTGAGGGAGAATGAGAAATGGAAAATAAGGAGGATATCGAAGTGGTGGCTGCATGTGCGCAGTTATAATTTATAGTGAGAAGAACGCAGTGGAACGGTAGCCCGGCGGAAAAAGTTGTTCCACGGAAAAGGGAATTGGCGGAGAGAGGAAGCTGGCAAGGGCCGGCCGTCCTGCCAATGTGGATAGGCCGCTCGATTGATTGATTGAATCCGTAATTGATTAACAGTCGGCTCGTTGACTGGGCAGAACCTTTCGCCTGCCCACGTTTATTTGTAATGAATAAATCAAAACGAAATCGTTGAGAACTCTTCGCACGAAATGGATAATCCTTAACCTAGGAAAACAAAATTTGTTCAAAGTCACCACATCCTAGTCCGGATTTGAAACTGGTTTTTAAACTGAATCGTGGGAGCACTTTTTATGCTGGAGGTAAGGGAGGTCAATGGACTGTGGGCAGGTCTTACTATAGAAAATGCAAGTGCATTAGACGGGTTCAATGAATTAATGACACGAGTGTTATGAATTACAATTTAAAATTTAACTAGCTTGTGAGAAAAGTATGTAACGACCTACTTTTATTCTAGATAAAGGTTGTAATCATAATACGTTTTATAAATTTCATGTAAAAACATTGTACTAGAGAATTTCTACTATAGTTTAGTCCTACACTTGCTAATTTGAAATGTGCAGTATTTAGGGGTATTTAAGGATCTATGACCGTGACGATTACATTTATTTCGGGTTTAAGGTAACGAAATTTATAATTTGTTTTATTATGTGAAGGCCAGCCCCGGTAGTGGCGGGGTGAAATATTTGCTAACTAATCCAGGGCTTACGGATTCGAACTCCGTCTGGCTAGGTTTTCTCTACCCAGAGTATTTCCATCAAATTAAAATTGTTCTGGGAAACCTTATGGCAAGCCAAGAGAAGCTTATCCTGATTGTAGGGGCATACGGCACACCAAAATCGCCAAAAGGCAAGAAAAAATAGCTACGGGTAATGGAAATCGATTATTCCTTTATAGGGTTTGATAAGATCATAATAAATATCTTAAAATACTAATAAATATAGCCTGAGAGGTAATTGTTGCATTATGATGAAGGAGTTTGTGATGAAATGTGAAATGCTTGTGGCACTCCCATTTTAGGCGTTTAAGGAATTAATTACCAAGGATATGTTTTAAAATTTGTGTTATTTCGGGGCTGCCGAGTATTTACTACATTACAAAAGTTGAATGTACTTAAAAACTGATTGATTCCCGTTGGGAAAAGAAAGTTTTAAATGCAAAAGAATCGAAGTTTACATTGAATTGTTGGATGAAATTCCCTGCGCGCATTTGTGAACGAAGGCAGTTTTCATTGAGCTGTGACATAAATTTTTTGTAGCTTTGGGGGTTGACGGCATGAACCTCTGTAATTGCCCCAGAGGATTTCTTTGGAATGAACATTTCATGAGAGTCATTCGAGGGATTTCATTCCGTGAATGCTTCTCATAATCCCAGATTAATTGCCTCTTGACTTCTTTTTACCGAAAGTTTCTTTATTTTAGGACCCTGATAATTCTTTTCGAAATGTTTGCTTGCATTATGAATTTCAGGATTTTTTCTCTCTCTATTGTTTTTGTTAGGATTTTAATTAGTGGAGGCTCTAATTTCTTGTTATTGTCCTGAATTCATGAAAATATCAGATTTTGACTCACAATCAGCAGAAATGTATAACTATTGTAAATGAGCCGTGTCTACCGTAAGTCAAATAAAGGTAGGTAAATTCTACAGTATTACATTTGAAATTTCCTCTATTATTGTATCTTTATACATTGTATGAAACGGAAATGCGGTTACTCACTAGATAAATAACGCTGCGATAACGCTTGAAGTTTTGTTGCGAACTGTGACCTCGGAAATTGTGATCTCAGCAACTGTGATGTCAACAGCTGTGATAAAAAATCTGTTTGCTCTAGTTTATCGTTAAATCTCGGTCAGCTAAGAAAACCATGGTGATTGCTTGGATTTAGAATATTTCACCTAATCTCTGGAACTCCGGAGGCAGTAATTTTGACTGACCTTCGTTTTGTTGGACCGTTGATTTTGATTGTTTGTCGGGGGGGCCTTCGACAGGAGCCCGGGCACTTAGACCTTTCTTGGTCCATTGTTCCAACCCTATGCCTGTCTGCCACTTGCAGACAGGGGACAAGAGCACCACGGTAGAGGCAACACCACCTTAAGTATAAGGGCTCAGTGGCTCTAAGCTTATGATGCATGACGTCACGAAGCGGAGGCCACCGTCTGGCCCCGGTGCTCGCGAGATCTTAGCGAGATAAAGCGAGACTAGCAGCAAATGGACGAAGGTGAGTAATCCTTGCACGTGTGTCGAAGTTGTTAAACCAAAGTCGACCTTTCTAAGTGCCGTGTACTCATTGAATGTTCTTTGAAAGTGAGCCACAATTAATTGAAAAACATGGTTAACAAGTGTTGTGTGCCCTCTTGTCGAGGAAACTATGTTGGTGGTGAAAAATGTTCAGTGTTTCGCTTCCAAGATGATGAGCAGCTCAAGAAGAGATGGATAAGAAACATCCCGAGAGAGAAATTCACGCCAACTACCTATTCCAGAGTAAGTAATAAGGAATCATTCAACCCAACTATAGTGGAATTCAGCCGGCAAAATTTCGATATTGATTTGATCCCGTGTTCTGTTGTGGAAAATATTTTTATTGTTCTTCCCACGAAACGCATCTGTACTTGTGCTTGATTTGTTGTCCAATAAGTTTTCACCAATTTTAAGTTTTCGTGTAAACTTTTTGAGTACCATGCTCCAAAAACGTATATGTTGACTGGTCGTCTAGACTAATGGCAAGTTAAACAGTTGGTGTCCAATCAATCTTTTATGCACAGCCTTACTCTATGTGCGTTAGGATTTTATAGCATGCGTACATAAGCCAAATATAAAGCCTAAAAAGACTTGAAAAAAATTCCGGCCCTACGAGCTTTCAAACCGGCAAAAAGCGGTTTATTTTTTTCTACTCGAAATGTTTGAGGAAGCATGCCATTAACGATAATTCTTAAAGATTAGCATAAGGAATTTTATGTGTACTGGAAATGACGTATTTTATGCTCAGTACTTATGAATCAAATAACTTGTGTTTAGGAATAGAAGTGCAATTATAAATAGTGCAAAATAAACACGTGCGTATAAGGATGACAGGGTAACATTTGTGTGAAGCTGACTATGACAATGCTCTCGGTTAAGGAGAACAATTTTTACAAATTGTTTAACTCTAAACTCACACATGATTTTGAATTAAAAATAATGGTATTTATTAATTCGGATAGTTTTGTCTTGAGCTATTAATTTAATGGAAATCGAGATACATTGTGTTTTTTTCATTTGGTGCTTAGCGTATCGAAAATCTCAGTGCTTGAAGCGCTGAACGCCATTTATTGTTCCCATTGAAATAGTTTCTATAGATTTTCATTGGAAATTATTGAAGATTTCAGAACTGAGTTGTTCCCGTCGAACTAGGGTGCAACATTTTACTACTTATTGTGCCTAAAACGTACTGCGTATGAGTGCACTTATCTCATGAATTGTTGCAATATATGTTGCTATTAGTTTTGTCTGACCATTCGTATAGTTAACTAACATTAAGTTTTCCAAATCTTCTTAACGGATTACTTCTGAAGAATAGAATGCTTATTTTGTAATTTCAAATTTACAGTCGCATTGATAAGTAATGCGCTTGGTTCGCACTGTTGCTGTTTATTCCATTGACGACTTACCAGTGCTGAAAACATTACTAAATCTCTTCCTTTAGTCTCTTCTCGCAACCTAGTTGAAAATTCTATTACCCCTTAGACGGAGGGGTACCTTGTTGAAAAAGATTACATGAAATACTTTAGCATTTCTCGAATTAAGGAAGCAAGTTCCCCTTCGGAATCCAGAAAGTTGATTTTGTCGAGATCTTTTGAAGTTGTGTGCTGAATAAGAACGCTCAATTTCGTGGACTCTTTGTTACTTTTTTCGTCGTGGGGATATTCTTCCCTTTTTTTCTCTGTGGCGAGTCCGGCATCGTCTATAGTTGTGCCCTGGATGCCGGGAACAGATAAAAGATTTACTGGAGAAGGTAGGGAGATGGAAGCAAAAAGACCGATGGTCAGTGAATCCTAGGACATCCTTTTTTAGCCGTTGATGCACCATTCCTATTGAGCAAAGTCCTTAAAAAATTTAACTATGTGGTGAATACGAAAGTAAGTTTGTTCTACAAAGTATGTTTTACTTACAAGGAGACATCGCGTGACTTACGTTCGGTATCCAAACGAGGCAATTATTTTCTGATACTATAGCGAGAATGCGGGAAAAGTGTCACGGCTTTCTTCCACATAGGCCCGGGTTAGAGAGAAAAACGCTGTTAAAGAATCTTCCTCTCTATAAATCCTTTACAGTTCTCGACAGTCAAAAGAGGTCTTAGTCCAGTGGGTTGAGGCACTGAGCTATCGTCACATGGTGGCTGAGGTCCGACCCCAGGTTGTGGCATTTTTTTTTCTTTCGAATATTTTACGGAATTACTGTAAATAGCCCACTCCCATGCAATTTACGGCAGTTCCAACAATTTTTTTTAATTTTCAGCCTATTTGCTGGATTTTCAATCAATCCCCTTGGGAGACTTTCGAAGCTAATTTCGGGATTCTTGTTCAGCCAAAAAGAGGCTCCACATGCTGACAAACTGACTAGTATGCTTAGATTTTGAAAATGAAAGAATACTTCCGTGAATTGGATGGGCTTCGATTGGTCGTGGGTCTTTCTCAAAGCCGTAAACAATAACGGATTATTTCTTTTTAATTAGCAACGATGTACTCTCTTAAAATTTCCCAGGAGCCGCGCTCGAGTAATGACTTCTGTAACTCTATTTCTTGTTCAATCGTGAACATGATATAAGTAAAAAGAGATGGTAACTGTTTCCGAGGTTATGTAAGAAATTTTGCTATGACCTTTTTGCAGAGCAACATATTATATTGAAGCGAAGCCTGTATCGTGGGGAAGAGGAAGATATTCCAGCACAAAAAAATATCACGTAATGGTAACACTTTCTTTTCCCACCTCATGTTTATTTCAATTGAAGGTATTTAACTTTTTATTTATGGCGTGGAATTGCATACTTTCGGATGACAAATGACATTACTCGAGCGCGGCTCCTGGGAAATTTTAAGTGAGTACATCGTTGCTAAGTTAGTTCTGTCAGCATGTGAAGCCTCTTTTCGGCTAAACAAGAATCCCTGATTTTTAATTTTAATTTAATTTAAGGTAATTTACAGTAATGCCATTAAATATTCGAAAGAAAAAAAATGCCGCAAACTGGGATCGAACTCCAGCCACCATATGAGGATAAGCGGCTCAGCGCCTCAACCCACTAGGCTGCGATTATCGAGAACTGTAAAGGATTTATACGGAGGAAGATTCTTAAATAGCGTTTTTCTCTCGAACCCGGGCCTATGTGGAAGAAAGCCGTGACAATTTTCCCGCATTCTCGCTATAGTATCAGAAAATAATTGCCTCGTTTGGATCCCGAACGTAAATCACGCGCTGTCTCCTTTTTAGAGAAGGAAACTATAATTTTTTGATGTGTGGTATTCGGGTGTATTTTCTTATTTACCCTTTTACCGTAGATGACGAATCAAGGGTTAAGATGAAAGTGTTCTCGAAAGAATTTTTCCAAAACGGTAGTCAAAACAGTGACTTTTGAATGATATATTCTTGACGTGAATCTACATTGATTGAAAGTTTTGATAGAGCTAAATGTTTTATGCTTTTGGTATCTGAAATGTGCATAGTTGTTAAAACAGAAGTGTGAAATTCACTATCGTCCCAATACCTTAGGTTAAAATAGAATCTTCTTTCTCTCACTAATGAGATCGTACGATTTGGACATTGATTAGTTTATTAGCAACTATATGGACAGTTTCAAAATTAAGTATGCGAATATAAATGTGCGCATTTTTTATTTCAGAAAAGGGAAGCGATAAGGGTATCTTTTACTATTGATGGGGAGTTTAATGATCTAAGAATGGGTATAGAATCCATACCAGGGTAGGGGGTACTGAAAATACAGAGAGATATCATATGAAAAGGATGGAACGGGGTGGTTGTTAATGGGCAATTTGTCTTTGAATGCGGATGTAGGTACACGTTCACGCTGTAAAAACATAATCGGGATAATAGGCTCCATATAGTAAGCTTGAGCTCAGGATGGAGGGCAGAAAAACCACGGTTATCGTCTTCCATTTTTATAGTTTAATCAGTGTTTCTCTTTCCATATTGACTCAGAGTTTTGTCGATTATAGATTCCTGAATTCGGTCACTTTCCTCGACTTTTTTGAAGTGGAACAGTTCTTATGGATGGGGATCTTGCAAAAGCCTAGCGTATCGTAACATCCAACTCCCGTAATTTCCGTGAGGTATAGCTTTCCTTAATTCATTTAAATATGAAATATTTAATCTAGAAGTGTGGTACTTGGTTCTAAATGAGGCCAAAGGATGATAAACTACAGTGTAATTTTCCAATTGTATTATCTATATCGATCTATAAACTGAAAATATTGAACTAAACGCGAATGATTTATGGAAATTTAGAACTTTTATCACTTTCGTTACCAAGGAATGTTTAAATTGCCTTGCCATATGTATGCTATGCAACATATAAAAGCTACGTTAAAGGTAACTTAACTTTTGTGACGCGTACTTTTAATGGCCTTCAACAACATAATTTATCTTTTCATGGTTTACAATGTACTATGATACAACATGTACTATTATATATATTAATAACCCTTTAGGCTTGCGAATTATGAATAAATCCACTTTTTATGGTTGGGAGGAATCTCGCGAAAGCCTTGCGTCACGCAACACCCGACTCCAGGACGGTTAGTGAAGATGGAGAGAGCAATTGACGAGACGAGAGAGCTTGCTTATGGATGCTTATGAGCGCTATGCCTCAGTGCTAAGACGCATAGATACCCGTACCAAGAGCCAAGTGATGAGAGGCGCTACAGAACGACGCACTCACTTATCCGACCGTAGAGTCGTTGCTTGGTTACGTACCTACATATATACAAGCGCTTCGCATTAGATCACAGTATTGCTGGAAGGTTATAGTGTACTTTCATATTAATATTTGAAGTTTATGTTTTAACATGTTGAAGATATTGTCATTTCATGTAATTACCATCAACGTACTAATAAAATGTTCATATTTATATTTTCAGAATTATTAATTTAATTGTTTTATTTGTTAATTATTTTATTCTTATATTTGCCTTCACTTTTGTTGATTTCGAATGTGGTACAAGGAAAAACCATTTCTTTTACCTGATTGATTATCGATATATCGTATTAGTGAGTGACGCGATTTTGACCACTACAAGCGTGACTTAAAGTGATTCTCGCTCATACGAATAAAATTTATGATTTAGTTTCTATCCCAATTTACTCAGTGTAGTTAAACACTGAAAACAACCAATGTACTTCAGAAACGAAAAATAACGATGTTGTTCTCATGAGAGTGACCTCAATGTGTCAAAACGGGTCAATGTTTTAATTGAGTTAAATATTGTGGAATTACCAGTGTCATGAAAGTAAAAAATATTTGTTAAATCGGGTAGCTAGAGGGGACATCCGTTCAGCAAAAGAAATAATCACGAATTGAGGCTGGAACTCAGCGGTCACTGTACCTCAGGGTGTATAGGAAAGCGAACAGACAGTTTCCAAGTTAAACTCCAAATGCCCATGGCTTTCCTGATGAGTAATTTAATTCTGTTCCATTTCGGCCGAGGCCACCTCCCGGAAAATAAGGGACCGACTTCCAAATACCATTTAGAATGTCGCCACCAAAAGACCTCGATGTCAAAGAATGCTCCCCAGTCGCTTTTAGGGTCCGATCCGTCTTCCCTTTCCCTCACCTCCTCTCAGTCCACGGCCTCGCTTTACAAATGCCTTCACATACAACCTGTCGTCCTTCCTTTCGCCATCTCCCATTGCTTCTCTTCTTTCACATGCTTCCTTTTTCAGTCTTTCTTCTCTCTGCATTCACTCTGTCATTTCTTTTTATATTTCTCACTTTATTACCTTTCTGTTCTGTCTTTCAACCTCACCTATTTCATCATTGTGCGCCCACTGTGCCAGCTCATGAATCTCAAACCTGGATTCGTCACACAATCTCTCGGCAACTTCAATGCCTCCCAGTATCTCAAAGTTCCTTCTGTACTCTCTGAAACAAAGGCACATGACTCGACTACCGGTTCTAGAGACTTTTTTACTAGAGACGGATTTTTACTCTTTGGAATTGGCTATATCGTCGAATTGTATACACGTTAAAAAAAGGAGTCTTATTCAGTTTTGTGTAAATTATTCCTAGTAGTGTAACTGAGGCCAAGTTATGCTTTCTAAGTGTGTTTCTTAACAATAACTACCGCTTTCAATCACTAAGCCATCATCAGGAGTGTTCATTTATGCTGTACAATGTACTGCATAATGATAGTCTAGTGTAGGAGACCGGTTTTCTTCTCACGAAATTTAAAGTGGTTGAAGTGAAAAAATGTGTTAGTATGCATGTTATTTTTTCTTTACCTTCTTTCCCTTTCTGTTTTATTCGTGACTCTAACGCTGTTTTGGGATGGTTTTTTTTTGAATGAATGCCTTTGTAAAATTACACTCGCAAATGCATGCATTCATATATGATTGAGTGTGGACATACATTCACATACTTCGATGGTCCCTGCCACCCTTACGCAATTCACACTCCCTCAGGCTGATCGCTGAACCGATCACTCTAATCTGGATTAGATCTCAACGCTTAACTTCCCATCTCAACGCTTAACTTCCCATCTCAACGCTTAACTTCCCATCTCAACGCTAGAGCGATATTTGCCACCTATTAAACGCTTTCCATGTATATCTTCCTCTCCACTCACGCCCTATTTCATCTTCTCGCGCAATCCTAATGCGGAGAACTTTCGTGACGGGTCAACTCAACTTTTTTCCCCGCTGTGAATGGGGAGCTTTTTGTTTTCTGCCTTCTGTAGATTTGTTTTATTTGTGCTAACTCCATTGCATGTGCGACCGCAACGCTTGGTTCTGGACGCTTTCATTTGTATTAATTTAGAAGACCGGAGGTATTTCCGGAGATGTGATCCAGTGGCCCTAATTCTGCTCGTTTTGGGTTAATTGGGTTGCCTGGTCCCTGTCATCTCCTTTCCCACGTTTCATGAATCGTGTAGAATTTCTCTCGAGCTCGGAGCTTGGTCGGTTGGTTGGTTATTTCTGGAAGTAACCGAAACCTGACCTCTTTAGCGCCTTCGAAAATCATTGGTTGGTAAGAGAAGGATTTGTTGGAGAAAGAGGGAAGAGTGGAAATAAAATCGGCGTCAGGTCAGCTTTGTTATCGTAAAAGGGGGAAGTGGTCTAAAGTGTAACCCTGTTACTGCCACGGACCGGCATATCGGCTTCAGGTTGTTAGGTGAAAAGTGCCACGGGCCGTGAGCAGTCTCATGCATGTAGCACTATATCATCTTAATGAATATCTAATTAAGATTTTAAATTTTGTTATGAAGGGAAACAAGAGTAGTTAACGACTATACAAATTCATAAGCCAGTAAAAGTAAATCGCAGGTTTATATTTTAAACGACATCTGCCGAATTCTGCTATTTTCTGTAAGGTTACAGTTCACTAATATGTCACCCTCGGCATTTCTGAAAGATTTCTCTGAAAAAAGATGGTTACTTATTTGGTTGAAACACCTTTTGGTGAACTGTGTACAGTGCTTGAAGTGTTCTCTAAATTCCAAGCAGAAATCAGGATTCCTTATAAAAATTATTAACATCCTGAAGTCGAAGAAGGGCTCTCTGAGAATGGAATGGTAGTACTCTAGTCACCACTGCAACCTGATTCCGCTCTCTTGATCTCACGGCCATCTCCCGCCCATTGTCATATTCTCATCTTATGCTTCAATTTATCTTTCCCTCTCTCTAGTACTGCGTCATCTTCAAGATCTTCCTCGCTGTGTCCGCTTCCATCTCTCCTTCGTGGTGGAGATAAATCCCTCGAGAGGGAACTTCTTCTCGCGTCGATTCCTGTAAAAAAATATTCCTCATTCGCTGTTGCTGTCCAGCTTCTTTTCATCTCCCCTTTCCCCCTTTGCATCGGCCATTTCTCATCGTCACGGTCCACATCGATCTCCCTCTTTCATTACTTTCTGTTTCACGTGAACCCCTCGCTCTTTTCCAGTCCATTTTGTGCGCTCATACCTGCGCTCTCCTCTTCTCATCGCTCGGATTTTCCACCTTTATTCTCATAAATATCCCTTTCTCCAGCTTCCTTTTGCCCTTCTCCACGGGTGTTCTCATTTCCTCCTCTCCGAGTCCCTTTTTACGCTCCACATGTCCTCCCCCAAAAACCTTACCCACTCTGTCTCCTCTCTTGCTCCCATACCTACTGACTGTCTCACTCATGAATATTTCTGCATGCGGAATAAGTCCCTTTTTGTTTTTTCATCGGTGCCTTATTTTTTACTCCCTCCTCCTCTCCTCTCTCTTATGTTCTCGCATTTTCGCCGTCGAGTTTTTATCCCTCACTGTTTTCCAACCCTTTTATTTCCGTGCACCTGATTTCACTAAAATATTTTTTTCTGTTCTAATGCATGTTCGTGTATTTCACACGCCCTACTTACTCCTGCTCCCCCCGCCTACCCTTTTTCACGGGCATTACAGAATTCATCCCAGCTTCGAGCCACGGGCACAGGTGCCTTAAAATATTCCGCGCTCGCACGTATTGTGTGGCGTAATGAGTGCTCGATTACTCCGTGATGTGTGCTGCTCTTCTCTCTTGTCACGTGTCGCTGGCGATTGTGCTCCCCTCTAGTGGAACTCGTCGAAGTTGCCTTCGCCTTGTTACATTATTACGACGCACCGTAAGAGTATGATAACCGGGAATTTCTCATTTTCTGTTATCTCCATAGCGATTGGAAACAAAAGTAAAAAAAGTCGTTTTTGCAGCACATCCGAAGGTACCCCAACTTACATATCCCAGCCGGTGACGTTAGCTGTACTTTCTATGCTCAAGAGCATATGCCTTCTCATATGATTGTATCGTCTAGTAAATGAATTACTTTTTGAATGTATATGGAATGGATAAGTAAATGGATTTTTTTCAAATTTATTAATGGGACATTAAATGATTTTATGATTTATTCTTTCAACGGGATATCGCATAAATTGTCATCATTTTCCATTATGCAATTTCAGCACACGTCAGGACTCTCTGACTTTCGGATTCTAATATCATATGTCAATTCTAAGGAAACAATTTACTATAAATTGTCAGGGTGATAGTACGTCTCTGTCAATGCACACAATGTAAAGCGGAAATTCCGATAGGTATATATTTAATCTTTTATTGTTGAAAAATGTCTCAGGTAAAAATGTGCATGGAACACCACCATTACGAGTTGCAATAGTAATAAACCACTTGTGATTTATTTACTTTGTCAATAATGATAGTTAAAAAGGCTTTAAAATTCATTATTCTTAATTTTATGTTTCGTTTATGCATTAATTTGATCGAGTAGGATTCGATCTGTGTGACTGGTATGTTGGCAACGGATGATAATATTTAATAAAGGGTGGTATTGGGCTCACATATTTTACCGAAATGTTATGTTATCGGTGCGTTTCATACTTCTGTCTTTTTTACTTTACTTACTTGTGATTAGTTAGGCGGTCGCTTTCATTATTATAAACTAGGACTATTGCAGATGGAAGAATGAAATGAAAGAAATATAACAATCTGAATTTTGTTTGGGAAAGAAGCATATCAGCGGTGACAGTTACACTATTTCTGCGTCAAATTTCTCGGGTACACTAAGAATGAATGTTTCTGGGATAGGAAATTAGAATTTTTAGTTCTCTGAATGTCATCCAGTCCTCCCCAGCTTAATTTATGCTATTCTGTCTCTGCAACATTGAAAGGAAATGGTAAAGAGAGAGGAGATGGCAAGGTTTTGGAGAAACTGGAATAAAAATAATTGATGGAGGAATACGAAAAAACTCGGAAACATCGTTCAACTACATCATTCCTCCTTTTTTTCCTATTCATTTGGTTCTCAATTCCATCCATATCTCTCGCCTTTTGGTTTAAACATCGTTTCACTCTATTTCTGGTCTTTTTCTTTAGGCATATTTATTCTTGACCGCATTGAAAATTTATTCATGCTTTCCATTTTCCAGCGTGTAAGTTTAAGAGATCAAATTAAATCTGCTGATTAGATAAGTGACAAGTAAAATCCAGGGAAAGATAATGAAAGTAAAAAATTAAATAAAAGTATGTGCGGTAAAAATGTTTGTGGTTCCTTGAGAAGGAGCTATAAAAGAATAAACCTGCTGGGAACAGTTTTGCTCAACACGTCACATTATGGTTGTAAGGAAACATTGCTAAGATGAATGTAGATAAGCAGTGGATTCGAAGTTTGCAACAAACTAGTTTTAGAATCGTTTAATTGATTTCACAGGATAGATCATATTGTAGCTTAACTTTTGACTCCATTTTACTACTGCGTACGTAATTTGTGTGTAGCGTAAAGCTTGGGAACGAAGCGAAGTTAACGGTGTAAATAAATAATGTTACCTTTTTCTTTTCAGGAAAATCATGAGGGATGTAAACTGAAGACTTATGAAGTAATAAAAGTGCTAACAGATAGATGAGAGTGAAGTGGATGGCTGCGGAAAACCAATCTTCCGACTTCTGATTGCTGGTGTTGATGACCCTGTTGTTTAAGCTTCTCGTGGGCGATGGAAACAGTAAGAAATACGCTTTTCTCTCTCTTTAATTACATTAGCTCTTCATCAGGCAACAGATAATAAATAGCGTTACGAAAATGTACATCTATAGTCGTGGAAATGATATATGTGGACTCATGCGACAGGTTAAACTTCATAACGATGCGTATTCCAACCGGTTGGCCATATTATAATTTGCCAGTTTTGCTTTTTTAACGGAAGTGGACTCCTCAGACAAAACGCAGTTACTCCACCATTTGTACTTAACGGAAAAACTGTGGCAAAAATTAATCAAAAACTTAAGAAACCAAAGTAAACAAACCCAAAGCATTATCTGTTATAATTTCTCTAACCTCTAACTGTAACCAAATTTCTATGTAAGCCCTTCTCTCCGTACCCGCAGACGAAGGAAGTACCCTACCAACGAGCACTCTTATGGTAGCTTGCTGGAAAGCTGTGTGTGGGCATTGATAATGTTGCTTCCCTCATCCGAGGACCAGGGGCTTCTACAATGAAACACTCAAATTCGGCGTTTTGATCTCAGTCATTTGGTAACCCTTACTCTTTCTACGTCTCATTGTTTCAACGAAGATGAGGACAGAACAAATCAACTTACTTGCTACGCCCGTTCTCATCTCTCATTCCGTCCCAGTTCTGTTACCCAGCCTAAAACATTTCCCTTCCCTCACTCTCCACGCTGCAATTTCCATTATCCTGCGTAGTTTGCGTCCAAATCTTACTCTCTTACCCTCCTTCCCTTCCCTGCTCAATTCTCATTTCTGTGATTACTTCCAATTCTCCCCTTTTTCTTCCTATCCCTTTCTCACTCAGGTTTCCTTCTCTCAATGGTGACTCAGCTCGGACGATCCCCATCCCTCCCTACTCTTCTGTATTTCCTCTTATTCGTCCGTCCATTTATTCTCGCCCGGCCAGGCGTCGGGACTTGCCATTGTGTCTATCTCCTTTGCACCCGGATGCCATCCAGCCGCCTGAAAACCAACCCACCCGGGCTCGAGGGTGTGAATGTATGTGAGTGTGTGTGCCGTCTCTGTTGAATTTCCCTCTTCCTCAAACATCATCTCTCGCCTCGCCTCCCGCGAAGTTCTCTCGCCCTATCTCGCCAATTTGCGCCCTGCTCTTCCTCTTTGCCTCCCCGCCCCCCGCAGTCGTTAAAGTGGGGAAGGGGAGGGCCTCTCTGGGTTGACGGTGGTGATGAGTCACGATTCACGTTTTGGCTTCAGACGGGCCGGGGTCGTTATTTTGATGGGTGCCTTAACCTTCCGCTGCACGCTTGCGTGGAGGAAAATTGATTTACCCCCTCGCGATTAAAAGTGGCGGCGCCTTCTCACATCTTTCCTCTCAACTCCTTTCATGCGGCTGCTTCTTTTTTTCTGGAATGGGACGTAAATTTTTAATTGCTAAGTCCCTTGCTCTCTGTCCCAGTTAGCGAGAAAAAAACATCATATCCGCACTTATTCGCTCAATGCCTTTCCGGTTGCTTTGAGCAATTATTCTTGTCACGACATTTGCAAGAAAACCACTAGTTGCATGTGCTGTCTGAAATGGCGGCCTTGTTAAATTAACGATTAGAGCACAAAATGAAATTTGAAGAATTCCTAACGTGTATGTTGATTTGAAAGTGACTGAAATTTTGTTGATTTCTCCAAGGAATTTCACCTTATGTTAATGATAAGTACTGCTTATCGTAATGCGTAATGCGTAATGCTTGATGAGTTTTCATTTCGTCAAATTATTTTTCAGGTGATTCTATTGTTAACTAAAATTTACTCGCTGTGCATAGAGAATGGGAAGATATGAAATAGTAATGAGGCATATGATGTTGCTCGTGGGCTGTACATTTATTTTCCTTTGGTCGGATTTTCGTTGGTCGGATTGTTGTGTGTGTTTATATATATCTTTGCTGGAAATATAACGTGACAAAATTGTATGAATATGCCATTTTTTTGTTCCCAGTTGTTCCCTGTCATCCCAGAAGCAAGTGGTATTTCTGGTCACTAAACTTTACCTACATTTGATCCCCTTCACCTCCGTTATCCGCAAGAAGTGCCTTTGATTGACGGTTCTGAATAACTGATAACCCTCCCGTCACTTCTCGATTTCCTTATCAGAAAGGTGAAACAATGGTGGTGGAATTCTTGAAGAAGAAGAATACGAATTTTCCCAGGTTTTGATGCCGCCGCTAGAAAGGTGTCTTAGGGAATATGTTCTTGTCACTACAATCACATGGAAATAACGCTTACATGGCATATCTCGTAAAGTAAAGCAGAACCGACCACTGCGTCAATATAGGTATCGAATTCATTTTCTGGTCAATAATTTTATGTGAAAGGCAAAAGGCGGGATCATTTGGTATTCTAACATCTGATCGATAGGTTTTGGATAGTCCTCGCTCTAATTTATCCATTTCAATGACATATTTTTACTTTTCTTGACAATACTTGGTCAGGTCCCTCTAAAGTTCCTAAAGAACTCTGCATCTCCCTATGTCGTCCTAAGTTCCTATCATCTCCCACTATTTTATCACTTCCTCTGATTTCTTCCCTCAATTGCACTCCTCAACGTGCCTTAACCTCTCAAAACGTCCTTTATCTATATTTTCTGCCTGCTCCAAACCTCCGACTTCTTTTCCTCTCCCACCGTATTCAATACTTCTTAGTTTGACTACCTCGCTACTCAACTCCATTTCTCTTTTTTCTCGGAACCCACGTCTAAATACTTCCAGCCTAGGCACATTCTCTCTCAGCAATGGCGAAGTTTCTGAGTGCCACGCTCCACATGAGAATGTAAAACCTATATTTTCTGCACCTTTATCCTCAGGCCCCTCCTCATCAATACCCTACTCTTCGAAAATACCTCAGCTCTGAAAATTTTGCATCTGATGTACTTTCCTCTGAAACCATTTTCCTCTAAAATTCAACCTAGATACGTAATCTGTTTCACCTGCTTTATGGTATGCCCTCATACCCTTGTATTCACCCTCACCGTTTTACTTCTAGTATATCTTGTTACCTTTTTCTTATAATGTTTCATCTTCATCCCATATATTTTACTCTGTAAGTAGCTCTAACGCACTCATCATGGACTACATTTCATTGGCTGACTGGCTAACCAAAGCTGGGTTATCTGCGAATCTCACTGTCTTTATCAGCTTCCCTTCTAACCTTATTCCCGGATTCATCAATATTCTCTGAGCATTGATTCTCAATAAACGTTCAAAAGCAGCGGCGATAACTTGCTCCTTTTCTTTTCCGCGTCAATTTTTTGTCGTGCATAATTAGCTTTAAAACTAGGATATTTAATGATAGGTATAGAAAATGATATCTTTGAACGTAGAGGAATTTCATGAAAGCAATCATTAACATTGGATTTCAAAGTTAAATTAATCTTTTTGTAAACAACAGCAATCATTCTTAAATAACGAGGATATAGCGTTCTCAGCTTGTTCATTCGAATTGGACTGAAAAATAAACAATTATCATTAAAAGTTTCTTATTTGGAAACAATTGGCGTGATGGATTTTACAAAGTGCAAAATATTTACGATATTACCTGCAGTAATCTTTTAGCGTACTTATCCATATAATACTGGAGGGCAGGGGAAGTGGAAAGAAGTACCTACTTAATTGATCAAATTGTATTTCTATTTTATTTTTAGCAGTAATTCCGATTCTTGATGTTTAGATTCAATTGGTGTAAGTGCTGCTCGAAAAGTTCCAAAAACTATAAAATGCTGTTTTTTGTCAATTTCCTGAGTCTTTTACTGCTGCCTCCTTTTTACACTTCAAATCAACTCCCGCGCTTCCCATTTACCATCGTGCCTTCTTTTGACATGCGATACAATTCCGTCCCTTCGATTGCCTTTCCCCTTTCATGCTCTTTTCATCTGCTCATGATATTGCTCCACCCTGGGCTCCCGCAGTGAAACTTTCTATCCTTTTTGTTCCATCGTACCTTCAACTCTGAGGTTCTCCACATTTTATGGTTCGCCAAATCTGAAACTAAACATGATAATAAACTAAATGGATGGGTTGAACATCGATAAATAAACATTAAGAGAAAGGCCCGAGGAAGGTGCGCGTAGGCTTTAAGTAACAGTATTTAGTACAATAGTAACAGTACAATAACTTGTATTACACAAGTGGGTAAGGAATGGTTGGGTTGCACTGTGCAAAATTTATTACCGAGAGAGAAATATAAAATGTCCAATAAATCATAGGAAGGTGCGTCACCGAACTGCGAATTAATTATTCGAAACTGTGATATATGTCTATGAATGCATTCACAGAAGCAGCTGGGAAGCCCTCGGGGCATATATATTTTGGCTGTAATAATTTCATTCTCTTGTGGACCCGATGTGCTCTAGTGTACGTGGAGAGATTTCATTCGAGTGGCTTAGTCTTCAAACTCGGTTATTTATGTAGTCGTTCCCCGTAGGGTATTCTCCTTTCGGAAGACCTCTGAAATATATTAACTTTTAATCCTTTTTTAATCATGGCATTAAAGTACGGAAACGGGTAAAATATGTTTAGGGATCACCATATTCATTGATACCGAAATATGCCCGGTGTCGTCTGGATTCACACAGCTTGTGGCTTTATTTCCAGTCATGCCTATACACGAGGTCAACAGCCAGAGAGACAGAGAGAGAGAGAGAGAAGGGTGCGTTGAGCACCGGGGCGAGGAGCAATTTTCCCTTCTCTTTACCCATACGAAGGAACTTAACAGGCGTAGAATCTTCTTTTTAAGCTCTCATCTTATCTGCCTCCTTTTGAGGCATCTCTGCTCCATCCCCTCCGTCGCTCTCATCTGCATTTCATGCTTCACATCGTGAACTCTCCCTTTATCGCACCTTTTCCCTCCTGCCAACAACGAACCCCTCCTTGCTTTCTCTACCTCCTTAGCCTCTCCCTCAATTTCTGCACTGTCCTCCCACCGCAACGTCGCACACCCTTTTCGGAGAGAGAGAAGAAAAAAAACCCACCCTCTCCCATTCCAGCCCCTCTCAGTTCGCACCCTTTTACCCCGTCTTCTCGTTCCGGCCGCCGCCGACTTCAACTCGAACCCCTTTTCCCTCTATCACCCCCCTTCTTTTACTCTCCCTGCCTCCAACCTCAACTTCTCCTTCAGCCCCGCCCCGCTCTCTTGACGGAGTCCCATCGAGGCCTCTTGCCTTCCCCTCTCTCCTCTCCTCTCCCTCATAGTCTCCCGTAGCATATCCCCCCTCCCACCTCTGCGCCCCACCTTTTTGGCTGCTTTGGCAGGGCTCCCAAGCGTTCCCATGACGACAGGAGTTTTCCCGGGTCTTCCCCACCGTCCCATCACCATCCCTTGGCCTCCCCCTCCTCCTTCTCTCCTCCCACCACACCTCGTCCGTCATCCTCAATTCTCCCCACTCCTCAGCTCCTGCTACCTCCTGGTTCCCACCTCCTCTGCCCCAGTCTTTCTCCCCGTTCCTCTTCCTTTCCTGCCCCACTTCATCTCTCCTTCGATGGTGTCTCGCGGATCTCAAAATGTTTTTTTGCCGATGTTAAGATGCATCGACATATCGCAAAAAGAAATAACCTCCGAACCATGCATATAACGCACATAGAGTTCAAGTCACATTTTGCATTACTTTTCCAGAAGACCGAGTTCAACATACTATAGATATAAGAAATTGTATCAGGCTTAACTATATGGAAGTCACAAGCATTCATGATCAAAACAAATTAATTTTTAGTCATGAATGTTATAGATATACCTATCTCACATTTCACGATAGAACAATGCAATATGCTTCCCACATCCTAGGTTATCGATATTGAATTACGAATTCGTACATGACTATAGGTACATTTCCATATCGAACCTACCTCTATTAAGGATATGAGGGCAATTAAATGTTACACCAAAGGGATGAAATTCGCCATTAAAAAATAATCAGACTTGACCGGGAATCGAAACTTGATCTCCCAATTACCGATCTCGGGTGTCACGACGGTTATCCATAATGCGTGCGCTCGCGTTATAGTTGATTTTTAATTGTGCTCATGGGAATGAAAGTATGGTCGTCATTCTTCAAATTTTGTCATTTGCATTATATAAGTAGCTTTACTAAGTGAAGAGCGTTCTTTGGACGGGAGCTATGAGCATTGCCCCTCTAGAGCGGGTTTTTGGACTACGATAACCACAACGCGAAAGGATCCCACACCAGGTGTGTTAGCCTGTTACACTACCTCGTCACCTTAGTGTGAGTATAGTATCATTTGTTCATTTCGCAGTGATTTGTTAATGACGATTACATTGCTATATGGGAAACTGTGCTATACCAATACTCCATCGTATAATTAAAATCTCATGTAATATATCATAGTGATTATATTGCGATTACCTATGTATCGTGTGCATTTAGATGCGTAATTGATGATGCAAAGCGATATCGGAACTCGGAATTTCGCACAGCGCTACGGACCTCTCTCTCTATGACCTCACTTTCTCTCGCCAATGGCGCCACCCCCCCCTTCCCTCTTTATGCTCTGTCCGTTTCGTGTCTTCTCAAGTCCCTTGCCACGCCCATCCCAGTCAGTGCCCATTCCTCCGCTCTCCACACCGCTCTCTCTCTCTCTCTCCTCTTGCCTCCCATCCTCGTTTCAGTCCCCACCTCGCATCGTTCCTCTCTCTCATCCTCTCTGACGCAGAAACTATCGCCCTCTCCAACCCATCCGATCCCCTCCTCTTCCTCAACTCAGGCCTCCATCTGCTTTTGGACACGTATCTCGTTCTGCGTACATTTATTTTTCGCTTTTCGCTGCTTTGAGGTGAGGTCCTTCCGTAAAATGAAAAAGAAAATATTTTTGATAGATGTTTTACTCATACAAAAAATGCTTATTCTTCCTGATGGAATCAACATAAATCCTTTCCACACTATTTTTCTAAAATGATTTAATTTAAAATCGAGTTCAAAAAGGAGAATGGTAGCGGTCGAAAAAAGTCGAGCACCTTTTCTGATATATAAGTGGTATATATTGGTACAATGCCGTTTTCTGAGTGAACTGATTAGATGCAAATGTGTACAGAAAATCAAATTAAAATAAAATGAAAGCAAGGATTCATGATTGTTTCTTGAATAAGAGGCGAATAATTGACATTATTGAAGACAAAATGCGTTAGTTCGATATAAATAGCGCTAGTCGGCTCTTTTGGCTAAAAAAATATCGGTTATCTAGTCTTAATGTTCAGTGATTTTTGCTTTCTAGCTACTAATGCATGCCGTCAGTGAAAGCAATATTATCACTACGAGTAAGCTAAAAATTATCATTAGTTTGATTTTTCCTTTCAGATTGAAATATCCTTGCATCCCTCGTGACTGCATAGGTAAAAATAATTGAGAGATTCCACCATTTCCTTCATGGCGTTTACTTAGTACATACCGCATTGTCTAAGATTAAGTATGAGTTGTTTAAATTTCGAAGTAAACCTCTGAATATGCCATTTTTGGATGGATATATTTATTAGCACTGAAGTTAGCCCTAGGATCCTACTGCCGCGCCATTTGAACTGAACTAATTGATTTTACCCTCAATGGTGGCAGTATTTTGCTGAAAACTCGGAAACTAAAATGGATTAATTCCTTTGCTAACTGTTATCTAATTGTCTGCTTCTTTGTTAGTTTATTTTCCGCAAAAATCACTCTTGGATGCAGCTGATAAATGTTTTTTTCGTGATGTGTACCTACATTCACATTTAGGTTACAGGTTTAATTCGTGAAAAATGTAGTGTGGCTAGGTAGGACTTAGTTGATTAATTTCTGGGACACATTGCTCCATAAGTAACACGAAAAGGAACAAAAACATGAACTCAATTGCGGAACCTCTTTAATGCCTCACGTCCCACCATATCCTTCTCTTCTACCCCCTCTCGACGCCTCCCCAAAGACTGCTCTCTCATTTATTTTTTCCACTCTCTCCCGTGCCTTAAATATATCAAATTCCTCGGATGCCTTTTTTCACCTCGTGGTGAACTGAACCTCCCCATTCTCCTCAGACCGAGAGGACAGCTCCGACCTTCCCTTGTCCTCTTCCACCCTTGATATTTCCCCTCGCTCGTTGCCTCATTCTTTACCCTTCTGAAACCACCATTTACCCATATCTCCGCCCCAGTCGTGACTGTTGACCTGACTCTTTGGATCCCTTATATTTCTTTTCCTCTCCATAGTTTCTTGCTCTCATGGTTTTTTTCCTGTCCTCCTTCCTCTACTCTCACACAAGAGTATCCTCTTCTCTCCGTCGCTTGGCCCTATCCCTTTTTGTTCGGTTATACTATCGGTCGTCTTATTATTGTTGTTATGGCACTTCTCCCTTTTGAGGACTCTCGAATTCAATCCCTCCATCCGTTCTCCTCTCGTCTCCCGCTGCTCAGTAATCCCCCTTTCCCGTTATTTCTTCTTCCTACGCCATTCCTGGTTGCTCCAATTTTAAGTGCCTCTGGGATGGGGATTTTCTTTGTCAACACGGCGCCGATGGATCGCAGTCGCTCTTCAACCCCGAGAGTCGTTTGCGTTCCTCTTCCAAAACTTAATGTTTCCTCTGCAGTGTTTTTTTGTTTCCACGCTAGAGATGCAGATATAATTATGCGCACCATTTCGTGTTGCGACGAAGTTTAAAAAATATATATATTTCTTTGTTTTGTTTGTTTGATTATTTCCGGAGGCGACCGACAACTGGGATCAATTACGCTTTGAGGTATATGGAATAGTGATAATAATAGCGTCTTCATTTAGAGTGGCATTAGAACTATATATATGTGTAATAACAGAGTTTTTTTTATAGTGGTATTAGGACACCTCTGTTACATTAATATCAATAAAACAGCATTAAAACCTTTATTCTGAGTGGAAGAGAACCCACCTAGGTGGAACTCATACCCGCGACCTTCGGGTTAAGGCAAAGACTGTTCCCCGCCGCCACTGAGGCCAGCAAGAGTTTTAACTAGTGATGGGCAAAGTTGGTCTTTTGAGAGATCTCGGTCACGCCTGTCACTCCCACTTGTGATTCGATCGTGAGTGTAACGTCATGATTGATTGATGTACCAGCTAGTGATCTGTGATCTTTTGATTTTAGTTATGAAATTCAAACACCTTATATATCTCAGGTAAAACTCGGAAATTCCCTTACTAGTTGAGAACTTAATGCTTCCATGAATCGCTTGAACACAGACTGTGAGCAGGCTTAGCGAATATCAAAATCTTATCTCCAAAATATATTCCGGTGAGCTTATGCATATGGATATCATTTAATAGGTTAAAACTGGACTGGACTATCTGATGAAAGCTTACTTTATAAAGGTCGAATACCTTATGATATAGACTTTTAGATGTAGAAGTGATAAAAGTTACCCGTAAAGTATGATCACATTTTTGACAGAGGATGATTAACTACGAGGGTAGGTATCATCAGTTTCTGAAATTCATTGGGGGGTTGGACTTCGTTTAGGTGTTTTGCCAGTAGGTACTGTTTTGTTTTTGACACTGTCGGTCGCACTGGACTAGGTAAGATCAATGAATTTGTGTTAAATCTAATGGGTGATAGCATGTGCTGCGGACGAGGTACTGCTGACTTTAGGTCGGATAGATAATGAAGTCTTTTGTGTTTTGGGTAGACAGTAGAATCTTGGAGGCTTGTTATTCTTGGCCTTTCCATTTTTCAGATGAAGCTAGAAGAGTTTTGATTTGAGAGGGCGCAGCCTTGCACTCATTTTGTTATTTGACGGTGGGATCACCTTTAAACTTCGTGATGTTGTTTCTCCTTATGAATTCGTTACATTTTTCATAGTATTCACTTTGATGCATGATTAACATTAATTTATTTTTGCCTGCAAAGAGAATTGTGAGCTGGTTATCATTTTAGTATTTTCAATGGATTTTACTGTACGCCTCTCTTCTAATTCCAGGTTTGGGGGGTTTTGAATTCCGGTATCAATTCAGCTTTAAGAATTGCCCTGAGTCTATGGGCGACAACGTGTTTGAATACTTGATTTTCACTCCTAATTTCTCTCACTTCTAATATCTCACGCCACTTAACAGTCCACTAATAGATCTTTTTCATCATCACTGTTGTAGGAACGGTTTGGGCCATATCTGAGTCCCTTTCCCAAAAGGTCATACTATACTATTTAACTAATATACTGATTCATCTATCTTCTTTCCGACTTATGTAAAGTTCTTCTAATCCTTAAGATATTTAATACACGAAAGACCATCAGTAATTTGGTTTTTATCATGGTTGATCAGGAATTGCATTCCTATTCCATGGTTGTTCTGGGTGCTGTAAATTGTAACATATTGAAAAAGAAAACAAGTTCGCTTGAATATTGGGCCGATGACTGATTTTTGGAAGATATTTTTCAATGATCTTCTCAGGTGACTCAAATGTGTGAAATTCATGGTGGAAACATCATTCGCTTGGTGAATTTTTCCACTCATTTCCAAATATTCAATGATTTTTCCACTGCGAATTTCACACGTTTGTGTGATCACTAGCGAGTGACTCCATTAAAGTTTCTGCGCGGCCAGTTCCGCAGTTCTTTGAATTAGTCTTCTCGGTTGTTCCGCGATTTTTTTTTAATTTTTGCTATCAATTCTGTGTTTTCCTTTTTTTTGTAACATTTTTCTTTCAGTGTATGTGGAGTTTCTCGTGGTTACCTCGGAAATATTCATTTCAAAAGCAGTAACCACAGGTTGCGATGTCGTAAAAATGTGGTGGATGAGATTTCTTAGTCTAATTCATTTTGGAATTAATTTGATTCTTGGTTTTGGCTAATTGCGGTCGGTCCTCAGTTAAAATCCACGTTAACTATTACGAAAGGAGCTAAGTTAAATTTTCTTTCTTCACTTGAGTTTTAACATTCTACGCCATAATCTGTTTTTTTAAACCTGCAATCGCTGTATGCTTGCGTAGTTTCTTGGTAGATATTAATATTAAATGAACCTCCTGACAGCAGAAGCAGGAAGTTAACATCACTTGTAAATTATAGTTCGCTATTTTTGCAATAACTATTCGCATTACATATTACAAGATAATCAATCATTAACAAAATCGTTTTATAGTACCCAATATTTATCTACTGAAGATCATCAATTAAGTTGGAAAACACTAAGGGTATTGGGAGAAATTTACTTGCGAAGCTTTCGACTAAATCCATGTTTTTTTCTTATCGAGAGGATCTGTGTTTATTTATATCCATCTGACAAATGGTTTAAGTATTCATCCGTGGAATATGGCGAGGGAATATACTCGGAGGAACTTTCATATCCCATAAAATGGAATAGCTCTTTTCCCTGGGTAGTATAGTGACCATAATCATATTCTCTCCTTCCTGTTTTATCTCCCCTAGTGCATGGTGTCCTTCATTAATCCCTAGGTATGTCATCCCTGCAATATTTCCGTCTCCCTTTTGTTCCTATGATTTATTTCGCTGCATCGCTGTCTTTTTTCATGTAGCCCTCTCGTTTTGGTGAAGTAATCGTCACCCTACCGCTACCCTACTTTTCATATTCCAACAAAGAATCTCAATTTGAGACCAGTTAGGATTTTCATCCTGCAATCTCCCCATCACTTTATTACACTTTTCTGAATTACACAGCGTGTGGCTCATTAAAATCGTTAAGAATGGAGCTTTCAATGGAGCATAGGCTATAAAATTCCGCTCTCAAAAAGCAAATGCTTTTAACTTCAACGCAAATGCGGGAGGTGAAACTGGTGTTTGGTAACGATGGAATGAATTAGTTAAAACCAGTAATAAAATTTGTCATGGGGAAGTGCTCAGTTGAGGGATTTTGTCTGAGGAATACGATGATTCTTGACCATTAGTGAGGCCTAAAAACCGATGTGACCTTCCAGCCGAGTGATAAATATGATGTGGCCATTTGGAGCGTTGGTATTGCGATCTTCTTTAAGCATAAAACAAAGAGTTTTCTGATGTTATTTTTCTTCAATTTTACGTCGCAAAACTTGAGGCAAAAATTAATTTTTCTCTGTTATTTGTTACTCACACCAAAAACACTAAAACATAGTCTTTTTTTAAATCTCTTTTGAATGCCCTAGAAGGGCACACTTCCTTGAAGTAACGTAAAAGGCACACTGGGGTCCAGCAGACCCTATGAAAGTTATTATTTTTTATTTCGGATATTTACTTTTTTTTTCTAGTGAATGTAGTATACATCAATATTCTGGAGCCTTTACAATATTAATGCTTTGAAATAATTTTATTTAAAGATATGAAACTTGAATTTATAAAATACTTTTTTGCAATGAAGTATTAGAAAATATCGTAGAAATTGTTGAAATCGAATTTTATTTACTGACGCTAATTTTTTAAACATGCCGGGATGTACTTTTAACAGTTTACGCACAAAATAAGAAGGTTTAGTTTAAAAAATGCAACGAAATCCATTCATAAAAAAACTTTTATTACAACATTTGAAGTAAGCGATAAATTTCAGTCCAATTTTTGTGCAGTTGCATTAAAGTTCTCCTGTTCCAGTTAAAATGGTATAAAATACGTATGTTGTGTAGTGAAATTCATAAAAATGGCCAAATTAATTTTTTAACACTGCATATAGTTAATCATTAACTTCAGTACAGGTAGTACACAGGGTACTCCTGTGCTCATCGCAAATGAGAGAGCTGCATGATGAGCATAGGAGTAAAGTTTTTCTATCTCTTTCCCTGTAGGGCAAAAGCTGCATCGAATCTTCCTTTGTAGAGGTTCTCGTTGTTGCACTAGGGGGTCTTCAATGTGTAAAATTTCCTGAATTGAGAGCCTTATTGATGCACGCAACGTTGTCTTCAAAAATATTCTACGGCTCATCTTTTCATTATTCTCATTATAGCAATAGAGAACGATTGCGTTTACACCAGCCTGGTCCAGCATTCCGTAGAAAACTCACATAGGCCAACGAAGGGTTTTTCTTGCTGTGGTGTATTCATGGCAGAGTTGATCAAATATGTCAGTCCCTCCTTTATTTGAATTGCACATAGTGATGATTTCAGGCTTTCCACTATCTTAATCGATGGCCCCATCCAAATTGAGAGATGACAGTAAAAGAGCAATTTTATTTATTTTAGGTGCGTACGACACAAGGGTAATATCAGGGTCGAAAGCAAATCGTGAAGACTCTTTAGCTGCACTACTCTTTGGAAATTGACGCTTATTTTTGCGAATAGTCCCCAAGATCGTGATTGAAAAATTCTTCAGCATCTTTTCCACAAGCTCCACATAAGTGAACCAGTTGTCACACGTAATATTTATATTTTTGCCATGGAATTGGTGATAACAATGCCTTGACATAGTATGTCAGAACTGTTTCACCTAAGTCAGGAACTATTTTTCCTTTGTATGGGGAAGTACCTATTGACCTTTAAAAATACTCTCTCATTATTCAACATAACAATTTTTTTGCTGTAATTTCCTTTCATGTATATGCGAAATGAGCAATGGCCCCGGAACCCAAGAATCTGTTCATCGACCGTGCAATATTCATGTTGTGTGTAATATTTCTTGCATTTCTCTACAAAGCCATCCCAAATTTCACGAATTTGTGAATACTTATCAACTCTCCTTCGCTGCTATCTCGTGTTTTTATCATCATAACGCTGTGTTGATGTCAGGAACAAGAATCGCTTCAGAGCCATTGTACATCTGTGCAGAGTAGATCCAAACTCAGTAGACCATAGTTCATAGAGATTAGTGTTGTACGTCTTCTGTACCCCTGAAAAATAAGACTCAAAAAATGCCTCCATTTCCTCAATTTGTAAATCACCGTGATATGACTGGGGTACTGCAATTTCCAAACGCTGCCGTTGTATTTCCTCATTTGTGTGCAGTAGTATTTTATTACGTAGCGCGTCATCAAACATTAACTGCCAAGCTTTCTTGGGAGTCACGTGCTGCTCTTTTTGGCCCAGGAACTTCCGAAACCAAGTTGCGTTGTCTAATTCTCGCTTTTTAATAGACACCGATTTTAAATTTCACAGACAACCTCCAAAAGATGAAGAATATCTAAGGCTGCAGAAAACCTGCAAACAACGATGATACTGCTACTTTAAATACTCTCCCCGTGAAATTAATTCGTAAACATTCTATAACTATGTTTCTACTTTGAAGACAATAATATACAAATGGATCAATCACAAAAAAGTAATTGATGATTCTACAAATCCCAATATGATTAAAATGCATAGTATGTCTTAAATAAAGTAATTGTTTAAATAAAAATATATTCAATACATAAATAGTTAAAAATAAAAGAGCCATCAAGATGCAATTTTTACACAATGACCAAAAAACTTCCTTGAAAGGCACACTGGGGTCCAGACCATTTTTACTATCTTATAATGTTGCACCTAGACGGTTAATGGCTGTGCCAGTGTGCCACACGCAAGGATCATTTCTTAAAATGTTAAAAAATATTTAGATTGAGGTGATATACCGATTTTTCACGTTTTGAAAAAGTTAAAGCAAAAAAAAAAATTGCTGGGTTCCACTGGACCTAAGTGTGCCCTTATAGGGTTAAATCGTGCAGATTATGACGACGCTGTTTCCATTTATTGCATTTTTCTTCATTTAGTGTAAATTAATATTTCATATTTGAATTAAGTCAATCCAAGATTTACTTGTCCAACGCCCTACCCGTGTTAACATACTCCTATACGCTGTCGAAATCCCGTCAGTTATTTTAGCACTTTATAGCAAGAAAATTATTATATGTCATATTCCAGATAGGACGAAAATATAATCGTGTATGTGTGACGTATTTGAATGAGTCTTTCTTCGGAAATTGTGGGAATAAATAAAGCGTTGTTGAACATGTAATTATTTTTATTCTATTTTCCTAGATCTTTTATTTACTGAGAATGGAAAATGCGTCTGTAAAATCGATCTTTTGATGATTTTATGAGATCAATTTGTTAAAATGATCCTTATTTCAGCGTAGCTGAGTTATAATTAAAACCATTTCCACGTAAATGTTTAGCGTTGTTTTTACAGCATCCAATTGTTCTCAAAATTATTTTAAAACCTCAGTATTTTAACCTTTCTTCATGTAATTTTATATCTCAGATAAGGGAAGAAGTAACTTAAACGGAACTTTCGTTCATAGCCTCATTGTAACCTCATTCATAGTAACCTCATGAATTTAATTATGACTCAAATGTTCAGTTGCCAAATTCTCCATTATTTCCGGGTATTAATTTTTCAATATATTAAATTACTCGTGTTTTTGCGAAGGCATTTCGTTTACTGACATAACGTCGCGCACACGTCTGGCAGTGGAACATCCAGAAAACATTCCCTCATAAAATTATCAGTTTAGTTTTTATTGCAATTGTTTCTGCTGTTACAACTGCAAGATGAAAGCCTTCAGTACTGATTTATGAAGTTGTAGAATCCATTTTTCGGCTTATTGTTCATCGTAGTATGCATAAAAATATGTGAGGTGTGGTATAGGCATCGCAAAGCATGACGCTGACGGGAGAGTATGGCGTCAAAGAGGCTAAACAAAGGGCAGCTGAGTGGGCAGAGTAAGTTAAGGTCTAACCGAGGTGACCTCTCTTGGCTTCCTAGGTCCCTTGCCTCCTTTTTTCCACCGTTTTAGCATGATTTCCTTCCCCCTGGTAACCGACCTACGGAGACAAGTGCTATGTTGACCGTGCAGAAGAGTCATGAGCAAAGAGTAGTGGTGAAGACGCCGCTGAATATTTCCTGACCCTCATCCGAAACTGTCATCGTTTTTCTCCAGAGTGATTGAAATGATCCATTAGTGATGAAGTAGCCTAATTGGGAATACAATATCGTTCGTAATGACTAGCATTTAGTCCTCTGATATCTATTTTTAATTGGTATCAGGGGTAGTGTGCAGTATTTTTATCGTATTTACCGTTTGTTTTTTGCTATTAGGGAAATACTGTATTTTCATTCCTGCCGAGTAGATCGATCTCCTTTTACACCATAGTAGGTTCTTGGGTGGCTATTCTGTAACCTTTTAAATACGTATATAATATTAGATTCGGTTGCTAACTTATTGAAAATCCGCGTCGAAAAAAATAGAAAAATATTTGGGAGTTAAAGTATTTCGCTCAGCTGTGGCATAGATCTCTGCTTTTATCATAGAAACGGTGGAAAAGAAGTTGCTTAATAACCTCCCTTGGTTTAAAAATTTTGTTTACATTCTTCACCTATTTCGGAAAATTAAGGCATTTTATTTTTCTCTTTAGTGTTTGGCATGAACATTTAAAATCCCACAAAATATTTTCAAATTACCTTCTTTAATCTTCGCGATTGAACATAACAGCTTCGAATAAAATTTATTGTCATCGACAGAATCATCGTGATGATTGGTAGTAAATAAATTTGGTATGTATAATCAATGAAATCCTGCAGACTATATCGGAATGGAGCTTAATGTTACCTAAATTGAAGGAATGGAGCTCCGCTGAAAGAACGGAGATAACCTACGTCTACATCTACATACTACCCCGCGAGCCGCCGCATGGACGTGTGGCAGGGGGTGTTAGGACAGCAGCCGTGTAAAGGCCTTTTTACACGGGTCACGAAATTGTACAATTTCAAACTGCATGTTTTTCTCAATCGGGCGTGCAATCATTTTCGAATTAGAGCAGGGGCTATTTTGCCATCTCGCGTTCATGCATGCGCACATGCGTTATTGCATTTCACGGCTTTACACGATGCATTTTGAATTCTCGTTCGTACGTACATCAGATTGTGCAATTTTGTGCCCCGTGTAAAACGGGCTTAAAGGCGAATGGTACAGAGAGGTGAAAAAGAGAAGAGTATTTCGCGAGTGTTTTGAGTGGATGTCAGTTTTTATTATGGTCACTTTTTGTGCGTGGAGAGAACGAATTTTTGTATCTGTCTCTTAGTCAATATATTTCGTATTTCCTCTTTCCTTACAGACGAGGAGATTTTTTGCGGCGTCAAATGATTTTCTCTGTGTCACACTGAAACACACTTCTAAATTTATCAAGCAATCTAAGCCTAGTGTGTAGCCACCAAGTCTCTACCGGTTTCCAATCTAATCTTTCTAAAAGCTGCGAAACACACTTTGTCCACTCGTAGCAGTTTTTGATGAAGCGCGCTGATTTCCTTTGTATTTTATGTTTTTTTCGAATTAAATCATTCTGTCCAAATGAACTCAAAGGCTCGCGGCGGAATCGAGGTGTGGCTCAACTAGAGCGAAGCAGCACCTTTATTTCTCTTTTTCACCTGAGAACCTTCCTACTATACGCTTGGTAAATCCTAGTTTCATTAAGGTTGTGTCACATGTGTTTATTATGTGTGTTCTCCACGATAGGTCTGAAGTTAAGATGATTCCCAGATATTTTACTTCGTCTGACGATTTTATGTTTACTCCACCGTTTATATTTATGTTTTATTTTTTATGTTTATATCGTTAGTGAGATGACTTCCGCAAGAAGTGTACTGCAGTGCATTTACTAAGATTTAGTTCCAGCCCCCACTCCTGGCACCATGAGCTAACGCTGCTGAGGTCCGAGGATATCAGTTCCACTGAAATCTTCCTGGACGAAAAGAAATCATTGCTTATTATACTGGTTAATGCAAACTGAACTTTAGGATACTCGATGAGTTGAATGTAATCATGAAAGAGATAAATCTATTAGGAAAATGCTTGTTTGCACATTTCTTGCTGGTATGGAATTATTATATCTTAAACTTTTGGATAGTTTAGGAGAGTTAAACTATTCTTCTTCTGAATCATGTGGTGAAACATAGTTATTATCGTTCACAGTCGATTAAATAAAACTTTTCTACTGATTTAGCTTGTTTTTTTGTAATCCTCATTTTGAGGTACTTAAAGGAGATAACGTTTTCTTCCTTTGGCGATATTACATAAGTTTTAGATGTCGATATATGACAGAAATAAGATGAGAATAGTTTTTTATACAATGAAAAGTATCAGCAATATCATTCTCAGTGCATTTTCACAAGCCGGATCAAGACTTTCAACCAGAATTTCGTGGATTGTTGGAATTTTCGTACTGTTAACCATTTTCTCGTACTCAGTGGAATTTTCCCGCCGTACTGTAGAATTTCTTCTGATGTGAAGTCACTCGATTATAGGAAAGTAGCTTTTGTTTGGGATTTCATTGATTATATCCCGAATATGCGAGAGTGAAACCAAGCTTTTCCAAAAAAATAGAAAAAAAACTAAATAAAGGGATCATGTTATTTTGTAAAATTGGGAATGTCATTCTCAGCCTGTCCTTGGGGAATATTGGAGAACGCTCAATTCTGTCAAGCTATTGGCCTTCCTGTTATCCGGAGCTAATTCTTTCATGAACCGTTTTTCGCTTTTAGCATTACATAAAAAAGTGGATATAACATGGTAAATGTGAAGGGAAATGAGAAATGTAACTTGGACTATGCATAATACGTGACGAGAGAGTAGTACTGATTGCAGTTAATCTTTATAAATGGGAAAGAACATCATCAAGAAAGAATATAAGTTTCGCCTTTATTTACATTGATGGTTACTACATTCTGTGTTTAACTATTACAGCCTACGCTGCAAGTTTTCTAATATTTTTTGTGGGTAACGTTAAGCATGCTATGTTTCAAAAAAGGGAAGAAGAATACGGAGCTGACTTAATTACTCTTTTGGAAAGTCGATGTTTCAAACTGGATTGACTATTGGGAAAGTGATTTTGAAACTCACCTAGTTGCCTTCTTACTACTAATGCATAGTTGCTTCAATATTAATTAATAAGTGCGATATCAGCTTTAACTTCTTGGATAATTCATTACGAAATCAAAGAGATTCAATACATTTTTCTGGACTATTCCAATTAGATTGTGTAGTCAATAACAGCTTCTAAAAGAAGATTCGCATTAATAAAGGTCCACGTAGTCCTAATTGTCTTCCTTACGACAAGGTTTTTACAAGAACAATAGGATTACAAAATACTATCCATAACTGTAGTGGCACGACCTCGCAATTTATACTGGAGCGAAATAACCAACGGCACGAAAGGCCTCTACCCTTACACAAATAATATGATGAAAGCATCCTTGTCCATGTATTATTGATTTCATGTCTCATGACTTTGTCTAAATTTGAAAGAGGGTTTTCGGAAACTTTTCCTCGTATTTTTACAGCAAGTAACGTGATATGAGCTGACATTCAGGTGGCGGAAATTGAATTACTGCCCTCCGCCTTGTTTTATTGGATCTCACGGAACATCGGTGAAATACTAGCTGAGCCTCTCCCCTTACCGTCCGCACAGCTCAAGTCTTTGAAAGTTTCTTTCCGTCCCAAAGCCCTCTTGTTTTTTTTCTTCGGCTCCAGGGATGGAGAGGGTACACTCAAATCGCAGTTCATTAGTTAATTGTCCTTTCGACGTGTGGAAATTGAGTTTTTCTTATTCGTTCAATTGATTAAGTTTACAGCAGGGAGATCCTTTTCCGCGAAATAATAAACACCCCGTGGGACGGAGACCTGCCGCCGCCTCGGTCAGAGACCCCCCCTCCACTGTTCTCTGTCGTCCCATCGCTCTCTCGCTTGGCTTTTCGGGCTCTTCTCTCTCTTTCTTCCTCTCTCCGCTGTTTCATTTATTGCATTCTAGTCCCACCTGCGTTCTTTTATTCTTTTCAATGCATGGGAGCGGATGGGTTATGGAATACGTTGTGGATAGCGTTAAGAAATATCTTTTCACTTAATGAATTAGTTCAAACAAAGTGTCGCTGGATACCTTCGCTTTTTTAATACAAATAATAATTTGGACGCTTAATTTAATACCTCGTATATTTTGTTTTTTCAATTCTCCTTCTTCAAGATTTTAAGCGGTGAGGTCGGGTATATTGCTATCTAGCGAGTGAATCGATTGGCTACAATCCTAGCGATTGATGTTAGTGCCATGAACGCGGATGTAATAATGATTTACCAGGTTTTTTTGTATTATCATACTTAAGAAATTTGTTGGAATCATAAATTAAATTATATTTATGGAACCTTTGGTACCTTTTAACATGTACCTAAACAACCATGTAAAATATAGTTGAATGTCCGTCCAAAATACGAACCTGCGTTCCTGATTTTTCGTATTTCTACAGTGCATCTTAGTTAAGTGCTATTTTTCACTAAGAGTTTTGAGAAAATTGATGGTGGAATGTAATATTTTGAAGGTAGTCAAATGTTTATGAACAATACTACCTTTTTAAATAATAGAATAAATGTTATCATCAGCAACAGTCATGTATTCAAAAATTTATTCGCTGCGGCCCTCCAATGCCATTCACTTGTTAGCTTCACGTCTTCATTTTAAGGACTCTCATAATGCACTTAATTTACTCCATGTATACTTCACATACTGATATACTCTCCATCAACCATTTTGTTTTCAAAATGGCTACTGTGTAAAGGAATAACAACACAAGGAATATCTAATATTGTGGAAGAATTACTAATTATTGCTCTTTGTACGATGCTGTAAAAAGACACTACACGCCTCTCCTTGGCTGTATATTGGTAAAATGTAATTGGGAAGTCTGAAAAAATGATATTGTACATCATCATGCACTTTGACTCTCCAGCTCATATTTGGGACACTCTAGAGAAAGAGATGATGAAAGAATGATGTGAAGTTCTGAAAATATCCGCGAAGTTCGTGAACCGTGACGGGAAATGGCAAAGTGATACTGAGTTATTGGATCGTCTAGGACCCCCTCCTCGCCCCTTGGGAACTGGGAACGCTCCCCCGCCCCAAACTCAGACAAAACAAGTGAGATGAAGACACTGAGAAATGTACGGGGGACCCGAGTTAAATTCTAATACCGATGAGGTTATGACTTCTAGAAACGTGCATGGGCCCAGAGTTTCAATATCATGATAAGATTATTCAGCCCTCTTATCACATTGGTAGATTGGAACGCCCTGATAATAAAGCAGGTGAGGTAGATTCTTGGACGGATAATTTATTAACTATTACTATTTTCCACGTAATATTCATTATAATAACAATAATTGAAAATAACTAATATTTAAATGCTATTATATGTGAAACAACCTCTTTTGACATAGATAGCCTTTTAATAAATTGATACGATAAGGGGGTACCTACGGCTGGCGGCAACGCAACAAAATTATGTGAACATAACTTATTAAAACACAGAAATTATGATATAAATCCAAACGAGCATTTGTAAGAAGAAATTTGAAAGAGTTTAATGTGGGACTATCTTGAATTTTTTGACGCCTCCATCCTAAATAAAATAGCCTCAAATTACTGTTATAAATTAATGTAGCCCGACTAAGCATATTCCGAAGAGTTATTATATCTGTTCTGTTGGAATAATATAGATAGTTAAGACAGTTCTAAGGATTTAAATAAAACAAAACCTAAGTTGGAAAGCTGAAAATATCTCAGATTTAAGTTATCTCTGTTTTTTACGTTCTGAAATATTGAAACATTTATGCATTTCGGGGAAAATGCCTCATGCCTCCCAAAGTAAGAAAGTGAATGCCTACAGAAAGAGTGAAGAGAATGGTGTAAGAACATCCAATTGAGAATGTATGAAGCCTAGAATGCATTCATGGAACCCTACATAAAATTTACCATGCGATAAAAACTCAAATCGACAGCCGAATAAGGTCCTACCACAATTAATTATTCATTTCAATCCATGCACATCCCCAAATTACCAGAACATGTTCAAGCACCTATGGCAGTGTCGCGACCGCGGCGTGTTGGTAATTTTTTTCATTCAATGAATCATAAAAGTGGTGTGTTTCCCTAAACCCCCTGCCATACGCAACCCAAAGGGGCGGAGTAGTCGTAGAACTAAGTTAAAGTATCCCTGCTTCCCCGTCCATCTCACCTCATACGTTCTTCCTTTCATTCTTTTCCTTGTATCTCCCTTTTGCCATTCGTTAAGCACCCCTCCTTTTTTGGGCCTCCCCTATCCAAGTTTTCTCCCTTATCTCTCTTCGTTTGCTCATCCCATTTCACGCCACTCCCCACCCCCCAGGCCAACCGCAGCCCCTTCCTTTCCCCCAGACACACATACCAAAAACGCCCCCACGTCTCCGCAAACCCTCTATCCCCTCATGACCATTTTAGCTTCCCCACCATCACCCCTCCTCCACCCCCCATTCCCCAGGTTCCCTCCGACCTATGATGCTGAGTGCCGAGCGGGGAGAAGGCTTGGTGGTCGGGGCGGCGAGATTCTCTTTGACGCGACCGCTGGACCTTTATCAATTAGGGACTGCCCCTGTTAAAAGTTGCGGGTAGAGAGGTTGACGCACCCTCTTTGAGGTCAGCGTTAAAAATTTTACCAGTTGTTTCGCATATTAATGAACTTCCGTGGCGAAGTGTTTTTTTTAACACCCTTCTAACTAGTGCTATTATTTTTTTTAGAAGAGGTTTTTTCGAGATTCGTGCAGAAGCGTCCACTTAATTTTCTGGAGCACTTGAGAGGATTATTGGTGCGTAATGAGCCATTTAATAGGGGACTGTGATAATAGTTTTAAATCTGTTGTTGAGCGTGAAGCATGTTAATCACCCCTGCACTTATTGAATGATGGTTCTCTGTATAACAGCGTTTCATTTATACATGTGATCGTCTCGTGTTCTTATCAAATCAATGTGCTGTAGCAATTTTGGACGATGTGCTCTTTAATGTGGTAGTGGAGTTTTCACGTTAAGCCAAAAAGACGATTAATTCATGCTTGGGGAAATGGTCCTGCCAGAAGCGTATATCAATATTATAACATTGTGGCGAAGTACCTTCTCCGAGTACGGCTTTGCCGTCCCGTTGCATATGCTAGTCTTGTAAAGCGTGGGAACAACTAGTCATGTCATAACTCTTTAAAATGTTAGTTGTCATGGAGTAAGGTTAAAAACTGGATTAAGTTGTATTTAAATGTGCGAGAAGAAAAATTGTGCGTTGTAAGGGGTGAAATTGAATAGGATGGAAGGAAGATTCATAACTTTGGTTGAATGATAACGATGTTATTAGTTTACCCCTATTCAACGATAATTTTGAGAAAATTCTTTGCGTATGAAATAGAAGAAGATAATTGAAACGAATTAATTTGTCTAAAACTGAGTGAATATAATGTATTGCCAGGATATTAAAACCACGGGCAATATGCATCGAAATGTTTATCTTCTTGTTATTAACAAATGATGTCCCACCGAAACAGTTCATTTATTCAGATCATATGTGATCTGAAAAAATAACCGTGATGGACCTGTCCCAAAACGAAAGCGACCTAAATTTTTGTTGAACCTTTTTATGCGTCAACCAAATGTTTTTATTGTGCCTGTGGTGTATTTTAGTGTTAGCCAAATTATTACAGCTAAGCCAAACAAAAACTCTCCAATTTGTCCGAGAAATGAATGACTTCCAAGGGTACTTCAATCAATGAATTATTCCGTAAAAGTAATGTTACGATGGAATTTGAAGTATTTTTCTTTCAATTTCATTTATTTCTATGGAATTGCAACGATCACGAAGAAGTAATGTTGTATATCAGAAAAGAATCTCATCACGCATGAGGACTAAAGATGCAAGCATCGATTTTCCAATGACACACTCTTTTGATTCGCATAATTCCTCTCAGTAAAAAAAAATATTTATGTTTTATGGGTTCATTTAAAGAATGCTTATAAAAATGATGACAATTATTATGTCTACTAAGCGTAAATGAACTGGATCGTAAAATAGTATATCCAAAGGTTTTAACTTAGGAAATTACAAAAATTGCCCAGAGTAAATGGGATAATTCTGTAGGAAAATAACAGCGGATACGTTTATTTTAATCAAGCGTCAGGAACTAAAGATGTCTTAAAAGGTGGTGGTTCAATAATAATTACTTTTATTTAAGATAGCTGGTGTTATATATAGACTTAAGTAGTTACCATGCGTTTTCATCTCCAGTTTTTGAATTATAGAATGTTTCAAACAAATTATTGGCGTAAAATAATTTAACGGCTCTTTGTTCCTTTTGCGTAGTGTCATTGTATTAGGTAGACAGCTGGGGCAAATTGGAGACCACCAAAATATCCCACAGCTTAAATTGCTTCCATTTGCAACACAGGCGTTGAGTTTGAAAGTGTATCGTTCGTGAGCGTCGTAAATTATACGTGAAATAATGTTCCCTTGTTAAATTTATTTGTTACTGAGACACCCTGCAAGATTTCCCTTACCACGCGAATGTTTCATTGTTGGAAAAATATGACCATTTTCATATTGAAAAACATAGAGAGAGAGAGATAAAAGTGCAAACATTAATTTAAGTGCTTGCTACGCGTCTTAATGAAGGGTGCCTAAGTCGCCGTAGAGTGTCAAGTGAAACGACTCTGGTCGTTCTCCGCTCCGCTTCAAGGTGTGCTGTTGTTGCTCAATCTTCCGTGGAAAATGTTTTTTCGCCCGTTTATCGGCGGGTGACAAGTGAGTGAGTGGCGGACAGCGCACTCAGCGAATGCGAATCGGGATTAACGGGGTGGAAGACGGCGGGGATATCAGTCATACGCGCCCGCGCGCGGGAGTGTGGTGTCTTTTATTTAATAAGAGACACCCAGCGTTCATTCCGCCGGAAGAGAACGATGGGAGAAGGGAGGAAGACTAGTGGTAAGTGAAGAGATTAAGGGGTGGGAGGAGTAGGAGTGAATGGGAAGGATGGAGAGATACGGCAGAGAGCTCGAAAGGAAGGTCATAAGGAATGGAGTGAGGCAATAGAGATAAGGTGAAGAGTGCGGGTTGGCCTCGAATATTGCTAGCATTATTCGCTTTAGGGTGGAGATTAGTACTTAGTGCTTTTCAGTTGAGAGACTGCGAATCCCTACTGCCCTTATCGCAGGTCGATTCTCTCCCTCTCTGGAATACCCGATGCGATATAATTTCTGGAATGGGGTGGAGTTTGAAATTTATAAAAATCTGAGATGATTTATTAAACGAGTTTATATAGAAATATTAAATTTTTGATCACAAAATATTTTTATGATTGACTCAACTGAACTGAACTTTTCCACTGAATATTCGTACGTGTATAATGTCTGTGCAAGGAATAATTATAAAGTTTCAGGGGAGGATGTTAAAATATGAATTGATAGATAGTATTTCAAGCATATAATTACGCTGTAATATATTTCATTAAGCGCAGGGTTCGGCCGTGCCGAATTTTGGAGGATGCTTTTGGTGGAAATGCTTTTGTATTGACGTATGACCATGCATACAAAGATTTTTCTTTTGACGAGGACGATACAGCACTTGAGTGGCAGAAACTTAACTGGCATGCATTCTTTTTCCCTTGCTTGACTCGAGGATCTAATATGAGAGGTGGATTGATGATAGAGTGATGATAAGAGAAGGAATAAACAGCATAAATATTTGTCTAAGATTCACTCATTTATTATCAATGCTGATATATTTTCGGCCCTAATTTTAGAATGATGTTTTGAAATAGCTGTCGAACTAATAAGGCATACGTAATAAATTGGTGTAACCAGTAGCGTATCTAAATTTTGGCTCTGGAGGGGTGGTCCATAATATTGGTGACTGGTGAAGTACTGGGGGCGCTTGGAAGTCTGGGCCCGCCCTAATGTAGGCCCTCCCTCAGAAAAGTTTGAATATTATAACAAAACTGCATTTTCTAGCCCATTTGAAAGTATTTATAGATTTTTAATTTGTTATTCTTTTTATATGATAATGTTGGTACCATAATAAATTTGTGTTTGGGGCGAGGGGTCCGTTCCCTTTCGTCCCCCCGTAAATTCGCCCTTTGGTGTAACGATCTACAAGTAACAGGGAAATAAGGAAAGGAGGGATCTAACGAAACTTAAATTAGGTTCTTGATTTTTCAGCGACAGTGACTGGCTTTGTCTAAATGATACAAAGTCTGAATCATAATTTTACGATCATTCTCTTTGAGCTTAGGGCGTTCAAAGTAAAAGAAAGTTGTTTAATCATGAGACGAAATTTTAAAAAAAACTATTAATGGAAAAACGAACTTTAGATTTCATGGTAAAATCAAGATGATTTAAAATTGAAGAAGCGTGTTTATATTATGTAAATATCCGAACTCTTTGAGGACAATGGTTTCAAAATATCTTCTCCTTGTTAAAAAATGCAGGTTCCTGGAAAGTGAGTGCCCAAATTGCATATTTGCTCCGTCTCTTGTTCTATAAGTATTTAACAACAGCAATAAATTTAGTATTTTTTATAAGAGCCCGTGATTATGAAAAATTGGTTTATTATTCACCTATGACCAATTTCTACCTTCAAAGTTAGTATTCTGACTTTTGTTAACTGTTGCTCTAAGTTTTCCAGCGAGAATTGACATCTTATCTGTAAGAGTTGATATCTCAAAGGTACATAATTTTCATTCTATGGCGTGGAGAATTCATGTCAGAAGTTATCTTATGAGCCTTAACCCTGAGGTTATATTCGTAGTCCTGTAGTTAATATCTATTTCATGTACCTATTTGCATGATCTTTGCGACCTTAATTCAGAAATGCCGTGGAACCAACTTGGTATTATGCATATTCATAAATACATGTAAACTTAAATATTTAACTAAACACTTACTTAATACTTTACTTAGCCTTTAATTTAACGCTGGTAAGCATTTTCGACTTTGATTTAAACAAGCAGAAACTGCTGGATAACTAAATGCTTAAGTACATCGTACTAAACCGACGCTACCGCTGCTTTTGATTCTATAAAATTGATACAGCAGAGATTGTCCGTAATCTTAATTGATATGTCGATAGTTGCACGATAGTTTTATAATATTTATATCATGATAGTAATTTGAGAAATCATTTATCGTTAGAGTAGCAGTAGATCCTGAATTTTCGGAGAGAATACGACTATTTTACCTTATATGTCTATTCAGGTACTACTCTTGCAGACTGTGTCACTTACAATTAGAAGTTTTTTTTAATGATGGCTACCTTGGCCTTTTAATGATTACCTATTCAACTAATGAAGAAAACCAATTATTGCCTTCATTAAAATCAAGGGCCTTTTCGGAATAATGATCTCCTTGAGAATTAAAATTTAATCGATGTATTGCAATTTCCTAGAATTAATGAAATTTCCAAGAATTCGTTGCTATGCATCTACTTTCAAAGCTTACAACGCTACTGCCAATTAGTAGTCTAACAGTTGAAAACTCCACTGACAGCCGTATAATTTAAAACCACCTGAAAAAATTGTAAATGAGTTTTTCCCAACCGGATGATACCTTTCCCTGGATTGCGGTCCTAATCTAATAAGAAACGAGGTCAACAAGTTTACGACCACTAGTGTCAAGGAAACGTTTATATAGTTGATTTGGATGCTGATGGTGTAAACATTTAAATGACCATTTTTTTAGAGGCACTTTACGCACTAGAATCAGGATAGCGAGTTTGGAGACTCGTTTCCTCTTCATTGCCTTTAGATACATCTGAGACAGCGATGAGGAGTTAGCTTCTTAAGGCCTCAGTTAATGCCTCAGGTGGATTGGCGAGACTGAATGGCTGAATACGGTGGGAATGGTCATTTCGATGTATCGAGAAGGTGGTGCTTTTGCGGGACTCCATGAAAAAGCTGCGTGCCCTCCTAATTGACCACACTAAACGGAGGTGGACGATTAACTATCATTTGTGGGCGAATTGATTCCGGTTGTTCATTTGAATGTATTCCTCCTACAATATTGATTCTGGAATCGTATGGTGGCTATGGATGATGCTTTAAAGTACATTTTGTACCGCATTCCAAATCGGCCTTTTAAGCTTCTAATTAAGTCTGTTATTTATTTTACCTATTCCAGAGAAAACGTAGTTTTTAGTTCGCTGCCATGTGGCAGTTAACACTTTGATCACGAGCTTATTTAGAGGTAAATAAAAGGGGGTGTGATACTTTTTAACGCATGAAAGCGATGAATGCTGCGTTTTATAAATTATTTTGGTAAAGGTGAGCTTTCGTCCCGCCAGCGTTTTCACGAATTTCTCCCACTTACAATAGAGATATCGGATAGAGATACGAATATTAAATATTTTTCTTTAGGATACATGTATCTACAAAGCATCTTGCACATCACTCCTATATCAGTCAAGGGTATTATGTTGGCCTCTTTATTACCCACGAGTTCTGGCACAGGCGATGGCAGAAGGGCACTTGACTGCAGTAGAAGGAAAACAGGGACGCTATATGGTATGAGAGGCAGCGCCCGTCCAAGCCAGAGCGACGACAAGGGCGTGCCGTGCCCTCGAGGGCTCAGTTGCCTAGATACGCAAGTCCAGGATAAGCTGACGAGGACGCCGCCACGCGGAGAATCGAGGAAACTCATCCGAGGGTAAAGGTTACGAAAGGCAGTGAAGTGAACGCATCGCTGGGATAGTTTAAATCCTGACCAAGGAGAAATTTCCTAGACTATGATGGCTGTATAGTATCACCTCAAGCCAATTCAAATCAGTTATTTGAGGTGGAAAAATGAGGCGTTTGAGCAGATTCAAATTTTCTATAATTTTATATGATTTTTCTTTCACTTTCCGGTGCTACAAATTTATAAAATAACTGCACATATAATTTATCACTACTATAAGTCTTTACAAATTACTTTTACAATTAAGATAAAATAGAAACAAACATTTTTGCAATTCTGTCATCTAATATATTAATTAAGATTTATCCGCGAGGAGGGGAAATTTAAGCGTAGACCTAGGATTTTTCCTTGATCTACCGTTAGCCGCCTAGCATTTAAAATTCAAGGAACCGTTTAAAAAACAAACTTCAGAGAACAAATTTTGTTTTGTGAATCGGTCGCAAAGCTTATCGTATATTCCTTCTAATTAACATGAGAGAAAATTTAAATAACGCATTATTGAAACAGCTTCAACAAGTTTACAGTTAAAACTCATAAGAGTTCATGTCGGAAAAAATAATGGTAAAGGTGAGCTTTCGTCCCGCACGGTCAACATTTTTTTTTTAAAAAACCTAGGAAACTTACGATATTGAATGTGATACCTATGGGTAGAGGAAGGTTGCGCATTTGTAAAAATGTGAGAGTCATACCCGTGTGACTAGTAGTTTTTGAGATATAGACGTTTGAAAATGACCAATTTTTCGACTTTTTCGTCCGTTTTCGACGCCATATTTGGAGGTTTTCACGAGTTAAAGAAAAATGTAGCCCTACCTCTATTTACCGTTCGGCCATTCCGACATACTCGTATGGAGCTTTACTCGGCTTTGAGATTTACGTTACGTATTATCCTTTTATATAATTGAATGATTACTGGGCTATAAGGGCATAATAATTTGTATCTCCTTTTTTGTAGATTATCGGAAAATAAAATCCTCGCGTGAGCCTTATTGTTGTCGTTGATTTGCATAAAGCCACAAGCACGGAACATCATTTTATTGCAGTCAAGGACACCGCTGTGCGTATGGAGTTTATCGATTTTTATATCTTCCTCTCATGTATCACGTTCGTAGCTTTGACTTCCCAAGCGTGATCGAAGAAACAGATACAAATGGGCACTACATTTCGTATCACTTGAGCAGCGATCGATTTGGACAGAATTTGATTTAGATGGAATAGGATGGATGAAGGGGACATGCATATCGCGTAGCATGTGTTTGAATCGAGATTATCTTCTTCTCCTCGGGGACCGTGAGTGATTTATGTTTAGGTGAATTTTCGAATAATTATTATGCATCGGTAAAAAATACCATTAATTTGACCAGTAGAAGTTACAGCTCTTCTAGTTTCGAATTTCCCCGCGAGCATCGAGAAACTACACCAAAGCACTCGCTCTGCCGGTATGGTAAGCGACGTCATTTTCCATCATTCCCTGTTCTCGCCATATTCGCTCCCGTTCGCGACAATTAATTGTATACAAATACGCTGCAAACGTAATCGTTTAAAAAAACATGTTGCCACGCATATTATGACAGCTAGAGTTTTTAATATATATTCTGAAAATTAGCTCTTTAGCCCATTGCCGCTTGCCCTAAAACGACCTATTATTTGGGTATTCACCTGTTTAGGCTGGTTCTTGATGGATGATTGTAACTGTACTGTTACCTTGTGTTGTGTTGTTGTGCTAGGGGTGCGCTACTTCTCATATGATCTCTCCTTTAGTATGCAATTTCCTGCCTCTTTTCATAACACCCAAATTGAATTTGTGTCGCCTCTCTCTTCCTTTACAATCTTCCATCCTTGTCGTCCTAAGTATCCCATTCCCTGCATTAATTGCTCTATCTACCCGCTTTTCCGCCACTAAAGCGACTTTAAAAGACCAAGTACCCATAAGTACATTATACAAACTTTTTAAATCGATTTTCTTCTTATGCAAATTATATTTCAACTGATTAAAGGTCTGGTTCTTTCCCGATGAATCACCTCAGTTGATTCTTCAAAGGTTTCCCACCGGGTCAGGAGCTCAGGTACCGACGTTTTGATGACTAACTCTGCCATTTTATTCAGGATTTTAATGCCAGGACTAAAGTTTTTCGTTTTATATATCCTAGATTTGACCTCGCTGTTAAGATGTGCATTTTTCGCGCCAAAAAGTGAATTCCCCTCGTAGCTTTTTTTTGTTGATAACTGGCTTCCAAGCTGTGCAGAGCCCGTATCCCGCGCCTCTCTTCAAGTTCCTATTCTTTAGCCGAATCTCTATGTCCTCCTCGATCAATCGGTCCCAGTATCCGTGGGTTCTGCCAATCAGCCAGTCGTCAAAGGCTATGCTATTATTACGGGAAAGGCACTGCTTCAGAACAGCTGATTTTTCGCGGTAGCTGAAATTGATGTGATGCATATGTGATGCTGTTAATTGATTCTTGCTTCAATTGTGCGAGGCGGAGGTGAAGCAATTTTAGGCTCCTTGAAACGCCGTCCAGGGGGTCAATTGTCGAAACGTGGTCGTAAATATAGCATGCGGAAATAAATAAGTATCGCACAGTTTCGTTTAAGTATCGCCACTACTTGATATTTTTCATGCAATGATTATCACCTGTGGACATAAAGACAAAAAAATAATGAATCAACGAATCCATGCAATAATATTGTTATTTTCGCATTCGATAATTATCACGACATTCAATAATTGACCTCACAGTGCGCTATTTTTGTGATGATTTTGATCCCGGACCGATACAGTTCTCTCTCTGTTCATGAGTCTTGTTGCATGTGAGGTGACTCGTGTGGACTTCCGCAAACCTGGGTATGAAGCATATGGGAACGTCTATGCCCATGACCCCCTGACCGGGTGGGAAACCCGTGAAGAATTCATTTTATTTCAACTGTCCACGAGCTTACTAAGTCCAACTGTAATATTCCACTATTTTGAGTTCTTATAAAGTGGGAGATTAATTATTTTATTTACAAGTTATTTTCATAATTTCAGTGAATTTCAATTGTGTTGTTTTCAAGCAGTCTGTAGAAAAACACCTACAAGTAATTGGCAATTTTAATTTTTGAGGAAAATGTTTTTATAAGGCGAATAGCGAGTCTATATACTTTTAGAAACTGTTGCTTAGGAATTTTTATGGCATGAAAATACATTTGTGGATGAGCAATTATTCTCTCCAAGGTCAGGAGAAGTAAGGGGGGAAACAGCTCTCCTCTGCCTACCTCTCTTCACGTGAAGAGGTATCCAAAGACGAAGTTGAAGAGCACTTTAATCCTTCCTCGCTAGTTCCACTCCCTCCTCAAGAAATCGGACATTTGGTGAATGCGTCTTTCAATCCCTTACCGTCTCTCTCGAGAGTGCAGAGTGGCGACCAGATTTACCCTCAGATGGTTCTGCTGGGTGGAACTCATTCCCCCCACTGCGTTCATTGTTGACGTTGCCTTTCCGTCTCCATGGCAACATTTTGAAATTTCCTCTCCCAACTCTATGCCACTACTCCATATGCCGTTCTTTCTCAGCACGGAATGCATTTTGTCCTTGTGTTCTTTTAAATTTTATGAAAGAATGCTAAGTTTTTCTCCTGTTTACTTCGCCGTTATAAACTTTCTCGGTGAGTCACTGCTGTGAAAATAAAGTGGCTTTTTCTTCAGTCGCGTATGCTATGATATGGAGAGCGCGGAGTGTTAATGATAACCATAAAATGACTTCGCCAGTCATGTTTGGAGAATAGCTGAATAGACAAAAGCACTTTGCTACCCAAAACATTTGTAGCAAAGCTGTGTAAATTGTAGAAGTTTTTCGTTGCTAAGTTGAGTGAATTTAAAATTAACACGTGCGGCTCACCGTTCGTCATTAATGTCTTTTTAGTATTAAATATCCTTTTGTGTTGTGGGAATGTCCTTTTTTCGACCAGGTGCACAACTAGCTTGAAATATTCGTCGAATCGGTGGAATTTATCGAACCTATCCTTAATTTTACGTTATGTGATTTTTCAACTAGAGTCATATTGTGAAACTTGGTGTACCTACATTAAATATTGTTGGAGGATCCTGGTATTTTTACGAAATGTTTCGAAATATGAATCAAACTACCTAAGCCTTTTTCTTTACGAAGAGATGAAGTGGAACAAATCAAAGAATTTATGCAAATTACATTTTGCTGTCTTAGTTTTGCGTTGGTCAAAAGGGACACGTTAGTTACCGATGTCAATTATGTCCATTGAGTATAGCGAATTTCTACTGACCTTTTAGAGGATCCGTGAACATTTTGCCTTAACATCGTTTGTTAACTTGCATTCAACATTTGTCCAAATGGTTTGTTTATGACGTTAATTCAAATTTCGGCGGTTCAAATTCTCTGCTTAGTTTCGCAGGACTTTTGAGTATCCTTTTGGACTCTTCAAAATAGAAAGCCATTATTTTTATTATATTTCTATTATAGAAAGTCTTGGAATATATGTAATTAGGGTGTGTTCGAAATATAATGGTACACAAATTTAAGTTAATGGATGGGACTAGTGCAATTTTGTGAGAGAATAGCGTCTTATGATAATAAGATAATAATGAAGATTTATTGCACCCAAATAATTCAGGGAAGAAAGAAAAATATGAAATTGAATAGGCAGCGTTGGGTAACTTCGAAAGAAACGCCTGTAGTGAGGTTACTATAAACTATTATTACCCATTCTTTGGGACTTGACAAACATAATATGCCTGCGAATTTATTAGACATGTTAGAAAATTGTCTTCCTTATTCGTACAAGTAAGCAGACAATTTTTTTACACCCTTTTTTTTGAAAGATGTCAGGCTTAATGCCTTTCTGCAAACAGATGGTATTATATTTAACTCGTTTGGTCCAACATTCAAGAAACTACGCCAGACCTATATCTCTATATATATCTCTATACCTCTATATATATCTCTACACCTCTATATATATCTCTACCTATACTCCACCTATTTCTGGAACATGGGAAGGAATCGAGGGATGAAGTAAAAAATGTTGAGGATTGGCTTCCGACCTATTCAGAATGTGTGTTTAGTGGATCGTCAATTGTCATGAGTGACGTACTTATCCACAACAATAAGGCTCTGTACGAGTGTCCAGCTTGAAGAGTGAATTGTCAAGCGAAGTGGGTCTCTTTCCGTAGGATCACTCTACACGTGTGTTACCAAACTTATCTTTTCTCTACGCATAACAATGGCGATTCCCTCATTCTGTTTTATTATATCCGTTTTTGGGTAGATACACTAATGGAGACATCCGAGAAAAAGAATAATTTCAATTTACTCGTTATGAATTGTCCATAAAAACTTAGCATTTTTATAACGCGGTTCGAAATGTTCTTGTTGATTGAGTTATACTAAGGTTGAGTGTCACTAAGTGCAGCTGATTACCAAGGCTGGCTAACATAAGGAATCGAGAGAAACGTTAATGCCAATGGTTACACTGGTGGGTATAGGGACTCTTACGCCATTCTTGATAAATAACTCGTGTGTGTGACTGAGTATTTGAAATCAGCTCTATGTTGAGCGCTTAAATGGTATTCAATCCACGTTAAAAGTTAAAATATTTTAACATGCATGCTAGTATAGAAATGGAATAGCAAATTGCAAGTATATCATATAGTTGACTCGAAATGACTGTTCTAATTAAAACTTTATGATGGTATTGGTCCAAATATATTCTCCGGAGGCGTGCTGCTAATTCATCGATTACCCGAAATATTCTGCGTGGAAGAATGTCTCAGTAGATTTTATCTTTTTGTTTTTCAGTTTAAATTTCTGTGATAGGTTCATTTCTATTATTAGCGATTTTGTAAAGTGTATAATTTAGTAGTAGTGGTACATTTAATGAACGGATAGCCACGGCACTTACACTTTCATAATTTATCTTGTATTACAGTGATGACAGACGCTCGTTTCATCGTTATCAGGTTTTAATAATACAAGTATTACTAACGTTATGTTGCTGCAGTACAGTGGAACCACGGTCGTAAGTAAAAAGCCTTGTAACATGAAATTGGAATAGTTTTGTTATCCTTTCCACCGGAGTAAGGAGGAGCACCTCATAATCAAGCAAAAAATCCCTACTATTTGATTAGTTATAAGCATATATGCTAGAGAGAAATTTTTTGGAGGCTTTTTTCAATGACAAGACGTTTTTTCTTATCTCTACCTAACTGAGGTTGCCCAGTGAAAACCAGGATGTAACCCGATATTTTACTACTTTTGTTTAAGGCCCGGTTCGTGGCCGTTCATCCCTAGGACTGTCTTGTGGAGGGAGATAGGGTTATTTCATAAATGTTCAGCGAATTACTTGGTATGCGTGCGTTTGATGTTTATCCTGCTTGTCAGACACGTACGCAGGATACTGAGTAGGAATCAACTACACGTGAAGAAGTCAGTTGTTCTGTCCTATAATACAGCACACTCCTCGGACCCTCTAGTTGGAATTTCACAATTTTTTACATTCAGGTGCGTTTTTTTTGGGGTAAAGGGGATCTGGTATTCGCGTGAACTCATTTGCTGCCTTTCCATTGCATTTAAGTGGCGATGTGGAAGCCAGGGAGAATTGCAGCTCCCTTTCGTAGTATAAAATCTAATATTGAAATATTCACAAAAAATGTTTTCCTGTAAAATGTACTCATGTTTTGATTTTATATGTAAAAAATGTTTACTTTTTCCGCTCGTGCACTTAGTTTGATTCCTGAGTGTATAGTGCCATGCAGTACTTGACAAGCTCGTCACATTCAATACCACTATGGATCGGAATTTCTATGAAAAAATCTTTGCAACTGCCGAGATTCAAACCGGAGCTATCTGAGCGGGAAGTCAATAAAGATATTTATCTATTCCAATGTTTCATATGCTTTACGTATTCTTATACCAATGCCAGCTCATTTCCCTGTTGCAAGAATCACATGGTACTTTCCCTGTAGCTTTTTTACAGTGGCGAAACTAGGGAGGGTCGGAGTAGGCGATCCGAACCGGGCGGTACTTTTTTTGTAGTGACAATTTTGGAAGAAAAACCATTTCTAAACACTTTTCATTGTAACAAGTGTAAACCATCATATATCCCTAGAGTAAACAATGAAAATTAATTTTAAATAACGTTAAGGCATTGTTTTTATTATTTGTAAAACATTAACTAACAAAATAATTTATTTATTTTATTATCTTGCCTTAGGTATTAGGTCTTTAATAAGCTGTCTTATAAAGCAAGAAAAATAAACTTTAACATTGTATTTTACTAATTATTAGAATAAATAACATTATTTAAATTTAATATTATAATTCTGCTAAAATAGGCTCGATATGTATTGTGTATTTACCGAACGAAGTATGGGTGGCATTTTGTGAAACTGTCATTGCATATGTTTGGAAGTACAACATCTGGATTTGAATCAGTCACGGAATCTTATGCAAGCAAATCACTTTCTCTGCTGTTATACGGTGTCTCATGCTGTCAGTAAAATCTCTCAAGTAAGCGGAAGTAAAAGAAGCACTCGCAGTCAGAATTCATTCTGATGGCCTATTCTGGAGACGATTTCAGTTCAAGCGCTAACGGTAGGTTATGAACGACGTCATTTGTTTCTGTCCAGAGTATCTTGTAAGGAATATCTTGAGCGCACACGAAACGCAGATTCCTTCCGCATGTCTCATTTATCTTCATCTCGTCCCGTTTTTCTCATTTCTTCTACTACTGGAGGGGGGGGGGGGGGTACACTACTTGGTATCCGTCCATTTTTTAATAAAAAAGGAAAAGAAACGATGATGCTTTATATCATTGAATATTTTTATTTTCTTAGGCCAAGGCGTACATTTTTCGGTTCTTTTTACTCAGCATGGTATTTCCTGTTGATCTGGGATAATAGTCCTTTTTCTCTCTTGGTCATTGTTGTAAATTGCTGGTGCTTTACTAGCTTTACTAAGGTGATTTGTGTTTTCGTCAACATTTCGTAGTGAGTTAAAACACGCGATAGTTATGACAAATGAAACAATAGCTCAGTAACAGAACTAGGTATATGTAAAGGAGTGTGAAGCTAAATGTTTGTGCCTTGGTCCAAATCAACGTGTTATGTGAAGTACTTAAGTCTTTCCCGAAATCCTCGCGCACCTTCATTATTTTTTGGCCTCGGGTGTATCTTATGGCAAGGAACTGAATTTAAGGTACAAATAAGTTCCCTCTAGAGGCCATTTATTGAAAATTTTCAATTTTGTATTCCATATTTTGAAGGTCCAGGAAGAGGATTCAATTATTTTTTAAGCGCTAGAATTCCCTTGTTATTTGTTGGCCTTGGTGTTTTCCGTTCTGTTTGTCCTCGCAATAGTGCGGTTTTATAAAATCATTGTCTTGTTCCCTGAAGTTGTTGCTCAGTGAACGTTTTGAGCGTATTCCTAACTCAATATAGGTGTATACTTTATCACTGCATGTCTAACCTATGTTACAAAGCTAGGGCGGATTAATTTCTGGCGTGCTGTGACGCTCTGACTGGCTGACTGAGGTCCTGATTTTTTGCTAATAGTTGAGAGGGGTAAGTGTATCGATGAGGTTTAGTGATGTGTATGAATACATTAATTTTAAAATGATAAGGTAACAGAACAGATCTTAAATTCAGTTTGAGTCTCTCGTTTCCATTTTGTGGGAACGAAAGGCTAAGTTGTTTTGATGTGCGGGGTGAAGAGGACAGAAAGAGGAAGGAAGGGCTGTCTGCGGCTTTGTGCTTCCTTTTCTTACACTAATTTTCTCGTTTCTTTCCCGGCAAATCAGTTCCGCCGATGATGGCTCAACCACTTCACCATCCTCCATCCCAATTATATCTTCTCTCACTTGTTCCATCAGCCCTTCCACGGTCTTCTTCTCTGCATCATTTCTCTCGCTTGTTCATCTCCTCTTCCTTTCTTCTGCCTTCCCTTTCTCCGCGCAGTGTCCCCTCTCCCCCTTTTCTGGCAGGGCCTTTACTTGCTATTTCTAGTCGTACGATTGTTTAGCCGCAAAAATAAAACACTCTCTCAAATTTAGGTGCGCACATAGGCAACTAAATAAGCGCAGGGACAAAAAAGATGCAAGCGGGACTATTTTTCCTGCGGTACAGAAGTAGCTCCCTCCGAATGAGTCACCCGGGCAAACATTGACATGCACCCACTAGTGATAGTTGAGTCGCAGTGTCGACCCATCTTGCATATTGTACACACTTTAAAGTTACTGATAAATGCTCCTCAGGTCGTTTGGACTTCCTCCATCATGTGTCTTAAATGTTTGATTGATGAGCCTACAATTTTTAGCAATTCATCGAAAGTACTTTTATCTATTCATTTAGTCAATTGCCTCTGACGTATTCTTGGATACATTCAATACCGATTGTTCCGATGTTTAGTCAACGCACGAAGCAAAATAGCTATCACACAGATGACTTCAATGACAATCATTGAGAACTACTGTAGGATTGCCGATGAATATATCATAGTTTTGGCACCATGAACATTTTCTGTGACGGCGATTTTCCAATCGCAGCGACTAGAAATAGCAAGTGGAGATCATGCTTAATAGTGTAAAACATGAAGGCTGTTCCTCCGAAACACGAAGAACCGCGTCGCGACCAATGTCAAAATCCTTTCGTACCCCTTAACCTAAGGATGAGTCAGATCACACCACCCATCCCTTCCTCCTCTTCGACGTGGGTATTAGAGGAAAAATCCTCTGCAGCCAACTCTTCCCCTCCCCCCTGTTTTCCATCCTCTGTTACTCCCTCCCCCAGCAATCCATTCGGCCCACGCCCTCTTCCAAAAACTTATTTCCTTCCGTATCTCATTCCCCCTCGCGACCTATTTCTCTTCACTCGGCGCATCCTCTCCCTCCTTTGTGTAGTAAGACCCCTTTGTTCCCCTAGTTTCTCTTCTCTTCTCGGCGATTTTCGTATTTGTCCTCGCTCCGTCCGGGATTTCCTTCCGTTCTCTCATCTCCCCTTCTTTGCTTATCCTCCTACTATCCTTCCGTCCACTCTGTCCCTTCAGAACTCACGGTTTCCCTTGAAAAAAACCTTCAAGTTTATACCTCATACATCTTTGGTGTATATTCATTTTTTCCCATGTTTATTTTTCTGTCATATTAAATAATTTACTCTCTTTTTGGCATTCACTGTCATCATTCTGTCTATTTTACCAGTATTTTCCTTTGGTTTGCTCAGGTACTAAACCTTTCAGCTTATTTTCGTCTACCCTTTTTTAAATAGCATAGCTAATGTATAAATATCATGAATCAATTGTTTTAGTTTTAAATTAGAGTTGAATTTAAATTATTTAGGCAAAACTTTTAAATTAAATGTATGAACTGCATAAATATTCGGCAGTGTTTAAACTATAGATGAATTACTTAGCAATTAAAGACATTTTTATATTTTACTTTCAAAGAAGAATATTTCCATTGCAATTTTAGATTATTACATAATGTTTCCGATGAATCCCAAGCAGTTGAGGTGGTCTCATAATTTTTTTTTGTTGCGGAACAAAGTTCCTATTCACAGTACGTGCCTATTTGCCAAATTACTTTTTTAAATCATGTAGGTGTGTGTGAGTTAACATGAATAATTCTAATTAATAGTTATATTAGGCATGCATCGAAGAGAGTGAAATTTGCCATGAAACAATCGCTTGACTTGACCGTTATTCGAACCCGATAACTGGCTAATATACTTGATCGGCAATTGAGAACCCGGGTTCGAATTATAGTCAAGTAAATTGATTTTTCATGGCGAATTTCCCCCTCTTCGGTGTATATAATTGCACCCGTATGCATGACAGCGTTCCAAATCATTTGTGTAATCGCAACAATTGGAAAATTTGTAAACTGTTATTGTCTTCAAATAAGTAAGGATGACTTTTGGTTTCCCGTTAAGGCGTCCGATAAATTTGATTCAATGTCTGGTTTTAATTTAAAGTTAAAAAAAATACCAAATCACGTTAGCCTTTGGTGCTTTAACTTTATTCTCTGACTCTTAGTTGGTTGCTTAGTATGTTAATGCCTCTGCAAGACTAGTTTTTTCAGCTTTTTAAAGTTCATTTTGTAATTAAAGGGTAGGATCGATTGGCACTGAGTAATTTATTTGAATATCATGAAACATCATTTCATTCAACAACTAGTTACAGGTCGAATCAAAAGTGTCCTTGAATCCGTATCTTGAATCCTTTTTCCAACAAATTTTGTTTCTCTATGTCTATTCATAGCAAATTTATATTTGTTACGAATAAAATTCTATTTTCTCACTTTTTGTATGTTTATTAACTTATTAATAGCTCTAGGTTTTTCCTCAAACTCAAATAATATTATTTAGATTTACTATATAGGTGAAATCTGCGGCAATTTTGATTTCACAATAAAATTTAATAATTTTGAATAAGAAAGGCTAAGTGAGCAAAAATGACTCTTTTAATTTTTTCCTATGGAATGAAGCTCATTCCTACCCTGTCATGATGTAATATGAATTTTTTCATCAAACAAATTGCACGAATACTGAAGAATTTCCTATTCAAAAGAAATACCGTTGCTAGAACAATGTATAGGCATTTAAGGTTATGTTTCAAAACCTTTCTGCGTAACTTTTTGGGTTAATGTACTGGCATTTGATGCTTTACGTGCCAATTCTGAATTTTTTAATGTGCTTCCACAATCTCTTAGTGGCTTAAGAAACACCGCCATTGGATATGTATTGCCGGAAATAACTCAAGCTAATTTCAGTGTAGGGCGATTGCAGTCAGACGCCTTGCACCTGTGGGTCAGTCATATTCAATTCTTATGATTTTTTGCGCTATGGAAGCTCACGATCCAAATAGATGTTTGGCGTATTATTAGCTCTAAATATTATAAAGGTAGAAGAAATGACGATTTGAATATTAGAATTTAGCGCACAATGGTACGCACCCAGTTTGAAACTTTGACTGAAGACTCCAATAATTATCGATCTTATCGTGTAATTCGAATGTGATGACTCTTTCGTGATTAGAAGATATGACCTAGACTTTTGCCCTCATGATGTTTTAAATCCAATTGTGAATCTTTGTTTTCCGGGCCGTCCATCTCGTTGTTCGATTTCTTGGACCATATTTAGTTGGCTATCCTGCAGGCTGCTTCATGCCCGGTTGCTATTCACTGGCTGAGTGAACTTGAATTTCTAAATTAAATGCTATGAGACTAACGACCATCTAAAGTCCGTTTATATATGTGCCGTAATGAATTTTTACGTACATTATCTACACCCTTTTAGCATAACGACGTTGTGGGCAGAGGTTATTATAAGGATTATTCCATAGCGAGAGGTCGAACGATAGGGTTTGCCAAGGCGTAGTTCGTATGCTACCCGCAAAACGGGATTCGAATAATTCATGCAAGGATTCTTTGAAATCTCGAATCCATAGATTCAATACGATTCGATCGAATTAGCGAATCCTGGGAACCCCAATACTTATAAAATCTGTTATTAATATAACTTACGTTAAAATGCATTTATATTATTGCTGAAAACGTATGTATATACTTTTAATGGCATAGAGTAGAAAATATGTGTCTATTAATAATTTTTTCTCTTGATCTATATGTTTGTTTAACCGGCTCGGGGGGAGAGTCGGTCAAAATTCCGTCGTGATATTATATGCCGATCAGCATTTTTTTTGCGGGAAATGTGAAGTTTGGGTATAAGATGAGTTGAGATACTGTATCAACAAATTTCGAGAAAAGATTAATTTAATATAGATAAAATTTTACTGTGGATATTCTCATTACAAAAGCAAAATCAAAGCGGAAATTAATGGCAAAACACTTCGTAAGAAAGAGTTTTGACGGGCAGTGTGTATGGTATGATAAATCATAAAATGACTGGTGTGTTTGAATATGCTATTAAAAGTCATTGTTGCTAGAATTATAATTCCGTAATTTTTTCTTTAAACTTGGGAATATATTACAATCAGTCTTAAAGACGTATGTTAGGTGGAGATATGTACGCCATTTTATTATATTATCTCTATTGGATTTGATACAATTGTTTTGCGTAGCCTCAAATTTCGACTGAAAAACAAAATTATTTTAACTAAGTAAGATCCGAGGCATGTGGTGAAAAAGCGGAGAACAATATCTTAATTTCCTTGTTATTTTCTAAATATTTAACGGCATCATCAACTGTGTTCCATTCTATATTGCTCAGTCATAGTCATTGTTCTCTAAGATTTTCTATAATTGTAAACATATAGAGGTTTAAATAACTACTTTGAATCGCAGATAAACTGGTTATATCAATGGAAGATTCAAGATGAACCAAAATATGGCGATCCCTTTGAAAGTATATAATCAAGTGTTCATAGTAACGAGGACATTGCATGCAGTCATGTGATTATTGACTAGAAATGAAGTTTCTGTACAACCAACATTCAATATTTCGCGGTTGTCCTATTTCTTTACTATTACTGCACTTTCGCTCTGCATCAGATGTAATAACTGGGGACTAAATGGAGCATCATACTGCGGAAGCCAACGTAAAGTTGAGTAATGGTGGTACTACCAACTGAGCGGCCAGACGAATAATAATGACGCGGAAGAAAGAAATGGCTGTATTATGTCTAGACTGGAACTGTTCTCATGACTTGCTCTGGCGCAATGGACTCGGAAGAAATATACCGCCGCTTCGATTGCTTTGTCACTTCTCATTGCTGTTTCCTCTCTGCTGAAATATTGCTGCTGGAGGAAGGAATAGTTAATAACATATAGATTTCGTTATTCCACTTATGTGAGATGATCTTTTAACTATTATAATCGTAATAAAACATTTTTACGATGAAATCAGTTTGTATCTGAAGTGAGTATGCTTGCTGACCAAATAGTTGGTACACATTTTCTAATAACATGCATGCTCACCTAGGTTATTGTAATGGTTCACTGTCGGTCACCCGGATGAAACCGCAGAAACCACACATAAACGATAAACTACCCTCTTGACCAGCTGCCACCGAGGACGATTTACCAAAGATTTTTCTTGATAATATAAAATGTGGGGGATTCCCGTTTGCAGTTTATCTCGTGGTGAAGAGACTATGAGTTAGAATAAGGCGAGTGACGACTCGACGACAGGTGAGGGTGGGGAAACAGGTTTTGTAGGGACACCAAAGAATACCAAGGACATCATTCATTCAACAATCAATTAAACTATATTCAAAACTCACGAACAATTTACATATCATTTACCCTGATGAGCGAGATGATAGGGTTAGTGATGAGCAAATAAAGGATGAATTGATCATGAAATTTACAATTTAACTGACAAAATATTAGAAACAAAATATCAGAACAGAAAACAATATTCGTGCCGTCAAGCGGACTTATCTCAATTATGCAATTAGGCACACTTTTGAACTTTGGGAGGTAATAAAGTCCGTCCCTATAACACAGGTGATTGATTGCTTCTTGTTAACGCTGATTACATAAATAATGATATTGGAGGCAAATCACTGAGGCGTCACTGCGGTACTCAAGCCGCCTAACAGTTGCGTATTGCTGCGGACTGGGACAAAGTACTCGGACAGGGGTGGTATCACACTAGGGTCAGGGCGATATAACGTTACGTGACCTGGATGACCACTGGATGACTCCGCTCCTTGGCGCCGAGGTTCGGGCGGGACACAGGCTCGTCTTATTTGGGTGCGGTTCCTTATTCACGGAAACGGCAATCTCTGCGGCCTGGCTGCCTCTATAACCTCCCTGGCGACCACTTCAGGATGCAGGAGATGATTGTCCGGCTTGTCTCGTAGTCCTCTCTGCGCCAACTGTTAGCGTTGTCCTCTCGAGTCTTATTTCGCACGACTGTCTTTCTTTGCACTCGTAATCGCAGCATAACAGCCGCACGAGCCGAAACATAGGAAGAAGAAGAAGAAGAACCTCCCTGGGTTTCACCCGGCTTTATATGCCCCAGGTGGAAGAGGGGGTTATCGATGCACTCGTGAACTGGGGTTGGGGGAAAACACTTATTCAGCGAGCGTCAAATACACTCGCCTGGCTGACCAGCGAAACACACACACATTTACGCACGCTCACTCACCCTTGCATTCTTCCCACATCGCGTTGGTTAAAGGGGGGGAAGGGAAAGGAGAGGAGTGAAGGAAGGGGGGGAGGGGAAAGGAGAGGGGGTGACGATTAAGATCAGGACGGGCCGAGACCGTCACATTATACTATTTTTTTTTAGATTAAGCGATGAATTCATATATATTGAGGTTTGATGTATTTCTGAGTCATGGAATTATTTTATTCACAATGTTATTTGAAAATTATCCGGAATAGTGATGATGGAAAGATATTTTTACGTATAGAAAAATGAATGCCGAAATTTCTTACGTTATTTCATCAGTTTTGTTTCTTGGATCATGAATTTTCATGAAGAGGGTCACTTTTACTCTCTGTTCCCCATCGCTGGAATGTATACTTGTTTATGTTTTCTAAACAACTCGAGGGGTTGATAACTACATTGTGATGCTCCTTTTTGTGGTTAAGAGCCCGTGCGTAATTTTAAGCTGAGAGGGCCGTAATTCCCGGGACCAACTGTTCCATTCGCCAAGGGCAGTATAAATTTTAGTGTTGATCTTGTAGCCCCGATGAAATTTAGTAGCAGGATAAACCTTCGTGACCAGCGAATATTTTGGAAAGGTAGCGCAATTTATGATCCACCGCTAACTGGCAACATTCTTTGCTTGTTACATTTAATCCTTTCCAGACTTTTTCCTCAACCCACCCCTTTCTCCTCTCTCCGTAGGCCTTCATCCCCCCTCTCTTTCTCTCTTTAACCCTTTAATCCGTGCCTTAAATCCCCTTTTCTCTTGCAACTACCTTGACTCTCTTTCTCCCTCTCCCCCGCCGCTAACGTTTCCTGGAAGCACGCCTCATAGTCATAAGCTCTCACATTTAAAGTCTTTTTCTTTCTTTTCACGATAAATTGGTTTTTCATTCTACCTCTTTCCCATATTCTCTGTCCATACTCCGTTAATGTTATCTCCCATGCAACCTTTTTAGTGTCTATATTTATGAGTGTCGTTTTGCGATTACTTCCGAGGGTAGCGTATGAATGGATAAAAGGCCTGGCGCTCTAATTTCACAATTATTGTGTTTTACATGGTAGCTTTTTGATGCTTAGTATGTGTTGCGTGTATATTTTCTCCCGAAAATGGTACTCTCATTTTTATTCATGAAGTATTTTTGAACTGCACGTTTTTTGCCAGCAGTCGTCACAAACGGTATTTTTCTCTCTAATTTGACCGCAAACTGACTTTAGTTTGATCCAAAAGCTGAAATGCGTCATAACTGATTTTGAATCAAGCATACACTTTTACCTTTTAACATACACGGTGCGAAACAATGTCTACTCTTCGACTTTAGGGCTCGTCAGAAATTTCATATTTTGGTGTTCTCTGTGTTTTCTCACGGAAATTTAAAATCGATGCATAGAGGAAAAAACTTGGTGTCCAAATGTGTCCTGATAAAAGCTGATTCATAGACGGCACCTCATAGAAAAATGTCCGATCCTTATGTATTGCGATGATCAATGGCTACCCAGATCTTGGAAAATATCTGTTCTCAAGCTTAGGGAGGAATGCCGAACAATAGCCTTTCCTTTAATACGTTAATTTTAGAAAGAAATGTTAAGGATTTCACTATTTTATTTAATACGATTCCCTATCCCTTTCAGGGAATCTACTTATCACGTGGTACCTATTTCTTCCATTCTCGTGGTTTCCCTTTCTTTGCCTGTTTTATCATCTGCTTTCTCATACATCCCTTATCACTTAAGATTCTCACCACAGGTTTCTCATCTAATCCTGGATCTGGCATTCAAAACACCTCTTTCCTTTTAAACCAAATTCCTTGACTTGGAATTCTGTGGCTCCAATTCTGATCGCTTGCACATATACCGAGGACCTCTCTTGCTTTCAATCTCCCCTTGCGTCATTTCGTTTCGCGCTTTCCACCCATTCTGTTTTACCTTCCGAAATCGGCCCTCGCATCTTTCCCTCTCCTGCCTTCTCACTTACTCGTCCTCTTTGCTTTCCTCTTCTCACCTTTTTCCTTTTCCCGTCAGCTGTCTCCTCTTTCCTTACTCCCCTCTCCCTGTATAATCAACCATCCTCCTCCCTCTTTTGTCATTGGCTCTGGAAAGCCCCGTCCTTAGGGATCGCGTTGCTTTCCTCTTTTCCCTTAGGTACGCTTCCTCTACTCCCGCTAATCCCTTCCACACTTCGAAATCGTCTTCCTCTTTTCTCATTCTCTCCTCTTATTCCCCCTTTTCAACCGTCCTCTGCGTTGATACCCCTCCCCGCGTATCCTCCCACCCATCTTCCGCCCACTTATCAGCCATCTACAGTCCTGGTTTTCCTCTCCACCTCCCCGATTCGCCGCACGAAAACCCCGCATCGAACGCCTCTATTTGTAGTTCCTTCGCTGCTTCAAACACTTCTCCATCCATTTACTCTCCGTCGCAGCCCAATGTAACTTGCAATCCTACTCCTTCATCTCTTTTCTTTCCCAAAGTTGCTCATCACCTCTGTATTCTCCTTATTACAATTACTGAGTTATTTTTAGGACTTTTCTTTCTCCTAAACTGTAGTTCGGGTAAGGAGGGCTTTGTAGGCTCTTCGTTGGACATTTTATGCGATGTCTGCGCATCAGTACTTATTCAAAGGATCTCAATGTATTACTTTTATGTCTATCAGTAAAATTATTCACGCCCTTAACACTGAATGTTTCCGGCGTAACTTCGTGGAACCTATACACGTGACTTGATGAATTTTTACTTTGTATCTTTGCGAATTTAATTATGTTTAATTAATAATAGTGATTTAAAAAATACTTTTAAATAATATCTGTATGATACTCATTAAATTAATACTTTGTATCTTTGTGAAACATACAAAGAATTGATTTATTTAGTGACACAGACATTTTTAATGACTGTGTTCCATTGCCCGATCGATGCTCATCGTTCCTCGACAGTTAATTTAAGTCGCAAATATTTCCGTATGCCGTGGCAGGATTGCAATGCCCCGGATCAGAATGGTAACTGAAGATAATGTGGAGAATGTTGGGAAACAAAAGTCACAACGTTAAGAAAGTTAAATTTTTATCTTCGTTTTCCTAAGTATAATACGTTAAACACCTTTTTAGCAGATAAAAATCTATACGTTCACACATTCATAGTAGTATTAGAAGTCCTCCTCCTTGATGCTACTACTGGTACTCAGTTTGGAAAGCACTCATGGGGATAGAATACTTGCATATCACCATGAATTATTATGACAAACTTTAATTATAGCTTAATTATGGAACTTTCTTTATATTTTAATTCTTATCTCAATAATTTTCACTTTTTTTTTAGCGATTAAACACCATTCAAAGAAGGTGAGTCCAAAAAGCTTACCTCGCCCGGTTTTGTGAGTGAATTAGCTTTCCGCTCTGAGAAAAAGGCTCGATGCTTTTTCTTCCGCGTCCCTCCTTGTTTTTTCCCTTTTGTCCCCCTCTCTTTATATCCTCTCACTCCTCCTTTCGCAGCGTTGTTCCCTTCACTCAATCCGCGACCAATCCCATTCACGAGTCTTCTTTCATCTTCCTCTGCCTATGTGCCTCTTTCAACCCATTCCATCTCGTTCCGCACGTCGCTCTTTCCTCCCCCTCCCCCTCTACCTCCTTTCATCCGAAAAACCCCGAAACTTTCCCTTCAGCTCCGCCGTAATCCTTTCAGTCCCGATTCTCGGCCCGAATTTTTGTATCTTTCTAATCCTTTTTGCCCTGCTACTTAATTCTTACCTTTTCATCATGAAGTTATCAAAAGATGTCTTCGTGGGGGCGGGGGGTTTCTCCTGAGAACTAACGGTTGGATATCGTAAATGGTAGGTGGTTTATTTCCCAACTATTTGAAGGGAGTTAAACTTTAAAAGGGACTTTGTTGTAGGCATTTAACTTAACAATGCATCTTCTCTCCTTGTGCCTGGCATTTCATAAATTTGTCAGTTCTCTCTATATGACAAGTTTCGTCTCAAGAGCTTATGATATTTCTTTTGAAAATACGTGAAGTGTCAGAGAGAATGAATTCGCGAATAATTATAATAAAAGTGTATAAGCTGGATAATAATCTGCAGTAATATCTATTCTTTCTTCTGTAAGTAACAACCCATTTTAGTCATTGAAAATAATTGGTCCTTTTTATATCTGTTATCCGTAATTTCACTTAATGCCTTCTCATATGGGTGCATACTGAAACGGCATTAATAATCACATGAAGGATATGACATAATTAAGGAATATCATGTAATTCAAGCTCAGTCTGCAGTCGGCCGTGTCTTTAAACAAACCTACAAGTATACTTTTCACTTCCCTTATGCTAAACAGTGGGATTTTTCTCATCATATCCTGTGTCCAAGGATGGTTTGTATATTTAATTATGGTTATATAATTGTGATTTATTTTGTAATTATTATGTGGTCGCTCGCGGACCATCACATTGGAGGGTACTCGAGCCTTAACAGCTTTGTTTTTATCAAGAATTTCCCTTTTCATCGCTGGTGGTGCATCATAAGCAGTATACCTACATAGTTTTGAAATGGTTGAATTTGAAAATCTTATGATTGGCTGCTTGGTAACAGAACTAGCAGTGAAATACGAGCCATATTCTGCCTTATGTTCTAAGGATGTTGTGGATGCGCTGTATCTGATCACGTACCGTTAACCGTCTTATGCTACCTTATTAAATTTTATTTATATGTTTAATATGGCCTACCTTTAGTGCAGTGCACGATAGGCCTAGGTACCTGTTCTACGCAGCATTATTGCAATGCATATGGACAGGGCTACTGTTAACCACGCGGTTGACTTCAGTTAGCGTGGTGAGGGTCACAAAGCACTGGTCGTTGCCGTTAATGAATTGAATATTTTTATTCCACCAAAATAACGTTAAGTTCAAAGGGAAATGCTAATATCATGGAAGGTGTACCAATAACGAATATTCCTTCGTCGTGAAGGCAATTATTTGCTAGTTCATCGTCGAGATGATATTTATTGTAGTTTTATTAAATAAAAAGTTAAACGAAAACTCTTTTGTCTTAGCAGAGCACAAGAATATTTGATTGAATTAGTTCTTCATGATTCTACACTTTTTTTCCCAGAATTTTCGCCTAGTTTTCGTTCACTCCTCTCTACGAAGATTGGACGTGGACAGTTGTCCAGTCCGAAATTACATATCATGTGATTTCGGACCACCCTTTGATGTCTCGTCTCTTCTATGCAAACAACTTCCCCTTAGGCCATGCTGTTCCGTTTCCATGGTTTCGGTTTGTCTCGATGACAACCTCTACTAGCTTTTCTCTCATGTCATTGCCTTCCTCCATTTCTCTTTCTACTCTCCGCTTCATTCGAAAACCACCTCCCTTCTTTTACCTTACGTGTCGCTTCCTCTGCTCTCTTCCTCTCTCTCTCCCTCTCTACATCCAAATGCGAATCCTTGGATTCTGAGGCGAACCAATCTCTTCATTTCATGGAATCGACTTCTTTTTTTGCATGTTCTCAATCAAAGCCACAATTTTCTCTTTGCGTTTGTATATATTTTTCCTTTTATTTTTATCTTTATCGCTACTCCTAGTCAGTTCTCTTGTCTACCTATATTTCAAGATTGTAAGCCAGCGTGTGGGCGCATTGGTAACCTATTTTAAACCGATTGTAAAAAAATATCAAAAGCTTTCAGTAAATAAAGGTTTTTGCTTTTGGAAAAATTGTTTGTAAATTGCGACAATAGAATCGTATTTCCTTGGTTTACTTGGTTCTTACTTTGTATCCTCCTTTGTCGATTTCTATCCGATTTGGAGAAGTAACTGCTTCAAGGAAGTGTTTATATTTCCTGTTGATCTCGAATGTTGGCATAGTTTTTAAATTGTCCGTTTTACTTTATAAAATTATATGACGTCTCCATGTGTTGGAATTCAACCTTCCAAAGAGAGATTTGTATTTTTAAAATTCGTTCATTGGCTGTCTCTTTTGACGAGGCGAGAGAGACCGACAACGGAGGTTATTTGCGCTATTTAGGATTTTACTTTAGTAGATATAGTTGGGTATATTTGGTAGGGGAGGATTGTTTGGGAAATGGAGGAAGGATGGAGAGAATAGTTTCATCTGGCGGATGGAATACTTTACTTGCAAATTTCTCCAAAAACTCCAAAGTAGGAATCAGATTTTCTCTGAAAAATTTCCGCCACCTCCAGGATTTGAACCCGAGTCGCCGGGACGCTTATATGTCTTACTACTAATTTTATAGTCATATGTTTTGAATTATAACAATTCCCTAATGTTTTAAATAATTTATAAGTGTAACTTCATTTTGAAAGATATTTTGTCTACCTATGTCCCATTATAAAGCAATTTTATTTTATCATCACCAATTAATAGAACGTGCCCTCGAAATTTGTATCCTGTTGTATGAACCGTTTATAGGTAATCAACTATTTTTCGTAAGGTATATAGCTATGCATTACCGTGATGAAATCTATATTGATTGGTTTATCACCAGTTATCCAGTGCCAGGATTCAATTGCTATCGTATATTAGTGCCTGCCAACTATCGGTTTACCACTTAATCATTGGATAACGAGCGTTGATAGTTATTCACGACCATAGTGATGCTGTTAATCTGAAAACATTTTAAGGAGACCAATGACGTGTCCTAGAGTATCGACTTATTCTGCATTGGACTGTGAGGATTATAATTTCTTCTGAAATATACTTTGAAACCCTGGAAATGGCTGTGATGTATGGAATGTAAATGGCTGATTTAATACAGAATAAATTTATCAACTTGAACTATATTTTCATCCATAAGGTCTTGCACAATCTACTTCTGAGCATTCTAACATGAGTTCGTCGTGTTTAATCCACCCTGGCATAACCAGGGTGGATTTCCCGGTATTAGGTTCTATGGAACAGCACTTGTAGGGAAATTCCGATAAATTTGAATGACGACCTTTGTGAGACGTTAAACTTATATGTGTTCAAGTGTTAATTTATCCATTGAAATTACGAAGATTGCTTAATTAATTAGCATGTCAAAATATGGAGTAGATCTTAATGGAGAAGGGGAGTGAAACGCAGCTCATTGAACAACCAGATTATCACTTAGTGTGCAAATGACCTAGGTGAAGAATATCAAAGGAAAAAGTTTGCAAAGACTTACTCGCGGGACTCTCCAGCTTAACATAAATATAATTTTTTTTGTTCTTCCCTTTACGTCCACTCTTTGCCCTCCTTGTATTCAATACCCCATTTTTTTTCGACCGTTGATCTTAATCCTTAGATGGCTGCTCTGCTATTGGGTGAATTTACATTGAAACTCTCCGCCCTTCTTATCTACTTTTGTCTTGATCTTAGTTTTCTGAATATTGATCACTAAGCCTAAGGCTTCTGCTCTTCAACGCCCAAATAATCATTTTTTTTGTGATGCCTTTCACCTTTTTCTCTCCACTTATTTGTTGGCTTATTCACTTCCTTTGGGAATACCACTCTCTAATTCTAGGTTTCTTTCTCTTGGAACCAATTTTTTGGTGATGATTTGGCTCAATCCATGTGATATTTGTTTTTTGTGTAACTTCGCTTGTTTTTTTGCTGAACCCTCTTATGCGGAGAACTTTTTTTGCAAAACTGCTATTTGTTGCTGTTTCTATATAATTTCCTTATCCTGATCATCGGAAAAAGTACTCTTAAAATTCTATGCCCTCTACTTAAGAAAGAAAGGATGAGTCGTTAACGACCCTTTCGGCACATATCCGCTTTCAAGGGTGTAAACATTTCTTCAAGAATAAATTGAATTGACGTGCGGAGAACTTTTACTACAACCAAGAAATATACAAATATTGAAAAAATACTAAAAATATTAAATCATTTTTCTTTATTCAGGATTGATACTTCACTTAAGTTGATTTAATAAGGTTGAGACATTTTATACGGAATTTATTTTCGGTGATACAGTGAAAAACACCTATCATGAAGAGGAACCTTGCACTTCAAACTTTCTTTTATTATCTTACTCTTACACTGTCTTCTTGCCTGATGGGTCAACATTAGATGCCCACTATGATCTTCCCTTGCTGGGTTTTGAATTAGGGAGGAGAAATTCAGAGGACCCGGGGTTTTCAGGTGCCACGCCGCATTCCTGTAAGAGAGATTGTACAATGTACATACCTACTACTGCTCGGTGGAATGCAAGAGAGTCCAGTGTAAGCCCTTTCTCCCGGCTGTAAATCCAATCATTCTTGAAGCCACATTATTATCGGCATATACCACTTTTTCCGCCTCATTCCAATTCTGTAATTAGATACGTTGTTATCCATTAGATAAACTCCTCTCATATTCTTATTATAGTGCGAAATATCCAATTTTTGTCCTTCCACGTGACAGCGATCAAATTATACGTTTTATCGACCACGAATTCGAAGGAACTCCTTGAGCTGTTCGTCATGGTAGTTTTACATGGCAATGGACAATTATCAATTCTGTTTACGCTGACTGTTCCTGTTGCTTTCATACCTTTCTCCGTCGCACTTCTAACATGAGCTTAGCGCTCGTTAAGAAACTATCAAAAAAGAAAGAAAAGGATATCCTGGGAAATTTTTTGTTATCTCTGAAAGCTGGCAAACCACTGATTTACTGAGACCTAACCCCAGAGGCCTCAGAAGGTCTCTCGCATCGGCGAACCTGATATAAATCTGCGTGAAGACAGTAGCCTTGTCGCTGGGCACGCACCCATGCCTTGTGCCCGAAACGGATCGGTTTACCGCGGATGAACTGTTGCACCCGTATTGGCCGAAATAAGGAATCATTTATTCGTTGACGGAAACGTTTGTTTCATCCGGTGCATTACATATCTCCTTCTTAGCACCTCACTTAGTTTATCTCTTCTTCCCTCACATAGTTTATCTCACTTAGTTTATGCACCTCACTTAGTTTATCTAGCAGCGGTCTAACTTTAGCCATTTTGTCGCCAAACTATAACTTTTCATTGTCACAAACGTGTAACAAAGTAAAGATGTTTTCAAATTGATACCTGCGCATGGAGTTAAAGACCATTTCATTGTGTACATCATCTGTGGTCTTCCAAAACATTCGCCGACACGGGAGTGGAACATAACCACTAAGGTATAGAATTCCGAAGAATGCAAATATATCATCTTGAAAGAGCTGTCGTGACTCATTTTTCTTATTATTTGCAGCGTATTTGACGGTAAATTTAACTATTGAGTTTAAATCCTCTCTGCCCAAAAAAAATGGAGGAAATCGAGCGAATGATCACACTTTGAGATAGTGGCAGATTTTAGTGATAAATTTGAACATTTGGACAAGAATGAGAGGGCAGGTCACCAGATTCCCATTTCCTCACTGTTGGTTTGGATTTTGTACTGCATCGATTTTGTACTTCATCTCGCCGTCGGATTAGGCTCACCGCTTTCGTCGGTATCTTCATTTCCAACACAGCTAACACCATTATCCGTGTCTACAATAACCAGCTCTGCTTGTGTCTGGAGTTAGCGCCAATTGAAACTGTCAGGGTAATTGCATTCTTCCTCCCCAGAGTCTTCATCAGTACCTCGCCATCGTCGTTTTGAGCACTGATAAAAATATTTGTACCAGAAAGACGAATTTGGGCGTCGTCCAGTTCCAATGCCTCTATTATGTCGGCAACTGTCATATGGACTGTCCTGTGGTTATGAAATCTAGTTTCAGATACTAATTCAGGATGTATATAACTTGTAACACGTAAATGAGGCTTCAGAAAGTAAAAAAAACAAATGAAAGAAAACGGTGGGAGTGAGTGTGAAAAATATAACTTAAGTCTAAAATTGCATCGAAATATAGATGTACTGAAAGAATATCATAATAAGCTTTTAAATATGTATTCATGGACATTACTTGTTCGTTTGGGATATTCAGCTATAAAAACGGGAATAATTACACATTGCGGATTTGTGCCGAAAGGTTGTCGTTACCGACCCACTATTTGTACCAAAAGCAGTAACTCTGCCGCGAATCAAAATATTACGATTGAATTTCATTATACATGTATACCATCTTATATTAGTAACTCTAAGACGTGAAAAATTTGCACGTACATATTACGCTACTTACGATTATGCGCGACGGTAACACCACTACTTTTCAATCCTGAATGTGAACGTCCACACCAGAGATTGTAGTTGAAATGGATGCGATCTAAGCGTACGAATCTCTCAAAAAATCTTTCTGCACCATTGTCCATGCACCCAAATTGTTCCATTGTGATACATTGTCAAAGACCGATTTTGTTTCTGAATGGGTCTAAAATGGGTTCGGCGTGAATGGGTTAAAAGCTGAGATTTGGTGGTTTTTAATGAAAATATTAAGTAGCATATTTTTAGTTACCATGTATGCACGATGTTAACTACATAGTACCATGTTTTCGATTTGTCCTTCTATGTATTTTTTTCTTCGTGTTCACGAAATACTGGTCACAATGACATGACATGAGGAGTTTTATGAGTCACCCAGTCCATTTCATTGGTGCTGCGTTGCATGCAGCGTTGAATTTCCACCAAAGCATTGTTATTTACACTTAAATTTCCGGAATGACGCCTGAAACTAGAAGAACCTACTCTACCATACTGTTTATACCCAACCAAAAAAATTGTTGCTGCATAATGTCAGCCTCTGTTTAGTCCGGTTGTGAGAATATTAAAAATTTTGGGGACTCTGGATGTATATTTTCTTCCTCGATACATTTCCGTTTCTGTGAACCCTTCCTGTCCTATTTCCGTCATAATAGTATATGTTCTCTCTTACTTATTTCTATCGTTTCTCCCGCCTATCCGGTCATCTTCCTCGACTTAAACTATTATCACTCTCCTTTCTTATATCCTTTTTATTTCTGTACCTCTCTTCGCTACCCTCTCTCTATTTTTTATGTTTACGTACCCTGTCTCTCCTTCAGGCTCTAGTTTTTCTTATCTGCATCCTTCCAGCCCCCAATCCATGTCGACGAGTGCTCAGACCCTCAAGTATTTTTCTTTATCATTCCTAAGTTTTGCAATTCAAGGGGGTTTTGATACCACGCTCTGGACTTAAGTTCTGAGATTCCACCTTTGACATAAATTCGTGGTATTTTATCTCCACGCCTTATAGTGTGTTAAGCTGATAAAAACGAGTTTTGGGGCTTTAGGGAATTTCTACAACTTTTCATCATGTAAAATATGTATTCTATTATAATTTCTATTTTGTTCAATCACCTTTCCTGATTCGGAGATCTAATATATGGTCAAGTTATTGGATGGTGGATATCAAGTTGGAATATTTGAATAGTAGCATTATTTTGCTTGTACACATAAGTTTAACAAATAATAACAAGGATTTTTATGTAACATAAAAATAGACATTGAATTAAGAATACAGAATTGTTTATGATTAGAGACATCTCTGTTCCTGGTGTGTTGTGATGGACTGGAAACAAATGTAAATATTATTTCTCAACACAACTTTCCGTAGTACTTTTCGCTATGAAAACTAAGCTTTTATATTTGTATCCTTTTAATTTCTACATTGCTATTTTGTGTATTTAAACTTTTGATAGACTGTTGCAATGCAGTGGCTCACAGTTAAACATAATGGCAAATAACAGTCTCTGAGGGCGTTCTGAATTTAGTGTCATGCCCATAAGGAACCACCGTACCATACATCCATCATAGAAAGGCCATGTAATCAGAAACATTAGTACTAAAACTTTTGACAGCCATTTTCGCGACAGCCATTTTTCGTGCCTTCATAACCAAGGGTTAGAGCGACTTCCATCTTTCAGTATTTACGGTAAAGGAAGACATAGGGCGCTGAGTCCGCTCGCGCCTTCTTATCTTAACCTCCTCCTCAACCATTTCCCATATCTCTCTGCCCCAATTCTTCCCTAACTACCTTCATTAACAATAAATTTATGTTCCCAAGCCTGGTTTCCTTTTAAAAAGGCACTAACGCGTAATCACCTTGTGCAACCACTTCTAGATCAGTACATAGTTTTACATTTGTATATTTGCTTGTTCGGAGGACACCACTGAATCTTATTTACAGTGAGTTCCGCTTGTTATCCCTAATGCAGCAATTATGCAAACGTTAAAGTAATTCCTGTTAGTATGTCCTAGTATAAAACCGTGCTTATTTTTTCACTCAGGTTCTGGTTATGGAACTTCAATTTGCTAAGAAATAATATCTTAATCGCGGCTTATACAAGAAAAATATGTTGCCAATTATTGATTATACGGTATTAGTGAGTTTATGAATCATCTTGACACATGCTACATTTTTTATTACAGTTTTTGACTTTACCTTGATTATTTTTCATTACTTTTTTCCAGGTGGTTTATTAATTCTACCTTAGTTAAAATATAATCTGTTTGTTAAAGTTTGTATTGTATCACGTCGCCATTAAGTTCTTATTTGTGGAAGATTTCTGAGGATTCGATTTTACGTATTTTTCTACAAGATATTTTATGAATCTTCGTGTTGTCGGTGGTGGATTGAGAAGCAATTGTGTGACCATCAGCGGGTGACAAGTTAGTGCGCGGCCAGTTCCGCAGTTCTTTGAATTTGTGGATGAGAAGTAATTTTTTCATAGACTGCATTTATTTTAGAAAGCTCTATTGGAAATTATGCAAAATTGTGTGTCAAAACTCCAAGAAAATGAAATATTAAGTGCGATGACGGGTAAATTCGACAATTCCAGAATGTCATATACACTGCGTTTCTAAATATATGTCATCCGATAGTTTTTAATATGGGTGTGTGCTCTCGTGTAAGATGTATATACTTTTGAAAATTCATAAATTGTTGAAATAACACCCTTGTTCAAGGTAAAATGTAGCTGTTGTATTTATCCGTGATTGCATAGCACCTCTTTTGGTTGAACGTTTGTGCAAGATGAATTTCTCATTATCGTGAGGTTTTTGACACACTACCGCTCTGTTGAGAAATTTAGCAGACTCAATGTAATGTTGCTCAGTGACACATATTGAGGCATAATAAGACATTTCAATTATTTTAAGATCTAATATCTATTCACTGTTGGATTCTATTTTTTCAGAATCCGAACTAGAGCTCACGAAACATGTTGATGTGCAATGCGAATCATCGTTATGTGAACGTATTGTATCTGGAAAGCGCCACTTACTCTGTGTGTATCGTAATTCTTCGTGAGACCCCTTTTAATGGTAATCTCTTGATTTTTTTTTGTGATCGAAGAGACTCAGGATTGTGTTAGGATTTCCTCTGGCTAAAATTGAATGTTAATTGGGAGACAATTTGATTAAAGGTGGATGACAGGGCATTAGCTTCATTAGTTAGAGCGGTGAAAAGGGGGTTAAGCGAATTATATTATTTATTACAGTCTTTATTGTTATGGGACTTAAAGTCCCCTGGAACATTGAAACATTATTACATGCCACAACAAATGGGGCCAATGGTGACAGCAGTACATACAAATTTCACTAAGGAGCACCTCATATAAACCATCAATAATCATTGAATAAGAGAATACATAACATGTGAAAATTAGGGTAATAGTGCACAGATTTAAGATCACACATTAAGGATTGAGAAATTAAAATAGGCAACATAGATTATCAATCGCATTACTTACACATTTTGCATTAAGACTAATGAAATATAAAGTAATAGACATAACATCAAACAGTATGATAATACGAAAGAGCATGACGATTCTCATTCAACATTGCAATGCACAGATATGAAATCGCATTCCAAGAATTGATCATATCGATCAGATATGAGAAAATTAAGTTACATAACTGATCATTCATATTTCTCTTGAACATCGAAATTGTAGAAGAGGTTACATTTTCACGTAAACAATTCCATAGCTTGCAGGAGGAAATGAGGAAGGAGTGCTCAAATATTAAATACTGGTATTTAGGAACATTGAATATATCAGCGATTCGAGTTGATCTCTTCTCGGTATTTGCATTGTATATAAAGTTTTCATACAAATAAGACGGATTTTTGGATTTCAGTTCCTTAAACAAACATAAAGCCTTTTGAAGTATACGGAGTTTATCCAATTTCAACCATTTTATTTTTTTATAATAAGGCGTAACATGTTCATCGGAGCGGATGTTAAAAATAAAACGCAAACAGGAGTTTTGAAGTCGCTGTAACTTAGTGCAGAGTTCTGTATTAACATCTGAGAAAATAATTCAACAATAATCAAAATGTGGGAATACAAGAGTTTGAACCAACTTCTGACGAAGTGAAATAGGGATCAAATGCCTGAAGTGCTTCAATTGGTACCGGGTCTTATACACATTGTTATATATAGCTTTAACATGCTCCCGCCAGCTCTTTGTATTATTTAAGTGAACTCCGAGACTCTTCAGAGTATTCGAATAATTTATAAGGAGATTCTATACTCTTTTTTTTAGGAAGGTCGCTCATAGAGATAAAGTGAAGATTGGAAGGACTGCCAAATATTATCGACTTAGTCTTGTTTGCATTTAGCTTAAGCCGATTAATGGCTAACCAGTCACAAATGGATTGAATATCTTTATTGATCAATTCAACGGCATGGTCAAGTTCATATGGGTAGCTTTCAAGGTAAACTGTAATTCATTCGCGTAAAAATGGTATTTGCAGTGAGATATGGAGCTGGTGAGGTCTTTCATATATATGGTGAAAAATAAGGGTCCAAGAATTGAGCCTTGTGGGACTCCCCGAAAAACTTGTAGAAAATCTGATTCTTTAGCATCCCCGTATTTGACGGCCTGTTGCCGATTGGATCGGTAAGAGTGAAACCAAAACAAGACAGAGGGAGAAAACTTTGAGTTGACTCATGCGTCTTAGTAGAATATCATGATCTACAGAATCGAAGGCCTTACTAAGATCTAATTGAACCAGAATTGTGATTTTTCTTTTGTCTATTGATCGACGAATATCATCTATTATTTTAATTAGTGCAGACTGAGTGCTGTAGTTTTTACGAAGCCGACTGGATCGGTAAGAGTGAAACCAAAACAAGACAGAGGGAGAAAACTTTGAGTTGACTCATGCGTCTTAGTAGAATATCATGATCTACAGAATCGAAGGCCTTACTAAGATCTAATTGAACCAGAATTGTGATTTTTCTTTTGTCTATTGATCGACGAATATCATCTATTATTTTAATTAGTGCAGACTGAGTGCTGTAGTTTTTACGAAGCCCCGATTGATAATTGTCAAATTATACACCCATCTCGAAACTTTTCGAGAGGGTTTTCCAAATTAGATGAGCTTTTTATCGAGGTGCACACTACTTTAGATGTTAAACTCTCTTACAATTAGATAAGATTAAGGTGAAAAGCAATTTGTTTTCGAATGTGTTTAGTAATGTTGTTTCATTTATCTCGAGAAAACAAATGGATTGTGTGTGTACTTTTGTATACCCATCCTCCCAGTAGTATTTTGATGTAAATATAGAACAGTATCCCTTGTGAAAAGGTTACGGTTTTTTTTCAGAAAATACAGTGGGATACACTATAAAGTATGTACATATTTATGACGTTTTCCCCGCATCTTTATGACTTTTAATTTTACTGTAGATCATTGCTTTAACACCTTCGGACCCGTGGCCTAGGGGTGCCTCAAATGCTAGTAAATATTATTGGTGGCACTAAAAGAACACATAAGTGTCATTGAAACAGTTTCAATACGAGGCAATTTATCGTAGCTGTTGCAACATGGCTGTTAGTTCTGTATTCTATAGAATTAAAAATACTTCACTTAAATAAAGTTAAAATTTCATTTGGATTCATGAAAGAAAAATACCTACTTCACAGTTCTAATTCTATCTGCAACGACGGACGGACATATCTTGGCTAATTAAACCAGCAACCGCCTGCAACAGATTCAAATCCAACAAATTGTAGCTTATAAAAACGCAGCCACTCGTGCAGTGCAACTGGAACAGGGCGCGGCTGCGGCACGATTACGAAACTAACGTGTTGTTTGCAATAGTTATTGGAAACAGTTGTCTGATCGAAATAGTTGCGGCTGCAGCCGTTTCACTCCGACAACACTTTATTTCACCACCAGTCAAATATGCTTACTAAAATAATATTGTTATGAACAAAATTTAGATTTTCAAGTAAGGGCTTTTTCTGCTGCCTTTTTTTGGTGTCTTGAGTTTCCTTCCTTCGGCTTGGTGGATCTCAGCTCAAATCTAACTCGTCATGTAATACATGAAGTGCTCCTAGTACTAAAATTTCCCTATACTTGCGCTTCCTTGAAATTCTAAATTTTCTTGTAATAGTTTGTATTTTACGTCGCGAAGCTATTGAAAAATAAAACGAAACCTATCATGCGTCATACATAGAATTTTAATTCAATATTTGGGTTTTGCTCGTCAAATATCTGTGTCATTGCATACGATTGAATGCTGAGGCTTTGAAAGCAATGTTGTTTAATTAGTAAATAGATGTTCTGTGTGTGAACGCATGTATACAATCCTTGAGAAATCAAATTTAGTTGTACAGCGTAAAACCCATATTTGGAACAGATAACGCAAAAATATTAATGGTTATTTTTGGGAATGAGAACCCGTAGTGAATACTAGCCTGTAGACAACCAATACGGATGCTGTTACTACTCTAGTGGTATGTTATTTTTCGAGAATATCAATTCCAGGAGTTATAATTATGGAATTACGCTCAAATGAAATTTAATTCCAAATTCTCTAGAACTATTGATTATATTTGTTAGTGTTTTGATGGCTATAATAAGGAATCAGCCTCAGGTGAAGGACACATTAATGCAAGATATGCAAAAAAAAATTATTACCCTGGAGCAAAAGCAATTAGATAAGCAGAAGTAATTAAATAGAAGTAATAGGTATCCATACTGATGATGGTGATGGTAATGAAGAGCTGACTAAAATGTTATTGACCTAGCAAATAATATTAATGTTACAGTTGATAAAAATTCCATTTCCGACACATATGTTCTTCCTAAATCAAACAATAAACAAGGAAAAATTATTGTTGAGTTTTCTAAAAGGCTCTAAAACAATCTTTATTAGCACATTTAAAAAATGAAATAATGTTGAAACGAGAAAAAATATCCAAACTCAAATGTGTATATAAATGAAAGCCTGACATTTTTACCGGAATCTATTGTGGCTAGCTAAGACTAAGGCACAAGAACTAAGTTATAAATTTGTGTGGTATAAAAGTGGTGAAGTTCTAGTTAGGAAAAGTGAAAACGCCCAAATAATTAAGTTACCAAGTGAGAAAGATCTAAGAAAATTGGGGTAATACTATACCATAATTTCATATTTTAAATCTTTAACAGCGATCTTCGACTTCCCGCATTGAACTGTAAGCTTGTGCAATCGGGATTACGTTCCTCACCAGCCTATCTAGTTCGTCCAATAAATCTGCAACACAGTTTTCGTTGTAATTCGCACATAAACCGGTCGCGTCTTCTGTGTCCACAAAGTATAGCTTCCCGTATCGTTGCAAGTTAATGTTATCTAGTATATTGCTAATATTGTGATACGTCTGGCCATTTACCCGAAAACAAAATGGTCCAGCGCCACGTGGCAATTGTAAATTAGTACCTATCGAAGCAAAAGACGGCCCATTATTATAACTCCGAATGTTTTTCATGAAATTTCTGTAATGTTGGGGCCTGTTGGTCAACATAGGTTAATAAAAATCGGAGGATATTCTCCGAGATCCTCCAACAAAATGTCTCCCTTAGAACAACATGTGGTGAAAACATTTCTTGTATTCAGTTCATCAGCAAAATGAATTTCATTGCAAATGCATCAATGCGAAATAATTTTCCCGGATAAAGCAAGTTAACCGGTCGTGGCAGAAACTTATCTAATATCTATGGACGTTCCATGGGCGATTAAATCATTCACACACTGATGATTAACCACTGTCATCCGCCTTATCAACGTTGCCCGAATTAAGAATATTTTGTGAAAACTCCTGTTCTGGATTTTGTCGTTCCATTTTCGTTCATTTTCATGGAGTTTCACTGGACACGTTATCTCTTCCTCCCGACGTACGTTCAGTCAAAAATTAGTAAAATTTATTTATTTCACCTGTTTTCAATTGTGTATTATAACATTAAAATTTTATACTTACGAAACAAAAAAAACAAGTAGTACTGATTGAAAACCGCAATCAAAATTTCTGTAAAATAAAAACAATGTTAATATATTTTCAATCAGTACACGACCAATAGCATCTGTACACAATGATTGGTATCGTTATTTCAAGCAATTAGAAATACAAATTGCACTTTTTTCAAATTCTTCTACTTCGTCAATACACCTTTTGTCCCTTTACCAAAATGGTGAACACATTTATTTACTTTTGCATATCAACTCGTTCCCCACGTTAAAATATTGGGAAAACACCTTTTTTTCATGCTTGAATTTTCACACTTTCCGATCAATCGACGAAATTAAAAATACGTTTAAGTAATGCGCCCATCTTTCTTCTTTGGAACGACACAACTCCCGCTTCGATCTTACCGGTATCTTCGGAGATAACCTCAATCTAATGGACCAACTCCGAGCGCTGCAAACATAAATGGTTACCGAATACCACGAATTGATAATATAAGGACTTTGCAGAATATTTGATTGATTATTGCACTAATTTACTCATTTGTATGATAAGTTAACGGCCTTCTTTAATTATAACGGTATTTTCGATATTTATACTTTTAATTTTATATTGGTGGTGCCTTCAAAACGTTGTAAGCTCATGAATTGTAATGAAACAGAGATAAATAAAAAATTAAGATTCATGTCCTTCCACCGGCGTTTTGTCTAGTTCATGAGCGAAATGGCTCTGGATATTTTTTTCTTGGCTGTATATAGTGTACAATTTAACTGCGTCGTTACTTTGTTATTTAAGCTTCACCCTATGAATTCCGCATGATATTTGCCCAAATAATGCCCTGAATCAGCGCGACCCCTTGAAATTTTACATACTCTGCAGGGTTTGTGTCCGCTCTTCCGAGTGTTTACGCATGACTTATTCATTAGACCCTTTTGGGAAGGTTGAGATTTGCAAAATGAAAGGAACAATACTGCCTCTCCTGAAAATTGTATTCAGTTTTTAAAAGATAAAGTGGAAATAATATCTTGCCGCCTTGAACCAATATTTGGAGTTTATCTCACAGCTTGCCATGCCAATATTATGTCGTGTCAAAATGTTCGGCTGTGAATTTCTTAGAACACTTCAGTATTTGGGCCTTGGAGACTCCTTCACTTTCGGTTTAATTAATTCCTACGATTAAACGGTAAAAGTAGTATTCTAATATTTATTTCCTGTTTCTCTAGACCATTCGACGATTTATTGACTGCGAAATATATCCTAGATCTGGATTTACCCTTCTTTAATCTTAAGTATTAATGTTCTTATCAGGAAATGTATATATATGAAGGGATCTTTATAGTTCAAATAGCGATTATATGTTGAGAAAAATATTACCATATTATTTACCACCATACCACATGCACAATACCACATATTTACCACAAATATTATCACATACAAGATCATGAAAAGAATTAAAAGTATTACCACGTATTAGTTTAAATAAACCACATATTTACCACGCACAAGGTCATGAATAGAATTAAATTGGTGTGCTTGCCCCTATTATTTCCGCATCCCTAAGGCGTAGACGATTTTTTTTCGAATTGTATAAAGTTTAAATTATCAAATTTTAATGGTGATTTACCAATGTATGAGGTTACATTTTTCTGCTTCAGTTTTTTAACGAGAGCAGACTTTACTGACACTAAGGTAAAAAAAATGAATGATATGTTAAAGCTTTTCTTAAATATCAGCGTTATTTGCTTATTATTTCCTAAATATTTATTTTATCCCAATGTTAAAAAATCCTTTTCAAGCGCTAAGTCAGTGTAAATGTTTTGAAAAACAAATGCTTAAGTAAGATCTAAAGTAGTTATATTATTTTGCCATGCATTATATTTCATTCACATATGTTAGAAATTAATGTAAAGTTAAGATGGAGATGAAGAAGTCTGGAACATGTATTACATTAATACATTAATAAAATGTCCAGAGGGTTTGAAATTTTTTTCTTTCCCGTTTGCGTTAAGGAAATATATTTTTTTACTTTTAGAACATAGCACTCATTATGAAAAAGTATTTAATAAGATGTAATTTCATGAAATGAAATGATTATTACACGTAGCTGTCTGTAACGCTCGAGCTAACCCGGAGGGTACGCGAGGGTAATCCATATCATAGACAATAGGTGTTGAATGTCGACATCTAGCAAGGGCTCCGAAGACTTCCTCGACGTAGTTTCATCGGGCGCCAACAGATGGGAGTGCAGCGCGTTAGCTCGTTCTCCGTCCGTAGGAACGCCGCGCCTTGGGTGTGTGGCTTTCGTGCTACTCTTTTGAATATGGGGAAAGAGAACACGTATTTTCTCTCTCATGCGGAGATTTTTAAAGAACATGCTTCAAATTACGGAACAGTTCATGTTTTAAATTAACGGAAAATTAATGTGTGAAACCAATATTGGGTGCCTTATTTATCGACCCTTTTATGACATTATCATTACTAGCTATTGATTACTTGATATTCTTGATATTTAGATATATCTTACAAACATAGATATAACTTAAGTATCAGCGTCAAAGTTTTATACCCATATTATAAAATACTGAGCATACCTCAAATGCTGATGTAACGACAATGTCGACAACAATTTGTGTCCATGGTGTTCTCATATTTTCCTCTTGGATCCATAGCAAACCTTAACATGCATTGTTATTGCATTTAAAGTTATTTCTTACTTTGCGCTTATTTCGAAGTCTTGAGATAGATTCTAAAGATCTGTAATATGCGTTAAGTTTGTAATAATTGAACGAGAAAAGGTTTGCTGATATGATCGTAACACATCATAATTTTCCACTTTGTAAGCTTCAATACCCCTTGTCTCGTTGTTAGTAATAATGATGAAAAATTTGAGGCATTACCCTAAATATTGCCATACCTTGTTTTCTAGGAATTAAAAAATTATATTTTCTCCTGTTTAATTTAAAACAAACATTAAATTGAAGTTTGTGACATGGAAAACTCTCCCGTAATTGGTTTTGCTGCATTAGATTATCTTCTTCTGGTAAATGGCCCTAACATGACGCATGTGTACTCTGGAATATTACTGTTTGATAAATAGCCGAATAGATTAGAGCTGTCTACTTCTTAATTATGGTTTTACATACCAGCCTTAGTGACTTTTCAGTATTTCACATTACCAATCTAAAATTATTACCCCAATGAATTATCTCCATTAAACCTATTGCCGCATCCAACTGCAGTATGTGACTAATTTACAGCGCCTTTTATTTTCCGTGAGGACTCGTAGTTCCCATTAAAGCCTCTCTGAAATTAGGCGTGAAGTAAGACGCCTGGGCTGATTATTTGGTAAAGCTCTCGGCGGATCTTGGTCCTAATCCCAGCCGAGGCAGTGTATCTTTTCTATGAATTTAACTAAACCGTCTCATAACCACACCATATAAACTGTGTGGACTGTATTAATGTATTTTCAATGTTCTGCATCCGGAAGCAGAAAAGAATCGATGCAACCGACGCAGTCAATCGAGTTTTTAGAATTAATTTTGTACAAATAAGGTTGCCTTTTGAGTACGGAGTAAATGTAATCGCAGCTTTAGAGAAACGATCGTAATTCTATGAATAAGTGTTTTTATTTTTAATACCGCCAAAAGCATTGAAATCGATGAAAGAGTCTCTTAGCTTATAGCCCACTTTTCTTTTTTAAAAATTTTTCCCGCTAAATTTTCTAGTTTTTTATCAATAAGACGACATCTCTGTCTTAATTATGCACTTATATTATTTTCAAGGATAAAATAAATGGTGCGTAAGCCGCACTGGCGGCGGTGGTTCGTTGCGTTAATTTACTAGCATTGGACTGCGCGCCATGGTGAGTTGTGTCGAATAATGAGAAACAGTAACTTCATTCTATGCCCTTTTTCCTTAATCATGTCCATTTTATTAATTTGATTCTTCTTCCCGCAAACAATTATTTTAATTTTCCTCTCTCTATCTTTATAATGTGTTTGAAATTCATGATAATATATGCATTATTCACGTTTTATCCTGAGTTTGTCTGTGATCCAGGTCCGCTTTTTGGGTCTCTTCTGAAGGGTAACCGCTCACTTAAAAAAATATTTGCATGGCATTGAACTTATTGCCGTAGTCATTTGCACAATATATTGCTGAATGTTTTCGTTGTTCGTGGCCATGCAACTGTGAATGACATTTACGTGGACTTTGACGGTCAATTACTGAGTACTAATGCATTCTTATGGAATCAACCTCCACATGCATGTGTACTGTAAATTTATAAGCTGTGTATTACTAACGATTGCATAAACTACAACAGTAGAATTTCAGCAGTTAACTATAAAATCATGGTATTTATAAGTTGATGCTTGTTTGGGTGTTTATGTCTTTGAAGGTTAGTACATATGTGTAGTGAACGTATCCTTTGATTCCCCTTCAAAATAACTTCGTGTAAGCATTACTGAACACCGTGGCGCATGTTGAGAAAATAACTCCATATATATCCATATATGGAGTTACATATAATCCAATAATATCCATTGTTATTCGTTCTCGCATCTGCTCATCTATCGTTACATGATGTTTCCCGCTTGATTTAAACAGGTCTTGGGGGTGTTGGACTTGAGAGCCAAGTATTTCCTGTGAACAGGCATGAAGATCACGGATGTATATAATTCTACCCAGTCAATATGCTTGAACGTATTTTTAATTGCCCCACCAATATTTTTTCCGGCCATTGAATTAATTACTGATGAGTTATTTAGAATTTATTGTATTTTTCTGTATTGGAAAACTAGGACTTACTTCGTCATCGAGTTATAACTCAATACGCTTGATCAAAAACGCAAACCACGAGTATTGATTCGGGTATCTTTTCACCAAAGAGTGTCAGCCGTCTGTTTTAGCAGTGATTGACGAGTTTTCATTTATTCTTCATCCAATAAGATAGTGAATAGTGGAAAATTTGTGTGAATGGGTTCTTGAGTAAAATACTCATAGACTTAGAAAACACATTCGAATACAAAATTTAATACGCCCATCCAGCTTATACTATAATACAACTGTCGTAGGTCGTTCGACATTTGCCTTTGTATCATAACATCATGCATGTAAAAGTAAAATATGGGGGAAGATGTGGGATATGAGAAAGCGAGGGGAAATTAGGAATTAAAGCAATTTCATTTAACCATCCACATATTCAGCAGCTTGCTAAATTTACCTAGCATGAAATGTCGATCTACTGCCGGGAAGTTACTTTTGTCCGGATGAGCCAGATCTCCTTTATTCTCGTCCCGCCTATGCGTATAACAGCATGAAAAGCATGCGCTGAGAGACACCAACTCCAGGACCGAGATTAATTTAATCTGGTAACTTTAATTCTTAGCAGCAAGAGTCCAGCGGGATTTAATAACATTTCTTTACTCAAGAAAGGTGAAGGCATTTTGGGAATTCCTTTAGAAAATGTTTTGGAAAATGTTGTTTTCAATTTTATCAAATATTAAAGACAATCCGAAGGCCGCCAAGAGACTTCGAGCAAAATTCCTGCCACACTGCTTTTTTTTCTCTACTGTAGGTTTTAATTAAATATACTCTTGAAGGGAACCGTATAGTTAGGGAAATAATCGAATTTGTAGTACCGCAGTATTAGTATAAATTAGGGGAGACGACCAAAAGTTAAGATCATTTGGTTTGTATATGACTGGTGGGTCGGGCTACCTAGGAGTAGTAATAATCATGTAGGAGGATTGTTGGCGGAAACCCCGGTGTCGGTCGGCTACTCTTGAGCGAAAGTGCCAAGGGATGGCAAGGTGGGCAAAGGTGGCAGGATTTTTGCTCGAAGTTCCCTGCGCATGAATCCCAACTTAGGATCGTCATTCCGCTGAAAAACCTCCGCCACTACCTGGAAACGAACCTAGGCCTCAGGGATAGGGAGCCGGTACTTCAGCTGAAACCTGTCACTGGAACATCCAGTTTCACAACTAATCTTATCTATTAAAAGTTTTCACGCTGCAGATACTTGTTGGAATTTCAGCATTGTGAAATAAGAACACCTTGTACCTCCGCACGATAGTTTATTAGTTCGACCGCGGTTTCGATGGTATAGCGTCATTTTCAGGACAATAAGGTCGATACCGCGGTCAACTAAATTAACTAATTTATGGAGATACAAATTGTTCTTTTATCATAATCGTGTTTATCTTTTTCAAAGTGTATTGGGATCACGCGACGCATACTAGTGATGAAATAGGCAAGCTCAGTTTCCATTGGAAAAGGATACTTCCTATAAACGTTCATCAAGGAATTTATACACTTCACGATGCAGTATGCGAATTGAGCGTACTTTTAACTCTTGGGAAACTTAGAAGCTTGGGAATACAGCCTTACAGATTGCAGTTCCAGGGTTTCGAGAATTTCCACGAAAGCTTTACTTACCTCTATCGCTCCGACAATCTTTTTGAATTTTCCTTCTCATTTCATGCTCGGGTACTTCCTCTTTCATGATAATCGGAGTGGAATGGGGACCCTTTTCTGCCTACGCATCCCTTTGGAAGACCCTCTCAGTGGTTCATAATACCGTCTCCTCTTATTCAAAATACCTCTTGACCATTTTATTCAGATTTTACCGTAAGCTACTCTGTATTTCCCCTTCAGTTCGGTACCCTTTTTTCTGTCCGTCATTCTTACAAACTCTATAACGATTGTCTTCTTAGTCACTTGGATAAAAATATTTGAGTTTATCTCTCCATGCTAGCGTCACAAGAAGGGATCTGGTCGGTGTGATGGCTGTAGTACTAACCTCTTTATCTTAAAGTCTTGGATCTCAGGCGGAGATTTTGCCTTAGAATTGTGATCCCTTTTAGGTTCTTGGATGAGAGAACTTCAAGTATTGTACTCCATCCGTCCGATGGGACGTTGATTTGTAGTCCCAATGGTACCATTTGTCAAGAGCATAATTATGCCGACGCCGGGTTTTTCTCCACCCATCCTTCGCTCCAAAAATAATGCTTCTCTTATAAACCTATCCACTTGCCCTAATGGTGCAAATTGTCTTATTGTCGATCTCTTCCCCCAGACAACCTACCAACCAGCATTACAAGTATCTGTTCAACCTTTACTTAGATATTTTCGTTTTTGTTCATTGATTACTCACTGTATAGTCGCTTTCTGCTCTGCCTGAGAGGTAATTATTTTCATTGTCCCAAATCTATATTTTTTTCAACATTTTCAATCTAAATTTCATAACTCCGTTTGTGCGCTCTCGAGACTCGGCATTTATTCTTTAAAAAACGCATAATTAGATCTTATATTCATCTTTTCTTAGCCTTACACAAATTTTTCCGATTTATTTCTTACTTTCGCATCTATTTCAATTTTCTTCAATCCAAAATCCCCGTCCGTCCTTCGTAATCCTCGTTACCAAGCAACCTTTTCTGTCATCTTTCCCCATTCTTCTCCAAGTCCTCTCCCCAAAATTTTTCTCGTAAAGAGCTGGGTCAAATATTTATTTCCTCTTTGCCTCCTAGATTTTTCATTGTGACGCCATTTTCCTACCTAAAATGAAACGCCAAACTTAAATACATAAAACTCATATATTAATTATCGGTTTCGATTACTTATGTTTTTCTTGAAGTTACTGAGTGGCTTCCATTTTTTTTAAAGTGCATTGAATAATGAGTTTTGTTGCATGATAAAAACTTACTTTATACATCCTTGTACCTCGGGTCGTTAAATTAGTCATCTCGTCCTTCCCCAGTTTCCCAGTTTCTGAAGAACTACTTAGTTTCACATGTAAATATTAGAGTTTCTATGTTTGAAGTACATTGAATAATTTGATTTGTTGCGTGATCAACAGCTGTTAATTTATACACCCACATATCTCGGCCCGTTGTAATAATTACGTCGTACTACTCACTTTAATATTTCCGTGTATACTCCTGGCAAATTAGTCCCGTCGTCTTTTCCCTTTTCTCTACATTGTTTCCGACCCTCGATGACATTTTCCCCCTTGTCGCCTCACTCGTTAATCGCGTCCCTCTTATCTTTTCCTCAGTCTTCGCCCTGTGTCTTCTTCCTTTTGTTCGAGTTTATCCCCCGAGGGGAGCGCGTGCCCTTCAAGTTGCTCTTTATTATTATTTTTTTACGCTTACGTATTATGTTCGTCTCTTTCTCCTTTCATCTCCCTGACTGTTCTAGGTTCCTCTCCTGTCTTACGTCTGCCCCTCCCCCCAATTCATCTCAACGTTCTCATACTTTAAAAATTTACTCCCTTTCTCGTTTGTTTAATTCACCGCGCTCCTTTCTCATTTCTCCTGCCATTTTACTGGGAGCAGAATATGATAATAAGCCGACAGGTGAGGCAGAAGCTTCAAGACATACACTGACTCTCCTCAATGCCATTCGCTGTTTTCTTCCACTGGTTTACTTTCCCTTCTCTTCGTAGTCTCACTGGATTTTCTCAGTGCCTCAAGCCATATACTTCATAAGTTTGCCCGAAGTCAGTACTACTGTTGATTTATTCAACCAACTTTCACCAATAGTCATTCCCAGAAAGTGTATTTTAGTGTTGTTCTACGTGTACAAACTTTTTACCGGTTTCTCACCTTAGGAAGCGCTGGACACTGTAGAAAGTCCTTTTTCAGAAGTCTGTGCTTGCCCCTATCATCTGTGAACTGCATGAACAACTATGCGACATGTATTTCATAAAATTACTTTTTGTTGAATGGTAGGTATTTCGAATAGCCCAATGGTTTTGCCATGGGCTCTGCTTTGTCCTCTCTCCTGGTGGATATTTACAGGGACCAATTCGATAAGAATCTGTTCTCCTCTTATTGATGGACTAACCAAAAATATATTATGATAGCATCAATATGTAGATGATGTGTTGCGCATGGACAGGTTCCGAAGTTGAACTTTAAATTTTTTAATCATTAAAATACATTGAATCATAACTTGAAATTCCTTTCTGAAATAGGAGATAGTAATTGACTCAACTTTCTTGAAGTAAATATTTCTAAAATTAAAAAACACCTTGAGCTCTTCATCTTTCGTTAAGGTTTACGTACAGACCAGGAGATTTATTTTAACTCAAGGCAATATCTATTTTTCCAATCATTGCGATTGCACAAATGATGTGGTACGCAGTCATGCGCACGGGTGCGAGGTTATACATCAAAGAGGGTAAAATTCGCAATGAAAACAATCATTTGACTAGACCGGTATTCGAACGCGGATCTCCCAATTGCCGGTTAGGTGTGCTACTGACAGGAAATTGGGAGATCCGTGTTCGAATCCCGGTGCAATCAAATGGCTATTCATGGCTTATTTCACCCTATTTGGTGTATAAAAGACATTGTTTTTCCCAGAATTATCCGCTTTTTATTCTATGATTCACAGGTTGGTGAACATTCCTATATCACGAACCAATTGAAAAAATAATTGTCTACAATATGCTATTTAGCTAATAATACAATTAGCTAAAACAAAGGGTACAATTAGCTGCTGATTGATAAATTGTATCTTAACAAAACTAAATAAACTGGCAGTGGAGACATTTATAAATCCCAATCGCGATATGGCTACTGCCAAATGGCATTGAATACTATATCTAGATGATGTTCCATGCACAATTTCCAAGATGTTGCCAAAAGATAAGATTAAAGTAGCTTATTATAATACATTGAGCTTCGGGAACCTAGGTACTTTCCCACACAAAAGACTGAAGTCCATATGAGGAAAGAAGTGAAGTACATAGGTTTCGGTGTGAGTGCGACCCAGTGTAAGTTGGGCAAACAGGCCGAAAATTTCAAGATCGTGTGAATGAGCCCCAAGCATGTGTCATAAACTGGAACTCAACGTCGCAATTAGCAAAACATTTATTGGAAAACAACCACAATAGTGACTTTAAAGTTTATATGTGGAAAATAAAGGGATTAGATTAGATTAGACGCTTTATAGCATTTGAACATATTACTCAACTTCGTATTAAAGTTAGGTATTATCAATAACATTTCGTGAAATATAAGAAAGATACTAATATAAGGCATTAAAACAGAGAAACTTTCTGACGCCCTTCCTCTTGATAAAGTGAAGATTTCTTCTCCATATCAATTCCAGATTTACCCGTATTATCACAAGTTTCGCCCCTGTTATATTTTTAACCTGAACGTTATGTTGGTATAATCAATACTCGTAATTTAAGGGCCTGTTATCTTACCAAAAGTTGATCTATTCTGAGCCAGGACCTCAGTATTCAGTTAATTTTAACTTTTAACATTGAAAGCAATAACTGTTGAAACAGTCTACGACATCATTACCAAGGATTATTTTTATCTTTTTGGCGTGTAATTTGAATGAATGGTACACTTTTAAGTGCCTTAAAATTTTAGAAGAATTATTATATTGATTTGAAATTGTTTATCACGCATTTCAGATAACTTTCCCTTGTTCTTTAACTCTTTCTGTTTGGGAGGAAAATTGGAGTCCACTTACTAGCTGTTGGGCTTGAATGCTGCTCTGAAGGACTGGAGTATAAAATGCTATATCGATACGTAGCTTTTTTCTGTGATGATATTCATCTTTGAAATCATTGGTGATTTACGAAAAGCTTGAAAGTTTATACCAAATTTAAATACCCAGAAGTTGAATGAGAAGAGCTAAGAAAATAAATTTGATCATTTTATGCACATCACTATTTTTATGTCCTGTGCTGCCGTCTCGTTCCCGAGATTTATCTTTGATTCATCTATGAATTTGGAAATGTAGACTTTCCTTTGAAAGAAAATATAAATATGGTGCTGGAAAATGGCTAGCTGAAGTTAATGTTAAATTGGCTTCGTATTTCGCTTTATATACTGTAAATTATTGGTGCCAAAATTCATAAAAGTGATTCTGCGGCCGTTACTGGATGATTGGCATGTAAATAAATATTATGTTCTAATGAAATAATTGCGGACAGTTTAATTGTTTGCCTATACGTAAATAAGACCGTATTTCAACTACAACTCCCAAGTTTTCGAATACTGTAGGAATGGGTGGTCTTTGAGAAATGAATGACTGGATATATCAGACGCTTAGTTGTGAAAAAGTCATGAGAATGTCTGTGTAAATTCTTTTCGTGCATGCTCGAGTCCTGAAAATCAATGATCTACTTTGAATGCCATACAATGAATCATTCATTTTGTCATCATTTGTCAGTCCTATCGGACGATGCGGCTTTTTCGTTATGCTCCAGCGGCCAATATTTGTTTCAAATCGCATAATCTCGGCTAGTGAGGCTCTCCTATGTTTCTTTAAGTTGATAAGTCGCAGTCAAACGCCAGATTTCCTTCTCATTTTTCGTGAAAGTTGGCTTAATAGCACGGGCAGCAGGTTTTTTAATTCCCCGTGAATCATACAAATGCGCTCATTTTGAATTTGTAATTTCATATTTAAGACGCTATGCGCAAGGCCAGAAAAACCGATTGCAAGGCCCCGTTTTCTGTACTCTTTGTACCCTGTCCCTTTCGCTTTCGGTTTTTTCGTTCCCTCTCCCTCCATTCATGTCGGGTCGTGTAGGTCTGCTTCATGCCGATGGACCATAACTACTGATGTCATGTGACCTCATATTGGGAGCGAGGCTGATAAGTTACCCATCGATTTTTGAAGGACTCGTCACAATCCACATTACCGTTCTGGTATGTAGAGTTGATTCGCTGGTACGGCAGGCCAATAGCTATTGTTTTTTCTCATGAAAGAGTGACTATTTCTACGGTTTAGTATAAACGTGCGGTATGTAAAAATTTCCATGTGAAAGGATTCATCTGAAGCAGGACTTCGTGCCTCCGGGCTTACCATTTGAGTGAAACCTATGCTTTTTTTGTTGGAACTTATTTTTAGACATTCGTGCTCTGGCTTGGGCTATGAATTCGAACAGCATGAATATATGCTAAAATCCACTAAAAGTTGCATGGAATTACATTTTTCTGCCAAGCGACCGCCGACGGAAAGTGCCCATTGTCAGGTTGTTGATTTATCGTCATCTTCTCTATGTAGCAGTATATTCCTATGATGGATCAATTTAACTAGTCTATATATTTAGGACTTACGTAATAAAAAACCTGCAACTTCTGCGTGATAAAGATTGTCTTGTTGTCCCATCTATAGGATGAATATACGTGCTACTAGTGAAAGAAGAAGAAAGAAGTATAAGGAAAAATAAGTTCTTGCAAATTGTTTTCTTTCTCCATCTCGTGATCAAACATTAACTCAAATTTACTTAAAATGCAACCCCTATTATGATAAACATCAGAAGATGCTGCACTTCAGGGAATAAACAATTCCCCACTCGTTCCTTTTCTCTTTTCCGCGTTCGCCCAAAAATTATTGTTGACGGTCTCATTTCCAACACTCGCTCTCTCGTGTCTTCATTTTACTTGGCTTATGACGAAAATGGATCTTATCGATCGCAGTGCCGACAACAAAAACACGGGATCCTCACTGCCACTCCAAACGATACGTGACGCACGTTGAGTAATCATTTTTTCGTACAATTTCAAGTGAACTCCCGTCTTCTTCCGCTGAAAATGTCAAGCGGTGTATGCATGCCTCATTTAATTTTTTTCCTTGTTAGTATAAGGCGTTTTTTGCATTCTTCTTTGTATTATAATAAATCATTTGGTCGCCCGTTTCTTATTGGTTTAAAGGTGCCAATCAAAAATGCAATTTACTCTTAGATATCGAATGACCTGCAGAGACTTGCCCTCTTTTTCAGGTTCATAGGTAATATGCTAATTTACTCAGGTAATAATGATTTATTCATTTTGGGAATTTAGTGATATTTATGATTGCCATGTCTGGCGACCTTGTAATTGTTTCAACGGTTTACTGGGTGGTGATCGTCAGGGAAAACCGGGAATTCCTGGAATTGTCAGGGAAATTTGAATTTCTGGAAATTTCAGGGAATTTTCTTAACAGTCAGGGAGAAACTGGGATTGGAAATTATGGTTATTTTTCTACCATTACGTTTATCGGCCAGTCGTTCCCGCCATTTATTTCACCAAACATTTCACAAACTAAAACGAACGTCCGTCGCTGACGTGAATGAAATAAGCCCCATCAATTCGTGGAACATTCAGGTGTGAATCTTAATTATTAAGTTATGAATCAGACGCACAATATATCCCTTTTGTATATCCGTATTGCAATATTCTTAGTAGTGCTAACATTCATTAACACAATGTATTACGCTTATCACAAGTATCCGAGGCTATGTTGCTCGGAAAAATTTACCTGCGTTTTTTTATTTAACTTCCGAGACTCAGGTCGAGAGGTAGCTGAACCACACTAGCTCATGCTTGCAGTTCTAAAAATACGTGACGATGATTATTAAAATGGTAATACAAGTACAATATCACGTGTAAATAAAGTCTTGCGCAAGATCATCTTCGATTCTCATACCCCCCTTCGTGCGACAGTAAGAAGAGCCCTCCTCCCCTCCCCTCCTTTCACGCTCGACGTAATGATTGAATGACCCCTTTAGCTCCCTCTCGAAGTAATTTAGTCAGGTAATAAACCTCCTCAACTATGATATTCCTGAATATGATGCTGCCGTTGCTAATTGCTTACTGTCCTCGATCGCAGTGGCACTCTTTCGTTTTGTTTTCTTTTAACCAAATATTTTTACATTTTTTGATTCCCTCATGTAATTTTACCGAAGGAAACATACACGCCCCGGAAATACGATACGCGGCCGCGGAAGCAATATAAACTCGCTCGCCTGAGTCTCCCCAACGCTCGCAATGGTTCAGGGGACTCACCATAATATGTACAACACTTTTATATGCGTAATTCAATAATCTGCTGTAGGAAAACCTTGTGTGCAGGGAAAAGTTGCAATTTTGTAGACAATAAAACGACCGTTACGATGGCGCTCAGTGGTCGGAAATCGAAAAAATCCGGACAAAAGTCCAAAATTGCTTTTTTTGAGATATAGACTTGAAACTTGGCACATATACTCACAACTAATCACAAAGTCATTTGTTATAGGTTCTACCCATAACTTATATTATATACGGAGGCTCAAACATGACCTATATTCCAAAGAAACACCCGTTTTGATTTTTCTTCGAAAATCCTACAAGTTAAGGAGATACTGTTGTGGAAGGATTTAAATGAAATAATAAAAAATACCATCTGTGATAATGGTACTTTTCCTGTCCTATACATAAGTTTAAGAGATAATTGTCGATATTTGGATTCTATTACGTCACAATATGGCGGGCGCTTTTTTCAGGCAATATTTCACATATGGTATTCATTTGAATTGGTTTCGCGAATATGTGCACCAAGATATTTGTACATAGTATTAAATGAAGATTGTTTTAAGGTTATTATGAAAAACTCTTCAAATAATGTCAGCATCCTTGGGGTAAATGTACCTGCAAAACTATGATTCACCCTCTACTAACCAACGCCGCCCCAGTCTGGCTTCATGCCTCGAAGACGCATCTAAACAAGATTCAGTCTGCTGAGAACGCAATGGTGAGAAGAATTATTGGCGCCCCATGGTTTGTGCGGAACCGGGACATTAGAAAATGCCTTAAGCTTGAACCTATCCTCAACATCCTAAAATCCCTACTAAGCCCGTTTGAAAAATAATTAGAACTTACTGAAAATTCTATGAACGAGTCCCTATGGAACTATGAACCAAAACCCGGTTTGGAGAAAAAAACTCCAAAGATCTCCCTTCTCGTATCCCTACTCCCTTGTAATTTCCTCATTCACCTGAAATCACCTGACTGCCATGTCATGACAAACACGAGATCTTTTACTGCAGAAAATACCCAAAAGAAAAACTCTCGGAAGACTGGCTGGGAGCTGAGAACTACAACCACCAGCGATATGTTGTTATGGCATGGAATCTTTGGGATTGCGGGTAGGGGTGAGATAGTAGTGTCCTTCGCCTTGCCAGAGCATTCGGGGGTATGAATGGACCCTCCTTGGTGTGTTTTTTCATTAGGATGTACTTGCTGCTTTTAATGTATTGATTTCAGCTTTATACATTTTCTGAGTTTTTACGAAAATTTAATTTAGCAGAAATAAAATATTCCAATAATAGGTGGCCTTTTGGCGATCGGTCAGGGAACTTGGTAAATCTGTCGGGGAAAAATCAGGTTAAAGTCAAGGAATTTAAAAATTGGATATCAGTAGCCTTGCTTTGCCAGTAGTAGGTTTAGTGCTTACATCACAAACAAAGTGCTACTACCAAACCTACTGGAGAAACATTTTTCAGTCCCCAGTGGGCCCACGTTGCGTTGGTTCCCTTGAGGTCTTGGAGCCCTTTTTACATACCCTATTTCCTTCTTAGTACTAATGTTAACGTGTCTGCTATATTTCCAAATTAATTACTAAGCGGTTTATCCATTATGAATTGAAAATCAAATCTTTTTTCACATTTTACAATAATAAGACAGGGCAAGAAACTGGATGGCAAGGGGTATTATTTTTTATGATTTGAAATTCCTTAAAAATGATATGTTTCTACTTTTTTTCTAACCCTCAGTAAATCCTCAGGAGATGGTGAGATTGAACCTGCCACTGCCTGCAGTTAGCTACAATCTTGCTCTCTTTTCGGAAATGAGTGAGTACCTCTCAATATCATTTCTTTTCAAATTACTTTTAGCCATTTAAGCGTAGTTTTTAAAACTGTAAACTAAGGTTTATTACTCATTTATTCTGTTATTTTTTTCTGATACATTTGAATGACCATTTCTGAGCAAACGTTTACTTGCAAAGTTCTCAAGGATATCTCAATTAGTGTCACATGAAGTAAACATTTGTTTTTTGAAAGATATCAGGGAAGAAAAAGTTACGAGGCAGTAATTTAGCTCATTTTAAAATGGTAAATCGTCCATGATTTCGAAATCCAAAGATTGGGTGAGTTTCAATAAATTTGAAATTAATGGTAGAAGAATCTTTTCCAAGGCTACAAAAGGAAATATGTTTTAAATGTTTGAACTGGTAGCATTATAATTGTAGTTGTGAATCAGTGGATATAAATTCACCGTCGACATGAGCCTTATCTTATAGAAGGCGCTAGTAGGTCTACGGTTTTTCCACCCCTCTTGACGTGCGGAGTAATGCAATTGAAGTGCCGCTCACAAGGCCATAGTCGTATCTAGAAGAGTCTGAAGGGGGGAGGGGAAATGGAATACCCCCATGTAAAATGGAGAGGCCTGGAATTTTGATAAATATACATCATAAAATGACGTTTTGAAGGTGTTCTATTATGTTATGGAAGGTGATCTATAGGTGTACTATAAGCATGTGTTAAACACATCATTTTTACATTTTTTTAATCAATGGGGGGTTAAAACCCCCAAACTCCCCCCCCCCCTGGATACGCCTTTTCACAAGGCACCCAAGTAGGGATCGGGATTCCGCCAAAACACTGCTTGGAGTCAAACCTGAACCGTCGAGGTGAAAAGTGTTTACTCAAATCATCTTATCAACTCCGATTCCTTGCTATTTTATATGGATTGAACGATTGCCGTACGATCGGTAGAGACTAGACATATGGAGACACTAAAAGCCGGGCGTTAGGTATTCGTGAAAAAAAGAGCTAATTTCCTTGTGCGGAACGCGCTGCACCATGGGCAAGCAAAATGTGTAAGAAATCGAGACTCGGATGAAAAAAAGGAAGAATTGTTTGGCTCAGTCCACTTAAACGAATGGCAAAACGAGCGGAGGAGTTAGAGAAGAGAATGGAGGCGATCGGGCTATAGGATGGGATGAGGGAGGTTTGCTGGAGCAACCCGAACCGTAATGGGGGTGAGCTGTAATTCTCGCATGTCCTCCTCGCTGCCCTCGTTCCACCCCGGCCATCGTTCCACTCCCCATGCGATGTCCTCCGCGTCATCCTTTCCGCCCCCACATCCCTTTAACCAAGGGTACAGGCACGCACGCGATGGGGGTGCGAATGCGTGTGGACATAGGGGACGCTTGAGAAATGGTAAGGGGGAGAGATAGTGGGCTCTGGTCTCCCTTTAGCACATCGATCTCACACCCACCAAAAGAAAAAAAAGGCCGGCGTCACCTCGAAAAATTGGTGGATCGTGAGGGCGGAATGGGCGGGAGGGTGGGTGTGAGTCCTCTCTACTCTCCGGCCTTTATTTTGGTGGCGCGCCGAGCGGGGGCGCAGTGACGGACGAGAAAAAAAGGGCTGTGTGAGTTTAGTGGGTCGACGGTGATTGAGCTGGGGACCGCGCCCACCTCGGCCGCTCGGGAGTTAATTTATCGAACGAGATGGAGGGGGAAAAGAGCCAGTGGGTTAGAGTCAGCGTCCCTTAATACTAGACTCCCTGATATACGAGGCATTCATGAATCGTAAGTTTACATCTTCCTTAGCCTTCCGATGCTGGAACCATCCCCATTTTTTTCTCCGGTTGCTGTTTCACGATAGATATTGTGGAGTGGTTTTACCCCGAGAACCACAAGGTTATCGCGAATAGCGACCTTGCATGGAGCCCTCCCGTTAGTTCAACGAATCACAAAAAATTCAGTCCTGTTGAAATAAAACTAAAATATATAATTCTTTAACACTGAATGTGATACATTTTATTTGTTGAAAGGACTGCATAAATATTGCGTTAAAGTATCACATATTTAGGAATTAAGTGTGATATTATGACTTACTGAGGTATTTTATAATTATAAAATAAAGGTATTCACAAAGTGATATAAGTAATCATTTGTGTGTGCATAACGGAAAAGGTAACCCGTATTAATTTTTATCAAATAAACTTGAAGTATTAAGTCTTAATATGTACTTCAATAACCGGTAAGGAGCCGCCAAATTACATTTTGATACCCAATACACATTATTCTCATCAAAACCAACAATGAATGCAGTCTTGTGTAAAAAACTCAGATTCATTCCATGTTAGTGTAATGAAATAACTATCCATTTACAAAATTAGGCTCCTCTCATCTGCAGTGAGATAGTTGTAAGAATGAGATTTTTGTTTTTTATCATAGCAATTGCGTCGGTCATGCATCTTTTAATGTAGTGATGCTCTTGAATCTCTTTCAAAGAATTGATTTGGGACACCTTATATATTGGAGTTACGTTTTCACGAGTACATTGGAGTTTCAATTTTATTCCTTTTACCCGCGCGTAACATTTGCACGCCGAGTATTTACTAATCTTTAGCATCCAACAGCAATGCGTAGGCCTCTAGGTTACATAAGAGATACATGTTATTTATTATAACAAATTATTTTCCCTCTGCGAGTTTTTGGAGAACTAAGGGAACCCATGTTCCGCCCACGGTTTAACGGCCCATCATGAATGGCTCAAGTGCAGTTGCTGTGGACTGCGAAACAGCGTCTTTCCTCAAATTTGATTAATTATATCGCAGCGTCCACACCAAGAAACCTGGAAAAGTGAGGTGGTCTCGCTCGCTAACTTTTGACTATCAGAAGTTTGATTCTTGGTTTGGTTTAGCTGTTTCTTTCAGTAATTATAAGTGTAGGTCATTTCTATTTTTCTCTGCTGTATCTTCAATTCTCTTTTCATTCTTTGATTTATCAAAAAGTGGTGACAGCGGAAATGAACGATTTTAACTGTAGGTTTGTTGGAATATGGTTGGATTGAATTGTGGAGAGAACTGAAATCAATAAATATAATTTTTCTGAGATAAAATAAATTGCAACTTCCGACAATGGCTTACATGATGGCTTAGTAACTTTGGATTTAGTAAGTATTATGATTAATCACGATGTTATCTGTGAACATCTTTCCATAATAATATGTTCATTTTCCACAAAAATCATTTGATTTAGGAGTAGTGACGCATGTTGAAATCACATCCATGCTTGTGAAGTTTTTGGGTCCCTCTATGATAACTGATCTTTATTGCTTGAATTCCAAATTGCATCCAATGAGTTGATTTTATTCGTCTACCCTACATCTTGAATGTAGTATTTGATTCGTATATTTCTCTAATGCAGTTTCTCTCTCTCGTCATTTAGCTTAATTACTTGGTGCCCCTGATGTTGATTTAACTCTTGACCCTGATCTTATTATATCATTAGGTAGGTATATTTCAAGATCTCTCTAAGGTCTCATCTTCCAAGAAGATTCGCTTATAGAATAAGAATTTAGCCTATTTTTATCTTTGACAAAATATTCTTATTATAATTTTCTCGATTATCTTGGGTTATATTGTAGAACTTATAGGGTTTAGTTTTTAAGTTAATTCGTAAAAGTTGAGGAAGGAAGAAGAGCTATGTTAAGGTAGGTATTTTAATTAATCCAAGTAACTATAAACTGTTTAGTTTCATATTCTGTATTTTTATTGATATAGGTACTTATAATATAGGTAAAAATTATGATTCTCAAATGTGAATGAAGAATCTTTATCTTTAATGTGAGAATTCTCATAATATCTTTTTTTTTAATGATTTATATTTGAATGTACGATTAGCATAACTATCCTTTTAGCATAACTCTCCTTTTTGCATCTTTGCTCATGCATATTGAAATTGATACCTATGCAATGTTTTATGCTAAAGGGGTTCTCAGTAATATTTTTGTTTTTGTAAGAGAAGACATTTTTTTAACTATCATGAATTCTGCCTTCATAATTCTTGTTATTGATGACGCATGAAATAAACAAATTTCTTCGCGAAAAACATTCCCTGGCTCTGAAAATCAGTTCTCTCGGTGTATGCTAGTATTATAGTACACCCAGTATTGTGTGTTAGAGAGCGTCTTTTCCATTTCCAGTAGTTAACCACCAAAACGTTCCGTAGAGAACCTTCACGGCTATTTTAAATTACTTTTTTGTATTTAAAAATATTTAAATTTAAATGAACATAATTCTTTTAACAGAAACAATTTATCCGTTCAGCCATTGTGGTATTGTTTAAGTTGGAGTAACTATTAAGTAAATGGATATTTTAGAAATGTATGGATCTGTGACTAATATTTACTCCATATTGGGTAAACCCCCTCTGTATATAGCTTCCTTTAAAACCAAAAACATTTTAATGATTAATTTTTCATTATGAAAAATTTGGAACTTGTTTTATTCCATAATTCTCTAGTCAAATTTGCCAGCAAGGAGTTAGTTATGTTTTATTCCACTATTAGAAAGATAAACAAAAACGGACAGTGAAAGAATGCAGAACAAACTGGAAATGGGCATATCTCTTCTTAGCGTTATGGGATACGCATCAACTCTTAACTTGCGCTTCGTGCTAATGATGATGACGAAGTTCATTCTGCATTTCCAAGTTTGTTTGAGGAGGGCCTATTAGTTTAAGCACTGAGCGCTTGGATTTTTTTTTGCCTGAAATGACTTTCTCATTTCAGAAAATTACTGCTATGGGAAACAGCAAAAATTGGAGTCTACGAATTCTGAGCCAAATATTTTTTCGAGTTGTGCAATAGGTTTGAATCTTTTATTCGATGATCCGAAGTTATTTCTTGCTGAATTAGGTGCGTGATTTCCATGTAGGTAGCGGATGAAGCATTAGGACTATTATATAATATGTATTTTTAATATTATTAGATAATTAGATAAAAGAAAGTGACAACTGCACATTTCGAGACTAAGAAATTCTATTAGTGATTATAGTCTATTTCTTTCGCTAAGGCGTGTTTCCAAATTGTATGAAAGTAATCTTTCAATTGTTTATCGCTAAAGTGTAATAATAAGGAACTGTTATTCTATAAATACAGTACTGCAATATGAAAACAGTATTAACTCCCCATTCTACCCGCAAATAACCATGCTTCACTCTATCATTGTCAGTAAAACTTTCACAGCGATCGTTCACCCTTAATAGCCCATATAGGTCCAATTCTATGCCATGTGATAGCTTAAGCTACCGATTTATATGTCATGTGGTTTTGTACTTCCGCCACCGTGTTAATCCGAGTAATTATCTTATTAAAAATTAACAGCTGCAGAGTTTATTGTTGGGTATTATATCAACATTGGTTCTTCGATGGAGTGCAATTAATCTTAAGCGAATTACGCTCCTGAGGGTTGTCTCTCAAGGGGATTAAACTATCGCAGTCTCTTCCCGTGGGAAACATCAGCTTGGCTCGCTCAGGAAGCTTTTACTGGTGCTTGTGTAATTTTTCTGCCCAGAATTTGTTTTACCATCAGGTGGAAGATTAGGCATACTTATGTATCGAGTGTTTTCCAGAGGGATTTATAAAATATGCTCCGTTAGCCTTTTCATTATTTTTGAAAGAATAATGACAGAAATTGGCTGGAGTGGCGTTCTCACTCATTAAAATGACGCATCTAAATATCTACAGTAATTGTGCTTGGTCATTTGAACAAAATTGATGCTATATATGATGGTTTGAAGAAATTGATGACTAAGATTTTTAGGTATGCGTGGTTGTATTTTTTGTTCAGTTTTCCTGAAAATATTAAAATTTAATGAAGGACAATTGTGAAAAACAGTTAACTCATATTCAAAGGAAACGATTCTAACGACGGTATTGATTAAATAGAGAATGAGTAACTCTGCAGTTTTGCCTCCTGTAGCAAGACATTAAATTAGATGATATAATAAGTGAAATTAAAGGGATATTCATACATTTATATAATTGTTATTTATATTATATTATTTCCCTCTATTGAAAATTTATTCGTAGTTAAAATTCAATAAATGAGATTAATTTTTTTCAATAGTGCCGTCGCTGCTAGCATCCTTACTGTCAGTTACCAAGCAGTATGTCATTTTAATGATAGGCCTGAAATATGGGGTTTTGTTTTGAGCTTAATATTCATTGTTAAATAAAAATCAGCACTTTTTCCCACATGTTGGTAAAAAGTTTAATGTGTCGTTTTTGAAATGCAGGCACCGGTAATAAAACTGGTAACCTGGAAAATCTTCTTTCGGTAGTTTTAAGTGGCTTGGAATTAGTAACTAATGGGATTGATAATGACGTTTTTCACTCTGAATCATGACTCCTGGACCAGCAGAGGTATTTCTCATAAGTGAATGGCATATGAATTGCGTGGGCATTATTAGGTAGGTACCTGCTTCATCTGTAGTATTAAAGAATATTTTTCGCTAATATCAATTAGTAGTTTGTCATAAATTTAAGCCTCCAACTCCAGGCTTTTCAAGAGGGATGCATGTTAAATGCTATAAAAATCTTCCCTTTAGCTACCGTAATTATGAAATATATAATTGAAAAAGATACCTCTAGTTGACGTGACTATTGCATATCTGCTACAATTAAACGCTTGATATCTACTAGTAGCGCATTTACCAGCATGTCATTTATGCTATTAATTCCTTAGGAATAGTTTTCTCATTTGAACGATTTTACATGGAATTTTCCCATAACAAAAAATGTTTTACAGATAATCATGGTATCTATTTCAATCGATTGGATACAGGATTCTGCATTTTGTTGTTCATTTTGCTTTCCATAAACGTTTCAAATCCTGATGCTGGCAAATATTCACTTTAACGGTTTGTGTTCCACATACTTTGACGTGAACATAACTTTTCGGACGCAGAGAGACAAATTTAGAAACATTCATATTCATCGCCTGGAAGTATTTTAAATAATCTTATTATTCTTCAAATAGTCATGAAGAAAAGATTTTATTATATATTTGAATTAAACCGTGCAGGTACAACTGTGACCGTAAGTTTTAGAGTCAATTTTATTGCTCCTAAAATGTCCATTTTGACTTGCATCCTAATGAAGACAATGATTTAGCGATGTTGATGTCTATCTTTGTCTCGGTGGTTTATGAATGAATTTACTGTTTTTTTCCTTGATAATGGCCTGCATCCCTATACCTTTTTCTTATGACGTGAGATCATGATATTGAAAAGCTGGCATCCGCAATATGGGGTCATTGAGATCGTTTTTTATCTATGTCATCCTCCTTCACCCTCCTTAAATGATTCTCTTATCCGAGCCCTGACGTTAAGACTCGCAAACAGAATCCTTGACTCCGGTGTGGGCAACCGTAGGTGTGCACTACTCGAGAGAGGGTTCTCTCAGAGGGGAATGTGATCGAGCGATTGGAGAGGGTTTGAGCGTGGGTGAACGAGGAGACCAGGATTGGATACTTACTTTGTGATATATTGTGAGAGCAATACCGGATCGAAACTCAAATACTCATCCCTCTCGTTTTGGGCTCCAGATCATTGAAAGCTAGAGTAATGAGATTAGGGGAGAGAAAATCAAAAAAAGAACGACAACAACGTTGTTAATTCAGTAAATTTGCCTCGTTTTTCCTTATATTTAATGCCTATCTACGCAGGAAGTGTAGTAGAGGTTTATGGCCTCACCACGTACAATACCTGCTAACATCAACTCTCCTTGTCTAGTCACTTGTGTAAATACAAAGAACTGCGGAACTGGCGGCGAAGTAACACCAACGGAGTCACCCGCTAGTGGTAACACAGATGAGTGTCATTCACGGTATAGAAATCATTCGCCTGGACTGGGGATCATAGTAAAAAAAATCATTCATCTCGACTTTGCAGTCCAGACGAATGATTTTTTAATTGTGAATTTCACATATTTGTGCTCTCTTAGGAACTTCGGCGAGGTCTATTAAAATGTACCACGTGCGTAGAATACCTTCCCCTTGTAAATATTTGTGGATGAAATAGGTTCCCATTTATATGCGTCCTTGGTCTACCTGGTGATCATTCGCTGCATACCTCACTCGTTAGCCAAGGCTTTATATCATTTTAGATTTATGAGGCAGATATGAATAGATTAAAAGTGACAACATTAGTGTATGAACCTTAGTTTTTATAGGGTCATGTTCATAGAACACAATTTGCGCGTCATCAATATTACTGCCATATTACTATACCAATAATGCCATAATGTTTATGTTAATGTGGTGCTCATTACCATAGAGAGACTCTTCGTGCCCTTGAAACAACTCAACTCTGTTTTAACTAAACCTGGATTTAGACAACCTCGCCACCTCCCGAGAAAGTCATTGGAGAATTAGAACTAACTGGAAATATGAGTAGCTTAAAAAAGTGTAGAATATTAAATGGCGATAATTTACTGTTCATACCTGTCGTTTGCCTATCTTAACGAGATACTGCTCGGTCACATCTCATGATCCTCTATTTAGGATTGCCCTATCGATCGATGAGATGAATAGTATAAAACTTATTACTATTTTTAAAATTAAAAAGTGAAAAGTATGGTAGCTGTAATATTAACGAATGTTTAAGCAAAAGAAGTAGCATGCATGTGATTCATTCTCAACGATATTTCGAGCCCTAGGAATAATGTCAAAGTTTCTAACAGATATTTTGGCGCATGTTCTTTTCTGATTCTAAGCCACATAAGAAAAGTAAAAAGAGAAGACTTACTGGGAACGTTTCGGTCATGCAAGCCCTTCATCAGCTGGAGAAAAAGTCAGCTGACGAAGGGCTTGCATGCCCGAAACGTTCCCAGTAAGTCTTCTCTTTTTACTTTTAGGTCCTTGGATTTAAGATAACATTTACTGAGAATAATAGTTGCGTTAATGGAAAAAAAATCATTTATGAATCACTAGTAGAGAATTACACCTTTTGCCTCCCTGAATTGTTGTTTCTACATAACACTAAACCAGGAACTACTCTATAATTAAGCCCTTGAATTACTTTTTAAGTTTTAGAGCCAATAATCACTTGTCTTCGCCATTATTCATTCCTAATTACTATTTGTCCTTATTTCGTTCGAGGACGTTATTGGAACCGAATGTCGAATAAGTCATGCGAGTATTGAGATAGTTTGCGGCATTGTGCTGGAGAGAAGCTGGTAATCTTCTCTTCAGCATAGTCACGCTCGAAATAGTTTTTGTCAATGGAGTACAAAGAAAATCGTGGTGAATCTGTAGCTGGTTTAAATGCCATAGGTCAGCGATCAGCAACCTTTTACAAACGTGTCACCAGGTGTCGCGCGCAAGTTTTATTCGTGACCTTCCAAGAAAAAGACGATTAAGTTAAACTTCCTTCCTTTAATATTTTGATGCAGGATGATGAATGATAAAACGTGTACTCACCGGTTGGAGACGGGGTCAGCGGCATCATGTCGATTCGGACGTTGGCGTGGGAGAAGTGGTACTTGGTGAACAGCTTCAGCCTAGGTCCTCCCTTCCTCGGGGACGACCTGTGGAGGGCATGCACCGCATTCGCGATGCCCCGATTGTACTCCCGCACGCCGAACGCCTTGTGCGGCACGATGACCCCGATGCGAAGCTGCTCCTTCTCCCCCGTTGCCAGGGTCTCCTCGATGACCGGTGGAACGTCTGGTCCCAGTGGGTCCACCTCTATGACGTTCTCCACTTTGGGTTCGGGATCAGGGGTGGCCGTCGTGGGGATGTCCGCCACGCCCCGGAACATGCTCCCCCTCCCCTCCCCAAGGCTGACGCTTCCGTTCCTCTGACGGCCACCGAAGACTCCCCTCCCGCTCGAGGAACCGAGACTGATGGAGCCGGTCCGGTTCCTCGTCAGGCTCCCGAGGGAAAGTCCGCTCCTGTTGCCGACGGCGAGGCCCGTCGTTCCGACGACGCCGGTGTTGGCCCTGGCGCTATAGTTGGGTCCAAGGGTTCGACCCAACGTGGTGTTGCCCCTGGTTGCGGTCTCCGCACCCTTCATGCCGCTCCCCAGTCCGATCCTGCCCGTTCCTATGGTGACCCCGGAACCGCTCCTTCCCCCCGCGACGTTAACCCCTGTAGCCACCGGCCCCGTGCCGCCACGGCCCGTTCCTATGGTGACGCCCCCGCTTCGGCCGACGCCCGTTGTTGCTGAGAGGACGGGTATAACAGCCAGCTCGGCCAGCAAGAAAAAGAACGTGAAAGCTCGCAGCGAAAAAGTCATCGAAATTTTAGGCATATCGGCCATTGCGCACATCTCCCTATCGTTTCGACGAGATGATGCCGTTACTTTCGTCCTCATTTCAAGCGAGCACAACATTTTTGTTCTTCACAAACCGTCCTCATGCTAGGAAATTTTCCATTTATATCCTCGCAGGATTAATGTTTTATGAAGAACTTCCACCAATATTTATTTCTTGAAAGATTGTCACACTATGTCATTTTGAGCATTATTCATCTTCCTTGAGAGTAGAAAACCAATACTTAGATAATCACGCACTTATCTCACGAATAACATCCATTTCTTGGTTCTAACTTACCAAGAACATGTTATATTTTCCTTGATCAGTAATGAGCACAGGTGTAGAAAAAACATGCTACTAACGTTTGAATTTTCATTAGAACTTATTTTGAACTCATCAATGAATATTTCTTGTCCTATGAATTCTAAATTTTCAATCTTAGTGGTATGGTAACTTACACATGGCACGCAACGCATTGACGATGGAACGTGAATTGAATTTCTCATACTTAGCTGGCGTATATTCTGCTGGTGATCTACCATAGGCTCGACTAAAACATATATTTTTTCTCGATAGCACTGCTTGGTAAACATTTAAGTTAGTGTGCATCTGGTTTGATCCTCTTCCTTCCAACGTGAAGTTCATTCTGAAAGTAGAAAAAAGGTCATATCCAAATTAATTCAAAATATTTTATGGGCAATGCAGGTATTCATGTAAGGAACAGGTAGGTATACATTCATTAATACCCGTATGTTTTTTCTTGCTCATCGTCGTGGTGAAATTACCTTATCACTTATTGATTACCAATGAGCAATTTCGTTATATTGGATATTGATTCTCAAATCTACTTTTAATTATTGAAAAATTAGATTAATTAATCAAGGATTTGTTGAGGCTCTGGTATTCAATATTAATGCTATTCAATGAGCGGCGTGCAAACTTTTCAATGGCATAATTACCGTCATTCTTAATCCTAGTTGATAAAAGTGCAAATGAAGTGGCGAACCAATTAATTTATATCCGAAATATTAACTGTTCGTACGGTTCATTACTGTCATTGATTATTAATTGAGGTTTGAAAGCATTTAATTTTTTATAGAATTATAATTGTTTAGAGTAATAAATCATGCCGTGTTTAATAGCCTCATATATCTGATGATTTTTCCTCACGTGAATTCGTAAGGTAAACTTATCTACAGTTTGATAAGTTCGTATCAATTTCTGAATTTGTTTCACCGTAAGAATTTAGGGATATTATTTACTCAGCCCTAAAATGCTACGATATTTGCGAGCATGTTTAATGAATCCATATTGGGTTTGAATTAATTTTCCTTAAGGTGAAAGGTATAGGGAAAAAAACTCGCTTTTCAAATCTTTTAGGTGCATATAAACCTCACTGATTTGGCGCTATCCGTTGGTTTCGTAGCTTTCTTCCTTGCGAAAAATTAATATCTTTCCCTTCCAAAAACTATTTGCATATTAACGAAAATGCTATGAGCTAAATCAAAGTATGAGTTCTTAGAGCAATGAAATTGAACTTAAAATGAAATGCAAGTCAAGAATTTGAAGATAAATTTACACGTTTATGTATTAGTGAAATGCTGCATTACGTATTATGTAGGAAAATATTTTCCTCTCTCTTGAGAAGACAATGATTTCTGCCATCGCATTACTCAATGGCAAGGAATATAGCAATTGTCCGATTGATCATACTTAAACTGACTTAATATAGGTAAACGAAGTATCGGAAACTACATATTTTTGGTAATATTTTTCTGATTACAATTAATTAATTAACTATTTTTCAAATGTAAAAATAGTAAATGGGGATATGAGCACCATGTGCTTAAATGGCTAAATTTCTGCATTGTATGTCTTTGTCATAGCATGCAGGAAACTTAACCAGAACGGCATGTAACGGTATACTAGTATAATTGGTGTACTCTTTATATAGAAAGCCAGAGATAAGAAAACTTATATAAATAATAGTAATAACTATGTTGCTGTAGTTCAGCATAATTCAGCATAGAAGACTTTATGGCCATGTAATTTGGTTTAGTATGTAGCCATTTTTTTATTTTAATAAATAAATAAATGACTAGCATTCGTATTTTTTAATAGAAGACCGATGCCCTGGAAAGTATAGAATGATTTTTAAAAATAAACCTAAAAGAATACCGTTACCGTGTAGAATGACCTTTACGTATTACCGGATTTTTTTACGTGGAAAAGGGAGTGTGGTAGGAATGCTAATTAAGGCGCAACTTGAAATCGGTATGTGAATGCAAATAGGTTTGTTTCGCTAATGGGAATATTTGGCACTCTGTCCTGGGAACGAGACAATTACGAAGTATTTTTTCTGCTCTGTTCAGCATAAGTGCGAGCTCATCGGCGGAGGGAATTTAAGATATTTGCCACGTTTCCTCGGGAACCGTAATGGGCTGAGCGAAGGCAGTGAATTCGCTCATCCTCGCCGAATCCTCGTTGCTCTGTATAACTGCGTTAATTCGCTTAACTGCCGCAGATGGAACGCGTTCTCGTCTCTGCTGTGACGACTTGTCATTACAGTAAGGCGTTGGACTTATCCCAATCGCCCTCATTCGTTCCCTTTTCCTCTTTCTGTCGCTGCACTCTCTACCTCCCATTTTCGATTACCTTTCAATCTCCCTCTCTCTCTCTCTCTCTATCTCTTCGTACTCCTCGCTTGGCGGTTCCTCTATTTTGTTCTCTATTGCGCCCGTTCAACTCGGGTATGTCATGAAACTCCCAACCGCTTACGGCTTTGTTAAAGGGTCGGACGCTTTAGTACATGGCAGCAGGAGATTGTTCCGATCGTTATGTCCGCGTGTTGCGTCAACTTTCGGTAATCGTGCATCGTGTTTGTTATCGAGGGCGCGAGTCCGTAACGTGTACGAGTGTAAACATGTACGAGGAAGAGTGGTTGTTACAATTGTGGCAGTGGCTTGTTCATTCGTTCCTATCTGTACATTTCTAACCATTGCGTTTCGTCGAAGCCGTAGAGGGAAAGAGTTATTACGAGCGATTTTTAACGACGAGGATGAGTTTTTTTTGTGGCCGAATTGATGGCTTGAAGCGTTCTTGTACAGAGGTTGCGTACAAGGCCTCGAATGCATAAAACTGAAAGCGATCGCTATTGAGTAGAGCGGAGGCAAATGTCGCAATATTTTTACGGCTCGGGACCAGTGACGAGGGTAAAAATTTGAGAGAATAAGCAGCCTTTTCTCTCTAAACGGGAGGGTTGAAGTATGATGGCATGGCGGCATATTGTGGTAATTGTTGGTCCTTTCTAATGGGGGTAAATTCGTATTGTGTTTGAAAAATAATGTGATGCATAGAAGTCTGCTAAAGTAAGCATTGCGTGTGATGTGGAATTGGGGCCATATACTACCGATTTGGCTATTGTTGCAATCTTAAGCCGTCGTGAAAGGCTGCCAGTTATTAGTGCTGGCATATAATTAGCTGTTTTAACCTTGTATGTGAAGACGATTCCTCGGATGACGTTTTTGATATAGCTTCATATAATCCTTAAGTAAGGATTGGTGTGTTACATGAAATGCTTTGAAATATTGGTCTGCATGGACGGCATAAATCAACATCTCTGTCTTCCCTATTGGGTTTCAAACATAACCATCCGTCATCCGTTTGCGTCACGAACTCAAAAGTTTCTTTTTTTATTACTTCTCTCTCCTTCGATTTCTCGCTGGTCTTCGCAATTGCCCTCTTCTCAAGCACCTACTCGGACTTTATCGCGTACGTGCAGTGACGCAAACGTGACCCCTATTGATGTGTTTTGCGCATTCAATCATTGTACTTTTTTGTAACTGTCTCGTTCAATTAATATCTTCCTATCGTTATTTCTGTCTTCATATAGAGATACAGGTTTTTCTGCATGAAAATCTGCTAATTTACTCTTGGTTTAGCCTTATTTCGTATAATGCCGTATTATGTTGGTATAAAAGTGCGTTTGTTATTGAATGACTACAGCCAGTTCTAAATAATAAGATAAGGTTAGCAAACTAAAAGAACGAAACTTCATTTAAAAATTGCAGGCATTAATAGTCACTAGGATACAATTGTTGGCACCATATAAAGCAGGTAATAAACAGTCTAGAATGCGATATTGTATGAATCAATAACAGACGATCGTCAATGGCTGAGAATTCTGTCTTGGTCACTTTTCCTTCATAATACAACAATCACTCTCAAAAGCATTATCATGGAACCGTTCTACTACGCACCGACACTAAACAACCTCCTCAATTCCTTCAAAGACCAAATCAACATATTGCAACACGACGGAGAGTAATAACTCCGTTACTCAAACTGAAATGCTGTCTCATCGAAACTAGTCACTGTTTTCGTTCTCTGTGTAAAATAATTACTTCCCGGTGATTACAGTCTTTTTTTTTAACAAGGATTCGATTCCTTGATTACCTATTTATTTTTCCAATGATTGTTGGTCGCATTTCGTAATCACTTCAAGGGTGAATGTTTGTCAGCCATGGTACATGTAAAACCTTTTGGGACGACATATTTTTGCCGTTTGTTTCCACTTGGTGTCAAGTTTGTCATATGGTGCGTTCCCTACCATTTATTTTGAGGCCAAATTCGCCGCCAGTTACTCAAACCGATCTGAATTTGTGATTCTTCCTTCTAAAATAAATTTATTGATTTGAGGTGATGTCGATAGTTTGAGCTGAACCACGTGTACATACTCCAGGAAGAATTTGAACATGTTACCTCTTATCTTCCCACAACGATCGGTGACTCGAAACCTTACGGAGTGCGCTGCGGGTATCGCGTATGGCGTTGTAGAACCACCCCTTTTGAGATTGGAATGTGTATCCTATCTATTGCTCTCAAGTGTATATCGAACTTTCACCTTTTCCTGTGTTTGCAGCCGCTTCCCTTTCTCTGCTCGATGCCCGTGTCTCCAACTTTTTACCGGATCTCAACTGTACGGGAGCGTAGGGTGACGGGTTTTAGAACTCTTATGAGCTAAAATTAAGGCATAGTGATGCCAGAAGCAGTAGAAAATCTCTTTTCAGTTTATAAAATGATTACATTCTACGTTTGTGAAACAGTATTGCAATAGCGTTGGTGTATACTTAGGGAGCGCACTTATATTCAGTATTTTATTAATTATTCCTAAGTAAAACTTAGTAAACGCGCTACCCCGTGGACGATGCGGACTCAAATTTCAAAGGTCCATATCAGTGCCTCTCGGTGGAGTGTGGGTGAAATGGCCCTTACACAATTTTAAAGCATTTCTTCTAAAACAGTTCGCTTACCATTAAAAACTTCTTTTATTCAAATGTTCCGCTTATATTTTCACCATGCCAACGTTATCGCCGCAATTTTTTGCATATTATGCAAACATGTTTAGTATGTATCCACATATCTCATTAATTTCTTGTTTCTATTGAACTTTTAGATCGCTATTGGAGAGTGTATTCCTTTATGTTCTAGATTGTATTTCCCGGACTAATTATCGTAATACTGAATGCTAGATAGAGCTGACTCTGATAAGTAATGAGTGTCTACTAGGTACATGATCGTAAGGGCCTTTTTTAAGTTCCTTCTATTTGGGAGAGAGGCTTGGCGAGTAGATGATGTTTAAAACTTGTGTTTTGAGGAGATGTTTATATTATTATTTATGGTTTACTATGGAGATGTTCATATACACGTGCGTTTATATTATTTACATGGTCACGTATAAGTATGGGACCTATCAGAACAACAAAATATGATACTAATTCAGTATCACACTAGTCTAGAGCCTTTAGAGTGACACTTAGTGGCAAAAGATGCCGTAGCCTTGGTTCCGTAGCCATGCTGTTGTAAAAATAGAAAATTTACATAAAAAATCGAGAGAAATTTCGAGGAAATATTTGGGGCAAATTGCGAACACGCTGTTTTTCATGTGATATTAATCAATATTATGAATTATATTTCATATGTTATCCCTTGTTTTTCATGTGAACCATAGTTTGTATATATTTGGTCCTAATTGTCTAATGTTTTGAACATGCACTCTTAATTGATTTAAAAAAGGCAGTAAAGATTTTTATTGTCTGGGATCAAAAAGTAATTTCCTGGTTCCACCCTTCTTTAAATCCTTGAAAACTGGGAATAACTTGTTGAAACTTTTGCCTTCTTGACATTTCTGCGAATTCTTGGTTTCACGAATTTGGGTATATCTCCTTTGGGTATATTTCTTTGAGACAGATTACTGCCTTGATCCCAAATCAACTTGTCGAAGGTGTCATACTTTATTCAGGTCCAAATTTAATCACATGCTATTTGAACGTATTTATTTCTTAGTACCTCTTGATTGAATTCATTTTTGCTTGTTTTGAACTTTGTGATTTCAGCTAGTTTCTTTTTAGACTTTTCCCTGCAGTGGCTGCCCTGTATGCCTCTATTTTCAAATTATTTTTTCCATGGTAAGAGTATTATAGAAGCTTTTAACACATTACTGCAGTACGTTTTCGCACTTCGCATTTCTTTTGATAAAATATTCTCTCTCACCATTTCAATTGAATTGAAATGTAACAAAATTCCCAGTCACTTTTTGGGAAGCGGTATAAAAACTAAGATAACTATTAATATATGCCTACAACTGCTCTGCCAACTCATTGAAATCTCTTTGACAATAGTGTTTTTTCCCGAAAAACATGGAATGCTCCTTGGCTGAGAAATTAATAATCCTACTCTCGCCCTGAAATAAATCGTGGCTCTCAAATCTTCTTCCTAAAATTGCTCTGTTAAGAAATGAGGATAATCGGCCTGTCAATCGGTTCAATGAGAGTAATGTATTCAAGGTTGTGTGAAAACACTATTCAAAGGCCCTCCTATATTTATTTATTCCCTTAGAATTCGATTTTTCTCTCTTTCCTTTTTCTGTGGCTACACTTTCTTTCGCCTTAACTACCAGTAGCATTCCTTTCCTCCGTTTTTGCGCCCCCTCATTTATTCAACCAATGAGTTCGTCCCACCTTTTCTTACTTGATTCCCATTTACGAGTGATAAACTTCGGCTCTCTGATCATTGCTCTCTTTCCTTTGGTTGACCTCAGTTCGCTTCAACTCCTTTACTCCATTACCTTCACCACTAGAGTCCCTTCTATTTTTTTTCGAATCCTTTATTCCAGAACTTGAGCGATGGCCGTTCCTTTTGGCTTTGCTTCTGATGAGTTATACCCTGGCGAGTTTGCGAAATTTGGAACTTAAGAAAGGGAATGAATATTCAATTATGTATAAATGTGTGAAATGATTAATGCTTCTAAAGTCCAGCTGCTTGAATGCAGGGAAATGCAAATTTTCATAATGAGAAAATGAACCTTAATGAAAACGTCGAAGCTAGACCTAGATTCGCAGAAATATTTTCTAGGTGCCTTTCTCCTCCTTGTGCCCAACATTCTTATTTACCGCATGTGGTAGAACCTCTACAGGATATGTGATAGGTCGAATTTTTTAAATCTATTTTTTCTCATCTACAGACGGTGAAGAGGCATCCAAAAATTGTCCTCCTGCACGGCACGCCCTCTCAAAGACGTCGACCAGCCATGGCCAAATTTTTTGTGGCCCCCAAGAAAGTCAGTCGTTCTCACTAACAAGTGAACCATACCCTTTCCAACACTTAGTTTGTTATGTAGCCAAAGGGAAAGGAATTTTGAGATTAAGGCCGAAATTTATTGATTATTAAAGTTTGGAATGAGTCGAAATTTGAGCTTTAGCAGTGAATCATCCTCTGTATTACCACTACTGAAGAAGACATCCCAAATCCTGTAGAAGTGCAGGTCGTGTCAATGCTTCCCAAGATCGGTTTTTTTTACTGGAAACCGAGGATGTGTTTGGCATTCGAATCGATTATTCCACGGGTGGGGCATCGGGTGGAGGCAGCGAGATTCATTTTAAAATTTGCCTCGTCCGTCGAAACGAGATCGGCGATGAGGCAAAACAACAGACTCCGCGTCTCGGCGTCCGTCTTGCACGACACGAAGTTCCGCCATGATGGGGACGGCACGCCATGAAATCAGCGCAAATTCACCCGTCTGTATGCTCCTTCCGTCCGTCAAAGTGCTCCCGAGGAATGAGAAAGTCGACAACTTTGAGAATTTCTGAAGTGAAGTGTTTGAATATTTGGTTTCGATCCGCCTGCTCTCATGCCTGCTTAAGAAGACCCTTGCGGCGATCGTTCCCACTTCCGAGGAGTTTTACGTTATAATTTTTGAGCACGATGTTTGCCTTCAGGGCGGTGTCTAGAGGTTAATGCCGCCACGTACGGGAGGGAAATAGAGTTAAACCCGGGATGCTTTCCTGGTAAATTCATTCCAGTGCATACAGTTCGTGGCCTTAATTATACTTGCATTGACCCGAGGTGGAAGGGGCCTGACCTGCGCTACGTGCCACATCCTGGGTAGTACCACTTGTTCTAGGAGGCGGATGCGAGCCGTAAGTGGAATCGACGGGAGGGCATATTTTCCCGTGTGATGTGACGGACGGTGTGCCGGTCAACCTCCCCCAATTCCGATCAAGGTTCCCCTCGAGGGACATATCCCATCTGAGTCCTAAGATCTTGATCGGAGGCCGCCGGCCCACCCCGCCGCGTTGGGTGGTAAAAATTTAGATAAGCGTTTATTTAGGGAGACGCCGAGACCACCGGATTCGAATATGGTGAAAATGTCCCGCGCTAACGCTAGATGTGATGGGAGCCCAAGGAAGAGGGTTATGTCGTCGGCATATAAGACACCCTAGCATGGGGAGCTGAGTCAGGGGAAACCCACGCCGGCAGTCTTTTGATCTGAAGATCGTGTCCACCGCTAAGGCAAATAGAAGAATTGAAAATGGGGCAGCCTTGACCCGTGTTATGTACTTCAAAAGGGCGAGAAACAACGACAAAATTTGCCTTGAGTTTTCTTTTCATATGCACTAATGGTGTGTGAGTGGTGTCTGTACTTACGCATATCAAATTAAATACAAGTGAAAAATGGCTCAACAGAGAAATGACTTAATTATACGGCAAATCAAGAGTTTGGTTCGTTTTTTCTCTACCGGGGCTTGATATTTAAGGAGTTGCTTATAGTCCAAAAAAATGAAACTATTGCTGTGTGATGTTCGTCGTGTACAAAACCACGAAGGAATGAAGCAGAAAAAATGAAGTCTGCTAGCATGAAGGGGTATGGATGAAATTATTTAAAACAGCCAGTTCCTTAAGCCTGACTCCTAAAATTAAGCTATTTTGACTTTGCCTTTCCCGGAAATGAACGGCGTGATGGGTGTGTATGCATATATATTGATAAGTTGAAAGTATTTTCTCTGTTGAGTCGTCTACCATCAGCGATTAACGATCAGTGAATTGAAATTGATTCGCATTTATCATTTTAACTCTTCCGTGATGTAAGTCCTCATTTGACTCCAGTTTCCGCGTGTGGGAGCAGGCATGATTCATTCATAGCGGTGTGTCTGATCGTGGGCAGTAAAGGCTTTTAATTTTTACTTGGAATCGGACCTTCTGCAAAGGAATCAAGGGAAAGAAGCGAGAATTCAAACGAAATATTTTTTATAATCTAATAATAACCATGCGGAGTACTCATCCAAGTTACATTTAAATTAAACCAAAATATTAAAACAGAAAGCCTGTAACTACGGTACGTGTGTCGAGTTTAGTGGATTTTAGTCCGGAGATATTTTATCAGTTGAAATGTTTTATTTTCATACGTATGATGACTTTATATCAGGCAAGTTGAAGGAGTGTGGTCCTTTAAATACACTCTCAGTTGTACATATATAGGTAGTTAGTAACAGAGTGGTATTTGACGAGATTTATTTAAAGTATATTGGTGCTTCATTTTGAAGAACTAATTTGAAAAAAGGGAATATTACACTTATTTTTTATGAGAACCACGCGCTAGTAGTAAAACTCGGAATGGCCACTTTTTAGCGTTTTTAACCTAATAATATTCTCCAGAATACCACCAGATAAATTAGTAATATATCCGCATCGAAACGTGTACCTACGTAATTCATAGACCTCTATGAGTATTTTTAGCCTTTTATCAATTTTAATGGTGCCGTTTCTTCAGTTGATTCAGCCATAATAGAACCTTCCAACCGTGAGGATGGCCATAGGATTGGAATGGAAGATGGTAATGGAGCAGAAAGAGGTAAGGGGATTGTTCTTGGCATCTTCCGGAGGGGTATAAAAATAGCATCACCGCGTAACTGCCATAACGTACTGCCATAGCGTGATGTAGCATCACCATTAAAAATTACTAACCGGCATCTTATTGAACCTACGTCATTGTTTCTTATTCAAACCCAAAGACATATGAACACGAATTGTAGATATTAACTTTTAATTAAGTAATTGAATTAATATTCGGTGCACATGCATGCTTAAAAGTGCATTTCACTGTTCCTGTAAAATACAAAAAATGTGTCTTTTTATGAGCCTTATTCTATTTAAGGTAGTTGACGATATATCATTGAATGAATACAAAATTGAAGTCTAGATTGAAAAGAGTTATAGCTACGACTTATTTTGAGTTAGAGCACATTGTAGAATCCTTAACCTCCAAAGATGAGATTCTTCTTGCAAGAATTCAATATTCAGACTTGTCAATAGCCCTGAGGATCTTGAGATTTGATTTTTTAAAGATAAAAAGCGTTAGCAGTGAGGAAACGTGCTTGGAATTGGAGTTGAAAGCATTTTTCGTTATTTCGATTGCGTAAGAACGTCAGTGATTGAAATAGCTCAAGCATTACGGAATGATTTTTCTCTCCTTTCTCGTGCATGGCGCCATGATCACATGAATACCAGTTCGTTCTATTAGTATCTTGAACGTGTGAGGTTCCATCATCGTTAAACCGGGAATATCAAGTACCCAGTCTGTCTTCATATTTTTTGTATGTTTTGAATGTTGATATTAAGAGCATGGTAAAGTTCTAACTTCCCCATCCTCGTGAATATGTTAGCTCGTTATAGTTACGTAGTAGTACCAGGAGAGATATATTCTTATGTATCGAAAAGGTCATCTTACAGAAGACTGCGTTATAGGTTTTGACACGTGGTGAAATATTTCAGCTTTAAAATTGAAAGAGAGCGGGCTTTATTTTGTGGAGACGTTCTTTGATTCTTTAAATGTTTACTCTTAAATGAAAGAAACTTAGTAGTCCACGTAAATGTTTACTAACTTGCCGACCGAGGCTAGTCCATCATCGTTGGTCGGCAAGTTAAGTAAACTTGTTTCGTGAACTACACATTTTCTTTCATTTAATAATAGAATACCACAAAGGTACGCCTTAAAGCATCAATTCAGTTATCTAAACGCTATGAAGATGTATTGTTCCTCTGTTTTTTCCTCATACTCTATCGTAATGCAAAATTTAAGGCTCAGTCGTAAGAAAAAATTCAAATAAAATTCAAGAGGGAAATTGAGCAAAATGTTTTCTATATTAAAAGAAAATTGGTAATATGAGGGAATTGCCCACCTACCATATCATGTGGTACTTATTTATACTGATATGGGGTAAATAGTTTAAGTTTAAATATAAACGAGACAAAATTCCTAAAACTATACCTATTCATATAAACTCCAGGTTTCCCGCATATATAGATTTTGTACCATTGCTTCATAAGGATTTCGCAGTCCATTCCAAATTTGGAATGTTTGGAACTCATAACTTGCTAGAAAAACCGTGAAGTAATTTTAAATTATTTTAAATCATTGTAAATCATGGTGTTTTATGCGGTAACTGGATATAGTGATCCTGAGTCCTGATGTTTTTAATGCGGCAAATATTTGTAAAATGAAAGATTTTTGTGATATGGCTATTGATAAATAAATCTTAGTATTGATGTGGATTCCTGACTGTGCAAGAATTGTCACTGGCGAGGTATAGTGTTTGTTGTATAGGTATTCAATTCTTTCGTCTAATGTTTTAAAAACAAAAAAACCCTCTGCTAAGGTTTAAATATCTCATGACGGTTCTTCATAACGTTTTGATAGTGGATACACCGAAAAGTTTTGTGGAAGGGTAAAAAAGTGTGTTGATTGGAAATTAATGCAGCCCGTTCTAATTAAGCCTTTATGGAGACTTATTAATTTAACCCGAGTCAAAATGATCCTCATAAGTATCTCCCGAATTAAAAGCTTATATTTTTTCTTCACTTCAGCGTTATAATGAGCTTTGAATTCAACCTGTATGTGCTCCTAAAAATAAACATTAAAGCGCTTATATTTTTTTCACTGTGGATGATGATTAGTGCTTTATCCAAAGAGAGCCATCTCTCTTAGATAAACTCTCTTAATATTCGCTGCGCAGCGTGCCTTTTCTGCGAAAAAAAATTGTGGTCCCCATGGGAGACTAAGCGACTCCCAAGGCATCACATCGATCGATCTCTTCTCCCATTCCCCCCTCGATTCCTCCGTAGGCATCCTTATGTTTCAGAAAGAGCATCATTCGCGCTTCTTCGAGACCTTTGCCTCCCGTCTCCCTTCCTCCCGCCCTCTGCACAGTCTTCCGGCGTCGCAAGCCCCTCCTCCTCCTACGAGACATTCGTTCTCAGCATCCTTTCTATCTCTTTCCAACGTCCCTATACTAGTTTTGTCTTACTTCAACTATTCACCCTCGACCCCCGCAATACACTACATGGTGCCTTGTCAGTAACCCAAAGGGGTTACTGACAAGGCACTATGTAGTGTATTGCGGCTATTTGCCAAAATTTAAGATCTACGTTACGTGCTATGAATATTATAAGGAACTATTTTATAGTCAGTGAACCTCAAAGGGACACCGCGAGCGGAATAGAAAAAATAAATAATAAGAAATTTACAAGAAGGAACAGCAATCTAACAAAAGGGGGTGGCATGATATTAGCTTTGAAAAAGATATAGAGAGTAGGAGAGTATAATTGGTATAGGAAATAAAAGATTATCAAGTTATGTGTTTTGGTAATGTCTTGCTCTGTTTATATTTCATTTGTGAATGGTGTGCGAATTCTTGAAAATAATCAATTCGTCTTTGTATATCTCCTTTATTGTCACTTAAGTATCTTCAAAGTATATGGTGTTCGATCTAAATCATAGCCTCGGTGACTTGGGAACTCCTGTGATTGTAATTTTTCTCGCATCGTCCGTGTCTCTAGCGCTGCCCATCCAAGTCTTTACGATAGCCGAGGTACACTTTGTCTTCGTTCGCAGCAGTTGTTAATAAACAAGCGGCTTTTGTTTTACAATTTTCTGAATTTCACGCATTAAATATTTCTGAGCAGAGTTCCAAGCAATTACGGCTTTTTACAAATGAGTTCCACCTATAGCAAAGTAACCCGTCTTTTTTATTGGCGAAGATATGAATTTTTCATGGAGGATAAAAACAATCAGAGTCACAATTGAAAATGCACTTAGCACAGAGGCAGTTAAAATTAAGCTTGAGCAAATCACCTTTATTATTACACAAAACTCATATATATAAGAACCATTTTGCCCAAAAAGTGGCAGACGTGTTGGATAAAATTCCCTTTGTGTTTTTTAAAAGTCAAATTAATCTTTTGTTGAAAAAACAGCTAAGTTCTTCCTAAAAAAGTGACATATTATTTTATAAATTAGGTGCTTCAATTTCTAGTATTTGTAGTATTTGTGAGATACTTCATTGATAAATTATTTTTCTAAATTATCTTGTACTTAATGAGTCACGGTCACTCCAGGAATATACTTAAAATTTGAAGCAGAAAGAAATCGGAAGGGGAGGATTGATAACAATAATCAGTCCTACCTCCTTTCTTAAACCCCTTTCTCTCACTCTCATCCGTAGACCTTAATACTATTCGCTTGATAAATCCTAGTCTCTTTAATGTGGTTATGCATTCTCTCCTTCCTTTCCCTCTCCTTACTACCCTACCGCGCCATCTCCCCCTGCGTCGCAACCCCCTTTGTCCGCAAGGCGAGCGCCAGCACACATTCTCTCATTTCTGTTCCTTTCCCACTTTTTTCCCTCCGTGTCCGTGGCACCCCTATCACCCATCCTGGATCCCCTTTTCCCCACTGAGTCTCCCTTTCACGCGTTCTCCCTCTTTTTATCCGACCATTTTCCTTCTAGGATGCCTCCCTTTAATCAGCTCTTCCTTTTCACTTCCATTTCTGTCTCAAAGTCTGTCGACCAGGCCATGACTCCCTTCTATTCTTAACCTTCACAGCATTCCGGCTTTCTCCTTCTTTCTACGTGCCTATTATACCTTTTCCACGTGTAAATCCTCCTTTTAATCACCCACTCCTTTGTGTGTGCTTTCCCCTTCGTCTACAGTCTGGTCGGTTTCAAGCTCCCATGAACCATGAATTTTCTCTGTGCTGAACCCCACACAACAATAATTGCTCCCATTTTACGCCCATTGTTTCCCTTGTGGTTGAGTTAGGGAGATAGTTAACTCTCTCTGAAGGCACAGCTTCTGAAGCGTATACCTGCGCTCACTTCCTTTCCACTTGAATTGTACCTTGATGTTGTCACTCAACCCGCACCCGACACGTGCCCACACTATTTCGCCACAGTATGATTTTCGGTGGATTTCATGTATTTGAGTCAAAGATTAGTGCGATGGTATTACTCTTTGATCTTCCACAGAGACAGATAACATGTCTGTTGGGATGCAAGGAAATTGGCGAAATGATCGTCAGACTGGTGTTATACTTCACCGGTATTGTGAGCAGTTACTGTTTGGATAGTGAAGTAGACACAAAGTTTACATGTAACATTTACGAAGGATTACAAAACACCCTTGTATCTCAAAGCTCGTAGAGTGAAAAATTATGCTCTGCTCTAACGCTGATGCTTGAGATCATTTGGAGAGGGAGCAGCGCATTAAAAGCTAAATAAAAACTGAAGTAGAGAAAAGGGCCATGGATTTTTTCCCGCCGCTGGTTAAATGTTTCTCCGTTTGAAAACCCACGTTATAAATTGGGATATCTTCTGTCAGTAACTCTGACGTCAGATAGCCGTCAGTCTGATGCTATATAGAAACTCAAACGGTCAGTTGACATTAAGTTTTTTTTTACATTTTCACATTTGAATGTTTCTTTATTTTTGAGGGTATTTACCATTTTGCTTACCCCTCTTCATTGACCTTTTTGAAGATTTTCATTTTATACACATAAAAGTTGTGGAATTGTACATTGGGTACGGTTTTGTATAGGTTTTTTATACAAGATTCATATTTCAAAATGATCACAATTAGGAATTTGCCATTGCCTTGTTTTACATCTCCCTCCGCGTGTTGGCTCTGACCAGAATTGCTGAGCTGTATAAGCAATTATCTCGCAGTTCTCTGGGAGGTTGCTTCTAAATAAACGGTTGATTACTAGGTTCCAGACCAGGGGTCCTAAAACAGAGCCCTGAAGGAGCTGTTTTCTGTGCTTCTTCGTGGTTGGTTTTAAGAAATATCTTTCTGTCTATAAAATAACTCTTGAAAACATTGATGAAATTTCTCGGTGCATTTATTCTTTTTAGCTCTTATCGAAAAGACAGTTTTGCGAAATATTTGACGACAAACTGGGGCTTAGATAGTGTTGTTCGAGGCCCGATCAGTGTCTGTGAATCGCCAGCTTTTGCAATGATCTTGAAGGTTTGACATCTCCATCTTATATGAGTAACAACTTACTGTGTTCTCCGCATGGTGTCCATTTCTGACAACATTCTCTCCAGCCATCCAGCTGGCGTCAAGTGGTCTTGGGTGAGCCCTTCGGGAATCAGAACGATCCAACGGCTCAGGGAAGACTACTTAATACGAACCAAAAGTACGCATCGTCACTTCAGACCTAAAGACGCCAGCTGGATGCCTGAGAAAATATTGTCATAAATTGACACCACGCGGAGGAACGCTCGATAGCTGTCATTCATCAAGTCAAACGCCGTGGAAACCTCCGGATCATCTGTATCATTGCTTGGATTCCCCATTTTCAGCCCTCACCTGTGCCTAACAACAAATAGACACATTCCAGTTTTACATTTTGAGGAGGTTTTAGAATCACCGCGCAACACAATTCTTATTAGATTTTATAAGGCAATGGCTAGTTTGGTAAGAAAAGATGAATAGATTTGTAATTTCTTTAATTGAAAGACATAATAATGCTTGTGATACAGTTGTAGGAGTAATTTAGTGTGTTTAATAATGGATAATAAAATATTAAATAAATTATTTTCAGGACATGCGCTTGTACGCGAGTTGGTTACTAATGAATGTGATTTGAAAATACATCAGTTGAATATTATGCACTTTCTGTGTATATTCGAGTAACGATTTTCCAAATTTTAGACGCGGGAAAAGTCTGTGGACGTTTTCTGAAAGCACATGCTCTTTTGTATCGCAATCGTTCAATATATAGCATATATATGATACGCGTTAGATGGTAAATTCCTAAATGTAATTATTTTATATTTTGCTCTCAGACGGTTCTGGTGGTTCGTATACCCCTGGGATCCCGATAAGCCATTGTTTTGTCTTTAGGTTTCTCAAGGGCCGAACCACCAGAACTTGACAGAAACACCCATGCCCTGGGAATGCGAAATACCGACCCAGGAGGGGCTCGAACCCGCGACCCTCGAATTAGAAGACTGTATCTTGCCGCCACTGGGGCCGGAAAAAGTTTTAAAAACTATTTTCTACAAAAAACGTATAAATAAACCGGTGGTGGGTCATCACTTTATTTATTCAAACATTCGCTTTGAAGTAACGGTATAAATATAAGTATAAAGAATACTTATTTTCTTTGTGATGAATTGAATGAGTGTAGCATTACGATTAATGCAATTGCGTCTCTAGGTATAATTATATGATGAATATATTCGTTTCTCAATGACTACACCTCGTGTTAGTCTTGAAAAATGAATGGATTTATGAGTAGTCATGCGTCTTAATTTTGACAACCATAAACAGTGCAGTCTACTTTTTTACGCGTACAACACGTTTCTGATATGATTATGTTCTTCAGCCTGTGACCTTTAGTTCTTTTCCAGCTCAAAAGCAAGAATTGGTTGCTCCTGCGGACGACTGCAATCCGCGAGAGCATTTACCCTTTGACCGTAGATTTGAACTTGCTTTCTCCTGTCCTCTGAAAAGGTTTCCTAGGAGATCCCTTAGAATTATCGATGAGGTTTATCCTCTAAACGGACGAATGGTCTTCGTTCGAGCGATATTTAATCGAATTCATATTTAAAACATCTGGTAATAAATGAAACCTTTTTTTATCTTATCTCTCTTCCGTGTACATGCTTAACTTAAGAGATTTTATCTAATAAATTTAATTGTTTCAGGCTTGACTTCGTGGAATCTATCACGATATCCACTTTTTAATAAAAACTTTGTACTTTTCCACACTTTATTTCAAAACTGCGACCGGTTTCACCATAATATGGCATCTTCTGGCACATTCTGAAGCTTAGGTCATACAACTTTCTCTGGGTATATATTGTATGACCTAAGCTTCAGAATGTGCCAGAAGATGCCATATTATGGTGAAACCGGTCGCAGATTTGAAATAAAGTGTGGAAAAGTACAAAGTTTTTATTGAAAAAGATTTTATCTAGTTTTCATAAAATTCCATCGTTTTTTCTATCGCTTACGAACTAAGAATCGAGAACGTGTACATTGTAATTATATTAAAGCCTTTGCTGGTAATCTTACCAATTTGCCTTGAAATGCGCCCGTCACATATGCCTCTCCAAATCATGATCGTAAAGGGACCGCTTTCACTCGCAATATTATCTGTCTAATCTAATAACTTTAAATTAATTGCCGGCGTATTCAAATAATGGGAGTTATGGGGTTAAGCTCGCTCTGATAATTCAATCCTCTTCCTGTATTGTATTATTTTCCAATTATCAAAATATCTATGTACATTAATTTTGTAGTGTGTCAGTCATTCTTTATACATTCTGTTTATATTTATCTCAAGTTTTGAGCTAGGGTAATGAGGTTTGGTGCATAATATGTGGATTATCCATCTGTATGATTTGGTAGTAAATTTGGTTTGGTAGGTGGAAAATTTTGGGGTTGTTTTTCCCCAATATTGTTAACATAGACACCCATAAGAAAAGCATTGAATTCGGGGCAGGTGTTTCTTCATTTGCTTTTTTTAAATTACTTGCACTCAAGATTGGAGATTTGCATCATAGAACGCATAAAAGAATGAAGTATTTATTTCTTTCATTCAATTTTCTTATACGGTTCGTTTTTGTCCAGGTACTGCGTTTTTACCTCGAAATTCATCAATTTTTCTTCCTTTTCAACAACAGATATTTCCTTGGCAACCGGGCTTGAATACCCATTTAAGGGGGTTCCACCGTGACTGTGTGAGTCAAAACAAATACTAAATTCCACATGTTTTATATTTTGTCCAAAAAATCCTGCCTTCGCTGATGAAAGTTGTTACCTACAGAAAACCAAAAATAAAGTAGAAAAAATGCAGATAACTCCACGAATGTTTTTTAAATTAGCCAACCAAACAAGCCAATTAAATGTGTCAACCATATTTTCAAAACAGCTGTTGGACATCGGTAATGGAAAAGTACCAGTTGATGCCGCGAAAAAAATATTTCAATTCCATTGAACTTTTATATCATTGTTCCATCGATCGAACAATCATTTCAGAAATGTTTTTTACAAGTTGTCACCAATTACAAAAATCACTGATGGCTTTGCGAACGCGCTATTTTGGTAGGAAAAAAACACCGATGTCAATGCAATTAACTACGCAATCCACGAACGAATTTCGGGCGAGTCTGTCACCTACAAATCGATTGATAGCGTAATGAATGCGGACGATATTTTTAACTATCCAATTGAGTTTTAATTTCGTTGGATTTTTCTGGTGTGCCATCGCAAAAATTGTCACTAAAACTCGGCGCACCAATAATTATTTTGCGCAAAATTAATGCACCACGAATGTGCAATGGAACCAGGCTCACTGTCAAACCACTGATACCAAACGTCATCGAAGCGACAATTCTGAATGGCAATTCAAAAGGAGAAGATGTGCTTATTCCAGGTATTCCCATCATTCCCACCGACATGCCATTTGATTTCAAACGACTGCAGTTCCTCGTTCGCTTTGCATTCTCAATGACAATCAACAATGCACTAGGTAAATAGCTTCAAGTGTGTGGATTAAATCTGGAAAATCCATGCTTTTCACACGTTCAGTTATATGTTGCATAGTCATGAGTGGGACAGCCGAAAGAGTAATTTGTTTTTGCAGAGGGCGGTAGGACCAAACATATTGTATTTCCGAAAGCAATCGAATTAAATTTTCAACTCTATTTTATTACACAGGATATCATTTTCTTTCATTAACGTTGATCATGTAAATGTGTCTGATTTATATATGTGTGCCTACTTAAAAAGAAAAAGTGGCGTTGCAACGCATGCCGGACCCCGCCGGCGATCGCTTCTCAAGTTCGCGCCACCTTATTTCTCTCTCAAGTTTGCATGGGATGGGAAGGCTTAGTACAATGCAATTGCTGTTTTGGGGAAGAAAAATTATTCTGGATGTTTTTTCATTTTAGGGAAACATATACACCCATAAAGCCATATTTTCCACTGCTTTCACTTGAGTAGTGCAAGAAAAGGAAAAACACCAAGTTCACTTCAAGAGCACACCAGACGGAGACTGCCTGCAAAGTAGGCAGTAGGTCTGCTAGTATGTAATTTAAATTGTGCAATACTCACCTGTTGTTTTTTAATAGTGTCTTGGTAATGCATACTATTTATTCCCAGGACTAGTGCATGTTTAGAGCTCGAAGTGAGTCTTTTTCCGGGATTAGTAGCTAAAATATCTCTATACCAATTAAGTCTTCTTATGCTCGTTTTTTAGGTGACGTAAGGCTTTCGTTAACTGGATTTTAACTGAGTTATGTATATTCCATCAGGCTGATGGTTTGTTGGCATGTCATCGATTGGATAACGTAATATTATTTTGTTTTCATAACGAAAAAATATTTAATCAGAGATTATGAAACCGCGCCTAAGTCTTATTTTTCTCCGCTTTCCTGGAAGCTCCAATAGTTAACTTTGATAGGAAATATTCATAGAAGTAGCCGTTCAGGTCTTTCATGCCGCTACGTTGACAGTTACTATAGCTTGCATTTGGTACTTTTCCTGTTGAAATATCAGCTAATGAGATATGCAGTGTATTGGCTTTAATTAATAATCTTTGACGTGGTTATATAAAAAAACTTTCAATCACCTCGGCTTTCGTGTAGCAAAGCGGCGTGAGCCCCTCTGATTATCGCTTTGTGAGAGCATAAGAAAGAAAGAAGGGTGTAGAGTGTACTCGTTGAGGTAAAATTACTTGGGCTACTGGGGAGAAAGATGTCTGGATTTATATGGAAGTTTCCTTAAAAAATTCTATGGCCAATTCTGTGTTCACTATAAATTTGAGAATGGTAGGAAATTCTAAATTGGTACCCAACGGCGCAGACTTGTGGTACAGTAGGTACAAAGTTCAGATCAGATGGAGTTGAAAAAAATCCTCATCAGTCAGACCTTCCTCCGATTCTTTATTACTACATCCTTTCTTTTTTATATCTGGTATCCTAGCAGTGTCGGCATCCAGCACCAGCATCTCGTAGGGTAAAGCGTTAATATAGATGTAAAAAGATTCGTGTTTTGTCATTCAAACATATATTTCACCTAAACGCGGACCTAAGTAAGTTACACCAAAGTTCCATTCAAATAAAAAAATAGAACTCTCATTTTATTTTTTTATGAGATAAACTTAAGGGTTATAATGTGCTGAGCGCCGATTTTTACCATTCTTTGCATCACCGTTTTTAAGTCTGCGTATAATACCGTATTTCTCCGAATATAAGCCGCACTCGAATATAAGCTGCACCCCGTTTTTGGGGTCTCAAACAGGGAAAGAAGTTAATACGCGAATTTAAGCCGCACCCGTTTTTAGTGCATCCCGTACCCGTATTAGAATTTTATACCTCTTTTTACATTACCTATGTAACTGTGACACAATGTTACATATATTATCCTTTAATATATGAATAAATTGTGCACCAATTTGACCTTATTCAGCGTTATTTCTTACTTTCACCGTGGCTTAGGCGATTTTAGCTGGCGTCCACGTCAATCTGAATGGCTGGCTTGCTTAAATTGGTCGATTTTTTAAGAAAGTTCTAGAATTTAAGCCGCACGTCGAATATAAGCCGCACCCCGATTTTGAGGCCCCAGAATCGGGGAAAAAATGCCCTATGTGTGTATCATGCAGTAATGTGTTGTGCCACTCGATGGTTGATACGAAGGCAATTATATGTTCCTTAAATACACAGTGCCGCCTCATTAGGTTGATTTATCGCCTTTTTTATAAATAAACTCGAAATTTAGAAATCTTGGCACCCGAATTCATGTGATTGGGTCTATTCAAGAGTGATGCTGGTTTGCAGTCTTTTTTTCTTCAAATTATCTGCATATCATAGGTGCAATAGGAAGTTGAAATATTTTGATCATTTTTTTTATTGGCCCAGTCTTTGATTCTGTCTTGCGATTTTCTAGCACTATGTCAACTCCTGTGCGTATAAAGCGATGGCGGTTATACACTTTCGATAGCAGTGACGGGTCATTGAATTTTACTGGTAATATAGGTATGTCCATAGAGATCGATGCATAAAATCATTAAAGCGAACAGGTCGTGACGGAAATTCTCTCCAAAAAAAGTTCTATAAAAGGCATCTTGTCATCGATAATTAAAATGAGTATTGCTACTGCACTACTCGAAAAAAAACTCGAATAAAAAATGGTGTAATTCTGAGCATCGAAATTTTGCGCCCCTGCTATTAATTTTCAGCTAGTTTGAGGTCATTACTAACGGGAACAAAGGGGTGTTGAGAACCTTAAGGGCAGTCAAGCGTGGTGGACCGTTCGGTCCACTGACTCCAGAAATGGGGTCGCTCTATTCACGTAAACACTGGTTTCGTGTGCTTTAGCGGCCGAAATTAATGGGTACCTGTCACCGTCTCTCGCTATTTTCCCCTACTCCTCAACTTAATCCTGATCATACCATAAACCTGTCAGTATTCCCAGAATTCAAATGAAATATTAATCATATTGTATGCCTCTGCTCTTCCTCGGGCGTTAAAACTATTTTCAGCACGAAAACAGAATAATTCATTGGGTTATTAATACCTTTAAGTTGCAGTGCCCCGTTGTGCATTATGAATTGTGCCACATTTTGCCTCAAATGGAAAGTCGTTCAGAAAAGCTATTTTAGTTTAAGTAGATACGGGTCGGAATTAGCTTAGAAATATAAAAAATTCGTTGTCGTGACACGCATCTATGTATCTAGGAAATTGGGAGCGAAAATACTGCTCTACAATTAATAATTGAAGTATTCCGTGCCTCGTAAAATTTATAAAACTCTTTTAGATGACTTTCCGATGTTTGCCAGTTTTTTCGCCATTAGATTGATAAGAATAATAAATGGATGAGTTAAGAGGTGAGTTATCAAAAATGTTAATTGGTGCTATTATTATTTAATATTTTTTGTCCAACTAAAATATTCATTTTATATATTGTGTTGTCTTCATTGAGTCTCATCCGGTTTAGAAATTAATTTAGTGCAAACACTTAGTAAAATTATGTAAAACTACTTTACCGAAACCAAATATTGTACGAGGGCGTTGAACTAATACCTTACTTGCCGTAGTGCCTATGTTGTTGCAAGTAAATAACCTTTCTGGAAATGTAAATAAGTTATCCCTTTGCTGTGTCCAAATGAGTTTGTCAGAAAGTTGTTTGAAATGAAGCAGCTGATGAAAAAGGTTAATTGGCATATTTATTAGGTACATCAAATGAGTGGATTCAAAGAAAATAATTCTATTTCCAAAGTTGACGTAATTCGGCCACAACTTTCCGAAAAAGTCTGCAAGTATGAATAACGTAGAATATAATTAATTATTTCATCTTAATTAGAGTGAACATTTTTATATATTGTCAATGAGTGTCATTTGATGGCCGAAGGTAAAGTCATTGGATAATAATTATTTTTCTGTTTCCCGAACCATTAAATAATTAACATTTGCCCTGTAGTAAACAAGAGGCTCCGTGATGTGGGAAATGTGGAAATATATCTTTCAGTAATGATTACTTTTGTAATACCTTTATTCGTGAGTCAGAAGAAATCTTCGTGCAATGGTTTTTTTCGTTAAAATTCTGTTGGAATACAGTCCCGAAGATTTGAATTTGAAAAGGATTTTTGGCGCATTTTTCTATCTTGTTATGCGTAAAATTTTCTTTCCAAAGAACCTCCGAGGATATGGAATGAAATATTCATGAAAATTATATCTTGTCATGCCAGAGTTGAAAATCTTCCTGAAACAATTTTCCTTGTGATTTGGTTATTGCTACTAGAAATCCTTGGAAAAATTCGTCTTTCATTCAGAGTACCTTTTTCGGAGATTTTAAGCTTTTAATATCTAAATCTGCGTAGTTGAAAACTCGAACTATTATAGCATGAAGTTGATTTTCTGCTCGCTTTGTCTATGAAATGCCGCTTTTTAAATCGTAGGACACGTAAAATATTCTAGCAATTCATTCAGAAAGATGTACTGGAAACAATGCGTTTTAGTTTAATGCACAAAAGTATATGGCTATCCAGCCCGATTTCTTAGAATAATTTTAATTTAATTCTTATGGTCTCATAATTAATATTTTTTCCGGGGGGAAAGGTGTAACTTTATATTTCTGCACAAAAAATGCAATTGTTTTATCGCTGCAGTCTTGAGTAAATAGCCCCAGGCGGACGTATGTGTGCTCTCCTCTTAAAATTCGCGCTGTTGGTTTTGTGTTCGCTTGCTTTGAAGGGACAGGAGAGCGTAACAAATGCCGTAGCAAGCCCTTCGTGAATAACGGTGGGATAAGCAGAAACGGACAGTATGATTGAATGGTCAAAAAAGGGACAAGAGAGTGAGAAATAATAAAGAACGAAGAAAAAATAGAGTGAGAAAAGCGGAATGAGGGTTTACCGGCTGTTGCGAGATTTGGATAATTGATGTATTTGCGAACACTGACGAAAACCCTCTTAGAGGAAAAAATGTGCAGATAAAAGAAGCACGTATAAGCAAAGAAGCACGAACTGTGCAATAAGGATTAAAATTCAATAGTTACTGACTCGCTTTTGCTTGAATAAATGAGTGGATTTAGATTCAGTTGATGTAAATGCTGTCCTCTCTCTCACTTTTGAGTGTTTTAAAGTGAGAAAATTGACGATTATTCTAGACGCGTGGAAAAAATCCAAACTTTCCAAAAATTAGACTCTGCCTCTTTTTATGGCCCCGTGGGCCAAAGAAAAAACTGAATTTACGGATTAGTGACCTAGCCGGCTGTGGTATCCAGTTCAACAGAACGCCGTTTATGAAACCCATTAATCACTGGTTAGAATCTTACCTTGAAAAAAATAGACCATGGCTCTTTTTTATGGTATAAAAAGAAACTGAATTTAAGAACTAGTCATCTGACCGGCTCTTCTAGTTCTAGTTCAGCGATTAGCCGGGTAGCCACACATTCCATCGGTCGCGGGTTCGAATCTTACCTTGGGATAAAGGTTGTGTTTAGTCTTTAGATGGGCATTGGTTAGACGGTGCGATACAATGTCAGCAGTTGGAGTGCTTAAAATTCAAGTCTGCCTCTGCCAAGTGTGAATTTCCTCATTTTTATGGTTTCAATGCCGCGACGAATCTGCCTTTTCGGTGCCAAAAAGCCATCTGAACATGTGTGCTTCTGGGAGTGCATGACCCGGCATCATCCTGGTAAATGAAGGACCTTAAGGACGGATTATGCTCTGTATGAGGAAGAAATGAATTTGACGTGGCGTGGGTGGCTGAGAGGGGTAAAGAAGGGACAAGTGAAACCACGTGTGGGTCATCTTTCCCCATTTTATAGTGTCATTTGGAAATGCCCGGACATCGGCGGTAATGTTCCCTTTTCAGTTACGCCCGGGGCATTCTTGCCCGTAGGCTCTGGGATGACAGTTAACTCCCTGATGTCATGTACTTATAACTCCCTTTTCCCCGAGGCAGTCGCATTCAAATGCATTTTCTGTGCTTTCCGAGTATTTTTTTGCCGGCTCTTTATGTCTCGTCATTAATTAGCCTAGAATTATGACTCCCTCCAGGGTGAATAAATTATAATTTAAAAAAGTAACTTTGACACTCTTTGATGAAAAGGAAAGGTGTATACATAACAACGATAACATTAACAGTTTTACCAGTCGGTATTGAATTCACACGTATTTTCTTTTCACATTGTTTTATTTCATATCTCTAACGTACCAGTATCAACCAAAATATCAAATCGAGACGTTATCACTAAAACCTATCAGGTTTTCAATGGCATGATAAGCGACAGCTAGAAAATAAATCCTTAGGTGTATTAGAAATACAGCTTCACAGTTAACGGTATTATTTTACTTATTGCATTGTTTAGTAGTTATGTTGCACTTCAAGTAGAACAGACAAGAGTAACTTGAATTGTATATTTTTCTTGGCTTGAAATCGAATGAATAATTGACAAAAAGAATATCTCCAATAGTTTTAATGCGAGGTGAGTAGGCTGATGTGGTAAAATTGTAGGTGCTAAGAATGCTTTACGATCATTGCTTTAATGTTTGCTCAATTTATGGTCCTAAATTGATTTTTTATGCACTTTCACGGAATAGAAGGGTCAAACCAAGGTATTCATTTGTTTATTTTCTTTCCCTTTTTGTTTGCTTGAAATGTTCAATTTCATCTCTTTTTTCATGCAACCATTACCTTTTTATCCACTTTATTTTCTTATGTTATTGTCGCCATACGCTGAAGCAACGTTATTTGCTTTTCTTTTATCCCATTTCATTTCCTTGAACCTCCGCCAGATTCCCTCCCCGAAGGCCTTCCTTGACGCCTTTCTCGCCGTGTTAATCCAGAATTATTCAACTAACAAGGAGGCTTCTGAGAAAAGAAGGTCCATGTTTCCATCAATTCTACCTTATTTGCCATTATCAGATTTCTATGCTGCTCCACTCCAAGGTTGAAAAGCTTCTGCATGACTATTTACTCAAGTGGCGCCAAAATTGAGGAAGATTCTCTTCTCGGATTTGAATGAAAAGAAGCTTGTTAGCCGGATGTATATGATAGAAAAATCTTATCCATATAATTACCTAGGTATGTCTGTCAGTAACAGTGCTAGAGGCGCTGAGATTGAGCTATCAGTCACGCGTGTTTGAAGGACTATCGGTAACCTAGAAAGATACAGCATTTATCGGGGGTAGCAATCATTGATGTATGCCTATTATTCGGCTGGACCGTGTGGAGTGAATTGTAGCCCCTACATTAACTGCGCACGGAAGTTAACTCATTAGTTGGGACGAGTGTCTTAGACCTAGAAGTTTATTTCATTCTTTGGGGCCTTCACCGCGTGTGTTGACATGAGTTGACAGCAGTTTAGCATACTTCAACCCAATTCTTGAAATCGTACATCTTGAAATCAACGCCACGGAGACCTAAGAACCAACTACATAATATCTTGGGAGTTTTTACGAAAGGCTTTAAATTTTTCATTCCCGGCTACACAAACAAGAAACTATTGGTTCAAGTCTACTCTGCTGGTTGATAAACGGTGAATGGCAGTGAAAGTAAGACTGTTACTCTGTGTAAAAAAAAATGTGATTTTTGCGGGAAAGGAATGTAAACTATTTTTATTTCAACATACTCGAACTTCTATTTTTTCGTCGTAGAAGAAGGATAATAGAGGCAAGAAGTGATAAAACACATCGTCTTTGTTTTAATTCACCAAATAATATAATGAATTTATTGAAAATATTTGAACGCATATTGTATGATTTAAAAGAGTTTACCATTCATTCGGGATTATAGAGTCCTCGATCGCACCATGCCAGAACAGTGTGTCTCCAGCTTGCCTTAAATATTCATTGAACGTTTGTGGGTGCTCAACCGTATTCGTCCACAGCAGTTAGCCTCCCTCGGGATCCACAACCGATGGAGAGTATCGACTTGTGCCACGAAGTCGACGGCCGACGCCCGAGCTCTAGCTCTAGTGGGGGTGGGAAGATGGCCGTCCAGGAAAGTGCCCCGGAGGGAAGATGGAATCGTATCTCAGAGTGGGGCGCCTTTCAGACTGCCGATGAGCTATCCATAAATTACGCAGCGTGGACCGATGGAATAAAGCTGTAGGTTTCTGTGGTAACTTCAGGGGGAGTGTTTGGAAATGGGAGCGTGCGTGGTAGAATTCCTGATGTCGCATTTTGATTCCCCGTTCGTCTGCGCTTAAAAGTTGCTGGGTATGCAGATTCTGTAATTTATGTATAGAATGTTTATGCTAGTAAGCTAGATAAAGAGTACATATATAGACAAAGGCAGAGAGACAACATAATGTGAAGGTGAGAAAACGCATGATAACAAGTAAACCCTTAATTCTGCTATTGACGTTGTAAATTAACATCAAGAAATACATGTAAAATCCGGAAGAGGATTCCGTTTTTACAAACATTCTTATATTTTTCTTCAAAACTTTCACAATTTATTGAAAAATTATGTCGTTACTTAACATACATCTCCTACAATATGGTTATGTTTATTGGTCCGAGGAAGCCTTTACATGTTGTGTTTCATAATTTGGTGTTCTATAACGCTTAAAATGTATTATTGATTTTCGTTTCATGTGCTACCATTTTGCCAATACCATTTCCGTGAACTTTGATCTTCATTGCGAAATAATGTCATTGTATAATTTTTCCTTATATTTACTTACATATCAAGGTGTAAATATCGTGTTGCACTCGACCTATCATGTGTTACAGTCTTATTTTCCATATCTCAGCAAATCGTATGGTAAAATTCGGGCTTGGAAACTCTGACTACGTAAGGAGTCTTACTATACCACTTAAACCTGTTGTGAAAGAGATTTACAGGTACTGGTGTTCAAAATAATTCATTTGGTTCAATCTTCTTATTCTTATCAGCCCACCCTTATATTTCTAGAACCGCTGTCTAGTGGCTCGCACTTGCCTATACGTTTCCCATGCCTGCCTTCAGTTCTCCCAAGAATTAATAAAGATTCTCTATAGCAATTATTAATCATCTGGGAAGGAAAAATTTATAATTTACGCAAATCATTCGTACTTGTTGTATAAAGCATCATGCGAAAATTGCGGCTAACGTAGTGGAACCTTTATTGTGTCTTTGGGAATCATTTTTGTAATGCAAACATTTGAAAGCTGTATTTTCATTTTGCTCCGCACGCTCTCTGCGACAAGTACGTTTCTGTCAGAGGAAATGAGACCAGGTTCCCGTTGTTTTCGCTCTGCTTTTTAAATCCCATCAGACCGGATTTCCTATTCCAAGATCCCGCTAAATTCAGCTCATGTAATCAGCGTCATTTCATGCAAAAACGGTAAATGTCTGCCTCAGAAGATTTTGGGCTCGTAGAATTTTCCTGAATTAAATACAATTCCCAGTTCAGTGTACGCCATTTCTTACTTTTTCCCACAAAATATTCTGAAGTTTTTGTCATTCCACGAATAGTTTGCTTGAAGTTTTCTGTCATTCTGAAATACCAGAGCTAATAGAAATATTTTCACTGGCCTCACGATCAGCTAAATGGATGAATTGTAAACGGAGACCCTTGCAGCGTTAAAGGATTGTACGCTTTGCAGCACTTAAGTTGTCCATACTGTTTCATTGGATATGGTGACGAAATCTCAGATGTATAAAAGGATATAACGAAAGTGCCGTAAGTCTCTGATAAATTTATGTGAAGGTGCGTTTATTTTATAATAAATGTTGTTTAGGTTAAATGAAGTTTTCGGATCATGGAAAGCTGTATTTTTAATTGCGATGACAATGGACTTATGTAATTGAGCTTATGCAGACTAATAGAAAATTGAAACATTTTTATTTTCCGAATTCCATTTCAGGTACTTATTTGTAGATTTTACCGTAATTAATATTTTTAGCACCCGTGAGTTGTTTAATTTATTTGTATTTTACTTTACCTATTAGTCTTTTAAATTTCTTAGAAGACTATGGCTGTCGAAAATAAGTGTTTAAGCGGATGTGCCATTTTGTTGATAATTCTTTCCATTTTCACAATGTGAAAGCAATTTGACCTATTTCCCTTTATTTTCCTTCCTTACTTTCATTCCTTCCCTTATACTTGCTTTCTGATAACCTGTGGGCGATTCTTGCAACTAAGAATGTTCTTTTCATAGCACGTTTTCTAATATTATTATTAATTAAATATTATTATTAATTTAAATTTTTAATAATATTTTTAGAATCATATGGTTTCGTCATTATAGTATGAGCATATACTACTTATATCATAGCATGGGTCACGGTTGTGGTGAAAAGAGGAAATGAAATCAATGGAAACCTTGTGTAGTAGAAGATTAATGAAGGTCAAATGGACTGAGAGTTTCATTATGGAAGAATGACTTTGATGAGCATGGGAAGAAAGAAGTTCGATTTATCACAGAGCGAAGAGGGATACTTAGTCCAACTTACACTAACGAAGAATCAGCGCCTCCCAAGAATGTTCCCAAAATGTGTGAATGGGGGTTTGCTAGCATGTAACTAAAAGATTTGAAATTTGTAATGAAAAAGTGATGAGGGCCAATGCTCATAGAGCTCGGTGAAGTACTTCAAATGAGCTGTCATACCAACGTCTTCTTTTAATGTTTTGTTTTTAGACTTTATTCAATTATTTTAGACGGATCTTGGTACGTGATCTACTGAATGGTATGCAATGCACTTCTCTGGCCAATTATTGAGTCGTACCTGATAATGGACGTTGAGTCATTCATGTTACATAGTCTAATTATTACGGATGTTATACAACTTAAGATGCCTTCGAGGTTAGAAAATTAAAATAATTACGTACGTTTTTATTTATGTACCAGTTCTTTCAGTGCCGTATATTTATATTCGTAATTTGTACCAATTTTACGTCATTATATCAGTGAAATAGTACCACCGGGAGACATAGTCTCAATAGAGACCAAGGTTGTTCGTAAAATTTTGCCACCTAGAAAATGTGAATAATGACCTGAAATATCTTACGGTTGAATGTTGTGGAGTATCAATAAACCCATGTAATGTATCAATATCTTAAGATACTGTTGATAAGGTAAACCGATACTTTTTTGCGCATAAAAGTGTATGAAGATAACATTTACTTTTTTTCTCAGAGTGGGAATTTGTTTGTCGAACACATTTAAAAAACGAATTACAAAAAAGAATTTTGGTTTTACGCTAATGGAGTAGCTTTTCTCATATTTTTTTGCCGGCGAGAGAGTTTAACTCACTCTTGGTGTTCTGGTCTTGTTTTTTGGCCATGGAAACGGCAAAGACACCGTCTCTTTTTCACTTTCATTCTCATAGCTTTGAGTTGTTAGATTTGGGTGAATAAAATGCGATCCGATCTTTGCTCCCCCTTTCCAACGTTCTCCTATCCACTTATGGCACCCACTTTGTTTAAGCAGAGGCGGACTATTTGGCAATCTAACCACTTCAGTGGTAGAGGGCAATGGAATTTTATCGCTATTTGACACTATTATTATTCGTCCTTGCAGTTCTTCCTATCGAATGGGTATCGAAGTATCGCAGTTTTGATGTTGAAAAATGTCTACGCAAAAACTGAAAATGGGCGTTATCTTCAGGGTAATACTCTGCATATAAAAAATTGTATTTTTAATTACTCAAAGCAACGGACTGGACCTTAAAGTAAAGAGATAATGACGGATAAGTGGATTGCAGAGTGGATTGGAGATCTGCAGAAAACCAATCCTCAGGTTGACGTTTGATGATGATGTATATATCCTGACTTTCAAATATATTATTTAGATTAAGTACTTTATTACTACACTGTTCGCTTCATTAGTTGACATTTTTGAGATTGTTTTTACGACGCATGCATGATGTGGATGTAATGTACAAGGATCACTGTTCCTTCATAATGTGATCCTTCAGAATGTTTGTACAAAAACTATTAGCGTGTGTAACACATTATTCAATTAGCTGTGTAATCAGTTATTCAATTATCAAATATTGTATTGAATCGGGTACGTAGGTATTTATTTAGACATTTTCTCATTACGAATGTCTCTGTATTAACGCGTAAATAAAAAATATCACGTTTTAGTTATTTTGTAGATGTTATAGAATATTTTACTACAATCTTTCTAGGGGTGCCTAGTGTTCTCCGTCGTCTCCAGTCAACTTTATCTTATCGTGTATGTGTGTCACTCTCTATTTGCCTTGTGCTGTTGCAGTATTAGTGAATTAGCGTTGTTTATGGATCAAATTTATGAAAGCAGTACGGTATAATATATTGGATTTTGGTTGGATTGATATAAAATATTGGATACTGCTTATATAGGCCAAATGGACGTCGCAGGTGAAATAAAATGTGCTGTTAATGATTTGTGACAAAATTATAATTTTATGGGATATTTAAGGATCGGATCGGATACCGGAATCATATGTTTTTTTTAAAGCTCATGAAGGAATAACAATTGCTATTTTAGTCTATTATTCGATATGAATGAATTATTAAGGCACTGTAAACCAGCAGTGATTTACTACTGCCCCAGATATTCTGGATCAGCTTTCGTTTCCAATTTCTGTATTTCAGGCTATTTTTAAATTTTTTTAAAGGAAATACCGTTGAAATTCTATGAAATACGGACAATGTTTGCATGAGCACCGTTAATTTGATGCCTCTCACTATTTGTTAGATTTCATTGTAAAAATGAGGTCAATAGTTATGTAACAGATTTATTTGGTTTTCGCTGAGATTCTCGCATAAAGTGAGTTATTACTTAAGGTGGTGAATGGTATGATGGCCTTGCTTTAGTTTGAGACAATCTGCGACTAATATTTAAATATTAATTACATATTGAAGCTTATATCTAGTTCACGTAAATCCTCCTAAAATTACCGTGAGATAAAGTCTTGAGGTCTTTTTACTTTTAATTTAATTGAGTATCTTAGTCTCTATAGGTCGATGATACCGTTTTGCAAATTGTGCAGTAACCAACGGTGTAATTACATTCATTAAAGCATCAAGTGCCGGCTACAAATTTATTTAATCGAAAACTATAAAAAATACTTTTATTATATTTCTGAAGTAAGAAATATGTAGAAGCTATTCTTTCTCTTCTCAAAACGTTCTTGAGAATACAGGATCTCCAGGGGTTGTAAGATGTGAAATTTGTTGATGCATGGAATAATTACCATTGAGTAGAAGGCCGTCAAAGTAATAAGTAGATCTTGGGAAGTGATAAAAGATATGAGGCAGGAAAAGATGATGGAGAGAAAATGTAAGAGTGGAGGTATGTTTAAGTACTGTTGAGATATGAGGAATATTATGTAAGAAAAGTAATTGAGAAGAATAGGCATATTGGACTAGATAAAAACGTATAAAGATGGATTGAGAAATGGATTTATTGTGAATTACGCATTGTCTTTTCATAATATTTTATACAGTATTTACGGAAGTTCAAACAAGTATTTGTCATTGAATGCGGTTTTCCAATAATTATGTTGTACTGTAAGGTAGGCATTGACTACACATTAATATACTTGATTTGGAAATGGCTACACTTAAGCATGTAATCTTATTTCGGTTTTCATAGAGTAGTGGTATCGCGCTATTTCATTAGTGCCGCGGAATTTTCTAAGGAGTTATAGCATTTTGTAATCCATGTTTAGCTGGTCAAAATTAAGTCAACCGCCACCTAAAATTTCAAGTATCCTTTAGCTTTTATTTTACATTTAAAGAAGGGAGGGAAATATAGAATATGCAGGAGAATAATTAAAGTTATATACATTTTTTTCGGGTTTCACACCAAGTTATAGGCTTCATTTCTGCCAACGTTTCAACGAACGACGAACGGCCATATTTTTCTCATGCAGCATTCAGCAGATGATGGCGAACAAGTCGTTCGTAGAAACGTTGGCAGAAATGAACCCTATAACCTGGTGTGAAACCCGAGAAAACTTTATACATCAGATTCACCGGGAAAATCTTAAAATCATTTAGAATAATAGTTGTTTTTCTGGGAATTTATAGTAAAATCTACTATCTAAAATGTTGCTACAAAAATAAATATATAATCACTGCTGCGTTAAATATATAATTCAAATTTACCATGAAATTATATTACAGTTCGAGAAGTCAAAATTTACTGTACCACTTTTGTTTCCATGCAAATATGTACGTGATCATTCGTTTACCTGTTTGTTTCCCCTGTGTGTACTTTTTGATAATTAGTACTTAAATACTTAATCCTTCAATCGTGCATCTCAGTTAAATAAATGCATCAGTCATTTTATATTATAAGTTATTATTAAAATAGGCATTGTGTTCCTATCTAATAATCCACAGGTAATTGGATTTAATGGTCAAATATCTTATTTTGTGTAGGCAAATATGATATTTCGGATAAAAACATTAGTAATCGTAGTTGCGTAGTTAATTATGTACTTTATTTCTTATTTAACGCTGCCTCTTTTGCGTTATACACTTAGGAATTACTATTGTAATGATTTTTTTATTGTTTTATTTTTTTCCTCTGTAAGTACCTCGTCGACATAAGCCTCTTAATGGTTCGTGATGATATCGGCATGCGTTAGGCTTAAGCTATATAAATCTCCCGTGTGATAGCTCTGCAAAAATCATCACCGCTTAACGGTTTATGTGGATGAGGATTCATATTCTTCATCAATTTTGGGTGTCAAGTTGTGATTGGAGGTCACATAATATTTTTGGTGTGACAAATCCTCCTACCAGTAGTCAAATAAGCATTCCAAATCCAATTATCGCCGTTTAAGTGACCTTAATTCTCGCTATGCTTGCCTGAACATTTCCATTGTGTGACTATCATCCTCTCCCCCGTCAAAGTAATCGAGTAATGTAGAGTGTTAGACGTATGCCAATTTTTCCCCATATTTTGCCGAGGAAATTATGAAAAGTGTATGTCGTCGAATTTCCCTTGCCTTTTATACGAAGAGAACTGTGCTAATTGGTTAAAATACTTTTCCTAATTTCTCGTCCAGGTTGCGATCAAAGTAAAACTGTTTTTAGTGGAAGTTACGTCTCAGTCTCCGTTGACGATGTGTCTTATAACTGTGGGCTTATTCATAACTGTGGACAAGGTCAAATGTGAAAAACTTATATTTGTGTCTGTTATCAACATTTGTACAATTTTAAACTTTGGCCTTTATTTCGAAGTAAATGTAAATTTATACCCATATGCCGTGCACGAGTTCAATAATACCCGTACAAATATGCCGCAGAATATGGGTGGCTCGTTCCGGACTTCGGTTATTATCATACAGATTAAAGGAGTAAAAGCAGATATTCATTTCGAAATCGAACGGTTCAATCGTCGGTGGTTTTCTGGGAGTTTTCACTCACATTTGTGATGTACCGCTGGAAATTTGATTTGTCGTTGAGCATAGAAATCAATGTCCTCCTCTTTATTATGAATTACCCTGTGGTAATTGGTGAAATGTATTTTTTACAATATAATTCATTCCTGTTAAATAATTATTCAAAGACCACGGCAATACGTGACCGAAATATCCATCGGAAGGGCCTCTATCGACGTCAAGTGACATAAACAATGCATGTTAGTGTTTTCTTATAAATATGATTTAAATATTATTAACATATCCTTCAAATATAAAACCATTGCAAAATATGAGACAGTTCAATGGAAAGCCCTTCCTAGGTAACTGGGATCAACGATACGGATCAATTTCCCATTGGGTGTTATGCAAGCAAAAGCCTGTTGGCGGATATATTTATATTAGTTAACCATATAAGCAATTTTATTCTTAAATGTTTAATTTGTGAAATTAAAATTCCTTAATATAGTTAATTTTTGCAAGAAATATATATTCTACCTCAATCATGTAATCTGATGAATCTTAGTTATAAATTGCGCTGTGCTACTTGAAGAGGAAGAAAGACTGTAGTCACAAATTAAATATTTTGTTTTTTTTAATTAGAAAAACACCTAGGCCTCTTTCATTGTGGTCTCTGAACAGTATAAGGCCCTTAAGATTAAGCTACAGAAAGCTTGAGATCAAGATGTATACAAGTGCCAGTCGCTCCGCGAGTTTCTCGCAGGAGAGGTATGACGACTGCAAAGGAGATGGTGAGTGATACGTAAGACATTCGTAAACTCAACTTAATTCTTCCTGTTTACTGCGAGTATGAGAACACATTCTCGGACAGTGGAGGTCTCATGCTCCATACGCTGAGCGCATTGCAGATAAAGATATGACGTAACAGGAGAGAATGCGTAGGCATGATATAAAACTGTGGAATTCGATAGTTTCGAATGCCAACTGATTGACTATGAATAGATAAATGCATTCGAGGGAATATATTTTATATTAGATACCTAAAGGTGCGATCTAGGGATTTAGTCGTCAAATATTTAAAGAAAGAAAAACTTAGGTTAGGTATGCAGAGTTTAGGGAGGTGAAGGTAAGAAGGACGAAAAAAATTGATTCAACTTGCCATCTCAGAAATGTCGGTCGAATTACATAAGGAAAAATACCTGATGATGATGTATCAATATTGAAACCCGGGTTGAAAGAAAATAGCATATTATTGAAAATTGCACGGTTTTTTATTTCATTATGTTTAAATTCCTCTCAATTTCGCGTAATATTCGGATTACAAAAGGAAAAGGGAAGATAAAGATAACCTGGTATCGTTTTCCACAACTTTGATATAGAAACTGTGAGGTAGAAGACTTCCTTAAAATTAGTATTTATTGCGCAATCAAAAATGAAGTAGTGTAATGTAGGGACTGCCGATGTAAGGCTAAATCTACATGTAGTTCTGGAAATTATCAATTTGTTTTCGTGGACAATATTATTGCTTATTTGGATTTCACTTGGAATTTTGGCGGAAAGGAGAAACTTATTCTTATAAAAACCAATGGGGTCAGATAGAAACGGAAATTTAGAGCATATAATTGATTATTTATTTCTCGCTTTTCAATGAATTTGAGTCGGTAGATCGGTGGATTTATAAATCAGCTTGGCTCTGTTTTTCCGACTTCACACCATTGACTAAAGACGTGTCTTAATTTTTTTACACTCTTCGACAATCACCACACATCTTTATTCCCTAGTTGACTTAATCTATTTATTTTCCGCTTACGTAACCAGCGTTTGTTCCTGTCTGCTATTTTTTCTTTACCTTTATTATCTTTTTCTTTTCCTGGCAGTACATGTCTTCACTTGGTCCATCCCTTCTCTACAGCTCATTCTCCACTCCCTATCATGGTTTAAAAAAATCATTATGTGCTTTTTAATCAAAAACTTATTCCACTGGCTCCCAATCCACACTCTTTGATAAACGAAGGTAAAATGTTGAAATAAATGACATAGCTGGTGTGCGTTCGCGCCACAAACGGAAATGTTTCCGTTTCTGTAAACTTCTTTTTTGAGGAAAATAAGAATAATGTGATATCCTTCTTGAAAATGTGCGGGTTTTAGTTCCTACGATTTTTTACGCTTTAGCGATTTGTGAATGTATTGCCCATCGTAACCATGTATTTGAAATTTAGTGGCATTGAGGTTATCCATGTCCCATTCGAGCATTGAAACGTAATCTGCGTTATTGTATACTTCAAGAGGGAAGTGATAATATATTTTCTTACTTAATATAGTGAATGTTTTACTTTAGTTGTAGAAAAGAATTAGATATATTTGTAGTAAACATTGTTACACAGGAACTGGAGGATCCAGAAAACGGGAAAAATATTCGTAGTATATTGTGTTCTTTGATGGAAGAATCAGATTTTGCGACCTCATTAAATTGCACATACCGTCAATCGGTCTACGATCTAGCAATCGAGATTAGAAAGTTTCTCGGGAAATATCTGCAAATTTTAAGCAGTGGCACTCAAATTGTTCTCAGAGCAAAAAGGTCGCGTGTTTTAATGACCAGAACTCAACTTCTCTTCTATCATTCTCTTTTGAATCCAGCGTTATATTTTTTTCCAGCCCTATACTAATAAAGTACTTGGAACTTTTTAGAGGAAAATCTTCCCCTTGAGGAGACTTTCCCTGCTGCATATACATTATTCCGCAATTTTTAAGAATAAGGTCATATCGTAAAATATTTCATTAAAATTGCCATTGGTTTTCTTTTGATGATTGCTTTTGATGACATGATTGAAAATGAGAATAGGTGTTCATTGGCTTAGCAATGCGGAAGAAATTTATTAAAACTTTACCAGTACCTCAGTTGTATATATGTTTGTGTGTGTTTCAACCAGAATATTGGTTATCATAGGTGAGAGTGGAGCTCACCCCGCACTAAAAATGTGAAATTCACACATTCAGGGTTTGGGGGCCAAATTCTTTCGCTGGGAAGCCTCTGGTTTTCCGCGAGGCTTTGACAATCAGATAGTCGCACCGCGAGGATTTTCGGAGGGGATTTTCGTAAATTCGACGTCATTTGGCTCCATTTCCATCGCTGGGAGAAGACTGATGGCGATTCGACGAACGACTGTTTTCCAGGCTTTTGTGATGGCGGAGGAATGATCAGATTTATTTAGTTTTCAATTTAAAGAGAATTGCGTCGCTCGCACCCGGAAGGCTTACGGATTCCTGACCGGGGCGCTCTCTAACCTGCATTGCGTCCGTGCGAGGATGACTCTGCGCCGTGATTAACTCGTGAGCAAATAATGGGAGGCCGTCAGAGAGAGGAGAGGTTAGTTGCTAGAGGGTATATAGCTAGGCGAGGGAAAAGGGAATGAATAGAGCGCGACGTGTCACGCTGGAGTACGTGGAAGTGTAAAGAGAGAGGCATACGATCCAGTGATTGATATCTGGTTTTCTGCACAGATCTACCTTCAGCAATCCCGGTACTCTTTCATCTTCCGTCATGAACTATTGATGCGATTGCCATACAAAAGTGTTGTGTACCTAATTTTGCATTATATATTAAAGGTAAGCAGCCTTTTCATAAAACATCTTTCTGCAACGCTCAGTTGAAATGTCAACGCTCCGAGGCTGCTTTTTGAACACCCTAAGTCGATTAGTTCGACTACAAGATATTCACATCAACTCCCATAAGAGATACTCGTTAAGTTCTTTTTTATCGTTTGCTGACATTATCAACAAAGAACTTGATTTCTCTTACAAAAAATATATGTATGATACTATTACGAACTCGGGAGTAGTATTAAAGAAAGAAACTTGGATTAATTATATCATTGTTATCATCAAATTTTGTTTTAATCGGAATTGCGAGAACTTCAACATAATATTCTTATTTGTCTTCAAATTGAGATATTTTTTACAGTGTCCTCTTTTTAACCCGTGCATTTTTGAAGAATGCATTGCAGAAAATATTCAAAAGGAATCATTGAAGAAAATCAGTTTCATCGCCTTCAGACTTTATTAATGTTCGTATATATATATCGGTTGACCCTTGTTTAGTCATGTACAAAAGTGCGTAGCACTGTCAAGATGTCAATCAAAGACGCATAAAAAACAAAATTCTGATTATGTTAATTATACTATTGAAAATGCTGTTTGGGGAGACATTTGTTGAAGAAGGAACTGCACATAATATGTACCTCCTTTCCATTGTAATAATGGTGACAAGGTTTAAAATTGAAAAACATATATATTAAATCACTGTCATTGCAGTTTATCCATATGCATATATGTTTTTCAATTTTAAATCTTGTCACCATTCTTACAATGGACAGGAGGTACATATTATGTGCAATTGACGAGTGTGGTATATTTAGTGAAAATTTGTTTATATTAATATTAGGCCATATAAACTCCATATAATTTTTGTTGGTTAGAGAAAAGAAATAGTTTTTACTTGTTGGTGTGATTTTTTATTATTACACTGTAAGGACGGTGATTTAACATGTGTGTTATTCAATTTTTCATATGGACATCATTCTTCTGATGGACAGGAGGTACACATTGTGCGCAAGTGACGAGTGTGGTTCATTTAGTTAACAGTAGTTTTATTACCAGTAAGCCATTAACTCTAGGTAATTTTGTTGGTTAGGGAGAAGAATTAGTTTACTTGTTTGTGTAAAGTTTCAGTCGGACACCTTAATGACGGTGATCTTTTTTAAAATGTGTGTGTATTATATAGTTCTGTTATTGATAATTAGACCTTTCCTCTTTAAGAGGGTGATCACGGCGGTTTTTAAAGTGCTTGGTCCCCAAATCCTCCTTCACCATGCAACTCTTCTCACCCCCTCCACCTCCCCCTTACACCCCTAGAAACCCCCTCTAAACACTCCAGCCCTCCCCTTCCCCCCAGCCATCGGAGTCGCCTAGCAGTCTTCTGAGAAACCCATAGCATCTTTGGTACTCATTTTTAAACTTAACGGAAATCCTCTCCCCTCCCCCATCCCAACCCACCCCCTCTTCTGTCCTCAACACAAGCCCAGGCTATATATTCCCACGCAAACTTCTGCTAAAGGCACATGAGTATGCTACAGTGTGGTGAAACGCGCGTCGTGCCAGCGTAAGAAAGTTTGTGGAATTAACAAAGGTGGTTTTCTCATCATGGATATCCATAATTTCCACGAGGTCAGGCCTGAGATCATCAGTTTTAATATGCTTGAGAATTGACTAAAATGAGAAATTCTGAAGAGGATGAACTGAAATAATTTTAATTATAACAATTAATTAGTAAAAATAATTTTTATTCCTATGTGTACATAAGGTCCTCTTAATGTCATTTGTGGAAAAAAATGAAGTACCGGGAGAAAAAAAGTAGCTATTTAATGCTGAAAAACTTAATGGGTCAAAATGACCCCTACCCGTCCTTCTAGGTAGTGCGAAACTCCCGTCCTTCTAGTGTTAATTCAAATCCGCGAAATGCTGTTCCTCCATGTCTTGACTGACGCTATTGTTTCTGTGCTTATATTAGAGATATCTCTTGGAATGGAAACCAAAACTTTGTTGTGAAAAAAGGGAGTGAAAATTGTGTGTGTCAAACCATAACTCACCCACATCTACATATAAATCAGCAATAGCTCACATGATGCGTGGATGGTGGGAAACCAAATCTGCAGCAGTTCCAGGAAAAGTACCTACGTATGCGTGCAAATGCAAATCATCTCAAATGTAATCACCGGAGTGGTTAAATAGAGCGGATGACGAAGTGGGAAAGCGAACACGAGGCCATCAGACCCGTGTTGCATATAAACACGCAATGCGGGAAATGGTAGTTCGGAGAAAATTGCATTTTGCCTAGTCAGGAAGGTGGAGAGGATGGCGGGCGGTTGGTGGAGAAGGGTCGGGAGGAAGATGACGAGAGTCGGAAAATTACAGGAGGCATGGGACTGAGCAAGGAAGAAAACAATAATCGAATTGGAAAGGAAGAGAGAGATGGGGAGAGGGTGTATTCTATTCCGGTAATGGACAAAGGCACATTAATTCTACTCCTGTTTTTGCGAACACGTGTTGTTAGCAAGTGCCATCTCTCAATTAGCGAGGAGTACTAGCGCGAACGACACGTATGTGAACGCCTGAGGCGTGGGGTAGGGGGTGAGGAGATATAATGAGGACACTCCGAATGGTGCGGGCAGGAAATAGTACGTAAGTGTGCTGGTTTCGGGCGATGGAGGTGAAAGGTTTCATACTGGCAAGTGTGAGATTGAGTGTGTGATCATGGATTGATCTCTCTCTCTGCTTTGTGTTCGATTGCATTCATGCCCGGTGGGTCAGTGTAAGCGTGATGGAGACGGGATCAAGTGGAGTTTGGGAGAAGGCAAGACGTGCAATGGAAAGTGAGGATAGGGTCTATTAAAAATGCTTGGGGGGGAAAGAGGCGACCGATATCGACCGAAATGGAAATAGAGTGTACCCTTTTGTGCACTGGAGGTTTTCAATTCCGCGGCGGAAATCTGATTTGTAAGGATTTTTTTATTCATTCGACGTGGAGGTAATATACTATCACGATCAGGGAGTCAAATATGGTTGAAGAATTCATTTAAAATTGCACCCCTAACTTGGGGTTGAATCCCTCTTAGTATGAGCTTCAGATGTGTTGATGCCAACTTTAATAAACATACTTCACTTAATTTCCTTATCCATAAGGTTATCATATAATCACACTTGAAGAAAGATCTTCAGAATATTTGCTATTGTTTTGTCGTTATCATAATGAGGGGAAAAGTTCGTTAATTATAAATAAATGGAAATTGCCGTAGCCACCAATTAAGTCAAAACTCTTTCATCTGTACCACGTAAATAAGGAAAGAATATTTTACTTTTGTTATTATAACTTAACGTCTTAAAATGTTAAATTTTTGCCACCTGCGGAAAACGTGGAGAAGTGAAAATGAATTTCTAAGCTTAATTTATTGGCTCTTCTCTTTCGAATAAATTATTTCAAGTACACATTTTTGCAGAATTTGGTGCCATCACAAAAGATAGTTTGTAGTGATTCTCACAATATTGAAGTGTTCAGCTATCGTCATATTTATATTTCGAGCTGAAGGTGGTCATTCTGTAAAAACGTATTTCCTTCTTCTAGTGTGGCTAAATAGGATTTGCCAGTTTGTGCGTCCTGCTTCAATACTTACCAAAACTTTATTCCTTTCCTGAGGATGGTACATGCCAATAAAAGAAACCTGATTGCTACACCTAAACGCCCAAAAGGTATGCGAAGGGACAAAGGAATGTTTTTCTAATTGATGATGTGGTTAGGTGAGATTATCACTTTTATAGAGAGTTATTTGTACCTCATCATCAACGTAGTAAATTAAACTTTTTGAAACTATAACCTCTATAAAATATACGAAAAATACGATAGTAGCTTATTGATTGGTGAGGAAATATTTTTGAAATTAGATATTTTAGTTTTTGTATAACTTAATCGCGGAGTAAAGGAAATAATATGCCAAGTGTATGTAGGCCTGAAAGAAAACGTGTATTTTTTTTCGTCGTGTATTAAGCAACGCAGTCTTGCATTTGAATAAAAGATGTTTGTTTTTCTAGTCCTAATTCTCCAAACGTGAAACACGTATTCTAGGAATTAATTAATATATCAAATGCCTTCTTGACTGTTACTAATGCTCTATACCTACGGATGTGGATTTATCAGCAGCACCTGCTGTAGTTATATTTTGATGTGCTTTAATATCCCCCGAGCTCGTGATTGATGGATCCTACGGTTTTGCATGTATTTCACCTTTATCCGGATGAAAGGAAGTAATTAGTTATTCATGTATGAAACATGAACCACCGTAATCGTCATTTTACCCTTATAGCCTAATCGACTAAGAAAATGTCATTAGTGTGTGACTTTATCGAATTTTGTAGTTACAGTGATTAATTATACTCTGCTTTACTTACCCTTAGTAAAATGGCCGTGAAGATTGAAGTGAAATATCTTCACCATAATTAAGAAATATATCAGCTACTCTTGAGTCTAAGGTTAGTTCCATGGGTCAGCTTCGCGATATGTAGTTGAAGGTAAATCTTGACATCATCCCCTCATTCATCTTAATTATCCTTGCTGAACATGTTTTATCAAGTTATTCTTGATAGTTCTGTGGCATCAATACCAAGGTTTTTTGGTGTATAAAGGTCCATCGCCTTCGCATGAGCAGCTTTATTCTTACTCGCCATTGAAATATTCGATTGGATGTAAGGATTCCAACCACCCGATTAAGCCATCCGTCCACAAAAAAGTGGCTACGCATGTTCAGTTCTTTCTTGTGATAATAAGCAAAAAGAGAGGTTTGGTATTAAGAGAGTGGCTATTGATATTTTTTTCTTAACTCTTTTTATCTTTAGTATAAGAGTTTTTCCACCCTCTACTTATTATTCGATTTTTGGATCCTCTCCCTCGAGTTTAAAACTCGATAAATTGTTTCTAAATGCCTAGGAATGACTTAAAGGAGTTCTCCTTTTTGCATTAATAACCAGCTTTTGAAGTGAAAATAGTATTTACGCATCTATTGCGTAAGCAAATATACTGCTGAAGCATTTTTTATTAGACCCTATGTCATAATTTGCCTAGTACCTCTAATAGAATGAAAACTCTTTCCTCATGATCTTCTTAATTTATTTTCTAAAAATTCGGTGATAAAGTTACGTTTAATGGTTTTTCTATATTTGATTTTTTTCCATTTATTGTTTTTTTAAATTAAATTAAAATGTATCTTCCTCATTTCTGGAGTTATTTATTTTGAAATAAGCTAGAGTTGAGCGCCGATGACATTAGCGTCGGCGGCGGACCATTTTTCGACCCGGCGACAACCGGTGGGCTGAAATTGAAAAAAAAGTCCAACATCCAGTCTGAATGATGAAATTTCGCATGTTTACTATTTTTATATTTTTGCATGTGATGTATGATTTAATGTTTGATCATTATTACGCATTAATTATATACACGGGCTTAAAAGTGAACAAAATATAAATAAAACGCCGGCATTCAGTTTTCTATGAAATTCTCCAAAATGAAGTTGTTGCAGAACCTTTTATAGTTACTTAATATAATAAATGGTAATAGTATATTACAAAACAGACATTAATCTTTTATTTGCCGTCGCTTTGACTGATTCATAGTGATGTTTGATCCTTTATTGGAACAAAAGTCGGACCGTATTTTCCTCCAATTTTCTACTTTCAAGAGCTTTAGAAGTGGAAAAATGATCTTAAATATTTGCTTGAGTTTAAATATATCGTCATAAATAATTGGGGATAGAGATGAGTTACCACAACTGACCGTGGACCTTTTTATGTGATGTCATGTTACATCACGTACAGTAATTAGTCTCTCAAGTTCAGACTCAGGTACATGATAGAGGGATCGAAAAGAATAGATAGCGTTAAATGGAACGCTGATGCCGGTACTAAACCAAACGACGCATGCTACATTGCGGTGAACGAGCGACGCACCAAGCGGGGAACTCCTCAACTAGAAGAGATTCGTGGTTGCGGCCGCTGCGGAATTCAGAGGCGGGTACCGCTTCTGCATCCAGCCGTTTTTGGATAAAATGTAAAACGCTTGAAAAACCACAGATACTATCTGATGATATTAGCTGAGGTTAGGCACCGGGAATGAGGTTGAGGTGTCTAATGTAAACTAAGATTGGTAACTACTGTATTATGCATGTTGCCCTCCTACGAAATTTAATGCTCTGAAGGAAGTAAAACTTGATCAGTTATTTTGGTTTAAATTCTCGATTTTAAAAATATAAATCTTATAAATGTTTAATTTGCTCTAAAATTCCCTTAAAATTAAAGTGGATCAGACTTCCTTGATATCAATTTTCCAAAATTTCAGTATTATTTATGCTGTTACCAAAGTTAATGTACGTAAATTATTCCTAATTAAGAGCTCTAATTAAATAAACTTGACTGTGGTAGGCTTCACTTCGTAGAAGTGTTCAACAAACTTCTGTACCTGACGATGGCATAAAGCGGCGTAAATATTTTAGAAAGGTACTAAGTTGTCTTTAATCATGAGTACTGAGCTCTAAATGAATAACTCGATACGCTACCGAAGTAAGCAGAAGACGATCATTATTAAGAGGGATGTGTGGTAAATTATTGATTTGTGTAATGCAGATATTTTTTTGTATTAACTTCAGATGTGTAATTTTTCATGACGTAACCTATCTATTATGGATCTATCCATAGGTCTATCCTCTTGGCGTCTCGTCCAGTTAATCTTATTTCAATATTCCTGTCGCGCTGACGTACGTGGGGGGACGCAAAAATAACCGGACGGAATTCGCTGCGTGCGTCATTCTTGTAGTTCGGGCTTCTCCCACTGGGTGGGTGTTAAATAACCTCTCCTGAGTCATTGTTGTAAGCGGCGTCCTTTTAGACGGTTTTAGCGGGCCCCTGTGACAGTTTTCGTTCGACGAGTTTATCGACCTCTTCGATTTTGGAAATGGCTGATATTCGATAACAGCGTGCAGCGTTAAAATTTTGTTTTCTGCTTGGTAAAAGTGCGTCGGATGTGGTTGATATGTTGTCTACAGCTTATAACAAACACGTCTTGAAAATAACTCAAGTTTATGAGTGGTATTCGCGATTCAAATGCGGCAACATGGCGATCGAAGACATTCAACGCCCGGGCCGGCCTTCCACGTCCAGAACTGATGACAACGTGGAAAAGGCGTACTATTGATGAACTCTCTGAACCATCTGGTCTTTCGTGGAGTTCAGTGGAGCGCATTTTAGCTGAAGAATTGCAAATGAGACTAATTGAAAGGGCGCGATTTGTGTCGGAGTGGGGACTGGTTCTTCCACCATGACAATGCACCAGCTCACACAGCCATTTCTGTGCGTGATTTTTTGGCAAAAACCGCATGACACCGCTTCCTCATCCACCCTAATCACGAAATCTAGCACCTTGTGATTTCTTTTTGTTCTCCCGAATGAAAAAAAGAGCTGAAAGGGAAACGTTTTGCAGGCATTCCGGAGGTGAAAAGAGAATCGAAGGCGGCGTTGCAAGGCATCGGAAAGAACGAGTACCAAAGATGTTTCACGCAGTGGAAAAAACGTTTGAACCAATGCATTAGCGTTAATGGAGAGTACTTCGAAGGTGACTAACGTTTCTAACACAAAAAATAAATTCTGATATTTGAAAAAAATTGTCCGGTTATTTTTTGGTCCCCCCTCGTATATATATTCATTTCAATATCCGTACCTTCTGTTCCTCTGGTTTGACTTGTGAACTGTCTGATTCGGACTTCATTGAAGTAGTTCACATGTAATCCTCGTCCTGTTCAATCACGAAAGTACCTACATTGTGTAGTTGTTGGGATAATTAAATTACCCGAAGATCGTTGCTGACTATTGGGAAAGTTATTTATTTTTACATATTAATACTGAAACGTGTGGTTGGAAAATGTTAAATACAGTGTAAAGATAAATCAAACTGTTCCGCCATCATCGGATGCAGCAGTCATCTATCTGATTTTTAATTAGCGACCCTTATCCATTTCTTTCTTCTTCATAAAACCATTTTCTTTATTATTGTTGTGTGATAGTAAAACATGAATTATTTCCCTTTTCATAGTTAGTTTACAGTTTCTATTTTTGTACTACATTAATTGATAGCTGACTATGGCAGGACTTGATACGAGTACCTGCATATTATTCACCGGGAAAGCCTTAAATGTTTCGTCATGAAGGGGATGTATCAGATAGACTGTTCTTGGGACTTAGTGTAAATAATTATGGCCAAAAACATTCAGTCACTGTATTTTATCAAAAATACGTAGTTATCTAGTTACAAGATACTTATGACATATTTCTTCAAATTTTTTCGCCTAAAATGAAATTGATAATTAGTGACGAATTGTGTTGAGGGCGTAAATTCTACTATTTAGCAAAACCAGGACTAATAAAACTTATTTTCATTAGTTTATTGAGAATTTTGTGGCAAACAGCCATTCCTTGAATTATTCCTCCATTTTTTGACCAAATGAGTTATGTAAAATATACTAATAAAAAATTAATTACTCATGAAACTGTTTAACTCCTATTTTATAATATTGTGAGGGAATAGCCTCGGCGGTAACATCTTTGGAGGAACATCTTCGTAAGTTCTTTAAAGCATTTCAGAGAGATCCCATTAAAATTGGAGCTCAAATTTTTTCCATGTTTGCATTTGTTTTTCGTACTGTGGCTTTCACTCTTGCATTTACGCCGTAAAGGCTGTCTTACATGCCAAGAACTTCATTGAACTTCGGTCCGAAAACGTTTAACTTTGTATTAAATCGATATGTTGATGTTGAAGAAGCGCTTTCCGCTATATCAGCGGTTCACTACAGCATCCTTCCTACGTATTGTGTACTACGCTGGTACTCAGTTTATTATTCCAGGTTTACACATGAATCACGATAAAGAACGAAATAGATTCAAACCTTTGTTGCGCACTTCCCCGGCTGTAATTAGATGCCACGGTTGTCCGGGATTTAAATTCCACGAAAGTTTGGACGCCTTTTCCCCATCCACGAAAGTATAGGATGAAGAAAAAAGAAGAGCGAGCTAATTTGGGGCGGGTGTCTTTATGCCCAAGAAAGAGGAGGAGGCATTTTGGGAAGAACCGAGTGGGTGTAGGGAATAAAAGCCAGCGGCGTTCCTTTAGAGGGAGAGGAGAAGGCGAGCGAATTACAAGGTAGGGAGTCAGTGTGCTTGGGTTGGAATATGTTAACGGAGAGCACCAATGAAAGGCAGGTTGGAGGAAGGGCAAGTCGCAAAAACTAGCGATAAGGAGATGAGTAAGGAAGATGTTGGGAGCGTGGGAAGGAGAAAGGAACCGAAAGTGTTTGGCGGGTGGAGGACTATCAAGTGCGATAATCGGCGAGTGTGGGGATTTTAAAAGGGGCCGAGAGAAAAAGGGGCATTGCGAGGGGGTTGAGAGTTTCATGAGAGAGAAGTAGAATGCGTAAATAGCATCCGCAGCGATAATGGGGCGAGCGTGAGATTATGTATAAAGAAAGGCTACGGGAGGAAATGGATAGTGGGGAAGGTATAGCGTCCCTTCGTCTCCCATTCTCAATGAACCTTAGAAAGGTCGGAAAACCGTAAGCTTCATGGCTTATGCGGTGCGCAAATTCAGACGATCAGGGTGCTGACTTATGAAAGGAATCCTCCATGGCAGAAACCATTTTAAAGTGAGCCTCTTCTCTCGTGCCTTCGCAAAATTGATTTTGCCAGCGCTGGGTATTCATGTAGACGTAGTGCCTGAACATTTTCCAGTTTTCAATGACCTTAAGTAGGTGTCATAATGTAGGTATATAAGAAGCGTATTGCTGTAGAATAAAGTGGATTCCGTATTAATGGACGGGACCATAGACGTTGTTGAGGAATCATTGGATGTGTACGATCACAAGATATGTGGCCGGTTTCGCAATTCTTTTTTTAAATTTGTGGAAATATACTAGCATTTTGATTTCAATTATAAATAGTTAGAACTTATCCAAAGTGAAGCCTAGTACAGTAACGTTATTTTTTCCCTCTTCGTTGCAACCTGCTTGCTTAAATCTTTTAGACAAGTCGTGCTTTCAATGATATTTCAGTGATTCCTGAGTACTGAAATTTAGACTTGACTTTGGGAATGACGTCTTATGATGTAGGACTGCTACACTTCCCTCCCCTCTCACTCCTCCCCCTCTCATACCTTCCCAACGAATCCCTTCTCTCAATAACCGACCAAACCACACATTCCGTTGACCCCCATCTCCAATGTTGCACTGAAAAAATCATCCGCCTCGACTGACTGATATTCGAGTAAGGAGCCTTCGATTGTGATTGGGATACTTCAGCTAATTTAGCTATTTAGCCTCAAGTACTTTGGACAAAATTAAGATATTTGGTTTTCAGTTTCAGGCATGCACATATTTTTTTTTTTAGATATAAATTTTTGCGTTGCGTACATGCTGTTACAACTAGGATAAAATAAGAAATGAAGAAGTTAACATAAGAGTAGAAGAAAGAAAGAACATATGGAACACTATGCAGGAAAGAAGACCAGATGAATTTCGCACACCCTGAGGCACAATGAGATTGTGACGAATATAATTGAAGGAAAAATAGAGGGAAGATGGTCACAAGAGGAAGGCCAAGAGATAAATGCATAGACCAAATAAAAAATGAAAGTACTCGAGAAGAACTGCTAGGGAGTTAGGGAACATCATTACATAGGGAAGGATGTAGGGCTGCAGTAAACCAATCTTAGGATTGAATGACCAATGAGCTAAAACTAGCAGAATCAGTACCAGCTGGTTCTAATCGACTGTCGCATGGTATTCCGCTAATTGCAATTCAGAATTGCATGTATGTGCTGTCGCTGAGCAGCAACAGCATTCACTCTCCTGTAATAGACACTTAATCTTTCCCTTTTTTCACTGAAGTCCTTAGAAGTTGAGTGGCACAGTGATCGTAAAGGACCTGCCCGCGCCCATCAGTGATAGAAGGTCGGCATTGGAGGAGTTTGGAAATTGCTAGGAAGTAAAATTGTGGCGGGACAAAAAAGTTAGACGACGGGTACTGGTGGAAGTAGGAGGGTAGATTGGGTGTTGGTTTACGAGCAAAGGTTAAAAGTTCAGCTGGAAAAGAAAGTCTTGTGACACCTGATGGAAAAAATCGGAAAGACGACCTACGTTTTTTGCTTCCTCCTAATTCATCTCATGGCCACTCTTACACCCCTGAGCGCCCTAATTCTTGGTTTCCAAGTCTATCTTCGCATATCCGTATTTCCTGCTGGTTTTTTCTTTTTGTTATTTTTTTCTATCCCAAATGGTTTAATTTACTACCTTTTCCTTATCAGAAACTTCTTCTTCTCTTATTTGCTCCCATCTCCTCCTGCTCATTATCTTATCTATTCTCCCGCTTATACGTATTATTTTTTTCCGCGGTCTGAAAAAGAATGAAAATAACACAGCATAGCTTATTGACACTGTTGTTATGGTATGTTTTCCAATTGCGGTTTATTTAACTTTGAAGGGTTTTATGGATGAGAGTTATGCGTTTTAGAAGAAAGATGCAGAGATAATGTACATCCCGAATGATTGATGGAAAAGTCTCTCGGAGAGTGGGAGACAGGGAGAAGACCGGAGCACTAATTGCCCTAGTTATTTTTCACAAACGTCAAAACCGTTACAGGACGATAAATCGATATTAAATCTTGCATAAAGTTCAAGACCAGTTACGTGAGAAAACTAAAACGTGTAATTTGGGGAAGCTTCTGAGCCAAAATAAATGCATTTATAGTTTTATTATTTATTCTTTGAAATATTATTCATGTTCCATTTCCTTTCATTCTTAATTCTTAAAATTAAATTACGAGCTAAAAATCTCCAATCTTGAATCTTAAGGCCTCATGCCCTATGTAATTTAAACGCGATCATTATGTAGACTGAAAGTCGTGAATATTATACGGAAATGGCTTCAGTACCGATATGCAGTTCAAATGAAATGCATGTTTCTTACCTTAAGTTGAATGTTTTCGAGATTGTTATCATTAGGAAAAATTGAAAATCTGTTGGGAAAATTTTGAGGATACCGGTTAGAGTCACGGTATTACTTTTACGGTAGTCTGTTTTTACGTCGTTTTTTTACGCATTCTTATTTTTGTGCAATTAATTTTTACCATAGTGCATATATACCCGTCTTAGAGTTTATTTCTAATTCTGCATATTACCTTACGAGCCGATTGTGTGGCAGGGGATGATAGGACATCTACATCTTCATCTACATACTACCCCGCAAGCCGCCTCAATAGGCGTGTGGCGGGGGGTGTTAGGACACCAACCGTTTACATATAAAAAGGAAACGCTCTAATGAAATTACGCCTAGCATTAATTATAGTCCCTTATTGTTCAGGGGAAAAACGAATTCCCATACCTATCCGTTTGGCAAAATATCTCTCTTAATTTATCCTTTCTGTCGGACCTGGAAATATAGTGTGGTTCTAATATGATGTTCTCCGTGTCGCTCTGAAAGATATCTATTCTCAATTGTTCAAGCAATCTAAGCCTAGCGCGCAGATTCCGAGTCTCTAGCGGCTCCCAGCCTAATTCGTTTAACATCTGTGTAACGCTGTCTGTACGCCCGTAGCAGTTTTTGACGAATCGCGCAGCTTTCCTTTGTATTTTATAAGTTCCCGGACTAAGTCTTTCTGCACCGGATCCCATATGCTCGCTGCATATTCAAGGTGTGGCTGGACGAGTGCGAAATAGCACCTCTCTTTTACCTTTTCATCCGAAAATCTTCCCACAATACGCTTGACGAATCCTAGCTTCTTCAGAGCTCTGCCACAAATATTTCTTATATGTGCTCCCCACGATAGGTCCGAAGTTATCGTAACTCCTAGATACTTCACTTCATCTGTCGCCTTTATGTTAACACCATCCACAGCATATACATGGGAATAGTTGGACGACCTCAGCAAGAAATGTACCGCCGTGCATTTGCTCAGATTAAGTTCGAGTCCCCACTCTTGGCTCCATAGATGGCCATGGCAGACATCTGCCATGAATAAGGGGTGCATAAAGAAAAAGGAATTGGAAAGGGACAATACGGGAAAGAACTGAATGCTAGTGGTGTGCTTTGGCGTCTTCCTCTGTATTTATTTCAGTCGGTAATGGTGTGTTGAAAGAAGGAAAATTTGTTCCTACCATTTCGGCAGTGGATAGGTATCTTTTTTTATGTTGTCGCTTACACAAATTCTATAGATATTGTAAGGGGCCATAAAAATATCCTCCATGTCATACTGAAACATGCCTGATTTGAAATTTTCAAGTATTCCTATCCTGGCTTGTAGCCTCCAGTTTACAAGCGGCTTGTTCCTTGCGGCTTAACCTTGTTTTCCCATCAGCAGTGTTGTACTCTCTATTCAACTGCAGCATTTTTTATCGAAGCGTACTTCTAGACGTATTTTAATTATTTCCTGTATAAAGTCTTTCCAAGTAGGGTTCCAAATTCTCGCGTGTAATCGAGATGTGGCACATCTAAGGCAAACTAACATTTCTTTTTCACTTTTTAGTGTGAGGACCTTGCTTTTTAAATCGTAGTCCCTTGAAAACAGGACTGGAAATGTTTCACGTGTGTTTTCTTCGCGTTTGGCCTAAAGTTATGGTGATCCTAAGTATTTTACTTCATCTCACACATTTTACTCCCTCCATTAATTCATATGACGTTGTTGTGAATTGTTCGTCAATAAATACACTGCATTTACTAAGACTTAGTTTAACGCCTGCTGTGGACACCACTAGTTGCCGTTGATACTATCCAAGTTTGCTTTTGTAGTAATTTTGTAGTAGTTGGTACATGGCCATATCGTCGGAAAAGTGTTATTTGCCGCCAGCTTTAGAGTTATTATATTTTTTATAAATAAGGCTCCTGTTTGCAATCGGTAAGAACGCCTATATAGCTCACTGTTTTTTCATTTAATTTGAATGATTGTGATTCTAAATATTAGTTTTTATTGTGAGGAATCTTATGAAGCGCTTTCTTGAAACTCAAGAATAAAGCGATTATTATCTATTTAATGTTATCTGCTTTTAGGATATCGTGAAGGAAGAGTTCTAGCTAGGTTTCGCATGATCTACTTTTTCGGCAGCCAAGTTGACTGTTGTAGAAGAAGTTTCGATTGACCAAGATGCATGTAGTCATGCATGTTATTACCACAGGTATTACTAAGAGTCATGTGTGCTTTGAGGATCTTTCATTATAGTGATGTTAACCATATACACGGGTAATTCATGGGCATAGACAGGACGTTAATGACTTTTATTTTTCCATTTCATGACGTCTATTTTTTTAAGTTTGGTGATTTAGTGACGTTTTAGCTTAAAGTATGACATTTATTTTACTGTAAAATTAAAACTAATATTATGATACGTATAGTTAATATTGGGTAAGTGGTTCAAAAGAAAGTATCCCCCACGCTTCCCCTCTTACCCCTAAGCACCAGGATTCTGTATATATACGGATGTAAAAATGATCAATGTACCTGAAGATGTCACTACGTTATGAAACCCGGGTCGTTAGAAATAAATCAATTTAGTCGACTATTACAAAGTGTAATTTTTATTTTCCAACATGGAAAGGGACATTTGTATCGAAGCGTCGAGTCTACGAATTCCTCCAATTCACCTGCTTTCCGCTCACCTTCAACCGCCTATTTCACATACTTTGCTTTGCTACATATGCGCATTTATACTAACCTTTCATTTTCTTCATTAACCCTTTTTTCTTTCCAAAACAATTCACTCCTCCTATTTCCCTGAGATGGCGTAGCGGTCGAGCAGTTACTCCTCTTCGCTTTAAGAACCTCACCCATAACTTTTCCCGCCTTCAATTCAACTATCCCTGCATTACGACGCGTTTCATACAACCTCTTCCCCTACCATTTCAGCTACAACTTTGACCATACTACGACCAAATCCCCCTCGATTCACCAAACCACTCGGGGGATTTGTTTCTTAAAAAAGAAATACTCTACAACTTTCACCACACTAAAACTACACCACCCTCCAATCACCAACCCTCTCGGGGAATTTTTATTTTAATATATGGCCATTTCTATTGACCTCCTTATGCCCATTTCATCAATTTTCCCTGTTTTTCACCACTGAAAAATGTCAATTTCCGTATTCATCTTTTCTCAAAACTGCATTTTGCCTTTCCTCAACATCCGGAAATGCCTTTTTCGCATTTGAAAATGGCCATTACTCCATACGCCCGCAACCTTACTGGGGGGGTCGGGTCTGTCCATACATTAGATGTGCAATTAGTCCGTATCCCTCTACCGGAATTTCTAAAAACATCGCAATATGGCGTCCAAATGTCACGAAAATATCTCCATTTTCGTCATTTTCAATCTTTCATTACTCCAAAACTATGTATCCCACGCCTTTCTTTGTTACATTTCCTAAAGGCTCATTCCTTTCACTATACTATGCCATTACTCGCTCTTGCCTCAGTTCCCTACGTTTCTGTCATAATATTTTCTTCCTTACTGGACCCTTAGATACATGTAACTGGCGAGGTTCCACATACTTAACCCTGAAGTGATTACAACCATTTTATGAAGTTTAATCCACAAAGTCGCATTTCATGACTTTTTGGCAAAAACCGTCTATTTCATGATAAAAACCTAAGACTATGGCGTTTATGACATTCTCCCTTCTCTTTTCATGGGTTTTGTCTGTCTTATCTTCCTTTATTTAAATAATGGAGTGACTTGGAATATTTTCCTGGATATTGGTACGGTAACTTTGGATAGTGACGTGTAAAATGTTATTTCTATCATTAGTGTGATATCTTGGGCTATCTCCTTGAGCTCGCTTGCAGGTATTGGGGACCTCTGTTGTATTGGGGACTTGTTACTTGTGATCGAGTGTAATTGTTTTTAATTATTCTGCGTTGTATAGTTAGGTCGTCCGTCGGTTCGCTAATCATTGGTATATCATCATAGTCTTGGTGTCGTCGTTTATATGTCGTATACGTTTTCAAAGTAGGTTAATGTGCTGGCTATGTTGATACTGTTAGTGACTACATTGCCATTATTGTCAGTCGGTGACTTCTAAATAATACGTATTATTTAGGTCCTGCAGTGCTCGACTATCTTGCGAGCCATCCGTTCTGACGTAGGATCCGAGCACCGGCCGAAGATCGTAGAACACCGCCCTTATACTCATGCAGAATTAACACAGCTGTTCAGGCAGTATATTCAGATCCAAAGGTGGGGACAGCGACCAGCCCGTGGTAAAATACTACAAACGTTAGCCTCAAGTACCCTCACCGCCACCAAAAACCTGCCGGACGAGTTCCACCTTCGAGTTTATCTCCCTGGAGACATTTAAAATCTCTTAGATTCCGCGCTCGGAGGCGTCGTTGGTACCAACATGGGCCACCATCCGCAGGCTGGAACGGTCCATGCCCCTCACCGCGGCCGTAGTATGGGATACTAATCCTCCTGGTATGCTCCAAGGGTTACCCGTGGGTCCGCCCTCTTCCACCAAAAGGAAATTTCCGCCGGACGTTGGAACTCCTTTCCGGTAAAATTCCTGCCCTCCCGGAATAAGAGAAGCCTCCGCTTTCCCCGCTCCACGATTAGACCGACCGAATGCTGCCCTCGGATCTTTGGCAACTACTGCTTAATTTCGCACCCTATCCCACCCGAGACACCATCATAGTGCCGGGAGGGATCTTGGGTGAAGTGCTATTCCCCCCAACGCTTGAGACCCACGCGCAAGCTGTCACTCAGGAGTGAATCTTTGCGACCATCCTCCCACACCCTGCCACTCGGGCTCTTGGGGCTGTGAAGAAAAGATCCTCGTGAAGTCGTACTAATATGCTGTCTTCAGACGGTTTGCTGTTTTAAAAAGCGTTAAAGTTTAAAATAGAATATTTAAGGCTAAAGAGGGTGTCAGACTGAATCGTCTACGTATGATGTGCGACTTAAGTAGGAACCCATGAATGAACGGTCGGTGCCAACTCTGTCAGTTAGTGGTGTAGAAAAGTGAAAGGGCGAGAGGGCCAATATAAGTATTTGGCCATGGTTTTTTTTGCGAGGAAAGCTTGGGAATCGGGGTTGGAGGTATGTTATTAGACGTGCGTGCATCACTTAGGTAATACCCTTGTTAACGAATACTTGTGAGGAGAATCCTCCTGAGTGAGAACCCTTTTAGAGTCGATATCTTTTTGGGTAATGCGTTGTGAAATTCAATTATGATGCTCGCGGATGTTGCCGTCTTGCGATACGGTATTTCCTTACAAAGATTACGATTTACCTTCCCTTAAAATTTCATATCGCAGTATCAAATTGGGGCTGTAGTACGAGATTCTAGTAGAACTGCGTCTGATCCACGAACAGCTTTGCGGGCTGACAATTCCCTACAAAGACTCGAGAGATCCCTATTTAGATATTGAGCTTGAAGGTGGATCTGATTACGGAATCTCGCACTCCCACAATGGACAGGCAATCCGTCAATATCCCTCCTGCTGCCTCATTCAATTTCCCTGATCCAATCGTTCTCAGCTTTGTGCTGTGAAAGTAGAAGCCTTTGTGGCCGCTACCTAACAGCACCTATGTAATAGAAATAATCAGTTATACGCATATCCTCTCCTTTTCCCTGATATCATCTCTGTTTAACTTTATCCTGAAGGATCTCTCATAGCTTGTATTGCCATTTACAATTGCTTTCATTAGTCAATTTAAGGTAAGCATGTCCCTGTCGTGTCTGTTTTGACCGTTCTTTCAACCTTTAAGTTATTCTTATATTCTCCGTAAGGTCTTACTTCTTTGAAAATTTGGTAAAGCGTCGTGGAAAGTTATCTTACTAGTGTGTAGCGGTTGTATATAGTTGCTTTCGCATGCATAACCTTCTAAATTTTATCAGTATTTCATATCCTAAGCTACTGCTGCGCAAATCATTATTACTCTCCATTTTACTGTCTCCGATTTTTCCCATTAATCCCAGGCATTCGTACGAACTCCGTAATGGAGTGTATATTATTTTCCCTTTTATCTCATATTTTTCCCTTAATGCACTTTATGTATTGTATTATCGCTCCCATATGAATCCTTCCTCAGAAAACATACATTAACAGTAAAATTCTGCAGTGGGAACTTTTTTACTTAGCAAAGTGAACAGCAGCGGGCCCGAAGCCTCGGCAAAAAACCAAAGCGACATGTACGCGTTTGCCCGATCAATTCTCATTGAAACTCTTCTATCAGCACTTCCAACGCCAATAAAGCTACATCCAATTCCTAGAAATTACCTACATCCTTCACTTTGACCTTATTTGAACAATATAATATAGTGTATCCCATTCCCTCTAATTTGAGGACAATTTACTAAAAATATGTTCATTTAATCGATTTTCCCAATTTAGCCCCCAACAGACTACAACCACTTATTATCCTTGCCATCCTCCTGGCGTGAATTATTTAAGTTACGAAATCGGTTTTTCACTTTCACTTTTTTTCCCTTTTTGCTGCATTTTTATTACCATACACTTTTTGCCGTGTTTTGCTTGTGAACTAATTTTCTCAATCAGTGATCTATTTTTCATTGCAATAGAGGTAGCGAAAAAGTGTACCTCTTGGATAACTTTTTTATGCCGTATCATTTCCCGAGTTTAAAGGGCAACTGTGGTAAAAAGGTTGTGCACATTAAAGGTTTCTGCGTGAACACATTCATCATAAAAAATTCAAGTCCCGACAAAACCATTCTGTCATATGCAGCTCTCGGTATCATTTTTGAAAAAAAATATGGGTAGTAAAGGTCTTGCCGCAAAAAGAGCGCCATGGGAAATCGTAAATTATGCTTTTCCTGCACTACACTTTAAGCTGGAGGTGATAAAGCGGAAAATTAAAGCAGAGACAAATTCTTCATTTGCTTTATTCGGTGGAACTTTTTAGAAAATATTTGAACGAGTTAGAAAAAATCTTGTGTTAAAATAGTGTATAGCTTTATCTGAACAGCTGGCATCGTATACTAGAGACAGTGAGGTCTTTGTTTTTTTTATTAATTTGAAATATCAAAATGAGCGTGTGATATTTTTGTGTTTATTGCAATTGGATTATTGTCGCTATCTTCGCAACTAGCTATGCCAAGGTATTTGTCAAATGCTGAATACAACTTGAATCTTTAGCCATTAGAAAATATTTGGCGTCTAGGTAGTTGATTTTGTTTTGAATGCTTGTTGGATTTAACTAAAGTAAAATATCTTGAGCCGTCGGTTCAGGTGTTACATGCAATGCAGGATTATTAATGTATGGAATTATAATTGTAATGTTAAAATATATTAGGCCTACTTTCGGAAACACGAATCTGTATTTTCTCCGGGAAATACATGCATTTAGTCATTAACAAAAATAATGTGTTAAACTGAATCTCAACTATCTTAATTAGGTATATAATAGCGGATATATTTTTAGATCCCTTCATGCTGCTTAATTTGGGTGATCCACATTGAAAATTAAACCGAAAACTTGATTCAACACCGAAATGAGAGGAAAGGTTTTCCGAATAAAATAATAACTCAAATAGCATATTTCCATACTAAAATGTCCTTATGCTCGTAATAAGTACGCTATAAAGTGCTTGAATCTTTCTCTATAGATTCTATCTAAACCGTGTATTATAATAGGCCTATGCTTTCATGGGAAACACCCATATGAAATCGCCACGAGTTATTTCGTCCCTCAGAAAGAACTTATGTTGCTAATTTGTGGTAATTATGAGTTCAATGAACTGTTTACCTCTTAAAATTGAATTTCTCTCCCTTAAATTATTTGCATATTGCATACATGCTGTATTAAAACCTAAATTATATTACACGCCTGGATGTGAATTGAACGAGGGATTCAACTGTATGAAAGAGTTTGACATAAATTTGCCAGAATCCTCAATTTAAGGCATTGAGACAGAGGGAAAACTTTCAATATGGGGCGAAAATTGAGCGCTGTAATAAGGTACGGAACTGCGGATTGTATCAAAATTGGAAATGAATTTTTAATACTTGCATGCTCTTTTTTGTAACTGCCTAACATAGGTTTAAGTTTATTAATGAATACCTTGGGAGAAATTGGCGGGCGTATCTTATGCGGTACATTCAACTATGATGCACTTTTGGAGGAGAAAACATGGTACCTACTGATATAGTAGAACACTAAAACGGTGGGTTTTTGTAGGTTACACAAGTTTAAAAAAAATTAAAGTGTGTGAACCAATGCCCTTATTTCGTGGCATTGGGATTGGTGGATCAGAGAAATTGATACTCTTTGTATATTATCAACTTTGTGTGAGTGATATTCTTTAAAACCTTTATTGTAAATCAATATAAAAAGGGAATTATTCTTTCCCATATTTAGATGTCCATTATATCAGATTCAACTACATTTTCACTAGCTATATGTCATGATTTAGTGCCATTAAATGACATTTTATTTTCCGATTTCACGATTTTTTCCGATGAAGGAAAGGGAAAGTTAGACTTAACACTTTAGCCCGATCTCATATCAAATCCCCAGCAAGCATGTGTTCATACTTCCTAGCAGCAATGAGTTTCCTTCACCTCTCATCCTTTCGGCCACGTTCCAGTCCAACCCGAGGAATACTGTGTGTACATGTTTTTCGTCAAGCTCAGGACGTTAGATCACATCCTCACTTTGGATTACTCCTAAGACCTCGAAAGGGCTAGTATGGTTAGTATAAGGCAACCGTTTCTAAGTAACCATATCATTAATATTGCCTCTGGCCATTGTGATACGCAATTTTCGTTGAAATTTAGTGTAATTAGTTGTGTTTTTGCCTACTCAATCACAATGTCTGAGTAAAAAATTGAAAATGGTTTGATGAGTTTATTACCGAGTAACTGATAATTACACCGATCTTTCGTTTGTGTCAGAAATCTTTCAGCTAAGTTTACCATCGTTCTTTGATTTGAACTCTTCCTCAAGTGCAGCTTACGATGCTAGTTGGCCATTCGACATCTCAAGTACGAGATGACTGTTTGTTTAATTTTACATACACTGGGGTATTCATCCCTTTTGTTTCCAATTCGTGTGGACCCCTCCCAGAGACTTTTTCTTTACCTCTTTACGTAACCCTAATATTCGATTGCGGTTATATTTTAACAGGTGTTATACCATAAAGTAACAAATGTTTAAATACAAGGTTGCAAAATAAGCAAATTATACTTCAAAGCAGGTTCTTATTCAATGATAACCCTTTATGGTTTACTTCGTAGCCATACGGTCATTGGCGAGGACAGTTATCTTTCTTTCGGCTATTTCAGGTGTTTTCCGAGTGATTCTTGATATGTACCATGAACTTCTTTAGGTAAAATTTCGTATTTCACCTGGGGTAGCATTTTAGCATTATTTTTGGAATTCGAATGATTTCGATAGTAATTTTGAATGAGGATGTTAATTATTGTGACTGGTTTGAGTATCAAAATATTTGCTGAGTACAATATTTGAACCCCAGACCCTTGGTGCGGTAGTCGAGCGCGCTATTCCTTGGGGAACTCGGCCTACTGCGGTAGTGTTTCTCAAAGTATTCACTTTTTTTACTACCCCTTGGGATAATCAGGTCATTGCCCAAATTTAATAATAGAAGTACATTATGAAAATCATTTGCCGTGTTTCCAGTTAGCATTTTTATTTTCGCTGGTTTTAGTGCTGATGCAGGAAATTTCGTGAGAAAAATTATAAATATCTCTAAAAGAATGACCAAAATATAATCGGTCTACCCACTTAAATTGGTGTACGGCCTTTGTCTCCACACCACGTGTTTGCTGGCGCATCTGCCTTTGCTCGCTCACTCAGTTCATCTCTTTGCCTCTACTCTCCTCCTTCCTTCACTCTGCGCAATTCCGTCGGAGTGACTTTTCTCCCGTGTCCCCTGCCACCAAAACTATTAGTCTTCCAGCCAACTCCCCCGTCCCATATTCTCCGTCTCACCCTCCAGGGACTGTGCGGCGAAATTCTCTTTGCGTTTGCATCCCCCCCCCGCGCACCAGTCCCGCCATATCCCACCACGATCCCAGTGGACGTCTCCGTTGCGTTGGGCTGTCTAAGGAGGTCAAGCACTCTCGTGCTCCCAGGTTTTCGCGACTAACTGGATCTGTTTTTTTTTAATGTTGACTACCCTCCGTATCTGCGTTACCCCTCCTCTGGCCCTTCATAGGTCTTCATTCTCTGGTCTAATTTGAATGTCATACCACCCATCGTGTTCTCTTTAAAGTGTTTAACTTGGAAGGGTGCGAGAGAGTTTCGCACTAGTTGCAATTTCCTGACATCATTTCTCTTCTAGTCAAAGCGTGTCGTTGTCCATTCATCTTATTCTCCCTAACTTTAACCGTGGTCGAATGTTTGTGCTCGTAGCCTTGTTCACATCTACTGTCGGTGTGATTGGTTGGTAATGCTTTGGAGTTTGGAATGAAGTCCATGGTATTTGGCGCAGCATGGTGGAAAACAATTTTTTCGAAATGAAAAAAATATTCTGTACTCTCCACATTGTCTCTAGTCACGGTGCGTGTGTTGACGTCAAAAATATGACCAGAAACTCTCATAATTTTTGACAACAAATCCGTTAGATTTACGACTTTGCCAAACAATAGTTTAAGTATAGAAGAAAAAACCCGACCTAAGAGTTCATAAAAAATGTGGCATTTCAATTACCCTTTCTCCGTTGGAGATTAGCTAAGATGACTGCACGCCTAAGACGCCATGCCTAGAGTTTACATCATCTACTGTTTTCTTTTCATCATTATAGTTTCATACGACATCATGATATTTCTAGGAAAACTTTTCGAGCAAAATGGGAAAATATGATGCATAGAAAAACATAGGGTGATTATATTAGGCTATACATTTGAAATTGAAACAGTAAAGCTGTTGCTAAATGGAATGTGCTCATGTTTTTCATTTCGAATCGTATTAACATTTCATGATTCGAAAGATCTCAATAGTTACTCTGGAAAATATATGCAGTCGCTGGAAACACATTTTGCCGGACACATCACCTTCCTTAGTTGATCTTTTCTTTTGCTCAACTTTCTTAAAAACATTCATATTATTTCCTCCCTTCCCACTGGTCAACTATCATTAGATTTTTAATGTATTTGAGAATCTCACCGACTATCTATCATCGCCCAATATCTTTTTCTTGTTCCTTTGATCTTTTCATCTTATCCAAGTTTGAAAATTATCTTATGGCACTAAATATATCAAAGATCAAGCCATTTAGCCAGGTAGAACCAAGTGCAAATTTGATTAATAATTTTAATACGGCTTCTCTATCTGCGCAGCGATGGCCTTTCAAGATGAAAACACCCGTTTTCTCTAGAACATTGCAGTGAAACATAGCTGGGATCTTCCGAAATTCGGTTTGATGATCGTCTTTTCGTCCTGTGTTTTGTCCCTCTGACTACAAGTGGTAGACCCTTAGATAACCGAACATTGTTTATAATGAATTGTTTTAATGCAGAAATTAAAATCTGGTATTTGAAACTACACCGTAGCAAGTTGATTCTTTAGATTCTACGGACGGATTTCTTCAACGTTAGGGAGGGATCATATTCCAGTCCCTCTTCAGAGTGGTATAGTCATTGTCGCAATAAGTGAATGGGGAATCAATGACTATCTAATTCCTGTTTTGTAGTGAGTGGTTTTCGTTTACCGTTTGATATCATTTTATAATAGTAACCTTGATTATGAGAGCCGTGGTATCACAACAGACAATTTATTTGATTAATTTGCAAACTAACGTTCGCTTTTATTAACTGAAGCTACAAGTTATATTCTTGCCATTATATGAATAAGTTTGATGGAAGTTGAAACTACATAAACTGTTAAAACCCTTTGTTGAATAAATCCTTGACGGTAAATGCTTGCTTATTATTTTTGTTCCGCCTCTTTTCGTTCATTCATATACGAAATTACATGAGAGATCTTTGGAAAGAGATCTTTTTGAAGTAAAATTCCTTTTTTTTGGCGGCCTTTTGGCGAATGTACGATATTGTTTTCGTCTGAACTAGAAACAAATTTGGCATATATATTTTTCATGAGTATTCCACCAGGTAATAGGCTCCATATCTGCCAACGTTTCGACGAACGACTTGTTCGTCATCATCAGGGCTTCTGAATGCCACATAAGTCAAAATTAGCTGTTATTTATATAGAATATTGGATATAAATAACGGCTAATTTTGACTCGTGCGGCATTCAGAAGCCCTGAAGGTGACGAACTAGTCGTTTGTCAAAACGTTGGCAGATTCGAAGCCTATTGTCTGGTGGAATACCCATGAAAAATTTATATATCAGATTCACCGTGAAAATCTTAGTTCATTTTAACGAATTTGGTTCTTGCATTCACGCAATTCTAAGTGTTTATGTTTTTAACATCCAAAGATTTAATTTTTCTAAGTTTGCGTGAACAAAAAATATAGCTGAGAACTTCCGCTATTCTCATTATGCCATGACTGTTCTCCAGAGACAAAAAGGTTGCGATTTAGCCATTTTCATTAGCCACTGAAACCTTTGAGCTATGTGGACTCTTCACTGCAATGAACCTTAGTTTCTCGATATACTCTGAACACATTCACAATTTCTCACATTGTGACAACATCTGGTTTGTTTTTTAGTTTTCAGTGCATAATTTTATTCGAATGGAAAAGTAATTCAGTCATTAATGAAGTAGAATTCTTGAATTAATTTCCTTGTATTACGGTTCCAAGTATGCCTAAGTAAATGTGATCAACAATTTTTCCTTTTAATGTTTGCGTGGCTCAAATACTCAGCAGTTTAACTCTTTTTGGCAAGTAGATGATTGAAATTTGCTTTTAACGAAATCCTTGAATACAGTCACTTAATTCAGGCCTTCGAAGGTATCTACAACGTATCAAGTAGATTCTTTACATTGTACGGGTGCATATTTTCAACTTCGGGGAGGTATTACATTTCTCTCTCCTTAAAATGGTTCAGTTATTGTCACTTTACGAAAATGGTAAGTCAAGATCGCTAGTGGTGGAGTAATTTTGTGCGCCCGGAACATGATGTCCTTTCTAAAATAAAAGTCAAGGAAGCAATTTACTTGCGGTGAAACATTCAACTGCTAAAATCAGGAACACGTCATCATAAAATTCACTCAAGAAAATGCAATAAAAATAATTTAATAAATTTAAATAATAATAAAATAAGTCTTATAACATATTAGTACAAATTTTTCATTGAAGTAACGAAATTCAGTAATAGTGATTTGAATTTTATGTTAAACTTGAATTCATTTTTTGCATCGCGCACAAGTTTTAAGTAAATGCATTATTTCTTAGGCTTAAGGTTTTTACCAATGTTTTCGTATGTTAAAGTAATATTCAGTGTATACTGAAATAAAAATGCGGAGAAGAGGACATGTGTAAATTTGAGTGCCAGTCTGGCATCGACATATGCCCTCACTATTGGTGCTGTTTTTGGTTCTTCTTCATAAAGGTTTCTGGTAATACCTAGTTTTCACAACGGATTAGTTTATTAACTTTCATAGATATTTTAGTATTTTTCTATAATTCATGTATGCATATTTGTAAAGATTTTTATGCATTTATGTCTACCGTAGTCTTCAATTCGGAACATGCGTGAGCTTATTCTCAGTATTTTATGACGCAAACTTATTTTCACGGGATAATATAGTAAAAAAGGAAGGAAACATAAAATAGCATTAACGTTAGCTTTTTTTCTTTCCATGCTCGAATTTCGGTGTGCAGATTTAACTGTATAGTGCCATTTTTTTAGACTATATATAAATAAAGACTTTGTTTTTCTGCCATATGATTATTACAATGCTACCAGCAAACATGATGCCTGTTATTATATTCGAATTGTGTTTTGTCGAGTCTTAATCGTAAGAATAAGACTCATTCTTAAAAAAGGTGGGAGCAGCAACAGCTAAGCAAAACAAACTTAACATATACTAATGGCTGCGCATCAGTAAGGTGCTACAGTTCATAAATTTCCTTGAACTAGTAAAACTCTAAACCTTGTACAGTTCTTTGTAAAGCTTTGGCCATTTAGTCTACCTGTGTATAAATTGCTGGCGATGACATGTGAAGATATCGAGCGACCTTTTGATTCTCCCGCTGGAGCAATTCTTTATTTTACTCAACCTTGTCGGAATTCTCTCTCCTTTCCACTCTTATGCATTGCCTTTTCCTTTACCCCACTCACAAAACTTCCATTTCCTTCTCTTCCTTCCACCAGGGTTCTCGCATCTCTCCTCGGTGCCCCATAACCTCGTCACACGACCTCCGTCTCTTCATCTCATCCCCCTTCTTTCCCCCATCCGAAGCTTCTTCTCCCCGTCCCTTCGGATGTTCCCTTCACCTCCTAGCGGGCTTTTCCACCCCAACCCTTGACGACGCCCACTTCTACCCCAACCCTCGCCGCGGCGAGTAAAGTGGGTTATAAAGGAAGGGTACTCATTCTCTCCATTCCTCTCCATCTCCCGACGTCGTCGTCTTCTTATTCCCTCTCAGTATCTTCGTTTCTCTATCTCCCTATGCTTCCTATACCTTCTTCTCCCTTTACATTTCCTCTCCCTCCTCAAACCTTCGTCGGCCCTTACATCTTACCGCGTTGAAAGGATCGGTGGGATTCCATGCCGCAAGAAAAGAGTAGAAGTGGGCGGTCTGGAAGAAAGGTTTTTATGAAGAGGAGATAGAAAAGTTGAAGGGAAATCAGATGGAGGGGTGGAGAAGAAGAGTGAAATGAAGGTTCTGTTTTTTGAGAGAACGATAAGCGTATGTGGTTCCACGTTTACAATGCACGTTCCCTTGTCATGGACTCTTGTACAGTGATGTTCGGCACGTAGTGTGGGACCGGAATGGCTGACGGAAGGGCATGATGGGCAGATCGTTCTAGTGGGAGTGGGTAGCGTCTCTATTCATAGTCTTTTTACTAACCAACCACTGGAAATGCCTCGTCTCAACAGCTGTTTTTTTTCAAATACCTACTTAAATATCAAAGTTCATGTATCGTAACCCAATGGTTGTGGGTTTAAATCCTGCCTTAGACATGGATGTTGTGTTTTTCCATCGAATAAATGCTAAAAGAGGGAACACGGTGTTATGTAGTCTAAGCAGCATGGCGGTGGAAAACAACTGAATATTTTCACTGAGCCTATTAATTCAAGTTTACAATTTGTTCCGTCTTTACTACTTTTGCAAAATGTCACGTTATGCTTTTTCAAATATTGTCTGCCACATGAACTGTGTTTCAGCCAAGGTACTCAGTTGATGTAAAAAATATGGTAAAATTTTCGCATTTGGCGTTCGCTCTTTCCTGAAATGAAACGTCCTTCGATATGCATGGAGTTGAACTTGAAGCAGTATAGTATTGAGCCTTGTATTACTTTATTTTGTGATCCCTGCGAATATAACGTACATTATAAATTAATTGACGGACCTTACCTGAATATTATCATCGTTTCACTCTAACGATTTGAGAAAACAACAAGGCTATGGCTTCAAGATCTATAGGCCTACATGTCCTAAGTGCGTTCCAAGTCGTTTTTCCTCCCTCCTTTATATGTCTTCTGGGTCGTAATGAGTGTGTCCATCTTAACGGACACGGCGAACGGAGAGCGAGAGATTGGGAGAGAGTGTGAAGACCGCAAGTTGAAGGGGGTGGATGAATGTCGAGGGACTTGGAGAGAAAGTTTACCTTTGTTCGGGGAGTGTTCTGCTTATAGGGTCACCTTACTTTTCCAAGGTGTGAAGCAACTTTGTACTCACAGCCACTAATCTTAATTTTTGACCCGTAATAGTTTCTCAAGATTGCGATATTGCGAAGATGACATTGCTTAATCCTTTTTTGTGATGTCCGATGCGCAGCCTTCTGCGTCATCATGATCTCCTGGTGTAGTTAATTCGGCTTACTAATTGCATGTCGATACACAAATTGATACTGAGAAGAGGTGAAGCGCTTTAGTGGGAGGTAAATTGACTCTTCACATATTTTTGTGTCCTCTGGGATGGGTGTCATCATTAAATAATCCTTTAAGAACAGCATATAAAGATTCAGGAACATCTGAATGAGATCCTTAAAAAAACTTCGTAGTCCAGTTCACTTTGGCCACAATTATTTGTTATTTCTCATTGTTCAGATTTATACAATCTTTTCTATCCCGTCGACTGTTGGGACTCTTTAAAAATTTGTCCGGTATTATTAAGGTAAGGCTTCATAAGAACGTGGTGTGCAAAATGAATAAAGTTCAGTGAAATATTGAGCATGATAGATACCATTTACTTCCGCTATTTGGATTATTTAATGAAATCTATGTGCAGAATGAATGCGAGGTATTATTGTGCCTGTTGAAATAAGGGTTCGGGCTTCTTTGATGCTAGTGAAACTAGTTTCAATGCACTTATATGGTTTAATTTTATTTTTAATACTTATTTTACCTGAAATACGATTTACTTAATACTTTTATTTTAGATTTAGAAAATTTATTTTCGCTATATGCCAGCCTATATACATTTTATTGATATAGTTGTTGAGCAACGTTTCCATGGATATAAGATAGAATCGATGGACTTGGGCAACGACCTGCCACGATGGAATCACCGGTCCCCGATCAGTCACCAAAGTTAAGCATTGTTGAGCTCGGCTAGAGTTTGGAGGGGTGATCTTTCGATTCGTCTTGAGTACTGTTGCCCTTGTCTGCACGTGGCAGACAGTATGCACGAAATGACCTTAGCCGTCGAAGCACGTTAAACATAAATACTACTACTCCATTGACTTATACAGGTTGACCTTAGACGTTAGGTTGTCGACTACGTAGTATGAAACTTGAATGACGTTCACTTAACACCTTTCTAAGAAACGGAATACGATGATAAACGTTAATCCGAATGAAAGTAAAATTTCGTGCTGGGGTCAAAAGAGCCCAATCCGATCCTCAAGGGACACACCCACGACTTTATCAATGATGAATAAATGGGTGGTTGAATGATTTTCGATCGAAAGATTTTATTCACGAGAAATCGGTCAACTACCAAACAGTCTGCATACTACCCTAAAAGCATCCGTATGGCCGTGCTGCATTGTAAAGTTTTCACGAATTTGTCGTCCAATGAATGAGGGGTCAGCTATAGAGGCTACTGTGATAAATTTGTATTAAAAAATAGCTGAATTGTGGAATGAAAAGGAAGTTCGTGTAGTAATCGGAATTTTTCCGAGAACATGGACGTCTGCAGCTGAAACGTATTGGGAAAGTTCGATTCTGCAAGAAATGTATGTAAGTGGCAAGGCCACACATACGCTCGGATTTGGTGGGTATTCAGATCCTAAATGTTGTGGAATCGGTCACGACGGTAATTAAAGCAAAGTTTCCCGATAAGAAGAGCCCGCATTTGATAAATTAAAAGTGAAAAAGCCATCGATGATTCACCTGCTACTCCAATTCAAAATTCAATCTCCCGAAATATTTCTGTTTACCTCAGTATTGGATGCTCTTCTTCTGCTGTGAGCCTTGAAAGGAAGGATGTCATAGCATTCGTTGCGGAATAGAATTGTGTGTTGCATTTCAGTCCAGACTGATGGCATTTCGCATATTTGCCGCTTTTATGTATTCCGACGGAAACATAGGTTTAAAAAAAATAATTTATATGGGCAAGATATGATAGATAATTTATATGGTCTCTTCTCGTAATTTCCCAACAACCAGCATTCTTTTTTTCTGTCAAAATATCTTTCGATGTCAATCAACTGTCCATGAATGAAAATCCTTTCCTTGACTAATAGTATTTCCGTCTAATATTAGATTATTTTCTCTTCGCATGTTTTACCTCCTATCATAACGCGTGATATTCCTATTCTTGTCTTCTATTTCCCGCTCTTTCTCTACGTTCTCCTCTTAGATAGTAAGCTTACAAAAAAGTGCTGCGTTAAAAATAAGTGTTGTTGGATTGATCGGTTAAATGGAAAGGCGACGTACAAGTTCAATGCGGGAACGACCCGGTATCCGCATTAGCCTACTGTTAACGTAAGGTGCCAAGGGGACCACAATTTTACGTCTCATCTAATGGTGGTAATACTGAACTTGAGATGATCTACCCTCAGCAGCCAAGTAAATATCGTGATTTCATTGAAAATTATCCGTCATTGTCGTGATTTAAACCCGGTCCCTCGGAGGAGAGAAGTCCAACGGAGCAAGCAGCCTATCGGATGGAGAATAGACCGAGAGATAATAAGAGAAAAAGGGGGAGAGAATGGGGGTGTGGTTGGATGAGAATGAGAAAATTAAGTATAGGAGGACGATGAGAATACGAGAGAAATGTAATGAGACCTCGAGCTTTGGGTTGAACCGCGGTGTTGCGGGAAAGCCGAAGGGCTCTAAATCATCCGTTTCAGTGAGTAATAAGATGAAAAGTTGGGAAAGTGTGTGAGGAAGAGTTAACTCGCGAGGTATGGTGGGAGAGGATATAGCACGGTGGGATGCGACGTGGATGAAATTTCTGCTGCCTAAGTGTAAAGGGGGTTGGTGAGGAGTCAGCGGAAGTAGGCGGTCGTGAGATGTTGCGGAAAGAACTAGAGTCGAGTTCTTGGAAAGGTTGTCGATAATCGGGGAAGGGAATCGCGATGTAGAGACCGGGCGGAGTGATCGACATTGTGGGAACGTGAGGGGAAAATAGAAATGGCAAGTCTCAGACTGTATTTTCATTATTCAAGAATCATCATTGTCAGAATTGTAAGAATTTATATTTGCAGTAAACATCGCTTCAGAATTCGGAATGAGAATCATTTTTAATACGTTTTTGTTACGGTAATACTGTTTGACTTGGAATCTATATTTGAGGGTGAAAGGTTGAGTTTATTGATTCTGGCAGGAGGCTGCATGCACATTAGGCATTGTTTTCGTGGTTTCATCGGAGATTGTCACCCTGAAATGATGTGGCTGCTTGACAGGGCCAGGGAGACTAACACAAAAAAAGAACACCAGGATGACTATTTTCATTAAAAATAAAAGTGCAAGTGTATTTAAAACTGCAGTTAATGCAATGTTTATCAAAATATCTACTTGTTATAATCAGCTTATGTAATCATATCTTTCCTTATTTCGTAATACCTGATTTTAGGGCTTTAAATAACTCAATGAATCTGCAGCTATCAGCATTGGTAGTGTATATTATGGTTCTACCTTGAATACACCATAGAATTTTAAGCCTTATAAATATTTTCTTTATCTTAATATGCATTACTCAGTAGTTTTCGAGTTAAGTATTAGGGAAACCGTATATTCTTGAATATGGTAATAGATTTAAGTAATACTTTTTCTCTACAGTTAAAATGTATATTTACTTTTTGATAATTATTTTTATTATTTTGGCAACAGAATATTGCGGTACTTAAATATACTTAGAGGGTGAAGGAATTGTTTATCAAAGAATTTTTTAAGCAAACAATCCAAAATTTTTATCATTGAATACTTGTTTTAAGAATAAGGAGCTTTAGGTTTTTTTTACTATTTGCGTTTCAATCACCAGTTGAATAAGTTTTTTTGGCAATGTGCGGATTCCTCTCTTTTGGTTATGATGCTGATGGAATCACTGAAACCGTTAATTCTTTAACGTTAGTTTTTACTTCCAAAATCGGTAATCGAAGACCCTTAATGAAATGAGAAAGAGATGAATTTTAGCACTGGTTACCTTACTTGAAATTTATGATCAAAATCTAGGTTTTTATTTGTGATTCACGTTCGCGTCATCATACTTTCTCTTAATTTTGGCAAAGCTTCTATGAGCAATGTTCAGGAGGCTTATGCTTATTATAATTTTGATTAGTTTATGCATAAAAAACCAGATTAATGTTTAAAATGTTTCTAAAGGACGAAGTGTGCATGTACTTACAATATCTAAATACTCGGTATTCGGCCAAATTCGGTAAGTCAAGATTGTAGTAAGCGTATTTAAATGCTCTTCGAGATAATCAAATTGTTGTTGAATTTAATCCATCAGTGATAAAGATCATTTGAAATCATTTGCGATTGATTTTAGAAAACTGTTAATCCTCAATATTTTGGACTACCAACAATAGAAAAAATGTATTAATTATTTTAAGTTAAAGTTCTGTGAACAGGATTGTTTCCCCTGCCGATAAACATTTGCGGGTGTAATCCATGTTCAGTCGTGGGGGCTGTAATTCTAGTTCCGTTTAATGCTCCCAAAATTCTCTCAGGAATCTTGAGGCCGGGGTACGGTGGATACGAGGTGGACTACGCATGGCCATGGTCCCGAGGTCGCTTCGCCCGGCCATGGTCCAGAGGTCCATGCTTCAATTCCCGGTGAAGGGGGATTATCTCCTATGGAGAATACTACAAATGAATAACATTGTGCCTGATAAAAATATAAGGAATATGTTTGAATCCTGTGCCTACACTATTCAGGAGCTCTGAAATTGAGAAACCGTAGTTCCATTTTTTTAAAAACATTTTTAGTGGTAAAACAGGAACAAAATTTTTCTCGTTTGATTTTTATGCTAGTGGCGTCCGAAGAATCTTTTTTTTTAACTTTCATCGACCCAAAACACAGCGGTCGGTGTTTTATTGTGAAGTTAAATTTGGAGTTAAAAACACTTTGAAATTTTCTATTCGTGTTTGTAATCCATGCAATGCTTTACTGCTGCTTTACTTGATTTCAATGGATTTCTTTTATTAAAAGCAAATAGATGAGTAAATATCCAAAATTAATTTCCTTAGCGTGAGTAGTTTAGACGCCAGCAAAATCAGTCCACAAAATTTCCGTTGATATTTACCGTTGAAAATTGAGCCAATATTTAATTTTTGTGGTTCGACTCTTTAAAAAATTGGAACTGGCTCCTAAGTTTTCACTTCAAATTGAAAACCTCTCCTGTCAATTAAGATAAGAGTGTAAACATGTTTATTTATTACTTTGGTAGCAGTAATAAAATTCCCTGATAAAATTAGAAGACAAGAGTTCATTGTAACGTTTTTGAATGATAATCTACGCGAACCTTGATTCTTCCTATTGATAAAATATGGATATTGATGTATAACATTATACAGAACTTTGATATCCTGGTGTTTTTTATCTACTTATAGACTCTATTCACTTGTTACTCATAATTTTCTGCATGGATTATTTCTGCATTTATACTATTTAAAGGTTTCATTCATTTTCTGTGCTGCACCTTCAATTCTTTGAAGTCAATATATAGTTTAACTCCTGACAACAGTATATTGTTAGGTTTTTACATAATACTTGTGTTATCGTGAAGGCGATCCTTTCAGCTACTCGAAGTAATATGTGCTTTGAATAAAATTACGAGATAAGGAAAGTTAACGAAGGTTAACGAAGTTTGGATAGTATAATGGAAAAAGGCGGAATAATTAGAAATATATTTGTTTCCAAAAAGGGAGGAAGCCAGTTGTTGCATTCTGGTAGAAGACGGAAGGGTGTCGTCATTGGGAAAGGAGCTGAAAGAAATACCTCGTTGGCTTTAGTGACTGCAGGTCTTCGGATTAGGACCCCTTGGATGAGCCACTAAGACCTCTAACTCTGCACCTTGTCTCACCATCTCCTTATCACTTTATGCCTTTCTCAAACCATCTCTCTCCTTTACACTCTAAAGAACGAGGAAATCCTTCTGAATGGATCACGAATGCGGCGGGACTAATTTCGAGCTCGCGGCTTTTATCGCTCCTCTCAAAGCATTTGCTGTGCAAATTTCCTCTCTGCATTGTTAGGTGTCTCTCCCGCTTCCTCGTTGGCACAAAAGGCGTTTTAGGGGTGGGGGGATTGAGTCAAAGCGGTGGAAGAGAGTCAGGGTGGGAAGTAGGGAAGAACGGTCGGGTGCTGTGCAGCATAATATTCAGGATCTTGGCTCGCAACCGACTAAGCTGTTCCTATTGTTAGTTTTTGGCGAGGCATTCACGCAGTTGATGCATAGAAACGGCTCCGAATTTTTGGGATGTCCATGAGGACTTTACACCACACTCGCGTCTTTTTCGCGTGACGCTCAGTTTACACCAATTGCTTTTCGAATCAAGAATGACCCGGAAACATTTAACCTGGTCCCGTTAATGAATGCTCCATCCAGCTCTTATGTTTCATGTTTCACGCATCGAGAGTATATAGAAAGATTATCTAATAAGAAATAATATTAATGTCTAAAATGTTGCTGAGTTTCTCGTTTTTTGTTTACAGAGTTACATTTCTGGCGTAACTGTCGTCAATTCGAAAGAAATTATTGATAAGTGTAAATTTTATGACACTTGAGTTAATAATAAAGACAAAAATAATTTTCATGAACGTATTTTATTGATTTTTATTCTTAATGCAATTTTCAATGATCATTGCGAATTATTTATACAGTGGTCAAATATTACGGGAGGATGTTTTTCTTGTAATATGCGATGTAAATAACCGGATGATTGGTTTAGTAAAATTTAAGGAATGATAATATGAATTCCAAACAAGAATGAAATTATTTATATTTTGTGTTGCAAGCAATGTGTCTCTTCACACTGATTAGTTATTTTATCACTTTTTACGATACTTTAGCGATTAATAATGTTGGTATTTTATGAAAATTATTATGAGATGTAGGTAAAGACTGGTATTTAATGACTATGTGTATTATAAGATGATATTTACGAACATTTTGAAATTTTGTGTATGTCTTTGTATAGTAGTATTCACTTATGCAACAATGAATCACGTTAAATTTACCCGTAGCATGTGCATTTTTGAAAGGCATTGAAAACGTTGAAAGTACTTTCAGTGAACATTTTGTGTACCTTTAGCATACACAAGCTATCAATAACAGATCTCCGCGACCCGTGAAAAGAATTAATTGAGCGTGGTTCCTGATTATCAACCGTAAATCTGTAAAGTGTTAATGAGAAAAAATATATTTTTAAAGCCTCAGTTCTTTCTTTATACTGTTTGGAATATCAGAGGATAAAGCAAATTGATTATTTAAAAATACTACTCGTCTTCCTCCCTTTAAACCATTACCGTCCCAAATGAAATGCCGCTCCATTATCACTTTGTTTCTTGGCTTTTGCCAATTATCACCGTTAAACGCGCCTGGTAATACAGGTTCAACGAGAGGCATCGACTCTTTCATAAGAGTGATACGATAGGTACATTCTAAGGAGCTTTGACAAAACCTAAAACCTTCATCCAATTAAAATGAGAAGCGGCATTGAATGATTAAACAAACAACTGTGCATATATTGTCTGCGGTACTTGCTGTGAAATGACCGTTAAATCCGTGCAGTTGTGCTCGGAAGTCATGACTCAAATAGTGGTGAGGTCTGAAGTGTGCTTTAGGGATAATTAGGTTGTCAAGGAATGTTATACTCGTATAAGAGCATTACATTAATTATTCAATGTGGTACAATGCTGGAATATGAATAGATAAATTTTTAATGGTTTACTGCTTCTCTGGCATGAGTTAGGAATAGAGAGAAGTTTTCAGTCATAACTCCCGTTCACTCATCAATTTTCATTAAAAATGCCCGAAAATTACTATATTTGGTGCAGCCATAGATATCAGTCTAAGAAGTATGATCGATGGTGGTTTTTCATTTTTCATAAGGGAGAAGCCTTTATGAAGCTCAATGTGGTAGCCAATGGCTCTACAAGGAATGTGATGGAATCGACTAATTGTTGGAATATTATTACATAGAATGAAAATCCCTCGAAACTGTTGGTATTCAGATGTGTTCGCGGTTAAAAATTGCGTTTTTAGATATTTAAACACATTATTGTTTATTATCTGTAATGTTACACTAAAGCATTAATCCTGGGTATATTTCAATAAGTAAGTTAAGATCACATTCTTCGATGTGAAAAATGCGTTGCCGAGAGCAAGGCCTCATCCTCCAGAATTTGAACCCATAGCTTTGTATGTCAAACTGCTAACCACATGAGAGTGAAAAGCCAAATAGCCATACAGAATATTGGTTCGCCGCAAGTCACTCTTACCAATAAAGTTTCGAATTCATTCTCATTACCCTTATAAAGTAACGCCCAATGACCGCTTCTATAACGGACAAACAAAGAAAAGCTTCTAGAGGACTTTTCGCATTAGGAAACCTTAAATTTCAATTCTAAATCCTAACTTTTAGAATTTAATGTACGACTATGCAGGGTTTCAAGTTTTATTGGTGTATACCTCCGTGTGATAATTTTAGATTCTCATATCCGTGTTTTAAAACGAGGCATAATTTCACTATTTAGCCGCAATATAACGGGGTGGGATTAATTGGTCATGCGTAATAATGCTGATAAGAGAATAAATTGTCTTGTGAAACAAGATTGTGAACAACCAATGTTGCAATTCACCTTCTCAGTTATGAATATAACAAAATTAAATATGTCCATTATTTGTCCTTTCTATTGACTCTTTGCTTGTGTTTTTTTTCTAAATTTCTCTCGTTGCATGTTTCAGTTGAGCTGCTGACGCTTCAGATATATTAGCGAAACACAACCTCAGAATATTTGCTCATAATTCAAACTGAAAATTTGAATAATTGGTTGGCTTAGAGACTGATTTAATGTTGCTATATTAAGTGGAAATCCCATATCAAGGGCTTAAAACTTTCCTAAAGAGTGAACGATGTATGTTTTGTGAAATGTTTCCACTATTTTACCTGTAAATGAATCCAGATGATCTCGAGAGCAGCTTATAGATATCGTATACTGCCGCACATATGGTCTCGGTTGCATTCATGTTATAGGCCAATAAAGTGTCCTTGAAAATTTTTACTGCCATGCAAAATGCATGCGCCCTCGACGAAAGGTCGAAGGAGGTTTTAACGGTTTTACTGACGGCAATAGATAAACATTTGAGTATTGAAGTAGAATTCTTAACGAGTTTCATGGTCGTAAAAACCTTTTCAAAGTAGCCTATCTAGGTTTGAGTCGATGTAATCGTTCTAAGTCAATTTTTTTATCTATGAAACTGAAATGAAACTGATCCAACGCTGGTATTTCATACTAGAATTCATTATCAATGGGCGGCAGCCATCACCAGGTGAATTATCTTTTGTATAATTTATCTTAATGACAGGGTAAGTTATTATGAGAAAATAAGTTTTAAGTGAAGCAGACATCCCGTATTTAACTTCGTAAACGAGTCTCACCCTAAATTGTTACCCCGTACATGAATAATTGAACTAAACCGCATTTTTCGAGAGGTAATGAGCTTCAGTGCGAAATGTGCTCTCAAAAACTCCATCACATTAACTGAAATACTAAAACCCTTGAATATCCGTACGAATTCGCAACTAGTATCATTTGATGTTACAAATATATTCTCGTCCATCCCCAGTTTCGAAGCCACACAACTAGCACTTGCGATATTGAAAAATACCAACACCCCCAATGCTTTATGCAATCAAATATATTTCCTCATGAATCTATGTGTTGAGCAAAATTACTTCATATTGGATAAACGAATATATAAAGAACCCAATGGCTTAGCCATGGGATCCCCTCTTTCTCCACTTCTGGCGGAAATATTTATGGATCACTTTGAGAAAAAGATCTTCAACTGCAATGTTAATTGGACAAATAATATCATTTATTGGTTTAGATATGTGGATGATGTTCTTTACTGTTGTAGTGGGACTAATAGACAGATAAATATTTTCAAAATTTTCCTAAACAATTTACACAAAAATATTAATTTCACAATGGAAACAGAAGAACATAACTCCATTAATTTCCTAGATATTACCATTTCGAAAGTAGTCCGAACTAAACATAAATTTTCTATTTACAGAAAACCAACCTGTACTGATCAGGTTATACCAAATGATTGCTCACAAATTATCTAGTTTCTAGCCAATGGTTCACAGACTGATCAATATACCACTTGTAAAAACAAAATATATTAAAGAAATAAACACCATAGCTATTAATAATGGTTGTAACCCACAACTCATTGACCAATTAGTTAGGAAGAAATTAAAACAGAAGGCCATTAACACAATAACCACTCTCACTCTAACATCATTCCCTACCACCTATACCAAACTCTGGCGCAAAATTCCCTATTTAGGCCCCTCTCCTACAAATTTGCAAAAATCTTCCCCAAAGAAAAATACAAAATTTCATTTTAAAAATCAAAGAACCTCTCTAAACTTTTATTCAACTCAAAAGGCAAAATTGGAAAGCTAAATAAAAGTGGAGTATATAGAGTAAGTTGTAACACATGCCCTAAATTGTATATTGATCAGACCGGACGAAGTTTTACTACACGGCTTAAAGAACATCAAAGATGCCTAAGGAATGGAAATGACAACTCCATGATAGCCAAACACATAATGGAAACTAACCATGACTGTAACTTTCGAGCAAAAATACTGTATTTGGAATCTAAGGGAAACAAATTTGATATTTTTGAGCAGCTAGAAATAATTCAACACAGTCTTTTCCAAATTCCGCTTATAAACGAAAACGTATTTCAATCTCATTCCCCTTTACTCTCCATTAAATTCCCACAATTGCAGCTTCAGCCTCCCGTTATTACTTCCAACCTTCTTCTTTCACTCCCTAACCACCATCTTGAAATATGTAAATAGTATTTGTTTAGTATCTTAATGTGCTTGAAAATGATGTAATACATTGAAACTAGTCGCAAAAACCTATATTTAATTATAAAAAAAGTGGAAAACTGCTAAAAATGTCATTACTATGAATGAGTTCCACCACATCTGCCCTGATACAATTTTATTTATGAATAATTGCGTTCAATAGGCTGATATTCGAAAAGTATTAAATTTGGTAAAAAATGGGCAATAAATGTTGATGAATTTTCATGAGGAAATGAAATGCTTGAAGCTATTTTATTGAGTATTTAAAAAACGTGGAAGTCATAGTCGTTTACTTCTATTTACATTTATTGCGTGCTGTGATTAACTAGATGGGATTATAATAAGCTTAGCCGCGGTAGAATTTATTTTTTCGTATTTTAGTAATTTATTTATTAGCATTGTCAAGTTTATTGTCAAGTTTTTTAAATTGAAACTTAATTTTTTTGGTGCTGCCCCGGCTTAGGTTCAATTTTGAAATGAAGATACCGCCGTCACGGAAGTAAATTAATGCGTTTTAATGGACAACAACATTCGTCAGATTAATTTTCAGAGATTTCTCCGCTTCGGTATCGCTCTGATCCTAATTGAATAAGCATGTTTCTCTCCAAGAAAGGGCCTGAACTTCATCAGCTATCGTATCATTTTACCTGTAGCTTTTAATGAAATTTCCTGTTGGTAACCATATTTGAAGATACATTATCGCATCATGAAAGAAATTTTTTTTTTGTCAAACACTATTTTTCTTTGGTAATAAGCGTAACCTGCTCGGAGTTGATAGCAACCTGCTCTGAGTAATTCTGTTGACTTAAATTTCGAAGTCTGATATACCTTATCTCTATATTGAAATTATCTCCTTTCTGTACAACTGAAGCTTAATGTGCGTTCCAACGTTATGCTACGTTTTACTGCATATGTACCTTCTATTTTGGTGCAATTTTAGGAGGTGTCTTATAAATTTCTGGGAAATTATTACGATATTTTTACGGTGGATGGAAAGCCTTTTCCAGTTGGTTTTACTTCATTACTACAACAAAGTGAACTAAGATAAAAAATTAGAATAGGAGAACAAAATGACAGCTCGGCAACCTCAGCATTGGTTAAGGATTGCGAAACACAATTTTTATTCCATTTTTTTAAACAGTGCATAATGTTTGACACTCTCTTTCACAGAGGTAGTTTTCAATTTTACTCGTATTAATATCCTCCCTAATGATCTGTAACTCACGTCTTAAGGCTTAAGTGTTAAAGCTTCGGTTTTGTGATTGATGGAAGGCACAAATAAGACTTTTTCTTCTCAATGTTGGTGCTCTTATAAACCATATCCTAAAAACCATATACCTTTCAGCAGAATAAAAACAATAGTGATATATTTCGAAGTGCTCGCAGTTGATTTTATGTCAAGATGAGAAATTCATTGAAAATTTTATTAGGGCTTTTTAATCCAATCAATCCAATGCCATAATAAAAGTCCAGTTAAGGGGTAATTTTGGAGAATTATTCACCTTGTGCCGAGTAAGAGACATGGAAGGCAGCGTGTCATATTCAGTGCTTTGAATAAAATTGATCAACAAGTTCCCGCTTCTTAATATTATTAACATTTGGGACTTTTATCCTTGTGGTTTTCTCCTATTTTCTATGAAAGCGCAAAATGACCTCCGCCGTCGGCGCACCCTCAATCCTTCTATGAAAGCAAACATTTGGTTATGGGAGTCAAGTATGTATTATTTCAAATAAATGTTTCCAATACTAAGCTACTTGTAAAATGATATGGATGAATGCAATATTAATAATTTGATATTTTCTATGGAAATTGGTTATTTATACATTCTCACTTTTTTACACTCTTCATCAATGTTACAATGTTACCGTCAATCTCTCTCCATCATTCAGCCAAATACGAAGAATTGTCAGATTTTTAAGCTGATGGCACACATTACTCAAAACATTTTTCAGACGCTTAGTTTTGAACGAACGTCATGCCGTACGAAGCACCTCGCTAGGAGCATTGTGCAAACAAAATGTAAGAAATAACTCTAAAAAGCTGATTACCTTCCCGTCAAAGCTTCCTATATTTTTCTGCTAAACCTGATATTTTGTCCATTCTCTCACTTGCCTCATCCATCTATCCGGTAGGTATTCCAAAGCTTATATGCTCCCTGTTAACAGCACAGCATCATCGGCCTATAGAGCTATTCACAATCAACCTTTTCAACCACGGCGTATACCTTTTATATCCCTCCATAATTTATTTATCCTTAATAGAGTTCACCTGGCATTGTGGTATTAAGTACCCTAATTTTTTATATTTTGCATATTTATTCGCTTGAATATTCTCAAAGGAAACTCTCCCATTACTCCTTATTCTTAATTTATCACTTGTTCACATGAGATCTTGGACAATTTCTTTCGCTTTTTTATCATATTTTTACCCCAAGATGGCAGAGGCATAATAATCTTTCTCTTACCCCCTGGTATTTCTCAAAAACTCTGAAATCCAAATAGCCGATCCTTTATTGCCTCCATTAATCCATTACCATTTATCTAGTGACGCTACAACCATTTAATTCTAGTGATATAACTACCGCACTCTTTTGATCAGCGTCCTTCGAGACACTTTTTTTAGTCTGATTTAGTGCTAGTTGCTGCGTATTTCTTGTTAAATCTATCTCCATTTCCTCCATTTGGCTCCTTGCACGTGTTTCACCGAGCTCCTTCTCACAGTTCTTTTGCCCAAGATAAGTACGTATTTAATAAACAAAACGGTCACACGATGCATCTATAAAATCATTTCCCTGTATAAAATCTTTTCCACCTAAATTCGTCTGATCCTTTCCTTCCTTTTTTCCTTACCGGATTCCAAAGCAATTGGCTCAACTTAATCGGTTACGCCCCCGTATCGTACATATTTCTTAATCTCACCCCTTTTTCTCTCACTTCGCATTCAAAACCTCTTTTTTTTTGGAATTAGGGAATGCTTCTTATTTCTCTTTGCATACTTTTATAACCTATTGTGGAATATTTAACCCTAACTAATCATTCTGAATTTTTTTAGCTGCCCATTTCCTGTCTTAACTTTAATTTTTATGCGAAAGATTTTCACATTGCTTTTCTGTATTTTTCGTATTATGTATTCATCCATCCCTGGTGTTTAATATTTTTATTTCGTTTTTATTTACTTCTTCTAACTAAAGGCAACTCTTTTACTTTTCCATTAAGTGCATTCCACCGAGCACTTCATTTTGTTTTACCTGGTAACCTTTTTTCCCGTACATCTTAATATCTGTGATAACTTCTTTCTTCCAAACTTTTTATGTATCACTCGCACTCCCGTTAAGTTTGTAAACGAGTCATTACCTAGGTTTTCCTTTTTTGTCCACAATCATGTGTTCACACTCCTTTTTTACTTGTGTCTTATATTTAGCACATTTTCCATGATAATATTCTTAAGCTCAAATGCTTTATTCTGCCTAGCATTATACTTTAAACCCTGATTCACTCACGAGACTACTCCCTGTTTTTTTTCCGAATTGTTTATATATACTTGTATACTTGACCAAATCTCTGAATCTCTTCAATCATACACTGAAAAATAATCGCTGCTACTTAAAAAGCAGTTTATTTCGTACATTCGTTACATTTTAAACCAATTATTCGATGGAAACAATAATGTTTTCACGCGCTCACTCACTAGGTTTTCAGCGTTATCATTCACCTCCACGTACACAAACGTCTGTCATAAATTATAGCACAAAGAACAATACGAATACCATTTTCCGCTGTTTTTCTGTCACCACGGTGGCAAATGTTCCAAACCTCGCACAGCTTTTAACGTAAACTTATCCATCCCTCTAATCTAGTCTTATTTTAATCATGAAAATGAATTTTCACAATCAAAAATCCTCGGATAGAAACACTCATGCGGAGCCCAGCCAATCTAGACGGCACAAATCTGTGGTCGTCTAGCTACACACATTTTTGATATTGTTACATATATAAGAGTAATGATAAAAATATAACTGCCATACTCACTATCGTCAACTACCAACGAAATCAACTGTGGTAGTATCTTCATCTCTGCGCTAAGTTTCACCAAACTCGCTTTGTATATACGTTCTCAATTTTTTCTGTCGTGCACCAAACTAAATTACTTCTTGTAAGATCTTCTCATGCTCTTAGTACCGATTCCCTAACTGGTTGCCAACAGCAATCTACCTTGGTTTAAAACATATTTTGTACACATTACACATTTCATGGTTTAAAATGCTAATTTTACCCCATTACGTAAATTTATAATAAATTTACTCAGTAATAACCAATGAATAGTTTTCAAAAAAGTTAAAAACCTCAAATCCAGTGATACCTTTTTGGCCAATCCCTCTTATTATAAAAGGAAAAAACTTTCTCAGACTAGCTTTGAAGATTGCATACTGCGGTGCCCGAAGTACTACAAAGGCTGTATATTCGATGCAGTCGCCGACTTGCTCACATTTTGCAAATTTTAATGAAATTTTTCGCTCTAGTTCCGGTGCATAGCCAACTTCGACTTTCTTGGTATCAACATAGAATTGCAGTAACTATGCCTCTCTGGTGTTCTAATCCGTGGCAATTAGGTCATCATCGGTGTTTGCTGGAAGAATTTCTTTAAGAAAAAAGGGAATGAGAAGAAACTGAAATGGGATTCCTACGTCTGTAATTTAAAGAGTGTTTAAAGCTAGCAAATTCAGTACTTAGAATTTAAATGTGGAAAAAGTCCATGAGTTAACATATGTTGAAAGTCATCCATCCGAGTTATAGTGTAAGTATTTACTGGTTCTTCCAACGCTGCTGATAAGTGTTTGTTTTTATACCTTTTTAATGAATTTCTGGCAGAAATAAACAATTGAAAACATTCATTTTTTCCGCTCCATATCCCACCCTTCAAAAAGTTTGAGAATTCTGTACTCATAAAATCTCTGTGTTTTACCGGTATATCCTACATTTTCCAAAGTGTGAGCTAAAATATAGCTATGTGCCATAAAATCTGTTACACAAATGATTTTTTGCGAGGGTGAGCTGTATGTTTAATATTTGATAAGTTGCAACGCATTTTTTGAAGTATGTTGGTATCCACATCGATTTGCAATTACTATGCCTCTCTAATGTTCTAAAGTGTGGCATCTGCAACGTATTTCTAATGCTCTAGGGCAGCTTTTGAAAGTAGCAGTGATGATTAGTGTGATTCGGTATGAAATATTTTGCTGTACCAGCGTTAATCTATGCACTTGAAATCACATTCAGATCACAACTGTATTTTCCACGATTACCGTTGACTTTGGCCTCATTAAGTATCTATTTTTCGCTTTATCTCTTTGCTTTCTCCGTTCTTTGCTTGTCCTACTAGCTCAGGGCGCAGAGGTACCGGAATACTACCGAATGAAGTAGGCTATGCTCCTCGGAATGTCTACAAGAAGACGTCGAGTTGATGTCATTTACTTAATCTTATTGGTCCGTGACCACATCAATTGATCCAAGTTTTCAGATTTCCGACACGTAGGCGCACGTGTGCCAAACAAATCTCTCCCAGTCGGAAACGCTCAACTCCCCAGGAGGGACGGAAGACGAAAGGGAGGCTCAGGGAAGGAGGGAGGCGCAAAGGGTGAGAATGTCCGCTTCGTCCCTCGGCGTTCCTCGCGCATGTATTCATCCTCCTTCCCACGCTCTATCCTCTCGTCAATTTGAGGTCTCCCGCACTCGTTTTGTGCTGTTCCGAATTTGGGAATCTTGGCTTGAATCTGATGGTGTCGATCGTGGGACGAGATCCCGAGATAATATAAAATCAAAAGATTATGGTGAAAATTTTGAATAAATCAACGAACACAACCTCTTGAATTACTAGAATTTATTGGTCAACCAGACTGAACAACAGGTTTTGGCTGTTGAACCTTCATCAAGAAAGTCGTATCAGATGATGGTTTTAAAAGTCGAAACCGGTCGATCACTTCATTGGACTCATGTAAACAATAAAATGGTGTTATGTGATGTAGAGAAGATCTAACGGTGCATGATATTTCAATAATTAAACGAACACAAGTTTTTGCTTTCCAACGATTTACTTTTCAACCAGACTAGACGACCCCTTTCGGCTGTTGATCCATAATTAAGTACATTGTGCCTAATGGTGGTACAACAGACGAAACCGGTTGTTTTTTGTTGTTGAAAGATAAATTCGTGGAAAACAAAAAGTTGTATTCGCTGAGTAATTAGATACAGGTATGTTTCTCAAGTTGATTGAAAATAAAATATTTCTTTCTTATCGTAGCATATACATAGCAGCCTTCTTGACCTTAGCTGATCACCCTTATCTGAATTGAATCGCTTATCCAAAATCTTGAGATGCATGAATGCAAACATAACTTTGTGTATGTCTAATCACTTATCCGTCTTATTTTCATCTTATTCCGCGTGTTGATTGTGGTTATAATTGTATACCAAGGGTAAGGATACTTAAGAAGATACACAAAAAATAGCATGTGTCCCATAGAAATGAGCAACAGTTAAATGAAGGCATAACTTAAACAAAGAGATGAAATAGTCATAGCCATAATGACAACAGGTGTATTTATCTGTTCTTATTTTTATCAATTTACATTTGGTCCATACAAGCCTTATGGTATCAATGATTAGTCGATCATGATAAATAAGCTATACTGCTTATCGTTGACTTTAATTCTAGTTTATGACTTCATCTATTGAATAAAACTTATAGCCAACTAGGTCCCGTATTGTCATTTGGTCATGTTGTGTATTGCTCGCGATTTTATCCCTCCTTCTCCCGGGCCTTCATCAATTTGAGAGCTCCTCTCGCGCCCTTGTGTTCGAAATTCTGCAGGCCTGAGGAAAATCAAACGGGGTCAGCTGTGAATTGTGATCTAAGGATTTTTAACACGTGTAGAATAAATGAAATACATTCCTTTACGCCATAGCCTATTCTTGGAAGCTGACTTGGGATTAGCTGATCACAAATTGTATTTCAGATTCAGTTTTAAAAACAGTACAAAATCTTTGCATCCCGAGTGCCGGGTTCGATTTTGAAACGTGGTGGAGATTTTTATTAGAATCCCAGCCCCTTCAATAACACCTATTATGCTGAAGATAATTTGAGGTCAGTTCTCCGTCCGTCGGATAGGGTGCAAAACTGAACCTCTTGGTCCAATTCGTCAGGAGCCTGCTAATTACCGACGGTTTCTTTTTAAACCTATTGCAATCTTTTATTGATTTATTCAACCTACTTGCCTCTCCTCAATACTGGAAAGCATCAGCCACTAATTACCCAAATGCTTCAACTAAACCAAAGAAACAGATAAGGAATTTGCCTTCACTTCTTTAAGCCCAAACCATTTACTACGTTTAATAGCTTTTCTCGTGTAGCTTGTGGTGTAGAACATGCTAGGTAATATAAAAACAATCCCCGTAGTCAGTTGTGCATAAGCTGAGATTTAACAGCAATGGCCTAAAAGAAGATATTATTATTATAGTTTCAAAAGCGGAAGCATTACTTTATCCTCTTCATATTACCCAATCTTTCCGTGAAATAATAAGTTTGTTAAATTCAGTGATTTTGGAATGTTGATGGTCATGCGTTAAATATTCATCCATTTCCTTTATTACAGTCGTATGACTACACAATTGAAAAAATACACAAGCCGGGAAACTGGTGCCCTAACGATTCTGACCATTAAATCTTATTAAAATTATCTTTTACGCTTGTGTACGTCTATTCAATGTGTGCTCTTAGTGGGTCAAGTGAAACTATGTCCGATATTTAATTGGATATCTTATTCTTGGTTGGACTACTTCTATACTTGTCATTTATTTTGTTACATAATTGAGTAACATAATTGAGATTTTCTCCAAGGGTCTTAAGTCATGCATAGCAGTTAGCTTTATCGGGATTAGGAAAAGATTGAGATTTAGCGGTAACAACACGTAAAGTTGGGAGGTTGGAAGGTGAGGGCGTCGCTGTTTGTTTGCGTGTGTGTTTTGGAAGTGCCGCGTTTGAAATGTTTGCTGAGCGGGAAAACGAAAACGTCTCTCCGCCTTGGAGATATAACATCTCGTCATCGCTCTATTCAGGTGTTTGCCACGAGGTAAAATGTGCTTTTTTGCGAACGCTTACAATGCGCTGAAGAAAGTGATGATTCAGAGTCACTATATAATCAATGTTTGTCAACCTTTGGAGTTCCGATTATCCAAACAGAGAACCATGCTATAGTAAGTTCTAAACGGAAATACAGTACCATATTAGATTCATTTAAAGTGCAGAATTCTATTTTACTCGACTTATTTGATTTAAGAGACCTCGACGGTAATGAAGAGTATATAATCTTTGGTAATGAACATACTTTGAAGTTTAAGCGGCGAATGCATAAGGGTGCAGTTTTCTTAATATATGTCCATATTTACTGCCATCGTGTTGAAAAACGTTTCTGTTAAATATAAGTAGCCAAGCTGCGTCAAGGCATTCTACTTCTTGCTATTATTTCTTGTTTCTATATAATATTGTTTAAATTTAATAAATAAGCTTTTCCTAAAATATTTCGTCTCTCTTAGTGCTTTGTGCTATTTATGCTCACCAAATAATGAAAAAAGTATTAAATTAACGGCTGATTTGTTATAATTAACTCATTTCTATTATTATCTTTGCTTCCTTAAAGGCGTAATCTTTAATTTCGAAAGGTTATTCTCGCTCTATTGAATTATTTTGTTTAATAATTTTGTTCAGCTATTATCCAATTCGTCATTGAAGCTACTCTGTTACTGTTATTAGGTTGAAAACAGCTTTCTATTTTGAATTTGCCCTAACATGCGTGCTTTCTGTGGCACTTTAGAGATCGAATCCAACGTTCAGCATTCTTCCTCTGTATTTATCTCAGAATTTTGATGACTCGGAAGCTTTTCTAAGCCAGGTGAGATTCGTGCATCAAAATTGTTTGTCCTTCAAGTCGCCAACTAATCCCGTATACTTGGCTTTCTAAGCTAAAGATGTTTTCCGTTATTGTTTCTTAATTGTATAACTATTTACATGAAACAACTATTGGAACGTATTTTTATCCAATAGGTGTTTTTTTTAGCGCTAAGGCATACTTTTAAACCGCAGAGCATATGTGACATTACAAAATTTATGAATAGTGGCCTCTTTTACTGTTAGACGATGATAATTATTTACTATTACGCAAATATTTCAGGGTGAAAAGCTGCATTCTACTTGTTAAAGAACATTTGATGTATTTAATTAGATAATCGATCGATAATTTATTACTCGTGTATATAACTCTTATTCATTCCCGTGTATGTTTACGTAATGCTTGTATTTTTAATTAGATTTTACTACGTAGTGTTAGTCGCAGTGAATTTAAATGTCAAAGCTCTTAAATTTTCCTTAGAACCTTCGGTATCAAAGTCACTCATATTATCAAATTACGGAAATTAAGAGGACATTTCGTATTAGAGTACCGTAAATATAATGTAATTTAAGAATTATTTGTTAGATATCTGCCCAAAAAAGTGCCAATGCAATAATATTCTGGCATTTCGGTTGACATTTTGCAATCATCAGAGCAATGGACTTAATGCGCCGCGGATAAAAATCATATAAATACTTACTGTGATATGCGATTCCTCCTGTTTGAAGCCCTTCAGGGGTTGGAATCAATTTTTCACTTCACTTTTTATGTCATCGTATTTTTTCCTTTAGAAATATCAAATTCCTTTCAGAGTTGAATTGAGCCTTTTTCTTGAGCAATTTATTCACCGATATCTTGAGATTTGGCCCTTCTACACGTTGGATTCTTATAATGTCGTCGACTGAGGGGTCTGTCAGGTTGTCTGGTCATGTGCCGCAAGAATTCCTTGGAATAAGCACACGCTCACTATATCACTTTGGAGAAAAAAGGCGCGCGCCCAATTAGAGTGAGTCCTTAGCCAAGGTTTCTGAAAAATATTCACTGAAATGTCACAGAAAGTATTCAACCAAGGGTCATTTCACCACACTTCAAGAGGAGTCCCTTCCTTTTGGAATAAACACTCGAAAGCAAACACAAAACTGAGACCACGAGAAACGTATTTTATTTCGGTCAAACTCACCCTACACTGGCGAGTCTTAGGACGTATTGGGAGACGTCACTCTTGAGACCTCCCGGTCTGAGGAGGGTCAGCTGGTGCAGGTGCAGTCCTCCAAAGGGTTTTTAGTGTTGTGGTTTTGGAAGATTGTAGAAATAGGGGCGGAATGAGAGATTTTTTGTGGGGGAGACGAGTGAATGTCTTCCACCCACTCGGATCCGCTGACGTTGCGAGGGGGCGGATTGGGGGGGTGGGGGGTGGGGGGGAGGAGGAGGAAGACGAATGAGACCGCGGGGGTTGGAAAAATGGGGGTGAAATGGAGGAACGATCGCACTCTTAGGAGGGGGCGGGGTATAGGCGACACAAGGACCTTGATGTGGGGAGAGGAGAGAATTGCGCCTTTCGGTGTCCTTCGGGGGCGTTAGAGGGGGGGGGGGGCGGGGCCGTGCGGAGTCGATCAAAGTCCGACTGCAACAGCCACCATGGCTTGAAGGAGACGGCAATTCCAAGATCTTCTTTTTCCTACCAGCGACTCTTCGTAAAAAAAGTTGAGATAATAGTCTTACGACTTAATATTCCTCGCGGAGACGGATGGGAGATTTTGCCATTTTTTTCGTAAAGTCTGAGGTGTATTTCTTAATTTGGGCTGAACAAAAGTCGTCGGGGAAGTACTTTTTTCACTCTAGGTAACCACGTTCTAAGCGAAGGAATAACACATAATTTTGCTATCCAATTTGTAATAGGGAGAGAGAGGGACGAAGAGCCGGAGAGGTGACGAAAAACACACACAGTTCACAGTGACACTTCCAGGGAAAATGTAGTTAAGAGAGAGAGGACGGATACCCTGATCTTTTCAACTTTCCGCGGAGTTGGAGACTCAGCGTGGAGGTACCACCCGTCCCTCCGGCGGCGGACGATGTCCCCGGAGCTGTCGGGGTTCCGGCTGAGAGCGGCCGAGGAGGTCGGAGTCGGGCGAGTCTGGAGCGACGGGCCCATAGTCACGTGGCCACCCCGAGCGAGATACTGGAAGGCGGCCACATCCAGGCAACCCGAAACACACATCCCCCTCCCATCGCCCTTCCCCTCCAGCCGCCTCACTCCCCCCTCCGCGCCGCGACTACGTCACTTCCGTTTAGGGACCCGACCAGGATGGCGCAGGCGTACGGAGTTTGTAGGAGGCCTGCGTTAAAGGGGAGGCTAGAGTGTCAGAGGGGGGGGGGGTTGGATGTGGCGTTGGATGTTGTTTGTGGGAGGGAGGGGTAGGACGACAGATCTCGCGCCGCCAAATTCGTCCGAGTTTGAGAAGAGAGAAAGGGTAGAGAGATGAGGAAGAGAGAGGTGGTGGAGGAATTGTAATTCCGCGCGTTGAGCGAGCGAGGGAGCGTGTGAGCTAAGGAGGAAGACCTCCTCTCGCAGAGGGAGATAGGGAGAATGGGTCTCTTCTCTCTCTGCCTCACTCCCTCTGTCTTGGCAAAATATTTTGATTCGTCCTCGTTCCCGAGAAGGGGCCGATGTATGCGGATTAGCGGCGCAGCTGATTAATGAGTGGTGCCAAAAAGGAAAGGAGTGGATAGACCGGAGGAGGCGGCGCCCCAAAAAAGCCTTGATTTCCGCAACCCGTTACTTAACTTCACACGCACAACTTTTACGTTTGTCCCCACCCCCCTCGTGAGATACGGGTCTCCTCCCACGACACGAAAGCAAAGTGCTTTAAAGCTTTTAAAAGATTTTTAGAAGAGCCTCTTCCACGTGTACTTGCAATCTCAGCGCGCTCTATCTTATTCTGTGAATTCTTGCTGTCATTCCAGTGCTAAAAAATAAATGCATGTACTTAAGGTTTTATCGTGTTCGTCATTTTATGTTTAAAAAGAATTTTGAATTGCCTTGCGACATGTTTACAGGCGCCGCGTAAAATCTGGCGTCATCGGCAACTTTATACCCTTAATTCACTAGACCCCAAGACGAGGTTCCGATTCACGACTACTCTGGCCTCTTTCTCACCTCCCCACCCCTAACTATTGAATCTGTGGAGCCACACAAAATCGTAGTTTCGCTTATTCGGCGCTTTTGTCGATGTCACCAGACTTAATGCGGCGACTGTACGTATAATAACACTTCCGCGTCCTGCGACACCATGAGGCGTGCATTGCGGTACTTCAAAGCATGAACGACGTATTTATATGGCTAATCATACATCCTGTGTTTAAAATACTTAGCGATATTATTCTAACGTTATTATTATGGCGTTTCACTTCGAGTTAAACCGCAAAAAGGTGTACTTTTGTTTCAATGCAATTATGTACCCCTTCGCAAATATTTCTGTGGCTGCGATCAGTATAATTCGCGACAAGTATACTGTAGGAAATAGTTATCACCATGTTTAGTCGGTGGAGTAAGGATGCATTTTGCGTGAGTTTAAATGCTGATTTATTTGTATGTTTCATCCTATCTTAAAAAAGTTTGATTAGTTAAAGGGATGTGATATGATGGCTGAAAAAATTAGTGAATCATACTTTGGATATGCAATAAGGCCAAAGCTGTATTCGTAATAACATTTTTCCTGAAAAATATTTTTTTAGACATTAGATTAATGCCATTACTCGGTTATCGAGTCGACATTCAGTCGTTATTGCACCGACTTTGAAAGAGTATGATAATTTCATACTCTATAACGTTTTCGCCGATGACTTATCATTAAATTGGAGAACAGCTTCTACCATGGAATCCTGAGAACTTCTAGTATGGAAGATACCGTGTTGTTCACTGTATTTGAACAGCATTTTGAAATGGTCTAAAGATTTGTGCTGAGAATCAAATCATAGCATTTGACAATCATGAACTTCAGGAGCAAGCATAGTGAAACGCACAACACACGCATAAAGAAGTGAAATTATTTTAAGTGTATAAGTAAGACGTGTGGTGACATACTGGTGGGATTTTCTAACACACCTTTTACGTATCATCCTCGTTAAAAGAGTGCACCGGTCAGCTTTTACTAATAAAACATGGGCTAAATATTAATGTATAGAATTCATACATGGATAAATTCAAGGAAAGATGTTAATTTATATGGTCCTTCGCAGCTCCAACTAATCTCCCCTGTCTTAACAGTATCACTAGCTTCTTCGCCAGAATTGTAAAACACAGGGTTGCAGACTTCCGCAGCATGCCGACTTGCTCAATCCTATCTTCCCTGTCAATCCTTGATCTCTCCCATCAAAGAATTAAAACCGATTTAAAATTTATTTACAATATCCTAATCTCACACATTGATTGTCCTGAATTGCTTTCCTCCATTAACTTCAGAGTCGCTTGTCGAACCACACGTACGCATTCCTTACTCCATATGCCTATCCCCAGACTATCCCTTGTCAAGCGCTCACTTCACTATCGCCTCTCCTCCCTACTGACTTCTTTGCCGAATAATATAGATCCGTTTTTTCTCTCTTCAGGCTCATTTATCAATCTCGTCATGTCCCATTTTCCCATGAATAAATAATACCTCTCTCATTTACCTCCCTTCTTACCTACGTTTTATTTGTATTTTTTATTGTTTTCACCGTATACCAATTGTTTTCATTGATTGTTTTTGTTATTATTTAATGTCTGTTTCTGTGTCACTTTAAATTGGCAGAAATGCTGTATGCGAGCAATGAATAAAATAAAAAAATAAGTGTGGCTGCCAATGGAATGAGCTCTTAAGTATTAAGAACCCATCTGCGAAAGAGTTCATTCATAGCCGTAGTTCAAGGAAGATTTTCAAAAATATGCTATAAAACTATGACAAATTTCATAAATCTCTACAACTTTAAAAGGCTCTCTACTAACTGATTGAATGATGGATTTTAAGTGTTAAACTTCGAATTCATGAGGATATATCTGATTACTCATTGCTCATTGAGAACGATTTAATTAAAGTTCACTTTAAAATTGGACATGGTGGATTATATGATTTGACAATTTTGGATTGAACTTTAGGACAAATTATGATCTCCATTCCAAAATTGCCGTGAAACTATGGTATCATTCCATCATTCCATTCATCCTCCAAAATGTATAATTCCATTGGATGATTTGTTTTTATCATTATCATTTTGTACTTGTTTGATATAATTAAGTATTCTATTAATAGTTGGGCGTTGATATGTCATCACACATCCATTACCTATTAAACATTTTGCGGGGGAATTTTCGTCGGGTAATGCTTAAATACATGTCCCATTACAATGCATTCATAGAAAAATACTGATAAATCAGTGTCATATTGGCTTAATACTCTCACATGTAATTTTTGTGACACTACTCATGCCTCGTAATCAGTAATATTCACCTTGTTCAGATTTAGGTAAGATATTTTATTTTAGCTTTTTTTTAAGGATATTTATATCCATTCTTGCTCATTAGTAAGAGGAATAATTTAAGGATTTAAGCCAATATTTGAGCAAAATTAAATTGTAAACTTTTTGAAAAGCACTTTACTGTGTTTAAGAGTCATTCCACCGTAGAACACTCTGTTACATCTGGTAGGTATGTACATATATGAGCTTAAAATACACGTACGTTCTTTGTTCCTTGGGCGTTTTTTACCTTGCTTCCCAGAAATATTTGAGCTGAAACTCAGGATAGCTCAGCCGACATATGTTTTAAGATGAATTGGACATTTATGAATTTTATAAATGAAAATCACTGTACTCCACGAAATTTAATAATCATTAACCTAGGAAGAGGATTTAGTGACCTTCGTTATGTTGCTAATAATCTGTACGTCTCCTTCTTCCTTGGAGTATTTTGGTAGTTTCAGAAGTTTGTTAACAGACACATTTAGTCGTAGCGATTATAAGTGGTGAATAAAACACGTGAAAGGATAAGATCGATGACTCGTCGCCAACCTATGATCGCGACGATCGCTTCTTCTCTACGATGATCGCGAGCGAAGCGTCTTATATAAAAACGATGATGCAAGTCGTTCCAATTATCTTAGAGGGGACATATTAACCCCAACAAACCCACTTACTAAATGACACTTTACCCCGTACTTGTGTGCGAGAGCTTCAGTTCACTTTTTGAGGTCGTACATTGCACGTGTTGTGTTTATATTTTTGAGAATGATCTGTATACTAAGTCGCGCCCAGGGTGATGTTGTGTTTGGTGAGCTTATGATGAGTTTGGCTGGTTGCTTATTTTAGTTTGGTGGAAGGAGGTTTGATTCTGTTGTTTTGTTTTCCTTTAATTAGGCAGGTGTTTCTCGGTTAGGCCTACCCATAACAATGAAAAACAACTGAACCCACTCATTAAACACCAACCAACCTATGTAAATAATAGCTGACGCTCAATATATATGACAGCACTGAAATAAAATATTAAAGTCCTTGTACTTCTTAAGCTCGGATTCTCCCATTCCAAATACATGTTGTTTGAGATTTACTTTTAATTTTGCTTGGCATGAGCTTTGGTAGATCCAGATATTCTTATTCCTTTCACATGAAATGACGAATATAGCTATTCATGGCTGTTTATTCGAAGGTGCCCCATTATTTTAGTCGTCATACTACAATGCTAGACCAATATCCGGAATCTGTTTCACTTTTTTGTGATAGTTAGGTGTTTTTGTTGTGTTATTCGGAAAAGTTAAGCGATGAATGAAGTTCCGCTGTCTGTGAGTTGGTAGCGTACTTTTGAACGCAATATTAGGGTTTTCAATTCAGGTTTTGATGGAAACTGTTATATAGGTGTAACAAAATTTTGCGGCTCTCTTTGGTACAGAAAATGACGTCAGGGAGAGGAGAGCATACAAGAGAGGTGGGATAAAGATGCTTAGGTTCTCTCTAGAAGTCCCCAACTGAGCCCTTCGCTAACTCTGCCCGATCATCAACGCTGAATTCGTCCTCAGCGACCTAAAACTCTCCACTGGCGAGTGCCGCCAAGTTTCGCTATACCTATACATACTTGAAATCATATTCAGGATGTATTTTAGTCAATTTGGTTCCTTCGGACACTTTTGGTTCCTTCGGCGTTGGCCTCCGTAATTGTTCGCGATCAAATTCGGAAATCACGTGAAACCAATCAGACAGATACGTACATTGTACTTTATCGCGTAATTTTACTTCACATTTAACTTAAATTAGCTCTACGTTTAAATCTTGTAATGTTTTTAAAAATATTAATAGCGAATTTTGATTGAATTAATTGTTTGATTTCCTTTTACTTCTTGAATGAAAGTTGAAAATGTTCATGGACTTATAAGGTGAAAAAATGTTAAAATTAGGCGAGTCCTCTGAGAACTCCTTCATGGAATCTGCATCGTTTACAGAATAGCCTGGAGAACTGCTCATCCTCCCTCTGCTCAGCCTCTGCACCATCCTTATCGCCGTGGGGTGGGATGAGGGAAAGGGTCATAGGGAAAGTTGGTAGGGTTAGCAGGGGACTTACAGGAAGAGTTGCTGGGGTCCTCCGCAAATTGAACGGCCCAGGAAGTCCATGAAAGAGAGATTTTATCCCTCCGCCCACAAAGGCATCGTGGTTTGGATCTCTGGAATGCGGTTTTTTATATAAAAGGAATAAGAAGATTTGGATCTAACTCATGGTCTCTTTTCGACGTCCTTTTAAAATTATTGTAGATTACGCTAGTTGATCAAAGGTCACAGCCTTTCATTAGAAGTAATAGCATTCGCTTCTCCTTTCAAATTTTTGCATTGACTAATATACATTTTACACAAAAATATTCCACTATTTTATCAAGAATATTCACTAACTTATGTTCTGAAGTAATTGCCTACTGGTATGTAGAATGGTCGCATAACTACGCCAAAAACGACATCATTGATGAATTATTTTGTTTCTATTGGGGCATGCTTATGTTTGCTGCATACTTATAAAACCGAATAATCACAATAAATAAATGGACAATCATACGATAAGAATTATTTACAGTAAGATTGCTTAGTAGAGTTACAATCGTCTGTAGTAGTTGTGTGCTCGAACATTTTCTGAGATACGAATGGTGAATGAGTATTATTGCTTTCGTATCTGTGGAAATTTATTTTGATCATTCAATAATCCATCAGGTTATATTGTTGGCAAGCGTGTAAGATGGAAGAGCCAAACCTGACCTTTACCACAGTTTAAAATGCGTTATAGAGGCATAAATGTTTTTTACAAGTTTGAAAACTTTTATGTATTATTTTAGTTAAAATACTAATTATATCTTTAAATGATGGAAAACTATTATTACCAGAATAATATCCTAAAATTATTAATGAAACTATGATCATGATGTTTTGTTTTCATTTTCAATATTAATTCTGAGCCATGTAGCCGATTCCTCTTCAAGCTCTCACTTTGGCTTAACCATGAAGGGTGCATTAAGCTAAGTCAATTTGGATCATAGCTACCTGCCTCCATTCATGGTATACCCCTACATCATAATCTAATGACCTCATTTGGCCATCTCTTGGCTTTAGCGCAGTCAATGTCTTGTAAGAGGAGAACTCTCTTCTAACCGACAAGAATAACGACGTCCCTCGGTTTATTCGCACCCGTTTTAGTATTACTTATGGCATCCCACTTCTGTTATAAGGCTCTTTTTTATGACTATGGTCCGAGAAAACATTAATTCTGCAGTATAGCTTGGGTAAAGTGGCAAAATACTTATCTTAACGCATGCTCTTCCGTATTTTTCCTGGTCGAGCAAACGCTAGATGAGAGTATGAGAAGATCATTTAGCTTGATAAGAGTAGTAGTGCTTAGATAAGAGAGTTCTGAAGACAGTATAAACGTCCTCCTTAAAACCAAGATATGTATTTTTTTGTTAGAGGCAAGAAGTAAAGCTATTTATGACGTACTTATATACTTTTTATCGAGACAATATTGTTACAAACAAAATTCAAGGTAAAAAATTGAAAATATTTAGATTTTGTCGACATAGTTATGATTGGTAGTTAAGTTGAGCAAACCGGATCGTATTGAGCGCGCCAACTCATTAAATAATTGTTTTTTTATTTTGCTGAAGAACCTTTGAATACATTGAATTAGGCGAACTTTGATACGTTCTTATAATTTGAGTGAGTTGAAATCAAGCTATTTTTATCTCTTAAATTAATTTTAATTTTTAATATGAAGGTAAGCATGTATACCCTCACATATTTTATCCTATATTTGTTTCAAATTTAAGAAAATGAATTTTTGAGCAAAAAACAGGTTTTGAAGTAAGACGTCACGAATTCTTTCTCAGGTATGACTTTCAAATTAATCTTTACTTGCTTGCGTTTGCTGATGAGACCACCTGAAGTCACGACCCTAGGCTGGTAGTATGTGTGACTTGGCCCCTTAGAGCATGGCCGTTGGTCATAACACCAATCTAAGTGGTGGTTAGCGCAGAAAAGTGACAGGGAGAGAGGGGTTTACCACGCTCCTTGAGTTACCTTTTGATAACGTCAACCAAAAGCCCTTAAGGATATTGGTTTAAGGCTTCACACACAGGCGGTGCGGGCGGAAGGGTTTTTGTGAGGTCCGTCCTCATCCCTAAATCTTGCGGCATCCCAGCGCTTCAAGTGCCCACGTTGTCGGCCTGCCCTCTCTCGCCGCAGTGGACATCTCGTTGCTTGCTGCTGTTTTTCCGGGTGAAGGGACGAAGCGACAAGGATTGCGAGAGAGAAGTCCCAAGAAGTAGAGAGGAGAAACGCCGTGAATGTTAGGGGAGGAGAAGAGGAAAGTGTGCTGTAAGACAGGATGGAGTGGTTAATATGCTCATAAATGTGTTTTAAAAAGTCTGGAAGATTAATGCGTGCAATGTGATGGTAGAAGTCATAATGGGCTTAGTGGATAAGGTACTTAGCAATTTGGTTCTATTTACTTTAAAATAAATGAGCATTTTGTCTGCTGCTTTGTTTGCATGCATAAAGAATGCCAATGATATATCTTAACCCTAGGAAGACTGAAAAACAATTATCGCGTTGTAGCCTGACTGGGCCCAATGGACCCTGAACCTTTTTATTTCACTATTACCATTTTATGATGAATTTTAGCTGAGTTAAGTTACAGTTTTTATCTTTTTTACTTCCTCAAAATATGCCCTCTCGTCTTTATTGCTATTAAATTATTTTGTTGGACGATATTTCTGCAACAAAGCATAATATTATTCACACTACCATAAATCACTCCAACTTTCCCATTTTTATGAATGTTTATTAACACAATTACATTTACACACATTACATAATGGATCTTTTGGCACCGTTAAAGAAGATATATTACAACTTAAATGAAACAAAAGAATTATGCTGTTACAAATGTTAGTAAAAGCTGTAATGCTACTGCAATCTCTGATTGCATAAAATTTCTGAATGGTCTTGGCATATATTTCTCGCACATCGTGAACAGGTAGTTCGTGTATTTCTGTCCTTTTTGTAATTACACATATGACACCTAATCTTCTTGTCAATTATGCTATGGTTGTCAAGGGGTGTGTCACATTTTCTTTTTCTCGATGTCAATTCTTCCTATTGTTGATTTTTCTCTTGGTGATACTCGACCCTTTCAGGGCCCCCAGCTAACTCTTTTCTGAGGCAGATAAGAAAATTACGTCGTTTAATTAGTTTATTTGTAAACTTTTGACTGTTTAAATGTTTCCATATGACATGACCATTAATTGAACTGATAACAATCATGTTATAAAATATTGCGAGAGGCCATCTCCGGGTCATTATTTTGAAACTGTAGCTGCGCACCATTTTATCAATGGTATCTACACCACCCTTGGTACTATTATAATACAAAATCACTTCTGGTTTTTTATTTTCGGCGGCATCGTCAATTTTTTGCTGATTGTGCATGATGCTTAGTAAAATTACACTTTTTCCTTTTTTTGGGCAATATGACAGTATCATGGAATCTTTCTGAAACCCAAACAAAGTGGTATTAGGCTCTTTGGCTTTTACAGACGTGAGCTCGGGTTTTATTTTTCGGCTTGGCTCCCTCCTTTATTTTTCCTCATGGTCCCTACAATCGTTAAACCTTTGGAAAGTAGTTGGCGGCCTAGAGACAAGCAAAAATTATCCAATGTTAGGTTTCTACCTAAATTTTTCTAGTCCCTCAACCATATCTGTCACTACTCTCTCCCCTTGATAGAACTCCCGGCTTTTATTAGGTCTCTGCCTGTATACACTTGCATCTTCCACGTGTATGGATTACTACTATCGCTTATTGCCCAAATTTTAATTCCATACTTTCCGGGTTTTGATGGAATAAACTGTCTAAACGGACAGCGTCCACGGAACGTCAATAATTGTTCGTCAACCGTCATGCAGGATCCTGTCACAAATGCGTCCTGGCACAGATGCATCTTTCAAATTTTTATATCACAAATCAATTCCACATATCGCAAATCTCTCTTATAGGCTGCAACTTATCTTCGCCTCTGTTTTTTCTCGTTTCTGTCGCATTATCAAATCGAAGAACCCGCAGTATTATTTTGAATCTATCCCTACTCATAATACTGTTGAATATTGGTCGGCCGTCTTATTTACTCCAAAGTTGTGAAACATTTTCATTTTTGGAATTGTAACCACCGATCAATATTAGCAATCCCAGAAACTTTTTTATTTCAGTGTCACTCACTTCATTCCACATAGCTTGATAAACTACATTCGCTTCAATATTAGTCCATTTTCTAACAATATCAAGGATATTAGGATGCAAAAATAGCAAGAGAGCAGAAGACACAGAATCAACATTCCGCACGGCTTAGCGAGATGGACCGATGCTCTGGCGCAAAATATTACGCTCCTGCGTTCTACCCTTTTTAGTGACATGATGTTCTGTTGCCCACTCCTCTTTCAGAATGCGCGAAATCAAAATTTTCTCACGATATGAGTTCCCGATTTCCGCATTCCTATCATCTTCTGAGCAAGATGAAGAAAAATCACTCACAGTGCCGTTATGTTCTCCGTCGTCATCCGACATTTCTTCGATTATTTTGTTATCCGACATTTCTTCCACCGGAGATGAAGACGGTGCTACTCTCCTCCTACTAGACTAGTACTACCCTCCTCCTGCCAGCGCTCTATGTTTAGATGCTGAGCACGTCCTTGTGCCATCTTTAGATGAATAGACTCCAAATGTGTGTCACTCTAATCAATTCTGGGAATAGATTGACAATCAAATTTATCAGTTTTACATTTGAAAGCTTACTAAGATATAAATGAAAGATAACATTGCTCGTGCTATTCTTTAGTAGTGAATTCAGGTAAAAATTTGCGAAGCACTATCTAATGATATGTTTCTGTTATCATCAAGCAATTCAAAGAGCTCAATAAATTTTACTAGAACAACTAATTTTATATAAACAATACTATTTTTATTATTACCTCAAAAATATCTTGATAATTATTTTGACTGTGTTATCCAAATGACGACGCCGATTACTTAGCTCCGCAACTCCACAGTGTACCGATAGTCAGTATATGAATTCAATCACATGAATACCACACTCCACAAAAGTTGGTACCACGAAGCATTCTGTAAAAATAGAACCAGAAAATCGGTTTTTTATCATAGTAGCTGAAAAGCAATACACTACTTCATCTAACGTATTCATCTGAAGAGTAAATTGTTTCGTAAATGAGGTAAATATTGAAGTAGTACATTAGAATGAGAGAGTTTACTCTTTTATATAATCCATAAAAGTTTTTACTTACCATGTACAGCAGCAAAATGTAATGATGGAATTCAAAAGCTTCAATGTCTTCAGTTCAGTTGGCGGAATAACAGCATATGTCGGTAGGCAGCAAGACCACTCCAGCTTGCGAGTTACTTCCAACTGACCACCACGAAAGCACCACAGAGGCAAAATGAACGGTCTCATATAAAAAAAACTGAGAGAATACGGGACTGAATGAAGAGAATTCACACAATGTAAGTATGTGTCAAATATGAAATAGTTGCAAAACCTACCCATTACAAAATGACGTGGATACGTGTTTCTGACCGTATCACTCTAAAAGTGACGTTGTAAAAGCATAGAAAAGGTTTCATGCAAATCCATAAACATTGCCCACTAAATGATATAAAGTGTCCCTTACGATTTTTAAAACTTAAACAACAGTAACACATTAAATCTACCAAAAATACAATGTAAATAAGAAAATTGCTGGTGAGTTGAAATATAATACCCATCGAATTGAAAATGGTCGACTGGGTCCAATGGACCCAGTCCGTCCACTATGTAACTTTGTTGTATAATAAAAAATATATTAAGCCCACTCTCGTTACTTCTTGCTATGTTATTGAGGACACACATATAGGAAAAGTCACGACGTCCAAATCAATTTCGTGCATTTTTGACAGAAATATAAACTCTCAAAACTACCAACCGGGTCCATTGGACCCAGTCCGTCGTTCTAGGGTTAAACGCTGACCATTACTCTCACCGAAAGTGATCTTAACCAGCGTATTTCTAATTGTACGTATTTGTAGAATGGTTATTAAATTGATTTGGCTTTATTGTCTTTCTTTCTTATCTCCGATGACAATTTGGATTAGGAAATTTTTACTCTTTACAGAAATGGGTGCCCTGTATCGCACTATAGTAACGATACATTAATAGTGATTTTGTAAATTTGAAGCTATTATTATAAATGAACTTAATAAACGAGAATAACGGATACATAGTAAATTCAGTTCCAACATAATTACTCTGATTGCGTTTTAATTATTTAAAAAAATTAGACTTGCGTGCTGTTTGGGATGTTTTAAAAGATTGGAGATGGCAAAGAAGCCAGCACCTCTATCACTAAATTTAAAGCTTGAAAGTCATAAGAAGTTTGTTTTATTTGAATTTCAACAAGATGACAACTGCGACTTTATAATAAAATATATTGGTTTACGTAATAATTCACCTAAAATCGTGGATCGGAGGACGGACCATTTTATATTTATGTGTATTAAGTAGCGGTGATTACGAGCTTAATTAGTGCATATTATTAATGAAATTGGCCATTTAAGATATAAAAATTTGTCTGCATATTTTGGATTGTGGAAGATTCTACGTTTTAATCTTAATGCAAGTTAAATTTTGTACTGTGAAATTTCTGAATGATTAAAAATATGCATAGAAATAACAGTTGATTAACTACCAGTTGTGGCGATGTTGAACGTGTGACTGTAAAAACATAATTCTGCTAATTTGATCAGATGTGATTTTTGTTGATCGCCTCCATATAACAAAGTGTTTACTCAAAGATATTCATAATTAAATTTTGTTAACAGATTTACTCGTTTTTGCGTTGTTCCAATGTTTCTATGAGGATGCAATGCATTTTCGGGAAAAGAGTTTTCGGGGAAGGAAAGGAAAGTTATGCAGTTTATTTTAATTAATTCCCTCGTGTATTTTTGTCTACAACGATTCCACATAGTTTTTTCCCGGACTGAGTTTTTACCTTCTTATTATTAGACCGCATGGCGAGGTATATGGACTTTACGTGAGCTTGTATGTGAATTCATGATAGCACTATTAACAGCAGTCTGTCCGATGGGCTCCTTTTTAAATACTGGCGTACTAAATTGTATCAAAAAAGAGAAAGGCAACGGATATGATTTTATTGTTTGAGATTTTTCGCAGTAATTTTAGTTTTAGAAGGATCTCTTGGAAATATAATAGAACATAAATTACCCCCGGTTTTTAAATCCAGCTTCCTTCTCCTGCGTCCCACTCGGCTTTGGCTTATTGTATATTTATTCAAAATTGTCGCATGCTATCTTTTCCCCTTGCGCGAAACTTTAATCCTGTGCCGAATTGTTGTAGACCACATTAAAAACATGTATATTCGAGTAGTAACACCTGACATAACTTTTTTGTAAATTTTTACGATGGCTAATGGGGAATGGGAATGTAAGGATATCGAAATTTTGTGTGTGAAATTTGGGTTATAGATAGATTTTATTTGCTTTATGTTTAGCAATTTATATGACGTGGATTTAAATTACCTAATTATTTTTTTAAGATTAACATAATAATTTTAGTTTTTATATGTAAGTATAAAGCCGAAAAAGTATCCAGCAGCCAAAAAAGAAGTGCACGAATGCTTGCAATGTATAAGCTGAAAAAAGGCCACTCATGACAGTGTTTGTTGGCTGACAGATTCTCCAAGCCTACTAAGTGATGTGAGTACTCTGAAACATTCGGAGATGTAAAGTTATTGTGAATTATTTCAGCAATCACAATCCCTTGATGAGAAGAATTGCATGTTTCGCGCAATTTCGGGTAAACCCTTTGTTGTCTTAAATGGTGTCCTATCTGAATTATATCAGCCACTACTGCCATCCTAGGATTTATGCCTAGACCATCTCATTTTTTTATTTCTATCACGATGAACCCGATACAACTTTAACAAGAACGTAACGCACGTTGAAGGGAGTAACAACAAAAAATTCGTTGAACATGAAGGGAGGAAGCTAGACAAGTGGGTTAAAGACGCTTTGCGTAGTCATGCAATGAGTTGTGTTCAAGCATTTGGGATTAACCAGAACAGCAAGTGCTTGCGTGAAAGGACGCAAAACAGACGAAATAGACAAGAACGGGAGACTTAAGTCTACGGCTAAATATTTTTTTTTATATTTAACAGTAAAAGAGAGTATACCTACTTCTTAAAAAGGTCAGGTAGAACAGTTTACCTTCACAATTTGTTAAGAAAGCTGTTCATTTATTACGTGTATTGTGGTTATCGTGATTATATTTCACCTTGTGCTTATATCATGCGATTAAAGGGTGGCAAGGGCGTATAATATTAGTCCAAGCCACAGAAAGGCCATCGAGACCATTTTCCATTACTTAAATTTGTCTTTTCCCTCTATTCTGCGTATTATTATCGTGGTTTGCCCCGTATCGAATTTAATATGGGATAGTTGAATTATCGCATTAATGGCAGCGCAGCTGCTGTCCTCCTCCAAGAGTGGAATAAAAACCATAGGTCTGCCGGAAATTTCAGTCGAAGCGCTATGTAGATATTTACAGTGTTATTTATTGACCTGGAATTTGAAGACATTTTTTCCCTTCTACCTTCGATAAAATATTTAATTTGTGTCTAATGTTGAGAAATATCTTGAGGATTTTCTATTCTTCCTCTCCTTATTTCGAAAATGGTTTTTAGTTTTCCATTGTTAACGTTTTCCGTAACGTCATAGTACCTGGTAGTTTTTTTATTGTACTCCATATTTTTTCCAGTTAATAAACCTCTTATAGCTGATAGTAGACCACTATTTATTTAATTTATTTCTAGATTTCTTTAATTTATTGAAAGATAATGTTCAGCATCCTTATGCAGCTGACATAAAGTTATTCAGTGATGCCAGAGTGACAATAGCGGATGTTCTTAAAGCGTGCTCACCTTATTTCCTTTAGCATAACTTCGTAAGTGACGCCAAAATGTAGTAATTGACTACATGTGTAGCCTATCTCATTTTTCAGTCACAATCCAGATATTGCTACAAGAGCAATAATTTCTAGTTTTGCGTTTTATTGCGAGCTATTGCGAATGTTTGCATTATAGAAATTGATGGAAAAAGGGCTTTTTATTTTTATAACAAATAGCACAGCACGGGAAATCAGCCTTAAAATTTTGAATTTGAAGCGTGCTTTTTCCTTACTAATGATGAAATTAAGTCCTCATTTTGAGCTGCACCTTAGTTTACCTTGATGCTTCTTATTTCCATATCTTTTCAAGCTATTCACTTCATTTTATCATAGTTAATATCATGTGTGGCGTAAATGTATTAAAACTTGCACTTGGGATGACAAAATTTTCTAGCCAAGATTGTCAGTACAGAAATAAACAACTAAACATTTCCAGTGCTTAATGTATCCTTATAAAACATAGTGTCTATTATTCTTATTTTAAATTTATGAAAATCATTCGCTTCCTTTTACGGGCTGAATATAATGAAATTATTATACTAATTAATGGCAGTAGAGTTGATAGTATATTCATAGAAGGGGGCAATCTAGGAATAGTCTTATCATTTATCATCGCTCTTTTCTCCACCCTCATTGGAATAATAAAATGACGTTTCTTGGGAGTTTATGTATGCAATGAGAAAGTTTATGTATCAATTGGCGGTGCTTTCAATACAGGTCTTCATTATTAAGTCAAAGCATTTTCTTTAGTATGTATGCCATTTGCTGCTGTACATGCCATGCGTTGATACAGTTCGTTCGTCGCTCGTACGTACATCGAGAATTGAATCTCTTCTATTGAATTTTTTATGGGTTGAATGCACGTGAAAACAGGTTAATCTCACCAGATAAATTTTTAAAAGTGACGACGTCCCGCATCACGTGAAGTGAAGGCAGCAGCCTTTTCTTATTCTTTGGAAAAATACAACCGAGAATAAACAATGAAAATAGTGCCTCAGTGCGAAGAACTTACCCACGATCGTGCGATAATCGCTTTTGTGCTCGCGGTAGAAATAAAACCACGTATTTTTCTGCAGCAAGCATCGATCTAGCTTGATCTTTGAGGAAGCTTCTTTTGCTGAGCGCTAAAGATACCTGACTCTGGGTTTTAAGGGACTAGACAAAGAAAACCGCAACGTGTGGAGTTTTTGAGGAAGTTTAAAGCTCGAATAGGTATTTTTCGGAGACATATGGAGTCATTGTAGACCCATGTATTAAAGACTAGACTAAGACTTGAGGAGGTTCTGGTTAAAATAGAAACGTGCCTCCAAATCCAAATATCTCGCCAAATAAACTCACGAGAATGTATAAACGTTCTTTCTTCCTTCTTCTTAAAACTTTAATCTCTATGCCATTATTTTGTGCCTTATTTTGACGTATTTACTTTCATTGGTTTTTATCGTTTTGGTCAATACAAACTTTTCTGAAGCGTTTCATTGGTAAAGGGGAAGAAAAGAACATGAGCAAGAAAGAACAAGGGTAAAGAAAAGGATAAATAATGGCAAACATTTTTAAGTTGTTCAAATCAAATTAGGTCTAAATTGAATTGAATGACTGAATACTCAGACCAAGGTGGGAGTGCAATATAGATGCGAAGGGGAGGAGCATTATAAGAAATTCCTCAAAAATATGGTTTACTTTGGAAATTAACTAAGGGTATTTGTTAGGGGGCTAAATTACAAGTTGGTCCCTATTTGTTTGGCACAGAATTGGAATAAAGTTCACGTGGAGTGAAATCAGTTGGTGCCATTGTGCCGTAGTCTTGGTAAGTAAGGTGAGGGTTTGGAATCAGTTCCGAATGAATTTAATAGAATTGCTTCCATTAGGTATTATTGTTACCTATATGTCATAAAATAGATTTTACACTGTATCTTCAGTTAAATACAATGCAGTTTTAAACGGGTTTAATTTATTTGATAATGAGTATTCCGCAGTTTAGAATGAATCCACGATTATTCAGTGGAGTGTTATGAAATGCCTAACTCAAATTGTTCTTTCCTTACCTCCAAGGTTTTAGGTTTGTGCGTCATTCCTTAGTAAATTTCCTAGTTGTTAATACCTAATCTTGGGTTATCCTAACAAAATAAGGTTACATAAAATAAAAGAATGAGTAAAATATGAAGGCTTATGCAATCTATTGCTCCGCAAACGTATTTCTTGCCTATCCCACAGCTCTTACGTAGTAACCATCTTTGTACATTCTACCGCGTATAAAACATACAGAGAAACGTTATCCTTTTTTTCACTCATCATAATTGCGCCCCACCGTTTTGATAATCATATTTGCATCACTCTGTTTCGTTTCAGTGATTCTTAGATATCCTTCCATCTGTTTCTATCTCAAGTCTTCCCAGGCGTTTTCTGGAACCTGTCTTAGTCCCGTCTCTAATGTTCCTCTCTCTTGTTGCAAATACCCCACCCCACCAATTAACGTCGAAAGGAAGCTTTCTTCGTGACAAATTATTAAGGAAAAAGGATCTCCTCGGTGTCTATATTTGGTAGCTGTTATTTTGAGTATTAATTCATCCAATAGTTAATTTTTAAGTGGTCTCAAAATGTCAAACTGTTGTTTCTGGACACTCTAAGTAACATCCCTAGTCTTCGCTTCTATTGTTTTCCCATTTGCTTTCATCATCTCTTTTCCATTGAAGAAGGTTCCTGCTACACTATGTCCCACTGCATTGTGACAAAGAGAAATATCACATTTTCTTTTTGTAGTTTAGTGAATATTACGTTCTTCTATGGCCTGATTCAGCTACTAAGAAGCTAAAGGAGATAATTCGTATGCACATATATCTACGAAATTTTCGTGAATCTTTTTTCCTGCTCAAGGAGCCGATTGAATAGCGACTTCTATCGAGTAACTAATTTCGTCATTAATAATTTGAGTAATTTGATTAATTATTCGACTAAGTTGTATTACTGTCTTCATTTGTTTTTCTTAAATCATTCCCTTCTTATGTCAGCTTATCACAGAAATTTTAGTTGTGTAATAAATTAAATAGTAATGTATGATTCAGAGGAGTGCTTTTTTAACTCTTGTTGTTTAAATCATAAATGTAAAAAAATGATGAAAAATGGGATTTTTTTAGTGTGATATAAGAGCTGTTTTGTGACACACTGTGAATTGAAGTAATATGGAAATTAGTCTCGTGACGTTACCTTTATAAATTGGTACCTATTGCTTGTCATTCTTCTGCCTGCTTTGTCCGGGAAAATCGCTGATTTGAGAAAGAGCCAGCGGGAGAACCGACATTCTAAAACAGAGAATTTGAATCAAAACCCTAGTTACCGTCTACTCCTGAATGTAAAAATGATCATGGAATTCCTTAGGCAATAAAATATATCTTTGCATATAACATATCACCGTTATTGGGCATTGGATTGAAATAAAGGGAAGGAAAGAGATGTAAAGTGAACCTGGGGAGAAAGGGTGTCTGGGGAATTCTGAGTTTTAAAATCGGCTCTTCCTATGGTAAATTACCCTTTGCAAATTGTGGATTATGAACATCCAACATATTTACTCCGACGCTTGTATTAAGAGCTAAGCACAATAGTAAGGGCAGAGATTAAAAATATTTTTTATGTTATATTAGAATTATTTCTGTCTCTTGGAAAAATACTTTTTACGCATAATATATTAATACACATTAAAAAAATGTCGGAGTTGGAAACGTCGGAAGAAGCTTTACTTTTTACAGTTGTTGTAGGTATAAATCTTTTTTAGAGACTACCTATGTAGTGAAAGCAATTCAGCAACAGAGGCTTTAAAAGTGTTCGTATTATATCACCAGTTCGGACTATATTTGAGTATTACCTAACGCTTATTAATGTACCTAACTTAATTTACACATTAGCCATTGACAGAGGAAGAAATAACATGGGTGAAAAATTATCTTCGCAAAAGTATCCCACTGAGACACTTAACAAAATGTGTTGAGGGTGATTTTATATGCAAATATTTAATGATTATATGGATTTCTTTGAATGATATTCAATAAGTAGCCTTAACAGAACTTTGGAAATCGAACAACCTGAATACAAGTAATTTTTTTAGGTTTTCGCGAGGTCGGTTTATACGCATCATTCAATTCTAGGCGTGGAATGCAGACATTATTCTGGGATAAGTTAAAAACCACTAACATTTGCTATTCCAGTGTTAATTTTGGGAAGTGTGATGAAACGTCCATGCTTGTAATGAATGGTGTAATTTCAGAAAACATACATTACTTGTACCTAGTGCAGGAAGGTGGGAACAAATCAGCAAAACCAGAAAACCTATATTTCGGCTTTCGTTGGAGGTTCCACCTCGTTCTTCTCTTGCGAGTGTGGGAGTACGTTAATAGACTCAAATTTGTTTTCCTATGACCATCATTTCTTTATAATTCACTCCTTCAACAACGGGCAACATATATCTGGATATTATCTATCCTTCTGACTTACGCCGTTCGTTTTTCTGACTTTAAAAAGGATATCATGATAGCATCTGTTTTCTGATGTAATTTCATCAAATTATGCATCTTGGCACTTACTGTGGTGTTCAAAACAGTCAATCATGGTCAACTGTGTTGTTCAAAACAGTCAATCATGGTCAATTTTAGGGTGTTTTGCTGGAAACAGTTTATATAATTTATTTTTCGAATCGAACCGAATTTTATCGTTATCATTACTTCAAATATTCTTTTACACTATACTACCTTGGTGATATTTTCAAGATTATCATCATTCTTTATGTTCTTCGCTTAGCCTTTCTTTGTCTTTGATTGTTTTCGCGTTCTCCATATCCTCACCTGTAAATTACAGATAGAAATTTACTTACCAGTGAACCTTCCAATTTTTTCTTTTCTGCTAACAAGTTTATTTGCGTATTTGCGCTTTTTCTGCACATTATGCATACTATGTATTTCATAACTTAATTGAACATTTCTATTGTTGGTTAAAAACATCGATAGGAAAGAAGGTTATCTTATTTTGAGAATATAATAGCTGCCGGCGTGTTTTCCCTGAAATTACTCATTGGAAATTTCAATCTTGAAGAAAACGTTTTACCCCTTTCGCGCCGAATGCCGGCTATAGCCGATGAGGTTTTTCCTACGCTAAAGAAAGATTGACAGCCATAGCCGACATGAAGTTTCCTACGTAAAAGAATAAATATCGGATATAGCCGACGAGGGGGAAGGGAATTGATAGCCGCCTTAGCAATAAACACAGGTATGCTGTTATCTCCTGAATCCCTGTTTGGCGAGACCTTAGGCCCTCTCCTCGGCAATTGGAAACCTCTCTTCGGCGCAGTGCGAGTCCCACTCACAGCATGTGTCCACGGTCGATAGCTTGTTTATGCAGAGGAATAGCGAAAGTAAAAATGTCTATATACTTCGGAAATTGAGACTCATAAGTACTTTCCTTATGTTAATATGTACATTTACAAGTTTTTAACCGAGCTGTACCGTTGATTTTAACGTAGTTCGTGTGTAATGGAAACTGCGAAAAAATTCTTAGTCTTTACGCTAAAGAACTATTAACGGTAGAATTTCCTTTAAATTCTGTAAAGGCTCTGTGAAACTTAAGTAATTCAATTAAGATTTAATATATCTTGAGAGCGCAGACACCATTCTGTTCATGTCATAAACTCATAGTTGACTGCGACTGCATGTCATAATGCGGAAAGGGGCAAAGATTTTCTCTGCTCATTGGCCGAGGAACAGGATTCGGGGCCCAGCTGAGTGCGGTCCCAAGTTGAGAAAACTTACATCTGAGCTATTCTTCGTCGATCGAGAGCTCACTACAGGGAGTGCACTACAGGGAGTGAAATTTTTAGAAAAATTGGTGAGGAGAGAAGCTTTTTCTTACGTGAGACGCCGGCGAAAAAGGTTAATCATGTCCTTTTAATTTGTTTTGGTATTTGTTTGCAGCAATTCCGCATGTAAACAATTGCCTCGGAAGGCAATCTAGGAGAATATTCTATTCTGGGCGTATATTGTAATTTGGTGTATCCTTGAATTATACCACCATATATTCGTTATTGTAATACGTTTGCATAATTAACAGGATGTTACCCAGTGTAACTGAATGGTAGAGTGTGACACCGTTTCAAGATATGAATTACCTCACAATTTTCCTTTGTGAGGAGCCATGTACAATTGTACACTGTACATGATAAGCTATAAAATTTCGTTTTTATTTTTTACTGATAACATTTTTGCTATACAAGGATCTTCCACAAAATTTGTAGGTGTATGGATTCAATTAAATCATCTTATTGGCTATTTTGCGTTGGTGATATTTCAGGATTCCATCTTAAAATGCAGTATTCCACCGTTCCTACGTATTGATCTCTTTTTAAAGCATCCCCGAATTAACTGTGTGTCACTTCTCTCAAAATTTTCAATTGGTGTCCCCATTAACTCTTTTGTTTTTCGCTGTATGAATTGGTCATACCGGTAGATCATTTTCTACAAATACGTGCTCGATTATCTGTCTTCACCTCCTTAACTCACTTAGCTTGAGGCTATAAAACTTACCTCCGTAATTCCAACTGGGTTCGTCTCTCCATTGTTCCCCCTCTTCTTCCCCTCACATTTTTTCCTTTCCTCCCCCTATTGTAACATGTTAACAGGGTCATTCCGGTCAATACCTTCCTCTGAAAGCTTCTTTGAACTGCTGTTACTCTTCATGTATAACCAAATTCTCCTTTCTACCATATCACCTTCTCATCCTTCTGCGATCAGTCCCATTTTACCCTTGAAATGTTTTTCCACGACCCTTATCTTATGGGCCAGAAAGGCCCACGGTACTAATTGAATTTAAAGAAAATGGAAATTGTTTTTCCACACTGATTTTTTTTTGTCTCTCACTGTAAATATATTATAGCTTAAATATACTCATATAATCAGAAATAATTGTACTTCCTCCACTGAAAACAGCTATTCGACAGAACCTTAGGGAGAAACCTGGGGTAGTAGGTGGTTGAATAGTAAGACGCGGCAGAAATATTTTATGGAAATTCAATCAATAAGAAAATGGGAAAATGTCATAACACAACTGCAACATTTTCTCTTTATATTGTGCTTCGGTTCAGTCACTAAGCATTGTCGTTGACTTTTAATTTATAATTCAAGACACCCTAAAATTGGGTTCTCTCAAAGCCCACATTTGAAAAACACTTGGTGTTCCGCTTTAGATGCTATAAGATCTTTAAATTTGACTTACGTAGGCGTAGACTTTAACTGTTTAACTGCATTTCAGTAGAAATTAAAATAACACGTTCAGGACACACATCTGAAATAGTTTACACTACTGAAACGGTTGAAACTTATGTTGGTATTATTATTATTAACGCTTCAAGGAATTCGTATTGGTTAGGGTTTTTCTGTGCTCCCCAGGTTTTGATGAGACTCTCCTTGGTATTTCAGGTTTGAGGAGGAGAAGCATTTTCGGGAATATTCAATGCTCCTCAAAACGATGAATATGTATTTGATCGAACGATGAGAAGAATGTATATCATAACTAGATGTGAAAGAAAATGGAGTCGAAAACTGTAATTCGAAAGATTCTTCAGGATGGTACCAAATCTGTTTGCATCGGTTTTTTAACGTTGAGTGGACTTGAAATATATAAATGTTCTCTAGGGTAAGTTGACCGTAGTATTGATATAGAATATCCGTAATTGAGAATTGCAAACACCTCTTCAGCATAATACCGTGAAAAGGCGTATTCCTTCACCCGTACCTTCGACCTTAGGATGCATCGGAGTGACATTCTGTACAAATTTCTGAATAAAAAATGTGGTCTACAGGTGCGAGCATGCATGAATAAATGAACAAAAGTCCATCAGATGCCAATGTTGATGCCGGTTAAGGTGTACCAAAATTGCGCAGGTGAGGTACGGTGATGAGGTAGGAGATAGTAATATAGGACAAGTTCAGGACAGTGCTTTTATAGGGAACGGATAAGTGAAAGCAGTTCCATTTTTAGTGGCGAGGGGGTAGCAGAGGGAAGCATTTGATTTAGGAAGGCCATTCTGCGGTTTTACAAAACATTAAACCGAATGGAGTTGTTCCAAGAGTGTGGATTTAAGAGGGGGTAAAGAGGAGGTCAAAGAAGTAGGGCAAGGGCGAGCGGAGGATGGGGAGAGTTTGGAAGATCCGGAAAGAGAAATATGGTATGTGGGAGAGAATACCGGTACGTTGGTGGAAGCGTGGGCTTTGTTGGATAGAGATGGAAATTATGAAATTTTCGGCAAAATATAAGTGAAACCTTAGGAAATGTGGAGGTGTTCTGCGTGGAAGAGTGTTATGATGTAAGTGGATGAAGGGGAAGCAAGTAAAATTGAACATGATGGTGACTCAACGAAGAAAGTACTCCCAGTTTTTTTACTGGTTGGGTGATACACGCTGGTGCGAATTAAGTCATCAAGGGGAAAGTTTCGGAGCAACCCTTTCTTTGGCATTCATCCAGATGAGATACTCTACTTTAAACGGAGGGCGGAAATGATGGTGAATGCTGGAGGTCGCCGCTTGACCCCTACCCTCCTAACCTACCGTGATGCAAATAAAGAAAAGGAAACACTCTTCTCAGCAATTTTAGTATAGTGGGTGTACACTTGGTTGCCAAACGTTTTCAGCGCATTTTAGCGGGCCTCTCTGTTATTAATCGCTCCTCTACTAATGCGTTACTCGGGAAAACTGAAATACGTTCACAATGTGTTTATTTCCTTGAAACGGTGGATAAATGGTTGGTTTAATTATTCTTCATTCTAAGGAACTGATGCGGTGACAAGTGGTTGGCTAAATAGAAAAATGTTTCTTGTAATGACCCAAAATACGTAGCAGAGGTTATAAATGTTTGAATCTTAACCTTTTTATGTATGCACCTATTTGATATCCATACTCCCGATTGTTTCTACATATTGTCATCGTGTCGTTCCTTGCTGCGAGGCAGGTACTATGTACCGCCACAGTTTGTGTCATCTCCTGTTCTAGGCCTGTTCATTTACCTTTTGAGGATCTTCTCTCCTGATCTCATGTAAAAACTTTAGTCTACTCTTTCCATTTCTCTTTTGCGAAACTACTGTGCCTTATATGGTTAATTTTTTTATTCCTTACCCATAGCCAAAGCAGGTTTTTTCCTAAAAGGGACTGGGTTTTATATCCTCTCAAATACTTTTAAGCACATCCTCATCCTTTACTTTGTCTATTAATCTTGTTTCCCTCAGTTTCCTTCATCACCAAATCTCAGAAGTCTCTTTTCTTCTGCCACTCTCTTTCTCAAGGTCTAACCGTCAGTTAATATTCCCGTCTAAACGGTGTCTTATGTCTCGTACATGTCTCTGTACATCTTAACCTTTTTCCAATATTTTAACAGTGTGTAGGCTTAAACATAACGATTCAGGGTTTAAAAGACGTTAACGGAATATTACGACTGCAACCTGCATTAAAAATTGGAAAATTAATCTATTCAGTCTGACTCATATTTTTCCATAGTATTTATATGCCATCACTTGTACCAAGAAATGAACTCTGATATTTTGGTTCGATAGAGGTAGAGTGTATTAGGAGCATGGTATTCACCACTACACATAAGGGAAGGGATGAAAGAAGCCAGTCAGTGTATTATTTTTTATTTTTGCACTGTGGCTGGATGACCATGTATTCCGAATGGCGTGGATAAGAATATGCCCTGATGCATGCTGCGAACGATTCTTTGTTGTAGGTATGCCTTCTATAAAGTGAGACAGAAGTGTCATGAGACTCTAAATATCGATAGAAGTAATTACAGTTGGTGAGAATTGACAGCGGAAAACCAGACGTGTCTTTCCGGATGCCAGATACGTTCAGCGCAAGAATTCTCGTAAGCCTTATATTCTGATATTTAATGTTTTATTCAATTAAGAAAATGTTCATGTCTTGGATGATATTCCTGAAGGCATATGTGACTATAGTATGAAACCAGTGAAGTTAAATAAAACTTGTAGTTTGGTGGTCACTCATTGCTGCAACCATTTAGTTCAATTTTCCTATCTTTGGCCGTAGATTGACATTGAGTACGATGGGGAAAGAAATACATATTTTGCGTTTACTTTAAAATACAAATTTTATTTGTATTCAAAAGAATTTGCAATAGATTATCAACATATTTCCATAAATCAGTAAATTCCTGTGGTCTACCTTCAAAGGCTTGATTATATATTGCTACTCCACGGAAGTTCACCACCGAAATGATTATGTCACTCTGAAACTTGATTTTATGTATTGCTATGTTATGTTTTTGTAAGAGGACTATATAATAGAACGTATAAACTAGTTGGTTGAAAAAATGTCACAATGTTTTCAGCCTGTGCCCTAGAAATGACTACGAACGCAATAATTGGAATTAAGGTAATGAATCAACGGCTTCAATTATGGTTCCATTTTCCTTGTAAATTGCTTTCCATTACAATTTTAAATGTTCCATCGGTTTATATTTTTATGGAAATTATAATTAACCATTAGTAAACATAATAGGGGATGAATTTGCGGATTATGCGTGGAAATGCGGGTTAATTCCTTCGGCCAATTAATTAGCCCAAATGTGGTCATTTATTCAGCTTACTTTGACTATTTGACCAGGTTTTATATCGAGATTAATTTATCATCCTAAAATGTTGATAGTTTTATTTTTAACAGATGCCTAAATTTCAAACATAATTTTTGTAAAATATTTTATCCTACCGTGATTAGAGGAGTAACATTTAAAAAAAGATATATGATAGAAAATATTCTATAAATATTCGTATTTAATGCAGCTGCATTTCATTCTAAGAGTAACTCTTTAGTCATGGATTGTTTTAAGGTAAATTCGTGTGGTCAGTTAATAGATCCTCCATCCTTTCTCGTTTATAGCTGTGATTATTAGAGTTGTGTTCATTTGATAATGAATTTTGAAAAATTTTCTTATGCTACTTCTAGATGAATGAAATAATTTCCACACGATTTAAATCATGTGGAGATACTCATTGTTTTCTTTCTTTCTTCTGTGAACTTCCGGAATGTACAACCTGCAACCCTTCACCTCTTCTAGATGTTGGAATACTAAGACATAATCTTTGTGGTTTTCATCTGTTTAGACAGTATGGTTTTCATCAAGCGTTAACTCATAGTAAAACTTCAGTAATTGTACTGTCCACTTAAATTTTAATGTAAATAATACACAACTCGTGTTTCAACGTTCCTTTTGGGGCGTCATCATCAGGTCTCTGATCTGATGAAGTCATCAGACCTGATAATGACGCCCTAAGGAACGTTGAAACACGTGTTGTGTATTATTTACATTAAAATGTAAGTGGACAGTACAATTACTGAAGTTTTACTAAAATGCTGTTCCACCAAATATCGCCCGACACAGTCGAATTTATTCGTTAACTCATAAATGTAAAAAAATACGTCATATAAGTTAAGTGTTTAATTTTTTTTCCTATTTAACGACGGAAGGTGAAGAAGTGGGATGTATTTTTAAATGATGAGTTCCTATTGAACATGGCAACACTGAATGAATCTAGAGAGCCATGAAAATGCTCCGGAGTGAATACGCCGTTCTCTAGTTCGGATGCTTGAAAACACTTTCCTGCATGTGAAACTTTACGAAAGTACCAAAAGGGTATCTAGGTAGCCCATTTTTTTGCAGCAGTTTTAGAAAAATATGCGGCAATAAATACGGTAATGTAATTTTCACCATAGACTGAAGGCCCAAGAAGTGAAAAATTAACCCAGATTCACCTCATACCTTTACGTTAAAAAATTATAATAAATAGGATTTTTTTGGAATGTCGCGCTTCTCATTACGAATAAAACGCTGATTTAATTCCATATAGCTCTTTAAAAATTGATTAAAAAAATTATATTTCCTAAGATAGTCTATTAACTATTTGTAGAATGATAACGCGCGGTCAAGTTTTTAAATACCATTAAATACAATAAATACACTTAAAGAACGGCATTATATATTTTGTGAATCCCTTAAACCTTTGGAGATATGACCGCTTGTGAATCTCTTAAGAATGTGATATGCGATATCCGCAAGAGTACAGGTAACTAATTAAAGAAAAGTTAGTGTATTTTCATGAATCAAGATTAATGCTCTCGCAGTGCTTTATTTTTACAAAAGTGGTGATTGTGAGTTTAATTACTATTTATTGATAATGGTGATGCAAAAGTGGTATTCTTTTACCTCCTTAGATTTCTTAGCAAATCAAGTCAACTCTTTATAGATGGCCCGGGGCTATTTCTAATTAGCGTGCTCCCTTATGTGGCAACTTAACATCAGAATCGTGTAACGTTCACCTCTATGATTTTACTGACACTAATTTAGAAGAAAGAAATTTGTAATGAGTAGCGATAACCTAAAAAGCCTAAAATATATATTGCAGGTTAATTAGCAATTAAGGGCGGAAACATTTCCAATCTATCTTGTTCCATTGATTGAAGCTGAAAGTGTACGTTGAAATTGAGGACTGAAGAGAATAAGAACAAGTTTCCCTCTTTACTCAAGTCCCTTACAATATTTAAGCTTTTGAAATTTCAGAAGTTGGGAAGTCATCCGTTTTTTTGCGTTATTTCATAAAGCGGGTTAGTTGGGCTGCTATGGGGAGTGTGTGAGAGTGCAAGAATAGATGGTTGTGACGAGATGGAAAGTCCTTGATAATTGGGAATAAACCCTGGAGGCCCTCCTCTGCGATTAGAATTGCATATAACCTTGTGTTCTCACGCTCCTAAGTGCAATCACTTAAGGTGCTGCTGTAGAATGGAAAATTATATGAACCAGTTGCAAGGTTGATGCAAAAATAATAATCCATCAGTCACTTTCACTACCACATGGAATGCGCCAGATTTCATATCATAGTCATATGTAAAAATGTAATGGTTTGTGTGTGTGTCTGTTTCTCAAATACGCAAAAAATCACTGAATGAGGTGAAATTTTCCATAAACATAGCTAATATACCTAATTAAAACATAGGCCTATTGCCACTACTTCAATATTAAGGTAATTTTTTAGATATTTTAAAATTTTCTTTTGGAATCATTGGGGAGAAGGGCATATTTTTGCTATGCAAATATTTATTTTTGCGCGGAAGATGGTTGTTTTAAGTAGAGGTGACTTTAATGTAAGACTTGAGACATTTAATGTTCACTTTAGAAAAATTGAATTAATTGAGATTTTTACTCACAAATTATTTTATTGGTAATATTTTCAGTGAACAACGAATGTGCCTAAGAGAAAAAAGAGTAGTATTTTCTGAAAGATCTTCTAAGGTAAGGGAAATGCCCTCTTTGTGGAAAAAGGAATCCCTAGAATGACGAGAACAATGATAACAGTTGGACACCATGAGAAATGACTTTCAGCGTGCTTCAGAAGCTTCGTGGGAGCGGCAGGAGCAATATTGAAAAAGGTAAGTACTTATGTCATGATTATTACATTTTCTTTATTTAAATTAAAAATACGAATGTGGCACCGGAAAAAAATCTCGCTCAAACTCACTTAGTGAAAAGATACTCGAAGTTTATTGAAATCTTTACCGCGTCCCCTCGTGAACCTTAAATATGTTATTAGTTTTTCTGTTTAAAAAATAAACAATATCAGTATAGTTGCTTACTAGTATGCATTAAGTGACAGAACGAGCAATTTCCACTTAATAAAAAAACTAAGATAAGAAATGAGAAGTCAGATTCTTCTCCGTTTGAATAGAACTACTATATTATTTCTTACTTGTATCTCTTTTTTCTAGTTCTAGTAATTTCTGTTAGAACTTCATAAAAATTAAAAGACTTGCTTGGCAAAAAAATGTCATCTTCGCAGCTACGGAAATGCTATACTATATTATTTTATTTTAAAATCAGCCCTGTATAAAAACATCTCCTAAAGTTAGTCATATTTAGTAGAGGTTTTAAATTTTAGGTGTTGAATATTTTAAAACTCTCCTCGTGTAAAAATGTCCCAAAACTTATTTTAATACAAAGAGTTCCACTCACTGCCAGGATTAGACTGTGCCAACGCACCTACCACATGGCAATACCCTTGCACATGCTTGTACCTACGTGTGTCAATCCGATTGTGGGGAAATAGTCCGATTTAAATGAGGAGTGTGCTCGGGGTCTAAAAGTTTTATAAATGTAGTTTCCCTGTCACAGGGCACGCCGAGTCCTGCGCGCATTTGCTTCATCCAAGGCCACTAATCTCTCGGTCGTCCACCCTATCTCCACCCGTTCATCTTTACATTCCTCTCTCTCTCTGTACCCCTTATCTTCCTTTCCCATCCACATTCTCCATTCGCCAATCCGTCCTTCGCCGTTCTTGGTTTCGGGTCCCTTGTCATTCCAATCACCCCCTGGGAAGTGCTGCTCTCACACTGGCGAGATTGGATACCAAGGGGGTCGATGGCGACAATGTAGTTTCGCGGACCGAGTAATAGGGCAAAGATCCACTCCGACACCCCATTCACCCTACAACCCTTCCCGTTTTCACTCCTCACTCAATTCAGGTCAAAGGCACATGCGCTTTCATTTTCTCACTTCCTATTTTGCTCTTGTTCTCTGTGCTCTCCCCTTTTCCCCTTGTATATTTTTGTCTCTTGTCCCATCCATGTTCTTCTCAATCTCATATCCTCTTTCCGTCCCCTGAATCAGATCCAATACATTACCATCCGGTCTGTCAACTACATAACACTTTCCTGTCCTCATTCCCTGTGCTTTCATGTTCTTTTTCTGTCATCATTCATTTCATTGCCTTTTTCACAGAGCTGAATATTTCCAAGGCCAATTTTTTAAAATAGGAGTTGTAGGCCATGGGTAATTCCCTATCAGTTGGTCTATGACTCCTGCCATACTCGCATTTGGTTTCACATATCTCAATCGATATTATATAAGTATTTAGGTCCACCGGCAAATACTTTTGGAGATTGGGAGAGTAGTACAATATAGCTAAGTATCATTTGCTTTGAAATGAATTCTACGGAGATATTATGTTTCAAAGTTACCCAAATTACACACCCATCTTGCACGTGGTCATAACGTGAGGTCATACAAACGGCCATATTTCTAAAGGTAATCCGCCGTTGGACATAAAAATTTACAAAATTTCGCTTGAGACATGTGGAACTCAACATACAAAATTTCATCCAAATAGAAGATGGTCAAGATGATTTGTCAATAATAAGAACACTAGAAAGGGATGACAACCATTCTACTCCACCCACTACGCTTAGAAAGAAGTTACGAATGCGATAAGTGATTTTCTGTAAAGAATCTCAAACATGTTTGATAACCACTTCATTATTCAGATTGGAATCGAAAGTTTAAAATCAAAGCCAGTTTTCTCGGTCTATTGCAGAGAATGCATCACTTTTCTACAATTTCTACCCTGAAGGGAACCTCGTGTGTATGTATACGTGTACTCCATTATTCTACTATGATGATAATTTTAGGAATTTCTATATTAAACCTTGTTCCACAAATTAGAGTGGTAGTTTGTTTTGAAGTATCTAGCAGAATGGATAATCTCGTCTATGATGATTTTACCTCGACATGTCTGAGTGTAAAGTAATAACAGTGAGGTTAGTTATTCAACATAAAATGCTCAATGTTGTGAAAAGTTTTGAACCATTTCAGATTTTCATAAATTTGTTGCTTCACTCCCTTATTACTGCAGCATGGTGGACCTTGATGAAAGTTAACACTACCTATGTGGTTTACTATCGAATCATATTAATAGCTGGTAAGATATTATTATTCCATGGATAAATACACTTAATTTTATATGAAGATTTATATATTATTAAAAATACGAATAAACCAAAAGCTGGATTCGTTGCTCTCTTGATATGAAAAAAGATGTTTTTCTACGGAATAATGGTTTATGGCCTTCTATGTAAATTGAAGAGGAATAGTTTTGAAGAGGAACCAGAGGGCAACAGTTTTGGTCTTATTGCTTAGTAAAGTTTTGTTGCCGGAGAAAAAGTAGTTTTATAAATTGAACAGCCGGGTATTAATGTACTAAAGTTAAACACTTGAAAATCAGTAAAAGTAATTATAAAACTGTGAGTTGTAATTATTTTTTATTTGTTTGCTACTTAAGAGGAAGTCTCGCTAGTTAAGCCACTCCAACTGACTTATGAACTCGCCCTATGCCCTAGCTGCTTGTTAAAAATTATGAACATCTCACATTCCATATCACAAGACACCACATTTATTCTTAAAACATTTAAAGAATTTTATGTCCCTTCACTGTCTTATTTTTTTCTCGGCTCCTTTAATTAGGCTTACATTCACTCTCACTTTGAACGCTTTTCACTTAAAACACAGCACTGTGTTCAAAATTACCCTTCTTAATATTACTTACATACATTACATACCCAATGGGTAAAAGTTTCGCACAGGTAAACCTCACTTCCTTTCGCTGTGCACCAATACCTCCTTCTATACTGCAATGCTGGAGCTCAGTCTTCGGGATCCTCTCCAACACACCTTGTATTAAACTTCCAACGACGTGGATTCTCCACCATGCAATGACTAGGAGTAGATTCATTTCCTTCGCACTCATTAAACATAATTCCCCTATCCCGTCACTCGTGAAGACCTCCTCACGCGCAAGCTACCTTCCTCAGACCCCTTCTTTTTCACACTCCTTTATCCAGCTCCCTCGGTAGATGTACAATAATGATCTGTTCTGCAGTACCTGATAGGAGGAATTTACTCCAGCGCGACATTTATTCGCTGGTATTATTGTTCACCGATTTTCCCTTCGAGTATTCGCCCTTAAAATACCACGCGGTAAACTGAGGCGTCGGATTTGTTACGTTACAGAGTCATAAGGTATGAAAATTTCCTTTTTGTTGAACGCTCTGTTTTGCTCATGTTTGACGTCAATGTTACGCATGTGCCGCAGCACTGAAAGAAATAGGATTTTTTACTCTTTACGCCAATAAAACGTCCAAAGCGTTATATTTAAAAGCATTCTCCATTCATAGAATAAATGAAAGAACAATATTATCTAAGGAAGTATGTAAATGTTGTGAAAGTCCAATGAGCCGTCTCGAAGTTATTAAGGTCGTAAAACTCGAGTCTGCCCGGTTTTTGCACATATAGTAGGTTAAATTAATACTTTGTTGGGTGAGCGCCTTTCTTAGAAAATGTCTTTTTCTCTAGACATTTTATCAGACAAAATGGCAGACAGACCGCTGAAAAAATAACTAAGACATCTTTCTTTGATTAGGGTTTTAATCCCAAACTTCAAGCCAGGGAATCCTCACTATCATTAAAATGAAGCCAGTATTCGTTTTTCTCCGGAATGGAGAAAATAGTCGTTTCTAAATAGTAGTTTCCTTGGGCCTATTCTTGTCATTTACCTCGCGTAATGATTATATTTTCTTATTTAATCTATTATCATATCCATTTTGGGAAGATAATATTAAAGAACGAGAAGCATACCATCGGGAGTGGGGTCCCCAATACTTAAACTTCAATTAAGCTAGTTATCAAAACAAAATAAAAAAATTATTTATCAAACATAAGTTCCTCAAATTTCCCAAATTCCTACCACTATCCATTTACTACCACCGTGTCTTCCTTCCGCTCCTCTTGCTCTAAATTAATTCGATGCTGGCTGACACATAGCATTTGCAAATTTATACCTCTTTTTCTGTTAATTTTAGTCAGTGAACTGGCGTGTAAGTGCCGCGCGATCGCCTGTTGGAATTTGGTTTAAGATAATCATGAATATCTATAAAATTCAATGAATGTGACCTCATTGTGAAGAAAAACATCTAATTTTAATAACTCCATTTTTCTAATTATGCCAAAGTATCAGCAACTTACTTCAAAGCTTTCAAGTTACAAGGGTTGACCATCAAATTTTAATAATGACTCTACACCTTTTTTAAAAAAGCATTACTCCCCCTGGCTAGCTACATGTTTCTCCTAAAGGCGCATCTACAGAGGAAAACAAGTAGAAAACGTATTTTTCCGAATCCTGTTTTTAATCTCCTCGATTTTGTCCAATTTTCGTCTCTCGAGTGGGAACTTGATCCTAGGTAGTAGAAATAATATGTCAGGGGAAAAATCAAGTTATTATGGGGGATGATAAACTACTATCACACAATGTTTTTTGCAAACTCGCAAATAGTGGGGGTTGAATGTGCTATTCACCTACGCGCGAATGTCTGGTCTAATCCTTCGAACAATTCCTCAAAACTATTCAATGATGAAAAAGATTGAACGTTTGACGTTGTTGGAAGAATTTGTGGTGAACAAGCCCCTGTCGTGATTCTCAGAGAACTTTCCACAGTGATGACTGGGCTTTGGCGTCCACGTCATACTCGAAAACCCATATTTTGTCACCTGTTATAATGGTGCGAAGGAATATCATCATTGTTTGCTCTCTCCAGAAACTCCTGGCAGATTTCAATCCGACGTTATTTTAGCTCCTCCATTATGAACCGGAACTTAATACAAAATCACCGAACCCCCAAAAATACTTATACAAAAGCAACTGTAGCTCCAAAACAAGGTGACGTAACTGCAATCCAAAAAGGAAGTTACCCAAGAGATCTTATTCTTCCAAACATAAATGTCTACAACCATTACGACACTGTAAACTATCCTTAAATGAATGCGAGGGTTACGAATGGCGGCATTATGGAGTACATTCCAAACGAATCGTTGTATATACTTCCGTTGTCGCAGGCGTGACGCCACGGTATAGCTTTGGAATTCAACATAAATTTACTGCGCACACGAAATTGGTTTCGATGTTACATACACATTTACAGGTGACATAAGTATATATAACCATCAAGATGGGGGAAGGGGTAGTTTCTGAGGGTCTACGACATTTTTGCGTGGCCACCTTGGCGCGGCCGTCTTAGCGCGAGACATGTTGGCGCAGGCACACTTTGGCGCGGGACATTTTGGCGCGAGAACGGGTGGATTTTAGGTCTGACGCTAAGATGAAGTAGCAAATTCTGAACATTTAAACTTAAAAGCTTAAGCTTTTCAGTGTTTAAACATGAGCAATCCGTTTTTACGCGCCAAAACCGCGACTGTTTGCAAATAAAAATAAGTAAAAGAACAGTGAATGCGACAAAATTATTTTAAACTCATATACGTAACTCCAACGTAGATATAAACAAGATTTTCGCTACATTTTACTGCATTAAAATTCTTTGACCCGTTTAGAAGATAGAGCCCCTCAAAATCTAGACTTCGGTGTCTAGACGTTTTCTACAGCTGACGTCTAACGACGATTTCCATTCCATTTCCTTTAACAGGATCGATACTCTAGTAGACTTTTCGCAACATCTCATGGGAAAATAGCTTCTCGTCAAAGCCTGCAATCCAATTCTGATATTTTATTTGGCGCGCGTTTCATGTTTATTTACGCGTTCTGTAAAAATGTACCTAATGATGACGCACCTAGGTTGTGTGTGCAATGAATGTGTGTGGAATAAAAAAGTTAAAATTCTGACGTAGGCTTTCGCGGTGTTTCATGATGAAATAATTTTAGATGGTTTCCGGTGTTCCACCGCGTTTTTTGTCTTCAAATGACGACAGTTCGTCCTCGTACCAGAGGACATCTTCAGGTCAAAGTTCTCCTGCAATTCTTCGACCTGAAGTTGTCCTCTGGAACGAGGACAAAACTGTCGTCATTTGAAGACAAAAACGCGGTGGAACACCGGAAACCATCCAAAAGTATTTCATCAATAACAAAGTTATTCTTCTCATTTAGAAAAATAATCTATATTTCGTCTTTTATTCTTAAGTCAGTAAACAAAAGAGGTCCACTTATTGGCTCCATTTTTGGTAGTAGGGAATGTGAGGAGGGACTTAATAGTTTTCATAAACGAAAAAGGAAAGTCTGGAGAGGAAGTGTCATTGGTGGGTGGTTTAAGAGCGGCGTCGAGACATAGGATTTTCCTAAGGCACCAACTTTCCATCGGCTCGGGTTGAACTAAAAAATAACGATCTTTTCTTGAGTAGCCATTTTTATCGGTGTAGGCGATGCATTTTACAAGCGTAGCCCATGGACCTCCCCGTTGTTCTCCTTTGCATGTCCATATCCTTTGCCCGGAGGAAGATGGGTGACATTTAGGGTCTCTCGATGGGGCCACAATGCGGAAAATCTCTCCTCATCCTAGCTTGTACGTGCGGCCCGCAGTTGAAATAGTCAATGGGGTTTTTGGTTTGATCTCGCGTATGCAAGAAAAATAGAAGCCGTTTTCCAAGGGATTTGATATGGCTGAGCGCCCCTGGGAGACACTCGAGGAGAAAGATTTGATGCATGGATTTTCCTTGTAAATGTAACTGTGTGTGGTTGGTATGTATTATCATTACAAAATAAATGTATTACTTACCCCATTACCTTTAAAGAATGATTGGAGAAGACCTTTGTTTGTGAAGGTGTTTTCTGCCGATGACGGGAAATAAATTAGTCAAGTTAGAGCCGATAGAGTTAGATAAGTATATTTAGTGAATTACGGGGAACACAGTTTTTGCGTCATTAATATATATATATATACATTAATTGCAATGCCTTTTACAACTGCTTAACTATAAAATGAAATTTAAATGTTGTACATGGTGAAAAACTCGCTTAAAATAAATGACCCGCGCGTGTCCTCAAGGAGTTAGCGCCACAGATCGCACCGTTCTTAGACATAATATTCAAGAAGTCATTGTCTGAAGGAAAGATACCAATAGACTGGAAAATTGCAAACGTTACACCGATATTCAAAAAGGGAAACAGACACGACCCAGGGAACTATCGACCGATTTCATTAACGTCGATTACAGGGAAGATACTCGAACATATCGTCGTTAGGAATATCATGACGTTCCTGGACAGTCGTAACTTACTTCATGGCTGTCAGCACGGCTTTCGGAAAGGTAGATCGTGTGAAACAGAGCTCGCGCTCATTCTTCATGACGTTCTCAAATCTGGTGAATCGAAAACACAAGTGGACGCATTATTCCTAGATGTTAAGAAAGCTTTCGACACGGTACCTCACGACAAACTTTTATACAAATTACAGTCATGCGGGCTGAACGAAATTAGTAAACTGGATACGCGACTTTCTGAGTGATCGTAAGCAAAAAGTAGTTCTTCACGGAATTAGCTCTGATGTAGTTAAAGTGACATCAGGTGTCCCACAAGGAAGCGTAATCGGCCTCCTTTTGTTCATTATATACATAAATGACCTATGCTCTCGAATTAGCAGTAAAATACGTTTATTTGCTGACGACGCTGTCATCTAGCGCGAAATTAGTGATCACTCTGACTTTGAAATTCTATCATCGGATTTAAACAACGTTCATGTGTGGAGCCAAGAGTGGGGACTCGAACTTAATCTGAGCAAATGCACGGTGGTATATAACTTGCGTAGGTCGTCCAACTATCCCCATGTAAATGCTGTGGAGGGTGTTAACATAAAGGCGACAGAAGAAGTAAAGTATCTAGGAGTTACGATAACCTCGAGCCTATCGTGGGGAACACATATAAGAAATATTTGTGGCAGAGCTCTGAAGAAGCTAGGATTCGTCAAGCGTATTGTGGGAAGATTTTCGGATGAAAAAGTAAAAGAGAGGTGCTATTTCGCACTCGTCCGGCCACACCTTGAATATGCAGCGAGCATATGGGATCCGGTGCAGAAAGACCTAATCCGGGAACTTAATAAAATACAAAGGAAAGCGGCGCGATTCGTCAAAAACTGCTACGGGCGTACAGACAGCGTTACACAGATGTTAAACGAATTAGGCTGGGAGCCGCTAGAGACTCGGAGTCTGCGCGCTAGGCTTAGATTACTTGAGCAATTAAGAATATATATCTTTAAGAGCGACACGGAGAACATATTAGAACCCCATTATATTTCCAGGTCCGACAGAAGCGATAAAGTAAGAGAGATATTTTTCCGAACGGATAGGTATGGGATTTCGTTTTTCCCCCGAACAATAAGGGACTTTAATAAATGCTAGGCGTAATTTCATTAGAGCGTTTCCTTATTATATGTAAACGGCTGGTGTCCTAACACCCCCCGCCACACGCCTATTGAGGCGGCTTGCGGGGTAGTGTGTAGATGTAGATGGAAATATCTTAAATGGTTTTGATGGCTCGAATCATTCAATTATCATGGATTACCCTTTTTGTTTTCAGTTTTCTGTTTTCCATCTTTCCATTTTCCTTCGCGAATTTTTCTGTTTTGCATCCCGGAGTCATCCGCGCGTTGATTTCTTGGAGAAAATGAGGTGATGCCAAAATGGGAGTTCCCTTGTATATTTCCCGCGAATCTCTTTACCTCCCCATACTGAAATATTTCCTGTTTCTGCCGCTTCCAATGACTGTTTTATTGGCTTTCGTTGCTTACAGCGAGCACTCTAGTACTTATAGTAAATGAAGGTTCATGCCTGGTTGGGTAGATTGCTTCTGAATTCCTCTTTTCCTATTTATCTCGTCATCCTTGAATATTTTTGCCAAGACAGCCCGCCAGAAATCCAGATTCCTTCACTTCGGTATTGCATTCGTCTTAGCATTGCGAGCAAATTTGTTGATAACTCACCATGTATTTTTTCTGCGTGTAACGCTATACCAATCAAAATACTGAGAGTAGATATTTCAGTGGATATTTATCTTATTAATGAGTAAATAAGTATCTGAAAACGCTAATATTTTACGCTTAAAAACTTCAGAGATGGCTTGTGGTTATTTCTTTTGGAGGCAAGTGATTTTATTCAATGGTTCGCGTATTTGATGGCACGTATTATTCTGGTACTTACGTAAACTAATGTGGTTATTACTACGTGAACTGTGAACTGAGCAAGGAATTCAGAAAATGTTTTCAGCAATGACACCTTAATAAAACTAAACTTCCATTTATATATTCCAGAAATACTTTCGGTTGTATTCCAACGTTGTTGAAGACATGATTTTCAAAATATTATCTCCTAATATTTCCTAAGTCCTATAACCTATAAGTCCTTATAAGTCCTAACTTTTGTTGAGAAAAATGTTTTCAAGAAATGTTAAACAGCAGAGAAATTCCGCGAAGGTCACTCGTTCTCCGTTCAGCTCTGGTAGAGGTGTCTTCTGCACATCTTATGTGGTCGTCAGTCCAAGATGCAGTAGGTTAAACACTGTTTTTAGTCGGAATCCATTTACGTTGACGTATAAGATATTAACTACAATTAATTTCCTTCACCTGGGTTTCTCTCACTCTTTCTGTTTTCGTATTATGGACCTTACTGGCCATGTGCTTACGGCCAGTCAGTTTTTTCTTCATTTCCATTCCTTCTGAGGATAAAGTGAAAAAAGGAGATACTACGTTTTTTATGCTCTCCTTTTATCATAAAACACTTGTGTGCCTTCTACGCTTGAAGCATTATTGGCATGCGTTTCATTTTCCATCGCCCACCATGCTTTTTGCCTCAAGTGTTTCCTTGACGCCCAGAAGTCGAGGTAAAAGTTTTCCTTAAAAAATGTGGAAAACTTGTTCGCCAGTGGAATGCGGTGTTTTGAGATCCCTAAGGAGTAAATCCTCACCCCTTAAAACATGAATGGCACCGAATTTCTTTCGTGGCCAAGTCCGGATTCTCTTGAAACTTGACCGGGGGTTTTTAACGTGATGGCGTGCCCACTAGCGTTTTTGCAATTGGAATCGCAAAAGCATCATGAGAACGATCGCTGGATGAAGTTTTCTATTTTAAATTTAGTGCTTTCAATTTTTTTACATTTGATGGCTATAATTCAAACGTTATTGCATTTATTCCTGCTGCCTTACTTAGTAATCGGTTTTGAAAATCCCTTAACGTTTAATACTGACCATGTGACGAGGTTCGGTTACGGGAAAGTTTCCTAGACAAGGGAATGCACGGAATGCATAGCGCTTAAGGATAGAATAAATTTCGCTATAAGCGTGGGTGTATTTTTTGCTAGAATATGATAATCCTCTCCTATATAACTTATTGTTCGAACTCCATTTGTTTGGCCCTCATCCTTTATCGTTTACATGGAAATAAATCATAAAAAATAAGGCATAAGTTTAAGAGACCGCTACACTCAAACTAATTTTTCCTTGCAACCAATTAGTTATAAATGATGTTTTTTTATAATTTGAATGATTGAAAAAAAATATTTTCAAGTTCATCTCATTACATATAAGTTTGGAAATCTTTTGATGAATCAGATTTTATTTGTTTAATTTAATCCATAGTTTGAGGTCGATGCACCAATATTGGCTGATTGGCTTCAATAATCAAATTTACGTAATAAATGTAACGTTATTATTAAATCTTTCAACATAAACCATTTTCAATCTGAAGGGTTTATGACGCCATATCTAAATTCACCCGTCTTCAGCTAAGATATTTAGTGATTAACTCTCATTGTGATAAAATAATGGACCAATTCTTCATTCTTATCATTTCCCTTCTTTTCCCTCCTTCATTCTTATCATTTCTCTTCTCAAGAGCCACATCTTATTGAACCGGCTGTTTGAGTTATATCTAACCGTCCTCTTCCATTGTTAAAATTTTACCCGACTCTTGTCACCAGCGATACTTGCTTGCCCGATGACATTGATAAAACAATCTGTACGTAATTTCTACTTGTAGATTCTTGTGGATTTTTCAGTTGATTGATTGAGTAAAAATGTTTACTTATGAATTAATTGTAAAAATAGTTAATATTGGATCCAAGAATGTGTTTAGTTAGCAACTTAAGTATCTTATCAGTTGTGCAATTTATTCGTTTTTCTACCGCAATGTTTTCACGTCTTCATCGTTTTTCCTTTGATATTTGGTTGCACCAGGGCCAAAAACTGTGCGTTGTGTTCTATTCAATGTAGCTAAACTATAGGCTAAAAACCTATTAATTGGGCTTAGGCTCCAACTTTGTTATATCCCATGAAAGGCTGTGGTATCAAGTGTTGTAGCTGTAGATGTGTAGAAGAGAAGATTTTGCGCACGACCGACCCTTCCGGCTAACTCCAGTTAACTAACTAACGTCAGTCAATTACTTCTATAAAAAATCGCATAGATCTCTAGATTCGTTTACAAAAATTAAACAGCCCTGATTTAATATTCATAATCCAGGAGTCAGAGATTGACCTGGCATTGAAAAATTACTGATCTGGCTTTAAAAATCTTGTAAACATCAAAGTGGCAAAAATAAATTGGCAAACGGTGAGTTAAACATCCGCACGTTATTATTGAAAATCTAATAGATTAGATGTGTTAATCTTTTGTTCCATCAAGACACTTACGAGTAAACCTTATTCGGCCGATACACTTTTCTGTTTTCCCGCTGCTCTTCATTTGTTATTTCTGAATACCTGAGGCCCGAATTTCTGAGGCCTGTAAACGTAAAATTAGGACACCCATAGCCGCGCAGGCTGTCAGAGTGTCATCGTTATGCTATTGGAACTCTCGATACGGGGAAAAATGTGGAATAAATTAATATACAATAACATTTTTTATAAATAAGGAGTTCCTGATAGATGTTTCTCTCGTTAATTATATTTTAGGTACGTGTGGGAGGTATATTTTTACTATGAGATAGGAGATATTCGTTGCGTGATTTCGGATTAGTGCAACCATTGGCTTTCGAGCTTATGGTATTAAAAACAAAAAAACAATAAATTGTGGTTACCCTTTATAATTTTTTTCACATTCGCGAAAATAATGCTTGTCTCGTGTCTATTTCCTCTTTAGAGTATCTCTATTATTTCTTTTGAATACTTTGAAGCATGTAATTTTCGCTTCCAATTTCATCCGCTTTCAATATTCACCTGTGTGTTTGGATCGTTTACCGTTGTTATAGTCATCAGCTCTTTTAATGGCTATTCTTTTAAACAGCTTTTTCTCTTCCATATATCTATTGTCCTTTGCCCAAAATACTAACTGTAACTGCTAATGTTAACTGCGCTATAAGTTCCGTGTTTTAGTTGGAGTTCATATTCGTTGAAATTCTAAATAAATTAGGTTTACGTTTTTAGGTTATATTTTAGGTTTATTTCAGTTGAAATAAATATGTATTTAATAAATGAATTATGAAATACCTCTACATTGGACGCAACTGAAAGAATTTGATTATTTTTTAAATTTAATGAAAATCCGATAAATGTACCTACGTCTTATTTTGGGGTTAAAAAGGAGGTTGTAAAAAGAAATTCATAGTAAACGTTTTTTGCTTATTAGGTAATTTTTGGCAATTCATGGTTGCCACTAACTACAAAGGTATTATCGTTTAGAGTGTGAAGTAGTCAATTTGAGACGGTACAAATCGATTTTACGAAACCGAAAAATAATCCTCTCAATTTTCCAGCTCCGATTTGAACACTCCGATGCTTTCGTATCCATCTTAAGTGTATCCAGACTATTGCATCTTGGAGAATAGCATTTAAACTTTTATTCTCGCTCAATCGGTTGGAACCTTAATTAAGTCGTTTTCTTCCCTTCTTCCTCCTTCCCTTAAGTTAACCCAACTCCCTTGCTTCAAGGTATTACGTCGGATATTGCACGCTATTCTCACGATAACTGTAGATACGGCTGAATGACTTCCACGAGATCGGATTAAGGTGGAAGCATTGTAGTAGAGGGAGAAGGAAAGAGATCAATGGAGAAATGGCTACCAGTGAGATCGTCAAAGACCAAAGGGCAAGTGGTTCTCTCATGAAAGACCCGAGAGGAAGTAGATGAAAAAAACCTTGAAGCTACTTACTTGGCGGAGGATGAGGCAAGAGCCATTTTCCCCTCGGCTACATTCCCCCGCAAAACCTTGCATCCCCTCCTAACTCCTTCACACGTGTTCGTAGTCATAGGAAACCGGATCAATGCCTATGGATACTCGAGTCCCACATCTTTTCTCTCCCTATAAGATGGCACCTCACTTTTTTGTGATCCGACTACGAATATGTTTCTTTCTTCATGTTTTCATTTCCTTTCTTCACCGTCTGGATAATTTTATTGATTTTGTAAACAAATTTTATGCTAGTCTCTCTTGTTTCCCATGTAATATTTCCGAACAAGAAAGAGCAGCCTACCAACAATAATGTTAGCTTCGTCTGCGTGCATGGACGCTTGTCATTAAGTTTCATGAATGATCCCATATTTAGGCCTTTAATGAGGGCTACCAATGTGCGAAATGTGTTTCCTCAGCGGCTGGCGTCCTTCCAAGTTTTACTTCTTTGAGTTCTTTTGAGTATTGTAATATTTATTACAGTTAAACCTGTATTTCGTATTTTATTTATGATTGAAGCCTCATACTCTATTTGTAAGGGCATAGTGCTATATTTTATACTATATTTAGTAACATAATTTAGGGCATACTATATTTTCTTATCTAGCGAAATTTTACTAAATTAAAAATTAATTTTCTCGTCGATGATTTATTGTAATTAGGTGCTTATGTAGCTACGCATGCCTGCCGCAAATACAGCGATGAAATACGTAGATATTTTCACAAGAAAAAATAGTCTGGGCCGGGTTTCGAACCATGGACCGTGATCCAAAGGTCCGTGGTTCAATTCTCGTCGCAATTTCTAAGTATTATAGGGCGGTAATTGTTATATTGAAACAAAAATTATCTTTTTTTACTAAGTGTGCCTCGTAGATGAATGTCAATTGAGTCGTTTTACTGTATAATAATCGTGTATCCAGATCCTAAATTTCCTTATTTAGTTTCAATATCGCTTTCTGGGAAATATTTTTAATGTTTGAATTTTCAGTTTCCCTCAAAAAGGAATTACTTTGAATTTATTTATATGCCTTAAATACTTGCGTACCTACTTTTGTGCTGATGACTCATATCCTATCTTCATATAATAATATCTTATTTTATCAAATGCATTGAAATCCAAAATTTCCTACTTTCGTTTGCTTTTGCCTGTCGTCTGTCTTCCCGTTTTGACTGCTAAATTTCAAAAAAGGCATTTTATGCCATTTATTTTTGCATATACTGAGTATTCTCCTCCTGATCAAAGGGTACGATGCTATTGTGGGAGCGTGTCTTGCCCTCCTAGAATTCCCTCTACATGTCTGCTCTTCCGGCTTTACACCTCCACCGCTTTCCACCCTCCCGCTTTATCGTTATTTTAGTAGAGCTTGCCGTGCTGTGGAGACCACGGGGTGTGGGTGGTAGTGACATAAGTTGAGTTATGGAAGAGCTGCTGAGAGGAGCCCACTGGGGCATGCAAAAGGACCGTGAGACCGACGAAGACGTTTATTAAGAGTGCGCAGTAAAAAGAAAGAAAACAACCTGGAACGAAATATTTTCGAAATATGTTTGCCCTTTACCTCCTTTAAAACACTCGCTGGAAGAAATTAACGTACGAGGGTTTACATTTTTCCTTTTACTTTCCTCTCTTGAATTCCCGCCTCATTAAGATCTTCCATTTATATTTCTGCGATACCAATGTATTCTAATATTAGCACTTATATTTCGGTTATCTCTAAACTCATTCCCCTTTTAGTTTTATTGATGTACTACTTATAATTCGTCGTCAGGAGTTGGCTTTAACAAACAGCTCAGAGGACGTTACTAATTTAGATGTAATCAGAGCCCTGAATTTGTTCAGATTCGATTTTAGTAAATTAACTCGCAGAGAAGAAATTGAAGAGCTTAGAGTTTTTCATTTGTAATGGCCTTACAGCCGATTCCGGTTTCCGTTTCTTTCATAAGGTTTCAGGCAAGCATCTATAAACAGTTCTGAGGAGTCAACTACGACATATTTTACAATCCAGATAGAATAAATAATCACTAGTCTTAAAATTATTATTATTATTGTGTTATACCAGTGTCATTTAACTCTTAGGTCATCTGTTTTGTGTTTAAAAGCTGCCTCGAAATTAGTTATTTCCATTTGGACTTGAAAGATTTTGGTGCCAGTGATTGAAGAGAGCTTATATGGTAGCCCGTTTATACATAGTTCTTTGTAGTTGACCTATTTCTACGTTACTTAAATCAAATGCCTTAAATTAACTGTATGTCATTGATTAAAGTGTGCGACTGACATAATATTAACTTCATTTTGACTACACGTCTTTTAAATATTGGTAGCAGAATACTAGTTGTGCTCTTGTTTTGGAACTTTAAACGCCGTGAAATCTGTATATTGGTCTCCCATATTTAAAATAACGTAAATGGAAAGTCTTTGAACAGTTGCAGGGGAAATAGTGAGAACAAATGTGTTTTCCTTTTTCTAATCTGCAGATATGTAAAATATACTTGAACTACATTTTTAGCTTAAACATCATCCATTGAATTTTGGTTTTCTTTTTCCGTATTGCAATAGAACATCAAGGACATTTTTTGTCTTCTGAGCGCCGAAAATGATAATATTCCGTTTTTTAAAGAAATGAGCCTAGGATTTTTTTATTCATACCATCCATTCGAAATACGGGAAGAAGTCTCTATACCTCCAATATGTATGCATAATATGCAATTGAAGTAAAGGGTTCTAGGGTTATGTGCACGAACTATCAGTTTCCACTTTTATTATAGAATCCTTACATGTCAAAAACTTCAATTTCTTTGAAAATATTATAATTTTCACTGTGACGGAGTCATAATACTATGCAAGAATAGATTCCCTGATCGCAAAAAATGCGGAAGTTGTTCTTTTTCATCATTCTCGCTTTAACCTCACACCAGTCCCACGCCACACAAAAAGTTTGAATGGAGGAGAACCCTTAAGGGAATTCAGGCGTTTATTGTTTCTCTCCATTCCAAGGCATTCAGGCAGCAAGCAGCAAAGGGGGGGACCAAGGTATGGCTTCCATGCCCTTTATCCCTCCGCGGGGTTATTCCCCTATTCTCCCCAGTTCCAACTGTCGCTCCAAACCACGGCACACTTTCCCGCTTATGCTTGTTCCGCACCCACCGCAGAAATCTCCAACGGCCTCCCATCAACGGAGTCCCACCAACTTACTCCTTATCCCGTTCCTGCTCTCCATTTCTCGGTTCCATGAATCCCACTTTTCCTCCACCCAGCGGCGTTATTTAAAAAAAAATGTCTCCCTTTCTCCTCTTCCAATCCGCCATAATGCTTTCATTTAAATCTCCATATTCCGGCTCTTCACGTTTTCCGTTTCTCTCTAGCTTTCTCCTTGCTCCAAGCCTCTGCCCTCTGGAGAAGCTCTTGTGCAAGCCCTCATTCTTCCGTGTATTTCATTTGGGCGCCCGCCGGATAATTTCACACAGGATAAAGTTAATTCGCGAAAAATAAAAAGTTAAAACCGCGAGATAAGAATGAAATAAGGTCATGGTTTTTCTTCTCTTTCAGATTCGCCATTATTTTCATCTCCGTTTCCTCTTTCTCACTTATGAATTAACTATTTTTCGTTTTTTTGTGCTGTTATGACGCCATGCGAAACTATTCTGGCGGCAACAGAATGTGGCGGGAAAAAGTTTCTCTGATTCAGTATGTCTTTTCTTTTTCTATCGTAACCTCCAACGATAGATGCCTCGTTATGTCATTTCCTCCCTATGAATTTCCCCACCTACCACTTCGATCGAATCAAGACAATCCCCATCGTTTTCTCTGAATCCGAGCTCCTTTTGCTAATATTTTTTATTGACCATTATGTGGACAGGTGGACACATATGACCACAAATAACCTGGATTAAATGAATGTTTCAAATACAACAACTATCTTTGGTTGGGAAATAACTTGTACACATTCGGTGCTTCAGGGAAAAGAATGAGAAGTATCGTTTTATTTTGGCATGCGTTTATATCGCACCGTATTAGTTATGAACTCGGCAGTAACGATACACAAATTCCTAGACAATTTCTTGCTTGGTCAGTATTAATAATACAAAAGTTTCTCTAGACGAGAAAAATAGCCCTTAAGCCATAAATGGTTCCTTTGATTGTCCTTAAATTGTCTTTAGGTGAAATTCATCGGATGATTTACTTTTGAAAATTTTCCTTAGGAAGTAGGTGTAGACAGTAACATTTTGCCTCCAAAACTTGGTATTCCGTCAAATCTGAATTGAAGGGCTCGGCGCTATAAGTGGAGTAAATGGTACGCTTAGCTATTGACTCAAATGACTTAGACGTTTTGATGTGGGTGTGGTTTTACTATTGAAGATATTCTCTGCCCAAAGATTATGATGCGTTTGATTTTTACTATGACTAAAGCCACCTATTGCAATGAAATTCTAAATATTTATGATACGCTCCTACGGTCTAAAATTCGGTTGAGGTACTGTGCTGCATAAATATTTGTATCCTTGCTCTTAGAGTCTAATCCTCGGTGTATGCCCTCTAGGTCATAAGCATTTCTAAGAAAATTGATGTTAACCTTGGACGATTCCTGTTTTGCAATGGGTTAGCAGGTCTGCAGAACTGAAAGCAAAAGAGCGAGGACGTCTTTAAAAAAGGAAGGAAAGGGTAAAAGGGGTTTCGATGATGCGTGTACAATACAGAAGAGATTGGAAGGGAAATGGGAAGAAGCGGAGTGAATGCGCAGAGGGCGGTGGCGGAATAGTGGGGTCGATTTCTTCAAGCCTGGGTGAAGAAGATATTAGATATTTCACTGTTGCCGCGGGGCGAATAGAAAAAGGAAATAAAGCGCCTTGCGGGGGGTGTAGGAAGTGAACCCGAAACACGAGAAATAAATAAGATAAACGAAAGGGAGAGAAATTTCACGAGGCGAGGAAAGCAAAGGGATTTTCGACGATTATCTCCTTGCGCATTGTCGTCTGAAAGAAAAGTCGTGGTTGGAACGTGAGAATTGAAAGTTTGAATGGAGAGGAGGAGAAATATATGAGAGAAGGATAGATAAATGTCACTTAGTGAAACGAATGGACAGCAAACTTTGATCCGAGCAGTGTATTGGAGAAATAAGAGGAAAAATAGAGGAACGGAATAAAGGAGTAGTGTTGAAAAGTTTGGTGTTAAAAATTAAGCATGATGTAAACAATTTGAAATTTTTTGTTGCTCTACATTATCCATCACTGTAAGAGATATTATATTGCCATTCAAGCATAAAATGCTTTTCTAGGACCTTTTTTTTAAACTAAATGTCATGTCTGTTGGCACTCATAGCCCATTTATTTTTACAAGAACGTATTAGTTTTTTTATTAAAGCGTTTAAAATGAGATATCGATACGCTTGAATAACACAGAAACACGCCGAAAGTATGCTTACAAAATAACTCGGACGTTTTGGCGGTTAAGACGTCATCAATCTTTAAGTTAAGAAACACGCGATCAAAAACTAGCTTAGTAAAAAAATACGAAAATAAGATCATGTTAGTTTTCCGGTAATGCTTTTCTTCTATACTTCTTTATATCATCTTCTGCATGCACAAGTTTTGTTTACTTAAATCTCTAAAAGTGACTCAGGTATGAATCTGAATGCCAAACAAACGTAATGGATCTCGGAAAGAAGCCCTAGTAATTCCTGCTGCTCTAATCTTATGATCTCTTCGAAATACAACGGCAATTTACCTAAAATAATTTCCTGACATATTGAACGTAAAGAGGATTGCTGAATAAAATTCCAGCATACTCAAATTCAAAGGCGAGCGTGTTTTCCTCCTTACCAAGAATAATTAAAACTTGGAATAACATTAATATGCACAATAAAACTTGAATGCAGCTCTTAACCATTGTCATTAGGATATTTGTAACTGTAACGAATAAGTTGATGTAAAAGCAATTATTTTTCCTTCAATGATTGATTTTTCGACATAGAAACGCCACACTCACATATCTACCTCTAAATGCCCTGGTTTTTGCGCCACACAGGTCACACTTAATACTAAATTATGCATTTATCTTTTCGTTTTATCATTACGCAGGGTTCAATTTATCAGTTTTCTCTAACTAATACTCTAATACGGACGCGATTCTCCTAAACTCCGTGCTACTACTTTCGCACAATGTCAATTAACTCGCACGTTTTCTAATAACAAGTTATTTATAACGGTAAAAAAATAGCAGCAATGAAGTTATGTCTATTTACACAAATATGGCCGACGAGCGTTATTTCTTATAAACTCATTGATTCGGCTAAGCAGCAACATACATTAAAACTGACAATTCACGCATTCTGGCTAGGCGAAGAAACAAAGTAATCTACTCATCCCATTCATTAATCTTTCATATGCTAATTAATTCAATCCGAAAACCATGAACCTCTTTGCACAGCTGTAGAATATACTTCGCTGGTTCACAGAAAAGTAATATTGGACAATATACAGTAAAACGTAATATTGGACAACACGACGAATGAGTAAACAGAACTTTAGTACTGTTGCTGTAAGAATACGTTTTAACGAACAGCGTCTGGGGCTGCTCCAAGTGAGCGTCATCCCGGACCCTATATCCTAATTACAGGAATAATAGTCACATTAAGATAAGGGCGGGGTGGAATATGTAACGGTAAGGCGAAGAAAATGTAACAGTTGGCATCCAATTGTAATAAAACCTTGGGGTTCCAAGCGTTGTTTGCTTACACGTGACCCAAGAAATGAGCAGGAAGTTAAGGAGGTGAGTAGGGCGCGCTGGGAGTGCGTGGTGTACGATTGTGAGAGGTGCACGTGTGTGATGTGCACTAAACGATGTTATATAATCTTGTGAAATGGTAATTAGTATTATATTTCCAAATAAATTCGACAGTGTCGGGCGATGTGTGGTGGAACAGCATTTTAAATAAAAACTACAGTAAATGTACTGCCCACTTAAATTTAATGTGAATTACACAACACGTGTTTCAACGCTCCTTAGGGCGTCATCATCAGGTCTGCACCGGGGTCTGCACCTAGGTGCAGACCTGATGATGACGCCCTAAGGAGCGTTGAAACACGTGTTGTGTAATTCACATTAAATTTAAGTGGATAGTACAATTACTGTAGTTTTTATTTAATTATATTTCCAGTTGTCGTTCTTGTGGTTCCTGATTGAGCACCAATGAACCACTAATATATAAATACTAAGTATGTTAATAACATTTTCAAACTGAAAACTGAGTTAATGTGATAAAAACAAAATGTTCAGGAAGCAGTAATATTCAGTTTAATTTCATTTGCAATATTCATGGTGTATAATTTTAGTATTATAACGGCGAATTACGAGTATTTATTTAGAGTAGTTTTCTGTAACATACTGTTTTTTTGTGAACTCTCAAACTAAATACGTATTCAATAGGCAAGGTCTTTCTTCCGTAAGGTTGAGCAGCGGATCAATAAAAAATATTAAGATGCTCACTGCGGTTCGTCAAACAACATTTTTTGTATTTTCCTTAAGATTGTTTTCAGCACTTACAGAGTTTTAAGAGCTTTATTTAGGGGATTCTTTATGGATTCATATGTGAGCTTAAGCCTTTAAACTCTTGCACCGATTTCCATTCAAACGTAATTCATTCGATCGTTTGAAAGACCGATAAAGAAGAACGAAATACGCAAATAAATTATGTTAATGGCCGCAAATGCGTTCATGATTCAACTTTATGGGCATTATAATTATTTTGAGATACAATGTTCATAATCGTAATTAAATTTAATCATATTGTTATTCAAAATGACTCTTCTTGATTTTTTCCGCTGGCAAACTATCCCGCTCACAACCGTCACTCACACTTGGAACTCCGTATTATGTGGAACTAAATCACGCGGTTATCGCGTTAAAAGTGGATAGTACGTTCGTATTATGTTATATATGAAGTATATTTTATAAAATGAGCAAAAAATGAGTTGCGGAAAAATTCTTCATGTAAGTATTATATTTATGCATAGTAGTTTAAAGCATCAGGAACGTTTGATTTCAAAACGTTCATAAATAAAATAATTAAATGACGAAAATTGAGGTGAAGTAAGTCATTCATTTATTCCTTTATAAGGTGGAAAATATGTGCAAAAATTTTACATGTGCATTTACCCTGTTGTGCTCAAGGTTACATTTAAGTAAAATATGGTTTTATTTTAACTTAAACTTTAATACTTATATTTAAAACTTTATGATTAAAAGATGTAATTGTGGAAAATGACACAGATTCACACACGGAAGATTGTTTACCTGGAAAAATTGTAAATGAGTGAAGGCTGATGGATCGTTGGTTGATAATAACGATAATCAGTCGAAATGAAAGGAAGAACTGCAGAAGTACGAACGTTTACTACTCGGATTATGAGTAATAAATCTTCTGAGGAATGATTCATAGGAGTGAGAGATCCTCTGTCATTTGCAATCAAAAGTAATGTTAACATAAGACCCTCATCAATAAGTTACTCATCTAGCGTTTTAATTGCATTTCATCCCCTCAAAGATGCATTATCCTTTTAGTGGTTTAATTGTCGCATTCTAAAAGCAATCTTGTTTAAGGTACGTGAAGAATAAATTGAGAAATTGGTTCATAAAATATTTGCACCTAGTATTTATTCAGGATTTGTGTGAGAAACTTCTTCTAAAACAGGAATAATTAAAGAATGAATGACATACAAAGTAAAAGATAATTCATAAAGCTTTTGTAAGGAAATAGGAAAATAAAGAACCGAAGGAATAGGTTTTATATATTGGGAGGACTTTCTTCTGGTAAAATGCGTTCGTCTTACTGTTTGCAGAAAAAGAGAGAAATGTACAGTAAAAATTCACAAGAAATTAAATTCCAGAGGACCTATTACTGGGCTTGAAATTCATAAATGCTTCTGCTTCTGTTTGATCAAACTGCGAGTAGCCATGGGAATAGGGCATTTAAGTCTTCACCCTTTTTTCAATTCTTGCCCAAGGAACATCGCGTGGGGTTCAATGTGGAGCTGCCGCATGAGAACAGCCCCCACCTCAAACCCTAAAATTAAAACTCGTATTCTAAAAGAAAGTAGTGTAACTGAAGAAGTAAAACGGGTTGAAAATATTTCTGTGGTGTCCAAAATCAATGCAAATGCATAGGTAGGTCGAGAACATAATTTTTTAAATTATTTGTATCTAATGCTGTAAATTAAAGCAGAATATGATTAAATTGATCTTATCGAAAATAAATTAATTAGATTATAAAGCAGTATCGGCTGATAAAAAATTTTCAGCCTAGTAATAAGTTCATGATAATAAACATTTTAGAGTGCTAAACCGTTGGCCTGTAGGAACCCACTGATTCATCCGTGCTGTGATCTAATCCACACGTATTTGCTTTCTCTTGTTCAAAAATCCCTGAAAATTTTCCAGGAAGGTGTATATTCAAAGGAAAGAATTTTTACTAGCTTTTCGATGGAAAAACAAAATGTATTCAATGTAGTGAGTTGTCCTGACTTTTAAATGTTTCCTGTCATGTCCACTAAGTGCACATTGTAAGTGCGGATGTGCCATTGAATTGTACCCTCAAATCCGTTTTTCTTAAAAAAATTCTTTCTGAGTTTGATTTGTTACATTTTATATTTCCCGTTAATTATTTATACCCTGGGATACCTTCGCTATCACACGATGTAAGCAGGGGCTTCCGATGCGCCCTTAATTGCTGCAGTGGTGACCGTTGTCATTTCCTCCAACGCTCTCTCCCACCTTAAACCCCACCGAAAACACACCACATGCATCCCCAGCCACTTTTCTCTCACGAGCACCCCCTTGCCACAACAATACCCCCTTATATGTTCCCCCCCCCCCACCGCCGACTTCACCCCATCATCCCCCGAGCGCGTATCGATCTTGGCCAAGAGCCTGTGATGGCCACGGACTCTCCACCCCCATGTATCCCCCCACCTCCCTCCCAGTCCTGGGCAGCGAGTTCCCCGCATTCCTCCGGGTCTCCCTGATCCATCTCCTCCTGCCTCCTCCATGTCCCTTTTATCTCCCAACCGTTCTATATTCCATCAACACCGCTCTTCCAAACGCCCGTTCCTCTTTCTCACTCCGCTGTAATTGGTAAAAAAATGTTTCCGTTCCACGCGATTCTTTCAAAAGTTTCTGTGTAAAACTTTTTTTGAAAAGCCATTTGCATATTTTTTATTTTGTAACTACTTCTAGAATGGAACAGCAATTTTTTTATCTCCTGTGAAATTTTTAAACTTACGTCACAGTTCTCAGAATATTCAGACAGCTGAATGGTAGAAGTATGGGTTTCATTGCAGAATGTCGACGTCAACATGAGGTTCATCCGTTTCTGGTTCATTACACTGCGTCAGGTGTTATGCTTATTTTACTGCGACATGATGCACGAAGCGTACTAGGAGAATATATTAAAAGAATATGATTGGTAATTTTACGAAATATATCGATTTTAATTGGAGTTAATATACCTATTGCTTAAAAATAAGCGCCCACTCAATTTAAAAATTGTTTATTTTTTCGCAATGGATTGGGGAATATTTTTCGGAACACACATTTCAAATCTCCACCTACCTTTTGTTACAAATATTGCTCTCTTATACATAGAAAATACACCTTTTCATTCATCCTACTTCCCATGTTGGCGTTGATCTTAAAATTTAAATCCTTCTCTCAAATAGAAAATTTCAGAACGCGGGGAGCTTGACAGCGTTTATACATAAATCAGAGTAATTGTGGCTCGGAACTCTTCACACGATATAAATGCTGTCTTTAATGATGGGCTTCCGAAGAGTCCTGATAGGCATCATGGCACTTCGAATTTTATCCCCCTAAAAAAGAGAATGGAGCAAATAAATATGAACTTTTCGTCTTCAAAATTTCTTGCTGAAGGATGTGAATGAATAGGGGCTTAGAACGTGGGTTAAATTCTCCAATTTCATTCCTAATTTATCGAAGAGTTCATGGGAAAACAGTCAATGATAGATTTATTGGTAGAAGAGTCTCAATATTTTTGGGGTAATCGGCCTAATTTTATGTGAGATTTATTGCCGTAATGAATGTTATAATTCCAATTTTACTCGGTGTCGTTACCACATGCAAGAGGTGTCAAAAACGCTGTTAGCATTATGGTTTTATTAGTTCTTTCCAGAAATATATAGTAGATGTAGGTCTTTCAAGTTTCTATCCGGGTTAGTTACTCCATGACCGACGCTTCGACGGCATATTCTCGTCTCGTCCTTTGGATGATGAGTAAAAATTGAAGGTTAAATCAATTAGCGTTTATTTTTTAATTATTGCTGACGTAAAATATATACGGATCATAATAATAGCAGTAACAATATACAAGTACAAACCCATGCTACAATGGTGCACCGTTCTAAGAAAAGCTCCACTATATAGTAAAGCTTGTCTTCTCTTAGGCGGTTTCATATAGATTTTATTCTTGTACTCGGGAACGGTATCGACACGGCATTCACCCCACTGGGGAAACCTGAAAAACCACCAGAAAGCCACCAAATCAGCTAAGTAAAAAAATGATTATGAATATATATGTAGATGAAGAAATATGTAGGAATAATATTTGTTAATCATAACCATGGATGAAGGGAAACGTTTAATACCTCACTGGGCTCTGAGTCAATGAGTTCGTGCCCTGCTTTGGATGCTCATGGGTTGTACTATCGTACTATGGGATTAGAAGAATTCTGTCTTCTTCCAGAACAAGGAGAATTCTGCCTGCAGTAAAAGAGTGGCAGGTAGTGGTAGGACGAAAGGCACTATTTGTGTGTGGAGAGAAACTCCATGTTCAACTACAAATGAATCCATATAGCTAAACTCACTAGCTTTTCCTCACCACTTATATAATCGGTAATTTATATTCAATTTACTTACAGGTATATGGTCAAAATAAAATGATCTTCCTCACTTATTTTTAAAAACTTTTCTCTGAACGACAAGTTTGCAATTCTACACGAATACCAGGAAACGCAGACTATAATTTCCAACAACGCACACATTAAAACAGCTTTCACAGACTTAAGGAAGAATGTATGTGCCGATCAAATTTCTCACTAGATATCGAACACTCAATCGCAATGCACCAACTGAGTCAGGCTTGGCCCAATATATCTTACATTTCAAGGTTACTGATGTCGTCACTTAGAGTCAAGGAAAACCTGTGACCCGGCTTCCGACCGCTGTGAGGCACCTTATCAATTGACCCTTCACCTCTGGACTTAGAATCTGAAGAATAGTTGTCCCACACGCGTATAGGTTATTCTAGTATACGCGTCCGGTTTCGTAACTCCTTCCACTTATAAGCCTCATTCACGTTTTCTCGCTCACATGTCGAGCGGAATGCAGACTATCTATGAACACGTGATCTATAATTACGACCAATGTGTAGAAAATTATGATCGTATATTCTATTTTTCATTCATTTCCTTCTCAAATTGTAGAAGATCCAATGGACTCATTGTGGTTAACATGATTCTTTATTTTCCCGAGGATGTTTGCCTTAGCCACTCAAATTTAATTGCTTCGTTTGCTGCATTGTGTTCGAAACGTCATGTCATGGCGTACTTCCCGAAAGAAAGACCCTTAACTAGTGAACTTCCTTGGTATCTAACCTCGTCCTTGGGACAGAAGACCTAGACCCAGAGGTGCAGCGAGTGTCACTGGTGCTACAACGACGCTATTTATTTATTTTACGTGCCGGATGATCAAGTGATCAGTCTAATGCTGGAAAAAATATGTATATAATGTCCAAAGCTTTCACAAGCGTGAACACTCAAAATGCTTCGTCACTAGGGTGACTGAAATGGAGGAACACATAAAAAGAGACACATGGGTTTTTAATATCGGTGGATCGCTACCACCTTTTTAACGAGAGGTGAAACAGGTAAGTGAATTCTAAGTACTCTGGGATGATTAGGTAACCTTGCATCCAGGTCGCAATCTGCCAAGACAAGACCGCGTGAGTCGTCAATGGATTTCTTAAAATCACCAGTAAATCTGTAAATTAACGGGTAAAACACTTTGCATGAGTGAAATCCATCATTAGGAATATCGTGGTACACCCTTTATAAACATCGGCTCTTGATTCCTCGGCCCTCCATGTGAACGCTATGTTCTTTGGCATTATTAATGCAAAATCTGTGGAAATATTTGGTGGAATCGACTCTATGAAAATTTTGTGATATTGTAGAAATCAAACGCTTTAAACGCTTGTATTGCTTGAAACGGTTTCTTTGAATTGATGTAGCTCGGAGCCAAGAAGTTAAAGTCATTTAGGGTCTCAATTATGGCGTTGCAATTTTTCTCTTTGAACGTACGATGCTAGTTTCCTTCCACTTGTTAAATTTTTATTCCGCATTCACCACCGATTTATGAGAGCTTTCTCATCCATGACTTGCTTACATAGAATATTCCAGTGAAGTCCAGTTTATTTTGGATCCCCTCCAATAAGAACTTCATAACCTGTTGAACCGAATTGCCCTTGTCATTTTCTTATTCCATCATCTGTCTATATTATTTTTGTCTTTATTCTCATATTTATCGAGGTTTCTTCTTGCATCTAATTACTTATTTCAGTATCTCCCTTTTCTTTTTCTGAGATGACAAGTAACTCAAATTTTATCTTCCCTGACTAATATAAAGGATCCCAATTTAGTTTTAGATTTCGTCCTTATCGCTTTCATTACTACTCTGTTCGCCGCATTCAACGCTTTCCTTCTTTCATTTATTTTGTTGCATGCAGAATTACTTTCTTGGATAATAGTAATAAATTTACAGCCGTGCTGCAGAAGCTTGGAGTTAAGATTAGGGTTACTTACTTAGCATTATTATGTTTGACTTTTTCAGTTATAAACGTCTTTTTAACGACGAGGTAGTCATAGCAGGGGAAATGGAAAGGGTATGTATCACCGTAATAGTTACGATGGCAACATGAGCGCTGCGCGTATACGATGAGGGTAGGAGGGCGGAACGGTGTCCCTGGCGGTCTTTCAGCTAGAGTCCTCAAAAAGACCTCAAACCAGATTGGCACTCTGTTTATGCCGTGTACTTGGTCCCCAATGGTCACTCTTTGTAGGCTCCTGTTTCACTTTTACGCCATGGCGTAAGGCCCTGATGGCACCGCGCCGCCTGCATGGGATGGCTCCTTAGTACACGAACATGAAAATACCTAAAATATATATAAGAATTAAACGATGTTTCGGGTGAAATGACCACAATAATGTATGATTGTTCCAAAGTATCATAACGTTGCGATATATCTATAATGTACTTGCTTTGACTCGATTAAGTCATGGTTTTAAGTTTGTCATATTACGTCTTGGGATTTTGCATAAAAGGTTTTAACGTTATGCATATTGAAATTTCTTTTCAATGATGAACTTCACTTTTACTCCTGTTGGCCACATCGTTGGTTGGTTTTCACGCTGTACGGTATAACGCCTTGACAACCGTAGATTATGTTGAAATTGTGTAAAAATATCTGCAGAGAGCATTTGGCTTATTTAAAAAAATACTTTAGAAAGCATACAAAATGCACACTTAAATTTCTGACGAGATTAATGCGTTAATAATTACTTATTTTTTAAACAGTCTCTCTGGAATGCATACCCATACCATTTAACAAGAAAAAGAGCCGTTATTTTTGGCCAGTAACTCGAAAAGGATGGTGGTAAGTGGCTGTTCCTTATATTAATTCGTGGTATTCGTCTGTAACTATGTATGTTTGCAGCGCTTGGGGTTGGTCCATTAATTTGAAGTAATCTCCGAAGATACCGGTCAGATCGAAGCGAGATTGATGTCGTTCAAAAGAGGAAAGATAGTTGCATTGCTTAGGGTTTTTTTTATTTTCGTTGACCGATCGAAAAGTGTGAAAATATAAGCATGAGAAAGGGTGTTTTCCTTATCTTTTAACGTGGGGAATGAGTTGCTATGCAAATGTGTTTACGTTGCTATGTAAATGTGTTTACGTTGTTGATAAATGGACAAAAGGTGCATTGGCGAAGTGGAAGATGTTGAAGAAAGTGGAATTAGTTTTTTTATAGCTTGAAGTAACGAAACAAACCATTATTATATAGATATTACAAATCCGTTTATTTATTAATATACTTTATTTTCAGAACTGCTATTCGTTCTAATGTTTTGCATGATGAACGTACGTCGGGAGGAAGAGATAACGTATCCTGTGAATCTCCACGAAAAAGAAGGAAAATGGAACGAATAAATCCAGAACAGGAATTTTCACAAAATATTCTTAATTTGAGCAACGTTGATAAGTCGGGTGACAGTGTTAAAATATCAGTGTGTGAATGTTTTAATCGCTCATGGAACGTCCAAAGATATTATTGTGTGCACATTTAAACCTACGAAATGTGTAAATAATTTTTTTAGGACTGAAACCCCCGATCAAAAACGACAGCGTTTACATAAAGTGGCCGAACGTTCTAGAAATAGTCGTTTATTTGAATCTGAAGAAGATAGAAAAGAACGCCTTAGGAATATATCAACATATGTTAGATTACGTCTTGACGAAGAGTCTGAGGTTGAGCGACAGTAAAGTCTCAGTGTGATGTCTCATAGGGATCAAGAACGACGGGACAATGAGACTGCCATTGAGCGTGCCGAACGGCTCAGCAATAGTCACACCGTGTTCAATCATTGTGTGACAATGAAACATATGTGGAACCTGAAGAACACTGGAATCGTGATACAATTCGACATGCGGAATAACGATCACACGAAAGCGAGACCGCACCCATCGAACGAGCTGATAAGCAGGCGGCTGGAAGACTAATTTTGACAACTAAAATGTTTTAATATGTTTTTATTATATACTTTTGATAAGTGCTAATTTTTTGTTTCCGTTGTTATTAACTGGATATAAGGTAGTTGATGCCTATCATTCGGGGTTCATATTTAGATACTAATTTATTCTCGGTAATGCATCCGTGTTTGTTGCTTTATCAGCACATAATTTAAAAAATATAATATACCAATATATCCACACCCACCATTATAAAATTAAGAATTGCAATCATCCATTCCGGTTTTCATCAATTTTAGGTGGTTCCACCGTAAAATGACTTAAATGTAATTTTATTTATATTCTGTCTACTTGTAGAAAACGTTCTCTTCTATCTGATCTGAACAACAAAATAATATCTTTCCACGCTATAGTATTCTCTAATTGAACTTGAAATTACATGGTGTTCAATGGGAGTATGAGAGAAACACGGGGAAAAATATTATTTTTCCATAAAATATAAATGCAATTTTTGCGGAAAACTATAAGAAGGAAATAATCCAGAGAAATTGAATAAAAATGTAATATAGGCATCTTACGACATTTTTTTTTGTTATTAGGGAATTAATGCCGAAGTAAAAATGCGGTTATTCGTAGGAAATGGCGCTGCAGTCGGGTCCTATGGCTGGAAAAAAGTGCTCATTTAAAATACATTCGTGGAATAATCTGCAAATTTTGTTCCTTACTTTTGGGTTTCTATAGGTAACGCATTTCATCAGTGAAAGCAGGATTTTTGGACAAATTATAAAAATTGTGGAATTTAGGATTTATTTTGACTCTCACAGTCGCGGCGGAACCTCCTTAAATGAAGACAATCACTTATATCCCCACCTAAAACATTTCCAAAATCTAAAAAGGAACAATTCTGTTTTTAAACCACCCATAGGATTCCAGAAAAATATTACACCAACCTACCTACACCAATCCATTCGATCGACTGTACTAAAACCTCCCAGGCCATTCCGGGGGCACCGCTACAGTGGGGGCTAGAGTTTCAACGCGCACAGCGCGTGTTGAACCTCTAGTATTTTTTAATTCTATGTAAAGTAATATTTCGCTCGAATTACCTTTACTAACTGCATTAATTACCACAAGGTAGCACTGGTCCGAGCCGTCTTTATTGCGGCGGGTGAAATAATATGTAAAATATGTTAAAAAAAAGTATGAAGTTCATGGTTCGTAGGATAAATACAAGATTTCTTAGGGGTTGAGGTGCATGAAGGCGCTAAACGATGTCCTTGGTAAGTGTCGTGCCCATTAATTCAACACCGCGCACAGTGGGCGGAATCTAGGCGGAAAAAAGTCGAAAAACCGACTTTACAGTTTGGACAATTTTTGGCATCGGTCTTATCCTTGGATAGTGGGAGCACCCTTTTTCGCCCTTGAGGTCACTACCCTCGGCATAATAGCACCATTCAAAGCCATTAGAGCCATTCAAAGACACCCTTTCTGCGGAGACGAATTTCAGACCGGGCTCAGTTGCATTTTGGCAGTGAAGTGAAGAGCATGCAGTTAGGCGACCAATGCACCAGGCATATTTCAAGGACTTGAATTATAATTTTCAAGGTATTTTCTAACATTAATCATGATAAATATTATTATTATGCCCATTTTCAATTTTTTATGGCTTTTTGAAATAACCATTGCAAAAACACGTGATTTTTTTTGATATCTCATGTTTGGTTTGACTTTTTAAAAAATGTTCTAGCGGTGTCTAGCTCATTTAAGTGAGACTGTCTTCAGAATGTATTATAGAATAAGGCATTTAAAGGATTTGGTGCGGAAACGTGCGGAACTAAAGTTATCGTGCTTTTTCAGGCGTCATGCAGAGGGCTGTCGTGACGCACGGAGAGCTATGCAGCCTTCTTCACGACAACAGCGAGACGAAAGACTCATTAACGGGTTACTTAATCAAGAAATTCGAGTTAAAAGACACTGACAACGATGCTAAGAAGTGTATCAGTGTATCTATTAGGAATTTTTTTCACAATTATTCCAGACGCTTGAAAAAAAGTGGAAGAAGATATGATTATTTCCTGACTAAATACCGAACGTGGCTTCAAAACCCATTGCTCCTGCCTAAAAAAGTGACAGAAAAATGTTCTAACATTAGCTATATTGTAGATTCAGTGCCATCAACTTCAAATGGAAGACCCAAAAAAGTGTTCGAGCAATGTACTGATAGAGCTAAACGGGCCAAAGTGCAGCCTTTGATAAAATTGCATACAGAAGAAGAAATCGTGTTCGCGGCCCAGCATAGCCTTCATTCTTCTGGGAAACGGGACGCTGCAGCTTTGGTAAAAGAAGTTACCCAAACTACTCCCCGTCGGGCTACCAAAGTGAAAAGAGCCTATAAATCACCCCCATTACCTCCAATGCCATACACTGGTGAGGAAGCGTTAGCGCTTCTTATCGAGATCGGGCTGACAAAGTCGCAGTACATGAGGATCAGGATAGGAGCTAAGGACAGATCATGCAACATTTATCCATCTTATGATGTGCTAAAAGTGTTGAAATTGGAATTCTATCCCCCTAAAGAAGACATAAAAGTGACAGAAAGGTATGTTGAATTGAAAGTGCAAGCTCTTGTGGACCACACAATCCAACGTTTTGCGCTAGTTCAGAAGGATGTTCTCTTGCAATACACTATTGAGAGAGAAAAACTGCATATGATATTTAAATGGGGGTGTGATGGTAGCAGTGGTCAGAGTGAATACAAACAGCGTTATGAAACTTCTGGGAGTGCTCATAGTGATTCATCCGTGTTTGTCATCTCCCTTGTGCCCCTACAACTGTACCAAACGCAGCGAGGAGGGGCGAACAAAACGGTACTATGGCAAAATCCACAGCCGTCGTCCACAAAATTCTGCCGGCCAATTAAAATAATCTTCCAAAAAGAAACCAAAACAATGATAAATAATGAAATTGACCGCGTGGAAAGTGAAATAGAATTACTTAGGCCAACGATTATTACCATCAATGGAGCAGAACATTCAGTGATATTACATCTAGTGATGACGATGGTGGATGGAAAAGTATGCAGTGCTGTGACTGGAAGTTCGTCCCAAACGTGCTACGTGTGTGGGGCGAAGCCCACCCAAATGAACCAAATTGAGTCTTATAGGACCAAAAAATCGGACCCAGCCACTTATCGCTTCGGACTTTCGATACTTCACGCATGGATTCGATTTTTTTAGTGCTTATTGCATATTTCATATAGACTTGAAGTAAAGAAGTGGCAAGTGAGGACGGCAGATGAGAAGGCCTCTTTCGAAAGGAATAAAAATCGAATAAAAGAACGTTTTCGCCTAGAAATGGGTCTCCTTGTGGATAACCCTAATCCTGGAGGCAGTGGAACGACAAATGACGGGAATACGGCGAGACGTTTCTTCCAAAATCCTCAAATTTCGTCTGACATTACTGGTATTAATCTAAATTTAGTGCAACGGTTTGGAGTAATTTTAAAAACCATATCTACTGGATTTGCTATTGATTCGGATAGGTTCAATACGTATGCTTTTGATACTGCAAAACTTTACGTAAGTTTGTACCCCTGGTACTTCATGCCTGCAAGTGTCCACAAAGTACTCATTCATGGCGCTTCAATAATAGAATCAGCCATTCTTCCCATAGGACAATTGTCAGAAGAGGCACAGGAGGCAAGAAACAAGGATTTTAAAAAATACAGGAGCAGGCATGCTAGGAAGATTTCTCGCTCCGCAAATATTGAGGATGTTTTCAATATGTTGCTATTATCTTCGGATCCTGTGATTTCATCCATACGCCAAAAAACGAAAAAGAAGAAAAACGGAATACCTGCTGAAGTTTTGCAACTGTTGAAAGAACCAGCTGTGTTTAGCTCTGGAGAAAGTGAGGAAGATGATTGCAGTGAAAGCGAAATGTCTGACTATGAATAGTAATAACTTGGTCATAAAGTTGTTATGATTATCATTCTGCTGCAGAGCAAACTGAGAAAATTGACATTTTTGACATTTGACAACATGACAAAATTTTCATTCATGATTTAATTTAAATTGAATTTTTTTCAATCTTTTAAATGTATTTTAAATGGGTATTTTGCTATTATTTAGCGCTTGGAAGAATTGATAGTATATTTTTATACCCATCTTTTTTCATTTGATTTTTTTAAATATTATGCTGTAACCTCTATTTTTTTACCTTTTTGGTTTTTTGTCTGGCGGCTGATTTCAAGACCTGCTGGCATAAATTAAAATATTTTCAAATCTGAATTCTGTAATTTCTTCTCCACCTCAGTCAAAATCAACGAACTAACTGTGAGCGGCTAGAATTCGTGGAGGCTGGTGTTAGCGGTAAGCGCGGTAAGTTCCTTTGTTAGTCGCACGCACGCGGTCGCACGTACTGCCATAAAACCCCTCCCACCCGCAAACAAAAGACCCTTCACTTTTCGGATTTTGGAAGACATATTTTTGGAGATATGCACAATGCCTGGGTAAGCAAAAGGAAGTTCCGTTTTCTAGCAGAGAACGTTGCTATCGCCAAACCGTGAGTTTTGGCCTTGTCCGTTACCACCGAAAAATATGAATAATTAGCTAAAATGGAGTGTTTAGCGACTTGATACTTCAAATTTTAGTGTTAGTTAATGCCTTTTACTTATAATTTGACATAAATGATAAAATGGTGTATAATGTGCACAAAATTAGGAAATAATATTTTTTTCCGCCTAGATTGGGCATTCCGCCCACTGTGCCGCGGGCCTATTAATTCAACAGATCTCTCTTCGCGCTTTGACGACATGAAATGGATTCATCTGCACGTTGACAGAATATTTAGTATGCAATTTTGATGGTCCTATAACTATGAAGTTACGCGTGATTAATGCATGCCATTCCTTCTTTTGTGAATCCTTGAACAGAGGATTTTAGTTGGGATGAATGAGATATTCTTTTTCAATTGAGCACATATTTTCCTTTTTTCTCATAGCAGATGGAACGGGATGTAAAATATAACCTTGCTGGTATATTCATTCCTGAATACTTTTTCTAGCATTTATACTCCAGCCAATACACCTGTGGTCAAGTTACCACATAGAATATCCGTTAGGGATGCTGCCATTCTTTCTGTTTAAAATACACCATAAGCATATAACGATTCCTGGAAAATCATTATTATCTTATAGCGAAAACTGTAGTCACAGTTTCTCTCATTTTATTGAATCCCATTTTAATCCAATTCCGTAACACTAAATTTCGTTTGACCATACTACTACCCGGATATTATTTCAACGTTTATATAATTTTCCTCCGTATTAGCATATTCATGCCTCTAAATTTCTGTCGGCATTCTCGTAGTCATTCGAAGAAAAGCCGCGAATCGTACAAGTGCAGCTTAATTCTGATTTCTCTTTGGGATGATTAGGTTGCAAAGCGTCTTTGCTTTGAATGCATGATTTGGAAATGATTCGTTTGGTAACCATTGAGTCAAACGTTATGTTGGAGCTGTAAACTCGATATTTATTTTTAGATATTACATACATTAGTCATTCCCTTTCATAACTAAATTAGAAAAAAGCTCTGAATGAGTATAGATAATATTTGCTGTCGCAGTCTATCTACATACTTCAGAAAAACATTATTTCGTTTGATACAGCACTCAGTTTTCAATTATGGACGGAAAAAATTGGTTGGAAAAGCAACCGGCGTGTACCCACTCATAGAAATGTACGTCTTTAGTAACGAGCAATTCTCTTTCTGTCTCCGAAAAATTGAGGAGAATTGTAAGGCATTCCTTTTTGATAATAAATATACCTACTCAGTAACTGAAATGACAATTAAATGGCTTTTAGCAACCAAAAAAGTTAATGCTGAATGATGTCGTAGCTTATACGTAATTCAATTGTTTAAATTTACCGTCAGGTCTCTATGCTTGGTCACTATGTTTGTAAATAAGAAAAAGTATGATCCAATGCTACATCTACGCAATCTTAAGGTATGGTTTAGAAGCTGCCAGTTGCTACAAAGAGTAGTTGGTCAGATTAGAAGCCATGGATATGTGGTGCCACAAAAGGATTGGATATCTTGGACCACAAGAACGTCCAACAAGGAAGTACTTGAGATGTCCAAGTCTAAGAGAACTCGAATCAAGAAGATAAAAGACATGAAAATAAGATACTTTGGGCACATCATGAGGGGAAAAAGATATGAGATCCTGCAACTTATAAAATAAGGAAAGATCCAGAGTAAAAGGAGTCCGGGAAGATGAATAACAGATTGGGTATAAATAATAAAGACTGGACTGATACAACATCCATTCAAAGAATGCTCAAAAAAGCCCAAAAACATAATATTAGAAGCCAGTGTGATCGTCTACGCTCTAGAAAGAGTATGACCCATGAAAAAGAAGATAATTTCCTGAGAGCGACGTAGTCTATATTCTGTTCCCTAACGAAAATCAGCGACCGTAAGAGTTCCTGAGGGATGGTTCAGAGTATCGTTTTGTTTTATTTGATGCGTAAATTCTATAGCGTTTTGCCACCTACTTGGATTTTTAGTGAGTGGCAGTAATATTTAGTAGAATGCAATAAAAAGGATACGTCCCTGTAAGTGTGAGGTTATTACGGTCTCAGATTTTTGGTTAGGCACGGTGTAAGCTGTTTTATTATCTACCAAACATACTACGGATCCATAAAATAGTTTTAGCCCAACATGTTATTATATTTATATTCATATGTGAGTTTAGGCATTTTAATTGGGTTGTTATGCTGCAAATGCTGCTAAATGACATTTTATAATCGCTCTTTTCTTTTGACTTATTCATGTTTAGTTATACTTTTCATCTACTTGTTACTATTATGAGTCCTCCGTACGGAAATAATGGCTTGGAACAGTATCCAGGATATGATTTTTTTGTGTAGCCTACAAATAAACGATGAAGCAAAAATGGGATTTTTAAAGACCCCTAATCAGCTCCATTAAATAACTTTCTTTGTTAATTTGTTTTTATCACGGGGCAAAGAATCTACACCGTGTGTTTACAACTAAATTTTTATGAGCTCATCAGTCCTAATTCGTAAAACTAGAAACAGAGTTTAAATTTGGGGAAATGATTTTGTGTTTTACCGACTATTTATTGCCAAATATTATAGTGATAACATTTTTTTGTTGATTTTATGCAACGATCAACTGGAAATGGAATCAGTTTATTTCCATTAAGTGTTTTAAGGAACCAGACTTTACAGTAAATGTAGTCGCTAGTGCCTAAAAAAGAATGGTATCTTTATCTCCTAATATATTTTGCGAAAATTTTTAAGAAATCCAACAAACAATAGTATATTCGATACCTAAAAATGTAGTCACCTATTGGTGTCTTATGGCTTAAATTATTATCGTGACAATTATTATTATTATTATTTGATGCATTCCAGGGTTTTTTTTATCAGCTCCTATCTATTTTAGCGTAATCTTTGGTTTAAATGCTGCGTTAATTGCAATTTTTTCACTTTTATCCTTTTGTTCTTCAGAAGGCATGCTAATGAAAAATCACTATAGCATTAGGCTAACCGCATCGTCTCTGTTTTTAGTGCGTGTGTTACGCTACTGGAAACACTTTTTCTGCTGGTATAAGGCACGGGGTGATTAATCCTCATGCCTGCTGTAGACGTATGGAGTGGATTTGAATTCAGTTCTAATGACTAGTGACGCGTCTCGTCGCAGACGGATGACAAAGAGATTGACGGCGCTGAATTGTAGCGCGGCCGACCCCGCGGGATTCGCCGGTCGGCCGCGAAATCGCGTAATTGCTTCTTCTTCGCCTGCTGTCAATCCAATCCTCCTCCAATCGGATTTCTCTCTCTCTCTCTCTCTTTCATCTCTCTTTTTACTTCATTCTGGCACTTATTTCTTCTCGAATGTCTTCCTGGAATGTCGGTGACGCTGGAAGACGCAGGAGGTGGCGAAAAAGCAAGAGGAAGGAAGATAAGCCGTCTTAGAATGCGTTCGGAGGGAATGGAAAACTCCTCCCAAATGCCCCGTGATCCGTTTTACGACGTTTCATAGTTTGCTCCGCTTCTGGGAAGCGAAACCAATTCTCCCCCTATATCCTCTTACGAGCCGTCGGAAACCGATCCGATTCCTGTCCCTTCGTGAAGCCGTCTCGTTCAGTCACCTTCTGGGTTCCCTCTCCCGTTCATGTATAGGATCCTTTTTTTATCTTTCTCGTTGTGTATTACAATTAGTGAAAAATATACGATTTGGATCACTTTATAAAGACGTACGCTTAAAGTAAGTACACGTTACTCCTTAATCTTAATAAGACCTTAAAGTGAGCTTCAAAGACTACACCTTTTCTTACGATTTAACTATTGATAACATAACTGGATCATATAGAATTAGAAGACGATTAAAGAATCAGTATAATTTCAAAGATGAACCACTAAGGTTATAAAAAGTACGTATGCGGACAAACCACGGTGTAACTTGGTCTGCAGATCAAATAGAATCGGTGTTCTTAATAACACGTAAAAAGAATGAAATACGTTAGGAAGAATTGGTTTTTATTTTACTCTATTCATGTTACATTCGCACAATTTGTGACCACAACAGAACAGCGACTCCTCGTCAGCATGTATAACTTAAAGTACTACACGATTAAACGCAACCTTACCGCCCGCACGCCTTATGACTGTAGTTATTCGAAAGAATACTATAGCAGTCTAAGGTCTTAAATAGCAAACTACCAGTATTTAGTTCAGTACCAGAAGTCTTCTAGTAGGAGGTTTATTAGGTGCAAAAATGGTTACTTTAAATAATCTAGTATTAACTTGGTTCAAGAAATTACTTTTTTTAATTTATGTGTTAGTAACTGGGTCAAAGCTCGTCGATGTGTTGAATGATTTCATTCTGTTGACCCTTTTTGCTCTACGGAGCCTCACGCAACGAGCAGTACATGTAATCTCTAGTTGTGCCCAAAGGCGCTCGTATATGATCAGGATTCCTCTCAAGGCTGAAAAAGCTCCCAATAGTATCTCTAGTCGTTCCTATTTCCTCCTAAATCCCCCGGGATTTCTTCCGTACACTCGTGTCCTGCCCGCCCATCTGTCGCTTGAGGCAAATCTTAAGCTCACTAGTGCCCTCTGCTGACCACGTTCCATTTTCCTGCCTCGATTCGCCGTCTTTTCCTTTGCAGTCTTGTACTAAATTTTCGATTTTACTCCATCTAGCTCGCGTAGCATCTCGTTTTTCTCTATATTTATCCGAGTTATTTTTCGCCTACCCGTTTGGACTCGTGACAAGTTGCAATTCCTTTTTTATTGATTTTATTTTTGTTTATTGCCTTTATCGAGGGAAAAATTAGGGCTATGGAGCCCTCTCCTACATTCAACCCTAAGTGTTGAGCTTTCTGTTATTTCAGGATTTAAAAAAAAAGAAAACGGTGTATTCATTCATCGAATATTTTCGCTGGTGGAAAACCCTTAAACACTTCACTCAAATTATTCTCAGGAAAAACATGAGATCCTGCATTCCATTTTTTGTTTCATTCCTCCCTTACATCTACGTTTACCGTCTTCTACATCCACTGCGTCCCATGTTACGTCATTTTCTCTTCCTTGCAAGGTATTCTTGAAGTCAAAATTTTAAACAAAGCACTTCTCGTTGTTCACAAGTTTCTTTATCAAACATTGGCTATACAATGTTTTTCAACGGTAGAGGTGTCCTTATGGTGTCGTCTTTGCACCTCGAGAGACTTTGTTTCAAATTCTCTCTACCTTTATCCACGTCATCTCTCCCTGCGTATTCTTATTTTTTTAAATTATTTTTTACTTCTATTATTTTAAACCCTATTCACTTCCTTTACCTTCGCTACTAAATTGTTCGCGTTCATTTCCCTTTTCCATGTTGCACCTCTCTTAGTGCGACTTAATCTAGACCTAGCTTAATCAGAGGTTGTATGAAATGAGAAGTTATTGCTACCCCTTTAATGCCGTCATTTCTCAGTGGTAGGTGAATATTAACTTCTAAATTGAACATGCGTGAGAAGTAATATCCCTTTCCCTGCTTTTAGGAAACCTGCCGGTCCGTCCACGATTGTTACTAAAATGCCTCCTTTTCTTAACTTTTCGACTTAAGTGATTACAAATAACATTTATTTTACCTTAGGAACGAGGTGGTTTCTCTTATGACACCAAAAAAGTTCTCACTTACTCCCACATGCTTGTTTTTTTCTGCTGCTAAAGTAGTTTTTTAATCCGTATTTATTTCACTTCACGCATTCTTCCTATTTGAAGTCACCCTGACTCCTCGTTTCCTTTTTCTGACCCCTCCTTTTCTCCATTTCAGCCCGTTATTACTTTCTTTCCCTGACCGAACTTCGTAAATGAAGTCCCTCTATCTGCAGAATTCAATTTTCAAGACGGAAGAGGTATTTGTTTAAATATCATCATACGCAGATGATTAGGCCACTCATCTCTTTATAGCCGAAAGAGCAAAAAAAAACAGGATGAATTTCTCTTCAAGGAAATGTGATTTGGCTAGAGGATTTGTGATAAAGTGTGTTTATTCCTTCATCAAATGGCCTATCCAGATGGGCCACACTTTGAGACGTATCACATTTGCAAGAAACAAAATCGAAGGGAAACCCTATCGAGGAATACCTTTGGGCAAATACACTGACCATATAAATCGGGACATGAAACAGAAGAGCTTCAAAGATTTTGCTAGGGAAAGGATGGAATAGAATGCTGCTGTCCACTAATCTTAGTATTGAATGGCTAATGTTGATGATTGTCAATACTTTGGTCTTTCCCAATTAATTAATGTTTATTTTGCTAAGTATCCACGGTGTATTCAGTATTTACTTCTCGCTGCCCACTTACCCTCAGCAAGCTGTAATAAATGCAGTCTTAATCTGCGTTTAAGTGAAACTAGAAGTAAATAAGGAATCTTCTTGAGAGTAAGTTTAACAGTGCGTAGTCTTGGTAGAGCTCCAAAGATTCCTGTTCCGAACAGGCGAAAAACATTCTCAAAAATGAGTAGCATTACGACTTGCGCATTATTTACTCGAGCTCATGTAATTTTGTCGTTGCTGGAAGTATGTGTTTGCTTTCGATCAAACGAAATGCATGTTGAATGAAGTTTGAGTCTGATGCTAAGACAGTTTTACTGTCGTCTCATGCCTCGACTCTTCGGGAATTCCGACATGTAAAAAACTTAGTTTAATGAGTTGCATAACTCTTATCTGAATCCCCAAAATCTGGCGTAAAACCAGGGTGAGCTAATACTTTCTCACCACGCTAATACTTGCTCACCACGTAGAGGAACTAATGGACTTGAAAATTCCCTACCAAGCATTCTCAATTAAGAACGAGAGATGATTCTGATAATGGTTTTATAAATTCAATCTTTTGCCAATTACCTTTATCCATGACAAAATATTGTATGCCGACATAAGGGTTCCTATTCTGCTGTGAGACGGTTTACAAAAATGATTACCTAGAGTATTTTTTAAATTAATTATCGATTGGTATGCAACTTTTGCTAGTGGCTGTTAGAAGAAATTTCATTCAATATTCATACTGAGCTTGTAGTCGTGTGATACATTTTATTTATTTTGTACAGTGAAGAGCGTTAGCTACTAATGAAAATTGATATTATTCTGCTAACTACCGAAACATAACATATTTAATTTTCGTCTATCCCTTAGCTGCACCGTCAAAAACTCAGTTTATCGAAATCTAAGCAAAACTTTCTTTACTTTTTAAATAAAATATTTTTTCATTCTCCATTCCTTTTTCTATGATTTTTATCCTCTTTAGACGTTTCGGAGGAATACTATATAGTTATTCAGTTTTGTTGATTTTTTTTCCTGTGAAGAATTCTATTGTACCTTTTATTTTATTCGTTTAGAGTTGTTTGACTGCTCATTTGCTTGTCCAGTTTAGTAAAGCTAGTTGGTTTATTTTTGAGAGACCTTTGTATTTATAGATAGTTTTTGTAACTAATTCACATTGTTTCAGCAAAAACTACCCGAGATTGATAAATAACGTAATAATATTTTGCTTACTTTTATGAAGACTGAGCTGACCATACTGCCCCTATTTAGTATGGCGGTCCCTACACTCTATGTCATTATCCCATTCTCTCTATTATACCTTTTATATCAACCTCTCATTCGACGACTAATACTATTATTGATTATTCCTCCTTAGGCCAGATTTTTTTCCCAGTAAAAATAGCGATTTAAAGTTAATGCATATGATCACTTAATCAGCACGGAGCATGATGTGGAATCAGTGCCGTGGGCTATCCCAAACTTTAACATCATCCCCTAAGAGGAGTGATGTGAATTTTTTTCGGCTGCATAAAATTAACTTAGTGTATTCGTGGTCAAGGGCTAAAAACCTACGAAAATGTGGACGAGAATATAAACTCTACGATAAAATGCGATGTAAGGGAATTAATTGAAACGGCTACCTAGAAGCAAGTTTTATACTCGAGTTGGAATCAAAGGCTATTAATCTATTCATCTATTATTACCACTTTCAAATCCACCTTTTACATTTATTCAACCCGTTTTACTCGTATAAGATTGATTTAAATTTAATATTGCGATTCCGAAACCGGAGACCCTCAAGAAATCGACTTTATTTTAATATACTGAATGAATCATAGAATCTGTAAAATTATATGCAGATTTTTTCCTGTGAGAATAAAGGTTAAAACATTCTTGGAAAATTCGTAATAGCACTGAGAAGACGAATAACACCGTATGCCAGCTCACGGTAGAATCTGAGTTTGCGCAGACGTGGGGAACTTCACTAACTATTATTTTTATCTCCTTATGAACTGTGGTGTCATCGAAAGGGACGCTCATTTGATTGCTCATAAGTGTAACGTGTAATGAATAATCCGTTCAATTTTCCCATAGAGCTTCCAATAGAGAATACGACAAGGTTAGCCGAATGATTTCTTCTGTATTGCCTAACTTAAGTTGGTCACCTGATCCATCATTTGCGTTTATCCCGTGTTAGTAAAGTTTCCTTCCTATAAGGCATTAAACCTCACCCATTTTTCTCTCTGAAGGCCTTTTAAGACGACACTTATTTCAGTCCTAAAAATAATTCAAATTTCAGCTTACTCGAAATTTTATCGTTTGAAAAGCTCAATCGTATTCTATGAATCCGTCGAATTAGATTTTCAATGCTGATATATAAATACGTACGATTCTGAGTCTCGCATCAAACTAGCAATCTCAGGCAAGTAATGCTTGAATAGGACATAATGGCCGTGGAGGTAAAATCGGCTAACTATCATCGTTGTAATGCATTAATCATCCAAGGTAGATAAACGAAAACAAACGCAATAGGTTTGCGTTTCGCATGAACCAATTCATCTGAGGCTTTCAGTATCCGAATTCTACTATACTGAATTGAGTTCGATTTTTAGTGCTGGAAGGATTGTCGTATAAAATGGAATGAACACCTGGATGGACGACCTTTATCTCTATTCTTGTTTGAGGTACAAATCTTTTTAAGGTGATGCCGTTTCACTCCACGCTTCTTCATCCTATTGCATCTTTTTGGTTATTTTCTCCCCTTACTTCTCTGTTAAGCTCCCAATTATTTCTCTCTTCCCATAAATATTCCTTCTCCAAATCCATTACTACTCACATCTGTGCGTTTATCGCACTCTTTTTCTATTAATTTTCACACTCTCCGTATCTTCCCCGCGCATTACCCCGCCTCATTGGCATTCCCCTCCTTTAAATTTCAATTACAGCATCCAAAGGGAAGGAAAGACGCTTTTCTGAAGGGTAGTATATCGACGCTGAGATGGCAATCTAATGAGTGGGTGGAAGCTTTCACGCTCTTCAGATTTCCTTTCCCACGTCTGCTCTTGAGTCTCTTTGTTCTTCGCATTACTATTCGAGGAAAAAGGGACAGGTACACAGTGTAAAGCGGGATGTAACATCACTTTCACCAGATTTTAATGTCATCGTCAACCTCAAGTTTCATTTCAATGCGTCAGTCTAGTTGCAAGCACTACCGCAATAGTACCTGTAGTGGCTAGAAGAGAAAGAAGAAAGTGCGTTAAAATTTTTTTTGACATAATTTCTTTTATTGGTACTATTTTTTATGAATAATAATTAATGCAGTTTTCAACTCTTACTTTATTACTTTAGGCCATGACGTTACCTCTATCAGGAAAATTCTTTGATCAAATGATTTCTCTTATTTATGTAATGGGATATTTGTAACAAAAAAATCAGAGTTCGTATGTATATCTGCTGTGTAATTTTTTGTTTGACGCTGGAAGTATCCTTTGTCAGCAACTCGGTGGCGCCAAGGGATCTGCTTAGTTTAGGACGTGTATATACTGTAGAAATTGGATTATTCATCTCATTTGTAATAAAATATTCAGGAAAAAATTAAAGAATTCTTATGCCTTTAAAAAATTCTAGTCTTGTAATTGTCTCTTCATTACCAAATCCACTCTAGCTCCAAGTGTTTTCTCATTTCTTTGCTAAAATTGTCCTCAAATAATGAATATTGTCGTAATTAAAAACTTTTATCCTTTGAAATACGAAGTCTTGATAGATGCCGTATTGTCCCAAGTGCTTTTTGCAGCTATTACAGCTGATTATAGTTAGCGCGAGCTAATTATCTGAAACTATAGTCATGGAAACTCCATATAGTTTTAGGACGCTCTTTCCCACCGTTTAAATGCTTTGCTTATCTTAAGTTGATATTTCGTCGATGACTAGGATTCTTTTCACGCGTATTCAAAATTGTTTTCTTGGTTATTGCTTCTCTAAAAGATCGCGGCTTCAACACATCCCTTTCTATATATGTCTCTCCAATGAGTAACGCAAGGCTTGTTTTTGCGGGTATTTTGGTTGTAAATGTTTTTACGCGGTATATTATGAATTCTCTTGCTGGATTTAATTAATGAAATATAGCCTAACCTGTATTTCCTTGTAATGCACACGATTGTTTTTGATGATGCTGGAAGCTTCCTGACGTTTCACGTGCTTCTTATAAGCCACGGTGTAACTTGCGATCAAGTCTTTCTCTCTTTCCATGTGTAGTGCAACTTCTCGTACTTTCAAGGAATATATCCCTTGATTCAGTTAAAATTGCTTGCCATTTAAGGATCCCTTCCGTTATCTCACTATTGGATTACCGAGTCATTTTCTGTTCCCTTGGCACTTCGTTGCCGTAGCTTGTTTCCTAAGTTTCACCATAGAGTAAGTATATACTTACTCTATGGTTTCACTCTTTACTCACAGCCGTAACAGTCATTAAAATATGAAACTATTTAGTTTAATTGATTTTTCTATCATTTATACAATTTCTCTGTTTCCAGTATTCTATTCATTTCAGGTTTCCATTTACTTTCGTTTTAATACCCCATTTTTTCACGAGCATTATGCTGGATGCGAAGAGCCTTAATCTCCTTTGAGATAACACAAATGGTGTTCATGATTCTCGTTGCTAAAATTAATCTGGTCTTTAATATGTATACTCTGGTCTTTTATTTCTCTGTTTTTGTTCAATTTTGATACAGTACCTGTTTTGTAAGCTGAGCGAGATTTGGTTGTCTGTAATTAGAAGTAGAAAATCATTGATAAAATACCTCTATAAAGAGCCGTAGTAATGACGTTTTTATGGAAGTGAAGACATGTTCACCAAGAAGAAAGATTTAGTGGAAAACGTTATCCTCTTATTTTATATTAGTTTATAATCCCTTCACTTCTTTCGCTTTCTTACTTTTTACGCTCTTATCTTTCCTTCTTTGTCCTCTAATTAACCTCTCCGCTCCTCCCTCACTCCCTCTGCTCATGTCTTCCAGCAGCTAGCAACTCATAATCTTCTTTCTTCTTCCCACTTGCTGTTCGAGCCTTATCACCGATGATTCGTTCCTGCCAATCAATCAATCCCTGCCCTGTAGAGGCTTTGACGGTATACCTTCGGTCTCTTTGTTGTAGGACGGTATATGTGCTATTTCAGCTTATTACTTGAATAATAGGGAAAACATTCGCATTTCGTGCATGCTCATATTAGTAGTTCGGCATCTTACAAGATCGTATTTCAATTAAAATTATACTATATATTTTATTTGTCCACTTTTGAGTCAATCAGCAAAACCATTACTATTATACATCGTTTAAAGTTTAATCTGTATTAATATAGGTAATTCACAAAATTGCAGTAAACATTATTCAAGTGGTTTTGTAAATACTCAGACAAAGTTTACACCAAGCAAAGTATGCCCCTCTTTAATCTTTCTGCTCAATGAATATAGTAGTGTTTGTACATGATTACATTGGATCTACGGTTTATCCAATCCTAGTCATTGCCATATCGACGTAAATGTCGTATTTGATGGAATAAAGGTGCGCGCGAAGTCTTAAAAACCTGTAATTCATGCAGGCAATGGCCAATTACTCTTTGAGCTATTTAGTTATTGAATGCATTTAGATGTAGATAAGTCAATCCTAGGCTCAACTCCAATCGTCTATACGGGTAAGAATTTTGAAATAGATACGAATATCCCTCGGAGAAATGTATTCAATCTTTCAGGACATTGACGAATGGCATTTCTTCCAGTTCGAAGGGCAGGTATTTCTCCCCCAAAATTTTGTTACGAGATGGTATTTCCATCGATTTGATTTCTACGTGTGTCTCTTATTCTTGTCTCCTTTTTGGCAGATTCATCCAATAAACCCAATGTCTCGGCCTCACATCAGTGGTTTATACCTCTTTTATTATTCTTGGTACGTATCTCTCCTCTCTTTGGAGCAGTGCAATCAAATATCTGGGTTCCACTTGGTCCCTCTCCCATTACATCTTTACTCCGAAAGGATTATTACAATTACCAAGTGATTTTTCAGTATGCATATCCGAAAGGATTGTTTTGCTTGTGCCTTCGAGTGGCAACTTCTAGTGATTGAAGTTCTGCGTAGAAAAACTATATTAACCGTTTTGATTTTAGTACAAGGTATTTAGGTTAATGTAGATCAATTGGAAACTATCACTTACATTTCCGCATAGGTAGATTTTATTGACCCTCCATTTAGGAAAAATTACAAAATTGTATCACTGGCATTGTTTTTTTCTCCAAATTCATCCTGATCGTGTAACTTCAAATCTTCGGTGTAATCCTTAGGAACACATTTAACCATTGCGATTTGAATCGGAGTAATAAGGCAGGAGAAATAAAGTTTCATTTGTTTGTTAGACATTTTAGCTTTCTTTTTACCGTAGATATCATACGTATAGTGTCCTCTGTCTCATATCAGACTTCCATCCGCTTAGGACAATCGTTTTAAGATTTCATGAAAAGAAGTTTTTTATTTTCATTAATATGGTGCAGCTAAGTGGTAAATTACACTTAATGTATTATTATTCGAACTATTCTCATTTACTTCACTCCTAATGCTTATATAATTTGTTATTTATTTACTAGGATTGAGATTGTTTCATTTCATTGATTTGCATAATTTGAGGGCGGATTCAAATTACTAACGGAAGTTTTAGCTTTCATTGAAAAATACCTTCGTTTGTATCCTCCTAAGGCCGACATCATTTCATTTTATTTTATCTCATAGCATTTTATAAGGAATGTACATAATTTTCCTCTTAATGTATACCTGTAACAATTCTAAGGCGAATGTTTAAAATTATATTTAGATTTCCACGAGATTTTTACTCTTAGTTCTTCATTAGAAAATGTAAGAATGCTTTACAATTTCGTAATATTTTTTTATAATTGTATGGTGCCCTCCTCTGCATCGTATGCGAAGACAGCCTATAGATAAGAGAAACTCCTTTGTGGTCTTAGAGTTTGTAAATGGCCTACGTCTCCCTCTTGTCTAAGGATTGCAATCCCGGAGAGGTTATGCAATCCCGGGATTACGGGATATGATTTCCTCAATCCCGGGATCCCGGGATTGATGAAAAGTGATGATGGGGAATAAAGCATTCATTGTCTTCGGCCAATAATTTTATATAAAACAGAAAAAAATACCACATGCAGTTATGGTATTATTATTAATATTACACCAATTTTAAGTAGCATCAATTAATAAAAATATACAATTAATACAATTATAATAAAACTACATCACACAAAGCTTAAAAAACATGCGAGTATCTTGACCTATGATGATACTGACACAATTAAACTCGGGTCGTGTATTTGTTTTACTTTGTGTGGTGTTGTTAGAGTTTATCTTTGGTATTAAAAATGGAAATACCACACAATGTTACTAATGAATTTGTTTTATTATTAACATAAAAGAAAATACTTTTTTCTTAGAAGATAACTCAAAAATTAAGCACCAAATACGACTAAAATGTAAAAGGACTTTTAAAAATATAGCAATTGTTCTTAAATTGAATGAAATTATAGTATTTTAAGAAAGCAAATAGAAACTCCAGATTAAGTTTATCCTCACTGAAAAGTTACTTACAATTTTTAAAATATGTCCAAAAAAACAAAGTGTGTCTAATGACTTGTTGCACATTCTTGACCAGTATTTAGTGAATAGCATACCCTCTGATGAAAAAGCCCTTTCTAACTCAACACTAATGGGAGGAATAGCTAGTAACTGCTCGTAAATAAACTGCAGATTTACTCCTCTCCGTTCACTTTCACGGAAATCCTCAACCTCTCGTACTATAGATAATTCTTGGTCGTTTGAATTACAGCTAGTAGAATATTTTTTGGGAGGAACTAAGCATTGAGTAATGACCGAATCAAGATCCTTCTTTAGCTCATACAAACTTAGTGAACCACTCTCTAAGCATGAAGAAGCTGACTCTCTCTCACTATGCAAGTCATCATTAGATCGACTATTTGATGCTGAAGAAGCTTGCTCTTCTCCCATGCCCACTGGTGTAAATGTTTAGTGGAATTATAATTACGAAATCTAAGCAAGTACACTTTGACAAACACTTTTAGTATGTAATTTTTTTTCTTTTTTCAGGAGATATAGGTCTATAAATTTGTGAATTACTTATTCTCTCTGCCAAAGTTTAACCTTCCGGCGGGCGCGTACGTGTACTGAGTACACGGCGGTCGGGTTTTGGCGTTTTCATCCATTTTACCATAATGAGGCCAACCTGAGATCCTTTGCTATTCCTCATTTATACAAATAGCCTTCGTAGTGTGTTGAAATTATTTTCTTGGAAGCAGTTTTTGGCGGAAAAGAAAGCGAAACGCGTCGTGAAGTCCGTACGTTGTGCGCTGCAAGGCCCGTTGAATCAATGAACAATCGAGGTCTGTTCGTATATTTTTTGTAATTCTATAAGATATTGACTTTTTTATTGTTAACAATAGTTGACGACAAATATTGCAAGTTACTGATTATCTATTCATATTTTTATATGGCAGTAATTATCGACTGAAGCAAAATATTGCGTATGTTGTGGAGACCTGCTGTGATCATGAAAACAATATCTTCGTAAGTTCTTTTACTTGTATTCCTTACATTTATATCACAGAATTCGTCACATTTTATTGCATAAAAATGATGTAATTATGCATCAATACAAGAGACAATAGTGAAACTAATTTTGAAATGATTAGTGTTCCAAATTGAAGCCGAGGAACTATCAAATCGAGACTTGTTGCACTCCGACGGAGAGAAAAAGGAAGACGATGCCGTCGACAATGATGGTTCTTATTGCGAAGCACATTAAGTACAAAAGGATGGTGTGTACAGCAATTTGGAAGAAGGAGGCTCCGAAGATGAGGAAGAAGTACTAAAGTTCTCAAGAGCACTAAGAGTTGACACATCTTATATATATATATATATATATATATATAAAACTTCCAGGAAAATCACTCGGGTGATAAATATACAGTATGCCAAGAGGGTGGCCGATAAAAAATATACACACGGAAAAAAGAACACTTACACATAAAAATTTTCGATATTTCGGTGAAGTCTAGCTCCACCTTTCTCAAGGTTTAAGGGCATTCCTACCTTAAACCTTGAGAAAGGTGGAGCTAGACTTCACCGAAATATCGAAAATTTTTATGTGTAAGTGTTCTTTTTTCCGTGTGTATATTTTTTATCGGCCACCCTCTTGGCATACTGTATATATATATATATATATATATATATATATATATATATATATATATACAAAAAATTGTAAGCTTTCACGAGCGTGAACACAAAAATATATAAAAACTTCGTCACAAGGGTGACTAAAAGGAAAAAACACACAAAAAAGAACTCACACGGGTTTTGAATATTTCGGTGGATCGCCGCCACCGAAATATTCAAAAGTAGTAGAGAAGATCTCGATCTTCCGGATGAAGATCTTGATCTCGCTGAAGAAGGTGGCGGCGATCCACCGAAATATTCAAAACCCGTGTGAGTTCTTTTTTATGTGTTTTTTCCTTTTAGTCACCCTTGTGACGAAGTTTTTATATGTATATATATATATATATATTTATTTATTTATTTATTTATTTTTATTTTTTTTTTTAAGATTAAAACTTTCAGTTAACATCATTACGTATCTCTTGAGCCTTAATTATCCAAACAATGTCACAAAACTGATTGCCATATTGAACCGCCTTGGAATATTTTATCCGCTCTTTACCATGTGAGGGAAATGGTGGAATTTCAGTTGGAAGCAAATTTCCTCTTCGTCGCCTAGGATTTAATGAGTTTATCGACCCTCCTTGCTTCTTCTCAGTCCCCTTTGTTCCCTTCTTTTCTCACATCTTTCACCCCTCTTTGGGGTCCTTCCTCCTTGCAGAGAAAAAACCTTGGCGTTAGATCCCTGCTCCTCTTTTTCTGCCCCCTCCAGGCACTTCTTTCTAATATCATAGACCGTGCGCCCTCTTTAAGACATTGCTCCAGGGATTTATCCCACTTCTCCCCATTCCTGTTGACACATCTTCCATCACCTTACTTATTTCCGCGGTGACGAAAAACCACTCTCTTATTATTATATTTTACCTTAACTTGTCATTCGTGATGTGAGAATGACACCAAATCAGTCAGCCTTATTAATATATTCCTGATACAAAGGGACTAAATTCGCTATGACAAAATCAGTAGACTTGACTGGGATTTGGACCCGGCTTTATCAATTTCCGGTCAGTTGTATTAGCCAGTTACACCTCAGAGACCATCTTAGTTGAATTTCAGCAGGGGTTTATGCAAATGGAGTGTTCTCATCTCCAGTCAACCCTGTGACACAGAAGATGTGGTCATGCTCGATACGGCTCTGTCGCTAAGCAGAAATTCGCCTTAAAATATGACTCAATGGTGCGACTTGTTAACACTCTTGACGAGCAATTGGTGGAGTAAGATAATATTTCGGGCCAGATAAACCATTTTTCGAGAGAAATATCATCCCACTCATATAGGTTCTAATATCTTAGCATTCTTTCACGTGACTGCGTGCCATTTTATTTGTTCATTTTTCGAATTTTGTTGAAATCAATCGATTTTTTCAAAAATTAAAATCTTCCCTTGATTTACTCTAACTATGCACCCCTGTTCATGACTGAATACCATTATTTTTTAGGGTTTTGCAGTAATTTTGGAATTTCTGTTAATATATTTTCGATTGGCTTGATTCGCTGAGGAAGACTAGCATCTGTTCTAGCATCATTTTTAAGAATCGGAGAAATATCTGTTTTTCTCTCTCCCTCTCATCGTAGTAGCAGACCTTTGTTCAACTCACTCCATCTTCTGTGATTTTTATTGCACCGTCTAGACTTAGATTTTAATAATTAGTCGTAAACAACGTCCCTCGACTTTAAGGCTGTCTTAACGGCGCTTTTCCAACTTGGCTAACACGGCCGGCTCTCTTCCTCACTTTTACTGATTTCGAAGGCAGGATATTGCCTCCTCTTCGCTATATATAGAGGTTTTGCTATTTATTACTCGGTGCCTAATGTGATGGTGCGTTGTCGATATTTTGGTCAGACCTGGGAGATTTGGAGATACGGAGTGCTCTTGAGCTCGTGCCAAGATTGATACCTCCGTTTTCCAAGATTAACGGCCAGTGTAGTTGCAAGGGATATAAGATACGTGAATCTCTGCATGATCTGTGACATTGAATTAAAACTTAATATTTCATTGAACTGATAGTTTTGTGCTTTATAAATCGATTACTACCCGCACAATCCTTGCTCTGTTTAATGAGTAACCGCATACTCTTTACTGCGTCGTTTTATTGTGGTGGTGGTATTCTTTCCCTTGTTAGTATTTCATTTCGTATTTCAATTAAATTTGTATAATGCAGTCCTTTTGAAGAATATATGCAGCTATGAATGGTAGTAGGTAAAATGTACTCGCAAATATTTCATTTATTGACTATTGTTAGGAGTTATTTATGGTTTTGAAACAGTATATTTTATTCAGGTCACGCTTTTAACAATGATTCATTTAAATGTGTCTCCAAGCGTGCTATTTTTGCTAAACAAGGGAACTATTGGTTAGATAATATTTGATATGGCATTCAAGCACTATTAATTTATAATTTTATTAATATGTTGCATAGAATTAATTTGACGAAGATATGCCTGATAATTGATACTCCTGAGTATAAATCTATGGGCATTTTTCCTTTGAAAATCCTTTGTCAGTTCTAACTCTGTTGTTAAAATCGTGGCTCTTGGTATTTTTCGTAGAAATGATTCCTTAAAAATCATGGTTTATATATTTCTTTTATGATTATGATCCCTATGAATTGAAGCGTACACGAGAATTAGTTGATTCCGAACTCAAAGCTTGATTGCAAGAATTGTATGTATTACAAACAAAGATTGAATTGTGCATACATAGAATATATGCTAACACTGCCACAACTACAATCCAACAAATCCTAGCACTAGTACCCTTACCCGACAAGTGCCTCTTGATATAATATATTTTTGGTAGTGATTGAAGGTGATGGTGATTTTTGTAATCTATCACTTTTTTTCAGTTTTCCCTTTTGCAGTCCCCTCGTTTTTTAAATCCTCCACGCCAGGAACTGTATAAAGCTATTGAAGAAAAAATCCATCAAGGGGAAGTTAGTTTCATAATTAGTAATTTTCTACCTATGAGTACACTGCTGCGCTGTTTGCAGGAGTAATCCGGTTTATGGATATGTAGGTACTTAGATAGATAGAAGAAGTGGATAGTGTGTGGGATCGTATCCTTCTCCATTTTAAGCTTAAACGGAGGTAATGACATACTTTTGGTTTATAATTATTTTTTCCTCTTTATTACTTTCTTTGGAATGCGTATTTTTTACTCAGTATATTTTTCTGCTGTTGATATTTCTATTAGTCATGATTCGTACTCATTCTGATTTCGGGTACTATTGATTATGAGATTAATACATTTTCCGGAAGAAAATCGTTGTATTTATAGCTGTATAATTACAGCATATTGAAACAAAATAAGTTTTAACAACTAAGTTGGAAGCCTTGTTTAAAAAAAAATAGTTTTAAGGATACAAAAGAACTCTTATTCGAACAGATCAAGTTTGTCCTTTTATGAAGTAATGCAATTGTGTTTTCCTTTGCCCTGTCCATTGTGTCATTGATATACTTATGCAAAATAATACTGACCGGTAAACTGCGGCCTCAGCTAGGTTACTTGGTGGAATTCCTGTGATGCATTACCTCTAATTTTTTTCCGGGGAAGGAGAAAAACTTCTGCATCTGCTGCAGTCGATGAAAAAACAGCATTTGTTTTTTCGGAATTCTTACTGATTTTTTAGGGTTACCTATCAATATACTCTAAATGATGGGGAGTGAATATTTGTTGTAGGCATGAAATGTTTCTCTCAGCCCGTTTTTATTCAGAATGTACATCACCATATCATTTCAAAACGCCGTTAATGTCTCCGTTGATGGCTCTGTTAGTGTAAAAATAAACAAAACACAGGATTCCAATGCTGGGTAACCAGGTGAGATCGTTGTTAAAAGGCTTTTTCCTCAAGTGTGTGTATTACAATAAGAAGCGGGAAACATCATGAAATGCGAAAAAAAGTGTAGTTAATGGCAGGTTTTCTGCTCATTTTGGCCCATGATTACATGACTTGGCTCTACTGCAATTATGAATATCATGGGTTTGAAGTATTTTTCCCGCTTTCTCTTTTTTAGGAGACAGATTATCGTGCCTACGTGAAAGAACTACCGGAAAAGTTCCTGCGGAATTTATTCCCATTTAATTGACTTGCCATGGTGAATATTTCAAATTAATTCTCATAACTGGTTAATTCTGCCAACTGCGGCATTTTTATCTGAGACTGAAAGAAAAAAAAGATTGGTTTTCTTTCTCGAACCTCATTTGGCTCACACGGTGGGAAAAGAGGCCACCCATCAATATATCCCAGTATCTCAGGTGAATAGGTAGAAAGAGACGGCATTCCTTCTCGAAATTATATAAAATTTCTTTTCTGCGCATCTTTTCTGCGGTAACTCTCGCTTTTCCTTGGGCTTGGTAGACATTTCAGCCGTCTGTGACATTCTGTGTAAACGTTTGCTTTGCTGGGACAGTACTTACTGCTTAGCTGCCTCCATTATTGGATAGGTTGTATGAATCGCTATGGAAGATATATCATAAAAGCGCGTCCAAATAATATATCCTTTGAACTAGTCCAGCGATCAATATGTTGGTGCTTAAAATGTGACAGAAAACAATGAAAGGGATAACTGACAACGAGATCTGTTGTGGTTACATTGATCACTAATGTGGTTTGAGATATGGATGCTTCAAAGCTGCTCATGTTTGCCGCCGTTGATATATTTCATGATATTTAGGTGGATATAGAGATCATCTGATATTGCTAGAGTTGAGATAAGTCTTCTATAGCGTGGAAATCACCGCATTAATGTCTTCAGGTAGAATAATTCCAGTTCAAGTTCCACGTATTTATCAAGCCATGATTGAGGAGGATAAAGAACCATTAATTAAATGATAAGTGCTTATTTTGTTTCTTGTTTATGAGAACAAACTAATGGTGGTAGGAGACTTGGGTTTAAAGTTCCGGATTGAGGTTATATTCCGTCTAACATTGGACATTTACAAAACCAATGTCAAATGGTACTCAAACCCTCGACCCGCAGATTTCCCGGATGCCGCATTACCGACCAGACTACCTCGGCTGGTTCTCTATTGTTGCTGCCAGAATATGGCACTCAGATACATATGATCAGCCGTAGGATTAATGTAGTTTTAAGTCTCCGTCGAAAATACTTTCTCGGGGAATGTCATGATGATATCCGTTTCTCGTTTAATTCTTCTTGTTCCCATCTGCATTTGATTCCTTTCAAAATATCCCGCCTATCTGGAGTAAAGTCTGATGTTTTCCCGGCGTATAGCGTCATGAAATGTTATTCGGGTTTGCCACCGGGTCTCTCCTCTCATTTCTACCGACGTTTCGGAACTCGAGTCGAGATTCATCAGCCCTCTGGATGAATCTCGACTCGAGTTCCGAAACGTCGGCAGCAATGAGAGGAGTGACCCGGTGGCAAACCCGAGTAGCATTCCAAGAAGCCTTCCTATATTTTTAATTATCCTTAGTCCACCTAGTTCGTTAGAAGTTATTCTCCGCGTCTTTCTTCCTTAATCAGTTTTTGAAATAAATGGTCACCTCTTAGCAGATGAATTTTACTAATCAGGCTTTTTATTCTTAAATGGACTTGACCAAACATTATTTTTGCACCTGCATTTAGCATTTTGCATCATACGACAAATTAAAATTAACAGAAGTGTTATTGGAATTTATGAGTGCCCCTGTGCGTCTGGTCTGTTTTCGGTGCAATGTGTGCGGTAAAAAATATCACAAAAAGTAACAAATAGAAAATAGAAATAAAAATATAGGTACTACTCAAACAACTTTTCAGAAATTAATTAGCTTGGAGCGCATCAGGGAAATGACATTAATGTATACATTTCGCATAAAACACGTATTAAGGGGCCACATTTATCCATAGACGTAGCCATATTTCGTATTACGTACGGACATGAGACGAGGAACAATATTTAAGCTGCATGCCCTGATTTCCTACATTTTGAGTTGGGCTGTTTCGTATTATTCTTAGTATATCCTATACTATTAAACGAGAAAATATTGTATATATTATGTATATTGTATATATGTATACACAGGGTGTTTCGTAATGACTCAGTAATATTTTAGGATATGATTAAGCAGGTAAAAATAAGAAAAAAAATCAATTGGACATGTGTCCGATAACGCACCGTTATTCAGCTGTCTGTCGGTATGCGTTTTTCAAGGAAACCCCGCTAAATAAAAAACTGTTTAACATAAAGACCTGATATTTTATACAGCTGTTAATGGCAATTTTTTAAACTAGCATACGATATTTAATTATTTTCTAAAACACAGTTTCAAAATGGTGGACAATCAAACTTTTTAATCCTTAATATTTACAATCACACATAACTCGTATTAAAAAAGTGCAAGTGTAAAAAGTTGCGCCATTATTTACAAATAAAATTATATCAACAACATTTTCATACCTAATAAAACAATGAAATGGTCAATAGATTAATAAACCAATGTCAAAGGGTTTAATGTACACACAACAATATGGTTTCAATGAATTTCCATACCCTCTACAACAATGGTCAACCGATTTTCAAACCAAACGACAGAGAGAGCTTAATTCTCACATACAACAATAAACCATAATTGATTTCAAAACATAAAAAAGCTGATAATTTTACATGATTTCATACATAAATCGTTCATTAATTAATAAAATACAGAACAACATAATTAAAGAAGGTGTTCAAAAAGCTCTCCCGTAGCAATATAGCTCTCGCAACGCCTACGAAGAGACTCGTATACTCTAGCCAGTTCATTTTGATTGTTTCTAATTTCATTTGTTGCATCTTGAATTAGGTCTACCAACTGCTCCTTGCTGTTGATCCGCTGGCCATACACAGCTTGTTTCAATTAGCCCCAAAAGAAATATTCCATAGGATTGAGGTCGGGTGACCTAGGAGACCACAGTACAGCAGTGCATTAAACTCTCTTTGTCGTTTGGATTGAAAATCGGATGACCATTGTTGTAGAGGGTATGGAAATTTTATTGAAACCATATTTTTGTATGTGTGCATCAAAATCTTTGTCATTGGTTTGAAAATCTATTGACCATTTTATTGTTTTATTAGGTATGAACATTTTTTTGATACAATATTTTTTGTAAATAAAGGCGTAAAGTAATATTTTTTCTTATTAACTGAGTATATATTTAATATATGAATAGAAACACTACAATACAGTCTATGTAATGTTTTACACAATTATGTCGTCGCTTATCCTAAATATACCTTCCAAGTTCATCAGCATAATTACTCTTTAAACTATTTGACCTGATTTGGCCTGTTATTAATAGATCTACGATTAGGATTAATGTTTTAGTATAATTACTTCGATTTTTCTTTCGCACTTTTAGAATAAAATGTTAAGCATAAACTAAGATATTGTGGAACGATATGACATAAAAATTGATAAACTTCGAATCATACCATTGGAACAAAATCGTATAGGGCGGGAGTGCAAGACTATCTTGATGATGGAGTGGAAGGCGTTGTACTTTTAAGATCAAAGGGAGAATACGAGGGTGGGAGAGAAATGGTAGCGAGACGGTGTAGAGAATTATTATTAATTCGGATCACGAAGTAGTTTACATTCATCCCTGTTAGCTGGTACGCTCATTATTCCGTTGACACAGTCTCAAACAGAACCCATTCTACCTTTCAAGGTCATCCGCATCGCTTCATACCGCCCCCTATAGCTCTTCCTTCACGTTTCGCATCCGAACCGACATCCCGATATTTTTCTACTTTAATGGGACATAGATTCTTGTGCCTTTATCAGAATAGCTGCTTCGACAGTTACGCCATCCATACTGTTATTATCGGTTTGCATACTACTTGCTCTAGTCATGGCTTTCTATATTACCTATTAATTTACCACCTACTTAATTTGTCATTACGAGTTTTACGTTTCATTGTCCGAGATTGTGACTGCTGATTTAAGCAGGACTTGAAATGAAACACTATGTGTAATCCATTCCATACCATTGGGTCGAACATCTTTGAAAAAATAATTCTTTTGAAAATAAATTTTGGTCCTGAAATATATCCGGTATTTCTTTCTTTTGTCATGTGTAACAGCAAAATAATGGTCTAATCCTATATTTATTTGCATTAATAATTCATCCTCTCTTTTAAACTACTTTTGATTTAGGTCCACAGTATAGCTAGCATAACGTATCATAGTCTTTCCTTTCACAATTAACTATTAAATAGTCTACCTATTATTATCTCGGTTAACGTTTTGCTTGTTACTTCTAGTTACAAAAACATGATCGGTCAGATTCTAATTAAAACTATTTTGAAAGTTTACTCCAAGGAAATGATAGTCAGAAGGTGACAAAGTAAGGGGAGTTAAACAATGGAGAAACATCGAAAAAAACTTAAAAGAAGAGAGAGTTGAAAATAATATGCTCCCTTTCGTTGCTTACAAGGAGACATGACGATATTGATGTTGGGGATCCAAATGACGCAATTATTTTCTGAAACTATAGAAAAAATGCGGGAAAAGTGGGCTTTCTTCCATTTGGGCCCGAGTTCGAGAAAAAAAGGCAACTAAAGAGTTTCCCTCCGTATAAATCCTTTACTACGCGGAGGTCTACCAACTGAAGCCGTGGTGGAGCTGTTAGAGGCGCTGGTCCAGTAATCCACGTAATGTGGCGCGGGTTCGAATTCTTGTCCGGTCAATTTTTTGTTCTTTCTTATATTTTACGGAGTCACTGTGCATTGCCCAATCCTATGCATTAATGGCATTAACAACAATATTTTTAAATTTTCAGCCTATTTTCTGGATTTTCAATCAACCCGCTTGGGAGAGTTTCGAGTCTAATTTCGGGATTCCTGTTCGGCCGATGAGAGATTTCACATGCCGACAGGCCTAATATGTTTAGATTTTGAAAATACAAGGATACTTCCGTGAATAGGATGAGCGTCGATTGGTCGTGGCTCTTTCTCAAGGCGGTAAACAATGACCGGATTATTACTTTTTAATATACAGAGATGCATGCACTTCACATTTCCCAGGAACTGCGCTCGAATAATGACTTTTGTGACTCAATTTTTCTTTCAATAGTGAACGTGATATAAGTAGAAAAGAGATCGTAACTGTTTCCGAGGTTATGTAAAAAATAGTTGCTATGACCTTTCTGCGGAGCAACATATTATATTAAAGGGAAGCCTGTATCGTGGGGGAGAGGAAGATATAAGATTCCAGCACAAAAATATCACGTCTTCTACATCCACTGCGTCCCATGTTACGTCATTTCCTCTTCCTTGCAAGGTATTCTTTAACTCAAAATTTTAAACAAAGCACTTCTCGTTGTTCACAAGTTTCTTTATCAAACATTGGCTATACAATGTTTTTCAACGGTAGAGGGTGGCCTTATGGTGTCGTCTTTGCACCTCGAGAGACTTTGTTTCAAATTCTCTCCACCTTTATCCACGTCATCTCTCCTTGCGTATTCTTATTTTTTTAAATTACCCTATTCACTTCCTTTACCTTCGCTACTAAATTCTTCGCGTTCATTTCCCTTTTCCAAGTTGCACCTCTCTTAGTGCGACTTAATCTAGACCTAGCTTAATCAGAGGTTGTATGAAATGAGAAGTTATTGCTACCCCTTTAATGCCGTCATTTCTCAGTGGTAGGTGAATATTAACTTCTAAATTGAACATGCGTGAGAAGTAATATCCCTTTCCCTGCTTTTAGGAAACCTGCCGGTCCGTCCACGATTGTTACTAAAATGCCTCCTTTTCTTAACTTTTCGACTTAAGTGATTACAAATAACATTTATTTTACCTTAGGAACGAGGTGGTTTCTCTTATGACACCAAAAAAGTTCTCACTTACTCCCACATGCTTGTTTTTTTCTGCTGCTAAAGTAGTTTTTTAATCCGTATTTATTTTACTTCACGCATTCTTCCTATTTGAAGTCACCCTGACTCCTCGTTTCCTTTTTCTGACCCCTCCTTTTCTCCATTTCAGCCCGTTATTACTTTCTTTCCCTGACCGAACTTCGTAAATGAAGTCCCTCTATCTGCAGAATTCAATTTTCAAGACGGAAGAGGTATTTGTTTAAATATCACCATACGCAGATGATTTCTCATGCACTCTCTTGCACTCATCTCTTTATAGCCGAAAGAGCAAAAAAAACAGGATGAATTTCTCTTCAAGGAAATGTGATTAGGCTAGAGGATTTGTGATAAAGTGTGTTTATTCCTTCATCAAATGGCCTATCCAGATGGGCCACACTTTGAGACGTATCACATTTGCAAGAAACAAAATCGAAGGGAAACCCTATCGAGGAATACCTTTGGGCAAATACACTGACCATATAAATCGGGACATGAAACAGAAGAGCTTCAAAGAGTTTGCTAGGGAAAGGATGGAATAGAATGCTGCTGTCCACTAATCTTAGTATTGAATGGCTAATATTGATGATTGTCAATACTTTGGTCTTTCCCAATTAATTAATGTTTATTTTGCTAAGTATCCAGGGTGTATTCAGTATTTACTTCTCGCTGCCCACTTACCCTCAGCAAGCTGTAATAAATGCAGGCTTAATCTGCGTTTAAGTGAAACTAGAAGTAAATAAGGAATCTTCTTGAGAGTAAGTTTAACAGTGCGTAGTCTTGGTAGAGCTCTAAAGATTCCTGTTCCGAACAGGCGAAAAACATTCTCAAAAATGAGTAGCATTATTTACTCGAGCTCATGTAATTTTGTCGTTGCTGGAAGTATGTGTTTGCTTTCGATCAAACGAAATGCATGTTGAATTAAGTTTGAGTCTGATGCTAAGACAGTTTTACTGTCGTCTCATGCCTCGACTCTTCGGGAATTCCGACATGTAAAAAACTTAGTTTAATGAGTTGCATAACTCTTATCTGAATCCCCGAAATCTGGCGTAAAACCTGGGTGAGCTAATACTTTCTCACCACGCTAATACTTGCTCACCACGTTGAGGAACTAATGGACTTGAAAATTCCCTACCAAGCATTCACAATTAAGAACGAGAGATGATTCTGATATTTGTTTTATAAATTCAATCTTTTGCCAATTACCTTTATCCATGACAAAATATTGTATGCCGACATAAGGGTTCCTATTCTGCTGTGAGACGGTTTATAAAAATGATTACCTAGAGTATTTTTTAAATTAATTATCGATTGGTATGCAACTTTTGCTAGTGGCTGTTAGAGGAAATTTCATGCAATATTCATACTGAGCTTGTAGTCGTGTGATACATTTTATTTATTTTGTACAGTGAAGAGCGTTAGCTACTAATGAAAATTGATATTATTCTGCTAACTACCGAAACATAACATATTTAATTTTCGTCTATCCCTTAGCTGCACCGTCAAAAACTCAGTTTATCGAAATCTAAGCAAAACTTTCTTTACTTTTTAAATAAAATATTTTTTCATTCTCCATTCCTTTTTCTATGATTTTTATCCTCTTTAGACGTTTCGGAGGAGTACTATATAGTTATTCAGTTTTGTTGTTTTTTTTTTCCTGTGAAGAATTCTATTGTACCTTTTATATTATTCGTTTAGAGTTGTTTGACTGCTCATTTGCTTGTCCAGTTTAGTCAAGCTAGTTGGTTTATTTTTTAGAGACCTTTGTATTTATAGATAGTTTTTGTAACTAATTCATATTGTTTCAGCAAAAACTACGCGAGATTGATAAATAACGTAATAATATTTTGCTTACTTTTATGAAGACTGAGCTGACCATACTGCCCCTATTTAGTATGGCGGTCCCTACACTCTATGTCATTATCCCATTCTCTCTATTATACCTTTTATACCAACCTCTCATTCGACGACTAATACTATTATTGATTATTCCTCCTTAGGCCTAATTTTTTCCCCAGTAAAAATAGCGAATTAGAGTTAATGCATATGATCACTTAATCAGCACGGAGCATGATGTGGAATCAGTGCCGTGGGCTATCCCAAACTTTATCATCATCCCCTAAGAGGAGTGATGTGAATTTTTTTCGGCTGCATAAAATTAACTTAGTGTATTCGTGGTCAAGGGCTATAAACCTACGGAAATGTGGACGAGAATATAAACTCTACGATAAATTGCGATGTAAGGGAATTAATTGAAACGGCTACCTAGAAGCAAGTTTTATACTCGAGTTGGAATCAAAGGCTATTAATCTATTCATCTATTATTACCACTTTCAAATCCACCTTTTACATTTATTCAACCCGTTTTACTCGTAAAAGATTGGTGTAAATTTAATATTGCGATTCCAAAACCGGAGACACTCAAGAAATCGACTTTATTTTAATATACTGAATGAATCATAGAATCTGTAAAATATGTGCAGATTTTTTCCTGTTAGAATCAAGGTTAAAACATTCTTGGAAAATTCGTAATAGCACTGAGAAGACGAATAACACCGTATGCCAGCTCTCAGTAGAATCTGAGTTTGCGCAGACGTGGGGAACTTCACTAACTATTATTTTTATCTCCTTATGAACTGTGGTGTCATTGAAAGGGACGCTCATTTGATTGCTCATAAGTGTAACGTGTAATGAATAATACGTTCAATTTTCCCATAGAGCTTCCAATAGAGAATACGACAAGGTTAGCCGAATGATTTCTTCTGTATTGCCTAACTTAAGTTAGTCACCTGATCCATCATTTGCGTTTATCCCGTGTTAGTAAAGTTTCCTTCCTACAAGGCATTGAACCTCACCCATTTTTCTCTCTGAAGGCCTTTTAAGACGACACTTATTTCAGTCCTAAAAATCATTCAAATTTCAGTTTACTCGAAATTTTATCGTTTGAAAAGCTCAATCGTATTCGATGAATCCGTCGAATTAGATTTTCAATGCTGATATATAAATACGTACGATTCTGAGTCTCGCATCAAACTAGCAATCTCAGGCAAGTAATGCTTGAATAGGACATAATGGCCGTGGAGGTAAAATCGGCTCACTATCATCGTTGTAATGCATTAATCATCCAAGGTAGATAAACGAAAACAAACGCAATAGGTTTGCGTTTCGCATGAACCAATTCATCTCAGGCTTTCAGTATCCGAATTCTAGTATACTGAATTGAGTTCGATTTTTAGTGCTGGAAGGATTGTCGTATAAAATGGAATGAACACCTGGATGGACGACCTTTATCTCTATTCTTGTTTGAGGTACAAATCTTTTTAAGGTGATGCCGTTTCACTCCACGCTTCTTCATCCTATGGCATCTTTTTGGTTATTTTCTCCCCTTACTTCTCTGTTTTGCTCCCAATTATTTCTCTCTTCCCATAAATATTCCTTCTCGATATCCATTACTACTCACATCTGTGCGTCTATCGCACTCTTTTTCTATTAATTTTCACACTCTCCGTATCTTCCCCGCGCATTACCCCGCCTCATTGGCATTCCCCTCCTTTAAATTTCAATTACAGCATCCAAAGGGAAGGAAAGACGCTTTTATGAAGGGTAGTATATTGACGCTGAGATGGCAATCTAATGAGTGGGTGGAAGCTTTCACGCTCTTCAGATTTCCTTTCCCACGTCTGCTCTTGAGTCTCTTTGTTCTTCGCATTACTATTCGAGGAAAAAGGGACAGGTACACAGTGTAAAGCGGGATGTAACATCACTTTCACCAGATTTTAATGTCATCGTCAACCTCAAGTTTCATTTCAATGCGTCAGTCAGGTTGCAAGCACTACCGCAATAGTACCTGTAGTGGCTAGAAGAGAAAGAAGAAAGTGCGTTAAAATTTTTTTTGACATAATTTCTTTTATTGGTACTATTTTTTATGAATAATAATTAATGCAGTTTTCAACTCTTACTTTATTACTTTAGGCCATGACGTTACCTCTATCAGGAAAATTCTTTGATCAAATGATTTCTCTTATTTATGTAATGGGATATTTGTAACAAAAAAATCAGAGTTCGTATGTATATCTGCTGTGTAATTTTTTGTTTGACGCTGGAAGTATCCTTTGTCAGCAACTCGGTGGCGCCAAGGGATCTGCTTAGTTTAGGACGTGTATATACTGTAGAAATTGGATTATTCATCTCATTTGTAATAAAATATTCAGGAAAAAATTAAAGAATTCTTATGCCTTTAAAAAATTCTAGTCTTGTAATTGTCTCTTCATTACCAAATCCACTCTAGCTCCAAGTGTTTTCTCATTTCTTTGCTAAAATTGTCCTCAAATAATGAATATAGTCGTAATTAAAAACTTTTATCCTTTGAAATACGAAGTCTTGATAGATGCCGTATTGTCCCAAGTGCTTTTTGCAGCTATTACAGCTGATTATAGTTAGCGCGAGCTAATTATCTGAAACTATAGTCATGGAAACTCCATATAGTTGTAGGACGCTCTTTCCCACCGTTTAAATGCTTTGCTTATCTTAAGTTGATATTTCGTCGATGACTAGGATTCTTTTCACGCGTATTCAAAATTGCTTTCTTGGTTATTGCTTCTCTAAAAGATCGCGGCTTCAACACATCCCTTTCTATATATGTCTCTCCAATGAGTAACGCAAGGCTTGTTTTTGCGGGTATTTTGGTTGTAAATGTTTTTACGCGGTATATTATGAATTCTCTTGCTGGATTTAATTAATGAAATATAGCCTAACCTGTATTTCCTTGTAATGCACACGATTGTTTTTGATGATGCTGGAAGCTTCCTGACGTTTCACGTGCTTCTTATAAGCCACGGTGTAACTTGCGAACAAGTATTTCTCTCTTTCCATGTGTAGTGCAACTTCTCGTACTTTCAAGGAATATATCCCTTGATTCAGTTAAAATTGCTTGCCATTTAAGGATCCCTTCCGTTATCTCACTATTGGATTACCGAGTCATTTTCTGTTCCCTTGGCACTTCGTTGCCGTAGCTTGTTTCCTAAGTTTCACCATAGAGTAAGTATATACTTACTCTATGGTTTTACTCTTTTCTCACAGCCGTAACAGTCATGAAAATATGAAACTATTTAGTTTAATTGATTTTTCTATCATTTATACAATTTATCTGTTTCCAGTTTTCTATTCATTTCAGGTTTCCATTTACTTTCGTTTTAATACCCCATTTTTTCACGAGCATTATGCTGGATGCGGAGAGCCTTAATCTCCTTTGAGATAACACAAATGGTGTTCATGATTCTCGTTGCTAAAATTAATCTGGTCTTTAATATGTATACTCTGGTCTTTTATTTCTCTGTTTTTGTTCAATTTTGATACAGTACCTGTTTTGTAAGCTGTGCGAGATTTGGTTGTCTGTAATTAGAAGTAGAAAATCATTGATAAAATACCTCTATAAAGAGCCGTAGTAATGACGTTTTTATGGAAGTGAAGACATGTTCACCAAGAAGAAAGATTTAGTGGAAAACGTTATCCTCTTATTTTATATTAGTTTATAATCCCTTTACTTCTTTCCCTTTCTAACTTTTTACGCTCTTATCTTTCCTTCTTTGTCCTCTAATTAACCTCTCCGCTCCTCCCTCACTCCCTCTGCTCATGTCTTCCAGCAGCTAGCAACTCATAATCTTCTTTCATCTTCCCACTTGCTGTTCGAGCCTTATCACCGATGATTCGTTCCTGCCAATCAATCAATCCCTGCCCTGTAGAGGCTTTGACGGTATACCTTCGGTCTCTTTGTTGTAGGACGGTATATGTGCTATTTCAGCTTATTACTTGAATAATAGGGAAAACATTCGCATTTCGTGCATGCTCATATTAGTAGTTCGGCATCTTACAAGATCGTATTTCAATTAAAATAATACTATATATTTTATTTGTCCACTTTTGAGTCAATCAGCAAAAACATTACTATTATACATCGTTTAAAGTTTTATCTGCATTAATATAGGTAATTCACAAAATTGCAGTAAACATTATTCAAGTGGTTTTGTAAATACTCAGACAAAGTTTACACCAAGTAAAGCATGCCCCTCTTTAATCTTTCTGCTCAATGAATATAGTAGTGTTTGTACATGATTACATTGGATCTACGGTTTATCCAATACTAGTCATTGACCTATCGACGTAAATGTCGTATTTGATGGAATAAAGGTGCGCGCGCAGTCTTAAAAACCTGTAATTCATGCAGGCAAAGGCCTATTACTCTAAGAGCTATTTAGTTATTTAATGCATTTAGATGTAGATACGTCAATCCTAGGCTCAACTCCAATCGTCTATACGGGTAAGAATTTTGAAATAGATACGAATATCCCTCGGAGAAATGTATTCAATCTTTCAGGACTTTGACGAATGGCATTTCTTCCAGTTCGACGGGCAGGTATTTCTCCTACGAAATTTTATTACGAGATGGTATTTCCATCGATTTTATTTCTACGTGTGTCTCTTATTCTTGTCTCCTTTCATTCAATTTCATCAAGATTTCGAGATTCATCCAATAAACCCAATGTCTCGGCCTCACATCAGTGGTTTATACCTCTTTTATTATTCTTGGTACGTATCTCTCCTCTCTTTGGAGCAGTGCAATCAAATATCTGGGTTCCACTTGGTCCCTCTCCCATTACATCTTTACTCCGAAAGGATTATTACAATTACCAAGTGATTTTTCAGTATGCATATCCGAAAGGATTGTTTTGCTTGTGCCTTCGAGTGGCAACTTCTAGTGATTGAAGTTCTGCGTAGAAACACTATATTAACCGTTTTGATTTTAGTACAAGGTATTTAGGTTAATGTAGATCAATTGGAAACTATCACTTACATTTCCGCATAGGTAGATTTTATTGACCCTCCATTTAGGAAAAATTACAAAATTGTACCACTGGCATTTTTTTTTTCTCCAAATTCATCCTGATCGTGTAACTTCAAATCTTCGGTGTAATCCTTAGGAACACCTTTAACCATTGCGATTTGAATCGGAGTAATAAGGCAGGAGAAATAAAGTTTCATTTGTTTGTTAGACATTTTAGCTTTCTTTTTACCATATCATACGTATAGTGTCCTCTGTCTCATATCAGACTTTCATCCGCTTAGGACAATCGTTTTAAGATTTCATGAAAAGAAGTTATTTTTTTTCATTAATATGGTGCAGCTAAGTGGTAAATTACACTAAATGTATTATATTTCGAACTATTCTCATTTACTTCACTCCTAATGCTTACATAATTTGTTATTTGTTTAGTAGGATTGAGATTGTTTCATTTCATTGATTTGCTTAAATTGGGGGCGGATTCAAATTACTATCGAAAGTTTTAGCTTTCATTGAAAAATGCCTTCGTTTGTACCCTCCTAAGGCCGACATTATTTCATTTTATTTTATCTCATAGCATTTTATAAGGAATGTACATAATTTTCCTTTTAATGTATCCCTGTAACAATTCTAAGGCGAATGTTTAAAATTATATTTAGATTTCCACTAGATGTTTACTCTTAGTTCTTCATTAAAAAATGTAAGAATGCTTTACAATTTCGTTATATTTTTTTATAATTGTATGGTGCCCTCTTCTGCATCGTATGTGAAGACAGCCTATAGATAAGAGAAACTCCTTTGTGGTCTTAGACTTTGTAAATGGCCTACGTCTCCCTCTTGTCTAAGGATTGCAATCCCGGAGAGATTATGCAATCCCGGGATTACGGGATATGATTTCCTCAATCCCGGGATCCCAGGATTGATGAAAAGTGATGATGGGGAAATAAAGCATTCATTGTCTTCGGCCAATAATTTTATATAAAACAGAAAAAATACCACATGCAGTTATGGTATTATTAATAATATTACACCAATTTTAAGTAGCATCAATTAATAACAAATATACAATCAATACAATTATAATAAAACTACATCACACAAAGTTCAAAAAACATGCGAGTATCTTGACCTATGATGATAGTGACGCAATTAAACTCGGGTCGTGTATTTGTTTTACTTTGTGTGGTGTTGTTAGAGTTTATCTTTGGTATTAAAAATGGAAATACCACACAATGTTACTAATGAATTTGTTTTATTATTAACATAAAAGAAAATACTTTTTTCTTAGAAGATAACTCAAAAATTAAGCACCAAATACGACTAAAATGTAAAAGGACTTTTAAAAATATAGCAATTGTTCTTAAATTGAATAAAATTATAGTATTTTAAGAAAGCAAATAGAAACTCCGGATTAAGTTTATCCTCACTGAAAAGTTACTTACAATTTTAAAAATATGTCCAAAAAAACAAAGTGTGTCTAATGACTTGTTGCTCATTCTTGACCAGTATTTATTGAATAGCATACCCTCTGATGAAAAAGCCCTTTCTGACTCAACACTAATGGGAGGAATAGCTAGTAACTGCTCGTAAATAAACTGCAGATTTACTCCTCTCCGTTCACTTTCACGGAAATCCTCAACCTCTCGTACTATAGATAATTCTTGGTCGTTTGAATTACAGCTAGTAGAATATTTTTTGGGAGGAACTAAGCATTGAGTAATGACCGAATCAAGATCCTTCTTTAGCTCATACAAACTTAGTGAACCACTCTCTAAGCATGAAGAAGCTGACTCTCTCTCACTATGCAAGTCATCATTAGATCGACTATTTGATGCTGAAGAAGCTTGCTCTTCTCCCATGCCCACTGGTGTAAATGTTTAGTGGAATTATAATTACGAAATCTAAGCAAGTACACTTTGACAAACACTTTTAGTATGTAATTTTTTTTCTTTTTTCAGGAGATATAGGTCTATAAATTTGTGAATTACTTATTCTCTCTGCCAAAGTTTAACCTTCCGGCGGGCGCGTACGTGTACTGAGTACACGGCGGTCGGGTTTTGGCGTTTTCATCCATTTTACCATAATGGGACCAACCTGAGATCCTTTGCTATTCGTCATTTATACAAATAGCCTTTGATGAAGGAGGGGAGAGACATAACTAATGGTTGCAGGTAATGATCAATTAGTGCTGAGATCCGTTGAGTGGGGGAGTTGATGCTAGAGACAATAGAGACCTTCATTTCAATAGCTGCCATCCACCACATACCAAACGCTCCATTCCATATTCCCTCTCTGTCCGCGGCCACAGAATTTGTAACGACGCTCACTCCCTTCAACAATACACCGATAACCTATATCACTCCCTCAGAGAACGTGAGTACCCCAAAAAGCTTCTTACCAATCAAATCCTGCCCCCCTCTGCCAATTACACCCCTCGGGCCAAATCCCACCACCCTGACAGACTCAGCCTCATCACCATATTCTTCCCTGGCTCCCATACAATCAGAAATATCCTCCGCCATCTATACCCAATTTTAAAGAATAATAATTCTACTGCCCTCCTAGTACCTTCATGTCCCACAGTATTTTTTAAGCGTCCCGCAAACCTGCGAGATATCTTAAAATCTACGAAACCCACCCTTCAACCGTCCGCCCCCTCTCCACCACTCTCCTCAACTTGCAACCGGCCTAGATGCAAATGTTGCTCCCTCCTACGCTCTTCTGCTACGCCCTCTTCCAATAAATCTTCCTCAGCAGCCAACTGTACTTCCACAAATATCGTTTACCGTCTCTCGTGCAATTTCTGCCCGGCATTTTATGTTGGCGAATGTACTACCCCGCTTTCAATACGAATGAATGGGCACCGCCACTCCACCACATGTCCTCCCTTCATTGATCCCATTCCTAAACATACCGCTTCCCATCGTAAGACCTTCAATAAATGTTTCTCTCTCTATATATAATAAGCCCTCCCCGAATCAGCGACTAATATTGAATTGAGGACTCGTGAGATGGCATTCATCTGGTTCTTAAGAGCATTTGAATCGCCCGGGCTTAACTTGGCCCACTGACCAATAGCAACCCCTTGCTCCTGCTCCCTTCTCCTGTTCCGCTTCCCCCCCCCCCCCCCCGAGGTAACAGACCACTAGTTAGTCTCTTGTCGCCGACTAAGACGGCCCGTCGAAACGTCCCGTAAATTATTCTGTGAGTGTCCTTTTATTTTCGTGTGCCTGTGTTTTCAAAGTATATTTATATTTGTGTTTTTATTTGCCGAGTGCGTTTTCTCAGAAGATATTATATATATATTGTAATGGTTCACTGTCGGTCACCCGGATGAAACCGCAGAAACCACACATAAACGATAAACTACCCTCTTGACCAGCTGCCACCGAGGACGATTTACCAAAGATTTTTCTTGATAATATAAAATGTGGGGGATTCCCGTTTGCAGTTTATCTCGTGGTGAAGAGACTATGAGTTAGAATAGGGCGAGTGACGACTCGACGACAGGTGAGGGTGGGGAAACAGGTTTTGTAGGGACACCAAAGAATGCCAAGGACATCATTCATTCAACAATCAATTAAACTATATTCAAAACTCACGAACAATTTACATATCATTTACCCTGATGAGCGAGATGATAGGGTTAGTGATGAGCAAATAAAGGATGAATTGATCATGAAATTTACAATTTAACTGATAAAATATTAGAAACAAAATATCAGAACAGAAAACAATATTCGTGCCGTCAAGCGGACTTATCTCAATTATGCAATTAGGCACACTTTTGAACTTTGGGAGGTAATAAAGTCCGTCCCTATAACACAGGTGATTGATTGCTTCTTGTTAACGCTGATTACATAAATAATGATATTGGAGGCAAATCACTGAGTCGTCACTGCGGTACTCAAGCCGCCTAACAGTTGCGTATTGCTGCGGACTGGGACAAAGTACTCGGACAGGGGTGGTATCACACTAGGGTCAGGGCGATATAACGTTACGTGACCTGGATGACCACTGGATGACTCCGCTCCTTGGCGCCGAGGTTCGGGCGGGACACAGGCTCGTCTTATTTGGGTGCGGTTCCTTATTCACGGAAACGGCAATCTCTGCGGCCTGGCTGCCTCTATAACCTCCCTGGCGACCACTTCAGGATGCAGGAGATGATTGTCCGGCTTGTCTCGTAGTCCTCTCTGCGCCAACTGTTAGCGTTGTCCTCTCGAGTCTTATTTCGCACGACTGTCTTTCTTTGCACTCGTAATCGCAGCATAACAGCCGCACGAGCCGAAACATAGGAAGAAGAAGAAGAAGAAGAACCTCCCTGGGTTTCACCCGGCTTTATATGCCCCAGGTGGAAGAGGGGGGTATCGATGCACTCGTGAACTGGGGTTGGGGGAAAACACTTATTCAGCGAGCGTCAAATACACTCGCCTGGCTGACCAGCGAAACACACACACATTTACGCACACTCACTCACCCTTGCATTCTTCCCACATCGCGTTGGTTAAAGGGGGGGAAGGGAAAGGAGAGGAGTGAAGGAAGGGGGGGAGGGGAAAGGAGAGGGGGTGACGATTAAGATCAGGACGGGCCGAGACCGTCACATAGCCCCCCACCTAAACTATGGAGCCACTTTCGATTTGCTAGCAAAGGAAAGTCTCCAGAGTTTATTTTCTTTTTTTTAAACAGCATAAATAACTGTGCGTTAATAAAATTGACGAAATTAAAACACGACTGGAAAAAAAAAGATCAAAAGCTCGACAAATCGTTCGGTTCAATCCCTAGTGGCAACCGGGTCAAAATAAGGTTTTAGATTATTAAAATTGTACACCCCGATTTCTTTTCCTTCCGAATCCTCCAAATGACATGAATTCGGTCCCGAATATTTGGAAATCTTGAATGGACCCGTGTATAAATGAAAAAACTTATGAAATAAATTTAATTTTGAATCAGATGGTCGTGGTGTTTTCAGGAGTACTTTATCTCCTATTCTGAAATCATACCCCTTTGCCCTCTGCTTACTTTTTCTCTGACGGCCCGCTAATATAAGCCTCCTCAACGCCGAACGTTGTATTTCTTTACTATCCTTTTGTACCATATCAGGTAATTTCACCATACAATCTTCTCTTGGGGGTTTATTACCGAAATGAACTTCCACGGGCGTTAACCCCGTGCTTTCATGCGTTAATTCATTAAACCACTTATTTATAAATGGAAGTACCTCAGGCCAACTTTTATGATCATTTGAGCAATAGGTACGGAAGACCCGAGACAGCTCTCTCATTACCCTTTCGCTTGGGTTAGACTGAGGTCTCCTAATTGAAGAGTAAACTACTTTAATTCCCTGGCCCTCCATTTCTGTTTTCCAAGCCTTGCTTGTAAATTGGGTACCATGGTCTGACAATATCCGTTGCGGCTTCCCACATTTCTGGAAGTACTCATTTTTCATTATTCTTAGGCAATTTGGCGCCGTTGGTTTATTCAAGGGATAGACCATTACGTATTTTGAGAAAACGTCGATTACAACAAATACATATTTATTTCTAAACTTAGCCTTGGGTAAGGGCCCGTACAGGTCAATCGCGACTAATTCTCGTGGCGCTCGCGGTATAATGTTCTCCATTATTCCCTCGTAGCTACGATTCGGGTGTTTCGTTTTTTGGCATACGTCACAACTTCGCAATAACATTCTTACGCAACAACCCATGTTGACCCAATAGTACTTTTCTTTTAGCCAGTTTTCGACTTTTCTTGCACCACAGTGTCCGTATTTAGTGTGTACGTACCAAACTAGGCGATCATGGATCTCCTTTGGCACCCATAACTTAATTTCCTCATTTTTTTCTTCCTTCGCTACGTTTTTATATAACACGTTATTGACCAGCTTACTTCTCTTCATTAAGTTATCCACACGTTTAAAATCGTTATCTCCGGGATCTAATCTACCCATTATTCCATCGCGGATCTTCTTGAGTAAACGGTCCCTCTCCTGAGCTTCACCGACTTTACGGATCGCTTCGCTTGGGAATTCGGAAATATTCAATTCCAATATGGCATTAAGGAAAACGTTTCCCTCGGTACTTTCCTCCTGTCTCAGCGCGCTTCGACTCAGCCAATCTGGTACCAGATTTTTCCGTCCGGGGCGGTGTTCAACCCGAAACGAAAACTCCTGCAACGCAAGTATCCAACGCGTTAAGCGACTATTACTCAGTTTACACTTATTTAAAAACGTCAAAGCCTTATGGTCTGATATAATCGTAAGATCACTCCCCAAGACGTACGCGCGTAGTTTTTGTAAAGAAAATACTATTGCCAGAGCCTCTTTTTCTGTCGTGGTATAGAATAACTCTGAGCCCTTCAATGTACGACCGATGAACGCTACAACGGCTTCTTTACCCTCATCGTCTTGCTGAAAAAGGACCGCCCCTAACCCATAATCCGAACTATCGGTTTGTAAGAACATAGGTCGATTGAGATCCGGATGTTTAAGCATGACTACATTGAGGAAAGCTTGCTTGATTTCCTCAAAGCATTTCTGATATTGAGAATTCCATACCCATTTTTCTCCCTTTTTCAATAATCTTAACAATGGGATGGTTAAATGTGCGTATCCCTCACAGAATCTCGAGAAATAGTTACACGTTCCTAAAATAGCTCGTAATTGTCGTATATTCCGTGGTGGTTTGGCTTCTTGAATTACTTTTATCCTTTCCGGGTCCACTTTGATTCCCTCAGGTGTTAATATGTGTCCCAAAAACGGCACTTCCATGCAACAAAATCTTGATTTTTCCCAATTTAGCGTCATACCTGCGCTAATTACTTTCCTAAATACGACCTGCAAATGCTCTAGGTGTTCCTCGAAACTCGGGGAAGCAATTATCAAATCATCCACATATGCGGTCGCGAACGAACTTACGTCATCCCCCAGTACTTTATCGAGGCATCTTATCATTGCTGCCCCGCTGTTACGCAATCCATAAGGCACGCGCTTAAATACGTATGTCCTCGACTTATACAAGAACGCCGTATATTTACGATCTTCGGGGTGCAATATCATCTGCCAATAGGCGGAAGTAAAATCAGTGATCGAAAAATATTTCATACCGGCGAATTTTGAGAGGAGCTCCTCTATCCTAGGAGGCTCGTCCCGTTCCGGGATGGTTACGCTATTTAATTTACGTGCATCCACGCACAAACGCACGCGCCCGTCCCTTTTTCTTACCACTACTAACGGGTTTAGAAATGGACTGGGTGATTTTTCTATTATACCCCCTTCGACCATGGCCTTTATTTCCTCATCTACTTTCGCAACACATGCTTGAGGTATGGGATAGGATTTTTGGGCAAATGGAGTCTCATCCGTGAGCTTAATACGGTGGGTGAATCCCCTTGCCAAACCAGGCGTCTTAGAAAAAACCTTCCCGCATCCGAGCAACACCGTTTTGAGTCTATTCTTTTGACTTGATGCTAGCCGTGCCAAACCATTTACCAATACTTCCACCTTTTCCTTCGTCACCTCGGTCTCTTTGCTTTCCTGCTGCAGTCTCGATTGTGAGAGCATATAAAATTCATTCTCTACTATCTCGGAATCAGCACTTTTTAACTTAATTTTGTTCTGCGCAAAGTCTATTATTGCCCCATTTTCCGATAGCCAATCAGCTCCTAGAATTAATTTCCTAACTAGGTTCTTTACTACTACACACACAACTTCGTTTTGCCGGCCGTTTGCAGTAATCGGAATTAGGGCTTGCCTAGTTATCGGACACGACTTCTTATTGTTGGCACATAACAAAAAGGATTTGTTTAAAGGTAAGATCGGAATTTTTGGTTCACGACTGCATAACGTTTTAAAAAACATTTCCTCAATGGCAGATATTTCGCTTCCTGAGTCTACTAATGCCTGCACATCGATCCCTAGACAATTCACCTGTATTTGAGGGCTCACCCTCCCTCTCGCGACCTTCGCCTCCTCCATAAGTAAGTCGTCCAGAGGATTCCCTTCTAAAGTAAAAGTGGCTAGTATCGGAATCGTCCCCTCCTCCTGGCATTCCGCGTCGATGAGACTTCCCGCCACTTGACTCTCACTCTTGCTTTTAAATGAACTCATCCCCAACGTCAAATCTCCTCCCCTGTCCGCCTCGCGGGGACCACTCGATGCGGACTCTACCAGTTTAAAGAATTGTCAGTTATGGTGGAGGAAGACGCATTGTTCGCAGCGGGGACGTCGTTTTGCGCGATCTCAATATGACTCCTACCTTGTGGGCCTTCGCACGACGCATTAAAATTGTCAGAAGGTTCCTCACGAAGCAGAGGCAAAACGGGGGGCTCCCCTCTTCCTAATCTACCTCTCATGTTCGCTCGTGGCGACCCACCTCTTGCCATTCCCCTCCCTCTACACACATTCATGGTATTTACCTGCGGCGGCTGATCTCGGAAGCTAGGGTTCGGTCTCCGATTACCTTCATTGGTATCATCGTAATAACCTAACAGCCTAACTAGTTTATCTAATGTTTCCGGCTCCGCGCTTTTGAGTAAATTTTGAACCCAGGGAGGAAATTGGCGAAGTAAGCAATAGCTAAGCTCCTCGTCACTTATCGGCGGATCGCATGATTTGGCCGCTGCTATTTTTCTTAGGGCATATTCTTTTAATGTTCCGTCAGCTGCTCGTGAGTAAAATCCATGTGTCACACGCGCGCGGTATTCGTACCGAGCATGAACACTCCAATACTCCTTTAAAAATTTCTCTCGCACCTCCTCGTATTGGATGGGGACGGGTCTAATGGTGTTCCTCCATAACCTGGCCGTTCCTTCCATTAAACTCAAAAATGTCAGTGGCCACATAGACGGCGCAATTCCTAACAATTTAAAATAGTCCTCGGCTTCGTTTACAAACTCAACCGGGTTTTGATATGCGCTACCTTTAAAAATGGGCTTGCTGACGCATGTACTGGGAAGGACTATCGGGTGGAATCCCGTTCCCATTTGTTCCCCATACATTACGCGTTTCGAAACTTGCTCAATTTTATTTGAAAGGCTCTCCTCACGACGGCGAGCTTCTTCGACACTCTTGTCAATTTTTTCAGACAAACTCTCCTCGCGACGGCAAGCTTCCTCCCTCTCCGCTTCAATTAAATGTTCGACCTTCCTATCCAAAATATCTACGTTGGCCTGTATCTCTCCCGTTTCTTTCTTAAACTCATTCTTCACGACGTCCACACGTCCCATTACCAATCGCATAATTTCGCTAAATCGCTCGTCCCTTCTTTCCTCCCGTTCTAATTCCTTTCTTTCCCGTTCCTCCTTCTCCTTTTTATTTCTTTCCTCCCGTTCTAATTCCTTTCTTTCCCGTTCTATTTCCTTTCTTTCCCGTTCTTCCTTCTCCCGTTTATCTTTTTCCTCCCGTTCTAATTCCTTTCTTTCCCGTTCTTCCTTCTCCCTTTTATCTCTTTCCTCCCGTTCTTCCTTCTCCTTTTTCAGCCAATCAATGACCCACGTGTCTCCCATGTTTAACACTTCTTGCGCGGGGGGCGTCTCAAAAGGCTCCGTTTGAACGTCAGCGGGAATAGGTTGGGATACTACTTCTATGATTTGTACCTCATCTCCTTCGTCCGAGTCATTCAACCCACTCATGTCACGCCCAAGCATAAATATATCGCTCCGACTGACCATTTTTATTTCTTATTACCGCGAACGAAACACAACTAATCACACTACACGTATAAAAAAAAATCACTCCTACGATTTAGTTTCACCGTTATTACGTAAATAATAACACCTGTAATCTTAGAATCCCACAAAACTCTCGGCAAATAATGCTCTTTTTTCAAACCCCACGACAAATTAAACAACACCTTATCCAACGTAAGAAAAAAAATGAAACTAAGACACAAGGTCTCATTCGAGAGATTCAAACTTTGCAACCAAGTGGTCCCTGTTCGGGCGCCATTATGTAATGGTTCACTGTCGGTCACCCGGATGAAACCGCAGAAACCACACAAAAACGATAAACTACCCTCTTGACCAGCTGCCACCGAGGACGATTTACCAAAGATTTTTCTTGATAATATAAAATGTGGGGGATTCCCGTTTGCAGTTTATCTCGTGGTGAAGAGACTATGAGTTAGAATAGGGCGAGTGACGACTCGACGACAGGTGAGGGTGGGGAAACAGGTTTTGTAGGGACACCAAAGAATGCCAAGGACATCATTCATTCAACAATCAATTAAACTATATTCAAAACTCACGAACAATTTACATATCATTTAACCTGATGAGCGAGATGATAGGGTTAGTGATGAGCAAATAAAGGATGAATTGATCATGAAATTTACAATTTAACTGATAAAATATTAGAAACAAAATATCAGAACAGAAAACAATATTCGTGCCGTCAAGCGGACTTATCTCAATTATGCAATTAGGCACACTTTTGAACTTTGGGAGGTAATAAAGTCCGTCCCTATAACACAGGTGATTGATTGCTTCTTGTTAACGCTGATTACATAAATAATGATATTGGAGGCAAATCACTGAGTCGTCACTGCGGTACTCAAGCCGCCTAACAGTTGCGTATTGCTGCGGACTGGGACAAAGTACTCGGACAGGGGTGGTATCACACTAGGGTCAGGGCGATATAACGTTACGTGACCTGGATGACCACTGGATGACTCCGCTCCTTGGCGCCGAGGTTCGGGCGGGACACAGGCTCGTCTTATTTGGGTGCGGTTCCTTATTCACGGAAACGGCAATCTCTGCGGCCTGGCTGCCTCTATAACCTCCCTGGCGACCACTTCAGGATGCAGGAGATGATTGTCCGGCTTGTCTCGTAGTCCTCTCTGCGCCAACTGTTAGCGTTGTCCTCTCGAGTCTTATTTCGCACGACTGTCTTTCTTTGCACTCGTAATCGCAGCATAACAGCCGCACGAGCCGAAACATAGGAAGAAGAAGAAGAAGAAGAACCTCCCTGGGTTTCACCCGGCTTTATATGCCCCAGGTGGAAGAGGGGGGTATCGATGCACTCGTGAACTGGGGTTGGGGGAAAACACTTATTCAGCGAGCGTCAAATACACTCGCCTGGCTGACCAGCGAAACACACACACATTTACGCACACTCACTCACCCTTGCATTCTTCCCACATCGCGTTGGTTAAAGGGGGGGAAGGGAAAGGAGAGGAGTGAAGGAAGGGGGGGAGGGGAAAGGAGAGGGGGTGACGATTAAGATCAGGACGGGCCGAGACCGTCACATAATATATATATATATATATATATATATATATATATATATATATATATATATATATATATATATATATATTTATTTATTTATTTATTTATTAAGATTAAAACTTTCAGTTAACATCATTACGTATCTCTTGAGCCTTAATTATCCAAACAATATCACAAAACTGAATGCTATATTGAACCGCCTTGGAATATTTTATCCGCTCTTTACCATGTGAGGGAAATGGTGGAATTTCAGTTGGAAGCAAATTTCCTCTTCGTCGCCTAGGATTTAATGAGTTTATCGACCCTCCTTGATTCTTCTCAGTCCCCTTTGTTCCCTTCTTTTCTCACATCTTTCACCCCTCTTTGAGGTCCTTCCTCCTTGCAGAAAAAAAACCTTGGCGTTAGATCCCTGCTCCTCTTTTTCTGCCCCCTCCAGGCACTTCTTTCTAATTTCATAGACCGTGCGCCCTCTTTAAGACATTGCTCCAGGGATTTATCCCACTTCTCCCCATTCCTGTTGACACATCTTCCATCACCTTACTTATTTCCGCGGTGACGAAAAACCACTCTCTTATTATTATATTTTACCTTAACTTGTCATTCGTGGTGTGAGAATGACACCAAATCAGTCAGCCTTATTAAAATATTCCTAATACAAAGGGACTAAATTCACTATGACAAAATCAGTAGACTTGACTGGGATTTGGACCCGGCTTTATAAATTTCCGGTCTGTTGTATTAGCCAGTTACACCTCAGAGACCATCTTAGTTAAATTTCAGCAGGGGTTTATGCAAATGGAGTGTTCTCATCTCCAGTCAACCCTGTGACACAGAAGATGTGGTCATGCTTGATACTCTGTCGCTAAGCAGAAATTCGCCTTAAAATATGACTCAATGGTGCGACTTGTTAAAACTCCTGACGAGCAATTGGTGGAGTAAGATAATATTTCGGGCCAGATAAACCATTTTTTCGAGAGAAATATCATCCCACTGGTATAGGTACTAATATCTTAGCACTCTTTCACGTTACTGCGTGCCATTTTATTTGTTCATTTTTCGAGTTTTGTTGAAATCAATCGATTTTTTCAAAAATTAAAATCTTCCCTTGATTTACTCTAACTATGCACCCCTGTGCATGACTGCATACCATATTATTTTAGGGTTTTGCAGTAATTTTGGAATTTCTGTTAATATATTTTCGATTGGCTTGATTCGCTGAGGAAGACTAGCATTTGTTCTAGCATCATTTTTAAGAATCGGAGAAATATCTGCTTTTCTCTCTCTCTGTCATCGTAGTAGCAGACCTTTGTTCAACTCACTCCATCTTCTGTGATTTTTATTGCACCGTCTAGACTTAGATTTTAATAATTAGTCGTAAACAACGTCCCTCGACTTTAAGGCTGTCTTAACGGCGCTTTTCCAACTTGGCTAACACGGCCGGCTCTCTTCCTCACTTTTGCTGATTTCGAAGGCAGGATATTGCCTCCTCTTCGCTATATATAGAGGTTTTGCTATTTATTACTCGGTGCCTAATGTGATGGTGCGTTGTCGATATTTTGGTCAGACCTGGGAGATTTGGAGATACGGAGTGCTCTTGAGCTCGTGCCAAGATTGATACCTCCGTTTTCCAAGATTAACGGCCAGTGTAGTTGCAAGCGATATAAGATACGTGAATCTCTGCATGATCTGTGACATTGAATTAATACTTAATATATCATTGAACTGACAGTTTTGGTCATTTATAAATCGATTATTACCCACACAATCCTTATTCTGTTTAATGAGTAACCGCATACTCTTTGCTGCGTCGTTTTATTGTGGTAGTGGTATTCTTTCCCTTGTTAGAATTTCATTTCATATTTCAATTAAATTTGTATAATGCAGTCCTTTTGAAGAATATATGCAGCTATGAAGGGTAGTAGGTAAAATGTACTCGCAAATATTTCATTTATTGACCATTGTAAGGAGTTATTTATGGTTTTGAAACAGTATATTTTATTCAGGTCACGCTTTTAACAATGATTCATTTAAATGTGTCTCCAAGTGTGCTATTTTTGCTAAACAAGGGAACTATTGGTCAGATATTATTTGATATGGCATTCAAGCACTATTAATTTATAATTTTATTAATATGTTGCATAGAATTAATTTGACGAAGTTATGCCTGATAATTGATACTCCTGAGTATAAATCTATGGGCATTTATCCTTTGAAAATCCTCTGTCAGTTCTAACTCTGATGTTAAAATCGTGGCTCTTGGTATTTTTCGTAGAAATTCCTTAAAAATCATGGTTTATATATTTATTTTATGATTATGATCCCTATGAATTGAAGCATACACGAGAATTAGTTGATTCCGAACTCAAAGCTTGATTGCAAGAATTGTATGCATTACAAACAAAGATTGTGCATACGTAGAACATAGAACATATGCTAACACTGCCACAACTACAATCCACCCGACATACCCGAATACCCTTACCCGACAAGTGCCTCTTGATATTATATATTTTTGGTAGTGATTGAAGGTGATGTTGATTTTTGTAATCTATCACTTTTTTTCAGTTTTCCCTTTTGCAGTCCCCTCATTTTTAAAATCCTCCACGCCAGGAACTGTATAAAGCTATTAAAGAAAAAATCCATCAAGGGGAAGTTAGTCTCATAATTAGTAATTTTCTACCTATGAGTACACTGCTGCGCTGTTTGCAGGAGTAATCCGGTTTACGGATATGTAGGTACTTAGATAGATAGAAGAAGTGGATAGTGTGTGGGATCGTATCTTTCTCCATTTTAAGCTTAAACGGAGGTAATGACATACTTTTGGTTTATAATTATGTTTTCCTCTTTATTACTTTCTTTGGAATGCGTATTTTTTACTCAGTATATTTTTCTGCTGTTGATATTTCTATTAGGCATGATTCGTACTCATTCTGATTTCGGGTACTATTGATTACGAGATTAATACATTTTCCGGATGAAAATCGTTGTATTTATAGCAGTATAATTACAGCATATTGAAACAAAATAAGTTTTAACAACTAAGTTGGAAGCCTTGTTTAAAAAATAGTTTTAAGGATACAAAAGAACTCTTATTCGAACAGATCAAGTTTGTCCTTTTATGAAGTAATGCAATTGTGTTTTCCTTTGCCCTGTCCATTGTGTCATTGTCATTGATATACTTATGCAAAATAATACTGACCGGTAAACTGCGGCCTCAGCTAGGTTACTTGGTGGAATTCCTGTGATGCATTAACTCTAATTTTTTTCCGGGGAAGGAGAAAAACTTCTGCATCTGCTGCAGTCGATGAAAAAACAGCATTTGTTTTTTCGGAATTCTTACTGATTTTTTAGGGTTACCTATCGATATACTCTAAATGATGGGGAGTGAATATTTGTTGTAGGCATGAAATGTTTCTCTCAGCCCGTTTTTATTCAGAATGTACATCACCATATCATTTCAAAACGCCGTTAATGTCTCCGTTGATGGCTCTGTTAGTGTAAAAATAAACAAAACACAGGATTCCAATGCTGGGTAACCAGGTGAGATCGTTGTTAAAAGGCTTTTTCCTCAAGTGTGTGTATTACAATAAGAAGCGGGAAACATCATGAAATGCGAAAAAAAGTGTAGTTAATGGCAGGTTTTCTGCTCATTTTGGCCCATGATTACATGACTTGGCTCTACTGCAATTATGAATATCATGGGTTTGAAGTATTTTTCCCGCTTTCTCTTTTTTAGGAGACAGATTATCGTGCCTACGTGAAAGAACTACCGGAAAAGTTCCTGCGGAATTTATTCCCATTCAATTGACTTGCCATGGTGAATATTTCAAATTAATTCTCATAACTGGTTAATTCTGCCAACTGCGGCATTTTTATCTGAGACTGAAAGAAAAAAAAGATTGGTTTTCTTTCTCGAACCTCATTTGGCTCACACGGTGGGAAAAGAGGCCACCCATCAATATATCCCAGTATCTCAGGTGAATAGGTAGAAAGAGACGGCATTCCTTCTCGAAATTATATAAAATTTCTTTTCTGCGCATCTTTTCTGCGGTAACTCTCGCTTTTCCTTGGGCTTGGTAGACATTTCAGCCGTCTGTGACATTCTGTGTAAACGTTTGCTTTGCTGGGACAGTACTTACTGCTTAGCTGCCTCCATTATTGGATAGGTTGTATGAATCGCTATGGAAGATATATCATAAAAGCGCGTCCAAATAATATATCCTTTGAACTAGTCCAGCGATCAATATGTTGGTGCTTAAAATGTGACAGAAAACAATGAAAGGGATAACTGACAACGAGATCTGTTGTGGTTACATTGATCACTAATGTGGTTTGAGATATGGATGCTTCAAAGCTGCTCATGTTTGCCGCCGTTGATATATTTCATGATATTTAGGTGGATATAGAGATCATCTGATATTGCTAGAGTTGAGATAAGTCTTCTATAGCGTGGAAATCACCGCATTAATGTCTTCAGGTAGAATAATTCCAGTTCAAGTTCCACGTATTTATCAAGCCATGATTGAGGAGGATAAAGAACCATTAATTAAATGATAAGTGCTTATTTTGTTTCTTGTTTATGAGAACAAACTAATGGTGGTAGGAGACTTGGGTTTAAAGTTCCGGATTGAGGTTATATTCCGTCTAACATTGGACATTTACAAAACCAATGTCAAATGGTACTCAAACCCTCGACCCGCAGATTTCCCGGATGCCGCATTACCGACCAGACTACCTCGGCTGGTTCTCTATTGTTGCTGCCAGAATATGGCACTCAGATACATATGATCAGCCGTAGGATTAATGTAGTTTTAAGTCTCCGTCGAAAATACTTTCTCGGGGAATGTCATGATGATATCCGTTTCTCGTTTAATTCTTCTTGTTCCCATCTGCATTTGATTCCTTTCAAAATATCCCGCCTATCTGGAGTAAAGTCTGATGTTTTCCCGGCGTATAGCGTCATGAAATGTTATTCGGGTTTGCCACCGGGTCTCTCCTCTCATTTCTACCGACGTTTCGGAACTCGAGTCGAGATTCATCAGCCCTCTGGATGAATCTCGACTCGAGTTCCGAAACGTCGGCAGCAATGAGAGGAGTGACCCGGTGGCAAACCCGAGTAGCATTCCAAGAAGCCTTCCTATATTTTTAATTATCCTTAGTCCACCTAGTTCGTTAGAAGTTATTCTCCGCGTCTTTCTTCCTTAATCAGTTTTTGAAATAAATGGTCACCTCTTAGCAGATGAATTTTACTAATCAGGCTTTTTATTCTTAAATGGACTTGACCAAACATTATTTTTGCACCTGCATTTAGCATTTTGCATCATACGACAAATTAAAATTAACAGAAGTGTTATTGGAATTTATGAGTGCCCCTGTGCGTCTGGTCTGTTTTCGGTGCAATGTGTGCGGTAAAAAATATCACAAAAAGTAACAAATAGAAAATAGAAATAAAAATATAGGTACTACTCAAACAACTTTTCAGAAATTAATTAGCTTGGAGCGCATCAGGGAAATGACATTAATGTATACATTTCGCATAAAACACGTATTAAGGGGCCACATTTATCCATAGACGTAGCCATATTTCGTATTACGTACGGACATGAGACGAGGAACAATATTTAAGCTGCATGCCCTGATTTCCTACATTTTGAGTTGGGCTGTTTCGTATTATTCTTAGTATATCCTATACTATTAAACGAGAAAATATTGTATATATGTATACACAGGGTGTTTCGTAATGACTCAGTAATATTTTAGGATATGATTAAGCAGGTAAAAATAAGAAAAAAAATCAATTGGACATGTGTCCGATAACGCACCGTTATTCAGCTGTCTGTCGGTATGCGTTTTTCAAGGAAACCCCGCTAAATAAAAAACTGTTTAACATAAAGACCTGATATTTTATACAGCTGTTAATGGCAATTTTTTAAACTAGCATACGATATTTAATTATTTTCTAAAACACAGTTTCAAAATGGTGGACAATCAAACTTTTTAATCCTTAATATTTACAATCACACATAACTCGTATTAAAAAAGTGCAAGTGTAAAAAGTTGCGCCATTATTTACAAATAAAATTATATCAACAACATTTTCATACCTAATAAAACAATGAAATGGTCAATAGATTAATAAACCAATGTCAAAGGGTTTAATGTACACACAACAATATGGTTTCAATGAATTTCCATACCCTCTACAACAATGGTCAACCGATTTTCAAACCAAACGACAGAGAGAGCTTAATTCTCACATACAACAATAAACCATAATTGATTTCAAAACATAAAAAAGCTGATAATTTTACATGATTTCATACATAAATCGTTCATTAATTAATAAAATACAGAACAACATAATTAAAGAGCAATATAGCTCTCGCAACGCCTACGAAGAGACTCGTATACTCTAGCCAGTTCATTTTGATTGTTTCTAATTTCATTTGTTGCATCTTGAATTAGGTCTACCAACTGCTCCTTGCTGTTGATCCGCTGGCCATACACAGCTTGTTTCAATTAGCCCCAAAAGAAATATTCCATAGGATTGAGGTCGGGTGACCTAGGAGACCACAGTACAGCAGTGCATTAAACTCTCTTTGTCGTTTGGATTGAAAATCGGATGACCATTGTTGTAGAGGGTATGGAAATTTTATTGAAACCATATTTTTGTATGTGTGCATCAAAATCTTTGTCATTGGTTTGAAAATCTATTGACCATTTTATTGTTTTATTAGGTATGAACATTTTTTTGATACAATATTTTTTGTAAATAAAGGCGTAAAGTAATATTTTTTCTTATTAACTGAGTATATATTTAATATATGAATAGAAACACTACAATACAGTCTATGTAATGTTTTACACAATTATGTCGTCGCTTATCCTAAATATACCTTCCAAGTTCATCAGCATAATTACTCTTTAAACTATTTGACCTGATTTGGCCTGTTATTAATAGATCTACGATTAGGATTAATGTTTTAGTATAATTACTTCGATTTTTCTTTCGCACTTTTAGAATAAAATGTTAAGCATAAACTAAGATATTGTGGAACGATATGAAATAAACATTGATAAACTTCGAATCATACCATTGGAACAAAATCGTATAGGGCGGGAGTGCAAGACTATCTTGATGATGGAGTGGAAGGGGTTGTACTTTTAAGATCAAAGGGAGAATACGAGGGTGGGAGAGAAATGGTAGCGGTAACCGACATAAGGAGGAGTTTTCAGACGGTGTAGAGGACTATTAATTCGGATCACGAAGTAGTTTACATTCATCCCTGTTAGCTGGTACGCTCATTATTCCGTTGACACAGTCTCAAACAGAACCCATTCTACCTTTCAAGGTCATCCGCATCGCTTCATACCGCCCCCTATAGCTCTTCCTTCACGTTTCGCATCCGAACCGACATCCCGATATTTTTTCTACTTTAATGGGACATAGATTCTTGTGCCTTTATCAGAATAGCTGCTTCGACAGTTACGCCATCCATACTGTTATTATCGGTTTGCATACTACTTGCTCTAGTCATAAGCGTGGGCTTTCTATATTACCTGTTAATTTACCACCTACTTAATTTGTCATCACGAGTTTTACGTTTCATTGTCCGAGATTGTGACTGCTGATTTAAGCAGGACTTGAAATGAAATACTATGTGTAAATCATTCCATACCATTGGGTCGAACATCTTTGAAAAAATAATTCTTTTGAAAATAAATTTTGGTCCTGAAATATATCCGGTATTTCTTTCTTTTATCATGTGTAACAGCAAAATAATGGTCTAATCCTATATTTATTTGCATTAATGATCGATGAAGTCGATTGGTCGTGGCTCTTTCTCAAGACAGTAAACAATGAACGGATTATTACTTTTTAATATACAGAGATGCATGCACTTCACATTTCCCAGAAACTGCGTTCGAATAATGACTTTTGTGACTCAATTTTGCTTTCAATAGTGAACGTGATATAAGTAGAAAAGAGATCGTAACTGTTTCCGAGGTTATGTAAAAAAAGTTGCTATGACCTTTCTGCGGAGCAACATATTATATTAAAGGGAAGCCTGTATCGTGGGGGAGAGGAAGATATAAGATTTCAGCTCAAAAAATATCACGCAATGATAAACTACCTACCTATTTCTTTTCCCACCATATATTTATTTCAATTGAAGGAATTTAACTTTTCATTCATGGCGTGGAATTGCTTACTTTCGAATGATATTCATCGTAAAAACATTGTACGTCACTTAAACGTGATGGACTGATAGAGACAATAAGACACTTACTAACTGGCAATATGTTATGTACTTCCCAAGCCGCCGCACACTAATGCGCCCTTGAGTGCTGTATAGAAATATAGTCAGCGGTTACTTGAAAAAGAGATTTCAAAAGTTTATTTTATATCCTGAACTATCGCCTTTTCGTTCACGACATTCCGTCTGTTATCTGTGTTATATGTCAAAGTGAAGTTCGTTCCAAGATATCATTAATTTGCGGTAAAAATCAAGTGAAGGACTGAAAACGGTGTTATCCCATAATCAACCCACCTCCCCACCCCACTTAACAGCTGAAGTCCTCTCCTCACTCCCACCTCTCTTCCACAACGCCGCGTAATGGCCTGTCCAGAAAACCTCCAGAGCAGTCAATCCTTGCTCCCGCCAAAGTTCACTGGCTTGCTGCCAGAAGGGACCGGAAAAAAATTATCTGAGGGTTAGGGACGATGGGGAAAATTAAGAGCCTTTCCTAATTTGGTTGGCTTTTTTTCGATCAATTTTGAAACAGTTTAGTTTGGAGTAATGTATGTACGTGAAGGAATGCTTTTCAAAGGCTGAGGGACCTAATGAAAGAATGATGAAGTTTTTTTTTTGCGTGAGGCCGGAAAGGACCACGTGAATTTAATATATATTTAAGAATATTTTCGTAGTTGGAGCATCGTAACAATATCGTAATTATTTCATGTGAAGCTATGCTATGCGATGTCAGCATGCGCGAACGTTACCTACTGTATTAGTCAGATTGAACTGCAAAATATTGAAGCTAGGTGAAGTTAAATTAATATGGCGAAAGTAGTAACTATAAGTAGAAAGGAAAGCTGAAAACGCAATGATATGATAATATAAATTAACGTTTGTCTAAATTAAAAAGTCTGTAACGGATTTCAGAAATGCGGGGTAAAAGTAAATTGAAATAACTAAAATATATGCATTCATTCGCTTTATCCGACGAATATAGTTGGTGGGAAGGTTTTACATCCGGAGCAATTACGCATGCGCATATAAGTGGTTGTCTTAGTTCGCCAGATTGCGGGTTGTACATATCCTGTACCTCCCACCAACAAATGGAAATGACATACTCATTATTTATTTCACAATATTTGTTTTTGAGGGAGGTTCATAATACCCTGCTATCAACTATATTTGTAACAATTCTCATATTCTGCATTTTTTCAGTCGATGAGTTAGTTTAGAATATATCTTTTAACGAGTATATATAAAGGGGCACCATCAGCCGTTAGTGGTATATTATTACCGATCAAAGAGGAGTTTAGTTTTTTTTTAACACATTATGGGATTTTAATTACTAATAATTGTAATAGCTTTCGTGGTATCCTTTAACTCGTAATCCTTGATACACCTCTATGAATGATGACTCACGTTTAAGTAATTTATTTTTCTTCTAGTTAAAGTTATATCTTTGCTCAAATAATTCGCTATAGTATGCAGTTACGAAAATTAAATATAAATCGCTAAATTTGTGTCGGTAAATTTAAGGAATAATCAAATGTAAAACTTAAATATCCTTTAAGACAGGAAACGCTATTCATGTGAGAGATACCATGGAGATACTTATGCCTTTCGGAATTCCAGTAGGTTGTTCAATGTTCATGTTAGAGAATGCTGCTCTGTTAATTTATTATATATTTATTTATATTATTGTTATTCATGCGTTGAGAATAAAATTCATCATAATAAACATGCAATAAACTTTTGTTTAGATTCTAAAAATCATCAATGGTTTAAAATGGCATTACTAAAAAATATAAATACAATTGCAGGAGAATGATTTTCTTGCAGTAAATTAGAAGCATTAAAACGAGGTGTGGCTGTATAAATAAACTGTTATTAAAGTGAAAAGTAAATGCTGCAGAAATATATAGCATATGAACAAGTACAATACTTCCCTTCTAAGCATAATGTTATTGGAGATCAAGGCAAGGGGTCAATATACTACACGCATTACTCTAATTAATTAGGGGTGGCCTGGGTTCTAACAGGGAGCAGTTTCACCTAATGGAAGAAGATTTAGGGTAGGGCAAAGGATATCACTTAAATTATACGTTTGGAGATTGTTTAGATAAACAGATCGAGGTGATTGGCTGATGTTTTTCGCTCGCTTGAGAATGTGCAGGGTCATCTTTACAGCCAGCATTTCACAGCTGTGTATATAAAACAATCGAACTTCACGAAGGAGCGGTGTCTTAGTTTTTAATTAGCAATGCTGGAAAGCATTTGAAGTATAAAAATTAAAATAAAGTTTAAGCGTTTACTCTACGCTGTCATTTCAATATAAACAAAGCTCAGCGAAGCACGTTAAAAATATACCCCCTTTTCTGCCAACGGAATATAATATGATATAACTCAATACATATGCAACGCCAATGCTACCAATGAATGAGCTATCGCTCATACTGCTCTGAATAATGTTTTTTTGTATAGAAGCGCAATCTAGAGAAACTCTCCTAAAGTGAACTTGTCTTTGGTTCCGAAGGAGAGAATGAGAATCTAGGTCTATACTTGCACTTTACAATATGAATGTTATGATTGCGATCTGAATCATCCATTCTATTATGCATTGGATAATGCTATGGGCAAAATTAGTAGGGAAAATATTCTATTCATGTGTACTGTTTAAATGAGTAGACATTTGAGTGGCTGTATTTATTGATACATCACGTTAATATGCCTTATTATAATTATTATTTAGCTTTTATATAAGTAATTATTGCTCTATCCAAAGCAAATTAGAATAATGATCAGGTTTGTCTGTTATACATGATGTTCAAAAGTTTAAAAACCAAATGCAAAGTAATATTTTTATTATAAGGCTATCTCATGCTAAGATCAACATTTGATTTTTAATTGCAATGTAAACAATCACTTCTTTCAGAGACGTTTCGGTGTAAATTGATGAAAGGTTTTTATATTTAAGACGTTGGGGCTAAAAGTAGTACTTATAAATAATTTTGCTCTGAAGTTTCAAATAAATTCTCGACTATTAATGGTGATTTGCTTAACTGTGCGAGTATAGATGGCTAAAAGAGTTATCTACTGGTAATTACAACTTCGGTTGGCACAATTACGAAGCACGCTGTAAGCAAATGCCGCAATTTTCGTTTATCACCAGATAAAAATTATGGATTTGCTTATTATTTTGCTTGTATGTTCAGGGTCAACTCGTGGAATAAACACGCAGTTTGGTCTCAACACGCTTTACTTTTAAATATCCTTAAACACAATCGCAATTAGGTATCCGCAGGGAATTTCGAACAGGAAAATTATACCAAATCCTACATGCTAATTTGCTCCTTACCTGCTTCTGTAGTTGTTTACTTTTGAGAGTAACAATGCACCTTTGGGATGCAGTAAATGGACATTTAATTAATTATCCTTCTCAGCAGAATGAGCTTACGTTTTAATTTTTGTTCTTCCGATCTCGTTAGTATTGAGTTGATTATCTTTTTTATTTATTTATTTTTATCAATTTAATTTTAGTTTGATTTACTTTTTATTGATTAAATATATTTTATCTGAACTAGTGAATATTGACAATATATTTGGGTGAAAATTGGTGAAAATTAGCCTCTAGGAAACGTTCGTGCTCCATGGTATTGAAATATTCAAAACTCTCAAATACGTAGAAAAACGCAATATTTTAGTATATACGTGCAATACTACGCAGTCAACCAAAGAACCGTCTTTCGACAAGAGGTCTGCATTGAACGCCTGATTTCCTTAATGTTTGCATACATTCTTTCATTATGGCGGACGAACGAATGTTTATCCTTTCATTTGAATGCAATTTTCGAGTCTGCGGTGATGCCGTTAGCTTTAATATTTTCACTACGGGTGCCCAAACTTTTTAAGCCTGAATGTTTTGTATCAATACTTGAACCTTGTGGATTGCACCATTATCAAGCAGCATTCTACCCCCGATCGATTATGTTGAGAAAAAAATAGATTAATACCCCCGTGAACACGTGGAAAAATTGTTTTGGAGTTGACCTTGTCCAGTTAAATTTCGGTAGTAATACGATAAATGGGGATATTGTTCCATCATAAGGAAATACAAATTTAACCTTATAACGAGGAAATCATTTACCTTGATAGCCTGATGGTTATTGTATGTTAACTTTAAATCATTAGTAGACGCATCAACACGACTTCGACAAGTTTTTAACTACGACTTCGATCATCAAAACTCCTGCAAAAAGGATCAAATTATTGACGCTTATTTAGGAACATATTTTAGTGTAGAAAGCACGTAATTAAACATGTTCAGCTTTACAGGCCCATTGTAATCCTGCGCGTGCTTGAGAAAAGCAGTTTACTGATAGGATTAGCATTTTTCAATATACATGATGTAATTTTGAGTTCAAAAAGGCAAAAGAAGATTCGTCAGCTTCTTCTTTCAATTAATTGGATATGATTGTTTTCTATGAGTTTTTTTTTTTAATTTTGATATCATTTCTCTTTAAATTCCCCTGTTATTCATGGACTAGTAATATTCATGGCTCAAAGTGGTCTCACAATGGTTAATACTACAAATGCCTTTATCCTGGGAGTAATGCTTTCATCACCTATAATATCTTCTCACCTCACGTAGTAAATAGCTTCGCTTGGAGTAATTGTCTTTTCACCGAGGAGATAATGGTTCTCATCGTCTCGCGGTCGATGTTCCGCTGTATGCCTTACTTAACTTGAAGCTAAAAGCCACTGTGCAGCGCGCACATGTTGTTAGGTAATATTAATGCGTATTGATCTAGTACTTGGATCTTCCTCGCTAACAGCAGCAGATACATACCTACAACGAAGCACTGCATGGATGTCTTGGAAACATATTTACATCAAGCGTTATGGCATATGCATCAGGGTCAACTTCTCAAGCTGACTAAGAATTATGAAGGTCATTATGACGCGTAAATTTATGTTTTAAAGCTATTTAATTCTAGTTAAAAGCGCTAAGCATTCTTTGCTCTATGTTTAGGAAAGTGTTAAAAAAATTAACTAAAAAGTTGTAATCTAAACATAATATTTATTTTATCTTAAAAATGTTTATTGATTTCGATTCGTACCCTAATTCTCGTCAATGCTTTTGAATTCCAACTACCATGCTTCGCTGGGTTTAATTCCGAGGAAGACAAAGGAAATGGAGAGTTGCGGGGGAACCAAAGGAGGCCGATACGACGCATGGACCTCAGTTCAGCCACCCCTAGCAAGGTCTATCATGTCTATTACTATTATGTAATAATGTAAGCGAGTGTAAGTTCAACTAAGGAAGGACAGCATTGCGCCTACGCTTACATTTCTTAATGAAGTAATCTTATTTTGAATAAAAATAACTCTTGCTCCATTTTACCCTTCGTGTTACGACAACCATTTGTACCCTTTTCCGAAATATTCTCCCGTCCTTCTCTTTCGCACTCATTACTCAGCTGATTGAAAAAAATGCGCAGAAAGCGTCGTTCATTTCTGGAAAAAGGTTTCCCTTCCCATACAAATCTACCAAATAGTACCAAGATGCACCAAGAAAATTCAGTGAAAGGAATGTTTTCCTTTTTCAGGCATAAATTTAAAGTGCACAACTAATTTCGCATGACCTTTAGGATCCTCTTTACAAGTTCATTTTTTTCTGCTATGTTTTAATTACATTTGGAATATTTTCCCTTTAGCCAATCCATGCATAGAAAGCTTGCTTTTCATAATGCCTGCTGCTTATTGTTAGGCGTCGATTTCGGCTTTGCTCAACTTTCATCATGCGTCGACTCAGAAAATCTAATTAATGCTAATTTGTGTACATTGCCTATACGGTATCCATAGTATAAGCTGTCCTGTTATATTTCCACTATTACATAACGTAAGTATTATAAACTTTGCTAGAGTTAAATATTCCTGGTTTCTTGCCCGTCTTTCGGGTACAAATTCAAAATTAGCTGGATCCTAATGCAGTTGATAATTTTGGCATCGGTGATTCAGGCATCAATTAGTCGTGAACTTGAGTGGTAACTGTGTATCATATCGTACCTCACCAGACTTAATTGGTTTGGCTTCTAATATTTACCTTTAAATTAACGGTTTATGTATTCGGTGTCATTGGCGGCGGACATTAAGAAAAGGGGATTCCGATCGAGGACGTGATGAGGGAATCTGGCCGCGGAAGAGAATAAATTAGATGGTTCAGTGAGTTACTGAGCGCTAGAGTATTTCAATTATCATTGACTTTTGGGTTGTTCTTTTACTATTTGTTTTATAAAAAGCTACGAAAACTATGGATGATATGATTTTATTTACTTGTTAGTAGTTTCTAATGCATGGCCATCGTTATATTAGTTTTAAAATGTAAGTAATTAGAATCAATTTCGTTTGACTATATTTTTACTCCAACAAAATCTATAGTTAATTAATACTTGGCAAAGTAAGGATGATTATTAATTTCACTATTACGACAGCCATTTTAAAAAAGAATAATAATATACAATTTGAGAAATAATAATTCCTAACATACTATGTCATATTACCTTACGGAGGTTTCCTATGCTCGCGGTTTTCACTTCCTACAGTTGTAAGGCCCAACTACCTACTTCAAAGAGAAATGTTTTAATACCTAACTGTATTTTTGTACTTTTATTTTCAATTGGGGTTTTCCCGTGAAATTAGGTAGCATAGGTCATTGAAGTGAAAGATCTTGCGATAGCAACCTACAGTGCTGCTTTGGCTAAGGAATGTGGATTATGATGTCGTTTTAGTGGGTTGGCTAGGTATTTGAAATGTTCTAATATTTAAAATTATCAGGATAATCAACCATGGTATTTCCTGAAATACTAAGTAAACTATCATATTCTAATTACCATTTTTATATTTCTGATTGTATCATTCGCAAAATATTTTATAGTACCTCCCCCACCTTCAAGGATAAAGTACTTGGGTGATTACTTTGGGAGTCGATATCTCAATAGCTGTACAAGATATAATGCACCTAAAAGATACTTCATTGCATTTTTTTGTCTCATTTTTAAGCATCTATTCCCTGAGGCCAGAGCTACCTCAAGTACTGACGAGTGTTACTAATCACGGCCGCCTAGGGAAAAGAGAGAGAAAGAGAGAAATGCGGAGAATGATAATGGGAACGAGGCGTTTGAAAAGGTGGGCGAAGAGAAAGAGAAAGAGAGATCACGGAGAATGTTGTGTGCCTGAGTGTGAAGATGAGTTGAGTGGTGAGTGTGCTGGGGGATAAGGGTTCATGGAAAAGGGGCATCAGAGAGAAAGCTACGCCCCCTGGGCGAATGCGGGTGAGGATCAGATGCGGTCAGTGCTTGCCCGGAGGGAGGGACTAAAAAGAGAATGATAGGGTGGCCGGAGAGAGAAAGGGAATTACGCGCTTCGATGCGAAGTTTGAGTGTGGCATATGCAGGGAGGCTATACCTCCCTTAAAGGCGAGAAAGATCTTTAAAATCCCCTCCTCCTTGAAACATGTGTGTTGGGTGTTCTCCTTGATATATTGTAGGAATGTTTCCTCGATTTTCCTGAATTTTATTGTGGTGCCGCGGGATATTTTCAGGGTAATTTTGCAAATCTCGCACTCAATTCAATACTCAATTTGATAGAGTATCACACTGTTTCATGCCAATTTTAAAATTTGTTATTTTGGTACATATTCCATCGCTTGACCAACCAACATATCCATATTATAACCAACAAATTTATTTTTTACTCATATTTAATTTATTTTTGCCTGTTTCAATCTATACCGATTTCAGTTTGTTAGATAAAATTTCTTTGAATCGCTTTTCATGCATTTGTAAGTCTCATTTTCTAACCAAAATGCATTATCGCCAAATATTGTTAAAATAACTTCAATATCTTGAAGAGTTACTTAGGCAATTTTATTTAGTTTTTAAATCCTCACATTTACTTGAATTGGAACCATTATCAGGAACTTTCAGGTGCGTTGCTGAATGAATATGGAAATGTTTTACACTTGACAGCAACTGACTCCACAGTGCGTTGATATCACAATGATTTTTTTTCCTTTTAAAAATAATTATTCTGTAGTCGTCTTGATTTAGCATGCAGTAGTCAATATTATCAATTCATTCAGTATTAAATCCGCATTAAGCCTGAACATATTTGGACAAATAAAAATTATTAATTCATAATGTAATTATAACGAAGCTCGCGTACTATGTGTAGAACAGTAGAATCCTTATCCCTCGTGTGTGCTGTAGAAAGTTTATCCCGCATGGGTTTCCCCTTGCTACCCGTGTGACCCTGATTCGTAATTGAAATTTACAGCACAGAGTCTTAAGGGAAAACAGAAATGTGTTATAATAATTTTCTTAGGAAAGATAATGAAGGACAATTATCCTAATATTAAATACGTGGCAAGTTTGCATAAGACAAAACGTACAGTTGAATCCAAGTAGGTTTGAAGGCATGAAAAGTGGAATTGTTTAAATCATTTGGTGGAAAGTGGTACTAGTGGTTTTATGATGCACCCTTCCAGTTTTTAAAAACTCTATTAATGCATAAATCCATGGTTTACCATAAGCAAGTCAAGTTCTGTGGCATGAAGTCGAAAGGCTGCCTTCCTGCGGACTTACTATTGTATTTCCCTTTCAAATTCATTCTTTTTTAGATATTGTTTTTTTTAAATAATTACTTTTGGTATGTATTGTACCAGATGAAGTAACTGTTACAATATGCACGAAGCATTGTGTTCGCTGTGCTTTAGCCATGCTTTAAAAGCCGTACTATGTATTCGTAGCGGTGACAGTGCTGTTCAATTATTTCAAAGAAGTCGGCCAAAATCCAGCAAGGAGTTAAATAGCTATCAGGCCCAAGTTGTGGAGCGGGAACTTAGAATGTAACATAGTATGGAATTGTCAGGATAATAAGAGCCTTCAGCACCCTCTGCGTCGCTGTTTTCTGTGGAGATAAACTCATCCGCTCTCCTGTGAAGAAGCCCTTCTGCATCGCATAATTCACTGTTTCTAAAGTTTTACTCAGCCCACATGCCGTATTAAGATCCATTAGAGATGGTGTTCTAGCTCTATTCTTGAACCCCTATAACTTGGGAGTTTCAAAGGTCCGGAGTTAAGGAGACCCTAAGGATATTCTCTCTGTTCTCTAAAACCTTTCCCGAAAAAAAACATGTGGACCTAAAGGTTTTTAGTTTTTATGGACGAAATAAATTCGTTGTGGAAATGAATTATCAGCCAAATGGCGTCTGCAGCTATGAAGTTAGTTGGCAGTTGATTAAACGGCTTTGTATTTAAAAACTATATAGAGAAAGCTCGCATGCGGTCTTTAAGTCAATCCATCCAAGGCAAATATGATTGTACTCATTTGTACACCAAATGGGAAATTATTCACTGATTTTTTTCTCTCTCTTGAGGCTTTAGCGCTAAAACTAATCGCTCCTTTGCTTATTGAGGGAGTGTTTCCCCAAGTCGTACATGGCAATATGATGTATTATTAAATTCCGCAAGAATTCTAGGAAAAAGTCTTTTTGTAAAAGAATTCTTTCATTTGCTCTCGGGGCAAGTGTATTTATGAATGATAATTGTTAGTTACTTGATGCCATCTTTTATATATCATTGAAAGAGAATTCCCCCTTTCCTTATTGTCTCAAAATATATCCTAACTTGAAGACTACGTGGGACTCTCATGGTGACATGATGATAATGCTTAATAAGAAGTAATTCAGTTCAATGGTGCTATTATTATTGATGTTTGACATCATGAAGGATATCTGCATATCTTAACGGTTTTAAAGTATTTAAAAAATATGTTTTAACGGACGTAGTTATGGGTATAAAAAAATCATTTAGTCCATTTACTTTTCACATTATTGAATGCATGAAAAATCCTGTCTAACATGTTAAGAGGTAAACTTTTTGAAAATCATGCATGATTATGTTATAAGTAGATTTGGTGTTGCTAGGGATTCATAGTGTTCTTAAGAACTGTCAACCACATATAAAAACCCTCAGCAATATAGTGAGAAATGTTTTTATATAAGTGAGGTTTTTGGGCTCATTAGTGCCATGATTAATTTAATATGATACTTAGAAAATTACCACCTTTATACTTGAACATAGAACTTAAGGCAATTGATAGACGAAGCATTATATTTTCTTATACAGAAGTACGAGGAGGAAGGAATAGTATGATATTTAATTGAAGATTTCTCAAAAACATTTAAATTTTGGAAGTTTCGTCGTCATAAACTTATTAATTTTAGTGCTCTGAAACCTTTTTGATCTCTTTCTCTGTAGAAATATGAAGGCTCGTGAAGAAGGAATTGAACCTAGTTGTTCGAATGTCAATAGCCGCCGCGCATTCTCTCAGTGTGGGTCCACGTCAAAGATATCTAGGCGAAGTTGTCAAACCCAATACGTGTGAAAATTATTGACAACTGTGAGGCGTATCCGGAGAAGAGAGAAGACGGAAGGAAACCCTTAGTTTCCAATCTGTTGACACGCCGATAAAATCGTTTCGTGTTCACAATCACGGTTTAGGTCACTCTAGACGTGCCCAGGGAATGTGAGTTTGGAAAATGTAATCTCGGGATGGAAAATTGTGGGAAGACCAGATAGCAGTGGTTGAGAAATGGATGTATAAGTGATATGTGGAGCAAAACGGATTATATGATTGCCATATTCCGAATTTAAATTTTCATTCTAATTAGTTAGAATTACTGATATAACTAATTCATTAAAAGAATATCCTAGTTGAAACTTAGTAGGTACAAAGTCTCTGAATTGCCGAAAGAATATTGAATATTGTTTTCAATAGAGTTGTGTTATAAGTCTAATGGGCTAATTTTACTGGATTAATCCGTCCAAAGGTTTCTCCGAGGTTTATCATTAATGTTTTCTGCTAACAATTAGTATTGTTGATGTATGTTTAATGAAACTAATATGTTTCGTGACCTTGAGAAATGCGATACGATATAAAGGAATACTGAATCGAGACAGCTTATTCGCTGAGCGTATTTTCTTCACAGTCATTCGTCTTCCATTTCTTTGGTCGTGTTCCCGTGTTGTCACTGAACTGACACATGATAAGAATTGTCTTTCCCGTCATTCCTCATAAAAATTCTTTATGGTGGCTTCCCTATCCCAAAAACATATATCAAATATCCTGTCATCGCGCCAAAAATCAACTTCAGCAGAGTGAAAAAAGGTTTAACTTTAAATTGTTTCATAATAAACGTTTGAGCAAATAATAGTTGATCCGAAGGTTTCCATGGCGTTTGGATTAAAGAGCGATAGATTTCGGCCGTTCCTCCGCGTGTGGTCCATTGATGACGACAGTATCACCAGCTTTCAGTCCGTCCCGGCGTCCGGCGTCTTCAGACTTGAAGACGCTAGTATGGTGGCTGGTGAAACTGTCTTCATCAACAGACACCACGCACGCTGAGGAAATCCCGAAGGCTTTTACTCCACAAAAAATAGCTATCATTTTGCGTTAAAAACTTAGGGATGCTAAACATTTGATGTAGAAGGTGTTCATTTCGTGTTCATGTCCACCCAACCGAGGCTTCAAAATTCTTAAAAATACTTTTTCTCCTTCTTGTTTACTCAATTGTTAACAAATGTTCAGAAGTTGAAGCATTAAGGGTAATTTTTATTCAACTTTTATGAAAATGGTAATTCATTCGATATTATTGACTGAGTGATAGTGAAATATATTTTCATTTCTATAGGGTTCCATAACTCAATCCATTAGTCTTTGAGTGACAGAGACAAATGGTATGCCGTCGGCCATGGGAGCGGCTTTTCTTCGAGTGTCACTTATGTCGGTGACTTGCACGGGAAAGGTCACCGTTGGACCGGTCGCAAGAGAGACTAATTTAGTCTTCATGATCTCCACGCCTTACATCTAGAAGGTCAGTATCTTATATCCAATTCAAAGAGAAGCCTAAGTTTCTCTTCAAGTAATTTATCACTAGCAATGCTGGTTCACACATTCCCAGAATGATTATAGTGTTGCTTAGTCCTTTAAATGAAAATTTAATTTCTTTTACTTTTAAAGGATCTTAAGTGATTGTTGTTGCGTTAACGTAACTGACGTAAAGCTTAAGAAACCGTATTCATAAGTAAATGATGTGTTGTCACGATCAAAAGGTAAAGTAGAGAGAGTTTAGAGTGAGATATTGATAAACCTTAAATTTTGCTGTTAATCATACGCTTAAACAGCCATCATTGCAAATTCTCTTTAAATCTATACATGAGCTTTTGCCTGCCTAATGTTAACCTACCTGAGCTCTCTGAGAGGAGCGATTTTGGGTAATGTATTCCGAATGAGTACCAACGACTCTTTATTCTACCCCAACCCGTTCCCCAATAGAGTGCACCCAGCGAAAGGGTCCCAGAGAGCACTTATTCCCCCGTCCTCCTTCGGCAGTGGTGTATTGACCTCTCAACCCTCCTTCGAGCTGTTGGGAGTGAGAGAACAATTAACGTCTCAGTATGCTGGCTTTTCCCTGCTTCCGCTGTTCATTCCGTCGTAAGCTGTTCCTTATTCTGTATCAGTGCTTTTTAGCATCTTTCCCTTTGTCTGGGTGTTCATCATCATCCCGCTGATCCATCCTACACGTTTCTTCCTTTGTTGGACCATTCATGTACCACCCTGATTTACCGGGACAAAGCTGCGTTTGCTCTTTCCATCTCCCATGTTGCCACTTCGTTAATTTGCGGTGAAAATCGTCGTTCAATTCCAAATGTGGTAGTGTATTCCGAAACCTCGCGGCATAAATGAACCAAACATTGCCTAGCCAAAGAAATACAAATCAGCATAACGGTTCGTTTATCCTTTTCCTGAAGATAAAACAATGTTAAGAGCATCCCTGGAGAAAGCTCCTAATGAATAATCAACGACTATGCTTTCGGAACTGGCCTATAATGTAATTAAAATCTCTGGGATAGATATGTATGTTACGGGCGTGAACTCCCTTTACTTAGCATTTTTATTTTGTGCGACAGAGGAATGTATATGGAATTCAATCAGTACGAGCAGCTTTGATGTATGAAGAAAGGAATGTTTGATTTTCAATGAAGTCATTATTTAAGATTCAAACTTAAAAAAATAGGCATAAAATAGTTTATTGGCATTATCACTCAATTTTACCATGTTGTGTGCTCTATGTAACGGGAAAATATTATGAAAATTTAGGCATAATTCATTTGTAATAGATATTATTAATGGTCGTAAGGTTAAGCATTTTTTAAGGAGGTTCCTCCGCGACTTTGTGAGCCAAAACAAAGACTAAATTCCACATTTTTGATATTTTGTAAAAAATATCCTGCTTTCACTGATGCAATGCGTTACCTATAGAAACCCAAAAGTAAGGTACAAAATATGCAGATTATTACACGAATGTATTTTAAATGAGCAATTTTTTCCAGCCATATGAGCCGACTGCAGCGCCATTTCCTACGAATTACCGCATTTTGACTTCAAATACGGCATTAATTCTTCAATAACTAGAAAATAAGGTGGTAAGATGCCGGTATTTTATTTTAAATCAATTTATCTGGATTATTTCCTTCTTAGAGACAGTTTCCCGCAAAAATGGCATTTGAATTTTATGGAAAAATACTATTATCCCCCGTGTTTCTCTTTTTCCCCCATTGAAAAAAAATGTAATTTCAAATTCAATTATAGAATAAAATACCGTGGAAAGGTATTATTTTGTTGTTCGTATCAGATAGTGGACAAATTTTTCTACAAGTAGACAGAATATTAATAAAATGGCATTTAAGTCATTTTACGGTGGAACCACCTTAATTCGGCCGGTATGCATATAGTAGTTGGTTGCTAAGGCGCATTGTCAACGGCTGCTGCATTTTGAATTTGAAATAGTGCTTCCTGATCGGCCGGGGTAATTACTCTCTTCCACTTCATCGTAGGAGTGTAACCATCTTCCCGCTTGAAGCTTCCCAGTTTCTTCATTATTTCCACGGCTTCTCTTATGACTCTCGGATAAATGTTTGTTTTATCTTGCCTAAAATTCTATGTTTTCAAAGTCAGTTTTGTGCCCAGGTTCTGACCAGGTTTTGCAATGGCGGAAATACGGTAATGTTTGTTTTGTGGCCCTCTGGTGTTCCTTGGCTCTGCTATTTAATGCCCTTCTGTTGGATGATGTAGCATTGTCATAATGTTCACATAATGTTATATATTCCTTTGTGCTTGTCATCAGAAATCCTGTTCTTAGGATAAGGTGTGCCTATTTTCCTAGTGGAAGGGAATCTGGTTATCACATTATGCTTCAGAAGTAATATGAATAGTTTGCTGTCTTTCCTGCAATGTATGGAAATGTGGCATATGCAGCTGGCTTTTCCTCGGTTCTTTTGTGGTTCACATCTTGGTTATTTTTTGTCTGTTATCCTTTTTCCTTTCCTATACCTATTGTGGAGATGAGGTGACGTTTCTCCAAGGGAAGTGATTCGGCGTGCGTCTTCGAATTATTTTCCTTCTAGAAACGTCACCACATCTCTGCACTAGGGAATAGTGGTTATCCTATAAAAATGATCCTTCAAATGGTGTACAGAGTTAAAAAATGTAGCAAATAAAATAAATTATAGAAGAGTAAATGGTGTTACAGAAAGGCGTGGAACGCGAAAGTCATGGGTGAGTGTGGTAGAAGAGATTCAAAAGGAGGATGAATATTAGAGCGTGTATAAAACAATGTAGGAGTGTAAGAGAAATAATAGTGGTTAGTAAGGATAAGGAATTATGGGGGAAATTATTAAATGGGAGCCAGTTTTTTAGGACTAACGACAACAAATATGTTCTTGACTTTGCCTACCACGAAATGGAATGGCGTGATGAGTATACATTTATTCCATGCAACAGCCCCATTTAAAAAAATGCAGACTCATAGGCGAGTGATTGTCAAGGATGGCCTTCATTGTCCATCTTGCGATAGATCCAGTGATTTCGCGAGACTCATGATTGAAAAAGGTGGGTTATATACAGGAGTGGTTAGCCTGCTTCTTGGTTTCATAATTCTAGTTATAATAATAATAAGCAGCAGGCCTTGCTCAAGACGCATACCGATAAGCCCATTCATGGATGCTTCTACCGAAACATCGAAAAGCATGGGTTATCGAAGGAGCTGACGTTTGCCTTCTTACTGAAGGTCTAATGGTCTGAAGTCCGAGACCGAAGGTTTTGTCCTCGCGTGCCAGGATGGTGTCATAATCACACTCGTTTACCGCCGTATTATTTTCAAGGCGGAGGTTGCGGACACGAGATGTAGGGCGTGCCGAACCCAGCCGGAGACTTTGAGTCACCTTCTCTCCGGCTGTAGTTATTACGCCAAGTCAGCTTATTTAGCTCGGCTCAACGCGGCCCTACTGGTGTTATACTTTCATCTTCGCCATTATGGCATCGACGAAACACCTGTGCTGCCCTATGCCCCTGCAGATATTGAGTCCGTCGTGGAGAACGATAAATGCACAATCTGGTGGAATCACTCCTTTTACACCACCAGGCAGTTGGAGGCGACCAAGCCTGATATCGTTCTCCTCGACCACCTCACACGCTCCATGTTCGTGATCGAGTTTTCGGCTCCGGCTGAAACTAACATGGATGCGAAAGAGGTGGAAAAACGGACGAAATATCAAGACTTGCTCTTCGAACTTCGACAGAACCCCGGACACTCTGTGAAACTAGTGGTCCTCATCATAGGTGTGCTCGGTGGAGTTAAGGGCTCGCTGATAAATAACATCAAGTGCATTCCGTCCTGCGTGGCACAGGCGGAATCACTAGTTGCACGCATGCAGAAAGCCGTCATCCTGGGGTCACCTCGTCTACTGCGGACGCATGACCCGACCGCAGCGTAGCCACACATCCGATGGGCGTCGGACGTGGCTGCGATTACTGCACAACCCCTCTCGAGTCCCCGGCCATTATGACGGCAATGAAACCCGATGCTTGCCGGGGACTCGGAAGGTCATGTTACAACTGTAACGTAAATACATAACATAATAATAATAATAATTTCGAGACACAGCGGGCGATCGAGACATGAAAACTACTCCTTGTAAACGGACGGTAGTTTTTCCTTTTTTAACCATAAAGTACCATTGTCAGTGATTTCCCTCTATTTACGGAAATTGGATTCAGGGATATGCCGGAAAACCATAGGTCATTGGGTCGTATCCCGGTACAGGTGGTTTGTTAATCATAAAGGAAACTTCTTCGTGTTTCATTGTCATATTGCCAAAATATAAAAAAACTCCATTCGTCGCTGTTCACGGCATAAGTTATGATCTAAGAACGCTATCATTCTGGATGATGGCTTCTTTGAATCCATCATTCTCTTGCGATTTGTGTATGTTTCACTGGGAAATTTGTACGTTTTTCACTACTTTATTGGTGATACTGGCAAAAATCTGTAAGCTCTCTTGTTCTTAAGACTTAATATAGACATACTCTTCACAGTCTTTTATCATGGGTTCCTCTTTCTTAACCCTATCTGTCCCACTTACACCGCAACCAGATACCCTATTATCCTGGCATACCCAAGTTTCAATGAAGTTCAGTGCCCTTACAATGAAGTTCAGTGCCTATATTACAATGAAGTTCAGTGCCCTTGATAATAGAGCAATTATTGATGCCTATGGCAAGCAGCCAATCGGAGATCGGATCTACTGCACACTACGGATGACTTAACTTCCTTCATACTCCTTTTAACATAAATGCGAAAAGTCACAGCTCAATCAGCGGTATAAAAATCTTTGCTATTTTGATATTCTTTTAAATTTATGAATGATCGATTTAAAGCTTAATTTTTTCTGGTTTTTATCACGCAATCATAGGTATTGTAAAACTTCAATTATATATTTCCTGGACTGTCCTTTACTATGACCTTATTAGCCTGTTAAAAATGTGTGCCCTGTCACAAGACCGAAACATTTAGTTTATTGAAGGATTTAATGAGTGTGCCATCCTTTCAACACTGGTAGCGATTGACTTTGGATAACAATAGAAGACAAACTTGCCATCCTTAAAATTTCAGAGATTGTAATTACCCGAATCGCGTTGAAGACCCAAGGGAAAGGGCAGTAAACGAGATTAACTTGTCGCGGAATTGGTAAGGTGGATAGGTCTGCGGTGCTTTGTTAAGTACCTCCCATGTCGCTCCTCCGTGCTTTATCTCTCTAATTTTGCTTCCTGTTCTTGCGAGAATGTTTCAGGAACGAAGTCCAGCGTTGAGTTTGAGATGTTGTAATAATAATCCTTCCTCCTGGGTCCTTCACTCCGGATGGATCTCATGTCGGCGCGTACTATATCGGAAATTTTCGGAGTGTCCTCACGTTCGCTGGAGTTCCGCTCATGCCTCCCCTTTCCTTCTTTCCTCAACATCCGGAATTTCTTCCGAAGACATGCTATCAGTCCCAATGTATTTTCTTATTCCGCACCATGAATTTCTTATTCCCCTCTGTGGAATGAAGGAGGTTCGATTCGGCTTCTGCTCCACTGTGAGATTAGACGCATTTTAGTCTTTACATGCCCAGTGTTCTAAGGTAGAATACCTAGGAGTAGTAGGATACCTATCATAGTAGTGTCCATTTGTTTTAACCACTTATATTAGTACCTTAAATCGGTGACATTGGTGAAGAAGGCATTTTTTCATTGGAAGAGTCCATTTCTAACAAATTGAGCTCCGAAAAAGTCTCCGCGTTTGACCATCACGGTTTCGAAGGTCGAAAACTTTTATTTCAAAAAACAAAATAATCTCATATTCAAATCGAACTTTTACCTCTATATATCTCTTAATCCACTTGTTTAGATGGATTGGTGCGTTACGAGTATTGTCAGTCTATTTTGATCCAGCTTTATTTGGGTCTCAATTTAATGTACATAATTATATTGGCAGTGTTACAAACCATATTTTATCGTCTCCTCTCTGCTCCTTAGCTAACACCTTGTACACCAGCCTTCCCCTTCTTGACGTCATGTTTCGCGCAGGGGACCGCTTCATAGTTTTGCTACCTCTATACCAATGATTTTATATTTTGACTGATAAAAAATTGTCACATTGTGAATCATATTCGGTGACGAGAAGATAATGTGTTGTTTTTAGTTATTAGGAGTGTTGGAAGAGTGTTAGTTAGTCTTTGGATAATTCTAAGAGCGTGAAAAAAACCTCACTATTTTGTGTTTTGATAAATCTGTGCTCGATATGACGCTAAATATTTAAATGGGATTAGAACGAAATAGAAGCGAAGAAGTGAGAAAGTTCATTTGTTATGAAAAATATGCAAACAGGCTATATGATAGAAATTGCACAGCTAGTGTCTTTGACTGTTAAAGATTATCAAGCTTATCAGCATACGCTATCGAAAACGAGAATGGCGTAATGGTGTATGCTTTCATCTATGCTGTCCTCCCTCTGCATTCAAAGGTAATAAAACTGTAAAAATATTTATGCTCCAAATATTTGGAAATCATGCATCATTTCTCCAACTTTTGATTCTTGCTCTTTAAAAGCTTTTTTAGCATATTGGATCTAATGAGATGAGTTATTAATATACTATTCACATATTACATACTACGATATGTGAAACATGTTTTTTCATTTTGTATGTTAGTAAGGCTTGTGGCCTTGTACTCATAATTTTGAAATTCTTACTGATGGTACCTATCGTACTGTTTTCGCTTTTTAATGACGTGAATGAATGAATTTCACAATGATGCTATGAGCACATTTATGAGGCACCATGTCCTAATAACAGCTTTATAACAGCACAGTAGCTATACACGTATTGTTTGGTGAGGCATTGTCAGGTATTGTTGTTACGACTACTCAGTGATATTACATGAAGGTTTTTCCGGTTCCGTGCATGTTTTAATTATTTAGTTATAATAAAAAAGGGCTTTAAAAGGATGTTTCAACGATTAATTTTATTTTTTCTCCATTACTTCCACTTTTCAATGTAACGGTTATCGGAAGCAATACTCCATGCATGAAACTAATTAAAATTGTACGATTTTGCCATACGAATTCAACGGTAGTACTATTGATTGAAAGCAAAATTGACGGATCTAACCTACGCCTAATGAGAATGGGTTTGCCATCACGTTATAAGCTGTTTATTCATTTATGTTTTTTTTCCATTAGACATATCAATGTCGCATTATAAATATTTATATCGCCTTCTAAATATTTTTTTCGCAGGAAAAGTCATTTTTATGATAAAAAATATATTAAAAAACTCTTTATTGTTTTGCGCTTCTTTTTCCTGAATATTTCTTGTGACATTTAGTTGTATTTGTAAATACATATGGTTAGTATAGGCTTGCAATGAGAGCGATATTTGACTTAAAACTATCCTCCAAAATAATTGATGAATTCACGGGTATACATTAAATAATCCTAGATACATGCTTTTATGTTTTTTACGTGGCATGGAAAATAAATGCTTATTGCCTAATAGCAAAATGAGCTCTTTTGGTAATTTGACGGCAATGGAAAGAAAGCCGATATTCGCTTCAAGAAAGGCGAGCCCGAGGGCCTCGTTATGGCTCCCACGCTGTTGAAACTAATTATTTTTTGTCGATAAAAATATATTTAATTGCTTGGAGCGATGATTTAAGTATTCCCGGTTACCCTTTTAAATTACCAGCGCTAAGGTCTCCAGATTTATAAATAAAAAGTTATTTTATAATTTGGTGCCTCATTATACGGGGGTTCTTTCTCGTGGAGTTGGCGACATTGGCATAGTATATTTATATGAATTTTGCAATTAAATTTTCATGGCCACCAAAAAAGGTGTTTGCTTAAAACGCAGAACCTAAAAAAAAGCCCGCTTTTGTTGATGCATCGCAAATAGCTTCATTATTTTTCTCTATTAAAGTACGCATTGCAAGTTGTATGCTTCAGATGAGCATTTTTTTATTGCAAATCTTACCGTTACTCGCTATTCTGCGCTTTTACTTTAAGGACGTGATTGACAAATACATTAATGGACATAAATTAGTCCTATGAACTATATAATTGGCATGGATGAGGAGAGTGGAATGCATTTTTCTCTTCATGGGAAATCCCATAAAAGATAAAAATGAGAGAGGTTCAGCTGTTAAACGTTTTTAGACTCAGTGATTTATTGATGTTGAATCCTTGTAATAAAATGTAAAAATTACCTGTTGAGTATGTTAAGAGAGTTAAACGCGTTTCTTAATAAACATTCCTTATGAAATAGGTCAAATTTGATATTAGTCAAATTAAATAGTGCAATGGCGTTTCGGGAGAAAGTATATTATTTTCGTGTTATATATTGTCTCAAATATCGCTTAAATTCGAAAATCCATTCATTTTTAATTAAGCAGACCTTAAGACGATGAATATTGTCTGCATAATGTCTGTATCTTCTCAATTTTACTCTCAATAGCCATGTGAGTCTTTCGGTAGGACATTAATTTCGGTAATCTCCATGGCATCAAGTCTATGCAGAAGTTCCGTGGCAACTTAAGTACGCATTTGTCTTCAAGAAACCGTCGACGAGTTAGTCGAGACGAGAGCCTTGTGTTGAGAAGATAGAGAAAAATGTAAGGATATTCGCAAAAGAGTTATTAGTTACTACTATCGTTTTTCAAATAATTACTTCGCAAAAAGAGAAAATCTCCTTCAGTTGTGTGATACTGCAATTCAATTTTTTTCTACGTCAATTCAAAGTATCACTCAAACTTTAATGGCGTATTAATGAGTAATTTAACTACATAGGTAGCTATTTCGACGTGATTCTTTCACTGTGCACCTAACCTCTTAGTCAGTCACTCGCATCGTTTCTAGTTTCTTGATAGAATAAATTAGTTTTCTGATTTCTATTATATCGCCAGCCCTATCTATTATCTAAGCACATTTATGACGAAAAATCATCAGTAATTTGTTTTCAATTAGGCTGCCTCTATGTACAAGAATAGAATATCTAATTCTGAAATAAAACTCCAGTAATAGGCTATTGCGGCAGCTGATAGTCTTCACAAAGTTTTGAAGTTATTACCTTCAATAAAAGTTAAGATATTGGCCCATACTCACCAGAGGGAATACAAGTGAGAAGAGTATAATTGAAAAGGGCCTTTTATTTGCCGTCAATCAGGCGTATTGGTTGATACGGATTTAGAAACATCTAAAAGTCGTCAAAGGGCGTGAATCTCGGTTGTACCTAAATACGATGTGTTCAAGTTACGAGACTGGTTATTTTAAAAGCATTAATTTTTAATTATTTTTATACATCAAAGTTACATCCTCTAATTCAGTACCCTTCGGCAGCTGTACACCGGTGGAATCTAGGTTCCGTGTCTTGATAGCAGTGGTGGAAGGCTTTTATCGGGAATGCCTTTAGCTCCTCCGTCAGGCTCCTTTGGATGCTATTCACACTTCCATATTCCACAGTCCAAAAAGAAGTCCTTTCGATATTTTTTGTGCTTGGGAGTAAAAAGTCAGAAGGACAGATATTAGGTGAATATTACGTTTGGAGAATCAAACGAATCCCTTTTTTAGTAAAAAAAACTCGATAATGTGTGTGGCCTTGTGAGAGGGGACCCTGGAGCATTCGGCCGTGTCCCCGGCAAACTTACTTTCAAATTAATTCTCTTAATTTTTTATTCCAAAATGTTTCTTGAATATGTTGCTCAACCATGAATTTTGCGCTGTGTCAATAGCCTCTGTCATTTAATTTAGGTAATTAAAAATTGTGCATTATGCTCATTATTTTCCAACGTTTTCTCTCCCCTTGGTTGTTAAAATAGAAAATCACTTATATTGCAAAATTTACTTTGACTCCATGACCTTATCTCTATTATTCCTTGTAAATAAATTGTCAGTATTCTTATTATGTTTTTTGAACTTACTGCCTGCTTTATTTTATCAAAATCATCCTTGAGGCTGGTGACTTCAATCCTCACCTATCCTGCTTCCCTATCGTATTTTCAATTATTTTAGTGTATGACGAGTAGACGAGATCAGCTAATGATACTCTGGATGTTACATTCAAAGGTTTCGGGAATCAAGGAGGGAGCAAGAAAAAGAAAAGCTTTGATAAGAATACAATGCATTTCGACGGCGCGGCGGGCTTAGATGGAGGTCGGTTGAATCCAGCACGTTAGATCCCTGGGGAGCAAGGAGGAGACGAAGGATAGCTGATGGAAAGGAAAGGAAGGTTGGCGGTTATCACGTGCTCAATTGGGTCGGGGATGGGGAGGGATGGGTTCTTGGACGTCAGAGAAAGAACAAAGAAGAATATACAAAAGAGCTCGTGGGTGAGCGGAGGTAAGGGCCAAGAGCATATAGGTAAACTTTTAAGAACGTGAGTATTTGGAGGGAGGAAGGTGGCTGTAGAAAAATAGAATAGGTTTAGCGTGCGGAATGGGGGTAAAAGTTAAGAAAAACATAAAAGTAACATAGAAAGGCTGAACCTCTTAAGAAAATAGAAAACTCGCCAGGCTAGTGCCAGAAGATGGGTAGGATGTGGGAATCAGTAGAGACGAATTGGAGTCAATCGGTTGGAGGAGGGTTATGATTAGAAGGTTTAAACGAGCAGGAATTTGGGATAGAATAAGTGGGGGTACGAAAGGAACTCGTGAGGGTCGAGTTATACGCGACCTGCAGGAGAGGGGATACTGTTTGAATTCGGAGGTTCAAGAGGTATTTAAGATCGAATATCGAAGTTTTATAATTTTACTGAGAACATATCTGGAACACTTTTGTTGCTAAACTTCCAGATTACACTGGTCGGCATGAAAATCGGCCCTGGCACCATTCCTGCTGATCCTTATTCAAAATGACCTCCTGAATCCGAATATGACCTCCGTTTTTCCCCATCACCCACCATTTTCGGGGGAGCCCCCCCCCCCTCCCTCCTATTTTTATTACTTTTCGATTATTTGGAGGGATGGAAAGGATTATTTTAGTATTTACATTTCTTCTTCGCGTTTAGAGGGGTGAAAAATTCTAAAAAATGAACATTAATGTTAAGGAGGTTGATTTGGGAGGGATTAGTCCCCGTAAATTGTATAAAAATGCATTAAAAATGATCGATTTTGCCGTTTTTTCGCCATTTTTCACGTATTTTCTAAATTTTCCAGGCTTCCATTTCACCTCATCCTCCTCCGAATGATGAAAATATATATCAACAAGAAATAGCAGAAAGCATAAAAATATTTTGGAACATAACATAGCAACAATAATTAAAATATGTAGCAATAGTTCGGAAGATTCACTTTACCACGCTGGCGCTCGCAATGCCTCGCCCGCTCAGGATTGGACAGCAATTCTCATGCTTTCACAGCAAAAGTAGGAAAATTGAATACTTTGTAATTCCACTAAAAATATAAGATTGAGATCTTATATTCTCATTGAAGTTACAAAGTATTCTTTTACCTTCATCATGGAGTTCCACAAAGTATCAGCCTCTCAAATCAAAATATTGCAGTTGTCGTTATCTTCCCTCGGTATACCTCTAGCGATCGCAGAGTCAACTTGTCGGTGTTCTAGGCAATGATTCTGTGTTTCCAAGTTGTTTAACTTGTGTAAAACAGTGGAAGTTGTTTTACTCTGGCTTTTTCCAAGTGAATTGCAGTACGTGGGTAAGAGTTGTGATTAGTGATTTAATGTGTAATTATGCCACGCGTGTGTAAAAATAATCCTGATCGCTTCTGCTATGTTTGCGGTGAATTGACTTTAAAATCGCAACGAAAACCTTTTTCTTTGATTTTTAAAACTGCTTATAAATTTTACTTTGGCTGCCAAGTTGGAGATCAGGACAAGGATTGGGCTCCAAGAGTTTACTGCACTACTTGTTACAAGAAGTTTGACCGAATGGCTCAAGGGTGCCCATGGTTTGGCGTGAACCTCGATGTCATCTCACGGATTGTTACTTTTGTATGACTTACACCGTCGGGTTCTCCAGCAAAAGTAAGCATACAATTCAGTATCCTAATATCCCTTCAGCAGTAAGACCAATTCCTCATAACGAGTCTTTGCCAATCTCTGAGCCCCCAAAAACCTATACTCTAGAGCCAGAAATTGATTTGAAAGACTTTGAACAACAGCCGGGACCAAGTGATACTTCCACCGATGATGAAGAGTGTTCTGATGAACTGTACAGCTGATTGAATTCCTCACCTCGTTACTAAGTCAGAATTGAATGATCTCGTAAGGGATTTGGAGTTTCCTAAGACGAAATCTCGACTTCCTGGATCTCAACTTCAGCAGTGGAATCTCTTAGAAAAGGGCGTAAAAATCTCTTCCTATAGGACCAGACAGTCAACACTGAAATTATTTTTTATGGAAGATGAAGGCTTGGTGTTTTTCCCTAATTCAAATGCATTGATGATAGAACTGATGATGCTATGTGACCCAGAAAAATGGAGACTGTATATAGATTCGTCAAAGACAAGCTTGAAAGTGGTCCTGTTGGCCAATGGGAATGAGTTACCTTCAGTCCCAGTTGCATACTCTGTTGATATATGATACGTCTCGTACGGAAATATCAGCCGAATCCTTGAAAAAATTAATTATCATGATTATAATTGGAAAGTTTGCGCTGACCTGAAAGTTGTCGCTCTACTCACGGGACTGCAATCAAGCTTCACGAAATACTGCTGCTTCCTTTGTGAATGGGACAGCCGAGCCCGAGAAAAAAATTACATCGTATGGAACTGGCCTCTACTAGAAAGCTTTACTCCTGGTTATAAAAATGTCGCTCATGATCCTCTGGTCCCGAAAGAAAATATTTACTTGGCACCATTGCACATCAAACTCGGACTGATTTAACAGTTTGTAAAAGCAATAGAAAGACAGGTGATGCATTTAAATTTTTAAAAACTAAATTTCCTCGTCCTAGTGAGGCTAAAATCAAGGAAGAAGTATTCGTGGACCCCCAGTTTAGAAAATTTTTCCACGATTCGACGTTTATGAAACACCTGAATCATAAAGAAAAACGTGTGTGAGAACTTTTTGGGTAACAAAATAAGTGATGATTATGTCGCTCATGTCGAGGAATTGATGTCAGCGTATAAGGCCATGGGGTGTAACATGTCACTAAAAGTCCTTCATTCACCCCTGGACTTTTTCCCAGAAAATTTAGGAGCAGTTTCAGATGAACACGGGGAACGGTTCCATCAAGACATTAGCAAATTTGAGAGGAGATTTTCAGGGAAGTGGAATGCGGGCATGTTGGCAGAGTACTGCTGGTTGTTGGCACGAGAAACTTCTACCTCAGAGTATAAAAGGAAATCAAATACCAAATGAAGGTACTTACGTTATTCATCGTTCTATACATTTATTATTTTACTCTATATAGATGCGCGCGAGGTATTGAGAGCGCCAGCGTGGTAGCGTATCTTCTGAACTGTTGCTACATATTTTAATTATTGTGGCTATGCAGTGTTACTAAACATTTTTATTATTGCTGCTATATGTTTTTGATATATATTTCCATCATTCTGGGATATTTGGGGGAGGGGAAGATGGAATAGTTGCTGAAATATGAAGAAAATAATTTAAAAAATTGCGAAAAAAAGGACAAGTTGATAATGTTTCATGCGTTTTTTTACAATTTACGGAGACTAATCCCCCCAAATCTACCTCCTTACCATAAATGTTCATGTTTTAGAACTTTTTACCTCTCTAAAACCTGATAAGAAATATAAATGCTAAAATAATCCTTTCCATCCCTCCCAATTATCGCAAAGTGATAAAAATAAGAGGGGGGTGGGTTCCCCCGAAAATGGTGGGTGATGGAGGAAAACGGATGTCATATTCGGATTCAGGAGGTCATCTAACATAAGAATCAGCAGGAATGGTATCAGGGCGCGAATAAAATTTTTTTTTTTCGACCAGTGTTATTAGTACAGTGTAAATTCTCAAGTGATGAATGTATTTGTTTTATTAACTCAAGACAAAAGTTTTAATATATATTGTTCATAAGTTTTAATTTTTTCTCAATTGTAGTTATCGTAATATAATTTAAATCCCTTGTGTATGACTATTATGATTATGCGTCTTTATTATCGGTATTTATCGAAACTACAAACAGTTATGTAGTTTAAATTTTTATCAACTTATTATCAGGCTTTTTTCTGTACTCGTCTTTTTTATTAGTTTTGCTGCAAAACATGTAACGCTTCAGTATTAAAATATGTACTAAATATCCACTTTCCTTCAGCTATCCCATATCTCACTTACCATTATCATATTAAAAGTACGGGGAATGAATTTAACTTCCTTTTGAGTTATAATTGAATGACTTTTTGTGGGAATTTTAGCTGCAGATATTGGAGTTTACATATCTCCGTAATTGGTAGGATCAAGCAAATAGCATTCCGTTGATGATCATATCGAATCATATGGAGCTTCTCGCTATTCCGTTGCACAGTGTAGAAGAACTTGAACCAGCACTCAGGCAGTTGCAGTTTCTGAAATACCTTTTCTACCTTTGAAGACCATAAACGACGCATTGAGTCATTGTGTGAGAAACTCCCTTTCATTAGCTGCATTGACTTCAATAAGTAAACCTTCTCGCAATTGACAACTGATCGTTTTCTCGTCGGAATAAGACTATGAATTGGGCTCAAATCTGTCCCCAGTCCATGAGGAGGTTTCCAACTAGCCCGAAATGTAGATAGAAGACGCAGAAGACGTCAAGTGGTGTACCAAATGAAGGTATTGTTATCCCACTCGTAGGACCGGTATTTAAGTTGCAAGTGGGCAGGAGTAAACGAAGTGTCTAAGGGAAGTAAGAGATGAGTATTTCATGAAGGAACTACGAGATGTTCTTATGAAGTGCCGTGCATACGATACCACTTTTTACTCCTGAAATCATATTTTTAAACATATTTTTATACATTCGGAAATAATATTAATTCGTGAGTTATATTTTGCCACACCATTCAACAAAACATCTTTCGTATTAAAAAAGAGGAAACTACCCATTTGCTTAATCAAAAGACTAAAAAATTAAAAGAATCATATGAACTCGATATTCCCAGGCGTTGCTTTGTATTGATTCTGTAAAAAAAATATTGGAAATTTATTTGCTGTGCATATATTATATGGATTTTGAAGTATAAGATTCATTTTTAATTTAAACCCAGTGTTTAAAAATGAAAATTGTCATTTCATGTACCTTTACTTCCGACCATCTTGTGGTAAAGTAAAATGTAAAGATCATTTAAAATTGATTGCTAATTAGAAATATGCACCAATTTTATTGTTATATCATTTCTATTTTCGAAAATTAATGAAACCACCTGCTTCATCTATTGCTCGATATAAAGTAGATGATATATTTAATTTAAGACTTGAAAACAGTTTGATGTGTACTGGGTAACAGTGCATAACTCATGGTATAAATTTAAATGGATCGGTAATGTCGTTTGTGAGTTAACTTTTTTTTTCTTATTTGGTAAGAAATTTAAACAAAAACGTGTATAAATGTTTTGGGGGAACTGGAGTTAACGACGAGTCACTTGAAAATTTCGGCCGTGGGATAATTATCGTAAACTTTATTTTAATTGCTCGATATTGGAAATGACCTACAGCAGGAAGTATACAACCCCAGTGGAATTCCGAAATTTCCCATCTTCACACGAGGCAGTAGGTAGGAACTGAGACTCTTTAAGGGGCAGAATGGCCGTGGGATGTAAAGGGGATTGTATGGGACCCACGCCTTGAGACACGCAAACCTGCTGAATGAGGCTCACTTCCACTTCACGGGCAGAATCTTATCTTTTCCGTCGTTTTGTCCTTCCTCATCTACCTCCCCCACTTCTTCATGCTCTAATCACAGTCCCTCGGCTATATCTTTTCCGAGAATCGCCGAATAAACATTTTCAGGCACCGTGTTCACTCACCTATATTCCCTCCCGAACTTCTTTCATCTTGCAGCTTCTGCGACCATCCACCCACACATACCATTCACTCGCTAAATGATTTACTTTACCCTGTTTTCCTTTTCTTCAGTTTAATTCCGCGCCCTCTCCTCTTGGATTATCATTCTCTTACCCTCTTCATTTTATTATCATTGCTTGGAAGCTTCCCTGTTTCCTCTGCTTTTTCTTCGTTTTCTCTTTTCCTCCAACGTCCCACTCTTAGCTTCCTTCTTTTTCTTTCGCTCAAAATCTTGTTGATTATCTTTCGGTCACCCATGAATTTCATTTTTCTAACTAAAATTTATCTTAACTAGCATAGTAATAGCTACACGCAAGAGTTATTAATGCTATGGCGTAAAATTAACGAGTAGTTGTGCTGTGCTTTAATTTTTATTTTGGTATTTTGGTTAGTTAAAAGGACTTTTAGAACTTTTCTGCGAAAAAAAACTCAGATTCATAACTGGCGTTTCCCATACTCAAAATTTTCATGAAGGAATTACGAGATGTTCTCATGAGGTGCCGTGCATGCGATACCGCTTACTATTATTCCCTTGTATTTTCCTTATGCGGTGACTCGGCTAATGTTGCTGTCAAAGAAAGCCATGCAGTAGTTGAAACGTGAATTTTCAAAAGTGGCAACCCATATAAATTTTATTATTTTTTATTATTTATTTTATTAATTTTGAAGCCCTAATATATAGGAACAGCACTCATTTGATTTTGAGAAATTTACTGAATATTGCTTTGAAGTTTCTAGCAGCATTCTGTTGGATGGAAAATTTCATAAAGCCTAATTTAGGAACTTTTACTCGTGCCGGAAGGCACTTCAATTATTTAAGGAACTCTTTTGTACTCATGTCTCCTTAAAACGACGTGGACTGATACTTAACGTGTAATTATTCATGCAAATCATTTTTCGTCATCCGTACCCATCAACTCTTCGGAGGATGTTTTATGTTTTGTCAACTTCGACTTCCCTTCGGCGAGAAAAGTGGGTAATGAGTGCATGCAAATTTTACTCAGACACGTAAGCACCTTGCGTTCGGCAGTGGCTGCTGTATCCTGTTTTTCTCCAGCTCCCCCCTTTCAGAGTTCATGCGGCCGTCATGAAAAATTACAATGGGTTCCAAGACCGCGTTCACTCCGCTCCAACCACCTCCTCCACCACAAGCCGACATATTCGCGCGCCCACGAGATATCAAGCCTACGGAAAAACACTTCCATCGGCTTTTACCGCCGCACGCTTTAGGATGACTAATCGAAGACCAGACCGTCTCAGTTAAGCTTACCATCCGGGCATCGCATGCATTGTAGATTCTTATACGACGGTTTTCGCTGAGCAATATTTTCGGGAGAAGGCCGAAATCACCCCAGTTAATTTCTATTTCATTTTCAGGTACAATATTTACTTTATTTGTGGAAGGATATGCCAAGCACGTATGCACGTATGTAAGTGTGCATTTAACATATATTTAAGCTGATGAGAAAAATGGGGGATATTGAGATTAATTTCGCTCGTAAAGTTATTCCATCTTTATATCAGTAGATGCTGCTTGGGTGATTTTTATTTATTTTATAGCTTCTGAATTTACGGTCCAATTTTCCCAATTTTACGACATTTTCATTTGATCACAGTCTTGTTAACACTTTCGATTTCATGCGAAAATGAACATCATTTTATTGAGTTACGTGCAATGCAACGATTCTCTTTCAACGTGGAGGAAATCACAATTACTGAATAATGCATTAGCAAATTATCACTTTTTTGTGCTTAATTTTCGATGTGTTTTGATGCATTACTTCAATATCTAGTGCATCCTTTAACTTGCTACAGTTATGGTTAATTAGTGGATTATTATGAACTATATTATGAAGGTAATAATTTTAACAGCGCATTAATAAGACAAAAGTGAAAAACTACCTATTCGCTCAGTATCATAAATTGTTCAAACGTTTCTATCCTGAAAAGTTATCGCATAAAACAGCAAATTGATGTCATTGCAGCCATGACAAGGCTACATTGACTAATTTGCGTCTTGAAAAGCACTACTTGTATACTTATCGTTAGTCAATCATTATAGTTCCTTAACCCCTTAACATTATTATACTCCACCCACTCATTTGGCGCGGAAGTAGATATAGGAATCAGCGGCAGGCAAAACAAGACCAGGGACAAATTGAAACCACATCATTTTGTCTTTTGAGAATCGTTGACTCTGTAGGCAAATGAGTATTGGCGTCGAGAGGAGCGGGAGTCAAGAGAGGAATACGGAAAGGAAAACATTGTGAACGAAAGACCAGAGTAACTCAAACGAAAACTTTTTTTGCCGTCGCGGAAGGCGGAAGTACGGTCCCTCCATACGTCCTCCAACCCTGAAGCTTTTCCCCTTTGTTTCGTCTTTAAGCCTTCGCTACACTCCTCTCCAATTATCTCCATGAACACCATCCATCAACTCCATGCTTTCTAGCACAAAGAACGAAGAAACTCTCGAGTCTATTGCATGCCTGAATCGGATGTCGCCGCCAAAGTTTCTGAGGTGCTGTGGAAGTGGAAACGAGTTTCTAGCTTGAAATTTTGCCATCAGCTTATGTTTTGGCGGCGCTCCTGTGAAACACGGCTGCATAGCAAGCACGATTTCTAGCCCTCCACGGCTCTCTTATTGTCGGCCCTTGGAAGGAGTGTAATGGAAGGAAATTTCAATTTCTGTAGCGCGGATGAAATATATCTGCGTGAAATATATCTACACTCTGAGGCGTGAAATAAGTTATTTCGAACCTCCTAAACCGGTTAGAACTTGTGGTCACATCATTACTTAAAATCCTGTTTTATTCATAATTAGACTTTGATGCAGCCTTTAAAATTAATAGTAACATTATTTTCAACAATATTGGAATGCAGTTACAGAAGTCTAGTGTCGACTAGTGCTGTCACGATCTTCTTATCCTGGCGTCACTGTTACGAGTCTCTCGGTTAGGTTTTTACACTAAAGTTGTAGTAGTGAGTATACTGTACATGTTTGGTCCCTGTGAATCATTATGAAAATTATCAAACGAATTATCGGATCCTTGTGACATGTTATCGTATGGAAACTGGAAGAAAACAATTAGGAAAGAATCAGATACGGTATCAAACATATTAAAATTTTTATGCATTCCTATCATTCTGTTGGCATAAGACTAGGTTTTAAAGATTTCGGCATCAAGATTTTTAACTTGCATTAAGTAATGAATGGATTAAGGTAAAGTATAAGCTAGATTGATTAAAATCTCCTTCTCTTTTACAAATGAAGTGGTTGCAGCTCATGCCATATTTTTTTCTTTCAACAAAAGTATCGTGAATCATGAAGTTTTATGCGTAGAAAAAATTGTAATTTATTTCTTGTTTTTCCTTACTTGGTACCATTTGGAAGACATCTAAACACGTGTAAGTCTTTTGTATAAAATTAGGTATTTATAATAATTTTATTAACTATCGAGAAATAAGATAATTGGATGCTTCCATTTTCATGCATTTGTTGAAAGGTTCTCTTATCTACGCAGTGTTTCAACGAAGACTCGTTGCTTATTAGGTTTCATGGTAGCAGTTAAATATGTAAACCAAGTTCTGGTCGATACCCTGGAAAACGTTTTACGGTGATATTCTGGGGAAACTGATTTCTAATTACGACTGTATATGATGTGTATGTGAAATACTCTCCCCAATTCAGTTATCATAACGGTACGTGGTTTATGTCAACAATAAGTCATTCCATGCATGGATATAGTTTTTAAAGTTAGCGAGCGCACCTCTTGTGTTCGGCCAACAGTCTTATGAGATGAGAGGGAATGAGTTGGCTTTTGATGGAAATATTGCGAGTAGTTCCTAAGTACTCTCCCCGTATTCTTAAGAAGCTTTAAATGTCCCAATCTTTGAAATATAGTTTGAATCAACAACAGGCTGTTTCAATTTCTTCAACGTTGTCACGATATAATTTATGAATTCAAGAACGGCTTTTGTTTAGAAGGTTTTTTGAAAACGATACAACGGCCTAAAAAAGAAGTGACTGAATAACTTTTTCTTTGGCAATTATGATGCTTTATGCTACGGCCTTCGACTCTATGAAGAAAGTGACTCGTTGAGACACGCAAAAGCATCTGTTTTCTATTTTTTCCAACGATTCTGGCTCTGAGACGTGAAGATCCATTTTTGTGATAAGTAAGTGGGGTTGAATGTTCAACAGAGTGTTAAAATGCTTGGTGTTCTTTTAAATGACTGCGTAATAGAGGAGTGAGCTAAATGAGGGAGTGGAAGAAGCGCTTGCATTCAACCACGTGGAAGTCTGCTCAGTTGCCAGCAAGATTTGGTTTCCTGAAGATGAAAGGAATCTCCGAATTAATAGAAAGAGAGAAAAGAAGATTATAGTCAAATTCTCCTTTTTCGAAGGAATGTTGGAACGGATGAGAGAAAATCAGTTTAAATATATCCTTTGAATTAAAATTATACACGGTGTGGTCTTTAATCAAATCTTTGCCGAAATTCATTTTTTTATTTCTAACTCATTACCCATTTAAATAGATACCTACTCGGCGACTGATAATTTTGTTGTAGTCAAATTATGGCAGTAAGTAATTTATATGCAATGCGTAAAAATAACAGATGAGGTTCATTTATTATTTAAATTAACATTTTTATAAGGCCTTTGTCGCATTTTAAAGGCACATTTTATTTCCATCCTGAATAAGGTGGGTATTATCTTTACAATAAATTAAATAATTACATTTTTAAACCTTATTTTACGATTTAGAATTAACGCATTCAAAAGGGCACACCAACTATCAGCTCACAGCACTTACGATATTGTTTAGTAATCAGTATTTCGATATAATGTTCTTTATGACATCTTATGATTATTTTTACACGAAAGGAATACGGAGGCCATACGTTCAATTCAACTTTGACCGCGAAAGAAATAAGAATTCCTTCAAATATGCTGTTCAACGCGTATAACCTGATATCAAGCAACTCAGAAGACACGGAGCAATTTATATATTAACAGCAATATAATTGTTCCCAAAATTTGGTTCCCTATTTTAGTTTAAATTTTAGGAATACGAACGAATGAATAAATAAATATCTACGAAATCCATTCGAGTATACATATGGCATATATCAACCGGATACCACCTCACCTCATTCCACTGATAACCACGGGTATATTACATCCCAGTTGAATTGATGAGGTATCTTTCTGGGACTGCACGTTGAATTTGGTATCCTTAAATTTTATCACGCTAGTTCTAACAGCATATTGTTCTTCTTCAGGGGTTCACACTCTGATGAAAGAGTAAAACGTGCACAGATGAAATATAAAAATATTCTTATCAGCCGCCTTGACACCTGAGCATGAAAGACCTAATTGTGGCCCGGATCAGTTAATTGTCACTGAGTTAAATTTGAATAAATCTGAAGCAACGAAAATTATTGTAATTTACCTCTATTTTTGCAGCTATCTGTTGGAGTTAATTTTCTTTTATTTGATCAATCTTCTACTAAATACTAAGCCAAAGTTCCCCTAAAACCATGATAAATTAGCAAGATACCTCTATCCACCCATCATAACGCATTACGTATCGCCCTGTGATGTTGGAAGTTGTTTCCTAAAGAAAAAAAATTAATTATAATCATCAACATCAAAAAACATCATTTTTTTGTGATCCACAATTTCCCACAACTAATGTTATCCTTGAAGAACCGTTAACTAAACAGTTTCACGTAAGGTATATTGCATATTTGTGATAAATATAAAAATGCAAATCGCCGCTTAATGAGCATTTTTTGTATTCATAAACTAACTGCCTTGAAATAGTCTCTCGGGATGGCTATAGTACTAAAAGAGCTGAAATTCATTGAAGATTTATGAATATATTTTCTTGGCTTGTAATATATGGCGGAGATGGTTTTTAATACTTCATTTTGAAATACATGGAGTGAGCACTGTGGAGTTAACATTGTCGTTTGAAAGAGTAATGTTTTATTACAAGAATGTTGTTACTATGAATTTGGCTACGGCCGAAGTAATCCTTTTTTTCGCATTTGCTCGGATATCTCAGTCGTTTTTTGTCTCCATTGTCTGGATGGAATGTGTGTTACGGGTACTTGAGGCAGGTATTGCTGTCCTTAAGAAATTGAAAATCGGTTGACTACCTACTGTCTTATCTTCTACATAGTCACGAAGTAAATAACTAACTTAGGCTTGCTATACTGCTTGAAATAATTACTTAATCGAGAATTAAATTATTATGATTATCGTTTAGGAAAAAGCCAAAGCTTGTATCATTCGATCTATTTTATCCAAAGCTCTTCCAAATGGTAAAATTCACTTTTCGATGACGTTGCATGACTCAGATTATGATGTATATTTTTGTAAATTTAATTAACTGGCATTTTGAAATCGGTCGATCTTTCCTGAGATCTTGGTTCTTAGTCCTCTTAAATTAGCGGATGGCATAATGAAATTTATGTTTCGTGAAGAACCTAAACCGAAGTCGACTATTGGATGTGCAACCGAGAAATGGTGCTGTTTTTGTAACGTTATGCCGAAACATCTTAATATTCCAAGACCGATTGTAATCTTTCAGCTCAAAAAATTGTTAAACTCCCCAAAATGGTACATTTTGTTACCTAATGTTTCTTAAAGGTAAGTTCCAGTTACATAATCGTAGGCGTATTTCATAAAAAGAAAAGAGAAATGCAGCAGAGAGTATTATTGTTGAAATTTCAATTTCCATGATTCTCTCTTCCGTTAACACATATAAAGAGATAATAAATGAATGCGCAATTATGTTTGTCAAAATGTTGCCGCACAGCTACTTTCAATGCGTAATACTATTTTTAATAGGATTCTAAGGAATATTGACGTGTTCAATGTATGACATTATTCATGAGTGAAAATATATAAAAAAGCTATAACTTATGCATGATTTTGTTTACATGCTCATTTTAGTCCTAATGGTGAGGGTTTCCGCTTGGTATTCCCCACTATAAAGAAATTATGATTTATATTTGTGGTGGTGGAATTCAGTTAGCATAGTTGGCCCTTGTGTAAATCAAAGTTTACTGCAAGCAAATCTTTTTTATATCTCTGTCGAATATTCAATGTGAGAGGAAGACGTAAATGAAAGAATCATAGTGGGGGAAGCCTATCTCTCTCTTAAATGGGATCGAGGTTTTTTTATTGACTATACATCCAATTTCCTCCTCGACCGTTTCCAAAGACTTATATCGCTTGGTTCATCCAAATGGGGTCGCGGTGCACTTTGCGTTGGGTCAAGGGAAGCAAAGCCTTTGGCTCGCGCTTCCCCTTTTCTCCCTCAACCTCTCCTTCATGCCTGGACACGAAAATGGGCTGTTGAGGCCATGTCGCTGGTTGCGGAGGTATTGTCCCATGTCAACCTTGTCCATACGCACCCACCTTTTTTCTTCTTCTTTTCTTCGCCAAATCTCGTACCCAAGCGTAACGCAGGAGTGTGTGCCTTGTCAGTCTAAAGGGAGGGAATTAAATGTCTGCGTTTGGAGTTGAAGAAGGCGTCAAGGGATACTCGGCGATCTCTTTCCTTTCTTTGCTTCCACTCTCTGAATGTAAACTTCTTGTTCGTATCATAGAAAGATTAAGCGGTCTGTTTTCATATAGTTGTCATGGTAGAAATGCAAAAGTGTATGGATTTACATATATAGGTGCACGTTGCCCCATGATACGAACTGACCTGGAATGCCTGGAAAACCGGGAAACGTCATGGCATTCATCGCAAATGAAAAGAATTCGAGGAATATCGTGAAATCCCCTGGAAAATTTTAGATCTGAACATGATATACTTTATGCCTGGCTTAGTAATCAAGACAGAGTTTTTTTCTAGCATGCTGTGACTTTGTAATAGGTTATCAATACGGTTAATAGACCCAAAGTCATATGGACTACATGAGGGGTCATTATTCACGATGGAAAACGTTTACTACACACTCTTCAACCTGCGAATTGTGAGAAAATTAATTATTGTTACGTTTTACATGCGTAATATGGGAAAATGCCATTGTCACCGGTGATTCCTTATTTAGTGGTTTTGAAGGATGTACCAGATTGAGTGGTGGATCTACAAATATAGACTTCGGAAAACGTTTTTGTTGAGTGCCATGGTAGTGTTTGAGACGCTGGGGGTCATACAGGACTCGGCGCAATACGTGCAATCGAATCCTAATAATTTAAATGGTGCTTGGAGTTTTTACATTTGACCTGGGAAACCGTGAAAAGACGTGGGATAGAAAAGGTTAAATGTAGCAGAGACAGTGTAGAAGGAGGTGCGTGCGTGCGTGCGCATTTGTTGCGTGATATCCCTGCCATTTCTATACCACCGCCAAATATTTTAATGTTATAGTTGAAATATATTTTATGGATGAGTCATGTAAGACAAGGCATTTATCTTAAAAAGGGGAAAACGCATTTTAAAAATAATTTTGGTTCTCATCTGTTGACGAAACAATTCTCTTTCTTCTAATTTTTTCCGAAATACCTAATCAAATCTTTGATTTCCATCAGCGTGCCGTGAGATATGTGATTAAAATGTCGTACATAGCCTGAGATTTCATTTTTATATCTTTGATTGAATTAAACCATTGATGAATAACTGACTATCATCAATTAGACTATTAATTTCTTTACTTTTTTGTGGTTATCCAAATAAGTAATCAATGATTGAGTATGCTTTACCTTTCATAAATTGATCCCAGCGTAATTGAATGGATTTCTTATACAAATATATTATTTTTAAGATAAAATAGAATATGAGGCCCATTTTTTAGTTCTTGATCATTTAAAACCCAAATTTGAAGGCGTGATTGCCAAATAAAACTAAATTAAGTATTTAGACTTCTACGTTAATAACTGTTATTGAATTGAGATAAAATGATAGAAAGATATCAATATAGATCCGGGGATAAGTACGAACTAGTTCCAAGATCTTTTTCGCGTCTTCTGTTGTTAAAAAATTTTTAAGAAAGGTTATAAATGAAGGGTTATGCCTTTAGAATATCTTTAATGTTGTAGAGCTTCATCATTCTGCTCCTAGGGGTCGCCACTTACAAGTTTATTTATTAGCACTGTTTTATCTTATCACAAATATTTCCAAAGTCTATATTTCAGGGCTTTTAGCATGTGACTCGTTTTTAACTATTTTAAAGTTCTAATTTGTTATGCGCTCGCTGTTCTTTTTATATTCGATGCACGTGTCTCATTTCGCCTTATTAAAGCAGTGAGATTCACATAAGTATGCAATTTCCTGCCTGCGCGAGTGATACCTTCCTCCTTAGGAAATTCCTATGTTGAATGGAAAGTCTTTTTATGCAACGGCTTTGCATTAATCACACGTATGTACGTGTTGTAACACCATTGGCTTGCTGCTATCGCTCGGAAGCAAAGTTTGAGGTTTTCTATGTATACGGTTAGTGTTATGCATGTTGCTGGGTGTCGTATTCTCAATGCATATGTTATATCTAATGATTTTTGGCATAGGTTGGTCTCAATGATACCTTTGGGAATTACATAACTGTACCTACTTAATTTTCAAAATTAGAAGAAATACTCTCTAAAATTACGAATTAGAGGAAATTGAATAATATAGGCAAGCAACGTGATCACCCTAATTTAAAAGGAAAGAAAACTGGCTGAAAATATGAAATGTAGCTTTGCCCACGCGACATGCTCAATTATAATTCGCAACAAACCCTCCATATGCGTGGCTGTTCTCCTATGGAACTCAATATTTTTCACTTCTCTCTTTTTTCTGGAAATAAGTTTCTTTCCTCGTCCAAGATTTTGAATAAATTTTGTAATATTCACAAATTAGCTATTTTTATGAAATATTTAGTTAAACTTGGATAAACATGACCCTTCATGGATTATTTTTTCTTAACACAGGCAAATTTGGACTATAAACTCGAAGTACACCGTAATATTTCTTTCATAAACAAATTCGTTATCAATGTTTTCCAACAGTGAACAATATTTTTTTCTGTTAATTTGTTCTTTTTTTTGTTAATCAATTACGAAAATGAAATTTTCAGTTCCATTCGGACATTTGGCTGTATGCATGTGAAAAATCATAGATTTCAGTATATATTCAATTAGAGTTTAATGTCATGTATTGCGTACCTTTCATATAAAATCAGCCATGGGGAAGTTCAGTGTACGATTAGTATACACTACTTTAAAATTTATAACATTTTTTTACGATAATGTATATTTATTAATAACAAAACATTTTGAAATTAAGAAATTTAGTAATAGAATATTTCATAACCAAACCTCATCATGTTTTTCTGGGCTCCGTTAGGTCATCATTACTCATTAATTGGCCCCATACATTTTAACTTCTATGCAGCTAATATACAAATAGTTACCGTCATATAGCGGAATTTCAAAATCAAATAGTATATATACAAATATGTTTTCAGAAGAAGTTCGTAGAAGAAATTCATAAATAACATACCATTTATTGCATTTCACGTAATAATTTTCTTTCAGTTAAATGATTACATTGAATTAAGATTCTCTTAATCTCCATTTTATTTCGCTTTTATTTTTGAGGTATTTTAGGCTTTAAATTAATAAATTAGTAAAATATATAGAATTCATTGAAATAATAAAATTAGTGAATCATCATTTGAAACACAATGAATAGCAGTTGTCTTGATATTTATTTGAATATTTTTTATTGTATTCTATAACGCATGTACTATAGAAAAAATACCATACATAGAAAAAATACAATATGTGCAGTATGTTACATACTAGAGGTGGGAAATCCGATTCATTTTGATGATTCAGTTCATGTGATTTGGTTCATGGTAATGATTCAAATCTTCAAATCGTTCATAATGAATGAAAATGCATTGAACGATTTAGTGGATTGAACCAAATCAAAGAATCCATTACATAAGCGCATCATATGATTTCCAGTAGAACAATGGCTATTTCTCGCCGAAGAAATGAATTTTTATTCTCCGTTTTATAATACAATAATATACCTTCAGAATGTAAACCTTCTTCAATTGCTCCATTTTTTGTTTATTTAGGAGTGCAGTTCACAATCCATGGCTTGTGAACTTGGGAAAAGCAATTAATATCCTTTCTTTACAGCCATTATTTCACGGAAATTTAATATTTGTGGTTGATTCTAATTCTTCATTACGGTAGCTTTGTCACAATATAAACTATTTCACGTCATTATGGTAACTATCCACAAAAAATTCTCGTTTTTATTTTTCTCTTCACAGCCATTGATACAGAATACATGACGGATTCGAAATCGCTTTTCTTTTTCGCATTATTAGCAGGAAAGCATAAAATATACGATATGGTGTACTTTGACTGTTACTGTATCTTTAGGGTTGAATCCATAAAACTATGAAATTACCGGGTAAAATATAAAAAACGCGTAATTTAGTAATTTGATTTAGACATACTTATTTTATCTCTCTCTGAGCTCACTTCCGTAAAAATAAGAACTATGAAAGTGAGAATGATTTCTAAAATCGTAAATATGATCATTATTTGAATTTTTTGTTTATTGAAAGGATTATTCAAGGGAATTTATTTTAAAATAGGCTCTCATCATAGTTTAATGTTTTTATTCTGTGGCACCTTCGCGGACCCACAAAAAGCAGTTTCTTTACAGCAGCCTTTGTAGTGCAATTAGAAAATCAGACCAACGAAACAAGCTGTCGGAAGTTATGATGCAAACGAAATGTTTCTTAATAAATGCAATACGGTATTACACCTTATAGTTTATGAAGAGAATTTCGAATAGGTTTCCGAAAATTTACCGCAACTTGTTGGCACCGACGCTGCTAAAATCTTATGAATATTTTAACTCCAGGAAATTTATGGTAATGTTTTATGGTAATATTTTTATAATAAGTTTCAAATTTCCTGTTTGTATATTACCGCTTTTTCTATCCTAAATTGAGACAGTAATCTTACTTAATGACGTAACTACAGGCGATAGTAAACATTTTGCAGCTGAACGCCGGTGTGTTATAATTATCAAAATGGCTGTTCACCGCGATTCAAAGCCTGCATTCTTATTTGTGTACCATTATTTTAGTACATTTGAAAAACTTCTAGAATATTAAATGAAGTTGGTATTGAGAAAATAAAACCTTTGATTAGTATATTTTGGATGGAACAGACCAGAATTGGAACTGCCCGAAATCGGCGGTGGTACTTTATTTACAGCAATAATCTTTCTGCTGACGGGAAAACAATGTTTGAGCTTTACCATGTTTCAAATTTCACCATTTCATGATAGAGATTACTCTGAATCTCTGTCCTTGTTGTATTTGTAATCAAAATCAGTATCCCCTTCTTTATCCCTTAAGCATATTTGGAAGTAATTTGTGGTGAACGGAAAGGGAATTTTATATCCAAAAGGTAGGGTAGCCGAAGAAATTATGATACTATTATTGAATATAATTTTAAGGAGCTGGTTTAATATATTCTTCAAAATGAAATCTATGTAATCTTTCTGAGTTTGTGGTCCTCTAAGGATAATGATTCTACCCTCCACGACAGTGTATGTATGGTTCAATGACGTTTTTTAATAAGGGGAAAATATAATTTTCACAATTCCTAATTTTGCATGTATTATATTATTGTTATTTCTTAAAATATGAAAACGTATTCATCACTCGATTTGAAAACTCATTAAAGTGAAATTAATTAAAATATCAATTTCGTTAGAGTAAAGAATTATTTCCTGGTTGGCATGCAAATAAAAAGAAGTGAACAGGAAATGTTGACCAGGTGAGCGTTAAAAGCTTTTTAAATAACTCTGATGCTGAGGAAGGAAGCCGTAAAGGAACAAGGTGCTCATGTTCCAAAGGTTAAAGTAAATATGGCTTGGGGTTTCATGAGGAGGATTGGTAAAAATCTAAGGGAGAGAATATGAGCTTGTTCTAAAATAAATATTGAAGGTTGGCTGTAATTATAGTGTTGTCAGTAGAAGGAAAAAAATAAAAAAAGCTCGAGAAGAGAAACGAAAAATTAATCATATCCTGTGATGTAATAAAAATTATTTTTGGCATTTGATCATTTTCGTTCTCATTTGAATTCCAAATTTTCAGATTTTCAGAATAGAGCAAAGAGCTCTCAGAACAAAATTTCCAGATTGAGAAATGATTTTTTCTCCTAAATGTTTTACTAATTATTGTCTTTAGCATAGTTCAATCCATCAAATGTTGCACAGATGTTGAGGCATTCCAGGGAATACTTCATTACCTGTAACACGTGTAAGTGGTGTATCTGAATCTATTTACAGCTCTTTTTTATAAAATAAGCAGTATATTCAAGCCTCACGTACGTTAGCGTATTTGCGTTTAGAGTTTTCATCACTTTAATTTATGTAACAGTGAGTATCATTCCACGGATCAAATGCAGTTTTTTCTTAAATTACTTAATGTGGGATTAGCTACTGTAAGGCATTGGTGAGGCCACATTCTTTGGAAAATACTACTGCCCAGGTGTGTAACATAACGAAGCGTCCAATGAGGTCAGAATCTAATAATTTTATAGCTAAGCAATCTCTAAAAATTCCTTTAAGGCATTTGTGGACGACGCTGCTACGAAATTTATTTACTGTGCTCACACATATTTGAAGTAAAGCGTCATATTTTTTATATCCAATAATAATAGTCATGCTCTGCGTTTTTGGGGGAGAATGGTTTTTTTCTCTTATTAATTGTAAAGAAACTGTTCTGGAGCATGTCTTTGTAGTACGATTCAACGTTTTTTATATGTTCGAATGAGGAAAAGACTAGTGTTGTGTAGTGACTAGTACTGTATGGTGAAACTTGTTTCAAGACTCTGACTGTAGGCATTCTTTTGAGAAATTTCTTTTAGTTGGAGTTCTATTCCAACTCAAAAATTTTTTTTTTCAGATTTAAACCTCTTTTAAACTTCAGAAAAAGTTTTTGATGCTTTCCCAACGAATTTTTGCTGACTCCTTTTTTCACTATATTTAGATAATGATTGTTGGACACGTATTCCAGTACCTTCTGTTATCTTAAAGCTTGCTTCAAAGTGTCTTGGATTAATATATACCTAGTTATACCGACCTTTTGTGGGCAAAATACCATATTAAAAACTGTTATTAAAAACTATAATTGCGATGGGACTACCTCAAAACTAACATTCTCCATCCCGAGTATCCAATTGAATAAGTCAATATCAATACATCTGCTTCTGTTGTAGAATTTTACTCGATAATAACTGCGTGAATATACTGAACACTTACCCTGAAGTTCTTATAGGAATAAGGGTTAGTATATTACTTCACTAATGTTTCAGGTGACTTTTTATATCTTGTTTTCAAACTTTTATATATTATCAGGATATATTTTTGATATTAAGGTATTTCCTGGAATAATGATCACACGTCGTAGCAAGGAGAATAAACAAATATTATCCGATAGACCTATGAGAAGGGGTAATATATTTTCTTAGAGTGGAACAGTAATCATTATTATATTTTCAAAAGGAATGAAATAAAGAAATCAAAACATTAATCTTGAAATAAAATAAAAAATGTTCACGCAGTTCCCTCTCTATTTTATGCTTCAAATTATTGCCTTGGGAGGAGACCTCTTTTTCATTTTGCATGAACTCTGTGGTGGTTCCTCAAAATTAAGTATAGAATAGAATAATTCAAAATAAAGGGAAAACATCTTCTTAGCGTTAAAAATTTACAAATCACAATCGTAGCCGTGAACCACATTTTAGGCTTGGAAATGACCGCAATCAACAAATCGAAAGTATACAATTTGTAATGAAAAAAACGTTATTTGCTGATGTGGACTGTCGCTTAAAATATCCCTAAATAAATTTGTAGCTTCTCTGGGCTCTAATACTGGCAGCATTCAACTAAACACAGTCGGTTCTCAATACTGCATCCTATTCTTCAAAGAGAGACTTTCCATTCATCATTACCCCTCAATAATCCTTCCTCTTGGCACAAAATTGACTTTTAAGGTGCAGTTATTGGCTATTTCTAACCTGCTTTTAAATTGTAAATATTTCCAAGGAAAATTATTAATATTCGTATGTTTAGTTATAAATGTTTGTCAAAAATTGTGGTATAGCCATACTATTGCAATATTATTAATAATATCGTAGTCCTGTCTTTCAAAATAGGTTTTTTGCTTATACTTGGTGATACATTTACTAAAAATAATTATAGCACAGATGTATGGAGCGTCCATCATCTTAACCCAAATATTGCAGGCATAATATTTAGTATTTGTGTTCTAATGCGATACTTTAATTTTTCTTTCGATTCAGTAGTTTCTTTTTGGTACTAGCAATAAGACGAGCTTATTTTTCTTCCGTCTGAATTTAAGTAATTCTAATGTAAACGCTTCATTTTTTTTCTTCGGGTACCTTAGAAAAAATTTATGCCGCAGTACTCATCGTTGGTTAATTATATTTCCCGGGTAACTTTTTCGTAATTAATCTTGTGTTACTGCATAATTTTATGGGGAAATTAATACGTTCCCTGTTATATTTGCTAAATGCAGGCCATTTAGACATCATTCAGTGTGATATGTTCATAGCATACTTTACGGAACGGAAGTCTTTTTGATGTAGTTAAGAGACTATTCTACTAAGAGACTACTAAGAGACGACTAAGAGACGTAGAGATAGTACGTAAGTCTATTTCTTGTGGCAAAATAAGCGGAGTTTAAGTTGTTTAAGGCGGAATTTAATTCGACGTCTGTTCAGCGGGAATTTCAATATAATACTATGTTTTTAGAAAAATTTATAAACGAAAGTTACAGATGATACATCCCGTTGTCACTATAACTATATAAGTATTTTAGATCTCACAGCTTCCCTATTACAAAGCATGTGAGCCTTGAGTATTTCCATTGAATGATTCACAGAATGGAATCCATGAAGCTGATTTTTGGAGGATCATTTTTTGTACCTAATATCTATAACTCTCAGCTTTTCTTTCTACGTTGTGATACATAATACATTTACCTATGATTTAACTCTGAAGCGCTATCGGGAGAAGGGAGTAGATTTTCTCGCCGATAACACTCATAAAAAACAAACTCTTTCCAAGCTCGGGTGAGACAAATGAGGAAAACGAACGAAACACAAGTATTATCAATCAATAACTTAACTATCAATATATTTCACAAGTATTATCAATCAATAACTTAACTATCAATATATTTCACAAGTGTTATCAATCAATAACTTAACTATCAATATATTTCACAAATAGAACCAACCAAGTTACAAACAATTTACCCATGGGTCGAGTGCCAGGCGACCGTAATGAGAGTTTCCAGTCGGAAAATAATTTAAGTATACAAGTACGAGAGGTTGAGCTTCTCTCTTAAGTACAAAATGACTAAGTCAGCAGGCTCACACAACGGTGTTACCCGGTCGCCGTCTCGCCAGCAATAGAGGGCGAGCTCAGAGATGAGCCAGCTGAGGAGGGGGTCTGTCGACAAGGACGAGGTGGAATGTGTAAACTCGGGATTTTGGTGATTGGTAGCCTTGGAGGGGAGGAAATAATGGAATGGGTGATAGATAGGGTGGCAGTTTTTAATTGGAGCGCCAGGAACTGTTTTCTGGCTTCGGCCGCAGAATACAGGATCACCGCCTTTGTGCCTTGGTCAGGATGGCCGCGTTTTTGGTATCCTTCCTCACTTTACGGGCTATATAAACGATGCATGACCTGGTGAGGGAACGGTCCGGCGAACGGTGTGGCGGACGGTGTGGCAGAAGTCGTGGCAGAAGTCGCTGGCAGTAGTCGCTGCATTTTGTAGTCGTAGTCATTTTGGCCGTCGTTGGCACACATGCGCGCTAAGTCCTTCGGCTAAGTCCGGAGGGTAAACTGTCCAAAGAGGGGAATTTGGCCAAAAAGGGGGGGTGAAAAATGCCACAACTCTTACCCCTATTTTTGTTTTTCATGTTCATTTTAACCGCAAGGTGACGTAACTTTTTCGTTAAGATAACGCAAATTAGGAGCTCAAATTTCGTATATCACAACAAATTGTTGGTTAATTGACGTTAGTGGTATTGATGGGGTATTATATGAACTTCGGATTCTAACCGATAAAATATTGAACCGGTTTTTTATGGTATATAGACCGTGTTTGCGCTCTTGCTCACTTCGTATGGTAGTGGTCCAATATTTTGTTATATGCACCATTATTTGGAAGATGTAATGCTAGAAATTTTAATTGTAGGTGGATCCATTTTAATCCTCTCAAAATTATTCTATTTACTATATAGTATCCAATTTCTATAAGTCTATATATTCTCAGTATGTCATGATTATTTGAGTGATCATTTATTCGTTCTTTTCAAGTAATAATATGTATGTTGAAAACATTACCCATTCCAGTGGCCTTCTAAAACCACTTTAAATAAAATTGATTATTAAATGCGTTAGAATATGTTCTTTGTATCTTTACATCCCGGATATCTCTCGTATTAAAGTAATAAAAATGAACTTTTATAAAATACGCCGAGCGGTCCTTGTTGTTGCTTGTTGAGCAATGCTATCGTTAGACGAAATGGTGTCTCCCTCGAAATTGTGCATGATTGACGATGTCCGTTGATTGATTTTATTTAATCCATTAAAATCATGTAGCTTGTCTTTTACCTTCATTTTCCCCTTAACGCTTAACGAATAAACCTGTCGCAGTTTCGTCTAACTTTTCCTTTCTAAAAATATAATTGCTCACCGCCGTATTTTCCTTGAGAACTGCGGAAGAGAGAACTGGACTATTGCATAAAAGTATGTGAACAAAGATTATTGTCTGTACAGGAATTGATAGAAGAAGTAATACAGATGGGTATAAGGCGAGAACTCGGCGTATAAGGCATCGACGAAACAATGTGATTTTACAGAAAATGATAGAGAGAAAATGTGGAAAGAATGGATGAAGGATGAATACCAAAACAAATATGGAAATACAGAGTGAGAGGCAGAAGATCACTGGGACGTCTGCGCAAGAGATAAAAAGACCAAGGCTGATGAGGTCTTAACTAATACCAAGATAATTAAACATAAGAAATTGTATCAGGCTTAACTTTGTGGAAGTAACAAGCATTGACCTTGATAATACCACATAGCTGCTGAATCCTGGGTCGGTTAGAATAAATAAAAAAGTGTGGATTTAAACAAAATAATTTTTAATCATGAATGGAAGATAAATGAAAGATAGTTGAAATTGATTTGTTATTACCGTCCGTCTTTTGCCCTTTTTTATACCTAAAGCTCATGCTCTTTGGCATATGGTGATACCTAAAATTGATAAAGTAAAGACGGAAACTTCGGTTGATTTTGAAACGACATTTATAATTTTGGGCTTTGTGTTATTTTTAGCTTTCCTTAAAATTGCTCCTTGTGATATATACAGGATTTTTTATGTTGATGCGAACTTGTTCCAAGATGTCTACAAGTTAATAATCCGGTTGGCTAAACAGAGTACGCATGGTATAGATAAGGCAATGGGCCGTAAAATGTGGAGTTCTCCCGCTGATGAGTTTCCTGACAGTTCTTATAGACCAATCTAATTAGCATTGATAAGGAAACTAAATGAGTGCTCAACTATTTTGAAATTTTGTCCTTAATTGTGATAAAAACTTTCATCGTATCTGTATTAATTATATATAGTTCGGTCTTGACCGGGCATGAGATAGGAAAGATTTTAAGAGAGTGAGAGGAGAAGAGAGAGGTAATATTAAGCCTGATGAAATAGATTTACTTGACCTGACAACTTAAATAGAAGGACATACAATACTTGGCGATGCCGATTAAAAGATTAATAGGAAATTTTCATTAGGCATCAGATAATGCATGTCTAAATAAGACGTCATCCTCTATAATTAAATGAATTTACATTCGCAAGAATAAATGTAGATTCATCTTTTGCCATCCATTTTAAAGGTGATGTCCTGTAAGAATATCATATTTTTCTTGGAATGTTTTTGAGATAATGATTATAAAGATTTCGGAATTTGGAATACATAAAAAAATAAAAGAAGTTAACGTCACGCTAGTGACAAACAACACGCTAGGGATATCACTTTCATTACTAATGCAGGGCTTGAAGAAAGTAGAAGAATGTAGTATTCCTGTGCCACGACTTCAGGCCAGCTGCGACTGCCTTGGGTTGCTAAGAGTCCAATCTCGAATGTACTAATGATTTCCTCCGGAGTAAACTCACAGAATAGGAGGAGCAGTTAGTCGTCCTTTGGATGGGCTGTCAGTTAACGATTTTTTCCTGAACACTTTGGGTCATATACCTAAGAACTGCTCTTCTCTTTCTCTTCAGGATTCTTTCCGTAGTTTTTTTACCCACGTATTCCGAATTGCGGGGGATAATTCAGTATTTGTTATCCTCCCATCTATAACGATGCCATATCTGAATCACCCTGGGCTCGAGTCATCGCTGAAGGGAACAAGGAATAGTTATAAAGATAGATAAGCCCGATTTTCCTTGATTCACATAGTTTTACCATAGGGAAAGTCAGAAATTATCTTTGGAAAATAATGCAGCTCTTCAGGACCTTTCTTCTCCGTAACATACGATGCGAAATATGTGTGATCTCTTTGCATTTCATGCGGTTACATTTATTCCTACCTTGGACGTATTCAATACAGGTGATACTGACGATCGATTTCTCGTATATATTTTATTCTTATCTCGCCCTCTTAAGCGTTTTTGGTATTTAATTGTAGAATTAGGATGCAACGTGGAGATAGGCGGGCAGGTCCGGGGTGCTGCTGTAGGTATTGGTGCTCAGGAGAGTTATACTTGTGTCAGGCACCGAAGCAAGCTGTAGTAATGCCGTTTCGCAGCTTATTAGTCCCGGCAAATATCGGTTTAAGGCGATTTTAGTACATAATGTGGTACTGATGACCTTATAGTGGACCAGGATCAGAACGGAAGCCTCGGAAGGATGCCGGACGCCTTTCACTAATGTAAAGCACTAAAAGCAGGAGTGGCAGAAAAAAAGAACGCCTCTCTAGCTCTTCTAGTTACCGAACAGCACGAATTCCAGGAAAATTCCAGTATTTCCAGGTTTTTCCAGGATATTTTCGTTATCCCACCTGGGAGAGCTTGGGACTTTTGATATGTTCATCTGAAAGGGGTCCTGAATACAGCTAAAAAGGTCCGGCTTTGTTATTATTTTTTTCCGGGTTCGGGTCAAATTTTGCTTATTTTTCCTGGGCTACCAGTCAAATCATGGAAATTACTTTTTCAAGGTCATGTGTGTTATTCTCGAAGAAATGATAAGCATATTCATAGGTTTAGATATCACTTTGAGAGATCGTGGTGGTAACGTTTTTACTCATCTTTCGTATTATTTTGCTACCAACTCGTAGAATTATTTAGTAGAAAAAATAATTATGGTCGGGACTGACGGGGGGCGGCTCACAAAAAAATTACTAATATATTTTCATCATTAAAGATATTCCTTAATTATTTTACCAGTGTTTCTATCAAACCCTGCCGCTAATATTTACTGGGGTGATAATGCAATGGTTGATGATAATCCCAAAATCCGATTTACTAGACTGAGTTCATTGGTGATAATTATTTTAATGAATTTATTTAACGCTCAAAACAATTTTTATCATTTGTCTTTTTGCAAATTAATGTTTATATTATTTTGAATATCTCTCTTGAATTTTAGCATTAAATTAGATTAATATGAAAACCATTATTTTCTGGATAAATAGTGAAAATGGTGCCCATATGTCATCATGAGCAGTGGAAACTCGCCCTAGCTCTCTCCTCTTATAAGAACCATTTATTGACCTGGGGGAATAAAAAGGGTCTAAATATCAATTAAAATCTTCGATAATGCTTATCTCGTTACAAAAGACTACGACGGGTGAGGTAGAGTAAAGAGTGAGTGAGGGTTTGTATAGGTGTTGGGGTAAGAAATGGAAGTCTATTTCCCGAGGATTGGTGCCTTTTACTTTTTAGTCGTGTTTAGCCCTTCCCTGAAAAAAGGAATGCGGGTTCAAGGAGATTGGGAGGAGGGCTGTGCTCCTGGGAATTCCTTTCCAGGATTGCTTGTGAGTCCCCGCGACGGATCTGAAAGAGCCCCGCAGGGGGAGCAGAATAGTCCCCGTGAAGAGAAAGAGCCTTTAAGTGCCTTAAGTGGCCTCTCCACTTTCTCATTTCCGACGGACCATGTAGACTCATTTGCGGAGGATTTGAGACGCCCAGGTTTTACACGCTGTGTGTCCAGCCGCTTTGAAAACGAGCACCAATATTCAAGAAGATACCCATCCGGATAGCTAATCCGGATGTGTCCGGAAAATAAATCCTCACCATAAACCTGGATTACGTGAAGGAATTAACTCTTTAGGAATGCCAGACTAGCGTAATTGACTGGATGGTGGACTTGTGGTATAGATACCTGCTGCGATTGAATTGGATAATCTGTGCCACCGAAATTCATACAGATCGTGCGACTGATTTCGGAAATGAGTTTGCGATATTCGTTGAAAATAAAGCTTTTCCTTTCCTGGGTTTTCTTCGGTAAATTACATTTCTAATCTTAATAATGTTCTCTTCACCGATGTCAGGCCTAAGGGAATAATTTCAAACATTGCTATTGATGTTGAGGGCAGTTAGCTGACAATAATGAACCAAACATATTAAAGTTTTATGTTAATCTTTAGACTGATACAATGTTCATGTCAGAACTTTGTTTTGTATGGGAAGCAGGATTTGAACTTACGACTTTTGGAATTCCTTGCAGCCGGTCACTGCGGCCGGTCACCAGGATAATTGAATTTACTGTATTATATTAATAATTTTCGTAGGCAATTCATTTTTCTTGGCCACGCTTGAATGTCGTTATTAACCTTGATATCAAATTATGTTTAAATAATAGCTATAATATTGCTGAAATGATCGTCCTTCCCTTAAGTGAACCTCTTATTATTTTGTTGGTTACTACATCAGCGAACTTTTTCATGTTCCGTAAACATATTCTCATAGGGAGTGGAACATATTTTTCATTTTATTGTTCAGTATTGATTTCACTGTTAACAATCGTTATAAGGTGCGACAAGAATAGAAAAATACGAAGCATCATTATTTCATTTGACAAGTACTGGTGATAAAGAGCCTCATACCTTAACGACACTCCGTATTCTCGGGCTATATCCACCCGAATTTTGATTGCGAATAATGCCCTTCAATGAAATAGCATTGCGAACAGAAGGGGGCGCAGCGCGAAGCCTGCGAAACTCACAGGAGGACTATACACTCACTAGCTAACAAACATCTGGGGCCCGGATCGGAGTCACTGGCGGATCATTTATAGAGTATCATGTTGTCAGATCTGTGTTAATCTTAAGTTACGGAAGAAATTACAGCAAGATGTATTACAATTTGAACTAACATAAACATAATTTTAGGACGCGATTTGGTTTTGCCTTTTGTTTTTCATTTCTTAAACGCCCTTGTGCAAGACGAGAGGAAAGCATTAAGGTACTTAAAAATATTGCGTTGCCAGTCACATATAGTCAGAGCAACGGATTTACGTTACAGCTGGCATAAAATCATGTGTGCTTGCTATTGTAGCTTCATCTCTTATTCTTGTTTATCAAACTTAAGGACATAAATTAAATACCTAGAAGAGGCATGTTACGTCTGCTGAGTTACGCTGAGATGTTTTCTTGTGTATGCACTCTCTGACAGAAATGGTATTGAGGTATATACAAAGATGAAAAACTTTATTCTGAGACACATTAGTTTATTAGTGGTAAAGTTCAACAAATGATCATTTACGTTTTAGGAGATACTTGTGAATTATGTTTGGGAAAACTTCAATGACAAAACAGACAACATATTGAAATCTGTCACAGGATCATTAATCCAATATTCACGTATTTGGTAAGTATCCAACTATAGGGCGGAAAGGTTGACCTCGGTAGAGTGGTAAGCAGAGGCGAACCGTCAAATATGGCTTATCCTATAAAAAACAAAAAAAAATCTGTTGGAAGTGGTTGACTTCCAAAGGTAATTTTGCTTTCAAATTATATGCAAGAGTATTTAGTAATTAGTATGATAGCGACTAGAAGAGTAGCTCTACATAATCATGGTGCTCTTTCGTGACGTCGGACCTGTTGGACTGTGCGCTTGTGAAATATATCACGCTGAGCTAAGGAAACCTAAAGGGACACCAGTACGAAAGCGCTTCAGCCTTCCGCGGTCATGATTGCTGCAGACATACTCCTCAGAGAGGCGTGAGAACCTATTCTGCAGATAAACAGTGACTAGGAATCACAGAAAGATGTTTTTAGGCTAGCCTTAAGACCGTGCCGCCACTATTATTATATTACTAAGTTTTTAATTATTTTCAGTGAAAGGCGAGTTAATAAAATAAATGGCATTAAGCCTTCGACTGTGATAATTTTCAAATAATTTAGTCCTGCTTGGAGTCTCCTATTTTGTTTTATTTTTGTGACATAGTTAATACGTGATATTGCGAGGAATGGAGTTCTTTTAAAATAGTTCCTTCTGAAATGTAATTTCAGAAAGACTAATAGTAAAATTAGTTCCTTTAACCACCCATGTTAGCTCTTGTTTCTAAAAAAGTAACCGAGACCAAATAATCAGTTATTATGCAACAATCTCTACATAGATGATTGCTTTCAGCGTACCTATATTTGAAACCTAGGCTTCGCTCCTGGTGGTAAGGAAATCACATGAAACGCAACTGTATTATCCACATAAATTATTATTATTACCGCACAGTACGCACAGATGGTCTGGTAATAATTGCATTGGAACCATCTATGAAGTAATTATCTAGAGGAGAATGGCGATGGCTTGAAGTTGATTGGACCAACGAAATACTACGAAAATACATTACTAAGTCTATAAAGTGTAGGCAAGGTGCAGAAAAATCTAAGAGACATTTCTGAAGAGGATTGGAATGAAGAGAGGACAACTTTGGGGAAAGGTAGATTCGCACAAAAAACATTTCCCGGCATTAATGCACGTGAAAAAATAAAATTTTAATTCACAATTTGCATTAAAAGAAAATTGCATAAACCAAAGAAGGTGGAGGGAATGGGGAATACAAAGAAGGATGAAGGTGAGATCCTGGAAGAAAAAAGAATAACGCGGGCCTGAATATGGTAATAAAACCGCGATCATAAATCTGTATATACGATCATATTTATTTTAAATTACGAAAAAAGCTGTCTTAATTCTAAGTATAATTATTGTAAATAGGAGAATTAAGAATTTCTATCCACAAAAAATGATAAATATGGATAACATTTATGAAAATAACCCTTAAAAATAAATGTAGGACATTCCTTTTTGACTCTTTTTTATTACTCCTTTTGAGCCTTTTGCTCTTAGCTACATCATTTTGATTGTTTAGCGGCGTTTAACTGCCGTGCCTTACATCGACCAGCTAAAAGGACTCTCCCCCACCTCCTCTCGGGTGAGTGCTCACATCCATCCCCTACATCGATTTAGTACTGGGTCGTCTGGTAACTCTCGCCACCCATGACTAAGCCGGATCCTCCTCGACTATTCCCCAGCTCCGAAGGAGGGCTTTCGGCCATTCTCAGTTCACCCCATCTCCTTTCTGCAAATGATTTTTGCCGTAGGAGATCTATCTCTAAATCATGCGTAGGGAGAGCTCGTCTTGCCGAAGGCAGAAGTTGAGGCACCGTCAACCGATTCTGCGAACTCCCGCGAAGAAGATAAGTAGCTGAGAGAATTGAGGAGGCAGGAGAAACTACTGTAGCTGTTGGCGGGAGACGCGCAAACGAAAAGCGATGAAGAGGAGCTCTTTTTTTTAAGCCATGCTTCGTACTATCTGGCAATGGTCTTATAGAGCGTTGAAAATGGAATAATGAAAGAAGAGTTATCATTTAACCAGCCATACTCCATTTTTACTCTATCTTGTACGCGGAGGTTTTGCAGTGATCTCTTGAAGTTTTACGTTTACTTTCCGCTGGATCCTGATTTCCTCCAGTTTCTTGCGTCGTACGTTCGTTCATCCATTTCCTACATTGTTTCCTCAATCGGGAGAATTTATTTGTTTATGATATTTAAGGTATTTTTAAGTGCAGGCAGAAGTAACAAGGCATTTTTTGACACTACGATAACGCTGCATTAACATTGTGAGTTACATACAGTACAGAACCAAGGATATGGGATAGGAACTCGTAATAGTGCCTATTATTGCTTAAAATTTACTAACCTGACTCTCCTATGTTGTAATTTGTCAAATCTTCTCCTTTAATCACTCGATCTCGTAATTTTCGTTGGATACGGTTAATTTAGTTATAGTTTCGGAACTCCTCACTTTATTTCGCCATTTTTCATATAAGCTATAGCATTACCTAGGCAAACCTTAGGGCATTCGGCTAAAATAATGGGTCATTAATTCCATACAAGAACTAATTTTGGATAATAAAGCATTATGAAAATTAAAAATGAATTATATATCCTATAACAATTTTATTAGCTAATACAAATGTAGAAAAGCAAAAAATATAATGCAACATTAGTACTTATAGCCAATGTTTTTAATAAGATTAATCTTTGTTCGAGAAATTGTTTTTCCAGCTGATATGAACGAAGGCTGTCTTTTAGCTTGTGCTCCATATCTTATTATTTCTTTGTGCTCTTTATTCTTTCCTTTCGACTAATTCTATCATAGAAGCAATGACAATTTGCTGATCTTTCTAAGAAAAAGAGTAGGTGTTTAAAACATTTTATTTAAATTTTCTTTGGGATGGGAATGCAGATCAATAGAAATGTGGGGTAAGGGGATAATTATGAGCAATAATCCAACAAATGCCTGGGTCAAACACAATGGATAAACGTTGAGAACGGATAGTTAAATTTAACGGGTTGAGTGTAACGAAGACAACGGATGAAGCAGTTTATGTGGCACATAAAAATTTGTGAATACCTTTAATGATCAAAATCCAAATTTATAATATTTTTATGCACAGGCTGCATGCATTTATATCAAATCGCACAAGATAATTGCATATTATCGCACAATTATAATTATCGCACATAATCTAGTTACTCCGTACGATCCCTAGAGCCTGAGAGCATTCCCAAGGGGACCCGTAATAATAGTCCATAACTGGCCAACCTGCCATCTCATTCTTCAAATATTGCCTCTCTCTGCGCCCCTATAGTTGATCTGTCGCACATGACCACTTCGTTTCTCCTGGGGCCCATTGGTTTTCGCAACCGTTTGTTGCCCTCTGATTCCGATACGCAGTGCGGGCCAAAGGTATTCCTATTACACGCGTAAACTTGGTATTTCAGCCTAAGTATGCTACAGCTTAGGATATTGGGATGCGAAATATTTTGAAAATTAAAAACACAAAACAGGTGAAATAATGAGTTCCTCTATTTGATGACCATGTTCAATTGCAAGAATTGTGACGAACCATCCGTATTTAGCCTTCTAAAAATGTTCACTGATGTTTCTTTTAACAACTCCTTAATAGAGTTTAAACTCTAGTTTCTTTTAATACTTAACTTCTTTTCGCTAGTAAAATTGTGTAAAACTTAGTATTTCATTGCTATGCATGTTAACTCATGCATTAAAACGCAAATAGTTTTTTTCCCATCTTCCCGCATGGATTCCCTACTACTTCGATCAGACTCAGTGAAAGCTTCTTGCACAGTACACTGCAATAGCGTTACGAGAATGTTCGGTCACTGAACTCCCTTCCGTTTGTGAACAAGACTATTTTTCTGCTCGTATCCACTATCTGCATAAAATTAATCAGTTGTAATATCTTCCTGAATAAAATTTGTTTTAGAAACTAGGAATTGCCTTTCTTTAACATGTGCTGAAAGGAAACAAACCACGTCGAGAAGAACTTGAAATGCTAAGATAAATTTATTTTTAAATCGTAAAATGGATCGAATTTCGCGGGTTGTTATGGATTGAAGTCATGGTATGAGGGGAAATAATAAAAGTTACGGTAATACGATACGATATACTTAGTGAATATGTGAGTTAATTCCTCACATTCACTTAGTTACAGGAAATAAGTGAGAATTGTGGTCTGCCTTTTCTTAAAAATGAATCGTGCGATCTGAATACTCGGATTCACACTAAATGTGCACGAGACTAAACTGTTTTTATCAAGACCCTGGATTTTGTTTCGTTAACACCCTAAATTTCTCATGCTTCATATTTAACCAGTTTTAATTAACTCATGTAATAATGACAACAAATGGTAGATAATAGATAATCATGTTGCGTAGAACAATGACATTCAAATATTTACATAACATAGATACATTTTGGTGAAGTTTGCCCTTGAGGGATGAGGCCATCTGGTGATGACCATGATCAGATGTAATTCTTCTTAGAATAACCTTGCAAGGTCATTCATCTTAGCCTTCTCAAGACAATGCGTCGGATATTGTATTTATTAAGCAGTTTCGATCGAGAATAAATGAGGATTGGTCCCCATGTGCATTATTATTCTCGCGCAAAACTGTTGCATAAATATACGTACCGTAAGTTCTCTACATTCGGAAAGTCATGGTAAGCTGTATGGGGCAAGTTAATGGCTTAGCACTTGTATAATTCCCCAGTTTAGACGGTAGCGGCCAGAGAGGCGGTTCACACTGCCCCTGTTGCCTGGCAACCGGGAGCGGCCTTGGCTCCTCCACGAAGAAAAACAATGGGGACTTAAGGGGCGTGATGCTGTTTTACGCAGTGGTCAACTCCCCTGCCTCCCCTTCCTCTCTCCTTCGCATCCATTATCCCGATCGCCCTTCTCCGCACCCAGAACTTCATCCATACGATTCAGCAGATCTTCGGCACAGTTGCACAATGGAATGGAACACAGGCGTGCGCTACGTGCATGCGCGGCATTTCTCTCGGAAAAGTCGGATTCAGTTTTCAATGAAAATGGAGTGCGATCAGTCACATCGCAACGTTAGAAACGCATGGGTGAAGGGCAAATAACCGAACTCCATTTCCAATAATCCGGAAGAGCCGTTGAAGCATTGAAATCCGTGTAACCTAATTCTATGTTTTCCATATGTGTTTTTTCAGACTAAAGCAGCAAAATATAATCATAAGGAACTCTGTATAAAGGATAATCCAGATTTGCATTGAGAGACGTAAATTTTATTTATTTCTGACTGTATTCACACTATCAGTTATTGATTTCGCATAAAAGGTTCAGCGTAATAAAATTGAAGTTTATGAATTAATCGTCTTGAGATGAACGAGCAAAGGCTCATCTAGAATTGTACTCTCTCGATGGTTTCTAAGTGCTGGTTGATCAGTTATTTGAGGATGCAATCTATAACTGAGGCCATTTTCGCCATAAGGTGTATAATTTGATAAGGGAATTATTATTTTTTGTTAACGGATGTGGGGTGAACAGGGGAACGATAACGGTTCTCCATGAGTCGTACGCTTGCGTTATCGTTATTTTATGACTGAAAGAAGGTGATGTTCATTCTTTAAATTTTGTCAGGTGCTTTGAATCACTAGTTTTAATAGAATGAATGCATTCTTAGGAAGTAACTGTGAGCATTTCTCCTATAGAGTAGTTTGCGTTTTGAATAAACTTAACGATAACGCGGAAGAAGAAACCTTGATCCCACCCCACGTCTACATTTGTCCCCTCAATAGCAATAGGCTTCTTGGTGTCCAAAATCTTAACGTACCATCCGACGGACTGAGTACTTCACTTGAATTTCTATTCTCATAGCACCCACGCGAGGATTGGGATTCCAAAAAATAACTACGATTACCGGCATTTGAACCCGGGCCCTTTGGGATAGGAATGCAGATCAATAGAAATATGGTGTAAGGGGATAATTCTTTTTTTTTGCTCTCCGACGATTCTGGTGGTCCGTATGCCCCTGAAATCCCGATAAGCCATTGGATTGTCTTCAGGTTTTTCAGGGGCCGAACCACCAGAACTTGACAAACACCCATGAGCCATATGCCAAATTATGAGCCATAATCCAACAAATGCCTGGGTCAAACACAAGGGATAAACGTTGAGAACGGATAGTTGAATTTAACGGGTTTAGTCAAAAAAGACCACGGATGAAGCAGTTTACGTGACACATAAAAATTTGTGCGTCTAGAGAGTGAAGTGGAAAACTAAGCCAAATTGCTCATGGGATTCCTACATAAATATTTAAGATTATTTAATGAGTAATTATTTGATACAGCTCCCAAAGCGGCCTCCGAAGTTTATGTTCGATATGTTAACAGTGTTGCACGACTCCAGTTCAAGTGTTGAAATTTTGATAGAATCTACTCAAAACAAAGTTTGTGCTTGTATTATATAATTTAACAAAAATTTCCAATTTCACTGATTCTTATCTACCTCAGTGCGTAATTGGTACCAAAAAAATACAAATCACGACTACGGACAACAATCCGCAGATATTTCTCGCTAGATAATATGGATATATGGTTATATTGCTCGTCGAAACCAATGTGATGACATTATTTCCACCCGCTCTTGTATTTTTACGATTTCATTAAATTTACCTCAGCCTAAATTACTTCCTGGCACTTTCGATTGCACAAATTGACCCCCCGGGGAGTCACAACTCACATTCCGATCACTAAACTCAATATACGTTCTTTTTTTTGCTGACCTTCTCTGATGACCTTACGAAGCATCCGTAACTTATCCTCGTTCTTTCTGCTCCGCCATTTCTTCCCTTCCTCTTTCTTTCTCTTCTTCCATTCCACCCTGAAACCTTACATGGGCCAAACTACTTCCTCTTCGGCCTTCGCCTCGATTTGATTTCATTTTTCTCACACATCGCAAGTGTTAAAACAATAAATATCTAGCGTTACAGCCCGAAACGTTGTCCAGCTATGGCCATTTACTCTATATCTCTTCGCTATACTTAACTATACATATACTTCATGGGTCTAAGAGCAGGAAAGCGTCTGGAACTCTTCTTTCGCCGTATCCATTTAACCTCTCCGTATTTACCATTCCCATTTTCGTTGAAGTTCATCCCTCTCGTATTCTTGGAACTCAAAATAAAGCATTTGTGACTATAAAGATAATGACTGTACGTTGGAGTAATGCGGAGAAATAACGTCTGTTGAAAAATCAACTACCTCATTAAAAAAGCTGGCGGTTAACATATAAAGCTAGTTCTGGCTTCTAATTTCGAGTACTTGGGTCAAAATGCTGGCAACGGTGAGGGTATTTCCAGGTGAATTACAGTAAGTTGAAAAAATGTATGTGTAGAGCCTTTTATCCTTGTCGTGTAAGGAGGAAATTAGGGGAAATACCCCGTCCTATGGTTGGGTCGCAAGAGAGTGAACCCATTGGGACTTTTCGTTACCATTACGGAGCCACGTCACGTTACTGCTGTGGAGCCACGTCCCGACCTCTCCGAACCTGCGAATCGACTGAGGCTCACGTGACCGCCCCGGCGTTATATTTACGCGACCAAAATATGGCCGTGCGCGCATATTAACCGGGTACAGCCCGCGAGGGCCCGTCGACCATGTTCAGAGTGGTAGGGATGTAGCTCCATGTCACCTCTTGTGACTGTACATTTATTAAGAAAGTAAATACATGTCCATTAATTCGGGGTGAGCCCACGTAACATTACGCCGTTACCCTTTCTAAGGGAATACAATGCAGCTTGATTGTCTATGAACATATCAATACGAATACAAGTCAGATTTAGATCATTACACAATAAAACAGTTTCAGTAAGGCCTGTCAGGGCAGCGGGCATCTCAATTGCATTAATATGCCATCCTTCTGGAACCGGGAATTGGCGGGAGATGTCCCATGCTGGAATGACGACTGCTCCCTGGGTCAGTGTGGCATCGGTGTGCACAATCAGGTTAGCTGTTGCTCTAGGGAGAAAGACCTGTCTGGAGAATACATCGGCCGTTAACAACTTTAACCATAGTGTATTATCTCTTTGGAATATTTGGGTTACGAGAAAGGTGGGGAGACGAAGTATCCAAGAAATCCATGCCATGTATCCTGCCGCTTTGGGAAGGTCTACTGCTCGAAAGTGGGACAAAATAGGTATAAGCTGTTGCACACACCGTACCGCCTTAGGAGTTAAGGTGAAGGATAACTCTGTGGTGTCAATGAACACTCCTAGATATTTCAAGCACTGTTTGGGGACCAGAGAGGATTTAGCCATGTTAACTTGGATACCTAAGACACTGGTTAGATATTCCGTTATTGCATAGCCACACTGAGGTTGGTCACTATAGATCGGCCAGTCATCTAAATAACATATCACTTTAACTGGGAATTTCACTTGAATCAGTATTTTCACATCCTCTGCCCATCGCTGCAAGATGTATGGGGATAGGGGATGCCCCATAGGTAGTCGGGTAAAGGCATACATTTTCCCGTCGTATCTAATTCCATAGAAACGCCAATGGCGGCAATGCACTTGTATCTGGTAGAACGCGGAGCACAAGTCGAATTTGATTAAATAACTATGGCGTGTTGTATTAGCTAAGGCCCTTGCGGGGCCTAGCAGGGAGAAATGCTCACACTGGTTTCTCTACACCCATCTTCCACTTCCAATATGATCCCTTACGAGATAACGTATCCACCTATCATCTAAAGATCAAATTAGGTCAAATCTCGGTGTCCTCCTTTATTTAGTGCCATAACGAGGATAAATACAAGGTCATATTTGTCCTCAAGTTTTCGTTTTAAATGGATTTAATTTAGGAATTGCCAATCATGCGTGATCAACTGAACAACAGGAAAGTACGTTTCCAATATAAAATGTATTTTTCAAAGGTAAGGGGTCATTTTATTCAAAGCTCTATTCCCAGAAAATCCAGAAAACCCAGATTTACTGTGTCTCGTGCTATTTCCCACGTAGGCGTACCACCCAGAAAATTTCGCTCAATAAATTTGTCTGGAAAATGACTTTGTGACCACAGGTATCGTTCTAATAATAACACATTGCCAGTTAGTCCTAATTGGATCACCATTGTATCAAACCTAATGGCTTATCTCTGTGGACTGAGAGTTTTCTATTTAAATGCGTCTCTCAGGAACATAAAGGAATGGCACGGTCTCACTTTTCTATGATCAAGTACGCTTTATCCCTGATCTCGGAAGTTGAATAATTTCATATTCGAAAGTTCCTAGTTATTTTAATTAGTTATACTAATTACGTCAGTTGTAATGTCGAGTCAATTCCATGAAACATTTTTTAAAACTTGGAATTAGGTTAGGTAATTTCATTTGAATTACTGAGTAAGTGACGCTTCTTTTCGGATTGAAAAATACCAACAGTATAGTAGTAACATACATTGAAGTATTTTATAAATGTGTCACTGTTTTGATAACTATGGCGCAACGATTCTGTTAAACTATATGGCAGTTTTTAATCAACAAACTGCGTGGAGGAATGTAAAAGCCGAGCCTGAAAAAATGCGAAATCCGTTGAACAGACACACCCTCACGTAACTGACGCACTCTGATGGAATGTGATTCTCCAGTGGCTATGAGGTGGTTGAAAGATTTAATTCAGTGCTGGATGCTGATATGACAGCGATTGGAGAGAGATACTTCCGATGATGAAAAAGGGTGGACTGCAGCCCTTTCATCTGCGCTCCCTATGACATTCTGAATCCGATAGTGAATTCCAGCGAAAGAATCACTGCACGTTGGACTCGAAAAGAGTCTCTTGTTCCGGCAGGGATCGGTGATGCGTTTTTTTTGTGATATGCTACTGCCGGATGTTTTAGCCATAATGTAAAAAAATGGGGCGTTCTTCGCGAGTATGTCCATTTTAACGCGAGCACGCGGATGTCCGCGATTCCATTAGCTCTCCAGGTCCTTTTGATTCCAATATCGGATTGGTGACGGCGGCTTTGAGAGGCTCAATCATTTTGAAGCGCTAAACGTCATGATACAGTGGATAGATAAGGGAGTGGTAATTTTGGGTTTGTTGCGTTGTATAAAGGGTAAAGGGAACTAGGGAGTAGGCACTGTTTTGGTGGAGAGGGGTGTTTATTTGCAGTTTTGAGGGAAAAGGGTTTGGAAGGACATCGGAAGATCACCTCATGGATCGCTAGAGTAGTAGAGAGATATGTGTCTTCATTTTATGTGGTGAAATTATGCCTTTGCCCCATTTTCCTTGCATTCTCGAACTAAAACAGGGATGTCGTTTATAATTTAGGTACTGATTTTAAAGGTAAAAGTAACGTGGAGTATCATAAAAAGTTATTGGCATCCAGAGCTGACACCAGTAGGTAATCCTTCGTCCATAGGAATTTTTACCAGCCAGAACGGCAATAGTTGATTATGGTAAAAACGTGACATACAGCTATGCGTCATAAGTTAAACATTAACTGTGAAAAGTGTCTTCAATAAATAAGTTCGACGTTAGGTAACTACAAATTATGTGCACCTTGTTGGGAAAACGCATCGGATTTTCTTTCATTCTCTAGCTTAATAAAAAACTGCAGGCAAAACCCGCGCAGGAAGGTGAATGCAATTTGCTAATTCTTTTACTCTTTAGTTAATTGATGTACTGAAATTTAAAGTTCAATACGGGAATTTTGGTAATTACAATATTTATGATCTGAAGAAGAAATATGAGCTTCATTTACTGTAATAACGATAGATAGAGAGAATGACATCGATTCATCAAGAAAGAAATGCCCGAAACTGAATGTTCATTAACTGGACCGGATAAAGTAATCTAAGTCAACGAAAATTATTAGAATTTCAGTTTTAAGAAGGTTTTTCTCGTTTTAACGTGGGTATTTACAATGAAGGGTAAGATCTTACGCGGAAGGTTATTATAAAACTACTGATGGATCTTGTTAGTCGATATATTTCGGCGATGGTAATTTAAAAAGTAGCCGAATAATTTTTAAAATCTCTTTGCATTTGAATTTTTTGAACGTGTGGAGGCGATGGTAAATGTTAAAAAAAAATATAATTCATAATTTTGAGTTACAACCGGCCCTGAATCCGAGTTGAAATATCGAGGGATTATTGTGAAATCAGAATTGTTAGATCTGCGACAGTGGATGGAGATGGAGGAGCGTGAGCGCATTATATTCTTCACGCAAGGGCTCGTGTTTGTCCTCGTTTGTGATACTAAAAATGAACGTCAGAGTGAATTGCCTTAAGCCACCACTGCTAATATGTCTAACTCAAGTTGGTTGCATAAATGTGCAAGATTATGAATTTTTATGACAGATCCATTTATTTTTTATCTTGCCAATTTTGTACCCTTGCCAGTTCAAGCAGCAATAGTGAGGTGAGATTTGAGGTTTAGATATAGTGAGGTTTTCGTTCCGTGTGGGGTCCATGTTCAGTATAAGCGGAGAATATGGGGTGAAAATAAAGAAATCACCATCAAAATTGTGTACGTAGGCAACTAAGTGCAAGACTGCGAATGCAACAGCCGTTCTATGAAGATTTTTGCTATTCGAATTTGTGCAAGAATGAAATGCACACGGCTGTTGCCGTGTATCTACAGTACATGACTTTCACGGCACACAAAATGCAAGACAGCAGTACAGCTTATATATTAAAGGAAATCCGTAATATTAAAGATCTAAGATATTTATTGCAGGCCATTAAAATATAATTTTGATAGAAGGCATCACTGATGGCAAACGACTACAATATAATGAAATGCTTCTTACCAGAAGTACCAATGTTACGGATAACTGCGCTCCGTGGATTTCACATTTAGTGGCCAGCATTTAAGAACATTTTACCGCTGCTCCGATGTATCGGTGCTTCCATCGCAGCAAATGCCTCCAAGAGAATTTTTAACCGCAATTTACTTTTGACTGGTACAGATACAAGAAGATTCGAAACCCCGAGGGAATAAAAAACCGACTGGTTACTTCTTACCAAAATATGTTACATCAACCGTAAACAAACAAGGTTCAAACATGATTTTTTTCCATACAAACTAGAATACGAGTCAATTTATTGAACCGCAGGTTATCTACTTACTGCTACCGAAGTCACTCCTTAAATTTAAAGCAAGAAAAGCCGCAAAGAGCACAAGACAAACACATTCCAAAGCAAAGCGAGATAAATTTAATGAAGTGGTATATAATACTAGTATACAAATTTCTTCACCTAATTCAATGACAAAAACGTTTTGGAAGATCGTCATTTATCAGTTTTCAAACTAATCATCGATAATGGAAATGCAATACCGATGAAAAATTTCTGTCGGTAAATTATGTGCCACATTTTTGGGTCCAACGGAGGTCGTGAAATGACCATCTCCTTTGCGACAAACCTTATTTGCATTTGTAATACACAGCAGACCTTGACCAAACAAGAACACTGTCATCTCCCACCGAACAGCGTAAACTACACCACGCGCGATAGCTCGCGAATGGGAATGCCATATCACCACCAGCGTTTGCGGTCAGTCAGCTGCGCATCTACAGACCACTTCGTAATTCTAGGTGGACAACACGGTGACGTACGAATGAACTGCCCGTGCTCCGCTCTGAGGCACCCGCACTAAAACGCGCAAAGCGGAAACGTAGCTTATGACGTCAATCAGTGGCCTTTCCAGACCCCAGGAAGGGTGATTGACGTAGTCCACGCTGAAAGTGTGGGATCTACTGACAAAGTCCCACACTTCGCTCGAATCCACGGATGGCATGAATAATGGCTGTTAGGTCCCCATGTACAGTAACGGACCCACCCAACGCTCACTCGAGCGTTGGGTGGGTCCGTCCGGTGGGTCCGTGGGTCTCATCACAAACGAGGACAAACACGAGCCCTTGCGTGAAGAATATAATGCTGTCTGGAGATCCCATTCGAAGTCCACATTTTTGCAGGTGAACGAGGAAAAACGCTGGGCTCAAAATCCCTTGGAGCCCAGAACGGAACAACGACTCTTGAGATCCCTGAGGGTATGCTTGTCGTGGGTGAAGAGCACTGCCTGATTTGTCTGTCTACTTTCGGGCGATGGCGAGGTCGAGATCGGAGTTTTTAGCCAGTGGGGATTAGGAGCTTTGACCTAGTGGCAGAAAATAAAAACGTGAGAACAGAGATATAGAAAGGAGAGAAAAATAGCAAGAAAGCTTTCACCTGGGAGTTTGGGTTGCAAAAGATCGTTCAAAAGTATACTTAAAAAGGTATTAACCCTCTGTATCGTCCTAGAAGTGTTGGAACTTCCCATTGGACCACAATATCGTTTTAACCGATCTATTATTTTCTCTATTGTGGTCGGGAATAATGGATGTGAGTTGCTGTTTCATTATTCTACCATTTATCAAGTAATTACGACCTTAATACTATAAAGCCTCATTGCTAGATTAAGGTCATAATTATTATTAGACGATATGTTCGCGACCCATGTAAGATTACTCTCATTTATATAATTTTTACGCATATAAAAATTTAAAAAAATTATTGTAAAGTTATAATTAAGTTCATCGCAAGTGTTTCTCGGTTTCTGCAGTGGTATATTACTGAAAATAGTCAATCGGTTTAATACCATCCCCTTTGTAAAATTGAACTTCACCTCTGTCACATCCTTGGTCTAAGGAATCAGTCTTATTGCAGCGCATTAATCCTTTCTTGCAATAATATGCATTCGTCATTATTATCTATCATTTTGTTTTCTTTAAGTTCATTAGCTTTATGTTTATATAGTACATATTTAGTGTGGTTATATTTACTTTCCGTTTTATGTTTTTAGGCGAAGGACATGAGTGAACCTCAAAGTGTTATATTTTTAATGATCTTGGCCGATATGTGGAATATGATCTTTTGCATATAAAAATTAATCTTTATAGGCCCGGTTATAAAATGAACGTGAAACATAAAATGAATTATATTTCTCCTCGATGTGAAATAAAATGCAAGCTTGGCAAGTTAACGTGAGATATATCAATGAAAGAGGGTACACTAATCCTTTTAACATGCTATGAAAATGGTTTACCAGATATTATAAAATCTGGCCTTTAGTGCCTCTATTGCGTACTTTTTTATCTATTTATTTTATCGTCTGATTCGTTGTATGTTCCTTTATTCCTGGAAATATTCCCTGAAATAATCATGTGACAAAATAATACTTGGGATCCCATCTTTTTTTCAGTTTACATTAAATATATCGGTTATTCGACTCAACGGCAACAAGTTGAGACATTTCTCTTGAGATTAATCCTAATGTATTTCAGACTTGACTTCAAGACAGACTTGGAACATGGAAAAATATACCAATCTCGAAACTCATTAAAATGTTTAGAATGAGAAATGAGTTTTTCGTTTCTAATTAAAGTCACCTGGAAGGAAGGCGCAGAAGGTATCCCTCAAAAACCCCAAGGTGACGGGAAACGCGTGATAATGGCGGCCAACAGGGAGTTAATGGCGATGGATTGAGGTTAGGTAATTTGTTTGTGCGTAGATGGGGGATGAAGTGCGTGCGTTTAATACGCCTTTGGCAAGCGTTCTTTCAAAACGATGAAAACCGCGATGGCGCCACCTTGAGTAAAAATGTTCTTTATTTACCCGCGAGGATTAATTAAGGAGTATATTTTCTTTTCCCTTGTCACGGTGGAGGTAAGGGAAGAGGATGGAGTAACAGGGGGACGAGGTGGAATGAAGAGCTTGTGTGAGGTTGTAAAGTGTGTTAGTATAATATCCCGAGGTAAGCTGGTGTCAAAAGTATACAGGTTTGAGTTACGCTCCCGCCCTTGTGTGGTAAATAGGATTACACGCTCCTCCTTATAGTCCTCGGATTGTAAAATAGCTTGCACAGCGCTTCCTCGCCTTCTCACTTCCTCATATCCTTCAAACCTTATCCCGCCACATTCTTTTCGATTTGACCTATCAACATCGTGGAAAATTCCTGTCCTTAAACGGTCGACCCGTTTTTTACTTGTTTGAAGATGTACGGGAGAAATGAATAGCAAGGGAACTTTCCGGAAGCGAAAGAGTTAACGACCCAAAATATCCGTCGTTCTTTAACTCTGGAGGATTAATTTTATTCTTTTAAAATTACCAATGTTGTCTTGATACGATAGCCCTGCTCTGCCAAGGTGTAGATATTTTCATAATTGATTATGAAAGCTAACTTGAAGTAGATAGTGTTTTTAAATGTATGCGTTTAATTCCGAAAGAATATGGAACTTCGGTGCCTGCTCTATGAGAAAAACCCGCGAGAATAATTTTCATGCACTTAATTTGCATGTGTTGACTTCTGATATAAAATTGATGAATACCACCAAGTCATTTTATCGCAATGAAATATTTGTTGAATTATATCAGTTGCATCAGTTATCTCTTCTTAAAAAATCTCTTCTTCGTACCAGTCACTGGGAAGAGTAATTCCTCACTCACTCCGTGCATAAGTTTCGATACCCCGGCACCGGTGACTAAGTAAGATCATATCGCATCAGCAACTTTCTCGCATTAGTATTTTTTTAATTATTTCAAAATATGGAATGCCAAATTCCAGAAACAGAGAAAAATGACGAGAGGAAATTATTTTTAAAAATAAAAAAATATATATTTAAAAAAATTGAATTGTTGGAAAAAATGAAAGCTTACCTAGCCTCGCAAATGTTTTGTCGTCTGTCATGTGAAACATGTACCGCTCGCTTGGACTGCTCTCAGCTTCACTTATGAATTTGCAATTGAGACCGCTAGAAGTGACACCAATAGTGTTATATAGTGTCGACCATGTCACTCTCAAATAAAAGACCTAGTTACAAAAAGGCTAAATAAATGTATTAGTTATAAGAAACACAACTAGTGTATCTTATAACTAATAAATTTATTTAACCTCTTTGTAACTAGGTCTTTTATATGAGAGTGACATGGTCTACTCTGAAAAGACTCCGAACCTGTGCGTGTTACACTTGTATTTTATATGCGTTGTTCATCTTTTGTGTGAAAATCCATTACCGCATCGTGTATTTCACGTCACAAAATAACCTATAAAATAATCACTGTTCTCAATCTTCATTGCAAACTATTTTTTTATTGTTGCAGTACACTTTTTTTTCGAAATGTAACGTTGGAAGTGCTCTACCCTTTGGTGGATTTCACATTGTCTCAAAGCCTTTGAAATGAAAAGTAATAAATTGGCTTCTTCTTTGTGCGTTTGACACGTCGAAATTCCCCCGAAATGTGCTCTCTATTCTAGATTAAATTGGCCTTTCTCAAGCGAGGTTGAAGGGGATACAAAGAATGAACGTAACAAAGGTAAAACTAAAATCTCGCTTGAACTACTTGTGCCATTTCGGATTAGGCTAGCTTAATATAAGCGTTTTTTCGCATATCAGAATTGGTTTTCACAAAATGTATGCATTAGTAAATGTTTCTCCAGTTTCTTTACTGGTAATAACAAATATGTGTAAATGTCCCAATAAGACCAATTTAATCCATAAAAACCTTCTCTTAATAATAATTAGTAGCATTAAAAAGGAAAATTCAGTAATAAGATTATTCTATTTCAAGTTCGTGTGCTCCGGTAGACGAACTCATTTCTTACAATTGATAATCCATAGCCTGTAAAGACAAAGAGTTTTCAGTTTCGAGATTTAGGCAATAATTCAGACCTTCTGTTTGCTTTCTCCGATAGCTCGCTTGGATGTTTCATTTGTTTTCAAGGTCGGTCCCGGCACCCATTTTCCTTGCGTCAGATCTTCTGCATCAATAAAACAGTGTCACGTGCTGAAAGTCATGGCAATAGTAATCGCAGGTGCGCGGAGCAGGCTTCACTTTTTCTTGAGACTTAAGGAAAAAATTCACTCTTCGCCATTCATATTCCATCGTTTGCTTTGTTAGATGCAGCATCCGTGCACTCAGAATCTAGAACGGAGGAAAACCCACCTGGCGGATGTGGGACGTCTCCCTCGCCAGACGCATCATTCGTCAGCTTCTTTTGCCTAGCCCTTCATTAGCAGTGAGTTGAGGTGAAAGGGAGGAGGTTGAGGATGGTCCTTCACTATTTCCCATTTCAAAGCATCTACTCATCCAAACCAATTCCTCCATTCACTCTCCACGCATCCGATTAGAGGCGATTTCACTAACACCCAGCCTCAGCGGATCATTTACCTGAATCTTGACTCCTTTCAAGTGATATAGAGTTGAAGTATATTTCAGGACCAAATATCTGTGGTGGAAGGGAGTCAATGAGAAAATATGGTGGAATTGTATTTTAGTCTTGCAACTCTCCACGTTTTCATTGTAGTATTAAGGCCAAAACACATATGCACCACCAAAACGCAATTCTTGAGCTTCTACTGATTATGAAGCAGAATATTATCACGTATTTGTAATGTTTAGTAATTTATCATAAATATATTTTAAGTAGGCCTTTTAAAGCTACCATTGATGAAAGATTTTGGAATTCAATATTATTTAAGAAACTAGATCAAAAATTAAATAACTGGATCAATGGAAGCGATAATGATTTAATTATTAACACATTATTCCAAGTAGTAGACCGAGAAAAGTATAGGTGGCTCTGGTGGAAAAGATTCCTAAGAGGAGAAATATGAGGATTGAGTAGAAGATCGTGTTCTTGAAACATGAAATACATGAATATGGCAGAAGTAAGTGAGGCTTGTAAGGATAGAGCAGTGTGGAGGATAATTAAAAGTTTATTTTAGGTCTAACGCCGAGAATTACAGTTTGACTATGCCAACCCCAAAATCGAACGGCATAATCAGTATCTCGGTATCGGTTTATGTATGTATGAATATTCCATGGACGACGTAGTTCTGGGAGTGGAGTTCCACCAATATGAGGCTCTGTCCTATGATACCCTGCAGCTCTTCCCTTCGAATTGCATTAAAAAAATAGAAAATAGAGACCTTGGCCCGTATAATATTTTTGCCGTAATTTCCATCCTGTGATACGTTTCCCCTGCAAGGGGAAAGATAATTACATTAGCGTGCAGCCATGGTGACTATCGGAAAGCCTCTCAGGAAAATGGGGCTTTGCTGCAATCGCAAATTTACATTCTTCTTAATGATGGGTGCGGGTGCACCATTTTTCCGCCCTTAAAGGTGGTTGAAGACCCCAAAAAAGCACTCATCATTAGCTTTACGTAAATTTCAACAGAAAAATGAAGCGCAAAAATTTTGAAATCCATTATCCTCTCAAATTAAATATTTTCCCTGCCGTAAGGGCAAAATCCCCGTGGTGGATCATACTTGGATCCAGAGGCGTAGTCGATCAGTCCACAATTCAATAAAAATAAATTGTTTTCCGTTCATAATGAGACTTTATGTTACACAATGTATTACCAATGTATCGAAGAACATTAACAAAGACAAATATGTGAATCAAATTCTCAATAAGTTTTTTTTTCGCAAGAAAGGCTGAATTTTAATTTGATGTTAATTACTCGGAAACGAAGGGAAATGTTAAATATCACATTCTAATGGCATATCTCTCAGTAGTAAAATATGCGCACACGTGATTTTGTTTATAGAGAAGTAGTTATTTAGTTTAACGTGCTTCGATGGCTAAGGTACCAACCATATGCATCGCACATACCATCTGCTACTACAGACAGGGGCAATGGCATTAGGACGATTAGGAGGATCACACGTCTAAAATCGAGCCATTGCCCAGTTATGTTTAACTTGGTGACTGATAGGGAACCAGTGTTTCCATCGTGACAGGGTGTTTCCCGCGATATTTTATGACTTAAAACTCAATGTTATTGTATAATATTTTGTGAGACACCTGTAATATAGCTGATGTGTATTCATGCGTTATTTATTTTGTATCTACTGTATTATGTCTTTACTGAGTAATGATTTTCTATGCCTTAAACCTGATTCAACCCATAATGTTTCACCCAGAAAGTGATGTTTATTCTTTATATTATAAGGTCTATGTGTTTCCCAGCAAATTGCTGCATGAGTGTGTGGCCTGGAATTGTAGGGCAAGAATTACGGAATGCAAAAAAGGAGAAAGTGCTCATCAGAGAACTATGCGAGCGTTGCATTATTAGTGCGTGTAAGTATAAATGCGTGCGTTGATTTATTAGAGTTTTGCTCTTAGTTTTGAAGTAGGTGTTCCAATTTTGTTACGGCATCCTGATATTTACATGAAATACGAGCTAATCGTTCCATAGCGTGGCCTCATAGTTTGGAGTTTTTAATAAAAAAAAAATGGTTTAAAATCAGTAACAGTTTTCTTTAAAGGGGGTTTCAAACGAATGTAACTTATCTGATACAGTAATTCATTTGAGACTTTCGCCATCTTGGAATCAGTAGAAGTTAGTAAGACAATTTGTCCATTATTTCCACGGCTCAGTTTTCTTTTAAGCATTTACCTCTATCTATTCCTCTTTAAAAAGTTTATCCTTAGTTTCCTGTCATGACTATAAAAAGGTATTTTAGGCATTTTATTTTAAACTTTTCTTTAGCTCTAAGATTCTCCAAATAGCGTCGAATAACCCACCAAGTATTTACAATATGTGGATTATTAATAGACTTAAGTCAGACGACCCTCTATGTTCATATTTTATTATATTTCAACTATATTCCTTTACCATACTTTGCCATTTTTCTCTATTTAAATTCTTTATTATAAACTTTCCCTCAGTGATGTGATAGGAAAATGCTTTAAGACGTGAGACATATTCAACATTCAGCTCGATAAAAGGCTTTAGAAACGCTATTTTAGTTTCATTGGATTATCTCATCCAATTTGAAAGTATGTGCACGTAAGGACTAAATGATATTCACTAATAAATCAGCTTCGTTTATGAAATTGTGTATTAATGAGCGTGTAATCCCGTCAAAGAAGTGGAAATGTGTTTTTTTTAGCTTGGTGTTAAATTACAGACAATACAATCTGGGGCTGTAATTTTATTAAAATGTACTTCAGGAGAACAATTCAAATTAACCTTTGAAACAATAATTCACAGATGTTTGTTAATCCTCAGATAAAATTATCATATTAACCGCTGTTCTGGTGTTGACGCAGGAGGAAAAAATTAAATTAACTCACTCGTGTTATCATTTCGCCCAAAATCTTGCGGTATATAAAAATGTTGGGGCTAAGTTATTTTGACACATTTGTTAATTAATTACGATTCCCACTCCTAAATTCTCACAGTAAAAGGCATTAAATGGTTAAAATAATAATGCATAACCTTTATCAATGTTTCATCTTCTGATATAATGCAGATCGAAGTGAAGAGTTTCCAATTATAGTTGTTTAAATTTTGTTTTATTGTTATATGTACGTGAAACTCTTCGTAAATACCTATCCGGCGGTAATGCAACCTCATATAACTTTTGCACAGATAATTTTCCCATATGGTTACGTTATGCTTGAGGTTCTTGTTTTTGAGTATTAATAACATTTTAATCATCAGCTATTTAGCGATTTGATTGTTGGTTCATTAGGTTTTCCACTCAGCCTCATTACTTAGCAATGTTTAATAACATAATTTGTGCTTGACTTCATTATGATCATCCTGAAGTCGAAGTTCGGTTCGTGATTCTAAACTGAGGAATCACTGAGTTTGTGTTTCATTTAAAATAATTATTTATTCTTAGTTTCATAATATTATAGGGTACTATCGCGCTATTCTTCTAAAAATGAATTGAATGAGAGAAATATTGACTTAAAGAAATTTTGATTCCTGAAAATTCGGTTATTGAGGTATCTCAGTGATTGAACGATTTTCAAATAAATCCATTTTTTAGTGAGTGTTTTTATTTATTATTCTTTCTATACATGATTTATAGATAATTTGTCAGTTTTAGACACTACGTTCCTTTTCTGGTCCTTACAATGCAATGGCTTGGTCCAAGGTATGTAAAACGTTTCTGTGTTGCGACGTGTTCCGAAATCTTAGCCAGCGTAATTCAAATTGTTCCAAATGATGGCATATTTGAAAAATGTCTGGCATATTAAAAAAAATATTTTAACGGGAGTTCTTCACAGAGTAGGAAATTCTAGATGGAATTTTTTTTAATATGCGTACTACATTGGTTCCGTCGAGGAAGAAAAATTGGAGAATTAGCGAAGACTTCTATTATCCCTTTTGAACTCTCCAGCCAGCATCGAAGAATGGCTTCCCGAGTTTCTCAGGGTCCTATCTCTCCCTCTCCCTCCCCTTTGCTCCTTTTTTCTTGATTCGTAGCTGAATTGTCCTCCCGCGGGGGTGCAGTGCTCCTGTTTTCTTTGTAAAGCGAGCGTCGTCTCTCCTTGTAACCCTCCTGCTCTCATCATATCTTTTCATTTTAAATCCCTCAAGCTTCCACCATCCCTTTTCTTCCACTGCAGTAGTGGATCTCTCACAACTCAGAATCACCCGCCCCTACGTGACTTAGTCTTCCTTCCCCTCTTTTTGTTCTTGTCCCGTCTGATTGAGCTATAAATAGACTTTTTGAATAGTTTTTATTAGTTAGTTAGTTTGTTTTAATATTTGTCAGTACGCTTTTTTTTGCAAAACAGTAATCGTCATTTCGTTGTTAAAATGCTTGAAAAAGGTTTTTATGTAACCAGTGTTATGCACTTAAATTTCCCTTAGAATATAAAGCCAAACTTATGACCATATTTCGATGTCCTTTTAATCTCTAATATTTATGTGTTAGCATTCGTACTTCTTTTTCTTCTCACTCGTACATTGGCTCCGGCGAAAGGAGCTATCCTCCGTCTTTCCTTCACCTCTGTATTTGCATTTCTCCATTGGATTACCTTTTTCTCGGCACGAATGTATTGAAATTCGGTGGTGGCGGTGCTCTTCTTTCGATCCCTTTGCTTTGCCTCCATTCAAATTGCCCCATCTCGTCTCTCCAAACGTCCCCTGCAGTCCCTTTTTTCCATCTCTCTGATCTACGTGTACTCATCTCGTTCACTGCCACGTCTTTGGTTCCCACGCCTCAACCGTCTCACCTCGGTCCGATCTCTTCATTCCCGACCCAGTTTCCCGACTTAAAATTCAGCTATTGATCTTTTCTCATGCCTCCATCTTCTTTTCCTCCTTGCCCTTTCAACTATCAGAGACGACCTGAGACGTACTAAATTATGCACTCATTATTTATTTATTTAAATAGGTCGTTTCAATTAGGCAATTGGCCTGGTGGCAACGGTAAAGAATATATAAAATAAGAGGACTCCTAGAGGAAGCCGCGGAATATTGAGGGAGTGTTTAGGTTTTGAAGGTGGAAATTAGCGAAACCACAGCTCTTTTCTGGTGTGTTCCCTGTACGTGTGTGTGTTTTGGCTCACAGGTATCCACTCCCCCTTTGCGGTCATCTTCCTTCCCACATCCCTTTACACTAACTTGTTGAATGTAGTGGCTAGAGTATTTACCTCCATTTCGAATTACCAGTTAATCCAGACGAGCGTTTCAAATATCTTCTTTTATATGAGGCATGATATATTTAATTTAATAATAAAAGAATTCAAACTGTGAGTCTTTTGAAATGGCCAATGTATGAATTTATTCTCAAAAGACAAAGAAAATATTAATTTACCACTTGTTCTTATGAGTTTTATTGCACGCTTTCATTCTGGTAACGGTGGCTTGATTTAGTCGTTAACTCAGGAGTCACCTATTTTTGTAAAATAACTTATTATTTCTTTTACTTATTTATCCGAATAAGTCCTACCTATGATATAAAAAAACGCTCTACTGCAAATTAATGGCGCATACATCTTCAAATTTCATTTGCTACCCTTATAACTACTATTTCTGCCCTTTTATATTTATTTTACCCGTCTCCAAATGAACGTTGGGGTTTATCTTCCGTCACAAAATTCCCTGCTTCTCGTCCGCGTCCTCTCACCTCTTTTCTCTCCCCCTTCACCCGATTTATTGTGCAAAGTTTTGGTCGTTTATGTGCCGGCAGAGCCGATGGGGAGGCGAGGCAACGTTAGGCATGATATGGCGCTTTTCGAGAGCATTAATATATCTCAAAAGTTTTTCCTCCCCATTCATATCTCACGCAGTTCCATGACCCGATGAATGATTCTCGTCACCTCGGTACAAATAAACTGCCCTCTGTATCCGATTTGCGTCTGTTAGTGCAATTTTCTCTCGAGCCTCGTTATTTATCCGAGTTTTTTAATTATTGAACAGGTTACAGACGTGCCGACTGCGCATATATTAAATTGGGTTGGCCAATCTTTCCATCTTTGCACTTAGTCATTCTTTTGAAAGCTTGGATGTTGGTACTTGTATAAATCCGAATTAAATCAGTGATAAAAGATCATCGTAGTCTGTTAATTCAAAGTTTATTCAAAGTGATATTCATATTTCGTTATTACCTTAAACCTGGATGGATCATGAACTTACGTTGGTGTAAACCTAGAATATTTTAAAACTGACCAAATGGTGGTCAAACATGTGTTCACCATTTTGTACCAGGTGTTTTATAATCTCCCCATTAATCCTGAGTGTTTTTTTTCTCCTCGCGTTAGTATCACTAACCTTGCAGGCATGTCCGTATTGCACAGTTCATTTCCATATGCACAGTATTTTGATATCTAGAAGCAAAACCGGGTTTTCCATTATTTTTGTAATTTGCTAAAACGTGCTACCCCTCATATAAAAATATTAAAGGAATACTCGTATACATCGCATGTTCATTTTACGAGCGAGCAAAACGAAGAATATCGGAAGAATAGATTCCTAAACGAAGTATCCGATGATTATGAATCAGCTGTTCTCACAAGGTTTCTTTTTGCCCAAATTTATTCTTTAAACTGTGATTTATATTCGTATGATTTTATTTACGATCATTAAATATGTTTCGCATTTATAACTGTCTGTTATATTGGAATATCTGTCCTTTTTTCATCCGAATTATTAATTTTTATTCACCTTCGTTACCGAAATGTTACCGTTATAGTACGTTAAATAAAAATCACTTAAGGTGGCTCTATACCGGGGCTAAGAAGCTCGTTTCAGACGTTTCTCTCTAACCCAGTAACGGCTTTGCCGCGACAGTTGGAGACTTGCAATTTTTTCTTCTGTAGATGAAGAGTCATTTGTTGATTTAAGTGGAGTAACTTTATCATGAAGTGGTTGTGTTTTTTTAATAAAAAATAGCAAAACTTTGGTTTTTACGGAATGTTTTGGCAATATTCTGGGGCACGTTGCGAAGGCTAGATTTCTAAATGAGGATTTTCAGCTCACTTAAATCAAAGAATAATCTTTCATATACGCAAAATATCAACAACCATTGATGTTGTTTTCGTATTAGGGCTATAGCAATGTTAAGCGTACAAACCTGCATTGGAAACGGAGTAGACCTTTTCCATCCCCTCCCAAGGGTAATCGTTCCCCACTCCATTTTTGTCAGTGCCACCTTCACAGTTTTCCGTTGGGCTTCTACCATCCCAGTAGGCAACCACAGGCGGCGACCGTTAACTTGAGTTGGCTTGGAAGTATAGACCCACCTTAATAGCTTCCAGTAATGATTCTAACACTTTTTATGGTGGGATAATATTTACATTATGTTACTGTGGGATAATATTTAGGCGAGAGTATCAGTCCTATGTATAATCATTTATTGTCACGGAAGTGATTCATGAAGCAGCATTCATTTTCCAAGCAAAACACTACGTGTGATTGATTGATGAAAGTAGAAAATGTCACCAAAATCACGGTGACGATTACTTATTAAACGTCCGACTTTTGAAGGTACAATTGAAAAGAACGGAAACCTATTGAATGGTTAATCAAGGTAAATAAAATCCCATAATGCTCCGAGAAGACCTGACGGGCTTAACTACCTAGTAGGAAAGCATATAAATTATTTTGACAAATTTTGACGATACTGGTGCTAGCCACCTTACTGTATGAATGAAGTTACCCGCTAGTGCACATAAGTGCGAAATTCCACCGAGGAAATATAGTTCGCCTTGACCGAGACTCGAATTCGGATACCTCGCTAGCGCCACGAGTACGTGAGTCAATTATGCTACCGAGGCATTGTACTACCCAATGGATTTTTGTTGGCTATAAAAATATAAATAATCTTCGAAAATCATTTTTCTTTAATTTGCATTCAAAACAGCTCCTATTATGCGAAGTATTCTGTTTTTTAGTTTGTGGAGTATGGTATGGATATTGATGAATGTTATTAGCTTTTTCAGTCATTGTTTATATTTTTTGTCTACTTAAACTTTAATTTTTCTTTTTTTAACAACGTTTTGCATGTTGTGATTGTTCCTGCTTTGATGTATTCTGTCATAGTTCTGCACAACTTGGCGGGTGGTTTAGTTTGGCTTAATAAATGGATTATTCCCCCTCTCGCATTAAACTAAATTTAGCTGCCGGAGATAGTTGGCATATTAGCACTCATAACATAAAATAATTTCATTAACTTAAACAAAGACAAGCATTATAATGGAAGCATATTCGCCGTTATATTTGGAGTCAATTCTCCATTTCGGATCAGTGGCATAAAATCCCTTTAGCAACTCAGAATCTCGCCAAGGGCCGAGTGATAAAAACTGGCCGTTCTAGAGAGAGAGAGAGCAGGTGAGGCGAGAGTAATAGTTAGTCCGGGACAATCAGGTTGGCAAGTGCGGGTACGAAATCTGAGTCGGAGAAATTGGGTGAATAATACGCCCACGGTATCGGCATTACGCTTTGAAAGCAGGGAGACTTATTTCCAAATCGGATTTAATTTTTGTCCTTATCATAAGAAGAACAAAAGCATTAAAATTATGACAAGGAAATTCTTCGTCGCTTAGCCGACAATGCTAGGAGGCCCTCATTTGAATTGTATCCCTAAGTTCGGCTAATCACGCCCGCGCTATCCAACCATTATGCTTTCTGATAATAATAATTTTATTCCACCTTAAATAATACACAAGTACAGTTAATACACATATATACAATTTTAGGGGGAATATGAGTACCCCAGAGGATAACCTGTGTTGGTGTTTACCATCATCAATATTCGAAGGCAGCGGCTGGTGCTAATACATACTCACTTTTTACCTAGTAGTTGAGCAATTTTAATTTTAAATTTTCATCATAGTGTGTTTAGTTGACAAGTAAAAATGTAACAGTTGTAACATGTAACAAAGACAAAAGTACAGAGTAACATGTAACAAAGACAAAGACAAGTACAGATTCACAAACAGGATGATAACGCAACAACTTTTAATAATTGTTCCACTTCATCACTCTCCTTGGATAGAAGCCATTGTTTTAATTTGCGCAGATATATAGCCGTGGAGTTTTTTTTCCGCTGTTCAATAGGAAGGGAGCAGAACAACTTAGGCGTAAGGTATGCGTATGTTTGTTTAAAGACTTCGTTACTTGGCTTAGGTATTTCAATGCCTAAGCCTAACAAAGAAATATCTTGTTTTGATCTTAACTTACTTGAGTATTCAATCGGCTTTGTTCTGTTTCCACCACGAATATAAAACATCTTGAGCACCTTCAAGACAAATAAATACCTTAGTGGTAGTACATCAAGATTTTTGAATAAAGGTAATGAGTGCTGAGTACTTGGCTGTTTGAATTTCACTCTTATAAGTTTCTATTGGGTAATCTGTAGAGGCTTAATATTAGTAATATAGGCTCCTCCCCAACAAGAAATGCCATACTGCAATCTGGAATCAACCAGAGCACAATAGACGGTACGAGCAACTGTTAATGGACATACACATCGTAACAGAAAGAATTTCCTTAACATGGATAACATTTCCAATTTCAGTTTGTTGACATGTATTCTCCAGGTGATGCTTTCATCTATTATTATTCCAAAATATTTTATAAAAGTAACTTGCTCAATTAGAAAACATATGGAGCAGTTTCTTTCATTATTACACCTGAGACATCTATAATAAACACTCTGCCGTTCGAAAAATTTCCTTTTTAAATTAAATATAACATATTTAGTTTTTTCACTTCATACCAATTTATTCATACTGAACCAAACTTTTATTTGATCAAGATCACTTTGAATTTGTGAGTAATGACCACACATATTACTCGATGTATACACCGAAGCTGTATCATCCGCAAAAGGTGTTAACTTACCGTTGAATATTCTAGTATTGAAATATTTTACATATATAAGGAACAGTATAGGCCCAAGGACTGAGCCCTGGGGGACCCCGCAAGAAAGAGACGTATCTTGGCTATAACATTCATTGATTTTCACATACTTGGTACTCCCAGTTAGGTAACTCCGGATCCAGTAATTTGCGACTCCTCTTATCCCAGCTTGCATTAATCTTTTCAATATTAAAGTATGATCTACGTAATCGAAAGTTTTTGTTATATTGACAAACAGGCCTGCTACTCTATTTTTATTATTGAGTCCATCAAAGATATTAGAGCATAACTGTAAAATTGCATCTTCAGTGTTTTTACCTTTTAAAAATTCGAATTGCCTATCGCTAAAGAACTTGTTAGTTTTTAGGAAATTTAAAAGTCGATTTTTAATATTTTTTTCTTAAACTTTAGACAAAACAGGAAAGAGCGATATTTGTCTATAATTAAAAACCTTTGTTTTGTCACCTTTTTTGAAAATTGGAACTATTATAGCAGTTTTTAACTGTTTTGGAAATTCACCCGTTATCAAACTTAAATTTTATATATATGTAAAAACGTGCGCAATGAATTCATTTACCGCTTTAATTGTATTGAAACTGATTCTGTCATAACCCATTGATTTTTTGGGCTTCATTTCTTTAGTAATATTACTAACCTCTTCAAAACCTGTCGGAAACATATGCAACGATTGCATTATAACACAGCTTGGAAACTATTTCTCATACTCTTTTTCAATGCAATGACCGTAATAAGTAGACTCGCAAGTCAGCCTGTGTACCCCTGCGCTAAAATATTTGTTGAATTCATTTGCTATATCTTGAGCACGAAACAACAAATTACCATTTTCAGGTAATTGTATCTTTTCAATATTGTTTCCCGTCCGGTCACTACCTAAGATGTCATTCAAAGTTCTCCATTATTTTGCTGTGTCATTATCATTATTTGAAAAAAGTGTCAAATAATACGACTCTTTGCGCTTAGCAATGTCATAATCGAGATCAATCGATAATTGACCTTTGATATTCGGCTGCGATATGTTTATTTAAATGAAATTTTTTATCGTAGAAGATACAATGTATTGCGTGATAATAATGCGTTTTACTGCGTATCTGTACTAACCAAAATGACTTTACTTGTCAAAAATGACGGACAAAATATCCAGTCATGCAACTATAATTAGTAGGCGTATATTTTATTTATGTATGTTTTTGTAGTTTTTAAACTTTTAATAGTCTAATATTTGGAGGCCGTTACTAATGTTTACAAAATATAAATCTTTGCTAAGCTGCAACATTGTTGATGGTAGCTACGTGGCTGCTAAGAAAATCGGCCGTTGGGCTTATTACCTAGAGAGTGCTTGTGATCGTGTTTATTTTTCAATTTACAATTTATCTGGATCGGTAATGGAAATTCAATGTTTTATTCTGATGTATATGAAAAACAATGGCACTGAAAATGGAATCTTAATTGGTTGTAAATCAACAATCGATTAGAATCATTATCGCCTCCCCCTTCCACCCGGACATAGGCTTTTATTAGTTTTGATCACGTGACTTTTCTCCTATTTCACATATTGCATTTTATTAAGGTGATCATCCGTCCTCCTTTAGGGAGGAAAGTCCTTCTTTTGTAAGTTCTGTCCTCCCTCGAAAAGTGTCCTCCTGCATGTCTTCCTTTTCGATATCTGAAGACTAATCTGTAAATCTCTGTATTTGATCGATCCCAAGCCGGTCCGTTACACGTGATGTGACGTATATGTACTTGATATGACGATTCGTTATGGTTCGGTAGGTACACTGCGGCGATACGCAATCAAAATGTTGAAATGAACAGGTTGAATGGGAAAATCAACATGTTGAAATCGATAAAAGATGGGTGGAAATATTCAGTCATTTCAAACATAATCATATTTCATGTGAACATTTATTTGTTCTTGTTCAATTTACGTTGTGCTGTCCTTGAACAAATGAAGAAATTGAAAGAGTTTTTTTTTCCAATTGCTAATGATTTTTGGGCAAGTGAAATATCGAAATTGAATGTTGATACTCTAGCTGTAGCTCTGGCCATAATATTCGTTATGAAAGATAATTTTTGTTCAGATATTTCCCATAATTGTTAGAAGATAATAATTGATTGATTGGAATTGATTAAAAATATTCATTCAATGGAAAAGTTCTCATTTAAATAATAATTAATATGTATGTAAGCATAATCACAATATAAACGGTCACAAATGTTTTATTATGCATTTATCATATTATATGTAGTGTATTATTGTTGCAATGACTGAAATGTTTCTTTTATTTACGATATTTGTATTTTTTTATTTGCGTCCTCCTTTTCATTGTAAAAAAATAATTTCTGTCCTCCTTTTCATTGTAAATAAGTTGGTCACCTTAAATTTTTATAGCTTGATTTCGCAAATTTAAGGGAATGAATGGCGAGAAAACTGTATACCCGGGAGAATCAGTATACTATTCAGCCCGTGGAAGCAGCGGCGAGGATGGTAGTTTATTTAGGTTGATTTATTCTTTTATATTTCTTCCAGCCACGGAAAAGTGGGGACTTGGACTAATGTGATTCCGATTCTATCCAATAAAGTGAGACCGTAGTGAGAAGTAGGAGTCTTTTCTTGACGAGGAGGAGGAGCAGGAAGGGGCGGTGTGGCTAATTCTTAAGGAGGGGAGAAAGGACTGCTGTAGAGTATGCACGAAGACAAAGGGAAACAGAGTGAAAGAGGAACGCTTAAAGCAAAGGGAGATAAATTTTAATTTTGTTAATTTAATCCTTCTTCGAGGGAATAGTTGTAGATGGCGTGGGGTATGAGCTCTGTTGCGTAGCCAGGGGTGGAAAGGAATGGAGGATAGCAAGAGAATTTTAAGACGCTCGTTGGGGTAAAAATTGGTTATCAAAGGAAAAACTCCAGATTGAGGTTGGTTGGTTTGAGAGGAACAAGGCAATGAGGGGACGTACCTTAAGAGCGGTTGGGAGGAAGCTATGAGAAAGAGAGAGAGAGAAAATAAAGGGGGAATTAGGGTATAACAGTTCAAAAAAGGCCAAGTGGGACAAAGGGATGGAGATATAAAGGGGTAAGCGTGCGAGGGACGGCCGCATTTGCATTATTGAGAAGGCCCAGAGAAGCGAAGTTTGTCCGTGACAGTTTATGGACTTCGTGATGACTCTCTGATTGTGAACGGTGTGAAGTAAGGGGACGGAAGGAGCGAAAAGCGCCTTCTTAATTAAATTAAACCTTAATCGCTGGAGGATATAACCATTAACGTGCATGAATACCCCTACGATTGAGACAGTATTGCTTATTATGGCGAGGGATTCGGATTTTTGTGGTGGATAGATTACTGGACAGGGTTGTTACATGTCAGGGAAATCCGGGAAAAGTCAGGGAATCTCGGAAATGGGGTCAGGGAAATGTATGCCATGTCACGCGATTCAAAAGAACCACCGCGCTGTCGGCTGGCTGAGCTGGCCTGGGTCAGCCGGGCGCTGAACTAGTCCGTCTTTCCGCCACGCTGAGGAGCGTTGCTAGTCATTGCTAGCATATTTTAAATAGCATTATATAGCCAATATGTTAGAAAAGTCTCCACCTCAGTACAAGATTTGCAAGGCTATCACGTTTTGTGATCCTGAGTTGATAGTGCAATCCGAAGATGCAGCTCTTGCTCGCTTCCGAACTGACTCTCATTGCTGCAGCTTAGGTAGTGGTTCTCTGCTTTAGAGTTCGACTCGCTAGAAGCTGAGTTCAAGACTTTAATTAATAAACCTCCTGTCTCTGTGTGCTTGAAAGAATATGACCGAGACCACACCAGTCTTGATCACTTTTGGAGGCGCATTTCATTGTCGCAGAAGTGCTCTGGATTAATGATAGATTTGATCCACATGATTTTAATATTGAGCCATGGAAATGCCTTTGTAGAGAGGGGATTTTCCATAAACAAAGAAGTTATTATCGAAAACCAACTCTCACAGAAACTTGTCGCGCAAAGGCAGGTGTACAACGCCATGAATTTGGCCGGCGGAATTCTTAATGTGGAAATTAGTGACAAAACTATTTCAAGAGTGCGACATGCGCGCGCAGAGTATGAAGAGACGCAAATGGAAAGAGAGAAAAAGAAGACAAGGAAAATATACAAAAGAGAAAAGATGAAAGAATGATTGGGGAATCAGTTAAAGAATTAAGAGCCAAGAAAACCAAACTTTTGCTTGAAAACCAATTGGAGTGCGACGCTATCGATTAGAGGCTGAGAGCACTAATAGTGTATACGCTTTGCAAACGACCTCATATATGTGACCGTGTATAGCATTTATGTGATGTTGTGGTTAGATGCGTTCTACGTCCGCATCCCTGAATGTAGACTTTTTGTTTTATGTGTCAATTTAAATTTGACACCATATTTTGACTTTTATTTAATTGTAATTAAGTTTACAAGTTACTTTTTTTCTATGTGTTTATTGTAAATAGATACGTTTTTAAAAGAATTTAAGGATGTTTTTAAAGAATTTAGCATTTTATTGACCCTTATTATTCATAAAGGTTATGTAATGATCGAAAGTAGAGTGCGAAAATGTCAGGGGGAAAGGAAGATTTTTGTCTGGGAAAAGTCAGGTAATTTGAATTCGGGAATCTTGTAACAACCTAACAACCCTGCTGGATTCCCATACTGAGGGCCAGGGTTTAAATCCCGGAGGTGGATGAGGGTTTCTAAGAAATCCCGATTCCTACTTGGGTTTCATGTAAAGAATAACGGAATGAATTAGATGGATATCGAAAATTAAGACTTAATGAAACTGAAGAAAATTAATTCTGAGATTTAATCTATTATTAATTAATGATTACACTTTATTCCGAGAATACCTACTGTACGGCGAAATGAATAAAAATTAATTAGAAGCTATTTAGAAAGAGAAATTTACGGCTTATGCGAAGCAAATTTGTGGGAGGCAATGAAATGAAAGCTTTATCGGCAAAGAGAGGCTGATTGAGGTAAATCCAGAGGTAAGAAGGAAAGACACTTAGATATACTAAATTTTTTTATAAACGGTGAGTATTAAGGTTGAGGAACGGCTTGGAAACCTATGTCCAATGGCTAGGGTTTTCCGCTGCAAGAAAGGAGAGAGTAAATTGTAGAGGATTGGGTTGAGAGAGAGCGGGGGATTGAAAGGAAGTGAATTACACAAAGGGGAAGGACGATTTGTTCCCTTGGGAGGAATGGCGAGGTGAGGAACACGTAACTCTGCCGGGGTTAATTAAATAAAGCAGAAGAAAAAAATGTGTCTAAGTGGAAAAGGTTCTCGAAGCGCTCCTGGTCTTCACTTGGCGCGGTTCAGCGACCTGCCAATGATTGAGAAAATGTCCTGTAATACATTATTTCAGTACACCATCGTGTGGACTGTTCCAGAAAATTTCTTACATCAAGTCCCAATTTACAATCAAATTCTAATTAAAGATTGTTTTCTGTTAACTTCCAAATATTTGCGAATGAAGATTTTTATATTATGAAGATATTTCCTTTGGGCTCTCGGGCACATCCTTGTTGCATTGATAGTTTCAGGGCGAAATATTTCTTCCTCGAGACAAAAGTCGGCCATAAAAGCATGCATATTCTTGCAATTTAGCCAACGTGAAAAAATGAGTAAATTACTTTAGTCACCGGGAATGCCCTATGCTCTTTTATATATGTCAGTTTTTTGAAGTTAAAGTTTTGAAAAACCTATTTATGTTCGAATTTACCCTTGTCTTACAATACAAATAACACAAAATTAAGAAAAAATATTTGGCGTATGTATTTCCCAAGCAAAATAATCCTATGCGTTATTATTTTTTATTTATACGTTTTATCACGGAAATAGAATGGACTTGGCAGATAAACGACCGCTTGGTTGTACCTTAGTTGTGTATATTTACCCTTCTTTGCTTCGTATCACAGGAACCATGACATTTAAAAAATAACCTCATTTGTGTATGTACTGTATAACAGGTCACAGGATTTAATTCTCTGCGGTCGGTCATCATGCCCGTCCCTTTTCACCCATCTTTCACGGAAGCATTTTCAGTCTTTTTCTTGAGTGAGGCTCGGGAAAATGCAAATATGATCATGGTTTGCCTCATGGATTCAAGAAAATATGTGCACTTAAGAATGAGCACTCTAGACATCGGAAAGCTGAAAGGAAAGGGTCATTTGTGAAAGAGGATAAGTTAGTATATATTTGAGGTTAAATAAAATTAAACGTGCGAATTTCAGTTCAAATCTCAGTGCAGATTTCCGTGGTTTCATAAGTCCTCACACATGCATCCATCTAGCCGTGCGGTCACTGATTTAGGATTCGTTGCTTTTCAAACACATACCTATGACTAGCTAGCTATTTAGAAAGAGAAATTTACGGCTCGTACGAAACAAATTTGTGGGGGGCAAAGAGATGAAAGCTTTTTCGACAAAGAGAGGCTGATTGAGGTAAATCCAGAGGAGATCGTCACCACTGTGAAAATTGCTTTACTTGTGAGTACTTAGAAGAAGCAGTATTTTTTATTTCACTGTAGTTTTACGTGTTATTACAAAGTTATTTTTCATTAGCGAGACTTACATTACTCCTGGCCTTACGTTGCTTGTCGCGTTTGATTTTAAAACTGTCATTGGTGGCAAATTCTAATTTACATAGGATTATTCAGTGTGAATTATGAAGACAGTAACATTTTCTAAAATTTGTTTACTTTAAAAATATTCATTTATTGATTCCCACCTTCAACTTGGCTATATAATCATTTTTGCTATTCAAATTTTATCGCCTTGTATTTTCGATGGTTTCGGGCTTCACTTTGTGAAAATCCATTCTAAATAATTCAAAAAAGATATGGTACTTCTTTCACAGTTTTTCATTCCAAGGCGACCTGTTTAGCCGCATAGGTGACATCATCAGGTGTCCTGATACCTGATGATATCGCCTATGCGACGAAACCTGTTGACTTGGAATAAAAAATTGTGAAAAGTGCCATATCTTTTTTGAATTCATTAGCCTTGTAATTTAATTCACCATAATTTCCTCAAACTTATTTTGATAAAAAACTCGATATGCTCGAATTTATTAAATAAGGTAATTGAATTATGTAGAGATAAAAATAATGTGAAAGACGCGTTGAAATTGGAGGTTTATTTTCCTTATAGATGACTTACTGTAAATATTTCATCCGGAGGCTCTCCAAAGCTGTATTCGCGAATATGTTCTGGGTCATAATTTAGAAATATAGTTTTAAAGCGGGAAAAAAGGCAAGGTAACATAGGAAAGTTATTATTTTTATTTCATAGCTTCCCATTTCATTGAATTTTTTATTTCACTCACTAAATGCGTGGCTTTTTAGTGACATCATTCTGATTGTTCATCTTTATATATATTATAATATTCAAGCACCATAAATGAACTAATCTGAGAAGCACAGCCCATTTTAGTAGCTCTATCGGTATCACCCATTCATCCGCCGAAAAATTATTTTTGCTGAATGATAAAAAGGAATAGTATAGCAGGAAGGATAATCTCAATAAGTCTTTACTATTATGGTAAAAAAGGTTTGTTAATCAGGGGCTTAACGCAGTGTAGTCGTCAATTCCCTTTTTCAGAGCTAGATTGTATTATTAGAGATTTGGAACCTCTGTTTTGTACTAACTGTTTCTCCGAAATAATACCCTTCAGTGGCATGTAGTATTTCCTGAAACTTCGTTCATGTTTACATGCTATATAGGCGTCTCATGCATCATTTTTACAGCCGTTCTGATGCATCCTATGGAGGGATATCCCTCCGCCATTCCTATCGTCAAAGCGTCTGTGCGCCTTCCTAGTTCTCTTCCTCATCCACGCCACGTCCTTCCCTCACTCTTTCCGTATCATTTTTGCCACTCGCTCGATTACACATCAATTCTTAAAATGACTCAAAGTTGTGAAGAATACTGTTCAATTCAAGAAGTTGTTACCTGTGGTCATATTAAGATAATGCATCAAAACATAAGGATTTTTCGAGCAAATTTTAATAATTTTGTATTACAACTTGAAAATTTAAAGTACACGGCTAACATAATAAAATTGTCAGAAATATGGATAAATGACTATGAAGTAATGGCTTATACATTAACAGGATATAACCATTGTGTTAAATGTTTCAATAATTATAGAGTTGGAGGAGTGATTGTATATGTACTTAAAACTTATCCTTGTATGTCAAATATGTTATCCGAAATGTCATCTGCTGATATCGTAAAAATAACTATTGATTTAAAATTAAATGTGTCACTAACTGTTGTAGCTATATATAGATTTCAGTCCCAGTCAATTAATGATTTTTTCAAGAATTACAAAGTGTAGTAGATGGCTGTAGAGTTTGTAATGCTATTGTTATTGGCGACATAAATTTATCTCTGAGCCAGTGTGATAATACTTGTCAATATCAAACGATAATGGCGAGTTATGGTCTTGAACAATTACTATGTATTTCTTCAAGGATCTCTAAATACACTGAGTCGTGTATTGACCATGCATTTTATAGGAGTAGAGATAATTTTGAATGCGTAGGAAAAGCGCTAGATCTAGGTATAACTGATCATCACCTAATCTTATGCGATTTCAAAGAACCCAGATAGGTAACTCCGGAAAAAATAGGGTAGTCCCAGTAGGCCAAAAAATAGGGCCAGTAACGAAGCCTTTAAACAAACATTCGCATGCCTTGCGCCAAAGTTGTTCTGTTCCCTCCCTATTGAACTGTGGAAACAAAACTCCACGGCTCCACGGCTGCGCAAATTAAAACAATGGCTTCTATCCAAGGAGAGTGATGAAGTGGAAAATTATTAAAAGTTGTTGTGTGATCTTCCTGATTTTGAATCTGTACTTTCTTTTGTCTTTGTTACATGTTACTTCTGTTATATTTTTACTTGTCAACTAAACACACTATGATGAAAATTTAAAATTAAAATTGCTCAACTACTAGGTAAAAAGTGAGTATGTATTAGCACCAGCCGCTGCCTTCGAAAATTGATGATGGTAAACCCCAACACAGGTTATCCTCTGGGGTACCTATATTCCCCCTTAAATTGTATATATGTGTATTAACTGTACTTGTGTATTATTTAAGGTGGAATAAAATTATTATTATTATACACCCTGCACCCTCTCAATCCACTCTCGGAAGCGATACCGTGACCCAATGTTTGGACTCTCAACTCCCTATGAATGGGCTGCAATGTTTCTGATGCTTCGATGCCTTAGCGTACAGCAAATATCGATGAACGGGTGTCGTTTAAGGATGTGTAGCCGCCTTTAAACAATGGTTTCAGTATTACTAAGTAGATAATCACAGATGGCACGTTCGTTTTCAAGTGATTATTTATCCGCATGCTAACAATCAACGTTCTAATTATCCAGAGAAGTTAAAGGATTATGGATCCCAGTAATACTGGTTTTACACCGTTGATAGTTTTTAAAATAGATTGCAATAACTTTATTTGCCTTAGCTAATGCGCTTTTTTGGAAATATCATCTTAGGGATCGGGCCATATGGCTGTACATTTCACGTAGTATTTGATTGACATTTAATTATGCGTTGAAAGTTAAACTGATCTCTCATAAAAATTTCTTGCCACGCGTATTTTAATTCCGTCGTAGTGGTTGGATATTGCTACAATAAATAAATTACTTGAAGTTATGCTATATGGCTTCGCAATTCAGTTAAAATATCTATTTTACTCTGCAATCATAATTTCAATCAGTCATTGTTTGGTCCACTGTTGTAGTTGTCGCTGAATTCCAAACTTTTTCTTTTAAGTCAAACTTAATTTTAAAAATTTTATCCCGGTATATATCCCATCTTAGTGTGGAAGATCTGAAATTATATGCGTCATGAAGTGGGAATTCACCTCAAGTCTCTTAAAATCGAGCCACTACGAGTTTTGTCGATTAACAAAGCTTCGACTACGGCACGACTAAAACCTCAAACAAGAAATAACGCATTCCAAATCGTAAGTGGTGACTAACGCAATGTGAGCCCATGACTTTGAGTTCACTGATAAGCGATGTGCCAAATCAATTCCACTTGTCCATCCTGAGCGCTATCCTAAATTCTCGTTGGGAAAAGAGGAGAAAGAGTTTTACTTTTCCCCTTGGCCAAATTTCTCAACGCCGACAGGTTAATGGAGTTAAACACAGTGCTGTGGAGTGATAAGAGGAAAGGGAAGAGATCGATCCCGTGAATGCTGTGAACGCGTTCATTGAGATGAATGACTAACGTGGGAAGCCGATGGAGTCAATCTTGAGAGCCATCGGGGAGTGTGAGTGAGAGGGTCCTTACTCCATTGGTGCGCAGATGCTCCATCTGCTCTCCTCCTCCGTGGTCTACTCGCGTATGTCCGCCTACTGCCTAACCTGCACCTGCAAATAGGACTCATAGCATTGGGCGTTGCAATACCTTACACATTACATTCCACTGAAACCTAACCTTCTTACCATAAAAAATAGATTTTCAACTATGTCACCAATATCTAATATCGGTGAAATGAAAGAGGAAATATATACTTGCATCTGGTGACGTAATAAAAGAGTATCCCTCCCGAAGTTTATTTTATGGATCCATATTTAGGCGTGACTCATTGCATAATATTATTGTGTTGTTGATAATTAATGAACGGTGGCGGCATGACCGCCGAAACTTGCATCTATTTTAGTGAGTGTACTTCATTTTACGTTTAGAAATAGAGATAGCAACGAGAATAAAATACCGGCAAATGTGCTTCAATATAGCTGTACTTGGGTGAAATCATTAACGATTGAGGTTTCTTAACATTTTTGAGGATAAAATGAATACATCATTTTGATAATGGCAGTCTTTTTAGGATTATATTGTACGGTATGAATATTCTACTTCCTATCATATTTTTGCTTGCTATATTATTATTTTTACGAAAAATGTACATTTTTGACTCATAATTATTGGAAAGATTGTTGAGGTGTCCTGATAATATTGGAGTAACTTATTTCTTTCGTGGTAATTGATAATTATTCGTATTATTATATTTATAAGAGTCTGACTAGCGTACCTTCATTTTATTTTATTATTTCATGAAACTCGTGGATGTGGAGGCCAATTATTTATAATTGTAAAAATATGTCTACTTAATGTGTTTTGAAAGCCATACAATACAATATCGCTTGGATACAATACGATATCGCTTGGAACAGCCAAGCTTTAGTTACTTTATATTACAATGAAATGTATTTTACGCACGTGTGCGTATTATACATTTCATTTCCTATTAATTTTCCTATTGATGTGATGATTTAATTAGGTATGCCACTAGTACAAAATTACTTTTGTGATATACTTGCAATTAATGATAGGGTAGAACGTACATGAATTTTTTTGACTGCTGAGAAATAAAATTGTTACAATTATTCAAAATGGTTCTTCCCAGTCCTTTGTTTCTTAGCTTGTGAAGCGTTCCATTTGGCTCATTCCATTTAAACCGCGAATGTTGCCGATTTAGATCCCATATTCCCTCACACCTCCACGTCTCATATATTGTCATGCCATAGTTTCCCCGTCTGAGCGCCTTTTGGCCTCCAGCCAACGTCCGTAACTTCACACCACCATTGCTCTTTCCTCCGAATGCCTTTTCCGACGGCATTGATGAAAGTCGTTGATTAGTTGTCAGACATTCTCCGAGGTTTTGTGAGCGCCCTTGTACAAAGGTTTTTCAGATCAAGCTGGATCATGAAAATGACACATCAGTCTTCCGGTTGCTTCCTCCATTAGTACTCTAGTATTATTTCTATAGAACCAGGGATCGTAATTCTAGGACAGGCCCGAGGTTAACGGCCCCATGACCTTGGAGTTGACAGGACGGCTTGATACTGGCCTTGCTGCTGCGTTCGTTCCCTCCTTTACCGCTTCAAATACTTTTCCCAGCAAAATTATATACCATATCTGTTACAAGGTTAATTAGAAAAATATTCTTCACCCCAACCAGTTTAACAGGACCCGACCGGAAGGAGGAAGATCCCTAGCTCTGCAATGCCTGCGCAATGCCTTGTAAAACGTCTGAAGCCGTATTGTCTGGCTAATTGAGCACCCCTGACCAGTGGCGTAGCGAGGGGGGGGGTCCGAGAGGTCCGGACCCCCCCCCGAAATATTAAGACTTATAAAAAATAAATTAAGCTTGGAGCAGGAAAGTCTACAAATAATAAATTATCATACCGTTGTTAAAAAAGGTTTGTCCTTTTGTTTAAATAATAAATTATCAAACGTTACGTTTGGGCTCGGCCGCTCGGGTAGTGTAATGGCGGTGTTTGGGTAGCTGGCCGAGTTTTGACTGTGGACCGTCTACTGTCTAGTTCGCCCTGTTTTTCAAAACTTTTCCCCTGGTTTTGGACCCCCCCCCCCCCCCCGAACGAAATTCCTGGATACGCCACTGCCCCTGGCCACTCACAAATGTGCGAGGTATTCTGACTTGACTCAGATGCAAGATGGCAGTACTTAGATTCCCCAATTTTATACCGTAATCTAACCTCCTTGTATTATGCCCTAACCTCTAAATGGCATTAAGTCACACGACATGCCAAGACATTTAAGCTACGATCTGCAAAATTTCTTAATGTCGCGTGCTTCGTGCACACCTTTAATGACCGTCCGGAAAAACCGTAATTGCTTGGGATGAAGCACCATTCAAAGCAGGTGGAGAAATAGGAGACTTGATGCACCCCTACTAATTTTTTTCTCTCTGACTGACTTTTTTTCTCCTAACTCAACTTTGCACTATATACGAAGATCGCATTATCTTGCTAGCAAAAGTAGTTCCCATCTACTTTCCTTTCTATCGAACCTTGCCAGTTATCAACCCGCATACTCACTGCCAATGTCACTGTCCTCCCCTTCTAATTCATCTTCCACCAGAACCCAATATATCTTTTCCCTATACAATGGGCTTCCATAGAATGCGGAAATATGAAGGGATATTATTTATGAGATTTGATACATGGGAATCCTTTCGGTGGTTTCACACGACCTGCATTTTAATAAGTAGTGAAAAACCAGCAGAACCTCCTCCCGTTTCCCCGTTCTCCAATTTTCCCATGCATGGAAGGAGATGGCACTGGAGAGACGTGCAGAGTTTTGTAGACCTCTTTCTTTTGCTATTTTTAATTCATTTTCCTTTTTCCTCCCCGAACTTTAAATGGGGCGTAATGTGTTCCAACCAATAAGGCAACGTCGGTCGTTAATGTGGGCTGTAATAGGTGCTCAAATACTTCATTTCATTGAATGTTATGGTACCTATTTATTTTGCATGACACATACCCGATATACCCTTGTTTATTTTGTATAGCTTTGTTTGTTAAGGAACTTAATGCCGTTTTGCGTTGTGTATTTGATCATCTCATGAAATCAAATTTGAACGCATTCCACGTGTTATCGCATAATATGGAAGATAAGTTCACCATTACATCGCTGTGAGATGTAACGCATAGTCCAGGTGATTTATGTTGCAATGTGATATTTTGGTGTATTCCATCTATTGCAATCGATGCATCGCCTAATTACCCATCCTAAGTTAAGGGGTCCCTTTCAGTACACCTCGAATTTATACTTTTCCCTCTGACACATCCGCGATATGTAGCGTCATAAAAGATTGGAGCTTTATGTGCGCACCCGAATATTATTCACCACCATCGACCATAAAATACCCCATGTGAGAATTTCATTTGGTTCACTCATAGATTATTCATGGAAATTAAAAACGTACACGTGTGAGGTCTGTGATAAATTGCTTAAAGGGAAAGTGCGCCCTCCGATCTGATCTGTATATTTCCGGTGAAAATTTAGAAGAACTAATTGCCATAATTTCTAGTTTGCACTGAAAACAAACGCCCTTGCATATTGATTGTGCCCGAAATCAAATGTTTCGCTCAGAATCATGTAATTGTATTTTTATGTGGTTACAAATTGTATCTCACAAAAATCACTGAAAAATAGGAGTAATATTTATGCTAGATCCTTTAAAGTATTGGCTGCGTCCTCCAAAATATAAATTGTATCTTAGAATGTATAAAAAGGGTAGAACTTCTGCAAACACACTGCTTGCTGGCTTTTCATTAATCCTATTCTATTATGTATGAATCGAATTGTGTTTGTCTATTTTTTGTTAATCAATCACGCAAAAACGCCTGAACCGATTACTTTTAAATGTTGCAAGTGGGTAAGTGCACTGGGACGAATATAGGCAATAATTAAATTTCCCCTGGGCCCCTAGATTTTTCTCTCAAAGAGAAAAGCATTGGAATCAGTGCAGAGGTTGATTTTTTTCTTCTTTTAAATTACTTGCACTCATGATACAGGTTTGGAAATTTCACTTTTGCCGGGAAATTTTGCCGCGGCCTTTTATGGCTACCGTTATAGCGAATAAACAATTACAACAAATTTAATTGAGATTTCGGTTGGCGTATTTTTTCCCTACTATCTCCCTGCACATTTAATGGCTTTTACAGAGTATCTGCATTTAGCGCTTTACATTTATTCTTAAAATTAGGGCCAATCGGTATGCGTATCGCGTACTACGTTGAATTTTGCACACTGCTAGAGACCTACATATTACATCTATTGAACCTTAATTGCAGTCCTAGAGGTCTAGTGAGATGGTTGAGGTTGTAATTGGCTCTAAGTCTCCAAATAACTGCTTTCTATTTAGCCTCAGAATGAATGCAGTAATGAGCCGTTTATCTTGAAACTTTGAGCGTAGGTACATGATATTTATTTCAAATGAAAATTCAAATATTGGTTCTGGAGAATAAATCACTCAAGGAAAAATATACTCGAAGTTTATGGCAATCTTCCTCACGCCCCCAATTGAGAAACTGGAATGCGATTTTCCAGTTACAGTTTTAAGAATAAACATTTTCAGTGACAAAGCTTAATACTATGCATCATGAAGCAGGCAATATCCACTTAGTAAAAAGTAAGATGATACATTATATATAAAATGAAAAGTAAGTTTCTCTTCTGTTTGTATAGAACTTCTATATTTTTACTTTTATATCTCGCGTTGAGAATTAACGGGCATTTCTGCTGGTTTGTTTGCCAATTCAATGGCAATGTTGCTTGAATTTGTTCACTTTTGTTTACAGTACCTCACTATTAGGTTTAAAAACCGCCGTAATGACCTTTTGGGACGACAGTTGGGGGCCAGTAGTCTAGTATAAATTGGGGACATTTACCTTTTAATTGGTGCTGGATATGATGCAAAACTTTCTTTAAGCCCCTCTATGAATTACTACGATTATTTCGTTATTTTAATCCCCATATTATGACATCGAGGTCTTCAAAGACAGGTTTTATCTTCTTTTATTCGAATTGCTATTGTAATTTGAACCCCTTTATTAAATTTTAAACTTGTTTCAACCCGTATTCACCATTATACTGATTGTATACCAATAACATGTAGCAAAGGAATGGCTAACTATATATTTTGAAGGAAATCGATTCATCTGTTAATGAACTTATTCAGTTCCCTGCTTAATCTCTCACTACTCAATGGCCTTCATTAGTCCACGAGATTGCAATGACCTTTACCTTTGCCAATGACTATCCTGTCCGACTTTTATGTCCTCTCAGTTTCACACTATACTTGAAATCAGCGTCATTGTTATGTGTACTTTCAAGTTTATCAGAAATTTGGTGAGGAAAAAAACTATCAGTTAGTACGTGAATGACTTATTATATATGTATTGTTAAAAGAAGAGTTTGGAATTCCATTGATTGATGATTACTTGCAAAAGTAATATGTTTAGTTATACTAATTTAATATTAGAATACTTAGACTGAGTTTAAAACGCAAATGAAGGTAAAACGAATCATATAATGAATTGGATCAATGAAAAAGGACATGGGATAGGGATAACGGCGAAACCTGTCGTCATTTGTGATACTTTAAAAACCCTTGATGGTTTAGCAAATGGGTAGGATAGTAGATGTAGACGGAATACGAAACAAATCAAAATTCTTCGCTTAGTTACTGAATAAAGAGGCAGCCGTTTCAAACTGTTGGTAGTAGGGGGTAAGCCTGCTCCGGGATACGTGAAATACTAATTATATTAAATATAGAAATGTCTCTATCGTCTTCCTGAATGAATGACAAATAAAAATTCTCTACTGTTGATCTAGTCGTATTTAATTTTATTCTGATAGCAAAGAATTAAATTGTAATGTTTTAAGTCATATATTCATTGAGAAAGGTATATAACGATATGGCCGGTGAATATATTATGCATGATTTTTTAGTGCGGGCTTATTTTTTCTAACTCGAAGAAACCTTTGAATGGAAAACCGAACCCACAAATGGAATGTTTTTGTTTAAAATGACAATTGGTCTTGAATCTAGTCTTGCTTAAGACTTTTCATCATAATCAGCAGCCATAAACTCGGAGATAATTTTCTACAGTTTTACATTTCCTTTTCCGCATGCAGCCATATTCCTTTATAGCGTTACGTCATAATTTTAGCATAAATATATGTTTCTTGATGGAGTCCTACCTTGGCATTCCTTCTTATTTTTCTCTTTATGTATTTATCCTTCTCCTTTGATTCCAGAAGATTATTGTATCTCATATTGTGTCAAAAACTTGATACTTTCATCTTCATAGCAGTTTTTCTCTATGCTTCAGTTTTTCTTTGCTCTTCGCAGGACATCCATGCTCCCTGACAGCGGTGATTTTTCCCTAACATGGAATACCCGTAAATGTATTTTGTTGTATCTTGACTCGGTGAAGAAACATGTGTCTATAATTGTTATCAATGGTATATGTGACTCATTTCGTCTTTGTCATATATTTTTTATCGCTGCACATGATCACAGCTGTCTCGTTCGGGCACAAACCTCGCTGTCTCCTTTCCCAAACCTCTTATCCGGTCCCTCGACGCCAAACTCTTAGAAAAGCACGATTCACTCGACGAACAGGGGTCTGTTTCTCAAAGCTACAAGTCTACAAGTTACAAGTCTATTCACTTGTAACTTGCGAAATTTCGTTTCTCAAACGTACAAGTCTACTAGTTACAAGTTCACAAGTTACAAGTCCATTTCTCAAGTTACAAGTATTTACTCACAAGTGTGTTCATGGTTACGACACAGTCTATTTCTCAAATAGACTTGTAAATTACTATTCCTACTGTAACTTGTAAGGAAATTTCTATTAGTCCTTCGATGTGAGTAAATCGCAGTAAATCGGAAAGAATAACTGGGAAAACAAATGAAAAACGACTTGCGATCTCCTTTTCTCAAGTTATACGAAGGCGATATCGACGAACGTGACGAATAAGGTATCAGTAAATAGGATTTTTTACCGACTTTTGACAAAAAATGCTCTGTTTACGTTAAAACACATTGTTTGTTTATAATTTAAAGTTAAAAGAAAAGTCTTTTAGACTAAAACTTAATAAGCCAAGATCACCCCCACGGAGACAATGAATAAACAACAAAGATTTATTTCCGACAGGAGACATGTATGTTGCTTTTAATGAATAATTGTGCAATTTATAAATGATCTCATTTGATAAAAAAATAAATCATTTTGGGGAGGTGGGAATGGTTGAATATGCGAAAGTTACACACAAGTTTACAAGTATTATTTATTACTATTTGACAATATACCTACTTTTCATGTCACTGGTGTTGTTATGTGTTAGATTGGAGAGTTTATACAGGATTGACAGACTATAAAATAAGAGATCCATCACCTTTTTAGTGAAGCTATCTGCCGTCCAGTTATCCAAACTGGAGTACGGCACTGGGAAAAGTGAAATGAAAAAAAATGTGCATAAGTCCTAGTACGAAGTTAAATAAATAGGTGGTAAATCTCTCCCTAAGCCATCAAATTGAAAGAGAAACTACACACAGTGGGGAGCGATCGAGTATACTTCGTTAATTGCACACACTACCACTAGACCAACTTACTTCATTCACGGAGCGGTGTTCCCAATCATCCCAATTATCAAAATTCATAATGGCTGACCACGTAGTCTTCGCTTGTCTGGCAATAAAACGCTATTCCGCTATTCATTCTTATCTGTGAAAGATAAACACTGCGCAAGATGATGTCTTGACATGCAAGAATTGTGAATAACCTTCGTTTCGAGTACATCATTCCCTTTATTCGATGGAATAAACGACTTTTCCTCATGATGTTCAAGTTTTGAAGACGATTCGTCCTCGCTTGCGATATTTTAAGGTAAACTGTGGACCAAACATTCCGTTTATCTTGTATTCTCGCATTTATAGACAGAGAAACATAGCACTGACTCTTGGTTATAGAAGATGGCTGGAGAAACTCGCGAAATATATTGAAAGCTTTAAATAATAGCTAAATGTGGACTAGGCGTCCGCCATTTTAACTTGTAAAATCTTGGTGAATTTACAAGTCCTCCGTTTTCGTTTAAGGTACACTTGTAAGTCACTCTTGTAAGATCCGACTTGTAACTCGTAGACTTGTAACTTGTGGACTTGTAGCTTTGAGAAACAGGCCCCTGCACAGCACTGCCGTACATACTCATCACAAATTAAACCTTCCTAAGTTCAAACCTTATGAATGTGCGCGCATTCAGGTTTGACATTGTTAGGAACACTATCCTACTCATTACGCTGGCGTTAGCAAGTCACGCTCTTCGTTCCCTGTCTTCTTCCTCTGACTACCGACGCGGTAATATGAATTTTCTCAAGAAAAGCGGGCTGACTAAAACAAACAAACGACGACCTAAGAAAGACAGGCTTTGAATATGCTCATTGGTGTTTTTCTATTCCATTGCGTAATAACCTTTGTAAAGCCTTTGTATTTCGTTGAATTATTAGATGCAGTATTGAGATAAATTTCATGAATTGAATTTTTATTAATAACTAGCTAAAGGTACCCGTTGAACTTCTACGGATGTGAAAAACAATGAACTTATTTTATAAGAAAACCACAAAACCTGAAGAATACTGTCAGCGTGATCATTTTAGGTGTTCGTATCCTATCTTGTTTGTTGTGATTCGTTCGTTTTCCCTTTCGTGCACGGAGAGTTGAGTGATTGTTTGTCCTCTTTAATGCACGGGAAACCCAATAATGGGCCACGAAGACTCAATACTACTTAATAAATAGCACCTAGGTTGATAGATGGTGACCTCGTCCCTCAAGTTCTCTTGAGCCGTCTTCTGAGTGAATAACAGCTTGAGCACTTCCCTTGTGTACATAAATATATTTTCATTCAATGACTTAATTGAGTTCCGCCATTCACCGTTGATATGCGCGTTGAGTATCTTAATCAGGATAGGTGAGTAGAGTATAATCCAGCGGTTGACAACGTTAAAAGGAGCATTTTCAATAGCAGCAATGTTTATTTTTCCTATGAATCCTTCAATACCCGGACTATGCCTTTGGCATAAAGGGTGACTATATTCATTGTTTCCTAAATCATAATCATTGGTTACAAAATTAAAAATCTATGGTGATCAGTCTTAGTGCACTTGCCAATTTTCATGCACTGATGACGTCCATTGCGCAGAATATCCGTTCTTCTTATGGGTAAGAAGCATGTAGTGACGCAATTATAATTTCCGCCATCTTAAAACAGATTGAAGTTTCGAAACAAATGGCTCAATATTTGAACCAGATTTTTAGCTGGTTACCCGTCAGTAGGTTTGGTTAGGATGAAATTTGTGCGGTTCTTAGCGTAATCCGAGAAACACCACGGGGAGATTATCATGAGATTGCTGGTAGGCATATCTTTGAGCTTTCAAGGCTAACCTTTGTCGTTTTTCATGCAAGGACTCATTTTCTTGCAAAGAAGACATTCCTCATGCTTTAGAAAATTTTTTCAAAAGGTTACCCTTTATTCTATAAGGCATGTTTATGGATATATTTTCAAGTCCAAGGAGGGGAAACACAGAGGCAAGTGAGAGACTCGAATAGGCTACTCGATGATTGAGTCAATGTAAGTAAACTGCATTTAAACACGTTTAAGTACATATAAATAACTGGTAAAGTTTATGTTGGAATTGGTCTAAAAAACAGTTCGCAATCGTAATGAGAGGCAGACGGTTCCACGACGTGTAATTCATCTGAGTATTAAAATATAATAAACGACGCCGTATTTGTTGTAGGAACAGAGGCATTATTAACATTATTATTCGCTGCACGTAAATATTATTCCACGTTTAATTCCTTTATGTGTATCGTTTTTACATAAGTGTTTTCTCGTATGCAGTTCCCTTCTGAGAGCTACTTGAAGAATAGACATTGATGAGTATACCTGTATATATGCATTGAATTTATCGATTACCCCCCGAAGCAATCTATCATGGGGCCCTTGGGACTCTGGGACCTTCCTATACAAATTATCTTTGTACGCGCTATCATGGGCCGGCAGGAAAACTTAAATGCCAGATGCGTGAATATCCTTTGAAATTCAAATATCTGGTTGTCAAGGAAATATGCTATTGTTGATTTCAGAGAAAAATGTGAGATTTTTCAGCTATAAACATAAGTTTCAGAGAATTACGAAGCGTAAAAGAAAATCGATTGAAAGAATTATAAACTTCATTTATTCAACCATCCGATAAAAAAATTCTAGTCCTCTGTCTTGAGTGAAAGTAATTTTTAAAAGCAAAAAATAAAACCACTGCACCAAACCCAATGCTTAGCATGGACCAAAAGGGACCACCAGGGGGGGCCTTTGGGGGCCCTGACAGATTTTTAATGTAGCCTATGTTTCATCCCGGTACATTTTCTAACTACATGCAAAATTTCAGCTCAATCGGTTCAGTAGTGTTTGCGTGATTGAGCAACAGACAGACAGACAGACACCATTCAATTTTTATATATTAGTATGATAATTTTATCTTCAGAATTTACTTAAGATTGCGACATAATGTTATATTTATTATTAAATCTGATCAATTTGACCATATTACGGTGGTGATGATGTCTGAGTTTAAAGACCTTTATCTCCTGAATTGCTATTCGTTATTAATAAAATGTGTTGTGAACCTCTTGAAAAAATATTTTTTAATTGTATTGGAAAAACCTTTTCTCAGTCACGTGTTAACTTATGACGTTCCAGGTAGTAGGCGTAAACTCGTTCCCAGGCTATCTGTGGCCTCCACTCTAGATACTCTTTAGCTAGGTACTGTTTATACTGCCTTTAGAAGTTTTTTATAAGCTTCAATTTTTACTATGGTAAACGTTGGCAAGAACTGAATGAAGCATTGAAATTTTGTTTTCTTAGGATTATTAAACTAAATTGTTATCTTAATATATATGTGGACGTTCTTCGTTGCTGTCATGTCTCCATCATACTTTATCCAACAACTCAGAATATCCTGACTGAAGTTCACTCAGTTAATGCGCTGTACTTCGATTCTGTTTGAAGTCATTCAAAATCGATAAGATACAATTTTAGGCTACGCTGACCAAATATTTGAATGGTGAGAAATGCTTAAATTATTAAAAATGACGTAATAATTCTGTGCAAATATACATAGCAGTACAAATTTACTGTAGGAATAACGCACTCACTGATGGGCAAATATTCACATTTGTCGTTTATTTGCCTGGTTTATCTCTGTCTGGGCATAGTTTTGAGGCTCTATTTTTTAAGAGTAGCACAAAATTGGATTAGCGAAAACTGTGTCTATCGTTCACCGCTATGGTATTTTTCTTTTGAAGTCAACGCCGACCATGGTTCTGTGTCCTAGCTCATTTCCACAAGCCGCCTCTCTCTGATCATCCATCAAATACTTTCTTTTCACTCCGTCAATGTCCCGTTAAGATCGTCTTATAATCTCTTTGTGACTCACGCGTTCCATCGGCATGCTAAGACTCCACTGATGAGATCGACGATGATTCTTATGATAGGGTCACCCATGCGAAAGACTTGGTGGGACATAGGCTAAGAAACCCCTAGCTGATTCTCTCAACTCCTCAAGACATGTCAGCGTAGGCTTCATCCCAGTGGGAAGAATTTTAAGTGACAGGGTAGTTTTAAATTTTATGGGGGAAGAAGGAAGAAAACTAACTCTTTTATCTGTCAAATAATGGTGGATGAGATCGTATGAATAATGATTCTGAAACCTGGTAGACCCGTGCTGAGGGTGTCGTACTCGTTAGTTTATACAAGACCGTCACCATGCGTAATGCGTAATTTTTGGAAAAGACACGTGAAATAAGAATGGTCTTTAAAACTGTGAGGAAACTTCATTCAGTAATAGTATAATATCGAACACGAAATGGAGTAATTTCAAATTTGACGAAAAGAATTTTGTGAACACTATTTAGCGAAAGGAAACCTTCGAGCCTAGGAGCGACTTGAACGGATGTTTCCTGTGTTTCTCACTACAAAATTTGTAAAAATAGATGAAGAATTCACCGTTAGGAAATAGTATATGAGGCAATTCGTTAAATCAATAAGGGTGCTGTCACTGCTGCGTCGCGCTAACACCTCGAATCACGAGATACTGAATGTTCCTGCCTGTTATTCTAGATTAAATGTTTCTAAAAATAATGAAATAGGACTTAGTGCATCTAAATTTATCTATTACATAAGTTGTCAATTTGTTGCAGTTAAATTGGCAGTATTTTGCGTTGAGCCTCACCTATTGGCCAATTGATGAGACAAATCAATAGGTACACGGATCGGCAAATATATGAAGCTCAAAATAAAAGTCGTTCTCTACACATGGGATCGTATTAAAAGCGAATAATTATTTCTGTGCCAATTACGCACATACGTGTCCTTCCTCAGGTAGTGATGTCCGTGTAAGTTGTAATACTTTGAGTTTCAAATTCCTTCCAGGTGGTTTTTTCTCATTAGGTTTTGGTTTTTACATATGTAAATAATTGTAATTTGTTGCTCCTATTCTCTTATATTTGGAGTCTATAAAGAAGCCATTCCAGGTTTGGTCCGTAGAAGTTAGGTGCTTATTCTTAGTTCTCAGTCTTTCATGTCATGAAAAATGGTTTAAGACTAATGTTTTTTATGTTTGCTGCTTAATAGGTAATTCCGCTACTTAAGCCACTCCAACTAACTTATTAACTCACCCTTTGCTCTAGCTGCTCGTCAAAATTATCCAATGAGTAAAAAGTGACGCACAGGTGAACCTCACTTCCAGTCGCCGTACACCAAGGTCTCTTTCTGTACTGCGCTGGAGCTCAGCCTTCGGGATCCTCTCCAATACTTTTTATATTAAACTTCCTACGACGCGACGTAGACTCAGACCCCTTCTTTTCCACACACTCATCCAGCTCCCCCGGTAGAGGTACAGTAATTGCCCGCTCCGCGACGCCTATTAGGACAATTTTTTCTTCAGCGCAACGCTGGTTCGCTGGGTTTATTGTTCACCGTTTTCCCCGCGAGTAAGCTCCCATATCTTCTATTATTTGCACTTTTCTAATAGGCCGCTAGCGCCTACTAGAGCAAATATTGCTATTACAATGTATATTTTATTTATTGGTCTTCATTTTCTCCAAAAAGCTATGTTCCTAACAATGTGAGTTAAGGAATCATAAATTTTTATTTCTTAGTTTTTTTCTCCATGAAGAATTTAGTTTCGAACTTTGTACAAACGCCTCGCCTTAAGAAATATTTAAATGAGTTGACTTACTTCCTTACATGCTTCCATCTCTGCTTATGAGAAATATTTCCAACCTAGTTTCTCCAATATTTCTTGGTCATAATGTAGCATCAGATTTACTTTTTCTACCAAATTATTGTTGTCAACACCAACAATTTATTATTTAAAATTCCATAGGTATATATTCTTAGAGATTAAGGGCGAGATATATTCTTGTTGTGTTTCCTTACGTATTTGTGTTTATAGTGCACCATATGTTTGTTTGGCGGGATTTCATTGTACATGAAATAATTTCTGAGGATTTATGAACTTTTTACGATTTTATTTTATATCTTTATGACATCAAATGCTGTGCACTTTTCCGTAAATACAGCTGACCGGATAAGAAATTTGTATACTGTTTCATTTCTTTTTTTACTTCTTTTGAACTAATAAATATACCTACTAAGGAATTTCATAGTCATGCCTATTGGCTAATCCTCCAACGATTCAATGTTTTTGCAGTATGTAATCTTTTAGAACAGAAAAAGTCGCAAGTCAGCATCATACTCGTGATAAATATTTTCACTACGAATGTTATTTCTCTTTAAGCTCATACTTTTTCTCCTATTGGGTCTCAGGCCGCGTTAGGTGCGTTTCTTCCTCAATATTCGAGACCTTTTGGAACCGTTGGCCTTCTTTCTAGACCAGATGTCTTGCTCCTCCCCATCATGAGCTTGTAATATTGCTCAAATGGTTGTTTCAATGTACTTCAGGACTAGGGTCACGTGGCCATTTACGACCTCATCTGACTCGGGAAAACTGACGCCTGCCATCACGAATTCTCCTTTCCTGGTTCCTTACCTCAGTCCTTGTGCTCGCGAGAAATCATCCGGCAAACGTTCAATTTCTACTTATGTCTTCCTTTGACTTCCGTCATCCCTTTCCTGATGTATTCCTTTTTATACTCCTTTTGTAATTCTTCCCGTATATTTTACCTAGCTTTGTTGATTACACGAATCTGCTGAGTCACAACATGTGTCGAATAATGTGGTCTTATCTTCTTCTCAGAAGGTTTTTAGTTCTTTTTTCTCTCCCTCTCATTGTAGGCCTTATTCATTGGTGATTGTTGCAGATTATAATAATAGCATAATAATTTAATTTGTATTCTGATGTGAAGAAGGGTAAGACGCTCTCCTTCATGTTTGATTTCCGGTGTATCAAGTGAAGAACAAGAAAATGCAATGTAACTATATAATGCTAAGAAGTTAAGATACATTTTTGGGATAGTAATCTTCTTCTTGTAATTTCTGTAGGTATATATAGTCGTGTAAACTGTTTTCTCTTGTTTATTTGTATTGAAACCAAAAATCCAGTTATCAGTTGCCATTTTGTAGTTTTGCTTCCGCTAGAGAACTGTATGGAGAAACGAGCAACTCGTAACTAACCCTGTTTATCAATTTTAATTCCTTTCAAAGGATTCATCCACATCTTACATTGCTACCGCAACGTGTACGATATAATCAGTTTGAATTGGTTCTCAATACACCCGAGTCTGTAATTAGCTTTTCCATTGACTACTTGGACTTAGGCCCAAAATATATGGTAAGGATTCGCACAAATGCTTTTTTTGCGCCTGGAAGACAGCGAAGCGAGGCGAGAACGCTCTTACGAAGTGCGAGGATTATTTTTGTGCTTAAAGTGCTGTATTCACTTGTGTTCTCATTGGTATACACGATCCGTGCGTTTTTATGTACACCTGCGTCCTAATTTCGCCGGAAACACAAGATGTAAGAGATTCGGGTGTGCACTTTCACAGTGGTAGTGGTTATAAGCGGACGGTCATGGGATGACGGGGAAGAAGTGGATTTGTATTAGTTTTCCGAGAGACGACGCTCCGTATCTTGTGCTCAGGGGATTGAGCGAGTTCAAACCGAATGCGAGTTTACCCCTTGCAACGGGAGCAGTCTCTAAAGTTATTTTTGTTTCGAATATCATTAGCGTTTTTTTATAGGGTTATCGCGCCACCGAAATGCAAATTCACTATTTAAAGATCTTTTAATCAGGACTCTCTCGCATTTGAATTCGGTTTTTATGGAGGATTATCCAGAAGTAGGGTTTTAATTTTTTTCTTGAGAGACGGATAGTTAGTTGTTGAGATGCACTTGACGCGTTCTCTAACTTCAAAGATATATCTTTGAAGTTAATTAGTCTCTCCACATCTAAATTTTTCTTTTCCGACATTGCCGAGTGAATTTGAGTGATAAATTCAGTTTAAGATTAAAAATTGAAAAAATAACAAAAATATTTACAGTTGAAATATTAAGAAGCAAAGTCATTCTTCAGACAAATATCGGATGATTGTTTTTGAAATTTTGTGGCTTATCATTGTATTTTTCCTAATTGTGTAAGTAAATATTATTCATCGCCTTATCTTTTCAATTATGCCGATCATCATGGTTTCTGGTGGCATGTAATAATAGTTTTGAAATATTCTTGCAAAAAACTGTTTTCACCAGCATGACTGTTATTTATCACTATCCGAATTTAGGGTCAGAAAAGTGCATTGAAACACAAAAAAGGCACAAATCGTTTTTTTATGTTCATAATTGTTATTTCTTTGAGCAACTCATATCCTTTTTTAATCTAGTTAGCAAGTGTGTCTAATCAGTTGTGAGACCATATCTCATGAGCACGAAGCATATGTTTTAAGGATTTTACAATTACGGTCTGATTGACAATGCAGGTAAAATGAGTATTGTGCGAAGAGCGTTCCTAATCCTTCGGGGGTAGTATTTTAAAGAAAACTACTACACGTAGCTGTGAAGGCTGCATATGGATGATCGTGGATGGATCGTGGTGGATAATCATGTGTGTGGCAGTGTGAATTTTAGCCCTTTGCTTATGTTTATTTTGTATTTCTCCGTGGGGCCAAAGGATTCATTTGCAACAGTGTATACACTTCTGACAATTTGAGCAGCCTTTCACAAAATTTTATCACTTTTTCTCTCTATTGTTGTAATTTGGAAGTTGGATTGAAACGAAGCACTTCAATATCGTTTGCTTTTAAAACCTCTTTGCATTTATTATTGGATTTCTTTTTTTCCATAGCCACTGGGCGAAAGACATGGCAACTGCCAAAGTTCAAGTAATTGGTTTTTTAGCTTATGACGATCAAGCATTTAACTTATTTATACACATAAAGTTCGTTAAATAGAAATTAAGAAGAAGAAAAAGAAGAGACTTATCCAATGCTCTGGGTACATACCCCTAAAAGTAACAAATATATTATGTACATGACATTTTGAATAGATATTAAATAAAAACAAATTAAAAACGTATTTGAATACTGCTGTAGCTTAAACTGGAAATTTATAACGTACATGACATTTTGAATAGATATTAAATGAAACAAAATGAAAACGTAATGCAAAATTTACATAGAAACAGACATATAAATTACTTGCTCGAAAAATAGCTGTAACATTAAAGTAAAAATTGATGGTTTGATAATTGCTGTAACAGGTAACTATAACATTTATACTTGAAGATTCCGTTGAAGGTTGATGATTCTACTTAAAAGAGGTTAGGAAATAAAATCAGATATATTTTGGTAAAAGTTTGTTGTTCGTGACTTTTTTAAATCTGGAATTTTGCTTTTGTTAGATAAAAATCTTATCAGTGTAACAATAAGTCCTATTTTATTCTAGTACGATTATTATAAGTATCTCAAAGTCTTTGTATTTGAAAAAATGTGTCTCGTTTTACGTTTCTTTTTTCCTCGAAAGCATTAAAAGTCTCCAAGGACATGGTTAGTAAAACCGTTCAAAATATATTTCTTTATCATTCATACTCTCAGCTATAAGATGCGCACATGGAGAACGTTTCATCTAAAAATCCTGTTTTCTGGGGTCTTTTATCATGTCTGCGCTATCCAAAATTACATTCTTATGAATCCATTTAACAAGTGTTTACTTTACGCGGGCTTTTTGCCTGTGCTGTTTTTACGAGTTCAATATAATATGTAGAGTGCTTCTTTATGACGCTGGTGTGATAAATTCATGAACGACTATGTCACCGGCATCAAACTTTAACACGATTTGTTATCATTCCACCATCCTTAATAGTGGCCCAATACCGGTTAATTTGCGTTACATACTTCAGGTGGTTGTCATCACTATCATTATCTGAGTATCCTATTAGCATTATAAAGTAATATTGACATGAATCAATTCTTGATCTCGAAGTGTTGAAATTTAATACCTTGCTTTACCTTCTCTTTGATAAGAAAATGGTTACCACTGCGCTTTCATTTTCTCCTTGCCTAAACCGTCGAAGGTGCAACAGGAAACTTCATAAAGGCACAATTACTTAGCCACTTGTCACGAAAAGAACTCGTTTGTCTACCAAAGTAAACGTCCTCAGTATCAGTTTCAATTTAAATGACAGACTTTCATATGTTTCCGACCTTTTCATCTCTATGACTCTATTTCTCATTCTTCCATGTCGGTATAGTGACCGCACTGCTTTCCTAATGTCCAACAATGAAACAAGTAAAAGTGGCGTTAAATAAATGTTAACATGAATATGTATTAGCATGACGACTGGATCAGCCAGCAAGGATTTATTTTAAAAATATAAAAAAATACATTTTATATTTTTGTTTTAATTTTTTGCTTCTGAGTTTATTTTTGTTTGCAATCATATATGATTCAGAGCAAAGGAATATAGATTTGGGAGGGAAATATGGAGAGTAGAAAAATAGTAGTTGTGACACACCTTGACGCTCAAGATATTCATGTGAAAAGTATTCGGAAAAAGCGTTGATCATGACTAAAGATGAGCTCAGCATTCCTTAGCCCCTTTTCTTTGCTTCCGTTTTGTTATCTCCACTTTTTGCTGTTAAACCTCTGTGGAAAACGCACGAACTATTCCAGGCGAGCACGATCTTCCTCTTGAATATTCTTTTCCTGTATTCGTAAAAATGTTTCTCCTTAATGCTGCACTTTTTTGTGCAAAAGTCAGCCGCCAGAGATGTTTAGGTATATCATGCCCTTTTTGTAGAACATTCGAACATCTTTCCGTATATGTGAGCAAACATCAGATGTTAAAATCAACTCCTTGGCTTTTCTTCTTTCCTGTGTGGCGGTTCTCCTGACTTACTTTAATTCACTACATGGATCTCTCATAGTTTTGTTTTATCATTCCATGTCGATCATTACATGGTCCCGTAGTCCCGTTCATCCGTCTGTTTCACAGATGAAACTTCCCATGGGTATAGCTTCATGCTTTTAGGTTTAATTATTTTGAGACTTGATGAAGAAGAAGTGTAATTCCACTTCCAATAATTGTTGCTTATATTTGTCGGTGGAGTAATATTTCTTGGTTTGTTCGTTATTATTTAGTCATATTCTTTTTTTCTTATGATGGAAGGAAATTCTCAATCATGAATGAAGATAGATTTTGATGCAACTTTTGAGCATTTAACGCTAGATTCGGCCACAGAAATTTAATTTGGACAGTCCATTAGTGGTGGAAAAAACTGTCGTCACAGGGAAACGGCTGCATCCGCAACTTTTTCGTTTAGACAACTGTTTCAAATATCTGTTGGAAACAATGGGTTTGTTTCGTGATCTTGCCGCAGCCGCGACGTTGTGCTCTGAGCTGTGCAGCGGCACCTGATAGCTGAAGCTGACCGTTTAGTCCTCTATTCCGTTCCAGTTGCACCACACGTGTGGCTCGTTCCGGTGTAAGCTACAATCTGTTGGCTTTGAATCTGTTGCCGGCGGTTGCTGGTTTATTCAGCCAACAAATGTCCGCCCGTCGTTGCAGATAGAATTAGAACTCTGAAGTACCTATCTTTCATGAATACAAATGAATTTTTTGTGAATATGGAAGATTTCTTATTGCATTTAATACAGAACTACCAGCCATGTTCTAACAGCGCCGATCGATCGCCTGTTGTTTGGTGTGCCTCTATCGGTTGTCCGCATCAGGGTGTTTCGCGGAACTGTTTCATTTTGAAACTGTTTCGATTAGGAAACAGAGTGAAACTGTTGTGCTCTTTTAGTGCCACCACTACAGTCCATTAAAACAAATATGCGTTTCCTGTTGTAGCATTTCATTTAAATCGAATTATTGAATATTTTTAGACACGTTGATTGTGCTGCTGTTGGTACACTTTTCTTGTTCAACAGAGATTTTTAAGGAGATGAATTATCTAGACTAAATACAATCAGGTATTGTGCAAATAAATAATCATTGTCAACATTTGGGCAATACTAAATGTTCTCTCATATATATCAATATTATCATTCAGTAATTCTATTTTTATGGAATGATTTCAGTTCTAAATTCTTTTAAATGGTTATAACATTAATGGGACCTCTTCTCATAAAATATCTCTCCCTGTTACGTGGGATCCTAATTGTGAAGTCAAAATAGCGGTAGGCTAATAGAAAAAGTAAGCCAAGTTATATATATTTCTTATTAAATGGTTAATGCATATTCTTTATATGATTCCTATTTTTACTAAAACGTCACACGCTATCGCAAAACCCAGACCACGCCCAATGACTACAACAAAAACTTGGCATTCTCCTTCCTAATTACATACATATATGCGTCACATATACGTTACTCCTCCCCAGTATATCCTTTCTAGCTTTCAAAATATTAGGTTTCTTATAAGAATTTGTTTGGAAGGTCACATTTGCTGAGAAAACCTAGTAAAGAATAAAAAATGATGATAGACTTAGTTTTGGAATTGGTTAGAAGATTTGAGGGAAGGCCAAACAATGCGTTAGAACAGTTATAGGGAGTGTTCGTCAGCGAAAAACCTATGATGATGACTTCTCTTGAGTTAAACGACAAATTCAATTTAAATTCTCATAATTGGGCCTCCAAGTCGTTCCGAAACTGCTTGAACCAAAAGGGGGCTTTTGTCAAAATTAATTTAAAGTTAGATAACATTTCTAGAAGAATAAGTCAGTGAGTTTAATTTATTCTTGCAAATCACTTTTCGCACCACATCCTAGTTGAAATGCAATTAGAAAAGATAAGGTAAAAGCCTTTTAATTGAGTTGGTCTTCTCTACAGTATTTTGTACTAACCCTTTTCCAATTCCGCCTATCACTTTAAACTTATCTAAATCTGGACGTGACCTGGGTGTAATTAAATCGGAACCACAGTATCCAAACATTCACGAGTCTCACTCAACATCTCACGTATGTCCATTGGAAAATTGGATCCCATGAGAAATGAGGAAGAAGTTTATTCAGTATTCCAGTGGGACACATCATAAGATCTCTCCATAATCTTCATTAGTAACGCCATGGTGTGGTGAATATGGTTAAAAAAACTATTTGATCAAATACCCCTTATTCTTCTTTGAAGAGTCCTTGAAATTAGGATAAACAACGCTGTCCTCGATTGCGGTTTAATTAGAACAGGGTGACTATATCATTACCAAATACTGCATTCAAGGTATTTTTCAAACTTATTTTTAAAAAGTTTAGTATTTTTCTTGCAATATGCATACTATTTGTAACGGTGCACCTTTTTTGCTTCGTTATGAATTATGAATCTTTAACATCAGGACCACAAGATATTCCTTATGATCTAAAAATCTCCTACCTAATTTCTGTTACTGACTTTGTTACATTTTCTAAGCTTAAAATATTTCAGAATTATTTCATAACTTCCAAACTTCTGTGGCATTTAATGAACCCACTATTTTACAATTGTTTTTCTTTCTAATATTTCTAACTTGTCTAAATTAAATTTCATGCTAGACAATTGCAATTGAGGAATTCTGGTTTCACTACCTACTGTATGATACCATATTTTAGCGTTCTTTGATGCGCTGTTCTTCTTAATAAAGATCCTTATTTGTTATTGTAAAAGTTATTTTTATGCCATAAGGTATTTCCATTTTAAGTATTCTTTCCTCTTTTTGTAGAACTTTCCTAACTATTTTCATGAATTTTTCTATACAGGTACTCAAATTTTAAACATGTTCTATCAGATCTTTTCTGTTAACCAATTTGATGTATATTTGATGCACATGATAAATGTTTTTATTTTATCCTAGGAGATTCGTAAGCCTATTATAGTGGCTATATGTTTTAAGATATTAACTTTCATTTCTCAAGTTGTCAGATTTAAGGAAGTCATTTGCGAGTATGAAGGTATTCATCCCTGCTGGCTTTCCATACGCATGCTGAGCCAATGGAGACTACAACGATTCCTAGACCTCCTACGGATCTTGGAAAATAAGCCAAAGCTTCGTGTTTCATTCCCCAGTCCTAGCCGATTTAATTCGTGCCAATTGTATCTTATCCGCCAATTCCTGGCAGTTCATTTCAATTCACTTATACTTTCTTGTTGACATTCTAGCTGATAGTGTGTGCTCATTTACATTTTCAATTCCAAAATATTACTTTTTTTCCAAGACACAGATTAAGACCGTGGAGGTAAGCTATCACCTTGCCTCAGCCCTATATTTATTGTGATGGGTTATTTATTTCGCCCCAATGAACTTGAAATTAATTTTAGTTTTTTGTTGCTTTTGCCTTACTTTGCTCTGCTTCATTCTGGTTGGAAAGTAAGTTAACGTGGTATTCTCAAGTCGGAGCTCTTTCTAAAAGAAATAATATGTAGGAAGAGATTTCAAATTTTAAACGGAACACCCGTGTATTCCTTCAATCGACTTCGTTTAAAGGTAGCTAAGTACCAGTGGCGGATGAATGGTGGGGGGCGTAGGGGAGTGGGGCCCCTGTTATTCCTGTTACAGTAGGAAAATGGTGTTCATAAGGTTTACCATACCCCCCAGGCACTCGGAAAATAGCAGTCCGTCCCCTCAAAGCAACGACCTTAATCCACCACTGCTAAGTATTGCCCCAAGGGGCGGAGTATTATCCCAACGCCGCGTATCACTTCAGGTTTAAGCACTGTCAATTCTTAAATGCATTTTATTGATATTGAGTTATATACCAGGTTTTTTGGTGCATATTATCGACGAAATTCACTGTTAAATCTCCGACACTATCTTAAGCATGAAACGCCAGTGCCTAACCCTATGTACGCTGAATTAATGAATAGTAGTATCCTGCCTGAATCTATGTTTATAGTTTTTGACCCAAGATTAATAGAGGATTGATGCAGAAGTTCGTTGCGTGGTTTTGCTTTGTGAACTTGGATTAACGACTACAATGCCAAACAAGAAGATTCCTCACACATGGAATCGAGAAACTACCCCATCGTTGAAGGAAAATTTATTACTGATTGAGTTCTGTATGTTATTTGTTTAAAATAATAACAATTACCACCACTAAAAATGTTGCAAACGTATGCGTCGAGATATATAGCTGTATTGTATTCTATGCCGAATATCATTATTTGCATAATGGGATCATCGAGGTATTCTGTTGAAATAAATTCAAGTACCTGGTTACCGAGCGTTGCTCGACGTTTATTTGATGTGCTATGGACTTTTATGCTCCTATTCTGCTACTTATTGTCTATTTTAATTATATTTGGCATTCACATTGTTCGATTAAAGGTTTTAATAAAAAAAAATTATAAAGCATTACGGATATTTTTTAATATAGTAGTGATGACTATTAGGTAGTATAAAGCTAACTCAAAAACACCACCAACACAAAAATTTTCTTCTAACGAAATTCTGAAATCATCAATAAGTTTAATATTTACATTGTTTTCACTATTCCTAATGTTCATTAAAAGATTATTGTTGTTATTAGATTAAAAATTATTCAATATTTCTTTCCATACAACGTTTCTCGTGTGTCGAAGTTGTTGAGTCAGGACGCTCCTGGGAAAATTTTTGCAAGGTTGATCCATCTTCAAAAGTTGCACGAGTTGCTTCCGCAAATTTTGGTTTACATGTCTTTGTGATAAAGAAGTCTGATGATTCAAGTCGACAGACAAAGGCCATAGCTTCTTCAAAATGTTCAATGTAAAAACGTGTAGATCCAGGAATCAAAGAAGGCAAAATAATCCTTTCACCAAAAACAGCATTCTTTTTTCAGTCAATTCACTCAAAAATTGAATCGCTCTTGCACAGTTTTCTGCAAGTATTTTTTTAATGTGCTTTAATGCGTTGGATACTGTCATGTTCCACTCCTTTATAAGTATCAACCAGATATTGCTGAAAATGCCGACCACCGAAATGCAAAGCATTGAACTTCAAAAGACGGAGATCAGGGTTTCTTAGGTTGATGTCTGAAGGAACATATTTGGCAATTTGAGGTCTAAATGCTAATCGGTACTGAGTTCAAATCTAGTCAAATTTTGATGAATGGTATTAGGTGTTCTTAAAGGAATATTAATACAGAGCATCCAAAATTACAAAATTTGGGTAAAATAGTGGATTAGTAAAGGGCCAAACACAACTGGCAATATTGTTCATGGTAACTAAAGATTTCCCACGTTTACGAATAATTAACTCATTATCTGGAAAGCTTTGGTGAGCGTTGAGGGTGACAATGGCACAAAAGTCATTCTGAAGGGGGATGTTAATCCTTCTGTGATAAAAGGCATCAGGTAACACAAATAGCAGCTTAACATAAGATGGCTGTACACCTTCTGCAGCAGCGCGTCTATTAGCTTCTTCTTCTACTTCCCGCATTATCATGAATACAAGAGCAAACGGATTTTCAGATCTCAAATATATTCCAGGAGACTAATAAGATTCTCCCTGATACCATGATTAATGGCATTGTTTATGCGTGCACTTAGAGCATCCTGATTATCCAAATGTATATTTGTCTATATTGAAGCCGTTCAAATTATCCATAATCATTTTGAGTAGGGTGAGCTGCTAGGTTAAGTTTGTGATAAACTTGACCGCTAACAATTTAACTATAAACTCCTCGACCCTTGACTGTTCGATCGTCTTCTACAGTGAATGAAGTCATTGCAAAACATACATTCAAATTTCGAATACTTTCATAGAATTCATCAGAAAATGGATGACATCGAAGAAACGATCGCGCTAACTCGTTCGAAAATTCTGGATGTGATAGATCTATCCTACCATGCAAGCACCAGTTCCCATACGAATCTCAAAGAATTCGATTTGACATGTTCTTCGGGAAAATGCAATGCTCCATAGTGAATACAAGCTACACTAAAAGGTTGCAAACTATGGTAAGAAATATCAGCCGTTGTAGCTGCCTTGTAGGAACTTATGCGGTTTCTATTATGTTTGTTGTCGTCTTGAATTTATCCGTCATTCTTCTTCCAGTCATTGATGATGATCATCATCAAACTCTTCTGTACGCCTCTGAGCCGCTCGTTCACGCATGTGTTGAAGTAGCTAATTTTTTTGTGAGTCTGATTCTTCTGTTCTTTGGTTATTTTGTCGTTGCCTTATCTTTTATAAACGTAATTCCCTTTTTTCAATTGATTCTCCACTTCTCTGGATTCGAGCAAAATCACGTATCATTTCTAAATACTCTAGACAATCATCGGAAGGCTCATATTCTTGCCTCGTTCTTTTCTGATCGTTCCTCTCTTGAGAGTAAGAATCATTTAGCTCAGTCATCATTTCAAATAACTTATTTTAACATGTATTTTCTGCCACCCGGCTTGGTCTTGCTGACGTCAGAACATTTTCTTCATTTTTAGGAATTAAACTATTTTAGGTACCAATTGTTGAGTTATCAACTTGTTCTATTTACTCCGGAATAATATTCTTTGAGGTATTGGACATTGGGCCATCACCTTGTGCCATTTGCTCCTGCTTTCCGGTTGTTCTGTAGATAGGATCAATATTATACAGACCCTTGAGGACTCACGTAAACATTTTCAAAATTACGCGATCAATACCATTTACTCTGTAGCAGCCATTAACCACAATGGAAAGGTTGGGTTGAAATATATTCCAGCTTAAATTTCAAAGTACATCTGTAAAAGAAATTTTTTTTAAAGAGGCGTACATGTCTCAGGCATGAATTTTCATTCCATGCCTATGCTGCGGTTTTCAAGTAAACAAAATATTCAATTGTTGAAGAAGTGAAAACATTTGAGATTTTCGAGCTAAAAACTAAAATTACAGGAAAATGAGATGGGTATACGGAAATTGAATGCAATAATTAAAGAATGTGTTCTTTCATTTATCTGATAGTAACATTTTAAATTTGTATCAGGAGTGTAAGCAATTAAACAAAACAAACTAAGAAACCTCTGTTTACCAAAAATGGAGTAGCCTAGCCTTTTACATGTTAAAAATGCAATTGTGCGTCACAGCTGGTGACTTACTGTTTTATTATATATATATATATATACTTCTAAAGCTGAGGAACTTCTAAAGAGGCACTTTTAAAGCTGAGGAAGAACCAACCGGTTCGATACGTTCCCGAAAGAACAAATTCTTTGTGTCTCTTTCTCCTACCTCCTGTATGTTTTATATATGGGTCAATCCACGCCACTTCAGACCCTTGACCTCTCAGATTTTGATGAAAATTGGTGAAATTGTTTGCCTCACCAAATAAAAAATATAATTTAAAGCGTTTTGCGAAAATCAAAAAACAGATGAATAACGGACATTTTACAAAATGTCTGTTTTCGATGTCACGAAATATTCGTTATCATATATCACGGGGAAGAAACTAGGTTAAAAAGCACTTGATGGCTCATTTCCAATTAAAATTCTTTGAACAATTTTAAAATGGCGTAAAAATAGCGATAAAATGATAATTTGTTTAAATAATTCAATGTTAAACAATTAAAAGTTTAAACTTTTGAATTTCTTCACATTTAATTTTTCTTATTTTTTCAACTATGGTACCTTGTAATATTATGAATGTTTTATAAAAATTTTGAGAGGGTGTTTTTCCATTTAAGAGAGAAAAACATTTTTTAATTTTCCCCTATAACGACCATGTAAACTTACGAAGATAACTCCACATATGCCTAGTTTTTATCACTTATCTATCAAATTCATACTTCCCCGAGACAGAAAAATGGCAGATGAACTTAGATTAAAAATATATATGGCTAAAATTTGACACAAAAAATTTCTTAAGGTATTTATTTAACAAAAAATGGAACATTTTTGTCCAGTGAAAAACGATCTCGTAACCGATGACTTCAAGTTACACAGACTTGAATGAACAAATTGAATTTACAGGTTTGTCTACATTGTCATTATTATCTGTCAGAAATTAGGAATAAAAAGCCGTACATCCTAAGCTTTGCTGATTTCATGTAATTTAATTCTTTCATAATTAATTTTACCCTAAATGCAAAAATTCATTACTTTGCTTTGGACACCGCTTCTAATTTCTGCCCGTGGCTCATACAAGTAGCCTGAAATATTAGGGAAGACATTCAGCCAATAGAAGAAAGTTTATCCCACGTGATTATATGGCATTATTAATACAACTCTTCCTCGTCTGAATTCTAACTGGTTCCTCGACATACCTTCTACGGGGATGGGTATTAGTTGTTCCCCTCATTCGCATCAAACGCTCTTCGGAACCTGATGATTGTGTCTTTGAAATGAGGAATCCTACACCAGGTGGTATTGCTGCGTAGTACGAACGGATTTCCTTGACAGCAGGAGCTTGTCGATACCTTCTTGTTGTATGTTTTTTATTATCCTCCACTTCCACATTAGGCACGTATGCGAAACTCGTCCCGTCACTCGTCACTTGGGCCTTTCCCATGGGAGGTGGCAAAGAAATGCCACTCCGCTGCAACTTTAAAATATTTTTCGTAATGGACTAGGTTAAGGAGACTATATATATTTTTATATTGTGCTGTGGATCCATCAGAAAAATATATAACTTTTTTCAAATTTGCTACAGTGACTCTTAGAAATTTAACTAGTGAATGCTGGAAACAATGCACAGTCGCAGTAACATGAGCAGTTCATTCAGATATGACAACAAGCTTCAGAGGGCTTACTTCCTTTCCTTCAACTAGGCGATAGTTGCAGGCAAATGGGTGTAATCTAGATTGCCTATTGTTCCAATGCACCCCTTGCACGCTCTCCTGAATTACAATTGAATTATTTTTTCAGAAATCAGCAACAACTATCGCTTCCCTCACTGCTAATTTTTCCCTGTATATTGAAAACATTCAGCCTGCTGTTTCGCCACGTGATCATGCCTCACCAAATTCGGGATTTTCTCCACGAAAAAGTCATTAAATTCATCTGAGGTCTTCCTAACCGTTTTCATTGTTAATGAGACAACTTTCACCCATTGCTGGTAAGATAAGTTTTTCATGAAATTTGAATCAAGCACACTCCCTGACACTCCTTTCAGTTTCGTAATTTGCGGGCATTTGCTGCAACTACCAAAGTAACGTATCTTCCCAGGAATCTCACATACATCCATCAGTAGACAATCTCTGTAATAAAAACTGTTTCTCCATTTTCACCATAGAGTTGGCCGAGCTTAGCACCTTCGAACATGAGTTTTGTGTTTAGATGAATAAGGCACACGCAAACTGTGCATACCTGAAGCTCCAGCAAGGACACACTCTGTAGGTCTAAATGAGCAAACTTGGAAAATCTTCTTTTGGAAATCTCTCTTTGAACAGGGTGAATGACTACTTCAGGTTTCCTAAAACTAATCTCTTTTGTTTCAAAATACGCTGGAATCCTTCTTTTACACTTTTGTCCTACACTCGTGATCAGATAATCTATCCTCGGATCCTATCCCACCATATTGATGGTGCACTCCTGAAGGCCTAAGTTATCTAACGCCTCGTTGTGATGCACGGAAGAAGTGGATGTTTTCTTGTTTTCATTATCAGGGTCATGCTCTTTCGGTAGAGTCTCATTCGTACTTACTTCATTATAGACGGCCTTCCTATAAGATATGCACAGTTTTTTACCCTGTATTATCCCAGGAATACTTATAATTTTACACATCTCGTGAAGTTCGAAAGAAATAGTTTTCAGCTGTTTTCAGACGGATGCTTTCTGAATCGTGAAAGGGTCAGAGCATTTAGTTAGCTGAGCCGGATATCTTAATAGGTTCTCTATTTCGTGTTCTTGACACAAAACACTCACTTTAAATCCATTTCTCAGTCGTAGTAAGTGCAAGCCCCGGCGTGAAAACTCCCTATTCATTTTTATAACGACGGAGCGTGAACACGGTGTTTTTAAAACTTTTCCTAGTGAGCCTCCATTGCGACCCATTTCACGCCACAAAATACAACACAATTCGTAATAACACTTCACCATATATCAAAACACAGATATAATGGCAAGGACCATGACCAAAGAGAGGTCAGCAAAACTCAAGACTAAAAGGTAGAGGAATAGTTGTGGGAAGCAATCGCCCGTACAGACGGTGCCCCACGCCACACAGTGTTTACAATTTTTGTTTTTAATTTGTATTCACATATTTTAAACCCGTTTCATACAATGTGTATATTAAGTATGTAATATCATTGAACCATCGAACGCCCGCTTAAGAAGTTCCAGGAAATAATAACTGAGAAGTCAGTATGACCTGAAGTCATCGGTTACGAGATCGTTTTTCACTGGACGAAATTGTTCCATTTTTTGTTAAATAAATACCTTAAGAAATTTTTTGTGTCAAATTTTAGCCATATATATTTTTAATCTAAGTTCATCTACCATTTTTCTGTCTCGGGGAAGTATGAATTTGATAGATAAGTGATAAAAACTAGGCATATGTGGAGTTATCTTCGTAAGTTTACATGGTCGTTATAGGGGAAAATTAAAAAATGTTTTTCTCTCTTAAATGGAAAAACACCCTCTCAAAATTTTTATAAAACATTCATAATATTACAAGGTACCATAGTTGAAAAAATAAGAAAAATTAAATGTGAAGAAATTCAAAAGTTTAAACTTTTAATTGTTTAACATTGAATTATTTAAACAAATTATCATTTTATCGCTATATTTACGCCATTTTAAAATTGTTCAAAGAATTTTAATTGGAAATGAGCCATCAAGTGCTTTTTAACCTAGTTTCTTCCCCGTGATATATGATAACGAATATTTCGTGACATCGAAAACAGACATTTTGTAAAATGTCCGTTATTCATCTGTTTTTTGATTTTCGCAAAACGCTTTAAATTATATTTTTTATTTGGTGAGGCAAACAATTTCACCAATTTTCATCAAAATCTGAGAGGTCAAGGGTCAACTCCTGTCTGAAGTGGCGTGGAATAACCCATATATATATATATAACGTAAAATAGTACGGAACTGGTAACACATTCTTCTGTGGAACTTCAAATAGTATTACCTAATTAAAAATATTTAATTAAACAATACATAATTTATTAATTGTAGTTTTGTTTATGCCCTTTAACTTGTTTCAATGACATCAAATTTTTTATTAACCATAATAACACGATAAAATAGGAGAAAATTATATTCATTTAACACTTATTTTCATTACTTCATATCATCATTACTGAATCGGTTAATCATTATGTTTAGAATGAAATTAAATCTACTCCTAAAACTAGAAAGCAGGTAGGAATAATTACATGTATGTAACACCAGTAATAAAGGGATGCTGGAGTAACACAGAATAAATGATAAAAGCCAGGTTAGGAGCTTCAGTATCCTAGATGTTAAACTAGTAATTAAAATTTAAGCCTCTACTTTCCCTGAGAGGTATCGGCATGATGGGTGCCTATGTATGTATTCATTTTTACAGTATAGCCGCATGTAGCAGTTTACTGCAAGGCCGAGCGTAACCGGATGCGGTGAGGAAGTTATACAGCCCACAATCAGTGACGCGAATCTGGTTTACGACGCAGTGACAGCACGTTTGAATTCTCTCACACAAATAAGGGTATTTGAATGCGAGGTCCTCCAGGAGCAGATGCTCCTCCACGCAGCCTCGGCCCGGTTGGAAGGATATCGCGGCGAGGACTCACGGGCACCCAGCATTGTTTTTGGGCGAGATAGCGTCCACCATATGAGCAGGGTGCGCGAGAAAGCAAAGGATGCCGCTGATAAAATTAATGTGAAGGCGGAATGTTATCAAAAGTGACCTGGTGAAGTAGCTCGCTTCGCTCGAAAATTCCAAGCGAGGAAGTTTGGAACTTTCTTTTGATGTGCCACTTATATTTTCCGGCTGTTGCGTTGATTCTGAATTAAAGGACGAAAAGAATTTCTGGTTCGTAATATCAGCTATTTTCAACATTCAATTAAATGTGTGCCTGTCATACATCGTTAATTTGGACGGCAACATTTTTTTCTTTTCCTCTACCTTTCGGTATAAATCTGCCCAATGCAATAGGGAGATGAGTAACGAGCCTGCTGGGTAGTTCCAAAGTCACCTGACTTGGATCCCTCCTCCGACTTGGAGGTATGTGTCTGTCTTACGATTATTAATTCTTATCAATTGATAGGAGCAACTGGCCATTGTGGACAATTTTAAGACATCTCGTTATTAGCATTATCGCTTGTTTCAAAAGCACTACTATTACCTTTTATCTTACTACTATTTTACTCCCTCGGAGGCAGTGTTTTTTTAGAAATGGAAATAATGGTGAAAAATGGACCTTTTGTTTATATTATTGTCTATCGTACAGCTTAGGAACTCCAAAAATATTTGGGCTTAATATATCATTTTCTCTGATATCCATACCCAAAACCCATTTAACCGATTTCTGAAAATCACCATCATTCGTATTACATTCGTAATCTACCTATTCGAATGCATTAGGCCCATTTTCAGGATGTCATTCATATCCTTTTCCATTTCTTTCTCTCCTTACTCATGGATATTTCTAGAAGCATTGCACTCCTCTGGAAGCTGTTTTCATCGCACTCCTCCTGACCTATTTCGACGCTTAAATGTCTGGCGCATAAAAACTTTTTCTTCTTCTATTCTTAGTCCCTTTTCAGGTTCGTGGTTGAAAAGCGACGGCTTTCTCACTTCAGTCTCTTTATCGTTTGATTATTTGCTTTTGTCTCCCCGCTCCGTGTAAAACCATTTCCATCCATTTGCTGTTACTATTTGAGGAAAGAAAACATTACGTATCGGGAACGAGGGCAGGCCATCTACTTTATTCTCGCCTAGACTGCACTCCGTGCTTTTTTCCTTAAAGCATCGACGTGCTTGAAGATGTTCTCGCTCTTCTCTTCATACCTCCATGAGTTTTTTTTACCTTAAAAAAAGTCATTTGGAAATATTTTTTCGAAAGCTTAGCGAAAAAAAGGTAGGTATCATTGAATTGAAGACCGTTTTTGAAACAATATGCTCCTCGGAAAACTGTTGGTGGGTGAATTAAATTTCAGAAACTCACATTTTTTGTAATATCATTCTTCGCAGTTGACCCAGAAAGTAGACCGATGTACTTAAGTTACAGTTGGCTTATTCTTGGCTCAGTGAATTAAACATATTCTCTTATGATTCTGCAAGGATCAGTTATTTTTTTGTCCTTAGTGAATTTTTGTAACTTTTCAATTCTAAATTGAGAAATCGACTCTGTTGCTAATCAATAGCATTGCAGCGATTCGAGCGAAACTGACCTGAATAATGGATCGAAAGGTACAAATTCAAAATCTTGAAGAACAAGGTATTCGATAGTCTTAGATTCGGATTTATATCCTATAAACGATCGGTTTTGGAAAAAAATAATTATTGCAACCAGTCAACCAGCAAGTACTAATCTCTATCGCTGCTTTTTACTTACCGTTATTTAATGTATAATCGGTTCACAATAGAAATCATATTTCTGAGTAAGATTAAATATAGTTTATTTACAGATAGATTTGCGAGTAAGGCCAAAAAATATAAATTGTTTTTCACGGAAAGGATTCAATTTTTTAAATATATGAGACCTATGGCATGTATTTTGGAACAATTAGCCGATTTAATTGTTGTCATCAATTTGAAAGCTCATTTATATCTTTGTTATCACTGTAATCCATCTTAAAGCATTTATTTAAATGCCTCTGTACATCATACGCTTGGGAACTCTATGTCTTCGTACAATAATAAAATCGATTTTAGATTTTCGCGGCGATACTGTGTACGGAAATTTCTCGGGCTTCCCAGCGGATCTCTGGGTCAATTATCGCAGACACTTTTAATACTATAGTTTTTTTAAAGCCAGTTTTATGATGCCTGATTAATACTTCTGTGGTATGGTACCCGATGTGTTGACACTCATTCTGGTGCATTAAATACAAACTCATGATTAGCACTAAATTAATGTGATGCTACAACTAATGGTTACGTTGAACCAATTATATGAAAACAGTCTCCAGAAAACTTCCTCCCGGAGCGGTAATTGATCCATAGTTTCTAGGATTACCAGGTTTCCTAAAGCCTGTTTCACACTATACAAGGGGTGTTGTACAAAGAATCATGAATAACTGTTCTTTAACTTTTACATATCATTCAAGACGACCTTTCTTGGATAATTGTTCAATCATACTTGAGCCGTCTTGAATGGCCTTACACAGCAACACAATAAGGTCTTATGACTTGGGACTACCATTCTAGAAATTCAGAACAATACATCGTTCTCTTATCTCTGTTGATGAGAAATGAATCGCTGATTTAGCCGACCTGTAAATTCAGCCTGGTCAAAATTGTTTTTGAAAGGAGTTTAATCCCTCCCTCCCTCGGAAATCCAACGCAAACCTGATATTTTCTCAATTCGGCTTGGTGTAATAAAACCTGGAAGTAGTAAAACCAGTTATGTTTGCTTTAAAATAAGTTAAATGAATGTCATCAGGAGCGTCCCGATTGGCTTATGAATAATCTCCATTTCTAGAAATTAAATACTTTGAATGTATATAACTGTTAAATTTTACTTTAACGTCACGTCTTTTTAGCATCACAAGAATTTAAAACAAACTTCGATCATCTATCATTCCTCGATATCAAAAGAGATAATCTAATGCATCAGCAACATATACCCATGTGAACCGTTTAAATCACTGTCACTTAATTTTTCTGATGTCCTTTCTTCGAGGATTGGTGAGGGAGATCTTGCCGCCCAATTAAATTCATGGTTTATCATCCTTCAGTTCTTGCGATTTAAACATGAACAATAGATTATATATACCGAAGCCTCAGGTATATATGACAATTTTTCCTTAAGAATGCATTATCTTCGCATATGTACCTATAATAGTTACATATATACATACGAAATATTTCTTTCAGTTACTCAACGACTCAGTGGCAATTATAAGACATTCACTTGAAAATTGCAGTGTTCATTTGCCGGTGTATAGCTCTGTTCTGCTGATATTAAAATGCTTCAAATATATACCGCTAAATGATGTAATTAATTGACATACTGAGAAATGAGCCCAACGTTTGTAGCCGAGTACTTTTCTCCTGTATTTGAATTGAAAAATTCTACGTTTACCAAAGGAGGCCCCAATGAACTTTTGCATCAAAAGTGAGTTACAATTATTTGGTTACCTTTGGTTAGTTGGGTATGGTTACAGTTATTTTTCCTTCACAGGGAGTGTTTTCATTTCTCTACATGGCTCCAATTTCTGTAATTTTAAATTTATTCTGGAATATCGTGAGACGTTTAGAAGGAATGTTCAACTAAAAGACTTTCTTTGTGTTTGGTATGGGTACAATACATTTTGCAGAGTGGTAAGAGGAGTTTGAAATATGAGAGTGAAATGAGGGCTTGGAAAAAGATGAATCTGCAACGTTGAGGCCATTTTCGGTCGTATACTTAGATGATACGCGGCTTCACAATTTAACTAATCAATGTCTTTTACAAAGCAGCCCTCATTCATCCAAAGTTGTCTTGCTGGTACAGCTCTTTGAGTATCTCATTGGTTTTGAAATGCCAGCATCCGTTTTTGCAGATGTTATCGTAGCAGTTTACTTTTGAAAACATTTTATTAATTGTGATTGATGCTGCAATGATACTTTTTCTATGGCATTCTATCACGTAACTTCGTGACAAATATTACGAAAAAAAATATTCCTTGACTATAATTGCTTTTAAAAACGCAGGAAAAATGAGGCATAAAACTTTTGAACCACCTGTACTTGGCAATTTTGATCTTTTATAACCACATCTAAAGAAGATAAATCTATAAGAAAACATGAATATAGAATACGCGTATATGCATTAATTTCTAAAACCTGATCGTAGCAACTCAGTTGGATCAGAGTATATATTGTACAAAAAATTATGGGTTTAGGGTAAAAATTATGGGTAAAATTGATTAAAAAAATGACGCCAAAAATTAAAAATATGCCCAAAGCCGAATATGCATATATGTTTGGAAATGTTCTTTTTACGCACCATGTCAACGAATTTTTTTGATACAGAGTTTGTCAATGCCGAAAATAATACAATGTTTTCGGCTCAAAAGCTCCGGTAAAAAGGTTTGCGAACAAATAAATATGCAAGCGTATTTTATGCATTAAAATATTTCTTTCAGTGTTTGTACTTCTACTGTTTGGAATATATTTTCAACTTCAACTTTTTGGAAATAGAAACTCGGGTCACAATATCGACAGCTAAATTAAGAAATGAACGTGTTTAAGAAAAACTTATATGCGTCGAGCTTCAATTAAGTGGTATAGAACTCCTCAAGAATACGTGAATAGCAAGTCCTTAAGAGCCAGGAAAGTTCTCATGATAAATTCTCTTTGGTTGCATCGCTTTGCACTCCTAGAAATGCACTCTCCGCCTTAGTTCCTTGGCTGGGTTTTCTCCACAATTACTTCCTCTTCACCTTCTTGTATGGTTAATTATTATTTTTATTTTAACCTCAATTGATTCCTCAAAGGCTCCATTATAATATTTTTAATTCCTCATATAATGCGTAGGTATACAACTTTATACATTAGCCGGCTTTACTTCACTTTATTTCTTTTCTATAACCTATTTCTTCTTTAAACTATTCTCTTAGAATCCTCTTCACACACTTTACTCTCTGCTGTTTTTTACCAGTATATCTTTGTATTTTGCTAATGACGTTTATGGAATAAAGTGATGTTATTCTTAATGGCTTTTGAGAAAACTTGATCCTTTTTTGTGTATTATACACGATCATAGCTTGTTTCAATATACTTAATGATGTATTCATTTCCTTCATGAAACGTCATGCAGATCCTAAAGAAGTACATATTCTTGTGCGATTCGTGTTTATGTTGTATATTGATGACAACACTTTCTCTTTCTTTATTTATTGTTGTAACATGTATTTTCACATAATATGTGTTTGTCTAGAGTTTTGCAGTTAGACTCTAACATTAATTAAAAAAATGGCGGAACTAATCGAGCCATTGACATTCACATAAAATCTTGCTCTATACTGGTGTAGTATTCTTAGTTATGCCTAAATCTCTCCTTTATATCGAGTATAGTCCTTTTATTTCTTTTCTTGCAAAGTTTAATCTCAATGCTCTGATAAGAAAGTGTATATTTATTTTTTATTTCGTTTAACCCTTTAAAGATATTTATTTATTTGAATGTATAATTGCTGTGACAGTTTGGCATGGTTAAACTTTAGACTGAACCTTTCATTATTATCATACTTCTACTTATTTTCAGATATTTGGCGTTCACCGATGTCTAGGGACCATTCATCATCAGCGTGTACATGGTGAAATGGGACTTAAAAATTTTTGCGATCGCTGGAATCGAATCAGGAGTTCCTGAGTTGGAAGAAAAAAGTTCCCAGGCCTCGGCAGCTGATTTACCAGCATTCCTTATATGCTCACTAATGATAATAAGTGAACTTTCTCACATCACAGGTAGGTTTAAATGTTTCTTATTTCACATTTTAAGACATAATTGAGTCATTTTATCTTAAACAGTTGATAATTACTGTCTTTTTGCTACATGTTATATTCTCTGTTCTAATATATGATCGATCTCAGTATCGCCTGTTTCAATTTATATCAAATCATCAAGGATCTTATATTTTTAATTTTGTTAGCCTTTATCTAATACTCCAAGTTTAGGCGTAGTGAAGTCTTTTAACAACCAATAAGACTTCAGATGTTTCTCAGTAATGCTTTTCTCTCCTGAACACTACTCTATCACTGTTCTAAAAACGTGGAGAATGTAGTATGTAGTAGTAGTGGGCAATGAACTTTCTTCGTGGGAACACTTTTTGAAGAGCCTGTCGATCAAGATGAAGGCAGTTGCTCCGTAAGGTTTCGCCGATACTAAAAGTTATACGAATTTCCTTCTTTAATTAACCATAATTTTAGATAAAAAATACTTATGTCTATGTATATTGTCTTTGTCATTATATATCATTAACAGTTTTTGAAAGCTCTTCGCTCAACGAAGGGATTCAGTTTACGAGAAAAGCAATTATAAGGTAAAATTCCAACGAATTGCTTCCTGATATCTATCCTAATTGATCAGCAGTTATTATTTGCTTGATTTTTGCATAATATGTGATATGGACTTAGGCCTTTGTATTTCTCCGTGGAGGAGCTAATTTTGACGAGATGGCGTTATGCGCATCAAGGTGTGAAAGGGGACATCAATGACACCCGTGGGTGGTGAGTTGCATCTCTGCCACCACGTTACCCCAATCAGCGCTGACGAAGATAAATGGGGCGTTAATGCTGACCGTCAGCTATTTCTGAGGCTGTCATTTGGAAGCGCCGCAGCGAAGTAAGGGACGCTTGTTCTTATCTGAATCCTTTATGGATCCACTATTGTCATCCCTGCTGTTAATTCATTGTTAAAATTGCCCCTGTTTTTTAGCATGGAATCGGTCCATTTAATTGATTAATAAATTCTATCGAATTTTTCTAACTTTAGATTGCTTTTTCAATTTCAACGAACGATGGTAACTCTTATCATAGCCCGCCTAAAATGGTCATACTAAGGATCAATCATTGTTAGAGTGTGGGGTATTCGGCTTGAAAAAGTACGTAATATTTTTAACAATTAATTTTTTAGTTACATCTTGACGTTACGTTATTGCAATCAATATTTATTGAATGATCTTTTGATTTAGAAAGAAATCTCCGCATCCTATCAGCATCATGCATAACTGAATTAATAAGCATTGTGGTTATCCATAATGGCCGTAGAATCTTGGTTGTAAATTTTTCATGGTTTCAATTTGTTTGAGTTCTACAGTTTTATTCATTAGATTGAGCTACGTTATTACTTTTTACATCAGAATTGTCGGAAAATAGGGTAAAAGTTAATGCTATTTGACATATAAATTGAAATTTCACTAGCGCACTGATGTGCTATATATGTATACTCTGGTGTTAACATATTTTGCACTCAATATAGATGCAACATAACGTGTGTGCCGAAGTATAGTGAGATAGCTTGCCTTATCACAGTAAGCATTTTAACTGTATTTATTTCTTTATTCAATTTTATCTGCGTCGACGAAGAATAAGGCAGTCTGTCGTAGAGTGCCCAGCGTTATTCCTTCTCACGGATAGGCATTCCCTCAAAGTTCATTTAAGTTCAGATTCCCTCATTCCCTCTTTTTAGCGAGTTATTTCAACCCTCCTCATGTTACGTGTCTTAATTCACACTCGATGTAGGATATAGGATAATATTGGGAGATTTCCTATCAATGTGTTGGAGTGTAGACCGGGACATATCAGCGCACTTCAGCGTACACGAACTACGATGATTGTAACGATGTACGCCAGCGAAACGTTTGGTAATCTTCCAGTAGGTAGCATTTAGTAGGCATAAACATAGCATTAACTGCCAAATTTTGTGTATATAATATCGTATCCGTTCAAATTCATGATTAAAAACGGAAGTTTATTAGCAAATGGCAAAAAAAAACGTTTGTCTCATCTTCTTTAAAAACCTTTTCTGAAAAAGCAACGATAGCGGGTGCGAATATTAAGTTCTTTTGCTGTTTAGCGCACATCAACTCGATATTTTTGAAGTGCGCTGCCTAATGCGCAGGGTGTGAAAAGAATGGAAAGGGCGCTGTTATGTTGCGAAGTGAGATGCGAACTAGAGCGAATGAATAGCACCCATTTTTATTCCAAAACCAACACCCTTATACTTCCTCTGCAGGAATAATGACCTTGTTTGTAAACAGGCCTCAGTGAGGATCATCAGGGCTGCTGGGGATCCTGGTGCTTGGTCAGATCTCAGTCTTGCCACGTTCACGCACCTATCCTTCTCAAGTTATGGCTACTAAACTTGTTATGCGTTCTCAGTAAAAGAAGCACTGAACTGCTATTCGCTGTTTCAGATACTATCTCTCTTTCTTTTTCGCATGTTTTCAGTGTGGTTATCAGTTTCTTTACTTGAGAAAATAAAGTTTCCGAGGAGCCTTGACGGCCGTTTTCACCTCATCCCATCAAATGGGGTGCTTTTCATTTTTCCTGCAATAGTATGCATGGTGGGAAACAAGAATCCCGGTGATTTTTTATACACATGTCAAGTAAGATACCTGGTATAATGAGGTTTAATTTCGCACATTTTGTCCTTAATTCCTTTAAATATTACAATGTTTCTACTCCTCTCTCTCTGTCGTTATTGCCTTTACCAGAAAGGCTAAGGTCAAGTAAAGGGATTTATTCCGCGTATTGCGCGTCCCTTGAAGGTTTCCAGTTGCCTTTATCACACCTCCGCCTTGTTGACGAGGTCGAGACCGAAAGAATGTTGGATCAAGGTCGCAGCGGCCCGCTTAATGGTAAATGAATCACAGGCCGAAGAATGAAAGAAAAGGAGGAACATGATCAGAATAAATTAACATGGACGTGATGTGCCCGGAGTAAATAATAAAATGAAAGAATGTGCGATTCTTGTCAAGTGCATGGATTTGTTTATTTGTTTCTGTAAGCGCGTGTGGGGGGCAATGATATGGAACCACAGAAAGGTTTCCTAGTGAAAGGGGCTTTTTACGCCTAGGAGATTTCTCATGAAGGCATTTCTAGAAAGACATTTCTTCTCTCTCGGTTACCAACAAAGGCTTGATGACAAGAAAGAAAGGATGGCTGTGTGGGGTTTGACATGTTTATATGTTGTCCTGGGATCTTAAGGAATGAAAAAGGAGAGTAAAAGAGACTAGAGAAAGGGGATATCTCTGTTCATCTCCCTTTTCCTTCTTAACTCCTGAGTGCATTACGACAAGCAAGAGAGAGAGAGAGGGATACGGTAAAAGATTGGTCTGTTTGATATTAAAGTGTATCGCCTGTGATGTGTAATATTCATGGGATGTTACAAGGAATTTTTAAGCCACCTGGATATACGATGCATCGCTTTACGACTTGAGATGAGGTGGTGGAGGCAAAAAATCTGCGGATAGCATTTATTACGTGAGACAAAGCCGGGAAAATATGACGAAAATAAGACGAATGTAACGTAAAAACGAGGTGCCACGCAGACGAAACTAGCGTTTAATCAGGCAAGTGGGGAGTGACTTATGATTATTCGTATACATACATAAGCTTACTTGCGAGCCACCGGAAGGGCTTGTGACGTACATTTTTTTTACTTTAATAATTCAACGTGTTTTGAATTGGTATTTTACATTTATTATTTTTAATATTATTTTTAATATTATTTGTTGAATAAACGTTCAATTTGCATCATTTGTCTCTGATCATAAATTCCGAGATGAGAGCATGTGTCTTAGCAATTATTATAAGTGTAATGCAGGCAAGAAGACCCTTCGTTAAAAAGAATTTGTTTAGATTTTTTAATTCAAAGATTTCGAATGTTTTTCATGCATATATTTTCAGTATTATGTTAATTGCCTTCGCTGTTTTTATTTCCTATTTTACGTGCGTACCCGTGACCCCATTACAATAACTTCCTCATGCATTTTACTCTCAAGATGAAGGATTTACAACCGACAACGGGGTTCTCATAAAATCTTAGGGGCTCCGCCCTATATTTTTATTGCCAGTATAAGTTATGTTACTGGATCTTCCTTGAAACAAAGGCGCCGTATTTTAACTTTAATGGTAATCCCTTACGTGACAGACTATCCCTGGTAACCCAAGAACGGTTTTGGTCTCAAAACCTGAGCACTCCCCGGATAACTTATACGGATAATGTAAGCGAAACAATTGCACTTTTCACGTTTGTTTTCATTGTTTCTCTTACATTATGAAGAACTTCCACGATATCTCGCCTGAATCTGTTGAATTTACTTATACGGATGTTCTTCGGATTTCTGATGACCCTTCTTTTTGCTTTCTACCCACTCTTAATTCATGAACGTCAAAGTATTTATTGATTTAGACTAGTATTCTTATAACAATTCCATGCCATTGTAAATGTTTAATTTTACTGATGGAAAGCAAATGTGTACACACAGTTGAAGATCTCTACAGACTATCCAAGAAAAAAATCTCTATTCGAGAACAGTTTTTATGAGTAGTTATTGTTCCATTTTATAATGTTATCACTACTGCATTAACCTCCCAAGGGTATATGACACGAAACGCATGGACAAGTTTTTTCTTGCCGTAGAACTTTCTTTGCTATTCTTCTTTGCCCTGTAGATATTCATAAATTGCTAATAGTAATTTATCAATGCGGGTTTTAATCTGTATCCCTGGATTTTCAATGGTATTTTGTTTAATTGCTACGCAAATGTGGTGGAATACGAAGAGAGGGTTAAAAATTCGTATTGCTACACATGTACACGCAGGAAAAAGAAAACCTGAAAGAATATATGTTCGACTTATATCATCCAGTTCTGCTTGTCGTGGCTGTTCAGTTCTGTTCTGCTTAATGTGGCTGGAGCGGTAGTCGTGGGTCATTGAGTGCACATTTAAATACATTTTCAATTAAACTAAAAAAATATTTTGGACCACAATTCACTAACGTGCATATTTCTATGCAGTCGTCATAAAGGTGGTAACAGAAATGATATAATAGGTAATTATATTTTAAAATTGTTCCCTTATTAATGCTGGATATGATTTGTTTTCGGCGTAGCATTCGAAATGTATACGAAATTATATTGAAATATATATATTTTTAATGTTGGACTCGGTGTGACATCTTGATATTTCATATCAACAATTATAATAAAGATAAATGTATTATTTTTGAGATTAGAAGAAGTTCTGTGCTTATGAAATCCAATTATTATGAAATATATGTCATGTGCCATGAGGTTACGTGTTAAAATAACATTTAATTGCCAAAAATCCAAATGGTTATAACGAAATTGTTCACGTTTAGGTATACATCTCACTAATGAGAACACTACAAAGTTTATTGCAAATCTGTCCATAACCATAAATTGCTCCAAACACCTGAAAGATTTGAATATCTTGTGGTGGCACTCATCAATAGTTTAGAAAGATTGGCAAGGTAGTATATGTAATGCCATCTGTAACTCTGAGTCTCTTCTTGGAATGTTTTGAATTATGATACACGCAAGTTAGTATGGTAATTTTTTTGCGGAACAGCAGATTTAATGTTGATGCTTTCCGTATCTTACTATGCCGCCAGTTTTTATAATTCTCAACATCGGAAGTTAAACTTCATGAACATTTCTGTATTCGCCAATTGCTAAAGTAGTTGTGATTTATTTCTGTATCAATTCTGTTTATTAGAGAAATAAAAAAACGAGAATTATGAACAGTTAAATTTACTGAGAAATTTCTTGGTCATGTAACGAACTTATTGGAGATATCTTAGAAGTAGCAAACATTATTCAAGGGATTACCTTTGAAAGTCGTCATTAGCGAAATAATCCTATGTAATTTAGTTAAAGGTCTAATATTTGTAAATAATGCTTTACATTTGTGAGAACATATGCGTTCTTTTGTCGAAACATTTTTCATATCGTTTTCAAAAATGAAATCCTCCCTATACTGCATTATTTTGTTGGAAAGTTTCATTACATACTTATAATAGATCTGTTGTGTTGTTGTGTATGTATTTGTTGTATTTATACTGTTACAGTTGTAACACGCCCCTCCGAGTCCGCGGCAAGCATCAGGTTTCATTGCCATCATAATGGCTGGAAACTCGAGAGGGGTTGGGCAGTGATAGCAGCCACGTCCGATGCCCATCGGATGAGTGGCTACGCTGCTATCGGGTCATGCGTACGCAGTAGACGGAGTGACCCCAGGATGACGGCCTTCTGCATGCGTGCAACTAGTGATTCCGCCTGTGCCACGCAGGATGGAATGCACTTGATGTTGTTTAGCAGCGAGCCCTTGACTCCACCGAGCACATATGATGAGGACCACTAGTTTCACAGGGTGTCCGGGGTACATCTGTCGAAGTTCGAAAAGCAGGTCTTGATATTTCGTCCGTTTTTCCACATCCTTAGCCTCTATGTTAGTTTCAGTCGGAGCCGAAAACTCGATGAAGAACATGAAGCATGTGAGGTGGTCGAGGAGAACAATATCAGGTTTGGTCGCCTCCAACCAAAGGAGAAGGAGTAATTCCACCAGATCGTGCATTTATCGTTCTCCACGACGGACTCAATATATCCAGGGACATAGGGCAGCACAGGCGTTTCGTCGATGCCATAATGGTGTCGAAGGTGAAAGTATAACACCCGCAGGGCCGCGTTGTGCCGAGATAAATACGCTGACCTGGCGTAATAACTACAGCCGTAGAGAATGTGACTCAAAGTCTCCGGCTGGGCTCGGCACGCCCTGTATCTCGTGTCTGCGACCTCCGCCTTGAATATAATGCGGCGGTACACAAGTGTGTTTATGACACCATCCTGGCACGTGAGGACAAAACCCTCGGTCTCGGACTTCAGACCGGTGGAGCGTAGGATAGAAAACGTCAGCTCCTTCGATAACCCATGCTTTTCGATAGAAACATCCATGCATGGGCTTATCGGTATGCGCCTTGAGCAAGGCCTTCTGCTCAGCTTTTTTAAATTTGAGTTTGAGGACGCCTGCCTTCTATGACAAGATGGTCGTGCCATTGTCGCTTCCGTCGGATGACGGGTGGAAGTCGAGACCGGTTTCATCCGCTGCCCTCTTTGCCGCCTGGAAGAGAAACGCCTCTGCTCCCGCACTCTCGTGCTCTCTCGCGAGATTGAGCAGGGGGTCCCGGCCTTTCAACACTCGCAATGGTGTACCCAGGACAACTCTGTTGTGAATACACTCCAGACTCAATAGTCCTCTACCACCTACGTTGCGAGGGAGTTACAATCTGGCGACGGAAGATTTCGGATGAAGACTTCTATAGAAGGTCATCATCTTCCTCGTTCTCCTATCGAGGTTCTGCAACTCCTTGACGTTCCACTTCATGCATCCGAAGGTATACAATAGTGTAGGAACCGCGAACATGTTCGTGGCAAGTACGTTGTTCTTGCCTGACAGCTCAGAACTCCAGATGTTCCTTAGAGCCTGCCTGTATTTTGCTGTGAGCCTTTCCTTCACTGCTGCAACCTCCTGCATTCGGCGTTGGGGGACGCCGAGGTATACATAGCTATCATCGTCCTCGAGGTGACGAATGACTCTGCCATCAACAAGTTGCACGTCTTTGATCTCCGAAAATCTCCCTCTCGCCAGGTGGATGGATGTACACTTGTCCAATCCGAACTCCATCCCTATAGCCTCACTGTATTTTAGTACGGTGCCAGGGCAGTGCGAAGGTCTTTCGCATTAGAAACTTTAAGCTTCAGGTCATCCATATAAAATAAATGGGTGACCTTATGCTTCCTGTCACCTGAAACACCACACATGTATCCTCTACCTCGTTGCAGCCTAAGGGACAGGGGAAGGAGGGAAAAACAAAACAGAAAGGGCTCAAGCATATGAGCTCTCTTCTGAGGTGATGGATTGTCATTGCCACACCCAACTCTACAAGGGCCCCCATCCGAGAGGGGCCGGTTGTGGGTGGCTTTCCTGGTTATCTTTTTGGGAACCAGTTATAACTGCGTGTGGGCTGGTTGGCCCCACACGCAGGCGTCCACCATTAGCCGGCAAAAGCCGTTACCAGGTACGCCACGGGGAGGCTGTTGGTCCGGCTTTCGTACCCCCTTCTAAAATGACTAAAATAAATAAAACGCTCTAAACAATATACGGGGTAAACAGTAGAGGTATTTATATTTAAGCATTGTTTAAATGGAGATTTACTGTTAGATAATATATTACGTGTAAGTTATTGTTTATATCCTCCCTATATACGTATAACAATTGATTTAGCATAAATAACGTTAAGAGTTGATGAACTGGTGAATATATACATTTTCCAGAAACCTTATATTTTATTATTGCTCCTTAAAGGTAAGGAAAAGCTATTTATTTTAACCTGAATAGAGTAGTGAAACTCGATGGTGCAGTAACCGAGCTTCGGAGGAAAAAAGTGCTCAAGGCACTCCAAGACGAGGAGTGGAAAGGATGATTAGGTTGAGGTTATGTTTTTCTCTGAGTGCAGAAGAGTATTCCGACAACAAGGAAGCAAGAAAAAGCCCCCTAGATGGGTTGTCACCTTTCAGGGAAGATGAAGCGGGATTCGGGGAAAAATCCTTTGGGCATACACTTTCTAGCGATGAGGTGGAATTGTAGGTCATAGGATGAAAGATACAGATTATCAAGCCTTGGAGAACTTCTAATAAAATATATTGGTTTTATTCGACTCCTTGTCATTGGATTCGACTACTTGTTATTGTCATCCTTCGGATGACAATTTTTTTAGACTTAAATAATGCTACAATGGTGTGGCGTAGCAGAATTACATCTGAATTTGTAAATATCATATGGTAGCAGCCATTTGAAATGATCTAAAACGAGCGTTAGGCATAATTTAGGCAGTTTTTGCTTGGTATGAATATGACCTCCGTGATTTTATTTTATTTTGAATCAACAGAAATTTCTGTTAGCGATTTGTTTTTAGTATACGTTACAACGTTAAAAAAAATCATTGATCACTCAGGATTTTCATTAATGACCATTCGTTGAAGCTCAAATTCAACTGTAATTGAAAGGTACTATGTATTATTTACTTGGAGTTTTTCTGTAGAACTTTCAATTTAACGTTTAGTAATAACTAGGTATTAGCTTAACTAAAGGCCTCAATGCCTTATTGCGTGGCTATTGCACTTAACATAATTTTACAAATCTCACAATTAAAAAAATATATTTCAACACTCTGAGAAATGATGCGCGTTAAAATGAATGTCTATTGACTCTTTCTCTTGGAGTTCACTCATAACTAATCTCAGATTAAAATGGTCATTCATTCACTTTTCGAGGTTAAAGATGAAAAACGGCTTCAAGCAGTATGACAAAAAGCAGTTTCATTTTACAAAGCTAATATTTCTTTACATGTATCAGTTTATGGGTAGAGTAGTTTTATTTTTAAATGGAATAAAACTGAAAATTATTGAAAACTGTTTCGGCTGTGAATACCATTCGGACATTCCCAGCACATGAATTAGGTATCAGCATTTTGTATGTAAAATCTCCCCTGCTGAGATTAAGACCCCGGGCAGACCCAGGGTATAAATGCCAATCTCCAGGGAACAGTCCGATTTCCGTTAGTGTTGTGGACGGTCGAGCCTTCTTTAGAGCTCAGGAAACGGACTGCAGTCAATGATGCATTTTAGGATCACGTAAAGATGTCGTAAAATATTATTATTAATATTTCCAAGGTATCCGCATTCTGATTCCGGGAATTTCCGTTTCTGTAGGCTATTTTGGAGGCAATTACAACAAGCCTTAGGGTGATGCTGCTTTCGTATAAATAATTGACCAGGCAGGGAGGTTTTAGGCCACCAATTGTTACAAATATTTATACCGAAAGGCCCAAAATAAAGCTGATGGAATAGTTCACCTATATGGGAAGTATTCCGAGGGGAAATGGGTTTGGTAGGATGGACAAGAAAGAAGAATTGCGTGAGAAATGTAACATGAACGAAGAGATAGGAATTGATTAGGAAAGGTTTTTAAAAACCAGTAGTTACCTAGTTAATGGTACCGTAGTATGGTTCAAAAACTTGTTCTTTGCGGAAGGTTGAAGTGCGAGGGATGATGACATGTTGGGTGTTAGACCTAAGAGTATTAGGTAAACGCGAGGGAGAGGATAAGAATTAGAGTTTTGTGAGGTGTTAAGAAAATAATAAAGTTTAGATGGTTCTGAAATGAAATATTTGTTGAAACAATGAAGAATGAATTTATGGAAAGTGTAGTTTCGTAAATGAAAATTTCGAGAGAACTCCCTGAGGTCGGGGGAATTGCAGGCAGGACTGTCTCAGAAGATATCTACCATCCATTTGGTGGTGAATATGATCTCTTCCCTAGTCTCCGACCACGGCTGATTCAAGTTTCTATATCATATTTTGCCACTCTCTTTATCTTTATGGGTGAAGAATTGGATAGTTTATGGGGGGGGGGGTGTGGAGAGGCGAAGGAGACCAATGGTGGCGTCACAAATCGAGTAGGTACTAGATTGTGAACCTTCTCCCCCGGTATCCTCCTATTCCTTTCCCAAGCGATCACCTGCGGCTCCTCTGTCACTCACAGTCTCACATCAACGAAATCCCATCGTGTTCATCTCTCTCTCTTCTTCCCTCACCCTTGTCAACATATTCCCACCTTCTGCCATGAATTCACATAAATAACAGTTTATGAGAAAATGTAAAGTGTGAATAAGCTATTGAAAGGACAGAGATTATAACCGATAGATACTCGCACAGGAGTATGCACACGATGCTATTCTTCATAGATACAAAAGATCCCAAAAGATTGTGGTTAATTTGAAAGTAAATACTTCACCAATAAATTCCTTCTGTCGGATCGGCAAAACTTCGGAACTCTTAGCTATGTTCAAATTTGTTAAACCAGTTGATAAAAGAAATATTTCTTCTCACGAACATTAAATGGCTACTATACACTAAACACAGAGCGACAGTAATTTCTCAAAATAAACCTCTCTATTTGCCCTTTTATCTCTCCCAAATGCTTTTTCCCATCCTTTAATTTGTTCATGGCCGGCGTCGTATCTCATTCTGCCTCACGTATTGATTGTGGTTCGCTGTTTTGTAACACGTTATATCTCATCTAAAGTAGTATATTTATTTGATGACAAATCTTACCACAAAATTGGCCTTACCGGTCGACCATTAAGTGTACAAATGGGGTAACCTTAATATGGAGGGTGGTACTGATCAATGACTTTCAATATTACTTCCCAGTTAATCCTCTTTCCGTGGCCAGATGGTTTTTTATAACATGCATGTACTCTCTACAGCCTGTGTCATAGTCTGAATACTCTTCGAAATGAAATTAAACACTATTCCTAAAAAGGTACCAATGTGAAATGTAGAGTCAAATAGGTTGGTTTTGTGTATGCGTTATTCCTTCGCATACTAAACGCAATGCTATCGAACGAGATAGAAAGCCAGATTGTAACCTAAATACCGAAACAAATCTCTTGCAGTTTTGGAAAAAATTATATTGGACAGATATTGGACAGACTTTTTTCGATGATACTACACCACCTTCAAGGAGTTGAAGATTATGTAGTTACATTGGAACTTGTCATATTAAATTTTTAATTAGTGGAAAACTGCAAGTGTTTTGTTTCTGTATTTAAGGAACGCTTTCACCGCATTACACTTGAACCTGTATATTTTAAGATCTCAATTTGTTTACCTTTTTATTTGGAAAATAAACAATAGCCCAAATCACCGTTTGTTTTTCAGCTCATTGTTTTTTCTTCTTATTCGCTCACTTTATTTTATTTTTATCCCATCATCCCCTGCCACCTACTTCATTAGCGGCTTATAGGTTACAACTTTGATGTATTGCCTCTTACCTCCCTTCAGCCATACCCTTCGCTCTGATCTCTACGCCTATCACTGTCAATCCTTTCTCTACTCCTCCTCTCATTCCATTTCCTCAAACGTTTCACTCACGACGCGACGTTGCCTTTTCATCCCTACATTACCCTTTCCACGTTATTCCATTGCAAATTTACCCGGAAAGCGAGAGGTTGAGGAGTAAAACTGCCCAACTATATCTAAATCAGACTCGGATATCAAATTATTTATTTACTGCAGTTAAGCGAAGGATTCCACTGTATATCTCTTCAAATTCATCGACCATTTCCCTTTTCCCGCTCAATCTACTGCCTCGTACCATATTCTTTTCATCATTTCTTTTGTCTCCTCTCCGCTATATGTTACTACCACAAAATGGATAACAATATGTATATTTTGACGTGCGCATAAAACCGGATTATTGTGGGGTCTTGTTCTCTTCCTCTGTTTCATTTCCACAACAGAGCTGTGAATTGGTAGGGATGAGTCAAGCTTGTTTGATATTATTTTAAAAACTGAGTACCTATTTTAAAAACTGAGTACGTGATAAAATTACTTTGAGAGGCTAAACCATGATATACTTTGCTCTTTAGATGTCGTGCACTGAACTAGTAAACTAGTATGCCTTATAAGTTAACGAATGTTATCTGGCCAATGTCGATTTTACAAGTTCATTCCTTTGTAGTTCATATCTTCCATTCCCTTGCATTCCTCTTCAAAGCTTTATCACGGTTTATCTTGGTCTACCTAACTTCTCTTTTTCTTTCTTCTATTAGAAACAACCTGTGGTAGTGGTCCTTGTTATAGATTCTGACATTTTTATTTCATATCGTCATTTTCCTATTTCCGGTTGTTCATCCTGTTATTTTCATGATATGCATATCAAGTCCTATTAAAATTTTCACTTAAATATGGTTTTTCAAAAAATGTTTCCCTTGAAATGTAAAAAAATAACGCTTTTACCTAACTAAGACTATTTTGTAATAGGTTTCAAAGGTTTTATGGTTTGCAAAACCTTTTAATAGTCTGCAGGTAAAGGTTTATTGAGTGAGTCTTATCGCTGCTGATTTAGTCAAAAGTTTCTCGAAAAGTTTTACGCTGAGCTGTGGGCTTTCTCGGGTTAAGTCTTTCCGAAATGTTTTGCCTATAATATCCTGATATTCATTGATATCCAGGTCCTTAATATTTCAATTCCTTTAGACCGGTTCATTCTACTTCTTTTGAAAATGGTATTCCTCGGTAGTTCTGTGAGCACAAATTTCCACATCGTGAGAGATGTCTTCCGCCGTCCTTATATTACGTGAAATATTAACGAAAGGACTGTTCCAGCCGTGGCCTACATCCCTTCTACATCCCACTGATGGCCTTCTCTCACCAGAGCTACAAACTTGTCACACTTAGGGCCGTATGCAGAGACGTCCCTATAGGGCTATGTATATGTTCAACTGTACCGATATGACGTCAGAAGCAGGGTGAACCGATCCAACACCGATTTCTTAGTTGTCACTATACGGTTGTCGGGTCAACTCTCCCTTTAAATAAGCTTTCGTAAACCGATCCCTTCCCGATAAGTTATAGGGTGGTCTGGGGCACCCTATAGCTGTAAAGGGATGGATTTCTGAGCCAATATGGCGGAAATGCGTCGATCGCCTCTGGATTGTGGCAATTTTTTCTTGACGTCTGTTGATGTCAGCGATTTAAATGTGTTTAACCTTACGTTTTTTCAGTCTGGCGAAAAATGTTTCCCTTGAAATGTAAAAAAATAACGCTTTTACCTAACTAAGACTATTTTGTAATAGGTTTCAAAGGTTTTATGGTTTGCAAAACCTTTTAATAGTCTGCAGGTAAAGGTTTATTGAGTGAGTCTTATCGCTGCTGATTTAGTCAAAAGTTTCTCGAAAAGTTTTACGCTGAGCTGTGGGCTTTCTCGGGTTAAGTCTTTCCGAAATGTTTTGCCTATAATATCCTGATATTCATTGATATCCAGGTCCTTAATATTTCAATTCCTTTAGACCGGTTCATTCTACTTCTTTTGAAAATGGTATTCCTCGGTAGTTCTGTGAGCACAAATTTCCACATCGTGAGAGATGTCTTCCGCCGTCCTTATATTACGTGAAATATTAACGAAAGGACTGTTCCAGCCGTGGCCTACATCCCTTCTACATCCCACTGATGGCCTTCTCTCACCAGAGCTACAAACTTGTCACACTTAGGGCCGTATGCAGAGACGTCCCTATAGGGCTATGTATATGTTCAACTGTACCGATATGACGTCAGAAGCAGGGTGAACCGATCCAACACCGATTTCTTAGTTGTCACTATACGGTTGTCGGGTCAACTCTCCCTTTAAATAAGCTTTCGTAAACCGATCCCTTCCCGATAAGTTATAGGGTGGTCTGGGGCACCCTATAGCTGTAAAGGGATGGATTTCTGAGCCAATATGGCGGAAATGCGTCGATCGCCTCTGGATTGTGGCAATTTTTTCTTGACGTCTGTTGATGTCAGCGATTTAAATGTGTTTAACCTTACGTTTTTTCAGTCTGGCGATATCCAATTATTACATTAGATATGCCTGTTATAATGAAACGTCCGAAAAATGTCCGAATGTTGAACAACTCCGTCATGGAATTGTGGCGATACTCCGCGTATCGGCACTACACTTGACGCGTTGGCTCGGTGGATCTGCTCTTGCCTCCTATGTGGGCGGCCAGTGTTCGGTTCTTGGTGTTGGTAGACATGTTTTTCAGATTTTTTCGGAATATTTCTAGATAGTTCTGTAGAATTCTGGTGTGGCGTTCCAGACAATACTTCCATCTTCGCCACCAATATAAAAGCCACTTCTTCTGCTACTCAAGGCAGTCTTGTAAGTAGAGCTGTATAATGAACATCTTCTCTCAACGAAGAAACGCCGTGTCATTCTGCACGCCTACATTACAGAATGTTTATGTAAAATAACTTGATGTTTTAATTAAATTTATTGCTGTTAATATTGCATATACTTTCAAAGATTTCTTTTGAAAGAAAGAGAATAGAATGTCCAATTATCTGTAGAAGTTTCAATGCGGTGACATGGAACAATGCATAACCTTAACTTATATACAATTCTTTTTGGTTCAGTACCCTGTATTTTTCATGAAAAAGCAGGCTATACAAGCCTATTCGCCATCTTTGTTACCTGTGGTATTTTATGATATCCCTTGGCACCCTAGTATGCTCCAATTTTACTTAATTCCCGCAATAATTTTTAATATTAAACGCCTTTTCACCCAATCAAGGATTTAGAGGTTTACCATATTTCATTAACTGTTAATCAATTCTTCATTCATGTATATGTTAATATCACTGGTCATGATCCATTAACCTAATGTCCATTAACCCATTAATGCCCAGGGAAAATTCTTTTTGACAATTTTCATCAAATTTTAGTATGTTTCTCTCCAATGGTACCTTATATCGGGAAAAATAATTTAAAAAATATTATGCAAGTGGAACAATGTTTTTTTTGCTGGCAACTTAAGTTGCCAATGGGCAGTGGCCGTGTCTTTTCGTTTGCCGTGATAAATGATGCTATAATAAATGAATTATTAAAAATTATATATCGAAAGCTTTTAAAACAGGATGAGTAATGGATGATAAATGAAAATAGTGAAGTATTGATTTTCTTTTACAGTATTTTATATTTTGCTTCAAATCACGTGTTTTTACATTTATTTTTTTTTAATTATTGACCAATGTCAACAATGAAATGCCTCGAAACACTCGGGATGAAGGGCCTTCTGGCACTTTTTACATAGATATATTGTTCGGTTTCCACAAACCTTACATCTCCTATACTTCGTTTCTCCACGAAAAATTATGTAATCTGTTTTGCCCTGCGAAGGTCTTTCATGGGATCACGTGAATGAGACTTTCTTTCCTTGGCACTACAATGCCCCAACATATGTCACTATTTCCCTCCGAAACTGTAGTAGAGGTGTATTTTGCCCCAATTTTCTGTACAACGGTCATCCCTGAGTGCACGATGCATCCAGTCCTCAAGCAAAAAATGCCCACCACCTCTTTTTGGTCCTTAAATTTGTGTGGTACTTGGGAACAAATTGATCGTGCAAGTCCACGCCACCCATATTCTCATTATATTCTCTGATAATGGTTGGCATTGGAAGAGATATTCTCTTTTTTTTCAATGGAAAAATCTCTCTTCACCTCTCTTCTCGTCAAAGCATCTCTTCACCTGCTTTGTCCCCATTTTAGAAGTGCAGTTAGTCATTGCAGTGACCACAGCATTGTCATTCCATCTTGCTATGAGCAATGAGTCATTCGACACATATTCAAAGTCACCCCTCTTCCTCTTGTTGAAAAGATTTTTTTCGGTCAGTTGATAGATACTTTTCACCCTGTTTTCTTGAAGAGTTCCTGTTCCTCCTAAGCCCTTTTCTTGTAAGCATGTAATCAGCTTTTCAGAAATGAAAATATTTTCAAAATAAACCTTTGTTACCTGACGTAATCCAAACCCAGGACAACCCCAGGACAACATCCGCATCCACATAGGTTCATTTTCGGAAGGAGTGTGTGTGATCCAGCATAAGGCTCTGCATGACAAACATATCTAGAGAGATCATCTGTAGTCCATAATTTGAATCTGAACCTTATAGGCTTCCCAAGGATGAACTGTTTGGATCCGTGCCAGCCGTAATAAAGTATCATTGTCTCATCAACAGAGCATCTGTCTCCTGGAAGTATTTCTTTGAAGCTTTTGTTTAAAATTTCAAAATAAGGCCAAATTTTGAACAGCCGGTCGGACCCGTCTATCATTGCATTGTCAACTAAGTGTAGGTACTTTCTAGTTTCTACTAAGTGTAGAATCATTTCAAATCTATTCCTGGCCATGTCGTTTTTAAGGATTTCTACTCCACAATCACTCTCTTTACTCCAATATAGTCTTTTATTGGGTAACGTATGATAACCCGACAAAAGGAAAATACCCACTTTACAGTACATTTCCTCTCGACTGATATCATAACTGTGCAAACCCTTCGACCCTGCATTAATACAAGATTGTTGTAGCAACAGATCAAAAATATCAGGGCTGAAGAACACAGAAAAGGAATCAAAAGCATTATTCACAATCTAACCAAAAAAGTCTTCTGTAGTGGGCCCCAGCACTGGGAGAAGAGAAGGGAAATGAATACATATCTTCTTTGGGTTATGCTTCTGAGGACTCTCTTCAAAGACAGCACGATTTTCCTACGTCTTTTCGGACATTTGGGCTCATCGAATGAAGTAGATGTGCCATCATCCTTTTCTTTTAGGTCGCAAGAATCCTCCGTGACTGCCTTATTAGTCAAAATCACCCGTGGAAGGTGCGTTGGGTCGCCTGTCACCGCACTATCTGACACATCGGAATATTCATCGGTGATGACATCTGGCCCTTCCAAAGGTGGTGTAAATAAAATTGCCTTGTGCCCCAAATCTTTGTCAGTTTTCCAGCAATTCAATGAGCTCCTTCACTGAATACGTCTGAGAAGACCTAGTGCGTTAATTAGAAAAATTTAAAACCAACCCGACAAAGTAATTATCCCATTAAAAGTCATCATAAGACGTTTCGGTACTTGCATTTCAATTGGTGGTGACAGAATAAATGTCATTGGCAAAAATTATGCTAGCCGCCAAGAGACACGGCGAATGCCCAGTGGCAACTTCAGTTGCCAGCAAAGTTCCGCAGGGTATAACTCACAAGTACAACACACGAAAGGTGAAATTTTTTCCAAGTGAAATAACACATATTTTACGTATATGCGTACAAAAATAGCATTGAGAAATATGCAGAAAGTATCACGAGAAGCACTACTGAACACTTCAATGTCAAGCTCGAAAATGACCACGTGTGTACACTTCACAGACTCTCCCCCGCAGGTACTGTTAGATTTTATGGCAGGGTAAAACCCCGAACGTGCTCGACAAAGGAAAGGGTAGAGAGCATACAAAAGAAAGAATTAGGAGTGTACGACGCATATTGGGGGAGAATGGAATTTTTAAAAACGTGGAAAATATTTGGCAACTGAAGTTGCCAATGGGCATTAATGGGTTAAAAAGGCTAGAATATCATGGTTTCAAATGAATACCCTTTATATTGCTATGAAAAATATGGTTGCAATTGCGCTTAACATTTACAGTGCGTTGGGGAATAATCCAATAACTTTTAGAAAAGCAGATTTAAGGATTACTCAGCTGCTCCACATGATCTTTGATGGAATAATTTCTACCATAGATTTAATTTATGGTTGTAATGCATCGAGAAAATTTAATTTTACTGAGTCTTAGAAAGGAATTTCCATGATTATGGTATTTTGAACTTGATGAAAACCACTTCCCATAGCTTAAAATTAATGAAATATTATTTGATCTATTGAAGATTGTCAGTCATCTTGGAGCTATAGTTAAACAATTTGGTTGAAAGGAAATGTGACATATATCTATACCATCCAGTCTTTTTGAGTCAGGTCATATATGTAGCTCGTCCAATATTGCTCAAACGGCACTGATCGGCGCACTGCATTGTACATATATATTGTAAACATAGTAAAACGTCACACGAAACGTCTCGGAAGCATGACGTAAATATGAAAATTACAGCGATCTAGTCGACACCCCTACATCGTACAGAGTCGGGTGGGTTCCGTTGTCGGGACGTTTAAGACAACAATTTATTGGGAAAGTACCACAGATAACTGTACCTACTGCTGCCGCCCTTTGGCGCGTAGGTAAAGTGACAGTTTCGTCTCTGCATACGGCCCTTAGCCTTTGATCCGTTGCGGGTTCACTGCTAAGCCGCCACAATGTTCTGTTTCCGGGTACAGCCGCTCGATTCCAATAGTTCAGTGACACAGTCGACTCGGTCGATTTATCCGCTAGTTTTTCTTTTAGTTTCCACTCCATATTTATTTCAACCGTACATTGCTATTTCTCTTTCCTCCTTCATACTTGAGAAATCCCATCCAGCTCTGGATCTCTGTGCATGTAGTAGCGTGATATGTCAAGATAAAAATATCCTATGGGGATATTTTTATGGGACCTCACTGTTTGTATTTTCGAGGAATTTTTTTGCTGAATGATATAAATCATCTGCGTTAAATTTACCCCAGCAAAATGTCTTGTCATAAGGTTTCCTGGTGTAATATATAGGTTTTTGCGTCCACCTGTGATACATCTGCGGAAAATGTTGACTTCGTATTTCTGTCGCACTCCAGTTGTTAATGCTCTGAAAATCTCGTAACGGTTGCAAAATAATTTCATGGAAGAGGAAAACTTTTTTTCGTTCCTATAATCCTTTTTTTGACAAACGTTTTGATAATTGAGAAAGGGTGTTTCCCACCTTATCATGTAATAATGGCGGTTACATAATTAACATTAAATTTTTTAAGCTAGTTTTTGAATTAATGTGTAAGTTTGGATTTACCGGAATTCCGCTCACTGTGCTTTGTTGAATGAGCAGAGGTGACTTCAGAGGTATGTTTTTAATCCGGTACGTATGAAATAAAAGAGTTAATGCATTCCATACGTGGTGCCATATTACTCAGGAAAAATGACTACACCACCTGTAGTAACCCACCTTGGGTTATGAGAAACTATAATATATTTCATTTTTAGTGAAAAATACCATGAGAATTGTTTTAGTATGAAATATAATTCGCATGCCATCAAATCTCAGAAACTAAACAAGTTATAGCATCATTTATCAGTAATAAAACTACCTAGATGTGGGTGGACTACATATTTGAAAAGTTTCGCAATAACGTGCTTAAGACAAGATGCACAGAGCAATCCGATGCAAGCATTTATTTGTATAATAGATTCCTTTTATCGATAGATTTCATATTTCAAATAACTATGTTTTTACACGTATCCCCCGAGAATAACATCGATATCTCTAAGCTTAAGTCTCAGTGCATAAAAAGCTTCTCTAAGAAAGGTTTTCTTCCTTATTCGTCAGTGAAACTAACCCTATTATAGCTAAGGCGTGAGTGCATCCCAAGTTCGTCGTTTGGTTTCGACACTCCTCAAATATTTTACATCCCCTTTTATCCTTTTTCTGTGATAAAACTCTCTCCTTTTTCTTTTGCTTCTGTTGAATCACTGCTTTGTCTCTCGGTACTGTAGATTGCCTAAATAAATGCAATAAATAGGGTACAGTCGATGAAGGTTATGAACTCGCAAGTCCAAATGTACGTCTATTAGTAAGCTACCGATGCGATCTCAATGGCAGGCGATCACCCTATCGTTCTGGCCACGAAGACCCCTACGTGAGATAAGTTTATTCTCCTTGTGGTTGTTCAAATTAACCCAGAGGCTGATCAGCTGACCCACCAGCGATTTCAGCGAAAACATCTGGGTGTATTGTTTTGAAATTTTATGTGGCTGCCTTTGCTAAGTGGGAAATAAAATGTATTCTCGCGCTTTTCGCTCTTATATAATTTTAGATAGAAAAAATATGCAAAATAAAGATGATAATCGTATCTGATTTTGTGTTATTATCAGCTTAAACATGTTTTGGGAAAGTAGTTCTTGAACGCTCATGATGAACAATTATATCTGGAGAGGTTTCCGGGTTGAGTCCGGGTTGAGTCATCCTTCTTGGTGGCGACGTGGCCTACTGTGCCGTAGGCGTCCTCAGGCCATGATGAATTGGAGACTGCATCAAAAATGCTGATATTTATATGGTTTAGTTGGGGAGTCTTCGCACCAGTTCTGAACGCCGCGAAAACCTATGTCAGAAATTATATCTTGATTTTTTTCACACGTTTTTTATTGAGCGACCATAATTTCAGCATTTTTACATTCATTAATATCATGATCAAGGTCAAAAGCCCTTCATGGTGACACTTTTGTGTTGATATAGGTTAAAAAACAAATACTTACTTACTTTACTTTACGCGATCAGGCCCAGAGGACCGCGCGATGATACAACTAGGGCCTTCCATTCTCTTCTGTCCTCCGCTATGTTCCGCCAGTTCGGCCAGGTTTCTAGCTGTTGCAAGTCTTCCCTTACTCCATCTATCCATCTCTTGCGAGGTCTCCCCACTGGTCTCCTTCCTTCTATTGTCATATCCATAGCCATCTTAGGAAATCTTTCGCCACTCATTCTAACCACATGTCCAGCCCATTCCAATCTCCTACTCCTTAACACTCCTATAATATTCGGTTCTTGATACAGATTGTACAATTCTTCATTATGTCGTCTTCTCCATTCGCCTGTTTCTAAATCAAGGACTGGACCAAAAACCTTCCTTAGTACTCTTCTTTCAAATATCGCTAATCGGTTCAGGTCTATTTTCCGTGTGCTCCATGATTGGCATCCATACAAGAGAACGGGACGGATCAGTGTTTTGTATAATCTTATTTTAAGTTCCCGGGAAACGCTTCTTGAGCTTAGTATTTTATTAAGTGCATAGAGGCTTCTATTTGCTGTTTGCAGTCTGGATTTTATTTCCGTAGACGAACACAGACAACTATAAGAAGGGTGAAAAGAAAGTACATAAAAAACATTATGGAGGAAGCCCAAGAAGATTTCCATGGAAATAGAAACAAAGAACTGTACAGAAAGATAAAATCGTTTACGAATAATGGTAAACAAGTATGTAAGTTTATAAAAGACACGAATGGGAAAGTATTGACGAATGAACGAGAAATTGCAAAGCGATGGCGGGAATACTTCAGTTCACTTCTAAATTGTGAGGATCCAACCGACCTGTTACAATTTGAGGAAACAGCAACAGTGGACCAAGAAATCTCTCACCCAACCATAGAAGAAATAAAAGGACATATAAGACAACTTAAAAATGGCAAAAGTGCTGGAGAAGATGGATTATCAGCGGAACTGGTTAAGGCTGGGGAAGATATTCTGGCGGTGAAAATATATAGGCTGATTAGTCAAATATGGGAAGACCACAAATTACCAGATGAATGGCGTGTGGCCCTAATCTGTCCTATCCATAAAAAGAAAGATAAGATGAACTGCGACAACTACAGAGGCATAGCCCTATTGAATATTTGTTATAAGGTTTTATCAAAATGCATATTAAGTCGAATAAAGCCATTCGCAGACAACATAATTGGTGAATACCAGGGGGGTTTTCGACAAGGTAAATCTACCACTGATAATATATTTTTTATTAAGCAATTATGTGAAAAAAAAAACAAATACTAATGTGTTTAAATCCTTGGCCGGATAACGAAATAACAAGTGTGAAAATAGTACAGTTACAATTATTCACCATGAACGTAAGAAACTTTCCCAAAGTGAAGCTTCAAGTTACTTCTTGCATTGTTGAATGCTTACTTATCAACCTTCACTCTGAAGTATCTTGTTTGCTTTTGTTAAGTGTACGGGTTCGAATGATAAAAACGTTCCGATATAAAATACCTGTTGTAATTAAGTGCTGAGTAATTGAGTGCTAAGATTGAAAAAAAAGTTATGATCCTGAGACCTGTTCGCACTAAGTGTTCTCGCTCGCATAAGTCCAGAATTCCTTACGTTTCCAATCCTCGGTGGTGCAGTCTCTCTTTACGGGCATCTTGCTCTACCGATACTTTTACGTTTTGTCCCGTTCAATTTTAGAGGGCCTTTGGCAATTGAGTTGGCAAATGATCCATTTCCATTCCTCATTTCCTCTAATTCCATTTTTTGCGACGAAGAAAACTTCCCGGCATTCCGGTTTATGCCATCATCAACAACAAATCCCAGTGACAAACTTTCGATCATATAGGAATTAATAAACAGACGACTGTATTATCTCACGGACAACTCAAAGTGGCTTTATCTCGATCCCGAAATCAAAATAAATTGAAAGTACGCATGGAACGGAATCCCTGGACAAAAAGGACAACTGATGAAGATGATGGAATATTTACACTAAATGTCGTTTTTAATCAAGTTTGCCAGCTTTAACAATATGTCTTTGCAATCAAAGCTTTAACTGAAAATAAGATTAAATTTTTTAATTATTACACTTTTGTTGTTTATGCGATAATCTCAGCCTAAGACCATAAATGGTTGTAAAAGTCGCCACAGGCGCCCCCGAACAATGTTTGATTTATGGGATTTTTACTCAGTTGCGAGGAAGGGAAGAGATTTTCAATTGGGACTTAGGATAAAAACGATATTGATATCATAATGACTCCAGCTTTATGATTCGTCCCTTTCGTTCTGCTCTCGCTGATCCTAATATATTAATGGATAGTACTTCTATAGAGTGAAATGTCTTGTTTCATCTTTTAAGCTTTAATGATGTCAAGATAATATCTCATAACCACAAAAATAAGTAGTTGGAAGATAGAATCTTTTCAGCTTATCCGAGCCAGTTTCTTTATTATATTTGAAATGAAAAAAGTATGTAGGTCATAAAAAAGGATATATTTGACACCCGGATGCAACGAGATGACAAGGCAATATCATAATATTTCCACCATATTGGTCTGGTAATAGATATCTTTGTTGCTATGGTATGGCGTGTTTGTAAGTATTCGCGACTTAAGTACATTGTTTATACTTCTTTAAAATTGAATGAGGCAAATGTTTCATTTCGTATTTGTTATATCTATATTCGAGGTATTTAGTGGTTATTTACACTGCTTTTTCTGCTTCAAGGTTTTCAGCTTCAACTACTAGAGGATACGTTCAGCCGTTACAAAGACAATTAAGTTAATTTCCAGTCGCATTTATTAAGTTTTCTGTGAGGATCGCTTGTGTACCCTTGGACCCAACCCAAAACTCAACTATGGAAATAAATTTTTTAATGCAGTTAATAAGAACTACACAAAACAAAGTTTGGCTAGTAGCATTTACCTCTAATTTATTTTTTGTTCACATTAGTCATGCCAGAGGTTTTGCAAGTTTTATGGATACCTCTCCATTTTTGCATGAAATCTTAAGCAGATCAAATCCAGCGTGAATTTTATACTACTTAATAATTTTAAGTTACCATTTCGTATTCATGCGTGAATTTTTTCTAAGTCGACTTCTTTTCTCACTCAATTGCGTTACTATTTCAAATTCTTATTACATTCCATTTTACTCCTTTCTGCTCCTTTTTGCCCTCTCACCCTTTTTCTCTCTCCCTTGCATCATCTGCTCTTTAAATCTTTTTCAAAGATTTAAAGAAAATATGTGAATCCTAGTCAACAGTATATCAACCGATCACATGTTTTGAAAAAAAGTTACAGATCGCTTCATTCTGCCTGTGACACGATACTGAAACCCAATTGGTCAATCATTATTTTTCCAACATTTTGACCGTGGGGCATCTGTTTAAGTCCCTGACGAAGTAAACTCAGGGATAGCTATGTTTAAGGGTTGGCACTAGTAACTTTGGGCTCTCATGTCTGAACAGAAAGTTGGTACGTAGATGGACCCCTACTCAGTCATGTGCATGGATATTCCCTAAATTATCCCATTTCAATGTATTTTACGGACGTTTATATATTATTCACACAGTTTTTATTTTATTAATGTACTCATTGTTTCTTCATTTTAGTAATTTAGTAAACCCTGCTCCTGAAAAGTCCATGTATACCCACATACCTTTTTTTATCTTCTAGTTATTTTGCTTGGGTGAAAAAATGTTATTTTACTTTCAATGGTACAACAATTTAAATTTATTTCCCGGGGCATTTTATTTTGAATACATGATAGCTCCTCAATATGATACATTTTGAGTCGCTCTTGACTTGTTCTTGCACAATTGACAGTCTCCTTTGAACCAACGGATCAAATATAGATCAGTAGATGTGTAGGTGCTCGTTAACATTTAATATTTGATACTGAGAAAGTATAACACACTCCATGAAGGGGAACCAGATTTGATTCCCTAAAGTCTTCAATTCTATATGAGGCTCCGGCATCGCAGACAAGGGAGGGTGTGCGTATTCCGGGTGGTTAAAACTTTCCTTTCCCTCTTCTTCCGCTTCGCCGCTAAAAGATAAACCCTAACTTACGCGAGAGAGTAAATACATCCCTTAAGGAAATTGAGCCAACACAACCTTTCCTGACATCACGGGGAAACTTTATTCTCCCTACAAAGTATTTTTCAAGCTGCTATCTCTCAGACAAAGTCATATCCGCCGAAGACTTCATGTTTGACTTTTAAGAATCGCTGAGAAGCGTTGCCTTCTAAACTGGCCTAAGGTAATAAATAGTTGCATTTTAGAACTGCATCGTCTCAGAAAAATCCCAGGGAGCTAACTTATTACTAAACAAACGAAAAAGTATGCATTCTTTCTCCCTCTTTTCCTCGCTGAATAAGGCTCGAAAGATATTCTTACAGTTGATAATATGACTTTTCTTCGAGTTAGAAGTGGCAAAAACTGGATGCGAAGTAGAATAGACTTAATTATTTGGCCCATTCTGACAGTCTAAGGAAAGCAATAATGGGAGTAAATATAATTCAGGAACTTTTCGAGCAAGATCAAATAAGGAAAACGCGAGGCATTTTGTGCTAGGTATCGTGGAATGAAGAGGTTAGCTGGGTCAAGACTGGACTGGAGAGGTGCAGAAAATACATTTTCGGATAGATGACTACTGACGATAAATTTTCCCGCCATATATCACGGATGAATTTACCTTAAGGTGTACCACGTTATTTCAGTTTCATAGATTCTTTTGACGGAAGATTCTAGCCGTAATCTCTCGGCTGCTATGTTCCAAAATTATGGGACAACAAATTTCTTACCATCCTTTCAACCATTGCTTTTGCTCAGATAGGATAAATCTATAAGAGAATAATTAATTGCTTAAGATTAGGTAAGAAATGAGTTAAAATAGATGTCCTTATGCATTATATGCGTGTGTTATCCGTCTTTACAGCCTTGATCAAAAGCACGGATATTGTAATCTGAGATTAGATGGTACAATGACCCGTCCTTCTCAAAACAACATGAAGATTATTTTCTAGAAAATTTGTGAGGTGCCAAATTTGGATTATAATTCGATATATTTTTCTAAATTGTATATGCGCGATCACACAGTTTTTCTAAAGATAGCTGCTTGAGTTTTTCACGTTTTTTATCGTTTTCTTCATTGAATCTGTTTTTATAATATTTTATGAAACCCATTTATTACGGCGACCCTATGTCCCTCACATTTTTCACTGTTTCCTCTATATACTAGTGTGTACTCCGAAGTATCACGGTGAACGTGAAACAGTGTGATATTCTCGCTCGTCACTTTCTAATCCCTTTACACTAGAAGTAACAACTTCGTGCTGCTAGTTTCGTTGCGTCTACTACATTGAATCAAATGTTTCTCGGGCGTTTAAAAACTTGCAGGTAAAAAACAGTGTTCATACATGAACTGATCAAATAATCCAGTGTTTTCAAGCGAGATTGTTTTGCAAGGGGATGAATTTTTCTTTTGTCAAATAAGCTAGTGACATATAAACAAATTTTTGTCTTTTTCATATTCTCGTAACTGATATTTCTGTTATCTGAAATAAAACAGGTTACGTTTTAGCCAGGCATTTTTTAAAACAGACATATTATTTGATAAATAGGAGAATCATATGGTCAGCGAAATGTATGGGAGAATTAAGGTGCAGAGGTAAGGAGGAATAGCATTAAGGGATAGAGGTGACGTGCTTTGAATCAACGTATGTGTGATTAAAATTAGTATATAATTGTAAGAATAATATGGATGAAAAGTCAGTGCAGAAAGAACGAACAACATAGACTTTTCTTGGGCTAAAACCAGTGTCAAAACATGGTCCCTTCATCCACTGGCTTTGCATAATTATGTCTGGACTTCAGTTACGTCACATCAGTTTTATTTTTCTTCTGCGTAAAAATAGTGACGTGTTTCTTATTGTATGCTGGTTCGAGTATAGCTAGAGAATTTTTAAAAACTTAGCTCCGTCGTGGGACAATAAAAATAAACATCTTTGAGAATCTTTTACCATATCACTTCAGTAATTTTTAATGAACGCCTATAGGCATTAAATATATTGTTAAATCAAATGTATATAATGAAATATGTTAAAAAATGAAAATAATGTGATCACAAGTATTCATCGGGAAAGCCTTTATCTTACAAATGAAAATAACTTTTTTTTACCTTACATTTTGTGAGCTCCTGGGACCTCATAAGAATCGAGTATTCCAATGTCTAGTAGTTAGTTACAAGGGCGTACCCAGCGAGGAGCATGGGGGGGAGCAGCTGCCCCCCACCTAGAGGCTTAAAAATAGAACCTTGAAAGAAGACAAAGCGATTTTATAAAAAAATTGCGTCGAATCGTGTTTCTTGTCGTTGCAGGCAGTAAGGAAGATTGTATCAGGAAGAGAGTATATCTTATTTCTGTACACTAAGGAGAAGCAGACCAATGGCACATTCTATAGCATAAAGTTCCTCTACGTATACGAATTCATCTGAAATATGTTTAGTTGGTTCTGTCGTCCTGACAAAATGATTGCATATATTAACTAGTGATTTCTTACACTGCGGATTATGAAGAACAAGAGAATGAATGAAGCAATGCATGAAGGAAACTGATGCGTTTTGTGCTTAGTCGGAGGAGTGCGGAAGGATATACCATTTTATTAATAATGATAACTTTTATCTGAACCTCATGAGGATGCATCGGATTCACCGGCATTCGAGTTTAGCAGGTAGCATTACATTAATGAAAATTAGCTGTTGTACTTACTTACGATATGCATTTTCTCTTTTTGTTTGTTGTTAATATTAACTAAACATAATAATGCTAAAATTACCCACAGCTCGTTGAATCACGTATTCGTCAATGCTTTCAATGTGCGGAGGGTGATAAGGCGGAAAGGACGTAACACAGCGGGAAGGTTTACCGGCGTGACCTAAAGCGTTGCACGGCCGATTTATTAGATGTATCACATCATCATCGACTCTAAGAGGCAAAGAACCGAGACATCGAACTACCTTGGAGGGTTAGTGGGAATTTACGAATCGATTCTGGCGACAAAAAAAATAAGAATCACCTAGACACGTGCCGTCGAAATGCAGTTTACACTTCGCCACAAATTAAAAGAAATATTAATTAGTTTATGTCGTGAAGTTATTAAGGAAAAGGTGATAAGCGATGCTCAAAAAACTATAGCTTATGAAATATTAGCTGATGAAACATACCAGGGAACATAGCAGGGAAAGAACATCTATCAATCGGCTCGCGTTTCTATGATAACATCCAAGGGAACACTCGAGAAGAATTAGCTGGGTTTTGTGGTAATGAAAGCACAAGATGCCCCATCAATCACCAGAGCAATCGACAATTTATTGGTTATCAATAATCTTCCATCAGAATATAGTATCAGATTTGGTTTTGACGGCTGTTCTGCAATGGCAGGCAAAGAGGGTGGAGTATAGGCGATTTTAGGGAAAAAATATTCGCGAGCATTATTTTTCCATTGCCCAAACCACAAACTCAATCTTGTGGTGAAAGACACAAATAATGTGCCGGAAATCAGAAACGCTATTGCCACTGTAAAGGATACTATAAAGTTTTTCTGGGAATCGACTGCTTGTAGGAGTTTGTCTCTCAATCTATCGCGAATGTGCGAGACTAGATGGTCTGAAAAAAACAAAAGTATTCGAACATTCTCCCAAAATTATACCGAGCTAGTCAAAGCCCTGGAAACACTATTAATCGAGGGAAACTATGCCCTCCCTGGTGCAGCAGGGAGGGGATGCTGCAGGGAAGGCTCCCTCTCTTCTACACTTGCAATTTTAATCGCAATCCCAACCACTACGGCGACTGTAGAACGGTCCTTTATTACTCTAAGAAGAGTAAAGACATGGCTTAGGAGCACTATGGGAGAGGAAATAATGACTGGATTATGTCTGATGAGCGTGCATCGAAATTTTGTCAGCGGAAATCGTGAAATGGTCGAGAAGAAAGTTAGAGAAATAGAGAAATATTTTCACCAAATCCAAGAAAATTAATATTAGCCTAAAACTAAACATTTAAGTGGATAAGCTGATAAAAGGATGGAAGTAATGAATTATTAAGGAATTTGTAATTCTACTAAAAACATTTTTTTCCAAAACTAGTCATTTTAATTTGCTTTCAACCCCCCCTCCCCCACGGACCCAACGTGAGCTGCTTCCTCCTATTTCAAATCCTGGGTACACCCTTGGTTGGTTATGCGGTTGGGTAGGCGACCGAATACTGAATTTATTTGCTCCGTTGCTTAGAGGTCGATAGATCGATAGCCGTAGGATTATTTGAGAAATGGAGGATTATCGTAAAGGAACGCGGTGTCAGCATTATCATACTTTTGAGTTCCGCATTTAAGCATTTTATCTAGCGAGCGGAGTACTTCACTAGAAATATTCTCCTCGTGGTACCCAAGCAGGGATCAGAAGTCCAAATGTCCAACAATTCTGGGATTCGATTCTCTTCCTTCTGAATGGGAATTCAGTGTTCTACTCTCAATACTGGTTTCATCCCTTCTACCTTCGTAATTTTAAATGCTTTTTCTATCCCGATTTCTACAAAATTGGTACGTATTCTTCCCCATACTTCAGAATAATCCAGCACCTTTGACATTTATTTCGTTCCACCCTATCATCCATCTGTCCTTATTTATCAATCGATCCTGCCAATTTTCTCGTCTTATTCTATCGCCAAGCCTAATTCATCCAATGTCCCATCTATCTTCATTCTTTTCTCATGACATTTTGTCTTTCTTTGCCCTCCTGTTTCCCTGTATTCCTAGGGGGCAAGGAGAATGGTTATCGTTCGGATTAATCTCTATTAGTATCAGGTTCTTCACGTTAAAGGCCAAAGGTCAACTTTTCGACAAAACTGTCATCTGTCTTACGCTTTCACAATTCTCCGGTCTCTGACTTAGCTTTTAAAACGTCCCCATGGACTCCTCCTACTGTTACTTGTTGAGTAAACGCAGCGATACGAGACACGATGTTGGATGGAGTGACCCTCAACTTAAGCACGTACGCTTCAGTAATAGAACGTCTAAAGCTGGGAGGCATCAAAGACTAAAGACTATGACGTCCCAGTAATATTCTCTCCATTTTTCCCTTCATTTGACACAAGATTGCCTCTGGTAAAGAGATATGTCCGGGGACTTAGCGAGATGAGTTTAACCGTGTCTTCGCGTTAGTTGATATGCATCTCTGCGATGGTCAATCGTATGTCCAACATGTTTCTCGTAAAGCCAACGGTCAGATGAACGTATCTGGTTTTCTTGCTGCCATGGGTTCATCGTTATCAACGTTTCGTCACATGAACGTGTTGCCTTTCCTCATTCCCTCTTCGATTCTTGCAGTAATTCAGCCATAGCTTCCGCTTATGACCCATGCTTTTCTCCCGTTCAATTTTTACGGTTTTTAAATTACTTCTCAATTAGGTTCGTTGTAATGTCCTCTGTCCTTGAGTCTATGTAATGATGGCCTAAATAGCCATTCAAGCCTTCTTACTATGATGTGTGGATATACATCACGAAAAGATGTTCAATTATTTTTTAGGAGAGTGAAATCTTGTTCAAATCCATCCCGGGGTAAACGATTTTTTTCGATAGTCTCTTCCATCTACTTCTATTTATTTGCAATAGACAATGGACCCCAAAATGGACATTTCCAGAAGGGAAAGTAGTATTTCTGTGAAATCAAGGTCCAAAGTTGTCTTAATGCTTCACGAACACTTTAAGCCAATGGGGTTGAGTTGAGTGACTTAACAACCCACCCGTTGGTCTGGGTAAAATTATGGTGAGTTGGTGATTAAACTACCACCCATTGATTATTGGTCTGGGTATAGTTAGTTTCTCATTGAGCAACCCACCCGGTGGTGGTCTGGGTGAAAGTTTGGTGAGTAGATAATTAGACAACCCACCTGTTGTTGAATGGTGTGGGTAAAATGTGAAGAAAGTGAGGGGGAGTGGTGCGTATAGGGAAAAGGAGCAACTGCTCGAGCGTTGCGCTATGTGCGGTGAATAAGGTGGAACGGCATTTCTTTCCAAGATGGCGGAGAGGAAAAAACGACGCACTTCTCAGATTTGACACGTTTCCATTCGTGGAATAAATGTTGCATTGTTATGCTATAACTATACGATATAAATCGCATTTTCGCTGGTGTGGCGAAAGTTCACCTTTACCTTTGAAATAAAACAATTCTGTTTGTCCACCGTTAAATGTTGGATACCCTTGGCCAGTGACAATTTATTTTTCAAATCCTGAATGTAGCGAAATTCATTCAAAAGCTGAATTAGTAGTGTTCCCTGAATGATTTACCTTTTGGTATTTATAAATCGTATCATGGTTGCTAACTCAAAAAGTATGAGAAAGTTTTAAAAATTCTGAGTGAATGTAACTTTATGAAGGTACCAATGATGATTACATATTTTATTTATCAAAATACCGGAATTCTATAGTATTAATCACTTTAATGCAGTTATCTTTAATTTTTAATATTTTTCTCTAATTCTTAACTATTTCTTAAATGCGGCCATTGATAAAAGTAGGCATTCTCTCTCTTGAAACACATTCCCGTATTCCGCATACCCTATACATGTCGGTACGATGTTCCGTTTATTAGACCTACAATCTACAAAATATTAGTCTATTCACAGCATATTTGTGTGCGACGTAAAGTTTGTAACACAATTTGGCCCAAATATATCTCTCAAGTTTTTTTTGCCAGTGTGCGGAAACTCACGATAAAAAATTCATTTTACCTTATCGAAATTTGAAATGGAGACGTACGGATTCGAATCGCAGTTAGGCTAAATTATTTTTTCATGGTAAATTCCGCACAATTATCTGCATTATCATGGCCGTGTGCATGACTGCGCGTAATATTATTTAGAGTGACCATTTCTTCTCTTTTTCAATATCCAAACATTTTTTTCTCTTGTTTATATTGTCTGGTCTTCTGTCTGGTAACTTTTTCTCATTAGTGAAAAAGAAAACTAGTGATATCATGATATTGCTCACGCCGATGAAGGCTGCCTGTTTTGTAAAGTAGAAATCTTTGTTATCTTGGTTCTATGCACCGAAGGAAAATATTATATATTCGTTTCTCAAATGTTGTCGATAAGTATATCCTATCACAAATCTGCCTCTTAGTACATCCCATTTTTCACCCCACCTCACAGTAGCAAAATGTGGTGGGTATTTTCATAGAGCAAATTAATTTATTCGCATTGATTTTTTTGTCATGGTTTTCATAGCAATGGAGTCAAAGTAATTCTCACAAATACTAATATCATTTAAGATGTTACGACGGTCGGTATTTCACTCTATGGACATATTTCAGTAAAAAAGCTTCAAACCAAATAATTGCCTTAGTGCAATTAAAACATTTACTTTTTCATAAACGGAGAGTGCGTTTTCCATTGCCATCTTTTTATGGAATTTCTAGTTTACTCTGTATTTGCTAGGGTAAGGTGTTATTTGGCTAGGTTCACAAACGTCAATTATTCGTAGTTAATTTCTCGTCCATTTTTTATCAGCAGTATTAAAGGGATGGATATGAATCTTGTTTAAAAAAAAAATAATTCGGCCTTCTTTTACGTCCAATGTACAAACGTCGACGGCATTAATTAACTGTAATAATGAGGTATCGCCCACTGAGGTCTTTATAATCGTCACTCAATTATAGAAAGCTAGTTCAGCATTGTTATATCGCCTCTTGTTATATCTTCTTACTTCGCGGGTGCAGAATTAGTAAAAAGCAATTGAGATCACATCCAGTCATGGCATAAATATCCACCTATTCTTTAAACTTAACACAGAAATTGATCACAACGGCCACGCGACTTTAATTGTTTTTTGGTGAGGTTGCAAAAATGAAATATTCCTCAAGCAGAAAGTAGAAAAAGTAGATTCGTCGAATGGTAAAAAACTATGAGAATGTATGAGAAACAGAAGGAATGGTAGTTCATAACTATTCATGCTGTGCAATGCCAATATTGCCCTTTCTTCAATAGATCGGGAAATAGAATGCAGTGAATTAATGAAACTTACGGAAATCTAATTAAACTGCATTAAATGGTTAGAAAATATCAACAATGTACATTTCAACGTGGAGCGTAAAATATACCCTTGAACTGAAGTAAGATTTGCTTCAGAACAGTCTATGTTGTGGGGAAAGAATTTTGAAAGGATGTTGTGGTCCAGGTACCTCATCGAGAGACCGCTATAAATTATTATTTCTCTACGATAACCTCAGAAATGAGTCGTCTCAGTTCTCACGTTTCTGTGGTTTATTTTATAAACCAGGGCTCATTCAATACTCTGCCGAGTCAGGCCTTAGGTTAGGGCTTTCCTCGCCGTGCTAAAGAGAAATATTGTGGTAATTTCAGCATATCCATTCATATTAAACATAACTGAAATATTTCGCTCTTATTAGACTTCAAGATAATGCTACTAATTGTTGGCTTGGCTTAAGTTCCAATTGGCTCTTCGAGGAAAGAGATTGGATATATTAGCACGTTGGCAATAGAGCAACAGAACATGATAATAATAAAAAGGAAGACGTTGAAGGCAATTAAGCGAAAATTAAATTGATTCCGCTTCAATACCGAATTAGTTTCTGAAAATTTCGAAAGTCTGGAAGCATAAATCTTAGTCACCTGCTACGAGATTTAGAGTATGAACATTCCAAGTGCCGAATTTTCATTGTAATTTCCATCCTTTACCCTTGAACAAAAGTGTGAGAGGAAAAGCCGAAGATAAAGAGAAATTTTAAAATAAATGGTTTAAAGAGAGAAACGTATTTTTATACGTATTTTCTTTATATACTTATAATTATTTATATTTTTATTACTAATGTAGGTTAAAACAGGAGATTCCTTCACCTCCTCAAGTGGAATTTCTACCGCTTTGGTGCTGAGTTTTAATATAAAAATATAAATATTATCCTTTTTAGAATTAAACTAGATTGGCAACCGTTCTGTAGAATCATGGCACGGAAAGTATGATTTCTTGAATCTCCAGGAAAAGGATGAGATGCATAGGAAGGAGTTTGAGGTGCAATATGAAAATTGCGCCCTTAAGTACAGAATATCAATTGTTCAGGTCTTGCATATGAGGTCATGTATCTCGTTGGTGGCATTCCATTGATTATGTTGCATAGTCTAATCTAGGTATGGGCCACCTTTTTCGGAGGCACACAGGACTAACTATTTTGCCGCGGGTTGCCCATCCCCAATCTTAACTATCATCCGCATGCCAAGACATTCTGAATTGGCAATTATTCAATTTTGATTTGAAATCCAAGAATAATGTAAATAATTCAAATTCGAACAATGGTCGTACAGTACTCGAGGGTTACGACTTACCTGGACAACTTTATCCGGATATTTGGATATGGTAACAAGTTATGATTTCGTTGTCTTAATTAACTCTACTGGATAGCACTTCAAACTGGAAAACCTAGCTAAAACGTTACTCCAAAAGTTGAATGCACCTTAAATGACACTTCAGGAAATTCCGTGGTTCTTGAGTCCGTGAACGTGACCTTTAATGATCAAAAAGTTTTTCGGGTGTGCCGCGTGATGATCAGATTTAGCCCGACGTTTCGTGTCCTCTACTGGTCACTTCTTTATGAGGCCCGTTGCCGGTGAGGGATGTATATATCTCAAAAGAGTGAGTTGGAGGGGGAAGAGGGATAAGGGGTGTAGGGAGAGGTGCGCGAAAAATATTTATTAAGGACTGGCATCCTAGTGTGGCTTATTTGGAGGCCACCATCTCTATTGAAATTTTCTTTGTTCTTCTTTATCTCAGTGGCCTCACGATACAGCCTGGGTTTGAACCTGTTGGCCTTGGTGATTACTTTTGTTTTTCCGAAGTCGATCTCATGTCCTAGGGCTACATGTTCTGCCACTGCCGACTTCGACGTCTGTCCCAGTCGAGTGGCCCGTGGCCCGGGCCAAACACCCTGAGTTGCGTGCAGATATTTTTGCTATATATTTGTAGCAGTAGTATTGTCATTTTTATGACCCATGATTTGATTATTAATGCCGTCGAGCTTATTGTCCACCTACAGTTCAAAAGTTGAAGTATTGAATGGAACCCAGATGGAGAGATTTAGATGGGCATGCGAAATTTTGAGAGAGTAGTTTAAATTGAGTAAATCGTCAGTGGTCAATTTTCAAGGGAGTACTAAAATTTGTTCTATGAACGATCCCTGATAATGATGAAACTTTTCCCGCTATAGAATGCGATCCAATGTTTGCTATGGGAAATTATTATCATTTTCCTTAGTATGCAAAATGGAAACCATCCACCTTATAACATTTTTTACCCAGATGGTTACATTCTTCCTAGAAAAACAGCCTATAGCATGAACTAAATAAATATAGATGGTCATTGATTATTCTAATAGATTAATACATATTTAGTATTTAAGGTTTGCTAACGTTGGGAGTTCTGATGGAGCTATAAAAATGGCGTTGATCCAAAACTACCGTAAATGCGGTGATGTGTCTCTTTCCTATATTATTTTATTTAATATTTTATTCACTTTCCCCGGATCTAGGTGCTTTCCTTACAAAAAGCACTCACAAATTTAGAATTTATCATCATCTATTTAAAGAGGCACTGAAAGAAATGTTATGATATTTCCCCTAGGGTGTGCCGTATTTACGCTTGCCTCACACGCTCTCTTGTATGAGACGTCACCCGTTTGTTTTACAAAGATAATCACCGATGAATGATTCTCAGCCTGTCGTGATTTTAGTGGAAGCGAGAAAGGTTGGATTGAGACATGACTTAAAATAACTTGAACAACTGTATTGAACTTCTGCCTGTGATGCAGGATGTTCTATTTTTTTGTGTCATCCGCGTCTGAGGTAATCAACCGGTACAGTACTACACACTCGTGCACTACGTCGTCATGATTTAATTGCATAATTTTTGGTGAAAAATAAATGTGTGATAAACTCGTAGTAGCTACGGTAACTATGTAGCCAGCCAACTGTGTCTATGGTTATTGGATAATGCAAGATTGAATGCGCAAATGGATCCATCAAGCATTTGGTTGCAGGAAACCTTCGCGTCCTTGAAGGCAGCAGAAGCGACCTTATCATAGTGGAGATTAGATTTTTGCTGTGTTAGGAGTAATTTTGTATATATGTTTCCCATTTGGGATCCTTTGCGAGGATTTCGTTTACTTAGCACTTTCAATTTGCTGTAAATGGATCTGTTTATTTATACTCATATTGTGGATAAATGCCCTCCGGAAACTTGCTTTAGGATTGTGAACACGGAGTGTTCACAATCCTAAACACACTACATACTCTGTTATCAGAGTAATAGGCATTTTCTTAACAAAGAAAGAGAAAGCGCAATGTTTCAGCCATCTAATTTATAATCCAGCGTTCCAGCCACCTGATTGGCTCAGTTCATTGCACGATTTTTTATCGATAAATTATATCTACGTAATTTTTGTACAGAATTAATATCTCCATAATGTTACTATTGGGCTTGAATAATCTATAGTTAATGCTCTAAGTATTAATGCAAAATTTCATTAGTTCTGAAGAGAGTTGGAAAACAGATTTTTATAAAAAATGATGTTATCTTATTATTTTGCCTAGCTCATAAAAGGTGTTTCTCGGTTAACTCAATAAATCATGTGTATATTATAGCAATGCTATGATCTCCTGTACAGAGTAAGAGCCCTAGGTAGGTGGTGAAAATAAGGTAAATAAATAGTTGATAGTGACTATAATAGCATAAAAATACCTGGCGAGAAAAGCCGTTGGTAACAGCTTGATACGTAGGTCTAAACATTGAAACCACGGCCAAGTTGCAATATCATTTTACTCTTTTAAAATTTTGTCTTACCTTCGAAGGTGTATAAATTACTCCAAGGTATTCTCCACTATAAATTCTCTATTTTTTTTACATATTCTATGGCACAATGCGTCTAGTAAAATGCTTTTTGTTCACATCATAGGATGAAGTTATTTCCTTAGCAACCCATATCTTAGTTCAAAATAAACGGAACATTTCTAATAATGTTTGAAAATGTCTAAACTGACAGCTAGTATAATTGTTTTGATGATTGTTATGATCTTACGTATATAATACATAGGCTTCTCAGGTATACATTTTTTTATTTCACACGCATCTGGCATGAGTTTGATAATCATTGCGGTCACAATTGCATTCGAATGCGAACGTGTTTGACGTATACGATCAGGTGTTTCAGAATTCTTGTGAAAGATAGAAATTCTCGAACGTGCTCTGAATCCAACATATCCACAGACAGATCTTCAAGCAGCAACACGGCCGCAATCCAAATGCCATTCCGTTTCAATTTTGTGAATATTTTTAAATGGGCCACCACAAAATTTCCCGACCAAGCCAGTAGCCAGGAACTTGCCGTAGAATTCAGCTGTCATAACCAACACCCCGACCGTTTGCCATTCTTCTCCCTCATTGGAATCCATTTAATGGCTTGAAATATTCGATATCCAGTCTGTCGCTCAATTCCTCTCCTCACGCATTTCATATCATCAGTATTCCGTGTAGGTTGCTGGCCGAACGCTCTGCTTCTTTTCTCTGCCGTTCAATCGGAACAGTGCCCCTTATGAAATGGAATGTCGTTGTTTTATAGGACAAAGTTCCACATAAGAAAATTTTTCGAATACTTTAGTCCCACTGATGAGTTTCTGTTGGTTATCTTAAGGTGGATGGAATGATTTTTGTTTACACACGGATTTGCGTGAAACTTGTCAAACGTGTCCGTATTAGTAATATCTATAGATATAGGAAAAATGCTATGAGTTACCAATTTTGCCTCTTGGCAATTTAATGCTATTTTAACACGTGTCCTTATAGCACATGGCACATACTTTGAAATAATTCCATAAATATGCACTGATTTTCTCCTAATCGCGAAATAATACGTTTCATATTATCATAATGATTGCTAACAGGTATCAAGGTATCATGCCGACCATTAAAAGCTTATTTAGATAATACTTTTGCTTGAATTTTGAATTCCGCGCCGAAAATCTGTTTTAACAATGCTTTAATTAAGGCGAAAATTTCAAATTGAAATGCTAATGTAATGCATATATGGTAATTGACAACGTATAAAAATATTTCCTTTAGTGAACTGTGGTCCAAGAATTTGTTATTGACGTACTTGAAAAGTTATAAAATTGCCATTCAATTTGATTCACGAATACCGCTCTAGACGCCTTATATGATAACGGGCTTTGGAGTTTACGAGCCTGGCATTTTGATTACTGTTCCCTCGAGGATTCCAAATTAACAATTAGCGTAAATCGTATTCCAGTTGGCATGGATCCCACAACATGCCTAATAAAGTCATCCAAACTGCTTAAAGTGATGAATTTCCAGCCTGGTATCTACAGAGCCTTAGATCCAAATAATGAATTATCTGAACATTTTAACATTCTTCCCTAATTCCTTTATTCTCAGGTTTGATTCATAACTTCGCAACTGATTGACAGCCTAGGGATTAAGCTTATCGGATAGATGACGTTATGTAACTCTACTAGTTGAGGCACCGTAAACCAATGTCGTTTTTTTCTACTAATATATGCCATTCAAACTATTAATCAATGTTGCTAATTACCCATTTCTGTTATCTACGCGTTTATTTTTCCTTTTTACCGCTTTCTGTTATCTACGCGACTATGAAGCCTCCACAACTGATAGGTTGGTCTGGGAATAATAAATATAAATAAATGATAAATATAATGTAAACCTAAATATCTGTCTATTAAAATGTTATATTATTATGCATTCCATACTTGTTCTCCGTATCGTATATTACAGTAGCTAATTTTCCTATTCGTATATTTAGCATTTGACGTATTCAAGGTTTAGTGGAGGAAATTGTTTGACGCCTGATAAATATATCACTAGTGTAAATATATGCCGGCGATAAATATCAGTATTAAAAATTAGTCTTGAGGGATTAAATTAAATATTTTGTACCACAATGTGTAACGTATTGGGATTTATGTAATAATAAACTAACTGAATTAAAGCAAGTAAAAGAGTTTGGTAGTTGAAGGAAATTCTCGGAATGAACTAAAACCGCACCATTCATGACTGTAAATAATCCAATGGTAGATGAAGCGTGGGCTTAACATATACCCATCTAAATCGTAATATATGAAATACGTTTTATCGTATGGTTATTCAAATTACTGACGAAGCACAATCGTAACGACGAATTAGACAAACGGATGGTTTCCTACAGGGAAATGCACTTTTCCATTATGCTTTGTTTATTGGTTTTAAGGACATAGATCAAACAAATTAGTTGTTTTCATACCTCGGTAGTTGCTTCTCGTCCGTTTCGGTGACATCCTGGTTTCTGTTGAAGTAGTGACATAATTTCGTTTCTTTTTGTGGCCAAAGCTGCGCCATCATTTTGACCTCTATTAAATACCGAGATCGCACATATTTCCGCCTACTGCCCTATCGAAACTTTAAGCAAGTTTAGCGGCAGTTATTTTTACTCAGACTTAGATTTAACAACGAACGAGAGTAAGATAAGGTGGTGGCGAAGTTGCCATAGAGTGTGCTCCGACAATAACTTCCATTGTTTACTATGCTGCCATAAAACAGAACTCGATGAGTACTGCCATCGCCTTGTACCATGTCATTTGGAACGGTCGGCAGTAGCTGACAATCCGCAGGAAATTCAAAATGACCTCTTTGCGCAGCAAATTAATATTCGTCGATTATTAAGACTAATTCCAATTGAATTTATTGAGAATATTATACTAAAATACGAATTTTCAGTGCTTTTTACTACTATTATTCTTGCTAATTAATATTTTAATTCGTTGTTTTTATATAAAAGACACCATTTTGGTAAACATTTCTCATAAGCTCTATTAAAAAAATTATAGAATATAAAATAAAGTGTTGATCTTAGCCTTAAATCAAGGTCTTTGATGATCTTTCTCAAGCCATATATATTTTCATGTTCAGGTTTACACGGAAATTAGAGAAGGTATTTTGAAAGCTGAGTTAAATAAAAGGATACTGTAGGATTTCATGGTGGAATGTTTTCATTGAAACGAATGTTTATTCAACTAATAACGTTATCTGGCTATTATAATCCACTTTGGGATACTAAAAAGTCTTTAGCCAGAGACTATGAGACACCTACTTAATCATGGCACTTATTCAATATTTAGCCCTTTTACTGAGACCATTATATTCAATAACGCTTTTATATGTACAAACTTTTCGGAAGCACTATTTTATGGTATTTCATTAGCTGAATGAAATATAATATTCATTGACATCAAAACGATCCTCCGTTGTTTAACTTCATTAATAATAAAATAAGTAAAAGTGATCTTTAGGCGTAAATTTACTTTCCTCTCTCGAGAATATTATCAATAAAATGCGTGACTTCATAGCTTCCTCTTTATACTTTATTTATTTACATTGTGAATTTTTGTTTTCTCCCCTCTTTGTTAACAAATGTTGCCGTATCCACTGCTTTACTTTCGCAACTACTGTCCGAGTATAACAGTGTCGGCAATAGAATGAGATCCGCTTAGAATAGTATTCTAGGAGTCTTTGATTCTATAATATTCACAGTTGGAAACGTCATAAATTGTATTGAGTCATTGGTTGCTGCCAGTTGAATACGGAACGCTTTTAAACGCTGACAATGAATTTTGGAGTGCGCCTTTAGCATAACTTATCCATGAATATTACGATGAATCCATGTATTTTTTATTCGCAAATTTGGATTTTGCTTACTAAATTTCTAAAAATTAAAACTGCGAATTTCACTTCCCGCTATTTTTATCCTAATTTCTGAATTCTCCAGCCGCCTCAACAATCCGCCCCACGGAGGTTCCCTTAACATCCACTCTAGGATTCACCATTAAAGGTCACTTCAGGGGGGTGGTTAAGGCGCTTGGTGGTTAACCGAGTATAAATATGGCCTTCAGCTCTGCGCTCAAAATTTTTACAACCTCGGCGTTTTTCTTTTTTTCTGATGATTTTTTGCAATTAATCGCTCTCTGTGAGTTAGTTAACCGTTTGGTAAACGCATTCCGAAATTTGTCGAACATAGGGTGTATTATGTAAAGGGTCCAATTGCATCATGTGGAAATTCGTTTAATTTTTCCATCCATTCTTTTTTGGGTGACATTTTCGTCGTGTCTCATTTGTTAATTGTTCTTCGGGGATTCTGTAAAAGCCCGAATTCAACATGTGCTCCCATCCTGTAAACTAGGACATTACATTTTTTCATAACGATGGAAATTTACAAATGTAAAAAGAATTTTGAAACGATAGAACGGATTTTCCCCTGTCAATATAAAATACAAATTCTATAAAATTCTGAATTCAACGTGGGCTTCCATCCTGTAAATTAGAACTGAAAATACTTTCTTGCGGAAGGAAAATTACCATTAAAAAACATTTTTTATTAATAGAACAGAATTTTCCCACGTAAATCTACAAAACAAAATGATTTATGTCATATTTGCGCGCTGTAAATGCGTATTCCTACCCAATAAAAATGTTCCCTTTATCTTTGATGCATGAAAATCGCCGGGGTTTGAAGAAAAACATGAACGAGAACTTTTCTGTGTCCGTTTATCTGTTAGCCCGTTTTAGTCCGTCCGTCCGTGAAAATTGTGTCCGTTTATGCCATCGCATCCTACTCCCGCCCCCCACCCTACACGTATTTTAATCTAGTTTCTCCATCCCCTCCATAAACCCCAAATCGCTTCCTCCATATCCTTCAGTCCATCCCACCTATGCCCACCCCTCATGGCCCCTTGCGGAAGATCCTCCTCGACCCCGCCTACCCACGCCTCGACCGGACCCCTCCCTCCTCCAAAACCTTATCCGAGTGTTCGCATCGATTCAGCCAGGACTCTCCGCGATGACCCATGACGCAATAATTGGTTCACCGCTCTTTCCCTCGCTCCCCTGTATAAACCCCATGACTCTAACGGGATGACCCACAACCCTACTGGTTTAGTTGAGCGGAAGAGATTTTCCCCGATAGAATAACCAAACTGCGGATATTCGGTTGCGTCACTGTTTACTCTATCGGTTAATTGAAGATCAAAACAAATATTTCATATTGCTAAGTTAAACGTCAGGGATGATTAAGAGTTTTCTAAGTTTCCAAACTTTGAGCAATACCATTGCTTTCTTTATTGCAATAATATGTAGACGTCGGTGGATCTTTTTTAAAATCAATCTGTTTTAAAAAGTTATCTTTTTATTTTTCTTTATTATCATTGAATGAATTTTACTATGAAATCCACGAGTGATAGTATTTACGTTTTCTATTATTTGCTCCAAATCAATTTGGAAAATATTTGCTTTATATTTATTATTAAAAAATGGGGAAAATACTTATCAATCGACATGTTTACATTCATTCAGTTCTTCTTCATTCATACTTGTATTTAATGTTTGTTTTCTAGCTTTGTCTGACTCAATGTTTGGTTTTCGGTGGACTCGGTTATACAGTTCATTAAAAAATTTCACTTTGAAAAGCAATATCGAACTTCCTCTTTTCTATTATCAAATGTTGGCTCTCATTCTGATGATACCGCTTACTCTGTGATGGTCTGTTAAGTAACTTGACTCGTTTTCTTTTCATTAGATCGATTGTTGTTATTTTTGCAATAATCTTTTTGTTTGTTGGAAATAAATGGCCAGCCGTAATGGTAAATTCAGAATACGTACTGCCTTTCATTAACAACAGTAAAGTTTACGTTCTCTGTATCCGAATTTAATTAATTTTTTTCTTACAGTGTCAAAATAGTATTGTACTTCCTCACTTCCTATGGCTGAGATGTATGGTGTAGTAGTTGTAATATTATTAGCTGAAATGTGTTTAAAAATTACACTGTAGTTTAAGGGTCCTTTAAATACTACAGGTCAATGTAAATAGTTTATTTTTGGGACAATTGTTTTATAATTACCATATATAATAACATGAATTTCATTATCCTAAGTTCTAAGCTTTTCAGAAAGAATTAAATGCAAATCATATCTATTTTAATACAATACAATTGAACCCAAATTTGGAAAAAACGATTGTTAATATACCTAGGTTTCCTTAGGGGATGACACCCCCACTCTATGTTGGGAATCCCTGCCCATCGTCTGATGGTGGTGAATCCGAGTCACTTGAAAAAATTCCAATATCAAAGCCTGTAAGCAGATATTGCCTTTTCAGAAAGTCATCCAAAATTAAAGTGTGTTTTCCATCAGACCTCTTCTTTTATGGAGAGACTAAAAAAAAGAAATTTTCCAATAATGATTGGTTTGGTAAAATGGCAATGAAAATATAACACGATGATAGACATTTTTTGTGGTTACACAAAATAGACTAGAATTCCATTAGCAATTTTTATGTTCAGATAAATTTATGATCCTGCATGTCTGCGAACTACGAGGTGGCGGTCAGCGACCTTCCCAAATTATTCATGGGTTTATTTAATTTCTTCCTTTGGACATATCTCTTCTTAATGCCTTTGCTTAAATAAGAGTTTTATCAATTAACTAGGTAAAATATTTTTACTATAACCTAAAAGCCTGTAAACCCATACACCTTCCCTGCTACCAATGCAGCATGGACACAGCAATCTGATGATTTCTCAGCGTAGTAAATGCATGAATCATTCCCAGGACTTCATTTTTTTCAAATAATCCTAAGGGGAGAAGGACGCCTTTGTAGCTTAACTAGTTAAAGAACTCGGCGCGAAATCGAGGGATCCAGGTTCGAATCCCGGTCAAGGCGAATGATTTTTCCTCTGTGGAATATCGCACTTATGTGCACTTGCGGGTGACTCCGTAAAGGTTACTACCGTGGCTAGTCCCGGTTTCCTCAAGATCGGTCAAGAGCGAACACCTCCTTGTGTTCCATGTATGGTTTTATCCCCGCGGACTGTGGCGCTTCGCGCATGATTTGTACTGCTAATGACATCATATGTCTGGCAGTACTGACCACCTTGCTCCTATAAAGCCACCAAATAATACGCAGGGGAGAAGGACACCTCCGTAGCTTAACTTGGTTAAAGCACTCGGCGCAAAATCGAGGGATCCGGGTTCGAATCCTGGTCAATGCGAATGATTTTTCCTCGGTGGAATATCGCACCCAGGGCTTCAGTTGTGTCAAGAACACCATGGCTACCGAACGTTTGATTTGTGATTCGCAGGTATCTGATTCCAGATGATTTGATTACAATGTACTCAATTTCAACTTCCAAATAACTATCGCTAATTTTTTTGCCTACTTGAAAAACATTTAATTTTCCGTTCCATCTCATTGCACACTCTGGAGCTCGACTCCTCAGGACTCAAATAATTTATTTTCATGAACGCACAGCGACCACCAGGAGTTCCAAATTCTTGTCACATCTCTTCGAGTCATCTTCATCGGAATGTGACTCAGGGGACCGTGTGCTTCTGCCAAGTGTATGGAATAGACTACTCTTCAAGGAGTATCGGATTCGGATCTGAAGAGACTTCACAGCTGCGCGCCGTGTATGTCGCTCAGTCTCTTCAACTATTCGTCGCGCACCCAATTCCATCTCTGTCGCCACCATTAATATTCACCCCTCGATTGGTCGCTGTCCTCCCAATCGGTCCATATTCCCCAGTACTGGCCAGTGCCATCCAATTTTCTTGTGTCCTGTGCAATTTTCTCTTGACTTGTGTGACTTTAACTTTCAGTTCCTCTTTTCCCTTCGTTTCCATTATTTTTTAATCATGTTGTCATATTTTTAAATTCGAATGAAATATTTTCTTGGCAATTTCATCTACATCTATATACTACCCTGAAAGCCGCCGCAAATACGTGTGGCAGGGGCTGTCAGGACAGCGGACACCCACCTACTAAGGGCAGTGAAAAAGTGAAAAGATGGGGAAGTGGACATAGGTTAATTATATGTTGTGTTGGTGAAATGTTAGAGTCACGCTGATCATTGTCGTAGTCATTTGTTGTAATCATTAATTTTTGCGTGGAAAGAAGGAATTATTTTGCATCTTATTTTGACAGTGTATCTCTCTAATATTATCACGTCTATGGATAAATTTATGGATAATAAAAAATGCAGAGATTACCTTGACTTATGTGGTGCATGTAGAATCCTACAACCACTCTATAAATGGTTGATAAATTCTACATGCGCACCCATCAGAACATGGTATCATCTATTTGGTCATATTTTATACCACTAACCGTGATCGAATAGGCCATGTAATGAGCTAGGTCAACTTGTAAATTGTAGTAAATATTTGAAAGTAAATCGGGATAAAATGCACATCGTGCTTTTATTGTGTAAAGCGTGCAATCTACTCACCTTTTCATGGTAATTGTAATCAAAGTGGATGAAATGAAAGGATTCAGTGCAACATTAATATCAGAAGTAACGCGAGAAAGTACGCGTTGTATACCTGCAATGCTTAGTTTTATCGAAGAAATACCTGGGAGGAGTTCTTCACTACTATTGAGGAAGAGCCATTATCAACATGCAACTCAAATCTGATTTTGACAGAGGACTTCTTGAAATTGGTTTCTTTAACTTGCACATCATCCATACATCATTTCAGAAGGGCTTGAAATTTTTGGCATGGAGGTATCTGACATCATTATTCTTGTATACAACGTTATAGACTATCCAAGTCGCTTTGAGTTGTTTGAAAATTCTCAAACAGAAAAGAAAGTGCCTGCGCATGAGTTTCTTAAGCATGTTGTTTCCCGGTGGCTCACCCTGTCCCCAGCAGCAGAGAAACTTCAAGAGCGATTGCCGGCTCTCAAACAGTATTTTCTTGAAGTGTTACCCTGTCAGAAGGGCTAAGATTTGGAAAAGGTCCTTGCATCCAAGTGCTATCAGGCTATTGGTAACGCTTATAAGGATAAAACCTTCCTTGCAGAGATAGCCTTTGTCCTGTATAATGCTAAAATATTTGAAAGATTTTTAAAAAGATTTCAACATGATCAGTCTATGATCCATGTTTTGTATAAAGAGGTTGAGAGTCTATATTTCCTATTCCTAAGTCGGTTATGCAAGCCAGACCTACTCACAAGCAAAGAGGAATGCATGAAAGAAGTCTTCTTTCTCAATATCAACTGTATTATGGAAATGAGCAAAATTGACCTTGGTAAGAATGCCGATCGGCTTCTTGTAGAACAGGAATGCTCGCCTCTCCAGAGTTTTAAGTTTAATCAAGAAGGTTACATTATCAGGCCACCAGAAATCAGTCCTGGCGAAGGGAAGAGAGGCTCATCACCTGAAATGTTTGAAGCCTAAAATCATCAAGGAAAGCTCCTTGCAGAGCATTGTATCCATTTACAATATGCTGTAGACGCCCATGGAAGTGGACGAAGATGGGCTTCGATAGGAGTGGAGATTGTTTTAGCTAGAAACCCTTCCACCGTATGAATCTGAAACTAGGATTGACGATTAGTGGACCCAGATATTAACCAAGACAGATGTTGCCATTTATCCCAAGTATCCACTCGTATGCAAAGTGGTGTAAGCTACCTTCTGTTTGGCTCATGGCAGTTCTGATGACGATGGAGGATTTCTCTTTCCAGAAAATCATACAGGTCGGCTATGCTGGAGTGTACTCTTAATGCCAGGGTCAACATCAGGGATGGACTTCGAGACTACAGTGGCATCCCTGAACATGTGCCCATGACGTCGCAGCTGCTCAAGCATGCAGTATGTATGAAGAGTACCTGAAGCCTCAGTGGAAACTATAAGAAGATTAGCTGAAGAGATTACAAGAAGAGGAGAATGCTCGCCTGGAGAGGGAGAGGCGAGAGGCCACCAAGTTGAAGGAACGACAGGCGTTGGGCAAGCTGCAGGATGACCTGCATGTGACAAGTAAGAAGGAGATTGATGAGTGCAAGGCTTGTGGTCAACTAGTGAACTATCCAAAAAAAGAGGCTGGAGGAGGCTTTTGCCAAAAAAATATGACAAAAGTCAAGATCGCCCAAAGTATGTTGGGGGAGTACAAACTCTTCGGTCACGCGCAGATGACTTGCTAAAGAAAATGGAGCCTTTGCAAAATGAAGTAGAGAAGTGGACATCGTCTCTACTAGAGCAGCTTTTTTAAGAATCACAAAAAGTAGTAGGGTGATGATCCTGATGATCCCGAGGCGCAGGTGGACTCTGCCTAATCTAAAATTATTATTGTTTGTAATAATTTCTTTTTACATTTGATCTCCTAACGTACGGTACATTATTTACCTCATTCTTATCTATTTTCCACCGTTTATATCTAGTCGAGATTTCTTTATTTTTTGCTTATTCTTTGTGCTTCCTAGAGTCCGAAATACAAGTGTTCATTTTCCAATTCTTTGTTTTGTAATTTTTATCCCTGTTGCTACTGCTTTAAAAACGAGTTCCAGCTTAAAATATTGCAAAATGTAGGGTTATAGTCATTGCCTTAATGTCTAACATGGGGTATATATCACCAATTTTATCATTATTTTCTCACTTTTTCCTCATTTTTTCTCATTTTCCCCTCACTTTTTTGGCAAAAATCGCTCACTTTCTCACTTTTCTGTATCAAAAAGTGAGTGGAAGCCCTGACAGTCGGTATTCCGTGACTACCGCTGAGCATTATTTAGTGGGTGACCATGCCTTGGTGTTGTGATATCTTTGTCTTGAGTAACTGTACTTAGTCTTTGCCTAGTCATTTTCTTGGTACAGATGACACTAGCTCCTCCAAAGTCTATCAGCATTATGCAATATTTGGACCGTTAGAGAAAGAACAAGAGCTTTTTGGGAAAAGATTCTGTAGATGTATTAAAATTTATGAAAGCCATGTAAGTATAAGAGATTACTTTAAAAAATACAGTCGTTAGCATTTTATACTTTTATTGGCGCCATTTTTTGAAATTCTTATCAGAGGCAAAAAATCTCAATTCTGATATTCCTATAATTTTCTCATCCTCATTTTATTCGTAGAAATCTAGGAAGTCAAATCATAATACTATATACGGTACGTTTCTTTGGTCACGTTGTGTCTTGTGTAATGTTTAACTCTTCACATGAGTGGTTGGAGGGATATGGAACGTGAAGAGTAATTACTGATAATGAAAAACCATTAGGCATTCATGGGTTAAGATGGGTTATGGGCGCTCTGACCTTAAAATAAGTAAAACATGAAAACTTAGAGTGAAAGTAGTCAACAGGTATTTTCATTCGTCAGATATTATTCTGCAAAATGTTCTTTCTGGCTAGAAATTAACAATTAACGAGCCAAATATTCCGACGCTAGCGTATAAATCGTAGGGGTATTCTGTTGTGAATCTATCTTTTTTATGCAGTATAAGGTAGAAGGACAGTACTGTCTCATATATGTAGATAGATGCTTGTTAATGCAAATCTTCAGGATAAAAACTCCTTGAAATTCTGTACTGTGTCCACGAGGCGAAAGAAGTAAATTATTTTATTTTTTGTCTACTTCCGTTCCCATGAATTTGGATGGCTGAACTTAACGAGTAAAACACGAGGAAGTTAGAAGGGTTTCTCGGGTGGTCGGTAGTGTATCTGAAACCAAGCAAGTGTCTTTGAATACCAGTTGTTGTCGCATCTCTCTCTATACGAGTCTCCGTTCCCATCCTCCGATAAATGTGCTTTGGTATTTTGCGTATTCGGGGTTGGAGGACGGAGTCATCGGAGGCTTTGATGCTGGTTTTTCAGGGGAGATTGATGTGTCACGGAGGGCGTTCATTTCCTCCAGAGCAATGACCTCATTCGAGCCTGAGAGAATCTCCTCCAAAACCTTGGCGTGTTGCTTCTGGGTGGGAAAAATGAAAAAAAAATTGCATCGTCTCCTCGGGACCCTCATGTATTCATTCCCGATATTTGAACATGCGTCTATGTCATGTTAGGGATTAAAAGTCCTTGCGTCGCTACCTTCCCACTGTTGGACGATTCTCATGTATACCACTCGCTTTGGTCTGGCGAATTTCATTTCGTAGCTATGTATTAGGTATGGATACTATACGCATAAAATAAATTCCATGTCCCTAGGGGTCAAAAAGCGGCATTTTTTCCTCACTTTTCTGTTCAGCTTTTTCTTATAGTTATTATTGAGTTTTCTATTGTAGGTTTCTCAATTAATCATTCATGATCGCAAATAAATTATTTTCCAGTTGAAGGGACACAATTGTGAGAGACAGCTTTGTCTGCTACCTAAATGACTTTGACAAGAGAGCAGTTAATGGGACAAGGGTATAGAGCACTCTTTTGTCTGATGCACTTGCTTCTTTGCTACATTTTATTCACATGTGCGAAAGCATGTTCCCTTCTTTTTTTCCGTATTTATTTATAGTGTTCTACCGCTTTGTGATCACAGGTGCATAAAAAAAGGCTTAGTAGTTTGATTAGGTTGGGCAGTTGGGTAGTTTTAATTTTTTTACCACTGTTTTAAAAACACTTCATTTATGAGAAAGATACGATGCCGTTTGAAGGAACCATTCACATACCCAGGTTACTATCCAAAACTGATCCAAATATTTACGTTTATATACCTATTTGGTGCATAAACATTTGTTTAAATCCGGAAAGTTATCATGTATAAATACATGAATTTATTTTGGGTGAGTTGATGTTTCGTTGATTGATTTACGTCATATACCTATGATCGCCTCCTTTTTACGTGCACTGCCTAAAATTATACGTGTCACATGCCTGAAATATTTCACTCCCCTTTCTGTTGTGTTGCCTCTCCACTTCATTTCCGCTGCTCCCTAACCCTTGCCTTTCACCTTCCAGATGAAAACCCCGAAATAGTACTTTCTGCTGCCTCAATCTGCCCTTCACCGAAGCCTTTGAATATCCATTTGCTCTCTTAACTCGGAATCTGTTTTGTGTGTACGGTGCAGTTCGATAGTGAAAACTCTTTTAAACCACTTTCACGAGTAATATTTCTTCCGTATCTTATAACTCTACTATTTTCTCCATTTTTCCTTATATCTCCTTCACTTTCGCACCGTACTTTCCTTCATCACATCCTCACTTTCTGTCTTGTAATTATCATGAGTAGTAATAAGAATTTTCCCCGCCGATACCTTTACCCTATCATAGCGTTAATGTTAAATTATTCAATATGCCATGTTTAAGGAAAGCCGGCCTACTTAGTTTTGCATAAAGACATGTTTGAAAAACCATGAAAAAGTCGTCGAAAGTTGACGTATGTGCTTATATGAGAGTTTTCCTATCCTTTCAGAAGAATTACGTTACATCGCAATCCAAAAAACGTTAAGAGAATAGACGCGAGTGCCTCCCAGTTCTTTTTTTTTGGTGCTGTGGCTTAATCTTCCCGAACGTAGTGGCATATAATTTGTCGTGCTCTTCCGTAAAGACTTACTTGATGCCCACGCCTAGTTTCTCTCTATCCTTCTTCTTATCTGCAAATTATTCATCTCTTACGAGCCTGCCCTTTATGTCGCGAATGACCTGGTGGTCGTCTCACTCAATTTCCCAACAACCAAATACGTGAAAGGCCACCATACCGCACATTTTACGAGAAAGTTATCGTTAGATGGCTCTGTAGTCAAAAGGAATTGAGCCCTGGCTATTTAATGAAATTGTTGTTTGTAATTTTTGTCAGGATGACAGATTATTATGATTTTCCCGATAAAATGACTCGAGTAATGTGTTATCCAAATCAACGGTAATTTGGGAATCTTTTCCCGCTGCAGAACAGAACCGAAGTGCGTGAAACAAAACTTTTCGAACTCAACCCACTGCGCCATATTGCCTGCCTCTCCGTTCCCAACTACTCTTTTTGATGACGTATCTTCCGCCAAGTAACTCCTGTTCTCTCTCTTTACTTATATCATTCCATTTCTCCCCGACTTAAGGTTTACTCAATCCCTTGTGGGTCTCCGTGAGCAGCTTCTTCGAGGTGCGTTACGCAAATGATGCTGCGTTTTTATGCAGTCATTTTTTCTTGGCCAGACACTGCGTGGTCAATAAGCATCGACTACGCAGGCTGCATTGCCGTTGGTGTTTCCCGTCTTCCAACTTTCCACGCAGCCTGCGTTTCCGGAACTGTGACAGGAGGGGGAAAGGTAAACCACTTTTATGGTCATTAGTTGTTCATCTGTTTCATTTCCGAGGAATTGCGAGGATTGTTGTCCACTATTGAAGTATGACAGAAGCGAGACTTCAACATTGTTTAAAATGAGGGAGAAAATTATCGAACAAATGCGGGATAAGTTACTCTCATATTCATGATCACTCTCACTCAGTGATTCAACCCGAAGGTTGGTTTGGATAGTTGAGGGTAGAGATCACCCCGGACTAAGCTACAAGCGTGTGAAATTTCACACATTCAGGGTAGGGGGGCCAGTTCCTTTCCCTGGGCCACCTCGCACTCCGAGGAATTTTTTTGTTCGGGGGCGTACAAAGGCTTCACCCGGATTGGAACCAGGGACCCTTTGATCAGTAGCCAAGTGCTCTACCCACTAGGTCACCACGCTCCCCGTTGTCCAGTGGGTTGAGGCGCTGAGCCGGTTATCCTCATATTTATGATATCAGAGACAAAATTATACCTACATATAGATCGACTTTTTCGCCCGTCGTTGTTCTCTTCTTCTTAAAACAAGTTCCACCAGCGCTGCCCCCATTGCCAACGTTCTTCACTAACATCCATTTTCTTACAGCAGCCCCAAAAATCAATAAATGATACGCAAGGTCGAATAATTCGCGGTTAACGTCAGTCTTCTTTCATCCGGTGCTGTCACTGCTTTGACGATGGGGTCGGTGAGTGAGGGACATGTCTAATCACAGTATAAAGACGCAAAAACGTTGCTTGAGACAAATATTCCTTCGCATTCGCATCAGCACGCATGCATTAGTTCGTTAAGCATAGGTTTATGTATTCAAACGTCATGGTTTATTTTTCCTAGTCCTTCGGTCTTTGGATGGCTAAAAGATATGTCCTCATATTTAATTAAGCTTTGATTTACGACCAGCGACCTCTTGTTGAGTTGAATATCCACCTTATTTACTAGAAAGGGAGTGCCGGATATGCTTTTTAGTGCAGGCAACTAATTCCTTAAATCAAAAACAGTTGTTTCCGCGCTTACAAATATTTCCCTTTCATCTCCCGTACTCATCTGTGGTACTCTTGCGGGCTTACCCCCCCCCCCCCCAAAAGGTAAAAACGCGGGTTAAGGATATGCGCTTAAAAAATACATAACTTCTCATTCGAGTGGGGCTCAAGTTTATGTGTTCCTCTTGTCAGCATGTCTTCTTTTCCGTAGATACTCCTTATATGTTGCCTCGCTGTAGAAAGAATCTCTAGTGAACTCCACTGTAGAAAGAACTCGGTAACTAAAATATGCATGAGCGGTTCATTATTTGTCACAATAAAACATTTTCGGCCTCTTGCGAGATTAAAGAAATGGAGCAAATTATACCATGCTGAGTATCGTTCCCTTTCTCATATAAGAGAACTGGTAATTCTTTATAATTTAGTCGTTCCCGTTCAACGACGTTCAAGTATAACTTTCCCGTATTTGTGAGCTCAGTAAGTATCTTCAAGTATTTGCATCGCTAGAATAAATGCTCCTTCGTATGGTTCTATATTGTTTGTGAGTCCTCAAAAGCTAACCTAATGGCTTGCTTTTGCAAGCCACCATTTCCTCACTGCCTTCCGTAAAAAAAAGAAATCACTTGTACCAATCGAAGAATGTGCTTAAACATTTACGACCCCATAAAAACACAATCGCCTTTCGCCAAATTACTTGATCCAATTGTCCTTTTATAGAAACAATAAGGGAGAATTGAGCCCAAGTAATGTAATTTAAAACCTTGATCTTCATGGAATTTAGAGCAATTTTCGTAAGTCCTCTCGAAACTTGATGCGTGGAAACTTCATGATATGCACTCAACGTATAGTCCAAGGCTTAAAGAAGATTTCAAAAATAAAAACCTTCCCCGATACATTTGCTTTACCATCCGCAATGTCCACATACTGGAGTACCTCATCTTCCCTTACTACACTCAGTGATTCAACCCGAAGGTGGGTTTGGATAGTTGAGGGTAGAGCTCATCCTGGATTAAGCCACAGGCGTGTGAATTTCACATATTCAGAGTAGGGGGGCCAGGTCCTTTCCCTGGGCCATCTCGCACTCCGTGTTCGGGGGCGTTTAAAGGTTTTACCCGGATTTGAACCCGGGACCTTCGATCAGTAGCCAAGCGCTCTACCCACTAGGCCACCACGCTCCCCCTGCTTACTTTTATGTATGCATTTTCATGGTTTGGCCCATTTATCCTCAGACTGGGTGAGATTGCATCTGACGGCGGAATTTCAGGCTTTTTTGGCCCTGTGTTGGCTATGAATGTTGTTGGAAAAGTTACACTTCATTTAATATGTTTTAGCTTTCAATGAATTACCATTTATTGCACGGGGATGACGTTTGAATAACCTTCTTTGAAAGTTTCCGGAGGGGTGGAATAGATTTGTCTCTTTCATTGTGTTTACATTTATGTGACCAATCTGTTTGCTGAAAAGGGATTGTTTTGACTCAAAATAAAGACGAAAAAAGGAGCCCTTCGAGCATTCCTCCACGACAAGATTATCGCTGGTGACAAATTTATTTTCCGCCATCCTGAGGGTACTAGCTTGTAATCTTCGATTATTTATTGGTGTCTGAACAGGAGACGCCAGAAAAATGGCTTCTGGCGTTTTAGAAGAAAGTGATGATTATACACACCTAATAAGTCCTACTTTCTCTGATACATTTTAAGTGTGTTCAATAAAGTAAGGATTAAAGAGGCGTTGATTTTACTTTCCGTTATGGACTAAACTCGCTAAAATTTACATATTTTAAATTTGGTACCCATGTTCCTTTGGATCTAGAAAGATTAATAGGCTATATTAGAAAGGCTTTAGGGCCAAAGGGGGCCTTTATTAACAAAGTTTACATCCATAAGAAAAGCAATGGGTTTCGACTTTAAGAAAGCGATGAAAAAATACAGACCTTTCTATTTCTGCTTTTTTAAATTGCATGAATTGCACTCTTAATATAAGGTTGGCATTTTGTGAAGTTTTTATACTTGCGTATACGGTTTGATTTTACCCTAAATTTGAGTATTTGTTTGCAAAATATTTAATTTTTGCACTCATTAACAATTAAAATTTTGGTTAATTGAAAACGCAGGGTAGACTTTGAATGATAACTTAGCGTGATATGAAGCATATATTTCTCGGGTTATTCGATCAGTACATCAGAATTACAACGATATTTTGATTGCGGTAAATTTCACTCCTTCCTCTGTATGAGTGGTTAACAACTGCTGCATAGTAAATACGTACATTATGCTCTTCATATGGAGATAATTCAAAACTTATGCAGCAGTTTTTTCTTCTTCCGGTTGAATTTCAATGGGTACCATCTTCTAATTTAAAATAAAAATTTAACTGACTAGCTAATATTTAAGCTATAACCGGAACGAGTTCGACAAACATTCCATTCCATTGCGTCAAAACTTTTGCTGCTTCCTTCATCATACAGCTAACGACAACTTATGACAACATTTTACGTATTTAGGTCGTTTCATTTCAGGTAAATCGTGAATTTTGGTTCTAACCGTAATAGCGAGTGGATAAATTTACCAAAATGACGAGAGAAGGTGATATATTACTTAAGAAATTTCATCGCTAGTTACACGTACCCATTCGAAGTTATTATAGTTACTTCCTTAAGTAGTATTACGTTGCTGGGCTGGGATCGAAACCTTAATCCAAAAAGGCATGGTTTAGGAATACCACGTTCTTAAAATACGATTCCAGCCCACGATATTTGAAAGCCCTTTTGTTTTTTAATTAACTCTGCCTCTGTTCACAACAACGAAAGTTGTAGCATCGGTTGGTTCGAAGGCTTGCGCGGTGTTTAAGTTGAAAAGCAACGGCTTTCGAGCGTGCATCTACGATAAGATGTCCGTTGTTGACTATAGTTTTTCCAGCCATCCTGTTTACAGACAGGACAGACCTGAGTTCGTCTGAATACTTGCCGTGCCTCATTCGCTTTTGGCCTAGAAGTATTTCCAATTTTTAATGCAATGTAAAAAATAGAAATACAGAATTTTGCTGTTCTTATCACTATGACATTTTAACAGAAATGTCTTCTTTGTATATTAAGCATATTTTTCGTCCAGAGCTTCATAACTATAAACTCTGCCGATGCTAATGGCAAAGGAGAAAAGGTATTTTTAAATAATCCTTCTCTAACGGTATCATTATTGTTTTTAATTTTTAACCCGGAAGTATCGATTTTCTATCACAAATGGAGTTATATTAATTTTACTGCGCCCAAAACTTGCAAATGTAACTTATTTTACAAGAACGTGCAAGTTTAGATTAAAAATATGGAGTGGAAAAAACATTAAGAAGTGCTTTGTGTACTTTTTCGATGGTCTAAAACATTTTTATTTAAAAAGTCCAGCCATTGCTACTATCCAAACTCTCTTCATAATATACCAATGCTCAGATACTTGGAACATAGATATTGTTGTCTAATATAAGGATATACTAATACTCAATACAGGTTAATTTCCCCAGAAACACATTTCAATCTCGTAAATTATTATTAACGTCGTCAGAGAATCAATCAGTTTGGAACTTACATAATAGATTAAGTCTTACCTTTATTCGTCGGTATGAAAGCGATTCCCATCCCAGTTGCTGCAAAAGGTCAGTAACACTAACGAGATTATCATAACGGCTTTAACGTATCTTGCCGATCTTCGCTGCACGGGTTCTAACTCAGTTTTTAAGCCTACCTCTTAAGGATCCCAAATACTTGCAGCGTATTCAAGTGGGGTCTAACAAGGGAGAAGTAGCTGATTTCCCTAACTTTATCGTCGCATTTGCCAAGTACTCTTTAAAAAAATCCCAATTTATGATTAGCTTGGCCGGTTATTTCCCGAATACATTTTCCCCACGAGAGTATATTATTTAGTTTAACTCCGAGGTATTGAACCGATTCTTCAGTCTCTAGTTTGCTGTTTTATATGCAATAGCTGTTATAAGGAGAGTTTTTCCGTTTCCAAAAATTCATAACAACGCATTTATCAAGTTTAGTTCTAGCAGCCACGCATCGCACCACTCCTCTATTGCCTCAAGGTCCTTAGTTAGTGCTTCATTATCATTAAGGCTACGGATTTCCCTAAGTACCACTGCGTAGTCTGCAAATAATCGAAGCTTACTTTTAACTACGTCACCGATATCATTAATGTGCAAAAGGAACAGAAGTGGGCCTATGACTCTCCCCTGTAGGACACCTGATGCGGCATTTTCTTCATTAGAGATAGCGCCGTCTAATACTACCCTTTTCCCACGATTACGTAAGAATTCTTCAATCCAGAAAATTGCGTCGTCGTCTAACCCGTAGGATTGTAATTTCATGAGTAACTTTCAATAGGAAACTTTATCAAATGCCTTTTTAAAATCGAGAAACTTGCATCAACTGGAAGGTTATGTCCAGCCGAGACTAAAATATCGTGGGCAAAACGTGCTAGTTGAGTTTCGCAACATTTCTCCTTTCGGAATCCGTGTTGTGTTTTTATTAACAATTTCTGTGCATCGAGGTGTCTCATGAGTGAATTTTTAATTATATTTTCAATTGCGTTGAACTTCCCTTCCGTATGACCAGAAGGATTCTGGGCTATCCTGTAACATTTCTACTATTATTTTTCTTTTAAAATCGATTAATGCATTCCGGAACGCTTCCTTTGATTTGGCTCTAGACAATTTGTATTTTTCAATTATTAAGTTGTGATCATCAGTGGACAAATCTGTACGGAGTTTTTTCATCTTGGCGTGGCAAGCTCTCTGTCTTCTTAACGATTTTATCACTTCTGGATTGTTAACATCATGGTTCGCTGCCCTATTTTTTTACTTTACTTGGGATATATTTTCCGATCCCCGAATGACCGATTGAAAGAAAAGCTTTCCAACTACCCTCAGTATCTAACTTTACGCTTGATTCTTGGAAGTGAAGTTGAGAATATTTTAGATGACTCCTGAACGCATTGAAATCGGTTTTTTGTTAAACTGTAGAACTGTCTTCTTTGTTTAAATCTTTTAATGATATTCAAGGAGAACTTTGCGGTAACTACTCTATGGTCACTAATGTACTCGACAGCGTTAACCTTAATTACTTGCTGTGGTATATATGTTGCCAATAATTGTGATCGTGAATAATTCCGGTGTTAGCGTATGCTTTAAAGATTACTTTGTTGTCACGGTAACTTGGTTGACATTGGTTCTCGGTGATAATGCTCCACAAGAAAGTGTTTTATTGAAAATATTTTTTTACAGAATAATGGATTAAAACCACATAGTTTCAAGGTAATTTAAGACATTTTAAATGTTAAAGAAGGTTTAATAACCATAAAATTATAAGTTATTATCCAAAAGCGAGGAAGATTCCTCAATATGAGAGTGTGCGAGTGTACTCTGATTAACAAATGTTAAAATTTTATTTTTAAATTTAGTTCCCATTTATTTTCCCATTAAAATAATTGTATATAAGTTTTGTGTAATGAAACCATAAGCTATAGTTCTGGAATACCTTGCCCCTCTAAAAATAGAAACTTTGAATGCAGTAATTGTTTTTACTTGTGGTGAAGTTCGAACTTGTATCTTTGTAATTTATCAAAGAAACCATGATTTTCTTGCTAACAGTGACTCCGGCAAGTTGCACTTTCGCATATTTCAGGACCTGTACGCTTATTTACTATTTTTTAGGACGCCAATCAAAGTGGTAAGTCGACCCAGGGTCTTCCTTTCCAAAACATCTTTTCTGACCACCATCGCTGGGAGGACATTGATTAACAAAAATGTGGATGAATAAATACCTTAACTGCATTGATATCTTCATAATCCCAGCAAATTGGAAGTATAATATCAGTTCACTATCCGTTTGAAAAATCACAGCCTTTACGCCTATGTTGGCCATGTTTATTTGAACGGTTCACTATTGTCATGAGTGTGTATCGCGGAGCTTCTATTGTCTATAGCTGTGTAGAGATACCTATTGAACGAAATGTTAATCCTTTTCAACCATGTTATTACGGATCTCGCAATGAAATAGCGCGGTGCAGATTGTTTTAACTCTTGTATCTGTGACTTCCAGCGAAAACAAAAACATTCTGTGACTCTTGAACTACAGCGAGGCTGAGATAAAAGGAGAACGAAACTGAATAATTGGCTAAGCCTATTTGATTTTGAGTATGATAATATCTTATTAACTTATTCCTTCGAATGAATTCAACTTCATATGCTTGTTTTAATACGCTGATAAATGTACACAAATAAACATATGTGGTCGCTTTTTCGGTAAATCTTGACATTTTCAATGAAACGTTCAATCAATTTCTTGTTTTGTTGTAGCTTTATTTAGGTATGTAGATTGATGCCGCACTTATTACGATTTATTAATTCCCTCAAAGTTTTCACTTTGAATTAATTTCCTCATCCTTCCTTGTTATCTGATTGGAATCTCGCAATTAAGGGACTCAACTTCGAACGGCAGCCGGGCTGGGAGGGCAGGGATAGTATTGTTAGGGAGTTCAAACGTCCGGCGGATTTTCCCCCAGTTAGAGAAGAGGGCAAGGAGAGACGGAGCGGACCAACGGGTCACCTCCTGGTGTATACCAGGGGGAATCGTACCCAATTCTACGGCGGTGGTAAAAGCAGCGGTGAAGGACACGGGCTGCTCTAGACTGCGGGTGGTGGCCCATGTCGGCACCAATGATGCTTCCGAGCGTAGAGCCGATGAGATCTTGGATTCCTTTAGGGATCTAAACTCGGAGGTGGAACGCGTTCGGAGGGGCACTGGTGTCGATCTGCGACTATCCATCTGCAGCATTGTTCCACGGACTGACTGCGGCCCTCGAGTTTGGGACAGGATTGCCTGGATCAACAAGAGGCTGTGGAAATTCTGTGTGAGCATTGGGGCAGAGTTCGTGGATCTTCGGCCGGTGCTTAGATCGTGCCGGGCTCCCCTCAACTCGTCTGGCGTGCATTATTCCAACGAGGCGTCTGAACGGGTGGCTCGTAGGATTTTTGAGCACTGTAGATATTTTTTAGACTAGAGGGTAGGTCATCTAGTGGGATTTGTAAAGATTTAACCGAACGTAGCCTCCGAGGAAGTCCGCATTGCGAAAATGTTCACATCCAAGTAAACTTAGAAGGACTAAAGCCGGAAAATAGCGACAATATTCCCAAAACGCGTACTCCAGCGAAAGAAATTATATCAAATGTAATAAGCACTTCCAGTGAAATTCGCCCACCTAATACCCATAAGCGTGGAAAAGAACCAACCGACACTCAATCTACAAAATATGACATTAACTTTGTAGTAATTAATTGCCGTAGCGTTAAAAACAAGCGCGCTGAAATCGAGCATATATTTCAGGACGCAGACGTGGTCATAGGAACGGAGAGCTGGCTTACAGAGGATATAAGTGACAGCGAAGTTTTTCCTCCAGGATATAAAATCTACAGATGCGATCGAAGCGATAGGACAGGAGGCGGAGTTTTTATAGCAGTTAAATCACATTTACACAGCACCGCCCATGAAATAACTGATAATGAAATAGAAAGCGTATGGTGTACAATTAAACAACGAAACAAAAGGAGTATACATGTTTGCTCTTTTTATAGACCTCCAAACTCCGAAGCTGATATTATTTACCAATTAGAAAATCAAATATCCGCATTTACTTTGAGAGACAGTAAAAGTGTAATAATTATTGGGGGAGATTTTAATCTGCCATCTATAAATTGGGATTCTTACACTGTAAGTCCAAATTCAAGGAATAGGGAAATCAGCGAGATCTTACTCAACACACTTACTAAGCACTCACTCGCCCAAGTAGTTGACAAGCCTACGAGAGGAAATAAAATATTAGACCTTTTTGCAGTAAGCCATCCTAGGTTGATAAAACAACTCGATATTATTGATGGCATAAGTGATCACAGAGTAATTTTTGCAGCCTTAAAACTTGAAGTAGAGTCAGCTGTAAAACCGAAACGCAATATTTATTTATTTGATAAATGCAACTTCATAAAATTTGGCGAGATGCTTAATGATTCGTACACTGACTTCGTAGCTAAAACAGAGGACAAAAGCACTGATGCATCATGGAAATATTTCTTAGAAATTCTACGCCAGGGAATCAACGAATATATTCCGCGAAAATTGAAATGTGATAGTAAAGAACCTCGCTGGTATAACAATGATGTTAGGAGGGACCTTAAGAGACAGAGAAAACTGTACAACTTATTCAAAAAGTCCATTACGTTAGGTGACAAATCGAAGGAACTTGAAGCAAAAGAAAGTTACGCTGCACAACGCTCAAAAACCAAGAAATCAATGCGTACTGCATTGCGAAATTTCAAGAAAAAAGTACTTGGTGAATTACTCGAAGAAAATCCGAAATCTTTTTGGTCATATGCGAGAGAGCTTCAGGGAAAATCTTCAACCGTAGATTCGTTATTTGATAAAGATGGCAAACTTGTCACTGATAATATTGACAAAGCTAACACGTTAAATTCCCACTTCGAAAGTGTATACACTACAGACGATACTCCATGTTATTTCGACATTTCATTCACTGAGGAACCGATGAAAGAAATCACTATTCAATGTGATGGGATAACTAAACAGCTACAGTCGATCAAAAATAGTAAATCTCCGGGTCCGGAGGGAATACCCGCCCGTGTCCTCAAGGAATTAGCGCCACAGATCGCACCGTTCTTAGACATAATATTCAAGAAGTCATTGTCTGAAGGAAAGATACCAATAGACTGGAAAATTGCAAACGTTACACCGATATTCAAAAAGGGAAACAGACATGACCCAGGGAACTATCGACCAATTTCATTAACGTCTATTATAGGCAAGATACTCGAACATATCGTCGTTAGCAATATCATGACGTTCCTGGACAGTCGTAACTTCCTTCATGGCTGTCAACACGGCTTTCGGAAAGGTAGATCATGTGAAACACAGCTCGCGCTCTTTCTTCATGACGTTCTCAAATCTGGTGAATCGAAAACACAAGTGGACGCATTATTCCTAGATTTTAAGAAAGCTTTCGACACGGTACCTCACAACAAACTTTTATACAAATTACAGTCATGCGGCCTAAACGAAACAGTAGTAAACTGGATACGCGACTTTCTGAGTGATCGTAAGCAAAAAGTAGTTCTTGACGGAATTAGCTCTGATGCAGTTAAAGTGACATCAGGTGTCCCACAAGGAAGCGTAATCGGCCCCCTTTTGTTCATTATATACATAAATGATCTATGCTCTCGAATTAGCAGTAAAATACGTTTATTTGCCGACGACGCTGTCATCTATCGCGAAATTAATGATCACTCGGACTTTGAAATTCTATCATCGGATTTAAACAACGTTCATGTGTGGAGCCAAGAGTGGGGACTCGAACTTAATCTGAGCAAATGTGCGGCGGTACATTTCTTGCGGAGGTCGTCCAACTATCCCCGTGTATATGCTGTGGATGGCGTTAAGATAAAGGCGACAGATGAAGTTAAGTATCTGGGAGTTACAATAAACTCAAACCTATCGTGGGGAACACATATAAGAAATATTTGTGGCAGAGCTCTGAAGAAGCTAGGATTCGTCAAGCGTATTGTGGGAAGATTTTCGGATGAAAAAGTAAAAGAGAGGTGCTATTTCGCACTCGTCCGGCCACACCTTGAATATGCAGCAAGCATATGGGATCCGGTGCAGAAAGAATTAATTCGGGAACTTAATAAAATACAAAGGAAAGCTGCGCGATTCGTCAAAAACTGCTACGGGCGTACAGACAGCGTTACGCAGATGTTAAACGAATTAGGCTGGGAGCCGCTAGAGACTCGGAGGCTGCGCGCTAGGCTTAGATTACTTGAGCAATTGAGAATAGATATCTTTCAGAGCGACACGGAGAACATCATATTAGAACCCCACTATATTTCCAGGTCCGACAGAAACGATAAATTAAGAGAGATATTTTGCCGAACGGATAGGTATGGGAATTCGTTTTTCCCCCGAACAATAAGGGACTTTAATAAATGCAAGGCGTAATTTCATAGAGCGTTTCCTTTTTATATGTAAACGGCTGGTGTCCTAACACCCCCCGCCACACGCCTATTGAGGCGGCTTGCGGGGTAGTATGTAGATGTAGATGTAGATGAATCATTATTGGCCTCCGGCGCGCCGCGGCGGTTAAGCTAAATTCACTAAGCTAGGGTCCTGTCTGTGTTCTTCCCTCGTCCCAAATAATCACCTGCCGAAAGGTAAACAGTGTGTTTGAATAAAGATGTTTTATTCTTTATAGGCGTAAACATTGATTGTAATCGTCCTTGGAGATATATTCTTGGCTATTCAAGCTGGAAATCTATTTATGAAGGCATTATAAACAAAGAAGCGCTCTGGGGTATCTTTCAAAATATCCATTGATAGCAAATTAATGTATAAAAGTAGTTGATATTTGATCTTTTACTTCTGCGGACCCTGTTAATTGTTCCTTACACGAAAAGACAAAAACAGCGAACAGATGAGGGAGAAGACCCGAACAATGAAGAGATTGTGCATTGAGAGATCATGGAACAACTTTTTTCGAAATTCTAAGTTCGACATACGGCAAAATATAGCACGCAGTTCCCAAGGAACAGAGAAAATGTTTTGTTTCAGTAGGTTGACATCCGACGGGGCCGCCGAGGTCATTTATGTTGAGGCGAGGCAACCCACAACGCACACCCAATTTTTGCGCTATTTTGGCTGTAAATGTCGCGATTCAAGCATTTTTTTCAGTCGATGCTGCACCGGTCATGTCAGGAATTGTCGAGGTAAGCCACAGAGATCGGATGGTCACGTGTGTATACAATAACTAGTCTTAAAATGCGAATAAACCTGAAAAAATGTGAAAATTGCTTAATTAATGACTTATATTGTAATTTGCCGCACTCTTATGGGCATGATATGACGCTTCCCCTTCTCTAGAACAACACCCTTTCCCTTTCTCAAGCAACCATCTCTCCTTCTCATTATGGACCACCTATCAACGCACTGCGATGACTGAATCGTATACGAAAATGGTTCCGTGTTCCAAATTTTGCAGCTCTTCGCCCACCATGAAAACCTGTGCCACTCAGGCTCTCAGGGTGACCCATTACTTACCACGTGGAGGTGGCTGCAACTCGAGTTCCTCCCGTATCCACCCACCCTTCAAGTCTTATAACTTACCAGTCACGCTGTAATCTTTTTTGGATTCAAACTTTGGCATTTGTTTCCTTGATTGGATTTTCTGACGGATGTTTCCATCCCTTTTCTCCGCTGTGCTCTTGCTCCCCGATGCCTCTGTCACCATTTTCACATGTCTTTCGGCGGCTTGAGTGTGGCAGTGTAAGTCAGGGATTTTGATCTGGGGTGAACAGGCTCAAGCTCCTCTGTCGATATGTGATCCAGGAGAGGTGGTGCGGTGACTGTGGTGTACTCCCAACCGATGGTATTGGTGTAGTCAGATGCATTAAAGTTTATTAGAGGGCTGTGAAAAGCCTTGATGTCTTCTTCTGGCTATCCTCCGGAAGTCGATTCTTCGCACTTCGGCCCTTTCATCACTCACCATTGCAATGAGGATTTTTATCTGGATGAACGAAGAACGTGTTGCTCAGGACGAATTTCTCAAGAACCTCTCTGTCCTTTTTAGGAAATTGTCTTGATAGATGAAGCATTTCCCTCGCATATTTTGCTCATTTGGTAATCTTCCAATTTGTATTTATTTTGAACCACATTGATACATAAAGCTTTATGATAATCTTGGCTAATGTCTCCAAAGCCACTGTAAGTCGTCTTGTTCCTATGTGAACGCGCATCACTCTGTTGGCCGTCGTTCCGCACCTGCTGTAATCAATTTCACCAGGATTGCGACCAGCCAGCTCTTTTTCCAGCGGGTATTTTTGGTGTGTGCTGATGAGTGATGAATCTAGTTGAGGGTCAGGTTGATCAAGATCAATTGTCTGACATTTCACCACAGGCAGCTGCACACAGGTCTTCAGTTGGTGGCCTATTGGCCCATGTAGCTACTTGGTCCGGTCGTCGGCACATCAAACTTCTCCATTATATGTTGAAGGGGGAATTCGTTTGCGTGCAGCTGGCACACAGAAATATGTAAGGCACGCCCCAGACGCACTTCGTTAAAACGTATAGCGCCTCCCTTCCAGCCGGTGTTCGTCGGACAACCACTACAACCGATGCACCGTATGGGAGACGCGTCACTTTCAGCGGCTTCGAAAAAGTCGAGGATAGTGTTTTCGAGGCTCTTAGCATTTCCTGTTTTAGGTGATGCACCTCCCAAATTAACCCCGCCGGATTCTGCGAGAAAAGCTACCTGCTCTTCGGTGGCAGTCGTGACGCGCACTTAATTGTTGCTGCATAATTTCCTGACTTTCGTATTGCCTTTTCTCCCATCGAAGTACAAGGCTATCCACATTTGGTCTATTAGCTTTTGCAGATCCTCTGCAGTCGTCGGCTCTCTGTATTTCTTCCTTTGGTGCGCAATTTTCATCCGGTCAACAACCTTTGATTTATCTTCTGGTGTAACTTGGCAGGCATCCTCAAACGCTGCAGTCACGAGGGCTGCTGCAATACCGCTGGCTACGTTGTATCTCTCCGCCAATTTTCTGGTCACGGGCAGGTCCAGGGTGTTGCGCGACGAGCGACTTGAGGACGGGTGGAAGGGTGGCTGTCATTCATCTTCGAACATAGACGGAGTGTCATCTGGAACTTCTGGCGCTCAAAGACTTCAGTTTAGATCCAATTTCCTGGGAAAAGGATTTTGACGCTCTCTATTAAATGTTTCCTTCATTTTTGTCACTTTTCTTTCTTCTTTGACACATTATTTTCTATGTTTTTTTCTGTCGTTTTCCAATCAAGGGTCCCAATCTCAAGATCCCTAGCTGATCTTTGGTCCAAAAGGAATGGCATTTATTCTTTCTTAGATACTATCTTTGGCTTACAGATGCACTTGGCCAATTTTGGAAAATACTTGCATTGAGAAATATCAAACAGACTTTTAGCATCTTTCTTATACTGTTTCAAGTCTTTTTGGACAACACTTTTTTGCTCTCTTCATAATGTTTCTACATTTCTTATGATGTCTCAAAACTGAAGTGAGGATGCCGCGGTTGAAGATGGCAGGTACAATACGCGTCGTTCCACACTTACCACACACTGTCGGCGACAACCTGCGTAATCTCCTAGACCGATGGATAAAATCCTTCTCTCTCTTGCCGCTTTTTCATTTCCACCCACTTTTAATATTTCATAACATCTTCAAATGTGGGCAGATTTATTCCAGACAACTTTTGAGGAGCGCCAAAAAGAATTGTTGCATTCCAAAGACGTGTCCCCACCTTCTTTGCACTTTTTATCTGCTACTCCACAAAAAAAATAATATCATTCACTCCGACACGCGATTCTAGCCTCGCCAGACCATTGGCTAAGCAAAAGACATTCTTGGGCAGTCGAGGCGCATAAATTGTTCCGCTAGATGGCTCCAAATTGTGCTGTTGTCATGCGTAACATATTTATTTATTCATTACGTAAGGTGCAGCCTGAAACTTCATTGTTGACATTTACGGTGAGCAAAGAGCTGCATCATTTTGAACACAAAACCCTTTGTCGTAGACATTATAGCCAGTATAGTTTCGTTGATATGAGTTCGTGGGCGGGGTATAGGAGAAGTGAGGTTTTTTTTAGAGCAGAGGAGAGGGTAAGGGGCCGTATACGTACTGCCATTCCCATGAGAGTGCGGTAAATTACAAAATAAGTCATTAATTAAGCAATTTTCACATTTTTTCAGGTTTAATTGCATTTTAAGACTAGTTATTGTATACACACCTGACCATCCGATTTCTGTGGCTTACCTCGACAATTCCTGACATGACTGGTACAACATCGACTGAAAACAATGCTTGAATCGCGACATTAACAGCCAAAATAGCGCAAAAATTGGGTGTGCGTTGTCTACCCTCAGCATAAATGACCTCGGTGGCACCGTAGGACGTCAACCTACTGAAACAAAACATTTTCTCTGTTCCTTGGGTACTACGGGCTACATTTTGCCGTATGTCGAACTTAGAATTTCGATAAAAAGTTGTTCCATGATATTGTGCAGTGTCAGTTTTGGGAAAGCATTCTAAGAAATCTTAATAGATCAATGAAAAGTAATAGGTGGTCGTTAGTTCCAGAATTACGCCCAGGGCATTCCATTTAGGATAAAATCGATACAAGTCAGTCTTTACCGCCGTAACATTAGGATTTATGGAAGTTAGACGTCTCATGCACCAACTTTCAAATGTTATAAAGCCCCAGCTCTGAAGCGTTCGTAGTTTTACCATAGTTGTGAGAATATCTATATCTATCATACAGATCTTATGGTTATATGTCGATATTTTGGTTGCATTTTCATATCTTATATCACATAACGCATACGTAAGATAAGATACACTGGAAATTGTCAATTTGAAAACTCAGCTCATAACCCAAATATCTCTTCGAGCATAATCGAGGACAATAGTAACGCCCTTAAAACTTAGATGAATGGTTTTACTTCCTATGTAAAACCAAGACGTGCTCTTGAGATCTCTGCTATCGTGATCAAAGTTAACTATATAATATGTGATACAGCTTGATGGTTTTTAGTGTAGGAGCAGATAATTTTGGAATTCAAGGTCAATCTTCTTTTAACTCTCCTTGGATTTGTCTCATTTTCTCGTCGCCATGGATTGGGAGCGCTCGACCCACTTGCTCCCTTCATTCAAATGGCTTTGATTTTACCACCTTAATGAATATGAGCATAGTCTAATTACTCTATCGTTTCATGTTCAACTTCGAATCATTCAGCTATTACACATTCAGTCAATTCATTTGGAATTCCTCGGGTTAGAACTAGATTCTCCGGCATCGCCGTGAGTTCCAAGCAGAGGACTGTGAGGTAATGGAATTCATTTAATTCATTGCCGATTATTTAAGGGCGAAACTCAAACGGCAAATAGCTGGTTCACATTGATCTGAGCATTGAGATCGCATCAAGTAAGTGCACAAATTCGGGGAATTATTCATTCATGGTTCAGCATTATACCTTGATATGCTTCCCCAAATGTATGTTAACCATGAATACCGAAGACTCAGGTGATATAGCGTGGAATTTCGACATTATATGGTTAAAAAGTTAAAAGATATTATCCACTGTTAAAAATGTTAAAGACTATTACGACCTGCGTTTCGATATTTTACACATCATCTTCAGGTAAAAATTGGACACATGTGCGCGCATATATATCAAATATTGCAAAGAAAGGGGAGGGAGGAATAAGAAGGATGAGGAAATGTAGTAGGATAAGTAATTGGGAAGGTGTGGGTTGAGTTTTACAAAGGGAATGTAAGTGAATGAGGTAAAACACTAAGTAATCCGGGAGGATATGCGTCATGGGTTCCCGTCGCTGTCGATAGCGATAGCAGGTAACCCGCTGGGCGTTGTCGATGGCTCATGCCTGCTGGTGGGTGGGGGGGAGGTGGTTGTTTCCCGTTATGGTAGGCAAAGAGTGCATTGTGGTAGACAACCGAGGGAGGTGCTTGCAGGGAGGTGAGAGGAAGGGCGGGAGGGGGGGAGTTCATCACTGCGGGATTCTGAATTCAATGTGGGGGGGGGGAATTATTTGTGGAAAATTACTTCTAACTTTTCAACTTTATTAGTACATGTTTGCCTTAACCCATGAATGAGGCACATTTAACAAAGACGTTTAATTAAGATTCATATTCTTAAGTGATAGGTAGTCGAATTTGTGAAAATTTAAAGTCGACAAAATTTGTCGCGCGCCAGTACTTTGCATAATCATTGTTCGGTCATCATGTTTGGCTAAAACTGCAAGTGATTATAGGATAGTTAAAGGGAGAAATTCCAATAAATGGCCATGTTTTTATTAATGTTTTAAGATTCGTTGCAAATTCGTCGAAAATAATTCCTTTACAAAAAATAGTTGAAACTGAAATGCTGAAAAATAAGCCTTCGAAACAATGCTCGAGTTAAAGTTCCCAGTAAATATTATTCTGGTGACCGAGAAGTGAAATTTCATCGATAAAAATTAGTTCTTATTCTTATCTTATAAACAGAAGAAGAAGTGGCCTTCCCCATAGCTCAGAGGCGAAGTTGAATATGAGCTTCCCCAAGCTCATATTCAACTTCGCCTCCCAGTATTTGAAACAGTGACAAGGTTTCAAGAAGTGGCCTTCCCCATAGCTCAGAGGCGAAGTTGAATATGAGCTTCCCCAAGCTCATATTCAACTTCGCCTCCCAGTATTTGAAACAGTGACAAGGTTTCACCGTACTTATTAGCATTTTGGTTATACTTACTGTATTGTTTGCATAACCTTGGAATTTTTGTCTTAAATTATCAATTTATATGAAATAAATGGGCTTGTTTGACCTATACAGTTTTACTGTACTCATTATGAATGCACCTAGCGCGTGCTTATGCTTGATGCGTGCTTATAAACCTCAATATTTCAATCTTACTGCACAAGCGGAAATTATGGCAAGTTTTGTCGATTTAATTTATTGATAACATTCTTGATAAATACTGAGGGAACTAATCCTGTTCATGTGCTCTTAGCATCTTATCAGAATGTGCTGTGTGAACTGTGGGTATACGCTTTGGGAACGTAGCCATTTGTTATGTTCTTGGAATATCTTTCTAAAATATGCTGATCATTTTCCAAAGTGCTGGTGGCACATGCCGAGCGAGTATGCTGTGTGTGCATCACCTTGCTGACCAGGTTCGGCCGCTCTTTTGTGAAAATTCCTCTTAAATGAAAGCATAGTACGATACACAATCATTTTTGTGACGCCCCATAAGAACGCCATGCCTTTTTTATCAGTCGCGACAGGTAAACGTCTCCATGAACATTACATTCATTCATTCGTGAATCCATCCATCTTTTAGTGAAATGCTCGGACCATTTTATTGTATTGTCATATTATCGTCACTAGTCCTGCATCTGAAGTCATTAGCGTTGTTTATCATGTTATGAGTTTTATTTCCCCATGGAGTTCCCTAACAGCAGAAAGAGAGACAAAAAAATCCCTCTACCAAATTTCGCCAGATGCTGTGGTTGCCTTCTCACAATACCTTTATTTCTTCAATCAACCCACATTCTCATCTCATTCCTCTCCCCTTTGTTTATTCTTCCTCAACTTTTTTCCGTCCAAGTTCAACCCTGACTATCCGTCAAATCCTGGATAGGGGGTGGCGGGAATCCTCAGCTTGTTAGAGTGGGGCCGTGGTGTCCGCCCACCTAGCCGAGCGGATGTGCGATCTTCTTCGAACCATTATTCCACTCTTCTTCCCCTCCCATTTATTCCCTCCCTACAACCTTTAAACATCAAGGCCCTTTCCTTTTCCTTTTCTGTGGCATTTCGAAGTTCGGGTCCCCTTAAAGATTGGGAAGGTGGAGTCAGGCACAATCCCCCTTAATTTGTTGTCACCGCCAGTCTCCTTAAGCTGCTCCACCTTGTCCTACAAATACATATAGGCACCCTGCTTCCCTTTGCTCCTGCCAAAGAATTTCGTTTGCTCGCCTCAAACCCTCTTGTTTAATCTCTTCCCCAGCCAAAGAGCTGTAAAATATGCCCAGGTCAATTTTTACTCCTCCGGTCACCCCAGCATATTTCCGGGCGGACGCTTTGACCTTTGCCTCCTGGCGCTATGCGGCGATCGCCGAATAATCACACCAGAAAATTCCGCGCGCGTTACCGGCAAGGTTTAGGGTAGGAGGCTCCTCTCTTCCCATCCGTTACTCTCCAACCAATTGGGTAGAGATTCACGGTCGGGCGAGGCGGCAATTAGGTTGGTAAATATTTACCTCCCTCCTTGGGTATTTCACAGTCATCGAAGTTCCTATGGAAGGGATGCTGTGAAGTGAGAGGTCGGGTCCCTTTTGTAAAGACGATGCGTCGATACTTGTTTGTTTTCTGCAGTAGGAATGGATTTCTGAGACCTTCACGATTGGAAATCGATCAAGAGAAGAATACATGGAAAAGATAATATGAAGGAACGATAAGTCTCTCGGGAATGATTTTATTGTTTACTCAATTATATTAATAATCGCCTTTATGATCAGTGGGGGAAATATTTAGTTGTAAGGACATAAGGTATTGGATTTTCTTAGGAATGATTAGCGCAAAGAGGGTATTTGGTGAGGGGATTATGAATAAATAACTTAAGGAAGACTTAATTAAATTATAATATGAGGCGTAGCGCTATATGTTCGTGTACTTCCTTGGTCGTCGCGGAGGAACGACGTACATATACTTAAATTTTTAGAGATGTTTGTATAAAAGAAATTGGAGAATGCAATCTTGGTTATGAAGAAAACAAATGAGGAAGTGCTAGAGAGATAAGTGGGTGAGGACATAAGTGGCGTAGATTCGTAGAATCTGGAGGCTCGAATTAAAATGTAACGGTATGCTAAAGAGGGAAGAATATTGGTAACAATAGAGGAGGTTGAAAAACGTACAGATGACTTCAAAAAAGTCCAGTCCGGCGCTAGAATAAGATGGAAAAAAACTATAATTCAACGTTTCCGTGATAGAATGCCGTCAATCCCTTGAAGAAAAGGCAGAGAAGCACAATTTTGTTTAGGGAAGGATAGAGACATTATAGTCTCTTGTAAGCAAGTTAGTAGCGTTTTAAACGGTAGTTTCAATGATAGGGAAAGTATTTGCCTTTTGGGGAAGATAATTGCATTTATAATTATTTAATTTGCGGTAATTTTTATTTTTTTTTCCAGAAATCTCCACAAGACGTAAATTAAGTCCTCGTAAATTAAGTATTAGGTGTTTTCGTCTATCTATTCATACTTAATTTTTATATTTTTTCGACGTAATAGTTTATTCCCCAAGGGAAAGCTCAAAATGAGCTGACTTCTGGAGGACTAATACGGATCTTGGGCGACTCACTCGTCGCTCACTCGATCTCGCCCCCTCGCGAGTCACTTCTGCGATTAAGCAACTGGGAGCGATAGCGATAACGCAACACCACTTTGATTTTTAATTAAACAATGAATCTACTATGTTACAATATATCACTAACTATCACCATGGTTGCACGAATAACTGATTAAACAATCGATGGATAGCGGCGAAATAAGTACAATAGAACAAATTAGATATTACGCACAGCACTCGTGTAATCAGAACACACGTGGAAGAAAAGGGTACCGATGAACTCAGATAAATTTATTACCTCGGAATCAACGCAAGTTCACCGGAAATTCATCATTTTTTACGTAAATCCATGGCTTATCATCTCTATAATCATCTACATCTACAAAATACCCTGCAAGCCACCTCAAGGGTGTGTGGCAGGGTGTGAGTATTCACCAACATGCATTACACTATACCCTAAAGTTAGTGTAACTACGACTATTCATGCATTAGCATAAATCGCTAATGCTTGTCACGAGACGAAGCCTCGCAGGCATGTACTACGCTACAGATATTATCACAATGGAGAGGGACCGTTAATATATATATGTATTTTACAACTACACACATTTACAGAGACTCTAGACTTATGTAGAAAACATGCAGAGCGTGCAGCTAGTGCTAGGTAACAGATAAGGATTCAAGTATTAGGGAGTACTACTACTAAGAGCTACACTACCTATCGACAAACCTAGATAAAAGTCTCATTGGCCGCTGTTATGGTCCCTTACAGTTCTTGGGAAAAATGACATTTGAAATCTGTCCGTTCTGCAGTCTAGTTCCCTAATTTTATTCTCATGATCTGATCTACCGTAGTATGTCGGATTTCCTAAAATATTATCAAAATCGTCAGAAAATAGACTGGTTTGGAACTTACATAATAGATTGAGTTTAAATTGTAATTGACGGTCTGAAAGCGTTTCCCATCCCAGTTGCTAGTAAATTTGTGCGTAAATCACAGACACTACGGACGGAAGACATCTTTAAACTGCAGAATATTGCCAAACGAATCGGAATCAAGGGGGTGAATCGACGAGTGACCACCTTCGTCGAGGGTGACAGAACGGTGTTCCGTAATCGCTCGGGACGAGAGCTGAGTAGCCGGCGACTCCGAGTCGTAATCGCTCTGGGCTAGAACTCAGCCTTGAGTCGCCCAAATGCTAGTTATCGCCGGCTAATTGCGTTTCCGTAATAGCCCTCCTGAGATTCTGCTACTGCTATTTAACTTGAGCATTGAGGGCGAAATTCCACTCTGTAATAAATGGACAACAAATCCAGCAGTTTTAATTCTTGAACAGTTCCTTGACCACTGCACGTAAGGGTTGCTGCTAGTCTATCCAAGCTCAGTCAAAAGACCTCTGGAGCTGTTCAGAATGTTAACTCTCCTAATTGTTTGAGTTATGTATTTCTATGATAGATGTACCTCATGCATGTTACCAAAAACTCATAAAATCATCTTTGTAACAAACTTTCCTATTTTTTCTTTAAAATTTATCCTTACTGTGCAATATTATCACATTGATGAGGGCTATTAAGTAATTTATCTCGCTTCGGTATATTATCATGGCAGTAATTAAGTAAACGGGCCCAGAAATGCTGAATACAGTGAACCTTTCTTTGAATAATAATAATAATAATAATAAAACGTCTTTATTGGGCGAGATTGGGACTAGAAAGTCCCATCTTCCATCTAACCCCTCGTCAAACATAAAATTATTGCAGTTAAATACATTGTCAAGTTGCTCTTGGAATTACATTCAACAATCAAAATTATAAGTTAGCAAAGTGTAAAAAGATGTGAGCAAACGTGGGAAAAACCTAAGGATATTGACTGTCGTCCTTATTGGAAAAAAACCCACTGCAGGAAAACGCCCACACAAGAAGGGGGGCGTGAAAAACCTGCGAAAACCTACTGAGAAAGAGCTAATGTAAACATGGATGTATACAAATACAAGAAAATATCACCCAGTACCTGGAAAGAAAAAGAATATAAGATGAGGCAGGAGGAGATTAGTGTTGAATCTTTCCTACTGTTCCCATGGTGTTTTATGTGTCTCGTTGTTGTTCTCGGAGAAGTTTTTCGTATAGTGCCCTTTTGAAGGATGCGAGTGATGATGATTTACGTAGCGGTAAGTCAATGTTGTTCCACTCGCGACATGCGGTCACAATGAATGATTTATTGAATCTGACTGTCCGGTGGTGAGGAATAACGAGTTTATCATTTCCCCTCGTATTTGAGTCGTGTACTCTACTAAGTGTTTGAAACTCGTCTCTTAGGTACGCTGGTGTATTTGTTTGTAAAATTTGATAGAGAAGACCAAGGATATGCAGCCGGCGTCGTGAACTAGGTTTTAACCAATTGAGATTGTTAATATAATTGGTAGTATGATCTGATATATGTAAATTAAATATGAACCTAATGCAGGCGTTGAAGGAGCGTTGAAGTTTAGTTGACAGGGCCTGAGATATGTCTTGAAAGGCAACATCGGCATAGTCAAAATGGGGAAATATTAAGGTTGAAACTAATTGCTTCTTTAAGGAGAGAGGAATAAAGTGTTTGAAACGAATTAGAGGAAATAATGACTTATTCACTGCTTTACATACCTTAGTTACATGAGATGACCAAGACAGACTTTCATCAATGACCAGTCCTAGATTAATAACTTCGTCGCAGTACTTTATAGGAGAATCAGAAATGCGTAGTTGCGGTAATTGATCCCTGTCGATTGACTTGAGTATTTTCGGATATCCAATTATAATAGCCTGCGACTTACTAGGGTTTATGCTTAGAAAATTGGATTTACTCCAATTGTTGATGTTTTCTAGGTCATTATTTAAATTACATATTCCATTGCATAGGCTTTTAACATTTGAATTTAGGTATACTTGGAGATCGTCAGCATAAAGATGATATTTGGAATGGTTAATCACTGAAGGGCAATCATTAATGTACAGGGAAAATAGCAGAGGTCCTAGTATAGAGCCTTGAGGCGCACCTCTTGCTGTTTTGATCCACATTGAGCATAAATCATTTGTAATTACTCGCTGATACCGGCCTGATAAGTATGATGTTATCCAGTGGACTGCTGTAGGAGAAAAACCCATGCCTCTCATTTTTGCTGCAAGGATATCTTTGTCTAAGGAATCAAAAGCTTTCGAAAAGTCAAGCAACACGAGTACTGAAACTTCTTTTTGATCCATGGAGCGTCTCAAGTCATCGGTGATTTTAGCTAATGCGGTAGACGTGCTGTGACCGTGTCGGAAACCAGACTGGCATTTATCAAGAATATTGTTGCACTTTAAGAAATGTGTTAACTGCTCATATACAAGTTTTTCGAGAACTTTGGACAGGATGGGAAGAAAGGATATTGGACGGAATTCTTTTTCCCCTTGGGAATTATTCTTTTTTGGAATAGGTCTGATTAACGCTCGCTTCCATTGTCTTGGGAAGTGATTCTGAGATAGGGAGGAGTTGAAAATATTGGTGATGTATGGGATAATAACAGGAAAGAGCTTTTTTAAGAAATCTAGCGGTATACCATCAGAGCCTTGTGCTTTAGACTTGATTCTCTTGAAACACGATTCAACTTGTATTTGGGTAATAGGGGTAAATTCGAATTTTTGGTCTCTATTTAATATGTATGAGTCTTTAGAGGCGTACAGTTTCAGAGTTTTATCTTTGATTTCGGTTTGAATAAGGTTCGGGGGTTGGGAAAACTTATCATTTAAGGAGTTCAGACACAAGTCAGGAGGGAGAATGAGGTCTTTACTTTTACCTATACCAAGTGATTTAAGTTTGTTCCACAATTTTCCCGAGGAGTGGTTAGATTTAGTGACTGAGTGGAAGAATTTAATTTTCGAATTTCTTATAAGCTGTTTCGTCTTGTTTCTCAAGTTTTTGTATCTTTGAAATGCATCGAGAGTCATTGTTTTCTTAAAAAAACGGAAGGCTGAGTCTCGTTTTGCCATTGATTGTTTTATTTCTGAATTTAACCAGGGCGCTCGTGGCTTCGAAACTCGGATCATCTTTACAGGAGCAAATTTGTCAAGCAGATAAATCATCAGTGAATTTAGAGTCTCAACTTTGTCGTCAACTGAATCAGTGAATTCAATATGGGCCCATGGAAGTGAGAATGCTGCATTAAGTAATTCATTGTCGTTTATTTCCCTGATATTTCGTTGACTTATAAACTTCTGCTCGAATTTTTTAGCTTTAACTGAATAGGCAAGGTACAGTAAATCGTGAGAAGAGATACCAGGAACTGGAAGCTGTCCGTGCGCAATAACCTTTTCTCTTTTTGCCGTAGCCATAAGATCAATCCATGTTGACGAAGTTTTCGTAGTATTAGTCGGGCCTAAAGGTAGGATTTTGAGATTGTTTTCGGTGAACATTCGCTTAAAGTAGACTGTGTCATGCGCATCTGTATTAAAGTTTGCATTGAAATCTCCTGCTATTATTATATGTTCATATTCCGTGGAGTATTCCGATATTACCGAATCCAGATCGTCTAGGTGACCCAGTTTAGGTGGCCTATAGATGATGCCGATAAGAATCTTAGTGAAATCTATTTTAATCTCAACAAAGAGATATTCCGGCCTCCTGTCATAGTTGGACTCACTCATTGAAAGTACTTTACATTTTAAGTCGTTGCGTACGTATACTCCTACGCCACCACCGCGTTTTCCAACGCGATCATTACGAAAAAGAGTATAATCCGGGAGTTCAACTGCTTTAGACGGCATGGAGGGCTTCAACCATGTTTCGGCCATGGATATGATGTGTAGATTGTTGCTAGTGAGAAGTGAACGTAGCTCGTCATAATGAGCTGGCAAACTTTGTACATTTAGGTGTATCATTTTGAAAGAGCGTGGAAAGCATTTTATTTTGTTTTCTAGAAGCTTCCCCGTGGAATATGTATGACACATGTTAGATGTTGATTGGCAACTATTAGAGTGCTTTTTGCTTATGCGTGAGGGGATGAATTCAGGTACATTAGGATTTAGGTTGGTTGTCTGTGCGACCGCGGGGGTTGGGACAAGTGCAGGTAAAAATGCTTGGGCAAGAGGGATTTCAGGTGAGTCATGTGGGAGGGGGGAATTTCGCCGAGTACATGAGCTGTGGAATGTTGCCGCAGGGGTCGAAGTGAGGGAAGGGACAAAGGGTTCAGCTAGAGGGTTTAACGATGAGTCGCTCGGGAGTGGAACATTTAGTGAGTCATGTGGGGGGGGGGAATTTCGCCGAGTACATGAGCTGTGGAGTGTTGCCGCAGGGGTCGAAGTGAGGGAAGGGACAATGGGTTCAGCTAGAGGGTTTATCGATGAGTCGCTCGGGAGTGGAATATTTAGAGGACGGGGCACTGCATGAGGTGCATTTTGGAAATGAGGGGACATTGTAGTTATTGAGGGAATGCTGATTATCGCAGCAGAAGCTTGAAGCGACATCTGACCGAGTATGGGATAGGGCGAGCGAAAAGTGTCACTATCGGAATTATTCAAATTCTCCATTGGAAAATTAACTTTACACTGACAAAAGAAATATTGGCATATAAAATAGACAAAAGGAAAAGTGAAACTCGAAAAGGGGAATGAAAACCACTTGGGAACACACACAATTATAGATCACTTATAGTAAAATAGTATGCCTTTTTTTAACACTTAGACACTTAGTAAGCACTAACACACACTTAGATAACACTAATTACCCTTCAATAGGGCTATATTACACTATGGGATCACTTATTAACACTAGGGGACACTAACGCTGGGGGAGCACGAGGATATTCCGCTGGAAAGATGATGCCGGGTCAGCGGTGTGGCGTGAGACGAACAGCGATGAAACGGGAACAGGGATGACTGGATACTCAGGAACAGGGATGAGACTGTGGGCCGTCAGGGATGAATCTGGCGTCCACAAGAATGGGTTGATCAGGCGCGATGACGAAGCAGGAACAGGGTTGATAATGGTCCACCAGGAACGAGGATGAATGAACAACCAGGAAAAGGGATGAACAGGCCAGGAACAGGGATGAAATAGACGATCAGGTACGAGAGCGAGTGGATTACCAGGAACAGGGATGATTGGGTAACCAGTAACAGGTGAATAAGCGATAGCAGAGGTAACGATGTGCAATGACCAAAACACAGAACAGCGTTGCCTTCTTCTGCCTCTTTGTCAGATGACTATGCTATGTTGCGGAGACTCCGTCTCTTGTTAATGAGAATTTTCTAACCTCCCCTCTCCCTCTGAAGGTCCCTCATCGAAGATATGAAGGCCCTCGTGCCATTTTCTCGTAGAATGACTATTTTTCCGTCTTGCGTCCACGCATTACGGGTGCCCACCCAGTTTTTTGCTTCCAGGAGAATCTTCTTGCGGGTCGCTGTGAGAGATTCAGTGATTAGGAAGCCCGTTCCCTTAAGGTTTTTCTTCACCCTCCAGACTTTATCCCTTTCCTGATAGGAGACGAATCTCACAATTATGGGCCTAGAGAGATCGTTCGAAGCACGGTTTGGGCCAATCCTGTGCGCTCGCCCAAGAAGGATAGGGTTGACTTTAACCTTTAGGTTGCTGGAGAAGAAGTCTTCAGCCACCTTCAAGCAATCCTCCCGATCAATTTCTTTCACTCCATGGATCAGCAGGCAGTTCCTCCGGGAGTATTGCTCTAGGGCATCGAGGCGATCGTCGAAGTCCTCAGTCTTCTTTTGGAGCTCATCCAACTTTTGCGTGAAACGCCGGAGATCAGTTTCCACCGTCACCTTGAAGGCTAGAAATCTTTCCTCGAGAGCTGAGAGATTTGCCTGTTTCTTGGGCGTATCTTCCTTCTTTGCCAGCTCCAATTCTTCTTTAAACGAAGACATTGTCTTCATGATGCCATCGACCATAGACTTAAGATCGTCGCGGTCGGTTTCCTTCTTCGAGGCAGGCTTCGGCGGCATGGTGGTAGTGGCAGGAATGGGGGAGGTTTCTACGAGGAAGTGAAAGTTAGACGGAGCGTCCGCTAGGCACGTCAGCCTCGTCCGAGCATCAGCGAGCAACTGAATAGGTTAAATTAAATGCAAAATGTTTAAATATAGTACTTTAACCAAGCTATCACACCCAAGTCCGGAAATAAATCTCAATTCAAATAAATAGTAAAAAAATAATAATAAAGTACAATTTAACAATAGATAACCATGGACGCCTAAATAAATCAACATTGACATCGGAGGAGATCAGGTAGATGAAAATACATAAACAAGTTACAATCAGTAACGGGGGACGCTTAGAAGGAAAACAGATAACAATAGGGGGAGATAAGTGGAGGACCTAAGATCGGAAAGGTACGCGAAGGGAAGAAGTACAAAAGTCTGGGGATAAAGGCGGCAGGAAGCGGTGACTAGGCGGTATCAAGGTGACAAAAGAATATCAGGAAACTTTATAGAAAGGTCAGGAAGGAATCGGACAGTAGACCCAAAAGATAAACCGAAACGGCCCATAAATTTGACGATAAGGAAGGAGAGAGAACGCAAGCCCCTACCCTTAGCCGTAGGAGTGATGAGAAGAAGTCCAGACGAACGATAAGTGTAGCCTTTAAGGACAGTAAAGGAAAGAAAGAACTATGATAATCTCTATGAACTAAAATTGTTTTATCTGAAAAGTAACTAAGATGTAACGAGATTGGAGCAGAAAGATTAATATTGTAAATTGGGCCCAATATATCATTTACAAAGTTCTAAATATTGTTGTTGCCTATACAAAGGTTTAATCTCCCATTAAAATAAGTGTTTTGCTATTTCAATGGTTGGGCGAAGTGTTCTTATTTATGTGCTTGTGTAATAATAACCATTAATCCCTTCAGCAAGGAGGTTAGCTTTTCATGTTTTGTGTAATAGCGAAGGTTTTTTTTTAATTTTATTGTAATAAGAAAGAAAAATGTGACCGGGGAGTAGGTTACAGTACACTATTTTAGGTTAGTGAGCAGGAATTTGAGCAATCGATGGCTTGCCTGTTTATTCTCTTTATTTTAGAGTTCAAGTCACCAAACCTCTGAATACGTGTGAAAAAAGTATGTAAATCCCATTTTGCATGTAAAAAAGTATAGTTTTTCCAAAATGGTAATTAATGTTGGGCTTTTTTAAAATGAACCCCTCAGCTTACATTCTCGCGAAATAGATCTATTTTATGCCACTATAAAGCTCTTCAGAGCTTTTTATTAGGACGTCCTTTGTTGCTTAAATAGCTAGAAAAGTCGCATCAAATTTTTTTTGCTCAGAAATATCTAGTAAATGCTGAAATTTCGTTCGTTTTAAAGAGAATGTATAACTTTATACAGAATTGTGTGATTTATCCGTTTTCTTCCAATGGCGAAAAACTAAATTCAACTGAAATGTAATAGTTGGGTGCGTAGGAACCGAGAACCCTCTTTACTATAGCTGAGTAGATGAAAAGTATGTATAGCTACACCCAAATAGTAACCAATAATAATTGGCTGTCAAATATGGTGGAAAATGCATGTGAAATAAATTGAAGGCCATTCAATTGGGTACAGCCTTAAGAAAAATGGCGACATTTTATATGTCACTTTTCCTCCACATTTTGAATATTTTGTCGTTTATTTTACGCCGTAAGTGGGTTTGATACCGCTTCTGTAAACAACTTGTGCTTAAGTTGAGGAATAGGCAATTTCTTCAGCGGCCAATCTTTTACAAAGACAAAGAATTAAGCTCCAATGCGGCCAAAGACAAAGAATTAAGCTCCAATGAGGTTTTTAACTCTCCAACAAATGTTAATTTAATGTTATTAACGCTTAGTACTAAACTTCTAATTGAATTTTTGTCGTTTCTTGTCGAAAACAGAAACAATTATCCAAATTTCAGCGTTAAAACTATAATATAATGAAAAAGTAAAGGATGAAACTGTAGATTGAGGAATCACCCGTATTGAATTTTAAGCAGATGCAACAAGTGAGCAATAATAGGATTAATAGCAAAGTTTATCAAAATTAATAGTAACAATGAGGAACATGAACAGAGTGGTAGCTTTAAAAACCAATTTCGGTGGTGAACGTATCCTGGATGTCAATGGGTATTTCTACTGCTAGATCATATTAGATGGGTGTGGGCCAGGCTCCATTAGCCATTAAAACGAAGTTTTCTCCTCGCCACATTTCCCCCAAGGCCCAGAATACAGGTTTTTGGCAGGAGTGAGCGCCAATGAGGCCACGGGGGCATTGAGCTGGTGACCGGAATCCCACTCTTTACAACCCAGGAAAGAGGTTTCCATAATTTACCTTGGAAAGTGGTCCATTAGCAACCTTATCGCTGACACTTAAAATTATTCGAGCGCAGAGTGGATAGTTATTGGGACATTCAAAGTAAACGTTTAGTTTGATTCTTTCAAACACAAGGGAGTCACAATAAGGAGTCATAAATATTTTTCTGCCAATGTAATTGGAGTTGAGTGGCTTGTATTTCAGCAAATACACCCCTGATAAAAAAACAAATATATGGATCGCTTAACAATCATTTGCCTGGACAGAGAGACGTATGCAAACCCTTTGAATTCTTCTGTTTGTTTTTAATGTTTGAATTGAATCGTATTTTATATTATTAGCTCAATTGAATCAGCTTTTAGCTAAAATTCTTGGGATATTAATTTAAATCTCACTTAACATGATTTATGGTTTTAATTTTGAATTTTAGTCGTTTCTCATTTTAATAAAATTTCAAATTTCTTTTGACTGAAGCTTCGCGAACAGTTTATTAGCGAGACTAGAATTTACGATAATCGTTTAATAGGATGGACTCCTTTAAATTACTACTTGCTGAACTGGTATAAAGTAATTGTGTAAAATGTTAACTTTTTCCGTAACGAGGAGGAAGGCCTTGTGGTCTTGTTTTCTGGAAGAGTGTTATCACAGAAATAATTGCCTAAACTGGAACGAAATGACCCAACCCACGTCACATTTTATATGAATAAGTACTGGATGAAAGAATATTCGTAATCCATGGATGTGCGATACTATTTACTTAATTTTACACAATCTTTTTCCTTTTGTTTTTTATATACTGCTGTCCAAATAACGGAAATAATGCAACCCATTGCACCTTAGCCATCTGTAACTGAATTTCCCATAAAATGAGATTCTAACCATCTGTAGAATTATTTATATTATATTATAAAGGTAAAGAGTATTACTCTTTACCTTGAGAAAGGGTGGATACTACCCACGCCACCGAAATATCGGAAGTTTTAATTTTTAAGTGTCTTTCGCTTGTTTCTATATTTTTATTGGCAACCCTCTTGGCATATTGTATATATATATATATATACACATATATATTCTACCTTAATTTTTCTGAAACTATGACAGTTAAATTTCTTTTGAACTTGCTTGGATCTTTGACTAGATAAATGTTGTGCTATTAATCATTTTTACAGTGAATATGTTTTTATTCAAAATATTTTTTTACAGTGAAGTAACCCCTCTCTTTATTTAATGCAATGGAGGATCAGCACACGAGCCATTTTGTTGATTAATGCAGTTCCACGTGTTTGCATAAAGTCGCCAAGAAATCCTAAAATTCTTCCTGTAGTCACTCTAGAACATGCCCTAATGGGTAAGCGCGTTAGTTTTATGGCCTGGGATTCATATAAATGTCACGAAGTGAGTCTGGCTTTCCCAATGAAACTTCCTCCATGAGCGGGTCACAGTAGTTAGCGCAAGATCCAATGATATCGTCTCTTGATTTATTTTTTATGGAGTCACATCAATTTCACATAGACAGGATTTGTCTGCCATTCCCATCGGTAAGTTTGCATGAACAGACGTCTAAAAGATACATTAAACGGAACATGCTTCTACGCTCTCCCTGCTTTCGTATTTATAACTGTACGCGTGGAGACACTGCATGAAGTTGTGTTTATTCAAAATGTTTGAATTTCCTTTATGTTCTTTGGATCTCGTGCCAAAGCAATATGTGAATTGACCCTCCTCTGAGTACTTGGCCTTTGGGCGGCTTTTTATGTGAAAATCTGCAGTGCTATGGATTCCCAGAATGAACTATTTTGTAAAAATCTCTGACTGCGTTATATACGTTATGAAGGTAGGTTGCCCATGAATGTTCCTTAAAAATTCCCCTTTATTTTCCTCAATATCGCACATGTATAGTGCATATGTATGGAATAATTTAGCGGCCATTTTATTATTCATCGCTACGATTCAGTTCACCTAGCCATCTACTTCCACGAATGCCAACCAATAACCAAATTCAAAAGAAAAGAGCCATCCAAGGTTGCACATGAGTGCACAATATAGCGATTTCGTGTCCAAACCTGGAATGAAAATGTCACATCTCACTGGCGAAACGTCACCAGCGAATACCGGACGCCTTTTCAAGATCTCTCGTCAACGCCCCACCCGTATCGATCATTCCGGCCTTTTCTCAGCGTGACATGGACTCTATGGGCGTGGGAGAAGCAATGCAGCGTAGCGTTGGCGGCGCTAGGAACAGTTACCCCACGGGAATTCTATTCCTCTCGCTTAAAAGTGGTAAAATAAAGGACTGTGAGAAGTGGGCAGTAGTCGCGGTGCCGCGACAGGATCCGTGCGACGCCCGCATGCTAGTGATGGCGGTGGGATTGCTTAGGCTGAAAGAGAGGTAACCCAGCAGAGGTCTTTTTCATCCTCTGCAAGGGAGAGGTTGGAGCGGCACTTCCAAAAGGATAAAAATAAATTGCTAAAAATCCTCTCCTTCCCGTGCCTCTAATCTCTCCGTGTGTGTGTGTGTCGATGATTCTTCCTTTTCTTTCAACCTTGCTGCTTATGGAATTATCTAAGGAAGACTCATTTCTCTTTGAGAATATGTCCTTTAACCCTGCCTTTTTTACCACTATTGTAAGGGTGAACTATTATTTTCTTGACAAGGCTTAACCATGTCATGTCAAGCTAAATGATGGTGAAGTTAACGGTGATCTTTTAAGTGTGCATATAGTGCCTACCCGAAAATATCATCACATATTAGCATTTGTTAAACAAGAAATAAAAATTCATGTTTCTAGTAAAGAAAATCCAAGGCTCTTAAAGTGTAAAGAATACCATATCCATGCCTCGGATTGAGTTGAATTTATGATTAGTCGAGTTGCAAAGAGTGAACGAGATAAATTACTTCGTTTCAATGTGAGCTCAAATTGAGTGAAACACAAGCATTTGGGATCAACCAGAGAAGGAATTTTTACAAGCACAAAAATACTACATACGCCATGCGTTTTGATAAAAACTACTACTAGTGAGCAGAAACTAGAACGGGGAAATCATAAATGTATCTTCGTTTACCGTTTGGGATTGGTTGTTGCACGTGTGAATGAGTTTATTGGAAACATTCAGTTATTACGAGTTTAACGTTGACTAGGAAAATTTACTTGAGCCCAGCGTTTGCATTTTGTTTAGTCAGTGAATCTGCGGAGCAGATAAAGGCTAAAAAAATAAGACGGATCCATTGTTGAAAATAAATTTATACATTTTATTTTTCCCGCACCACTCACGACTACTACCGAAAACGACTAGACTCGATTCATCGTTTCCTCTATCCTAGTGTCTTTACCCCATTCTTTCCCTTGTCTGTTTCAAGTGTACTAACACCCTCGTTTTCCGTCCCTTTCAAAGGTTCTCAGTTGTTCTTTGACGATGAATATCTTTTTGTGAGAAACAGCCATCTTGTGAGAAACGGTCAAGTATTTGTGATTGTCTTTTTCTTGTACTTTTGCCCATTGAGAACTGAAATGTTTTCTCAATAGGTTAGGGGAAAAATTGAATGTTGCTGCTATGAATTTTGGTATCTGATTGGTGCGGGTTCCAGGAACCGAAAAAAGAATGGAATTTGATATGCGTTGGGATAAATGACTGTTTTGCGTATTCATTTGATTGAAAAAAGGCTGCAGTTTGTGCAACTCACAATTAAATTAGAATCTGCGGCAGAGTGGAATAAGTACCATAGTCTGAAAGTCGTACGTCTTTTAAATAAATCCTCAGGAATGTACGTGAGGCCAAAGAGCACTGTAGAACAAGCATAGGGAGAACACGAACATAGAGAGCCAAGTGCTTTGAGATAGGATACTTTGTAGTGGGAATGTACAGCGTGAATCTAATATCTTTAAACGAGCAATAATTGTTTGTTTGCTTGAATGTGTTCTTGAAAACTACTCCAGAAAAGTTTCTGAAAATTGTTATACACCGGTTTTTGGACACAATAAATCCATTGGGGAAGATTAAAATTTCGTAAAACGTCTACCTCCCGAGTTATTAAATTGATAATTTAAAGGATATTTTCGGCTCGATTAAGCTACCGCCATTTTTGGAAATGGATCATTATGTATGTAAACATTTCGTGTGGGAATAGTAATATCGTTATGATGTAAATATCAGTATTTTATGCAAAATAAAAAATATTAAACACTTTAAAGTGGTATAAAATATAAAAAGGGCGAAAAAAACAATTTAATAATATCGTTGTTCTATTTTCGGAGCAACCAGGAGTTTCTTTTACAGTAACAGATGTTGAAATATAATATACCCTGTCATAATCTAAGTAGTACACTTTGAAATTACATCCAGTCTTATTGATTCCGTCTTACGTTGGACGATTTATATTGTTCTCTAATTTTTGTACATCTATTTACAATTTGTTGTTAAAAGTGTTAACACAAGTTTATTAAAGTGATACAATTTTTATCAATCGTATTCTGAATAGTTGACAAATGTAAGTATTCGACAACTTTTTAAAGCTTTGACTTAAGTTTTCTCATTTTCTCATTTAAAAGCTCATTAAATTTTCCGATTTTCATATTTGTTGACAGAACTAATACAAACTTTGTAAATTTCACAATAGATTTTATTAAATAGCATTAAAAGTATAAAATAAAATTCATTGTGAAGTTTACAAGGTTTGTATTGATTCTGTCAATATGGATTTTCACAAAGTGACACCGGAGAATATCATGTTCATTATATATTTATAATTTTTTGTCGTGAGTTTTTTAAATTATAATGAAATATAAAGTTATATTGAAGTATTCGTGCTTTTAAGTATATTTATAAATATATATAGTAAATGTGTGCTAAATGTGTAAGCTAAATTTCTCTGTTTTTAAAGCCCCCCTAAATGGCGAAACTGACAATGATACCAGGTGGTTGAGTAAAGAATGCGCATTTGTGCATTGTAGGAAACATACCCGTGAGACAATTAGTTTTTGAGGAAATTCGGTCAGAAAATTACCTATTTTGAGGATTTTGAGGAGTTCGCTATCATTTAAGTATACACATCAGATAAACACTTAGAGAAATTTAAGCATAATTAGGCGCTTGTTTCTCACGTGATATAATTATTTCAATTTTTATGCACTATGTAAGTCATCTGTTTTCCTAACCACCATCTTTCGCGGTTTACGATGCATTGCTTGATTGATTTCTAGAGGATATCGGGGAGAGGATAAAGTTATTAATTTGATATTACGAGTAGGATTAGTAGTTCAGATTCTTAATTACATCCTTCTGAGCTTAAAACATTCAGAAATAACCTTCATATGTATCTACTTTTATTATTATTATTATTATCGTGGTATTAATGCCTATAAGTGGAAATGTGACAGAGTAAAGTAGCTTTTTTTGGTGGATGGAGTGATTTATCTCAAAATGACGACTGAAGCTATTTAATACAATTCGAAATGAATCAATTTTGACCAATAAATCTTGCTCCTGTTAAAGATTTTGACTATTTGACTATTCAGAGAAATATGTTTAACGAGTCACTAGTCAATACAAAGTTTTCATCCAAGTTTTTAACTTTGCATAAAAGTACAAAGGAAAGTAATGTCGTAATAGGATATGTCCTTTGGTCATGATATGTCATTTGGTTCTCTGCGTTTCTCCAATTCTTCTCTCGAATAGAAATTGGCTGAGGCGCGGGTCGTGTGATTCTCCCGCGCCCGTCTCCTGTATCTCTCTCATTCTCACATTTTCCATCCTTCTCACATCCCTACTTGTGCGCCTTCCCGTCATCATAGCAACCACACCCTCTTTCCGTCTCTTCCTCCTATCTTCCATGTCTTCAATGCGTGGGTGTGTCATGAGTGGGTGAGTAGGAATCCTCTCTTCCTCTTGCACACACTGCCTTTCTTTCACCCCTTTCCGTCGTTATTCCCCGCAATTTGCCGCTCCGAACCTCGCGTCTCATCCGTCTCACAATCCATCACAGATTACTCAATCGATCTCCCTTGCTGCTCCCCGTTCTCCTTTCCGATCTCAACCCCCCACTACCTTAATCTCTTCGCAAATCCATCTTCTGGACTCATATTTCATCCTCTATCCTCCGAGCTCTCTTCCTTTAAAATATATCACGCGAAATATTCGGTATTTTGTTCCGCCTGAGTCCCCTTCCTCCTTTCCATTGCTTTCCACTGTGCTGTCCTTTCTCCTTTTGTCTGTCATTTTTCCCTTCACCTTCTCTCTTTCTTTCTCTGCGACGATTTCTCTCTCCTTTTCGCAATACTTTTCTTCTCGTCCTCTTCTTATTGTTGATGCCGTTATTACGGGGTTCCCAATGCGGGGGTGTTTTCTTGTTAATATATTATTCCGAAGAATCGAATGCCTATCATGGTCTTTCCCCCTCTTAAAACCTTTGCATTCGATTCTTCCATTTTACCACGCATTAAACTGATTTAAATATACCCTTTTCCTCTTTAAATTTTCTCATCACTCCCTCCTTGTGTCTCTAATTTGTGTTCTATATCAGGATAAAACTTTAGATACTTTTTTATCCTCTTCTCTCTCCCGGTTAGCTGTGAAACATTAGCAAAATATAATGCCAATGTGTAGAAATTCTCAGCGAAGATTTTAATTGTATTATTATTTATAATTTCTGTAATGTAATCGTTTTGTCATTTTTTTCTTCTTTCTCCAGAATTGAAATTAATCTTCCTCAGCGTTGAACTCAGCATGTGTGTGTTTTCCACGAATAAATCATTTCAAGTCAACATAATATTTTCACTGACCTATTTATTGCGGTTCATGTGTGGCAGTTTCACTACCGAGTTGTCCTAGTCCAAAGTGAATTTTCCATGGAGTTTACCCTGTACGCCCTTTTTTGCCTTCTTGAAATTTGCCACATGTTTTCATTTTCGACTCTTTTTCATACACCATTAACAGTATAATTTCAGCAATAATGGCTAAATATTAATCGATATAAATATATAATCGACTTGTAAAATAATAGCTATAGAAAGTCAATCAACTATAAAAGATTATCCATGATTACATCATATTTTGTGAATTAGTTAGTTATGATGACCAAAATAAAATTTAATTACCGCATTAATAGTGGTGGAGGGCATTTAATTGCAAACACAACAGTGCATTATGTAATGGGAATGTTCTCTTAATACATATGATCACTTGGATCACTTAGAATTATGATATTTTCCTCACAACTTAAATATGTTACTGTATGCAGATGTCTATGCAGACGTATGCGAGTATTTTTCTCTAAACAAACAGTGCTTATTCCCTAAATTATGTTCATGATATCGATGCGTACTATTCATTTAGAGAATGCTTTTGATGCTTTGTTATTTCCTCTAAAATCACAAGCATTTGGTGAAGCATCCGTGTCAAAAATGCAACAACAAAATCCCGTAAGGTTTTGCTCTCACCTTGTTCATATACTTCATAATCACAAAGACCTCTGTGTTATCTCAACTTCGTTTCCATTCTTTACTTACGCTGGGCTTTATCAATAGTTTTTTTCTACTTTTATTCGCCTCTTTCACCCTCAGATCAGTTTCTCTCTCTGATAGAGAGTTGCTGAAAACTTTCTGCATTCACTTACACTTTTCTAAGCCACAACGTAACCCTCTCTCTTCTTGTCATAATTCCTTTCCTGAGCCTGTATCACTATCAATTTCCGTCATACCCATGCACTGGAACTACTTAATATCATCTGTTTGATTAAGCACTCTTGAAGTATCAACATCTGCTCAAGAACACTATATACTCAAATAGCTGCTCCAGAGCACTTCCTCAAAAAAGTACAGATATTAGCAATTGTACTCGATGTACTACTGGCGAATGGCATGTGTTCGTTCTGGAAACAATTTGATTTTCGGGGGTTGTTCGGGTTTCCGACCGGGTCAAACTCTCCATTTCTTCCGACGTCCCGATGAACGAGTCGTTCATCATCCTCAGGGCATGTCATGCAATACAACTGTTCCGCATTAAATAGGTTTGGCCCCTAGTCAAGTGTCGTGGGATTGGTCTGCTGTTTCCTGCCTTTTTTCTCGGATGCTTCTCAGCACTGGTTTCCAGCCATCCCCTTTTATCCGCTCTAGTTTATTACCGGCAGTAAAATGCAAAATGTTACCGCGGGAAGGTAAGGGTAAGAAGCAAGTATACGTGAGTGCAGAAGAGGGACGAGGCGTGGAAGGGCGTGAAAATGCGGAATATAGACGAGAAAAAACAAAACATGCCTAAAAAAGTTTCTGGCTCGGAGAGTTAGTTATCCTCGAGTGAAGATAACGATTTCTCTTGAAAAAATTATCCTTATTATTCACGTTCAGGCCCATGGTGGTAGTCGTTAAGGTCTTTAAAACATGCTACACCCTGAATTGTACATATAGGCGCGGAAAACGTATCAGAGGTACACGTGAGAATGGCGGAATGAGGAGACAAAGATGCTTGGAAAAGGGAGTTGTGAGGCCAGTGGGGGTGAAAGAGAAATGGCGTCATCCTGAAAAGAAGAAAGAGGTTAATCAGGCGAGTTGAAGGAAATGATCAAGGGGTGATTTGAGGTCATAACGTTTGGTGGTTTGTGGTTCTTATGCGCTGAAAGTCATTAGATAGGAAGGGACAGATAACGTAGGGGTGAATGGAGGGAAATATAGAACCCCGCGGGCAGAGTTGTTGTCAAAGCAGAGAAAAAAGTGACAAAGGGAGAAGGGCACCGGAAGCAGTAGCTGAAATGGGGTTAGAATTGATTTATAAACCTCACCCCTCTCCGACTGCGTCGTGTTGTATGGCTACTACTGCCAATATTTGATATTCTTTCATGGGAACTTAACCCGGCTGAAGTACGGTTCATATCTTACTCAGGCTGTTTTTTCCTCTGTACTTACACATTTTTTGTTCTTCCTATATTTTCACGAGCATTTAAATTAATATATAATGAAAAATTAAGGCTATTGTGCATTATTTGAAGGGACGGCTTTCTACTTTAGATTTAAGCTCGCGGTAGGCATTCACACGGTTAGCTACCCTTTTACGAGAATCAATACTCTTTCATACTAGAATATCCCCTATTAGATAAATCTCTCGTGATTGTGAACTACTGAACACTAGACGTCGATTCCGTGGGATATACCCTTCTATAAATGCAGTTTTAGAGAATAATTCTATTCCGAATGCCAATTGAATAATCTCACGGATAGCTCTACTTGCCGAAAAGCGTTTATTTAAAAGCGTTCGAATTGATTTTAGTCTTAGTATTTGTGTTTTGAAGTTTCTTCAGGGTTATCACCTCTCTATGTGACTTCATGGAAGTACTGAGAATTTCATGTAATAGGCTCATTACTTACGAACGAAAGTGGAATTTTTGTTGAGAAACTTTTTATTGGAATACTTTTATTTCCTCATTGGAAGTCATCTTTAAATTACTCATCTTGCGACAGTAAATATTTCCAAAAATTTTTCCTTGGTTTTGTCTCTCTGGTAACGACGGATAAGCTCATAGGTTTTTAACTTCCGTCCACTCTGAACTAACCCCATTTTCTCGTAGAGTTGGCTGGATCTGAAAAACTGTGCAATAAATGAAGCCCTGGTTTTCTATTTATATATTGCCTATATCATCGTAGTGTCTATTGCATGAAGCCATGTTCCGGAGTACTCGAATTTACGAACCTATTTAAAGGCAAAAAAGGCGTTTTACGATTAAATCGTAAAAAATGGTGTTCAAATGTTCAGATTTTTTTGAAACACTAACGTTAAAGTGTCGTGTTTCCATACATGAGTCCTATAGAAGACAAATTGAGATTGCAGACAAACTAAACCGAAGAAAATATAATTTTTTAGTATGTACTATCAATGCAATCCTCTAAAGACCAACGTCAACGTGTAAAGGATCTGTTATGACGTCAAAATGAGCCATCCTAGGATATTTTCCCGTCGCCATGAGAGGAGTGAGGAGCTTCATTTAGCGCTTGAAATAAAAGTGGAGGCTGCATTATCGGAATGCATACGTGAGTGTGGACTGGTGAGCCGAGGAGTCGCAAGCGGGGGACACATTGCAGGTTGATGGCAGTTGGTGTCACAGGATGTCTCGCCTCAATTGAGGCCATGTGAGTGGATGATGCGGTCAATGAAAGAGCGTTGCTACGTTGATTCTGTTGCATTGATCTCCGTAGATGATGCCCATGCTTCTTTTCATGGCTTCAGGGATTTTTCTGCATTTTTCCCTCTATTGCTTCCGATAAGGGATGTAACACCTCTTTCTTTCTGGCAGGGTAACTTGGAGACTCCGATGATATCGTTATGAAACTTTCGGTCTCTGCCATCAAAAGTAGGTACGGTGAATTTTAAACGACTTTCTGTGGATGAGAATTGTTGCAAATTTAAATCACTAATTATTTATTTTTTCAGTTTCTTCCTAATTATACCACCATTCTGTCAATATTCCGCATGGATACTTCCGTTTTTTATGGAGATCGTGATTCATGCGGTACTATTTCATATTATTGCTCGTGTCAGTTGGCATCTTTAATTTAATCTCATATATTGGTCATCAGAACTTCAATCCATGCTCTAGATGGATTTTTTAGGGGACTTCTCCATTTCCTAACTCAATTATCCAGACTTAATTTCAAGGCTCATAAATATATATTCATGTATGATGCCTCATTCAGATGTATCTGGTGTCTGATATTTATGTGTTCATTATACATGCGAATGTTTTCTACATATGCTTTTTTGATGGTATATCCATTTAATGCAATTTCCTATATTTGTCAACTCTTAAAATGTGGACAGAGCCAATTTCAGCAAACAACGTACTGATTCAACCTGATTGTCGCTGATCGATTACTGTCTAATAATTGCTGTAACAGCTTTAGGCCGTACAAATTCACTTCTGTACATAGTCGACGCAGTTCGTTTCTTTATTACACTTTTCTTTAATTACATTTCATACTGTTTGCTATTCTACGAATGAGTTTCTTGATTTAACTCCTGGTTATGTGCATTTATTTATCGTGTATGTACATTTCTTTCTTTTGAAGAACTTTCTTTTGCTTTTGCGAACGTGTATGCTATTTTCTAGCAGGGTGCCCTTCACCAACTTACAATTTCATATTCCCCAAAATAAATGATGTGGATGGTTATCAGCTTACTGAATTCATAACGTTTTGGAATAGAGAAAGGATGATTTGAAAGTTGTTTGCTGGAGTTTGATTGGTCTACAGACTACAGTTTCCACCATCTCTTATTGCACATCTTATATATCACGCCGGTGCAACATAGTGGAAAGAAAATACACTCATCGCAACTAATCGTTCACTCTACAGACTTTTTCTCGTAATAGTGTTGCTTTTTCAAGCTGCTTTGGTAAATTAATATTTATCTTGTTCATTGATTTTTAAGTTATAAAACAGGTGACTCTGATACCCGAGGCATTACCCCATGCCCGCATTTTCTCGACACTCCGTCAAATTAAATTTTATATGATGTAACCTCTTCTTAATGTTCTTCGTGCATTGATCGAGCACTATTTTTGCCCTCCATCTTTCCTCTCCCACCTCCATGGCACCAAATTGTCTGAAGTCACGGAGTGAAAAGAATCTTCCTCGTCATTGAAAATTTAAATTGGAAACAATCTTAATTGTTTATTCAGTGTGGGTCATTCTTAAGCGGATTGGGAATCATGGAGGTATAACTACGAATTAACCTTAGCTCAGTGCCCGTAAGTGTCGGAAAAACTTTCGAAATTTGCCGTTCCAGCCACAAAATACTATTGCTTTCTAAATCCGTGTATTGACACTGTGCCAAGTCGGCCGAGACGTTTTTTATCAACGCCATCAAAGACCGCAAGATTTGGGTTAAATTTCCGCACGTAACCAAATTATTTTAGGAAAAATTTGAATTTGAAAAATTTGAATCGAGATCGTAGGGAAAAGCATTCGCTTTATACATAACGAATTGGATGACTGGCGGCATCTCTATTCAGTTTAAGTCATTGCAAAATGGATTTATTTTAATGAATTTATTGCAATGAATACAATTATAGTTTTTCTCTGAAAGTCCTCCTCGCATCACTAAAGTTTTAAGTCTATGGATTGGAAGCTATAAATTCGCATTTCATCGTATTAAAGTTCCGTACAAAAATAAAAGCGTAGAATAGTTTAATTTTTCTCTCAGCTAACAGTAAAAGATTTTGTTGGAATAAGATCTTTGGATGCTTCAAATAATATCTCCATGTACCCAGAGAACCTATTTTTAAGATACATATTATATTCATTCACTCGATTACCTAACCTTATTGTTATCAGGCCGGCGTGTTTATAAGTTAGCAACAACGGTTGGCGTTTAAAAATTGCTTTTTTCTCCAGTAGGACAATATAATGGCTCCAAAACAATGGATCTATTTCACTGAAGCACTGAATAAAATCATTGCTTACTTGTCATGGAAATAACATTTAATCGTTTTGTTCTTTTTCACTTGGATCGTGCCTTCGGTATCTCCGGATCCAATTTAACATAACAAAACTCTCTGATAGAAATTGTAGGGCAGGGACTGCCAAAGGGAATCAGGTTCTATGATTTTCCCAGTCGTGTTTTATCACTGTGATCGAAGCTGCTCTAGAGGCTCCGCCGAGCGTGTGCTAATAGAGGACGACCGGGATTCCAATCCCCTTACCCAATTGCGCGCGAATGCACTTCGATTACTGATCGACGGTCGTGTCCATGGCTTTTGGGAGATGTTTTTCATCTTTAAAATTTTCAGAGAGGTAGACAGTAAGGGTCGGCAGTCCTAAACTCCTCCTTCTTGTTTTCCATTCACTTCTTTTTCAATCTACCTCTGCTTTGTTCGATCCTTCCTCTCCATCTCAACTCGATTCCAGTACGCAGCGTTAATTCAGAGGTGTTTTGATATAATGGGGAATTCAGAACCGTTTCGCATGGCTCTAAACATTTTTTCAGGTACTTAGCTCCTTTTCAGAACTGAATTTGTGTTTAAATTTTAAATAACAGGAAGTAAAATATAGGCATTAATGTAAGTTGCTAGTTGTCGTAACGATTTGAGTTGTAGAGTTTTTGTTGTGTATAGTAAGTTTAAAATAAATTTAATATCCACGATTTTTGGTTCAGTATTAGGGTTTTTGTTATTAGTTTATACATTTTTTGTTCATCTGTTATATAATTGGAAAAACAGGTTTATTCAGTATTGTAACGCGGGCCAAAGTAAACTATAAAATCATTGGTGTCATAGTCATCTCTTTCCCTGTCAACTGCAACTCAATCCTCCGTATTCTTCATTGACGACGATATTATTAATACTATGTAAGTGCCATATCTGATTTGAGTCCTTCCAATTTTCTTAAACATTTGATTAAACTCCATAACGGTGATGAGACCTTAGAAGACTTCGCAATCTTGAAGAAGACCAAAGGTTTTTTTAATTTTGGCATGATCCATGGAAAACATTCAGTTGGCGGTCTCCCTTGAGTCCCTAATCTCTGGTGAGCCTCCCATTTCAAACCTTGGTTTCCAATGGCAAGTTACAGTTTTCGTGGGCACCAAACCATGGACGACCCAGAGTGGGACGTTTTCCAAATCACTAGCTCAATGTCAAGGATAGAAAATTTATGGGAAGAGAGGGAAATAATTTTTCGACGATTAATTAACTATCACATTTGAACGGATCGCGTTTTCAAATATATTCTTCAATGAGGTTTAATATATGATATCACTTGCGGTGGCACCAGCATTACAATAATGAAAACGTGGTAGAGATTTGGACATCTTATCGCCATATTCATCATAATGCCAACTACAGTTTGCTTTTTGCCACCTACAGAGCTTTGTGAATATTTCTGTATTTCGCTTTTTTAATGTAACTTTGGATGTCTCTCTGAAACCAGAATAAATGTAACTAATAATATTAAAATAGGGATTTTTGTTGAGTATTTGTGGCTCAGATTATGATTGAAGCTAGATCTTAAATGAAGAGTATGAAAGGCCTCAGGACATACTTGGCAAAATATATTTTTTTAAGTCGGTATATTCGTTGTTGTGCCCATATTGATGTTTAAGGTTTAATTCATTTACCCTCTATCTTACCTCAGTTCCATTAATTTCCTCGGCATTGCAGTTGGCAACGTACATTTTTGCATGAAAAATTCAAGCAAATCATTAAAGCAAGTTTAATAGCTAATTAAAGGCAAAGTTGTTAAATACAGATAGTGACTCGACTCGACTGACCCCGTGACTCGAAAATCGACATTACTCATGGTATAACGGATTTTTCTAAAATATTGATATAATAATATATTCACTGTCAGCATAAATACGCTGGCTGTAAATTCACTCATTCTTTTTTAAACCCAGTTTTCGGCTGCAGGTGGTGCCAGTCTTTTATTTGAAAAAGCAATTTCTCGAATACGTGTTTATCTGGCGTATGTTGCCAAAACATGCTATTGAAAAAGTCGTGCGTTCAGGCCTAAACTAAGTACATATTTGAACCCGGTAATCGAAATCTGAATTTGCACCGGGGATATTATTTATGTAAACTACAGTGAGGATCAGGAAAAATGGATGATGCCCTCTTTGTAATGGAGGAAATATGTACGTTCTTATGATCCTATTCGTAAATATACGGATTTCCGTATTGTTTTAGGAATTTTAACACCCTGCTGGCTGTGCAAATTTTCTAGGGGAAAAAATGATTTATGCAATATGAAACTTTATGAAAACTGTAGCGAGTAATAAACTAACACCACTTTTGAATTTTCGATTAAAATATTTTAAATTATTAACTTCTTCTATGATTCAAGGGAAGGCATTAAATAAAAATTTGGTGGTTTAGGTTAGTTCAATGCCAGTAAAAAACTCTTATGCATAACGATAATCAGAGATTTTAAGGTCTTTTAGTGCTTGTTGCTTGATTATAGTGTTTTATAATTTTATGTTTTTACAAATTCAGGTGGATCGAAAAAAATCAAATTCTATTATTAGCCCTGATTGTTTTGATTTTTTGCCTAGGTCTAACAAAAAAGTACATTTACTCTTTATACACATATGAGTAAGGATTTTATAATATAAGATGCACAGCCGTACATTATTTTGCTATAAATTATTAATTATTATTTATTGTTAACTTCCTGAAATTTCGTTAGATATATTTAAGCTATCCTACGAACCGACACTTTTTGATGAACATTAATAACCTGCAAGTAGAGAAATGGCACAAGATAGCAATGGAAGGTCAGGAAGCGAAAAGCAGCATTTCTTACGTTTTAACGTCATAATTGTGCATTTTTTTCCTGTATTGTTCTTCCATTTATTTTTCTTCATTTCTTTATATTCTCGGCGATGGTGGAAGTAACTTGTAAGAGCGAGTGACTTTACGTCTTTGTTCCAATGAAAGTTTGACACACTTCTTGTTTCATGCGCATACTTAATTGTTTTCGATATAATTTGTTTTGGATCAGTCCAAGATCAGTTAATGACCGTCATGCTTGCGCTTTGGCTATGCTTGTGTCTACAAATCCTAGGGCCTATTCTTTGTAAAATATCATAAAAAAGGACGTTGCGCGTTATCACGTGAATTAATGCTATCTATCGCAGCGGTTCCAATCATTTTTAAACTTTAGTGTTTGTGACTTTGTTTTTTGTGTATCACTTGGTAGCCCATTACTCTTAATGAACCCCAATGCACTATAATCAATTGGACCCCTTAAAGTTGGGTCTGCCACATTTCTGCTGTGATTGACTATTTTTAGGCATCCTTAAATTGCTAAGCGTGTATTTCTTTGGGGTAAGCGTAGACCAGGTAGGGAACAGCTTCTAAAATACAAAGAAACTCGTTGTGACAATATGATCATTTGATATCCCGATAGCATAGAATCAAATATTTTCGTGAATCAAGATGGTGATAAAAAATGGGTCTTAAAAATTATTTACAGCTAGGAGTTGAGGGAATGAATACCGAAGTAAAATGACTTTTTTCATGATGAATACGCTCACATTTGTGTCTTAAACTGGGACCTGTATTTAATATAATAAGTTTATATTTGATACTTCGTTTCAGTCATTTTATGCTGCCATTATTATTGTTCAAAACCATAGGATCTTGTTTGGAACGATTGCTGGGTCTTGTGAACTGGCATTTGCGTTAAGGGGCCACCAGAATTCTTTAATCCTTGCTTTCTGCCTGTGGGGACCTCATTATTGTTATATGAATTTATATCTCCCCTCTTGCTTGCTGTCAACATTTCTTGCGTACATGATGGATATTCCAGTTTTATGCTCATATTACGCTAATATAATAACTTTTGATTGAGATTGTCAATTATTAGGCCGTGCAGGTGAACGTCAAGTTATTTCAAACAAAGTTTGATGTCGCTGATAGAAAAACCTTCCGGGAGATTGACAAAAGAAATCTCCTTGCTCCGATACACTTGCGTGAGTTGCGTGAACCAAATTTCATTTGAATCAATAGATTTTTCCAGTTGGATAATAACGTGTATATTACCTGTTCCTCACCTATTAGCATTTTCCTTATTTTGTTTATCTCCTGTCCTTTGTTCCCTTTCAAATAAAGCTCTTTTATTTAAACAAGGAAAGGCAGAATGACTCTTACTCCTCGCATTTATCATGTTTATGAAAATTTATAGCGTCTCCTTCTGTGAACAACTCATATTAAATTATTAACAAGCAAATTCTCCGTAAAATCTTGCCTACCTGAGGCAGCAGCTCACGGTGGAGAATGGTATCCCTTAATTCATTCCGTACCCTTTTGTTGTGGCTTATATGTATCATGACCAATCACGAAACCTGCGCTGCTTCTCTCCAGAGGCAGCTCTCTTTCATATTTCCGCAGAAGACTCCGCATCGGTGAAAGTTTCTATACCCTTTATGCATCCATAATGCCGCCTCCGTTCGACTTTGTGAAGGCACAGATTAAAACCGCTATTTGCTCGAGGCCTTTTAAAGAGAACGCGTTGGGCAGGGGTGACGCAGCGAGTAGCTGAAAACTCCCAAAGTCACCTCTCTTTTGAAGAAGGGACTGTGCATGTTTCAATATTACTTAATTTATAATTGCTTTGAAATATGAAACGAAATATTAACGATGAAATGTAGCCTCTGCCGCTTCGTGCGCGAACGACCTGAAAGAATATACCTGGGCTCATACCATTCTAATAGAATATTACCGAAGTGCGAATTCAAGAATATTATTTCCTTTATCTACAGGAGGCTTTTTATCAGTTCACAACAGTCCATTTCAGTATTTCCCTTGAATGTGCAATTCAATCACAACTTATTCCGTTGACCAAAATATCTCGTGTCTCTTTATCTTTATAGGGACCGCAAAATCATACATTTTTTGCCAAGATAACGTCTTGAGTTTTTTTACTCACTGCTAGTTTGGCTTATTTAGTGCTGGTTTAGCCAATATAGAAGTATTTTTTAACGATGACAGATCCTATAACATACTCGATATTATCTCCATTGTACATCGAGTGGAAATTCCAGGAATTTAAGCTCATTGTTTTTGCAAAAGTATGGGTGAGCTATAATGGCTCTATAAAGTCTAATCATTCTCAGATTTCAAGGCTGTCCTAATAAAAAAGTATTAATCAGTTCTTACTTTTCAACTTTTGTTACTCTAAATACAAAAATATAACATATTAATATCCATGCGCTCTGTATTTTATCAAGTATCTCTATATTTAATAGATTTAGGCCGGGATTTATAATACCTTGTGAGCACTAACAGGAAGATGGCGCAGGATATTAGCTGTCGTTAACCGAGCATTTGAGTTTCGTATTTTGCTAGTTGGAGTTTGTTCGCGGGAGAATGATCGATGGGAGAACGTGTAAGCTATGGTTTTCACGCCAAGAAAATATTGTAACTGAGATTATAAAATCTGGCCTTTGAATAGTTTTTCATTTATTCAACATAATTGTTATTTATTTTTCTTAAGAACATATTTCGGTTTTATTTCGTTTTTACATAGTCAGCTGTGACCAAAATGGAGATACTTTAGGTTGAGTGGAGAGTTCCATACGATCCTCGAAGATTTAATTCACCACCAGTTTGTTTAATTTGGCACGATTAGCATGGATTAGAACACTAGTCAAAAATAGCCACGCTTACACACCCTTGGCCTATTGAGATCCTCGTCGATATCGGTCTTAAATGTAAAATTAAATATTTATTAAAATTATTTATTAATAAGACTTTTTGGCTTAAATGATACTAAGACTAAAGAATAATAGAAGACTTAATAATTATAAGACTTTAAGACTTACTCTGATATAAATAATGATTAGGCCCTATTTTAATAAACATTATTTTTCTAGCTAATCTTACTTACTTTCTAAGCCATATACTTTCCCTGATTGCTCAGATTCGTTGCCTCAGAGAAAGTCATTTGTCTCAGGGCCAGAGATCAAACTTGACTTTATCGTTTAACCTCCATGATATGGATACTACTAGTATTTAGGGACCAATGTCATAATTGTATCGAATATTTCCCGTTACAGTGGGCTATGTAACTTCAGTAGTGATAATTATATATAAAGCGATATGTTATAATCTCTAGGGTTCAGATCTTTTCTGCTCTGTAGTCTAGCGGAATGCAGAAACCGTGCTATAATATAGCGATGGACTTAATACTCGGACATTGATTCACTCTCCGCCCTGATTTTCGTAGTCCGTAGACCTCAACATTATCAACTGATTGAATTTTTTAAAATTTGGATCCGAAAAATTAAAAAGCGATCGCCTATGTTTGTCCTAATGATTGAGGCTACCGCCCAGCCCAGCCCAAACCCAAAGGTATACGAGCGGTAGCGAGATGTTTGCTGAAACGATCGTGAAAAATATAATGCACATGCTGTACTTATCGAAAATCATGAGCCACTTTCGGCTGGAACAGAGTGTTTACGCATAATTTGACGTATTATTGTAAATAAACCGGGATAAAATTTTGATCATGATCATCTAACTACAATGCTAACTACCCTTAGTGATATTCTCGTAACTTCTTTCACGTGCACAGCTTGTATGAAAAAACGTGACTTGATACTTTTCACTAAAATTTTTATTGGTACCTTCGACCCCTCAAGTTCTCATCAAATTGAAGAATAGTTTAAGTGTTTTGATGAAGGTTTTGGTCCCTGCGGAGTGAATTTGGACCTTAAGAAGCTATCTGGAATGCTGGTGAATCTGTCGACCAAAGGTATTAATCACGGAAGAAAACACGAGATACTACCATGTAAACAAATCTAGAGAATATTTTCCTCCAGGAATTCCTGTGCCTTGCTTAACTCTTTTTTAATCTTATTGAAATTTGTTAACTTCTTGTTTTATAGTCTTTCAGTCTTTATCAACCAACCTCCCATAGTGAAAATGTCTTCTATGTAAATTCTTCGTGTTGCAATAGATATTTTTTTGATGATGAAAATTTCATATTTTTTTAAATCTATCCGCTTTGCGTAACATTCTCAATCTCATCGGAAATATTTCGTCCTAGCGTGGCCGTTAATAACAGCGCATGGAGTGCCACCTGTTTAGATCACTTAAGTTATTTTGTCTTTGCGGTGCGTCGTTTACGCAGCGTATTGGTTGAGAAACCCGTTCCCTCAAGGAATTGACTTACTTATGCTGGTCCTCTTCATTAATGTTTTTATCTCCAATCCATCCCGATTTTTTTTTAAATATCTACCAACTTACTCTTTTTACCGTCACATTGTCTCCGCAATTCTACACCTCACCAACCTCCGCACCCTAGGCTTTTCTAAAATGAAGTTTCTTGGGCATTCTTTCGAATACAAAGTGTTCAATCAAACATTTCTTTCCAAAATATATGATCTTTTTTGTGAAGGCGCGAAGTTATTGGGTTTTATTTTAATCGAATTCAACTTAGTTTTGTAAAAATATTTTTGTTTATCTACCTAACGTGTGTCCTGAAATCCTTACAACCTGGAAAGTGGAGATGAAACGTTAATTCTCTATTTGATAATTTCTAATAATATTATGATGCAATGTTTACTGACTCTAATTTATTAAAAATGGAAGCTGACTAGCAACGTTGGGTCTTTCTTAATAAATTATATTGCATCAGAGCGTGAATCTGACTTCATATGTTGTAGCTAGGTCGTGAACAATTCACTTATATTCCCGTGGATCCCCAAAGTTAGTAGTAGTTTTCTATCATGATGGATTAATTCCACGAAGTAGAAACAGAAACAGGTTGTTACGTTTAATATATATACACTTCACATACACTTAGCTTCTTTAAATGCCTATTGCTAATGTTTTAACCAATTGTTTTGGTGTTTTTTTTGAGACTTTGCGTTTTGTATCATTCTTTTATTTTAATATTTGATAAACATTCTCGTTAAATGATAATTCCCGTCTTGAGCTATGTTTTGACACGTTACCAAAACATAGTTTAGATAGAAACCATCTTTTCTAGTTCAATCTGATGCTGCTACGGCGATTCCCTTCCTAGTGACATATGAAGGTGGTCAGAGACATCATTCTCTTTTCTTTTATTTTTATACGTGTCCCAAAATTGTCATTTAATAGGGATTTATGGCAACCATCTCTTCTTTAATTCATCACATAACTGAAAATGGTCCATTCTCCGTGGTTAGTGCTTATGAAACACGAAAGTAGAGATATATCTTTAACAAATTAGATGTTACATTTAATAGAGTAGTCTGTGGGCTAATGGGATAGTCTCCGCTTAAGACATTCGCTCGTGTCTTGGAGAATTGAATCTTACATCATGCGCTGATTTATTTGCTATCATTACACATGAATCAACAGTGACGTCCATATGTAGTGTTTATTTGCATATTTTTAGTATTGATTCCTATTGTATTTATTACTGCCTCCAGGCTGCTCGAGTATACACCTTCATTTGGTCATCTATATGAGGAAATGATTATGAATTTTCTCGTTGTCTCATCTTCCAAATCTGAAATTCCTCACCACTCCCTACGGTTCAGTAGGTTTTGAAACCTTTTATTTAGCTCTAGTTATTAGAGACTCCCTGGCCATACTCTCATTTCTCTTACATTAGTCCATTCGTTTCCACGTGGTCGTGGGCATATGAAGTGGATTTCCATTTACCAAACGAGGGCTCATTCATCGCGTCCGGGACCTCATTTACTGCTTCCAACCGGAAACCATTCACGCTCTCTTCCGTTTTCTAGGCATTTAAACCGGCCGCAGAGCCAAAAGTTTGCAGTTCATTAGAATTCCAAAGCACGTTAACTCTGAAAGGTGGACTTTGAGCCACCTAGTGCTTTTAAAAAAGGAAGGGGGAGTCGGGGTTGGTACACTAGTTGAGCAATCGGTTCCCGCACAGAGCTCCCGCTTCGGAGTTGAGGGAGTGGAGTTGTGGTGAACATGACAGGGATCATCTCTCAGACAGTAACCGACGGGAGAACATCATCGGCTTATCCAGCCTGACCACCCTTATATGCCCCATCAAAGGACGGTTGTCGACGCAAGAGAGGGTTAAAGCTGCACGAGCTGATTCTGGAGAGAAGAATATTCCCGGTCTTTTAAGTTCAAATACCTCAGAATATAATTTCAGAACATTGAGCGGAAGAATTTTAATAATTTTATTGGACCAGAAACATCGGCGGTGTGCCAGTGGCCATTGGTCATTCTAAATTGACAGTTCAGCCATTCAGTTGTTTGATCATATTAGCTTGTGCTAGGATTCAATTTAATAAGATGAATAGCATTTAAATCAAACTGGAAATATTTAATTAACGAAAAAAACTGTTCAACTCTTTTGAAATCTTACTTTTATATAATATTCATTCAAAATACTGCATTGGTTTAATATTAGATGAAACGCAGAGTGAACATGATTGAGTGCGTTCCCGATTCTAAAAATTTAAACTGATGACTTTCTGTTGATCAAGGAAATTGTTTGAAATAAAGTTGTAATAATATGTGTTTGAGCCCATCATATTTCGAAATCGAAGTTTTTATGCTAAATTTTGGCCTTCCTTCGATTTGCCTTTGGAATGTGTTTGAGAGAATAACATGGGGTCAATATTCTGAAAAAATGAAAATAAATGCTTACGACATTATTTCCCACATTTGAGCGCCTCGGAAAAAGTTTCTGGTTTTTGGGTGTTTTGAAAGACCAGGAAAATTATTTCTTAAGTATCAAGTCCTAAATACAAGGAGTAGTTAAATAAGTAATCTTCCCAACGATTGATTACGTATAATCCATCTTATAACCCCGGCAATCTTTAGCACCTCTCTTGCCCCAAATGGGGCCATTATCCCCCATCGTGTAGGTATACCAATTTTCGGTCCACGCTCTCGTGAAGTGAAGACGGACCACAAATGTTTCTAAAACTTATTTCTTTCCACAACATTTGCTATGGGGAATCAGGGTAGTAATAATTTAGATCGAAGAAGCGGTATGCATGAGTCCTCAATGCATACAGAGCCTGCTGATCGACATATTGCACCACATTGATGAAAGCACTTCCAGCCAAATCCTGTTTCTGTTTCCAGTCAAATCATTGGGTAAGAGGTTATTCTGTTCAAATCAGTCATTAAGTACTCCCCATTCCCCTCTTTCTCGCATACACACCCATTTTGTCTCATCCATCTACACCACTTTCACGTCTATTTTATGCCCCCTAATATCCGTAGAATGCTCTGTCACTTAAATAAGTCATGCCGGGTAAGGTTTTGGCGGATAAACGCTCGATAGGCGTCCTTCAGGATATGAAATTATTATAGGCAGCTGTACATTTTCTGGAAACCATAGACTTTCTCCAGAAATCTGCATTTACTGCTCTCATTTCTAAATGTTTACCAATAATTTTCTACGCAGTTTAACCCATGAAGAATATTTTAAATCCACATTTTCGTTATTCGCTTGCATTCCGAGTAAAAATCTCTTCTTTGTCAAATATACCCATCCGGTTTTCCTTCTTAAATTTTAATCAGATAGCTATTGTGTTTCAGATTATGCTCAAAAAGCTTGTTTCTTCTCCGTATAGTTTGTCATTACTTCTTGTGTATTTCAAGGCCTTCTTTCGTCGCAATTTTCTGTTTATTTCATTTTAATAATTATTCCGTATTATCATTGTCGTGATGCTTCCAACTTGCGCCGTTCTGTTACCATTATTATTTTTTTTATTTGTTCCTCGTATAAGCTCATATACATAAAGGTTCCAAAATTCAAAGCGTGGGACATAGGTTCCCCTTAGGAAAATATCCTGTTTGGGGTTAACTGACCCTTCTTTGTGCAACAAAATTTCATCAATATAGAAACAGCAACAACAGAAGAAAACAGCAAATGTTATTCACTGTGCTGAAAATTACAAATCACTTTTAAAAATTATTAGTATATACAGAAAAAATATAAGCAATTAGAAAATGAAAATGGAAAAGAATATGGATAATGCCGGGACGCACAACGGAATCTGATTAGGATCACTACAATTTACAGATAAGTATAGTAATAGTTTTATATAATTATAATACATAGATAATGCAATATGATCCTTTATGGCACGAGTGCTGAAGTTTATTACCACCATTAAGTGGGGTTATAACCGTCGATTATGGTCGATTATTATCGATTGAAACTTTGACTTTTAGTGGATTCCGCGGGATAGTTATATTCACCATGCCCATGACGTACAGGAAACGATCAATATCGTACAGGAGACGATGCGTATCGGCTCTCGTTTCGGCCTTGATACATAACCTAGAATTTCCGTCAAAGGCGTGCCCTTTCTTCTTGACGGATTATAACTGGCTGAATTTAAGTCAATCAACTTCAACTTACGCCTAAGGCTTATAGGCTCTCGTATCCTAGGTGCTAAGTTTTCATGCTACCATCTCTCCCTCACCTTCATCTGTAGTCCTTGTTAACGGCTAATCGCACCACCAGTTTAGAGTTCTTGCCCTTATCCTGGAAGACTAATAGTCAAAAGCTGTGACAACCATCGCGAAGCATGACGTTGTGCCATTCTCTTCTTTCAATATGGGATGTCTGTTGCGGATTTTGATTCTGCTTATTGGTCACGCAGGCACTCGTTGAAGGATCCAACTATTGCGCGGCGTCATTTAACAACACCTCAGGAGCGAGAAAAACTTCGGATCTGGTGTCACGTGCCTCGAGTCACTGCATCGATAAGAGAAAAAATATATTTCCTCGCATAATTAGGATGCGTGAAGAAAAACCTCATCGTTTGTGGATAAAAGAATATCATGCGTAAAGGTCTATCTCGTTTCATATTCTTTAAAATTGCACAACATCCAGTGTCACACGAATTTAAATGCTTTTTAAAAGTCTTCTTGATCTTATATATGCTAATCAATGCCAGAGAATACTTTTTTATGCCAAATCTGCGTACTCAATATACATTTTTTCCATGAATTTTTAACTAAAGCCGTCACTTTTTTGTAAAATAATTTAATAACAATCCTGACTACATTTTGTTTATCTCTTATTTCCAGCCTATTTTAGTCAGAGAAAATTTAAAGCAATTTGGGTATATTCTTTAAAAATCATTCCTAGGTTAAAAACTGTTCATCTCATGAATGTTTAGCAAAAAAAGGTGTCGATTTTAGTCCTCATGATCAGTTGTGACTAAGTTGTAAGTTGCAGAAAAAATTGATTCTCAAGGTTCATTTTTTCTTTGTAAATGAGAGTAGGCACTCTTGCATGAAGTACGAGTGTTTAACTCTAATCGTGGTCTTACCAAAACTAACGGTATTGGCAGTGACTAGGTGGAATTACATCGTAATAAAATAATCGATTATTTTGTTTTCCTTGTACAATTTTAATTCAACTCACGACCCCTGTGTGATGATGCCACGACATTATATATAGCGATATTCCCACGCTAGTCTATCCATTTCTACAATCCTCACCCATCATTGTTTGTCTTCAGCCATAATTTCCATCGCAGACTCTTTATCACCATCAATCTGCAATGCTTTGAATATGTAATTTTACCATTTGGTTTCTCTCATATCTTCACTTTCTTATTCCTCATCCGAGATCGACGAATTTCTTCGTCGTCCAGCTCTCTTAAATCACTTTCTTGCTTTTCTCTTCTCAAGGAAGTGTCAAATATCCAAGCAATGTGTTGTCGTCCGATCCAGAAGCACAAACACTCTTTCTCTCCCTCTTCTTCTACCGAGAGTAAAATCTATTGCAAATACCACAAATGCAAAATTGGGCCTGAGGAAACCATTTGGGAGTCCTGGGTGAAATTTGGGAATGGGAGGAGCAGGAGTCAGAGATTTATTTAGAGAAGGAACAAGTTCGGATCAAAATATTCCTTTCAGTCCATCTCACCCTTATCCCTAACATTGGAAAAAGATCTCGGCAATTTCAAATTCCAAATCCGTCTCTCAGTCATACCTATGATGCATGTTTTTGTTTCCGAATATCGTTAAAATATTTTTATAACGTTTAAAGACAGTTATAGACCCACTACCTTGATTACTTAAAGAACTAGAAGAATTACTTAAAGAATGTGTTTTAATTTCGTGCGTGGGCGAAGTTATTTATTCTTATCATTCATCGATGGATTTTGCTAAACAACCTTGCGACTACGTTGCATCAGGCAGTGAATGTAATTACCCCAAATATTATGCTACTTGAGGTTGTAATTCCGGGAGAAAAGTACGTTGAAAGCGTGTCGTGAATTTTGGCACTTCGCCACGGGGCCCCTGGGAGGTCATGGGCGGCTATTTGTTTCAAGGTTCCGCCGGGGACTAGAAGGCAATGGATAATGAATTTAGAGGAGTTAGAGACGGGATGCACGGTGTGGTTCGGAGGTGGGGTGGAAGAATTGAGGACGTATAAAGGGACTGGGGTGGTGATTCTCTGGCGGTAAAATCCGTGAGCTAGTTGGGGAAAGGAAAGAGCGGTTACGCGGCTGCCTGCTTTTTGTCATAGTGCGACTTGAGGTATTTCTATGCGACGTTACTTCTCACTCTTACTTTTTGTCCTCCTACTCTTTCAACTATCCTTTCCTCCGAAATCCTAACTGAACGGTGGAGGATTCTCTTTTGCCCTTTAGCATTACCTCGTGAAGAAGGTTAGTACAAGACGGAGCAAGATATTCGATCGCTTTTTCGATATTGCCCAAGGGTTCAGATATTTCTTCTTCTGCGGTGATTCCTTTCCTCTTTTCTTACCTAGACTCCATTATTCACCATATCTTCATTAGTACCCTCTCCTTGGTTCTATTTTGACCTTTCATTTTTACTTATCAGCTGTGTGGGCTTTATTATATCTAGCTTCCATCATTTATTGGTAAATCACAACTGTTTTTTTTTAACCTGAGTTTCCCTTATTACAAACTCGCACCCACTTAAAACGATTTCAGAAAATGCAGCAATGTCATAAAAATGAATGATATGAGTGTGTTAAGCACTCTGTCAAGTTTATAAAAAATAATTTTTTTTGCCGGAGAAACCCGTGATTTCTATGAAATAATCGTAATAATATGTTCATTCCTGTCTATTTTCGTAAAAGATATCTACTACTTCCAAATGAGATAAAAAATAATAAACCAATAATAAACTAAATTAAATTGAATTCAAATAGTTGAAGATATACTTAGCGTTTTTTTCAATTTTTAATCTCTACCAATCTCAGTATTGTATCGCATTTTGTGTGTAGAAACATTTATTGGAGATTTTAAATGTTTGATTCCTCCCGTTTGGCGAATTTCAATGCAGTTGCCATTTTACACAAAGGGATGTTCGTAACGTTTTTGCGGTACCAATTTGCAGTATGAGGAAATATTTTATGTCCTAAAGGAAGCCAAATGTTATAACTCTACAAAACTTTCTGAACAGTGACTTTCTCTGCAGTCTAACGCTTAGCACTTAACGTTGAGGAAAGTAACAGAAAGCAAAGAAACATCTGAAAGAGATCAAAACTAAGGCTTGAGAAGGTATAAGAAATGGTATGTGGTTAAGGGTAGAGAGGATGCAATACCATTGAGGGTTAAGAAGGAAAAAACCGATACGAAAAGGAGAAAAGAGATAAAAGTTCTCCAACTAGCTGTTGAATGCTGAGGGCGGGACAATGTGAGAAAGGGACCATGCCAGTGGGTGCTGGAATACCGTTGATTAAAAAAATAGCAATCCGTGACTCTAAACATGGATTTTATGGAGCACAATATGAACCTGACTCGAAGGTCCTTTCTCCCAAGGTGTCATGATCGCATTTCTCGTGCGTGGGGAGGAGAGAATAAAGAATGTTGGGTGAGGTGGCTTGGGGCAAAACATAATTTAAGGAGCTGCTCTTGGGAGGGTTGGGATATATATTGGGTGCCCTTTTGTGGAGGGGGAAAAAGACGTGTTCCCCAGGGGGAGTTTTGGAGCTGTGGCATCAGAAATGGCACAAATGCTGGATGGATTTTGGAGGAATATCGTCGAATGGAAAGGATGAGGAATGAAGATAAGAGAACCGATCCCCACGTAAGGAAATAGATTCGTCCGTTATGAAGAATGAGGAAGTTACCACAGTGAAGTACATTCACGGTTGAATTTAATAAACCAGCGTTTGGTATGTGCGGATTGGGACTCCACCCTTAAGAATACTACAAGATACTTTTTCCTGTATCTGAAATAATATCATCTTTGTAGTTTCATGCACAAATAATGATTGGATCAATTAGCCTGTGAGTTTTTATGAAAATAGGTAAGGTAACGATTAACTACCACAAAGAGAACGGTGGTGGGCTTGACTTTTTGGAAGTTGACTTTTGTTTGTTTATATACTCGGACCTTTATTGTATTTTCACCTGACGATGACCAAAAGTGTCGAAACCCGGGTCGTGGCAATAAATATTACAATTGAAACTAACTAAGACATTTTAATTATTCTATAACTATCACCGTGGCATTGTATGGCTGAGTAACCTGGATGCTTAAAATGGGAGCATGAAATGATTCTGTTTAGATGAAGAAGTCGAGGAGAATAGCGTAGTGTGTGGTGTGTACAAAGGAAGATAAAAGATGAAGTGCTAAGCATCGTGGAAGAAGAGAATACATTGCTGGAGAGAACTAGGAGTCAATGTAGATGTATAAATCGATTACTATGGGGCGAGGTGATGATGAGGAACGTGATGGAGGGGAGAACGTTTGAAAAGAGGAAAGGGGTGGAGGCAGACTGTGAAAAGGATTGGGAATGATGAGGTACAGATGGAATTAAGTTTGCCGAGCTGAAAAATGAAATTGTGCGGCTATTGCATAGAGTGGTAAAACCTTAGTTTGAGGGAATGTTATTGCCGAAAAAATCTACCTTCATCGGTAAAAATAAACATTAATATAATTAATTTTAACTTTATCTTAAAGATATTCGCTTGATAAGAAATTATTTCAGATTCATTTTTGTGAGTAATCTCTCAGTTACAAGTTAACATGGCGCAAAAGAGTATTATAAGGGAAATGTCCTTTAATGATGTCGTATACCTTTAATTTACTGTTCATATATTTTATATCTAATGAATGGTCATGTAACGGGTTCAGGGAATGATATCTTGCTACAGTGAGATTGTCCTTTGGTTATGTATACTCATGAAATGTTTACGCGCTATGCCAGAGAAAGGGGAAGAACATATTGATAAGAAAATAAGATAGTGACTGACACACCTCATTAGGCTTTTGGTTTTTATAGGGAGAATATACTAGCAAAATGTTATTTTATACTATTTTTCCCATTCGTGGGCATCTCTACATTGTGCATGTTCTACTACGCCATGGAAAGTCTCTTCCTTAGGAAACAGCTTGAGCCACTCGTTATATTGAAGTTTGTTGTGGAGGGGTCTATACTGCTTCATTGTTGACCCTACGGAGCTTTTTGAAGGGCAGACCAATTCCCAATATTGTTTGATTTTGGGATGGGAGACGTTCATGCTAACCTCATGGAATTTTGAGCCGTACGGGGGCGAGGCGCAATAGAAGCCGCTGCGTAGCCGATTTGAGTTCCCATGTCCAAAATGGTGTCAATATTTGTCCTTGAAGGCTTTCTTAATAAGTACAGGATTTAGAAGGAAGGTATAATATTCGAATGCAACCTACAAGGATCAACATTTTTCTCCTTTGAAGGTTGTTCTTATTCGTAAGTTTATTATTATTAAAAACACGATTAAAGCTAAATAAAGGAGAAAAAATCATAAAAGGAAATAACCTTGAATCTTCAGCTAGATTCAAGGTTAGCGCAAGGTATTTCATATTGCATTATACCATTATATCAAAAGATTTTATTCATAGCTCATATTGTTTTAGATCACGCGTGAGGTATTGGGACCTATTACAAATTTCATTGAATTATTGGTACATTTTGAAACCCATGAAAGAAAGAGTTGATGAAAGAATGAGTGCAGTGCAATCTATTTATTAATTGCAGTATATCAGTATAGCTTAAAATTATTCATACTCCATTTTCTTAGACATCCTGCATCATATGTGGGGACCAATGGGAGATTTCGTAGGGCCATTGGTTCATTGTGGGATACACAAGAGGAGTTGATAACAATGACTTGAAATGTACAGATAAACCGCTATATTGATCAAAATATATTGTGCCAGAAAATAAGATGTTAAATGGACGATGTAATGAATAAATAGTAAAGAGGAGAAAATATAAGGATGGAAGCAAGAGGAGAGGCATTGTGTGATGATCGTTACAATAGGTGTGGGAGTTCAGTTGATCGGGCGCAAGAGACCCTGGGTGTTGTAGAAGGGTGGGGTGGGAGAAGTCTGAAATGGAGAGAACATAATAGGAAGAAGAAAAAACAGAAAGAGCGCAAGGAACGAAAAGAAATGCAATGATGGGGAAGTGAGAGATAAGAAAAAGATTGGAACGAAAAAGGAGACCCTCTTGACCCAAAGCCAGCCATTGTATTTATTTTCCACCCTCTCCACGGCCTCGTGAAGCCACTTCATTCTTTTACGGTTGCTTGGCCATGAGAATAGAAAAACAAGTAAGAAAAATCTCATCCCATTTTCGTTCGAAACTGGGGAAATATATTGGGTGGACGTTCTCAAATATATTCGATATGGTTATGAATTCTTATTCTTCATTTCTAATTTCGTTCATTTGAGCGTGCTGTAAATCAGTAGAAGTTTTTATTGAACCTGTATTATGAACGGCATGTATGCACAAGCTTGCCAGATATTTACTCGTAAAGTCGGCGTTCATTGGATGTGTTGAACATCAATGTAGAAGTTTAGGGACGTGTAATGACTTCGATAAGATATGTTTAAGTTCACCATTAATTGATAATTATCCTTTTTTTCCTAGCATCCATGATGATGAATAATATTAATGGGTCATCATGGAAATTAGGTGTAGGCTATAAGTGTCGCCTGTACCGAAATGTATTTCTACCCGTCCTTAAACCGATTTTTAATGGTGACTTTATAAGGTAGACCGAAAGGCTAGATAATATCCTTTTCTCTCTCAAATAGAGCGGAGTTAGCTTTTTTAGAGTGTGACGCTCCATGAAATAAAATGTTGGTGAAGTTTCTGATTTGTATTAATTTATGAATAGCAGTTAGCCACCATTCCTCTTCGGAGAAATATCAATGAGACTGAGACAATCTGGACGCTGAAAAACTCTCATAACAAAATAGGTGTGTCGAGTGGCCAATTTGAAATAGTGGGTTTATAGGGATAGCAGATTCGTGAAGTATGAATATTGAAGTGACTTCGTGATGAAAAGTTATAATACCTAATGGAGTACTAAGTGGGTGCACTCCTTCCCCTCTCACTCACTTTCGAGTTCCGTTACCTTTTAAAGATGTTTCTTCAAGCAGTGGCCACACAGATACGCTCTTTAGCTTAGAAATTCAACGAGATTTATCGCCTTAATGTACGAAGGGAAATAAGGAAAATACTAATGATTATTCATAACTTCTACTAGCGATCTTAATAACATCAAAGTCCTCAGACTTCACCATGGGAGCTGTTTTGTTTTTCTAGGCTATAGGGTATAGAATAGGGAAAATAGGCTATAAGGAATAGATAAAATATATGTGCTGGCTTTCAAAGTATGATCATTCTACTATAAGAGTAATGCCTTTTACGGAAAATAAATTAACTGAAATGGTATCTTATTGGCAAGTATGTATCGTCCATAGTAGCGTTTGGATTCAAAATATTTAAATATTTTCTGTAGCCCAGTACCTTTTCTATGTTTTCTCTCCAGTCGTTTTTCTCTTCTTGAGCGTATTTAAAGTACACTCCTTGTTGAATAGCCTCTTTATTATTTGATCATTGTATCTATCACATATCTCCTAATGGTTAGTTAATTTCCTCCACCATAATTTGCGTTCCAGACTTGCGCAGCATATTAATACTGAAAACTATCAGCAAAATGACTGTCGACTGTTGTTTAAATTATGTGCACTACTGTTTTCATTCCTTAAATCTTAAGAAATTGAGTCTGATTCTTCTGAATCAATTTAATATAAATTTTAATTGCTTTTTATTGCGAATCTGTTGAAAATAGAGAAAGCAACCAAATCAATAAAAATTGTTAGTGAAATGGTAGTAATCAGGCTAAATTTAAGGACAACTTTATCATCATGAGGTGCAATTAACCAAATAAGATTCTCTGTGGAACAAATTCGGAATTGAGGTTTTGCGAAATTGGTCGGTGAGGTTATTCAACGGGCGTGTAATAAAAAAAACTCCCAAGATAGATCAGAATTAGGAAATGAAATTAACATATTTCATACATAATTTCTTACATTTTCCTTTTTGCAAAGAGATGGAAGATGAAAAAAGGTTGGTGATAGGAAGAGTACGAGAGAGCCACCAACTAAGCTCCGGAAGATATGGCTTTTTATTACTTTCTCCGTTAAAAAAATATGACTATGATATAAGGTTTTCTGCAGGAGTATCAATTTGAAGTATAGAGGGATTTTTCAAGAACAGAAATTAGTCTCTCCTATAATAGAGAAGCTTTATTAAGATTCGCGAAATACTGGTGAAGAAACGTTTCTCCAAATAGCATCAATAAACTTTATTCTAGAAGTGAGTCGAGGAACCTTAATGATAAACGGCGAGTGCTTAGGCAAGCTGGAAAGTTTAGGATAGTTTCATCTTTACCTCATAAATATGTGGAATAATTCTCCTTTTGATTAGCAGAAAATATTCCCTGTAATTTATTTAACATAAACGACCATCCGAACAATATTGTAGTCAGAATTATAAAAGCACGACAGAAACCGAATGTTCCAAAGATGAAAATTAATGATACTAGGTAAAAGGCATTTCAGCAGATTCTGAAATGCCTTTTAACTGGTACTTTAATTTTGCTTGAATATTTGAATTAATAGAAATACATGAATGTATTAATGAGAAAATTATATTTAAAATCAGGAAAATCCTTAACTCTTAATATCCCACTAGTATTCATTCTTATTTAATATATTTTTGGACCGTTTAAGCCCACTACACCCCAAATATTATGACATTGAAGTCCGTTGAACGCTGATAAACAATGAAATAATACTACTTTATAAATATTTTTGCATCTCCTAAATTAATGTACACTCTTGGGAAAGGGCAAGAAAGGTTCCTTAGATATACTGTTCAACCCGTTGATTACCAAGTTAAAAAACAATAACTTGGCTGAGATCATCCTGCATCCTTTTTATATCACCTGCTGTATTTAAATTCGTAAGGATAATTATTTTTGCCGTAGTAACTAGCCTCATTCATTCCTTCTCTTAAAGATTTCATCTCTCTCCGTTGGTCATTTTAAATATAGCGTATAGTGTAATTATTTCCTTCTATATTGCTAGCTAGACAATCCTTATATTCTTATTACGTCTGAATCAGTTTCTGTTATCCAATGCCGTCCTAATACATAACTGGCTTCCTTCCTTTGAACAATTTACATTTTTAAATAATGCTTTTTGCTCCAATTTGGAAGATAATTTAAGATTTGTGACATGGAACCTGATGTAAAATATCTTTTTTAAGTATTTTCAACGACAGTAAAATCTAGGGATTTCAGCAATTAAGCTCATATTACCTCTCTCGATACCAGTTACTTCCTGCTTCCCTCTTTTCGGGAAATAAATTCTGCACGCCCTGTCAGAACTCATGAGGCTTACTGTTTCTAAATTACTGGTGCGTGAACTTTCTTTCCTCCAATCTACCCGGGACCCCGTTTTCCCCTTGCTGAAGAATGCCGTGTTCCTCGTGGTTAGCTCCCTATTACATTTGAAGTCAGTGTTCCTTTCTCTTCCGTCTCTCTTACCTCCTGCTGTGTTCACACCACTTTTCAATTACTGTTTCTCTCGACCTTCCCACATCGTCTTTCTTTTCCGCTCAAAATCAACCATCACACCTGCACCCTTGTTTTCACACCTTTTTCCGCTTCTTTCGCCGCCCAAGTCCTTCTAAGTCATCTTCCTCCTGTTTTTCCCATGATTGACTCACAATCTACCTTTTTTTCTCCCTCTGTCAGCTGCTTGTTTACTATCGCACAGGCACAATAAGAACTTCTACTTTGTCTGGTATTTTCCCTGGAGCCGTTCCTGTAGTCAAATGGTTCAATCAGAATGAGCCTGCCCCAAGTTTTTTTCGCCATTGTCAGCGTTTCTACTTGGTATTTCCAGTGGAATTTGTGGATTCTTAAAAGTTGGGATTTCTTCCTCATTTCTTTCATAAATGAACTTCCGAAAATTTCTGGCTGAATTATCTTTCATACTTTTCAATCATAACTTAAAGTACCTCCTTAACTGATTTTCCGCCATTTATTGAACTGAATGTCACTCGAATTATTGCTATTACCTACTCTTCTTCTCCACGTTATTTCGTCTGTTTTCTTGTTTCATGTCAGCGAAACACGAATTATTTTAATATTACGTTTTTTTCTTCGCCATGCCATTTGGTGTGAGATTATGTGCTAGAAATATATTGCATTGTTAAACTTGCATTGCGGTGGTAAGAGTATGGAGGGAAAATGTTAAAAATTGTTAACGGTCATTTAAATAAGCGTTTTGGGTATATTTTTTTAGTATTTGTATCCACTTTACGGGATTTCTCCTTGAATAGTTCATCAGTGGTTCTATTTTTGAAGAATGTTTTCTGATATTTTCTCGTGTTCATCTGTTGTGTGTGTTTATCTCGTATAATTTGCATTTTTGAGCAAATAAACACCATGGTGTAATCAAATTAATTTCACAGAGCATTGTGGGGTACAATTTGTTCATTACGGCGTTCAATTCATTTAATCAACCGATGGAACGTTACAACGAATTTTCTCATGGCGTGATTTTTCAGGTATTCTGAAAAAATCATACCATTATTTTTGGTGTGTAAGCCGCATAATTTATTAGATTTAAATGTCATTCGCACATTTTGATGGTTCCAATATTTCCCCTGTGCTATCATTCCGTATGGTTCTATTAATTCTAATATATGGTCATTGCAATAATGCAGATAATATGATGTTCATTTGGATGGCCTCAATATTTTCCGTGTCATCATCCCGTATGGTTTAATTAATTTTAATCTTTTATGATTGTAATAATGCAGCTTATATGATGTTATTATTAACAGCAAAGGCGAGGCCTTCCACGCTGTTGAAAGAAGCGTCAAGATCTTCAGCTTGCCTTCCTGGTATTCGCGTTTGGTCAATTAGAGTGAGGTCGATAAGTGTTATCGTAACGTTATAAGATGAGAGGCCCGGAGGAAATGGCAAAAAACTCACCTGGTTTACTTCTCTGTGCTTTCTATTTAATTTCACGTCTTAAAATTTTTCTGTCTCGTGTAGTGATTCGGTGGAAGCAGGAACTGTCTTTTCGGTAATGCCAGTCCACAACACAATTGGTCGCTCATTCTCCTTGCAAACCCACTCATTTCTCTTCCGCCTCCGCGCAGCTCTCTCTTAATCCTTTTTGCTGCCTTCATTTGAACCAACCTATCTCCTGCACACAATTTTTCCGTCGTCTTTTTTTTCTCATGCTGATTGCTTGATTGGTCATTTGAGGAGGTGATCGACATCCAAGGAGATCATTTGGAACGTTAGGGAGAGGGAATGATGACTCAGGATGTAAAGAAAGGGTAGAATTACTCTCAGCGAACCGAAAGCCAACGAAACCGCCATTACGGTATAATGAGAATAATTTCGGAGTTTGTTGGTAGTTTGAAAATAATCTTCATGTCTACAATTAGCCTAGTGTAAATGAAAATCTGATAGAGGCACCTCCCTACAAAAAAATGGAGTACTGATGCTGAAATTATCTAAATTTAAATTTATACAAATTTTACCTCCAGAGAACTCGATGACGCTTGTTCGTTGTTGCTCGTAGATAGTTGCAGTCCGGTGCATGTCACGGGTGGAGAACATTCAGCTCCATCAGGGTCAAACACCTCTTCCGAATGATTCACGTCTTTCGAAGTCGCGGGAAGAGATGTCGAATCTTGTTCCTTTGAATCATTTTCTAGCCGAGGCTTCTTCCTTATTAGCCACCTATCCATTTTGCATATCTATGCAAATAAATTTAGATCTACACGTACACAAAGAAAGAGAAATCGGTTTGATGACATAAAAGAAGAATACAACCCCAACACGAATGCAACTGTCCAAGCTCACGTGTGATTGATGAATTACTCCAACCGTTTCAGAGAGAAAGTTTTATCTTCAACTTTAGAATGTGTCGTCAGAGGAAATCTTCAACAATTTTTGCTCGTAATTGTACAGAGCTCCAACTTCAAACAGCAGGCCAGCAAAACAGATACCTGCGCTCCACCTTTGTGCTGCTTGAACGTGCGCACGAGTGGAAACGATCGATGAATCTGTTGTCGGAGTTGCAGACTTTCAAATTCGAATCATAGGTCTGGCAAGCTCATCTAAGGAATATATAGTTGCAGAAATTTTCTGAAAATAAACTTGCCTGCCGATAGTGAAACAAATTATTCGGAACATCTCAACTTCGAGAAAAACTCTTTCTGGCTATAGGAAGGAAGAATGTATGTACCGTGGAATGGGGTGACTTCTGCCACACGCGCGTCGCTTCACAAATTGATACTTTGTAGCACAATGGGTTACGAGCCATCATTTCATTCTCGCCTTTCCTGGCATAGGTAAGGGCAGGCGCGCACCAGCGCGACCACGACCACGACAGGTCTCTGTCGCACACCTTCTGACCAGAGCACGACCACGACCACACCCATGATAGCAAAACACATTCACCGTCCACTTGCTCAGTTCGTATGGTCGGGTCGGAGTGAAGTCGGAGTCAGTGCGTGGCGCGCCATAAGAATGTGTGTGATTTCTGGCCGCAACGACCGCTGAGTCGGGGACGACCAAATTCAAAAATGTTGGTCGGACGACTCGGGTCCGACCAACGAGTCGGACTTGGCCTAGTGCGCGTCGCTCCATTAGTTGCAATGCTAAAACTGGTCGTGTGCCGCAGGTCGTGGTCGCGCTAGTGCGCGCCTGCCCTAAGAGGAGATTGCAAGCAGCAAAAAAATTCCGTCAGTCACCGCCCAGGGGGGGGGGGCGCGCCCCCCGCGCCCCCTGGCTGGAGCCGCCCCTGCTGGTATATTACTCCATAAGAATTAATCAACCCAATATTCATTCAGATATTAACTCCTGTGCCTCGAAAGAGCTGCATAAAAGAGTAAGTTAAGTAATCAGTACGTCAGCTTTAATGGTATGGTCATAATTTTCTTGCGTCAAGCTTGCCAACCATGTTTACACATTGTTACAATTTAAGTATTCAAATAATACATATAAAATATAATACCTAAATGAATATGTTGAATATATTCTTACTCTCTGATTAGTTATAAATAGAATGGACTAGGTAGATGACATGTCACATAAAATGTATCCCTTCGTAATATCCCTTGTGTAATTTGATCCGACCTTATGTTTTATTTGTTAACCTAGGACTAGAAATTACCTACACACTCAACTCATTTGACAAAGAGAGCAGAGGTGGATTGGGGGAAAAGAGAGAGGGTATGATGAAGAAAAAGAATAAAGAGTTATAGGAGGTGAAATGGGGAGAGGAGGAGGGGCTAGAGGGAAAAGAGACCCAATAACTTGTGAAGCAATATACTACATACCGTCTCCTTAAGGCAATCATAATATTCAGTCAGCTGTCTTGCAAGAACATAATTCTTTCTGCTACTGTTTATGACTGGTAGACATTTTCTCCCTGATTGAGGACACTTGGTTCTGAGGATTCTGCTTGTTCTCACACCTACTCTATCTGTCATTGTCTTATTCCTTTATTAGTATAAGCATCCTCTTCCACCTTTCTCTCTTCGTTCTCTATAATTTGTGATTCTTAATGTTACTCGCCCATCTTGTAAGCAAAACACCTATCCCTTCTGTGAAGATCAATATTAAAGAATTAATTTGTTCCCCAGAGAAGCGTACATTGTTAACATACTTATTCGAAAACAGAAAGTAGTCCAGGATTTCCTTAGTAGAAAGAAGTCCTTAATTATAGAAAGTAGAACAAGAGTTAATTATTCTCAGGATGCACACTGTATTAGATCTGTCACTGACGACGTTTCGAAGCTCTCTCATGCGCACGAACACGCTCATATCCTTCATGGTTTCTGATACCTTGCCGTGGAAATTGACCGAGTCATATTCTTTTTCCTATGAAGTCAGGTACCCTCTGATAAGTAAATGTACACCCCCAATCCCATTTGATGATTATTTGGCCTTCTTTGAACGTCTGGGGAAAAAAGTTCCATGAATTGTTTAGTTGAAATCCTCGGTCACTTAGGGACAGTATATAAGTCGGTATATTTCAACGGCAACGCATTTGAAGCCCAGGAGACGATGAGCGTGTCGCGCATCGAACGAAGCATAGATGTAGAACGTGACTCACTGTACAACCTGAGAAGAGTGAATGTTAAATTTCGCCGGAATTAGTTTGTTTATACAGGATGTTGGAACCTATGCCCTTGGAGTCCATCGGCCCTAAATAAAGAGGGGGGAAATTTTTGGAGATAGAATACCGAGTAATTACAGGCAAAATTTTGACAAGTTCGCCCCACAGTAATTCATTCTTTTATGGTGTTGTTGATGCCTTTATCCATTGCATGTTAATGCCCAGAGTAGACGATTCATCTTTCGCGAGCATAATTTGTCGGTTGATAATTCAAGTCCGCGTGGAGAGAAGGAAAATAAATGTCTTGGGAATTATTCTGAGGGGTGGAGGAATGACGGCGGCCGCGGTTCGTTTTCCTTAGATTTCACAACAGATTGGGCTGTCCCAGCGCGAGAAGAATAAGTTCTGTTTTTCAACTGCTATTTATAAGATGTCAGCAGCAGCTTTAGGCTGCGTTTTGCAGCGGCCTTGTTGTATGACTCCACTTTCCTTGCCTCCCTTCCCAACCCCGACAGGTCTTCTGACCACTCGGATCACCTATTATCCCGAGCCTCAAAAGAGAAATTTGGAAATTAAAAGATGCTCCTCTTTCTATCCAAACCGTATTGAAAATATCCGTGACCGTTTCGCCGCCGTGATATTATAGTATATTGGAAAAGCATATTCAATAATGTTTTCTTGTTTTTTCTTTGCTGCTGGTATCGATTACATATTTGAAAGGATATTCGTAATAACACTAAGTTTCCATACCATGTTGAGATCTATTTTATTACGCAGAAGGTAAATCCTAGGTAAAATTGTCAAAAGGCTCCTATAAAAGTTAAAATTAATTACAGTTAGACGAAAGTAATCAATTTGCTTGCACATCATGAGAATTGGTAATAATCTTCCTCTAGTTTGGAAGTTATATTATAAAATGTTCATCATCAACGGATGAACATTTTATCATGAACGGATTTCATCGCAGTTCATTCGCTTCAGGCTGTACCTTAGAATCGAAAAGAAGGTCTTTATAAAGTGCCCTGTGCTGTTGTGAAAAGTACCTTGCGGAGGTTTTGAAAGACATTGAGAAGAAAACTATGAGGACTAGAGATGGAATGAGGGAAAAAATAAGCGCATGACCCATTAAGGTTTTGTGAACCCAAAGGAAAGCATATTAAGGGAACGTGCTCGGAGACTGTCACTAAATTTACTGAATAAGCTCTCTTAAGATGAATGTTGTGTAAAATGTAGGTACTTGACCTAAATCAAAGTCATATTATTTCTCAGAAATAAACTTGAGACGTGACGCAGGCTCTTTTCTTTCACAAAAATAAATAGAGCTTTAAGATATTAAGATGCCTTGCTTAGTTTCAAGAATATCCCTTCTTGTATAAACTTTGAAAACTTTTTTTGATATTTTACATGCAGAGGTTTTATGCCATATTGTCTGCTTGTCTCATGGAAGAAGTCATGATATGCCGGAAGGCAGTTGAAAGTTGTTTGATGGCGGACGGAAGTGTCGCGAAGGGTGCGCGGAAGATAAATAATAATTGAGAGAACAATTCCTCTGTTTTATTCGGGCCTTTCTCTCCCTCTTCATATCTTGACCTTTCGACTCGTCTGCTGCCATCCTAAGACTAACTGTGAGACGAGGGAGCTGTTTCGCGATTGAATATGCTGAGAAAAAGCACGGGATCGGTCCTTGTGTCAAATGGAATCAAAACATATTTAGCCCACTTTGGGCTGGAATGCTCTTTGATCTATTTGCAAGCGGGAGAAGGGACTGCTGCGGAGAAAGTATGCACATGAGAATAGGAAAAAATAACTAAAAATATATATATTTATATAATTGTAGAATACGAAATGGGAATTCAGAAAGATCAGTAATTATGCGATTGACACAGTATTTATACTGTTTTTTTGTGTTCTAGTTAACATTTGAACGCATACATTTACTTTCGCGTTTAAAACTGTTTGGGAAAAAAGCTGTCTTCGAACGAGTCGGAAGAAAAAAAAACTTAAAAAATGATGAGCCCAAAATGAAAGCTCAAAAACTAGCATCAAATTTATTATTTCAGCTATTTTCCTTTAACTTGTGGTTTAGCATAGCATTTAACTGTCAGTATTTCATTATATGATTTTTTCAAAATTGATTACAAAACAATTTATTCTATTTACATTTCCCGATAACTTATCAAGGAATAACTTTGATCATCAGGATCTCTCTTCGAGCTGTTAAAAGTTTTTGCTTCTATTATACATATTTTTGGTTTCGGTTCGGTTATTCGATTCGGTTCGGTTAGGTTTCCTTAATAAGCAATGGAAGAGTAATGTAGGTGAATTTGAATGGGGGAAGATAAAATTATTGCATCAATAAAGGATGCGGATTGAGTGAAGAAGAAATATTTTCAAGCTAAGGGTCGTCGACAGTGGCAAAATTGAACTAAGTTTGGGCTTAAGCCTGTTAACATTGACGAAGGAAATTAGTGACCATGAGGGAGATAATTTAACGGTTGCACTCACTTGCCCGACGTGTCTGTGTCAGATAACGTCTTCGCGGGTGTCTTTCCATGAGAGCCTTCCCAGTTAAGGCGTGGAAACTGACTCAGAGTAGACTTCTGTGAGAAATCGGGGCGATTCGGATGATTCAGGATTGGTAGCAGTTGAAGATTTAGTGGTGAGGTGGAAGAGTCTTATGGTGGGGACGGATTCCTTTTTAACGCTATGTTCGCTGACGTTGCGACGGGGGTGAATTTACGGAAGAGGGAGCCACATTTGATCGGGGGGGTCGACATACATCTGGGGAGAAATGGAAGAACGATATCACACTCGAAAGAGGGGGTGGGTAGAGACGGAACAGAGACCTTGATGTGAGGGAATTGCGTCTTTCGTTGTCCTTCGAGTCCTGAGGGTAGATGTACTTAACCATAGGTAAGCGGAGTCTATAAAGATCCAATGGCAGCAGGAATGGCTATTCAAATAAGAGTAAGGGAAATTCAAAGATCTTTACCTTTCCTCAGAGTGATCAGGCATCTTAAAATAAGAAATAGGGTGTGAGACCAAGGGCTTTATATATTTCTCATAATTTTCTTAAATATGGTAGTTATTGTGAATTACAGAATACAAATATATGAACCAGTACCTACAAAATATAGTTAAAGTTGACGTTTAAGTCGTAAGAGATTTATGGCAGTTGTAAAGTAGCGGGAAATTGAATAAAAATTACACCCTTTTTGGTGTTCCCAGGGGAACCAATTTTTAAAGAAACGATAAAAAATGGGAGTGACAGCATTTAGTTTTTATTCAATTTCCCGCTACTACACAAAGCTACCATGCATCTCTTATTAGTTGAATAGTTGTAAAATAAAGTTTTACTGCTGAAATGCTTTGGAAATCATTGCTTTCACTGCGACACGGGTCACTTCAAGCACGGGATACGACACTTTGAGCCATGAAATAATTCAAAAGACCAAGGTGATTCACTCCAAGGAGAGTATCGGCAAACTTGACTAAAAAAATGGATGAAATTATCATTAAAAAGTCAGAAGAAGAGGAAAATTTGGCAACGTCACAAACAAGCCTCTAAACCTTAAAGCGGGTTACATTAATTACTCGGGTGGACGAGAAATTTTGCGATTAATTAAAGGAAAGTTATTCCGCATAAGCGAGGCCGCATTTTCAATATGAGGCAAGAGTAAGGGAATCAGTCATCTTAGGAAGACGCGGAATAAGCATTGTGCATATTCGAAGAACATTAGTAAATAACTGCGTCAACTGTGGGAAACGCATGTGAAGTGCCTCTCCTGCCTCTGACCCTCAATTTTGGCCGTGGAGTAGGGCGAGGAAAAGGGTCATAGGAAAAGATTGTCTGTGCGATATTCCACAGAGGAAAAATCATTCGCCTTGACCGGGATCCCGGTAAAGGCGAATGATTTTTCCTCTGTGGAATATCGCACTTATGTGCACTTGCGGGTGACTCCGTAAAGATAACTACCGTGGCTAGTCCCGGAATCCTCAAAATTAGTTAAAGATTATCTGAAAAACTAGAGACTTCCTGGAAGAATTTTTGGAGTTCTCAACTAATGAAATGGCCCAAGAACTCAATGAATGATGCCTATTAACCTCTTCCCAGGAAGGAATTGTTGCATTTTAATCTCTTTAGTGCTACTTTTTCATGACATGCGAGCTATAATATTTACGTGCTTTTGATGGGCTTCTTTTGCCGCTCAATTAAAAAAACCTTCGCTTTTAGATCAAAAAGGTTCTCTTTCCATCGCAAGAAATCCCTCTTGTTATTTCACAACCAAGATTCCTTACAATTTTTACTATGTTTGCTTTTGCATATTTGGTATTTTATTAACTTGTCTCATTTTACGCAACGTGGGCATCACATTCTGAAAAGATTTTAATTTTAAAATCTTTTAAGGAACATTAAAGTTTACCTGCATTCGCCCAGGATAAAACCGATCGATTTAGAAAATAAAAAAATCATATTATAAATAAATACCCTCGTATAAGCGGAGTATTTTTTATTTACCAGTTCATTTGCTCAATTGTATCTCTCTTTGCAGAGATATAAGTGAGCGAAGATAAGATACAAGATATATAAATTTGGAAGACTTTTGTATGGCCGACAATGTAACCCATTTCAAATTCTTACTTGGAATCAGCTTTATATTGGATTTTAAGTGGATCTGCATTTCCCTTCCACCCAATCACCAAGGTAAGCGTGGTCCTACATGATCTTAGTCACCTGATTGTCATCCAAGTGACTATTAGCAAAAATAAAAGTGACAGGGAGCCAGAGATTAGCCACGGTACGTGAGTCACCTATTGGTAACGTCATCCAAAACTCTTTTAAGATATAACTATCAAGTTTCACACTATACAGCGATTCGAGAGGAACGGGTTTTGCGTGTCCTCTCTAAATCATGCGGCATCCTACCTCTTCCACCAGCGCCCTCCTCCCCGACACTCTCTCTCACCCATGATTGGAAATTTCGTTGCACGCCTTTGATATAGGATGCAGAGGGCACAACGGGATATTGGAATTGGCGGAGAGTTATCAAAGGAGTGGAATATTACTCACCCCTGTTCCCCTCTCTTATGGTGTCCCTATGCCCCCTGACACATGTCCATGCGACGGCTCGAGGGGAAGTATATGTATAGATTGCTTGTTTCCATCTTTCCCTAGAAGACCGAAGGGATACCAGGTTCAGGGTGAATTGAGGACTTTTGTCGGCTGGATACGATGGCCGAAACTTAAACATTAGTTCGAGTATCAGTTTTAAAAAAGAAAAAAAAGTATAATTTTCAACAGAAAAGGTGGAATTACATTAACTTTTTCTCTCAAGATATCCTTTCTCTGTACGTGATAATATGTGATATTCAATATTTTATCAACGCTCCCACCGTATCCCATTTACCTTCGGCTCTCCTCATCGAGGATTGTTCGTTTCTTCGTTTTTGGTCTGGAAAATTCTCGCGGACATTGCCGATCGGATGTGTTGTAAAATTCAGAATTTGAGCTGAATACTCCATCTATTGAAGGCGATGGTAATGGGAAACTTGGGATTCATTAGAGCTTCCGATCTTAGAATCCCTTTTTGCATTCTAGTCATTTCCATTATGGAAATGAGAGTAAAGAAAAATGATACTGGCGAAACTGATAATTTGAGCAGTTTCTGAGAATTTTGGAACGATGGCTGGTTTTAAAACTCACAGTAATACGGAATTTTATGGATTCGGGCTTTTGAAAAAAAAATAATAAATTGTCATCAGAAGGAGAAGGATTGGAGATATTTGAGTTATTTTGACGAACTTGAAAATTTATGACATAGGTACATTGTACGCAAAACTCGAGAGCTGATGAAATGACGAGGATAAAGTGTAAAATATATTTGAGTTATGTTGATAGACTTAAAGAATTAAGGCATAAATTGTACGCAAAACTCTTGAGCTGATGAAATGCTGTAACTTTAGCTGGAAAATTATAAGAATGTTTCATGCTACTCTGTTTGCGGCAAAGAATTAATTATTAAAAAATAGTGCGGAGAAGAACCTCTTTAACAGCATTTTACGTGCTTGATAAGTATTATTCTCAGCTTGATGTGCTTAATAGTTGACTGAACATTGGTATAATTTCATGGTAAAAAGATGATCGTATTCATTTTATTCTCGAGGAATTAACAGTCCATAAAGAAGCGTAAAAATGCTGTTTTATTTTTTTTCCTTCGCTTAATTTACATATTTTCTATGCAAATTCTATTCGGTCCACACATTTTTCCTCTTCCCGTATGAATTACTCTCAGTCCTTTTTATTGTCTCTTACATTTATATTATTCTAGTCTCATAATCAGTTTGCTTAATTAGGAAGATCGTGTTCGGAATATTAAAGTTTTCGTATGGACTTTAGTTGAAGCTGGCAACCTGTATTTTAGCATGAAAGCTTTGACAATTATTAAGCTGGGAACTTAACTACCATTGGTTGAAGACGTTTTTTAAAATATCTCCATGCTTCATCATCTAACGGAGTTGTTAGTCAGTGGCTTAATCACTTTGTATGTCACACACTTAATCTTCATCTAAGCGCTCAACTCATCTGCAAGTACTTAGGTGTATAATAATGTTGGAGCAGTGTGAACTGTCTAAATATTTTGGTGAATTGGGTTTTTCGACGTAGTTCCTCGAGCAAATATTATGTTTTTATTACACAGAGATTGCTTATATTCATTAATTCATATTATAATAAGATTTATACGAAAACAAATGTTTAAATATATGATTGTTTGATGCCTGTTTAATTGTTAATTAAAGCATTGTAATATTGTGTTCTGAATTAATCATAATATCACTTTTTTCTTTCCGGAGAAAAAAAATTTCAGGATATGTTGCTTTTCTGAGAGAAAATACTTGCTCTTTGGTAGCTATTTTTTGACATGTAATTGATGGAATAAATTTAAGTTCCCTGAGGTAAAGTGGTCCTCATATTTGTAGATATAATGCCGCAATTTTCTAAGGGGCTAGTTAACGAGTTTCGTATCAACGGGACCGTGTTGGTATCCAGAATTCTTATGGACACGTCCAACTACATGCAAGTAAAGGCAGCAAGCGTCTTGGCAAATTAATTCTGCACCTTGATGTGGAAATTCCTTCGTCACATTTCTCTCTGCTTGGTGTTCTCCTGGATCCATCGTACTTTTAGGTCACAGAAAACGGTTTAGCTAAGTATTATGTTCATTTATTGATTTACCTCAGTTTGTTATATATATACAACCTGCCGCGAAGTAGACACTTATTGCTTGAGAGATGGATGATTAAAAAATATTTTCCTCGCATAAATACATATTTACTGATTGTTTATATCCTACAAACAAATGCAAATAATTAAATAACTTTAGCTGAACTGAGCCTCTTGCTTTTATATGAAGAAAGTGATAATAAATAAATATTTTTTCATTTTATTTAATCTATCGTTTTTATGATAAAGCGGTTTTTATAATTACTTAGTGCAAACAAAGACCCAACGTTTGACCATTCCGTCTGCGGCCTTATTAATTATTTTATTGCTATCCCCTAATTTTGCTTTGTGAAAAAATGTATGCATAGTGTTTTAGCATATCTCGAAAGATAATAATTATTGTATCTGCTTCTTGATGATCAGCTAACATAAGTCTTTCGTGAACAATTATTAAGATGTACACTCTGAGTGAGAATACAGTGGTTGAGAGAATTTATTCTTTATGACTCTGGATTTGGTTACTTTTTTTATTTTTAAGACAGCGCAGGTGTTTTTCTCTTTATATGAAACTTTTTAAGCAGTCATACATCCGAAAACCCTTTAGTTGCCATTCTCCACATATCTTTGTAGCCCACCCCATTTTGCCTTCAGAATTCTTAATTTTAGCACTAATAAATTTTCTTTATTCACCATTCATCTTCCTTGGTAATTTTTCACCTTGTATTATCTTATAATTTTTGTTGTGACGGTGTGTCATCGGCAATATGTGGCATATTGTCGATATTTTTCATTTTATATTACATAAGTGCTTCTTGAGGACACAATTCCCCGAGGGTTTTACATTTCTTTAGTTCGAGAAATTTTTATTCATTATTCAGCACTATTCTGAGTACAACTATTGTTAACGTCCACTGTTAATTTATATAATCTTTGTATAAATCCAATTTTGAGAATAAAGGGAGCTCTCAAAAATATTTTTTGGCTCTCATCAGGTCGTGGGTAAAGCCATAAAGATTTCCATGCTATCCTTATTCGTCGAACGAAGTTATATAACCTCACGGAGCTTCGAAACACTATGGGGTAACAACAAGCTTTCCTCTCACTACCGCGCTACCAAGATGATATTTAAGCTTTTGAGCGCTCAGGAGTTGGGAAGTCGTTTGAATCTTTCCCCAAGATTCATTCGATGCGCGTGAGGTTTGGATGGGATGCTTTGTGGAGGGCGTGCAGTTACTGTTGGCGGTGGCGTGATGGTTAGGATAGATAGGATTTAAGAAAAGGGAAATAAAACTTGAGGCTCTTACTTTCATAAGGTCAATTGTAATGTTATAATATATTTTATAGTGTATTTCATATTATTTATTTTCTCCCCAAAAAATAAAAAGTTTTGAGAATAATATCGGGTGAATATCTAGTTATATTAATAGGGAAATATATCCTAAGGTAACCTAAAAATAAATTTGTATTAACCACATGTACAAGATAAAGAAAGATGGTAGGTTGGAGGTTTTACATAGAGATAGAAACACATACGCATTATTACTTCCTTTTGGTTCATAAAAACCAATTCACTGTCCATTTTACGACAAAATCAAAGCTTCATTTTTCTTGTTATTTTAATCAGTATACTAAGGATCTAAATAAATTGATATGAAAATCTGTGCAATGATACCTGCATATTTACTGAACTGAAAAGAAAGTCATGTTTGGTGTACGCATTGGTACAATTAATTTTGTATTCGATCTGCCTAAGGTTGGTAGAGCATGGAATATATGTGACTATTCATCTAAAACTATCCCAAAACTTTATAAAATATAAATCCTTCTGAACTCTTAAATTATCTTCCTTCTGGCGCCATGTGGGAGTTAAAGCCTTTGCCCTCCGCATCACGCGCAATGGAAGCACTTTAAATCGATTTATGTGAGGCGTGTGCTCTGTGTCTCAAAGTTTTGTGAATGTTGTTTCCCTGTTGCAGCAGGGCTCACCCGAACTTGCCTGGGTGAATCTTTGTTTCATCTTAGGTCACAAAGCTCTCTACCCACCACCCAAGATTTCCATCCATCTCTCAATCTTTCTCTTACTATCTTTTTCCCTTATATTCCTTCCCCATTCTCATTATACGTACCGATTCTTCCTTTGTCCCCTTTGGTTTCGGATCCTTTTGCTATTCAAATCACTAAGGGAGTACCTCCTATCCTCAAACTGGCATGGCTTGACACCCAAGAGGTCAATGTTGCCATTTCAGTGTCGCGGACTGAGTAACAGGTCAAAGATCCACGACGTCGCCCCATATCGTCCAGCGCCCAACAACCCTATTACCAGTTTTCACCCTTTTCACTCAATTCAGGTAGCACACGCATACGCTATCTCACTCACTCTTTATTTTATTTTTTTGTTCTCTTTCGTCCTCCCTCCATATCTTAATTTCATCTCACTCCCTCCACATTTTGTACGTTTGCATCCGTTCCAAGATCAAATCCTTTTCCGTCTCTTGAATCAAATCCAATATATTACGTTTGGTCTGTCAAATAGAATTGACTCTCTCTTATTTGCCTGTCTCTTCTTATCTTCGTCTCTTGCCCTTCTTCGCCGATATAAATGCTGTAACGGGGACTATATGATGCTTATAAGACATCAATCTCTCAATTCCCTACGCTTGGAAAAATATTAATTAATAGTAATTAATATCCCTGAAGGAAAATAATACAGAAAATCTTTAACAACTTTAAATTGTGCCCTCGTAATAATTTTTTTTATTAACAACTCAATACTTGCACTACAAGTTTATAGCCATAATATTCTTTATTATGTAAAATATTTGCTCTTGTGGTTCTACCTTGTCTCACTCGATTGCAGACAATTGCAAACACTTTAAGGAAATGTTGTCGAGGCGATTATATTTGAACATGAATATTATGAACAATTTTACTTATTCAAATATCGATCCTTAATTCTAGCAAGGTAAAATATCTGGCTTTTGCATAAAGCCTGTTGTCGTGACATTCTGATGACCAGTAGTTTTTCAAGATGATATTTTCGCTTTGATATTATTTTTTGGCACTCTGTTACTAACGTTTCAATGTATCAACGACTTGTATGAGTCAAATATGGTTTCATTTGATTTGGAAATGCGAGTTATAGTGGTTAGCCACGAACAATTATTTCTGTTCTATCACATATTCTCTTAGCTGTGTGAACCCAGAAGGTGACAGAGGAAATGGCAAAAAATTCTTTCATCCAGAATTATCTGCCCTTTTCCTGGTACACACTACTAGCTAATTCAAAGCACAATAGTGGTGATTTCGTTTTCCACTTTGGATATGACAATTGTGCGTATATTTGTCTGATCTTCGTTTTCATAGGAAAAACGTTTAGGAAGACGGACTTCTTACCCGTATCTTGTTTCGAGAAAACTTGGACGAGCGTTAGCGTTTTAGGGAATAGGGAAAAGGAAAAGTAAGAACTAAGGTAAGTAAAATGTTATAGAATTGTCTCAGTGTGTCCATGTTTTTGTTAAAGTCATTGGTGGTGCGTGGAAAGAAAACAAATCAGTCCTGAAGTGGATTTATCTTATTTTGTTGACGTTTCTATCAGTTCTAGAGATGAAGCGCGGGATCAAAATATACCCTCCGTGTCATCAAAAGTCTTGCTTGGTCTGAACTTTGAATTGGAATGATGATTTTAGAATACGGATAATAATAGACTCATGCAATGGTTCATGAATTGGTATTGAGGAAAAAGTGCTCGTTAACGTTAATTAACGACGCCTCCATATTGACTCCACCACTTTTAATTCGTCATTCGAAATTATCCTCTAGGAAGACGCAGCGGTAAGGCATTTCACTTTATTGTCTAATTTTATTAGCGCTGGTGACTAACCACTTACTGTTGCTAGCTGTTTAATTATATTTTCATCCGTGTCAAATCCCGTTTTGTCATATGTCTTCATGTTTTTACCTTTTAGATAAATACAAAACCGTCCATACCAAACATCCCTTTGTAGTTTATCTATATGTTTTTTTAGATTATCTTCCTTGCGTGATCTTCTATTCAATTTTGTCCTCGATTATTATTTATTACAAAACTTGTGTACCTACCTGAATGTCGCGGAGAATATGGTCCTCTCACCTTACCCTTCTAACGTTTTTAGCAGCAGCCTCTTGCGTCAGGTGTTGGTTTCTGTCTATTCGTTATCAACAGCAGTCATCGATCTGAAGAGTGGTATGCCCCAAATCTTTACTTTCCTATCAGCTAACGACGCTTACAAAGCCTTCACTTTGATTTGCTTCATTTATCCCATTCTTCGTCTTCCTTAGCAGTTATTTTGTTCATATATCCTTCCATTATTGTTTCCAATATTCAAGTTAATCGCACAATATGCCTATGATTTTTTATGAGCAACTTTGCTCACCCACTCTTTGCCTGAGTTCTACACTGGAATCCTCCTCTTCCATTTCATCCTCCTGATTCTTCGTTAGCACTCCATTTGCAATGCATCCAATCTTCCCTTCCCTGCTGCTGTTGTTATTCAAGATTTACTCCTCTTCCTGTAATTACGTAACATACGCTTAGTTATAGGTATAGTTGTTTATTTTTCGCAATAGGCGATAAAAACTACAAATAACACTAATTTTGGTCCTTTTAACGAAATAACGTTAATTTCGGCAGTTTTAATAAGCAACACGGATGTTGGTGGTTTTCGTTACATTCAACGTTTTTAAAAGAGCGAAATTTGTTTGATTAAAATAAATGTACAGTACATAATTTTTATTAATTACACATTTATTGCCATATTTTTGTTCACTCATGATATCTTTGCCTACGTGTATTTGCCTTGAATATTTTTGTGATACATTTGCAAAATTAAATAACTGTCCAAAATACATGTTCAGCAAGGAGCTGGCCATCGGCAGTGTTGCAACGATATTTAATTTCCTACTGCCGCCACAACGAGGTTACATTACAAAAATGTATATACGTGCGATACATTGTGGAAAGCGCTAGCGGTTTACCAGAAAACGGATTAATACAAAATATTCTTTTGAATAGAGTAGAATTGCACAGATGTGGCTTTACTCTGTCTTCCGCAGAATGTGGCAGTCAGTTAGTTCAAGTCAGAGCGAACTAAACGAGAGACAATGCCAAAACAACAGGTTAATTTAGCGGACCGATCAAAGGAATTTAAATCAGAAGGACTAGTAGTATCGGCAATATGCTACTGTGTAAAAGCTGTGATTGCCGGCTGGATTACAAAAGGAAAGATGCACTCGAGAAATATTGTAAGGACGAAAAGCATTTAAAAAACAAAAGGAAATAAGGGCGTGAAGTGAATGGGTTCAGGGTGGCTACATTAAGAACAAAAATAGTGAAGGCTAGGCGTGCCAAAGATTTACAAGAAGAATTTAACCTGGATACCGCAGAAGCTTTTGTGAAAACTAATATCCCAGTTGAAAAGCTGGATAATGCTGCTATTCTAAATTGGATGCATACCGTGGAATTTGTGACCTGCCATCTGCAAGTAAAATATGACAAAAGTATATTTCTGTGCTCGGGTAAAAAAAAATACAAGAAATAAAGGAGGAAATCCAAGGACGTTAGTATTTTCTGCGACAAGACCACAGACAAAAACGGTAACTGCCTTCTCAACATTTTGCTTCGTACTTCTGTTGCGTCTACGGAACAGACGATGCACTTAGCGTCATCCGTAGTACTTGTCTCGGCAAATGGCATTAATTATGCTAATGCAGTAATAGAAACAATTGGCGTCTATGAAATTCAACGAGAGAATGTCGTTGCAGTCGTTACATATTCGGCAACTTGCATGACGAAGTGCTTCAAGACTCTGCAATGACTGATGGAAGAAGCGAACTATGCCCAATGTTGTGCCCATAAAGTTAATTTAATCGGCAGAAAATTTGAACATTAGATGGAAGAGTTAAATTTGGCCATCGTGAAAGTGAAAAATGCATTTCTAAATACCCGAAAACGCTAAAGCGTGTAAATCGAATTTCTGAAAGAAAAGGATCAAGGTACTGAAGATAAAGGAAAGTTTGTATTATTTCCCATGCCTGTTCACACGAGGTGGAACTCTTGGTTTGGGTCTGCTATTTATATCGCTACTCACACTGAAGATCTCAATGTGAGTAGCTTCATTTGGTGGAATATTTCAAAACTGTGGATGATGGTAATGCAGGGGTGACCTTCCTAAAAGACGCTTCATCAACAGACATCCAGATGATAAAACTACAGGCAGTCTACATTTCAGTGAATTATACACCTCTAATGGAACTAATTACATTTTTGTAGGGCTCCACTTACCCGACAATACACCTTGAGGGGAAATAAAGTGATATTGAAGTGAAATTCAAAATTCTTAGTGAGGAAGCATTCAGTCTGGCCGTCACCTGTGAACTAGGCCAGCTTCCGATGACAGCAAAAGAGACAGCACAAGCAAATTTCGTCTATGCAACTCAATCTGCACAGGTGAAATTATATCATTTAAAGACCACAGATCCCGCAAGAAAGATAATTCAGTCTGTTGGATCACTGTTTGATCCTCGAAATGCGGTAAAGAATAAACCTGCCACAGAACTACAGAACAGTAAAAAAATGCACCATTTTTTCAGAGAGTGGAGTCACAGCATTTCTTAAAAATCCACACAGCATTTTTTGGCTACAGTTTAGGAACAGCTTGGCTGAGAAGACTGTGGAAAGGTTAATATTGCAGAGGTTTTCACAGGACTAAAACTTTCACACTAAGAATATGCAGCAGCTTCCTTCCAGTGTATTTGGTTTCAGCGTTCCAATGTGGATTCAGGGAGATCATTCTCTAAGTACAGCCTGGTGGTTAGTGACAGGAGTAGGAGACTGACACCATCCAATGTTGAGACACTCAGAATACCGGTATTAAATAAGGTACATTTTGACAATATTTTATTAAGCATGTAAGTACTGTTGCTATCACAACACTGTGCCATTTTAATTCCCAAAGGAATTGAATAGTCTCAATGAAAGTTAAGCGGACTTACTTAACCTTGGAAAGAAGTAGTTTATTGTATTCTCAGACAACTCTGAAGAAAGAAATATGTTTTGTTTTTCGTAATATCTATCGTGTCAATATGTATTTTATTATGTGAATATCATGTTTTGCTGATCTGCAGATGTGAAAGCATTTTTCCATAGGTGTAAACAGTATATTTCCTCGTATAAAAAATAAAATATATAGTTGGTAACATCTCGAATGCTTTCGATGTTCATGCTACAGTGTGTCTAATATAGCTCCTTTGGAAACATGAGACTCTGTGGAAATTATAGTAACACTAAATTTAGAAAACGAAATAAAAACATACAAAACCAAAACAAATTTCAGAAAAAATAAAAACATTTTCGAACACCTCTAGTTATAGGTAAGAATAAGAAAGCACATCTTGGTTGTTATTTTAAAATTGTATTGCCAAGTGTCGTGGTTTTCTGGAGGTTAACTGAGAAATTCAAAAGCACTCTTACGGACAATAGATGCTTCTGAGAGATTTAAACTCTTGTAGGTACATATCACTCATTAATTCAACCCGATGGTTGGTAATTGATAGGTGAGAGTAGAGCTCACCCCGTACTAAGCCACAGGCGTGTAATTTCACACATTCAGGGTAGGAGGGCTAGTCCCTTTCCCTGGGCCATCTCGCACTCGAAGGATTTTTTTTCTTCAGGGGCGTCCAAAGGCTTCACCTGGATTCGAACCCGGGGCCAAGCGTTCTACCCACTAGGCCACCACGCTCCTATGTGGTTACATATAGTGGTAGCGAAATATAGTGGCTGTTGCGCAGAATGTAATTTTCGGTGGAAGAGTGCATTCCTACGGATTTCACACGGGGGAGTAAGATAGTCTCCACGTACCATGGTTTCCTAGGTCGCAAACCTTCATTTTCGGCATAAATGCACATTCTGCCAATCACATCAACATTTTAGTCGTAGTATATGACTTTTAATAGCTCAGATGGGCTTCTCCGATAGACTGCGACTTTATCAGTGTATTTTGATTCAGCTTTGTTTGTATCATTAATTTCCTTGTGAAACGCGTTGCTGTCACTGACGCGTTCTCTAAAATTAAATGCAGTTATGTTGGAAGCGTTGCCCACCACGTGATGTCCATTCTTCTCCGCTGCTTAGTGTAACCCTTTTACGCGAGTTTCTCACTCCTTCACATCACGCTTCAATGCCATTCTATCAACACGCTTATACCACCATTTTTCGCTACCACTAAAAATGTAATGGTAATTCTCTTTAAAAAATAAGAAAAACCTTCCAAAATAAAATAAATACCTACCTCTTCTCATGTGGTTTGCATCATCCGAAGAAAACCCTCCAGTTATTTCCTTATAATTACCACCATCCATGCTCACTTTACTCTCTTACTAACTTCCCACCTTTGTCATCTAAATATACCCACCACCTCCCATCGGTTATACTGTCAGCCTGCACTCACCCCGATGAAGACTGTGAACTATCCATATTCATGAGTCTATTTCACTGGTGTCTGCGTGTGAAGATCTTTTGTGTTGTCAAATAATTTCGACTCCGGGGCCAAATGCTTTGAGTTGCCCGCTGAAATATTTTTTGTCTTGGCTCTTCACTTATCCCATCCCTCCGGTCTACCTCCGCAGCATACTGCTCCTACCAGGACTAGTTGTTAACTGCCTTCCGTTCCATCGCCTTATATGCCCCCAGTGTCGTCCATGACGTCGAATCTTTAAGGAGACCTCGGGGAAGGAATACAAGATGGGGTTGGAAAGAGAGTGGTGGGAGACGAGGCCATGCGGGAATGTATTATTTCCTCACACGTCTTCATCTCTATTCAGCGTCAACTTTGTTGTAAGAAATCTGTGAGGAAAATATTTTTCTAAATTTTTTAAACTCAATTTTTTTATATTTTCTAACATACATAGAGACAGTGTTTTGTCTTCTTCGGCCAACTTGAAAGCAAAGAATGAAATATTCTCTAAGTTTTATTGGAAAGTCCATAAAAAAGTAGGTTTTAAATGATATTTCAGGATACTGTGACTTAAATACGTGGATGTCTTGTAAATTCTTCAATCATCCGTGGACTTTTTTGTAATTAAGTGACTTGATATAAGGACTTTTTGTGCTGATTCTCCGTTCTGACTTCGTATTTAGCCCTCTTCATTCTTAAAATATGTAATTATAGAAACTCAAAAATACCTCATTTCATCGAAAGACCAAAATACTTATTACAATGCAGCTCCAATTTATTTTCCAACGTCGAAAGCTGTGTAAGTCAATGCTTATCTTCAGCGAACGTCGTACAAACATGAGCGGGGAACTACAGTCTGACTTAAAGTAATGTGCTTTATCGAGGTAATTATGTTATTGATGATGAATTAATTGCGCTTATAGCCTTCTGTGTAATGTTTAATAGTGTCTCATTTGGTTTTTCTCATTCATCCATGTGGGTATTCAGGCAACCGAATACCTACATTTTCTTTCTTCAGGGTGAAAAAAGGAACTTTCTCGTTTTTGGCCATGCTTTCACCATACAAATCTCTTATTATTTCCTCTCTCTCCCATCGAGCTGACCTTAGGCATGAAACGGGAGTTGACAAAAAGGTTTTACGAAAAAAAGTGGAAATTTTTTTTCCGGCGATACGCTGCGTTTTGAGCCCACACCATTCGTATTCACCCAAATTTGCGAATTATCACCTCTTTGGACATAAATGACACCGAATTGCTTTCTTAGTTGAGTCAGGATCCTCTTAAACCTCAGCCGTTGGCTATTGAAGACGGTGGGAGCCCACTCATTTCTTGGCCTTTTGAAAACGAGAAAAAACCATTGGAACGATCGCTGCCACTTTCCATCTGCCACCTGCCAGCATCCCTTGAGCGCTTTCTCATTTCTGGGGTGATTCGGTTTTTGTTCAAATGTTGATGGTTTCATTTCATGGCTTCCTATTAACAGCAATTTTATGAATTTATTCATGCGAAATATTTATTCTGATACAAAATACGGGAAAAACGGAAATATTCAAGACTCTCCGAACTTAATTCTATTTTATAGAATTGAATGTTAGATGGGAGATTTTTTCTATTTTTGTCACAAAATCGGAGTTAATTGGCCAAATTCAGATCATTTAGTGTGGTTAGTGTGTTATCTCTAACTGGTGACTAATTATATACAACTTTTTCTAAGGTTGATATTATACGATTATTATAAAAAGATAGTCGATGTTGTCATGTAAAGAGCATATTATTGTCAAAAATGAAATGTCGTTGAAATGAATAATGCTATGATAAATATGCTATGGTAAACGTGATTAGTTAATGTTATGATTGATGCTTTATCTTTTTTTATTTTCCTTGCCAATATTCGTGGTATGGCTTGAAGTGTAGGAGAAAGAAAATGGGTTAGCCAAGAATTAAATCTAAGAAACAATCGACTTCCGTGTCGTCCAAGCTGAAATAATGACTTACTTAAAAATTCTCAAAAAAACTTTCAAATTAAATTTTTTAAATTAAATAATAAGCAATTTTAATGTTTCAGTGTTTTAATATTAGTTAATGGCCTCTATATTTTGCTGGCCCCCTTAATCCTTCTTAATTTAAGAAATTCCAGTTTGAAAACTTAAAACTGCTTAGCGAGTCTCGCTTCCTTAATTTATCCGCTCCATGAATTTCTTTATTATTGTTATAGACAGTTGTTACATGTCAAGTTCCTCGTTTTCCCTTTCAATGCTGCAGTTATACCCCGACTGTGAGTCCAATATTCTTCAGTGGCTTTGTTGTTGGATTTAAATAATTTGAATCTCTTCAACGATACTAGAAATACAAGTATGCTGAAATTTATTTTTATTATTATGAGCAAGACTTATTACTAAGCAAGACTCATAGTGTGAATTGACGTATATATTTGAAAGAGCTAAAAAGTGAAAGATTTTTCCTCTCTTGAATATTGATGGAGTGTAAAATGGACTGCGAATCTTTATGTTACCAACAGTTTATGTACTTTTTTCGTAGTTTTTATTCGCCTATTAGGATATCATAGGATAAAATCGTGACATTCATACTAGTTTTAATAAAAACAAATTTAAAAATTGTTAATGTTAAACTTAGCTAGATGATTGTTAGTTAATTTTTTGCCTCCAATGCATGTTAAAAAGGTCTTATGATGTTCCACAGGCAGTATAAGTCTTTGGGTATTTGCCCCTAGACTTATGTTTATTTCTTTCTTTCCTAAAGTCTTTACTATGTATCGTGCAAAATATTTGAGCATTTTCAAAGAACATTTTATCTTTCACTGGCAAACATAGTAGTAAAAAAGAGATAATTGTTCCTAAAAATATAAACTGCAAAGTAGAAAATGGGAACTCCATTTTTTACTTTGCATGCATTGAGATGAATATTGCCACATGATGGAATTCTTGTCTAGAGAGTAATTTAGATTACCATCATATCGGTCCTTTGAGAGGTGTGAGTTGCTTAATTATATCCTTTCGATACTCATCATTACAGCAGCTGCACTTATTCATGGATTATATTTTATACGTACTCCAGCTACAGCCCTGTTCAATTCATTATTGTGTAATTATTTTTAACTATAAGCCAAAAGGACTATTACGATCTTCTACCATTGTATGTTTGGAATTAACTCTTCTCTTTTTCCTAATTTTTATGACTCACACAAACGTGTTTCCATAAAATCTACCAAATACATGTGATAAGTTATTTACTTTATTATTTTACACCACGATATTTATGATAATTGAATGTATAATAATATATATGAGGCTACCCGTAAGTGGTCGAATTTATTGTAAAACTTAAACAAACTAATTTTATATAACCAAATTTATGATTTAGTAATTGAATTAAAGGAATATATGGTTGCGTCAATGGAAACCCCTTTCCAGACTTTAAACCACAAATTATTTTCAATAAAATCGATGTAATTCGCTATAATACCTATGATATCGAAAGTACTTTTAACAAAAATCTCGTTTGGTAGACAGTTTTCTCTCCTATTTTTACAAGATATAGTTTGATCCCAAGGAATCGCAGTAGTATAATTTAAAATAAAAAAATCTATGTATCTTCTTTTTTCTACAATCAACTGGTTGATGGCTTAGTTTTCATCTACATTTCGATGTGACTGAAAATATTTTATTTCCTGTTAGAAAAGATATTTTTGTGCAACTTCTAGCAGTCTATGAAATAACAGCAGGTGTCATTCAAGTAAAGTTTGGTGTTAGTTATCGTTTGAGTAAAATTTGGTGTGGATCGAAATACAAGGGTCATATGAACAAATTGAACGCATGAGTAAATAAATAAGCCTCGCTCGTACTCCACGCTTAGTTTCCACGTAAAACACAGCATTTGAATGGAATATTCTGCTAAGTAAATTTCCCGGGTCCACTTGTTTTTACCCACCAAATTCATTCAGGTAGCGTGTAAGTGATAACCAAGGCATGCGTGGTTCTTCCATTCCCTTAAAACCGTCAAACACCCGCCGGGTTTTCACCCTAATCCTACCCCTATACCATACATAGCTTTAACCCTGGCACACATTTACAATCCACAACAACAGCAGAAACATCTCAAGTATCGTCAAACTCTTCACCATGAATGAAAAAGGCGATGAATGTGAAAAAGCAATTTTAAGCGTATTTCGCCAGTGTAAAAATTTAAATGAGGGATGGATATAGATTATGCAACTTTAATATCCTTCAGTCGCAGTATTTTAAAGGCTAATCGATGCTAAAGGCATTTGTATCGGTGCTACAGACATTATACATGGCTGCTGTAAGCCTGGAAACCCTGGAATATCTGCAAAAAATATGAAATTTGAAAACGTGCCCGGAAAAGTCATGGAGAAAAAGAAAAATGGAATAGCCTGGAATTTGTTTTTAAAAGTCACTTTGTTATTGTTTTCAGTACGTGAGGTCTGCTACTTACTAAAATTCTGACTTACAGTTTTAGTACCTTGCTTGAATGAGGCTTTTGAGCTCTTATTTGGTGTTTTTAAGGAATTATTCCCCTTAAATAAATCTTCTATGGTCCTATTCTTCTAATTTATCGAGAAACGTCGACGATGCGATTCGTGTGCGTCGAGGATCTTCTCCCTGTTATGGCTTCGAATTGTATAAAGGGATATAATTGGAAAGAGAACTAAGCTGGGGAAGGAGGTCATTAAACAACTGCCAGGAGATTGGTCAGGACAGGACGTCGAGTACGTTATTAAAACTTCGTGAAGGCCACGGTAATGAAAAGAACGTCGTTGGTCTTGAATTTCGAAGCAGCGTACAAATATTTCTCACGTTTTCATCTTCAACGGCTTTTACCTTTCATGGATCATATTTTTGTATATTTCTCACCCTAATGAGATTAATTTTGTTTTCAGTTTTAAAATTAATTACCGCTTATAGTTGCCGTTCTGCGATTTTATTTACTTAGTTTCACCTCTTTGGTATTCATAATTATTTCGCATTAAATGAACATTATCCTGTCCAAATAATACTTTATTTATTAAATATTGTATTCCTTAAATCTAAACGTAAATTAGTAAAAATTGTGATTAAAAAATTTTAAGGCTTGTAAAAACGATACCATACAACAGCTGATGAATAGGTGAGATAATATTTTGTTGCAGGCATTAACAGCCTACTTGTTTACTATATTTGTAGTGCATGAAGCTGAGGTACCGTATTTATGAGCATATAAAAGGTCTTAAGTCAACTTTGTGTAAAAACTTCACTCTATGGGATTGTTACGGATTATTTACCGTAAGAAAAGGCACGAATTTAGAAACTGTTTTTGACCAAAAATCATTCCCTGAAAGGAAATGGTTACCTTTTGATACTTATTTAAAGACTACTTCTTTTCTAAAATTTGAATGAGACTGTCGACTATGTTTTGGTCATCTCCTTCGATCGATCGTTAAGTACAGACATACCCTCTATAATCAGAGCTCACAAACATCCTCGTGTTAGTCGCCTAAGTATAGAAAAAATCCATTTTGCATTTAATATATGAGAAATATGTCCCATGTCAATTATTTTTGGTTTGCACGAGGAAGTTATGCCGTGCAAAGAGAGTGTGGCGGGGTTTTCAGCTTTTTTTGATATCCCAGATGTTTATGTGACATTTAGTGAACTCTGTTACTTATGGACGTTGTTATTTGGTGTAACTATATATTTTGTGTTTTACGTATCTTACTTCTTATCGTTTTCTAATTCTTACGAGTCATTGAAATTGAAATATAGCATATTTTTGATTGCTATAAGTTGTTATTTCAACTTCGTGTCTTTATTTATTTTATATCTGATATTTTTGAAAGTCGACGTCTAAATTTAATATTTACCTGATGTATGCATTTTAGCATACCCGTGTTGGAATTGGATCTATCACTTTTAATATTGTTAGATAGCCTGTTTTATTTTATAAAGAATATATTTTATGTTACTTTTATTTTGGCAAAAGTTTCCCGATGAAATTTATATCACTGAAAATGGATATTTCTTGAAGGTATATATTTGTTTTTATTCAATATTTTCTCACCATCGTTTGGTATTTAAATGTTGTACCGGTGAAATCATGATGCACGCATTTTAATATATGGATTTACTTCATTTTATCCTAATGTAAATTAAATATTTGTTGCGACCGAATAAACGAACCAAAGAAACCAATATGCACTCTTAAATAAGTGTTTGACCCAGGATAAACATTTCAGTGTTCGTTTTCATCCCGAAACTAGGATGACTCATTGAAAGGAAAAATTAAAGTATCAATCACCAGTTATCGCAGAATATCATCCCCACTCAGACAAAGCCCATCTTCAAAACTTTCATTTGGAATCAGTTTTTTTTCATACATTACTCGAAGGTGCGGATAGGTCGGCAGCTCTCGGAGCGCATTCTGCTCTCGTCGATGAGAAATTTTAAAATGCATTGGAAGATCCATAGAGACAGTCCCTGAAAAGTGACTCTGAAAAGCAGACTTGAGGATCAGAAAAAATTCCTTCGTTTTTTTTCCTTAATTCCTGTGCCCTGGGTGTTGTTCTAAGGATAGATCAATTCAGTAACTGTATCGAGAATAGGGGGTTGGTCATGATGCAGAGCTGACCTTGGAAATGAGCGGCAAGGAAAAGAGTCCGTCAGAGTCTAATTTACTCAAATATTTAAATTAAAATTTTATTTTCAATCTTTTAAATTGCTCATTACGATTATTTCAGAATGTGACGTGCATACTTATTCTCTGAAAGAGTGGTGTATCAGCTGGCATAATATTATTTGCTTATCAGCTCAATAAAAACAAAGTTGACTTTTTCAAATATCTTTTTACGTTATTTATAAATGATAGCGTTATAAAAGGCATACCTACGTCACCACTAAAGGATGTATGTAATGATGGAGGTGAATTTTCGTCACTCGAATTATTCTGGGGTTAATTCAGGCCGCAACGATTTAAAATAGTAAAATAACTAATCATGCAAAGAAAGTAATCCATTGTAATGTAATCCACTCACAACCCGAAATTTTGCGATCGCAGAAGTTAACACTGGGAAGTTACTATTATTGTTAGTTTTTTCTTATTTCCCCCAAGTGAATAGATTAACCCTGGAATTAGACACCTCAAAACATTGTAAATTCTATCCCAGGGAAAATTTTAATTGTCGGAGCAGACTCTTAACTAAAAAAATGTGATCTGGTTTAGTAATAATACTGACGACAGAGGACTTCAACTTGAAAATTTAATTATGGATACGGTCCTGTACTTAAACAATGAACCTGGTAATGCCTCAACCATACCAGGACCCCAAGGAGAATCGAACATTGACCAAACACTTGTGACCTCCAACATTGTGCGTGATGTCAGAACATGGCGGGTACAACCAGGTGCCATAAACAGCGACCATCAGTTAATCACTTTTGAAGTGAGCGGGGCAGTAAAGGAAGCGGAACCGACTGCTAGGTTTGCACTTAAAAGAGCGAAGGGGCAGCGTGTGAGGCGGAACTTCTCTGGAGACTACAAAAGCCTGAAACAGAAGTCATCTGGACCCCCAATGTTGAAAACCGGGATGCAAGAACAGTCCAAGCTTACTTAAGTCCAGTACTTAACAAAAGCAGTCCAAGAAGCTATGCAAATGAGCATACCAAAGCTCACAAAGATAACCCGAAAAACCCCATGGTGGAACGATGACTTAAACCGAAAAAAGAAAGAACTCAAACATCTTCAAAGACGACGAAGCCGAGGGGAAGACAGAGCAGCACATACTGAGGCCTAAATCAGAAAACGAAAGGCCTAAAAATAAGCCATTTACTCAGCAAAAGACCAAAGCTGGAAAATATTTATACAAAAGAATTTTGGAGAGAACGCGTGGGACTTTGTTATGAACTATTCTACAAAAATCTGAATTTGCCTACCATCCAAGGAACAGCTCAAGATGCGGACGGACACATCCCACTACTCAGAGAACACCTTGCTAATATGTTAAACACCATCCTACCTGACGAAGAGGTGGACGATGAAATCCATGTGGGGGATAGAAAGCAATACGATGATATACCGGACGGAGATGATGCAGCACCATTCTCACTTGAAGAAGTACAAAACACCATCGAGGGAATAAAGAAAAACAAAGAACCAGGATACGACGGGATACCTGGAATCGTCATTACAAAAGTGAGCCCGCTACTTGAGGATTTACTACTCTCTATTGCAAATGATTGCCTGCTCTTTGAATATTTCCCAAAGTGCTGGAAAGTGGGAAACCTGGCTACAGTATTAAAATCGAAGGACCGAGACATCGCAGATATGGAATCGTACCGGCCGATAGCGCTACTCCCAGAACTTGGAAAGATCTTGGAAAGAATAATCAAGGACAAATTGGAGCAAGCTGTTGGAATGGAAAATCTGTATATTATGAAATATAGATGAAATATCTCGGTGTTTACGTAGATTAGAGCCTAAACTTTCAAGCACATGCCAACCACCTAACGACCAAAATAAAAGAAAAATTTCAATTCTGTTAGGAGATATTGCCATACTCTTTATGACAACAAATCCATGATAAATGATACAATGATACAATCCATGATACAATGGGGTGATAAAACCTATCGTCATGTACGGAAGTGGCGTATGGGGAGAGCGAGCCGGAAATACCATTCATCGAAAACTACTTAAAGCACAACGATCCTGCCTGTTACCTGTGACGCACTGCGACTCCACAACAAGTACTAGCAGTCATTGCAATGGTGCCACCGCTCCAATTCATTGTTTGGGAGAAGAAGGCGAGAGATGAATTAAAAAGGAATACCAAACAATTTACTTGGGAATAAAGCTAATAAACGAAGAAAACCCGCGAATAAGTCAACTAAAGCTGAGTTTAAGTGAGATAACAGAGGAAAAATGGAACTTGGAATGGAGAAACTCAGAAAAAGGCCAACCCACCCGGGATATTTTTCCAACGATCTATGACAGAAACAAAATAGATATATATATATATATATATATATATGGTGTGTGTTATATATAACACACACCAAAAGTACGGCCCAAGCACTCTCAGGACATGGAGAATGCTTAAATTACCTAAAGAAGATTGGCAAAAGCGAAGACGGGAAGTGCACCATCTGCGGTGAAAAAGACTCAATAAAACATAGAATTGAAAATTGTCCTTGGTTCAAAGCATGGAAAATTAGATTATCTTTGGAGATGGAAGACGCCAGCCAGCTAACCAGTAGAGACTTTGTAACGTTCTGCCTCAGGAAAGGCAAAACTAGGGAATTAGGAAAACTCACCCAAATTCTGCCTTGTGAGGGCCAAAGTGTGGCATTAAGTCCGCGTCTTTGTCTTTGTAAATGTAAATTTATGAAAATACTGAAACTTTAAAAGTATCTGCAAATATGAAAATGGTAGATAACTGTAGTAATATGAACAATAACCTATTAATAAGATAATGAGTTACTATTACTTATTTCCAAATTCTAAATTTTAGTACTTTTTGGTATACGAAAAGGGTAAAAAACCTATGATGTATGATAAATTTTAAAACTACATATATGCAAATATGAAATGAAAGAATTGTAATAACGCGAATAATTTAAACCTAGTTTTGGGATTTCCAAATGTAAAAATGTGCTATAACTCATTTCCGAATTCCTAATTGTGATCACTTTGAAATATGAAACATGTGTAAAAAACCTATACAAAACCGTACTCAGTGTAAAATTATACAACTTTTATGTGTGTAAAATGAAAACCTTCAAAAAGGTCAATGAAGTGGGGTAAGCAAAATTGTATATACCCTCAAAAAAATAAAGAAACTTGTGTGAAAAAAAATCCATTGTAAATTAGCTTGAATTTTCAACTTACTTATCATCAGAGGTGTAAATCAATAAATGATCTTTAAAAAAATGTAATGTATAATATTATATAAAAATTTCCTATTTTTTAAAATCACCTCCTCTATAGAAAAAAAGTAGTAGGTTAATATATGTTTTCTACCTTGGGAATATAATATCCTACGAAAGGGTTTCTTGGTCATTTGTGTAAATGTCTTTTGCTATATTTATAGTTTTAAGGATCAGTGATTTGCTTTTTCTCTCTCTGCTTTGATTATTGTGGGGTGAATGTAAGTTGTTGATCAAAAAATAGTGTTTTTATTCCTTAAGTTAGTGTTAAGGAGAGTAGGAAGCAACTTAAACACAATGATTTAAGTTTCTCTCAAAGCGTAATATCTGTGTTCTTTTAATGTTCTTTGCCTTAAAGAAATATTACGACGTTATTTGGTGGTATAATGATTCACATTTCTGCTACTTCTTTTAAAGTTTCCACTGATTACCGCTAAAGAATGATTAGTTCTATATATTTTAAGGCCGAAATAAGCCGCGAGAAGGTTTTCGGCCGAAGGTACGGCTTAGTACAGCTCAGACTGCTGGGCAATAATTGGGATTTCAAGTTAAGAAACTAATAACCGCTATAAAATTTAATCATCCTCCTATTTAATTTGATGGTGTTATAAGGGAAATTTATCCGGAATAGCGTTCCAAGCTTTCGAAAGTGAAACTTGCCAATAATCTCTCGTAAACGGGATCCATTCGAGTGAATCACGCGTAATGGTAGATTCCCCGAGAAAGGGGAAAAATAATTTTAATGATGTCCATTTTGGGCTTTTATTCAGCTTTCATGAAATTTGGAGCAAACATTCTGGATCCAATTCCCAATACAGCGTGCGTATCAACTTATTCATATTCAGTTATTTTTCAAGATGTCTTTTATTTGAAATTCATGCTGTGGCTTTTAAATCTTTCCGTAGTTATTCATAAAGGTTTTTTAAAGAAATATTTATGCCGAAATAAAGCTAACATATACTTCTTGTTAGATTGAAATGCTTTTGCGGCAGTTGCGGATTTTATTCAATAACGTAGAGACTGATGTGTTCATTTACAGACATAAGCGTGAAATTGGTAACATTTTATCAATTGCAGAATAGATTTTAAACACTTGTAGTACCTGAATAGATTTTTTTGATGAAATTTTCATTCAGCTGTTTTAGATTTATATTCACCATCAAATGGAAAAAAATGCTTAAATTTTCTCGGAAAGTTTACCTTCAGTGCGTTGAATACGTGCCAAATGTTTTTTGTAAATCAAAGCGTCCTTAATCCTTGAAGTACACACCCGGATTTTTTATTTTTTCCTTCCATTGCCATCAAGCTCTTGGCCAAAAATTGCACGGCTGTGCTATGCAATTATGTCTTCATATCCGTCTCCCTGGTCCAGTTATTATACTTTTTCTTCTTTTTGGCTTGGTTTTTTCTTTTTTATTCTTTCCGTTCATTATTCCCTCTGGAACAACCGCTCTATGTCACAATGTATGCAGGGCTTTCCGCTGCGCCCTTAACTGCCCCAGTGGTGACCGTTGTCATTCCCTGCCGCCACTCCCTCCCCCCCCCTTTCCGTCACCCGGACCCTGCATCCCGAGCCACTTTCCTTCCCCGAACACCCCCTTGCTGTAACTCCCACCCCCCTTACTTCTGCTCCCCTCCTGACTCCACCCTTTCAACCCCCTCACTCCTATCGATCTTGGTCGGCCGACTGCCTGCGATGGCCACGGAATCCCCCTCCCTCCCACTTCTACCTATTCATCCCTGTGCTCCCTTCTAGTCCGGGGCGGCGACTTCCCCGCATGCCTCCGGGTCTCCTCTTACTGTCCCCTCTTTCTACCCTTCCTTCTCCATATCACCCTATATTCCATTAGCATCTATCTTCCAAACTTCTGGTACTCCTCCCTCCACGTTCATTATGGGTAAAATGCTTTCTTTTCACGCGAATGCTTGAAAATACCTTTTAAAAACCTTTTTTATAAAATTTTACAAATTATTTTATTTTATTACTACTTTTTAAAAATGATATTCAAATTTTGCGCTGTTGACGTCTTACTCTTTGAAGCCTTTTTTAAGTTTTGCGAGATGTTTTTCCACAGATTTCTCAACAGATATTAAAAATGTTGTTAATCCTACCGTGTAACCCATACTGCCTAAGAGTGGTCGTAAGCATCTTGTTAACTAAAGTAAGACTTAGCTATTCTTTGTTAATTAATCGAAGCAGTGAGACAATACCTTTTAAGCTATAACCTAACTTTACACACCCTCGAAAAATGAACGGAAAATTAATTTTATGGTTCATATAATTTTATAAGGTATCAATAATTATTGGAACTATGATGTGGCAAAACAAAATCATAATGTTAATACGTGTGTCAAGGATAAACGCCTGCTTTGTTAGAAAAAACTTATTTGAACATTGAAGTTTTGAAGAGTTTCTTGGATCGGCCTTTCTACTCTACTCGTATTTTGTCGTCGGTTCCGCCGCATAACCCGCCCCACGGATGCCCATGACGTTGGGGAACGATATGTAAATCCAGCGGGCGAAGAGCTATCAGGATGCTGGAAGGCTAATTGCGCTCGTCCGAGTGTTGTTGCCGCGGAACGTCTCACACGGTTTGATTTTTATCTATTGTGAATGGCTTTCGAAGAGATGCAATAGGCGTCACCTCTCTTATATTGGTTATCGCCGGAAATTAAAACAAAATGGGGGGATGAAAACGCCTCTTTGATTGTTCTCGCGGGAAGTATGAAACCAAAATTGGGTCCAGAGTGAGGGTTGGATTTTCCACGTTGATGGGTCACTGGTGAGTTGCAAATTTGTGTCATGGCAGGGATTGGATTTTGTGTTTGAGAAATGGACTATATTTTGTAGCATTCATCCTTATTTTTTAGAGTATTTAATATGGTGAATTTCCTTAATCTAAATTTATTCGAGCAATAGGCTGAGGTCTCTCTTTTACGTAATTCTACGGCACTCTGTTCTAGCGTCAGCGAGTTCCGTGGTCTTAAGGTATGGCTCCTGGAAGAATACATCGAATGCATACCGGAGTTGATTTCCGAAAACACTGAGGCATGGAATATGCCATTAGCTTTCAGTGTCTAAGGCGCTACGTGACGAAACAACTATATTTTGCTATTTAATTATCCATTGATTATTTCATGCCAAAGTAATTTCATTCTTTCAGATGAAGTTCATAGAGTATGTTTTTCACTCCCATTTCATATTTCCTGTTGCTATCTCTTATTATCATTTGAATTTTTATAATGTTCAAGTGTTAATGTAGTTTTTATAATTCAGCTACATAATGCGGGTATTATATTACTTTTTCGCGAATATGCTAACTGGTAGAATTATATTTTAGATTTTCCATATGGACCTTCGAGTTTAGTGTTGCCTGAAACTGACTAATTTATTATGACTATTTCACCGCTTGGTTCTTACTTGTCTCTTTGCGGCAGTTTATTGCCTTTAGCTTTAACACATTCCTTCGTAATTTTACATATTTCCTCTCCAACGGTATTCCCCTGTATATTCTTGCCAGCAGGAGATTGCTAATGTCAATGCTTTCTTTTATTTTGGTTGAATATACGACATTAGTACGTTATACCTTTCTATTTATATAGATTTTTCTATGAGTATAAATTATTTTCTGTTTTACAGTTTTAAACTGTCTTTGGAACTCTTATTTTACAGCCTTATGGTGTATGATCACCTTCTTATTTTTTTTCTGCCCTGAAGGTCATCTTATTGGTAAAATATTTTGAATCCCTATCCCCTTTTCCTCATTTGACTTCTTATTTCTAGTTCAGGTTTCAGTTGTCAGATGCGGTGACCGTTTCTCCCTTGCTGTCTATATGGAATTCCGGGATAGGTCCCACCTTTACTAGGTAGTTATATAGCAGTCTTATTTTTGGATAAATATAACTTGAATATTTTAAATAAAAAAATTTGGCTGAAAAATGTCAGCATTGTCTTCCCAATTGAACGTGTTTCATGTTCCAGTTGAATTTAGGCACGATAATGAAACTGATATTGTTCCTGCAGTTGAATGAGTGGGAAACTCTTCACCCCCTCAGGGTTACAACCCATAGGATTAAGATTATAAACTCGTCACCTGCAGTAATGATCTAAATTTAGAACAAGAATTTCAGCGATATCCTGTTCAAACTATTACCTACTGGCCAACAAGAGTTACAACATTCAACTATTATTCTAAGTTGTTTGGTTGTTTCGGGATAATACCAGCAACGTATACGATTATATATTCGCCGGTGAGGTGGATAGGTAATGCAAGCATTAATAGGGTACTGTGGGTAGGGTGAAGAGAAACCCGGCGTGGGCATAGGTCTTCTCCTAACGAATGGTGCCATGAAGTTTGGAGTAAAGCATCCCTTCTGAAGGAAATAGTACAAAACTTTAGGTGTTATTTACTAAGCCCCAAGAAAAGATTCCTCAGCAGCTACGAAGATTATTCCACTGAAAAATCTTCGTAGCTGCTAGGACTACAAAACTGGGCCCTCGGAATAGAAAGCCAATATTCTAGTCGCTGCATCGACCCGATCCCTACAGTTACCTTTTAATAATATCCATAGAAAGAGACATCGTATGTAAATTATAAGATTATAAAATTTTATTTTCTGCACTTGAATTTTTATGTTTCTGAAATTTTAACTTGGAATTTCTTAAAACAAAGGTTACATACAAAGGTCTCCACCATCACTCCTATCAGACCTCAAATGTAATTAATGTGTTTTAATAATATCCGAATAATTTTTCATATAGTTATTAGGTTGTTTTTCAGTATTAAGACGTTTTTTCGTTTGTGGTTGCTTTGCTAAAAATTTAGAATGGTTGTTTTTTAACGCTGATAAAATATAATTTCTCCGGTCCGTTTTATTTGTTGACTGTTAGTTCTCATGCTAAGGAATTTATATCACGCTAACGAATAGCTAGCGATTGCGGTCAATCAGTTAAAATCATGTAGAACATTAGGCATGAAAGAGAAGCTGCTAGATGAGCTTGCTCAGTTGTAGCCAATGGGAGGTGTTTTATTGAGTCCCACACTACTGTGGGCTACGGGGCTCACAGTGTCTAACAAGAGATTTTCACCTACCCTCGAAAAAAATGTAGAACATGACTCACTGCCGATGTGCGAATATTTTTTGTTGGATAATCACCTTAAGATAGTCGTGATAATGAAAGCCAACATTCTGATCCTATGCAACACTATGGTTCCTCATGGGTGGTTGGATGCTTTGCCTCCATGTCACCACGCGCTTAATACGTCGACAGTTCGAATTCTCTGCCCCCTTTAGGAAGATATTCTACAAACCTTAGGGATGTGCATAAGTTAAGGCCTGCGTAATTTCTCGGACTATAAACTATCCAAATCCCTAGGGTACTTTAAGGCGGTCTATCGGGCATGGTGCCCACGTGCGTCGCCGTCCCCTGTAAAACCGGAAGTTTGTATCCTCAACCTCCACCCGGGGCTAAATCCCCTACGTTGCTGGAAATACAAGGCTGGGAAGACCCTGTATCCAGATGGACTCCCTCTAGGACCTGAAATCTGGAATCTCCAATAACCAGCATGAGTATCATGCAATCTCCGTGAACAATTTGTGAAAACCATGGTAGGCAATTCGTTAGACCTCATTAGTACTACTACTTTTGGTCCCTTATCCTTTCGGAATTACCCAGTGTTCTTTATAGTCCTTGATTTAATTTGGAGGGAATTTGAAAAGTTATTTATTTACCATATTTTTTATGTTCCTCCTTTGAAATAATATTTTTTAATACCAGGAAATTTGAGCTATCCAAGGTATTCATTGCTGCGTAGTATTTTTGTATATATGAATGTTAGAAACTACTTTTATCCTCTTTATTATACTGTATTCCACATTTATCGGTATTTATTTAGAGTATCCTCTTTCATGTCTTTTTTAATAAGAATTTTCCAGTGAATATCATTTTCATTTGAATTTCCTCCAACTTGAGGCCATAACCTGTTGAAGCCATCTCGTTCTTATATTTCCTTTTTCGTCATAGATATTCTTCATGACGTCTCGTAAATTATTAAAAGTTAGTATTTCTGGAATTACCCCGACTATCTATGGGAACTATTGTTTTTCTTATGTATTTCTTTGTGGTTCTGCCCTCAGTAAATCTCTCAATTTTATCTTTGGCTTATATTTCCGCCATGCTGCGCATGCCAACCTTTTTTTTTCTGAGGATACGATTTACTCGGGCTATCGTCTTTCCGCAGGAGTCGAGAGGGTTCATTCATGGTTATGAATTTCATTTCATGACTTTCAATGATGCTCTTTTTTCCTCCTTTTTTACCATTATCCCCATTTAGTTTCTCTTATACCCTCTGAGACTTGATTCTCAAAATTATATCTTTTGTTGTGGGTATTAAAAAATTCAATAATCAAGGTAAAACTCTTACTTTAATAAACAATTGGCGACTTTTGCTAGGCTTAACCTCAGTTTAATGGATAGGTACTTGGAGCTCTTTGTGAGATAGTGGGTCGACGTCCTACGTGAGAAGGTAATATGAGTGTAGTACGGAGACGATGAGCCCGGGCACGATGGCAGATCGATGTCGTGGTGAGTCTTCCGGGTAAAGTTCATCGAAATAAGACCACAATACTGGAACGTTGGATCCTACATTTATGACTCCGGTGCCGTTACTCTCTTCTTCCTTTTGATACCAAAAGGCCACTCTCTAAAGGCTTCCTGTTTCAACGCCTCACCAACTCTTCCGCTTTTTCCGGGCACCCGCGAATAACACCCACGACTGTACTTACGGGAAATCCCACCACGTTAGTAATCCGACTCATCAATTCTCGCGAAGTATTTCATTCTAGGTCACGTCAGCATCTTTTTTTCGCTCAAACGGCATCTGTCAGGCTGGCTTCATCATTACGCAGCCTCCTCCTTATATGAGGAGTATTTCCGTCTTCTCGTTTTCCGCTTTTCAATCAGGACCACGTATTTTATTTTAGCTAATAAAAAGCATTTTTCTTCTCTCTTCCAGCCTCTAATATTTTTTCATGTATTATGTTTGTGCACGCAATAACTATAATGAGTACTTTTCATATTGATACTTTCCCTTGCTTGAAATTTCTTAAGAATGATTTCTGTTCTTATTTGTCACGCAATTGCAATCCTTTTACATGTGACCATGTGAACTAAGCAAAAATCCTTCGAATCATAGTTGGAACAGAAATGTTGCGCGCTTGAATGCGCTGGAATAGAAGAAGATAAAATTTAATTCCACCCGTCATTTTTTGGTGATCATTTTAGTAAATTTGTAAAAAAAGTTAAATGTAAAGTGTTTAATAAAAACTTGGTTAAAAAGCCTAACTTTCTTGAGCAAATTTGATAGCTATTTAAAAATTATTCGGCTTATTCTGCCCTTTTGTTTGCATTTTATAATGCACCCATTAATATTTCTATCGTTGTGTTTTGTACTCATTTTCGTCCATTCTCAGTGCTTCATTAAATAAATGGGAATTTTAATTTGAAGTGGAACGGTGGGCCGGTTTATCGAATGTGGGCCAAAATTTGTACATGCCCAGTGTTCATAATGGGAATATGAACGAAATTAAGGTGAACACTAGGAACTATATAGGATGACATGTTAATTAGCACACCACTTTGCCGTAATTTTCTAATAAGACGTCTCATGAAGTATTTTAAGCAAACTTTGAGAGAGTAATTACCCGATGGTGAACAAAATGGACAATTCTGAAGCCTATTAAGCCAGAGTTAAGCTTAAAGCTTAAGCTTAATAATAATTTTACCGATTCACATCTAGTCGTTTTGCATACCTTTATTCACTCTTCGAAATTCAAAATGTATTTGGATAAGTGTAGGAAAATAAACATCACTTCTAATTCATCATGTGGAAATGGCAAACTACATTTTTTATCATCGAGGAAATTTTCAAATAAAATTCTTTAGAAAAAATCAACCTGCCGTTACCCAATCCTAGAAATGAACGTTTCTATTAGAAGGGATATTTTTTGCTAACTCAGCCTCTGAAAAATAGAAGAGTGTACCCGGCCAATCTTATCCAATAACACATATTCTCCGGTTATGGTTATAACGAAGTGTCTCTCAGCGACCACGATGGTTAATGTTGAAAAGTGCGGGGTCTTGAGGGCATTTAATCTTTTATTCTGAGAGTGGCTTAGTGCTTAATCCGTGTGCCCGTCGCAGGCAAATGGACTGGGTTTGGATTCAGTTCTAATGACTAGTGTGTGACGCGGTTTGTCTCTGACGGAATGGGTTTCTTTGATTGACGGCCCCAAATTAGAATCTGGTGACCCCGCGGGACTCCCCTCCACAACGTGCGCGGAATCGTGTAATTGCGTCTTATTCGCCCGTCTCCTTCCTCCATCTCTTCTCTTCCACCCCCATCTCCGTCTTCTATTGCCGAAGCTTACCTCTCGGCGCTACTTCCTCTAACTTGCGCTTCTTCGAAAAACCTCGACATCACAAAAATTGGACCAAAGTAGACATTGTGTGAAAGGAAGAGAAGCTGTATTTGAAAGCGTTTGGATGGACGAAAAAGTAAGCACATATGCCCCGTGAACCCGTTTTCCCATCTTTGCATTGCTCGGACCACACAGAGACGCGAAACCATTTCCGTCTTTTTATATTCTTCCTAACCGTTATTGGCCTACTTAAATCAATTCCCAATACACTCTGGAAGCCGTTTTGCTTAAACCCCTTGTGAGTCCTCCTCGATTCCACTTACCATTTTATTTTAATCATTGTGTTTTGTTATGATATGCCTACTTCATCGTGATTTTAAATGTCACATTTTCTTTTCAAACGAGCGCTTCAACTTCGTAGTAAGTAAAAAGTCTTGCTCTCACTTTAAAGTAAAGCTTTAAATACTTTCCAGGGACCAATGGAAAACAGAATTCAATATCGAACTAGATAAATATAAAATGGAACCACCACGTTTTCAGAAAAGCTATATTGAGAAAATGCTAAGTGTAACTGGGTTTGTAAGTAGTAAATCTGGATGGTAGTCTTTCCGAGTACAATAGAAGGATGACTTGATGAGAAACGATAAAAACTATTAGAAAGACTAGCGAGGCACGGATCCCGACCTTATATTCATTTAGTTCTACAGCATCGATACATTGGTGGATTCCATCTCTCGCTTTACCGAACGATTGAACGCTAACACTGGGACTGATAGCTTTCATAAATCGTTTTCCCACGTATGATTCGTAACCTCAATACAATCACTACTAAGGACAAATTAATTTATGTAATAGAACTTAATCCAAATATTTTTCATCCTAAATGCTGAAAAAGGACATTCATTAACACTTCCTGTCGAACGTCCCTTAGAGTTATGTATAAGGTGTCAAAACGAATTGGTGGAACGAGTGTTAAATTTGGCTTAATTGGCTTTTTTTGTGGTGAATTATTCTCAAAAGAAAGTAAATGCTGGATCTAGGTCAATGCGTACTGTTATCACTGCAGTGTAATTGTATTTTAGGTTTTTAAGCCCCAAATGACTAGCAAATGATTAATAAAAGAGTTGAAATCAAAGTAGTTAATATGGAATACTTTCAAATCACCTTAGTATAGAAATTCATGCTGAGTTGTTTTTGAAGAACGAAAATGATCGTATTTCCACCTTACTGTTTGGTGCATAGAACCTCACGAAATCAGAAGAACCTATATCAGCTTGTTTCTCCCTGAGGCGAAGAGCGGAATTTGTTTTTCAGATGAAAAGGATTTCGATTTATCCTTGATAGTTCCCTTTTCCTTGTGAATCCACGAGGATTCTCCCACATGCTCGTTTACTGCCTGTCCTGCTGTAGCTTGCGGCAGTGTTTGCGCTCCTAGCTCCCTCTGCCGACCGCATTCTTTTTTTCTGTCACGATTGGCCCTTTTCTCAATTGCGGTCCTGCCCGAGGACAATTTTATTCCTGCATTTCTCTCGCAGGATCTCTTTTTCCCTAAATTCTCTTTCACAATGTGTGGAGTATTTCTTGTGTTATTTACACCCTTGCAACTAGATGATATTTCTTAAGCCCTTGTCTACGCCCATGATGTACCTTTGGGTATCTTTTCACTTTATTGAGGTTCCTTTTATAACTGGTTTGAAATTTTACACTTCATTTTGTCCGCAGTTTACTATTTCACACCTAGCAGCGCAATCTATTCACACACATGAGCGTATCATGTCTATTGTGTTTGTACCTATCTGATGATGAAGCTAATGTGTTAGAACACCTTGCAGCAATGATACACAAAATAGTTACAATGAGTAGCATGGAGTTCTTTATTTCTTTTTCTAGGTATAATGCTCATTGAAACCTCTTGGAATAGCTTTTATTCTCTCGTATCCCATTCTGTTGCATTACCGTCACCAATATCATGGACATGGACCTATATTATGGACAACGGCCTGTCACCGATGAAAAACCGATTTCAGTTATATCTCCGAAGTGTAGCTCCACTACAAGCTCCACTAGCTCCGAAGTGTAGCTCCACTAGTTTGTCTCGCCTCGGATTCGTTAGGCAATCGTCCAATTTGTCCCGGGTGTTCTGGCTCTTCACAAGCACCGTTTACAAGTGGCAGCCACTAAGTTGGAAATGACCTTAATTGCTGAATCATGTTAAATTACTTCGACTGCCACCTTACTCGTCCACCTGTATTCCATTTTGCTCATTCTTAAAATGAGAGATAAGCTGCACGTAGTGCTCTGGGTTTATAACAGAGGAAGCTATTCCCGGTTTGAGAAACGGAAAATAATGATCTTTTTCCAAAAGTATCAATTTTTCTCCCAACTTTTCGTTTAAACTATTACTTTCACTGCCTTTGATTTTACCCCAGTATAACCAGACAAGCTTTACAGCAACACTCTTGGTCCAGCGACATACCGCTTCCGTTATTGTTTTTCCATCATTACATAACGCTAATCTTCGGTTTTTCATTTCCTTCTCGGGGTAGGTATTCGTTTACGTTTTATTTTAATTCTCCACTTAGAATTCTCTTAATCGCCTTCATTTATCCCTGTTTTTTCATTCGTTCCTGCTTACTCTTGTAAATGAGGTCCTTGTCCCAGCGGGAATATACAAGAAGTGAGGGAATCTGTTTTAATTTCATTATGCACCGATGACAAGGCCATCAATATCAAGACGAAGTAATTAAAAATCAAGATGAAGTCCTCTCGACGGAAAGGAGCATTTGCGTTGCCAATTAATGTACGAATAGTGGAGTTTCGCCTTATTGCAATTCCTAAATTCTGATTTATCAACAGTATGAAACTTTTTCGCTCAGGGTGCTTCGATCCTAAACGAGTATTGTCTACTTCCTCACTCGTAACCAAATCTTATACGGATGTGTCCTTATGCCGCCCAACCGCTGTACGGCCCAATCCTTACTTATCCCCTTCGCTGCGGCTCGCAGGGCAGTAGGTATTAAAGTTCAAACATTCCGTTTTTATAAATGAAAGGTTGTTCAACTGACTAGTTTGGTGTGCTACAAGTAAGCACTTTTCTTGGAGAGTTATTAATTGTTTATATTGGCATTTTTGTGGCCTCTGTGGCGACGAGGTAATGTCATCGCATGTTAACCCTTGGTGGTTGATGAACCCGATGGTTTGAATCACGTTTGTATGGGCTTTCGCCATTCAAAGCCAGATTGTGTGTTTTCGTTTAGTATACCTAATATATTAAATTGACCGTAATGGAAGGGAATGGGGATGCAGTATGTCTGGATGCTGGTGATTGTTTCTTAGGAATTATTACACAACTTCATTCATAACTTATTACATTTATAATTACGGCGATTAATTGATTTTTAGTGCTACGTTATGATGATGTGCTGCACTTTCTAAGGCATGATTTTAATAGAGGTAATTCTATTGTAATTTTACATTACTCAGATCTATTCCAAGGTTTGGAAGGACTTTCAGACGTGCCAAAAGCAGCTTATTCGTACTTCAAAAGTGATATACTCAAATCTAGGGAGACGAAAAATGCGATGAACTTATTCTCATTCCCTATCTTGGTTCATTGGGATTAAGAGTTTTTCCCAGCTATTGAACTAATTTATGTATTCCACAGTTTGTAAGGTGCTGCGTGTTCAACAAAAAAATAATTACCACAAATCAAATAATAGAGAATTAAACATTACACTGAGGAGTGGCTCATGCTATCAAACAAAATAGATAAAGAATAATTAATCAAGGAAAGCAACTATGTTCAGTGACATGAAGCCTCTATGAAAACATGTTTATCGACCTCAAAACTCTGAGAACGCACAAGTAAAGGCAGGAATCGAATTTAACATTAATAAGGGATTAATACGATAGTTAGATACAATGTTAGCCCACAAAGAAAGAAACCTTGAAAAAAAGTTTAAAAAAATTGTTCTAAAGCACTGTAATAAAGACCATAAAGAGTTTGAGATTAATATCTGCGAGAGGAGGGGAATAAAAGACTGGTCTTGAGAGCAAGGGGTGATTCCGTCAAAAGGGAGATAGCCATAAAGAGAAAGTGAGAATTTTTGGAGGAAAGAGCTCAGGAAATAAATTGACTTGACTCAATAGCAGCTTAGATGACAGAGAAGGCTTATATGCGGTGGACGAAAGAGTGATAACACAGAGGATGAGAATAGCGAAAAGGTGTGAGAAATTGGAAGGAAAGCGGTGGAATAATTGAGGGTTTGCATGGTTGTCTTTGAGATACCGGATTCCCGCACACAGGTCTGCATTCTGCTTTCCACAAAAGGATGGGAAAAGCGGGATGCAGATCGATACCTAACCGGGGTAAAATGAAAGCTAGTTGTAATCACTAGCTAGAAACAGTTGATGATCGACTCTAAGGCATTTCACTCGTTACGAGTCACCCATGTAGATTTTTTGCAACAGCAAAATTAGTACTATATTTGCAATTACTTAATCAGTATTTGTTTTCTACACAGGCAGTTAAAACTGTTGGAAAACAATTATTCAGCAAATGGAAATACTAGTGTAGTGAAATGTAAAGAAGTTAAGTCCCGCTAGATGTGATTTTATATGTATTTTTACAACAGTACAACAACGCTCTTACGTTAAAGACAATTACGTCAGTTCACATATCACAACTTATTCCATTATTTTTTATACAGAAAATTCCCTGAATGAGGCTAGAATTTCGAGTGTTGCATTTTTTGCACGGGGTTACGCTTGAAAAAAAATTTGAAGATAGCTTCAACAAACCTACTCTTGGTGTTTTAAGAGTGAGGCGTCTTCCTGAGACTTATCTCTGTGCATGAATGTTTTATGTATAAATGAAAGAGCTACAATTGCAGGCACATATTATCTTGTTTCTTTTAGTTTTAGTCGCTTCCTATACTAATTTGCTAATGAATATTGCGGGTGAATCAGTAATTTTTTTAAATTTCAATTATAATCCAGTCAATATTAAATGTGTAAATAACAAAATTAAGGGCTTTAGCTTCCCGTTATCACATAATGGTTAACATGCGCGCGTAATGTATGGTTAACATGCGTTCATTAACTGCAATCCTACGCACCGACTAGGATGATAAAATAAACCGTGTATTAATGCATTTCGTGCTCTTTTCGATAACATTTCGGGGACGTGACTGTGTTTAACATGATAGTTCATTGAACAAAGATTGAATAGTGATTAATCATTTGCTTAATTTTTCCTAGGATTCTACTTGTGAAAAAAATCTTACATATTATTTTCGTCTTTCTCGTACTCGAACTTCTTTTTCATGCAAACAGATGTTCTCTCTTTTTGAGAAATCGGAACCACAGGTCCATTGGAGGACTTTCTTTCCTCCTCTTTAGTTCATATCAACTTGTACAAATCTCTATGGGTAAAACGATTTCGGACTCCAATCCTTCCACCCCGCCTGATCACCCTTCTTTACGTCCCTCCCTTGTTCATGTTCTCCCGAAACTTCCCTGTTTCCTTCCGGTATTGCCTTTGCCTTTACCTCACGTAATATAATATCCGCCTCCCCTTCCTGCATGCATCCTCTACCCTTTTATAATATTTTCTGCTTTCTCCTTCCCTTACCCAATATATTCCCTGCCCATTTGGCATTTTTAAATACCAAATTTAAATACCAATCACAGCAATCGATTTAGCATGAAGACGCTTCTCCAGAGGGCGAAAAATCGTACCAGAGGTGGATGGAGAGAGAATGAATGGATTGAAAATTTTATGCTCCTCGGAAATCCTGTTTCACGCCTACCCTTGCCTCTCCTTCGTTTCTAGTTTTCCTATCAGAAGTAAAAGAGGACATAGCTATCACTGGATTTCAACACCTCTGTCAGTGCCATATTTTGTCTCAATGTCTTGATGCAGTTATTAGTACGAGGCACTTGTCTTTTGCGCCCAATACAACTAGTTTAGGCAGAGTTTAGATTGACATTTTATTTTTCTCCAACAATTTTTTGCAAGAGGTACTGTTTTGTAAAAATAATCATTTTAGTTATTTAATACTTTTTAGGTTACAATGCCTTTTTTATTTTCTTCATTTACCCTCGCTTCTTCAGTTTTAAAATGTTATACGATCGCCAATGTTCATCTTCATTCTGTTCTAGTGAAAAAGTAGTTTGCTGAATTTGAATGCGGTTGCAACGAAATTTTTTTCTTTATAAGACGATGTCCGGGAAGTTAGGTGACGTTATTTCTAGCTCTGTCCAGTAAATAAAGTAGATTTAAGGGAATTATAGCTAACGTGAGCTAATTATTTCGGGACGAATTTCTAGTTTCGTACCATATTAGGTTCTTTATTTCTCCCTCGTTATCCTGTTAAGCTTAGTTGAAGTCGGTGCTTTGTGAAAAACAAAGGTTCTTTCATGGGTGGGAAAAATCTAACCATGGTAATTCTTATGCTTCTTCATTTTCAGAATTATCGCTAAAAATCATGTTTGAATTCACCGTCCTCCAATGGGGGACTGTCTGGTGTCAAGCGTAATCCATGATTTTGAGGCTATTTATGACCGTTTACATTTACACTTTGTGTTAAAAACCCCTCATAAATTCTTATTGTGGAATAGACGCAGCGAGATGTATCGTGAAGTATACGGTGACCAATACGGTGACCATACTCCCATGGCATAATCCTCATATTTCACTAGCTTTATGTGAATTTCGAGATGATTTCCATTAAAAGATCTCTTACTTCACTGGTTGAGATCATTAAAACAGGGAAAGTCTTTTCCTCTTTAGAGCTTCATTCGACCAATAGTCTACCGAATTATTCACTCTATGTTTATAATTTTTTGCCCTCAGATTTGTCTTCAAGTAATAGCCATCTCGTACTCAAGATAAAAATCAATAGAATTTCGTTTTGTTTTATTGCATATGTAACTACATTTTCGTTTTTAAGGAAATCTAAATCGTATGTGGGTGCAGGGAAGAACTATGCGAAATGTCCTGAGTTACTTCAGAATGTATACTAAATGCAGTTCCAGGTTGTACAACATGATTTTCAGTTATCTCTCGTAGCCTTGAGAATTTTATCTTTGTTTTCTTTCAGTACTTACAGAAAATGTATTCATTTAATCCTATTTCCAGTGTTTCTACGATTTCTAAAATTCCATTATTTCAATTCTTTCGCCTTTCCACCAACCTCTACCTACTTGATACTACACTCATTTCTCTGCAATACTTTGCGTGTTTGATCTGTGATGCCTTAATTATAGTACCGAGTTAGAAACTTTGATCCTGTGCACCCTTGTATATTATATTCTGAGATATTAGTAGTGGTTCGTCATGAGAATCAGAATTAATGAATTCAATGTTACAACCAAGAGCCCGAGTAATGACATTTTCAACAAAGTTCTATGAAGAATATCGACCTACCTGAGAATTTAGCAAAATAATCATTTCTCCCTGGAGCTAGAACCTTATTCAGGAGTCATCTCCTCGCCGTAACCACATTGTGGACAGGGTGAAAGACGAGGAGGGAAAGGACTGTTTCTAATCTCCACCCTTTCTCTTCATTTTACGCTCTAATGTTTCTCCCTTCGTCCTCTTATTAATCTCTCCACTCCTTTCTTTTGTCCTCAGCCAGCAACTCTTTTTCTTCCTTCTTCCTCACTACGCTTGCTCTTCGCTCCGTTCAACTGATTTCTCATTTCTGTCATTTAATCCACCCTTCTAATGGCTTTGACACCGATATACCTTCGATAAAAAAGAAAAAACGGAGAATCGTAGAAGATTAGAGTGATATCTGCTATGAACGTATATTACATGACAAAGTTTTTATGATGAATAATGCTATTCCATACATGCACGTTAACAAGATAAGCGCCTTCATTGCGATTTTAACCCATAATTTCCGACGCCTTGTTTGTGGCGGCAACGAAAGAAATTAAATTCTCACTTTTTTCTGGAGAAAATTTAATCTAAGGGAACTGATTTTACTGCCCCATTTTGTTGATTCAAAGACGAAGCCATAAACACGACGTTCTCTGATGGCAACAAACGTGGCGTTTTGACTATAATCACTCGTAGTTTATTTGAATACGAAGTATATTATTAAATTCTGGCATTATTGAATTTAGGTATTTTATTTTTCATTTAATGTTATTATTAAAAATACCACGTGATGTTAAATACATATCTTCATATCTGTTCAATGATGTATTGTTTCCTTAAAAGTGTGAATGATCAATCCAGTTGCATACACTCTACAATACCTATGCTCATCACCATTAATTTTAATCGTATACCCACGAATAAAAATAAATATGAATTATTTGAATGCAGTTTTTCTCTCGATTTGGTATTCATTCAAATAGTTTGGATATTCCAAGGGTAATTGAAATTACGGTTCTTAGCAATATTTAATGAAGATAATGACTGTTAGTTAATGTAATATTTGACCCTTTTGAGCTATTCTATTGAGGCCCTTTGCCAAGGACGCCTAAAGGTGCTCAATGCTGCACGTAAGGCAAAAAAACTAAAAACTCTGCGTATCCTTGGATACGAGGGGGGGAAATTTTTATGAGAAAAGCAGAAAAGGAGCCTGTATTTGTTTTGACATGCATGGAGGACGTCATTAAGTTGTAAATACTGTATTATTTCATAAATGATGAGCTCCCATTCTCTACCCTTGTTGTAAATCCATCAAAATATTCGCAGCTTGGTAAGTAACTTCGATCTTTTTCTGCTTCATTTAAATACTGTCCCAAAAAACCTTACATTATTGTGCTGTCTGAAATTTCGATTAATGATAGTGAAATTTTTTCTATCCTATCAACGGTTTTGATGTTTATGCCAAGTGTAATAACGTGTAGCGAGCTGCTGGTATTCTAGTCTATGTGAAGTCTGAACTCCAATGTAGTAACTGTGATGTTTCAATGGTTTCTGCATATTGTATTTACTTAATTCTTAAATATGGGAAAGTTGAATTTGACCTGTTAAGTGTAAACAGAGTCCAAACAATTTCAGTACTTATGTTCGTAGAAGAACTAGAACCATTTGAATTTAATACTGGAAGAAATATCGCAATTGTTGGTGACATATACCTCAACATTCTAAATACCTAGAGTGAGACTGATTTTTACAAAAACTTGATGAGCACCCATGTTTTTCTTTGTCTCATTTATCAACCGATTAGAATAAGTACTCGCTCTTCAACCTGCATTGATCATACCTTTGCCAGATTTTACAACTCGCATAAGGCACATCTCGTTGCTGATGTATGGCACTTAAATATAACAGACCATTCAATGACGACACTATCTCTTTCCCTAGCTAAAGATCTTCATTATGATCCAATGGAAGAGATCCAAGAAAACAAAGTTAAAATTAAGAACGATGCTCTTTACTTTTTGTCCATTTTTATACACAAAGGTTTAATATTCACAAAAAAAAAGATCCGAAACTGCCCCATATTCATACTGCGTCTTTAACCAACTGAGATAACCACGTCATCATATTTTTTAACCCTGGAAAAATACGGAGTTTTTCATGTCAATGAAATATGATTTATTATTATTAAAATTCACGTCAATTTATTTTTCCAGTTGCTGTTACCGCGTATAACTCTAGTTAGTAACACTCTTTATTCGCTCGTAAATACCGATTTCTTCATGACTATTTTCTCTAATTATATTCTTACCATGGCCATTTTCTCTAATTATAATCAGTATTGTATGAATGTCTGATGTATCAGGCGTAATTTGCAGAATCTATCTCTCATTGCGCTACTTCTTTTGTCTGTTCAAATTTTCGTAGTTTGAAGTGAACAAAGCTTAAAGGACCACTATCTATAAAATAATATCCTCCTTTTCACACTGAAACTCCCGTGATCTAAATGTGTTAAGTAATCTTTGCCTAGTGCCTAGCCTCTGAGTCTTCCATTAGCTGTTCTGAGTCTCAACCACCCTTTGCTATGAACCATGTAATGCCTACCCTAATCGGATGTTGGCTCGCATACTTCTTCCTTGTGAGTACGGAGTCTCCACGGTTTCACTATACTGGACAGCAGTATGTCCACCTTTTTGTAGGAAGCCTCATTTACCCGCCGAATGCATTAAAATACGTGTTAGTTTTTCGGATTCTGTGACTCATAAGGCTGCAGGATAATATGCGGTTATAGTTGACTGATGAAATGTGATTAAAATTCTAGAAATTAAATTTTCCAGTTTCTGTTAGTTAACGCGTATAAGTTCAGTGAGTAAAACTCTCTGTTCACCCGCAGTAGTTTCGACGAAGAGTGCCGCTTTAATTCGTATTTTGTCTATTTATTATATAATATCCTTCTTTACATCGTCTCTGTATAGTTAAGATGTGGCCTAACTTAAGCGAGGTAACATCTCTCTTTCTTCTTACCATTTGAGGATCTTCCGATTATTTATTTATTATCTCACACAACTAAAAACGGCACATTTGTATGATAAATTCATGTCTGTCTAATTCAGTGCCGTGAATGCTTCTTATGTGTTTTCCACTCTGGTGTTCTGCATTTAAGTAGGTCCCTGGGTGTTTGATTTAATTTAAAACACTTCTATTTACTCCCAATGCTTAATAGATACATATATAGTTGATGTGATTTGTTTGCACCAGGTCTTCTGCATTTTGTTTAATTTTAATTATCCATATGACTCTTGCCTAAAATATCTCTCATGTTACATACATGATCATTAAAATTCTTGGTTTTTAGCAATAAAGGAACTCGCTGTACCTCTTCAAATGATGACCCCTCCGTTGATCATTGTCATTATCTCACTGAATATGGGGCATTTTAAATTATTGATAAATCTCATATATGATGTTAAGCAAAACCGGAAGCAAATCATAGTCTAAGTTAACATTTAACGTTCGACTATAGTTAGCAGACACTATCCCTGTTGTGATAATGCGCTGATATCATGTAAACTTTTTCCACCAGAAATTTAATCCCTATTTATTGTAATAGTCGGTGGTGTCTGTAACTTGGACGCAACTGAAGGTTTAACATAAATACATTTGCATTACCGAGGTTTATTTACAAAAAATGTAATTTAGGACCCTAATGCCTGATTTTACGTCTCTTATACTGGGTAGTGTAACATTAAACTAATTTTCAACTACGTGGTAATCGTATCATCCAAAAGGGTGACTTATTCTAACCATGAGCTACACTTTAAATAGGGTAAAATCAATACTATCATCGTAAAAAAGAAAGGGGATTATTTACCATAATGAAGTTAATAGATAGTAAGTGTTTGATACTTTCAAGGTTTTAAGTTCGACATGTTTATCGCCATATAATCGCTATTCAGAGATATAGAGAGAGGTTAAAAGCAATTTGAGAGCAAACTTGTTGCCTACTAATTTGAAGTGGGACCGATCCCCTAGTTTTACAAGCGCAGCACGTTTTCGAGTTAAAATTATTTTATTATTTACCCTTTTACTTAACAAGTTACTTTATATGGTATGTTTCTGGCACGGTAATACTGAAGTAGAGTAAAAAAACGTCTTCATATATTTTAATTGCTCATTTCGGGAAAATGAGAAAGCTGTAGATTTAGAAATTAGATCATGCTGCTGCTAACGGGTTCTATTCCGGCATATGATCGTCGATGCTCATAGTGAAATATGTATATGAACAAATGAATGTATGAAATTGTTAGAAAAATGTTTTCATGAAGTAACATGGTTCCTTCCGTTGCACTTGCTACTTCGCTCATTGATATTCTTATCCGCTTTTATGTCTCTGATCTATATACCAATCTTTCCCTCTTCACGGTCCTCTCCTGCGCCATTACCCTTAGAAGCCTGCTTGCGTATCCATCTTGCTTAATCATTTATTGAGAGAAATGGCGGAACCATTCATCGCTGAGCATATGAATTTTAATTAGCAAACCTATTTTTTATAAACCTTTCGCAATTTGTGTTTGTTGAGAAAAGCTTTCTTTCCCCAAAGCGCACCAAGCTCTATAAAGAGTCACCTCACTATTTAATTCCATTTTCTCATTTCCATCCGAGATTCCAGGTTAATTTTTAATACGAAGGCGTTCTCAATGGCTTGTTTTTTATACTATCTCGCTGCTACTCGATGGAGCAGTCGAGGGTTATTGAGTACAAAGGATTATGTCTTCATTCTTTCCGCATGCATAATAAAGATGCAGCCGATCCTTGAGAGGCACGATGAAAAATCATAACGTCTCTGCGTCATTTAAGAGGGGACAGAGGTTCTAAGTTTGCACTATTAACATGATCAGTAGAACGTGACGTGTTAAATCACCAATAGGCCAAATTCTGGACCCATTTATTTATAGTTATTTAGTACAAATCGTAAATATATCCATTTCGGTTTTGCGATATCCATATCTATGATATTGGTAAATCCTTATAAACCTCATTTCTCAGTAATATCAGTTTAAAATTGATAGGGAGCTTTCTTAAACCACCATTAGAATGGAAACTATTCAATGCTATATGCTCAAGGTTATGCTATACTTTACCAAGTTTGGAGTATACATTGTTTGTCATCCATACTTAATTTATCTAAGTAAATTATATTAATTGTAGTATACTGAATGGACCTTTTCCAGTTCAGCCCAACCCCATTTAGATGCAAAATATACACTCTCAATAAACAATCATGGAAAATCAAAATAAGGTTGGAAATTGGCATACGTAATTAGCTTATTTGATGCCGGTTGGTAAGAACCACCCTTACTTACCTAAATACCTGGTTTCATGCCGTTTATTTTATGCATTATGTTATAAAATGGACAATGTATACTACCAGCCCTTCATTTTGAGTCAAGAATGTTAAATTGCCGTCTTCATTCATAATCAGCGTATTTATTTTTTGTAAAATAGGGAAGCCTGTATATACTTAAGTGCATGAAAACGATGAATTTAATACTAAATAGTTCTTTGAAACTAGCTTTTCATGTAGTTATTAAATAAAATGAATGAGGTTGAACTCATCTTCTTTGGTGTTTATAACTAATATTTTAGCATTAACGGTGAAATAACTGCGTATTTTTCTTTTTCCAATTACAACGTGATTGTCGGCAGCAAATGCCATACCACTGCGGTCTCGAGAGCTCGCGACGCGATTATCGGCGTTATCGACTAGAACTGGTGTACATAATTTGTTTGTTATGGCATTATTCAAAGGCTGCATTTGGCTATTTATGCTATATAGAGTAGTGTGTTGATTTTGCAGCAATAATAGGATAAATAAGCTTTATGTATGCTCTTAATCAATGCCGGCAGGTGCCTGTTCTGCATAACAGTTGAAGAAGTGTAACTCCACAGCAACTAAAAATTAGACATGTTGAAATGAAATTTTTAAATCAAAATTGACCCTGCTGTCCAATTCTGCAATAAAAAATACGAGTTTTCATTTAAAGAAATCAACTTGACCTTGAAATGACCTCTAAGTGCAGTCTCAAGGTCAAAGTCAAGGTCATTATTGGGTGTCCACCTTTAAACCGTACAACTTTTATAGTTAACATTTTTCTCTATCTTGCGTATTTTAAGAAATATTTAGGTGCGTCGTTTAAAATAGCCTAGCCTATATAATAGCCCACAGAAAATCAAGGAGCTAGGAGAAGGTTTTGATGAGTTTGTTCTTGATTCTATTTCCCCTCTTCTATTCAAACCTATTCCTTTTCCAATATTTAAATTGTTTTATTTTCTCCTCTACTTAAACAGACTCGCCGACCTTTGTGTGAAGTACAAGAGCACCTTTGGCGAATAATTGCCTCTTAATATGTAATAAATGTTATTATGATAAATTTCTTATTCAGATTCTAGAGTTATTTCTGGGTTATGCATTTAATATTCAGGTATTTTTAGTGTTTTTTTCAGGGTTCTCGCTTTTATGGCTAAAAAATGCCGTTTATGATTCGTTATGTAACCCTTGGCTTAATAATAGTAATTTTTTGTCTACCGCTTAGTACCCTTTATATATTTTCTTTTATTTTAAACCAATCATTAGGACTCTAAGCATTGGTGCCTATCGATTCATCAACAATGAGTAAAATATGAAAGTATGCGAAAAACATATTTACCTTTACTGATATACTAGCTAACTTCTTTTATCACAAGTGCTCTGCATATTGCGTTCCATTGACTCCTCTTCCACACTGATGGCTGAAGACATCTAATAATAATTTGTGGCGATATCGGGTCTCAAGTCCGTATGGATTATGTTTTTGGTGAATTTCATATATCAATGATCTCCAGAGAGTGTGACATTATGTATCGTAGTATTTTGAATGGGGAGGAGCAAGGTGCCCATGCGATGCACGTGAGCCATCACTTTCCTCAAACATCTCATCGAGCTATTTAAGGAGAGAATTTGATCTCAGTAGATTCTTCGTTTTCAATCGGGGACCCACTAGGTAAAGAAGGCAGCTTGAGGAGTTGAATGTATTATTTCTCCCTCGGTCTCCTGTGGTTGCGCTCTGCCGGATTGGTTCGGAAGCATTTGAGGTATTTGCGGTTCACCAAGAACGGCGCGGCGGCAGGTTCGAGTGGCTTGCACTCTGTATCCGCGATCAATGTGACATCTTACCGATCTCGGGTACCAAAGGCTTCGTCTCTGGACATCACCCGTCTGTGTCCTGCGGCAAATATTGGTAGTCTAATTGACACTTAAGTTAAGGTAGGCTTTATGTATCTTCAAATATCGGATTTCACGAGGGAAAACGGCCGGAGCGTGATACATTTTGGTACTTCCTGCCTTTTTTCCTGTGAGGAATTCCCTCATTTTTTACATATTTGTTTGGCACTCCGTAAATAAAAGTTTTCGTTACTGAATATCAATGAATGTGTGTTCTATTTTATTGACCCTATCATGAATATTTATAATTCGTTAGGCGTTCCCCTAAAAATATTGCGATGGTCTCATATTAAAGGAGGCATTTCTTCTTTTCCTGAATTTCTCTGTACAGTTTTCGACACTCCTGTTCATCTCATTTTATGATCCCCTTGATTTAATACTCGCGTAGTAGGTATTAGAGGCCTGCATACGGTCGCAAAATACGGGCGGCCCATGCCCGCCTGTGTGCGAGAGATAAAGAGAGAGGCATATCCCGAAGTCATTCGACGATCTTTTCCGAAGTCTCACGAATGAGGCTTGACGGAGAACTAGCCGCCCAAGGGGCGGTCACCCGGTGGGTGGCCGGGCACCCGCCTCTACGCCGGGCGACCGCTTCTATGCCGGGCGCCCGTCTCTTAATCCTCACCACAGGGCTTCTAGCTCGAGGGCCTTTGCTGTCTGCAATTCGCACGACGCGAATTTCCCGCTCAGTCATATACCGCCCCTCCCCTTCCCTCAGTTTGGGCGCTCAAGAGAGACCTCTCAAGGAGCCGGGTGCCCGCCAACGACCCGGGCACCCGCCTAGGATACGGGCACCCGGGGCGAACGGGCACGGTCGGGCGTCTACGTCACACGGGCGGAGGCGAACACGGGTGAGGGCGCCCGGCACGGGCGGGCGAGGGTCGCCCGGATTTCGAGCCCGTTTGCAGGCCTCTAGTAGGTAAGGGCAATCCAAAGTGTTACTTGTTTGATGAGTTAATGAAAGAACATAATGAATACTTCGTAGTAACGCTATCCTAATGCTAGAACAGCCTGAATGTTTTAGAGGATCTCCTTTGATAATGTCGATGGTACTCTTTGGTCACCATGGCTCTGGCGCATTTGCAATCTACTTGCCTCTATTTCTCGTCTTCCAGAGCCTGTTTGAAAATCTCTCAATCCCGGACGCCACTAAATTTCCTATTTGATTGATAACGCGAATCTTTGTAAATACCAACACGGCATGAATTAAGAAATAATTAAAAAAAAATATCCTATGCTATATCCTGATTAATAAAATATCCTGCATTACATTTTCGGCTGCCTCTGACTGCTATCCTTTGATGAAGTACTTTTTATTTGAAAATATTTTTTCTCCTGGAAGGTACCTGCTGTAAAAAGTTTATTTTAGGTCCTTGTAACTATTTTGGCATTTTTTCGGAACTGCAGATAGGTTCTACTATATTTTTAATATAATGACAACAGTTTGAAATATCTGTGTAATACATGTGGTGAAAATTAGCAAACAACAGTCCACACTATATTGCTTAACAAAATCAGCAATCTGTGTACTCACATCCTTCAGTCCAGTCTTTCTTCCTCGTATATTTTAAATTGTTACTCTTTTGAACTTGATAGCAGTTAATTCATCCAACGGAGCTCTTTTAGAATGCAAAATTTGTTGTGAGATCAGAAAGGGTTGGATAAGGATCCGATGTAGTAATCTTCAGCTCCATTAATGGGAAAAATGGTGATAGATTTCTTTTTTATCTCTTCCTTTTTCTTGAGACATGATTTCCCCTGGAAACCGCAACTTGGCTCCGGAACTTAACCGGTCTAAAAGCCCTGTCGAGAATGAATAGGACGCTGATTTTAGCTGCTGGAAGCAACTTGTTGCCACCACCGAAGAGGGATTATCTTTTCGTAGAGCCAGTACGGCAGCAGTAGATGAAAAGCATTAGGTTTCGCCAAAAGTTAAATAAATCTGAAGGCGGACTACCTTGGTGCAGTGGTGTCTGTGTACTTAAGTTTGCAGGTCTATTTTCCGCCTCAGGGTGTTCAACTCTTAATACTTTGAGAGCCCTGACTGGGCGAAAATAAGCTTGAAAAAACAAAGGTCTAGCAGCATTGCCTGAGTGATACCAAGGCTTTCATATTCCGGATGACCGAAGGGTAATCTTGGTCATGTTTAATTGTAATAATTGACAGTGTAAATTAATGATGCTTATAAAGTCTTGTATGTGGTTTTTGAAATCTTTCGTTTCTGAATCGTACCCTTAGCAACAGTTTGAATCAAAATTCAAACCGGTCAACTAAATGAAAGTTTAATGTGATTCTACTTCGTTGCACTTCAAATGCGTCCCCGCTATACCCTTTTTTGCTTCCGACTTGTATCAAATCTTTGTTCTAATGATAATTTTGTCGGCGTTTTATTGTACATTAGCCTAAAATATAAAATTATAATTAACACATTATGTTTGCACTCTGAAGGCATGCAACCCATATTCTTGAAAAGAGTCGTAATTTGTGAAAATCAAAAGACACGGCCATGCGATATTAACGCATTAAATATATTCATCAATAAGCTTTATTCTTTATAGTGAACATAAGAAAATCGCTAAATAGAAAAAGAACATATCTTAAAGGAGAAACAGCTTTATTTTCAATAACTGCATGTTAAAATTACTACAAGCCCTATCAATTCTGACTGTAAATTGCCTCAATGTGGTACTTAAAAATACGCTTTGAAGTCCATGAACTTCCACTTCTATGAAAGTCTAATTATGAAGTTACCTATCTTTGGAACCATCTTAGGGAAAAATCAGGTTTTGTGTGATCAGAGTGAAAACTATTCATGAGCAGCAAGTGGGGAGCATCATTAAACGTTTAATCGTCACCTTCAATATTTACAATTTCTTAACTATTGTAGATAAACATTTATGTGTAATTCCTTTGGGTAACTAATGCGAAAAAGCAAAAGTAGAAACATCTTAATAAACTAAAAATAGAAGCAGTTAAAATTATACATGGGTGTTGCTTGCATGCTATAAGAAATAAAAGTAATTCGAATAATCCGCTACGAGTTAATTTCATGAAAGTTGAAAGTCAGGTGGTAAATAAATTTTAATTCGAAAGTACTAAATAGTTCAATATCTTATCCTACTCTTGCGTATTTTCCTCGAACAACTCTTTGCAGATTTTCTTACATGTCAAGTTTTGGCTTCAACTATATTATTTTTCATTTTTACAGTTTTTTATTGTTTGTTACTGAAACCATATGGACTAGGTCAGACCGGGAGACAGTTGATTGATAGATGTGTGTAAGGTGATCACTGCTCGGTGTTCATGCTAGCCGCTAATATTATTAAATTTCTTTATTTTTTTCCTAATGTGTTTGTGGTGGAGCTGTCGTTGCCCTTCCCCTCCCTTAAGACAGCTTTAACGCGGGATCGGCTGTTATCTGCCTCTTTCTCTTTTCCCTCGTGCGCACATCCTTAGCAGTCGTCATGGAATGTCTCTCTGCACTCCGTTCTCCGCTGGCAGCCGATGTCTGCACCTCAACCCGGAGTTAACCCCCTGCGAGAAGTTCTTAGGTCCTTCGGTCACCGCTCCAGGTACCATTGTAATATTTATTGTCCTGTGCTTTTTTCAAATGAAATGTTATTAAGTTGAAAATTGTGGTTATTTACGCCACAATTACTACTCCGCAACACTCCATAGCGCTCTTCAATGGTATTCAGGCTCAGATGTAGTTACCGGATTGAAAAATCCATGTTAACTTTGTTAGGATTGCACTGTTCGGTGCGGTGACTTGAGTACTGACTTCCTATTCTGAGGTGCCAGGTTTCTCTCCACTCATTCTCCATTCCAAAACTACCTCAACAAACTAGCCACCTGAGGCGCAAATGACCTCGGTTGCCTCCCCAAGTATTCATCGACCTTTCATTGACGACATATCTCTTTTTAGTTCACAGTGCTCTACCCACGTGTCGTGGACTGTAACAAAGTGAAAATGATCGTTAATATTTAAAAAAGATAACTTGTGGTGAAAAACAACAAAACGTTTTCCAATGATTGACCCGTCTCTTTTCCATCATCCTTAAACCACCCTCCCCTCCACCCCTAGTTCTATTTTCCTGACCTCATCCCCACCTCCCTTCAACAATATCATGTAATTGCCTGTCCAGAGAAAACTCCCAGAGCAGTCACTTCTTCACCTGACTCGCACCAAAGTTCTCCGGCTGGCTGCCAAATGGAACCGGAAAAAATAATTGCCTGAGGTCGACGGATGGCGTGGAAAATGAAGCGTGAGAGTGTATAACTAGAATGGCCTTTTCTCGATCAATCGAGCGGCAATCAATTCCTGCGCATGTCTTTGTGGGTGCGTAACATGATTTTATATGACTAATGGTACTAATGATGGGGTGATGATGTGTCCACTACCATGAGGTCGGATGGGACCAAAAGTGAATGGGATTTTTGCTTGCGTGAGAAATTTATTTTTTTATTCTTAAATATTTTGTGTAGCGCCAGCAAGTAGGTTCGTTATTATCTTTGTTCATATGCTGTCCCATTTTAATTTAGGTTAACGTCACAATTTGTAGTCAGGAGTACTCACTTGAAGGAAATTCACACGCAGATATTTAAAGATACATATTTATCACTGTGTTATTTAATTTGAGTAATTTTAGCATCCCTCGGACTTCATGGAAGAATTAATTGAAAACAAATCCGTCGCATTTCAAAATAAATTAACCTTAATTATAATGCGAGAATTTGATAAGAGTAACTAATAATTGTTACTAAATTGGCATTTAATAGTTATTCCACCAGAATCATCAACTTTATACTTATTTTTGGGTGTACGCGTTGAGTTAAGGATTAAGAGGTTCAAAGTTTAGGAAATCAGGGATAATAGATACGAATATATAGCCTCGTATAGTTAAATTGAATTATATTATAATTCCATTCTTCTTTGGTGGGATTGGAAGTTAAAGGATAGTAGTTGCAATTTTTTGACGATGCATTTGAATTTTAATGACTGTGAGATGGTGACAAAGTTTAAAAGAGCCTCCTTATAAAATAGAATCTTCTTATATTATACCCATTAAGTTGTAAGAACGCATTACTCTAGTTCACACTTCCTTGCTTTAATATATTTTTTTTTAATGTTAGATGGAGACGACTACTACTGTCTGCTACTAGCTGTGCATTGAAACACCTTCGTTGATATGTCCAACCGTGTATTCAGCTTTCTTCCAACACTAAATTCTTTCCTAATTAAGTAAAAGTTGAGAAAATGGTAAGCTGAAAATGGGTATTCCATGAATGGATGGCGGTAGCTTTTCTCACACACTGGTAATAAATCCTCCTGGGTTTGCTATAGTAATCTGAATAAGTACCCTTCTGTTATATAAAGCGACGCCTGAATGTCAGTACCTTACCTTTCGTAACCACAATTTTCTGTGTTATAGAATTTGAAGGCAATACTTCTTCACATATGCTACGCGTGTGGCCATTGCGATAACTTATTATTTAATGTGATTCCTCTTAGTAAAAATTATCTTTCGTTGATCTGAAAATACTTTACCAACTACCCGGGAATGTATTATCAGTTTTGGTGACACTGGTAGAAGTATGGTGTTTAGTTTCTCGGGAGATACTTGTTACGCTTGGTATTTTATTTTGATATTTTTTGCGGGAAAAAATTATAATTGAAAAGAATAAGGGCATAATAACCACAATGTTTTTTTAATAGATACGCTGAGGTTTGGTTTGATTCTTAAAAATCAGCAGTAGAAGTACAAAGAAGAAAAGTGAATAACGAAGGATGGAACTTGCGGAGAAATGCTCTTACGAATACTTATTTGGTATACTATAACATTTGGTATCGCAGCGAACGTTAAAATAGATCGTCTGCTGGATCAACATGCTCTGGGTTCCCTCGATGCACTTGTCACCCAATGTAAGGAAGTCTTGGCTTGGCTTTGGAAGAAGACGCTCAAATAAGTTGATGTGAAATGCTATAGGTAGAAATAAGTGGTTGATGTTTTTTTGGGCAAATGAGAACGTTTAGGACTTTTAGGACTTAGGACCGCTTTTCTGCCAAAGTTTATCAGAATTGAATAAAGTACTGCCTATTTGTAAATTTTTGCGTTAATAGTGGTGATTAAATTTCGTGAAGCGTTTTCCCCACATTGCTGTACAATACTCGAACAGCTGGACGAAGTGCACTTGCTGAAATGTGTCCTTTTCCAGTAAAAAAAACCTTTATTAAACAAATTGTATGACATATTGGCATAATTTGGTGTTTCTGGCAAAAGGTACTTTTGAAATAAATAAAAACTTGAAAATTTCATTCAATTATTTGTCGTTTACATTTCCCCCTGTCTTCTGGATTCCCGAGGTTTGTGAAACTAATTTCCGAAATTCTTCGAAAATATTCGAAAGTATTACTTGAGTGAGAGTTATTTCTCCAAAATTGGTGTAGTCTTTCATTCAAGATTCTATTACAGGGAATATTTCTTGCTCATGGGTAAGTTTAAGTTGTTTATCATGAAATTGTGGCTCTAAGTTGTGAGACATTATATATACCAGAAAAAGGAGAATGCAATGTGGTCCTTGTGGGTGATAATGAGAACGATTTATTTTGCTAAAAATGTTTCGATGTCAAGGTGGAAATTCGGATGGCTATAGCGTACTTTTAGTTATAGATAATTCGTAGTAGTAAATAAATCACTGGTGTTTCACGAATTTTTCTTCATAAATTATAAAACAAGTGTTGCAATTATAGATTGTGTTTATCTTACCTCGTTACTCAGAACGAGTTCCTTTACCATCAATATCCCTATCAAGTCTATTGGGAACTCAATCTGTGCGTTCCTGTCAAAGTACGTTCCGTTGGAATTAAATGATCTTACCTGACATTAAATTACTAGCGTTGCGCGGTCAGGTTGGTAAATTGGCGTTCCAGGCTGCTACTTTAAGGTCCTATTGGGGCTTGATATATGGTGGACTGATTTTAGAGTGATGTAAGGAGCCAGAAAATGAGGTAAGATGAGGACTGGCAGTAATTGGAGGAGTAATGGAAGGGAGCTATATCGAGTCGGGAGAAGGGAATCGAGTGGATGGAAGAGGAAAGAGTGCGCCGGAAAGAAAGGGATTGTGTTGACACGAAGTGAGGCGTAGGAGAAGTTGGGAAGGGGGGTGAGTGGGGGAACGACTGGTGGTAGGACAGGGACGAAAATGGTGAGAGAGAGGTGGAAACTCCAGGAATTAAGTCACCACCGCCCTCTGCTGAAGCATTTTTATAGCCTCCTCCCCTCGCTCGATGATGGCTCGCTTCCATATCGTTTGTGTGTCCCTCTTCCTCGTAATAAGTGGAGTTTCACTCAGGTGGAAGGAACTGTATCTAACATGGGATCACTTTTATCCCTCTTCAATTACATCAAAATTGTGGGGGCATTTTTCAGGTGCTGTGATCCAAGAGGGTATTTAACTGAAATCTACGGTAATGGTGTGGATAAATATTTATTTTCTCAAGCTTTTTTTTCCGTAACAGAAGGAATAGTATCACATTTTTCAGGTTACCGCTGTTATATGTTCGGCTTCCCTAGATTTTACTCCTCGTAATACCCTTAACCTCTCAAACCGTAATAGGTAACATATTTTTAAAAAAATCTAATTTATTCGTTCGGGAAAGCGGTCGGCTAACGGTAATGGAGAAAAGGTATCTGGCTTCATGCCTAACGCTTAGCTATCTGAAAATTATTAACCCTTTCCTAGTTTTTATGACTCTCTCATTCTCCTTTTCTCCTCATAGATGTATCAGCAATCTAGATATGCAATTAATTATATAAATATTTTCGTAGTATTACAGTGAGCGATCGAGTTAATTCTGGTATACATTTTTTCTTTAATTTGTCTATAAAACTGGGTCGTTATTTGAGCTTCTAAAACTTCTGCTGAAAGTTTTTACGGAATAGTTTTTTAACGTGAAAGAGATAATTACGAAGGGAATAATCCTTATTCTTCCTTTTTGCTTCTATAAGTTTTCATGCTGGCGAAAAAGTTACTCACGTAGTTACAATGTATTTATTTTTAAACATTTTGGAAACCATTGTACAATGTTACCTTAAATATATCAGTGAAGTTCTACACGAAAATAGGTTCTTATAAATGTTAGTAAGCGTTAATAGAGTAGTGTTTGTGTTTTAATATTACCATAATTTCAGATTGGAGGCCAGTATTCTTATAATTTATATTAAAAAACCCTGGAGAAAGTTTTGAAGCCATTTATTCAAATACTTTGGTGCCTCCTTAAAAGCTTCAACGCACTGAGAACTATTGCGTGATTCGTAATTGATTTGATATACTTCTTGTTAGATCTTTTCTTCTTTCAGCCTTTTTTCCTTCCATTGATGAAATTGTGTTAAGGAATAGTTGACGGATAAGTTTTTGGAAGATGAGAGCGCGTGAAAGACGCCAACTAACTGCGGAAAGAAGAAGAAAGGGAAACCCTTTCTTCTTCTTGCCCACGTACCTAACCGTATTTTTCCGATTTTTGTAGGATTCCCATCTTTCCTTTGATTCCCTCATAAAACTTCCCGACAATGGGGCTTTCAACGAAAGGTTTGCATTTAACGCTGGTTTTTGCATTTAATTGCGAGGCGTCTTCCGTTGCTGAGGGTGAAATAAATATTTCAAATTGAGATTTTTCAAGGAGTGTAATCTATTTTTCGTTTTGATGAAGATGCAGTATCCTATATTTTGGTGTTCGATTCGGTCATTCATTTAAATAATATTTTCAACACTGGCGCCAAACGTTTTCAAACCGATGTTTCCTTATCTAGCCGATATATTTCTGGTAATGAGAAACATCTATTAGACCATATATATGTTTCTTTTGACAGTAGTTTTCATGACCAGAACGATGCTTTATAATTATGTAGTAGATGTATTTATATAACTTTTTCGTGATTTATACTTCCTATTAATTATAGTATTGCTTATATCTCTTATCCCATGCAATGAATCAGTCATCATCTACTTGTCTCTCATATTAGGTAGCCGTTTCATTTGTTTATATGTTTACTTTCTAGACCCTTACGATTTTCCTCCTGTCTTACTTGTTCATCATTTCCATTCATTTCTTATTTTTTTTGATTTGAAAACTTGTTCACAAAATATGCCCAGTGTAATTTACTCATCTTCTTCTCAGAGTTTTAATTTAAATGATTTTCTTCCTGCCCATCGAAAGACTTATTTATGGGTGACTCTCACTTCAAATCTTCTTTTCTGTGCAACTTATCTAGTTTCTAAATATGTGTTTTAGCTGAAGTCCTCCCTTGCATCCATGCTTGCTTCTCTAGCTTTGTCATGCTTTCATCATGTTTGTTTTTAAAGACTCTTCTACCGATGAAATACCATCTTTTCTTGGGCTATTCTGCTCAGGATATCTTCCTTCCTTCTTTCGTGACTGGTGACCGTTCCTCTCAGTCGTAAAATTTCCCAACTTCCTCCGTTTTTGTTGCTCAAATACCATAATGGCTATGCTTTCTGGATTTATTCCTCAAACATTATATTTCGTTTCCTTTATTTTCATTGGTTTTTAAGCTGTTATTCTGTAGTTTTATCCATAAAGTTAGGGATTAGTGCCAGATCTATTTAGCAAATATTTCAATGACATCAGTAACACGTGTCAAGCTTATTCATTCTCCGTTAAACTGCATTCCTGTTTTAATTAATACTTCATTTCAGCCATTGCTTTTTCATTATAAATGCTGGTAATCATGAGTGACAAATAACATTATTTTTGTACTCATTTGCTTTATTTTCCCCTCTTTATGGTACTATATTTTATTTTTATCTGCTGTTTTTCATACTCTCTGCATACTATTCTTCTAACCTTTTGTATGCACCGGAAATATTATTGCACCAATTATTATAGAAAAAGTGGTAACCATTATTGTAGGTTCTTCATCGCAAATTATGTTTTTCTCCTAGAGTACCTATGTATGATCTAAGACCACCTATATATCTCTAGTCATGTGGCTCATCCAACAAGTTTCCGTTGATTTTTCTGCTCGGTATAAAAGCTCAGGTTGGTCATAGAGTTTGATCTCGATTTGACTTAATAAATAGGGAATGATTTACGCTCATCATATTAGTTAATTAATGGAAGAAAGGCACCACGCGCGCCACGGCATATCGTCGCTGTCATTACGCAGTCGGGATTAGAATATTCGATACGCGTATTGGCTTACATATGAATGTTACTTCTAACGTCCTTCACAATTTTCCCACCAGTTCCTTACGTACCGAGATTCCGAATCCACTGGGGTCCAATGGTATGCGTTATGACCTGAATGGAGTATTTTGTTCCCATCGTTGGAATGTAAGCTGAGATGATGGTTCTATAAAGCCCTTTAATTTTAGTGGAATTTATCTTTGTATGCTGCCTACTGCCTCGTGTGAACCGTCCATAATGACTTCGCTCACTTTTCTTCATTCATCTGACTCAGATTGCTTAATTTACGTTAGTGCAAAAACAAGCCTTGTACTATATATTTTTAATGCGATTCGTGTAATATATCCATAGCTAACTGAATGTATTCTGTTGTTATAATATAAATTTTATGCTTTCATTGTATTTAATAGAAACATAATCTAAAATTGTTCAGAATTTGAATAAAAATAAAAGTTGCCAGTGTTTTGGAAGCTAGAGAGAAAATTCCGCTTAGAAAGAAATTGATTCAAGAACTCTCTTATTCCCACCGCTACGATCCAGACAACTAGCAACGTAATGCTCCAATGCTTAACAGTATTTCCACGCGTGATTAATGACATGATGATGGTTAGTATTTGGAAGAAAAAAAACTGTCGCTGTTAAGATCTTGTTGAAAAATGAACCATTGGTAATGTTTCATCCTTTAAATCTAAATTTGGAAGGAGATTATGTTCTAAACGTTATGTAATTCTGAAAAGAAGAATGGGTGTTTAAAACCTATAATTTATCTTTTGACTAGGTTACCTATTCAATAACAGCTGCGCGCCCTGTTTTCGAATTTGATTAAAATTGCATGCATTTAATTATACTTAAAACCTAACTATCCGGAACTTGGTAGCAAAAGTTTTTATTCTACCTATGGACCCTGTAATTAATTATGCAGCAAATTAAATTAGCTACTTCATAAATTAATATATATGTTCCATATATACATTTCACTATCAATACATCTCCTTTTTGATCAAAGATGTGTTAATAATATATGTGACGATATGAATACTGTTTACGGATTAATTTTAGCATGGTTACTTCTTTAAAAAGGTATCTACATTCTCTACTCGCCCATTTTTTTGCATATATCTTGTCAAAAAAGAGGTGGTAATAGTGTTTATAGCGGCCATTAGTTATTAGCCATTAGTAATTAGGCCATAAAGCAAATGATAATATTTTAGAGAACATTCGTTCAAATTATCGTCGCCGGACCATCCTCTCGTTCATACTCGTCCATTCCCACGATGGAGCAGATGCAAAGAGATAGGTTTTCATTATTTTTTCACATAATCCGGTTTGTAACTATAAAGTTGAATCCCACGTCCTTCTTCCATCACGTAGTCGTGGCTCTCCGGGGTATCCGATACTTGTAAACCCCAACTGACTTCGCAGACGAATAATACGATGAAATTTCATCGATTCCGACTGCACGAGCCATCCAGATAAACTCGATTGAATTTGAGCTCAATAGAAAGAGTTAGAAAGTTTATGAGACTTGCGTATCAAGATATTGCCACCCCTAAGTACCATGCACTAAGGAGAGATTTAACATGCTCTAAGGAGAGAAATTAATTAATCCTGGAAAGGAGGAGAAAGCTATCAGGCACAATAAAATGTGGTATAGCGACATAGAATGAGGGAAGATTCGAGCAAGCATTTGTTTCGTGTGGTTTAAATGAGTCTACAACACTCATTGCGTCGTGGTTTCCTGTGGAGATAAACTCATCCGTTCTCCTGTGTAGTAACCTTCGGTTTATTTATTGTTCCTAAATTTCAGACCCTAATCCAGTTAAGATCCCTGCGATAAAGCATTTTCACTTTTAACTTGGCGCTTCATAATGCAGCAGGAAAGGTATTCCTAAAGATAATATCTTGGAAATATCGGCATTTAAGCCTTTCAGAAAATTTTCCAGAAGTCGTGTGAAGTTGGTGATTAGCATGTTTAAATAGGTGATAACGTTCATTGTATGGTAGGTTCTTGGGCTAAAAGTTCCTGCTACCACACAATTACTTGACGTAAAGTAATTTAATTGTTTTATAGTTTAAAAACATTCCTACGCTTGTATGAAGTTGGTCTCATTAGTCGGCTATATGTGATTCTAATCTTATTCTCAAATGTATAAAAAGTGAAGACATCAAGTTATTGGTAATTTCACTTTCGAATCCTAGTGCTGTACAATCGCCCATATCATTGCCTTGTTTTCTTGGATATCCTTTATTCAATGACAGCCTGTTCTCTTACATTGCATGTCCCGAATGCAATGTGGTACACACGTGTGATGGAGTGTGTTTCACAGTATTTTCAAATTTAACATAAATTATTCGTGGAGAGAATGCTATCCTATATGATCAATATTTACCTCTGTGCATAAATGTAGAGCTGTTAGGAATGCAGTATATTTTGCGTTTGTCCCATAAAAGTCATTCCAGTTGAAAACCAGGTAGGATTGTGTAGTGATACAATTCTTGTGTTACTTCCTCATAAGGTAATAAATTATCTTGGAGGGTGTAAAAATATTAGTACTACTGTTTTATCTTTGGATTATCTCATTCACATTTAAATCGGGACTAGATTCATGCACACGAAATGAGTAGATATTGTCAAAAGAATGGATATTAGGACATTTTCTTTGTCACATATCCATTCAAGTTAAATATTTTTATTTGTATCCACCACAGCTTTCAACCTGAATATCTCTTTGATGATTGTCTGTTCATAAAATCAATAAAAGAGAGACATGAAAGGTGAAGGATAAAATAAAAACGTTCCAGTCACAGCTAACGGCGTACCGCCTTCCCTTTCAACTGTGGTCCTAGTTAACAGCTTCGAGACCGAAGTCGTCAAGCTCAGGTCACGGAAATGTCATGCACACAAGAATAGAGCGTGCAAAGGAAGCAGGAGATGGAGGAAACCCTTATTTCCAGTCTGCTGACGCGCCGAGGAAAGCGTGTCGCCTTGAGCTCAAAAACCGCTCGGTTTAAAGCCCTCTCAAAGTGCCACGAAAATGAGAGGAATCTCGTGCGGAGTACGAAATAGAGACGGAAGCTGGAATGGTACATTGAGAAAATCGAAATCGCTGAGATAGTGTGAGCATTTTTTTATGTAGCGGGTTTTCACTTGAAATCAATGGGTAAGAAATGATTGAGAAAGCGGCCACTCTCCATGGCACCGATGGTCGAGAAGTAAACATTAGTCCTGAAGATGTGGAATGCCATCCGACTTAACTTCGTATTAAGCGCCCGAGGACTTTCTCTGCTAGCGGTAATGACTGGGGGCATCCCAAATGAGAGTATCTTACTAGGAGTGGAATTCAAAGCAGGGGAGAATACGGTGAAAGCTAACCCTAGCACTGCCGTGCAGTGGGGTTAAATTTTCAGAGCTATTAATCTGGAATATCTCCGGATAACGTGATTTTTATTTTTGGACGAAATGAATATTACGGCTGTAAACTGTCATCAAGAATGATGCATGAAATCCTGCTTTACGTGCTCAGAATCTGCACGAGCTCTGCCACTTTCCCATGCATTTTTCTGAAGACCTATTTAAACGAAAGGATGCATATTAAGTTGTACTCTATAGATTTGATGATTGATTTAAGTTTCTTGAAGAATTTATTGCATATTTGTTAGATGGTATTTTTAACGGTGATAACTGTGAAAGGTAACCCACTAACCACGACCAATACCTCCATTTTAACAGCTGTCATCCTTCTCACACAAAACGCTCAATCCCTTATTCCCTTTCTATCCGCGGCCACCGGATCTGCAGCAATGCCCCCTCTCTAAAAGAATATATCGAAACTCTCCATCACTCCCTCAGAGAACGAGAGTACCCAGAGAAGTTGCTTTTAAATAAAATCCTGTCTCCTACTGCAAAATATACCCCTCGGACCAAGACCCACCAACCTGACCAACTTAACCTTGTCACCACATTCTTCCCTGGTGCACACAGGATCAAAAACATATTGAAAGACCTGTATCCAATCTTAAAAAACAATACCTCTACTTCCCTCCTCCTACCTTCATGTCCCAAAGTTTCCTATAAGCGTCCCTCAAATCTTCGGGACATTTTAAAATCCACTAGACCCTCCCTGCAACCCACCGCCCCCCCTCCGCCACTTTCCTCAACATGCGGACGCCCGAGGTGCAAATGCTGCTCTCTCCTCCGCCCCTCCGCCACCCCCTCCCTCAAAAGATCTTCCTCTACGGCCAATTGTACCACCAGCAACATCATCTACCGCCTTTCCTGCAATTTCTGCCCTGCCTTCTATGTGGGAAAATGTACCACCCCCCTCAATATCCGTATGAACAATCACCGCCATGCCACCAAAACTCCACCTTTTCTTGATCCCATTCCCAAACATACCGCCTCCCACTCTCAAAATTTTGACGATTGTTTCTCCCTAGAGATCATAGAAGCCCTTCCTCAATCCGCCGGTAATGTTGACGTGAAAATTCGTGAATACGCCCATATTTGGGTGACAAGAGCATTCGAAAAGCCCGGGCTAAACCTAGCCCATTGAATTAAAAGCCCAATAGCCACCTCTCTCTCCCCACCACTATCCATTCGCACTTACCCCCCCTTTCCTTCCTCTCTGCCCTTTCCTTCCCAAGGGAACAGAGCGGACTCATCATTCCTCTACCGCTGACGAAGGCGTCCTGACGCCGAAACGTACAAGTTTTATTTTGTGAGTGTCCTTTTTGCGTGTTTCTGTGTTTGTTTAGTGTATCACTGTTTTATTTATGCATGTGCATCGTCGCCGAGAGCGATTTTCTACCAAGACATTATATATATATATATATATATATATATATATATATATATATATACAGTGATACACTAAACAAACACAGAAACACGCAAAAAGGACACTCACAAAATAAAACTTGTACGTTTCGGCGTCAGGACGCCTTCGTCAGCGGTAGAGGAATGTCTTCGGGACATTTTAAAATCCACTAGACCCTCCCTGCAACCCACCGCCCCCCCTCCGCCACTTTCCTCAACATGCGGACGCCCGAGGTGCAAATGCTGCTCTCTCCTCCGCCCCTCCGCCACCCCCTCCCTCAAAAGATCTTCCTCTACGGCCAATTGTACCACCAGCAACATCATCTACCGCCTTTCCTGCAATTTCTGCCCTGCCTTCTATGTGGGAAAATGTACCACCCCCCTCAATATCCGTATGAACAATCACCGCCATGCCACCAAAACTCCACCTTTTCTTGATCCCATTCCCAAACATACCGCCTCCCACTCTCAAAATTTTGACGATTGTTTCTCCCTAGAGATCATAGAAGCCCTTCCTCAATCCGCCGGTAATGTTGACGTGAAAATTCGTGAATACGCCCATATTTGGGTGACAAGAGCATTCGAAAAGCCCGGGCTAAACCTAGCCCATTGAATTAAAAGCCCAATAGCCACCCCTCTCTCCCCACCACTATCCATTCGCACTTACCCCCCCTTTCCTTCCTCTCTGCCCTTTCCTTCCCAAGGGAACAGAGCGGACTCATCATTCCTCTACCGCTGACGAAGGCGTCCTGACGCCGAAACGTACAAGTTTTATTTTGTGAGTGTCCTTTTTGCGTGTTTCTGTGTTTGTTTAGTGTATCACTGTTTTATTTATGCATGTGCATCGTCGCCGAGAGCGATTTTCTACCAAGACATTATATATATATATATATATATATAGGGTGATTCAAAAAGAATACCACAACTTCGAAAATCTGTATTTAATCAAAGAAACATGATGGAACCTTGGGTAATTAATCAATTTGAAGAGATTTGAAGAGTACTTAACAATTTTTTTTAAAATAGTACTAACAAAGTTTTTTCAGTAGAAAACAAGTTCATAGATGTTCAACATGACCCTCTCCAGACACTCGAGTTACATCAACTCGATACTCGAACTCGTTCCACACTCTCTGTAGCATCTCCGGCGTAACAGTTTGGATAGCTGCAGTTATTCCTTCATTTAGTTCCTCAATGTTAGCTAGTAGACGTGGTCGAAACACCATGTCTTTAACATACCCCATAGAAAAAAATCACAGGGGGTGAGGTCAGGGCTTCTTGGAGGCCAGTGATGAAGTGCTCTGTCACGAGTTGCCTGGTGGCCGATCCATCGCTGTGGGTAGCTTTTGTTCAAATAGGCACGGACAGATAAGTGCCAATGGGGTGGTGCCCCATCCTGCTGGAATATGAGTTGACGTGTTTCTTCTTCAAGTTGAGGGAACAGCCAATTCTGCAACATTTCCAGATAGGTTTGCCCAGTTACAGTTGCACCCTCGAACAAAAAATGACCCAAAACTTTATTGGCTAAAATGGCACAGAAAACGTTCACCTTAGGTGAATTACGATCATGCTGGTTTGTTTCCCGCGGATTCGCAGTGCCCCATATACTGACATTGTGCCGATTGACTTTCCCGTTTGTATGAAATGTAGCTTCATCGCTAAACACTAGCTTCGAAATGAACGAGTCATCTGTTTCCACTTGTGTACTCGATAACACAAAAAGCTTTTTGTTGTGCAGTCACCATCTTTGCATTAACAACAGAAATTGTTGATATGTGGCCAACAGCGCTCCTAGAGACAAAATGAGCAACTTTAGAGCCTCCTTAAATCGACGATAGAAAGCGCTTAGCTCTCCTGATCTTCTTTGCAGAGTTCTCAATTTTCAAATTTGTGGTATTCTTTTTGAATCACCCTGTATATATTCTTTTCAAGTTTTCGTCAATTGGCCACAAATATATAAATTAAAACTTACAGGAGGTAGGAGAAAGAGTTAAAGATAAAGAATTCGTTCTTACGGGAACGTTTCGGACCGGTTGGTCCTTCGTCAGCTTTAGAAGAAGAAGCTTCTAAAGCTTACGAATAGAACACGCATGCTAAGTTTGACGCAAATCTGTTCTTTAAAAAACCTTAAATAAGTTGTAGCATGTAATAAATTATGGGCGGAATAGAGCGCTTGGGAGGCTGTGCTTATTTTTGGCGCTGTTTTTAAAATATTGTAATTTATATAAATATCTAAAATGGAATAACCATCCCGAAAAGTATGTTTTCAGATTTGTCGTTTAATTGGTTAAGATCGAATTAGAATTCCGTTTTTATTCTTATCGTTAAAACCTAATGGTATTTCATGCCGCTACAACGAAATTCCATATTGATTTTCTTCTTTAAGGTATTATTTAAAAACAGCATCCCAAGTTACGGTAATCCCTATCGCGTCACAAAATGTAGCTGTTACACAAATAGGAAGTCAATTTCAAAGAATAACCTACTTCCCCTATTCCTGTTTGAGAGTACTTTAAATAAAGTGTCTTGCATAAGATTTTAGCGTTGCATAGCGTTGTTTTTATAAAGCCTGACGTGCATTAGTATGTTGCTAAAAATGAGAACAATAGAAAATGCGAATTCAAATCTTCTTGAAATGATTCACTCTTTTGGTTCATGAAAGCGGATATAGATATTCTCTAGAGGATGAACCATTAAGAAGGAAACATTACTTTGATACTATCTAGCAGTGTCAAAAGATTCCAAAATGGAAGCCAAAAGTTTGTACGCTGAATATGAGAAACAACGGAAGCGAAATCATTTTCCAAGAATTCTTAAAAAGAAATAAAAATAATGTCGAAATGCTGCCAACCTGAGTTCACTTCAACTTTTCAACTAAATGAGAATATTTTTTTGCGTAATTTATTTGGATTCCCAAAAGGAAGTTTCCCCTTTAGCCTCTCTATCTTGCCCGCGCATGCATTTTTCAAAGGAAAGCAGACGCAGAAAAGTTCTGGCCAAGAATGAACTTTATTGTCCATCCTGCAGTAGTTTCGCGTGCATGTTGATGTCGAAGTAGTAGGCACGATCAAACTCGTATTTTAAGTCGGGAATCTTTTTCTCGGTTTCATTGCTCTATAGTGTGATAATGTTGACATTTATTCTTTCTAAAATAGTGATGAAGGCTACTCTCTGTGAATGGATGTTTAAGTTTAAGAACTAAAAAATAGTGAAAAAACACTTTTAAAAATCTTAATTTAGGAGATACTCGGTGATCTTCTACTCCTTGAAAGTGCATTCCATGATATGTGCGCGTAATAATTGAGTTTTTCGGATTACAATGAATTTGAAATTTAATGGCTTAACCTAGCATTAATATATTTTTTTGAATCTATTATGATGAATTCCTTGAATCATCAGTATTTCCATATTTTAATTTTGATCATCAGAATGTAGGTGTTAGCAGTATTTTTACTTATAACTCCGGCATCACTTCCTTTTATGGTGACTTTTTATCTTAATATGTACACATATGATTCGTTTTCACAATAAAATTGAATCTCTGTCAACATTTTAAACTTCTTTCTACGTTGACGGAGGCTAATATTTTATTAGCACCAAGGGAATACTTAATCACTCATTTTTCATACAGAGGAACAAAATTTGCAATACATCTCTCGCACTCGTAGGATGATGCCTTAAATATCGCTTACTTTTGAAGAAATGAGACGCTACGTGTGTAGTTGAATGAACCAAAAAATATTCTCCTAAAATTCATTCTTGCGAGCATTGTGTTCACAATTTTTAAAACCATTTTCGCATATTTTAGAACTTCAGTGTCTGATGAAATAAGTTAAATGCTGACAGCAATAGGAATTTTACTTTAATACCTTAAAAACTCAACTCAACTTTTTGAAAAACCTCGACTGGCAATTATGCTCAACATTGGTAGAAAGGGAAATCTTTTTTTTTTACATATCCAAGCTGGACATTCTTGGTATTTTGGAAGCCTTAGAAAATATATTACGCATCATTAATACTAAAAAAATAAACTAGGTTTCATTTTGTAACTGACCTAGGACACATATGTTAATGTAATTTTTATATTATTTACGGCTAGTAGGTTTTTACTCTAATGCCTATATCAACATAGTTCCTTTTAGACTGCATCCATTTGTGCTAAGGCCATCTGCATATATGCCTCTCGCCTGAGGCTGTCATGAACTTGTTTTTAAGTTTTTATCTTATGAAAACTTCGAAGCATTGAGTTGGGCGCCGACGTTCATGGCTGTCTGTCCTTGTAGATCTGGAGGTTATGACAAGGGTAACGAGAGGAGACGTGAAAACCTCAGCCTTGAAAAATGTAGGAGGCTGCAATCAGCAGTACCTATATATTTGATAATTACGCGGATTTACCAGGTAAAACGACTAACTTATGCCAAAATTGGTGGGTTACAGATATCTGGGGAGCTTAAATCGTCATTGCTTTCTGTCTCACCCCTTTAGTTTTGCGTCTTGGCCCTGGGGCGTATAAAAAAGAACTCTGCCGTGGTTTTATCGTGTTGTCATAATACATATACTCAAGGCACCCTCCTACTTCTTTTCCAGGATCCTTCTCGTCGAATGGATCTCATGTCAACACGTTTTATATCGGAAAATGTTTGAGTGCCCTCACGTCGCCGGAGTCCCACCGAACTTTTGCTCTCCGACCCCTTATTCCTACAACCAATGTAATTTCGCTGCCTTCTCTTTTCCGCGAACTTTTTTTTACGAACGAATTTTATCATCTCCGGCAAATTCCTAATTCCAGACCATGAATTACTTATTGCACACAAAACGACGGTTTAAGTCTAATTCGGCCTGACTTCCTTGGGATTCCCCACCCTTTTAAAGGAGACGTTCTTACAGATTTTGCTACCTGCCATTTTTCAGAATATATTTGTTCGTCATATTTTTTTACATTTTTTTCATAAATTTTTTTTCATGGTAATTTATACTGGAATTCATTTTCGTTCGTACTTTTACTTTTTATTTTGACTAGTACGTTGGCGCAGTTGCCATTTAACCGTCAAATATTCTGATTATGATGAGACATTACGGTCGAAGGTGAAATTCAAAATACGTAGTAAGTACACTACGGTACAAAGCCAGTTGGGTCATTCGTCGTTTCAAACAAGTGTGATGATGTTACATGGTGGTGTGATACACTTTATGAGACCCGAAGAAATGTAATTTTTAATAACTGGTTAAAAAGATTTCCTGTTGAAGGAGCAGGTCACTTCTATGGGCACTATCTGAAATAAAGTAAGATTTAACTCCTTTTAGCATTAACTTCTGTAAGGAACATTGTTCCATATAGTTCAATATTTGGTTTCCGAAAGGTGTAAAGGTGTGTACTATAGTCTCCTTTATCTTAAAAATAAAGAAATGTGCATCCATTGATGAAGATACACTGCAAAGTAAAAAATAGGATATTATAATCTTTTACAATTCCACAAAAACGAGGGGTAGATACTGTGGATAAGATGTGCAGTGAATATATCTAGAAAAATACAAATCTTTGGCCATTGGCAATATTTTTTGCTGTTTTGAAAGTTGCCGCGTAAAATTCCCTAGCCATGTATAAAACAAATTCAAATTCCGATATTTCTTGAAAGGAACACTTGAAGTGTATATCATAGGGACTATTCAATCCCCATTTCAAAGGAAAGAGCACGGCAGAGATATTTGCCAAAGTTCATCATAGAGCCTGCCGGACTATTATCTTGACACGACTCCCCAGAATTTAACACTTTCAGGACCGCCCTGAATATGGATACCTATCCCCAGGGGCCAAAAAAAAAGAAAAAAATTAATACGGCATTTAAACACACTTCAGGACGCACACGCTGCGTCCGCGGTTCCTGGCGGGCGCACGCCAGGACGCAGCGTGTGCGTCCTCGGACCTGAACGTGTTAAAGACCCCTAAGTGAAACAAAGGGTGTCCGCATCAATTACAAAGGCGGGAAGGCACAATAATATTGTCAGACATGTAATTTATCAATGTATTTGCAACATGCAGCCATAGATTGTCACGTATGTTATGACTGAAATGAGTAATTATTGGAAGTTATTAAAAGTATGAGTGTTTGTATCAAGATTTACAAGGAGTATTCTGATTATATGTGATCTGATGATATATATCTTCCTTGGGCAAATAAATTTGTAAGAAACCTTAGAATGTCATCATATATCAAGGCTGCAGCCTGTTTATTAAAATCGGGTTATGGTTTATCATTTGAGTAAAATCATTTGTCGGTTATACCGCAGTCAATGAAACTTTTTCATTGTAATGGGAAAATATTTTTATAATTGCTCATGGGGCTAATAGCATTAAAAATGAGGTCTCAAGTTATTTTTGAGAGTGTAAAGCGAAAACGATCAAATATTGTAGAGAACATAGGTATCAATTTTAAATTTTAGGTCTGTGAGGCCCAAAGTGTGTAACCGTGTCCTAAAAGGTCACGTGTCGATAGTAGGTTTAGGCGCTATGCTATCATATTTTTCCACCAAAAACTCATTCTCCTTCTGTGTACAATGCAGAACCCTTATGACTTTAGTTTTTAAATATTTTAGTCTACGTGGATGTAATTATTAATTTTCAAAATTGTGCAAAATCGCTCTTTTCACTTCTCTTACCCCAATGATTTTTATTGGTTTTCACTATTAATTTCTAGGGAATGACCAATGAGCCTGGATATTAGCGGGTAAGTATCTAATGTCGTAGAGTACATTCATTAGACGTTTTCATTGCGGCTGACTGTAAAAGTGTGAGTGTGGGAATGAAAACCTTCGATATTCTCCATTGTTTAGGTACTCCATAGGGAATCGTAATGTATCATTGTCGAAATAACTAGTTTCCATCAATAGAAGTCCATTTTAATGCTTGGTGTGATAAATGATGGTGCCCATGTAAACCTTTAAATTGGCCTTCCTGCTGCATCGTAAATCAATAATTGCTTAAAAATTGGTGTCCATTTGTGCACTCCTTGAATACCCTTCAAATTATCGTATTTGAACGATAACCTGTTCGGCATATTTCCTCTGGATGCATAAAATCAAAATCAATTGTTCTGGCTGCCTAACTGCTGAAACCATTTAAAAGTAGATCCTATATAGGCCCATTCTTCTCGATGTGTGGATGTGATCCTTACGTGCTTCATATGTTTTGACATTGCATACATATTTATTTTCTTAGCCGATAACTTTTTCTCATATAAGGTCATATTATTGCACTTATAAAATAAATATTGCTTTTTATGTATCGAGACATCAGATTTCGGAGAGGTGGGAATTTTCACCTTCTCGGTATTGCAGAAACAGGATCAAGAAACTGAGGTATTGCGGGGCATTCAATGCGCTTACAAACTATTGAAGTAACTTACAAACACACTGGCGGAAACTAAAGTGTAAGACCTCTTATGTGTCAATAATCCTAAAAAATTAAAAGCGCCTATATCTTACAAGGTATACGGAATCACGAAGAGATTTATACTTCTAAACACCAACAGTAGAGAGTAAGTAATACCGTTACGAAAAGTTCCTGAAGATTCGGAGAGACAATGTTTCATAAATTATTAAAGAGAAAAAAAAGTTTAATTCTCAGAATATGTTGCTACTGTCAAAGAAAGAAGTAGATATTTCTTGGAAATTCTACGAATAGAAATCCATGAATATATTATGAGAAAACTAAAACTTTAGAGCAAAGAACTTCGCTTGTAGAGCATCGAAGTAAGATTGCATCTCAGGAGGCAGAGGAATACACTCAATATTCATAAAAACACCACCAAATATGGCAACAAAACGACCACATTCAATGCTTGGAATAACTTCATTACTCAACGCTCAAAAATATATTCGTACTTTTCTTCGAAACTTTAAGATAAGAGTGCTAAGTGAATGATGAAAATCGTGTGTTAATAATTTTGGTCTTATGCAAGAGAAAATCGGAGTAAGAGTTCAACTGTTGGTTCTTCGAAGGACAAAAATGGCGAAGAATGTCACTAGCAATATTGGCATAACCAAAAAATTAAATTTTTTTCTTTAGAAGCGCATGCGCATAGGACGGCATCATGAATGATGCAGGCATCTATGTCATTAGTGAGCCGATGTGAGGCACATTTGTACAGTGCGATGTGGTTATTAAATAATAACTTCCGATTAAATGTTACAAGTCCCCATACCCGGAGTGAATACCTATACGCTTGTCCAAGTGGTTAACCCCAATCATCGCACCATTTCCATAAATTATATTTAACAATTCATTATCCTGGCGTAAAGTACCACTAGACCGGATATCACCAATGCCACTCCAGTATTAAAAAAATGAACAATAATATCCCTGGAAACTACTGGCCTAAATCGTCAACATCAATATAATTCTCGAGCGCTCAATTGTTAGTAATACCATGACCATTAGGGTGGAACGAAAAAACCCAACTTTCCAAATAAACCGGGTATATCTCAAAAGTTTTTTTTTATTAACAGTGTTTCTGTTGGTACCCGGCCTTTCTACAATTTAGAGAAATTTATTTGAAAAAATAGTGACCATTTGTTTTTTTTCGCAAAAATTCAAAACATAGGGCAGATGCAAGACTAAAGATATTATTTCTAAAACGAAATAATTCCCGTAATTCTCTCCACACTATAAAGACACATTTATAGACATACCCGGTTGTTATGGGACATAATAATATTTTTTAATCCCACCCTAAAGACAATACTGGATAATCGAAACTTTTTCCTCGGCAGTTAGCACGGTTTTCGGAAGAGTTGATCTTGCAGCTGAAACTCTTCCTTCTTGATATTAATTAGTTGAAGGGAAAACGCAAGTTGACGCAAAATATCAATCAAAGGCTAAAAAGGCTGGAATAGCTAAACACTTGAATGAAGAACACCACTGGTGCAATTTCGATCCAAAAATTTTACATGTACTTAACAAGGGGCAGAAACTTGATTTTTTCGAGCAGTATGAAATTGTGAATTGCCACACTGATTTTAAATTATGTAATGATCATATGTTCCCATTCCACTCGCCTCTCCTGCACATCACCCTACCTCCCACCCATCGCCCGTTGACGTCATCCCTCACTCCCATGACCTTACCTAAACCCTCAAATGAATCCACCCCCCAAAACCCCCTCCCACCCCAAATCCAGTAACCCCTCCCCCCCTGAAAACTCTACCCCATCCCTCTCCCATTGAAACATGTATATATAGGCTGCCACCCACAGCTGTATACCTTGAAAATGGCACTACGTGCTGAAACCATGGTCGGTTAATTAAAAAAGTGTGGAAATAGACTTGTAAATTCATTATGTTTAACATGCCTATCCTTTCTCCCTTCTTTTCCCTATTCCCTCTCCTTCCATGGCTGGTGTCCTAATACCCCCCTGCCACACGCCTCTGTGGTGGTACGTGAGGTATACTTTAGATACAGACTTAAAGCTTAAGAAGCCCACGGTTGAAAGTGGATGTAGAATTGTAGGGGCGCGTTAATGTTACGTAATTTTAGAGACTAAGGAATTCCCATGCTAAAAATGTTCTATTTGATTAGTAAACGTGTACTATGGTGGTAAGTTTTATGTGCATGTCTTTTTTCTATGTGATCAGCCATTCTATAACGCCGGCTCAAGATGTACGTTTATCTGAGTGAAACAGCCGTTCTTCAGGCGTCACTTACGTTGCTTTAGTACTCCTGTGAAAGCAATATTTCTAGCCACTTAACCGAAAAAAACGGAATAAACCCGGGAATCAGAAACTAACGGGAAAAACCCCGAAATTCCGTTGGTTTTTCAGGACAATTGTTGACTCGTAAGTTTAATGGAACTATAGCCATGTTAATAAATTATTCATTGAGTTATTTTCTAATTTCTGTTTGCAAATATACGCAAAGGTGCTGCTATAATTATTATGTTTTATGCATAATTATTTTTACCGCATAAAAAATTAATTGCTGGAAAAAATAGAACGTTTCATTCAGGTTCTGAAGAGGAAAAACCGAGTCGAGCAAACCACATTCCTTTCTCTTTCTCACGAAGTAAATGCATTTTAAATGTGTTCAATTTGAAGATGCCGTTGAAATTCAACGGGTAGTTTAGATTGAGTGATATTTTAGGAATGTAGATGGGTGTATAGAAGCATAAATCGCTTCACGTGTGACGTAAAAACGTTTTACCTATATATTTGTCATAAATAGTATAATTTTTCAAACATAAAAACCAAGACCAACATTTTAACCAAGAATAAAAATATTTTTCAGTACTACGAAAACTCTAATGCATATGCGTATCGATAGTTTCAGTGTCAATCTTAAATGGCTCGGCACTCCCTTTTAGCATCCTTAGAATTCTTCGAAAGTTCCTTTACAGGAATATGTAAGAAATTTTATTTTGTAAAACGTGCTTTTCTATATTCCACAATCTTTTCATTATTATCCCACCCACGATTTTAGCTTCTTGGTGTCTCTGCCAATGATAGAATTATACGACATAGTTTTCTTCAAGGTGATAGGCTATAGTTACTGGTGGAGTACTCTTGACAACGATAATGAAACCAAGACGTTGGAATCGCAATCGGGATAAAACATTGACGTTATTCACAGCTGTTTAGTTGATATCTCCAAAGTTTGATAAAATATATGAAGACTGCTTTTTTAATATTTTACGATGTATTTGTTCCTATTGCTTCCATACTTAAACCTTTAAGATCCAAAACGTTTTTTTAAAGTTGACATTGAAATGTACGTATCGAGCTCATTTCACTGTGAAAGCTCATTTAGATTATTTATCGCACGTTTACTGGATACCGAAACTGGATAGTTATTTCCGTTTATAGTTTAATTTTACTCCAATACGTAATCTCATTGATAAATGAATTTTTAATAATTCATATGAACCATTCTTTTATTGTAATTTTAAAACGTTTTATTGTATAGCTGACGAAGTACAGGGCTTAAAAAAAACAAAATAGTCACAATATGATGAGATCATAGGGATAGGGAAAACAGATCGGAAAAACGTACGACCAAGCATGATAATGCTTGACAGAAATTGTGTGGCCTACTAAACAGTGACCACCTGAACCTACTACGAGGGTCGGAAAAAATGACGGAAGAACTTTGGATTCCAGGATCTCTGAAGTCTCTGAGAAGTCGTCTTTCCAAACTTCCGAAGAATTGAAGAAGTTGACTCTGTGAAAATCTTGTGATATTTTTAACCAGAAGAGTTTCCAGGGATTTTTGATATCATAAATGATGCCATATCTCAATACTAACATCTGCCTTGACCCACGCGTATAACAGCAAAATCACAAGTAGCAAGAAATTTTAGTGCCCCGTCAAATGTCCAACTTTCCTTCCTTGAAATGAAGTAAAGTCTGGTGATGGGCATTGATAATGATTCCAAGGTGCCATTAAAAATTACAAACAAAAAATCTTTTGGATACTCCGTTACCTCCAGAATTCATATTACCGTAGAAATACGGAGGGACGCTATTGTCGCTATAAATGTTTGTCACTGAACACCCTCCTCACACGCTTGCGATCGGTAGTTATAACAATAGGAACATTATGGTATATGGACTTTAATTTACTTCTGTCTAAAATAAAAATAATAAGATACTAAACGCGTGGAATAGGTTTTCTGTCGTTAAGTATATGCCACTATGTTGATGTTCTAATGAACGAAATAAACGCGTTGTTTACGAATCAATGTTATTCATCATCCTATTACTATCTGACGTAAATGTTAAAAGTTCGGCTCGAACCCGTGTTCCTCTCCTGAGATATTCTTCGGCTCCTCTTTATCATCCGATGAGTTTTACTATCATGCCAAATATGGATTACGTAGATAATAGGCGACGAAGTTGACTCACCCACAACGAAAGTGACATACAACTATATTATATAAGAAAATAGTTGGTGATGAGTAACAGAAACTTATGAATTTCTAATACGTTTATAATAAGAATGAAGGATTAGAGTTGACTTCCGTGAAATATTTTATTATATTAGTCTCGTTTTTCTTTAATTTGAAATTGGACCATTTTTGCATATGAATAGATTAATTTCGCGAAATAAATACGTTTTTCCGTGAAATTCTACAGCTTATTTGAATAAATGACTCGTCGTTTAATTATTTTAATCAGATCTTTTTTTAAAACATGTAATGTTTTACTGTCCAAAATTAATTTTTGCAAACTTCTTAAAACCTGTAGTTAAAGGCTGGTTAAGGCTTTGTGGAAATTCGACATCGTGATATGTCGTAAGTGATGCTGGTGTAGTAACTGATGTATTTAACTCTGACAGCGGAAGTGGAGGAGTGATTCTGCCACCGAAGTGCTTTATTTATCAAGTGTTTTGTATCCTCATCTCTTCATCGGTTGTCATTTAAATGGATACCGAATTCACTAATTATATTTTGCTTGATGCGTGTGCAGGTGATTTTTTACGTTACTTTTGTGCATACAAAATTATTATTAGTGGCCAGAACTATGGTTCTATAAGCAATTTAGTGTAAATTAGTGCGAAACTCTTGCTTTTGTTGTCATGATGATTTTTAGCTTTAAGAAATATTTTTTGCTAATTCATTTTCATGTGTCTTTCCGGTTGTGGACTGTGAATTGAGGAGGGCTACTTTGCAGAATCTGCCAGATTTGGCCTACAGGATTTTCAGGGTTAAAAACGGTGGTTAAAATACGAAAACTATGTTATTATAACACATCTACTTTGAGCATTAAAGGAAAGTGGATTTGGCTTTCATTATGAAATACTTGAGTTGCAGCATATTATCTTTTCTCCTATTGGGCAACTCTTAAGCATAACCTCGCTTGCTAGCAAAATTGTTTGCAAGGTTGAATACCTCCCTTGACGGTATTTCATAAATGCATTCATTTCATTCCGGTTTATGGTAATCTCTGATAAAAAGGGGTGATTGTTGCTCTGGACGTCGGTTATACTTATGGTTTCTACCTTTTTGACGCCAATGAACGTGTGTTTATCTGCTATCGTAAAACACCCTACCGTATATGCTACATTATTTTAGTCTTTGTCATTTTTGTACGTATATTACTGTTCACTTTCGTAATTCTTTAGTTGAATTGTCTGACATTGAAAAAAATATATGTATAACATATATTCTTTATTTAACCACATATATAGGGATGTCATGGACCCATATTCTATTCCTATGAGTAATAATAAATCCCCACTTTATGATATTTAAAATTTAGTTGCGTGATGTTTTCTATTAGCTGATTCTTCATTTCAACATCTCAGATAGTATTCAAAGAGCATGCCTATCTTCGTAGAGCTTCCCTTCTTTCCTTTTCCTGTAATATCAATTCCTCCCATACATCGTTGCACAATCCTTCTGGAATTTTAGTATCGCACGAATTTTAACGCAAGAGTAGCCTTGGTTCCCTGTATATATTTAGGGGAATGGACGTGAGGAGCACGGAGAAAGCAAGGAAAAAGAGTCAACAGACTAGGGTGCATTTTGAAGGCGGATGGAGATGTAAGGGAGATGGACAGGCAGATTAGTTCCTGAGAATAGCTGGGAAGTCAAAGGAAAGGTAATAGTGGAAAGGATTTATAAGTTATAAGGAGGGTTTATAAGCTAGGGAAGTATAAGTACTTATACTCTGGAGGAGGAACAAAGAAGAAAATGCAAAAGGGTTTTAAGGTAAGAAGAGTTAGTAAACCCATGAGGAAACTGGTCGGTGGACGAAAGTTCGCGAGAGAGATGGAATAGGTTTTGCGGAATAAAAAGAGTAAAATTTAAGAAAAGGAGAATCGTAATAAAGAAGTGGCTGGCATGCTGTTAGAAATAAAAGAAGGTAGGCGGGCGAGTTGCCGGAAAATGGGTTTGTGGCATGTGAGAATCGAGAGAGAATAACGGGGGTCCCAGGGTAGTTTGCTAAAGGATAGCAGAAAAGGCTAGGAAAGGCTTTCAACGAGCAGGATTTGGGATGGAGCGAGTGGGGATAAGAGGGGAACCCGGAACAGTGGGGTTCTCCGCGTCATGCCGCTGAGGGATGATTGTGGAATGAGGCAATGGACTTAAATGCGAGGCTGAAACGGTATGGGCTTTCTGCGCCTCAGAACTGGAGGCGTTATGGCCTGAGGACAGAATAAAATTTTAAAGTTTTTATCATAACTGTTTTATGACGTAGTTCGGTGGTAATTTTCCTCAAAAGACCAGTAACATGACTACATATTATTCGCGTCATGTGTTCCAATGCTACCTGGTGACAAATTTTCTAGGCACTGAAATGGCTAATAAAGCATCGCAATTCTACGTCTTAATATCCATGATATGTAGAAAACACCTAGTCCTGTACGAGTATATAAGAATTCTATTTGATACGCATTATACTGATAAATTTTACACATAAATATGGTCAGTTTTAGTCGTGAAATGTTTTCATTTTTTTCATTAATTAGCTCATATTATAGCTGTCAATAGACATAATTAATCAAATCTTTTTAAATTGTGAATTGGAAGTTCTTTAATAAAAAATATTATCCCTAGTACCTAAGTGACGGGAAATAACGGAGATTAATAAAAGTTTTCTAATTTTCTCGCTTTTTTATTACCTCGTAATGCTTTACAAGAAGCTCAAGCGATGGATGTAAAAAGAGCTACGTAAACTGTAATTTCAAGTAAATTCAAGCGTAGATAATCATTATTTTAAGAGGACGTACGAATCTTATTAAAATATGCTTAAAGGCGCCAGTTTCCTTCAGCTTTTCATATATTTCTTGGTAATTCATATGCCACAACCTTCTGATCGTACGATAAAAGAAACAAGCTATTTTTATGGTGCAAGTAATCCATTGTGGGACTATTCAGCAGCGGACAGGAGTGGTTTATCTTGATTGACAGCTGAACCATGCTAACTGCATTATTATGCTGTTGCTGTCCAACAAAAGGTGTCTCTTTTTATGGAACCTACGAACGAATCTGGAGAACGGTGTGGAAGTGGAGCAAGAACTTATGGAAGTACTGTGACAAATTCTCTCCATAAAGTCTCTCTTTTCATCAAATCTATATCTGACGCACTGTGTTAGCATTTTCTTTGAGAATCATTAAGATTCCTTACCGCCGTCGCATCTACAGATTGCTTGGTCAGTGATTGTAACATGTCGTAATAGGGACATGAAATGATTTTTTTGCTTCACCTGAATAAATAAATGCGTAATATGCTAGCGGTTGTCGAGATGTGCTGCTAATCACGCAAGCTGTTATTTTAAATGTCTAAAGGAACGCTGTAAGCATCATATCCCATTATATGTATCTTATAATTTCTCTGGTATCCCTTGGGTTCTGAAACTATAGCTTGTTCTTTCGCGTCGTAAAGAAAAAGGATATCGAGTTCATGAAGTGTAACCCAGACGCGTTAGCATCTCACGTTTGAGAGTTGCTGGAGTCTTTTCTCCGCCCATTATAGAAACCCAAGCTGTTCCTCCCTTATAGAGTTCATCAGCCCGTCATAAAGTACCCCACTGGCCTCCAGCACGGCGTTTCCTCCACTTAGACCCTCCCCCATCATCGCAAGGCTTTGTACATCCGCGAATCTACAATAAAGCCCCCGGAGGGTACACTTCCATTGTCCTTTACAACCGCACACATTCGGATGGCTAATCGACGTCCAAGTCATCCATGAGAGACTCACCATGCCATCCATGGTTCGCATGCTTAGCAATGCCTAACCTCACAATTTTCACCTACCTCATTTTTGATCCTAGATGTTTTACACATTTAATGTTGATTTAGAGTACATATTTATTTCTCCTTTTTTGTATATTAAATTCAAGGATTGGAATAAAGTATTTAACTGTTTTCCAAGTGATGGGTCTAGGTTATATACATTCAGTGAATGAATGGGAACTTTAAACCATAATCCAGGTGTTATTCAGTGAAAAGAGTATTGATAATGAGAATCGATATTATACCTTTTACTTATAGTCTCATCCGTACTTGCTTAATATTTCAACCTGGTATTATTTTATTTATCCCTTTTGTCCTTTCAAAGACTCTTAACCAGGAGATCGGGTTGGTGTGGCGGCAATAGTATTGGCTTCCCATCTACATAGCCTGGGTTTTAATTCCGGTAGTAGTGAGGATTTTTCAGCCGAATCAAAATCCCTGTTTTTTTGCTGCTTGGAGGGTACTTCAAGAGTAGTACTCCATCCGTGGCATGGGGCGTTTAACTGTGTATCCTTCCTTGTGAGAAGGATAATTTCATCGCTGGGTTTTTTCTCACTGCCTTCGATCCCTAAAGATTTCTACCCTCAGCACCCTACCCATAATACCCTTATTGATTCAAATTATCTCAGTTTCGGCAGCCTTCTCAAGTAACAAACGAGCCAAAACAAATTTTCGATTCGAATCCATGATATTATGGTTTCCTGGACCTTTCTTATGGCAATTTGTTCCGTCGTTCCTTTCCATCCCATATGCGCTACGAATCTTTAATTGTCCCTGACCCCTTGCACAGTCTCACTTGTCGCAATTGCAAGCACGAAACAATTTTTAGTGACCCCTCGGTATCAATTTAATTCTCTTTTGTCGTGATGAAGAATTTCGTCCCCAATTTTATTGGTAGATATTTTCGAAAATCCCTACTCCTTGAGTACACTTCTACCGTATGAAGTGATTTATTTACGCCCACGTCACTGCTTCGCTGTGTCCTGAGGGAGAGAGGCTATTTGGTTTCGGTATCACGTAGGTGAACCGATCCACGGCGCATGTAGAGTCCATCGCTCCCGCTCGGTTACGCGTCTCCAATCATCTACCTTCTCCTTTCTTTTCCTTAGCTTGGCCCGTGCAGTCCATCAGAGAAACATTTGATAGCTATTAAGTAATTAAGTAAGAAAGGAGAATTAAGAAAGTAGAAAAGTTGGAAGAAGATCGACGGGATTAGCATACTGGCGTTGACAAAAAAATAGTTTATTTTTATCAAAATTTATCAATTCTAATTTATTGCTTATCGTTAATTTACGGTGTCATTTTTATATATGTCGTTGCGGTTAATATGGTCCACTCTAGTATGCTGTCAATTGTGGCCTCGTAATTTGGCGTAAGATTCAAGAACGTCATAAACTCATCAATAACGAATAGACTATTTCTTCCTAATTTAAGTGCAGTAAGGTGGAAAGCAAAATTGCGTGAGTAAAATTGTAAATATGCTATTAACCAATAAATTAAAATTATTTACACGACCACCTATGTGCATATTTTTACTGAATTCTAAGATATGAAACGGAAAAGTCATTATCGCAAGTAAAAAATGTAATTTTTGAGCTGGCTTTTGAATATTAATGGACCATGTATGTCGATTGTAGTCCATTAATCAGGCAGCGAATTAAAATGCTTCGCGGCGGCGAGATCAGAATCTGTAGGACACTTTCACCTTCGAGAGCCACAGGAATACAATGGATAATCACGTCAGAGAGAAAGAGAAAGTTTGGGTGAGAGGCTGTGGGAAGGAATAAAAATACGAATGAAAGCCCGGTGTAAATCAGACAAAAACTTTTATGAGTTGCGGAACGTGGAAGTGGGGTCCTTGCATCTGCCACCAGAACCTCGTTTAGATTTTTCCTCTCTGTTTCTGAATCCCTTCCTTCTCTTTTCCTCAACGCTCTCATTTTAATAATCTCTCCCACTCTTGCGAAAAACAAAACCCCCTTGTATATTGCGTGCATGAATCGGAAGGTGCTGCCAAAGGTGTTCTTCTAAGGTGTAGTAGTACACAGTAATTTCTAGTTTGAAATTGCGCTTTCATTTTCATTTTAGGCGCTGTTCTTTTGGAATAAAGTGAGAGAGCATGAATAACTTAATCTCAACTATTTTACTAATTCACTCTTTGAAAAAGTACTTTGGTTTTGAATTAGAATTTCTGTAACGTGCTTGAAATAAATTTGCGTCTACTGGATCATTCTTGGTAAGAAAAAATGTTGATCCTACTTCAGGTGGTAAATATAAGATTTCTTGTTTATCCATTCATAAGTGATCATTATTTCGTAACATATATAATTAGAATTTAACTATATATATATATATATATATATATATATATATATATATATATATATATATATATATATATATATATATATATACATACATACATACATGCATAAATAAAACAGTGATACACTAAACAAACACAGAAACACGCAAAAAGGACACTCACAAAAGAAAACTTGTACGTTTCGGCGTCAGGACGCCATCGTCAGCGCTACCGCTGACGATGGCGTCCTGACGCCGAAACGTACAAGTTTTCTTTTGTGAGTGTCCTTTTTGCGTGTTTCTGTGTTTGTTTAGTGTATCACTGTTTTATTTATGCATGTGCATCGTCGCCGAGAGCGATTTTCTACCAAGACATTATATATATATATATATATAAAACTTCACTTTTCAATCAATTCCTACTATAAACCTTGAGAAAGGTGGAGCTACTCTTCACCGAAATATCGGAAGTTTTTATCTGTAAGTGTTCTTTTTTCCGTGTTTATATTTTTTATCGGCCACCCTCTTGGCATACTGTATATATATATATATATATATATATATATATATATATATATATATAGGCTAGCAACAAGGCGTTGAGGTTGGAGAAGGACTTCGGAAGATAATATATACATTGACGATTCGATTATCTTCGCGATTACCTTTCATCCAGGTCTTGATGCTTCACTTAAAAGCCTTCTGAAGTCAGCACACTCCATTCTCTCATCATCCCCCGAAACTTCCTCCCTTATACAAAAACCTTCCGTGCTCTCTTTCCGTCGCCCTCCCAATCTCCAAAATAGTCTGGATCCGCGAGATCCGTCAAACTTCACTTGCAAGTAGTGATGCCAATCTCTCTCTCCAATTGTATCTCACCCTTGCAACAATCCCTGTTGCCTTACATGTCCAATCAACACCTCGTCCCGTTTATTTACTACTGCGGTGACGAATGTCACTTATTAAATCATTATTCGAGGAACCTGCTTTTCGAGTAATGTAATATATCTTATAATCTGCAAGCACTACCAGGCCTTCAACGTTGGCCTCACCAGCACACCTTTTCATTTGCGAGTAAATAATCACAGGAGCAGCGTGATGCTACAGTTGCAGTTGCCTGTAGCCGAGCACGCCAAGTCGCATAACCTCCCTTTCAACAACTGCTATCATATAAAAATAATTTGCGCCCTCCCACTTGACATACCAATAATAGAGCTCAGCCACTGGGAGCTGTCTTATATTTCCATTTTAAAATCAACCTGCCCGCCCCGGACTCAATCTCCGCTAGCTTCCTGCCCTCCCCTTCCCCTTCCATTCCATCCCCTCACACTTCCTACCAACCAATGCCCTTTCCCTAACGACCAACCCCGTACTAAGACATACCCTAAACTCTCAACTCAAGTGTGACATTCGTTAGTAGTGATCTCCTCCTACTGAAGGGTCCTTTGCCCGAAAGCTACCCTAGGCAGTGGACACCGGTGTCGACATGGATCATCTGCCAGTGAGTGTTTACTGATTTACTTACCTATCCTTCCCCAACCTCAACGCCTTGTTGCTAGCTTATACTTTTATATTTATTTCCTTTTCTTTGTATATTTATATTAATAGCCTGGAGAATGGCCGATGTAGTGGCAGAAAACACAAAAAAGGTACACTTACACTTAAAACGTTCTAATATTTCGATGGGCCTTGACCATCTTCCTTAGAGTGGAGACAAAGGGAGAATCGCAAGTTGGTTGACGGTTGGCAAGGAAATGGAGGGAGAGGGGAGGAAAGGAGTTGGAGGGGAAGGAAGGGAGGAAGAGAGAGGGGATAGGGGAATCGGGGGAGGAAGGTGGGAAAATATAATAATACCAGGTTGAAATATTAAGCAAGGACGGATGAGACTATAAGTAGAAGGTATAATATCGATTCTCATTATCAATACTCTTTTCACTGAATAACACCTGGATTATGGTTTAAAGTTCCCATTAATTCACTGAATGTATATAACATAGACCCATCACTTGGAAAACAGCTAAATACTTTATTCCAATCCTTGACTTTAATATACAAAAAAGGAGTAATAAATATGTACTCTAAATCAACATAAAATGTATAAAACATCTACGATCAAAAATGAGGTAGGTGAAAATTGTGAGGGTAGGCTTTGCTAAGCATGCGAACCATGGATGGCATGGTGAGTCTCTCTTGGTGGGAAAAGTAGAAAGTTGTGTGAAAAGAAGAGAGTTGGGGGAGGAGATTTTATTGCGATTTGTCTCTCAATTGGAGCGGAGGACAGGAGGGAGGGAGAGAGGCGAATATACCAACCTTAAATGTGTGATTGAAGGTGGAGTTGTGGGAAAAAACGTATTCATCTACAGGGAAAGGAGAGGAAAGGGAGGGCGGGCTACTGCAATCAGAACGATGTCCATTAAGGCGAATATTAAGGGGCAAAGTTGATTAGTCAATATAGAAGCAGTCGAAGAGTTGACACAGGAGCATATAGACGATATTGTTCGTGACGCAGGAGAGTGAGGAAACAGATGGGATAGTAAATGACAGGAACTTATTCGGCAAAGGCTCGGTGATGAGCATGGGGCAAGTTTTGCAACGTGGGCGATTGCAAGGTGTTGGGAGGGATTTCGTAGGTTTAAAATATTTTGACAGGGATCTGGTAGTTTTAAAAATGGTGGATGGATTATGGGGGCGTTTAAAGGTTAAAAAGGGGCAGTGAGGGAAAATTTTGGAAGTGATAGTTTTCGGAGAGGATTGGGTAGAGATTTCTAATAATCCACCTAATGGAATCCACACCAGGGAAGTCGGTGGTGGTGAGGGAGATGCTGTGATTAGACATTTTTTTGGAGGAGGTTGTTGGGGTTTATTTTTCAAAATTTTTTTGTGAAGGAGAGAGTCCGGGTAACCCCTACGGAGAAGAGATTGGTGGAGGCTCGAGAGCAATTTATCGAGGGAGTCAGGGTTGTTGCCAATTCTGTGGCCGCGGATAGAAAGGTAGTAAGGGAGGGACCGTTTGGTGTGAGCCGGGTGGCAGCTGTTGAAATAGAGATATTGTTGTTTGTTGGTGGGCTGAATGTTTGGCCTGAGAGGGAGATGTTGATATCGAGAAAAGTGATGTTGGAAGCGGAAAAGTTGGAATTGAAAGAGAGGGATGAAGAGGCATTTTGGGATGAGATGAAAGAATTCAGTGAATTGACGTCGTATGGCCACAGGAGGAAGGTGTCGTCAAAGTAGCGAAGCCAGACAAGAGGTTTTAGAGGGCAGGAAGAAAGGAAAGATTGTTCAAAAATACCCAGGAAGAGGTTGGCGTGTGAGGGACTGAAAGGACTCCCCATGGCGCAACCGTTGGTTTGAAGATAGAAGTTGTTATTGAAAGGGAAAGCATTGTGGGTGAGGATGAAGTTAGAAAGATCAAGGAGAAATTCTGAGCTGGGGATTTGAGGAGTAGAGCTCTGTTTAAGGAAGTGGTGAATTACTTACACTCCTTCAGAATGAGAAATGCTAGTTTATAGGGAGGTGACGTCGATGGTGGCCATTAAGATGTCACAGTTGGGGGGGAGAGGAGTGGAGTGGAGGCGGTCAAGAAAGTGATGGGTGTCTTTGATGTATGAAGGCAGGGAGTGGACTATGGGTTGTAGGTAGTGGTCAACAAATGCAGAAATGCGTTCAGTGGGTGAGTTGTAAGAATAGACTATCGGCCGGCCGGGGTTATTGGTTTGGGGATTTTCGATAGGATATAGAAAGTAGCGGTGAGGGGGTGAGGAGGGGAGAGAAGGGAAATATCTTGCTGCGAAATGCCTTTACCTGGGGCGTTGTTTTGAAGGAAGGCGATGATATCCTGAAATTCAGGATTTGGGTCATTGGAGACAGGGTGTTAAGACGAGGTGTCGGAAAGTTGGCCGAGTGCATCATTGTGGTAGTCGGAGGAATTCAGGATGACTACAGTGGAGCCTTTGTCAGAAGGGGTGACGACAATATCAGAGTTAAGAGTCAGTTTTTTGACGGCCGAGGTTTCTGAGGGAGGCAGATTAGGCTTGGGTTTGAGAGAGTTGAAAAAGGAAGGTTCCTAGAGGGTTAGTAAAATTTCGAGGGGATGGTTCGATAGGAGTGGCTTTGGCTCATGGGAGGAGGGAGGTTTGAATTTTACTACCTCCGTCCCCCCTCCTGCTCCCATACTCGCTTTTCCCACCTTCCTCCCCCGCTTCCCCTATCCCCTCTCTCGTCCTTCATTCCTTCCCCTCCAACCCCTTTCCTCCCCTCTCCCTCCATTTCCTTGCCAACCGTTAACCAACTTGCCATTCTCCCTTTGTCTCCACTCTGAGGAAGATGGTCACGGCCCATCGAAATATTAGAATTTTTTAAGTGCAAGTGCACCTTTTTCGTGTTTTCTGCCACCACATCAGCCAACCTCCTGGCCATTAATATATATATATATATATATATATAATTTAACTAACAAGTCAATTGCTAAAACAATTGCCCTGAATTGAATAAAGAAAGTTTTTGTGAATACGGTGTGAATCCTCATCTTCTAACCCTTATGTCGAATATTCATATAGCCCTTCTGTCGCAGTTTAATATGAAAAATTACAATCGAAAAATAATTATATTGACGGATGAATGAATTTTGTGCACACAAGCAAGGTTATTATGTTAAGTTCCTTTAAGTGAGACAAAAGAGAGTTAATGGAGATTAAAATTCGATCATGACAATAGCAAACTATGATAAGTGTATGTGTGTGTGATAAGTGTGTACAAAATACGTTTATGATGCTTTTCAGGGTAAATCGGTTTCTTAGCGGTCTGCATTTTCGGGTTCTCTATCCGCGTTCGTTGAATTATGCTGACAACGGTTTCGTTGACTTAGGCAGGCAAAAATGCAGAGCACTAATGGACCACCCCGCGAATACCTACGTAAGAAATCGGTTTCCAATCAAACAAAGTGTGATGCTTATGTGAAATATAACCTCATGCTGTTAGTGATCTTAATCGAGGCACGTGATACCTGGAACAATTAACACCGTACCATGCATGCAGAGTGCTTTTAAGCTAAACGTGGTTGGAAGGAGCGAAATAGAGAATTAAAGGAGTGTTGTTAACTGGCACCTTTATGCTCGTTGCGCTTACAAGCTCTGGAGATGAGAAGCAAATTAGCTAGCTAGGGACGCTTTGAAGGAAATTACGAAATAAGATCCAACGCCCTCGTCGTTAACACGTCCCTTTCTGGCTGATAACCGGAAGGTACCGAACGCCTTACGGACAACTATGCCTCAGATTATGTGTTAACGGCGACCTCACTAATTACCACAGCTCTAAACGTCCAACTGTTGTCTGGGTTTAAATATAACGTGATCCGTCTGATAACTGTCTGGGGTCTGAAATCTGTAACCCAACAATTTCCATTGCATGACTACGGGGGATGGAAATTTAAAGAGATGAAATTGAGGCCCTTGGTGTATCCAAGCAAAGTGTTAACTATGTTTATGACAATTTGATACGATAAATATTAGTGCGTGCGTTCCAAATTTGTCCATATATCCGGTGTGAAAACTGTTATTAAGACCATGAAAACCTCAAAACTTTTATGCATGGGCATGCACAAATCCTACAAATCCCAGGTTATACCCACTATCTCAGTCAAAATTTATAATTAAACTAGAATTGATTCCCTACCTTTTGGATTATCTTCCTATCTTCATACCGAATGAAATGAAGGGGAAAATTCCTGAAATTATTAATATATGGATTTAGTTTAGGAAAGTAAAGCTCGGAAGAAGACACAGTTTACACACGGAAGAAGACACAGCCCGGTCACAGTTTAATTGGAAGGGGGCAGATTTTTAGGAATCTGAAAGTCGCTTTGTAATAGGTACTATCCTTGGACTGTACTTAATGATTCAACTCGTGCCGATGAATGCTGTGATTTGTTTTACTCTTTGCTAGAAGGTTGTATTTTAGGTAGTGTGTCGTTGCTCAAAGTTAACTAACCCTTTACAATATCCCTGTTGGCTTTATGTGGAACTGATTGCTGCTTTAAAAACTAAGGATAGTGCTTTTCGCCGATGGAAACGCTCTAAACGGAAACGTGATTGCATTGAATTTTCAATTTTTTGTGCTGTAGTCCTCTTTGCTTTGTTAAAGAATTTCCTGGTCTCCTGACGGAGGCCGTCTAATTTTGTCCACCACCTGGGTACCATCTAATCGCATGCGACAGACTCGCTTCCGATTGCCTTGCTCTGGTAAGAATTAGAACACATTCAATTTTTCAAGCGAACTGGCATCGATATTGTGCGTATATCCTTCTTCTTTTGTTCATGAAGCGAGAAATAAGATTTGCATCCACTATTTGGAAAACTATACGAAGGGGATTATTTTGAAGTGGAAGTGATAAATTTTTATCCCACTAAGCGTTTCTCAAACAAAAACGGAGGAATTGTAAATTCTCAACAAGTAGACAAAGATTTTACAAGTGAAAATGGCAGAAGTCCAGTCCATATTTAGCGATTATTTGAATCTTTCAATATATTTCGCGAGTCTCTCCAGCCATTTTATATAACCAATAGTCATTACTATGTTGATCGGTGTCTATAAATGCGTGAATACAAGATATACGGTATTTTTAGTTCAAAGTCTACATTAAAATATCCAAAGTGTGGAGGAATCGTCAGCAAAACTTGAACATCATAAGAAAAAGTCGTTTATTCCATCATATGAAATGAAATATGTACTCGAAATGAACGTCCCTCACAATTCTTGTGTGTGAAGACATCATCTTGCTTAGTGTTTATCTTTCATAGATACGAAATAATAGCGTTTTATTGTCAGATGAGCGAAGACTACGTACGTGGACCAGCCATGTTGAATGCTGAGTATTAATACCCATGGGGAATATATTTTCGCTTGTAGTAAGTTGGCCTAGTGGAAACGTGGAGTGTAACGAAGCCGAAGGTTGCGAGTTAGATCCCCTCAAATGATTGTTTTTTATTCTTTTTCATTTTTATGGGGTAAGAAGAGATTTTTACCTCCAAATTATGTAACCCTCTTACTGGGACTTAAGCACAATTTTGTTTTCATTTCACATTCCTCCGTGCCGTTCTCAAGTTTGGATAACTCGACGGCAGAAGCTTCACTTGAAAGGTGATGGATCGCTTATTTTATTGTCTGTCAATCCTGTATAAAATCTCCAATTTAACGCACAACAACACCAGCTGCTTATTTGACCTACATTTCTTCGCCTTCGTAACAGTTGACAAAAAGGAGAACGCAAGTCGCTTTTCATTTGTTTTCCCAGTTATTCTTTCCGATTTACTTCGATTTACTCACCTCGGAGGACTAGTATAAATTTCCTTATAAGTTACAAGTACTTGTAATTTAAAGTCTGTTTGAGAAACAGAATGTGTCGTAACCAAGAAAAAACTTGTGAGTAAACACTTGTAACTTGTGAAATGGCATTGTAATAAGTAGACTTGTACGTTTGAGAAACAGAATTTCACAAGTTACAAGTGAATAAAATTGTAACTTGTGGACTTGAACTTTGACAAACAGGCCCCAGATATACGACCACTTGCGCTCAACTGTTCCCACGACTGGCACTGCCTGTGGTTTCGTGTGAACACAGCGGTGGTGGGCTACTCGCTATCGGCTGTCGCCAGCTCACCCCGCAGAGACCAGGCACAACATTTCACGAAAATTCTGGCGCAATAAATTTCGCCGTGTGTGCTTTAGGACAAACCTCGTACCGTGGGTGGCCTCGCATTTATCATAGTGTCTCCACAGGCTTGTTTGAAGCCCTGTATTAACTCTTTTTAGCCTCTCCGGGAGACTCTTAGCGTCTGGTTCAAAGGGTTCAGGGATCCACATCATCATGCGTCTTCTCCTGATGAGGTTGTCTGTCTTAACAGCTTGGAAGGTGGTCCCTTCAATAGGTCCCCTCTTGACTGCCTCCTCGAGCCAGATGTAATAGTGGTCATTTCCACAGACAATTTCAAATAAATATTAATTGCTCTTGTCCCTTCAAAAACTGGAAGCTCCTGGCTTCTGGGGTATCATCCCAGCGTTTCTCCAGCCGCTTCTTCAGTGTCACGTGCCACTCCACTGTCATTATCACTTCATGGTAGCCTACTGTCACAATGGCTATATTTTTAAGGTCCTTTGTTGCCTCGGCATATTATGAAGGCCTGGGCAGTGTCTTGGCCCTCTTAACCTCATCGTCTGTTGGCGTGTCCCCTATGCGTGCATCTCCTCCTCCTGGCCGTGTCGCTCAACTTGGAGTTTGTTTAGAGCCTTTTTATTTGTGAAGAGACACTCCTAAAGGTGAAAACGGAGGCCCCCGAGTCGGATTTAATCCCTTTTAGGGAGCATGGTGCCTCTTTTAGTGTGAACTCAGATGAGTCGGAAGGGTTGTCGTCCTCCTCCCTCCTAAAGAGTTTTAAGGGCGACTGAGGAGGTAAGGATTCCCAGAACGGCACCCCAAGCGTAGGGTCAGGGTAATGGTAGAGAAGCGTCCATCAGGAGCACCGCTGGGGCTCGTCAATAGTGCTCCCTACTCCATGGGAGAGATTGGACCGGAGTCCTTAGAAAGAGTGCGCTTCACAGCACCCTCCGAAGAATTTTTATTTGATAGTTCCATATTTGCTCTCACGAGTAGCTAGGGAAATAAACGGTCAACCCATGCAGCATACATGAGTAAGGCTAAATAAACCCGGAGGTCACCCTGTATCCGGAGTCTCTCTGTTAGCGACTTCTAGCTCTCCGCCCCGCAGTTGCGATCACCCTTGGCAGAGAGAAGCACCGTGGTGAAGGGAGCTTTTTTATCGAACGGGTAGGTCTAAATCCGTCATGTTCAGCGAAAACTATGGGCACCTCGTGGAGGATGTGGCTCTTTACCACGCATGACGGTCTTGGTGTTCGATGGGCAGTTACTCCCTACCGCCTATCCTGGGATCACACACACATCACTCGCCCCCTCTTTGGAGGATACGATGCGATGTTCTGCGATCAAAATTAATGGTGTCGCTCAAAACAGACAAAAACTAGATTAAAGAAGATAGAACAAACATTACTATAATTAATGATCACCATCAATTACCCAGTAAGCGAAATCCGTGAGAATAGGAATTGCATAATATATCTTTTCTTGCGATCCAAAGAATGTATTTCTACTACATATGATAGTTTGGGCTGGGTTGAAATTAGATGGATGATAAGGTTATGTGACACCTGTAGGAATATTTATTTCCTGTTCCTCGTTTTGCTTAGTTGATCGAGAAGGATCGATTATTAGAAGACATCTGGCGTCTTGTTCGTTGCTGGACTTGAAAATTTCCGGGTGGTTAATAGGGATAGAAAGATAAATGAGAATGTGGGAATAATGATATTGAGAAGAGGAAACAAATGAAATGTGGAAATATGGAAATGCAGGCAAAATGTGCGTCATGAGTCTGATGAATCGGAGGACGGAAGCCAAAATGCAAAGGTTTGGTTTCAGTATATGTATGGATTGGAGGAAGCAAAGAAGGATTTTTGGAGATCAGTAGAGGTTGACCAAGTGATATAAATATATTAGAATGGACTTAGGATTAGGTGAAAGGGTGGCAGGTGATTAGGAAAGACTTAGACTTATTATTACGTGGAAGGAAGCGCCGCTATAGTGAATTGACAAATAAAATCCTTACTAATGAAATAGTCTCTTCTGACTAAAAGTTGTTGAAGATCTTTGTTCCCGGTGGATTTGTTATAAATTCTATTAGCGCCATCAGTCCAAGAGAAAATGTTGGTAAAATTCCGATCACTAATCAAAATGATAATAAGTAAATATATTAGTTTACCTCACCCAAAGGAGGCGTTTCTACGATTGAAAAAGCTAACCTCAAATGCTGAAACCCTTTTCTTATTTTCTTTCAGTATAATATGACCTCCATTTTGGCTTAACGGAGAGAAGTGTTAGAAAATGGCGGATGATATCTCCAAGTTTTCATATTGTGTTATGTATTTTACGATAACTTCTTTCTCTAATCATGTGAAATGAAACCATTCCCGAGAAAGAATATATTACGCTTTTAGTCATCATAAGGATACTCCCCTTCGTTATATAATTTTAGGCCTTCATAAAAGATATTTATCTTGTGTAAAAATATACTTTAGTCTTTATTGCATACCATTATGTGTTGTAAAACGTTTTTTTATTGCAAAAGAGTTCCTGTGCGTCTCATTTTTACGTAAAACTCTATTGTGATTAAACTTTACGATTCTCATTCTCCCTATTGTATGACTTCACAATTGATTCCTCGAAATTTAATATAAAGGGAATACAGAAAATAAACTTAAAGTTTCCATATATAGTATTCGCTGCCATCAACAGAAATGGATAAAGCAGTAGTCAATGACCAAATATTCCCATTTATTTCATGTGGACTGCTGCCCAAATTATCCCTGAATAAAAACGAAATATCTCTCTCTCCCGAACAATTTCATTGAATCGCAAATGTGTTCAGTATAAATTCCGTTTGTTGGATCCCATTCTTGATGAAGGGGTATTACGGCGTACTGTATCATTATATTGTGGAGCTCTTTCTCCTTACGTGTTCTTCTTATGAATATGAGTATAACTATATTCTATTTAGTAGCTCTCATATCAAATTAAATACTATAAATGAATTTCTATTTACTATTAAGGAAAGTCGTCAATGGGCTCACTATTTCGTTTTGTATAAAATAAAGCTACTTAACTACTTTCATCAGTAAGTACATCCGAATGCGGAGTTTCCAAATCGTGTTTTTTATTATCTTTGGTTAAGTTATGAAAACATTTAATGCTGCAAAACACTGAAGGATTTTTGGGCGTTTAATATCTTTCCACCGATTTTGCATACATAGTATTCAATGTTGATTGAAAAATGCAATAGTTCTAGTTTTATATACATGTAGATATTTATAGATTTCCTGAAAAGATGTCACTTTCCGTTTCCCGTGTGAATTATTCTATGCATTTCCCTGTTTTATTCAAAGATATAAGCATGAATATTTATGGTTTATTTTGTTTTATTGGCTGGCTCTGTGTGTAATGCCATTAAAAAAGAAATGGAAGCAGAAAAACCATTTTGAACCTTTATATCAAGATTCCTTAGTTAACGGTGTAAGAAACCATTTTATAAGTACATAAATTGATCTTAATATTTACTGTGTAAAAATGTATCTTATCTGCTCTGTCCAAACGATAATATCAATGATGAAAAAAATAAGGCAAGCTGAACGTCCATGTGTTAATATACAAATTTTAACCTAAATATCGTTTAACTAAATGCATAGACATAAATAATTCTGTTTTGCAAACATTTGGCTCTCAGACATATAAACTTGTTTAGGGTTATTACATTGAATCTCACCATTATATGCCTTGTTTTCATTAGTTTTGTTTGTTTTACGTGATGGAAAAATGATCCTTGGTGAAAATCAACAAAAGAAAAGCAATTTTTTAATGTGTTCATTGGTCGTCTTGGTTGTGTACATAAAATTAATATCATGTTAGGAGTTAATTTAGGGAAGTTAGTTTAATGGGGGAGTTAGAAACTATATAAGCTTTGTTTATGAGCTATACGCAAGGAAAATGACTGTCCTTTCTTCTGAAATATTTGCAGTCTCTATGTTTGCCAATACTACTGAAACCACTTAGCCCTTTATTTTGTGTATCGTCTGAACACAAGTTTCGTCCAAAATACTCTACCCATATTACCGAACGGAACGGAATAATGTAAACCGATTCTACCGTATAGCCTACCCTACACTCAGCATCTACCCATCTAGTCACCTTTTGGCTCTGATGCCCCGAGTGAATGAGGTTTAGAGAAATAGTTGTGGAAAACTGGAATAGAAATAGTTGAATGGTTGCACCCCCGAGGGATTCTGACAACGGACTCCCCTTTCGGTCTAGAGGGGGCTCGCAATTGATCTTTGAAAATGCACTGCAGTATACTTTTAGTGAATGAAACGGCAATAACGCGATATCTATAAAGTGAGGCAGTAAATATGAACATATTGACGAATTAAAATGTATGGGGATTGTGATAACTCCTAACGTGGAGAAAACAAATTAGAAAAATATATGGCGTTGCATTCAAGTAACGAGAATTTATCAAGACAAAATAATGTTAGTCCTTTAGTTAGCTGTAATTAAGCTAAATCTCGTTAACTCCTCTGTCATTTGGGACCCGTCACACAAAGGTTCTAGTCGCGAAATTAAATACTAAGAAATGACGCTCGCTTTGTAAAAATACTGTTCCGTACAAACGATGAAATCCAGACGATTGATGGACATGGTTGGGAGCCGCTAGGGACATCCTTCTATTAGTCCGAAATATATAACATTAAAATAAGACCATAACCATAAGTATAACCATAACCATAAGTATAACCATAAAATTTACGTGATTTATTTAAGTAACTGAGGATATAGTCTATCGTGCAGCCTTAAGCCTCGGCCACGATATGAGCGGCAGGCGGCGGGCGGCAGGGTGAATTTTGGATTTTATTGAAGTTTTATGGTGGAAATTCTATTTTTCAGATATTGACATATTTGGCCCACATACGTACTGTCTCAATCATTATATGGTATTGAATAAACGACCATAAGTTTCAGTTATTTAGGAGTTTCTGATTTTATTTTCGAATAAATGAGTTTGTGTTGAGTTTTTTGATTCCTATGTGCTATTTTAAAACCAGTGTTTTTGAAGACTCTTGCTATTTGTTCAGATAGACCTTTCATATAAATAATTCCGCAATAATCCTGAGAGAAGAAAAAATATTGCATTATTAAGAAGTGGTCATTAAGAAGAATCATCTAGCTTCTATATATTCTTAATTAATTTAACGAAGAATTTTTATGCTAATAGATATATATCATTTAAAGATCTAGATTGGTTTTTAATTCTTCCCTCTATCTGTTCTTTTATGACTGGTAAGTGGAGTCTTTTTCTCTTGGAACGTGAATTTTTCTGGTCATATAATTGATATTATTTTAATGTGTCGGAAAAATAACACCCACTCGTGACAGATGAATATTTCCTCACCATTTTTAAAATCCTTTTAAACTTAGTAAACGGATTTGGTTTATTATTGCTGAATTAGAAACATAATCTTAAAGAGATTTATTTCTATGAAACCATCAAAGTCACAAGGTTGTGGGATTGGTGATAATAATTTCCATGAAAGCGTAATATTTAAACTCAAAATACGCACTACTATTATATGAATACAAAATTTCCTCTTCTTTGTATGGACGTAGAGATCTTTTTCTTTGATCGTTCCGTATTACGGATGCAATTGCTTGAGTTTAATTCTGAACTTTTATGAATGATACTAAAGAAATCGTTACTCATATTCTCACCAAAATCAATGAAAGAAAGTTTGCTGATAATGTTTATTTTTTCAATAATCTTTGTCCCGAGGTAAGACCATTGTCCGCCGATGAAATGACAGCCGTAGGTTATTTGAGAACGTAGGCTCTTTGAGAGGGGGGATTTTCCTTTTTTTTTCACGTATAAAATCTTCTCTAAAGAGAGGAGATAATAGGAAAGAGGCTACTGATCTTGGGGATTCCTCTCTACGATGGCTTTTAAATCCCAGCCGCAAATCGAAGCCCCCGTGGAGTGGAATTACCTACATGTTGAGAGATGATATTAGTAGACCTAATTCAATCATATTTCCCATGGACCACGTTGAGTTATTGATGGAGGTTGTGAGAGGCCTAAGTTTAATGTGCTGCCCTCCCAGTTACTACAAAAACGCTGCTACAATATTCAAGTAGATTAGATTTCCGATTAGTTTGCAAAAAATACACTCGCATCCGCCCAATTACCTAGGAATCCTCATTCATGCTTAAGTGAAACGGGACTATCGTGACAGATTAACAATATGGTTATGAACTATTTACCTACGGAGAGATTGGACAAACTGTTCTGATAGTGTTCAAGTGGTAAGGGTAAACATCACCAATCAATTCGTATTTAAATTATTTCCAATTCTTTCTTCAAATAAATATTTCATTCCATTTGCATTCTACATGTGTTTTTAAATTTTAGTTTTATAATCCACGAAATGATTACTACCGTCCCATTTTTATAATTTACGTGAATATTTTACCGTTCTTAGAAACTAATTATCTAAGGGACTCGAGAAAATTTTCCTTATTTTTTCCTGTGTGAAGTTTTTCCAACAATACTATGTAAACCTCGTATGACAAGGAAAACAGAACATAAAAAGCATTAGCATTGTACCTTACATGCATGAGCGAATAAGAGAGAAAATTACCCTCAATAAATCTCCTTTTTCTTTCCTTTTCCATTAACTCTGGCAATCTTGCTCATATTTCCCAACATGGATGATAGCTGGAACAGGAGACGATGTGCGTAGCTGCGAAACTCAGCCGGGATATACTCTCACAAAGCGTACAAATATGCGGACCCGGAGTGCTCAAAGGTTGTATGCTCGCTAAACCAGACCTATCTTCTCATCGGAATTCCTCGGCACGTCGTAAAAACAGCGATAAACGCATACTTCACTGCTACCCCCCCCCCCCCCCCCCTATTTCCCTCTGAGCTTATCTGTGGGCTTGGTTATAGAACGACACCTCAAAATCACTATTGTCATAGACATTTATTGCGTCAGTTTTCAGAGACATTTAGGCTCTGCAACACATTATCGCTGAGCTGAGCCTTATGTTAGCTTATTATTATAATCAGCATAGAATATAGACGGATATCAATAAGAATGTAAAACACATGGGTGCAAGTTTCATAGGCGTTCTATTAAATGCTTTTTGTTAGTTGTGACCTTTGATGGATTTAATGTTAATCATGGTGCGATAAAATTCAGTGTTGAGTTGATTCTCCTCTTACATCCGTCAATATTTAAGCTACATGGGCAGTATACCCTCTAATTTTTTTAATTTTCCAAATGCGAATAGATAGCTTCTAATATGAGGTAATTTGTTTTCATGGACACTGATAAAATTTGGTTTATTCCCAGAACCACACTTTTCGGTACCAATGGTATTAACTTTTGTAGCATAACATATCGACCCCGCGCTGCTTAGTTGCATGTTTACTTAACGCAGACCACGGGGTATTGCCCATACCCCGTCGACCGATGACAACTTAAACTGCTTATCGCAACTCGGCTGGAGTAGTAAATGATACCAGCAAATGAAAGCACATTAAAGTAAAAGGGAGCCAATCGCGTAATATAAAATAACTATGCTTGATGGGGACGACGTCAAGTACGGATATTTTATCTAGAAATGTTCGGACTTCTCGTGGATACAATAGAGGCGGGGAATGATACAAAAGGCAGTCGCCACGAGAGACGCACTCTCTCTCGCGCACTCTCGCTCGCACGATCACGGACCAATTGAACAAATTGTATTGCTTATTAGACCAAAAAGACATATTTTTTGTTAATTTGTGAGTATTTACATGCCATTTTTACCCTTTTGCGACTTTCGTTTAGAGTTAGCTAGCGCATTCCCTGGTTTTTCGTCACACTTCCGTTATTACTCAAGGGTTACTACCCAAACCAGTTTTTTTTGCCTGAGGACTTAAAGTTAATGAGAATATCTGATATCTTTACCCCTACAATGTCATTAAATTTAATTAACTTACGTTCAAATTATATTTTTGTGTTTTAGGTTTTAATACCCATTAAAATTTTTTTACTTTTGTGTTAGTAATTGCGTACACTTATTAATTTTACTAATGTTTTTGTAGACGCGTTTTTATTAAGAAGGTGTTAGTTACCTTCCGGCGTACGTTACCCCTCTTATTCTCCGTCTCTTCTTTTCTTCTTCTCCTATATTTTCCTGGCATCTTATAGGTTGGGGTTTTTATTATTTGTGCAATTTCTTTGCACTTACTGTGTTTGTGGCAATATTGTATTAGCTCTTTCATGAAATTCGTATTTTCTTTCAATTTTAGCCCCAGCGTTATTCTCCAGACTTCAAATTTTCGATTCTACTCTTTATGGTATCATTCTCTCCTTCCTCCTCGCTATCACTATTTTTACTTTTGCCGATATTATTTTGAAAATTTTTCTGATCAAATTTCAGAAGTGCTTAAAGAGTAGGGGATATAAATTTTCTTTCTTCTCTCTACACTCGTGCGTACCCGTTTTTTGGATAAATTCCGTCCCTAACAAGTGTGCCGTTCGGTCTATGAAGGTGCAGATTACTCAGTTGTCCGTAGCTTCCACAAATAACCTAACTACTAATTGATGACCTCTGTCGTATTAAGATACTGCGTTGAATATTTTTATACGCTTTTTGGAGAGGGAATGAAGGAAGTTGAACTCCGTGAGAATTAGTATTCTCTTACCAAACTGCTTAAGAATTGTTACTGAAGAAATGTATGTGCAGATAAGTTTGGAAAGCCATGGGATGCCACGTATGGGAAAGTACACGCTTAAGTACATGCATAAATCTACAGGTCAGACGTCAGCGGTCAGAGAGGCGGTTTACTTTGCACCTTGTTGCCTAGCAACCGGGTGTGACCTTGGAGCAGCCTCAAAAGAAGAGAAAAAATGGGAGGGGCGTTGAGGGTGTGATGGTGGTACACTCAGTGACTCATGGAAAACCTTCTATTCGTCCTCTTTCTCTATCCTTGTCCACGTCTCCAAGCGTCCTTCCCCGGGCTTAGCCTTCAATTCAGCCCAGTCAGCAGCTCTGTCTCGTAGATGCACAATGGAATGGGACATAAACCTTGCGCATTCTGTGCTTTCTTCTCAGAAAAATCGGGACCAGACGTCCCTTTAAACTGCCCTGGAACAACCGAATTGTTCGTTTATTCGCATTATTGATTGGCATTGAACCGTTTTCCTTCATTCCTGAAAATCCACGGAAATGTATATTACCAATTCAACATTTTTTTACTTCAAGAATAATTATATTTTAAGTTCCTGCATAGTTTATATTCCATCTATGCATTGCGTGAGATACCTATTTTAAATTTAAAAAAATCTGTTTTAATTTTAGTTCTTAATATATCCACGTACTAATAAAAACTGTTTTATTAGGAAATATTAATGTTGTCAATTATTTTCTTGCTGATATTTTTCAAATAAACCTGCTTGTATTTACAATTAGAAATCCATTTTTTATTTTTACAGCGAAAAATATGTAGCGGATATTCTCATCACATTGACTCCTAAGGACTCACCCAGCACTATGGTTGTGAGCAGGAAATCGTGAAGGAATGGATTTCAGAGGCCCTAGTGAGGGAGATAAAAAGCTGATGTGAAAGGAGGACGGAGAGAGAGGTAAGAAATGAAACTTGATTGTGGTTTCACTGCAGGTCACCATCTTTTAGCGTAGAAGCTATGTGTCATTACCCTTTAGTGGGTGATAGGGCCGGTAGGGTGGGTATATAACTCGAAAAATTCTTTATCAAAACTTAGGAGGAGGAAATACTCTCTAGTTCTACAGTTGTGACACTTCAGAACTCATAGTTGGTGGGTTCATATGAATGATATTTTTTATTTTAATTGTTCATTTTATGCATAATCATTGTTCTGCGCCCAAAGATTTTTATGAAACACATGTATACACAGAATTCGTATCTCATTATAAGATAGTAGTATTATTGTCCCAGTTTTACGTGATTCATTGTGATATAAGGTCATGCCGCACTTACTGTCTGTCTCTTGTGAATATAGGCGTCAGCCACCAGGACAAATTAGGTGGTTCTTCTTTGATTAGAAAATTCTTCCAAATTCGAGCCGAACCCAAAGTTGCTCAATTTCCGATATCGAGCGGCCACCATAATTATCATCGTGGCAGAACATTGCTCATGCTATATTAGTCTGAGTGGATGACTATCGTTATCCATGGGACATGTTTTCCTCTTCAGTGACGTATGAAGTTGATAACATAGTCATTTTTTACCTCTTGGTGCCAACTGAGCTTGAAAAAACTTTGCTTAAGCAAAGCATAACTCCACTATAAAAAATCATTCATTCTCGTCGAATGGTGCAAAATCCCAAGTAGAATAAGGTAGAGGTATTGCAACAATTTCTTGCAATTTAATGACTTATAAAAAAAGGGATTGGACTTTTACTTGTTGGCTACGTTCTGCAACGGTTCTTTTTTCCTGTTATATTTGTGTTGACCTTCCAACATTTTGTAAATTGGAAATTTTGAGTCTGTAAAGATTTTCCTAGTTGAGACATATGTTCCTTCTCAAGTTTCCTATAGAGATGGAAAGACTTGTCGAGGATAATGGTACCTTTTTCTATCAATCGCTATGACGCGTCTGCGTATTTCGCAAATCTATCTCGGAAAAAGCGAGGCCATCATTTTTTGAGCCTTTTCTCGTAATAAAGCAATAACGTAAAAGCAAAACGTTGAAGGAAGTGAAAAGTTGCTTTTGAAGATCATGGAGGAAGAGAAGTGGGAACTTCTGCTCTTCTCAAGTGGAAGCAGAGTTCATAAGAAAAAAAAACTTGGTTTCGGTTTGGGGTTCACGGCACATCGGTCGATGGCCACTAAGCCTAGGGATTATAAACCTCTCTCGGCCAAAATTTAGCTGTGAACATCCAACCACTTGCGGTCGACGGGGAATAATAGGGAGAGAATACTTAGCGGTCAAAATAACTTCGTGTGTCCGCGTTGTGTGGTTTAGCAACTGGAAAAGCAAGGATGAGTTGACCTTGTGTTTGATTTGGTTGCCATCATCGTTTTCTTACGATGTTACAATCGTGGTTTTCTCCGCAATCCTGAAGTGTTTAGCAGAAATATGAAAAGCCTGTTCATACTGGTGGACTAGTTTGGTGGTGTATTAAAGGAATCGTGAAAGGTCATGGGGACAATGAAAGGCAATGCATGGTGGAAGAAAGAATGAATATAGCGGTTGGTGAGAAGAAAGACATTGATTGTAGCCTAATATGCGGAAAATGTAAAAAGGCAATATGATGAATACAGAGAGAAAAAAAATGAATGAAAAATCGTTTTGTAAAAGAGCAAGAAAAGAATGGTCGCAGATGAGTCCAGCAAAATGCAGAGAGCTTTTGATGGGAATAAAAAGTTATTTTGGGAATGAGTATAAACGATAAAGCGAGGGGAAATCATGGGAATGGATGCAATAAAGAACGAAAGTGGCGAGATCGTGTAGGATGAAAGCAGCCTCTCAGTTTAACTGAACTGAATTCAAGTCTCATTCAATCGGATATTAGGATACGGGATTGTAGGTTTTATTAGATTTATTGTTTCGAGTGAATAAACTGAACGAAATTAATTATGGTAACATCCGTGGTAAATAGCGTAAAAACATTATCGGTGCTAGTAGCTAGCAAAACACCCTGACGTTTTATTCGAGGAGCACACATTGAGGAAACACAAGCTGTTAATCGGAGAATATCATGCTATTAAACAACCCCTCATTTTCTCTTAGAAGTTGAAGTCCCTCATGTTTGTCAATAGGCTGGGAAACAATGCTATATTCTAAATCTCTTGCAGCCCGGAAAGGTTGGACGCCTCTTCTGAGCCCCCCCCCCCCCCCCCAAGGGCATGCTTGTCTCCAGTGAAGGGTGCTGACAGATATGTCACTTTTTTAGACTAAGGCGAGATCGGGACCGGAGTTCTCAGCCTGAGGGGAGGAAGAGCTTGAGAGAGATGAGGTCTAAAAGAAAAATGTTACAGGGGAAACATGGAGATGGGAAAGATTAGCGGAAACTACTGATCCGGAATGTTGGTCGGTCACGAAAGAGATATCCGCCAAAATGTAGTCTTTTTCTATCGCCATATTAGTGACCGAAAATATCTTTAAAAACGAAAAGGACACCGTTTTCGTTTTTTCATTCTAATATTCTCTCAAATAGTATTCATATTATTTTAATGAACTCATAAATATTATGTTAAAATTATTAAGGATTGGGTATATGATCTACTGTTTTTTTTTTCAATATCGTTGGCATTTTTGTATTGTTATGTAGGTACACATGCCACGTACGAGTGCTTTAAGTAGTCTAGGCAAGAATGTATTTCACCCTCAATTCTCCTATGTTCTCATCTCCTAATTTGAAGCGTTGAAAGGATTGTTAATATCTTGTTCACCTTAAAATGAAATTTTGCTCGATCACAATTTAATATGCATGCCAAGGGTTTAATTGTGTGGATCAATTTAATCTTAAATCAGCTGACCATACGGCCGCAGACCGTATTACATCCACCATATCGATCCATAATAAAATAACTCCATTATAAATATATATATTTAGCCTTGCCCACCTGTTCACGTTGACTATTCTTTCTCTTCAAACTGTTCGTCTATCATTTCCACCGTATTTGTATTAATGCTTGTCCTACTCCTCAGACGATTAAATCTTAAATATAATCCGTGAGATAATTGGGTGACTGGATGATATAATGGATTTAGCTGTGCTATAATCTTGTGTAATGTAATTATTAATAGTTAGCATTATAAAATTCTATATTAAATGAATAGCTAAAGTTAATTATAAAATCTGTATTAGTTGGAGACCATTTTCTTGAGATAATGAAACTGATATAAGCGTGATGCATTTCTGACTTGCATTTTAATAATAGAAAGAACGGAGAATATTGGAAACATATCCAACTGTATCATAAATTAATATACACACCTCTAGTCCATACTTAAAGGGAAAGTCTTTGAAAAAATACAAGAAATAAAATGTCTTACTTCCTTTTCTAAGTTAAGCCTGGAAATAAAACGGAGAATGTTTAGGAACCCTTAAGAATCCCAAGTAGACGAGAAAGTCGTGATTAAGGCGGCCAAGAAAGGGCGTGGTTGGGGAAGCTTGAGGGCTTGGAAATTTCTTTGTGCGTTGGAGATAAGGGCTCAAGGAGTATTATGTATGTACCTTGAGGCAAACGCTCTTTACAAACGATGAAAACCACGGTAGCGCCACCTCGGGTGAAAATACTCGCTATTCACCCGCGAGGTAAAGCGTCTTGTCTCTTTTCCTTGTCGCGGAGGCGGAAAGGAATGGAATGAAGTGACAGGGGAAAACGGGTTGAAAGGGAGGGGGGAACGTGCGCGGGGGTAGGGTGTGTTAGCATAATATCCCGAGGCAAGCGGGGGTCGAAGCACAGGTTTAAGTCACGCTCACGTCATTGTGTCGGGCAAAGTATGCACCCCACTTTGTCTTCCTAGGTGTGCGTAACAGTTCGCTCCCTGCTTCGTCTTGCCTTCTCCCAGCACGATATCTTCTTTCTTTTCGATTTCTCCGTGCAACGTGGTGGAAACTTCCTGATTGTTGAAGGTACGACCTATTTAGGACTTGTTTCAGTATGGAGGGGAGAGAATAAAACCCATGTGAATAACAAGGGCAAACTTTTCGGGATCGTGAGACGTGCCGAGCAAAAGTATGTTTTGAGCCCTCAAGGATTGCGTTTATTCTTATAAAAGTTAGTATACGAGCTGGGAATTCTTTAAAGTTAAAGGTCTCTTCTTAATTCATAATGACAGGTAACTCGTAACAGGTATGTCGATAAAATAGAACCTGGTTAAATTTGGCACCTTCTATATTATTCTACGACCTTGAATTGCATCGTTTCTAGAGTTTCCTACCATGCCTATGCGATGTTCAATTAAATTCATCAATTAATTATATCATAGTTTTTATTCAGCGCCTTGTAAATTAATGATTTTTCCAACATCTGTTTATGGCCTTTCGCCTGTTTCTACTGTATAAAAATTTCTTCCCAGTTTTCTATTGCACTTTTTTAGTGAGTTTATTGCGAAAGTAGTTGGCATTCACGTCACGCAGTCTCATGGATATTATAGAAATAATAATAAGATTAATAAATAAATGCCTTACATAAGCCGTTTTTTTCATATTTTTAAATATTAATCGTATAAATACCTCTGAGCAATTACACGCGGGTTTTGCTAACGTGGTGTGCTCGGACCCCGCAAATTATTTTCGTATTCACACCATAGATCGACCTGTGCCCATTGCGGTACTCTCTAACTTACCTATCTGGCAGTTTCAGAGTAGTTATTTACAAATGGTAAGGGTGCTTGGAAGAAGGTGATTCCGATTCCTCCCGATAAGGTTTCAAAAAATCTTTATGAATCGCCGGAGAACGGATACGAAAGCATTAATGAGCGGCAATGTTAAGTGTGGATAAGTAAAAGAAAAACAGAAGGATGAACGGGGAAAAAAGGGAGTGGTGAGTGAAAGGGGAGAGCTTGAGGCAAACGGGAATTGTTTTTTTAAATAGTTTCATCTTTAAATTCTGTCCGGGATGCAAAACTAGGGAAACAAAGTAGATGAAAGAGATTGTTTTTTTTTGCAAAGGAAAAAAAATAGAAACGTAAAAAAAAGAATGGCGTCGGGGAATGGTTTAGGGTGCGTGCCGTAAGATCAGGAGCGGTAGAGAGGTGTGAGAGATATATAAGGGGTGATTTTTTGGCGGAACAGTTTCAATGAGTGCCCATTTGGGACACAAAGGATTATTCAGGAGATACAAAGTGGCTGCGTGTGAGGGACAGCCTCATTTGCCTTACGAAACTTGCTGCCTAAAGCAGAGATGCAAATACCATGATAATTTATGGATTTCGTCATTACTCACTTTACGTTTGTGTATGGATAGTAAAAGGGGATTCAGCGATTGGGATCCTGAGAGCAGAGCATTTTCTTGATTATATTTATTGTTCAGTCATTGGGAAAATAAAGCAAGTATGGTGTGGCGATGCAACAATATGAGGGTAAAGTCCTTCTAGTATCACGTCGTGACTCATGTCTCGTCTTATGTCATTCTGTATTCTCCTTCTACCAAAAGGGAAATTAAAGTAATACCTGTGAACCCGTCAAACACAAATCTAAGCTATCCTCATGCAATATTAACCTTCCTTTACAGGACCTAAAGGTTAGGGGGCCTGATTTACAGTAGGTACCAGCTATATAAGAGGCAACGTTTTTATTACCCGATCGCAACAATAGTTAGGATATATAAGAAACTAGCTGTGCTCGGCTTGCGTTGCAATGCCTCTTTTTCTTTCTAAGTAGGCACACAAAAGCAGACATATTTGCACGTTCAAAATTAATGAAAGAAAATTATATTATGTGTATTAAAATAGAGTTGAAAATTTTATTCGACTTCTTTCGGATGTACAATATTTTTGGTCCTACCGCCCTCTGCAAAAGCAAATAAATGTTTCGGCTGTCCCACTCATGAGCATGCAGCATATAATTGACCGTGTGAAAAGCATGGATTTTCCAGATTTAATCCACACACTTGAAGCGATTGACCTTGTGCCTTGGTGATTGTCATTGCGAATGCAAAGCAAACGGAGAACTGTAGTCGTTTGAAATCAAATAGCATGTCAAAAGAACTTAGGCTTTCCCGGCGAATAATATTAGTCAAATCTTCTCGGGTTTCCCAACGGGTAAGTCTTTTAAAGCCCAACGTTTCGACGAGTGAGTCACTATTGATTTTTTTTAGTAAGGCGGTTTGAAACGGTCGCGGTTACAATTCAAATTCAAACCGCATTGAACGAGCCGGTCAATAATGGGTTTTCAACCGCCATTGGCCAGCTATAAAAACCCCGGCATAGACCAACTCGGCAATCAATCTCAGCCCTGATGACGATGAGGGAGTCACTCGTCGAAACGTTGGCCTTTAAAGGCCTTACCAGGTGGCAAACCCGAGAAGATTTTACTAAATAGCATGTTGGTGGGAATGATGGGAATACGTGGAATTCGCACATCTTCACGTTTTGACTTGCCATTCAGAATTGTCACTTAGATGACGTTTGACATCAGCTGTTTGTCGGTGAGCTAGGTTCAATTGCACAACCGTGGTGTATTAATGTTGCGCAAAAGAATTATTGGAGCTCCGAGATTGAGTGACAATTTGTGCGGTGATACACCAGAAAGATCCAACGAATTTAAAGACTCATGGATAATTAAAAATCTCGTCCGCTTTCATGACGCTGTCAATCGATTTGTAGGAGACAGACTCACCCGAAATCTGTTCGTGGATGGCGTAGTTGATTACATTGACGTCGGGGTTTTTTGCTGCCAAAATAGCACGTTCGCAAAGCCATTGGTGATTTTTGTAATTGGTGACAATTTTTGGAAAAACTTTCTGAAATGATTGTTCGATTGATGGAACAATGATATAACAATATAATAATGGCGGCTGGGTAATGTCCTCGTAAGTCAATGCGGATATCGTGGATTCGAGTCCCACATAGGTGAATGAATATTAACCGCAAATGTTGTGACTTTTTATTATGACATGAAGTGGGTTAAATGTGAGAAAGTGCTTTAAAGATCTAATTTCGCTTAATTTACTTGTTTTATTTAAAATTTCAATGAAACCATTCCCCTGTTCTTCGTTCGTATACTTTCTATCCTAACTTTACTATTTGTCGCCTATAGTGCCAATGTATTTAAATGTTCTTTAAAAATTGTGCTGTGTACACTTGCTTAATTTTGGTGGAAATGAAGAGAAGTTTTTAATGGAAATAACTTTTACAATGACCACTTAACAACACATCTAACACGACCCGGGTTTCAATGATTAAACGTCATCAGGTGTCATCACCTGATGAGGTGTTGTTAAGTGGTCTTTGATAAAGTAATTTCCATTAAAACTTGTGAAAATATGGAGTACCACCAAGTAACTAATGGTAGAGTGTGATTTATTAAGAGAAGTTCTTGATCGAACAGAGGATTTGATCGGTGTGTTAACTACCTTTGTTAGGGTCCAAATTACAACCATAACTGTTTTGAAGGTTCGTTAGTTAACTTTTTATCCTAGTTTTCCCCGTGATTTGAAGTTGAGCTTTCCTTTTAAATGGGGTCTTAAATATCTGATTCCTTCTTAAGAAATCCCTTCACCTACTGACCTACACACCTCTACTAAAAATCTTCTGAAATGAAATTAAAAACCACTGAAACGGAATTTTTTGTAGTTTACTGAAACAATAAACATAAAATGATTTATGGATGAAATAGTTTTAAAAATCATGATTCCTTTAAATCTGTTTATTTAGCCTAAACTACATGACATGAATTGCTTAATCGATCACACTATATTCTTGACTATATACCGAAATACATTCTACTATACATTCTACAATACATTATTTTGAAAAATATGTGGGTTAATTTATTTTACGATAGAAGAAATCTGAGCTCTTTCTCCGTCCTTTTTGGTCCTTGCAAAACTGGTAAGTTTATGTGGGCCATGAATGTTTTTTTTCATTTATACGCTTTCCTGGGGAAATGTATGGTCTTGGCATATTAACGAGCGCTAGATTATTTTAAGCCGTGCATATTTCCTTTTCTTTGTTCTGTGTTTATGGTTAGGTAGGTAACTCACCATGAAATCTAAAAAAACCCACTGACATTTCTCTTTTATATGAATGATGTACTGTCTATTATTTTTAGCCGTTGGTCATCTTTGCGGTCCCTTTTCCAGTTACCCACCACGTTCACCCCGCTTGGCATCTCTTAAACCTTCACCTGGGAAGGGGAAATACAAATGTGGGCCAAGCAAAAAACCGAGTATATATACGCGCCGAACAAAGAACATAACCTAGACTTGGTACAGGTGAAAGGAAATAATTTACTTGAGGATGAGCGAGCAGATGTTTTTTGGTGAAGTTGAAATTTTACGGGCAAAACCTGCTCTGTTTTTCATTGTAACGGTGGGACGCAATGCCGAATAACCTGACATGCAATTACTTGATTATGTATTGCGGCAAACTAAACTAGCGGCTCATGTGGATCGGCACTCAAATATCGAATTACGCTGGGTAGGTATACTGTACCCTCTTTGATGACGATGATTGTTTTCGGCTCTATGTCCCCTACCAAATATCCCTTTAAAGTGGTATCGGACCATATAGCGGTTCCTGATTCCATACCATTGTTTTTATTGCCAAAAGTTATTTATATTGCAATAATAAATATCATGTTTCGTACAATCTCATTTTATTGGAAAAATATTTTGTTAGTGATCCCAGGCTCGTTTAAAATGGAACTTTTTCCGCGTGTCCGTATTCTACATTATACCGAAGAATGAGGATATTCATACTTAAATATATGAATGTGCGTATATAAATCTTGTCTTATGGCTTCCAATTTAATTTCCGGTTCTTTTACTTAAAATGAGTTATTTTATACCGAGTTTTTAAACTGGAGAGAATTCATTACGAAGTTTCTTTAAGCAAATAAATTGCAATTTTTGTCATTGGCTGCACGGTTGAAATATTAAATGAGGCAGCTGCCAGGATGTGAGCCCATGACTTTGAGTCCTCTTATTTGCGCGCGGCCGAATCAATCCCTATGGTCCATCTTGAGCTCCCGTAACTCTTCGTTTAGAATAGAGAAGAGGCATTCTCTCCATTGGTATAATTTATTTACGTTGTCTGGTAAAGGAGTTAAGATAGGATTGGAGGATAAATAGAAAAAAAATGTCCTGTAAACGAACCGTCCGTGTGCATTGAGATAAATGGTTTACGTAGGAATCCGGCTGGATCAGGTCTCTAGAGCCATTTTGAAGTATAAGAAGTAAGAAGAGTACTTTCTTGCTTCCTTAGTGTGTGAACGACACTTCAGTAACTACCTCTGCCCTCCTCCACTGCCGTCTAACTCACTTTGTTATTATCCCTTGTCAACATCCCACTCTTGAATAGGGCTCACAGCAGGCGTTGCATGAAAAGCTGTTAAAGTAGTAAAGCCGAAAGTTGAAATGTGTACCTGATGTTCAAAAGTAAATGGAAGACTACTCCCTAAAGAATTTTTGGCCTGAACGACTCGTTGCATATTGTATACACGTCGATCATCAGATTGAAAGGAAGCATTAGTTTATTTATGGTTATGCTACAGAATGGCAAAACCTGACGTATCGCTTCAACACGACAGAGTCGATATACTTAGTCTTTCATTTCATCCAGAATATGCTAAACTTTCACCAATGAAAGCGTAGTTAAATTGCCTTTCTCTTTGCTGGTATAAAATGGAGACTATGTTTTTATTGGACAAACGTAGTTGCTACATTTTCACTCCAGGCAGTAATCGCCTTAGTATAAGGAAATAAGCCACTAGTTGAAGGCAATACAATATATTTGCTGTTAATGCGCTGTTATTATTTCTTTTCAATGCATTTTAATAAGGAGTACCAAAAGAAAAATGTTAATTGTTGTATTTAATTAATTATATTTCTCCTGTTTTCAGTAACTATTTTCATTCATAAGGATGTAGGTAAAGGGAAATACGGGTAACGTAACTCAGGATCTCAATATCTTTCTCTACCATTCGGTTGGAAAACTGCGCATTAAAATTGATAATTGGCTGAACAAATAGTGGACAAATCAATGGCGTTGGTTCAAAATGAATTTCCGCTCCCTTAAAGCTTAGTTTTGATGCCTTCTAGTTGGCTCTTATTCCTCCCCTTGCACTGCGACCTATGAAAATTTCTGATGCAGATTCTACATCACCTTACACATCAATGTGTCTCGTGTTTTCCCCGTCTGTACGCCTTCCTTTGTCCTCAAGTTGGCATCCAACCAACATCCGTCACTGCGTACTGCCGTTGCCATTTTCCGATTGCCATTTTGGTGTCATTGATAAACGTTGTTGATTCATTGCCAAATTTTCGAGGCGATTGTATTGGGAAATGGCAAGAAGTTAACGGTGGACGGTGGTTAATGCTATTATTCAGCCCATCTGCTGAGGGTTGTTGCAGATTTAACATGTTCTCTCTACTCTATCCGCTAAGGTTATATTCTAGCGTCTAGACAAGGCTATAAATTCAAGGCCAGAACCGCAGGAACAACACATATACCCGAGACAACCTTTGGGTTTACACGCAGTCGCTACAATGGCTAAGATAGTCGGTTTTTTCCTTAACAGCGTGAAATTTAGGTATGTATAAGCTATTGTATGAAAATATTTCTATAATACCTTCGACATTCCTGCCAGTATTTTAATCTATTCGTAGTAAAGTTAAATGGAAAGATGATATTTTCATATTACCTGTCATGATTCAGTTTATCCATGTTAGAATGAAAAAAAATCAATATTCATCAATATATTTATGCAGTTGGATAAGCAGGTCCACCATTAACATCGAAACATTTACTCATCATTGAAGAATAACCGTACCTAATAAATATCTTTTTCAATTCTTGGTGGCTTAGTGGGTCAATTTATTTTCGTATGAAGCTATTATTTTCATTCGTTGTTTAAATCATTCTATGAAATCATATTTTCAAGGGGAAAATGGTGTATTATGAAACACTACTGTATTTTCTATATAAATATAGGTTATTTCAATGGATCCGGATTTTTCGGTAGATAACACGAACCTATTGTATTACGCGACTTCTAACGTTTTCGGCATTCTTTTTTGTATAGATAACGCGCATGGCGCTAACTAGTGGTAGAGTACAAACCAATACTTATTATAATATTTATGAATATATGAGTAATAAATGTTAAAATTATCATTAACATTGTTGTTTACTAAATGTTAGGGACAAATGAAAATAGACATATCGTATAGGCATAAAGGTTTCTTTTTTTGGCCACCGAATTTCATGTGTGTTAACATTTTCAAGATGAATCATCGTTTTTCATATTTGTTTTTGAATTTGTGTAGCATCTTGTGATATTTTTTCTACTTAAATTAAATTGGTGGTTTCGCTTTAAAAATTGTATGCTTTTCAGTCACAGGACTTTACGTAACTGTAGTGACTGTATACTTGATTCTTGGTGAAAACAATGGCAGATATATTTCCAATGTTTTCTTTAAAAAATTCAAATAATTTATTTCCAATTGAAATATTGATATTTATTCTATTCAATAAAATGAACTTTAGTTGATTAAGGTGATCTTGTGATGGGAAGATAGAGATAATAAACTCTTTAGCAAGAGATTCTTTTTTCGAATTACCGCTCCCGCTCCCAGTCCCTATCTTTTTAATGTTTCTGGCCTGATTCCAAGACCCCAACCTTGGAGATCCTTTGAGTGTGCCTTATTATCCCACCAGACGGCAGAAGATCTTGCGCTTGGCACTTTGCGTCCGTAATTTCTTAGAAAACTTTCGTAGCCAAATTAAGAATCTTGGCAGGTAGAAAAAGCCCTGTTAAGTCTGTGGTTGCAATTCTATTTACCACATTTCTAGCAAAGTTTGCACCTTAACTTCCGTAAATGAGTAATTGGCCAGACTAGTGGTACATATTATAACCAGAGCAGGCGGGACCCAACTCGTGAATCGTACTTATGCGCTCTACCTTTTCCCCGTTCAAATGCTTGCAAATAAGGTTCTAAAAGTTTTAGGCTTTTTTACTATATGTTTCGATAGTGGTATTTTTTCCATTAATATTATATAATATATAGTATTCATAGATTTATTTCCTCTGCATTGTTAAATATAATATTTAATTCATCTTCCACAAACTCCTCCTTTGCCTTTGCAATAAAAAGCGCACAATTCTTGGTGTCAAATTTTACAATCTGCGAAGAATATACAGCAACGTGCATAAACATCATGCTCTTTTATGTAACCATAACTTAGCTTGGTAGCCTTCGCCTCAAAAAGTACAAAGCATTGAAAGCAAACAGCAACACAAATAGTAATGAGCATTGATGACAAGGATAAGGTACTGCAGGGTGATGTCCGGAGAGACAATCTGCCTCTGTTCCTCTCTTATATTCCTTGCTCTCTTTAACGTCTTATTCTTCACAGCTGAGTGTCAGCAAGTTGTGCTATCCCTTTTGTAGAGGTGAAATATTGTAGGAGCTTCTGAAGAATTTTTTGAAATATGGTTTTCACCTTGACAACAAGTTTTACGGGCACAATCACAGTTAAAATTCATTCAAGTAAATTTATTATCTTCAATAATAATTTGTGTCGTGCATTTCCCACTATGATCCCGTTCGTTCTTTTGCATGACACTCAATATCCTTTAATTCCATCCAATCAGTGTCAACAGAAAGCGCCGTCGGCGCGTGACTCGTCTTCCTTTCGTTTTTTCCTTTTGTGGAGAAAGTTATGCATAGTAATTGAATTGAAAACCGCAGTGACAGAAGATAGCAAGACGAAATGCGCTTTTGCAATTTTTTCTCCGTCGCATTCATAAAGTGACCTTACGTTAATTTTGACTCAACAGTTATCACGACAACTAATGCCTTTTTACTGACACTAATTCTCATTTTAAATTCCGGTTGAATTCTATTTATTTGACTCTTTAGTGGGCATGGTAAGATAGCGAATACGACGACCATAGATATGGCATCGTATTTCCATTGATGGATTATTATTTATAGATTTGATACGGGAAGCCGTTCGGTGGTTGTACCAGATCTGCATTTAAATGAGAAACGAAACCCCTTTTCATTTTCCTTCTCCTTTCCCGTCCTCGAATACGATAATCCCGGTTAAGGAAGAATAGAGAGTTACGGAATCTGGCATGTTTTTATATTCGCTAGCATTAATATATATATATATATATATATATATATATATATAAATATATAAAAACTTTGTCACAAGTGTGACTAAAATGAGAACACATAAAAAAGACACTCACACGGGTTGGAAATTTTTCGGTGGACGCTGCCACCTTCTTCAGCGAAAGGTATAGGAAGAATATATATAAAACTTCCAGGAGAATCACTCGGGTGATAAATATACAATATGCCAAGAGGGTGGCCGATAAAAATATACACACGGAAAAAAGAACACTTACAAATAAAAACTTCCGATATTTCGGTGAAGACTAGCTCCACCTTTCTCAAGGTTTAAAGTAGGAATGAAGAAAAGGAGAGAGATTTAGGTATGGGAGGGGAAAGAGGGGGAGACGAAGGTGTAAGAGGGGAAGGAGGGGAAAGAGGGAGAGAGGAAGGTGTAAGAGGGGAAGGAGGGGAAAGACGAAGAGCGGGGAGAGGGCGGGCGGAGGGGAGAGAGGAAAAAAGGGGAGCAAAAGGAAGAGGAGAGTGGAGGAAGCAGGGAGAGATGAGATGAAGGGGAGGGAGAAACTAGTGTGATTTATTGAGTCCAGGGGGCGAGAAAGCCTGGTGGATTAAAATACAAGAAGATTCAAGATCTTTGAGCTGAAGGGGAGAGGAAGAAGGGGGAAGGGAAGCAAGTAGACCGACTTTAAAAGTGTTATTGAAAGTGGAGTTGTGGGAGGAGACGTGAATAGCGACAGGGAGAGAAACAGATTGCCCCTCCCTCTCTGTTTCTCTGGATTATTACTCGTGGAAATGTAAAACGAGTGCCCGAGGAACTAGTAATTGTTTACTTATGTTGGAGATTGCGACCTCTGACCCCGGTGGGTGGACCTTGGCTTCGAGGGAATAAAGGTCTGTCGACTGCTATTGTTCACCATAATTTTGCATTTGGTAATTTAAAAAAAAAATGTCTATTTTGCTTATTGTTTTAGGTTACTGTAATAAACTTAATGGTAAATTCAAAAACATGGTATTTGAATAACCAAATTTTTTCGGTTAATATAGGTCTCTGAATAGTGGAAGAATAGTTAGTTTAGTTTTTAGCTAGACATGTTAAACTTTACGTTATTAACTTGTAAAAAAAAGGATTTTAGAAAGGTTTAATGAAGAGAATTGAGATGTTTTATTAAAGTCATCTCTTTTAGGCTGATTAGTAGCAATAGATCATTAAAAATTAATAGAGAATATGACATATTATTTTTTTCCAATTCAAATGCAAAACTATTCCATAATTTCCTTACATTTTTGTTGCCTCAAGCTTGGGCCAATAAACCAACCGTGTGAATGATTCTGAATGTACCGAATGGCCTGGAGTCGGTAAATATTTATCTTATATCATGTGCACGATCTCATGCGAAAATTATTCAGGCTTCTATTGTGATAGTTAAATATAGTCATTAATTTAATCATTATTGATGGAAATTCTTTCCGTGTTTTCAATGTTAAATTTTATGGTCACCAAATTCTTCATAAGCGAAAAATAGTGGAGAGATACAACAATTTTGTCTGTTGAATGCATGCAAATGTCGGCTTTAATTGTTTCCGTCGGTATGGGTCGGTAATTCTAATTACAAATATTTATCTGTCGAGCAGCTTCGCAGTTAGCTCTCAACATATCTTGCAAGAAACCTTTCCAATCGTGATGGGATAATTTTGTTTCCTATTTAATATCATTAGCTGATATTAGTCGCCGTATGTAAGCTTGTTAGTTGTTCTAGAGAACACGTTATTGATAATTATCAAAACATTCATCACCCTTATTGAATACTATAAAGATTTAAAGTTAAATTTGGAATTTTAACCCCTCGTAGTTGGTACTCCACAATACCTGCCTTGAAGATGTCTTTTCCATTATAACCCCTCGTAGTTGGTACTCCACAATGCCTGCCTTGAAGATGTCTTTTCCATTATAATTTTGGCAAGATACTCTGTTCTGTCATGAAATGCGATCTTGACAAATCCACAGCTTTAGAAGTAACAGAAAACCATAAATGCTTTACACCCCATTACATTTTCTTTATTCGGTTTACACAGCATTTCAGCTTTAGAAGTTCATAACTATTTCTAATTTTATTAAGGTTGACCATCGACCTTATTAGCTCTTTTAGTTTGGATAAAGAATATTTAGCTAAATTTTTATTCGTATTATAAGTATTAAGTTCATAAGTGTCTTGTAAGAATTTCATTTTCAGTATTTGCATTATTTACTTACATATTTATTCTTTGTTTAAATGTTTAATTTTTTTACTTTTATTTTTGCTCTCTAGGACGACTTATAAAAATTACAATTGATTGATAGTTCTAGTAAATAATCATACAGAAATGAATTGAAATATAAAATAAGGGTTGCTGCTTTATACTGATGAAATATATTTTCATCATATAGTAACTTATTTTTTCGTTCCTAGCCTTCTAGCCTTTCTACTTAGGATCCACCATAAAAACTGGTGCCCTACTTAACTATCCAGATGTTTCCATATTAAATACTCACACCTCTTCTTGGTCTCATGATTGTTAAAATTTATTGTGATGATAGACTAATGAACCTACTTGGAACTTCCTTTGTCAGAAAGTATGATAAAGACTGCCTTTACGGATTCGTGGTCGTTTGCCCTAAATATTTGTGTTTGCAGCTGCTTATTTAGAGGACGTTCACACCATCATTTTTTTGAAACGTTGGTAATGTATTTATCAAATAATAAAAAAGTTATTGAAGTACGCCAATAGGCTATTCTTAGTCATTCACCAATATATCCTATGGACTGTCGAAGCATATTTATCAGTATTTCATTATAGTAAACTATATTATAGTAAACATATTATAAACGTAGTGGATTGAAATTAGGGTTGGTTAGTATAACCCTTACTTATGCTCAAGCTGGATCTTCTTATTACTGCATGGCCTCCTCTGTTGATTCCAAAACATGTTAATTATAAATTATATTACGAAGAGTAGGTACATATATTCATGTATAATTTGAATTTCAATGACATATAATGTGAAAAGGTTCCCTGTCTCCCTAAGGCCATATTTTGGAATTCGAGAGATCAAAAATAAAGGTCTTGGAAAGGATTTACAGCAGACACTTAAAAAGCATATAAGTTTCAAAAGTTTACCTAAAAATACAAATAAATGCAAGTACCATAGTCTACTCTATCGTTGTTATTTCCAAAATATACGACATGCTTCCATGCACTAAAAACGAAGTCCTTCTACTAAGGAAAGGGCACAAAATCTGATCTATATGCGAATCTGTGTATATCGTGTAAAAATTAAGTTAAAGTTTATTGCTGGGTACTTAGTGGAAGAAGTATTTGGCATTGAAATCTTCAATATCGTAAGAGCCGGATATTATTTTCGTTATGTTAGTGTTTATTTGAATTATACACTAGATGGGAAACTCATTGTTAAGGAATCGAACGTATGGAATCCTCAGGTAAGATTGTCTGGCCATAGCGTGACTCACCAGTGAAGAGGTTTTGTTTTGGGAATCTGCCTTCAATCAAACACCACCGTTTATCTATTAAAAAAAATATAATTTAATTCAACAAGCATATTGAACGAAGTACTCATATTTTCCGGACCGTACAATTTTTGTCTTCGATCATAATATATAATTGGCAATTTGAAGCAGCATAGCGTTTTAAACTAATAATTACGATACATACATATTTGTAGGCATGCATAAATATTTTGAATCGGATGGGATGAAATAATTAGAATTTCACTGAAGTAACATTGAAAATTTGCTGAGGAATGCTAGTTATTTATCCAATAACTCTTATTTTAAATTGTGCATCAGCTTTTTTTAAAGTTCATGTTTGCTTGAATTGCGAAAATATTGACGGAATTTGTAAAAATTGTTGGTATTTCCATACCTTACTAAATGTACGAAACAACATCCCTGTTTGCTTTTCAATTTAAATTGCAATGGCTTGTAACCGTTCCGATACATCCCGAGAGATAAATCAAATTACGATCATTGCGCGCAGATTAAATGGAGGAATGATTAATCTCAGTAAATAGCACTGAATAACTCACTTAAAGGAATGGGACGAGAGAGATTCTGTGTAATATACCTACCTATCCTTTCTTTTTTTCTTCTTTCTTCTAGCTAAACGTTTTTTTAAATTAAAATTAAAAACTTCATGCTTAAATCATATATCTCGTAGTTGCTCCTTATTCCACTTACGAAATTTATTCTTGACGAATCCACAATTCTTAAAAAACCGGCCGGTTCTTTAGAATTACGTGGAAATTGTGATGTGTGCTTTTATTTTATTCCGACTCTACAAGAGCTTTCGAGGGTGTTATTCCTAGACTGCTTTCATGTTTTGCTTATGATTTGTTGGGCCATTTTTATGACTCCGGTGCGTGCGTGAGACGCATGAACGGTGATGTCGATAGCCTAAAGCTGTGGAATTTAAGTTCCATTTTATTTTAATTCTCTGGAGGGGAAGATGAGGTCATCTTCCTTGCCATGATTTTTTTCTCATCTCATCACCCTAAAAACTTATTCCATCCCTCTCATACTATGCTTTCACTGATGTTTCCAGGTGGATGCTGTATTTTTGTTTATAATTCCTCTCACTTCGTTTTTCACTTTCCGGCCAAATGTTGCATTATCAATGCTTTGTATCTTACTTAATTAGAAGACTATGAAAGGCAAATGACTGCCGTGTATTTGAATGTCCGACTTTCATGATACTTATTTTTAGCAGATCTTAATTTTCACATGTTTAACAAATTACACGGCATTAACAAACAAAGAACGGCATGATAAACATTTTAGACAGCGGTGATATTATTAAAAAAAAGAGCGCAAAATAGGGCGAATAAATACATTCCAGTTTTTTATGTAGAATTTACTATTCGGATGAATATTCACTGTTTTTCTGTCTTCATTTTAATTCCCTACTACACTTAATGTAGCTGAAGAGGGTCAAGGACTTGTGGAAGGACTGAGAAATGGACTCGCAAGCATCCAAACTTTGCTTGGGAAAATTAAATACTCATTAACAACCTCTGCGGCGAAACATGTTTGATGCACCGTTTATGGAAAATCTTAAAACTTCCAAAAATAAATTCTACGAACAATGGTTTGTCGAAAGTTGGCCTAAAAAAAGAAGTCGAAAAAATAATCGTTTATGAAGCTGTAAAGCGTATCTATTCGGCCACTGAAGACAAGACTTTAGTCATGTATTCTTCTAATTACTTTTCCAATTCATTAAATCTTTCTCAAGGTAAAACTTCCTGTATTTACTTATGTCACCAATGGTACAAATCACGAAAGAAAATGCAAGGGAAAGAAATAAAGTAAAATAAATTATTCTCCGGAAGACATTACTAAATGCTACTTAAAATGCCGTATCAAATTCTCTTGTTAAGATATATCTCGCCTGTACATACATCATGAAACCTGTATCACCTGAAAAAATGCTAATCAAATATTTTGAGCAGATGTGAACGCTACGTACTGGAGCTTTAGTCATAGTGCACTCGTTTGGAAATGTGCATTTACCCGAGTCTCACAAGGGTTACACGCAGTGCTAAAATCCTGGATGTCTCAGTATCTGGTCTGGATGGTACTCTTAAAAAACCATCTATTTGGCGATGGATAATTAATAAATTACTCGCAACATTACAAATATTTTCACTCAATTTTATGCAAACAATTTGCGTTGCTATGAAAAAATTTAAATTTTAAATGTACTAATAACTTTTATACTTATCAACTCTATGATATAATTCTAATTTGTTTTAGCTTCAATTTTTATTTAGAGAGATATTACATTTTACCCCATTTGTATCCCCAATTTATATCACTGTATCTCAAAAACCATTATTGATATCTAGCTATTGGCTGGAAGTTTAAAAAAAAATTAAAAAATGGAAGGGGGTGAGGTCAAGTCTTTTGCGTTTTATAGCAGGGCCCATCGCCCATATAATTTGCATTCCGGAGCTATCCAGAAATATCGTATCTCATTCAGACCTCGTATCCATTTAGTTTTAGGTCGGGTGTTTTTTATTATCAATAAAATGATCTAGTCTTTCGCAGTGACATATTCCTTTATAAAAATGTAATCCATAAACGCCTTCCATTCCCTCACCCAATCATGAAGCCCATTCAGACTCTGAATCTTTACTTTACTGTTCCCTTCCGCTACTCTCAAAATTTCTCTCCAACACCCTTTTCCAAACTTGGATTACGACTCGTTTTCCTTTGCACTTCTCCTCACGTGAGTGCACGCGAGAGCTCACTGCTTTGACCTGATTATTGTACCAGAGGATCTCCTGCCCTTCTCCTGAATCTTTTTCGAGTCAAGCCGTCCGAGCATTTATTCCATGAGTTTACGTGTCCTTCGAAGTGGTGTGCTCCGGTTTTTTAATCATTTCCTCGTCTTTGCTCCAGTTTCTTCCGACCATAATGTTAATCATCGTTGAATTTATGTTTTTGGTCTTTCTTAGAAATATTGTGCGTTCATAGCACAAGGATTCAACTTCTAAACGGAGCACTCAAGTGTTCTTTGCTGAACTCCTCTTCAGCCGAGGGTGAATTTGCCGCATTGTTTCAGCATTGGTTCAATCCATGCAAACATATAATCAATGACACTCTATTTAATCGAAAATGGTGTTGAATACTATGGATAGTACTTGGATACTAATTTTTGGGTCGTGATTTAGAAGCTCACTTAGGTGGATTGTTAAATACGTTATATGTAGGTACACCCATTCTTTATATTTGAGATGAATTAATGCAGAATAGTTAACCTCCGTTAGATATAATTATGCCTTGTTTTGGTCACACCAGATGTATTTAACTCTTGGGTGCTCTAGCATTCATTTGCTCTAGCATTTGTTCTTCACCGGAAACCGTTGTTTGCAACGAAGGAGGAATGAAGTTTCGTTCAAATTGATTTAATCTAATCAATAGTGCAAAATAGTAAAAAGTATGCCTTTAGTCTAAGCGCAATTGTTATCTTGTTCTACAGCAAAATGTCTGAACTTACTTGTTAGCCTCATATGAACTTGCAATCCCATGAATCTTTATTGGAGGAATCAAGATGGCGAATACTCGATTGCACGCTACATATTAGAGAAAGAAACACATGTATACATATATTATCGATGATATGCTTATTCTCAGATACAAGTGACTTCTGATATGCAAATAGGTCATACATTTTAAAGATTACCTGGAAAAAAGTTCTTATTCTTAGAGAAACTATTGTTTGTGTCGCCTCCAATTAAGTGGACGGTACAGTTTCGGTTTTTTATTGGTTTAATTTCTAGATAATTTACTTTATTTTTCTTAAAGAATGAGTAGGTATTCTAAAATGCTTCGCGGTGTTTCCATTATATACAGATTAGGGTTTGTTCTGCAATAAACAAGGAATGTACAATATACGCTCATCTGCTTGCATTACGTTGGCTACAATCGATGCCACGTAAAACTCACCTCCGAATGGGCTGTGCCCCTGACGCGTTCTTAGGAGGAAATAGATTAATCATCGTAATTTCATACAATTCACAGGAAAACTGCTTGTTGCTTGCAAAGCAGTGGGAGTCTGAATACATTGAAGAACACGTAAACCTCTATGAGGTAATCCTGGCAGAGGGCATTGGGATAAAACGCGTAAATTCCATCACAATTTGCGGCATTCATATGCGATCCCATGCAGAAGCAGATTTCGCTACATTTCGGGTCGAAGGTTTTCGTGATGACGCGGCGCACAGTTGGCTGTAATCGAAAAAAGCTGGCCAAAAGTCAAAAAGTGATTTTTTCTAACCAGGAAGCAGAAACTTTGGATAAATATTTTCAAATGACCTGTGCATGTGACGACGTAAAGCATTTTCCTTAGTACTCTACAATTAACAATTTGTATGAGGTCAAAGTTACACTAAATTCGCAAAAATGGTCTACACTCGATTTTCTCTCGAAATCTTTAAAATCAAGCCTTGCTAAGCCTTTATGGGTAAAGAATTGGAATAAATAGTGATGCAGTAAAATGAAACTGTTTTTCATCTTTGTTTTAAAGTAGTCTACTTACTTTTTTGTCATTATTTACCAAATATATTTTAAAAAATGGCGGACCCTCATTTGTGGTCATTTTTATTATACATGCAGAGAAGTAGTTATTTGCATCGCCGAGCATCACGAAGTAACTTATGTGGGGAAACTCTGCAAAGCTTCCACAGAGCGAATCCGATAAGTTATGCTGCGACCGTTTGTGACGCCGAATTTCACATCAGTTTTTCGATCGCTCGGTCGAGTCTAGTCTAACCTGCCTGCAACGGGAAGTAAGGTGACGCGGCAAGTGTGTGGAATGGATTGTAGCCGCACCCACTCCGCTATGGAGATTTTCTAGATAAAAACATTGAAATGAGCCTCGATCTATTATATTTTGGAGAAATCGCGGAAAGATTACGCATTTTGTCACAGAGGGTGAAGGTTTAGGAGGTCCTGAAAGACTGCTTTCTTCGGGTGCACTGCGGGCGTTTCTCTTTTTAGCAACTTGACATCGCCTACTGACGAATAGGTAAACTTTAAACGGAGACAGCATGCATACCACACAGAGTTATTGTATTAGTGAAATGAGGGTCCGCCATTTTTTTAATGTCTATGGTAAATAATGACAAAAAAGTAAGTAGACTACATTAAAACAATAATTAAAAACAGTTTCATTTTACTGCATCGCTTTTTATTCCAATTCTTTACCCATAAAGCAAGGGCTTGATTTTGAAGGTTTCGTGAAAAAATTGAGTGTAGATCATTGTTGCGAAATGTGTGTAACTTTGACTTCATGCTAATTGTTAATTGTAGAGAACTAAGGAAAATACCTTACGTCATCTCATACTCAGGTCTTTTGAAAATATTTATCCATAGTTTCAGCTTCCTGGTTTGAAAAAATCTCTTTTTTACATTGGGCCAGCTTTTTTCGATTTCAGCCTACTGTGCGGCGTTCTATTGTGGATTCAAGGCACCCCGAGTGTTATGTTTGGGCAAATTAACGTCTACGAGATTAAAGGGAAGCAAAATGTGCCACTTATCAAAAGTAAGAGAAGGAGAGTAAAGTTGCTTGCTTGCGTTTTAAAATTCCTTTTGTTGTGTCACCTACATTTTCAGTTGCTAGTGAATTAGAGCTAGACAGAGTATGTCTTGACAGCCTGGTACAAAACACTGAATGGATATAGTCTGTGTAATTCACGTCGAAAAGCTGTGTTTTTATATTGAAAGACTTAGTCGAATCAACACACAGTTTTATAGTCCGTGAGGAACAGATGGTGCGGTAATCAGGTCAATCGTAATGACATTAACATGGTTCGATATTACACGCGCAGGTGTTGCAGTAATGAGGCCGGTACACTTTATTTGACGACGGATAATACATGTCTAATGAATAAATGTATTTTAGAAACAATATAATTAATTTGAATTTCCTTTCTTGTTAGAGGGATATACTTATCAGTTAATATTATGGCTTTCATTTTACGATGACTCTTCGTCGATTTTTAATATTATGATTACCTTATGCGTAAAAAGTCGTAAGCTGCGCAAATAAATCACTTATCTGTGCTGATTAGAGTTTGAAGCGCATAATGAGAAGTCTAAAAGCTTCTGAATTGACAGAAATGACACCGTAGTTTCAAAGTACATTAGCATTTGTTTTCATTGCTGTTACTTGGACCTCAAGCGTTACGTTATAAATAATAGAAACAATGAGTAAGGTGTAAGTTAATGCATGACATTTTGTTTGCTTAAGTTTGTCTTGAATATATGCTTAAATATGTGCTCTAAAAATATATAGTTTCTGATTTCATTATATGGTGAAAAGTTTTTCTTGAAGAGCTGTATTCAAGTTAGTTACGTATTTCATCAATGTCAGTGAAATGTTCTTTTATTATTCGTTCTTATTTTAATGCATAGCTATGGTCACATAAGCTCAGGAACGATAATTCTTTAAATTAATATTTCTTTTACAGCGGTAAAAATCTTGCGTGCATAAACCTCTGCATTTTTTTCAATGTTTTCTGTGGAAAATTGCCGATATAGTGATTCAAATAATTCGGTTGTTAGGATAACAATTAATGGTAACTTAGCTACAAATATGTTCCGCAAATTCAACTTCATTTCAGTGGATTACATGTAAACACATTCAGCGTCCACTACATTTGATCCTTAGATTGATTAGATTTGGTGACGGTGTACATCAGTGAAACTTATTTAGAGGTCTATTGTTGAAATATAATGGGTTAATTGAAGTCAGATATTTTTTCAAAAATTTATTATGTTTTACGTTGTAATTCTTCATATATATGTATTACGAAGGTGGCGGCGATCCACCGAAAAATTTACAAAACACGAGTGAGTGTCTTTTATGTGTATTTTCCTTTTATTCGCCCTTGTGACCAAGTTTTTAAAATATATTTTTGTGTTCACGCTCGTGAAAGCTTCCAATTATATGTATATAGAAATCCAAGCGTCGATATTAATGTGCACACTACACAACCATTCATACACCATGATTCTCAAATGTATATTACATTATTATTTGCCAAAGAAATCAGGAACAAGGTCTTCCCAGTTCCCATCTGCTATTCCATCGGCACTGCTTACTTACATACCTAGCTCTATTTATGCATTTAGATGTCAATGTTAATGAAATATTATCTCACACTAAAATGACGTATTTCAATTTATAATAAATATTCAGGCGTATTTTTTTATAATGAACACATTAGCATAACGAAGAATATTGAAAATATATTGCCAGTATGACATGTCGTCATCAATTTAAACGCTCATTTATTTTTCACCCAATCCATATTTTCCATCCATCAGGTAGAAATCCATATTTTCCATCCATGGAGAACATTTATCTGGGTGCCACTAAACATCTCATTCATGAAACAGTTATTTTTGCCTTTAGAAAATCAGTCAATCTATAGCTATATGCCACGTATATAAGCCAAAATTATGTACCTATTGCAAATTTTCTCGAATGGATTTTGAGTTTATTGAATGATTACGAGTAAGTTAACTCATTCGTTCATTCCGCCATTTGATGCCACTTTACGGTCCGGGAACTTCTTGCATCAGAGTTAATGAGGTTGAGGTTCCTAATGCTTTTCAGCGCAGCCGGGGGATTCTTCATACAAATATTTACTAGGAAAATAATTCTTTTTAGAAACCTTAGTCGCTAGCGTAGATCCAATTCCACTTCTCTTCTGTGCTTTCTGTGTTTAGTAGTCATGAGCCAGTATCCCTACTTGAGCAGAAATAATAATAATGGCATTTATTTCTCTCTAAGAAATAGGTACATATAAATTTACATGAGGAAAAAGTGGCTCACCAGATGAAATTATTTCTTCTTTTGGGGTTGCCATTCCTTGCTTACCTTGGATGGCCGGTTGCTTACATTCATAATAATAATATTATCATTTTCTGGCTTTTTTACAACATAAATTGTGATATAATATTTTTTTAATATCTTATTTTTGAATTGAGTTTAACAAATTAGTGAATACAAATTTATCAATTACACTAAGTAAACATAGGAAAAACTACAAACATACGAATATTTAAATCTTTGTCTATTAAAGCAAACAACTCATTGTTGTAATTTCATATTTTTTCATATTTTACACGTTTCATACGTCCTCTCCACATTCATTTAATCTATACAAAAGCGTTAAAACCATGCCTGGTGAAGAAATTTTATTTTTCACCGATCCTCGCGTACCTCGGAGCATAATAATAAAACTATTAATGATTCACGTACTAATGACGGATGAGTTACAAGTTCACCCACATCCTATATCATTTGAATAACTCCTTGATGTTTTGTTAGAAATATCCATTCTCAGAAACCGTATTATTGTGCTATGCTCAGTAAAATTCCCTTCCGCAGATTCCATGTGGCCGTAAATGCGTGAAATACTGTCCTTATAGTCAATGCCAAAACCTTTTATCATGGATAAATTTATGTATAACTAGAAGCGGGACCCGGCTTCACACGGGAAGCTGTGAAGTTATTGCACCGAGAATGCATAAAGGAACCGGGCTAATTCATGTTGAGCATTTTACATTTTCTCGGCTAAAAAAATATACATGACATGAAATTCGAGGTTTCATTTAGAGAATATTTTAAAAAGCATATTTAATAGAGATTTCAGGAGAAGGGACAAACAAATTTTACAAAAATCACATATTTGGTAATATTTTTACACAATTTTGGTCCAGAAATAGTGCTAAATAATATTCATAAGGGAAAGGTGATCATGCCCATTGAATTTCAGTGTGAGATGTCATTTGCCTTTGTCAATAAGAATCAATGCATGACGCGAGCTATATTCTGGTGCTATCTATCAGCCATTAACCGCATGTTGGAACTTTGGAGGGAATTATCATTGATATTCGCTTATACTATAGAATGATAATCTTATAAATAATGTACAAAGTATGCATGCTTGTGTAAAACTCAAAAAGGAAACTTTACTTTTCTAACTTTAAGGATTATAAAATGTCTTCTATGCACATATAGCTGACTACTTTTCATGTAACTCATGATCTCCGGTTCGATCCCTTATCGTTCGTTTTTCTTGGAAAAATAAATGTCCCTACGCATCATGATTTAAGTTCAAATTCTCAGAATATTGTTGATGGTATACATACTCCATATCAATTCCAAAAGCAGAAAAATACCAAGTATACTACTTGGTAATGTGATTACATGCTGCGGCCATAAATAATGCTAATAAAGGCCAGATGAGGGTGCCCGTTAACATTCAACGCGAGAGAGAAAGCATGAAAGCCGTTGTATGTGACTATAATAATCAATGTGAGTTGCTAAATGCTGATACTATGTAAAGGCCATTAAACGCAAATAGTGAGGTTGTGGTAAACACTATCAAATTTGTCACTGAAACTGGCTAAATGCTGCAGGCGTTCATGAATTCGCTGATATGCAATGTGAATGAAATAATAGCCATTCATGAAATCGCTATTAAATGGATATTCACGCCTGGTTGGCAAGGAAATTTCTATTATTGAAAAGGAAGAAAAATTGATGGATTTAGAGCTAAAAACGCAATACTTAGGCAAAAACGAAGATTGTAATAAAATGGAATGAAATACGTAAATACTGCATTCTTTTATGCGTTCTATAATAAAAATTTCCATTATATATCTTGAGTGCAAGTAGTTTAAAAAATCAAACAAAGAAACAGAGACATCGGAGTGAATGCTTTTCTTATGGATGTATGTAAGTTAGCATTAATAAGGTAAAAACAACCCCAAAAATATTTTAATAAAAAAATTATTTCTTAGTGCGCCTATACTCCCTGTACGGATATATCACCAGTAATTTGGGCTGTGCGTTGATGAATCAGGCAGTCAGTCAGTCATGACTTCTTCTTTTATATATATTTAAGATTAAGGTGCATATTTCGTAGTAAGTCATTGCAAAGATGTACCAGTAAGTTAGTTTTTTTACCATTTTTCCACGCAGAGTTTTTTGACGCTGCATCTGCTAAGTTGTAAAACCCATACAGTTCAGCACTCACATTGCAAGCGCTCTGTTTCTTGATTATTTTACCGTTGCACACGAAAATTGAATAAATAACATCTTTACAGTAGCCGCGCCTTTTTTGCTACTTTTACAAATGTATGTCCATGATATGAATTGCATGAAATATTTAAGTAAAGAAGTTGTCTGGTATGTCCTAATGATACTTCGAACCCGTAAGTAGGAAAGTATTCCTAAAACCCTACCTTTATGGTGAAACTGTAGTGGGGAGTACGGTATCATATGAGGGATACTCCTGATTTTCCCTGAATGACATCTTGCCAGAAATATCATTATACGTCGTTCGTGAAAATATGATTAGTTAATCCAGAGGGGATTTATAGGTTGGAGTGATAGACAAAGATAATTAATGGGTAAGGGGAGATGAAAATGGGATATTATATTAACTATTCCACTTAATCCAAAGAGGATACGTAGAAATGAGCAAAGGAATTGCTCTAGATATTAGTAGATACATAGTTTTGAGCCCTTTCTACCTTAAACTCGCATGGTGGGAAATAAAAGAATTGTATGTGAACTCTTCTTGGGTTACACACTAGGTTATTTCTTCCATTTCGCTCATCTCGCTCACTCAGCGAGACGCACATCTAAACGTTTAATAAAATGGAAGAATTAACCCTATGTGTAATTCGAGAAGAGTTCACAAGCAGTATTTGACGGGAGGGAGAATCAGTTCATATAAAAAGTGTTGTCTTATATAGCGTATAGATATATGTGTTGCAGAGTGTAAAATATTCATTGATCAATTTTAAATGAAATTCTTAATCAAAGAGGACAAATAAAGGAGGAAAATATTAAAATAAGTGTAAATGCAGAATTATTTTTATGTAAACTTGACGTCCACATTATTGTCAGTATGAAAATGGTGATACTTATAAAAATACCAGTAGCTTTCTGGTTAATTTTTAGCCCTAATAAGCAAAACCAGCAAGATTGAGTAAGTTTACTGGGAGACGTTTAGTTTATTTATATTGTGGAACGATTGCTTCTTGACGTAATATGCTCTAATTTTTTATCGACCCTAGACCTAAATACTGCTTACTATATGTGCTGTTAGATGTTTTAGAGCTTAGGTCCTAAGTCACGTTCAACTGTTAAGTTTCATCCGGTTCCATTACGCATAGCCGTTGTGCAATCCGTAACATTGAAATAATGATCAAACTTAGATGGGAAGTATTAGTAGTCATGGATAATGCAACGTGTTATTTTTATCCTTGTTATTTTTCATCTGTGGATCCTTAAAAGTCTGGAAATTTTTAGGAACTAGAAAATTGTCCGCATTTGGACCAGTTTTTCGTGGTTAAATTAGTGGCAGAATATACCAATACGTATTTCCTCGAGGAATTATTATTTAGACAGTATTGCTCTATTGAACTTGTGTGGTTGTAATCATCCATATACTGTTTCGATTTAGATGTCTCTGTAAATATCTCCAAATGTTTGAAGATAAAGTAATGCCTTTATTTATTTATATCTATAAGGGAACATGAAAATATTTTTAACGCGATAAGTATTTTCCGTTCGTAGCATACGTCACACGGCCCTAGTACGCCATTTTTTGCCTTTTTTATCAAAATGAATTCCGTCAACCAAAATAACCTCAGCTGTTGAAGTTGGTAGAAGTGAAATAACATGTTTGTAGTTGCAATAGGAATACTCATATTTTATATCAGCAGCATATTTTAATGAGAATATTATTGTTCAAAATGTATCCCATAAATTTTATCAAGTACTAATTGAATGGGTTTGTGGAAAAATTTATATACCACATAGTATAATGAATTGTACTAAGCGTAAAGGCTCAGGGTAACAAGACCACGCGTTCACGAAATTTAAAAAATATAATTTTAATAAACGAATGTTTGAAAATGATACAGAGCGAGTTTCAGTGCGGGGGATCTTACGCTCTCTGTACATTTTCATCTTTTTATTAATAGCTTTTTTATAGTCCGGATCATCATTATATTTAATTTTTTCGCCCATAAATGTCCAGGACAATAACTATGATCTGCTTCATTTTTTATAAATATGACTTTGCAATGCACTGCTGGCTCATCTCTGACTGAGATGATATTTACTATTAATTTTCTTCTGAGCAATTTTATTAATCCTTGAATATTATAAAGTTGGATTGTTCTCAGAACATTTATTATAGCTCTATCATTTTCCGGAATATCCATGGCATCTCTTTCAGATTTTTCTTTCAACGGCTTCTTACGATTAAATTAACATTAAAAATATATTTTGAGCTTCATGTCATTTGTGTTCAATATTTTCAGTTTTATCAAGAATCATGACCTTTCTCAGTTCCCCCATCAATTTTGGAACATATTTCTCATCTATCACACAGTAGGACACAATAATGTAATAATAGAACATTCTTATTAACGCTTTGCAAATGTGATAGTTATCAACCAAATCTCAAACCTAAAATTCATTCGTATGCGAAGCCACTGCTTTACGGTTGGAAGCATAACGCTTTACTCTATTGCCTTTTTTTCCTCGTATGGCGTGTAAATTGTCAAAAATAATATAATTATATTTTAACCCTTAGATTGCCTACCAATTTCCTAGGTATTATGCTAAAAGTGCTGTGGAAATTTTGGTGATTTTGCAGTAGTTCACAAAAAAAATTATTCTTCATACTTAAATAAAATTACATTTACAAAAAATTTAGGAAAACTTTATTATATTTGGTTTAACGTTTGACATATTGCATTTAATGATTTTATTGTATGTTCATATTTGAAAAAATATTAATATACGAAATAGTGACATTGCAGATAGAGCGCGATAGCGCTGCCGGCACTTTTGGCTAGAGACGAGAGGAGCGCGATCGCGCTCCCCGGCACTTTAAGGGTTAAAAGCAGTTACCTATGGGTATTAGAAGTTGGATCTTTGAATTGATTAACCCTTGGCCTCATTCAATAGCTGAAGTTACACGAAAATAATTCATGTGCTAAATTTCTATTCAATCTTTAAGTTTTCTTTCTATTTTATCCTTCAGAGTTTTTTGGCATACAATTAGATACTAAAGAACACCCAAGAAATGAAACCTAAAATCATGTGATAGCTTGTATTGAAAACGCAGCTCGGTGTGGAAGGGAGATATTCCGGTACATTAGCATTTGGCTCGTTTTCATCGTGAACGGAGATGTTTTTTGCTATGATTACCGGTTTCTACATCGCAGGTATATTCTTCCCATGGCTTCAATCGCTTCACATTTCTTCTTCGCGCTTCATGGATGAAACATACCTCGAAGTTACTCTCCTAGTGTTTCTGGGGGAGAAATGCTTTATGCCCGAGGCCAAAAATAACCTATGCCTTAACCTAAGATTTTGTTATCAAGTACAAATACCATTTTGTTCAAATGCTTTTTGTGAGCGTGGTTATCATAAAGAAGAAGATATGTAAACATTATTTTTGTGTTAGGCGGCGTGCTAAGCTTGTTCTAGAGGTTCACGTCCACATTAATAACGCGTGTAATCCAGTGTCGTAATATTTTCTTTTTCATTAATTTTTTAATAACTTTTTACGGAAGTGTTAACTATTAATTATGTCTCCTAAGGGGATAATTTTAGGCTAAATGACGTTGTACACATCGGAACGGGAAAGCGACGCTAGTGAAACCTAAGCATGGCGAGGTAGATTTTCGCATCCACGTGATCCTTGTCAGCGATTAACCCGCTGACGATGATAAATGGGGCGTCAAGTGGACCATCGGCAATTTCTGTGGCCGCCACTTAAATCCGGCCCTTCGAAGGCGACAGGGCGTTTGTACTTATTTGAAACTAATGAGGATTCACCCTTGCCAGCACTGCTGAAAAATCACTTGTGGTTCTTGGATATCATTAAGAGATTTATAATTAACTGTGTTAGACCCCCAAATGTATTAGCTAGTTTATTATCTTCATTTTTAATCCTATTCTCTGGCTTTTGTTATTTAAAAAGCGATGAAAACCCGGAATCATAATAGCTATTTATTGGCTATGCGAGTATTTATCAAATTCGTTGGACTCGATAAAAAATGTAAATTTTCTGACAATCTGAAGGTGGATAGCAAAGTGACCAATGAAAATACTTAGAGGGAACAAAATTTGTTTTCCTTATCATTTGGTTCGTATTTGTTTATCCTTTCAATGCCAAAAGGGCTGGTCCCTATCGACCCCACAATCCTTTGGAAAGTTTGGTTTCTCTTTTTCCTTGAAAGAAGAATTTTACAACTTCTTTCCAAACTGCAGGTATTAGCAAGGAATTGGATTCAATAAAAACTCTTATTGAGCTGCTAATCGCAATGAAAGCTTCAGGAGTGAGCAAACTGGCCTCAAGTTGTGGCAGAAGTTTTCCAATTGAGATAAGTGACAGTGACAATAGAGATATAACTCTCTTGCTTATGCAGTCGTACTCTGTAACCATCCTATTTTCTTCGTATCCTCATGGAAAATATTTCCACGTTTGACCTTTACTTTTGATCCTATTTATTCCACTTGGAAGTGTCTCCCTAGTTCCAAGAAAGTTCACTGTCCCCAAATCACTCTCTTTCATAGGCTTTGCTACCATTATAGGTTTTTTATTTGGGCGAATAATCCACGATCCTAGCCAACATTTTCTGTATTTTTGCGTTCTTTATGGGGTCCAAAGATATTTGGATGGCCGATAATCGCAGTACTGTGTTCTATTCCTTCCTCTACTTTCTTCTCTTTCCGGATCCTGTACACCCATCTCTTCCTCTTTTTACTCCTTCGCCCCAATCACCATAATTCAGAATCCATTTGGAGATGCCATGGGGGAACCAAGAAACCATATCAGTTTTTATTTTGGCTCTGTTCTGCCAGCATCGTCTCCTCTCTCGTTTGATTGAAAGGATTTAAATAAGGATTTAAACTGTGAAAACATTCGTGTGAAGCGCAGTAGTCCATGGGTTGGAATTAGGTTACATTGGAAAATTAAGCCGGAGAAGATGAGAAGCTTTCAAAACTGATGTTTAAGACGGATTCTGGAGCTAATAATAAAAAAGTATACAGGAGAGTAGCAAATAAATGGACCATATAGAAAACTACAGAAGAGGAGTACCAGATAGAATGGGCACACTATACGACTCAATGGGTTTGTGAGGAATATAATTGAAGGAGAGATATGGTGAAATGTCCCAAGAGGAAGATAAATGAAAAAGAGGAAAGTCCTACCAGGGAGTGAAGGAAATAGAATTATATAGAAAAGGACGGAGGGCTCCAGTCAATCAGTCTAAGAATCAGAACGACCAATGATGATAATCACACGGCGAGAGACAAAGATTGCTTAGCGTGTTGTATGGTCGCGTGTATGTTAGTATTTCTTTTGTGGTGCGATCGTGTTGAAAAGTTATTTCTCCTCTGCTGTAAAAAACGATCCGTCAATTCTCTTCCAGTCAGGGCCTCGGAGAAATTCAGCGTGCCAACACCGACAGGATTACATTTATGCTTCAGTAATAATGGCCTTTTTCACAAACACGCCTTCATGACGGTCATTCAATTTCGCTGGCATGGGATCCGGAGGTTTTGGCAAAGTTATCTCCGCTCCACTCTCGAAACTACCATTCTCGGTGGTAAATACATGATTTTTTTCAGTAAAAGGAACTCCCAAATCCCCACTTCAATCAACCTTTTGATAATATTTTTTATGTCCTTTGAGATCCGCTCTTTTAATTTGAGAAAGGCCTGGTTTAACAATTCGGTAGCGTTAATATCAGATCTACTATATTTTTTAATAATTGTTCTGAAAAACATAAATGTGTAGCTCTCTATCTGGAAGTACTATGGTATAAGTTTCTTTATAATATGAAGAAAGGACTATGTAGGCCAATAGAAAGATGCATAAGTTTGTTTATATAAACAAATACTCTGTTTGCTGACGATATTCATTGGTTTCCTCGTTAATTGGCGTATTAGCACAACTAGGTGAGATGAAGCAGATAGTTTAGAAGGATAGGTATAGGTACATCTTTCACTTCCACAATGAGAGACAACCACTGTATCACGCCGAAAGACCCATAAACTTATGACATAAAAAATTATGAACGTTTAATTCATTGACCGGACTCTAAAATTGATTGTGTTCTGTCGTCATTTGACCAAGAACCTGCCTTTTTTTAAACAAAAGCGTTTTATATGAATATAGTTATTGTGATGAATGAATAAGGGCGTTTCTTCATGGATCGGTTACTATCACGAGTTGTTGGTACGAATAAAATAAAAAAGCTTTCAAAAACATGGTTTCGTTACAAAAACCCCTAAAAAGTATAAATTAATCAATGAGCTGTCATAACTGTTAAACCACAGGCAAAACGTAATACTGCTTGACTAAAAATAAAACCATGAGGGCGCAACCAACGTTGGCTATGCAAAAGACTTTGCCATTACTTTTTAGGTAACGTGGTAAAACGGTCTTTATTTTTCCAAGTTGTGCAGGACCAGGAATTTCCGGCAATCAAAACTTTGCTGTAATTTTTCGAATGTTGTTTAATATCAAAAGTTGTTATTAGGACTTCGGTGATTCCGGTGAAAAGTGTTCTGCTGCACAAATAATGGTTACACACCAATGGTTTTATTTTTAATCACAAATAGTCACGTTCTGCTTGTTGTAGGTCAGTTGTGACGCCTTAAAAAATATTTATACCTTTCAGTACATTTTTAATAAAGCCTTGTTTTTTTAGTTTTTAAATTCATTTTATTTTATAGGTTTTAATAATTTTTCATCAATTTTTCATTCGATCATTTTCGTTATTCTATGGATACATTATTGAAAGTTGGATGAATTTAGAATTGTTTAAATTCTGTGGTAATTTGTTCGAATCGAGAAAATTCTGTATTGTCAGCCTAAATACACATGTGGGAAAAATTTCCAGAAAATAGAAGATGGATGTGTGTAAAAATTGATTACAAGATTTGACACAAAGAAACAGAGATATCAAGTTATATAAAACCTTTTAAAAACATACCAAATCCTTTTGTTACCGTTGTAGATGTACGGGATTGGGCATCTTACGTTCCTTCCGAAACATATTCGAAGGAAAATAAAATGCCGCTGGAGGGCCTCGAACCGAAGATTTACGCCTTAACCCATACGGCCACGGTGGTCCTTGGATAAAGCGGAGCCATGGAAAGCATTTAGACAGAATGAAATTCTTTAAGAGCAATTTTCCCATGAACCCGGACCTATGGGTAGGAAAGTCGTGACACTTTAGTTTTTAAGCCAAGCATTAGTTAACCAAAACATTAGTTTTTAAGCCAAGAAAGAATATGGGGATCGGGTTGGTGTGGTGTCTAGGGTACTGGGATTCAATTTCGCCGTGTTTAAAACTATGGCGGGTATTAATGACCCCTTCTTGGGATTTATGTGTTGATCGATCTAACTACTAATAAATCAAGTTCATTAGTCCGTGTGTCGGATGATAAGTTCAATTCTATAACCTTTAAGGCCGTTTTACACGTTGCACTTAATTGCACAACTTGAAGTAGCATCTGTTTCCGCAATGCGAGAATACAGGCTCGGAATTGAGCAGGGGCTATTTTCCCATCTATCGTTTATGCATTTGCGCATGCATTCTAGCAATCTACCGCTTCAGACGATACAATGTTCAATGCACATCCATATATACCTCAGAATGTGCAATGCAGTGTCTCGTGTAAAACGGCCTTTAGGGTTGAATGTAATGTATCTGAATATGGCGTAACTACTGAAATGCTACATTTTGAAATAAACTATGGAAGTTACAAAGTTCATCTCAATATCCTTCCACCTCCACCTCACGACCTTCCACCAAATGATAGTTGCAACTTTGGAATATTGAGGGGCCATTCCCATAGAATAACCTAATACTAACAGCGGGCTTCTTTTCACCCTTGCTGGAATTCGCATTCTATTCCGTCATTACTATATTCCTACGTAATTGCCCACTAACCTTGAAGTCAAAAACGTCAAGAATATACATTTACTTTTCCCCCAAGAAAATGATATCTATATAGTCATGCATGAGCAAAAACAATATCTCAAGTCTAGCTGTTGTAAATTTCTTTTCCAAAAATCGTGCTTCGATGGGTAGGTAGTGGCACCACGCACCCTTTACCTTGTCTCTTCCGATTGCGCAAAAGGTTACAAAAAAGTGAGACGGAGAGGGTATGGCTTATGGATGAAGGGCGAAGTTGCCTTCTAAAGGATAAAAGAATTGCAGTCAAAAGGATTTTGAAAGTATGAGTATGACATGGAAAAGATACGAGTATGGGCGTAATGAAGATGAATGGAAGCTGGAGGTACTAATGTTTTAGAGGACTTGCGGGCTGCCTGTTTGTTTGATGCGTTTATTTTTTTGAGCCCAACCGAGATGGAATTGAAACACAAAAAGATTTCGGAGTGAGTGGAGAAGGATAACAAAAGAAGAGATTTCTCATATTATCAAGTCTGTAAATAAGAGATTTTTCCTATTTCTTCCTCTTGGTCACTCACAAAGACTTAAGAAGAGAATTTTCCGTGAATAGACATGTTTATGTTACGTTCTGGAGCTTCGGAGATAAAGAGAAATAAAGAGTTAGGGAGACTAGACTAATATCTCTGTCCATCTCACTCTCCCCATTTCGCGTCTCCTTGAGAGAGTGGTAGGGAAGAAACTGAAAGCATGAGTGGGATACGTCGTGACGTGGGATAGGGAAGAATGAGAAAAAAGGTAGGTTTGTGCGCTTTTGCTTAGTGTCGACTACGGTTTGCGTCTCTATTCTTGAAACATTACAATGAATTACAATATATTTTGAAAGTTCGGAAGCGGCTGGGGCACAACAATATGGTCAAACGGGAATTCGGTATATCATTTAATGACATTAAGTCATTGCACGTTTGAGGGGATATTTTGCATTATGATAAGTATTATTACGCGGCATGCAATGTAGTTATTACAAAATCAAAAGAAGTTACGGAGTAACTCTTACTACGTGAGATATTGATTAGATGATATGATAGTCATCCATGCAGTGATTCAACCCGAAGGTTGGTATGGATAGTTGAGGGTAGAGTTCACCCCGGACTAATCCACAGGCGTGTGAATTTCACACATTCAGGGTAGGAGAGCTAGTTCCTTTCCCTGGGCCATTTCGCACTCCGAGGATTTTTATTTGTTCGGGGGCGTCCAAAGGCTTCGGATTTGAACCCGGGACCCTGCGATCAGTAGCCAAACGCTCTACCCACAAGGCCACCACGCTCCCCTAAATTTCACGCCCCCCTACATTTCCGTCATAATGCTTAATAATTATTTTTATGATAAAAGGATTTTATTCTATTATCCTACGATGTAAATTCATGCAATATTTATGTCTGATATGCTGAGAATTACGTGATGCGTGAATAATGCATACTATGTATTGAAATTTTAAGTGACGTGTTTAACTGTACATGGTGTATATGCTGAGTGAGACATTGAAAATTGCATTACAAATGATAGGTGAAGTTGGAGTACTTATTGTACCAATGAGGGGATGAATGGGGAGCCCCTTATCACAGTAATGGATAAGAAAATGGTACAGTATTGCCCATGATAAGTCATATCTGTCGCCCTTAGCGAGACGCAAAAAGGAATAGTAATGGAGTAATACAGCGGATAGCTTAAGAAGCTTAAGAATAAACAGCTACTGCAAACTAATCTTTGCATTGATGGTTGCTGATGATCATTAAATATCATGGAACATGTGATATATCAGTATTTGGTTTTTGGTGAAAAATCTTGCTGAATTTAAAATGTCAAATGGTTAGTACGATAGAATTCACATAGATGTGGAGTTGCCATTGGGAAGTATAAGATGGGGTCTAGATTTCTGTACCCCAAATAGGGGCGAAAGAAGGTCTGCTGTAAATATCGACGAACGGGTAGAGAGAGGAGAGGCACATTGGTGGTATTCTCCAAGTATGGTGTAGTGTAGAGGGTTGCAGTACACGAGTGAAAGGGAATATGGTGAGAACTATATAACGTGCCGATATTCGCCGAGAGAAAGTGTCCTTGGGGCCGTAGGTTCCAGAATTAGTATTGCTCCCCGCACTGGAGGTAACGTTTGTAATATCTTCTGCCTTATATTCTCTTCTTCTTTTCCTATTATGTACTTTGAAAAGAAGAAAAAAATGAAACGGGCAAAGCGTGAAACCCGGAAACCACGAAAGAATCATCCAAATAGTATATTAGGGAATATGATCCGAAAGTGGAATTTTGATTTGGTAGAAGAAATGGATGGAGGAGTTGAACTTGGTCGCTAGGCGATAAAGGTATTTTCACCTAATCCAAGAGAACTTGAATTGATTAATTGAACTTCGGGGAGGTAAGTAGGAATAACATGTCTTTGAATAAATGGATTAAACACGAAGTAATTTGTACTGAACGTAAGATTTCGGCAAGAATTTCCAGGTAGTTCTACTTATCTTCGATGTTACATTATTGCGATAAAATGCTTGTATGTAAATGTGATGTAAAAACCGTAGGAGAATTTACTGATTCAGGATATAAGAGAGAGCTTATAACTATGATGCTCCATATTCTTTAAAGAAAATAATGTCATCTATAAATAAATTATTATAAACCGTCTCACACTAATCATTTCTATATACTTTATCCATACAATTGAATTAGTAAGTTTTACCTTGAGAAAGATTCAATGAATTGGAAAAGTAATTAAATGAGTACATGACTAATTTCTTATCTTCAGTGACCGAATAGATACGCTTTACAGCTTCATAAACGAATTATTTTTTCGACTTCTTTTTTTAGGCCAACTTTCGACAGACTTCGTTCGTAGAATTTATTTTTGGAAGTTTTTAGATTTTCCATAAACGGTGCATCAAACATGTTTTGCCGCAGAGGTTGTTAATGAGTGTTTAATTTTCCTAAGCAAATTTAGGATGCTTGCGAGTCCATTTCTCAGTCCTTCCACAAGTCCTTGACCCTACCTCCGCTGTAGGAAGTTAATTTGACAAGTTATCCCAAATCCCGGGGAATACGCTTAATAGGTGCGTCAACTCTTTGGCGCAACTTGGTAGCGGTGACTCTGTTGGGACACCCCTCAGGTACGGGAAAGGGCTGTCGACGTCATTTGAAAGCTGAGTCTGTAGTAGTCAAAGCATCATTGAGCGTGGCAAAAGGGAGAAGTATAGGGAAACATGGTTGGTTGGGAGAAGTATCTTGAGCAGATTGACTTGCTGACTGCTGAGGAAGCAGATTACAACAGATGTGTCAGGCGAGGAAATTGCGGGGCGAGATTAGTAGGAAAAATTCGAAAGATCCTGTATAATGAGCGTATTTTACATGTAATATATTTGCTACATAAAGTAATACTTTAAGAAATTACATATTGGTTAACCTTTGGTCAAAATGAAAATTGAAATTATAGCTTTTAGTATTAATTTTATTTTACGAACGCTTGTTCAAAATATTCTCACATATAATTTTTCATTTACCTATTCATCGTCAATAACCAGCCTCACAATTTATGAAGCACGTTATTCGTACTACGATGTTAAAATTACATCATGTTATTATTATTATTTAATACACTAAGGTCATTGACTTACATGCCTCTAAAAAGGTACATACCTATTTCATTTTTTCCGTGTTACTCCTGCTCCTCTATCTCATAGCAATTCTACTGTTTAGCCAAAACTTAACCTTGCCGGCCTCGGTGGCGGCGGGGTTAAGTCCTCGCCTGCTAAACCAAAGGTCGCGGGTTCGATTCCCGCCTGGGTAGGAAATTTACACCTCCCAGGGCATGGTTGTGTGTGTTCGTCCAACGAGTTGTATGGAAGAGAGAAGTATTAAGTTCTAATATCGCTCGATGCAAGACCCAAAAAAAAAAGAGTAGACGTTAGATTCTTTTAGGACAATGACTCTATGCTGGAATCAATTAAAATTATGTATGTTAGTGAGTTGAATACATCATGAATCGGGGGTGAATAAAAATGTGCTGTCAAGCGCACGCAGTTCAATTGGATGCCGACAAGGCGAATAGCCTGCCCACGTTGAATAGGGCATATACATTGTGATGCAAACCTCGGTTCCTCTAATTGTCCCTTCGCCAAGCTGTGCCCGCACCAAATTGTCTCTCCGTCTGTGTGGATAGAGTGACAATGATGCGCAGACGAGTGTACGTGGACGCGGCGTGGTGCAGTGGCTTGGAAGAGATGAAATTAAAAGAGTATCTCCCTGTCCATTAAGAAACGAGAGGGTTCCATTGATGTCAGAAATTGTGTATTCAGAAAATAAGGGATGGCCACGTGCCTCGGACGTTGAATATGTGTCTCCGCGAGCGAACCTCGAAATGATAACCATGAATGTGGATGGCGATTGTTTAAGTCGAAGCATTGACTATAATTTGGATTGGATTAGGATGTTAACCATTGGATTGTAAACCATTGGCTTTATTTCAGTTGGTATTTGCATAAAATTAATATTACTTTTTATATATGGATTGGTCACATGCTGTTTGCAAAATGAATTGATGAATCCTTCCAGTTAAAAACATTGAAAAATTCTATTCAAGATCTTTGAGAATACTAGCATTGGTATGAATGTGAAAATTTCCTTTGCGATGTTGAGATGGTATTTATTCCGACTTGTAATCCTTCGCCCATGATAAGTTATAGGATAAGTTATAGGATAATAAAAGGGATTTATTGGGAATATATAAATCGTTATATTGAAGTGTTCATACTCGTAACCACCCGCATTTAAAAATGCTGTTTCGAATTTTAAAACATTGAGGATTGTTACTTAACAGGAAAATTCATTTTTTCTTCGTGACCTTTTTGAGCTTTCAAATACTATAAATAAATAAAGATGCCGTATTTCCATGTCTTATGTAGAAGAAAACGCCGACGACTCATATTATATGTTCATAGTTGAAAAACGCTCTTGTCAAGATTAAGACTAATGTTATGATTAAATCTTTTACGATGTGTAGAATTGTTCACCTGCACGAAGACGGTATCGTACCGATGGTACCGAAAGACACCCAGGTGAGTTGTTAAATTTCAAGGAAGCAAGGCGTGAACTCCTGACTCATTTAAAGAAAAGCCTCTCCTGTAGAGTGGAATGAAATTTTAGTCTCAAGGTCGAAAGATACGACTCATCTGGCCGTATCTTTCGTCCTCGGTTCAGTCAGTTTCAGTTGGATATCATTGCAGTCTTCTGAATTATAGTTATGCAGTAGAGTAGCTACTTCACCTACTTTGAAATCGATAAAAAAATTTCTTTGATTGCGGAAAGTCATAATTCAGAACAATTTATGACAAATTTGAAAAGTTCTTGAAATATGCTTCCTCAAAAGCATTCAATGAGTATTTTTGATGTTATACGAACGTGATTACAGTATCTTCCACCTGGTTGCGTTTTATCTCTCCTCTATCTTCGCTGTATTTCCTCTCTCACTCTATTACTTCAGACTACTATTCGCGCCTGATGAATATTCTACATAATGTTTACGCTATAATAAAACATTCGTTAGGCACGTTGATGACTTTTAGTTATTGACGTTATTTCAATAAATATAATATTTTTTCATTATGGACAATGAATTGTCCACGGACGTTATTGACAACAGTAATTAGGGATTCTGAATATTGAGTATTCTTTAGTTTCGAAATAGATTGTACAAATGTAATCATTAGTCACTTGATGCTTAATATTTTCCTATTCGCTCAGCACAGCAGTTTAAAGAGTACACTCCTGATGTTTTTGGTAGAAAAAAATATATTTATGCGATCACTCACATAAATATGGTAAAGATATCGTCACTGCACGAATTCATAACATAATAATTTTATGCAGTGTAAATAAGTGCTCTAACATAAGTACATACATTAAGGTATTCCATTCATAAGCATTTTTACATAGACAACGTCCTCAGTTCTCCTTCATACTTCTCGAAGGATTTTCATAATACATTAAAGGACTTGATACCGATCTACATAAGAAAGTATGTATTATATATAGAGGCTTATGTTATGCTGTAGAATTGCTTTATTTAATTTGGGGATATTGGTAATGTCTTTCCCCCAGGGTCTCTAGGTGTCACTGTTAGCTGCGAATTTTATAAACTGCTTTCGAAGTGGAGATTTAAAATGCTTCGATTGAATTAGGTCGCTTACGACCATTACAATTTAAGTTACTGATGAGTTTTCATTAGAAATGTTTGATGATAAACAAATTAAACGAGAGATAGGTAACAGGTTTTTAATTTCGTTTGGTAGATAGCTTTTTAGTATTATTTACGGCGTTCGGAGTTCGTATGTTGTATACATAGATATATGAAACGTCACCGATCATACATATGTCATTCGATGGCATTCATCGTTCAAGCGATGACTCGTGATAATGTATACCATAACAAATTCTCAATGTATCTTACGAAATACGTTAAAGTTACTTCCTAGGTAATTGTAGAAGTTTCCAAATAAGCGCTAAGTACCGTAAAACATTCACTGTTCACTGCTATGCATCCAAGCTAGTGATGATATTCATGTAGAGGTCGTTCATTTGGCTTAACGAGTCAAGTAAGTTTTACGAAGAAGGTTTTAGCTCTAAAAGGATATCATTGAAGTATTCGTGTAAATTACTTAATGCAGCCCCATATTAAAGCAAAGCTCCAGTGCACATTTCTTTTCGCTTAATATAATGACGTGTTTAACATCATGACGTATTTCTGTTTTACTGAGATCTTTTACTCTGGACAACTTGAACGGTATTTAGTAAACACGCTGGAATAATTTTTCTTAGAATTTAATTTCAGTACACATTTTCCATCATTCTTATGTATCATATTTTCGTTCATTTATAATTATGTGTGAATTACAAAACTAATTAGCAAACGTTGATGAAAAACCTCTTGCAAGATGTTGCAATTGTATACAATCAAACCAAACGAAGCCCATGGTGTTAAGTTCCCAGATATTGTACTTTGAGTTAATCTTCGGTATAAAATATTTGATTGTGTATTACAGTCTTTAGATTTTGCTGAAAAATTTTTATATTATATTTGGAGAACTTGCAAAGATCGTAATGAATTGCCACCATTGATACAATCATGTGGTCGCTCTCAGCTGATACATAGCTATTGCCAGGAACTAGTGGTTGAGGGATTGCAGGCGTAGAGTGAAGGATGTAACCGTTTCCAGATTGGGTTTTGAGTGAATGGAGTTGCGATCCCTCCGCGCCCTAGTCCTGGACGGAAGAAATGAAAAAGACATCCGGTGGTATCCGAAAATTTCGCGAAATACATATTCCGAAATAGAACACATCCGTGCCTACGTGCGACAAATATTTCATCAGGGAGAACACTAATATTCCCCAGTGACTTACTCATTCTGTCCGGGAGAGAACCATAGTCACCGCCACCTGCTCCTTACCTTTCCATCATTGCGATCGACATTTGCTCAAAGCAAAACTTCCTATTCTTACTGCGTTATATTTTATATCTCTGTTATTCCTACCAAGAATAGCAGATAAAGAATCAGATTGGCAGATTTTGTGAGGGAAGTGAGAAAAGGAGTATTCACTAACCTCGTAGCTCTTTAACGTGAACTTTTAGGAAATTGATAGATGATAATTGGTAGAGTTGGAAGTGGAAATTACATTAAGCTGCAGGAGCTGATAAAGCTATGGAGATTTTCCTACAATCGTGCATGAGTCAGCAAGTCAATTAACGGATATTTTTCGATAATGATGGCCACGTTCGAGGTATAATGAGACAGGTTTGGTATGAACGTGGACGAAAAGTAGACAAAGGTAGTGAGAGTTGTTATGGTAGATTGGGCGTGTGACGAAGGATTGCGCAGTTAACTGAAGTAGTTGCTAAAAGGAGGAATTCGATGAGAGGAAATTTTAGAACACATTAGGAAAACCCTAGTTATTATACTGATGCGGAGCATAACCTTTGATGATACAGAATATTTATCTCTTAGAAACGAGGATGAGTGAGGACGGAAGGCGTCTTGAGATGCGGGTGAGGAAAATGATGAAATGTTTAGTTCTGTTTAGGGGAACAACTGAGGACAGACAATATGTACTTGGGAGGAAAATGGCTTTGAAAATTCGGTTGCTATATGTTGATACAATAGTTAGAGCGAAGAGTAGAATTGGCGCGGGATAGAATGGGGACAAATATGAATGTCTGACGGTTTTATGGCAAAGGGAGAATGAGTTAAAACCGATGTATTCATAGGATAATTTTGTGAAGGTAACATCCTTAATAGCCTCTATGATTGGATGAATTACAGAGATGGGAATCTAAAAATCTACCATTCTTTTGACATACGTACATTACCGATGATGATAATGATCCCTGACGATGTCTACTAATGTCAAATCCTGTGGCTGTGACTCGTCCTCTCGTCATATCTCACTAACCTTTCGCAGAGTGCATCTTATCCGAAGGTGGTTTAACCACTAAGTTGTCACAGTATCGCAGTTATTGGATAAAATGCTTTATTCTGATTGTAAGGCAAAACATTAACAGTCGGCTTCGTGGATACACTTGTCGGTGTCTTTTCCTTCCTGCTGCATGATTTTCCAAAGCTTCTTTTTTCAAATGCTCCTTCAGATCCTCCCTCAATCATCCAAAAACAACATGAATTCGCCGGGCAGGATTATAATGTCTCGAGTTTGGCAAAAGGTTCTATGGCTTCTCCTGTGATGTTAGGTCTAGGCCAGAATTTTTCGTCGGAAAAAGTATTTCTGCATGAGATGTATCGTTGAATTTTTCCTTAACGAACTTTCTTTTTATAGAGCTTTTTTGGGCGAGCGTGGTGGCCTAGTGGGTAGAGCACTTGGTTACTGATGGAAGGGTCCCGGGTTCAAATCCGGGTGAAGACTTTGGACGCCCCCAAACAAACAAACAAAATCCTCGGAGTGCGAGGTGGCCTAGGGAAAGGAACAGGCCCCCCTACCCTGAATGTGTGATATTCACACGCCTGTGGCTTGAGTGAGATCTACCGGGGTAAGATCTACCCTCAGCTATCCAAACCAACAAACTTCGGGTTGAATCACTTAGTGAGTGTGAGCTTCTTTTGGCGATTCATGAGTTTCCACGTACGCAGGCGATGTAGAAATCCCGAATGTTTTTTGCATATTTTTCAAATCTCGTGATATCGTACTTAACTCGTAAAGGTCTGGTGAATAATTCTCATTGATAATGCCTATAAAATTCCTTAACGGCTGACTAATGACTGCGAATGGATTCTGACTGATGGCTGCGAATATATATATTGATGGAAAAATCATTTTCAATTTTGATTCTGTCAACATACTGTCATTTCGTATATGTCCCACTGACGATATCTCAATTCAGCTAGACTAATGTGACTTAGTGGGCACTCGATGTAAAAAAACAAATGTGCGTGTGGTTTGACGTGATACTTAATTATTTATGCTTTCTATTTTCAGCATTTTTGCAGTTATTGTAAGCAGCCATAAAGTCCAACATTTTAGCTTCCTTATCATATTCATATCATAAAAGTTAACATCAAATCACAAGTATATTATTATTTTTGCTTGAGATTTCCCTCAATGTTAGTGAAATCAGTGTTTTTCTGATTCCGCAGCACTACGGAGGGATATCAATGAGCTTGAATTCTGAATTGAATGATCATTGGCATATCTCTCCAACCATAGCTTTGTCTATGAGTATGGCTTTATTATAGCTTTGTTTTCATTGGATATTTTAGTTCTTCGCTCACTGTCAAACTTTACTTATCTTCGCCTTATTTTTCCTTCCCCCATCTTTTGTTTTCTTTGAGCCACTCCATTTTTCTTACATGCTATATCTGGTGTTGGTAGAGACGAGAACTATAGTACAATGGAATTAGACATTGACAAAGACTCGGTGGGTCGAGGTGCACGTATCCTAGTAAGCTGCGGAGGCGATAACAATGATAGACGTCGGACTTATCGTTCTGGCTATTTGGAGAACTCCGTCGGATAAGTTTATGCTACAGCCGACTTAACAACCTAACTACCAAAGATGATGGTGAAGAAAATATGGAACATTGCTCTTGAGACAATAATTTAGTTCAGTCAAAGCCGGACCTCAAAAACATAGTGTTATGAATGGCGTCGGTCAATGTAGGTTGAAGAAAGGATGCTGAAAAAATATGAAAATGTATCCATTCCTGTCGATTAATCAGCATAAACGAATCCTTGTGAAAATAATTAGTATATTGTGCACTCATTTAACATGGAAGATTATTTTTTTAGTATTATCGGGAACCGAGTGGAAAACGACCCACGCATGCTGAGTATAAAAGAACAGTTGCAATATGAGTGTCAATAGAATTATATTCTTTATTTCAGCCCTCTGGAAGGTTGACCTTGGGTCGGGAGGGCCTCTAGTACTTCTTCCTCGCCAGCAGGCTTTTATTCGATGTAAGGGACACCATTGCATCTGAGTTAGCAAATGCCATTAGTCCGACTTTGCGTCCGCTTCCATCACCCCGCAAGATCCATTTTCTACCATTTTTCATTTCTTCCCCATCCACTCGTCTCCATTACAAAGCCATGGACCCTTCTTGATGACAAAATTCAAAATATTCATCGGGGATCCAAAACTTAAGGCCATAAAAATACAAGTTTGGAGAGAAATAGAACAGAAAGGGTAACCTTCCTAAATTTGATGGCCAAACCATCTTCAATGTGGAAAATGTTTTTTGGTTAATATAACATAGAAAAGTGGGAACTGCCATTTACATAGCCAAAGTCCACTTTACGATACGTCGACAGGAAACTTGATCATCCACTAAACGTTTCGATCGTCTTATGGTGTACTTTTTTGTGGCCTAGGTGACTGCATTATTACAAGTCCATTTATATTTATCAATATTATGTTTTCGCTCTTTTATCTAGTCATATCTATGTTTTTATTCTTGCAAAATAATTTTTTAAGTCTTAGAGTCAAAATTGAGTGCTATTCACAATTTTTTTCCGAGTACAAACATGGGAACTGTCTATGTTTTTATTCTGAGGCATAGCCATTTACGTAACATTTTACCTATAAGCAATTCAATTTCATTTCCAGTTCCAATTTACAGTTTCATTTCCAGTTTCATAACCAACGTAAATATTAATTTCCAGCCAGAAAGGAAATGGAAAACACATGGTTTTGAATCACTAACTGAAACTCTTTCCATTACACCTGTGAGTTAACGTTTCTCGATAATTGAATTTGAACGTATATTTTCCTCTGTAACAAAGTATATTTATCTACATAATTAATTTAACGTGAGTTTCATTTTTGAATATGCACAGTAAACTTTTCTTCTTTCCTTTATTTAAATAAGCTTCTAGAAATAATTATTGTTTTTTGAAATCAAATCTTATTCGAATAGTGAAGTATTATCCATTAGAGACAGTTATATCCCGATACATCGATCATTCATTAAAATAATCTTAATTAATAAAACACCTCCATCGAAGAAGTATTGAAAAAATGTCTCAATCCGACGTGTCTTCTTTGGCAAAAACTGGGATAACGATTTGGTTGAAAAGGTTTCAATAAGTTTTCCATGGTGAATTTGAGCGAAGACTGTTATCATAATGACTGCAGCTGTTTGAATTATCTTATTTGATCCTGTGTCGCTCTTAGGGGTATCCTAATTGGGTAAAATTTCTCAAGGTTCAATTGTTTACTAAAACATTTACTCAGCATTTAGGATTTTGAAAGCTCGTCGTTTCGTAAAAAAATAATGTAGTGGAAGAGTGAACATTTTGCGGCCAAGGTCACCTTATTTCATCTGAGACTAGTAATTATGAAGGATGTCTCTGAAAATACACTGGTAAAATCCTGATTCTGTTAGCATTTTGCCAATAGAAACCTTGGCTGCCATGCTTATTCTTGCATAGGTATTCTTATACTTTTTTATGGAAGAACCTAATGATTAATTAGCTGGTAGCACTGGGCACTACATCAATAGCACCATGGTGTTTCAAACGGAAACCGTGTTGTGAATGTTAAGGTTTTAAATTATATAACATATTGACTTTATTATTTTTGCCTGTAAACCACAATTATAATATGCCTTGCCTAAATTCGCCGAGGGACTTATATTTTATTGAATGGATTCGGTTTAATCAACGAAGGAACCATCGAGTACATCCGATTGTTATAACAATTATGAAATAATCATGTGAGACCATACAATAAATTGTCTATTTCTTTTACTATTTTTTAAGGTAAAAATAGTAGAAACTAACATGCAATTATAAATAAGAGCACCGCAACACCGAAATAGGAAAGAAAACCAGCAAATGAAGATTTTATCAATCTCTATTAGGTGAACAGTCATCATAATACTTCTCACTTTATTAAATTTGGCGTAGGTAGATAAATATGGCTGACAGTATAAAGAGCAACTTGGTACATCCACCATTTAATTTCAGCCCGACGATTATTTTAGACTGCATTCCATTTAAAAACCCAAAATGTCGTTTAATCGTGGAATTACTGACCGGAGTGTATGGTGTATGAATATGCATGGTATTGTATATTTTTAGTATAAATAATATAGTGTAGCATCTGTGACCATAGCCTTCTTCCAAGTTAATACGTGGAGTGAAATGAAAAAGAAGCTTGGCATATTCCCGGTGGCTAAATTCGAACATCGCTTGTGTTTCAGCCTGTGTCCTTTTTACTAGTGGAAAATTTCTTTCTTAGACTTGGCTTCTCCCCTAGACGCAGTCTTTTCTTTAATTTTACGTCTGTTATAAACTATAGCGTGATTGAATGATAATTTGGTATTTCCCCCAATCCTTACCACCCCTTTCACTTCTGCTCTCTGCTTTGACGGCCATTTTCCCTGCGGATCTTTTTCCCTCTCTTCCCTTTTCCCCTTCCTTTATCTGCCCCGCCTCATCTTTTTCTTATTCTCAGCACACATGAACAAACTATTTCCTTTCCCTCGAATCTCCTCTCGCCCTTTCCTCCTTTCAGCTCCTCCTTGAGCCCTCCCACTCTTCATGGCGGGGTGACCCCATCTCTCTTCGCCTTCTCTCACTGAACACAATTTATCCCTCTAGCTCCTTACACATATTTGTCTTCCTGTTTTATTTCTCCATCTCCCATGCTCCCACGTCCCTACCATGCATTCCTCTCGCATGTGTGATGCCCAAGCGAAGAAAGCTTCAAGACAACGGATGGCTACAATAAAGGCTCCGGCACTTTGATCCGGAGTTCTTTTTTCTATGGGGAAAGTGGTGATCCCCGTCCGATGCAGGGAACTCATTCAACCTGCCGATTCCAATTCGTTTTTGTGGGAAAGTTTTGTTTTTTCTTCCAGTCACCTTCCTGGTATTTGACGGCTTACCACGCCCCTCTCCCCTTTTGCGCTCACTCATCTATATCTCATACGCCTTAACCCTCCCACCAAACCCGGAACCTTTCACATGTTTCTGTTGGCGATATGCTCGTTGGGAGGAAACGATATGGTTTGGGAACTGTAAGCTGTATCCGGCCAGAATATATTGGCACAGAACTAGATAGCAATGTAATATTGAGTTCAAGTAATCACAGAGCTCCCTTCTCAGTGTTACTATCGGATACTACTAAAGTAATATACGAACGCTTTTTAAAATAGTAAAAAGGTTTCGTTCTTCATAGCCACAGTATTTCCAAAAACATACCAAGGCTAGCGGATAGTTTTTTAACTTAGAAATTTATTATTAATTTCTGTTAAACATTTTTTAGAGAAAAAGTCCTGGTTGAAGATTTCTATTTTGTAACCCAGACAAACTTTGTAATTAATTAAAACCCATTAACTGCGCTGTCTAACAACATTAGAGCCTTCTTCATTTTACCCTTTTCAAGGTAAAATATATTTCTTGCAATTAGATTTTGCTGAGCCATTATTGAAGAATTCGTCATCACTGTGAGTATTAAAACGAAATTCCTGCCCTCGTTTCCTTAAAAAACAACTCAAACCTATAATATTTTCGCTGAAAGGAAAGTGCTAATCCTTATTGAAGTTTTTTATCTATTCTTAGATATTTAGAGAAGTTGCTCGCTTTACGTTAACTTTAACAATTTTCATGGATATATTTGGCCAATATTTAGTTTTTCAAAGTAATCTGCATTATTATACTCCGTTAAATCACTGTACGTATATGCATGCGCTAAGGCTAAGCAAACTTCATATAACTTAATATTTGATGCAGAGAAAGGAAAACACGCTCCTGGAAGGAGAGCCAGGTTTGATTCTTGAAAGTCTTCAATTCTAGATGAGGTTCCAGCGTCGAGAACTCAATTTTCCTCGACGACATGGAATCGCGCGTATATACCACGGATGAAACTTTCCCTCTTTCTCTGCTTCATCACTGAAAGATAAACCCCCAAGTTACCCGAGAGAGTAAACCTATGCCTTAGAGGGCATTGGGCCAGCATACCCTTTCCCTGATTGTTCAGGGAAACTTTTTTGCCACTGAAAAAGTTTTATTTATTAACAACTATCCGCTGCTTCCTTCGAAGTCTTTCTTCTTGACTTACGACAATCACTGAGAGCGTTGTGTTTTGTACCAGCGTTTGGTAATACCTAAGGAAATTATTACGACCATCTAAGGCATTATAGGGAAACAAATATGAAGATATTGTCCTCTTTTTTTCTTTAGCTCAATCTGAATATGTCACCATCTCGCGATATCTTACAAAATTATTCTCACAGATCGTAAGAGTATTCCCTTAAAGATGATTTTACTCATTTCAAAGTATAGTTTTCGTTTATCTCACCGCTGCCACGTCCTATGTGCATGTAATATGTGTACGAATACATAATCGATGGATACATTTAACCCTCTGTAAATGTCAATCCGATGCAGCGATCTGTGAAGCAATGAACAAAGTGAATAATGTGATGAGTTCACAATACGTTTTCCTTCATACATCATTTATACGTCTATATTATTATTTTCATGATTTAGAGCTTCAATATTAGAGAGAATGGAACGTAAAGACACCGATAGCTTTCATTTCGAGCTCTCTAAATATCAGTTTATCTTCAAACAAAATCCTAGTTTCCATTATTGTTATGTTGTATATTGAGTTAACTTCGTTTTATAGCGCTGTATTTTACACGTTTGCATGGTTATGTACTCTACTTTCACCGCTTCTCGTTATACAATTGGATATCGTTTACGTAAGCACCAAATCTTTTGGATTTGGCTATCTATATATTTTTTTCTGAATACATGATGGCTTAGTTTTTTAGTATAAATAAATGTTATACAAATTTCCAATGCAGCGGTATACGAAGCATCATTTCTTGCCTCTAGTTTCACCCAAATGGTCAATATCATATTCTACTCAGCATTTTATTTTTCTTCATAATTTTAGAGATAACAGGGACCTATTTGTTGAAGAAATGTTTGGTAAATAATATGCACCAATATATAATTTTCAATTAGGAAAAGAATGTTTCGTATAAATCACTTTAAAATGACAGCGTTTCGTAAGAGAATGAAGAGTCCGGGTCTGTACACTTGTGAAACATGGACGCCGCAGGGCTGAAGCTAATTGTGTAGTTGAAAATCGCTTGTCTCCTGCAAATATTTGTCATTTCCGCTACGTGAGTCCTGTTTGGAATACATCGCGATTCCTATGCAATAGTGGATCAGGTTGCCAAATTCATATCCAAGGAGAGTTCATCGAGTGCGTTAATGGGTAGGTAAGTCAAGAAAGCCTTGGGCGGATATAGTTGACGAGACTAGCAAGAATGATGATTGATGGGAGCAGGAACGAGTGAGAATATGAATTTATGCATAAAGTGAGTATGAATTAATAATTAATTAGTAAGTAAATTTTAATAGAGTAGATAGAGCACGTGAAGAAAAAATAAGCATTTTATGTTGGTTTTTGTTAGAAATAATAAACATTCAATTTGATGTACCTAAAACAAGTAATTGATAAGTTTTTTTTGCAAACTTGTGCCTAGTGTCGAGACATTAACGTCACCGAAGCTGAATGTGTATGCAAGCCTATGTTTGTTTTGATACTTATAACTCATATATTTCTGTTTTATCACCCAGTTTCAATGTTCATATTATCCAGTCGGTTGTAGTGTTAGCAGGCAGTGTATTGGAACACGCATTTCTTCTCTCGCCAAATCATCACGCCATGTCACGTTCTGATTTGCGGTCATGCATCCCATGCACTCAAAATCCCGTATCGTGAATCGTTCATTTCGCACCTAAAATGAATGTAGTTGTTTTTACTTTTGCGGAAAATTGCCTTTGTAAACAAATGTTTGCTTGTTCAGCATAGGTTAAAAAAACTCGCAGTTCAATACCCCTCTATAATTTTTCAATTGTAGTATTATCAAAGAGTCGATTAAATTAAATTATATTTTATCACATTAAAACCTTTACTTTTCGAGTGTAGCTCAGACTGACTGTTTTATGACAATGGCAATCAATTTCACTATTTCCTTGAGAAGGCTTCTTTAGTATTTGGGTTTAGAAATCCCATTTTCCAGTCACTTGCAACTATTTGGGCGCTTATGGCTGCTTATCGCCGTAACTGCGCTCATTTTGCTCTATTTGCCGCCACTCATTCTAAGAAAGGACAAAATTTAACTTTTATAATGATAAACTGTACTTTTAAACTTTTTAATAATACTAATTAATGTATCAGAATCTTGTATATTTATGCCATAATTGATCGGCGTATCAAGTGTATTACGCACAACTGGTAATGCGCAAACGAGTTTTTAGTATCATTAGCCTCTTTCATTTTGATGGAGTCACGAGAGAGTTTTACTCCGAATTATGTAACCTCGGCCCACCGTGCCAGTTTGGAAAACTGGGTGGCAGATAGATTCACTTGAAAGGTGATGGACCGCTTATTTCATAGTCTATCAATACTTTCTAATCTCTCCGATCTAACATAAACCGGCACCAGCTGCTTCATTTACCTATATGTCCGTAATTCTGAAGAAATTAAGGCATTGAACAATGACATTCGTAATTAGAATTACCAGGGTACGAATAGGAATGAAGGTACGAAGTTAAGGGTTTGTAAATAACAGCAGGACCGTGCGGGACAGGCCCCAGATATCCCTTCCCATTAGAGTGCCTTATACCACGTTCATCCGTAACTTTCTTTGCCTACGCCTTACCTACATCAGTCATTCAAGTATTATACACTTGTATCGTTATTCGACTCTCATCCATTCATTCAACATGCCCAAACCAGTGAAGGGCACCTTTTTAATACGTATCCATTACTGAAGTATCCGAAAACATTCTTTCATGATAGGGTAAGGAGTGGCCATGACCATAATTTCCGTCCTAATTTTTCCGCAAAAATTTCTCAAGTACCCCATTCCCACTGCATTTTGCTGGCTCTTATGCTTATTCTTACATACCCAGGTTTCGTTGCCATATTATAACGTTGGGAGGAAACCTTTTGTATACTGCACTTTTTGCTTACCTATGCAAACATTCATTACTAGATATGCTCCACGTGCTTCCTAAGACTTTCCATCCGTCATTCGCACGACTTATAATCTCTTTATTTATATTTCTGGCATTCAGCCGATATACACCAGGTCGTCGTCCTGTTCAATTAATATACCATATACTCTTATAATACTATCATTATTAACACTGTCCCTATCAAGAATATATACTTTAGTCTTTACGCATTCATCCTCAAATCAATTCTCCTTGTTATTTCATAGAAATTATCCAGGAATTCCTGTGATAATTCTGGATTGTTTACACTAGAGTAACTTGATTTTTGAACACCAGGCAACATTTCCAAGGAGACAGACTCTTCATACGATAGTTAAATATTCGGACGAAACTGATGATGTATCAGTGGATTCTGGTCTGTTTAATCGTTCGATCGATGACGTACCTGAATTACCTATTGCTGTTCCTCGGATTTTCGCAGGGGAGGCGAGGAGGGTTTCCTGATTCCAAGGACGTCGCCCCTGACTTGGACGATGCCTTGGGAAGGCGCAAGCGCTCAGGAGGAGAGGTAGACTGTGGACATACAATCAAAATCCAACTTAATTCAACAGAACTAATAAAAGAAACAAATATTAGTGCAAAAGAGGAATAAATTACTGAAAGTGTAACTCAATTGATGAATAAGGGGGATTAACAAGGTAGAATAAAGCATGGAAAAGTCTCACCCAAGGAATCGGAGTAAAACCTCCGACGAAAGCACAGAAACAGCAACGAAAACGGAGATTTGAGAAAAGCACGTCCGCTCTCGACGAACTCCGTGTGTGTGTGTATATGTGCGCTTAAAGTTTACATTCGGGCTTCCCACCATTCCCTTTGCATAACTGAACTATTATCGCATTCTTCCAGTCGATTGGAATAACATAAGATTTTTAGGATAAATCATACAATTTACACTTGAGAATTGTATGTAACTTATAAAAACACTTTAGCGTTTCACTGAATATCCCATCTACACCTGCAGCCTTCCCGTTTTTCAATATTCTCACTGCCGTAACGTCTTCATTCTCACTTATTTCGTTACAGTTTATCTCTTCAAAATATTCCCTTCAACAGTTCCTAACTTTGCTTCATCCCACACAATCTGGCCCATTTTGTTATTTATTGTATCTACCTTCACCCTTTTTATGCATATCTAAAATAACTTTTTACTGCCTTCAAATCATTCTACCATTTTCTAGCCTTATCCGCATGCAATCACCATTTAAGCAGTTTATTTTGAAATTGGGTCAAATCCTTTTTGTAAAAAAAGAGTTGAAGCTAATTTTCATTAGAAATTGACTTAAAATTTCTATTTTTGATCAATTCACAATATATTCATTCACAATTCAATATCTATAAATAACTGTAAATTATATAGAAATGATAATGAATTGATTAAAAACAGAAATTTTTATTTAATTTCTAATGAAAATTAGCTGTGACTTTATTATTTACAAAATGGACTTGCCCCGCTTTAAAAATCAACGGCCCATGTATTGAATTCAGTAATTAATTCAAGATTTTAAATCAAATATTTTATTTAATTGCTCAAACAATTTTTTTGCATCTTCTTTGTGATGAGTAGCTTCAGGTGTCTTTAAGTTTTCAACATATCCAAAAGCCCAAACCTACGTATGTAAATATCAGGCATACAACATTCAAGGTTATTTTTTCATCTTTTGGTAGTGGGAGAAGTTTCCATGGTCCATCTACCTCTAAGAGTCATAGCGTTTGGCACTTGAGTGCTCTTCTCAGCCTCAATTATTGTAAGTTCTATTTCTCAATTCATGGAAAAGGCATTTAAACCCCTGCATCTTCGTTGAAAATATATCACTGCAATAATTGTTCTAGCAAAATATTCAATACATTAAATTATCTTGCACATCTTAAATCACAACAGAAGCCAGATCTTCATAAGGAAACCAACTATGTGTTACCCACTGAGGTCTTGGCGTCCATGATGTCTCAATCCAACTGAAGACAGCCAGTATAGAACTGGCCATGAACTGATTACCTATCATTGGTATTTCTCCACTTCGCGCGTTAGTAAGTTGTCATGTAACAGTTGGTGTTTCTTCCTGCCATTGAATTAATATCCACCGATTATTTACGTTTCTATGGTTAAGACGTATTGTTTGTGGTGACAACAAGATTTTTAATCAAATGCCTACCTTCTTTTGGAAAAAAATAACGGAAAATATTATATAATGCTTACTAAAATAATGGAACATGATGATTAGGCAAATCAATTGAAAATCTCGTTAACCATCACTATTCCGCTAGTGCGAATATGTGCGTGATATAAACATTGGTTTCCACAGTTAGTATATGCATGTTATTCTAGAACAATGACAATCAGTCCGTGTTCCGCTTTGGTCTTAGGCCTATATTTAAATATTCTGGGAAACATATTCAACTGTTAAAAATACCTGCTTCTTCAGTCCTTAGCTTAACTTAGAGCATATTATCGGGATTGCGAGATGACACTACCATTTCACACCTATTATTTCCTTCGCTTCAATATAAGCATAGGAAATAGAGTAATGCGTGGGGTTATATCCCATTCCTTTTGCATGACTTTCTCTCAAATCACCTAGGTAAAAGTTTAAGTAAAGATTTTACTTGCCGGGTACTGGTTAGACACTAGGGAATATTTATGTTGACAATAAATCTTATGGAGCAAACATTTCCTTGTCATTTATTGTAGTGCTCTGTTACCTGACGGCCGCAATTTACGCGTACCAACTGATACTTTCCCTTCATTTCCCGTTTTCTCTATTATGCTCAGTTAAGCAAAGAGTGTTGCACAATATAAATTCTTAATATCCTCTCTCTTGTAAGGAAAAATAAGAATATACCATAATAATCAAATCAAGGCACTATTACAATACTGACTCTTCTCAAGAGTCTCTACCTAATGAAACCCCATTTTCATCACTTATCGTGTGGTGCTGTTCTTTCTCTTTCATCGACATTTCAGTGTCGCTTTTATTCTTGCAAAATGTCCTGCACAATTTGTACGTGGAGGAAAAATTATTGTGAAAATTATCTCATAATTATTTTCCCTGAAAAAAGTACTCACTTGAACCACTATATTTATGGTCGAAGAAGTATTTTTTGAAGGAAAGTTTGAGAAAGAATTTTTGAATTTTTTTATAACCTTGGCAAAATGGTTGAGGTGATTGGCTTCTTAATTGTTTCTTGTCTACTTCCTTCTGGCTCTTTGGCTTCAATGGAAATCCATGAAGTATAATATGTAGCTCGCCTTCCTTGTAAGGTAGTTTATTTTTCCTTTTTGAGGAGAGACGGTGTATTACTTGGCAGAGAGAGAAGAAGAAATTTCGGCCTAATACAGCCGGAGAAGGTGTTGAGGGAAAAGCAATTAAGTGTAAAATTGTTTGATTACCCTTAGAAAGCAAATGAATTCTGCAAACGTCCACTCAAAACACCATATTACGTCAGCCAGTGCAAGTCATCTCCCCTTGCGGGAAGGTCTGAGGATGGAACATTTTACATTACGGATTTTCATCGGCATTTCTTCCTCGTCGTTTTGGTGGTCAAATTGAGAGGAAAACGTTTCAAAGAGAAGGCATCGTTGAGCGAAATCGAAGTTCTTTTCATATTTTTCCATCAGGAAGAAATTCCTACAGAAACAGGAGATTCCCTCATTAAAATCCCTGGAGATATTTTTTTGGAGGCTGGATGAGGAGAAAGTCACCGCCTCCGGTAACGAGGTTAAATGATTTTAAAATATCTTCCTTTCTGCTCGTAATTGAATTTAGGTGGCGGCGGTGTTAACGAATTCTGGAATGAACATAATGCTGAGGGTTTGAGGAGTTTTCCAGGGCAGTGGAGGGTTACAGCTGAACGAGCCTATACCAATGCGGGTAAAATTTTAAGGTCTAATACAGAGTCATAAATGACACTGAAATAGCTAGGACTCCACGGAAGACGGAGAAACTTACTATTCGGCATATTTTCAATCCTCAGTGTTCCGTTTCAACGCGTTTGAGATATTAACAAGGAGAGCTTTGTAAAAAATGAGCAAACATTTGGTCCTAAAAGGCTATAATTTTCCATTTGATGCAGAAATAAAACTTTAAGGTCCCAAACATTTGCTAGTCATTAGCGTATCTAGTGTAAGAGTACATAGGTCCAATTACGGTTGAGCCCCCGATAATGTACAGTAACCGAACTTCAACTCTTTCATTCATAATCCACATTGATATGCCATCGAGAGGTGGCATACATTACTTTTTTCAATTTTGAAAAATAGTGCAATCCGAATGTATAGCTCCCGAGAAAATAGCACATGAAATCACATAAAAAATATGTCAAATGCTTTTTATCATACAATTGTGATTTGAAAAATAAAATTTCCAGTAAGGTAGAGACTATTTTACAAGGATTTCAATAAACGCTTATTTCAGGGTAGAAATAGCAGTACTGTTGATGTTATTATTAGTCCACACAATGATTAATTCTGCTTTTCAATGCTATTTAATAACCAATGCCTTAAGTGAGTCCCTTTAGTTCACAGAAATATATTGGAGACATAAGACGGCGTGATTCATTTTTAAAATAGTCATAAGTAGTTTCTCCTAGGTTGAACTTTAGCATGTGAAGGCCTGAAGTATATGAGTTTTCCTTACATAGAATGGACATAAATGATACCTAAGATATCATGATCATCTGCTAAAATTTGTTGGCAATTGTTGTTACGTTGTAAGTCATGTGGCTTAAATAAGAAAAGATTATTTTACGCTTTGGATCTAATGATTGTCGTCCAGGGAAGGGAGTTTCCACTCTGCGATGTGCACGAATGGCTTGTGAATCTCAATACGTGCCGATTCGCATTGTATGGTAATTTGTGCTTGATTATTGTAATAGGATAACAACTTCCTTGAGCCTCCACTGCTGTCAGAGATGCAGTAGAGACTCAACTGGAGGAGCAGCATAAATTTACTTTGGAACAGTGTTAAACATTTGCAGTTGGATCATAGCCTAAAGTAGTGAGGAGGGAGGAAGGGTGTCTGTGGAGTAGATATTGAAATGTGGAATAGTTATGGAATTGCCGAAGGTTACACGGAGTGAGTGGGTGAAGTGTGGTTGAGATAGCATGTGGGAAGAGAGACTTTCGTGTGGCTTTGTGTTGAGTCGGTGGGGTGGAGCAGTAGGGCGGGGTCTCTGTGACGTCAATGCGAGCGGTGCTCCCCAGGCTGAAGATAAGGTAAGGATGTTCCCTTAAAAGTGTGCTAGAAAGCGGCGTGTGTTCTGGAGTGTTATCTTTTTATGTAATCTGCAACCTGTCTTGCATCACAGCAGCTTTGAAAAAAAGCGGATGATTGTGTCTATACCCAAAAACGTTTTCCAAGATTCTCCGCATAGACTGAAATGGCGAAGACAGCAGAAAATAAGAAAAAACGATTGCTGATTCAGTGGCGAGAATTTCCCCTAACAAACATTCTTTTTAAGTGGCTATCAAGTTTTTATGTGATTGTAGGTGGTAACGAGTGGCATTATTGCCTCCATTTTTATAAAATGTCATAATTAGTACTACTTATTTTTATTCGTTCATATTTATATTTGTAATACATAATGTATGCTTGTGGTAACATATCATCGCGTCACATAAGGAAAAATAACTACCACTACTTTTCAAGCTGGTCTCTCGGCAACTTAGAGTTAACGATACACCAAAAGCGGTAGACTTCTGCCGTCTTCAAAAATATGTTTCTGAATGAAAAACGTCAATTTTATAAAACTAAGGTATAATTTCTCCAATTGTTGTTATTACTCCTCTCTCTTGACAGTAGAGGGATAATAAGTATTACTGCATGAAATACTACTACGCTGCCGTAGTTGTACGGAAAAGAATCTTCAAGTATTTTTCATCTCTTGGTAGGTGATCAAGAGAGAGGGGTGTGGTTATGCAAAGGGAAAATATAAGGTATTGAGTATATCGGTGCTATCGTTTTCCGATTCGTAACTTAAGATGTCCAGAACTAAATTAAGTATCCTCTCCGATATCCGGAATCAAGTACCCACTTAAAACTCTCCCAAGGGTTCCATTATTGGGATATGATGCCATTTAATATTCATCACTGGTTGATCCTCCGACTACTTCGTGAATAATTATCATTCATGAAGAAGAGTCCATCATTTATGCATTTGGTTTATTTCTTTGTTTAATTTTTTCAATTGCAGCAGTTGTTGTCTTCAAGTTTTTAAATTGTGTAATTTTACGTGTGCTTTGATAACAATAATATTATCATCGAACTTTTTATAAATGTTCTAGTTATTAAAAGGAGGGCCAATTAAATTAAGTGTAGAAATCTAGAAAAAGACACAAAACGATGTTAAGACTTTCATATCCACTAACGTCAAGTAATTACTCAACAACAATTACCAAGATAAGAAAACTAGAGAACGTGAGCTCTACGGCCTCTTAAAGTTACAAGGTATAAAATTCTCCAATGGCCGTAATAAATTGGCACCCCTCGTCAAAAATACGCCACAATTGCTGTGTTGGTTTGCGGGAAAAAAATAGGGGAAAAATCCACGCCAGTGACAAACCACAACCTCTCGACCAGAAATACCCCTGTGGTGGTTTACGGGAATGTTACTTCCTCGCCAGGGACAACCACAGACACACACAATCAACCCGAATAGGGATACTTCGCTGGGCTTATGAGACCCTGCTAAGGATGCCTGGGTTACTCACACACACACACTCAACCCAAAGAGGGATTCTTTTCCGGGCTAATGGGACCCAACTAAGAATGCCTGGGTTATGAATACAAATACACTCACAAGCACTCAAGAACTCACTCACTCACACACTCAACGGGCCCAACTTCTGGGAGAATCTAGCTTCTAAATCGTCGATAAACATATTTACTTCCGTAATTACCTCAAACTCTTTCCAGTATGCTACTATATAGACAATGGAACTGCCCAAATACTATCTTTCAACATTTTGAGCTGTAGTAAATGATGTTTATAAGTTGAAATGTGACCATTGTAAATTCTAAGTAAGAATATACGGTCTTTTGCACTCGCAGCTAGAAGAAGCTCAACTAATTGTCATTGATGTAGTAGGAATTCGAGAGTTCTACAAGTCATTTTCTGGACTTTGACGTCGCCCAGCAGCCATATATCACTGGCAACAAATATTTATAATGTGATAGTTAGTATTCACTTCTTTATTCTTCTCTCAAACCATTACCAAACTAACTACCATTCTACTCCAATATCTCTCTTGGTAACAGAGCTCTTTTTTCCTTTATAAACATATCAGTAGGGAACCAGTAACTCCCTAAGGAACAATTGATTTACCGAATATCTTAATGAAAGTGAAAAAATATATTAATTAAATTTTAAGTAATAGTGAAAAATGTTTAAATAAATAAATACAATTATTTGAGTTACTAACCGATGAACTGCCAGTTCACAAACTTAGCATGCGGCAACTTGTTCCACCGGTTATGATTTTTCGGTTTGGAAATGAGTGGCCCCTTATCGATCCCCTGCTCATTGGCTGGGTGCGGCCTATTGTCTGTCTGGCTTTTCACCCTCTCTCTCCCTTCAAAAGATATCTGGCTCTTTCCCGTGGAAAAATTTCACTTGCTTCTTGTGCACCTTTTTGTTATAGCTTTAAGGTAAGGCTATGATGGGAACAATGATAACCTCCAATTTCCTCTGCGTTCCTCTTATCTTCGACCCAAGGGTATTTTGGTTCGGGTCTGCGGTTACCAGTTAGATGACACTCTCTTTTGCTGACGGCATCTGAATTTCCGTGGAGCACGTTGACTCTCCCTGGATAATGGAACATAGTGTTTTGCTTCCTCACCGTACATTTCCTTCCCTTTATATGTGCAGGCTGTCATCTTTTATTTATGAAGAAGTAGTCGGTTCAAATAGGTGTGTTTCTGTTGCATATTGGCGATGCTTTAATTCTTACCTTTTTTACCCAGCTTACCAGTTATTCTTACCCAAGTTACCACCTTACTCGCACGTAAATTCCTGGAGGGGGTAAAGAGTAGCATAGTTATATTGTAGCTTCCTTGAATTATTTACGTGACGCATTTCAATCGTTTGTGTAAAGTTATTATTTCAGCTCTTTTGCTGCGTTTTTTACACCTATAACAATGTCGAATTTCCCTTGTCTCCCAGGGCACCAATTTTAATATTTGTTCACCCCTAAGTTTGTTATTAATCCCTCCTCTGTGCTCAACTGAAGGAAGAATTTCGCGCTTACAAAACTTTGTGCATATTTAATGCGTCTAAAAATTGAAACTAAAAATACCTATACTTATTGCGAATTTGTTGCCACCCGAGGAACCTTGCCTATTATCCTTTCCTCCCTCATTGGGATCTAAGAGGTGGAATTGTTTTATCTCCAGGCCGTTGCAGATTTCTTTCCTTTTGCGTTTCGTATCTCAGTTTCTTCTGCAGGTTGAAAGCCCACATCCTTCCTATAACTCCTTAAGTTAAGAGCCTGTGATGAAATAAATTGCCTTTTTTCAAGAAAAGTGTTACTTATAAGGAATTTTGTCACATTATGCGGTCCCACTGAGTTACCATCGGTTATTATAAATGATAACGACTTTTGGAGTTAACGGCATTCGAGTTTTCGTTGCTGTGTCGCTTGCATTAACTCGTGGATTCCAGGTTCCTAATTACTATGTATCGTATCTTTTTTGCTATTTGATATCATAACTTGCATCTGATAGCGTGCGAAACCAAATCATACGTACTGCATAGAGCAATCATATTACAGACAATCTTTTACAGAGAGTAAAAAATGAAATTTTGGTTAGATCGGCTTTTATTTTGCTTCTGTTTGGTTTAATCTAGTCAGATTTATTTGCAAATAATCGTCTTTAGTGACCATGTCAAACTTTTGGTGAGCACCTGCTGATATTAGTTGGACAGAGACAATCTACGCTGGTAATTTGCCTTTGCGATTTCATCACGTTGAATTATGCTTCTATCCATGCTTATATGCATTCATTAAAGCGTTGCATTTTGCTTGTTCATCGTTTTGTAAACCATCCTGTTAGGATGTGAAGCGTTAATTCAAATGCGCACTTGCACCCTTGTGTTTCCCCACGCAGGGAGAATAAAATAAAATACTGAATTATCCCAACGCGCATCAACAAATCAAATTTATCTTGGGAAAATTTAAACATTATCTCAGCGATTTTTTCATTTAATGAAATGCCCTATTTTTCCTATTCGCTTGTTTGTAGCCGACCAAAAAAGTAAAACCTGAAATGAAAGCCTTGTTGGGTCATTCTATTTAATATTCAAATAAAAGACTTTAACCGGATTTTAGTCGATCATATCTTTGGGTGTATTTAGTTGCCTCTCCCTCGACATTCCCCATACACTTTGCTACGGCCATAAAGTCTGGAAAATCCCTGAGAGACAAAAAACTGTCAATTATTAGCAGTCAATAATGACCCGGGATACGGCTTACCGTAAGGCCCACGAGTGTTTTCAGACAAGTTATATGACGGACGGTCTTAATTGAATAATTTATCTCGAAGGATACATCAATGTGTTAAATGCGCTAAGACTAATGGATTCATTTTGTGTTATTTATTGAAATATTAACAAATGCGATATTATATTTTATTTCTCTCCTCAACCTTTTCCTCTCGTAACTTCGCCCTGATCACTTCCACCATCAGATTTCGTTCCCTCCCATATACCCCTTGCTAGGTCTGCAGTAACAATTCCTCAGCCCCACCCGCCTCAGTTCCCATTTCCTTTCACCCCTTCTGCCGCGAATCCGCATTGATTCCGCTTGGGGGACTCTCCCTCTCAGCGATGACCCACTCTGACGTCATAATATAGGTATATCGCCCCACTCAGCAAAACCCCGATTGGAAAAGGAGGGCCTCTGCGATTCTCCAAATCGAGTGCCGCAGGAGAAATTTTCCCGATAGAGTGATGAAACGTTTCATTTTGACAAATTTTGAATTCATTGCTTGGCTTTATTTTCTGGCGCGGCGTGGTCGTAGTTATGGTTGTTTCATAGATATTATAAGTACTCAAAACAGTTGTCCCCATGTAGTAGAGGGATAAAATCTGTTTTATTAATCTTTTAACTGAGGATCAAGCGTTGGGAATGACAGGAATACAGTTTTAATCGGGGAATAGTATAACATAAGAGATTATGTACGGTATTCTACCTGGATCATTAGCGGCACGATACAATTTAAAAAAATCCATTGTTTTGCATAATGTTTACAACTAAAATACGGTTTTTAACGAAGTTTATCGTCTTAACTATGGATTTAAGACGAATCTGGTAAATTCATTATTTAAAATAAAACAATCACAGTTCAGATGATTTTGAACACAAACGAGCTCAGAAAATATTTCGAAATGATTCTGCTAAACTTTGATATTACACATTAATTGTAATAACAAACATGAAAGAGTGAATAATAGCCGAACCCTCAAAGGATCTCAATGTGGAGCGTAACATTTCTAGGTTTTACACCTTTGATTAAAGCGTTAACTGTAGAAAAAAGAAATTCCTCGGTATCATAACTAGAAATGCAAATTTAAATTTAAGTAAACCTACACCAAAAGCAATGACGCTAAATTTTACCAGGTCTGAGGATGACTGCCACTTGAGTGGCACGTCGTTAATTAAAGCCTAAAAAATCAGGGGAAAAAAGAAGGGGAAGCGACCGTTCTCGATAGCACTTGCTTTGTATTAGAGTTTTACGGGTTTGGTTGAGACGCTTCAGGAAACTCCGTCAATACCAATCATAGATAAACTTGAAGAAAAAGGACATCAAAAAACGAGACGGTTTCTGAGAGCCACCCTTTTCACATCCTCTGCTACTTCTTCCGAAGGAGCCACGAGACCGGGTGCGAGTCGTAAGATGTCTTGGAGGCCGTTGTCGATCGAGTGTTACGTTTTATTCGTTTGCGCCCCTAAGGCAGCAGCTTTTATCTTGCCTATCTGGCAATTCGGTACTATCGTCTCGTCTTTGAATTTGAGCACAATGCACCGAAATGGCTGTGACTCTTCGTATGCCTAATGTCCTCAGGGGGATAACCGGTGGGGCAAAAGGAGGAAGAGGTATGAGACGGGCGTTAGGTCCATCAGGCCTAGTCGTCCCCGAGGGGGAAAAGGGAGGGAGCGTAGCACAGCGGCGCCGAATCTGGAGAAGGTAGCCAAAATTTAGAAAATGCTTAGATTAGGCTTGACAGTCATTTCTTAGTAATCACCACCTCTGAAATCCAATTTTTCATTAGCTTTGTCGTGTACTTGAGATAAATCGAAGTAATATTATGGGAAAGTTATATTTCTTGGAAAACTAATAAAATTTACATGTAATGCATGAAATTAAGTCTTCCGTATCTATTATTATCTTGACTGATGGAAAGAATTACTTGTCGAAAAATGACAAGAACAACAAACATCTCCCATTAGAACTCGGTAGAATGTGATATTTGAGAGTCCTCATCTTCCAAAAGTTCACATTTCCCCCTTTGTGAATCACTTACTTATAATAGCGAAATCCAGGAGGGCTCGAAGAGATCACAGAAGGTTATTAATTTTACATTTAAGTAGCTCCTCATTAGCTTTCAGTCATTGCTTCAGCTGTCAATAATGATCCCCGGAACAGGTCATCACTGGTATTTTCTCTGATCCTTTCACCATTGATAAGTAATTCTTTTGAGATTATTATCATACCGCATATGTGGATCGAAATACTACTTGTTTTCGTTGGTGTGCGGCATGCCTATTTACAAACTTTTAGAGAGCAAAGTGAGATGGCCAAAGAAAGGTTAAGGAGTGTAGAAGGAAATACTAGGGGGAGCTATTATAGCGGAATAATTAAAACATAGAAGCCGGTTTTCAATAAAATAGGAGCCTTGCGAGAGTGTCATCGTAAAAACTGTTTTGCGCAGCATAAATATTTTGACTCCAGCAGGGAAAAACGTAGAAAATAACTAAAACACTGAATATCGGCATCACGACTCTTTTTTATTGTCTGTATATTGAGAGAAATGATGAAAACACGCTAAGTGAATGATATTGTTATATGATGAGTCTCATAGTAATGTTCTGCATGTGACTTTAGATAAAACAAGGGACCAATTGCTCTTACTAGTGTATGCGATTAAATGCGCATTTATCTTCCCATCCATCTAGCCTTAAATTACAAGAATCATGGAACCATTATAAGCTATTTCAACACAGGGTTTCGATTCAGAATCGCCACCCCCCCTGTGCCCGGATCCAATCTTCCATGCCATTCTACCTCTGGCAAATGTGCTGTGTGTATGTTCTGGGTGTTTGGATACGAGTGTGAGACGGGGTCGTCGAAGGCCGAGGCTGGTTTCCGTGGAAGATTGATGCTTCATAAGGCAATCATTTCCCCAGGGAAATAACCCCATTCGGGAGATCTTGAAAGGATCCCATCCGAAAACCTTGGTGTGGTTAAGTATGAATGGTAAAATTGCAAATAACGGCCGAAGTGTTGTCTCTATGAGACGCTCATTTACTAGTATCCTTCTCCTCAGATATCTGCAAACTCGTCAAGGGTATCTAAGGGGATCTTAAGCCTCTCGCCTTCTCTTGGCCAACATGATTCCACTGTAAATCTTTTTAGAATACTATTTTCGAGTCGAATATGCCTCTTTTCTGTTTTCAAATCCCTATTTTCTGTATTATGAAAAGAATGCTTTATCTTCACATATGTTGTAGTTTTTGGTTTTATGAGTAATGTTTTTAGTTTGTATTCAATTCTTTTACCCGATTTGCCCACTAGTTACACCAACTTCATGTCACCCCGAGATATTTTAATTTGATGGTTATGCGAATAAAAAGTTCATTATGTACATTCGTATGTATTAAAGCTTTAATCTGTGTTCTTCGCTTCTATAGATTCAAATTTTAATGTTATTATATCAATATCTATCGCATAATTTTCTAAAACCCTATGTTTCCTCATACTCCCACGGTCTAAATACGCCTATAATTTATTCATTAATTTATCCAACATTGGTCGTATCAATTGTCGATATTCAGCGATTACGTCATCCATATTTTTTGCAGTAATTTTGAAATCCCAGTGGTAATAGCGTAGGCAGCAATTCTGTAGATGAGCACAAAAATTTGGACTTACGCGCAAGTTGTATTCCTCACACCTGGCTTTACATTCCGTCGCTAGGAGGCATAGGAGGGGCTCTTTCTTGTTACATCTACGGACTCATCATCCATATCCGCCTATCTGTCCACTCCTGGAGGATTGGTTACTCAACTAGCGGTCTTCATTGATCCATTCTCCTCCCAAGTATTCCCCCATTAGTCTCTTAACACCACGGTCCTTCCCTCTACCCTTGCTGCGAGATTTCAGTGTCACATACCTAGATAGCTTAGGTTGGAGGAATAAGGTAGATTCTCCCTTAACCTGTTCTCACCATATTAGCCTCTGTTAGCTTCTCCTAGATCAAGTTCCCGCCAAAGAATCTCGTTCACTTGTCTCAATCCCTACCCGTTTGTTTGCTCCAAAAGCCGGAGGGCTGCAGAAAATACCTGGATCACATATTCATTCTATTTTCGCACCCGTCTACATTCTTCCCGGGCCGATGCCTTGACCTTCCGCCTTCAGCGTTTGGCAGTGTTCGCACATCTACATCTACATATTACACCGCAAGCCGCCTCAATAGGCGTGTGGCGGGGGGTGTTAGGACACCAGCCGTTTACATATAAAATGGACACGCTCTAATTAAAATACGCCTAGCATTTATTATAGTCCCTTATTGTTCGGGGAAAAACGAATTCCCATACCTATCCGTTCGGCAAAATATCTCTCTTAATTTATCGTTTCTGTCGGACCTGGAAATATAGTGGGGTTCTAATAGGATGTTCTCCGTGTCGCTCTGAAAGATATCTATTCTCAATTGTTCAAGAAATCTAAGCCTAGCGAGCAGCCTCCGAGTCTCTAGCGGCTCCCAGCCTAATTCGTTTAACATCTGTGTAACGCTGTCTGTACGCCCGTAGCAGTTTTTGACGAATCGCGCAGCTTTCCTTTTTATTTTATTAAGTTCCCGGACTAAGTCTTTCTGCACCGGATCCCATATTCTCGCTGCATATTCAAGGTGTGGGCGGACGAGTGCGAAATAGCACCTCTCTTTTACTTTGTCATCCGAAAATCTTCCCACAATACGCTGAACGAATCCTAGCTTCTTCAGAGCTCTGCCACAAATATTTTTATATGTGCTCCCCACGATAGGTCCGAAGTTATCGTAACTCCTAGATACTTCACTTCATCTGCCGCCTTTATGTTAACACCATCCACAGCATATACATGGGAATAGTTGGACGACCTCCGCAAGAAATGTACCGCCGTGCATTTGCTCAGATTAAGTTCGAGTCCCCACTCTTGGCTCCACACATGAACGTTGTTTAAATCTGATGATTGAGTTTCAAACTTAGAGTGATCACTAATTTCACGATAGATGCCAGCGTCGTCGGCAAATAGACGTATTTTACTGCTAATTCGAGAGCATAGATCATATATGTATATAATGAACAAAAGGGGTCCGATCACGCTTCCTTGCGGGACACCTGATGTCACTTTAACTACATCGGAGCTAATTTCGTCAAGAACTACCTTTTGCTTACGATCACTCAGAAAGTCGCGTATCCAGTTTACTACTGCTTCGTTTAGGCCGCATGACTGTAATTTGTATAAAAGTTTGTTATGAGGTACCGTGTCGAAAGCTTTCTTAAAATCTAGAAATAATGCGTCAACTTGTCTTTTCGTATCACCAGATTTGAGAATGTGTAACGTTTGCAATTTTCCATTCTAATGGTATCTTTCCTTCAGACAATGACTTCTTGAATATTATGTCTAAGAACGGTGCGATCTGTGGCGCTAACTCCTTGAGGACCCGCGCGGGTATTCCCTCCGGACCCGGAGATTTACTATTTTTTATCGAATGTAGCTGTTTAGTTATCCCATCGCGTTGAATAGTAATTTCTTTCATCGGTTCCTCAGTGAATGAAATTTCAAAATTACATGCAGTATTGTCTGTAGTGTAAACACTTTCGAAGTGGGAATTTAACGTGTTAGCTTTGTCAATATTTTCGGTGACAAGTTCGCCATCTTTATCAAATAACGAATCTACGGTTGAAGATTTTCCCTGAAGCTCTCTCGCATATGACCAAAAATATTTCGGAGTTTCTTCACATAATCACATCCACAGAATTCCTTACGCGTTACTCGCAGGATTTAAGTGTGATTAAAGGGTAAATGCTCCTCTCCCCGCGTCTTATTTGTTGAACTACGAAAAGTATGGATTGAGAATTCCGACGCCTGTAGTGTTTGGATTTCCGAGTTGCTAAATATTTACTTTCCTACCGTAGATTTTGCTATTAGGTACCTACGTTTTTATTGGAATATTCCAGTCAACTTGAATACTTGGAATATTCTAAGTATTCAAGTAAACTGCCTCTCGGAGGATGCTTAATGCTTGAGGATCTTAATAATAAATGCTTCAGTGGTCTGGAATGAGAATGGAATTCCTAGGCCTCTATCTACTGTTGGTAATTTATTTCAAATTACAAGATTAAATTACGGAAAGTAATCTGAAATGAGAGGAAAGGATCCTAAGGTTATATACGGAAAATTAACTTCCACCCATGCATCCACTAAGGTTTGATTCGTTTAAACTATTTAGACTGTTATCCATAACCTCGTCATCTCCCTGTTAAAGCCTGTAATTACTATGCTAGATGTAATGAAAAATTTCGCTTTCGGAAAAAAACAACTTGGTAATATTCCACACCACTTTTAATTACACCCAAACGGGTTCAACACATAAATATCTTAATCAAGGGACACTCGTACTGCAAAGAACAAGCACTAGGACAGCCTTAAATAGTACGATAGCGGGAGGAAGGTAAGGGGGAGGGATTTGGGCAGTTCCAGTTTCTGAAGAGGGAAGAAATTTGAAGGTGCCATGAGAAAAAAAATGGGGTGGAGGTTAAATCGAGCAGCTTCTTGTCAAGCCATTGGAAAGTGGGGTGAAGGTGGAGCATGTGAGAGTAATGAAGGTTCGGGTTCAATGTGGAAGGGGCGGGAGATGCATGGAAGAGGTTAGGTAAGTATTGGGTTGTGCCGTAAATTGGGATATACCAAATATGGAGGTCAAAGGTGAACATTTAAATTCAGGCAAATCATTTAAAATAACAATATCTGGTGGGATCCGTCGGCAGTTGGCAAAGCCTTGTAATGTCTGTCAAATCAAAGTGATGAACTTATTCTCACCGATTCGCATATATTTTATGCTCTGTGAATTCCGGTGCCGTTTACTGGCAGTTACATATTTTCTTAAATTAACGAAAATCGAAATGAAAAATAAATCGTTGCACGATTTGCTTATTTTTTAAATTTATTTCAAAGCATCCAGGGTTTTTTTACTGTTTATAAAATTGACGCATATATTGTGTAGAAGTGAGGTAATTTTTAAATGAATTTTTCAATAAAAATTGAACATCAAAATTCTTACATTATTTCATTCCGTGTTTAGCTGCCGTGGAAAAAAAGTATGTACGCTTATATTCTTGTAAGGAGTCAATTTTATTTCTGAAATTATTTTTCGCGAGAGTAGCTTTCAATATCAATTTTCAATGATTTTGCTGTTAAATGGGTAAATTGTTTTTGTACCCCAGGGGGGTTATTTTGTAATCTCACCTTTTTAGTGACTCTTAGTGGAAAGGCGGGAGATCCGTTTCCCTCTCTTAATGATCGGCTCACGAACGGTTCGTGAAATGTCGAAGCTTCAATTATCGTATATCAAATAAAAGATGCCGAGACTAGCGAATACCCAGATTGTTCAACATCTTACGGAAGATATCTTACACTGTACATACCACGAAAATCTAAATACAGTGAAAACTACAAGCGACATGTAATCGATCACTCCATATTTAAAAAAAATGAAGTGGATATAATTAGTGATCGATTCACAAGTACGGGAAATATCTACCAAGAACGTAGATTGTAAGGCAATATTTGTTAAAACTGTGAAATTATGGTGTAAATAACTGAATTGCATTCTCCATACACTGGTGGATAGGCACACGAAAACAAAGGTATCAGCAACATAGTTTGGGAAATATTGATACGAAATATATACACAGATAACTCAAGCTAATAATAACATAAGCACTTCAAACAAAGCATACCTTCAAGTGCCCAATATATTGGAGTTGAAAATGCTGAAGTTATTCACGTTTAGCAAATTTCAGCAATACGATTTAAAATCGTTTGTATCATTCGCGCCCTTGTTTATTTTCCAACTCAAGCTTCAAGTGGAAACGATGGTGGCTCCATGTCACGTTCTTTATGACAGGTGTGATGGAACTAATGGTAGCCGGAGATAATGAAACGGATCATGAGTCAAAAGATACGGATCAGAGCGGATGAATCGTCTAAAAGACCAGCACATGACCGGCAGTTCACCGCTTGAGATCCGAAGATGGTCACGCCGCCTGGGTGGCGGAGTTGAACTACGAAAAAGTGACATTTTATGACGTATTCTCACTAAAGTGAGATTAAAAAATAACCCCCCAGAAGTTCACTAATCTGATGGATAATTTTATTTAGTTGTTGGACTCTTGTGTCAATGGTCAGCGGTGCAGAAGGTCATAATTTCATTTCCGAAATTCACGACGAAATTAACTGAGTTCAAGCATATAAAACCAATTTATATGCCACACTTAGCCTGCTTCTGCCTGGGTATTGGTGCTGCTACAGTATATATTGGGAAAATTCCATCCGCCTCAAGCTATTTAAGAGAAGTTGTTCATCGCCTCTTTGCCTCCATGACCCGGAAAACGGTCTTCGAAGCGACGGGGCCAATGAGGCCACGGGGGCATCGAGCGGCCAACCGAATACTCTTCACATCGCGGGAAAGGGAGTTGCCGAATTTTCCCCCAATATGTGGTCCATTAAGAGCCTCGTCGTTGGCACAAAACTGTACGATCGTAGAAGGGAACTCTCGTAGAAAATTCGACCAACGCAAAATATTGATATCTGCCAAGGGCCGGGCATTCAACTAGAATAAAAATATATTTGTCACCCATTTTTTTCTAGTACTTATGGTAGATGTAAATGACATAGGGGCTCTTTGCTTCGCTTTTTCAAATTGTTCAGGCATGCCTCGGAGCTGGTGTCATAGCTCACTTTAATTCATCATTTTTCATAACATTGGCTTAAATTCTCTTGATTCATGATTTAGTTCTATAAGAGCTTCCGTTGTTAAATATATTGTGTGGTTAAATTTTCCACTTTAATGTTTTAAGAATAGAGAAACAACCGTAAATGAGATCTTTTGTTTATCATTATCGAGTCAACGAGCTAATTTTATTTGGTATACTTAATTAAAACCTTCTAACTTCTCCCCCGGTAATTTACTTTACCCCCAAAGCCTTTGAGTGACAATATAAACCATGCAAAAGAATGTCGGATAGAAGTCCTTCTTTTCGTCGATTTGTTTAATTGCATCCCATTGGAGTTTAAATGTTTTCCGCGAATGTGATACTCCTCAGAATTGACTGATCATGTTTTTTCGAACCCTACTCATTGTCACTTCGATGCGTGGGAATTAGTGAATGTGTATCTGTTAAATATATGTTGATTAATTGTTACATTCTGAGAATTAATATTTGGTTAAAATTATCCAGAAATTTTATAAAACTTGAAACTTTCAATTTATTTCAATTCTATTGATACCGTGAACTTCTGTTCAGTTTCTGCATGTTCCAATGAAATTTCATCGCAAAACAAATTCACCCAATGTTCGAGAAAAGGGCTTCAATCATCTTGATGGAAACCAGTCAATCTCAGAGCAAAGGTTAAGAAACATGCTACGCCATCACCTATAGATAAAATACAGAAATGCATTATGCTATATTATTTTGACAATTTTTTAACAATGTTAATTCTTGCTAAATGTTTTCATCTTTGCCTCCTATGTTTTTGGTATATATGTATTTTAAATATAAAATCGAACCTTAGAAACAAAAATCATGAAAAATAAGGCATTTATCTCTGACTTCACTCATTTGATGGTGATCTTACCACCGTAATAACATTTGGCGATATTATCATCACTTCTCACCGAACTTAACAGTTTTAGTTTCGATCATTCATTTTTTAGTTTATTTTTCCAGAAGAAAATAATATAGGTAGTTGCGTGTACCGAAACATTGTCTACTAGCTAAGATAACGGTTTTATGCTTTAATATCTGAGTGTTTCTCTTCCAGTTATCAATGCAATAGAAAGTTTGAATATGCTTTAGCCATTCTCTATGAAAATTCTCGTTTCACACGTTTCAGTAATACTGACGAGAAATCCTAATAGGTAAAATGTAATCACACTCATGTATACCCCCTACTCGGTTGCGAGCTAGGAAGCTTTAATGGCGTAGGATAAATAAATGTGACGGAGCGTGTCCGTTTTCTGTAATATAACATCCTCTAAAGACAAGTCACAGCGGAAAGTCCTCTGCGGTTGCTTGATGATATCGTTGGACTGTTGGTCCATTTCAGATAGCGTCTCGTTGCCCACACAAAGGATGATTTTTTTTGCTATCCTTGCTAGTAGGTTTTCATGAGAATGCGTGGTAGAGATGCAAAAATATGAGAATACTTCATCGCACTCTCTGTTGAGGTGTTTCTCTCTGCACGTATAGAGCAACATTATTTTTATCCAGAATAATTGAATCAGCATGGCTTTTAGTGTTCGTCTTTAATTACTTTACCTATATATTATACCGTGTCGTTTCAAATGGTGGTCTTTGAGTTTAAACTCGAATACCTCGCTTCTGATTTGGTTAATAGAAGCAGATCATAGATGATTGTGACATTATTTTTTGTGACTCTCTAAGCACTTGACTGTAAGTTCTAAAGGTAGATTATGCAAAATTTTGTCGTAAATATGTTCGAAATTGCCCTTGATATCGCACTGAATAGTCCCTACGGATGGAATACGCCCACTTCGAATGTATGTAGCCACGAATGTCTACTAATATCCAAGTTAAAAAAAGGATATCCGGATTTGCACAACAGCGCACAGTAAGGGATTACGTTTTCTGTCTCGAAAATAATTAGTAAAATTCATCGCTTCGATAGAGTGTCACCCCGAGTGCCGGATGACTTTTCAGGTAGGTTCTCCCGGAATGTGCAATATTACCCAACCTGATATTCACATTCGGCCCCTTTCACGTAACATGGATACGTTGGTTGCAGGGGAGCCATGAATCGCAGCGGTGAGGCTAGCAACAGATTCCCCGCGGTGATCCTTACTTCTCACCTTGCTCAAAGAGAAGATAAAGAGATTTAGAAGAGGGACAGAGCGGGAATTGGGTGGTAGTCACCACGGCGCCGCCACACGGAATCCGCGAGACGACCGCATGCAATTGATGGCGTTGGGATTTCTAAGGTCGGCGGGAGGGCTATGGCTTTAGTTTCTTAGAGGTTTTCTGCTTACGTTTCTTCTCACGCTTGGGGAAAGCACATCCAAAAGGAAAAAAAGATCAAATAAAAAAAATGAGGAGGCTCACTAATCACTTAATCGGCGCGTTCTGGATATGCAGCGCCGTTGCTCCTATTACAAGTAGGCTACCTGCCTAAGTAGGCTTCAGTCCCCGCGGAGAATATGTGCTCATTTTTCAAAAAGTGATTCGGAAGTAAGTGGTTTCAGGCATGCCTCAGAGCTGATTTCATAGTTGACTTTAATTCAGCATTTTTCATAATAGTGGCTGAAATCCACTTGATTATTGAATTAGTTTTATTAGACCTTCCGTCGTTTAATACATTTAATTGTTACATTTTCCACATAAATGTTCTAAGAATAGAGAAACCACCGTAAATGAGATCGTCTGTAGTTTATTATCGAGTCAACTAGCTAATATTATTTGGTTTTGCTTTATGAAAACCACCTAACTTCTCCCCCGATCATTTACTTTACCCCCAAAGCCTTTGAGTGACAATAGTATATACTATGCATTAGAAATTCGGGTTGAAGTCCTTCTTTTCGTTGATTTATTTAACTGCTTCCCCTTGGAGTTAAAACGTTTTCCGCGAATGTCAAGCTTCTCAGAATTGACTGATCATGTTTTTTCGAACCCTACTTATTGTCACTTATAGTATGCGTATAGTGAATGTGTGTCTGCATGCAAGTAATAATCAGGACATATCGATGCTCCCAATTGCTAATGCCATTGTACAGTTCCATGGCAACGGAACAATAGTAATTAGTTATTTAAATCTTAGTTTACTAAACGCAGGTTGCATGGTGGTACTATTCAAAACATGGGTTTCTTAGAGGAAGAGATCTCGAGTTTTCCACAGGTTATGTGTCTTTCAATATCCAGTGAGAAACCCGAGATCTCTTTCTCGCATCCATTTGCCGGAAAATCGTAAGATCCTACATGGGCTGAAAATAATGGCATGCTTAAATGGTGCGAAGGGTTTAAAACTTATAAGTAGGTATATTTTCCAAAGGTTAGTTTCTAAGATTCAACTCACATGTGGGAAGCTAATTCGTGATGGAGCGTCTCTATCAGCCTTATTCTGTTCTGTCATCAGCTTTATCAGTTGTATGGTATCATCCATTAGCGGCTACAAACACCCTTGCGCTTCGGGAGGGAACTCCGCTGTTTTCGATATCTGCTTTCGTTTAATAATTGTCCCTGAAAACGAGGCGCTGGTTAAGCTATTCTTTCTCGTCCATATTTTTTTCTCTGGTTCCACTCTTATTCGCCTTTTTTAAATCTTATGTTTCTCTGCGACCTCGTGGCTACGTTCATAACCCCTCACCCTCTCTTCATTTCTCTCTCATCATGGGCCTTCCGTCCATGGTGTATTATTATCAGTTTCTTCTTCTTGCGTACCCAGTGTCATTCTGTCACCCTTTGTTATTCACCGCAATTTGCCGCTCTGAACCTCGCGCCCTCCACTCACATCCTTCCCATAATCCATCAGACATTCAATCGATCTCTTTTGCACATCTTCTTTTCTCCCTTCCAATCCCCTTCACCCAACAACCTCCCACTGCCTTAATCTCTTCACAAATCCATCTTCTGGGCGCATCGTTCATTCTTTCTCCCCAATACCCCACTTCCTTTTGAATATACCACGCGAAATATTCGATATTTCACTCCGCAAAAGTTCCCTTCCCTCCTTCCTGTACCACATCCATTAAATTTTTATTATTCCTCTATTCACTCTTTTCCCTTTTTCTGTCTTCTCTTCCTCTTCCGTTGTCTCCCTTCTCTTCTTCTCGTCTTCTTTCTCGTCATGATTCCATTAATTTCCGCGGGTTTCCGCTATTAAGAGTGATTTCTTTTCACACATTACGATATTTCATTCCGCAGCGTAGTATTTCCGTTATTATCGCTCACCGTCCACATCCTCTTCTAGTCCTTTTGAAATAAGTTTGCTTCCTTATTCCCGCTTGCTTTTAATATAATATATACAATATAAATAATAAATATTCCTCGTTTGCCAATTTATATTTAATTCGAATTATTACACAATTTTCTGTTCGATGCCTCTTTCTTTAATCGACGGAAGTTACATGGTCGTGAATTGAAGGCTTTTTAAATTTTGATCTGGAGAAGGATACAAATTTCAATGTATAATTTAAAGAGGATGAGGAATGAGGAGGTGCTAAATGGTGGAAGATAGTCGTTGGAATTTGTCGGCGACATAGAAAGAGATTGTAGTATGTAACTGGAAGGTAGGGGTTCTTGAAAAGCGTGGTTTATAGGAGATTTGTGTTGCAAAGGAAGAGGTAAGAATAGAATTAGAATTTTTGACAGCGTGATAAAGATTATTATGTAAATAGTTGTGGGAATATTTAAATTGAAAATGTTTCTATGAACTTAATTGACTCAAAAAATATTAGGTTTTTGCCATAATATATTAATCGCCCTCTCCATTTCTCGTTCATCATATGCGTCGTTGTTCTCTTAGAAGATTCTAATGCGTTTGTGAGGGAATTCATCATTACGCCAGGAAAGTTTTGCATTCACTCCATCTTTGTCATACTCAGATCAAATCGTTGCGTCACTTTTCAACTGGTGCAGGGCCTTTGAATAGGGTATAGTCCCTTTACTATCCACCTCCTTTGTCCTCAGGTCTGTCACACTCTCGAGTGAACCAGTTTCTGAAGTGAGCCCGCATTCAGCCCCTGTTCCTCTCCCCGACATAAACCTTTCTAAAACTCATAGCCAACGTCATGATCAATTCTCTTCTGAGCCTTCGCCTGTATTTATTTCCTTCTCCCCCGAAAACTGAGGTACTCTGCTGAATGTCAAAAATTTATTATTTTGGAATCGTAATTCATTTTCTCTTTAAGTTTTGCGGGTCCTTTATTTCGCATTAAATATTTTATACCTGTCATTAATTTTTGAATTTTTAATATGGTTAGGACTCCTGAAAAAATTACCGTTGATTCGGTCAGGACGAGAGCTCTTCTTTATAAGAGTAACGTACTTCCTCCATTTCTGAGGCTTGATTCGTATGCAGAATTCCTATGTAGCGATTTTAAATTCTCTCGAGTGTATTTAGGTTACATTTTGCTTACATTTTACGGTGGTCGCGGATTCCTGAGTTCTTACGGGTATAGTTTCTGTAGTATCTGTGGTAGGTCAAACTTTTACAAGTCTTCTCTGGTGAGCTAAAGGTATTCTCTTGGCCAGCAGATTTAGCATTTGAGCTTGAAGTGGATGATAAATGCGTGTTTTTGGGGATTAGAATTGCACTGTCGTAACAGAAATTATTGCAAAGTATCTATTATCCTTAGAATACTTTGTATGTACGTTTTTTTGGAGCAACTGTCAATTTTGCCGGAGTGAAGCATGGGTAATGCAGATTTCCACGTGTAATTTTAGAGTTGAAGATCATGGATACACCCGTCGTTGAAATATTGCATTTTTGAATTAATTTTTGGGTTGATCGTGTGGTAAGATATACTCGGTAAGGTAGAGAATCTCTTTGCTAGGTTAGACCGTTAGACTGACCGTTAGACCGTCAATCGTTAGACCATTACCTATCGTAGAATGGATGCATAGCTGTGTCATTCACGACCATGAAATTCCTTTTCATATGAAAGGCGATTGAATGAATCCTATGATTAGCTTAATTTTAATTGCAAGTAAGACAATCTTTTAACAAACCTACTTATCGTAGCCTTTAACACCTATCATTTCGCTTATTTTACATCTCATCGTTAATTTGTGAATTGAACTACTGTGAGTTTGAATCAAAGTATTTGATTACGTACTTGAGTTATTTTGGAAATTATGTAATAGGCTCTTAATCGGTTTTTAGAGAGTAAAGTTAGAATTTGTTATTAAAAATACTCTAGAAAAACCTATATTTTTCTTTTCTTTTGGTGCTCATTATTTTTATAAGGAAGGGAAAAACACATTTCCTAATTTCCGCTAATATTCGCGAAATCTAATTTCTGTATGCTTGAGAATTTCTCATGGCAACTAATAATTTTACTTACCAATTTGCACTATACTAAACAAAAGACTAGATCATAATTTTCTTCGCCATTAACAGTGGAAGTGAGACTCAAGAACTATCGGTTGCAGTTTTGAAGTCGTCGCGTAGCGCGTTGTCGTTCAAATGTGGGTCGCTATGAGCTCATTTTGGCTGCCAATGCCTTCTAAACTGATAAAAATTCGGGGAAATAAATTAATCTTACAAGCCCTGTTAAATTGCAAGTCTAACTTAATTCGAGCCTCTTTGGCGCAAGTACGTTTTTTTAAAGGACTATGCGGCAATGGCTCGTGACCTTGCACACCGACCGAAATTTAACATATTTATGTGTTTTATCATCAAAATGTATGTTTTGACGGGTGGAACTTTCTTTTAGATTTTATAAAATCAAGACGCACCCTAAAATGTATTGGAAAAACTGGATTGACTGTTGGTTATCGAGGCTAAGAGATGGCCACAAGGAATTCTTGATATTTTCACCCTTTTTCAATTACAGAAAATGATTTTATTCCGAGAGCAACATGTTGGTCCTTCAACCCCATGGATAACATTTAATTGCCTCCCTAATGGGCCCCCAACTCTTCTTCTGCCTCGTTGTTCGTCAACCACTCCCGTTCACCATTTTAGCTCGCCAAATTCAGACCTTCCCTTTCTTTAACCTTTTCCCGTTATTTTCCGCCCTGGGGAAAGCCTGAATTTTTCCCCGCCCATTTTACTTTATCCATCCTCTAACATCCTCTCTCTTCTCTTACAACGAATTTCCCGCTTGATAACCCACTTTCTCTCGCGCTCTCTCTATTTCGTCCACCTTAGTCCTTTCTCTCTCGTCTTCCTTCCTCTTTCATCGGTCGTTTCGCTTTTCACCCTTATCTTTGCAGCGAGCGACCCTAAACTCCCTAGCTCTCTTCAACCCTGCTTTCGACTAGGCCTGAGAGATTTTGCAATGCATTAACTGCGTTATTGCATGTTCATGAAATTTCCTAGTGAGATGTGAGACAAATCACAGTATTATGTATCTTTTTACCATTCCATGAAATGTGTGATGTTACACCTTTTGTAGGAACGTATTACACGGGGCGTGTCCGGGAAAGTAAGAACAGTTTCGTTCTACCGCTGTCGCAGTGCTATTGTCTGCCTTCGGCGCATGCGCAGTAGTATTTCTGGTCCATTGACTTTCCGTTGCCGCGATTACAGTCGATTTGTGTTGTGTATTCAGTTTATTGTAATTGCTCAAACGTTTAAGACAATTGAAGAACCGGACGACTGTAGGATTCGGTCTGTCATCCGTTTTAAAAATTGTGAATCTTACTGAAATTTGTCGTCAGATTACTGAGATGTATGGTTAAAGTCCAATGAGTGATGGTATGGTGAGATATTTGGTTAGGTAATCCAATGAAAGACGAGCAAATGTTCAAGACGAAGCACGGAGTGATCATCATTGAAAACAGAATCCTTTTGTTTTCAATGATGAATTGGTTAAGAAAGTCCATGAGATTCGTTATAACAGACGGTTACATTGTCAAAGCTTTATGATGAAATTCCACAAATTTCAAGAAATGTTTCGCTCGACATTGTTACTGACCGCTGAGGTTATCGCAGTTGTGTCTCAGTTGGGTTCCAAAAATGCTTACAGACGTCCACAATACGTGCTTCACGATAATGCTCGGCCCCATGCTGCTGTTGAGTCTCCAAGGTTAATTCAACAGTTCCGTTGGGAGCAGTCCGATCATTCGCCGTACAGCCCATACTTGGCTCCGTCTAAATACCATTTGTTCCTCCACATGAAACGGGACCTTGGTGGTGAGCACTGTGAAAGTGACAACGACTGAAAAAACGCTGTGGAGCTGTAACTTTCATCACTGATGGGAATTTTATTTGAGGAAGATATGGATAAGTTGTTCACGCGCTTCAAAAGGTGTCTGCACACTGATTGAAACTATGTAGAAAAGTATTTTAAGGAATGAATTTTCATGTTAAAATAAAATTAGCTTGAAAAAAATGTTCAAGTAGGTATTCTTTTCCTAAACAGTACTTAATTTCTGGACACTCCTCGCATCAAATCTTAAGCTACATACTATCATCGTCATATGTGATTACCAAAAATATTATTTGTCCATAGACAGCCAATCCACGGAAAGGAACTGGCCCACCTACCCTGAATATGTTAAATTCACACTCCTGTGACTTAGTCCGGGGTTAGCTCTACCCTCATATATCTAAACCAACCTTCGAGTTGAATTACTGAGTGAGTGAGAAAGCCAAATCAGTATTTTTTCCGATCATGGGAAACTTTGTGTAATCCTTTGGTTAATTCTTTAACGTTTCCATATCAAAAATATACATTTTCCAGTTGCGAAAAGATTTAAATTCTTCCTCTCTTCAGCCTCCATTTATTTCTTCCAGCTTTCAATTCTTCTTATCGCTCACTTATCCTTAATCGCGTAAATCCGGACGTTTCCCCATTAAAATACGATGAATGATGTGATTCAATATGATGTCTTGTGCGGAACTGAGCGGTATCATGCGATATATCGCTATCTATTAGACCTGTTTATTTATATCTTGCTTATCTCATGCAAAGATGTATGAATAAGATCGTTCGAGTTTCACACAGGATCTCTACACCCCACTCCGATTTTGCCTCACCTCCCTTTTTTTGGGCAATTCCTGATTCTCCTCACGCCCTATTCACCCCATCCTGCACCTCTGCAACCCTTTTCCTTCTCTTCCTCCGACTTCCCACCTCCCTACTTCCAACTCAACTTCCCTGCCGTTCCTCATCCCCTTGGCATCCCATTCCAGTAGCTATTAAAGAGGAGGGATCCTTTCTCCGAAACTTTCATTAATATCGACCCCTTAACTTACCAGCCGTAATTCCTCTCTGATTTAAATTGTTTTCTGTTTTATTCGATCTTTTCGTTGATTTTCTCTGAAGAAAGATATTAGGAATAGGAAACTTTTCTCTTTTTGGGAGTTTTGATCCTCACGACTGCATTAAAATGTTGCGTTTGACTGTTATAGCAGTTTTTTTCTTCCATAAGTGTATAGTTAGCATGGAGATCTTGTCCCAAAGCATCTACTATGAGTCAAAATTTCGGGTCTTGTATTTTAAACATTTTATAAAACGCGTTAAACTACAATTTCATAGGAATTTTTAACAATATGACACAATTGTACCTTCACTCAGAAATGTTTGGTCTGCTGGCTGTTCTAAGTTCGGGGCCCGGCTCGCCGGGCCCTTCGGACCCGAGCCCGAAACCTAGTGCGTGGCTCTGGGTCCGGGCGGGAATCCCCGCCTTCTCGCCCTGGCCACGCACTTATGTAATCGACAATGTACCCTTACTGGATATTTTCAGAGAAGAGTAATAAAAAGCATCCATTAAATTTATTCAGTCTCCGAAATTCACCATCCATTTAATTGATGTTTGAAATTTATTAGGTCTGTAGCACGGAATAAAATTTGATAATTAATACAAAACCTCACTGATACACAAATGAGTTGCAATTTGAAAATGCGATCGGTAGAATATCGTTTATTACGTATACCTCACAGCGATCATTATCGGAAAGTCATGGAAAATGGTAAAGAGACTCCTTACTTCGTAACACATTCAGTTATTTCGTGAACACATGTGGAAGACAGAACCCAGTGCAGAAAGGAAACGAATTTTTAACGCACGATATTTGCTCTAAAATTATCGCCCACGTATCCTCAGTGGGTTACTCCTGCTAAATATTTTGTCATGGCTATTTCGATTCTGCTGGTGTAATTGGGATTTCTTTTCCCCAGAATCGTGTTTTAGCAGCGTTACTCAGAATAAACGATTAAATAAGAACAAAATAGCGTAAATACCTGATAAAATACTTTGAAGATCAGCAATTCGAGGTGAGACCAAAAGTGTCTAGACTCGGGATTAAAACACTCTGAGCATAAATATATTGGACAAAGATTGGCCTTGTATGTACAAACCGTGGTTAAACGACGTGTCTTCTCTCACTTGTCAAGAGCAGTGCTCTTAACGAACCTGAATAGCGATAATCTTTGAATTCACCATGCAGAAAAAGTTCAGGAGAAATTTCTTACAACATTTTTCAAGATCATGGCGATACTTAATGTTATATTCCACATAGTTTTAAAATATACTTGAGGGATACATAAGGAGCACTAGCGTATTCATAATCAAAATATGAATAAAATACCTGAATATCATTTATTCATATTCTGTCCGCTTATAAAAAAAATTGTACTTATTTGACAAGACGAAAATATTTTTAACTTTCCCTGCTGTTTTACTCGCTAATTGAACTTGAAATTACATTGTGTTAAATGCCAGAGTAGGAGAAACACGGGGGAAAATATTATTATTCCATTCCGTGGAAAACTGTTTATAGGAAGGAAGAATTCCCGAGAAAAAACATGAACGTACATCCCTCAAAGTTGTCGAGGATATAATTACATGTTTAGAACGCTAAGCTTCTTATATACCACTTTTGAAGAATAGAACTAAAAAAGGTTCATACTCGAAGCTTGAATGAAAAATTTGAACTTTAAGCCGTAACTTGAAAATATATAAATATAGTATCAATGACAAACATCAGTCGTCGCAATGGAAATTGAGTTATATTTTAAGAAATAATTTATTCTGCGCCAAAAAATGTATATTTAAAATATTAAGCTTCCTCCAGAAATAATTGGGAACCGTAGAATACACAAAGACAAAATATTTAACAGTCGCATTACAACAAAGAGAAAGAGATCGGAATTATTGAAACCCATCCAATTATAATAATGCAAAGGTTTAAACATAAGCTTAAGCTGACAATGATTAGCAGGCTAGTGATTTATCAATAAATTAATTGGTACTAAATAATTTATGCTTCACACACACTTGTATTATTCATACCGTTGAAATGAAAATGTAGGTTACCCGAAACATTCGTGTAATATTTTTGTGCATTTATCACATTTAACTACTGAGCCTCGATAATCGAACTGTTTTTCAAAAGCCCTTTGTGACCGTTTAAAACTTTTGAAATGACTACCCAGTTTTTCATTTTAATCTCTCGTTTTCTTGAGTTTGAACTCTAGGTTTACCGCCATTATTGATAGTTTAACTAACGAGTACGAGACTGCATTATAACAGAAACACTTTGTAAAGATTTCCTCACCAATTTTTATTCTACCGACCTAGGTTTCGGCAAACATTGCCATTATCAAGGTGAAGTAACAAATAAGCGAGCGATATATATATATATAGGTATGGGAATGAGGACGGGGTGGGAGAGGAGAGGCGACTGAAGTGGGGAAGGAGGAGGAAGTCATGACGCAAAGGGAGTAAGAGGACGGGTTTGTTTACAGGGAGGTTGACGGTTAGAATTTTAGTGGTAATTACACAATCGTCAGGAAGGTGACGGATTAATATTTCGTTCAAGGAGAATGAAGAGTAATGGTGAGGAGTGGGATGCGAACAATTGGTCATTTGCAACAGAGACATTATTGTTTTTACATGACAAGGATATTTGAAATTGTTCCGGAAAGTCAAGTTTTTTCCCTTTACATTGGGTAGAACCAGAGTTTTAAAATCACTATGATGGTTGTGGTCAAGTAATTGTTTAGAAAAATTCGACTTAGGATCATCATTGTGCCAGCGTTTTACATGCTCTCTTACTCGAGTGTTTATTGCACTCCCACTTTGCCCAATACTCCCACTTTGGCATTACAATTAGGCGTATTAGGACTTTTTGACGAATAGAAAACAGAGGATCAAGGCAGGAGAATGCCTCTCCAAGAGTGTTTCCATAACGTCCGGTGTTCCCCAAGTCAGTGTATAAGGACCATCACTATTCCTAATATTCATAAATGACCTTCCCCAACGAATTGAATCAAATATTAGTTAAAGAAATGGCTTACAAAATACAACAAATGTTTACAAGCCTGCTCTGCCTTTGGCTACGAAATAATTTTCAATTATGCCTGTTTCATGCGATTTTCCCATCCTGCATGTCATAAATACACAATAGGCAGAGATTGAGAAAAACTCGGTGGAGTTGGAGAGTAAATTTCCGTCATTGGCTTTTTCTTCTTTGTGATTTTTTTACCACCAATTCCTTCAAGTTGGCGCCTTTAGCATGGATTATGTTAGCTTTTAGCGTTAGCTAAGGTTATCTTTTAGCATACTGCTCTTTTCGGAGACCCAGGGATTTGCACTCAGATTTCATTTGAAGGTTCTTCGGTGATAATATATTCTATAGGTAAGAACTAGATTTTCTTGATTTTATTTCGGGACAAATTTGTAATAATTTTATGGTATGTTTTCATTCTAGGTTCGTTACACCTAATGACCTACCGCTGAACACCTCTTCAGGAAATAAGACCAGTAACATTATATTTTGAAAAATATATCGAAAATAATAATGGGTGCACGTGATAACTTTGAGTCGTTTACGGAAAGAGAATACTGATGCTGATGTGGCTTTCGAGTTATGCTGCGGTCGGAGTATTTTTAGCTAAATGTTTCTGCGAAAACACAGCATCTGTCAACATCTGCGAAAGCCTATATTCTAGGTGAGTACAGAGTTTATATACAATTTCAATAACTTTAATCAATATTACCCGGTATAAATTGTTAGCATCGGTCACAACCCCACGCACATGGCTCTTCAGACCGATAACGAAGGTGGAAGGATAAAGGTATAGTATTGGAAAATAGGGAGAAGTTAAGGTCCACTTTAATGGACGGATAGCTGTCCGTAAGTGCCCACCTCAAAACGCTCAAGTAGATATCGAATCACAATTGAAAAGGTTCAGCAGCCAACACCAGGGCTCGAACCCCGGACCTGTGCATGGGAGGCCAGTAATCTAGACACCACGCCAATCCGTCTGTTACTGCTCACTGCACGAACATTGATTAGCTCCCTTTTCTCGTCATGTTCTCATTCGGTGCTATTCGTTAACGCTCGGCGATAGCCGTGTATCTACATCTACATATTACCCCGCAAGCCGCCTCAATAGGCGTGTGGCGGGGGGTGTTAGGACACCAGCCGTTTATATATAAAATGGACACGCTCTAATAAAATTACGCCTAGCATTTATTATAGTCCCTTATTGTTCGGGGAAAAACGAATTCCCATACCTATCCGAGAAAATAGCAGTCGGCGATCGACTGGCAGACAAATGACATGTGATACCAATTTGGCTTTTCTCGCCTGGATTTTTCTCGCTACCAACCAAGGGCTTGTTGTTCATGCAAACGAATACGCATGTTGTTGTTCATTTGTTACGCTCGCCCCTTGGCCACAGATAGCCTGTGATAGCCGGCTAATTCAGTAATTGGAAAGCACCAAGGCATGGCAATCGCTATATCCCCGTCTATCACCGGCTCATCCGCAAAACGGTAACGCCCGTTGTATCCAATTGCAGTGTTTTCACCGTCACTTTCAGTTGATTCATGTGCCATTTCAAGTTTTTTTTATTTTGTCACAGCCTTTATTTGGAACCTACCTTTGCTGAAAGCTTCATGCGAAGTATGATAAATTTATCATTTAGAATTGGTTATTATGACAAATATTTGCATGCATTTTGTAATGCAATTTTCTCTGCTCATCCTTTATATTTCACGCACTTATTGGGGATATTGGGGATAACTTCAACTAATGCACAATTGAGTGTTACTGGTACAAAAAGCGTCCGGACTGTCACCAAAAGGCCATCTCTCCCATTTAATTACTTCAGTAAACGACGTTTTGGTAAAGAAACCTGTTGTCAGCAGGTGGAGATCGACTTTGTCTTTTCTCGTCTTCCTCTTGTAATGGTATAGAAACTTGGTGGCAATCTCTGACGCGAAGCATGACGTCTAGGTATCGGAAGCTAATGTGAAAAGCGTGGGCTATGAAATGAACGGCTTCTCGTAAGCAATGCTGCCTGCATTACTAGGGGAAGGGTAGCCTTACATTTCACGACAGGGATAACGAACAATATTTACGATCCATGTGTAGTTACATCCAAGGACGATGATAGTGTACGAATCCATTGGAGAAATCCAATCAAACGAATATATTGGAGAGTAAGGAAGTTGATGCGAATCATAATTTGAGTATTTTGAAGTTGGGAATATCTGGTGGTAGTCAAAGGTGGAGCCAAACATACTCCCTCGTGCGTGACTAGTTTGTGGAGAATAAATTCTCAAAGAAAATGGTCTTCTGCGCAACTGCTTGCGATGATTCGCTAACACTATACAGTTTCCTTCTTGTACAACCACTCGTTTTTTTAGAAGACATTCACCAACCCACTCCGATCCCCGCCGTATCGTCTCCGCAGTACTGTACCCCTCCAACTCCCGAACCCTCTCTGACGCATCACGGACGATTTAACCTCATCTAGTCCCTGGTCTCCTACTACAATGTCCTACTATCTCTTTTTTGCGGTGCTCTCTTTATGTCTTGCCATAAAACGCACCTCAGTGGGTAATGGCCAAGCATCTTTTGTGCCGTCCTCCACGAATAAGATCGCTTCCGATGTCGCGAACTTGGATCTGAACGGGCTACGTTAGATTAGCTTCTGCTTGTGCAGCGCGCGTGGAAGAGCTGAAAATTAAATAAAGAAGACAAAGCGAGGTTTTTTGTTCTAATTTGAAAGGAAACGAGGGGTGCTCTTGAAGTTGCTCCTCGAATATGAAATATTCGATTCCAAGGCCCCGCCTGGAACTATGTGTTTCTCATATCGTGAATTGGAAGCAAAATGTCGTGAGTTTTTTTTAATTCAACGTACTCTTCTGTACGTTGTACATAATTTACAATTTTTCTTACTTGTTCATATGCACTGCAAATTAGTCCATGTTTTATTTGTAATGTTGTTATACCTTAAATTGCCTAATTGGAAAATATTTTTATCCTTATCTCATAAATCATATTGACATAAGAATAGAATATTGTGCATGCAATAACTCTGGAAATATGTTAATCGGCAGAGGTTGACGCAAAACATGTATATTACTGGTCAAGATGACTTTTATCAATGGCTATTAAATATAGGAAATGGATCTCTTTTAAACAATGATGGTTTATGTAAATACCACGTTATATGGTTTCAACAGGTAACATTATATCTGATGAATTTGGAGAATCGATAATAATGGACAGTAAACTGAATATCGAAGACTTTTCATAAAAAAATAATCCTGGCACCGAAAAACGGGGACGCATTGACTCGTAGTGACATAATGGAATTTCTACGTTGATACACTGTTGTGTACAGAAGTGTTGCGTTGACGTTTTGCGTATTGACGAATAGTGATATAATGGAATTACTTCCATGTTACACTGTTGTGTACAGAAGTGTTGATAAAGCAGCAGAAGACGCTGAATCGGCAGTTAATTACTTAATTCGTTGAAATTTTTCAATTCACTCAATCCCTCTGGTTTGCTGGAATATGAGTTGAAATTAAAGTTAGGGGTAATTGATAATCTCATTCGTAACTTAGATCCCAGGATATGGCTGATAAATGGAACAAGACTGGTCATAAATTTTCTTCATGATCTTTACTTACAGGGTATTATATAAAGGACACTCTATTCTAGTTATTTATATTGATTTAGATAACGATATTTCAAAAACGCTCAAATGTAGCTAAAAATAATTACATTTTATTAATGTTTTCGCAATTTCGACTGGAAAACATTATTTGGTTGAAAATATAAATCAGTACCTATTCATTTTCTTTCTATTAATAAGTTTCCAATCATTGCGATTGCACAAATGATAAATGGTACGCAGTCACACGGGTGAAAATATGTACACCAAAGAGGGTGAAATTCGTCATGAAAAAATCATTTGACTTTAGTGAGATTTTAACTCGGATCCTGGTCAGGTGTGTTAGCCAGTTACACAACCATGGTAACTGGCTAACACACCTGACCAGGAGTTGGGAGATCCGGGTTCGAATCCCGGTCAAATGATATTTCCATGACAAATTTAACCCTATTTGGTGTATATTATTCTGTTGTTAGATCAACTAATTTCGTGCAATCGTTACTTCTAATTCAATAAATTTTAAAATTTTAAATAAAAATGTTGTCCATTATTTATAAAATTTAAAAAATGGAAAAAGGTCTACATCCAAACGAAATATCAGCTATCGGTGTATTTCTAATGTGAATTACTGACAAATATGTGTACACGACGGTGATTATTATGAAAGATGAATCCTAGGAACAACAATATATTAAATTTTTCTCTGGCAAACGCAAGGAAGAATTTCCAGAATAATGATAGCATGGAAGCTTTCAACAATAGGAATTTAATAGAATTAATTATATTTATATATATAGAAAGTTAAATAAAAGTGTTCTTGAAAATTTGAGAAACACAAAATTTTTAAGTACTTAAATGTTTTTCATATCAGGTTTAATATTGTTCCGAAGTTTGCTGAATGTGCTAGTCCGATGGCCCGGAATGTAGAATAATGAAGAATTTCTCTTGGTGGTGATGTCGCGTGATTCTGGCACGGATATAAATAGGGGAAACAAATTATTTGAATGCTTGCATGCGATTATCTGGCGCAGTAATACGTACAATAAATTGAATCATCTCTATTTAACATCCAAAAATTGTCATTGTTATTTGATAGGTAAAATTTGATCCTCTATATGCGCACCCAATTATATAAATTTTAAAATGATCTGTCTCCATCTACAGTGCTTGGTTGATTACTTAGAGATTTACATCCTATATCTTTACATTACTATTAACATCCATTGATCTGTCGCATTTTATTTCATATATAGTACGCGGGAATGGATTCCTGCTTGCTAGGGGTAAACAATGCTTTAAACCATGCTAAATTCTCTCAAATGGCTTTACGTATGAGGGATAAACGATAACCTATTTTGTGACTTTCAAGTTGGATAACTTCCGTTGTTTTATGAAATTAATGTGAGTGTACATTATGATGAAATTATATTTTCTCATTCATCTAAAATTAAAAGAGGGTTCCATGAGAATCATCGTCATCAGGAGCCCTAAATACAATGAGCGAGTCACGCATCGAAACGTCGATGGAGATGGAGGACCTGATGAGTTATGTAACCCGAGAAGAAATCACCTTTGCGCCACATGGTCCTACACTCCTGACGAAGTTCCCTGCATATTACGCGAAACACTGAATATTCTATTAATGAAACACATGCTAACCAAAACTATTCTTTGGAATAGCAAAATATTTCTTTCGCATCCCTCTAATACGCGTTGGATATAGTATAATTGTTTGGTGAAGTGAAAAGTTAAGAAGTAAATTTTTCGCGGGTTTCCGTCCGGGAGAGTGGCTCCATCTGCTCCTCTGCCGACGTTTCGAAGGATGACTTATCCTTCATCATCAGGGCCGTTGATAAGTCATCCTTCGAAACGTCGACTGAGGAGCAGTTGGAGCCAGTAACCCGGACGGAAAGCCGTGAACAATTTACTTCAGCTATTCGCCGGGAGAAAATCAAACCCTAAATGAAAAGTAAAGGTTTTTTTCAATATCTTTTTCCTTTAAGTATTAGAATTCCTAATTATTTGGCCACACCCAATAGCCGTATACTCAAACCTTTCAAACATTAACTTATAACATCTTCTCTCCCTTTTCCATAAACATAATCTATTTCTATATTCATGTTAACGTGTTTTGGGACATGTGGCTTGACCAAGAAGTGCTCATGTATCCTTCAGGGGACCTAACACGCATCGTCTATCCGGCATCCTTCCACCCGCCCATTTCATCGTTGTATTAGTATCAGAATTCCAAAGTATGGTAACTCTTACCTAGAAGGCTTGAACCACAAAGAGTGGGCGCTAAAATAACGGAAACATACTCTAGTGCCCAAAGTGAGAAATTTCGGTTTTCCCTTAGTACTTCCGATTCAAGTCGAGAGTGTGTTGAGGAATAGGGAACCTTGCAAAAGGAGAGAAAGTAATTGACAGGGAAGGTTGGAATGGCGTCGCGTCGCGCTTGTTTTTGAAGGTTGGTTTTCAACGCTCGAGAGGGTGTACATTACGGCATCATTTGATTAGGAATGAAAACATATTATGGGCTTTTAAGTCCTTCAATTGTGCACTGAAAATTCAGTGGAGTGAGCTGGAGATTGGAAGTGTTTCCCTTGATCGGTGTTTTGTGAAGGGCATATGATTCTTTTAAAACGGTGGTTGCCTCACTTTTGTTCAAGCGTGAATTCAATCTAAAGTCTGGCAGAATTCTGGTACTAAAATACGTTATTTCCTACTGAACTTTTACCTGAGACTTCTCAAATGTTTAAGAATTTACCGTCAAATATAACGACAGTAACATGATAGGTCGTTGAAATAAAAACAGATAATTATATCTATAAGGAGCATATAATTTAAAACAACCATGAATTATTTAGCGGTGGCATAAAAGTCAAGTTATCTCATTCAAATATTAAGGGGAAAATTTTTCTAGTGAGTTCGTGAGATGATATTTTTAATGTACGTAATTGTACCATGTTGCTCTTAAATATTCGATTAACGCAGATTAAACGAGCAAATGGTATAATATTCGAGAGATCATTTATGATTATTTTATAGTATACTACGTGCCCGGCATGTGTTGCAATGCCTCTTTTTCTTTCTAGGTAGACAAATGGTAGGCAAAAATGTCTCCAAAGATGCGACGCTTTGGTTGAGTCCATCAGCTGGTGTTGAATTTCATAGTACTGGTCTGTCTCACACGTGAGCATGCAACATATGATTGACGACGTGAAAATCATGGATTTTCCAAATTTAATCAACTCACTTGAAGTGTTTGACCTTGTGCCTTGTTGACTGTCATTGAGAAGGCTTTTTGGAAAGGGCTTGTCTTTTTCTCTAATGCAGCCGCTTATTGATAGGCGCACTCCGATTTTCACGTCATGTGAACTCCAACATGCTGTACATAAATTTTCAAAAACAAGGGAGAATCAACCTGAAGTGCAACAAAAGCAATCGGGTAGCCGGTCACGTTGTCAACTATGCAAATCGGCAAAAGACAGAAAAACAAAAACTTAGTGTTTCAAATGTAATCGCTATATTTGCCAAGAACATGCCAAGTCTCTTTGTGTAGAATGTAGCGATTTTGATACTTCTCATGACTCTGGAGTAACTGAGGAGAATGATGAGAACTAAGATATAACATAACTATGTAGCAAATAAAATAATAGGTTTATTGTTGTAATAAAATTAATGTAATAACCCACTTAGTTTCAATCACTCTCATTGACGAAACAAAAACCTTTTCCAAAGTCATCGTAAAATGAGGAAACCTTTTGCGTGTAAAGTTAAAAAGTACGGAAATAAATGTAGGCAAAAAATCACCAATATTTTTGAGAAAATAATTACTACAACAAACTATTTTCAAGAACTATTAATCCAAAAAATTGAAATCTATTTAAACCATCGTGAATAACTTAAAAACCATCATTGTTTGGACGGGTCCAATATACCCAGCGCGAGTACTCACGTTAGAAAAATGGGGCGAGTACTGCAGGGTTAAGATTTATTTCATTTTGAAAGAACATTCATCACTAATTCCGGTCTACGTTTGAGTTATGCTATCTGCATGAGTTATTTTTTACTTTTTTTGAAGTAATACTTGGTTAACACCCTTCTAGATACTTATATTAGTGTTGACTTTGTAGGTCTTTCTTTGTAGGTCTTTGTAGTAAATAATCATCATTCAACCATGATTGCATAATTCCCCTCAATTGATTTAAGTGGTGGATAGGTTATGGTTTCTAAAGAATCAGTGCTTCTTACGGAGAGTGCATGGATAAACAGGGGGCCTCATTAGTGCAGAATATTTTTAATAAAAATGCACGGGTGCTGGTTTGTCGGCGACCTAGTGTTCAAATTATTTCCATTAACTTGTTGGAATGCCATAGGAAGCAAATAAGTTTTCAAAATAAACATTTTCCAGGCTTCCATGATTACGGAATTTATCTTGTAGTGGTAGCCATTGTGGCCCTCACTGCAACTATGATTGACTTTCTTAGCTGGAAACCCTTTGTGCAGAAATAGTTTTGCACTATTATGCAGACCATGGCTCCCCCTCCACCATGCCCTCCGCTTCCAATTGCGGAACATTATCTCCCTTCAACGATCCGTTTGTGTTCCTCTTCCTTGTCTCTACTTATTAATTCCACATCTCTTACCAACAAATTCCTTCGCCATCTGAATCTCAAGTTCTGGAAACGCGGCCTTTTTCCTCCCGTTCTTTCATGGAAGTGTCGGCTGACCCTGCAACTAAATACCTCACGTCCTTTTTTAAGCCGCCGGTATCTAACTGCCGCAATCACTGAAGTTGTCGTAGTTAAGATCCTGAAATAGGAGAGTTTTAAGGTTAGGATCAACCTTGGATCGCATTCCTTTTATCCTCTTCGCAAACAATCATACACTTTTCCCAATATTCAGAATAAGCTGATTGCACGAATTTGCAAATCACTCAATTTTTAATACACTCGATTAATTTGATCTCGGTACTTTCCTCAACGTTACGTTTTTTTTAGAATTGATTTTATAAGAGTTTTTCATATACGGACACCATTTTTTGTGAAATTAGAAAGTGAAAAAAGTTTTTTTCGCAAGTATTATGCAATTTAATTTCTAATGCATTGGAGTGTGTACCTGCCGGGTAGTCAAAAAGACTAAAATATGTGCAAATAGTATTAGACACATTCAAATAAATAATGAAATGGTTAATGACTTAGTTATCCATACATATTGTATTACTTCACGACCCGGGTTTCGTCGCCTCACGACATTATCATGTGGAAAACTAAGATATTTATCATTTCATTATGAAGGAATTCCGCCAAGTCACTGCCGATACCTTTATCTACATCAAATAAATAAGTTAATAATCTTTAAAAACATTTTTTTTCTTAATTCACGGACGAAGGCAAAGACTACTATGGGGTAGTTTTAAAACGAAAATTAGGGTTAAAAAGCAAGTAATATGACTGCTATTTTTTCAGAGAATAAACAGCAGCAATTTCCAATAATAGATATTGCAACCTCCATCTTCGCATATAAAAATATTAGCTTTATCTTACAGATTTGTTTTCTTATCGTTATTAAGGCAGAGACCGAATTTTCTCGGTAAATTGAATAATTTCAGAAAGATCATGCTCATTACCACCATACGGGGCGTAATTGTAATGAAACAAAACAAAAGTGGTTAAGCACTCCGTTTAATACAGAAAATCTAACATTTAACATGCACGGATAGTCAATTTTGTGCAAAAATCCATATTTGAATCGAAGGTCAACGCAAATTGAAAATTTTCACTGGTTTTTATTCACTCAAAGTGCTTTTTATGCTGAAATATTTGAGTTACTGTGGAATGATAATATCTTGTACAGATGTTCAACACTATATAGATATTCGCAAGTAAAATGTTCCTTTTTTGAAAAGTTCTTTTCAACAAATAGCTATAATCAGGGAGTTACGTAAAGAGTTATTTTTCACGAGGAAACACCTATTGGTGGAAAATCCGAAATCGTACCCGGTGCACCTTCAAGAACGTAAGATGAATCACATGTGTAGGACATTCACCATCAAACTATTACTTTCGGGGTACACAAAGTTAAAGAAGTAAGTTGGTCGCTTGCTGTTAGGTCTAGAATACACGCTATTTTTTTTAAATGTCCTCCATATTTCTATATATTTGCGTACCTCTTTTTCTTCTCGTACAATCGCTAATTGCTTCATACAACCTCTTCTATTCTTCAACCTTGGAAATTCTCAATTTAAATATTTAAAGTGACAATAATCCGAGATCTAGCATTTTTGATATGATATATCTCTGTTAGAATCTCAATTATATTTCATACAAAATACTGATATGCGTTATGTCACTACAACGCACACTGCTTAAGGTTTATGAATAGATGGAGATTCACCAAGGCATGACCGAAGTATTTGTACTATGCCATGTACGTTATAATAATGCTAGATGGCTCTTTACAACCATGGCTAAAATGTTTCTCTAGTTTCCTAACATAAAGACTTTCATGGTCTTCATTTAAAGGAAGAGTCTTCGTTTTTTTGTGAAGTGCGATTTTGTGTAACGATATTTCATAAGTGTACTCAATATGCATAGATCATTTCAACCTATACTATTAGGCAAAGTTTATGTCAATTGGCTCTTTGAGTGAGTTAACTATTCAAAGTAACGTAGTATGTACCAATTTTTTTCACTTTATTACAATTTAACATACAATTATGCATAAAATGGGAATTCTCATAGCAGAGCTGGGGTACCTACCATGTTTTCAACGATTTCGTAGGATCAGAGATTTTGTGTTTCACTCTTCTCTTCATTATAACACTTAGGATAAATTGCGTAATTTCTAATCTGCGTGATCTCTGCGATATCGATTTAACATTTCATGCAAAATAGGTATGCATAGCTAGGTTTAGCGAGGCTACGATACAGCGGATGCTTCAGGAAATGCAACGAATTGGGAAGATGCCAATCAGCTTGTTTATTAGAAATGAGTCACCCTACGCATTTGCCATCATATGCCATACGCAGCTTAGGTATGTAGTATAAGAAGCATACGTTTTAGGAATACCGTCCCTCCATCGGCAAAGTATTGTAGCAATATGGACCTCTCGTTGGTATTGAACTGTCATTGATACTGAACATTGCCTGCAGTGCATGGATCACACATGAGTTAGCGCGAAAATTACATCAAAAAGTGCCGTTTAATTCTTTAAATTCTGATGAAAAACGTTGTAAAATAACTCTTTTCGGAGGAATAGGTGCCCGAATGGTAACGAAATCTTGTTGTTAAAGCAGGAGGTATAGAAAATAATTGTGCCTGTTACCCAAAGATACTGAAGAAAATGATGCAGCATGAAGGAGGAAAACCCGTGTTTGAAGTGAGCCGAACATTTTCGTATTTCGCTGCTGTACCCCAAAGTAGTTCACGAGCCCGTTGGTTTCTCAGTTCATACGGTTTTCTTGGTTTCATCGGAAACCAAGGGCAAATAAGTGGAATTGTGCAAGAAAAAGGTGTGGTAGAAGGATAAAGTGCATTTTGAGGGAGAATAGCATTGAAGTATTTAGAGGAAGATCCGTAAGCCAGTGGCAAGAAGAGTTACTCATCTGCTGCCTGTATTTTGTCGCACGAAGCGTTGAGGTATGTAGATCTGTATGACGTTCCTTATCGCCTTTACATTCGTATTCTTACACCTCCCTCGAGCTCAAATTAAAAGACAAAGGATCTTTTTCGCCATTGGCAAAGAAGTTCAGCACGAGATAGCGTTGGAAGGATTCAATCGCTATTTCGGTTTTTCACCGGATTATTGGTCTCTGATGTGATTCTAAATTGCTGTCTTAGACATCATTCACTTAAATTAGTTCTTTCGCTACACATGGTGAAAAAAATGAAACTTTATGTAGGGTGAAAATGTTAAGAATTTATGTCAAGTTAACTGACCCTCATGATTCGATCCTTTGTATAATCATTCGACCGAACGAAAGGCATATCTTCACACATCTACATTCGCAACTATCCCTTTTCCAGTACTTCCCTTGAGGAAGCCCTCTTTCCCTCTCACCCATGCACTGTTTACTTTTCCCAAGCAAACAGAAACTGCCGATACACTGGAGACAAGATTCCTAAAAAATCGTTTTCAAAGTTAATGACGTCCGATAGAAGACACCTCCTGGAATAAAGAGACTAAAAACTTTCTCGTTCAGTAGTGTTTGTGTTCATCCATCACATATTCAAAATATATTTATTCTGTTTTGTAAAGAAGTAATTGAAACAATAACACAATTAGACGGGCAGAAAAATGTGGAAGGTGGAAATTTGACGCCAATTATAATGATCGAGGCAATCATTATACATTGGTGGTCCTTCGCACAGGCCGTTGGTGTGAAAGATGAAATTTTACTACTTTCATAAAATTAGCAACGCCAACATGACATTTATTTTACATTGAACATGTATTGCAGGTTTGTACTTAAGGAAATTGCATTGGGAAAGCTATTACTTCTAGTGTATTACATATAATAAGTTCTGGACATAGTATTAAATTCGTTATTACTATAACGATGTGAAAACACGACAATTTCCTGTGTTATTTCTCACCATGCTTTGTGAAGAAATGAGCAGCATTTATTGAGCGAGAAGAAGATAACAAAGCTGTTAAATATTATTTAAAAAAATATTAAGGCAGGGTGAGTGAATCCTCGTGTACCGGTATTCTAATTATTAATAATTTAGTTCCCCTTTGGGGCACCCTTATGGGACAGATTAACAGATTGTCAGCAGATTAAATATTAAAGCGAAATGTGTAGAATGTGCGGGGGATATTTTTCCCGGGAGACCGCACATTTATTCACAATGTGGGAACTCCAGGGCCATGGATAAGTCATGAGGGTAGCGGACAGCGCGCCCACCTGCGACATTAAAGGTCACAGGTTGGGTGTGCCTTATTCTCGGAATACAAGGTTTACGTTGGCTCGGGAGGAGCCGTCTCTGAAAATTCAGGTGGTGAGTCCATAGAGAATAATCAGGACCCCTAAGACGATGTGAATGGAACGTGAAGTAATGACGTCCGAAAGACCATGAAACTATCATTGCATTCGATTTTTTTTTGTTAAACGCAAAAGGACTATTAGGTGGAGTGTTTAAATATGCGAAAGAGGGCACTTGCGACTAATTATATGGAACCTAATTGTTTACCACATACAGTAAAATGCGTTTGTGTTTTTTTGAAGGGATATTTTAAATTAACTCGACTTTAAAACATATTACAAACAAAACTACAACACGCCATAATTTTTTCTACGTTTCAAAATAGTAAAGAAACTGAGGTCTCGGATTAACCATATTTGCTTACTCTTGAAAAATCTTGAACATTTGATAGTATTACTCAAAGGAAATAACATTTTGTTTGAATTTTATATTATTGAGGACTGTAATAGCACACAGTGTTAGGAAATCTCCACTGATATCATGCTGGACATCTTCAAAATTTCAGTTTCCCCTGGAACTCATTCACAATAATGTGGAGGGAAAACAGTGGTAAAATGCTCTCTTTTATATTAATTGTCTACCATGGTTTTTAAATGTAGTGTCGTTTTCAACGTACGAGGTACATTAAGGTTCTTACTTACAAATTCTTAAAACAAGAAGGGTGGCAGAGGTGAGGGAACGGGACTAGATGAGATAATTCAAGGTAAATTGAATCTGAAATCAAGAACTGCCATTTACCTGGTACATTAAAAGGCAACAAAAATAACCTGTGTAGACATGTTATCTCTCAGAAACGAGCCCATCGTAGGCGAAATCACAGTTTCGTTTGTTTTAGTCGACAATTACTGTTAAACGTTGATTATTTATATCTTTATTATTCATATTGATCATATGTGTCCCTCAGATTAATTAATTTTCGTCTTGATGGGTTTGTTATAGTCGTCAATTGGAACTTGGATCTCAAAAACTACTAACTAGCTTTAATGGAACGCAAGGGTAAATAATTTTTGATTTTTAGCGCTGGAACAGTTCGGTAGTGAGAACGCCACGGATTTTCAACCAATTACTCGTATATCAACCAGTCATTACGTTCGGAAGTTAACCGGGTTATGGAAAATTTTGAATTTCGTTGATGGATACCTCCTTCTTCAGCTCCCGCCTCTCGGATATATCATTTCTCTGAGGAGTAGCCAAGCAGGTAGGCCATGATTTCAGGAGTTGATATATTGCTCCAAGAGTGCAAGAAAGTTTTTTTTGCTCGTATCTTCTGCTTCACATTCTAAATTACATCTAAGGCCCAAAGGTTCTCTTTTCCGTCCATTATTGTTTTTTCCTTAGTCTTTTTTGTCCAATAACGGGAAAATATGCGTGGCGAAATGAAATAACGTGTTCACTCAGCATTATGCTAATATCTTTGTTTCATCACCCATGCTCTTGTAGTAAATAATAAGTGCTCGGAAAAATTTGCTTAGTAAAGGCAGAAAAGCATCAGTAGGGATAGTTTGAGATAATCTCGTTTTCAGATAGAGTTTGAAATGTTTGGTTTCACTCCCACCGTATAACTATAAAATAACTTCGAAAAAGGGAAAATTAATTATTAAAAATTCAGATTAGATTTTTATTATATATCTGGAGACGGATGTTACCTCACTGGAGTAGTATTTATGGAGAAAGAGCATGCCGCGTTTACGTGTTGGACTGGTACATTTTTATACCTCAATATTCTTACAATTGTTTTTCTAAAAGCCTTCTAAGCCCTGGCTGAATAAATTAGCCATGTGTAATCAGGGTGTGAGTTCGGGCACGTTAACCAGTCATACCTATGAGTCATAAAGACCAATTGTTCTCCTGTCGCTATTATGTCACGATATCTTTACCATGGTTGTGATTGTAGTGGTCGTCTTAAACCAAACAAAAGTTGAAATGAACCCCTAGGTGCTACGAATCATGATTTAGCTAGCACTATGCAGTCGGCATGTAATATAGATATTTAAAAAATATCTTTGGAGAAATGTCAGGGTAAGCCAAAAAATTATTAACACTTTGAAGTAGTCTTCTTACGCTAGGCAAAGTCGCAGCTAATCAAGTGGTACGGTAATAGATAGTTTGAAGTTGGTCATCTGAGCGTCAGCCTAGAAACTAAATTGGGAACTATTTGTCAGCCTTAATAGCAGTTAGCCATTTAGTAAAAAATACACTTTTTAGGATGAATTTCAAGAGGACCACAGTGCCTACGCGTGTTTGGGTTGAGCAGATTTTGTGGGTCTTAATTAATGATTAATTTTTATCCTCGAAGTTAAAATGTTGGTAAAGTGATGCCTAAAGGTAATGTTTTTTAGTATAATTTGACTGGAAGAATTTGAATTAAGAATGAATGTTTTAAGTCAAAAAACAGATGGATATGATAGATTGCGTATGACTCGCTTTAGAGGTCCAAGTAATTGGAATTTACGGTTAGTCTACAAGAGGATGGTAGGTTTCTAATATAATGCGATTTTAAGAGAGCGTGTGGGAAAGACAAGGCCGACAAGGGCGGTTAATCGTCTCATAACCATTAGTGTCGAGGTTGTCTTCTACCGAGTTAGGTAACTTTTGTTATCCTAAGTAGCTTTTCTAAGGCATTTTTGGTTCCTTTTAGTTCACAATTGGATCCTGGAGATGGGAAATTCACTGATCAGTGAATGCCTTGGCCTCACAAGTTTCTATTTTTCACATTAGTTTTCGTGCATGTCATCGTATTATACTCTTACGTTTTTAGCTCCAATGGCTAGCTATTTTAGCTATTTCATGAAGAATAATATTTCAACAATTTATTCGGTGATAACATTATTTTTCACATAAGAATACTTTTTAAACTTATAATTCGCCCAATGTTTTATGTCACACTACCTCAATGAACACATTGTGCGAATTAAAATATATTGAAAAATACGGAATTGGTTCCAAAAGAAATTTGATGCATAAATGTTATACTGCCTAGATTCATCTGAGAAGCCTTAATTAGTAAAGGTTTAGGTCTTGGCATGCTAAATGATTTTATCATAAGACCAAGCTTTTTAATCTGTGTGTGACTTTGTGTCTCATTCATATCATTAAGGTTTCTAAACTTTTTAAGTAATTACATTGCTCTTTATTTTTTTCAAAAGTTAACAACTAAAGGAGATATAAACTACTTATTCTCTGTCCTTTGAAATACGTTGTAAATGTTCTCTCTGCAATGAGGTAGGAATGATTTTTTTGAGCCACGGAAGATAGCGGAAACCACCTTCAGAAAATTGTCTAAAAACTAAGTCTTGAATCAATTTCATGAAGAATACTATAAGATCTTGAGATTATTTTAACTAAATTTGTGCGTACTCTCAATTGGAAAGGTGGATTTCTTGATTCATTAATTCGTGAAATTAGCATTACGTACATGTTTTTTGAAATATTTTTATTGAAATTTTCCGTAGAAAAAGGCAAACCTTCTTAGGTATAAAATTGATTTGAGGAATTGATCCTATAAATATAAATTATTTAATGTATTTCTGTTGCAATGAAGGCTTCCGCGCCGAGGTGACGATGGTGAAGGTTTTTCTGGCTTAATATATCCGGTCCATGTACTTCGGCGACACTCACTCCAACATTGCAGAAAGCTTCTTCATTTCTAAAAGTCAATTCAGAGCTAAGAATCTAGTTGAAATTCTGGCTTGACTATTGTCAAAGAGCACTGATAAACGCTGTATAAAACCCGGAAAGCTTTCATAAATCGTACTGTTTGTTTGCTGCAGCTCTTCTGTTCATTATCCTTTCATATCCTGTTATTAGCTCTGCCTCTTAATCTTTTCATGTCATTCATTGTTCTCACTACACATTTCACTCGAGATAGGCCTCTCTTCTGTAAGGCTTCCCTTACCTCATCTATCCGTCGTTTGCGTAGCCTTCATATCGGCCACTTCGCCGTTTTCTTAATCTTATTCTCATACTCTGGGGTTTCAACTTTCGTTTATTCAATTACATGTCTCGGTAGTTCTAGTATATTACCTTTTACCGTATATTTTAAGTTTGCGTTTCAATCTAATTTCTTTCCAGTTTTTATTTATCTTTCCATTCTAGTTAATCTAAAATATATCTTAGAGTATCATCATCCCTTTATAATTCGTTATTTTAACCCCGCTCATAATTACCCAACGTTGGTATTCCTAGGCTATTTTTATATTTTAAAGAGGCCAATTTGCACCAGTGTGTGTCAAAAACTCCTCGCTCTTATTCTTCGCTGAGAGTTATAGACATAACCAAGTCTCTCCAACTCTTCGTGGGAATTCTTTATTGATGACGCTCTTCTTTTCAGGTTCACATATTATTAGATTCATATATTCTTACCAGCTTCAGTAATACTACATTTTCCTGGGTATCATTCTTGTCTCCTGTTTATATTGTTGTGTCCCTCTGGGGGTCACTGAGATACGTATCTCATTCAAAGGATCGCATATCATTTTGACAGAGAGGAGAATCAATAAATACACCCAAATCTTAGATATTCCATTTATTATGCTCGGCACAGGCTTACATCACGACTGGATTGACGTGGATGGTCAGGGGCCCGTGGTCCTTTGGCGTTGGCTGAGTGGCGTAGGCACTGGCGATGAGTGACGTAAAGTCGTTGTCTATAGGCGGGGTCGCAGAAGTGTGGGAGGCAGCGGTTCGGCGTACACACTATTCAGAGGTCTGAACCCAAGAGCCCGCGGAGCCGCGGTTGCGAGACACTTATAGACGGTGGTTAGGGTCTGCCTTACCTTACGTATCCCCGCGTCATTAGCGCCGCACTTCCCCTCTTTCCTTTTGGGAAAAGAGGGAGGGTTTCCTGTTTTTATTGTAATGCTTCTCTGTGTCTGCCTTACCAAACTGGGAGGTTCCAATGGAACCTCTTAGTTTGCGTCTTTGTTCTAAATTCGCGACTTCTTAATTATAACTTGATATTTTGGCTGCCGTTTCAGGCGGGTAGCCAATGTCTCCCGAAAATAAGGTGTAGCCCCTTTTAACTAATAATTAGTAATTGGATTGGCACGTATCCCCGCGTCATTAGCACCGCACTTCCCCTCTTTCCTTTTGGGAAAAGAGGGAGGGTTTCCTGTTTTTATTGTAATGCTTCTCTGTGTCTTGACGTCAAAAGGATGCTGATGTAATGTGGAAAAAACCCAGTGTTTGTCATGAGTGCGTCCTAGCCTGTCCCCTGGGATATGACAATATTATCATCTCACTTTCTCTTTCTTAGGAGGACATACATGATTCAATGAAATGCTTTCTTATTCCCACTCTAGTTTTGCTAGCTTCGGATCTAAATAAGAATTGTGGTATGGGGCACGGTAAATATATTGATCTCATACGGTCCATTTTCAAAGGGCATGTTGCAGAGGTAGGTATAATAGTATTCTTAGTATGTAAAAGTCCATGTCCATGATACATTTTGCAATTTTCCAAGGCAATATCTTTCCGTAAAATTTGGGCTTGAAGGGAGAAATTTAATATTAAAAATTACACGGAACAAGGTGTATAAATTCAGCTTTAAGTAGTTAACTATTAGCTATTATGCTTTTTTTCCATATGTACTGCAATTCGAGCTATTGACATTAATGGTTTTCAATTTATATAAAATTATAGTGAAAACATTTAACCAACTGAAGCGAATTTTCACCGTCGTCAAAGCGTTAGTGAAGTTGAAGTTATCTTTTAATGAATATTATAACTTATTATAACTTATCTTTTGTATTTATGTCGATTAATCTGGGATATCATACGTAATAGTGTGATTTGAGAAATGAATTTACGAACATTTTCTTCACTAAGATTGCTAAAGCCTACTTCTTCCTTTTCCATAATTAAGTGTATAAATACATTTCTATTCTCATAAGATCCCTCGCTTACGCAAACAATATTTTTTGTGTTTGAGAATGTAAAGCATTTATTTTCAACAGTAAAAGCATAAGAGTGAAATTTTTTTCCGGACTCTCGATCTCTCTATCTAACCTTATATGCAGTCATATATCATTTAGCGATAATTCACTGCTACGCACTGGAACTCTGTGATATAGTCACTCACAAGGGTAAACAACAATTAAAGATCAACGATGTATGATATTTGGGAACATCCCTATTTCTCCATTTTCCATAAAAAATATAGGAAAAGAAATACTAAATATAGGATAGTTGAGAAAATTGTCTTATATTTTAAATTTATGATCCTAGCTCTCTGTTTTTTTATAATATTTGACTCATGGGAAAAGTATTCTTCGTTCACATTCATGTTCGGCCAAAACACTATTTCTCATCTTGCTATCAGTACCTATAATTATTTATAGACAGGTTTATATACTCACTTTTACTTTAACCTTTGCATGGGATAAGGCAAGTCCACTTGTGCGACTTACACCAAGGCGTTTTTATTGAACAAGATTTTCATAATATTGAAATGTGCAAACATTCTCACAGTTGCAAAAATTTAATGTTTTTTGAAATATGATAAGGTTCTTTCAAAAATTCTAGGCGGATACTATTTACTAACATTGATAAACATTATACTGTATGCACAATTTTATTTTACTCTCAACGACCGGTTTCAACGCCTTTGCTTCATTTTCAGAGAATGTCCGTTTTCATTTAAAATGTATTAAATGCGCGATCTAATCAATTTTTCTATCAATGTGACTACAACTTTATTTTACAGTAACATTTGTAGCACGTAGATACCTGATCAAGGACCCACGTTCCTTTGGGAAAATTTACTCCGCTCTCGCCTGCGTAGGATTTCCACTGTTATTTGTACGTGAGTCTATCTGGCTGTCCACCCGAATGCTTAGTGTTGCGGGTAGGCCTCGTGGGAGTGCTAATAGGTTATGGTGGAAAGCAAGGGTGGTGAAACTAGGGAGTCATCCGGCGTCGTAACTCTACGCACAGATTTGGGCTCCACGACTCTCCGGGGATATAACACAATTACCGGGCAGCGAACAGTTGTTTTGAGAGACGCCTCTCCTTCCATCAGTCGCCTCTTAGTTCCTTCTCCAATAGCGTCACAACCACGATGCCTTGTCGGGTATGACCTTTAAATTGAAGAAAATGTTGTTTATATTATTTGAAGAAAATGTTATGCGTAAATGAAATAAACGCTTTTTAATTTTATGCAACATTTTCAATGATAGTCATATTTTAGCAGGACTAGCCTTGTTACTTCTTCAAGACTAAACTTCAACGGAGTTGCTTGCATGTGGAGGAACGAATATGTGCCAAATTCAGAATAGAGAAGCTATTTGCCAGCACTGTGGTTCAATTTGAAGATAAGCTTTTCCCAGCTAAACCACTAAAGTGATTAGCTAATAAAAATATTGTTTCTTCAAATAACGTTTAAACTCAAGAGATAAAAATAGTAATTTTATCATTCACTGCTCGCATATACACCGTCATCTAATTTGCAATGGAATTTAACCTAAAAGCATTTGATTTCCATATTCAATCATTTGGAATATTTCCTCCTGGGGTATTTATAAGACAAAAAGAGATCCCAGCTAACCTGAATTCCCTCTGCTTTAAAAGAGTGTCGATTATCGATGGCATTACATCGCAATTAATTTCGTGGATCATTTAAGATGTTTAACAATGTGGGGATGGAAAATTTTCCGTTACTCCGTGAACGAACGGCTTGTGTACAAGACGTTGTTTTTTCAGTTGTAGAAGTAATTTTCTAGACCCAATTAAGCTCCTACCGTGGTCGTATTGATTCATCTTAATATTGACTTTCTCCCTCTCTGCTGTTTTTATGCTTTCTTTCTCGGGCAATTAAGCGTCTCACGCTCAGTCAGAAACTCATGGGCCTCTCAGGACCCAATGCGTAGATTTTCGTTCTTTAACGTTTTCCGGCAGACCCTCTCCTCTCATCGTTTTTATTCCTCGACAGACGCCGTCCCATCCCACTGGCTGGTTCCCTCCTCAATTTGGGATTCTGTTCACTGCTGTGCCGTATCTTTTCTCTTCCTATTTTCACTCCACTTAATTCCAATATTTTGTCACTCTTTCCATGAATCTTTTCCTTTCTTCTACAAGGAAATGCTCTGTCACTCTCTCTTTCACTCAAATCGACCCTAACCCTGGCACCCCTGGTCCCATAACTTTTTTCTTTTTTTTTTAGCTTTCATGTGTTACAGCCTCAATACCGTCCTGTTTTCACGCGATTTACACCCGTGCTCTCTCAGTGCTCTAACATTTTACTGCTACTACTTCGTCAGCTGCTTGTTTATACGCGTGCATTCACAAAACAAACCTTCATGCCGTCTGGTTCCCTCCAAAAAGCTTCTACCACCGTCGAATATGTTTTTGAAGACAGTACCTTACTTGGTTCTCACCAAATTTCACCGTCATCAGTGCGCACTAAAAGAAATACGTTTTCTGATGATAGTTTTCGTCAGTTCACATATAGAGTTAAACGTTACACCGGAAAACCCACTTTTTAAATGTTTCTTTGATTCTCACACCTATCCATTTATCACATTCATTCTCTCCAACTCTTCAGCATATTATTTCATCAAGATCTCTGAGTCATAGTTCTTTCATTGGTTCTTAATTTTTCATGTAATTCTATAAACTGTATTCTGTAAGTGATTAATGCTGTCTTTTATAACTGAAATCGCACCACATTAGCCCGAATATTTTGTGAGGGAATCATGGTAGATGGAGCACTAGCTTCCCATTCCGAACAGTACGAATACTTTGGCTCTGGCATTGATATTTCACTGAAATACTGATCCCCACATGGGTGCTGTGTGGAGAGCATTCAGGGTATAGCACTCGGTCCTCTGGATATATCGTTGCAATGTGGTCCTCATGGCGTTTTTCGTTTAGACCACGGGTTTCGTTTAGTAGACCACGGGTTTCTCTCCGCTTTTTCTCTTTATCCCCAATTATTCCTTTTCCTTCGTAACATACCCACCTGTCCTAATGGCACAAATGACCTCAGTTGTCGGTCACCTTCCATAATAACAAACGAGCCAATCAAAAGTCAGGGGTTTCGTGTATTTTGAATGATAACTACGCGTTTTAAAGCGCGCAAGCGACTGCTTCATCATTTTCAAATTTGGTTTGACTCATTGGTCAAATTCCCTCCACGAAGAAAGTTTTTGTGCAAAGAACGTGACTCAGAAATAATGTCTTGATGATTGAAGTGCTGTTTTGGATAATGGTGTATGCCATGTTTTCTAGGTAATATGTATGACGCTCCTTAGAATGGCTCCATTATATTTGCTTAACTTCGAGGTAATGCTATTTTAATCCTTCTTTTGTGAACAGATGCTGTGATAGAGAGTTAAAAATAGCCATCGGTTACTTATTTTTTATATACCAGAAATATATATATATATATATATATATATATATATATATAGGCAATACATTTTTTAATATCGTTGGCAGGAAAGGTATTAGCCTCCTTGTGGTTGCAAGCAACGAAAGGATCTTCCTCTAGCATTCCCGGAAATTGCGGTTGGTTAAAAAGAGTGAGGCTGAAAGGTGTTGTCTTAGGTTGTTGAGATGAGGAAGGGAGGAAGTTTTGTCGACCTCGCTTTCATCCCTCCATTGCTTCACTTATCTGTTAAAGAGCTTTCTTCTCGAATGTGGAATCGGGGAGAGCCTCCAATTGTCTCTCCGTCCACTACGTTGTCGCACGGTCCTACTTCCTGTCCCCCCATCAATTTTCTCTTCCTTCTCCACTCTAGTCTCTCTTAATCTCTCTTTTTAACCTTCCCATCTCCTTCCTGCAGTCTCCTTTTGTCTCTTTTTCCGGGGTTGGTCGTTAGGAGAGAACACCAACGACTTGGTTCATGTGCGCCATAAAAAGTAAGGCAAGGGAATGATTATTAAAGGAATGAAGGAAGGTGGGGGATAGACGCAATAATTGGCCCACATTAAACGAATTACGCCAAGGTGTCCACAGTTTCACGTCTCATGCCTTAGACAAAGAACTGAATGGAAGTTCTCTCCATTTGGCACCCATGCAGAAATTGACATTTTGCTGAAAAAGTCCCATTTTGTTGCGCTCTAACCAAAGACAGAGGGATGAAATACTGGTACTTCAGTTGATACACCAACCTTTTCCCCGATTCAGCAAAATAATCTGTGATGAGAGGCAGTCATAGGCCCAACTTCTCGTCGTTAACTTTCCGAGATAAATATGACACAAGTGAGGAACGCATGGAAGAACAATTCTGAGTATTCTTTTGTTCTATTATTAGATCGCTTCAATTTTTAAAAAGAAACCCGGCAGGTCCGGGGTCCGCGGTCTTATCGTCCCATTTGACGAACCGAGTATTACAAGTGAAGAGCGCACTAAGTAGCATGTTAGTTAAAAATAATAAAAGAGTACGCTCTAGGATATCCGCATTTTTCGGGGTTATAACCTGGAATGAGTTACTCTCTCACAATAGCTCTCACAAAACTTCCTGGCACTGCTCAGTCCACTATTTAGGGACTTGGGCAGCTTTCAAAATCCTGCGAAACTGGGGAGGAAGGCTGTTTAGTTTAGAATGAAAGTTTAGAGAAGTGGGATAACTCAATACTACCTGCCGTCTCAATTGACTTATCTCACAATGAGATATTACACTAGGTACCAGGTTTAAGCAAATCGCGGTGTGTTATTTTAACTATTGATGAGTGCATTATCACTAACTTAATTGAATCACAGATACTGACAAGTAGCAGTCACAACCAGTGACTTAGTATCTGAAATCATTGTGATTGTGATCAATCAGCCGAAACCACTCTACTGCTACAACGCTGATAACTGATACAACTGCTTCTGGGAATTAACTGTGATGGAATGTGATCAACGTAAGATACAGTGGCTGCAGTAGCACCTAGCGCTTTAGTTAGCTCCGTGCCTTGTGAAAGATTATTCACATTTTTTTCTAAATCCGGCGATCGTCGCACGCACCTAGATGCCGATAAGGTGAACGAATTCCTTTCTAAAATCAAATTTTAAGTATTTGGAAAAATGTAAAACCTGAGAATAACACATCGAATTTCTTAAAATTACGAAATCACATATTCTTAGGATTATGACCTTTATGTTGTAAGCGATATTTGATGTGTATTAAGTCGTGCTCTGACAAGAAAGGTACAGGAATCTGTCCGTATTCTTCAGTCTTCGTTAAGTCGTCGACAATGAAGAGGTCCAAGAGGGTGCTGCTGTTTTTGAGATTGTGGGTAGGTTTATAATGGATAATAGACAGGTTACAACAGAATATAAGATCCTTGAGGTAGGCCCTTCAAGAGATTTCTTCAGAATGTCAATTTTAATATCTCCGCACAAAATCACACTTTTGTAGGTATCGATAAAACTCTAGAGCGTTGGTTCAAAACATTCTGACATATAACCCGTTTTTAGAGGCCTATAAATTATACAGAATAAGGCTTTCCTTTCACTGCCCACAATTTCTAAGAAAATGTATTCGGGCCTAAAAGGAGTAGTCTGATTTTTTCAGTATCCTGTACGATAAACTATCATGTAAATACACACATACGTCACCACCAACTCTGCCCCTCCTATCTTGTCGTATAATTTGATAATAACACAACTTGATAGACTCAGAGGAGATGTTTTCATTTACCAGCTTTCAGAAACGGCAATGATATGGTATGCGAGGCTGGAGAAGTAATCTTTGAATTCGTCAAAATGCCTGGGTAAGGACTGCGCATTAACATGACAAATGTTTAACAATTCCATTGAATGTGAATGCCATATTATGCGAATTTATCAAGGTCTTCCGCACAGTTGATCAAATTCCGATCCCGACCTTCGCATACCCTGACATAAATCTTGCCTCCTCTTATCCAAAGATATTTGAATTTCCCAGCCTTTTTACGCTCTCTGGCGAGGGCATATAGTTTTCTATTTAGCTGTGTTAGTGACTCGTTTATATACACTGGTTGAGTGGGCATATCGTCAAACCCAAGGTCACGCGAGCTGAGTTATCGCTTAACTCTTCTGCTACTTAGAACTTCACTAGCTGTGATCTGCCTCAAGAATCGAAGGACAATGGTAGGGGGCCTAGAGTCAGCATGAGAGCCCAGGCGATACACATAGTCGATATCGGAGGAATCCATTTTAACCCCTAATGATTGACCTAATCTTAGGATTAGCGCAACTAAGTGCTCACTCTTTCGATATGGCATCCCCTGAATCTCGACCACATTTTTCTTAGACTCTTGTTCCAAGTAATTAATATGCCCCTCGAGTGCCGAAACACGTTTTTGCAATTCACTAAGATCACTAGTTGTTTTATCAAGCTTATCACTTAACGCAGAGATTGCACGGTTCACTTCGGACAACGATTCCCTCAATTCACTCATAGTTTCTTGACACCAGGTAATTGATTTCTTCATCTCACCTTGTTCTTCCTGCAAGCATTTGATGCGAGATAAAATCTCATTCAGTGTCGCTCTTGCAGGTTCTTCTTCAGTTAAGTTGGCACAGCTCTTCACCGGGGTGTTATCATCGCGGGTAGAACGCTTCAGCTCCAAACAGAGGGGGCAGTGCCATGGATGCTGCAAATCCTCCAAAGTGTTCAGGTCATCGTCGGTCATAGTGGTGCAGGCAAGGTGATACTGTTCACGACAACTTCCACATGAAATAATGCGTTGATTCTTGCCGCGCTTAAGGACCTGCCAGCATTTACGACAGTTAGACGGGATGTTCAGCGAGCGAAAAATACGTCCGTTCACAACCACAGACTGAGAGAGAATGGGTGCAGCCTTTTTCAACTGTATGTAAAATTTCATAATCAAAATTTCTAAAATGGTTGTTTAAACGTAAATGTTCTTCAAAGTTTGAATTACCATTCCCATTTATAAAACAGTTTCTGTGTTCTTTCACTCGGTATTTGAATTTGCGTCCAGTTTGACCTATATAGCAGATGTCACAATCGTCGCACTTCAGTTTATACACTCCACTTTTGTCTGTTCTCACATATTTGTCTTCGGAGTTAAAAAGCATTTTCTCCACAGTACCTGAGTTGTAAAATGATACTCCACGTATTTCGTCCGATATAAGTGACTCAAGTTTATATACCGCACCTTGGAAAAATGGCAATGGGTACCTCTTTTTTAAACTGTGATGGACAGTTAACAATTGTATAGCTTTTGATTTTCAACCTTTTTTATCACGTTATCAACACAAGCCTGGGTATAACCGTTTCTGGTGGCGATCATGTTAATCATGGACCGCTCTTTGTTGTAATTACACCGAGGATGGGTATATTTACCAGTCCTTGAGCTATAGCCCTCAAAGAAGCTAGCTTGTGCGTATGGTGATGATGAGAATCACTTGGAATTGTCACGTCAGTAAAGCTGGGCTTACGATAGATAGAAAATTGGTGGTAGCCTTTTGTAATATTAATGGTTAAGTCTAAAAATTTGATCTCACTACCACCAAATTCCATCTTAAAATTAATATTTTTATGTAAAGAATTCCATACAACTAAAAAAGCGTTTAACTTTCGTTTAGTGCCCATCCACATACAAATAATATCATCCACGTATCTAAACCAATAATTTACGTTTTTAGTCAAAGGATGTGAGGATTCAAACAGTTGCATTTCTAAATAGTTCATAAAGACTTCAGCCAGGATTGGCGAAATCGGTGACCCTATAGCGAGGCCCGTCGAATGCTTGTAAAAACGTCCGTTAAAAAGAAAATAATTTTGGATTAAACATAAATCTAAAAGGGCTTTGAGTTCATTGGTAATTTTCGGGTCATTGGTAGTCTTATTAACCAATTCAAGGGCAATGTTGGAAGCCTCAGCGGGAGGGACAGAGGTGAAGAGATTCGTTACGTCAAAATATACCAGTTGAAGAAAAGACAAGAAAAAATTCACTAAATGAACGTTCACTCCTTGAAAATCAAACGCCAACTAAAGCTTCCTTCCTGGCCCTGTCAAGAGAAAGAGAACTCTAGCGTAGTTGGGAGGACTGGATGGCACAAAACGGTACAGATGCATTGTTTGTTTTAAACAATTTCTCGCTTTGTACATCCTAGACCTTTAACAGTTTCCAACCATTGTTTCGATATATAATGTCATTATAGTGGTGACAGTGACACTGTATGTTGAAACCATGATCTATATCAATAAAAAAGAGTCCTGTACAAAGGGAAATATTATTTCCTGCGCCACGTTTCAAAAATGTAAAGCCTGAAGCTAACTTCAGCATTGTTTGCTCATTGCCTGTTCGTCGTCTGTCACAGTTAAACTTAGGTTTAGCAAGAGGAGAATTTGCAGACTTTGTAAGAATAACTAACCTTCAGATGTCCGTTTCGAATGAACCTCAACTACAATACAAATTGAGGACTAATCTGTTTGAGGCTTAAAAATGGAGTCCTGTCAACTATCATTCGTGAAAGTATTTTTGGCACAAAAAGTTATACATTTTAATGAAAATTAGTCTTTTAATAATTTATGTAAAATATTTTAATAATTTCTATCTTTCTTTAATCAATAACATTTTTGATGCAAATAATACTCAGGAAAAACCGTCAAAAAGTAATTACATTCGATGTATTGCCATTTTCCAAAAGTGCGATAGTGAGGATCTGGACTACGGTCTGACCTGAAAAATGCTAAATACCTCTATATCTATCAGTTTTAGCAAATTAAGATGTCTTACAGAACTTCAAGATAACAAAATTTACTATGAAATTACCCAAGAATCAGGTTTATATAACGAATGGTTTTTATTTTATAGAGGAAAAGCTGCTATTTTTTGCTAAAATTTGAATATTCTCCAAACTTCTACCTCAATGAGGCACGAGTTAGCGTTGTCAAGTTGAGCTGAAACTTTACCAATCTAATATTTTAGCCAATTGGCAACTTTTATGGGGGATCCCCGGACGATATGGTGAAAAAAAATTTCCAATACACCTGGAAACCACCCTACTATTCAGTAGCACCACTAATCACAAACGACTGATTTTCTTCATTCTTACCTGTGTTCGCCATCACAGATTATAATTACTGAGGAGTAGCGGTCACATGTAAGGAAGTAACTGGAAAGTCACAGTCCCGCTCATCTTTAATTTTAATCACCTTTCTTTTAGCCTTGCGAGTGTGTGCTTCGTGCATTTGTCGTGACGTAGTTTGATTCTTTGCCTTACTCTCTCTCTTCTCCTCCGTCCTTTTCCTTCATCACCCCAACTTCTACCCCCCCCCCTCCTTTCTGCGCAAGTCTTCGTTAGAAAACTTTTCGGGAGCTATACTAGCCACCTTCCCGATTCCAATCTAATCCTTACTTCCATCTCTTGTTTTATTGTAACTCTTGTTTTTTTTCTTCCGGCCGAAAAAGTTCTATTGCCACCTGTCGACGAAGAATTACTTCCGGTCGTGCCATCTCTATCCCATTTTCTCTCCTATTTTTCCTTCGTTCTGTTTATGTTTCGAGCCTCCTGCCAAATTGCCTATTCTTTCGATGACCGCCACTATGTTCCTGCCCATCTTTGTCTTTTCCCCACCCACGCTTCTCTTCTTCCATTTGTCCAAGCCAGTATTTACGTAAGAAAATGGTTCAACGTGCAGGGGAAAGAGTGCGAAAAAGGGACCTGTTGCCGTCAAATTACCTGCAACCATTCCTCCCATCAACTCATCTCTTCCCTATTTCGAGATTCCTTTCCTAATAAGCGCTTTCCATGCTTTATCTGGTTGTACGTGTCACCTTGGCACCACTTATAAATCAAATATAATGTTGATAATAAAAATAAATACATGCGTTAGAAAAATATGCACACAGATATGTTACAATTCTCACCACTGATGACAAATCTTATTTTTCTCTTCATCAGTATGGGGTCAGCTTCTGAGTACCTAGCTCAATGGCTTTTTCTTCCTATTGCTCACCATTATACTGAGTCTGGTTAATTTGTGAGAGTGTCCCCTTAAAATAAATGCTGCTCTTGTCATTCTTGTATCTAAAGTATGATCAAGGTCTAAGTCTGAAGACTTATTTTTCATTCCTTTTTTACTTTAAGCACTTCTGTACTCAATAAATAACAATTGAAGGGGTATTTCGCCCAGAATTTCCCTAGATTGATTTAACCCTACCGAGATAAAGAGGAAATTTCTGTATCCAGACTAGTATTTTGAAGTGTCAAACGGGCTTTTAAGTGGATAACCCAGGTATTAAGGGCGTTCAAGATGTAATGCACAACAATTTATTTTTCTGGGAGTATGCTGCATACCACTTTGCAACTTGTGGAGTGCGTTTCTACCTTCTATAGGCATACTGATGATGATGTTTCAAAGTAGTCTCCATCCATTTCTCGAGCTTTAGGACAGCGCTTCGGAAGGTCATGTAAGCCCCCTCAGTACCATGCCGGCTTCTGGTCACGAAACCACATTTTTGCAGCGTGCAGAACATCGTCCTCGGATTTAAAGTGGATCCCATGGAGTGCAATTTTAAACGGGGCAAACATGTGGAAGTCCGAAGATGCCAAGTCGAGGCTGTAGGGTGGGTGCGGCAAGACGGTGAAGCCAAGTTTTGAGGGTTAAGAATTCATCCCCCTCACACTCCTAGCGTTGCAACACTTCAGATGAAAAGTTTTTCCATGCTGCTGATTGGTCACGTGTGAGCTCTTTTGTGATCAGTTTTGTTCTCGCTTTGGAGTACCCCAGTTAGTGACTGTTGTGGTGAATACTCACGACACTGATGTACAATATTTCACTCAACTATTGTGCAGTAATGCGTTGATTCTCCCGAATCAGTTCATCTGCGTGCTGCACCATCACTGGAGTCATAGCTGTGCTGGGGCGACCGCTCCGTGGCCAGTCGGAGAGATTGGTCTCTGTACCCGCAGACTTCACTCGTTTCGCCATTTGAATAACTGTGCGTCGTTCAACAGCGGAAGTGCTGTACACATTAAATAAACGCTGATGGATTTTCCCGACATTTTATCCCTCGGTAGCGAGAGATTCGATCACAGCACGCTTCTTGGAACGCGCATCACGTTCATCACTAAGACTCCTTTCACACGAGCTCTGGTAAGCGCTCTCACGAGAGCTGAAGCGACCGGCAGGGTTTGAACCGCCGAGAAAGTTAACGAGACTGAGCTAGACCCTTTCAGACGAGTCCATATGATCCGCGATCGGAGGCTATCGAACCGGCATGCGGCTCAACTCGCTGGAGCCAGCGACTGGTGGGGAGCTTTGCGACGTCCCATTGCATACACGCCTTTCACACAAGGCTCAGGAGAGCTGCAGTCGCAATAAGATCAGCTTTCTCTTCCAAATCCAGCATCCTGTGTGTTCGCAAGAAACTAGAACGAAGGGACCTGAGGAGCATCGCCGGAGCAAGTGGCGTTGTGGTGAATTGGAGCCTGTTCACCCGGCTCACGTGAGCTTGTGCATTTCCTTCCGGCTCTCCCAAGCCGCTCTGGTGAGCGCGCTCACGAGAGCTCGTGTGAAAGAGGTCTAACAGCAGCTAATTTCAACACTTACTACTGAGCTACCACTTGGCGGTGGAGCATGCAACTTCGCACAACAGAGGTAGAAGGTTTTAACTAGTGTGCTTCAACAATCCAGCTGCGTAGAATTGTTGGTGTGGTTGAAATAAATTGTTGTGCATTACTTTTTAAACGCCCCTAGTATTTATAGACGCATTCTTTGCTGTGTGTTCCTTTGCGATGTGAGCTATTTTTTTGTTATTCCGAGTAAAGAAGTATACATAACTTCTCACTATATGCTGCTTTTTTATGATTCCATTATTGGAAAAAGACTTGTCTCGTGCATTTTTTCGACACTGATAATGAATATATTATTCTAACGTTATGGTAATGCTCCGTGGAAGGAAGTTTCCTTTAGCTAAAAATGAAAGAGATACTAAAACTTACATGGCAAGTCAGAAGGGACAAGTGATTTTATCACTCATTATATAAAAACGTAATAACGAGATAGAAATAACTAAATTATTTTCATCGTATACCAAGCATGGCGCAAATGAGTCTTTACTTTAGCGTGAATTATAATTTAAAACATGATTTCATGTTAAAAGAGAAAGTTGAATTCTCCAAATGACTATTCGGAGCGTGTTGATGACAAATTTTTGAATTACGTAATTTCCGATTGGTGGTGATCAAGTTGCGTTCTCTCTTATCCATTGACAATTTATACCCATACTTCTGGTCGAAAATAAATTTTAGTTCCATGATTGTTTCGCGTGTTTGACAAGGTATTTTAAATAGAATACGACATGTTGCATATGAAAGTTCATTTTATTAAAAAATCTCATTTCTGTCACGCTAAATCGATCTTCCAATGAAATTTTAGATTAGCATAACTATTTCACTATACTTTTTATTTATTCTATTGCGTCTTTGACCTTTTCCCACAAAATTCATGTCTGATCATTTAATTCATTGTTTACGTTTATTACAATGCAGCAAAATCGATTCTGATGGAAGTTATACAAAATACGCCTAAACCAAAAAGTAAATTCTTCCACTTTTCATCTGAGCTTTCTAAGATACACGTTTAGTGAGCAAAATATCTCTTGAAAAATGAAGCATGCGCTGAAATTAGTGCTCCAAGACGAAATTTAACTCTTGATAGATGGATTCCCCTGTAAGTTTTGGAAGCTTCAAAACTCATGCATTATTTGGTTGACGATACTTTCATCCTAATTTTGTAATCTATGTCTGATAAGTATCTCGAAAAGTATCGCAGATAATTTTTAATTGAAAAAAAATATTTTCATCCCTGAAATGGAATGCAAGGCTTTAAAATGAACCAATGTACAATTTATTAATTCATCAGTAATCTATTGAAATTTTTTAGTTTTCCAAATCGCTTAATACCCGATCTATTATGTGCGCAATTTTATAGAAAAGGCAACAAGTAAGATAGATTTAGAGATAAGAAAATTTACAGGAAAGAAGTCGTAATAATATAAATTTCTAATGGCATAGTGTCAGAGGCAAAACAATTGGAGCTTAAACGAAAATACGTCAAGATTGTGGACATTGGTTGAAGTGGTGAGGAAAAGTAACCGCCGTAGTAGGAATATAATAACTTTTTAGGCTTTTATGCCTCGAGGATAATCAGCGGAGAATAGTGACGGAGGGGAGGGTAAGTAAGTAGAAAAACCCCAGGTTGAATGAAATTACGGGAATAGAATTGGCTGAATACCCAGGTCATAATCCCCTTCATTATAACAATAGTAAAAAGATGGTCGCTGCAGAGATAACAATTGTCAACTGAAAATGATTGGGAGGAATTAAGGTGAGCAGGTAGATGATTTTCCTCTTCACTTTCCTAGTCCGCTCTCCCTTCCTCTACCTGCTATTATCCCCCCTCCCGGGCGGTGACCCATCTCCCTACCACAGTTTTCAAATACCTACTTAATCCCTCTATCCCTTTCCATGCCTGCTCTTAACCGCCTAATAATTGCACCAGACTTAACTCCCGACTCCTCCCGCCCTCAAACGTTTTTAATAGCACTTTTTCCTTACCCTCCCTTACTTGTTCATGTATCGTTACTGACTGACCGTTTGTTATTTAACCTGAAGATCCTGCACAAACGCGAAACCTAAGACGTGAAATAAAATATTTTTATGTGGAATAGCATTTTTTTTCCTTTACTTTCACGATGGAAATATTCTACAGAGTCAATCTCAACTCCCCATTACAGAGATACAATATATATGTATCTATTGAGAATAATCCTATGTTTTTAAATTCATGTTTCTTTTTTGTTCTACTTGTTACCTACAACAGATATATCGCTTTTCACAGATGAATTTTATAAGTACATATTTTAATTTCATTATTTTACTTCGACAGTATTTTTTAACATTATTAGGTAGAGTGTTTCAGTACAAATAAGCGAAACTCATAACATCTTGGAACAGATTGGGGATTTAGTTTGAGTACTGGAGTTATAATATTTTAAATTGTGATCAATTTTCAAATATATAATGTATAAAATGTCCGGGAACTAATCATTATACTTTCCTATTTTTTCAACTACCTTTACTGTCGATCCGCTCTATTACCTAATTTTGAATGGACAACTTTCCGATAGTATCCTCGAAACAACGCTCATTAAGATGATAAGCTGAACGAGGAGAAAAGTGAGGTGAGATGTATATTTTTTATTGTCCATTGCTTCGTGCCACCACTGATAATGATATTTCTTAAGCATAAGAGATTGCTGAATGCCAAAAGACTGGGAAGAAGTTGAATTTTTTAGCTTTGAATAATTGATTTTTAATGCTGGTTTACTGCGCGATTTCGGTTAACTATCTACCTACGTGTGAGATCGCAGGTCCGTAGTTTGAACGAATATTTGTCAAACAGCCACGAAATGGACCGCATGGGGATTTTGGAATTTTTGAAAAATAAGAGCCTCTAGCGTTACATATCTAATGGTGGTGCTGTGTTTTCAACGATAAACAAAAAATTCAATATAAATTGTTTTCAATGAGAGATATGAAGCAAACCGACAACCACTCTGGTAGTCGGTTTCAGTCTTATCAACCGAATGGCTTCGGGACTTGAGCCTCGTTTCACTTCCGGTTTGCTACAGAGGCCCATGGTTTCATCTTGACCCATTATCTCCGGTTATCTCTTTCCATCTTTTCTTGTCTTCCTCCACTACCATTTTCTATCTTCGTTCTCCACCTTTCCTGATAAAGAATTTACAGAACTATCCACTTAAAATCCTATTCATCCCCAAAATCTTGGCGACTCTCCCTCTTCAAAACGAGGACAAGCTGCTTAATTAAAATACTTTTTATAAATTATTATATATTTTAATATTATCCTTTTAAGTAATCCGCTGTAACTCAATGGTTCGCTCCTTTGTCGCGACAAGTTTTTTTTCCTTGTCCCTTTCATTTTTGACTCCTTTTGTATCGCCAACAGACTACCGTCTCCGCTTTTTGTATTCTCCTGCCTAGTCAGACTCTAACGCCGTGATGTGATCATTGAGTTGGCCATCATTCACCAATGTATTTCTAAGCCAATGGAAAACTGAGGTACTTTCGTGGGGTCGGAAAGTATATGGGCTTAGTTCATCATTCAAATAGCGGAGGATAGTTCGATGTAGCAAATTGAATCGTGGAATCAATGACAATGTTCGGCAATCAAACTGCTTACGTTTAAATGTACCGTCCAACTCGTTATCGAAAAGTCTAATGCAAACACAAGATCCATACCCTCATATGGATTTAAAAGCGTGAACTAATGTGGCAAACTTGTATTTATTTTGAAAATACATTAAAATTAATAGACTGCTAATCAACGGAGTGGAAGAATAGGTCATGGTCTCCAAAAGAAAACTGGCAACTTTAAGGATCTTTTTTGTATTAGCAAAAAATAATGTAAGCAATGCATTAGCTTCAGCAAGGAATTGATGTGACAGCGACTAACGCAAATTTCCTCTAAATGAGAACGATAGTATTTTTTTAAATATTATTTTTCGCGAAAATGTCACCCCTAGGTTCGTATGAACTAATCATGAATTTGGTGGAACTTTGATACAAAGTGAGTACACTTGTGCATGCTTACTTTTAAACGGCCGTAAGTAGCCTCAATATCATAAACTTTGATGAATTGGTGGTACTTAGTTGTATTATATACATTTAAAAATAAACATAGGAGAGTGTTATAGGATCCGAATCTCATAGTGTGGAGAGGTATTGCTTATATGTATTTGTGTTTTTGGAGCAAAGAAGTGAGCTAATTTACATGCAAACATGCGAAAAGTTTGCACTTGTGGTTGGTGATCAATTCGTTCTGCTGCTTGTCTTTTTGTTTTGTCAGAATGCTATCTCCCCCTATACGCAGTAGTCCTCGGGGAAAATCCTCTTCTTCCATGATTTATAGTTCAGGTAACTTGTGCGTGCAAAATGTATCGGTGATGTTGACGCGCAGCCTGGAGAAAAGAAGGAAATAAAAATTTTGTGGGTTTAGCAAGGGAGAGGATGAGAGTGGCTGAAGTTGGTTTTAATGGGATCTCACAGCAGACTGGACTGTCATAGGCTTAGGAAAGGGTTTCAAGTTTCTTCCAAGGTCTTGATTAGGTGTCAACGAATATATATTGATGATATGCTTTGCTGTTACTTTTTCTATGTCCCGCTTCTCTTTTTATGCCTTCCAAATTAATCCTTTAGAACCCCACCTCATCAATCCGTCAGCTCTCTGACCCCATGAATATTCGGGTGCATACTAACCATAATCTTAACGAGAAATTTAGACCTCATTCAATAAAGGGCTGGAGAATCAATGTTTATCTGATGAAAGTAGGAAGAATCTAAGACACTCGTGATGTGACGATTTTTACCAAAGGATTTTAACATAACCTAATATTCCTGGAAACTCCCTTATTTATGACATTTTGATTTCCAATTCGAAAGAGACTTTGCATTCATTCTTTGTGCGGTTAATTCCGGTTTTATAGCCATTTTTATCATTATTTGGCGTGGCGTTCTCCTGGGCCATTATGACCTCTTGTTAAATTTATCAAAGGCATGAAAATAAAGTTAATACTTTCTCCAATCGATAACGCTCTGGTCAAATAACTGATAATCTCATGTAATATACTAATCCAAGTTCTAAATTAACATCGAGGTTTCGAAAAGTTTACATAATCTAGTGGTTAACGTTTACCTGACATTTTTAAACCGGGGATTAGTATTTCGAAAAATAGCTAGTGTAGAGTCCCATCAAGTAGAAACGTGCCATTGGCGTTTCGTTGGAGAATATGGTGTTATGTAAATGGTAGCGACTCAACTCAGAGACAATTCAGATATTTTAACGAGACCTCCAGGTCAAAAGCCGTGCTCAGTTGATTGATGGGGATAAGAAAAACGTGGTACTTAAACCAAAATGTTAGTGGAGAGTATTTAGAGGGAGCGACTGTTTGCAGCAGCAAAGAGTAATGGAGATGCGCAGATTATAATGCAGTGCTTACTTTTGACGAAATGTTTGTCTGTGGTAACTTTAAATTTATTTTTTTCGGCCTTTAAAAGTCACCCATTAGGTTGTATAGTCTGCCTATGTCACGGAGAGAGATAAAAAAAGACGCTGAAAAGATGGTGGAAAATTGGCGGAGGGATGACGGATGTGGGGTAAAGCGAAGATATCGTCCACTTCCGGATACACTGCAGAAAAAAAAACTTTCGGGAGTTATTCTGGAGTTCTTACTGGAATTTCTCCCTCTTTCCCATTCTAGTCTCACGACTTATCGCACGTCAACTACAGGATAGCTGGGTGAGAGCTGCTGGAGAGTTGCGGGATTGGAGAAGCAATAATTCTGTAATGCGAAGTAACATAAGAGATATTTCACGAGAATGATCACGTGAACCATCCTTGTGATGCAGAAAATAAATAAATTGCTTCATCGGTCTCATGTCTGTCTGAATTCTGAGAAATCAGCCAAAATTAATTAATGATTCGATGCTCGTGATATGTGGTGCCAGCGGTCTCTATACAAATGTGAAGGCGAAGGTTAGTGAAAAAAGGCAAACGCAAAATGTGAGCTCACAGTATGTGGATGCATGATGGGAACCGATCAGGGTGTAAGAGAAATTATATCGAATATAGCATAGGTTTTGGAGGGAAAAATAAATCATTCCTCGGGGTGAGCAACTGGGGATGGGATTTAAGTTTTCCTAGAGTGAAAACAGCGATCAAAAGTACATCAGGAAACGGGGCTACACAGTTCCCGTCGTGAAAAAATCCGATAACGTCCTCCCGGGTTTTCTTTTCTCGAAGCCATGTCCCGGTTTGGATGGAGCTGGCTTAGAGTAGTCTTCCATAGGGAATCTTCATAGTTCGGGTAATGGGGATGCTGAAGAAGTTGGGGTGGAGTAAGGGATTGAGAGGTATATGAAGACATACCTCCCACTCGGTATGTTTACGCTGTGACGGGAGTGGAAAATTAGAGGTAGGAGGCAAATACGATTGCGGAGTTCTAACTATATCGGGATGGAATAGGAGAAGTGGTATCACACCGTGAGAGAGGATGGATGAAGGGGACACAAGTACGTTGAGCTGAGATAATTTGTGCCTTTGGGGGCGTATACGGGAAAGCCGAAAGGAGTCAATAAAAACCCGTCAAAAACAGCCACATCTACAACATCAGCCGCGACTCATAAAAAACGATAATTCCCCATTCGCGATTACTTGCTGCAAGAAAAAAAGTAAAGGGCAAGGACCCGTTGGGGTTGGAGGGATTTTCTAATACATTTGGAGCAATCTAGAGAAAATCGTAAGGAAGTTTTTTTCCATGCGAAGTTAGCAGTCGGAAGTTGCTGGCAGCGAAGGACAAATGTCATAATTTTGAATGGTACGAGAATGTTTTCATAAATAGAGTGGATAGTGGTGAAGTTTCCTGAAAGAATTCTATACTACAAAAAATGCTAGAAATATTGCGTAAGAAAGTACAGTGGACCTATTACGTGGCCCCTGACCTTTATACTAAAATTAAGTTGGCCAAATATTCTCTGCACAACCCCATACCGCGGGGATGAGATCAGATAAGATTGTTATAATACAAGACATGGTACCACTAGCCTGAATGTCAATCCGAGAAGCATTGATCCGCAAATAAAGATATTGCTAGCCAATTACAGTTTGGGAGAGAAGAGATTGGGGGAAACTTTATAGTATAAAAATTTGATGGGACAATTCCAGTGAGCAAGAAAGATGGAGAGATTTCCCTCATATTTTCAACTTTTCGTGGAGGACGACAGGTAGCGTGCCAAGCCGTCTTTCGTCCCATCTCACGTTGAGGGTACCAGGGCTTTGGGACATGTCCCTAGAAGAGAACAGTCATGGGGGTCCGGATGAGGTGGGCTGTGTCGGGCGAGTCAGGAGCGACATACAAAGCGACGCCGAGCGGGGGACTACTGTTAGGCGGTGGTCACATCCAAAACTCATCCATCCCCTTCCAACTCCCTTTCCCTCTTGCCTCTCCTTCCGTTCCGCAGTTACGTCACTTCCGTTGAAGAAACCCAAAAAGAATTGGCGCAGTCATAGGGAGACGATGAGTGGCTGGTGTTGAAAGAGAAGTAAGAAAGAGGAGGAAGTGTTGGATGTGGGTGACTACTTACTCTTACTCTCTTACTCCTGTGGCCATTGAAAACCTAGGAGGTCTTTGGCCTCGCCAACCACGTCTCCACGCTCTACGGTCGCCTGTCACTTCCAGATGTGCTCCCATCCTTCTCATATCCTTCTCTACTTCGTCATTCCAGCGCATCCTTGGTCTTCCTAACGGTCTTGTACCTTCTGGTTTTCATTTTAGCACTTGTTTCATCATTGTTTCTTCACTTCTTCTATGGACGTGTCCCAGCCACCTTAATCTCCTGCTTCTGATAATTCCCACAATATTTGGTTCTTTATACAATTCTCTTAACTCTTTGTTTTTTCTTATTCTCCATGTTTCACCCTCTTTAATGGGACCAAATATTCTTCTCAATACTTTGTTTTCAAACGTTATGAGTTTCTTTTGTAACTTTTTGGTACAAGCCCACACTTCAGAGCCATATAATAGTATTGGTATCACTATTGTTTTATAAATCCTAATTTTTGTTCTTTTTGATAGGAGTTTATTCTTAAATAACTTTATTAAGCTCCAGTATGATCTGTCAGCTGAGGCAAGTCGGGCGTTTATTTCTGTCTCTTCTTTGTTGTTGTTTGTTATTAGTACTCCTAGATATTTAAATTGGTCAGTTTTTTTAAACTTATGGTGCAATACTGGTAGATAATTCTCTTCATCTTCATTTCTGCTTATTTTCATGTACTGTGTTTTGCCTTCGTTTACTTTTAAAACTACTTTATTCGCCTCATTTAGTAGCACTCTTGTCAAGTTTTTAAGTTCTTCCTTATTTTCAGCTACTACTGCTACATCATCTGCAAATGCTAGTAGGTTAATTTTTTCTGGAATTTTGGCTCCATCAGGTGTATTTCTGGTTCTCTTTAGCGCCTCTTCTATTGCTATATTGAAGAGCAGTGGAGAAAGTGCATCTCCCTGTCTGACGCCTGTATTTATTTCAAACGTTTCAGAGTACTCTTTTCCCACTTTTACTTTTCCTTTGGACTCTTTTATACACATTTTAACAAGTTCAACAAGTTTAACAGGTATTCCAAAGTTCTCCAACATTTCCCACAGTTTTTCTCTGTTTATTGAGTCATATGCTTTACTAAAGTCTATAAATAACACAAACAGATCCTTATTGTATTCCCAATACTTAGAGGCTACCTCCTTCAGGATAAATATTTGGTCAGTGGTGGATCTGTTTTTCATGAAACCCGCTTGGTGGTCTCCTATCTTCTCCTCTACTTGTTCTTTCAGTCTATTCAACACTATTTTGGATAGTATTTTGTATGTAGTGTTAATCAACGATAATCCTCTATAATTATTGCAATCCAATTTATCCCCTTTCTTATGTATCCCCATGATGTGGGTGACTAGGGAAACAGAAATATTGCCACTGAATTCTTCCGAATTTTGGAAGAAATAAAATTGGAAAGGATGGAGAGAAGAATGAGAATCATGATAAATCCTTTAACCCTATGATTGGTTGGCTGAAACCCTCTACATTTATGTCCTTTTACTGTACTACAGCCGATTCCTTTACGTACGCAATTCCCTTCGGTTCATGTTCAGGAAAAATGTGGGTAGTGCATATATCACTCGGTCGGCCTGGCAGAACTATCCTTCCTTCTTCTATTCTTTTTCCCAGCATGCTCCTTTCAGCGTCTATTCTTCTTTCCATTATGTTCCTTACGATTTTATTTTTTTCTAGAAGTGGGCAAGTCATCGGGATCTTCTGTGCCTTAGTCCTTAGTCTATGCATCATATGGTATTCTCATTTTCGAGTTGCGTGTATACTTCCTCGTTTCTAATTAATCATTCCAATTGACCGCAAGCTCCCCTTTTTAACATCTGGTTTCAAAAGCTATGTTATTCTTATCCTTTTTCTCATAGTTGTTATCGGAAAACCACTCAAAACCACTTTGATTAAAAATCTATCTATTCTCCTTGTCTTTTCATTTTATAAATAATCTGTGACGTTCTTACATTAAAATATAGTGACAAATATATGTCGTTGAGTTTGCAAAGTCATCTTTTCTCTCATCATGGCCTAACGAACGAAGAAAACATTAATTCCTAGATACGTTTTATATACTTCTTATAACTTTAATTTAAGCATCCGCCTGTCTCTTAATCTTATCTATCCTTCCATCTTTTGAAAACATGTAGTCCTCTTTGAAATACTTGATTTTCCTCCGGGGGAACATGGAAATCGCTTTTTTAAAACAAATTTGTAGACAGACTGAGTAATAATCGGAAAGAAAGCCAAAGATGGAATGAATGAGAGGTGGATGGTGTGGAATTAAAATTCTAATGCCTTTTTTATTATTTAGCATAGGAGAGAGCCCTCTGAGAAGAAGAATATATCTATCCCTCATTCCTACCTGTTCTAGCGCGATATTTTTAATTTGCCTTTCGTCTCTGTGGAAGGGAGCGATTCACACGATTTGGTGGCGCAGTTAATCAATAGATAACATCGAAAAAGAAAGAAGTAAAAATAATAAGTCTGACGCCAAAAGAGTAGGTATATGTTACTCGCAGGCACCACTTTACTACACAGTGCTTTTCTTTTTGTTTAGCCGCGTGATATTTGGATTTCCCTTAATGGCTGGGTGCTAAGTAGAATAAAATGCGTATAAGAAAATATTTATGTATTTAAAAAATTTTTCACACGCAGCAGTTGCGCCAATTTACAGTGAAACATTTAACAATAAACATGAAAGAGGACAAAAATACAATAACAACTTAAAACTCAACAACGCAGAGCCCAACATGGAAAGGGAAAATATTTAATTTGTTGACAGGTGGCACATAGCTTGGGTGGTGAAATGGTTACATGATAAATAAAAAGAATCAACAGTGTGAGGGAGTGAATTAAGAAGGGAGGAGAGGCGAAATAAAGGTGAGCGCTGGGTGAGTGATATCCTAGGAGTAGGCAGTAGTAGTAGTCAATGCGTGCGGGTGGATCGAGTTGGTATCCTAAAATAGCTTTTCATTCTTTAAGCATAACATTTTTTCGGGATTTTTACAAAATTTTCGGTGTTCCGGCGTTATCTTTGCAATAGTCCGTGGAACGCTGACGGAGATTAAACAATTATTGGGGATTATTTTATGAGTTACATGTTCTTGAAGACGTGAGTCTTCCCGCGTCAAATTTTAAAATTGGCGGCGTCCTATACTGTCTCGTAGTTTAGGCAGCAGTATTTTCTTATAATTTGAGCAAAATGGAGCCCAAATAATGAATAATATACTAAGAAGCAGAAACCCTGCTCATATGGAAATGATGATCGCTTTGGTTCTCGTAGAAGTTTTCAGAATCGAGCACCAATCCTTTTTGATCCTTGACGTCGATTCTGTTTCTGAGTGTGAAAAATTGCTAGGGTAAGGCTAAGAAAGGCTATTCAAAGAAATATCACAATGCTTGGGAGTTTTAAGGAGCAATATGGCCTGAAATAGAATTTTCGTATTCTAGGTGCCCGTGGATCAAGGAATTACTCGTGTACGAAAAACATTAAGCCTACATCGTAGCGTAGTTGGAATCATATCTTAGTGAGTCTTTTCTTCCACAAGAAAGTCAAATCGATAACCTAACTTTGAATTCATAGATTATAAAAATTAGTAAGGAACTAATCTTTCTTTCAACAAAAAAAAAGAAAAGTATTAATTCTTTGACAATAAAGACACTTGTTTTTGGCAGGATTTGCAATAGAGCTGCAAGAATTGCAAGTTTTGAAGCCACGAAACAACAGTATTTAAAATATTTTTTTTTATGTGTCACTTATGGTGTAAGTTATGTATTTTACAGACGTTATGGCTTTAATGTTTCATGACAACTTAATTTTTGCAGGTTTGGTTTTACACCAGTAGCAAAACACTGATAAAATGGTATGTCAATGAAAAAATTTGCATTGGTGGCATAATGTCTTTTTAATTTACAGGAGTTTTAATTAGTATTACGTTATTTTTATTCACTCTGAAAAAAAATGTCAATTAAAATTTTGAAAATTTCAATACAATTTGAAACTTTTTACAATCACAACCAATATGTTACACCAACCTATGCTATTAAATTACATATTATTATACATGAGTTTGAGACATATAAATGTGAATGATGGGAATCTGTTATCAGATTCCTAGGTTCCGCTAAGTAGACTTGTCAGCAAGTGCCTAAAACATTCAACATAAATACATATCCTTCCATTGCAGTTAATTTATTATACTACTCTCCACCCAACAGATTGTTTTTGCATAGTCTCTTGACCTCCCTAATGGTTTGCTAATTCCTAAGTGAGATTGGTAACTCATTAAAAATATTTGGTCCTGTTTTCTAGACCCATTTGTGTTAAAGAACCTTGGTACTTCATAACGTGTCATATTACGTCTTTAAATTATGTACATTGATATCTTTAATTTTTTATTAAAAAACATTAATTACCTAAAGTAATAATGAATTTCATTAGTTGCAAATTCGGCAATATCTCAATTTTTTTATGTATCTTACTTACGTCAGCTGAATTGCAGAATATCAAAAGATAACATCTTCAGTATCTAATTTTTAACTGATTAATCAATTGTCCAACGTAAAACGATAACCTTCCATTTTAGTAAATGCACTATACGGTGGACATAGAAATACTGAATTACTACTGCAGAGGAGTAATGCTCGACGTGGAATGCAATTTAGTCTCAGACAATGAAGAGAGTTACGAAACCGCTAGCTTTTGCAATTCCAGTGTTAATTAAAAGAAACCAGGTGAAAATTTAACGTTTCACCATTATTTATTTTACTACACCCATGAAAGAAACAAATTGATTTAAACAAGACAAATTACTTTTCAACCTGCCTTTCTATCAATGCACCCCATTTTTTTGTTATGCTAAATGGGTCATTTAATTAAAATGTCCACATTTTCCTTTTCACTAATAATGCACGTAAACCATTTTATTTGGAGCTAATACCTCTAAAATAAAATAAAAACATGCAGTTTTATTTTGTCATTCTTACTAATACTATTTTATCTACTCACGGAGCATTTCTTTTTGCATTCCCTGAAGCAAGTAATGCTCCGGCTAATTTATTTCACTAATTTTACATATGATGTCAATAACTAGTAAGAAGTAGTGTTAGAATGAAAAAGAAACGTTTATGTGATGTCCCAAAACGATAGATATTTCGTTTCATTTGTTAAACAGTGTCCAATTTAAAGTACTTATAACCAAATTCAAATAGCTCTCTTTGTGTCTATAAGTGTGATAATGAAGTTGAAGTCGTGATGACGACTCATATGTAAATAAAATTAATTATTAAAGGTGTAGTGTTTTGCAAAATATGTTATAAATATTTCTGTTTAAAAGTAGAATAATAAATATACATTAATTCAAAATCAGTTCTTATCCTGAAAAATATTGTATTTTACTTTTGGTATTTAGAATTATAATTTCATGTTTTAAATTGTGTCGTCAGAATTGATAAATTGACACCATGTCTTCTTGGCAGAAGGTAGATATTATAGTAAACGCTTACTAAGCGCACAAATGGGCGATAAAAATATTTTTCAAACTCAGGAACATTTTATTTATTAAACCTATAGAAGCCATTATTTTGTGTATGCGTGTATTTTTGTGAATTTTAAATCTTGCATTAGCAAATTGCAAATTTTTAGCTCACCTCGTAATTCGTGTTTTTACTTGTGCTTTTAGTTTTCGCTGAATAAAGTGTAGCACTCTTTGTTATCCCATCATCCTTCAGGTACCGTTACATTTAAAAAATTGGTAGTGATTATAAATACACCTATTTCTCGGTTTGACATGACGTGGAATGGACTTTTAAGTTACGGTCATATACGGACGTTTTGACATATCAAGTGGCAAATAATGGCATGCATGGCAAAACTTTAATTTTACTTGTATTTAGAATTTATGTATTCATTTTGTAGCTTCTCATATTTTGGCGTAAATGCTCCTTTTTTGTGTATGTTAAATGATTAGTTAAGATTTTTAAAATGTTTATGTTCAAGTTATAGACTGAATGGGAATTATATGTATATATGTACATGGTGTTATTTATTGTTATTGTAGGTAGGGTTCCATATTAATGAAGAGTGTCGGGCCTTCGTCTCTCAGACCGAAGGTCCCGGTTAGAATCTAGGTGAAGCCTTCACGGTTCCGTCCATCTAAAAGCAAGAATGTCGGTTTAGTGAGTGTATGACCACTTGATGTTCCTGGAAGACTGCAGGGGACGTGGGAGAATGACCTTGTCCTTCTTCATTTACGTGGGAAATATATTCATCTTTAGTCCTTTTTGGATGGTGAGTACCCTTTACTCTAGAAAGTGACATCAGTTATAAGGGTGCGTATTTGCAAGAAATATTTCAATCGCTGGTATCCGATGTCATCAGTAGCAAACTATACAATTTTATTGATAGGCTAGAGACTTCAGAGGCCCTACTGACTTATTATCTCAAATGAGGTATATTTTTCATAGCAAAAATGCTATCCTGTTTCGGCTACCTGATTTCTTATCCGGTTTGTTATACCTAAAATATTAGAATAAACAGAATTATTTATGCTGTGATAACATTTATTTATTATTAACTCATGATCTTTAAGATAATGTAGATAAACCTATATACAATGGAAACGATATATCACTGCCAAAACTATCGCATGATGCGTTCGAGCATATTTTCAAATCTACCTTAGAATATCAGGCCGAAGAACGTATTTGATGAAGTTTACCTCCCTTTCCATTAATTTTCTTTCAAGAATTATTATTCGTATCTCATTTTAATGGGCGGTAATTTGTTTACCCATGTTGCGGGTTGTAGTGAAATTGAATGCAACAAAATTGGTCATTTGATAGATTTAATCCATCAAATGCATATTTCTGCTTTTAGGAATTTTCTTTTTTTAAGTAACGGGCCATGGGTTTGACACGATTAGGCCTAGTTTGTTCGCTAGTGACTAAAAAAGACTACCAGTAGCTTAGGTGGTGCACCACGGATAGAACAACGCTGTGTGCCCTTGTGTAGGATTAACCTACTGGTTCGTTCCAATCGTTCCAAAGGCATAAAGGGGTAGCCACCCTCAAACCATCTTTCTCCGATTGAATCCGCTGTGGCATCTGGCCATTTAACGATACCTTCCAAACTGGGAGGTCACGTGAGGTTCTGAAGTGTTGTTTCAATGCATAATGCACTGTCATTTTCCTATTTGCCGTGGAATTTCCTTTTCTGGAACTAAAATTCAGCGATAAGAATATATCATTTGATTCCGGAAATGTACAGTGTAGTTAGTGCAATGTGCAGAGAGTGCTATTTCATAACTTTTTGGGAAAATTTAATCAACTTAGTATGTTGTATATTTTCAATGCTATCTAAAGAGCTGGATCTCAGAAAACCCAGTGAATTTGAACTGTGTAAGAAAAGGGATAAGTTACGTTAAGAGTTCCTGACCGAGGGTAATTGTTGATATTGCTTATGTATCCTGATTCGTGGATAGCGTTTATGTATAGATTTTGGCTCGATCGTTTATTAACATGCTTATCCTTGGAAACTACAGTGGTAGGTACACTTTTTTGTTCTACACATTGTAGTGGTCTATGATTAAGTACTGCTATGTGCTATGTTTTGGAATGTGAAAAACAAAATTTTAAAGACAAGTGAAGTATTCTCTCCATTAGATATGTTGTTCTTTTATTCCTAAAAATACTAGTGATACTTCAAATTGCAATAAACAATGTTGGGTGAATTTTTACCGAAAACAGCACGTCATAGAATTAATATAACGGTCCTCGGTTCGGTATTTCAACTCAATAAACTCGTAAAACCCGCAAATAATTACTAGGTTGCACATGTGTTCTGTGAAAAAATAAATTGTTAATTTTATTTAGGAGTGTTCAGGCTGTGCAGAAAACGATTTTATTGCCTCTTTCCTCACAATACAAAAAAACTTCCGGCACCTCTCACATATAGCAGTGGACTGTGAACACTTCCCCCCGACACATCTCCGTCCAGTCTACACCCCACCAAAAAGGGTCCGCCCGCCAACCACACATGTCACTCGCGCAACTTAACGGAGGGAACGTCTAAATCGTCTTAACATTCCGCCCGCCTCGACCAAAGGACGAAAACGTCAGCTGTAGGGCCCCGGGGGTGAGAAGGCTGCCAGCCCCGATCGGCTAGCATCACGATTGTAGAGGTGGCATCGGCAGTGGGCTGAGTCGCACGATCGGGCGTTTCAGTGTTGTATTGGCCATTTTCACTGTAACTACCCGCACATATCCGTCTGGTCCAGGGTGAACCTCGGTAACGCGGCCCAACGGCCACTTCGAAGGTGGGTAGCGATCATCTCGGACGATCACCAGCTGTCCCACAGCGAAGTTTTCCGCCGGATCTCGCCATTTGGTTCTCTGCTGCAGATGATGCAGATATTCCTGCGACCAGCGTTTCCAGAAATTCAGCTGCATCCGTTGAATAAGGTGCCATCTGGATAAACGATTATCTGAAATATTGGGAAACTCAGGTTCTGGAATTAGAAATATGGTATTACCAATTAAAAAGTGTGCGGGGGTCAAGGCATTAAGATCCTCTGGGTCAGAGGACATGGGATGGAGTGGTCGGGAGTTTAGGCAGGCCTCAATTTGAATAAGGACTGTTGTAAACTCTTCAAACGTGAGGGTATGTTCACCAACCACTCTGAGGAGGTGAAATTTTGTTGATTTGATCCCAGCCTCCCAGAGTCCACCAAAATGTGGGGAGTTTGGAGGTATGAAGGACCAACACGTCCCATCATTGGCCAGGGCTGAGGCAACTTCAGCGTAGAAAACAGATGCTGCGCCGAACATCCTCCGCAATTCCTTGGCAGCCCCTTGGAAAGTGGTTGCGTTGTCACTGTACAGCGTGTGACAAACACCTCGACGACCAGCGAAGCGCCGATATGCAGCTAGGAATGCGTGAGTGGTGAGATCGCTCACAGCTTCCAGGTGAATTGCTCGTGTGGCAAAGCACACAAACAGTGCCACGTAGCCCTTGTACGAGCGATGTCCCCTTCCTTTGGTAGTGCGCAGGTTGAACGGTCCCGCGTAATCAAGTCCAGCTATACTGAAAGGGCGTGCAGGCGTCGTCCGCGATGCTGGTAGGCACGAAGCCGTGGTGCGAGCAGCGCACAGGTGATCGTGAGCGAGGAGGAAGGATAGGGGGAGGAGGGCAAAGGAAGGAGAGAGGTGAAAGCCAGCGAAGTGAGGGGAGGTACGACTAGGAAAGGGGAGTCCAAACTCCACCGTCCAAGCGGGAATCAGGAGGAGGGGTGACAGGGCGGCGAGTTGGAGTACGAGTTCAAAGTCCACGGGCCTTTACCCGATCGAATGGAGGTTCAGCTCCGTCCCGTTTGCACTGCGATTTGCACAACGACTTAAAATAAACTTTTAGTCACTTGCCACCCACCTCAAAGATGTTTTCTGCACACTACACGAATCCGGCGTCTAGTAGATGATCCGGCCCGAAGGACCACTTGTTCAGGCTGTGCAGAAAACGATTTTATTGCCTCTTTCCTCACAATACAAAAAAACTTCCGGCACCTCTCACAAATAGCAGTGGACTGTGAACACTTCCCCCCGATACATCTCCGTCCAGTCTACACCCCACCAAAAAGGGTCCGCCCGCCAACCACACATGTCACTCGCGCGACTTAACGGAGGGAACGTCTAAATCGTCTTAACAAGGAGTGTAGCCAGGCATCATAAATAAAATTCTGGTATCATAAGTTTAATTCTTTAATAAACTGAGAATATTAAATAATATTTTACGGTCGTAAAAAACTTGTGAATATCATTAGAGCAAATCTGGTGAATTTTTCTGTCGGGGGTTATTGCGATATTCATAGGATCAGTAGCAATTTTAAAACGGCTCCATTGATGAACGGATTCCATGATTCAGTGTAACATTTCGGAAACGTTTCTAATCTGCGGTTAAAAAAAAGAAAGATTTCACAAAAAATATTTTACCTACCTTATTCTATTTTAGGTGTAAAAGTTTTACATAATACGGCATGTGGTCCTATTTCTTCCCCATTTGTGGCATTGGTGCTTTGTAATGACTCAACATACATATCTAATCGCCTTTCCGTAAAGTTCACGTTTATGCGTGCCCTAATGTTTAATAAGTGTATTGCCATAGGTAGATTAATACAGCGATCTAAAATATTTATTGTCAATAAAACCACAATCTAATTCATAAATTTTACCATGCTATCTTCTTTAATTAGTACACATTCATAACATCACGTGCTTAGAAACTGGCAAAGGATTATAATAAGTTTCGCTCTTTATACCCGTGTTCTCTGTGAAATCTTAAGTGTTTTGAGAGTTCAGAAATTGGCAAGCCTTCCTCAACTTCTGTCAAGCTTTATTCCATACGCATGATGGTCAGACAGAATTCTCTGTAAGTGAGAGGAGGGAGCAGAAAGGGCGTTCAATGAGTTCGATGATAGGTGAATGGACTTTGAGGGGTTTTAAAAGGGCTTGAAAATAATAATAATAATTATTCCTAGAGACCTTCCTGTATTTCAAAGTTGCAATGCTTATAGTGAAAATAATAACCTAAATATTTCTTAAAGAAATATGAAAACATTAAAAAATATATAATTAAGGTAACGTTTACATAACTGCAAAGATTAACCAGTCATAAGGTAATGTTTATTATATATTTGCATCAACTGAATTTACAAGTTATTGAGAGGTTTAAGATACAGAATTCTGGGAAATGGTTAAAGTACATGATTACTTCATTAGTAAAATATAAAAATCCAATTTGGCGGACAAACTTTTTAGTCTCCAGAAAACACGTCCTTTTTATTTTTCTTCCGAATATTAGAATCAATACCTTTTAACAAAGGATATAATTATTCTTTTCTTGACATCATATGGTTACAGCCTGGTTAATTTAGGCGTAATATGGAAAACGTTTCGACAAAAACAAAGGAATTGATACAATTATTTTTCGTCGACCACTGTCTGTCTGAGTGTCTGAGAAGTCTGAGGTAATATAGCATGCATGTGAGAAATATTCTTAGAACTCTTAGCGTTCTCAAGCACATGAAAGTCCGTCTCAAAACTTTATTACAGTTGAGATATTTCTGTATCCTATCCTATCCTAATCTTTTATTTCTCACAAGCCACGAAGTAAAATCCTTGCACTAAAAGAGAGTATGTGCTTCAAGGATAAAATGTAAGACGCCAAATATTCATGTGAGGTATTGTATGCTTGGTGTCTGGATATTTTTCGGATGCTAATATTCTGTTGCAGCATGGCACGCCAGATCCAGCGCTGGTCTATGTTTCATCCAAGGCCACAAATATCCCTGTGTGTGGCGTCTCCTTAGTTTTTCCTCTTCTCTTTTTCCCTTGATTTCTTCCTTTTTCATCCTCATTCCCCATGCCATTCCTTCTTTTGTACCTCTGGGATTCACTTCCGTTGCTACTCTATTCATCCCTCACAAGGTCGAGATTGGATACTAGAGAGGGTCGGTGGTGTCATGGACCGAGTAACATGGCAATGATATCCACTTCACCCTATTTTGACCCCCAAGAACCCCTTTCACTTTTTCACTCCTATCACTCAATTCAGGTTACATTTACACACGCCTACACTCCTCCTTACTACCTTTCCCATGTTCTATCCTCACTACGTATCTTAAATGCCCAAAACATCATTATTTTTCTCCTCCGAGCTTATTTTCCCTTCCGAATTTGTTCCTAAAACTTTCGATCACTCTTCCATTAATGAGAATAACTTGTTACTTATAACAGGCATTTCATCATCATATTTATTGCAAATGTATCCTTTGAAACGATGTATAGGTCTCGTCCCCTTAACTGTTAAGCATGGGTTATGGATGGTTAAACCATTTCCCCAAAAATAATCTGGAAAACCGACTGCAATATCAGTGTCTGCAGTTTTATTTCATGTTTCTTGTTTTCCAAGGAAGAAAAACCAACAATCAGAACTTTCAAATGTAGCTGAAATATAAAATTTTAAGCATGCTTATACAAAAAATGTGTAGAATATCCCGCGGCACATTTAAGAATGTGCATGCTTTCTGGGCTTCTGAAGGATAAACTTAATTTCAAAATTAAGTTTCTTGAAAAAAAACTATCTATTATTTTCTCATTCTTCCGTAATGCAAAACTAAGTGTATATTTGAAAGAAACCCGATTTGATACCCGATAGTCTTCTTCTTCTTACCGTATCTATTGGGCATTAAGTCTATTTTAACCTTATGTAGTCTTTGTCTTTCTATCCCTTGCGTGGACGTCTCAGATATCTTCTGCTCTCACTCCATATTTCCATATATTTTTTGGAATTCATTCTTTCTACGTCCTCCATCCTCCATCTATTTTGTATTCTCGTGCCATTTATTTTATTTCTTCTACGTCGAGGTCCTTTCGTGTACTCGTATTTATTTATCTTTCTCTTCATGCATGGTAATGTACCGGTTCTTAAAATTTTCACATGTTTATATTCTTTGTTAATTTGCTTTTGTAGTTGTCCAGTTCTCAATATCTTACATTCAACAAGAAATTAATTTTCAAAATTTCATCAAGTCTTTCTTTAACTTAACTTTTTAAAGTCCTTTCAGAGTCTTGCACTTGAATTTACATAATGTATGTGTGCTCGTAAATTTTGCTATGCCATAGAACATAAAATTCCACTAACAGAATGTACTAATGTCAATGAATTAAAATTTGCGCCTCAGTTGTCCCGTATTCTGTTTAAGAGCGATGGAATTAGTGACACCTGTGTTGAAAATATGTTCCTTTCAGTTTCCCGCAATTTGTTTGTGAAAATCTATTGATGTGTAATTTCTTTTCCTTGATATTAATTTTGGTAGTGGATGTTTACGAAAATAATTGAAAATGATTACGTGGGTTGAAATTATTTCGGAATATTCTGAAAATTCGTTTAGAAAACGTTCTTCTAACGTAATTACCCTTCCCTTCAAAAGTTCTCTGGCCTGGATAAAATCAGGCCAAGTCTTTAACATCTTAAATATTTGCGATGGGAAATAGGGGGGATTACCCGTACATGAAGACTAGTCTTGTAAGATTTAAGGCTTTCCCTGTGAATACTGTTGATGTAGATTTCTCAGGTTTCCAACCGGTTGATGCACCGACGCTTCGAAAACGTAGTCTTCCATCGTCCTCAGGGTGAAATTCACCCTGAGGACGATGGCAGACTACGCCGTCGAAACGTCACACAGGGGGATGACATCGAAAGAAGCAGGCCAAAATTCAAGAAGTGATTTTTTTCAAGCCAGGAAGCTGAACATTTGCAAAAATATTTTCATGAGACATTTGCATGCGATGACATAAAGCATTTTCCTTAGTACTCTGCAATTTACAATTTGAATGAGGTCAAAATTGCACAAATTTCATAAAAATGGACAACCTGATGTCTATTTTTTTAATGGTTTATTTGCAATAACGTTTATGGCGTTATTTATATTATAAATTGATTCGAATCGTAATACTTCACCATTATTGAATAATCCTTAATATTATCCCAATTTGCTTTTCGAATATTCTTTTCTTTTGGAATGTGCATAAAATTGTACTCGCCTATTTCTTTTTAAGCTTATAGTTTCGGCTCACTTTTAGTTGGTGTTAATAAAAGAAAAAAAATGCCTCGATTGGTTCACACGTTTACAAATGTATAAAATACTAATGGGAGTGAAAAATGTGCTTGAAGACAAAGTACTTGTTAAATTGTCTCACCGAAAGGTTGCGTTTGGAAATGAATAATGAAGTTTTAAAGGATTTAGTGATTACGTTAAGAGGTTCTTTCTTAATTGATATGCGTCGTGGTGGGAACAAATCTCACGGAATAACGAGAGATTTTTTATACGTTTAGGTGAATGGCTAAATGTAAATGCCGTGTTTCCCGAACATTTGCTGCAAAATTTGCCAGGTTCTTCAACGCCGTCATGTTACTATATCCGAACGGTTAAAGATTATTAAGAAGTAACCTTGTACTTTGAATAATTTTTAAAATAAAATTTGTGCTTGCATTACAACCCTTCTTAGGCACCTTTGGGCGTCTGGAGAAATTACTTTCTCATTCCAAAATATTTTATTGCAAAACTCACCCTCAGCACCTTCCCATATCTTCAGAAATAATGAATTTTTTAGTGCATATTTTGTTACATTTTAAGAAAAAGTAAACTTACGCCATCATGTTGTAAAACGGTACAGCAAATTATTTCCCTCCACTGTATTTCTCCCTGACACAGAATGAAAAATGACACTGACATAAAAAATTCACAAAATAATTAAACATCGGGATCGTAACCCCACATATTCCCCGAAAACGTTCCGCGGTGGAAATTAACGTCCATTCGCCGTATGGCCAACCGCAGTGCAGGGGGCGGGGGAGTTCCAGCCGTGCGACACCAGCTGTGGGTTGGTGGCCTCGAAAAGACAATAATCCTGTGTGGTATGCATGCTGTCTCCGTTAAAAGTATACGTATTCGTCAGTAGGCGATGTCAAGTTGCTAAAAAGAGAAACGCCCGCGGTGCACCCGAAGAAAGCAGTCTATTAGTACCTCCTAAACCTTTACCCTATGTGACAAAATACGTAATGTTTTCCGCGATTTCTCCAATACATAATACATGGAGGCTCTTTTCAATGTTTGTATCTCGAAAATCTCAATAGCGGAGTGGATTCAGCTACAGTCCATTCCACACACGTGCCGCGCCACCTTTCTCCCCGTTGCAGGCGGGTTGGTCTAGACTCGACCGCGCGATCGAAAAACCAATGTGAAATTCGGCGTCGGTTACAGCATAACTCATCGGAATCGCCCTGTGGAAGCTTTGTAGAGTTTTCCCATATAGGTTAATTCGCGATGCTCGGCGATGGGTCTTGCAAGGGCTTGGCTTAGAAGATTTCGGGAGAAAATTGAGCGTAGACTATTTTTGCAAAATTTGTGCAACTTTGACCTCATGCAAATTGTTAAATGTAGACTACTAAGGAAATTACATTGCGTCACCGCATGGACCTGTCTTTTGACAATATTTATGCAAAGTTTCAGCCTCCTGGATTGAAAAAATAACTTTTTGACTTTTGGTCAGCTTTTTCCGATTTCAGCCCACTGTGCGTCGGTGCAACACACGAAAATCGCCCGGATGGAAACCTGAGAAATCTACAATACTGGTATTCATCGGAAAGCCTTAAATCTTACACAATGACATCTTTGCTCACACTTGCATAAGTATACAAGCGCTGTTTTCCCAACTATGATATCAAGCAGTCCCACTTCGCCAAACACCTGTGGGAGTAAAACTACAACAGTGATTTTGTCCCTGTGCGATTAAATTGTTAGCAAATGGAAGGAAGAAATGGAGGCAAGAAAGAATTTGAGGAATGGACGCTTGGTTAATGATATTCTGTTTGAAAAACCTTCTCCCGTCCTCAAATCCTGCCTATACTTCACCAGTAAACTGACCCAACCCCCAATGTGACCCTACCCTTCTCCCCACTCTCAACCTTTCTGTCAATTGCCACACTGGGCGTAAACCACTTTTCCCACTACCACCTTCTTTTCTTTTTCTACATTCTTCTTCTCACACGCCCCCCTCCTTCCACTGGGTGTGTGTAGATAAATATAAAAAAATTCGTGTGTTAGAAAACTAAAAAATATAACTATCGTCATCAAAAGTATCTAAATATTTTTTCAGTGCCCTACCTTTATATATATTTGTATTAAGCTATTTTTTTCAATTCTCTGCTAGGATTCTATTATTTACTGTATAAACTGCGAATTTTTTGTACCGTATATTAGTGATTATAAGAAAAACAGCGTTACACTAGCATAAGATTCCTCATTAAAATGAAATTCACCTCTGCTCTCTCCCGCCTTCTTTCCCTATTCCCTCCTCTTCATGGCTGATGTCATAACACCCCCTGCCTTCTTGTAAGGCAATCTTTTGTAGTTACTGATATTTTTAAGGCTTTTAAAAGATATGTGTTAGTAATTGAGCATGCAAGTAATTTGCCGCGAATATGCTTGGCACCAGGGTGCAATGAGGGCTAGGGCTCGAAAACGTCAATTATGTCATTATATTTGGCACCTATTGACCCTGTGGAGCAAATAAATAGCAAAAAGTTATACTAAGGATCGATTTTCACTTCAAACCCGGTCAAGGTTTGAGTGAGAAGCATTTCATGCCGCACGACATAGTCCGGATTATGGTGCTTCGGGATTCTTAAGGTCCCGTTGTGCAGCATTTTGCGGTGGGCTGCGTAATTTCTTATAGTAGGTACTCTTTCCTAAGAATGGAGATCGCCAATATTCGCTTTCCCGAGTTGAAAAATTATCCGCATACCTGGTAAGAATCGCTGTTCCCATAATGAACGATACACATTTTGTGTGTACCCATCTTTGACGCCGATTTTATCAGTAATCATGCCAGAATGTCTTTGCATTTAGTAAATTTAATTCATCAAATTCGCTATGTTTCTATGCGGAATATTTAGTGCCAACGCCGTCTGCATGGTTCGAATACAAGTGCTGCCTTTTAATTCCACCTTTCGCCGTGGCTTCAAAATGTAGCCAAGCATGTGTTTGGCATGCTAGCTGCCGAGTGTTACCGGCATGATAGATGTAGATGTACATGCAATACGGCTAGTTTAATAGTAGGTATATATACTGCTCATTTTAATATTTGTCATTCAAAGGACGAGAGATTTATGAATGACTATTCTTTGGTCTTATGCGCGGTACAATATCTTTTAGCTACCATATGATGCTTCAGTAAAACAGAAATATTTTGGGTACAGAGCATATCTTCTGATTCTTTTGGTCTTACTCTAATTTCGCTGCATCTTTTTTCACTGGCATGCTCAGGTGGCAGACGGAAACTATGCTGTTGGTCGCAACCATTGCGTCCTGACTTATTTCATATAATAAGTAACAGAAAATTTGAAGATTAGCAAAAGATAATGATAGAGGATTACCAGAATATTATGACAAGCTCCAAAAATCGCATTTCATTCCTCAATTGAATTATTCTAGGCGAAATTTACTTAATAATTACTTTTGTTTTAAATATATTCAATCGAATTTTTCATTTATCGTTATTCTATCAATATATATGCTAAAGATTTTGTAAAATATGACATTTGTCTGCAATTATAGATCAAAATATTTCAAAATCACTCCAGTTTACCATGTATTTTTAATGGATTTGAATTTCAAGCTGTATTAGTGTATTGTAATCTTCCTGTGGAACAGTTGTCAAGGTTTGCTCGGCATTAGAAGGATTCTTCGAAATATTGTGACAATGGTGTATCTGGTTTACTTATCGGAATGGGTTTTCTGCTTAATAATTAATCTTTATTTTGGTGTTATCACTCCGTCTCTACCGTAAAGAAGTTGGCACTCTCGCTCGAGTCTTTTTTTGCGGCGCTAGAGAATAGGACCCACTGCCCACTGTAAAAAAAGGATGGGATTAGGATTCAGTTCTAATGATGTGAGCAACACAGCTTCTCGCAGGTGGAATGAGGCCATGGGATTGACGACGCCGAATTGGAGCGCTGGTGACCCCGCGGGATTTGCCAGCCGCTAACTCGCGTAATTGCTTCTTCTTCGCCCGTCACATCTCCCTCATCCTTGCTTTGAGCATCCTTTCCTCTAGACGCTTCTTCCACCATGGGCGCATCCTGGAAAATTCATCGACACAGGGAGCGAGAGGAGACGGAAAGGGCGAGAGAGAATAAAGGCTATCGAGCCGCCTGACGCTGAATTCGTCTGCAACAGTGATAAACGGCAACTACACTCGCTCGCCCTCACGCTCCGTGAACCCGTTTTTACGACGTTTCAACGCTCGAACCACCTCGAGACGTGATATCCAATTCCCTCTCTTCATCCCCTTACGGACCATCGTAAACGGATTTCCACCCCTAGAAAAACCATCTCCATTAGTCCCCTAATGTTCCTCATTCTATCGCCTGTTCAAAGAATGAACTTTTATCTTCCGTTAAAATGTTTTTGTTTTAAACGACAATTTGATGAAAAATCAAAAAATTATTTTGTGTTTTGTCTTAGCAGTCATTTCCACAATTTGCGAGTAAAAGTTACATAAAATCTAAAACAGCGCTAAAACTCTAACAATGTTATGTTCTTGCTCTTAGTACGTCATACAATGTAACATAAGGTTATTGATTTGATGCCTTATACCCATTGGTGAATGACTTGATAAATGAGTAAGATTCTGATAATATTTCCTGAAATATTTAAAAATTATGATATTTAATACAATGCGATGAGAAAACGATAATTGTACCTGGGTATTGGATATGCTAGGTCAGAAGTCTCTACAAACGCAAAGAGGTTTAGCAAGGTTGCTCAAGACAATTTGGGGACTGATATTTCACTCTGTTGGCCGTTAAGACCACTCTGATAAATGAGGAAGATAGACACTCGGACTGACAGTTGAAATTATCCTTTAAACCCATTGCTTATTTCGTGACCAAATAAGGAGAATGGCTACCTCCTTGAATGTAAATAAAATGTATCTTGCGCGTGCAAATGCGTGTGTCCATCAAGAATGTTTTTCCGTCGCGAAAGCCTCCTTCAAAAGAATGTTTCCTACCATAACAACGTCTTACCAAATTCCCTCTAGTGGCTTTGTTATAAATGAAACAAAGTACTGAGTTTTCTTACGAAACCAGTGAATAAGAATCCTATGAAAATGAATGAATCGTGGAATGACTTTTAGATGGTTTCTGGGGTAAAAAATGTACTTTTCATGACTAGAACCAGTTGGAATAAACTGAGTTCTGCTAGATTGCTTTTAAGTTCATACTCATTTGCATTGCATTATTATAGAAAAAGTAAATTTAGAAAGTGTTATCATGTATCTCCTGTAGAAAATAAGAGGAAGATCCAGAAAAATATGAGGTAAATTGAAAGTGAATTACAATCTGAGTACATACTTAGTTGAGGACGATTTCTTTCAAGGTAAATTAGATGGCAGTAACTGAGTCTGTATTCTTTGATGAACAATTACACGGCCAAGTTATTTCATATCAGAGACACTGCGCTAAAGTCTCACGAAAGGATAATATTCTTTTTTATACATTTGTGTCCAAAAGCGGTTGCATACGATTGGAATGTCCCTCCTGGGTGACACGGTTCCCGATTGTAACCCAGAACTTTCCCGTTTCCTTCTGAATCCTTCAGAGTTTCTCTTCTATGGCTGTGTATTTCCTGCCTTTCTGTCGCTTGAGTAAAATCTCTAGACCAACTGTGACGACACCACATTCCACCACATTCTATTTTCCGGCCTCGATTGGCTCTTTTCTATATTGCGGTCCTAACCTTGGAATACTTCTGCGGCTTCTTTCGGCTATTTTAACTCCCGTCTATTTCTTCTATGCCATCGTTTTCAATGTGTGGTACACTTCATGTCTTCTTTCGTCCTTTGTGTTCAACTACCTAAATCTACTATTTTCATTTTTTTACCACTACATCGTTATCCTAAGGGAATTATTTTGAATTTTACTCTTACTTTCCCTCTCTTATCCGTGTTTTAAACTAATACACATAGCCTTTTCCACTGCTTTTATTATCGGTTATCAGTATCAGAAGCAATTATTATACCAGAATGGCACATTAAAGTTTTCTTGTTGAAGTTTCAGGGATTACTTTGAGGAAACACTTTACATGAAAATATTAAAAATATAAAAAAATTGTTTTATTGGTAGGTTTGTTTTATTTTATTGGAGAGTAGTTTCTTAAGGAGTAGGACTTGGGGGGGGGGGAGGGGGGTGGGCGAGAAGAAACGCGCATGGTGAAAAGGACGAGGGTTATGGCGTACACAAATTGAGCATTATACTAAAAGGTTAATAATGCTCGATTTATTTACGTCATAACCTTTCAAGTGACATAGTCGCAAGCTATCCAATATTCATGAAAAACTTGAACGCTTAAGGACTAGTACTGTTGATGTCCAGTGTTCCTATGAGAGCAGGGCTATCGCTGCCCGTGAATTTATCCGACCATGAGATCTTGGAGATGGGGCTCGAAGTGCTTCACTAGGGGCGTAAGTTTGCTCCTACTAGTCATATCTCCGACAAAACTGTGTTGAAACTGGTGGCTGAATTAAGCATTCAAAAGGGATTTGGCATCGAGCAGCAGAGACAATATCCTTTTTTCTTTCAGCCCACCAACGAGATCTTCTAACCCGGGTGTCATCACAGATGCATCAGTTACTTAAGTTCAGGGGGGTTATTTTGTAATCTTACTCAAGTGAGAATGCGTCATAAAATGTGGAAAATTACTTCTTTTTTCGTATTTCAAATCCCCCACCCAGGTGTCGTGACCACCTTCGTCTCTCAAGTGGTGAGCTGCCGGTCTATTTATTTGATTCATCCGCTCTTTCGACTCTTGATCCGTATCTTTTGACTCTTGATCAGTTTCATTTGGCTCCGCATTTCATTAGTTACATCTCACCTGTCTTAGGAACGTGAAATGGAGCCACCATCGGACCTTGGCCGATCGTGAGCCGATTATAAAGGGAGCGAAACGGATCTCCCGCCTTTCCGCAAAGAGTCATTAAATAGGTGACATTACTAAATAACCTCCCAGGAGATTATTTCTAAATTTCATTATTTTTTACCTATCTTTAGCCGTTTAGGAGATGCAGGAGGGTAAAGCGAGCTCGAAATGCTAATTAGGGGGCGCCGCGCTGGTGGCGGACGAGTCGGACGAGACGGACAGGTGAACTCGTCCGCGCCGGCGCGGTCGAGTTCACCTGTCCGTAGACCCCCCTGTAAGCGGCCCACGACGACACCGCAACTGCTACGGTGTCTCGTGGTAATTACATAGTTCTGGAGCACGCATTAACTGGTTATTGCGAAGAACATGGTGTTTCAGTAATTATTTCAATTTATTATTAACTCTGTCATAAAAATTCCAAATCTGCCATCTTCATTTAAAAGAAATCTGTATAGCTTGCAAAATCAAACAGGAAATCTGAAGGACAGTGCACAAATAAAAATGAAAAATACAAGGAGTTTCAGATACCAATACTTATCTATAAGTTTTTATTAAAGTTGTCTTCCTTACATCTGGCACCCTTCTTCTATGTTATTGAACAACAAGTAACAATTCCAAGTATTTGGTCGAAGTTCTGCAAAAATCTTTCAACAGTTTAACTCCTCTCTCGGCATGGTCATTAACTACTTGCAATGACTTGACTACTCTCTCACCATGGAGGTAACATGAATTCCTCGCCCAACTGCTGACTGGTAGATCAAAAAAATCGCAGTTAATTGCCAAAATTTGAAAAAAATTAACCGTTGTTTTCGTGGCTAAATTGGCGATACTCATTTCTGGTACATCATCTATTACCTACCAGCTCTCGAATGGTGAGGTTGTGTCTACTGAGCGCTCCTGAAACCGGTTTCTTTTCTGACCGGCAGCGATCACCTATTTGACTCCCTGTTTGACCAGCAGCGGCACCGATCACCTAGATTTGTGCAGCAGTGATTTTAGTGTGTTATTTTTTGAAATCGCATTTTGCGAAGTAGTATTGTGAAGTGAAGTAGTGTTGTGAAGTGAAGTAGTGTTGTGAAGTGAAGTAGTGTTGTGAAGCAGCCTGGTCCTGCAGCTGACGGTGTAACGGATAAGTAGTCGCTGACCATCTTATTTTCTTTAATTTATTTTCCTTTATTCAAGTGTCTTACTAGTTTGTCGTGATTGCTTAGTTATAATTTGTCTTGCTTTTGTGGTTAAGTAGTATTATAGAACTTAAAATTATTAATAGTTCCTAGGTATTAATATTGACTCTTAATAATCATTTGATCCCATACGTGCGTGCGTGTTCTAGTAACTGATCCATCGCATTTTTGTTCTTTAACCGTCTAACTACTTTGCTAGAAAGTACTTCTTACGCAACCTTGCGTATCGTGCTTCATTCGCTTATACCCGCCTTATACATTTAGAGGACTTAGTGTAAATTCACATCGTTTAAGTGCTAAAGCCTGTAGAATAGTATGGCCGGCCCTAGTTCCTCTGTAGCGGACCTCAAGAGCAAGGTGAAGAGCGACCTCCTCGAGGCACGTGTCGCCGAACTTGAGAGGTTGGTTGCGGAGATGCACGCCCGGGTTGCGGGTTGTGGGGGGTTCTCGAGATCCGGTGGTCGTAGTGTTTCTCCCGGGACTTTGCACAGCACCAAGGTGGTGTCCCGGGCATGCTCGGGGGCGAAAGCAAGTGCGATTGCCCTGGGGAAGACGGTGCGGTCTTCGGGTCGGGGGATGACTCACGGCCTGGGGCCCGGGTGGGTGGTTGTGCCCCGAGGGCGGGGGGCGGTGGCTCGGCCGAGTCGGGGAGTGGGGGAAGCGGAGGCTAATCCCATCCCCGTTCGCAACAGCTTCGCGGTTTTGTCGGAGGACAATTCTGGGGGGCCAGTTAGCGAGGTCAGGAACGAACCCCCCGTTGCAAGGGACTCAACTTCGAACGGCAGCCGGGCTGGGAGGGCAGGGATAGTATTGTTAGGGAGTTCAAACGTCCGGCGGATTTTCCCCCAGTTAGAGAAGAGGGCAAGGAGAGACGGAGCGGACCAACGGGTCACCTCCTGGTGTATACCAGGGGGAATCGTACCCAATTCTACGGCGGTGGTAAAAGCAGCGGTGAAGGACACGGGCTGCTCTAGACTGCGGGTGGTGGCCCATGTCGGCACCAATGATGCTTCCGAGCGTAGAGCCGATGAGATCTTGGATTCCTTTAGGGATCTAAACTCGGAGGTGGAACGCGTTTGGAGGGGCACTGGTGTCGATCTGCGACTATCCATCTGCAGCATTGTTCCACGGACTGACTGCGGCCCTCGAGTTTGGGACAGGATTGCCTGGATCAACAAGAGGCTGTGGAAATTCTGTGTGAGCATTGGGGCAGAGTTCGTGGATCTTCGGCCGGTGCTTAGATCGTGCCGGGCTCCCCTCAACTCGTCTGGGGTGCATTATTCCAACGAGGCGTCTGAACGGGTGGCTCGTAGGATTTTTGAGCACTGTAGATATTTTTTAGACTAGAGGGTAGGTCATCTAGTGGGATTTGTAAAGATTTAACCGAACGTAGCCTCCGAGGAAGTCCGCATTGCGAAAATGTTCACATCCAAGTAAACTTAGAAGGACTAAAGCCGGAAAATAGCGACAATATTCCCAAAACGCGTACTCCAGCGAAAGAAATTATATCAAATGTAATAAGCACTTCCAGTGAAATTCGCCCACCTAATACCCATAAGCGTGGAAAAGAACCAACCGACACTCAATCTACAAAATATGACATTAACTTTGTAGTAGTTAATTGCCGTAGCGTTAAAAACAAGCGCGCTGAAATCGAGCATATATTTCAGGACGCAGACGTGGTCATAGGAACGGAGAGCTGGCTTACAGAGGATATAAGTGACAGCGAAGTTTTTCCTCCAGGATATAAAATCTACAGATGCGATCGAAGCGATAGGACAGGAGGCGGAGTTTTTATAGCAGTTAAATCACATTTACACAGCACCGCCCATGAAATAACTGATAATGAAATAGAAAGCGTATGGTGTACAATTAAACAACGAAACAAAAGGAGTATACATGTTTGCTCTTTTTATAGACCTCCAAACTCCGAAGCTGATATTATTTACCAATTAGAAAATCAAATATCCGCATTTACTTTGAGAGACAGTAAAAGTGTAATCATTATTGGGGGAGATTTTAATCTGCCATCTATAAATTGGGATTCTTACACTGTAAAGCCAAATTCAAGGAATAGGGAAATCAGCGAGATCTTACTCAACACACTTGCTAATCACTCACTCGCCCAAGTAGTTGACAAGCCTACGAGAGGAAATAAAATATTAGACCTTTTTGCAGTAAGCCATCCTAGGTTGATAAAACAACTCGATATTATTGATGGCATAAGTGATCACAGAGTAATTTTTGCAGCCTTAAAACTTGAAGTAGAGTCAGCTGTAAAACCGAAACGCAATATTTATTTATTTGACAAATGCAACTTCATAAAATTTGGCGAGATGCTTAATGATTCGTACACTGACTTCGTAGCTAAAACAGAGGACAAAAGCACTGATGCATCATGGAAATATTTCTTAGAAATTCTACGCCAGGGAATCAACGAATATATTCCGCGAAAATTGAAATGTGATAGTAAAGAACCTCGCTGGTATAACAATGATGTTAGGAGGGACCTTAAGAGACAGAGAAAACTGTACAACTTATTCAAAAAGTCCATTACGTTAGGTGACAAATCGAAGGAACTTGAAGCAAAAGAAAGTTACGCTGCACAACGCTCAAAAACCAAGAAATCAATGCGTACTGCATTGCGAAATTTCAAGAAAAAAGTACTTGGTGAATTACTCGAAGAAAATCCGAAATCTTTTTGGTCATATGCGAGAGAGCTTCAGGGAAAATCTTCAACCGTAGATTCGTTATTTGATAAAGATGGCAAACTTGTCACCGATAATATTGACAAAGCTAACACGTTAAATTCCCACTTCGAAAGTGTATACACTACAGACGATACTCCATGTTATTTCGACATTTCATTCACTGAGGAACCGATGAAAGAAATCACTATTCAATGTGATGGGATAACTAAACAGCTACAGTCGATCAAAAATAGTAAATCTCCGGGTCCGGAGGGAATACCCGCGCGTGTCCTCAAGGAATTAGCGCCACAGATCGCACCGTTCTTAGACATAATATTCAAGAAGTCATTGTCTGAAGGAAAGATACCAATAGACTGGAAAATTGCAAACGTTACACCGATATTCAAAAAGGGAAACAGACATGACCCAGGGAACTATCGACCAATTTCATTAACGTCTATTATAGGCAAGATACTCGAACATATCGTCGTTAGCAATATCATGACGTTCCTGGACAGTCGTAACTTCCTTCATGGCTGTCAGCACGGCTTTCGGAAAGGTAGATCATGTGAAACACAGCTCGCGCTCTTTCTTCATGACGTTCTCAAATCTGGTGAATCGAAAACACAAGTGGACGCATTATTCCTAGATTTTAAGAAAGCTTTCGACACGGTACCTCACAACAAACTTTTATACAAATTACAGTCATGCGGCCTAAACGAAACAGTAGTAAACTGGATACGCGACTTTCTGAGTGATCGTAAGCAAAAAGTAGTTCTTGACGGAATTAGCTCTGATGCAGTTAAAGTGACATCAGGTGTCCCACAAGGAAGCGTAATCGGCCCCCTTTTGTTCATTATATACATAAATGATCTATGCTCTCGAATTAGCAGTAAAATACGTTTATTTGCTGACGACGCTGTCATCTATCGCGAAATTAATGATCACTCTGACTTTGAAATTCTATCATCGGATTTAAACAACGTTCATGTGTGGAGCCAAGAGTGGGGACTCGAACTTAATCTGAGCAAATGTGCGGCGGTACATTTCTTGCGGAGGTCGTCCAACTATCCCCGTGTATATGCTGTGGATGGCGTTAAGATAAAGGCGACAGATGAAGTTAAGTATCTGGGAGTTACGATAACCTCAAACCTATCGTGGGGAACACATATAAGAAATATTTGTGGCAGAGCTCTGAAGAAGCTAGGATTCGTCAAGCGTATTGTGGGAAGATTCTCTGATGAAAAAGTAAAAGAGAGGTGCTATTTCGCACTCGTCCGGCCACACCTTGAATATGCAGCAAGCATATGGGATCCGGTGCAGAAAGAATTAATTCGGGAACTTAATAAAATACAAAGGAAAGCTGCGCGATTCGTCAAAAACTGCTACGGGCGTACAGACAGCGTTACGCAGATGTTAAACGAATTAGGCTGGGAGCCGCTAGAGACTCGGAGGCTACGCGCTAGGCTTAGATTACTTGAGCAATTGAGAATAGATATCTTTCAGAGCGACACGGAGAACATCATATTAGAACCCCACTATATTTCCAGGTCCGACAGAAACGATAAATTAAGAGAGATATTTTGCCGAACGGATAGGTATGGGAATTCGTTTTTCCCCCGAACAATAAGGGACTTTAATAAATGCAAGGCGTAATTTCATAGAGCGTTTACTTTTTATATGTAAACGGCTGGTGTCCTAACACCCCCCGCCACACGCCTATTGAGGCGGCTTGCGGGGTAGTATGTAGATGTAGATGTAGATGTAGATCATCTAAATGAATGTGTCACCTCCTGGACCATTCTTATTGTGCTCCACGAGATTTGATACCTTCCACTAGCTTCGCTCTTACTTCATCGCTAAGACCGGAATCGAATACTGAGAAACCCACCAGCTCCTCACTCAGGTACCGAAGGTTTCCCATGAATTTATTCTGAGCAACTTTGGTGACAGTAATATTAGTGCTCTCATATTCAATGAGCTTCTTTAAAAAAAGTAAGTCATTTCTAGGTGCTGATGTGGCTAACGGGGAAACAAACCAGGCATGGATATAAACTTTTAGAATAAATATACAAACATCAAATTGCCCCTTGGAGTCAACATCGGGAATTAGCACTTGCTCACGAAAAATTCAAATTTTAAGTGCGTAAATTGCTTTGCACACCCACCTCGCACAATGCCTTTGGTATGTTCACCCCAAATAAATATAGTTGAGAGTTCTAAAAGCACAAAGTAATCATCTCTACGATGGCCGATCTGATAAAGGCAAATTGGGATATTAGCTATGTAATATTTTAATAACTAATTCCAATGAACAAAAAAATTGTAGCCACGTACATTGATTTGCTCCTGTGCGAAGTTAATTATTGAGAGTTTCGTCTCCGTTTTAAAACTTTCTCCGGCATCTGGGTGACTATCAATGGCCTCATAAGTACTTGTATCAATAGATGACCACTGACGCTGAAATTTTTTTAATAGCAAAGTTTCTAGCCCAGCTGAAGGTCCCATTATTTGGTGATAAACTCCCTCCAAAACGATTTCAAAGATATGGTGTCGGAAAGGCAACCATAGCAATTATTTTTTTAATAAGTGCTCAACCTGCACTGCGGCGCCATTCTTAAACCCTTGAAAAGAATACAACATTGGTATTTCTTATCAGTTGCATCATCATAACTGAAAACATCAGGAAAATGAAAATAAAGTAACCCGTGTTAGCGCTGGTTGTATCAAATGCAATTGCTTTAACATTATTGGAAATGTTCCATTGTATCACCATATTAAAAACTGCCTCTGCAATGTCTTTTCCGCTTCCATTTGGAAGCTCTGGGGCTGCAAGCATTTGCTTGGTTCTGACACCTGAAACAACTATTGCCAATCTCTCTTTCGTGTCATTACTACCAAGAAATGGTAGCATTTTACCATCCCAATGCAAAGTCAGTATAGGGTCCGGGGAAAATGACTCTCACCTTCTCCGCTGAACTAGACCTGTGCTTATCCCGTTGTCTCCGAATAGTACTTTCATTTATGCTTGTTTGGGATATATCTCCTCCAAATGCGTCGCAAAAATGCTCCTGCAAAGGTGTCGTCGTGGGCCGCTTACAGGGGGGGTCTACGGACAGGTGAACTCGTCCGCGCCGGCGGCGCGGGCGGGGCGCATAGCGGCGCCCCCTAATTAGCTTTTCGAACTCGCTTTGCCCTCCTGAATCTCCTAAAGGGCTAAAGATAGGTAAAAAATAATGAAATTTTAGGCCACTAGGATCGTAAAATCATAGATTTACTCTAAAAGCAGTTATTATGATGCGAAATTTCCATTTTTTGAGTGGGGTATTTCAGACCCCATGCTGCATGTGTTAACGATATCGCAACTCAACAAAAATTTCACGTATGAGGTCTTTCATCAAAATAAATGTTTTAACGGGTGAAACTTTAAGCTTTTCCGATTTTCGAAAAAAAAGCCTCACCCTAATCACCACTCCGTGTTCAAATACTGCTGGTGACTCGGTGACTGAATGAAAACAGGAGTTTTCATCGTGGCAGGCCGTTACCCGTCACTCTGTTACAACTGGATAGGAAATAGTGTTTTCCGTCTCATTTCAATGAATTGATGTAGGTGTTAGTACTAGTTGCCAGTGCAGGGTGCCTTAAAAAGCCAATTTATATAGAGAACCATGTGTTGACAATGTTTGTCCCTCCATTTTCTATATCAATTTTTTTCTATCCAACTTCTGTGTATTAGGGAAAAATGTTAATTTTGGACTTTCTTAAAAGATTCCTGGGATATAGCATGTTTGTTTCTGATTTTTCAATCACATCTTTTCTCTCTTGAGCGAGAAACTTATTTTGGACGCATCTCATCGCCTTTCCTGGATTAAGGCCGGGGTGAAAGACGAGATGGGAAGGGACCGTTTCTAATTTCCGTTCTTTTCCTTCTTTTTTACTCCCTTCGTCCTCTTATTAATATCTCCACTCCTTTATCTTTTTCTCTCATTTTTTTGTCTTCCTACCGTCAGCAACTCTTAATCATTCTCCTCTGCCCTCCCGCATGATTTTTTCTTTGCTCCATCCCACCGATGACTCCTTCCTGCCAATCAATCTATCCATTTTTCTCTTTAAGCCTTTGATTCCCGCATACTTTCGTCAGAAAAAGAGAAAACTTCCTTTTATCTCTTTCATTAGAGGAGATAATAAAGTTATACATGATTTGGTTATAGGTTCATTACATTATTAGTTTATTTTTAACAAATAAAAACATGTCGTATGCTGCTAGCTGAATACATAGGCGTCCGTAATGAGGATATTAAACCGGCATTTGCAAAAAAGGATTTTTTTGGAATCAGTATAGGAAGGAATATAATGATTGAAATAAATTTTTAAAAATATTAAAACACTGTAGCATATTATTATTTGTTAAAATTATTATTTAAATCGTCTGTGTTAGAGTCATCACGGTGCTGATCGGAACATGGGATAACGTTGTTACAACTACCTATTCATTTGGATTAACTTTGATGACAGTCATTCTACATGGATTTAGTTTTTATACATTGCCTTTGATTTTTCCATATGATATTTTGAACATCGACGCAGAAATTAAGGATTTTTATGCTATCAACGTTACAATTAATAATTCATAATAGGCTTGTTAAATTACGTGAACGCTTGTTAAATTACGTCAACCTTTTATGGATAATTTAATTTTACGATTTAAGTAGTGTAGCGAATGATTTTACGGGAATTACGGTTCATCCATTCATAGAGCCATAGGCACGACGTGATTAGACTTGTCTCAGACGGAACAGAGGAAGGTAAAATCTCAGATTTGTTTCTAACCAAACCAATGGATGTCAGTATTCACAGAATGCAACCTCATCAACTTATGTACCTACATACAAGACAGAACGGGATCAGTCTTTAGATTTAGCCGGATGGGCAATTTGAAACAAGTTATCCTAAGCAGTTAGTGTAAGATGCTCTATCATCCATAAAAACTATAAATCAGAGTTAGAGCAACTTCAATATGAACTTAATATTATGCGTATAGATTTGATTCGTTCGTGTACGTGAATCAGACCTCATGATGTGTTCCACTTATCAGATTATTCGTGTAATTAAAACGTTGCATAGTTCTGGCGATGTAAGGTATGACTGAAGGATTGGGTGAGCCTTGTGACTTCCCGGGAAACCGTCTCATGGGGCACCAGATAGAGGTTTTGAATTTTATAACTTTTGGATTGAATTTGTTTATTGAATAGATTAAAATTGAATAAATATCATTATAAAAGAATATAATTTTAACGATATCACTATGAGTAATCAGGAAATAATATGAGTGATTGTTAATTATAAGAGCTTATGAGAATTATGGCTATCTTACCTTGGTGAAAATTTTGACCGTTTCAGCTTTTAAGCTGACACTCAATTGCTGAAATTGAAAGCAAATGCGTTGCACCTCCGCTTCGAGTTTCTTTGCCACTTGCTACGGAGTAATTTATGAACTGTTAGAACAGGTGTGGTTTTATTACTTACAATTTTGCCTTGCCGAGTAACTTCAACCCATAGAATTATTCCTCATGGCCAATGTTTTACTCTGAATCTTTTAGATTACTTTGTGAAACTGGTAATTTCTTAAACATGTTGCTCAAATCTAGTATCATGTTTTGACGCAATTATTTTGCTTTCGTTAGCATTAGGAGTAAACGTATTCAAAGTTAGTTCAATATTATGATTTGAAGTTTTTCTGCCTGTATATTACCGTTTCGGGTTGATTAATCTTCCCAATTTAGTGCGAAAATTTTCCAAACATTACAATACATTATAAAATGTCGTGATGCCGACCTAAAAGAACACTGACATTGGTTCTAGGAATAAAAAAGGAGACCTTCCTTTGCATTGAAGAACTTTCTGAACCTTTGGACTCATTAAAATTGGCACGCCCAAATAATTTTGATGTTAAAGTTTTTTCTGGAAGAAACTTTTATCTTATATTTAACTTAATTCTAGTCAATTATCGATCTTTCATTTAATTTTTCAGCCTTGTTTCATGTTTTGGAATTCCTTTTTTCTACTGCTGAACGAATGTTTTCATTATCCACAAGTCGATTAATTTGAACGTGCCTTGATGTTTGTTGTGGTTCATACGCATCTAGACGCGTTTTAATGTCTAAATTGTTTAGCAATTATATCCCATATGAGGGATATTATATTAATGGATCTCTTATTGGCAATGTATTTCAACATTTTTTTGTAGAGTTACCTATGCCAATGGTCATTCGACTATTGTGATAAGGTGACGAAATATGTGGCGAGATAAATTAAAATGAGAATCTGAGGTTTAACGTTAAAAAATGTCTCGTTTTCTAATCAAAACGGATAGCCCGTCCTCTTATACTCCTTTATTTCTCATGGATGAGGGAATTTTAATTGGATGACACTGTTGTCAGAAAATAGACAGCTAATAGACAGGATACGAGTCATTGCTTTCCTGACGCTCCTGCATCGTAATCCTTAGCTTAAGGACGCCATCGCATTCCCTTAGTGCCTCATTAATCTCAACCTTCCTTCGTCACTGTCGAAAGTTGTTTTGTAAATAGTCGGACTTAGCTTAATCACCTTGCTGAACCCCTCAGTTTTTTTCCCTTAATACCTTTAAGTCATTAGAAGAGCTCCACATCGGCATTAAGACTATTAAAAGGCCTGTGTACTTCCATTACTCCCTCTTCCTTATAGGAGTCGATCATCTTGGATGAACTTTGCGTTATACCTAGAGTGCGAAGCTGTTAATGAAGTTTCTTAACTTTTTTCGTTGTTTCACTTCTTATTCAAAATATATAATGATCATCCACCTTGAATAGCACATCTGTCATACTTCTCACTTCTAGGGATAGCCAAAGTATCTATAATTTTCACGGTGAAAATATTTCTATCCTGTTTTTTTGCATACAGTGCTTAAGGATGTGTTCAAATATATCTTTCGTCTTTAATATATTTTACGACATTTGGGGAAAATATAACTGAATATAGAATATTGTTTTAAATTTGGATAATGCTTTAGTTCTATATTTGGAATTTTTTGGTGCTCCAAATTCATCATAAATGCTAATGCATTTCATGCTAGTGCTTTTATCTTAGGTGTCGTGCAGAGGCCTCCGCCTTTGTTTGTGTAATTTAGTATCAGTTTCTGTATTTGTAGAAATTTCCAGTTCAAAATTTATTTTGAAATGGAGCAGATATTGTGTTAGGGCTATAATTGGCCGTTATCGCTGTATTATAATTCGAAGAACACATTTCATATTTATTTTCCTCTTGAAAATTCGTTAACAGTCAAGGAAAAAATACGCATGTAAAATAAAATTTGCATTACTTCCATCTTTTCAACCTTAAAATGTGATTTATGTCCTCACATTTTAAACTTGCGGGTAGGACTGTCATAGATTTTTACAATTCCTTAAATAAAAGTTTACAAGCTAGTTATACATTTCTAATGCAACGATTACTAATATTTCGGAGTCATGAGCCACGATGCTCATAAAATATCGTAACTCTGCAAGAGAGATACGACGTCTAATGCTTATATAAGAGTGTTTGAAGATACAAATGAAGCTATTTAGCGATAGCTATCTATAAACCAGATGGTCTGGCAACATTTTTCCGCGGAAGGATTACCACGAACGAGGACGGCGCCAAAGCAGATAATCAGCACTCCCTACTTTCCTTTCATTCTCAGTATAATTTACAGCAACTAGAAGATTATGCAAATAGCCGGTATTATTGGGGAAAGGAAATCCAGCAAATCAAATGATCCATTTGTGATTTGGATCTCGTCTTCATTTCTCGCCTTACTTACTAGTTATGTGGTCACCGCCCTAAGTCAAAATTGCTTTGCTAATTTCAGTTACAAGAAGAAAGACAAACAATTGGAATACTGCATATTTTCCTGGTTTATACCTTTTTTATGGACTCAAAGAGCATTTATTAATAAGTAAATTATTGCAAGAATAGGAAAGAGATATTCCAAATATTACTATAACAAACCAATCTTGAGTCGTTTCATGTTCGCAGTTACAATCACTGTATCAGAGGATCATATAAGAAGTAGAGCAATGTTTAATTCGTATTCAATAGCACTAGAGACCCTGCGCTTAGAAGACTGAAAATAATAACTACACCCAAGTTAATTTTATGTGGAACAGGATAGAAACGTCAGGCAGAGAGAAGTGGATGAGTCCATGACGCTTGATCGTTGGAGGGAGGATGATGCGATGCATACGACTGTAAGTAGATTGAAGGTGGAAAGACTTCTGTACAACATTGAGCTGGTGGATAAATGAGTGGACCAGCTTCCAGTTATTCGAATTAATATTCCCTCGATCGGTATAGCGTCATGACTCTCCCTTTCTTCCAAACAGAAGGGAATATCAGAGCTATAGGATATCTGGAGAAAAAGAAGAAATTAAAACCCTACTGTTGGGACGCAGAAATAGAAGAGGATATAGGAGATAAACGGCAAAAATACATTAAGTTCCTCAATACAAAGACTGACTTAGGCCAAATGTCATATAAGGAAGTTCACGTTAAAGTTCGAAGGAAAGTAAAAAGAAAAAAATGAAAATTGGAAATAGAAATGTAATCACCTCGATGGTTACCCAATAGGTGATCCAATAAGCTCAGAAAGTTGGCTGTATATCAAAACTCTCAGTCAGGGTAAATATTACGGCCTAATAAAATCAATTAAAACAGAAAACTGTAAAAAAGGAGACTACGAATCAACTAATTCACTTTTGTGGTTAAACATGATATTTGCAATTAAGTATATTATCCATGCGTGGTTCAAACAAACGAGCTTCAGAAAAGACGCCTAAGTGCCGTATACCTAGTTATGTTTTCAATCCATATTTGGTTACTGAAACATTTGCATGCTTTGCACAAAAAAAATTACCAAACATAAGTTTTACTCATGAATTTGAATTCGCATTCAGAGTGCATTTAAGGTAGTTTGAGTTAAAAATCACTTCACCTAGAATTTGATGAATTTAGCCTCATTTTACAGAAAAAACTCATCTTTCGAATGATATCAAAATATCAACCCCTTGCCGAACTACTTTTCGAGCAATTTGCCTAAAAATATAAGTTGTTTTACATGGGATAGATTATGGCTGTGCGCTCCAGAGAGAGAATATTAAACAAATTAGGAACTTCTAGCTCCTAGATTTCGTCAAAAAACTAACGGTGTGTAGATTGAATGTTTTCTCAACTATTTATAAAACATAATCTATTACTCCTTACAGTAACTTTTGCAGAATCGCAAAAAAACCTGCTGTTTTGAAGGATTTTCAGCCGTACGGTAAAAAATGAGTCAAGTTAGAGACTTATGTAGCTTTTTTTATTTAATTACTGAGAATTTTGGTCATATATAACTATATTATTGCGCCATTAATATTGCAATATTTATTTCATTCTTCTTACAGACGCTGAAAATAAAAATAAAAATTTGAATATGGTTTCCATTATGACTAGAGAGGGGAGCGTGGTGGCCTAGTGGGTAGAGCTCTTGGCTACTGATCGAAGGGTCCCGGTTTCAAAGCCAGGTGAAGCCTTTGGACGCTCCTGAAAAAATATTTGGAGTGCAAGGTGACCCAGGGAAAGGAACTGGCCCCCCTACCCTGAAAGTGTGAAATTCACACGCCTGTGGCTTAGTCTGGGGAGAGCTCTTCCCTCAACTATCCAAACCAACCTTCGGGTTGAATCACTGAGTGAGTGATGACTAGGGATCTATCTCGCTCAAAACACCTTAAAAAACTTATTGACTCATAAGTGAAGGTTTCTCGAGTTTCACACCGGGTAAGATTATTTAAATGGATCAACGTTTCGATGGTTGACTCAGCCATCGTCATCAGGATAAGTTGTGCGAGGATGCTGGCGGTTATATGTAGCCGCAGATGCCCCATTGTTGTGGGAGCCGTTACGAGTTCTTTGAATTTCGTCAATTACTGGCCGCCAAGTCCGACTTAAATTGAAGCCGTTGTCTTTATTGATGTTATTTTGCTACATATGTACCAATATCGCTTCTTTCTATATTCTTTCCCAATATTTGGACGCCCGGGAAAGTAGTGTGGAATTTAGGAAATTGACACGATGTCCATGGTTAAGGCTATGCTCTGCCAATGCGGACTTTTCCGGTTGGAAAAGCCTAATACTTCTTTCATGCTCTTTTATTCTTTTCTTGATGGTCCTTCCTGTCTCGCCAATATACGCCCTACCACACTCGCATGGTATCTTACGTCCGTTTACCAAAGGCCAATAAACACATCAAATCATATCCCCAGTTAACATTGAACATAGACGCAGGTTTCGTTTAATCCTCTTCAAACGTAGCGTTAATTAATGACTTAGTCAGTACAATGATGAAAAATTTTATTCTTTTTAACTGGAATACCATTATGTTCATTATTTGGATGGCTCCTGCGCCCGTGTATTAAGGAAGTGGTCCCCCTTGGTACTGTAATGGTTGTCAAACTTTCCCTGTCTCTGAATCTGTAATCATACACAAAGTCTTTAAAGCTTTTTAAATCTTAAAAAACTAAACCACTTATCGTAATTATTCTCATCATAACTTAATAGCATTTTACCTTCTTCACGGAGATAGTAGACTTTGTCTAGTAATATACATTAGCGACACAAATGGCAGTAAACTTGCAGCTTGGAGTGCAGTGGCGCCGTGTGGTGGTTAGCTTACTTCAAAAATTGCTAAAGAAACTATTCTTTAGAAGTCTAGTCCTACTCGTGGTTACATCAAGTTGTGTTCACATGGCAAATGCATACCAAAGCTTTCTGAAGATGAATCTGTACCGTATCCATATATTTGAAGTATTTTATCATCGGTATGGTAGCACAGGGTTGTCATTATATCGCAATTCTCTATCGATGCGAGAGTGTGAAAGTGGATATTGGGTTGCTATTCATTTCAGAAACAACCGTAAGAATAACTTTTCCTACCAAGAAAGAATGAATATACATAATAAAAATGTAGCCAGTGTGTGTTGCAGGAAACCAAGAACCAATAGACAGGAAACGAAACAGTCCTGAAGCTTTGAATCTGTGCTGAAGTGATAGTAGCTACTGGGAAAATGATCCAGAACTCTACATGCTTTTTCTGAAAGCTGAAGCCTTGAGGAAGCCAAATCCCCCAAGGCTAAAGGTTTTGTTCTGAGCAGAAATATTTGTGTCAGAATTAGAATATATTATATTCTAAAGTTAAGCAGTAAACATTTGGCAGATAAGCGAAATAAAAATGCAAAAATCTCTTGAAAGTGGACCATTTCTTTTAACCATTTTAGATTACCTGTGAGGTATTTTTCGATAGAAATATTACTCGCCCTTGGAAACTCTCACTCTTGTCCCACACATATTGTAAATAATGGGAAACGAGTTTAGTTTAGATAGTAGAGAACGCGTTTCGGTTGACTAAGAACTCTTATTGTTGTATCCACATATGTGCACTGCACGTAGTGTTTTCTAAATACCTTCACCCATCATAGTATTTATGGAAAATCGACTTTTTAAATAAACCTATAAACCCTCCTCATACCCTTTAATATTCCTCTGAAATAGCCGTGTTACTTATCTGGCTAATGCCAGATGGTGCATTATGTCTACGTTTACATTTTAGATGCGGTCATCTCTTCGGGAGTAAACATTCTATCAATTGTAATTCCTTCGCTAATTTATTATTTATTCCTTCGCTTATTGGCCGCCAAAAACTCTTTTGCGACATCCAATACTCTGCTTTCTTATTTTCATCTCTAATTCCGTCGTTACGTTCCTGTTTACGGTTTAATGTTCTAAAAAGTGTTTGGATCATTTGATGAGGAAAAATGTTTTCATTCCATTCATATCTACGTAATAGAGCCCAAGATTAATTGTGAAACCTCAGCAAAAGGGTTTTCACTCTTTTCACAGACCGCATTGTAATGTAGATGAATTTACACATACCCATTACACATTGAGATCCACATTTCTGATTCGATTTTTTCTTCTTTGTCTTTTCTGTAAACTCATGTCCGCATAAACTTTTCCTGTTCACCCAATTCAATGTATTGGAAGAATTCTTTCATTACTGCCTACTGTGAATGCTGCAATGTGAGCCGTCTGTTTCAGCTTCGCTTGATTTTCAGTATCAATGACCCAGATAGTTTTATTTAGATAAATGTTATTACAATCCTTGTTTTATTAAATGTTTCTCCTTTTTAATATATAATCATTATTAATTGAGTTTTTTGTGCAATACATAGGTTTTCCATATCTTATCTTGTATTTATATATTTTTTCGAGATTCCAATTGAAGAGTTCGCAGGGCATTCGAATAAGATACAAAATTAAGGAGGAATTATAGTGTAGCAAGATATTGGAAGAGAAGAAAGAGACATTGCTAAACAGAGCAGAAAATTATGGTAGGTCTAGGTAATTTAAGATTTCTAGCAGAGATCCAAAAACCCACCAAGAAACATTAATTTCCATAGCCCTCGGGAACCTACTTTCTAAGTGCTTGTATCCTGTGGAATGGCACAGTACCTACCGCAGAGCGCAATAGTCGTAGAATACTATATTTAAGCTCCAATTAGTGAACATATTTCATGTATGCTCATCAAATAAGTAACATCAAATTAATTATAACTATGAATGTAAAACTAAATGATTTCGTTGAAATAATGATATTTTAACGTTAGTAATGTTATGGTCTCAGCATTACCTACAGGTTGAAAGTGGTGAAAGTATTTTTGAGGGAACCTGCTAATACTATCAGTGAGTATTTATACATTTGCTTTTATCTGGCTTTTAGCCCTTGACTGAATGAGTGTTATAAATGAGTAGTGTTGTGACTCCATTTTTTTTAATTTTCTTCGATGTTGCGTACATTTTAATATCCTTTTCCGGGAAAGTAATCGAGGTTAAAGCAAAGTCATTCAGAATATCTAGTCCTGAAACTATTTATACGAACGTCCTTCTAAATATCCAGGGAGGAAATGGTGGCCATAATTTTTATGCGAACTATGGTCCCCATAACAAATTATGTGCCCATAAAATGTGAATAAAAGATGAAAAAGAATATTGGATATTAAATAATAAATATTTTATTCACTTATATTGTTCTCCATACTCCATTTTTATGAAAAATTTAAACATGAATATGTCATTATAAATCATGATACTAGCTATATGTAGATTACTTGATAATTTATTTGTACCAGGACATCATCCCTTTAAGTACAACAAGCACTACAATAAACAGAGTGATGTCAACGTTCCAATCGTTAATAGCTATGAGAATGTACTGTATTATCATCAAAACATTTTTAGCATTAATACAATATTTAAACAACAATATCTGTAATAAATCGCAAAAAACATACAAACGGATTTATAAGATTTAGGTAATACATGTACCCAACCCAATTTGAATCTCTGCATTTACCTTAGCGATCGCTTCTACTAGATTTATAGGAGAACAATTGTAACATATATTTGAAGGTCATCTGCGTTCATCATATATTTACATTATTTTAAACATACAGGAAAATCAAGGGCGTAGATTATAAATAATAGAAGTCCAAGAACAGACCCTGAGGGAATACCAAATCAACGGGTTTCCACTGGAAGATATTGCCGAGTGAATCTTTAACCGCTTGGTAGCGTTCATCAAGATACCTGGCATACCAGTTCAATACTGAAGAAGAAAAATTTAGTTATATAATTTTGCGCAGCAGCTGTGAGTGGTTAACTCTGATGATAGCTTTACTTAAGTCAAACAGTACTAGGATATTCAGCATTGGTTATCCATAGCTTGGCGAATATCATTTGTGATTTTCAAAAGAGCAGTCTTTGTAGAAAAGCCCTTGCGGAATCTTGATTGAATACTGCCAAGTTTACCATTTGAAGCAGATATTCTGTTGTTTGACTGTGGACTATACGCTCAAGGACTTTGGATATTCCACATAGAATAGAAATTGGACGAAATTCGGAAGGGGAAGTAGGATTTTTAACCTTCTTACTCGGTCGAACTAATGATTGTTTCCCGAGTGTTGAGTATACAGACTTGAATAGCGAGTAGTCAAAGATGTGAAGAATAACTGAGGAGGTGACTACTAGAGAATTTTTTACAATATCAAGGTGAATTTTATCAGTTCCTATTGAATTTGATTTGCAATAAGGTAATACATTCTTTAGGTCATGGAGGTAATATATTGGAAATATAGTTTTGTATCATCATATGGTACAAGTTGGTCTCCAGATGAAGGAGGTGAGAGGGGTTCCGAAGGTTTTAAAGAGAGAACGGAACAAAAGTAATCATTTAGTTCATTAAGGGATAAATTTATCAGTAGGGCATTCTTTTTGCTGGAAATTAAACCCAGGTGCCTTAGTTCACGCCATTTTGTGGCAGGCTTAGTGGGACAGGAGAAAAAAGAGGTAAAGTGTTGTCGTTTGGGTTGGTTTACCAATGATTTGCCCTCATTCCTAATTTAAATCATTTTTTATAGACTGGGTATCCTATGTAGGCCAAACCTCTGGCAGAGCGACTTTATGCTCAGTTAACCCGATTTTTGCATGAAATGCAAGCCACCTCAAGCAAACAAGAGGTAAACAACAGAAGGGTTGGTGATAGTGAACGGACGTTGATGTGGACTTCTTGAAGGAAACGCACTGTTAGCGTTTTCCTTCTTCATCGCCTGTGTACAATAATTCCCAAAATATCACAAGTTTTGATAATTTTTTCTCTTACGATACACGGTAAAATCCTTACTCATTATTTAACATAATTCAACTACCATATCCCCTAACCTTCTCGTACTTCCCTGAGGAATCTGCTGCTTCAAAACCCTACTTGACTTGGATTGCCAATCATGCCGTGGAATTTCAAAAATTTCGGCCTTGCCAGTTTCCCAGATGAACTCGATTGTACGAGAACTAGAAGGAAGAGGTTAAAAAATTTTGGAAAATTTTTTGTTACTCCCGGGCAGTCTGTCGAGAGATCTCTACGGCAATGCGATTAATGCCAGCGTCCCGAGAGAGGAAATCCAGGTCAACGACAAAAAGTCTTGAAGCCCAGGAATCCTTGGGTCGGGAATTGGAGAGGAAAAAATGGCTTTCACGATAAGTTGAGACAAGTATTATTATTATTATTATATTATATTGACAATGTTACAAGTGGACAATTGGCCCGGTGGTAACATAGATAAACAAGGTACGAACAATATACATCATCGCCCTGGTTAACAATACCTTACAATTAAATGATAAAAACATCCTTTTTCGACCTATTCTTAAATATATTTACATTTTTTGGGAAGGGTTCGAGAACCCTTGCTGGTAGATCGTTCCAGTCAAGTATTGTTCTATTTAGGTATGAAAACTTCTTAACATTAGTCCTTTGTGATCGGCACTTTATCTTAAATTGGTGATCATTCTTTCCAACAAAGTTTGGCTTTAATATTTCCTTCCCTAGGTCGTCCCATGCTCTTTCCCCGGTAACTATTCTGTACATCCCACATAGCCTGCTCCTTTTCCTCCTTTGCTTTAAGCTATCCCATCCTAGTTCGTGGATCATTTTCTCAACACTTTCCGTTTTCTTATATCTTCCTAACACATACCTGGCTGCTTTTCTTTGCACTTTCTCCAATTTAATATCCTGACCTTTTTTGTGTGGATCCCATACAAGAGAAGCGTACTCTAAGATAGGGCGAACCAGTGTTTTATAGGCCATATTCTTTGTAATCTTACGGCTGCCTTTGAGGTTTCTCATTACCCAATGCAGCGTTTTGAACGCCTATTCTTACTACTATATCATTTGGATTTCTTATATTTTAGAGGGAGCTCTACCAGGTTATATATCTTGTTAGTTCTTATATTTCGATTTAGGAGAATTGAATTTAAGTATTGTATTTGGAATAGGTAGGCTCCTATTGACATTAAAGTGTTCCTTTTTTATTATAATGTTAATTCATTACGTTCTCAGTGATATATTTTAATTTTTGCTACCAAATACTCAATTCTTCCCTTAGTTATGTTCATTTATAGATTATCAATGCTTTTCTCACTCCAAGTTTCTTTTTTATCTTCACAGTGAAAAGCATTAATATAAATTCTTAATAAAATTTTGCTTTCATCAATTGTGTGAGTACTTTTACTGCACACGTTATTAGCATTTTCTCTTCGTTTTAATATTTTAAACAATTTTGCTGTAAACATTTCTGAAATAATACTATAATCACAGATGTTTACTAAAACATTACAAATTTATTAATAGAATAAGTTGTTCAGAATAAAGAATAAATTTTATCATAATATTTTTGTTTGAAAACACATGTATAACTTCTACCATTTGTTCCCTTGAAAAAATTAATTAAAAAATTCGGAGGGAGAGTGGATGGGTCCGGACTCCATGGACCTTCACGTGGCTGTGTCACTGCTATCGATAATTCTCATAATATGCACTCTTGCATATATTATTTATGTATTCTTGTTTTATCTTCTGTTCGTAAAAGCATGAAAACAAAAATAAACCCTTGCCCAATTTCTCTATCCAATATCTTGTTATCATCACTTTCACCTTCAAATCTAGGAGCTTGGCCAGAGAGTCCAAAACAATTTTAATTTCCATCGTAGGAAGAAAATTACCACCGGCCTTTGTTTTGGGTTGAAACCGCGGTTTTGTCTCTAAGGTAGCTTGTTTTCGTGATAGACATTACTTGTGAATATGGATTAACGACAGTTGCTAAATTTGCGGAAAGGAACTCTGTTCAACTTTGAAAATAATATAAAAACATTTTCCCTTAAATTATAAATATATAAATATGGATACTTCATGGTGGACATTTCATGTTTTTACGGTTAGTGCACTAATGCCAAAAGGGTATTCATCAGGATTAGAATCCAAACTGATATTCTTATTGAAGATAATTCACATTATTGGTTTGTGACACAACACATTTTGCCACCGGCAATATCAAGCGATTTGCATTGGTTTGAAATGTAAATACTCTGAGCAACTTAACTATCGTATGAGATGTCCTTGTTGGCGATTAAAGAAAGCGATGGAAGAACAGTTAAAGAAAAAAGTAATGGGACTAATAATATTATAGGACATACGTGGTTTTCGTGTATCTATTGCCTGCGGATGGTAAGAATTAGGGAAGATGTTTTTGCGACTGCTTGTATTGAAACGAATGAGACCTTCCATCATTTAATTTATTCTATTAAAATACTGATTTCATTTGTATTATATCTTGAGTATTGAAAATCGTAAGAAAGTTGCTAAATTGACGATTTAATAACGAATATATAAATTATTCTCACTTTTATAAATTCAAGGAGCCGACTTTCTTCTCAGTCGAACTGATCTGATGTAGTATACCTTTGTATAATACAGTAATTTGTAATTAATTCAAAAGATAAGATAAATTGGTTCCTTCTTTTGTCTATTTTGTTTTGCTAAAATGAGTTTTGAATGTAAGAAATATTTTTTCCGATTATTTCTAGATTTTTCTCCACTTATCCGACGTACATACGTTTTAGCTAAACCAGTATAAAAAGATTGAGTATGCGTGGGATTTAGTGTGCAAAACCAGATAAATGAGTATTTTTCTATTTGTATCTGAAAATTAAAAAAAAATCACTTTCTTATTCCCAGGGTACAATAGAATCGAAAATCTTATGTATTGTCAGTTAATAACTGTTGCGGAGGTAAAGGGTAACGGGGAAGAATGGCATATAAGCGGTGAATGAGGGAGAGAGATTTGAAAAAATAGGTTGAAGGAAAGTTTACGGGGCTGAAGGCATAGCTGAGGAATAGGATCTGTGGAAAGGTAAGTGTGCCCAGGGATGAGGGATAAGAGAAGAAGGTTGGCCTTCCAATCTCTTTGAATTACTTACTTCTGAACTAGATTGTAAGAATCTCTCGCTTCGAAGAAGTGTTGAAGGTGGTAAACGTTAAAGATTTCATCGGTATAACGTTAATCCTACCATATTTGATAACGATCGTACCTCTTATAATATCAGGAAAAAAATTGAGTAATGGTACCGTATTAACGAGGGAGGGGAATTTAAGCCAGGCGTTTAAATGGTAGGCAATAACTCGCCGATTTCCTTGTCTCCGTGGACCCTTGTTTTAGGAATCTGAGGGCACATCGTCTAACGGAGGCCGCAGTTATGGACCTCGGTTAGGCATATACGAAGGACAACAGATGAAAGAAAGCCATTAATTTCCATTAAGTTGGCGCTCCAAGTAAAGCGTTTCATATCCAAAATTAACTCAATGTTATTTAAAAAAAACATCTCGGGAGAGGACATTGGGTAAGTTTTAGAAAGCAACTGATGGGATCAGTGAAGTACATGGAGCACAATGAAATCGCTCAGAAAGTGCGGTAGTATTTTTTTAGACCGGGTTTACACTTATGATGTACTTTTAACAAATTACAAGCGCAGCGCCCGGTATGCTAGAAAGCTAAATACAAGAGGGCTAATTAGTTCAAATGTTGAATGCCACCCGATTTTATTCGGTGAGAATACCCTAAACACAACCTGCGAGAAAATAGAGAAAATGGCATATGAGAGTCTTCTCTGGAGCGGAATGCGAAGTGGGGAGAATGCAGTGGAAGTTATTGCCAAAAACCTTTTCCGCTATGGGGCCCAATTTCCGGAGCTGCCAAGATTGCATGCTACAGAATTTCATAATTTTCAGTTGTGGAAGAAATGAATATTTCGGCGGGAAAAACTACTGTAAAATGAGATGTTATATGCGTGCTCAGAATTGGCTAGAATTTCAGATTCCTGAATAATATATCTCGACTGAACGACAAACCATTGGGCTATTTGAAAGCAAATCCAAACATATATTATATTATCTTTTTTGCTCTCCGACGATTCTGGTGGACCGTATGGGGCATATGGGCCCCTACAATCCCGATAAGCCATTGGCTTGTCATCAGGTTTCTCAGGGGTCGAACCACCAGAACTTGACACCCATACATAGAAATAACGTTTTGTATTTTAATGCACATATTTATTACGTATGATCAGACTGATATCATTCACCATTAATAGCTAAAACTGCTTGTGAGACTTTATGTTGGTTTTCATTACACTCCTGCTCCTATTAAGCTATTAATGAAATAAATACGCTAACAGTCGCACGAAGTAAAGATTATTGAACTGAAATCATTGCAAAAACGCATAAGTGGTTTCATGTTTGGAAAATATTAGGACTTGCAGTGACAAGCCCCTGGTTCCAATATGGTTTAGGCCACCGTAAATAATGAAAGTGGGAAAATCGTCGTTGTACGAGGTCTTAATACGCCTTCATGGAAACTCGGGTACTGAACTCTCTGATCGGTGGCGATTATTACCAAATGCTGGTTTTTAAAGTAATTTTAGGATTAGAATTCGTATTATTCCGCCGGAGCTCTATGTTAAATGCCCAAATATAATCTCATCATAAAGGAATAGTATTCACGAGCACCGCTGAATAGGTTATACAATATAGAAGAGCATTTACTTACCCCCTAAAAATATTGTATTGTTTAGAAAATGTCAAATGTTTTCAGCCACATGGGAATTGCCTCACTCAACGCATTCCCATTGTAGCCATTAATCAATTACCCCTCTTATTGTCATCTTCGAATCCTGTCACTGCATTGACTTAATATTTAAATTCATCTTTCCCCCCTTTACTGATTAGAAGCGCCATTTCCTTTGAGCTTCTTGAGAACATATATCAAACGTTCCGCCTTCGTGTGAAAAACCCTTTTCAGCCGATTGTAAAATGTTCTACCGATAGGGGTTTCTAATAAAATGTTAGAATAGCATTATTTTAATGTAAAATATTAACATTTAATGAACCTTTGGAAGATATCTTATGATATCAACCTGTTATTTGTATTAAAATATTGTTCTCGTTTTCATTAGACAAATGTGAAATTTTCTGTAGATGTACAGAAGTCGTAAAATAAAATGAAATGGTTTTTTTATTTACTATCCTGTTCAAGTTTTCTTGCGCAATAAAGGCATTTAGAGCCATTTAATTTCATTTGAAAATATTTTCTATAACTCCTTTGACAATAATGAAGGATTATTCGTGGAATCCCCTAAATGTCAATCTTTTCATTTTCAGATCTCCAAAGCCGCACTCCTTTGATATATTTTACTGACGAAGACAAATAGTTTACCGTTGGCCATGGGAGCGGCTTTTCTTCGAGCGTCACCTTTGGCGGCGACTTTGGCTGGTGAAGGTCAGAGCTGAACCCTCACAAGATAGATTAATGGAGTTTTCATGGTCTCCAGGCATGAGCAACGAGAAGGTCAGTCATTTATATTCTGGGATTTGTTTTTCAACTTGAATGGTGCGTTGATAAACAAAAGAGAATCTGACATTTTCCCAGATAGTTAATTACCAGTCATTCTGGGTTACAATTTCCCGGAATGATTGTTGCGACAACCTATTACTACAAATGTTTTTTAATGATAATATACTTTAATGATTCTCATTGCTTTTTAGCAAGTTTTTAAAATTATGTGGGGGTTGTATGATTCCTAATTATTCTCTGTTTAAATAGACATCAGTTAATAAATTTACTTTATTTAAAAGTTACTTTCATGGTTGGATTTTCTTAAGCATTGGGAACTGTTATTTTAGTGGTTGTGAAACATGATGCTGTGCGGAATGGCGTATTACAGAAGACCTTTTTCAGTGGAAGAGTCCGCGTTTGACTACGATGGTTCCCTAGGTCTCGTACCATCGGTGCCAGCATCATAATGTTCAACCTGCCGTTTGAGTCATCTTTCGAGTTTGTTATAGCTCTCAGTCCAACTGTGTAGCTGGGCTTCTCCAATGGGTTGAGAACACTATGTGCGTATTCGCAAAACGCTCTGCTTAAAACTTCCCGCCGCCATAAGTAAAATAGAGTCAAGCTGCCATCGTTACCTATCATGCCTTGTCCTATTTCCGTCTCTACTTTTCCGATCCATTTCACGTGAGACTTTCCTTGAAGTCACACTTTGCGCTGGTGACTGCCATAAAGTTTCACTACCGCTATAAATACGTTGTTATTACCACCAGGTTATTCCTCCTATTTAATTTAACTATTCCCTTTGCTTTAGACGCGGTTTATCAGCCCTTTAGAAGCGCTTTTTATTCAAGCAAAACCGAATGAGTTCAGTTCACTCTCTTTTTCATCCAAACTTTATATCACTCTAGTCCGCCTAGCGGAAGGGTCTCCTTATTCCTTATTTCCCGCGTTTCGGCTGGGATGCCATGCCATCTCGACCCTCGACCTAGCAGGACGAGTGAGAGAAACACTTCTCGTGTAGCATTCTGCATTTACCGAGCTTCCTTCGTTCGGTCGAGGTCCACTCAGACCTTTTCGCCTATTCCCTTATCACTTGCTGTTCCTGCTCTCCGTCCCACTTTTTCACATGCCTTCTTTCGTCGGACCTTTCATGTAACACATGCTACATCGGCGTCAATTTTTGTTAGCTCCTCTTCTTTTTCTCATGTTACTACACCCTTAATTGACATCATAAGTCCTTGTTTAGTCATTCATTCCATCACCAGTCAGCTAAGCATAAATCAGTACTCTATCTTATTTATCCTCTTCCCTCAGTATCAGATGTATTTAGTGGCTACATTATAGTGACATCATCTATGATGTCACCATAATGAAGCCACAGTTGAGCTACAGAAGCTACAGCCACTATGATGTCATATATAGTGACATCTATGATGTCACTATAATGATGTCAAAATACAAAAGACTGACATCATTAGTCATCATAAAGTGACATCACGGGGAAATATACCTCTGGAATATAACCTGAAATACATTAAACTACGTTTATTTGTACCATATAATTTCGCAATGATTGGAATCTTCTTAAAAAGCTTCCGGCTTCTGCTGCGTCATATTTGTAGGTCTTATGCTTTTGCTAACATGATGCTGCCTGCATTGGTATCAAAAGCACAAGACCAACAAAAACATGAGAACCCAGAAGTTCTTTCAGAACTAACTCAATTGTTTCTGTAACACAATATATAATAAACTGATTTAAATGTTGGATCGGGTATTTATGGTCGATAGCTCATTTTAATTTGTATTTATTCGTTTCTGCGCCTGTAACATTAATCACCGATTATTAAATCGCCACTAGCGTTTGTAATATAAGTACAGTTCTACGATTTTAAAAATAACAATGCCCTATGTCCAAAATATAATTTATGGCATCAATCCTCACTATTCTCATGTTGGGTTGTCAGTTGAAGCATACTAATTCCCCTTGGAGATCGTTACATGGTCGGCTTCATGTGGCAGGTTGTAGGGGGTGTACTGCACAAAATGGAATAAATTCATTTTAATTATCATAATTTTTACGCTTCCAATTAAGACATAAGTTTGGATTACAAATTATGCTCTTCGTTATTTTACAACTGCAGGTTCCTTATTAAGTATTAAGGCATGACCGAAATCCGCATCGGTGCTGATAACATATTAGCTTGATTAATGTTTCTGGAGAAGAGCTCATAATAATTTATTTCGCCGACGAAAATGAAATTCTGGAAAAATAAGTTTGGAAGAGTGTTAGCTGAAATATTTATAATGGAAATATTATACCCAAATGGATTATTTCGGTTTTCATTGCCAAATTATGGAGGAAGATCTAAATAAAAATGAGTTTTCAGGCAACCGGCTAAAGTTAGAAGTTATATTCTATGCCAACTATGAACTAGGCCATTCTGCTGTCAGAACATTGGATTTATATTTGATTATAATTCGAAAACGGAATCTCAAGTTATCGTTATTCCCAGCGGCTTACTGATTATATCGTTCTAAGCACAGATAGAACGTTTAGGAATTTTATTTTATCCTAAACACTCGATATAAATTGTCTTCTTACACGAGATTTGCATCGCATTGTTCTCTTCAAAAAGATCCATCCTTATGTGAAAGGCATTATATTTTTCAGAGTCAATGGCTATGAAATATCAGCATTACAATTATAGTTCAAAGTTATTTCAGCCAGCATAAGTAAAAATGGAAGCGAAATTATTCTTCATTTTATCCTATAGGAAAATAAAAATAATTAAAGAATGATTTAATTCCGTGTTCACTTTATTAATCCGACGGTTCGGGAAGTTTGTAATTGATTTTGAAAACCACCGGGAAACTTTTTCCATCACCAATTATTTTTCCCGTGCTTGCATAATTTCTAAGAAACGTAGAGCCAAACGAGGTGATTCGTTGCTGAGGATGACTTTTATCGTTCATCCGGCGATGAATACACTCAAGATACTTTATCTGAAATATTTTAACCGTTAACACATAGAATTTTGAATTCTCTCTACGCTATTTGCTTTTGAGCCTTATGGAAGTATTAAATCGCGTATTCGATACAAATAAACCTACAGTGGTCGTGCTAATTATTTTGCAAGAGACATTTTAGATCTTAAAATACCTTGGGTTTATCATTAATTTTATGTTCTCAGATATTATATAAGGAGTATTCTCTCCAAAGTGCGTAATGGTGGAATGCCTAAAATTATAAGCATAGTACATTTTAACCATAGTTCCTCCTGTACGGCATTATTCTCTGAAAAGACCAATGTGAAAATTTTTCTTTATGGTCAATTAAAATTAGATTTTGCATAAACTAGATCTCTGTTTGAGAAAAAGTGGATATCATATGTGTTATCAAATGATCTAAAATATTCTATTCAATGAATGGTTTCATTTTTTCTCGGAATATCGTTTGAAGAAGCATTTCTTGAGTGTAGAACCGGTTTGGGGGCTCCGTTTCTGCCGACTCTTTAAAGAATGACTTGCTCTTCATCCTAAGGGCTTCTGAGTCCTGAAGCCTTGAGGTGAGTCGTTTCTTGAAGTGGTGGCGGTGGCGGAGGTGGAGCTCCCGACTTGGTGTTGTAACCGAAAATCATTACTTAGTGTGTGAAAATGTTTTGCAACCAATTTAGCATATGTAGAAACTTATTATCCAATGGAATCAGTTAAATGATGAATTCAAAAGGGAATATATTTTCTCTCCTCCAAAAGAAACCTTCAACACTCGCTCACGTTACTGCCTGAAAACGTTCCCCGAGGGAAACGACAATGTTTAACATTGGCGATAGTAAATTTTTTTTTACATGTCGCTCATTTCACATCCTATGCCTTAAGACATAAGTTACGCATCACGCATGCATAAAAAATGAATTCAATATTTCATTCTGATTTGAGTCTCGGCTGGCTATAACTATTTGAATTTAATTTTAGCACGTGGTGCTTTAGCGTCCACAACCGCTTTCTACGCAGTTCCTGGTGAATAAAATGACTTCTTACCTCTCCTCCGTAGTTTTCTGACATTCACTACCCTAAGGCTGGCATCAACGTGCTATAATGTGCCCATTATATGTAAATAATTCATAGTATTGAGTCCGGCGTCCATCTTATGTATGTAAACCTTGTAACTTATTGATTGCGATTACGATAAGAGGCATAAACATGCCTACTTGAAAAATGTCAGCGCCTGAAATATAGTGTTGAGAGTTGAAAATCTCGGGGATAGAGCAGTTCATAAGATTACCTGTAAGATAGGAAGTGTGTGGCAGAGAGACCTGCGGGGCTTATAAAATTGCCAAAAATCTTTCCTGTCCGCCTTACCTCTTTAACGTTTCCTCCTGGCCTTTTGGGAATTAAAAAAAACTGATCCCGGTGGTGGTTTTAACGTGTAGTCATAGCATATATTCTTAGTGCCCCTCCTCCTCCGGTGTCTTTCACTTCGGTTGGATCTCATGTCAGCACGTTCTCTATCGAAAAATTTCGGAGTGCCCTCACGTTCACCAGAGTCCCTCCGACCCTTGCTCTCCAACGCCTATTTCTCTCCAACCCCTTTGCTCTCCCTCTCTCCCGCTGTCTTTTTATCAATTCCCGCGTATTCCTTATTTTTCACCATGAATTCCTTATTCCACACTGGTGAACGGATTAGGTCTGATTTGGCTCGGCATCCATGAAACTCTGCCACGATGTGAAAGTAGACATCTTATATTCACGTTTTTGCGGATGAAACATACAGAAAGGCTTTATAGAAAGCATGCCAAATCCAATCCAATTTCGTGAGCTTTAATTGATGGCATGGTATGCATTGAGTTAAGGAATAAGTACTTATTCTTTACTTTATGCTGATATTCAAGCTTATTGACTCGTGCATGTGTATGATGTATGGGATTTAGCAATGCAACATTGTCAATGTCTAATATTATTGTTCCCTAAAATAATATACGTTTATATCAAAGTTTTAATTAAAATACGGAATGAAATAGGCAATTACACAATATTGCAATTTTCAATCATACTCCTAACTGCTAAGTAACAGGCAGCATTTTCAGAATAAGAATCGAACATCATCATTCCGTAATTACTATTAAAACATACCACTAGGTATCTATGACACCGGTTTATTACCCATAGCATTTTCGCTTCCATGGAATTCGCTCATTGTCATAGATACCCTTGATACAAGTCTTGATGTGCAGAAAACCTTTGATTCTTTTGCTCTTCTGTTTCCTGAATAATTTTTTAAGTTTTATGTGCTATTTTAAAGGCCACAACGTACCTAATGAGCCTGTTATTTTCTGTGTGAGAGTCTTACATCGTTATGTACGCTGTTTTAATTGGGATAGCTTTTAAATTTGTTTAGTCAACTTACAAAAACATATTTTTCACTCAGACATAGTCATGGAATCAAAATCGATTCTCTTCATAGGCATGGGCTGCCATGGGGTTTGTTGGTGTAACTAATTGCCTACTTTTTGTTGTTAGAAGTTCATTTAAATGCTAGGAGTGATAAAGAGGGTAGGAGATCCTTCGGAATTACCAATGGATAGCTCTCTGCCTACTTATAAGTTAAATGAAGAAGGCTCCCTTTTTATGCACCCAGTGGTTACCTGCAGCCTAGGGTCAATGAATATATCCATAAATTCCCAAAGAGATTTTAATGGCGGCCAAAATATTTCAATTAGTTATAAGCGAATTCAACAAAATTCCGTTTTTATCGATGTGACGCTATACGAATCTATCCAACTTCTTTCATTTTGAAATTAATAAATGCCCTCTGATTTTTATAACCGCTTCATTTTTCTCTTTCAAGTCCGTTTTATGGCATTTACAATGGTTACTCAGTGTATTTTATATACTTTTATTTCTAATAATATAATATTTAATATATTTTTGGTGTGATAAGTTTACTTCGAAGTATAAAAATAAACAATCTGGTTACAATCTGTTGGTTTGTGAATATTACAAAACTCGTTTTAATATTTTAAAATAAAATAATTATTTCGCCTGAACTAAGATAGGCGTAGTGCTATGGCAAAGTTTTATTGCGTTTAATACCATATAAATATGTAGACCGCATTAGCGTTTATGTAAGTCCATTTTTCAAGCTTTATCTCTGTTTTTTTTATAATTTGGTCACTCTTGCACTTCCATGGCTTGTCAAATCATGATAATTCTAAAAACGTTATTAGTGCGCGACTAGCTTCAAATTCTAGCAATACTTGGTGTAAAAAAAATCCACTGGTGCACCTGTTGATAGATCGACCGTCTGACTGGATATGCCTCATGATTAAAATTCCTCAGCTTCACTATCGTAAGCCTCTAATCTTCCGTAGGTAATCAATTTTTGTAATCTCCACGGTAATTGAGGCAAACATCCGATAGAAGTTGCCACGTAAGGAGACATTTTACATCAAGAAATTGGATATTCATGCTATTCCTGGATAGGGAAGTATCAAGAAAGTTCGAGAAATAGTTTCGAATAAGTTACACGTGACTCATTATTTCTATTTTAGGATTATCATAATAATGCGAAATTCGGCTTAAGTTAGAAAAAAGTCTTTTTTGTACCATGTTTTTCTCAGTGTATTGAAATCATCAATCTGGTTGTTGGTATATTTACTGGAACCAGTTATAAAAATTATTACACTGCTTATCTCAATAATGGCTTGATTCTCAATCATAATTAACGCCGCCTATCATAGTGTGAGAACTGAAAGTATTTTCGATCTGTTATTTGTCTTAATTTGTCCTGCCGTGCGTGGTACGCACGAGTAGGTTGGCTTGGTCAATGGTTTACTGCGAGTTTTCTGTATATACTTATAGGAAGAGTAAGGAGGAAATAAAGGTAAGGAGAGAGGCCTTAGTCGTATTTTTTTGTACAAGTCGGGACGGGCTGACAAAAAGAAGAGGGCTCGTTAGTTCTCGTGAAAGCAAGAAGTTTGAAGGGAAGTAAAAGAAGAAGAAAGAAAGTTGGGCGGGTATCGAGAACCCAAGCGGATCGGGGAATGGAGGATCGGACGGTGACGAACAATGTCTTGGCGGTTGGAGGAGGAACAAAGAAAAAAAGACAAAAGGGTTTGGTGTCGAGTGGATGAAAGGGCCAAGGGTATTAGAGTAAGCCGGTAGAGGAAGGAAGGAAGGTCGCGAAATGGATGGAATATGCTCTGCATGGGAAGGGAGAAATGATTATGTTAAAGAGACGGCAGGGTCTCATAGAAATGAAAGAAGGTAGAAAGGCGAGTGGTGGGGAAAGGATTTGAAGGATTAAGGAATCGGAAGAGGAGTAAGGTGACCAACGTTTTTACAATGAAAAGGACAGAAATTATTTTTTTTACAATGAAAAGGACGAAAATAAAAAAATACAAATATCGTAATTAAAAGAAACATTTCATTCATTGCAACAATAATACACTACATATAATATGATACATGCATAATAAAAATAATTGTGACCTTTTATATTGTGATTATGCTTACATAAAAATTAATTATTATTTAAATGAGTACTTTTCGATTGAATGAATATTTTAATCAATGTATATTCTTCTAGCAATGTATTGGAAATATCTGAACAAAAATTATCTTTCATATTGAATTTTATGGCAAGAGTATCAACATTCAATTTCAATTTTTCACTTGCCCAAAAATCATTAGCAATTGAAAAAAAACTCTTTCAACTGCTGCATTAGTTCCAGGGCAGTACAACGTAAATTAAACAAAAACAAATAAATGTTCACATGAAATATGATTATAATTAAAATGGCTGAATATTTCCTCCCATCTTTTATCAATTTCAACATGTTGATTTTCCCATTCAACCCGTTCATTTCAACATGTTGATTACGTCTCGCCGCACTGTACCTACCGAGCCTTGACGAATCGTCATATCAAGTACATATACGTCACATCACGTGTAACGGACCATCGATCAAATACAGAGATTTACAGATTAGTCTTCAAATATCGAAAAGAAGGACATGTAGGAGGACACTTTTCGAGGGAGGACAGAACTCTCCTCCCTCTGAGAAGGACTGTCCTCTCTAAAGGAGGACGGATGGCCACCTTAAGAATGGGAGCCCCGGAGACGGAGGGCTGAAAGAAAAGGTGGCCGATTTTTTTCGTACCAATTGTCACGTCGTCCTATGAGAAGTTTAAAGGGAAAGAATTCCAATGAAAGTTCCTTAAACAGATGAAGAAAACTACCTAGAAAGTAGGATCACCTGTGATGAATGAATCAAGAGGGATATATAGTGACCAGAGAAGAAAAAGATTTTGTTTGCTTTTCCGGATGGTTCTGGTAGTCCGTATGTCCTTGCGATCCTGATAAGCCATTTTTGACTTGTCATCAGGTTTCTCAGGGGCCGTACCACCAGAATTTGACGAAACATCCGTGACATTGGCATGAAATAACCAACCCAAGCAAGGCTCGAACCCGCTACCCTCGAGTTAGCAGGTGTGGACTTTACCCCACCGCAACCGGGGCCGGCAATTGTACCATAGGAAGAGCCAACAAACAGCTTGTAAAACTAAAGTACTAAATTTAAATGTATATTTGGTGCCTTCTATTAAACGGTAGGGAAGCTAGGACGATATTTAACCTTCCGGCAGGCGCGCATTTTTCAGTCACACGAGTGGGCGCGTTGTGTACGCAGTACACGAAGACGCTAATTAAGAATAAATTGGGTGTTTTGTTATATAATGGATAATTTGTCATTGGTTAGCTTTATTATTTATTTATTTGCATCACTGTTCACATTTCACGTGCTTATTTTTTATTATTACATATTTTAATAGCTGTCTAGCTTGCCAAATTACTTGTTCCTCGGCGTCTTGTAGGCACAAAAAGCAAATAGCAAAGACTCGTTAATGTTTTTTTGCTAACGTATTTACCGCATGCAATATCACAGTAGATGTGATATTTATGCATAGTTTAGATCTCTCCCTTTTGGCAAAATTCACGGGAGGAGTAGTTTTTACTTGAGAGTGCTTCAGGTATGCTTCTAATTGGACGGCGGAGTCAAAACCGTCGATTTTGACACTAAATGCCTGTTTTTAAAAACCCACGGCTAGATCGATTCTAAATATTATTCTTCGATGCTGTTGTTTATTATTCCATGTTTATTGAATAGACAGAATCTGAGTTTATGCCAGCTATACTCAAGAAAGCAAAATAGCATGCCACGGGCTAAGCACATTTTATTAACTGTGTTTACTGTACCTTTAGTTTCATAGTAATGTGCTATAATTTTTGGTCTGTTGGTAGATTAATTGATGTCTTGTGAGTCGTGCGTTGTGGGCCTTCGAATGACGGCTTTGAGTATTGATACGTATAACACGAGGGTCACGTTTAGTTAGAATCCAAGTAATGAAATATGTACTTACCTCGCTTCGTTCGGCAGAAATTCGTCCGGGATTTCTTGTTTATTTTTCGGCACCTCCCGATCAATGTAATTTTTATCATGAGATGATATTGAGCTTATGTATAGAGTACCAGTTGGAAGTGGGAAGAGTTCTGTTTTCATTGTCTAATGGCTGCACGAGACTTTTGACTATAACTGACGGTGAATTTCATGCATTATATTTTCCGTCCATTTGCTGCCCGCATTTGAGTTCTTTATTGTCAGAGTAAAACGATTTTTCGTGACTTGTGCCACCCACTTAGGTCAGACCTTGCTGGATTGCCGGGAATGGATGCAACATTTCTTCGATTGCAATGTAATCGCTCGTCTTGTACGATTTTATGTAGCCACTCAAAATCAATCTAAAATTGACCGTATTTCCACGAGCTTGTCTACATTTCTTCTAGCCTTCATGATTGTATAATCTTCCAAAATTGGAGACATTACAACAGGAATCTCCTATACCGCATGGTAATTCTAGGTGCTACTATTCCACTTCCATCTGGATTACGTAGTTCTAGAATTTTCGTATGATGCTGCTATGTTTTATGCCAACCAGAAATGCACTTCTTCTTCATCTTCGGAGGCTCCTTCTTCCAAATTGCTGAACACATCATCTTTATGTATTCTCCTGCTTTGCAATCAGAACCATCATTTTTGACGGCATCATCTTCCTGTTCCTCTTCGTCATAGTCCAAGAGAAGCTTCGAGTTGATAGTTCCTCGGCTTACATTTGAAACACTTATCATTTCAAAATTAGTTTCATTAATGTAAATTGTATTGATGGTTAATTGCATAATTTGTATGCAATAAAAAGTGACTCATTCTGTGATATAATTGTAAGGTATACAGGTAAATGTACTTACGAAGATATTGTTTTCATGTTGTTTCAGGTCTCCACAATGCACGCATTATTTCTTTTCAGGCGAAAATTACTGCCATATATAAATATGAATAGATTATCTGTAACTTGCAATACTTATCCCCAACTTTTGTAAACAATAATACAGTCAATACCATATAGAATAACAAAAATATACGAACAGACCTCTATTTTTCTTTGATTCAACGGGCCTCGCAGCGCACAACGTACGAACTTCACGACGAGTTTCGCTTTATTTTTCCCCAAAAACCGCTCCTAAGAAAATAATTTCTGCAGACTACGAAGGCTATTTGTACAAATGAGGAATAGAAAAGTGTTCCAAGTTGGTCCCATTACGGTAATATGGATTGAAACGCCGAAAATCGACCGCCGTGCACTCAGTACACGTACGCTCCCGCCGGAAGGTTAAAGCAGAACATAAAATATTGAAAGCAATGGGAATGGAAATCACCACTGAAAAAGTTCAATGAAGGGTAGAGAAAAATAGTATAATGAAGAAACGACAAAGGGGAAAGGCACATTTAATGACATAACAGCTTATTGAAAAAAGTTCTGGACGGAAGATAGATGAGAGGGACTATCGTGGAAGGTCGAGAATAGAATACATGAAGATAACTTTTGAGGAAATTAAAATGTAGAGTAATGTAGGGACGAAGCGTTTAGCTGATAGGAGTCTGGAATGGAGAGCTGCTAGGAACCAATTTCCTGATAGATACAGCTCTCTGATAATGCGGTCCATTTTGTATTACGTGTGCAGGTTAGATTTGTAATTATTGTTACATATTTTTTAAAACTGTAAATGATATTAAGAAATTATATTTTTACTAATTAATAATTGTACCTATGCTGTTACTGTCATCATAATTTTATTTGCATAATGTCAGTTAGGTACATTTTGAGTTCTTTAGCATCAAATTGATGTAAATATTACTGTAATAATTTAAACTTGACGATATTTAAACTTTGAAAAAAACTAAGGGTAAGTAAAGCCATAGAGTAAACATATTATGTTTACTGTATGTGTTTTATGTATATGTTTACTCTATGGTAAAGCTCACCCGCCACTTCTCATGTTACGTTTACCTTCTGGGAATAAAATTCATATTTCAGTCAATTTTGGCGTAATACCTAAGTGATAATCCACCTTATTTTATCTAGGAAACCAAAAGCAACAGAGCATTGACACTCTCTCTTAAAAAGCAAGTAAATATTACCGTAATGATGCAAGATTTTGAGATCGGTGCCATCTGCTAAACATTTAATTCAATCAATCTCCTTTTATAGAGTAAATGGTCCTTTACCGGAATATTAAATGAGGAACAGTTGACTTCAGTAGCTTATGGCACTGGAACCTTGCTAATAGACATTTCTCTGGTAATGCCCTCCATTCATAAGGGAGCATTGACGACATATTTCCGGGTCACAATGTGGAGGAAGTAGGAAGAACTAAGACAAACTCCGTGACAATAGAGTTCTACTCTTACAATAGTCTACCAATTCCGCAACCATTTTCTCAAGGTTTGCGCAGAGAACCTTCAAGATTATTGCTGAAACGTCTTTTATTTTCCCAACTGCTTCTTCAAAGACTGCAAATCGTCTTCAAAATGAACAATGTTTCCCAAATTCATTTTAGTGATTTTTTATGGTGTGGTGGAATGAAATACGGGGCACGTTAAGTTTTGGACCGAATTAAAGTTTACTGATCGCCCGTTTAAGTTACTAATGCTGATATCCGTCCGTTAATGTGTATATCTCAGTAAGGTCTGTCCTTTGGTATACCAAGAAATTAGGACAAATGTAGACTTAGTGCGTGAGAGTGAGTTGCGGTCTCTGAGACCGGTGCCACTACTCATGTTACGCTGAGACTGCACGCCTCTCTGCGAGTGTGAGACCGTGCAAGTTCTGTATTTTACTACTATGTATCTATTTGATTGACACAATCATTTGTTCGTCTGTGTTTTTCTCGCGGAGGCTTAGTAGTCATTTCACCATGAGATTTCTGCAAATGCGCATGCCGTATGTGAGAGTAGCTTCCGTCTTAGATACTACCCGCTGTTAATAATAATAACTGTTATTTCAACTTGTTTTTTCTTTGGAAGTCTGAAGAAGAAGAACTGTTTGGAGTTTTCTTTGGACGTAGTCTATCATTTTGTAGGTATTTGGTATTGTTTCTCAATCACATTTTTGTAATATTCCTGTGTCCTATTAGAAAACTCATATTTTGAACGTCGATTGGTATCATATAGTGATGAGTTACAAGGAGATTGAGAGGAAGATCACGCGATACTTGGAGGAGGTTGAGGAAGAAGATGATGATTCGGTAGAAGAAAATAAGGAGGACCACGTAGATACCCAAGATGTTGTCACAGACACAGAGTAGGAATTTTGCGATTCTGATCTGGATGGCTACGGAGCATCAAACGACGACGCGACACAAGGCCGGGAGTATAAGAGAAAGGATGGTACACCATGGGATAGCAGCGCTTCACCCCTTACTCGAGCGAGATAGTGTGACATAATCAGAATTGTTATGCTATCTGTCACACCTGAAACTAGAAACCTTAAAACTATTGAAGAATGCTGGAGGTATTTTGTGAGAAAAGAAATTATTGAAATAATTGTTCGGTATACCAATCAGCTCATTAGGTCAATCAAAACAAATTAAAAAAGAGAGAGACATGCATATGAAACAAATAGTTTTGAATTTTAAGAATTGATTGGTATGCTGCTTCTATGTGGAATTCCAAAATGTAGTCGGTTGTATGCCAAAGATTTGTTCAAAACCAATGGCTCGTCTTTTTAAATTTGTAGACTCCTCACTAGGGAATTTTGATTTAGATTTTTACTTAGATGTAGTATTAAGTAGTACGCTGGAATGTTTCTACAATACAAACATACTAAACCGCGTTCCCCAGCAATAAATGGAAACAATTCAGCTTGTCGTTGTCTATACCAGGAGAATTTCGTATTAGCACACAGTAAATTATTTTCATGAAGTCTTGTTCCTTAAACCTCTGCTACGTCTTTAGATGAATGCAGATCACGAACCAAATCATTCAGTCCATGTTGAGTAAATGGGATTGGGTTTTTATCCTCCGTACAATCTGGTTGGTACACCTCATCACTTGGATCACTGTCTAAATCCGCATGGGTTGGGTGCCTCTCTTTGGACGCGGATGGCACAGGGATGGATTCACTGTGGGGTACTGGTCTCATAGCAGATGGTATATTGGGATACAAAATATTGCGCTTACTGGTACCATGTATGGCCCACAATCTTCACCGTGTAGAAGTAGCAGTCGTCACTGTGATTTGTCGGCTCACGCCACACCATGGGTACACCGAAAGGCATTGATTCCCTCTTTCCACTTTTCCAATTCCTCAACCCTTCTACACATGCACGGCACATTTTGCGAGGAGCCCACGCCTTGTCCTGATCTGCTAGTTTCATCCCGAAGTATTGAAAATACGCATTTTTCACGAAAGGCGTAATATTTGGCTTCTGCTTTCCTGTCATATAATGGCCACATATGTAGGAAAATATGTCTGGATGATTGACACAACCACGTGAAGCCATCGCACACAACACAAAGAAACGATCGAACGGTCACGTAGATAGAGCAAAGCACTCAGAACCAGTCCCTTGTTTGCACTAAATAGTGTAACACGCTCTTACTGGAATGGAGCCACACGTGACCACTATTTATGGAAAGAAACTATCAGTCATACTGGCGCCCCAAAATAACGTTCACACATGTTCTTTGTTAGCGCCTAATATATGTTCTCAGTTTTCCTGTCATATCAGCTTCATATGTAGGAAAATATGCCTGGATGATTGACACAATCACGTGAAGCCATTGCGCATGCCACAAAGAAACAATCGAACGGTAGGTTATACATAGTAATTCACCTGGTATCAGTAACTTATTTGCCCTGACTAGTGTAATACATTCTGCCTGAAATGACCCCACATGCAACCACAATTTATAACGAGAAAGGAGCGGTGGCGTGAGGCAAGAGTCATACTGTCGCACTCAGTTAACGTTTAATCATGTTCCGACTTCGTTAGCGCGACGAATCGTTAAGTCATCAAGAAGAAATCAATTTTATTTTTGTTATCCGTCATGAATTTAAGTTTATCCAGAACTTAAACATTCATTCCATCCTTCTAGAGAACATTTCCGTACCTTAAAATGGTTGCCAAGGAGATATGTTATATAAAATTACGTTTTTTTAATTTCACATTTTCGCAATTGTTGAAAAAACCTGACGTAATACGGTATTTTAAATGCCATCTGCGGAAGTGCAATTTGAATGAAAAATGCATAAATCTGCGGAAGAAATTCATTCCGATACATCTCTTAATTTCAAAAAAACAGAAAAAAGTTTCTAAGTTGTAGATTAGTGATTTGAAGGAAAAGTTGAGGGAAAATTCCTAAGAAATGAAGAGAGAAGTAGATGATATTATCTGCTGGGCATTAATTTAGATAGGGAAGGCTGTAGTCAACAAATCGTACCATTGAATGACTAATAAATGAAAGCATGGTCATTAGGGAATCGTCTTGAATCAATGTAAATGTATTGTATGTCCAATCCAATTCAAGAGGCAATACTTCTGGGAGGATGAGGAGAGAAGGAGAACAAGTGATACTTCATTAAAATGGGTTCTTTTAAAACGATTTTAAAAGAGGATTTACATTGAAATGTTATGAGGCCTTGGCAGACATGATTTGTAATCGCGTTTTGGCACCTCGTCATTGCTTTTTGACAAATTTCCACGTATAATCGTGGGGAGGAGAAAAAGGGGAAGGCGTGCATGGAGAATGACGTGTAGGTTATTGTGGAAAGCAGAGCGGCGAGGTCAAGAAGTCGTGTTGCTGGGAATTTACGATAAATACCTTCGTGTAGAGGTGAGCGCGGGTGAGAAAGCGAGTCGCCGATCCATTGGCACAGGACACCTAAGTAAAGGCGATCTACGACGCCAGTCGTCGAGATGTGGAGCCGACAGTATATCACTGTAGAGCAGCACTGTGGCCACCCAGTTTCAGACACCCGGACATATCTTCTTCCGTATTCCGCCGCCGCCATCTTTGTGATAGAGATACGGTTAGATTGTGACCTTTTCCTCATAGTTCTAACCATGAAGCAAGTTTTTGAATTTCTAAACGCAATTTCCAAACGATTAACTAATCATTTGAGAGAAAATATATGGAAAAGGGGAATGTTATGTCTTTTGGTGTTATGTCTTTGTCCATTTTCTAACGATCGCATGACTATGAACTCTCTCAGCTCACAAGTTTTCTTTTTTCTCCTCTATTCCTATAAGTCTTGTGTGTTAGTTTGATTAGTTTAATATAATTAGATTACTTAATACATAGGGATGAAATTGACAAGTAATGGTTGATAAAAAGCAGCCTTAAACGTGAATAATTTAATGTTTAAGTTACAGGAATTTTTATGTTTTCTAAGGGCTATTCTGTGTGTTCTCGCAATTTCCGAGCCTCAAAAGTGATGACATTTTGATGTCAAAGCCTCTATAATTTCAAATAGGGTAATTCAAAAGTTAAGATTTGTCGGGGGAAGTGATGTCACATTCACCGATTTTCCGAGGTTCGGCCATGTCGAGTCCTTACTGAATAAGACCCTTGAGTCCCTTGTGTCTGTGAAATACGCTGACTCCTAATTAGAAAAGAGACCAATTTCACGCTATGCTGGCTTACACAAGCATACGACTAGTGCTCGCACAGTGGATATAATATGCTGCTGGGTTGTTACCAAGCCATTTTCACCGAAAGGTAAAGATAATAAAATCTTGGTGTCGATATTCTGGGAATAAATGAATAATTCCAAATCTGTGTAACTGTATAATCATCGTAAACAAATGATAACCTTTTGACCAGCGAAGGTTCGTCCTCCGTCAAAACGTAAGCAGCTCCCACGGTGTTACATAATTTCCTCTCTTGACCGGAAGCAGGCTCATGAGAAGACTCTGAGCGGTGGGGTCCGATGCAAAGGGGATTAAATGGGACCTGCGCCTTGAGACCCGAGGGCCGGTCGATCCTATGCTACCACTCAGGACAGCGTCAAATCTCTCCCACCCCTTAATCTTGCCCAATCTCCCTCACATCCCTATGTTCTAATCACGGTCCTTCGATGTTTACTTCTTCCTCAACCTCCTGACCGTTCATTAGCGGTGCTTTACCCTTTATTCTCTGCTACACATTTCACGACTCTCCACCCAGACATCTAATTCTGCTGTTATGCGACCACTATTCCGAATGTAGGATCTCAGTGTTATCTTTGTATTGCCTTCCCGATTTCATCACATATGGTGGTATAAATTTAAGAGTACTATCACCCTGATGAATGGGAGTGCTTTTCTAAAATGCGTAGTGAACATTTTTTAGTGCTAGACTTGGAATCAATCCCAGATTTTCTACCTTTGCGCCGATGGGTTTACCAAATTATGCCCAATTTTGACTTCGTGTATTACGGTACAAGTTGTTCATGCGAATTTACTTGGAGGAAATTTTGCGGAGTATTCATAGTTGAATGCTTAACAACACAGCCAACAGGGTAAAAGCCACTTTTTAAGCTCTTTGGGGTTTACGTTAGACAAATGCAAATGCAACTGAGCAAAGGATCGTTATCGGCAATAAGTGAAGCCGAATGTTGGCGAAGTTGAACACTAGTATGAGATATTTAATAGCATCATCATCATTAGTCATCAATCCTAAGAATGGATTGCAGATTCTCTTCCTTTCACACTTCTCCCTGCCGACCGCTTTATTCCTACATAATTATTTACTTTGATGTCCTTCATGATTTGCTTGATGTATTCCATCCTTATTCTTCCTTTATAATTCTTCCCTATTATTTCTCCTTAAGTATTCTGCTGTGTCCAATAAGTTTGTCTCTTCTTGTTCGCAGAGTGTTCATCATACTGCTTATCTCTTCGTAGGACTTCTTTGTTTGTGATTTTTTGCGTCTATTTCATCTTCATTATTATTTGGTAACACTACATTGTTTCCAATATCCTTTACTCTGTTGCTGTTATTGTCCAGGCTTTATTGCCATTGAAGAGCGTGATCCAAATATATGTTTTTATCAAGTGCTTCCTAACTTCCAATCTTCAGTTATCAGCTTTCAGCAGACTACTCTTCTGGTAGAAGACCTTCTTTGCTTGGGCTATTCTGCACACAAAGTATTTCTTGCTTCTCCCTCGCTGATGATGCTTGGGCGTATAAAGATATACTATATCATTTTCTTGCCTTGGATTTTGAAACCAAGATCATCCGATTTCACACCAAATGCTTTAATAATTAAATTTCATATGCGCCATATATGACGGAAATTTTCACAGGGGATTTGATGGAGCGAGATGTTCTAAATTACTGGGGATGCAATTTTATGAAGTTGTGGGTGACTTCGCAATAGGTATTGTTGAATTCAATTAATTAAACAAACCAGTCTATCAACGAATCACTCCATGCTGAAACTTACATTGTTTTAAAGTGATGCAGTTAAAGTTAATATGTCAATAGCAGGAAATAAAAAATTTCTGTTTGACGTTAAAATGATACTTAAGGAGGTATCATTTAGAAGTTATGCGTTTAGAATCTTAGTAAGACTGAGAAACAGGTTTTAAAGATAATCATAGATATTCTCCCTCGGATTCATTTAACCCTGAAATTAAAGATTCTGTTCAATATCAAGGGCACTGGATTAATCTGATCCAAATTGAGATGAATGGAGAACCTAGTGAGAATGTTTATCGCTACGGCCTGGGATAAATTTCACTCTTGGGGCAGAAAATACACGGCAAGGCTTTCTCTCCAAAATTTGCATCATAACTGGTTACGTTTTCCAGGAATTTCTAATGTAGGGAGGGAAGAGAGGAAAAACCAAGTGAATAGGATAGCATGAGAAAATTAGCCCAAAACACACAATACGCTAAAATTTACAAAACCGTATTTTATCATGGGCTGGGAAAATTAAAATCGTGAAAAATAAAATCTACGTAACGTAAAAATCACGCAAAAGTAATAGAGAGCAATCACTTTGAAATAGTGGTTACTAGTTTTCGCATGCAGTAACTAGACGGCTTTTTAATGCCAATGCTTTTAAATATTTTTTTGTTTTAAATCAGTGTAGTTAGTGCATTAGCATTTCAGCTAATGGCTATACAGACCTACATTTGCTGAAAGAAATTATATATTTTTCAAGAATATTGTATTTTAAGGTGGTCTTTTTATGTAGTTGATATTTTATTTGTGTTGTTTCTACCGTGGAGGTAGCGCTTTTAAATTCATTTCCAGTGAAATTTCATAATATTATAATGAAATTATTCTTAGTTTCACCAGTAAGCTGAAATACTACGTAAGGACCTTGCTTTCGAGTGGCTGTTCTCTTACTCCTGTTTAAAGACGCTCTAGTTATTAAAAGAACGATGGTTGCGTACTAATACCTGAAAACCAATTTCTTTGAACTTCTATGTGGTTAAATTAATGAACATGCTATATAGATGCATGGTATGTTTAATGATAAAAGTTTTGCGTCCACAGTACTAATCCGGTCTTCGGAATATGATCTCCTTATAGAGTACTTGCGAATTCAGTTCATGAAAATTAAACGTAGTCACACTTATCGCCTTGTGCTCGGGGTCAGCTGGAGTTCCCGGCGTTTTCGGCACATTCGAGGAATATAGGTCGCCTCTCCCATTTAGAGTTCATTCACCGGTCATGGAAAACCACAGTGGCTTCCAGGACCGCGTTCTCTTCGCGCAAACCGCTTTCTCCACCACAGGTTAACATATCCGCGCATGCACGAGGGAGCCGGGACGCGGAAAAATTCATCCATTGGCTTTTACGACCGTATGCATGCCCCTCCGTGTGGTTAATTGACGCCAAATCCACCTCCCGGGACCGTGCCTCGCATAATCTGTAATTCCCGTTTTAAATATTTCCACAAAACTCTTCGTGCAAGCGACGCTAAATACACTTATGCTTACTATTCACATTATTCTCATTTTATTTGTTTAACTTTCTCGACAGAGTAATGAATGGATCTAGTTTCTAGACTCATTGTCAGTCCCAAGCGAGCAATCATCATTCGTTATATACAAATTATGAGAGGAATGTGTGCATATGTGTTTGTCCTGCCTCAAATTTATCCCTCTATTATCCCGTATATTTATACAAGAATTATTTTTTTTCTAAATTTCTGCTCCAAATTATCTGTTTAGAGCCGCTGACATCCTTCCTCACTTCTCTTTTCAGATCACAGTCCGCGTAACGCGTAACAGTTATCTCTACGGCTTCAAATTTCCCAGCAGTATTGGTTTTAAAGTGGTAGCTAAACTTGGTGCCGTTCAGCCGCAAGAACAGAAATTTCAAGGAGGGTAGGGGTCACGTGCAAGGGGTCGGCGGAAAGCATAGGCGAACAGTAGGAGCAGGGTGAAAGGGGCGAACACATGGCTGGTGACACTGCCAAAATAACTGTATTTTGCTATAGAGAGAATAAACGTGATCTGAGGTAATTGGCAACATCGAGTATAAGTAGTTCGTTGAATTGTTAATTTGAGTACGGTAATTGGTGGAAAAGAGTTAGGGTAGGTTGTCCCATCCTAAAGAAGGAGTTCTACTCTTGAGATGTATTTCGAAAAGCGCCCGGATTACGAACAGGATCCGAGAGAAAACTATTCGCCTCTGCCATGATTCAAGCCTGGTTTCTCGGGTGTAGATACTCTAGCCACATCTCTGATCCTATGTAATTTTTGGTCGGAAGTCGTGTATATGTGAATAGCCATTATCTACGCTTATATGTAAGTTCGCTGTATTTCCTTATCGGATATTCATTAACTCATACGTCGCTACTCCACACTGGACCGTGGGAGAGTTTAATTGGCATTCATAAGTTCAGTCAGTGAACTGCGCCCACGGTGACCTTTGAATTCACTCCACCTGTGAGCCCTTTACCTGTTCCAGATAAAAATGGGAACTGGATAGCAGCAAGGATAAGTTCAAATGTTTTCTTTCTTTCTGTTGATTCTTGAATATGGCAGTATCTTGGAAAATTGCCTAGATTTGTAATAAAAGATAACTTTATATACATCACACACTTTTCTTCATTAGAAATGGTCCGGAAATAGAAAAGTATAAGTATCTAAAGTCCGTCCACACGCCCTCGTAGCGGCATACGGGGAAGTAAGTAGATGTACATACATACTTTTTTAATGCTGTTATGTTTTGTGGTTTAAGTTCCTAGTTCCTGCTTATGCATATCACAAAGGGGCTGGAATACATGAATCATGTTGAAGAGAATGTTACTATCCTTAACTTATGCAAGGACATGTTTCATTTACAATAACGAACGAGCAACTAACAATAAGTAGGCTACCACAATCTTGGTTCTGTATAACAAATATGCTCTATGGACCTTTGTTTTGTTCCAGTATCGGCGATATTCGTGTGACTATCGTAAATTAGACATGCGATACTGGAACCGACCACTGTATAGAACTGGGGTAATCAAGCCGGATGCGCGATAAAGTAGTGATCTGGGGCAGCTAGATAGAAGTTGCTATAGTTGGTGGCAACAATCTCTGCCCATCCCTACACTCTTCCCATTGGTGCGAGAGATCGCAACACCTAAAAGTTAATATCCTCACTATGGTAAGACAAATCATATCTCTAATAATAATTAAACATTATCTTCTTATTAAGGTAATTTTCCAGAAATTTGCCAACATATTTAGTCATTTTTCGTGGGATATGCTCTCCAGAGATAAAATATTTTTTTAATGAGCAGGTAAAGAGCGCTTACCTTGAAGTTTTATTATTTAAGTTAAGTATTTAGAAGATAGAATATCCTTTGTAAAATATATCGTTTAAAGCTGTTGAGTGAATGATTTAATTCATGGTACAAGGAAAAGAAAGAATACTCATATCTAAACCTAATACTGTATATTATTGAACTTAAAACTGTAATTTTACCCAGGAAAAACTATTCCGTAAATGCTAATATTAAAGATCATTATGCAAACCGCTTTAAAACCGCCGAAGAAGTCGAAAATGGAGTTTTTTAGCTTCATTTGTTCACTAAATATAAATTTTAATTTGAATTCTTAAAATATGTTTGCTCATCTGTTATTCAAATGAACATTTGTCGTCAGTCAGCCGATCATAGGCTTCTTCACATTTATTTTCCTATCTTGCGTCTGCAGATATTAAATTCCCTGTTGAACAAAATTCCATGCCATATAGCAGGAATGCCGAAATAAGATAGTGTTAGTGTGTTAATTGATTCAATAAGACGTACTAACAACGAGAGCAAGTACAATCTCTATCAACTTTTCTCTTGGCTCCCAAGTTGTTGGAGATGTTTATTTATGTTTCTGTTTTCCATATTTGAATAAATCAGGTTTCCATTTACTGAATCGCATTTTTAAACGTATTTTAACTTAAAACAAAACAGCTGGGTAACTACGAAGCATATTGGGCATAATTTATTCACCGATGCTCTTTAAAATGAATACAAATAATCAGTAGTATGTCGTAATATCGTTACCTAATTAAATCAATGAACATTATTTCATGCATATAATACCAATGTTTATTGCCAATAATTCTAATGTTTCTCAAGAAGGTTAAAGTGGGTACATTTTAGGTAGCAGCCGTGGGTGTAATAAAAAAGGATTAACAGGCATTAAGCTTAGGAAATGTAATGATTTGGAATGTATGGTTTGCGCTAGCACCGATTAGTCAGGCTTTCGCTATAATTCGCGGAAAAGACTTCATTTATTGAAAATTCAATTAATCATTAACGAGAACTTCCACTGGTCTAGAAGTTAGATCATGAAAAAATACACCTTATTTATAACCCTCTGGAACCTTTTAGCCTTCCTTCCAAATGACTTGATTGGAAAAATTCCTATAAAATGAAACGGCTTTGGATGCAATGGTGTTGCATTGCATGGGAGTGGTAGAGAATTTCCTAATTTTCTGAATCAGTGAACCGTACCAATTCTCTTAGCTTAAGTATAGCTTTGTAATTATGCTGGAGCTCTTCCTTTTAAACCATTTTACTGACTTTTTATATTTGCGCTTTCTGTTTCTATTATGGGTATTATTTATCGTAAAACCAATTGGGGCTATAAAGTCAACTAAGAGACTTTTATAAGATAAAGTTGTTGTTATTTAATCTTAATTAGTCATGTTTACTTCAACTTTATTTTAAATGATTATGAAGAAATTACTGTTCATAAATTATTGAATTAAATGGATTCAAAGTGTAATCTAAAAATTAAAGTTTAGCTGGTGGATTAAAATATCACAATATCCATTTAAATGCATTCGTCGGAATGTCGATTGCGCTATACTACGGCTTTCTACGGAGTACACAACGATTTCCTTTGTCAACAAAATTTACCATCGTTGGGTTTAAATCAAATTTTGAGGGGATACCTTCTTCGTGGTCGTCCGAGTAATGATGCCTTAATCTGCAAGCGGCAGACCGCAATTGCGAAATTGCGTCATTCATTGAAGCATGCTTAACTTGAGTACTATTACTGCTTGGGTGTGCTTGCTACAGTCGTTATTTGCGGATCGCAGTGATAGATGATGAAGATAATTAACAGAGTACGGTTTATAATCAATCCTTATTGAACCATTGCCCTGGAGCTTCTAAATTAATACACTGAATTAGAAAACACTTATTGTTAGCTGTTAGGCGTTAAGTTAGCCCCATTATGTTTACGGGTCCCTGGAGGCCATGAAAATGCAGCACGAATTCTGGGAGTGGTGTCAATCGACGGCACGAATTGAGCACTAAATGGCTGTATGCGTCCCAGAATTCGTGCCAAAAATGGCGGCGCTAACTTGACGGAGCTCAAACTCATACGTTGCGTGAATCGTAGGGAATATTTCCACCAACTTTACGTAGGTCGTATGGAATGCTTCTACTTACATTTACACCTTTGAGTCAAAAAGAGAGGGCTCAGTTCGTGAATCTTTATCAGGTGTAAGCTGTCGTTATCAAATAGATTGGGGTAAAATAATACATTTGTTCGACTTTATATTATATAACTACTATGTTTTGGAATTTCCATTAATAAATTTATAATTCAATTTAAGGATTACACATTCTTGCAGATAACTGATAAGAGAGGTCACCAATTGTATCACATGACCTATAATAGCTATCTGTTGAATAATGACCTGTTACTGTGGCATTGTATATGCAAGTCAGATGATGCTGATGGGTGTTTGTGTTAGGATAGGGACATCGCTACAATTGTTCGATCTTTACTAAAGCCTTACTCCTTACTAATAATGATGGGCAAAGTCGGTCTTTTGAAAGATCTTGGTCACGCCTATCACTCCCACTTGTGATTCGATCGTGAGTATAAGATCATGAGTGATTGATGTTCCAGATAATGATCTGTTCAAGTTTCCTACGATCAATGATATCTAAGGAAAGTCGTGATTGATATAAAATCGTAACGAACGCTGCTCTCGCTGGCCATTCGCGATTCCTAATACAATACAGCCGCATGTGTGACTCACTCACTCACGTATACAAATTCCCGACCACTTCCAGACGAGCTAGGAGCCTGAAATTTTTCACGGAACTTCCTTGAAAAATTCATTGGAGGAAAAATCTTGAAATCATGGAATTTTTAAACGGAAGTGACCCAAAAAAATAAAAATGGCGGATTTTTGGACTTTTCAAAAGTAGACTTTCAGTTCTCGCTTCATATCTTTTGAACGGTGGGTCGGATCTGAAGTCTGACGACATTTTCATAACGGGGAATTGAATTTTCTTAAACATGCAAAAAAACATTGATGTTCTATGCTTCGTAGTTTTCTCACCAGGCACACATTTAGTGAAGAGTTTCCATTTTTTACGGTTTTTGACTATAGCTCCTAAACTAGGATTCTGATTTGAAATATATTTTTCACAGGGATTTAGATCTCTACGTAACCAACAACTTCATGCTTTTTGTTTTTTTTTCTAACTCTTAAATTACTCTGGTAGCATGGTGCCAAAGTCGAATTTTGGTAAAACTGTCAAATGTTTCGGAAACTTGACATGAGCATGCGCCTTGACATGCGCCGAGATGAACTCCTCGGTCATTGGAGGGATCCAGTTCATCGATCAATCTTTTAAGAGAACTTGATCTCGGTATTCCATCAATCACGACCGACCCATCACTATTCCTTATGCGTATTAAATATAATGGTGACGCTTGTGATCACAGATTGCGCTTTGCAAGTAATTAGTAAAAACCTGGACTTTGCCAATAGTTGGCTGGCAACATGGCACCAAATTCGGATGTTTGTAAAACTTGCTGTTTTTTGACTGTAGCTTCTAAACTAGAAGTCGGATCTCGAATCTATTGGGCGGTTTTTTTTATCTCATTCAGGCCTACGATTCTCTGCTATCCGTTCTCTGGGAGCATGGTGCCAAATTCGGCTAATTCATGAAATTCTCTAATATTTCTTTCCCTCACGCCCTTACCAGTGTAGGTATGACCTTGAAAGTCGGCAGGGGTATGCGCCTTGACATGAACTTTACGGATTATTAGCAAAAACGCGGATTCCGTCGTAGTTCTATGGCACCTTGGTGCCAAAGTAATATTTTCGAATGTTTCTTTCCCTCACGTCTCGTAGCTGCTAAACTAAGAGTTTGATCTCGAATCTGTTGGGTGGCTTTTTTAAGGTCTCATCAAGTCCTAACATTTATGACAATCCTTCCTCTCTAACACTTATAGTTCGCTAGAAACATGGCGCCAAATTTGGATTTTTCAGTTTTTCCACTGTAGCTTCTAAACTAGCAATCGAGTCTCAAATCTGTTGGGTGTTTTTTGTAGATCTCATTGAGGCCTACAACTTATGCTTATCTACTATGCTTATCCTTACTCTCTATCACTTGCCTGGCAACATGGTGCCAAAGTCAACTTTTTTTGGACACACACAGACGTTGGGGGCGAAGCCCCCAAACTGTAATCATGACCGATGTGTACAGCTACCTAGTTTAGTGCCGGTTTACGTGGAGTTGTTGGTAATTATTCTGAAACAATTGAAGGCACAATTGTGCGATACGTTTGAATGTTTGTTATATTCTTACACAGTGCTATTGGTTTCTGATTTTAAGCATAATTAAGAAGAATATTAGAAATATCCCTTACGATTACAAAACTATTGAAGAGTGACATATTTTATGGACCACAAATTATTAAAAACTCATTATAAAAAACCAATGATGAATAGTAGCATAGAACGCTGCGAAAAGCGTATTTTGGAATGTAGTTCGAACCAATCAACGTTTTTATTTGGCTGTAAGAATTTAAAGCAAATTATCCGACTGTAGCACTTAAATTCAATTTTCAATTACAGTCGGTATCACTAAGTTTCACTTTGCAAAATACGTAATATTTGTCGAGAATATTGAAACGAAGGTTTGTCGTTTGTTTGAGTGACAATGCAATTATGGAAATTCAGTGATTACAAATGTTATATGTGCTATATGTGCTGTGATGTATTGCGTGTGTTCTTGTGGTTATTTTATTTTATTTTTGAAGGTAATTTGTATAAGGTAGACTTACGCTCCTAATGAATGTGTTATGACAGGAGATGAGTTTAAAGTGTTGCATAATCTTCGCAAGAGTCGGATAAGACTGATGACTGCAATTAGTTCGTTGTTTCAATTATTATATAAAATTTGGAATTAATGCTAATTGGAATTAAGCTATTGACTACATGGATGCTCTTAAAATTTAAGTTTGGCAGTTTACATCCTCATTGAAAGGATACTGATTGATTTGTTAACTTAAGCAAAGTAGGTATTAAGGCCGTTTTACACGGCACATTTGTTTGTACAAACTTTTCCGTGAACACTTTTATGAGGTAAAATGTATCGTGTAAAGCGGAAAATTGTATGAATTCTTGTGCGAATGTCTCAATGCCTGAACGGAAAATAGATCCTGTTCTAATTTCGTTGAGACAAACGTACAATCTCACGTACATTCGTTTGTACAAAATCATTCATCGTGTAAAACGGCCGTTATAGATAGATATTAGTGCATAGTTTTTTATTACACTTGTTTCAATGAATTCTGCCACCTCAGAGTCATCTCTTTATTTTATCTCATTGTTTGGCCGGTCTCACATCTCGTGATCGATACTTAATGTCATACAATCATTCCTATCGCGATCGGTAAAGATGAACTCCTCGGTCATTGGAGGGATCCAGTTCATCGATCAATCTTTTAAGAGAACTTGATCTCGGTATTCCATCAATCACGACCGACCCATCACTATTCCTTATGCGTATTAAATATAATGGTGACACTTGTGATCACAGATTTCTGTGGGAAATATGCTTTGGAATGCACTGGTTATACACGATATTGTGAAACGGTGGTGTTCAGTGAGTTATTTATTGCCAGCATATTATTCGATGCCAAGGCCATGTGTGGTATTTACATGGCTAAAATCGATTAACTATTCCCTAATGTGACGTAGTTATACTATTATTGTTTTAAAGTTAATGTTCAGTTGTTCGTTTTGTTAGTGCGAAGCAGGGTGGTTGATTTTTTAACGCCCACAATAAGTTTAATTTCCTATGGTTTATTTTCTGACTGACATAGGTGTTTTTTCCTTTTTATAAATAAATAAATGCGTCATTTTGTTTCTCAAAGCATAGACTTGCATTACTTTGACAGGGGTTAAAACGCAACGACTCAGTAAATACATGATGTAAACCTAGTAAAAATATTTGTAGTACCAATGTATAAAGTACACCCATCAATAGTTAATATATTCTTAGTTCTTTTGGTATCAGACAAAGAGCTCGTCATTTAAGGTGGACAATTTGTTGGTAAGATTTCGTTGGAGCAAGTGTAAATATAAAGCTATTTTGAGTAGATTTTCTTTATGCCTCCGTGGAATATTGAATGCCAGAGAAAGGTACCGCAACGCAAGAATCAGAGTGGACGAGGCCTTTTTGCCTTCTGGATAGGAACAAGAATGTTCTTATTGTGATTCTATCCAATTTCCTCCTTGAACGTTCCCTTGGACGTTTATCTCTCAGTCTACCCATATGGGGGCGTCGTACACTTCACCCTTGGTAAAGGGAAAATCCTTTAGCCCACACTTGCCCTTCCATTCAACCCCCCCTTTGCTCCTTCATTTGTCTGGACACGAGGAAATGGGTGGTGAAGATGTTAGAGCACGTCGTTGGGTACAACCCTTTCCTCATTTTCGTTCTTTCTCTCCTCTTCCTTCCCTTTCAACCCCCTTCCTGTTTCGTGAATTTGAGAGCAAGCCTCGACGTCACGAAGCTAGGGTGAGTACCTTTGAGTGAATGAGTGGTCAGGGTAATGAAAGGAGACGAACTGGGGACAAGGGAATCAGCTAGCGACCTCCGTCCTCTCTCGACCAAGACTTTTTCATGCACGTCTCGGAACGGTTAAGCAGCCTGCGTTCTTTAAAATCTACCAATGAAATCAGTGTTTATACGTGTGAATATTTATGTACGTACTGGAAGGCTATGCCCTCGGCCACCTATGTCCGTCCAACCCCTCGAATGCTCACTCACTCCATGCTGACTCATACTAACAATAAGAAAAAAAATGCTTTTATAATCCTCAACAGTACTTTATTGAAAGAACTTATTTTCAAACAATATTTTTAGAATATTATTTAAAATGTCTTAATTTGGTATATTTTGACAGTTTGTGATAAATTGCGGGTAAATAATTAAAGAAGAAACATCATCCTATCAATTGTAACATGAATTGAGTATTTTGTCTTGTGATAGCACTGACAAATCCTGGGACTATTCTTTTAAATTAAATTTTGCAAATGAAATGTGGTATACAAGCGGCCAAAATATATATTTACATTGATTCCTCTCGTACGCTTCCTCCATTCATTCTTCAATAGTGGTGCGGCTTTTTAAGAGGACACATTTCCAACGCTGCATTTTAGTAATTTTTTGAATTTTGTTTAAAAGTTTATTTTAATTCCAAATTGAAACTTATACAGGATGATAAAAATTTCCTATGCTTTTCCTTCTTTTGACATATCGAGATCGTACAAAGATTATTTCTAATTGATTTTTGCAAAACAAAGAAATCCGGCTGGGGAGATAAAGATGAATTTCATAAGAAAGTTGGTGTGAATGAGCTTGAGTTGAATCTGAAACATTAGGTGTGGAAAAAGAAATCTATTATCTGTGGAGTGGTGTCACTTAATAATGTTCCAAGCTGGAAAGTGGTTCAACTTCTGGTTCGCTCTTGAAAAAAGTGAGCGTTGAATTAAAATGCTGAAGTTTTATGCTTGTCTTTTGTTAAAGAGTAGGATTGTTTTGTCGTGGCTCAACATATATTGAATGGAGACAAGATCCATTATTTGCTACGTCATGGCCTTGTCATAACTGCCGCGGCAGAATTTCTGTTTTGGCTATATTAAATTTGATCTCTCTATGTATAAGTTATTCTAGTTATCAATCCTCTTGGAAATGTGGCATACCTACTATTTCTGGGGCTTGTTAGCCTTGTATTTATATAATATTCTCGCTATTATATAATTATATCATAACCATGTTTTCCAGTTTTTTCCGCAAATTTCGAGAGTTGCCTTAGCAACAATGATAGTTGTCTTAGTTTTAGTCCACCGCTTGGTAGGCAATTTTTGTCGCCCGTGGTACTTAGTGATCTCTGGTACTGGCTTCATCATGAGCAAATGCGATCGCACAGTGGTCCGGGTCCGAAAAAAGGCAGACAAAAGTAATTTTTTCGACTTTTTGAAGGAGGCTCAGGAATCGCGGAATAAAGATATAAGAAATTTTCGCGAGCATCACGCTAGAAAAAAAGATTCCACACGAATGAGGACGTTTTCCGGAGACTGATCCTGACCTCGGATCCAGTCGTCAGTACATTAGGTGCTGAATTAAATAAATACCGTGGCCTAAAAGATCTGCCTAAAGAGGTCCATGAGCTCTTGCAAGAATATCCTGACTCAGCGAGTGAATATGTGGAAGAGGAGTGGAATTCAGGAGAAACTGATTTGGAATTATGTAAACTGTAAAGTTAGTAAGATACTAAGTATGTTTTTATTAAAATAAATGAGTTAATTTGCACTTAATAACGTTTAAATATTTATTAAATAATTACTTAGTTTTTAGTTCCAGCGGCGTTACCTCTGCTAGCTGATAATCGCAATCACTTAAACGTTAGAATCAATTCTCCTAACTGCCTTAAATTCACCAATTTAAAATTTTTTTTTTTCTAATTTGAAGGTCTAGAAGTCATATTATGCAAGTACTTTATATATATTTGCATATTTAATAATAACAGGCATTATCTATGCAGTCTCCTCATTATCGGTTAATTTAGCATTAAAATTCTCAATATCTTCTAAAATAATTATTTTTTGTTGAAAATAACAGCAGAAATGAACTAAGATCCGGACCACTGTGGATCGTTGGGAACTTTACTGATAGGTCCTAAGAATTGGCCAACAATGCCTCATAGAATCTGAAGTGGTTGCCCATGATCAATATATGTACTTCGCTCCTTTTTGATCGACCGCAGTGAATATGAATAGCTTTAGGTATTACTTAACTTTTTACTATAGAAACTAACTGCATATTCGTACTTTTTTGTTTTTATACCAAAATTACAACATCCATCACGAATGCTGAATTTGATGGGGTAAGAAGAATTAAGAAAAGTGTCGAACATATGGGTTAAGAAAATTGGTCCTAAGCGAGAACTGGGCACATATAGATTAATTGAAATACGCTCATCCCGTATTTAAGATGCTCAGTTTTATTAGTGCATTGCATGAGGTAGCAATTTTTAAAGTATATCATTACGTGTTAAGGTTGAAGTCAATGTATTGGTATTTAATCAGTTCGTTAGAATGTTGTTGTTTTTAATAGTTATTAATTTATCGAATCAATTTCACTTTACTATTAGTCATCGACGTAAAGAAATTTTAGTGATTTTTAATGATTCTATTTTAATTCCATCCACTCCTTTTGAGAAAATGACGTTCGTGAGGAAGTAGAGTCCAATGTGTACTGAGATAGAGCATTTTATACCCTGGCAGTAAAATACTTATGTTTTTCTCAGATTCTCCCAGAAATAAGTTCTCTTTATCCTAATTCAAGTGGTGAATAGTTAACGTCAAAAATGCCTCCAAGAATGTATCCACTCCATATTGAGCAAGCGTCAAAATCACTTCTACTCTTATCGGCGTATAGAAAAATGCTTCTTTGATCATGCCTGTACTGCTTTGAATGTTATCCTATAATAGTTCGTGAGTGATTTGGGATTATTTACTTCATTATGTTGATAGTTTCAGGAAAAATGTAAGCTTTGCTTTCAATAGTTTAAGTTAACGAGCGCGTTGGTCAGGTACTACTACCTGCTGCGAGGTAAATAAGCTATTTTTCTAAGATAGGGGGTGAGAAAAATATATTGCTTTAATAACTGGGCTAAAGGTTTAGGCGAAATAAAATTGGTGAACCGTAAGTGAACACAAAGTGAATGCGAGATGGAGTTTGAGTTCAACTCGTTAATTGCAAAAATCAAAAGTGAACATCCTTTGTTAACTATATCAACAATGCCAAAGTAAGAAATACGAAGTATATTTGCAATTATACCCTTATCCCAAACCATACCATGAATCTTCGAGGTTGCAAAATATCAAATGTCCTCGTAATGCCTAACGTTTAGGCTTTAAGGGAGTTGCGATGAATATAATTGTATTCATTTTGATAGAATGCATAACTTTCTATTTCTGTGTCCGGTATTTCATTTTTTTCTCTTGAAAATCCTTTACATACTTAATTTTCATTATTTTTTTAAATTTTATATGAATGTAAATACTCAATAGTACGTTGATAGTAAAATAGAAAGTGGTGTTTGCTACATTCCCTTTGCTCATTTGAGATGAAGTCAATGTTTGACATTTGTTAATCTCCTTTTCCACTCTTTTTTTCATCAGTTTATTAAAGCAATAAAGTCAACCTACCCCAGCCAGTGGGACTACCTCCATCTTGATAGGGGCATATGGGTCCAAGTGACTTGGTGTCATTATGAGTTCTGTAACGGCACTATGGACAAACATATTGATTTATCCTTACAGAATACTCTTTACGATAGTTCATTGATGTTGCAGTGTAAAATAAAATTTTCAAGTATTAAAAAAAATATTAAAAATCTTGTGACAAAAAGTGGGCCAACGTATGCACCTCGGTCTCCCTAACTTGATGCACTGGTGTCAATATTAAATTAAATGTCGATATTATGGTAAATATTCTTCCCGTTCATCTGTACTCCTAACTTAAACATATCACCCAAGTTTATACCTAGTTTAAATAAGCATTATATTTTTCACATCATTGAAAAGTTAATCTTTAATTAGTTTTAATTCTCCACTTTAGTTCTAGGGTTAAACTAAATGAATTTAAAACTCTGTATTCACTTCGGGATTTGTGAAAATAGTTCTTGCGCAGAATTCCCCATAGCAATTAAAACAAAGTTTGGTCCATCCTAATGGGGCATTTCTAGACATCCGGAAGTGGACTAAGTTCTAAATATCAATTAAGATCTCAGATAGCCCAAAGACAAAAATTTACAAGAGTGGCAGGACATGGAGTGGGAGCATTTTATCCTCTGGTTCGCGTGATAGAAGTAAGGCGATCGTCTACTACTCTCACGTTCCTGGTCTCCTCTGAAGAAAGATGGGGAAAGGGGAAACCATTGCTCTTGGGGATTCCTCCCCGAGATTGCTTTTGCATTTAGAGCGCCAGGAATCGTAGGGGGGTCCCGCATGGTAGTAGTAAGCTTCAGAATTGTCCTCCGTGGGGAGGGTCTTTGTGTAAGAGGGCCTCTTGTCGACCGCATTTTAGACCAACCGTGTTAGTTCTTTTTTCGGAGGTTAAAAGACGCCCACTTTTTTATCGGGCGTACAAAAAAAGGAAGGGCACTACCCGGCCAAGTTACAATAAGGTACTAGGCTTCAGAAAGAGTAATACTGTTCAAGTTTTAGGAAATGGAACGTCAAATAGAGAAAGATCCACTTAGACTTGCTGCCTAATCGATATTTAAGAAAACTGTAATTGGATTGAATAATTTTAAGATTTCCTCTTTTTTATGTAGGTAATCCTTTAAAAATTAATGAAGCTAATCTTGACGGATTTTTTATGAAAATAGATATACTCTGCTAAAATGTTAGCCTGGAGGAAACATCTTTTTTGCATAAGCCACCAATGAATAACTTTTCCGTGGAAAATTCGTTCTTTTTTATTTATTTTTTTCGACAGTATAGAAGAATTCTGATTTTTGGTTGACTCGTATTTGAGATCCATTCTACCATTGAACTCTTGACTTAATGCGCGAGAGAACCACAATATGCATTCCCCAAGGCTTTGGTGTTGACCCTTGGATCTTTGTTATTTATGCCAGGCCCTCGCGTTATCAAACGTGATACAGTGCTTACTGAATTTTAAGTGAATTATCATTGCTTATAATAATCATTCTCTTCTTATATCGTTCGTGAAATGTGTAAATTGAGTGAACAGCAAAAATAATGTACGTGTTTTTGCCTTGTAAGCGTGGGAAAGATTGATTTTGTTCTTTTTTCATAATTTTCTTCGGTTATTGCCTTAGTGAAATTTCTAATTTTAGCAAATTTTCATGAAAGCCTAAACTTTTCAGGGTAAAGTGTGATGTACTGTTTCAATAAACGTTCGTGCGACAAGAATAACAAAACAAGGAAAGAGCGATGTACCTAACAAGCTTGGGCAATAAACAGGCCTCTCTCTCCGCAAATCACCCCTAAAATACCGTAAACTTGAGCCATATTCATCCAAATAACCATGGCACCTAATGCCCAACGGGGGGGGGGGGCATTATATCTTGTAAACAGAAGGTGGCTTGGTGTGCAAAACGCTTGCTTGGGATACACAACAGCTGTCGTGCCAACATGCGGGGACTCGAACCGTCCTCTGCGGCATTCGCCCCGCGAAACTAGATCTCTTCCCTTCACAGACTCCTCCCCACGCCGTAAAAACGGGCATACTCATTGTCACACTCCACGGCCGTGTCTTCCTATAAATATACTCACTACTTCGGCCCATGCCCCGCTAACCACTAAGCCCAGCACCAACCAGAGACCCTCACCAGGACTTATCACACCCAACGCCACGCCGCCATCCACATCAACCGCACTATGGTCATCGGTTTTGGGGACGATCTTTATGTGGTTCTCCCCAATCCTTCGGCTCCTCGGCTCCTCCTCACTAAAGAGTCTTCAGCCAAGAGGGACCATCTTTGGCCATTTTCACGCCTCAGCACACTCTTAATACGAACATTTCCTGCCGTGGATGGCATCTTTTTCTGGGATGTAAATCAAGTGTTGGGACTGCTCCTCTCGTAAAGGTCGAGGGTAAGGCGCCGTCGGGGGATTCTGCCCAGTTCCACGGATGTCTGTCTATACAATGAAGGCTGTGAATGAAAATGCTGCAATTTAGGAGAGGTCAAGCGGGAAGCAATGAAAAAGAGCTGTATATACTTGTAGCTCCGTGCTTTCGGTGGTCGGCTTTTGAGCGATTCGCGTCTAATGGAATTACGAAAAAGGAACCTTATCACTTACACATTAAATTTTTTTTTTCAAGACATATCTTGGCAGAGGTTTTTCAACACTTTGCTGAAGGTGAACCATTAGCCTTGGAGCACTAGTGTTTTTGCGTCAAAAGCTAATGTTTGATAATTATTTGAAGACTTTCTTCGTTTGCTGCCATTGTGTGACGCTTAAATATTCTGCGAATCTTATTGCCTTTTTTCGTCTTCTTTCTGATCCCACAGTTTTCGCACCTTGGTCGGCAAAAGGTTCACGGCAATTATACTGAAAATGAACTGATGAAATATTCCAGGTATTAATGATAGAAATGAAAGGGATGATAAATTAAGTAATGAAGGATAAATAAATGAAATGTTTTAAATTAGAAAATGAGCAAAAAGCAAGCAAATGAGTCGAAATTACCTAGAAAACGAAGTCACAGGCACAAGTAGATATGGTATTCATTTTACTACTAACATTTTCGCCTCGGAGATGCTTTTAAAGGGCTTCGCGGTAGCAGAATCCTACTAGCAGGGAGCGTAAGTGGTTAGGAAACGGCTAATATTACCATGTTCAACGGAGAAGACATTCCGAGCATTGACAGTTTTCATAGGCGATAATTAAAACAAGCTTACGGATTGTGAAATGCAATTGTAAGTTCAGGCGTGGAAAATTCCCCATATTTCGCATGTAAACTATGTACCTGTGACGTCATCGACATGGCTGCAGCAGTCCCGCCCTGTCTGTTCTTTTTCAAGGTGAACTTTAAATTAACACTTAATTTTCTTGTAAACTGGGATTTTTAAATACAATTTATTTGCAATAATGAATATATTTATGGTGGGTGACTAACCGCGATTAAGGAATTCTGTTTTCTTTGATGAAGGAAACTACTCTATTTTCTACCAATCAGGCTGGTAATCAGGTCTGCGGCGCAGTGGAACAATGGATAGGAACATACGCTGTGTGCATTCACGGTATTCTTTTCGGCATCACCAAATCCTGATCTCGCCTCAAACTCAACCAGCTGAATCGAACCGTTGATTCTGCAGGGGCTATGTTTAAAGATTCGTATTTCAATAGCTAATAATCTTATTTATCCCTTCGAATTTTATTAATTTTGCCTCAAGTTAGACCCATCATCTGTGTTATTCCTCTGAAAGGCAGATTAAAAGGTTGAGAGAAAAAATACACACCAGAACTACCAGATGTACTTTGACAGAAAGAATTTTTTTAACGACCTTTTTTATCGGAGATGGTGCGTCTTCCCTAAGTTTACAGACACCTAACGATAAAGTAAATGATAACTCCTCGTGAGATGACTTCCCTCTGGATAATCGAAAACCTTGTTCTGTTGATGCTTACTTCAAACTTTAGAGGCAATGAACATATTTATTTCACAAGGAGTATTTATTTACTTGGAGCTGGGTCGAGGCTGTGTGGTAATTTGGGGATGGAACCGGCAAATGAGATTATTTGCGCCAATTGACGAAATATGGGTAAGGGAAGGGCTTTATGGGGATAGGAGGAAATGTGGAGAGAAACCCGGCGTCAGCAATAGCAGCAGCAACAAAGCAAATGATTACCGAAAAGTTTTCACTTTCTCAATTGCAATAAAAATTTAAGTGCTGGAACTTCTTTTATGTACCTGATTGACCCTTAACGGTAGCCAACGATATGATTTCGTTAATAAATCTAAAAATATGTTTGAAATAAAGATAATATTAGTGGTAAATAAATTAAATGAGTATACATTTATTATTTTTATTTTGACTAAAATAGTCCATCCGATAATATCGCCACACTAGTATATACATACATACAGCGATAACTTTGGCATTAGCGACCCAAGAGAGAGTAAATATGATAAATGTGCTATTGAGTGAAAGAAAGGGGAAGTAGGATATGAAACCCTGGGGGGATCCCAATTCTGATATTTGCTTTCCATTTAGTGTTGTAGCCAGGAATTATCACCCTTTCTTGAGAGAAATATGTCTCAGAAATATCTTCATTGCTACGAGAGATGAAAAGCTTATGAAGGAAGGAAGGACGACTTGTATCATTGTATGGTGACACTGAAAATGTCCAAGAATGTTCATATCTATGATATATCTCTCCATTGCCAAATTAGAGAAATGCCGATTACGATCATGAGACGATTGGGTTGCTGAAACACCTTCCTCCCTGCAGCTAGGTCATTTACGTATTTGAGTTATATCGCGAACTAAGTGGATTGCACGCACGTAATTTGGACCTACCAGTGTCAAAGCATGGTATAGGTGAAATTTTCCCTACTATTTAGAGACGGCACTAGAGAGTCAACATATTTTGAACTTTGAGCGCCGACCTAAAGAAACCACTAATGAAGTTTGTAGCGGATTGCTTCATTGAAACTAGGTATTTCACTAATTGTAAGTTATTAATTATGTTTCATCGAAGGTTTCCACGTCGTTGAAGCGAATTTTCCTGCATTTCCTGGTGTTCAGTGCGTAAGATGCTTTGTTTGACAACAGTTTCACCCGTAAAAATCAGGGAAAAACTTTTGTCAACAAAATCAACTTACGTGGTGAACACCCAGAAATTCAGGATCAAAGTTATTAATCAGCTCGTCTCTTTGCAGATGTTACTATGCAATGCACTCTACCGAATAAATTTTTTGGGGAATCAAGCTATAATCTACATAGAGATTATATCAGAAGTTAAAGTTGAGCGATGGATAATAACTCAATCATACCATCGACAGAGAACATACCACGGAATTTCATTCATGAACCCTGAGGAGATGCAAGTCAACAGAAAACACCTCGTTCACCGAGATGTGTCAAGTGAGTAATGTTGATGAGCATAAGAATATAAAACCAAGGGATATATTGTTTATTGTACCCAATATTGTTTTCAATTAGGGAAAACCTATGATCCTTCATTGACAAATTTCAGGTATTAAGATTTTTTCGATAATACAAATCCATAGAGAATACAAATGAGCAAGGGATAATAGCCATTTAATTTGAGCACATAAATTTAATTTGCTCTAAGGCAAAACAGAATACGAAATCTTTCCTTTCACAAATTACCAATATTCGTTCACTTTTGTATGCACTAGTATAATTTATTATCTTGTATGTATTTCCTGTAGTTTCTGGATATAATTGTTGTAGTTCTCGGAGGAAACTGTAAGCTGAATGGTAGATAAATTGCTAAATAATGAAAAGTAAAAAGTTACGATTGTTTTTAACAGAGCTTCTACACACGCGAGCTATGTGCTTAAACGGGAGGGGCGACGATCGAATTCGGAATCAGGAGGTGGAGACGGTGACAGCGGAAGAACGGGGACCAGACACTCGGTGGAACGAACGATACATGAGTGAATAAACGGCTGCGAGAGAAAGGGAGTAATGACCGAGGTGGGACAGCACTTCGAATGGCGACGCCAGATATTTATTGTTTTAATGCGTGTCGTGGAGGGAGATGAGAGTGAGAGAGAGAGAGTTGAGGCGACGGCTGGAGAGGAAGTAGTTAAGGGCTGTGGAGTGGACGGGTTGGAGAGAGAAACAGTGGAAAGTAAGGGAACGAAATGGTAATACGAAAGAAGTGTGGAAAACCCCAATGGTTACTTTGTTAGGGTTTCGGAGATACCCTGATAGAAAAAGAGAAATGAAGTTAAGTGGTCTTAATATGAGTAACGACTCTTCTGGGAGTCGATTTGTGCAATCAAAAGTGCCAGAAAGCAATTAAGGCAGAGCAAAATTATCTGATATCGCAAAGTGCGAGAATTGATGGAAAAATATAATCATAACGATTAACTACGCAGTGTATTCATGCCGTATCGGTTCCATCGGATCAAGCTGCAAACCTAGCCAGACTGTAGCTGATAAATGTGAGTTGTACATTTAATTTTGGATACATAATGGCCCTCAGGTGGAATAGAAGAGGTGACAGCACTAAAATCGTTTTGAACAGATTATGATAGAGAAGGTTGCAGCAGGAGGTTTTTCACACTGATAGGTAGTGCAAAAATATAAAAATAACAACTCCTATGGCCGGTGTAACGTTGACAGATAGTGAAGGGGAATAAGAGGCTAATTTATAAATCATTATCATTAAATGATAGCAAATAACCCATAATCCCAGATATATTTGGCGCCGCTCTCCACTCCCTCTCGAAATACTAAAATTTTATGAGGCCATTAGCTTCCTTTGATTTCAATTATGTAATCAACCTTTCCACCCATGATATTCAAGTTGATTTTATACGTTCCTTCAAATCTCTTGTTTTTGACCTTGCACTAAAATGCTTATGTTTGCATTATTCTTCCCTGTCACTACACTTATAATAAATTTTCTGTTCAGCTCCTGCTCACATTCTAAATCTATTTAGAGAGAGTTTACATCCCTTACAGAAAATATATTTATGCAGACTCTCCTCACATCCCTAATGTAACCTCCTCTTCATAAACGACGCCAAAGTGGAATGCGCACTCCCTCCAAAAACCGTAATCTTTCTATTTCTGTTAAGGTTGCAGTGATAGTACTAACTAAGAAGATCACTGAGATCTTGATCGTTCAGTTATAACAAATGGCTTTACATGGCTTTGGCCACAGATCAGCACTGTATTCCTTTTTACCTGACTTTCATGTTTCTATTTTTATATCTTTTCACAATCACAGATATTGTATTTAAGCATTTAATTTCTTGGCTTCCACTACTACATCTCCTACTACAAACAAAATGTCTTTCTGCCCTCTATCTATTCCGTCCTGTCGGCACACTTTAAGACAACCTATACACATTCAAAATAGCAAATATTTTCTGATACCATTGTATGTAATAAGTTAGAAGTACTAAGTTAAAGATTCTACAAAAAATGACTATTTTTCACAAAGGTACGCCTGCATCAGGTAGGTGTGGTACGATATAAACTATCTAAAAGCAAATATGTCATAGGTATGAACATTCTCGGACATTTGCAGTGTCACCATAGAATGACACAAGTCTTCCTTCCTTCCTTCAGAAGCCTTTAATCTCTCGTAATAATGAAGACATTTCCGAGTCATACATTGCTCTCAAGAAAGGGTGATGATTCCTGGTTACAACACTAAATGGAATGATGGTCGTTGATGCCAATTTGATCTCTGTATGTATGTGTATACTAGTGTGGCGATATTATCGGATGGATATTAAATGGACTATTTTCGTCAAAATAAAAATAATAAAGGTATACTCATTTCATTTATTTACCACTAGTGTTATCTTTATTTCAAACATATTTTTAAATTTATTAACGAAATCATATCGTTGGCTACCGTTAAGGGCTAAGTCAATCATGTATCTAAAAGAAGTTCCAGCACTTAAATTTTTATTGCAATTGAGAAAGTGAAAATTTTTCGGTAATTATTTGCTTTGTTGCTGCTGCTAATGCTGACGCCGAGTTTCTCTCCACATTTCCTCCTATCCATATAAAACCCTTCCCTTACCCACCTTTCGTCAATTGGCGCAAATTATCTCAGTTGTCGGTTACCATTCGAAACGTCGAAAAGATCTTAAAACTGAATCTGAAATTGTGTGGTGTCATTATTTTTCTGTATGCAATCTAACAGCAAAGCAAACAAAATATTTGTCGGATTAATTTATATCGTCCTCCCGCCAGTGATCCAATTGTTCTGGAAAAGTGTTTCGACTCAGTGTTAAAGGCTATTACTCTTGGTTCAATATTCCTTATTGGTGACTTTAATCCGTCTATTCGCTGGAACTCTCCAACAAGTGACTCAGTGCAATGAAGACTTTATTCCCATGACTAAGTCTTTATGAAGACTTCCCATAGTGAAGACTTTATTAATCATTTCATCCATGCGCTCCGTTCAATCTTCATCCCACCCGAGACGTGGAAACATTGGTTTTTCTCATATCCTCCGTCCCCCCGTCACAATTACCCCTGGCCGAAATATTTTCAACTCCGACCACGAGTCCTTTGACGCTACGTTACGTTTCCGAGGCACCCAGAAACACCGTGGGGTTCCATCAAGCCCTCGTAAACCGTTCCTTACATGGTTGAAGGTTTGTTGGAAGGACCTCAACCGTTCACTCGAGCTAATCCCTTGGAGTGTCCTCGACGCTTTGTCTCCGGTAGAATCATTGGACTTTTTCTACACCGTTATCGACAGTGCCATGAAAGACTTTGGTCCTCTCGTGACACCAAAGAAAAAAAAATACCCCTCGTGGTTCAAGCCCGACTCAATCCATACCCTTGGGAACAAAAATTGAGCCTAGTACGTATACAAGGACTACCCCTACGAGAACACACACCGCACATTCACTGATTTACGCAGCTTTTCAGAAACACACTTTCGACGAGACTATAAAGAGGTATTACTCCGTCGGTATTATCATCTTTCGTAACTTCAGACCCTAAAACATTTTGGTCCTTAGTTAATCAACGCCGTAATCTCCCTCGGATTCCTGATGCTGTATCATTTGATAATTCTTGTGCCGTTGGACTAGACGGACCAGTTATTTCATAAATATTTCTCCGAGAGTCTAGCGCCCTCATACAATCTCTCACTTACCGACGACTACTCCCTCTCTCCCATAAACAGCCATTGTCTGTCACACATACAAACCGATCCGAGGGAAGTTTCACAATGTCTTTCTAAGATCCCCCTCAATTCTCTCCTAGCCCAGATGGTCTCAGACCTCTTTCCTACGCAACTGTGCTCCTACCCTTTTGGTTCCTTTAACCCTCCTTTAAATCGTTGCTTTTCCCTTGGCATATTTCCTTCCCAATCGGAAATAGCAAATTTTATTCCTATTCACAAATCAGGCCCGGAAAAACTACGTCTCTAACTACCGTCCCATTTCGTTACTTCCCGTTCTTTCTTCAGTTTGTAAGAGTATAATCCTAAACCGTCTTTATTACTTTACCTCTCTCTTTCTCTCCTCCAACCAACACGGCTTCCTTCCGGCTCGATCTTGTCTAACAAGTTAAGCAGTTTTTCAGCATCATGTTGTCGAATCAATAGCTATAAAATTTCAACTTGACGCCATCTTTCTTGATTTCTCCAAAGCCTTTGACACACTAAGCCACAAACTCCTACTTCATAAACTCAGCAAGCGATTTAATATTCATGGCACCGTTCTCAGTCTTTTGTCCAGTTTCCTCAGTGACAGAACCCAGCGAGTAATATTATCTGGCTTTTCATCTACCTAGTCAGACGTTACTTCCGGAGTGCCCCAGGGTGGCTTTCTTGGACCATAATAAAATCTTGCTGGAATAAATTCCATCATAACCAAAAACGCCGGCCTTAAATACCAATTTAAGATTTTAAAAAGTTAATTCTGATACACAATAGGTAGAATCCTTTGGCATGTTGAGTATAATTTTCGTCATTCCTTTAATAGATTATGAACTAGTTGGTTGAAGGTTTTGCATGATTTTTGTGATCACTAGGAGTGTTGATACTGATGACACACTATCTCCGATAGCAGCTTGTTAATTTGTTACACGTGATGAGAACATAATGAAGTGCGTCATTTTTATTTGCAACTGCCCAGTAGGAATCTGTATTTAACATTAGTAAAATCTTCTCCGGTTTGCCACCGGTTAAGGCTATTAAAGGCCTACCCGGTGGCAAGATTATACTAATATTATTCGCCGGGAAAGCCTAAGATCTTTCGTATTTAACATGTTCATATTTTAAAATTTTCATCTAATTAATATTCCAGTTCTACTTCGACTGGAAAATGACTACCTACTTTAATACTCAAACTCCATCTGTTTGGACTCCAGTTTTGAAAAAAAAAAATGTTTTCAGAGGGAATAATTCATGAAGTCAGGATCTTTTTTCACGGGATGAAACACCACGTGCACCTCTGAATGATATAAGGGCTTCCATTAGGTGATAAAAATAAAGAAAAAAGTAATTATACCGGTAGTTCTCCAACCTTGCGTGGTTGATGCATTAGGTGGTGGAGGTAATGTTGTCTGACCAGAGTTGAATGATTTCTGTATGTACGTTATTTTTGGGTGACAAAATGATGAAATATATAAGTCTGTGGGGAGGAGTTGAATGAAGTTATTTTAATAAATTTTATGGGATTTTTGCAAAAATAAAATATTTTAGATTTTAATTAGAATTGGGTGATATCAGTGGGAAAGATTCCGGGAAGGTTTTAGGTTGCAATTAGGCATTTAGTAGTAATGCCTTAAGTTCGATATGCTTTCAACGATATTTGATTTCGATATACTTTCGACAATTATTGAAGTATGTCGGCTGTAACCTGTACTCCACCAATTTAGCAATAGATGATGTCTTGATACTACTGTATCAGAATGTCTCGTGATTAACCTTCCAAGTTTAAACATTCGAGGGTTTTAAGGCTTTTAATTGTCTCTGAAGCTTTATTATGATTGAAAGAAAATTTTTTCAGCATTTTCATTTTTTTACTACTGTTTCGACCACCAAGCGTTGTGTTTCGGCATTTCAGCATAATTGAGAGAGAGACCGCCAGGTTTCGCGGTCTATTGGAGAAAACGCCCTCTCTTGTCGGCGAGCAGGTCGGAAGTATTAGTGTTGAAAGTGCAGTGGTGACGAGAGGTGCTGACGACCGAAGGGAGAGGACGTATGCTGAGTTCTCCGATAAAGGTAGGCCAGATACTGGGGCGTTCTCTCTCTCTCTATCTCAATCAAATGACTCAAAAATACAGTCCACTTAATTAATTTGGGGGCAATAATTAATAGCCATAAAACAGCAGCATATTTTTGGTAAGTTTCTTTGGGTTTTCTGCGATTAAACTAACCTTTTTATCAGCAGTTTCGCCGTGCTATTCTGCCGGATTCGTCAGGCATTCTAAATCAAAAATGAAAAATAAATAAACAAATTTAAGCGGTTATTATGTACAGCATGATTAATTAATACTTTAGTGTTTCAAAAGTCTTTTTCACGTATAAGAAAGTTTGAAGCCATCTTCTCTGTTTAGGTTATTAGGTCTCTTTTCTATTTCAATGGCTTCCCTGATGATCCGAGGATAGTAGTTAATTTCTTTAGATAAAACTTTCGCCCTTTTGATGTCAATAATGTGACCTTATAAAAGTGTGTGCTCAGCCACGGCCGAGTGATACCAATCTTTCTTACGAATAGCCCGTTCGTGTTCCTTCGGTCTGCATTCTATGGCTCTCTTTGTCTGGCCAACATATGATTTTTCGCAACTACAGAAAATTTCGTGTATGCCTTCGAACATTGTGGGAGATAATGGATCTTTAGCTCCTCTAAGATTATCATAAACTTTGGAGGTGGTGTTAAATCTTGTGATGATGTTATGCTTCTTCATGATTTTACCTATGCGATCTCTTGTTCCCGCGTTGTAAAGTAGCATAAAATATCCCATAGGCTTAGATGTCTCTTTCTCCTCCATCAACATATTGCCTAAAAAGCTACACATTAATTAAAATGTCAACTTTACGCCCTGAAACCTTAAGTAGTGGGTGGCGATGTAAATTAGTGGGTACTCTATTTTAACGGCGTCACGTGTACTTGAGAAAAAATTGTCAAGAGCAGTTAAGACATTTATTTCAATTTTTGACTCTGATATGACAGTCATTGGAGTTAAGAACACGCCCAATAAAGAAAGTGCGCTGACTACAGGTTTTTTTTTCGGGGCACCCCGACTGTCTTTTCTAACACTGAATGTTTTTAGCGAGTTTGATGTTCTTTAGCTTGTCAATAATTAAATCCAAACGCCTCATTTCATGTTGTCTGCCAAAGCATTCATTGCTAAACTAATTAAGGTTTAAAAATTTAACTTTCTTAAGTTAAGGTAAAAGGAATAATTTATGATAAAAATTAGTCTTCAGCGAAGATATGTATGCTGCTGACATGAAAAGTGAGCATCGTGAAATAATTGTATGCTGCGGTGGGGAAAAAGGAAAATGAAACATTCTGTATTTTAACCATTTTGGAATAAGAAGGAAATTGCCGTTCATTACCTATTCTTACTACAGCCGCACTGAAAAATGAGTCATAAATCTGCAACCCTTATGGACCGAAGAGTAAGTTATATATAATTTTAATATAAGGTATATGCATTTTAAAAATTGTGATAATGACAAACTGAAACGTTGGAAGAAAAGAATATTTCGCTGAAAGGACAACTCTTGAAGACGGATGGTTGCACTTGCGTGGAGACAAATTTTCATGAAAGTTAATTTATCAATACGTATGGTTTGGAAATAGCTCTGCTTTACACGAGTAAAAAGATAATATCAAAGACTAAATCATTTTATATCCTAACTTTGGAAAGGTTTTGCCATTATTTTTGGCAAGAATTAGTTCAACCAACCTTGCGTGGAAGATAAGAATATGTCTACTGATATATTTTTCTTTTTTATTTGATTTCAATTATTAACGAAAACGATTTCTGAGATAACCCCTTATGGTAGTTTGAGCGAAAAATCACTTCACCTAGAATTTGATGAATTAGGCCTCATTTTAAAGAAAAAACTCTCATCTTTCCAATTATATAAAAATATCAACCCCTTGCCGAACTACTTTTCAAGCAATTTGCCTAAAAATATAAGCTGTTTTACATGGGATAGATTATGGCTGTACGCTCCAGAGTGAGGATATTAAACAAATTAGGAACTTCTAGCTCCTAGATTTCGTCAAAAAACTAACGGTGTGTAGATTGCATGCTTTCTCAACTATTTATAAAAAATAATCTATTACTCACCATAGTAATTTTGACAGAATCGCAAATAAACCTGCTATTTTGTAGGGTTTTCAGCCGTACGGCGGGTAAAAATGAGTCAAGTTTGAGACTTATGTAGCTTTATTTATTTATTTACTCTGAATTGTGGTCATATATTTTACTATATCTTTGAACCATTAGTATTATAATATTTGTTTCATACTTCTTACAGACGCTGAAATAAAAAATAAAATTTGAATATGGTCTCCATTATGACTTAGGAACTATCTCGTTCAAACCATCTTTAGGGCGAGATATGTCTTTTTGGAACTCAAATACTTCAATTTTATATTTATATGCATCCAATTAGTCATCGCTAACCTTAACTATTATAAAAATAAACTTTTTTGATGCGAGGAGTGTTCGTCATTCCTGACGTGCAGGCAAAGAAATAAACCAAGGGCAAAAAAGATGATTTAATACCCGTAATCCCCAACGTTGTCTGTACCCCTAGATGGAAATGGTGGAGAGGGAAATCGCTGGGTGTTGCGGAGATGAGGACTTTACCGCCATTGTTCATGGCCACACCAGAATCGAGCGAAGCGGTGGACCCAGTTTGTCGATCCCAACCGTGTTGTACGTCACCCTTCCCGGGACATGGGCGCGCCCACCCATTGACGTCATAAGCTTTGCTTTGCACGTTGAGTATGAGCGCCTTGGATCAGACCAGAGGTATGTCTCCCTGTTGTCCAGGCTAGAATTAGGAGGCAGTCCGTGAACCTATCACAGCTGGACGACCACAAAAGCTGGCATTGTTTAGATATGGGTTTCCCATTTGCGAGGTAGGAATCGCGCGAAACACTGTTTACTCCCTTCGTAGGAAAACGGGAGAGAGCACCTCTTTTGTCCAGTTCTGCCGTGTATCAGTCATTTTAATGGGCACTACAGCCAAAGGGGATCAGTCCTTCCTTGCGCCATGCCGTCTGTTGATTATAGAATTATGCTCATAATTGAATGACGCTGATTTAACTCTGTAGTATTTGATTGCCCTTTGCATTGATTGGATAGGAAAATTGTCGATAAGTGATATTGATAAAAAACCATGCATCCTCCTAGATTCATTATACCATAAATGCATCATACTACGCAATCTCTCTCCCTCATTAGCGTCTTGTGTCAAATTTTCAAACTACCCTGTATTCATAAATGTGTTAAGAATTCCATATTAAAGGTATATCAAAAGAACTGGTTGTTTATTAACTATTGGGATCGATTGATCATTCTTATACCATAAATACGGTTAAAGTCCAAACCATATATCAATTTTGTAAAGCATGAAGGCGCTTTAAAGGCGATTTATAAAATCAAAGCAACCTTAGCATCTGGTTGAGGATCCTATTCAATTAATTGTGTTGATGCATTTTTGCAATACTTTTTTAGGGAGAATAAACGTAAAGAGATTAAATATTACAAAAACAATAAAATATAATTAATGCTCGCATGTAGCAAAATTACCTTGGCAATTCTTTCCAGGGGTTCAACTTTGTGAAAGCACTGTGTCGTGAATAAAATGTGATGCTCTCAGGCGACCCCATCCGATGTCGCTATTTTGCGGGTGAGCTGGGAAATATTCTGTATTTTAAAAGCCTTGGAGCCAGAACGGAACAACGCCTCTCGGTTCCCCGAAAGGAATACATTTATTGTGCGAAGGGCGCAGCCTGATTTGTCTCCACTCTCGGGCGAAGGTGAGGTTGAGATCGGAGTTTTCAGCCTGAGGGAAGAAGGAACTGGAGAGCTGAGGAAGAAAATAAGATTTGGTTGGTCAGGGAAGAGTGGTCCATAAAGAAATGGAAAACCTCGTTGCAGGGCTATTCAATTTTTTCCAGTCTATGTATAAGACTCTAGAACATGACTTAAATCAATGGTGTACTCATAAAATAGCTGTAATCTAAAGATGATGTGATGGGTTTGTATGTATGTATTGAGTAAACGTTTTTATGTGAATTGGTCGATAATACTATACATAATAGTTTCATCTACATACGGTGATTATTATTATGAAACGAATAATCCAACATGAGGGCATGCTTGTCATCTTTTGCTCATCTTTCATATAATTTTAGGACGCCTTCTGTCACTTTTTAATCACAGGTAGAAATATAATATCCATTTTAAGTATGTCATATTTTTTGTTTTTTAATGTGATACTAAATACGATTTCTTAAGGTAGATTCCGTCGCTATCACTTGGAGCTTACTCTTTTTCAACTAAGTATGCTTTATTTAGCTTTATTATTAGCTCAGAAAAAAGTTAATAAAATGGTAAAATATAAAACTGAATACGATGTTTTACAATTTTATGGCTGAAAAATCATTTGGTATTATAAAATTTGTCGATAAGAGTAATCAAGGACGTTAAATATAGTTTACTTGGTCTTTTGTCTATATCGGTTGTCGAGCTGTCAATACTTTTCATTTTTGTACACCTGAAAAATAGGTGGTTTTTAGTGTTGCGAAAGTTAATGTATAAGTATAGTTTCTTAATATAGCTTGTGCGTGAACCCTATCGCATCTCCGTGATGTTTTATGCGTGTATTAGTTAGGTGTATGGTATAGAGATTGTCAGCCAGTGCATTAAAATTCTATAGTTCTTTCTAAAATTTACATTTTTTGTCTTTATTTTGGTTTAATTTTGTTTCCCTGTCTAATATTATTTGTGAATCATTCCTGACATAATTATGTTGAAGGAGTAAAAAAATGAGACCCAGAAGTGGAAACAAAAAGATAATATTTTTTTCGACATATAGTAATCACTTAATGTGGAATGACTCCATAACTGACCAAGGACGTTAATTATGAATGTTCTAATAATTTGCCGGCGTATGCTGTTAGTGAAAATTGTTCGCTTTCTCCATCTGAAGAAGCTGCATTTCAGCCGGCGTTCTGATGTACGAGTCAACGACTATGGACTAATCGTGCATCGAAACGTCAGTAGAAATACAGCGTAACCCGGTGGAGAACCCGAACAGTCTACACTTACAACATACGTCGGGAAAGCTTCAGATCTTTATAAAGTTTCAGGGATCATAATAGTTGCGATAGATCAATCATATGAAACTCCCACCCTCACTAGTAGAGTAGAATTTTCACTTGTGTTTAATAACATAGCATCATTTCTAACACTTAACACCACTTGATATGTCCGGCATTATTTTATTCTCTGCATGAATTAGTGTCTCGTAGCATTCATAAATTAATAGTATTATTAATATTAACCACTAGATGTCTCTTTAGCAATGTAATTCATGTTTACATTTTCATTTACGTTGCACTCTCTCAGTTTATAGTGTAACTGCGCACTGTTCTCCTGACTGCTTTTTGGTCTGAGCCTAGCGACCGGGGGAACGTGCGAGGTCCCGATTTGTACTGGGACGAGTGCTATATGCCTGGTGTGGAATCACACCGTGCCACACACCCTGGTGGTTGCTTGCACGGTCCTTCGTAGATCTAGTTAAAGTCTTAAATATTTTAGACCATTTGCAAGCTAATATAGTGCAAAGAACAATAAAAACAGATGCTTCAGTAGAACATGAAGGTATGCTACTAGTCATCCGAGGAAAAGGCTGTAGTTGTAGTAAGACTGTTGAAAATGATAGATGAGGTATTTCTAGCATAGAACGTATGTGATACCTGAAGAATTACAAGTAGATGGGAAAGGTGTAATGAAGGCGGTCTTAGGTGGAGAGGATTGAGGGCGTATTATGCATGGGCCTTGAGACAAACACATTAAAATGAAGGAAACCGCGTTGGTGCTACCTTGAGTGAAAATGTTCACTATTCACCCGCGAGGTGGATTGAGTCGTCTTGTCTCTTCACAGTCACGGGAAGGGAAGGAGATAGAATACCTTTGGGCGAAGGAGGTTGAGTGGGGAGGGTGTGTGAGTTGGTATGGTGCGTTCGCGTATTATCCCGGGGCCAGCGGGGGTCGAAGCACAGGAGTCGCTGTCATGTCATTGTGCGGTACGAAGTATGCACTTCTCTTTGTCTCCCTCGGCGTGCAAAACAGTTCGTGCTCCACTTCCTGTTGTCTCCATTACCGCCTTTCTTACCGTGTTCTCTCCGCTTTTTTCGATTGGTCCGCACATCATGGTGGAAACTTCTCGACTTTTGAAGGGTCGTATCTTTTCGTACATTGTTTCGCGTGGAGGGGAGAGATTTAAATCCCATGTGAATAGTGTAGGAAAACTTTTCGGGACTAAGGGAATGAGGCAAGCCAAAGTATTCGGTACGCTTCGCCTCTGGAGAATTAAGTTTATTCATTTAAAATTTAAAATGTGAGCCCGGAAGTCTTACTGTGTATATCTTTTCATAAATGATAATGCGCGACAACTTGAAGCAGGCTCACCGAAGTTTGGCATTTAGTTCAAAAGAACGTGGTTAACTTCGGCCTACACATCGCATTCTATTAATTCTTTTTGCCATGCATTTAAGAAATGCTTTCTGCTTCATGAGTAATTTATGTCATTTGGTTGTGTTACAAATGAAATGTTGGTGCATTTCTTTTCAGGGCAATTACGTTATATGTCTCATGGATATGCCACGGGGCTCGCGAGTATGTAGCCATGTTTATTATTATTATAAGTAATCATTCCTATTAAAAAATGTACCATTACCCAAGGATATTAGATAAATAATAATACAATCAATATTTAAACATTTACAAAATCCATATTTTTTTTATTTTAAATTAATATGATGATTATCACATGACAATTATCATCAGAAATTATTGCTATAAAAGACACTCTTGTAGGTATATGACGGGTAACTAATTTTTAATACCATAATTACGTAATTTGTTACTATTCAAATCTCCTTACGCCTACAATGGACTACTTGATGTATAACTCATCTAGACTGAAACTTGATATTTTGTCATTAATTGTGGGGATATATTTTCGTGTTATACTTACTTTTGACATAATCCATCATAACTGTTAATGGCTGGGAACATTAGAGTAATAATAAAAGTGTCTGGGATCAAACGGTATTGAGGTAAAAACTCAAAACTGCGTTAGCTTCTTGACTGTCCGGTGAGTTTGATAATATGTAAAAGGACAATGGATCGAAGGTATATGCCACAATTAACGCAATTCCTAACTATGGAAAAAAGCGTAAGTATTAACGTCTGAGGGGGAAAAGCAAGTTATATTCACTAACTGCCATCAATATTTTCATTAACTGCGAACTTATATATTGAATAGCAAAGTATATAGTGAAAAAAGTTCCAATTATATTTTTTCTTTATTTTTTCATTTTTTTTTCTTTGTATTTCTGAGGATATTGTCAGAATTGCGATTATTCATTAACTTCCTTTTACAGGCTAACATTTTGGTGTTCTAAAGTATATTGGATATTACTCTTTCCATCTTCTTCCCCCGGAAATTCCTACGTCGTATCTTTTATTCCTATTTAGCTGCAAAGGGCCCCTTTCATTTTGAACAAGAAGGGTACGAAAACGAAAGGTGGAGATAAAATGTACAGGGGACTATTAGCCTGTTCCCGTGGAATTTCAACGGCAAGAAGAAAACAATTATAATTTTGCATATAGTTGAAAGTATCCTCCAAATGTGTTATATAATTTGCAATTACTATGTCGCAGTCATTTCCCCCACATGGAGTAATTGGTTTGAAATACTCCCAGTTAAAATCTAACGGTTTTTCTGCTCAATTTATCATTTCACGTGATTTATTAGTGCCTCGTATATTATGTTAGAAAGAAGAAATATGCACTTATAGAGAAGAAATTTGCATTCTAGAAACGAGTCGGTGCCTTCTAAGGCTCCTAATCGATCCTCCTAATCGGCATCAATGCATATACTTAGGCGGAAGGCATATTTCATTCCATGAACTTGATGGAAAGCGTTTCCTGCTGTATCCAATATTTTGCTAGCTATATTCTCGTCGTCAAATCTCCACCACCATAGCGTTTAATTTTATGCCAAGAACTATAATTTTCTTGTAAAGGTAGAGAAAAATGAAATAAGTGAAAAAAATATAATGATGTTTTTGCATGAATAAACTTTATATTGGTATTACATTGATTGATTTCTTCCTGGAAAATCGAGGAAACATTTCTTGATGTCAAATGCACCTCTTCCATTCTAAGTACAGCTAAGTTTAAAATATTGTAACCCTTGTAAAGTTTGCGTTACATTCGTATGAATCGAATTGGTTTTAGAAGGATAAGTTTTAGTCGATTTTTCGAAAAGATATCAATCCAAAATGATTTTACAAATAGCTTTTAACTTATGTAACAGAGTTATTTATAAATTGTTATAAAGGAATTTGCATTGTCTCCGGTGATCCTATTATTCATTCATTAACTTAACCGGCATTCTAATCATTGAGAAATGAGCGAACATGTGCTTTTTTAGTGATTTAAGCTCAAAATAAATGTGATCTACCTACAAAGATGCAAATATGTATTGATAGAATGCAAATTGATGATGATGTCAAAAATGCTTAGAACGTGGTTGTGGTAAATGCCAAAATGCTAAACACTCGACAAAAAAAACGGGATTGATCTTGCCTAACAGTTAATCAATAGGTATCTGAATATGAGTCCTTGACCATATCAACCTGGGTAAAGAGGGGGTCTCATACAATCTTCCAAAGCGTATTATAAATTAATTTTATTTATTGATGATTTATCTTTCATATATTGTTATATAGCCCGGTTGTCATTAGCGAGGCACTGTCATTAAAACAAAGGACGGATATGCGCATCGAATAACTACTTTGGCATAGTATTGGTTGATAACGTCCTAATCTCCTTCAAGTAATTTGGATAAATAGATAAATAAATATACATAAAATATTCCCCAGTTTTGTGTGAAACACTATTGAAAAATGAATCTGATAAATATATTTCAAAGGAATCGTGCGGAAAAAATGCGGAAAAAATAACACCCCAGTATCACATATTTTAAATTTATTTTGACATCCTTACCAAGGAAGCACTTTCCTTTCGAACCTTATCCGGTGTGGTGCACTTCAATACGACTGCCATGGCAAGGCTTTCCGCTTTGGGCTCTGACACACGTGCCCTCCGGCCTGCGAAATTACCTGCAGTAGAACATGCCGAGTTGTGAGCGACTGTACGCTTTCCTTCGAGAACGGTCTTTGATACTGGAAATAAAGCCCTTCCAACATAGGGAGAAATGGTTCCTAAAATGTTTTGTAGTACTGAATATGCGCTGGAAACTTTTATCGTTGCACCATGTGTGAAATGGGTTTTTTATACATAAACTAATGATATATCGATGGAGAAGGATTTTATGGATTTATGTTAGATACAATTTTAGGTAAGCTGAATCTTATACAGTATTTTTGTAACGCTCGATTTATCACACTACATTCGTAAGTTCCCTTATATTGTTATTGTTTTCGCTTGTAGTTTATCCCTCTCACGTTTAGTAGATAAAGGAATACACCAAGTTGCCTAAATATCGTTAAACTTAGGCCAATTCGGAATCCGCAGCTAATTGTGAATTAATTTCTGTGGAAACTAGGCACAAGAGCCACGTTTCGTAAATACCTCGAATATTATCGCTTTACAAATTATGGAAAAAAATTTAAGTGTAGGTATTCTATGCCTTTGAAGCCATGGGTTGTTTTTTGTATAACACTATAATTTTGAATATCCGCAATGACTGGGACTTTGTTTCAGCCCTCCCTCAGTAAAATCAATTTATTTCAAAAAAATGTTACTGCATTTCCAGGCTCAATGAATTTGGATTTCGTGAGTTCTGTCCAACGCACATGTCTTTGTATCGTTAAATTAAAAAAATGTGTTATTTCATTTTGGATAAGTGGTATGGCTTTGATGATCGTTATCAATGCAGATCAGAGAATCTGACTACTCTGTCGAGAGGTTTGGCGAGAGGACCAAATTATGAAAGAGAAAGACATGAATCTGGGAGAATAGGAAGAATGATACACCCAAATGTATAAAAGTCCGTTTTGAATTTGGATTGTCAGCTTATTTTGGAATCGCGTTGTTTTTAGTGAGGGATTGTTAATCAGAGAGTATCTCGAGACTATCCTTTGAATCGGAAGGAAGTCAACGTCAGAGTCGGAAGACCCTCACTTTAATCTCCTCCTTTGTTGTTGTCTCATTCACCCACGATATTAATTCCATAATTCTCTAGGATGATAGCACACTACTATTGAAATTTTGTTTCGCATTATCGAATTAGGATATAAAATTTGTATTGAAAACGCTGCGATATGTCGCAAATCGCATCATTGCTCTCCCTGTGATATCGCACACTTAAGTTTAAAAAAATATTTACGGGGTTCCCATGATATCGCTTAAACTCATATTACATGATATTTGTAATCCATCTCATAGGGTAGGCACTTACTACCGTAAAAGGTTTGTGAATCAGTTATTAATTTAGTAGAAAAAAAGGGCCTAAATTGAAAATTGTAGTACCAAAGACTCCACGCCTAAAAAATGGGGTCCCATTTTTGGTGGCATCACTTTACATTATTGCGTGTGAGTAGGAGAAAATGGAACAACGGGCGTAGTCCAAATATGATAAACATAATCACAATACTATTTTAAATCGAGTAATTAACCAAATCACAAAACAATGCTAATTGAAAACGACACCCCCAACCCCATCCAAGCAGTCCAGCATCGAAATCAACCAATCTAACCCCTAATTATGGCTATATACGAATGATGTTCGACCCACCTAGCTCGACCTAGTTATTTAAATGATGCAAATAGGATGAGGAACCAGCCTAACATTTCCAAAATACGGACAAAATACGCAGTCCTCCAAGGAAACTTTTTCAATTCGTACCCGTTCCAATGAACAAGTCCTAACTTGCCATTTATCATTACGAAGTTTAATACGTGTGTCTGTTAATAGAGTGTCTGTGGGGTGGGTTTTTTTTTGGGAACGTGAGGTTTCTGGGACAATTAATTTTATTTGAAATCAACACCTTGATTCGCTTCCACACCCATATAACCTAGAAGCTACACGCACACCTTATAAGGCTAGATGACTCCTCCAAGGAGTAATCTTATCCTATCGTATCGTAACAATAATAATAATAAATAAATAAGGGTACAAAAGCCGGACCACCAGCCTCCCCGTGGCGTACCTGGTAACAGCTTTTGCCGGCTAATGGTGGACGTCTGCGTGTGGGGCTAACCACCCCACACGCAGTAAAACTGGTTCCAAGGAATGATACCAGAAATGCCACCCACAACCGGCCCTTCTCGGATGGGGGTCCTAGTGGAATTGGGTGTGGCAATAATAATACCATCGTTACGGGAGCTCGGATGCAGTGGACAGAAGCCCCAAGGGGCGACCATCTTGCATGCCATGCTGCCAGCGAGCCCGATCGCAGGGAGTATATGGCAAGGATGAACTCATTGTGGTGTGAGATGCATCCAGAACACGACCATCTATCGCAGCAAAACCTGCGCGATTATGCCAACCACCTGCGAAGAAAGGAAACCCTCCACCAACCGCCAGTTCAGAGGAATACACCACCGGTCAGACCACCCTCCTTGACACAGGCAGCCTCTCCACCGCCTGAGGCGAGAACGACATTTGTGTCTGTCTCTCGGCCAAATGGGGAAGAAGCTGGTCAGGCCGTCTCTGATCTACGAATGCGGTTGTTAAGCACCATTAACTATGATGAAGGACATCCTAGGCAGAGAGACATCCACCGGAAGATCTCTCTGCGGGGTAACCACCTGCCCCAGTTGAATGGTCTTATTGACGAAATCCTAACAGAAACGTCGGACCTTTGGACGGTAAATTGCGTGGTCTATGCCGCTGCCAAAATTATGGCTCACTCCCAAAAGAACACCTCTTGGGAGGACAAAGCAGCAAAGAGGCTTGAACAGTTGGAGGCCAAGATCACGCAGGCGAGAAAACAGGCGTCGAGAATTCAGTGTGTCATGGAATACATCTTATCTGGGCGAACTTTCACCCCTAAAGTTCGGCGCATAGCGCGCAGTCTCAGTTACAACCATCACACCTTGAATAAAAGCGTGCTGCTTACGATTAAGCAGCACGCGGTCGATAGAGTACGGGCACTCACCACGGCCCGGAAAAAACTCCTCAAGAGGAGTAGGGGCGTGAGATAAAATAGCACCTTTCTCCTTTACCCGTCCCGTCTCTTTCGACCACCTCCGACTGTCGTTGAATCTCCGCCACCCGTCCAAGAGGTTGAACGTTTCTGGAAGGAAATCTACGAAACGTCGAAGCCATTCAACGGAGACACTCCGGCCATAGCCCTCTTTAAAGAGGTTTGTGACCGCCACCTACAAGATGTGGATGGACCTCTTTCAGTCACCGAAAGTGACGTGAAGAAGGCCTTCTCTGGCAAGAAGAATTTCTCGGCTCCAGGAATGGATGCTGTGAATAACTTCTGGTGGAAGAAATTTACTTCCACCCACCAACACCTCGCCAGAATCTTTACGTCCTTTCTAAATGGTGGAAAACCAATTCCACCTTGGCTGACTGAGGGAGCACGGTTCTAATACCTAAGAAGGGAGACTTGTCCAATCCAAAGAACTACCGCCCTATAACCTGCCTCAACACAGTATATAAGGCGTTCACCTCGATCTTGAGCGACCTTATCCTACACCAAGTCCAGCCGGTGTGGGAGGAGGTGTACGAGCAGAGGGGCTCAAAGCGGGGAATCGCGGGATGCAAGGACAACCTGCTCATTGATAGGTGCATATGCCAGGATGCCATCCGGCATAAGCGAAACCTATCAATGGCCTGGGTGGTCTACAAGAAGGCTTTTGACACCACTTCGCATGAGCTTCTGATCGCCATGCTGAAGTTGATGAAAGTCCACCCAAAGGTAGTGTCCTGCATCCAACGCCTGTTACAACTCTGGAAAACGCGCTTCGTTCTGACCTCAGGCAAGCGGTCAGTTTCCACAGAGTTGGTAACATACCACCGTGGCGTTTTTCAAGGCGACAGCTTGAGCCCCTTACTGTTCTGTATTTCCTTCCTACCCCTGTCCCTTAGGCTGCGACGAGGTAAAGGATACATGTGCGGTGTTCCAGGTGACAGGAAGCATAAGGTCACCAATTTGTTTTATATGGATGACCTGAAGCTGTACGCTTCTAATGCGAAAGACCTTCGCACTGCCCTGGACACCGTAATGGAATACAGTGAGGCTATAGGGATGGAGTTCGGATTGGACAAGTGTGCATCCATCCACTTGGCGAGAGGAAAATTTTCGGAGATAAAGGAAGACGTGCAACTTGTTGACGGGAGCGTCATTCGTCACCTCGAGGACGATGACAGCTATGAATATCTCGGCGTCCCCCAGCGCCGAATGCAGGAGGTTGCAGCAGTGAAGGGAAGGGTCACCGCCAAATACAGACAGACTCTCAGGAACATCTGGAGTTCTGAGCTGTCAGGCAAGAACAAGGTTTTTGCCAAGAACATGTTCGCGGTTCCTACACTGCTGTATACCTTCGGATGCATGAAGTGGAACGTCAACGAGTTGCAGAACCTCGATAGGGGAACGAGGAAGATGATGACCATCTATAGAAGTCTTCACCCGAAATCTTCCGTCGCCAGATTGAATCTCCCTCGCAATGTAGGTGGTAGAGGACTATTGAGTCTGGAGTGTCTCCCCAACAGAGTTGTCCTGGGTACAGCTTGCCTAGTTTTGAAAAGCAGGGACCCCCTGCTCAATCTCGTGAGAGATCACGAGAGTGCGGGAGCAGGGGCGTTTCTCTTCCAGGCGGCAAAGAGGGCAGCGGACGAAACCGGTCTCGACTTCGACCCGTCATCCGACGGAAGCGACAATGACACGACCATCTCGTCCTTGGAGGCAGACGTCCTCAAGCTCGAAAAAAAAATAGCCGAGCAGAAGTCCTTGCTGAAGACGCATACCGATAAGCCCATGCATGGATGATTCTACCGAAACATCGAAAAACATTTGCCTTCTTACGCTCCGCTGGTCTGAAGTCCGAGACCGAAGGTTTTGTCCTCGCGTGCCAGGATGGTGTCATAAACACACTCGTGTACCGCCGTATTATTTTCAAGGGGGAGGTTGCGGACACGAGATGTAGGGTGTGCCGAGCCCAGCCGGAGACGTTGAGTCTCCTTCTCTCCGGCTGTAGTTATTACGCCAAGTCAGCTTATTTAGCTCGGCACAACGCGGCCCTACGGGTGTTATACTTTCATCTTCGGCACCATTATGGCATCGACGAAACACCTGTGCTGCCCTATGCCCCTGCAGATATTGAGTCCGGCGTGGAGAACGATAAATGCACAATCTGGTGGAATTATTCCTTTTCCACCACCAGGCAGTTTGAGGCGACCAAGCCTGATATCGTTCTCCTTGACCACCTCACACGCTCCATGTTCGTGATCGAGTTTTCGGCTCCGGCTGAAACTAACATGGATGCGAAAGAGGTGGAAAAACGGACGAAATGTCAAGACCTGCTTTTCGAACTTCGACAGATGTACCCCGGACACTCTGTGAAATTGGTGGTCCTCATCATAGGTGTGCTCGGTGGAGTTAAGGTCTCGCTGATAAATAACATCAAGTGCATTCCGTCCTGCGTGGCACAGGCGGAATCACTAGTTGCACGCATGCAGAAGGCCGTCATCCTGGGGTCACTCCATCTACTGCGGACGCATGACCCGACCGCAGCGTAGTCACCAATCCGATTGGCGTCGGACGTGGCTGCGATTACTGCACAACCCCTCTCGAGTCACCGGCCATTATGACGGCAATGAAACCCGATGCTTGCCGGGGACTCGGAGGGTCATGTTACAACTCTAACAATAATATAATAAATAATAAATATATATATATATATATATATATTACTCCATCAAGTTTTGTACGCAATGTATAACATTAAACACAGACTGGAGCCCTGACATTTGATCCCTAAGGCATTGCCTGTTGGTGGAGTCACCTTCAAAATATCATAGTAATACTAGCACAATTTTTGTCCAATTAGCACAAGAAGTCTTTTCAGAGTTACAATTAACAGAAACTAGTTGTTGTGCGGACTATTGCCAATTCTCTAATCAACGCGGGTCCTCAACTCTATTTATCCGTTTCAATTTATTCTGCTCTTTATTTTGCTTAGAGAAATAAGAATTATTCGCTACGGATCATCGATTATCATGCTTTGTTCATTGCATTTTCCCAATCATTTTGTTAGTAATGCTCATGATAAAAGCTTTATTGTTCTGGGACCTACCTTGCCGTCTTCTTACCCGGACCTTGGCTACAGTCCGTAATTCCAAACCCTTAAACCTGTGTAGAGCTCCGCCGAATGTACAGCTTTGTGAATTCAGTAGGAGATTACAAATGTGTAATCTAGCCTAATACGTATAAGTATTAGGTTATGTTCTTGAATTTCAAATTATTGATGGTAAATTGCGTCTGTGTGTTAGGTTACCATAATTGAGTAAATTACCATTAAAAAATATAAGCCCTCTCTTATATTGGAGATTCAAGGTCCTAATTATTACTCATTTTAGAATTAGAAAATGTTTATTATCTGTGGATCTTTATTTGTAAAAAGGTTAATTTTGTTTAAATATTTGAAATTTACATTTAAGAACAAGTTATTTCGAACATGCAACTTACGTGGTTTGGTAGTGCATGATCTACGTAACATGAACCTCTAGACATTTGTGCGAAATGCACCCTTACACCGATTAGTGAAAGTAAAAGTGCCTGTATTCATTATTAGCTGTAACTTTTTCTGTGTGTAAAAGATGAAATTTAATCTCATTTTACTATAGTATTGTCGATTCTAAAGTATATTGTCAAGCATGTATGTATACAGAATGTCTAAAAGACCTGTTGGTCTGCGACAATAGACGTTATTATTATTATTATTAAATAATGTTAGTTGTAATAATAAATTACTCTCGATCTCCTTATTATAAATTACCTACCCTAGTTCATGTTTTTTCAGGTTATCTTGTTTAACACATTTTGTTGAATTATAAAAGCCATACTACATAACGTAAATTCACTTTTTGAATGATTTAAAACTTTGAATTGAACTATGCCTTCGATTCATGTCACGTATCAAAGATCTGTTGAAAAGTAAAATTTTGGATTAGGAACGATAATCCTCCTCAAAGATATTGATTCATGCTGCGTGTTCAATATATCTGTTGAAAACCCCTTTTTAATGTTCAATCCGCCGAATCTTGTCTCAGTCATGTGTATGCGTGACCAATTTACCGCGTTATATGTGGAATTTAGCCCAGTTCAAATTCCCGAATGGAATTTATGTAGCATCATTTAGTAAGCCTTTAGCAAACCCTGTAATTCGTTAGGTTGAAATAAATCACAGCGGGTCAGTTTTGTTGACTAATGAATATTACTGAAATCTTTTTATCAATGCGTTATTCATTGCAGGATTGTCATGTTTGATATCTAACCAACGATTCACGAGGATATGCGTTGGCTTAAGTTTACTAAGACAACTCCCAAGTGAGAACTAATGCATTACAGAGTTTCCAATTAGGTACAGTATATTTGGCAATAATAAATCAAGAGATTTAGGCCTACTTTTGTAAAGCCAAGGCATTCAAATAAAAATGCGAAGTATTCAGCCACACCACAATTTATTACCGACCATTTTTTAAGCTAATCATTGCCATATTCAAGGTCCTTGAAGAACCTTAAACATTGAGAGACCTGAGAAGTCATCCTGGTTCAGATTTTGTGTTTAAAAATACTAGTAAAATTTTGGATTAGGAACGATAATCCTCCTCAAAGATATTGATTCATGCTGCGTGTTCAATATATCTGTTGAAAACCCCTTTTTAATGTTCAATCCGCCGAATCTTGTCTCAGTCATGTGTATGCGTGACCAATTTACCGCGTTATATGTGGAATTTAGCCCAGTTCAAATTCCCGAATGGAATTTATGTAGCATCATTTAGTAAGCCTTTAGCAAACCCTGTAATTCGTTAGGTTGAAATAAATCACAGCGGGTCAGTTTTGTTGACTAATGAATATTACTGAAATCTTTTTATCAATGCGTTATTCATTGCAGGATTGTCATGTTTGATATCTAACCAACGATTCACGAGGATATGCGTTGGCTTAAGTTTACTAAGACAACTCCCAAGTGAGAACTAATGCATTACAGAGTTTCCAATTAGGTACAGTATATTTGGCAATAATAAATCAAGAGATTTAGGCCTACTTTTGTAAAGCCAAGGCATTCAAATAAAAATGCGAAGTATTCAGCCACACCACAATTTATTACCGACCATTTTTTAAGCTAATCATTGCCATATTCAAGGTCCTTGAAGAACCTTAAACATTGAGAGACCTGAGAAGTCATCCTGGTTCAGATTTTGTGTTTAAAAATACTAGAATTTTCAAAAACGGCTTTACAAAACAGCTAGTAAACGTAAAGTACAGAAATATAGTCAAATTCATGATGTAAGATATTTTGAGTGCAACTGTAAAGGCGTGGTTGTATAGCCTTTTTGATGTGGATAGAGATAATGCATAAAATTCGAATCCAGAGCTCTGTATTTCTGTCTTCGCCATCTCCTTTAGCCGTCAAACTCTTTCGCTTTACAAGTTGAGTCTTATACGTCCCAGCCTATCACCTACTGCCTGGATCTCCTAAGAATCCATCAAAGGAACAATTTAAATGCTATCTGGAAATATCGCCATATAAAATCTTAGGGACTCCACAGCACACAGACGCAACAGCATTTGACTGATGAGGTGAAAATGATTTATTCTGGTAGGGTCACTCAAGCGAGATGGATGATATCATGAGAGCTCGGGCAATCCCAGTCATTTCGCTATGATATATGTCCTGTGACATCCGAGTCCTATGGGGTGGTAATTTGAGTGACAGTATAAGTTTTAAAATATTATGGAGAAAGGACATGGGGATCCAAGTCTTAAATTTATTTTTCGTAAGATTGTGATGGATGACATAGAAAGGAGAATGGTCAGACAGGGAAAATTACAGGGACTACCTTACGGGTTGTAGTTCGCAATGTGACCAAGGCCGGCATTGTACAGTAATCATGGGAAGGAGACACGAAAAAAATGAGGGTGAAAAATAAAACATTGAAGCTTTGAATTTGATTTGGAATAATAAATTTTCGATTGCTTTCCAAGTAAAAGAGCGCACTGTGAGGGTTACGGAAGCCGTCAGCAGGTGTAAACAAATAACGGTCCTTGTGCTTCTCAAGAGTTATCAGGCGAATATTATAAAGAGCGGTTTTGCAATCATTAACGGCCCCACCAGTGCATGTTACAGTGTATAGTACATAGTTGATACATTAAATAATAAGGGTATCTTCTAAGGAATAACGAAATATATCCTAATATCCATGTAGAACGCACGACTGTATCTTTCGCTGTCCTTTTAGAAGCACTTGTACGTTATATATATACAAATGGAGTAGAAGCTTTGAATGGCAGCTGTAATTGAAGCATGGGATTCCTGATGCATGGGATGGAGGTGAAGTGGAATTGAAATTTTATCCGCGAGAGCGTCGTCTCTTATATCGAGGGTATTGCGCGCATCCGAAATCCGAGTGAGAGACGTTAATTTGATTACGTTTACTGCTGGAGTGGTCTTTGGGGTTATTTTTGTTCCAAGTGCCATTAAAACATTTCCCGTTTACTTCGCAGAAATGCGAATTCCGGTCACTCCATTTTACATTATTTCGTCGAACTTCAGCATTACTTAAAAGAGTTATATTCGGCATCTAATAGGTGTCAGAGTCATTTTTGAATTATGTATCATCTTATGTTACCATGCGCGTGAATAGTCATCATCTACTCGGTAAATATTTATTTGCAGTTAATTAGCATTCAGGTGTTTTAAATTAGCTGATAATATTTTATGCGTGTTTTGTAGTTTTAAATGAAAGTTCGCTCTACTAAAGATTACAATACAAAACTGTGTATTTTAATTTAAATAAGGGAACATTAATTGTATTATGAATGAATTTGGCTTTTTATTTATTTGTTTTTCACTATAAGGACAAGAATCATTTATTGAGTATTAAATTCCAACTCATCACCTTTTTAACAATTTTTTTTTATTTTTACCGATCAGCATTTTCCTACACGCTTACTTTTTCAGCTGAGGCGCTGAGCTCCACGTTCCTAAAATTGAATTATCGATTTGAAATTGCATGGCATTGAGTATACATATTTTATTCTTTTTTGTTTCCATTGCGTAGGTTTGTGCGAGAAGATTTTCGATCAAAGAGGATTAAATATTTAGCTTTCTATTTGCTTAAACCTAAAATATTGCCGATTTGAATTGCAAAGTTGCTGAAATCTGGTTTTATTTTCCATTGCTATTCTTTGTAATCCATTATGAATTCAATTTAGGGCCTCGTATTTGCAGATATGAATTTATAAATGCTAGATTTGTAAAGTGTTAGATAGCCATAGCCCACAAATCGTTCAAAATAATCCCCACATTTACGTTGAACGAAAAGTGAAAAAAACCTTTGTGTATGTCCACAGTATTTATTTTGGTACGACGCGTTTCAGCGAATCATCTTCGCTATCATCAGGTACAATGGCCAATTTTTTTTTTCACTTTTTTTCATTTTTTTAACCATCAAGAAGTCTTGATTTTACCTGATGATAGCGAAGATGATTCGCTGAAACGCGTCGTACCAAAATAAATACTGCGGACATACACAAAGTTTTTTTCACTTTTCATTTATCATTATGTTCCACGACATCTCGCCGAACACCGTTGAATACACCCACATTTACGCTTTTCGTTATTCAGTGGATTGATTCTCTGTTAAAATTTCAATATCCACGAATAAATATGGCATTACGGATATAGTGTGTGGAAACAACATAATATATATGTGGCATTCAGAATAGCTTTCGCTCTTTAAATGTTACTCATCATATGCTTATTTTTAATTGTTGTACATTGAGTCTGAGGTATTATTTACATTAAACTAAGATACGAAACCATTTAACGTTCATTATTTTACTTATTGACTCATGTAGAAGAACGATGTTTTTCTTCCCAATCCTTCACATTGTAAACTCTTTGAGACTGGCAAACGCAATGTTGTGAATCTCCATCGTCTTGGAAAAGAACAGATATGTCACCGATTTGCTACTTGATTTTCGTCATGATTGATAAATTCATCGCAAGATTCGCGCGTCGCCAATCAAAATGTAGCTTTTTTTCTTGAGACCTTTAAAAAGCTTAAAAGCATTTGGTTTTGATTCTAGGGCTTGAACTTAACCTAGAAAAGTGAAAACTTGCCGTAAAATGTAGTTTATTGGAAAAACAAAATGCAATGCTGCCGTAAGGTTAAAAAAATTTACCATTCATTAAAACAGTCGTTTTAATCGATCATAAGTTGCAAGGCACATGTCATAAACAAGATTACACATCACTTTAAAATACCTTTCGATGTTAAAACCAACGCAAAAAAAACAATTTATACGCATAATAATATCTGTAAGAACATATTGATCGAAAATAAATTGTGAACAACATCACAGGGATCATTAGCAGTGTACTGTTTGACAATGTAACAAAATTGCAACGCCCACAAGTGTTACGCTTCTACCAGTCGACACAGGGTGACTCATAGTCAGCCCCCTTGGCACATAAACATTTTCCCAACAAACTTATCTCTTCACTCTTCTCCTCACTTATTTCTCTTCACGAAGGACGACACTATGCATGACGCAGACATCACTATCTTTAGTGAACCGATGGGAGACAACTATACAGCGCGACACGATAATTAAACGTTTATGCTCGATTAAATATAATAAGTCCCCAGGTCATAAAGAGATAGTTGCACTAGTGATGGAAAAATGTCGATTTTTCGAGCAATCGATTTTTAATCGAAATAAAAAGCTCGACTTTTCAACAAAAATCGAAATTTGAACCAAAAGATCGATTAATCGAAAACATCGACGGTTATTTTTGAAAAAAATTCAGTTGGTACCAAAACATGTTTATTATTCATTCGAAAAACGCTCATAATGCATATTTGAGTAGTATAAAAAATCCCTAAAAATGAACTTAGAATACATTCTTGAATTATTTGTAGTAAAAATTTACAAATGCACGCACATTAAAGTTTGGGGATCACCGCTGGGAACCATTCGGCTTCACTAAAATTTTTAAGAAAGATCAACTGATTGAGATGCTTTCTTGATAATCTAGGGCGTGCCTTTCCAATGTTACCGGCCTTACAGAAAAGTCTTTCACATGGGACGGATGACGTTATCATACTCAGCACTCTGATCGCGAAACGGTACGAAATGGTCAAGATCGAAGTTGACAAATCGAGTTTGGATCAAAAATCGTAGATCATGGCTCGATCTCGATTTCCTCGATCTTTGACTATTAAAACTCGATTTTCGATTTTAATCGAAATCGATTTTTCCATCACTAAGTTGCACGTGTGCTCAAGAAGTTAGCCCTGCATATCGCACCATTTCTTCAAATCACGTTTGACAAGTCATTTACCGAGTGCCACAAGCCTGGAAAATCGACAATTCCGCTCCAAAATTTTAAAAAGTAAGCGAACAAGACCAAGGAAACTAGTGGCTTATATCGTTAACATTGCTATCGTGCAAAGTTCTCGAGCAAATAATTGTAATTAATATCACGACTTTCATGTACAACCGAAAATTCTTTCACAGATATCAGCACGGCTTTTGGAAGATTAGATCTTACGAAACTTGGACTTTTCCGCCATGATACTCTTAAATCAGGTGAAGCGAAAACGATGGCGTGTTTTGGAATTCGAATTGCATGCATTGAAAAATAGTGATTTTCTAACTGAACGCGAACATAAATTAGTTATTGATGGCATTATTTTACGTTACTTCCAACATGGTTAGAGTGAATTCCGGCGTCCTGCAAGGAAGCATGATCACCTCCCTGTCATTCCTCATTTATATCAAGGGCATTAATGAGTAATTAGCAAAATTAGATTGTTTGCTGACGATGCTGTCATCTACCGACCTTGAAGAGAATCGGAGAAAAATTATGACCTAGATGCTCTCTCTCTCTCTGGACCTCAAAAAAGTTAGGCTACACGTTAGACTTAGACTGATTGAAAGTTTCAGATAAGACTACCTGAAATTTGCAGTGCGACACGGAGGATATTGTTTTGGCCCTGCGCTATACCTCTAGAACTGATAGAAGCGACAAAGTTTCACTCCAGCAATATTTTTGCACTATTAAAGTTATTTAACATATTTTTGCTCTAAATTATATCTAATACGTATTTTTATGCTGTTATGAAAAAGAATAAGTTTACATATTGCAAGTAAAAATTTCATCACATTTTTGGCAAAGAAAAAATCGGTAATTCGTTTACCTACGACAAAAAATATTTACAGTGATAACACCGACAGCGAATTTCAATTTGTAGCGATTTTCAATGGAGGTCGACTATGTTATGACTTTCCAGAATACATGAATAACTGAATCGCTGAAGAAATCTCGTCGGTTACATGAAATTGCACTCAGTGGAAATTCACAAAAAAATGATTGCCTCTCTCTCTAGCTTTTCAGTTCGACTTTTCTTTTAAGTGTCTGTCTATTCGCCGTCTGCTTTTAATGCCACTGTAAATCTAAAGTTTAACCTTAAGAATTTTCTCAAAGATTTCTGGATCAACTTCCTAGATTCTCACCCCATGAGTACTATATATCATGTGATCCAACCCACAAGCAAGCTTCAATCCGAATTTCATTTTTTTTCTTTTCTCTCCGTTAGTATAAAAACTTACTCTGCACTGCGCTTCCACCGCTATTACTTGTTTTGCTCTACTGGCCTATCTCTGAATCAGGTGATTTAACTCTGAAGGGATAGTGAAGAGATCTCTCAGATTAATACACTTTGTGCGATGCCTTATTTAATTCAGAAAGCATAATTCACATTTAGAAGAGGTCCTTAGTTTCTTTCTTTTACTCAGCTTTTACAGCTCAGTTTTTACTGATGGTGACCTCGAGCATTCCGATGAAGGAACGTGTTTTACCTCATGTTTTTTTTTTATTTTCATTTTATCTGTCAGTTAATTTTTTCACATGGCCAAAAACAACCTCACCTGTTGCCACGTAAACCTTTAATTTGATACTGTGGTAATTATTGAGACATTTTAAGAAATTTTTTTGTCAAGTAAAAGCATTCAGCGGTAATAACCATGGATTTAAAAGTAAATTCAAGGTTCTCCTGGCATCGATTTTTGACAAAATTTGACTCTCAAATGGGCCTACGTTTATCATATTAAGTCACATTCTAGTATTTTCTTTATTCCCTTTCTTTACTGATTTTTCATGTTAATGTTGGTATTTTTAATAGCCTACCGCTTTATACTCAAAAGCCATAATTAGTATGAATATTTTCGTCACGAATTTCCTAGGTTCGGTTATCGTTGATTATATTTGCCTACTTGTATTAAATACTCTTTATCGTATGCAGAATGCCTCAAAACCTTTTCAGCTTTTTCCTTTTTAATATTAAAATTTGCCATTGTAGCTTATGTAATTTAGTTTCTCAGACACTACATTCTCATATGGACTACATTTGGATTGAATTTTTTAGTTGGAGTATAGTGTTACTTTTCAAATTTTAGAAACATTGCATAAGAGACTAATTTCCTCTGCACTTGAAAACCGTCACTTGAAACAAATTTGACTCGTTTTAAAAGCATTGTAGGCATAAAGGAGACATTTCTGGTCGGCATATCTGCAATTACTGAATGTTATCTGAATTTTTATTCCTAGCATGTCTAGGCACCACATAAACGGCAAAAAGGTGAAATATGATTCAAAACTCATGTTTTTGCTCGAGTCGTAGCCGGTAAATCTTTCTGTAAGAAATAATTTTCGGGTAATGGCCCCTGGTTTTTATGCTTTCCTGATGTCTTAATTTGTGATGACGTGTGGCACTTTACGCTACACAGATTGGTTTGCATACTTCTAAGTGCGATATTCGATAGACGAAAAATCATTCGCATTCGCGTAATTCGTAAAAGTTATCCTGGTCAAGGCGAAGGATTCTTCCTCTGCGGAGTGCACTTGCGGGTGAATCCGTAAAGTTAATACCGTGGATAATCCTAATAACACTCCTCAAAATTCGTTGCATACTTCTCATATTCGCATAAAACTCACGTTTCCCATTTTTATATTCATTGTTGAATTTTACTGACACCTTTTTTTCAGATTCTTTCCTCTCAGCTAACAAAAGATCGATTTGTGGTCTACTCATGTATTTTCAAGCCCTAGACATCCCAGGAAGGGATCCTTAATTTTTATTTGTTATTATATGTAACCAATACGTACACAAGTGTGAGTTCTCCTCGCGGTATTTAAAGCTTCAAATCAATCTCTTTGATGTTTATTTTATTTTTCAAGTATTTACCTTAGAAGTTAGATGTCGATGTCTGTGTTAATGTTTCAAGCTGAAAGTAAAGAAATATTAAAAAAAATAAATCCGCAAAAACAAAAAAATAGCGTGTTATATTTTTTCATCGTGGAGCAGCCTTAGGTCTTGAAATTTAAATACAGAACCAATTTTGTTTTATTTAAAATCAAATCCATTAGGAAATCGAGGGAGGGTACCAGAAAAGCATTGAAAAAATTACAATGACTTTTAAAAGTAATGCTTCTCGTTGCTTACTCCTTTTTAGGTTTAAGGAGAGCTTAACCTTGTCCCCTGATAGAATGATTTGACGATACGACATAATGCACGTCGAAACTGCAATGGGGAAAACGCTTTAATGACAGCGCTGGGTGACGAAGTGGATTTCCGCTACCACTTGATCCCATTCGACAACACTGAAAAAGATTAATGAGGCCTCACGTTGACCATAAGTAATTTCTGAGGATATCTGGTAATGTAAACGTGTCACAAAGAAGTTAGTGAAGAACATTAACTTATTCTTCAGCCTACTGGGATTTCTCCCTGTTGCCCCTGCTTAAATTGCACATACAGCTTGCGTCTCCATTTGGCTGTTTTGTCATTAATCTTTTGGACCACAAATTCGATAAACATATTCCCTCCTATTTTCCTCATTTAGGTTGCTTTGTCAACTTTAACAGCGAATTAATACACGATTTACAGCCAAGCTAATTATATCTACGCTACAGATTAAATTTCATGATATTGCTGCTAATACGACTTTAATAATGATTCAATTTTGGAAAATCATCGTTAAAGAAGGCTGAGGTGCCTTATATTGACGGTAAATGCTGATATCGGAAAATTATTATCGAAACAGAAATCCGTGTAATACCTATTCATCATCTGTAATACAATAATATTTCCTTATTGATTAATTATCTGTTATGTCATTAGTTATTTAAGTTGATAATTTTGAAACGTTTGAATAACATACAGCTTGATAAGTCATTAATGAGTCCCATTTAATCGTTTTACAAATTACTGAAAAATATTGCCTGTCGAGTAATGATTTTACTTCCACATACAATACTGTCATAAGACACCAGCAATTGAAAAGAAAGGAAATAGGAATGGAGAATTGGAAGAGGAATCTGGCAGAGAGATAGATATGTTTTGTCGTTGTCTCGAAGTGAATCACTCTTGTTTGTGCAGTGGTATATTATTTATGGGACATGAGATGATTAGCATGTACTTATTAACCGTTAGACATTGTCCTCTCCTGTTGTTTCTCTTCAGCTAATTGTTGAGGTGTAGTTCAGAGTTCTTATATATATTCTATGATATCCTTCTACCACCGTGGAACTTGGGTGATTTTTTTTATTTTTCAGCAGATTTAATAAAATATTAATACAATGACGATACATTCATTATCTTTATTCCTTTCGTTTGTACCCTGCACTTCATATATTATATATCCACCCTGCATTTTATACTCTTATGTATCTCTAAAATGAAGGTTTATTAGCAGGTGCTAAGTAATTTCATATATCTGTTGAAATTAATTTTTTTTTTAGTTGTTTTCAATTAATATTAAATTACTCTCATATAGCATATCAACTGAAGATTGTAAGTGAAGTATAAATTCTTGGAACCTATCTATTTATTGGTATAGCTTCTTAATTTAATCGCTGTTGGAGCATTAACGAGCGTGCAAGTCTAATTACCCTTTAGATGAAAGATTCAATGCTTTTCCGGTGAATTATACCGGTGAGCACTATTTGTACTTCCCAATAGGGGAGGTTTTTTTTATTTTCTTTGACCTTGTGGCAGGAGTTTCATATCATTTTTAGACTGAATATGTTACCTACAGCCCTGATAAAAATACGAAAGACTATTGAAACATCGGCCAGAACGAAGGATCTCAATCGGTGGGAAGCACAATATGATTTCATCCCTGATAATCCTTAGTGACGAATATAAAGTGTTTTGTCGTTGACAAGGGCAACGAAACTTGAGTCATAACTCATTTTTAAGTTTTTCCTTATCATCGTAAACATATAATAACGAAGAATGTGTCAATTTTTAGGTAAGGAATAAGTGATTGACGAAAGATTGTGGAATGAATGTTCCGCTAACGTACAGTTATGAAAGGAACGTGCTTCGTTGGATTGCCCGTGTCTACAAATTATGAGACTCAAATAAGGCGGATTTATGATAGATGAGTGAATGGCGTGAGAGGAAGTGGTAAACCGAGAAGGTTTTGGGTAAATGTGATTAAAGACTCTACAGAAGAGAAATATTAGGTTTCTTAGGAATGGGAGAGCAAGTGAAGCAATGAATGAGTGTAACCGAATCAAAAGTGGTATGCCAGGATAGGGAGTTATAAAGGAAAATATTTAAGCGTAGTCAGCTTTACTACCTATCACCAAGAATTATAATATTTTACTGTGCTCACCCCGAAAGGGAATACATGTATTATTTCAAAGATGGGTGGACAATGCCATATCAGCTTTAAATACCTTGGTATGTTTTGTAAACTTTTTTGCCCTTGTAGAAGAACTTTACTACTTAATTGCCAACTTTAGGTTTTAAAAGAAATGATATTCAATTTTAAAAAACTTCATAATCTGTAAATCGTGATGGGCGCTATAAGTAAAAACAAATGTACCAGAAGTTGGAGCTTAAAGTTTTCATTTCCTAGACTTAGGACATTAACGATGTAAATCTCTCTTACCTATGGTTTTTGAACCTGGAACTGGTTCATTTTTTTCGTATCTCAAAAATTGTCCTCGAGTTGCCACTGCCATACATTATCTCTTCTTTCGATCGTAAGTTCATTGCCTTATACGTACTATAGAGGTTCACTGCTTCCAAAGTCCATTTATTCTAGGCTTTGAATACCGGTAGAATTCTTTCTTAGGGAGAAGTTTCCATACGTGTGTCTCAGCTGAGCTGTCCCTTTTTTGTCATTGAATTTGTAATCAGATAATCCGGACACTCGATCGTCCTAATTGTGCACTTATGTTAGTTAATTTCCTCAATATACTTCTTCTCCTTCCCTGATCCTCAATACCCAACTCACCTCCTCCTTTCTCCTGAGTCCCCGCGTGCAGCATTCCCAGAAACCTTCAGGAGAGTTCCTTTTGGGAACAGAGAAGCAGTCTCGGCTTTCCTTAGGCATTGTTTCCGCCATCATCCTCCTCTCTTGTCTGTTTGGCAATAGCGATGCTTTCCCAATTCTTTCATGCTGTCCCGCTCCGTAACTGACTTATCTAATTTTCATCTTAATGGGGAAATATCTTCATATGATCCCTTATTTTCCGGTCCCTTTTTATGTATGTGGACGCTTTTTTTCGTGAGACAGTTCAGTCAGAGATTTGAATATTGTATCATGCTCATAAAATTAGGGTTTTTAAGATGATTTAATTATTTTGCATGTTTTGTCACATTTCACCTTACCATTGCAGTACAACCAATATGGTATCATAATTTACCTCGTATGTAGCGATTTATAACTGACCTAAAAATATTGAATGGGAGGTCAGAACAACCGAATTCGTAACACTTATTCATGTTCCTTTAATATTTATTAGTACTTTTATCCTGCAGTTATGACGGAGGACTTCTCCGGTACCAATTGCGCGGTCTTGCCAATCATTGCGTCAAAATATCTTCTCATGTCTGCCCCAGAAGAATTTAATCACCCTTCTTGCATTAAAAAAGAAACACACACCAAGTCTATGAGAGTGAACTTATGGGTTTTGCTATATTTCTGTCATGAAGGAGATCATGTGTAATAGTTATAGCTTAGAGCAAATGTCCCAGGCTCACATTCGTTTTCTTTTTCGCCAAAAGGCAAACGTAGACAGGTAGGTACACACAAGTAATACCACGTCGCAAGCGTCCATGAAAAGGTTTCCAGTTAGCCTTATCTCGCTTCCATCTTGTTTACAAGATGGAGGAAGAAAGGGAGAGGTTGGCTCAAAGACCAAGGTCGCTGTGGCCTTTTTAAGGGTAAAAGAATTGCAAGCCAAAGGATAAAAGTGGAGGGAGGACAATAAGGAGACGAATATGACATGGGCGTGATATGTGGGAAGGATTTAATAGAATGAAAGCGTGCGCGTTTCTTGCCGAGCGCATGGATTTGTGTTTTTGCCTCGGGGAGCGCGGAAAGGGCTATGAGATTGATGCCCAGAAAGGTTTTCCCTTGAAATTGGGTGGGACACAAAGAGAAAGAATTCTCATATTACGAAGCCGGAAAAAAGAATTTTTTCTTCTCTTATTCATTCTCAGTTGCGCGCAAAGACATCTGAGTGGAGTTGTATGGGAATGAGCATTTTTGTGCGTTATTACGGAAACCCATGGTAGAGAAAGAGATACTAGATAAGACTAGAGGACGGGAATATCTCTGTTGCATCTCCCTTTCCCATTTCGAACCCCTTGAAGGAGTGATTCTGGGACACTCGAAATTAGAGTGGTTATGATACCACTTTTGAATATAATTTATTTCTTGGCAATCGCTTTGGCTAACATCATGATATAATTACTCTTTTAATTAATTTTCAAACGTATTATCTTAAAAAGTGTGGTATTGAGAAATCTGTCTCTCCGCGTAGGATTTTAATGCTAAAATTAATGTCTCTTTCCCGAGTTCTTGGCCATACGACCTCTACAGTAAGTTTATTTGAGAAGTTAACCTGGAGAATATATTCGGGAAGTGCCTCAACTCATGTCAGGTGAATTGGGGAGAAACTTTGAAGCGATGTCCTATGTTGAAGAACAAGACAGAGCTCCCACCCTCTCTGGTGGTGTAAGATTACTACATATGAAGGACAAGGGAGCGCGGAAGGAGAGAACGCTAGCTAATAGTGTGAGAGTTCGTATGAAAAAAGGGTATTCAGTTTGACAATATCCCGGCTGCTGCAACGACTGGTTTTGGTAGGTGTTGAAAGAGAGGAAAAGGGAAAAGTGAGAGGGAGAGCTTAGCGGGAGAATTTGGCATTAGAATGAGGAGAGATATTGATTAAAACCCATAATTAAAAACGTGTAATAGCTAAAGACAAAGCAGCCAAGCTGGGTCACAAATTTGATTTCAGAGGTAAAGAAAATCGCTTAGCCTTTAGCTCATAAATAACGGTTTTCATCCCATTTATTTTAAGAAGAATTTGATACTCGAAGTTTTTTTCCTTGAAGAGTTATTAATTTATTATGGTGACAAGTGATCATTTGATCAAGATCAATTGAGGTAATATTTTGCATTGAACATCATGGAACCTACAAGTGGAAGTTGTAGAGCAGATCTATTAATTATCGGAATTAAGCATTAAAATTTATTGCCATATACCTACACACTGTGCCACCTCTAACTATGAGGCAAGTTATTATCAGCGCAGTCAAATATTAATCAGCAATATAGACTAGACGCCATTTACTTTTTAAGTTTCTTTAATTGAACTTTTGAATAGGATGACTTTATTTTTCAAATTTTATCGTTGCTTATAGCATTCAATGAGACCTGAAAATGTTTAAAGGCCATAGTCGTCTCCAGATCGTTTGTAGAATTTTTATGGTTCAAGTAGATCCGATGCAATGTATTTTGTTTCCCTAAGGGGTATTTATCATGCATCCCTGCAATGTGTAGAACTGCGGGCTGGTGAATATGCACCGTCATGCAAGCGTAGTTCAATGGAATGCCGACCAGACGATCAGCTCAGTCACGTTAAAGGGCGTAAATGTAGTGATGTGAAACTCAGCTCAGCTAATTGGTCTCCCGCAAAGACGTGCCCTACCACAATTGTCTCCCTATGTGGATTGACAATGAGATACAGTGAAGCTGGGATTAGTGTACACGAATGCACCGTGGAGTGCAAATGCCGCGAAGCGAAAAATTAAGAGAGAATCCATCCGGCCATTGTGAAAAGGGAGCGTCACATCGCTTTCAGATACTGGTTGGGGGATTTTTTGATGTAAATGCGAATTAACATCTTATTCTCGGTGTCATGTAAGGGTTTGCCGCGACCAATATTTGTGTACTTTCGAGGGCCTAGTGTGCAAAAACTATAAGGATTACAGAATATCTAAAACTATGACTGAATAGCCCGTCTTGTCAACTACGGGAAATGGTTTGTCGCGAGTGGAGGGGGGGGGGTTGCGAGGTGATGTCACAGCGTTGCGCGTGGGGGTCTTATATTTGCGCTTGTGTGGGCACGGCGCGGTGCGCTCTCAGTTCAGTTGTATCTCCGGAACGAGTAGGTCGATTTAAGTGATGGAGGTGTCTACGGAGAGCTGAGAATGTGAGTTAGACGTTAATAACACAAGAAATATAAAATTAACAATGGAAAGCAGATAATATTTTTTACCATCCACCAATTGTTCATAGGTTAGCCATTTGTACTAATGATTTCGTCAAATAAATGTTATGTATAGCTTAATTTTCTTTCTTTCATTTCAACTTTCTTTCTGACAAGCAAAAAAAAGAATCTCCCAATAACGAGAGTAACGTATGTAATTTCGCATTCAAAAAATAAAGATCCGACGGTAGTATCAAATACACTCCCTGTACTTTTTTTGGTTCCGTGATCAACTGAGTAAATGTGATGGAGGTTGTAGGTGATTGATGAAGTCTGAGTAATTTTTATAGCCTAGTTTGAGAATTAAAAGAATCTCTCACTATTTGAATTGTAATTAATCACTCATTTCTCGTTAAGATTGTGTATACTATGAGAGATGTCTTATTTTGGAAAGCAAAGATACTTACTTTTAGTTCAGGAAAGGCTGAGATTGTAGGAAAATCATCCTTTTTTACTAGCGTAAATAGTAAATAGAATACACATTCCATTCTCTTGCGTCACTCACATGGTATCTACTCATCCAGTCCAAATATTTTCCATCCTCTATTTTGGCCTTAAACATACTTAGGTAATACCGTCAGCTGTGGTTGTATTTGATAATATATATATCCCTTAAAAAATGGATAGTATTTTCTTATACATAGCTTACAAGTGGAGTTTTATATACAGCGGCCTCCTGTGTATTTTTAGCGCTTCTGGTAGTCTGAGAAAGTAACTACAGTATCTTACCCCTTCTGACTTTCATGTTTCCGATGAAAAGAACAAAATTGAGTCCCTTTCATTGGAAAGTCTTCTCAATGTCTACCTTCTTGATGAGTAATACTACATAACTCCACTTTCAGTTAATTAATTTGATTCTTATGAGTAATTCATCATCCTAGATAATAAGGTAAATTTGAATACTATTACTAAATGTGAATTTTCCTTTTAATACTTCGCTTGACAAGTTAATTTAGAAAATAATTTACTCCCAATCTTTTTCATAAAAATAATGACGTACCTGCTCTGGGTGCTTTCCATTCAAGTGACTCACGCGGCGTCATAACTTGCGAGAACTCAAATCAGATTGTGTCTTCTCGAATGGAAAGCAGATTTTAGATACGCAGCAGCTGATGGGCACAGGACTATGCGACTTGTGCCTGATGCTATCAAGATAACCTTTGCCAAAATAATTAAATTATCTTCTGAATGCGTATTGCTCAAGGTTAAATGAAATACTTCTGAGAAAATATGGTATAATATTTGTTTGTAAATGTAGATATACATCTCCGTAAAAAACGAAAACATTAGTTTTGTTACTAAACACTCTAATTTGCCACTGTTATTTCTGAAATCTAAACTAACTTCATGGATTACTATTCCTTTTGCCGTCCGCAGTGGTGGTGGGGGGGGGGGGGTAACGTCCTCAGCTGCTAACCTAAAGGTCGCGTGTTCGAGTCCCGCCTGGGGAGGATTTTTCACCTCGTAGTGCATGGTTGTCTGTGCTTATCTTTTACTGTCAAGTGACAATGTCTGATGTAAACGGCCTTTGAGGCTGTTTTTAGGGTAATAATAAATAAATAAAAACTCCCCCGTTTACCTTCAAGTGCAGTGTATATAAATGTATCTTAAGAATTTTGCCCAAGGGAATCGTATTTTTTCCGATCTAAAGTTGGCCTATGCGGATGTCATAAATCAGTTTTATCTTGAAAGTATCAGCGTATAACACAATATTGAAGCAAAATTTCCCTTTTACGATAAAATATTGTCACTAAGCAAAATATGACTAAGTTTTTTACGCACTAAATCACAACAACGGTGTAAACGATATATCAGAGTTAATGCTACGTATTTACTTATTGTGAAATTACTAAGTACCGATGTAATGAAAATATTTTTTATATAATATATCTTCTTAGGTTAAACTTCCTGTAATTCAAATCAAACACCGCAACCGCAATCAAGCAGCAACCTTTTTAGTTTATTACCATTAGGAATCTTAGCATCGCATGTTGACTTGAAGGATGTTTAACTGAAAAATACCTACCTACCTTAAACATTCTGAAGGAATTCGCTATACAATCTCGGATTTCGTTTCGGTTTCGGAAAGACTCCCTTTCCTTTATTCAAAAGAGCACAGTCCAAAAATAATTAACCTTCGAAAACGGAAATAGACTAATATAGGCGCCAAAGTATAATTCATGGCAGATTGCTGAGTCCTCTTCAGCTCACTATTCTCGTGTGTCAACTTATGCCCCGTTTACACAACAGCAGTACGTACCGACGTACTTGCCTACGATACTACTGTACTGTAGGCCCAAAAAGCCTTGAAAACATAAAGTGTTTCCAAGGCGTTTTGTACGTCTGTACAGCTGTAACACGTCGTTCCTAATGCTACCGACCTTACTGTGGTTGGCGCTGGCGTTGCGGGGGAGAAACTGGAAATATGAAGCACGGTACTCACAAAAGAAACGCAAATGAATAATGGCGTGATGTAACTGTGTTTGATAAACAGAAAGGAGTTTCATTTTCTCTTGAAACCATTCCGAATGTGAAAAAATGTATAATGAATGCTGGAATTAACTGCTTGTGTTTCACTTCTTCAAGGTATTTCTGCTGTAACGCTTATGTCGTTTAAACGCATTGTAGGGTTGCGACGTTGATACATACAGCTGTTGTGTAAACGTGGCATCACGTCTGGCGACCCTAGCGGCACGAACTGATTAGAAAGCACCATCCGTCGTTTGATTCGACTTGCGTTGGTGAATATAAAGCAACCTCGGTAGACTGTTTACCTAACCTGAAAAAAATGCTTGGTTCATATTACTTTGGCGAAATAAAGACAATGTTATGGATATTGTTAGTAGCCCCTTCTTTCCTTTCGTACTCCCTTAAGATCTTTGTGGACTATGAAATGAGCTGGAATAGATATGCCTAAGGCTTGCCATACGGTATTAGCAATGAAAATACTTTGTGACTTCCACAGTTTATTTATTTTTGAACTACCGGTTTCGGCTGTCAAGAACTACCGGTTTCGACATTCGAAAACAGGAAGGAGAATGGATGCCCTCGAAATTCGGGAGATCACCCTACAAGGAAACAACCTTGTCAATGACATAACCTTTCCTAACCCATTCCCCTTATTACTCATCACCCTCCCAAAACCCCAACCCCCACAACCCGAGTGATTAACCCCCCCCCCCACCCTCTCTCCCAGTTACAACACATACTTTGTTCCCCCCCCACCCCCCTTTCCCCTCCCTGCTCATCCAACCTCACCCCCAACCCCCACCCCCTCCCATAGCAACTTCCGATAGTATAAATAAATCTGTTTTTCAATGATTTTCTTCAATGCACCTGATGATGGCTTGACAGCCGAAACCGGTAGTTCAAAAATAAATAAACTGTGGAAGTCACAAAGTATTTTCATTGCTAATATGAAGCCCTTCCACCACGTCATAGCTTTTAGTTTCGATTTAACTTGCCATACGGGTTTAGTAGGGTTTTCTGTACATTTTATGTACGGGGGAAGTATCAAAATTATTTCTGATAAGCGTTCTATTTATAGCTCTTTCTTTTCACAAGAACGCTGAAGCTAATTAACTCTCACTCTCATGTTTCCTAGACGAAATAATATGCCTCAGTTGTTCTTCGCAGTTACATTTTATGAGTTCATTTAGTTGGCCAGGGATGTTGTAAGGTGATTTCCTTCATGGGTGATTTTTGATGAAAATGTTGAAATTTTTATTTGCAAATTGTCAAACTTTGATAATTAGCTCATAAATTGGACATGGTCAGTTGTATTTGAAGTTGTAATTGATTGATTATTTGTATCACTCGGACCATTTTCCTTCGGAAAAAGAATATTAAAATAGAAGCAGAGTTAACTCGGGGGTCAACTACAACAATGCTGTGTTATTTGGACTTTATGTTTTGAGAATAAAATGTTCTCTTCAATATATACATAAAGCCAATGGGTGGAGTATCATTAGCCGTACGATTGCTTGGAAAAGGGTTTCACGCGAGATTTTTCAGTCCATCGGGTCTCTTTTTGTTATCATCTCAATTAGAAAAATATAATTTCTCAGATAGGTCAATTGAAACCTCACTGCCATCTGGGAACCTAATTATTGCTCTGAAAACAAAGTTCATTTATTTATTAGTACAAACCTGTTCCATTTAATGAATCATGAACTGTTTTCCATTTATTAACACGTTATTGAAATATGTATTTATCGTAATGCTACCACCCCCTTCAGCCAAATTGATTTGCTGTCAACTGCATTAAGAAAACGTGGTTAGCTTTGCCTGCACCTAGACTGGGACGGAGCTCGAACCAAATTAAGTTGACGCCAACATTTTTCGCGTATTGGTGGTGCCTTTTAAAATATCCGCGCCAAGAGAGCCGAAAATAGAAGTGCAGATAGTGGGGAGAGTGAACGAACACACGGGAAGACTAGGAATATGGGTTTAGCGCCATATAGTACGAGTTGAATGAAAACTAGGCCTTCCAGTCGCTCCGAAGTCTCTTATGCCCGCTCTGATTATTTCGGTATTCGGTGGCAGAATGGGGGACGGGATCCGTCGATTCAACATAGCTACTATCTTGAAAACTCAAATTTGGTGTAGAGAGAAGCAGAAAAACATTCTTGTTTCTGCTGTTTGTATTTGGATAGACAATTTTAAGCTGTTATATTCATTTCTAGTGAAACTACGCCTAAGGCTTTGGTGAGAAGTTATTGAATTTAATGCAAACTTATGTACTATTGATTGTAAAAAATTTTTGTTTTTACTTAATGGAAGCTGTATGTGTTAAAAACGAATTGATTGATACTTTATTAGGCTATGGAGGGGCTGCGGTATTTTTAAAGTGATCATTATAGTTTTCTAGGTATGCTACAACATACGAATTCAGTATATGTATTTGTGAGCGGTTTATAACTTTATTATTCTTATATAGGCCAAACTTTCATCTTTCACTTTCAATTTTTTTGTTTTTTTATGAAATCTATACTATCGAGCACTGCTGCGGTGGATAAATTCATCGTATCGCATCCTGTGGTTACACTTTGTAACCTCCTCCTCCTCTGTTTATTTTTTAATTTTTACTATTGTAACAGGAAACTTTTGATTTCGAAGAGGTTACGCGTAACCCACGATGGTCTCGCCAAAGAATGCGGGGATCAGTCTTACCGATTACCATTTCGTAGTTTGCCATTCGCTTTCCCTTTCTTACCATGACTGTTTGCCAGCTTGGCTAATTCTCTAGAGGTTCAAAAGTTTGTTACACAGAAATATTTTGTGATAGATTAAAATTTTTTTAGATGCACGCATTCACTAGCAATTCAGAATAATCATTATTCCATTTAATTTTTGTTAACAGTAATTTTCCTTAGTGGTTTACTCAGTTATTAAAGTGCTGTTAAACTCAATTTATACATGCATAATGAGTCTGCCAACACATTACATGAACATAATTGATTTTCAATATTAACGTTTTGATTATTTAACTTTCAGCAATAATCCTTAAATATTTGACTCCATTTTACCTTTTTAAGTTCATAGAATTTCAATATTAACTCCCATCATAACTAACTCATCAATGAATTATACTTGAAGATTTAAAAAACGAATTTAATTTATTAATAAATAATTATAATATTATTAATAATATATATTATAATATATAAATATATACAAATATAATAATATTAATATATTTTTTAATATTATTTATAATTATAAAATTTAATTATAAATAATTACATTTTCATATTAATTGTCACAGATTTTTAGCTCAAATAAAAGTTAATCCGCCTGGCAACTTAAATGGGGCTCAATGGTACATTTCGATGCAAACATCCATTTAACAGAACAAATAACAATTGTTGTTAACATTTATGGTTTATAATATATTTTTATTTCATATAGCCACGACCTTGAGCAATTAGGAAATTTTTAGGCTTGCATCGCGTGTCTGCTGCAGTATTCCAAATGCGGGAGTCGATGGGCCGCGCGAGAGAAAATTGTAGATGATTAAATATTTATAAATAATTCATTTTTGAATTGCCACGAAAGTTTGTTTTTGGAGTAGTTAGCTGGGTATGTATAGATTACGGAAAAAAAGTTTCCGTCGATTCTGAGATAGAGTATTTGAGAAAAGTTTATTAGCAATTTTTTAACATTAGTAATTAACAACAATAGGGTATAGAAAAAAATCCTTTTTTTGATATATTTGCATTCAATATATATTTAGCTTCAATAAGAGCTGTTAATCATTGCTGTATGACAATTACAAGCGGAGATACCTATAGGTGATAATATGATTTAAGGCTCGAGTTTTTGTTAAAAATGCGAAAAAATTAAAATATGTGTAATTCGCTCAAAAATCTTTTTTTCACATAACGGCGTGAGGGTATTCAGTTTGAGTTTATATTGTACCCATACACCAATTTTTATAAAAATCTGAGACCCTATGGGACAAACGTTTGTTTAATTGAGTTGGAATTACCCAATCATAACCATTTTCAGTGATAATTATTATTCAAAATTACTCATGGTAAATATTTTCTCACCTCATAAGAAATTAAAAAAAATGCACTCTGAATATCTGCCAAATTTCATTCATGATTTCACAAAGTGAGGTACAATGTCTTTAAAGATTCTTATGATTGATTGAATACATATGAAAGTCCTTGCTAGTATTTGATGCTCTACAGAAACCCATTTGCATTTGAAACCTTCATTGAAAATTATTTCATCGTATCTTGAAAGCTTTCAACACCATCCACCTTTCATAAAGTACGTGATATATATGACGGTTAAACGAATTTTGTTTATTAATTTCATGCCCTAAATAAAGCCGGTTTTCTATTTTATTTCCTCTTAATTTATTCCCCATTTTAAGGTTATCTCTCCCTCTGTTGTTTTTAACCCTTGATTTATTTTTTCTCATACTTAAATTATTCAAAAACTTTCATGCTACTCCATTTCTACTCATGTTGATACTTCCAGTGCATCTATTTGGTCAATTTTTAGATTCTCACGGGTACTATCGGAGATGATACTATTATGAAGTCCATGGGCCAAATTTCAGCTCCGAGGGTACACGGAATAATTTCATATTTCATTTTGAGAAGGGAAAGTATTCCTAAAAGGAGTACCCGGTTTGACTTTCGAAAGTATTCAATTCTTGATCAGGCTCAAAGTGCTGTGAGCTCAATATTCCTCGACGAAAAGGGATGTACGTGTTCGGTTGAAACTTTCACTTCCCTCTCTCTTTGCTTCGCCGCTGAAAGGTAAACCCCAACTGAAGAGAGAGTGAACCCTTACAGGGCATAGAGCAGAAAAAACGTCCTTGACTGCATGGGAAACTTATTTCAACCAAGAAGTACTTTAGAACCACTCTCCTTCAGACGAAGTCTTACCCTCAAACTTTCTGTCTGACTTTTAGCAATCATTGAAGTGTTTTGTGATTTTAACCAGTGGATCTACCTGCAATAAAGAATGGCAGTAGTAATCAATATTTGGAATAAGTTGATGAAGAGCTTTCTCCCATCGAGCTTGAAATTTTTCAATTTAGGCTTCGGATTTTTGACTTGAAAAAACCTCAGTCTTTGAAAACTCATTCAATTTTAAATATGAGGTTATTTTTTAGTTTAACTCCATACCCTGTTGCAATTGAAGTGCATTTACTATGCCGTAATTAAGATATTTAAAATTTTAATATTGTGTAGGAAATTTCCTCCGGCTCTCCACCAGCCTCTCCATACTAGGGAATACGTTTTGATGCATGAGTCAGGCATATGTGCATCGAAAGTTCGTCGGGAGAGTACCAGATCTAATATTATAATATTAGCGTAGATATCCCGTTCCACATATCTGTTTCATTCATATTTTTTTAATCAGTCATAAGCTGTTCTAACGACAATGCACTTTATGAAATTGTTCGTATTGAGAGAAGACACATACAACACTTGGTAGGTATTTTTCTCAGAGTATTAGAAGGATAACTATAAGTGAACATTTTTGACTTAAATATGCTGTTATTTAACGAGAAAGTTTATTTTTTTGGGATGTATAATGAGGAATGAGAAAGTTGCTTACACATTGATAACATGAACTTACATCGCAATTTATTACTTTAGTAAATAAAACGATAAAAATCCATCACGAACTCCTTTTCTGAAAGGTTTCTCACCAGTTTACGGCGTATTACTAGCCTTAAGGCCATTGATTGTGGTTTTAGCATTCATAATCGATTTAAAAATTTTCCATAGTTGAATTGATACACTTCATTACGAACTATAAAATGCATTAATTTAAATTTGAATCTGGATTTTCCCAACAATAATTTATTTAAAAATTGTGAAGGTGAAACTTGGATCATTGATTAGATGGAAACTATTCATCCAATGTTTGTGCTTATTGTGCATGTTACCTTAGCACTCATGTATTGTCATATTTACCCTAGCCTTCGGTTAGGCCTTCATCTATATCCCCTGGCTACTTAGCTCCTATTTTTTATCTCAAATATACCAGTTTCGATTACTTCATCTTCATATCTAACCCATGAGACGTGTTCACTTATAAAGCATTAATATAAGGTAATCAGAATAATATTTTTGTATCCATATTATCCATAGTGTATATTTTTGAAATTGCGTGAACTACTACAATGATCTTTCGTGTATCCCATTATATTTTTCACGTTATTTTTTATTTTTACGCGGCGTCTGAAGTGCTTTGTGGCGCCAAAGTAGAGATGTCCCCGAAAAACCTTCACCATGGATTAAAACCCAATCCTTCAGCAATCAAACCCTTAATCCAACTCTATATTCTTGTATGATTACCTGTCTCATTCCACCTTCGTTAAAATTAACGCTGGTATTTCCCCAAACTTTAAATATATGTTGTTTATGTTTGTAGTGTTACCCGGTCAATCTTGATTTATAAGCCGACAATGTCTTTTGAAATAGCTATAAGACGAGGCTATATCTGTTGCTCCATCTTGACACCTGTCTCACGCTCTCAACGACGCTTTATTATTTGATCTTTTCTCTCTTTTCATATTTGAAACAGTTGGATTCGTTCCCCCGTCCATATATATGGTATCATGTGCCTTGGCATCGTAAATAAGAAAAAAATGCAAGTAATTCTCTTATTTTCACAAAGTAGGAAATGGCTTAATTATATTTCTTTATTTAATTCTGAGGTCTGTATTTTTTAGTACATAAGTAAGAGAACAAAGAGAAAAAACTGATACATGTGCTAAGGTCCAACAATATTTAAATGAATTATATACAACTTGAATACGAGTGAGTTCCAGAGCTGCAGAAATTTCGGAACGGAAAATGATATGTTGATTGATGGCTGGGAACATCCGCAAAAGACACGAGAGGAGCGTACGGGGAGCCGGAGGAAAAAGGGTTTCAGATTGCGCGCTACGATACGAGGCAGGGTAATTAATTGATTTCCGCAGATGCAATCCATGCTCTGCAATTGTAATATAACTTCCTTATCCACCAAATAAAAATTCCTTCAGTGATGAGTGCAAGACTCATTATTACGTGTTACTGATTGAAATAGTTGGTAATAAAACGCTAATATATCACTAATGTGAGAAGATTTATAAAACTCAATTAAATTAAATTTATGCTGCTGAAAAATGAAAAGTATTAACAAGTTCCCTGTCCCATGCTAAGTTTGTATCAACGTTAATATCTCATCTAATTTTAAGTTTTGAATTAATAAAAAAAATCCCGAGCATTACTAGCCTGCATTAGAAAAAAAATGAAGCAGCTAAGAGAGATTCTTTTTACATTGCAGCCTCTTAAACATTTTATATTTAGTAAATACCGATTTATCAAACCACTCCTTATAGTTAAAAGCTCTATATATTATTTTGAGATCTATTTAATTCGTCAGTATTTTATTTTAACTTTGGTTTTGGAGAGCAGGATCCAGGAGCATTCAATGTATCGTATCTCTTAATTTTCTATTTTTCTGAGGTACGAAAACATTTATCTAATTGTCAACAAGCACAGTTTAAATTAACGACATAAAATGATGTTTATTAATTTTAAAAGGCTATTTTTCATGATATTTCATTATTATTAGTAAATAACAATTTTTTTATGATCATTTGCTTTAAGAAAAACAGTGGTATTCTTTCAATAGATTTTGTTGGTTTTAATTTAAAGTTAAATGAACAGCAACAAGTTTAATGCAAATCTATTGATTTAATACATTAGAATTCATTTGGTTGGTTAAAATAATTCCATAGATACATGAATAAATTATTGTAAAATGATACATGACCTGATAATGCATTGAAGCAACTTCCCTGGAATCATTTTGCAAATTACTGAATATGGTAATGTCAAATCGGCATATATGAACTCAGGATAATGTTTTAGAATACAATTTTATTGGAAAGTATTTCAATCGTTTGCATTATTTCCGGAAAACATTTGCCCAAACGCTTCTACATCGATGTGCTAGGGTAATCAATTTTACAATATCACAATATAGGAAACTCCATGACACTCTATTCCCCGAACGTGGCCATTTACGTTCGATGTGAGAATATGCGATAATTTTCATCCCGCTGTCAACTGCATCCCTCTCTTTTGTTCTGATTCAGCTAGTAGGGCCCTTGATGGTGTTAAATGATTGCGAAATTATAAATGTCACTGGTGGGAGGACATGTGAGAAGAACGCCAAATGCTATTCTGGCAAGCAGCTCCGTAATTTATATTTGGCGTATACGTTTTGGCCTCGGAAGTATACCAACATATATTCAACGTTTGGAGTATGTCTGCAGCTGAGTCTGACAGTTTCCAGTTCCCGATTTTAATGACACGCGGCTATGTTGTTGACTTATTTGGTCGATTTTATACATACTAATTCATATAAAGTTTTTAATGGTTTCTATAAAATGCTGAGATGAGGTATTAAGAATTCCTGAGCTGCGGATGAAAATTTCATTTGTAGTAATATGAACATTAATTTATGTTGAGAATGCGTTTTTCAATTAGGCAGTGAGGAACTCCTTACCTATCCTCTATTGAGCGTTCTGTCAATTTTGAAGTATCAAATCCTGAAAAAGTTATGTCGCCAGCAAATGAGAATTTAGTGAGTATTTTTTACTGAGCATATTTTACTATGTCTACTTGCTCGTTAAAACTGCAGTAACTTAATTCAAGTAACTTGTCTGTAGCTTCGTCGTATTAGCCTCTCATGACAGCAATCAATCTTTTTGTGGAAGTGTTGTTCCCTGTAAAACGTGACTCGAATTTAATGAATTTGTACAAGATACGTGGTTAAACATTGTGCAGAAACATTGAAGTTAGACTAAACAAATGGTTCTTCTTCTTAAAGTCGATTTTTTTACCTGAGGATTACATTAATTTGCATAAAACTATAGGTTTGTCAGTAAAACCAACAAATCATAGACAAAGGAAAATAGATATAATTATCCTGATTATATTGTTTTAAATAGTAATACTCTTTTGTATCATGTCAACTTGAAGCTAAGGAGGCCGGGGTCTCAGTGTCGTTCGAGTCAAGAGTCTGTCTAGATGAGGGTGAGGGGAAGCGGGAGCAGAGTAAATTGCAAAGGTGGAGTTTGTATTATCTGAATGCACTTACCGGAGAAGTTCCAATATACAGCCCCGAAGGAGATGAGTATTAATGGGATGCAACTGTAACAACTCATGTGGGACATGTTTCGAGAAATACTAGAGAAAAAGATGAAGTAACAATTATATGACACTATGTGTGAACTATATTATGTCTCCTATCAGACTGCTGAATTGGCCGTTACATTTTTCTTCCGAGAAAGACTACGTTAATCACGGGCGAAAAACGTTCATTGACCGATGACGAACCTACTTGAATAAAAACTCGATGAAATATACATGTTTCAGTGACTTAGTTTCATCTATTTTTAGAAAGGTTGAATCGTAGCGTGTAGCCAAATCACCATAAATTATTGGTGTAAGTATTTCTTTGGGCAGTACCTTAGATGCTACGAGTAATAAAAATACTGATGTGAGGAGGCGAAAGTTTTTTGATATCTAAAGCTAAAGAAACTGTTTTCAGGGAACTACCTCCCAAAGCGAGCGAAGAATGCAAGAAAGAATGAATATTATAAATTTAAAAAAATGATGCAAGGTCCATTTGCTTGAAGAAAACCCTCTCTTGTGTGTATGAAGCAACTAATCGACCACGTAAAATTTAGTTTGAGAGTCGCATAATGCGTTTGGACAAGCTGATTTCTCATTTGGGATCGTTAGCTGGGAATTTATTAACTTTTATTTTTCAGCCTCTCCCCAAATTGATTTTTTACAATTTGATCAACATCTCGTCAATCCAATCGTTATTTTCCATAAGGGAGTGTGCTTGGTTTGGAAAGAAGCTCTCATCAGTGCTTGCATTTGGTGGCTATTCATAGTAGTATTTTTGTTTAACGTGCTTCGACGGCTAAGGTCATTTCGCACATACTGTCTGCCACTTGCAGACAGGGGCAACAGCACTCGGACGAATCGGAGGATCACCCCTCCAAACTCGAGCCAAGCCCAACGATGCTTAATTTCGATGACTGATCGGGAACCGGTGTTTCCATCGTGGCAGGCCGTTGCCATGGCTGTTTATTCGGAGAATCCGGTTTCTAGTACTCAGATTTTCTCACTCGTATTATTTTTCTCTGGAGTTAAATGGTTTCCTGCCAGCGGTTTTATGAGAATTATTTAGATACATCCATAGTCATGTATTCGTAAGTTTTGCATTAAATTTTCAAATAAAAATTGACCATGAGAGTGATCAATCAAGATCTCGCCCGATGTGATTTTACCTCGCGACTGTGGTGGGATCACGCTCTAAAAGGTAGGTTACGTCCTTGGTAGAAACCCACCGAAGTTGAAGGTCAATTTGCTACAGTAGAAATCTCGATTGCGCACTAAACGCATCCATGATAGGAGGTTTTGCAATATTTTTATTACTTGTAATCAGAATCGTGGCCGAAACTGAGCTATATAACTTGACGATAATTACTATTAGCATGGAATTACTCTATTAAATAGTTTCATGATTTCTCTATATTATAGTAGTACGGTGCTGGAGGAAAAGTTGGAAAAGTATAATTGTCATTATCCTGCCAAAATGCTATCCCACCGGTGGGCGCGCTGCTGTTTTTTTCCACAAATGTTAAATCAATTTATTTACTCAAGGACAGGGAATTTTTCTAAGAAATAAGACTGGTTAATGTTTGTTAAGTGACATCTTTTATTACTAAACATAATTACAACAAGATTAACCCTAGACGTTCATTGTTGACCGTGGTAACTGTACCATGTGGCGCATGTTTATTCTGAACGAAGTTGCCTCAAGGAAACTATTTTTTTAATCAAGTACAGAAGACTAAAGACAGTTTTATTGTATGAAAGTTGAAAAAATATGCTTAAAAATAGCATTGATTTTCGAAAAACTAAAATAATATTACTCCCATTACAGTGTACTCGTACCTCAAAGTAGCTGCGGACACGTCACACTCTTTTAAAAGTGAAGTAACGCGAATTAAGAGTTACCTAAATGGTTTACCTATCATGAAAAATGCATACGAGGAGAAACAAGCATTAAATACTACCGGTATCAAACGGGCAGCTCAGAAACTAAAATATGCTGCTTTTTGCCGCGGGCACAACCATCGGAGGGTTTAAGTCTGCTAGGTGCCTTCTATTTCTTTCTCTACACTTTCGACATACTTAGGAGAGGGGTATAGTTATCTCCTTTCTCTGATTAGCTATTAGCTTTCACCGATCACAATTTTTTCTTAGTAAGTAGATGCCAGATGCGTGAAGTATTTGATGAAGCTACATCACGACTTCCGTAGCAGATATGCGTAAATATTTTGGAATAATATTTCTTTATCATAACGTATCGTGAATCCAAGCGTGGAAAAACATCATTTTATTACAATAGTGTGCTTCTTAGTTAACTTGCATTTCAATAAATATTTTTCTTTATATCAATCAATACTTTCATACTTAGGAGGCATAATTACAGTGATGTGGAAATAGTGGGCATATACTAGAAGGATGATTACTTAAGCAAGTTTCTACCATCCATTAAGTCCTATGAACTGGTATTAACGATTCCAAGAGGTTCAAAAATTGGCTATCGAAAATTTGCGAAGAGCCAATCACTTTCGCACGTAATTTGACGAAGCCTAATTTGATCTCATAGACGTAGTTAAAATATGATGGTCACTTCAACCATTATAACAACTATTAACAACCAGTGTGTTCAATGTGTTGAAACCCTATAACTTAGAAACTCTCTTTTGCTCTTGAACTATTACTTACCTTGAGCTAGTTTCGGTTGTTTGATTATTTATTTCCTTTGCAATTCTTCATAGAAAGATGCCTGCTCTTTTCCTGGAGTGATTTTTCTTGCTTTTCGAGCCCTTGCTTTTTTTTCTTCTCCGTTGTAATTTGAGGAAAAGCTTTTCTGGGAACTCTTTTGGAGGAGGTATTGTATTTCCTCTGGTCTCTTTATCTTAAACTCATGCTCTGATCACAATGGGTGAATTTGGTTGCGTCTACGTCCACCAGGCTAAGTTCCTCCCTGTTTTTTGACGGAATTCGAATTTCCATGGATCAAGCAGTTCTGATGCTCCAACCATCAAGAGACCGAGTGAATTGTTTTTTTTCCATCGCATCTTGTACAAGAGCCTGGCAGAGGCATGAATAAAATGATAGTCATAGGTCTGATTAATTTTTGACAGGAAATCATTTTTAAGTTGTTTTATAAGATTTTATACCCTTAGCTTATGGTGCCTAACATAACTAATTTAGGCACTTAACATGGTATGAAGATTCTCGTAGCTTCATTTATCAATGAAAAATCATGCCTTTGGAATTATCTGCAGATTGTCCATTTGTAAAAAAGCTTATGACGATGCTCACAGTACAATGAGCAAAACGTATAGTTCCTTAAAAATGGAAATTATGGATGTGTCAAATCCCGGAATTATCATTTATATCCAGATAATTTATAATACCCTCCCGTCACTTGACCCATGGCATTTTGGCTCTCGTGCCCCTCCGGTATTGATTGATTCAGTGGCCGGGCTTATTTCTAAATGCTGACACTAAGCTTCATTTTAAATTCTGACTCGCCTCTTCGGGCTTTTATGTCATCCTAAGGAAATACTTAGCTATTAAAATGTACGCGCATATACAGTGCGTTCAATAAATGAATATCTCATCCGTCTACTTTGCAAGTTCATCTTAGTTCATATTTGAACCCAATGCTGGACACAAAGGAAACAAAAGTAATTTCTTTAATGCCCAATGCGACGCATAGCATGCGACACGTATGCTTCCAAGTTACATTTTGCGTACCCTGAGGATTCCTATCACCCACATCTGACATGAGTCCATTTTTAACTCTCACACGGGTCTCACACGGATCTGAAGGCAAACGTTTTTGATCCACTCGTGCAGAAGTTTTCCTATGGATGGAATTTATCTTCCGTGCTCGGAATTAAGTACTTCCGCTGACAGCCTTAAAGAGACACGGATGCCTCAATCCAAAACCCATTCCCATTCATTTACTGAATTTCATTTTTGACCACGAAACATTGTGAGTTTAGCTGTCACAAAAAAAATTCGTTCCGTTTCCTCTTTTTTGATTTTTGAATTTATTTTTGGGGCTGAAATATTCAATTATGAGACCTCTGCTCATTTCTTCTCCTAACGCATATCGTATGATAAATATTCTCAGCAGGTTTTGGGCTCAGTGCTCTTTTATTTTTCCCTGTCAGTCCATCTTAGCAGAGACATAACTGATTCGGACATTACTTTGACATAAATACGTATTTAACCTTCTGGCAGGCGCGCGTTTTTCAGTCACACGAGCGGGCGAGTTCTGTACGCAGTACACGAAGACGCTAATTAAGAATAAATTATGTATTTTGTTATATATCGGTTAATTTGTCATTAGTTAGCTACATTATTTATTTATTTACATAACTGCTCACATTTCACGCGTTTATTTTTTTATTATTACACATTTTATTAGCTGTCTACCTTGCCGAAGAAACTTGAAAAATACTCCTCGGCGTCTTGTAGGCACAAAAGTCAAATGACAAAGACTCGTTAATTTTTTTTCTAGCGTATTTACAACATAAAATATCAATGTAGAAGTGTTATTTGCACATAGTTTACATCTCCCTCTTTTCGTAAAATCCACGGGGGAAGTTGTTTTTACTTGAGAGTGATAGCGCTTCAGATATGCTTCCAATCAGACTGCAGAAGCAAAACCGACGATTTTGACACAAGATGCCCCGTTTGAGACCCACGGCTGGATAGTTTCTGAATATTCTTCTTCGATGCTGTTCTTTTTCATACCATGTTTATTGAATAGACAGAATAGGAGTTTATGCCAGCTATTTAAAAGATAACGAAATATCATGCAAGTGATGGGCCACGGGCTACGCACATTTTATTAACTGTGTTTACTGCACCTTTAGTTTCATTGTAATGTTCTATAATGTTTGGTCTGTTGGTTGCTGCATTGATGTCATTTGAGTCATACGTTGTAGGCATTCGAATGACGGTATTGAGTATTGGTACGTATAACACCAGGGTCACTCTTTAGAATCCAAGTAATGAAATATGTACATACTTCGCTTCGTTCGGCAGAAATTCGTGCGGGATTTCTTGCTTGTTTTTGAGCACCTCTCGATCAATGTAATTTTTATAATGAGAAGATATTGAGCCAATGTATAGTGTAACAATTGTAAGTGGAAGAGTTCTGTTTTCATTGTCTAATGGCTACACGAGACTTTTGACTATAACTGACGGTGAATTTCATACTTTATATTCTCCATCCACTTGCTGCCCGCATTTGAGTCCTTTATTGTCAGAGTGAAATGATTTTGCGTCACATTGATCCACACACTCGGGCCAGACCTTGCTGGATTGCTGGGAATGTACTGCTCAAAGCTACATCGGCGTCCGAATGGATGCAGCATTTCTTCGATTGCAATGTAATCGCTCCTCTTGTAATTTGTTATGCAGCCACTCAAAAACAAATCTAAAGTCGACCGTATTTCCACGAGTTTGTCTACATTTCTTCTAGCCTATTTGATTGTAGAATCATCTAAATTGGAGACATAACTACAGGAATCCTCCATACCTCACGGCTACTCTAGGTGCCACAATTACACTTCCACCTGTATTAGGTAGTTCTAAAATATTGGTATGATGTGGCTATGTTTTATGCCAACAGGAAATTCAATTCATCTTCTTTTTTGGAGGCTCCTTCTTCCAAAATGCTGTACACATCATCCTTATGTACCTAATTCTTCTGCTTCGCAATCAGAACCATCTTTGTCGACAGCATCATCTTCCTTTCTTCTTCCAAGGAATCCAACAGAAACCTCCAGTTGATAGTTCCTTGCCTTCAATTTGTAACTCTTAATCATTTCAAGATTAGTTTCACTAATGTAAATTGTGTTGATGCATAGTTACATAATTTTTATGCAATAAAAAGAGACTCATTCTCTGATATAAATGTATGAAATGCATGTAATTATACTTACGAAGATATTGTTTTCATGATCACAGCAGGTCTCCACAACACACGCAATATTATTCTTCAGGCGAAAATTACTGCCATGTATAAATATGAATAGATATTCAATACCTTATTGAATATAAAAAAATATACGAACAGACCTCGATTGTTCATTGATTCAACGGGCCTCGCTCCGCACAACGTACGGACTTCACGACGCGTTTCGCTTTCTTTTTCCCCAAAAACTGCTTCTAAGAAAATAATTTCTTCACATTACGAAGGCTATTCGTACAAATGAGGAATAGAAAAGGGCTCTAAGTTGGTGCCATTCCGGTAAAATGAATTAAAACCCCGAAAACTTACCGCCGTGCACGCAGTACACATACGCGCCCTCCGGAAGGTTAAAATCAACTTTGCAGTGAGATACAGGGATGAAATGTTTGCAGGTTTTATTTTATTTAATCTATTTTGGCCCTTTATTTTTGTGGATATTAACATGATTGAAACACATGTTTTTTTTCGTTCAATTAAGTGTGTAAATACGATGTGATGTTAGGTTTGGGGGCAAGGAGGATTGATGGTTATTTTAGGCGTGGTGAAAAATTCTTCACCGTATATACTCAGGGTGTCTAGCGTCAGGGAAAAGCTGGAAAATCGGGAAATGTCAGGGAATTTCGTCCAAAGTCAGGGAATTTTGAAATAGGCTGTTCGAAAACTACCGCATTTCCCAGTTCATAAGACGCACTGTAATTTACTCCAATACGTGCTCTAAAATCAGCCTGCGTCTTATGAGCCGAGTTTACACAATCTATTGCGCGAACGCTTGCATGAGGAAAATTGTACCGTGTAAAGCGGCGAGTTGTGTGGACGCTTGTGCGAATGTCTGAATGACTGAACGGGAAATAGAACCTGATCTAATTCCATTCAGACAAGTTTACAATTTGGGATTCATTCGTTTGTACAAAAACTTGCATTGTGTAAAACAGCCTTTACAAATGTTTATTATAATACTGTTTTGACCCAGTAGATATCAATAGAGTTTTAACTTATCCTTGACAGTATTTCCTTAAACAATTCCCAAATAAATCGCATATGTATACTATGTAGCTTTTGTGCATGTATACTATGTAACGTTATGTAGTTTAGTTTCATCTCACCTGTCGTTCTGCTGCGGAGGTTATACGCATCGGGCTAGCGGGGAAGTCGCCCGTTTGCTAATACATTGTATCGCTTGCGATAAACTCGGGGTCTACAGGCACTCAAAATTTAGTATGAGTGTCGTTCAATGAGTAATACATTCCTTTCTCTTTCATGTGCATTTCTGCTGTCTCTGTGCTTATTTTTAAAAGAGCCACCGCGCTTCAGGCCTGTGCAGGCTGAAGCTTGTACTGCCGTGAAGGCTTTAAAAGATACACTCGTCAGTAGATTAAGTTGTCATTTACAACATATGATTAAACTATTCATCTCGTACTTGTCGCTAACAAGGAGACATCGCGAGATGGATGCTCGGGATCTAAATGACGCAATTATTTTGTGAAACTATTGAGGAAATGCGTGAAAAGTGTCACGGCTTTCTTCCCCATTAGTCCAGTCAGTCAAGCAAAAAAAAGGTCGATGTGTACAAAATGAATAGCAGGTTGGAGTGAGGAAAACAGTTAGGTTTCTTGTTTAGGATGAAGAATATATAAAATTGGACCAAAAATTCCGGTACATTTAGAAGGGGGAAGCAATAATATGATGGATATTTAGAAAAATCTGTTTTTTATACATAGTTATTTCGAAAAATATTGAATTTACGGAAAGAAAGTTCAATTAAAGTTGTAGCTTTTAAAAAGATCTCTAAAATGAGGTGACAAACAATAAAATCGAAAAAATTGTTAATGCGTAATGTTTAAAAAGTCAACGAAAATTAACGAACTTTCAATTAATAATAACTTGATAAAAAATGGAGTTTAGGGTTTCATATTAATGAAGCTTATGGTTCTTGGCATACAAAATATACCCTGCAGAAATCAAATGAAAATATACATTTGTTTATAAGATAATGTAATTGATTATTCCACGATACGCTTACTTTTACAGCTTGATTGAACAATATTGTTGAAAGATGTTTGAGCAATCTTGTAGAGATTGGTATATAAGCTTAACGCATAGAAAGAACCTTAAATTATAGTAATATTTCGTAAACATTATTTAAAAAAATACATATATGCATAAAAACACGCTTTAGTCGAAGTATGATTTTTTGCATTAAAAATTGAAATAACAGTTTTATTTTGTAAGTTATAAGAATACAGTTTTTGGTATCTTGTTGGTGGTATTTCTAAGCATCTTGTAAAAATAATTTTTTTCCTAGCTCTAATAGGAAGGGAGTTATGTTTTTCTTTTAGAAAAATCGCCACAAGCTCCATTGATAATATTAAGGAACGAAACTTACGTAATTTCATAGGCAAATAGTAGAAGTTATAGTGCATAAATTTTAATTTAGCTAGTTTCCAAAATAAACGAATGATAATGCGACTCTCAAGATAGGAGAAGCGCTATCAGTCAGCTGCTCATTCGTGGTTGGGGTCAAGCTCAGCGCTCAACTGGCGCTGCGGTATCGAAAATGAATCTTCAAATCACAGCTGACTGTAAATTTTGCAATATTTCGGCTTCCAGACATAGTAGAACCTTCTTTCTCGAAATAGTAATTTAATAAATCGTGTTTTTAAAAAAATAAAGATTTTATTTCAAAATTTAAGTTATATCATTTATCTCTCATGTACACACGGCAGACGTAGAAATCAGGATAAACTTCCCCAATTAGGGTCAAGACAAGCGAAACATTCTACAAAAGTGCGATTTAATTAAAAGTAGCTAGATGCCATTTTTAGTATGGAAAAATCGAAAATTGTCAGTGAAATGTCTGGGAATTGTCAAGGAATTTGAAAAGTTGCAGCCACTGAACACCCTGATACCGCTACTGTGAGGAGATATTCTGTGAAAATTGCCGGGGCTATTTTGACGAATTTGTGCGTTTGCACTGGGATTTATTTAATGCCAAATATGAATGTGTTAAAGTAATTTTTATATACACTCTTAATACTAACAGGTATGATAAAAAGATTCATTTATGATGTTACCTCTTCTACACATTTAGGAAAAAATAAATTAATAATACACCCGGCCTGTAGATATCATTTATCCATTTTAGTGTCAGTGGGCCGATAAATCGGCCCACTGACACTAAAATGGATAAATGATATGTGCTGAAGCCACGCATGTTGCAGATGTTTCTATTTGTGGATTGACCGTTATATCGATTTATACTTTCAGCTGTTTAACTGAAATTTATTTTTTATATTATATTTATTACTTATTATCGTTATGATTTTTTATACAATGTCATATGACTTTAGAATGTACATATATCATTTTCCCATAGGAGGAAGCCCCTAGAGAAATAAATATTTATCAACTTTAGTTAATTACACCCCCCCTCTCCCTTGAGTATTTCTTATATTCATCTATTGTATCTTTCCCCTCACTCTAATACCAACTCAAGCCCCAAACCTCCATCCCCTTTGTCCGTTCCACCCTTTTCCCCCATATAGCCTCCGCAGTATTTCCTCCTCATCTACATACATCCGTCCTTACCTCAACTTCGAGCCTCCTGATAGCCGAGAGTCCGCATCGATTCCGCGTGTGGGACTCTTTCCGCAAATACCTCCACTGACGTCATAACATAGGTTCCCATACTCCCCCTCTCATGCGAAGCCATGATCCGAGCGGGAGATCCCGCAACTTTGAAATGTTCAGTGTCACCAAAGAGCTTCCCTGAGAGAAGTTGAATCACGAGTCTAAGAATGTATACAGTGTCATTGTTCTTAACTAATCACTTTGCCATTAGCATCCAATTTGTTTCGTGGTATCTCGAGAGCAATCGAAAATTTTCAAGAGCATGTACATTACTGATTGATTGCGCGGGTGCACAATTCGAATAGGACGCCCTTTTCTACTATTCAAAATATGTTTATTTTACCCCAAAAACATTCAGAAACTGCGCATTTAGCATTTGAAAAAGAAAACATAAATATACATAACTTTAATTCATTTTCCATTATAAAATATTGTACAACCTATCTACTGTTGAAAAGAAAATTGAAATGTTAATATTAAATACAAAACTAAAAGGAAATATATTTTTCTCAGCTAGTTCATTTTTTATTATTTCACGTTTTTATTGTAATTTTGTACTTCTTTTTAGTTCAATGTTACTCCTATAGCATACCGTTTGTTTTCATATTCTGTAAATTAAATTTGCTTGAATATTATACATCAACCATTACATGCGACCTCCTCAGGACATCAGTGAATGAAAACCTAAATATTCATAAGAATTTGAAACGGAAATGACTCACTCAAAGAGTGTGAATTGATGAAAAATGAGAATCACCTCGACAGGGAATGTAATTGTAATAAAAGGCACATCGATATGAAGATTTAATCAGGGCTCAGTAAAAGTCTTAATGACAATATGTGACAAAACTATACGCGAACTTTCATTATTTGACTGTACGAATGAGATTTTTTCAAAATCAGTCGCACGACTTTTGCTACGGAGCTGAATCCATTTCTCGGCCATACTAGCAGTCAGTAAATAATAAGCTCCCCATGACTACCAACTTGAACTTTCCTACCAGCGCGCCGCGGTGCATATGCATTCCAAAATAAATGTACTTGGATTCATTCTCATTTCACCAATTCATTACTCTCACTCAGATAATTAATTTAATATGTAGTAATTCGGAATTCAAATCATCCATGATCTAGAAATTTTCAATATCATTTGAGTTTATTAGTTAACGGATGAGTTGCGCATTTAGGCGAGGGACTCATTCATGTATATTATGGACAAAATACCGTATATCTTGGGCGTAAAATGATGCAACTTCTGCTACTTTTGACCTCACATTATTGACGACAGGGATTGTGTTTTTTTTCATTATAACTTTCCATTTCACTTCAGTGATATCCGGTTAGCTATAAATTCTCCCCTGACGATCATCATCCGTCCTCATTCGTCAATTTCTTACAACCAAGTCAATCCCGGGAGTAGTAACTAGTCGAAAATTTGGCTACATTTGATACTTGCCATGAAAGACTGTTGTCCTCTTATTCAAATTTGCAAATTTTATGTTAACTTATAATCCAAGTACCTTATGGATGTAGTTTAGTTATACTAATGAATTGTCTATTTGATGAGGGAGTTCAGGAAGGGTTACTGGTCAACAGTTATCGCACTTACCTTCTTGAAGAAGAAAGCTGGGATTACATTAGCCTGGCCTTCTCATTGCGCTTTTCGACCATTTAACTGCTCCTCAACCGACCATCAATTCAACTTCGCAGCAGACCAGCACGCTATTGAATCCCGACGACAGAAGTTCCACAGTCCGGTCACGTCCCCTCGAGTTATTCCCTGCGGATTGACACAGGGGACCGCATGCTTCCACGGCGTGTTTGGAATAGACATCCTTTTGATGAGATTCCGATTCATATCTGAATGTAGTTCACAGCTGCGCGAAATATATATGGGATAATTCCATCACCCAAACGTCGTGCACCCGATGTCTTACATGCATTGGTATTCAATCGTCAATTTCCTACTGGCCACCCACTCGGCCATGATTTTGCAAAATAATATCCTCCTGGCAATCGCAATTTCATGTGCCCATCTTAAATTTCACTTAATTGGTTTGGCTTGATTTTCCAAGTGAACTTTTATTTATGCTTTATTTCCATCCATCCATTCTCTTCATTGATTACTTATCTGATTGTTTCCTTAACGATCTTTTTTATCTCGAATTTTTACTTTTGTTAGCCTATCTCTTGCGGAAGTAAATTTGGTTACTTGAGATATAAAAATCGACAGTAAACAATTTTTTTCTTCATATTTGTTTAAATATGGTATGTTATTTAGTCTCATATACTTTTATAAATTTGTATTTTAATGCGGATAATTAACTTGAGGTCTTCAACAAATGTCTTCTACTGCTTTTTTCTAATTATTTCAATAACGCTATTGAGTTAATCTCCTTGATGAAACGTTAGGACTAGAGTGATGATCTATTTTAATTAATGTTTGTGAATACAGTTCAAGAACATGACTTCTGGAGCTACCATTATAATTTGGCCCATGAGAAACAATACAACAAATACAACAAAACAACAAAGAAAGAATTCGAATTTAGAAAAATCATTACCATCTCTGTCACTCCCACTAAATAACAAAGACTAAATATGGCTAAGTGACATGCTTTGGTTTTTCTGTCACTCGGTGGAACTGGAATATAGTCTTGATCCAACTTAGAGCGGCGAGGTATTCCTGAAAAAAATGTGAAGGAAAATGAATTTTGCTCGGGTATTCATTGGGAAACCTTTCAAAATGATATCATGTTCTTAAATAGCAGGCTTAGTTAATGGTAGAAGATACCGGTAGAATTTTTTCTGAGAGTATTGAAAAACATATCGTGACACATTTAAGCAGTCTGCGGAAGTGCTAATCAAAGCATTTAATACTCATTTCAGTATTAAGTTATATTTCAGCTGCGGTTGTATGGAAGTTTTTAGTTTTGTTTAATATTCTACAAACTTCATCGTTTTTGTGAATACCGTGTGCGAATAGATTGTTTACTTACTGAAGCTGTTTATTTGGGAAATTTAAAGAGACTATGAGTCCATTTTATTTGTTTATGATTTTAGTTTTTCATAAAATGTTTAATAGCAATCGAACCACAACTTCCTACGCATATTTATATACTTACTTACTTTTTGTTTTCATCTATCCATCTTATTGGGGGAAAAATGAAACGACGAGCCTGCTCTTTATTATATTAATGTTGCCATTTTAAAACAGAAGGCAAAAAACACAGATCATGCCTGAAAAAGCTTTTTTGCGCCCCAAATAGGTCAACTATTTTATTTTTTTCTCTTCTCCGGTTGCTTAGCAACCCGAGGGCAGATCCTAGCGCATGAAACGCGAGAAAGATAAAGGAAGGCCTGTGGTGAAGTAGTGGTGGTAAGTTAGGGGGCGAGAAAGGCTTCTTGGGCGGTCGGGACGAGGTCTGCCGTTAAGAAAGTGCTCTTGTAGCCCAGCGGGGTCGGATCAGAATCGCCGTCTCTCTCAGCCGTCCTTTTTTATTCTTCCTTCCCTTCTTCCTCCGGCTAATGTGCTTCTCTATTCTGGAAGTTTGGAGTCTGAGAAAGGACGGGGTCGTCGTACGCCGAGACCTGTTCTCGTTGGGGAGATTGATGTCTTATGGAGCGCTCATTTCCCCACGACAATGACCTCATTCGCGAGACCCTGAATGGATCGCCTCTGAAACCGTGCCATGGTGTGTATGGGGAAGGAAAACTGAAAAAAAATACAGTCTACTGATGTCTCCACGGGACCCTCATTTATAACTACCCTTTACCCCCAATTTTCGAGCATGCGTCGATGATATTCAAAGTTTTCTTTAAAGCCGCTGCATCGCCCCATTTAGCAGTGCTGGATGGGCTTTGTTTTTGACTTCTAATTTCGAGCGTCCGGGTTTTAAACCTGGGAGTGCTGAATTCTTTTGAGCGGAATTCTAGGACGCGATCCCAGTTCTGCGAAATGCGTGCGCTCGCGTAATCGTCATTTTTCAATTGCGCTCATGAGAGTCAAATCTGCTGGAAATTCTTCAAAAATTGTCAGGTGCTTTAAATCACTAGTTTTAATTGATGGGATACTCAGGGCATAAACATTGATAGAATTTCCTTTAGATTGTTTTGCGTTTTAATAAGGGAACGAGGAAAGAAGGAACCGTGATCTCAATCCATAGCTCTTATTGGGTACTCTTTGTAGAGAAAATCTAGAGTAGGACGTCTCCTGGAGGGTTATTTTGTATTCTCACATTTTTAATGACTCTTTACGGGAAGGAAGGAGATCCAGTTCGCTCTCTTAATGATCGGCTCACGATTGGCCGAGGTCCGATGGTGGCTCCATTTCACGTACCTAACGTCAGGTGAGATGGAACTAATGAAATGCGGAGCCAAATGAATCGGATCAAGAGTCGAAAGATACGGAACTAAAAAGGGCGGATGAATCAAATAAATAGACCGGCAGGTCACCACTTGAGAGCCGGAGATGGTCACGCCGCGGTGGCGGAGTTGAACTACGAAAAATGACGTAATTTTCCACATTTTATGACGTATTCTCAATTAAGTGAGATTACAAAATAACCCCCTTGGGTGGGAAAAAGTGGATTTATTGGCTCCTTTTGTTCCAGAGTGAGCTAATGTTGATGCCGGATTTTTCTCCGCCCAAACTTAGCTCTTCTCATGCTCATCCCTGTCTAGCTTGTTGAACATTTTTCCCGACTTCGCTCGTCTCCGTTAATATTTGGGCAACCAGTTACCTCACGGGCCAGGTTAACGCAAACATTGCAGTGAATTACAATTCATGGGTGACTGGTTAGACAGAGAGTCGTAAGCAGCTCCTGGGATTACATATCTTTGACGCGTGCGACACGAATGAGACACGTGTGCTTCCGCAGTCACATGTTCATTTTGGCATAGGTACACGCTCATGTGGTCGGCTTGGTATTTTTTCCGAGTCCTTATGGTCTTTGGATGTTGGGATATTTGTTGTCATGCTTTTTTTACCCCTTCCTCCCTCCTCGGGAAACGGATCACACTCGTTTCTGTGAGTTTTGGTTGACGATGCGTGCTTTGATTTACGACTCGCCCCCTCGCTGAGTTTAATACTCAAACATGTTTTTGCTCGAGTTGGGACAGCATATGTTTCCGAATTCTGGTACATCCTCCCCAAAATCAAAAACAGTTGTTTCCTCACTTGTAAATTCTTACCTTTTCTAATCCGGAAGATATCTGTTACATTATTACTTATATGGTCCCGAAAGAGGAAAATTTAGGGTGGACTTTAATTTTGAAAATAAAATCCGCTGTCTCTTCTTCAGCTAAATCGGCGGACAGGTTTTTAACATGCTTATTTTTTTCTTGTTATATTATTCATAGACGCATCTATAAGTAGAAATGAGGTGGGAATACGAATCTCTGTTGGATCATAATCACCTTGCAAAGCAAAGTAGTAAGCATCATGTGAAATGATATAACATTTTTTATGCCTTGAAAATAGCTACTATCTAAAACGTGGAGAAGGGTTCTTCAAAAGCTGAAGAAACCGTTCGACACTGATCTATCTGCGCGTTCTAGGAAATACTGCTTTTCTTACCAACTGGGGCATTGGTGCAGGGAGCCACATGAATGTGATTTTGAAGTAAAAAGTATCACATTCCGTGTTATTTATTACTTGCATCTAATTAAGCATGTGTCCCTACTGACGTGTATGGAAAAAATCTGGAAATTGAATTTCTTAATTGAAATAGAAAATAAGCGTTATTTAATTCGGGTGAATAGTATAAAATGACTGCTCTTTGGTAGTGATTATTCCATATAGCCGGCCAAGGTGGCGGCTGGGTTATGTTCTCGCTTGCCGAACCAAAGGCTCGAATCCCGCCTGGGTAGGAAATTTACACCTCCCAGGGCATGTTTGTGTGCGTGTTGTCTGTATATATCAAATTGGTAGCAATTGGTTTTGGCTGTTACCATTAGAGAGATAATTAGTATTACATTATTGCTAAGCATAAAACGCCGTCTATTTGTTCTAGTATATCAGTATGTAATCTATGCATTAAGATGAAGGCAGTGAGAGGCTTTTTTTCAGGCCATTATTAAGAAGACTAAGTGATTTTTATTTTTTATTGATGTTTGCCAAACTTCGCGATTTTGTCCGCAGGAGTTTGTTTTGTTCTTGCCGAAGAAGCGAAATAACCCTGTAGCTTAGTTTCCTTTCCTGTATCTTGTTCATTCTTACTGGTCTATGCGCCCTGCCCTGATGTGGCCCACTTCCCCACGGGCTGGTTAAGGTTGTATCCGACGGAGGAATTTCGTCTCTTAGTGGGCCACTCTAGGCTGTCAAATTCGTCGGTAAAGTTTCGCTCCGCGCGCTACAATGTGTACTTGCCCTCAGTAAATCATCATCTCCAGCACAGGGATGAAATTTGAGTAACCTCCAAAGTTTCCCAAAAGGTAGAATTATTCAGTCCTCTCCTTGCTATCATGGTGCTTGGATAACCCAGACCATCCAGTTTGCCGAAAGGGGTTGTTAGGTACCTCTTTCCAAAATGTTTAATGTTGCTCAAAGCTTTACGGTCAATCAAACTCGCAAACATAAGTTTCGGTGTTCCCGAAGCGGAATTGCTATTTCGGATCGTGGTTTACCCTTTAACTTGTATTTTACTGGGATTTCATCTTAAACCTAGCCGATTATCCATATTTTATCCCTTAATGGAGTAGTTTACACGATCTTCAAAGCCGCAGCATTGATGATAGGAAGGTAATGAAATTTAAGCATTAACAATTCACCTTTGCTGGCTTTTTTGGTTAATTTGGCCGTTCTAACTTTGATCAAATCTTCCTTATATCCCGAACAGAACTGGCAAAAATACGTTACAGTTTTCATTAAAGTTGAATGAAGTTTTGATGGCATACTGTGTAAGTGCGAAGCAAATGGATTCGAAGAAAGAGGGATTGAGGTAATTAGTAAGTTATAATTGTTTAGTAAATTCTTTTGATATATTTTATATTGTTCATTAAAATTTCCTATGTGTTTGGAAAATTAATTCTATGATTCATGTATTGAACTGGAGTCTGTAAATTATTGCGAGTTCTTTCAAATTATATCAAGCAAGCATATGTGGTTAAAACTAGTAATATTTATTGGCAACCGCCAAGTACCAGTGCAAGGTTTACCAATACAAGGAGAAAATAAAGGGATAATCTTTGATTTACCTTCATCTCTTAGCTAGTGCTATTTATTTGATAAATAACATCTATCCGTATGCGTCCACAGCTTGAAGCCAGTAACGTGCAAATATTTTTCGTGTAGGGAAGAATGCAGGAATTATTTTCATAAAAAAAACATTTTCATCTTAAGCGCCTTATCCAATTCAGCCATAAAGAGGTGTTTAACTAAACGATAACGTTATTAAGACGAAGAATTTTACTTTTCAAAATATCTCTGACGAAGAATGTATTTTTCAAAACTGCTTCTCTTATTGTTGCTACACATTGGTCCATATTGGTAGAATCATAACAATTAAGTGTACTTAAAAGAACATAAAATAAACTTGCTTTGAATTGATTTTCTTACATTTGACAGCTCATTCGTTGAAACTGCAGATTTTTTACGACTATTTAAATTGATTTATTAATTTTTGGAGATTTTAGTATTTATTTTTGTCACTTAATGACCACATTTCGTTTAAATACCTACCCAATTGTTTTGAATTGAGCTACTCCTACCCTAGTATTCCGGTTAAATTTTCCCATACTTAACTATGGAATGAAGGACTTTCCCAAAAACTTTGATTAAACTTATAATCAACTAAAATCGGGCCAATTACCCATGTAACTCATTGTTTGAAGGAAATTTTAGGGAACTGGCTTCGAGTCCCTGTCTCAGCGAATATTTTTTTTCGCTATAAAAATTGATATGTATGGTTATTTTTAATTTATTTTATTAGGATTAGGAACGTGTAAAATTCGAAAAAGCGACCGCAGACGAGTAGTAATCATGAAAACATGGTGTTGAAGACATATTGATTGTGGTCAGTTGGGCCGGTATAATAAGAAAATAGGCAGAATAGGAGAGCCATAGTAAAAAAGAGCTTGATTGAGCGAACCAGTGATGCAATAATAAATCTGCGAGAAATACCATAGAGGACGAAATTGATTGGAAGGCCCCGCGTGGAAGCTTAGGGACAGGTACTTATACTATGGAATCAGGAGGGATGTGCGAAGGGAAGACTATAAGCGGGGTAAGAGAGAGCGCTGAATAGGAAGGAAGTGCTTCAGTGAACTAATCTGCGGATTGAACCAATGATGGTGATGGGGACTCAGATTGGGGCAGCGTGTATTCAAGCCTTCACAAATGAGTAATGCTTATTTCGAAGGAAGACGGGTCGATGGTGAATGCCACTATCAGCCCCAGTAAACCTGACGCGTTTTCTCCAAACTGCCCCGCGGATATCTTTCAATTGTTGAAAAGAGGAGAGGAGGCCTTAATATTTTCTCTGTCATCTCATTCTACCTCCTCGATGCTCACCGTCTTGCTTTGTGCTGTACATCGTCTTATCCTTTTGCCGGCGTGAAAACGTTTTGTTCAAGGGCACAAAAGCGTCCCTAGGCGCCACCTAGGAAACAATCGTGTGAGATATGGGGAGAGATACAGACGAGTTCATGTTTAGATGAGGGCTTAGAGTATGCTTCAGTAAGTAACGCTGACGAAGCCCATTGTTTCAATCGCTTACGAATCACATGGGCGGTGAGTTGGGCGAGAGGTTCTCGGCTCAAATGCTCGCTCAAGCTGAGAGTTGAGCGGCTCAACACTCTGCTTTCGGGCGAGCAACTCGAGAACGATAAGAGTGAGAGGCATTGTTTTGATGTGGGGAAGGATGGAAAGGGGTCAAAGGGCGAGAATTTGCATGCCGTGGGTGTGCAAGAGGGTACAGGGGTCTGATGGTGGCTGGGTCAACAGCGGAGCATCCTTGTCTCGCTCAAGTGGAGGGCGTGGGATTAGCATGTGCTCTTGAAGGCCGTGACCTAATTGACGGGACTCAGTGTGGAGGGTGAAAAAAAGTCATTTGTGTACACCAGTTGGTTGGTTATCTCGGTAGGCGACGATGTTTAGGTTTTAACAGAAGGTTTTATCTGATAGAAGTTACTGCAGTATATATTGACATAGCTTAGGGCAGATGGATATGGTTTCGAGGCCAGTCATGTTTGACATCAACTGACGAAATTGAAAAATATGTCAGGAAAATAAAAAGCTTTGGAAGTCTGATAGAAAAAAAAGAAAAGTGATCACAGAATGGCTGAAATGAGTGTAATATTTAAAAGCAAAAAATAGTTAATGGAGAGAATGTTTGTAGAATGTAAGAAGAGAAATGAAGAGACATATTTAATGTTTGCAAAGCATTTATAGAGTTTAAAAAATGCATCAGGTTCAGTTATGTAAAATTTCCCAAGAAAAATGTTTGCTCGTGAGAGCAGTTGGTAGAAAAATGTCCAATGACACCAATGTTAGTGATGCTTATGATGTAAATTACCTATTATGGGCGTTAACTTCGAGATAGTGTGGCCAAACAAACCTTACTAGCACGTTGTGAGTCAATGATTTCACAAATAATACAGAATGAATAAATTATGAAGTAGCTTTCTGACTGAAAGAGAATCTTTTCAATAATGCGATAAAAAAATGTATCTAGTATTGTAAGTATTAATTAATTTGAAAACTGTCTTTCTAAACATCCTTCGGTAAAATGATGCCATAACCTGGAGCTTACGAAGTTAAAAAAAAATCAGTTTTAATAATGAGGACTATTCCGCGGCAAAAACAGGAGAATTATTTCCTGCAAATTTCCAGTGCGTTCATGGAATTTTACTTTTTGCCTACTATAACCAATAGATGAAAGTCATCGTTTGATATTACTGAATATTTGGGAGTTTCTTTGCAGAAAAAGTAAGAGTAAATGAGTTTCTTTGCTTATTTGTATACATCGTACATGTAAAAATTGTACAAGATAAGGTCAGAAAAAGCAATGAAATTAAGATACTATCCAGCAACGTTTGTTCGGCAGTTTTACCTTCTCAACACTTTACTCCTTTGTAAGGTAAAAAAAATATTTTCTCATAAACATTGATTGCAAACTGACAGTTATGGTAGCTCACGAATTTTCGCATATCTTATGCCATTAAGAGGCTTAATTATCCTTGAAATGAGGGGGTTATATTCAGGTAAATTCGATATTTTGTGACGTGAGTGTGGATATTATTATAACTGATACCTCTGGAACCAATTTATGTGTTGAGTAAATATCATTTTAAAATCGATATCTTTTTAAGTATCCATAACATCTGCATAAGTTCTATGGATATCCAAATGAGTAAAATTATTATAATAATTTTTATGTGGAATGCTGAATCGCATTCACCTATCTATTATATTTTTTCTAATTTTAGGAATAATGTATAAAATAATTATTATGTCTTTAAAACGGGCGAATTTAGGTCTATTCAGTCTCCTTTTACAATAAAGTGATTCAAACGCTTACACTTATGCCCTGAGTGGTGAAAAAGCCACCCAGGCGGGAATCAAAATTCCACGACCCTCAGATCAGAAGACGAGTTCTTTACCCCGCAGCCACCGCGGTCAAAAAATGATTAATATTTTATTATATAAACTCTTGAACTCATTGAAAATTAAGCGTGACTAAATCGCATCGTGTGTTACGGAGGCTATTTTTAAAATGTGATTTTAAGAAGCGGAACACAATATAATCCCACTTCACTAAAATTTAATATATTTTATTCTATAATACTTTTTAATAGTGCAACATAATTTTGAAAACAATCAATTTGTGTGTGTTAGGAATTCCGACCCGATGGCTCTATGTTTTGCCATGCAAACGACGAGTTTCTTGTTTAAACAATATCTGGAAAGTCGTCCAACATTTTTTTCATTGCTTTCTGGTGTTCAATGTGTGATTCAAACATTCAAATTATTAATTTTTTTTGTAGATTTTCGCTGCTCATTGTTTATGGTATTCAGGCAGGTATGGTATGGTATTCAAGCCGGCAGCATAGCACGGCGAAACTGTTGCTTAATGCTAAATAATTTATCGCAGAAACAAAAGCCTGAATACCATTCAAATTTTTAATTATATTATTTTTATCTCTATGGTGTCCATAAAATTAATTGTTAGGAGTCTATATTGACCCTCATGTCCGTATGCATCATTGTTAACTACAGCCACAACGTCATGAAGACATTCGAAAATTCTGATCTGTGTAAGTCTCGCCCCTAGCCTCCATGGTTTCTTCCTAAGCCCGTCAAATTGGAATAATGATAATGGAGTAATAATCTTAAGATACTTTCCGTTTTGGTCTCTTTTCAAATTTTGCCTGCTGGTAGTTAAGTAAAAGCCTTGTCAACGTTTTTGCGTTAGATCTTCTTTTTTCTTCTGATTTAAACTCAATGTTTGCTGGTAGCCGCTAAAATGGTCCGAGGTCAATAAGCCTCAGTGAAAGGAACATTTGCGTTTTAGGAAAGCTTTTTGTGCATCCACTCTCGATTTAAGTGCTCATCTCTCCCTATTTATTTTTCTGCTGCGCTTCTTTCCACTTTTTATTGTCATCTCTTTCTAGCATTTTAACTGTAAGTGCCCTCCCCTCCTCTTCCTTTTTGCGTGACAAATTATAGGATATGATTTTGACCATATTCCTCACTAACACAGTGTTTCACTGTGGAAAGTAATCATAGTATGTTTTGATGAAGTCATCTCATTCTGGGCAAGAGTGAGCATTACATTTCTTTTTTTGATGGAGATTTTCTTCGTAGTAATGACATCAAAAATATCTATGGGTGACATGGAATGCCTCGGTGATATCTCCCAGAAAATCATTGTTACGACCCAGTTTTCAATCAATTAATTAATCCACTGGGAAGACGCCTAGAACCATTATGAATGTAGTAGGAAGGAATGGGTTAGGTGAAGTTTGGGATAAGTGTGGTAACAATGAGGTCGAGTGCCTTGATGGGACTGCGTGGGTTAAGGCCTTCAGCCCTGTGATACATCACTCGTATCTCTTACACTCATTCAGTATTTTATCCGCTAATGTTCAGGTTGAGATGCCTGATGATTGCTTTGCAAATTGAAACTCTGTCACATTATTATTGAACTTTTACTAATAATAACTAAAATTAATATGGTTCATTATGTATAGTCTGCACAAAGTCATACCTCAGGCAATACAATTTGGGACACTGCCAGTGTTTCCAACCCATTTATCTTCCCTTTTATGTGTTTTTTTTCTCTTTCCCTTCACAAGTCATCTCCTTCTAATTTTTTCTCATCTCTCCTCTGTCCCTGCCTTTCACTTACTATCCTTACTCACTGATGCTCTTCCACTCCCATTTTCAGCTTACCTTCATTATTTTTATGCTTGGCTTCGTTTTGAATTAATTCTTCTTCATTTGTTATCATTTTCATCTGAATATTGTGCGTTATTCTCGTATAGACATACTCTAAACCAGAGGAAGTCATTAGTCCAGAGTGATGAATTAAAATTTTGCGAGTTAATATTTCTGGAATGTGAGAATGTTATTTGAAGTAGAAATTTCTCACTACCTAACATATACAACTCACTTTTTGCATTTTATTCTTCTTTCAAAATTGAAATTAGAAACGATTCGTGAAATATTTTTCGCCTGAAAAGTCTAGCGTCTAATAGTTTACAGCTTCAGTCGAACATTTATGAAATAATTGTCTGCCTACATGCATCATTGGGTTATTCATTTTCCTAAGCTAAGACATTTGTTCTGTAAAACAATTAGTTTTTAATGGAGCGGAAATGGTATCTCGTTTATTTTAAACCTACTCAACGGCCATCCCCTCTCAGCAAATGTCCATCCTTAAATTTATTTATGCGGTTTAGAAGATCATGTTATTTGTTATGAGCACATTCTGTTTATTTTAAATATTTTTTTAAAACTACGTAAATGTAGTGATTTATTTAAATTTTGGGTAAAACAATTTCCCATAGTTTTTCGGTCACTTGTTCCTAATACATATTTCAAAATATTTTCTGGGATGAAAACATTAGAAGTTCTTTCAGAGGTTATTATATTAGTTCTACGTCCTGAAGACCAGGCTTCTACTCGTGATTGATTATTCATAGAAGTTTTTATTCCTGCTTTAGTATAGAGATCTTCAATTATATTATTCCATTCTTCAGATGGGACATTCATTAGTCGAACGGGCTACACCTTTTGTTGAGAGAAGGATAAAATTAGCGCCCGGTTTCCATTAAAAAAATATTTTTTTCCTTATCGTCCAAACGAACTATCTCTAATTACCCAATTGGGCTAATTTGAAGATTATCTTCTAAAAAATATCTTTAAATAAGGCAATACGAAGCTATAATTTTGTTTTGTCGTAAAAATTTCAAGGGCATCATACTGAATGAATAATCTTAATCCCTATTGTACCCCTGTAAAAAGATGCAAAATTATCCTTACAGCTCTCAATAAAGACATAGATCATTTTATAAGTTGGATAACACAGATTTATTTATATAATGGACAAAATATGGTGTGCAAAAACTTCCAACAATATGGGAATGTTCAAAAAAATATCAATAAAAAAATACTAGAGGCCATTGAAGCTTGGATGAACAGAAGATCTCAATAAGAAACATGATATATTCAATTTTCATAAAAATATTCATTGAATGCAACGGTTCTCAGGAAATAAATGGATGATTTGTTTCGATTATAGCTTTTTTTTTAATTTATTAACCTTAGGAATTCGGACATATATTGGAATTGCTTCATATTGTGGGTCTTTTGCCGCACTGCAACATCTTCTGTAAAATTTTATTCTATTTTACAATTAGGAATTACTGCTCTATCTTCAAAAAAGACTAATATCTGTGCTCAGAAAGATTATGTTCATTTCGACAGATTATAACTTCGAGCCACAATGCGTTGGACCAGCGATCCTCATTATCACCTCAGTGCCATTGCTGCGGTGTCTACTTGAAGTCTACCCAAGTTCTAAGGTCCATTAAGTCACTCTTGTGTTCCCAAGTCGCAATTTACCGAGGAAGTGCTTCGCAGACATGAAAGAGGAAACATTGACGATGTTTTCCGGACTTCTAACTTCGGCCTGTAAAACTTTCGTAAAGGTGTCCTTCAGAAGTCATATTGACACATAATGCTGTCAAGAGCCTTCTCCTATCCTTCGGATCATTAAAGATATAATAATCTTATGGCATCACGGCACTCTTCTCTTTAACGGCAAGGCCATGCTTTACAAGCCAAGCCCATTATTATCAGTCACTGCAATGGGCAGCAACGCACTGGGCTCTCTATCTATGTGGCTGGTTGTATTTACAAAAGAAGCGTGTTAACGACGGAAAAAATAAATAAACTCTGCCAGAGTTCCTCGGATGCCGTGATCGTTATCGCAAAATTTCTTCTTTTCTCTATTTTGCATCGTCATTCTTTCCTCCTCAATCCTCGTCCTTCCTGACGCTCCTTCTCATTCTTACTTTTTCTTTCTATGCCAATCCCCATCTATATTACAACACCCACATTCTCCTATTCTTCAGCACCCGCTTTGGGGGTGGCGGCAATTCCCGGCTTGCTTATTGGGTCCACGTTACCCACTCAGCAAGCCGGGGAGTCTTTTTGGCATTCTCCTACTCTTCTTTATCACCCTTATATTCCCACCACTGACCCCTTTAAACATTACGGCATTTCCGTCACCCATTCCTGCGGGATTCTAGACCCACACCCTAATGTAGACTAAAACGGAGGTTAGTAGACTCTACCTTACCCTGATTTCAGCACCGTAGCCTTTTCCAGCTTCATCTTAACCGAGATCAACTCATGGGCCAAACTAGTTTCCCTTGTGCCTGCCTTGTCTGTCCTACAACATAAACAGAGATGCAAATTGTTCCTGGGTCATTTTTTTCTCTTCCGGTTACGCCGAATATATTTCCCGGGTCAAAGCTTTGACCCACTGCCTTTGGGCACTCGACGGCATCGCATATAATCGTATCCGGAAGATTCCTTGCGCGTCACTCACTGGATTCAAGGCGGAATACTCTGACCTCTTATCTTGTGCCATTCGTTATATTTTGAAAGGTCGGAGCAGCACCACGAGGCTGGGATTCGCTGGCTGGAGTGGTGACTATTAGGTCAGTAAATATTTCCACGCATTTTTAGGTTTCCAATAACCGCTGTTGCTTCTGGAGAGATCCTATGAACTGCTACTCAGCCACCTCTCCGATTACGACAACACAGGAAAGCTGTAAGGAGTGGGAATGGAAAGCACCACCCTCTAATATTTAAAACTGATCCCTTAGCAAGAGAAGGAATTTCGAAGGAGTTATAGAAAAAAATCAATGTCTCTGCGAAATTCGAAAAAAACATTTGATACTTATAACATATATTATGATCCGTAGAAAATGAGATTAACACGCAATAGACTTCATGCAATGTCTGACGAAGCCGGCAGGAGTCGTCGAAAGTTCGTGCTATAAAAAATGCTATGACTGTTTACTGAAATGAATAATTTTATACACCAGGTATCATCATATTGAATGGTTTTGCTTCGTTGTTGAGTTAATGAAGATTCCTCCTGAGGCCCTCTTCATTCCTTCTTCAAGGAATGGTTTTTGAAGTGGAGGGGAGCGGAAGCAAAAGATGTCGCTTCCTTCTGCTACGTTTACGTGAAAGCAAGAAATCAAGGAACGGTATTCGAAGCGGAGGGGAGCGAAAGCGGAAAGTGTAGCTTCCTTCCGATTCGTTTACGCTAAAGAAATAAGCGCGGATGTTTATAGGAAGCGGAGGGGAGCGGAAGCGGAAGGATTCGCTTCTTTCCGCTTCGTTTACGCTAGAGGAAGAAGCAAGGAAACGTATATGAAGCGAATATCCACTTCATAAGCCGGATTTACGCTTTGTTTCGCTCAGGTTACGCGCCGGGAAGCGTAACCTGAGCGTAAATACTCAAGGCATGTCTATGTTTATTGAAATGAGCATAAATATATTAAATAAGTTGATTGTAGGCCCCTGTAGATATTATTTTGGAGTTTAAACATCGCCATATTGCCCTTCTATCCCAGAATAGTGCTTTCAAAAGAGCGAGAGCCAATGAAGCCAAGAGGAAATTGAGTGGATGAACGAATATTCTTTCCAATCCGGCGATAAGGGTTCAGGAATTTCCCCGTAATATATTCTCCTGTAGCTGCCCCGTTGTTGGCTCTGGAACAAATCTCGTGTGGAGGGTAAACTTCGTAGGGAAGCGAAGGCGTAAAGCGTGATGCTCGCCAGGAGTCTGGTCCTCAACTAGAATCAGTTTCCATTTTTCAGTCCCCTATATGAGGAATATGAGGATGCAGATTATTTTCAAATTTGAGTGGATGGTCAAGTTTTGTAATCGTCGTGTTAATTTGAATGTACTGCTCGCTGCAAAAACCTAAGAATCGCAACTCCTTCTGCTAATATTTTCTATATGGTGGAACGTTGTCACCATTTTAACATCCAGTGCGTACTTAATTAATGTAAACCAGACTATGGCGTAGCATTTTTATATTTTTAGCAGTGTTATCTCTTGAAAAACAATAATATTGGCAATGGAAATGCTGCCATTCAGTAGTGATCTCATAAGTAATGAAAAGGTATAATGCAGCCACTAATTTTCTCGTTATATTTAATGTGATGACCGGAATACACACGAACCATTTTCCCTTAACAATGCAGCTTCCCTAGTTTGAGTATTTTCGCCAAAAATTCCTGTAAAGTCTCTCCCTCTAGCGAACTTGTCCCCTAGAGGTTTGAACGTACTATTTTTGCGTCGGAGTGACGGATGTCACTGAATGGGTCCCGGAAAGTATTCCGAGTGATATATCACCCCCAGAGACGTGTCACAGCGGTCTGCACGAGTTACTACTCGATTATCCTGTGATATCGTGGGACTGCTAGCCCATTTCACATGGTGTCACTCTGCTTGCAAATGAACTTATTTGGTCTGCTATCCTCATTGGTATGTTATCATGAAGAAATTTAAAAGAATAGAATGAAACGGAGCATACGTCATCAGACTCTGTTCTTCGGTTTATGTCTCTGTTATTGTAGAGTTACTAGATGGCTTAGTTTTTATGGAGATAGTTTGAATATATATGTAGAGTTTTGAGCATGCGTCTTTTATTTATTTGGCATGTCGGTGGTGCTGTGTGAAATTTAATTCCACTTTGAATGCTTGGCCACTGGGTAAAACATCTTACCCAAATATGCAGTATGGCTGTCGATTCCCAACTTAAAGCGTTCTACGACCCCTTTCACCTCTCGTCATTACGATCTGAAGAATAATTGTGAAAAAAGGTTTTGTTAAACCTTTTTTAATTGCCCTCGATATCACACTTAATAGTGACTTCCCATGTAATGAACTACCACACGTAGACATCCACTTCCATTAATGCAAACCTATCTACGGGTTTTGAAAAATAGATCCCTTGTCACGCATGAGCGCGGAAGATGGGAATTGCCTACAATGCTTGGATGGCTGATCCTTATCGCGGCAGTGAAGCCTCCCTCCAAATAACGGAAGGCTGTTCAGGATTTCTCTGAAAGTAAAAAGTGTACCGGATATGAATATTTAGCGTTTTTTTTAGCCGGTATTACATGGATTTGTTTAGTGGAGTGAATCCATGAATAGCAGATTCGGCGCTAGCAACACATTCCCCAGGGGGTTTCTTTTCTCCTGCTCGCTCAAAAAGAAGAAGGGAATTAAAATAGGGACAGAGCGCGAAGTGGGCAGAGGTCTCCACAGCGGCGTGGCGCCGCCACACGGGTTCTGAGCGACGCCAGCATGCAATTGATGTCGATTGAATTCCCTCCCTCCTTTAGGAAATGTAGCTTCCCTCCAGAGAGGCCGGAGGGAGACTACTTTTTCTTCTTAACTTTCCAGTCACCTCCTCTCAATTTGGCAAAACGCTTCCAAGGGGTGAAAAAAGAAAATATGTTAAAAATGTCTTTCGCGTGGCTATTTTCCTTCCGCGGGCGCGTCCTGGATTTTTAGCGCATATTTCCTTTTTTGTTCCACCCGCCCTTTAAGGAGCTCTCAGTCCACGCTTGGAATATATACTCGTAAACCGTTTGCTTCTTTTTCTCGATGGTTTGGTTTAAACGTACAGTTAAGTTGTTTCACTGAAAACCGGAGCCGTGGTCATTCCTTATCGAATCAATGTTGAGAGTAACAAAAATGTTGGTAGTAGTTATTCATGCTGAAATAATGCTTTGACAGAAAAAACGCAAATTGCTTGGCTCGACAAGTATGAACTTTTTTCTCATTAGAATGAATAAAACCGAATGAACAGGTTATTTTGGTATTTATTTCGAACATACTTTCATATTTATACTACCAGTAGCAGTTTATTCGTGGCACCTAGTTTAAAAATGTAAAATTCGTTTGAATATTCCTACACATATGATGGGAAATTCATTACAGAACATATCCGTTGGTCATTTATTTTCCTTTTCCGTCAAGCATCATCAATTTGCGCTTTACAGGCCCATCAAGGGATTATACGTGGCACTCCATTTCTGTTTTCTTCCCTTCCACAAAAGGTGCGAGTATTTCTCTAGGCCCCATATCCTTGTATAATTACAATACCCTCTTTAAAGTCAGTTGAAAGCTACTACCATCTACTCGGCTATCGATTTCCGTCCTAGGTGAATTTATTTTGACGAGTTGCAGATAAAAAAGGGGTTGGTGAATCATGCGGGGTTAGCACTCCGACCACTTGCGATCCATGCCAGCCTCACTGCTTTTGCTTCTTGTTCCCTTTGTATCTAAGCTCCGGGAATAAATTCTCCATAATAAACCCATCGCCTTGGTCTCATGCATTTCGTCTTAGCCATGCCAGCTAACCCTGTTCCCTGTATATTTCTCACTCCTATCCTCTTAGTGGCCGGTGTGTACTCCTTCCTTTCTCCTTATTTTACGCTTGGTGTTATGAATTCAGTGTCACTGGGATTGTACACTAATTCGTTGTTCGGAACCTGGCAACCTCCATCCACATTAGTCTTTCATCCTCTCATAACTCTCCTACTTTACAACCAAATACCGCCTTAATCCCTCCACATATCCATCTTCCGGGCGCGTCTTTCATCCTTTATCTTCGCTCAGAAACTCCCCTCTCCTCTTTCATTGGAATATATCACGCGAAATATTCCGAAATTCGTTCCGCTGTAGTCCCATCTCTGACTTCCTTTCACCGCTTCCGCCCTCTTGTTGTCATTTATCCTTCTATTTCCTCCCCTCTCTCTCTCTCTTCACCGCTCCCGTCTCAACAGCTGCGGCAGTGTCACTCATTCTCCTCCTTATTATTACTCATCCTCTCTTGCTGTCTTCTCCTTCTTGCCATTTCCTCTGTTGTTCCAAATGTGGGGATGATTTCTTATCTCGTCTCCCGATGTTTTATACCGAAGCAAAGTTTGTACGTAATTCTCCATCTCCTTCCAAACCCTCTACCTACTTCCGTCGATTCTTTTAAATTCCGACTTATTCTACGGAAAACATTTTCATTTTTGGACACTTCCTATTTCCTATAAGAATGTTACCTGACAGCCGTTTTGGTATTTTTCCAGAAAATAATATTGTGTTGATGGTGATTGTGTCACTATAGTATTTTTGGTTGATGTGTCCTCATCAACCTTTTGTTTGGTGGTTTGTTGAGTGTTTGGTGTTTGGTGGTTTAGTGAGTGATCGTCGATCGTTCACTAAATAACGTTTATGATATGCATTCGTTCAATTGGTCCAATGGGTGATACATCGGCTTTCTCATTGTTTCCTAAAGCAGTCGGTCAAATTTGGTAGAGTCCATTTCACATTCTGTGCCATAGGTTGTTACTTATTCACGCTTGGCATTTTCCTTGGTCCTTATCCCTTCATCATCCGCCTCCTTCTTCTTCAGATCAATTTAACACTCACATGCGGAGCTGTTTCGCAAGTGAGCCCACATTCACTCGCCCCTCTATTCCTCTTAAGGCCGCAACGTAAGCCATTCCATCCGTCATAACCTCTAGTATCTCTCCTGAACTTCTCTACTAATATTTTCTTCTACCAGTACCATGAATTGAAATTATTTCTTATCATATATTAATCTTTTGAATTTTTCCCTTGCATGTATCTGTATCTGCCCAGTGAGCTGAATTTCATCCCGGGCACTAATATATCCGAATTAAGTAGAGTATCAAATGTAGCTAATTTGACTCGACGTCACATAGAATTTTGTAATGTGTTAATGGCTGAAACAATCCACACTTTATCGCCTCTCCTCTGGATCATCATCTGTGTATCTTCGTTGGCTCAAAAAGGTGTGAGATTGAGGCCCGGTTTTATGATCTCTGGTTTAATATTTTATCGGTATTAAAACTGTTGTTGGTACGTTCTTCCGTCAGCAAGATTCGCGTCCATAAACCAACAGTCTGGTGTAGTTCACGAAATCCGTACTCTCAGTTAACATCAAGTTTACGGTTATCCTACACCATCTTGAGGTTAACGTTTATCATAATACCGGGCCTAAGAATCGGAAACAAGGATCTGTGAGCGCACTAGAGGTAAGGAGTGGTTCAGACAGTAGAAAAGGAAAGAAAAATGCATTGATGTTGGAGAGCTATTTACGGTCCGCTAATGAGACTCAAAATGCTAATTTCCCGTTGGAAAAGAAATGGACATTCCATAGCCAGCCCTCGATGCTGGCCACCCGTAGTCTTATAACTTAGTGCGTCCAGTACAGACACTTGTGTGAGATGGGAACCCATCGTAGGGACGCGTGTGTTCTCTGAAGTTTGTGGTTGGATGGAGTTCCTTGTGTAACGCCTGGGATACCTATCGTCAACCTAAGACATCTATTGATGGAGGATTTATTGACGCCTTTTGATGAATATATAGTACCTCTTATTGCGATATTGCGACATAAGACGTCCCGCGCTGATTTGGCTACCGTGAGACCAGACAATTTCACTACTCTCTCTCAAATATATAGTTGCCAAAATGGCCGAGTTTCATCTTCATTATACTTGAGGATAAGCTATCGTTATTCCTCTAACTCGTGAGCATGGCACCATGGAGAAAGGAAGTGATATGCGTGAGAAAGGGGAATAAACCGTATTATTCGAGAAGGATAGAAGAGAAATGGTGTCACCTCAATAATGAGAATGAGGTTGTTCGGGCAAGTTGAATGAAATGAGCCAGAGGTGATTTAAGGGAATGGAAATGGGTAGCTTGAGGTTATTTGGCGCTAAAAATGTCTTAAGATGGGAAGAAATGAGGAAAAGTGAAGGATGGAAGGAAAATAGATAATCCAGTGAGAAAAGTAGGGGGGCAAAGGAGAGAGATGAAGCGAAAATATACGAAGGAAAAGTGGGAAGGAACATTTGAGGTAAAGCTACGCTCAAATTTAGTCATAAAATTAATAATGAAATTAATTCAAAACGAAAAGTATAACAAAACTCTTCATTGCATGAAATTGTGTACTTATCCAGAAGTATTCCCCCGTGCGTATATTCCAGTTTTTAGGCGAGTTCTATTTTTATTGTAAATTGGATAACTCCTGAGCTGGATCGTTACTTGCTAGATGACACTCATTACCTTGAATTACAGGAGTTGTTGAAGTCGTAGAATTCGTGGTTAAAATTTCCCTCGTATGTCTAAATTTTCAACTGACTTCATTATATGACTGGGTATTATACGTGATAGGAGTAGTTTTAGTCTAGATTTCCTAGAAGTTTTAGTGTAGAGTTCCTTGTGAAAATCTTACCATTCCATATAGTTTTAGAGCGTTCATTGTTTTCTTTACTTGGAAGCCCTTAACCTACAATACTTACCTTACTCCATTAGTATTTTACCACAGTTAACTTTCTGAAGTTATATTCTTTGTATTGCAAGTTACATTTATCTATTAAATATATTTGGCCTTCTGATTATATGTTTTACTTGTATGTGTTCTCCTAGATAACACTGTTGTTGTAGAAGTTGTCTGGTGATATCTCATAGGTTTCTTACCCCCTTAGATAATCATCGAACCCTTATGCAATATTCAGAGGCTACTGAATCGTTAAAAATAGGTAAATTACAAAATTTTAACTGATAAATGAATATGTAACTCATTTTAGCCTATTTTCTGTGTCAGAGTTCCTATTGATATTTTCAAATATCTTATAGTTGTATCATTTAATCCAATAAGCTTAGCCGTAAGAATGTTATAGACGTTCAATCTGAAATCAACTCTGTACTTCTTCACGCTTTTATTGTTGAAGATATCAGTGATACAGACGTTAAGTTGAAAGTTGGGTGAATAAATGCTGAGCCATTTCATATGAATCCTATTTTTATCTTCATGTGCGCAATATTACCGGTGAAATATTGAGCCCATGCAACTATCTGTACCATCATTGTCTGAAATTTCTTTTAGAAAGTTCCTTTTATGCGTTAATAAATTAAAATTTAATATTGAAATGGTTTTCAATTTGTATACCAAAACATGTAAAATATCTTATTATACGACTATCTGTTGATCAGCGGGATTATTTTCAGAATTATAGCTGTAATTAAAAATTACTTATATGTCTACTCATAAATACGCCGGTATCATTTCCTATTACAATTTTAAATACCATTTGATATCATAGAGGCGATGAAATACCCTTGTGTTATGATATGTTTTTTTCGTTCGTTTCAATTTCATTCCCGCTTTTCTTGACGGGTCGAACGTAGTTGCTTTTAGCTTTACCCATTTGGAATTATTATGTATTTTCACTATGAAATATCAGCAATTTATAATATACTAAGGCGATGGCTGACAAAGGACTCTCCACTTCTCCTCCTACCTGTCATTTTATCGTTTGTAAGAGTATTGATTCCTTCGATGAATATTTGCGAGTTAAATTTTGGTGAAAGAATGAAAGAATGTTTTTAATGGTCCTAACTGATGATGGGCTGTGCAACTGTTCCTACATTCTCCTTATGTCATTTTATCTTTCCTTAAGATTGCCGGTTTAGCAATGAGGAGCCATTCTGGATTTCTAGTCATTTGCTCATCAAACGTAATGCATGCAACATTTTACTCTTTCCCAACAATTCATTTTTATATTCATCCTCTCTCAATGGCGATTTACATTTCAAGTAAAAAATATCACAAGTATTTACCTAAAAGGGGTCTTCTTCAGCCCGAATTTTCACGGTCATCGCTAAAATATTTTCAATCCATCTTCTCTGACCTACTTACATGGCACAAAATAATAAAGAGTCGAGTGAGAAAACCTTCTCCGTCGTTTACGTTGTGCTACCGGAAATTTAAAGTTTTAACGGCGTATTAGCGTTACTTTTTATTCCATGCGTTCGTAAGCCTCGAAAACCTTTTGAATTTATCCGTTCTAACCACGTATTCTCATTGTTTTCTGACTCAACGGATTGGCGTACATTCCAGTTGGCTGTAACGTTTTTCAATACTTCACATACGGCTAATGACTCGATGAAATTCGTCATGTGATTCCAATAGCGGGTGTTAACCATTCTTGTGAAGCCAAATTTTTTTTGGCAGATTTAGACGGTCAGTCAGTGTATGAAACACCTGCATAAATAATGGAACGGATAAATGGTGACATTTCTACTCAATCGAAGTAATGAATGAATTAACGTCACCGCAGTGTAAATAATTGCATTCTAAACATGTATTGATTGGGGCCATGTGCCAGTATCACCACGTGTTTGTAAAGTCAGTGAGAGTCATGCGAATTCAATGTAAATTTAACCTATCTAAATTTACGTAATATATCGCGGAAGAACGTCACGAACAGAACTTGGCACTCTTTGCTAGAAAACATTCGACATTTTGGTTGCCGCTAACTTCCAAAGTGTAACTAGTGTATATCAAGGGAAAGTTGACTCTAAAGAGCGCAATGACTGAGGTTTCTTACCGAATCTGCTATTATGCGATGTGACACAATGACATTATTATCTTCGGGATAGGTATAACGTAGTAGTGATTTGACCTTTCCTTTTCCACATCATCCTAATCACTTTAGAATCTGAGCTCGACGGTTTAGGGCAGGGTGTGAGTGTGGTGGGTCATGTGGTCCGAGGTTTTTCTTTGGCACATTGCTCCCATAGTGGTTTAAGCACCGTGAATGCCGCTACCGTGGCGAACGCTGATGAACGATGCGAGGATTCCATTCCTCTTTTCAACTCGGTCGCGGATGTACTTCGATCGGTGTCCCTATGACCACTTCAGTGAATTTTTCACCTTCACTTCCCGGGAAATGGTGAATTTTTTAACCTTTATTTCATCAACAAAGTTGGAAGAAGGGCTCGGCAGACCGAATTTTCTCCTTCCCTCTATTTCATTACCCTTTTGTTCCTTCTTGTTCTTTTTCAGTTTGTAATAATTTGCTCTGCATTTCCTCTGTGCTGCGTTACCAAGCTGAGAGATCTCTTACACATTGAGTAGGTAATGGATTTATTTATATTCGATCTTATATTCTCGTAACCTGTTTGAAAAAAAGTCTTTATCCAACAATTTTTTGTTTTAAAAATCTGGATTTCTATATTATCTTTCTATACTACCACCAGGAAATCATGTTAACGTTAGTAGTTAGCTCTGAAATAGGTTGATATTTGTGATAAATAAATGTAAAAATTCTTCTATTTTAAAGATTTTATCAAAACTGGGACAAAGTGTTTATTGGTACTCGTGCCTTTAGTCGTATGTTTGGTTCAAATGTTTTATGCTCATTACATCTATAATTCTAAACCTATCTTGATGCAACCGTACAATGGAGTGATTAAGTTGTAGTTTAATGTAATTGTTCTCTCCCTTAAATTTTTAATTTACTTTTGTTATTGTCTTATGGCGACAGATCTTGTCGTTTGTGAGTGGATGCCTTTTTGTTTTTTTAACAACTCACTTTTCGTCGAAACTCTTCGATAAAATTCCTGAATCCTGGCGTTTTCGGAAACCGTGAAAGGCGTTGCTTTACAAAACCGACGACTAGCCAAAGTTTGGAAAAATTCCCGCTACCCTCTTGTCAGCGCCATCTGAAAGAAATAGCATTTATGGGCAGCTAGGAATATTATAGGCTCTAGCCATGACCTTCACATAGTCCAACGAGCACTTTTTATTGTATGCATGTGTTAATTTTAAACTAAATGGCATTTAGATGGGGTGTTATGCCTCTTTCCACGGAATTCCAGTCTGAAACGCGTTGGTAAAAACCGAGGCTTCTTGATTTTATTTACAATAATTGACCGAGATAGTGTACGGATACATTATCCTTAGTTTATGAGCTACTGACTTTTTGCTCTTTTCTATATTGTTGACAGTGCTGGGGATATAAATCATTATACATCGTATACATATTCTGTTTCTAAAATTTTCTTAAATATTATTTCTAAATTTTTCAAAAATATTGTTTCTAAATAAAATTTTTGGACTTTGAACTTAATGCATAAGTTGCATGTTATAATTGTGCTAAGTAATGATACACATTTTTTAGAATAAAAAGCACGGGAATCGGAGATTATTACTAACTTCCAGATTGCATATCAGTCTGAAACAAACGTCTTTAATTCATCTGAAAAGTGTCCAAAAATCGTAACGAACTTCAACAAAGTACACAAACAAATCTACGAACTAACAATTTTCTCTATTCTTCTCGACCTTTTTCTCGAGTGTACAATTCGTGTCGACAATCCATTGAAAGGATCAGTGGTTGATTTTGATTTACAGATTATGATTGAAATTACACCTCGGAAGTAGATATAATGTTATTCCCCACAAGCACTTTTCCCTGTAAGAGATTAAATATAATAATGTAAGAGAATAGGGAGGCTTAGAAATTAAAAACAAATTTTCTGGTGGGAACAGAAACTATGTACTAGGTTCAGAAAATTGCTCTGCAACTCGAGGGCATCCCTCCAATTAACGCGCTGTTTGATAAATCACAATCGATAAATATAATCTGTGTGTGTGTGACGGCAAAGTGTAATTTTGCCCACACTGATAAAATAGCTTGGACCGGCACCAAATGTAGGTATCCCTCATCCGAAGCGAAAAATGAGAAGTTTCATGTCAAAAGAAAAGGAAGGGAAAACCTTTATTGGCTATCGGTTATCACGAGGGATATCACCTCCTGGTGGAAACCTGGGATACTTCCAGCATTTCTCGATTGCGGGAAATGATGCGATTCCGAGGGCATCACACCGAAAATTCAACTCTGAGGGTTATTAATTGACTCTATTGCGTGGCCCCGCACTCCCAAATTCACCTTTTATGGCCTTTGACCCCTCCCCCGCTTGTTTACCACTCCACTCTTCATTATCCTTCCCGACCGCTCCGCTTTCTCCGCTTTCCTCAAAACAGTCCTTCTTTCCTTCCGCTCTCAATTTCCCGCACGCTAACACATACTTCCTGCTCATCTCCTTCCCAGCTACCCCATAGAGCCTCCTGCGAGTTGCCCGTAACTCATCCGAAGCTCATCAGTCTTCCTTTCATCTGCCGAAAGGGCTGAGCGATAATGTGATGCATCGACTTCGATGTTGATGAAGCATCACCCTGCGATATTTAGACAACGGGCAGTGCCTTGTGTCACTTTGAAATATTAGGTGAGATGCGATATCATGTGTTAGGATGTACCATTCTAAACTTGATTGAATTATCAACATTTCACTAGGTACTTAAATAAAACTGCAATAGTTGTACTGTCCATTTAAAGTATTTGAAATGTAAAATATTACACAACACGTGTTTCGAAGTTTCTTAGGGCGTCATCATCAGGTCTGACCTGATGAAGACGCCCTAAGAAACTTCGAAACACGTGTTGTGTAATATTTTACATTAAAATTTAAGTGGACAGTACAACTACTGAAGTTATATTTAAGTACTAAAATGGTGTTCCACCATGTAACGCCAGATACTGTCGAATTTTACTACATATTTGTCCACGTCTACTAGATTATGTCCACGTTGTGAACGAGCAATGCTTTTTATAACTCAGAGTGCATTCCGTATTCTTTATATTCTTATTATTTTTGCATTATTATGACGTATGCTGAGTATAGTATAAAATTTATCAATCAGTTTTTTTGTAAGCTATGCGATAGATGGCAAACTGATGCTATTATTATGTGAAAATAAAAAGATGAATATTTGTTCTATTCGGGGAAAACATATTGACATTGATAGATTAATTTATTAATCCTCTTCATCGTACAGCGACCAATGATGATGATGAGCATAGGAGCCCCGTACAAGTAGATCTATTTTCTTTGTGGAGCAAGCGAGTTGTTTTACGAATGTTTCCTTCGATAAATATTCATTTTCCAAGGTTAATATCATTTCAAATTCTTTTTGGCTTTTTAATTTCATCATTTCGTGAATCCTTTTTCATGCTTTCATTAATGGCTCAGAGCTCATCACCAAGAGCTCAGTTTTTGCTTTCAATATAAAATTAAAAAAGTATTCATTTTTATGATCCATTCCAAATGGTTCGATATCATCGGATAGGTGATTCGTCATCATTCAATTTAATGTGTATAACGGGTGAGTACCTATCCCGCAGCCCTCCTTCCAATCTCTTTGTTTTTTGCCACATCTCCCTTTTATTCAAGCGATTGTCAATTCTTCTCACGCCTTCCTTTCGACGACATCCAACCTCTCTTTTCTTCTTCCCACTTACCATCTCCTCCTCATACATCTGGCCTTTCTCCTTTACTCTCTTGCCCATCTCCCATCCCCGTTTGGATTTTCTCTTCTCGTATTTTTTATAGTGGAGAGTTCCCTCACCAGGAAGTTTCATTAAAACCTCACCATCAAGATCGTAATTCTTCCTTAGTTTGAATAATTTCCTTTTCTCATTCGATCGTTTCGATGCTTTTATTTTTAAAGAAATTGAGGAAAGGAAAACCCTCGTTTTGGAGAGTTGTAGGATCAGTCGTACTATTTTCTCCTAACCTTTTCCTTCGGTTACAGTAAATTGCATTACAAGGTTTAGATCTATGTTGCGTTTGTATTGCGTATTCTGTAAAATGTTACTTGGGATATTTTATAAAAAGTACATTTTAGTTCCAATGTTGTAGTTCTAAAAAAGTGAATTTTATAAGCATTAAGACTGGCAGCAAGATTCCTTATACCGATAACGTATAAGCAATTTCCGATATGGATACGTGTACCGCTCATATGCACAAAGTATTTTTTATGAACATTTTTGGCAAGTTGAATGATGATGAATGTCGTTGGCATTTGTCAGACGATTCGATACTGTAAAAAGGTATTGTTCATAGCAACTTGTTTTCTCCTACATGTATATCGATGAAAAAAATTGGTCCGTCTTAGGTTTTATTGAAGTTCACATCCTCCCAAGCTCAATGGCTCATCTCTCCCCAGATGCAGCATTTCTTTTATCTTTCCCCTCCTGAAAGTTTCTAATATCCCGGTTTTTCCCTCGCAAGAATACTTTTTTCTCTTAACCTCCCCTTGTAGCACCTCTCTGAGGATGTGAATCGTAATATTCACTGTATCTATTTATATTTACCGAGAAATGAGTAGCATATTCACACGAATTTAATAATATTTCACCTTCAATTCAGCGTAAGCCGTTGTCGGCTATTTCATGGCATATAGTAAAGCACTCTCAGAGTCATATATATCCCATGTTATACTCCTTAACTATATTTAGTGTGAACAAATTAGCAGGGGTTTTTTCATTATACTGGAGAAAATAGTTGAGAGTCATAAACGAGTGGTATTCACTATGTAAACCCCTTCTCCATCTCCTCAGTGATCAATTTTTGGTATAGATTTAACCGAAGGTCGTCCAGAAGACCTTTCAATTTGTATTGTTTCACTACTAGGTCCATAAGTGAGTTTGAGGCATAATTATATGACTGTCTTTGTAACTTTATTTTCAAATGCATGCCTGTAATGGTCGTAAAATAAGGAAGGGATATTAAATCGAAGTTTAGATTGATAATGTTTAAATTTTAGTTATATCTTATGTTCTGGAGTTCATTGGGAAATGGTTTTTCTTTATTTGAAAATATTTTTCAAAGATTAGTACTTTCACTGAAGTCATTGAATTGCTATTTTTGCAGTGCTATTTTAGTGATTTTAATTACTTGTTTATATGAAATGATTTTATCTATCGGAAAAGGTGGAATACAATAAAGTCAGAATTAAGAAATAACAGTAATCGTGTTGCTTACCATGAAAAAGTGGATAGTCGTTATTTAGCTTTTTTAAAAGGCTAAGGAAATATAGTGTTAAGGCTGAAGCAATGTAAATAAATTAGGGCCAAATTTCATGCGAAAAATATTAAGCGTTTTATCGGAGTACAATTTGGTTCCAAGGATTTCATATAAATATGACTTTTAAGTGCATTAATTAATCGGGGTAATTCTGGCAAATCACGGGCAATTTACTGATTTTTTATTAACGGATGTGTGAAGGTTTCTGATATTCCTCGTGAAATGTATTTTAGATTTCCAGTTTTGTATCGTTATTTTTTTCTCGAGCAATTTTAATCATTTATCATATTAGGAGCAGCAAAAAATATTTTTTGAAATCTGTTTTCGTAGTGACTTCGGATGCTAGAAACCTTTATAGTCACTCATTGGTTTTTAAGTCCCCGCTCGAATTTTTTATCAGAATATCAAATGCTTTCTTCAAGTAACCACGAAATTATTTCTGTCATAATGTCACAGCAAAAAGAAGAGCATTTCAGATTATTCATGCTTGGCGTTCTTCACCAGTCAATTCATATTCTATTAATAGCAGAAAATGAAGCAGTCCGAAGAGGTGTTTATGATAACTAAGCTCCGGCTGAAGGAAATGTGTCCTTCACTATTCATTCTTCTCTTTGAAGTTTGTTCCAAATAGGACCAAGCTCCCGAATTTTCATAAGCATCCTCTGACTTGGGCATGCCGCATATTGTTTCTCCACCGTGCGTGTTCACACCATAAATACGTCAGTGACAGAAATGGAGAAAGTCTCAGTTGTGCGGAGAGGCTTTCACTGCCAGCTAATTGTTAACGCTTCTTGAAGATTCATTGCACCCCCACTTCCGTCAAGTTGCCGTCATTAGCATGGGATGAAACGTTCGCCAAAATTAGCTAAACCCTCATGTGCTGCTAAATTAAATCCTCGTTCCCACTGGTGTAAATTGCTTCACTTGATAAATGCCGGGGTTTTGCTGGTTACTAGGGTTCGATCCTTGGAATGATTTCTAGACACTTCATCAAATGCAGGTAGTCCCTACATTTTACTCAAAATAATTATTTTTTCATTCAAGCGTAAGATGATGATAAATCCACCGCGCAGAAATTTTTTTAACCTTCTCTCTGAAAATCTAGAAAAATCTTCTTGGAAATATTTTCTTGCTATTTGACTCGCACTCGAAAGACTTGATGGAGGCCATTTTTATCAGGTTAAATTAACCATATGCGATGCTCAGTGAAAATGTCCAATTTAATTATTGGTATGTGTAAAAGATTCCTGAAATCTTCTCTGCTTGAATTCTCCGGTGATGATAATTGTAATGTTATCTATGCGCTACTGTCTTTGGATTGGCCATGATTCACACCTTTTTTAAATAAGTATGTAGTTATATCCTCTTTAAAAATATATATAAATTCACCTATCGCTTGTTGCTATTGAGCATGGTGGGAAACGTAGTCAATATCGTTATCGACATTTCAGAACCTATCGGCGTTTAGCTTTTGCTTCGTACCTTTTCTCTTTTTAACTTCAGAATGTGTTGTATGTCTTTGTTTCCATCTTGAGTGCCTGGATCAAATGCTGGCGATGGCCAAGGTTTTTTATTGCTATCCCAATCCCTACATCACTAATGGGGAGGAAATAAATGTACTACTCTGTCTTGCAAATGGTACATATATTTGTGAAACCCTAGTAGCCTTTCTCTTTCGGTGGGCAAAACACGACGGCAGATTTGTAGCCACTCCCTTTCTCTATACCTACTAGTGATGCTTTCTCATTCTTCCTAACCACTTCTGTCTATAACCTTGGTTTACTGTGGCCTAACTGAATGCTTATCATCGCTCTTTATTTTTAATAAAATATGTAAATATAATCCCTTTAGGAAGTGATCTTTTTTATTAAAATTTATTCCTAGAATATACTAGGCATTATCTGCAAATACAACTTTGCCGCCGCCATATTGTTCCCATTGTAGGTACTGCACTTCTCCAACCCATGCCCCCTCTCTGTCGCTTTTCGAGGGATATTGCCCCGTCTTTTCCATGTAAACTGTCTTTACGTCTTTTTGTTTCATTTGTGGTTCTATTTTATGTCTATAATCATAAAACGCGAGCACTGGTGGTGGTGGCAAAAGCCGAGCGTCTTCTGCGCCCTCCGACATGGATCATTAACACGGTTCTGAAGCAAGCTGAGCTAGATTTCATCCGGTTTTCCCAGGGCTACTGGAGAAGTCAAATATTAAATTATTAAATTAAGTCGACGATTTATACTCAAATTGGAAATGAAACGAAGCCTTCATTTTAAGTTGCTTTGGTGTTTTCCTCGAATAAGAGACGTCGAAATCTTTGCTGGTACCATTTCTAGAATTCTTGTTCACTCGTGAATGCCTTTTATGGTTTCATGGTTTATATGCATTTATTGTTTATTCTTAGCCCACGAAAACTTCACATCCATATTTTCGTCATTTCATCTAAATAAATCTCATAAACTATTATTTTGGTTGTTTTTCACGTTGCGAATAGTTGCAATCAGTTTCTTAAGCACCTTCATTCACCCACCTCATCTACATCTACATATTACCCCGCAAGCCGCCTCAACAGGCGTGTGGCGGGGGGTGTTAGGACACCAGCCGCTTAAAGATAAAAAGGAAACGCTCTAATGAAATTACGCCTAGCATTTATTGAAGTCCCTTATTGTTCGGGGGAAAAACGAATTCCCATACCTATCCGTTCGGCAAAATATCTCTCTTAATTTATCGTTTCTATCGGACCTGGAAATATAGTGGGGTTCTAATATGATGTTCTCCGTGTCGCTCTGAAAGATATCTATTCTCAATTGTTCAAGCAATCTAGGCCTAGCGCGCAGCCTCCGAGTCTCTAGCGGTTCCCAGCCTAATTCGTTTAACATCTGTGTAACGCTGTCAGTACGCCCGTAGCTGTTTTTGACGAATCGCGCAGCTTTCCTTTGTATTTTATTAAGTTCCCGGACTAAGTCTTTCTGCACCGGATCCCTTATGCTCGCTGCATATTCAAGGTGTGGCCGGACGAGTGCGAAATAGCACCTCTCTTTTACTTTTTCATCCGAAAATCTTCCCACAATACGCTTGACGAATCCTAGCTTCTTCAGAGCTCTGCCACAAATATTTCTTATATGTGCTCCCCACGATAGGTCCGAAGTTATCGTAACTCCTAGATACTTCACTTCATCTGTCGCCTTTATGTTAACACCATCCACAGCATATACATGGGAATAGTTGGACGACTTCCGCAAGAAATGTACCGCCGTGCATTTGCTCAGATTAAGTTCGAGTCCCCACTCTTGGCTCCACACATGAACGTTGTTTAAATCCGATGATAGAGTTTCAAAATCAGAGTGATCACTAATTTCACGATAGATGACAGCGTCGTCGGCGAATAGACGTATTTTACTGCTAATTCGAGAGCATAGATCATTTATGTATATAATGAACAAAAGGGGTCCGATCACGCTTCCTTGCGGGACACCTGATGTCACTTTAACGACATCAGAGCTAATTTCGTCAAGAACTACCTTTTGCTTACGATCACTCAGAAAGTCGCGTATCCAGTTTACTACTGTTTCGTTTAGGCCGCATGACTGTAATTTGTATAAAAGTTTGTTATGAGGTACCGTGTCGAAAGCTTTCTTAAAATCTAGAAATAATGCGTCAACTTGTCTTTTCGATTCGCCAGATTTGAGAACGTCATGAAGAAAGAGCGCGAGTTGTGTTTCACATGATCTACCTTTCCGGAAGCCGTGCTGACAGCCATGGAGGACGTTACGACTGTCCAGGAACGTCATGATATTGCTAACGACGATATGTTCGAGTATCTTGCCTATAATCGACGTTAATGAAATTGGTCGATAGTTCCCTGGGTCGTGTCTGTTTCCCTTTTTGAATATCGGTGTAACGTTTGCAATTTTCCAGTCTAATGGTATCTTTCCTTCAGACAATGACTTCTTGAATATTATGTCTAAGAACGGTGCGATCTGTGGCGCCAACTCCTTGAGGACACGCGCGGGTATTCCCTCTGGACCCGGAGATTTACTATTTTTTATCGACTGCAGCTGTTTAGTTATCCCATCCCATGAATAGTGATTTCTTTCATCGGTTCCTCAGTGAATTGTATTTCAAAATTACATGCAGTATCGTCTGTGGTGAATACACTTTTGAAGTGGGAATTTAACGTGTTAGCTTTGTCAATATTTTCGGTGACAAGTTTGCCATCATTATCAAATAACGAATCTACGGTTGAAGATTTTCCCTGAAGCTCTCTCGCATATGACCAAAAAGATTTCGGATTTTCTTCGAGTAATTCACCAAGTACATTTTTCTTGAAATTTAGCAATGCAAAACGCATTGATTTCTTAGTTTTTGAGCGTTGCGCAGCGTAACTTTCTTTTGCTTCAAGTTCCTTCGATTTGTCACCTACCGTAGTGAACTTTTTAACCAAGTTGTACAATTTTCTCTGTCTCTTAAGGTCCCTCCTAACATCGTTGTTATACCAGCGAGGTTCTTTACTGTCGCATTTCAATTTTTGCGGAATATATTCGTTGATTCCCCGTCGTAGAATTTTTAAGAAATATTTCCATGATTCATCAGTGCTTTTATCCTCAGTTTTAGCTACGAAATCCGTGTACGAATCATTAAGCATCTCGCCAAATTTGATGAAGTTGCATTTATCAAATAAATAAATATTGCGTTTCGGTTTTACAGCTGACTCTACTTCAATTTTTAAGGTTGCAAAAATTACTCTGTGATCACTTATGCCGTCAATAATATCGAGCTGTTTTATCAACTTAGGATGGCTTACTGCAAAAAGGTCTAATATTTTATTTCCTCTCGTAGGCTTGTCAACTACTTGGGAAAGTGAGTGATTAGCAAGTGTGTTGAGTAAGATCTCGCTGATTTCCCTTTTCCTAGAATTCGGTTTTACAGTGTAAGAATCCCAATTTATATATGGCAGATTAAAATCTCCCCCAATAATTATTACACTTTTACCGTCTCTCACAGTAAATGCGGATATTTGATTATCTAATTGGTAAATAACATCAATTTTGGAGTTTGGAGGTCTATAGAAAGAGCAAACATGTATACTCCTTTTGTTTCGTTGTTTAATTGTACACCACACGCTTTCTATTTCATTGCCAGTTATTTCGTGGGCGGTGCTGTGTAAATGTGATTTAACTGCTAGAAAAACTCCGCCACCTGCCCTATCGCTTCGATCGCATCTGTAGATTTTATATCCTGGAGGAAAAACTTCGCTGTCGCTTAAATCCTCAGTAAGCCAGCTCTCCGTTCCTATGACCACGTCTGCGTCCTGAAATATATGCTCGATTTCAGTGCGCTTGTTTTTAACGCTACGGCAATTAACTACTATAAAGTTAATGTCATATTTTGTCGATTGAGTGTCGGTTGGTTCTTTTCCACGCTTATGGGTATTAGGTGGGCGAATTTCACTGGAAGTGCTTATTACATTTGATATCATTTCTTTCACTGGAGTACGAGTTTTGGGAAAATTGCCACTATTTACCGGCTTTAGCGCTCCTAAGTTTACTTGGGTGTGAACATTTTCGCAATGCGGATTTCCTCGGAGGCTGCGTTTGGTTAAATATTTAAAAATCCCACTATATGACCTATCCTCTAGTCTAAAAAATATCTACAGTGCTCAAAAATCCTACGAGCCACCCGTTCAGACGCCTCTTTGGAATAATGCACCCCAGACGAGTTGAGGGGAGCCCGGCATGATCTAAGCACCGGCCGAAGATCCACGAACTCTGCCCCAATGCTCGCACAGAATTTCCACAGCCTCTTGTTGATCCAGGCAATCCTGTCCCAAACTCGAGGGCCGCAGTCAGTCCGTGGAACAATGCTGCAGATGGATAGTCGCAGATCGACACCAGTGCCCCTCCGAACGCGTTCCACCTCCGAGTTTAGATCCCTAAAGGAATCCAAGATCTCATCGGCTCTACGCTCGGAAGCATCATTGGTGCCAACATGGGCCACCACCCGCAGTCTAGAGCAGCCCGTGTACTTCACCGCCGCTTTTACCACCGCCGTAGAATTGGGTACGATTCCCCCTGGTGTACACCAGGAGGTGACCCGTTGGTCCGCTCCTTCTCTCCTTGCCCTCTTCTCCAACTGGGGGAAAATCCGCCGGACGTTCGAACTCCCTAACAATACTATTCCTGCCCTCCCAGCCCGGCTGCCGTTCGAAGTTGAGTCCCTTGCAACGGGGGGTTCGTTCACGACCTCGCTAACTGGCTCCCCAGAATTGTCCTCCGACAAAACCGCGAAGCTGTTGCGAACGGGGATGGGATTAGCCTCTGCATCCCCCACTCCCCGTCTCGGTCGAGCCACCGCCCCCCGCCCTTGGGGCACAACCACCCACTCGGGCCTCAGGCTGTGAGTCATCCCCAGACCCGAAGATTGCACCGTCTTCCCCAAGGCCGCCGCACTTGCTTTCGCACCCGAGCATGCCCGGGACACCACCTTGGTGCTGTGCAAGGTCCTGGAAGAAACGCTACAACCACCGGGGCCCGAAACCCTCCCACAACCCGTAACCTCACGGATATACATGAACATCTAAAAATATTTTCATATTTATTTTAATAAATTTTTAGGACTTTTGGTTCTGTGGTTAAATAATGACTTTTTATAATAAATTGCTGTGTCCCTAGATTGTAATTAGTTTTACTTCAACTAAATTGGTATTGCCTGAAGTAACGGTAGTTAATATGCCTCATTACCACTGAAACCCTCTTAAACATTTTACATTAATTTGTATTGCGTTCTCATTTAATCTCTTAAGTTAATGTAGTTCTTCTCATTATTCATTTGATTAAAACATTGCATTCACCCTTCCCTGATCGAAAATAGGCCTTCCAAATTTAATCAAGTGGATAGTAATAGTAATTATTTCCTGTTTTTCGATCCCAATTTCATCTTTCTGTGGAGTGGAGGGTACCCTTCGCTGACCCTATAAAATAAACAAAACGCGTAATTTACTACGTAGAGCTCACTGCTGACCTAATATGTTGTTACGACCACGTTTTCGTTGAACCACGAAGGGATGAATAAAAACATTCGGACCGGTATCGATGGATATTAGACAAGCATCATTGGAGTCAATCCCAACTTTACGAGACCCAATGAAACTATGAATAGTTAGAAGGATAGGAATGATTCTTTGAAGTCGGAATTTTTAAGTAGTGGCATTTGCGAATGTTCCACTTTAAAGATTTAATCATGGATATTGGATAAAGTTTGAATGTTAACAAATATTTTTCCATGGGTCTCCATCTTAAGATACCAACCACTATTTAATTGAGTGCTACAAATAGTAATGATATTAATGAAAGGATATATTACAAAATCACTCAAGGTTCTTTTTTTCGTAACGCCTTCAGTATATTTACATTTTCTGGTGATAATTTTATTTTATTTGAAAATGTAATTTGAAAACCGCGTGCATACTGTTTTTTCGCATAGTTATACGTGAATTTCATTAATTCCCAAATCACTCCGTAGTTTTAACATTCCTTGGTGGGCGCTTGGAAAAAATTCATCCATCCTATTGAGATTCAGATGTCAATATTAACATATGTCAATTTATTACGTGCAATGTAGTTGAGTGTGAAATGACATGAAATTTTACTGAGCTGTATTTCTTCATATTTCACCAACCATCTTCGTTATTGCATTTAAATATGTTATGGTTTTGTGTTTAACATTTTGAGTATACTTAACCTTTTTAGCAGTTTCAGTAGTGTTCACCAGTTAGGAGTAATTTCCATGAATGAAACCCGAATATGACAATTTTGCCTACGTCTTACTTTATTTGATATCCTGGATAAGAGTAAGAATTGTTTTTCTACCACAATGCGTTTACTTATTTCTTTTACTTGTCGGAGCTTTTCATATATTTGCTAAGCCTCTTGTTAACCTTTTCACATCTTCTATTCTTCTGCGCACATCCATCTTCAGTAGGTATCCACTTTCAGCACTAATTTTTGAAAGCCTCTTATTCTCTCTTGTTTCAGCTTCTCAAATTTTTATGTCTCTGAGCTATGTAGTTCAATACTCTAAACGAGTGCATTCTACTACAATTTTTGTATGGCTTATCCTAATTTATTTCAGTACAACTGTTTCGTATTCATCATGCACGCTTTACTGGCTTGAGCTATTCTTTAGTTGTTGTCCGTTGACATTCTTCTATCCCGTATCATCCTCTTCTCAAATAAGTCAAGGATTGTACTTGTTTGTGTACGTCTCTTTATGGCGTTGGGTTTGTCCTCAGCTTCTCTCTTCCACATAGTATCATTTTCTATCTTCTGAGTTCTTTGCAATGTCTTAATCGAAACGGAGCATGTTAATTTCATCTCCTTTCACCTTTACCCCTTTGAATCTCATTCATTTAGTTTCTTAGACAGCTGTTGCCAGGCGTATATTGAAATGTGCTTGTTTTTTCTTTAGTTTTTCTTCTGTCCTTCATTAGCATAGTTGTGACTTGACTCATACAGAAATGGTAGTTTATTCTTTTTTTACGTGTTGCAGTGAACTAGGAAAACGTGAATACCATGTTTCTAAACTTCATCCCTCTTGCTCTAAGATCGATATTTATGCTGTCTTGTTTTCCATTTTTAGGAGTTTTAGTAGGAGGGAGAGGAATTATTTTTCTTTTTCCGTTTAAGTTCTAGGAATCCAAACTGCTTTGCAATATCTGTTAGCCAAATATTGAAACCTTTCATTAACTCTGTTTTGGGGATGTTTTTCCATCTCTTTACTATTTATTCCCACTCTTTCGTTTATTCGATTTATTATGTTCCGGAAATTGTGGAAAGGATTCATAAGGATAACACAGGCACATTCATTGCGCCCTGGACTTCATTTGATGTCCTCATCCTTAAGCCTTACACTCGCCCATTGTCCAGTCCTTTGAGGCGGCCGTAGAGCCCTTTAAATTTCCGTTCATCAGCATTTCATCGCACGGCAAGTCGTAAAGGGAGTCTTGAACCACAAACAGATTGCGTCAAAAGAAGGGAAGACTGGAGGTGCACTGGAGTTTAAGGGGTAGAGAAGTCAGGGAACCCAGCAAGTGGAGGCCAATCTCCTGTAGACAATAACTGACGGGGTAGAAAGGAACAACTACACGTCGTCTTCTCACCCTGCCGGCCGCCCTTATGGTCTCTAAGGACAGCGGTGCCTGGACACTGTCCAGTGGACAGTGGTCCCTGGCATTGGAGTTGGCGCTTATCACTGCACGAACTGATTTGAGAGGTATGAATTTTCAGGAATTAAGAGTCCTGACATTACATGCTGAAATTATAGCACAGTGAGCGGGATATAATTGCTTTCTCTTGACCCGATACTTGAACGTATTTGTGCATAGGGCCCGTGACTCTTCTAATAGGTTGTCATCAGTTAACAAGGAATTCGGCAAAACATTTGCTTTGAGGTGGATAGACCTCTCTATCTCATCTTGACAGATAATCTCTATGAAAGCTACAGTATCAGTACGAATAACCGGTGGAATGCCAAGAAAATTATATTTTGAAAATGGGAAAAGTTTCACTTGTAGTGGGACCATTTGTTTTAAAAAGGATTTATTGGATGCAATGAGATTCAACTCTTTGCACTTGATCAATAAAAAAATAAAAGGAAACACATGAGATCGTATTTTTATTTTAAATATGTGCAACGCTGAAGTATTCGATAAACCACAAAGTGCATGGTCGTTGCAGCTTTTAAAATTTCTGAACCAACGCAAAACACATTCATGATGTTGCTTGATTATATTGCTTCAAACAAAATTATATAATATAAGCTCATTAATTAACCAAATAATGTTTAAAAGCCGTATTTCCTCGTGTTTTTTTACAGGGTGTGGACTATTTTATTTACTATCACCTCTCAACTTATTTTCTGTGCACTGAAAATTTAATATGCTGACGATCATTTATGACGGTTCTGCAGGAGATGTTGAGCACCTATAACTATGATAAAAACTTTTTTTTTAATCACAGAAGGAATCAATATTTTTACGCAGGCTCAAAATAATGAATGGCTGTTGAATGTACCGCGTTTCCTTAGGTGTCAAATGATTGTTTATATGTGAACCAAGAACTCCATCCAACTTTAGCGCCTCAATCACCATTAATAAGGTCTTCACCCACTATATATTACGCCACTGAACGATTTCAGCCCGATCCCTAGGGGACAGGGGAGCAAAAGTGATTCTAAGGATATGTCAATAGAGCTTGGGCCACTTCATAATCCTCAAATTTATTCCAGACCACAACCTTGCGACTAATCTTGGGCGAGGTAATAATGACTTGGTTTGAAGGACTGGTGACGTATGTTTGTGAATGGCTGGGTAAGGGCGCCTGCTGGTCGTCGTCTTCCACCACCTCGATGAAAACACCAATTTCTCACCCTCTCCCATTCTCCATCCTGTCATCCCCTCCCACGGTTAAGTTCTCTCTCCGTTCCTTGAAGTCATTAAGTCCGCCCTCTCTCTCGCAGCCACATCCACACTCTCCAATTATTTGCATCCTCCCTCACATATATTATTTCCCTGTCTTACTCCTCTTGGAACTTTAAAACGCTCATTCACGGCGATAAGTATTTCCGGGAAATATGTTGGTGGCTGATCCCTCGTTAGTCGTCCTCCGGGGAAAATAAATTACTAAGGGCAAGTGGAAATTGCCTGAAAGTCATACTACCTCATTCGAGAATTCATTGCTGTGGGGGCTCTTTTTTTTAATCCCATACCGATATTTGACGTGGAATTTGAACCACCAAAACAAGTTTTAATTCATATTTACGTTTTTTTATTGTAATTTCATACCAATGTTTTTTATTTTCAACTATTCTAAGCCATTTTTTTTCATTCCATTACTGTTTTCAGAAGGCTTTATCTTGGAATTTTTCTTTATGCCCTTTAAGTTTGGCTCTTTGCCTTGCTAAGATTAAACAATGCATTTTTTCTCGCCATATTGTCTAGTCAGTCCGAAGATAGGTTTGCTGTAGCTAAGCCGTGGTAAGATTAAACCATACTCGCCATCTAGTTTATTTAGTCCGAAGATTGGTTTGCTGTAGCTACCTACTAAAGTCAATTTTTATCCAATAGCTTAATATTTTCATTCTTTGAAATTCCTAATTATTTGAAAATATAAGCCACATTAGTTTATTCTCGGTTTCCATTATATTTTTTCTTTCGTTTTGGTGTTCATCAGACCATAATGTCTTGCAATACGTCCAATTTTTCTTCTTTGCAGAGTTTTCAGCTATTATATTTTCTACACAGCTCTGCGGAGGACTTTAGACTATGTGATTTTTTCTCTGTTCATTTCTATCTTTGCCATTCCTCTACATTTTCGGTTTCGCTTTCTAACTTTTCCTTTATTGTCTAAGTGGTGTAGTTTAATGCCAAAGAAAATATATATATAGTACACGTATATTACGTTCCAATTGTAGAAAATATGGCGTCTCCTCAATCCAGAGAGAGTAAGGCGACGTGCAGGAAACTTCAAGGATGGTGAGTATTGGCTCTTGCTTTGGCTTTGGGCCTTGACCCAGAATTTCTTCAAAAACCGTGTCCTCTCCACTCTCCGGGCTATAGCGTTCCGACTCCCAGTCAATCAACTTCATCCCGCCACCTGAGGCTGATCGGCTCTCGGATCCTCAAGTGCGAAGTGTCTCTGGGAGCTCTTCTCCCCACACCTCTGGCTATGCGGTCGTCGATATCGGCTAATTGCTCCATCAATATCGAATTATAGGCCGTCCCCTGGGAGATTGCTAATCACCATCCGTGACCTGCATCGCGAAACTTAACATTGGGCCATTCGCTTTTGTCGATGGGGCTGGCTCCCACATGTCGCGTTTCCGTTGATTGGTTGCGGGGACATTTTGTCGGAGAATCTTAAACGCCTGCCTCATTTCCTTATGCCGTGGTAGCGATTGGGTATTTGATCCCTGGAAATAAGCACCTGTCGCCAGTCAAGGCAAGGAAGGGTTAAGCATTTACAGTCCGGGAATGATGCGAAAAAATTTCGGTTGATATTACAGCGAATTGTAACTGTCTTTCGAGCTATAACTTTTTCCAAGAAGTCACCTAGGTGTTTTGTATATTCTAATTCGTCTTTGGTGCGAGTTATATTTAAAAAATGTCAATTCAGTCAGCTGTTAGTTCATGCTAACAAAATCTTATTTTTCCAGTCACCATTTACATTTAGCGGACATGTATCTTGCTTAGTATGTCGAGGAATCTGCTTATGAGCGTGCCTGGTTTATATTCCTTCACCTCCCAGCTCTCTAAAAATTAATTAAATATAAATTAATAGCCTTCGAAAAATTAATTTCAAAAAAATAATTCCAATTATATTTAAAACTTCTCTGCAACTTATTTATTTAATGAAAAGATTTTTTTAAACTTTGCATTTCTCTGCATTTCTGTGAAGTTTTCACTTTCGGCGCCAAAGGTTTCCTCCACGATATTCTTTGTAGGTCCGATGGTGTAGGTTGTTTTTTACTAAGTAATGGTTAATCAACCATGAAATACAATATAATTTCTTCCCGATATATTTTACGGATGCTGACTTTTGTGCTATAAGACTACTTCAATTGCACCAAAAACTCGTATTAGTGAGTATTTTTAAAAATATTAAGCATTTATCAGTATCTGTAGTTGTAGAAATACATGGTATTTGTGGACTAGCGACCCTTATTGTGATTTCGATGGTTATTTTTTACTTTTAAACCCTTTGTGTGAAAATGACTTTCTATGCCTGTCACACCTAGTCCTTCCTCGACTCCTTACATTTTTGTCATTAGCTTCCCTTTGCTATACCCTTATCCACATCACCCTTCAACGCTCTGTTTTTCTCTCATTTCCATCCCGTCAACCCGATGTCATTTATTCAAGATCCCAGGCCTCCGGATTCCTTCGTCCTCCTGCTCCCTATACCCGAATTGCGTTCTTATTCCCTCTCCTTAAAGAAGTGACAGTTTTCCGGCTGAAATGTTGCCACCCGACCCAGAGGCTAAAATAATCATTCTTTCAGCCAGAAAGGGAATTTAAATTGCGTCACCGCAATCACTGAAACGGTCGCAGGAATAATTCTGGAATGAAGGCGGACAGTAAATGGAAGGATCTGTTTTTTTAGCATCACCTCAGTCAATCAAACCCTATTCCCTAAAGCCGGAGCAGCTTCTGCCTATCTTAAAATCCGAATATTTCGTTCGCATTCCTTACTTACAATTGGCCTAAAGTTGATTTTTCTCTTCCTTATATGGAGGGCTCAGTGTTTAAGTCGGCCAAATCCATGTTTCCATTTCTTAGCTAACAATGGTACAGGATGGCTAGAGTTATTTATTTATTGGTGCAAGAGAGAAACTAGTCCAAAGTTCGAACATTTTCCTCTACATGGCAGCAGTTCACAATAACAGTGAGCTCAGCTGATGTACGACAGGAATACAAGGGAATTTAAACGCGTTTACGTCAAAATACTCTTTGATGGAATTAGCCCTATTTACCTCTGTTCCCTCCCTCCTCGTATATTGGTTAATTTTCGCAATCCCATCGCAATAATCCCATTTCCGAGAGTTGAGATTAATGAAAGATATCACCTCTCTCCTACGCAATGTGAGAGTTAGCTTGAAAAATGTAATATTGAATTCATCTGCGGGTTGGGTAATAGCGATAAAAATTTGATGAATAATAATGTTTTTATGTCTTTGCTTAAAATAATGCACGTGTCAAACTAATTGAACTACCAGAAACGATAAGCAGGAAGAAATTATATTCCTACAAAGCCGTTTAAAAACATTTAAATATTATAAACAGGGAATAAGGGAAGAGAATCATTGAGTCCTTTCTGATGATACTTTTTAGAGTTCCTCTAGTCTTCTGACGAGAGAAGACGTGTGTGCGGAGCTCCCCGCTAGACCGACCGCTGAGTTTTTACCGCCGAGAGAGTGCATCAACTCCCGGGAAGCGGCACGCCCCATCTCCCCTGAAGCGATCGCTTGCAGACTTTGGAAAAACTTAAACTGTGATTTATCTGATATGACTTCAGTTGCACTACTGAAACTTTGTGAAGTGCCATAACTCCCCATGAGGCCCCTCTCACTTCATTTTAGTGCCCTTGGGTGCAATATCTCACGAGATAGTAAAAAACGTCGAAAGTCGGTTTTTCTGGGTTTTCACGGAAACTGTGCGTCTCTTGGCGGAGATAAGTCTATTTCTTCAAGGACATATGTGTCGACACCTTATGCCCAATTTTGGTCCTAATCGGTGTAGTTAAGTTGTTTAAAAACACGTGGTAGAAACCGGAAGTGGCGATTTCTCCGGCGCGTTTCCGTTCTAGGACGCCAAAATTTTTGTAGTGTCTGGGTACCCAGTACCCTGTTTTTGTTTCCGGTGTTTCCGCCCCACTCAGTGATCCCAGATTCTGGTGTTTCATCATCATTTCTAGTGTCTGTGGCCACAGAAAAGGTCTCAGAGAGATACAGCCGTCGTGACATCGTCGTCGCGGCAAAGGCGGATCACGTTGGTTGCATTACATAGTCATTATGATAAAATTGCCTTTTACTGAAAATATTTACTTACCAAATACGCACTTTCCTCTGTGAACTCAATCGCCGTTTTCTGCATTGAAGAATTAGTTTGAGCTGATAAAACGATTACAGTATGCATAAAAGTATCCCTTCATAAGCATCTGACAATGAGTAAATGTGGACATTTGGTACGATAAATTAAATTTCGTCTGACATCCTAAACTATTTTGTGTTACGTTCTCTAAATTCTACAAATACGTTGAAGTTTATAGATAATAATCAAAATTAATACATGGAAAATTGCAATATACTTTGGTATAAAAATAATAGTTTTTGCGCAAAAAAGCCTTTTCTTGTAGCGGAATAGTGGAATTCCGTAACTTAAATGATGCACGTAACTGTCGTGGCTTTGTCTCATTTACCCGTATAATTTATAGACCTTGGCTTTCAGAAATCTTAATTAATACTAACACAGAGCACAATTTTGCGAATGAACTCAAAATCTTTGAATGAATGTGAAAGTGCCGTCCTGATTTCATAAATGTGGCAAACACTGTCTTCGAAGAGGACTTAATGCTAGAACGGGAATACATTCTTTGTTGCCTTGCAGAAGGCTTTTTAGAGAATGATCAATTCCGGCCCCAAAGTAACTGAATGTACTTATGTTGCACTTTCAAGTGAAAGAGGAAAAACGGTACTTAAATGGTGCCAAGCACGATAGCAGTTTCCCGTAGAGCCGAATTCGAGGCCACAGGCTGGGTGTTACTAGATACCCATCAAAGATCAAGGGTGAGAAAGTCAAGAAAAGGTTGATTTGTGTTTTGTGGTGCTCGGTGATGTTGATTTCATTTGGAATAAATGTATGGCTTTAGGGCATTAATGCGGGACAATATTTAATTTATATTTTTTACATCGGCTAAACATCGGCGCCTTTCTCCCAAATTTCCTCTTTTGGCGCATAGAGCGTGATATTGGACCAAAATATTTACGCGAAATCAAAGCCAAGGCAAGAGAAAGACTGTATTATGATGTGTGGTAGGGGTTTGTAGATCGAGTAACGAATTAGCAATTGTTATTAAATGGTAGGGAGAGTCTTCAAACTGATGCGAACGTGATAATGAAAAAGCTCATCCTCTAGCGAACTAGAGCCAGTGCATTGTGATGCGGGGAAACAACAAGGTGGAAAGAAGTGGTTCTACACCGCTGAACGAAAAAAGCAAGGAAATATGAGATACCTTCACGCATATCGTTTTATACGATAGGAACCTGTGCCGAAGGTCGTGTCATGTTTGCATACTTTGCTTGAAGGGATGGGAAATGCTATAAGGGTGAGGAGACGAAAAATACGAGGAGAGGTAAAGGAAAGTGAGATATATGCTCTATGCGTTCCCTGAGGAAGGAACAGAGGATATTCTGTGTGCCTCTGGGGAATATATTTGAGCAGAGGTACCCGAAGTTGCACGAATTCATGATGGACTCAGGAAGCATAGAGTGGAATGAGTAATAGAAGAAATGGAGATAAAGCCACGCTCCGTTTCTCAGAATATTGATTCGTTCGTTGTGATGAGATGCAGCTGTCCAAAGTTGAGCATATTCACATTTAGAAAATTCTTTATAAGAATACCACAATCTGATTGCAATGGTTATGGGATAATAGGTTAGATGTTTAAGTACCTATGATGCATAAAAGTTTACCTACTGTCTAAAAGACCTTACATAGAGACCTTAAGACCTTACATAAGTTAAATAAAAATTAGGTTCAGAGAGTATCTTTATTCAATGTAATATGTATCTCAAAGAAATTTGTTGGCTGTGTGATAAGCAAGAATTTGTATGTTATCATTGCGAATAGCAAGCATGACATGTATGTCTTCCATTATGCTATTATATTTTACTAGCTTCTTTTCTTACCTTTAATTGTATCTTGATGCCTAGAATAAGTTATGTTGGTACAATGGAACTTGCCGACAAACCCAAGGTTTGGAAGAACCTCAATGTATGTGAATTATTTTGTTCTTTGCTGTAGAATTTATCTTATTTTGAAATACTTTATGTATTGAAATAAATAAAGAATTAGAGATTCGTGGAATATCATGGTGGAATGTAACTTGAAAAACAATTCTCAAGAGATGAGCCATTTTGGCGACCAATATAATTTATAGCAGGAACAATTTACGTAAGGATAACAAGGCTGAAAAAGCGTCCAAGAAAGTGCAAGTGCTTCATATTGCAGGAACATGGAGTTTGAATAAAATCAATTCGAGTAAAATGGAGGCGTTTGAGATGAAGGTGAGAAGGGGAGCAGAGGAGGTGCAATGATAGGAGAGGAAGATAACCTCACTGGTGTTGGGTTTAGTAGTTAAGGCTAGGAAACTGCTGGAGGATGGTTGCATTCATACTGTATCATCTATCATACTGTATCTAACTATCATCAGAGTCCCTCCAAACACGGGGAGCCTATGCTTGATTATCTGTTCTAGAAGCGTTCGGTGACCTGAGATCATTTCTGAAATTTACGAGATTATAAGACACTATATCTGCATTCGTAAATTCAATCACGCAGGGAAATAAACAACTGGTTTTATAATCTCTGGTCAAGCATTTTCTCGAAATGAAAACGGAAGTTAATACAAACTCGATAACGGTTACGTTAAATAACCGTTATCGAGTTTGATGTAGTGAACAACACCCGAACTTTCACTAAGAATCATGTTTGACAACGTTAACGTTAAAAAGATGTTATCAAACTGGCTTTAAGTGTACTTCTTTTTCTCTCAAATAATTAACCATAACCTCGGAAAATCTCCATAAATTTAAAAAAAAGTGTCATAACAAGAGTAGGAAACATTTGATATTCATGTGTGTATCACAAAAATTGCTGGATTCCTGACAATCCCTACTGCAGACAACACAGGTGTTTTTCGGGGTATGGCGTGAATGAAGAAGCGTAAATAACCTTTCAATAGACCGCGGATGATGGGTACTCAAGGGGAAGAGTAAAGAGAATAGAAATGAGAAAGAGATAGCTGAAGGAAGTAGGTAGTGTGAAGATAAATGTGAAGGGCCTGGAAATCTTGTGGATTGGACGCAAGAGAGCGTGCAGAATCTCTTTGAGTAGCTGTGGAGGGATGGTTGTAAGGACAAGGAAGAAAATAAAATGAAGAGGACACAAAAAGGAATGTAATAATGGGGAAGAGAGGAACGGAAAGAAAATATGGGAACGTTAGATGGAGGCTCTCTTCCAAAATCCTCCCATGCCTTTCTTTGTCACCCTCCACGTGGACCCCTTACGACACTTTTTTACGGTTGCCGGGCCTTGGGTTAGGAAAGCGATTTAGAAAATCACTGATCTCGTTTTGTTCCAAAATTGGGAGATACATATGGTGTATGCTTGAAAAGATTTTATTGCCTGCATGGCTGGGTTGAGTTTCAATATTTCAAACGTTCTTTCATCTTGACGCTGAGTGGCAAGAAAATCTGTAATGGAGATGGAAAAAAGAGTGTTTAAAGCTATCAGCCCTATCAGTCTATTTTATCTGGATGTTTGAGTGCGAGCATTGAGAGAAGTATATAGTCGTGGGCGTGCAGTTCATTGTAAGCTAAAGATGTTTGTTGCCTATATGTTTAATTGAATTGCGTACATGTTTAATCTGACCGATGCCGTACAATTATATAGGTTTTCTTTCTAAAGTATACGATTCCAGCTTTAAGTTAACGTTGATCTGGCTGTTTCTTGGACAGGAAAATCAACGTTAGATCAATCCCTATCTCTTACAGGAACCGAGTTCATTTCGTATAATATGAATGTGAACTTGATTCGATTTCCCCAATCGAGAATTTTTCAGAGGGCTTTTTTTATTGGATCGAATAACAGGATCTGTAGTAGATTAAATATTTAAATGAAAATATCCGGTGACCGTACACAAACACACCGTGAAAGAATAACGCCCGCCAGAGAACTCCAGCGTCATGGATAAGTCGTACGTTTAGCGGTAAACAATCCCATATGTTACATCACAAAGATCATAAAATGTGTGTGCTGTCTAGGGACACAAGGTGTTGTTTGAATTTGGGAGGAGCTGTTTCTGAGGATTAATGTAGCAAGCCAATGAAAATTATCTGAATCCCAAAAGAATACTGAAGGGGATACGAAATAGTGATTACTGGTAGCCCCTAAGATATTTTGTGTTTCAAAAAAGTTTAAATAAAATATGGTGATGGTACAACGATGCTATTTTTTTATTATCTTAAGTTGCCGATCGGGGTAATTTTCAAGAATTTACTCAAAATGATGGACACATATTGCTTTAATTTGCAAATCAATTTGTCTATCATTACGTATTGAAATACCTTTATGTTTACCTCGAGACAGCTAGTTCCAAAATGTGTTAAATATCAATGACCTTGTAACAGAATATTTTGCTTTGATATTTACTTCCCTAATGATCAGGTATTGAGGCATCTCTGTTCTGTTCGTGATAATTGTGTGCCCTTGTGCATTTTTTTACTTCCGTGCTGCATGGATATATTTTAGCTGTTTTTTACCTAGCCTCGAAGTTTTCGAGTAGCCTCTAAGACATTTTTCAGGTGTTACAATGATGCTATTTCATCATAATATAGAAGAAGTGCTGGGAGCATGTTGGTTTTAATAGCATTCGTTGGTTGGCTGCCACATTCGGCAAATTACATTACTTGCTTTTACCGCAGACCGAGCAGTTATTCCTAAATTGAGCAGCTCTGGAAAATTTCTCGACAAAATTTGCATTGGAATTAAATTTGTCCAAAAAAGGGAGTATTTTTTTCTATAGAAGTTGTTTACCTTGATTAGCAAAGATTATGAAAGCACATGCATACCACTGCTACTATAGGAAGCTGTGCAATGGCCATTCCGTTATTCTCAAAATGCCAGAACTTTTCCGAGCGTACTGATTAGCAATTCATAGGATAGTTTTATAATGCATTTTTCATGAATTTAAATTTCCATTCTTTGTCCTAGAAGCCGCGCAAAAACTGGGGTGCATATTATGAGGTATTATCTGTCCCAATATTCTGGAGGAAAAGGAGGAAAAAATAAAGATAGGGACTCCACTGGTCTGCCATACGTTCTCCTTATATTTTCCTTGGCCCCTGACTTGGTTACGTTCAGAGCTGTCTTTGATCTTTGCTTATATCACCTGACGCAATTACAATAAAATTGACGGGAATCTCCGTATAATAATTTTACATTTGAAAAACGTCTCAAAACACAATACTCTTCGTCGTAGTTGAATTTCTCTCCTTGACTTGATATTTGAAGTCCTTATTAAATGAGCCCTTGCTATCTTTTGGGATTCTGTGATAAACTTGCTCTAAAATTATTCATTATCTTAATCAAGATTTCTGTACTGACTTAAAGGGTTTAAATAGATCATTCATAGTATCCAGCGAAACGTTTCCATACCAAACATTCCACGGTTTGAAAACATATTGTGTCACGTTTATGAATTGAAAAGAAGCATTTTAGATTTCATAAACGTGATGCCATTGGAATTCTGACCACTGACTCATAGGAATGTTTTATATTTAAGGGAAGTATGGCGGTCATTGAACCTTGAAAAATATTTCTTGGAAGCGGATAGAGATGACACTTTGAGTATTTTTTTAAATGAGAAAGGTTTGTTGTGACAACAAACCAGCTAATACTGCCATTCTGGTATGGAAGTGATATTTGATGCTATAAAAGGAAGAGAGAACTGCGGAAATTACGGGAAACGCATCCTCCTTGATTGATGAGTAGTAGCTCGGTGATTGATATTCGACGAAGAAAAAATCGAATGTTTTCATTTTGTTTCTTGGTAATACTGTATGAAAATTAATGTCCGTGTTGGTATAAAAGAAGTAACAAGCATCCTGAATTTTTCCGGAACCATTTAAGTTGCCCTTCGTTGTATTAAAGCAACTTTATGGAATTATAGTTTCTTTCTATATATCTTTCCCTTTATCAAATTGAAAAATAGGTTTAAGAAATTGGAGGGTTAAGAAATACAATACTGGTTTTCTGAAGTAACTATGTGATGGAAAAGTTATGAATCATCTTAGTCGGAAACCCTGCGCTCCATTTCAAGATTCTACCTGAGGTATAACATATTACTATATACATTATCCAAGCGGGTAGGTATGTCTTTTATCATATGAATTCAGCAAGATATATTGAACCGAGAACGTGCTGGGGGAAAAAATTAAATTGTTGCGCAATTACTCAACTTGACAATTAGATCAACACCAAATCTCCGGAGATTATCGTTGCCAACGCCTCTTTAACTTTCAGTGCTTCGGTCCAATGTTTCAAGGATTCGCGCTACAATATCAAAGAATGTACACATTCCATTGTATTAGGGTTGTGTCTTCGCGGAATAATTCGGGGATCAAGTTAATTGATGGTAGTGGTAACTTAATGTTAGGTATATATCGTGCAGAATGTAGTTATCACTAAACAGTTAAATACTTTTATGATTAATGAGTGATTCCTGATTGAAAACAATTGAATGAAATGACAGAAATTATTGAATGCTTCGAAACGGATTTAATATTTATTCTTGACTTTATAAATGAGGAAAGATTAACTGATACGAATACATACCTCGCAAATCCGTCACACATTTCAGGTATCGAGAAAACTGTTCCCCTTTAGCCAGTAATCCTGTACCTGTTATCAAATTTACAAATTTTTGAATCTGGTAATAGTATCACGCATATAAACTGGAGCACCACATTCCAGCTGAGGAATTCGTTTCCTGTAACTCTTTCATGCAATTCGTTATTCAATATGGAGAAAATCTTGTATAATGGAGCTTGTATCTATTGATCACGATAATTTTATGATAATTGAGAATTTAAGATTTTGTTTGCTTTGCTTTCTCAGTGCATGAGCAAGTTCACGCTAGGTTTATCGTGTTTTTCACAATAAAATAGGTTTTACGGACAAGGAAATTAAGACTTAAGTATAATTAAAATTTTTAAAGCCATATACTATGTACAATTTACCTCTACCTAAATACAGATAAATCATTCAAAATAAGAAAAACACCCTGATTGTGGATATTGAATCTTTTATGCCTGGTCAAGCATTTGTCACTCTGTTTGCTTGAAGAATTTGTTTTTTGCATTCATGCCAATTTGTATTTTCTATGTATTTATCAATGCATTTTGATGGAACCTAAAAAAAGTCTTTTGGAGTTGATGAGATGAAAAAGTCCTTGTGTTCATGGAAAACACAAGGGCACATATTTAAGTATAACATGATCCCTTGGTTTTTTTAACTCACGGAAATGGATAGCGAGTGGCTTTCAAATATGTTCTCATTGAAAAACATGTATTGAATGAATTCACATTTTCAAACATCCTCATAAACTCTTAACTTCTCACCTTAACATTCAAAATGTTTGTCAGGTTCCGTGACTTCGCCAGTGGGGTGGTCTGGTTTGATCACATACAATCTTTATTCTGAACAACTTGTTAATGTAATATTTTCGTCATTTTCACCTATAAAACACCGTGGATATTTTATTCTTTCAGAAAATTGCGCATCAAAAATCATTTGAAAATCCGCTGTTACACCGCAGTTATTGCTCTACAAAACACACTTAAATGCTTAGACATACAATTTTTCTCCTGATTTTCAAAAATGTTTTCCCCCTATCCCCTGTTTATACTCATCATGGACGTCGCTCATCAAGTTTGACAATTACTTATATGACCACATTCCCGACAGTTTCCCATCCCTGCGAAATGCTACGCCACAATAAACATGAATGACAGGAAATGGCCGTGAGAATTTTTTTTCGTGTGGCGAGATAAGATGCAAACCGGCAACTGAATGTATTCAGCTGAATGGATCCCATCATGCATCGACCCATTTCCTGTTGGCTGTGAAGGCCCGAACACAGCCCGCTTTCAAAACCTATGATGACCTCTTTTTCTCCTTTTCCTCATGAAAATCTCCAAATTCTATTTCCTTGTCTCTCTCTCTTTTCTCGTGTTACTAGATGTTTCTCATGTCTTAAGCTCACGACACACACCATCGGTGAAAAGTACCTACGTGTAAATTGGTTGATGCTTCCCGGGAGGACAGTCCTTAGGCGGGGTGGGGAAGGAAGGGTGGTTGGCTAGACTGGAATGACAGCTTTCTTTGCTCTTTACTAATAGCATTCTTACTTTTTCTTGGAAATTAAAGAAAATCATCTACATATGTGCACTGGGAGTTTCTCTGGACTTTTTTTGTAGCTTAACCGAGTGCGGGAGAATTCTTCTCTTTTGAGTTAGTCTGTTGACCCTTTGAACGTTTTTTGCTACGTATTGATGAAATCTTGAGTGTAATCATTTTCCCTAGTACTTCATTAATATCATTAGATTTACTGAACATGGTTAACGAAAGCATTTATTGAGAATGATGAAAGTTTCAAATATTCTTAAGACCGGAAATGTGAGCACTAGTACTTACGCACATCATTAATTACGCGGAACGCAGGCTTTCAAGATGGGTACCTTAAAGAAGTGAAATAACACGTTTTAACGCTGTGGACTTGGGTTTTTGGGTGCTTCAGCTGCTTAGATTAAATGGTATCTCGGATCTCTAATCCACAATACACATACACACAACACATAAAACATCATTTAACATGAACATAAAATACATCCCCAAGAGCGGATTTATGTTCTCCAAATATTGGTTGACTGGCCAGGCCGTCATAACCTAGCAATCGGAGTCGTCATAATTTTCGATAATTAAGTGAATATACCTCAATTGATAGTGCATCGGCAAAGTCGAGGGATAAATAATTATTACAAGTGATTTATCACTCAAGTCTTGTTTGAACATTGAGGAAATAGCTTAAAACTGTTAGAATATAAATAATAGTTACTAGAGCAGCGGTAAACAAAATAATTACACAGAATGAGTAGGTACGTTAAAGCTATGATTGACCGTCATTTCACTTTTTCATTCATTGTGATTTGCACGACATTTCACGGTATCGTTTATCATTACATTTCACGATTCAATTTTGAAGTTCAGCGTAATTGAAGCTAAATTAATTAACTTGCAAGTTTGATCGTTACATCCCATATGGAAAAGAATTAATTTCAGTGTGAATGTCAGGATCACTGGCTACGAGCGCAAAACGAACAGTTATGGATAAAAAAAAGAACTGACCCTAGGTGTCATCAGCATTCATGAATCTGAAGGTGGGTTTTTCAGAACTCTCCACGCAATTCTCTCACCTTATTCTTTCTAGGTCGTTATTTTCAAATCTCGCATGTAGTTCATGTTTTTCATCCTGGTTCATCCCTTTAGTAATTCTTCCCGTTGATTTCTCCCGCAATTTTTGTTTTCATCAGCATTTTGTGTTGAATTTTTAAATGATGTTATTTACAATTTTTCCATTCCCCCATGCTCGCTAAGCTTTCAACTAACATCCGTTTTTGTTATTTACTCTCTTCAAGCTTTTTAATCTTCATTATACTTTTGTAATATATAAATTCCATGGTTTAAAAGCACTGTATTGTAAGTTAGACGGGCGCAATTCATTCTATTGTTGGTGTTTTGAACCTCTTCTCATTGTCAGTAGTGTTCGGGGCAAAACTTTGTTTTCCCACTATTTACGGCACAACTGTAATGCGCGCTCATGATTTACCGGTGATGTTGACTCGAAACAAATAAGAAAGCGGAAAAGTTTCCTTGGTGTTTGCAAACGGTGGCCGAGGCTCGTCTGAATGAAACCAAACCACACCCCACTGACCAATTATCCGACCACCGACCCAGAGACTTGCGATAAAGTTGGGAAATACTCTTTTCCACTCTATTGATCATGCAGTTTTGTTCGTCATGATGTTACAATGTAGTGAATTTTCCGAATTAGTCTTAACAATTTATTAAATTTTGAAGTGAGGGAAATGCTTAATCGAACAGATATGGATACCCCTCTAGGTGTAACATTTCGACTACTTACCGATTAAAAAAGGTATTTTTAGAGCACATACATTTTCTTCACAACCGTATTGGTTTTTGATTCAGAAAGAGAAATGGGTGAATATCAGAAATATTGAAAGTTTAGAGGCTACCTAAAAAGATGCCAAAAAATTAATCATTAACTGGATAAAAACAGTATATAGGTAGCAATAAGTTACTAATTTATTCTCCTCAAGCCTGAGTGTTAGTGTTTTTCTTTTCGGAAATAGAACTACTCCATCGTAAAAGGCATCATCTAATCGAAATAAAGTGGAAGAGGAAAAAGTGAAAATGAGAATTTTTGTGGAATGGAAACATCTTCAATTACTATTATTGATTATATAAACCTGAAGAATAACTAAATTTGAAGGATTTTTCTATCAAATCACTTTCCAATCCAAGAGTGAAGTGGGTGTTTTTCATGATGTGGCAATGGAATGTGCGCTGAGGCTGTCGCTAGAATTATGGGCTCAGTCCCCATCAATATATTTGCTGCATTAAACTTATTGACTTGGCCGAATTAAGCATAGATTATTAAACTGGTGTGGACTAGTCTTCAAGTCACATGTGACCTGACATGAGGCTGAAAAACCTGACAGGAAGGATCAATCTTTTCTTTGGTTTGAGGAGAAACATGATACGTGGTGCATCACTTACAAAGCGAACGGATTCTTTTTGATCGAAGACCAATTTTGTGTAAAAGAGTAATAGCATGTCTTAGATTGAGGAGATTCAAACGTGGAGTGAAATAGCTTTAGTATTTTGATATGTGCTTTATCTAATAAAGCCAACACAATCATACTTTATTTTTTCAAAAATTGGACTTGAAATAGGCTTTGCATGTAATCAGTAGAGGTAATTCTCATTAAATATTCTGTAATGATTAAATGAAAATTTTCATTTTCATTGACTTACACAATCACCATCAAACTTTCTTATGAGGCCTTGTGTAGTTTGGAAGGAAATTCCTCTTTTAGAATACTTAGAAGTATTTTATGACTCCAAGAAATGCAGAAATTTTCCCGAGTTGTCTGTTTGTGGGATATGCAAAGAGAGAGAGAAGAAGAACTTAGCAACTTCACGAGCTGTATTGACTCGGAGGCCCTGCATGGAAAACTGCGAAGAAAAATTATCCAACAAGCAGCTCTATTGCTTTGACTCAAGCAATAGCAATAATAAATGAAATCTATCCATAGTGAGATGTTCATAATGTAGGTTCTATGGGCACCTGACCAAATGTTGGCCATCATGACGGTTTTGTTATGATGATGGAAGTAGCGCGAAGCGGAGAAGTCATATATGTACTTCCGGATTGGCAGTGGGAAAGTAATCTTCGGCAGTTATTCCCAAATCCTTTCCAGGACTTCTTTCCCTCATCCTAATTTTGGTCTTCCGACGTATCTTATGTCAACCGCAGGGTAGCTGCATGACAATATTGGGGGAAGTTGCGGTGAAGGAGAAGTGAGTTGGTGGTAGAGGTAGGGTGAGTAACAGGAATGCTGAGAAGGATCTCGAGATCGGCCCATGTGACGCAGGCAATCAACAAAATTGCATCTTGCTTTCTTTGGGAAAGTTCATTGATTGAAGGAGATGAGAGGGAAGGGACTGAGAAAGTGTTGAACTTAGGTCCCACATAGGAAAATTAGGCAAAAAAATTGTTTATTATGCGATTCCCATGATAGTAGTCTCGTTTTTTTCTGGGAAGGTTTTGACGCATGCAAATTTTGAGTTTAAGAGAACACAAGATTGTGAAAGCTCAAAAGGAGGCAGGGAGCCAAACCGTTAAAGAGAGGAATAGGATATTTGCTGCCTTCCGTACCCTCAATGGATGGAGGGTTGCCAATGAATCAGTATTTGGGTTGAGATTACCAATCTTAAAGTAAAGCTTTCTTTTAGAGGATAGTGACCAAAATGGAAATAATTTTACTGTCTACCCGCTCATTTACCGTCATTAACCAGTCCTATGGGCCTTCTTTACTGTGAAGGATCGTCCCGGTTTGGGGAGGGGCAGTGGCCTTAGGGAAGACCTTTCAAGGGTACTGATACTTGAGGGTGCGGAGTTATTGAGGGTTAAGGGAGCATCGATGGAATAAGATATTTTCATGGAAGACGACTGCATAGTTTACTGCTATTGACACCACTGAAGTTATGATAAATTTGTGGAGGAGAAGGAAAATGAAGCTGCCGGGGTTGAAGTAAATGTTGGCAAAAAAGATGAATGATACCACCTACCTAGGGAACAATGGGTAACCGTCATTTTCAAGTTTTGAATTATTTTAAACCTTAAAATGACGAATTTTGAGGTCACCGGGATTAAACATTTTATTGCTTTACGGAATCACCTGCAAGTGCAGGTAGGTCCGAAATTCCACAGAAAAACCATTCGTATTGACCGGAACTCAACCCTCTTTGGCAAGTGTTTTTCTCTATAGAATTTCGCATTTGAAAATGACGGTACACGTTGAAACCTATTTCAATGTAATAAAAAAGTGTAGGCATATACGATTTTATTTCTCTTTTCCCATGAGAATGAAAAATATCCACAAAGTTAAGCCTGAGACCATATGTTTTTAAATGAAACCGCGTTCTGAAAATGAAGTGGAAGAAGCACAAGGTCCTTAACGCAAGTGACGGATTGGCGAGGTCGAGGAGAGTCAATGACATTCAGTACGGCAGCAGCGTCAACTCGAATGTAATAGGCGGTGAGGTGTTTATTGGTGTTGAAAAATCCTTTCATCGTTTCACGTCACCCTAGGGTCGTGTGATCTTGTTTCATCAGGGTTATTTTTTTAACACTCGGGAAATGGTAGTGTGATGTAGTCACCTGGTATGTGTTATAGTGCTCGATGTTAAGGTTCTCTCCTGCTTTTGTCGGGGAAATAGAATGCAAATAAAAAATGAAAAACGCTGTCCTTTACCTTCCACTGATATGCTACTATATGTGTAAGATTAAAAAGTTAAGGTAAAAGGAAAAATTAATAGCCGTAACTTACCATTCAAGCGTGGAGTAGTAATGATGTCACCGATAGCACCTAAACATGTAGATAAGTCCGCTGAATACTTCCTGCGTATGTGTTTGGGCTATTGGCTTCGATATTTTTTATCGGCATCCGCTGACTTCGGAGAAGAAAAAGGTTGCATTGCAGAAGCAAGCTTTGTCTCCGCTGAACGCAATGCAGATGCGGTAAATGATTGTCGCAATTGTCGCTGTAACTCTCTTAATTTGTCGGAGCAATTAAGGTAATTTTCTTTGAAATTATGGCAGCTTGTCAGGTGGGATATTATTTCACACCACGTCAAATCTAATGTCAGCGCTATGGGCGGAAAATGGAGGGGAGGAAAGGGAACGCTTAGGCTCCATGGGACACCGTAAAGGAACATGGAGAGTTGTATTGATAACGGATCCCATGATTGTTTTCAGCTTAGTGCGGAGTAGCCGGCAACCGTGTTGACTTGGCGCCTAACTAGCAGCGCGGCGGACTCCGGTCCCCGGAGCGTGTAGTCGGGGTCGGCGAAACGGGTGCGCGATAGGAGGGAATCGGGCGTGTCTGGAGCGACATAATTTTGACGCGGTCACCACGCGGAGCGATACTTTACTGGAAGGGCGGTGACCACACATCCATGCATTCCCCAAGAGCACATACCTATTAAGGTGGTTTGAGCGAGATAGTTCCCTAGTCATAATGGAGAACATATTCAAATTTTATTTTTAATTTCAGAGTCTGTAAGAAGTATGAAATAAATATTGTAATATTAATGGCGCAACGATATAATTATATGTGACCAAAATTCTCAGTAATTAAATAAAAAAAGCTACATACGTCTCTAACTTGACTTATTTTTTCCCGCCGTACGGCTTAAAACCCTTCAAAACAGCAGGTTTTTTTTGCGATTTTGCAAACATTACTGAGGAAAGTAATAGATTATTTTTTATAAATAGTTGAGAAAACATGAAAACTACACACCGTTACTTTTTTGACGAAATCTAGGGGCTAGAATTTCCTAATTTGTTTAATATTCTCTCTCTGGAGCGCACAGCCATAATCTATCCCATGTAAAACAGCTTATATTTTTAAGCAGTTTTCTCGAAAAGTAGTTTGGCAAGGGGTAGATATTTTGATATAATTGGTAAGATGAGAGTTTCTTCTTTAAAATGAGGCTAAATTCATCAAATTCTAGGTGAAGTGATCTTTCGTTCAAACTACCTTAACCCCTCCACGACTGCGTGCCCTGTATGTTCGTTTAAATTAATAACATTCTATCGTTTTAACTCGCATGCTAGCAAGAGTTTGGCCATGTGAACACAAGTTAGCGCCAACCCTAAAAACCTTGTTTGCCACGCTAGAGTTACTATGGTTGACGCTGGTTACCGGCGTTTGAAATGCGTACGAGTACAAGTTAGTTGAAATCGTGGTTGAAATGTGAGTTAAGAAAACGGAGGGTCAAGCAGAGTGACGGCAGCATTACATTTTCGGTAATTGAAGTACTCCAGGACTAATACACCAGGAAGTCCATTCAAAGGACGATTAATTGATTACATTAACATTCTAGACAAATATTGAATGTGAATACAGCTCAGTACTGCTGCAGTCGTGTACAGTTGTTGTTTTTTAGTGATTCTTACTCTTTACCAGAGAACTTTGTTACTCGTCACCAGCATTTTTACTACAGCATATTGGAAATCTTAAGAGCCACCAGGTTAAGCAAAATTCAACCCCGGTAATGTGAACGTTGCATCAGGGAATCTCCCAGGATTTGCGGAGGCGTACGGAGTAGTAGGTGTCGGAGGCGGGGGGAGTTCAAGAGGAAGAGATATGATGGGAGATGTGAAGATAAGAGTGAGCTTAGATGGGAATTTTTCCTAATTTTTGGGAGAAGAGAGAATAGGTGGTCACCTTCCTTTAAATCCTTGAAAAGCGGAAATGCTATATAAATCCTTCCACTTAATTGAAAACTTCGATTAATTTCCCTCAGTTCAACACAATTTGGGAAAGAAACCTCGACGTACCGGGATTTTCGTAATGTACTGCATAGTGTTTAGGACTTTTTGGCATATTAAAAGCTAATTTCGGTCAAGTCTCGAGGGAATCAATGGGGATTCACTGTAAATTATGATGTAAATAAATTTTTAAAAATTGTCAGTTTGGCTGACTATTACCTCACTTTTGCCTTAAAAATATATACCTATTTTTTCTGGGACGAGTGCTGCATGCCTGGTGTGGAATCACCCCGTGCCACACACCCTAGTGAACTCAACTTGCACGGTACATCGTAGATGTAGATATAAACGCCAAGGTTTTCTTTTTGTTCAATCCTGCATGCGTAAAAGGTCCTCAGAGGGGTTAAGGGACTGGAATTCCTTGCATAGAAATATGGAGCGTGTAGCAGAGAAAGAAAGCCTGAGATAGTTGAAGATCTTCCATATGTCTCAGCAAAATACATAATTTACCTCGTATTTCTACGGAAGAGTGCTATGCTTTCAAAGTTGTCGCTCTGTCGATTAATGAGTGGCACCGGAAAGTAAATGAGTGAAAATACGAATCTGGCGCTTAAGAAAACCTCGATTACTTCCGGGGGATGAAATTAAGTTCATGGAATGGCTAATGAAAGAGAAAACAATAACTTCGAAATATATTGACGTGAGTAGGCTAAGCTGGTGCCCTCTTTACGAATTATCATGGTTTGTGTTTGCTCCGTTGTTAAATTTATTACGTCTATAAATGTCTCGAATGTTCCGGGAGAAAAAGTTCATTCACCATATACCCAATCTTGGGAATTTATAATTGCTTCGAATTCGCTGATTATAGAGGAATACACGCACTTCAGTTAAGCATTTTACTTCCATTTTATGCACCTTTATGTCACAAACATATAAAAATTAGGGCTTTAAATTCAGTGTCAGAAAATGAACTATTGGCGTCAACACAACCTAAGGCGCAAATTAGCTAAAATCATGATTATATGCTATCACTGTGTATCCTAATGAGTACAATTAGATCAAACGTGTTTGTTTTGGATAATGGTGATGATTAATGGTAAATAAATACACAAGTCTGTGCGATAAATTATTTATGGTTGGCCTTTTATTCTCTCATCTATTCTATCTCGCATTGCCCTTTTAGTTGGTAGGCCCTTATAACGCTTTGAACTTGTGACATCGAGTGTTTCCTGTGAGAGTATTTTTAACCTTAAGCGTAGTCAATTTTTTCAGATTGATGTATACCATTTATTGTCAAAATTTCCATGGTATAATAAGAAACGGAATTTACTTTACCTTGGCCTTAACTCAGTTAATTTCTTATTAGAAGAGAAGCTTTTCAGCAACCGACGAAAATAACGACGTCACCGTGCTATTTGTTCCAGTTATCACATTCCTTGTTATATCCCACTCTTGACTAAGGGTTATTTTTATTGGCCATGGCCTCTGTAAACAATATTTCAGTGGAAAAGCTTGTGTCTTGCTAAGGAGTTATCGTCACGCTTGACTTGCGCTATAATATTCCCGGTTAAGCAAACACTGGAAGAGGAGTAATTGGAATGCCTACCTTGAATGAAAAATGATCCTGATGAAACAGTGGATAATAAATTATCAACGTCTTCCTTTAAATTAATGCATTGATGCGCATTATATATATACATATTTTTTAAGATATTTTTTCGATCTAGATACGAGTTCGGACGACGAACGTTTATGCAGCGAAGTAAGCGACGGCATATTATTACTTGAGCTTGGTAACTATGTGTCTTTCCTAATGAGACTTTCACGCTCCCGGGTCTTAAGTAAATGGATCTTCCGCAAAAACCTTCTGCAGGATGGTTTTTGACCCTGTATATGATCAAGGAGTCGTTTTCCTCAGAAACATGAGATGAATGGAGTGTACCACTTCGTGTGAGTTATCTCTTGATAAAGCTATACAGAACTCCATCTCCGTCTCAGCTTTTTATTTACTACCTCCATAGCCTTGTGCGTTCCCGGTTCTTGTTGTGACGTTGACTCTATAAAGAGACCTCTAGTTTGAGGGATAAAGCGGTGGTAGATGAAGCATAGTTGAGTATATAAAGTAAAAGGAATAATAAAGGTCCCGTCACACACCCCTCCCTTTCGGTTAGAACTTCGGTTTTCCCCACGGGATTTAACCAGGGTGAATGAGTCGGAGTTCCGCCATACAAACAATTTGCTGTTCGGGTGTCACGGCTTGTGAAGACCGTGCACCCTTTAGTGGCACACAGCGTCACCTTCAATACAAAATACACTTCTTTGACACGCCGTCATGTCTCAAATACACACAAAAATACCCTTTTTCCACACGGCGTCACCTTCAAATATATGAAGAAAAATACCCTTTTTTCCAATGATTAAACTTTATCTAAAGTCCACTAAGTATGACGCATAGCTGGCGATCTTGAAATACAGGGGCTTGTGATCAAGGAGACTAGTCCAGAGATTCCAAATGAATGAAGCCAACCACAAAAGCAGGCTAGCCGTGAGTCGGGGATCGTCGTTGGCCGAGAGGGGGGAGCAATGGGGTGGGGGGAATAGCACGTGGCGACAGGAATTTTTTACGAATTTAGCCCGGGTGAAGTCTCTTCTTTCGGAGATCCTGGAAGCTGATGCAGGCTGGCGGCGGCGATTACAATGAGCGGCTCGCGATGACCCTCAGCACCTTTGAAGAAACTCCGAACCTCGGCAAACGCTTCCCATGCGCCTTGGCTTTCTCCATCTCTCTCCTCGTTTCTCGACAGTTTCCGTTCCTTGCCTCCGACTCCTTTTTCAGATGATGGCCGTCAAACTTGGCTCTGGCACAATGCTCGCACTAGCAGCGTTCAACCAGCAATGTCTCTCCAGGCAATCCGTTCAAGAGTGTGTTCGAGAGAGTGTTCTTTTTCTTTTTTGTCCAGGGCGAGCGTTATATGCCCCTTTTCCTCCACCCAGAATGCCCCACTGTGTGTCGTCTGCTTATTCGATGTTCTGTTCGAGTCTCTTATTCGATGGTGTTTTCAACCGGGATTTTTGAATCGTAGTTAAAGACACTCACTGAAACTATTTCTCGTATTTTTCACTTATATTCACAAATACACTTTTTTACACACACATTCACACAACCCTAATAATTTACTCGTTTACATTTTTTTTTTAATATTAATTTATACAAATAAATCCTTAAAAAAACATTTACAAATAGTTTGCTCAAATCGCGAACTTCCACGCAGTAAAAAAATAGACGGATGAATGGACATCACGGAGCCTTCCGTGGGCCATCACAATACCTAGCTGTGAAAATTGCTAATCGATTTCAGTTATCCTGTTTCTCTGGTCTCTCCAGAATATCCTCTAGAACTCGTAGAAATCCCTGCCTTAAAGTGTTGTACGTGTGAAAAAATTGCAGGTAAAATTGAAAATTACACAGTGTTTTTGTGTCTTACATGGAATATACCAATCAGAAAAATAAAATAATATTTTCTTTGCTCATTTCACTGTGTTGACTGTAAATTTTAAATTCTAATATTTTATACCAAATCATTTACAAGGGGATGATGTGAGGGAGTTTATAGTTTTAATTCTTTGATTCATTTTTACTCGTCTTTGTGAACGTCAATAGAAATACTGGTTATCATGCATGTAATTCATCATCATGATAATCAAGGAGAATCGTAATTTTTCAAAAGATTTATTAAAATAAATACAGTGTGTTTAGAAATTTTACATCATCACCTGATAGAGACTAAATACTTATTTATTTACGATTTCCAATTTTTGTAGTGTAGTGTTCAGGAAAGATAGGCTACTCGGAGGTAAGTAAACTTTTAGAAATTTAATAAATTCTGTGAAAAATTACTACAGAGACTATAAATATCAAGATAACTTAACAATACATCAGCCAGAAAATGTTCATGTGCAATTCAACATATGCATCGATAGTTTGAAAAAGTCTAGTTCTTGCTTAAAATAATGGGAATTTATCATTTGGCACTAACTGTAACGCTATACAGACATAAAGCTGCTTCTTTTCAACGGTGAAAAGAGTGCTATCTATATTTTCCCGAGTTGGACGGAATCTTAAGTGGAATTCAGACAGACTGTCTTATTGCTTGTCATACTTATCTGATGAGATGCATAAGTGTATTACCTAACTCAGCAAAGACGGATTACTATCTCATTCGGCCTTTTGGTTTCGTGTTTTCCCACACCATGCCTACTGCACCAGTTCGGGATTTGAACTAAAATACGATATTTTCCTTAGTTATTAACCTTTCCCCATGAAAACCTCGGCTTCCTTCGAACCTTTTTCACTTCCACCCACCCCTCTCCTCGAGCTTAAGTGCAAAGTTAGTATGGGGACATGCCCCTCCCTACCTTCAATTTTTGTTTCCTTTTCCCATATGGTGTTGAGAAAACTTTTTCAAGAACAAATAAAAAGCGTAAACATTTTTAGCCTGTAGGACGCAGGATTTTGAGACATACGAGGAATGAATTCTCAACATTTCGGACGTGAATTACACCGCATTGCTTTCGTGGCCTTTTCAGGGCCTTCTTAAACCTCCACTAGCGGCTTTAAGAGGTGATGGGGAAACTTTATTTTTTTGCCTTCAGCAACGATAAATAAAATGGGGAATTACCGTTGGGGTCAATTCACCATTTCATTATGAGCGCTTTATTCTTCCCGAGATGATTCGGTCTTCAATAAAAATGCTGCTGGTATCATGATGATGAGGGCTGTCCTGGTCCTTGATTAGCTTCTCCGTTAAGCTCCTTAATGCGTAATGCTGACCATGAGACGTGGCGCTGTCAAGAAGACATCTTCAAGGCAACCGTATGACCTTCATCCATTTCTAAATAGCTATGATGCAGGATGGATGATCTTTTTTCCGCAAACCTGATTTAGTTCTAACTACTGAGAAGTTGTAATTTCATTTGGTTATTTTATTTTGCATTCTTTTAATCCAAAACTTGTTGATAAAATTCCAATTATTTTTTTAAAGATTAATGGAAGTAAAGAGACAATGAACGTTTTAATAACTTGGAATTGATAACTACGTTTTATTTAACTTATTTATTTGTTTAAATCATTCATGGACGTAATCTCATATTAGTTAGAATTAATTAGTCTCATTTCAGTATTGCTACAGATTGCTCTTATTTTACCATTTCAGAGTTTGGGTGATGTACCAAGCGCAGTTCACAGTGGTGTGTGGCGTGACAAGTGTTTGGCGTACTCGTGAATATTTTTGGAGAGGCAGAAATGGAATACTGGATGAAATAGAGTCCAAAATGCTAAGTAGGTAAGTTGCCTAAATGGTTGACTCTTTTTCTTTGGACTAGCTTTAATAAAGCTCTTCTCGAATTTGATATATTTAATGTAAATGATCATTAATTTCAGATATCTACTCTTGTCTCCCTTTTTACTCAGGACACTTTATCCTTTAAAGTAAATACATTTCATACTTTCTTCGTCGTTTGCCGAACATTTCCTCCCAAAAAAGTCACGTTATCATGGTGAAAGTCAAGCTAGATAACATAGACCCCTAGTGAGGAGGTGGAATAATTTTAAATGCATTTGGTACAAATCATATTAGTACTTTTAGGTCTATGTGGATATTCGTGGAATATTGTGGGGAAAATGGTTTATGGGTTCATGTTTAACTTAATGAATTAAAGGAGTGGATTAATTATTTTTAGCATCTATTGTTGTTTTACAGTGGATATGGATTGCACCGGATAAAAGGTGTGTACTGGCCTGTGTGTTTCCTTTGAGGGAGTTTGTTCTTAAACCCGTTTGTTTTGGAAACCTATCATTGAGAAAAATGAGTCGTTAAGATTGTCTCTCAGCAGCAACGCGGTTAGCCTGTCTAAACACGTTGAGCGGCATAGCCGGTGCGTTTGGTTATGGTCCTAGTTCTGTAGCTGAAATGTTCCAGCAACACTATTGGCAAATTAGGGTGGACTCCGGATGTACGTCTGATAATAGCTCATGTAAATAAACATTTACTTGACCCTATGATATGATTAGCACTGCGACACGTGACAAGAGCCTACCAGAATGATTAACGAGATATTTAGTAATGATTTTAGCATAGCAGGATTCCAATTTCGATGCTTAGCCGTCGTTATCTCACGAACGGACGCATGGGATCTTACAAGCTTGGATATTTTGTATCAACAGCATTAAAATTTGGTTTTATAGTGCCTGGTTAACGTTAAACGGTAGATAAACTACTTTATCACTACGTAACAGCGACTTTAACTGAAAGCTCGGGTTTAGTGAATTGGTCAAAGTGCCGGTTTGTTACTCAGACCGTAACCGATGTTAGAACTCATTAACATTGGTTACCACGTGGAGAAAGTATATAACCAGAGAGGATCCCATGTTCTCAGGTTCAACTGCGTAATCTACGGACTTCGACCTAAAGACGTCTCCTGTAACGGAGGAGACCCTGTTGTAACCTAAACGCTGATGCACGTAGTTGAACCTGAAAACATGGGATCCAGTTCTTCAAGCCACTGTCGAAGCCTTCGTTCCTGCCATATAACCAGACATTATAAAACCGGGTCTAAATCAGCATATTACACCCTCAAAAATGGTCTTCAAATTAATCACCCCTAATTATTTTTCCCACTAACCTGCTCTTACTTTTCTCCTCCAGCCTATTTCTCCTGTTCATCCATTGTCCATGTTATTACTCTAATCTTTACCGGCAACTGTCACTCATATCCTAGCATTTCAATTGCGTCTTCGATATTTTAACTCATTCAATTAGGGAAATATTGATAGAATCAAAAACAAACTTTGTAAATTTTACAATAAATTTTATTCACTACGACCGGTTTCGACGCATAGGCGACATCTTCAGGTAAATTTCATATCAAGCACAGAGTATATATACATGAACTGGGGAGGTATGGGGGGGGGGAAGGGAAGGGAAGGAAGGTAGTGACAGGAGGGGGGGGGAAAGGAAAGACAGTGGGAGAGGATTTTGGTAGGAGGAAAGGTGCAGTATGTTTTGGAGGTTGGCGGGGGGGGGGGCGGTTAAGGGAAGGGTTAGGGGGGGGGGAAGAAGAAGGAGCTGCATTGATGGACTTTGGGTAAGCAGTGTGCCTCACTACAGGTGGGGGGGGAAGGAGGTGGGAAGGGTTGGGAATATGGAGAGGTAGCAATTAAGGAAGTGTTATGAAGGTATGACTAAGATGGGAGGGGTTGCTTTAAGGGTCTAGGTAAGGAAAGTGTGACATCTAAGAGGGGTGAATAATTTTCAAAAATATTCTCGTTTAGGAGGTGCTTTTCTTTCAGGAGTTTTCTTATTTCCATCTGCTCCAGTGAGTCCATCCTGCGTCCTTTTCTTTCCAGATGAAGAATATCGGGCACGAAGTCACTTTTGTGGTCACTGTGCTTGATATGAAATTTACCTGAAGATGTCGCCTATGCGTCGAAACCGGTCGTAGTGAATAAAATTTATTGTAAAATTTACAAAGTTTGTTTTTGATTCTATCAAAATGGAATTTTACAAAGTAACGCCTGAGAGTATCGAGTTCATAGGGAAATATTGGACACCCCCTTCAATTTACGCAAGAACTTCCGTAGTGTTCTGGAATCAGAGGCTTCTCAACTGATTTCAGACGAGGGTATTACGAGGAAAGATTTAAAAGTGGTTTTAGTCAGTTTGGTGAAACCTCGATGTAGCCGTTTTCTACCTCTCATCTTTCGTCTGATTTAACTACCTTGCTACCTACGATAATGCGGCTGACTTAATGAGCCTGAGCAACTGCGTGTTTCCCGCAATAATCTTTGATACAGCTGAATTGAGTTCGGCAAGATCGGGTTAAACTCAAAGGAGAGACGAGAGGGATTGAGGTTAAAATGGCTGCTAGTGGGATCACCGAAGAAAAAGAGTGAATTGGCTTTCCTTGTATGACTCGACGAGATTAGACGGCAGTATTATTGCAGCTACTTACTTGTCGGAAGATTAGGATAGAGCCTTCTACATACGACTTCCCCCAGACTAGCCACACCTCGTGGCACTATTCGCGGTACTCCTACATAATATACGTAACCATGGAAACCGGATCAATACCCGTTGATTTCTAAGGTCCCTTCTTTAATCTTCTCTAGTCTTTCCTTATAAATTTGTTGCCTCACTTTTTAATCCATCTACGACTTTCTATGCGTCACCTATTCCTTCATTCCCCCTTACAAAGGGTTATACAGCATTTAAAACTTACCTCTTTTCTATATATCTATTCATCCACGTATACTATTTTCTAACAAATAATGTCCTATTTTATGTTTATTTTACTGGTATGATAAAGTTTTATATCTGATTAAAATTTTAACTTATACATCTATATTTTATGCAGTTATAACAGCATCCCAACAGTTAGTTATAGAGTATGCCTAAAAGAAGTGCAAAATAATAAATATTCCGTCACACATTCACCTATTGTGAACGGAATATGTAAAAATTAACTTTTTTACTTTGGCATTATGGACTAATAGGCCACTTAGAGGATAAATGAATAGGAAATTCAGTCGTTATTTTGTTGAGAAACTCACACCACAACGGTATTTGTTTGAATGTTGATTTCTTCGGTATTACCTCCTTAGCTTCTGGCGTATTATTTCTTTTTTATTATATCGAAGAAAGGGGAAGGGACGATCTCCACTGTATTCCTTATTTCTACTTCGAAAGTTCTTACGGACTCCTTTACCGATTCCTTTATTGGTGGGTAAGACGCTATTAATGAAGGATTAGTCTCCTTAACCTGATGTTACAATGGCACATGAAATTATTCGTTCAAAAAATCGATGTACAAACGTCATTGGTTTTAAGAATTAGGAAAGTGTGCCACGTGTATTCATAATTTCCGAGATATGTGCCTAGTTCACTTCGCAGGCCCGAGCGTAAGCATGCAGAAGGACGTCGCAGAAAGACGAAGTAAAAACTTCGATCGTCATTTCATATATGAATGAATTCTTCTCGGGTTTCCAACCGGGTTAGATTCTCCATTATGGCCGACGTTTCGATACCCGACTCGTGCATCGAAACGTCGGCCATAATGGAGAGTCTAACCCGGTTTGAAACCCGATGAGAATTCATACATCAAACTACGCCTGGAAAGCACTAGATCAAACATTTCATATGTATTTTAACTAAGCAGTGGCAAATGGACACTTCTTTCAACTTATACTTCTACATTCACTTTAACGATTTTTCTTTTTGAATCGTTTCAAAGAACGCATGGAAGGAGGCCTTTCGTCTTTGACGTGTAGCGAGAGAAAAGCGGAAAGCATACGGGAAAGGAATATGATGAAATGATTGAGGTTTCCTTGTGTAGTGGTCGGTAAAATTAATTGCTGTCTACTCTTGTGTTTCTATTAAACGGTTTTTTCATGTTTTGCGGGGCTTTTTCTTCGTTAGGTAACGATTGAGGCGAAAACCAATTCGGTTAATCTCCAACTCATATAATGTCAAAAAAACAACATATGGTTCCCTGCAAGCTTTATCATGTGTACTTCGAAACTGTAGTGCCTCCATTTATCTACGCTAAATTTCTGTACCCCATGCAGTCGCAAGCACAGAAAAGTTTTGCAATACATCGTGATGGATCATTTAATTGTGGGAAGATATTTTAAACTAGTTACTTTGTAACGGAAGAAAGAAAAAACGGAGAGGAAAATAATGATGAAAGCAAAAGAGAAAATATCACCATGACCATGGTTCATTTTTATCTCATGGTTTTAAACTCTTATTTTTAACTAATGAACTGGAATCTGTGTGGATTTGTATGCTGGAGACGGGTGCCGTGATGAAGTGCACGAGAGAATGAAGACTTACACAAGGGCTGCCTGAGGAGGCGGTGGCTGAGAAAATAAGTAAGAGAGGAACGGAAAAACTGAAGAGCTAAAAAATGGAGATTCATGTACGCATAATGGGGATGGAAGGAAAAAGGTAAATTATTTGTAAATGAAAATATTACCGCTGGGCGGGGATTAATGGAATTTGGTGGGAAACGTGAAACGGAGAGGTGGAACGTGAAGAAACAGGTAAGAGAGAGAGAGCAGATTTTGTAGCGATTTTGCACACGAAGCATATCCCTACGCGGTCTTATGCATGGCTAGATGTTCTGTCCTGAAGAAGTAGAAACCTGCATGGATTAATGTATGTATGGTTTCAATGAAGCGCATATGCAAAACTGTATTAGAGAAACTTGGATTTATCAAGAGAATAGTAGGAACGTCCTCGGATGTCGGAATCGGAAGTGAATGTTGGTGAGAGTGGTAGTGTGATGGATAGTTAAAAAAGTAAAGAAAGGTAGATTAATATTTTGCTTTAATTAGGTTAATCCTCGAAAATACCGCGAGCTTTTGGGAACACGCGCAGAATGATTTGATTAGGGAAATAAAAAAATACCAAAGCTGCACCTTTCGTTAAGAACTTCCACGAGGGAACAGTGTGTGTGATTCAGTTGTTGAAAGGGCCAGGTGGAAGCCAATAGAATCTCGGAGGCTACTGGTCATGGTTCAATTACTTGAAAATTTCGCTTCGGGTGACTTTCAGTACGATACGGAGGGTAGTATTTTTACCCCGTTCTATATCTCTTTATGTGAGAAAAGTGACAAATTAGAGAGATACACAGCCAAACTCACAGGTACAAAAATTCCTCCTTTCCACGCCACATTAGTGATTATAAGAAAAACAGCGTGAAACCAACATAAGACTCATCGTTAACTTCCTCTCTCTACTCCTTTCCCGACTCCCTCCCCTTTCGTGGCTAGTGTCCTGACACCCCCTACCGCACGCGACGCGGCGCGGCGGCTCGCTCGGTAGTGTATAGATGTAAATAACCTAATCAGCCACGAAACCCGTAAAATCTATATTCAACGTCGGTAATCTCCTTTTATTTCACACTATAGTGTCTGCATCCCCTATGAACATAACCACTACTTCTGCTGCAGTAAATGCCGTTTCCTCATATATATCTTTACCTACATCGAAATTAAAACGTTTTCGTTAGAGTGCATTATATATTGGATACTAGAAACCTCTTTGCTTTAAAGTAGCTCGTTGCTTTGCGTACAGCAATTCCATAAATGGAAACCACAAAACATTGCCTCACAGACACCGCCAAAATATTTTTCATTCGTTCATGCAATTCATTAATTCACTTTGGGCTGCGTAAAACAATGCTGCTCCAAATCGCGCACGCCAATACTCCATCAAAGCGGCACTCGAGATATTTTTTGTGTTCATTCGGGTTTGCAAGTACGAGATGGTGTTGAAGAGACGTGGAGAACTGGGGGGGATGATGATAAAGGCGGAGAACCAGATTGATGTAGGATGGAGAGTAAAAGGGCGTGGAGGGGCCATTTCTTGGTCGTTGCTTTGCTGCCACATGAATTTTTGGGTGGGAGAAAGAAATTTGCACGCAGAAAATTTCCTTACGGATTTGAAACCTTTTCCATTGAAATGTTGTGCGGATGGTGACGCGAGAAGGACGGGAACAGCTCCGGAATACCCGCTCTTTTAAGGTAAGAGTGGGATTAATGCTTCTATTTCTTCCGTCACGTTGTTTTTTATATTATTTTTCGGAAAAATTGTCTATTTGGAGCAGAAAGGAAAAGGCCATCTGGCCGACGGGCAACTGAAAACTTACATTCTATATTTTTCACACTACCCAGAACTTTGAAATCAAACATTTATTCTCGCAAAAGAATGAAATATTTTCAGTTTTTTGGATTAAGGAGAGAATAAGAACTAGCTACTTGAATTTAATGCAAAAAAGAAAGCATAACTCTGCGTGCACACAAATTTTCAGTGAGTATTTCTTTGTAATTTAGCATCTTTTAAAATTAAAAATTTTTCTGTCTTGCTTGTGTTACTGCTTCCATGCCAATATTTTGCCAGCGTAATCTAAAATATTGGAGTGGTTTGCAGTGAATTTTTACTAACTATATGGTCTGGAATCTGGATTAAAGAAGGGGAAATGAGTCATTAAAATTTAAACTTGAGTCACTCACATCTACCTCTATTAGGGTTGCCTTAAATAAATCAAAAATACTTTTTTAAAATTTACGCTGTTGAATCTCGCAATAAAACAACGACGAAGAAATTACTGGAGTAAATTTGGCATACTTGATGCAATTCATTATTATCATTTTTATTTGTTTATCTCTCTTTAGTCATCGAAAGGAGAATAATATAAACACAAAATTAATGAACAGTAATAATAACCTTGTAAGCTCTACAGAACAATTTTTATTGGTACAACCGGTTTCGCCAGTAACGGCATTTTAAGGTATATAGTCGGCGGTAGGAACAAGTGGTATATATGCGGAAATCTCAGTGGGGGGGGGGTTGAGGGAAAGATGTTTGGGATCGGGGAAGGAGAGAGGATGAGTAAGTCATCCTGGGTTAGACTGTGGGTGGGGGCGAAGCGGGGTGGTGTATCTAGTAGGGAAGAATAGAAGGAAAATTAGCTAATTTGGAAACACCTGGGTGGAGAATGATCTCCAACCACTCACTCGCGTCCATTCTATTTCCTTTTTGTGTGAAATGGAACGGAGTAGCCTGGAACTCGCTCCAATGCCCTTAGTCAATTAAATGTCTCGTGAAGTGAGACTTCTCATTATGGTCTCCGATGCTCCAGCGACCTCTCTTTAAAACCTAGGTGTACGTGGATCAAACTGGGCACTTGATCCTACCGCCGACTGTATACCTGAAGATGCCGTAACTAACGAAACCGGTTGTGCCAATAAAAATTGTTTTGTGGATATATAAAGTAAAACAACTCCAGTTCTTGCCATTGGTTTGTGGAGCTTACAAAGTTATTATTATTGTTCATTATACAGTGGTTCCAACAAGTAACGCCCGGAAATATTGAGTTTAAACACCAAACTATTAAATTTACATTTAATACATCTATATTAATAAATCGATAATGAAGCAGATATTTAGTGTAGTCCCAGAATGAGCAAAATAGCTAAAATAAACCTCAGGGATAGTGAAAAGGAATTGAGGGATAAATGGGAACGAATGAAGTGAATTGCCTCGCTACGAGTGAGAGAGAAGTCAACAGGAGATGGAATGGTTGTGTTGATACGTGGGTACCTCAGGGAAGGGAGAAGAGAGAGGGAAGCGAAGAGAAAAACAAAGAGAGAATGCAGGAAACGTGTTGATATGGGGCAGGAAGTCCTCGCTATTGCTTCTTGCCTGGTCAGAGAATAGAAATTAAGTATTTTCGTGGTGTCACGGGGCAAATAGAAGAGAACAGAGCAATGGGAAAACGGTTTTGGGAAGGAGATATGCAGGAGAAAGAATTGAGATAGAAGCGAAGTAAAGAAATTTCAGGGATCCCGGAAAGTAGGAAATAAAAGGAGAACATTACGAACGAAGGGAGGAAAGGGAAGAGGAAGATAAAGGGAGGATGTAATGCACATGGCGAAGGGGAAGTTGAAGTCGGAGCAGGCGATTGGTAGATAGGGATGAGGAAAGTGAGGATGAGAGTGGCATTGTCCCGAAATGCGAATGAGTGAGAAAAATAAAGAGCACCAGTTGATCCGAGTGGTGGATTGAAGAGATGAGGACGGTATTAAAGAATAAGAAAAAGAAACAAAATCGTAAATTTTGGCGTTTTCCAAAATTAAATTAAAGATTTTATATTGAATATTTAAGGTTGAACTAGGCTTGTAAACAACCGTATTACTTGAGGTAACAAAGCTTTTAGCTCTGAAAAAATCAGTTCTCCAGTATCGTTGCTTAGTCTCTTATGAAAAAGATGAAAATCAAAACAGTTAGTCTATATAAAATTTATAGTGTAACCTGTCGTACTTGCTAGGTGACTTGCAGCTAGCGTTGTAAACATTTTCCAATGCCTGACAACTCTGACGAGGAGTTCTCCTGGAAGTCAGTGAAAAATGGGGGTTGGTTTATTTGTGTATTTCTTCTTTGCAAGGAATCCACTTCAGAAGAAAATACGGTACCACTAAGTACCACTTCCAGTTACCTTTCAGCGATTTAATTACTCATTTTCGCTGTGGTAAATTTCATCTGTGGTAAATTTATGGCGTAGAGAGCTTACACCACGTCCGAAGTCCGTCTTCTTGTCAAGACGTCTCTTAATATGGCTATTGGAGCGTGCAATAGGAAATAAATTCTTAAGTAGGAAACGTAGTACTATTGCCGACGATGAAGAACTGTACTAGGGAAAATAAGTGCCTGGATAACAAGTAAATGTTGTAAACACCAACATATGTTAAAAGACCTTTTGCATCGACCGAAAATGAGGAGGTATTCTCTTAATTCCGACTTGACTTAATTATTTGTTGGTGATGAATGTTGAAGTCAATACATTGCCAAGGACGACGCACAAAAAGGTGACAGGTGAAGACGTAAAATATAGTTCCATGTGGTATGTGAAGAATCAATTGGAAATACTAAGTGGTAAGTGCATTTGATCGCAGTTGCTCAACTGCTGATAGAAAATATCAATTCATGTTTTTTTATAATAGGCTTCTTGGTCTAAAAACTTTATAGAAAAAGTAACTATTAATTTTTTGTTTTAAGCTCGTTTTCTTATTTAATGCACTTAATTGCATGCCAAGAGATGTTTAAGGAACACAATTTTATTGAATCTTCTGGTAATAATGATAATTTTATTTGGAGGATTCAGCAGTGCTCCACTCAACCCAAATTCATTTCGTTTGCATCCTAGGGCATCACCTTTGAGTAAGGGTGATGTAGTAACGCATAACCTATTGTTTTCGTATTGAACCCGAAAAAAATATTACTCTGCGGAAGGAAAATGAAACCATTAATCACCAGTTATCACAAAAGGCATCGCCTACCATAAAAAAATTGGACTTGGAGTTAAAAATTGCTACCCTTCTTGGAGCCACTGTGATGTTTTTCCTCCTAATCTTCGGAATTTTTTTTATATATCGCTCAAGAGAGCGAGCAAGCCGCTGAGTCCCTGAGCATATTTTTCTTAGTTTCAATCTTGACGATGAAAACGTTATAGATGCATGGAATGCTCCTTCTTAGGTGAAGCAAAAAGTCTGAGGGATGGTTGGGCGAAAAATGTTCTCGGTTTGTGCTTCGGAGAAGCGGGATGTGGGCCTTTACATTTATTTTTCTTAGGTCCTCTGACTGGGGAGTCGAATCATCAGGAAGTGTTCGGATGAGTGGAGGAATCGATGGTCATCGGTTCATTTGTAAAGATGCACAGCTGAGCGGACCGCAGGAATGAGCGTCAAGGGATATTCTACGCTTTGAAATACCTAATAGTCCCATTTTCCTTCACCTTCTCCCCCGCATCACTATGTCAGGAAAGAGTGGACTAAAAATGTCCCATTCATGTCCATTACTATTTCTTGTGCAATAGGAGAAAGTACAGTGGTCAGGGTAAAAATGTTTTTCTTGCAATATCTCCTTTTAATTTCATGGCTGATTTACTTACTTCGATGAGTGCATTAGTTTTCCACTGTAGTCGAATCAAAGATGAGGGCTATATAAGAGATCGATATCTGTGTCAATATTCCAAAGGAGAAAAATCATTCGCCTTGACCGGGATCAGACAGAAAATATACGATCAGACTATCTTAGCCTTCACGCATGTTCTTTTATAATTTATTTTTCGTATTTTCAGATTGATTTTCTGCATCCGAATTTTCCCGTTTATTATTTCCGCCAATCGACCACCTCGCTACTTCAGAGTTTAAGGAGAGCCTTCTTCTGCGCCCGCAACCCTCCTTGGTGGTGACCGTTATCACTCCCGGCAACTACTCCTTTCCACCTCACCATCATCCACCAGTAAACAGACCTCCGGCTTCGCCAGCCACCTTTCTCCCATGAAGATCTCCTTACCACAATATCAACCTCTTTTTTTATCTCTACGAAATTCATCCAGCTCTACGAACGCGCATCGATATTGGACAACGCTCCCAGCCCCTACCCAGCCATAACTCTTCTCCCTGCAATAGGGTAGTTTCCTTCATCAAAGAAAACAGAATTTATTCTTTGCGATTCTGCTACAGTCATGTTGATGACGTCGCACGTACGTATTTTACATTGCGAGGTATAGGAAATTTTCATCGCCTGAATCTAGTATTTCAGAGTCCGTAAACTCTGGTTGAAATGTATTAATAATCGCATATGAAAGTTCTCAAGGCTCGGAAAGTCTTCTCTCCGTTGAACATGGTATTATTAGTCGTTTTCTAACCGCCTACGCGCCCTGCTAGTAGTCTTTTGCTACAGCGAGTCACTTTAAAGGCTGTTCTCCGTGGCAAAAATTCGTACTATGCGTATAAAAAGAAAAGCGAAATCCGTGTACTTGTGCCTGTGACTTCGTGATCAGGCTAGTTCCGACTTGTTTCCTTGCGTTTCGCTCTTTCTCGCTTTTATTAACATTTTATTTATTTCATCATTTATTCCTATCATTTATCTTTCATTTCGTTCCTAGCGTTCATTCCTGGAATATTCCATCTGCTTCTTTTCATTATCATTGCCATGAACCTTTGGCTGACCCTATCCGTTGTTTACGAGACTGGAAGGTTTACGGAAAGCAGGTTTAATGTCTTTAGAAACTGGTTTTGCTTTAGTAAGTTCGGAGAAGCTACTCAAAGTGGTTTTGGTAATGGTGGAGTTCTTATGAGAAGATGTACGGTTAACCGAAAGTAAAATCATAGGAGTAGAGCAAGCAAAAAAATTGTATGCTTACATTAAAATATGTATTCGTATTGTGTAGGTGCACACTCTTTGTATGCTTTACAGAAAAATAGAGCAAAAATAAGGTAAAATTAAGGAAATATTTCAAATTGAATGTGGTGAGAATGTTTTCTCGTCGTTCATTCCATACCAGCTTTTCTTACAGAAATCGAAGCTATGCAGCATATTTTCAATACACGTAAATATGATTGCGATTGCTTACCCTATAACAAAATCGTAACTGAAGAACTTTCCTCTGATACACGTATATGTTTACACGGAGTGCGTCGTCTGAAGCTTAGCGGCGTACGCAGCACCACCTACCGGCATGTAAAGAAAACGTCATGACGCCACTTTAGTTGTGGAACTAAAAGAACACAACAGTTTCATTGCAACTGTTTTGCAACCGGAACAATTTCGAAACGAAACAGTTCCAAGATAAACCCTGTTGCGGAGGCACACTAAACAACAGGCGATCGATCAGCGCTGTTAGAACATGGCTGTTAGTTCTGTATTCTATGCAATAACCCTTTTAATGCCAGCGGGCCGATATATCGGCCCATGTTGGATGTGCGACAAGTTAAGTGCGACAGTTAAGACAATGTCGGAAGACAAAGTCGGAAAAGACAATGTTAAATAAACAAATTCATAGCGAAATGGATATTTTGTTGATCTTTTAACATTTAGTTTCCCATGCTAGGACTACTTAAAGCGAGACACTATTTTTCGTAATTTTCTAATCAGATATTTAATACGTTTTTTTGTCATCTCAGAGTATCTGAGAAACTTAATGCTTGACCACAAAATTTTGTATCAAGGATAAATGCAAACATTTAACGAAAAAGCCGGTTTTCTCAATTTTATATTACTCAAAATCTTCAAAATCTCTCTTCAAATCAAAAGCTCTCAAAAGTGATTTTATTGTATCATGGTGCCCATCTGTACACTACTTTCGCATTTCCAATTTTACCTTCTGTCGTGTGGCCCCATTCGCCCATCTTCCACGCCATACCTTGGGCGCGATTCGTAAACTTAGCTAGCGATCAGCTTCCACAATTCCTGCGGATGTTGACCGTTTTCATCCATTACCTCTTTAACGGCTCACACCATGGGGCTATGTTATCCATGGGAAAGGGCTTCATAAAAGTCGTAATAGGCGTTACCGCGCTTCGATATGCGATCGCCCCCAAATAAAAAGGGAAGAGGGTAAATAAATAAAGATTTCGCCTCTAAATCATCTGGGAGGTGAAAATCGAAATCGGGTTTAGTCTGCGGGTTGAATTCTCCTTGCTAATAGCAGCGATTGAGATAATGGATTCCTTTATGTGGATGGATTTATTCTTCCAGTATTTTTTTTGAGGTTATGGTCACCCTTGTTTTCTGATTTTCTGTTTAATTTCCTGATTCCAATTTACGCGACATGAAATACTGCATGCAGGAAATATCGTGTCTTGCGTTTATTTCTCGTGTAACATTAATTATTTCGTGAAAAATGTATTTTCAAACTTTTTAGAATTTCCTTCTTTATTTTTTGATGGTGGTCTAATATGAACTCGGTAAACGTGCTTGTTTTTGCATGTTACAATTTTTGGTTTAGATTTGCTCTTATACCAAAAATACTCAGGTACGTATCAACCATGAATTTCCTATTTCTAATAAGCCTTATAGTAAGCAATATAAGTGTTTCCTCTGTTAACCAATGCACTTAGAGTTAAACAGAGTAATTATGTTTTAGGCAAGTTTTGATCACTGCCATAGCTTCAGTCAATCCTCAAGGATACGAGATTTGTCCGGATAATATTGTAGACTATATGATTAACCTTATATTTCCGATTTTCGGATATACGGAGAACGGCATTTAGGAGTGCATACTACCACTGGCCGGTCGTTAGTGACAAAAATTAATAATACATTAATGCAAGGGGTTGTTATACGCTAAATTAAATTCACTCGTACGCTACATTTCATTTATTTTAAATCATTTCACATTCGTATAAAAGGAGCCAAGTCCCGTGTTCAGTCGTTCGAAATTTTAACGGCACTCACTCCAATTCGCAAAGATTTTCAGCCAGAGCATTACCTCCCGGGTAACGGGGATATAGAAACGGCAAGGTTCCCTTATCCCTCTGAGACTCACTCCGGTCTCATGCGCGGTCGGATGCCAAGTCCTTGTGTCACCGCACCCTTAGCACTTTGAGAGCTGGGATCTTCGGACCCTTTGCTAGGATTTCATGCAAATCTCGACCGGTGTGCGAAATCTAAGGTGGGCTAAATTGTATAGCCGATCGAACTACCTATGGCAAAGTTAGTACCCAAAAGCAGCCTGGCTCCCATGTCGCCGTCCCTTCTAAGACCGGAATTTTATATATCCTGCGCTTGCTGAGCATATATCCTGGCAGTTTCTCGTACGGTGTGGATGACCCGGAGGGACCTTGGCGTTGATTTTATGACCGTATATCCAGATCGCCATCCCCCGAGTCCTGAACATTTGGGTCCTCAACGTCATACTAAACTCACAAGCATCTCCAAGAATCGGTTAAAGCCCCGGTTTCAAGATTATGCACCCATTAATAGGTCATTATTGTTGAGTCCCTCAAGCTTTTCTGATACGCTTAGTCCCCCAAAGGTTATTTTTACCAATTCTGATAAAATGTTCAATTGTTCGGTTATTATATTTTTTGTAATATAATGGGGAATTTAGTTTTTCAGCTAATTTGTACCTTCTCTATGCGACTAAATTGATATGATCGACGATGAAGGCATTGGTTGCAGCCATTTAAGGTTTTTATTAATACGTAGATTTTTATCTTTGGACGTCAGTCTTTAATTCTTTTTTCCCCACGTGTTATGCATGTATTCTACATCCAATGCCAATTTTTGAGAGCGACCAAAGCATCCATGCTTTGCTGCCTTACTGAATATATCACTGGTGTCCGTTTTCATTTGGATTCCTTCCAAGATGAATGTCAGAACCTGTTGAACTTAAGTCACCTTGGCCTTATCATTTTAGTTTTTCCTCTTTTCAGTACTCTCATGGCGTCAAATTAATCTTTTACATTTATTGTTTAGCGTTAATCTGTCTCTCGATACGTTATTTTGATTTTTATGGTGAATTCATTCGTTTTCCTCAGTAGTTCCGCTCTTGAAATTTTTCCCTCAATTTTATCTTCAACGCGGCTTTAATTTCTGTAATGCATCCCAGTTATTTTCATTTTTCTAAGAATGCACTTATTATTCTTCCCAAAGAGTCGAGATAGTTCTTCGACAGTTTTGAGCTCCATTTTATAGTTTTCAATGCTTTATGTATGTTCGTAAAACTTCAACAATTTCCCGCATGGGATTTTTCTCATGCCCAACTACCCATACTTCCTAAAAACTGCTCAATGATTTCCTCGTTGAAACAAGGACATTTTGGAGTAAACAAGTGGTTCTAACTTGTTTAACCAGAGGGATACTTTCTCAGCCACAGAACAGTTTTTCACGGCAAGCTTGGGAATGGGTCGTTGGTCACCGTCCTATCTCAGCCGGTTTACGAGGGGTGGTGTATGAAAGAGGGTCAGTGTCGCTGGCAGTCTTCTGGCAAAGAACTTTTAAATGAGATCACAAAATCAGACCGGTAGATTATTTACCATCATTTAGGACGCGTTTCGCATTTACATTGTGGCACCAGAGGCCAATACGGGATGGCTCCAGTTTTTCTATCACACCAGCTCCTATAAGCTCTTCAGCCACCTGCGGAAAACATACCATTTCCTTAAAATATCTTTTTATTATGTTAGATTCTAAATCCATTATTTTTGTAATTTTGAAATTCAATGTCTTGTTTTTTTCATGATCTGCCAGTTTAAACAACAATAAATGGAAATACTTCTTAAATTAATTTGCAGGACACTAGTTAAAATAGGTTAAGACACCAATTAGGACATCGCAATCTGTTTGCAATAAAAAACAAACACATATTGTGTGTTAAACATACAAAAATTTGATAGAAGTAGTAGAATGGTAGAAATCCTCGTAGCGTGCGCTTTAATGTTAAGATAATTGTTATTTGATAGTAATTGTATTGTGTTTTCTACTGTGTGGTGGATTTATTTACACTCTTTTAGGGATCCTGTCAATCTCCAATATGTTTACCCTTTTGGTTTTAAATTTACACGTTTGTATTATTCGTTTATATATTCTTCACATTTACCTTGGCCAATATGACTGTCCTTGCCTCCTTTTTATTTCTCCTTTCCACTTATCCAATTTCACTGTGTGAGCTAAGCCAGACCTCAGAAAAGGGTGTCTCATGAAACGGGAAGTTACCGCTGGCCTCCGTTAAAGGCATCAGTTTTCAGTTATTTTAGCCTCTAAATTGAAGATACGAGGAAAGTTATATCCATTTCCCCGCTTTGAGAAAACTCCACAGGATCGTCCCCCTTTGTTACAAAAATATCTTCCTTTCCCAACTTTTCGTCGTCAGCGATTGCTGCTAGCTTTCATTTCACCCTTGGGGGCGAGATGGTTTCTCAAATGGCACCGCTCTCGATCCAACGGCACCAACGATCCTTTATTGTTTTTTCCCCGTTTCCCCGTTACCTAACACTTTCCTATTTATTATGTTTTTTTTTCAATTTCCCCGGAGTAGTTTTATTATCCCTTTCCATTCTAATTTCCGCGGTCTTTCTATTCGCAGTCACCAATAACCCCTATTTTCTCCCTTTAATCACTAATCTCTCTCCGTCTGCTCATTCATTCCTTCTTTCCTTAACCAACTCTAGGTAATGAGGTCTCAATTTCAGCTTAATTTGATTTACAACACGAGATAGATATTGATTTTGATTTGATTGAATATCATAATGGACCTGCGACACTGCAATCCACATCAAGACGAATAAATGAGAAACCTGATTGAAGTTTTCGTCTAGAAGTCAATGCAAAGCTAGGGGAAGGATTGCGCCTGCCCTATTTAGTAATATAAATATTTTTGTCATGCCAACTTTATAACATTGTAAGCGTGTTATGCTTAATTTTTTTAATTTTCTTTTTAAATATTTTATTAATTGCTGTTAACTGCACTATAAGGTTGCATGGAGGAATTTCTCCCGTAAAATGTTGAATTAATTGAACAAATAGCCAGCGTAATCTAATAGAAATCTCTGCGCACGGTCAGTGCAGAGAGCTTATTGCTTGAGTGAATTGACTGATGAATGGTTTTTAAGTTTTTTTAAAATTTCGATCCATCGTGATGTTAGAGATGATGATAAAGGGTATCCTCTCCATCATTTATTTTTATCCATTCATAGTGTTTGTAGCGCTGACTACTCATAATCTCCTTTTCCACCATAATCTACTTCAAAATTAGGAATACGACTTATTATTAGTGAACCCAGATAAGCATACATAAAAAGCAGTTTTTATATCATTGATTATGGCAGTATCTAATAAACAGTCTTACAAGGTAGCATCGTTTAAATTGAAGTTAAAAGTTAATTACATAGTTTGGAGGGTAGATTAAACACTGCGAAGCCGTGTTTGGGTTATTTAAGCAACTGATCATGAAAAGGACATTATGAAAACATATACAGACACAGAGGTTGGGTTTTCTCACTCTCCGATGTTTTTGTGGCTACCGGAATGATGTGCGTGCTTTGGCTTCATCTAGCGGCATTTTGAATTGAGTTTAGAAAGAGAACTTTATTGTCGCTTCCATTCTATTCGGAAATCCCAGCATGCAGAAAAAGTGGAGTTTACAGAGTGGTATGAATCTTATCTGAATCCCTAAAACCTGGTGTGAATCCAGGTTGAGCAAACACTTGCACACCACGTTGGTTATTTAATGAAGTTACATATCCCAGTCAATTAAAGAAAAAGAAGCGATTCTGATGTCGGATTCTCTTTTTTGTGTGATTGCTATGTCTACGAGAAAACATCCTGTAATGCGTGCTAAGAGACTGCCTTTGAAATAGTGACTACCTTGAGGTTATGTCATTACATAAATATTATTTATCCAAATCTATGCATTTTGCTGTCTGCAGTTTCAAGCAGGCAGTGAATTTGCGTGAAAAATTCGTGAAATATAATGAGGGCATACTAATCACTCTTTTTTACGAAAAGCCGCTTCTCGTAAGGCTATGGAGTGTAATTTTAGAGATTATAGAGGAAAATAGTTCACATATAAATTTATGCCTATCCTGGTGTTTATTCAATGGTGTTAAATATTTTTCTAAAATGACATTCATTCTCTTCCTGACGGCATTATCTATTTTTATTTTTTTATAATAGCTTGCCTTTGAAATGTTGTCAGCCAAGGTTGAATATTACCTTTTCTTCTTCTCCTCTTCACAGCCTTTTACGGTACTTACTCATTTCTTATGAGATCGTACTCTCATTCTTTCTATGCACATATAATTTAGAGCTTCCAATGACCATCTCTCTCCTTTCTGTTGGTCGGAATGGTCTTTTTGCTCACTCCTGTAAAATTAAATTCAATTGTTTGCATTGAATATGTAAAAACAGCTCTGATGTGTTTAATTATGGCCTATTTTTGAAAATATTTTTACTTTTCACATAAATTTCATTTTTTTAAACTAATATTTTGCTTTCCTGCATCTTTGTTGATGATCATGTATCTCTCTAATATGTAAATGTAGGTACAAAGTGATTTTTGCTCTTGATTGTTCTGATTTATACTAGTAACTGTATTTAGATTTGCCCTATCTTGCAGACTGCAGTAGTGCATTAGCTCATAGCCCAGTTATTCAAAAGGTTCTGTTTACTCTGAAAGGAAATATTTTGCTGCTTATTTTGTTTTCATCTATTGGGTTAATGAAAAGCTATAACTTAGCTTTTTTCTACTAGTATTTCTAAATGATCTTCTGAGCATGTCTGTGCTTTTTAAAAATAACCCCTTGAAACTACTCATCAATCTCTACTATGAGAGTCAGAGTGTCAGCATACATAATTAATTTTGAATGATTTACTTGTATTTTACTTCATTCTTAAGAGCTATCTTTCACCTGTGAACATTGTTGTCAGTGTAAATATTGAATCCAGATGCCTTTTCGTACACCTATTTTGCCTTTAAACGGGTTTGGCGTTTTTACCGTTAACTAATTATTTTCGTGCTTAATAGAAAATTCAGATAGCGTTTATGAGATGGGCAGCCTAAGGTTTCTCACACGATATCTTATTTGAATATATCGATAGCTTTCTCGAAATCAACGCGTGCAACATTTTCTGTAAAAAGTATCTTTTTTTGGGGTTTTCCAATTGACTGATCTCCAATTATAGCTGAGTTGAAAGATCGTTGCACTTCCACGCAATGTGAAGAAGAAGGAGAAGCAATAAGGCCATCAGCTATCGTATGTATGCTTAGTGAAGTCGCAAAAGAGAATGACCACCTTCATTCACACTCCCTTCTAGTTACAATTTATAAAAGCGGAAAGTGCAAATGGGAAGGGCCTATAACTTTCAAACAAGCTCCAACACTACCAAGATTGATCTGGAATTACGAATCTTATTTAGATTTTATATGGTAAATCTAAAAACTCATATCTGTGTAATTCTTTCACCTTTTTTGTCCCTTTTAATATTATTAAAGTAGCTCTATGCCATTATTCTGGCACCTCTTTATTCCTTCATGTGTTTGTAACTGTCAAAGTTACTGCCAATTTCTTCGTGGAAATTTCATCTATAACTTCACAATGGTAATGATTGTTGATGCAATACTTTTTTGACTTATTTATCATTTACTGGTTTTGTTAATTCATCTCTGGGAGCGTATATTTTTCTCGCTATAGACCATGTTATGTGAAATAACGGTGAATGTGAGACAATGGCATCGACGCCTTAGTTAACTTTGTTCGCAATAGAGCATTCATGTGCTTTGTCTCTCAATATGAAGTACAATATCCTCAAGTGATTCGAAGTAATGCCAACTAATAAATAGTTCGTTTACGTCACAGATAATAAGTCTACCAGGTCACCTTGATAGTGTGTATTTTCTCTGATATTATTTGCCTCACTTTCAATTTGAGTTCAAAATTAATTTATAATTTTACTGTTCAGTACTAAGCAGTTTATGTATTGGTATGCAAATAATTGTAAGCATTGTATGTGTTTATCAGCGAGCAAATTTTATCTCATAAAATTCGTTTTCAATGCTTCACCAATGCTTGCAGTAGTAAAAAAAAGCTGATATGGCGAAATATTATGTACTTCTAAGTTATTTCACCTGAATCGTCTTAAATGTATGCATTTCATATTATAGACAACATCAAGAGGCATAAGAATACAGTATACGTCCACTGTTTGGTATTCGCGCCACTAATTTGTTTGTTTAATGGCCACCAGAGAGCAATCCGTGGCTTTCTATTAAACTGACATCTGTCGGAAGCTTTTCTGTTTTGTGCCATTCCTTTTGTTGGGTCCAAGGTTCCGTTGGGCCGTAAGCGATGAATCAGTCGCTCAAGTGCTACGATAGAGAGAGCGTCCCGATGACAGCCCATCCGAGTACGACGAAGCAGAAAATACAACAGTGGGTAAGTCATGCATTGCACGAGGCCAGAAAATATTTTAAATACAGTCCCCTATTTTTTGCTTCCGGCGATTATCAATCTCTCCTATGTTTCGACCAATTGAGGGCGGAAAGAGAGAATATGTTTTTGTCCTTCGGGCCGGATTAACGTGGCCTCGTAATAAATAGTTTGTGCGGCTTACAGGTAATTATCTTGGGGAAATGCATCTTCTGCTATGCAGTTTTCAGGTCTTTTCTTCTTGTAATACTTAGGGTTTTGAATCTTATCATTAATTTGCATTACATTTTGTGCGATGTGAACTATAATATCAAGGGTTTGTATTACAATTTGTGGGTCTTGCAAGTGATAGATTTTCGTGGTAGAGTATTATTAATTTTCGTTGGGTTGTTGCTTATTTCACGTTATCATGGGTTCAGACGACGAAAAGCAAGTTTAATACGGTGCTGTGAGCGATTTTCGAGCTAATCGTGCGTTGAAACGGCAGTATAGTAACACTAAGAATAGGCGCGATGCCGTTGTAAGAACTATGGAATGGCTGTACTTAATACGAATGAAGGTTTTCGCTACAGAGGAAGAATTATCGATCTTCTTGAGTAGATTTTCGTACCTGCCAGATGATATGAAATGTTTTCTCGACATGGCGAACGAGATACATGAACTGAAAGTTGACTTGAATTTAGATGTCGATGCGTCTGAACTTGACATGGAGGAACGCGTTGAATGCCACTATCATAAAATCAACGCGGTTGCGAGTCGAGTAGTAAGGGAGACTCCTTCTACCTCTCGGGAAGGACAACCTTCGTCCCTTCCCTCATTGCCTCTACCGAATATTAGTATTCCGTATTTGATGGGAACCTGACCAATTTTAAGCAATTTTTAAAATGTATTTACGAGCTCGATTGACTCAATTCGAAGTTTAACTGATATAGAGAAGTGTCATTATCTTTTATCTAGCCAAAAGGGTCAGGCGTTAGCTTTAGTTTCAAGTCTGCCTATCATTTCAGATAACTACGTAATTGCTTGGCGGACATTAGTCCAGCAATATGAAAATAAAAGTTTGCTTGCTTTTCATTATCTGGATTAATTACTCAGTGTTCGTGTTGATAGTGAGTCAGCTGATGCTTTGCAAAACGTTTTCGATACCTTTTTGGAAACTGAATGATATGAACGCGATAAGCATTCAGAATTAATCCGAGTTTATTTTGTTTTATACTTCGGCGAAAGCTCTGTACAAATCTGTCAAAAGACAACATTAATTACTACGTCTCAACCTAATCGTGCATGCAGGATTAAATGTCAGCTTTGTGATTCGCTACATAGACTTTATCAATGTTCATAATTTAATGCTTTCGATGTATTGAAGAGGAGGGACTTAATCCAATCTAAAGGCATTTGTTTTAATTGTTTAGCCAGTTTTCATAGTGTACGTCTAAGTACAGGTGAAGGTCAGTTCAAGGTTCAAAATCAAAGTCTGATGAAGTCAATGAAGTAACAATGCACGCACGTACCAGTGGTACTTCAAGAGATTTGTCTGAATAGGCTCAACACTCTCCCCAGATAAATTATTCCATAATAAATCCGATGTCTTGTATGAGAGATTCGAATGCTCAGTTGGCCGCCGTTCTTTTAGGCACAGCTGTCGCACTGGTCCAGATATATTATGGAACCGTTGAACCTTGAAAATGATAATTGATCCAGCATCACAGGCTAATTTTAAAACCGGCGATTGCCAACAAAGATTAGGGCTGTTCCGAAAAAAAATTAGCGTTAATTGTTTAGGATGGTCAGGTACTCCTGTGTGTGCCACCCACGGTGTTACTTCATTTGTAATGAGGCCACGTGATAATGGAAAAGAAATTCAGGTATCCGCAATTTTAATTCCTAAAATTACCCCTAGGCAGATCACAGTTTTTTCAAACCAGGGCCATTTGATTTCTTGCCTGCTGCCGATTTATACTCTTAAATTATGACTGAAGGTCCCATACTTCGACAGGAAGGCCTTCCACGTGCATGGCCCTTAGTTCTATGGTATATGCTTTTGGGTTCAATTGTTTGTCCACTATTTTTTTGCTTCCAGTGATTATCAATCTCTCCTATGTTTCGACAAATTGAAGCGGAAAGAGAGAACATCCACCTTCAACAAATCAATTTTTGGTCATTCCTAAAGTCGTCAGTGGCAAATTTAGTTTCCCTCAGTGAATTATTTTACAACCAATTGCACATCGTTGGATCTCACATATCTGCTGTAAACCATCGCTGCCGGTGAATTATTTATCATCGCGGGGTAGCAGGTGTTGCACGACCGCTTTTACCGTCATTTTACGGAGAGAGGGATGCTGAGCTATTTGCTGGAATCCGGTCCCTCGAAGTTGAATGGTCAAACCATTTAATTATCCCACCTCGTCCCTCAAAATTTCTTGCTCCTTCTGCTGTTCGTTCATCTCCCCTGTGTTCTCTATCGTCTTATTTTCCCACACTCTTGCCTGCGAATGAGAATGTCAAATCTCCTATCAATTTTCATATCTCTATCCATGGAATCACTCCTTCCACTAAATCAGTCTTTCTACAGCTTATCCTCACCTATTTCTCGAATCTCTACTGATAGATATTCTCTTCGAATTCTATATTATCGCTTGCGATTGCTTATGGGCAGTCAGTGGGAAATCCATTTGTCAGCCTTTATTTCCTATTGGGTTCGCGGTTTTACAACTAATGACCTCGATCCATCACTTTGATTCCATTTCTACCTTTTTTACTCAGACTTTTGGGTTCAATGAAAATGTTTCCACTTGCTACATTTTACTTTATCACTATTCAAAAGTGAAATATTTGATCATCAAACAGACTTCATAGGGACATATTTTGGTTGGATGAAGTACCCACGAGCAGACATTTTGTCTTTTATATAACTTTAATTACTATTTTGTGCAATGAATTGTACTCCATTATTTATTCCGTGGTGTACATTGCTTTCGTTCAAGTATTTGTTTGTCTGCAATACGAATTTGCGCAAAAGTGATGGAAATCGGCTTCTGTATATCCTTTATTTATTAGTGCAGTAGTAACACATTTGTCTTTCCCTGATTAGTGCGTAAATTGCATTCAAAACTTTGATTTTTACCATTATAAGTTAATATAGTAATATACAATTAAATGGCTCCTCAACTCCGTCTTCCTTGACTAATCCAAGATTATATTATGTCTGGAAAAGTATTTAATTTATAAATGTATGTTTTAGAATGAATTGGGACTCTTTTATATTTAGGCATTAGAGACAATTATATCACAAAACGCAACCTTAATTTTTTTCCATTTATCAACGGACACCCCCCTCGTATGACATAATTCTTTAACGTTTGCAGGATCCCAATGGGGAACAAAGAAGAAAATATAACCAATAAAACGTGTAAATAAAAACTACAGTAATTGTACTGTCCACTTAAATTTAATGTGAAATACACAACACGTGTTTCAACGCTCCTTAGGGCGTCATCATCAGGCAGACCTGATGATGACGCCCTAAGGAGCGTGGAAACACGTGTTGTGTATCTCACATTAAATTTAAGTGGACAGTACAATTACTGTAGTTTTTATTTAAAATTCTGTTCCACCATATATCGCCCGGACCTGTCGAATTTATAATAAAACGTGTAATAGACACGCCCGTATAAGAGATACTAGAGAGAGATATATAATATGTAGAGAGAATAGAATTTAAAAAATGGGAGAACTGTAAAAATGGGGTCAATACTATGAATTTATGTATATAAATAATTAAAAAGTATGTTTAATTTTAAATATTTATTCTGTTTGCATACTATTTTAAGGATAGTTTTATTTTCAGGAAAATCATAGTTGATGGCTATGCTATTATTCTAGTGGCATAGTTGCAAATTATTTTATATCCTTTTCTATCATTGCCGTTTAGAACACGGTACTCTGTCCATGGTAAAGAATATTCGGTCGTAAATGCAAAAACCATTGACCATGGATAAATAATGTAGTTGAGTGAATTTTTTTCTTCTTGTCTCTCTAGTTTGGAGAAATTCACGTAAGGAATGCTAATACTCTAACGTTGGGACGTCTAAACCAGTTTTCACTGCCACCAGAAGAGTTTTGAATTGTGGAAATGTACAAATGTTATTTTTTAATATAAATGATGTTTTAAAGATAAGTTCCAAGATAATATGTAGGTATTGGCGTGGTTAAAACCTTTAGCGCGCCATTACCTCTCGTAAACCTAGTGTATTCATTTAACATATTAATTGATATTCCTTTAAAATATATTACCTATCTCTTTATGTTGCATTTAATATGCCGAATATACTATATGAAATAGTCGCGAAGGGATATGCATGAAAAGCACCTTTGATACATTGAATGCTACTTTCATTTAATATGATGCTGAGTGGTACGCTGTCGGTTATATCTCTATGAAAGGTTGCTACTAGGCACCTAATTTTACCTTTTTATTTTTGGTTTGTAGTCACAGAATGGTAGCCGAGGCAAGTTTATCTCCGGAGTATATTGCTCTTACGGGTTCCATCACATCCTTTAATGTATACCTTTTCAGTTAAAAAGCAGCTTTTTCAGCTGCTTCTCCTCGGGATTATGATGCATTCGTTCCGTGTTGCCATCTACCTCACAGTACTACAGCCGTTTAGATTAGAATACCTTTCCACGGCTGGAGTGTAATGAGTGTTTTTGTATCGGCCGAGACCATCCTTCACTCAAGTGTAGGAGGGCTATTTCTCTTCATCTGGGTTTTTTGGCTGGCCATTGATTAGTGGCAGTCATTCGCCAAGCCAGAGTATTTTCAATGGCTTTGGTACAATTTTTGAGCCATCTAAAACAAGGATTCTTCCTGTAAAAGACCCTGTTTTTTCCACGACTGTTTATTAGTTCCAGTAAATTCAATTAATTTGTAGTTAACCTCAATACGTAGAGCTCAAGCCTTCCTTCACAACCCGTTTGACGGACTCGGTAGCTTTAAGATAATCCCTAGGGTAAGATTGTAAACAGATGATAAAATATATCGTACTCTTATGTGAGGAATTTTAGTTTTTGATGTCATTTTTCTGCTCTGCGTCTTTATGTCCACACAAACGTTGGCCGTTTAGAGTCTACTATGTGGTCACTTCATCATCTTGGAGCATGATATGGACTCTGGAATATGAGCCACCCTTTAAAACAGCAGTATCAGCCTCTTAAAGGAGCGATGTTTATTATATTCACCTACGTAAAGTTAACTCAGCGTATTGAGATTTTCGTGATCAAGTTATAATTACACATGGAAATTGAGACTTTAATATTAACAAGCAATCCTTATACATGGTATGGCAAGGTGTGTGGATTGGCTATCTTGTGTGAATGGCTCAATTTTTCCACAGGATCCGGAATTACAAGATATACAGTACGATTTTACTTTTATGATTTAAATTTAAAGGAGATAAAACAATGATTTTATGTTCAATGTGCCGTTGTCTTCTAATTTCAATCTTAAGACATACATTTTACTCATTAGTAAATGATTAAATCAAGAAAATTTAAATGTTTTGTTTCATTTGTGTCTAATGATGATATCCTTGAAAATTTATGGAACGAATCGGTGCTTTTGTATGATTCCCTTTCGCTTTATTTGATGGACGAATGCGCCTAGTACTACTTCAGTTTTCTACAGTTTTCGGTAAAATTAATGGTAAAATAGCTGTCATTGACTTTTTATTTCATTGTTTTAAGTAATTGTACTGCTAAAAATGATCTGTGAAACGGTTGTAGAACTCTTTATTAATATTATATAAAGAATTGTTTGCGCAGCAATTTGTTCCAAATTGACGTATTTAGCCTACTCCCTCATGCATATAGTTTCGCACATTATGTACGTATAATTACGTGCTACCCCGTGAGGTGCTGTAGGGGTAGTGATGGGAAGTTTCGTTCCTTTTTCGGACTCGTTCCTTTCGTTCTCGTTCACTAAAAGCAACGAGTTTAAAGATTCGTTCCTTTTCAAGTTGCGCTTGGGAATTCGGGCATTAGGGTACATGTCAAGGATATGATTCAATATGATTCGTGCTATTTGCTATCGCCAATTACTCGTTACTTCAAACCATTTAAATAATATACGAAAATGACGCTTTCAAAAGGAATGCAGAGTTAATACTTACGTAACCATGGTGACCACGGCCAACAAAGTATCGCATTATGGCCTAGAATCACGCTACCTGACTTCTTTTTGGCCTGCGCCTAGCGGCCGGGGGAGCGTGCGAGGTTCTGATTTGTGCTGGTACGAGTGCTGCATGCCTGGTGTGGAATCACCCCGTGCCACATACCCTAGTGGTGACTTGCACGGTACTTCGTAGATGTAGCTGAACCTACTGAAGATGATGAAGGAAAATCTGGCTTTCCGTCACTCCAGCTAATATTTTTTTGTGAAAAGTTCCTGTTAGTGGTAAAAATGACAATGTATCATAGTGAAAGTGCAAGGAATGCGCATTTAAGAAATGTAAGAATCATACCCGTATGTTGGATGGTTTAAGAGAACTCGCTTTGCTCACTAGGGGGCTGCGCCTTTCAACTTCTTAGTCAGTGGAGGCGTGAGAGAAAGAAACATGCGAGTTTTTCACTTTGGCACCATGTTGCCAAAGAACTACGCGGGAGTACGGGTTTTTGCTACTTATCCGTAAAGTTCATGTTATGGCACATGCGCCTATCGAGTTTCAAGGTAATATCTACACTGGTGAAGGCGTGAGGGAAAGATACATTTGAAAGATTCATAAAGCCGACTTTGGCATCATGTTACCAGAGAACTACGATAAATGAAAAAAACGAATTGCAGAATGTTGTAGGCCAGAATGAGATCTAGAAAAAACCGCCCAACAGATTCGTGATCCAAATTTAAGTGTAAAAACCACAGTCGAAAATCCTGAAAATACGACTTTGGCGCCTTTTTTCCGGCAAACTATAAGTTTTGGAGAGTAAAAATAGGCATAGAGTTGTAGGCCTCGATGATATCTAGGTAAAAACAGCAAAGAGATTTGAAATACGACTTCTAGTTTAGAAGCTACATGTGGAAAAACAGAAAAATCCAAAATTGGTGCCATGTTTCCAGCGAACTATGAGTGTCAGAGAGGAAGGATTGGAATAAATGTTTAGGACTTAAAGGATATAAAAAGGCCACCCAACAGATTCGAGATCAGACTCTTAGTTTAGCAGCTAGGAGATGTGAGGGAAAGAAACATTCGAAAATATCACTTTGGCACCATGTTCCCATAGAACTGCGAGGGAATCCATGTTTTGCTAATTATCCGTAAAGATCATGTCAAGGCGCATACCCCTGCCGACTTTCAAGGTCGTACCTACACTGGTAAGGGCGTGAGAGAAAGAAACATAAGAGAGTTTCAATAATTAGCCGACTTTGGCACCATGTTCCCAGAGAACTACGAGGGATGAAAAAAAACGGATAACAGAGAATTGTAGGCCTGCATTATATCTAATAAAAAAAACCGCCCAACAGATTTGAGATCCGACTTCTAGTTTAGAATCTGCAGTTGAAAAACAGCAAGTTTCACAAAAATTCCGAATTTGGCGCCATGTTACCAGCCAACTATTGGTGTTAGAGAAAAAGTAATGGCATATAGTTGTAAACCTCGTTGACATCTAAAAAAAAACCGTCAACAAAGGCTTGGAAGGCACAGTGGAAAAATGGGTAATGGTTTACTAAATTTCGTGTTTGAGGACCTCTGGGGGGGGGGGGGGGAAATTAAGCATCACAGAATAACAAGGTTGATTAAACCTTGTAGAATATTTAATCTTCCAATATAATATGTCCTCAGATTCCAGATCCGACTTACCATTCAAAAGATATGAAGCAAGAACAGATAGTCTCGTTTTAGAAATGCCAAAAAAAGCCGCCATGTTTAATTTTATAGTCGGTTTTACGATAAATAATCTTAGTTTTTACTTATTATTGCTGAAAAGAAAGTCAAGGTGCATGCGCCTGTCATGTTTCAAGGTCGCATCCCTACCAGTAGAGGCGTGAAGGAAAGAAACATTTGACAGTTTTACCAAAATTCAACTTTGGCACCATGCTACCAGAGTACTATAAGAGATAGAAAAAAACAAAAAGCACCAAGTTGTAGGTAACGATGAGATCTAAATGCTTAGGGCAAATAGTTTTCAGATCAGAATCCTAGTTTAGGAGTTATGATAAAAAACCGCTAAAAAAACGTAAATTCTTCACTTTATGTTGTATTTGCGGACCTCCGATATATTGATTCTGTAAGCCAACGTTTATTTTATAATATTTTGCCGTTCGAAATTTTTTTTGCCGTTTTGCTATACGTCATTCCATCTTCGTCTTTCAAGTACGTGGCCTGTCATCTCTGCTAATTGGTTGAGTCCTCTCTTTCCTTTGATTATTTTTGTTCACATTGCATTCCCTTCATTCAAATTATTCCCTACGTTCCTATGAATCCTTTTCTTTATTTGATTCCTTTCGGTCCTTCGAATCCTTTCAGTTCTTCGTTCCTATGAATCCTTTCCGTAATTTGATTCCTTTCGGTCCTTTGAATCCTTTTGGTTCATTCGTTCCTTTCGGTCCTTTGGAACAAATCGGTAATTTGGAACGAGAATATTTCCACAACCGGATTCGTTCCATCAGCGGATTCGTTTCAGAGGAACGAATCGTTTGGCCCATCACTATGGCCCGTCACTATGTAGGGGCTTTGGGCAGAGGTGTTAGGAAAAGAGCCAAGAAAAGGCTAGGGAATAGGGAGAGGACGTACGTGAATTATAATGTAACGGAGTGTATTAGTGTCTCGATTTCATTACGTTGTAGTCACTGATGTTGCGTGGAAAAATGTATTTAAAAACCATATCAGTTCATAAATGCATCACTTTTATCAATTCTAGAGTTATAGAGCGTATTTGAAATAATATCATCTGTATTACCTTGAAGTTCTTCTGATTTAAATAATGACATTTTTAAGTAATCTAAGCATATCGTGTAGCTTTCAAGTACTTAGCGGTTCCCAGTCTTTCACAAGCTGTGTTCCACCAAAGAGTGTGGTTTTCCTTTGTGTTTTGCTGAACTAGTGGATTAATGCTAAGTGCTCCTAAAGTGGTCCTAAATGCTTGCAGCGTATTTCATGTGCGGCCTAAAAAGTGCGAAATAGCATCTGTCTTCTTTTCCTTCATCCGAGGACCTTCCTACTATTTCCTTGATAAATCAGTTTTCTCATTGCCGCTAATGTTTCAGATGAATTTTCAAACCTTTAAAGACATTGTGACATACATTATCGTATGTCACGTCTCAATAAAGGACTTTTATCTCTCTTTGCCTTTTTGTATAAACTTGTACTAATACCATTTATGTAAAACCATTCTACTCCACAATCGACTTATTCACATCCATTCTTCCGCATTATCTAATTTTCTCTCCTATAACCTTTACGTTCATTCTCATCTGCTTTTTCCCCAGCTATATACCCTACCACATAGGCATCCCAATTCTAGAAATTTCAATCATAGCACCCGATGGAAGAGGGAGACAATTATTCAAAGGATAATAGATCGAGGCAGTAGTGATGGTAGAGTGTAAAGGAGCATTCATGCTTTCTGAAATACCTCTCCATCGTCTTTCTATTGCTCTTCCGTACAATAAGTTTCTTGTATTCCTCCTCAAGAAGGAAATAGGCATCTAGGTACCTAGTGTGTGCTCAACGCTACGCTAAATGTCATGTCATGTTCTAATGAATCGATGTAATTACTTATGCTGGGCAGTAATGCTAGGTTTCCAGGATTGTGAGTTTAGGCTGAAAATGATGCTTTGGCATCCTTGAGCAGTTTTTTGTATTTTATTGCTGTAAAATCCATGGCAAATACTATCTTTAGTGTTTTTAAACGCTTTTCAGATGATCTTGCCCTCATTTGTTTCTCATTTTTCCCTAACCTTTTGGTGAAAAGATATTACACGCAGCTATGGAATGCGAAAATTCATTCGAGACAACATTTATTTTGCATATATCTATTTTTAATTTCGTAATTATTTATTGATTGTGGTCTTTCTTGGTTATTGAATCATTTACAATTAATCAGTTAAGTGGTTATACGGTAGTTTGAGAGCTTACCTGAGTAAGAGCTGATGTACTCCTTTTTTCTTACTATAATGTTTTTATATGATGAGGTAAGCTACACATTAGCGTATATAGATGACAATATAAAAAATATATGGAAAAAATAGTTCTACCTCTTGTCCTAATAATGACGGGTTCCTCGAATTGCGTTGGAGGATACAACAGTATTATCTACTTTAGGAATTATGAAGAAAATGTGTTATCTCCCTTAGCGAGAAACTTATAGTAGAGTCATATCATCTTCCTTCTTGGATTAAGTACGGGATGGAAGACGAGGAGGGAAAGGACCGTTTCTTATCTCTGCTCTTTTTCTTCTTTTTACGCTCTAATATTTTTCCCTTCGTTCTCTTATTAATCTCTCCGTTCCTCGCTCAGGGTTTGTCTCCCTACCATCAGCAACTCTTAATCTTCCTCCTTTCTCCCAACGCTTGCTCTTCGCTTCGTTCCACCGATGACTCCTTCCTGCCAATCAATCTATCCTAACTACTTCTCAAGGCCTTCACACCCATATATAACGTCGATAAAAAGGAAAGATTGCTTCTTGGCCTTACCATGTATATGAAATAAGTGCGATATCTGCTATGCACGTATAAAACATATAAAGAAAGGGTTATACGATGAATAATAGTATTCCATGCACCCTCCTTAAAGTCTTGCTTCCACAGTCAGTGTTTATTTTACTCAGTTTCCTATGCTTTTTTTTTGTTGTAGAAGCGGAAGGAAACGTTTTCTCAATTTTAGCGGAAAAAATAAATTGTATACATTACATTGAATGAGATAAATTTATCGCTTTGGTTTTTCCTGTTGCATACCGTTACATTTTAAACAAAAAAGTCCCATCAGTGAAGTGTTGCTCTGTAAAAAAGAGGTAAATAGTGTATATCTTAATTTATCAACGTTAATTTTAAGACAAAGCATAATCTTTTTTGAGTTCATAAATGTTTACCTTATTGAATTTATTGTTTTACCAAGCACCATGGTTCAACATTTCAGTGATGCCTCAATGCCTTTATAACAAACGTGTGGCATTCGTTTAACACAGCCTCAATTCATTGCCATGATTTTAGCTAACCCATTGCTCTTTCGTAATAGTAGATAATAAGTTAAACATTAGAGAAAAAGTGCGCTATATTCTTGCTTTGCTGGTAATACTAATATATATGAAAAAAAGGAAGAAATAATATACCGAATTGAATTCAGGAAAAAATGCGTAACTCACAGGGTTTCTAGGGAAAGGTAAAAAGAAAAGAGGTGGGATATGGACAAAAGAAAGAGAAGAAGTACAGAGAGGAAGAATGAAAAGTTGGAAATTCCCTGGAAGGAAAGAAAAGATGAAGAATGAAAGTCATGAAAACGCTATTTGAGGTCCTCCAGGTGTGGCAAAAATCGAAGAAAGAGAGGTGTAATAATGGTTTAAATCCGGATATTTAAGGAAGATACTAACTTCATCAATAATTCACTTATCTACGAGGTAATCACGTTACTCTATATTCCTTTAAAAAGGAAAAGCATAATGAAAGGTTTAAGGCTTTCCTGGCTTGTAGCGATATTGGTGGTTCTTCGGGTTTCCGATCGGCCTAACTCTGCTCCATTTCTGCCGACGTTTCGATGAACGACTCGTTCATCGAAAGGTCGGCAGTAATGGAGAGTTCGACCCGGTCGAAAACCCGAAGAACCACCAATAAGGCAAAGCATAAGTTTAAACATTAATTCTTCAATTGAATTCTTTACAGGAGTTATTCCAAGAACGACCCAGTATATCGACGGTAAACATATGCTCATGGTGAATTGCGTCACTCATTGATTCAGTTCCTTCTCTTCGATGATTAAGGTAGTCTTGGATATGCTCAATAGCTACTATTTATGTATTCTTAGAGCCACCGGCATTACAAGGTCTGATATAAAAATCTCAGGTGCATTGTAGTTGGTGCTAAAAGATGTGCGCATAATCATGACTGACACCCTGTCAATTCATACTCACAAAAATATATCTAGATGTATCTTTAGTCCTAGTCCGATCAGCTGTACAAGCAATTGTCCCTAGGTTGAATGGAATATATAATGTCAAGTCTTTAGGGTCGAAGATGAATGGGTTTCCTTACAAAAGCAAGATTAGGAATATTTCCGAGGATACATTCCATTAGGACGAGATAAAATTTCCTTGGAATCAAGATTACTCTTGACTCCTATTGTTTTATCCTCCTTGGCAGAGACGGCCAATATACCCTTTTCCTGGGCCAATATATCCTCACACCATCGACACATTCCGAACAATATATTTCGCTTAATTCGTTCCATTTCCCTGGTCCTCCTCTCCCCATCTGCTCCCTTTTGCTTATTCAACTCCACCCAATCCCTTACTCGGAGCAGTGAAGTCCGAGACCTGTGTTCCACTCGCTCCATCTACTCTGGTGGATATTTCCCCTGAAAGGATTGGCTCTCAGGCGCCTTCAATTACATTCCTCGCAGAACCATTTATTTACCCCAAAACTGAAATTGTCTCCTTTCGATTCCGATCTTCATTTCTGTAATTTTTCGGTCACCAAACGGAATGAGCGTATTTTAAGTCCCAGGGTGGTTATTTCTGTATCTTCGCCTTATGTACAATGCTGCTGCGATAATCTCATGCAAGCAAAGCTTGTCTAAGTTGTTTCACGCTGTTGATTGAGGTCAGTGTGAGGTTAAATAGTCATAATTTTGGTCGTCAAACAAGTGGGAAATATTGATAATAAATCGATAAAATGGATGGATATTTCTATGAAATATTATATATAATGTGCGTCTACAGAGTCGATTCTGTTGGGAGCGTGTCTTCTTCATACTGATGTTTGACACATGCTACCTATTTGGCTCATGGATGCAAGCATAACGTCTACTTCGAGTGACAAAAACTCTGTGTAGGATGGAATATCACGCGTATTTAATAATATTGGTTTTTAAAGTACATCCACATTTCTATCGATTGAAAACAGTTGCGAGCTCTTAAGTCCCGCTTCACAACGAGTTTAATGGCCTCGAACTTCCGGATATGTTTTAGTTGCGCATCTACGTTACTCATAACATGTGTTGCATGCGCTTATATCCTTATGAAATTCGTTACATAACTTTTTCCGAGATAAATTTTTTATTTTGCTTGTATAAGATTTATTACAAATTACTCAATTGGCATGCTGCTACATTAAACATAATTGATAGATTGAATCGATACATTTTATTCCGTTATATCCTCCACAAGTCAGTGGGAGTATATTTTCGAGCACCGGAATTTCCATTGGATTTCTTTCCCATGGCTTCTTTTTCCCATTATTGGTTTCAGGGCGTTGTTTAAGGGTCTATATCCTTGTATCTCATGTGATCATTGTTCATCATAACTCTCCAAGTTAAGGTTCTGGCCTTGCATTGTTCTCCTAGAAGCATTTTGCTCCTCAGCGGCCATGTGAGTCTGATTATCATATTTCATTTTCCATAAACATATTATGTGGATGGTCATATTTTTATTTTAGTCAATAATTTGCATGTGCTCCAATAAGCTGATAAGAACATTTCCCTAGTGCTCTGAGATTACGTTAACAGCCAGCCCATCTTCCTCACTTGAATTATCAATCTTCTAATAGGCAGTGTAATGTCGGATGATTCTTCTAATTATTCTTTTAGAAAACAGACTCCACTTTTTGTGTCCGGAAAGCCTTAGTGAAGTCAGTGAAATTGAAAATAAATCCATCTTCGGTATACTCAACCTGATTTGATTATACTGAAATAATATAGAATTTATTGCACTGAGTTAAATTAAGAAGAATGTATGGCCTTCTTAGATTTACCTTAAAGTACGTATTTAAGCAAATTATTAGGTATAATAGACAGTAAATTTATATATCTTCGAAAATATGCACTAAGACCTTACATTCATTGCTATGAAACAGGAATTCAGGCTTACACTTTTTTCACGTTATAAGTTTTCTACGTCCGTATATGTTGGTTTATAACAATCAATACCAACATCACTCTATGGAAAATATTCATTTCAATATTTATTCTGTGCTTATATGGGTTTTGAGATATCAAATAGCCGCGCTGTATCATCACTGTTTATTTATTTTTTTAGTAACGGCTGGTATAATAATATCAAAAATAATGGTGACTTTAACTAGGGCAAAATTAGGGCTAGGCTGCCATTTCTTACATTCAACCCTCACACATTAACATCCATGCGCTTAGTAGAAGAAAACCCACCCAGGTGGGGCTCGAACCCGTGATGTTCGGATTAGCAGACGGACTCTACACCACCGCCACCGACGCCAGTATATAGAGGCAATATAGAGCTGCATTTTTTCAATTGTGACATTAGCACCCAAATACTTTATTTATATTTTAACAACCCAGTTTTATCGCTCGTAGCTCGGTACCTACTAGGTTTTCAAGACACAGTTGAATAATTGGCAAGGGTGTCAAAATATTGAAGCCTTGAATAAATGCAAGCATAATTACTGTCGACCCCGTAGAAAACGATTCTAACGGTCACCTTAAGTCGTGACAAAATGTATATATGATGCTTTTAACAAAGTGTTGCACTGTTCAATTCTTTTGAAAGGGGATGGAACAGAATATTTTCAGTCGCAAATGAAAATTCTATGCTCGAATTAAAGGATGATTGCTTTTCTATGCTAAAGCCTCTTTTGCTGATTTCAAATAAAGGGAATTGTCGCTGCATTGATATTAAATTATCCACTCTGTCATTTAACGGGAAGTTTTTTTTGGTCGATTGGGTTGGTTTTTAGAGGGATTTCCCACTTCCTTCCTTTGAAAGGAAATGGTGGAATACGGTAGAATGCATATTTTCTGTTCGTTGCCATATTATTTTTAATGAGTTTATCGACCCCCCCTCGACTCTACTTTTAGCCTCGAATCTTTCACAGCCCTCTTCTTCTTCGGGGTCCTCTCCGTATGTCCCTGTTTACGGCAAAAAAAGGTCTGGCATCTGCTCCTCTTGTATTACTTCTCTTGGGGCGCCTAGTATTAAATTCGCATACTATGAGCTCTGAGGAAGTCACCCCAGGGGGTCTTCCCGCTTCTTTGTATAATTCTCGACGTACTCCATACATAACCTCCCTCTTTTCCGCCAAACCAAAAATTCCTCCCAAATATCTTTTTCATTTTCCTTTTCTCGTCGCTCGTGGTGTGGTTATAACTTAGAATTTGCCAGCTTGATATGTTTATGGATATCATGCTTCGTCGTGGACGTTCCTTATTTATCCAAACGTCAATTTTGAGTCCGGTAGGGATGATCATAGTGAAATTTGTACTTCACTCTCGCTTACTCTACTACGTTAAAGTATTCTTGGTTGCTTTAAATGTTGACGTTCTAAAGATCATTTAGACAAAGTATTAATCATATGAAAAAAAATGCGTGTTAATAAGGCATTGGAGTGAAATCGTGGGACCAGTAGGTTGTCAGACCGGCTCGATAAACAACTTAATATCGTTGCCGGCTCTCCATCTGTAATCTCTCTTATTTTATAGGAACAATATTGCCATTTCCTTTGCTATCTCAATCCATATTTTGGCTTTTTTGCTGTTTAATACTTTATGTGACGTAGCGATGTCGAGAGTAAAGGGAATACTAGATAACCTGGAATCTGTACGGGCTCTTGAACTCGTACCATGAGTGGTATGTTTCCATCCACTTTGCCCTGAATTGTGGTTCTTAATGGCCAGTATGGACATATCAATCTAATACTTGCGGCTCTCGGCTTAAACAAATGAAAATGGTACCATAGGTGATGATTCATCGCTATGATATTCTGCTTTTTTCTTTTTAAAGTGCTCATCGTCTCATGTAATTCATCCTCTGATTAATGGGATGCCTCATATTCAATGCGTATCAACGAAAGTGCCGTTAACTCTCTTATGATTTATTTTATTTCAATATGGAGTCGTATGGGAGGTAATACTTTTCGCATAATAGTAAAATTCAGTAAGCCATTTTCACAATGTGTTCACTCATGCAATAACCTTGAAAGTTAACCTTGAAAATGTAATTGCTCTTCGTAATGCTAGTACAGCAACTAAAGTCAAGGTGTATAGTAAGCTCCATGTGAAGAAGCGCATTGCCTCTCTCAACATATTCTTCAATAGCCATTGCCTGAAATTCAACCTTACACCGACTTACGTCCAGATTCGCTGTTGTTCTTCGACTTCCTCCGCGTTGAGAGCTGTCCACGCGGCGGAAAGAGTGTGGATACGGAAGGAACTTCAGAAATGGTACTCCATCCGGCAGAACCTCAGCTACTACCTGTTTGTTCTACACATCGAATTGACCAATTCCCTGCATGTGACGGAATGGATCATCATCGACGATATTGTTCGCCATTCGGGCAGCAACGTCGCATTTAAGAAACGGGAGAAGCTGCTCAACAAACTCTCCAGGCTACAGGGTGGATCTCGTTCCCTTCTTAACCACCCACCACCTTCCCAAAATACCCACATTTTTCACCCACGAGTGTTAAATCTTTCACATCATACTTTCCACGAAGGTGAAATGAAAAGTTTTAGAAAAAGGTTTAAAGTTTGCCCCCAGTTTGCCAATTCCCCCCCGAGACGTGGAACGCCTAGCAGTGGACTGCGAGGTAGCATTGCAAAAAGAGTGCATGCAAGTGAAACACAACGTTGCTAATTTTTTCTATAAGTGCAGCACACTAAAAAAGTCACCCACCTTACGCAATCCCGTATTCGACCCTTCTTTGAAAATTATATCTTCCATCCGGCGGCAAATTAAAGCGGAAGAGTTGGTGATACAGAAAGCAGACAAAGGTAACTGCTTAGTCATCATGGATAAGGCGTCATATTTCGACAAATGCTATGATTTCATCAGTTCCAATAACCTCATGAAACTCAGCAAGGACCCCACAGCCAAGTTCCAGGGTGCCATACGTGACGCCATCCGGAGTAGCCCACTACTCTTCCCTCTTCGGAGTCGCTCACTATAGGTGGACTCAAATCCTTTTCCCCCTCTCCTCTACGGTTTGCCGAAATTACACAAACAGGGGACTCCCATTAGACCGGTGGTTTCAAGCATCGGAGCCCCAGCTCACAAACTGGCCAAGAAATTGAACGACCTCCTCTTAGGATTCTCGTCTTTCGAGCCGCTACGCGCGGTGAGGAACTCCCAAGATCTTACCATAAAAATCCAAGACATCAGCGTTCCCCCGAAGGCCAGGCTGGTGTCCTTTGATATCAAGAACCTCTTCACTAGTGTGCCACCCAGTGAGGCTGTTGACGTCGCCCTCAAGCTACTAAAAGCGAAGGGTCACACGGAAGCAGCTGTGAAAGAATTCTCGGTTTTACTTAAAGTCTGTGTGGCCCAAAATTATTTGAAATTCAATAACGAGTTTTATCAACAATCTGGAGGTTTGGCTATGGGATCACCCCTTTCCCCTTTGCTTGCCGAAATGTTTTTAGATAACTTAGAGACCAAACTTTTTAATGTTGGTAACGCATTTACAGCGCGGGGTATTTATTGGTTTCGGTATGTGGACGACATTTTAATTTTATGGAACGGAACCAACAGACAACTGGATAATCTTTTTAACTTTATTATTACCTTGCATCCAGCTATTTCTTTTACTCGCGAAATGGAATGCAACAAATCAATCAATTTCTTAGATTTGACGATCACCTTAGAAGAAGGGAGGCATAAATTTTCAATATTCCATAAATCCACATACACCGACCATGTCATACCCGCAGATTCCAGACATCCTTACCCCCAAAAACTCTCTGCTTTCCACGCCCTTATCAACCGCCTCTTCATAATTCCACTGAAGGACTCGGACTTTGAAAAAGAACTCCGCACCATCAAGCAGATTACAGTCAATAAAGGCTATCCACACACACTAAAAGACAAACTGGTACGCAAAAAAAGGATAAAATTAACCGTTGCAAGCTTGTTTAACAAAATAGAACCCCCCGTTAAAAAGTGGTGCTCGATCTTATTTCGGAGAGATTTCCTCTCGAGTGGTGAAATTGATACCGAGTGACCGTTTCAAAGTGGCATTCAAAACTCCATTTAATATTAAGAACCTTGTAGTGAACTGTAAGGACCCGATTGACCCTCAGAAGAAAAGTGGCGTTTATTTAATGGAATGCAGTGATTGCGGTGGACGGGCCCTGAAAAGGGCCTCGAAGCTGAAGGAGCCTAAAACCAACTCCAGCGGAAATGAAGACAAGAAAGCATGGGCTATCATCCCTTACATCGCAGGAACCACAGAAAGGATTGCCAGAGCACTGAAGAAGAACGGCGTCACCACAATGTTCAACTGTGCCAAAAAAATCGGTGACATACTACCCTCGGCCAAGGACAGAATCCACCATAACCTACACGAAGGAGTCTACCAGGTGCCTTGTTCCTGCGGGAAATCGTATATCGGCGAGACATGCCGTTCACTGAAGGTACGGATACAGGAGCACCGAAGAGCCACGAAAAATCGACAATTTCAGCTGTCTGCCATATCTGAGCACGCCTGGACCCCGGGACACGACATAAAATTTGACGAAGCCAAGGTGATAGTGAGAGAGGGCAGATATTATCCTAGACTAATTAGAGAATCTATTGAGATAGCCCGGACTGACAATTTTAACCGAGACGAGGGATACCACCTGGATTACACTTGGAGGAGAGTTATGAAACGAGCCAATGAGAGAGCAGCAGCAAGAATTGGCGGGAAAGAAACGCTATATAATAAGGACCAAAATTGTGAACCGGCATCTTCGACCTGAAGACGCTGGCAGTAGTGCCAGCGAAACTGTTGTCACCAACACAGCAAACTACGCGGTAGAACCCGGAAATATGAAGAAGCTCATCGTAAACCACCGCGAAAACCTTCGTTCTTACGAGTTATATAAACCTTCAGTATATTTTATCTAGTAGTGTTTTACAGAGCTCTATTTGCCCATTTACGGTTGTCATTACTTTGGATCCTATGCGTAAGAATATTTGCAAGAAAGCGCATTCCCGATAAACTCCTTGTGAAATAGTCACTTTAATAATTTAAGATCTCCGCATTAAATAAAATTTTATATTGCACCAGATGGCTGAATACTAGAGGAATATAAATACGAAATAGTATTCCGGGAGTTATCCTGCATCGAAATATCGTTTCTTAAGATGAAAATGAGAAGAAAATAATTCGCTTTGGGGTATTCCTTTGGTGTGTGTTGAAAAAATACTGCAGCGTCATGAGTCTATATTCCTTTATTTTTCATCTACATTGTCTCAAATTCCAAAGACGCCCTCGGGGACGATAGAGTGTACTGCAAAGCTGCTCATTTAAATCACATAGAGGGCGAAGGAGTAGTTGGAATGGACGATCTTACCCTCCTCCTTATTTGATAGTAAAAGGGGCTATCAACCCTCGGTCGTGTATAGTGTTTTTTTTAATGCAAGAACCAAGTCCCGGTCTGTTTATATAACTATCTCTCGGATTTAAATATTGGGCGAGGGGCCTTCCACATTACCCTGTCTCTTGACTGAGTAGTCGTTTTGAAACTAAAAGCCGTGCATCCCCCGTCTTGTTGTTGGAAATTTTCAGGAATTTGGCGTAGAACAATGAAATTTCAAATTTACTCACCACTATTCTTCATGACTTTCACTCATTTAAATAAGCTTAACTATCTGCCTCTCAATTGTCTAAAGATCCTCAGATATCCTCTTCGAACGAATAAAAATATCTATCCATATCTTAGCGCTATAATGTTTATCTTTGCTCGTTTAATAAAATATGCATGTATATATGATGAATGCCTCCATCGTGTAATTTTCTAATTGAAAACGAGGCAATGTAATACTTTATATTAAATGTAACTATGAATATATCCATCGACTGCTGTTTGCAAATGGAGAATTAAACTATTCTTTTTAACGTCACTTTCTTTCACTAATATGCTGATATTTAAAAATATTTTTTATCAACCATGAATTGAATCCTAGTATATCAAATAAGTGAAGCAATACTATAAAAAAGTGCTGGACTTTGGGCGGGATTATTTTTGTTCATAACGCGTGCGCTCGCGTAATCGTTATTTTCCAATTGCGCTCATGAGAGAATACACGTGTTTGTTATACTTTGAACTAAGTCAAGTGCTTTCAGTTATTAGTTTTAATTTATGAAGTGCGTTCTTGGGACGGTAGCTGTGAATATTGCTCTTACAGATTGGTTTGCGTTATGAATAATGATTACGACAACGAAGAAGAAGAAACAATGATCCTACTCTTGCTTCTATATTGTTTCCAACAATATTAAATGTATATCAATGACAAAAATTTAAATAATTCGAAAAAACTGGATTCTGGGCGGTGTAGAAGCCGGACTTTGAAAGTAGATGTGCTACCTTTTTAGTTTTACCGTCTCCTCAATCTGCCATCGTTAGCATTCTTAATTTCATGTAGGTTCTTATGCTAGAAATTATCGATCAGTAAACACTGTTATTTTATATGTTTTATTGTTGTGGAAATTTAATCTACCGCATTAATTTATTGTCATCGCATCGCACATCACTTATATAGATCGAGAAAGTTTTGCACAGTTAGCTAGATGGAAATGAACAGAAAGCTCTGATAAAATAATAAACAGAGGGGATGGAAACATTTAGAAAATAGGATCATACAGAAAATTTCAGTCGATTCTATTGGAAAACACACGTCCAAGAAAAGTGTTTACAGGACCGTATTCTCAAGCCAGTTCTAAAAAAAGAGCATTGCCGCTGAGTTCACCTTCATTTGCGTCCTAGGAAAATATTTCGGCGTTGATTGTGAAATACCGAGATACATTTTACGCCTCTATTCAAAATCAATGTTTCGAGGTTATGTAAATTACTAATTAAGTTTAATACTAGTAGTCCATGTAGTAATGATATTTCTTTAGACAGTTGTATTTTTAGGTAAATGGTAAATAACTTCACGCCTTTAAAGATGAGTCGTTAAAATGATTTAATGAGAAACAATAATGTGTGTTCAGTCTGTGATGCCCAAAATGCCAAATAACAAACAACTCTCGCTTGTGATTTAAATTATTTTATAAATGAATATGGTTACAGTTATTTTAGGAATGTGGTTATTGCTTACAAATTGTGGTAATGTTTGATGAGTACGAGTATGTATCGTATGTATTGTATTTTACACAGCCACTGTTGTGACTGCATTGTTAGAATAATTTTTGGGTATTCATTCATCATTACTGAGAATAGTCATGAAATAAACTTAAGTTTCCTATCAGTGTACCATTTATGTTAATGTACTCTTAAATGTTTGTGTAAGTCTTCACGTTAATCATTGCTGGGCTAATCGATTCGAGGCTAGTGGATACGAGTGAGTGAACCAAAATTTACCAACTTACTCTGAATTGATTTTAAATTGGCCGCCTTAGCTAGGAGAAGCGACTTATGGATATTTGAAGGAGAAAAGTCCTTCGCTTGGTTCTAAAACCTGGATGCTGACCGATGGATTATTAAATCGAATTATGAAATAGTTTACATTGTTCCCATGGTAGTTGTTACCTTCCTCCTTCGGCCGGCTCCGTCTGATATAGAACCCTTCCACAATCAACCCTTTTACGGTCCATCGGGTCATCATCCCGCACCAACTACTTTCCTTCCACTTCGTCGCGTTGCCCATTTCCAAACAAACAGCTTCCCAATCTATCTCTTTCTCCATCTAAGATTAAAGCTGGTATCAGGAGAGAGTCAAAAACCATGTGGCATCAGACAGACTCTGTTATATTTTGAACAAACTCTACAGGCATGACCATGCTTTTCACCAGACCTAAGCGCACATAACAATATGCCAACTCCCAAAGAGACTGTGTGAATCTTAAGGTCGCGCATGCTTGTGTCTTCTACTCTACCGTGTAAAATATTATCCCTATGTATATGTATTATCCCTATGTATATCCCTATGTTCGCGGATAGGTTTACCTATCCGCGAACTTTTCATTAGTGGCTAAAATTATTTTTTTTCTCATCGGTTAAGGTTATGTTATTCTTTTTATCCGTTAAAACTTGATGTTGTGAAGATTTTTGGCAGATTACTGCATGAGGCAGATATCGGAAAAAGTTGAACTTTGTGGATTTGTTCACTAAAGCAGTGGACCTTTTACTTATCCGTATTCCCTGTATTCGTCCATCTTTCTGAGTAAAGAGAAAAAAATCGTAAACATCATTGATCAATGTGCACCAAATGTGCAATATATCAGATTATAAAATGGTACAATAGTCTGCAGGACAACTCTCTCTGGATACACATTAGAATGAGCTCTTAATGTTGCGAGGTAGGCAGACAATAAGGACAATTCTGACGTAGGCTTCCGTGGGGCTTGAAAATGCTGCATAGCAGGCTTTGAGGGACAAATAGAAATTGTGAATATCGCTATGCCCGCTTGATATTCGCTTCACAAACCCTGCTCCAATCGTGGAAAACCATTTATTCAATTGTTCTCACGGCTCCGATCAGTCAGAAAGCTTATTAACACGGTTTTTCATCTTGACGTCATTCAGTCATTTCTTTTTTCCTTCCATTTTGGAATTTTGCGAAGGTAAAGTTGAGAAAGAACTTTGAGAAGAGCAAACCGCCTTACTGTTTACGGAGCGCGTGAATCCTCTCCTTTTTCTTTTGCACGCACTACCACTCTATATTCCTCCCATTTTTATTCGTATTTTATTATTCTCACCTCGTGCGTCCACCCCAAACTTTGCAGGCATGCGGGCATTCTATACAAAATCTGAATTTGCACACCTCCCCTTTGGAAATCTGTTTGGACCTTGTTCCGATGCGGTTGGTAAAAGAATGGTTATTACCTACTGCCGAAATGTCGTTATCCTTAATCTTTTTGTTATTTATAATTCCGTAGTTTTATTGATTTTTTCGAATTGTGTCAGATCATTTTAACCTGAATACGCCTTAAAAATCAATATCATAATGGGGTTCCAGGATGATACCGGAAAGGTAAAGTTTTCAGGGTTAGCCATTATGACGCTATGACTTCGTGAATAGTGGTATGATTTAAATGTATGTGGTCTTATTTCTTCCGGTATTAGGCTCGGATTCGAATTTAATGGTCATTCAAGTATTATGTTAAACTGTTTGTGGGGAAGAATTGTGGGACCATCATACGAATTACTTTATCTATATCAGTTGAGTAAAGTTGATAAACTTACACGACACTTTCTGTTGAAAAAGTGATAACAAGGTATCAATCTTCAAGTACCTAATGGTTTCTATGAGGTCGTGTAAACCTCAGTTCTTAATCCACTACCATTGTCTGTATAGTCTCTCCAATCAGAGCTTAAGCTGAAGGTGAATGGAGTCCTCGCTTTGGATGAACTAACCACCCTTTCAGGATCTTGTGTACTCGTCATTGTTACCCATGGCCCAATGCTCTCTTGCTTGTAAATAAGACCACTCTCTCGCAGTTCGCCTTGCATATACCCACCAAAAACCCTCTTTATCTTTCCTCTACTCACTGCCATTATGCAGATGCTGCAATCCATTTTTTTCTGTTTGGGGTCATAAACCTTACATATCTAAAGTATAAGACTAATTATCAATGTCAAGTGCGCGAACTCTCGTTAATTGAGACCTTGAGAGACCAAACGCTTTTTTTCTTGACTAAAATCAAGTTCAGAAAAGTTTCAAAGGAAAATGCGCAACATATACCTCCAAGATGTTTCACTTTTATAAGGAATATTGTGCCGTATTTGCGCTGAGAATGTGAAAAAGTATTACAGATTTGACTTTGAATGCGTGCATTGTCTGCTTGTTTCCTTGAAGATACGTGACAGCTGAGTTTATTATTTCACGTAGTGGATGCTTGTCAAATTAAAATAGCTATATCAGGGTTGTCCAACTGGTGGCCCGCGGTGACATTTATTGTTGCCTGCGAAAGGTTATTAAACAAAAATTCAGAAATTATTTTTATACCATACGTTGTTTATTATTGTTACTTTAAAAATAATAATTTATTACTTTATGGCCCGCAACCATATTAAAGGTTAAGCTGTGGCCCTTGAGGCCTTGCAAGTTGGACAACCTTGAGCTATATTAAATTGTCTCAGTAAGTTGTCTTCGCGAATAATGCTTTAAGAATTCTATATTCCCTGAAAGAAACCATGGATTCGTTTTTTGTGCAAAAGCATTTATCATAGATTTTCGCTATAACTAGACGGAAAAAAATATTTAAAAATGCAAAGTTTATATCTTGCATTACGTACATGGAATTGACCTTATGAATGGAAAACACTTGAATCAAAAACATATCTCAGTAACCTTATCAAAAGCTATTAGCAGTTTTTTGTTGATTTTTTATGTTTAGAGACACTAATACATCTCTCTCATGACCTTCAATTCCACAAAGAGAGTAGAATATTGGTGCAGTTTGTAATGAAATCTACAACTTTGTTGGAGTAATGTAAGATTTTTTATGTTTTAACACATAACATGTAACAAAGAGTTTCCATGGGGCATTCTTAAACAGACTTTGAAATCCATGACTTGAACAAATGTCCAACGTCAAGTTTTCTATGATGAAGATATTCAACCCCAAATGAGTTTCGAAATAATATTGGGAATTGGCTTTTTACCATGAACCTTTCCTTTACACCCTATTCTACCTTTTCACGTGTCTATTCTCACGCTTCTCTTTAAAAAACTTTGTCTATTCTCACATTTGTAAAAGAAGTTCTTTTGATAACGATAAATATTCCTCCATATGCCATTTTACCATTTATGCACCCACAGGCATACTTCGCTTTAATTTTCTCTCTCATCATTGCAATTCTGGTTCATGGATAGGAATAATAACAAATTTCATGCCCATTCTTATTCTAATCTAAGAAAAATGACAAAAATTATTCGAGAGAACGGTCTGCGAGTGGGGAAGCTTTTAGGATTCTCGCAGCAGATTTCGATACTTCCTGATTGGTCCTTTCTTAAAAATTAATTCCCATGAAGAAAATTTTCTATTCGGAAATTTTGTAATTGGAAATACATTTTGAATCCTACGTCATAGCTTCATTGAATCGTCTATATTCATTCCTCGCTCTATTGTAATAACTATATGGTTATAAAAAAGACTTTAATTTATTATCAATGCTAATACAAAGCGTCCAGAATTTACTTAATGAACAGGTCCATTAAAAGCTCAAGTTCATTTTTAATTATATCAGAAAACATTCAAAAGGTAACTGTGCATTTACAAGAAAGGCTAATGGGAAAATTTGAAAAAAACAGGCATTGGTAGGTAGAAAAATGTCTTTAACGTGCTCGAAAATAAATTTAAATCAGTGTCCTTCCATGTTTGAAATCATACAAAATATATAGTTTTCAAGAACATACGCACGTTTTTACAGATTTTGAGCCAAAGAAACGCTGGACCTATTCTGTTTCAAATTACGTGACCTTTATGAGAGGGCGTTTAAGAATCACACGACTGGTGAAAAATAATCTTGTACTACTGTCTTGGCGGATAAAAATAGATAGGTTGACGATGGAGAAGGCAGAGAAAGTGAAGAGTGACACAAAGAGGAGAATAAGGGCAAGTAGAAGTTAATTGTATTTATGTTAATATATCTATTATTCAACTCCATTCAAATTCCCGCAAAAAATAATACTTAGATATTTTAAAGAAAAGACAAATAATGTTGTTGAGTGTATGACAACAACTCATCAAAATTTCTCTCAAAGTCTCTACCTTCAAATGAAGAGGTGGAAGGTTTTCTAAGCTCACCTGGTTTGTTTTATGTTCAAAATAACGCATAAGTTTTAATGTGTCTAGTTTTGTTGTAATTTGGCATTATACTTTCGTGCATCTCATCCTCCCTAATGTGGGAACTACGGTCATTCGGAATCCTGGCTCGGTCTTTCGATAAAACCCTCGAAGGCGTTAACAGATCGTGGGGAAATTATTTTTGTGTCCAATGATCGCTGAGATATATTATAAGAAGAATTTAGTTGATAAAGTTGTAAATGTATTTTAATTATTTCATATAATGAAATTGCTTCATATTTAAGATGCTATTTACGTGAAAGTGTATCTTTTTATTTTCCATGATTAATCGCAATGTTATCTATTTATAACAGTATTTTCACTACGGCTCGTGAATACACAAATTAACCTTATTGAAAAAACTTATATAATGAACAAAATACGATGCCTTATCGCAGAAGCGATGATAATAAGGGAAATAATTAAAATTGATATAGTAATATTATTGGCCGAAAAATATAGCATTCTTTTCCTTAGAATTGACTTCGCTAGTTAATTGTTTTTCTCGTGTATGTGCCTTCATTTCCACAACATAACAGGTTCCGTCCTACAGACCAGATTTTTATTCTCTTATTTGATTCACTGTTAAGCCATGTTCATATATCCACTGTCGTTCCTTCCTCATGTAGTTGAGACCCGCAAAGAAATTCATTGCTTCTACACTAGACTCGCCTTCGTTTGCGAATTATCCGTCGGAATTTCGACAATTCCGTTGGCGCCAGCTTTAAAGATTAACGGAAGAGCCGGAGAGATAAAGGAAAGGAACCAGAAAATTGGGAAAATTTTCGTTCTCCTCTTACGATTTCCACCGAAGAGTGGTCTGTGGCAATGGGATGGTCAATGTCTTTTCGAGAAAGGAAATCCAGGTTAACGACGAAAAGTTTAAGTTCTCGAGTTGAGAACTTGTATTGGAAAGGAAAAATAGGCGTTCAAAAGAAATGTTTTTCTAGTATCCTTTCTGTAATTCATTTGAATTGAATTACCATTTCATTGGATGTAACTCCTATATATATCATGTTGTTGAAGGTTAAGTTCTGCATGGTGGCATTTAAAATTATAAATGGTTTCTTTTAATTCATCTATCTTAATTTTGAAACATTTTCATATCATTGCATATAAATTACGTCTTTTAAAACCAGTCTTGATTCTATCGTTAGTAGTTTACCTTTTTTTCCTATACATTCTCTCATTTTCACTTATTACCTGTTTTAAGTCTAAATTTCCTACCCTTGACACTATAAATTAATGATTTAAGATTTATCAGAAAAAATCATTATATTAGAATTTAAAGAAAAAGCACTTTTTTTAGCATATCTATCACTGAATTTGTGTTAAAGGCCTTCAGAACTCTAAAATGCTATGTAATTGTACAATTTACAATCATATACTAATGTGATTTTTCTTCTAATATGCATAGTCTTTTATGACGCACAAAGTTATTAAATAAACAAAATATAAAATTAAAAAATATTATTGGTAAAAATATAAATTTAGACGTGAAATGTAGGTTCTAAATTGTTTTCCCTCAAAAGATAGGTTGTTTTTCCCAAATAAGCATTTCACTGGAGTGACGGTACCGTGCACACCGCAAGGTTCAGCTAAACTATAACTATGCTAAAATGGAATATACCTAATAGGCATAGCCTATTTGGAAGAGCTCATCTTTCTTCTCAATGTGTTTATTTCATTGGTTGTGTGTATATCATTTATCTTCAATTATTATAATTTTTTCTTCAAGCCCTTAAATAAGTTAATATAAAATAAACGTCGATTGATATTCTTAATTTCATTTTCGATGCATATAATGTCTGCAGAGGAAAGTAATTGTAACTTTATATATCAATTTTTTCTGCCGTGTATCAGCATTCAATACTCTTTGGTGACGGAGGGCATGGACATCCACCTTCTATTCAGAAATAAGCGGTGTGTCATAAACCGTTTCACGCAGTACTGCATCATCGGCGGTTATTTTTAAGAATGACGGACTTATGCTTTGACGTTAGGAGTCAGTTATTCCAATTATTTTAAGATTAGGTTCCTTTTGACCCTCACCAGATTGCTCAAAAGTGGTTGCTTAGGCATAAATTAGTGTCTCGTATATGCAGTTACATTCATAGTCCTTCAAATAAGTTATTTTTTATCCATTTAGTGTAACGTTGAGTAGGTCTCGATGAAAATATATGGCATGAATTCCGTATTGTAGAGTGAATATTGTAGGTAACCGGTAAAGCATACTTTATTCTACCTCAGTGACGCATAATCCATCATTACGAATACCAATTGTAATTCCGCAGCATCAAATTGAAGATTTCCTAGCACCCTGCCACTACTGTACTTCCCACATGAATGCTCTCGTATAAAGTATTTTTCCACATTCACGTACCTATCCTTTTTCTGTAGTTTAGTACGTATTCTGAGGATGTAATGGACACTCAATGTTCTCGAGGCGTTGAGTGTGTCTGTGCTAAAACGTTGCCTATATGGTTACCGTCGACCCATATGGTTCTAGCTAATTTGGAGAGAACTGTGTAATTCTGGAAAAGACTGAGGAAACACTCAGGTCGAAGAGAGGATGAGGTGGAATGATATGGGATAGAGTATGGTGGAGAAAACATTTTAGTTGGTCGGGTCTTCTACACTCGCTAAGTCATTGATTCCCGAGGATAAAAACGCATCCATTCCCCTGTGAAAAAGCTCCTCGCCTCTCATAATTTACTGTGCCTGAAGCTGAATTAGGCCCATATGTGGGATTAAGATCCCTGCGAGATAACATTAGAACTCTTACCCTGAGCCCTTGGTTTTTCAGGGTGCCAGAGGCAAAATGACCCTAAAGAGACACTCTTGGACGCTAGCACTAACGCCCGGTTAAAGCTTCCCCGGAAATATTATGTGAAGTTAATGGACAACCGCTATTAACAAGTGATGACGTTCACTGTGGAAAAAGCGTCGTAGCCTAATATTTCCTTCAATTATGTATTTTGAGTAAGAAGTAATTTTTTATCTTTCCATCCGAGAATGTATGTACAAGTTATTGTCAAGTCATCTCTTTATTCCGTACAATTGAAGTTTGGTTCTAGTATTGTTCTTAAATACATTCTTATATAACCAATTACTTTTTCGAAGTTTTAATGTTTTCACTTTGAAATCCTTGTCTTGCTCGCGAAGCAATATAATAAGTGTTTTTTCTTAAAATTAACTCAAGTATAAAAAATAACCTCGTTTCATTTTCCTATAAATGTCATCTTAAAAGATTGTTTGGTTATTGTTCTTCCATATTTTCGTTTGCTTATTGTTTGTCTAACGTGTTCGTAATTCTTGATTATTTACGATGCTTCCTTTAGATTATCCACTTGAAAACCATGCGGGAGGACGCACACATATTTTTGAGACGTTTCCGGGCACATACATATCATTAATTAATTCAAAAAAAGTGATTTTTACTGCAGACTTATTTAAGCTATCTATCCTGAAGGGTCGATAATACCTCTATGGTTTAATCATTTCCGATGGTTCCATGAGAACTTTAAAGGTATTAGGAAAAAACGCATAATTTCTGGATAATGCAGATCAAATTTTCTTGTGTTTCCCTCCGGGTCAGGAAAATAATTGTTGCCAACGTATCAATGGCTGTCTTTGCTATCGTATTCAAGGCTGATGTTGGCAGCAACCGCCTTTCGTACCCGGTGGGAAACTCGAGACAATTTCATTAGCTTTGTTCGCCGGTAAAATACGAAAAATCTTTCATTTACTGGATGATGTTTAACATTTTTAGAAAATGTTTAAGTTTCTTCCTCTTACACATATTCAAATAATTAGATTAAAATTGATATTTTTGTATCAAATGCAGAGTTTAACTTGAAGATCGGTTTGATAATTTAAAATTCTAGAAGTCAATGCCGTAGAGAAAGAATATTTTTCAGCAAGGCGTGCAAATAATAGCCAACGACTCGACGCATTTTGTTTCTCTCTCTTCTATGGTGCTTTTCAGCGAAGATTTCGATGCCAAATCGTCAAACTCAGGCTGCCAAAATTTCATGGGTGTCTGAAGATAGAACACATGCATAGAAGATCTGAAGAGGAAAGGAAACCCATAATTTCCAGTCTATTGAGGCGTCGCGTCGGCCGAAGTGTGTCACCGTGAACTCAAAAGCGGTTCGGTTCACAGAGCTCCCGACGCGCCTGGGTGCTAGAGTTGGCGTAACTTATTTCGGGATGTGAATTGGTGGGGAGCCCAAGAAATAATGGGTAGGAAATGGAAGTTGAAGTGGTCTGTAGAGAGAATGGAATCACTTTGAAAGGGTGGAGCGATTCTTTTTAAACGGCAGATTTTTTAATTTTTGTAAACCTGTTAAAATAAATGGAGGAACAATTCGCCATACCGAATTGTTGCACAAGAAGCGCCAATTATTTCAGGTGATGTGGCATACCACCCAACTTTATTTTGTGAAAAAGAGCGCGAGGGCTATCACTACCCGCGAGAACTGAGAGGGAGGTCCTCCCCGGAACGGGATGCGAAAATAGGGAGAATGAAGTGGAATTTACTGGCAAAACCCCTTGTGGTGAAAAGGGTTCAGTTTTTAAAGGGCTCATAAGCGGGCTTGTCACTAAACTTTAGGATTTTCAGTTTTTGAAGACTGTAGCGCTATCGGGAGAAGGAGCAGATTTTCTCGCCGATAACACTCTTGAAAACACAAACTCTTTCCAAGCTCGGGTGAGAAAAATGAGGAAAACGAACGAAACACAAGTATTATCAATCATAAACTTAACTTATCAATATATTTTACAAATCACAAAATAGAACCAAACCAATTACAATAATTTACCCATAGGTCGAGTGCCAGGCGACCGTAATGAAAGTTACCAGTCGGAAAATAGTTTAAGTTTAACAAGTACGAGAGGTTGAACTTCTCTCTTAAGTACAAAAGTGACTTAGTCAGCAGGCTCACACAACGGTGTTACCCGGTCGGCGTCTCGGAAGCAATAGAGAGCGAGCTTGGACACGAGTCAGCTGAGGAGGGGGTCTGTCGACAAGGACGAAGGTGGAATGGGTAAGGTCAGGAGGTTGGCGATTGGTAGCCATGGAGGGGAGGAAATAATGGGATGGGTGATAGATAGGGTGGCAGTTTTTAATTGGAGCGCCAGGAACTGTTTTCTGGCGTCGGCCGCAGAATACAGGATCACAGCCTTTGAGCCTTGGTCAGGATGACCGCATTTTTGGTATCCTTCCTCACTTTACTGGCTATAAAAGCGGGGCAGGACCTGGTGAGGGAATGGTGCGGCGAATGGTGCGGCGAATGGTGCGGCGAATGGTGCGGCGAATGGTGCGGCGAAAGGTGTGGCAGAAGTCGTGGCAGAAGTCGCTGGCAGTAGTCGCTGCATTTTGTAGTCGTAGGCATTTTGGCCGTCGTTGGCGCACATGTCGTTAGCGCGCATGTCGTTCGGGCAAGTCCTTCGGCTAAGTCCGGAGGATAAACAGTCCGCAGAGGAGAAACTGTCCAAAGAGGAGAATTGCCCAAAAAACGGGGGGGAAAATGCCACATCCACTGGGGGAAATCAGGCACAGAATTGACTCCCGGATGAGGAATGATGATTGAATCAATGACACCTTTTTTCTTGCTAGAGGGACACTTTCACTGAATTCACAATGCCAGTTTATGGCTTAAGAGGCAATTTACTGAACAATATTGCCAAGATACTGAGCACACACACCCACAGACAAGAACCTCCTCTCCTTTCTGGACCACAAAGGTGGAACAGCTGATCATTCAGTGTAGAAGGATAATCACTAATAAACATGTTAAAGTTAATAACCCAGTTTAGTAACATTTCAGATTCATACAATCTTTCAGTATGACACTGGTTCACACAGCCATAGCCAACCATAGAGGGAGAGACACTCCTCGAAAGTTGCCAAGTGCAGGAAACATGAGAGCAGTATACCACAGCTGTGATTCCAGGCGACAGGTGAAGATTGCAGATAAACACATTAAACAATAGATTTTAAGTATTCAACAGCCTTCAAACAAATGATGAAAGTATATTCTGACTGTCACAAACATGGACCAGTAGAATGATATGATAGCATCTTTGATATCAATTATCATAAATAATTTGGATGTCCAGCTGGCAACATCCAACATATGAGAAATAAATCTAAGTAACAAAAAAACCAACACCCAGTAGACGAAACATCTGACTCGTCAGGTGTAATGAATTAACTAGAAAGAGAATATTGCATAAGACAAAGCAAATATTCTTGAAGGCAGGATTATACAATTGTTCAATGAAAGTAGACTTGTATTCATTGAAAGTAATAGTATGCAATTGTGTGACATCAGTTAAATATACTTTAGAAAATTATAATAATCATACATATATACCAATATTATTTTATATTCAAAGTTCACCCTAGTATTAATAATATCAATGATCATTTAAGTATAACAATATCTTTTAGTACTTCAAGTTCACCCTAGTATTAACAATATTAATGATAATTCAAGTATAACAATAATTCTGTATTCCAAGTTCACCCTAGTATTAATAATATTAATGATTAATTCAAAATTTGTGAGTGGATCCCCCATATTCATGAACCTTAAAAACTAATTACATGGTTTTATGCAACCACTTGGGTTGCACTGTTAAGCATAAACACAGTCATTGAAGAAGTTGGGTTGATAGAATGACTCAGAATGAGAGGTCAATCAATTTCATGGACCTTAAAACTAATTAAATTTTTTCGCACAACCAATTGGGTTGTACTGTTAAGCATTGATAACTCAATGAAGGAATTTGGGTTGATAGAAATGACTCAGGATAAGATTGGAGTCATTTTAATGACAAATTAGATTGATATCTCTCCAATGTCACTACCCATATGTAAGAAACTGTTTTCCATGAAAAAACAGCAAAAAATGGAAAATTAATTTGGGTAAGATGAGAGATTCAATCAGTTCTCGGGCCAGGTTAAGTCAAACGTGTTAGAAAAAGCTAATAAATAGAAAAATAATTTAGTGGCCACCGTCATGGATTATTCAATTCAAAATTTGTTGGGGGTTGGAACCCCAGACCAGCTAAGCATGATACTAGAGCTGGGTGCTGTTTGCGACAATCATTATAATTGCCGGGCGATGGGATCGCACCCCCTACGCCAGATACATGACCTAACAACCCAATATTCAACATACATAACCTGACTACAGAAATTAGATAGCCAGGTAGAGACAGAAAATGATAATGTTTGCAATTACACAGTTAATCACCATAAAGAAAGCACTAATCACCCCTGGAGGACAATGGTATAATCACTGTCGATGTCACACACATGAATCTTAACAGCCATTGACCCTCCGCAACTTATCTGGAAGCGAGTCACCTTGGGAATGTTCCTGGCTGTTCTCCCCACATCCCATTCCAATCAGACCATTCGTCCTCCAACTGATTTCACAATTTGCACACTTTGAGAGGAAGACAACATTAAGTATGGTGATCACTGTGTTCACATTATTAAGTATTTGTATAATAATATATTAATAGAATAGTACATATTGATCAACTAAAAGGCAGCAAATAACACTGTGTTTAAATAGAATCATAGTATTTCATTGAGTTAATTTGAAAAATGCAATAGTCACACCATATTGAGCTAGTGAGAATTCACAGAGTCACCATGATAAATTTTCAACTGAGAGACATGACATATTTTTTCTTTATCATGTGATAGCTCAAGAACAACTGTTACAGGAGACACAAATTTTTTAATAATGAAAGGACCTTCCCAAAGAGGCATTAGCTTGGCTGTTCTCTTGTCTGCCTTTGAGCTAATAGGATGATTTTTACAAAGAACTAAATCTCCAGGGGCAAAATTTACTGGAGAGTGGAGTTTGTTAAAAGCCTCCCCCTTGCCTTTTTGAGATTGGCGACCACTTGTTGCAAGTAGGCTTTCCTCTGATCATCCTTAATTTTATCCTCGAACAGCTCAATAGGAATTGACCACTGATTTGTAAGAGGATGTGGCAGTTGTCTACCAAACATTATTTTGGCAGGAGATTGGCCAGTGCTACCATGTATAGCAGTATTGAAAGCAAAGTTTAGATCATAGAGGAAAAGGTCCCATGTAGAGTGAACATTGTTACATAAAATGGTCAAGGCAGATTTTAAATTTCGATGAAGTCTTTCGACTTGGTTAGCACAAGGGTAATATGGAGATGTGAAAACTTGTTTTATACCAAGTTGTAAACACATCTCCCTAAGCAGGTGTGACTTAAAAACTGAAGCATTATCAGAGACCAGATATTTTGGAAAACCAAACTTTGAGAAAACTCTTTGAGTGAGAACAGACACAACAGCACCAGCTGTAGCCTTTCGTACAGGCTCCAATATACAAAATTTAGAGAACCCATCAATCAGTGTTAAAATATACTGATTACTACCCTTTGTGGATGGGAACGGGCCGACAAAATCGATATAAATTCTTTCCCAGACATCAGAAGGGATGTTAGAAGATAACATGCCAGGCGAAGAACAATTTCTAGGTTTACATGTCTGACATAAGTGGCAATTTCTGACCATGTCAAAAATTTCTCTTTTCATATCCTTCCACCAATATTCCCTGCTAATTTTCTCATAAGTTTTGGACATTCCCAGGTGAGCGCCAAAACTAGAGTAATGAAAATATTGGAATATCATTGGTCGAAGCACGACAGGTAAAACAACCTTCCCTCTAAGAGTTTTTGAATTGCCAAAACATAGCAGCTGGTTCTTAACAAAATAATTTGCACAAGACAAGGGATCTTTCTGCAATTTCTGGAGAACCTCCCTCAGAGTAGGATCTGACCTTTGATGGTCTCTAATATTAACAAATGATAAAGGAACATTATTCAATACACAAGCCATTGGTGGAAATAGATCATCGCCAACTTTAGATGAATCAATATCACTAGCAACATTATCACTAGACACAGGAACGACACGAGAAAGGCAATCAGCTACATTATTGGCAGTTCCCCGTACATGATGGATGGTGAACTTATAAGAAGAGAGTTTAAGAACCATTCTACCCAACTTTCCCAGCTGTTTGGGATGTGAAAATAACCAAGACAATGCTCCATTATCAGTATACAAATGAAAAGGTTTTACTTGAAGGTACACATTGAATTTCTCGACACCCCAGCATATAGCCATACATTCCAACTCGTAAGTCGAAAACTTTCTTTCATGATCCAATAATGCTTTACTAGCGAATGCCACAGGTATGAAATCACCGTTTACTTTATGGTTTAACACTGCAGCTAATGCGAGGCTACTAGCGTCAACAAATAAGTGAAATTCATCCTCGAAACGAGGGAAAGACAGCACCGGGGGCTTAATCAAAGCTTGCTTTAACTGAATAAAAGCTTCATTCTCTGCCGTTGACCAGTGAAAGGGAACATTCTTACGTTTAAGGCGATTTAAAGGAATAGAAATTTCAGAATACCTTGGAATGAACTTGGAATAGAAACCACATAACCCCAGAAATCTCGCTACTTCCTTCAAACTCTTTGGAGCAGGGAAATTTTCGATTGGCTTAACTCTATCAGGATCAACTTGAAGTTTTCCATGGGATATCAAGTGGCCCAGGAAGGTGAGAGACGTAGTGCCAAGTTTAACCTTCTCCTCACATACAGTAAGTCCAGCCAAACGAAGTCTCTTAAGGACAGCATCGACGTGATTAATATGATCCCTGGAATTTTTTGAATAGATACACAAATCATCGATATAAGGATACACACAAGAATACTTTAGATCTCCCAGTACCTCGTTAATTAAGCGAGTGAATACTTGGGGAGAATTGGCAAACCCGAATGGCAAACGAGTATATTGATATATCCCGAACGGTGTGACAAAAGCAGTATATTTCTTCGAATTTTCAGACAAAGGAATTTGGTGAAAAGCAGAATTAAGATCAAGTATGGTAAAGTATTTTGCGTCAGCTAAATATTGAAATGCATGTTCGACCGACGGAGTGGGATAACCGTCTATTTGAACTTGCTTATTAAGCTTACGATAATCCACAACTAACCTCTCCGTACCATCCTTCTTGGGAATTAAAAAGGCTGGAGAAGACCAATTTGAGTTAGAATTCTCAATAATTCCCTTGTCGAGCAGCGACTGCACATGTTTTTTCATGATCTGTGCCTTAACGGGAGATAAAGAGAACGGATGACTCCGAATCGGGTTACAGTCAGTTAATTCTATTTCGTAAGTCATAAGCGATGTGGTCCCCAAATCGTGGGTCATGACATCGGGATATTGCGACAACAAATATTTTAACTCACTTATCAAATTATCCGAAGAATTAGATCCATTTTCAATGAGAAAAGGATTGCTGCAAGAATCTGTCGACCGACTGCTGCTTGGCACTTCGGGATACGCACTCGATGCGCAATTGTCAACTGAATAAGCGATAAAATTTAACTTAGTAGCGGGAGACGTTTCAAAAGAGACAGCTTTCGGATGAACAATCATATTGGATTTCCGAATAAAATCAAGGCCTAGAAGAATTGGAAATGGAATATTGGCTACATAAAATGTATGCTGCCAGGAAAATTTGTCGATTTGCACCTTAAGTTGGATCGACATCCTTAATTGAAACGGTTGACCAGAAACTGTCAATAGCTCGATAGAGTCGGAAGACTTTTGAGATTTGCCACCGCGAATTTTAAGAGTTTTAAACAACTTTTCGTCGCAAATAGAAACGGAACAACCAGTATCAATGAGGGCATTGCAAGAAACAGACTGAAGTTTTATCGGAAGAAGGGGCAAATTACTGTTACAATTTTGACGTACGCTCATGAAACTCACGGCTGGTTGGCGTGTTTCACGGGCTTTCTTCCGACATTCCCTTGCATGATGCCCAATTTTACGACAATACGAACAAATTATTTGCCTTGCGGCAACTGGGGAGACATTAGGAGAAATACTATGAAATGTATTGGCATACTCGGCACAATCCATCAATTGCTTTGACGCCTGGGTTATGACAGAGTCTAACTCCTCAAAGGTCGTGGGCTGGCGAGCAAACATTATGGCGGATTTAGTGAGAGGATTTAACCCTTGAATAATTAACCGAACGGTTTGGCACTCGGTGAACTCTAACGCCAACACTTGAATCGCGTTACGAACAGAACATACGAAATCATTAGGAGTTTCACGGGGGAACTGAAATCTCTTTACTTTAGTGGTAACAAGACGGTCAAACTCTCGATCACTTACAATTCTTCCCCAAATTCGTTTGGTAATTTCGGCCCATGAAAGATTCTGATTTAACATAGAGAGCCAAAACTGATGAGAACTAGCTGGCAGCTTGGTAATGACTAAATACAACAACGTAGACAAAGGAACTAGCGAAAGAGAGACAATTTCTGTCAGTTTCAACATGAAATTATACCAATTTTCTGTATTGGAAACCTCGAATGGTGGGAAATCAGCGATCAGCTGCTTCACTATGACCAGACCTTCAGACAGCGGCAGAACAGGTTGCATTGGGACTGGCGGTGCGACATGGGTTGGATTCTGCTCGTTCACCTGGCCTCGGGGAACCACGTTGGGTGTGGATTCCGCCGAAACACCAGAATTTTCAAGAGTAAGCCCAGATCCCCCATTAGATCTAGCACGCCTGTCCTCGGCCGTGGTCAAGTAAGCCCTTGCGTACTGATCGACTGAATCACCAGGCATACTGACGAAACTCCACTCAAATTGCCGGAAGATAAGACGAAAATACTTCGTCACACAAGAATTTACACACTAAACTCCGACAGGAATTTACAATGACCTATTATAGGGCCTCGAACTGGAAACCAGGAACACGAAATAAATTACGAAAAAGAAAACCCTTGCCGATTTAGATTGCCGTTAGCGGCAGAGACAAAACTTCCGTGAAGGAAGAAAATGAAATACCAGAAATAATGACGATCACAGATCCTCATACAACACTCACCAACTGCGTTGGAAAGACAGGAAAAGAACAACCACGCTCTGCTACCAGTTTGTAGCGCTATCGGGAGAAGGAGCAGATTTTCTCGCCGATAACACTCTTGAAAACACAAACTCTTTCCAAGCTCGGGTGAGAAAAATGAGGAAAACGAACGAAACACAAGTATTATCAATCATAAACTTAACTTATCAATATATTTTACAAATCACAAAATAGAACCAAACCAATTACAATAATTTACCCATAGGTCGAGTGCCAGGCGACCGTAATGAAAGTTACCAGTCGGAAAATAGTTTAAGTTTAACAAGTACGAGAGGTTGAACTTCTCTCTTAAGTACAAAAGTGACTTAGTCAGCAGGCTCACACAACGGTGTTACCCGGTCGGCGTCTCGGAAGCAATAGAGAGCGAGCTTGGACACGAGTCAGCTGAGGAGGGGGTCTGTCGACAAGGACGAAGGTGGAATGGGTAAGGTCAGGAGGTTGGCGATTGGTAGCCATGGAGGGGAGGAAATAATGGGATGGGTGATAGATAGGGTGGCAGTTTTTAATTGGAGCGCCAGGAACTGTTTTCTGGCGTCGGCCGCAGAATACAGGATCACAGCCTTTGAGCCTTGGTCAGGATGACCGCATTTTTGGTATCCTTCCTCACTTTACTGGCTATAAAAGCGGGGCAGGACCTGGTGAGGGAATGGTGCGGCGAATGGTGCGGCGAATGGTGCGGCGAAAGGTGTGGCAGAAGTCGTGGCAGAAGTCGCTGGCAGTAGTCGCTGCATTTTGTAGTCGTAGGCATTTTGGCCGTCGTTGGCGCACATGTCGTTAGCGCGCATGTCGTTCGGGCAAGTCCTTCGGCTAAGTCCGGAGGATAAACAGTCCGCAGAGGAGAAACTGTCCAAAGAGGAGAATTGCCCAAAAAACAGGGGGGAAAATGCCACATCACTTTAATATTTAGCCGGTAAAATTTTCGTCAAAAAAGTAGGTATGAAACCCTGCTTCACGTTCTCAGAATTGCATATGGTACTAAATTCCCCAGTATCATATTCATGGCCAAAAGATGGACTGAAAATTATGTGAGTGCAGTATCACTGTATTTTATGGTGTAGACTGACTACTTTAAAGTTTTTTTCTTCAAATAATTTGTTGCAGGTAAATTATTTGATGCCATACTTTTCTTGCAGTATCAACTTTGGTTCGACTCGATGTAGGTATTCAACCTAATCCTGGTGTAGATGTGAGGTGATAGTTTTGTACAAGGCTGAGCAGTTTTAATGATAAAGGAAAATTAAGTTCATTCGATTGGCATAAATTGTTTGTTAGTCTCAAAAGTAAATGGCCTAGTTTTAGAATCTAGCTGATGGATTTAGATGAACTCAGCTCAGCATGCGGCGTGAGAGATTTTTTTAGTAATATCATCGATGAAGCAGGGGCTGCCCCCTTATAATTAGTGGCCATATCATTCAGTTGAAGGAATAGGTAGTCATTTGAGGCTGAGAATATAACTGCCTCCGCCGGAAGTTATCTCCTAATTGATAAATGGCTCTGTAATAATAAACTTTTAACTGAGATATAGTGCGCCCGAACGTTACTGAGTTGCCTAAGTAATATGTAATACCATGTTCAAGCAAGTTTTCCTTTAAATAATCTCTGCTGTGCTAATGTTCTAGTAGCAATCCCTGCACATTATTATATGTGGTTTTTCGATGATTTATTTATCTTGAAAGTTAGGTACCAATGTTTATATCAAGCTGTTTAGCAGGTTCTCAACCAAATTCCATAAGGTTTTAAATAAATTTGAAATGGATTCCACTCTCACACACATTCTATCATAGTTATTTCTCACGCATTTCCATCATAGTCATTTGTCTCCCAAATCTGTTGTTTCTTGATATCCCGTCAGTGTATTGACGTACGATTCAAAGTTTTTGTGTCGCTGTTCCTTTCTGATAAAAATGCCTTAGGGTGTCTTGCCAGTTCCTGCATCATAAGTCAAATGTCTTTTTCCGCGCGTCAAAGAATGCAGAGTGATTGATAGGGATTTTACTGTTGAAGGTTTTATAGTACGCAAAGACCTAAAGAATTTAATCTAAGAAAATGCTTTATTTGGCCGTGAATACCTTTTATTAGATATAATTTAAAAAATATATTTTCGTAGAGTAATTATTACGTGCTACTGAAGTTGCAGCCAAATCCTTGCAAGAAAGGCTTTTGTAGTATTCATGAACATTAACATATTTAGCATCTAATGGCTTTAAGATAAATCTTCTATAGTCTTGGTTTTTTACTTGTGAAGACGCTCGGTTACAGAGGATACCATTTTGAATTTTCTATCCTGGTATTTAATTACTAGACTGGCTCCATCAGTCGTACTGCAGTGAGGCTCGTCAAGCATAGTCTACGTATGCAAGAAAAGCTAAAGGAACTTGCTGATTAGTCCTAAATACCCTTATGCGAATATTATGGCATATATACATGATCTTAGTTCATCGCTTCCATATGGTGAACTTATTGGGTTGGTCGCATTATTCACTGAAGTAGGATACATTACATAGAGTTAAATACGAGAGGTTACATTATAACATCAGATTGTGTTATCTAAAACTATTTGCTTAGGTTTCAAAATAAAAAGGTGGTTATAAATGCTTGAACGACAAAAAACATTTTTTGACTTTCATTGAACTGAAATCTGCAAATAAGCCAAAGTAGCTTGATTCTTTAGCGTCTGATTTGACACCAAATCAAGAAAGTTTGGCGGAGAGTGAAAACATGTTCAATATAAATTCAAAACAATATGTATTGTGTTGATACCTAAAACATGTTTGTGTATACTATGCAAACAGTGGAGAAGGCCATGCAAGCATGAATTAATGTATAGTTTTCACTCCACTAATTTAAACTCAATTAGCTATTTAATCTTACCTTTCAGAAAACGTTAATGTTCACGGTCGATAGCCTTAAAACGGTAATCCATCAGATAGAAACGAAATATAGGATATGCATAATTGTGGTTGAAAGGTTTTTATGTTAAATACCTAACATTTTGTCACATTTTAATGATATTTTCAGGTATATACACCATTACTACATAAATATGTTAAATAATTCTTTTTTATTCTAATGATTTATGCTTTTAGATGCCTATTACTTGAGATGCAATAATGGAAATAGTTTGTTGTTGTTATTTACAGTTCTAGATAGAATTCTCATTTTATCGTGAGCCCTGGCTGATACGTAAATAAAATTTTTCAAACACCTGATATGATTATTGAGGAAAACCTCATTCCTGAAATTTTAAAAAATAATATTTGGCAGGGATTGAAAAAATCATTAAAGTTAGTTATCTAATATCGTAGCCTTTAAAACATAAGTCTAAAATCGTAGTGCATTTGTGAGGTTTTCTTAGTTTCTTTGTGTAAAGCAAAGAATTTACGAGATTCATGAGAAATTATACTGTTACTACTAAATACTTCTCTGCGTAAAATTCTTTTCAGCTAAAAATAATTTTGGTTCTAAATTGGGGTTTTGTTGAGGAATTCATTCTTGAGTATGCGATGTATGGAGTACAAGCGTACATGCACATTGAAACCGAGGAACTTTAACTCCTTTTATAGGGCATCATTCTCACACGCATACGGTTCTGTTTTATATAATATAATAATAATAATATAGTTTATTCCTTCCTTTTTTAGATACAAGGTACATTAACAAAAACAATTAACAGAAAATAGGTAAGCTTTAGGTTACCCCAAAGATTTTAAACCTGTGCGGGGCTAACCAAGAATTTCGTGCAAAAGAACATAAACTTTTTCAGTTTTAAATGGTATACACAATTTACATATTTTTTAATAATTTTCTTGCAAACAAACAATTTCATGGACATTTGCAAATAGTATTTCAATATCATCATATTATAAGTGGAAAACGGTAAAACTTTCATTTAAATCACTGTCTGAAATCACGTACTTTGGAAGTACTAAGAATCAAAGGAATAATTAATAACCAGTCAGTCAAAAAAATCGGATTAATCAGGAGAATAAACCAATAACTTTATAAAAAATATGTTGCGACGCATAATAAATATTGCTTGTACATATTTCTTTTCGATCATTTTTGTGCTAATATTGGAACATTGAAGTCGTGTGCAATTGCTTCAACTTCGAAATCAGGAGTAGGTTTATTTCTAGGGCGTTCAACATCTTGCTTACTTCATAGTTCATAAAGCATAATATTACGACTTGCAGAGGGAATATTCATACTTTATTTCCGTTGTAATTAAAGTCCCTTTACGACTACCGTATTGGTCTTACCTTTCCCTTAATTACCCAATATCTATAAATAAAAAAGATCAGGAATTCATTTTTTCCTTCATTGTTTTCTTTCCTACTTCTGATTTACTACTTATGACGTGAAAAATCCGTTGTATTTTGTCTGTCATCGACTTTCGTGGGCGTTTTCTCATAGTATGGAGAACAATTGACAGGGATGAAGATATGAGACGTCGAAATCACTAAACATAAAAATATTTGAGACTGCAGTCTCTCCTTCGCAAAGAATATTTCGGGCGGGGGAATTTAACGAGTTATAACTCGGCTTGGAATTGGCATATTAGAGAGCTCTTCGGGGATTAATTAAGTGCCATGTGTAGCTCCTTCCTGTCTCATCTATCTAATTTTGCTTTCTGATCGTTGGGGATACCTTCAAAATGTGTGAGTGGCTATTTAGCGTGTTGATATCATTTCTCCCCAGGGTCTCCGCCTCCTGCTCCTTTCCTTCTTTCTGGATGAAGATCATGTCGGTATGCTCCATATCGGAGATTTTTGATGTAAATTCTCGCTCACCACCATCCTCTTTCCTATTGTTCTACTATCCCTTATTTTATCAACTTCTAGATTTCGATTCCTCCCTCTTATTCGTACCTTCCTAACATATCCAGGTTTTTCTTACTCCGCATCACGAATTTCTCACTTCACGATAAGGAACAGATGAGGTGTGATTCCACCTGGCTTCACTGGAATACTGTTCCCCTGTGAAAGTAATTTTTTAGTCACTGTCTGCAATCCCATATATGTGTAATCTCCGTCAACGAAAAATGATTAGTGCGTAAGTAATTGTATGTAGGTAAAATGAACCTTCAAACCATAATTACTTTTAACAGCACAATGTTCATATAAATGGGATTCGGGGAAGGTGTTTATGAATGTAATACCATCCCTCTTATTACAACAGAGGGCATAGGGTAGTATATAAATTATCATTGGGAGTTATGACGCTTGTCTCCTTGCATTTTTCGCTGTCGTTTGTGAAGATACATCGCCAAAAATAGTCAAGTCGAGTTTTTAAAACTTTTTTTATGTTGGACATGATGCAAGTAATACTAAATTCATAATCTAATTACGTTTTAATGATGATTAGTCCGGCCTATATTTGTAAATAATTGTAAACCTGGAACGCTTGGAAGGTACTACGATACCATTTTAATCCCCTTCCTCCAACGGCCTCTCGAAAAGTTATTTAGTATCAGCGTAGCATTGACACGTAAATGATTTGTTTCAGTTACTCAAAAATCAGGATGTATAGAGTGGTGAGATGATTTCTACTATTCTGTGTTGATCTACTTTCTGTGAATATCGAATTCTTCTGCTCACCTAAAATAATATTTCTTATATTCTGTCAAACTGTTAATAATGATAACTGAATAAATATGGTATAGCCTATAGTCTTTCCATGCAAATGACAATTCGTGTTGGGCTCTAAGTCCATCAAACTGCTAAATATTTGCAATATTTACGGAATGAAAATATATTTCTATATTATCGCATGCTTTATGTAATATACAGATATTTAGGCCTTTAATTATATATGCACTAAAATTCTCACCATTGAAAAATTTTCGACATTTTTCATTCACGAAAAAGCTGAAAATATTCCATTTATGTTTATTACGTATTTTTTTTTGTTAAACAGAGTTTTCGCTATTTTAAAGGACATGACGAACACAATCTACCTGAGTCTGTGTGTCTACCTGAGTGAGCGTGATTCTGATCTTGTTTCGATGATATTTTCATTTCGCCATGGTAATTAAGTGCGTAAAGCCTAATATAGAAATGATTTATCATTCGGATGATTTTCTGGCACGGGGAAGAGAATCGCTTCAGTAGGAATGACTTGCCAAATCTCACTGGCTCCAGCGTCATGGGAAGTAATTAGCTTTTGTCGGCTGAGGCCCATTTTACTGCTTAAGGGGTTTAAAGAGGAATTCCATGCAATCCTTTGAAATGGCCTATGGGAATCTCCAGAACTGCGACGTTGTGATTCAAAAATTGTTTGAAAATGGGTTCCCATTTTTAGGTTACCTATTAAATTATCGTGAAATCTGCTGCTTTTCTTATGGGTTATGCAAATTCCTGATGTAATTTTTTACATCTGCCTAAGTATCGGATTTTTAAAATGGTGGTTGAAATTTACGGAGGTGCGTTTTTTAAATTTTATGGCAGCAGCACTTATCTTTTCTGGGCACTCGTAGATGTACTTTTTTAATCCTAATTCTGCGCTTCTTGACAAAAGAACACAGATTGTTAACACAGTTTACCGTCAGTTGATACCATTCTCCAATGATTTGTGGTGGGGATCAGTGTAATACTGTAATTGGTGAAATTATACTGTAATTAAAGAAAAATAAAAGAGGACCGTTTGCTTTTATTTCTTAGATTGTTTAAGTGATTGGCGCCGAAATGTAGAATAGTAATGGCTTTCTCATAGGGGTGTTAATTAGCGTATTTTTAACCAATACCAGGCCATGTAGGCATATCCGGAAATGAAATGGCGGATGAACTCGCGAAAGCAGAAACCATCCGCATTCCGATAGGTCCGGAACCAATTGTTCCTCTCACTCCTTCAGTAGGGGAAATTCCACCGAGCCTCGAATGTGGGGCTTAGCTCAACATTCTGAGATCTGGAGGACTACACCGAAGCTACGACAGGCCGAACTCGTATAGAAGGATCAAGGCCAAGCGTCGCAAAGAGACTTATTATGCTAAATAGGAGTTCAATACGAACTATAGTGGATCTACTTACTGGACACTATGAAATGATGAAGCGCCCTCATCTTCTGAGGATCACAGACTCAGCCAGGGGCAGGTAACTCCCCCAAATTTATTATCTAAAATAATCATATTTTGGAAATTCTCGAGCTGTAACTCCTTATTGATTGTCGCCATGACAAACTTCGTAGCATAAGCTGGCTAGACATCCGGAAGGGTTTGAGAATTGGGATGACAACATTTTATGACAGGAAAACAAGCATGTTGCAAGTTGGTGACTTTGGTATTCATTGGTGACTTTTGTATTAAACGTTTCTTTTACTCATTATTCCTATATTTTTTCATCTTGTAGGCCCATGAGTTGTTTTAAAACGCCATCCTGGGCGTGCCGTTTTTTATTGCCCTCGTCATTTGCTTATGGGCGATGTTTAATCATTAAGTATGATCGAAAAAAAGATTTTAAAAGAATTGAAGATTTTCTGCGCTAACCTCTGACTGAGGAACCATATTTTATTTTCGCGGGTAGGTAATAAAAAATATCACCATAATTATACAAAATTTATTTGCTTCTTGATTTTTATTACTTAATTTGTGCAAAATTTCTCAGGTTTATACCAGGTGCACGCAGTGCTAATAATAACTAATCCAAAGACCTTTGGTTCATTCTTTATGCTTATTGTCTTCATAAATCCTGTCATATTTTTTAATGCAGAGACCCAGGTCATACGTCGTTTACGAATGAGTATCCTGGTGAGGTAAAACATTACTTTAGATTACTGTGTTTACTAGTAGAAGGAAGGAACGCCGATTGAAAAGGTGAATGTTGGGGGTGGGCTGACATAGAGGCGGAGACGCGTTTGTTCCCCCAAAGAACAAGGAGGACGAAGGGTAGCTAATGGTGAAAGGAAATGTTGGCGGGGTTCGGATGCCCTTGTGGATTGGGAAATGGAAAAATGGGGGAAGAACAAAAACGAAGGGCAAAAGGTCTTCTGGGTGAGAGGAAATGGGATTGAGGGCATTAAAGTAAACCCGTGAGGGCGCGTGTAGTTTTCGGGGTTGGAGGAGGGAAGGTCGCGGGAGAACTGGAATGGGTTTCGAGTGGGAAAAGGAGTAAAAATTAAAGAAAAAGGGAAAAGCAGTAAAAGAGAGGCTAAGGTTCTCAGCAATAAAAGAAAGTTGCCAGGAAATTGGTGGGATTTTGGGGTTTTGAAGGTAAAAGAATCGGAAGAGAAGAATGGAAGCGCTAAGGTAGGTGGGTTGAGATCAAATTAGAAAGGGCTGGGTAAGGTCAAAACGAACGGGATTCTGGGAAAGAATAAGTGTAGGTAAGAATGGAGGACGTGGCGACTACTACGCGACCTACCGCAAAGGGAAGATTGTGGACAGGAGTTAGAGGCTGTAAATGAAAGGGTTTCCTGGCCCAGTGATGGCAAACGTAATGGCTTGGGGGGAAAGCTTGGGGGGAAATAAAAAAACTGCGGAAATAATTGTTTTATTACGTGCTTTGGTGGTCACGTACGCGAACAACTCTCAACACAACTGCATGATATGCATAAGTTGGAAGGCAAACTGGCAACAATTTTCATACCATCAAAGAGAAAAATCGAATTGGGTGAAGTCGAGCTGCTAAAGATAAACACATAGTAGGCAACTTAAGATATAAAAATAATCGGTAAAGTAGCTACTTTGTATATTACAACGTTGAATGATTTTGTGTAGAGTTTTCAGCATTTTTAAAATATTTCGCTCTTGTTTCACGAAATACAAATGCCTAATGCTAATGACCAAAACGTTCTTCCGATATGAACCTTGTCAGAGTATATAGAAAAAGAATATTGCGAAGCTCAAGCTTTCAAACACGAACAGAGGGAAATTTATATATTTAATTTTATTTCAATTTTTTAAATTTATGTATTTTAATTAATATTTCCTGAAATATCCCACGACCAGCCAAACAATAAAATGAATATCTGCTTATTTTTTCCAAGCACTTGCTGACATAGGTTCTGATATACATGATTCCGACAAATAATACCACTCACTCAATGCGCTTTTTCTTCAACGAACAGGATTTCCTAGCTAAAATATGGAAGAACGATAATAGTTCCTGTATCCAACTTCCTATGTCAAAGGAAATACTCGTCAAGTGGTGAAGGAAAGGATTCAGGCTCAACTCTCGTCATTAATGGATAATGCTTTCAACCTTCTCTTTGCGAGGAAAATCATTAGGAATAGGATAAAAGTCTATACCCATCGAATTCTATGGTTGACCGGTAAGCAACTCAGATGTGTGGAGGAAGATAATGTAATAGTTATCATTTAGGTTATTGAGATCAAGGAAGTGTTACTGATTGGAGAGATTTTGTGGATGACATTTCTTTTTCGTCCTAGAAAAACATGCATGCAATTTGAATTTGATATCTTCAGTAGATTTTATTGTTCTTTTTCGATACCTACGGATAAACTTGGATACGACGCAATTTTTTTAATCAAGCTAATAATTTATAATTTTCCTTCATTGTGATACTTAGTCTTGCCGTCGAACATTCCTTTTACGAAAGTATTATCATGCGTATTTTAACTTAATATTCATGTCATATTTATATTCTTATGTTTATATGTTTTTCGACTCTCAAAAAAATCAAGCTATGATTTTATGATCAAGCTATGCATTTTTGCTGATGTAATTGGTGGAACCCCAAGACATTTTAATTGGGTTCTGAGAATTCCTATAATTATATTTTTATTTTCTTTGGTTTTATGAAGACTGTATTGTTCTATTGCTTTTTTTGCATTGTTAGAGTAAACTTTTTAGTGGTTTCGTTGCTTTTACTTTATAATTTTATGATGCTCAAATTAAATATTTAAATAGAAACGTAAAATAAAGAATTGAATCAACAGATATCAATTGTGAAGATAAGTCACATCAAAGGCAATAATACCTAAAAATATCGCTAAAATATTCTCAAAAAATCGTATTTTACCGGTTTCTCAGTAATCGGTGCCAAGAGAGGTTCAGTAAGGGTAACGTTTATAACTACTTGTGTAATTGGAAATGACCCTTATTGGTAACTTCATGGGTGGACATGGGTGCTTAAACCCACTTAACAATAGGATTTAGCAAATATCATTCTACTCACTGGTAACGTCCTATCCTTCTATCCTAACGTCCATTCGAGCCACCATATGATCCCAAGTATGCTGAAGAAGGTGAAGTAGAATCATACTGACTCTGTGACGATTACTGTTCTGATTGTTTTTGCTGAATTGCATTACTGACTCAATATGAATTTGATGCTCCGTATCTTCAAAATTCACAACAAAACACTTCATTTCAAAAGCTGCATTGAGGGATGAGCTTTCATTTATTTTAAACATTTCTGGAAAATCTATTCGTTAAAGAACTAAGCATCTAGTAAAGGGGACAGGGATGATTTTTCCTTTTACCATGAAAATTTTGGAGAGGCCTACAGAGTTTTTTACCATGAGAATTTGTATATAAAAGGTTCTCATTCAGCTATTTTTTTCCAGCTTTTGTGCTATCTGAGATATTATTTTGTTATACAAGTATGAATTATATTTTGTACAACCGTATTTGTTTGAATTTGTACTGTATAGCACCGAATAATGCTGTTAACAATCGGATATAATCTCAATTTCTCTCTTGCTGGACATGTTAAATAAACGTAAATATTTTAATTTATTTCCTTACACATTTTATTGGTATCAATTGTAAACCCATTTTACAATAAGTGATTAAGATTTTATAAAATGTCAACCTTCCATTAAATCTACCCAACAATAGTCACAATGAAGTTATTTGTAAAAATGCATGGATGGTACATTTATCGTCGCATATTTTTATTATTTTCTGATTTATTAAAATGGAATAATTTTCCTCTTGTACTGCAGGAAATTAATTGCTGATACATTTAAGGGCAAATAACGAGGCTAAGGTCCCACCTCGTCAACATCATGCAATCTCGAATCCATGCCTTTGCATCGAATTTTGTTTGGTTTCATCCTTTTTTCACAGCTCAAGAGAAGGAAAATAACATTCAAAATATTTTCAAAACTAGGGTTATCTTCGGGTCAATAGAAAGATCTACCCTCGCTAGATCGTCGTACCATATGTAGGTTCTATCTTTTAACCCTTTGACACACTAGCACTTTGATTTAACTAACCGTATACAGCCCTGGCATTTCTGTAAATCTCCTTTCCTTGACCATTGAATAATTGATGCGCAGACTTTAATGGAGTGGAGGGTCATGGGATCCGATACAATGGGGATTACTTGAGACCCGGGAGCGAGTTATGTGAGTGGCACTACCACTCTACGGGCAGCATCTTAGTTCTCCTGTTACTACATTCCCATGCTCTAATCACAGCCCGTGCTTATGTCTCCTCCCGCATCCCCACCTGACCCTTTCTAGGTGCTGCATTCACGTACTCCTCCTCCGTTCTCCGTTTTACTCCATCTACTCCCGTCACCTTCCGGGCTTCGACATGTGCATCTGATTCTCATTTTATTTTTTCCTTACCGGAACCCTCGATGCCTACATTTTACTTTTTATTGCCCTCCTAATTTATTATCATTGCTCTGTCTTCCCCTTCTATGTATCCTGTTTTCAACCTTTTTTATGTATATTTATTCTTATTAAATATGGAATTGACATGCCTGTATGCCTGATTTTTGTACGATTAGTTATAGATAAAGATTGCTAATTTTTATTAAGTCGGGTGCTAAGGTCGTTCGTCATGTATGCATGTACATTGGATAGTCTTAAATATATCCTGATGAATTCCCTAAATTTATAAATTGAAGTTAACTGTGGTGCCTTTTCTGGGTCAAAATATTAATTGATTCCGTACGCCTTCTCACAATTAAAAATTCTGTTTGTCTTCTCGCTCAGAAAGACGTTTTAGAAACCCAAAGAACACTAATGAATGTTTCGAGTTGCCTATTCAAGACTTTCACTCGCCACTGTGTTTCCCCTCCTTGGACTTAAAAATATATGCATTAACATGCCTAATATATAAAAGAGCAACCTTAAGAATGAATCTTCTAAAGCAAGAGGAATATCTTTTTTGCGAGAAAATGAGCCCTTGCAATAAAAACGACAAAGGTTAGACTTGTATTCTCAAATACATGCCCACCAGCGATCTCATGATTATCTCTCCATGGTGTTACGGATTTCTCGGGTTACGCTAAGATCTGCCAAATTTCATCCTAACCCAACCTACGGACGGGTAACCAGCTATAAATCGGGTTCAAATATAGAGCCATCTGTTTCGAAACTTCAATCTGTTTTAAGATGGCGGAAATTATAATGACGCCACTATATGCTTCTTACCAGAAAGAACGGAAATTCTGCGCAATGAACGACATTCGTGCATGAAAATTGATAAGTGCACTAAGAATCACCATAGATTTTTTTATTTACAACCGAAACCAATCATTATGGCTACCCTTTATGCCAAAGGCGCAGTCCGGGTGATGGAGGATTCATAGGTCAAATAAACATGGCTGCTGCTGCTAATGCTCCTTTTGACGTTGTCAACCGCTGGATTGCACCTTATTTTCCAATCCTGATTGAGATACTCAACGCACATATCGACGTGGAATTGCGCAACTCAATTGAGTCATTGAATTCAAATATATTTTTATAGACAAGGGAAGCGATCAAGCTGTTATTCACTCAGAAGACGGCTCAAGAGAACCGGAGGGACGAGGTGACCATCTATCAACCTGGGTGCTATTTAAGTAGTATTCAAGTAGTATTTTGGTTTCCCGTGCATGAAAAAGGACCAAAAGTCACTCATCTCTCCGTGCACCTGAAAAGTGGTCATGGTGTCTACTACAACGAACACAACATACAAGATAGGTTACGAACTTCTCAAATGATCACACTGACTGTATTCTTTAGACTTCGTGGTTTTCTTATAAAATTACTTCAATGTTTTTCACACTCGTTGAATTTCAACGGGTACCTTTCGCTAGTATTGAATAAACCATTAAAGCAAATGTCAGTAATATTGTAGTTTGGGTATTTTTTACCCCAACCTCTCTATGTGCGTTTAACGGCTTTTACAGAGTAACTGCATTTAGCACTCCACATTGATTGTTATAATTATGGCCGTTCAGTATGCGTAATGTAATGCTTGCTACGTAAAATGTTGCACACTGCTAGAGAACTACGTATTGAACCTATTTAACCTTAATACCGTTCTAGAGCTCAACAGGGGATGATTGGGGTTCTAAACAGCTTAAATCCTCAAGTCCTTAAATCACTGCCTTCTATTTTGCCTCGGAAGGAATGAAATAATGAGCCTATTATCATGAAATGTTGAGGGTAGGTACATGATTCTTATTTCAAATTAAAATTAAAATATGGGGTCTATTGTTACTGGAAAAAAATTGCTCACTCACAGGAAAATATGCTCGAAGTTTATGGTGATCTTCCCCAAGCCCCCATTGCGAAACTGCAATGCGTATTTAGGTGTACTCTTTTAAGGATGTTTCTTTAAGGCTTCATACTAAGCACCATTAAATGCCAAAACGTGCAATTTCCACTTTGTTAAAAGAAACTAATTGCAAGATGAGAAATATGAAGCCAGATTCTCTTCTTTTTGAAGATAACTACCAGGGGCGGCGTGGCCAGGGCAGAAGGCGGGGATTTCCGCCCGGGGCCCGAAAGGTCCCGATATTAACGTAAATATAATAAGACGTTTATCGCATCTTAAGTTTTTATGTCGTTTATATATTATTTGCAAATCTTTTGCCCTTAAAGACCTGAGACGCGTTTTAACGCACATATTTTTTCAGAATGGGGGAGGGGGGGTCACAAAAACCTGACTCCTGAGCACCCACGCTGCCCCTGATAACTACCATATTATATTTTTAATTTTATCTCTCCCGTTGAAAATCAATGGGCATTTTTGCTAATATACTGTTAATACATACTTAAACAAGCTGAAAAGCTGTATAAGTAATTCCCATTAGTATTTTCATGAGGTGCGTACATCTATATCTCTTCTAGTCCTGGTAGTTATATTTAAAATATTGAAGTTTTTTTATGCCCTTCTTTTAAAATAGCCCTACATTCGGAATACGAAAGAAGGCCGATCATCGTGGTAGCATTAACTGCCTGAATGCAATTGTAGTTCTCAGTGGAAAATAAGCAACGGTAAATATTGCTATAGCTGGCCGCATATGTAATGTACACCTTTAGAAATATATACGTTAACTTTCTTGAGTCTAGACAGTCATTGAACATTAACATTTGACCGAGATATTAAGATAAAGCTGGTATGCTCGACGGTAAATTTTGTACCATTATTCCAGGCAAACGGATTTTTATTCAAACAATGTATGATGTTGATGTGAAATACAAAGTCACCTCATCAGTGATCGTAGTCGAGGCATGCAATTCATACGCCAATTTATATCGTTTTCTGCATTCAGAAGGCTTTTAAGGCAAACATGGTGAGACGCACAGAAAGGGGTCTCCAAGGAGCGCTGTTGTCCCAGCGCGTCTCTGCACGTCCCACTAACAAGCTTAGTAGATGAGAGTAAATGAGTAGGCCCGGGACACTTTGAAGGAAAATGCGAAATTAGATCCAACGCCCTCGCCGTGAATACATCCCCTTTTTAGCTGCAAACCGGAAGGTGCTGAAGGCCTGACGCACAAGCTCGCCTAAGATTAAGAGTAAACGACGACCTCACTAATTGCCCTGGCTTTGAACGTCCAACTTGTGTCTCGGGCTTAAAAATAATTTGTTTTAAGCCCTCAAGGATCTGACATGGGTAACCCAACAATTTACATTGCATTACTGCGTGGTAGGAAATGAGAAGAAAAGGGAATAAATGCATTTGGAGCTGCCGCTTTAACTTGAGCCTATGAGACATACTAGATATTAGTGATTGCGTACCAAAATCGTCGTAATTATTGAAGCTTATGTCGAGGATTTTCCCGTGGAGACTTCAGAATTTCCTTCTATGGTGATTTAAAAGTTAATTATCAAAAATCAAATGTTACCATCACTCATTCTCTACCCCTTGTATTATTTTCTACTTTTGATATCCAGTTTAAATGAAAGTGAGATTATTAAAATTCCTCTAATCTGGCTTTAGCCGAAGAAAATAACTGACATCCATTGCATTTTGCTATATTTGTTTTTGGTATCTTGCTCATGCTATAAAAGCAACATTATTACATTAAGTATATAGAGACAAATTTATAATTACTTCACCCTTTTATTACTGATTCTTGTACCTGTGCTTGTACTAATTACCGGGGAGTATGTTTTAAATGCAAAACTTTCTAAATAAGTTACAGCAGAATCCCCAACAAATAGCTTATGTTCCTGTATTAACAACGGTATCTTAGTAAACACATCCCATGTTGATATTAACACTAGAATGCCAGATAGCGGTCAATTGACCGTTTAGGTGTTTTGCCAGGCGGTAACTCGAAAACTAATTTTTGTATGAGATTGATATTAACTGACTTTCATTATTTTAGGGTCTTAAATCACTCAGCAAAATATTACAAAAAAAATAAATTTGGTTGCCGAGTAACAGGTGAGTCTACCTAGAAGGTCGGCGAGCGGTCAATTGACCGCTGTTGCGTCTTTAGCTTTTTTGTAAAAGTAAGTGATATTTAGGATTATATTTTGGCCATTGTCGTCAGTGAAATAGTATTAATTGTCATGTTTACCTAATCCCCACTCATTTATTTAAATTTTTTAATACGGTTGCTGACGTACGCCTTTTCAATCTTATAATTTTACGGAGTATAGATAATGATTTCTCCTTGCTTACTTTACGCTTGTATGGTACGCTGTGGTTGAACACTATGAGTGAGCGTCTGGTGTGTAGTCTTAGCATTTTTTAATGTATCCGAAAGAGTTCTTCCCCCTCCACTGCTCGCTTGCAACACTGACAAAGAACCGTGGAATGATGTTTTTCTACCTGGAAGGGAAAAAGTCGGTGATAAGGAAACAGCCAAAAATAACACAATTTGGCCTCGTATTGCGCCTGGCGATCATGCTGTTAGGTGTGGTGCAACGAATATACTCAAAAAATCATGGAAACCCACCGGGTACGCTAAGCACCACGAAGAGAAAGATTTTTACAGTAGCGTCTTGAAGTTTTTTTTTTACTAAACCAATGCTAAGACTTATAAAACTTTATAATGAAGAGGCGGCTCGTAAAGTGCTGCGCGATGAGTCGTGGTCACTGTCGCTAGAAGAGCTAGATGCGTTCCTTTTTATCTTGTATGCACGTGGGGTTTGTGTAGCTCAATCAACTCATGTAAATGAACTGTGGCACTAGCAATGGGGCCAAAAATATCTTCGATGACAATGAGTAAAGGTCGGTTCAAAGAAATCTTGATATTTTTACGTTTTTAAGACAAAGACACTCGTGCTCACCGTAATAAAAGCCGATTAATTTGGCTTGGTTTCAGAAGTTTGGAATAAGTTTGTTGACAATTGTTTAGTATGCTAAAAACCTGGGGAAGGTATTTCCGTCGACGAGCAACTGTATCCGATGAAATGCAGCTGCGCCTTTTTACAATAGGTACATGGTGAATAACCCGGAGAAGTTCGGGATTAAATTTTGGATTGCTACCGAAGCAAAAATCAGATACGTGGTCAATGCTATTCCCTCCTTAGGCAAGGATGAGGGAAGGGCAAGCACAGAAGGCATTGGCGAACATGTTGTCAATCTTCTTGTGCAGCCTTTCCTACAACTTTCGTGACAACTGATAATTTCTTTGCCTCGTTGAATCTTGCGAAAGACCTACCCTTGTAGGAAGAGAAAAACTACCCTTGTAAGTACGCTAAATCGAAATAGGAGAGAAGTACCGCCTTATTTGAAAAAAGCCTAAAGATACTCGTTTTAGTACTGCTATCAATAAGCACGAAGTTATCACCCTGACAGGCCATCAAGCGAAATCTAACAAATATGTCCTTACACTTAGTAGTATGCACCCCGGTGTTCAAATTGATGCAGATAGCGAAAAAAAGAAACCGAAGAATGTACTTGATTATAATAAGAACAAATGTGGAGTCGACACTGTTGACCAAATTACTAGTAAATACAGTGTGCGAGCTGGCACACGGTGATGGCCTCTTCATGTTTTCTATATCATTGTAGAACTATCAATATTTACTGCTCATTCCTTGTACAAATTAGTCTTTAACTCAAATATCTCACGTAAATTGTTCTTTTTGAAATTTGTGCAAGAAATGTCAAAACCATACGTGGGATTACGCCGCATGCCGTTCTTTCTGTCATACTTGGTCGCAAACATTGCCAAATCGGAGTCTATAAACAAAACTAAATAAGAAAGTCATGTCACAAATGCTAAAAACGTATGTGTGGTAAATGTCAAGGTGAAATAAGGGTTTTCAAGAAATGTGAGGAAACCTAAAAGTAAAAAAGTTTTCAAAAATCTAGATTTTTCGTCTTTTTTTGTAAAACGTTTTACTTTACTATTTGTGTCATTTTAGCGCTTCAGTTATGTCTTTATACCGTCCTAATTATGTCTTTTAGGTCTGATTTTTGTTAAAATATATTTTAGCAAACCGCAACAAGCAAGTTATCGCAAGTAGGGAGATGGAGTAGGAAATGCTTGTTTTCTGTACACGATTCTTTTTTGTTTTCTCTCAAAAAAAATATAAAAAGATATTTCATTTTAATTATTTTAGCGTAACGAAAAACAAGACATGATAATTAATATAATTTGATAGCATAATAATTCCCGTAAAAGGCGATTTTTGCACTTACCCGCAACTTTGACTTGTTCTCCGTAAAAACTGATTTTTCACCATTAAGTGTTTTGTCAGCAGATTATTCTTTCCTCATACAATACGTTTGTTCTTGTAAAACATTGTTTTCAATTGTTTAGTGTTATTGTGTTCAGAATACCAGGTTTATGTACCTTTACTGTGATAAAGTGTTATTACATTGATACTGAGGTGTTACTACTTACGTCTTCTACTACCTTAAAAACGGAAAACTCGTCACAAGTAAGACTTTAGTCACTTGGGAAAACCATCAAGAGTCAAACTGAAGAGTGGAAAACACTTAAAATATTAAAAAAATATAAATAAGCGACATCTAAATGCTTAGAGATCAAGAAAAACCCCTAAAAAACGCCAAGCGGTCAATTGACCGCTCGCCAGCCTTATCGGTAGGCAATCAACTCCCGACCTTCTAGTGTTAAATGCAATACACAAAAGAATCTAAATTATACTGGTTTTTTTGTAGAAAGATAAACACATATAGTTGGTCTAACGAATGAACGAACTGCCTCTTTTTCGGAGGTGACATATTGAGGCTTAAAATGTGCTAAAAAAGCATCATACTTTATCTAGACAGGGAATCCTACAGTCCTATTCTTTTGATTTTATAAAAAGTTTCCTTGATTACTTCCTTCGTGTCTTGGCTTGGAAAAATATATATATTTTATGGCTATTTAAACTACTGTTATAATAATAATGCATATAGATATTTTAGATCCAGCGCTGGGCTACCGACCGGATGGCTCCAGGTTCAAATCCAGGTGAATCCTCTCTTGACACCCCCTCCGAAATTCTACGCGGTGCGACTATCTGATTGTCAGAACTTCGTAGAAAATCGCAGGTGGCCCTGTGAGAGGAACTGCCCCCCCCCACCCTGAATGTGTGAATTTCACACGCCAATGGCATAGTAGGGGTTGAGCTCTACTCTCACCCATCAAAAACCAACCTTCGGGTTGAAATACTGAGTGTGATAGATCTTCTCCTGAAAAACCACTCTTCGTGGAGGCAAGGGGACCAATTGGGCTATGAACAAAACCTCTCTTTGCCTTATTTGGTAGTGAAAACCCCAGAAGACATGGTCTCCTCCATCATCCCAGATCACCCAATCATTTTTTCTTTCTGACGATAGATATGCGGGAGGAGAGTTTCTTTCAAATTCAAAGTCGTTGAAACTCAAAACCCTGTAATTTTGAGTCGAGTGGAAGGGATTTTCTCATGGTCCGAGAACATGTGGCAAAGAGTACAGTTTACACATAGCGTAAGTCCAAACCCATCACTTAGACTTGCGTGAGTTCCTTTCGTGGATATAATTATTTAATATAATGCCGTATTTTCAATTGTTACTGGTGGTATCTTACTGATAACTATAAATATGGAAACTTTATCTATTGATATATGTACATTATACCCAAGACGTTTTAATTATTTGAGGACGACGTTTTTTTTAAATCGGGAAATTGGTATAAGGTTGAAACTGTTTTAACAAATGAATTCGTTCGTTAAGTCAAATGGTTAAATTTTTTCTTTAAATTAGGATTCTGTACTTCGGGATTTTTAGTAAGTTAAATTTTGGCATAGTTATATATCAAGTAAATAGTTATACATCATAAGTTGTCAAATTTTTGATTTGCAAAAATGAAAATTATTTCATGGTGACAGCTCATGATGGTCAATTAATATATACCGCAATTTCAGTAGCAGAAAGCATGAATCCAATTATACTGGATTGCTAATGAACACTTATTGTGCAAAGCTAAAAATTAAAGTTTTTGAACCGATGAAAGTATCAGTTTATCTAAGTGCAAGAAAAATATACCAAATAATGTGCATCATTTTATTTACGCCGGATCTATCAATCGTGATAACGAGTGAATGACTGGTTGTTGTTAAGAGCTTTCGCCAATGATAAATTTACATGTATATTCTTATAAATGACTTTGTAAATAAATCAGGAGCTCATATCTGCGGTCTCGAAGCCCTTCTTTGAGGAAGGTTGCTCGTTAAAAGAGACGTGAAGCCCTCGTTGCTAACCAACGAAACTTTTCAACGAAGGTGGAGCTCTGATTAGTAGCTCTTACTTCGTTTGATGTTATCGGGTTTGAATACTTGCAAATATGATTAAACGCCGAATGCCTTTTTATATGGCCATGTCGCCCAGGAGGAAGTCTAATGAGGATGTTAAAGAAGCGCTGGCTTTCAGCGACCAGGAAGGTGGGTCGGCGATCAAAAAGATTTGGATCTCTGAAAATGAATGGGGTCTCCAAATTAATTGCTGGAGAAATGACAACAGGATAATTATCCAGGATAAATAGCCTGTTTTGTTTCGGCGAATTTGTAGAAAAGGTGAAGCCGAATAATGTTGAATTCTAATTAAATCCATCCGGAACATGATTTAGAAATTTGAAACCAATTAATACATATAAACTACGAGTGATTTTTGTCATTTCCAGCTCCTAAATCAGTATCTTTAGTGTAAAGTTTGATACGTATGATGAGGTGGAGAAAGGTTGGCAGTAGTTGTTAATGGTTAAAATTGTGTGTATAAATTGAATTGCAGTTATGATTTTTCTTTTGGAAACATTGATTTATCCAAATACCACAGTAAATTAGTGCAATGTTGTTATTACGCCTTATTACATAACAACCTTTGCCTTCTGTACGTTAGTATCATATCGTTTCGAGCTGGAATCAATCCTAAATTAGCGTAAAAGACGTTTATAATCTGTATCAAAACATCTACCGTGTATGTGGGTTTAATGCCCTATGAATAGTCTTACGTGATCTAACCTGTTGTTCGTTTCGTACCGAGCGCGATATACGTAATACCGTAGAGGAAATACATTTGAACTTTATCTCATTTTTAAAATTCTGGGAAAGTACAATTTAAACATTCTTATGCTCACAATTTTGATGTAATTAAACTTGGAAATAAGTAAACGTTCTTCAATGGAAAAATAGTGTAATTAGTGGTATTAAGATTCTCTTTTGGAATATTATCACACCATGTCTTAACCCTTTCTCTACAAACATAACCTGACTAACAAATTGAGTGAATGAATCCGTTATCGAAGCAGAGTTATTTAGCATCGTCGGATTGCACTACATACGTCGTTCAGAGTGGATTATGAGAGCAAGCGTTATTCTTGTTTGCAAGGGACCTTGGAAATGGTCACTGTAATTTCAAAGGAATAAAATTTACCTCAAAATGGGAAATTCACCTTTTGAGACGAGTGATTCCATTATTTTAATATGATAGATGATAATTATTGCTAATTGTTATATTTTTTCTTGGGTCTTTTCATTTAAGTTATAAAAGATAAGAAAAATGTTAAAGTCCAAAAGGTAATCTAAATGACAACAATGTGTACGAGAATCTCATATTTTTGGAACAGAAGAGACGAAACTCTTGAGAAAAAAAATGTCAGACCAAAAATGAAAATCCGAGACGCATGTTGGCCTATGCTATGCCTAGTTCGAAAGAATTAATGGTGAATGAACGACTAACCACTATAAAAAATTATTTTCAAATAAAAGTGATCACGAATCATGAGCTCCGTGACATCCTCTTAAGTTTCAATTCCTTAGCATGGTTACTAGTTCATATTTTCCGCAAAACTGTAATAATTTCTCGCAGATATAAATCATGTGCCGGGAAAACATATCCCACCGTATTTGGTCCAATCGGTAGTTTTTCAATGATTATTTCCGTGAGGTGAAAGCAAAATAGGATAAATGGTGATAATTGGCGTTAGTAGCTACACGTAGTTTTAATACTTTCCAAGTGTCAACCGTTCCTTTATCCAACTATTCCTTTATTCCCTTATCCTTTTAAATACAACCACATTTATATTAGTATATAATTAGGTGGACATTGAGTTTTATAATGCTTACCCCATGTAAAAAAATTAAATTCAGTGTTGGAAATTACTATCTTATCGAAGCCTTTTGGCATCAAACCCAATTCAATTTTAAATATAAAAATGTATATATTGCATTCAGAGCTTTCCTGATTTCCATCCATTGCAACGTTTTCAATATAAAGTTAATTCTTTTATACCCATCACATTTTAAAGTCAACCTCTGCCTCTATTCGGTAGTACTTGAAGTATATTATGGGGAAGTATAATTGAGGAATTAATCCTCACGGAATGTTTCGATTACAAGCCGCCACGGTATCAGGTACGCTTCGCCATTAAAATCTGTAAAAGCACCCTATCCTTGGAATTCCCTCACCAATGAACGGTATATAAACTGAAGCATTTATTTACCTAAACGCTACTACGGTTACGGGTCCAACAAATCGGAGATAATAATGTGGTACTTACTCGTAATATTGACATTTTTATCCAAAACGCGTTTTTCCCTCGGAATGGTTAATCTCTGTGAAACCGGATATATATCTCAAATGCAAGGGAGTGGGGCCCCAGTGGTATAAGTATATTTCCAATAGGCTGCTGATAACGTGCTACAACTTAGTATGACAACGATTTAGTTCGGAATGCGAGATCTTTCATAAAGACGCCTTAGAAATGTGATTGCATTGTCAATGACGAGGAAGAGGTCCTCCCGACGAATGTTTTTTCCAAAGATGTTCAAGTGAATACACGGTGAAATGTAGCTGGTACAATGTATTAACATGACGCTGCTAAAAATAGTATGTTCCAAGCAATCAACTCTGCGAAATCCCGGCATGTAAAACTGTGTCATTATCTTAAGAGTAAATGTATGGGTTAAATTTTTCACGAGACGATTTGACGATTACGGAATAGCACGGTCAAAAGTCACCACCAAGATATAATTTAGATGATAATTGCATTGATTTGTCAGAATCTTTCTTGAACATCGTGTAGGCAGGTTAAAATATAAATTGATTTTTAGACAATTCTCTTTTTAACTCTTCCTAATAATCAGCACAGGACAATAAAATATAAACGATATAATTAAAGTTGACGAGACCTCTATACCTGGATTGGGCCAAGGTTAATTCCATTGGCATATCTACAGCAAAGAGATACTTCGGGATTTTTAGCACTTATAGAATTTAAATCACTTCAATCATTGGAATTTAATAAAATAAATGCTTAAATAACAATAAATAAAAAAAACGGTTTAATGTACCTTCCGTTTATCTCGCAATCAATCGCATTTAGAAAATAGTTCACATATGAATTTGAGAGAAGTATATGAGCGATAAAAAGGTAATGGTTTATTTGACGGCACGGCCCTTGATTCCGAAAGGTAATAAAAGGATTTAAGTAGGAGCAAGGAACGAACTCTGTGCTATCCGACAGTAGGAGATGGGATATGACGGGAATTTTTCGTCACAGCTCCGATTGTGACAACTCCCATTCAGTTACAGCACCATTAACCTATGATTTTGAATGGAATCATGAGAATGACACATCTGTGGTTACTAGCACAAAACTCTGAAACGATGGGAGTGCTCCTGCGGCACGGAGTGGGTCACAAACATGGAACGATTTTCTCGGAGTTGTGCTTTTACAGATCCTATCGTGGCACCAAGTCGAGACGATATGATCACTGTGACTAAATCACAGGTCGAGAATTTTACACCTTATCTTTATGAAAACGCATTCTCAAAGGGTACCTGTTAATATATGCTCGTAGAGTAAGTCCTTATGCTTGCACTCCTGAATACGTACAGTCGTTTACATAACAATTACACCTTTGTTCACTTGGGAACCATTGGGTACACCATTGGGAAAGGGAAGAAAATTCATTACTGAAGAAACAAAATACATGATTAAATCGTGATAGCTCGTAGCCTGAGTAGGACTCTCCATGTTAATCCATTTAAATCGACATTTGTGTTTCATTCCGAGACTGACTGACAGAGATATATCTCGCTTCCATGTTTTTGTGCAAAAAACGTTCTAGTCACCTAGGTGTCTGATACCTACGTTGGTGCTGTGCTTAAACAGTAACGCTATTAATATACGTAATTGATAGCATGGTGCATTTTTAGGGCATTGCCGGGATGAAAATAAATAGAATTTTCTGTTATTTAAAGCGTTTATTTAACCAATATCTGTTGCATTAAATTAGTTCGGGGAAATGCATTGAGTAGCATCTGTGTGTTTCCGAAATGAAAATACTGTGCATAACAAAGCCTTGATATCATTATATGTATACGTTTTTTCTACTATTCTCCGTTAGTGTTGTATTCTGCTTAAATACTGAAATGATATTTCTAAATTATAATACAGCTCATTGATTTTATAGGCTTTAAAAGACGATGCTGCATCTCAAAGCTCCGCGCAGATCATAAACACGGAAAAAAATTGTGCTTTATGATATATATTGATCATATTTCTCTCGGTTCCCTTGCAAATATTCGATTCGGTGGGAAATAAGGAAATATTACACCCAAAACCCTGTTAGTGAAAAATATTTTATTCATTAGTGTTTGTTGAGGTAAACACATAGTTTTCTCCATTATCCAGTTCGATTTACATAGTTATATGGTTTTAAAATATATGCTCCTTATAAACATTATATTAGCTAATTTCATGGAGAAAGATTCTTACTCTGTGCTAATGTTCATCAATCATTATTACTATTCTTAACTTCGAGTGTTAATTCAAAATATTATTCAGTATTTTAAAAGAGGAATAAGTGTTTTCGTAGGTAGATGTGGTCATTATCTAATTTGAAAAAGAATCGAATAACAGGCGAGTATTTAGTCGTATACAGGTGTATCAGGCGGGTTATTAGGAAAGAAAAAGAACTTGCTATAACATAATTTCAATATTATTATGCAAATATCAAAATTAGCCTCAACTCTTTGGTGTTGAGGGGTGGAATTTTTTTTTAGAACAGCGTTCATATGTGACCGAATGATACCCTGAAATATCATCTGCTTTAAAATGAATTGCAATATCTTATGATCTTACCGCAAATGTTGATTTTTAAGAGATAAAAATTAAAACAAAATATCTAAAACATATTACGCCTTTAGTAATCACAAGAATTCAAACTTTTTGGTGATAATTCTCTTTCACAATGCATATTACCCTTTGAGTTACCATAGGCTTTATCCCTCCTTTCATATCAAAAACAGCAGATTTTCGATAAAACGAAAGTCATCACGGAAGAGTTTCTCTGTATCTCACTTTTACGATCAATGGAATAAATTTCACACTTCTTATTCCCCAGTTCTATGAGCTCACAAAATGGGATCCTCGGAATTTAACATAAAATGAAAGCGGAAAAATCAAATCGTCAACGTTATCATTTTTATCTGAATGCCCGTCGTTGAGCCATCATTTGGGATTGAAATAGTAGCCGTCAACGAGCCAATAAAATATCAACTTTTATATTGAAAATAATAATCGTTTTATACCGACTTCTGATTGAAATATCCCTGGATAAAAACGAATAATATCATCAAACCTATTTTAAGGCACTACCAGTGCACCGACATGTAAGACATTCCTATGATTATGGGGGCTCCTATATTCCATGAATAAGTTTTATCTTAGAAGGATATCACATTAGAAAAATGAGAAGAACACCACATCCATGACTTTTTTTATATTTTTACCAGTGCTTACCATGAATTACAATAGTAAAAATAATGAAGAATATACTAATATAGCGTTTAAAAATGTGTTTATATTTGACGGTACTTGGCTTTTACTTTGAAGAATGCATACGATGCGTATGAATGTTCGTGACGCCTCTTGAAGTGTCTCATATCTCTCCAGAATTTTAAAAGTATAAAATTCCTAGTTGGTATAATAATTTAGTAGTTAAATCCGGCCAAGAATGAAAATGAAAGCGTGATACTTTCTAATCCTTTTTTAACGAGTAAACTTACAACTATGTGCGAAGATATAATGTGTTCTAGTCTGCAAAAATTTGGATCATGACCAAATTGACTATTATTTATAGTGCTTTTCCAGGTCATAACCAGTGTACTGTAACGTCGACGACTGATTGGGGGAATAATGTTAGGTATACGGAATGGAGTACGATCGCTCAACTCCCATTTATTCCATAACTCAATAGAGAGAACCGTCCAACATCCCTCGCAACTACTCGTCCTATTGTCTTCTTTCCTCCTTAATTCCTTCCCTTACCGAGTCACGTCCTCACCGTGCCAAGCTAAAGTCAATGGTACATGATTGAGGGAGTGAGAGATGACGTGGCTGGGCATAAATCGCCAGATGAAGGTAAGATGAAGCCTCTGGCTTTACTATGTGGAATTCCTTAACGGTGAGGGGAGATGGAAATACTATTATGTAAAAAAAATATTTATTATATCAATTCAAAAATAATTATTGCGGAATTTGCAGCCTTTTCCTTGTTATAAATCGCCAAAACAAGCAATAAGCGAGCGGAAGTGTCCATTGGTGGGCCTCGTGGAGGTGATGCATAAAGACGAGCGAAATCTTACGAGATTTACCAATCTGAATGCTTCCATTTTTAATATACCAAATGTATAACTAAGTTTTTCCTGATGATAACGAGCTTCGTCGAAACCTAGGTCGTCTTGTTTTAATAAATTTATTTGGAAAAACCAAGTTTCATTTACAATTTTAAGCAAATTCTAAGAAGTCACGCCCGAGACAACGGAGTAGTGTTAAGAAATCAAGCCGTGACTGTTAGCAATAGACAAGGGAATCATCATTCAAAAGGCTTGTTTGTTGAGGATATAATAATTATTAACATTAATGAAGGGGTTGATTTCGAATGGAGGGATTAGAAAGTAATTATCTATGCATCCTATGTTTTTATGAAAATTTCGTATTTACTATAAGACTTCCTGCTGATTTTACTGGTTACGCGAAAAATCAATGACAGAATTGAATCAATCAATGGGTAGCTTACAATCATGTTTGCCTGTCATAATGAATTTCCCGTCTCATCATTCAGTACAGCGTCTCAACCCACGGGGCGTGCAATTTAGTTAGAGAGCTCTCCATACGTAACCCCTATGGAGAACCAAATTATAAGGACTATCGTCGTAATGAGACAACACTGCGCGTCTATCGTCAAACATCACATTTGGGCCCTGGTTCTGGAGTTGATGGTGTTTCCCCAATATGCGATTGATGCTAGGCCGATAGGGTTTACTGATAACAGCGAACTTGCTTTGAGGCTTTAGTAGTTGGCATAAGTGATTGCCTGTCTGAAGTACTACAATGCCGATTGATAATTTAAAATGACAAGATTTCCTAGGTCAGTTAAACATTTTTTAATGGTATATGCAGTCCGAATTGATACACCCTTTGAAAAAAGTGTTTTTCCCGCAAATAATGAACATTTTACCTATTATGGTATGGACTTTTTTGAAGCCCTACAACTAATTTAAAGTATTTAATTTTCTCATAAACAATCATTGAAAAATATTTCCTGTTTCATTTTTCTCCAATATTTCCCTATAAAAGTTCCTTTTGGGCTTAGCCGGTGTTCGTTGAGCAGTTGAACTTATTAGCCCTTCTGTCTCATGTATATAAAAAAACCTAGCATTTCGACTATTTATCGTATATTAATGTGCCTGAGTACGTGATCAGACATTAGATCATAATGACTTGACCGTATGGTAGTTTTAAATATGAGGGAAGAAGTTCAACGCCAATCAACCTTTTTTCTTTCACCTATTCTTCAACCTTTACTCTTAAATTCAGTATAGTTAGGATTTCTATCCTACGAAAGCGAGAAATTTCATTCACGATGCATTTGATTTTCCTGGCGATATGGGAAAAATATATCCATTAATTTAACGTGTCATTGTTAATTAAAACTGAATCTGAACTGCTTTTAAGCAAAAAATAAATTGACTATACTAATAAATGCTGAAGTGTAGATTGCATTACAAATGTGATAATGGATGCCCTTTTGACTTAATTTTAATTTTTTGTGATAACGATTAAATATTTCATATTTATTTAAATATATACATCCATATATATGAAAAATTATAAAATATTCATGTATAGTAAATATTTCATATCCCGTTACCGCATGCAACTCTTTGACTTTTTACACGTCTCTTTGTATTTTTTTCACATTCAAAATTAATCACTGATGAAACTTGAGAGAGATGACGTTAAGTAAATGAAACAAAATGCTAATAAAAAATAATTTTGCATCAGAATTTTCAATATATTAATAAGTATCTCTTTAACTATGTAATTGAATGAAAATGCAAAAAAAATTCAGCTGCCATTTATCACCACAAAGCTCTTCGCGTTACTCTGTATTCTGAAATGTCTGATTGATATAACTAATTAGGGAATAATGACCCTTTATTTAAACTATAACTAGTGAATGAGTGCCAAGGTAATTATGCCATAATCAGAAGTTTATCTGACATTAATAATTTGTAAAATACAATATTTTTTATATAGGAGCAGACATTAGAGTAGAGAGTAGACTAATCCAACTTTAGCGCAATCATGTTAACCTAATCGGTCAGCAGAGAGTGACTGCCCTTGGACTTCACACATTTTCATGGTGAATACAACCTATGCTGGGTACTTTGTTTTATTGTATTCTAAGATAAATTAGTTATGTAATAAGGTGGTACTTAAGAAAAGCGCGTAACTTTCTATCGCTCTAATTGTCATATGGTACATTTTATTGCATCAGGTATTAATGTTTTTCTCATTTCCTAGTGCCATTACTAGTTTCCGTGGGTCAGGGATTTCTACTGAACTCTATTTATACTAGCCAATAATGCTTATATGTGTATACTTTCTGCTCTTAAATGACTTAGAAAGCTTAGACCATCTGCGCATGTAGATGATCGAATTGATCATACAGTACACGTACTGTACGGATGTTTTTGACCCGTTAAGTTTAATAACCGACGCTTCTGCATTAGCTTCGCGGTTAATTTATCAATAATGTTATAAAAAATTATCAGGTATGGTACAACCTTTTGCTCATACTATAGCTACCAAATGATAACTTTAGCATCTACTGACGATTGCTTTTCGTAGTGCACTAGACAAATTATGAGACATTTACGAAGTAGTCATAGAACACAATTACTCAATGCATTTGCGCATCTGAAAGGGAACTTAATGATTAACTAGATGATTCCTCTTCATGACCTCGTATTATATGATTATTAATAATTATTGTTTTTCTTTCGTGAGATACAGGTCCATTAAGTTTTAATTTTTTTATTTCTCTTTACAAACGTTTCGCATTTTTATATTTGCTTCTTCAAAGCTGAGAGAGAGTAATGTTTAACAATAAGTAGCAACAAAAGTATCATTAAACAATAAATTCAGAAGGAAATCTCTCTGAGCCCTGGAGAAGCATACATAAAAATACAAAACGTTGGTGAAGACAAATAACATAATGTAAAAATTAATAGACCTATATCTACTGAAATAAAAAAAATTAATGATTAACATATCCATTTTACTGATATACATTTAACCATTTTGAGCGTGACGATATACATTCTATTTATATCTATATCAGATTGCGGTCCAATTAAATGTTGTCGTGACGTCAGTATTTAGAATTTATATGTGAAAAAATAAATTTGGGATGAAACTAATGGCTTTTGAGTCATCTTAATAATGAAGATGTTTTTTTGGTAATTGTAAGCGAAGAAACTGCAATGATCCTATGTATAAGTACTACGTCACTACGATATCATTCTGTAAGTTAGCTGAGGATCCAGTAGAGAAAAAATATAGGATTTGTAGCCACGTAAAACCAATATGCTAATGGATTTCTAAGAAATTAGTTATGCTTTGACAAATTTAGACCCTCAATTTCCTTGTTAGTAATAAAATCTTAAATAACTAGGAGAAAAAACGGGTTTTAAACCCAATGTCGTGTGAAAATATTGCTGAAATATAATTCGTGCTCTTAGGTGTTACATTAGTGGAACTCGATAGATATTCTTTCGTCCTTCTTCCCGAGTGCCGACTGAATTAAAATACGAGAGGGGAATTAATTTGGTGATGCAATTGTTTATAGTATTATTATAAGAATCAGAAAAATGATTGGAACTATTCTATTGTGATTATAGTAAATATCATGAACCTATATGTTTCACATGTTTTATAACTTGAAATAAATCATTTTATTTTCCCTTTAAATATAGGATAATATTTTATATTTATTAGTTTGTTAAACACTTTCTTTGAAATCAATCATTAACCTATGTGAATATGAAAATCATTATTCGCACAAGAAATCGTGGTAGCCGTGCCAATATATTCTCATTTCCAAATAACCCTAGTTTGCCATTGATCCTCCAAATTGATCCATTCATACACTACACTATAATAATGGAGAGATAAACTTTATTTAATATTAGCCGTCCACGCTAATTAAGGAGTGACGTTACCGTCACTCCTTACTTACACAATGTATGGGTGTCGAGACAAGGAGTAGAAGCGTTTAACCTACGGATCGGTTGACAATAGCAAAGGGATCATCTACTTCATTCGCGTCCTGGGTCTCCTTTGAAAAAATAAGGAAGAAAAGGAGGACTCTGCTCTTGGGGATTCCCCTCCAGGATTACTTCTACGTACCCGCGACTGATCGGAACGGGTACCGCTGGGAAGCTTGCTTCAGAATCGGGCTCGTGTAGATAAAGCCTTTTTATTTTTTTAAGTGGTCATCTTCTAGCTCGAAATTCCGACAAATCGTGTTGGTTTAGTTGCGAAGAATGTCAGACGCCCAGCGTAACGTGATGCGAGTCCAGTCGCCGAAAAAACGAAGCGCAGACGGTTTAGCGCAATGGATTTCCAAATTTGCAAAAAAACATAACAGCATAAAATCCATGCACATAAAAAAATTAAACCAAAACATGCGCACCACTTTTCGGATCTACAAAGAGTAATTAACAGTCTGGAAAGCCAGACTAGCGTAGCTGGAACGTCAACTATTTAAAGAAAGTCGTTCTTGTACTTGGCTGTGTATCTGTGTACTTTGCTAATTGGGCAGAAAATGATGTGATGCCACCTTTCTTTCAGAAATGTGCGTTATCCAATTTAAAAATAAATTAAAAAGCCAAAGATATGCTGAAACACTTATTATTGCTAGGTATATCTGTAACCGGCATGTATTTTCTGTTCCCAGAGGTTCCTGCGTAATTTTTTCATGGAGCATTAGCTTATAAGTCATTATTTTGTATTTGTCTCTTCGAGCAGGGAGGCGCTTGAAATAATGTGATATATGGTTGACTTGGCGTTGAATAGTTATATTGCACCGTCGTACATGAGATCTAAAAAAAACGAACACAAGACTTGTACAACTTCTGTGCATGAGAGATTTTTGGTTCACCACTAGGAAGTAGCGGCTGACCCACCATATTTATGGTATCATGGTAATATAACTTTAACATGGGCATATTCCAGTTTTTCCTCGCATGACATGTTAAAAAATATTTTCACTAGAAAAAGAACATGTTAGCGTATCTCGTAAGCTTGTCCACGTTTTTTTATTCCTCATATATTTAACATTCTCTTTCATAATAACTCATCGATGTTTTCTTTTTCCAAATTATCCTTCCTTGGGGACCTAAATGTTTAGCGCATGATGCACTCTAAAGTTCCGTGAAATCTTCCTACAACAGGAAATGAACACAGTAAGAATGAGCATTGTGCCTGACCAGCTGGGTAGTATACTGACCTCTCCATGGATGACTACCTTCTGTCGTGCCATTAACTTGTGCCATATCTACCCAAATAATCATGGTAGTGAATAACAGACAAGGGGTAATAGCATTGTAAACGGAAAGGGTGTGGTGTGCAGAGGTGAAACTCACGGCCAGGATACACGACCACCGCACCGGCGGGAAAACATGCGGTGACCTGGCTGTGCTCTGCGTCATACAGCCCACAATACCAGATATCTCCCCTCCTTAAATAGGTACCTCGAAACGTTATAAAAAGAGCTACACTCGCCCACTGTTTGGCTATGCCTCCCTTCCTTTGAATTTTACTACTTGTAGGTACTGCTTTAGACCCTTGCCTCGCGAAACATTGAGCCCAGTATCACCGAGTAACCCCTTCCCCAGGATTTTTTCCATCCACCACTAGGACCCACCCACATCCTCCTCACAATGGTCATCGATTTTGGAGACGGTCCCTTTATGTGACCGTCCCCAACCTTTCTGATCCTCGGCCACTCCACGGCCCCTAGGGTGGGTGGACCGTCGGCCATCCCCCTCCAACCCACCCATTTTCTGCAAACCATTCTCGCAGTGGGAGGCCACTTTCTTTCGATCTAAATCATACGTCGAGAGTGCTTGTCTCGCAGAGGCCGACGTTAAGGCGCCGTCCAGCGGTACTGCGAACTATAGCAGGAGAAAATAAATGCCGGGAAATTGAAGGAGGTGGGAGATACTGCTTTGTGGTGCGATCCGGGAGGAAGCGATGGAACGAACTCGTTTTTACGCCTGCTTTCGCACTTTTGGGCGTTGGTCATTTATTGCGTTGCTCGTCAAATAGAAAGCCGCCTCCTTTTTCTGGGGAGTTATCTTAGATGTATCACACTTCTTTGTTTAGGTTTGGCTATTTCTCACCGCGGGATACGTTGTTTATCAGGATTTTTCCAGTCTTGCGTTAATATCTGTTTAGCGTTTGGTTTCGTCGTCAGTCTTACGAGTCCATCATAATGTTTTATCGGTGGTTTTAATTCTCTGTAGTTTTAAAACTGTTTTGACTTCCATTTTATCCCCCCCTCTGTTTACTCATTCGATAAAGAGACACGCTGTGATTTTTTATGGTTGTTTATTATTCCACGTTATGCCGTGTCTCTTTTTTAAGATTGGGCTAAAATTAATTGTAGGAAAAATATTGATTGCATTTTTAGAGTGACTCTACTTACAAAATTGCTCATAAGGCAACAATCGATTTGCTGTAGTGTGAATTATTTTAAATTGAGCAAAGGAATATTTTGCTAAACATCTTGTTTAGTAGTTTAATTTGTTAGATTATTTCATTGCATCGTATTACAAATCCATTTACTTCATTTGGAGAGAGAAATACGTCATTTGCGGCTATAATAACTTTAAAACAAGTAGGTACATTAGATACATAGGTAGGTAATCTGTTGAGTTAAAGGTAAATTGGAAAAGGATGTCGATTTCTTAAGTTTAGGTTGGTTCTATCTCGGTTGGGGGATGGTATTTATGGTATGCACTGCTAATGAGAATCTGTTGTGGGTGGGTGGGTGAGCGCCAGTGCATCCTTCATTCTAATTGGTGGACTGGCGCTCCATTGACCAATCCAGTTACATCAATGATACAATTACCTTCTGTAAGTCTTGCTAGTGAAAAAAGGCATTATTATTGGGCGTTTACAAGTGAGGGTATTTTAAGAATAACGTTTGGAAAACATGAGTCGTAATATTACCATTAGTAATACGCAGTAAATATATCCTCAGTTATGTGAAATTGCATTTTTCAGCGTTTGATTGAGAAACTAATTGAATGGTATGATTAGATTATAATCGCTTCCAGAAAAATTATAATATTTATTTATTTATTTATTTAAATTGCTCACATACAGCATTTCTGCCAATTTAAAGTGACACAGTAACAGACTTTAAATAAAAACAACAACAATCAATGAAAACAATCGGTATGCGGTGAAAATAATAAAAAAATACAAATAAATCGTAGGTAGGAAGGGAGGTAAATGGGAGAGGTGTTATTTGTTCATGGGAAAATGGGACATAGCGAGATTGATGAATGAGTCCGAAGAGAGAAAAAATGGATCTATATTATTAGGCAGATAATTCAGTAGGGAGGAGAGACGGTAGTGAAGTGTTGTTTAGTATTATTAATATTATTAATTATTCATAAACAAGGTTGTCGCATAAATCTTTTGCTTGTATCGGCTAACAGGTCGTTATTATGTAATGATCTTTCTTTTAGTTAGATCTATTGGTAAAGATAATCAAGTATCGTTATAACTTCCGTCATGGTTCATTTTTATCGAATTATGTAGCAGTGACAGGTAAAGAGAAGAGCAAAAATTAATGTGATATCGCTCTTATCCGCCAGCTCATTATTTTACCCGCCTCTGATGATGTGAAACTTTCAATTGTTTCATACCTTTTATTATTTTTTCACTGTGATTAAAGCTAAGATAATTTTGGTTTAGCTTTCGAATAATCCCAGCCAAAAGTACCTGTTGAACCCCAGGCATTAGCTTTCTTAAGCTGGACATATTTTGACCTCTTAACTATTAATGCGTTTATGGGAAGACATTCTAAAATTCAAAACGTAGTCACGTAATTGATGCAGGATAAGGTTGTTGAATGTTACTAATTCCTAATAATGCCTGGCATGTTATCATTAACGAATTTGCTTGTAACTTAACTTAACTTATTTTCTTAATCCAACGATCACCGAATGTTTAATAAAATAAAATATTATGTGCCGTAGTTATTTAAGTCTATTCAAATATACTTAGGTATTAAACTTCATTGGATTTAACTTAAAGTTAGAGTCTAATGCCAATCGTTAGGTTGAATAAGTAGCCAAATCTAGTGCTTTTCATTGAGCTATTCATTTTTTGAAAAACTCCTTTCATATCAGTTTTATGAGCCATCTGGAGAGTGTCCAATGTCGATATCCTTAAACTCTACTTTTGACAAAAAAATTTGATGTGCATGGCAATGGAGTAAAGGAGTGATTGGGAGATAAAAATTAAATCACAGGCTACTAAAATAATAATGAAAGGGTGAGCATACGCTGTGATTTACACCTTAATTGTTTTTTTTTAAATATGCTAGTTAACGTGTTAAGATGTAATAGTACAAGACAAGAGTACCACCGTACGATCCACGGCCCCAGAGAGTGTTTCTGCGGTCCTCTCTAATTATAGGCCCTAACGGGCCAACCTACCATCTCATACTTCAAATGGAGAAGCTCCACGTGCTTGTGCAGCAAAGCTGTAGCAGATGACCGTTTACCCAGGGGCCACATGGTTTTCGAACCCCTTTTATTGCCCTCTGCTGGAATAATTCGGCATGCAAGCGCTATCCTATTAACCACGTAATTTCAGTAGCTCAGTTATTACCTCTTTGACCTATGTACGAGAAAAGAAAAAAAAAGAAAAAATAAAAGAAATAGCGTGGATGCAATAGAATGCCCTTTTAAAATCAGTACCGTTACAAGTAATGCTGAATACTACGGACTATATCCTATAGCCTCTTAAAGTTAGCTACAATTAATAGATTTCAGCTCTATTTGGGTATCTTTTATCCCGATTAAAGAGGCATATATATTTATCGAAAGATTTATTGAATGCCAATATACTTTGGACTTTTTTCTGTTATGAATATGTAAAACATTTAACTATCCTGTCCACCTATAATATAAGACATGTTGCATAAAAATGTCTTACTTTGGCATTTTGGTTACTAGATCTCCACGTTAGGAATTAGGATTCTTGTTTTTCAGCTTTAGGAACTGAAATATTTTAATGACATTTTACGATCATACAATACCCCATTGGCTCTTTATTTTTCTATTTTTTCCATTAATAAAGGATAAAGGATTATAGAACTGTATTGCTGTCTTCAGTAAATAGTGTAAAATGTCCTTCAAAGTGGGTTCTGCAACTCCATTGCGTAGAAATTACAAATAATTAATGACCCGTTGTACACTTTCCATATACGGTAGTAGTAAGGTGATTACTATATTCCGTTAAATCGTTACTCTAGCAGTAACGAACGCCTCTACGAGAACCACCCATTATAATTCAACCTAGTGTTCAGAATACTCAGTGATATTAATATTATTTCTTTATCATACGCTAAACTAACGAGTAATTAAAGTAAATAACGCCATCAGTCATTGTCTACTTTGGGATATACAACCGCTTTTTGGAAAAATCAACCTAGTTATTGTTATTCAGCCCTCTGCATGATGAATTTACCATTAATCTACTAATGAAATGTTATCAAACAGGTTACTGCCCAAGATTCCATGTCCAGGGAGTCTGTCTCATTCTTGTGGTTTTAATATATAGACTAGTGCATAGTTGTTTCCAGACATTGATTTGCTAAAAATGTAAAGTTCTTTATCCTCTAGCTCTGTCATCAACGCCTTTTTATCATGTGTATTAATAGAATAGGTACTTCATTTCTAATTTACAGATAAGTGATGCATGTCTGAGTTGTAGAAAATTATCTCTTAAACATACTTTCGGAATTTAGTAATTTCAGTGCAGACTTACACAACCTTTCGAGGCTGAAAAGGGTGGAGATATAAGTAACGCAAATATAGTATGCAAGGTTTGTTGGTAGAAATCTAAGTAACGAAAATTTTCATTTGATTCAGATGCATTGATGCAGATTTATATTAATTTTGTGAAAAAGTGTCAAGACCTACTCTCAATTTTGCCGTAGTAATTTTTTTATTATGTATATTATTATTAGTATTATAAGACTTTTTTTAGAGTTATATTGAGTAACTTCGGTTTGAAGCACTGAAATATTGTTGATTCCAAAACTGGTTGCACATTGAGTGGTCTCCCAACAAAGAAAACGTATGGCGTTTTATTAACATTTAAGTGGATATTAGTTTTTAAGTAATCAACGCAAAAGGGATGAACACATCCGTTGGTGTCAATTAAATATTTCTTATATTTTCCATGCAGGTTCAATCTCTTCCGCTAACATGTATGTTCTATATATCAACGGTATGAAAAAAGGGAAAGCGGGAAGCTGGGATCATCGTAGTTTTGCGAAAATGTTGAAGAAATGAATTAACAGAAAATCTTCCTTATTTAGAAAGCTTGATAAGATGTTTGGAAAACTAAATAGTTTAGCACTTGCATTAATCCCCGATTTAGATGGCGGTCAGAGAGATTTACTTTCCTCCCTGCTGCCTGGAAACTGGGAGCGGCCTTGGTGCTTCCAAGGAGATAATAATGGGAAGGATTTTGAGGGCGAGATAGTGGTACACGCAGCGGCTTATGCCGACTCCCTCCCCTTTTTCCTCTCTCCTTCACATCCATTGTCCGAAGCGTCCTCCTCCAAGCTCAGACCTCAATTCAGCCCAGTCAGCAGGTTTGCGGCGCAGTTGAACAATGGTATGGAATATACATGACTTGCATGTATGGTACTCTTCTCGCAAAAAAAAGGATTTACGTCTCGCTCAAAAATGATACCCGTTCGGGTGATTTGAGCCGTCGCGACGCGTCACCCCGCGTGAGTGATGTGAGAACAACTTCACGCTGTCATTTTTTAATAATCCTTTGAAATTCTTCCTCATTGGTTGGCTATTTAAAATATTTAACAAAGAAGAAACTGATTAGTGTACCCTATAAAGTTTTTGATGCTTGAATGCAATTTAGGAAATCTTTGAAAGAAGGAGATTATGAAAATTTGTGGAAAAAACCTTCTGAATCCGCGTTTTAACTCATTTGACTTAAGGTTTGTGACCACTCAAAGATCATAGAATTGTCACTCGCATCACAGAATTTGAATTACACAATTTGATTTTGCTAAAACAATTTTGACTTTGACCAACTATCTATTTCATACTATAAAAACGAAACCTTTTGTTACTTTATGATATGAAGTAGAATACATAGTATTTTAAATCTTTCGTTTGAAAATATTTCATATATAAATTGTGTTCTATGCTATATTTTTACAATAAAACTATGTAAAAAGAAATTTATCAAATTTCTGTATATCTTTCTTTTTACAGCACGAGCCCAAATGTAGCCGATATCTTCGATGGAATGTCTCCCCAGATTTTGGCACCATCCCTTGAAAATGAGTTGTAATGCTGTCAAGGAGTGGACTCTCGTAGCCCATGGAAATATGAGAAATGTGGAAGGCGGATGGAGAGAAGGTAGGAACTGAAACCCTGGGGAAATCCCGATGCTGGTATCAGTTTCCTTTTTAGTTCCATAAAAAATTATGACCCTTGGGGGAATCTTATATGGTTCAGAATGTTTTTGCAACTTTTCAATAGGAACACTTACATATGCGCCTCTGGTCAACACCGCCGCTCTAGGGGCTTTCATATAAAAAATTATATTTCTTTGGTAAAATGTTTTATGCCACAAATAATGAATAACATTTTTTATCGTACTACAGAAATATTTTGTGCATCTATAATTGTGTGAATACTGTCTTTGTGTAGCAACTTGTGTTTGGTAGTAGTATTTATTTGATTGTAATATGCTTCTACGGCAAGGATATTTCTTTCTTAATGCTTGCCACTCGCAGACAATAGCAACAGCGCCATGAACGAATTAAAGGAATACTCGGCCAAATACAAGCAGACGCTTCGGTATTCGAGCGGGAACTGGTCTTTCCTTCGCGGCCGTCCAATACTCACGCTGTAAATTTCTGAATGGGTGATAATTGTATTCCGTAAGTAATGTTTTATTTAGGGGTTGCAAAATTGTTCTATTGTTTGTTATTTTTGCTCTGTGTTTGGCAACTACTCTCATTGGAAATATATTTCATGGGTAAAAAATTAATCAAAAGTAAAAAATTGGTTACCATTGGTGAAGGAAAATCCCCTGCGGGGCACAGTCGGTTAATATTTTCTAAATTATTCGGACACTTAGAAGTTTGCAAAAGGATAAATGTTTCTGAATTAGCAATAAATTAAGCGATAAGCAAACACTGCTTTTTACACCACCTCTCACAGTGACGAATCAATAAAGCCAAGAGAGTTCGGGATGATGCTTTCACAGGTCATGTAGAAAGAATACGGATATCATCATAAAAGTACACTTGTATGTGCTATCCTTTCAGCTTTGAATTTGAGTATAAAAATCAGGTTTCAGCTTGAGAAAAATTAAAGCGTTACCAGGGAACACGACGCAGAGGTATTTCTCTCCTTCCTTTGATTATAATTTAGCGGTAGCCTCACTTGAGGTTGACGCGAAAATATTGAGGGAAGTATGGAAATGGAAAAGCCTCCCCATTCCCTGTGACCACGTTGTGTTATCCTATGGTTACCAGCTGCATTCAAATCTTATCGTAGCAGATTGACTTGACCTTTTCGTGTGGGTTTTACTATTTGATAATATACATAGCACTAAAACCCTTGAAATCATTCGCGAATTTTTCGTGAGGTTTTTACTATTTGATAATACACATAGCACTAAAACCCTTGAAAACATTCGCGAATTTTGGAAATCCAAATTTATTCTAAACTAGGACCTAATGCTATATGCAAAAATGTATATAGTATGTAAAAGTACAGTAGTTTCCGGTTCATTGGGCCACCGGTTATTTGGGGCAGCCGCTTAATTGGTTCAAATCATGAAAAACAGAACTCAATTGAAGAATATTCCAGAGTTTTATCCGCTTAATTGGGACAGGATGCCGCTTAATTGGGCCATACGTCGGTGACATTGAATCTACACCCACGAGGAAATGCCAATTTTTTCATATCAGGAAACCATTTTTTAACATTCTACTTCTTTCATTTCATCTTATTTTCCATATGGGTACCTTGTCCAGCAGCCTGTAGGAGATCCGGATTCCGTTTCCGGACCAAGAGCTGTAGGTGATAGGTCGAAAGATAAGAGTTTTGAGGATAGAAGGGTGTGGGCAACGACCGTCAGTTTAGGCCTGGTGTCAGTTTAAGAGATAATGAGAGAGGAGTGGCGATACCCGTAGTGAGGGTTTACGAGCAAGTAGGGGCGGATTTCCAGTGATAACTGGCCGATGTCGAGCAGGGGAGACTGGTAGAGATAAGCAATGTTGTTTACCGAGAGCGCTTTGCTTGCGACATCCTGCACAAAATTCAACTGCCCCATGCGGTCAATCTCCTCTCCCCCTTTCCACTTAACAACTGAGCCATCGCCATTGGCAGATTGCAATGCTTTTTCTTACCTTTCTCATTTTCCCACCCCCATCTCGGTTAGTTTACTGTATGCAAAGGACTAATTTTTCTCTTCACTCGCAATTAGTCTTTTGAGAATTAACAGTCTAAAACCAGTGTCAGTGGTGCGAAAGGGTGCTGGGATTCATCTCGTGTTCTGCGATCTGAATGAACCTTGAATCACTTAAATTGTTTTTGTGCCAAGAGTACAAAAGCAGTTATTTTCCGTAGTATAATATGACGCGTAAGGACTTTCCACTGCCTTAAAAAATTGCCATACTGGACATAATTAAAGATTAAGTCATCGCCGTTTGGCAGAGATAACTGGGGTGCCAAAATTAACGGTAGCTCGGTTAATTCAGCATCAGGATAAACTGAGGGAAGAATGGAGTCGCAATGGAAAGCGAGCACCTCCCCTGAAATGCAAGCGTTAAGGTAAGGATCTTGAAGTCGAGGAAGCTTTAAATCAATGGTTTTCCATTGTTAGTGAACGTAAGGTTTGAGTCAGTGGTCCAATGTTAAAAAAGAAGTCGGAGGAACTAGCTTTCAAACTTGGTCATGATAATTTTAAGGCAAAAGGCTGTCAAGATGGAAGACCAGAAACGAAATAAAATCCAAGGGAGCTCATGGAGAAAAAATACTGCTGATATTGTGAGTGCAGAGGAGTGGAATTCGAACAAACTGCCCTCGTTACTCCAGAGGTTTTGTGCGGATGACATTTGCAACGCCGATGAAACAGGATTGTATTACCGTGCTGCAATATATAGCTATTTTTGCTACAGTTATGTAGAATAAGGCGCTCCTAAACAGCGATGGGTCGCATTACTGTTTTGTGCTGTGCAAATGATTCGGTAACTGGCAAAAAAAAAACTTCCGGTTATCGGGAAAAGTGCTAACCCTCGATGCTTTAAAGGATATATATATATAAATATAAATAGTATGTAAAAACTGAAAAGAGGCTATTCCCGAATATTTCAAGTCAAAATAATCTTTTGAAAATGAAATTTTGACTAGTATAAGCATTTCGATTTAAAAACTTCTCTGTATTCTCAACTTTTGATGTCTAATAACTTTTTCTCTGGAGTATGAAAAAGACGTTAGACATTGAAAGCTGGTTCTTTGCCTTAAATGTCTAAAATGTATGGAAGATAAACGTAAAATAACATATGACAAATTGTATTAAGTTAGAACTTCTTATCCCGATATATTACAAGTTATATTCACAGAACATAGGTATGTCCTTGCCTCGCACATAATTTGTTTCAATTTTATTCCAATATAGTATGGGCAATTTATGCGACGCAAAAGATGTTCCTATCGCAAAATAATTATTACTTCAAAGAAGAGGCAATTATACTGTAATGTTATGTTAAAGAGTTCCCAAGCATGTAAGAAATTGGATTCCTAAGTAGGTAATGTTGCTGCTAAAAATATAAAAAACCTTTTTGTAGTATTTTTATAGCTTTTAAGCTTTTATTATTTTCGTAAGTATATTACAATATGATTAAAATCACTTATAAATGTTGAAATGTATAAAAAGGCATGTATTGCTAAAGGTAAAACTTAGGCAGAAAAGTTAAACGTCAATTTTATAGCCAGGACTTGTTATAAATTTGATTTAATCTTCAAGAAAAAATATTGATTTAAATTGTAATTAGACTAAAAAAACGCAGTACCCTATCCTGTGAATAGAGCGCACATGAGAGGAGAGTTGCTCATGAATGAAAAAGAATTGATTTATCTCAAACTCACTGGGAAAAAGACAAATTTAATTCTCTTTCAAAGAACATAAGGTGGTAGGTAAAAGACCAGAAAACATTCGTTTGGAGCAGGTTTGAAGCAAACATTGGATAATGTCAACTCGAAATGAATTATGAATGAAATAGGAATGCTTTAAGAGAGGCTCTTTTGAAATGCGAGAAGGGCTAAAGAATCGAAATTTGAGAATGAAATCAGTAAAAGTAAAGTAAGGTAAATGGGACGCCAACAAGAATGTTCACTTTCACTAATTTTTTATTTTTTCAACGTCACAAAATAAATAAATATAACTGCCGGAATTTATCTACAAAGAAGTCTAAGAGGCTTCATATGTAAAGCACAAGATGTTTCTGTAGTGGTGAAGAAATGAAAGCGCAGGAATAGAATATTTGGCGATTATTTTAAATTTATAATATGTAAACACGAACATTTACCCAGGAGAAGGCATAAAGGTAATATGAGGCCACAGTAATGTTAAGTCCATCTCAATGACAGAGCGATTAAGTGTTCGGCTAGCAATGTTATGCATCGGGCGAACTCAATGAGGCTGGAATGCCGAGCTATCGGCAAGCCCGCGTTTCTCGAAAGGTATTACCTACATACATACGTATCAGACTCGGGAGCGCGCGGGCCTACTCAATAACGTCCAATCCGCGCAACTCCTACTCCTAAAAAGGTTCAGAAGAAGGAAACTCCGATGCATTTACTTCAGCCTGGCACGAAAAGTTCACCCGTGTGTCTACTGCTTGTACTTACTTGAACTAGTAAGCTAGTCAGGCAGAATTTTCTGACGAATTTAAGGTTCGGCGTAGTACCTGCGCAGAACTTTGACGGCTAGCCCCTTTACCATTAGCATTACCAGCATTATCAATCGATACATTCGCAGTGGATGATCAAGAAGACGATCTTTGGAGGAACTTCGGAGCCCGCTTTGGAATTCTACGCGAAATAAAGTTTTTAAACAGTGGCTTTAGAGTAGGTAGCATTAAAAATATTTAAGCAAACATTCAGATGACGTCTAGCCATTTTCTGAGGATGCTGGGAAAAGGACATGTAGCAGATCAAATAAAAATATCCCAGTATGATGACGGGGTTGGATAATGAACCACAAGTTGATAAATGCAACCGCCGTAAAACAAACTACATAATTAAATTAGTGGAATCACATAATAGGCCACCCGTGTATCATATGATGCTGAATGAACTCAATGCAAAAGGAACTCGAGAAAATATGAGCTTGTCAACAGCGTTCTTTAATAAATCCTTGAATATAAGAGAACATATAATTTTATGAGCTCTATATTAGTATCACCTTTTACATGACCATGTATCGACATATGATAAAGACTAGACTGTATAAAGACTATTTGGCGAACGTGGGAGGAAGACTAGAACGGTAAATAATTGTTGATGAAAATTTTCATAAGAGTAGTTAACCATAGCCATCTCCATTCCCCAAATATTCCACCAACCTACTTTTTCTAAATGGCATTATGTGGTCTCAGTTGTCGGTCGGCCCCCAAAAATCCCACCAGTCAAAATGAATGCCGCGCTTCACGAATATAACTATAGTATATATCTGGCCCTCACCTACTCGTAGTTGACACCAAAAGGGGGAATATAAAGTTCCAATGCAAAGTAATGTAGTTGATTGGAATATTTGATGTAGTGCTTGTCACTGATGTGACAGTGTTTGGAGACACATAGGTCATATAGGAAAAACTACGCAGGCCGCATGATTTAATTTTTATTTCTTTCATCGACGTTCCATATACCTCTAAATCGCCTCGGGTGAATTCCTCGCAAGAATATCCACACGCTGGAATAAACCGCCCGCTCAGGCACAGATCGGTGATGAGTGATTTATTTGAAGAGCTGTTTTTGTGTATGATCCATGGTGTACAAAGGAAGTAAAACGGGCGTGCTCTTTGTGGGCTCCACCTTTTTTGTGAGACCACGCGGACACCCCCCGATTCCATATGCCCTTTGAGTCCCTTTGTTTCCAATTTTGGATCCACGTGGAGAGGCACAGTGGCGTTGCAGTACGAAACGTCAGGGTGTATCGCATTTGATACGGGAGTGGTCACATTTGTTTTGGGCATGTGGTGGAAATAAAAAGTTGGAAGATATGTGTGGATTTAATTTATTCTTGTTTAACTTGTTATATTCTTTTGTATTTTTAATTTATAATGTGATTCGAGACCAGTGATTTGGAGTCATAAAGGACAGATATTTGCGTGGAAATGGAAAGATGAAATCGGTTAATTTATTAATATATTGGGAGATGGGTGTCTTCATTTTATATTTTGAGTTAGAGGATACAGTTTTGTTCTGCAACTAACACTTAGTATTACACTTGACCTTAAAGTCCTGAAATAAACTACAGGTGTTTAAATCGGAGAAAATGGAATGTATGTGAAAAGGTTTACACAATACATAATCGGATTCATTAGCATTTCCGTCGTGCAAATAAATGTTTTCTATCCGGGTTACCTAAAAGTGTTAATAAAAATTCCATCACATGTAAACATCATGAATCACAAATACTTTGCAATTCAATATTTATTAATTAAGAAACATATGTATCTTCATGAGTAATATATCATAAAAAATAGATGTATCTTTAATCGTCAAGTCAAAAGCATAAACCTGGTCGGTAGCACGTGAATAGCATAGTAACACAGAGAACCTAAGGAGAAATGGACTTAATGAGCTACTTCAACATTAAATGTACTGTTTATGTAGATATTGATTCTTTAAATCGAAGTACTTAAAAGTTTGAGGATATGTGATTAATATTTTCTGCAACGATGTTATTTATCATGGATGGAGAGAGAGGCGTAGATACTGACTTAACTGTTAGATGATCTAATAGAAATTTTAGTTTAAAATATCGTTTGTTTTCTGGATGAGGTAAGTTACATAGAAATAAATTCAACAAAAATTTGGAAAAAAACAAGTCTTGTTATTAATTTGAGCCTGGGCTTTGCAATTAACTTCGTAATCTTGCGAGGAAGCCCAGATTTAAAATGCCTGGTGATATTTTTAACACTAATGAAATGTATTAATCGAAACGGTGGCAGATTTCATATCATTAAATCATCATATCTTTTTTTTTAATCGAATTAGTTTAATTTATCATGCATGAGGAATTATTTTCCCTTTTTGGAAAAAAAATCTTTTGACAATGATGGTATGTCGCCCATTGATAGGAAGCAAAAAGTCAATGACAGAAGTCTCCCGTAGCTTCCTCGTATAAGTAGGTATATGTAGTTGGGGCCGATAGTACAGAGGGACTTAATCGTCATTGTTCAATGCATAAGCGGATTCAAGTGAAGGTGGGGACCCATTTAGTCGATCCCATGTGTGTAGTACGCCACCCTTTCCGGGACATGGGCAAGCCACCCATTGACGTCATAAGCTTTAGTTTTGCGTATTTTGAGAGTAAGAGTTGCTCGGAGCGCACTTCGGCCAGCCCAATGGTATGCCTCCCTCTAGTCAAGACGGAATTAGGAAGCCCCCCGTGAACTGCGCAGCTCGCTATCCATGAAGCCTGGCATCGTAGCGATAAGGAACTTCCATTCGCGAGGAATTACATGTAACTCAGTTTGCTCTGTTTGTTGGGAGACAGAGACAGAGCTCGGCTTTTAAGTATTTTAGTTTTAATTCTAAATATTTCGTGTGTTAGTCATTTGAATGGGTTCAACAACGGAGGACATTGTACCCTATATAGTGTTTCAGTTGATACCAGAATGAGTCTCGCAATGGCATTGTTGGGTTTCTTAACAGGCATTTGATTTACATGAGCTTTGATAAGCGAGGAAACATGGGATACCGTATGGTAATGTAAACTGTATTCCAGAATGTTGCTAATGCATTAACCAGGTGAAAGATACCTATTCGCGTTTTATTACGGTAATTGCACTCGTCATGCCTTTTTATACATATTTCATGCACTCAGGGCTGCTTTACATTTCTTCATAAAATTTAATGAGTTTCACTTGAGAACAAAACCATTGTGTCGAAATCTACTCTTAGTGATACTCCCTTCTAATACATTTTCAACAAAGAATATTTCTTAGCAATAACTTCAGGCTTCACTAAGTAGAACCTTTCCATAATAGAAATAGAAATTACACTTCGTAATGGTCCGCTGAATTTATTTATTTCTTACGACCCGGGCTTCATCACATCGTGATATCTTTAGGTAGAAGATGTCACTATGTGATGAAACCCGGGTCGTAAGAAATAAATCAATTTAGTGGACCATTACGAAGTGTAATACTTATTTCCGAAATAATATTTTATCTCAGCTAGTTGTGTTCCAGCTTTTTTGAAGTAGCCTTGCATTCATGAATTTCTTAGAACCGTAGTACTACAGAACTTTTTTAATAATATAAACGTAAAATACATCACATATATATACATATGACGAACGTCACAGATGTACCTACAAATTAGCCTTTTATTCCGATTCAAAAATATATTGGTTCTTTGGGGAGTATTATGTAACATGCATCAAGATAAAGGAAGCTAGAAATCCAATCCAATATCAACAAGTAACTTGCACGCAATTAAGTAACTTGCACGTCCCTGATAAAACCGTCCCCCTGGAGAATGAGGCTAAGAAACCCGTGAGGCTAATCACGTTTATTTGTATCAATCAGCGCAATTTATCTGATTTGATAAAAGTAGAGAAATATTTCACAAAGATAATGCTATGCATTTTTTTTTTCTTTTAGCTTTAGAAACATAAGCGGTGCCGACAGGAAGCAAATGTATCTGACGTTTCTTTCCAGTAGTTGAGCTGAGGTGAAAACCTGACTCTTGTGCAAAGAATATTACGATGTCAAGTGACCCCAATCCGAAATTTTCATTTTTGCAGGTGAGTTGAAATAACTGCTGTGTATTCCAAATCCCTTAAGACCCTAGAGAGGAGCTGCGCCTCCTGCAAATCCCCCATGGGCATGCTTGTCTTTGGTGAAGGGGCCTGCCTGATTTGTCACCGTTTTCGGGCGGAAGTGAGGTCGAGAACGGAGTTCTCATCCTCAGGGAAAGGCCGACGAGATATGAGACAGAAAATAAAAATGTAGCAGCAGTAAGATAGGAGACAGAATACTGGTTCTCACTCATCTGGGAATTTTGATTTCAGGGTAGTGGTCTGTGGAAATGTACGCAGCGAGGGATTTACATACTTTTTTGTCCCAAGAGTAATGGTAAATCTACCAAGGTGCCTAAAACAATGTTTCTCAACTATTTTCTCTCCATTGGTTCATCGTTTAATGCAGCGTATTGTTCACTCAATATTCAATCACTTGTACATTAATGTCAATTTTTTACGATATGTATTTTAGCGAATCAGTTAAACATGCGGAAATTCTTCATCACAACGCAACTGTATGCTCGCAATCTAAACAAGATTGCAATTGCCTTCCCCACGTAAACAGTACTTTGGATCATATAATTTTTTTAAAAATTTCGTATTTAACTAAAAATCTATCTAAGATTGGTGGGTAGTATGGGGATGATAGTGAAAAGGTGGCAGAAAATTTTAGTTGGATGGAAGATTTTGTTAAATGACGGTTGCCAGTAGTGCGAAAAACCTGTCCCTCAATCCGTTAATCCTTTTCCTATCCAAGAAAGAGATCATATACATAATGTTTTTGTAAACGCTGTACGTGATGATGTTACCTACGTGAGGAAGGAGTGCATTTAATTAATTTTGGAAAGCGTATATAGTTTATTAACTTAAAACTGTTTGTTCTATTGTTGTTAGTGAAAGCGATTATTTTAGTCTATGCAGCAATTTGCAAGACACTGGTTCATGAAACGTGTTCTTATTAGTGATATATGTAGACAGAAGGGATAAAATTGCATATCGCCGATTTGGTTTTTGGCAATTTAATACTATTTTACTGCGTATCCTCTTGGCACATTTATTTTCATAATAGTTCGATTACTTATGTACAGATTTTCTTCTAAACGCGGAATTATTCATTTCATAATATTATAATGGTAGCTTATGGACATCAAGGTATCATGTCTAGTCAAAGATTCGAAAACAAATTAAATGTATTTTTTACCTAAATTTCAAATTCCACTCCGAAAACTCAATTCATTCCTCGAGTTAATCAAGGCAAAAATGTAAAATCTATATTTCTTGTATCATTTCCATTACTGCAAACATAGCGAGCTCCATCGCATAATCTTATGTACTTAAATAAAATTTGGACCTAGTATATTTTCGAATTTCTTGAAAAATTATCAATATATGCACTCAATGAATTTAATACTTAATATAACCTGCAATGGGTTTGAATGGAGGTTGTGTGAACTAGTGTTACCTTTATATCCTGAAGCCATCGGGATATGACGACAACAAGCACAGGTTAAAGTCACTCTCCTGTCATTGAGTGGTAAGTGGAGTAAACTCCTCTTCACCTTCCTCACCGAGCAAATTCTCCTTGTGTAAAAACACCTCGTTTTCTCACTGTCTCCCTACCCCACAATCTCACAACCAGATTCCGCTGCGTTCCCTTCGATCAGCCTGTGTAACATGGAGGTAATTTCCTACCTTACAAGGGTCAGCACGACGTGTTTCAGGATGGAAGGGAAAGGCGATGTGAATGGGAAGGGAAAACTTATCGGGACCAACTCCGTCGCGAGTAAAGTCTTTCCTTGCCCCTGCCGGATTAAGTTTGCTCTTCTAGAACGAACAATGGTCTTTGGGCTGGTAGGAACAATAGGAAACGTACGTGTGTGGAAATAGTTTCATTATTGACTATGAAGGGTATCTTCTGTCTAGTGCGTGTCTTAATAACTTGGTAACTTCGGCACCTATGCTCATAAAATCCGGCGAGAATATTTGTCTTCCTAATAAAATGCGGACTTTTGATGCATAAATGTTAAATACATTATGATGTCAAACATGCAATTGAAGAATATATTTCCTTTTTTGTCGGCTAATGCCCCAAAGTTATTGCATAAAATATTCTTGAAGTTCTTTGATATAGGTTCAGTTATACTATTGTACTATGTAATATCACTGAAAATAAAATTGGGTAAGCATCTTATCGTCTAGGTATAAGTGAAATTTCCAAGTACAAAACATACCGTGCATACTTTCCGACTCCCGTGAAATTCGAGCGCGCATTGCTGCACGTACGTTAATTGCATCAGCTTCTTCTTTGCCGTTGGACTTTATTTTTCTGACTTTTTGAAAAAACCGTGAATGTTGGAACGCCGCATCTAGAGATTGTCGTGGGTCGATGAGTCGATAGGTCGTCTGTCTTGCTAATCTCGTCCTTCATTGTTTCCTTTGAATTTCACAACCTTTGCCGTGAACTTCCTTTAAATTTGAACATTCTTTGAGTTTCGGCGGGCCCATCAGTCTACCAAGAGATAAGCTAGTAATAAGTGGTTAAAGATATGTATGGTATAATCATAGTCTACTACCTCCGGAATATTGCATCGAAAAATATTTAATGCAGAATTTCTTCCGGAAATTTATCGCTGATCGTCTGTAAGTGCTCATAAATGGAAGTGGGTGAAGACCATTTTGTGAAACGCAGAATTTGCCGAACGGAAAGGTTTTTGAATTAAATATGTGGTTTAATCTCCTCTGCCTAGAGATTCACCGTGCTGTGACTGTTGACCAGGTAGGCTTACGGTAGACTCATCATCATTCTCGAGTATTTTGGGCTATATGTCTACGTAAACCCGATTACATCTATGTCCGGCGACTTTTATTCATCTTCAGTTTTTTTTATTTTCACTTCGTATTTTATGTTATACTCTTTTATTTGTTTCGCGTCGGGCATATTTCCATCGATATAGAAGACTTTTAATTCAAGGATATGTCCATATTCATACTTTTCCCTGGAATAGACCTGCTGCCATATGAAGCTAAATCATAAAAATCAATTATTTATGGTATTTTCTCAACGGCTGCCCGAATTTCCCCTCAATTGCAATTTCATTTAATTAGCATTGAGGCTTTTCTCACGCGTGCATAACCCCGCTGTCTCTCCATTATCCTCATGAATAATTGAGGCGAAAGAGAACTTATTTTTCTACTTCTCCACTATAATCGTGATGTTCTTATTCGTTCGATTGGGAGGCTGTATGCTCGTGTGAATGAATGCAGCATTGCGATCACCGAGCCTCGTTCGCTAAGTAAAATTAGCTAGGAAATCCTGTTTTCTCGAACTCCTCTTTATGCCGCTAGTTGCTTTCAGACTGAATAGGATTATTTGTCTTCTCTCTCTCTCTCTCTCTCTCTCTCTCTCTCTCTCGCAGAAATCTCATATGGTTCAATGCTTATTGTATTTTTTTATTTTTTGCTTCCCTATGCTATGAAGCCTAGAGCGTGAAAAGCTCTCATCGCAAAGCCAAGGACTTGAGAGAATGAAAAACACAGGAAGCATCGGGATCTTGTATAAGATACTCCTATCTACGAATGTGAATTACAAATTGTGTAAGGTCATTGTTGTTTATTTAGCCGTGATTAATTCTGGGAAATCCTCTTTCTGTTTATCTTCGCCTGTAAATTACAATTTTCTGTAGACGTATCTCATCAGTAACGTTATATGCCTGGTACCTTCCATATTACGTTAACATACGTCATACCTCAATTCTAAAATGCCTTGGGCTATGTTGAGTTCACTATTGCGCGACAGAATGGCATTAATGGCATGAATCATTTGACATTGTTTAGAAAAGGTACGATACCAATAGTCATAGATTGTATCATACAAATTTTCATTTTCATTCATCAACGTTTAATTTTTTTTAAATCCTTTTTTGAATCTATTTCATTGGAATGTGAATTAAAGGATTATGGTGTGTTCCTTATTTCTATTGCATATTATTGATAATTTATGTATCGGCCATTAGCAGTGGTGTGACAGAAAATAAGCATTTGCGGTTTTCTACTTATAAAATATTTTATACGATAACTTTCGATGTTACTACATCATCTTCGACTGAAATTTTCCAGGAACAGTTTTAAATTGATACATGTAAATATGAGGGTGAGGGAGAAGAGAGGGACCAATCAGGGAAGATTGTTAGGGATTCGTATTGGGTGTATAGGGATGCGTGCTAGTATTATGTAATTAACCTTGCCTTAAACGTAGATTATAGACACATCTTACCTCGCTTCCCATGTCATATGACGAAAAAAGTTCACTGTTTTTAAATTGATTTTTATGAGCGACGATCGTCTTCAGCTTGGCCTTGTAGTGTGTTCAGCACTGTGTAAATAAAGTGTTTTGTCATATCTGGAATTTTGTTTGGTTATAAAATTAAATTCGTGTGAATGAATTATAAAATCTTCTAGATCCGTTTAACTGCTATGGTTGGCGTCTATCAGGTTTAGAAAAGTTCAGAAAACAGTGGCTGCATCTTATGCATTTAAAATGGATGTGGAAAGATACAAAATTGCTTTGAAAATCGATTTATGAAAAGGGCGATTCCGACATCAACTTGGAGGTTAAATGATTATTCTGCAAAATGAATAATAACTTGCCTTTTTATTCATACATTCTTCGGAAATGATTGTGTTTTACTCGCTATTTGTAAAAATCAAAGATTAAGAATTCTGAGACGTTTTCCCCCTGGCCCTCACAATTCAATGTCCTGGACCAACAAAGATAGCAATGTACTTTGCTTTAATATCTGTATTGAAAGGCTTTCCAAGGACAAATGAATTTGTGGTGTGTTCACAATATCCTCACGGAGTTCATCATCACATTTCCCCGCATTCTGTGCACGGGAGGTAATTCTGCTCCTGGCAAGAAATACTAAATGAGAAATGTTTTCTTATATTTGTATTTCATTTGCTCTATAGACGTGGAGTAATTTGGAAACGAGACTTCTAATTTCCCCTCTCAACTCCATGGTCAGCCCTTGGGGATTTGTTAGCTCGAAGTTGCCCCAGTTCCTCTCACTCTTTTGCCTTTTCTCTACTCCACCCTTGACTCCTCGGCCGGCCCATCCGCCCAAGGCGGAAGCGACTGTAGTTTCGTTTCCCCTTTTTTTTAAAGCGAACGTATTCGCCCCAAACTAACCTTCTTACTCATTCTTTCTTTTATTTATGTATCCTTTACCGTCCCTCCCACCGGAATTCCTTCAACCCCCTCCGTGCCACAAGTCTCTTCTTCCTCCCCAGGCCGAAATAGATTTGAGGAAGGGCTCAGCATCTCCCCCACCATAAGACTTGGCCTTTTTGACCCTTTTTGTACTTTTCTCTCTTCTTCCCTATTAAATAGAATTATAAAGAGACCAAATGAAAAGATGGCCCGCTGTACCATGCCATGTACTACGCCGTCCTTAGTTGCTAACGTACGTCCATAGCGGACCAAACTATTGATATAGATTAATCATGACCTAAATAAAAGTATGTTTCTGTCGTTAAAATAAAAAAGGAGGAGATTCAGCAATAATATGTGTACGGTCCCTACATTATCCCTACTCAGGTATAAGTATATTTAAGGAGCGCCCTATTAGGTATATTACAAAGGTTTGTACTCCGTCCATGAAACCTTTTGCCTTTTAGTTAATTGTAGGCAGATGCCGACGCTAGGTTTATCTCTTCTTATATTCTTCATCAAATATTAAAATTCTTATTATTTATTATAAAAAGTGTAATGTATGCTGTGACTTTTTGAAAATGGGCAGAATATATGTTTACCTCTTCATAAAATTATTAGTCTGAAGATGCTGCTTCGAAAACTTTATGCTTTTATTGTGGTATTGCTTTCTTGCTTAGGTCACATAGACCTTGAATACTCTTGAGAGAATATATCTATGCTTAATTTTATTTATTTATATAATATTATCTTTAACTAATATAGTTTATTATTTTACCCATTTATATTTGACTACCATACATTTTGATTGCTTGAGCGGAATAGAAAGATGTCATTATTTTACTTACGAAAAAACATCCAAAACAATTCCACCGACATGGATTTGATGGTCCAAATGACTAAAGCTGTTGGTCTTCTACCTCAATGATTACTACTAGCTTTTAATTTTTTCACCATTAACTATTTCACCATAATTTACCATTTTCAAATTCCCAATTGAACGTCAGGATTACTTCTTCCGTCCTGGTCATCCCATTCTCTACAGCTCCACCCCTTTTCTCTCTCCTCTCATCCAATGTGCTAAGTTTGGGTCGCTCATGTGTTTGAACACCGAATGGAAAAGTCATTTTAGGATATGTAAATGAGCTTTTCAAGGGCGTCAAATAAATCTCAGAACATTTCCTCTCATTTCATATCTCATACAGCCCCTGAACCCGAGGAATGAATGATGCTGGTCACTTTGTTACAAATTAAAGCCATCTCCATCGGATTTGTTTTTTTTTAGTTTTATTTAATTTTGGTTCACGTTATTTACTCGATCTCATTAATTATTTAACAGTTTGGAGACACGACCTAGGCGTAAATATGTAATCGGTCCGCCCAATTTTTATCTTTGCGTGTCGTTCTTTTCCAGATGAATTGATGTTGTGACTCCATGAAAGGCATACTCTTACCTTGAGATAGCAGTCGTCGTATATTAGTCAAACAAATATTTGATAACTGAGGAAAACATATTTTTATGCAGGTACCTACCTCTTCTGGCTCGTGGTTTTTGGTGGCGTGAATCTTGAAGAGCCAAAAAACTGCGACCAAGAGACCCATAACCTCATAAATTTAAAATTTCATGCCCGGATCATTCGAATGTAGGTACAGAGTTTCTGTTTTTTTTAATGCACCGTGGATGAGTTTTAAATTTTTTTCTAGCAGTGTTTCTATTATACTTAGGAGTTTGCTTAAATGGACGGTCCTTGTTAACTTATTAAAGATATATGAAACATTTACACGTCACATTATCACGAGTTACAGGGCTGTTTTATTGACGTTATCAGAGCCCATATTTACGTGTCGTACGTAATCGCAAATTTGAATATCCTAATTATTGAATGTGTGTTGCATTTCATCGTATTTTATTTATTTTCGTCTATTTATCTCGATTTTGTTTGCATTTATCAGGTAATTAGAGTCAGTGATGTCTCAGAAACATGTCATTAAGATAATTCAGTGTCAATTGAATGCCGGGAAACTATGATAACATAAAGATATTGATATAATGACTCGAAGGTATTCGGGTTCTTGCCGCGGTTCATTCTTGTGGAGGACAGTTTGGCCGGCATTCCAGGCCCGAAGTAAATCTACGAAGTCTTTTGCCCACTGTAAATAAGGCTCTTGGCCCGCAATATATAGGTCTTGGGCTAGTATGGGGTGCTCGTATTGGCTGTAGGATCCGCTGCACTTTGATTGGTCGTATTGTTTAACATTCATTTAAACATTGAGGAGAGGGGATAGCAATCTTCCCTGTTATAGTTATCAGGAGTCTTGGTGATTTCTATCGCCGCTGGTATCAGCCGAGGGAAGTGCTTATTTTCACTGGCGATTATTTTGCATTCATTACCTCGTTTATTCAGTGTGTCCTATAATATCCCGTTGGCTTGATATTTCGTGGGAACGAAGTCGTCAGAGAAACTTGGAGGATGATTTCTGACTTTGTATCGCCTTTCGCATTGAGTGCGTTGAGTCAATACCCATTCTAAAATCACGCAACTTGTTCATTAAGAAGCAGACAAATGGGATAGATGGGCTTGTCGTATTTGAAAATCATTTTGTGCATTGTTGGCGATGAAAATTGAAGGGCAATAGACGATCTCTTAAATCCTGTCCTTTACTCCATTCAACTGCGATATTCGAGTTTAATTTCCGTGCTGCAATATTCGGATGTGATATTCAAATTTCATAGAACAGAAGAAACCATGTTTCGCAGGAAAAAGTATGATACCGTTTGTCATTTTTTTACGATTTTCGATATTTCTATATAGTAGTATCGATATAGCAGTATCGCTTGTAACATAATATTTTGCATATCGTGTGATTGGTTATAATAACGAGACAACTAGTCTTTAATTATATCGCAAAACAGCATATAGCGTAGTGCCGCCAGGTCTCGCATATTGAGACTGCATGTCACTCGGCATCGCGAGTGGAGCTCTGTCGTGTATCGCATATGACATGGTATGGAATTGTGATGTAAACGGCATGACATTCCTCGCGTGGATCACTATCGTTACGGTACACATCCGACATATCAAGGACTCACAGTAGATATATCGCAGTTTTTTTCTAATATTTTTCTCTTCCGTTATTGCGTCGAGGGGGGTTGGCCATGAAGAGGAACGTACTTTAAAATTTGTTCCGACCATTGAGATTGATGTTTGAGTGAGACGATCTTTTCGAAACTTTTTTTCCAAACCTCCTGTTTTAGAAAAACAAAGGGGAAAGAAAGCGGTCCGGAGTTAAAACACGAAGGAGAAAGGAAAAGGTTTGCTGGAGGGATGCGTGGGGCAAAAAGAGACCGAGAGGAGGACAAGCGCTTAAAGTGAGAATTTATTTTCTGTTTTATTTCTCTTCCCGAGGGCAGCAGTTTTAAGCTACGAGGGGCTACGTGTAAAGAAAGGGATGCGAAAGAACAGGAGAAGAGAGTGAAAGAAAGATAAGATGGGCTGGATAAAAATTTGTTTTTGAGAAAGAAGGAAACCCCTTAGGATGAGATTTCGAGGGGCCTTTACTTAAGGTCAATCATGGAGATGCGGGCACTTTAAAGGGAAGTAATAACTTTAAGATACAATTCTGAAAATATCTGAGAAGTAAATCACGTGTTAATATCAGTTGTGCTTTAAATTATTCAAATAAAATCCGCTTCTCCTAGAACTTGGGGATATATCGACATGTACATACACTATAATAACTTAAATTACATCCGTTTCCAAAAATATGTATGAAGAAATTCATTGATTTAATTTGCACGTTACTGGCAGATGTCCATTCGCTTCTCATCTTTCATGGAAATATTTATTTCAATCCCTCAAATATTTTATCCTCCTGCCACCAGCATTGTCGTAATAAAATCGTAGTAACATTTCAGTATTTAATGCCATCTTTATCTATTAAATAAGATAATTTTATTTAATACTAATTGCTGTAATATGCATGCCTTGCAATGCATTTCAATGCGTTATTATTAGATATCAGGGAGAAATCCACATGTCAAGATCTCCCCAAATTACTGTTTCGTATTCTCTCAAAGTCATGATGATGAGAGAATCATAGCACTGAAATCTTTGTTACTCAAAATTACCGGAGGATTCACTACAAAGCATGTGATAGCACGAAATGACAATTCAAAATTAATTAAAGAGTCCCAACATCAGACGAAATAATAATAATTATAAAATGTGTTAACGTCATTGTATGTGAGAATTAGAGATATCTATGCTAAACTTTTTGTCTTAAAAGCCTGAAAAAACTGTGAAATCCGCTCTAATATACCTGTATGACAATTCCTGTGGAGCTTGTAAGTAAATCAATCTCACTCTATGTAGTGGTACTTTTTCTTTCTCGATCGCAATCCGTCTAAGCGCAGTTTTTTTATAAAAGATTCGAAATTGTCCAAGTGTTGGGATGTCACTAAATGATCTTAATAGGGTGGGAGACATGAGGGATAGTTGTGTGGGAGATGCAAGTGGTATAATTATGGCAAAACCGTATTTACGAAGCCCTTGAGGAAGTCCTTCCCCTTGAGAAAGAGATTGTTTTGGAGATTAAAAGGTGCAAAACAGCGAGAGACGGCCGCATTTGCATTATTCAGAAAAAGGAGAGGAAATTGTGAAATTATGGCCATATTGGAAGAATGGGAGGTATGTTGCCGAGTGCGACCTAGAGGGGATGATTGAGCAATAATGAGTTTTAAGACCAATTGGACATATTACCCGTGCATACATTTTAGAATAGCATCTCTTCGGGTTCAGTCGCATTTTCATCTTTATAAGGGTGTCAAGGGATAGTAAAATACGTGATTCCAGTTATGTAACTACCTTCCTCCATGTCGCATCTATGGAACGGTGAAGTGGAAAAAAATGTGATGCGAGGAACAGTTAATGTTAAAGAATAGTGAGTTGTAAGCATTTGTGTTAAGTTGTAATTTAACGAGAATTTGAAATAGTAAACAAAAAGTCGAAATGTTGAAATCGAGAGGCTATAAAAAGTAAAACAGGTAGTATGTAGAAGTATTATCGTAACCATTATGAAAAAAGTTGGAGGATTAGCTTGGAGACCTCTAACTAGTGGAAAAGGGCTTGGTACTGCAGGGGAGGAGATGATAAATGAAAGGGAGCGGAAGAAGGGAAGTGAGTTACGTGAATGGCGCGAATGGCTTTCCGGGGAGAAACAGTGAGGCGAGGAACACGTTAAGTCCTCTAGGGGATAATTAATTGAAGCAGCAAAAAACTTTTTTCCGGAGAGAAAGGTTCTCTCAAAAAGGTCTCAGTCTTCACTTGTCACCGTCCATTGGGTTAATCATTGTGAACACATTCACTAATAGAATTTCTGAAGAGGTCATTATATGAATTATTATCCAGGAAAGTTTTGAAGCATACCTTCACCGCATATTCTTAGAAATCATGTTCTTAGAAAATGTGGTCTTATGAGTCAAGAATATGAGTTTTTACATTTCACCAGGTTTCACCAATGGTAATGTCGTGGAATGCCATCGTTTTCTTCTTCTTCCTCTCAGGTATCTTTTCAACTTTCTGGTATTTTTTTCTGCTGACAAATAAGAAGCATAGACTGAATATTCCACGTCGGTGTGCTAGCAAAGTATGTACTCGTCGTGAAAATTTAAAAAAAAACCTGCATTCGCTAGGAATGCCAGATTTTTAAAAAATATTTCAAGCGTTTCAATAGTATTTAGGCAATACTACACTTTACACTTGGTTTAGTTATTCAGTTGAAACTGCCTTGTGCTTCCACACGTATTTTTTTAGGTAATACCACAGATACGTAGAAAGAATAGTAATAGCATTTGTAAAATAATATTGATTTCCTGGTAAAGAAACATCAGCTTTTTTTCTTTTGAGGGACGACCTCAACATTTTGTACAACCGCCATGATTCTTAAATGCTTGCGTGCTGTTGTGGACCATGTAATCTCATGTTTGCATTTTCCCTTGAAAATAGGACCAACATGGCAGATGATATGTACATTTTAAGTACTTGGCAGACAAGTTTTTAGTTTACCTTAGCCATGCATTTTACCTTCTTTGACCCGTCTCACGGATACCATGATATCTAATGAACGATCTCGATTGTATGTTCTTCTGCAAAAGAAAATTGACTTACTCTCCACAGTTTTTTCTATTCACTCCACCTTTCATCAAACTGTCCGGGAAGCATCCTCATCCCTTAGCAACTTTGACCCCTTGCCTGAAAACAAGAGGTCTTTGGTGATTTCAAATATGATTCGCTTTTGTCTAATAATGTATGTTCCCCGAAGAATGAAGAATCTTAATTTGGGAAAGTAAAAGAGGAAAGGACGTAAACGTTGGGGAGTAGGGTGAGAATTTATTTTGGGTTTATCTGAAATTTGACGGTGGTAATTGCAGATTTAGGCATGTTATTTATTATTTTTGTTTTAGCTTCTTATTTCCTTGAAATTCTTCTTTCACTCACCTAATTCTTGCGTACATGCTCATATATGTTCTCAGTGACTTCACTCAGATTGTTCTCTAACATTTGAATTTGAATATGCCATTGCACGAACTATAACTGAGCTATTTTTTTCTACGCTATAATTATTTATTCGTTTTAGTCTCATCTCCCTATTATCCAATAAATAAAAATTATCATTTGAATGATATACAGGAATTGGTTGCCAGGCAGGATGCTGCCATTTGGCCAACTATTATTATAAATAAGGCTTGTGAAATTTGGAAATATCGCAGTGCACTTATTAGCTTTCTTTCTCTGAGCTGAATGCATTAGTAGGCAACTTAATCCTCAGCTTCACACTCATTGTTTCATCAAAGTAGCTACTGTAGCTACCCCAAGGGTGGCTAAGAGAGCAATTTTTTATGAGCTTCCTCCCGTCTCACTTTCTATCTGGGCTGCTCAGGTCTCATTTACCGTGCCCTCGTATTACACCCTTCGTTAGAAAATCCCTTCTTTGTTTGACCCGTCAGAGTGTCAGCACACGCTCGTTATTCATTTTCATTCATACCCTCGTTTCAATCTCAAAAGCGATATCGTGACCCAGTGCTTTATCGTCCAACGCCCTCTGAATGTGGTGCAGTGTTTCTGATACCGCTTTGCGTGGTATCAGGCAGATGTTGATGATGGAACGTAAAATATGTCCGTTGTGGTGGAGGAAGCGGATTTAGTGAAGCCTTTCGCCCTCAGTGGCTTTGATATCACTAAATATTCATAGAGCGGATGATCGCAAGCGAGCGTATATGGACTAGGGTGGACCTTTGTTATCCTTATTCATCGAATATTTTAGGTTATGCCTCGTAGCAAAACTAACATCACACCGTTGACAGCAGAACTCATGGCATTAATTTTGTTTTTGAAAAGCATATTTGCTCTCTTAGAGCAAATATGCTTTCCTTAAAAAGATTGCCTTAAAGGGAAATCAGACCAGCTGGCTGTAACCAATTCCCCGTCTCCATAATGTTTTAAAACATTCTTTTAGTAAGATCAACATAATAGTTTTTGCGCTTTCTCATGTCGTGAAAGAAATATTTAATGGGTATATTAGACAAATGTCGAAAGTGAAACTTTTTTTCATAAAAATTATCACTAAGCGTGTTGTCTTCCGTCAAAATCGCTGATTGTTCCATTGATTGACGTATTGATTGTTCCAACTGCTGATGAAACGTGGATGAATAACTTGGTGTTTCTGTTAAAGTATTCCAACTCAATTTTCATTTCTATTTCACTCGGCAGTGAAAATGTGTGTGGTTTCTCCTGCGACTCATATTGATTGTATTCGTATATTTTTATTGGTCACAACACGAGTCTGCGTTAAACTCATCTTTTTTAATCATTCTTAGTCTGCATGGATTCTTATTCTTTAAGCCTAGCTCCTTCGTAACAATCTTCCTTTTACTTAAGTTTACGTCCTGATGTTTAAAAATCATAAAAAGGGTAAAATCACTTTGATTTTTCTTGAAAACGAATAACGTATCACTTTATTTGAATGCTTTGTGGTGTACGGCACGTCTGAAATAAAAAAAATCGGCATTATTAATCGTAAGCTTTGACTGTAGGGAATGAACCATCACTTTCATTTCACTGATTAGCATTGTTCCGATAAACCTTTCACTAGTTTATCCTGAGCTCTCTTAATACCTCGTCCGGGACAGAGGGGAAGCGTTCTTTCTCTTTCCTTTGCTTGGTTTCTTTATGCTCTCTAGTCATTGAATTACAGACGGAGATTCTGGAAGTGTTAGGAGAGAGGAATAACTCCTGTGAATGCACCGAACGGGTTTATTGAGATGAATGGCTGACGTGGGAATCCAGCCTGGTCAGGCCTCGGGAGTTAACTGGAATTATAAGGAGTGAGAGGATCCACTTAGTTCGTAGAAGTGGCTTAGGAAACTCTCTCTGCCCGCTGCCTTCGTATTTTACCGCATGTATCTCCTCCTATTACTCAACCTACTGTGTGAATAAGACCTGTGGCATTGCGTCAGCAGGTGTTGTTTGAAATTTCGCTTAAGCCTTATATTCCTACCAGAAAATATAAATGTAAAAGAAGATCATCATGTTCTAAGAATCTTTTCGGAACATTTCCAAACACATGACTTATAAAACCGTGCCTTACTTAAAAAACCATGCCACTAGGAAAATATCCTAAAAAAGAGCTAAATTAGGTAACATGGAGTTAGCTTTTGATGACTAAATATTTGTGATTAACTGTGCTGCAAATGTCTCTTCTGACGAATTAATGCTTTATGCTTATATAAGACTTTTGATTTCTTGAGTTCCTCTCTTTCCTTAGATTTTCAGCCTAATTCCAAAGCCCCGACCCTTTCTTTGTGATCCTCCGCGGTTTACTTAACGCCATTGCGAAGTATCGTTTTTTTTTGCAAGTCGCGTTCTCGACTCATCTTCAAACAAGTCAAATAATTTATATTTATTGAAGTTAAAATACTCCGTCAATTTAGCTATCGTATGTTTATCTGGCTTATTTGCTCTTATAGTCCCACATAGATTATAAAAAATCTAATCTACTCATCTGAAGTCTTGCCTTTATCGTTGTTCTATTGTTGCACGGCTAGCTCAGCAAACAGGTTGGATTAGTTCGTTCAGGAAAGCAGTTATCTCCTCGATTTGCGATTCCAATGGACGTTGTCCTCGGCTATTTACGTCAGTTGGTCTTTGGGGCCGCCTGGTAGTGTCGCATCTGCTACATAGCTGCCTGGTTTCTATCCGCATTTACTTATAAATGTCCTTAACCGCATCCTTATACTGTTATAACCGCATCCTTATAAATGTTGTTTTTTGATTTAGTGGTATTGATACTGGCTATTTAATCTGCGTGAGAACTCCCCACGTCCTTACTCTTTGGAGTCTGGGAGAGAACTCCCGCGTCCTCCCCATCTTAATTGTTAGTCGACGTCCTTTACTCCCCTCCTCCTCGTCATGTGATTTTACGTCGCCTCCCTATTGGCTTTCTTGTTTCATAGTGACTGCAATGTTTATATTGGAAATTGTTTATCCCATCCCCCGAGAATTCTAAATGAAGACGGAGTGACAAACATGGCTGACTTCTATTGCTGTTCTAATACCACGTGGGGAGATCTTACTCAAACATGGCGAACTCATCGTTGTGTTAGAAGATGAATTATTTACTTTATATATGACTTCCGGCTCATAACTGATGACGTCTGGTTTTTCCTTCTTTTTCATTGCATTCTCTCTTTACATGTATGTTTTGCTTTGCGTCAGTTTATGACAAATCAGAAGTCTCTGTACAATTTAATACATCTACTGAGCTCTGTGATCCCAGTTTGAGTCCTGATAATATTTCCCATCTTCTACTCTTGCCTTCAGATACCAGTTTTAGAAACAAATTACGAGGTACATATATTTGATTCCTTATACTCTAGTTTGGCCAAGAGCTTGAATATGCATTATTGGAATAATTAATTCTGGCTATGACAATATGTTAACGTTTAAAAATTATCTCCTTTCATACAGTTATTCTTCGAATCGGTGAGAGTAATTCAGATTTTTCGAAGTGAGCACCGGTGAATTCTCTTCCTCCTCAGGCTCAAACGGAAATTTTGATTCCAGTACCACATTTTCCTTTCCTCCACTGCTGTGCATTATTTCCAGCCAAAAACAGATTAGCTGTATATTTATCCGTATGCTGTTGTATGTTTAGCTCCTAAGTTTTTTACTTTGATAATTTGTTTCACAAGCCCAAAATAGTTAAAATTGAAGCATATTATATTTATAGAATATATATTTTTACGGCTAAACGCAGCTCAGATGCGGAATTGTACAAGGGAAAAATGAGGAGTATATTTTTAACAAATTGGTGATAGCTTAGGTAAAAGCCGGGGAAATGCGTGGTAAATATACATGGCTTGGTGCATTATGAAAACTATGGCTAAGCCAGGCGTATCCCAGGTCACGCTCCGCATCCTCCAATTGTTAATAACGGTGATGTAACCTGCTACAATACTTCAGCCTTGACCTCGAAAAATTTTTCGTAAGCGCGTGATTCTAACTATTTTCTTGAGAGTCTTTTTTCATCGAATGAAATAAAACACCTTTCAAGATTAGCAGAAGAAATTCTAGACGTGATGTATTCTTGTATTTATTTTTCTCTTATCCCTAATGTGACTTTGCGTCATAGACGCTATTCACATTGGCTCACCCGTAACCCTCAAGCCAATCCGTGCCTTTCTATTTGCGGGAGTCGTCACAAATGTAAATCCTTCGACCGTTACGTAAGCACCTTAAAATCATCTTATGTTCTTGTTTCCTACTTTCATCTCTTGTGGGAATATAGCGTCGCTTTTTGATTGTTAGTTTTATTAATTTTTATTTCATTTGGGAAGCCGTTCGATAGTTGCACTCGATCTGTTCCTAAATAAAAAGGAAAACCCCTTATCCCGTTCCCTCTCCACCCTAATTCCCTCATTCAGCTTTCCTAAATTTTGGTGGAAGAGAAATTTAGGAAGTCTGGTCTATTGTTTGCACGCTGTCAAATGGCTCTCTCATCATATTGTCCTTTCATTAGACCCAATTTATGAACGCGGTGCAACGTATTGCAACAAATTAGGTAACCTCAGCTCTGGGATAGGGCCTGGCAGAATCTTAGTTCTAATATTCCTCCTAACCTATCAGAGAAGTCGCAATGCTGAATATCACTAATCGCATGATACCATATTATATCGTCTACGGCATTGCATAGCATGTGACAATACTGCATTGCTTCTAACATTGCACGCCATTATCTCAATTAGGTACATCGCATTACATCTAATGGGATATATCTCATAGCCCGGACAATCAGAGAAATGCGGTATCTCCCGCATATCACGTATCCGGAGATTTTTAATTCAGGTTTTTGGGTTTCCCGCTGCGAAGTTCAATCTTGGGGTCAATATTTCGCCATCTCTTCAGCCTTCTCCGGTTCTCCTTCTGGTTCGGTTGACCACTTGAAAACCCCTGAGGAATGGCTGGCGAAATATTGTCTACAAGATGGAACGACGAGGAGATAAACTCGAGAAACTGAAGTACCAGCCTCAAACCAAGACCCGCGGAAACCTACATCACAATCACGTATCACTGCCAATCTGCGCAGACCTACTATGCGCTCCTTTTCATCAAATCTGGAACCTTTTCATTATCCTTCTGGTCTGTTTTCCTCTCACTTGTCCTAGAGTATATCATCCTATGTGCTAGTTCGTGAGGTATCCACGTCCTCTGTTCGCGAAGGGCTTAGAGTGAGATTTTCATGTGGGCCACTCTTTAATTATGCATGGAAATGTGAAATGAGGGCGTGCGGAGTTCCTGAATGATTGATTATTGGGCAGAGGGCGCCCCACAGTGAAGGTTGTCCCTTGCTGGGAAAGCTATTATTTGCCGTTATTTTTCACTTGGGCGGTGAAGTTAAAAAAAACTCTGTTCTCGCCTATTGTTGGAGACCGAAAATGAATGCTTGTATCAGAATCATGGCATTAATCTTATGTGGTAAACAATAGGTCTATAAACAATGGATTAACGATAGGTATAATTTCTGGCTAGATCCTTTGAACCCTTGGCTGTCACTCTTATAAGAGTATAGTATACTATAACCTTGGATCTTGAACATTTTTCAGAAATGAAAAAAAGGTATAATTATGTAGAGAACCGAATTACCTCTGGTAGTTGGTTGGAAGCTGTGTTATTTCTATTTAAAATCAATTATTTGCATTATTTTTTTAATCAATGTAAAGGTGCCGCCATTTCTGATTCTCTTTTTAAAGGTAAAGTTGATTTAGCCAAGCCTTGATTTTGAAGGACTCTTATAACTAATTGATTTGGAAATGGTTTTCCTACATTTGTTGATGGCTGTGGGAGTTCATTCAAAATGTTTTGGCCTCATCAAGAGGTCAAACGTATTAGTTCATTAATTGAGTTGATTTGGAGAAAACGTGTACGGGAAAAATGTCTCTTCCACTGGTAGGAAAATTCTTTGCTTCGAAAGTTATCATCATTAGTAACAATCGTTTTACAGTGATTTACAATCTCATATTATAGTGATTTGGGTAGGTAGGTGTTAGGTAAAATAACGGTTGAATAATTTCCAAAATTGTTAAATGCTTTTATTGGACTGGACGATATAAATCACATTTTTTATGTTAGATTGTGTTGTATCTATTGAACTATATATTTTTAAGGAAAACAATGGAATTACTAATGGTCATTTTAAGTTTCCTATTTGTCTATGAACAGTCTATGGGCTAACAATTATTTCACATCATGCCGTGAACTGGGTGTTGTTATGGCTTCGCTATTTACGAATTATATGCGGAAGAAATTAAATCAAATGAAGAAATGTCCGTTCAGTATTTTCTCATAGAAGGAGATACAAAAGTAATATTATATTCTGATCATCAATGAAAATAATTTTTACTGAGGTGAATTTAACTTGAGTACATCAAATTAAGCCGTGAAATTTTTCTCTCCCAGTGATAGGTTGAAAATGAATTTATGTATATGATTTGGCTATTTTTTATCCAACAAAATATTTGGGGTAATTTTAAACTGTGTTCGGAAATAAGGACGATTTGCATCCCAGGATTTATCATTCTATAAATAAAATATTATCTGCCACAGAAGAAATTGTTTGGATGGGGAGGGCGAAAGAGGTGGTGGTAATGTTTGGTATGTTTTCAAAATCACTGGAGCAAAGAAGAGGAAGGATGAGAATTGGGTTTTATATTTCTTGGGGATAGGGAATTTGCTCAGCTTAAGAATGAAATATTATGAGGCAATATGTATTCTCAGTTGCAACAGCGTTAGTTATTTCCATCAAAAGGTAATTTTAAGCAATAGAATCACGTTAACATTCCATCAATTTCAACTACATGCTAAAGAGTAGAGCAACTGCGTATGTTACGTTTCCTGAATAAATATTTGTCACCGGTGTTTGAATTTAACTAAAGTAACCCTCTTTTGTATCTCAATTCTTTTTTCCCTAGATATGATGAAATTACTTCCTCTTTGTATTATTAATAATAAATTGTTTTTGAAATTTGTCAGAATGATAATATTCAATACTGTAACCGATAAATTGTCACAGGAAACATTACTGTAATTTTTGTCTTCTTTATAAGTAAAGGAGAAAGTGTTTGACGATTTCTTAGAAGGACAAGCAGGTAAATTTTACGTCATGAAAGTAGGTGAAACCTTTTATATAAGATACAATAAACGATATTTTTTTACATGCTATTTAAGTTAACATATTTATAAAAGATGTGATGGAATCGCCATAGGTCTCTTCCAACGAACTTACTTTCATTTTGTATTTCAATTTTAATAGCGAAAGTACATACGAGGTGATTTTAAAGTGATCTGACTGAAACAGTACCAATAATTTGGAGGAAAATGAAAATATTAACACTTTGCGCACTTATTCACAAACCATGCAGCCCTTATTATTTCATCTTAGAATTTCTTCCGGTTTTTAGTGGTTAATTTCATCCTTTTCATTATCACAATGGTGCTCATGTGATGCAACTCTCCTTTTCCGCATGATATCCGTAATTTTTCTATTTTCAGGTTATAGGTCGAGATTGTATCTTCTCCAATTTACTCCAATTGTGGTTGGTTGGGCCTAAAACGTTTGTTAAGGTCTTTCTCTCCAGTTTTTCCTTTAAGTTTTTTTTATATATTGAGCTGCATTCTATTTTATAAAGGGCTTCTGGTCAGTACCATTAAATAATACTTCCATTTGGCATTTATGGATAATAACTTTTTCTTAAGTGTGTATTTTTTGTGAGTTGATAAGCTCTTCCCACTAGGTAGTCTCGTGTAACTATACATTTATTCTCTAGTTCTCTCTTTACATATGTCTGTCATTGTCTCCTTTATACTTGTAATTTAAAACTTGTGCGATTCATGTTTTATTTCCACAATATTTGTCACGTATTTTTTCCTCTCAAGCCCTGCATCCTTGCGGTTCCCTGCTTTTTCTGCGCTAGTTTGTAGCTAACTTGTTTATTCTTATTGCCATGCTATAATCCTAATTGGATTCTATCCTCGATATGCTACAATATCCCTTCGCCACTCAAGTATAGTTTTTTTTCTAAAACAGATTTGAGGAAAGCCCATTTACTCTTCTATAATTTATCAAAATCCGAAAATTTCATGTTTGAAGTGAGCACGTTCTCCGTTAGATCATTAAGATAATGCTATTTTCATATGGAGATGTTATTTTTTAGATTAAAATAACTATTTAAAATATTACCATATAAATAAGCATGGAAAGTTCATAATTAGGCAGTGTTGTAATATCGGTTTTTCTACTGAAATAAACCTTACGTTTTTTTATGGGCCATGAGTTTCTTCACGAGTCCCAGGAAAGTCTATAAATGATAATGATTTTAATTTTTCTTCGTATCTTGGTTACAATACGTTGACAATTTTTCACCTTCCTTATTTCTCTCTCGTAATGAACTTTATTGATACCTCCTGGCCTCTGAATAGCCTAATGTCTTTCCGGGCAATTATGGAGTGTCGAAGAAGTACTTTATGTGCTTCTAGTCTTGCATTTTTTAATACTTTAATGGTGCTCTTATGTGGATATCTTTTTTATTTTATAAATACTCAATGTATTCTCTGTTTTTCTCAGCATTCATAGTTAGAATATAGCATTAATCTTGAGAATGAAGTTGAAAAATGGCGTTAAGAAATCAAAATTAAATACATCTCTGACCATAATTTTTTATTTGTTACAGAATTCTGCGTATGTGCTTGCGTGTGAATTTTTAGCCTGGAGGAAATACATAAATATCCATGCACTACCTTTGAAGTCGCAGATTGAGCAATTGGCAATGGATTTGAGGGCAATAGCCATAATATTGCAATACAGTTCATCTACATCTACATACTACCCCGCAAGCCGCCTCAATAGGCGTGTGGCGGGGGATGTTAGGACACCAGCCGTTTACATATAAAAAGGAAACGCTCTATGAAATTACGCCTTGCATTTATTAAAGTCCCTTATTGTTCGGGGGAAAAACGAATTCCCATACCTATCCGTTCGGCAAAATATCTCTCTTAATTTATCGTTTCTATCGGACCTGGAAATATAGTGGGGTTCTAATATGATGTTCTCCGTGTCGCTCTGAAAGATATCTATTCTCAATTGCTCAAGTAATCTAAGCCTAGCGCGCAGCCTCCGAGTCTCTAGCGGCTCCCAGCCTAATTCGTTTAACATCTGCGTAACGCTGTCTGTACGCCCGTAACAGTTTTTGACGAATCGCGCAGCTTTCCTTTGTATTTTATTAAGTTCCCGAATTAATTCTTTCTGCAACGGATCCCATATGCTTGCTGCATATTCAAGGTGTGGCCGGACGAGTGCGAAATAGCACCTCTCTTTTACTTTTTCATCTGAGAATCTTCCCACAATACGCTTGACGAATCCTAGCTTCTTCAGAGCTCTGCCACAAATATTTCTTATATGTGTTCCCCACGATAGGTTTGAGGTTATCGTAACTCCCAGATACTTAACTTCATCTGTCGCCTTTATCTTAACGCCATCCACAGCATATACACGGGGATAGTTGGACGACCTCCGCAAGAAATGTACCGCCGCACATTTGCTCAGATTAAGTTCGAGTCCCCACTCTTGGCTCCACACATGAACGTTGTTTAAATCCGATGATAGAATTTCAAAGTCAGAGTGATCATTAATTTCGCGATAGATGACAGCGTCATCAGCAAATAAACGTATTTTACTGCTAATTCGAGAGCATAGGTCATTTATGTATATAATGAACAAAAGGGGGCCGATTACGCTTCCTTGTGGGACACCTGATGTCACTTTAACTGCATCAGAGCTAATTCCGTCAAGAACTACTTTTTGCTTACGATCACTCAGAAAGTCGCGTATCCAGTTTACTACTGTTTCGTTTAGGCCGCATGACTGTAATTTGTATAAAAGTTTGTTGTGAGGTACCGTGTTGAAAGCTTTCTTAAAATCTAGGAATAATGCGTCCACTTGTATTTTCGATTCACCAGATTTGAGAACGTCATGAAGAAAGAGCGCGAGCTGTGTTTCACATGATCTACCTTTCCGAAAGCCGTGCTGACAGCCATGAAGGAAGTTACGACTGTCCAGGAACGTCATGATATTGCTAACGACGATATGTTCGAGTATCTTGCCTATAATAGACGTTAATGAAATTGGTCGATAGTTCCCTGGGTCATGTCTGTTTCCCTTTTTGAATATCGGTGTAACGTTTGCAATTTTCCAGTCTATTGGTATCTTTCCTTCAGACAATGACTTCTTGAATATTATGTCTAAGAACGGTGCGATCTGTGGCGCTAATTCCTTGAGGACACGCGCGGGTATTCCCTCCGGACCCGGAGATTTACTATTTTTGATCGACTGTAGCTGTTTAGTTATCCCATCACATTGAATAGTGATTTCGTTCATCGGTTCCTCAGTGAATGAAATGTCGAAATAACATGGAGTATCGTCTGTAGTGTATACACTTTCGAAGTGGGAATTTAACGTGTTAGCTTTGTCAATATTATCGGTGACAAGTTTGCCATCTTTATCAAATAACGAATCTACGGTTGAAGATTTTCCCTGAAGCTCTCTCGCATATGACCAAAAAGATTTCGGATTTTCTTCGAGTAATTCACCAAGTACTTTTTTCTTGAAATTTCGCAATGCAGTACGCATTGATTTCTTGGTTTTTGAGCGTTGTGCAGCGTAACTTTCTTTTGCTTCAAGTTCCTTCGATTTGTCACCTAGCGTAATGGACTTTTTGATAAGTTGTACAGTTTTCTCTGTCTCTTAAGGTCCCTCCTAACATCATTGTTATAAAAAACAGTTGAAATTAGGTGTGGGAAGGGACAAGAAGTACAAAGTTTTATTGAATTTTTTTATATCTGTATTTTTTGTAATGATTAATGGAGCACGTAAAAAAGGAAGCGCATATACGTGTCTGTCGGGCATTGTATCTCGTATCTTATTTTTGGTGCTATTGTGTAATTCTGCCATTAGTGTGCGGGTGGAAATTAAATTTTTGCGTGTCAACCTTATACGTGCATGATATGAAGCTTCCTATGATAATCCGCCCAGCGTTTTGTCTCCATGAGAAGTTTTATCTGTTTCATACGGCATATATATCTGCCAAGGCTATATAAAATTTCACATTTTGAAAAAAAACATACAATTTAAAAGTGAAACTTAAAAAATAGTTTAAAGAGCGCACAATAATCTTTGTTTTTGTGAAATGTGTGTAAAACGATTTATATATTCTTTCACAACGGTAGCTGACAACTCATCACATCGCAAGGGATGAGATATGTTTCTGTATTATCATTTTATTTTTCATTACTTCTCACCGCTCCTTGCAGATGTGTGCATGAAGAACTAATCTGAGTATGATCCTGCATAAATCTCATGCCATCACGTATTTGTCCCAAATCCCACTCACAAAATGAATGTTTCACAAATCCATTAAACTAGCCTATACTAGCGGATCGAGAAATAGTTATGATCCGTGTTTTTTTCTGGGCATCTCTAGAAGGCTTTACGAGGGAATTTTGCCCAGGCTGCTTTTATGAGTTGGGTCTGATTTTTAGTGCGGCTCTTTATGATGCTATGGCGTGTGGGAAACGCTTGAGAGGTGATATCGTCAGCGTATTACAGTGAATTTTAAGGACTGTATTGAGAAAATCATCGAATATCATATCATAAACCTTCTTATGATTTGTCTCCCCCCAATTACCAATGCATAGTTTCTCCATTCCAGATAACTTGGTTTTGAATTTACAGGCGATTTTGGTTTTTGTTATTACTATTTTGCATAGGTTCATATTTTAATTTTTGGTTAATTTTATCATCATTCATTTAAAATTCCATCAATTTATTAAAATTCCCAGCGTTTATACAGATTCAGGTGTAACTTCATCGAATTTTGTAGCATTAAACATTGTGCCGCACAGTTAAAATTGTACATAACCAAACACTATTTATTACGCAAAGGAATTTCGACAGCTATAGCGCTCTATTGCGTGTGAAAATCTTCCTCGATACGTTCCGGTCTTATGTTCATGGTCACTGGATTGAATCGACTTTAGAATTTGGGGTTTGATTTGCTTGTACGGGGGAGCCTTCGACAGGAGCATGGGCACTTAGAGATTCTTGGTCCATTGTTTCAACCCCATGTCTGTCTGCCACATGCAGCCAGGGGACAAGAACGCCACGGTAAAGGTATGCATAGTCACCCATCCAACCTCCGTCCGCGTCCAACATTGATTAGCTTTGGTGATCTTACGGTGCAGAGTGGGCCAAAATCCAAAAAAGCTGGCCAAAAGTCGAAAAATGAAGTTCGCGCAAACCAACCAAAAACAGAGTATTTATATTATTAAGCATATACTTTTTAAGATAGGGTACTATACAGAACATAGAATACTCCATGAAAAATTTTACAGCTGGTCAAAGTAGAGCATGTCAGGGTGATTTTGGCGACCGAAATTTTTCTGTGGAAAATAGCAAGATTTAAAGCTTTATTAAAGAGTCGCTATTTGTAATGTTGGTTTTAAAGTATTTTGATCCCAAAAATTGATCTTTATTGCATGAATGGAGATAAAGTTTGTTCCGTTTTATTTGTTTTTTAATATTTTTATAATTTTTCAAAAATTGTGCTGTTTTTTCATTAAATTTTATGTTTAACGTTAATTATCGTTTTTATCGACATCAGGCTACTCGAAGTTATTTGCACTGTGTGGTAGAAAAAAGCATATAAAACAATGTTCAGAAGGAAATTTTTGCGATAACTTGCGATTTTAATTTAACAACCATTTTTATTTAAAACCACCCCGGCCACTCGGGCCACAGTGGCGGCCACTAATGGGGTCTAAGCGAAGCAAGTATACAACTTCCGAGCAAAAAGACGACGGAATACCAGTTCAATGACATTGGTAATTTGATTAGACGTTTTATGAATAAATTTTCACATTCTACTTAAATGGCTAAATTCAATGTAAATCTTGTCGCAAATTGAAACTTCTCGCTACGTTGGCGATTCCATGATGAGGAGGTCGTTGGGACGTTACTCAGCAGAGTTATGGGCTAAAACATCTTTGAAATGATTTTCTATGAATTGCGGATTTCCCTTAGGCATCGTGAGCAGGCTGTGGTCGAGGGATTTAGGGGAAGGCTCGTGGTCATGCACGTGCAGCGGCATGCGCCCACGTCAGCTGGTTGAGGACTTGCGTCCCTCCGTGCTTGCTGGCCCCACAATGCTGGTTTTACAACCTTGCCAATAATGACTCTTTTCTACTTCCCCTAATCCATTGGTAGCTATCTCAAGTAATGCTTTTTACACCTGTTTTGCCTCTTTTTGCAGACTCTTGGCACAACTTGTTCCGCCAAACGGAATGCTTAGTTAGTTTCCTTAGGGTTTTTCTGGTTGTTTTCGCGTACCACATGCATCAGTTGTCCTAGAGCGATCGTCGAGTGAACATCCACTGTAAGTGACTGTGCTGTGCAACACTGGGTTGATCTGTTTAACGTTAAAACCGTTTCAAATGAGGATATAGTTACCTACTTGTACCTGGAAACCAAAGTCTCCTTGCACCCGTCTCCGTGTCGTCGCGCCTTCACTATGTGTACGTCGCATCGATTGAGGAAAATTTTGCTTTCTTCTTCCGAGCGACTAAAAAAACAATACGAGAAGCAATTTAGTAAGCAAAATTTTAATTTTTAAAATGAATTCCGAGTTGGAGTCAGTAATTTGTTTTTTGCTACCCATGTAAGAATGGTGATAGTAAGGCTGTCGATGGAAGTGATTACCTGCTATTTTTTACTTCATTTTGTAGTGTTTTATACTAAATTTGTGAGAAACCATGGGGAGTAGAGAAGTGACAGGGTTGCAGCTTCATTGAGAAATTGAAGAAAAAAAAAATATTACGGCACGTGAGAAAAAAAATGTGATAGATTTTTTGATTGAAAATTTTCAATTGAATGGAGATACCGATGCGAAAGGTATTTTGACGAAGCGCCTACAAACATGCTTTTTCACTGGATATTTTGAGAAATGGAATAAGGTGAAGGGAGAGCTACTTCAGAGTAAATAATAGTAAATGGCTAATAGAAAATTGGCATGATAATAGATGTACCAAAACCAGGATATGGCACCACAAACGATGGTAACACAGACGCTGTTTTCGGACCCTAAATTATCAGCAAATATTACCGGTAAGCGAAACTGGCAACTAATTAAAATTAAAGATCACATCGCTGCTGAAGTTTGGTGAGATATTTAGTTGATTAAATATTTTTCAGGGGTTCATGAACAACTGATTTCAAGGTTTTAAAATAATTTGAAAGTAACTTCAAGCAGTCGAGCGTGAGTTCAGAAAATACTGTCTAGCAACAGCGAAATTATACGTGAAACAATACCCTTGGTATTATATGCCACCAACGGTGCACAAGCTTCTGATTCATGGTTCAGATATATCCAAGAAAGCAATTCTGCCCATCGGGCAGCTTCCAGAAGATGCCTTGGAATCAAGGATTAAGGAAATTAGGAAATTCCGGTATCACAATACGCGGAGGATATCAAGAGATGCGACTAATAAATACATATTTCGGAGATTGCTGTTCACCTCTGATCCCTTGATATCTTCAAATTCATTTCAAAATAGTAAATCGAAAGAAGATTTAGATCCAGAAGTGAAAAACCGAATTGACTATGGGAATGACGAATGTGAAGATGAGAGTGATGACGAGTCATCAGAGGATGAGTGACACTTTTTATCAATATTATTATTCAAAATATTTATTCAAGTTTTTGATAATAATATTATTGAAAAATATTTGTTTAATATTAAGTTTTAAATACCTAATAAATTATCATGGTCTCTGCCTCTGGCTTAAATTTATGTTGAATCCTGATCCCAGTAGTGCGACAAAAGTATAGCAAAATGAAAATGACTGGAACATAGCCAATTTCATACTAATTTTGCAATAAAAAATTAAATAAATATTTCTTTTTTTGTGAAAATGTAATCTACTTAAGCCATAGCTAAAAGTTGTAGACATTTTAACTTGATGAAAGTTCATTTTCATCGATAAACATATTTTCAATTCCTCCCATTCCGTTGCAGTAGTCATAATTTGTTAAAATGTATTATGCATTAAAATTATGCTTGGAAAATTTTTTCACGGATTTTATAGCTCCTAGCATTATTAATTACAGTATTTTGATAATAATCACAGGAAATTTTGAATTAAAATTAGACCACTCAACCATCGAAATTAAGCTGTCATTGCATATTTAATGTTTATGCAATTAATAGTGCTGTATCCGTAAGATATATTGGAAAAATAATGATAAAATCATGTTTATCAGGCCAAAATACCTTAGAAATGCATTTCATGTTGCATATGGACTGGTAATTATTAGTGTTATTAATTTTGGCCAGCTTTTTTTCAGTTTGGCCCACTGTGCGGTGTGTCAATGTAGCTGTAGAATTGCAGGGCTTATAAATTACCAGCGTGTCTGGCGCAGAAAATACGAAGAAATGTTTTGATTATGAGAGATTCTTGCCAAATAAATCAGTCCCAATGAAATGACTCAAAGGGCTTTTCAGTTGGTGAAAGGTTTGGAATTTCATAGTCGTTATCTGCTGCAAGACACCCAAAATGTTACTTCTATTCCTGTTCCTATATTACTTCTCCTTAATTAATTCAACTTGAAGCATATTCTTTGAAAACGAGGAACATCGATTTATACTATCATATCTTTTATTACAGGATTCACGCCACAACTTTCATTCCTTCAAACCATATCTGTACCTATAATAGATTATCCATCACTTTATCATTTGAGTATCCCTATATTACTATCGTTAAGGAAGAAGAAAAAAGCCATTCCCTTCGCATCCCGGATGAATCTTAAAGTAGCGTATCTTCTCCAGACCTCATATTCTTACAGTGGCCGACCTTTTCAATTTTTTTCGACATGATCCTCTCTTCCGCAGAGACGCATTCCTTAAGAAATATGCAATCCAAAAATTCCATCCCATTCCGTCACCCACTACCGTGGCCCATTCAAACCCTTATTCTCATCTTCAGTCATCTCCTTCCTCTTCCTTCAGGATCACTCTCCGACACCCTTTTCCCAGCTCTCCATCCCTTCGTTCCCTGGGCTCTGATTCCGTCTCCGTTTCCTTTTTCTCCATTTTACCCACGCTAGAGTGCGCACGGGAGCACAATCCCTCGGTCTGATTATTGTCCCGCGGGATCACATCCCCTTCTCCCGAGACTTCAGTTCTCGAGTCAAGACGTCCACAAAACTTCCGTGAGTCCACAAGTCGTTCCAAGAAGCGCGATCTGTTTTTTTCTACTCATTTCCTCGCCTTAGCTCGGATTTCTTCTGGTAGGAAAGTTAATCAGCGTGGAGTTCTGAAGTCGTTGCCCGTTCTTTGAAAAAAATTTGTACCTACCTACCTATTTGTGGAAGAAATTGCAAATGCAAAACAGAGCACTCGTGTATTTCCTCTAAGACCCCATTTTAAGCAAGTGGAAACGGGGCGTACTGTTTTCTCGATAAAACGCTGTTCCATCATTAGTCAAATCTGTCCACAAATGCAGTCCGTGGCACTCTTTTAATTTATAAATGTCTGTATGCACTGCCTATCTCAGCCTGGATGGGGTAAAATTCTTAGATTCTTTTCCTAGAGTCGTACAATCCAGTCTTGCTTGGATAGGTGATAAACTTTTTCGGGCGTTTTGGTGTGACGTTTCTAAAATGTAAAGGTATGTCTCGCTTCAGGTAAATTAATTTCTTATCAGTAAATTGTAAAGTAGATTCTTTTTTATTAGATATAGTTATTAAAAAATTAAAAGAGTATCTATTCGGTTCAATTAAAATTTTAAATTAAATAAATCAAAGTTAATTCCTTTGCTTTCATCTCTAGTATCTAATGTGTTATCCACCGCTTTATTTTATTGACGTCGAATTCACGAAATTACATTTCTTAGTATTCATAAGAAACCGTCTTAAGGTAAACAAACAAAAGTTATGTTATGATCAATATTTCCATACCTATAATTAATTGCTATACAAATATTTACCTGTACTATTATCGCTGTTGTTATCCATTGCAATACAGTTGTCTGATGTTTCCCTTACTTTAAAGTGCACCCTATGAATCTTTACTTGAGGAAACAACAAAAAATAACTTTTCCGTAACGTATTAGAGATAGAATTCAACGTTATAGTATTCCCCCATAAAAGCATAGAGTATATATGTTAATAGCTAATGAGCAGTTTAACTTAATATTTAATTTCAGTGATAAAGTAACGTAATATTACAATAGTGACTGCTTTGTCTTCTCAATCAACGTAGAAGGTAGTTTGTAAGTTTCTACCCACCTTGCGCTAAAGAATATTGTTCCTTGATAATTCATTGTAAATGATGTCCCAGTGTACTATGTGTGTGTACTCACGAGTAAACGCAGACTTAAAAGCATCTGAATTCAGCGAGGAAACCTTCATGGTCAATGACGTGAGTCCGGCGAACGCCGAAGAAACGGCACATGTGAATTCCTTCAATAATAGCGGCATTTGAATGCGAGGTCATGCAGAGAAAGCTATCATTGCTCTTCCACCATGCGTGATCAGGGTGGAAGGATTTCACGGCATGGCCTACCCCAGTATTCGCGATCACTCCGTGTGACGTTTTCGTGTTGAATCAACGTTAACGTTAAGTGTTTGCCCAACTTGGCGCGCATCTTACGTGCGTCGGGTCCGCCTGGCCTCCGCCGAGGAAACGTCGTGCTATAAGGAAAACGACAACTCACATCTCACGATAAGATTTATTGGTAATTGCTAATACTACTTGTGGTAAAATCTACCGACTCGCGGCACCGTTGGATCCCCACTGCCTGTACCAACAACCGACCAACTGCCACCTCCTTGCGCGTTCTTTTGCGCGTTCCTTTGCGCGTTCCCATACCCCCGCCTCTCCTTCTCCCACTTCCCTCCTGGTGACACCGACAGTTGAACATTCCAACCCCCCACCTCCTTGCCGGGGTGGAAGGGGGCATCCGGCCGAGAGTGCATGGGAATCTGCATCAGCGGGGAAAGGGGGAAGTGAGGAGGGGCAACGGGGAAGGCACTTGAGGAGAATTACACTTTACATTTCGTTTCATACGCCGCTTCCATTTTCTGGCATGTTCCTACATTGCTTGCAACATTAGGGATTAAAAGGATTTTGGATCTTAGCATTACGGCATACTATCCCTTGCTTTATATAGCTTTAGGTGTATCTATCCTTCGCCGTTAATTAAAGCAACAAACTTTGCACCTGTTTCTTGATCTCTGGTAGCAATTGTGATTGCCTCAACGAGGAGAGGTGAATTTGTAGCTTATTTACTACTATTTAAAACCGTTATTTCATTTCCAGTGTGACAGTGATTTTGTCGGGAAAATTGTGTGCATTATTTTCTGCACCATTAGCCAATCAGTTTCTGATTTCAGGTTGAGGCTGATTGTAAAATTTCTAAAATTTTGTAATTTTTGGTAAAGGTAATAAACGATTTTAAGTGATTATCATTGTCGAAGCTCCTACAACCTAACATAGGATGATTTTTTAACGAGAACTCGTAATCATTCTCTTCTAATGCAGATAAACAGTTTTCCATGTATACTTTGCATTCTTTTCCATTTATGTCTCTCCTTATCTATGAATACCCAAGGAAGTATTGCAGTTCCAGGAAGTGAGATCTGTACTCATTGCACTTATCCTACTCCAGTATCAACCCATTAGTATCTGGCGCTTAAAAACTTCCTGTGTCTTCTGTTCTCCTACACTCCTTTGAGTTGGCATTCAAAGGAGTCTTTCTATGTTCCGTCCACTTCATAGCGTCCTTGTTTGCTATTGTCTCCCTTTTCCTTCTGAAATCATTTCCATCCATTTGATGTTAACTTTCGTGGAAATAAAACATTAGGCATGGGAAACGAGGAGAGACCATCTACTTCCTCTCGCTCTGGCAGCATATGTGCTTTTTCTTAATGCGTCGACGAGCCTGAAGTAGTTCTTGCTATTCCCGTATGTAGCTGGATGTGATTGTGTGCTTCGTGCAAAATAGCGAATTGGATCTATTTTCCGGACGCCTCACGCCTCGCTTAGTTTCTTTGTTTGGAAAGCCTTAACTGAAACAAGATGCAGTTCAATGCCCCGCGTGGAATAGTGAATGCGTGAATCAGGTCAGTCTAAGTAAACTTTAAATTGCTTGATACTACTCACCGAAGTAGTGCAGCAATGAGACCACTACACATTTTTGTCGTTAAATAAAACATTAGGTTAACTCATATTTCCTTCTTTGGGTAGATTTGCCGACATAGGTTTTTATTAACCAAGCTCGCTCATTAATGTCACTAAATAATTAACTATGATACTAAATTATCTGTCATCAAATAGCGGCTTTCTTATAATTCATCGCTACTCAATGGCCAATTAACATTAGACTATAAATAAAGCAAGTAGTGTGATAAAAATACGTCAGCTTAAGAGAATGGACTAGAAAATGTGGACGAATGGGGGTACCTCTGAATGAAAATATACCTAATACTTTCAAATCTTCTTTTCGCTGACCACCAGGTCATAATTGCACAAGAATCTGAAGACATTATCTACATGTGCAGGAAACTAACAGAGGAATATAAGAGATGGGGTCTAAAAATTAACTGGAAGAAAACCCAGCATCTAACCTGCAGCAATGAAGATGTAGAAATAGACGGGAATAAGATAAAAAAAGTCTCCCATTTCAAGTATTTAGGATCAGTAGTACAAAGTGATGGATCCTCGAAATTAGAAATTGAGAATCGTATATGCTAGCGTAAAAGGGTAATTGGAACATTGGATTGGACAACTATGGAGCAGCAATATTATGAAAAGAACAAAAACAAATATATATGTACTCGTATATAAGGCAATAGTAGAACGTGCAGGGTGTTTCAAAAAGGACTTTACAACTTTGAAAATTCATATAAATTTAATGAAACAAGGTACAGAGCTGGTTTTGGTGTTGTTTTAAAGGTAAACACTTCAGGTTTTTTTACTGTTCTATGTGGTTTCCGTTGGTTATCCTGCAGACATCCCATTGGTAGTCGATTTCTTCCCAGAAGCTCGCTCGCTCCAGACGCTCGGGTCCAATGAGGGCAGCCATCTTTAACGTAACTGCCGCTAGCGCTTATGCGGCGCGATTAGGCACTAGCGGACTACGCGAGTCAAAACTTGATGTGTTTTTCTTTAAACCAACACTAAAAAGAGCTCTGTACCTTTTTGGAATAATTTTATATGAATTTTCAAAGTTGTATAGTCCTTTTTAAAACATCCTGTATTATGCTCTATGGAGCCAAAACATGGACTACAACCGACAGAGTTGTAACCAAACCAAACCAAACAAGTAAAATACGAGCCACAGAAATGGAATTCTGGCGCAGATCGGCCAGGAAATCAAGAGGAGAAAGAGTAAGAAATGCGGAGATAAGAGAAATCATGGAGGTGAAAAAGATGCAGTGAAGATTTTGGAAGAAAGAAGATTGCAATGGTTTGGACACGTCCAAAGAATGGGGGATGAGAGAATACCAAAAGCGGCCCTAAAATGGATACCAGAAGGCAGAAAGAAAAGAGGAAGACCCAAGAAATCATGGTGGGATGGAATGAGGAAGAAAATGGATAGGAGGGGGTTGGATATGGGAGATGCATTTGATAGGGACGTGTGGAGAGAGGGGATTGTGTGATGAATTTGATATTTAGGAATTTTGCTCATGAAAGAAGTAGGGGTGGGGTTTGGTGAGGGAAACTGCTGCAGGGTGGAAAAATCCAAAATAAAAAAAGTTTGATAAAGCGTGATGTAGGATATGTATTGTTGAAAGTGTAGTTTTCTTCTCTATTCAAGTCTATCTGAAAACTTGGCGTTACATCATTTTTTGGAAATTTTCATACCAAACTAAAATGGCAATCAGTCATAACTTCAATGAGGCTCAGTTCCACTTCTGAGAAGTTCTACCTTCTTATACCATCACTTGGTATTTTTCACATTATATTGTTTGTATTATCACTCGAAATGTTAAATTTCGTTCTGTTTATTTCTCCCTATGGTAATCATTTCAGCAGCAGCATATTCTACGAAATATTCATTTGTAACGAGCAAAGGTGAGGAAAAACCGGGAATAATATTTTTTTCGTCGTTTTCAAGTTAAAATATACTCCCAAGAACAAAAAACATAAGGAATAAGCAATACGCAAAAGATGATACCAATATAGGTTTTATTGGTGAGGGTATAGCTTGCTAAGTGTTAAGGCTTAATGTATGTGCCTGCCAAGCATCTTGGTATGCTTACAGTTTCACTTCTTAAAGCTATATATGTTTTCCCCGGAAGATTTTATTATCACAGATGCTCTGATGGACTTTGAATTGAGCCCAGAGAAATTCTATTTTCCGAAACCCAGGTGCAGCCGAGTGCAATACCACTGGCAAAATGACGTCGACATAATAAAGATCAATTTGTTCATCTGTTTAGTTGTTGTTTTTTATTAATGATGTAAGTAACTTGAGAGGGGGTGTACTTTTATTCAAGCAGGTTAGAAAATTGATAATACAATTTTTCCTAAGATGATGAATTTTTTTAAAATGTATATTCCTCGAATGACAACAACAATTCCAATTCATGCATTATATATGGTCAATATTTAATGCATGTGATACCAATACATCTATAAGAAATCTACAAGTACCTACTTCTTATATCCCTCGAAATGAAATATTGCTTCGCGAGACTGATACAATTCCCGTTTATGGAAAGAAATACAGGGGTCTCTTTGAATTATTGGCGCATTAGCATATCGAATGCCGGGAAAATATATAGCCTATAGGACTTATCGTAACCAGTGTGTAGGCTCATTTATCACTTTGTTTTCTCAGTAACCCATTAGAAAGCGATCCCATTATATCGGGTGATTCCGAATATCTTACTACTGGAGATATACTGTTTTACGCGATCAGTTTTTATCGCGTCTCTCACTAAAGCCCGTACTTATTTGAATAATCTGCTCTTCTTTGTGATCATGGTTAGCTATCAACATATCTACTCTACTCGATGCTTTTATCTATCGCCATTTTGTTTAAAATTGTTTCGCCCTGGTAAGTCCATCTTTTTAGATCCCTGCTTACCATAGACAATTATGTTTTCAGTCAACTGCACGTTGTAGTACCTAACCTGAGATTCTGTTTGATTGAGGAAAAATAGCAAAACGTTTTATCGATTCCCAATTGTGGATAATCATTCTTGCCTACTGCTTTGAAAAGAAATTTGGAGTCTTATTATAATTTTTCACAGGATTACACTAGCATTACAAGTATTTTCACCATTTCAAACGCTAACAGCAATTTATACATTTTGTTTAGGTCTCTTTGTAGTAATTCTGGAAAAGGGTGATAGAAATCGGAAAACCCAGCGTCTACAACGTATAAGTTATTGCTCCAAGATTCTTTTATTTCAACTCAATTGATTCTGATTCGTAAGTCCCAAAGGTTACAGTTTTTTGAGTCAATAATTTTAATATAATTATCTCAATTTGATTTATTCCAATATTTCATCTCAGTCTTTCTCTCTACAGTACTTTCTCTTCTTCTTATAAATATTGACATCCCTGGTTGCCACCATTGCCTTTTAATGACATAAATATAAATATCTAACAGTTACCTATTTCTTAAATGCATTATGCTTCATCCTTCAGAAAATGTAGAGCAACTCGTAATGAGGGAGCCACTAACGTTTGACGGGGGCTTCTTCCTTATTGCATTCCTCTTCATTCTTTTCTTTTTCACTCTTAGCGGCAATTTATTACCCAAATCTTTTCAATTATATTTTTAGCTTATCTCCATTACATTCTAAACCAGCAATTTCTATGCCGTTCGTGAATCGCAAAAGCACCATATAATTTTTCAGAGGTGATGATGTACTATCCGACCTAACTTATTTAGTTTTCCACGGATCCATCAGTTGCTTTCATTGGTCTTTATGTTACTTTTTGTGGGCCACTCAAACATTCTAATAGTCTAGGGCAGCGATTCCAAAATTGTGGTACGCGTATCCCTAAGCGGTATACGCTTGAAGGTTTAAAGGTAGGGGAGATAAGACGATGGCGAATGAATGACAAACATATTTCCTTATTTCAAGAGTTCCATATTATTGGGGTACCAAGGAGTAGGCCAAGGGGAATTGGGCTACTAAGTTGTTCGCAAGTCAAAAAAAGATTGGAACCGTAAAGTATATTTTCCGGTACTGGTAACCATAGACGTCAGTTTAATCACAAATGTTATGAATGTTAATATAATTCAGTACACATGTATTATTCTGAATAAACTATTTTGTAATTTTTGTACAGTTAACATATAAGACAATTTTATAAAGTCTTTATAAAAACTCCTTCTATGTCGGACAAATTCATTGATATGATTTGAGTATTACGAGTATTCGTACTATTACGTATACTCGTACGTATTCTGTGACATTTAAATCTGTGGAACTAAAATCTATCTGTCAAATTTTGCTTAGTTAAACGTCATTCAAGAATGTTGTCAATTTCTGGTCTTTGCTAATGGCCAGATCTTTAATACAATTCCGTTTAATTTCACAATTACTTAATATTGTTATAGATCTTCTATTGTTTATTTCCACGTAGATAACAAACGTAAAGAGCAATGCATTTTTCCCTGTCATCTCACGTGGTTCTATCCACTCATTTTGTCTCATATTTGTAGCGCTGTATTATTTGATGTAAAAAATATTACGTAATGATCCATGCCATACCAGTGATCTTGTTTGAAATTTAAAATGAAATGTCGATCCTATTCAAAATCAGGTGATACTTCCAAAATCCGATTGTAGTTGATGGGGAAACCTCAATTTTCGAAACCCTAGAAAAACATCGACATGCACATCTCTAATGACAAATGTTGTCGGATTAAGGAACTAATAATTTTAATTAATGGTTCTTTTGTCCATGGCCCTTTTCTTCATTTACCATTTGTTTATTATGCCCAGTCCATTGGTGGTAATTATCAAGTCATACGTGTATTCACGTGTAGTCTGTGTTCGTGCTCTTCGCTCTGTTGGTAGCTCGGCAGGACAATGCTCATAACTTCAGGTAGGTGATCTAGAGGATTTTTTGCGAGTCATTCTTGGAGAGGTGATACGTAAAGCTAAGGCATGGGAAGAACTTTGGAAAAGGGCAAATATATTATCTCCGTCGCAGTTGAGCTCGCGGAAATACGCCACGGGGGTGAGAAGTGACTTCGCAGGTCTACCAGCGGGAGAATCGGAAGTGACGGAGGATAGAGTGAAGGATTTTGGGATCCCTTCTTTTTCCATTTCCATTCCTCGTTTGTCAAGCGTAAATAGCTTTTAGATTTTGTTTTTACGAGGGAAACATCTCGAGCTTCAATTTAAGTGGTAGAGTGCGTGAGGATGATGTATACATAGACCGCTGTAAGCGGCTTTCCTTGTATATGTTGACGAAGTCAGAATCACACTGTTGGAGATATTCCTAATCAAAGGGTATTTTTAAATAAAACCATATCCAGGAGTGTAAACATGGATTATCATATTAGCGGTTGAAATGGTGAAATATTAAAATAAAGACTCCATATTTCTTTTCAAAGCAGTAGACAAGAATGATAATCCACAATTGAGAATCACTAAAAATGTTTGCTATTAATCCTTAATCAAAACCCTTATCGAAGAATAAATGGATTGCTTTCAAAGGTTACGCTATTGTAGAGCAAATTAAGATGGCAATACGCATCACATGAATTATGTATGTAGTAATGATACCTACATGAAGATGACGGATGCATACATTGCTGATTCGTTTTTCAGTGGAAGAGACCTCATGAAATAATTGGTCGATTTATAAGAAAATTAAATATGCATTGAAACATAAAAAAGGTCACTTACAAGCCTTTATCGGTGATACAGACAGAAGAATGAATGCATCAGGTATGAAATTATTTATTCCTGATATTTGCGCCAACCACCGTAAATTATATGTAAGATTTTCCTATCTTCGTGCTAAAGAAATAATAAAATAAGGATTTATAATTGCATGCGTAGGCCTCATGCTTGCTTAACGGTTTGAGGATACGGATGTTGAGAGATGGGTCATGTGGCATATTCTGGAATATGCGTCGGGGTTGCCTAAACCCAGAATTTTTCTGAAAAAAGGGGCACGTGTGGGAGAAAATCCCTCCCTCATCCGTATGGATAAATCGTGAATTATTCATCACGTAGGGATTGATGTGACGTAATGGAGCCCCTACCTTTCACTGAGGTTCGGGTAACGGTAGACGTTTAATCTATCGGTATTTTGAATCAACCAAAGTAATTATGACTTTAAAAAACTGTAGAGAGCATGAGAAAGCAATTCATCGGTTAAAATATTGATTTATTGCAAAAATCTTTGATGCTTACACATTTTGTGCATGAAACACGAGGATAATATTTCCTCTGCTTTCAACACTAAAATATTATCTTATAGTGGAATGCATAAATACGTATGCATATGCTCTATATTTGCAACTTAATAAAACTTATTCGAAATTGATTTACAAGATTGATTACTTTTTACCACGTAGCAGAAGTAATATGTCGGAGAGAATTTGTTAACCAGTTTAAGCCAGTTATGGCAACTATCTGCCCTAGACCATTGGCCTTAGTATATTGCTTTGCGGGATCAATCGTTTACCATTTATTTTATTTATTGGTACTTATGGATAGTATGATATATTTCACTTCTCTATGTGCTCTCGGTTGGTTCAGTTTGATTACAATTTTATGTCGGTAGGATACTTAGTTTTTTAACTTTGGAAGTTTCCCATATAGTACAAGCGCATACACGATTAATTGAAGGAAAGATTATATATTTAAATAAATCAAGAATTGAAATAGATTTTGAAGTCGAAATCCTAAAGCGAATAGAACAACATTTAACGTATTGCTGATCTAAAGTAATTATAATTGATAATCCGGCGTACCTTTATGGAATCGATTCATTTAGAAATGAAAAAGTTTAAATATCTTATACCACCTTTTTTATATCTAATTATTCTGCCCCATGGTCATTGTGTCCGCCATAGGCTAACAAGGCAATTATCTGAAATACCGGGTGGTGCTATATCATCGTTCCCAATGAGACTGGAATCGTATTAGATGCCGGTACTTGAGTAATTATCTTCTATTACCCATGCTGGCTCAAGTTACGTGACTACCAATTCGATTGCTGATGACAAATTTAAAAGGCAATTATCAAGCAGGTGAAATTTATGTGGCCAAATATTTATTTAAAAATATAAACAATGTTCCTAGTTTTCACGCAATTGAACACCATTGCACTTTTTCCACCTCTTTATGTACGAGACATTTAAGCAATAACGCTCTGATTACTCTTTAAATTACAGGATTCGGCTGAATAATAGCCAGGATAATCACTTATTCAGGAGCTTTAATTCATGAAATCCGCCGAGCATTATTTGGTGTTATGAATTATAATTCTTAATCTTGTTGAGTTCAAAATTGATCTACGACATAAGAAATAAAGTTCCGTACTATTTAACCTAATTTTCCTTGCTTGCTTTCCCCATTATTTCACTCGCATTATGTGAATCATAGCATATTTGCGAGAAATTTGATTAAGTAAGGGTATAAGTCATTATATTATAAATATTAAAAATCAGTTAGTAATATTTTATTATGGTGTTTATTATGTTTTATGTAAAGCTGAAATAAAATGAAGATATGATTTTAGTAAATTAAAGTTGGGGATATGAATTCTTAAGGTGTAGGACTTATTTTTGTTGCCATAAATGATGCTGAGCCGATTCTAAAGGAAGGATTCCAAGGCGATTAATAACAAAAGGCCCGGAGTGTAAATGCCTCGTCGTGTAAACCATATTATTTTGCCCGACTCAATGATGGTGAATTGTTAGATGAATAAGTCCACAATGCAAGGAATTAGGCGTAATGATTTTCCGCTATGGAATTTTTATGCCTTTATAGTTTGCAATTAGTGTAAAAAATTTATTTTTATTGCTAAAATAGTAGATTTAGGCGTCTTCGTAGCTTCATTCTGAAGCTCGGAATGGAATCCTGTTTCCATTATAATTTCAATGGCCCGTTAGGCTCAGTAAGCAACTGTAACCTGCGAATGTTTGTAGTAAATGTAATGATAGCCATACAACATTTTTATTCATAAAATTTTTATTGCCCTCTTCACGGGTGTTCACCTTAAATATACTAATTAATTATTAACATTACTACTTAATGTACTCTTTCTTCTATAAACGGTGTCCGCCATTCTGTGGCATAATAGCACGCAGTCATAAATAAATACTCTCTGATATGTAGGCATAGCTAAGAAAACAACACCATGCTAACGAATCATATAAGTTTTTTTATTAGATGAATTCCTTCCTCAATTTTACCATCAACTAAGAATATTTTGTGAAAAATTGTAATTTTTTGGGATATTTGGACATATAAAATCCTCTGTATATAAGTTACGGGTGCGAACCATTATTGTTAACAGACTCCTTTTAATGAAATTATATTCTTTCAAACTGCATCATAGGACGTGTGAAATAATTTCTTCGTAAAATAACTCATCGTCAGTTTAAATGAAAGAAGGTTTCTCGGTTTTTCCACCGGGTTAGATGCTTCATATCGGCCGACGTTTCGACGGTTCTTCAAAATGGCGCACAGTGGGCCAAACTGAGAAAAATCTGGCCAAAATTAATAACTGTAATAATTTCCAGTTCATATGCAGCATCAAGTGCATTCCTTAGGTATATTGGGCTGATAAACGTGATTTTATCATTATTTTTCAATATATCCTATCCTATTCAGCGCTATTAATTGCATAAAAATTAAATATGCAATAACAAAGCCTAATTTCGATGGTTGAGTGATCAAGTTTAAATTCAAAATTTCCCATGATAATTATCAAAATAATTTAATTAATGATGATATGAACTATAAAATCCGTAAAAAATTGTCCAAGAGAATTTTAATGCATAATACATTTTAACAAATTATGAATACTGCAACGGAATGGGAGGAATTTAAAATATGTTTCTCGATGAAAATGAACTTGCAACAAAGAAAAATGTCTATAATTTTTAGCCATAGCTAACGTAGATTACATTTTCACAAAAAAATTAATATTAAATTCATTTTTTTATTGCAAAGTTATTTTGAAATTGGTTACGTTCCAGTCAGTTGCATTTTTCTATAATTTCGTAGCACTACTGGGATCAGGATTCAACATAAATTTAAACCAGAGGTAGAGACCATGATAATTTATTATCTAAATTTAAATATTAAACAATTATTTGAATATAATATCACTATCAAAAACTTTATTATCAAAACATTTAAATTATAATATTTATAAAAAGTGTTCACTCATCCTCTGATTACTCGTCATTACTCACATCTTCACATTCGTCATTCCCTTAGTCAATTAGTTTTTACACTTCTGGATATAAGTCTTCCTTCAATTTACTATTTTGAAATGAAATTGAAGATATCAAGGGATCAGAGGTGAGCAGCATACTCAGAAATAAATCCTCATTGGTCGCCTCTCTTGATATCATCCGCGTATTGTGTTGCCGGAATGTCCTAATATCCTTATTCCTTGATTGCAAGGCATCTTCTGAAAGCTGCCTGCGTCGGCAGATGGAAAACCCAGTGGAAAACCCGAGAAACCTTCCATCAACTGAGTTTCCTGTTAAATATCAGATCATTCATAACCTCAAACTCTGATATTAATATGTCACCTAAATAGTAATATAAGGATAAGCCTCTCTTCTGTAGGTGGCATATTAAGAGCAACTTAATATGCCACCTACAGAAATTGCTGCTGCATTGTGATGATTTAAGTCATTTACCGTGATGAACTTTCGGCATACAAAAATATTCATAAACTCACTGAATGCCCTACCATTCATGGAAATGAAGTAGTGTAACATTTGAAGACTAATACTCCTTGAAATATTCAAATGACGCCTAAATTTACTGTCTTTGTTTTCACCATAGTGTAAGTACCTAATTTCTCCCACGTCGGTACAATTATAAAATTATAGCTACAGTTTTAATATTTATTGTCATTGAAATTAGGCAAAAAGAGAGTATTTTTAAGTGCATGTCATTAAATCATAGTCGAGTTGCATTTTTAGAAAAAAAAAGGTGCTTGCATATCTTAATTATCGCATGCATTGTAATGGGGTGAGAAAATCAGATAAAGTATTCACCGATCTAAATAATCTCATATGAGTTAAAATGATCTGCGGCGGTGGTGTTTTCGTTTATTCATTCGGTTTTAACATGGCATTTCATCTCAGTTTCCAAGGAGATCACAGATGTTTTTGTTATTGTGTCACCGTAGAATACGTGAATAACTACTGAAGCGGTGGCGTGGAAGATGGCGGCGATAGAAGCTGTCAAGATGAAATCTTGACGCTTACATCGTCTTGCACTCTTTGAAAGGTCACTGCTTAAGTGTTTCTCCCTCTCCTAGGCCACGGGTTGGTTTTTCTTCAGAATGGCTCTCTTCGCTTCCCTAGCTTATTTCACCTGAATATCTTAAGTTGAACCTCAAGCGCAAAGGATCTCTTTCCTGCTTATTTCTTTTTCCTAGGCTCTTCTACATAGTCTATTCGGACAATAGGTTTTATTCCTTGCTTTAATTAGTTTCTTGTTTTGATACACGCAACATTTTTCAGATTTTTAGGGTATATAATTTCCACATAAGTGAATAAATAATTTTCAGATTGCGGTACGATAACGTTGCATATTAGTGGTGATAAAATATTTGTTCTCAAATTTATTTAATTATTTATATCGCGTGTTTCTTTAATTAGTTCATAATTGGGTGAATAAGCTTATATAGTTAGATTTTGGAATTTTATGAAATGGAGTTATTAAGAATTAGTATTCCACGTTTATGCTCTTAGTGTGCTTAGAGCACCATATCAATAGCCATTTAAATATTCAGTGAGCACCATAGAGCACCGTAGCACCTTAGAGCACCATATCAATAGCCATACAAATATTCAGTGAAAGAGCTTATTCCTAAGGTAATGAAAATTTGAAATGAAACTCTTGAACTTGGTGATTCCATAAGGCAATGTAAAATTGATATCTTAATTAGCCAAAACCTTGACTCCAAGCTTCCCCAGTATGTAACGCCTTTCCTTTCAGGTTGGAAGCATAACGCTCAACTCTTGGGGTCTCCACGCCTTTTATAGTACTCAACTAATGGAAAAAAATATTAAGAACTTTAATGTCCTTTACTTACTAAGGCCTCAGTTAGTCAATATTTGAGGATTACATTTTTTTTCTGAGGTTAAAATAATTATACCAAATGTATAGCTTTATAAGACGATGAAACTTTGAACTCTAATTATTCAAGTGCGCACGGGGGAATTAATTTTCCCAACAAACTGAGTTCCGCCACTATCGCTCAGAGGGAAAATAGGATTCCTTTCTAATGTCTTGGCCACGACGAAGGAGGTTCTAACACGCAAAGGCGATGAATTCAGCGTCCAAGGATGTCCATAGTCCGGCAACTTGCCTGCACCGGACATTATTCGCTCTGACCACCAAAACGGAGGCATAATGAAATCCCAAAGACTTGCCTTATTTCACATCCCTTTCCGTGAGTACAAATCTTCTTATACATAAAACTTCAGCCTGCGTATGTTAGTGACCGCAAAACTCGAAAAGTAATCGGTCGATTGACTTGAAACTTTATTGAGTTGTTGTGCGCGCCAAAAAAGGTTTATAAATTATAAAAATTACAAATTTTGTGGTTGTTTTTATCCCAATATTGTTAAAATTAACTCCCATAAGAAAAGTATTGAATTTGGTGCAGGTTTTATTTCATTTGCTTTTCTAAATTATTTGTACTCATGGTATTGGATGGACATTTTCATCATAAAACGCATAAGAGAATGCAGCATATAATTCTTTCATTCGATTTTCGTATACGCTTCGTTTTTGTCCAAGAATTGCGCTTTTATCTGTAAATTCATCAATCTTTCTTCCTTTTCAACAATAGAAATGTACTTGGCAAACAGGCGTGAATATCCATTTAATAGCGATTTAATGAATGTCTATTCACGCATGCACCATTTAAAGTTCTGGTTCCGTGGCTAATTTGATAGTTGTAGTCAAAATACTAGAGTCCCCCGTTCGCCTTGCCTTCTCAAACAATGTCCATCACTTCAAGTACGTGGATTAAATCTGGAAAATCCATTCTCCAAATTCAAATCTTTTCACATGGTCTTTTATATGTATGTTGCATGCTCACGAGTTGGACAGCCGAAACAATTATTTGTTTTTGCAGAGGGAGGTAAGACAAAAAATCCCAAAGCACTTGAATGACATTTTTCAACTTTAATTTAATACAAAAAACTTCATTGTCTTTCATTTATTTTTTACATGTAAATGTGTCTGCTTTGTATATGTGTGCCTACTCAGAAAGAAAAAGGCATTGCAACGCATGATGGGCACAGCTAGTATATCATAAAAGTTAATATTTGTTGATCTATAGGTTTATGCGTATTAACTTTTTATATGTAGTACCATTATGGAGTGTGGCGTTGCATGGGGCAGAAACGTGGACCTTGAGAAAGGAAGACGAAAATAGGCTGAAGGCGTTCGAGATGTGGGTGTGGAGGTGGATGGTGCGTTGGACGGAAAGGAAGACAAATGAGGAAGTGCTTGACATGGTGAGTGAGGAGAGGAAACTTGTGGATGAGATTAGGGAAAGGCAGGGTAGGTGGCTGAAGGGGTAATGAGGGGCGATGGTTTGCTGAAGGCCGTGATAAAGGGAAGGATGTTGGGCAAGTGGGGAAGGGGAGAAAGGTATAGAATATCGTGGAAGGTTATTCGGAATTTCCACCGGGTCAGGTTCTCCATTACGGCCGACGTTTCGATGAACGAGTCGTCCATCGTCATCAGGGCATGTCAAGTCTCGCAGTTGGTCCTCCTTATATACTGATGGGCGGACGCGTCAACCGGGGCAGGAGTCGCGTGATTGGTCGAGAGATATAGAATATATATAGAATAGGTATAGAATATAGTATAGAATAGGTTTTATGGGCAGGATGAAGAAAAGTAGGACTTATGATGAGATGAAGAAAGAAATACTAGAGGCAGATAGGGTACGGCAGGTGTATGAGTCTGTTGGATATTCTCTGACTTTCATCATAACCTACATCTAACCGTTAGATTACTCTATTGAATGAATTATGCTAAAGATTCAATGGAATCATTTTCGCAGATATAGCTTTAACCTCTATCGTTCGGATTTCATGCTGTAGGCACTACTGGCACAATTTAAATTTGGACATAGTATGGTAGAAACTGTATGGGTTTAAATACTATACTCAGCGAGTAGTAATCTGAATTCACGGCTGGTGGACTCCTCATTTGAGTGTTAATTTCAATTTTTTGCTGGTCTTATCTCAATCTTTCCCCAATAAGACCGTTAATACCTACGTCTATCTATCTCCCTTTCTCGCCCGCCGTAATCCACTCAAACCTCCACTTACTCCTCCACTATTCCCTCAATGAGACTGGAAATGTGAGATGTAGATGCACAGAAACCTTTCGTTGATTTCCCCTAGTTTCTCTCTCTTACCACTGCCGAAGCTCACAGTACAAAACATAAGCAAATCATTCCCTACACAACTATCCTCCAAAGACTCCATGGGCAGCCGAGAGGGAGGAAAAGAAAAGTAGTTGTTATTTACAGAGTTTTATGAGATTTTTTTTCAATTATGTCTGTCAGTAGTATATTTTTTGTGCTTTATTTTTATCATTTCACATAAACCGCATACGCCCTCATTCTATTAATTCTTTCCAACCCCTTACCTTTCCACTAAACGTCACGTAGAATCTTCGTTTATCTCCTTGTCTTCCATCTTCATTGTCAATCATTTGTTTTGGTATTATTTTATCCTTAATAAGGCCACACCGACCATGGTCCACATACCCCACCCTCTCACACGACTGTTTTCTTAACCTTGATAACAAGGAGGAGGCACGATCACGGCACCTGAATACCTTTCCTTAAACATGCATCACAGTGTTTTACTTTTGCCTACCTACCTACCCATTGACGCTCACAAAATAGGAAAGAAAATAACGATCGGGCGACAAGGATGGACGACTTTCTTTGCTACACATTAAACATAACCTAATCCACGTGGATTTCATTTTCACACCACACAAGGAAATACTGAGTTTTGCTGACTAGTGAGTTTCGCTTCAAGGTTAGTGGATCTATCTCCCAAATTTCACCTTTGTCATTCTAATACACGGATGAGGAAAGCTACATTCGTTGTAGTAGTAATCTCATCTCAGAACTTCTAGGATATTCATAAATTTCATACTTTCCCTTTCTTCATACATCGATCTCCACCCTAGTCCTTCGAATAACTCAAAGACACGTTACTTTCATTCATAACAGTTTTTTAATCAGTTGGGCAAATCTTATTCGAGCTTAGTCAGATTCTTTAATTTACGCTTTCTTAGGTTGGAAGAACATAATAAGAGACAGAACTAGAGGATTAAGGGCGTAAATATTTCACGGGAGAGAAAATAATTCTGAAAGAGATGTGATAGTACGGGAGTTTCTTTTCCTGTAAATCCATCATGGATTATTTGTCATCAACCGCGAATAGTGGGTTAGTGCCAAAGGGTTAAAAAAAACCCCGGCAAAGCGCCAGGATTGCGTGCCAGAATCAAATAACCCAAATAGATCTCTAATTGTTGAAGAGGCCATATCATCCCCGACTGGTGAAATCGACTTTAGTATCCAGGAGGGGTTAAATAATTTGCCAACACGATGACTCTCACAGAGATCTGTACAATTCTGTTTCTTTCTAAAGGATCATATATCCTCTACTTGTAGCTCCTAATCAAGAAAAAGAGAGGAAAATGATGGCGTAGGCAAAAAAGGCCAAGATGGTGACCTTGGAAACGAAATCAGTTTGGGAGAGAACTTTGGAGAAAGAGAATCTCTGCAGAACTTATAGGCACTGAGTTTATGAATGATTTAAGTTCAAGGGTAACCTAAGGAACATTTTTCAAAGAATATTTTCCATTTTTATTATGCATCATGTGACGAAGTGTCTACACATAGACATGGGTGAGTTATATCCCCACTATCGTTCTAATCACGGCCAATTTGAGAATTTGAGCTTGTCCATAACGTTTATATTGCAATTAGCTCATATCCCTGTAAACCATATGTTGCCACAACGTTACAGCAACGTCTCACTGCAACCTACTGGGAGTCTGCAATGTTATGACAACGTCTTAAAAGCCTCTAAACGTCCTCCCTAGTACGTTTTGACAGCGTCTTCACAACGTTTTTGCAACATGACACTTAACATTATTGCAACCTTCCTGCAACCTTTATTGAAAAGTACTCTCAATAGTTCCATTTCAAATGAAAACATTTATTATAAATTGACAGACAATTTTGTTTTTAGTCTCTCCTCTTCCCTCTGATGCCTGCTACTTGCATGTGTAAACCAATATATTGCATTTTCTTTTATATCCTTATATCCATGCTCACTTAAGAGCAGGATTAGAACGGAAAGCATCTGAAATGAAATTAGATCACAAATTATATCTTCAAGCAGTCCCGAACCTACAGATTTCATCGTAAAATAAATTAAGCACATCATACCAATGATGCAGGTTCATGTTCTAGTGGTGATAAACTGGCACTTCTTAATACTGTTTTTGGATTGCCCAAAAAAAGATAAGTTCCTCCCAAGGCCATAGTGTAACAATCCGAAAATACCTGCTGTAATACCATTACCACCTCGTCTACATAGTTCTTTAGTCTGAAAAATTATAAGATATATTATTACTATAACATCAAAAAATCTTTTATGAATTGCGGCTAGTTTGGAGCCCAACAATGATATAATGAAGGGAAGATTGTTACCAGTGCTGCCTGGAATGCCTTGTCACTCAGTTCTATCTCTAATGTGTCAAACTCCTCCATTGTTTCCAGTGGGTACTTATGCTTCAATGGCAAGTCACTATTAACCTCCCCTGAGGACATTAATCTTTTAATTGCCCGGATTTCCCGAAGCATGTCCTGCTGTGTCCTCTCCATCCATTGCGGATACTCCAAAGCAGAGGCTTGAAGAAGACCTGCAAAACCAGAAAAAAACTAAAGAGTGCAGAAAATGTACATAACAGTAGGAATAATAATATGTTAAAAATTTTTGAATCACAAATAATGATGACTCAAATTCTAAAGTAATTAGGCTGTAATAAAATTACTTGAACCAGATCTTAATGGTACACAAGCAAACAAAGCAAAGTTCGCAGCTAACCAACCTTTGGATTAATGACAAGTGAGGATAATGTTCTAAATCCAAAATGTATTTGATCACAAGTAGACAACAGATTATGTTTTCCAGGAGCAACAGAATAAAGAACTCATCACCCATATTTACATTACTTATATGTATACAACTTTTCCAATTCTCTGACAAAATCGTAAGACTGGTCAGTTTGCTGGATGTAAGCATACAAAATGGGCAAAAAGTCAAAAGCTGAGTGCAAATACATCAACCCATGATAAAATTGTAATTGAAGTACATAGCTGTAGTGTTTCCCAAACTCTTTCGAACCATTACCCCCTTGGTTCCATGATCCTCATACCTATACACAGTGGCATACGGACGGACGTGGGGTTTAGGATTCAAACCCCCAAAAACATGTGTACCTGATAAGAAAACCACCTTTGTTATTTCCACAAACTTTCTTACGCTGGCGCGACGCGCGTTTCACTACACTGTGGCACATGAGTATGCCACAATTTGGTGAAACGCGCGTCGTGCCAGCGTAAGAAAGTTTGTGGAAATAACAAAGGTGGTTTTCTCATCATGGATATTTTATGTTTACCTGAATTCGTTTTCGCTCGTTTACCTGAACTAGCTTTTAGAATTTTGCTTATTGTACTGAAAACTATAGTTGAATTATCTTCACGAAAAGAGAATGTTAATTTAATTATTGTTTTATTTAATAATAATATAAATATCATTTATTGCTATGCACATAATTATTAATGAAACCCCCCGCCCCGGAAGTCAAACCTCCCCCACCCAGAAGTCAATCCTGCGTACGCCACTGCCTATAGATATATATATCCAATGCCCCCAATCGTAAACTTTAAATAAAAATGTGAATCACAGACAACATGACCAAACGAGGAACTTTATAATAATTAAATTAAAAACAAAAACGAATAATCTTAATTCGAATCCAACAGATAAAGAGGACATCATATGTATGTACAAGCATAGGTATCAAATACCCCTCCTTTTTTCTTCTCGTCCCCCCTAGGATACAGCACCACCCCCCAGGGGTTGGTAGCATCCACACTCACTTTGGGTACCACTGCCGTAAAATATCAACTATCTATTTACAAAGTTTACATTACATTTCAAAGTACATACTAAATAAATATATCAGGTTATTAAGTCACTATTATTGTCAAGCTTTTACTTGACTTATGGCACTAAAATGATCATTATGCTCACCAGTAGATTTCTGGGTATATTCTTCCTCTTCAGTTTCATGGCATGCGGCTTGCTTGGATGAAGAAGCTCCTACAATGAAGGATTTCAGGGAAAAAATTAATTCAGATTACAATGTTTTCTACCGCACAATGATTCGTATACACTATACATTAATATATACACAAAAATTACTTAATCCAAGTCAAGGAATTAATGTTTAAATGGATGCTTTCTTAGATATGGTTCTTAATATTTAACCTGTTTATAGCAGGAGCTTTATTGTGAGTTCTTTCGTCATCGCTAACCGTCGTAACAGCCCTCTTCTTCCTAAGGACTCGTTTCATAGAACGACAAGCATCCTGATGTAACTATTGCATATGCCTCCAACTGGATAGCTGAAAAGGATAGCCGAAATACATGAAGTTATCACTTTCATTTCCTTGTAATCCATTCATGTACCGATACATATTAATTAAGAAACAACTTACCTTCATTATCGGATGGAAGATCGAGTCCAAGAGCGAGGAACTATGAATCTCTTCCCAGAAGAGTCGCACAGAGTACTCGAGTACTGGATACCTAGTCACATGGCCAAATAAAACCAAAAGCGTAATCCACACCGGCGTGGGTAAAAACGAAACTATAGACAGAGACAATAAAACGTCCAAAAATTGAAATACAAGCGGTCAGTGGTCAAATAATAAAGGTTGGAGAAAAATCGCACATATTTACACAAACAAGCTCAAAACACAACACAAACGCCAGTAGATGGTACAATCGATACGTTAATGCATCACTGTGGATCTATCTGTCAGATATCGATAGATGAAGCTCGTTCCGATGGTTCCGATTCGCGGGAATATTTTCCAAGTCCGAAGGTGTTCCGAAGTCGTCCAAAGGGCATCCAAAATATATCCCACAGTTAATTTTTTATTCACTTCAGATGATAGAGAAACGCGTTTAAAGCAACATTTTTAGAGATATTTTCTGGCCCAACTTTTTTGAACTTAAAATTTTTCTTAGTGTGCGACTGTGTTGGAGACGTAATTATTACGTTGGAAGGACGTTGCAAAGAGTCCTGAGTGCACCTGCAACCTCTACAACCTCGTGCAACCTTTCTGCAACGTTGCTGCAACATTTTGTGCTTACTGGGATATTACAGTTCTTAGTTAATTTATATTTCTAATTTATTTTTAATGAATTTCTAATTCCTAATGTCTATAGTTACAATATTCTTCCGATGTAAAAAAAGATTATAAATTTTATTAAGGAATTTTAGAGTGATTTGGGCATGCTCAAAAAAATAAACAATCTGATAAAGAAAAATTAGTGAAAATATACTGATAATAAAACTTTTTCTGTCATAATGGCGTCTAATATGTTTCGAACCCTATACGTACAAGGTGTGACCAGAAGAAAAGACAATAGTTCAATTTCAATTTTCAATTTAAATATAAAATTAAATGCAACATGAAACTACGCTGGAAATGACCTTAAAATATCCAAATGAAAAACAATTCTCTGCCACTATCTACCGATAGACATACTGCTCAATCGAATTTAAATTTCACAAGATCAAGGAATAACTGAGGCCGTAATGGTACACATTTCACTACAAATAAATTTTTCACTGTGGTAAATAAAATCAGTGAACTCTTACTACTCAAGAATAGGCGTGAAAAGATGAGGCTACAGATGTCTTAAACTGACTTCTGGCTAGCAAATAGGTATGTGGTGATATTCCGCGTATTACTACTACAGTTGACGCGTTGGCCCGGTGGATCCGCTCTCGCCTCCCATGCGGGCGGCCAGTGTTAGGTTCTCGGTGCCGGCAAATATTTTTTCCGATTTCTTCTTCCGACTTCTGGATTGTTCTGTAGAGTTCTGTTGTGGCAATCCTGAATATTCTTCTGTCTTCGTCACAAATATAAAAGCCGTCTCTCCTGCCACTCAAGGCAGTCTTGTAAGAATAACTGTTGAATAAACATCTCCCAACGAAAAACGACTCTTCATTCCGCGCTGCCTACGCTACAGGTATTTTAAAAGCCAACAAAAATTTCCTAAGACATAAATATCTATGAGATTAACTCGATCGATTTCATTCAACTATATATGAAGATCAACACTTTTAATCCTATCAGCCTCTCCCCAGTACACTCAACCCATATCGCGGGCATTACTATCTTACTAATTTTCCGGGTAGCATCCCTAAACGAAGCAATTAGACAGGAGAAAGCGTTAGTGAGGATAATAAAACAATTTGGGGGTTAAACACATTTAACGAGAATGTAATTAAAAAAAGACCAATATTTAGAGTGAACACTCAGCAAATATTAAGTTAAATAAAAACACGTTTACCTCTATCTTTGTCGAGGTACTTATTATTGACAGTCTCAGGAAATCCTGAGGGTAAAAACTGCCGTCCTAAATCATCATCAGCGCTCATTGGGGTAGAGAAGAGGTGGAAATTCCCATTGCCACCTATGGATGTCACAAGCGTCCGTTTTCTCGTTTCAATATGCACAATGTCGTTAAGTCCAAAATAAGCTTTTTTGGTGTTAAAGTTCAAGCCTGAAAGTTCACCCAAATATTTATTTTAAAACTAAAAACAAAGGAAAAAAATAATTGAATTATTACATTGAATTATAAGTCGTATTAAATCTGTAAGCCCCGAGGACGCGCACCAGGAAAAGCTTACAGGAAGAGCGCACATGGCTTATTCTTTAGATAATGTTTTCATTTCTCCTTTGTGGTGCTTTGTCTTCACTTCCTGAATAGAAAATATTTCACATAAATTGTTAATGAAATGTATTTTACAATGATTTAGAAGGGTTAGTTTAAAATTGAGTCTCACTTTAAAAAAATAAGTAGAGTAATTTCTGACATAACAACATATATCATGTTTGCCTTATATTTTTTTCGTTTTCTTGAGTGAACCGATTAATGGAAAAAAGTATGAGAAGGGAAAAACGCGAAATCGCGGCAGAGGTGTTGAGGATCATTCTAAATGAAAGTGTCGGAACGTGAATCGAATACGAATGTTAAGGCACCGTCTCAGGCTCTTCTATAATTTGTTTTATTGTGTAATATAATACAATAATAATACTTAGCTTAATATTATGTAAGCTACTTAATTTAATGCAATAATTTTAATACAGATTTATTTTATAATCGACTGGATTCCTAACAGAGTTACTCCTTATGAAGAAGCAACTCTGTTACGAAACTCCGTCTAAGATTGAAGATGTTATTTTCATTGTTACATTATGAATGTTAGAGTGGAGAGAAGAATGATTAGGAATGCGTTTACAGAGTAATAAGGGGGTACATTCCTAAGGAAAGCTTGACAAAAGGGATTAAAATGAATTATTTATTGAGGTGAAGCAAGAATGAGTCGATGGTTGAGGGAAGGGGGTCGAGCAAAATAAATCAGCCGGTTTATTATGAGGCATGGACTGAGGAGGAGCTGGTGCGGTGTTGTGGAGACATTTGGAGCTTTCTATTCGTCCTAGCGCTGCTCGCTTTTATGCATTTCAGCACACTTACTTTCCATTCGTTTCCAGCGAAGTTAAAAAAAGATCGGGAGCAGAGTTTATGTGCGCTTTTAAATTTACTTTTGGAACGAATACGATACGTGTATAGTGAAATTCGGCCGTGACTATTTTCAACCTAAAAAATTCCACTTACCGTTGGTTATGTAGACGAACGTTTTGCCTGCGTGCATCGTTCCTGTCATCGTCTTCGTCCGCTCAAGAGGTGTAGCAAAAGTAAATGCAGTGTTTCGACGAATAGGGAATAAGAATGATGGCATGAATCATGGGAAAAATTGGTAAAAATGACTATCTGACGACGGATTATTCTCATTCCTAGGTCAATACTTTTTTTCTCTCCTGGGGTTCCGATTTTAGAAATGATGTTTCACAAAATGGACACTGAATTGCATTAAGATTGTTCTACGATATCATTCATAAAGTCATCCTATAACTTGCAGTTGCTAAACAAATTTGTGCACACATATTGGACTATTAAGATCCCTTACAAAGCATATTTCCTGGTTTTTACTTTTAAAGAATACGTGAAGTGATAAATAAATATTTTTTATACAGTAAAAAATATTATTTTCGACACCAACTCAGTAACAGACCTAATACCAAATACTAATACCAAATACCTACTTCTTACTGTATTTCTATTTTTACCCTTTGCGGAATGATATAATTGTTTATTCTTATATCAAGGTCATATTTCATGTAGTAATGTACCTATATTATGGGTGAGTCCTTTGGCTAATATATTTCCATAACCCTGATAAAGTCATTAGACCGTGAGTCATTGTAAATTTCAGTACCTCCTATGCTTTAAAGAAAATTCCTACTAGGGTAGTTTTAAGGTTAATGCTGTAAATTTTTTTGAATTTCTTTCATAAATTATGAATACCTCTCCTATTTTCAAGTGAATTATTATTCATCCTTCCAAAATTACACACTAATGCAGTTCTCTGTCAAGGTGAAAGATTTACGATCAGCAACAAAGTGCTACAAGAAATGTTGTGGCTCCATTGTATCGTTTAGTTTTTTGCCTGTATACATTTTATTGTTCAGTTTTTTCTGAGAAAAACACGCCGTGTTTATCCTTTATTGGTTGTACATTAAATGACCGGTTATCCAGTTGGACGCATGAAGCCTTCTTCGTATGCATTATTTAAATTTTTTCTAAGGCCCTTGATGGAACCCTGTAGTTAATTCAAGGACCTTTTGCAGCGTTTTATTAACTCATGCCGTTTTAAGAAAGCTTTCAAGGTGACATTATTTCATTTTTATTGTTTTGAAGGAATGCAGAAGTGCAAAAAACACATTTTCTGAGTAAAGATAAATTCAACTAAATCAGTCTAGTTTCGCTTTCGTGTTATGTAGCTGCTTCTCTAATATAAACCTTCATGGGGCATATTACACTAAACATTACTATCTTTTCCTTGGTATTCCCTGCTAAATAAATTTAGAGATTTTGTGTCCTGGATCATGTAAATGTAATGCGCCAGCTAATCGGCACGTAAATTATCGGCAAGAACCGATGTTAAGTAGTTCTATAAACTTAAAAGGAGGCTATCAGCTTCATTATTGCATAATTGCACCAAGTAAGTAGTGACGAATTATTATAAGGATCAACTTTAAAGTGTTGAAAAAGGGTCGCTACATGTCAAAAAGAAGGTCTAAATTGCCCTTGACCTCACTGAATTTGGCTGAAATTTCCGTACGAATTTCGTTTTGGCACATTGATGGCCAGCACAATTGTTTTGCAAAATATGTATCCGTTGCCTAGTTACGTGAGTATAAAAATTGAACTTTTTGTTTGTTCTCGACCACTCCGGACATGTGATTCGCATGTTAGAGAACATATGCTTTTTTGAAAGAGTTGTGGATAATATTTTGACACCAATAATTACTTTAACTTTTATTAAAATTAAACTTTTCGCTATTTAGTGCATGCTTTTTTACTTGAAAAACTCTTAACGCGTTTACTTACCGTACGTCCTCCTACCAATTTGCTCGTTTTTCATATCATGTAGCTATGACTTTTTTCATGCATCGCTGCGATGGTAATATTTCATTTAAGGGAGAAATTCGGCATGCTTGTAATTTTCGTCGCTGTGTCACGATATCCTATGCTGGGGAGCAGTTGCTTCGTATCTGGTAGTGATTAAATATTACTTATGTATTACATAAAATGCAGCGGGCTACTTTTTAACTAAAACCAAGGATGTATAGAGCATCAAATTGTTACAATACCGTGGCAGTGGCGTCTCCATCTCGACAAGTGGCAAAATACTTTTCACATTTTTGGTACTGTGCCACTTGAGACCTCGTCGCAAATTTATCCTTTTTAACGCTCAATATATCTGCAAAAAAGCAAATCACTTCATACCTGGTCAAAGTGTTTGCGTCTTCTTCCTAGTAAACATGATCGACAAGATAAATTACTTTTAATTCGGCAGTGTGGCATCAAAAGATCTCATTTTGGTTGTCACTGTGTAGTTTTCCTCTGATTGTGCTGTTAGCAAGTAATTATTGTTTTATTTACATTTGGAATATGGCCTTATAAGATGTACTTAAGATATCTTTGAAATTAGAATGTAGAAAAACATTGAATCGTGCGACTTTTAGAAATAACAGCCAAAATTCGCGATTGAAGGTGCTGGATACTTCGGATATTTTTAGATGTTGAAAAAATGTATTGCCAGAATAGCGGATGAATGTGGTGGTTGATTGAGGAGAGTTGCTGACGGAAAATCCAGAAAGAAGCCTTTATTTATGTAGGGGCGGAAAGATCAGTCCAGATACATGACAAAGCCGGTAAAAAGGATTGCATAAAACTGTCGAGGCTGAATCCCAGAAGATAAGAAGCTCCACAGTATTTATTTCACGAAAGTTTAGATGCAACATTTTTTCATTGTTTGATGGATAATTCGTAAGCGTAGGACAATGCATCACATGAATAAAAGTGAAACACATTTTGAAAAATAAATGCTGAAGATAAATTTTGCGGGAAAGAGTCAAATGTGTAGCAGTAAAATTAAATTTACCTATTTGAATGTTATCAAAACTGAATTTTGTATTGGCAGTTTGGATTAACTTCTAAAATACTGTAGATGTTTATGACGGATTTTAGTAGCTAGAATCCAATCCAAAATCGAGTACATATAGCTTGCCCTTCGAGTGTCCGAGGGTTTTCGTTTGCTATGCATTTCATTAATTGCTTGCGTTGGAGGGGGAGTTTAGAAAGGTTTCCTGATATGTGGACTGATTTACGGCCCCTACATTTCAAATTACTACTGAAATTAATTAACTATCACCCTCATATATCTCCATAGAAACCGGGAAAATAATATGCCTCTAGTGTCTAAACCCAGTGTAATAGTTGGGTCAATTAGCCCTCCAGCACTCACCTTACCTGTGACATGACAATGAAGTCGTCATTCAATGTAGATAGTTGGGGATTAAAGGAGGCCTAGTCATCACCCCACTTCCTTCCTGACTTCCTCACCTCTTAAGAATAGTGAGACCTTCGCCTTCACCAGTAATCTGTACTACCCGCTGCAGATCCCAATCACCTATTAGGTGTATCACTACCATTCATGTAAACTTTTGTATTTTCTACTGTTAATCCTTTGCTGCAACGTTTGGATGTATCCGAATAAATATTTCCATTCGCTGACTCCAATGTTCGAGTTTACCTCACGAGCTTAAAAAAACCTTTTCTTCGGCTGAAACGTGTGGGTATATCATCAGTAAGCTGAGGACATTTAGGCACTAAAAATTAAAAAATATGCAGCCTAAATAGGCACTAAAAATTTCAAAATAGGCACTTGAAATAGGTGCTTAAAATATTTTTGGCATTTCGGATGATTCTGTCCGTCCTGGAATCCCAAAAGGCTAAGCCTGTAATCAGGTTTTACAGGGACCATACAAACAAAACTTGACATACATTTACGCCTTGGGTGGTGAAATGTCCACCCAGCCGGGACTTAAACCCGTAATCCCAAGATTAGCAGGTGAAGACTTTACCCCGCCACCACCGTGGCCGGCTATAAACATAATGCAGCTTATTGCCACAAATAAGCATCTGGAGTTTAAAGCTTGGGTTGAAATACACGATTACTTTTCGGTAACACTGATGGAGAGGAAAGAGGATAAAACTCCAAATAAAATTAGCTTATAAATTGAAGAAACATAGAATTCAAAAGGTTTGCTTATTTCAAGTTACATTACTATTTACAAAAACATATTTCTCTAAATGTTCTCCTGTAAACTGATGCCGAGAGTTAGTCACGATATTTCTATAGCATGAAAATGACCTCTCAACCTCACGAGGTGATAGGGCAATACTTAAATGATGCAAGCTCTTCTGCTGTCATCTTTGGTCCTGGAGCAACCGAAGTCCCTGATAAAATGCCTGCATTTTTATGGACACCTTCCCATCCAGAGTTCCTTTACATAACTTTCTTGAATTTTCAAATCAAGACTTCTCCCACATGTTGGTATATTAATAAGTTCCCCATCCACCTTTAGAATTTTTTCCACAGCTGCCGCTAGGAGTAGTTCTCTTTCCTCCAGCGATTGAATTTTGGATAGTAATTTACCAAATTAGCATGTTGTAAATGTGGCAATTAACATGTCTTTGTCGTTCTGGCAGAACTCTCAGTGGCAACTAGGTGGTGTGCACACCAGAGGGATACAACACCCGACACTGTAACTACTTGATGGAGGTTGCGCGGCACAATATTTGCCCCTACGACATTCGAGTGCACATTGTAGTGATACGACGCGCGATACGTCAAGTGGTAAAATATAAGACGGTGACGTTTTTCCATCTCTCAGGCATAATCGCGGAGGTGGATATTGTTGTAGCTTACCATTATTTGGCACAAGCGACTGAAATTCGTGTTGTACCGGGTAGTGCGAATGCGGGGTAGGTACAAGAATGGGATGAGGCCCGTGGTGAAATTGAAGAGCCCGGCGCTTACACCTCAGCTTCATTTAACTGTTCATTTAGAAGTAAAAAAATTACATTTGAGAGCTCTTTTGCTGGGGTCATAAAGAAAAACGGGCCACAATGTGACGAATTAACAAATTAAAATAACTTATGTCGACGGGGAAATAAAAATTCGGGACGATAAGCGATTTTTACAATTTAAGACATTCGCATCAGCAATATAAGCATAAAAAGACACAAAGCGATTAAATTGGCATTTAAATGCAGTAGCAACTTGATTTTTTTCGTTATAAATACCCCTGAATGGATTTCTAGCTTCATTAAAATGTATCCCTAATATGAAAAATTAAACTTTTGGTACTATATCTCAGCAACAATGACAGTTCTTATGGACTCTTCTTTAGTATTAGAGCCACATAATTTCTTCATAAGATGTCTTCCACCTTATTAATGTATTCCCATCCAGGGTTTCTCCGTATAACGTCTTAAATTCTTGAGCAATGGATTTTCCCACATCACTTGGTACCTATATCAAAAAGGTCAACCTCCACAGTTCAGATTTTCTCTGTAGCCGTTGCAAGGAGTAGTTATCTTGCCTCAAGCGATGACATGATTGATGGTAGTTAACCAAAATTACATCTGATAAACGTAGGATCTGCGTTGATATCAAGATTCAACTCTGCTGCTTTGGATTCGAGAGTGCAGTTTGCTTCTTCTTCATCCAGATATTCTGTTGCCTACAGAAAACCTACTCATGCACCATGATGGCTTAATTTTCTTATAGACAGAATTGACACATAGTATAAAAGATGAGCGAAATCAGCTACAATAGTGTAACTTAAAGTGGGTGAAAAAGACGTTCCAACTGATGTATCGGAGGCGCACATCATTCCTGTCACAGACCTCACGTATTTCAATAACTTTATCTGCAGTTATAATGCAGTATTTAGCCATGTTCCCTATAATATCAACACTGGCATTGAAGGCAGAGCAACTTCGGGCGTTATCTCTTAAAACTCAGCAATACTGATTGGTACCTTCAAAAGCCAGTTTTTGGCAATTGAAACCATCGCATGTATGAATCAAGTAAAATTACCATAGATGTTTTTCTACTCTTTGTATATTTATACTCTGGATGATTTTTCATTATGCATGTTTAATGACATTATTTCAACCTTGATGGATTGAAAAAGAAACTGAAATAACAGACTATCTCAGCACTAAAGAGAATTTTGGTGACGTTGGAAAAACTTTGCCTTTTTAGGACCGATATCAGCAGAAAAAGGCATAAACAGGTAAAATAGGCAGTAACAAATTGCCTTAATTTTGCCATAAATAATCCTAAATGAACTTATAACTTCATAAAATTGGTTTCCTGAGTAAAAGAAAAAATAGGCATTTTAGGCAGTGTCCTCAGCTTAATCATCAGGTACCGGAATCCAGCGACAGGAGTCAGTGAACCCTAGGGACGCTTTTAGCCAGACATTGAGTTTCTACAGTTTTTTTTATCAAAAAGCCTGTTTCATTTTTACTTGTCCTTGCTAATTATGTCCCTACAAACTGAGCTTTGACATATATAAACTGAAAATGTGATATTATGGGTGGGAAAGAAGCGCTGAGCACCTCACAGTTGAATGGGGGCAATAGGTGTTAAAAAAATGCTCGAGGGTTAGGCAAGTTATCTAGTAAGTTAAATGCTTTCATTCTTACTTGCTGCCATGATTATGCCAATTTAATGTGTTTAACAAAAAAAAGAAATTTGTGTAGTAAAAAAATAGTGGTTTCAAAATAATACTCTGAAATCTTCATTCCCATCAGAATCAAAGTTCTTGGTCTAGACCTTCCTTTTTTGGCAGATAAACTCACCGTATTCTTACGTACATATATATTCAAATAGAGTTATCGAAAAGCATAGTCCTGCACAGTGATAGAATTCGGCCGCGGGAAAAGTCTTAGAGACGAATTATAATGCTCAAGGAATACTATATTTCCTTAGTTCAAGGGTTGCAGGTTCAAATCAATATCATCAAGAAATGATACTTTATGATATTCCTACTTATGAGTTTTGTTAAGACCCGTATCTTTCGAACTGAAAAATATTTGATTAGGTAATACATTTAGGTCAAAATAGCATACATAAGGTTTCATACATTTCACCACATTATCAGTAGAGCGTTTAGAATTCCCGCAATAATCACTTTGTTTTTATATTATACAATACATGGATTAAATAAACTGAAGCTTTCAAAGCTATGTGTCAATTTCTAATTTTTTCAGGCATTATATCATTTTCATTTTAACGGCAAGCAAGGCACTTAGGTCGCTTCAATCAATTTAACGTCTTTACACTATTATCGAGTACTAATTATGCTCTGACCTCTTTTAGTGAAAGCTCCTAGTTGTATTCTGAGAATTATACTCATGCTGAATATTTCTTTACTGAGGTTGGTGTCAAAAAATGATACATGAGTGAAATTTAGATGTCAAGAACAGTAATGTTAGTATCATGGAGATGGGATAGTCAGTTTTAAAAGAAAAACAAATATTTGGGTTATTTGTTTCATTAAACCCGACTTGTGGTCTCTATGTTTCTATTTTCTATTAAATAAACACTTATTTATGCACTTTTTCTCACCAAAAATAGTGATTTTTGAGGTTGTATAACGTACTTCTCTTTTCATGCGGTAATTTGCAATCAAGATCTACAGGTTATGGCAAATGAGCACAGGTAAAAGCACTTTACCTTATAATAAGTTTCGAATGCACTCTCACCTTCTAGATTATGTGGTGTTTTACTCAACGGATTTTTTAATTGTACATTTCCAATCGATCATTAAAAACACATTTAAATTATAGTTTTAAGGTTAATTCATTCCAAGTGAAATAAAGCTCATTACATTTGTGCGCGGATATTAGGCTTCAATTCATATTAACATGCAAATAAAAAAAAAGCTTCAGTGAACATTGTAAAAAAGATTTCATTTTACATTCTTAAAATTATTAAATCAGTATTTTTCGTCGCAGAAAACAATGCTGACCAACGTGCTATGGAGCATTTTTAGCTTTCTATGTACAGGAAAAAAACGATCTCTCACTGATGGTGTACGAAAATGAATGGATTTTAATTTAAATTTGGTATTTTTGTCACGATCGTAAAATTTTGTTACGTTTCAATGGAAGTCAACCAAGAATAATCTATAAATTCCGCCGTAGATAATATTATTTGCTCGTTATCTGCCGTTATATTGCTACTGTCAGTAGTTGCCTGGTGAGGGAATAGAGTAGCGCAGAAAAGAAAACAACCGTTTCCCGAGAGAGTTTTGAGTGGAAGAGTGGAGAGAGCCCACAATTTGCCATTCCTCCTCGTCGGTGAGGTGGGACGGAAGCGCTAAAAAAAAGCCGAATAATGTTATCTGAAAGTTGCGGAGAACATATTTTACGAAACAGAGCACGCCCGTGTCTACGTGCGGGCAATGTTTCATCCGAGGACACAAATCTTCCCTAGCGTCCGTCCCCACTCCCTCCTACCACCCGGCGGCAAACTATATTTTCCCCACCTACACTTCACCTGTTCACCCCCGCCTCCCATATGTACCCTAGGCAACCCTCCACATTCCCACTGCGCTCCATTTTATATCCCTTTTATCCCTAACCAAGGGAGCGGATTGCGAATTGTGATGGGCGGTGTGAGACCGTAGGGTGAGAATGGGGTGTCCATAACTGTCGTTGCTTCTAACTTGTAATCGCAGGAACTAGTTACTTAAGCATGGAAAGAGATAGAAGTGAAAATTGTTGTAAAAGTGAAAATACCAATATGTGTCAAATATACACAAAATTATTACGATTTTCATTATTTTTTCGCAGCTTGGTGTTTTTATATACGTAAATCACAAAGTGTTTATATTTAAACGTTGTTGTGATTATTATTTTTACCGTAACCCATATCATGGTAATTCAATCCATTTCGGCATAAAAGAATTTTTTTTCATGGGTTATGTCAAACACCGAATTCACCGGGATAAGTTATTCCTTCGAGTATAAAGGGTTAAGGTTGGACAAACATACGAAGAATTAAAAATGGTATTTAGAATATGATAATTGTTTTGTGAAAGAAACTTATTAGAAGCCATACTTGCTCTTTCTGGATGGTAGTTATTTTGCGGGGCTGTCTAAGGACTTACCATTAATTTGGTTGATTAATAAAATCTTTCCCACCCCCTTTCTGTGTGCTGTACCGCCCGTGGTTGTGACGCAAGGTGCTCGCCCAAACCGGTCGGGTCAATCTCTGTCTGAATTGGCGTTGAATTGATTGACTGGGAGGCGAGAGAGGCAATGGAGGCCGTCCATGGCGTCAGAATCTGATTTATAGAGCGTGAGCCCACTCCCACGAAATTCGTCACCCGGAGCAATCACCGCCGTTTCCCTCAGGGGTCCACTCTCTCCTCTACACCGAATCCCTTCCCTTTACATCTCTCCCTCTTCACTTCCCTTCGTGCACGTATTTCCGCCCATTAGCATCCTCTGGCCTAAATTTAAATTTGTGCACGAACAGAAAATGTGACACCACTATTTGAATGACTAGGTTGGGGGCAGCAGGGGGGAGACTAGGGGGTTGCTTCTACTCCATTTTCTTGACGGAGTAAATAATCGAGAAAATGGAATTTTCTGGAATTTAATGATAACATTAACATTTTTCTGATTCAATTTGTTTTATCCAGACCTGTCATCATTTTTGTTTGCACAATCTTCAATAATTTTCTCCTCTGACAGTTACATTTTAACATATATATATATATATATAAATATAGTATCTTCTCAGAAAACGCACTCGGCGAATAAAAACACAAATATAAATAAAGCTTTAAACGCAGGAAATATTTTGTGAGTGTCCTTTTTATTTCCGTGTGCCTGTGTTTTTGTTAAATGATTTTTTTGTGATTTTTACCCTATGATTGACATATAAATTCTCAAAGCAACATTCATGTCAGGAGAGCTGGATACTAAATAATGCTCCGCGTAAAATTAAAAATTGATGCTGTGAATATAATAATGCATTTTTATCATAATTATAAAATACTTTTACATAAATTTATATTTAATTTACTTTTTAACTTTTAAAAAGTGTCGAGAGTCTACGAAAATCTTAATGCGGCTCTTCTCTTATCAGCGTTACCCCTCTCCATCCGTCTGACTTTTACAGTTCCGTGTCTCACTTTTAACCTTTCTTTTATTCCTCGTCACATTCCATTTCCCTTTAATGTCCCTTAACGGTGATCCCTTTTAATTCCCTAAGCCATCCTTTCACATTCTCTCCATCCAGTGAATCCCCCAGGGGAGCTAGAGGGTCAGGAAAAAACCAACCGACTATATCGAAATGGGATCCTAATGCAAATTAAAGTTTTTCCCACCATGGAAGGAACGAAGTCATTTTATATCTTTTCAAAATCATCAATCACCGTCTGATTGTAATTTACTCCAATGCCACTGGCTCTCTTTTATTCCGATCATTATTTTCTAACCCCTCTCCATGATGTGTTACTTTCCCAATCGGTAAATAATATGCTCAAGGCTTTTTGGTGCTGCGCATACGAGGTTCATGTGAGACTCCCAGTCCTGTACCTCATTTTCCTGTCGGATTTGTGGTTTGTACTAATATGTTATATTAAATTAAATTTCCTGTAGTTATAATTGGCAATTAATTACAGTAATGTCTTGTCAACATATACTTAATCAGGATAAAGTACTATATGTTTTTGCTGTGCAAATAGCATTTCTGATAATTAAGGAATGCTGCTCTTGGTTCATCCTATACCAGGGTTTCGCATTTTATTATGGCCTACCTTAGCTTCATTTTTAGTCTAAAATATGCTATTTCTAAGGATTATTCCACATTATTGTGTCTAACTTGATCTTTGGTCTGCCTTATTTTTTATGTCAGAATACTTTCGTATCTGAATCTTCCTAACTTGTCTTTCTTCCATTCCATAAATAAGATCTTCCCGACTTTGTTTTAAGCTATTCACTCCATCTCTTTACCTGACCCGTTGCGATGCATTGTTTTTTCCTCCGCTCGCCTGCTTGCTTATTACCGTACTTACTTAACTTACAGTATGACACACATGCTCACTTAACGTGTCTGGATCTGCAGTTGCACCTGGGTTGTCCTCGTGGCCTCCGCCGAAACTATTCGTCCTAGGCTGATTGCAGCCTCTCTGGACACTATAACCTCCCCTTTTACTTAACGTGTCACAGTGTAATTTAAACCTTAGTTTATCTGCATATAATATCTCCTGTGACCACCGCGTTCTATGTTCAGAAATATTCTCTTGCGTCCGTCCTGTTATATTTTTAGAGATACAGTAGTCTCGTGCGTCCTTCCCGTTCTATATGTGGAGAGAAAGTCACGCCTCGATGCCTCGCTAATTGTCCTATCGCGTGGAAAACAAATGTACTTGAATATCTGGCTCGTCCTGTTGCCAGCCATTATTTTTATTAATATATCACCCTGGTAGGTTATTTTTCAATCTCATATTTTTAATGACCCTTTGCGGGAAGGCGGGAGACCCGTTTCGCTCTTTTAATGATCGACTCACGATCGGCCAAGATCCGACGGTGGCTCCATTTCACGTTCCTTACGACAGGTGAGATGGAACTAATGAAAGGTGGAGGCAAATGAAACAGATAAAGAGTCGAAAGAGCGGGTGAATTAAATAAAAGACCTGAAGATCACCACTTGAGAGCCGAAGATGGTCACACCGCCTCGGAGGCGGAGTGGAACTACGAAAAATGACGTAATTTTCTAAATTCTCTGACGTATTCTCACTTAAGTGAGATTACAAAATAACCCCCTGGCTTGCTTGGCCTATGGTGTGCTCTTATTGATTGGCGATAATTAACATGGCACAGCGGTCTGGTTTCCCCCTCCTCCGGTCGAGTGAACATTCACAGACCTTATGGCGTCGAATTGTTATGTTACAATAGGATGTTTTTATGCTAATAATTTTAATCCTGTTGTCAGTTTTTTCTCCTAATCATATTCGACATTTGGTGATTCTAAGCTTGTAAGTATTTGTTCAGGAAATACGAATTTTCTGGACTGGAAGAGTAATTTTCTGCTTTCGTAGTACCCTGGCACATATACCCAGTGGCTAGTGAAGTCCTGCCCCGTATCCCCTACCTCAGTTACCGATTGCTCTCTTGAGACCGAGAAATTCTTGAGGAGCGCTGCTAGCCTGTCACATTTTGCCTCTGATGCAGTCAGGGTTCACTACTAAGTATTAACCGTGTTCAATCACCTGATGAAACATCACGATTGCAATATAAAGATGAAATATTAGCTTTCAAACTCTTACATTTCCTCGCCTGTTTCTTTTCTTCTTTCCTATTCCATGTTTTAAACACTTGTGGGCTCTTTCGGATTTTTCCCTCTCTCTGTTCTTCGAAAAAGATGGACGGGAGCTGGAGCAGTATATCACGAGCTTGAAAAAATCCTAGGAGGTCCTCTGTGACCGCTAGTATTGCTAAGAAACTTTTCAACAAGTGTTGTTTGCAGGAAGAAATATGTCATTCACGTTAAATTTTCCCCTTCCGTATACTTGTCATAAGGTTTCCTGGGGCAATTTATAGGTTTCCGCGTACCTTGGCGATACGTATGTCCGGGATGTTGAATGCGTGTATCTTTCATCTCGTCGTTCGGAAGAACTGATGATGATTTATCATTGAGAGAGAGAGGTACCTTCAAAATATCCTTATTTTTTCGAAACGACTAATAATGGATTAGGTACCTGTTTAATATTTGCGTTTTATATATAGTTCCATGTATAAGGTCGTGATATGTACACTCAAAAGACCCTATAATCCGCCAATAGTTGTTTAATTAACAGTTAATTACATCGCTCAATGATTATTCAATTTTCCATTACACAAGGCGTGTACTTAAAAAATCTGTCATGAAAAGAGGTTCAATCATCAATTAATTTGCCTTTTGATAATGAACAATTGGCCATAAATTCTAGTCACTCCGTAAGCTTCATCTAATGTTACAGCTCATCACTAGTTTTGATATATGCAAATATTTAGGATTATTCTGCGTGTGTGGTTGGGGAATTATATTTTGACACAATTATAATGAATTAAGCTTTAGGAAGTCATTATGATATTTGCTGAGGTAATAGTTCTTCTGCATGGTTATAAAGGGTCATTTAAGCATTGATTTTTCTTAAATTTTTTAAAATTTATTCCATTTATTCATTACGGTTTCCCAAAAAATATTTGTATTCCACCGATACTGATGTAGCTTATGTGAAAGAATTCATCGTTCCTCTCCAAATAGCCTCCTCAGGCGAAATAGCCGGAATCGTTGGTAGCTCAGAAGAAAGTGTGAGAAATCCTTTCCATCGTAACTTCAAGTCAAAACATTTATTATGACGACTCAAGCTTTCCGCAGCTTATTTTCTTTCCGCTCTTGCTGCTTCAAATGCCTCAATAGGAAAATCCTATTGAGAATGAAATTATTCCTGAATTGTCCTTTTGAGCATAGAGGGTCTCACGTGCTCATATAAAAAACTGCAAAAGAAGACTGAATCATGGCGACCTTGGTCAGCTTTTCAAAAATCTCATTTGGAAAATTATTCAGGTCATACATTATATTAATCTATGCCACGATGCAATAACATTAAAAGGTGGCAATAAAAAATCCATCAGACTTATCTAAGACTATGTATGATGCTTTACTGCCACTCATTCTTTGTCCTACTTCAACTAATTACTATTCTTTGATCCTTCGTTAACTTTTTCTTATAGGTTTCAACTTAAATTTTATATAATCCAATTTAAAATGAATTCCCATGTTTTTTGGCACATGTTTAAAGAGATTGGCTCTAAGTAATTCCTAAGCTCTTGTCTAATGGGAAAGAATTTCAAATGTTTTCTATATTTGTCGCCATTGTAGCCATCTCTAATAGAAATCAATTCTGGCCTTCAGCGAAGAAAATAATGAGTGTGTTATTATGCGACGCAATTTTAAGATTTCCGGTTGATATTTTAATGTACATGATTCACAATACCTTTGATGTATACATGACGCTACTCAGGGGCCTGATAAAAAACTTCTTTTTTCCACTCGAATTTTTTAGCCCTGTCTTGGTTTAAACGTGTAAACGTGATTTGTACTCCAACTAACCCTTGAAAAAGTAAGATTACCCTTGAAAAAGTAAAAAGTTCAAGTAAGGATTTAGAAATTTAAAATTTACCTGCTGTAATACTTTCTTCACAGTTGTTTGTCCAGAAGGCGTATTAAAACGGATGTCTTATTCTAGAAGCCCTTTTTTTAAAGGTCGCGGGTTCGAATCCCACGTGTATATTAAACTTGGCTAAGAATCAAGGTCTTTCGTGATTCAGTAGGACACTGGCAGCCAGAGCCCGTTAAAATATGACGTCTAAAGGAAAGAAAAATGTTAGGAAAATATTTACGTGCGGTAGTGCGGAACTCCTGTCCTCCTATTGAAAAAGAATTTTTAATGCAGCTAAAGCGTTTGGCATCAAATTTATTTCATATATATGTTTAAAACTAGCGAAAATACCCGTTAATTTTCAACGGGAGAGAAAAAACTTGAAAATAATGTAGTAGTGCTGTTTATACAAAAGTGAAATGATTTCGAGTAGAAAAATATAATGAAATCGCTTATAAATTTATATCAAAAAGATAAAAACTCGAAAGCCGAATAACGGTATGCTGATAATACATAGATGATGGTTTATAATTAAATAGAAACGTAATGGAAAGCGGAAGGTACCCGTTGAAATTCAACGCGTGTGAAAAATATTGAACTTATTTTATGAGAAAACCACAAATCCTGAAGAATAGTGTCATTGGTGGTCATTTAAGGAATTTTTAAACTATTTTGTACGTTGATTTCATTGTAGTAGACACGCTGACTATTTTCCAGGTGCACGGATACATGAGTTACCGTTAGTCCTCTTTCGTGACGGGAAACCCAAAAATGGGCCACGCAGACTCATTACTACTTAAATAGCACCCAGGTTGATAGATGGTCACCTCGTCCCTCCGGTTCTCTTGAGCTGTCTTCTGAGTGATTGACGGCTTCATAGCTTTCCTTATATACATACATATATATGCATTAAATCACTTAATTAAGTAGCGCATTTCAACTTTTATATGTTCGTTTAGTATCTTAATCAGGATTGGATAGTAGGGTACAATCCAGCGGTTAACAACGTCAAAAGGAGCATTTGCAGCGGAACCCTTGTTAATTTTTCCTATGAATCCACCGTCACCCGGACTACGCCTTCGGTGTAAAGAGTAGCCATTATCATTGGTTACGATTGATAAATAAAATATTTATGGTGGCTCTTAGTGCACTAGCCGATTTTCATGCACGGATGTCGTTCATTGTGCAGAATTTCCGCTCTTCTTTCGAGTGAGAAGCATGTAGTGACGTCATTATAGTTTCCGTCATCTTTAAACAGAGTAAAGTTTCGAAACAGATGGATCTATATTTGAACCAGATTTATAGTTGGTTACCCGACCGTAGGTTGGGTTAGGATGAAATTTGTGCAGTTCTTAGCGTAACCCGAGAAACACCATGGAGAGATAATCATGAGATCGCTGGTGGGCATGTATTTGAGAATACAAGTCTTTACCTTATATAATATAACCTTTGTCGTTTTTATTGCAAGGGCTCATTTTCTCGCAAAAAAGATATTCCTCTTGCTTTAGAAGATTGTTTCGAAAGGTTACCCTTCATTCTATTAGCATGTTTATGGATATATTTTTAAGTCCAACAGTGGTAACACAGCGGCGAGTGAGACTCTTTAATAGGCAACTCGATGATTGATTGTATGTAAGTTAACTGAACTAGAACACTTTTAAACATATATAAATATTTTGTAACGTTTATGATGTGGGAATTGGTCTAAAAGATGGTTCACAATCGTAATGAGAGGCAGGTGGTTCCACTACGTGTAATACATCTGAGTATTAAACGATAATAAACAAAGCTGTTTGTTGTAGCAAGAGAGGCATTATTACCATTATTATTTGCTGCACCTAAATATTCTTGCACGTTTAATTGCTTGCCTAACCTCTTTTATTCCTCTATGTGTATCGTTTACTACGTAAGTCTTCTCTCATATACATGCAGTGCCCTTATGACAGCTACATATTTTGAGAATATACTTTGAAGAGTAAACTTGTTGTAAATCTGCATTGAATTATCGATTACCCCCCAAAGCAATCTATCATGGGGCCCTTGGGACTCTGAGCTCGTCTTATATAGATTTCCTTTCTATTTGTTATGATGGGCCTGCAGGAAAACTTGATATTTAAATGCTAGAGGCATGAATATCCTTTGAAATCAAATCTCTGGTTGCCAATGAAATTAGCCATTGCTGACTTTAGAGAAAAATATGAGATATTTTAGATAAAAAAATAAATTTCAGGCAAATATGAAGCCTAAAAAATCAATAGAAAGAAACTTCATTTATTCAGCCATCCAAAAAAATCGGCTCTCTATCTTGAGTGAAAGTACTTTTAAAAAGCAAAAAATGAAACCACTGCATCGAACCCAAAGCTTAGCATGGACCCCACCAGGGGCCTTTGGGGGCCCCGAGGGCTTTTCAATATAGCCTATGTTACAGCCAGATACATATATTTTCTAGGTATATACATGACAAATTTCAGCTCAATCGGTCCAGTAGTTTTTGAGTGATGGAGCAACAGACGGACATACAGACAACATAACATTTTTATATATGTATAGCTGAATTACCACTGCAAAGCTCGGTTACCATATAAGAGGAGAATCGATTGAAGAAAATGAAACATTTCATTCTATCGGGTATCCGATAAAATAATGTTTAGCCCTCTATCTTGAGTGAAAGTATTTTTTAAAAGCAACAAACTTTAACCATTGCACAAAACCCAATGCTTTGAATTCCTAATCAGGTTAACTGAGCAAAATTAATTTCCAATGCCGTAAAGACCACAGCTGGTTGTCAAGGAAATTTGCTGTTGTTGATTTCAGAAAAACAAATAAACCACTGCATAAAACCCAATGCTTAGCATTCCTAATCAGCTTAAATAAGCAAAATCAATTTTAAATGCGTTAAATACCAAAATCTGGCTGTCAAGGAAATATGCTATTGTTGATTTCTGAGAAAAATGTGTGTTTTTGTAGCTTGAATCGCGGTTTTTAGACTAATACGAATAGGAAAAGATAATTGGTTGAAATAATTATAAGCTTCATTCTTTTAGCCATTTGATTTAAAAAATTCCAACCCTCTATCTTGAGCGGAAGTAGTTTTAAAAGGCTAAAAATGAAACCACTGCACAAAACCCAATTCGTAGCTTAAACCACCAAAACCCCTTTTTTGGAACCTTTTGGGGCCCTGAGGTATTTTTAGATAGCATAAAAATCTTCTCCTTGAAAAAATACATATATTTGCTAACTTTCATGGTGATCGGTGAAACGGTGTCAAAGTCTATTAATCTCGGAAAAACAAACAAATATACAAACATCCATTTTTATATATATATATAGATAGATAGATATATAATGTTTATCATAGATGTGGGTTGTCCCCAACCTTTCATACGCGTAATTTCATGACAATTTCTGGATGCGGTATATTTATATTGAAAACTGATCTTTCCTTAATTTACTTTTGGCTATTCGTTTTCAATTCTCCGCTTTAACGACCACTTTGCCGCTGAGCCCCCTTATTTTGTCTCCTTTCTGCTATTCTTTTCCATGTCCCGTCCCATCATTGACTTTTCCTCAGCACACACAAACGGCAAACGACCCATTTCCTTCACTTCAAATGTCGTCTTGCTTTTCCCCCTTCCACGCCACCGAACACTCTTCTTGCCGAAATGAACCCATTTTTCTTCGCCCTCTTTCTGTTTCAGTGGACGTGTATCCCCTTTCTTAACCCGTATTTGTCTCCCTCTTCCACTCCTCATGGTTCCACATCCCTAAGATGCATTTCCTTTCCGTGTATGTTACATAGGCCGTATAAGCTTTATGACACTGGTTCTTACAATTAGCCTGGTATGGTCAATTCCTTACCTTTTACCATAGTTTAGAATACCATTTCCCCTACCCAAGAAAGTTTAACGTAAACTATACATTTCAGGTTGCTCCATGTTTTAGAATCGATTTTTCAGCTATGTAGTTCAATAAACCTTATTTCAAAAATGAAAACACGGTACAACTTTACAGATTTTACAAATCCACAGAACACAAAAGGCACGGTTGGTCATCATCGAGGGCTTGCACTTATATTCTCGGGTTCATTTGCTTCTTGCACTCACTCATCCTCGTCTCCGATATAACTGGTAGTTTCAGGCGTAACTTGGTGGAACTTATTCATTTTATAAATGAGAAAATTAAACTTTATGGTTCCACAATGATATTTTATTTTCACGACCCGGGTTTCGACGTGCTATAACGTGCGTTATAGCACGTCGAAATAGACCTGAAGATGACGTTATAGCACGTCGAAACCCAGGCCGTGAAAATAAAATATCATTGTGGAACCACAAAGTTTAAGTTTTTCATTTATAAAACTCGTCTCTGATCTTTAACTAATTTCATGTAACCTTTCGCGTTTTCCGCAGGCAATATAATCGTTGTGATGAAATGAGATGACGGTGAAATGTAGTGTGAATTGTTTCTGAAAGGGAAAAATAAGTCTTAATCGTTAAAAACCTTCACTTTATATTTTCCCTTCGGTACTGTCTAGTAAGGAGGAATTCATGTATTTTATTGGTCTTTTATAATGGTTTAGGGATTTAAAATCAACGTGCAAAGTCCCGAAAAATGCAAGTTTCTTGTTCAAGTGTAAGTTTTACTTTATTTTTCGAATTATTGGCTTATTTTTTACAATAATGTATCTTTAATACGTTATATCTAAAATATCATTTTAAACACTTTTTTATTATTAGATGCCTATCACCAGATACAGGGAAAAGTCATAAACGTCATAGTTATAGGTTTTTATCATGAAATAGCCGGTTTTTGCTAAGAAGTCATGAAATGCGACTTAGCGGATTAAACGTCCTAAAATGGTAGTAATCACTTCAGGCTTAAGTGTGTGGAACCTCTCCAGGTACATGTATCGAAGGGTCCAGTGAGAAAAAATATTTCTGACAGAAACGCAGAGAACTGAGGGAAAAGAGAGAAAAAGAGTCATTATGCCTATGAGAGTAAAAGGAATGAAAATTTAGGAAATGTAAGAAAGAAAGGCGTGGTGCACTAAGTTTTGGAGTATTGAAAGATTAAAAATGACGAAAATAAATATATTTTTGTGACATATTGACGCCATATTGCGATTTTTTTAGAAATACCGGTAGTGGGATAAGGACTAATTGCACATATAATATATGGACATGGTGTATGGGGTGAAACAGGGGTGCTAGGGCGGGATGGTGTGCGGCCTAGAAATGGCCAGTTTCAAATGTGATAAAGGCATTTCTGGGTGTTGAGGAAAGTCAAAATGCAGTTTTGAGAAAACGTGAAGACGGAAATTGACATTTTTCAGTGCTAGAAAACGGGGAAAAGTGAAAAAATGGGCATAAGGAGGTTAATGGAAATGGCCATATATTTTTTAAAAAATCCCTGATTGGGTTAGTGATTGGAGGGTGGTGTAGTTGTATGTCGTAAATTTTGTAGCGTATTTTTTTAAAGAAAAAAATCTCCCGAGTGGGCTGGTGTTTGGAGGGGGGTGTGTTTGTAGTGTGGTTAAAATTGTAGCGTATTTTTTAAAGAAAAAATCCCTCTAATGGTTAGGAGATTGAAACGGGGTGTAGTTGTAGTGTCGTAAATATTGTAGCCTATTTTTTAAAGAAAAAAATCCCCCGAGTAGGTTGGTGATTGGGGGGTGACGTAGTTGTAGTGTGTTGAAAGTTGTCGCGTATTTATTTTAAAGAATAAAATCCCCCGAGTGGGTTGGTGATTGGAGGGGGGTTTAGTTGTAGTGTCGTCTATGCTATACCGTATTATTTCAAATAACAAAATCCCCTGAGTGGTTTGGTGATTGGAAGGGGGCGTACTTGTAGTGTAGTGAAAGTTGTAGCCTATTTATTTAATAAAAAAATTCCCCGAGTGGGTTGGTGATTGGAGGGGGGTGTAGTTGTAGTGTCGTGAATGTTGTAGCGAATTATTTTAAAGCAAAACTATCCCCCGAGTGTGTTGGTGATTGGAGGGTGGTGTAGTTTTAGTGTCGTCGACGGTGTAGCGAATGTTTTTATAGAAAAAATCCCCCGAGTGGGTTTGTGATTGGAGGTTGGTGTAGTTGTAGTGTGGTGAAAGTTGTAGCGTATGTTTTTAAGAAAAACATCCTGTCTAAAAAATTTAAATGTCATACTTTTAGCTAAAGCGTCACGAATTGACCGAATTTAAAAAAATAGACGTCATGAAACAGGAAAATAAAAGTCATGAAAGTCATAGAATAAAGGTCATGAAATGGAAAAATAAAAGTCATAAACGTCCCATCTCTGCTTATCACTTCTCATCATTAATTTTACCCTAACATAAGCAGTACAACATACGTCATAACACTCACTGTACTTTTATTAAAACTTTTGAATTGATCCTGCTTGCATACTCCATACTATATACATGGTTTAGTGGTACCTTTTAAAATTTAATATATCATCACGAGAAAGTATACCAAACTCCAGGAAGGGGTGCCAAGTTTTACTCCTGAATGCTTTAAATTCATTATTAGGCTCCGTCGTCGTGAGCTCAGTTTTTCTCCTGAATGGCGCGTATATGTGTAAAGCAGTAACTCTCCCTTCACTTTTTCTCTACTTCGCCGCTGAAAGATATACCCCAACTCGGGTGAGAGATTAAATGTAGTCTAAGACGGCATAGAGCCAGCACAACTGTCTCAGAATGCTCTGGGATGCTCATTTCCCTTTCGAAAAGTATTTTCGGAGCAACTAGCTCCCAGAAGTCATATCCGCCGAAAACTTCTTATTTGACTTTTATAGTCGCAGCAGAGCGTTGTGTTCGAAATGGCATTGGATTACAAATAGCTTTAGTGAAGAACAGCATCATCCCAGAAATAAACCGGGGATCAAACTAATTGTTATAATAAAAGAAGTTATCCATGTTTTTGTCTCTTAGAATGACTGCATTGATCCATTTTCTATCATATAATATGATTGAATGACAAGAATGAAGAAATGCTCATGAAACTTTAATATTACTCAGCGAATACTTTTCGTAGGTCGTATTGTAAACATACCTTGATCTACTAATACCATGTAACACCCATACTGACCGATATCTACACGCAGATTCCCATCATCATACCCAACAGAAGACCACAATCATCAACACCCTGTTCCACCGAGCCTTCTCTCTATCTGATGCTGCTTCCATAAGCAAAGGGAAACAGGATCTCTTGTACAACTTCCAGTTGAGTGGCTTCCGGCGAGAAATCTTCCTGAAAATAACACAGAAAGAAGAACAGAAGAAACTAGCGGTCCCTGAGAGGACCGCAGACAGTTCAACCTAGAAAAGCCCTTTACCAAGAGCATACACTATTCTGCCGTAATTTGCCGGAACCACAGAGCAAATCATGATAGACGTTCGTAAAAACAACGTTGAGACGAGGTTCAAATGTGTCACCAAAATAGCAGACATCCTCCTGAACTCCTAGGATCGCCTCCAGGAAGACGTATTCAGGGGAATATACCAGATTAGGCCTGCGCTGCGGTCGCAGAATATCGTTGGAGTAATGGACATGGAGTCGGAATTATGGACAAAATAGAGCCGCTATTTCGCTAAAATCTATAGAAATAGCGAAAACACTAAAAATATAAAAACAGAGAGGACAGATACACTCGCCAACGCGTGGAAACGGGTATTCAGCAGAATGGTCCAATCACGACACACCTCCGCGACGAAGGTACCTGACGGAGTAGCTATATATCCCGGACCAAAAACTGCATCGAAACTTCAGCGGACCTAAAGATGTCAGCTGAGACGTGGGCGAAACATTGTCCAGGGAGTTGGATAGACACGTTAGAAGACCCGAAAAGTTAAGTCTCTTCAACATTTCTTGAACGATTGTGTGAATATATTCCATATCAGAACTGTCAGCTCACTGTGCGTCGTTATTAAGTTGACTCAGGAAGTTCGTTTGCAATTTTGTTGACCTTCAAAAAACTACTCGCAGATGTATTTACGGAACCAGTATGAATTACATGTTGCAACGTTAATTAATTATGGAAACAACTAATTGGGTCAAAAGTTCTATATCATTTCGTATCGGTCCCTAAATACTTTTCGTGTTAGAACCGGCCGCGGGAGATGGTTTCGACCCCTTTGAACTCCTAAGCTACAACGTGTTCTCCCCTTGAAATTTTATTGCTTTGGTTGTAGTGAATCCTCGTTTTAACCCCTAGAAGAGGGAAGGGCACTAACGTCCTACAAATGTGTTTTGTTTTCCTATTTCCCCTGCCAAAGATCAGTTCTTTCACAGCGCCATTTGTTTTGCATTCTGTGTTCCCCTTCGTAGTATTTCTTCATTTTGAAGTTGGGAAGCTCTCCATAGGGGAAACCATTGCGGATAAGTCTGTCATTTCCACTATTGATCTAAAATCTTCAACCTATAATCCAATCATGTATGGAAATTTTTGCTGCGCCACCGGCAGCGTGTTTGATGGTTTTCTGTTTTTCTGCTGATTTCCATGGATCACCGAATGTTGCAATGGCATATTCTGTCTGGAAACGAATCTTTCAAACAGTAACAATTTCCATATTTGGGGTGAAATTTGGACCCCACCTTAGATTTTTATGCAGGCGCGCTACCATCTAAGCCATTGCAGCCTGTTGTAGTAATTCATTAGTACTTTCTCATCAGCATGAAAAGATTTCTGAATGGTCCTTCTGAGCAGTAATTTCTTTGCTGGCTTGGTATTTTTTTTCAAATTATCACATGCCAATAACAAACTTATGTGTAACTGACACTTGTTTCTTTAACCTTTGTTGGGCTGCTTTTTTATGGCGTATGTTTTTGACTCCTTTATTCAGGGTTTTTAGAATTCTTTCGTGAGGTGGAGATTTAGGTACGTGCTTTGCATGAAACACTTCCCCAGACAAGTTTGGTGCAAATACAGCAATCCATTGCCCATTTCGTTTCAATTTTTCATTGTTTTTAAATTGGCCACGAAATATTACTCAACAAAGCCTGTATTATTTTGGCCCTCATAGTTCAGCTGTCATAAGCAGACTATGTAGAGTTTTTGCTGCTATTGCATTTCGTTTGGAATATATAAGATATCCAGCTGCGTACAAATTTTCCCCTCCCAGAAACTTCACAACATCAGTATTCTGTGTTGAATTTGGTCCAAACATTCATCTTCTTTTCCACGTTTGTCTATTTTAACATAGCTCGAACAGATGTGGAATTCCTTTTAAAAAACACTGGATAAGAAAATAACATAGCACACCTAGTTACCGTTGATGCTGTGTACCATAACTGCTTTGTATTCGATGAGTTTAATTCCGCGACTGTTGTGTTCGACACATTCCCTTGTGGATTCCGTTCAATAAAATAAATGTTAAGCTTGGCTCGATTGGCATGCGTCTAGCTCTGCAAGGCATGCGAACTGCCCAAGGTGATTGAATTCCAGCACGCTCATCGCGAACTAGGCAGTCTTGATACATAAAATGAAACTATTCTAACGTAAAAAATGTCAGTACTTTTAATTATATATTAGTATTATTTTAGATTCCACCACCAATAAGTTATAATTCCATCAAATATGATGTATAATTGCTTGGAATCAAATCAAATTATCTAATGAAAACACTATATGAATTTTCATTTTTTTAATGTTCAACCAGGAAGCCTTCTTAGGAAAGATTTTCACTCAGTAAGTGTCGATATAATATAAGAGGGATGCCGAGTTTATGGTAGTTTAAACAACTATATTGGCTTTGACTCGAGTTTACGGTGACAAACTTTCGAATGTCGTCGTCCAATTATCGTCACCTTTTACTCGCGTGTCGATTTTAAACCACCACACGGTGACGTAAAATCGAGAGGTCAATCCAAGATTTAATCCTGCAGGCATACGTAAGGATGTCTGCAGAGATGTGATGGAACAACATTCGTACATGAATGGAAATAGAACCACATTTCTGTCCTAAACTAAAATTGATTTTTGGTTTTAAGCATTTCAATGCCTTAGTATTGCCCTCAGGTAACATGCCCGCTTGGAAAATTACAGCCTTTTGTGGGTATTGTTTTCCCACCCCTTCAATTCTAAAACACCAACTTTCTTCAAGAACCTTCCATCTCTTTCTCCACCCCCGTCCTAAAATATTATATATAGGCTGTCATTTTACAAACAGACACTGTACCTGAGGATGACGCATAGGCGCTGTTTAGGCGCAAACTTTAATTGGATAGCACGAAGATTTTATTTATTCCTTTAAGTTAATGCGCAATTTTCGATTCATAACAGCAGAAAATAATATTTCAATCATTTCATCATTCAATCATTTTCGTCATCGAAAAATACGACACTATATTATGTAGAATTTATTAATAATAAATTTACGTTATGACACAATTTTCCTATTTTCCCTTTATTTCTCGCCTCAACTTTCCGGAGATAGGGTTGGTGTTGCTGGATGAGTACTATCTACTGGAACTATAATTTTACTTTGGTTTTGCATGGAGAGCTCATCATGTGTGACATACCGTCCCCCAGATGGGACGTTAAATTATGGGCAAGATGGCCACTTAAGCGTGAAACCGTACAAAACACGAGAATTGCGTATGTGAACCTTTAGTTTGAGTGCCAGTGAGCTCTCAGTTGTTCTATCAGATTTTGAGGTATTTCAAAAGTCAGTTTTATTTTGTCCTGGCAATAAATTTGGGCATTCTACCATAGATGATAAACTATGTGTTAAATGAAGTAAATAACTCCAAAAGCCGTAAACAATGTACGTTTCTTAAGGAAGGGAGAAAAGACAACAGTCATAATCATTCGACCCGCTTGTGTTTTTCTGTCAGGAGCCGTGAGCCCTGTTCAAGATAAACACAAGTACGACACACAAAAGTAAGTTTTTTAGGGGTAGTTACCACACGCCAGGGATAAACTTACGGCAAGTGCACTCCACTCCACTAAATCGATTGCGAAGAGTGCCAACGCTCAACGACCGCGTGAATGGCCACATACACTCAAATGCTCATTCACAAAAAAAAGAAGTAAGTAACTTGTTTGGGGGGAGTTACCCCGTGCCAGGGACAAAAAAACTGTAACACTTCTCTCTCAGCACTCACAATCACTTCATTTCTCCATATCTTCCTTCCTTTCTTCTTCTCTCCTTCTTCCTTCCACCCACAATCTTCCAAACCTTGTTGCGAACGGGAGGGCTCTGAAATTTAGGTAACGGAAAAGAGATTTTCCTGGTAATATTAATATTGATTATACTGTGTCATTATTTTACATAACCGATTCGACGTTAGTTTAGTAAATTTAGCAGTTGTTGTTGAGCTTTAAAATTTTTGAAAATTCAATCCTTACCTACATTTAGCGAGCATAAATACCTGTCGTGAGGAACTTAAATTGGTTTTTAAAACTATTATTTTTTGTAGCTTAGCGTTCGGAAACATAATGAATGCTTATTGTAAAATAATTTATTTATATTTTTCGGATATTGATCTAAATATGAATTTAAATGCTCCTTAAGTTCTTGGCTCCAAACTCACGAATTCACGCGGGAGTAATACGTTTTTCCTTTCTCTCAAATACGCTAACAATGCGCATGCCTGTTAAATGAGTATGGTCTGAATACCTTGAACTCTAAGGCTAAAAAGCTAAAGAAGGACATGCTATGGTCGTAAAGAAAAGCGAATAAATACTCTACTTTCCTCTTCTGAAATGTTCCTTTTTTGAATCTTTTTGAAAAGTGTATCCATAGGTAACAAAGCTCCGAGAATGCGGTAGCGTTTTTACGTCATCCAGGGAACCGGAAACCATTTACCTACCGTTTTTTTCGAGTCCTTGAGGTATATTTTCCGGAACCCGAAAAACCAGTTCAAACGGAGAAGTATTTCCTGGCCAAATGAAGTCGCTCGCCGTAGGGTGAGAGGTTCTTGGAACCCAGAGCCACGTTCAAGCAACGACTCAACGCATGGAATTAAAGTACGGGTGAAGGACAAGGGAGGATGAAATTGGGAAATATTTTACCTCCGTAGTGAAACGTATACTCTTCTCACCGTGGCTACATTACCTACTTTTTTGTTTTTTTTCTGTGTTAAAGCATATATTCTCGCTGCAGTCAACCTGCTCCGTTCCATATAAAAAAATGGCTAATAGAATAGCTAGTGAGCATTCACTGTGCTTCAGATGATTAACAATTATTTAAAAAGTATTAATTTAGATTTCTAAATACGACGATAAATTGACAAATGGCAAAATACTCACGTATCTGAGAAAATCTCCAACCAGGTGTGTCTTTTTTTGATAATAATTTAAGTATTTTACAGTGCTTGCTTTTCTGGTGAAGTATTGATTCCATTTTTATACACCAAAGACCGTGAATTTTGCCTTGAAAATATCATTTGACTTGACCTTGACTCAAAACCGGATCTCCCAACTGCCGTTAAGGTGTGTTAGCCAGTTGCAACACTAAGCCATGGCTTGTTAAATGATTTTTTCATGGCGTATTTCACCGTCCTCGCACTCTTGCGCGTGACTGCGTACCATATCATTAGTGCAATCGCAATGATTGGAAAATTTTGCATTTTAATGATATTTTGTGAAACTTGGGTAATATATATTTTATTTCAGCGGGCAATCCGAGAACCATTCTAGTGGATCCTCATGTCTGACAAGGAAACTGTGGGTTTATCCTGTCTGTGGACTAGGTATATTCGGGATATCATTATTTGGTGTTTTGTTTGTTTGAAGATTATGAAAAATTATGTGCTGAAAACTAAGACTATTTCCGTGATCTACTAATAGTGTAAAATCTGGATATTCTCACTTGCTCAAAATTCGCTTTTCATTCTAGTTGTTTTTTGGCCGTGTACCTTATTGATGTAGCTTATGCATTATATTATTAATATAATAACTTTTAGGTGGAAATATATCCCTGTTATAATATCACAGTATGATCATTACCTTTATCTTGTAAAATCTTGCTATTACTCAGAGTGTCGGATGCATACATTTTTCTCAGCATTTCCACCAACTCCATGGTTGCCTAGGTTATAGTAGGTGCATCATTCTACGCGTTCTGGCGGAAAACTTTTAGTTCTCTCTGGCAAATAATCGATTTACAACTTGAAACTGCTCCTCAGGATTCCAGTTATTTTGTTTGTTTGCGAAACAGCAAGGTTTTGATTTCTTCAGTCTGGTCACATCTCCTCAAGTCATTTTCGTCGGAATGGCGCTGGTGACCGCGTCCTTCAGCCGCGTGTTTGGAATGGACATCTCTTTAAAGGGGGGATCCAATTCAGATCTGAGTGTAGTTCGCAGCCACGTATGATATATATCGGGAAATCAAATCGTCTCTTCGTTGGGCGCTGTATGCTACCTCTGTCACCTCATTAGTAAGTATTCAATCTATCGATCGGTCTATCTTCCTCAAATTCGGCCTGAATTATCTCAAATTGTGTTTGGTGATTGCCACTTACTTTTCACGCACCCTTCAAAGTTTCTCTTCCTCTATCAGCCTTTCAATTGATTTTTTTCTCTTTTCCTTCTTTTATACTAAACGTCCTTGATTGGGAGGAAAATCGTTTTCAAAATTAAGAAAGAAAAAATAAGAAAAATGTTTAGGAAGCATTATTTGAAAACTTTGATTTCATTAGTTAAATTACACGCAACACAATAACGACCCTGCTCACAGTTGCCCTGGCTGACGATAATGGCCTTCGTTAAAAACTTTCGCACCGCTGGCCAAGCCTGAAAACACATCATTTAGCTGTAACGTCCCTTAAAATGACGAAGCTAAAGCAACAGGGTGAATGACCTTCCTCCACAGCGCTTTTCTTTGTATTACACTTAAGAGGTTTCATTTGTGACGCTCCAGGACCTGGCAACTAAGACCCGTCATCGTGAGCCTTTGAATGAAAAGCATGAATGGCCTCGAGGAAGAAGTGGCAGTGAAAGATGGGGGAAGGGTTTGCAAAACTTAAAAAACTAGAACACTACTGCTATCATATTCCTTCACCTCTGCAACATTTTGCCAAGGAGACATGTAATTTATGTAGTTTTATACGTTAAGAGTTGTACATATTGTCTTAAAATGAATTTGAACATAAATATTCATTAAATATATATTCTTAAATTTGGAGTAAGCAATTAAATATAACCATCTTCTTCGCATCAACTGATGGAAATTTACCTGTATTAAAGGATATTAAACCTGAACGAAAAGTCTTAAAATAAACGAAAATAAAAAGAAAAGAAGAATAGAAAGAAGTCTAATTCATGGTACAATAAAGCTGGCATTACATTATTATTATATATACGCATAAACGTATAATATGCATACATATAAACGTATTACATTTTGTAATACGTTTCTATCCTATCCATCAATAATGCTCGTTCCTAGTCTCAAGACCAAATATAAAGCGGCCAAAGACTTTGGAGAGCGCTTTTCGCCGGACGAATATAAGTTCTAATTTGTTTCTGCCTCGGAGGCGGTCGTTATCTCGCAGAACTGAGAATTAGCTTTTGTTTTGTCACATCTAGTGAGAACTTGCACATGCACCGAACAGCGGCGCCTCTTTGAATGTGTGGTGCCCTTAAAAGTGAACTGCTGGAGGCTTAAGAGGAAAGTTTGCTCTCGAACTGCAGCGTGTTCTATTGGGAGAAGGCCGGGAGAATGTAGAGGGTACATACTGGAAGGAGGAACAAGTAAAATGGCCTGGAGGAAATTTATTGTGTGTGTATGTTCGTATACATTTTAAATGCTCCTCAAATAAGACCCCAGAAGATCTCATAGCACGTCTTGTGTCGTTGTGATCCCAAAAGCGAACGATTGATGAGCAAGAAAAAGTCCTCTCTTATCTAATTTTAGAGAAACTAAAAGAGAGATCCTAGTGTTGTCTATTGTCGAAACTGTCAAGAGAGCTAAGCCCAGTTACTCAGCTTCTAGCTACTTACGAAATTCTACTTTATGTTAACAAGGCACCATAATCCGTTGCATTTCGAGATACAATTAGCTTAGGTACACCAAGGAGTTAGAGATACAGCTAACTTCTTGGACGTAAATAAATTACTACTCCATGCGTTGGTACAAATGAACTTGCAGTAGTGAAATGCATCTCCTCGTCTAACGTACCTAGTATATACCCATGGCGGAGCACTGAGGTTTGGGAAATCCTTTCCTAGGGAGTTATCATCCATGTGTTATAATCTTTTATTTACTCTAAGCCTAATCTTAATCTGGGAACAGGTTACGCTGATTTATTCCACATCTAATTTGAGGAATCGCTCTCTTGGCCGTAACCTTGGTAGTGAAATTTTACAAAGATTTTGGTTCTGTTCCCTGGATGCAAGTTATACAATATTTTATTCGATGACTAAAAAAACTGAGTTATTTAGCTGTACTGGAAAACAATAATTATGCTGCAATCTATGTTTATCCATAGAAAATCAATAATTTCAGTTATCTCGTAATCCATTTTAAATTCATCTTATTGATTGGGTCGGTTACTTCTGGTGGCTACACATTTTAATGATCACAATGGAATACAGGAACTCGATGCAAGGCTTAAAACTTTACAATAGTAATAGTTCTTTTTTTCTAACTAACTAGAATATTCACTTTGATGCTTGCGTTAAAGTATTTAAAGATTTTAGCATATGAGTAGCTAATTCTGATGAACCTATGCTCACTTTTGGTCACTTTTCTTTTAAACTCATTCTGTTCGAAGGAGATTTCAGTTTTGTAACAAGAATTATTCCCCGCTGCTGTGTATGTTTATTGAATTGGTACTGTATTATTTTGGATATAGTTGAAGCTTGATTTGACCAGCTTTTTTTCAACTCATGCAAATAAAATTCTTCTTGTTGTATTTCTAAAACATTACCGATTTTTTTTACTTTAATACTGTTTTATATTCTAAAAATAGTCTTATTTCAACTATGGTTATCTTTAAATATCCAAGCGTATTTTCTATTGCCGATGCATTAATATCTTTTGCAGTTTTTTTTGATCCATCCGTCTTATGCGGAAGTATATTAGAGGACCCTTTCTGATGCAAATGAATCTTCTCTTTGGAAATCTGAATGCAAGCATTTTCAGCTTATCTCACGAAAAGCCTTTTTTCGTTCTCGAGCGATATAGATCTGTTTTTCTTTTTATTCTTTTACCGTTTCTCCAGCTACCCGAGGGCAGAGCTCCAAACGGGAAAAAAATAGACGAAGAAAAGCCCTTGGTTAAGTAGTGTGCGTTAAGGGGAAAGAAAGGTTTCTTTGGCTGGTCGAGAGGAGGTCTACAGTTACGAGAATACCCTCGTGGAGTCCAGCGGGTGTCGGATCAAAACCCTTGCTCCTTCCCGTCCTTCCTCCGGCTAATGTGCTTTAGTATTCTGTGTACGAGAGGGACAAGGCCGCCGCAGGCGGACGCTGGTTTCCGGGGGAAGATTGATGTCTCATTTCCCGAGGACAATGATCCCATTCGCGAGACCCTGAAAAGAACCCCTCCGAAACAGTGGTGGATGTGTTTGGGTGGTAAAACTTTTTAGATCAGCTGTCTTCTACTTGGAACCCTCATTTAAGAAAAAAAATAATCTCACCAGATATGAGAGCATGTTTCCATGATATTCAGTTTCCATGAGTTGAAAACCACTAGATCGCTCCATCTACACTGTGGGAGGACTTTTCTCATGCGGAATTGATGTTTCCGTAATGTCGACTTTATTCTGCAATAAATAATTAATAAATAAATAAGAGTACATATTCCCGCTAAATTTACAATAAATTTATTTTTTCTGTTTAATGTAGAAAAGATGAATTATTTTTGGTCTCCGCTTTAAATCAATGATTTTAAGGTATTGGAGGTAATAGTTAAGGCAAGAATTTAAGATTAATAATTTATAATATAAAAACGATATCCCCACAAGAAATACATCGTATGGTGCTGTATTTTAAATATAACTGCTTCAGGCTGTCATTTCAGTTTCATTTTATTTTCTGTTCAATCGCCGTTAAAGAAGTTCATCATATAAGTACGTATGTATTATGGCTGTATTGTACATTTTTGCTAAAACAGTTTCTGATTATAACGCATTTATCTCAACTTCTATTTTACTCTTTTGTATACTCTGTAAAGGACGTTCATACCGTGATCCCTATTGTCGTTATATTCTTTATGCTTCAGTGTACTTATAACTTAACACTCATTGGTGACTTGAAATTGAATATTGTCCACACAAATTTAGAAGCTTGAATGGGGAAATAATGATATAAAAATTAAAATATATGTCGTTTTATTCTATAAAATTGAGAAAATGTTTATTTTTTATACTGTGGAGTATATTGTGGGCATAGTGTTTTAATAGGTGAATTTATTTTCTTTTTCTGTTGATGACATTTTTGCATGCTGCCACGATACAATGGCTGGGAAAATCAGGAAAGGCTAGGAAAGGGGTTAGATCATGAACTACTGTCTCCTAAAATTCATGTAAGGTGGATGAATCTCTCTCTTCATAAAAAGAAACTCCTTTTCTCAGAATTGTTTTACTGCTTCAGGTAACACGTAATCATGTCAATGAAGGCTCTGTGTCTTACATGAGAACTGACATTCGTATTAGGCCATCGTTACTTCTTAGCATAAAGAGTGAAGTGTAGTATATTTCATAATTTTTTAATCTTTTGTTCTAACATCTAACGATCATGTTTGTTTGGGAAGTAGTATCTCAGGAAAATAGAGCGCAACATGCGGGCTGATGTCGTGTTCTATATTCACTCCACCGTCTAGTCCATTCCCTCCTTCTCTGTTTGTTAACACTTTTCCCGCTAGACCCTTTTCTCTTATCTTTGCCTCTCTCTGAGAGATCAAGATATTCTCGGTTCCCCCGCCTTTAAATCCTTTCTCGCTCTGGTGGATCTCCGTTAGCGGCTCCGGCGACACAATCTCCTTTGGCATGTGTCACACGAATGAGACAATACTCCCTGCAGTCGTGTCAATATGCGTGCTTTTATTCATAAATATGCGCGCCTAAGGTATAGGTATTCACAGGTATTTGTATTTTTTCACAGTGTCCTGACTCTGAGATGGTAAGAGGGAAAATATGTCTTCATCTTTCTTATTCCCTCAGGACACAGAGCTTACTTGTTACTTTCAGATGTTTGGTCTTCGAAACAAGCTTTGTATTATGCCAGGTGCCCCCTGGCTGAGTTTGATTGACATGTATATCTTTCTTCCCAAGGTCGAGAGAGAATGTTGGTCCGGTTTGTTAGATCTCTTCCTCTTAATCAATTATAGTGGTTTCACCGTTTGTGTATTTTGTCGTTTCATTCTGGAAGATATAGACAGCAATTTCTCCATTTTCTTTTACATAAAAACGTAATGTACGTCAATATCTGTTTGGTTTTTTCTCCAATTTGCGTTGCTTTAAAATTTATGTCCCTCTTTCCTCTAAGCCTTATTTATCGTGACAGCACCGTACGTTACAAGGGACGTTACAAGGTCTATCATGGGAAAAATTGTATTCAAGTCACAAAATAAATTATAATAAGATAAAAATACACTCTTGGTTCAGACTAGCTTTTCACAAAGTTTTCATAAATTGACAAGTGTCCGTTCTAACAGAACACACAGATATGTATGCCCGCAAAGATGAAATCATTGCCATGCTCTAATACATGTTTTTATATCGCAGTTACTGGGGTATTTATGTCTAATAAATATTATTACTACTTTGATTGAGTGAAATTATCAATTCTCGCGCGCTTATAACCAGGGCTGGAGCAGAGGTGGAGCGGAGTGAATTTTCATTGTTGCTCCGCTCCGCTCCGGCCGGTGTGGGCCGGAGCGGGCCGGAGCGGGCCGGAGCGGAGCGATTTTCCATGCATATTCACCGCTCCGGGAGTTTCCTCACCGGAGTAAAATCTTCCCTCCGTATTCCTCAGCTGCTTGGAGAGCTTATTTCTCCTTGCCATGACTTACAAATGGTCTTATAGAAAAATGTTAGAGGGAAATTTGCATGTGTGCTCGCAATGTGAGTTTGAAAACTGATTTACCTCATGACATGTATGATTGGTAAATTGTAGCTTTTTAAAAAGTGAATACTGGGATCTAAACACGAAAGATAACACACGGAGGGTGCACAAAAATGCATTAAGATAACCATAGTCAATATAGTCACAACCTATAACAAAAAAGTAAGGTGGACGAAAATTGACTGTAATGCCTGTTGCTCACTGTAAAATTTTCGGTAAAAAATTTTATAAAAACGACTAATTTTATAAAAATGAGCTTGCTAACGATAAAACTGCTTTATAAAACCTTGTTTTATAAAACTTTTTATGGAATAGGACAGGTTCTATTTCCATAAAACCGTTTTATGCAACAACCAATGAGACGGAACGTCTCATCGCGTTGATAATAATTTCGTATCCATGGGACGCCAAACAAGGAAAACGTAAACAAACATAGCTGGAAGCTCCTGGAACGTTGAGGTAGTATCTTTCTTGTTTGAAGAATGCGTTAGAACCATAGCACCGTTGTGTGTGATAGAAGTTTTCTACCCCGCAATAATAATGTGGAATCATGAAAAAATTTATGAGTTTCAATGAGCTTAGGGTCAAATAAAAAACTAAAAATTATGTAAATACTATATAAATAAATAATATTAAAAACGAAAACTAACTAAAAATAACTATTTTTCAATTTCTTTACCACGATTTTTATCCGAGTTCATCAAAAAATGGTTTTAAGTAATTATATTTTTGAGCAATAAACTTCGGAATGATGATCTTCATACTTCATCACTGAAAGCGTGGTTTGCCATGGCAATTCCATAAAATAATTTAGACCAATATATGATACAGTATAGTAATGCCTATTGCTGCAAGTAATGACACATGCCACTTCCAATACGTCGCTTATGGCATGATGTATTCATATCGATTATCGCATTATATTTCATAATTTTGCAAAATAATAGAAGTGTATTGCATATCACATACATTAATATCGAGTATCACATAACATAACACTGGTCTTAGCCTTAAAGCAAATAGAGAACGACACTGTCAGTTATTGTACTATCAAATGATATAGTTTAAAATATCTTTATCGCAATAAGCATTTCGTGTCGTAAAACCTTTAAATACATTGATGACACCCAATTAGTCCATATAGTCGTTGTATATAGTATAGTTGGCAATAAATATATCACGTCGAAAATGTTTACTCCGAGACCGTAAATGTCCTCTCAATTTCAGAGATGCAATATATAGCATGCTTTCGTTCATTCCAAACCTACCTACGTCATTATTTGCTGGGGTGGTTCTTTAAGCACTCGTTAAAACATACTACATACGAAAACTGACCTTGAAGGAGAAATAATCAGAAACATTGCGACAATACACTAATATGCGCACTAATGGCCATTATTCGCAAATCTCATAACTCTACCATAAAGACATTAGTGTGTTTATAATGTAGACAATATTTTATGCCGAAAGTGGAAACATATTTGGTGTCGAACACATTTAAATGTTACTCAAGACCTTAACTCAATTACGAAATGCCCAAACCAAGAGTAATCATGCGTAAACGTTATTTACTTTATATGCGGCCTATCATTCAACTAATAAAAAAATACAAATAGGCTAATAAATATTTTAAAATGGCTTAAGAAAAGCCCCTACCAAATGAAAACATTATGTAATGAAGTAATATCAGAAAAAAATACTTTGTTTCTGATTAAGTATCCATTAAGCTTCATAAAAATGTAATTTGATGTACTTTATGTGGAAGTTTATACATTTTTATTTATTATTGGCTGCCCTGGCTTCGTTCCCTTAGTCGGAATTTCATACTTAGGGAGAGAAAATATAGTTCTGACGTACTTTAGATTACTAAACCATACTTTATATGAAGAGGCTATTTCCAGCATTTTGCAAAATATTATTTAAATTATCGTAATTTTGTATTTTTGTCGGTCTTTGACTGCCTCGATATTGATTGTGTCACTTAGAATTGTCCATAGATAAGCAAAGGTCTATCGATGCACATAAATTTTGCTGGCGAAATTGATTTCTCGTGTCAATCCTTCTGCACTTGTTCTCAAATACATTATTTAACTTGGACGCTGGGTGCATAAGGAAAGCTTTTCTAAAAAGCGCTGAATTTTAGGAACTTTCGAATATTTTTGACAGTTCTCAAAATTTAGAATCCCAAACAAAATTCAATGGTAAAATTAAAAAGATTCAGTTAATATCTTTTCTTATGACAGTTCTCTCCTTCTCTTACTACCTACGCCTTTACTTTAGCCAAAGGAACAAAGCCTGCAGGCTAAAAAATGACAACATGCATTTCTCATGAAATTTGATGACAGTATTAAAAATGTACAAAGTTTGAAAGTTGAGAAACTTATGGATCTTGAGAAAACAAATCATTGGAGGAAATACATGGAAATGTTGAAGTTATAGGCTTATCCATACTTATTAAAAATTCACTTAAGTTTTTGTCCGTCTGTCGGTCAGTCACTCCTGTTTGAAGGACTTCCAGTGAACCTAGGAAGTTGAAATTTGGTTGAAATACAGGTGACCTAAAAGTTACTGAAAGTTTGTAAAATTTGCGAACAATAATGATGAAGGAGTTTTATATTTTTCAGTTTTAGCCCTACAAGAAAAGCATCTAATTCGGTACATAGGTTCCTTTTTTTTCCTTTCTTAAATTATTTGGACTCAAGACATAGGGTTGTAAATTGCATGCATGTAAAAAATATTAGAAGCCGTGAATAGCATTTAAAAGGTGTTTAATCCGTGTTCGTAATCTTTCAGACCAATTAAAAACAATGCATCTGGTGCGGTAGCTTATAATTTGGCGCTTTCATTTACTTGCACTAAAGAAAAAGCTCAAAGTGAATGAGTTAATTAAGTGCTTAATTCTAGGTTTCGCTTTTTTCTCAATGTTCCAATTTTAGTCAAAATGGACCATTTATTTAGCCCTTTCAACATTGCCATTTTAATTTACGGAAGGTTACAAGGACTTTAAATGGAGACTTATGCCGGAGACTCATATGGTTTTGGTTAAATGATAAATATAAGCATTACTCTCAAATTTTTATAAGCGTATTTTTCAACTCACCCTCTTCCATGCGTGATTTAAATGAAAAATACTAAATGGTATATGCATTTTACTCTTCTCACAATTAATGCTGAGAATTATTTTAATCACTTGCTACGGTTTAATTTTTTCTTCTTTCCGTTGAATTTCAACGGCCACCTGTTACAGATTTTATATAATGTAGAGATGAAATTATTACTTTGAGCACGCGCGTAACTAATCGTTTTTCTTGGTCCTATCAAGGTTTTCCTTGATACCATCCTTCATCCTTGACACATTCCTTCAATTTTTTTTTATTTTATGGTTACGCAACAATTGTAACTTTGCAAGAGCATAATTATTATAACGCAACAAGTTTATGTTTTTCATTAATTTTTAATGAACAAAATAACATTCCCCACGGATATTTAGCGTTTGCAACTAAACGCGCTGCTGTGTTTATCGCTCATTACGATTTTGTTACTCGGCACTTAGCGCGGGAACTCTCTACTTAAGGGGTGTGTTTTTCGTGGCGTTTGATTTGTTGCTTAGGGAAATTTATGTACCGTATTTTATATCCGCACCGTAGGAAATAACAGTGAATATAACTCTTGAAGCTCGGTGGAATTCGACGTTAACTGTGGGACGACACCTTTGAACGAGAGAAATGGTTTCGGCACGCCACATAGTTCTTTTAAAAAAACTTATGTGATGATTTAAAACTACTTAACTACGCTATCGATACCCTTAAACTAGTATCCAGCTGTCATTCAGGGTCCATGCGGCAGAACCTCTAGTTACCGTCTCTCTTTAAAAGTTTTATGGGAAACTTGACGAGAGTGCTTGTTGGGAGGATTGGGTCGGCCTACGATGGTGGTAAGGGGAGTCGGGTATTTTTGCGGACATTTCCTTACCAAACAAAATGAGGACTAAAATTAGACCTGGGACGTGGTAGAACTTCAAAGTGGCCACCGTCAAATATGACAACTTATTATCCATTTATCCCTGCAGAGGACTCGCAAAAGTTACTGGTGCTGCGCGACGAATTTGTGACACGGGATATGGAACTTTCAAATTACTGCGAAACGGGGGAGGAGGGTTGTAAAGAGTGGAGGGTCAGAAGAGCTTTTTAGTTGCAGCCTACGCAAGTGCTTCGAGAAGTGGAATGACTCACCACTCTCTGCAGACCGATTTGAATCGTTTCACTGTGAGACCTCAAGATAGGGTTCCTGGTAAAGTCTTAGGGATGGATGATTTTTAGCTTCTTGCCCATTAGCGCTGTGTTTCTGAGTGTCTTTTAACCTTTTCGTGAATTTAAGTTGTTTCCCCAATCTCACTTACCCTTTTTGCCTCCATGTCTTCTTCTCCATCCTTCTCCTGCAAGTGTACGCCAGGAATTGGCGTAAATTCATTTCGTGTCCAACTTTCCTGGACTCCTGGAAATTTTTGACCTGACGTGGGAAGACTTCAAAGTAGCCTTTTTCCACTAACTGTATAACTATGACTTAATGTAACAATGAAGTAATATAACATGTACCACACAATTTTAATGGCTGCAACAATCTGGAAACGGCGAATGAAAAATGCATATAAAAACTTACATTGTTCCCATTGGAATGACGTATTCTGTGGTGGGAGGTGCAGATGAATGATAGAAATGCACACTTTTGGCATTTTATTCGCAATAATTAATTAAAGTTAATATTTACCTACGGCAAAGAAAAACGCTAAGCATAGAGTTTGGCAGCGTGACCATTTCTTATACAAATTCATAAGTAAAAATGGCTAATTATTCCTTCAATTGAAAATATTCTTCAGACGACAGGAATATGAACCTGTTCTAAATCGTCTATATCTTTTGCGAACATCTAATGCTAGTTTCCTGGTTGAGATGTTGGCTAGTTTTTACGGATTAATCATCTCTAACTTCTGAATAGTTTGACCTATGCTTGGAGCCATTACAAATACTGATCATCATGGCACTAGATTATCCTGAGCACGCTAGTAGATCCCATTAGCAAACTCTCCACACAAATATGTCTTCCTTTAACAACTTCTATGAGCGTGACGTTTATTTGGTGAGATTGAAGAGGGATAGGTGTTCGTGCATAAACTACGTTACCGTTATCGGTGATTTTTTACCCCTTCCCCCTTCGTTGACAACCGTAGTACTTTCTCTCCCCCACTCCGACATGTAGCGTTGTATCTACAAATAAAACTTTCAATTCAAAAATATTTTCTCAATTATTAAGTGAGTTTCTTTCTAGGAATAGGTTGAAATAAGACAAATTAAGTAGCCGAACTAGATATAATTAAACTATCTCACCTCAATTGGAACAAGTAGCATTCATTTTTGAATTCTAAATATCAACCCTTAATCAATGCGCAATATGCTGTGCTCATCTACTTTGTTCTCTCCCCTCCACACTTTCAGGCTACTGCCTTGAAAAGTGTTGTCACGAGGTCGCTTTTTAACCGGCGAGAAGGTTTAAATGTAAGCAATTTCATGGTGTGAAGACTTGCAACATTGTAAAGGCATTGGTGCAGTAACATTGAGTTAAAGTAAGGAGTGTAAGAAACACCCCGCGCTCCCTTGCTCATGTTAAACTTTGTAGTATTGTCAACGCGATGTTAACGAGTAAGAAAGGTAAACAGGCGCATTGTAATAGCTACGTTACTTTCAATTAACCCCCCTAGTTACTCACCGTAGGTTTGTAGGCGACCCACTCAAGTTGGTAACGTAGTTTATGCACGACCCCTAGGCTGTAGACTCCATCTCTCCGCCTATTCTTCCTTCTCGATGCCCACCGTCATGCCTCACTCCGCGTCGCCTCACCCACTAATTGGCTGGGAAACATCGTACAAGGGCTCAGTAGCATGTGTGGGCTCTGTCAAATGGGATGATACTTCGGAGAATTTAGATTGTCAATTTTAGAGAGGTTGTTCGAGGGGGAAACAGGCCAGAGGTGAAGTCAGAGAAAGATAAAAATCTTAAAAGATGGAACAAATGCTCAAATTCCTTTGATTTCATTGTTTAAGAGTCGCATGCGGTGTGTTGGGAGCGAGAATCTCGAATGAAGCGCGTGAAAATTTGATCGCAAAACTTGGTAAAAAACAGAGAAGAACCGAATGATTGGTAAGAGGATTATTTAACTTCGCATCAATGGCCACGAATTTGCATCTAATGTCCGTGTGGAAGATCAGCCCGACCAAAGTCTAGGCTGAGTTGTTAGCTGAGCAATTTCTTTAAAGTAAAGGATCATGGGTTTACTACTAGAAGACGAGGACCTTAGGCTAACTAGAGCCAGTGTGCGAGGTGTGGAAGTAATTCCGCTGCATCTGCATGTTACCTAGTTATTTGGGTGGTTGGCCGTCATTGGCCAAAAATGAATGTAATTGGCTTCCTTGTGATGGAATTCAAGTAGTATATACTCACTTTCATGCCTCAGTGCATCGAGAATATTTAAAATCTTCTCTATTAGTTCCCTGCCCCTATTCCTTTGCCTTTATCATAAACATAGAGTTTCTAGCTCTCATATTAGATGTATCATATATCATGACTTCAGAATCTAGCTTTAGAAAAGCTGTCTTATATTGCTTTATCTGAGACAGTCTATCATCATTATCGTAAAAAAATATTTGAGAAGTACATGTGCTTAATGCATAGTTCTAATATTGTAATGTGAATCACTTGCAAAGAATGATGATAGAGATATATTAGTGTAATGACTGAACCTTTTTTTGTTTCTATTGATAGATGCATTCCGATGCTCTAATATGCAGTACTTTTTAACATTAGGGAAGAGGTGCGTTTAAAATCTTAGAAAAGGCTGTCTACTGCGTTCTCAATTCGTAATTTTTCAAATTTTGTTTTTTAGTATCATTTGAAGCTCTTTTTACCGGTTCTTTGTAATTTTGTTAGTTAACTCGTCCTAGTACTTTGCGATGGTAATAGGTGTGGGTTATTAATATGAGTATATGGACACGGATGAAGGAGATAATGTGAATCAATTCGTAACCATTAGGCTTGATATTTTCATTAAAAGTAATAATAACAATCTGTAATGTTTATATTCATCGCTTCTCAGTAGTTAGAGTTAGGATTTGCGGGTGCCTCGACGACGAAGGTCATTTGCACGCTTCTCAGTGTATGTGTTCTATTAGATACAAATGTTTAATACACTCTAGTATTTCCAATCTCGTCACACCTGGTAATTTCAGTCTTCGTACAACGAAGTTCAGCACCTGCGGCATATAAGTGGCTGAAAGCCGTGATTCTTGAGACGCAGTAATTTTTGACTTCGTTCGAAAAGTATTGAGAACGTGAATCAACTTCTTACTGAGTAACTACAGTGATAGTGCTACTGAAATAGTATAAACTATTATTAACATGAAGGTTAATAACTAAATTGTGACATTTAGGCTGTTTTTGTATACAAAATGCATCCACACTAAGCATAACTGTACAAATCGTTTGATAGCTTGAAATTTTTACAGGCTATGCCAAATGTTCTCTAGTTACCACCAGCGGTACACAAGGCACGCTGAAATACTTAAGAGGCATTTCGTGTGACTTCTCATATGAGAGAATATATTGAAAAGTACGCTTTGGAAGTATTAAGGCCTAGAGTCTTATAAAAAAATGGCTCAATGAAGGTGTATCGCAATTTTCGCTTTTTTACTTTATCGTGCAGGGGACCATGACAAATGATCATTTGAAAATTATCTCTTGAAGATTCCAAAAATTGCCAGAGGTATAGGAGTCTTAAATAAAATGGACGGACAACCTTCCCTTAACGGCCGTGACGTCATTTCATCCACCACTTCTTCCCTCTTCTCCCCAATCCATTCAAAAAGATACCTAAAAAAGACTCAGGTGAAGATGTCCATTTCTGCCGGAAAACCAGCAGTATAAAGATTTAGAAAATATGGTCTTGAAAAAAGATCTGTCTTCATAGGTAATCGAACCACGGGCCTTTAATTGAAGGATGAAATGGCGTCAGAGGGCGTTTTGCTGAAACAGATAAAATAGGCCTTTAAAAGCCTTCCCGGTGGCAAACCCGAGAAGATTTTACTAATTAGATAAAATGCAACTTTCTACCATTAGTTATTTGGTTACTAGGCCTTAATGTTTTGAAGCAACTCCGTGAATCTGTATGAAAACCTTCGCAAATACGATTTCAATGGTAATATTTAAAAAGCATTTGAATTATAATCTCCCAATTTAGAATAGTTAATGGAGTGATGCATAACTCCAAAAAGAAGAAGTATAAAATAAATGGAGATCCTGAAAGTGTTCTCACTTCACTGTCATTTAAAAGATGCAAGATACAGTTATAGAAGATTCCCAAAAGCCATTTATTGGCATGTGAGAGCAGTTCCAAAATTGTGGTCGTGGTGAAATCGTTGCAGGCATCTTTAATGATGCTATCTCTCTCTTAGAGTGCCAAGAGGGGCTCTTATAGTACCTGATGAGTCAAGGGGGAAAACACAAAAATAAACAATGTCGATACAGCTCCACAAGTTTTAATAAAATGATTACTCGCTTGAATAAAATTAACTGGCACGTGTGGTAATATTATAATGAAAATATTCAGGTTCCTATAATCTTCCAGTAAACAGATGATAAAAATAAATCCCTACAGAATTGGGGAAAATCATTTCTTATTTGGAATTTCGAATTATTTTGTCAGGTGGTAGAAAATCTTCATGAAAAACATTAGGCATTTCTAGTACTTTTTCTAATTAATTAAATATCCAGTTTCAAACGAAGTGGGTGTCTAATAAAATATTGTAATATTTTTCTTCTGCAAAGGGTATATTTAAAATATTGTTTTATAATGATTAATAATAAAGCTGTTTTTACTCCGATTTCTGTTATAGAACGGTTAAATGATAATTCTCCCTCGATATTAAATGATTAGATTTCTTTCTACCTTTTCATCTTGTGATGTTCTAAATATTTAAGCTAACAGCTTTGGTCCAGGTATATCTAATCACAATACTCTGAGCTAACGTGTGATTTAAGCGTAAAATTAAGAAACAGTGAATACATTATTTACAAGAAAACCATTACGTTTTCGTTAAATTCCTAACTGTGAAATAAACCATACTACTATTTTCCCAATCCTTTTTATGTTTAAATTGCTAATGTCAGTCAGATTTATAAATAAATAATTTTATGCCTAGTGTGCAATGACAGTGATTTTTGGAATTCCACATATGTGTTCCACGTCGTACGCATAAAGGTTGACCATATCCGTCAAAATTGCGCTGCATGACGCTGATCTGGGTACGTGGCACCCATAGCATCCCCGATTTCTTATCAGCCCCGGCCGATTGAATTAACATATCTCATCGTACTCTCTATCGTTATTAGCCTCATTTTCAACTCCAATGGTGGTTATGACCAATGTTGTAGCAATTGTATGGACTAGGTAGCCTTGTTTGTGCTAAGTGTGTTTTGCACTGATTTGTACTCAATAATTATTGGTGGCCTCTGAAATAGCTCCCGGTCAATACCCTCCTGTGCCATGGTTATTAAAATTTGGAAAAATCTCTTCGCCTACCCTTTCAACTGCACCTTTCTCCCTCTTTCCGTGTTTATTTACCTTCCACCTTCTTCTCCCTTTATATTCTTATTTCCATCTGTAATTTATTAATCCAGTGACTTCCAAACGTCTTCTATCTTGTGCGTGATTTGAGTCACTGTAACTTAAAGTGTGTCAGCATGAGTCCTCAATTTTTGTCTTTATGTTCCTTTGCCCTAAGTTATTACCTTCGGGAAAGTAATTTTACTTGCTTTATTAAAGGCAGATTAATTTAGAGGTACTCGTAAACATTTCGCCTCATTCTTTAGTTATATAAGATATTTAAGTATAGTACAGTACTTTTGTTTAACGTGCTTCGACGGCTGAGGTCATTTCGCACATACTGTCTGCCACGTGCAGACAGGGGCAACAGCACTCGGACGATAAGATATTTAATCTGGAAACATGTTGATGACTAAGAGCTGATGTTAATGACCATGGAAGGTCTCGAGGGATCCCTTAAGAAATTATTTGATTCAACCTAGTTTTCGATATGTCAAGTGATCAATAGATAACGTTTACAGGACAGCCATTTCAATAATAGGTATATGGAGAAGTGGACCAAATTTTAAGTAGGACCAAAAGAGAAACTTATTTAAAGTAAATACTTTAAAATGACTAAGCGCGGTGATATTCAAGTCTTCACCCTATTTATATCTTTTTAAATCACCCTAATCTTCTCACTTTCTCCTTAATATGTAATTTAGCTTCAATAGGCGCTATCTGGTGATGAGCTTTCAGGATAAATCACTAGTTAGCTTCAATTAATTTCTATATGAACTAACAATGAGTATTCATATTGATTTAATTGCCTTTATTTTGCCACTAGATGCCTTAAGCCACCCATTTTATGCCATTGAATAAAATGCTGGCTGAATTCTGAATGATATTTTCTAAACTGTTAGTCCACAACGGTATCGCAATTTATTTCACCAGAATAAGTAGCCTTAAATTCCTGCTTGCTGTCAAATATCAGGTCAAATCTGTGTAGCAAAAAGATAAGTGTATTGTTTTTGAGACGGTAATCCTTTAGATTTTCCTTAAATATTTCATGTATGAGGGGTTAAAATATATTTTTATCTTGAAAAAACTTGCTATTTTATCTTTAATCAACAGTATTTTTTCTTAAGTTTACAACTTCATTCCCATCCGCGTTTCATTCTCACCTCCGCGCATTTTTAACTTTACAACCTTTTTTTTTCCTTCAATTACAACCCATAGCTTCGTCCTATCCGTCTACCCTAGTCCGGTGGGTAGAATGGAAATCTTCGTCTTGTTTACTTTGACCAAAGTGGTTCCCTCTCAACAAGCGGAGCGACTACACGTTTGTATTCCAGTCATTATTCCGACGTTCTCATATTTATCTCACTCACGTATTTCCGCTAAATTCCCTTAGCACCACGTTCATTCCCTAATTCCTTGCCGTGGAATTCAAAGCTTGCGTCAACTTTTGGATTGGCAAGGAAGAGTGAAGTAAACCGTATCTAATCTAATTTTTGATAAAACTGCGATCTAGCCGCAGTGATTACTTAGCGGTGTGACCTTCAAGTGCGCATATGTGCGAAAAATCCACTGAGGAAACACCATCCACCTGTGCTGGGACTTCGGATCGGGATATCCAGGAATCCGGATACCTCGTAATCGCGTCGTATTTATTTTCCCATCTAAGCTGCCGAGGTGTCCTGCCATCCTGGGTTCTGTGGGGTTTAAAGGACCCGGATGCTCGCAATTGCCGGATATCAAATGCAACGCAGTCGAATGGTGCGGTTGAAGTCACACTCCACGCTAAAAACTCAACGCCTAAGATACCTAAGACTCTTAACCCATAGGCGTTTACTTTGTCATTTTTTTACTTTTTCTGGAAGCTTTAAAGCCGTTGAAAATCGACTTTGGGAGAAGGACGTCTTAGTAGCTCAACTGGATAAAGCACATGGCTGGAAAGCGAGGGATCCGAGATCGAGTCCCAGCCAAGGAGGATGATTAGTCTATAATCTATTTATTCGCAGCTTCAGCTAATATAAGTTGACGTAGCTCAACTATGCACCCTCCTGATTCCCCGTATTCCCTGTAAAGTTTATCCGTGTCAAACGCTCTTGTGCCTCTACTTTCCAGGCCAGTGGTCTGTTAAGTATGCCCGGGTCACTTTTTTCTCTCCTGCGGTCGCGCCGGAATATTTCCCTGGCCGACGCTTTGACCTTTTCCTTTGGGGCCTGACGGTGCTATCGCATAATCGCATAGCAAAAATACCGAACGTGTCACCCTCAGGAATCGGAGCAGGATGCTCCCTAGCGTGGGTCGTAAAAAATAAATATTTTTTTTCGGAACGCTTTAGTGCGGAAAAGTTGCCTATTGTAAAAAGAAGAAAAACGGCATTTAAAAAATCAAAATTAGTTTACATCTTCCGTTCGCGCATCGTACTTAAAGTTTATGAAACATTGCGAAAATCACGATATTTTTGTAATTTTTTCTGTTAGCTTTAACTTTTAAAATAAACACGTTTCAGTTTTTTATGCTTGTTTTATGGTTTAAATAACCTAAATAAATTAAATTCTGATCAATAATATAATATTTTCCGTTCTCGCAACGTCTTTAAAAAACAGAAATTTACCAATTTTTCGCAATTTACACTGTGCAACTCTTCACTCGTTTTGCTAGAAAAAACGACCCAGAACTGGAGGTGGTTGCACGTCGAGTTCCACCCACCCCCTAGCCAGCCAACCATCCGGTTGTTGGGTGTGGTTTTTGCAATATTTAAAACTTTTTACAAAGATTTTCCATAGAGTAGAATTCTTTGGCTCGCTGTGTTTTTTACGTTTCCTTTTTTATATCTACTACACATTTAATGTCTGATTTTTTGGAGAAATGAGGCATCTAGATTTCAGTGTTGCTCGGATATAACCATCTCTAGCTTCATGTCAACATACTTTATTCGAGGCCTGTGTCACAAGTTTTACGTAACTCTCCACAGCCTGGGTGTGACAGGATATTTTTTGTATTTCTCTGATGGGCGTAGTGTCAGAATTGATAAGTGATTTAATATCATCTTCACTTAAGTCCCGTAGAACTGGGGGAGGATACACCACACAAGAATTCCAATTAATAAATTCAATGTAATTGGTAGCTTAAAAGTTTATCTTTGGTGGTACGAAATTTCTAAGTCTTCTTCTTTGGAACTGTTTGTCTTACTTTTAAGATCCTTCTGTAACCGAGTTTCCGAATTTGTTCTATTTCATCGACAAGCATTTTCAGCAGAACATTCTCTGCGTGAGCAAAGAACGCATTTAGTTGTATTGCTGTATTGACAAGTTGAAGTAATTCGTAAATACCGTGATATTTGGATTACCTGAAAGACATGTTTTGGTCCGTCAGTAAAATATTTGCTCTTTTTTATGACAAACCACACAAGCATGTATGATTTTAACATGAATCCAACTATTTCTTTTACGTTTCCGGATGGATCTGATGAATTTATTTACAACCTAAGGACTCGGTTGGCCGGAGTTAGCCGTCTAGAATGGACCAAAAAACCAGGGTCCCGATTTGCCAAGTCTTCTGGACAATGTTCCAAGGATTGAATTTCAAATGTCCAACAGATACTGTTGGCCTTTGCGCAACAAATTCCTGTCTATATCAGGAATCGAACCCGAGTACTCTTCTATTTTAGGAACTTCTTTGCCACTCAGTGCTCGCTGAAGATCGTTAGCTTTCCGCTCGGCATTCACATTTAACTTCTTTGTAACTGTCTTATCAATCTATCCGATATTCCCCAAAATGTAACTTCTTTGAAGAAACATGAACCTCAACTGGAGGACAGGAATTTTCTATATTCTTTCACATAGGCATTTAATTAGAATCGCACATTGACATTCATCTGGTGTTTTTTGGGTTGTACAATTCACCGTCATCGTGCATTTACAAGCAGCGACGTCAAAAACTGATGAAGCTTTAAGTGAAAAGACTTCTTTAAATTAAGGTTAATTTTTATCACAATTATATGACTTCCTTATCTTAATATAGGAATTGTGATACACATTAATAAGAATCACAAATCGGCAGTCAGACAACGAAGGAATGGATGCTTTATCATACAAACATTTGATTTGTTTCGCTACCGTAGAGGCTACTTTAGAGAAAATTACAATGTTGTTATTTATCACGATTGAAAAATTGTATGTCTGTTGAAATCAGCATCTAAGAACACATTCATACATTAGTAGTTTATTTTGGAGGAAAATTCGTGGCTCGCAAAATATAGGGCAATAAAACTCCTGCCTAGAGTCGGCAATCACACTCCTAGTGAGTATAGTTTGTGACTCATTCATCATTAGCTAATGTAGCTAGAATAAACATTAAATGAACATGACACAAAACAATGCTAAGTAGTTTACAATGCATAGCACAGATTCACAGCACTCACGTCACACACAGCACCAAAGCGTGTACATGTGAACCACTTGTAACAGACAGTGAAAGACTGAAGTGGCGAGTAATTGTCCTAGTTGGTTAAGAGTTAAAGAAGACTAACGTTCTCGGGCTGTTCAAAGTTACCTGGGAATATGAAACTAATATCTCGGTGCAAGGAAGTAAAATAAGCTTCGTGGAATAGTATATCCTTATTTATTTTGTTTAATTTGAATTTTCTTAAAATCTTCTTGAGAATATTGTAAAATGTCCTCAGTTTACGAATATTAAGGAGTATACCTGCATCCATCTGCAACATCTACTTTTCATGCTGTATTAACTTTTTCATAGAAAATACATGAAGACAAAGTAGCGCATTGTCGATGAAAACTTACCTAAATTTTGGAAGTGAGTGTATGAAACGTGTGTATAAAAGAGTCCAAAGGAAAAGTAAAAGTGGGAAAAGAATACTCCGAAACGTTTGAAATAAATACAGGCGTCAGACAGGGAGATGCACTTTCTCCACTGCTCTTCAATATAGCAATAGAAGAGGCGCTAAAGAGAACCAGAAATACACCTGGTGGAGCCAAAATTCCAGAAAAAATTAACCTACTAGCATTTGCAGATGATGTAGCAGTAGTAGCTGAAAATAAGGAAGAACTTAAAAACTTGACAAGAGTGCTACTAAATGAGGCGAATAAAGTAGGTTTAAAAGTAAACGAAGGCAAAACACAGTACATGAAAATAAGCAGAAATGAAGATGAAGAGAATTATCTACCAGTATTGCACCATAAGTTTAAAAAAACTGACCAATTTAAATATCTAGGAGTACTAATAACAAACAACAACAAAGAAGAGACAGAAATAAACGCCCGACTTGCCTCAGCTGACAGATCATACTGGAGCTTAATAAAGTTATTTAAGAATAAACTCCTATCAAAAAGAACAAAAATTAGGATTTATAAAACAATAGTGATACCAATACTATTATATGGCTCTGAAGTGTGGGCTTGTACCAAAAAGTCACAAAAGAAACTCATAACGTTTGAAAACAAAATATTGAGAAGAATATTTGGTCCCATTAAAGAGGGTGAAACGTGGAGAATAAGAAAAAACAAAGAGTTAAGAGAATTGTATAAAGAACCAAATATTGTGGGAATTATCAGAAGCAGGAGATTAAGGTGGCTGGGACACGTCCATAGAAGAAGTGAAGACACAATGATGAAACAAGTGCTAAAAGGAAAACCAGAAGGTACAAGACCGTTAGGAAGACCAAGGATGCGCTGGAATGACGAAGTAGAGAAGGATATGAGAAGGATGGGAGCACATCTGGAAGTGACAGGCGACCGTAGAGCGTGGAGACGTGTGGTTGGCGAGGCCAAAGACCTCCTAGGTTTTCAATGGCCACAGGAGTAAGAGTAAGAGTAAGTAAGTGTATGAAACGTTTACCTGGCATAAAGCTAAGGTTTTACTTGTGAAAATATGTTGGCGCCTATACATTATTCATCACCAACTCGGTTCTCTCTCTGAAAGAACATAGTATCTTTTGTCCAACGTACATTAATATTTGAGAAGATTTTTTAATTAATGAAATATACCAAACAAAACGTACATGATTTCGGTATTTTCCAGTGCAAACAATTTCAAGCGATGGGCGGTGAGTGTATTGTAGGTACTACCTGCGTAGAATGTGATGTCATTGAACGATCTAGGGATCATTTTAGGACGGGGAGTGTAGGGTGAAAACTCGTTTCAAGCGTTGTCATTATACATGCTATTTTTGTCACTGACTATTCAAGAAAGTGTCATGAGAAACAAATGTGCCTCTTCAACCACAGACGATCGTAGAGTTTATGCTCTGTGATTCCTGTCTTTCAAAATTGTTCGGTAACTTTTTGAAAAATGAAATTTTGACTATCGAGAAAGATATGTCATTAGGTTTTTACTTTGCTTTTATTCTAGGCACATATTTTCCGAAATTGGTATTTTGCATATGATAAAAACATACTCAAACTTTAAAGATCTGCCGTGTACTTTTTTATGCGGTTCTTAAGGTATTAAACGTATTACCTATTTTTATGTCGACGGAAGAATTGGGAAATAATTCCATTGAATTAATCCAAAGAAACACGGCTAAAGTATCCTTAAGAAAAGGGATATCATATTAGACGACTACTCGGTCTTTTACCTAGAAAGCTTTCCCCTGTTTATACCTTTACAATTTCATTCTATTTTCCTCTAATTGCTTTACTGTATACAGCTGTGATACTGGTCTCCAAATATTTCATGACTTACATTACACCGCTGCCATTTCCCTCTCTGCTTAAGACCCTATTTCTTTATGACAAGATTTCTGTCTCTGTCTGGGTATTGCCGCAGCTGTGTTTTAGTATGGACAAGTTCCAGACACCTCGCCCCGATAACGCGAATTTTTTCCTCTCCACTTTGCCCCCATGACCTGGAAAATGACCTTCGAAAAAATGAGCATCAACGAGGCCGTGGGGGCATTGTGCGGGCGACCGGTTACTCTTCCCGACCTGGGAAAAAGGATTTTCAAAATTAAGCCTAGTATATGGTCCATTAGCAGCCCTGTCGCTGGTACCATTCTAGGGAAAATGGGGACATTCTTTGAAAAACCTCAATATATATTTAGTCTGATGCCATAATCGGTCTGTGCGTTCAATCAGATGCAGTTATTACTTGACCTCATTTAGGATCCAAGTGCGTTCTATTTTCAATGAGCAGTTGGTGTGGTAGATTTATTAATACTTATACGCATCTAATAACTAAATATTAAATTAACTGAATACACTAAGTACTGCAAAACTATTGGTTGCAGTAACTTCATCGAATAAATTTGCATATAAAATCTCTTGGAGAGAAATCTCTCTCATCTGGACTGGTATTCTAGTCCATATCTCCTTATTTCACTATTTTTAACCGAAAATCTAAGTTGAAGAATTTTGGTACTTGAACTTTATTCCCGGTTGAGCTAATGGTTTCTTTCATTGTGAATATTGCACATTTGTGAAATCAAACTTTCACTGTTTAAGTATTTAAATCTTTATTATTGTTATATCGAACAATTCAATGAACTTTTACTTAGTTTTTGCGAACTACTAAGAGCTGATAATTATGTTTAAAATAAATGCATCCCCCGGGCAATAGAAGATGGATGGCGATAAATACTGAACGGTTTTCCAGAAATATCTTGATCTCTCCTAATTCACTCTTATTGATATAGGAATTGGAATAATAAAGGAATTGGAATAATATAGGAATTTGCTGGAGCCACTAACGTCTGACATTAAAGTACCGTATGCTTGAGTGTTATCATCGATATAGACCAGTATTGTCACCCTCAGATGTTACCAAACGCGTTATTCGGGCTAGTTAAATGGCTCTGGAGTAATAAATGTCACGGAGCGAGCCCGGTTTTCCCAATAAAACATTCTCTATGGACGAGTCTCAGTGGTCTATGCGAGGACCTCTGCGGTTACCCGATGATTTCAGCGGACTGCTGGTCCATTTAAGAATGAGTCACGCTACACGTGCACTCGGTTTGCCTGCCGTTCTCTACGTTTATTTCGTGAACAGATGTCAAAGAGAAACATGAAGCGACGCATGTGTTTCATTGAACTCTCTATCTGGTATCTCTCTCTCTCTCTCTCTGTGGTTCCAATGTTATGCAGTATTATTTACTCATAAATCTGGAACATGCCTGTCGTGGAGAGAATTGAGTGTCATTCCAACCACCAGTATGGTATTTCGTGCCTTTTGCTGTGTTCCTCCATGAATGGTTAATATCCCCGTATACTTTACCTCAGAGAAGCCATTTTAGATTTGACCATGTGGTTTAGATTTTGCTGTGTTTCCAGAATAAGGCAATAATTTATCCATCAATAAGTGTATATGCAAAAGTGTGACCCTTAACATGGACAAATTGCCCACGACATCTTGCTGAAGGTATATCGCGGGTGGAATAAACCTAACGGCAATGTAGTATAACCGTGTGGTTTACTTTTGGGACATATAACATGTTGCCATTCAAAATATTTACAAATGTAAAATTAAACGAAAATAGTGGCGAATGTAAATATATTTCGGTTGAAAAGTGTATGCCCATATTCTTACTCGAGCGTAATGTATGGGGATTTCGTTCTCCGTGTTGGAATAAAAAAATGGCATCGCTCCAGCGGAGTAGCACCGAGCACCTGTTTAGTTTTTCTCGCCAGCGTCGAGTCCCCACCCGCATTGCTATTCTGCCATTTTCAAGGCGTGACAAGGCGTTCGTTGCCGAGGAAAGCAATGAATCGCAGCGGCACTAGCAACAGATTCCCTGGAGGAATTCTCATCGGCTCAAAGAGAAAAGGAGCGCGAAGAACCAGAGCTTCAGCCACCGCGACGCCGCGCCGTCATATAATCCGCGCGAAGTCTGCATGCAATTGACACAGTTGCTTGAAGAGGTTCCATAGCTACTGTGAGAGCATAAACCACTGATTAAATTCAATTTTATCGAATTAAAATTTCATTATTTTACCGATTACATGCGTAAATTATTGAAAACATTAATTAAGGCGCAAAGTTTGCTGATAGTTCCACGAATATATTTAATTATCACATTTTTCCAGGCATTTGGAGCCAACTGGTGTTCTATGGAGTTTCAACGTTTTGAATTCAATTATCATAATAATTAGGTAATAACTTAATAAATAAGGTAGTAATATGCCTGTATTTTATTTTTATTATATCCTTTCGGAGGTAACGCTTATTATAATCAGTTTTCCGAAAAAACGGAAATTATAATGTATAAATATCCCGTGTTTTTCCCATTGTTGCAAAAAACACGGTGTCGTTTTAAGATCAATTTGTTGATAAAAAGCCATAGAAAGGTATGATTTTGTTCTTTTTTTCAGATTTTTCTATAAGTAGGCAGACTATTAAATCATGTTAACGCCAGAACCACCTTAAGTTGACGAAGCCCTGCACTGCCTCTACACTGTCCTTGTTCCTCCTCGAGATCTGTTTAAGCCATACCAAAACAGAAAAAAAGGTGGCTACAGAAAAACATTTTTATGTGTCTATATCTACATCTATCATCACGCAATGGGCGTGTGGCGGATGGTGTTAGGACATTATCCATGAAAAAGTGTGGGAATACGGCTAAGGGAATGGAATTGGGAATATACGAATGAGTCTTGTTTTTCATGTCTTGTTGTTTTGGTTTCACTCACTGATGGTGCCTTGGAAAAAGGAGTTTAGTACCTATCGGGTCAAATCAAAATGTCATCATATTTTGCCATTTCTCTAAGTACTAATTGTCAATACTTTTCCCTTTAAATTTTAGCCCTGCCCCCTAAAAATGCCTCAGTTTGCATTAGGAATATATGTCCACAACGTAGGTTTAGGCCCGATGTACAACGAGGCGTGCTAAGCGTGTTTGATGTGCCAAGTATTTTATGTTACACTTTTTCAAACGGACTGTCAGTCACCGAAACTCAACTTGGTAAGCTGGGTTAGATGCGGATAAATATTTGTGAAGCTGTACTACTCAGATCTCAGACTGAGACGTTCGAACTCAGTTAATTATTATTCTTAGAGGGCTTCAATAAAACCAGTTTCGAGCCAATATTTATTGTGTATTGCTCCAATACTTATCCGTGCAACCATCAGTAGGTCGTGATTTTAGAGCTTTAGATGCTATATTCAATTTAAAAATAACAATTTGAAGCTTTTGGTCCTGCAAATGATTGTGGTCCTCCATGATATTTCGTGAATGTGAAGTACTATGAACGAAGAATAACCGGTAAAATAGACAATATATGATACCACTTTGGGCTTCATAGCAACATTTACAAAATAGTATCTCAATTTTTTGTCATGACGTTTCATTTTTGGACGCCGAATATCTATGAAATAATGCAATAAAACAAAGAGCGAGTTTCAGCCCAACTCGGTGGGTATTATTGTACCCCACGATAACATCTTAATACTAACATGTGCAATAAAATTAGTTTACTGTATAAGGGTTTGGTTCAAGAGTTCCATATCCGGCGCCACTTTTATTTTTCTGCTAATATAGCTACTACTATTATAGTGCACTTCATTGTAAATTATGTAAATTGCATCCAGTTGCAACGGCATAAAGGGTCACACATAGTGTAATTATGCGATCAGAATCTTATTGTAGCTAAAATCTCTTACCAAGCCCAGACGTATTGTCTCTTTTTTCGATGTTCCGAAGTAATAAAATGATGGTGGTTGCTAGTTATTCATATTATCCACATATAATATCGACCCAAATGAGTGTTTTACCAATTTATTTGAAATTTTTAATCCCCTTTCGCCTAAAAGCCTAAAGTTACTTTCGAGAAATAATGTGTCAAGTAGTTGAATTTCTTTCTTCGTTGCCTAGCGTGAACCATTTACGGCTTCCAGTCTTCCAAGGTAAATCCTCGATCCTTGGTTTCAGCTGTTGATTTATGATAGGCCCTTCGAAATTACGAGCTACGATGACAGCAATCCATTTTTCACGCCAATCTTCTTTCTCCCATTCCTACACTCTCTTATCCACCACTGTCTCTCCGTGTGCCCCTCAGTATCGTCACTGCGGTGCCGTCGAACACCACGCCCTCTTTCTGTCGCTCTTGCCTTCCGAGCATGGCCTCTAAGGGTGGATATTTGCTTCTCCCTCTTGTGCACACACTGTCTTTCTTTCACTCCTTTCCGGCGTTATTCGCCGCAATTTGCCGCTCTGAACCTCGTGGCCTCCGACCTCATCCCTCCCACAAGCAATCACACGTTCAATCGATCTCGGTAGTATCCCTTTCACTTCCAATCTCTCCTACTTTTCAACCTCCCACCGCCTTAATCTCTACGGCTATCCTTCTTCCAGAAGAATTTTTCATGCTTTCCTCGCAGCTCTATTCCTTTGGAATATATGATACGATTAGGCATTTTACTCTTGACTTAGTCCCTTCACCCTTACTTTCACCTCTTCTGTCTCGTTTCTTTGTATTTTCTTTAATTGACTCATTTTCCTTCCTCTCATGTCTTTCTGCGGCACTTTCATTTAATCTCTCTCCTTATTGCCCTGATTCACTTTTCATCGTCTTCTTCTTTCCATTTCCGATGTTTTCTTTCGTTTTATGTTTTCTTTCCTCGTACTTCTATATTTTATTCCACAGAAATGTTTTTCCTTCTTTTTACATCTACTTCCATATTCTCTGTAATCCATTTATTTTCTTCCTTACTCCTACGTACTGATGAATAAATGTTCTTTTTCATCTCCTCCCCATTTGCTTTGGACTGTTGCTTATATCTTTTTTATTATTTTACCGGATTAATCGTCATGTTTTAACTGTACTTCCGTATCTAGTACCGAAATAAATATTACTCAGCATATAACACGAATTAGTTGGAGTTCTATTTGAAGGTATTATTTTATTTCTAGTCTTTTGGTTAGTCAATGGTACTGGTTAACGGGAAAAAAAGGTTTGAGTCATGGCCTACTCAAATTATTTCTACATGCTTATACGAGTATGTATGTACGTATAAATCGTTTAAATGGACCATGATTAGATCGTACTTCTCACGTTAACCAAGCAGTAGTGTTTACATGTACTACCACCTAGCCACCTTAGTTCAAGCGAAGTTTCCAAGGGAGCCAACTTCGAAATATTTTAAGCAAATATTTATCCACCATGTAGGCGTTACATATTAACGTATGTAGCTGGCATTGAACGCCAACTACTAACTATATTTCACCCTGAAATGGATTCATTAGGTGACTTGTATGCATTCTTTTCAAAAAGCTGAAGCTAAAAAAAAGGCTGCTAAATACCTTTTACAGTCCTACAAAATGCAATATTTACGAAACTGTCCACATGCGTTTTTTTATTGGGTGAACTACTTGAATTAAATGCATTTTTTTATTTCTGTATAATAGATGTTCTATTCCCGTTTTACTTCAACTTATTTTTAACATACTATATAATATATAGATAATGTGTAGCCAGTTGAGGGGTGATATGAAATTATATGAAAAATTATTGTGTCTCTGCCTAAATATTGAAGAACTTCATCAAGAGAACCGAAGTTTTGGACGAGTAAAAAATGAACCAAGTGGAATACAATGACATGAATAATTAAATAACAGTGAGAAAAATTTACGTTTCACAATATTTATTACTAATGTTTATTCTTTCAAAGGATCTTACTTGTTATAAAAACAGCAATGGAAATCAGTGAAATATCTAATGGAACTAGTAGGCACTGGAACTAGTAGGTTGTTTAATAAATATTTGGAACTTTATTTAACATAATTATGGATTCATTTGCAGCTATGGTAATGAAAACATTAAGAATATGTCGGTAATATTTGAAAATAATTAAAATTCTTTTTCCCATGTTTGAACCTTCACCATGGTTATCAATATTTTAATTTTTGATTAAAAAAAATTAAATATGTAATATCTATTCCTATCTAGGTAAAGTAGTCAGTATATAAGTAAATAACAAAAAAATATCTCCCTTCAGGAAGAAAGCTAAGAAAATGACAGTTATTATTTGACTTATCAATATTTGACTTATCAATATGAAATAAGCGTCTTTTCGTATTTTGTGATTAAATGCTGATAAAAAACAACTCGCTCTGAGGAGTTAATGAATAAACTCTGAGAAAATTTACATGCTGAAAAATATTACAACTTTTTTTGGATTACAGTTAAATTTATTCAATTTCATTATTTCCATATATCTCTCTAAAGAATTAATTATTCGGTATTGCCGGTATATATACTGGTTAAATTACGGTCAATTTAATTGTTGTCTGCGTTAGTAAATGCGCAAAGTTCCTGAAAATCAAATTCGATATATTTCATGTATTTAGTTATATTCTTCGTTTGTGTGATTCGCAGCAGGTTAACGTCCAATTCTGCGTGGTGTATACTTTCCGGAGTGAGCAGGAAAATTGACTGTAGTATTCAAACGTAATTTTATATGATGGCTAAGACCATGAGAACGTTAGGAAAAATTGAGGCCCATGTTTTCATATGTGATAAATTGTTTTTCAAACTTCATTTTGTTAGCAGATCTTAACACATTTCCTTATATTTGTGTGATTTTTCTCCTTTGCTGCATGAGAAGTCGATATATTTTGTTCAAAGGAATAATTCGATCACTACGCCATTATACTTCATACCTAATATTTTGCAATAAAGTCAGACTCTCTGATAAAAATCATGCCTGACCACTGAGCTTCCGATACTAAGTTGAAGTTTATCTATATCGGTACATCTCTAAAGTTCAAAATGGGCCCATTTAAAAAAACTCCTGTATTCGCATGGGATACAATGGTATTCCACGTATTCACATTTGCAATTTTCCCTGATGTTGTTCATGAAAACTCCTTTATTCCTTCATTATCTTCAAGCGAGATCTTTTTCATGCATCTTGACTTTTTTGAAACCTGATATACTATAATTACTTTGATTGTGGTGAAGGAAAGTCGTGTGGGATACCCCAAATGACCACGCGTCCTCTAACGGTAAGAGTATTACGCGGACATGCTACGTTTTTCTACTATTTTTTTTAAGCTTCCTTTTTATGCTGTTTATAACATTTTCCATTTTATTACAATCATTATTTTGTTATACCTGAGAAGACGAGGATGAAGCACTTGAAAAAATGTTTTTATACCTTTGATGTATCTTGTTTTGAGATCAGGTCCTTGATTTTTTAATATCAACTTTTATCACGCCGTGAATTAGATTTAGTAAAGAATAGATATCGACTGCCAGCAGCAACCTTGAAAATTGGCATGATAAAACTCACCAGAAGGGAGTTTGAGTTCACTGAGTTCGAATCAGCTATTTTTTAGCGGACATAGATACCGAAAGAACTGTGACGGGGACCTCTGAAGGGACCCTCGGTCCCGTAGCGCCATCTGCATTCTATGCTTTCCTCTTCCTGACGTCTTTCCTTTCTATAGCACGCGCCACCAAGTTTCGTTACTATAGTCAGGAGGAAAGGAAAGAGGAATTAATCGAAAGGAGAGAAGAAAAGGAACGTGAGAATTTTGATGACGATAAAATAGTCATTAATTAACAAGATTTATAAACTGAGAAGCTAAAATTTCATGCAATGAGGGCGATAGTTTTTAGAGGGTTCCTTTTTAAAAAAAAATGTAAAACGCACCAGAAAAATGGTTTTCTAAGTGGCAATTCATCAAGTGGTCCAAAAAACAATTTCGGGTAGATCGACCATTTTATAAAAAATATACTTTTCGAATCCTTGTCTATTACCTAAATCGTGACCTGAGCGTTGATAGTATTGACATTTCAAAACCATATTTAATTTATTTTTATTTTTTCTGGCATTTATTTGGTGGTCATTTTTCAATCTCGTATTAGAGCATTTTCAGCATTTGCAAACATTGATGCTACCTTCTTTTTCTCAAATTACAGTAATCCTAGGACAATTAGACAAAATTGTTGCATTATGAACTTAAAGGGCTACAATTTTATATATCTAATGTGCTAAAACTACTCTTGCCCCTCTATGATTTTTACTACCAAGGTTTCCAATTGAAGTCCCTAAAATTTCCATTTTTAGGAATTTTTCGGTAGGAAGGTTGTTTGCTACACTTTTCAATTTTTTCAGAAAATACCCGTGTTCTCATATTCCAGTTAAAATTAATTTGATAGCAAGAACTTGTGTTGTTTTTTAATATAGTTGTAAAAATGTAATAGTTCAAAATGTTGATAATTTCAAGATCAAATATCTCTCTCAGGCAGTTGTTTAAAATTTAAATGAACATATTTAAATTGGTTTCTAAAGTATAAAGATTGAGTTTAAGACTCTTCTGGTTACAAAGACATTGCCATTTAAATAAAGCAAAATAGATAATTTTCGAAAAAAAGTACATTTAATATAATGCTTTTTAAATTAATTCTGTGACGAAAAAAGCTGCTTAATCTCATTTGAAGTGCTTAAAAGTAATTATATAGCAGTCTATAGAATAGAAAAAAGTCGTCGTATACGAAAAAGACACGGACGAGACGTTCGCCGTACCCGCGGTCCTAACAGTCGCGGAAGGTCATGTCCGTATCTACTTTAAATAATAAGATTGTGATGCAACTGTGTCAATCCAGATAGTGCCAAAATTATATCATAATGCATTCATAATAGAATTATAGATTCTGCTCAAAAAAAGGGCCCTAAGTATCCAGTCCTTTAATTTGCACAGCCTAGTAAGAAAATGCTAGAATACAGAGTTTTTATTATGATTTTTCTATATTCTTGTCTAATGCATGTTCTTTAGTCTTTATATTCATGTTAAAATTAATTTTTGATACATCAGCTAATCCGCCTTCTTACTCTTCCTTGTCGTAAGTATCTGCATAGAAAAGAAAATTTTCTAAAATTTCTATCCGAGGGATTTCATGTGCTCTGAGAGAATGTAGGTCAACACATATTTACAATCGTGATATCTGATTCATGATGGCGTGCCCACGTACCATCTTGCCTGAATGGAAGCATTTTCCAATCGTCCGTCTGTGGTCTACCTCTGTGAATTCTCTTTTGTAGTGTCGTGTTTCGGACGTAGGTTTGAATTGATAGTGCTGCTTGTATTCATGAGCGCTAACGCAGTGACCTAGTTAGCTTAGCTATCTGCAACCTACGCCGCAAATAATTGTGTCGTTCTCATTCAAGTAATGACTCAAACACGCTGGCTTAGGAATTATTTTTGTGTAAGCTATTTTGTGTGATAGCTGCATCAGCTGTCTCAGGCTCATCTTTCAAATGTTAATTCATGAGGTAGTCGTCATGCGGGGTAAACCTTTGGCCCGCCACGGTTTAACGTGAGATTTTAAATAAATAAACAATAAATTTCAGAGCTTTAGACCAAGAGAAAATTTGAATTTTTTACTTTCTCAACAGGCAAAATGGATCCGTATAACTACCCCAGGGTTCACAGTGAGACCCCCATTAAGTCATTATTACTCCTTGAAGTAATATAGAACTAGTGTAAAAGGTTTTCTTGATTTGATTGTAATCGTGATTGAAGAGGAATATGATTCTATAAAACATTGGAAATATATGGTTCTTTAGAATATACTTTGAAGGAAATATAGTTAAGGCAAAATGAAGGATGATTCCATACAACATAAAGTATACCTTTAAAGAATATTCTCCAATATAACATTTTTATAATTGAAGTTCATATTACCCATTATTTTATTCCTACACTCTTGTAATTATTTTCAATATTTAACCTTATTTAAGTTGAAACTCGTTCTTTTCTTTACTTACATTAAGGCTGTAAATATAATGCATATAAACTGATTAAGGATATGTTGTCTTCGATGTAATATGCTCCCGTGTAAGCTATATCTTCCTATATTTAATTATTTTTGTAGTCGTCTGTTATTTTCGACATGAGTATGGAAATCATCTAATGCCGGGTGGTCCCACCTCTGCCTGAATAAATATTTGGGTTAAACTATTTCCAGCTTTAATGTGAAAACTCTTTTATCAGTATGAATCTTTTGAATAAGCATTTCAATACAATCCTTGTAAATTCGCATAATATCAATGTCAGCAGTCATTAGCCCAAAAGTATATGTGCCGCAGCTCTTCAATTTTCTCTAAGATAACAGTTATGTTAATATATAATAATTGCAAGTAATACTTTAATTCGTGCATTTTATATTCCTACATAATTTGCTTCATGTATTCCGCACTCTTTCTTCTTCCATAGTAAGTAAAGTATTAAAAAATAAGTAAAATATATGTTAATAATACATCTGGGTTTCGAAAGGTCAGTCTCTATTTATTCTTCACCACTCCACATTCCTTTCTTACCGTTTTTTCCTTATTCCTCTCCCTTCTTCCTTCTTTTTTTTATTGTTATAAACTAAATGTTTACATTTAATAAGTGTCTAAACTTAAAAAACTTAAAGCCTATTTAGCCTTTCTACGTGCTTGCAGTATAACCGTGTACATTAAATAAGTGTATGCTAACATTAGAATAAAAGTTGTTGTTTCAGGCTTGATTTTGTGGAATAACATCATGAAAGAAAAACACTGGCAATTTTCCACAAGAATATAGTTTTACTCGACCGGTTTCGGTGTACAAAGCCATCATCAGGTTGATGATGGTGATGATGTTGATGATCACACCTGATGATGGTGTTGTACACCGAAACCGGTCGAGTAAAACTATATTCTTGTGGAAAATTGCCAGTCTTTTTCTTTCTTAACATTAGAAGACTACGAAATGACAGAGCATTATCTCCGAATGTCTTCGCTACGTAGGTAGTGCTGTAGAAGCCCTTAATCGGAACCATTTTCACTTTCTCTTGTTAACTAGCGATAGTTAAAGCAATTAAATGTAAATGCCTTCGACTATCTGGTATCACGTTATCGTAAGCTGTTAAATAGTCACTTCTGTATCTGTTCTGATATCGATAAAGAGAGATTATAAGCTATTAAATGGACCGCCCGGCTGAAAAACCGTAACGTTTTTGTACATATATTTTAGACGTTTTATTTGCGATTTCTGTTGCGTCGCAGAACCGTTAATACGGGTATTAACAAAGTCTATCTTTCCCATTCAGTCTAGTTGCATAAAATATTGGCCTCAAACATACGAATAATGAATGTATCATGCATAATGCTCAGTTCGTGTTTCAAAAATTATGTTGTCCGCAATAATACCATGGAAGAGCTTCCGAACTCATACTGAACAATATGGTAAACTTCCGCAATTTACTGGTAATTGTGGTTTCTTCATTCCATTAGCATCGCCGACCTAGTAATATTTTCCGTGATTTTCAATGGCTAAGATAAGCTGTATGGTCTACAAAGTATCCATGAATTACTATTTATTGATCATTACAAGAATGTAATGGCAAAAGAAGAGACGAAAATCCACGTTTGAATATATTTTATCGCTCAAATATTCGTCAACCTCCAGTTTCTATCTGGTTCTTTCATTTATTTCTGTCAGCTCTTCCGATCTTTCATTTCTTTCTCAGCGGTGAAAGTTGTAAATGAGGGTGAGAGACCTCGACTTTTCATTTTCTGATTCAATGAAAATTTATAGCGCTTACATTTACGGGGTCATATCTCTTGAATGATATTTTTTCGGTAGGCTTTTGCGTTCAACTCTGGAGAAATTCATCTAAGTGACATCTTATACAAGATTGCGCTTTCATCTAAAATCTCTGGGGCCTAAAATATAATGCCTCGACAATTTCTCTCAAAGGAAGTTGTACGCAATCTACCTTATGGGCTAGATGTGAAACAGCCTTTTCTGTATATACATCGGGAAAAACATACTTCACTTGTCCGCGTATCAAGACCGATCCTACCAATTTGTTGAATAGGAAATATTACTACAGAGTTGTTTTTTTTTATTTTTGACTTCCCGTGAAAAATTTGTTATTTCACAGACTAACTAGCTTAAGAACTTGTTAAAAACTGTTCGGTCAGTTACCGACTCTGAATGCAAACTCGGTGTACACTCCAGTTTTTATGATTAATTTAAATTATGATTTTAAGATTAACAATATTAATAGAGTCATCTTCTTAAGCCAAGGTAGCGAATTTTAAGTTTTTTTTATATTTTCAATTTTTTTTAATTTCTCATAAAAAATCATAGAAAATTAAATTAATGAACTAAAAAAACCCTTAATTTTTATAAACTTAATGTGTCTGCATATCTATTTGACTTGAGTCAGAAGATTACTTATTCTTATGCGATACATTCGACTTCAGGTTTATAAAACATCTGCCGATCTCGTCCCATTTTCTTTTCATCTTTCTATTTCTTTGTTTCTATTTATTCTCAGGCCCTCATATTTTTAACCCAAGGAAAGTATTCTGATTTTTATTCCACGCATAAAATCGTTCATAATATTTCATCCCTGGGAACACCTTGTGCATATTTAAAAATCCTAATCTTACATAAAACCTCTCGTCCTTGAGGCAGCAGCTGACAGCAAAGGATACTGGAGGGCCCTTAAGTCCCTCCGTGCCCTTTTAACGGTAGATGATTTGTATCACGGCCAATCATGAAAGCCGCTCGGCTGCTCTACATCGAGCGGTCTTTTATACTTCCGCAGAAGACTCGATATCCATGAAAGTTTCTCTAGCCTGTATGCATCCATAATGCACCTCCCTTCGACTTGGTGAAAACACAGAGACGACACAGCAATTTGATGAGGGCCTTTTGAAGTATACGCGTTGGGAAAATTACCTTCCTATCTAATAAGACACTGCGCATGTGTAGTCATTACTAAGTTCATATTGCTTTGAAATGCTGAACGAAAAGTAAGACAACTTTGTTAAAAGAAGACCAAATGCAGCATAAACATCTTTGACCACGAACGACAAAGAAGTAGTTAATAGAAGAAGAGATTGTAATATTTTAATTAATACGCCTCAAAATTTAATACTTATTCATTAATAAAAATAATTCATTGCCTTGATTGTCAATATGTAAATTGTCAAACTTTTTAAAGAAAAAGGAAGGTGGACGTAACATTTGCTTAGCATATGTCTTTGTTTAGCATATCCAGCTATATTGTCTAGTAGTACCTTAGGTTGTAATATTGCCGATTTTAAATCAAGTCTACTGTTCAAAGTATTCTGTATCCATTTGACTGGTCAGAGTGGACATTTTTCATGTATGCGTCGTATAATCTCTGTTGAATTTATTGTGAGAACTGTTTGTCATCCACCAACTTTACTGCCTCCACCTGTTGTAACCGAAAAATATATAAAAACTTTTCCGGATGCAAACTTCCTCTGCAATAATTCCACGGCATTGAATAATAATAGTGGACATATTCATAGAAATCAGGATTATATTATTTTAAACCAGAATTTTTCCACGAGTAATCTGCTTCATTTGATCAAATTCCGAGCGTACACCAATAACACCGATTTGAAATTTCTCTGGGGCAATATATTTATGATATCAGCTCCAAAAAATAACAGAGGCTAACAGGTTTATCTTTAGCTGCTAATGTTCTAACTTCTACTTACTTTATTTTGCTATAGAAAGCATGCAGATTTCATGCCATATATTAGCGCGAAAGGAAATCATCTGACATGACTCAGTGTGAAATTATAAGTGTCCAATACTCTGGAAATATATTAACCAGATGCTATGAAAACAGCCGTGTCCAAATTGCAATCGAGAGAAAAGGAATAATTTAATGCTTGGGGTTATTGGAAGCATTCGTGCGTATTAATGCCATTACCTACGATAGGCTTTTTATCAGCGCTTCAGGGTTCATTTTAGTATTTCCCTCATATGTGCGAACAAGTCTCTCTATTAATTGCAATTGTAACTAAAAATGTCCCTTATTCGTCATCTCACCTTCATAATTTTATGAGACCCATAAAACCAATAACATATGGCTATGCTTTACTAAGCGTTGATACCTTACGGTCCTTTAAGTTTTATTGTTGAAAGGTAAGGCGATAGGTGAACAAAAATACTAGATATGTTGTACACTGTTACAATATTCGTTCTTTCCAGTAGGGATAGTGAAATATCATGGAATATCTGCTCTTTTTCGCCTAGGTATTGGTGGACGTTATTGGCCCAAAATTTGTCGCATAGCATTGTTCTCCTTGCAAACAAAAGTACGTAATTCTTCCTTTGTTTTTTGAATGAAAAAACAGTATTGATGCCTACTAGGATACGTGTTTCAATAATATTAGGGAACGTATTATCATATGGATTTAAAATTGTTTTCATTCATGTAAGCCTATATGTTTCTATTTTCTTATAGCAAAACCTTAATTTAGCTACATTCCACGACCAACAATGGTTATGTAAAAGACCATGAATCCACTTTGTGGGCCTCGGGGCCATTGGCGTCATTGCATATTTGAAATTTTGAAATGAGTGGTGCATCAATTTATTCGTTATAAGGTGAAAAAAGGGCTCCATTTAGGGCCAAGTAGTGCTCCGCTTTCTTGTTAACTCTCAATTTTATTGAACTAATGCACACACCTCCAGCTGTGTCCGGACTCCTAGCTCAACAACTTTCTTAACCACCTTGGTGCCCTGGGAATTTTCAAATGTATCCTTTGTTCATCCCTGTACTATCGTGTACCCCGTTGCAGATTTACCAGATTATCCGTTCATTTGCAATGAGATAGCATTGAAAGTACCAGTTTGGGGCTAATCAAGGCTTCACCTTTACAGCTAAGCTGTTGGAATTACTTAGAGCTTCAAGAGCTACATGCGTGCATCTCCCACAGTTCGGAAAGTCATAGGTAAGCATTTGACTTTGTTGGAAGGGCAAAATTTGATGTCTTTAATAGCCCTTATTTAATTGCTATTATCTACATATGTGAAAACAAATAAAATAGCTTCATGGGTGTTTTCGTTGTATCATGTCTTCAAATATATGTATTAGTTGCATATTGTATATCAAATTGAGCCTTGTAAACAACGAACATTGTTGTCGGTTACATTTAGTTTCCCCCATTCACTAATATTTCTTGCTCTAATCAGAAACAGTATCATGCTCCTTGCGTTTGATTGGTGCAAATAAAGCACCCGGAAGATTATCAGAAAGGCCAACTCTTATATCCTATTATTTTGGAATATGAATCCCCGCGGAGAATCTTTTACGCAACTGCGTCGTTATGGAAGAAAAACCCGTTGTTTTTAGACAGGCTTTTTTCTCTTTATCTTCTTATTCTTTGTGTTTCTCCGGTACAATGCAACAATATTCACAAACTATATTCGCTCTCTTTTTATGTAACTCTTTTTACCGCCATAAAATTTCCACCGTTACTCTCCCCACCAACTTCCGCACCACTTTGTCGTATCACGGGACAACCTTCCACCTCTCTGTCCCATCATGGGCGATTTCGCTCCATATGGTCCTGGAAACTTTTTTCCCCAAATATTTTGCAGTTATCTTTTTACGCTAAATTTTTCAAACCCGGGGCAGTTGAAAAAAGCCTGACATGTATGGTGACTTTTGCCATGAATAGAAGAACTTTATTGGAAAACGAATGCTTCCACCGGCGCTGACTTGGTTCTTGCTATACTATACTTGCTTCTGTTTCCGCAGCTCGTTCAAACGAGTTGAAAACTGTATCAAGAATAATATGGTCAAATTGAACATGAGACGAATCTATCGAGGATGGTACTGACTTCTCACCCTTAGGGACATGATTTAAATGCGTAATGTGGTGGGGGAATCTTGATCACTACTTGAGACCCATGAGGAAAGCACTTCAATATTAGTACTCCGTATATGGTATTGAACCGTGGCTTTCTTGGCGTCTTTAGTTGAGGGAAGGCTAATGAGGACGCCAGATTTCTGTCCACCCTTACTCAATTCCCCAATAATTCTTCCATTACCAACCTACTCACCCCTGGCGCAAATGGCGTTCAAATGCTCTACTAAAATTAGTGTTTAGCCACCCTCCCATCTAACATTTGGTCATCTAAAAACCAATAAATGTAGCTTGCTTGCTCGGCTTTCCCTGGAATACAAGAAGTTTGAAAACCAGCACCGGGAATATTATCAAAGAACACTTATTTTTATTGTATTGGTCATAATGTTTTTAAAAAGGTCAAAAAATGCCTCGGGAACGCAGGTTCATGCTCAGTCATGCAGCATGCAGTTCAGTAACTTTGGCGGGGTAATCCACCCGTTTGGCTGATTAATTCTTTCTCCTTCGTCGAGTGGCAGATAGCAAGCACGTTCAAATAAAGTAATATTACGATGTTATTGGAAGGTCAAAATAAAATTGTTAGCTATTGAAACATTCCATAGCTTTTTTATTAGCCATACATTAGCTTATTTCCTTTTCTTGCTATTTCTCGAGTTAAAGTTTTTTATTCATTAGGCATAACTTTTAAAAATGGTCCATACCTAGTTTCTGTAAATCAAAATAATCTGGAATAAATGAGTTGGACTTGCTGACTGCGACTTTCAGATGTCAGTAAAAAATAATCATTTACACATTACCTCCTTTGAGTGCCGTAATTAATTAAACCTCTCTTTAACTACCTTTTTTTAATTTTCACCGCAATAGTAATTGTACTATTTGTGCGTAAATACCGTTTTGTAATATTTGTTATTATAAACAGAAGACCTAAATAATTGTTTTAGCATATTTAAGTCTACAGCATTAAGTGTCCATGAATTCGTTTTCAAGGTTATGATATGCAATGCCGTTATTTTAAAGTAATCATCGTTGAAAACATTAAAAATGTAAAATTAACATGCACGGAGAAAGATAGAGAAAATAAGAACATATACTGAGGAATAATTTATGTACACTCATCGAGTTCTGTGACTTAATCTCCATTTGATCTAAAAACTGGTGCATAGCAAATTAAGTCTTGAAATTATAGATCAATTTCGATGATGAATTTGCGTGATGTGGAAATATTGAATTATGTGTGGTCATTTTAAGAAATAATTTGGACGAGGACAACCTAAATGCTGGGTAAATTGTATGTATACTTATCTTAGTCCATTGTCACACATAATTGGAAAATGCTAGTTCAGTTTTAAGAGTGTACGTGGTAGTCAATATGAATAACTATGGGATTCATGTGGTAATTTCTGGCATGCATACATTTTGATTCCTACTTATATCATTCTTAAAACGTTAGCCTTCCAAATTTAATCTATTTTATATTTTTGCGAGAATTCTTCCACATTCATTATCATTTCTTAATAGTTTGAGAGGACTTCACCTATTAGAGATTTATAACAAATGGTATGTATATTACCTTTTTAAACGCAAGTCACGTGAATAATTTCAACTTGATGATATGAAACTACTTTCACCCACTTTTACTTACTAATAATTGGTTATATAACGGCGGATTAAGAAAATTCACAGCCCCAGTTTAATGACACTATATTCATAATTGGTCCAACCAACTTATTAATATTATTCACCAACATAAATACTTCCTTTATAAACGCAAGTCACGTGAATAATTTCAACTTGATGATATGAAACTACTTTCACCCACTTTTACTTACTAATAATTGGTTACATAACGGCGGATTAAGAAAATTCACAGCCCCAGTTTAATGACACTATATTCATAATTGGTCCAACCAACTTATTAATATTATTCACCAACATTAATACTTCCTTTTTAAACGCAAGTCACGTGAATAATTTCAACATGATGATATGAAACTACTTTCACACACTTTTACTTTCTAATAATTGGTTATATAACGGCGGGTTAAGAAAACTCACAGCCCCAGGTTAATGACACTATATTCATAATTGGTCCAACCAACTTATTAATATTATTCACCAAAATAAATACTTGCTCTGCTCATCTTCGCGTGTGAAATCCATGTTTTAGAATATTCAAAGAATAATAAAAATTAGTCTATCACATATAAATCAGCATTTCAATGTCAGTCTGGGTGACACTGCTGGAAAATTACACCAGCAGTTTTGCGAGTTATCCTTCTATTTATGCAACACCTTGTACAACACGGAGAACAGTTAGACTAGTTAGCCTAAATCTAAGGATGTTTACCATCATGGTTGAATTGGGTGCCAGCAATCAGCGTTCTAGTTTTTTGCAATTATTGCGAAAAGGAAATCAAATTCCATCGCATATTGCACATAACACAATACATACCACGCTGTTACAGTATAAACGTTTTCTCGATCACGTTTGTCTTGTGTGAAAATTTGTCTTCCTTGAAAATTCTTGATTGGAGTTGAGCATGTGCCTGGAGAGGAGGTGAGAGATGTTTTCTTCAATTTTATATCTGCGGATTTACTTTAACATTCAATTTTCATGTTATTATTATTATTATTTTGTGTTGAAGGCATCTCTGTTCATAAGATGTTTCACTAATCGTGAAAATGCACTGCTTATTAAAATCATACGTAATTCAGCTCCTCCTGACAAATAAAAAAAGATTAAAGGAGAGTCACAAGGTTAACATTTTCCAAAAAGCAAAGAAATTATTGGAAAAATTCAGCTGTAGAGCATTTGGTAACCGTAAATGTATAGAATGATTTCGTATTTTTAATCTACAAGAGCCTGTGCCAGTTTCAGGGATAAATGTGCAATTGAAAAAGAATAGGATAAAAGAGATGTGCACCAAACTTTATCCTTCCCTTCAACGCTTCTTCTCTGCTCGTAGAGATCATTTCTTGGGTCACTCCAGCCATCGCGGTAGTTTGATTGAAATTTCCCCTTAAGTCGGATTGAGAGAAAGAGTATTTGTGATTCCTGTGTTGGGAGAAAAAATTCGCCCCGGAAAATCGTCACTTCGTTGAGGAGAAAGCAAGAAGAATGCAGGACTTGAAAGTCAGATGAAGGAATTCGTATGCTTGTGACGTGGTATAAAACAGTAGATGAAAACGAAGAAATGGGAAAATTGGCGCACGGAGAATTGAAAGGTGATGTTGATAAGGGTCTGTGATTGGGAGAGAAACCAGGAAGGTGGATGAATTAGAGAAGGGATTAGAATGAGTGGGATTCCCCAAGGGTGTCAGCGATTGCCATGCATAGGGTGAAACAACTAACAATAAGCAAGTGAGTCTTTCTTGGAATGTGGATGGAGAGAAAAGATCATGGTAACGCGTTATTTTTTTCGAAATTTTAGTTACTTGAGAAACGCTTATTTTGAACATATTTAACTCTGAACTTTCAAGAAGCTTCTTGGTACAATATTTTACTCTCAGAATAATTATTAGTGACAAGCCATAGCCACAGGATAAGAGTATGTTAACGACAACTTTTTACATTAACACGCATATTGACCGAGCAATTTATCGTTTTTATAAATGCAAAATTCAGAATAGTATATATATAAGTCCAGTAACACTATACAGTCATCATGTAGAGACTCCTCGAACACTGTATGCAGAATGACTAATTTCAAAATAAGGCAAAAGAGAAAAATATATTGCCTAATATTTCTAATTGATAATGTAGTTCATAAGAATGCCCACGAAATGGACGTTATCATGAAGAATATATTTTGAATTCTGAAAGCGATTAATTTATTTCAAAAATGCATATAAAGAGAAGCCTATCAATTAGGTGTTCCTTAAGTAGTGGGAAAGTATTTGAACCATTTAGTTGAAGTGGATGAAAGGCAAACATTAGGTTTAAAACATTGAAAGATACAAACTTTTTACGCTACAACAAAAAGTATTGGTTTTTCTAATAAAATGACGGATCCCTTAATCTCCAATGTTTAGAAGGAGGTGAAATGACACAATGGAAATATTAATTTTCACTTTAACACTTTACAGGAAAAATTATACATGCATCATACACGTGTAAAATAAGTCTCTAGTATTGCAAAGTAAATACTCTAAATATCTATTCAAAATACTTAATAGTTTTTGCACAAATTAGTTAATTTATCCCGTTTTGGTAAAAAAAACATTTTTAGCAATGTCTTTCCTCAATATTAGGGTGGCCCAACGTCAAGTTACACATATGAACATTGAAGTTCAAGGTTTAAACCAGTAATTAATAAAACGGAATGAACAAGTAAGATAAAACTGTTAATTCATGACTTAAAATCTTGTTTTACGTTATAAACTAATAGAATACAGCTTCAGCAATTTATTTACTAAAACGCCGATAATTGCTGGTGATAGCTGGGATTTATAGGAATATTAAAGAATAACAAAGTCTGTATGATCAAGGTAGGTTATGTTTTTAAAATTTGCTTTTGAAAGTACTACTTAAGATGCAAAGGGTATCAAGTTGCGTGAAAACAAATTCCAGTTCTCTTGCTTTGTAGGTACGCTGTAATTTTAGTGGACATCGGTGGACTGCCCATGATATGCTTTCCTCCCGAATAAGCTCATGCAGCAGGAACACTCCAATTTAGATAGATAACCGTCCTCAGGAGAGATATTGACGGGGGTCGGGTGTAATGAGCCTGAGACAATTATTCCACCCTCTCCGTCAGTTACTGTCGGAGCTGCTGTCTCCGTGCGAGGTCTCCTACTACTCCACTCTCTCCTCTATGCATGGGGAACGCTTTCCAGGAAACCATTTCTCACCTTTTACACCCCTATGCTGCTTTGCCCTGTCTCTGGACGCGCCCTTTTTGTGGTTGAAGTCCCCCTATTAGAGCCTTTCCCCTCTGGAATGCTAATGATGGGGAATGCAAAGGGACTAGAGACTGCCGGAAGGTATGGGAATAGGAGCGAGTGTGGATGGTTTCCAAATAGAGGACGTAAATGAAGTTCCAGGGGCGATAGACGAGCTCTCATTTAGCATGAAAGAGCCAGTGAACGCATTTTAGAGCAAGGGAATAAAAAGAGACAGGAAGAGGGTGGGATGGTTAGATAGCATGTGAAAAACCTATAATAGTGACGGACAAAATTTGCTCGGAAGAAGCTTTGTGCTGTAGGATGTTTACGATATTTTTATATTTTTCAAACTTTTACTCAAACCAATAAAATGTTTATTGCACACACGAACAAAACAAACCAATATACACAATAAATCATCAATATCAAATAAACCAATATATACAATAAATCCACCACAACAAAATCACCTGATAACGTTGATAATTTATCAAAACCCGGATCTTGTGTGTGTTAAAAGTTTTAGTGGTTCGTGTAAAAGTTTAAAAAATAAAAACTATAATTTACACTTTTATTGAATTAATACGTATTTAGTGTAAGGGAATTGGTCAAGAAACCAATCAGGTATTTGGAAAAATAGAACATTATTAATACTGAATAAGTTCCTTAAATAGTTGAACAAGACAGGGCATATCATCTAGCTATAGGAATGCAGTAGAAAGTATATTTAACGAGTATGGTAAACTCGAAATTGTGTTAGATATTCAGTACTAATAGCATATTTAGCAAATTTTATTTTTCAACGCAAAATTTATAATCCAATTACAGTTCTTGCTGCTGGCAAATTTCTTGAAAATGAGGAAGGCAGTGGAGTGAAGTTTTTGAGAACTCTAGAAAATGTTCATTAATTTCTCACACCCATTGTGGTGTAAATATGTAATATAAATAAATAAGTTTACGTCGTCCTTCGCGTATTAGAGTTTTTTTCATCTTGAAGCGTTAATAGATATAGTACCTGCGTGAGTTTTGAAAAACAATGAAATCATTCAATGCGCATGAATATTTTTAATGTTCGTAAATAGGGTGGAAATTTGCTGACAGGCCTTGAGGAGGTCAAGGTCGGCTCTGTTATTTTATGGTTCCCTCAGTGACGTATATTTCAACGGGAAGAAAGTTGGTGGTGATTAGTTGTTTGGTGCTGGAAAAGTGAGCGGTAAGGGAGGTAGTGTCTTTTGCGTGAAATTAAGTAATGGAGTCAAGATACGGAAAATTTTCTAACCAGTGATGGGCAGGGTGGTTTTGAAAAAAAACAGAGCCTGTAAGAATTTAAGGACGTTCCTGGTTGCTTTATCTCTTCAGTTATATTTCTCAAATATCTGACCTTTTTCTCTTTAAGCCCTCACAACACGTACTTCTCTCGCACACCGTTTCCTTCCGCTTCACACTGTTTCAGGTCTTCCACAGTGGCCAACGTTTCGATAGGAGACTTTCCCATCGTCATCAGGGCTAATCAATAATTTCAAGTTTTAAGCAGTGGTCGGTTTATATCCTCCTCCCATCAGGTCTTCTTGGTTGTGAGTTGTGGATTTTGTACGTCTTTTTTCCGCCAATTCAAGGTTTGGGTTCCAGGTTTTACGAAGCTGCTATCCTTGGCCCCTATTAAAATTTTTTGAGGCCTGGTGAAATTCAATGGTCTCTTTGGACGCCCGCTTCCAATACCCCTTTGAGCGGCTGAGCAATTTAGTATCGTCCCATCTAATGCCATGCTGGAGAAAAATTGAATGTTTGGAAACCACCGAATTCTCAACCGTTGACTCAACCGATAATTCCTTTGGTTTTCTTTTAATGTCATTCCAAAGTTCTCTCAGTTTCGCCACTGTAGACATCTCCACATTCATGTGGCATTTAGTAAACGCCAGACACCTTCGGATTGATGGGATCCTAGGCGCTAACGAGTTATCTCCTTCCCTTGCTGGGAGGTAGATGGATGGTCTGGATGTTTTGTCTCTTGAGCTTCCTGGATAGCGTCGAGACATATGGCATGCAAGCCTTTGCAGCTGGCTGTACGAGCCCTAAACAAATGAGCATCAGCCATTTGCCGGGAATGTATCATATCCTTCACGTACTTTCCTCCTTGCATGTCTTAGGATCCCCTTTTTTCCCTTATCAATTCTCGTGAATATGTTCAACACTAGATGGCATGCGAATGCAATGTCGCCCTGGGATTCTTTTTTCACGAATAATGCTTTCATACATAGTTTGCGGTATCCATCGTCCTTCCAATCTGCATCAAGTTTCGCTTCCGTTTTTTCTTATGTTGCTCCTTAATCGTCAGCTGTGAGGGAGAAATATTTTTTGTTTTAATAATTCTCCATCTATTGTAAACTCACCATTAGTTAAATATCAAACGTTTGAAAAATAAACCATTGCAAAATGGACTGCGTCACTTTATCTTGCTAGAAGGACGTTGAGTAATATTGTGATCTAACCTAAGACGCATCGTTAACACACAGTTTACCTCTGTCTTCTCCCCGCTCCTTTCCCCTACTCAAATAACCCCTGCCTCACCTCTGCGGCGGCTCACAGGTAGTATGTATGTATGTATATATATATACACAAAACTAAAATTTCGCCAATAGGCCACAACAATGAAAACACTTGACAGGGGGTGGGGAAAGAAAGGTAAAAAGAGAGAGGACTTACAGGGACGTTTCGGGCATGTAGGCCCTTCTTCAGCTATAGACTTTTTATATAGCTGAAGAAGGGCCTACATGCCCGAAACGTTCCTGTAAGTCTTCTCTCTTTTTAACATTCTTTCCCCACCCCCTGTCAAGTGTTTTCATTATATATATATATATATATATATATATATATATATATATATATATATATATATATATATATATATATATATATATATATATATATATATATATATATATATATATATATATATATTTACATACATTCCTTAAAGACAAAGGTCCCAAGGAAGGTCTCACTAGCAACGATATTTCTCTACTTTCTCCCGCTCATCCCCGCACTCCCCATTTCTATATCCTTCCCAAGATACACAAGCCCAACAACCCTGGCCGGCCAATAGTTTCCTCTTGCCACTCCCCTACTGAACGCATCTCCGCTTTCGTCGACCATTACCTTCAGCCTTTAGTCCATTCCCTGCCTTCCTACATCAAAGATACCTACCATTTCCTGGATCACCTCCTCTCCACCCCCCTCCCTACTGATTCCGACATCATCATGGCCACCATTGATGTTACCTCCCTCTATACCTCCATCCCCCACGCCGAAGGCTTATCCGCCGTTAAGCATTTTCTTGATACTCGCCCTACTCCTCATAACCCTAGCTCCGATTTCCTTATTGACCTGTCCCACTTCATCTTGACTCATAACTCCTTCTCCTTTAATGACCGCTTCTACCTTCAAACCAAAGGCTGCGCCATGGGCAATAGATTCAGCCCTTCCTATGCCAACCTTTTCCTCGGACGTGTCGAAGACTCCTTCCTATCCTCACAACCCCTGAAACCCTTACTCTGGCTCCGATACATCGATGACATTTTCCTTCTCTGGCCCTATGACGTCGATTCTTTTAATTCATTTATTTCCGCTCTCAACGATTTCTCTTCTGTCTCCTTCACCTCTCATTTCTCTTCTTCCCATGTTGCCTTCCTGGATGTAGACATCACTCTCTCCAACCACCATTTCAACACCTCAGTCCACATCAAACCCACCAATAAGCAGCAATATCTTCATTATAACAGCTGCCATCCCTCCCATACCAAAAGATCCCTCCCCTACTCTCTTTCCACACGAGGCTTTTGTATATGTAATAACCCTGATTCCCTCGATAAATTCCTTACCTCTCTACACCAATCCCTTCTCCGACGAGGATATCTTGAGACTCTTCTCAATAAACGAATTCTCAAAAAACCCTTTCCTCCTAAGCCAACCCAAAATAAGGAGAATTACAACCTCTCCCTCTGTACCACCTACCTACTTCCCAGGCGTCCATGCCCTCAAAAAATCATTAAAAACCTTTTCCCACTCCTCTCTGATACTCTCACCACCAAAAACACATTCCCCAAATGTCCATCTCTCACCTTTTTTTTTTGATGAAATTTGGAACACATGTTTGTTACTGGTAGAGAACAAAAACTGTTGGGTTCAATTAACCTAAACCCTATTTTTTCCAGGGTTAAGGGTGTGATCCTTACTAATATGTATAAAAATGTAATGGTCTCTGTCTGTCTGTTGCTCCATCACGCAAATACTACTGGACCGATTGAGCTGAAATTTGGCATGCAGATAGAAAACATATCTGGTTGTAACATATGCTATATCAAAAAGCCCTCAGGGCCCCCAAAGGCCCCCTGAAGGTCCCCCTGGTGGTCAATGGCAAGCTTTGCGTTCGGTGCAGTGGTTTCATCTTTTGCTTTTTAAAAGTACTTCCACTCAAGGTATAGGGCTGGGATTATTTTTATCGGATGGCTGAATAAATGAAGTTTTTAATTCTTTCAATCGATTTTCTTATACGCTCCAAATTTGCCTAAAATTCAGGTTTTTAGCTGAAATATCTAACATTTTTCTCTGAAATCAACAATAGCATATTTCCTTGACAACCAGAGATTTGTTTTTCAAAAGATATTCACGCTTCTAGCATTTAAATATCACGTCTTCTTGCAGGTCCATGATAGCACGTAAAAATAAAATCTGTATCAGAAGGGCCCAGAGTCCTAAGAGCCCCATGATAGATTGCTTCAAGGGGTAATCGATAAATTCAATCCATATTTACAACAAGCATACTCTTCAATTTTATTCTCAAAGTAGCTTTCATAGGGGCACTGCATATATATGAGAGAACACTTACGTAGTAAACGTTACACATAAAGTAATTCATAGAATACACAATTAATTGTGCAAGAATATTTACGTACAGCGAATATCAATTGTAATAATGCTTCTGTTGCTACAACAAACACGGCGTTGTTTATTATCGTTTAATTCTCAGATGTATTACACGTAGTGAAACCGTCTGCTTCTCATTCCGATTGCGAACTGTTTTTTAGACCAATTCCTACATCATTAACGTCACGAGTTATTTATATGTTTAAAAGTGTTAAAGTGCAGTTAACTTAGGTATATTCACTCAATCATCGCGTTGCCTATTCTAGACTCTCACTTGCCGCTGTGTTTCCGTTCCTTGGACTTAAAAATATATCCATCAACATGCCTAATATAAAAAAGAGTAACCTTTCGAAAAGATCTTCTAAAGCAAAATGAATGTCTTAATTGCGGGAAAATGAGCCCTTGAAAGAAAATCGACAAAGGTTAGACTTGGATGGTCAAAGACATGCCCACCAGCGATCTCATGATAATCTCCCCGTGGTGTTTCTCGGGTTACGCTAAGGTCCGCACAAATTTCATCCTTACCCCAAATACGGACGGGTAACGAGCTCTAAGTCTGGTTCAAATACGGACCCATCTGTTTCGAACCTTCAATCTGTTTTAAGATGGCGTGAATTATAATTACGTCACTACATGCTTCTTACTCGAAAGAAGAACGGAAATTCTGCACAATTACCGACATCCGTGCATGAAAATCGACAAGTGCGCTTTGAATCACCATCTATTTTTCATTTAGCAACCGAAACCAATGATTATGGCTATGCCGAAGACGCAGTCCGGGTGATGGAGGATTCATTGGTCAAATAAACATGGCTTGGTCATGGTCAAATAAACTCCTCTTGACGTTGTCAACCGATGGATTGTACTCTTCTGTCCAATCTGGATCAAGATAATCAACGCACATATCAACGTTGAATAGTGAAACTGAATTAAGTCATGGAATGCAAATATATGTATATACACAAGGGAAGCGATCAAAATGTTAATCACTCAAAAGACGGCTCAAGAGAACCGGAGGGACGAGGTGACCATCTATCAACCTTTGCTATTTAAGTAGTAATGAGTCTGCAAGGCCGATTTTTGGGTTTTCCGTGCATGAAAGTGAACCAAAAGTCACTCATCTCTCCGTGCACCTGGAAAACTGTCAGTGTGTCTACTACAACGAACACAACATACAAGATAGGTTACGAACTCCTCAAATGGTCACGCATACTGTTTTTCATCGGGCTTCGTGGTTTTATTATAAAAAATAAGTTTAATGTTTTTCACACCCGTTGAATTTCAACGGGTATCTTCCGCTCGTTAGCTCTAAAACCCCACCCAACCCCTGCCATCGCGCGAGATGCAAAACGTGCCCTATCCTTATTACCGACCCCCTCCCCGCTAAATTCCTCTCCCACCCACTTCCCTCCGTCCCCTCTCGGTCATGCACTTCCCACAACATTGTGTACATCCTCTTTTGCAACCTCTGCGATTCCTATTACATTGGTCTCACCACTAACTAAGTGTTAGAATGACCGGCCACCGAGCCAGTTGCAAGCCGTCCTCGCCCAATGCCTCCTTCCCCGTCCCGATCCATGCTTCCTCCCACAATCTCATTTTTGATAACTGCTTCCGTGTAGGCGTATTGGCTTCCCTCCCTCCCTCTGCCTCTCCCCTTCAATTGCGTACGCTAGAAATGGCCTGCATCTGGCTTTATTCCGCTCATAATCCGCCCGGATTAAATCGGGCTCACTGACCCCTCCCGCACCTTCTCCTCTTCTCCCCTTTCTCCTCCTTTTTTCCCCTCCCGCCCCTCCCCTTTCCTCCCTCCCACATCCCTTCCTCCTCCTCCGACCCTCTCCCGCCTCTTCCCCTCTTCTCTCCCCCCTCTCCCCGCTCTCCTCTTCTGACCCCCTCCCGCCCCCCCCTCTTCTCCCCTTTCTTACCCCTTTCTCCTCCCTCTCCTCCTACCTCACTCTACCCCTTGTCCCCTGCCTTCCCATCATTCTGTATCCTTCTATCTGTGAGAAAGGCAGCTTTTCGGCTGCTGAAATATCAGAACGTATAGTGTGAGTGTTCTTTTTTTTGTGTTTCTATATTTAATTCCGCCCCACGTGTGGCAAAGTTTATTTATATATATATATATATATATATATATATATATATATATATATATATATATATATATATATATATATATATATATATATACAGTTTCGTAAGAAATGATGCGCGTAGCACAATATAATAATAAAACAGTGTCACTAGCTGTGACGCACGTAATAAAGTAAAACACTTAGAAAGAACACTCGCACGAGATCAATTTTTTCCGGAGCTTTCGAAGCCAAAAGCTTCTTTCTCAACGAGGAGATGTCGACTGGCTGGGTCAGAATGCCGCAGGAACAAGGGATATTGTTGGACGAGCGAACGGGAGGGGGAGAAGGGGTGACGGGGGAGGGGGTTAGCAGGATACATTCAGTCCAGGGGCGCTGCAAGTGTTTAGGCGCCAAATGCACGCTAATTCAAGCGTGTGGAGGTTGAGGGCGGAGTCTGAGGGGGGGGGGGGAAGCAATAATGGACACAAAAGGCCACCAAATTTTAGCACCATTTTTAAAGCCCCCCGCCCACTTCAAAAATCCCTGCGAGTCACATGTTACCTTGGGAGCGTGGTGGCCTAGTGGGTAGAGTGCTTGGCTACTGATCGAAGGGCTCCGGGTTCAAATCTAGGTAAATCCTTTGGACGCCCCCGAACAAAATATCCTCGGAGTGCGAGGTGGGCCAGGGAAAGGAACTGGCCCCCCGACCCAGAATGTGTGAAATTAATCCGCCTGTGGCTTAGTCTGAGGTGAGCTCTACCCTCTACTATTCAAACCAACCTTAGGGTTGAATCACTGAGTGAGTGATACGTTACCTGCCCGAAGTGCAAATGGGAAGTCCCAGATGGCCAACACCGATCTATTTCACCGAAGTGAAATTTATTCTATGAAAGGGAATTCCTGGATAACTTCTAATTGATATTCATACGTAGTTACATGATCACTTAAAAGTTTTTTCATGGCCTTGAACTTCGAAGAAAGTATTTTAACATAAGTTTTAAATGATTTAGAGTCCATCAAACTGGAAAACAAAATAAAGAAAATGAATGGCTTTGATCTGAGGTTTATAAATGACAACTCTCAGGAGTATTTTTCCACAACACCTTCCCCTTTGGGTATCATAGATGATAAACATTATCCCACATTATCATCAAAATTTTATCTATTTTATAGATACCAGGCTTCAATTCTTCTGGTGGCACAGTAGGCAAAGTGGTCTGAGCAGATGAAACATTTGTGAGGATTCCATTTGTCCCTCATTTTACAATGTTCCGCCATATCATGGAAGAATTTGGATTTTTTGTAAACCTAGCATATTAGTGCGGAACAGCTTATTTTAACATACTGAAATGAATATATTAATATCTTCAGTGGAAAGTATCGTTCAAAGACAAATGTTTGATAAAGTATTTTGGGTACGTCCGAATAAATTGAAAAACGCTAGTATGCATACATTGAAGCTTACTCAAACATGTAATGCTATTACGATTAATTTAATAACCGACCAATTACCTCTTCTCATATGGCTATATTATATGTGACATCTACTATCGCTTTTCGCGAAGTGTAGTTGCAGGCTGCCACAGCATTACAACTGATTGACCCTAGCATATCTGTTGTATTTAGAAATTGATATCCCCACTTTGAATTACCGGTTAACCTTATAGAAAACCTTAGTTCGACCACAGATCTCTCATATTTGTTTCATTTTTCTATTTGCTAATGGCTGTTAATGGCATAGGCTGTAACTGAGATATTAGTGACGTCACGCAAAGAGCCAGCCAATAGCAGAGTGTTTCGGTAAACTGCATTGCTTACATCTTTGGAGGCAACCTGTATATTCAAGGATCCTTGCAGGAGGAAGACCGAGAGGCAAATATGCCTGGTAAAAAATAAGTTATATAACAGAGGAGCAGCAAGGGCATAAATGGGTAGTCATGGGACAGGTCAGGACAGAAGGGCTGCGGTTGAAGATTCTTAGGATAGAATGTCTAATGACTATGTATCCTCGTCTCTTACTCATATCATATATGATATGAATATGTAGTAGACGTTTCTCGTTAGTAAATATCCAGTAGCGTGTATTGAGACTTATTTTGAGGATCTGAAGCAGAGTAAATATTGAAAGAGAAATGTGTGCTCTGAGAACGAAATTTATTTCTGGGAGACCGTGCTCACTGTGGTGTCGTGTCAATAAGTCGTGCGTATAGCGGTCAGTGGTCACCGTCTCCAGTTAGCGGTACTGCCTCAGGACAATTGGTGTTGTTTGCACTCTAGGTGTGGACTCTCGGGAATCAGGTGACAAGCCGAAATGAAAAAATCAGTTTTCCCGATTGAACACCCAAGCAGTAACGTCCAATTGTTCCCACAAGTCCATAAATTTTTATTTGAACTTGTTTTTAAAATAAAATTAAACTAATTTGTATGATCAAAAGCGGCTCTATAATTTACCTTGCAATTGAAGTCACTTTTAAAATGAATTAAATGGAAATGGTAATGAACTATAAAAATTGCTGCATGGGTAGAGATAAAATTTTAATTATTAAAATAAGTCACTCGTAACGAAAGAAATAACTCCACCTCTTGTCATGTTTACCTTGTGTCTATAAAATTGTATTAATTGATACATTTAAATATTGTGATTCATAACTCACCTGTGAATGGTCAGAAGCAGAGGTTTTTGGTTATTGCATGGCTAATTTTCCATATTTACTACACTCTGTACGAGAAATACAATCGTATCTTTGAACCCCGCGTTTTCATTTAATTTTTGTCTTGAGTTCTTCATCAATGAAGCATGACCTTACATTGCTGTTAATATAAATGTAGGTTAGTATATAAAGTCTTCTAGAAGATAAAAATGCAATTTGGTTCTGTAGTAATGGTGAAGAGAATAGACTTTTAATTAATTTTCGAAGTTGGACATAACAACTTATGCTGTATTTCATTGATATGATGCCAACGCGATGTTCATTTGAATATCAGCATATTTGTGTTCCATGCCGTTTTTTCCGGTGGCAATTTCACCGTTATCTTATCGTCGTATTTGCGGAAGGCAGGAATATCTTCATTAATTGTGATTTGTAAATGGAATTTGAAAACGTTTTTTTTATAAGTTTCACATATGCTAATTGACTTGATTAACTGCATCGTTCCCTAATCCGCGCCTCAGTTACAATCATCGTCAATATTTTCGAATTGCTCTTTAGGGTTGAATTTTTAGCTCAACGTTTGTCATCCAACCCAGTCATAATGGCAGATGTCTTGCAGATATGTCCGGAATTAAAGAGTAAAAAATGCCTAAAATGTGTACGCCTGCAAATCACATGTAAGACTGAATAAAGTTTACCATCTGACAGATCACGTAAATTTCAGCATTATCAGCCGTTGTTGCCATTTTCTTGGCGCAGAATAACAATCAAATTTTCAGCATTATGTGAAACTCAATATTAATATCTCAAAGTTAATTGGTTTTTTTAACTGTCTTAATAATTTCAGGTTAATAGAAGCCAGAATAACCATGAAAGAATTTGGATTCCAACCCAGCCCAGTTTGAATATGGTGGCGTTCTTCACTCAGGGAACGGCGTCATGGCATCTTTGGTAAGTAGTTGCAAATTTTGAATGCTTTTTATCCATGTCTAATGTACCAAACCCCGAACTAAGATGATGCAGATTGAAGCTAAGCGAATGGCAGTTATTAGTTAATCAATTACGATTGCAGCATAATGGTAGCGAGGCTGATAATCTTTAAAATATCTATCAAGAATGCCTTGGGTAAACTCATTAACGGTCATTCAAATGGACGGTATGACATTCAAATGCATTTACCCGTATGTTATATATTCATTTTTAGAACTTAAAGCCACCCGGTAATTACCTTTAATGTGTTGATTTTTACTCCGTCTCAAAACTTTTGATAAGATGAAGTAGAAAATAGTAAGAAAGTGACTTATACGTCGTGGAACCCTTTTAAGTAGAAATAGATAAACGGCCCAAGTCCGTCCTCCCTTTTAGTCTCTCGTACTGTTTCCTATCATTTTGATACATTGCTATTACGATTTTTCTTATCGCTCCTTATTTAAGGCTCGTCAATCGGATTATCAATATGGGGATTCCATCGATGAAAACTGTCTATCAATGACTCGTATAATAAACACTTAATAAAGTTTATATATTTTGGTCAAAAGATGGCTGTTTTTAGTTAAAATATTGATTTTAAAGCCCATTTTTTAATATTTCCTTAGTCTTTTTTCCTTAGTGAGTATTCACCAAGATGCATTACACTATACCCTAAAGTTAGTGTAACTACGACTAGTTTTGCATTAGCATGCATGAACTACTACACTACAGATATTATCACAATGGAGAGGGACCATTAATATATCTATGTATTTTGAAACTACACAAATGGACAGAGACTCAAGACTTATGTAGAAAACATGCACGGCGTGCTGTTAGTACTAAGTAACAGATAAGGATTCAAGTATTAAGAGTACTACTACTACTAAGAGCTACACTACCTGTGTATGTGAAATGTGATCTTTCGATCTGGCCATTGCGCCAATGTCTCTTATGCTCCCTCATTCTCACTCTGATTGATCTCCCTGCCTGCCCCACATACACTGCCTTGCATTCACTACACCTCAGTCAATAGAGTCCTCTTTTTTCCTTAATGTCTATTTTGTCTTTGGTTTTACTTTGGATATTTTTGAAAATTATTCCCCCCTCTTAGGGGGGAAATTCCTCAAACGTTCCTTAACCTAGACCCTTAAGCAACCCCTTCCATCTTAGTCATACCTTCAAAACACTTCCTTAATTGCTACCTCTCCATATCCCCAACTCTTCCCACCCTCTTCTCCCCCCCACATGCAGTGAGGCACACTGCTTACCCAAAGTCCAAAGTTCATCTATGCAGCCCCCCCCCTATCCCTTCCCCAAACCCTCTCCCCGCCAACCTCCAAAGCATACACTCCACCCCCCCACACCTTCCCTCCTACCTAGGCCTTCATTTCCCCCCCCTTCCATTGCCTTTCCTTTCCCCTTCCTGTCACTGCCTTCCTTCGTTTCTTTCCCCCACCATACCATCCCGGTTCATGTATATTTATTCTGTGCTTGACTTGAAAATTTACCTGAAGATGTCACTTATGCGAGGAAACCATTCGTATTGAATAAAATCCATTGTAAAATTTACAAAGTTTGTTTTGATTCTGTCGCTCTGTCATTCATTATTACGAGCTGAACTGCACAAATATTACGTAATTGTATTTATTTGATTCAATAATTTTATTCATCTATCAGCAGATGAATACAAACACATAACCACAACCTTTTTCTTCTATAATCATAAAATATCTTTATTCTTAAGTAGCGTGATCCCCAAATTGGTTTCAACATTCATCGGTACTTGTGCAAATTTGCAGTGTTGAGAATATTTACTCAACTGAATATCATCAATGTGAGCTGCCTACTCCATTAGCTTGCCCCTGTCACGTTTTTGTCATAATTAAAAACCTATTGTCTCCTTCCTTTTCTTTGATTTTATTACACCTAAGAGTTTGGTATACAGGTATCATCTACATCTACAAAATACCCTGCAAACCACCTCAGGGGTGTGTAACAGGGGGTGAGTATTCACCAACATGCATTACACTATACCCTAAAGTTAGTGTAACTACGACTAATTATGCATAAGCATAAATCGCTAATGCTTGTCACGAGACGAAGCCTCACAAGCATGCACTACACGACAGATATTATCACATTGGAGAGGGACCGTTAATATATATTTATTTTGCAACTACACAAATGGACAGAGACTCAAGACTTATGTAGAAAACATGCTCGGCGTGCTGTTAGTACTAGGTAACAGATAAGGATTCAAGTATTAGGACTACTACTACTACTAAGAGCTACACTGCCTAACGAAAAAACTAGATAAAAGTCTCATTGGTCGCTGTTATGGTCCCTTATATTTCGTGGGAAAAATGACATTTTAAATCTGTCCGTTCTGCAGTCTAGTTCCCTAATTTTATTCTCATGATCTCATCCACCGAAGTATGTCGGATTTCGTAAAATATTATCAACGTTGACAGAGAATAGAACGGGTTTGGAACTTAGATAATAGATTGAGTCTAAATTTTAATCGACGGTCTGAACGCGTTTTCCATCCCAGTTACTGCAAAAGGTCAGTTACAATAACGAAATTATCGTAACGGCCTTTGACGTATCTTGTCTAACTTTGCTGCACGCGTTCTAACTCAGTTTCCAAGCCTATCTCACAAGGATCCCGTGTCGTATCTATGGATTTCATTCTTTCTTTCATTTTTGCGGAGCCAATATATCTTTAAGTAAGCATATTTCGTTGAGCATACAAAATTTCCGGCGTGCAAAACACTATTGGAGAGGTAGAGAGTTTATTTTCTTTCTTTTGAATCTAATTTAAAAAGTTCCCTTCTGTTCGCGGAAATAAAAATTTATCTTGAGTTCCTCAGAACGGGTAGTGGTCAACTTTTTTATTTATCTTTAGAGCATCTTCCAAAGTATAATAATAAACTGCCTTAAAATTTAATAAATTTCATCAAACTTTTTATAAATATTTTTAAACAAACCTTTCTAATTAACTAAAAACTCGCTTCGTTTATTTGGAACCAATTCTCTCGAAAAGGACCATTTCTGAGAAATTGAAATAATAATATTACGTAGCGAATTTTTTTTTCATCTTCATCATCTCGTTTTTTTAATGTTTGCTGCTTTAAGAAGCTGCCTACGGCAAAATAGGCGACGCTTCTTCATATCTCTCAGTCAAAGATTATTTTTCTGTCCTTGCAAGACAAATTTTCTTCGTTGCTATCCTTAAATAAACTTGAATAATTTCTTAGTTTTTAAATTATCTATGTTCATATATTTTTTTTGTTTATTTTACATTTAAAATAAGTTTTATCTCTCTCCTCAGATTATCCGTACCTCTTCGTTCAAATTCACCTCGTACATTTTAGTCATTTTAAATGTTATGGTTTTTTATGTGATATCATTGACGAATGTGTTCTTAGTGAATGCCTTGAGATGATCAAAAATCGAATTTTTTTTATAGGCATTTTTTATTTTAGCAAGCATATTAGACTTTAAATATCCTACTCAGGACATAATAAAGGAGCAATCGTGATTTTCGCCCTTAGCTGGAGCGTAATTTAATTAATTGGTAATTTTCGTGGAAAAAAGATCAAACTATTGATTGTATAAACTGCAATTTTTCAATATGTTCATGCTTTTCAAGTTTTAAATGCCATGCCTTATAGTAAGCGTTTTATCATTACCAGATTCCCCAACCAACTGATTAAACTACTCAATCTGAGAGATGGATTTTTATAGACAACATTTTTAGCTATGGATCAATCCATTTGAACTGGTCCAAAAAAAATAAGTTGGTTGATTGGCCATTTTTTAATTAATTTACACTTTCCTAGTTGTTTCCCTCATGTCTTGTAACATTAAAACTATTTTTTTCAAATTTTTATCTCTTCTTGTAGTTTTACCTTGGGCGGCCTTTATGTAGTGTTGCGCAAGCCCATTAAATGGCGCTATCTCTAATGAAGTAAAATTCACATCGGGTGTCCCGCAGGGAAGTGTCATAGGCCCACTTCTGTTCCTTTTGTACATAAACGACATCGGTGAAACAGTTGACAGTACACTTACCTTTTGAATCAGTTGACAGTACACTTATTATTTGCAGATGGCGCAGTGGTGTATAGAGAAATTCATAGCCTTAATGATAAGGAAGCGCTAACTAAGGATCTCGAGGCAATACAGGAGTGGTGCGACTCGTGGCAGATAGAATTAAACCTGAAAAATTGCGTAATTATGAATTTTTGGAAAAGGAAAAAAGCTCCTTGTAATAGCTGTTGCATAAACAACATACAATTAGATACTGTACAATCGGTTAAATACCTCGGAGTTAAACTGACTAATGATCTCTCGTGGAGTAAACATATTCGAGAAATTACCGGTCAAGCTAATCGTAAATTGGGATTTGTTAAAACAGTACTTGGCAAGTGCGACGATAAAGTTAGGGAAATCAGCTACTTCTCCCTCGTTAGACCCCACTTGGAATATGCTGCCGGTATTTGGGATCCTTATGAGATAGGCTTGGAAACTGAGTTAGAACGCGTGCAGCGAAGATCGGCAAGATACGTTAAAGGCCGTTATGTTAATCTCGTTAGTGTTAAACCTTTTTCAGTAACTTGGATGGAAAACGCTTTCTGACCGTCGATTAAAATTTAGAATCAATCTATTATATAAGTTCCAAACCGGTCTATTCTCTGACGACGTTGATAATATTTTACGAAATCCAACATACTACGGTGGATCAGATCATGAGAATAAAATTAGGGAACTAGACTGCAGAACGGACAGATTTAAAATGTCATTTTTCCTACTAAATATAAGGGACCATAGCAGCAACCAATGAGACTTCTATCTAGGTTTGTCGATAGGTAGTGTAGCTTTTAGTAGTAGTAATACTCCCCAACACTTGAACCCTTATCTGTTACCTAGTACTAGCAGCACGCCATGCATGTTTTCTACACAAGTCTAGAGTCTCTGTCCGTTTTTGTAGTTGCAAAATACGTATATATTAATGTTCCCTCTCCATTATGATAATATCTGTAGTGTAGTGGTGCATGCTTGTGAGGCTTCGCCTCGTGACAGGCATTAGCGATTTATGCTTATGCATAATTAGTCGTAGTTACACTAACTTTAGGGTATAGTGTAATGCACGTTGGTGAATACTCACCCCCTGCCACACACCCCTGAGGTGGCTTGCTGGGTATTTTGTAGATATAGACGTGGATGTAGATTTTCTTCCGCGGTTCTGGACTGCAGCCACAATTTCTTCAATTTATGGGCAGATTCAGGAATGTCTTCATCTTCACGCACCCAGGCCGCGAGGTCATTCGCATTTAGTCTACCTGCAAAAACATTTGATGCATAACGTGCATCTTCTTCCGTAAAACCCAAAAACTCCACTCCGTCTTCTATGCTATCACCCGCTATATATATGGAGCAGACAGTTTTTTGCCGGAGGTTCAACATATACTGCTAGATTCAACGTACTACGGTAGAAGCGATCACAGGAATAAAATAAAGGAAATTGACTACCGAACCGATAGATTTAAAATATCATTTTCCCCACGCAAGATAAGGGATCATAATTGTTGCGATAGATCAATCATATGAAACTCCCACCCTCAATAGGTAGAGTAAAATCTTCACTTGTGCTTAATAACACAACATCATTACTAGCACTTCACACCGGTGGATTTGTCCGGCATTATTTTATTTTTTTCTCTGCATGAAGTAGCATCTCGTAGCATTCATAAATTAACAGTATCAGTATTATGAACCACTATATGTGTGTATAGAATTGTTCTACATGTTTGCATGTTCATTTACGTATCACTCTCCCAGTTTCCGGTTGGACTGCACACTCTTTTCTTGACTGCTTTGGCCTGCGTTTAGCGCCAGGGGGAGCGTGCGAGGTTCTGAATTGTGTTGGGACGAGTGCTGCATGCCTGGTGTGGAATCACCTCGTTCCACACACCATAGTGGTGGCTTGCACGGTACTTCGTAGATGTAGATATGTACTTCGACCAGCAATTTTGAATTGTAGCTGAAGTTATTTTCTTCCATGTCAATCCAATATTGTACGCCATATTCTTCAGGGTAACTGTTTTTAGGAAAGGTTCTTGTAGTTCTGAGTTTATGACAGCAGTGAGTAATTCCCGATAGTCGGCTTTATATGTTCTGATAATCCCATGGTCCAAGTGCTGAATAAGGGCAGTAGTATTTTTCGGTAAAAACGCCACAATTTTACCAGGAGAAGGATGGTCAGGACTCATACCCAACAGAAGTAGTGCTTTTTCTTCTAAGATTTTTCATCGTAAGTGATTCTTTACCGATGGTACAAAATCTTCATTGAACCACGATATAAATACTTCACGAGTCATCCGGATTCTTAATGTTTTTATAAATGACAGGTAGTGATGACATATTAACGTGCTTGAAACACCGACGACTACGGTTTTTACTGATACTGAAAGGTTTTACTCTGTGACTTCCTGATTTGTTCTCGCAGAGTAATAAAGTCACTCTTTCTTTGCTCATTTTCAAACTGAATTTATTTGCCGACTTCTTAATATTGAGTGACTTTGTTGGAAGCAATCTGTAGTAGGGGGCAGTTTCATCACAGTTATACAATTGCTCTTAAGTGTACTCACCCTCATCAATCATCTTGCGTTAAGTCCCACAGAACTCTCAGGGTACTTCACTGTCACTGGAACGAGATTCTTCTTCCATGTTGACTTGCGCTATCCCGTGTCAAATTTTCCACCTCGATAGCAAGCCAGGAGACGCAACAAAATCATCAGCACAACCTATTTCTTTATTTAATTAATTGCCTGTGCTTGTATTAGTGGACCAGATAATTTACCACCTTCACTGCGCTTCTGAACAAACCGCGTAAACAAACATTCATCCACATCACTAGCATCACTTAATCTGGCATTTTTCTATCAAGTCCTATTTTGTCACCCACTTTGATACGTGCCACTTGATATAAAATGCCGAAAGTGTAAGAGCTGAAAATCCCGATTCCTTTCTGCCTCACCCTCCTTTCTCCCTCGTAGACCGTCACTAGATCTTCCCGTTTTTTCCTCCCGTCGGGCCCTGCGTCGTCCCCCCTTGACCGTACCACCCAGAGTGTCTCTTCTTATCCCTCTTCCCTTTTACTCTCCCTTTCAAAGATCCCTTTGTATCTAGTAGAAAACCCAGATTCTTAGAATCCTTGAGACTCTGCCTCCCTCACCCCAGCACTCCTCCGACAACGCCCTGCCAAAATTTGTTTAAATATTTTCTATTACACCCTTACAAAGAAATATTCAAAACAAAAACGAAGTACAAATGATTCTTTTGAATAATTAAAAAATCTACCTCACTTGCATTTAGGTTAGAAAAGGATAGAACTGCCAATTTTTAACATCAGAAACATCTTACAAAGCCTTACTGTGTGCCAAAATGTTTCGCTTTAACAAAGTTTTTGTCATTTTTGAGAGGTTGTAACTTTTTTATTAGTAAAATACACAATACACAACATAATCATACTAATATATAAAAATTGAATGGTGTCTGTCTGTCTGTCTGTCTGTTGCTCAATCACGCAAACACTACAGAACCGATTGAGCTGAAATTTTGTAAGTAGTTGTAAAATGTACCGGGATGAAACATAGGCTACATTAAAAATCTGTCAGGGCCCCCAAAGAACCCCCTGGGGGTCCCTTGTGGTCCATGCTAAGCATTTGGTTTGGTGCAGTGGTTTTATTTTTTGCTTTTAAAAATTACTTTCACTCAAGACAGAGGATTGGAATTTTTTTATCGGATGGTTGAATAAATGAAGTTTCTAATTCATTCAATCGATTTTCTTTTACGCTTCGTAATTCTCTGAAAATTATGTTTATAGCTGAAAAATCTCACATTTTTCTCTGAAATCAACAATAGCATATTTCCTTGACAACCAGAGATTTGAATTTCAAAGGATATTTACGCATATGGCATTTAAGTTTTCCTGCAGGCCCATGAGAGCACGTAGAAAGAAAATTGGTATAAGAAGGGCCCAGAGTCCCAAGGGCCCCATGATAGATTGCTTCTGGGGGTAATCGATAAATTCAATGCATATAAAGAAGCCTTTAAACATACATATGCTTTCCTTGCCCCCAAATTGTTCTCTTCCCTCCCGGCTGAGTTACTGAACCAAATGTCCACGTCTTTGTTTCTGTCAAAATTAAAAAAATGGCTCCTCTGCCAAGAGAGTGAATACATTGAAAAACTGTTAAAAGTTGTTGTATAGACTTAGTGATTATTACTTTGTTATTTATACTGTATTGCCATTGTACTTAATCATCTTTTATTTGTATTGTTGCAAGTGAAAATTCTTATGAATTATTTTACTCTGCTATAATTCCGCACACAATATGTATTATCTCCAATTGTTTTTCTGTTATCAGGTTAAAAAAAAAATGATTATACATATGCACCAGCCGCTTCATGTTAATTCATGATGGTAACCCCAAAACAGGTTTACCTATGGGGTACCTAAATTCCACCTTATTGTGTTTTTTAAATATTGTATATATATACTTTGTTTACTTCACAAGTGGAATAAATATTATTATTATTATTTTAATTGTTACAGTTGTAACATGACCCTCCGAGTCCCCGGCAAGCATCAGGTTTCATTGCCGTCATAATGGCCGAAGACTCGAGAGGGGTTGGGCAGTAATCGCAGCCACGTCCGACGCCCATCGGATGTGTGGCTACGCTGCGGTAGGGTCATGCGTCCGCAGTAGACGGAGTGACCCCAGGATGACGGCCTTCTGCATGCGTGCAACTAGTAATTCCGCCTGTGCCACGCAGGACGGAATACACTTGATGTTATTTAGCAGCGAGCCCTTAACTCCACCGAGCACACCTATGATGAGGACCACCAGTTTCACAGAGTGTCCGGGGTACATCTGTCGAAGTTCGAAAAGCAGGTCTTGATATTTCGTCCGTTTTTCCACCTCCTTCGCATCCATGTTAGTTTCAGCCGGAGCCGAAAACTCGATCACGAACATAGAGCGTGTGAGGTGGTCGAGGAGAACGATATCAGGCTTGGTCGCCTCCAACTGCCTGGTGGTGGAAAAGGAGTAATTCCACCAGATCGTGCATTTATCGTTCTCCACGACGGACTCAATATCTCCAGGGGCATAGGGCAGCACAGGTGTTTCGTCGATGCCATAATGGTGTCGAAGATGAAAGTATAACACCCGTAGGGCCGCGTTGTGCCGAGCTAAATATGCTGACTTAGCGTAATAACTACAGCCGGAGAGAAGGTGACTCAAAGTCTCCGGCTGGGCTCGGCACGCCCTACATCTCGTGTCCGCAACCTCCGCTTTGAATATAATGCGGCGGTACACGAGTGTGTTTATGACACCATCCTGGCACGCGAGGACAAAACCCTCGGTCTCGGACTTCAGACCGGCGGAGCGTAGGAAGGCAAACGTTAGCTCCTTCGATAGCCCATGCTTTTCGATGTTTCGATAGAAACCTCCATGCATGGGCTTATCGGTATGCACCTTGAGCAAGGCCTTCTGCTCGGCTTTTTTTATTTCGAGCTTGAGGACGTCTGCCTTCAATGACAAGATGGTCGTGTCATTGTCGCTTCCGTCGGATGACGGGTCGAAGTCGAGACCGGTTTCGTCCGCTGCCCTCTTTGCCGCCTGGAAGAGAAACGCCCCTGCTCCCGCACTCTCGTGATCACTCACGAGATTGAGCAGGGGGTCCCTGCTTTTCAAAACTCGGCAAGCTGTACCCAGGACAACTCTGTTGTGGAGACATTCCAGACTCAATAGTCCTCTACCACCTACATTGCGAGGGAGATACAATCTGGCGACGGAAGATTTCGGATGAAGACTTCTATAGATGGTCATCATCTTCCTCGTTCCCCTATCGAGGTTCTGCAACTCGTTGACGTTCCACTTCATGCATCCGAAGGTATACAGCAGTGTAGGAACCGCGAACATGTTCGTGGCAAGAACCTTGTTCTTGCCTGACAGCTCAGAACTCCAGATGTTCCTGAGAGTCTGTCTGTATTTGGCGGTGAGCCTTTCCTTCACTGCTGTAACCTCCTGCATTCGGCGCTGGGGGACGCCGAGATATTCATAGCTGTCATCGTCCTCGAGGTGACGAATGACGCTCCCGTCAACAAGTTGCACGTCTTCCTTGATCTCCGAAAATCTTCCTCTCGCCAAGTGGATGGATGCACACTTGTCCAATCCGAACTCCATGCCTATAGCCTCACTGTATTCCAGTACGGTGTCCAGGGCAGTGCGAAGGTCTTTCGCATTAGAAGCATACAGCTTCAGGTCATCCATATAAAACAAATGGGTGACCTTATGCTTCCTGTCACCTGGAACACCACACATGTATCCTTTACCTCGTCGCAGCCTAAGGGACAGGGGTAGGAGGGAAATACAGAACAGTAGGGGGCTCAAGCTGTCGCCTTGAAAAACGCCACGGTGGTATGTTACCAACTCTGTGGAAACTGACCGCTTGCCTGAGGTCAGAACGAAGCGCGTTTTCCACAGTGGTAACAGGCGTTGGATGCAGGACACAACCTCAGGGTGGACTTTCATCAACTTCAGCATGGCGATCAATAGCTCATGCGAAGTGGTGTCAAAAGCCTTCTTGTAGTCCACCCAGGCCATTGATAGGTTTCGCTTATGCCGGATGGCATCCTGGCATATGCACCTATCAATGAGCAGGTTGTCCTTGCATCCCGCGATTCCCCGCTTTGAGCCCCTCTGCTCGTACACCTCCTCCCAAACCGGCTGGACTTGGTGTAGGATAAGGTCGCTCAAGATCGAGGTGAACGCCTTATATACAGTGTTGAGGCAGGTTATAGGGCGGTAGTTCTTTGGATTGGACAAGTATCCCTTCTTAGGTATTAAAACCGTGCGTCCCTCAGTCAGCCAAGGTGGAATTGGTTTTCCACCATTTAGAAAGGACGTGAAGATTCTGGCGAGGTGTTGGTGGGTGGAAGTAAATTTCTTCCACCAGAAGTTATTCACGGCATCCATTCCTGGAGCCGAGAAATTCTTCTTGCCAGAGAAGGCCTTCTTCACGTCACTTTCGGTGACTGAAAGAGGTCCATCCACATCTTGTAGGTGGCGGTCACAAACCTCTTTAAAGAGGCCTATGGCCGGAGTGTCTCCGTTGAATGGCTTCGACGTTTCGTATATTTCCTTCCAGAAACGTTCAACCTCTTGGACGGGTGGCGGAGATTCAACAACAGGCGGAGGTGGTCGAAAGAGACGGGACGGCTGAAGGAGAAAGGTGGCATTTTCTCTCACGCCCCTACTCCTCTTCAGGAGTTTTTTCCGGGCCGTGGTGAGTGCCCGTACTCTATCGACCGCGTGCTGCTTAATGGTAAGCAGCACGCTTTTATTCAGCGTGTGATGGTTGTACCTGAGACTGCGCGCTATGCGCCGAACTTTAGGAGTGAAAGCTCGCCCAGATGCGATGTATTCCATCACACACTGAATTCTCGACGCCTGTTGTCTCGCCTGCGTGATCTTGGCCTCCAACTGTTCAAGCCTCTTTGCTGCTTTGTCCTCCCAAGAGGTGTTCTTTTGGGAGTGAGCCATAATTTTGGCAGCAGCATAGACCACGCAATTTACCGTCCAAAGGTCCGACGTTTCCGTTAGGATTTCGTCGATAAGACCATTCAACTGGGGCAGGTGGTTACCCCGCAGAGAGATCTTCCGGTGGATGTCTCTCGGCCTAGGTTGTCCATCATCATAAGATATTGTGCTTAACAACCGCGTTCGTAGTTCAGCGACGGCCTGACCAGCTTCTTCTCCATTTGACATAGACAGCGGCATGAGTGCCGTTCTAGCCTCAGGTGGTGCAGAGGCTGCCTGTGTCGGGGAGAGTGGTCTGGCCGGTGGTGTGTTCCTCTGAACTGGCGGTTGGTGGAGAGTTTCCTTTTTTCGCAGGTGGTTGGCATAATCGCGCAGATTCTGCTGCGATAGGTGGTCGTGTTCTGGATGCATCTCACACCACAAAGAGTGCATCCTTGCCATATAACCCCTGCGTTCGGGCTCGCTGGCAGCATGGCATGCGAGGAGGTCGCCCCTTAGGGCTTCCGTCCACTGCATCCGGGCTCCCGTTACGGTGGTATTTGTATTGCCACACCCAACTGTACTAGGGCCCCCATCCGAGAGGGGCCGGTTGTGGGTGGCTTTCTCTGTATTCCTATTGGGAACCAGTTTTACTGCGTGTAGGGTGGTTAGCCCCACACGCAGACGTCCACCATTAGCCGGCAAGAGCCGTTGCCAGGTACGCCACGTGGAGGCTGGTGGTCCGGATTTCGTACCCTTATTATTATTATTATTATTATTATTATTATATTTACAGATATACTCTTCAATGTCTATTCTCAAAGTAGCTCTCATAAGGGAACTGCATACGAGAGGACACTTATGTTGAAAATGAAACATATAAAGGAATTAAACGTGGAAGAATATTTACGTGCAGCGTATAATAATGTTAATAATGCCTCTGTTGCTACAACAAATACGGCGTCGTTTATTATAGTTTAAACTCAGATGAATTACACGTAGTGGAACCGTCTACCTCTCATTACGATTGCGAACTGTTTTTAGACGAATTCCCACATAAACTTAAATGCCTTTTAATATGTAGATGTAGATGAAACTTTACGAGTTATTTATATATACTTAAACGTGTTAAAACGCAGTTTACTTACATTGACTCAATCATCGAGTTGCCTATTCGAATCTCTCACTTGCCTCTGTGTTTCCCCTCCTTGGACTTAAAAATATATCCATAAACATGCCTTATAGAATAAAGGGTAACCTTTTGAAAAAATCTTCTAAAGCATGAGAAATGTCTTCTTTGCGAGAAAATGAGTCCTTGCATGAAAAACGACAAAGGTTAGCCTTGGATGTTCAAAGACATGCATACCAGCAATCTCATGATAATCTCCCCGTGGTGTTTTTCGGATTACGCTAACAACCGCACAAATTTCATCCTGACTTTCATACTGACGGGTAACCAGCTAAAACTCTGGTTCAAATATTGAGCCATCTGTTTCGAAACTTCACTTTGTTAAAAGATGGCGAAAATTATAATTGCGTCACTACATGTTTCTTACCCATAAGAAGAACGGATATTCTGGGTAATGGACGTCATCGGTGCATGAAAATTGGCAAGTGCACTAAGACTGATCACCATAGATTTTTAATTTTGTAACCAATGATTATGATTTAGGAAACAATGAATATAGCCACCCTTTATGACAAAGGCATAGTCCGGGTATTGAAGGATTCATAGGACAAATAAACATCGCTGCTATTGAAAATGCTCCTTTTGACGTTGTCTACCGCTGGATTATACTCTACTCTCCTATCCTGATTAAGATACTCAACGCACATATCAACGGTGAATGGCGGAACTCAATTAAGTCATTGAATGCAAATATATTTATATACACAAGGGAAGTGCTCAAGATGTTATTCAACCAGAAGACGGCTAAAGAGAACTTGGAGGACGAGGTCACCATCTATCAACCTAGGTGCTATGTGTTAAGTAGTAATCAGTCTTCGTGGCCCATTATTGGGTTTCCCGTGCATTAAAGAGGACAAACAATCACTCAACTCTCCGTGCACGAAAGGGAAAACGAACGAATCACAACAAACAAGATAGAATACGAACACCTCAAATCATCACGCTGACAGTATTCTTCAGGTTTGGTGGTTTTCTTATAAAATATGTTCAATGTTTTTCACATCCGTTGAAGTTCAACGGGTACCTTCAGCTAGTGTTTTATATGTCATGTACATATACACAATGACTGTAAGTTCTGATACTTAATTTGATATTTTTATCTCTAACCCCATCAGAGTTAGTCGAAGACAAACTTTGAAAATTTTGAAAAAAGTTACTTTTTAAAACTTTATAACAACTCAAGAGTACGTATATCACTATCGGTATTTTTTATGATTATCCCACTAGCATATATATACAAAAATTATTCAAACTGTATCATCCTTTCCTACTATTAGAAAAACATTTTCAAATATTGAAATTTCAATCGAAACTTTTATTAACTTGTAGTTTTACCTTAGAAAGGATAGATAGGTATACAGACTAATGGGCTTATTTTTTACCTTGAAATATTGCAAAAAAAGCTTTTTTTTCATCCTTCTTGCATAAATACTTTTATAGTTATAGACTTAAACGTAAATCTTTACAAACGCAAAATTGGGCCTGCGCAACATTATAAAAATGGCCGCCCAAACCAAACCGATTGAGATAAAAATTTGAAAAAATAGTTTTAATGCCTTAAGACATGAGGAAAACAACTAGGAAAGTTTCAATGTTTTTAAATTGGTCAAGCAACCACCCTTGGACCACTTCAAATGAATTGATCTCTATATTTGTGAGCTTCTCTATAATGTGATATTCTAAGGTTCTGGTGTCAAAGATTTACCTCATGCTTCCAATATAGTAATCACGCAAACGAATTGTATTACTTGATGGAATTTTTGCCAGTTGATGCAGCAAATAATGTCCTTTTTACGTTTTTTTCCCATTTCTCTCCCTAACTTATCATATCTGCAACGTTGATTGCTTAGGGGTTGTTGACAACTTCACAGCGGATATCCCTACAATATTCTATCAGCAAGAAATAAAAAATTCAATAATGATGGTTTTTTTTCGTTCCATTATCTATCTGGCTCCGCAACTAAAATATCGCATATTAAGTTGGAATATTATAAAAAGTAGGCTTCCCTTTAAGCAATAAAGCCGACTTCAGATCCACCTTGGCAAATTTCTGGTGACATAAGAGGAAAACTACTGGCCGCTCTCTCTTCTCTCGATCAGCATAATTTGTGTGTTGTCGAATATTATTTTTTTATTCTAACCCATGTACAGTTACATATCTACAAACCATACTGAGTTAGGTGTCAATGCTGTCATACTTTGCAAGTGAGTGAGCAGGTTTAAAGTTCGTAATACTACTTTTGCTGGTCGCAAATCGAGGGTTACATAGAGATACCCAAACAACTTTTAATTTCTGATAAAATTAGTAAAATTACAAAAGAAAAGAATCTGCTATTTTGTTAATAATTTTTCAAATGAAGATGGAGATTTTGTCCCTTTCGCTTGGTTAGTATACGGATGTTTTTCATTTATTAGTGTTTATCAACTGTCCTTGTGTAAGTTATGGACAAGAAAATGTCGATAACTTAAAAAAGTATTCTGAGATGCTATTGGTTAATGATTACTTATTTATTTGCAATTATAAGATTTTATTAGATTATCAGCCACAGTATTTATCCAAAGTATATTTCAGTTTGATAACGCCAAGTAACACCATTAACATACCAAATATGGTAACAGAAAATATTTCTCTATGCACCACAATAAACTTCAAATGAAACCTAATAGCAATGAAGCCAGGATTCCCTTGTTTACTGCTTTTTAAGGACAAGTTTCCTCTAACTTACAAAGCCTCATTATAAATGCTTTTAAAATCCACAGACTCAGGCTTTACTTTGTAGAAACTTTTATTATTCATAACAATAAAGTTTTGTTCTTTTCTACACTTTTTATTTTTGAAACACACAACGCGTTTCACTAATTTTATGGCATCAAAAATTCTATACAAAATAAAAAAATGCTACATAAATACTTTTTTTGGTATCGTAACACAGGCGATATCTGATTGCCTCGGTTTGGGGTCCTGGTAGGTTGTAAACGAATCGTGATAATAGTGTCTCCTTTCGTTAGGCTGTATTGCTTGGTTGCACTCAGCTTAGGGTGACCAAAGGCCCGTATCCCGCTGGGAAGGTTCGCACCACCCTGCATGTATGACATTGTTATGCCTGGCTAAAATGACTGCCTGATTGTGTGTGGTTGAGTGACGGTAGGTAGTAGAGTTGTAGGGTCCCTTGTGGGAGTGCATTTTCCGCTATCAGGTGTTTAAGTGATAAGTTGGACCTGTAGAAGTAAGTCCTGTAGAAGCCTCCGTTTTTTATTTTAAAGTAACTGATTTCTTACGTCCATCAGTTCACTAATTGAGGAGTCGTCCGTCTTCTGATGTAATATAAGCCATCAAGAAAAGTAAAGAATAGTGATAGCAGAAGTGACACTTGTGGAATGGCAGAAAGGTATGGATAGTTTCAACATCGGTGTTATTAGCGAAGTAAGTTTTACGAAATATGCCTCGGGAGCAGAGTTTGACGTCTCATTTGTTGGATGAGGTATTGCATCTGAATGGATGTTCATACCGTCCTTTTTTAGGGATTAAGATTTTTTTTAAATATACCCGACTCCGCCCATATTCGTAACGCAGCCCTTCAGATGAGAATCCAGTATCCTCAGCACCACACACCATCCCTTTAATATTGGCATGATATATATTTTTAATTATACTTTAATAACAAGTCAACGCAATCTTACCTTTCTTCGGTAATTTTCCATAAACTTATTTCGATATAACAGTGAATAATACCCAATACACATGAAATACAAGTATTTGTAGTAGATTTATGGTATTGAAAAATACTATTTCTATTTTGCAAAAGAGTCTCTTTGTGAAAATTTGATATGTGACGACATAAGATCAATTTCTTAGTTCAAATTTTTCAAGTTAGGGTTTATCCAGATTTATAATTATGAGTAAAAGATTTTATATTTTTACCGAGTAATATCAGCTTCATACCAAGTAATACATGCTCCCACATTGCAGCCTTAGTAAGTTCTCTTCTGATATCTCATACCTACTTGTCAGTGAAATGCCAAATTAGATAGACTTATTTTCTTCATGATTATTCAAATATGCTATGCATAATTTCACGAGAAAAGTTAGAGGAAGACATTTTTTGTCATTATAAAAGAACTCACTCAGTGATAGATGAGAGTAGATCTCACCCCGGACAAAGCCACAGGCGTGTGAATTTCACACATTCAGGGTAGGGGGGCCAGTTCCTTTCCCTGTGCCACCTCGAACTCCGAGAATTTTTTTTGTTCGGGGGAGTTCAAAGGCTTCACTCGGATTTGAACCCGGGACCCTTCGATCAGTAGCCAAGCGTTCTACCCACTAGGCCACCACACTCTCATAAAAGAACTAATGAGGGATAAATACTCAAAAATCTTACTCTTTGAGTTGAGGCCCGTATCATCTGCTTTACGTTCTCATCGATGAATGAAAATTTGAGTTTGCATGCAATTTAAAGGATCAATTCAGAGGGAAAACGGGTAACTCGAGGGAAAATGTTCATTTTATTCTACAAGAGAAAAGTATGGATACAAGCTGCGGAGTCTTTCTACGAGAGCAAATCCTCGCGATCATTTGTAGAACCAATTGAGCTCCTACCTTTGACTCCTTCTTTTATTTTTGGCTCTCTTCTTCCCTGCCGCTTCCTACTTTCTTCTTTCCGTCAATTAAGCTTTTCACGCCCCGTCAGAAACTCATGAGGCTTAGGGGTCCCAAAGCGTAAATTTCCTCTTTTCCAAGCTTCTTGGCAACCCCTTCTTTCTCGCATCTTTTTCCTATGAAGTGCGCCATAGAATCTTGCTGGTTGATCTTTTAAGAGCCAGTGTCCTTTTCGGTGTCGTTTCTTTTCTCCTACTCCTTTCACACTCCTTTTCTTTCCCCATTTCCCCACTCTTCTTACAAATTCCCTATTTTTCCTCCATACTTCTTGAATTGTTACGTTGGGCTGATCTTTCATTACAAGATACCTCATTATTCTTAAATTCACACCTTTTTTCCACTTATTTCCCCCTCAAGTTGAATGAAGTTATTGTCCTACGGTTTTCACTCGCTTTGCGCTCAATATTTAACCTTTTTTATACTATTCTTTACCTACTTGTTCATTTGCCCACATTTTTATGAAAAATATCGAAGAGTCGGGCTAATTTTTGACTGTTTCTATCATGACGGCCTAACTCAGTTATCCGTTCCTTTGCTTCAAATAAGTACGGGTTGCAGTGGTATGTGGGCACGCTAAGTACACCACATTTCCTGCAGCTAGTTTTCGTGAATGTTTCCACTAGGTAAAACGTTGCGATTGATTCTCAAGTACACCCATTCATCCCCTAGTTTGGGTGAGCATATTTATCTCTTTGCAACGGTCAATTTTGTTATCGAACATTACTCCATTTATTGCTTCTATTTTTCATATAGCTTCAGTCAGGGTCTTATTTTCTCTTATTTGAATATGATTTTATGAGGCATGCAATCCGTGAGTTCTATACCGTAAGGTAGTTTGAGTGAGAAATCACTACACCTAAAATTTGAGCTCCTTTTAAAGAAATACCTAAGTCTAATAATCCAATTATATCAAGACAATTGTCCCTTGTCGAAATAATTTTCGAGCAATTCGCCTAAAAATATAACCTATTTTGTATGGAATAGATTACGTTGTGCGCTCCAGAGCGAGAATATCGAAAAAATTAGGAATTTTGAACTCCAAGGTTTCGTAAAAAACGTAATGGGTGACTGAAACGCAATGACGGGTGAGAGAAAAGAGGTAAGTAGTAAATGAAATTTTGGACTAGTAAAAACTGAACGCCAAAGGAAAAAGACTCGTGAAGTTCTGAAATGAGAAGAACATGGTTGTAGCAAACACTCTTCAAGCAACATCAGTGAAGAATGCACACATGGAAGATTCCAGGGGATAAGGTCAGGTACCAAATATACTACATACTTGTCAGAGTGAGATACAAGAAGAAATTGAATCAGTTTAAAAGTTATCTGGGGCCGATATAAATAATTAGTGATTAAAACCTACTAGTCGTTGAGAGCCGTCTTCGATACAATAAAATAAGGAAGATAAGACATGAACCAAGATGGAACACCAAATTTCTGGTTGAAAAATGTAACAGAGAAAGATTCTCCTTAGCCGTCGTTAGGAAACTAGAGCGTGAATAACAAACAGGCACCGAAAAAATGAGGGATGAGTTGAACAGTACCTTTGCAGAGTAGCAGAGGATCAACTGATGGATGGAAAAGTCGTGACAAAGAAGCCATGGATTACGACAAAGATTAGGGAATATTTAGATGAAAGAAGTACATGAAAGAACCCAAGAAACAAAGGTCAGGTAATCCTCTAAAATAAGCTTGGGAACCAAGTCATCCGAGAATGCAAGAAGGCAAAGGAGGATTGGGTAAAAAGCTAATGCGAGGAAATCAACGATAACAGGAAAAGGGGGAAAACCGAAACAGCATCCAAGCTAGTGAAGAGACACTTCGGAGAAAGAAAAACGGGAAGTAAAACATCTAGGATGTGAACGGGAACATGTTGATACAGTGGCAAGACATTGGGAATATATGGAAACAACACATCGAAGAACTCTACCAAGGGCCATGGCCGCTGAAAGAAAACCTAATGAAAGGCGAGAGCGAGTTGGGCGAGAATGAAAGAGACCCAGGAATACTGAGAAGCGCAGTCAACACAGCGGTGACTGCTCTAAAGAATAATAGAGCGTCTGGTACAGAAAACATCAAGGCGCTTGGGAGGTAAGCTATGGATAACATTTACGAAATAATCAAAGATAGCTACGAAAGTGGGAGACTACCGGAGGACTTTCAAAGGAGTGTAATGATTGCGATTCCGAATAAGATAAGGGCAGAGAAATGTGATGAGTACAGAGCCTTGGCTCTGGACATGAGCCTGGTGTGACATGCGTCCAAAATACTTACGCAAATAATAACCCAAATTAAGGACAGTAAAATTACAAAAAACCCCTAGGAAAACAAATTTCAGAGGAACCAGGAAGGCCATACTCTGCCTCAGATCAATAGCAGAGGGATACAAGGGAACAAGTCACTATATGTGGCATTCGTGGACTTAGGCAGATCCTTCGACGACGTTGAGTGGAACAATATATTCGGGTTGTTGGGAAAATTCGGCATAAACGGCAGAAGAATAATGTACCAGCTATACAAGAAGCAAGTCATGACAGTGCAAATTAGAGACGGAAGGCAAGTAGAAGCTAAAATTATGAAAGGAGTTAGACAAGGATGCAGCCTCTCACCAGCACTATTCAACATATACTTGGAGGAGGCAATACGAGAAGTACAAGAAATGGATATGAAATGAATTAAAATTAACGGCGAAGATATAAACATGTTCCACTTCTCAGTCGATATCTCCATTGTAGCAGGATACCGTGAGGATGTCCAAAGATCACTGACCGAAATGGACGAGGTTGCAGAAGAATATAACGAGAAGAAGACCAAACTCCTAGTATGTGGAAGAAAAGCTGAAAGTAGATGTCACGCTTAGAGGAGAGAAATTAGATGATTTGGATTCCTTCACCTACCTCGGAATCAACATCACGTGGGACGGAAGAAGTACAGCTGACATTAAGCGTAGAATAGCCCAAGCTATGAAAGCGTTCATGATTAAAAGACAACTACTGTTTTAAAAAAACGATTGGACTAGAAACAAGGAAACAATACGTATAAGCATTCGTGAGGAGCGTGGCACTCTATGGATCGGCAGCGTGGACCATTGGAAAAACAGAACGGAAAAGATTAGAAGCATTCGACCAATGAATGTACAAAACATATACCTAAATGAAATATAGATGATGTTATTGTAGGCACAAAAAGTCGGTGATTACTCCCTTTTGGAAGAAATTTATGAATCTTCTCCTCGCAAATCGCGCTAGGTCAAGAAGAGAGGCTACTTTAACTTCACAAGATGAGGGAAGGAGGAACTAGAATCGACATCGCTTTCACACCGTCGAGTTATCCGTTTGCCATTCACTAAAAGTTCTCAAGCACTTCCCCTCCAAGTTCTAAGTTCTTTCCATAAAAGTCCTTTCGCCTCTACCAGTAATTTTGTGGCACTGGTATGAGCTTCCCAATGTCCTCTCATCGTCCGCAACATACATGCTTGCTCAACCTTATTTCCAACCCAACAATGTATCCCTTCCTCCTCCATTCTGGTCTGTCTCAATCGTTTTATCTGCTTTCTTTCGATCCAGCCCATCTATCAATCCTTTCTTATCGTCCTTTCACTCCTCTTGGTTTATGGCTGGTCATTTTCAAAGGTGACCGACGATTAAGGTCATATACATATCTCATTAAGGTAAGGGAAGGAGGGATATATTGGGGATTATAATCTCCACCACTTCTGAATTCGAAAACTTAACCTCAGAATGAGAAACAAGTTCTCGAATATCCGCTATAACATAGTTCCTCCTTTAACCATTGTTCCTACTCTTCTCCCTTTTCTATGTCCTTAAGACCAATTAAGTTGAGGGCAGGATTATTTTGAGATTAAATGTAGGAAGGACAAGAACCCGGCATCAGTAGCAGCCTATTTTTACATTAAAATAGGCCAAGGTCCTCAGGTCAAACCCAATGGAGTCCTGCGATTGAAATGCTCCCACACGAAACATAATGAGGACAAGAAGTACAATTAATCATTGGATTGAAATTCTTTCACAATAAATCGCTCATACTCTAGCGGTGACTAGTTCCGCATAATACTCTCTCCTCTCTCTTTCTATCATTTTTCTCCTTAGCTTTGAAACAAACTTTCTCCTTATATTTTTATTCTATAGCCGAAAGCCAAATGATATCTCCGTCAGAAGGATAGGAAGTAGACACTGGCTGTTCCGTTGTTCCGTCTGAATCTTTATACTTCCCCATCTCCCATTTAGCCTTCGATTTATTTATATATATTACCTCCTGCCTAATTTCCTTTTTTCTGGATGAGAGTCATGAATTCTATCTCTACCCATCCCGAAAAGAAGCACCAAGTACTTTTTCCTGGACTCGCTTCTCTCCTTCCGTCTCATCCACACAGCTTCACATTTGGCTCCGCTTAGAGAGTAAAACATAGATGATGGACCTGTGGCCGTTCAATTTCCTCTCTTATCTCTTGCCATTTGGAATTAAGTATTCCCACACGCTTTACTTCAGATTCGTGTTGACTGGACACCCCAAGTCGACTGAATGTCTCGCTCAATGACTATTTCCGCTTAGCGCTCAATTTACACGGTGACCCAAGAGGAGTAGGGTTGAGTGGGTAAGGAGTTGTCTGCCAAAGCAATACTCATGGGTGTTCAATGATTATTTCGTCCCTTCCTAGAAATATTGACGAGAATAAATCACCCGCCGACACCGTAGGGAAGGCTTTACATTTTGGCAACATTTTCCTCAATTTTTAGCGAAGTTAAAAAAATGATGAGTATTTATTTAGATGAGCCATGTATTTTTATGTTTTTTACATAATGATCTGGTCTCTAGGGTCATGAGATCTAATTCCACCTTCGTGAGTTTATCACCTTTGAGATATGGGTTTTTTTGTTTATTTAAGGTGTTCATTGGAATAAAGAACGATAGAGACCTGAATTCATTCCAATTAAAATAAAGGACGCCGTTAAGAGTTATAATTTCATCAAATATGGATCAAAAGTAGTTTTACAGTATGTGAAGTATATGAATTTAGCATTAAAATAATTAGGGACAAATAGCTTATGGATACGGTGGAATCTTCATGAAATCTCAATAGAAACAAGTCGTACAGCTTAGAGAGTGTAAATAGCTTCAAATAAAAATAAGTGGCTATAATTACTTATTTAGATGATAGATGTTTATTAGATTAGTTAGTTGTGTATGTAACTTATCGATGACATTTATCACATATTTATGCGGCATAATGGTGGCGTGTATTGGAGCCATATGGAGATTCTACTTATAAATATCTAAGAAAGAATGCGCATTGATAACAGCGTTGACTATACTGTGATAAAAAATGGCTCCGAAAAATTTTCACCTCGATAGTAGAGCCACTCAGTTTGCATCTGGCATTTAGCACTTCATAACAAGTCTTCCTCTTGTTTAGGTGAAACTCTGAAGAAGGAAGTTTTGAGTTTATTATTTAACAACTAAATTCGTAAACCTATTTTCCTTGTAGCCAGGAGGTCATTATGTAACCCATTGTTTGATGGTTAAATTTTGATATGTCAATATGTAATTCGATTTTTTACTCAATGATAACAATTATTTTTCGCCAATATTGTTTTCAAAAGGATTTACAATTTTGCGTTTGAAAGTGTATTGCATAATATGACTACGATGAAGAATCCCCTTATCTTGTCAACTCTCCGCAGAATGGGTGACACAGACCGGCAGCTGTATTGACATCTCCCCATGTCCCGCGGAGGGTTCCGCGACGGCGGACGATGTCCCTGGCGAGAGCAGAGGGGGTTCCCGCCGAGGGGAATGGGAATCGGACGAGTGCGAAGTGATATGGTTACATGGCCACGCCGAGCGAGAGACTGTTCGCAGGGTGACCAGATCCAACGTATTCACCCGAAGCACACACACCAACCCTATCCCCTCCAGCCACCTCCCACTGCGTTGCGACTACGTCACTTCCCTTGAAGGGATCGGACCAGAATTGGCGCAGGCGTACGGAGTGGAAGAGGCTGGTGTTAAAGGGGAGGAGATCAGAGTGTGAGGATATAATGTTGGATCTAGGAGGGTAGGGAAGAAACAGCAGAACTCGCTTTATCGAATTCGCCCGAGTGACATAGGTTGAATAAGACTTTATATATCTCCTTATTGCACGGAAGAGTTGCCAGTTTTGTCATGGAAGCGTATCCAACTAATATGGCTGTATTTTTTCCTCTGCTTAACATTGTATTTTTAAATTTCATTTTCGGCTCGAATATGCTAACATTAGTAATTACTATTCCGTGACAATTCTACAGCTAACTCCTACGCTCTTAGCGCTTTATCTACATAACAGCCTTTCAATGCCACATTTAAGTAACTTTTATTAACTTTATTATATACTGATTAGGTGGATGGATTTCTTTCGTTGCATTACCTATTGATTGCATTCTTATTCTGCATATTGTTTGGATATAGCGGAGAGATAGAGTTATTAGTCTTAATTCTCAAGCCTGCAGCAACCTATTTTTCTCTATGTACTGTTGATTTCTATGCTCCCTTTTACTTATTATCTTCAATGTTCAGTTAAATTAATTCAACTTGTTTGTCCCTCAGTCTTCATCTTGGGACTTAATCATCTATTTTTCCTCTACCATGCTACCTATATATATATATATATATGTACATTGGGTTTCGAAGTATGACCGATCTTCTCTTAGTTTATAAAGCTTTTAATTTGTTATATCACCGTATTTTTATTAAAAACGACCCGGGTTTTGACGCTCAACGTCATATTCTGGTAAAGAGTACAGTATCATTTTTAATTTATTTGTTTCAATCACTGAAAATTTCATTTTTTGAATGACGTTCCAAACTATTCAGGAACTTAACTTGTACATAATGAGGTTTTAGGAAGACGAGTTTTCACTAGGACATTCCCTCAAATAAATTGCAGCATTTACAGAATGGATTCGATAACTTATGCCTCTGCCCCTTTCTTAAGCCACGAGTTGGGCGAGGGAAAGAGTCATAGAGAAAGCTACTCGAGTAAACCGGAGATATCAAAAGAGTTGCCGGAGTCTTCCGTGAATTGATTGGCTCAAGAACTGTATGAAAGAGATATTTTTTCCTTCATTCATGAAGGCATCTTTCTTTGGAACTCTTGCTTTTCTTTACTTCAAAGGAATAAGAAGCTTTATTTCCTACCAATGAGTCTCTCTAAGTATTCCTCTAAGGTTGTGTTAGAATTTGCAAGGAGTGCACTCAAGAATTTCTCGTCCTTTCATCGAAAGGAACGATTCTTGTTCTTCTAATCTCCTTGATATCTTTGCATTTTCGTATTTAATTTTGTATCTTCCTAAGAATATTTAGCATAGTTCTTTTCCCTAAAGCCTAGTTTTACGTAATATGGTCTCCCAATTCTGATGTGGCATGCATTAAATAATTAGTTAAGGGTTCTTAGATTCATCGTGCGTTTGATTAGGACGAGACTAAATGGCCACATTAAATAGATGAATAGAAAATTACACAAAAAAGGCAATTATATTTTTTTATTCAAATATAAACTGGAGTGCCCCTAAGAGGTAGGATATGCTTTGATCGTGTGACTTAGGTTTGGCATCGTTCTACTATAAATTGAATAATGGCAGCCAACATATGATTATTTCCAGGAAAATGTTCTCCATTTTAATACAAGGTCATTTCTGAACATAAGACAATTTCATACTCTCTCAGAAATGATTTTTGCTTTATAGGAGGTAATCCCTACATGATATGCTTGCAGGATTCGAAAAGTCAAAAATTACTGAGCATCCTGTTTCTCAATTTCAGGTGTAGTTTACTTCAAATTCGATTACCACTTTAAATACAATCTTATCAGTATGATTGTACACGATTTTATCGACCTTGGCTATTTTAACCGTTTTGGCAGAGTGCCAATATCATTTTATGCGCTGCGGATTTCCGGTTTTAAGCATGAATTCATCACTAGAGCTCATTCTTGCGCTTAAGTATGAGAGGAACCCTAATTATAATGACCAACCCTCAAATGTTCATCGTGAAGCCCTAAATCCTCATCAATGGGCCAGTTAACTCACTCTTGGTCTCAACTCATTAATTTCTCATTAGAGGAGATTCCCTTCCGTAAATAACGAGAATAACTGCGTAATAGGATTAGATATTAGTGCCTGCTATCATTTTTATCATTACATCGAGCCAATGCTCATGATTTTTTTTACGATTTTGACCATTACAAACAATACCTATACATGTGACCTAGACTGCATGAGGATGAAAAGTAGTATTTACTGTCGTCACTTTCCGTAATGTTTCCGGTTGAGCACTCAGTGGATGGAGTGAGGAAATCATGCAGTCTAAAAGAATTATGATCCTAATATAGCAGATTGCTGAAGTAAATATGTTGGTGCAATCGCAATTATATTTCTAGATTTGAGTTTACCATAAAATCTATAATATATTTATGTATTTAAATGCATATTAAACACACATTCAATGATATGAGCTACTGAATATACAACTTTTAAAAATAATTTTATTTTTATTAGGCTTGTTTATGTATTATTTAGTTACGAGTAGTAGAAATATGGTTATATTTAATTCACTGACACGACTAAGCTTTAGATTTAAACTTTAAACGTACCCTAAGCTTTAAAAATCCATGTGATTTGAGTAAGGAGAAATCAAAATATTTCAAATTCATTGACCATGGAAAGTGTTTGTAAAAATATTCTTGAAGAATGCGTAAAGGATACGCATGGCGAGTTTGGCCTTTCCCTTTAATTTATTTTATTATCAAGATAGATGAATTGACGCCTTCCTATGCTTTGATATATTTTTTGTAATTGATGGTTGATGCCGAGATTTCGTTGAATTCCATGGAAAAATTGAGAAAACTTAAAAAATAATAACTTTGCTAATCCACTGGATGAAAATTTTTATTGCTTTAACCAGCTTCGCTACCAATAGCATCTTCAGGAAACAGCTTAATTTGCTACGTGTTCAAGTGAAAGATTTCAAACAAAAATTGTCTGTGGTAGCAAGTAAACCAAAAGAGGAGGAAAACCCAAAAAGTGTCAAATTCTTATATGGGCGTGATTAATCCATTTATTTTTTTCTGCGCGCCCTTTCTGAAGAGACCACCTGTACTCGCGGTCCCAGGCCGGCAGTATGCGTGACAAGGCTTTCCGCGCAGTGATCCTTATCATTACACCCCAAGAGCAATGCTAGTGGCAGTTAGCGCAGAAATTGTTTGACAGGATGACAAGGACCTACCTCGCTCCGTTGGTCACTTTTTGATAAGACCGCGTCGTCCGGATACTCTTTCGGGTATTAATTCTAGGATTTAACACGAGTTATGCGGCTAAAGAGTTTTTGTGTGACCCCCGGTTCCCTTCCCCGATTCCTGCGGCATCCCACCGCTTCAGTTGACCACGTCACCGAGGCTTCCTTCTCTCTCACTCACTGGCCGACGTTGCCCTAACCGCAGTTTTGAGTGAAGAAGAGGTGGAAGGATCAGGGAGGGTGAGAGAGTAATCGAAGGAGTGGTGTAGCCTCCCCAAAGACCCCCTTTCTTATCGCAATTCTCTGTCTCATATTTAAGCTCAAATAAAAAGTCTGTGATAATGATTTTGGTTGAATTTGCATACCCTCTCAGGTTCCTTTTCTTCCTGAGTGCCCGATGCTCTATCAGCACATTCACCTGTATGGGCTTTATTTTATATTTTAACTCTGGTCATTTACGGTGTGCTAGTTTAAAATCATATTCAGAGGTTCAGCTGTTTAAATCATATTAGGTAAAAATAATTATTTTTATCTCCTTTGTGGAAGACAAAGACCTGTTTTATTACCCCTGTCGAAATATCGTAGTTCCCGTTTAGTTGTAGTCAGAGCATTGAGATACAGTTTTGGATCATATAACAATAAAACTTGGAAGCTTTTAAGGCTATAATATTGGCAGTTAACGCTCATGCATATTGAATATATATTTGAGTTTGTAGGAAAATTGCGTAGCATATACACTACTCAAATAGGATAAATACATTTTATATACATACATTTCCAATTTCCCAAACTGCATATCGCCACCCGTATCCTTTCCTCCCTTGCTCTCTCACACCCACCACATTTCCATTGGTTCCGCAGTCAGCTCTTTCCCATATCGAGCAAGTCGATATATCCTTTCCCAGGAATCCATTGAAATGGTGTGTCCCCCATGCGATCGTCAATGGTGTCAAACGGTTTTGACTGAGTGAGTCAAACGCTTATGAATTCCCCGCGCGGCTAACATTTTGTCTTCGAGACTTCACTTTTCCTTCGCTCCAAGGTCCACCGAAGTAGACCATTGTTCCCCATCTCAATTTACCTTGACAAGCGTGCCCCAATGCCATCCGCGACGTCGAATATAGCGAGAGACCCATGGGACAGAACACAAAAAATGAGCTAGGTCATGAAGGGAGTGAGAGATAAGGCATTGTCGGAATTGAGTTCCATATCACATTTGCCATGCATCTCTTTACTCCCATACAGCTCACTTCACAAAGGTACTTTCTGTTGTGCCGCTTCCATTTACTAGCTTCTTGAGAGTTTTGCTGATGGATCTTTGAAAATGAGGGCAAAAATAGCCTCCAGTACTCTAAGGAAATGGAGGTGTATGCCCGGATGAGAAAATTGCTTTTCTTATTTTCTGTTACAGTCGTCTAACCGGAGCATATTCTGCTACCAGAGCTCGCGGCCTTCATTCATGTCGCTCACTCAAAGTACTGCACGAGAGGGACTACCTTGCGCCAAGTTTAAGGAAACAATTTTCATCTGCGTCATTGGCTCAATATGTCAAAGATAATTGAAGGATATTAAATTATTAGTATTAGTTATCTTGCTTCATAACGATAATAAGGTTGAAATGACATTATTATGGTATGAGTGGTTAATTCTCAATGCTCTGCCAATTAATGCGTTTAACTTAGATATTCTCCTTGGCTATTATTACTTAGCTGCCTTAATTACATTTTATTCATAAAAAGTTGAGATTATTCATATATTAAAGGTGTCTTAAACGACTCTTAAGGTAAACGGTGCAATGGGTTGGAAATATTATTTTCGCAAATGCAACGCCATTTTTTCATGCATACAAAACGTCAATGTATTGGCGATGTATTGGATATTTCCAAATAAGTCACTTACCATTAAGAGTAACATGCTCTTGGCTGTAAAATAGTTTTGTTGGTGCCATTTGTCTTGCAGTTTACATTACTGATGAATCCTCTAATTGCCATATTGAAGAATGACGTGAGTGAGAAGTATTGAGAGAATAGCATGTTGGTAAATCTTTCCCACTCTGTGAATAATAGCTTTGCATTCTATGTATATCCATAGTGAATGGCATCAAAATATGACGCAGAAATCTGAATTAAACATTTTTTAATTTTATTCCATTGGTCTTGGCGCGTAACCTAAGTACTTGTCTTCTACTATGATGAATTACATATTCGTTTTCTTAGCTTCGTGCTGCCTCTTGCCTCGTTGGTTTCTCTTTGTGTCACCCCGTGGGCTTTAGGTTATTTGAGCTTCTTCTTGTCTTATCCTCCTTTAAAAAGTGAGCATAAAAAGTTCATTTTTCGTTTTTGGTATCTCTATACCATGAAAACCTCGAGGACTTTCGATGTCCCACTCTCTTTTTGCCCCTCTCAGCATGTTATGCTTAAGTGTAAAGGACCTTTTGGCCCGTACCCTTATTTTTGCTACAACTCTTTCTAAGAGTTGAAATGAGCATTTACCGAAAAAAAGCGGGAAAAGCTTAGTCACGAGCGAGACGCAGCGTTTTTGAGCCCACTCCAATCTAGGAATGAATTCTCTCCCATCGGAGATGAATGGCAACCCCATTGCTATCGTGGCCGAGCCCGGACCCTCGCAATTCTCGGCCGGCGGCTATTGAAGGTGTCGGAGACCCACTTTTTTTTCTTGCTTTAGGAAATTAGAGAAAAAACATTGGAGCGATGGCTCGGTCCAATTTTTCAGCTCTTTTTTTTCGATGTGCGTCGGCCTTCGCTCAAATGCTGATGGTCTCATTTGTTAGGTGTTCTTATTCTGCGTTTTCCTTAAATCCCTTGCGGCGTAATGTTGATCATGAGTGAAGGCTTGGAAAAGAAGATATGCTCCAGCAATTCTGACTTAATGGCATGTCTGCAGGTGATGCATGGATGAGTTGTGCTTTCGTTGTTGTAAAGCGGCGTTAACCCTCAGTGGCAGGAGCCCTTGCTCTTAGTCAATTTGTTATCTTAAAATTGGTGTCTGCAATCCAAATCTTGTATTTAAATTATAGAATAACTACTAAAACCTTAACGCTTTGGAGTTTGCTTTAAGCTTTTGTAATTGTGGTTTTAAATTGTTTACGTTTGGCTAATTATTATTATTACTTTCATGTCTGATTCAATGCAACTCTCTTTCTCATACGAATCAATATGCCTGCGGAATCATTTGATAGACGCTTGAGATTTCTTTGGTTCCAGTAACGAGTAAAGCTCCAAGCAAAATAGACTAAGGTGACTAAATTGTTATCTTGAATAACTTTCAAAGAAGTGAAAATGTGTTCAAATGCTCAATAAAATTACACATTTGCAAGCAAAATTACACATCTGATAGCTCATAAGATGGAATCTTATTCTTATTATTCTTTTTTAAATTATGATTTTCCGGAATTATACTGTAGAAGTATAAAGGGTGACAGGATAAAAATAAGTTCCTAGAAAAGTTGAGAATACCTGGATTAACTCTGAATTTAACAACGTAAATGGGCAGGTTTTTCTCGTTTAACTAATATTTATCACAGAATATCTGAGAATTTCGATTTATCGAGTTGAAAATGTTAGTTTAGTTGATAGTTTTTAGCTTTCTATTTCAAAGCTACTAAATACAGCTACTGTTCTACTTTCATATTATGCTTCAGATTGTCTTCAACGATAAAATGCGCGAGACTAAAAGAAAAATGCGACTTAAAGGAGGTGGATGTCAACCTTAATTTTCGAAGTAGATTTTTGTGATGTTTAGATGTTAACTATTCAGGAGGTATTTCCCGGGTATATCAAATAATTTAATTGGTATTTTAAGCATTTTTAATGCTGCTAATGTATTTGTTTTACTTACGCAGTAGTTTTAGCCTTTAGTCCGTAATTTTTCCTGTGTACATGGATTGCACCAGAACCAAAACCAAAGCACTGACCGGTACCTTTATTAGTTCCGGAGTTCCAATAAAGGGAACGGAATAATTTCGTTTTAAAAACTAACGACGAGACAAACCATGAGTTGAGGTTACCCTTGGACAGCAACACGGAACCCTATGGTCGTAGTTTTCGCAGAATAAGTGTAGTAAAGGTCTTAAGTCTAGCAAGTGAAACGTTTCAGGAACACTCGATCAAGTGCGTTGACCTCCGAATGAGCGTCTGTCATTTATTCACTAGACAGTAATATCGAACCCTGAACTCACATGAAAATTGAAAACTTAGTCATGATTACGTATGTTAAGTTAATTTATTTTCTTTCAATTTTTGGTACTGCGTAATTAGGGGTAATTATTATAGAACAACGGTTAGGTTATTCAAATTTGAATTGCTGTCATATTTGTATTTGGATGAACAGGTGAAAGTCCTACGGAAATATTAAGGTATTTTCCAGAAGGTAATGAGAAGAGAGAATGTCGTACACGGATGTGACTGAGTTCACTCATGTGAGCTTTGATTGGCTCTTTGAATTCGGCAAATGAGCCCTTTCAGTATAAGGTCTCCGTTTCTAATCCTCCAAGATTTCATTAGCCTTCTCAACTGTAACCAGAGTTAGATATCACGAAAGGAACGCTCATGGTGGTATTTCTATTATTCGTAGAAAAACCTTTATTTAAGTTTAACATAACCATTCTTCCTTATTCATGTGACTTGACTCTCGTTGTTACGACCAATAAACGGGAGGTAATCGCTGTAACTATTTCTTCGGAGCATCGAGTTCACCGAGATCAAATTGAGGCGGAAGAATAGGAGGAGTAAGAGAATAAATGAAGGAATTCCTGCAAGCGATTTATTCGAAGACCAGAGGCCAATAGGCTCTCTAAGGGAAAACACGAGGGAATATACGAAACAAATCCTTGATTCCTACCTCGCGGAGGATGAGGCAAATTACTTCTACTTTGGACCCATTCCCACTCTAATTCCTCCTCACTCCTATGCACGTTTTTTTAACCATTGATACCAAATTATTCTCTTGAATGTACGCTTGAGGAAAACATCTACCGTATCCCAAGGATGGGGCAACTTGTTTAATCCGATTCAGAACTTTTTACTTTCATCGCACCACGTGTTCCTCTCACGACCCCTTACCATACGGTTTTAATTTTTCATGGGAGAATTTCATCTACCTACCTACTAAAAACCATAGATATGGAGATATGCCACCAAATTTTCTCATAAGTTATTATTATACGAGTTTATGATAAAATGTCATCCATCATATCTCATTCCAGCTTTCTCGGAGAAATTTTATGATTACAATAGTGTTACCAGCATCCTATTGTTAACTTTTATTTTATGCGTAGCTAGTTTTAAAATAGTTAATTTCGTATATTATCCGCATGTGTTTTAATTGTAAATTATATGAAGCGAAATACACCGTTAGCTTTCTCGTCTAAGATTTAAATTTAAACTAGTTTTTTGTTTAATGAGGAGTTTTAGATTATTGGAACGCTAAAAAGGTCTTCGTAACTTGGGAGGAAGGTCACCGTATTTAACCGACTGTATAATATATTAATATCTGACCACATTTAATTAGATAACATTAATTCGGATTGTTATTTGTAGAGAATTTATTTTAATTTCCTGCGTATTTTTATTGATCTTTCTGTCATACCTCTGTGTACTTTTACGAATTTACTATTTAACTGTTCCTTTATCTCATTGATATTGAATTTTAAATGATTATTTCCTAAATTTGTGCACTTTTGCGTCTCTTCAACCTACCATCTCTTCTTTTCTTCTTATTTTTGAATGGAATATCTCCTTATAGGTATGTATTTACCCAGCATTTTCCCTCACAGGTAATGGTCTCTGTGCCAGTTTGTAAGAGTGTATCGCGCATGTGTCGATGCCCGTGTCCAGCCTTATGTGCAATAAAGGCAATGCGCTTTGGATATAATATGATATTGCTGTCGGTGAAGGATTTAATTAGACTGCGCAATAAAATATTATAAAATTTTAGACTCTCACTTCCCTTGAAATCCTCCCTGTAATAAATGAACGTGGACAATGTGGGTCTCTTAACTCTCAACTGTTGAGCAATTTCTATTGATAATGGCAGTTGAATTTATTTGACTCACTCTGTTATTCTTTATCAAATTCGTTTTATTCAGCTTTTAGTCGTCTTTAAGCATTATAGATTAATTCAGGATGACAAATAAATTGCTTCCATTAAGATTCAATGGCTAAAATTGCTTCCTTGCATCAAATGATCCTCTCAAGTTCTCTCGTTACCGCACGGACTTCTTTTTTTCACGCCTGCACTACGCATTCGAAGGCCATTTCACTGAACATTAGGGTATCGTCTCATCTTTGTTCTTAAAATGTTATTTCTTTTGTGTAGGAAGAGGTAATATATTTCATAGGAAATATCCTTTTAGTAAGGACAACCCCGGCACGGCACGCCAGGATAATTAAAATCCATTCCATTTTGAGCTTTAAGGAAATGTCTCTTAGACATTCCATGGTTTCAAGCTCACTATGTGGAAGTTGAATTTCACAAATGAAAAAGTAACTTGGCTTCCTTACACAGATGTATTCCAGATCCACCGCTGTGTCGAAACATGTTGTACCAGGAAAATAAATCTGTGGAAGGAAACCAAGTTACTTTTTCATTTGTGTCTTAGACAGTTTATCATAGTGAATGTACTGATGAGAAGAAGATGACTTTTTCGAAACGATAATAAAAATATAAATCTAAACATCGGATGCTAAACATATAGAGATTAATAGAATTTTTTGTTCCCCGAGTATATTTTTCAATTTTTAGTACTCTCATTTATATTTACGAAAGAGAGATATTTTCTAGTAACAATTTTGTGAAAAATTAATTTAATTTTTTTTTATGGGCGGCAAAGCGTGTGTCGTGAGAATCTGCTGAGAAAAAATAGATTTTTAAACGAGGACCTTGATCTTTGAGTAGCATTGAGAGATTTCGTTGTTGTGTTATACTCTCTTGGCGTTGTTTTGAAACCCTACTTTGGAAATTCTTATTTGTAAATTCTCTATGGAAATATGTCCTACTTTGGAAATACCAAAACCACGTTCATCATTAGAATTGTTTAATTAATTTTTAAAAGTTTAATTAATGGTTTCATGTACGTTTGCGTGAACTGATTCATGTACATTTGAGTGAATGAATGGATGAATCAGTGGTTACACGGTTCATGAAACCGCGAATGCGTTCGCACAATTTTCAGGGTACGTATTTGTGATTATTGTTGGTTTTATCTTTGCTAAGCGCAATTTTCAAACCATTCAAGCGTTCATAAAGTCAACCTACCTATAGACTACCTAATATTAAGCAGACTTTACTTATATTATACTTAATAATTCAAATTCAGATTTTCAGCGGTAGCTATCTCAAATTTCACTTTTGATTTCCCGAGTGGTAGTTCCTCTGATGAAAGATACTCGAATGGACTTGCTAAGTCCCTTTTTATACGTTTCGGGAATTATATTGCAGTTATGGTGAGGTATATGTTAACTCAAATCAAATAATTGTAGTAGAACGAGTACATTGGATTAAAATCTTATTTAAATGTTAGCTGTATGGTACCTACGTGAGGTATTCCCTGTTGAGAAAAAGTGAGATAAAAAACCCTTTTTATAGAGGATCGATAAGAACGCCTGTGAATGCATATTGGATGCAATTTATGAATAAACTCAACTATTATGGGAACGTAGGAACATAATGGATCGTAAAAACATAGATTAATCTTACTTAGAAACTTAATTAAGTTATTCTCGGCACGTATGAGAAGGAAGTCGGCGGTAGTATTAGAATAAAGTGTAAAAACTTGGTCTTAAATGGATATCGTTGCCTCATGGAACGGTAATCTTAAATATAATCTCTCCGGTTCCTATCTAAGTTTTTAATGTAGAATTGGACGTATATAAAAACAGCTGCTCCGGTTTCGAGCACGAAGCTGTTTCTTGGATGCTCTGCCAGTGAACTAACTACCAGAGAAAATATTACAATGTGAGATTCGTACAAGCATAAATTGTTGTTAAAGTAAAATAATAAGTAATTAACGGCCAATCACACATTCGTGGCGCGAGCTTCTCAAATATTTACCGCACAAACAAGACACTTTGTATGAAATTCACGGTTCTACTGGACTAGCCCTGCCGGCATTCATGGCCTTGGTGAGAAAGCGTTTAGCTCTGAAAAGAAATAGATAGCTACGTGAAATACAAGGAATGCTCTTATAATTAATTCAGTTGAACCTTTATTTTACTAATGTCGACAGAATGTGTAGGAGGGTAGTCCAAGCGAAGGGGAATGGTCTATAATAGGAGAGGTCCAAGGATAGCGAGAGGTCAATAAACGTAGCGTACAGGTCGTCCTGGAAGTGCCAACAGAGCCAAGATCAAATAGTAGAGTGAATTCCTAATGGAGCAGAGGTCAAAATAAATACTAATAGCTGAATCAAACGCAAACAAACAGAAATTTAGAAGTATACATACACCATACGAGCAGAAAACATTATTTCCGTTATCTACCACCAGGTTTCACTGAAGCACGAGTGCAACTTGTACGAATGCATGAACCAAATTAGAACAGGTTCTATTTTCTATTCACGCATTCGTACATTTTGGTGTGGTTACACGATAAATGCTCGCGTTCATTCTCACGTTCATGCATTCACACATTAACTTGTACGTTTTAATGTACCTTTAGTGTAACCAGAGCTTTAGGGGACAAAAATAAGGAATGATTGCTCTTTGTGAAGCCATTTTTCTTGTGCCATCCCTCATTTGTTGTTATGAGACCATTCTGTAAGTCAATAAAGAAACGATTTAAGTTCATTAAAGTAACTAATTGGATAATTGAATTCAATAATTCAATATCCCAGGACGAGTAATAGTGGATTTTACAGGATTTCATTAAGCTAGTGAAATAAGCAATCCTTTCTGATTGGGTTTTTTCTTCTCGCCGAAAGAAGATCCAAAGAATAATATTTATTTAGATCATCCTAGTTTTTTAAGTTATGTTTACCATAAACTGATGAAATCGTTAAGTAGGCTTTCTTTATGGGAATTGAATATGATTTGTAAAGATGTTTGAACTTTTATCATTTGCCTTTTTTGCGGTATATACTACCTCATATTTGGCATTTAAGACTTCCTTGTTTCTGCTCTGATTTTTAATTTGTCATGAATATGAGTACGTGTTAAATAAGCAGGGCAATTGTCCCGTTAAGTTGGTAGACAAAAGGAATAATCTACACGCTAATTCAATTCTCACTAATAAAATAGTTTTGTATGTGTAGTTGGGTATTTATTTCTTACCTGAGCTGAGTTTGGAAAGCTTTATGTGGTGGAAGTAATTATTTATGGATTCATATCCGCGTCTGATCCTTTAAACTCTTGCACCAATTTCCTGTCAAGCGTAATTAATTTGGAAGTTCGAACGAGAAACAATGATTGAACGAGTCACGCGCCCAAATTGGATTCCTGGCCACAAATTCGTACATAAGTCGAATTACCTGACACCTAATGTTAATTAAAGTTAAGGAGATAATAATCACAACGAAAATGAATCGTTTGGTCAATTAATTTTGCTACACCAAATTCCGTCTGTTTGTGATATACGGCATGTTGAGCGGACACACGGTATTTATTTTAATGAGGATAGTTCTTATTTAACGGAATTTAAGTGGTTGAATTGCGGTGAATAATTAACCGAAGTGAGGACATATTTATAATTTTATCACATATTTAACCCTTATGTGTACATCCAACTTTTACCACCTTGTTACACACCCAGGGTACCCGGGTGCTCACCTCTAGTTTTTCTTTATTTCTGAGTCAGCATGTGAAAAGGATTATTTCATATCAATATACATAACTAAATAAACATCAATTGAAAGTATGTAAGCACTTTGCAAGTCCCCTAGCCTTCTACAGCTTCCATTAAGAGAGACAGAAATGAGGCCGCGCAAGTCGCGAATGGAGCGTTTTCACCTGTTTGGACCGTTTTTTGGACCGGCGACCGGCCATATAGTTATAAACTTAGAAAGCAGGGGAGGTAGCATGGCTTGCCATTTACTAGAACATCAGACGAGAGACTGTAAAGCTGTGTGTCTGTTAGAATCATTCTGGTGTAGAGGTAAAACATATGATGTAGAGAACGCCGGAGCGCGCTCGGCAGTGCGTCAATGTTTTCTTTTTATGATAAATTGCGCTTTGACTGATCTTTTTCTTCCTTTCATTACATTTTCAACGGGAAACTCATTTTAAATTGAATTCAAATTGAATATTACCCAAAAGGAGGAGCATTTGAAGCATTTACTCGGCGGTAACGATGAAATATTGGACTACGGGTCCGATAGAGAAGACAATGAATAGATTGCGGGTGATACCTCAGCAAAAGCGTCATCATCAGACTTAGAAAGTGCGAACGAGACGTCGGAAAGAGAGTAAGAAAGTGATGCTGATTCCGATGAGAGCGAGAATGAGGAACAAGTGGTAGAAGCGCAGGGTGCGATAGGTTCATCGGCAGCAGATGAAACAGGGATAGGAAGTTCATGTGTGTTTACATAGCGAAAGATAAAACTTTTTGGAGTAAGATGACTCCTCAAGTACATCAAACGTATTCTCACAACATATTGCGACAAAGAAGTGGCCCACATAGATCTACAGAATCAATTGGGGGCACTTTCAAAAATCATTTACAGCAGAAAAGCGTAGATCTTATTGTTCGGCATACCAACGAAAATGCTGAAAAGGCGTACGAAGAGTATAACACAAAGAATCTGGATTTGCAGCGATCTTGGAAGACTGTGACTACTAAAGAATTTTTGCGTTTATTGGTGTTTTGATTTGTTCTGGTGTAAACAATTCAAATGCTGATCACACAAGTGAAATGTGGAAAAGTACTTCATATCCTCTTTATCGCGTGTCAATGGGTATCAACAGATTGCACAACCGAATGCGATTTATTCGATTCGATGACTTCAAAACAAGCCTGACACACGCAGAAAAGGATAAAGCTGCTCCTTTACTTGATATTTGGACTAAGTTCCATTCAAATTTGAGTAAAATGTACAGGCCGACAGCAAATTTGGCAATTGACGAACAGCTTTATTGTTTCCGTGGCCATACGAAGTTAACACAGTACCTACCATCGAAGCCAGCTAAGCAAGGGATAAAACGTTGGTGGGTTTGCGAAGCCGAAAACACATATCCTCTTCATGGAATCATTTACACTGCAAGTGTTCGTGAAGAAAATCTAGGAGAGAGGGTTGTGACAGAGCTTTGGATTTCACGAGATTACTACAATTGCTCGTACGTGCCAAAGAAAACAAGGCTGTAATTTTGTTATCAACAGTGCACACTGTTACTACTGTAAATGGCGATGAAAATAAAAAGTCTCACATAATCATTTTAAATGATAAGTACAAATCCGGCGTTGATACCATGGCCCAGATGATAACCCGATATACCACACACAGGTATACTGAGAGATGGCCCCTTGCTATGTTTTTCAAAATTTTATATGTAAGTGCTCTGGGTTCATATATAGTTTATTACGGAAATAACAAAATTTTGAAAAATAAAACTAATCAGCTACGTATTTTCTTGCGTAAACTGAGTGAGGAACTGTCAAAACCTCTGATTGAAGATCGTTCTCCAAATGGTCAAATAATGCGGATTATTCCACGAAAATTGCAATTGAGAGTGTGATCGGGGCACAGCTCCACCCTTCTACTGTTTCAGAAGAAAGAAATGAACCTGGAGACCCGTACTAATAGGGAAAAGTTTACAGGCTCTTGTCATCTTTGCTATAAGGAATCAGTCATAATACGCAAGAAAACGCAAAAATGTTGTTCAGTTTGCAAAAATCCAGTCTGCGATGAACATTGTGTATTCACGAAAAATTGTGTATTGATTTTGTTAAATAATTGTTAGTAATAACTAATTTGCCACAACATTGTTGCAGTAGTTTATTTAATAAGCTCTGTGATCTCAAAAACTCATTTGAAGATGTTATTAATCAATTTCCTGCTATAAACTTCATTTTTCAGGCAGTGGGCACCTGGGTACCCGGGTGTGTCCGCTGAGCACATGTACTTTGACGCCATTTTGTTTACCTAAAAAAAATGAAAAAAAAACTTTCAGTTGTTATTTAGCTTTTAGAAGAGTTAAGTAATGGGGATCCCGAAGCTCAGATTAAAGTTTTAATTATTACTGAAGCAAAAGCAAAAGTATGACAGGGTGGGCACCCGGGTACCCGGGTGTGCACATAAGGATTAATATGTTTATCATCATTGGTTAAAAAATATTATTGTAAAATACTTGTCATTGCAATGAAAATTATTTAACAGTTCTGTTTTATATTTCACCGTTTATTAATTAATTTGTTTGAAGGTTTACTTTAAGGCCAAGTCGTAGTAACTCATTAAATAATTTTCGCTTTAGATTAAGGAATAAAACATATTTGATGGAGCAAATGAAGTAGGTTATGGTATTTCAGGAGAATTTCAATTTAATCTCCGCTTCAACTTATTATTTATCGGCTGTTCGTTGATGCTCACCTACCTCACTTATGATTTAGTTTGCTCATAAATAAGTTAGTTCTATGTGCGTGAAATAAAATCTCCTGGGCAGTGTCATAGTGGTTTATTTGGTACTCTTTTCGTTCAGTTATCTTTGGTGGGTATGCAGTACGTTAAGAGAATAAGAAGTTGGATCAAATGAACGAATTTACCTTGTTGTGAGCTCCAAAATGACAAACACTCTTCAGCGATTATTGCCTTGAATGTCTGGCAAATTTTATTTAGGAAAGATACCGTCGTTGATACATATTTTTTTCTTCTTGCCCGTTCATGTCCTTCGTACCTTTTTTGATACTCAACTGCAACATTAATCTCTTTAATCCGATCATGTTATTACTTTATCATAATAATTCGCTTGATTATTCATATTTTGATATGCCCGTTTCACTATTTCCACGCGGCGTTCACCTCGCCACGTCACAATGTAAGCCGGGCCAGTAGTATCTTTAAGTGCCCCATTGGTTTCAGTTGTGATTCCCTGCCACACTCCCCCCCCCCCCATACACCATCTGGAAACAGAAACCACTGAATCCCCAGGCACTTGCCTCCTCCGAGCACCCCCTTGCCACAACACCCACCACCTTGTTTCCTCTTACTCCCGCTCCACCGTCGTCGCTGCCCATCCCCCAAATACGTATCGATCTTTGCCAAAGCGCCTCTGTGATGGCCACGGGATCTTCTTATTCCTTCACTCTTACCTACCCCCAACCTCACAGTCGTGGACGACGAGTTACCCGCACGCCTCCATCGGCTCTTTCTCATCCTGCCCCCACTTATTATTTTGCCTTTTTCTGCCTGTCATCGATCAGAATCCCTCTCCCGGAACTCCCTCTTCTCTTATCCTCACCGCTAATGATGGGGGAAAATATTTTTATTTCACGAAGGTGTGGTATAATGTCGTCATGGAATGAAATCGTTTGCTGTAAAATAAATAATATTCCAGGTCCACTTGCTCCAGTTTGTTTAGTTGTATACTAACTTTTCTGAAGTAAAGTCCCATCTTTTTTCACAACAAAATTCAAATCTACCCACACATAATGTTTCAGTTTGTATTTCCGGACTTGAAAGTCTGTGATAAAGTTTCAAATAACTTCTCAAACGGATTGACAATTTAGGTCAGTCTTCTCAAGTCAGGTGATCTTGAAGTTTAAAGTAAAAATATATTTGCAGCCAACCCTTTTGTGATCCCTATTGATTTTGCTGGGCGAGTTTTCAAAGCTTATCTTGTTACCAAATGGCTGTCGTCCGAAGTATAATCAAAGCGAAAATAACGTCATTCTGCTGCAATGTTGATTTTAAATTCCGAAAATATTCTTTTGGAGCCAGATAAGTTGCTCTATATGCAAAATATGTTTACAGTTTCAGTAGCAGCATATCATTCACCTTACATAAAGTTAAAATTCTGCATATTTTCCCGCTTTCACTTTGGTAACAATGTAAGGCACTGCAAAGTGGTAGTATTTTGAAGAGTCAATTTTAGTAGTTAGTTCTTACATAGTGGCTTTAAAAATGGAGGATATAGGTACACTTTATTATTGTTTAGTTTAACACGTTCATTCGACCTTTGGGGAGATATCATCTTACTGTATATTCAGAACTTTATAAAGTGTTGGGCACACATGGGTCTCAAGTTGTACAATGTAGACAGTTGTTTAAAAGAGAGCTATTCTCCCGTTTAATACCAAGTACTGCAACATTTCAAATTCAAGCCCTCCATTTTGAGGGTTTGGAACAGACTTTATTTCGAAAATGTTATAGATTTAAAGTTTCCTCCTAATAAGTTTATCCCTCTTGAATTACTTTTTATGATTTGTATTTACAAAACACAAAAAATAATTCAATGTTAATGACATTAGTTTTCAACTTCCTTCATTCAAAATGTTACAAAATATAAGGAAAATATGATGGGTACACAGCATTGAATCATTATGGACTAAAAAAGCAAGAGATTATCAGCGATGATATGCATACATTCATGGATTACGTATATTTTAAAATTCATTCAGAAAATATCGCATTATTTGCGAGGAAAATTACTATGAGCTCAAGAAGCAGCATATTATCACCGAGGAATTCCATGAATATAAATAATATAAGTTATTTTGAAATTATCTATCATTCAGAAAATAACAAAATGTTTCTGAGGAAAATATAACTGTTTCACGGCATAGAATTGTTATCAACTCTAGAATCAACATCCGTGGAGAAAATATAAAACAAAATACACTTAAATTTATTATATTACATCATGGATTTGCGTGGTCTTGGCGCTCAAATTGGCCAGGCATCAAACTTTTCCTTTAGCAAATCTTACACAGCAATATGAAAACTGAATTAGTTTCGGAATTTTAAGGGTTCAGAAAAGTAACATATAATGTATCCGGAAAAGTGTAATGGTTACATAACATTTAATTATTGTAAACTCAAAATTAAAGATTATCAGCAAATAAAATATGAAACAAATTGCGATTAAACTTTATATTTTCAATATGTGGATACACGTGGTCATGGCGCCCAAGTGGTCCACGCATTTGATTCTTCCGTAGACCACCCCGTCTCCTAGGGTCTCTTCTCCCATCGTCGATGAACTCTATCTTCCTTGTAAGACTTGGTGCTTTCCTGGCGCACGATGTGAATGAATTCTTCGCGGGTTTCTCACCAGGTGAGATGTGAAGAACCACATCTCACCTGGTGGGAAACCCGCGAAGAATTCATTCTATCTTCCTTCTTATTCCTTCCAACCGTAACCCGTAGCAGCCTCTTCTTTCCCCCTATTTTGTGTCGGCCCCAACTTTAATCATGATACATGATACAAGGACATTCGAATCAATTCTTTGCATGTTTACGATAATTTCTAAAATGGTCAAACGACGATCTTGTAAGTATGTTAGTAGGGGTTTAAAATTTTGTGCTATCTAGGAATATTTGGCAGTAACCTCCACCAAGCATTCCTCACATAGGATAACCTTTGATTTTCCAAGTCTTGTTAGGTAAGCCCCAAAGTTCCCCTGGCCAATCAATAGTTGCATGTCTGCTGATATCCAGGGGAGTTTGATTTTCTTTGTTTTTGTTATTTCAGGTAAGTTCACGCAAGTGTGTCTACCTGTTTCAGATGAATCCCACTCTGCCGGCCATTTCCTTTCCATAATCTCTCCGTTTTGAGTTTTAAGCGTGCTTTAACTATGTATCCATTTGGTGTGAATATTTCGCCAAATTAATTACCATCCATCCCTGATTTTAGTAGGTTTATTGCACGCCGCTCCATGACTTCTTAGGTCATTGGTGGATAGTTTTTCAGGATGGTTAGAGCGTACTTGCTAACTGTTTAGTAGTATCTAGTTAGAGAAATAAAGCAGGATATTTGTGCATCTCTCAGTTTTCTGCTAATTCTTAAGTTCATAGGCTTGTGGCCCCATACTTCTGCCGCATAGGTCACAAGTAGCAGAAGTAGTTGTTTCATGTGCCAACGAATAATACCTGTATGTTGACATAATCTTCTTCTCTGGCGCACGCGTACCTAATTTTAACATATTTTTCCTTGTAAAGTAAAAATACTACAAAACTACAAACTAAATACAAAAATAACTTTATCCTACAGCATAGGAAAACAAGGTTTGAAAATGGTTCAATAAGGAAAGAAAATGGCAGGTTTCACTGATATTTTCTGTTTTTATACAGATAATTTATTTTTTTATAAAATATCTGTGGAACCTGCCATTGTATTTCCTTTTGGAACCATTATGAAGCAGTTTTAATCATATTTCGCCTGATACCATTGCATTTATCAAGGAAGGATTGAAAAAACACAACCAAGAGCATTTTTACTATATAAACCAGCACAGATATAATGTCAAGACAAGCATGCATATATTTCAACTCTTCGTAATAACCATGTCGTAATCTTGTTTAGAAATAAATGGCATGTATTTCTATGAATTAGCTTCCTTTGGCACAATTGATTTTTATTAGATGAAATATTAGGTACAGTATATCCTATAAGTTTGCATGTTATATAAGGATTTTAAAGTAGTTGTTTCAAACAACATTAGCCAGTCTCCAGAACGAATAAAAAACAAACTGAGGGATATTCCCTCCAACTCCTACTCCAGGGATGTCCGGAGAGGTTGAACGTTAAGCCTCCATGTCGTCACTCACGTAACACTTGGGAGATTAGATCCTCTGCTTTCGTGTGACGGTTTCATGCAAATTTCGAGCGGTATGCGAAATCTGGGGCCGGCAAAATTGTACATCCCATGCAACACCCTAGGTCCTGTGGTACCCTAAGGCGGTCGAATTGGTCTGGCTCCCATGCCGCCGTTCCTTCTAAGATTGGAAGTTTGTATCCTGCTCCCCCGGTGAGGGGTTGTTGCCAGGTGGGCTCAAGTGGGGTCTAAAATCCATAGAGGCCTTGGGGGTGATTAGGTCACCCTGCATCCCGATCGCCTCCATGCAACACCCGATTGCTTGGATATTTACTGGGCAGCTTGAGTTTCATGTAATCATCCCTACCAATTTGCGAAATCCATAGGTTTACACCAACTTTTCCGAATACCGACTTAGGCCCTCAGGCTTCCGGAGCTATTCTTTGAAGTCCATGTTCTTTGAAGTTGTAAATGCTAATTCACTAAACAATTTGGGTGATTTCGATTCAATTGGGGGATCGGGATGGTGACTTCAGTGCATATGGTCGATTCTCAATTCAGTGATACTTATCGCACGCTTAAACATCCAATTATCGTATGATTTTGCATAAGTCTGCATGCCCCATAGCCTCGCAATGATTTCCAATCAATGTCTATAGCATGCGAACGAGATTTGATGACTCGAAAAGCTCAGTCGACGAAACCATGTGACGAAATTAGTATTTTGCATGCGATAATTATCACATCGTGTCGAGAATAGACCCCCTGGACTCCCATCCTTTCAGCATCAACCCCAACAGACCAGTTGAAGATGAAGTACTCCGTCCTATGGATGGAACGTAAAACGGCGCACTTTTTGTCGCCTTTCGTCAAGGGTTGGTTGATGTTGACGCTGAATGCCTCCACACCCTTAGCCCATTCCCCATGTGATCCTTTCTTTACCAACGTAGCCACATACCCTAAATGGTACAAAATGTCTCAGTTTTCGTTTGCCTCCACCAAATAACCCATCAGCCATTCTATGTCGTGAACTTTCGTGATAAATGAACACATTAAACCTATATATTTTAATTGCTATTTATGCCTTTCCTTTGGGTAATTTAGTTTTGAGACAAGATACTGGAGGCATTCAGGGCCTTAATTATGACTTAGGATATTTTTGTGTTTGAACGTGTTTTACTAGTTTCCATCCGGTCGTTAATCTCACATTTCATTTGCCAGTTATTGTGAAGTTTCACATTCACTGACTGATTATTTCAATTTAATTGTACGCCCCGTCGGCCGCTACAGTAACCTATCCTTACCTAACATCAATGCAGGCTTCGATTTAGCAATTGTGATCCGTAGTCGTACGTGGATATAATGTTACAGACAGTGCATATAGACGCATTAAATGCAAAAGATAAAATAATAAAGTAACAGAAAAGAATATTACCTAGTTTACGGATTGATAAAATTGCTGGAATAAGGTGACTGCAGGTCCAAATTTGTAACTTTACGCATGATGAAATGAAATCACTTCATGAAATTTCACTCAGTTTCTTTGTTTCACCAATCGATTTCAACATTTACTGCGTCATTTTCAAAGTAGCATTGAAATCTATCGGTGAAATGAAGAACAAGTGTAATGGCACAAAGATTTCTTGTCATCATACAATCATAATAAGTTGAGATCAGCAAATTAACGTAAGAATATGTTAGGAGTGGACCCGGTTTCGAAGTATTTCTAGGAGTGGCCACCCTATTGGAGTGGTTTCAGGGGGTGGTCACCCTGTTGGAGGAAGTGTTGGAGGTGGGGAAAAGCAGTGAAGAGTGAGCGATTGTTCACCAACCGCTGCGGCGTTGGACGGATTGGGGCGGGAGGTGGTCAGTCTTGAGGTCTCGGTCAAAGCCGCACGGACCTACGATCTCTCTCCCCCCGTCAACGTCGCCGTTTGCCATCTCGTCGTAAGTTTGGCGGAGCGGGAAGGAGAGATGGATGACTTGAAGGAGAGCTTGGGGATTATCTCTCAGTCGGGAATTCCTAGAGTGAGGATTGGGGAGAAGAAAAATGAAGTGAGACGATAGGTATGGGACGAGATTTTAGGTCCAAAAGAGCAGGTTGCAACTCCCCGAGTTCGATCAGCTTCTGAGGATAATTATTATTATTAATCCTGTGTTCTACCGAAAAGGATCTAATCTGTGTTCTACCGTATATATCTCCTCTTTTTCTGCACTACTTCGTCTCGAATTCCCCTTCTTCTTTTCAGTGTACTTCTTGCCTCAATTATTTCACCCGAAGTACAAATTTTTGTATGTTTTCACCCAAATGTTTTCTCTCTTTCCTTTAACCTTTATCCCAGCATTCTACCTTTCAATGTGACCTTCTGCATCTCATACACTTACCATATTTTTAATTCACTTCCTGAAGAAATAGTGTGACGCCCTTAAACATATCTGCCACCGTTTTGTTTATTTTCTAATTTACACACTCAAGTATCTCGAACGACTCTAATTTGTTATCACTATGCCTTCCTGTAGTCCACACTACGCCACAGCATAGCGTTACATTTCATATCAGGCTTAGCAAAACTCATTGGATTTTTCTGATAGTAAAGGCCACTTTTGGTGATAGATTTACTCACTAGACTTAAGAGCTTCATGCACGTTTTTTTGGCAATGGTTTATTTCTCTCACTAATGTGATAGTAAGTGGACGCGTTTTTCGCTTTTACAGTAGATGGTATAAATCAAACAAGAAGCAATATAATTCATATTGTTGGATCATGCAATAATGAATCGTGATCCTTAACGGTGGATTGGGTTTATGAAGCATTCTGTATGAAAATGACAATGATTTGAAACTAATTATAAATACTATTGCGTTTGGGAGTAACTTATATACATCTTCAATGACTCTTTAATCATTGAAACCCTTTTTCTAGTTAATTATTTGAGAGGATTAATCCATGTAATTGTACGGATTGTATTCATTGGAAAAATCAGTTTCTTTGGAGAACTACCGTTTAGCAGTGTACATATGCTTCCTTATGCAAAATGTAAGAGAAACACTTGCGTTTTCATTGTATTTAAAATATGTCCTTATATTTAGTCTTAAAAGTTCAAATGCATTGCTTACCAAAATACCGTTGCATTTAGCTATTGACTAAGCGTCAATTACTTTCCATAGATACGGCGTAATCTTGCAGTTCATGGGTTCAGGTCATAAATTCAAATTAAATAGAGCGTTCCGTTAGGATTTAGTAACGGTGAAGTAATTATTTGGATCATCTACGCTCATGTCTTTAATCTATAAGGATATGTTCGGCCGAGAAGTGTCGTATTGAAGTTTCTGAATTCCCTATGAGGGTAGGAATGTTGAAATGGCTCCTCGAGAGGTATATATTTTAATTAGGATATATGTTCCTAACTTTATAAAAGATTTTTTTCAGTGATGTGACAGTGGATTTCATAATTCTGTAGTTTTCCATGTGGTAGGTAACCTATTTCCGAATTCATTTAATTCACTGGAACATTGTCCGAGAATATCCAAATCTCCTCCATGTCTTAATGGTTTTATCTTTTTGGATTTAATTTATTTCCGCATGTGAGAGGTGATGCATGCCGACATTTATGCAGTCCTTAAACTGTCGCACATGAGTGTCACGGAACACTACGTTGAGCGATTTCAAGGCACACCGCGCGCGTATTAATTTAAAAAATCTTCACGTCTTCATGCGTTCGCCTCAAATTTCAGAGGCATTAGACGCAGTTATCTGGTAGACGACGGAATTAGTTATTCTGAATTGAGCGAGACCTTGTGGTGGTTAAGTTACGCCAGCTTAATTCACGGTATTATTTCGTGAATTATTTCGCAGAGGATTGTGACTAGATTTGGTTATTTTCCTCACTAATGGGTCAAATGTTTTCCTTTTTTTCAGGGTTTACGTAAAAATATTTTAGAGTGGAAAAAAGGTTGCCAAAAATATAAGCCATTTAACTCCTGAATTTCTAAAATGTTGTACTCAGAGGTATCGTGTTGCACAGAGAATGTAATGAGTTACTCTACCAAAGGTTTCTCTTATCTATGGTATAGAATATCGCTATAGCTATCGTATAAATTCCATGCATTTTCTGATATGTTTGGAAAAATCGTCGTTTTCATTTTTTTATCTAAGTTATTCTTACACTAGCTAATAGGTACATTACAACATACAGTGCCTATTCTTAAGGTTTACTTATTGTAAGCTACTATTGCCTTCTGTAAATTCCTTGGCTTTAGATTTAGAACTTCTAAAAGCAGAAGTTCCAATGATCTCTATTTACTCTATGGCAGTTCATGCAGACATATTAAGTAAAAGCATCGTTTTTCAATAGTTTCTCTACCCTAAAAAGCTGCACTACAATAGAATGAACTCTGAATTATTTGCCATCGATCCATGCTCCATCAGAGTGTGACAATCTAGCTCGAGCCCATTTTCTATCGTGTAGGAAGGGCTGGTATGTTTCCGCGCGCTTGCAGCTAGACAATTTGGATTCAGTTCTAATGAGTACTGACGCGGCTTACGCAGGCGTATGGCAATGAGATTGACGGAGCCGAATGGAAGCACGGTTGGCCCCGCGGGGTTCACCGGCCGCGAACTCCTCTAATTGCTTCTTCTCCGCCCGTCACATTCCTCGAATCCTTGCCCGTAGCTCTTCCTCTTGACGCTTCTTCCTCATTGAATGCCTTTCTGGAATGCCCGCTACGCAGGATGCGAGAGGAGATAGAAAGGGCGTGGGAGAGAAAGCAGAAGTAGTGCTGCCTTGCGGCTGATCTAGAGACAACTTTTTCTACATCGGCTCGACTATTAGGAACTTTGATACCAGAATGGGTAAATATTTTAATTATTTTGATAATCTCGGCTGACTCACTTTTGCCAAACACGGACTAGATTATTCGCACTCCACTGATTTTAATGGAGAAAAACTAGATTTATCAGAAAACTGTGAGTGTTTCATCATCAAAATTGTTAAGAAATAGACTTTTAATTGACTTTGTCCCGAAAGCTTGTCTCACCATTTTAACGTCCCGACCCCGTGATCATCTCTGAATTTACGTTGTTTTGATATTTTAGTAAACCTTTATGCTGCCTTTGAGAATGAGTAATTGACCTTAGTCACTTTCTGTACACATGATACGTCTGCTTAAACCCCTCCTCCTTATACCCTCCAATAAGTTAAATTGCACTTGTAATTATACTTTAAATGATGATGTTATCCATCAAAACCGATTGGTGAATTGAAAATGTTTGGAAAAATACCCAGTTTTATTTCTTTAATATCTTCCACTAAGTTACTTCACCCTCCTCCACCCACCCTCCGTTAATACTAAAGGTATGTCAACTTAACAAGCATAAACCTTATTTAATACGCTTCAGTATGCTCCACCTCGTGAATCGAAACCAATCCTCTCTTTTGCCACTTGCGAAGCATTGTAATCTGATTCTTAATCCCCACAGGAAGTCTCGTTTCGGTCCCTTCTGGGCCCCAGTTCTACATCTTCTATGTCTTCCAGCTACATTTCAATTTGAGGATTTTTATCTTTCGTCACTGTTAATGTGAAAAATCAACGAATTTTCACTAAAAACAATTAAATGATAGTAAACTATGTAAATGACCATTTCAAGAGCTCTAGAAAAGAAGGTATGTGAAGTGACGCAAATAAAACCATAGAAGGTAACAGATGTGCCCATATTACTCTATAGCCTCGAATGTTGGACACCTTGGAAAGCGGACCTATGGGACTTGGAGATTGTAATAATGAGATTCCTAGGGATAGGACGAGGGTTTTGAGAATAAATGACAATGTATGAGCTTCGTTGGTGGTCAAAGAAATCAGAACAAAATACCGAAGGGTCTAATGGAATATGGCCCACCAGTCAAAAGAAATGTGGGTTGGCCAAGGCGTAGATGGTGTAGCGAACAGGGAAACCTCAACTGCAGACGAAAACGATCAACAATTTAAGAGCACACTCAAAATGACGTGTATCGGCTCGGGACCAGTTTTGGAAGCATTAAAATTTATATTTATATAAACTGTTTGAAAAATTTGTATCATAATTATAACAATAATTCTGAAATCTCTTATTAATATAAATATATAACTTAATTGATCAAATAGGTATCCAGGACTCATTGGAAAAGACTTGATTCTATAAAGAGAGATTGAAATTCTATGAAGTTCAAGAATGATTTCCATGATTCATGAAAACAATTATACCAAATAGACCGATTGTGAGAGCTGATTTTTTGGGTGAAGTTGGTAGCGAGTTCCTTCCTTCGTGTCATTTACACAATTTCTAATTTTTACTACGCTAGCAAGCCCGTTTTCTCTCTGCTATCATTGAGTCAATCCAGTTAATTTTGCGAGCTCTAGTCTTCAACGGGAAATCCTTTCATCCTCTACAGTTTTTTTGTGAAAACCTCCATTTCCAGGCACTGCTATCTTCAATCCGTTCTGGCGTAACTTTTGGGAAGTCCATTTTCAAATAATGACAAAACCAACTATGTTTAAATCCACTAAGTATTTTATTGGTACAACTAGTGACGCCGTAGCGTTGAAACTAGCTGTACCAATAAAATACTCTGTGGGTTTAAACATAGTTGGCCTTGTCATTATTTGCACTGCTATCTTCTTCTTATCATCAGCTCCTTCTCGATACGCGTCTCCGAGGTCTTTAGTGAGCATCATTTTCGACTGCTATGTAATCGTCATGCTGAAGATCTAGTATTTTAGATTTGTAACTTAATTTTGATGCTTCCTCGCTGTTGGGCTCGTAGTGTAACTGCTAATCTCTTCCCAAAGTTTCTTTATAGCCGCTTTTCCCTATACCTTCCTGCTCAGAGATGGGAGGTTAGTAAAAGGGTTTTCAGTCCCTTTATTTTGCTTAGATAGAACGAAATTCCTCAATATTTGGGCCAAAAACTATTGCCATGGCGTTTTTTATTGTTTGATGGCTATTATGCATTGAATACTTTCTCAAAAGCAATTGATAGAGACCCTTGTTTTTTGGAGTATCCGCGAGCAAGTGCACGTACAGCATTTTTGTGGCGATAGTTGGAGTTATTTCTTGGTATTGTTTTGTACTGCATTTATTTATGTGTGATTTGCACCTTGTTCTGTATATTAGTTTAATCTGAAAAAATCGGTTAAAGTTGTTTTTTTATTATCCCGTGCTTGACATTGCATATCGCAGCATCTCCCATATGTCATATATGTTTGAAACGCTAGTGTGTGTCTATTTTTTAACATTCTTATCTTATTTGCATCTACATTCTCCTCTTGAGTTACAAATGTATGATTCAGGCATTGAAGTGCTATATTTTCTTTCTAATTTGACCCACTTTTCCAATTTTGTAGTCACTGAGTTGTTAATTCTTTTGGTTCAAATTCAAAAATGATACTTCATTAAACATTAGTAGGTCCCATTTTGAGCCAAATTGCCTTAAATATTCGTTTACTTTCTTATTATCGGAAGGAAATGGTGGGACTTCATTTCATCTGAGGCAAATTATCTCCCTGTCGCCCAGCAATTAATGAGTTTATCGACCTCCCTCATTTCTCTGCAGTCCCCTTTGTTCAGGCCTTTTCCACCCCTATGCCCCCCCCCCTCATTCCCCTCGCAGCAAAAATCCAGGCGTCAGGTCCATTCTCCTTCCCTTTATACTCTCACCCTACCTCGTTCTCATTTATAGACCTTGTGCTATCTTAAGAAATTTCCGACAGAATTTATCACACTCTCCAGACTTCTTGACACCATCACCTTCTTAATTTTCGTCATGCCGAAAATACCTGCCATTATTTTTTTACCTTCGACACATCCTCCTTTTCAAGCACTTTACCCTCACCCGAGAATACTGTAATTCAGTGTAATTGTGGAAAGGAGTCCTTAATCTCTTTTTATCAATGAAATTGAAGACTGGTTGTGGTTTGATATTTAAACATTTTCAATGGGTACATATTTACTGCCGTTTATCCCATTCAAGGTTCACAAAGTTCTTACTAGACCTGTAATACTTAAATACGTGATCCAAACCCCTGGTTATCGAGTGCAATATCCATCCTACTATTTTTTTCGGCTTGAATGTATTATATCGTTGATTTTTATATTTACCAAATTCCGTTTTTATGTGAATCGAAGGATGCCAGTTTGTCGGGATTTATAAAAATAACTTTAGCGTCTGTGCCATCATGCTGATTAATTATACCCTTTCGGTGGCTTAGGATAGGAAGGATGTACGCTATTGTAAGATAGCAATAGCATCCTATAGTTTATTCCGCACGTTAAATGTCAGAGATGCATGCAAAAAAACGGAATAGAATCAATACATTTGCAGAAAATACTCACTCTTGCGTTGATAGTCTAACTTCCGTTTCCCACATTATTTGGCTTATAAACATTTTCTTTCGTTTTTCAGATTTTGACAAAATATTTTTTTCCCTACCTCTTGCACCTTGGTGTTAGGAAAATGCATCCGTAACCTTCTTCCTTAATCATTTACTGAAATAAGTGGTGGTGTTTATAGCTGGGCGTATTTAAAAATTTGTTCTCCTTAAATGGCTTTGTGAGGAGTCTTTGTTAATATAATAACTTTCCTTATGCTATCTGTCAATATGCAAGACCGCGTTAAATATTTCTCCCATTTTCTTATTTTCATCCAGGATTACGGTCAATATTAATGACAAAAGGACGTTCTCAGTGACATGGTTGCCATGCACCCTCTTTACTTTTGATGACATAAACGAGATGTTTTGAGCACAAAATAATGTATTTTTCTCTAAGCCGTTAACATTATAAGCTAAGAGATATAATTTATAAATTTCCTTGCCGATTACTTAAGTAGAACGGTTAATAATCTGGGTGGTTATGCTTCTCATTTATTGTTAGAGGACATGGTTAATATTCCATAGACAAAATTCAAGAGCCACTCATTGTCTAGCTCAAAGGGCATACGTCTAGCTCAAAGGGCAATACAAAATGATATTGAGCAAAGATACTGTGATGCCTGGAATCCAGTTCTAAGTATTGTTCCATTTTTATCTGATATTTTTTTATTGTAGTGATAGTAATCTGAGATAAACATCAAGAAGAAATGTTGCCGATGTCTAATGCGATAGGTCATGTTGGCATGCGGTGCAGCTTTGGAGGACATCTTAATCCTATCAGTATTGAATAAAAAGGTTTTTTTCGCATATTCCAAATAAAACTTAACCAATATCGTTAAAAGTTATGTGTTCACGTTCACACCCGGTCACCTTTTTTGGGGTCAAATAATTTATACATAATTAAGTAATGTTCTTGAAAAGTCGAAATACTCGGATAATTAGGCTCTTTGGCAGCTTTTCTTAAGTTTCTGTTACGACCGAACAGTCATGGTAATGCCATGAATCAAAACGTTAAAGAAACACGTCATAATCAGGTTAACCAAATCACGTTGAAGAAACAAATATTTTAAGAACAGATGTTTAATGTTTTCCACTAATGTATTAAGCATCGTTAAATTGCCTATTTTTAGCTTGTTCTCTCGTCTGATAAATTTGTTCTTACCTATTTAGATAGTATCTTCTACTAGACCACCCAGTCCATTGATGGCGTAGTACGTTGTAAATAGTCGTACAATAAATGCGATATTCCGCAGAGGAAAAGTCATTCGCCTTGACCGGGATTCGAACTAAGTTAGAACTTTCGCGCCGAGTGCTTTAACCAGTTAAGCTACCGGCCTCGGTAGCTTAACTGGTTAAAGCACTCGGCGCGAAATCGAGGGATCTGGGTTCGAAATCTGCTCAAGGCGAATGATTTTTCCTCTGTGAAATATCGCACTTATGTGCACTTGCGGGTGACTCCGTAGGGGTAAATACAGTGGCTAGTCCTGGTATCCTCAGTATTGGTCTTACAATAAACTTATTTATGGTGGAACACTGCAGTATCTCTGTTTTATACATCCATTTCTGATCTTAGTCACGGTGAATTTTGATTTGCATTCGGGGAGTATAACGTAAGATCCCGCAAAAAAATTCTGCCTAGGCTGGTCTTCGCACATTTTCATAATAATTCTTTCGTCTGTGAGTAACTTAAGTGGCAGATATTTATTCCGCGATGTTTTCCGTGAGGTTTTCATTGAATGGTTGGACTTACCTCTGTCATCTTTAGACGCACTATTTATAAAGAGGGTTTAAGTATAGTTTAGTCTTTACTTTATATCATGGACGCATAGGTTAAGTAGGGTAGCATAATGAGGTGAATCCATTGCTTATCCCTTCCCAATTATCCTCCTATTCCCAAGGCTGTGCTGTTCTGAATTGGTTCGTCAGCGGTTGATGTATTTGCTTTAGCAAATGTCAAGAGCGGCGCGGAGGCAGAAAGGATATTTAATATTTGAATTGGGTAGTATTTTTCGAGTGGTAGAAAAGAGAGAACGCTGCCTTTGACGTATTCTTTGGGACTTGAGACTGATGCGAAATATATACCCGTCTGTGTTCAATGGTGGTTGCTTGTCGTCAAGTTGATCCTTAAGTGAAAGCAGTAGTTTTTATCGTGGAATATTGATTTTTGGTAGGATAACATTGTTGAGGCGTGATATATTTTCGTAATTTAAAAATTACTGCCTCCTCTGTCATGAGGTAAAGCTTCAAGTCGTTTTCATGCCTGTGAGTCAAATCCGAATGAAATAACTCCACTGATGAATAATGAAATACGGAGATAATTTAAGATATACTTGACACAAAAATGCCGTGTCGTGTGTGGTATTGCCCTGAAAAAATTATTTTGGTGGTCTCACATTAGAGGCATTTATCTGGTGTTTGCTGGATTAAGTTCTTCTTATTATGCTTGAATAATTGTTGATTCCCCTATAAATTCTCATCTATTTTATCTCATTCTGTCTTATCTATCTTTGGTGCTCGCGTGTTAGATATAGGCGATTGGAAAATTGTAATCGACAATAAGTGCACCGAAACGTTGTCCTCGTGTTAGCTCTTAGTGATTTGTCAAGAGGACGTCCTTAGGGAGAGTTGTTAATGACATTTTGGCGACATGGCTCCAGCGCCGTCCCCTATCTGCTAGCGACTCTTCATCACCACTTATCAACCTTTGCGGAATTGGTTGTTTGGTGAGCACTTTAAGTCCGACGCCGCAAAATATCCCATTAAATTAACGACGCGAACAAAGGCCACAAAAGTCAATTATGAGTGATCCATCACTCAGAATGTTATCCTCCACTTGGTTCTATTTGTTGCTGCAAGTGATGCTTAAGCCATTTTTTCATCTCGCCCAAGTAGTTATGACAGTGTAATTTAATAGATGTTTATGTAGTCGATTCATGTGTGAACATTTCCGTTTTTCAAAGATCTTTTAATTGAGAAATATTCCATTGAAATACGCTATTAGAGCGTATTAACTCAAAGATTAAATAGAATTCTGGCATTTAAATTATTGGCAACTATTTACTGAGAATATCTAATTAATTAATCAATTCTACAATCTTTGAAATGTGTTGGTGACGGTCCTCTTTTCCTTCGCTTATGATTGTCATTTTCAGCTGCTTATGAATTGTACATCATCGTGCTTTGGAAAAATTATTTGCTACTTGAAATAATATTACTAGTTGCTACCAGCAGCAAAATGTTTATTTATCACCTCTGTTCTTCAACTGATTGTATCTTCTTCTATGCATCAGTTTGTATCTTTAACTCCTCAATAGTCATTTCCTATGAATTCTTCACAATTATCGGGTTACCACTGCGTAGGTTGCTTTATAGGACCTATCTGTACGCCGCGGAAATCTACGATGGAATATATTAATTTCCTATCTTTCCCAGAATTCTTTTATTGGTGTAGAAAGAAAAAGCGTTGGACTGACTGTGAGAACGGGGTTTTCCATCGATTGCCCCACCTCTTCATCCCTCTTAGTCCCTTCAGCAGTCTTCTCTCTGACCCTGTTCTCACACCTGCCTTTCTTCCATAGATGAACGACTTTTAATGACTCCAGAAAGCTCAAGAGTAGTCAATCCTTCACCAGACTCCACAAAATTTCTCTTACTGGCTGATAAAAAAGACAGAAAAATATTTTCTGCTCTCAAAGAATGACATGGAAAGTGATCAGTGAATGGGTATAATTAAGCTAGCTTTCTCAAGATCAAATGATTTCCATTCGTCATGAGTATTATCTGTAGGCTAAGGAATGCTTTTTGACGGATAAAGCACGTAATTAGCAAAAGATAACGTGGGAATAGAAGTTTTGAGACTTCCCATTTGCCGGATTATAGAGCCGAACATCAATATCTTCCTTCTTTTATAACGTGGTTCTTCCAAACCTCTTCTATTTTCTTTTATTTAGTTGTGAGAGCTGCCTAACAGCACTTGTGTTGTCTGTATTACAATTCATGAACTTAAGAATGTAAAATACTCCTTTTTCTCCTATTAAAATTCTGTAAAAATATGCATGAAGGCTATTTTAAAAAATTAAATTATTTAACATAACAGCTGTCAGCCACGTTTCATGCTACTTTTCCAAGGATCCATAAAAAGTTTCGCTGTGTGTATCTAATTGAATAGTAGAATGGAGACAAGCTCACTGCATGTAAAATGGAATAACTGCGAAATAAGATATATATCATCATCTAACAAAGCATTTAAAAATAATAGCAAAGAATGTTCGTCATTGAGTTTGCCTGAATCATTAAATTGATGCATGTTTATCGATATTCACATTGAGTAGAGGCTGAAGATTCGCAAAGCACTGGATATTTTGAAATAATACGCCACAATTAAGAATACACCTCGTAAAGTAATTTTTTCTTCTCAATGTTTTGGTGAGGGTAAAAGTTTAGCCATTCAGTGTAAATATATGCTTTTTGGGTCATAAAAAAACTAAATGTAGTAGTCGACGACATTAGTACCGACATGGTGAAGATGACATCCGACGTCCCACAAGAAACCTTGATTAGCCACCTGTTTTTCCTTATTTGTATAAACGATAATAGGTACTTCTATAGTTATCAGCAAATTAGGCTTTTTCCTAGCGATACGGTCTAGTGCCGAAAACTTGCCACAAAAGCTGAGTAAGAAGTAATCTCATCGGGTCTTAACGCTAATGTGGGGTGCCTTGAGTGGGGGCTCGAACTTAATCTTGGTAAATGCACTGCAGCTCTCTTCTTACGAAAGAGATTACCATAACGCCTTATCTTTAGAGGGACGGGAGTAAATATAAAGGATTCAGTTGTATTCAAATACTTGGGAATACCGCGGCATGAGACCTGGAGTGTGGAAAACACATACGAAGCATTTGCGGGTCTGCATTAAAGAAACTACGACTTATCAAGCAAACAGAAGGAAGGTCCTCGAATGAAGAAGTAAACGAGAGATGAAGAACCCGAGCTGACGGTGCTTGGGAAGCTCCGGCTGGAAACCCAAGAACTATTCATCTTAAGCATTCTCCGGGAAAGGCTTAGATCCTACACGAGAGATGAAGAAGTTTATTTAGGTTTGCTCACACCTCGAATATGCTGCGAGCATTTGGAACCTTTTACAATAAGATTTCAATGGCGAAAAGTATAAATCTGGCTACACGCTAGGTTAAGATTACTTGAAAAGTTTATATCAGACGATTTTTTTTGTTTTACGAGGAGTATATTACTTTAACACCGCACTATAACATTATAACCGACGGAAGCGGCGGAATTAGAGAATTGATGGATGGAAAAATTCCTTCTTCCCAAGCACCGTCAGTTATTGAAGGTAGCAAAGACAGAGGAAGAGGCTGAAACACTCCGTTCACCTACAATTCACCTTTGTTCTCTAACATCTCTTATTCCTTTTCCCTATTTCCTACCCTTAAATGGTTGGTGTAATAACGCCCCCTGAAACACGCAATGGAGGCTCGCAGAATATTATTCAGACGTAGATATACATATAAATAAGTATTAAAAGGTTTTGCATAACTTCGAAGCAGAAGAACGAAATAATTCTCTCATTTTAGGCAGCTAAGAAAATACAATATTTGCAGGCAACACATAAGTATTGCTGTGTTTTACAGACGTTGCCATGTAAAAATTAGTGGTTAGAGAGTTTGTTTGGTTGTCTTAACATATATATCTTAATTTTATCTCGTGAGGCAGTAAGGTATATTAGTATACGTTTCTTACAGATAAATTCTTTATAAATTGTTTTTCCAATGGTGTGAAAATCGTCCATTCTGCATATATTCAATGTATTGTTGCGACTATGGTGTAAATATATCTCTTGTCGGTACATTGATTATGTAATTAATTTTGGATTTGGAAAGCAGCCAGATACTTAGGTTCTAGGTATTCACTTTTAGTTTTTCTTGCTTAAGGAGACTTGGGAAACTAGAAATAATTCAGAAGAGACTGTCAATGCAATAGTATCAACGGAAATTTTGACGAACGAAAAAATGAGACCAGCTTAATTGCTCAAACGAACTTGAAATGTTCTGTGTTCTCTCTCTGTCTATGCTCTTGTCAGAAAATGTGTAAAAATGTAGGTTATATTAAGAGGATCGGTAATCATAATCGTTGGGAAACCATTTAGAAGGTAAATGAACCTAAGTGGCTGATGTTGTTAGTTGTATGAGGATGAGCAGGGCCCTCTATACTGCAAATATGTTGCAGTTATTAATTTTAAATCTTAACATCGTTTGGGTCCATTGAATACATTTTTATGTCCAATTCTGTGATGCATTTCCACTAGTATGATAATTGAATTCATGCGTTTTTTTCATGTTCACAAACTCGAAGCTGAAAGAACTTAGTCGTTTAAAAATATGCTCCTCTTTCGATTCACCATAATTACTAATTTTTACATATTGAATTTAATTTAATTCATTCAATAAATTAAAATCACCAATTGAATTTTGATATGATATAGGTACATCATCAGCAGGTAATTGTCATGGAGAACAGTTGAATATATTATTATCATTCATAATTAATTTTTAGAAGGACTTTATGCATTCGGAAATCTGCTTTTATGGCCACCAGTTACCGAAAACTTCCAGATGCCCACTATCGTAGGGAAATAAGAATTCAAATTTTCCAGAGCCATAGTTTGTTCCCATTGATCTAACTAATTATTCCAACTTTCGTCAGCGAGAAATTATCTTGACAGCTCGCCTGTTTAAATACAAATATTTTAATATACAAGCAGAATGTATGTTTTAGAAGCTGGCTGTGATTTTTGGAAGTTTTCTGAATATGAAAGAGAAAATAACTCATATCATTTGAAAACTCTATTGACGTACGTTTTTCTAAGAAAAAATTCAAATTCCCCTTTCTTGATTAAACGTAAAAGAAATATGAAAATATAAGGCTGTGTTTCTCTCTTCCCAAACATTTTCATAATCTACGGCCTTTCCATTTGGCCGGTATACTATAAATTATTTTGGGATAGTTTAGAGTATTAGATCCGTCAACGCCTTAGTTTATTTTAAAAATATTTTGACCTGAAAAGTAAGACAGCTTTGTATTGGAGCGATATTAATTGGAATACCGGCTTGGAGATAGATATGTGGTGTACTAGCTTAAGAGAGACACCAGAGGGCAGGAAATGAGGTGAGATGAGGAGAACAGGAAGTATTTAGTGGAGTAATGGGCTTTTTCCTGATGAAACTACAGTTATGGTCGAGAGAAAGGCATTTGATTGAGCGAGGCTGCAGGAGGAGGATTTAGTAAAATGAGTGGCAACATGTGAGTGGGCAGATACAAAATGGGCGGAGAAGAGGAGGTCGCTCCCGGAAGAAAGTCACCACCCACTGTTAAGTCCTTTTAAAACTCCTCGCATCCGTTGAGTGGAGGTTTGAAAGGCCTCAGTAGCCTTTCACGTTTGTTTGAGTCACTTCCTGTGCCTTCTTTACTAAACGGACGGTTTTTCTCTGCCGGACGGATCTCAATGCATTCTTTTGTGATCGGGCTCCTTTTCCATCCGATTGCCTTCAAACTGTGTTGTGGGGGTGCTTCGGATGTTGTTGCTTGCGAAAATTTCAGGGTGATCTGCAGTAATGGGAACTTAAGGCACGAAAATGATCCCGGGAAGTCATTTCTCATGATTAATTTCCGTTGCGGTTCATTTTTGTACGTTTTACTATCTACCTTAGATACAGTGTCTGGCATGGAGGTGTGGCGTTTTTAGATGGGTATAAGATGGGGATAGGGGGACCAACATATGTAGGGTGATTTACAGTTACTAAATATATGCCATATCAGTAACCATTGACGTGGACAATTAAACATGTAGTTATTGAAACGTTTCATGGAGGGAGCACTGTGGCAGTTAACTCACAATATTGCATAAAATTGTTACGAAAATTCTTACAGCCTTAATAATGAAGATATATTGCGTTGACCTCACTTCAGTTTGGTTTCAACCAGGAGTGACTTGTCGTATCTTAAAAGAATCAATGAGAACAAATTCCTGGGCACCTTATTTCAATACGAGAGGATGTGTGGTGAGCCTATTAAACCCCGGCCCTTTCAGCATGTGATTATTTTTATGGAGCCACCTCTATGTAAAGATTTACATGATAACACCAAACATTCATTAGAAAATTCAAGATTTCGTCGATTCCGTCAAATCGACATTTTGATGGATGCATTTTCACCGCGTCTGCAACAATACAGAGGAAAGAACGGGCCCCATTTGGATGATTTTATATTCCGAACTTAAATTTACATTTTTCAATTTTTATTATATCTTGAAAAGAATTATTTATGTATGTATTCGTTCAAAAAATACATATTTAAATTCGTCAAGAAAAAAATGTCCTCGAGATTTCTGTAAAATATCACACCTCCACCCCGGACCTTGTAAATACTTTCTTCCCCTGGATTTTTTTCACCTGTTATGCATTTATATTCATCGTTACAGGTCGATATTATGAAGAGCCGCCTTAATGATGGGCACAGGAATTGGAAAACTTGAAATTCATCAGCGTGTTCATGAAAACTTGGTGGGTAGTTGGCTAGGGTAAATATTTTTCCGAAGCACTATTACTCATTCCTCCTTTCTTGCATTTGTCCAGGAAGTTGCGTGAAAAGTGGATAGGTTGGTGAGTAAATACGCACAAACTATTAAATATAACTGCCTATAAAATGATCTCAATCACCAAGTTGGAACTCGAAAGTTCCGGAAGAATTCATATGATAGTGATAAATTTTGTTGATAAGTAGGTACTTACAGGGTTAGGAGAGGAGTGTATTGCAGGCCTTGAGGCACGAATGTCTAGTTTTTCGCATGTGCTACGTGTTGTTGGTGTGCTCTGGATATTCGATTCGTGCCATGTCTATCGTGGAACCTCATTTTTTCAAGTGTTATCAAGACTCCTCTCAGGCAGAAAGTTTCAACGCATCTAAGTATGCAGTCGGTATTATTAGTATTATTTTCCTACTTTTCCATTCCGTCTACGGAATGCGTGTATCGCTACTTTTTTATTCTGCTTGCTCAATGATTCTCCAATTTTTTGTTCGAATCTCATCCTACTTACTCCAAGTTTTCACCCTGAACCTTGCAGACAAAATGCGTCTTCCATTACTGCGCGTAAAAATTATCTTTTAGGTGTATGATATTTAATTGTTCGTGAAAGCGAATACGGCGTTATTTTCGTGATTCATCATTTTGAAATTTTAGTGTATATTTCCTACACTTGTAAGTGAGCTTTTTATATACTCCACTTATTCTAACCTGACGGATGAATATTTTAGTGATATGAAAAATCCAATTCGTCTCATGACGCACACATTATTCGGTTTTCTTTTTAATGCACAGTTAATTCCAAGTTTTGTCCTTTTGTACTTCCTGTTCTGCCTATGTATTTCAAACAATTTTCTCTCGTGGTAACAGTAATGATTCTAAAAGTTATTTCTCCTATATCACAACTTATACTTTTCTAGTATCATATTAGCATTTGGGTAGCTATTCAACATTATCTCTTCATGTAGCTTAAATTAATTATTTTTCTATGTAGTTGTTTTTAACTCTCTTCTTCTTAGAAGCATTTTTTCAGGTATTCTTAAAGCATATGTGGAAGCATGTGACCGTATTAAAAGAACGTAGTCTCAACCACTTGAAATTGAGCAATTGATTTTACCAGAATTCATGACTTTGTGAGCTCTAAATTGATTTGCCTTTTTTGGTATCATTTTTCCGGAAGAGGTTTTGCTGAACTTTATTGTTTGATATTTTATTTAAATACAGCCCTGCGTTCATAAATTTCTATCGATAATATTTCCGGTGTCTTTTTTCTTTTTATTGTGCTGTTCATTCACAGCAAAAAATGACAGTATCAATACTAATTTTAATACTATGCTAAAAATAATTTTGCAGTAGTTTTGGAAATTTTTCTTTCATCATGGAATTGTTAATATTCCATTCTCTTCCATTTTCTATATCTTTCACATAGCCCAGCTGAAAATATACGCTAAGAAAAAGAATGCAGCACGTCTGCTCTTTCATTACTTAATGTAATTAACCCATTGGGAATAAAATTTATTCCTATTCCGTCATCTTCCTTTTCATGCACCCACGGCCCTGATGTTACGTTTTCGCTGAATTATTCTATTCATCTCTTTTCCCCTCATTCCTGGCTGAGATTCGATGCACGAAGAGGTCATTTCTGAATAAGACTTCCGTGCCCATTCAAATTTTTGGAATAGGAACACGGTTAATTGAGAATGAGTTTAGCAAAAGGGTGCGTTCCTTTTTCAGACTCTTTGTGAAATGCAAAATTCATTTTGCATACCCTTAGGGATTTTCATTGCTGATTCAATTTTTTCCAGCCCAGCCTTCTCCTGACTTTTCATTCAGTATGGACGACATCTCCTAATCAGCCTTTTCATCTATTCATTCCATAGAAACATACCTTATATTACGAGTACCTAGCTCGTTTCAACCGTATATGTATATTTCCTGCTCAACTTGAACCATTTGTCAGTTCAAATAATTTCTTTAAAGCTAACGCTAATGTAATGTATATGTTAGTCATTAAAATATCGTTCAATTTAATATAGCCACCATTACCCAAACTTAAATATAATTTACAGGCAAAAATGTAGGTAAAAGTTCTGTGTACTTGATGGAACGATGAATGAGAAAAGTGTATGAAAGAAGGCATTGAGAGGTCGCTTAACGTTGGAGTACTATGAAAATGGGTTGGTTGAGCACAAAAAGCCACTTTAAAGTAAAGTTCATACTTAGGGTTCTTCAGAATATTAAACCTGAATGTCGCACCTTTTATAATCCCACCAAAATGTTATAGTTTTCCGAAACTCTCACAGCTACCATTCCTTTGCATGTACACAGTGAAGTTACGCATAATCGTGAGCGCTTTAAATTGCTATATATATATCTGTATCCTTCCTTCTGTATCCTTCCTTCTGTGAGAAAGGCAGCTCGGCTGCCGAAATATCAGAACGTATAGTGTGTGAGTGTTCTTCTTTTTTGTGTTTCTATATTTATTTCCGCCCCACCTGTGGCAAAGTTTATTTTTATTTAAATTATCGCGTGTGTGATTTTCCACGAACTCGTATATATATATATATATATATATATATATATATATATATATATATATATATATATATATATATACATATGCAAGTAAATAATTCTCCGTTTTAAAATGCCAAGGGTCTCATTGAGATGATGTCAACAAACAATCATTCTTAACGCATTCACCATGTAGAAAGGGAATATCAGCGTTACGTACTGTAACGGACATGTCCATAGATTTTATCTGGCAGACCCCGGAACTCCTTATACCTCACGCTTGACGGACTTCCACCAAGAAGCAATGCTGAGGAATATATGTGGGTGAAAATGAGAACGATGCGGTCAGTTATGAAAGTGAATTTTTTTGTGACGTCGAAGAAGAAAATGGCGAAGAGTTTCTCTTAAAATATATATGGGATTGGATTTCTGAGGTGTGGGTGTGAGGGCGCGTGTAAATATCGTGGAAGTCAGAAAACGTCGCCAGAAAGGACGCCGGGTGGGAATCATAATGGAGTGAAGACCCCGTATCAGAACACAAACATGTAATAGATATGAATTTTACCAGGGAGTTTGATCAAGGAATACCTTCTCCCGTGAGGAATTAAGGAAAGTAACAGCACATGAAAGAGGGGGATATATTCAAGATATTTTAGTTATTGCAGATCGGAACACATCAGCACACTTAAGCTACAGTGCACCTCAGCAGAGCTCAGCAATTGAATCCCGACTTTTGGCGGCCTTCTGCCGCCTCCTGACTCATTGTGCTCGGAGGTTGTTTGTCGTCTCGGCTGCGAAACGGAAAAGGCAAATATAATGGAAAGGCTGAGAACGAGAGAAAGAGAGGTTAGGAAAGGAGATGGGCGAGGATAGAGAGTGAGAAATGCACGAAGAATGGAGTATTTCTGAGTACGGGGGTGAGTGGAGAGGTTGAGTGTGCCGAGGGATAAGGGTTCAGAGAAGATGGGCAGAGAAGATGGGGCATCAAGAGTGAAAGGGAACGCCCCCTGGGGCTAGAGTGCGGATGAGGATCAGATGCGGTACCAGTGTTTGCCCGAAGGGAGATGGACTCCAAAGAGAGTGGATGGTTGACCGTGGAGAGAAAGAGAATCACTCGATTCGGTGCGTAGTTTGAGTATGGGACCTACTTTTCCAGAAGTAGGGTGGTGGCTTAAACATCTTCATAGAATATTTTGTTCGCATTAATTTCGATTCCTTTTAAACATCTACGTATCCCCCTGCAAGCCACCTCAAGTGTTTGTTGAAGGAGATGAATTTTCACCAACATATTTAACACTACAAGCTACAAATGCTATATAAACTAAAGATTAATAATGCATTAGCAAATGCCTACAAATATGTGGCACGGGGTGGTATTTTCTCTGACATAGTCTATACATATTGTCAGTTTCTCTGATACAAATTTTATGGTGATTGCGACATAATTTATGTATCAAATCAATTCGCCTATTATTGCAATTTTTGTCTAATTAACGTTGCGATGTTCTTATTAATTTTGGCTATAAATGTGCTTTATAAAGGTAAACATACTCGTTAATCATTTATCTGTGCATAATTACTTAGGTGGATAAATAATAAAACACAAAAATTAAAATTTTAATTTAATACTCCCTGAGTAATTTGACCAGTATTCAACACTTATATTTCAAAATATTCATCTTCATACAACTTTATCTCTCAAATCACGAACAAATGAAGCGCAAATTCGCACAAGTTTGCTACTAAATCGCTAGAAAAATTGAACGTGTTCCAATCCTTATCAGAGCAAGGCAATCGCAAGCGATTCTATCGCATGTCTGTAGATGGCATGCAAATTGGTTGTTCACACGGAGAAATTCACCGCTCGCCGCCTCCCTCACCAGCACTGGCGCCAGATATGTTGTCGTGTACAAGGCTTCAGGGACTATAGCAACAACAGAGCAAGTCACTGAAACACATCGTTAATATACAATTCGCCTTCAATCTTGCCCTATTCCTGTCCCTTTTTCATCGCAGGTTTCCTAACACCCCTTGCTTCTAACAAACTGTCGTGCGGCTGCTCCAAGGGTTGAGTGTAGATTTAGATTTAAAAAATTAAATGGATGTTTTAAGTGCTTGATGTTCTGCAGCAATATAACTAGGTGCGTTGCCATTTTCAAGGAATATGAAATCCCTTCAGCGGTTGTATTGCACGCATGTCCAGCAAAGCCATTTGTCTTCCGTATAGTTTGTCAAGTTCACGTTCTGTCTCTGAGCTGACGAATGCTTCGAATTTATTGTCTTTCCTTTGCTTCCAGATGAGAAAACATTATCGTTTTAAGTCAGATCCTCCTATCGTCTCCACAACATCTTTCATACGTCCCATATTTGCGTCAGACATAACCCTCAGAAGCTTGATAAATGTTCTTCTTGTATAAGCCTTCTGATAAAACGATCCAGGAAAAATGAATGTTATTACCTGTTAGTGAAAATAAATATTTTCTTTACCTTTTTTCCAAACAACGTATTACTTGTCCATGTACAAGCAATTATTGTTGTAATTGTCACCACTCAGGAGTTGATGTATACTTTTTTCACTAAGCTCTTAAAAAACTTCCGTTCTTTCTTTTAGTTTTCCTATGTTCCATCCCGTTAATAGATGATACTACTTTGAGTAATGTGGAAGCCATTTGCATTTAACTTAATCTGAAATGCTATCATACCCTTGCCATTCTTGACGGAGTGTTGAAGAAACCTCATAAATATCTTACTTCACGTATCTAGGGGTCTGAATACTCTCACTCTTATACACATTTCAATCACGGGGCTGACGAAGAAAGATGATATTGTGTCTGCCTTTTCAGATCCCCTTTTTTGATCGTCACTCTTCCCAGGTCCCAGGTGAGACCCTCGCTAGAGACTAATGGGACTCCGGAGACATGATCTCCTGGCCTTGCTACGGGAGTGTGAATCACTTATATTCTCTCGCATGCTTTCTTCGTTTCTTAGTTTCAGAAAAAGAACAAAGAGTATATCTAAGCTTACATTTATAAATATCTTTATGTGCAGTATTTATAATTGAATAAAATACCTCCTACATTTCTACATTTTATCTTTTAATCGCGCGACGCATTCACCGATTCACGTAATATTTTCCTGAACTTGTAGTCAGCGGGAAATACATACAGAATTGTTCCTCAAGTCAAGAATTTGCTAAATTAAAACCAATATCTTCTATATCGGTCAAACTGGGAGCACTCCATCACACACATCAATGAACACGCCGAAAGTTACAAGAATAAGGATTACACCATACTATTTGCAAAAAACCTAAGAGAACGACCAAGAAAGTGATATTTCCACGCAATTTTAACGTCCTTCCCAAAGACCTAAAAGTGGACGCTCTCGATCAAATCAAAATTAACAGGCACTCCGAAAACGTAAAATTGTTCCCGCATTCTTCCGCATTTATTCCCTACAGTATTACTTTGAAAAACAATAAACCTTTCCCACTTCGCCAGCCCTTAATCCACAGTTCTACTGGTCCCTGCCTTTCTCAAACTTCCCCGAGCTTTTGTAATTCCTCACCCCTAATTACGGAAGCAATGTACGGAAAATAAACTTACTTTGACTCTGTATTTGATGATCTCTTACGATATTTGTTCAAAAGGAAACCTAACTATCAAAATAGCCTACGAAAGATACTCGCTTCTCTGTATCCTTGTGACTCTTCAGAAGTTTCCTTTTTTGCGTCATTCTGAGTGGTATAGTTTTCAGTCAGCAAGCGTTTAACTGAAGTAGTGTTTTATTGTTCTAGGTATTTTGCTGTGGTAGAAAATTAACATAATCGAGGTTCCACATGTGTAACATATTTTGTTTCAAATTGTGCAAGGTGTCCAAAGAATTTCAAAAATATTTGCAAGAGGGTTATTGGGAAGAATGTAAGATTCGTAAAAAATATTCTGAGTGGCATAAGCGGTTCAAAGAAGGCAGAATATTCACTAAAGACGATTCAAAACTATCAAAAACATAGAGTGATGACGTTCATGTTGAAGATATCGGAACGGAATGAAGAAATCATTAGTTGACCCACAGCAAATAGTAGAAGTAATAAAGATTAGCAAACTCTCGCGTCACACGATTTGGACTGAAAGAAACTGAACATGCATCAAATGGCTGCAAAATTCATTCCACGCGGTTGCTCACACATCATGATGAAGTGTGTTGAAGTCCGTCAAGATCTTCTGAAATAGTAGCATGAGGACGATAGTTTCCTGAGGAACGTCATTAGAGGTGATCAGACCTGTTTTGTATCAATTGCATCTCAACCACCCCATTTACCTGTTTTAGCACCAGCATACTTGTTTTTGTTTCAGAAGTTGAAAACCACCCAGAAAAGACACCGTTTCCAATCCATTGAAGAGATTAAGGAAAGTTTGCTGCGGGACGTGAAAGCTACTACATAAACTGCGTTCCAGAACGCATTCCAGCTGTGGAAGAAGTGCTAGGAGCAATGTATTAACTTCGTAGGGAACTGCTCTCGTGCATGATTGCATGCATCATCATCCTGATGATGCATGCGATCCAGCTGTACGGAAGTAAAATTATTTGGGGAAAGTTCGGTTTCTTTTTGACAAACCTCGTAAATCGGCGAAAGGCATCGTGAAATTTAAAGATAAAACTACAGATAATTACAAAGTATTTTATTTAATTGTGAATATCTACATCCAAATCCTCTTAAGAGCGAAGCCAACAACAGAAAAGCTTATCTCTTTACGAAATAATTAGTTGTCAAAACACGATGAACCAAAGAACAAATACTTCTTGGAAGCACTAACTTTTCATCTGGCAGGCAAGCTACCAACCCCCTATCGAGAGGATAGAATGTGGAGTAATGCGTACCGATTGAGTTCCAAAGCGTTTATTCTGCCCAAACCATGTTCCTCCCATTTTTTAGCTGAAGTGCAGCAAACGGAATGATCCGCGAGGGCCCTTTGTACTCCCACTTTGACCGGCGTCCTTTGACCTCTAAAAACCCCTCTGAGTCGTGGTTAATTGAGAAGGACACAGCTCCACACTCTGCTCGCTGATTTGGGTGAGTTACCATCGTTCATTCGAAACTTTTCCGCTCCCTGGCCTGCCAGTTTTGTTTAACATTTTCCTTATCACTAGTGTCCCATCACCCTTTCAACCACTCATCCATCGCAATTATCAACCCTTCTCATATCTCTTTTAATCGGGCCTTTTATCTGACACCCTGTTGTTTTGCAGGAGCCAAGCCGGCCAAATTAGGGTAATAAATGTCGACACTTCAAGGGATGCATGAGCCAAACGACTTTAACGACACGTAGTACATAAATGTGGCCGTTTATCCTTTTACCATAGTTTTTAAAGAAAATATTATCCTATAAAATGCCTTGAAAATAATTAATAATGTTGTTTGTTGTACCAGCTTTTATTTTCTAACTCAAATCTCCGGATTGACTGTCTATTTTAAGATCAATAGCTAATTTTCCTTTGTATATTTCTTTTAATAAGCTGGATTTTGAGTATGGTGTTTACTTGGGTAAAGTTTATGCAATCTTAATGCAAGATAATGATATTCAAACAAACCAAGGTTCAAATCCTAAAATATATATTTATTCTCAGAAACCCTTTAATCTTAGGCCATGTTGTCCTTATAAGCTCGCCACTTCTTAGAAATCATCTCATAGTTTGCTTCATTAGACAAGTAGCTGGGAACTAGAAGTTCGGCTTCAAAACAACAGTTTGTGACGAATGTATTGCCTGATGCATTGCCATATGGACCAACATATTCTCAAGCAATGTTGGATGAATATTATTGTATCGATTGTGTTATTCTTAGCCTTATTTGTAACATTATAATATTTGTAGTACAAATTTATCATTTAATTATGCTACAATTGGGGTTATATTTTATTTTTAAGCGTTCAATAGCTCGCTTTCTGGACTGTGCATTAAAATTTATTAAAGCCGATATTTCTTCCCCTTCACGCCTAAAAAGAACCGAATTTATAAAAGAATATTTTAAATTTTATATATTAAATCTGTTGTGAGCCTTGGTCTCCTCTTTATATCACTTATTTTTAAAATTCATGCAATCGACCTTCAACTATGACGACTTGGTGGTGTGACTGGCTATGGCAGTTGGTGTGAAATTGGGAAACCTGTGTTTCAATCTCGGTCAAGTACATTTTTTAATGTATATGTACCACACATTGGTGAAACAAAAATCAATTTTAAATCCCTTAGTCTTTGCTTTCTCAATGCTCTCATGAATCTGATAATATGTTCTTCAAAAAAACACTGGCCTGGATCGACTTCATGGCTATTATCCTTGCACTATACAATCCGGCAAGACAAAATGCTATCGTCCAATTTTCTGTCCTGGTGGACATTTTCTTTTGGGAGTTCCTATTGCCGTTATCGTTGTTGCTTGGTGAGTAATTAACTGTGATGACGACAGGAGGCGTTGTACTCACCGCCTTAAAAACTTTGGCATTTTCACGTTGAAGCCGCGGTTGAAGAGATAAACTTCTCCAAACATTGTTAAGTTTGAGTGGTCTGCGGGAATAGTTAAATGGCTTCTCCCTTGGTCGATGATCCTGTCTCAACTAGTGAATTTGACTCTCTGGCCAGCGAGGATAAGTGAAAAACATATCTGAGCAGTGGTTTTGGCTTGTTGCATCAATATATCCCCTGGCCTCCCACCTCGACCTCCGCTCTCTTTGACTTAGGATGGATCTCATGTCTGTGCGTTCCATATCGGAAATTTTTGTGGAGTGTCCTCACGTTCACGGTAGCTCCTTTCGACCTCTTCTTCCCTCAACCCCCACAAATTCCTTCTCTCCTCTCTTCCGTGGCCATCTTATCATTTCCCCCTTATTCCTTATTCCGCACCATGAGTTCTTAACACCATGCCAAGGAACGAATTAGGTGCGATTCGGCAAAGCCCTCGTGAGATTCTGGGTCCTAGTGAAAGTAGGTTCTTTTATTTATCAATTTTACTCCCGTCCTTAGAAAACCTCTAGCATGAAAAGTGGATTAATCTGAAGCTAAAACAAACAAATATTTCTAACTTCGATGAACATTGTATAATAAATTGTCTGGTTTATTTGTATTTATACTTTAATGGCAGTATCTATTATGGGAAATATAGCTAGTATTTGAAACTAACTGAATCAATGTATTAATTGACAAATAAGAAGTCCATTGCGGTGGAATTATTCTGAATACCACTGGAAATGCGTTAGTACATATAATAAATATTACATCTTAATTCAATCCAATTTTGAAAAATTTAACAGCTAATTAAGGTACTGCTATACTTCAGAGCCACCTCGTCGGGCATGTGCTTAGAAACCTTCTTTCAGTGTCTTAAACAAGATGGGTGATGATTTCTAGTGACAGGAATGGGGGTAGATGTGCTACATCAGTGACGTCCTCACCATTATTCGCCATTCTTATTCGGACCACGCGCACAGGGAGCAATTTAGGCTCTTCCAAGCTGTAATAGTTACGCAAAAACAACACCAATAGTTGTTGGATGTATGTGTAGATGAAGGGTTAGTTTTTTCTTCAAGTGGATTGAAAATCCTCGTTTCGGATTCTGGCCTTCGAAATGTCAGAATATAACCAATCAATGAGAATCTTCTCTCTTTTAAAAAACCAACAACTTTATGAGAAAACTCTTCGATTCATTGCAAAATATAATGTTTGCCTACAGGCAAAATTAATACTGCATAATATTAGCTATAAGCCTGCTGCATAATATTAGCCGCACGCGGAGGACGCGGACGCACGCGGAGGCCGCGTGCCGTGCCACACAGTGCTACTGGTGCGGGGGTTTCAGGCCAAGCACAGGGTTACCACGTTGCCTCACCCCCCTACAGTCCAGATCTGGCACCGCCGGACTTCTTCCTCATTCCTCGGCTCAAGCGGGACCTAAAGGGAAACCGATACAGCTCCGTAGAAGACGTCAAAGGGGCCGTGACGGCATCTCCGATGGGGATCCTGGAAAGCGAGTTCCATAAGGCCCATCTCGTTGGGAATGGCGTTGTGTCGAAGCACAAGGGTGCTATATCGAGGACTATTAAAGATTTGTACCGATTAGTTCAATAAAGAGTTCTATGTTAATTCACAATTCGAATTTGTATATTTCTTTTTTTATATATTTTTAACGTTTCTAAGCAATGTAAAACGTTTTTTCTATGCATCCATCAAAATTTTCAATTAAACAAATGAAACTATTATAATAATTTTTTCACAGAAATATAGTTTTAGTTCGTTCGTTATAGCGATTGCTCTCATAAAAGGACTACAAAAATAAATTATAACCATATTCTTCTACTTTCCGACTCTTTTATAGATTAATTCAGTTAGTGATATATAATAACTAGAATTATAGCTATCTCGGGTTTTACCGGGATCCCGGGAAGAGAATCACTTTTATGCCAGGACCCAGTAGGAGAAGGCCGGTAAATAAGAAACCCTATTGTATATATTTGGAGGAATGATTATGCGGAGAAGGGAGGAGGTAAGGTCAAGGAAACGGCCAATTGATGAGGTTTCATTCTAGGGGTAACTTGAGTTGGAAGAGTTGGTACAAGCCGTCCCGTAATCTCCCTGAAAGTGCGAGAAGGGCAAACAAAAGCTAATAGTACATGTGAATGTGGGTGAGAATCACGTGCCCTAGAGATCATGGAAAGCGAATTGGGAAGGTGATGCTCTTAGACGTCGGATGGAGGAGCAAAGAAGAAAAGGCGAAAGGCTTGTGTGGGGCTGGAGTAAAGGAGCCAAGGGCATTAAAGTAAACCCAGGAGGAAGCAAGGAGCGTGTGGGATGGAGGAAAGAAGGTCGAGAGAGAGATTGAGTGGGTTTTGCTTGAAGAAAGGAATAAAAATTAAAGAAAAAGAGCAATGTAGTAAAAGGAAGGGCGGTATCTCTTGGAAATAAATGAAGTAGATACGGTTGGTGGTGATGCAAGGGTTTTTGGGGGTGGGAGAGTTCACAGTGAATAAAATGATTTCAAGGGAATAAGAGATACATTCATGTAGAAAGAGGAAGCGGTTTGAACGATCAGGAATTTGGGCAAGATAGTGTGGTGATATGAAGGGAACACTTGATAGTCTTGTTACATGAAACTCTTCTGCTGAGCGATTTTGGAGCCAGGCAGATGACTAGAAGAAGTAAGGCTAAAACAATGTCTTCTGTACAAGTGGACTGCGGGCATTATAGCTTAAGGAAAGATTGTAATGTAATTATTTTGGTGGCATTAGTTTTATGAATCGCTTAAGTGGACAGGCTACACAAAATACCAAAAGCACGACTGATTACCATCCATTTCAAGATTTGAAATAAGCTGGTATAGCATTTAAAGGCCACGTGTGACCATTTCGTGAAAATATGATTAGCATATTATTTAATATTATGTTCCTAATTTGCTGAGTGCTTTTCCGATGTGTCGGTGCACCTTTTCGTAGTAGTATGGAATATGTTAAGAGTTCATGATGAAATATTAGCTACAAGCAAGAGCAAGAAAAAAGTTTCCTAGTAAAATATGAACATTACTTTATTTAAGTATTTGGGTAGTTGTCGACATTCGGTCATTCATATTAGCCAAATTAGCATGAGAAATAATGAGGAAAAAATCGTGAAACACCATTGTATTGTAGTCAAAATCACACATCCTTTAAATCAGGTGTATCCAGAAAATGTCAAAGAAGTGAAACGATTATTTCTTTTTGTTTCTTTTTTCACTCTCCCTGATTATGATGATGTTGTTTTTATGTTATTTACTAGATATTCGCGTTATACGGCATATGCCGTATAACGCGAATAGATTTCGTGAACATTTCCTTTCTATCCATGAAAGGTCAACTCTCGTCACCAACGTTTGTAATATTTCTGATCTTATTTTTGAAAATAAGATAAACATATATAATCCGACGATCGACAGGGTTTTTCTTTCCATCGAAGTCCATCCATGGCTCTTGATGCGTTTAGATGTGAAAATAATGAGAAACAGGGTGAGTGAATCGCTAAGGAATCATTCAGGTTGTGGAAATGTTTTTGGTTACCAAGTTGACTTGTGAAACAGCTACGCACCGGTATTCATTGTAAACAATCGACAATTTATTTTTGATCTCGTGACAAATGCTTTGGCCCTGGTTTTATAATGACTCATTAAGTTTAATCACGAGATAATGCAACATTATCGTTATTTTAATGGCAACTGAGAATTCGGGTTTTGTCCTATACATCTTCCATGGTTCACGAGTGAACTTTGTGGAACTATGAGTTCATAATGAAATAAGTAAACTTTGTATATTCCACACAAATATTTATTGGTATAAACAACAACACTATAAATGGTTTCAACACTTTAATGTCATTTTCATGGGGTAACCCCTTGAAAATGACGTGGAAGTTTTGAAACCGGTCGGGGTTTATACCATTAATTATTTTTGTGGAATATACAAAATTTATTTATTTCATTGTTTGTCCTATAGCTTACGTGAGCGTCATCTATGAAATATTATCTTCGGTTTTCATACCGGAGAAATATATATCAAAGAATATGAAAACAGTTCCTAGTGCTTTTTCTTTATATAAGCTTAGAGAATTTAATTTTTAACCAATTTTTATGCATCATATCGTTAAAACTTTTATTCCGTTTAAAATGTTGCAGGTCGTTAATTGCTTGGGCCTAGCTCATATGATCTTCTAGGTATGAATGAGCATTACAATGGACAGGTGCAATTTAAAGTTATTTTACTACGCATATTATTACAATTATTGAATTGAAATATTTTTCATAGGAACTTGTCTGGAACGCGTTTTCTCTTGTAGTCCCAGCTCAATTGGTCAATGAAAGAACATCTTTTAACCAATTAATTGCTTTATTAAAGTTCAAGCAAAAGACTTTAGGGTATTTGAGATTTATAAAATTTAGCTGTTCTAAATTTTTTAAGCTTTCACTACTTTTATACCTTCGTTGTCCATAACTCTCTATGCTACGGTTAATAATGAATAGGTACGTTTTCTTAATTTATATTTACTTACTATTCATCCTAGTGCTCCTGGACTCCATTAAATATTTTTTCATTGTTAAAAAAGACGAAACGAATATATACGTTAAATATACTCTCGGCATCCAAAATCCCTCAAAATTCCTCCTGGTCCTACTAATTGAAGATTTTGGAAAGTCCAGTGACCCTTAGTTGGAATGATAGCAAAGGGCGGTAAAAACAAAATTCTCCGTAATCTGTAGGACCATACAAATGCCATTCCTATTGTAATGTCGTCCAACTGCTGAACGACTCTGAGGCACTCGAGTGGAAGTTGAGGACGATCTCAGCCAAACGATGAGACAAATGCTATCCCTATATTCTCTGCACCGTATTCCAAGCCGGAACCTACGCATTTTGTCAAGGTATCTTATGTGAACCTTTAAGATTCAGAAACGACTGTTCCCGTTTCTTCAGCTCAATTTACGAATGATTTCGACATTTTCCGACTTCTTTAATGACAAGATGATAAAATGCGGTATAATCTCGATTATCCGAGTTACTGTGGATTGGGGCCACCCCAGATAATCGGAAGCACGAATAATACGGCAGAGTCATCTTACGTACGTAAATGATGTTATAAACTCGCTATATTCACGCTCTTTCCGTTGTGCGACGTATATTGACATTGAAAAAGACTTTTAAAAAGTACATCTTTAAACAAAATATTTTTAGTTCCCTCCATTGTTATAATCCCTCCGTGGCAGTTGTTCAGATGCAGTTCTAACTTCTTTCATACAATTATCTCTGGGTATCTCAGCAGCAAATGTTTTGCAGGGTGAGTGTCCTACAAATAACTTTTCAAAAAAGAATTAGTGTTATAAAATCTGATATGTTAATCAAGCAAAATGAAGTTAAATTACATTAACGTAGGTAAATTACAGTGAACGTGCAAACGTAAATTTCTTGATATTGTGGCGATCTAACTACATATGTACCTCGAATAGTACGGAACTTCGGTATTACGGGACTTGGATAATCGAGTCTGTTGTGGATAAAATTATTTTGAAACCTGCTTCCTTTTAGCTCATAATGGTGGGGTTACTCTGCACTTAGTGCTAGACAGAACATACATTACCGTATTACGCGCGAAATCCGGGTGCTTAAATATGATGTGAATTGGTGTGAACGAGATTGTAATAGCTGCACGTTGTTGTTTCTAACTGGACGTTGCATAAACGCACTCTAGCTATCACTAACTACCATCAGAGAGTTTTATTAAGGTGCTTTACCTTGATTTTAAAAATTAGGAATAGACAAAAGACTTGATTGTAAAATTGGACGTATTCTTAACGTTCAAACATATTTTAATCAGCTAAGTAAGTGTGTATGGTATGGCATTTTTATGCCATTAGATTTTCATCTCATTTCATCTCATTTTAGATATTGTAACATACGCTATAACTTTGCACAACAGTCGAAATAATATCATGCCTGGTAGCACTGAGGAATCATATTTCGGAAATTATCATTTAACACTATCCAATAGCTTGCTAAAGCTCTCTCGTTTCCACCCGGGCTGAATGCACAATGACTGATGTTTCGACAGCTTACTCTGCCATCGTCTCCAGGTAATGAGTGGCTTTTGTTAGGCATAAATTGGCTGCTTTAAATATTTAGGTTGGCAGGTATGGGGTCACCTGATTCATCCATTTTTTCCACACTTTCTTTCTCGTTTTCAGTATTAGATTTCACGTTTCACTAAGGTGCACACCACAATTTCTAGTTATTTTTTTATTTTCCATTTTAAACTCTGTAGCCATAAATTATAAACCGGTGCCAATATCCGTAGGTTCAAAATAGGTGTCTTTATGTCAAATAATAGAAATATACAATAATACGACAATAATTATTTGATATATATAATACTCGTATGCCATCTTTTTGCTAAAAAAGCGATATTTTCATTTACATTCTACCGGCCACAGGAATTAAGTAGCATTGAGATCCTTCTATCTCCTTTCCATATAACGTGTGACTAACTAAGGTGTCGTTTTTCATTTTCTTTAAAAAATCCAAAGTACATGTTCCTTATCTTAAAAGATTCTAGATTAAATGATGGCGGCCCTTTCGACCGCCGGGAGCAGTACAATCTGAACCTTGCATTTGTCTGTGGGATAATGTTTAAGGAAAAATCATATGAAAATTGCCCGATTAATGCGTCAGTTAGATTTACTCACGGATTTTAAGACCTAACCATCACAGTTATATGCCCTTGAACTAAAGAGTCTTTAATCTTTTTATTTTTGGGAGCACTGGATCAATATGAACTACGTCAAGATGAATGTTTCTGCAGCCATATGAGAATATTTATCACTGCGTTGTGAGATTATTTTACGCTTAGGAAGAAAATATATATTACGAGACTTTCTCTCGAAAATATCCATGATATATGACTCTGTTTGCCTTGTATTCATTTTTAGGGAGGAAAAGTGGGATCAAGTGTGATGGGGGAATATCTTAGCAAGGGGAATTGTTCAAAAATCATATTTATAAGTATTTTAAATCAATGTATACTTAAAAGGATTTGGGAAATTTTAATCTCGAAAATGGATTCGTTTTTTTATAGTTATGGCAAAACATTGTCACGTATAAACGGTTTCGATTTCTGGTTGTTTGATCCATGCAACGCTTGTTACTAACGCACTAAATATGGATAAACATAGCTGGCTCCAAAATAGTATTTGATTGCGACCGGTTTAGATAAAAACTTTTACCATATGGTGCCAGTAAATTAGAAACTCAATAAATATAATTTCCAAACCTGCGTAAGTTATAATTATTTCAATCATCTTACTTTCAGTTCCAAGAAGTGATGTCTGAAACCACTGCAAACCGTATCATTTTCTTTACGATTTCAAGCTTTCCTGGAATGATACTGATGAGTTTTTCTCGGGTTTCCCACTCTGGATGACATTATCAAAGCTCCGGATGAGCTCTTATTCCAGAGCCTTGATAATAGCAGGAAAGTCTTCTGCCGAAACGCCGGCAAGCATGGAGAGGCTAAATCGGTGGGAAACCCGAGAAAAACTCATTGTATCATTTTCTGCTGAAGTATTTTCAAATTTTATGTTCACAGTTCCAACCCAATGTTCATTAGTAAAAATGTATTTTTATTGAATATTACCCAGATAAACTATTGTAATGGTTTATTTTCCACATCTTTAATATCTTGTGCGCTGTATAATACTAATAATAGGTGATAGTCACTTTCTTTATGGTTTGGTTTTTAAGGCGACCACCATCCATATACCTAATCCCGGATGACGTTGATTCCTTTTTGATTTGCTAAAATTTTCTAAAATTATAAACAGCACCTTTATTTATACATTATCTGAAATCCACCCTTTTTAGTATTTATTAAAACAAAATTGCCATTCACGCAGAAAGACGTTTAAGATATCCAAGGAACGCTGTAAAGGATTGTGTTCCTCTTATATTAAACCTCTTTGTCCTCCATGTGGCTCGTTCAATATCTATACATATTCCTCCGCCCGTAACTCTGCCATTCTGAAACCATTCTCCTTCCTATAGAAAGTACGAAATCGGTAAATGCAAATTTAACGTATACACGCTGACGTCTCGCTATCGGGAGCAGCTGCTGTCTGGTCCTCCTGTGCATTCAAGGAATTCAAGTGGCTCCTCCCTTTCAGAGTTCATCCGCCCGTCATAATAAAAATGACTTCCAATGGCTTCGCTTCCTCCGGACCAACCACCACCACACATAGGGTGAAATTACTGCCTCCACGGGAGCCCAAGGAAAACACTAACATTGTCTTTTACGACCGCACGCATCCGGAGGGCTAATCGACGCTTTTCCCACCTCTGCTAAAATAGCTTTCCCACTTGCGCTTCACACGGTAGCTTAAATTACTCAACGCTCTTCTTTATTTACAACAAGCGACTAGGAACAACAATAATTAAGAACTCCTCTATTTAGTGGTTGTAACTTTCGAAGATTCAGAACTTGTCTTTTTTATGTTCATTAACATGAGTCAAAGTAAGCATAAAAGACACTTGAAAGACGAATAACAAAGACGCTACATAGCAAAATGTGGGAGAGACGTTTGGCGGGAGTTTTGGTTTCTAACTCGCATAAGCTCCTTGTGCTGCGCAGTAGACAATTTTGGGAAATGGAATTTGGAAGTTTCAAAATCCTGAAAAAGCGGTGAATGACTTTGTTAAGTGTGGAGGGTCATGAAATCTTTACCATTTCCACAAAAACTAGCACTTAAAAGAAGTGGGATGACTCTCCACTACCTACCGTCCCGTTTCGACTAGTCCGTTGAGAGACCTTTAGAATAGGATCTCTAGTATAGTCATTTCGATTATTGCTTTTACCCACGTGCGAGTTTGTGCCTCGTGCCTTTCCGCCAACTAGTAAGGTTCCCCTGCCTCGCTCTCTCAGATTGTTGCTCTTTCTCTTATCCTCCTTCCTTTCCCTTTACCCCCTACACTTCTAAATCCACGCCTTTCTTGGTTATTTGGGAGGCGATCGACCGGTGAATGTACCATTTAGGCAGGTTCGTAAGGCAGTCAGATAAATAAGAAAGGATTATATGGGAGATGGAGGATGGGTGGATAGAAACCCGGTGTTGGCGTTGGTCTGCTCTTAACTGAAGGCGCCAAGTGGACTACGGACCAATGGAAACATTCCGTCTGATTTATGGATTGCTGTATTGTATATTTTTTCCAAATTGCATTAAAGTATGGATCGGGATTCCACTGAGAAACCTTAGCCACTGCTGAAAATCGGACCCTAGCACTTGAGATCGGGAGCCAGTTTTACAGTCACCACTCCAACCGCTGGCGGCGAAATGCGAAAGAGACTGCCAGCGTCCTTCTCAACCGCAAAAGTTTCCCTTGAAGAGGCTGTGGAATCAGTTGAGATATGAGGAATGACGTCGGAGAGAGAGAGGAGGTAAGAGCAGCAAAAGGAAATAAAATGTGAATGGATACCCAGATTAACTCAAACGAAAACTTTCCCGTCGTAGAAGGCGGAAGTGAGGCCCTTGCATATCTCCCTCTCCATCGCTGTTTTCCCCTTTTTAGTTGATTCTTTCAGCCATCTCACTCTCTCTAGCTACAAGACAAAAACGTCCACGAGGTGGTTGAATGCCTGAATCAGACGACGCTGCTAAAAAGTGCTACGGTTGTGGAGAAAGGTAGCAGACTTGAAATTATGCATTCAATCTCATTTAGGTGGTTCTTTCGTGAATTATTGTTTTAAAAATGCGCTCCATTCCCAGCCCACCAAAGGCTGGGAACAAAGCCACTAGTCGGCTCCTTGTGGCAAAGCTCAAGAAGGTAAATTTAATTTCTGCGGCATGCATGAAATCTGTTTTCTTCTACTTCTACTAATTTAGGTAAAATAAAATGTCCTGAATTCCAGATTTAAACCTCCATTAATCGGTGAATAAACCGAAACTAAACTGTTTCAGTTTTAATATAATAGGTAAAAAATCCTGGCTTGGAATTATCACTTAAAACGTGTACATGACAGTACATACACGTAAATTCGGCATTGTTGTCGTTGGAGTGTGCTAATTCTGCTGCTGTAAGTTATAGCCTCGCGATTGGATTTTCTTACACCAAGTTGATACGAAAAATTCAGGACGTTTGGCCCTTGAAACGTCTAATGAAAAAGCTAGGGCAAATAATTCGAATCTAAACGAAATACTTAGAGAGCAATAGGAAAAATTCAGAATCCTAGTAATTTTATTCAAGAATCTGTAACCAATCATATCACCCCTAACTATCAATTATACTGCTACATTTAGGGCCGGTTATATAATGTCTGGTTAACGCTAACCAGAAGATGATAAACCCTTTAACTTTATCTGCAGGTGGCTGAAAGTATTGGTTACCTATCAGTCTGGTCTTATCCAGAAGCTAACCAGAACTTTCAGCCACCTCTAGGTAAAGTTAAAGGCTGTATTATCTTCTGGTTAGCTTTAACAAGACATTATAAAACCGGCCCTTAAAGTCATCAAAACTGGTCTGACATGAAGTTGTATATGCATTGCGATGAATAAAGTGGAATGCTATGGAATATCATCTCCTTCTGCATCTCAGCGGTTCATCTAATATTTTCCAAGGACAGACATTGGGAATTATGGTTATAGGAGCTCACATTTCCAGTCTTCTGATTTATTTTCTCTCCTAGCAGGCTAAAAATAAAAAAACTTATTTAGTTACTTAAAAGCTGTAACAAACTAAACCAATTTCTTATCTGAGGAAAAAGGGGTTTGGTGATCATTATATCATTACAGTAAAAGAGGCAAACCCATTGCTGAAAGTCATGGTAAATTTTAGTCTATTTTAAAGTGAAATTAATTTATATTATGTTTATGACGCTGATGTGATACACAAAATCACTTATTCCTCACTTAGCCATTTTTTATCATACATTCCGAAAGAGAGCATTAATGATAGACGTAGAACTTGTGAGATAAAGTAAAAATGCAAAAGTATAAGAAAAACTTGCAAAGGAAAAAACATTAACGAGTGGACCTTAAAGAGAAAGCTCGAATGGAATGACCACATGCATCACATTAGCGAAGACAGAATAATAAATGTAGCACGTGACATGTTTCCCGTAAGTAAACGAAGTATAGGAAGACCAAAAAAATGATGGTGTGTTAACCTTACCGTTGAACATGAATTAAAGGCGAAGGCACAAATAGAGACCACGCAATCTGCATACTATATGGAGGGAAGAGGAAGGGTAATTTAAGTATTTGAAGGTGTAGGTCGATAGCTTAGGATAATGAAATCTTTCTGTAAATATAGTGAGGATTTTTTATCAATTCAAATGCAATACCGACTCTATGCGATCATTAAGGTAAGTATCTGTCAACCTCTCCCTCAGCTTCTAAGTTTTTCCATGACTTTCAACCGTGGATAGGGCATTCTGGTGCTCCTTTAGCCATTTTTATCTGGATTATGAGGGAGAATTCCGTAAATTTATCACGTTGACTTTCGAAAATAGGATCAAAATGATTGTCTGGCTGAAAAGATTTCTTAAGGTATTGATCATTTTCATGATCAGAAATGTTTTAATCTTGCATACTACTGGTTAGGACAAAACCATCCTTCATTTTGGCATAGTTATTTATAATAATTTTAATGCATAAAAACTGTATAACTTGGTTATGTCATCGTTGTGTATTAAAAACTGTAAAAATTATTTAATTGAAGTATTTTAAATTCACCGTGGAAAAAAATCATTTGCCTGCGCTGCGATTCCATCACAGATCCACCAAATATGCCCTAAATTAAGTGAAGAATTCCTACGATGCTTCAGAGGAACTAGAGTCCATGTGTCTCTTAGCAGATTGTCCTTACTCGAGTAAATCTGCTATGATCATTTCTTTATTCATAAGCAATAATGAGTCGTAAATTCCTTTTCCTTCAATTTAAAGTGCCTTAGTGCAACATAAAGAGCCGTGACATAGTGGTAAATTTAGCTAACTCTGGGAAGGATTATGATGTGAATGTACGGCTCTCGCTGGAGCCAATTACTCAGAATTTTTTGAGCAAAATTATGCATCAGACTTCATCTGCTGGAGCTTTAAATGGCAAAAGTAATAATCAAGCCGCTTCTCACATGTCACTCTCCACATCTTTCTGTGCGCCTTTTTGAAAGATGAAAAACGGTGGTTCCCATTCCTCCGTATTGAATCTACTGGTTGTCTATGTTATCTATCGGTTTTTTCCCAGAGGGAGTGTGTTAGCATACAAAATCGCTAGAAATCTAATGTTTCATTTTTCGTTTTCACATGGTAAATGGAGGAGATTTGTAGCGCATTTCAAATAACTAAGTTTTTACGGCGAATTGAGCGCTTTTATCTTACCCACATATTTATATCCAACGGATTGTAAAAAGGCTTGAATTGTTGAAAGATTTAATTCAATATACGTTAGATTTCACATCATCGTTTTTTTATTTCCAGAAAAGCTTTAGCTGAAGCATTACGCAAATAAAACACATACCTTCCTATGCAGTGGACTTCATTTGCCTTGAGAAACTCAGGTTCCGAACTTCGTTCTGTAACTCATATATTGAAGGAATGTAACGCTTTAAGTTATAGATTAGCCATGCACATCATTCTACCAAAACTGCCTCCATTTTTTTGTTTCATTTTATCTAAAGAAGGTCGGGTTGAATATTCGCCTGAGTGAGAAAATTCTAAATTCTCATATCAATGACTGCGTTGCAAACGAGGGAGAATAACGTGCTCATTAAAGTTAGACTTGCAGTCAACGACCCGGAATTCTACTCAGGGGTCGGAAAGATTTGAATCCCTGAAGATGAGAGAAACATACGAATTTAAAGCTGGAGAAAAGACAGGTTGATTAGCAGTTTATTATCTTTGGAGAATATTTTGAAATTTTGAGCAAGTAATTAAAAAAAAATAAATCATATAAAACACTGAGGTTTTTAATTAAACACTTGTGGTTTATTTCTCAAAAATATTCTGTAACATTTTTATATTTTATAATATTGGGAAATAAACTAGTGCTATGCTCAAGCTATTCTACGAGAGTCTTGTCATTAACTATGCACAGTTTAGTTAAACAGTGAACATGATAATACAGTCCCACTGATTATTTCGTCAGTTTGAATTCCCGCTTTAGAAAGATGCACATATGTTCGTTACTTCCGGAGCATACTGTCTTTCGAAAACGAGTGCTAGAATTAGTGCAGACGTCTTGTTACTTTCTCTATTGACAACCAAAGGTCGTAAATTGTTTAAAATTTCACAAAACCTACACGAAAACCCAAAGCGCTTTGAATAAATTTAGTTTTTGACCGGTCACTAATGTTGGATATTGGAAGTTTTGAACCGGAATATAAATCTTAGGCAAAATCATGCAGAAGTTTATCATGACATCAGTTGTTATTGAGAAGCAGGGAGATAATAGAGAGGGAGAGAGACCAGACAAAAATAATAGTGACAAAGAATTCGAAAGATAAAAAATAATGTGCAATTCTGATGCAAATGACCCTCGAAATTAGTATTTTGAGAGCAATGTAAACAAATTTGCCAGCTGAGTTTATTATTACAACTCTGTCATTGCTAGCTTTAATTTTCTTTTCTCATGACATAGTTTATTTATTGCTTAATTATATTTACATTTCGAAAGAAATTGCTTCATAAATATTATTTTAAATTTTATTTGGCGTAGTGGAATGATGGAATGACATTTAATTAAATACTATATTTCATTTTTATAGTTTTATAAGCAGATCCTATACATATTCTATACCTATTCATGAAACGAATAAAGGTCTCCTTCTACATCTTAAGAGCAAATATTACGAAATCTTTCTGCATGTCTAGTTTTGATTATTTTTCTCTGAATCATCTTCTTTATTGTTCTACATTTTATCCCAAGCTAACTTTTGAGTGGGTTGCTACCCACAAAAAGAGTAAAGTGCCAGTTGTCAGTTAGTGGAGAACGTGTATGGGAGCTCGCTTGTCATCTATTGGCGTACATCTGAATCACTACGCCTGGCAACCGAATCATACGTATGTACGCGTTGCCTTCCATGTCGTAGATATTAAGCCTTAGGCTCAGAATGTGGATTTCTCACTGTGGTAATATTTTATAACTACCATTGTGTATAGATCCCCATATCTTCCTTAGTTAGACTCATCTTTGTGATGCAAGTCAGTTAGGCCTGTACCTGCGTGGAGCATCTTCTTAATAAAAATCATGTTATGTATTCTTTGGAGTTTACCTTAACAGTCGTAAAGAAGGAAATCTGTGTATTTACAACCATGGTTTCGTAATATAAGATAAGGGGATCTATTCAATGAAATATTGATTTTATGTAGGAAAATCACTCGATATCTATTGCAACATAAAATTTTCTCCGTGACGCCCTTTAAAAATTTGATGTTCTTACTCTGGCAAAGAGTTGGTTAATGGTAGGTATTAGATTGAAAAAATAACATTGCCTGATACTTCGACGAAAAATCTTTAATTTCTCCATCTCATTTCGCTTAGTTGATCAACTTAAATTTTGAGGTCATGCTGCGTTTGTATCACGTTAATACATTTTTCCGTGAGGTTGAAGATATGCCGTAAAAGAAAAAAAGGTGGAGGCGTTTGAGGTTTGCCCAAGTAAGCATGCAAATTTAAGGGGAAAACAAATAAAGGAAAAAGTAAGGGGGAACCAGGTGGGCGTTTCGAGCATCTCCAGTCATATTAAAGCGAAGGAAGGGAGCCGAAAAGGTTAGCAAGGTGCTCATTATGTTTAATGAAGTGAGGCAGAAAGCGAAGATTTTAAGGAGTGGGGATCTTGAAATGGGACGGGGTTAATCTGTAAGAGTAAAGTCAGCCAGCGTTGTATTATAGATTAGAAAGGTGGCATGTGATTAGCCAGTATTAAAGACTTATCACTAAGCGGAAGGAAGTTAATTAAAACGTTCTGAGGGAAAAACAAAGAATGAATTTTCTTATAGAAAATATAATCCATCTCTCAAAGGTTTCTTCTTACAAAATAACAGTGAATATTGTGCTTCTCAATTCCTACATAACGTTTTATTAGTTCTGTGAAAAATATCCATCGCATCAAGGATCTTTGTGAAGATAAAGAAGAGGAGGTGGTGTTTTTTAAATATCATTGACATAAATGGTCATTATTGCCCCTTTGAAATGCTAATGATTCAGTCCTCTAGACCGTCTGTAACTTTATAAATTATACTCCGCCGAAAACCCGTGTTCTTATTCATATAATCTCACAGAACATGTCTTTATCTGGCTTCTGTTCCTCATAACCTGACGTACACTGGATGCAGTGACAGTGATGAATGCTAACTTCCTTCGAACCTTGGTTCTTTGAGCGGGCTGACTGTACCAGTTACAACGTAGTATATTATTAATTATTTTCTTCATTAGTACCCTTCATTTCAAATCTATCCGATGTAAAGAGCATTCCTAAACATTATGAATGGTTGGGGTGCTGACAAATTTCGTAAATATGTTACTTTGTTATCATGTTTTTCAGTATTTAAGAAATCTTTAATACGAGTAATTTAATTTATTTAGGTTTAACTATATATACTTAATATATACTTTATATATAGGTACTTAATTTATTTAGATGACATAACACAACATTCTGTACGGTCATACTCAAGAGTGCGGGGTACTCACGTCAACACTTATTGTCCTGCGCGATATCATGTGCGACATTCATTGCCGACATGTACGACCACATGAATTATCCTGATGTGATGGTTTCCTGTTTTCCACATTGATTATTGCCCATGGCAATTGCTAAACATGGTAACGTTTAACGCTTAAGTTTAAGTTCAGTGGCGTGATCGGACTGTTTAGCATGAAAATTAACAGTGTTATCAATATCATTATAATGGGCCCGGCATGACATCTTTAAGATATCAATCAAATGTGAATAATCTTAAAACATTATTTAATTATTTAATTGATGCTATTAAACTTTTTTACATGTGATATTTAGAGTAAAATGAAACTTTCTGTCTCGTCTATTAGGTGAACCTTGTTTTCATTAGAATTAATTTGCGAAATACCCTCCAGCTAAATTGTCTTTTGCTATTTAATTTCAGTAATTTATGATTTGCAGATTTAAATCCTCAATAATTACGTTATTTAACATTAAGCATGAAAAGTAAGCACCAGCAGATTCCAAACGTAAACAAATGACTATTGAAAACTAATGGAAATATTTCATTGGCTAAAGAAGGTTTATTTGAGGTGTATAAACATTATAATTAATGATAAAATAGGGATATGATTTAATTATGCTTTAATTCAGGAACCAATAATGAGTTTTCAGTAGTTTTGAGTTTTTTTAAATTCCATCGAAAATGTTTTAGTTATTTAGCTCACGAAACATTTTATGCGTCTATACGTCCAATACGAATTTTATGTAGGTATGTACAATGGTCATAATTCATGACGAATAATGTATACCCCAGGATTTACCAGCATTTGAAATGAGTCATTCTTTCCTGTAAACGTGCATACACTATCACATTTTCTCTAGGAATGAAATAAATAAATACAGAAGAACTGAGGGAATCAAATCAGCTTGGAGTAGCGTAGCCCTGAAATTATCATGCTACGCCGCTTATTTTTAAAGCATCAAATTGCTGCTTCGTTATGTGTTTATGCATCAAAATATTTGTGACTGGTGGATGAAAGCCCGGAAGTATCCTCAGTATTAACTATTATTGCATTATTTGATGTTTTAGATGAATTTCAATATTCAAGGCCATAAAATGTATACCATTCCAGTCTAACAATAAGACTATTACGCTTTTAGCCACCAGGATTCACCACTTCCGTAAATAGTTTTATGTTATCGTGTAATATTTATCTCTCAGTTACCATGAACTTTTATCCTAGATTACGTACTATAAATCGCAGTTAAGCCCATTTATAAAGCCCATTGTTGGGTATGGAGACCCTAATATGATATATGCGCACTAACTATGAAAATATCCGCTAGTAAAAGCTAATTTCGTTTCCAAAACACGCGTATATTCCACCACTGCATTTTATTTCATCTTCTTCCTTTTATTCGAGTTTATTATTTAACGTTAAGCACGTTCAAGTGCCAATGTTAATCAGTTTAGAATTAAATATAATTGAGGCTAAAAAGTGAGGTACAAATCGCATATATGTGGGCTTAGTTTTCTTTAAGATTAATCCGAATCAGTTGTTCCAAAATATGTCTTCAAAGTGGCCTTCCCATCTGGCCAATGAACCTGTCATTATCAGTGTACAAACAAACGCGCTTACATAAAAGGATAGAGGTGGGTACAAATAGAGTATAATCGAAACTCATCATGTTAGGCAATGAAAACATTATTTTATTGGAGCCACAATTAGGGGATGATATTAAGGTATGTTGGTGGGAGTTATGGAGGAAGTCTTCCACGGGTATGAACCAGGTGGCTTTCCATAGCCGGCGTTTCAACGAACTACTAGCTCATCTTCATCAGGGCGAAAGTGTGTGTCTAGTTTAGCGCTGGTCGACTTTTTATGCTAAAGTCGACCAGTTCAGGTGGCTTCTGAATGGTCGTTGTTTCGTCTTCGTTTTAACGCGCTTTTGGTATTTACATAGTTCGCTGAATATGTGCTGAATGTGAATCTCTATTAAGATTTTTCCCTTTTGAACTATTTCCAATGGCCTCTTTTTCAAGGCAATCCCAAGGTTCTTTGGAGTAGCAAAAGATTCTGGTGCCGTCGAAATCGGTTAAATTTGCCTGACGTCTATAGTCTGCTAGGGCTGATTTTTCCTGTTAATAACCGGGTGCTACAATATAGAAGACTTCCTCCATATGATCCACTGGGAAAGCCTTTAATGGTTTGAGTTAATTTTTTATGGTGTCATTATGGTGGTCTCGATGGTGTTTAATAGCTTTAGTGGGTAAAATTGTAAGCATCTGTTAAGAAATTTGGAAAAAACGATAGGTGAGAGTTTTTCACACTATGATTTAACAACGAATCAACTTTCAGCAACTTGGAACTGGTAGTAAGTTGCAGAAACCATGCTCGGTTACAAAATTATTGTGTGGAAAATACTGAGCTATTATTTAAGAAAATGACTTTGTTACGAAATTATTTGCCTTAATCAGTGTCTTCCATACAGGTTTGATTGATTGTCTAAATGGAGCCATAAGACCTCTAATACTAGACTGAACGATGGTTTAGCTAGCATGTACGCCCATGAGCCGTGTATTTATATGCTATAAATAAATATTTAGATCTCATGTTCCTCAAATCTATTTTAAGCGCTGGTGCTTCCGCAGTAGCGGAAGTATTTATGGGAATAATTATTCATGAAATATGCCAACTTTGGCCCATAGGTTAGGGAGAGATCATATCATGGGTGAAAAACCAAGGCTTAAAAGGTTTAACTCTCCCGTAAAAAGTTGCTGTCCTTGACCTTAGCTAGTTTCTATGGAAAAAGCAAGCGGCGACGGTTACTTATTTTCCTGTGCGCAAAAGGCAAATTGCATAGGATTAATTCGATGCGTAGTATAAACACTTTAGATCATTTTTCTTCTATTGCTATGTTGTTCAATCTACGGCATCAGGTCTTTAAAACTAACTTTACTGACTATGTGCGAAAGTTCCTAGGGAAATGACCACGACTCAAATCACAATCTTTTGCGCTGAGTGCTATTTCCAGTTAATCTTTCGAGGAATTGTTTGCTCAGTGATTATCCTTAGCAGTGTTTATTGTAGAAGCAAACTATAATAAATTTCAGATCATTGCGGTTGCACTAATGATAAGGTACGCAGTCACGCGTACGGGTGCAAAGATATATGCCCAAGAGGATGAAATCTGCCATTGCAAAAATCCTGGTCTAATCAAATTAGTTTTTCAAGGAGAATGTCATCCTCTATGCTGATATCTAATTTTAAATTTTGAACCGTATTAGATAAACAAGAATGTGGTATTGTAATAAATATTCATATGGTTTTTTTATTCAAAATGGATTAAAACTGTTTTTTGTCTTGATTTGGAAAGAGAATTTTATATTGGATACATATTCTCCTTAAATTTATTTCAGTGAGTAAAATTGTGAAAGTAGCATTTTCCTACCAGCAATTAAATCTCTCCTCAATTCGGTCCTCACTATATTTTCCTAGATCTTTGGAAGCAGAAGGAGGGCGGAATATTAATTAAGGTATCTGATAAACCCTGCGCCGAGGCAAGACCTTTGCCGGCTGAGAGGGTTTTAGACTCACACGTAATAAGGAGTGAGGAAGGAGTGAGGTGAGTAAGGATAAGGGTAAGGGTGTGTTTGGATGTCGAGAAAAGTGGTGGAAGCTCATTCTTTGCGGAACGTGAGGCAATAGCGATAGAGTTTTCCACTTTTTTTCACGTATATGGCCTCATCGGAAGTAAGAATAGAAGGAGATTGAGGAAGCCTTTGCTGTTGGAGATTACCCTACAGGATTGCTTTTGCTTTCCCCGGATCGGAGAGGTTGTGCCACAGGGAAGTAGAGTCGCCCCGTGGAGAAGGAGCCTTTGTTTAAGTGGGTTCTTTCTCAATAGCATTTCCGACGTGCAGTGTTGAGTAATTTTCGGCTATGTGAGGGGCTTAGATTAAACAGACTGGCAGTCCAATCACTGCGAAAACGACGCGTTGGTGGTCAAGCTGATAGCATTACAGAATAGATCTGGAAAAAAGTTGACTCGCCATCCGCCCTTTTTACATGCAGGTACCTACTAGCTTTAAGGAGTAGGAGAGCTATAACTGCGTAAGGAATGATTCGTTACACAGTAAAGACCAACTTAGTGCCAAAAGATTGGACAAGGTTTACTGACAGTGTTGAAGAAAATTTGGCTTTGAACGGCTAAATTGTGACATTTAGCTTATTTTGAGGATTGATTTGAGGATTTTCAGTGTACAGCCACACGGGATAAACTTCTTAGTGGTAAAGCACATTGTTTGTCTTCAACGAAATCAGGCAGACTTTGTAAAAATAAAATTTATTTTAAACAAAAAAAAACTTTCACGTAGGTTGATTTCACGCAAAACAACCATCTTGGCTATTAATTGAATTCTTAATTTAATTATTATACATTTGATGTTTTCTATCGATAGTTATTTACATCAGAAGCATTTTATGCTGTGAATCCAGATATAAATTTATCTGACAGAATATTAATTCGATTGTAGCAGAGTAGCCATGGAAATTATTATTTCCTTACATTCTGCATTAATGACGTGTGTATAACCTAAACACCAATTTAGTGTCATTTTTATATATAATCACAGGGTCTCGAGCAGAGTTGACATTATCTAAATGTTGGTATGTTTTAATATTTGTCAATCGGCAACATGCAAATTTCGTGCGAGAAGAAAAACACAACATAAAGCATGAGCCTTGTACTTGACATGCTTGGGGTGAAAAAGAGCTTTCCCTACCCTGATTATTCTCCTCTGCCGCGCCATTAACTCCGGTCATTTCGACCTAATTAATTATTGTGCATTATGCCCAATGGGGATGAAAGCTCAAACAGAAAGGGACTCGGTGCGTGCAGCTGCAAAACAAGACCAAAATATGTACCAATAAACCATACAATCATGCGGGACCCGGACCTCGCTTTATGCGGGGATTTTCTGTCCACAATACCAGGTCTCCACTGACTCCTTGGTAAGTCGTAAATTCTCAACCCAGCGTGAGTTGACACTGTCTTTCCTGCCATGGTGACGTTCTATGAATAAATCAGTGTTTTGTAACTGAAAAAATAGTGTGTGATATAGATCGGCTTTGAATTAGCGTGATATAAGCTTAAGGAGGCAGTGTAGAAGTCGATTTTCCAGTGCTATTTTTTTACTCGTTTCTGTAATAAAAACCATGGATAGAAAAAGTCAAGGAAAGCCAAATATTGCATTGCGTATCACCAAACAGTTTTGAACGATTTCTGAACAGCTCTGTTGACGTGCAATTAGTCTGTGTCATCAGTCATTAAATTTATATCTAGAGTTCACTGTGTCGAAAATGTCTCATGAGGTTACGCTCCCTTGATAACGGAATCATGCGGCTGTTTGGAAGACTCAATTTCATATTATTTGCGCCAGTTAAATAGGCGCCATTGTTTTGCTGAAACCTGCCGTAACCGCTGAAGCCCACACGGACCGAACTTCTTCCTGATCTCGCCCACCCTTGCTTTCAACCCTCTTCCACACCCAACATAGGGTGTTCATCGATTTTGTGGAGGGTCTGCCAACTACCCTCACCTCTCGTGCGATTCTTCGGCCGCTTCTCACGTCAGCTGAGTGAACAAGGGCATCCAACCTTCAGCCATTTACGGTCCACCCCTTACCCGTAGTGTGAACCATTTTCGCCTTCTCACTCCGGCGTCTGTTTTCTCGGTCTTAAACCATCCTCCTGGAGTGCTCGTCTAGTAAAGGCCGGAGGTAAAGCGCCGTCAACCACTTCTGCGAGCTCCTACGAAGAAGAAATGTGGTGTAGAGAATGAAACTACTGCTACCGTTCGGGGCTGAGCAAGCAAAAGGCGATGAAACGAAGCCCTTTTTATGACTCGTTTAGTACTTTCGGGCGCTGGTCTTTTAGAGTGTTTCACGTCAGGTGCAAAAGTGGTAGAAAAGCTTTATCATTTACCTATCTAGTGTCATTATTTTTGCTTGCACGCCAAGGTTTTGCAGTGCTGTCGTGAAGTTCGCCCATTTATCACCGCGGGATCCTATATTCTCTTATTTCGCGTCGCGCCTTCATGGATGATTTTCAATTTTGATGGCGTCTTGATTATATTACCATAAAAAAGTCTTCATCCTTAAGCTGCCATCAAAACCTGGCTGCTAAATTCAGCCCTCCATCACTCTCTTCCAGGTAACGCATCCGAGTTGTCGCCACGTTTCTTGATTTTGTATTCGGAGCAACTCTACTACCAAGTTCATTAGTCCGGTGGACTATAGCGGAATCGGAGATTCTATTCTACTGGTATTGAGTTCAAGAATAATTAAATTAAGTTCTTGAAAAAATGACCTAATCAATATATTTATTTGGTAGGCTGTTATTTTTATGGTTTGAAAGTACTCCTATTTTTATATGGTCTAAATAGGAGTAATTACAGAAAAATGTACTACTTTCAGTATTCCCTTCGTGTTGCGTGGTCTAATGCTGACGAAAGTTTCTCTAGCCATCCTGCTGGCTTTTTCAGGTCAGCAGTCCTGACCTGAACTCGCAGAATGGCTGGAAAAACTTTTGCCAATGCTTAAGCACGCTTCTACTTTAACTTGTTACTTACTGTAACTTTTTTTTTACAACATCCGCGTTTTTTCGAAAGATTTATTTTCTGGCGTGCAAAATCTTTCATGCCTTATAAATCACGCTTAAGTGGGACATTAAATGTTGAATTCCAATTTATATCCTTATTTTTTTATTAATTTCCGTATTGAATATCTTTAAATGTGGTAATATCGTATATAGTCAATTCTGGAATTGTTTCATTACCTGAATGAGGTATCAGTTTTTGGTTTGTACCTGCGTTTCGACCCGCACAAAGTTACGGCTTTTCATTCAATCTGCATTTCGATTATAAAATTCTATTTTTGATGTTCTTTATTTAAAAAATATATATTTTACTTTTGTAGTAATATATTTTTTCCTCTGGCTGATTGAACGGACTTTAAGTAATTAACACTCTATAAATGTGTCAAAAGCATAACATTTTTTCAATTTTAACAAAGACAATGCTTATGGAATTGCTAATATATAAAGCCTATTAATCTCGAAATATTTCTAGTTTTCTTTTTTAGAAGAATTTTAAGCCATTTTTACACACATTTCTTGTTCCTGCGTTATGACGGAATGGTATGCAGTGCACACAATATCTATTGTTTCTAAGTTCATAATAGTTCAAAATAGAACAAAGTCTACTGATGTTGAAATAAGGCGTTTCCTTGCATTTTAACCGTGAAAGACATCGGATTCATTAATAGTTCTCGAAAGCTACTACTCGAAATAAGCACTTGCCATATCATTTTACAGTTAATTTTTAACAATTATTCCGTCAGTTATATTGCAATATTTTTAATGATAATATTGTAGGAATAAAATGTGATACCTTCATAACGGTAACGTTGGGTCAGTATAATATAAATCTGTCAGCCTATATCATTTTGCTCCTTATATTAATGTCATGGAATATAATAGAGTATTTGCACACTTTTGGGAAGTGACATCTAAAAAATCTATCGATACTTCAGACACTAAATTTTCATTCTGACGCTTCGGAGGCTTTTCGTTAATTTTTTATGAGCTAATAAAATCTAATAAATTATTATTGCGCCGAAACACTGGTCCGCCATGTTTTGTAGGCTTTGACGTCATCTCCCATAGTCGACCATTTGTTGATTTGGAGATTGTGTGACTGTGTAGTCTTAGCGTGCGGACGAAATTTAGCTATTAATTAGCAAATATCGAAATAACTTCGAAAAGGCAAATACTATTTCACTCTCAACGCACAGATAGGCTATTTCCCTTCTGCTAATATGGGAGATGACGTCACACTACGAAGAACCAATGGTTGGGCGTTTAGACCTAGGCAATTTCGATGCTAAAACAATGCATATTAAAAGCTATTTATAAATTAATTAGTTTGAATTATACCTTGGTATTTCGTACGTGGCATTTCGAAACCAAACACTACTCGCTATAATATATTTCATCAAAATACCTCACTTACGCAAATACTCCATTGCATCAATAATCAAAAAGAATGGTGAACGTGAATGGGTCACAAGATCATTCGGATGACATATAATGTTGATTCAAGTCGCTCTCTGATGAATGAAAGTATTTCAAGAGGAGCACATTATTGAAAAAGTATTTATTAAAAAGCCTCACAAGGGGAAAAGCTTAATTTTAATTTTATTAATTAGAACAAATAATGGTGTGCTTACTGGCCAACAAACATTCGTACCGCTAAATGTTCGGAATAAAATTTCAGAAATGTCAACTGCAACGTAATAATTAATGACTTCAAATTGTCTTAAGAGTGGCTCTTAAAATGTGAAAAGACCTTGAAGAAATAATTGAACTCTAGAGACAAATTAAAGGAAGTGAAGGGAAAGTATGGGGAAGTGGGCGAAGTCATGCTTTGTATGAATAAAAAGCACACGTTTCTCTAAAATGTAACTCATTGATAATCTGTGGTGAAAAGGGTGGAAAATTTTTCTCAATTACCGAGTAATCATGAGTATGGTTACACTTTTGTGCTATCACTATGAATACAGTCTCAATGGACAAAGCAAGGGGGCAAGATTATAAAACAGGAGAAGGAAGCAAAGTAAAATGAACATCTTAATCAATATAATCACGAAATGAGGCAAAATTGAACCAAACCAAGGACTAAACAACGTACTTTAGTCGTACGGGTGGAATCAGATGGGAAATCAAGATTAAATCGGTTTATTGAAGTATTGAACTCAGGGAAAGCTGTAGCACTTGTGACTATTATGAGCATGGAGGTGAAATATGATGGAAAGGAGATGCACCAAGTTAATTCTGGGATTCTTGGATATTTATGTTTTATTTATTCTTGCCTCTTCTACATCTTTACATAGACACCATTGGGTTTTTTATTCGATTGCACGCTCGCCTGAACAGTGTTTCTCAACTCCAGCGTAGAATTGTAACTCTCTTCACCATGTCAATAATTCAGTACCTACTGAAAACGAAATTGGTGTGGATATGCAACTATTAAATAAAATAGTTAAATCCATCAATTACAATCTACCTCGTGGCCATAAATGGGTCAAAAAAAAAAACTAATCAATCAAAATTTCCTATTTCTTCTTTTCGGAGAAATATCGAGTTTAATCCATTTGAAGCGGATGCGGCAATACTGAACTGTGTATCCGTTATAATTACATTTCAGTTCCATCCTTCCTGGCAACTAAACCTTTGATATTGTTTTCTCTTTCCTTAATTACTTCCTGGCTCGTTTGATAGCAAAAAAACCCAGCTACCCGAAGAGTCATAACTCATACTCGAAACACTAATTTAATTCCAGTTTTGCCCTCATTGTTTTTCGTGGGCTACTCCAGAAGTCATAAAAATAATCCATTCACGTTCCCCGTACTTTCTATCACACTATTTCGCATATATTTACTCTTATTCCTTCCCACTTGGGAACCTTCCAATATCCCAAACGACTTTTCCGCCAAATCGTAGCGTTGCCTTAGTTCGTTGTCATCTTACTCCACGTAGCACTCATTAAAACAACTAATACCTACTCGCATTATGGAAGATTGTTTTCTCATCACACTTTCTCATAATTCATAAATACATCCGAAGTTACCGACTGGTTTTTCTTTTATGGCTGTCACCGTCCCTAAATCTCTCATCCATTACTATATCATTTTATCAGTTGAAAAATTAATTAAATCATTGGTAATGGGGTATTGTAGTGGCACATGCTAGCATCATACCCTGAGGATCGGGCCGTGCTGAGGAGTTTCTGTGGAATCATGATATGAAGCCTGAGGCATTTTCATTGGAATCCCTATGTATTTTCCAGGATGGAGGAACCTTAAAAAATAGGAGGCTAGTCCTTTCTAGATTTAGTGGGATAGGCAAAAAAGGGAAGAGAATTGTAACCTGACTGGAGTTCATATTTTACGTGTTACATGATATCGTTCCAATTTTATTCCTTTTTTTCTACTCCAGCTCCATGTAAAGACTTCGTGTACATTAATGCATCTGCCGGGTTGGACGCAAAACTGAGGATGGTATGGTACATTTGGATACGTTTTTCATGTTTCCGAGTACCTCCGCAATGCTTTCCCTCTCCCTAAGCAATCATCCTTGCTGACCTACCTACATATTACCTATGACGAGAACTTTCTGTTGCGGAATTCTCCAATGTAGCCCAGGAAAAATAAACAAAATTTTACCCGAACCCGGAATTAATTAATAACATAGCCGAATCTTTTTAGATGTATTTAGGACCCCTTTGTGATGGACATATCAAAAGTCCCAAGCGCTCCCAGGTGGGATAACGAAAATATCGTGGAAAAACCTGGAAATACTGGAGTTTTCCTGGAATTCATGCTGTTCGGTAACTAGAAATGCTAGAGAGGCGTTCTTTTTTTTCGGCACACCTGTTTTTAGTGCTCTACATTTGTGAAAGGTGAACGGTATCCCCCCGAGTACCGTTCTGATACTGGTCCATTAGAAGGCCATGAAATGCAACATCATGTACTAAACTCGCCTTAAACCGATATTTGCCGAACTACTAAGCTGCGAAACGGCATTACTAGAACTTGTTTTGGTGCTTGACACAAGTATAACCTTTCTGAGCACCAATACTTGCTGCAGCACCCTGATTCTGTCTGCCTACAAGATGCGAGAAGTGCCCAATCGTATACAAAAACAGTCCAGTTCCAGTGAATGAAGTCCAGTTTCAGTGCTAAAGATAAAACAAATAATAATTCACACCATTGAATATGTTTTGATTTTTAAAATACTTAATCCAGTGTTTGTCAGTTAAAATTTGTCTCTTTTCTTAAAAAATAAAAATTAACAGATTTTAAATTTATATAATTTTATGAACACTATTAGGAGTCAAAAAACTTGTGACAAGTATTTGGCATGTCATTCTCAGCGTCATTCGCATCTGTAACTTTGAAAAAAAATTTAAAGCATCATTGAATAGTTTGGTAGAGTTTACCCAAGCTACTTTTAAGCCATTTATCTCGGTACATCCATATAATATTGGGCTGCTAAGCGAATATACGCGAAATAAGCGAACCAAGTCCATTTATTATTCGCCGATACTGTCGACTGCCAAGAAAGATGAGATATGTAGACTCGCCAATGTCGATCAAGGCCACAATTAATGCACATGAAAAAGGCGTAGGGGGCAATTAACATATGTCGTATATTACAATATCTCGATAAATGTTGCGATAAGTGCCTGACGTTTTGATATCAGCTTGATTATGAGCTTTTTTCTTTGGAAATCATCATCACTATTATCTAACTTAACGGTAGGTTTAATTTGAAGTGAGAAAAAAAATACTCATTTTTACAGGCGCAGGCCTGAATCCACCTACACAATCTCTTTCTTAATTTCAGCACACGCTCTGCCTCTCTTCGTCCCTTTCCTTAAAACATACTCTTTTTTTCCTTCCCCGCTTACCCAACATCCTCCCCTCAATCACGGCCTTCAGCATTCCTCCCTCCGTCTTTTTTAATGAGGCCAAATTCATTGAATTTTATGAGTAGAGATATCCCGCTAAATACACCGTAAAAGAAACTTCATGGATGGAAAATGGATAGTTGCGCTTGAGAATGTTCAAAGAAAACTCAACAACGGGGAGTCATGAGGTCATGAATAGGAGCGTTCAATAGTAATCCACAAGTGAGTAGTTGATGTTAATCCTCTTCTTCCTTCTATGAAGTAGGCACATGGCCTGTTTTCTCTCTTCGTCCCTTGGCCTTTTATTCTTGCTCGACATTAAGGTGATCACACCATCTTATATGGCCAACCTATATTTCTTTTTCTAACGGTAACTTATCACAAGCTATTATTATCATTCTTTCTTCGCCCATACGATTTATGTGTTCTCTCCATTCCTGATTTTTTTAAGGTCCACTCGTTTTTCTTGTATTTTCATTTAATTCTCAGTACAAAAATGTTTCACCGGTGATTTTCCGCAGTACTTTCATCTCACCAGTCTCCAAGAGTCTTCTTTTTCTTGCTGTGTCTGGCCGGGTCTCTAACATTTATGTCATTAGTGATCTTATACTAGCTTTATAAACTCCAGATTTTGCGAATGAATTGCTGGGAATGCTGGGAAACTTGCTGGGTTGCTTCAGGAAAAAATCAACTTAGACTAGGTTTTCGGCAGACCTGAAATGTCATCATACGTAGCCAATCACGGAATAAGTTATATTACAGGATTTATCCCCGAGGTTAGTGGCTTCTTAGAGGGCCATATTTTCCTTGCAAATGTGATTCTTGTAAACTCAAGGTGATAAAGGCTGCTTCAACAACATTCACCAAAACATAATGGTACCTAACGAAGAAGCAGCTTGATTTGAGTGAAATGAAAGCAGCAAGGTCAGACGGCGGTGTGAAGAACACTGGCCACGTGGGAGGTGTGATACGTCTTATGGAAGTTACTCTAGGTAGACCATTGCAATGGCTTATTTGCTTACTGCACTTTAATGAGTTACCCTTCCGAAATCTTTTCATATAGCTTGACGGATCAACGTAAAGTCCTACGGCCTATTCAGGTCCAATGGACCAGAAGTTAGATATCTCCCACACCCTTCCAGTGGTGAAATTCGAGATAGTCCCTTTCATCGCCCCAGAGGTAGATATGGAAGTGTTATTTAACGATCAAAGTTATTTGCTCCGAATGGACATGGCGATTAGTTCTGGCGAGCTTCTGCTAACCTGGCACACGCTAAGTCTGGTCCCGTATGCGCCTCAAGATGATCAACTACAGCGGCTTGAATTCTCAGGGTCTACACGCCCGTAGCCACGCCTTCATCAAGTGAAATATATATTTGAATGTTTACGTTCCAACGTGGTTCGCTGTGAAGACTCACCCCACTAGCGTTGACAGTGCAAAGCATCAGTGGCTTCTCATTAACCGGGCCAAATTACTGCCAAAGCATGCCAAAGACTCAGTTTTCCCAGTCATTTAGAAAAACGCATACTTTGGACATCCAGAAAATGTACTTCTAGCAATGCTTTTTGATGAGAGGAAAAGGGTTAGAAAGCTGGCTGTTCACGTGAAAGAGTTACAACGTGCTGTGCTAGCTTTCAGGTCAAAAAAGGACTTCCAAGTACACGTCTTTCCAACCAAACCTTGGGTACATTAGTGCAAACTAGAGTTCACATTAACAATGCACTGCCTTTAGCTATGTGGTAATGAATATTTTCCCTTGCAGAATATGTTCGTGACCCCCACGTCCCCACGTGGCTCCATGTACAGGAGGAAAAACTGGCTTTCACTCAAAACACAACAATTCAGCAAAAGACCCTTTATTTTCATCAAAAATTATTGTAGTTATTTTAAAAAATAAAGCAAAATAGTGACTAACTGCCGAAGCTGTATCGAGTTCCCTGTTAATTCAATCTTACGATTTAAAAAACATCAAGCACTAGCATTGGCCCCAAAACGGCGATTTTTGTCAGCTAAAACGTCAGGAGGGGTAATGAGACCCCTAAACATAAATATTTTTCGAAAATATTTTTTCCGGTGTTTCTGTGGCTAGAATTGCACCTTTTACCTAAATTTCAAATCGAAATTTTAAATAAATGTTTTTACGATGTACCCTAGACTGTACTAATACCCACGATTACATACCCCCATAGAATTAGACTCCGAATGAAGATGGAGGTCGGGAAAATTTCTACGCGTTGCGTAGTGAATATTGCTTCGAGGGACTCAATCACCCTTATTCATGGATTCGAGCGAATTACCTCCGTGGATTCAAGCGAAGTTGGGGACTCAGTGAAAGCAATCGAAGTCTGTCAATCAAAAATCTCTATCGTGTCGTACGTCACCCATCTCGAAGCATGGACGTCACAAACTCCAATGTACGCGCTTGGTGTGTGAGACACACGGCCAGACCATAGTTATGTCTCCCGGTTGTCCATCCAGAATTAGGAAGAGGAAACCCGTATAGCTGGCTAACTACAGCGGTTGGCAGTTTGATAAACTGGCCTTCTCATTCGCGATATCTCCCGTATAACATACTTTGTTCATTGTGAGAGAGAGAAAGCACGGTTTTTGTCTAGTTTTTTCGTTTATTAGTAATCGGAATAGAACAAAGAGGATTGGTTCTTCAGTTGACTTAGGAATGTACCCTACGATATAGTTGCTCGGATCCATTAGGGTCAATTCCCGAGGAAAAATGTTGATATCTACTGGTGCAACAAACACTGTCCTATCCCATATATCTGTTATTAAATTGTTAATGCATTCATTTGCTAAAGAAAGATGAGTGCGTGCGTTTAACCTTGTTAAGGTATTCCGGTGAGCTTTTTTAAACCATTTTGCCTATTCTTAATTAAGCTTCTCATGTCTTCATAAACTGTAGTGACTGTAATCTCAGAAAGTTATATGTGCGGCCATGCTGTTTTTAAGTTGAATGCTGCTTTTAATATGTTTTACAGCATCTTATGATGAGTTCTGTTCTCTTCATTTGCGATGTGTCATATTTTTTAAATTGCCTCGCATTAATGAATTTCTTATAATTTTACTCACTGAGAATTTTAAGTAAATAACTAATTAAAATTTCGCAATTAAACGAATATTTTTACCATGCATCTAACTTGTTGAGTCTTTAGGAGAAGGCCCTAACGTAAAGAAGGTTAGAAATTCAGAACCGATATGGATCGTCATAAGTGAATGAAACGTTCCAAACAAACCTTTTGAAATTGGCGGAGAAAGACCATATAATCTCACGTATGGATTCGAAATCACTCAATATTGTCGGTAAGAAAAAGAAAGACATGTTCCAAAAAAGATGATAGCACCCTCGTAAAAGCAATAAAAAATGTTATTCATGCTTGCAGCTAGAAAATTACTCAGACGTTTATGTTCAGCAGCTCAGCCAAAGTAAAACGACCTCATGCTCAAAGAGCATAATGTGGACCCTTTCAAAGTCCTTCGTTTTTACCGGGGAGCAAAAACAATTTTTATGTTTCAAAACCCCTTGGGTACTGTCTGGGGCGAAATGCGCTGTCTGATTTGTCTCTACTTTCTCGCAAAGGTGAGGTGGATACCGGAATATTCATCCCGAGGGTAGGGAAAACTGGAGAGTTGAGATAGGGAATAAAAATGTGGCAAGGAGGTGCAAAGGAAAAATAATAGTGGAAAGCCTTCTAAGAATTCGGTCTGGCCTAAAGAAGTGCTCCATAGAGGAATATTTATGGATGGATGTATCTTTCTCTGTCATCCTAAGAGCAAATTTAATGTTAACAAAAACCCGAAACCATGTTATGTATTTTTTCCCTCCAGTGTATTTCACAGCGTTTTACTCATTCGGTACAGAGTCCTATTTTATTTTCAGTCACCTAAAAACATTAACGAGGATTTCAAACTTTTATATTGTCTTATTTCTTTTTAGATCAATGCTAATGTACCATATTTTATTGTTTTCGGATAAAACGCATAGTTTTCTTATATTATACATATCCTGAAAATTGAATAATTCTCTTAAAGAATCATAAATCAGAATCTGAATTCTATGCCTCCCCCTCTTTTACACGATTTACAAGTATAATATAACTAGTCATATTTATAAATTTAAAAATGTTCGATCACAAAAGGGTTTGGATTCCTAAGTCATATTTTTCTTTGCTACAATTGTTTGCCTAGAGTGTACCATCTCTGCGTATACAGTCTGTTCTTTGAGCTGTCAGATCGTATCCACCTTTTCGTGCCTTATTTTGTGCCGTTTACTGAAAATAATAGTGTTTTGTTGTCTCATTTGCATCAGCGTTTGAATAAATGTCAATTTTGCTTACTATGTTGTTGCCTAATATAGTTGCATTATATTTTTTTTCTTGGCTCGGTTTTGTTATTTGTTTTCACTCTGCCTGTTGAGGTTTCACACTGAACCTTTCTACTGAAAGTGCTTCTAAATACCGCAAGCTAAAGCTGAACTCAGAACGGCTGTAGTCATCTTCCATTTTAAAGACAACAGATTATGTTATGCTTTTACTAAGAATGAAGAACTATTAAGGTTTCTCTTCCCGTTAACGCGACGCTTCGTTCTAAAAATACTATTTAATTCCATTTGCATCGATCCGTGAGAGATTCATATAAAAAAATTGATATATCGTCGGTTTTTGTTGCTGCTGATAAGTTTTAATGATCATTTGAAGCGACATTTGCGACCAGGAAGTTGGCACAAGGTAACAGCACACGTTTAGGATATCGCGTTTGCAGATGGCCAACAAAAGGTATCGCCGGGTGCAACGACACATAATAAGTATTTCCATCACACGAAATATAAACCGGTCTTTTGCATTTACATTCTCTCTGCCATTCTGAAATAATTACATTGTTCTATTACCAAAAGCAATGTCAACTAGTTTACTATTTATCGTACTTTAAACCAGAACGTTTCCGCCCGGCCGTCCGCCGGCTTTGAAGAAGTATTTTCATCACATGGAATGGAAACTTGTTATTTGCACTAACTTTTTTCTACCTATCTGTAGTGTGTACAATTTTCTCTTACCAGACTAAATGTCAAGGGCCTAAGATATCTAGTTTACTAATAATCCTCATAGATAATATAAAAATTTATTTTCGACAGGATGGCAATGAGACCTGTTTTATTCCGTGAAATGGAATTACTACTTCAAAGTCGGTGTCCGACCGGTCTATTTTGAATACGATTACTAGTAAACTATTCATCAGAGATAATTGAAATTACGAATGGTAGTAGAATAATTTATTTTCTACAGTTAGGTAGGGTGAAAGTAGGTACAAATGCCTAATTAAATTCCATGTGATGGAAGTACTTTTCACGAGCCGGTGATACCGTGTGGTGGCCATTTGTAAGCGCAATATCCTTAGCGTGTGCTGTTACCGTGTACCAACTTCATGGCTTAGTGAGATTAGGCGTTTTCTTTCTGTTTTTGAACTATGCTAGGCCTTAAGTATTTCAGACTCATATTTTAGGTCGAAAAACTGGGTACAGCAGTGGAAACCGCTTCAGCAGTAATACGGAGTTACATGCCTCTAGGATCTTCAGAGGGAAATGCATATCGAATCCTGAGACCAATGTGGAAATTGAGATACTAATTTTTCATTTATTTATTCAGTTCTCCACTAGATGAAAGGAGAAGATGTTCAGCCCTTGAAAATTCTAAGGGTAGGAGAAAGGCGTGATTAAGATGGCCGAGACGGGAGTAGGTAGGAACGATGGCCGGAAAAAAACTTTTGTGAGGAGTGGAAAAGAATTCTGGACGTACTCTATGCCTATAAGTAAAGTGATGAGATTTGACTCATCAGATTCATACATCCATTAAACTGGGATAAACTTTCATTTCTCTTTGAGCAGAGGCAATTTTCCATTAAAGTTTCCTTAATCAATTGTTGGAAAGCTTATCACTCTTTTTGCCTTACACGACTAAATAAATATTAATTCAGTTGTAGCAACTTCCTTCACAGCTTAGCATGTTGTATATATAAGAAATAATATATGTAAAAAATAAGTTTGCATTAAGTAAATAGGAGAATAAAGAACTCAGATAATAAGGGAGAAAATTGTTTGTTTTTAATGTAAATGGATACTATTTTTTGTTGTAGTCAAAGGAGATCTTCTTTTAATGTGCATAGGAAATTTAAAAAAAAAAAACGGTACATAAATAATATTTTCTGGACATTGGGACAAACACCCGTATGCCGGGAATAGACAAACGCTCTACAAATGAAAGCGTCATCCCAATTGCAAATGTTCGCTAGTCACCCACGAGGCGGAATTAAGGCGGGTTATCTTTCACCCTTTGTCTGGGAGGTGGGAAGATAATGAAAGAAAAGGAAGAAAGAGATCGAAAGGTGTGAGAGTTTGAAATGAAGGAGTGTTTACATTATGTTACGAGGCAAGCGATGGTCAAAGCTTACGTTCTCTTCATTTTGTGATGCGAATTGTAAGCACTGACATCATTCTCGCCGTGCAAAGTTACTTTGCTTTGTGCTTCGTCGTATCTCCCACCACCCCATTTGCAGCATAATCTCACCACTTACTTTACGACCAGGACGTACAATTTGGTGGACAATTTAGGTATTTCAAGGAGTCGCTCCCTTAGGTGCTTGCTTAATGATTGAGAGGTGGGGGTAACGCCCCAGTGAATACGAAGTGAAAACTTTTCCGTTGCGAAAGACGCAAAGATCTTAAGTATTTGGTGTGCTCTGCCAGAGGAGGTTTCGGCTAATTATTTCAAAATTGACGCAGTGGGCTGGAAAAGTCTACCAAGTAGGTATTCTTTTAATAATGCACTGTGGAAGGAAACTGGAAGCAGGAGTGTCGTAATATTTCGTTTAGTTTTTGAGAACTTTCGTGTTCCACACTTATTTTACATATTTTATAGTTTTTTTCGTTGATCTGCGAAAAGCAAATAGATTCATTAGCTTTGCACAACAGCATTTCATATTTAAGCACATTTTTTCTCGTTGTTTATATAACTGCTACACATATTTTAAAACATCATTTACGTGACATGATGTTTATTGAGAAGTTTCGGGTAAGTAGTCGAAATTCTTGAGGAAATGATACCATGCCCGGCAATGGTACCTTACTTGAGAGGTTGAGAGGTAATATTGGTTTAGCTGCAAAACACTCTCTACTTATTCTAAAAGAAAATATTTTTCCTTCAAAAATGCATGTGATGCGTGGTAAATGCATTCCAATTAATAGATATTCTCCTCTTGAATCAGACATCAGATGGGTTTTAGTGTTTTAGAACCTTAAGTTTAGTTTTAGTTTAGTATTACTGCCCTAATTTTCCCTCATCGAAATACTGTACGCGGTGACTTAGCGTAAATTAGCATTTTTGAAGTCTCTACGATTTGAGCTATTCGCCATTGACCCTAGTAATTACTTTGAATTTTAATTCAGTAATCAGAACAATCAGAGCTGATTATGGCAAAACTGATAATTTTTCCTGTCAAAAGCGTCGTGATGCGTCGTCTTTTGAAAACAATAAGACACGAAATTAACAAATAACAGGTATAAAAAATGATGAAAAGGAGGCAAGTTTTCTGTGACATATTCTCAGGACTGCCTAAAATGGTTTCTGAACACGGCGTTGTAGAATTTGTTAGGGGGAATGAAATTGTCAGTCATACAGAGGTGGAAAATACCTTGGTTGCTAAACTAAAACATTAAAAATAGAGTTGAAAGGTTTTTTTGGTTGTCCTTTGACTTATTGGCTTTTATGTGTACACATAGGATATAATAGTTGTATCGTTAAATTGTTATCAGGACGTTCTCTAAAACATAGCCCTGGAGTAGATACAGTGTAGAATTTGCTCCGGTTTTTCACCAATGTTGCGGAGTCTTTCATAAATAAGAAAGGATTATTGTAAATTATCTTTAAACCATAAAATTAGCTTCACGGATTAGTATTTCAACCAAATACGCTACTGAATCAGTCTTTTTTAATACAACTTTCCCACAAATTGTGATAGTTATTTGTGACCAGCACATCACTGGCAGCCCAAAGTTTCCATCGATAAAAGGCTGGAAGCTTTGGGCCGATAAATCGTCGCTATATTTTCTGTCTTATATCCAGAAATGCACGGTATTAACTGCTGAAATTCTTTTCAGAATATTTTTATTACCTATTTCGGAATATTTCTACATATTTGTGTTATACATTATGTTTATTTTTCATTGCGGTAGGCATTAGCTACTTTGAAAAATAAATTTGATATGGCGGCCCAAAGTAAAATTTCACTTTTTAAGGTAAGTTCCTGTTGCCAAAAGAACTTAATTCATAAAAAAATCACCTTGAGCATCTTTGGCCACCTTGCTGTATGTATTCCCATACAAAATTTCCCCTTCGTTTTACCAATTGCCTTTGAGCGTTTTTCTGGCATGTGCATCATCCCTCGATCTCCGTCTTTCTAAAAAATTCATTTTTAAAGCTAATGAGAACCTATTTTGTAAAATTTCGGCCAGCCTGGTTTCCAACAATTCTTATTCGTTGAATAGAAATTTATGCTTTTTAGGGATTCTATTTTCTTCTAAATCTCCTCGTTCATTATGAATCAAGTTTATCTCTCCTTAGTATATATATGTATGTTTTATTTGCTTTTAGTTTTAGATTTAGTTGCAGTCTAATTATCAATATGCAAATCATAACAGCATCCTCTTAAAAAAATTCTCATGGTAAAATATCGTCGAGGTATATAATGTACTTACTCAGTACAACGCTAGAGACAAGTGAGAGGTTCATTGATGGACCAAACTTCGGTCGTGCAAAAATGTTCATATCATTAGATAGAAGCAAACCGACAGCAATCGTGGGGGCTTTTAGCCGGTCCCTTCGGATTTAAGAAGCAGCTTCACAAAAAGAACTGGAAAGTAATTCATCATTTCATTACCTTCACATATGATTAATTGAAGGCACACTGAGGTGTAGATGATGCAGAAATTATGTAAAAATATCCACATGCAATCTACTGTGTGAATTTTCAGTCATTGCTAAAACTTGAAATAGAAACAGCATGGTGGGGTGCACAAAGAACCAATGTGCCTAAGTGCCTTTGGTCGCTTACCAGGGAACCGGCCCAACTCTCTCTATTCACCTGTTTTATTCACTTGACATCTTACAAATACTGAGAACTTGAGTTACCGTGTAGTTCTTATATTTTTCCTAAGGTCTTTAAAGTTAATTTTATTAGGTTAAAAAATTGTATAAGTTCATCTCTGAATCATTTTGAGCCTTATATTCAGTGAAGTATTCTAAAAAAAACGGCTTCAAAGATAGCTAAAAGATGCATAAATTGGCATAAGTGTGGTGTAAAGAAACAACGTCACAAGAATTTACTTTATTTATTTGTTTCGTCGGTGTCTTTTAAGCACGCAAGAAAAAAAGAATGTCAAGCAATTTAAATTTCGTTATACACTCAATTTTAACCCTTTATCATGTTTCGCGCAAACCTAGGTTTTATTCTAGTTTTTACTGTGAATCCTTTACTAAATCCTTGATTGATATAATAGTCTGTTTTGAAAATACTACGCCGCAAAACCAACTATGCCGGCTTTCAGTTGCAGTGAATGTTATATTTATTTTTCTCTGTGGGCAAAGAGTATCATTTATTTGACACTCAGCTTTAAGTAACGTAGAAATGACTGCAAGTCTAACCATATAAGTTATATTCTAAGATCGCTCATTCATTTTCTAATGGTGGTAAAGTACCCTTACATCACCCTCTCATTTGCAGCGCTTTCGAAGTACCATCGTATCTCTGCACTTTACCTAGACTGGATAGAATGTTCTTCTTGTAGCTAACAGTTAACAGGTACCAATATGAATGGGACAGCATGATAAACTATAGTCGCAAGGCCAAAGATTAAAAAAATGAAAAACCAGGCCAGTCCTCAGACATTCCATTCATTCTATTTTCATTTTTGGAATCAGATAAAAGAACTGTCAATCCTTTTTTTGTTCCCTGCGTATTCCAGGGTTCTCATCCCTTTAAATGCTTTGAATGGAAGTGCCACAACCATTAAGTTACTTACGATGTGTTCGGTATTCCTCACGTTAGACTTCACCTTTAAACTGTTTTGGGTGTTGATGCGTCTTCATGTCGCACAACTGATTTTGTAAACACAACGCTCTAGTTCGTTCTTTAAGGATCTTCCTCTCGTACATAGATTGGTAATAATTGGTTAGTATTGATAATCTTCAAAACACGGTCCTCTGTTAGTTAACTAACGCAAATTTTATCCATTATTTTATTACAGGATATAACTGGCATCATCACTAACATGTAGCAAACAAACGTCTCTGGCATCATCAAGGTAAGTTCTCCTTAGTTTTATTATCTTTTAATTAATCTTTAAAGTTGAAATAGGCCTAATATGCAACAGATATCTGACAGTCCTTGAAGTGAACCTTGAAGGAGTTACTTTAATATTTGGCAGTGAGGTAGACAGTACGTTGGTAAAGTCTATGCGGTGGGTATTAAATATGTATGATATTGCAGTCAGTTGATGAAAGAATGAACTTGCGCTTATAAGTAATACTGGTATCTCTTAGTGGACATTTTTGTCGTAGTAGATTAGTTATCGATTGTCAGTCCATTCTCTCTTTCCCGTGGTGATTCCCGAGTGTGTCGTAAAGTATTTTTAAAGATGGATCGCTGTGAATGCTTTAGTGGCATGTTAATAATAAGGCCTAGTGTAACAATTGATTTCCTCTCTACTTAAATGTACTTAATTATTTCTTATAAAAATAATAAATAAAGCAAAAAGGTTATACGAAATGATCATGCACGTGAGAGAGTATTCACTGTTGCCTCCTGGAAATATGCTGTCACATAGTTGTAATTTATAGTCTGGTTACTCGCGGAAATTTAATTTTTTTAGATTCCGTAACAATTCACTGCATATCAAATGTGATAAAGGCGTATTATTCTTGAAAAAAATATGTCCTTAGTTTCCAGTGTGATTAGTGCTGTCGTAGTCACCCCAAATACAATGAGAAATCATCAATCCTTAAAACGTTAAGTACTTACGTTGTGTGTATGCGTTGCATGTATGCATTGTATGTATGCGTTTTCAGAGATTATTCGAGCCTGATTAATTTTTCCTCTCAATGATTGTAGACAGTTATGAAGTGGGCAGATTTTCGGTAATATTCAAGTTATAGGTAATTTGTTATTTGTAAAATGATGATTCGCTATCATGAGCCATGGGGTAGCCATTATCGTCACACACTTTGTTCAAACCTTTGTAATTCTTCTTGAAACCATTTTTGCGTCTATTGAATTGGCATTTTAAGTTAGTAAGATTGACTTTTATAATGTCTTGTTAACGCTAACCAGAAGATAATACAGCCTTTAACTTTACCTAGAGGTGGCTGAAAGTTCTGGTTAGTTTCTGTATAAGACCAGACTGATAGGTAACCAGTACTTTTAGCCACCTGCAGGTAAATTTAAAGGGTTATAAAACCGGCCCTTAATCTATTGTTATCATATGGTTTCGTTAAAAATGGGCATTTATGCATTGTCCAGTCTACTCGCTACATTGTCAAATCTATCTTTTCAATAATTGATAAAATTGATATTTCAAAATTTTTCCTATTGTACTTTAGTAACGTATGTTTTTGAAATGTGTTTTTTCAAGGATATTCATGTTTTGTAGTGGTGGCATGGATTTTTCAACTTATGCTAGTTTCCCCGATGGTTAAAGTTGGATGAATTAAATTATATTCTGGGTCATAGATGTTATCTGCCTCTCTCCTGTGGATCAGGTATAAAACCATACATAAAAACATAAAAAGTGAGTTCGAACTGTCTCAGTATTACATAAGGCTCTCAGAATGAAAACTCAGACTTACACAAGGGATATGTTACACATTGTACTCCGGCCAAGAAAATGGAGCAGTTTACGGTTAGAAAAGCAGCCAATCAGTAAACACGTCCAATGCCAATGGGGGAAGGGTGTCACGTGACCGAGTAATCCATTATGGCAGCCTTTGTTTAAATCATATCATTCGTGAAAAATATTTAAATTTTTCATGTCATTCTAAGCCAAATCAGTATATTTCAACGGCATTATTATCATCGATGGTCTCCAATAAATTCTATATATGTGCATTCCTCAAATGCTTGAATTTATTTAAATTATTGACGGAAATCATTTTTTAATATTAATTTACCAAGGTTTTATACTAGAGTGCAACAATATTTGACTTGTGAAATTGATGAAACAATACACTTCAGTAATATATGCTGTCCTCATATCCAATCAAAAGCTTTAGATCTTCCCCACGTCTTAACAAATGCACCCTTTTTATTACTTGAGAGTAGAAAACTATGAACTGTAATAGGAAGTAAGAATGCATTATTATATAGCTAGTTGTGAATGTACAAATTATATATGTATGATTTAGAAATAAATTTAATGGAAAGTATTTAAAACGCTCAATATTTTTACCACTGACTCAGAGTAAATATTTTAGATTATTTATATTATTATACATCATGCTTTCTCTTCGTCATCATCAGGTGTCTAAATCCATCTATATTCACTTTTTTTGAGTTTGTTACCCAGGTATAACCTAAGAAATTTTAGGCTTAATATTGTCCTTTTATTTATATGGCCCTTTATGAAGATTTAGCTACTTTTACTAATTGTTATATATCAGAGAAAAGGTCTATTTTGTCCTCTCATTCCGGTCCTCAGAACTCAATGACATCGTCGAGAACAAATTGAAAAACACTTCCGCTGTCACTTCAATCTGATACTCCGTAGGCAATCAAATTCCTGTTGTTTTCTTTGATACCACAGATGATCTTCAGATGTTTACCAGCGTTTTTTCCTCTCACTTAATGACATACCGGGTAGATAATAATTCTCCTATTGTTATTGCGTTTTTTCGCCGTGAGGTCTCTCGGCAATGAGCGTATACTCTTAATTTAACCCTCTCAACGTGCCGGCCAGTCTTCTTTGATAGGAGAGCTCGACGGTACCGAAAATATCTCTCCCCTTTTGCCCTTTGATCCCCTCAGCCTTGATTCCCTACGGGCACATTCACTCACGGCGGAAGTGAGGTACTTTTGTTCCCTTTTTAAAGCGAGCACCATAGATTAAGTTGCGCCTTCTTATATAATTCTTTCATTTATTTACATCCCTCGGCCTTCTCGCCGGAATCCATTCAACCCCCTTTAAGCCCCCAGCCTTCTCTTCCTCCCCAGGGCCTAATGGATCCGAGGGGCAGGAAATAGGTCCAGCATCCCCCGCCACGATGTGACGTCGTCTTTACTGCTCTTTCGCTTGCTTTATCTGGTCCAGTAGGTAGTGTCATAATATTATTGAGGTTATCTACCGGGTAGGTTTAATGGAAGTGAGTAAAATTCTCCAAACTAAAACATGTTCGGGGCCCTATCTATAGTCTCAATTTCTTTCTGCATCTCTGCGTACTTCCTAAACTTCATCATCCCGACCATAAAGCCTATTCTCTCTCTTTCCCTTCCCCGCTTACCCAACATCCTCCCCTCTATCACTGCCTTAAGTAGCACTTCGCTCCTTCGTACCTCTTACACCCACCTACTTTGCCCCTTCCTAATGTCATCCAGAAGTTTCCTTTCCTTACCAAATACACCAACCACTTCCTCGTTTGTCTTCCTTTCCGTCCATCGCACCTTTTCCATCCTCCACACCCTAATCTCGGTCGTTTGCAGCCTATTCTCACTATCTTTTCTCAGAGTCCACTTTTCCGCCCCATTCAACAGTGCATTACATGTTAAACTCGTCACCAGCCTCTATTCTCCTCCTAATATCTTTACTGCTATTCCCATTAAGAGGCTAGGTAAAAACTGTCGATGTATAACAGCACTCAAATGCTTTTTTCACGTGTCATTGATACAAAACAATAATCTTTATATTGCTTTGAATTCATGTGAAAAAAGTTGAATTTTTAATGTTTTTTTCCGATGATGCAAACGATTCTTTTGATGTGATGAGTTTTCAAATCGTATAAGTTATGGCCAACTACCATTCATGGCCAACTCAACAAAAATAACGAGTCGTCGCTAATTTGAAGGGTTAGGAAGTGTATTATTTATATAGTGTCTATAGGTATATGTGATACCCTTTTACTGCCCAAAAATGTCGTTTTCTCAATACTAATGTTGCTATCATGTTGTTACAGGTTAACTAGTTCTCCACGTACACTTCTTTTATCAACCGTTCAAAAAACTCAAATTCACGAAATTATTTTCGGAGAGGGTACACCTAACCGCTGTAATATTCATATTAGTTAACGGTGAAGAAAATGCGTTTCTTGTGCATGTACCACAAGGATGTTTTGAACAACTTTTGCGAGTGCTTCGTAACGTATTTTAATGTATGTCAGAAATTAGCTGTGAATGCAGTATTTCGCTAAGTGCATGAAAAGACTTTCTAAAAAATTCCATCATAGACGACGTAGTTCTTTTTCTAAGGGTAGAGATGCTAACCCTAAAGCAACCCTACCTTCCTCTCTCATCCCCTGGGTTTTCTTTAAACCGAGAGTTGTTGGATTCAATGTCTGTGCTTCGCATTCTTACCCCTCTTTTCTTAGCTATCATTGAAACAATCCCATCTTTTCTCCCCAGACTCATTAACTACTCCTCCATAATCCACATTCGCTCATCTCATCTGTTCTGACAGGAGGAAAAGTGCTTAAGGCAAACGAGAGATTTTTGTGTTTAATTTCTTTTATTTCGTCCCAGAGGGTTGTAGAAAAAGGGCGGAAGAAGAGAATGACAGAAAGATTGTCGGCGGGGATGAGAATTGGTTTAAGGAGAAACCTTGCCGGAAGGGGAGAGTAGCGATGGCGGCGGCGCGCTAACATGAGAGAGGGTGTAAGATAGAATGAGAGGGAGAGGTAAAAGGGTGAATTAGATTGAAGCGGTGTAAAGAAGGGATCCCTGGGACAAAGGATTGTTTCGGAGATAAAAAGCCAGGCGAGGGACGTCCGCATTTGCATGCCACCTCTGCTGCCTATGTACAAGCTCTGTAGCTATGCTTGCCCGAGTTAGTTTACGGACTTCGTCAGGGTGGATGAAGTGGACAGAGAGAATGGAGAGAGTTTTTGTTTCTTATTTAAATTCAACTAGAAGTTACAATTAGACATGGCATATGATACAGTAGATGTCACTGCAACTATGTCTAATCTGTCGGTGCAATGGGTAGTCATTTATAATTAATCATTGGTTTTTCTCATCCCACCCAAGAACTTGTTTGGGTTTTACCCTGAATCGGTCGAGCTCAAATTTGAATTTGTTCAAGATTGGTGCGCAGTATAATTCTTTTTTGCAACGGAAGGTAAATAAAACCTCCCGGAGAAATTCAAATGACCGCATTTCCCCTCATACCATGAAATTAATACTATGAAAGTACTTATAGATCAGAGAGCTCAAAGTATTTTTTTAAATTATTTTGTTTCCATCTTTTTTTATTTGCATGCATAGCCCCTGTGTTTGCTTTTGGACTAAAGCATAATCTTTTAATAATAATATTGCATTAATTAATTATTTTTTAGTACTTTATATGGCTAACATATTTTGGCAGATACTGCTGAAAGCAATACTTTGCGTTGGGTAAGGCTTTAAACACAAAGGGTGGAAAAATGTTGGTGTGATGACGACAGCCAATATATTTTCTGATGTAAAAGAATTATTTCTATTTGAAGTAAAACTTTTTGAACATTTTGTTAGGCTATATCGCAGAAAAATGTTTTTCCTTGGACCAGGCTTTAGATATAAACAGTTGGATACCATTTCTTCAAACGCTTCGTTTAATCTATTTTCAATCTTGCGGACCCCTAAAAGAAAGGGTTTAGAATTTTTGCAACAGTAAAATATTACACAAGACGGCAGTATAGCAGGCAGGACGGCTCATGAGTTCAAATGGAGATTGAGAGTGTTAACGGAGAAATGTGGAGTATTGGTAGGATGCCGGAAATTGGGGATTAGAGTCAATCTTGCCCTTCTGAAAATTTCAGAGTATCTACTCTCCGATTTCATTCGCAATCCATTCAGAACATGGGTTAAAAATGAAATACGATGAATAACATGATTGCGGTCACTGGTTTCAGAACAATGAGGATTAGGAAAGTCTGCCTACAGAACTTTTTTCTCCCATTTCCAAGGAATGTCAATATTTTAAAGAAAAATGCAAAAATATGATTTATTTAATAAAATATTTTCTAGATTAAAATATTTGCTCAGTCAGACTTTTTGATGTGAGAGGTGTATGAAGTATGATTATGATTTGAGCAATTTTTACAATCTATATGAATGTTACCACCTGGAATGTAGTTAACTTGTAACATTTAAAAAAATAATAATGACATATTTCCATTATAGTGAAACATATCAGGAAAGAATGGTGGTGCGATGAAAAATTGGCGTTCAAAGCTTGAACGCTGTATACTATATATGTTCAGGATTAGAAAATGAGCAGAATAGTTTGGGAGTGGAAGGTTTTTGATCCAAAGAGACGGGATAACAGGAGACGGAGTAGGGTGGTAAGATATAAGAGCAACACCTAGGTACGATTTTCAGATGGAGGGAAAAATGGGAGGAATTTCAATTCAATGATTCTGTGCTGCAGAGAAGGAGAAAGTAAATGAATGATGAGAGAGGTGGCTGTGTGAGGGGAAGTTTGTCTTTTGAATGGGTCGATTGGCACTCCAAGGAGAAATGGCGAAGTGAGGAACGCGTTAAGTCCTGTCGGAGGTAATTAAATGAGGCGGAGCAAAAAGAACTGAGCACCTCGGATGTAAATGTTGTCTCCAAACCGTTGTGAATTTTCGCCGTTCAATGAGTTAATTATTACGACAAATGCTCAAGTGCAATCTCTCAAGACAACATCAAGCGAACTTGTTTCCGTACAAATATCAGTGAAAGCATACTTCTACTCTCCTTTCTGTCCTATTCTTATGACTCGTGCCCAAATTCTGAATCCTTTTTAAGGCAAGAGAACTATATTATATCAAATAATTTTGGATGATGTTATCTAGCTAAAATTGTTGTTCCAAACAAAGTAGAGTATCATATTTAATGGTTTGTACTGATTTTTCTGTCCTATGGTACGAATTTTAGTCATGGCATTATAGTTCCGAAGGCTTATTCTCAAAATTGAATTATTTTCTTGAATGATATATATCAACGGAAACCGAATGCATTTCAGCTACCTAGTATATCTTGAAATGATATGCGGAGAGAATAATTTGGAAAATGTAATTAACATAAAAATATAACTATCAAATTACAAAGTAATACAAATCACGAACACGTGTTCGTTTTGTATATAGAATTATTTTGATTAATTTTTGTGCTTATTGATTTTGCTAGAAAGGAAATATCTGATTTTTCCCAAGCTTTCTGAGACTTTAAAAGTTGGTGAGTTGCTGAGAACCAAGTATTTTTATCATCAATACATTCTCGGAAAAATGTGTAGACTTGGCAAATTGAAGAGCCTTCTGTTTTAATATGCCACGCTTATTTCACTTTCTTTGTTTCGTCTCTAAGTTAACGTCGGAAACTCATCTTTCATGTGAATTAAGTCCTCAAGTGTTAATTTTAGTCGTTGGTCGTCTTCGCGGTCCGCTCCCATATCCCTTTCCTCGACGCATTTTACTCCCGAGGTCTCCCTGAGCCTTTTTCAGGAAAGGAGAAGGCATGGAGTGATGAAAACACCGAGAAATGCAAATGTGGCCCTGGTTTGCTTCAAAGGGCTATGAATACATACCCACCGAAAATAGAGCTAAACCTGGATTTCAGAAAAGGGAGTGCAGGAGAAACATTTGAAGAAGAGGACCAGCAAGCAGATGTTAGGATGAATTTGAAAGTTTATAGGCTTATCTCCAGCTTCAGTCCGTTTGAAAAGATGGAACTCTTATGAAAAACTGTGCTATCATTCATTCCTCTAGCTGTGCTACCACCATTATAAGCGTTCCCTGTTACCTCCCTTTTAAGATGAAATATGTATTTCGCTTGTCTGAATCCGGACCAGCATGGTTTTACTTCACCAATCTGTCTCATGGTACTTTTAATGTTGCAGTCAATTTTTTTGAGGTCAGTGATTCCTAATGTCTCATTTCACTCTGTACTTATAACTCATTTACGTAAAATACATATTACTTCAGTGATTTCCCTGCTCTGAAAAAATATATCCATGAAATGTATTCTATTAATAGTCAATCATGAGTAGTAAAATTAGCAGCAGTTTGATGGCTTAAAATAGAAAACTTGTGACCTAATTATTAGAGCACCAAGTTAATGATGAATATTAGTTAATGGTTACAATCACGTTTCAAGTACGATTAATACGTTTGCACTTTACGTATGTATGACGGTTACTTTTTAGCCGTATGTGGTGAATTTCATCTTTATGGTTTATGTTTTTGTGCCGTGAATAATATAAATCCTTACACCCAGGTGTCCTACTGGACTCTGAAAACTAAAACTTCCTTGCATTACCTCATTTCTGTAACATTGTCCTGTTGTTTGTTTATTTCAAGAACTAGGGTCTAGCTTATTGGATACATTTGAAAGATTAAAGAGGAATTCCATGAATGATAAACTTTTAGAAAATTATTGAGGATGTCAAAGTGAATATATACGTAGTAATAAAGTGGTTAGCTCAGAGAAGAGTGAAGTGGAAAGTTGCAGCAAACCTGTTTTTGTATTATTGACTGCTGATGGATGATATTGCAACCTCTATAATATGGGAGACATCATGGAGTATGAAGCGTCTGGTGAGGGTTTTCCACTCGAAATACAGCGGAAACCGACTATTTCCTCTCCTTCGATATTCCAATTGACGCGATGCGTATTTACGTGCGCGTGAATGTTAACGTACGGCTATTACGGTTACTATTTAGTAATTTTATCACTCTTAATTGGTGCTTGCGAGCAATACCACTCGCTATCATTCAGTTATATCTCCAGAATGTGAAAGAGTAAAATATTGGAAGAATATATTCGTTGAACTTATATGAGGGGCTCTCTAGAAGTATTTTTACGTCAGACACCTTATTTTTCTTATTTTCCCTGAAATCAGTAACGTTTTTTGTTCAAGATGCCCAAAAAAGAATATTAATCGAAATATGAACTTGAATTTTAACTGGAGCTTTCCCACGATTGACACGAAACAAAACATTGTATCGACAACGATGCAGCTATTATGTTCATCACACATTTTACTTGAGTAATTTTCTTTACGTAAAATTAGTATATATACTTGGGTTTTCCTTCATTGCCACTAAAAAGTGATCACCCTCAGCCGTACTAAAAGTGGCTCGAAAATCATTTCTCGGAGCTGTGTCCTGCCCGCCTCCTCCTCGCCACCTCTTCCACCAAACTCAACCCGCATCAAACTTGCCTTGCACTTGATTCACAACACCGCACCGCCTCCATTCTCGAAAACGATACCATGGCCGTATAAGTCAGCACTCAACTCCCTGTGAATGGGGTTTAGTGTTTCTGATGCCGTTTTGCATTATACCCAGCAAAGCTTGATGAGTGGACATGCATAGCATAGAAGATTTGGTGTGACCACTCGCAGAAAATGGTGACACTGTATGATTATAGAACGCGCAGTCGCTGGCAAACGCTTATCGTTGTGGGTCGATATTTGTTATCATTCATCATTTTTCCATCGAAGTTATGGGATTATGTGTCGTGGCTAAACCAGCGTCACATATATATATGCGATATAGACTCCATGATATTAATCACGCTTAGCAAAACGTGAATGTCCTCTTGGAAATGTTGTCTGAAACGGATATCAGTGCAAGAGACAATATCTCTTATTATTTTGGTTTAATTTATTAAACAGGATATAATTAAAGATTATTTGCGTGTTTATTGTCTCAATAAAATATTGAATAGGCATTTAAAATATAGTTTTAAAATTAAGCTAGTGCTTAGCGTTTTTATTCCATTGCTATGGCTAGGAAGTGGAAACTAACTCTTAAAAATGTAAATAAAACTAGAGAGCATACCCTGTAATACTTTCTATGCTAATTTAATTCTCTAATTTCATTTGCAATTTAAAAGTGGTTTATCTCTGATCTCCTGCAGGTAGCGCTCTGATACGAGGTGTTTCTCAAATGTTCCCTAAAATCATCAATAGATTGAATTTCACCTCATCTTATTCACCACCATCACCTTCGAAGTATTCCCTTTAATAATGTATGTGGAGACCCCAGCGTTTCTTCCAATCATTGAATGTCACCCCTTTGCCCTTTTTCATGAGTGTGTTTAGCGTGGCCTGCAATTCCTTTGACATTGACTTCACTTTCTAAGCGCTTAGAACTTAGCTATCAATTACTGCTTACCTTTCGATTAAACTCGATAACTGAAGATAAAATGGCATAAAATAAGTTATTACAATCATCGCGGACACAACAGAAAAAAGTACGGTTTTTATGGAATAAAGAGCGGTGTAAAGCCCTGGAAAGGCAGCATGACCTGAAAAATAAATAACTTTTTGCATTATTGTATGACGTATTTTCCAATTTTATCACCCCTGTAGACACTATTTAACACGTTGAAAGCCCTTAAGCCTTACGCCTATAAGTAGCTCTCTCATTAATTCTATTACAGAGGGTTACTCTCTCACTAATTGTATCAGTTACAGTTAATACAAGTTTTGAAGTCATTTGCTGAACTTATTATTGTGAGTGAACAGGTATAATAATTAATTAACCTACCTTCTGTCATTCTAGTTCTAGACGAAGTTTTCATATATCCCCTAAGTTCTCTGTATTGTTCTATATCTAGCAATGCAAACGTTATTACTATTTATTTGAACTAAATCTTTTGTATCCTACCTATGATTTACTTACAACATTCCAGAGAAAATCCTGTGAGATGGAGTACAATCTTGTCCTCGATTGTAGATGTCTACTTTCACATTTTCCTTAACTGATTGAAATTTTTGTTTAGTGTGATCTTACCATGTAAGATAAAGATTTGTAGTCTGTCTAACTATTTGAAACTTTCACTATGTTTCTTACTCTCATAAAACATATGACATAAAACTTACTCTCATAAAGATATGAAACTATGTTTCATATCTTTATGAGAGTAAAGACTAATAAGAAGTAATGGCAAGCTTGAACTCAGCAGTAAGTACAGCTGACCATATTGAGAAGTTGTGTACTACGTCATACCTTTTGGAAACTAATTGAGAAGTTTTTAACGTGGCTAATTCCTTTTACCAAAAATTGACTGTATATTCTTCTAAAAAAACTCAAAAACACTTTTATGCCGAAAATTGTGCATATAGTAACAAAAACGACCCAAGGTACAGTGATATGCAGCAACGTGAAGAAACATTTAACCTCCCTATCGTAACTACTAGATAAATCGTTGTTTAACTATTAATTCTGTTCATTTGGATATTAACCAACGTGAAAAAGTTGTTTTCAAGCTATCATAATTTTGTATTAAAATGACTGTTTCGGCTGAGTATTACTTGAGAGAAACGACCAAGACTAGATGATCTCAGATGCCCGTTTTCATTTTTTCTCGAGCGACCTTCCAAGGCGTTGTGACTAAAAATACATGGCTTATATAATATGCACAAAATATTTCGCTTTTATCTTGATGATAGAGGAACACTGGTAAAATTTCTACTCTTTAAGGTTTATCCATTTCAATAATGTTTTGTACTTTTCTACACTTTTTATTTTTTAAATCCACTACGCGTTTCACCAATTTTTTGCATCGTCAGGTGTAGAAAAGTACAAAACATTATTGAAATGGATATAAAAAGATTCTACAAAGAAGAGCCTGAAACTGTGGATTTTATTCTTTAAGGTTTGTTGAAGATTTGTTTCCACAAAGTCAGTGCCAATTTTCTTTCATATGTTCTTGGCTTTATCTGGTAGTGACCGCTTGAAGCCAATTACGCTGATGTACATTATTCTTGTAGAAAATATCCTTTTACGATTGAAATTCAGCCTCCCATTAACATAAATTAGCGTTTACACATGAAAAATGTGTCTTAATAAATGCCGAGTTCTTATCCGTCTGAGAGAGTGTTCCCGCGGAGTAAATGGATGTCGACCCAATTTGATTGGCCGAGATTCGCTGGGGCAATTTTGCGAAAGGAAGCAGCGAGCGAGGCGGAAAGCAGCGAAGGAGGCGTACGTAGCGTACGCAACGTACGACACGCATTTATTATATACATATAAAAAAGCAATAATTGTACGTATCTGAAGGTTGGTAGCCGTTTGAATTTCTTTGCAAATACCTACTGAATACCGCACCTACCTCCTCATCTCGCCGGAATAGTGCGTTGTAAGAGATCCGAATATGGGCTTAGAGTCGTGGTAGCAGAGGAAGGCCTAGCCGTGGGATGATCGTGCATGGTGGGCGGGATGTAGGCGAAGCGGATTTGGTTATATATTTTTCCGAGAGAGGGTGTGTATTTTGTGTTTAGGAGTCAGTGCATTCACAATCTGAGTCCCAGACGCTAATTTGATTCCGCTCGTAGCCGGAGAGTTATTTTTGCTCCAAAAATCATTCGGATTTTTCCCGTCCACTACCCTGACATGCAAGTTTATTCATCTCTGATGATTTAATTACTGTGCGAATCGTCTGTTTCTGCTACGATGCGCATCAATGTTTTGAAATTGGATATTTTACTTTTCAGTTAATGAGCCTCTAAAACAGGGGTCGGCCAACTGCGGATCTCGAGCCTCATCCCTTGGTTAAAGCTATCATAGTTTCACTCAAACATTTTAAGTATTTTTCCCGTGATATTAATTTTTTCTTCATTAAAAAAACATATTTTGATTGCTATAATGTTTTTTGAACATTTTTCTATTTTTTAATTTATGCATTTGGTTTTCAAATAATTTTTAAATTGTAGAGAGCAATAAGTTTAGATCTTCCTAATCGTATGTAGGCGGACCCTGGTTTTAGACCATAAAATTGTTTATGAGATGAATGACACTCCCCACAGTGTTTATACTTTTTAGCGAGATATTTGGTTATTTCTTGCAATCTGTTTTAATGCAGGTTTTGGGTGTATATATAAATTGGAGCGATAGTTATTTGTGGTAAAGTTTTGAAAATTATAGGTTGTCCTTAACCCATGTATCCTTTGATTATTTTAAAAACTAGGTTAGTCATTATTGTAAGTAACTACGCTAATACAGGGTTGCTACAGACCTGGAAATCATAGAAAACCTGGAAAAATCAGGGAAATTGAAAATGGCTCTGAAATACTTGGAAGCTCATTTTAGACACTTCTGTGTTTGATGGCTTAGTGCTTTTAGTACCTTGCCAAAACGAGGCACTGTAGCTCTTATTTGGTCTTTATCAATTAATTATATGCAACTAAAAAATTAGATCTCAGATCCTATTTTGTACACTCATGATGAGAATGATGGAATATTTGTTTCCCCTCAGATTGTGTATCTACAGGTAATTCATATTCCTTGCTCGCCACTCTCAAGACATAATATCCTCCACTATGAGTCAGTAAAATCAAATGGAATGAGCAACAGAATCTCTGGTCCATTTAGTGCCCTTACTTTCCTTTTTTGGGAGTATTAGGACTCAAATATATGAGGAAACATGATTTTAACTTCGAAAGCCTTACATACTCACATAGTGAAGAAAATTTTTTCATTGAGAGGTCAAGGTACACAGGAAATACAAGAATTTTTAATGATTAAAGTGGAAGGGAATTCGTTACTTCCTGGAAAAATTACAATTAATAGAGGTAGTCTGATTTAAGTTATTTTTGTACATGCCTCGGAATATTTTTCATTCTTTGTGAATGTCTACTCCGAATGTGCTCTTATACTAACTTCCTGTTAAATTACAATCGTGCCTCTGTAATCATCATCTTTGCAGGTCATCAACCCTATGTTTGATTTGACATGACATTCCACTCTATACTTCTATCAGCCAGCCTCTCACTTCTACATATTTCTTTATTTCCTGATCATTCATTATTTGCTCCATGTATCTCAGCCAAGGTCTTACTCTGCTTCTGCCTGTCTTCATTAGACACGTTTATCTTAAAATATGGAAAAAAAGGTTATCCCTCCTTTTCTTTCGAGTTCTTTAGAGAATTGAATCATTTCCTACCTTTCTTAGTGCTTCTTCGTTAATTGATTGATCAATCCACTTTTAAGCCCAATTTTATATCTTCTCATGTATAAATTCTTCGGAGATGATGTTGTAAACAGCTACTATTAATTTGTTTGAAATCCTAAGAGTGATTCTCCTAATTCATTCTATATATTGTCCTAATCCGTATTTACCCATTGTTCTTTCTTCTTGGCTTTGTGTGACAGTGGCATTCCAGTATCCAAGCATTATTCATTTATCTTCTTCTTTCACATTTTTTTAATTCCAAGATATTTTATCGCAGACGACTTCGATTTCTTCTTACTCCATCATAGGCATGTAGACTTGCACATCTATTGGGTCTGTCAGCTAAGTTGCTATCATAACAATGACTATCTTTTCTTTACACTGGAGGAAGCTTTTAACTGCATTATAGTGCACTTCTTAAGAATAATTCCTACTCCTGCATGTTAAATGATCCAGTGTGTATGATCCTGTTGCTTGCTCTCCAAAAGTCTTCTAATTCAGACCGCTTAATCTCACTGACTTCCATATGTCAAGGCCCTCCACTTTTCTTTATACATAATTTTCAGTCTTCCGCAGGTGTGAAGTAACATTCCATGTTCCAATCCTGAATTGGACATCAGGCTTAGTTGATGTAGACGAGTTGAGTCCCCATCTGGTTATCTGTTGGGGAACTATTTTTTCAATGGAATATATTAATCTAGGAGGTTCCATGAGCTCTTTACCTGATAAAAAATTTAAACGAAAAAGTGTTGGTTACATGAAGCTCCTTGGGATTTGAATATGGTGGTTTCCCCTTTTCTTCCACATGTCAATGCAAAAAAGCATCAAAACGTTACAGGCAAGGTAACATTTACTTCAACTTTACTATGGTAAATGTTACCACACCTGTGGTAAAGTGAGAGTTGCTCTACTGACCAATATGGTGTCCACATTCACTCATGTGAGGAAGGATCACTACCCTTTATTCTGCTTATTCCCCATGATTCTTTGTGTGATGAGTATAGATGATCATTTCGCAACTCACCTGGAGGCTGACCTACTACATGTCACCGAGTGGACACCCTTAAGGTTAGCCCCGAGTGTGCCTTCATCCTGATGTGAATGTCGTGTACGAAATAGAATTTGGTGTTATACAGTCGCAGTCCACTTAAGTCCAAGCATGTGCCAGGGGTATAGCGGCCGATACGATTAGAAGTTGTCCCCCTGCCGCGCAGTCTTTGAAATACGATCGAGTACTTAATGTCGATGGACAACATAAATGAAGCATTTCTCATGTCTACCATTTATTTTGTTCATAAAAATTACATGAAATTCCGTTATGGAGCATCAACCTCTAGGATTTACTCTTAGGCAACGTTCGTGAGTTTATGTAGTCGGTAGAAAACCACAACTGCGACGATTTTTATATCGTGGGCGTAAAGACAGAGGAGATGCTTTTATTGAAGGATATTTTTTTATCTCGCCTTCAATTAATCTGTCTCAGCTAAAGAGAACATGCCGAAATACGCTCTCCTTGAATTGTCGCCACTTCTACTATTGGTAGGTATGCTGGGGGCTGTGGTGTAGCGCTCGTGGTCATAGCCTATTGTATTGGTTATATTTTGATTTATGTTTAACAAAAGATGAAAAACTGATTGGTTTTTAATCTATTTCACTATAATGCATATTTTATTCAGTATATGGTGTGCATGCGTTAATATGTTTTTTCGTATTCTTTCTTTTTCTTTATAACTCCCTCTCATGATAGAATGGATATTTTAACCTGGAAAAATGAAAATTTTGGCCTGGAAAATTACTGGAATTTCATTATTTCTGGTCTGTAGCAACCCTGTAATACATGGAACCTAGCACTTTATCCGGAGAAATCGTACCACAAACCAGGTTCTTTTTATGATATACCTTGAAATATCATTGAAAATCTTCCTTTTCTCCTTAATGAATGTTGTTTAATAGCCTTCTCCAAAAATATGGCAATTCATTCATTACTGCTCATACACTTTATTTGTATCGCAGAACATATATTTTCCAACCAGGTTGCTCCTAGGTGTCTAATCAAGTAGTAGTCAATGTATATTTTTATAAGTGTACAGTTTGGTCCTATTTGGAAAGGTGCACTTTCATTTTTCCGCCAAAAACTTCACGAATTACCCGGGGTTGACTATGAAAAACATATTAATCGTTGTTGTGAAAGAAAGAATTATAGTGCAGTTTTCCACTTTGTTTTATAAAACAGTTTTTAATGCGAAATGTTTCAATGTATGCACATCAATGTCAAGCGATGGTTCTAGTAATAAACAGCGTATATAAACATTTTGAGCGAAGCTAAGATATCCAAGTGTGAAAAAGGGAGACAATATGAATTTAAACAGGGAGACAGAATTTTTGTTTCCTTTGGCGCATTAGCTTTTCAAGCTGTAAGAGTTTATTTAATTGTATATTGGAAGATATCTCTCACGCATATCTGTGTAATGCTGTATCAGTACTGTTTGGTCGTTTTGTTTCATTGTACGTATTTATTATGAAGCTAAATTTAACGCCCCGCGTCACCTGAAATATACTCGACATGAATTTTTACTTGAGTGTAATCTCCTTGTTGAGTCTCTAGATATTCTCTTCCGACTTGTTTTCCTGAGAACATAAACAAAATTCGAAACAAACGTCCAAAATATCATACATAATTAACTCAAAATCTTGGCATCAGTGAACTATGACTTGCTTTTTCTTGCATTGATTGTTTGCCAAAATCAATGAAATCAACAAAACCATGGATGGGAAATATTCTATAGTTCCATTATTAGTATAGTTCTATTCACGCTTTTAACCAAAGTATACTTGCATATAGAACGCATCTCGTAATCACCCTAAATCACCCGTCCGCTAAAATCAGTTATCACGAATTTTCCTTCTGTTCCCTTCAGGATATTAATTTCTAATGAATCCATTAAACGAGCCAGCCGTTGAAGATTGTGCAAGGCTTAGTATGAGTGAATTTTCATTTTAAGGCGCTTCTTTCGGATTTTACGAGGGAGATATGCCTCGACTGGTTTTATGAGTCGCGTATAGTTTGTAGGGGGCTACTTTATGGCGCTGGAGCGTGAAATGCATGAACAACGATATCGCTGGTGTCATGCTGTGGCATTGAATACTGTTTGATAAACTTATTTTCACGTGATTTGTCATCTACCTTCCCAATATCAATAATCAGATTACAGATGGTTCAGGCGAATGACGTCACTAACTATCAAATATTTGACTGACTAGGTATTTCATATTTTCGTATTATTCAAATTCATAACATTCATATTCAAAATTAAATATTCTATTACTTTTTTTCGACACATTACGTGTCTAGCTTCAGTTGTTTCATGCGAAGTTTTTCAAGTAACAATTATCGTTGTATTTTTTAAATACTGTTGCCTTTCTGACTTGCTAACTTTAATATCCATATGCCCTTAATTTTAAAACAACATTCATATCATACTCTGAACTTAAATAGCAAGCTCTCAGTTTCTTCTCACTCGAATAAAATTCATTTTCATCTCGCGCGAATGATTGGTGGCATTGCAGGAAGCACCATTAATTACAATAACTAAGCTATCTGTATAGCACCTTTATGATTTAAGTTCAATTTATCTATTCTTATGGCAGAAATCACTTTGTTGTCTCCAAATTTCGTTTCTGACTTTGTAACTGACCAAAGATCACCAATGTAACGACTTGTAGTGTGTATTAAAGAAAATCTAAAGTGACCTGTCTTCAAATAAAAAACCGCAACGTCTTATGGCAGATTACACTCTGCTAGAGCAGGTCATGCCTTTCTCATACAGTGCAAAAAAGAGAACGTTGGCAAGGTGAGTACAAAGTCAAAAGAAAAAGGAACTCTTGAGTTCATTTGAAGTTACTGTCCAAGTTGGTCAGAGTACTTTCCTTAACAGCATCTTGGCCAGCGAGATGTGCCACCTATTTCAACACGCTACCTTTCTTCTCTTAGTATATATTTCTTTTTTGCTTACAACTTCTGAACATTAGGCAATCATTGCTCACAGGTATAAGGCCAGGCAAGGTAAGAATATTATTGTTTTAAAATTTCTTTAAAGCACACTACAACTTGATACTTTAGTAATCATTGAAATTACGGAGGATTAAAAATATTCGAAATAACTTTTTGATTTTCTCTCTTAAGATAAAATAGCCTAAATTTGAAGCGTGGTATTATTTTTGGTGCTATTCAAGCAGTAAAAACTAGTGAGGTTGAAAGAGAAACTATGAGAGAGCTTTTGTGAGAGTAGAAGAAACTGCATGACGGTTTGACTTGTCAGCTAGAAATCATTTTAAAATTTGATCTTCGTTTCCTTCTTTCCCTTTCTCGGCTTTACATATGTTAGCAATGATTACATAGTGCGAATATATCAGCAAAAATTAAAGATTGACCTATAAAAGACAGAGAGTTGACAAAACTATTTGAATTCAATTTCTAAAAACTGTGATTAATAGTTTGACGGGAGAAAATTACTGTATAATAAATATTTTGCGCCCTATCCTAACATTACTCATTAAAATTTTATGTATTTAAATTCATAAATTAATGTAGTGATATAAGCTGCCTCTTTACATTTTATCCGCTGTATTGCATTTAATCGATTCCATGCATATTCTTCATATTTTGTGTACAGTTGGTGGAAAATTATTCTATTCATTTGTTTTAGATTTTTCGTATGGATTCGTAATCTGGCATTCATAAGTCGCTTTTGTGTATTTATATTACTTCGAGGTACTTTTTTTCTGTTACCTTTGTCATTCCACGCCACTTAAGCCTTGATCTTTCTGATAATGATGAAAATTTGGGGAAAATTATGCCTCGCCAAATAAGAAATATTGCTTCGAGGGTTTTGGAAAAATAAAAAAAAAACAGCTGAGAAACGGCCATTTTTTAGGATGGCGGTTTTCACTTTCACAACATCTTCGCTATCAAATATCTCCGAGAAGAATTTAGGAAAAAACTCATTAAATGACTTTTATCATCTGCATTCTTTGAATAATCTGAAAATTCCGGAAAGATAACGCTAATAACATGATTTTATTAAACAATTTATTGTAAGATATTTGAACATTTTCAGGTCTTCAATTTTTGCTCGTTTTTAACCTATCGTAACTTGTTTTATTGTGTATTTATTTAAAGCTCTGAGAGAGTGTTTTTTGTAATCTGTTCATGCTCCATTTTTGTAAACAATAGGAAACACATAATCTGATCTAGGCGAGTGTCATCCGCCAAGAGGTTTTTTTAATTGCCAAAAGTTATCCGCAAGATATTTTGGTAGCATACCGATCTTATAGTGTCTTTCAACTTCTTTCCGTCTATTTGAGCAAGAAATCAGTTGAAATAAACAACACTAATGGGTTTTCTTCTTGCCAAGGTGACAGTTCTCCTGATTATTTTGTTCTCCGACTGTCTTGGTGATATTTCCGTATCTCCCCACTTCTTCTCCAATCCAAGTTCCTCATTATTTGGTCCAGTAGTTCTGCTTCTCCGTCCACGGCACCGATGAAGCTTCCTGCCCGCATATGTTTCTCATGCTGGAATTGTTTGAACTCTTGTTGTGCAAGAGAATTTACAAGAGGTTTTGTTTTATTTTTTTCTCGTTACGGGATGAAGAACTCAAATTATATATGAACAATTGTGATGATTGAGCGCAGATGAATGAAAATATCAAATTGCATCAAAATATGTGAGGATATGATAGATATGGCAGGAGATTATGTTTTATTACTCGTATACGAATTCCAGTGAGGTTCTCTCTTATGGTGAAGCGCCATATTTAATCAAAATTATTATATCTCTTGTATTTGTTCATTCATCACTTTAACCTTAAGTGGGTTTCCATTTAAATTCATAAAAAGCAAGAACTCCTCTCATAATGATAACTAATTCTCAGAATGCAATTTTTGGTTTACGTCATGTCAAAAGCACTTGGAAAAGAATAGTGTGGTAATAGTGAATCACAATTTTGCATTGTTTTCATATTACTTACTCTTGGAAACGCTGAAGGGTATGACTCTACTCTAATTAAATGTCAACGAATGTCAGATTATAGTGAATTAGTTAGAGGAAGTTAGGGGAAAGTCAATTATCAGCCGTGAACTTCCATCAAACTGAAGACTTTGCGGTTGAATGTCATCATGTGGCCTCCTCACAAAATACGCATGGGCAGCAATGTCACAACCATAACTCTTAGTAGACGTTTCCGGTCGTTGGGTGTGACATTTTTGTGCTCTCACAATCTCATTCCCTGAAATTCAATCCTACAAAGTCATCACTTGATCATTTGAGTTTCCTATAAAGGCATAACATTGCGAAAGAAGACGCATACGCAAAGCATCCTTAGCATCCTTAGCATCCTTAGCATCACGACCGAGGCTTCAGAAAACGTATCTTTTCTCAATCTTATATCTTTACAGTCGTCGACCTTTTCAATTATCTGTAAAATGATCCACTCTTCAGCAGCGGCCTATTCTTTCAGAAATATGCAGTGCGGAAATCCCATCCCCAACCCGGCCTATTCCGTCCCTTATTCTAATATTCGCTCATCTTCTTTCTCCTCTGGGGATCTTTTAGGCATTTTTTTATTTCTGAACTCCTTATTCTTCCGAGCTTCACTGGGCTCTGATTCCGATTCTCGTTTCCTCAAGATTTCACTCGGTTGACTGCACGCGGGAGCACACTCCTTGGATTATTGTCCCAGCAGAGAAAATATCTCCCACCTTTCTTTCGCTCTCCTCCAAGAATTTCTTGAGTCAATCTGTCCGCAGAAAAGTCCTTCCCAAGGTCATTCCAATAATTGTTTTTACTTTATTATAACGTGGAACGTCTTTAAAAAAGGGTTGGTTACAGCTGTAGTTGGCAGCGTTGCAACAGAATTGTGTGTACCCAACATCTCTTTAATACTTGGAAAATAATTGAGAGATTGGAGCGAGTCTTATACGTATTCGAAAGAGAAATAATTGAACAAACAAAATGAACGACCTCCTCGCAAATAATGACGTCATAGCACAAAAGAATATTGCTTTCATGAACGTATATAATAACGCGTGTCACCGGGAGTATAATATAGTGTACATAGACGGAAATCGTGCTAGAAGTCCATGAGTTAGTTCATTAGTAGGCGTAAATATTGTTGTAATGGAGAAAACCAAAGAACTTGCTGAATTCATATAAGTTTTTAAAAATGGAGAGATATAAGCAATGAGAAATTTTTAAAATATTGCAGTTCAGAAAAATGGCGAAAAGATCTCCTAAATATGACGGATTATGCATACAGACAGAGTTTACAGAATGACAGACCATTATATACTGTACTTTTAGAAGCTGAGAATGCCATCCATGGAACGCTTCAGAAAATTGCGGGAGGGACAGAAACTCGAGGTAACTACCGAGCCAGCGCCCAAGACAAGTGTGCAATCAATGCATGTTGACTGCATTGTTAATTGAGTCTAAATGATGTCCTTCTTTATGCCTTAAAGGCTTCGTTATATACTCATCATGCAACAATTAGCGTTTAAGTTAGAGTAAGTTTGTTACTTTTCCTTGTCGATCGAATATGCTCACAGTCCCAACACGGTAGTGCTAAACTTTAATACAATTTTGGACTTGTTACGGCTTTCACGCTTATGGATGAATGGCATTTGGAGGTTTCCAATCACTCTTTTACGCTAATCACTTCGCAACTCCAAAGTCCACTTGCCCTCCATTTTTCGCTACACCAAAGTGCACTTGCCTTCCATTTTTCTTCCGCACTCGGCAGCTTCCTTCAAAACAGATCGGAAGCAGAGTATATGTGCGCTAAACAACAACATTACGTCGATAATCGCCTCGGCGATAGCTTTTTTGTGGTTTCCCTTGAGTACATCAGTGTATATTTTGGAAATCATCATACGCATAGTAATGTTAACAATGCAATAATTATACTTTAAATATTTCACCTTTGCTTAAGGATTGGTGTTACTTGGATTTATGTCGCGGAATTCGTAATTCAAGCGGAAATCATATTTTAATACGCTATTTTTACTCGGCCAACTTTTTTTTACATAATACCTTGATAATTGCAGCCATTAAAATAATATAATACGTTTTATTTTTCGTTTAGGAGAAAATCTGTTCATATTTAATCATATTATTACGAAGTATTTGCCATAAGATTACGTGTTAAAATATCATTGAATCGCCAAGCCTTCAAATGGGTATAATGCAGTCTTTTTTCACTTTTATCTATAGATATTACTAATAAGGTCACGTACCCTTAGTTTCACGAAAATCTGTTCATTGACAAAAATCGCTTCAATCTCCTTAAGAAAACGTTTTGCTAGCGCACATCATTCCACTCATCGCTAATCGTGCGCGCTGAAGTATGCCGATGTATTTCGTTGCACACTGCCTTCAACTTCTTCAATAGAAAGGTCCCAATATCATATTATGTACCTTGCCGACAACAAACGTGACACAAAGCCCATCCCCTGGGAATCGTCAATCCGACAAACATTTTACTTAAATTGGAAAATTATTCTTGTCCTGAAAAACCAACAGACTTGAACTACTGCCCGGCCGGGCGCAATTGCACACTGCAAGAGTCTTTAGGCTCAATGGAATTTATTTGTAGTCTACATTAAAGCTACGGTGCGTGTGGACTTCTCCAAAGATCTGGAGCATTCGCATTTGAAATTATGCAGAAGCAGATGTAGAAGATCGATACATAAGTAGACGTAGAGTAGTTTTTACACAGGCTTAAGTTTTACAAACTAGCATTTGGTAAAAATATTTACCCTAAAAATAATCCCGTTCCCTACTCGTGTATTCTTTCTCACGACTCTCCTTAGACTCGCATAGGTAATATTTCGGAAATACCCTTTTTTTATTGCGAATAAATGTACTTCTAAAACCATTACGTGATTATATTTCATATTCTTCACTTTTACTTGAATCCAAAAAGGAAATAATTTTCGCCTTTGTGCCGAAACCAGTGCGGTGTTTTTATTTCCTCACGGAAAACTCCGTGGAACGAGGTTTTTCATTGAATCTCTTGAAAAACGAAAAGAGGATATAGAAAGTTATTCCATTAACGATTCACATTTTAATGAAGAGGGCTTTGAAAATATCCCTGTTTCCTGCGTATTTGGATGTTTATTTTTCTAATCCGCTGGAAATATGGTATTCTCAAACAAAATATTTTCTTTTTCCTCTGTTCCCCTTTTGTTTTTCCAAGCTTTGAAAACTCTCACCATAACCCTCAATGCTGACCTTTATCACACATTCTCCATGGAGCAAAAATTTATTTCTCCGTTACATTTGTACAGATGAGCAACTATCTTATGAATTTTTATTTAACCTTCATAGTATCCCGTTAAGCTACGAAGTCTGTACTCCTCGCAGTGTTGCCAAACTCCGGCGGACTCAATTTTTTACAAGCTTAGTGCATGTAGTCCTTTATTCGTAAAATGACTTGTTTAATATTTTGAATACCTTATGTGTTGAATAATTCAACCATCTGTTTTACATCTTCTCGTTTTTATCGCCATATTTAGCCAATCCACCAGTGCTAATCGGATCCTAAATACAATGAATTTGTGCAGATTTTAAGTTCAGAAAAATATATTTATAAGGTTAATTATGCTCCAATTTCATAAGAGATGATTTAAGTACCTAAACCTTTTACCCACCGCTGTAAGGTCTGAAGTCGAGATACCTCATTGTGAGACTTATTACATGTTTCATACATGCGTCTCATTTTCCTCTCTCTCTCTCTCTCTATCCCATTATTATAGCCTATTCTCTTTCGCCCCCCCCCCCCTTGTACCTAAAATTCTCCTCTCTTTCACCGTTTCCAGCATCATTTCACCCCCTTTTATCCGTTGAAACCTCCAATTTTTCCCCCTCATTCTCTCTCCGGGGATTCATCAGTATCATATATTTCATAGATACTAGATTGAATTTTTATTTAAATTGTTTGTCGCATCTCCATATTTGATGTGATTGCAATTAAAAGACGCTAATACGTTTATCCGTGATTGGAATGATTTAATCATTAGGATTTCTCTTGAGAAATAGTTCTCTCTCCTAATGGTCGAAAAGAAAAGAATGTATACTCTTGATATCGGTACCTACGATTTTTTTGTTATGGCGCTTGTCATAGATCAATAATGCAACATTTTTTGAATTTACAAAATGATTTAATTCATGCAAAACAAAGTCAGCTGCTGGGGCTTGACTGAGTAGGTATATATTTTATATTATCAGCATTCAGCCGAAAAAAAATCTTTCCAAATTCATTCCACTGACTTTTAAATGTTTCTATACTAATAACTTAATGAATAAATAAACATGGGTACTTACCGTATTTATTAAGAGTTTCTAAACTTGATGGGATAGAAAAATTGGGTCATAAGTTCACCAACATGGATAAAACATAAACCCCTATGAGTTAAAATGATACTCGGTGAGTTTCAGGTCGGTGGCATATAAGTTTCAAGGGAGTTCACGGAGGTCGTCTTTGTTGTGTCTCTCCAGAATCCGTGAATAACTGAATCGCTGAAGAGGTAGCGTGGAAGACGGCGGTCGTAAAAGCCGTAAAGATATAATCTCGGCACTTACGTCACCTTGCTCTCTTAGATAATTCGCTCCTCAAGTGTTTACCGCACTCTCTGTCCCCCATGCTCTTTGGCTCATTTTATTTTACAAAATGGCTCACTCTTCGTCTTCTTGTGCTTAAATCGCCACCGAGTATCTTAATTTAAAGCTATTATTAACAATTTTACTCATTGGTGTTAGTTATTGTACTAATACTTATTTGCATTGCGCTGCTGACTGATCTTCGAGTAGAGGATTGTTACTTTGATAGGCTAAGAAAGCTATTCATCTTCGTCTTGTATAGGGGTTCTCAACCAATGAAAATTTGCCCCCTGGTGGAAATGGGAACAACTATTCGGCACAATGTTATGCTCGGTAGGTAATTGTAAAATCTGTAAAAATTTAGGTTGTTGTAATTTATTCTTTGGCATACAATTAATTTTATTGAATGTCGCTGATTAAAGTCAATTCCTAAACATGCTCATTAGTTTCCTATTTGGAATTAAATTTCTGTTAAATTATTTATATTGAGTAGGGGAGAACATATTCTGAAATATAGTAAAATGGGTGAATCGAACAAAAAAAGGGCCTATACTGTGAGTTCTGCGCCTTCAAGTTGAATATTTATGGTAATTAGAACTTTGATTCACCTCTTAATAGTTAAAAAGGAATTATTTTTTCCATATGAAATAATATTTGAAAATTGTCTTTTTTTCTTTTGCATGTAGGTAATGCGAAGTAAGATTTTATGTAGTACGTTTCAGCGTTACAGTTGAGTTGAGTCTGTCATTGATAAGTATACATTTTTAGCTAGAGTTACGATCAGAATTAGTGTAAAATATTCTTTCTCTCCTTTGGTACAGAAAAATGACCCCAATTCATTAGAAGACCGATGCAATGTTAGAATTACTCATTGTTACGAACGCAATCATTATCAACCTATGTCAAAGATACAAAAAAAGATAAATTTTCAATGATAAAAACTTATTGCTGTAATGAGAATGTATATTTAAATACTCAGCCAGTTCTCCATGAACTACATTTGGCTATTAATATTGATTTGCATCTCAGTTTTAACTTTCGCATCGGGCACGTATGCGATGTATTCATCCACCTGGGACGTCTTCTTTGATCACCGATGGACTTTTTGCCATTATGGTAAAAAATAAGTCAGTTACGGTACGCAACTGCACGGGCATGAGAAAGTTAAATTGCTATTTTCGATTTAACTCAGGTCAACTGGAAAACTTGGGTAACAACTTGCGGTCCACTTGTTTGCTCCTAAAGCTTACATCGCGATTAGCAGTTTTATAAGATTTTTATCGAATGAAATTCCTTTTAATGCGTAAAGTTTGCAAAGCAGCCGTAAAATTCTTCCTCCGAGGTCAAATGTGATTACGAAACTCTCAAAAGAATTATCAGGGTGATGTGGGCTTGCCTCTTCGACCTTGGGAAAAAATAAAGTTTCTTAAGACGATAAGGCCAAGTATCTCACGATTAGTTGAACCATTCTAATCGGAGGAACATTAAAGCCAAAACATGTCGCACTTATCATTAGAAAATAATAAATTGACATGCTCATAAACGTTTCCACTAATGTGTCATATGAAATTCATCTTCATTCCACAGTTGACATTTCTAAACAATACGTGAAACACAAGCTCTACCTTTTTACATAGTGAGTTAGCTCAACTCTTCTTAAACGAAAAGAACATAATGACTAATATTCTAACGCCATAGTGGATTATCACTTATGTACTCTAGTTTTATTTTGCATGAGAGAGATATATCTGCATTCATTTTGCATGTAGATATTTCTTCCTGAAAAAAACACGCAAAAAACATCATCATCAGTAGACATCAATCCGAAAATTGGTTTTCATTAGCTCTCCACTTCCACCAACCAACCAACCAGCCAATCGCTCCATTCCTACATAATTATTTACCTTGACGTCCTTCATGATTTGCTTAATGTACTTCATTCTTCGTCTTCCTCTACAATTATTCCCATTTATTTCTCCTTCCAAAGCTGTTTTTATGAGGCTAATGTGTCGAAAAATGTCCTACATGTAGAAATTTCCATGAAAAAATCGGCCTGGATCGGGGATCAAACCACGAACATTTGACTCGCCAAGACAATGCTTAGACCACTGCGCTACTCAGGTAGTTCTGTATACCCTCATTTTTCTGTGTCCTATAAGTTAGTCTCTCACTCTTCGCAATGTTTTTTTTTATTATTCTTCTTTTATATCCAGCTTTTCGTAGGGCATCTTCGTTTGTGATTATCTCCGTCCATTTAATCATCACCATTCTTCTGTAGCACCACATCTCCATTGCTTCCTATCTCCTTTGCTTTGCTGCTGTTATTGTCTAGGCTTCACTGTCACATGAAAGCATGCTCCAAATATATGTCTTAATAAAGTGCTTCCTGACTTATAGGCTCAATTTAGATGCTCCTCTTCTCCTCCTCTTCTGGTAGAATGCATCAAAAGCAAATAAGGTAGCTGGGTGCCTTAATGGTACAACTTGGAGAAATAAATAACTAAGACGAAAAACAAAATCAAGAAATCATTAAAAATGTATTAGACCGATTATGACATATACAGTAGAGAAGAGGTCAGTTGCATCCAGGCCTAGAAGACTGTAAGAGACTACACAGATGAAAATACTTCGAAGGATTGCAGCGACAATACAGTTAGATAGAGAAATAAATAAAAATGTAAGGAAATAATGTAAAACATAAAGTAGAATTGAATGGGTAAAAAAGAATGGAACGAGCGCATAAACCGGATGTATGTGATAAGTGACAGATTAATACGTATCGCAAGATATGAACTGTCCACAGGTAGAAGAAGCGTCGGTGTGCCATTAAATAGGTAGTGCGACTTCTAGAGAAAGAAATTGAACTTCTTTCATAGTCTTTCTTTAGTAAAAAGGAGCCTTCATAGTCTTTCTATAGTAAACAGGAGCCTTCTGTAAAGGATGAAGAAGAGTACGCTATTCATTTCTCAGTCATGAATATTCCCAAATCCAATATTTTCCCACTTTATTACACATTGCAAACCGTATAATTGTATTATGATGAAGTAATGTTTTCCTTAGTAACCCGTTCGCTTACACTCTCCTCTCTGTTTTTACCACCGCTTTTACCGCAGATCCTCTTTATTCTCTCCCTTCTTCTCTTCCAACCTGTCCCTTCCCGTATTCGTCTTTTGCATAGCACTCACGAACAACCCCTTTCCATTCCTTTAAATCTCCTGTGGCCTTTTCCTCCTTTCAACTCCCGCAAACACTCCAACTCTTCTTGTAGGGATGACCCCATTTCTCTTCTCTCTCTCACTTCTTTAAATCCACACCCCTTCGTCCCTCCTCTTCTCATATCTGTTTCCCTCTCCTCATGTTCCCACATCCTACCGTTGCATTCCCTCTGCATACTTAAGTCCAAGGCTGAGTATGCTCAATGGCTGGGGTGTACTACCTTTTAGCTTCCACGGGCCACAGATGAAGACGAGATGTTTTGAGCCGCGCATAAAATACACTAGCACTTTATCCTAACAGTATACTGTTGATTAGAACGGATGAGTTATTACAAATATAGTTTCAAAAGTGCAATCGTTAAAAGTAATCAAATATCCTGCATAAAGTTAACTTTGAAAGACTTGTATGGATGTACAATAGTATATAAGTTAGAATTTGGAGACAAATAGTTAATCATAATCTCTACTAACATTAGGTGAACATTTTTTAGTTATTACGTCATAAAAGAATAAGAATAATGTGTCATGAAAATTGTGAGATGTCTGACGCTGTATATGAGACAATTGCGCTTCGATATTCGATTCTTTCGATGAAAGTAGTTACAGTAGCCAATTTTTCGTTCGCATCACATCTTTTAAATAGCTACTCTCAACTTAAGGTGCGTTCAAATAGCGATAACATTAATAAGGCATGATTGTGAAGTGAGGGATATTTTACTCTGGTAAGATATATCGTATAGAAGTTCAATGATGAGGCATGTTGATCTTTAAGTTGAATATCACATTTTAGATCTATGCATTTTATTTTAAAATTGGCAGGTATTATGTTAATGTTGGCTGAAATTTAAGTCGAAAATATGCCTTAAAATAAGACAGCTAACCCATGGGCATAGACACTAAGGCTTTTTAAGCATTTGGCTGTTTTGAAAGGCCCGATACTTGGATACTCGGGTTAGTTTCTTCGTGGGGTAGTGGTTATTCACGTCCAATGTAGAGGCATTCCCTTGATCCACCATTCCCAGTACTGTTTTTTGGGAGTATATTTTTTTCTTTTTTGGTTATTATTGCGCTATTTTTACGGTTTGCTTTCCACTCTTGCACTTACTCATCCCTGTGTCTGACTCCTTGCCTCTCTCAAGTCAAATTTGGCGTTTGGTCACTGACTTCTAAATCATCGGAAGGAAAGTTTAAAGAAGTGGTTTGTGAATTTTTTCCAACAAGAACACGTGTTATAGTTCAGTGAAAGGTAAGTCTCTCGTAGCGTAATTATAGGTTGTACGTTTTAAAAAAATGTAGTACTCAATGGCGATATCTGGACATGCTACGGAAGTTTTTTCAGTCAAATACCTGCCAATTTCATAATTACTTTCAAGCCATCAACTGTATCGTCATTAGACTACACTATGAGTCTTGAAAAGTAGTTGAAAGTCCTCAATAGTACTTGATACTCTACAGAAATTTTCCTTTCAGTTTACAACCTTTCAACGCAAAATATATTTTATTGAAATTGCAATTACTCTTAGGTACCTTCCTTAAATAATAAAAATTTCTGAGAACATACAAAACCATTCATTTGTAGGTATCATTCAGGAAATTTTATCTTTCCTGCATTCCCCGGATACCATATTTTTCCATGGGAAGGGATCTCACTCTATTGCCTCCACTCCTTTTGTATTTTTCTCTACTTCCACATATCATTTGAGAAATCTTTCTTTACTAATGGGAAAACCTTCTGTGGACAATCTCCCCCCATTTGAAATACTTGCAAAGTAAAAGAGACAGACATATTGGGAACATTCTGCAACAGAACAGCCTTTTTGATGTAAAAAAGTTTATTTTTAAAAAAATCACCGATTCAAAGAGGAAACGAAGAAGAGACTTTTATAGTACAACAGCACGTTTGAAATTCTATTAACTTGATGATAGATTCATTGTGAAAATCGATTGTCTTTGAATGTTATATATGAATATTTTGGAAATATTCATGAAAAGACATTGATATTTTAGGGTCCAGTTAAATCTAAGAAAAATTAGTGTTCAGGGTGATTTTAACCTGAACCATGACAGACGTAGGCTTAGAACTCAGTATATACTACAGAAATATGCTTGTGATAGCATGAAAACCGAGTAAACAGACGAAAAAAGACCATGAAATATTTTGCAGATAAATATTGTAAGTGACACCCTTCTTTTATGCATTTGTGAGTTAAATAGTTTGAATAAGAAACTAAGGAGCTGAAACTGAGATGGATGATTGCATGGAAATTGTTCATAAAGTGTTGTCATATTTGGACTACTCCAAAATCTCATTCGTACCATGAACATTTTTTAAAGAAATGTGTTATTTTTAGGTGCCTATCCATTATTATCTTCGTACCGATATATTTAGTCTCCAGATTTTATAACTTCAAAATATTATCTTAATATTTTTTATTGTTGAACTTGCATTGCTGATAAGCGTGTGGTTCGATGGCCATTACAAGGTTGCCTAATATTCCCTTTGCTTTCGTTGAATCGGAACAATAGTTACGTGGTGAAAAACCTGGAATTCATCAACATGGCATTTAGCATTGATCTTCCAAGTTTTCTGACGCAGGGTCAGTATTAGCCATAATGATTAGCTCAGCTTTCATTTCTTCGGTCGTGGAAAGTACAAAATACAAATATGAGACTTGTATCTGTAAACATCTCACTTTATTCTTACTGTGGCGAATCCTATTCCAAAAATATTACTTGAATATTATTACCTGAAGAAATATTTCTCCATCGAGAACATTTCCTTCACGTTAGAATTTAAAATTAGTTTTTAATTTTCGCACGAAACTCTTAAGACAACATGATGGTCAAAATTATCTTGGATTTTGTACGTTATTTTGGTGGTAACCGATAACCGAGTTCATTCGTGCCCCTGAAAAGTCAAACCCAGTTCCTCAGAAGGCATTACTCCGACCCGCTCCACAACCGGATTTCTGTTTTCTATTCATCTAAAATACTTCCAGTATATCATACTCGTTCAAATCTGGCGAGATCTTTGTCTTCAAATTTTTTTAAATTACAGCGTCTACCAAATTGTTTAATCAGATTAATGAATTAATACTAGGTCATTTTTATTCACGCAAATTTTCTTTTAAATCCGAATAAAATGAATTGAATATATGTCGTTCTAATTCGTCTTTCTTCTCTTCCATTACACCAAGCCTACTAATTTGCTTTCCTTATCCCCCTCTCCTATGTCAATCCTTCATCATTGTCGTGTTTATTTTTGTCTTTCTACCTTCCCCTTCTCCTTGTACTCCTCAGTTTCAAGGGGAAGGGTTGTCGTCTCGGTTAATGGAGATAAGACTTTCTAACCTTGGATATCTAAAGTTCAGCTTATTGGTTAAACTGTCGTCTTCTCTCAAATGTGCACCGTTCTCCGGCCTCTTGCTTGTTTTGCTGATCGTCCCCTCGGACATGTCCGGCTGTTACTTGTTGAGCGAGCACAGAGATTAAAGGGATTGCGTTGGATGGAGCTAATTCTAAATTGAACGTTTATGCTTCAGCGACAAAGTGTTTAACGGAGAGTGGCATCTAAGTCAAAGTTAGCTCAGGTTATAGCCTTCAGGTACCATCCTCACAGCTCGTCACTTCAATTAGGTATCCTTCGGTAAGGGGTTGTGATAAGGGACCTAACTTTAAAGTTATGTCCCCGAGTGGTAATTTGATCTTATTTGCACGGTTGATGCCCATTTCTGCAGTGGTCAATCTTGGGTGTTGTTCCAAAATGTCAAGGTAATGGATGTATCAGGCAAGCAAAGGTAGGGGAATTGTCGCTTACATTTTTTCGTCGCAGGAACCTCAGCTCTTACCTCTTTTGTCCCTGCTCCCGCGATTGACCCACGCACTTCTGAATTTCAGAGCCTTATTTTTTTAGAAATGGCTTTATATACCCCTATTTTAATTTACATGTATACATATCCATCACGCCATTCCATTCCGGGATAGGCAAACTCAAATCACTAAGCTTTAAGGCCAATGAAGCTGGCTTTCTTTTAAAAATTTCCTTCACGATGCCCTATTCTTACATACCACTTTCGCTTTTATTACATTCATACATTGCTTTGAACATAGAAGCTTCTTACACACTTAAATCAAGACTCCTAGAAGGCCTTACATTCTCATTATTCATACACCATGCAAAATAAAATTCGTCTAAACTGGCGAAAGGGAAATCCGGTTTCTAAACCTCGTCAAGCCAATAGTTTTTTAGTGGTATCACCGATGTAAATAGAAGACACTGTCTCCGCCGTCATTCTGTGGAAATCCTTGATCTTCTTCATATTCAAACAAGTGACAATGTATGACTTCACAGTTTATTCCTCTGGCTCCTTGACAATGGTATAATATGCCGATACTTGGGTGTGAGGAAAAACGTGTGGAATAATACGTAGTTACTTTTTTGAATATGAATAATGTAAATAGAGTATTCCACTGAATCTGGCTTATTAGGCAGAGAAGAAAGGTTCTAGGCTGAGAGAGGAATATGCAGCAGATGTGGGTGAAGCGGCGGTAGCATTAGCCTGCTCTTAACGGATGTCACCGAGGGAACCACGGGTTGACTTACAATCTCAAGGACTCCCTCTTGAGTTACTGTGCGGTTAATGCTTTCTGAGGAGGACTAACTTCCAGGTGGAAATAATAGTAAAATATTTTCCTTCGCTCGTTACATACGTGTGGGAAGTCACTGCTCAGGTCATTGTGTTAATCCTGATAATTTTCACATTTTCCATGGCGAATTCCAACACATTTCAATGGTTTTATGTCCTTAGCTAATGCACTTAGTTGCGTGTAATATTCTTCGTGGCATTTTGCTTAGCATTGCTTATGTCAATTTAATCGAGGAATCGTGTGATATCTTGTCGTATTCCGTGCCATTTTGAGTTATTTGCGCATCCTTCACAGTGTCTGTGCTTTAGCTCTAAGCCCAGGTATTCATTATCTAATTGGCTTTTTACCGATTTATTGCGTAGCCTAGACGAATGGGCCAATTACGTGAAGCTCTCTCCTTAATTTGGATCAAGAAATGTAATTTTCATAGTTCTCCATGGAAATTGAGACGAGCTTCTTAACCTCTATGATATATTTGCTGACACCATATTCTTGTGTTTCAGGACTCCATTTCCGAGAAAAGACAATGAGCTTGCTCTCATGGTAATTATATTATATCTAATTTATTAATTAAGAGCAGAGCTCAAAATCATTAATATCACGCCCCAGTGTTTCCTCTACAACTGAGGATCAGAGTAGTGGTTAGTGATTTTTAAACCAAAAGAGAAGTAATATATTGGCATATTGTTGGAGTATTTAATGCACGGCAGTGTTGACTCTTCTCACATAATTCTGTAATTTTTATATCCCATTTTCAACATAGAATTTGATCATAGATAACTACTATTGTAATGCTACTAAGGGAATGATTTTTGGTGACGGCATGCCATAACCCTGAGCAAGTTACGTTCGTTAATTATAAGGAAAATCGTAGCTCTAGGTAAAACGATGGAAGGAGCTGAAAGAAAGTGCAATCCAGCGTAGAGGTATTTTCTTCTTCTGTGGTAGAAATCAGTTAAGCACCTAGCGCGTGATATCCTTTGATGTTGAAGCATTCAAAATTGCGAATTTCCGTCGACATTTCCATTTCATCGTCCTGAGTTGCAGGTTCTGTTTAAAAAAAAGTCTCATAAAAAGGCCTTCCATATAGGGAAATGGAAGTAATTCGTTCTTTTCACGGCCAAAACAAATGACAACACGAAACTCCCTCATTACAGTCCGAGGAATGTTTTGGTAAGTAGTACGAGGTGAAAATCACTGCCTTGGGTGACGAGGTTTAAATATGTTTTAAACTGTTTTTACCAAGTTTAAAATTGACTTTGCGTGACTGGATGGAATTCCGGAAAAAAAAATGCTTAACCTCAATTTATAAGGGTGTCAGGAAGTCACCGTGGTAGGAAAGTAATTCAGAGGTAGGAGTAGCAATATGGGAAATAATTGCGTGCGTATAGGTATAGCGAAACTTGGTGGCACTCACCAGCGGAGGATTAGAGGACACAGACCGTAAACCAAGCGTTGATGAGCGGGCAAAGTTATCGAAGGACTCCCACAGGGTCCTCTGGAAAAAGGCTCGGCCGCTTTAACCCACATCTCATGTATGGTTTCCTCTCCTTAGCGTCATGATCTTCACAAGCATGTGCGACCTAGTTTCGCTACACCTATACGTACAGAGATATCAATGGATTACATCCGAAATACAGTAGGTGAAGCCCATCATTTGAGGAAATAATTATTTCGCAACTCGTATTGTCAGTTTGTATTTGACTTATATGCCTTTCCATATGCGTATCATATTGCATGTATATAATATCAATAATCAATTGGCAAACATCCTGCTGTCGGAAAATGAACTGTAAGAAACCACTGATATTTATAGCCGGTCAAAAATCTCTTTTAAATCAACCAAGCTAATTTTTTTGAAGAAATACCATTACAGAATACCTTTGGTTAGACTCAGAGGATTTGGAACGAATTATTTACTCATAATTTTAATGAAGGTAAAGAGTTTAGCATGATAATAAAATAATATATTGTATTCTAGCGAATCGTTTGCGAGCAGCCTTTTATTAATGTGACTGAAAAAGCTAAATTGATTCCAATGAACTATAAGGAACTCATTGGCCAAATTGATATTATGAAATACAAAAATTCAACTTAAAATAAAGAAAATCACTCGGTAAGCATGTTCGCAAACGATTCGCTATTTCATGAATGCTTAATATATTATGCTTCATGAAAAGCTTGGCGCTTTATCTCCCGAACGTGACTTTTTACTTCTGACGTGGAATTGTATCCCGTGTCTATAGCCTTAACCAATATTCTTATTCAGCTAATAGGACTGCTGACAGCTTTCAATGATTGCGAAAATATTTACCACTGCCAGTGTGATTCAGGCCATGAGCAAGAATTGAAATTCTGGGATTACGCTGCGGGCTTCGTATTTCACGTACACATCGTCATTTTCTTTTCTCTCTGTTTTGCTTTCAATCTGACTGTTAACAGCACAAAGCTTCTAAACGTATGCATCAAGGTAGAGAAATATGTCCCCATTTTAATTGACTGTCCTCATAACAATTTGTTATGTCAGCCTCTCAAATCGTGGCAGAATATGTCTATGATTTTATGGTAAATATTAAAAACAAATACTGAAATTGTAATCTGTAATTAGGCCCTTCAATCAAGCTCAGGAAGAGTCAACGTCAAAGAGAGATTAAAACTGATCCCATCCCATCCGGTGTACCTGCTTTAGCATTGCCAGTTGACATCAAGTCTACTTACGTGTCCCATCTTGAATGTGATAGATTTTTCAATTCCAGATGAAAATCCTCTGAGAAAAAAATGGTCGCTTACGAACATTTATCAAAATCCTGGAAGAACACGAGTGACCTCATTACAATAAAGAAATAAATCATGACTTTTTATATTAGAGCCTCAGTTTTTGTTTTGAGGCTTGGCATTGCACTGTTTGAAAATAAAAATGTGCTCATATTTTTATTTTTTATTACAATTTGTCTTTCTTCGGTAAAATTCTTGGAATAGGCAAAATATGGATTAAATTTGTAGCGCAATCACAATTTGCGAGACATACATCCAATAAACTCCAGTTCATGTTTGTGTTCAATAATTACTCCCTTGTAAAACGTCCCATGAAAAAAATATTGTGTGGATAGCATCGAGTATTGATTTTGTGATGTATGAAATTGATCTATTGTTTTTTCTGGTTATACCATTGCATGTCCTGTTGGTATTTTCAGTGAAGATGCATCATTTACTCATTTTATTAGCCATTAGGATGTATCATAATTAGTAAATTCTCTAGCCAGTTAAGCCCCATATTGATTTTATTTAAAGTACATTGCGAAATGCCCTCGTGAGGTATAAAGCAGCTTTTGCGAGTTTGTTTTATCTTTTTATGTCCAAATTTAATGATGTTCGTATTGGAAGGAAAATTATTGCTGAATATTATCACGGGCTCCAAGCACCCCCTACAAGCAGGGTTGGAATAGAATTGCATGCTGCGATCATGCATAACTTAAGCGGTTTCCTCGATAACAATAGATGGCAACATTTTCGAAAAATGGCTCAGGCAACACGCAACGGCGTGCTCATTGTGGTGAGAGAGAACATTATTGACGAAAAGGGATGGGTGTGGTCGAATTCAAGTGATTATGGAATAGTGAAAGGTTAACTAGATAGATATATAGACGTCTTCACTGTGGTAAAACTAAGACAATGTAGTTACTTCCTCCTACATAGCCCTTGATCAAATACATCTGCGTAAATTAATTTCATAGTTACTTCATAAAGATATAATTCATAAAAGTATGCGTAAAAATGCACGTGTACAAAAAATAAATGCGTGAAAGATATGTGGTTAAACGTAAGAATGGCAGGCATCCTTGGTAAAACACTTACAGCAAAAAAAACACCCGCATATTAAGAGTGGTTTAAAATCCTTACGAATCCTGATTTAAAGTTAATGTATACACTTTTAATTTACCAACGCGGATATTTCGATCAGAAAAATAAAAAAACATAAAAACGGATGAAATGGTTATTATATAAGCTGTGAAAATCCTACAATAATGATTAACAGGTAAGGATTAAACAGAAAAATAAGTAAATTAGAAAAATATTATTACGAATTTATGAAAATAAAATAGTGAAGTAAGTTAAATTAATAACATAACCCAACCTTACACGGATGTGGAGTGAATAAAATTGGATAATTGATATTAGGTGGGTAATGAGTGAATATTAAGAGGTTGTGGTGTGAAGGCGGCGCGGCGGAATGGCAGTGACGTCAGAGCAAAGGGTGGGCTCAATGCGGGTGAGAAAAGGGGGGTTGAGGCGTTAAGAGTGCGCAAAGCAGCGAAATGTTTTCAGTGACTTCACTTATGTGAGCAGTCACATAAGTTTTGTCTATCTTGAACCTGCAGGAGAAGAGGATTAGAAGGTTCGTTGAAAAAGCTGGGTTAAACATTTTCTCAGTCACATCATGTCAGTGGCATAGACTGCAGAAGATAAGGAAAAGGTTAAGAAAGAATAGTTGGTATGCCCCTGCCACACACTCTCCATCTTTATTGATGAAGCGTCTCGCGAGTCGTCGGAAAGACGTGTTGCAGGGGATATAAGGTAGTGTACGGTGAGGTTGCTTGCAGGTTTTTTTTGTAGATTTTAGCAAAATTCAGTGATGATAGTGGCCAAATATTACGAACGCGATATTAAGAAGTATGTTTTGCTTAAAGTATTCTAACTAGACCATGCTCATGTTAATATTACCTTTTATTTTATTAGAGATACATTTTTAACCTCAGATGATAAGTCATTGTAAATAGATGGTTGTAGTAATATTTATTACGTCTCTAACGGCTAAGAAACATTGCTCAATTAATGCTCAGAGTGGTTCATCCGCCTTGATTAATAAAGAAAACTGTCAAAATTAATGGAACTCTCTTCAAAATACCATTTCCGTTCTTTCAAAAATTTCCTTGATTGCAGAGCAAAATATATTTTTTCTCCAATTTTTATTATTTCCTCTTCCTCTTGTCTCTTCAGGAGGAAAAACTGCTGTAATGCATGGGAAACTAGGGTGGTACCGTAGCAGTAATGGGAAGGTTCTATGAGGCAATAATATCGTTAGATTAGTGATAATCCTTTGATGGGAAATGGTGAAGTGATGTAAAGGAAAGGGCTGGGTAATGAAAACTTATATCAGCGCTAGACTTGCTTCATGAAACTGAGGGCGCCCATGAGTATAAGAAGTAACCTCTCCAGCCAGTAAAATGTAGTAATATGGTTTCCCTCGAAGTTGCCGATTATCTTTGTTTGGGCTGTAGTATCGTTAAAACTTCATCATCAATTGAATGTAAGGCCAGGGCCTTTACACTACAGGACTGCATTTTTTGATCTTATTTTTAGAGCGACCGCGTAAAGAAAGAGCGTTAAATATTCAGTTATAGCACTGGTGAATCGTCGCATTTTCAAATATCCACGTTGCAAAAAATTCAGATTGTGAGTGTTTGTAATTTTAGCAGTAGAACCGGAACGAACGGGCAAACTGAAGTGTATTTTATTCAATTTCTTGACGTAATTCAATGCATGATTTATTTATATTTCGACTTACGTAGTATTTTCTTTTTTATTTCAATGAATAATTGTGAGGTAGCCTTACTAAGGTACATTTATAAAATGAATGTCTCCCACCACAACTTCTAATATTCTTACAGAAATATGCATCATATTTTTGTGTAAAGCAGATAAAGTATGGATGAAGCAAGATTGAATATGGTAGACGGAGTACGAATCATCAGCTTGCAGTAAACCATTTCCGTGTGTTTAAAGAAGCACCAACGCGACCGCGTCTTACTGGCTTTGAAAGTCGTGCTTGGTATCCTCTTTCATAAGGAGAATTCTCGTTTGGGGATCGTCCACATGGATTTAATTAGCTTTGCTCTGTCAATCTCTAGCAACAGGATGTGTTTATTTACACTTGAAGTACGGCTGAGATCCTCGCATGGAAGTTAAAATTCATCATCTTCGTACCAGTTCGTCTGTTTGAAATTTCTCGTGAGCCGTCGAGGTACACTTTTCTATAGAGCTTTCTACATTTCATTGACGGTATGGGCGTTATGGAGAGCGCTGTTGCCAAACTTACGCTCCGTCATCTCATTACCAGGCTGAGTGGGATGGATGTGAAGTTTGTACACCGTATTAGTACAATAACACTATGTGATTTTTCCGCCTCCGACCATAACAGCCTATACTGTCAAGCAATGGGGGGTTATCATTCAAATGCTTTTTCAATATTACCGTTGAAATCAAATTTGCAAATGTCTTCATAAAAATTTACGGTGTTGCTTCGAAACATCAAGGCCTAATAACCAAATAACTAATCGTAGAAGGTTGTATTTTTTTCTGTTTCCGAAAAATGACGTCTGACGTCTTTTCATCCATCGATCAAAGGCCCGTGGTTCAATTCCCGGTGAAGACGGATATGTTTTCGAAGTATATTCTAAATCTTTATACTGTTGTATTTCCGGCAGAAGTGGACATCTTCACAAAAGCCTCTATAGGCATCATTTAGAATGGATTGGGAAGAAGAGTCAAGAAGCGATGGATAAAATGACGTCACGGCCGTTAAGGGAAGGCTGTCGTTACTTTGAACTCCTTTACTTTAAACTCCTTTATCTTTAAACTCATATATCTCTGGCAATTTTTTTTAAATATTTAAGAGATGATTTGCAAACGATCATTTGTTATGGTCCCCTACACGATAAAGTAAAAAGCAAAAATCGTGATACACCCCCATTGCGGAAAGCTCAACATCTCCGAAGATTCCTCCGTCATCTAGCGCCAAATCGTCTTTCTCTCTTTCTGTTTCTCAAAAAGGTTGTTTTCAGGGAAATCACGATCTTTACCAGATTACCAAAAGTATAATTTCTGCTTATAAAGGCATTCATTAGTAACCAGCTCGGGTTTATATTCATTAAACGAATTCTATTACCGATATGAGGTTTTTCTCATCAGTATTTTTATGTGGAAATAAATGACTTCCAGCTAAAAGTTGCTTAAAGATTTCGGAAGGTGAAGAAAATAGTTTTTTTTAATGAAAAGTTTGTGCCACTAGCTTGGTGCAAATATTGTTGCACCGTTGCCTGTAATTTTGCGGCTTCGGAAATAGCCAGTTCTCTTCGCTCTAAACACCATCTCTATGTCTGTCAGCATGGCCTTGCTATTACTTCCTCACCGATAAATATCCAATCCTTTCCAACGGAGATTTTTTCCTGCTTCACGTGCCTTTGAATACAGCTTGTTTCTTACGATATAAGGGACCTCAGCTCCTAATGAAACTCTTATCCTCGTTTCTTTCATTTAATCTACGGCCCCAATCTTGAATTCTCACTCCAATTTCCAAACATAATTTAATTTTTATGTGAGCCGCTCCTGCGGCCGGTTTGATGATTTCAGCTTTGCTGACGGCATCCAATTTCCATGAATAGCAAGGCTCCAAAGTGATTCCACGTATGCAGACACGATTTCACGATTCAATGATTCTATCCTTTCATTCCAACCATTCATGCATGTCTAATACATGCGTGAATCCAAGAGAGTGGTATAAAGGAATTTGAAGCCAACACAAAATAATTATAGATACAGCAAATTACGTATAGAATCGGTTAATAATTTATACTGTTTAATTCATTCTTAGAGGTGGAATTGAGTTTTAGGCGCTCAAATTGGTGGAGTCATATGGCCCAATCTAATCAAACACCTTGATCATGAGGTTTCTATAATACTTCTTACACTCGATTGTAGCCCGAGGTTTAAACTCTCTAATTCCGGTTTTGAAAACCTAGCTTCTTACCAACCTAGTATCTGTGGCAGCCTGCGTTTCCGTAATCCAGCAATTTATTGGAATTTCTTTTGACCATAAATTTCTATTTCTCTTACTCCCGAGTGTATATGCACTTATTCCATGATATATTCCCAAAGAAAATTCTCGGCAAAGAGTAAATACCTACAGAGTGTAACGAAGTGTCATACGTCCATAAAAAATTACATTTTTATTTTTTTTACGCTCCATAGTGGTACAGAATCCCTAATAGATGGCTAAAATATGAAGAAAAAAATTTCAGGATGGTTATGAAAATCTCTATACATACGTTTTTTAGGTTGTTGAAATGAAATATGAAGTAACATTTGCAAAGAAATAATTTAGCTTTTTTTCGCTAAAGAAAATATTTTTATTGCTATATTTAAATCTAGCATATAAAGTCAGATGCCCTGACTCAATGACTGATGCATTCACTCATCAACGTGCAACCCAAGCTACTGATGTTAAAAACGTGAAAATTTTACGACACATTTCCATTATGGTGTATGAACGAGCTAAGCAAGGATTTCCTCAAATATATTTTATGGAGTGGTTTTAACCCCTGTATTTTAAACTTTCACTCCCATAGGAAAATATTTCCGATGCTTCTTTATTTGCTATGTAAAATTACTTTCACTCATCATTGTAGATATAACTTTTCATCATTGGTGGCTTAATATTTTTGGCTTTATATTCTTTCATTCAGTTTTCTTGTATGCCACGCTTTCGCCTAAAAGTTCACTTTCAGCTCCATTATTTTTCATGTTTCTCTTATTACAACAATAGACAGTTTCTTCACAACCAGATATGAATATCCATTAATAGGCAATTTCATAATTTTAAAAAAATGGATTTTCACACCTAAGGAATTTAAAGTTCAGGTCAAGTGATTAATTTAAGAATTGCAGTCAATACTTCGGTGTGATCATGTTCGCCCCTACCTTTCCGTGTGTGGCAGAGTTCGACGAGGACCAGAAACCAGAACCGAGGAGGTCCAAGTGTACTATTACATTGAAATTATATTTTAAGTTTTGCAATTCATTATACTACTATCCTACTAATATTATAAATGTGAATGTTTGGATGTTTGTTACTCAATCACGCAAAAACTACTGGACTAATTGAGCTAAAATTTGGCATGTTCATAAAAAATATATCTGTGGGTTATGGGCTATATTAAAAAGCTCTAAGGGTCCCCAATGCCCCCAAAGGCCCCTCTGGTGGTCCATGCTAATCATTGGGTTCGGTGCAGTGGGTTTATTTTTTGCTTTTTAAAATTGTTTTCACTCAAGATAGAAGGCCGGAATTTTATTTATCGGATGGCTGAATAAATGAAAATTCTAATTCTTCCAGTCGATATTCTACTACGTTTCGTATTAGTGTGAAAGTCATTTTTTTAGCTGAAAAATTTAACATTTTCTCTCTAATCAAAAATATCATATTTCCTTGGCAAGCAAATATTTGATCTTCAAAAGATATTTATGCCACTAGCATGTAAATGACATGTTTTCCTGCAGGCCCATGATATCACGTTGCATCCATTCCATTTAAAGTGAGCTCAAATATGGATAAACTAAAAAAAGTGTTTTTGTTCTACAATTTAAAATTTGCCAGATTTAATAGAGCGTCATTAATCAAATATAATAAGTTATTTGAAAGAGAAATAAAATTTTATTCATAATCGAGAGCAGAAAGAGTAATTAGGTCTCACCCGGAACTTTACCATGTCACACCGGGAACTTATTAAACATTTTATAACTAGAAAAATAATGATTTTGGATACTTCTCCATTAGATTAACTAAAGAACAATTACTCTTATCGAACTGATATTAACATCAGTATTTAATGTTCAAGCTATTCAATTAGTTAACTGGTTTAAGTAGTCTATGTTATTGAGTGTCATTTACGTGAGCCACACCCGGAACAGCAGTTTTATTCCAATTAAAACAAGGCTAATTAATTGTTTAAATTGCATATTAAGTTGTAAATTACCTTCTTCTATGGCTAATTAAAGGTGTACTCCAAAATATTTTAGTTGAATTATTTGATATGAAAATTTAAAATTAAACGCTCACAAGTCACACCCGGAACCAATGGAATGGCTGGTTGAAAGTATATCTGTATCAGAAGGGCCCAGAGTCCCAAGGGCCCCATGATGGCTTGCTCAGGTGGGAAAGAGATAAATTAAATCCTTATTTACATGATTATCTTATGCAATGCTGTATCGGTGCATGCAATTTCTAAAACGCTGTGTATATAGGCTACATTAAAAAGCCCTGAGAGCCCCCGAAGGCCCCCATGTTGGTCCATGCTAATCATGGTTTCGGTGCAGTGGTTTCATTTTTTGCTAGCAGACTGAAATAAGTCATTGAATGCAAATAAATGTATGTACACAAGGGAAGCGATTAAGTTCATTCACTCAGAAGACGACTCAAAGAAGACCGCTCAGTATTATTCAGGTTTTGTGGCTTTTGTATATAATAAATTCAGTATTTTTCACACCCGTTGAGTTTGAACGGGTACCTTTAGCTACTATTTAATATTTAGTTTGTTTTGATCGGTAGAGTGGATACGAAATGTAAGTATCGGAAGAGAAAGAGAGTGAACGTGCCAGTCATGAGTATAGCGTGAGGGAATGAGTGACCGCGCCGGACAAGCTGGTAGCGGGTGAGAGTGGGAATACGTTGTCTCCTGATGAGTCAGTATGACATACCGTGATAAATTATGTGAAACAACATTTTTATTTTTTAGTTAGTTTACATCTTCAACTGTGACGTGTTGAAAATATCATGTCACGATTCTGCGTGATTTTACTACCTTTCCATCGATTTATAAAATGTTTTAGTAAAAATACTGTGGAAACTATTGATTGAAAATTTTAAATTGCGGCATTTTGTTATAAAAAATTAATTTTATGACTAAAATAGATATCATAGTTACATAGATTTGTCTATTCCATTCCGCAAAATTTATTTAGGCACAATTGCTATGTTTCGATGTCAATTTGAATTTGACCTGCTTCTGCGGTGCGTCCGATGTCATTTGTGTACACTGCTTTCAATTTGACACTACTTAGTGCGAGTTGGTGCATTCTTGCCTACCGGTCAAATGCATTTTCTTGCAGCTCGAACATCAGTCTATCCATGCAACGATCACAAGCTATATAGAAACTTACTTTGGTCCACCTTAAAGGGTTTTTCCCGACTGTGCGCTCCTTTCTTGGCCCAAAGTTGATATGTAGCAAACAAATAATTTTTCACTCCAAAATATCGCCTAACAATACGATATGTATGTAAGTTCCTTTTTCCATTCATCTAACCCAGATGGACGTGATGGTTTCGCAAATACCTATCGGACGACGAACTTTTTTGACATATTTGTTCGGTGTTTGCGGAATTCGTCTGAGGGATAGGAGTTCGTCTGAGTTCTGGAACATGCTCTGAATTATGCATGTCCACATACAGCTTGAATGTGGAACAATGGCTATAATCCCGAATCTATTCGGTTTAAATTTTCCGATTTTTTTTTCAAATTGCCCGAGAAATATTGCTCAAAAAAGTCTGAATATTTGTGTTCCGAAGGCTTCAGCTGGCAAATAAAAAACACATTCCGGTTGCGTCACCGCCATCGGAATTCATTTCATGGGGGTAAATATTCAATATCTACGCCTCTCATTTCATTCCTAGCACATTTCGCGTCATTAATATTCTGTTCAGGTTTTGGCCAACTTCATCCTGTAATCCCATCTGAGCATAGCTCCTAATGAAATGGAATGATTTTTTCAGTGAAAAGCTTCACGTGAGGAATATTCAAAAAAGATGAAAAAATAAGTTACCGTTAATAGTTAAAACTATAATTGCCAATAGAGTTAACGAGCATAGCCTTTGGAATGCCATGTTGCATGGATATCCCCGAGGATTACAGGTTCACAATCTATGTGTATCGTTTGCCCAATTGGAAATTCATCCGATGGCATGCGGAATGAGGTCATGCAAATAACCCAAAGTGATCACACTCTAGCCAGCTTATTGCTTACTTCGAGCGTTAGACCTGAAAATGAAATGTTCATTACCTATAAACTTTCAATCCATAAAAAGGGAGTTTGTGGTTATTCCATGATACTGTGTACCAGTTTGCACATATTCCCCCCATAAAAGTTGTTTTACAAACAAGTTTCATATATTAGTTTTAGTAATAAGATGAATTCTCTAGTAAAACTGTGCGCGTAATTGTATTAGGTAAGTTACCTTTTATAGGAAGATTTTCGGTGGAAGTTTCCCACTCAGGTAAAGATGACTGTATTCAATTCCAATGCGATGCGACGGGACTAATATCGCATTTCACTCGAATTGATGTTGATAGACTAAAAATTAGTCCTCCACACTCGTTGAACGCGGATTATTTGCTTTATTTAGTGAGGGTTTTATTTATCTAAAATATCCTGGCGGGATGGTAACTGTAAATATATATTTTAAACCATTCCGTATGCTCAAATTACATGTGTTCCTTTGCATAACTAGCGAAATGTGTAGGTAACAGATGGAGCATACACCATCTTATACAACATAAGATGTCGAAGGTTTGATTCCTCCATTGGCATATTTTGTTTTTCTGCTTTTGGATTAAAGATTATCTGCTTTTTTATTAGTCAGCGGGATACAATGCTGAAAGTTGAAGCACCTAAAGCCAAGTTGCATGGATGAAATATGGAACATAAAATTTAAATTCAGGCTATAATTTTTCTTCATTTTCCTTTTAATTGCTTTCTGGAATGTACGCCTGAGTAATTCCCGCAAAATTGATAGGATAAGGACCAAATAACCGGTAATAGTCTCACCTGATTCCGCCGCACTGTCAACAGGTCTGAAAATATGTTTGCTAATGAACTGATATTACATGTGTTTCTCGGTAAAACTCAGCGCAGCATGATAGCTTTCATATAAGCAATTTTAATGTTTCATCATTGTCCTAAATACTCGACTTCTGTAGACCCTTCTACCGTTTTTATCTGAAAAACATGGAATAAATGGTCCATATTGCTTTGACTGCAGCTGTATCGCTATCGCACTACATCCAGCTCGTTCCTGCGTAGTAATCATTCAAGTGCTATATTTTCCAAGTGCATCTTTTTGTAAACCACTCCATGGAAATAAATCAACAAGTATTCTTTTTATGTACCCATAATCATACTCATTCGTGCATTCATACGTACTTTAGCTTTTCTGCGCAATGAGAAAAATTATATTATTTGAAATATTCTCCTATACATCAACAAAATGGATTTAGCTGTGGAGCATTTTAGTATTTTATCGGTATATTGCCTTTTGTCAAAGATTACCTTTAATGATTTTCATATGTTTATCAGCGAACTAAAAATAACGTATTGATAGGTATTCCATCTATCGTTCGTGTATTCCTTTATCTCCAAACCACGACACACACCTAATTTGATATATATCGTGTGGAAGGTATCGGTTTGATAGATATCGAGGTGCACGCAATTACAACGTAGATTTTGTTCAACATGTAGAACAACATGTTGAACAAGTTCTAGCATTGATTGACCCATTATTTGAAATGCTCGTTTTCAGGTTATAATAGGGAATGTTATAATCATTTTTTGTCTTTATACTGTATTTTATTTAGTAATAAAAAATATAGATGTATTTTTACTGCAAGTTTATCTTATCCTGCATTAAGCATTGCCGTCTAAAATTGGTGATTCCGTTTACATACCTATTATTACATCCAAAACCTGACACCTGAAAACCTGATGGAAATTCCATCACCCATTCGTCGTGAAATCAGTATTGTCATCGTCGCTGGCCATAGTATTCAAGCAATGGGGTGTGTAGCAATTTCTTTTTGTTTTTTTAATAAAAAATTCGTCGGAAAATTAATACTGATTATAATGAGAGGTAATATGTACAACTTAAAGCTAGCTATGAAACACATAAAAAGAAACTTATTTTGACGCTGCTATGAAGAAAAGCCCGTGGCCAGGTTGGCTTTCATTGTGACGTCTCTTTCCAGAAAATATTGTAGCTCTTTCGCCATAAAAATTTTAATGGACACTTTGAATACTTTGTGGCATAGTTCACAACTTTTGGCTTTGGATATGTATTTTTGGGAAACACTATATTTTCTGGCATTCGAAATGTTTAATACCATTAAAATTGCGCTTTACTGAGTAGTTCGACACTGAATTTCCATTGACATCCTTTGCTTCCAGAATTTTTATACCCAAGCGGTTCACATAAAAAATAATAACAAGTGACGCAAAAAGAAAAAAGAAAATTAGAAATAGAATATCCACGGCTAAAATAGCTTTCAAGAAGAAGAAAAAACTTTCTACTGCAAGGAACATCAGCCTAGACATAAGGAAAAAATTTATAAAAGTTTTCGTGTGGAGCATTGCTCTATACGGATGAGAAACCTGGACCATTGCAATGGAAGAAAGAAGAAGACTGGATGCTTTAGAAGTGCGGTGTTATCGAAGAATGCTGGGAATCAGTTGGATGGATAGAGTTAAAAATCAAGAGATGTTTAAGAGAGTGGAAGAGAAGGGGAATGAACAATGGCAGAGTAGTGTGAAAAGAAGAGCAGAATTGGTAGGGCATATATTGAGACACGAGAGTCTAGCAAAGAGCGTGTTATAGGGAATGGTGGAGGGGGTACGATACAGAGGAAGTCCAAGGGAACAATATCTGGCGCAAGTGAGGAAGGATGCTGGGGCAACACCCTATGAAGAGATGAAAATGAAAGCTCATAAAAGAGATGAATAGAGGTCTATATTTAAACCAATCTAAGGATTGATAACTACAAGAGAGAGAAAGAGAGAGAGAGCGGTTCACAACGTTGTTAGCTCCACTACTCCATTAATCTTTCTAGCGATTGAACTAATTTCTCATGCATCCTTTGTAACTTTCTCTTTATTTTGACTCAGTCTTCCAAATGATCTTTTTTCTGGCCTGCTCAACTGGCCTTTTTTATATCTCAATCCTCCCAATTAAGTAACTATGCCTGTTTATTTGCCAAGACATACTTTTTTCTTTGTCTCCATGTTCCCTAAAATAACACGTCTTTTTTAAACAGATATTTAGAACTGCTATCTTTCCTTTCGTAGTATCTATTAATGAATTCACAGCGCTAATAAAACAATGCAGGGCTATTTCTGTAGACTTAAAACGCCATAAAATACTGAGAAAAGTTTAAAATAAAACATCTCTTGAAATATAAAACTGAGGAGGAAAAGATCCATGCAAAATTTAGCAAAATACTATTAGTAGAGAAAATTCTTCAAAGGTGGCATAATTATAAAACACAGATACCGTTTACGAAGTTAAACCGAGATAAAGCAAGACCCGGCTACTTTAAGTCATTCTGGATGCGTAAAATAACCTAATTATTTTTTGTAGCCAGTGGTTGTTGTACATTTCCCAGGGTACAACGTACGTTCAAAAGCCAAAACATAGGAACGAGGGTGAACGACCTTTCTTGACGGCGTTTTAATTCGTATTGCAGTTTGATGCTTTAGTTCCATTTCTCTTGTACATGCCGTCTAAAAACCGTCTTTGTGAAACCAAAACGTTGTTATTGACTCTAAAAGGAAATGGTGGTAGAAGGTGGTAGGGATTAAACATCTTCTAGTCATAAGAAATAACGAGATGTGAGCGATGTTTGAGACCCGAATTCCATCACAAAATGGATAAAATGTCAATTTACGACTTTGTGATTCCATAATTTTAAAAACAAGTTTCGTAATAACTAACGGTTTTTTTTAATAAATAAAAAAATGAATTCGATTTTGTTACGGTGATTGTTACTGATCTCTTCTTCTACTCCCCTGCTTGTTCGTGAAGGAGTCACGTGACCGGATGCGCAGTGGAAGATATGGGGGAGTGTGTCGATGAACGAGCAATATGGCCTAAAGATCAATTCTTGAGACGTGGGGATAGTAGTCGATAGCGAATATGACATATTATCGCACGGTTTAGCTTACATATCGCATGCTACAAGAGTGCTTCATATTTTTCATTATAGAATTATCACTAGCGGACAGTGTATGACTACGAAACTATGCAACAACATTGTTCTTTTTTATGATAATTTCCTCGACGTTCGATATAATTGACCTTCTGATTCGGTTTTTCCTCGAAGGGGGTCTTATGGTCTTTCCATCTCTACTCCGTTCGCACAGCTGATAATTCGGTCTTCGTGTCTCGCTTTCCCGCAGCCCCTTACCAGCGGGCGGGTGCCACTTTGAATGACTGATGCCCTTAGAAGGGGCGGCTGGTGTAGGAAGAGCAAAAGAGAAATGTTTCCCCCCAAACCAAACTGTGTCCGACGCTGTTGGACGAAGAACTAGGGAGAGGAAAGGGAAGGGGAAACCTATGGAAAGGGGAGGTTTCACGTTGTGGTAGGAGGAGGAGGAAGTGTTGCGCCCTAATGGAAACTCTGAACAACACTACTGAGAGCCCGTCAAGCAGGGTGGGAATTTGTATTCAAAAGACTGGGTTTTAAACTCAATGGGATGCAATTGCATGGTGCTGGCTTCCCATCCTTAGGACCCGGGAGCGAATCACGGAAATGGCGGAGATTAATAAATCGTAATCCCATCCCCATTTGAAGACCTTGTGGAGGGCACTTTCAGTGCAACACTCCGTTTGTCTGCGCCTTCACTGCGTAGGGTTTGATTTTGTGTGTTCGTAATTAGTTACCTGTTGATTTACGAGTTTCAAAAGCCCTTGTGGAGCTTTTTTCAGTAATTTTAGTAATTAAATGGATTGACACGATCAATGAAAAAAATGCATAGTTATTCTGTGACTTAACCTCGGCATCAGGTTTGGCTTTTTAGTGACTGCGAGATTGAGAGAGAATTCTACTATCGTTATATCAATATTTTACACTTGATCTCACCTTGCTTACCCAATATACCATGAAAATATCTATCGTGTCGTAAAAGATATCACCTACTAATTCATGCAAGATGAGCCTGAAGGTCTTAATGACTGTACTCTCGGTTGCCTTACCAAATCTCCAAGCTTGCTTATGCTTCCTATCTGTCTTCTTAACTGGGATGTCTTGGTTGCAGAAAATGGTTTCTTATTTTAGGCATTCATTCGTTCCAACTAACTAATAAATTATAATGGGCATGTTTTAACCATTTTGGAGCAAACGTATAGTTAAAAAGTCGAAAGGCAGAACAGGAATCCGCCTGAAATCATTACTTAGGAGTGAATAATCTACTAGATGACCTTAAAATAAGTCTTAGTTAGTAATATGGTTGATTCACAGGACTGGAAGTGTCTCTAGGAATGAATTATTAAAGAAACTCTGTGTGTAGAACGCGGGAATTGCTATCGCGTAGTGACCAAAGGAAATGTATGTGTTAATCCAGGCTCACATAGATAGTGCAATTCGTATCTATCCATGTTACAAAAACATAAACTGATCCTAGCATGGTTCTGAAGATTGTGCCACCTATATATAGATTACCCGAGGGCATTGGGTCATCTTTCGATTAACGATGACTACTTGGTTGACCTTGCTTTGCGATATTTACTAAGAGTTAGATATTTTTGCAATCTCTGCCTCTGTCTAAGTTACTTGGAGATATTTTTGTTTTACCATTTTCAGAAGACCTAGATTTAATAAGCAACCTAACAGTATTGTAACTCCTATTACCCTGTGTAGTTGCCCCTGCAACACACCCCGGAGGTGGCTTGCAGGGTATTTTGTAGATGTGGATGTATTATTACTTCAACTCTTGTCTGATGCGCTTAGCTTTTTGGCAACCATATGGTTCATCTCAGTTCTGAATCGTAAGAATTCATTACAATTTTTCTATTGTAGTTTTTTAACTAGGAATAGTAAAGCTCTCATGGGTTCCGCAAATGAAAAAGTAACTTTTTCATTGGTGAAACTCAACTTCCACTTAGTTGAGCCTGAAACCATGGAACCTCTCATGGGTCATGTACTTCTTAGGTGTAAGCCCCGATTTTGGAGAGAGGCTTTACCCTGACGCTCAGTTTCTATTCATAATACAGGCATTACACATGACTCTAGAATCCGTGGCTTCTGGAATTGTAGTCGAAATTAACTGAGAAACGGCGTAGAGTCACTAACTTCTTCGTCGTAAATTACGTACTGTCAAAACAAAATAATCAAACCGCGTACCCGTCACACATCACGAATATCGCTTATTTCAACTGTGCATCCCTCAGTCTTATCCTTGAGGATATTGAAAGATCAGACTGCCCTTTTAAGTGATATTGATATTTTACCATTGTAAACCAGGAAGTGGAAGTTTTCAGATCGGGACTCGAAAGCTTTTTATTTACATATCGGAAGCCACATACCTACGTTTATGTTAAAGTTTAATTTTCTTTTTGTCCCGGTTGCTTTGCAACCCGAAGGCAGAGACATGAAACTAGAGAAATTGTAGGGGCTAACTTTTGGGACCCTGCCCGGAAAGATTAAATTCACGATTAAAGATTTTGTTTTATTTAATTTAATTATCTAATAAGCAAATCACTAAGGAAAACAATCGTTTCGTAAAACATTTAAACAGTACTACACAATTGATGGAAGGATTAAGTTGGGACCCGTTGGATACGATGAGACCTTAGGATAGGCTAAAATTAGTAGAAAATTTCAGATCGCGCAAGTTTCAGGGTGGCAAGGATATTATTTCAATCCCGCAGCATATCTCTAAATAGATATATTATATAACAGATCGAGGCGAAAAAACTAGTGGGTTAGAATGCCGAACTGATAGTTGCAAAAAATCCTTTCCTCGTACAATGGAGTAGTTTGGACACATTTTGGGAACCACGGAAAACGTAATTGTGGTGCACAAAAACTCTCAAGTCTACAATATTACAGTTGTAGGTTCCCTGCTTTTTAAATGATAAGCAATTAAAATCATAATTGGAGTCTTGTGCTTAAACGTAACGCGGCCACGTAACGTCTACAGGGACGTCATGTCCCGTATTCAGCAATAACTGTGGGTTGACTTTCGTTCTGGGTTCTATTTTCAGTGTTACAGTTAATTAAAGCAAAACCAATAGCTTAGAGTTGGATCAAGTCTCGATTAACCCAGTTAACATTATACGAGTAGTTATTTCCAATTTTAATTTGTAAAGTATCAATTGATATATTTTCACTTTAGCACCCGGAACACACAATTATGAACTCAAGTATCAGCTGTTTACTTGTAGGGAAATACATCATAAAGTAACGAGCCAAATGCTAGACGTTTCGGCTGTAGAAATATCATTGCAAAAACAATTCTCAGTAAATCGTAATCATTAAAATAAATAGGAAAAATTAGGTGCTGATAACTCAAATACAATTAAGTGAAATATTGTTTATCTACCCCACACTCAGGCAGGCACTATTAGGGACTTAGAAAAGGAAAATTAATTAAGGAAAAGATCGAGACGCTTAGACACTCCGTCATACAATTTACTGTCGTATTTATACTCCTTTTTCCTATTTACTCCCCTTTTTATGGGGTCTTAACACCCATGAAACACGTCCCGGTGGTGGCTTGCAAGATGGTATGAATATTTATGTTATAATCGCCATCTCGGTTTTCCCGGATTTGTTCATCCCCATCCTTCTTCCCACATAAAATGCTCTTGTGTAATCATGGTGTTTGTGAGTGAGCCGAAGCTGCTTGTAAGGGAAGATATACGTCTCGTAGAGGTAGCTTATTTTTCCAGGACCGTAAACCCATTCGCAGTACCCTGGTAGGATCCCATCAGAAACCGTGACGTGGCGTGTATGGGTGAGAATATGCAAAAACAGTTAGTTTTCAGTCGAATGTCGTCTCTACGGGACCCTCTATCCTTGATATCTGAACGAATGTCTGTGATATTTAAAAGAATATTGAGTCCTATGGATTCAATGTAGAAGTATTTTTTTAAATCTTCCAGCCGTTTTTATTTTATCAAATTTTTATGGATTTTCCTTATTAAATTTGTGTTATTCACTTTGCCATTTATAAAGTAGCATATTTTTCTAATTTTCAAATTTTGAGTCTTTCGCATAATGTAGGTACCGAGGGTAGAATTAAAATCTTAGATCTGATATGCCCCTGGGGATATGCTGCCATGTGGTTTAGTGAGATACTTTATTTCCAACTACAATAAAACAGTTTTAATCATGCGTAGATTTACGTGCTATATCTGCCGCAATATTATTTTAGCATAAATATTTTCGGAACTAATTGGTGTCTACGTATTTCATCAGCTAAATCTCAGTCTACAGATCTTCAGTTTCCGTGATAGCGGCATATCACGTTAATAGTTTCATTCATAGCGCTCAAGTGTGTTTTATATGTAAAATCCATGGACAGTGAGATATCCAGGAATTCAAATGATGAATCCATTGAGCAAGTTATACCAAAGAAATTGGATTGGAACTAAATTGGGTGTAGCATCAGAAATACCGTTACCTACATACCTTAATTCATTGACATGATTGCTTTATAATATATGTATTATCTACAATATGTTCACTTAAAAATTATCAGAAGTATTTTTTTCTCTTTAGCCTTTGGATACTTTCTGATAATATGTGCCATTATCAGAGAAGGCTTCGTATTGCCGAGCGATGTATCATTTTTGGGCGTCGAAACTTTGATACTTTGAGAAACACAGTGGAGCATGTTTTATTATGTTATTTTCTTTTCATCCAAATATTGAAATTGACCTTCCAAATATATGTATTTCATTTTCGAGAAATATATGACGTCGTCTGAAGAAACCTTTTCGCGAACCCCCGTGACTATCTACATGACCAAAATGTTTAGATTCATATGGGTGTCCCTGTCTATATACATGTATACCTGTATTTTCTCTGGTTGAGTCGATGTATCGAAAATTGACGTATCTCATACAAGTGTCAGCCTGCTTTTACGTGCACCTTCACATGCCTAAAATATTTCGCCATCCTTCTCCTCAGTAACCTTTTTACTCTTCCCTCTCGCTCGCTTTTTTCTGAGCATTTCCTTCCACCGTCGTCATAAAACGCACCCGCCTACGCCTCCCACAGCTCCCATCTGTCCCCTTCCAAATTTCCTCTCCACCTGTCCATTCGCTCTGTGCTACGGAATCTGTGTCGCGACGCGTTTTTGTCGCAGTTCTATAACGAGAACCCCTTCGCCAGGGATTGACATCTGCTTAAGAGCTGCAAATTCCTTGAGGAGTTCGCTTCACGATAAAGACATTTTTTAAGATCTAGGGATATTCTTTTAAACATGCTGAGTAAGAAAAACATTTGGCAATTTCCACATTTTTTTTCATTGTTAACCAACCGTTGTTTCAGTGCTTTGTACCATTACCAAGTTGTTGTTCAAATAAATTTAGAAAAAAATGGTGCATAACAGTTAAAATTAGAACACTGTAATAGTAGGTACATGTTTTGGCGTAACCGGCAGGAAACTTTGAACTTGGGTGACACAGCCCAAAAGTTGTTTTTTAAAGTAGGGACGAAACATTAGATATCGAGAAAACAGGACGAAGACTCCCTACATATATTTGAAGTTTCTAATCCCCCATCAAATTTCTATGTAATGAGCATGTGTTCAATATGCAAGGTCTCTCCTCAAGGTCCGACTGCCTACTAACCCTAGATCACTCACCGTGACACAACCACACGCAACTTAACCTCGACCATCGTTCCTTTAATTCTTCCCAGTTCCCCGACCTTCCCTCCCTTCCCCAACCACGGTTCCTAACATCCCTACCACTACCCCTTCCACTCTCTTCTGTTAGGCCTAAGAAACTGGCTGTGTTTCAATATTTTCCTGTATAATGACCTATCCTTGCATATCTATTTCGCTTTTATTACATTCATGAATTGCTTCACACTCCCTCTCTTTTTCTAAGAACTTTTACATTCTTCCTCTCCAGATTATATTCCACATCATTCACCCATGACTTCTTGATCTACTCCTTCCTCTCACGCCATTCACGCAACTATCATAAATTTGTTCCATTATTCCTATCTATTCTCAGAAGCATCGCCTAACCGACGATGCAAACTCTTTTCATATGTTCCCGTAACTTGAGCCTCCAACCCACATTCTTTCATCATTCTATTATTCCTAACCCTATCTCTTGTCCTCTTATCACAAATATTTCTCAAATGATTCATATTCGCTGCATTTAGCTTTTTCTTATACTTATTGTGGCATAACTAGATTTTACTTCCATACAATTATGCCGGGATGAGTAATGTTTTCTGCACTGCGATTTTCACTTTAATGATCAGTTCTCCATTTTGATCCAAATTTTAACTCCCTCTCCGAAAGCCAGTTTCTCTTATTTGCTAATTTCGTAAATGATTAATTTTTTTATTACTTACTACATGGTAATAATAAAAAATATGATTTGGTGAGATGAACTTACATATTCTCTGGTGTTTGCAGATAAACTCATATTTGAGCAAGTAAAACTTATAAGTCTTAGCAAAACATAAAAATGTTTTGGATTTAGTTTTACTGTTTATTATTTAAATGTGAAGTGGAAGGAAAATCCCTAAATAAGTATGCGGGTAAATTTCAACGGAGTGTGGGATATTTAAAATCTAATCTCCTGTTTCGGGCGACTCCTATAGAAACTGGGAGAGTTTAAAAACCATCCTTTACCACTTCCTCCCAAGCTATCTCTCTTCCGAAACATCGCATCTCCTTTATTCATTCATCCCTCCTATTCTGCTTCGCTCTCATTTCCGATCTATCCTTCTCATTCCTCTCTCTGGCTCTCCCTTACAAATCTCGCTGGCATGAATGTGACTAGCTTAGTAGTTTAGTTTGAATACTTTTCCAACGATTTTAGAGCATAGTTTTATACATTGTTTTGGCAATATTTCGAAATAGAGTCAGAAATCAAAGGAGTCACAGTAGATCTGTATGGTCTCTTGGCTAGGATCCTGGTTTCTCATTACAATAGCCACGGTTCAGCTATTACCAGTTGCGTAGATTTATTGAAAATAATGCCCAATCAATCTCTTGCTACTACATGGGGAGTACCTTTAGCGCTTAACTTTGTTCTTGGATAGTGGAAATGTTGTTCCATTGGCGGATTTTCTCGTTAACAGTTTGCTATCGACAACGCTTGAGTTTGTCTACGAATCATTACACCTCCCCTTACTAACAATGTTGCAAATTACCTCAGTGGTCGCTAAAGACATTCTTCCTGAGTAACCAAGTACCTTGATGGTCACATGGTTGTTTAAGAAGTTGTTGTCAATGAAAACAATAATTCGTTGTTGATAGATTATACAACATTTTGCGTTTAAGTTCTGAAACTGTGGTTAAATTTGTAAGGATAGGAAATATTGAACGATATCCGTTAACGTCTTCTGACTCCCACACACCTTTCCTTCGTTTAAATTGAGTTTGTTTCTGCTATTGTGTCGAACACATAAGAGAACAGAAATGCGGATATTTTTCAAAAACTGCCATGTTGCCTAGCCTTCCATTCCCACCGACCCCTTTTGGTAACGCATCTCTCCGCTATGGAACTCTTTTCCTCTCTTCTCTACTCTTCTCTTCTCCGAAGGAAATAAACGCCTTCTCAGCCACCTCGCCCCAAGGTTCCTTCCCTCCCTTGGGTATCTTTCAACGACCCTGCGACTCAATCTCCCTTGACGTACGTCACACGAATGAAACAGCGATCCTCCACAGTCGCGTCTCCATGCTTCCACATTTATTCATAAATACGAGCTCGTCTGGTATATGAATCCTCTCGTCTCGGTTTATATTTTCCCTGCCTTCCGATCTTCTGATGACGAAGGTGAATCTTTTTTCCTCATTCTTCCCTCCCACGGAACATAGCTTGCTCCTTACTTCCAGATGCTTGGTTAACAATGAGAGCTTTGATTTACGGCCAGCGACCCCTCGCCGAGTTTGCTACGTATGCATTTTTTTTCTGCTAAATGGTAAACAGGATATGTTTCCAAGTCCTGGCATCCGACTTCGCTTTTCAGGAATAGTTAATTCTTCGCTGGTAAATGTTTCAATTTGGGCATACAATTTATTACGCGCATAATACAGGAAGAAATATCTCGTGGTTTAAATCTTTGAGTTAAAAGTGCATGGCTCCTCCTCTATCAAGCAAGGCTTTGGATTTTATTTATCCTTCGTTTTTTTTTCTCTCTTTTTAATGGAAGCATTTTAGGTTGGATTTGAAGGAATAAAACGAATCTCTGGTGGATTTTCATCGTTCCTTAAACGTAAGTTGCAAACTAAGCATCGTAGTAGAATTACTTGAACGATTTTTATGTCTGAAAAGTAGTTACAGCCATTCAAAAGCCGTCTATCTCTTCTGAAATATTAGTGATTGTTCGTGTTTTGACCGATTAGTGCGCTTAAGACGATATAACATGAAGTATCCTTCACCTGTGACTTCGAACCTTAATACGGCAGCAGGATGGCTGGAGAAACTCTTGTCAGCAATGAGCACCATGCGGAGAAACGCACAAAAGCAGTCAATGTTCAAGCCTAACGCGGCAGAAACCTTCGGGTCAACTTTAGATTAACAATGCATCTTATCTTACCAATTTTTAAACTTTTTGGACACTGCAAGAATAACACAGACAATTTTGGAAGTACTCAACTGACCCTATGACGCTAAATGTAGCGGATGCGAGACTATCGTTACTTGAAAATCCTCCCTGTGGGCGACACTCGAAAAACAATTATCTTGAACATTGTCACATAAATTAAAAGAACTGCGGAACTGGCCGCTCAGTAACTTTAACGGACTCACCCGCTGATGGTACCACATTTGTGTGAAATTCACGGTGAAAAAACATTCGACTGGACTGGGATTCGAACCCATGCCCTTCGATTTCGCGATTGAATACCAGTCCAAGTGAATGATTTTTTCACTGTGAATCTCACACAATTGCGTTACATAAATGACCGAGAATTGTGATTTAGGTAATGTATTCATGCAACAAAACTTGCCTAAAGTTTTAAATCAACCCCAAGTTTTAACTGTGATTACTTGGAAATTTAATTTCAGTAATATACGAGTATGAATACTTTTCAATATTAAATATCCATCCGTGAAACCATATTTGAGCGAACTTGAATATTTGAATCCCTATAAGCGTATCTTTACTTATAGGTATTTATTTATTCATGTGTTTTACTTAATCAATTTGCTTTTTTGTCCCCATCGTATATTATGGAAATATGAATTTAAATGAATGATAGATGAATTTAAAGAGACATTTAAAGCTCCTTTCAACACATTACTTGGAGTTTTCCCAAATCGGAATTTCATGAAGGGAATAGAACTCGAGTGACGTAATTCACTTTCCCCTCCCCGGTAGAGTTTTAACTGATATTTTATCGATATATTCCCTAAGCATTTGATACACATTACATCACATCATTTCACATTATTTCGTCGACTTCAAGCTTTTTCACTCCGAAAAGAAGTCCAGAAAAAATGTTTCGGCATATTGCTTCTCCTATCTGTTTCATCCGCATATCTTCTTCTTCTTAACTCTCCTATTCTACCCGGCATCTTTTTTGACCCCAGATTTGATGCATAGATCTGTGACTTATGATTGACGGCAAGCAACAAAAACTCAGTCTAGGTATGTCGTTTATGTACTCAACACTAGTTTTACCTACCAGTATTAACCTAACCACCATGAGATATCTACAAAAAAATTAACACATTCCTCCTTTGGGTCGTGTTTGAACCGTAGTAGAGCGTGTAAGGCTTTGGAACGGAGGGTTTTGTATCGCTGATCATCCCCGTTCATGATGTTTAGGAGTAACTGCGTTTTAATTATTATATATGTATATTTTTATAATTTGCAATTTTCTAAATCCAAGGGTTGAATTCAATCGCCTTAGAGAGAGAAAAATATGAATTGAAGAGAACACATGATAATGGGAAATACGATAGGCGACAATAGTGGAAATGATGAAATCTTGGATATGAACCTCTTGTTCTTTTGAAATGTGTTAGTTCATGAAGTAAAACCTGCTTTTACACAATGGCCATGGATTAACTATGAAAGAAGAATAGTAAAAAGAGTGATTTCCTTTAATTTTACCTTCCAGGCTATTGTTTAATGTTTGATATCCTAAACAAAATGTAGGGAAACATAATTTAGTTGAAAGTATTCAAGGTACTCCAGTGGAGTTTCCTTTCGGGGGTCAAATTTACGATAAAAGCAAGTTAGTACTTTGAATGAAAGACCGTTTACACTTAATATTGTCAGTTGTTACTTTATGGTACTGCATAGTTCATATGAAATGAAGGAAACTTTGTAAAGCTCACAATGCAGTATGTGTCGCAAACATTATATCATTCTTCGCCATTAATTTGGGCGCCTTATTGCTGGACATGCATCGCATCTGACACAATTATATGTTGATGAAAATGGACTAGGGGAGTCATCTTTTGTGAGGAATCCACATTAGAGGTTAAGTTCTACATTGTGTAATTTCGATAATCATTTTGTGAAGACTACATTATCCTATCTCGATGCTGAAGAAACGTTTGGGCCATGGTAATGGGAAACCAGTATTCTAGACACCACATCAATACGATCACACACACCTCATATGTACCACACAAAAGGTTCATGTTGAATGACGTGTAGTCATCCGCGACCGACTGACAATGGCGCTATAATCTGCTAACTCCATCCCCAACCCTTACAAATGAATTTGTAAATGCACCGCGCTAGGGAGACGTACGTTCGTAGAGTCGCATTTTGGAGGTGCGGGCCGCTGTTCACCTCATTTCCACTCCCATTTCGTCGTTGTATAGTACTCCTCTATGTAAAATCACAGGAAAGGATTAAGATACCAATACGAAGAGCATTTCATTTTTAAGTAAATTACAAACTAGTTGTGAGATTATAAATTACTCCAATATTTGCCTATGAATGGAACTGCTTGCTGTCATTTTATTGGTTTTAGATGGAAAATTTACGGAGGCCTATGTCTCTTTGCTGGAGCTTCAGGAGGTTTTACTTGGTCTGAAGTCATTAGGAAGCCCCGTGAAGAATCAATGACTAATCGTCAATAGGTCGGATCAGGGGCGGCGTGGCCAGGGCGCGAAGGCAGGGATTCCCGCCCGGGTCCCGATTTTAACGTAAATAAAATAAGACGTTTATCGCATTGAAAATTTTAATGTCATTTATATATTATTTGCAAACTTTTTGCCCTTAACGACCTGAAACGCGTTTTTAACGCACACATTTTTTCAGATGGGGGGGTCACAAAAATCGGGCCCCTATGAACGTGCAGCGGCCCGGGCCCCTTAACACCCACGCCGCCCCTGGGTCGGACCCTCATGTTCTGAGCTCGAAATCAAAAGCACTTGCTTTAGGTGCTATTTTAAGCTATACACTCACACTTTTATTTGCAGGAGCCGTAGACCTTGATTTTCTATTGCATATGAATATAATTATGATTCTGTAAAGCGTTTGACGATTATAAGTAATTTGTATACCAAATTGGGTAAATTCTATAGTGGAAGTACATTAATTAAAATATTTATAATTTAATTAGTAAAATATCAGCCTTAACTACTTTTTCATCACCGTTATTGATAAGCGTTAACATTTCGTGTTATACATTGAATGAAGGTTTGCCTTCATGGTTTTTGATCATACGAGTAGGTCTAGAACCATAAGCTAGTAAATCTATACCTGGTCTAGTTTCCTCTCCCTGTACTTCATCTATCCTTACTAGTCTGTGTGTTCTAACATTATGTGGCCCAGTTAGCCGCTAGCTGGATGAAATTGCATCTGACGGAGAAATTTGATTCTCTTTTGAGCCTCTGAAGGCTATCAATCTCGTTGCTAAAGTACCGCTTCATGCAATATTCACTTGCACTCAGTAAATCACCAGTTCCGGCCCGGAGTCAAATTGGATTAACCTCCTTTATAAGTCTTCTGAAGGGTAGTGTATTCCTGTTTAGGGACTACTTGCGTTTCTGGGGCTCGAGTATTGACTTAGATATTCCTGTTTGCCAAAACTGGTTGGAGGGAAATTGTTACAAAATGCTTAACGTCGCAGAATGCGTTACGGTTATTGCTTTCCATCAATAGGAGTTCGTATATTTACTGTGCGTGGTGGCCTAGTGAGTAGAGCGCTTGGCTACTTACCGAAGGGTCCCGGGTTCAAATCCCGGGTGAAGCATTTGGACACTCCCAACAAAAAATCCTCGAAGTGAGAGGTGGCCCAGGGATAGGAACTGGACCCTCTACCCTGAATGTGTGAAACTCACACGCCTGTGGCTTAGTCTGGGGTGAGCTCTACCCTCACATATCCAAACCAACCTTCGGGTTGAAGCACTGAGTGAGTGATATTTACTGAGCGGAATCGGAATATTGGTTCGTGGATTTCCATTTGCATATTTTTGTGATATTTCTTAATAGAATTTCAGCTCTATATCATCTCTTAAATTTCAATTTAGAAGAGAATTGAAACAATGGTATTGATAACAGGATAATGAGATAATGATAAAGTTTGAGTTTAGCGAATCCTCTTTGACTATTTTTGTAAGCTTAGCAGCTCAAGGTTTTACGCTATATTCTTAGAAGGTGGCAAAAGTGTTAGTATACAAGAGGGCAAACGTTGAGGAAATTTCCATAGCCTAATGGACTAGTGCGGAGCGAACGCGTTCCAATATAAGGAGCTGATTAGAAAGATTAACATTTTTAAAAATATTTATCTCCTTTTACAAGTTGCACTATTGAAAATGTAAGTTTTTCAAAAGGAATATTTGCAAATTATATTATAGAAACAGTTTAAATACCGGGTAAAATATGACATAGCGGCCTCTTTTATTCGAGTTATTTATTTGTACATATAATATTCTAATTTTTCTATGTATATTTGAGGTATAGGATATGCTTTAGAGGTATTCGGAAAAGTAAGTTTATTTACCACGAAGTAAATTCATTTGAAGGAAGTTGCAAAAATAGATGTACTTTATATAAATAAATTTGAGTTTGAAAGGGAATTAATAAAGACTAAGCCCCGTATTTCATTGTCCCCGTCACGTGGTTAATTTTGGCCCAGTTGTCTTCTTTGAGTATTCTATGACTGCTTTTAGCAAAGGATGGAAAAGGATTTTTCCTCTAAAGGGTTATTCTCGATCATCCTCTCTAATTTGGACGTTATAGGGTATCATGATTTTCGAAGTTTAATTACTTTTATTGTGCTTATATTTTAAGATAGTAACACGACTTTTCATGCAAGTTGGAATTAAGAAGCAGTGGACCAGGAAGAAGATAAGAAATAACTTTCTCTATTTTACTGATTCTTGCAGATGCATTTTTATTTCTAAAAAAACTTAAAGCCAATGCTTGACCCTAGCTCTCTCCATTAGTGATAATTATTTCTGACGCAATATGTATGAAAACATCGAAAAAGAAACACTTCGCTTATGCCAAGATATTCTTCGGGAAAACTTTATATTTCTTCAGAACCTCACTTCTACGACAGGATTTGGTTCAATGTAAATGTACCCATCTCTAGACATGAAAACCTACATCCCACTGATGTAAATGCAGGGGCTTTTTCGAGTGAACTATCATTTTATAGATGTTGATAAACTTATATATCTAGATAAGTCCTAGATGAACGTGACATTCCTGTAGAATTAGGGTCATTTCTTGTAAAAAAAAACGGGAAAACGGGAAGTTTTGCCCCGACATTCTTTGATTTCCACAAAAATTGGCACATATATTTCTTGTTCATGTATGAGTATGTGTGAAAAATATTATTCCCTAATATCGAGTATGCTGCGAGTTACAGCTCTTGTTCATTTTTAGACTTTTACAATTAAGCCCTAGGCTTTAGGGATATATCTCTTGATCTAATTGAGCTAAAAACCTCCAAAAAAGCTTGTTTTAATTTTTGAAAGTTGAAAAATGATATTATAGGGTAGTATTAATATTTAAAACAAGTTTTTGAAATTTTAGCAAAATGTTTAAACTTTGGAACCCGATTTGAAAAAATACGTGCCTCTTCAATTTCACTAGTATTTTTATGAATCAAAAGACTATGTGTCCGCTACCGATTGTTGAAATCAGTTTAGTGCGCAATTTATTAATCACTGCGTAAAAAATTTCGAAATATTTTCTGGGCCGCTCGGTACACTGCGTGCAGTGTACCGAGCGGCCCAGAGGCACATCTGTTTTCTGTTTGCTCAGCGCTGCAACATTCCGAGGGTAGGGTAGGAGTGGAGAAGGGGTGGAGACGGTGGACGGAGATTACTTTGAGGAAGCAGGGAAAGAAATACTTCAACAATTAATGGAAAATGTTGACACTTCATCAACCATGAGTGAAAGAGTGCTAGTACTTACAGTGCTTCCGCGCTCCTGGACTGCAGCAGACATACAACGAGATTTTTTGACAAGTGAGTGCCTTGCTAGATTAATCAGGAAGTTAGTCACAAGTAAAGAAATTCTTTGTACTCACAATCCAAAACCCGGAAGCAATAACTACTTTCAAAGAAACTGAGGATCTTGTTAGGACATTTTATCGTGAGCAAGATATTAGCCGCGCAATGCATGGGAAGAAGGAATGCAAAAGTGTCCACGAAGATGGAAAAAGATTACTGAAGCAGAAGAGACTCATTTTTTGAAACTTAAGGAAATTTATGCAGCGTTCTGTAAGAAGTACCCTGTTGAGAAAATAGGCTTCACAAAATTTGCTGAATTGCGAATTGGGAAAAGGCCCAGTGACGGCCTTGATGGTACAATTAAGTGTCTAGCCACACGTGCAAGTATTCAAAGACCTTATGAACAGCAAATTCAGACATCCAGTCAATTGTACGAGTGGACCTCAGCAAACAAAAAAATAAATTTCGCTTTGTTTTATCAGCAACGCTGATGTGGAAACCGCGAGGAAATATCTCCAGAAGCGGTTCGCTAAGTCCGTGGAAACGCCAAGCATACGGTCATGTCATGCTGCTGTTCCTGCGTCAAGTGACACCATCTGTTTGAAGACTCTCTCTTCTTCCACAGAGGGTGTCAAGATACAGCTGAATGGCGCATCACTGTTGGCCACGGCAGGAAAAATCGGGGCCGTTACTCGGTGAGTAAACGTGCTGAGATTCTCATTTATTTAGCATGATAACATTTATTCCTAAATTGCATTACTTAGCGAGTGCTTTTAAATAATTCAGGTCTTCTGCTGCTGCTCGGCGGCATTGAGAAACGAACTCTTTCGAGGACATTTTTCAATGGACTACATGTTTTAATGTAAAATATTTGGTACATCTTTAATGGAAATTTGACTTAAGAAATCTATTTTTGACTGCTTATACACTCGAATATGGGCTAATGACTTTGGATGTAATCTAAAATATCTACGTAGCTGCATTCAGAGCACCTTTGTATCTTTAGTGTGAACTTAAACATAGCTGTGCATCTAAATAGAAGCATAATATAAATGTGGCAAAAGTTTATATTGTCAGCGATAACCCTTGAGGTCCGTTGAGGGTCAGTTAAGGGAACGACAATTCTTAATCAAGACATTTATTACTGAGTCACACATTCGCGAAATAGTTGCGCTTCGCCACTCGCTACGTCATACCCGTACACTCTGTTAGCCAAACTCTCTAGTCCGTGATTTACCCGCGGAGTTATCTCTCTCCTGCCATCCAACGACTACATCACTCGGCGTCTCCATGCGACCCCCTTGTATTAACCTGATTGGTCATCAATAGTGGCCACCAAGAATTCCATATCTGCTGTTCCTTACAGGAAATTTCACTCTTATCTTTAATTAATCCCAGCACAGTATTATTAATAGTTCGGATATGAGCTGGAATAGCTAGTAGAGTCCGCAGCTTCCCACAGGCGACTGCCCACTCCTATCTTAATGAAACCTTATCTTAATGTTCCATAACTAGCACGGGACACCCATGGCAAGTGAACCAGCCACAGTTGTAGTTCAATGAGCAATGCACTTATAATATTTTCTTTACCCCTGCAATCACAGTGAAGGTCGCTGAAGAAACAACTGCCAAATCTACGAGGAAGATATCCTGTAGGAGGTTATTTAACCATTACTCTATGGCACCCGGTACACTTCACACATTCCTTTCAGAATAATTGACTCGGTACTTTTTTACTCTGTTATAGTTTCAACCCCTTCTCCCTTCCTCGCCTACTCTCGGAAGACAAAAGCGCTGAGCAAACAAAACAGATTGGGCCGCTCGGTATACTGCACGCGATTCTTTCGCAATTTTTTACGCAGTGGTTATTTATTTGCGCATTAATCTAATTTCACCAGTCGCTAGCGGACACATAAGCCTTTGTATCATAAAAATACTAGTGAAATCTAAGGGGTACGTATTTTTACAGATCGGGTTCAAACGTTTAAACATTTTGAAAAATTTCAAAAAATGGTTATAAATTTTAGTATTCCCATTTAATGTCATTTTTCAACTTTCATGAATTAAAACAAGCTTTTTTGGAGATTTTTAGCTCAATTAGATCAGGAGATATAGTCCTAAAGCTAAGGGCTTAATTGTAAAAATCTAAAAATGACAAAGAGCTGTAACTCGCGATATACCTGATATTTGGGAAACATATTTTGCACAAATACTAATGCACAAACAGGAAACATATGTACCAACTTTTGGAGAAATCGGAGATGGTCTCGTTTTTTGACATTAAATTTCCTTATAGTAAAGTTATATTTTAAAATGTAGACAGTATAAGAATAATGAAGTAAACGCAGTAATTCTAATAACGAAAAAATTCTGTTATTTTTTGGTGAAACCTCTCATTGCTTGGCTAATAATGCATATTTTATTGCTTGGCTAGTTTTTTTCACGCCGTACGCTTAAAACTTCTTTATAACCGAAGTTTTTTTATGATTTTAGAAAAATCAGTACGAGTAATCAATTTGGTCTTGAAAATAATTTAGAAAACATAGAAACTATCTATCCACCGTTACATTTCTGATTCAATCCGTGCGTCAGAACTTTCACATTATTTTAATTAATTATTTTAATATTTTAATAATGTGAAAGTTCTGACTCCAGAGTGTCATACAGCCTTACCATATTCCATGAAAAACGGCTTCTAGGCTATAGAAAATATCTCGAAAAGCAGTGCTGCAAGTGCCTGATATTTTGGCACCATTTAAAATATAAGATCTTTTTCTTAAAATGAGGTGAAATGAATTGAATTTTAAATGAGTAATCACATCGCTAAAACTACCATAAGCTGCGTGGTTTATTTATGCGTGGTTGGATGTGTATATTTTTCCTAGGAAACTTTCAGTTTATGTTTCATTTCCCTCCCAGCAGAATCGGACGGTGAGCAAAATCATAGGGCGCTCGGTTCAATTAGGCCTTCTATTTCACTATGTAGGGAATCACTTCAAGTTTTGTACTCTTACTCAGACCTCCGAAAAATTCAAAGAATCCTCTGAGTAAGATTATTAATTCTCTCGCTGGTCATTACTAGGAACGCACAATATAAAATATTAAACTCCAAAGGAGTCCCAAAATAGTGTTAGTAGAGAATATGTAATTTCTCTAATAACACTTTTTCTCTAATTGTCATTGTAAATTAGCCCAAATTTCTTAATGACTTTTCAAGAGCTCAAAAACTGAGTTACTATGCCTTGCAAAACCTTCCTAACACCATAATATTCAAGGAGTCAGAATAAAAATAGACTAACGAAATATCTCCTTGACTTATTTCTTACTAGAATGAGAAGAGTTAAAGTTTTTTATAGTAAAAATAACGTTGAAAACAGCTCTAGTTTACATATTATACTAAATTAATGCTTTAGGAGTTAAATAAAATAGTTTTGGCTTATATATGGACTTCTTTTCCCTGACTATGGTTCAACTATTCTTTCCAGAAAAACACTACTTTTATATGATTTTTTAAATTTTCCGTAGAATATGTAGATTAAATCAAAGTGTTCGTTTTTTGTAACAAGTTTTCGCAATGTGAGGAAACTAATATTAAAATAGGTGCCACTAAAATCTTTTCAGCCTAATATGCATCATTTGAAAATGAAATCATTTTAAATTTCTCTAAATATTACGTCACTTCCAGTTTCCGGGTACATGTTGCAGAAAAAATAACAAAGTAATTAGTTTCGGTTTTAGCTTTGGAAATTGGTTCTGGATTACCTAATCTCAAATACAAATTACAAATATGTGTTATGTGTGCCAAATTTCAATTAGTGGGTTGATGGTTTTAAAAAGAAGCCGTGAGTCTGTTGCTAATGTTAAATTCGGCAGATCGTTTACCACTATCGTTCCATACTTTATAGTGTTTAAATTATCATTTTCATTGGAATATATGAATAAATATAATTTCTTTCCAGGGTGTCCGCCGAAGTGATTTTGAGGGCACTATACATCAAGTCTACCCTTAGCAGCCTTGATTTATTTTCTTCCCGGCCCGATTAGCATGAGATTATCTCTTTGGAGCTTTCCATCTGGTAAGTAATCAACTTTTGTTTAAAAGAAGTGATCCAGTGAGTGTATGCAACGTATATTTTTATCATTCCTGGAGATTTGCTCTTAATTTATCAATCTGGCAGTCAGTCCGTTATGTTTCATAATGAGGAATCAATCAATCGGTGGTTCCTCGCTAAAGCGTTCAGTGTACTAAGGCATTGTCAAGTAACGCAAATAGATAAAATGTTGAGAAAGAGTGGGAATAATGAATGTTGGAGGATTTAAAACAGCTGAGCGAGTGACTTTCAAGTCTTCACCCCATTTATACTCACATTACTTCTACCCCTCTTCTTCTAGTTTCTCCTTCCTCTATAATGAATTCGCAACATTTTTTGTTTTCCTGTTGAATAAATTGTGGTCATAACCCCTGTGTAGGTACTTGTAGTTTGAATAAATTTCTTCATGGAATAGCACATTTGTTTTTTTACTTATGCATTGGTTTCTCATAGTTACGCATAAGGCCATATATTTATGAAAAGAGATGTTGATTCAATCTTCACCGACGTAGCAGTAAATTGTTGAAGTGAGGCATCCGTCGTACCATATTCCAAAATGTCCAAATCCCTAGGACTGAAAGGTTTTAGCTGTAAGAAGTTCTACGTCTCTTTTTGTGCATATTTTAGAATGTTGTTCTGTTATTTTCGTATCTTTTTCCATATCATGCCAATATATTGTAAGTTAAAACGTAAATACCAATACGAAACACATTTTATTCGAAGGTCTGAGTTAGAGTCAAGTAGAGATCGATTTCAAGGCTAAAATGAGTTATTTGGCTTATTAAAGAACACAGACCAAGACGTGATCCAGAGTTCTACGAATTCATAACATGTGTACATCCAACTGTATGGCTTTAGATGTGGAAGCAAATAAATTTGGAATTTCAGGTTAAATCAAAATAAAGATTCCCTGTACTCTCCTAGGACTAGGACTTGCCTCATTTCCTCATCTTCCCAGGTTCAAGGCGCTCGCCATAAAGACATTATCTCTTTACTCGTATCGCTAGATTGGTTGCGATTCCACCGGTGAATATGACCGTAGCCTAATGATGCCAATGCTTCATTTTCAACTTTTCAAGGAAGAAATTACGGTGCCAACCGGTTTACTAGTAATTTCTTGGGTTAAACGGGATTATTGAGCCTAGATCACTAGGTGTTATAGTCTGAGGCAACGGGAGACCTTTGCTGATTATCTATGGGGAAAGCTTATTCTCTATGATAGCTTCTTTACATTGATCCTCGTATTAAATTTGCTAAAAGCAAAAGCTATGGCATTAATTTCCCTTTCCATAGGTATCGTACCTAACATCTAGTTCCATTGAGTCCTCCAAAATTGCCGGAATCCAAATGTTTGATTCCTGGTGCGGGCTCATTTTTTATCGAACCAAATTGTTTTTGTGTTTGGTATTCAGCCATTTCTATGAAATTCTTTGGGTTTTTAAACTGAACACTTGTTGCAACAGAGCTCTCGAATTTACGGTAACTTTTATTTAGCCATTTTATATCGAATAAGGACAAAGAATGCGGATTGGTTTTTTTTAAACAATGTAATGAAATACGTCATCGGAAAATTGTGGGATATCAAAAACATGTTTATGCCAAATCAGTACGTGTGGAGGCAACGTTGAAAAAAATAACACAGTTTGCCTTCAGCAACGGCGAAATTTCATGTAAGTAAATGAATGTAGTATTAATTAAATTATTACTCTCCAATGATTCTTACTATTTTCCTGCAACAATTAGCCATAGTTATCATTATTGCTGCTGTTACGGATATTAGCAAATCAAATGGTAATTAGTCAAGACTTTGTTTATTATATTCATGGATTACTAAATCGTTTTGGAATTTGTAGTGCTCAAAGGTGTAGAATTAGAGTTTTAATGCGATGGGCGCTCTACTCAAAGCGCCTATTTATACTCTTGCAATGTTATTCCTCAAGTTAAGCGTGATTAGCCTGTCACTAGTTGATGTGGCATTGCTGGTTACATGTAATACTAAACTAAGTTCCAATCTGAGCGCATGAATGAACTTTTTCATGCATCGATATATAATACCCGCGTACAGACAACAAATACATGCACGATACTCAACTTAAATGATATCGAAATAGTCTGTTAAAAAGATTACAAATACTTCCACCCATCAAATGAAGGCACGCCGTACTTGGCGATAGGTAGCATACCTCGCTATTCCTTTTGTTCAGACATTGTTGAGGAAGACAGGTGTTTAAGGAAAAATGAAATAATGTGGTAGATGGCGATTGCAGCTACTCCCTTACGGAAGAGGACATGCATGGATTATTTGATTTAAGTGCATGCATTTTTGTTTGTCTGTAGCCATCAAGCTAATCTATCCAATCAACCAATCAAAATCCATCGATAATGCAATTTATTAAACTTTAATCTCGATAGTTACATTTTTAACTAATTTACCTGAGAAGAAATGTAAAGCTTCCTTTTGCATATCTTTCCTTGCAGCAGATTAGTCACCTTCCTTTCTGACCCAGACCACGTGACCTCTGTGGAGCTAATAATTCCACTAGGACGTGACTTCATACGTTGTCTAGTACATTGAAGGTCTATGGATTCTACGAAGGGTAATCCTTTAATCTGTCCTGACGCCACAACGTCCTGCTCCACGTAGTCGTCGGCCGAGGTACCCTCGCTCCGGCTTCCCCCATGTTCCTACCGGAGAATTTCTCGTCCGCTCACCAAAGACCCTCTTGTCCTTGTGTCTTTCCCAAGCCACAAAGCTGCTGAATAAGCCCGAGCATTTTTTCTCCTCCGGTTGCGCCGACATATTTCCCGGGCCGACGCTTTGACCTTAACCTCTAGCGATTGGCTTCGCGCGAATAATCACATCCGCTCGCTAAATTCCGCACGCGTCTCTTGCAGGATTCAGGAAAGGATGCTTTCCTTCCCCCGCTTTCATCTCTGCCCGCTCATCACTCTCCGGCCTAGTTAAATCGCCTTCCGTAGGGTTGGGATTCACGCAGTAGCGTAGCCAGGTTACGGGTCTAAGGGGGGCAGAAAATGTTTAGGGTGCCGACTCATAATTTAACCAGTTTACTAAACTTTACAAACTTTGGTGATGCAATAGTCGGATGGGTTTGTACAAAAGATGACAATTGACAATGACAATTGACAATGACAATTGACACATTTATTTATACGTATTTGGGAATTAAGAGTGGCAAAGTACACAGTCGGGATTTTGTTATACCGACTTTGCTGAAACTGTATTCCTGTGAACTGAGAAGTTAAGATTCCTTCAGAAATGACGATAAATTAAATGTCTGAACTTGTCTTGCGTGGGAATGGAATGCTCAGGCCTCACTAATCGTAAAATGATCTCTTGAGAGAAGAAGTTAGTGATAGACGGGAAGATGTAATGATCGTAGTGACTCGAGAAAGGATTAAAATTTTGTAAAAATTCTTCGTGATAATAAGAGAAAGGTTTTACTGGCAAGGACGTAGGATGCAGAATTTTGTTGGTTTTCACAAAAGTTGGTTTACTCACGACCCGGGTTTCAACGCATTATGTCGACACAACCAGACACAACACAACCTGAAGATGACATAATGTGTTGAAACCCGGGTCGTGAATAAACCAACTTTTGTGAAATTCGCATAATTTTTTATCATTCCTAAAATACAAAAAGGGAACATAATTGGAGAGCAATGAGTTGGTGAGGTGACTCTCTGCAAATATATGGAATAAATTGGTTTAAAATATACCCGGAAAAAAGCTATGGTTGGGGGAGCCTTAGTACTATTGATAGTGTCAGAATTGATGCAGTAGCAAAGATAAGTGATGTCAGAACAATATGATGTGGTGCAGCTGCTAGATGCTATGGCTGTGACGAACATAGTGCATTGCTACGAGCAATATGGCTGCAGCAGCTAGAGTTATTGTCCATTCGCCCACACCGTGTCACTCTTGTCTCCCCAGCTCGCTGCTGCTCGGCTGTTGCTGTCTCTGCTGCTCGACTGACAACTCCCTCTAGCTGCTGCATTGTTGTTGTAGCTGTCACAGCCACAGCGACAAGCAAAAACATATGGTAATTGGAAATAATTTTGTTTATTCACATTAATATTTACTTAATATTCATCCTATGTTGCCACATTAATATAGGTTCAATTATTAGGTATAGAATATTAACATAGGTTCAATTAATTAATGCCTGATAACTGTTATCGCGATTTGATGGTACTCATATGGTAATTATCACGGCATTGAAATTTAAAAATTAGTTCTCGCAATTCCTTTTACGCACGGGAATGGCCACATATATACGACTATCTATAAGGGTGACTTTCAATGTCGAGTTAAACATGGCATAGGTAGGCATGAGATAGACGGGCGGGTCGATTTTTTTTTACTTTCTTTTTCCAAAAATGAGGGGGGTCAAAAATTTGTGTTTTGGTTAGCTAATCACCATTATATTTACAAGACCTGGCTATTACATTGGTTTTATTGGTAAATAGCTTTATTTAAATTATTTTGCTTGGTAAATTTAAAAGATCAGAAATTTGTGAATGGTTTAAAAGTTGTTAACGACACCGCTGAAAGGGGAATAAAGTTTATACAAGACTTAAATTCCTGTTTGACGAAAGACGAAGAAGAACAGCAGTTTCTGTTACAAATTGTATCTGAATGCAGGCAAATATTTACAGACTCTTCAAAAGCGACTATATCTAAGCCATTACCTATACTACTTCCATCCAATAATAGCAAATAACTATCATAGTTTCGAATAAAATACATTTGAGCATTATTTGTTCTCACTTTTAAACCTTACTTGCTCTTCTTTGGCCATAATTCGTTCATTTCCAATTTGGATTTTGCGACATATTTTTTTAAAAACACCCATAACAAAGTCCTTTATAAGGTATAAATTATAAAAAAGAAAGCAAATCCCGGAAAGCAGTTGTAATTCAATGTTGAAGTGTTTTTAAGCTTTCGCATGTTGTCACCTTTGAGGCTATGGACCACGGCCTGACCTGATAAATGCTGAATACCGCTATATCTATCAGTTTTACTAAAAAATATATGCCTTACAGAACTTTAAGACAACAAAGTTTCCTATGAAATGACCCAGGAATCAGGTTTCTATGACAAATGGTTTTCATTTTATAGAGGAAAAACTGTGAGTTTTTGCTAAAATTCGCATTTTATCCAAAATTCTACCTCAATGAGGCACGGGTTAACGTTGTCAAGTTGAGCTGAAACTTTTCCAATCTCATTTTTTAGCCAATTGGCAACTTTTAGGGGGGTCCCCAAGGAGATATGGTGAAAAAAAATTCCCATGTACCTTGTGACCACCCTAATGGACATGTAGTGCACATGAAGTGCACATCTCCTGCTCTTGTTCTAAGTGTATGAAGATCTCTGTCAAAGAACAAGTGTTTATTAATAGTCAAAGAGAGAAGGTTGGATCTGTTGGACAGCATCAAATTGGATTACCAGATCTACCTGAGCACAGAAGACAAATTAAAAAGCAGAAGAGGAAAGAAGATGATTTAAGAAGAATTTCTGAATATAAGCAGATGAGGAAGGTAGAGTCAACATGACAACCAAATGAAGTTCTTTTATCCGTCGAAGAAGAAGAACCAACTGATGTTTGAGTTGAAGAATCTGAAGATCCTTTGCAGATTCATGTGATGATTCTGATGTACCTTCTACGTCAAGTACAAGTCATAGTAGTACATTACAATTGCGCAATGTTGCATTGTAAAGTATTAGGTATGGTGTCGGTCTACGTGCTACAGCTGCCATTACAACATCTACATTTTTGGATGCTGGATTAATTACTGAAGGAGACAGGAGACTTGTGGTTGATCACAATGAAGTAAATAGGGCACAAGAAAAAGTCATGGCATCACTTGATGAAGAATTTCATGCTCGATGCCGGAGAGGCAATATTGAATGTATCTCTTTTGATAGACGCAAAGATTCCACAAAAGTTCTTTTACAAGCAGACAACTCAAGTCATCAGTTTCCAAGTATTGTGAAAGAAGAGAATTATACTGTGTGCAGTGAGCCAGGTGGAAGGTATCTTGGCAATTTTACTCCTAAGAAAGACTTAACGAAAAGAAAACATGCTGAATTTATTGCTAACTATCTTGTGGATTTTTTAAAGAAAAACAGCATTAATAATAGCATAGTGTAAGTATATACTTACTCTATGATAATGCAGGCTCTTGGTGGTGACTCAACCAATTTTAACACTGGTTGGGAAGGAGGAGTCATGGATTGGGTTGAGGCAAAGCTGCATCGTAAACTCATATGGTTGGTATTTGCTCTTCATACTATTGAGCTATCTTTGCGGCACTTGATCACAGATTGGATGGAAAACCTTTGTCTAACAACAAGTGGAGTGGTACGATTGGTAACATACTTGATACTGCAACAGAACTTGAAATCAATCCCTCATTTGTCAGAATATCTTTTCCAAAGCCTTTGGTTCCATTGAATGACTCTGTTGTCAAAGATCTCTCTACAGATCAGGCTTATGGTTATAGACTAACTTAGACCATAAGAACAGGTGTACTTCCAACTGATCTGACATTCTCTTCTTTCACAATTCCAAATCTTGCTCTATCGCTCGGTAATCAGAAGACGGGCAGCACGTCATTCATGTTGGAGGAACCAAGACCCATTTACTCCCTTTCCGAGCCTCTTCTATGAATCCATTTATCAACCCTATTCACTGGAACTTGAATACGGAACACTAGGTCATATGGAATATAATGTTTGCTTTAAAAAGGACCATTTAAGCTAAAAAAAACCTCCAAGTTATGGGAATGATTAAAAATATTTTTTGTTAGTTGCTTAAGTTCTCCCATATGTATCAATGTAACCTTTAAGGAAGGCAAAATCTATGTTCCTCGGAGTAAGTATGAGTACGAAAACTCTATGGCAATGAAGGGGAAAAAAATCATATATTTGACTTTAATGAGTGGCGGAATTCATGATGAAGTCTCTTAAGAAAATTCCACTAGCGCTGTTCCCCGGTTTGACTCTTTTTAAAGGAAATTTAAGCGCTTAATTTACTACCACCAACCTGGTGTTTTTTCCGGGAGAGCCATTGCATACAATGTACAATATTCACCGTTGCTTTGTGAAGCTTCTCACGTGCATGCATAATAAGTTCACCGAAAAAAGCTGTGCGGGGTTTCGGGTTTTTCAAGCACATGCAATTTCAAGCGGTGACCAATAAACGAGTTATAGGCACGTATAACGTGAGGTCGTACTATATCAACGTGAATGTGGAGTAGATACTAATGTTAAACATCCACTGCCTTTACAAGACAATGTTGCATACAGAATCACATAATGTTTCAAGTACGTTATATGAAAATAATGTTCGTTTGATTCTGGGTTGGTATCTTTTTGTTTAAAGTCCCGTTACTGATGCGTGGAAATATATTAAAACCCATAGGCTCAAGCAACTTTGCAAAAATGTTAATGAAACATACCATGTCAGCTTAGTTCTAGTCAAGGTTCTCTTAGAGTGTATAACTTGTTTTGAGATTGACATGCTAATAATGTATTCAATAGCTAGAAAATAAACTTGGAGGTACTATCATGAACAGTTATTCTGTGTCGTGGCCATACATAGAGAAGACTATTAATTAAAGTGCAATGTACTGTAAAAATGTTAATCTGATTTGATATATGTTATTTGCATGAACAGTTAGTAAGTGAATGGTTAACATAGGAGAAAAAAGCAAAAAATATATAGCACAGAATATTGTGACGTGGAGAACCTTAAATAAACCTATTATGGACGCCGCATCAGCTATTTTGACGCCATAGTTTGCATAGGTACGCTCTCCTTCATCATCCTCCAAAAACTCATTTGTTGCCCTCTAAGCATTCATCAGAATGAAGTGTCAATGATCAACGGTGACGTAGGTCATATTTATAATTGTTCCACCTCCGTTTCTGTTTTTGTTTTGTTTGTACCTCTTCCGTTTATTCTGGAGGAAATTCCTGTCCTGAGAAAACTTAACCTCATACTCTGACTATGCATTACTGAGTCTTTATCATATTGAGGGCAAGCTTCAGATACCCAGAACCATTGAAGAGAATTTTTTCTTGCCTTTTTGCCCGCATGTCTTGCAAAACATTTTCAAAACAGTGGTTCTTTTTTTTGCACTATTTCCCCTTACCACCATAGTTCAGAAAATTATTCTGTTTCCCAAGATAGTCTAACTCAAAAGATGCATGCTTAAGAATACGAATGTTTAAGAATTTATTTTATTCTGTGAGACTCAATACACTTTTTCGAACATCACATTTTTCTGAATAGTAGGCCCACTTACCCCCTAAATCACATATATTTCCCCCGGGGAGGGACATCCCTCTGGTTGAGTACCCCTGTATTAATAGGAGCGTGCGTCAATGAGGTCACAGTGGCATTGAGAAGGCGGCCGGTAACCCTTTACAATGCGGATAAAATGAATTTACTGCTGAAATTTGTTTAATCAGACACTACTAGACATGTCACTAGAAGTATTGGAGTAGAAGGGAAAATTCGTTAGAGAACCCTAGGCATGATCTCGTCAAGGGCGTTCGATTCGGAGCAATGTTATGTTTTTGCCCTCTTCACTGACGTTAAGTGCCATATATTATTTTTATAACTACCCATGTAGGTGGTTCCTTGTTTTAATTTTTAAGTTTTACTTAAGTAGATCTAGTGCTAACGATTTATATTGAAAAATGAATTCTCACCTTAAACGATATTTCTGGGCTTTGAATCACTATTATTGAAATAGTTGAATCCTATAGCTAGTAATGCTTGGAGCTAATACGGCGGGTACACGTTTGTTAAAGTATGAAATATGTGCTGGAATTTCTGTGATTTAATTCGATAAGCATGGAGCAGCTTCTCTACCTAAGAAGTCCCCGTTCTACAAATTCATATTTATAAATATTCAGTGCCTAATATTTTACTTATGTGGTATGAATATCATCCAATGCCTTTTAAAGCACGATTAGTGTTCTTTAACATAATACGCCTTTTAACCTTCAATTATTTGTACTTTCTAGTTATAGTGATGTTAATTTCTCGCTGCACGACCTTAGCGTTGAGGTTTTTAGTAAGCTTTATTTTAATAATAACTCCCATTTTGTTTGATATCATCATTAAGCATTATAGCATTTAGCGTAAACTAAGATCAAACACGTTCAGATGAGAACAATAACTTCCTATTTTTATGAACTTAAAAATATTTCACTATGAGTAACTGCTGTTATTCAATCTTATTTTGCTTTTAAATAGTTGAAAGTATTTTGCAATCAAAATATTTGAATTGATGCGACTCAATAACTTTAAATATTTTATTTGGATATATCTAAGTTATATTCAAGAGGGATACCAGAAACTCTGCATATAATCTCTCTAAAAATTGCCAAGCGTTATTCATCGAACTGTTTTGTTTGTTTTCTTAGCATGAGTGGATTTACTGCCTTATTATTTTTTACACATAATGCTTGAATATGCCTATCTCTCAGTATATTTCTGCTATTACTTTGTGCCTTTTGGTTGCCGTGCCTTTTTTGTAGTGCTGCGTAAAATACTTGGCCTCATGGCAAGTTATTGAATATTATATATAAATTAAAAAAGTACAAAGAATCATATCCAATCAAGAACAATAACACAGATTAGATTGTTTGTAGGGGGCCCTTCGACAGGAGCCCTGGCACTTAGACCTTCTTAGTGAATTGTGCCAACCCCATACCCCTTGTCCCCTGTCTGCCACATGCAGACAGGAGACAAGAGCGCCACGGTGAAGGTATGTATGGTCACCCATTCAACCCCCGTCCGGGCCCAACATTGCTTAACTTTCGGTGATTTTACGGGAACCAGTATGTCAATGTGGCTGGGCTCTTGCCCACAATAACACAGAAGTATTTAAGGAAAATGAGAATTAGGTAATATGGAATAATCAATTACTACTACATAATATAATATTATAAAAATTAAATAAAAAGATAAAAGGAGAAGAAAAAAATGGGTGTGTCGAGTCGTGGACGCACGTTATTTAAAACGATCGCTGTAGTCCCCGTTCGTTTTATGAGTGATAAATCCAAGCATTCGCTCTCCTCTCACGTTGTGAACAATGACAATTGACAGAAAAAATATGTACACAAATTAATAAATAACAGTGACAAAATGTGTAACTAAAATTCTTAAGTAAACGTTTTTCTAATTCATAAAACAATCTTTTAAACGATAAATATAATAATATTCTACCTAATGTATATTGTTGTTTAGTTTAGTGCAAAGTTTTAACTCCAATTTTTGCTCATCAAGATTCACTCCAATATCGTTTTTTCAATTTATATTTCATTAATTTGTTTATTGCAACCATAGAAATAAAAACTAAATGTTTGATTAATTTATAAAAGGCTGTATCAGGCCATAATCTACGGAGCTAAAGAAATAATATCCCTCAAAATAGGCTATGAAACAAGTAACCTTAATTAACCTCGTAAAATCGTTCTGATATCTGTTCCTCAAACCAATTGGTCTTAGATACCTATACGTAATCATAGATTATGAACAAATCTGGCAATGAGTATTCGAGGCCAATAATGGTCGTTGCGATAGTTCTAATTATGGAAGAGAGAGAATGAATGCTAAAATTATACGCTCTAACTAATATATAATAAAGATATAATTTTATGGCGTATTTCAGTCCAAGGCTTGCCGTTGTAGGTGTATTTTTCATGTTTTAATGAGCGAAAGAGAATTGATATGCACGGAAATTTTTACTTTCTCTCATTTAATCCCATTGAAACCACTTTGACATAAGTTTTTAACTTTTCGTCAATCATCAGGTAACTAAGAACTTTTCCTGAAAATTTCAGCCATCCAATTTCTGCTCGGTGACATTCATTGAAAAAGAGTTAATAACTTTTGAGATACGTCGAACGTCTATTAGAAATGTCCATGCATTTGTATCAAAGAGGTATGACGTTTTCTGACGTTTTTCCGTGTCGTGTCACGAGTCTTTCTTGAAATAGTTTTACTCCTCATCAATGGAACGTGGTACGTATTTATAACGAGCGCTATATTGGATCTAAAAAGCATAATGACAGTAAATGCACACTTAAAAAATTAAATACTCAGATATTGTTTATTTTCTTGCTGCAAAAATTTCAATATTGCCAAAAATGAAGTTTCTGTTTCTCGCAAATAATACACAAACACATACTTAACCAGAACGCAAAAATTTGTCATTTTACTTATATCGATTGCGATTGGACCGGTTGAGGAGAGCTTTTCCCGCCGGTACAGTTATAAGAAGCGCGCCTGAGTCGCGGAGATTTAATGGCACTTATGCAATCTCCATTATGGCTTTGGCGTCACAAAATGAAACGTTTTTTTCGATTCTCTGGCCACTTGTTTCGTCATGTGTTCTGAGTGTAGGTTGCGCAATAATTTGTTGCAAAAATGCATGAAGTTGCCCTCTATAACGTGCTGAATTGTGACCTGTCTTCGAATAAACCACCATCCAATTTTCGTAGACATCCACTTCCTCAGACGCCAACCAATCCTCAATTTGAACCGGTAAACTAAGTCACACTTGAGCGCACAATCTAGGGATTTCGTGTCACATGTTGGAATGAAAAAGTCACATCGCTCCAGCGAGATTTCGCTCTGAGTACTGTACGTCTTTTCAGGTTTTCCCTGCTACGCCATGTCCCCCAACCCATGATAGCCATTCCATTCCTTTCACACGGCCACACGAATTCTTAGGGCAGGGGAAGGGGAAGCGTTAAATTTCAACGGCGGCGCTAGAAACCGTTTCCCCGAGAGAATTTTCTTCTGCTCGGTCAAAAAGAAGACGAGGATAAAAATAAGAATCGAGCAGGAAGTGGGCTGTAGTCACCACGGGATCCTCGCGAAGCCCGCATGCAATTGACGGCGATAGGGTAGCTAAGGTTCGCAGGAGACCAGCTACGGCTTCTATCCCTCGAGAATTTTCTTGTGTGTCCCTTCTCACTCTTTGACAAGACACTTCTCTAGGGGGGAAAGATAAAATCTTTATAAAAAATAGTCCCGCGCCTCATAATCCCTTTGCGTCATGGGTATACAGCGCTTCTTTTCTTTTCAAACCATCCCCCTGAGGAGGCGAAAGTGCCCGCTGGGAATATGTTCCTTGCATTTTTAAGTCAGGTTAAAGGTTATCGAAGAAGGAAACCCATAGTGAATAGGTTCTTCAGTAGTTATTTCCCAAGTTGACTAGCTGACTATATATATACACTGTGCTTCAACTCAATCTCCTAAATCAACCTTAACCCCAAAATCACCCGACGGTTTACGTCGACTTGTTTCTAAGTTGTTGTTAGAAGACGGTTATTAATCTTGAACATTTCCGACTCACCTTTGGAAATCATATACATAACTATAGATTTTTAAATCTCTAAATAATTTCATATGAATTAACAGAATGAAACGCTGTAAAATATACTAATTACGCATTATTTAGTGATCATCATTCCCAGCAATGTTCTATATTCACTGTAATTGTGAGGTTCTTACCAACGGATCAAATGCATTCATTATTTGAAATCTTACTAACCTACGGTGTTATGCGTCATGATAATATGTTGTCTTTGATGAAACCTATAGCGGGAAAAGTAAACACATCAGGAGAAGGTCTTGATCTTGAGGTGAGTTTTTTTCCAAGATATTTCTGTGTAAATAACCCTTCTCATAGATAGGTACATACAATCCTCATAGAATGTGTTCATTTGGTCGTATCTCTTTCTTTGTTATCTCGCAGTATCCATTGCCATTTCAAAGGATCTCCCAAATAATTTCAAAGGGTCTCATTGGATCACGATTCCTGATCTCGATTAATAATGGGCTCATCAAATCAAGGCGTGGTGCGAACATTTATTTCGCGCCCCTTTCTTCTCTCTCATATGCCCATCATCAGTCTCGCTTCTCCTATGCGTTCTCTCGGGGCGTTTTAGAGAATTTCAGAGAACCTCACGCCCCTTATGCGCCGCGGCTACCTTTGTTGGTGAGGTTCATTTCATCCTCTTGTGCGCTCATCCAGCCTCCTCATTCTTACATCCCTTGCCGTAAGTTATTCCCAGACAAAAGGGAGAAATGAATGATTCCTAACGCCCTCCATCCATATCCTTCCTACAATCCATCACTGATTAAATCGATCTTCCCTCCCTCCTCTTACTCTCTACCCTATAACCCCACCCCAATAGCAAGCTCCAATCGCCCTAATCTGTGCGCAAATCCATCTTCCGGGATTATCTTCCATCCATTACTTCTCCCCCAACCCCGCCAAACAACTCTATACAGAGTGTATCTCGCAAAATGCCCACAAAACTCTCTTCCATTAGAGTATTAGTATCTCGCGAAGTATTCAGAGTTTTGCGGTTCAATGGGTTTTTCGATAAATAGTTCTCCTCTTTTCCTTGTATTCACTTCTTTTTCTTGACCCCATGTCTCTTACATGCACTTTCTTTCTCTCACTTTCGCCCTGCTTTTCTGTGCTTATCTTATAGTGGAAAAAACCTTTTTCCAATTTTTTTGTGTTCCACAGATTTCCAAATTCAGTGATATAATCCTACTACGTATCTTTGTATTTTTTTTGCAGCAAAGTATGTCCGTCATTCCTGTTCTCCTTACAAGTCCTTTTGGTCTGAATTGTCTTCCTTGTTCACATATTATCTTCAGTATGACTTTGTTTCTTAAGCCCGCTTATTTCTCTTAAAAATATGTCCTCGTTTTCCTGAAGTATTGTTTCTTATTTATTTTTATTTCTATCTTTCTTTTGCACTAAATATAGGGAGGAGGAAATGAAATCATTGAGGTAGAATTGAAGGTGGGAGAGAAAGTGGTTGGAAAGCGTATATCGGGGCAAGTTGTTATTTTAGAAGGATGATGCGGTGTGGTAAAACTCAAGAAGGGTAGTGCTGGAAGGCTGGAGGACGGGAAAGAACCGAGGTTTGGACTGGTTTGAGAGAGAGTACCTAATGAAATACAAGGCCTATGTAAATATTTACGGCAGGTTTGGACTTGATTAGATGGTTGGTGGTTTTGGAATTCCGGAAAGGAATTGTCCCATAGCCTCGCAAATTTGATATAACATCTTCGATGATGATGAGGAATCAGTGGATATACTATGAGCTCATTTCACTCTCCAATGAATAAATTATGCCGACCTTATTACCGATTAGTATTAACAGGAAAGCTCCTGTAGGGATTATTGCAATGCATTCTTAGGACATGAGTAATTGGAATATGTGACCCTTTGAAAGTGGTATATAACATCATCATTGGAATAATTATTAATTGTTTAACCTTTTCCTGGGCTAGTAACTTCCATATCTCTGAGCGACCCAACTCACAACCAACTCCTGTAGTCATTTGAAAAGGACGGGGTCTGCGTATGAAAATCAGACTGGAGGGATTCTTTGACGCATTGCTCTCATTGTAATCGAAATTCCTCGAGGAATTCCGCCACTGCGTACGCTAATGAATGGTCTGGCAGCTTTACATCCCCCTCTTCCACTCGCTAAATCGGCCGTGGCCGTGTGTTCGTCTAAAGGGAGTTTTGTTTTCACCATTTCGTTGGTGAAGAGAGGAGGGAGATAGGAACAGGGAATAGGAGTATCCCTCTTTGCAGTCGTGCGACCTAATCTTCTTCTCCATGTCTTTGGTTTCTCTAGTCTTTCTCGCTATTATCTCTGTTCCTCACTACTACACTAACTGCAATATTTGTAATCAATTAATGATTTTGGTGATAGATTAAATATTGCCTTAAATTTATCTCAACATCTTTGACCAGAGCCTTAATATTCGTAATTGAGGTTTTTTTAATTTAACAAATACGGATTTCTGTTCATTCGTTCTATTTTAGTTGAGAAAATCGCTGTTATTTGTGTGACTAGCACTCCAATATATATCTGTGTTTTAAGGTAAAGATATATTTAAATAAATCCAATATCAATTATGTTTGTCGACTCGGGTGTGAATATCTCTAGATTCGTTTTATTTCTATGCTTGGTTTACAGAGTTTAAGATCACCAGTTTCGAAATTTTAAACCAGTGTTGATGAAAACAAATCATGACGTGTGTGACAATAGCACTAGCCAAACATATTATCTTTTAAGGCAATCGCCATTTTGCACACTCTTAAACTCTACTTAAATACATACTTATCTCATAATGATAAGGTTTACGTTTGTAAGATGATAATTATTGTTTTATTTCATCCATTAACTATTAAAGGCAGAACATTTGTAATAGTTGGTATGTATGAAGGCAGAATACGCCATCGATAAGGCAGCACAGTTGAGCACCATAACCCGGTTGAAAACCCGAGAGCTCTTCATGCTATGCATTTGCCGGGAAAGACTCAAATCCTATAATAGTTTATATGTTTTTTAAATTGATCCTTTGGACTCTTAGCTTATCGCCAAATTATTTTTTCATTTTAGCTTGATCTAGGTAAAAAAATGTAGTTGGTTGAGTCACACATGAGTCTCTTTTCGGTGGAGAAATCATTACCATTCCTTATTCTTTTTTGCTGCAATGTTAGGGAGTTTGTACTTGCCCCCTAAGCCACCAACCAGCTAAAGTGGAGGAAAATGTGTCCATATTAATCCCTCAAATTTAACATAAAAACGGAATGATTTATGGACTGCGAGGAAAATATATTTACTCAGACTTGACTCCCACAAAAGCCAACATATATTACTTCTCTATCCGTTAAAGGTAATACGTCTGACTATGAATTCCCCAGACGATGGTACCTCATACTTCTGTACTTCCAGTTTGACAATGAGACGTGATGGTGAAATCCAAGGTCATTGATTTAAATTATAATATGTGATTGAGAAAATTCCAAGATACCGTACCTTGAATTCATGAGCTATCATGGCAAAAAGACATGGCTTATATTGGCATTGTTCCCTTTTACGTTATTCATCGGTCTGATAAACATTGTGAGTAGTACTGGGGGAAATGAATCATTTCATCTTGTATGCTTTAGTTTCTTAATCAAAAGCTGATATCAGAGCGTAATTACATTTCTGTTATGGACATTTTATTTCGTCAATGTAATTTTTCTGTAAATTTCATGTTGTCGACAATATTTCAAAGTCACTACTAACAATAAGTCTTAGGTTTTAGTCTCACTTCTCATGTAGTCGGAGTGCTGCAAAGAGTGGTCTGCCTGATTTGTAGCCAAAATAAACCGATTACACAGACGGTTCTCTTCTAGTATGGGTGCTCTTAAAAGGTTATAAAAATAATTACTGCCATGAAGTGCTATAATTAAAACAACGGAAAAATTTCGTCATTAGGAGCTGCATATATGGCATTTTAAGAAGTCATTAATTTAAGGCCATTTATCAGTTTATTTTATTTTGTAACTTCTTTTGTACTTCTATGAATCGTGACTACGGATGCTTTCTATGGTGAATGTTATAAATCGATATTTCAAGATAATCGTTAATGATAATCAGTTTGAGCAGCAGGTAGATAGATGGTAAGTGATGTTAAAAAGTAAAATAGTTCTTAATCCGTAGAGCATAATTTGTTTACTCTTCTCTGAACATTTCCTGAGTTGATATATGGACAATTACACATTGGGCAATTGAAGGCATAATTTATAGCCTCCAATCTGTCCTCTCTATTGTATTGACCATTTTCATCGAGGTGTTTTATAAATCAAAACATTAACTATAAATGAGAAAACTAATACACATTTATAGCATATGAGTTCATAATTTTGACTCGATGTACATTATTAAAAGATACCTACGTAGATTAGAGATCGGTATCTAGCGTCGTTCGAAGCAAGCTATGGCGAAAAAAAAACATTTTCTTCGTGCTCCCATCTAAAGGCAGTATATTTTGTGTTGTTTTCTAAAATTTGGAACGTTAGTAAATATCTCTGGCGTCATTTTGTTTGGAACATTCCTAAAATGGAATATATTTCTAACAGAATTGTAACTTTTACCGGAGTCACCTGCATAGAACAATTAAAAAAATGAGATTCCTGTCCATTTTAGTGATTTGTAACTGGGAGTTCAAATATAAAGAAAGTTAATCTTTATGTAGGATAAACTAGGCCAATCTTCCAAAAGTTATTTGACATTAGCTAAACATGCCTGAGATCTACTATTCATTGATAGAAGAAATGTAATTGAGTCAGAATTTTTTGCATGAAACATGAAACAGGGTAAATCACGGGCTTTATTTTCATAAAACAAATGCGTGAATCTCTTCGTCATTTAAATGGGATGAATTTCGTTAATGCAGGTCTAATTTTCGTTGCTTTCATGCGCATGATATGGATTTGCGCAAATATTTCATCGCGTTATTTTTTATAAATTATGTCTCTTGTATGAGATTCCATTCCTAAGATAATTACTCAATAATTTACTCACATCCTTTTCACTCTTCTCCCTTTAATCTACTTAAGCCAATGTTGTAACAATTGGAATAACGCAGAAATTTGTCAGAGGAAATGGAAGAGGGGTATCATATTTAAACTAAGACCTTAAGTCAATCAAGCTTAAAGTCTGATTCCAAACTAATGAGCAATATTATTTTCGTTTATTCATTCATTATGCTTAAGAACAGTCACAGTAACAGCGGCCAGTTGCAGAGGCAGTGTGGCCCCTTCTCCGCAGATTTTGAGGAAGGCTGGTTTCCTTTATCCTTCACACGTTGACTACGGGGTAATGAAATCCATTCCCTCTACGTAGGACCAGTTATTTAAAAGATTTTTTTACCATAGTAACAATACTGAACTTAAACAGGTCCAGCATACTTATTTTTAAACCTATTTTATTGAAATTTAAAAAATGTACTCTTCAGGTTGTCTAGTATTTCTGTTTTCTATGATAATGGGTGAAACACATGCCTTTAAACAGAGGAACCTTGCAAAATCTACAGATGAACCTAGTTTCTTTCATCGGTTTCCTTGCAGAGCAAACGCGGCACATCCGAGATGGATATTTTTTCTTCCCGTACCCTACTAAATTCTTAAGAGTGTGCGTTGGAATTCCCCACGATAGTCTTTCCGAGTGGTCCCGGCGAGGCACTCGATGTCGTCGAGGCCGTCCTCTCTCGTGTCGTCGCCCTCGGTGTCGTCATCACTGGAAGACGCACTCCTCTGCTCCTCCCCAGCTAGTTCCAAAACAATTTATTTGGCTCACACGACTAGATCCATTCAAAGGCTTGTACACTATAGACTAATTAAATAAAGCACCGTTTATCAACGATTACAACACTCTTTTCGACCACTTCTAGGTTTGTCTCAGTACTGAGAAGTACGCTTGGTACATACCAGTTCTATACACTCCTCCCATGTACTTATTGTTCTCCAAAATTATCTCAGGCTTTTTCTGTTTCTCACCTGTCCACCAATTTCGTTTTCCTTCACCCATAATAGCATCATGGAAATTGGAAATCATCCTGATTTCCTGTCTTTCCACGCTACCAACAGAACCACCTTTCCTCAGAATGTCTAATCACCTTTCTTCATTATTTTTATTTCATTCCTTAATTCTATTGGCACTAATGGTTCCACAAACACGAGTTTTTCTTGTGAGTAGCTTTTATTTGCACTCTGTTATAAAAATTATCCTGTAACACATGAAGCCATTGGTCTTAATACAGTTCCAGTGGGGTAAAAATAGTTTCCTTTAACTTTTTACCCTCAGCTGCGTATACTGTGTATGTCTAAGTTGCATGCATATCCTTTTTCTCTTTCACACACCATTTGCACCAATAATTAATTCATACTTCACCAGTTTAACGGGATTACATGTTTTTAACTTCAGTCTTCTCCTCCAAGTTATTACTCTATGGCCAAGAGAGAGCTCACGCCTGAGCAATTAAACTGTGAATGAAAAAGTAATTCTTTGTTTTTCCTCATAAATTGACCATGGATTTGACTTTACGTAAAATTGAAATCGTGGTCGCACTACATTAAAATTTATGTGGAAAAACAAAACATTACTTTTTTATTCACAATGATCAGTAAATTCCACAAAGTCACCCCGGAAACCACCAACTACAATTAAACTGTTTAGAATTTTTTTATAAATTACAAAACGATTGGTCTTATTTTATGCAATCTATCTGTTGAGTCAGCAACTGATGCATTATCACTGAAATGCCAAAAAATTTAAAATTTGATCTAATCTGTTCATTATAAAAAAATAATATTGAGAAATATAAAGTGAAAAAAGTATGGTATGTTATTTTATTTTCTTTTGATTTTGAATAACACTTCATACGAGGAAGGCCATTCTACCCATCTGTCTTCAAAACCGCAATTTACTTGTTACCGGTTGCCTCTTCTTATGGCCCCCTTGTTAATTTGCATTTGCAACAACGAAATAATACTTTTTACTTTCACGTTTTAATTATAAAAATCAGGGTTATATCTTCAGGTAACACCTATAGAAACCGGTCTTTTTTGTAGTAAAACTTTGGAATGGCAAAATAATCATTAGGTTATTATAGAGATAAGCAAAAATGAAGACAACTTCGACAGGAAAGATTCCCTCGATAATGCATGGAAACGCGTTTTGCTCGGGGAAATCAAATATCAACAGCCAAGCACGAGTAACCTGGCTTTACGGATTACATATATAAGGCGGCCAAAAGAATGCATCCTCACTTCACTGACCTGAAGAAGCAGACTGCAACGCCGGCGAAACTGTCTTCCGAATAAGATGGACCTACGCAGGGTAAAACCCGGAAGACGTGTATCTTCACATCCATCAACCCGTGGAAGCCTACACAAGGATTACACTACTGAAATTTGCGTGTTGAGGCAATATGAGGAATTCACTCACTAAACTATAACTTCATTTACATGCGTGGGAATACCAATGAATTTTTAAGCATAATACGCTAACAGTGTATTCATTGCAATAAGAAATTTGTTTCTTGCTGTCCTTGAAATATTAATTTTTCAAGCCACTAAATGTAATTTTATATAATATAGATTGAATCGCAATGCTAATTTGTGGTATTTTATCACAATCGACACGTATGCTGTATTTTTTTATTCCCCGTCAATACATTTTTATAGGGTCACGCAGTTGTATACTATTTTTAGTTCAAATAATTTGCACATAATTTGTATGTTTAACATTTCAAATTCATGCCTAATTAACCTTTAAAGCGACCACTACATTTAATTGGATGCATACTTTTTTTCTTGTTTGTCGACCTCAATTCCAGTTTTCCCAATATCCCAGAAACGCCAAAACTAAGATTCTAAGTATATTCAATAAACAAACGCGTTTTTTAAACTTTGGTGCACAGTAATGAGGTCTGCTCTGTGGTTAAACGAGTTGTGAAGCAACAAATAATATAGACATGTTATCAACATTAATTTCCCTGGGAAATTGATACATTTTAACGGAAAACTTCGTGCTCCTTCGTCAATTTTATAGGGTCATAATCAACTATTTGTCCTTTATAAGCCACTGCCGAAACTTTGGACTGAGAGAGAGGAAATAATTGCCTCGTGGATTAGCAACGGTTTAACAAAAGATGTATTTTGCAAATATACACATAATGATCTAAATTACGATAAACGAGGAAGAAATGGAATGATATAAAAATAACTAAAGCATAATGCGAATTTTTGAGACTATTCTTCGGGATGGACGCCAATGAGTCTTCGTTTAATGGTATATATTTCAATATATTAATTCACCTCTCTTTCCTTCTATAAATACTTTATATTTTAGCATTACCGTGTAATATGGTTTTATATAACTGAATGACATCATGTATGGTTGAAAATTAAAACTGTAGTGACAGTTTTTTTATTTAAAAAATACTCATACCATTTCAGCGATTGGACTGTAAAATATTTTCTCAGATCATGAATTAAGTGGTAAACATTCATTAAAAAAATTGCTCAGGAGCTTTCATCTCAATTTAGAGTTTGTATTTTTTTTTATTTGAAAATATACGTACATTTTATTCTGAAGTTTTTTCCAATATAGTATAAGAAATTAAACAAAATTTTATCTAAATTGAACTAATTAGAGGATCAGTGTTTTTACAGGCGTTTAATATCTACCACTTCTGCATCTCTCTAAAATTCTTTTCATTTGTTTTCGGTGAATTTATAAGGTATTTCATTTCTCTATATCTGCCTAGGTGCCCACTCTTAGTTTTTAATGCATTCATTATGTCTTGCCAAATACTACAACTCGATTTCTGCTGTGGCTTTAATTATTACAACCCTCTTTTTCAATCTGATTCCGCTTCGAGGATTCTTCTCCACATGGTTCTTGAAGGCAGCATGGAGTAGCCTCTAAATTCACGTTTTTTCGGGTTTGAAAAAGTGTCGTTTAATAGGGCTTTAAATCCGTTATCTCTTAAATGAAAATAATTATTTACGGCGAGAAACCGTCCATTTCATGGAAGTGAGTGCTTACGCAACCACCCAGTAATGATATGCAACTTCACCAAATCGTAATCGAATATTATAAATAGAGGCTCTTAGGAAAGGCTCCAATCATAGAAGTTGAGCTCACATTAGTCATCATTGAGCAAATCAGTTTTGTGTCTAAGCATGCATTAACAGCATAAAATAAAATATTAAAGTCTGAAAGTAAGTAGAAAAATTAAAACGTATATAATAATGCTAATTTAATTCGTATAGCATGCATAGAATGCTTTTACTAATTCAATAAGATTGACTAAATTGCTGTAATTTCTCTGATTCACCATCGGTAGGTTCAGTAAAATACTATTATGGCATAATCGTGCTATTTCACATAACCGATGGGTTTTATTTCGACCACACCTTAATGCTAGGTAATAAGTTCTTCAAAATTCATCAGGGAATGCAGAATTACTGTTCGCTATTTGCATAAATTCAGAATTACTGTGACATATACTGTGAAGTATTACTTGGTTGCCTTCGTGCAAGACATTTAAACACCAAACAATCATAGATTGTCGCGTTTCTGTATTTCCCGAATGCGTCAGTATTTCTTGTACGTCAGTATTTTTTGTACGTCAGTATTTTTTGTACGTCAGTATTTTTTGTAGTAGTCTTAGTTATGCATTGCATCAAATGGGAACATGGATTTCATAGTTACAATTTCGATGATTTAAAAATGAGGGAATAAACTTTTTTTATTTTATGTTCGTGTTGAATGTAAAACAATCGTATTTAAAATGTTTTTTTTTACTGGAGAATATAGGGACCTCCATAAGGAAAGAACCTTCTCTCTGTGATTATTGTATTTTATGTCTCGTTGGCTGTTGAATGCATCCGGATGGAATGCAAATAGATTGCGTTCAACTTGGGATGAGAGAAACCTGGATCACGTTCTGTTTGATCACCCTGACTCAGCAAGCAGTATTGTAGTTTTTTTGTAATTGGCCACTTTAATAAAATGGAATTTAAGGTCATAAAAGAAAACACACAGACATCTTGTTTCTAACACTGAATTAACTTCAATTCAATACCCTCTGCATAATCCATTTCTATAGTGGAATTAACAGGTTCAGTTTATCATGTCTACAATTTACACAATAATGCGCTTTTATTCTAGTATTAGTTGTTGTTTTATCTGTTATATTGAACATTCAGACTGGTAACTATACCCCACAGGCACTAAAAGTCGGTGTTCAAATGGGTGTTTCCAAGAATGATTATTAATACACCAAAATTTAATCTACTTTTACTATTTAATGCGCATTAGTCTCAATCACATTACTGAGAAAGTGGTTCTCATTTGACGTTAAAGTGTAGGGATAGTAATTATCCTCAGCTCTCCACATTTGCCGGAGTTGTAATAGAGGCATATCCTGAAATTGTCGCGTAGATATAAAATATCCTAATATTGGCGCAATGAAGGGGGATATGTTTCAATTTAACTGATAAATGCTTGTCTTCTACCATAAAATGGGCAAATATGCTGTCCTGTTTCGCATTGTGAGGAGGTGATAAGTTTTTTTTTCTTTTCGTCGTCAGAAATCTAAATTTATTCACCACATCCTTCATGCTTGTATTAAAACCATCAAAATATATTTTTTAATGGTTTTTGCATGTTCCAGAACCATTTGTTTCCTTTAAATTTCTCCCATTCCTTTTACGGCTCTCCTACTCATAAGAGCAATTCTCTCTGCAATCGTGGACTCATCCATTACAACCGGGATCTAATTTACAGCCTCCTTTCGGAAAACAATTCCCACTCGCTCATTTTCCAGTCCTTTATGTTGTGAATGTAGATTTCCACTTCTTTGCATTCTACTGCACGGCAACCATAAGAGTAGACGAGAGCCACGAACAGGGCGAATCCCAAATATAGGAAGAATATGGAAGATAAGGATAATCGATTCCCGCTCAGTGCCTAAAATTTTAAGTATAAGAGGGTATGATCGAAGACTTTTGCGGTGCGTAAGATGAAATGGCTTCATTTTCAGGAGAACCGCGTTGTTTTTGTTGCTGCAAAAACAGATTTTCAGCGTTACACCTGGCGTCTTAAGGTTGATGTGCCGATGTCTTGGACGTGTTCGTCCTTATGTACTGTCTCGTGGTCGTTGCCGCCCCCTGATTGGTCGGCTGCAGCATTTTGTTTGGTCCTTTCATGGGCATGAAATAATCATGACTAAGATCGAAGGAGCGGTTATGTGAATGAGAATATGCCTTCTTAACGGCTCAATATGGTCGTCACCATCTAGCATCTTGATGGAATTATCATCTTCCCACCATAGCATTTCCATTTTTCCTTACCTACTCTCCCACGCATTGACTCTTCATCAGTGATGAGTCATGCCGGAAATGTTTTTATGGCTGTTTGTAGACTCGGTGACTTTCGGGAATAGTAAAATTATGAAGGGTAGTTATGTGATCTATGTAAATCATCGCTCCTCCTCCAAGATTATTCTTATTTATGACTTCTTTTTCAAAGGTTAATCCGTAATTTTAAACTGACGAACCTATCAATGTGATTAATATTTAATAGTAAGTTCGTCATTTCTTTCCATCTATACCGAGATGCCTCATTTGGCAATTCTTCTTAAACATTTTCCTGTCCATAATTGTTTTCAGGTGTCTGTCATTTCTCAGAGCATGTACAATAAGCTTGTTTCTATTTTTAAGAGTTCCTTCTAAGGATACTTCCCCCTGCTCTTTATGTGGGTTCTGTTTTTTTTCATTTCTTTTATTCCATTCTCATCATTTATCCGTGGAATCAACTCCACAGCCACTAATTTTCCCTATTCGTCTACTGTTATTGTACAAGTACTGGAATTTCATCGTAAGTTGGAATCATAAACGCAGTTGATGGCGTAATTTCAAATTTATCTTCACCTCAACGAGATAAATATCGTTGAGTTACAACCTCGACGATGAGCAGAAGGCAAGTGGGTATCAGGTCTCCGCCTTGAGCCTTGACCCCGAATTTCGGCAAATAGCATGTCCTTTCTACTCGAGGGGCTGACTCTGTCAATCAACTATCTTCCAGCCTGAGGTTGATCGGCTCTGAGATGCCCAATTGCGAAGTGTGCCCTCTCTGATTGGTTACCAACTTCCTCTCATCACCAGCTGGGGTCGTCGATTTCGGCTAATCTTTCCATTCATATCGAAATATAGCCCGTCCCCTGAGAGATTGCTAATCACCACAATCGAAACCACAATCTAAAAGAATAGTGAGACCCATCATGAGTAATCGGGAAACAGCTACCACTGACAAAGTTACTGAAGAAGTAACCATTTTAAAAAGAATGACGACAAACATGGATTTATCAATTGACAAGCATACTAATGTAGATAGTGCTGAAAATGACAAAGTCACCAGAGATAATGGGTCGACAAAAGACTGCGAAGAAATTGACGATCGTAGTGATATAGACGACGGAAACTCAATAATAAGTGACACGGAACTAATGAAAAGAGTAGAGGACAATCTACTCTTTGAAACAGTGGAGCAGACAAGGAAAAAAAGACGACGGGCGAGCACAGAGGAATCAGCTACTCCCATCGTACTAAAAAATAGATATCAGACACTTATGAATGTTGATAACAATGACAATGCAGGTGCACCAAATAGTGGCTACACAGATGTTAAGAAAGGTCCACCAAGAAAGAAGTGGCCTCCATCAATAGTCGTCCAAAAAATATTAAATGTAACGGAATTCATTTTGAAAGTAAGAAGTCTAGTCACGGACAAGACTTTTACAATTAAAAAAATAAAGGAAGGATCGAGAGTTCAGTTAAAGACACAAGCTGACTATAATATTGTAAATGAATTTCTTAAGAAACAGGGCGCGCAGGCTTATAGCTGGGCCCCTAAAGGACAAAATGTTGTAAGATATCTAATTCATGGCTTAGACAGAGACATTGACACAGAGTTCATCAAGGAAGAGCTGATACACGAGAAAATTCCATGTGTTCATGTTAAAGTACTCTCAGCAAATAGCCCAAGCACATACGTGATCACTATTCAAAGAGGTGACAGTTTTAATGCACGCATGCTGGAGAAGGTAAAGTACATATGTAGCCATCCAGTGAGACTATCACCGTTCGTATACAAAACACCGCAGCGGTGCTATAGATGCAACGGTTTTAGGCATGGTTCCCGATACTGCACAGTTACTCCTAGATGCTATAATTGCGCAGGGGATCACGAGGGAAAGGACTGCCCAGGCACCAGTGCAATCAAAGGTTGCAACTGTGGAAAGAGCCACCAAGCTTATTCACACGAATGCGAAGTGTATATCATGGAGTTAGAATCCATGAAACAAATAAAAGGAAAGCCAAACAAAAACGAAGGAGTATATGACACTAAAATCACTTCGAAAATACAAAAGGCTGATAATGACAATGATCACATTAGTAATCATCTCATTAATAATAAATCAGTAAATGTGGATAAGACAAAAAACATACCCAGTGAAAACCCGTGGCGGAGGAGACAATTGGAATACGAGAGGAAGACGGGAGCGCCCTCGGTGACTACGAGAGAAACCAAAAAGACAGCACCGACTGCGGTGACACCTCAAAACGACATGACCGTGCCGATACGAGATATCGTCGCGGCAACGGAGGAAACATATAATAATAATAATGACTGTAATCCTAACATTGGTAACGACATAAAAGCTATGCTTAGAGAAATGCTTGACATGAATAAGATGATTATGCAACAAATGACCATGATGAACACCATGATGTCAAAAATGGGAGACATACTAAGTAAACTCGCCCATGAGTAATACATCAATAAGAAAATCGTTTGGCATCGCCCTCTGGAACGCCAATGGTGGCGTTCGTGATAAAACAGAGGAGCTTATACATTTTTTAAGGACAAATAAAATAATTATATGTCTGGTATCGGAGACGCATCTCGCGCCCGATAAAATATGGGAGGTGCCAGGCTACGAAGTACACCGAAAGGACAAAGTAGGTGGAAGGAGAGCTGCTGGCGGTGTCGCAATTCTAATTGACAAAAGTGTAAAGTCTTATCCACTGCAACACACCAATATGACGGAGCTGGAAGCAATAGGAGTGGCTGTAGAAACCCTCTTCGGAAAATTGAAAGTCTTCTCATGCTATCTTTCACCTCGAAGGAAAATGATTGCCTCTGATTTTGACGTGCTGATATCCGATAACGAACCAACCATAATTGGTGGGGATTTCAACTCAAAACATTTGACCTGGAATTGTCCGGTAGAAAATAAAAATGGAAAGTTATTATACGAGTGGGTGCAAAATAACTACGTAAATGTCCTTGCGCCAACGGAGCCGACAAGGGTCTTTGGTAGAAGTGTAATTGACTTCACACTCACAAAGAACCTAAATAAGCCGGCTTCTGTGAGGGTATCGAATGACCTCACCAGCGACCACTACCCCGTCATTATTCAAATAGGACGTGTGCCCGTCAAAACACCGCCATTAGGACCCAGATTCTGCTACGGTATTGCGGACTGGGATAAATTTGACGACATTCTGACAACAGGACTGATGTTGGTTGACTGTGAGCCTAAACTCCCAGAGGACCTGGATAAAATGGCGGAAGACCTTGCCAAGACAATTAAAAAGGGCATGTTGGGTAGCATTCCAAAACGAAAAGGACGACCAGCAGAATTTATACCGCTGACAAAGGAGGTGAAAGATAAGATTAAACTAAGAAATTATGTAAGACGAAAATATAAAACTCTGGGAACACTGGACCTCAAGAACGAACTAAGACAATTAAATAAGGATATTAAGCATATGATTAAGCACGCACGTAAGGAACGATGGGAAAAAATCCTTGATAATATGACGATAAATGACAGGTCATTATGGACGACTGCGAAACAAATGAGAAATACGGCTCCCGCTGACCCTATTTTACACGGTGACAATTCCACTGTAATAGTGCGACCAATTGACAAAGCAAATGCGATGGCTGATCATTTGGAAAACATTTTTACTCCAGGACGACCCGGTAGTAAAACGCCAGTAATATCATTTGACAAAGCTCAATGGGCAAATGACAGAAACACAGAGAATGTGCCTTCTTTTAAAACACCTGACATTGATGAGGCCATCAGCAAAATACAAAATAAGAAAGCGACTGGGGATGATGAAATTCCCAACGAGGTACTGAAAAGGCTACCGAACTCGGCCAAATACTTCTTGGCTAAGATAATAAATAACTCTGTGAAAATGGGACACTATCCATTGCCATGGAAGAAGTCTATTGTCACCTGCATCCCAAAGAAAGTAGGGCGTGCTCTAACTAAGGATGACTTTCGGCCAATCTCTCTTATCTCCCACATTGGGAAAGTGGCAGAAAGAGTATTGGCTAAATACATTAATGAAATAATTGACAGCAAGCACATTATTCCTGAGGAACAATTTGGCTTCAGGCAAGGCAGGTCCACGACTCACCAAATAAATAGACTTATGAACCATATAACAAATGGCTTCGGCACCAATAAAATGACAGCAGGGGTTTTCCTTGATATGTCCAAGGCTTTCGACAGAGTCTGGCATGACGGCCTACTTTTAAAAATGGACGAATGGAATCTCCCCAGATGGCTTTTATTATGGACGAATTCTTACCTGAATGACAGACCCTTCTGTGTTAAGTGGAAGGATGAACATAGCGCCTGGAAAAAGGCAAGAGGTGGGGTACCGCAAGGTTCGGTACTTGGTCCGCTGCTTTTTAATCTGTACATGGCAGACTTCCCAAAATTTAATGACAATTGGTTAGTTGACTGCGCATTCTATGCGGATGACGTTGCCATCATCTCTAAAAGTATCCGGGCAAATAAAGCAGTTGATTATCTGCAAGATGCACTAAATGAAGCACATGAATGGTATAAAAAGTGGCGCTTATCACTTAACACAAAAAAGACGCAGGCAATCATTTTCCACAAACCGTATATTGAGACACCACGGTGCGAGCCACTAAAAATTGAAAACCAACCAATTGAATGGAGTGAGACAATCAATTATCTGGGAGTAAAACTCGATGAAACACTAGCAATGGAAGCTCACATCCGCAGCATTAAGTGTAAATTTATGTCAGCAAAAACTGGACTAGCTCCAATATTAAAAAATAAATGCACCCCTAAAGAAATAAAAGGAAGAATATACAATTGTTATATAAGACCTATTGTGACCTATGCCGCACCATCATGGGCAGGACTATTAACCAAGGGAAGAGTGAATAAAATTGAAATCATGGAAAGAAAGTGTCTGAGATCAATATTCAATGTAAGACAAGGAACAACAAATGACAACCTATATAAATATATCAAAATAATGCCAATCATGGAGGTAATTAAATGTCTAAGGAAGGTATATAAGGAAAAAACCAAATTAAATCCATCAGAGACCATTAAGTTAATCGTAAAAGAAAATGAAAATAGTAAACACAGGACGCCAGATAGCCTAAAGTCATACATTACTATTCTCTAGATTGCCTGGCAGGCAAAACATGGCATAGGGCAAAAGTTAACCCCCAAGTTAACGCACCCTGTAATAAATGTCCCTACTAAGGGGCATATGACACTGCTAATCACCAACCGTGACCTGCATCGCAACTCACAAGGTTGTAGCTTTCGCTTAGTCGATGGGCTTTGGAGCTGCAGGTCATGCCTCCACTGACAGTTCGAACCATCCCGACGAAGGAGCACGACTGTTAGGCATCATTTCTTAACACCTTTAGGAGTTAAGCGAATGTCAGTACAAGCTCTGGAAACGAGCATGTGTTGCGAGTGGAGGTTCCATATGGAGGAGAGATTGTTTCGTAATGAGGGTGAATGACGTGAATATTGCATCGCTTGCACGATGGAAAGAACTAGAACTTTGGCGTAGAAACGATTGGATTTTGCACATTGACAATGCTGCAGCTCATTCAACCCTTGCTACTCGCGAGTTTTTCATGAAAACTTATGGTATGGCAGTACTCACCTGATTAGGCCTCTGCCGAATTTTTCCTATTTTCATGGATCAAGTCCACACTCAGGAGACGATAGTTTGTCAAAATCGAGGAGTTAAAACAAAAATGGCTTGATGTACTTAAGTTTATAATAATGCGTTTTCTTCATGATTCTTCAGTGGAAGCTCAGTTATGATTTTTTTATTTTGGGATAGTAATTGGATATTTTGGGATAGTGATTAATAAGTATTAATTTTTTCAATAAACATATTAAATTTCAGTCCGAGAACTTTTTGAACAGACGTTCTATAACATTGTATTACGATTAACAGCCTAGAAGGTGGCAATTTTCATTCGAGAACTTTATCTCAATGCTGTTAGGTCTATTATGTTGTTGGTGTCAGCTAGACACCAGTCTATCCAAAGGTCACTCCTGAAATTTCGTTCTCCATGTATGGAACTCTTCTCAAATATAGAATTTCCTGGAAACTTTTTTCGAATGATTTTCCAATTTTCCATCGTGCCGTCATTTTTTTTAACAACTTTTTATTATGAATTGGTGTCTTTTTCACTAAATTGCTTCAAAGATTGTACATTGCAATGCTTAAAAGGCTTCTCCGACTCTTTCTGCTTAGGCTAGTCTTTTTTTATTTAAATCTTGAAATATTTTCACTCAGCAATCATTTTGGTCTCCATGATAATCTATTTAAGCCAATTTCAAGTATTGTTCTAAAAATATCCATTATCAAACTGTGAAAGGTAAATCACCGTTTGTTTTTGTCCCGCATGCTGCAAAAAGTTAGCGAGTTTTCCAAGGCCAACGTTACCTACTAAGTTACCGCATATGCACTAACCTCAACTGTTTTGCATCTTTAAATTTCTGCAGAATATTAGCCTCTCGATTAATTCGAGAGCATATTTAGAGGTTTAAATGTACATGCCATTATCTCGCTGGTGCGATATTGCACAAGCACGCTCTCTAAGAGTTGACTCTATTTCATTTAAGCTGTTGGCTTTGAATTAGCGGACGTATTTACACATTTTAATGAAAAGTATTTAAAATTTTACGTAATTCCTAAATTACTCGATACTAATTACTGACTTTATAGTCTTAGTGAAAGTATGATGGACTGTCCTAACTGTTACAACCTTTACGTCACAAGCGTTTATACCGTTGGGCAGTCCCAACCTGACAATTCCAAAATAGTTGCGTATGCACAAATGACTTACGAAGCCACGGGTACAGATGATAATATACACACCAAAGGTATGCAGTTCGCCATTGTTTAAAATTTAACTTGCATTTAACATGACCGGGATTCGAACCCGTATGTACCAATTGCCGGCCGGTTCATTACACGGATATTTAGGGGGTTTATAGGAACTAGATGTTCTCATATCAAGTGGAAGTGGTGCATATGCAAATTTCATCCATTTGGTGCATAAGTGGGAACTTCTCCCATCCTTTTTATAATCTTAATGCCTTCGTCCTCCGCGCTTGCAATCGGAGATTCAAAATACTCTTCAACGCTCCAATCTCCAACGCTCTTTCGTTTAACTCTTCAATTTTGTCACTCTCATCTCCAAAACTATTCCACATCTCATTATCGCCCTACTTCGACTTCACCGAATTCCTCCACCCTCTGACTCCCGAGTCCTCGGAATACGTTTTTCTTTCCTCTCCCTAAGGAAGCGACGATCGAAGTGTTTCCGCCCATTATCAGGCACAAGTACTCACTATCTGTATCCTTCTCTTTTAACTCAAGAGGGAATTTTAATGGAACTGCTGTTACGTTGGAAGTGGTTGGAGGAAAGATCCTTGAGGGAAGTGGAGTGGTTCAAGGGTAAGGATGAACTTTGGATTGCATTCCGTTTTTGCTCTTCGTAGACAATTACCCTTTAGTCCTCGAAATTGCAGGAAGCCTTTGTCAGTCCGTAATACGGAGTCCCTCGTTCGTATTCCCCACTAGCATGCTTTTTATTCAAACACATATTATGCGAAATAAGTAGTCATGAAAGAAATTATGCCTCTTGCACGAGATTCAAATGTTGATTTCTTGGAGGCGGTGATATAGGGGCATGCCGGTCAGATGACAGCAGCATAAATGTTCTTTTTACTATAGTTTTTAATTTTGTAGCACATCGAAACCAGTCAGACTATCAATAACAATCGATTGAACTATTATGTGCCCAACAGGACGCCTAAGTATGCAATAATCCTTGGAACTAAAACTCATCAGAGAAGAAGAATGTTATTAAATTTTGGTCTTGTTGAAAGGAAGTTGAAAGATTTATTTATCTTGTACGATCATCTTTCACCAAAAATTAATGAGGGCCATGAAATAATTTGTTTCTTAAACCTTTGGGATCATATTACTTAGGTCTTCTAATGGTAGCATAATGTGAGCATAATTTGGAAAATTCCAAAATATTATTTATTTCTCGGCATATTGTCTCCATACGATCAAAAACCTGTGGTGATATGCATAAAAATATTAAATTACATCAGTGTGCATCAAAATTTGGGATAATTATTTGGTATTGGAATTCACCTTGAACAAGTGATTGACGACTATATATCTCAATTTACGGTCAGATTTGGTAGCCTGTGTGTGAAGCTAATTGGAAACGAATCTAATTTCAATTATTTTGATTTGGTAAATTTTCAATATTTACATTTCAGCTTGCATTTCTCTATCTGCACATGTATATTACTATATAAGACTATTTCCAAAGAATGAATGAGAATAATGGTAGCCGATGAATACATAGCTTTTCCATTTTAATATCCACATGGCCACTCTTATTCAACCGTTACCTCTCTGGGCTCAAATAAACGCTTGCAAACGTCAATTTCTTACGCATTTATTTGGACGGATGGATCTATTTGAAAGAAGTTTTATACTTAAAGCTGATAAGTTCTTTAGACCAGTGTCTGCGTGATGGTGAAAAATGTGTGCTATAGATTTATTTTGACACATTTAAATATCAGTGGCTAAGTTCCTTGATGCATATGCACAGTAGCGCATTTTGAGTAAATTTATGCATAGTAATACTTTCAAATATGCGATGACGCTGCATTTAAATTGAGTATAGTTTAGCGCAAGAAAGCTTTTCCGTGTATGTGGAGAATCAGATTCCTTTAATGGTGCACATAACCGCTGTTGTTGTATCTTATTATAACTCCACGTTGTAAGACGATATCTAAGAGCTCGCTGTGTGCATGAAGTCTCCAATCTAATTTGAAAGTGTCCTTGTGATTCTTAAAGTCATTAACAAAACATGACTATCTATGAAGAGGTCTTAGTACCGGAATGGGAACGCATTCTCACATTTTCCTCATAAGAGATTTTCCTATTATCAGCCAAACGAGACTTGAAGAAATCATGTATTGCCTTGGAAATGAATGGTAGAAGCCATACCAAAGTAAGGCGAGCACTTAAGCACTTCGCTGCGGCGGTGTTGTAGCTTAAAGGTTCCCCAGTTGAGATAAAAGGGGAAGGAAGTCAAGAGGTGGTGGCGACAGGTTGCATAATGCAGGACGAAGGTGCGGTCGAAATGAGGAAGTGCTTCTTGGGAGTAGAGAAGCAGGACCCTAGCTTGGGAAAATCCTTAAACCAGTGGCTCCATAGCCACCCACAATTTGACACACAGCGCCTTGATGCATGTGGTAGGTATTTTTTTAGGTTCCCACTTCCGCCTACCTTTTTCCATGTACATTATCCTCCACCCATTCGCCATTACGTGATATATCAGTTACTTTGCAAGTGAAACGTCTTATAAATCGGTTCGTGTGTGGAATATTTATGGCTGTTGGCCGCGCAACGAAATTGTCGTTATCGCAAAAGTTCCTGGCGCTGCGCTGTGGACGATATTGGGACATGGGCTACGGAACTTTCAAAATGCCGCAAAACGTAGGAGGAAGTTTGTTTAGGATTGAGGGTCGGGAAAAATATCTTATTGCTGCCAATGCAAGTGCTTTGGGAAGTGGGATGACTCACCACTGTCTTCTTCCTGCCCCGCTTTCTCTCGTCTCACAATTAGACCTCAATATAGGGTATCTGGGAAAGGAATGGGTGATGGGTGAAGCGATGGATGATTTTTACCTCTTTTGAGTATGTGCCTCGTGCTTTTTCACGAAGAAGTTCGGTTCCACTGCATCACTTTCTCTCGTTGCCTCCCTCTCTATCTCTCCGTTCATACCAAAGATTATATACACAGATTCTTACCCTCCCATCACCCTCCACTTCTACTTCCTCTCCTTACCGCCCAGTTTTGCAGCAGAAACATTTCCGGGAACAATACCAAACAGTTTTTCGTAAATGTTAAACTATTAGAGATATTCACATAAACTATATTCCATTCATCAAAGGAAGATTTAAAAAAATAGCATTAGTTGTTATTTTGGAATTGATGACGCTATCACACCGAAAATGATGGCGGCAAAATATGTGCATCGATGCCTTCGTAAAATTATCTTAAATTGAAAGTTGGTAAGGAGAGCTGGAGTGAGTTCAAGTGAAATCTTTTGGATTGTTCTAGGTTATAAAACAACGAAACAAACGGAATTCATGCCGGTAAAAAAATTGACATTTTTAGATTGGGAACTTTTGAAAATGTTGTGAACATCAGTTCAACGTTCAAATAACTCCAAAGTAATATATTTAATGCTTAGACATGCCCAGCTTTTAAAGTGAAAGACCATCCGATTTTGAGTCTAGCAGAAAGTCAACCTCGGAGCGTTTAAGAGAATCTCTAAATTTCATTCTCGAGTCAGAAGAAGATCAGGAATTAGAGACCTGTGCTTGTGTCGCAGACGCTACCTGTAAGATTTTTGGTTTAATTTTTTGCTGTTTGAACTTCAAGCCCTTCAAGAGCAGTTAGCACAGGGAGAAGAACGATCGTCTACCCATTGAATGAATGCATTTGCCTAGGGAGATGTCTTCCATCTCATTTTATATATAACTGAGGGTTGATCACGCACTGAGATATTGCTAGTTGATAAATATATATAGTCGAGCTACATGCTATTGCTGGGTATCTTTTGCATATTTCTCGTTATAAATTCTGCTTAAAAAGGATAAAGTGTATTTAATCCAAGTACAAGTATACAGAATGTTATATATTCATACCAAAAAGTATTCAAATCATTTTTTACGTCAAATTAATACCATGATGAAAATGATGAAAGGAAAGTGGATATTTTATTTTATTGATTTTCATCGCAAGAATTACATTTTAACCTTATTTACTTGCAATGCAACCAGTTTTTATTTTTTCTGTCATTACATTCCTTCCTTTATTTATTTGGTAGGGAAGCAGCTTCCTTGAGGTGTACTCTGTTAACGTTTTTATGGTTTGTTCATTATTACGAAATGAATTCGGAATATCTTATGTGTTTATCTTTAGCCTCAGGCAAAGTTTAGAACATTCGCATTGCTCGGTTGGTGGCGTGTGGCTCAGAAGACCCAAGTTTTTGCGGTATTCGGGGCAATACCACTCGCAAACCGCGGCCATGTTTCCTTTTGACAAACAATTTTCGGGCATAATATCCGGTGTAATGACTGCATTCTCGGCAGCTGTTTATTCAACCAAAAATCTAACATATTTATTTTACATATTATTTATAAATCTTTGCCGTTAAGTATTACAAAAATCTTTGGATTGTTGGATTCCAGATTTTACAGTTTTACTTCCTTATTCCACTCAGCAAAGAAATTTACATTCAAACTTTGGATTTTCACAAGGTATAAAATTCTCCAATGGCCGTAATAAATTGGCACCACTCGTCAAAAAAATAAACGCCACAATTGCTGTGTTGGTTTGCGGAAAGAAATGGGGGGAAATCCACGCCAGTGACCAACCACAACCTCTCGACCAGAAAACCCCTGTGGTGGTTTACGGGAATGTTACTTCCTCGCCAGTGACAACCACAGACACACACAATCAACCAGAATAGGGATACTTCGCTGGGCTTATGAGACCCAACTAAGGATTCCTGGGTATGAACACACACACACACTCAACCCAAAGAGGGATTCTTTGGAGTGTAATCACTTACAACCTTGCGTTGGAAGTGATTTCTCCCTTCAGTTCGCTGAAGAGGGCCACCTTGTGGCCGAAATACGCGTATCCGACGCACACCCTCGTCTTTTCTTGTTTTTGTGCCGTTTCTTGACAACGCTCTTTTGAGCTAGATTCTCCCAGAAGTTGTGCCCGTTGAGTGAGTGAGTTCTTGAGTGCTTGTGAGTGTGTTTGTATTCATAACCCAGGCATCCTTAGTTGGGTCTCATTAGCCCAGCGAAGTATCCCTATTCGGGTTGATTGTGTGTGTCTGAGGTTGTCACTGGCGAGGAAGTAACATTCCCGTAAACCATCACAGGGGTTTTCTGGTCGAGAGGTTGTGGTTGGTCACTGGCGTGGATTTCCCCCTATTTCTTTCCGCAAACCAACATAGCAATTGTGGCGTTTATTTTTTTGACGAGTGGTGCCAATTTATTACGGCCATTGGAGAATTTTATACCTTGTAACTTTAAGAGGCCGTAGAGCTCACGTTCCCTAGTTTTGCATTTTCATTTGTATATCTGTATTGTTTCAAATCTTCTACAGTTTAAACATTATTTATAAAATATCGCGAGGATGTAATTGATAATTTAGTAATACACGTTTGTGGCCCCACATACTGTTCTTTTTCTTTTGATAGGCTGCTTGAATTCAGTTTTTTTATCAAATTACGATACCTATGAAAGTTACGTCGCAATTTATTAATGTCTATGACGGACCATTTGTTTATTGAAGATCAACCAAGCAACTAAGATTCAAGTTCATCATTCTATGGGCATGTTTGTAGCTGCTTTTCATTATCTGTTGTTTCTCAAACATTCTTGAGAAATTGGGATGACTGTCAGTTGAGCGCACACAACTAAATTTTGTCCTTTTCCGGAGTAGAGTTCCATAATTATATCCCAATGATATCTGTTCGTGAAAAATTGATCAAACGCCGATTGTGGGCGAAATTTTTCATCCAAATTCACCTCTAAACTTCGTAAGCCCCGTCATTTCTTTCCCTCCTACACGAGTGGTATTGACAAAAGCATTGGTCATTCATTGAAACATAGAATTCGGGTTGTGACCGTGAGTTTCCACTCCTCTTTAAGTGTTTTTAAGTATTGTCGGAAATTCTGCCTGCTCTGAGTATAAACGTTTCACACAATGCTCTACAATCTGATTTTTTTTAAACAACGATAACACAATGTATTGCCTATTTTGCCCGTCTGGAAATAATTTTCGTCTGGGTAAAAAGTAGTTAACAGCATTTCTCACGTCCAAAGTAGCTGTGGAGACTCTCCCCGATAAAATCAAAAATATAATGTATCCTATTTGAAAAAATATAAATTGTATGTATAGATTAATTGATTTGGAGTTATGACTTACGTTAATAAAATATTTGTTCAATTGATCATGATGGAATCAGGAGAAAGATGGCATATGACCATAATGTTTTTTTTCGTTACGTACCTAAATCCCACTTCTACTTCAGAAAAATATTGTCTAAACTCGATGCCTCTTCGATGCTTTAAGTGTTTTTATATAAGGCAAAGAAACATTATTTTGGTTTTTGTAACTGCTTGGGTGCCAATAAAAGGAAGCTTTCGCAAAAAATTAAGTGTTTTAATGTGAAGAGTCTTATTTCGTTATACTCAACGAAGCTTGAATGTACATGTTTTTCAAGTGCAAAGACAAAATAATAATTTACTCACCCTGGTATATAAACGCAACGTATAGGTTAATTAATCTCATTAATAGGTTAATCTCATTTTATTAATAGGCAAGACTGAAAATAATGCAACCCAAATAAATAACGCTCCGTTTGGTTAGTCGTCGTAATTGGTTATACTTACCCACTAAGTAAATCATACTTTCTTCGCTAAATTAAACTGGGAATGTGAAAATCGCCAGTCCTTCATTTTCAATTAGCAAAGCGGAAGCTCTCTTTTATAAGATGCTTCATGAATTAGCATTAGCTAAGGAAACCTTCATGAGTATAAATAATGAACAAATTGTATTTTTGAATAGTGGCTGAAAGTAAAATTCTCCTGTATCCCTCTTGATGGTGAAGCACAGCAGGAAGTGCAAAAGCATTTATGTGAGATCATAACCATGGACGGAGAAAGTGAACAAAGTGAATGTCGAGAGGCCAGGATTTGTGGATGAAGATACTAGTGCTACGGAGTAGAGTAATAAGAAATAAGCAATAGCCTTTCAACCGATGTGAGTATGAGAAAGAGGATATGGAAACTCTTGCGTTAGCGTAAATGACAGCTAGCTGACATTGAGCGTTTGGGGGGGGGGGGGAGTGGATGCACGAAGAAGAAACCAAGCTGACATAAGTGGAAGGATCAAACCGTTCAATGAAACGAAGCTAGGTAAACTGCTAAAGCGATGATGTTGAAGTTTATTACATTACTCTGGGCCAAATAACTTGTCTCTTATGGTGGCATGTTCGCATTCTCCATCTTTATGAGGGGAGAGAATGAAGGAAGAAAAGGCCTAGGCAGGAAGAAAATAAAGGATCAGGAAAGGGAATCATATTGCCTAAGGGGCTCTCCCGTGGAGAATGGAAACAAGAGACGCAAGGTAGGCATGGTTAAGGGAGATTCTATGGATGGACGTTCGTTGCGACTCGAATGCGGGAAGGACTTTTGGAGAATACTGTCGAGAAGGACGAGACACATAAGGAGATAAGATTGATGCTTGCTCCATAGATTTTTCCTTTGCTGAGAACTAGCGAATATCCTAATTTAAATTTTACTTCAATGTTTGCATTACATTGTCGAACAATACTATGTGATATCAATTTTTGAATAGAGATTCCTGAGAGACCGACGAAGTTCTCTGAGCAGCACATCCTCGCTTAGAGTGAGGTCATTGCCTACCTATGATACTGTGGAACTGCCAGGAAATAGATTTGGAATGGGTATCCCTTTTGGTACTTTCTTGTTCATATGTCTAAACTCGATGCCTTTTCAATGCTTAAAGTGTTCATAATGAATAAAGACACTTGGTAATCTTCCACAGATTTATTTCTTTGAGACGACGCGTTTCACCATTAGGTCAAGAGCATTTCAGCTGAAATTGAGCATTCATGGTGATTAGAGTCCATTATGCTAAAGTATTTAGTCTATGAAAATTTCAGATTATTACTTCTTTTTAAGATTAACCCTTTAATTTAATAATTAAAATAATACTGATGTATAAAAAAAAGAAAAGCAGTCCTTCTCGCTTAAGTTTATACCTCGTTTTAGCTCAGCATTGGAAATCATCTCCACTTGATATAATTTTCCGCGCGGCTGATAGAATGTGTATAGAAAAGATGTTGATTTCTGCATCTAAAACAAAAGTTAAAGAAATCATTCTTTGCACTTATACCGTGTATCAATAACTCACAAGTGTACTTTTGAGTAATATGTCTTGCAAGGACGTGTTCATTTTCTCTTTTTCTGTACATTTTTACTATGTAATAAAAGATACATGTTATATATGTTGAAGATTTTTTTTATTTTTTTAGGATACCTATAATTTCAAATTAAATATTTTGTATTTGCTATCAATTTATTCACAAGATTAGAGCGTTGGCGAATTGTTGCATTGAGGCAAAGGTTTTAGCCGATTTGGAGTGGCAGAGCGTAAAAAAATGAAAGCCACTTCGTAAAGGACTTAATGCTGGCGATAAATTACTCACGGAGCGTATTGTAGGCGCCAATGTGATGGAGTTGACGTTAAGCTGACAAGAGGAGGAGAAGACTCTTAAATTGATCTGATTAAATAAGATCAAGTGAGGAAGGGAAGGCAAAATGGGTGGGGTTGAACCCGAGGAGATTATGGGGACGGTTCTCCGATCCATAGAAATAGGCGCAGTAGTGAGTCAAGACGGTTTTACACCCGACCCGACCCAGGTCAGCACTGAAATCTGCACCTATAATTCGGAACCAGATTCGTTTTGTGCTTCGAATTAGATGTCTCGGAGCATGTGTGTACACCGTGTTAATTTCTATGCGCAGTCCGGGCTTTTGCTGAAGGACATAACCTAAATAAACTGCGCCATATTGCTTTGATGTATGCACTTTAATATTTACTAAACAAGGTCCAGTAGACTATCTCTTCGAGTCTCAAACGACAATTATGTCGATTATGGTTCCCACAACTTTTCCGAACCATATATGGTAGCACTACCAACGGTGTTCTCTTGAAACACTCGACTTGCCTGTGGTTGGTCCTTGAATCCAAGAATCGGGTGTAAAATAAGTAACGTACGTATCTCTGCTTTCAGTACTGATAATCACATTTGATTTGTTCATTGGATACGATAATACACTTCTTTACATGTTACTATTTAAAAATACTTAATTTGTTTTATTTTCAGCTTTAAAGTTGGAATCGCGTAATAGACCCTTAAGGATCACGTAGAGTCAGTTGTGTAAGGCGATATAGATTCCTATTAGTCCACAATGGGATACTGGAGATGGGAATTCGCTGGTTGATACTTGGGCAGTGTGTCGTAAAAACGGTCCTTATCTGAGATCTAACCCACAACATCTCTCTCTTGTAATGGCCTCGTGTGTTATGAAAACGAATCTCCTATCAAATATTTGTGTCCTATTGGGAGAGAAAAATATTTTCCAAAAACTCACTAAGTTGCTTTTTATCAGTTTGGTTTTTAGGTCACTTAGTTATACTGTCACTTTCCATTTTTAATCACCATCCATCAATAGCAATTAATGGTGTCGTGGCAATTCCATTGTCGAAATATGTACAGATTTTATCGGATTGATGTAATTTTGTGAAAAAGAGACCAATTTCTCGACCGAATCTATTCGTGTTTAAACTTAATTACTTTGCAGTTTTTTTAGATGGCTACATTTAAAAAAATTGTTTTACATAAAACTTGCTTCAATTAAATGTTTCTATCTAAATGTTTTATTTATGTTACTATGAAAGTGGTAGGGAGAAGGCACATGTGTGATTCAACGAGACATTCTCTGTTTTAGATTTTGGGATTGGGAGAGAAAACCGGGTGAGGAGGAAAGGAGTGTCAAGATAGGCTGGGAGTCAATGAGTGTGCATTTAAAAAAAACTTCATCGCTTCCAAAAATACGGTGATAAAATTCGAAATCGCCACGAGAAAAAATCTCCTAGATAAATCGTCCATTAAGTCCGTGGCTAGATTTTCGGTCCAGGTGAATTTTTTCTCTTGGAAATTCCTACGGATTTCATCAATTTATTTTCGGCTTTGATAATAATATATTCATAGCTTCATATTCATAGCTAAGCACAGCTTCAGTTCCGTTACAGAATTCCATATAACGGGATGTGCCTCCTTATAAATCCTCAAATTCCTTGCATTGTCATCCTTGATGGACCGCAGGAGCATAACATCATGTTCCCTTCAGTCCTCCGAAATTCCTGTGAACACAAATCAAATTATCAATTGGTAAACAACGAATATTTTAATAGATCATAAATTCCTTGTATTTCTCTTATAATGCATTCGTTTGAGGAAGGTAAATTCCAGAAAATCAGAAGAAAATACTGTGACTGCCAACCACAATTCCTATTTATGACAGTATTCTCTAGTATACTACTTTCTGAGGGACAATTTTCTCTAACCAAAACTATAATAACCCTCAATCATAAAGTCTTTGGTTTCGTCTATTATACTTCAAGTTAAACGATGTCCGTGGTTCTTTCTTTGCTGTATTCAAGATGCTGGGAGATTGTAAATAAATAGTGGTGGTTTCTTCCTTGGGTGAGATCCTCGCTAAGGGTGACCGTGGGTCCATTTACAGCGCTATTGCCTGTACATAGGGTTGCCTCACATAGTGCCTGCCTGTTATGGGTTGGTCTGGCCGTGTGCCCGAATGCATAGCTTTGTGGGCAGTCCCCGTGGGAGTGCATGTTTTGCTATCAGGTTGTGGAAGGGACCAAGTATTTGAATCATCCCCCGACCTCCCTTGTACAGATTTGGACTCAACGGCTCTCTGGTGGCGATAATACCCTCCCACCCGGCAGAAACGGCTGTTGCAAGCGACGCCTGTCCTTCCTCTGACCTGCTTCCTCTTAGACTCCTCTCCAATATCGTCATATAAGTGAGTATGAAATTATTGAAAGAGAACATCCACCGCACATTTGAGGTGATTGTTTTTATTTTATGTTGCGGGATGAGTCTCGTCAGTAAATTGAACGGCGTCACCTGGTCAGGGGTGCGATAACTGTTGAATGATGATGAATAAATGTATAATTTCACATTGCGTGCGTTATTATGGAAGATGCATTTTCTCATAGGTGAAGCTGATTTCATCAATTTAAGTGATAACGGTATAAAAATAATAATAACGCGAGCACTCGCGTTATTGTTATTTTTCGCTCTTGTTTCCCTCTCTGATTGTGCTCAGAAGAGGGAAAACGTGTTCGTCATTCATCACATTTTGTCAGGTGCTTTAAATTACTAGTATTAATTGTTGGAGGACGTTCTTAGGTTAGTTACTGTGAGCATTGCTAGAGGGGTTTGTGTTTTGGATAACGATAATGACAGAACGGCAGAAGTAACAATGATCCCACCCCGGAAGAGACCCATATGTACATAATTCAGAATGAAAAAATATATTCGCCTTTTCTAGAAATCGGGGCCAGATCCCTAATACCCGCGTGGAGTGCTTTCCCACGTTAGCCTCTGAAGTTATTGGCAAATGGAATTTACAAGGCTTCATTCAAATACCGTTACGATCAAGAGAAAATTATTTCACTTCATGATAAGTGACATATTCCTACGTAATATTTTCAGGGAATATTTTCGACTATTCATGCGTGTATACTTCCTATATCTAATCCGCATACGAATTTTCAGCATAGAAGGTCTACATTTCCGCATACAGTTTCACCATTGGAATGCTTGTTCATGGTGTACAATGAAAATAGAAACAGGTCCCATTATATAGGAAAACTAAGGAATATACCCAGAAAACCGTCTTTCTTTGAAATGAATCCGTATTATTTGTTTTAAAATCTGGTCGATAATTGAGGGAATGAACCTAGCAACTTAGAAGATCAGCCTGAGGGTAAATTTTCCTTTCAACGATGTTTGACGAGTTTTCATTGAATAGTTTCAAATTGTTAAAATGAAAGGAGACATTTTTGTACTGTGCGTATATCATTTATTTTAAATGTTAATACACAATGTTTTTCAGCAATTTAGGTCATTTTCAAGTTTTCTACGTACACTCATTGCTATTTATTTACTCTCGGGTAAAGAAATGTGAGAGGGGAGAAGAGTTTGTTTAAAGGAGTCTTCTCCCCCTCCCGAAATTCTTAACTCGAAAGTACGTACGTACTTAGCAATGAGAGTGCATGGCACTCTTGAAAACGGCATAAATCTTTGCAGCGCGTTTTTTGTCCTTTAATTTAAAATAAACGGTGAAAAGTATAAAACCTTCTTTAATTTCAACAATAGAAAATTTCCGTTAGCCTACTGGCGAACTGCCTGAATGAATATCTTCCATGGTTCGCGAGTAAACTTTGTGGAACTTCGAGTTCATAATGAAATAAACTTTTTATATTCCATTCAAATATTTAATGGTATAAACCCCGACCGGTTTCAACACTTTCATGTAATTTTTAAGGGATAATATTATTGCTGTATTATCTCTTGGATTTGTAGTATTATCCCTTGTAGTTGTCGTATTATCCCTTGAAAATGACATGAAATTGTTGAAACCGGTCGGGGTTTATACCATTAAATATTTTTTTGAAATATATACAAAGTTTATTTATTTCATTATGTCTGAATGAAATTGGCCGGGTCTTTTGGAAGACGATAAAACTTAGCGATCGTTTTTAGAGCCAATTAAGTTCCTCCCGTCACCGAATTATCTCGTCTTATCATTGGCTTTCTCCTTTCCTGCTGATTTCCGCTTTCATCCTTCCGGTAGTTAAGGGTTCTTACGCCCAGTCAGAGACTCATGAGGCGTACAGATCCCAGTGCGTAAATTTCCTTTCTTCAAAGAAGCTCTCCGGCAAACCCTTCGTTTCCGTCCCTTTCTTCCTCGAAGAACGTCGTGGGATCCCACCGGCTGACTCCCTTTTCCATTTCGGAGTCAATGTCCCATTCTTTGCCATTCCCTTCCTCCTGCAACACTTTTCTTTCACTATTTTTCTCACTCTTCGTGCGAATCTTTTACTACCTTATTCTGGGATCCTTACTTCGTTTTTCTCTTCCACTCCAAACGACCCTTACGCTCGTATCCTTTTTCTCACACCTTTTTTTCCGCTTCTTTCGCCTTCAAGCCTTTCGAAGTTATCGTCGTCCAATTTTTCCCACGTTTTGCACCAATGCTTCTTTTCCTTTTTTCACCCTCCGCCAACTGCTCGTTTACTGACGCACCTTCGCAAAAACACTTAAATTTCATCCAGTTGTTCCCAGAATCGTGCCCATAGTCAGATGTGTCCACAAATACAATTTTGAATTCAGTTCTCTGTGCCATTATATAAACCAAATGCACGATTGTTCGATTACTCGTTCATCTCATGCTTTGAGTCAGGTCGTCTAGATTACTTCCACTTTGGAGAGAAGAAGTGCCGCCATTACGGTAACAAACTAAGAAACTATCCTATAGTTCATGTAATGAGAAATTTGAATAAGTATCAAAATACGGATAAAGCTTAGAATTGACTGGATTATTATATTTTTTTTAAACTAAATGAACGATAGTTCTGACGTAGGTTTTCGCGGGGCTTGGATGAACGTTGATTATTCCGATTTCCGGGATTTCCGTCGCGTGGTTCGATCTTAGGGACAATATTTCGCCGGCTATCTTGTAGGCTTCCTCAGGTCCTGATGAAGTCCTTCCTCGGGTCCAGACCTTGGCCCTAAGATGGAACCACGCGGCGGAAATCCCGTAAATCGGAATAATCAACGTCTAAATGAATGATAATTTCTAATAGTTCAAGTATCGATAATCTGGCCGAAAATACAGTTGAGTAAGCTCTGTACAAGGTAGATGCCTAAAAATTATTTTCGTCAATTCTTGTGCAGAGTTAAATGTGGCGTTGAATTTTCAATGCGACCGTCTTATTCAGATTATTGAGATACTTTATTCATCCTTTTTGCCATTATTCAATTTTGTACTAAATCACGATAGGATAATATCTTACAATTTCCCCATTTCGTCAATACAAGTTCTAATCTTATCTTAAATCGAATCTCATGGTCCAAGAGTGGTAGTTCTTTAAAGATTTGTCCTTTATCCCAAGCTTTAAGAGGATCTCTCAAGCAATGCTGTCTTTTTAGACTGAAATGAATGGGTATAAGAATACTGCGGCCAGTTCTACATATTCAATGCACGGGATGATGAATGCAATAAATATGGTGTTATTGTCGGCAGGAAAGGGGAGGGTTTCCTTGCTTTCGGAAGAAACGTGAAGGCCATCATCTTTGCATTCTCGGAAAATGGGGTGGGTTATGAAATGTGAGGCATACAGGTGCTGTCTTGACTCGGTGGAAGGAAGGAAAAGGCATCGACCTCGCTTTCATTCCTTGTTACTGTCTGTTTATATTTCCTGTTACACTTCTTGTAGTGCTTTCATTTCGATCAGTGAGTCATTCGGTGGAAGATGGAAGAAGCTCATTCATGGCTTTTCCGTCCACCAGATACTTACAAGCCCAACTTCCTCAAGCGACTAATTAATTATTAATCACTATCTGACTTAAGATAGTTTAAGCGATGTAAAGTACAAAATATCCAATGAATATGGCCCTAATATAAAGGAAAAGATATCATATTTCTTATGCTATAAAATGTTACCCAGTTATTGCACAACTATACAAGATGTCTGGCAAAAAATTAAAAACATTTTCCATGGGATTTGGTGTGGCTGTGCGCTCCAGAGACATTATTTTAAAAACTAAAAGTTTTACGCACAGACGGCGCGCCAGAAAAGTAGTAATGGTTCGTAGTATGTGTCTTTGTGAAGTATTTTTTAAGAATAAATGTTTTTTAGTCACCGCAATACTTAATAAATAAAGTAATACACTGGTTAAGTTAAGGAGGCCTAATGAAAGAGATTCCGCCGCGACTATTTGAGGTAAAACAAATACTGAATTACGCCTTTTCGCCTGTACTGTTGAAAAATGTTGAATTGATATCAATCTTTATCTAATAGGAGATTATTTGGCGAAAATATTTTTAATGGACACTTTCTGAATTTTGCGAAAAAGGTAGCATGGAAAGATAAAATTTTATTCACATCAATCAGAAAACGCATTTATTAATATCAATAGCCACAATATGCATTGAATGAAATGTAGTTCATTTATCAGTAGAGCAAACATAACTACTAAACCATTAATTCAATGGTGTGCGTCACTGATATTACTGTATTGAATTTGTTTCCTAAAAACTACTTAGGCCCGGATCTAAAACCTCCATTTCATCTTCTATCTTTTCTCGATATGGAAAACCAAGTTAATACTTACTCCAATCGATGAAGCTCATGCCAACTTACCTAGATTTAATACTGATTTTATACACAAATCCTGAGCTCTCGGTAAACATAAACTTAATGAAATGGCTAGGTCATTTCGCGGTTTACGCTAGGCAGATATTATAAAATCGGTTCTTAAATAAACAAATCGGTTCTTGAATATGGTCTCTGTTATGACTAGAAGAAAATATTGCTTATACTGCCATTTTGCTGTCTTATTTGCTAGCCCATTTCCTAAACCACGTGACTTAAAGCGTCTATTTTTCCCTTTGTTGGAGATAAAGATTCGTTTACTCCACCAAAAAAGACGTAAAAAGAAGACGCCGACTGCCTCTTCTTTCCATCTCTGTCCTTGTCTCTCTCACTCTTCCACTTAGCCTTCACTGTGTTTATATATCGAGCCTCCTGCCCAATTGCCTGTTCTCTGGATGAGGGCCACGACGTTCACCCTTGTCCATTCCCAAAAGGAGCTATTAGTCACTTCCCCATCCTTGCTTCTCCCCTCCCAGTGATTTAAACCAGCCTTACGCAAGGCAATGAACCCACTTGAGCCCTTCACACCCAGCGACATTTATTGTGCCAAAATTGCCCTGCAATCCTATCCTCAGCCATGTAGGATGGAATTGAGTCAACCCACGGCGAGGAGACTTTTACCACAGGAGCCACAGGTAGTGACCAAGTCGTGGAAATTGTAAAAGTGGTGACCAATTTGCGTATGGAATGTAAACTCAGATGTCATTTACGATAATTAGTGACAGTAATAAAACGATACAATTTATTATTTATATTAGAGCTAAATGATCATGATTATTTGTTATTTTGATGTCATCAACGGAAAACATACTCGTTCATCATGCATCCGTGTGTAATTACTCACTAAAAATATTTACTCCACCAATTAAGGTCGGAATACACAAACCAATTAAGGTCGGAAATGCACACGACATTGCTGCCAGATCGTTTGAAATTTTGAACGCGTTCTAATGCCTACCAGAGGAAGGGCATCCTACCTACCTATCGCATGTTAGTTGATGGCATGTAATTTGGTTTTTCATACTGAGAAATTTACCGCCAGCCGCTTCCCGCGCCAACTCTGGTGGCAGTAATGTCGCCGTGTTTAGGGAGAAAATATGTGGGTAAGTGCCATGTCACCGCCTAATTTTCCGCAAAGGTTTCTCCTCCACCTCCTATCCACCTTTACCTCTTCCAGAACCATTTTCTTGTCTCTTTTTTCTTCTTCTTCTTCCTTCCAGGTTTAGACTTAAGCCTGTTCCGGCTTCACTTTACCATCTCGTCCTTGGTCTTCCAACGCTTCTTTTACCTATTGGCTTATATTCCAAAGCCTGCTTAGGATATCTTTCCTTAGCCATTCATAATAAATACTCTTTCCGCCTATTTTTGTATTCTGCTAATTTTTCCGATATTGACTGGACCTCTCTTTTAGCTGTGTTTCTTACTTTATCTATCCTTGTACACCCTATAGCTGATCGAAAAAATCTCATTTCTAATGATTGTATTTGTTTCAGTTCTCTTTGTTTTATTGCCGAACATTCTGACCCATGCAACACAGCAGGAACAGCCATCACTTTATAAAATTTTATCTGGGTATATTTTCTTGTTTTACCTTTTAAATTTCTTCTTATTGTCCCACATATCATCTGGTATACATTCATTTTATTTGTGATATCTTTGTCCTCGTCGTACGTTATATCACATCCTAAATATTGAAAATGGGATTCCTGTTCCAGTACCTGGTTTTATATGACATTTTTTGTTCTTATCGAGTTCTTATCGGGTTGCTACCTAAAAATGCCATTCTTTTAGTTTTAGCTTTTGAGATTTTAAGGTTCTTTTTTTTTCATTTTGAATTAAGGATTCTCACGCTTCCACCGCAGTTTTGTGTATCCTTGTCTCACTGAGTCAACCGACTCCCTCAATGACTCTCAATGGTTGATTTACGCGAGGATACAGGAGTCGGATCGATTAGGGGAAATTTTCGGTCCGAAAAAAATCTAGCTCATTTATGTTTCATGATTTCAATTTCCTTCCCTGAGAGTAGCGTGATTTGCGAATTAATTACGTTCCGAGGTTTTAGTCATTTTCCTTTTTCAAATTCAGATATTTAGAAGTGTAGAATTCCTATTAGTATGCATCTTTATTTCATACATTTTTGCATCTAACATGGGAATAAGAACTGTATATATTCCCTTAGGTTTCAAAAGTATCTAAAATCCGAATTTTCTTAAATCTATAAGCAGTAAGAGCTACATGCTTAGCTGTTACAGGTTATGTTAACAGAACACGAGTTTGTATTCATAGTCTGAGATTCGTAATAATAAAAATTCTAATTTCAATTTATTTTCACTATACATCGGTGTCCATTCAGAAATCGGATTACAATAAATTAATTTTGTTTATAAATCGATTCTAATTATCTCGAAAAACCCGCATTTCCATTTCAGCGGTTGAGAACATATTTTCTCCAGTGACACTTAAATGACTGGGCTCTAAAAGAGAAAGTTCTATATTGAATTGCTCAAATATTTATCAACCGTTTAAGTAAAAGATTTATCCACCAAACGAATCCAGTAATACCCTACATCTTCAATCTTTTCACATTTTGTCTAGTTTTTCATCGAATTTCATCGAAGGCAATTTCCTGGCAATAAGTTAATGTTATGGCAATTGTTTGGCACAATTTAATGGGATTTTGGGTTGCAAATACGGCTAGCTGGAATAAAATGCGCGAAATCTCGTTAGGATGATTTGGTAAACATCCATTTTTCCGTAAATAGACACCTAGTACGCTGACGTGTTCTTATGCAAGAACTAAATAACCCCATTTGCATCTCATCAAGTAGTTCTTTCGGTCATCAGTTCTTCGATAGAAATGAAGTTTTCACCTCCTTGCGTCCGGATTTTCAATAAGTTAATTGAATTGTACGAATGAAATATTTATCTACTTCAATTAGTTTCCTGTTACCTTTCTTCATCTTTGACTCTACTGTTAATGCTGGCTGGTTTAAATATTTTTTCACGGCCATAGATTGAAATCAAATAGAGATTCCAATATCTGAATAATAAAATGAAGCGTCTTTCATATCTCCGCATATTTTTCATGTTCTCCATTAACTATTGAAGGAGTTGTCCTTGCTTGAGGAAAATTTTAGTTTAGTGTTTTTTCGGTGGCAAATAACGTTTTCTACCCATTCACATGAGCATAAATCTAATTTAAAGTCAAAATTTGTGCTTTAAACGGACAGCTATAATTTAAAAGAAACGACAAAGACATATATGATAGGACAATGTGCTAAATGAAAATGGATTTATGGGTTGTCACCTTGTTGTGTTTTTCTCATCATATGAAACTAGTGGATAACACATTCAGAGATCATAAATTAATCGTGTCAAATTCAAGAAAACATGGTAATGAACATTCTTATAGTAACTAAAAATCAAACCTGGATCATGGTTTTTGCTGGAAAAGCTCAATACAAGCTAAACGTTAGTCGGTTGGTGTTGATATTACCAGAGATAAAGAATAAGGATTTAGTCAGTTGAATACTAGTAGTAAATATTCATTGAAGTTGAATAAAACATTTTAAATATCCAATAAAAAATCCCCTTCCGCAAGGGTTAGAGGAAAAGATGTTGTTGGAAAAAAATGTTTTAAGAAAAGGAAGTGTGAAGAATAAATATGTAAGTAAAATGTATAAACGAAGGAACTCTGTGATAATTTGGAGAGTACTTTATTGTGTAGAAAGCTTTGATAAAAATTTAAAAAAGACATTAAACATAACTATGGATTGTTATAAAAAATTATTTCAAACTACAAAGACAAACAAAAGAAACAGTTGAATTTAAGCCTGGGGTAGATCTAGGTCTGGAGTTAAAATGTTTTTTTTTAACATTTCTTTTCTCTAAGTAGTTATATTGGTAGTGCAGAATAATTTTTTAATTAGTAGACTGTTGAGAGTAATTAGGAAAAATTAGGAGGAGGAGTAAGCAAATTTAAGGTTTTTAATACAAATTAAAATTTAAATACCAATGCCTCTGAAATATGTTATGCCTACACACATATCTAAATATTCCATTTTCATTAATGCTTATTATTATAAAAACATATCTTGTGGCGTAATAAATAAATGTGAGAACTCACTCCTATACTGTAACATTTCCCTCCCCTCACCTCTAAAGCCTTGTCCCTCATATTTGAGAAATTTTAGTTTCACCGACTTGTCATAAAACAGCGAGTAGTCCAATTCTGCTAAATATGATCACTATTCATTTCACTATTATTTTTGCCGTAATTTTTCATCGTGACGGAGTTTGAGGAACAAGATAAAATACCGGATTATTAAGAAAACAATTTACTTGAGAGCTGTTGTAGGTAAAGTGTAGTTATGCCTTGGAACTCAATCTTCTAACGCCAATGCGATTAAATTGCAATCTGTTGTATATTCGTTTCGGTTTACTGATTACTCGCTATAATTTTTTTTTCATATAGGTACTCCTGATTGGTCCTTTCGCCATAGGAATGATATTTTAAATGAGGGTAGCACCAGATTGAGACAAACTCCTGGCAAACCCAAAGAATTATTTTAGAATGGTTATTAATTGTTATGTGCCTATTGTCATTATTTTATATGTCCTCCATATTTTATATGTATCTGTGAACAATTCGAAATATGAAATTCGAGCGGTTTAAAGGGCGAGACAAAATTGGATCCCAAAGAACGTGAAATGGATCTTTTTTTTGTTATTCGTTCAACGATATGCCTCCATGCCATATTAGAGATCCGTATCTCAGAAAATTCCGACCGTCAAATGTTTTTCTCGGAGGAAGATGCATCTGACGTTATCAATTGAATGGTTGTATCCATATTCAACGATGAATATAAGTTGTGATAAAAGGTTGTTAGTTGTTTTTCTCTAGTAGAGGAGATAAGCAAGCTAGCTTCTTGCCCGTTCAGCCTAATAGTTCCTATCGAGAGCGTTGAATCATTCTGTTGCTCCGAATACCCATGAACTCAACCTACCCTCACAACCAGCGACGTAGCTAGGGGCTGGCCAGGCGGGCGGCTGCCAGGGGTGCAACCCTGAAAGGGGCGCACTTTGCCGGCCAACAGCCTGCGGGCCGCTGGGGCACACGCACAAAAAATTAGTACATGATTTTACCTCACATAAAAAAACTTACACTTGATTACAATACAACCTACCCAACAGATTAGAAACTACGAGGTGCCCCTAAGTTAACACACAATATTTGTACATGACCCTAAATAAAAGGGGAAAAACATGGCGGGTAAATATCAAGGTGTTCAAGCGCGAATCTTACAACTGAATGAACCTGCCAGATTTTAAACTAGTAGAGCTTACTAACTGAATTTAGTTGGAGTGTAACACTAGAAATGACTACGTTTTTCGACACAGTGCAAAATATTTTTAAATTATTTTTCCGAATCGATTGAACGTTGGCAAGCTTTATCAAATTTCAAATTTACTTTGAAGGGTCATTCTGATACGAGATGGTCGTAAAATTATAATTCAATTCACGCATTGCATACTCAACTACCGGAAATAATGAAAACATTACATAGCATTGCAGAAGAAACTGATGGAAGGAGGACATATACAGCTGATTCTGTATCTTTAGCTAAAATTATTTTTAAAAATGATAAAATTCGAATTTATTTGTTTTGTGGTCGTATGGCATCATCCTCTTACAAGTATTGACAACGTTAATATCATTTTACAGGAAAAAACCGTTTCCATGGAGGCTGCATCAAAACACTTGCAGGGCCTTGTGGATTTTTGAATGATTACAGAAAAAGCCAAATAGAGCTGTATATTGATCCAGTAAAAAATCTAGCAAACGACCTATCGATGAAACCGTAACTTTATAAAAAGAGTAAACGAAAGGTTAAAACAATATTCGATGAAAGGGCCAAGAATGCGGCCATAATGACTCCACTTCAAAAGTTTAAAATTCAGCTTTACTGTGCGCTAGACGCATTTATTCAGCAAATGGGATGGAGATTTCAAGGTTTAGCTGCCGTAGCTTCTGATTTTGGTCACCTAACAGGACTTTTGCTGCATGACCTCCACTGAAGAACTAAAGAAATCCGCAGCGGATCTCGCATTAAAATACAAAGATGATTTAAATACCAACGAGTTGTTTTTATAAATTGAAAGGTACAAATACCGAGCAAAATTGCCTGATTGAATTTTTACCTGATTTAAAAAATGCAGATTACATTGCACGTCTTAATTGCCATGAAGAATATGGCTTATTGACCAGTTATCCCAATGGATTGCACTTCGCCTAGCATTGACGTTACCTGTGACTTCTGCCAGCTCTGAAAGATCTTTCAGCAAATAGAAATTAATAAAAATATATTTACGATCGCAGATTGGTCAATAACGTTTAATTAATCTCGCTTTACTAACGATTGAGTATGAAATTGCAAAGATTATTAATGTAGACCATATTATTGACAAATTGGCCACAGAAAAAGCCAGAAAAGTAAACTTTTAAGAGATTTTATAATGTCTAAATGAATGAACTCGTATTTTATTATTTCCTTTCCTACATAATAGTAAGATATAATTTTATGCTTAAATGCATACAGTTACGCTTTCAAAGTTATAGTGTTGTTTCTCTTCCTAGAAAATAAGTCTATGGGGTCGCAAAATTCAAATCTTGCCAGGGGCGCTCATGACCGAAAATGAGCTGCTCACAACCATGCTTTAAGATCTCTTTTTCCTCTTTTACATCATTATTCTCTTCCACCCTTCTCTATTCGACCTCTTATTTCATTGATTAATGCCCATCAGCCATTGTTTTTTCCTGCTTCGCCGATAGCTCGAGAAATTACATTTCCTTCGTCTTTGATTATTTTTTTATGAATTACCACCTATGCACTTTTTCAGCTTTTTTGCTTCTATGTGGAAATAAACACTTTTAACTCGTACAAGCGAAGTAAGCAACGGAAAAATCTTAACTTAGTTCTAGGTTTACACTACCTTGTATTCATCATCATGTCAGTGATATAAATGTGATTTGCAAGTAGTTTTTGGAGTTGAGCATTAAAATGGAGGTTTTGAAAAAGCTAACCATACGATCATGAAGAAACACTTGCGTGACTGCTTGTCTTTTTGGAGAGGTTGAAAAAGAAAAATGTCAAAATGAGCGACTTATGGTTTATTCTGCGGAGGAACGACTTTTTGTTATAAAAATGAGATCCGATAAACTTCGTGTAGAGCAGAATCGCCTCCTGTTTAATAAAAATTGCGATTTTAAGCCAACAAAAAACACTCTGCAACATAACGAGATAAATTTACCTTTGCCAGGTTTTACTTCCATCAATTTCAGATATTCGTTGCTGGAAATATTGCTAATTAGTTGAAAACTTTGGCTTTAATTTGATCAAGTGATGAAGGCCCAGTTGTAAAATTTATGGTTAAAACTAACCTATCCCTGCTTGATAAGTGTTGTGTATACGCTTTTACATTGACATGCTCACGTCAACTAACAGATCATGCAATGTTCTTTGAAAAACCCAAATAACAGTAAATATCCATTTAACTACGTCATCTGGTGGTTTAGTTAACCGCATATTATAAAACTGGGTTAAGTGCAGTATCTTATTTCTGGGGAATGGCGATGACCTGTCCCTTCAGTCGTGCACCCATGATGTGGGCCAATAGTATGTGTCCTGGTTTGAGGTTAAACTACCGACCGAGAACCATGAATCGTTCCTGACGCATTAAGAGAGAGCCACCCAGAAGCGACCCTTGTATCTCGGATAGGGTTCCCGGAGGGTTTGGACCATTTAGCGCTAAATCTTAAGCAAGGAGCTCACGAGGGTTGGTGGGTAGCTTGAATCGGGTGAGCTACTGAAGTGGTTTCCTGATACTTGGGGTTTATTGGTCCATGCGGTGAACGGACCAAAGCACGCTAGGAACAAAATATATGTAAATTCGATTAAACCGCCGTGAAATTAATTATATGAAACATTTGTTTACGATGGTAAAACCAATTTCGGAAGAGTGGTTAAAAAAGTATGTTTTTAAGTTTTTAGCCCATAAAAATAGAATTGTATTCTTTTTTTGAACTTGTATAGGATAAGTAAGTTCCCGATATGCCGATTTAAACGGCTATTCTGACCATTGATCAATATTGTTGCTTTGATGAATAAGTGCAACAAGATTTGGAAGGTCTAAATTCATCCATTGCTGATGGCGATGAAATTCGGTTAAAAAAGACGTTGGTACACACATTACCAAAGATGGTCGTATTTCTTCATCGTGTTATGCATCGGTGCGTTCTGATGATACAACATACCAATGAAAAAGGCTCTGTGAAGCGTATATTGTTTTATCTACCGCACTTTACAGGAAATCCAGTCATGAAAATTTAGAGAGCCGTAAAAAATATATCATCATCATCATTGGTGCTTCTGTCCGTAGACAGGTTTCAACGGTACCGTTGTCTCCGCAGCATTCTGTCCCGGGCCTCTCTCTTCATCTCTGCATAACTCCTTCCTTCTTTTATATCCCTCAGCATTCCGTGCCTCCTCCTTCCTCTTCCTCTCTTCCCATCTGTTTTCCCTTCTATTATTTATTTCTGTAGGCTGTTATTTCTTCAAATATGTCCAATCCATTTTGTCTTTCTCTTTTTAATTTCTCCCAGTATACTTCTTTCTTCTCCAATCTTCCTTAGCATTTCTTCGTTCGTGATCTTATTTTTCCATCCAATCTTCTCCATTTCTCACCATAGCCAAATTTCAAAGCTTTCTAAGTACTTTTCTTCTCCCTTCTTCAACGTCCACGTTTCACATCCATACAACAAAATGCTCCGGATAAAGCATTTTGCAAATCTTTTCCTAATATCCACCTTGATGTTCCTTGCTGTCACCAGTTCCTTAATCTTGCTAAATGCTACTTTTCTTTTGTCCAATTCTGCTTTTAATTTCTTCAGTACAGTTGCCATTCAGTGTAACTATACTTCCCAGGTACTTGAAAGAGCTTACTTGTTTTAACTTTTCTTCCTCCAGCCATATATTTAAGGGCCCTTCTGTCTTCGCTATTTTCATTACCTTAGTTTTATTTCTGTTTATTCTCATTCCGTAGTCTTCACTCTTCTTTGTGATTCTTTCCATAATTTTCTGAAGTTCTTCTTCATTCTCTGCTATTATAACCTGGTCATCAGCATATTTGATGGATTTTATTCTCTTAACTCCCACTTTTATCCCCCCGATGTCTTCTAAAGCTTCTTCCAGCAGTTTGTTAACATACAAGTTAAAGAGGCATGGTGATAGACAGCAACCCTGCCTAACTCCCCTTCCTATTGTGGTTTCCTTTGTTTCCTCGTCCCCAATTCTTACCGCACTTTCTGATGGATGTACATCTGCTTTATTAATCTTCTGTCCTTCCAGTCTATGTCTATTTATCTCAGAAGATCTATTAAGATCTCCCATCTGACCCAATCAAATGCCTTTTCATCATCATCATACTAATATATAAAAATTTAATGGTGTCTGTCTGTCTGTCTGTCTGTTGCTCAATCACGCAAACACTACTGAACCGATTGAGCTGAAATTTTGTATGTAGTTAGAAAATGTACCAGAATGAAACATAGGCTATATTAAAAATCTGTCAGGGCCCCAAAAGGCCCCCCTTGGTGGTCCCTGATGGTCCATGCTAAGCATTGGGTTTGGTGCAGTGGTTTTATTTTTTTCTTTTAAAAATTACTTTCACTCAAGATAGAGGGCTGATATTTTTTTTATTGGATGGCTGAATAAATGAAGTTTCTAATTCTTTCAATCGATTTTCTTTTACGCTTCGTAATTCTCTGAAAATTATGGTTATAGCTGAAAAATCTCACATATTTCTCTGAAATCAACAATAGCATATTTCCTTGACAACCAGAGATTTGAATTTCAAAGGACATTCACGCATCTGGCATTTAAGTTTTCCTGCCGGCCCATGATATAGCACGTATAAAGAAAATTTGTATATGAGGGGCCCAGAGTCCCAAGGGCCCCATGATAGATTGCTTCGGGGGGTAATCGATTAATTCAATGCATATATACAGGTATACTCCTCAATATCTATTCTCCAAGTAGTTCTCATAAGGGAACTGCATACGAGAGAACACTTATGTATAAAACGATACACATAAAGGAATTAAACGTGGAGGAATATTTACGTGCAGCGAATAATAATGTTAATAATGCCTCCGTTGCTGCAACAAATACGGCGTCGTTTATTATATTTCAGTACTCAGATGAATTACACGTAGTGGAACTTTCTGCCTCTCATTACGATTGCGAACTGTTTTTTAGACCAATTCTCACATAACCTTTACGAGTTATTTATATATACTTAAACGTGTTAAAATGCAGTTTACTTACATTGAATCAATCATCGAATTGCCTATTGGAGTCTTTCACTTGCCTCTGTGTTTCCCCTCCTTGGACTTAAAAATATATCCATAAACATGCCTTATAGAATAAAGAGTAACCTTTTGAAAAATTTTTCTTTAGCATGAGGAATGTCTTCTTTGCGAGAAAATGAGTTCTTGCATGAAAAACGACAAAGGTTAGCCTTGGATGCTCAAAGACATGCCTACCAGCAATCTCATGATAATCTCCCCGTGGTGTTTCTCGGATTACGCTAAGAACCGCACAAATTTCATCCTAACCAAACCTACTGACGGGCAACCAGCTAAAAATCTGGTTCAAATATTGAGCCATTTGTTTTGAAACTTCAATCTGTTTTAAGATGGCGGAAATTATAATTGCGTCACTACATGCTTCTTACCATAAGAAGAACGGATATTCTGCGCAATGGACGTCATTGGGGCATGAAAATTAGCAAGTGCACTAAGACTGATCACCATGGATTTTTAATTTTGTAACCAATGATTATGATTTAGGAAACAATGAATATAGTCACCCTTTATGCCAAAGGCATAGTCCGGGTATTGAAGGATTCATAGGAAAAATTCATTCGCTGCTATTGAAAATGCTCCTTTTGACGTTGTCAACAGCTGGATTATACTCTACTCTCCTATCCTGATTAAGATACTCAACGTATATATCAACGTTGAATGGCGGAACTCAATTAAGTCATTGAATGCATATATATGTACACGAGGGATGTGATCAAGCTGTTATTCACTCAGAAGACGGTTCAAGAGAACTTGAGGGACGAGGTCACCATCTATCAACCTAGGTGCTATTTATTAAGTAGTAATGAGGCTTCGTGGCCCATTATTGGGTTTCCCGTTCATTAAAGAGGACAAACAATCACTCAACTCTCCGCGCACGAAAGGGAAAACTAACGAATCACAACAAACAAGATAGGATACCAACACCTCAAATGATCACGCTGACTGTATTCTTCAGGTTTTGTGGTTTTCTTATAAAATAAGTTCAATGTTTTTCACATCCGTTGAAGTTCAACGGGTACCTTCAGCTAGTACTAATATAAAAATTGAATGGTGTCTGTCTGTTGCTCAATCACGCAAAAACTACTGAACCGATTGAGCTGAAATTTGGCATGTAGTGACAAAATGTATCTGGGTGTAATATAGGCTATATTAAAAAGCCCTCAGGGCCCACAAAGGTGGTCTCTGGTGGTCCATGCTAAGCATTAGGTTTGGTGGTTTCATTTTTTGCTTTTTAAAATTACTTTCACTCAAGATAGAGAGCTGGATTTTTTTAACGGATGGCTGAATAATTGAAGTTTCTAATTCTTTCAATCAATTTTCTTTTACGCTACGTAATTGTCTGACTAATGTTTTTGCTGAAAAATCTCACAGTTTTCTCTTTATCAACAATAGCATATTTCCTTGACAACCAAAGATAATAAGAGATATTCAAAGGATATTCACGCATCTGGCATTTAAGTTTTCCTGCCGGCCGCGGCCCATGATAACACGTAGAAAGAAAATTTGTATAAGAAGGGCCCAGAGTCCCAATGGCTCCATGATAGATTGCTTCGGGGGGTAATCGATAAATTCAATATATATTTACAACAAGGATAGTCTTCAATGTTTATTCTCAAAGTAGCTATCATAAGAGCACTGCATGTTTATGAGAGAACACTTAAGTAGTAAACGATACACATAAAGGAATAAATTGTGCAAGAATATTTACGTGCAGCAAATAGTAATGGTATTAATGCCTCTGTTGCTACAACAAACACATCGTTGATTATTATCGTTCAATACTCAGATGTTTTATACGCAGTGGAACAATCTTCCTCTCATTATGATTACAAACTGGTTATTAGACCAATGCCCACATCATACGAACGAAAGAACGAACGTCAACGAACATCATACGAACATCAACGAACACACCATACAAGATAGGCTACGAACTCCTCAAATGACTACGCTGACAGTATTCTTCAGGCTTTGTGGTTTTCTTTTGAAATATGTTAATTTGTCTTCACACCCGTTGAACTTCATTAAGTTTGCGAACACATTTTTAGACCAATTCCCACTTAATTAACGTTACGAGTTATTTAAATATGTTTAAAAGTGAAAAAGTGCAGTTATCTTACATTAACTCAATCATCGAGTTACCTATTGAAGACTCTCACTCGCCGCTGTGTTTCCCTTCCTTGGACTTAAAAGTATATCCATCAACATGCCTAAAAGAAAAAAGAGTAAACTTTCGAATAAATCTTATAGTTTAAGAGGAATGTCTTCTTTGCGAGAAAATGAGCCTTTCCAAAAAAAACGACAAAGGTTAGACTTGGATGGTCAAAGACATGTCCACCAGCGATCTCATGATTATCTCTCCGTGGTGTTTATCGGGTTACGCTAAGATCCGCACAAATTTCATCTTAACTAAAACTACGGACGGGTAACCAGCTTTAAATCTGGTTCAAATATAGACCCATCTGTTCCAAAACTTCAATATATATTAAGATGGCGGAAATAATAATGACGTCACTACATGCTTCTTACCGAAGTACGGAAATTCTGCGCAATGAACGACATCCGTACATGAAAATCCGCAAGTGCACTAAGAATCACCATAGATGTTTTATTTAGCAACCGAAACCAACAATTATTGCTACCCTTTATACCGAAGGTGCAGTCCGGGTGATGGATGGTTCATAGGTCAAATAAACAGCTGCTGCAATTGCTCCTTTTTACGCTATTAACCGCTGGATTGTACCCTACTGATTAAGATATTCAATGCACATATCGATGTTGAATTGCGCCACTCAACTGAGTAATTGAAAGCAAATATATTTATGTACACAAGGGAAGCCATCATGCTGTAATCCACTCAGATGACGGCTCAAGAGAACTGGATGGACGAGATGACCATCTATCAATCTGGGCGCTATTTATGTAGTAATGAGTCTGCGTGTCCCATCCTTCCACTCTTCTTGAATGATTTTCTCCCCTTCTTCCTCCCCTTCTTCAGCTTCTCTTCTAGGACTTTGGTAATTTTCTTCTTATCCTCTTCCAACTTCATCAAGTTCCACCTGTTTACCTGTTTATTGATTGCTTTTTCATCGTCATATGCTTAAGCCTAGTGGTCATATCTATTATCAGAAGATTGTGGTCTGTCCAAATCCGCTCCAGGTAGTGTCTTCGTGTTCTTGACGCTATTCTTAAATCTTTGATTTATCAGTATAAAATCTATTCGATGACGCTTGTTATCACCTGGGCTTTTCCACGTGTAAGACTTCTCTTGTAATTCTGGAACCAAGTATTTGCTATCGATAACTGCTGTTGTTCACAGAATTCTATCAATTTTTCTCCTCTCTCATTTTAAGTGCCTAAACCGCATTCTCCCAGTAAAATAAGTTTTCCCTTTCCTTCCTTCTCCAACTACACTATTCCAATCTCCCATTATCACTGCCCTCACTTGTCCCTCGCCATTCTCTTCATACACCTGCAGTATTTGTTCATATACCTCTTCGACCTCTTCTTCTTCTGCTATTGTTGCGGGCATGTACACTTGAACCACCAAGGGATTTACTGGTTCACTCCTTATTTTCAAAGCAATCACCCTTCCACTACATAACCTTGTTTACCCTTTCTTCGATTATATTTTTTTCAAGAATCCAACTCCTCCATTCTTACTGTTTCCTCCCTTGTAAATCATGGTGTACCCCTCATATATGAGTTCCCCTTCTCCTTCTCAACGGACTTCACTGAGCCCCATTAGGTCTATATTATTTAGGTCTATATAAAAATATATAAGGTTAATAAAATCGCTACCAAAGCCATAAATGTTCTCATCCTAGGCCGTTCTTCTTCGATGGTTATCAGCCCTCAGGCTGGTTGGCAGCTATCGCATTCCTTCATAGGTCTCTATTTTCTGCTAATCTTTTCATTTCGGCATAGGATGTGCAGCCGACGTCTTTTATTATTTGCGTGATGTATGTAAGTCTTGGTTGGCCTATACAATTTTTTCCTGGAATAGTACCCTCTATTATGGTCGTAAGCCAGTCCTCGTGCCGTAGGATGTGTCCAATCCATTCATCTCTTCTCCGTCTCAGGCTCTCCCAAAGTTTAGGATGTTCTTGAATTTTTCGAAAGACCTCATTGTTGGAGATCTTATTTGTCCAACGAATTTTAAATAGCCTCCTATAACACCATAACTCAAATGCTTCCAGCCTCCTTTATTCGTCTTTCCCAATTGTCTAACAATAATTTTCAGAGCAATACATTAGGCCGTTATCATCGGTTAAAGTTTTATAACCTCTAGGGGTGCCAACAAGGTATGGTGAAAATAAGTTTCTTTCCATTTGCCAACGCTCTCTAAGTGAGGCGACAGTTTCATAACCGGTGTACGATAAGTGATGTTGGTCTCTGTATAGAGCTTTGCTTTCGAGTTTACCAGAAAATCTACAGTTAAATATTATTTAAACATTTTTCTCTTAATATTTCATTAATTTGTCAATACCCAGTGTATCTTATACCATACAAAATATCTGTATTATTTTCTTTATTGTTTATGTGGATTTTTTGGGCATGAAAAATGCATCTTTGTCATTTTGTAGCGTAATGTGAGAGCGAATGAAGAAATCACACGTCATAATGCTAATATAATGCTTGTTCTATCGTATCAAGATATAAATACATTTTCCATTTTTTTAAATTCATATATATAGTATTATGGAAGAAAATATAGGTACTTTATTCATTTATCATTCCCAATTATTAACGTCGTATTTTTTCGACAGTCTGGAAATTGCCAGACTGTTGAAAAATACGACGTGGTCACTCGTTTCAACTGCGTAAAAAAGATGGGTGACATACTTCCTCGAACCAAGCATCGGATCCCACCCCATTCCTGCGAAGGAGTATACAAAATCGAGTGCGTCTGTGGAATGGCATACATAGGACAAAGAAAAAGAGTTGTGAAGTGCCTCCTACAAGAGCGCAGACGGGCAATGAAGAATAAGCAATTCCACCACTCCGCTATGGCGGAGCATGCCTATTCCGAGCCTGGACAAACCATCAACTTGGAGGACGCCACGGTGATAGCCAGGGAATCTCGATACTTCCCGAGAATCCTTCGGAAAGCTGACTAGATATCAAACACCCGAAGAATTTCAACCGGGAAGACGGTTATCCCCTCCACAGCACTGGGAAGAGACTTTACCGTGTGGAGACGGTCGCCGTGGATCAACCACCGACAACGGGGAAATAGTGGCACCCACGGGAAAAATGACGCAACCTATCAGGACTGAGCAACGGGCCTATATAAGTTCGTCACCGGCATCATCACTTTGACCTGAAGATGCCTGCTGGAACGCAGTTGAAACGGTTGTCTCTAAAAACAACGACGCGGTGAAGCACCCAAAAGTATGCAGCCTCCAACTTAAAATGAGGATGGTTGAATGTAGTATATATCTTATTGCTTCGCATGCACAGCAGTCTTAAAACTTCCTGAAGTATAAATTTTCCAGACTTACAATTTTAGTATTCCCACTATTGGACATTGCGAGGCAATACCTTTTTAATTGAGAGTACGCGTACACGAGGAAAACATTTGAGATGCCGCCTGTTTATCTGAGCTGTGAACCAATTGTCTGAAAGTTTTGTTGTATTTAGTTTCCCTGTTTCAGCAGGGGACATCCGATCCTTCGGTGGTCTACATTTCATCCAATGCATTTTTCTTTGTCGTCCAGACACTCTGTCCTTCCTTCTCTCCCTCTCTTATGTCCCTCTATACTTCCTCTGATTTCCTGAATCTTCATTCCAATCATCCGTTTTTCGCTTTTTGCTTGGTCTTCCTTCGTTATTTCAATCACCCTAGGGGAAGTGTTGCACACGAAATCGCAAAATTGAATACAGACTGGTTGACGGTGCCATTCCAGTAACGCGGACCGAAAAATCGGGCGAAGAGGTCCACTCAGTCACTCTACTTTTCTCCATCGTCTAGCGAGCACTTTCACCCTTTATTCACTCATTTCACTCAATTAAGGTCACAGATAGTTACGCTCTCCGCCTTACTTCCACTCTTCTCTGAGTTACCTCCTTCCTGATTATTTTTCGCATCTTTAAGCCCAATATCGTTTTTTTTGTTCTTCTCTCCCAAGCTTCTATCCCCTGTCTGTTACTAGATTGTTAGATTGTTATTGGGGGGGCCTTCGTCAGGAGCCCGGGCACTTAGACCTTAATTGGTCCATTGTGCCAACCCCATGCCTGTCTGCCACTTGCAGACAGGGGACAAGAGCACCACGGTAGAGGTATAGAGGATTGACCTCCTCCGCCTCGCCCCAGTACCAGGGATGGAGGGTGTACTCCCTCTAACTCTCCCGGTCTGGGTATATCTCCCACCGGCCTCCCGGTGGTCTGGAGGGAGTAGTATCCTCTCCATCCACGCCTGGTGCAGGTATGGAGGAGGGTCACCCATCCAACCTCTGTCCGGGCCCAACGTTGCTTAACTTCGGTGTTCTGATGGGAACCGGTGTTTCAACATGGCTAGGCCCTTGCCCTAGATGCCATGACGGTGCCATTCCAGTAACGCGGACCGAAAAATCGGGCGAAGAGGTCCACTCAGTCACTCTACTTTTCTCCATCGTCTAGCGAGCACTTTCACCCTTTATTCACTCATTTCACTCAATTAAGGTCACAGATACTTACGCTCTCCGCCTTACTTCCACTCTTCTCTGAGTTACCTCCTTCCTGATTATTCTTCGCATCTTTAAGCCCAATATCGTTTTTTTTGTTCTTCTCTCCCAAGCTTCTATCCCCTGTCTGTTACTAAGTCTGATTTAATAAATTACCGTCCGGCATGGCGAATAAAATCGACTTACCGCCCACACTCCTTTACTTTCATCCCTTTCCCTATCCATTTACTTTCGCCCTTCCAGTAATAAAGATATTGTATATTGTATAATATATACTTTGTTGAAATGATAGTGTTAATGATGTCGTATAATGATATCTGGTAATGATAATTCTAGGGAACGATTTACACGACATGTTCCTTCAACCTTTACGCATATACATGATAGATTTCCCAGCAAAATCGTCACTCATACTCGTAATTGTCATTATAATTTTCCTTTCCCTATTGCTTTAAAGGTTACTTTTTTTAGTCTTCGTCTTGCAAGTTCCTTTTCATTTAGGTAAATAACTGCTTACCAGAACTTTCCATAGGAGAAATTAAAATTTAAGTTCATTTTTCCAAAAAATGTTATCTCTCTCGAGGGCATCGAAGAAAGTGCTTTGTGATGCTTCCCAAAAAAATTGCAATACTGTTAGTTTCTTGTGAATATAATCTTCATCTTAATTTATTTTTCCCCTTAAATTCACCGCCTTGTCCATTTATCTTCTTTTTACCTCTTTCCAGAGGCTTTAGCCTTGCTCCACTGTTTATATCATTAATTTACTCCCAGAAATTGATTATATTCTAAGATATGTATTTATATATCCAAGAACACAGAGTAAACACGTGCAGATGCTATTAAATATCATAAGTTTTCTTCATTTGGGCAAATTCTATTTTAATCACCGAGGTCTCGACACCTTAGTCCGTTATATGCGTTTGCCGAAAAAGAATGTCTGTAATATTTTATTTTTATTCTTCGAAATTTATTGAAAAGCCTTTTCATTACGTAAAGGGTATACTGTGGGTGAAATTTAAATTGAAATTATCTCGAGGATCCAAATTCGTTCTGAACAGGGAGAAGAATTTCACCTGAAAAACTTTTCTCTTCTTACGCCTTCTCAAGTGCTCTGACCTAGAAAACGTAAGGCGAAGTTTTGTACGTCTTTAATTTTTGAACGTGGAATCAGGGCGTAAACCTCTCACGAAAGACAATTTTTGTTGCTTTTTTTCAGAATTATAATTAAAGAACCTTATAAGAACAGCCTTTTTCTCTGGCTGCGAAATACCGTCAGTATAAATTAAAATGCAACGCTCCAGAAAGGATACTTTCGAGGGAGTTCTTTCTTCACGTGCTTGGTTTAAAAAAGGGTTTCTTACTGAATTTATTATTGGCAGAGAGCATATTATTGCCGATAGTTTAGGAAATATAGCCGTCAAGAAGAATTTATCGCACGCTATTTCAGCCTTCAAGAATCTATTGTACGCTAGTACTACGAGAATGGCTTTCATCATAATTGAAATAATGGGAACCGCAATAGCAGATAATTAGGTAAAATTTATCATTTATGATCCATTTCTCTACTCAATTGAAATTGAATGTTAAGATTGGTAAACTATAATTACTTATAGCTAAGGATATTACTCTGTTAAACCAGAGACAATAGTATAAAGATTCACCTTTAAGAATTTAAGAGTTATATTGCTTTGCTGTATTTACTAGGCTGATCGATCTGATTTCACCCAAATAATTTTTTTTTATTTTACGTTAAGGCTATATTATCTTTCAACGATTGGTAACTTGTCAGAAATGTCTTGTTTTAAAGCGAAAATGCTAGGTTTCATCATCTGCGACAGTGGTGTATCATCCTGTGATGAAATGTAGGCCTGAGAAGAACATCTTGTTAATGTAAATTCCATTTCAAATCACATTGATTTGAGAAAGCTTGGTGGTGTAATTGGCTAACGTCCCTGACTGGCAATAGAGAGTGCCATGACAAGGTCAACAGACAATCCTTCTCAAAACAAATTATATTTTTCATGTCAAGTTTTACCTTCTTTGGTGTATATCTGTCTAGAGCTATACACTGTACGCCAATATTCCACCAGCGATATTAGTTTTCACAATGGATGGGAAAAGGTTTCTTCTCTCTATCCTTGCAATATCCCATGGGCAAGCTCCATAGGGGCATTGCCAGAAGATTTACCTTGTGTTGCTGGATGATAACGTATTAGGTAATGCACAAACCGGTGAATTGATATGGATTTGAATTGGTAGGTATTATGCAAATTAATTGATCTTACGGGTAATGCTATTGGCATGAGGTTTTTACGTCGAAACCCTGCTATTTCTTCTGTAAAGCACTGAGAAAATTGATTCATATACTGAATTATAATTGATGAAATCTTGTTCAATACCTTCTAAGAGATGATTGCAAAGACAAGATATACGTGAACTACAAAATGAAAAGGCATTTGCCAAAACTTTTAGCAGGAAAAATACGTAATCAGATTGACTGCATCGGAAGCTTAGTTCTTAAAGTCATCTGCTGGCCCTCTTAAACTTTCGACTTCGCACGCCACAAGTTTATATCATCCCTTATCTTCCCTCCCCACTGTTCAGGTGTCATTCCTTGACATAGTCACTCTTTATTTCATTGAAAACGTGAAATGGGCAACCTATCGGCTGGCACATGAATTCCCACGTAGATCACAAATGCACTTCATTCCTTTTTTTGTTACTTCTATTGCTAATTTTAGATAAAATGTGCTAAATAGACATTTTTTTATTTTTTAACATTGGTTAATGGCAATCTAAATAATAATACTCAACCAATTGTTTATACTAAACCACATATTTCATCTTAATAATAGCATACAATTAGGAACGGACGTGGACATCCTATTTGTTACATTATTAATACATTAAAAGAGGAAATTGAGTGATCTCTAAAGAGTTGTACTAACTTGTAATTTTAATTGTAATTAATTACTATATATTCAAAGAAAAATATATTTCACGACATTTAATTAAAAAAATAAGTTGGAACACAATTTTTTTTCATCCAATATTTGATGCACGAGAGTATCGCGTGGAGTACAATTATTTGCCATCAAGAAACACCGGACTATTGTTTATCTTGCTGGATCAAAAATTCATGCTTAGCTGAACATATTACAACGGCCTCGCTTGGGCACGCCCTTATTCGACAGACTCTCTAGCTGATAACCCCACAACATTTCTGAAACAAATGACTGGAATTTTCAATATCAATTGGAATAGAAAATCTGGAAATTGAAAAAGTACAAATGCGACGGGATATCAGAATGATATGGAAAAAACTATGAAGAAATACAACTGGAAGATTAATGTTAATAAAACTAAGGTTATGGTTAGTTGAAGAGAGCAGGAAGGTCACTGTCAAATTTTGCCTGCAAAACTTGCGCAATTGGTAGACTTTTTATTATCTGGGAAGCTGATTCACCAAGATTGGAAGAAGTTAGAAGGGCATTGTAAGCTAAGTAGAACCCAAGCAAAGAAGGCATTCTAACAGATGAGGAGTCTGCTGAAAGACAGTAATACAAGTATGGAAGTTAGAAAGCACTTAATCAAAATATATATTAGCAGTATGCTCTCATACGGTAGTGTAGCCTGAAAAATAACTGTTGCAGATAAAAAAAAGATTGTAAGCAACGAAAATGTGGTGATTCTGAAGAGTATATAAGAAGAATAAATATTAAGTGGACGAATGGAATCAACAACGCAGAAGTGCTACAAAGGGTTGAAGGAAAAAGAAATATAATCAGAACTCCGCAAAGAAGGAGTGTTGGAAAGTGTGAGTCGAAGAGAAAATAAGTATGATGGAAACTCTTCAAATGAGAGACAAACTTATTGGGCACATTTTGTGGCACAGCAGCCTATAGAAAATAAAATTGGAAGGAGAAATAAATGAGGAGAAACACAGGGGAAGATCAAGAATGGAATACATTAGGCATATTATGAGGGACGTGAGTAACTAAGTAGGAATGATTGGTGGAGAGTATTTGGTGGAGAAGAGAACGGAGTGAGCTACAGCAAACCAAACTTCGAATTGATGACTGCTGATGATGACAAATGGATGCTGCGCGTTTGACGGAGGGTTAATGCACTTTCCCACCTACAATGCACTTTCCCACCTACAAATCGCTTTCTCTCTCTCTCGCTCCACTTCCAACCGTATCCCATCGGCTGTTTGGCAGCTCAACCATCCCTAGTAGGCAAGTCGAACTTTTTCAAGGAATCCATTGATGTGTTTGCCTTACAGTCGGCAGTAGTCGGCTTCAACTTCGAGAGGCTAATTTTATGAGATCCCCAGCGCACAACCCCCTTTGTCTTGCTTGTCTCTTGACTTCATTTCCACCATCGCCCCTGTATTTCCCCCAAGCAAACTGCTCCTTTCCGTTCCAATATATCGTTCACGTTCTTCTTTTCACGGCCTTGTGCGTCCCTAGGGTCGTCCGTAAAGTTGAATATATCAAAAAGAGACCTTTGGAATGGAACAAAAGAAGGGAGTAGGGTCGGAAAAGGACCTGAGAGGGAGATGACGAGACGCAAGAATGGAGTTTATCCCGCTTATTTCCTGCGTATTCGTTCACCCCCTACACAGCTGCCGAAGTACTTCCTGTATCTACCGCTTCCAATTGTTTGTCTCTGAGCATATACGGGTGGTAGCTTTGCGACGGAGGGTACATCTACAAAATACCCTGCAAGCTACCTTAAGGGTGTGTGGCAGGGGGTGAGTATTCACCAACATGCATTACTCTATACCCTAAAGTTAGTGTAACTACTACTAATTTTGCATTAGCATAAATAGCTAATGCTTGTCACGAGGCGAAACCTCACAAGCATGCACTACACTACAGATATGCTCACAATGGAGAGGGGCGTTAGTATATATGTATTTTGAAACTACACAATAGTGATGGGCAAAGTCGGTCTTTTGAGGGATCTCGGTCACGCCTATCACTCCCACTTGTGATTCAATCGTGAGTGTAAGGTCATGAGTGATTGATGTTCCAGCTAGTGATCTGTTCAAGTTGCCTACGATCAATGATCTCTCAGGAAAGTCGTGATTGATACAAAATCGTAACGAACGCTACTCTCGCTGGCCATTCGTGATTCCTAATTCTGTACAGCTGCATGTGTGACTCACTCACTCACGTATACAAATTCCCGACCACTTACAGACGAGCTAGGAGCCTGAAATTTTTCACGGACGTTCCTTGAAGAATTCATAGGAGGAAAAATCCCGAAATCATGGAATTTTTAACTGGAAGTGACCCAAAAAAATAACAATGATGGATTTTTGGACTTTTCGAAAAGTAGATTTTCAGTTCGCGCTTCATACCTTTTGAACGGTGGGTCGGATTTGAATCTGACGAAATTTTCATAACGGGGAATTGAATTTTCTTAAACATGCATCAAACATTGGTGTTCTACTTTTCGTAGTTTCAGGATTGCGACGGAAAAACGACAAAACAGCCTAAGAGTCGACTACACAATTGCGTTTATTCTCCACTGAGAGCAAACGCGGCACCCATCTTGCCGAGATTTGTTTACACCCATTTTTTTGTGCAAAATTTAAAACACTGTACTTTGCGATATTCCTGTGGCTTCAACTATTTCGCGCACTTTGGTTCGTCGCTCACTCAAAACCATATCGTAGATTTTGTCAATCATTTCGGGGGTAGTCACTTCCACTGGACGTCTCGAACGATGTTCATCTTTTGTGGGTGTACGGCCACGTTTAAACTCATTTACCCAATCCCTTCTTCACCCAATTCAGCTTTAATCTCTTTCGGTGTTAAGCCTTTTAAATATTTTTAATAAGTTTTTAACCACCACTCGAAACTCACTCTTTTCCATTTTTCTATATAAACAAAAGTTTGTTGATTTAATCAAAAATAAAATTGAAACTATTTGATGGACATAAATAAGACTTAAACAGTTTTTTACTGAGAAATGATGCTTACTAAAAACAAACCATTGACGATAATACGAGCGCCAACTATTGGATTTTCTAAGTACTTATTGAAAAATCCTCGTACATCCAAAGTAGTAATAAAGGCTCTATTATCTCTTATCTTATCTTTTGGTCATTTCCCTTATTCCAGGTATCTAGACCATCTTACTTATCACTACCTGCTTTCATGATGCCTCCGTTTTACTGTTTCTGTTGGCTTCCCCTGGGGTACCATCTCGTCGTCGTATTTATGGAACGGAATTCTACCTTCCAAGTTGGTGCCTGCTGAACATTTTGCCCCTGATCGAAAGCCAATGTGCTAGTTTTCGACCGTGTGTCACACCCATGTCAAAGTCTCTCCCAGCTATTTGTCCCTCCCTCATTCCCCCTTTCACACTCTGCGTTATTTTGCCTTGCTGCGTTATTGAACTCATGGGGTACGGTTTGGTGGTGGTGGCAAAAGTTGTGATTGGAGATCTTAGCTTGAGCAGAGAGTCCGTGGAGCCGAGCTAGAGGGTGGTGAGACTGATGAAGACACTAATTGAAGTGTGCATTAAAAATAAATGAAAACCTTACCAAATAATTTTCTTTGATTGCTTTATTCATCATTTGAAATCAAGCTGACCATTGATGTAATGTCTTCTCTTATTCTTGTTTTCTCACTACCGCCTGTTGACTCACTTCAGCAAATAGTTATGAACATACCGATGTTCATATTATTGTAGGATATATTCATACTACCACGAAATGCTTTCCCTTCTTCCAATTTGAAGATGACCGGCTCAGGCTTAATTAGGCTTACTAACAATGCATTCGTGATGGCGGTAAAGGAAACAATGCAAGACCTATAAAAATATGTTATCTGTTCTTAAAAAAGTAAATATTTCAAACATCAACTTGGTTTGAAGAGATGAAATATGCTTACTTCTACTGTCATCATCTCTTGTATTTTATTCTTGTTGATTTAATTCGTCTTTACATTAAGCGTCATGAATGGACTAAGAATTATAATTGAAAAGATACTCTTTTTGGGTTGGTTGTATATCTATTAAAAATAAAATGGTATCCGGCTCAACTTTGTGATGATTTCATGATGTAAAATCAAGATAGAACATTTTAATTTCCAAAGATTTTTCAAAGTTATTCCCAACCTGGCTACGTCTAATAGTTAGCATCATCAGTTCCTGATTCCGCCTATTTAACGAAACCAGGTGGAAATAAATAAAAAAACTGAAGAAATTACGACTTTCTTAGTGCTACAAATATCTATGAGTTATGGACTCCTTATGAGGTAATTATTACTGATCTAAAATCATCAACCTTAAATCATCTGAGTTTCACAAGTTGTCGTATCAGAAGAAAACTAATTCTCGTGCATCTTCGTGTCGCGCTTATTTCGTAGAATGGTGAAATCGAAATTGCTTAAATGTCTTAGCTGAGTACGATATTAGTGTTCCACGCTGTTTACATTGTAAAGCGGACGAATGGGGAAATAGGTGAGAGTACAGCCATTTTTGATGGAGCAGAAAAGGATAAAATCCTCTTAGTTATGGTTAAAGTATGCAGAGAAGATAACTCTAAAATTGCCCTAATTCTTCCGTGCACATCCTTGGTGGTACTCGCTGCCTGTATCCAAGGTTACATCATTTTATGTTAATTAGCGAAACATATGAGGCGAAGACGCTTATATTAATGTAATAAGGCCATAGTTTTATTATAGTTCTCATAAGTTTCATTCCGGGTAAGATTATAAAGAAAGCTGACTCAGCCCTCGTTCAAGAGGGGACTAGCCTTTATTGATGGAGCCGTTACGCTTCATTTGCATTGTATTGTTGACTGGCTTCCCATGATTCTATTCGCCAGGAAAGTGTACACTCTTTCAAGGCCATGTTTCTATCTTTTTTCTGCTGCCACAGATTAACTTATTTACGTGTTTCCCTCTTTTACGATCTGTTATTTAATAATTTTCTGCGTGGATGGTAGCATGTGGCAAGTGTAAGTTTTCTCAATTAAATTATTGTAAGCTATGAATAATGTGTGCCACTAGATGACTATTATCTTTATCGATTTCCCTTCCTTCCGCTATAATCTCGACTCTAACCACCACGTATTCGTTTTGCGATGGCATTCTTGGCGAGTAGAATGCAAAAGCTTCACTCTCGAATTTTCCTCCGCGTACGTGATTGATTACTGAAAACAGTTTAGCGAGTTGGTGTCTTCAGGCGGAAGTCAAGATGCCAAATTTTAATTTTCCTTATTATTATTATTAGGGTGGCTAAAGGTGGTGCTGGTCTGCGATTTTAGGATTTTCACGGAAAATTCTACTCCACATGTGATGGAAATTATGTGATATAAGAACGACCACAATTGCGTATCATCAATTAAATCTGAAGGTATCAGTTGAAACGCTGGCAATACTCTTGTCAACTTTCTGTTGTTAACTGCAGTAATTAACAACACACGCGTTGAAAAACCTGAGAAGGCAGCATTTCGATTACTCCAAATCTTAGATCCTTCTGTTTAGATTTTCATAGGCCATTAAATATTTATTTGATGTTTTTCTCAGTTTTCAATCACTTTTCGTTAATTTAAGTGACTGACGTGGCTAGTCTTGAAGAACTAATAGCAAGAAAGTGTATAAAATAGAAGATAGAAGGATAACGGTTAAAGGGGATGAAGGGATTTCCCCGCCCCGAGGGAAGGAGAATACCACAGGGTATGGAATCGTTTAGTTGATGCCTGAATACTAGTGGTGAGGGAATAGTCGCGTCAATTGCTTCGTGCCTTGCCGAAGAAGAGATTAGAAGCATTAGAGTGAAGGCAGATGGAGGAGGGATTGAAAAGGACGTGCGAACAGTGTTGGGAGGCAAGCACGGGAAAAAATTATGTTGACGGACGAGAAATATCCATCGAATAAATATCGCATGCCCAAAATACGGGATTGTAATAAGCATAGAAAGAGGAGAGGAAATGCAAAATAAAGCTAAAGATTGCATGTGGTAGTGTACTTGGGTTTGGTGTATGGGAAGAATAATCGTGGTAAAAAAATTAAATTAAATATTTTCATGGAGAGATTGAAGAAAAGATGAGTCTACCGAAAAAGGAATCTGGAATGAAAGTACACGGACTGGACTGTATCTGTTGATCAGTGCACGATGTTTAAGAGATGAGGAGTAATAGAGGGTCTGAGGAAGAGGATTAGTAGGGAAATATTGTAACTAAAATACCAGGCATATTTAGAAAAAATATTTTTTTCTGTTCTAAAGTATCCTTTATTTATAGAGATGTGAAGTTCGCTTTTTCTCTTTAATTATGCTTAGTAGAACCTCATCTGACAAAATATAGGACCGTATCGTCAGTCACTCCTTCAAGGCTCCTCCAGCATCCTACGGCTTCTAGAGGAGAGATTTCAGTTCGAGAGCCGAGCTGAAGTCCCCTTCACCTCCATAATGGCACTGGAGGAGACCATCTAAGTGAAGGGTACCATGGGCCAGCCTTCAAGCGAGAAGATCTCCTCCAAAATGGCAGAAGACTTGAATTACATGACGACCACCTCGATGATTTATTGGATTATATTTGCAACAACCCCCATCATTCTATACCTCTGCAATACTTGAACGCTGGGAAAACGTGGTGGAATTATGCTCAGATAGGTTTTTTTGTGACTGGGATCAGCTTATTCCAAGAGACATATACGGATATTCTATCGCATACGTTATCGTTGGCGGACATCAGTAGCCGTGGGATGTCGTCGCCACCGATTATGAAGATATTGACAGCCCTGTGGTTTGTCTGCAATTGGCAGCTTTCAGGTAAGAGAAAAACATTTCAATATTGACAAGAATAGTTTCTATTGCCATGTGACTGTACACTGCATACTAATGCAATGTACAGTGACACTGTATACGAATGTTATTCAATCGGTAATGCTACCCACACGTTGTTTGTATTTTGATTGATGTCTTTTCCGATCCTGACCTAGTTTTGCGTGCTAATCATGTCACGAGTAAACTCAAATTTCATGGTTTTCCATTTTAACATAGTTCCTATTAGTTCTACTAGCTTAGTACCTAAAGCTTATTCTTTGAAATACATATTTAAGTGTGAATTTGAATTCATACAAGGTTATCTTCACGTGTTAAAGAAATTATTTTGTTGATTACAGATTGCCATCGCTGTTTTAAAAACAGATGACGCTGTCTACTGCACGCAGAAAATTACGGTATCGGTTAAATGAAGTCATAAATTGCATTCCTAAATATGTTAGTACATACCTACCCTATCATGACTTCACTTTTTAATTGAAATAACTCCTTGCCGATTTCAATGGAATCGCCGAAGGCTGATGTACTGACCCACTCATGTAATTTATTCATTGCTTACAATCAATTAAAGTATTACGAAAGTTAAAATTATACCATTTATTGAAGCTGCACTCTTCAAATGCAAACGAAATCGAGTCCCGTTACCTTGGCCAACAGTCCACCGAAGCAGCCCAAATGGAGATAGCATAGCGATTAAATAACAAGTTATCACAACTACTGTCATTAACTGTTCCGGAAACTCATTCTGATATTCACTGATCAAGCCTGTACATACTTTTATGTTAGTATTTACTACAAAAGTATAATGATGGAAGTATAAATCAAAGTACCTGTGGGCTATCATAATTTGCAGTTCCATGTCTCGACCCGTGTTTGCATCTAACCTGGCTCTGTATTACCCGGAATCACGCTATTGTTCCTGAGGATTAGTTCTTAAAATACCATTCCTCTAAATAAAAAGGAAACATATCGCCACGTATGAAATTTTATTATCAGAAATTAGGATTCGCTGGTTGGAATAACAGTTAAAAATATGTGCACGACAATCAAAACAAAACTGTATTTCAAAAACAATTCGGCAAAAATACAATGCTGGATGAGTGATTTTAACACGCTGGTATCTCGGAAGAGATGGGAAGAAATTTCAGACGAAAGGAAAACCAATGGACATCCAATGAAGCACTGGAAACATTCTTGACTGACAGCAACACCATCAAAGTCTAGAAAATGTTATTAATGAGAGAGCAGCGGAGTTGAATTTTGAAAATGCATTGACTATATGAAGCACAGGTTTTTATACCAGCGGCCGGTATGTAATATATCGCGTTAAGGGTATATGTTTGATTTCTAAGCGATCATGTAATCAACTCATATTTTTATATCACACAATTTACGACTCGTCGCGGCAAAGGAAATTAATTCATAGGAAATAGTATTGTATTGCATGAATTACAGGTGAAGATTGACCTATTCCATGTAATAAATAACGGCACTACATAGCCAACGCATGCACAAATAATGCATCTCTTGACGAATAAACATACAGATAATTACCTGGATCATGTTTAATTTCCATTCAATTCGTCTTGTATCTTAACCAAGCAGTCTCTTTGCCGACAATGTAACGGATTCGGTCTTCATTTTTAATTATGTTATTATTCTAAACTAAAAAGCGAGCCTGCTAAACTTTCTCAATGCAAGATATTTAAATCGTGATGTAAATTGTTGACCATCATGTTAGTAACGCTACGTCTTTGATTGCGCAACTGAGCGGATCTCTGAACGGGTCAGTCCGTGAACAAAGGAAACAATCGCGCAGGGCACCTCCTATTTGGAGGAAAGGGGAGACTTCATGAAGGTTTGTCTCTCGAACGTAAATGCGTCCGGAAGTCACCTTCGTGAAGGTGAGATTTGAAGGAGCGACTAACGATACGGCCCTTAAAGCGTGAAAAGCTGTTTATTTTAATTTTTTTAATTTATGAGTTTTATGTTACAAATTCTATGGAATGCGATTTCAATTATCCGAAACCCTTCTATCAGTTAACTGTTAGTTTTATACATGCATTATTGGAAGAGTTCAAACATAATGGAATTACATCACGTTCTTCTGAGGAGTGATTAATGGAGAAAATGGCATGTTTTTGTGTTGGCTTCAGGTATGAGAGGTGATCGTTGCCGAATGAGAAAGAAGAGTTTTAAGTTGTGAATGTCTTATTTTGCTCAGAAGACCAATGAAAAAGAAGTTTAATTTGATCGAGAAATAATCTTCGAAAGGAACTACTATATGAGGATTGGTGGATTGGGGTGTTTTGTGTGTTACCGCGTCGCATGGATTTTTCACCACTCAGGACATAGAATGTCAGGGAATAAAGGTAGAGATTGGTCATTGTTCTACATTTTCTCTAACAGGACATATTTAGGTCGCTGTTAAATTAAACAAAGATATGATTGAATTGCGTCAAATAGGATAATTAAGTTTCATTACTTATATCCTCCTCCTTTTCTCCGGCCGAAACTATAAGAATGTTTTGCATTAATGTTTTAATCAAGTAAGAAAAACAAATATTTTTTTCCAAAATACCTTACACTCTCTTCCATTTCCGTCTTCCGACTACGATTCTTTTCTGTTACCGTTTATGTTTAGGTATTTCCATTTGTATACACATGATTTACATTGACCGAAGACTGGCTTGTTTCCGTGTCTACACTTACGTACGTTAGATCAGAAAGGCTTTTATTAATTCACTGCATTCAGATGAATTCCTTTTTACTTTACTTTTATAAATAGACAAAAAATTGGTACTCAATGAAAAACGAAATGCACCAAAGTCAAACCTAATGCGTTATTAACGTTTTCTCTTTCTTATATTAAAATCACCGTCGCTTTATTGAGGCCTGAATAATATAAATAATTAATGCCTGCTCATATTTTCTCAGCTCTAATATTTGTGAGTTCCCAATATGTGAGCTTGTTCAATTATTAGGGGTATTTTTCCCGAAGCTAATGTACAGGAATGAAAAAAACAATCCCAGAACTCTCACACTACGTTCAATAATAACACGTTTTCGTACGTCTTCCAAAACTTTATTTATTTATTGCTCGGATAGAGTGTTAACCTTTTTTTGTGGAAAGAGTTGATTATGTACTTATATTTGCACCAGATCCTATAAACTCTTTGTTCCAAGTCCAATTTTTCGTTATAATTCGCAAATTTACAAAAAATAGACAAATAAGGAACGAGCTACGAGGAAAAACTGTATTCCCGACCGCAAATGCGTTACATCATTTTACGACCATTAAAGTGATCTAAAGTTATGATTCTGGTAATCGAGAATCGGAATTAAATCATCTGGAAGCTCAATATTACTGTTTCAATTTCAACCACTGATGATATATGGCCAATTGATTCAGGGCTTATTGTCTGTCCTAAAAACTCATTATTCATATTAAGACTAATTGAAACGGGTGGATTGTGGTTCAACTGTAGATTGACGTAGCTTTTGTCTTCGATGCGTCCATTTATATTACATAACATGTAAATGATATGAAATGCGGAAAAATGTTTTGCTATGAATATGAAATGTATGCATTTCAAACATCTTATGCATTCGATATTTTCCCCTCTATTAAATAAACAAATTCGTCTTAGAGTATAGAGCAAAATAATCCATTCATTCATGCCTTCCTTTTCTTGAAAGCTAGAAACGAGGTTTTATCGCTCACCTTGGGTGATTAAATGGTAAATACTGTCTTTAATAATATGCTAACATTTATTGTCCACTGTATATAATAGGAAAGATTCATCTTTGATGAACCCGCGGACTATACATTCAAGCATCATATTTTGACATGTCTGGAGGCTTTGGAATTATATGTTAATGAATATTATTACATCTACACCTACAAAACCACCTGCAAGCCACCTCAAGGGTGTGTGGCAGGGGTAAGTAGTCACCAACATTGCAAGCATTACATTGCAAGTAAAAGTATTAGAGAGACAAGGTAAATCGAATGAACTACGTTATATATGAAATTAACTTACCTCTTCATTGTATGTTCAACTTCCGGCGCTATTTTCCAATTATTTTTATTGAAATGAAAAAATCAGTCATTTTCAGCTATAGTAATTGAACGCTAAGGTTCTACACATCTTAGCTATGGCATTAGTGCATTTACGTATTAGTCTGCTGACATTATTGCCCATGAAATTTACGTAGTACTCATCGTACTGAAGATACACTTGAGAAATCTCTGCGTCATAACTCTAATCTTCAAAATGATTGAAATGTGTAAAACGCATGATAAAGACTATATTTCTGATAATTTTAATATTATTTTTGAAAAATAACAATAGTTTGACCATTAAATTTATCAATTATCCCGAAGGGTCATTGACAGCTTTTACTGTATCTCTGTTAAAACTGGCCAATTTTTTGTACATCATTCATTGGCTATCAAAGCTTTAAAGGCTAATTCAAATATTTATTCTGAAAACAGGACACTTAGGAATCAGATATTTTGAAGTATGAAAAAATAGCGTCTGGGATGCCGCCGAGTCACCCGTGCCGGAAACAGAGCAATATTTCCTTGGTCTGCAGTTTAAAATGTGCAAATCTTTCCAGAAAGGTTTTCTTTCAATGTGTTAAACATTTGCCCTATTTTCTCTGAAATAAAACTATGAATAGTCTTGGGAATAATCACTCTGGCTTGTTTATTTTTTTCTCCCGTAGCCATCAAGTGCGTCGACATATCGTAGAACTGCGCCTTGCAATTATACCCTCATATCCTTGTTTGGTGTACCTTTGAAAATTTCTTTTATTTTTGGCGTGATTTTTCACATTTGGATATTTCCCGTTCATTATTCCCACGCTGGAATCTCCTCGTTCCGTAACAATGCAAGCGTGTGACTTCCGCTGCGCCTTCAACTGCCTCCGTGGTGTCCGCAATTATTCCCTCCACCACTTACTCACACTCGAACCCCTGCCTACCCACACTAGGAAACAAGAACCCGCAGCTACTCTCCTCCCCCGAGCACCCCCTTGCCACTAAACCCACTCCCTCCCCTTATTGTCTGCTCTCCCCTTCGTGCGTATCGATCTTGGCTAAGTGCCCCTGTGATGGCCATGGATGCTCACTCTCCGTGTTCTCCTTTCATCCCCGTCCTTACTCCCAGTCCTGAGGCAACTACCCCCGTATGCCTCCAGTTTTCACTCTTCCCAAGCTGTCTTCTTCTCCCTCTTACTCTCCCGATCTCTCTATCTTTCATCAACATTCTCTCAACAAACTCACCCTCCTCCTCCAACCCCTATGAGGGCAATTTGTTTAATATGAAGATTACTTTGATACGTTCAAGTCTTAAACATATATCACATTTTCAAGTTTTAGCGATCATTTAAAGAAACACATACAGGGGCAGGGACGTCTTAGGGACAAAATAATCCATTAATTTATTTTTGCTCGTCATGGAAGCTAGGAAAGGACTTTTAAATGGTTTATCGCTCACTATTAGAGTGCTCAAGCCGATTTTATATTAAATTGTTGATAAATATTTATGTATGTATGAGAAAAAGAATATTTGCTGATATACTCGCGGATAATATTTTCAAACCGACCATATTCTAACACGAGTGCAGGTATGTCGTATATCAATGATTATAACTACAAGTAAATGACAAAAAACTTCTTTACCGATCCATATTTAATTTACCCCTATTGTCATATGCTCATTCTTCGAAGCTCGTTTTCACTATTTTTTATTAAAATTAAAAGAGTTGTCATTTTCAGCAATAGCAAGCCGATACATGCTTTTGGTATTTAAAACATTACAAAATTCTCCCACTATTAACGGGGAATTTATTTGGTCACCTTCATGGAAACTCGCGTCAATTTCTAGTTCTGGCTTGATCCTTGTAATGCAACCAGTTTCAAAACAAAATTTTAACCAAGATGGTGATGTAATCTGAATTGTGGAAAATATAACACAATATATCTCGATGTAACTTTTGATTGGTTATTAAGATAGGACGCAACACTGTGACTATTTTTTCTGGTCTCAATTTTGATTTGACTGTCACTGCTGCTATTTGGAAAAACATATTCATTATTAACAGGGTAGCAGATTAGTTAAATTAAATTTACTTAGAATTTATGAACTATGTAAGAAAAACAATAATATGGATGGTAGTACACGTTCCGATTTTTTCCTCCTAATATCAGTACATAACATGAGTCTGTAAATGTAAACGCTTACGTTATTTAACGTTATAGTCAAATTAATGCATTTATATTGAATCATGGATAACTTTAATAATATTATTTTTTAAATGAGAAGTAGATGACCATTTAGCAAAGATGTCACTTATAGAAATTATGATTAAATGTGACTTAATAAAGCTGAAATACTTTTTAATATACCGGTGTCTTATTTCTCATGGTACTTACTTTTTATTTTGGGCGGATGTCGTACAAACTCAGAAAAACTTTTGCTCTTATTAAGAAAAAATTAAATAATAAGATTTTTTCCCGAATTTTCCACTAGATTCTCTTTTTCCAATGACATTTTCAAATTAGTTTACCGGCTTTGATTGCAGTTATTTTCCTGCTAGAACAATAACTTGTTGACTCAAATAGTTTGGTTTGCAATTTAACGCTAATTTCTTGTATTATCTTCTCCGTGAATCTCTTTAAAGTATTTCGTTCGCTTTTCAGCCCTTTCAGAATATTCTGACCCGTGGATGGTACATGATGGGGTTATATTGGCTGTGAAAAAATATCACATTCGTATAAATTCCAATAGCTCCTGGTGAAGTATGCTGGGTCAGGTTTTGGTGATTACCTATTAACCTGATATTTTCAAAAGACATTCTTGAAAAAAAGCGAAAATAACATAATTTAGTTTGGCGGCATTAGCCACTGTCTTAAAGGCTGATCCCCTGCTTTCTGGGAGGAGGGTAACTTGCATAGTTTGGAGCAAAACCTCATAGGTTACCGGAATGGCATTCAGCAACCATTAGGAAAGGGATTATGTATATGCATTAGTTCTTACTTAGGTACTTCAATAAAAGTCGAGGTATAAATGAAAAGGAAAACTTTGCCTTATTCCACCAATTTCTTTTACGGTGGGACTAGTTTCGACGCAGCGGCGTCATCTACAGGTACAAAGAGTTAAGGCAAAATCATGATCCGTATATACCATCCAGGGTAGGCGTTGGGGAAAGGAGGGGAGGGGGGAGGAAGAAGGGAGGTGGGAGGGGGGGCAAACACCCAAGGATACAAATGTACCATGTAGCGTTGTGAGCGGGCGGTGGAGGTTAGTGAGGGAAGGAGGGAAGGCGGATGACCGTTGCCAGGTTGTAGTTTGAGTTTTGAAGGGTTATTGGGGACCAAGGTAGCGGTGGGGTGTCCGTGAGAGTGGGGTAGGGGAAGGATTACGGGCTACTGTTTTTTCCGTGAGGGTCAGAGAGGCTTCTAGGAGGGAAAAGGTTTTCAAAAAGGATGTCATTAAGTAGATGACGTTTCTTCATCTGTCTCCTTATCTCCAACTCTTCCTTTTTGTCCATTCTCCTCACTTTTTACCCCCGGTGCAAAATCTTCGGGGTGAAAATACTGGTGTGGTTCTCCTCCCACAGGTTTTTAGCAGAGTGGCAATGCGAGAGGTTACATTTCAGGAAAAACCTCTTATACTCTTCTGCTCATATCCGGAAAGTGCGGCCCGTCTGTCCAATATAGGCCGCTTTGCACTCATTGATTTCCATTAAATATATACCACTGATATCTAAGGGATCAATTTTATCTCTTGTTTTGTTTAAAAGAAATTTAAATTGTGATTGTTGTATAAAGCTATTTTAAATCGGTCTTTAGGGACCAGGTAGCTTATTTTTTGTGATAAAACTCCGTAATACGACCATTTACCCCTCTTAAATTTTTCCTTGCTGGTTCCATTCGGATTTAAAAGCAAACGTTGTGCTCTTATGGAGCGTTTTTTGTTAAGGAGCATTTTATCTACTAGGGTTTTGTTGTAACCATTTACGTTGCTATTGATTTTATAGTTTCCAATTCCTCATTTCATTTTTTTTGGAGAGGGGGATATTGAGCAGTCTATTTAGCAAGAAGTGGAATGTAGATAACTTTTGGTATACGTGATGGCGGTAGTCGGAGGGTATCACATGACCCGTGGTGGTGGCTTTGCGAAAAATGGCAAATTCAAAATTTTTAACACTTTTAGATACCTCCAGAAAATTCAATTTTTCCTTTTTTCTCATACGTAAACTTGATACCTTCGCACTGGGTATTTAAAATTGTTAAAAAATTGTCCAATTCCATTTTAATTCCTGCACAGATTGCAAAAACGTCATCAACGTAAAGGATCCAGAAATAGATATGTTTAGTGTTCACTGATTCACTATTGAACAGTTTCTGTTCAAATTCGTCCAAAAATAGGTCGGCTAGGAGCGGTGACAACGGGGACCCCATTGCTAACCCTTCCATTTGTCTGTAGTATTCCCCGTTGAATTTATTGTAATTTTGCTCCTCGCACACTTTCAATAGAGACACAAGATCGCTGATGACGGCTGCTTCCGTCCCCGTGCTTGAAAGATTTTTTTCGCCACTTCGACTGCTTCCAAAGCGGGAATACTGGTGAAAAGATTTTCCACACCAAATGACACTAATATGTATTTAAAGGGGGGAGGAGTTATCTCGGATAGCCGGTCGCAAAAGTCTATCGTGTTTTTCACTCCAAACCTCGACTGAATTTTTAAACTGATAGATAGAGATTTGATCTGACCGACATAGATTGAGATAATAATAGTCGAGATATATTAATAGCTTCGGCATTTACTTTGCACCGGGACATAACCGTAGTAATAACTATGTATAAAGGACGATCGTAAACTGGCAATTTAATCGGAATTGTAAATTCATCCTTCGGGTTTTTTTTCAAGTAGATTAGCAAATTGTTTCTAATTTATTACACCTATGACGCGCTTCAATATTTTTCACAATATCCATTTTTACTCTCCGCTAACGTTTATCTCGTCCGTTTTACACAATCCTCTTCCCTCCCGTGGCCGTGACATTTAAACACGGTTGGCGATCAGGTTTTAGGATACATGCGAATGATGACTGCTTTCATCCGTTTATCAATGGCTCAATGCCGCGGGACGAAAAACGGTGCGCGATTGCTTCGGGACGTTATGTGTGGGAAAAAGCTTCAGAAAAGTCATTTCAAGTGTCACCACAATTCTATGGGTTATCGACCAAAACTTAAAACAATGGAGTTCAGTTTAAATGAAAATTTTATTTCCAAAATTACCCGTTGGGAGAATAAATTCTAAATCTTGGGAATTCTGTATCATGGTTTCTAGTTCTTTAATAATTTAAAACATTGTCTGTTGTTGGAATAGATTGTTTTGCGAATTTTAATTAGTTATAGGGTGATTCCCGGCAGAATGCGTAATTCATCTAGTGGGTTTTCTTATTTTGTTAACCGAGTGTGGATATTACATGTATGAGGTATGGAAGATTTTGATTAGAAACATTTGTTGTAAGTTTTTTCTGAATAATAATTTTCCAAAGGTTTTTAAATATCTACTTTTAATAATTAATATATCCATGTTGTTACATAAAAGTATTCACTTACTCGAAGGTGATTACGGGAAATACCGAGGCACAGAATTATTTCCCAATATTGAATTTACTTTCTTTCATATAACCATGCGATTGTTATTTTATATAAATTTTACATATTATATATATAATAATTAAATTATATTTATTTATTATATTATAGTGTATATATATATGTATATATATATAGTGTATATATAGTATAGTGTGTATATATATATATATATCGATTCTGTATCCGTCTTCCTTTGAGAAAGGTTCAAGCAACCGAAATATCAACTAATATTGTGAGTGTTCTTTTTTTATGTGTTTATATTTAATTCCGCCCCACCTGTGGCATAGTCTATTTATATATATATATATATATATATATATATATATATATATATATATATACAAAATATGCCAAGAGGGTGGCCGATAAAAATATAGATATATATTCACTATTTATCACCCGAGTGTTTTATTAACTTCGTTATCCTTCTATTATTTTCTGATATCTCTTGATCTCTTTCTGAGAATACGATACACTCGGATTCCATATTTTCTTGGCATTTTGAAAGGAATATACGAGAGTTTTTGCTTAAATTGATATGTATTTTCATTTCTGTTTTGTTCGATTTTTTTCCAGGATCCACTTTTTGGTTTTTCCCTTACCCTTTGAGCAGACGGGTGGATGATTCTTTTATAGCGCGAGTCATATTATTTTCTTCCCTTCGTGCCCCTAGTGGAGGTTTCTGTTTCACTAATACCCCATCTCTTCTCGTACTCCTGTTACTCACTGAATACACCCTAGGGGTTCCCGTACGGTCACTCCCACAACAGGAGTGACCTTCATCAACTGTCACAAAAACGCAATGAGGTCACTATCCCGTCTTTGTTCAACTGCAGCTGACAGTTTAGGTTTACCTACACTCAAGTATAGCCCAACCATTACATACAAAAATAATTTAAAACATTAATTGCCATAAGTTTACTGTTTACATTTACATGGAATTTCCTTCTGGTCTACGTAAAACAACAAAACATTTTTTCAAAATGCATTTGAGCACATATACTATCAAACGCTTTTATTTCTTGTTACGTATTTTCATTCAGTTCATAAAATCATAAGTATATACTGAACTAATTCTGAGAAAAGGGCGCAATATAAGTCATGACACCCAGCTGTGCCTACTCCTGGAAAAGGACTTGCCTAGAATGGAGTATTTCTCTTCCAGACTCGATGGAAAATATTAACTACATTTTCATCCACTCCTACTCGATAAAGTACTCCACTTCTAACTTCCTACGAAATGACGGTTGTAAAAATGATGAACGGGTGCCGTTCCCAATGTATTTGACTGAGAAAGGCTTAACCTAGTCCCCTATCCCCGACGAAAATGTTTTATGGCATTAGAGTTCCTAAGGTATTGCCTGGAATGCATTTTCCGTTTATTCTGCTAAAGTATAACCAAATATTTATCGTGAACCAGTGGTCCATTTTGTCATTAATTTTTGTTAAATTTTATCGTTTGTTAAGCGAAGCTGTTTACTTACAAATTAGGATATTGTAATCGATTCGGTGTCGCTTTTTTTTTATTGAGCGTCAATCCTTACATAATATGCTGTTTAAAATTGCTTATGCTGCAGCAAAGACTATTTAATACCGATAAAAAACTGTTTGATCACTTCCTCCTTGTAAATATTTCGTGAAATAATGGTAGTGTCTTTTGTAACATAGTCTTATTTTAGTTCAAAGTTTGAGAGGTAAAGTCGTTCGCAGATATTACGTATTGCCACTTTCATAATGGTGCAACAGCAGTCGAAGGAATTGGAGGATCTTCCCTCCTAATTTGAGCCAATCCCAACGATGCTATGAAGCTCGGTTCAATATGTTAGTTAAAAATGTCGTGAGAACTGGTGTTTACATAGTGGTTAGTCGTTGCTCGTTTTGTATCGTATAGACGTATGTTTTTTTTCATTTTGAGCTTACGTAAGCAGCGAATATATTCATGTTGAAATCAACCTGTGGCCAATTGCGTGCTCTTTGGCGAATATTGGATTAGTAAGTTGTAACGTAAACGTAATTTATTTTTCACAAAATAAATTTTGATAAACCGATCAGGGTGAGAACACACTGCCAGTTCCGTAGACACCCTCACTACTCGGCCTCCACGGGAATCTGCTTCCTCTGTTCCCCTCCCGAGTTCTTTCTCGACTGACGACTGCCTGACGACTCCCCCTCATACTCGGTAATCCTCTCCTCTTCTCCGAGGTAACCTCTCTCGGGGAGGTCGTGAGTCAGCCCCAAGACAAGTGGGGCCTGAAAAGGCGCACTTTACCCGTTACAAAATGTTGGATGAAATGGATAATATAAATGAATTTTACTGTAGCACATCGCATCTCATCCAAACCTCTCTTCTTGTTGATATAAGATCATCTTTATTTCGCTAACTGATATACCCTCACCCCATTTCCATAAATCCAAGTTATTATACATTCAAGAGGGAGCGTGGTGGCCTAGTGGGTAGAGCGCTTGGCTACTGATCGGTCCCGGGTTCAAATCCGGGTGAAGCCTTTGAACGCCCCCGAATAAAAATCCTCGGATTGCGAGTTGGCCCAGGGAACTGGCGCCCCTACCCTGGGGTGTCATTCTGTAACTCCAAACCGATCGGTACGGTAGGCTTTTCGTCGGGTGTGACGTCACACCGACGAGAGAGAGCAGCCGTGCGATTCTGTACGCACCCGATCGGTGCGCCGGCGAGCTCCAGTCGGTGCGAATCGGTGTATCGCACCGACACCTAAAAGCTGTCGGTGCGGCGGAGAATCAGTCGGTTTGCTTGAGAAACACCGAAGCAAATCTATAATTAATTTGGATTTTTAGCCCGAAAAATGAGATATTTGATACTTGTAATAATGATTAAACATATATTCATGGATGTAATAGCGACGTTATTTGTTATTAAGAGAGCAAATGCAAAAGTCGATGAATTTAAGGTCATAAAGTAGATGATCGAAAAGAGAAACTTCTACACAACTAGAATTCCGTAGTATTGCATTGTATTCTCTTGGCCGTTAAAAATGTTTTACTATTTGACACTAACAATTGTTCGTAAATAGCACCATATTTAGGCTATTCAGCATACTGTCACCTGAATATTTTTCATAATAATTGCCAAAAATTGTCCGCGGTGAATGCCTATTATTGCGGTTTGGCTATTCTTAAATGGATGATTCCCGTTGAAAGTTTTCATATTATAATCTTACATCGTGTATGGGGTCACTTCCTTAACTAGATTACATACTAAGGTAGCTTCTGATTTCAAGAAATAGGCGATTTCGCACATTTTCGATACCTATGTTATCCCCCGATTTTGGGCCAGGGTAACGAAAGTTCGTATTAATACTGATGATTGTTTGCTTCCGGCTTCTATTTTCGTAGTTGAGGAGATATATTTTATGAATCTTTTGCATTGAACTGTAAATCATCACTCTATCATAATAAATTTCGAATTATTCATCAAATAATGTTGAAACAATGTGTTGGACAACACCATGGTGTGGTGACAACACTACTTGCAAATAGGTACCTACACGTACAATAACCAAGAGTGCTAATAGCAAATTTACTTACTTCTACACTCAACTTAAATTTCTTTCACCATATGTATTTATTTATCACTCATTAAATTCATTTTATATTCAACTTTGCTCTACGAAATTACATAATAAAATGTTTCATGGCACGAGCGCGCAGCAATTTCACTGTCCTAAAACCACGAATATAGAATAATATACCCACAAGAATATTTCAATACCATACCTACAATATATAATACATTCACGGATTTTCTATTTTCGATATCACGCCACTGTTTAATTTATTTCAACGAACAATTCTATCAATCTTTGGACGATTAAATACTATATCGGTACTACACGTAATGCCTTTTCTGCAACTAGAAATTCCAAATGCAAAACGCTGTTAAATGTCGGATCTCAATCACACGAGTTAATAAATATAATCAATCAATATACAGGTTAAACTGAAATTTTGAAAGTTATTTCTGGATTCAAACGATCACAGCTGATTCATTCTCACTTCGCACACTTCATTTAATCTCGTAGCACTCAACGTCTTTTACTGATACTTCATATTCTCACGGACGCTACTAGATATGTGCTTTAAGTATAATGCACTTATTTTAATTGCCAAATACACATTGCTCAAAATTCACATAAATTAATATACGATCATTCTCTTTCCGACATCGTTGATTTCTGTTGTTGTTTTCAACCCCGAGAGCACTAGGCGGCTTCCGATAGTCATTTGTTTCTTCTATCGTCTTCCATTGGTGGGAATACAGCATGTGACCGTCAGCTTCGGAAACACTCGGAAAATTGCGAGGAGGGGGGAACATTGAGTGGGAGGAGTTACCCAACCGACTGGAATGGCACCGACTTGCATACAGAATCGCTGAAATAGGCTCCGTCGGTGGCTGAGTCCAAGTCGGTACGGAATCTCAACCGGTCGGTTGGTTAGGAAGCCCAACCGATCGGTACGGAACCGACGAATTACAGAATGACACCCCTGGCCCACCTATCCTGAATGTGTGAAGTGTGAATCCACACTCCTGTGGTTTAGTCCGGGTTGAACTCTGCCATCAACTATCCAAACCAACCTTCGGGTTGAATCACTGAATGAGTGATATATTCAAGAGGTCCAAGTAAACCGTGACCTGGTTTGCCTTCTTCTACTTTAATAAACCATCTTCTTATTGGTCGAAATAAGATTTTATATCAAGGAAAACGTATAATTTAACATTAATTGTCAAACTTTTTTCTTCGTCAAAAGTCGAACGTAGTCCAAACTTTAAGCCATACCTCTCTATTTATCTTATGGATTCAATGCATCAAGAAATTAAAGTTGAGAAATTTATTCAATTTAATTTCTATTTAATTAGTTTTGCAATTATAGGGTCAATGTTCTTGGGACAGCTTTAGCCTGCCACCATCTCTTCACCTCCCTTTTGCGTTTGATGATCCCGCCTAAGGCAATTATTCTCGTATTTTCGTGGATGTGGAATAAGGCACTTGAATCTTAATGTCAAATACAGATTTAATGCTTAGGAAAATGTTTACATATTTTAATCAATTTTAACAATGAAATTTTATCAGGAATATTTTTAAGCGATACTTGATATTTCTATGGATTTTATGCATCAGTTTGCAGACTAATTGAAGTGGAGTCATATATTTCAATCGTTTCGCAATTACAGGGGCAAACCATCTCACTCACCATCTCTTCGCCTCTCTTTGGTATTTGTTGATCTCCCTCGAGCCATTATTTTTGCGGATGAGGGCGCTTTAATCCCCATGCCCGTAGCCGACGAATGGTGTATTTGATTCAGTTTTAATGACTAGCGATGCTACTCGACGCTGGTGAGATTGACAATGCGATAAATATAGCGCAGCTCTCCCCACGGGGTTCAACGCCTCCGCGTTGACCCGCAATTGAGTCTTCACCCATCACAATCAATATCCTTTTCCGTCCTCGCTTAGCTTATTTCCTTTTGTTTTTATTTCCTTTTACATTAGTCCGAGCGAGTTAATGTATTTTTAAGTTTTAGCAGCTGAAAGATGCATGATATTGCAAAGTTGCAGAGACGCATGCATGCAACTCAATAAATATAAATACGTAAGGATGAAACTTGACTCATTGTTTTCACGCCATATAAATCGCCTTTTCCAATTTTGTAGAAAGTTCTACGGTGAGTAATTTATTTATTTTTTATCTATGCTGCGAAGGCATACCTACTGCTCTCCGTCGAATTTTTGATGTGACAGATTTTTTATGGCTAATTTTTTTTAAAATGACGTCTCTCTGAAGCACATAAACGCATCAGCAACGTGGAAAACGGTTTATTTCAACATATTTGTGGTGAAACACCTCGAACAATAATGAGGAAAGTCTATGTTATTTTGTTATCATTGGAAATATACCAAGATCTCAGGTAATTTTCTTCACAAACAAGCCAGATTCATTCAATTTTATTCGAAGTTATATCTCGCTCTAACTACTGTAAAGGCCTACAGAGTGACTGGAAGTGAACAATGGAAGGAAGAGTCGGATATGCAACCTTAGCGTTTCATCGCAACGCGACCTCTATCTGTATTCTTTGCTATTTCTCTGTTTTCCTTTCCACGTGTAAGACAGAGCTAAGACTCTAATGGTGTTCTTCAGATCCATCGTTGGGAAGCAAAATTGGTGCACCAAAACCCTTACTGCTTGATATTTTCTATTTTTAGTGAGAAATATTTGGGATTTTGAAAATGGAGCATTTATATACACGCAACATGTACTTTCGAACTTGTACTTTCGAACAATATGTACTTTCGAATTAATGATCATAATTTCGTAATTCCGTTGAGCAATATCATCCTGTATTTTTTACCTTATCGTAAAGTTCCTTAAATTGAATTTTGAAAATATTACTGTACTATCGCTGAGACAAGCGGAGTTAATTTACTCTCAAACAATATATGAGGCCAAATTCATTGAATTTGATGCGAAGTTATAGCTCGCTCTAAATACCTAAAGCTCGTGCTTCATCCTCCTTTAGCATATCCAGAAAATATCGGCGACCCAAGAACTAAGCGGGCTGTTAGCGACGTATGATATAAGCAATCCATGCTAACTCTAATGCTCTGCTGGTTATTTTGGTAGAGGCGATGGCTAGGGAGAAGTGAGGTCATTTTGTTAATTGAGTATAGGTGTGGTAGGTTTAAGGGAAGGGTTATCTGGAGGATGGAGAAAAAAGGGTGAGAAAAAAATCCGTCGTCGGGAGTTAACCTTATATTAAAGAAAAGCGCAAAGAGGACAACATATTAACGTCCCATCCGACGGACGGAGTGGTTTACATAAGGTCCTCTCCACATAGCATTGAAGTTGAGATCGGTATTAAACCGAAAGAAAATCTCCACTTCTGGGATTTAAACCCGGGTGCTCTTTCTTCGTAGAAGAAAATTTTAGTTTAATGTCTTTGCGTCATTTTTGTGGCACCCAAGGTTTCAATTTGAGATCCTACGCATGATCAACGAATATGACGTGGTTAGCATGTGATAGACAGAGTTCTCTTATTGCGTGAACATAAAAAGTATTTTAAATAATGACTTGTTTACTTATGTTACGGTTGGTAACGCATTTTTATTTCTTGGGAAAGCAACATTGTAATTAAAATTTTCCTTAATATTTACTCGTAGTATTTCTAGTATTTTAACTTTTTAATTGACTAATGCCGGCATTGTAACCGACTTATATTGACATAAACTTTCTTTATTTATAAATTAAATATGGTCGTTACAACATTCAAAAAGTAAAATTTTGGTCTCGCAGTGGCTTGTTACTTCCTTTTTTTTTAAAGAGGACTCGATTGTAATCCTGATTTTGTTCTCTTTTCCTTAACTTTGAAGTAAGAAATTCTAGGCAAATATAGTTTAAGGCATCAATACGATTTACTCTTGATGCCTTAACCTTATAATTAGGTCGAATTTCGAAGTTAGATTTAAGTTTAAGTTAGAAGTTATGTAGATTTTTACTAAAATGTTATGACTAAAAATATATGCAGCATATTTATACTTAAGAAACCATGCGGTACAAATTATAGTCAGTATTACTGTCCATCTAAAAATTAAATTTCTAATAATCAGATGATTTAATGGTAACTTTTACAAAAACCACAACTTAAAAACACACACACACACACGATCCGGAGTCCACACAAGACCTGAAGATGACGCTCAATCGTCGAAACCCGGGTCGTGTGTGTGTGTTTTTTTAAGTTGTGGTTTTTGTAAAAGTTACCATTAAATCATCTGATTATTATAATGGAATACCACAAAGTTAAAAAAGAACTTGTATTATTAATAAAATTTCTCTTTTTTCCTTAAACCCAAAAAATACTTAGACTTTTAGCCACGGTGTCTTTTTTGGGAATCTGGAAAAATAATTTCCTTGGAGTAGCATGGGAGCTTACATCTCTTGTTATCTAGTTCCATGTTCTGTAACTATCTCTTTCCTTCTAAGCGTCTCACACACTTAGTATACACACTTAGTATGAGCCCCTAAATGTAAAATGAATTCGTCATGATATCCAGTCTCAAGTCCAGTCTGATGACTTTATTGATGAAACTACTTAGTGAATTTCTCATAAACTGCTGTCGTCAGTGATTGATTTCGGTGACTTTGGTTATTTCCGCAGAAAGTCCCGAAATATTTCGAATAGAGGTGATCATGGTTAGCGAGGTCTTCATCCAAACTGTGATCCCATCGTCTTCCTTGTATATCTTGAAGTGCAATCGCGTATAGCCGAGTTTCTTTTATTTATATAGGGAGTTGAGTCTATTGGTTCTCCCTTCCGTACATCCTTCCCCTCCGCATGGCGGTGGTGTATCAATTTGGTTTGGAAGCGTTTAGTGTATTTGCGCTGCCTCTAGAGACGCGCGTTTGGCTGAGAGAGAAGGGTAGATTTTTCACTTTGGCAAGAGAGGGCGTCGCCCTCGAAGACGGTGTCCTCGGTAACCAAGATTGATCTAAAATATGCTCCCGTCTGAGTGCTATGGCAAATACTTTGAATATAATCGAACCTACTGTTGGATCAGGTTACTTTTTTTAGTGATTTCAATTTTTTTGGGAAGCCTGTTGTACGTAAGTAGTTTTAAAATTGTTGCCTCTCTTTTTCTGCGTTATATCCTATAATTTATTTTTGTGGTAGTTTTATAGTCTCAAATTGAAGGATTCCCTTGCTGAATATCGAAATAAGTCGATGAATTTCGCGGGCTAAAATGCATTTCATGGATACCTGTGGAATTTTCTTGAAAACGTAGTTGCAATTGGCTCTTAGTAAGAGCAATTCTAAATTTGTTTCCTGTGTCTTCCTACATTGTGAGAACTTTTACGTATCATGAAATTTGTATCCCACTTATTTTATTTCCGTCTCAGGTTTATAGCGCTTACGTATTTAATTTAGAAGTAGATATATGTAATCAAAAATTACTACTCTGAAGCGTCCGCTTGCAAACTTGGTTTGTATAGTCAAGCTCTCCTTTGAGGAAGTCGATTATACTATTTGAGATAGATAGCTCTGGCACCATTGTCCTTCGCTCGTCTTTGCGGTATCGGTTGTTTGAGAAGCACTTGAGGTCAGACAGCGCGAAACATCCTATTAAGCAAGCGAAGCGATGGAATGTAAAACTTCTCTAACCCTAGGAGATAGTCTTGATATAGTGGAACAAAGTTAAATAAAATATTTATTAATAATTGTCGTTGTTAATAATAATAGTTAAATAAGTATAATCGCATAATGAATACACTGAGAGTATAATTTGAGAGATTGGAAAGGAATTGGTTATTTATGGAAAAAAATACAGTTATAAGGTATGCTGTTTGGTGAGTTTTTTTTAAAAGAGAGCATCTATTCCCATTTATTAGGAAGTGCTATGACTTATTATATATTTTTTCATAACTTATTAAATATTTTTGTTGATGCATATTATGAATGGAATAATTTACACTATATAATGATGAAATGAGCATCTTCCTTTGTCTTTAATAATTGTATTTTTGTATGACCTAACTCCCTGTTTACTACAGTGAAAGATGTATTAATTACCTATGCCTTTAAAACGACATTTGAAAATGTATCCAACTTAGTGAAAGCATTTGCATAATATCGGTATAGCCGTATGCGAAATCCACAACTCTTTGTTAATTCATTGAAAAAAAACACGCACAACTATCCGTTACGTATTGCTTAGAAATAATCTTTAAAAAGTTAGCTTTTTGTGTTATCATCCTAGAGTGCCTTGTTTCATCCTTATTACTTTAATTTTACAATGATACTATTTATAACTCTTTTAAAAAAGATCCTCTGGAATGCCATATTAGTTTTGAGAAGCCCCGAATATGCCCCGAAAAGAATACGATTTATCAAGCTTTAGCACTCCCATTTGCGTTTTTAATATACGGTATAAATTGGTCCTAATATAAACGGTCTTGCCCCCCTGCGGGATGAATTTCTCTGGTAACTGAAAATGGGCTTGGGAGCTTAAACCTGCCTGAAAACCATTGCGGTAAGGGCTCTGGCGCTGATTCTACTGCCACGGGAAGATTGTGTTCGCTTGCATTGAGAGATCTGTTTATTGAACATGTGATGCAACAGACGTTGACGAGTATTAGGTTTCACAGAGGTTTACATAAATTTGAAAGTGCGGTAGTCTTCCTTGGAGTAGTGGTGTAGATGCGTGCCAACTTTGACATCGGGACAACGTGCCGCTTGCAGTGCGTTCATCTCTCAAGGATATAAGTGAAATTGCTGATCATGTTTCATCCAGACGATAGGTACTAAGAACTCACTTTTTGATGCGGCAGAGTAGACAGGCACCAAGGTTTTTCATGTTCCGGATAACCACAAACTATTGGCCTAGGTGCCACAAATATGTTCCACTCTCTTTCATTTCAAGGTTAACCCTTGTCGAAATAATGTTTATGTTTAAGATATCAATTATGCGTGAAGTCCGAAATATGAAATTGAAAATTAAATTTTACGATTCCATTATTTTCTGACCTTTGAAACGCAAGCCACGTTCTTTACAACGTGCTTAATTGAATGAAATCCACGAGGTGAGGATATCAATGCAGTTACTTTCTAATTCTAACAACTTTCCTATTGCTTTTCCAAAATATGCTATGACATACGAAAATATCTCTGACTAGGAGAAAAAATTCAGGTTCGATGAATGTATGATAAAATTACGCGATTACTCGCTAAAAGCCTTATGTATCTTAAAAGTAATCCGTCTCCTAATGTTATAGTCGAATCTACTCTTTGTAGGACGTCATGCCAAAACAGTGATAAGTTCACATATTTCTTTAAATAAAAGAGGAAGTTCTGTTGGTTACTGAGTAAAACAGAAAAAACAAGAAAACACGGAATATAGTTAATTTCGTTCCCCCTGATTACCCCTGAATGAAAATTTCAAAGTTACACCTTGAGCTAACCTATAGGATTGTACATGAAAAGAAACCTGTGGCGCTGTAATATATTTTGAACCCATAAACGTTTTGAGGCACTATTTTGAAGAAATACGTGAGAGAAAATATCAAATTGCTTTTTATAATTCCGTAACAGTTAATTATTGATCAAGGATTCAACTCTTATGATGTTATTTCCAGAGTTGAAATACTTAAAAACATTGAGGCCTAGTTGTCAGTCACGTTAGTCAAGCTGACAATGCGAAATAGTTTAATTTCTTCAAATAGTTTTAATTACCCCCTTATAGAGCTATTTGTAATTTTTCTTTCAGCTTTTTTCCTAAAACCGTGCTTTTATTACCATAATTAAAAGCCGTCTTTGCTGCATATCAAGATAAATTGGAATAGATGGCGAGACAGTTAATTATTAGATATGTGTAGAATGCTTCTTTTCCTTTACTCTCAATTGTGTCATTTTTAGGTGATATATGGTCAAGTGTATTCACCGGTTACATAAAATAGGATACGAAATTTTGATAGAACTTCACGAAATATTTTACTTCCGATCTGAAAATTTCTATGATATTCTATGGAATACATCAAAAGATGGATCATTCATTTTGTAGAATGTGTCAAATTGTGAACCTTTCGCTCTCGGAAACCGATAATTTGCGGTGAAAATCAAAGGTGGAGCTGATGGGCGCTTTACAATGATCCCTTGGATTCTTCACCCTACTCACCCCTCTTAACAGTCCTCTGCTCTAAATTCTCCTCACCTCCACCTCCCTTCCTCAACTTCCGTAATAGTCTCTATCCAGGGAACCTCAAGAGAAGTCAATCCTTCACGTGACTCCCACGGAAGTTCCCCGGCAGATGGCCAGAAGTGACCTGAAAAAATATTGTCTGAGGTCGAGGGACGACATGGAAAATGAAGGGTGAGAGTTCATATTAAGGTTGGCTCTTTCTCTTTCAATCGACCGACAACTTGGTCCTTATATATTTATGCGGGCAAAGAAACTGTTTTTCACGGCCAAGGGGCCTAATGAAGTAATGATGACGTTTCTCCTTCCACAAGGCCAGAAAAGACCTACAGACGCGTAAAATTTCGCTTGCCAGAGAAATTCTCCATCAGGTATTCCGGAATGTACTTTCAATTTTCATTACTTTATGATACTTGGAAAACTTGTGAATACTGTTTGCATCGAGGACGTCATCAAATATGTGAATGAGAATAATTATCCTGATGTACAATCCTACAATTTTAGTACTTACCGAAAATATATCAAAATAAAAAAACATCAAAGTAATTTATGAAATGAGTAGGTGAATGGGTTGGAAGAAACAGATTTTTTCAATAAGTTTGCAGTGAATGAACGAGGATTTGATAAAACAGAAACCTGATAGTCTAGTTATATGGAGAAAAATCTAGATTTTAAATTGGTGCAATGAACTCTTGCCAAGGTCAATGCTTTTGGAAATCAGCCTGAATTACTCTAATGGCCTTAAGAATGGACTGGTGTTTCGCAATTCCCAGGTGCACGTATTGGAAGATGATTTAGATTTGGGTAAAACAAAGCGCTGAAAGTTATTGAAGAGAGACTCAGTTATCGGTTATCGTTTAAGATACGAAGTTCGAGCTGAGTGGCTGAAACTTTTCGGGCGCAAGAGCAGGACCAGATCCTTCTTTTCCAGAACATTTCGCAGCCAAATCAGTGAAACGTCAAATTATTGCTCACTGTCTTTCTTTAACGCTTCATTATATACTGATCTAATAGTCAGATACCTTTGTTTGTTTATCCTTTACGTAGCACAATTTTAATTATGTCCACACAATAATAATCGAGGATTAACTACTAAACTGGATTACGAACAAAGCTTGGTGTTTTGATAAACCTCATTTGTAGCCCTGATGAAGATTTAAATATATAATCAAAAGGTTAACAACTTGGTTAATAGTTTTATTCTTGGATCGAACCCTCAACAACTACATTATGGAATTTAACAAGCTTGTGAACAGCAGAAGTGAAAATGTAAATTGTGGAAACTTTGAGATTGTTCATCACAAAATGATCAGTATTTTCCAGCTTCACGGTATGGCCGAAGTATGTCACCAGCAGAACCATCTGGAGGTATTTGAGTCTCCTAAATGAACAAATTTGTATTTAAAATGTCCAAGCATGTCAGGGACCTTTATCTCGGCGTCTATAATCCTTAAACAGGCATAAGCCCAGATAGTCTAATCTTCATTACCTTATCGACTCTGTAGGACTATGGCATTTCCATGTATTTCTATTCTGCATTCAGTTGGTTGGTCTTTTAACCCAAAGGAAACGTATGTAGACAGATTTATGCCTCCCGCTCCTATTTTCCTTTCTCTCATTCCACTACACCATGATATGATTCATAACCTCTCGCATTAAGGGAAGAAAGGCTTTTCATTACGCTGGGGTTTTCATCACTACGAGTGAATGCTGGTGAATAAAAATATCTTTTTCCCGCCATTCAACGCTTAAAATAGGGAGCAATTGGGCAACAAATTTTGTTTGAAATTAGATTAAGCGAAATTTTTCCCAAATCATAATTGATAACATATTTAAATTTGAATGTTTTATTTAGGAAACTCTAACAAAGATGAAGTCAATATTCTAGCATTGATGGGTCGCTAATTTAGTTTTATATTACCTTAATCAGTGATTAAATAAATATAATGCATAAGTTTCTAAACCTCATTTTTTCTCGCCGTACGCTGAAAATTCATTCACAACCGAAATTTTTTGTAAGTCTGTGAAAATTACTGCGGTGAGTAATTGATTTATTTTTAAGAATCGTTGAAAATGCATACAAATTTATACACTATTGAATTTCTGACGAAGCCTATTCGTTATAAATTCCTTATATTTTAAATACATTCTCTCAAGAGTACATATTCAAACATATACCATAGAAAATGGCTCTTATTTTTGTGCAAATATCGCGTTCAGATGAGAATACTGGTATTTATTCAATGTTTTTAAATGAGATAGCCGAGGAGGATTTCATGCACCTTTCCCTGCGTTCTGCAGGCGGGGACGTTTTCCCGCCTTAATGGTGGAATGAAAGAACTAATTCGCAACCATATGGATTTTCGTTTGCAAGAGCTCTCAGTAATTGATGCTGATACTCCTGTCAGCCGTAGTACACTCCTCCTTTACAGGAAATCGACGGAAAAGTGGACGCCACTGAAATAACCTCCCAACCAACACCTAAATAGCATTTAACTTGCAATTCAGTGAGTTGACATCATTTTTTTATTATCCTCTTCCCTGCTTTCCCTACCTACCACCAGCGCTAACGCATTATTATCTTTATTTCCTTGAATTCTGAGGTCCGTCGTCTCGTTTCCTTTAATCCCACGAACCATATCTCCGGTTCACTGTACAACAAGAGAGTGCAAATATCTCAGCTCAACCCTCCGTCAATGGACTTTTAAGTGTCTCATAGTCGCACCTAAGCGGTGAATGTGGCGAGGCATCGCGTATGAGTACATAACAAGCATTTCTCGTTCTTCTACTTCATTTATTACTAAATATAAATACTCCGTTATTATCATGGTTCTCTGGTGTCGTGTTTATGTCTACGGCTATTCCCTCCTCCGTCGCAATGAATACAACCACACCAAAGCCTTCCTTTCTTCTTCACACGCCTCTTTCTTGAGGAGTCACTGACTTTCATTGTCTTATCTTTGAGGTCATTAACTCTTCTATTCCCAAGTCTTGCAGTAATTACCACCGACGGCAATTGACGATTTTCGTTGATTTCGAGAGGATTGAAAAATCTTACCTGGGTTTAATCAAGGATAAAGAAAATGGCGTCAATAAGTAAATGGATTGGTATTGCGAATAAGGAAAAATTTATGAGGCACTTAAGAATGGTAAATTTATATACATTTTATGTCAAGTTCAAATAATCCACCTAAATTTAGATAATTTGACGCAAAACCCATTTGCCTAAGTGTTCATTGACGTCATCCAGCAAAAGTAACGCAATCACCCTAGGGATGAAAGTTAGTGCTACACGTGAGTTATAGTTCATTGTCGAAGCTTATTTCAATCACGCGAACAACGCACAAGTATATGATGATGCCTTCCACAGGGAAAACGATGTATGGTCGAGAATAAGTCATCTACCTATTGAATATTGAACCCTTTGAACCTATGGAATATTGAACCCTTACTCAGGACCTGTCTTTGGGGAAACACGTCCGGAAAATCTGCGGACAGACTAGTCGCAAATTGGTATTTATCAAAAGTATATTAGGAAAATGCGACGATAAGGTTAAAGAGCGATGTTATTTTTCACTCGTGAGACCTCACTTGGAGTTTGCCGCTAGCATATGGGACCCTTACGAAGTAGGACTAATCTCTGAAACAGATCGAATACAACGGAGAGTAGCAAGATTTGTAAAAAGTTGTTACGATAAACTTAGTAGTTTTACCAAATTGTTGAAGAAATTAGGGTGGGAATCTCTAACTGATCGAAGGCAGAAGTAGAGGTTAAATCTTTTGCGCAAGTTCGGAGCAGACAGCTTTTTGCCGGACGTTCAACATTCATTGCTAGAGCCCACGTACTACGGTAGAAGCGATCACAGGAATAAGATAATGGAAATTGACTGCAGGACCGTTAGATTTAAAATGTCATTTTCCCACGGACAATAAGGGATCATAATAGTTACGATAGATCAATCATATGAAACTCCTACCCTCAATAGGTAGAGTAGAATTTTTACTTGTGTTTATTAACATAACATCATTACTAATACTTCACACCGCTTGATATGTCCGGCATTATTTTATTTGGTTCTCTGCATGACGTAGCATCTCGTAGCATTCATAAATTAACAGTATTAGTAATATTAACCCCTAGATGTGTCTATAGCATTGTTCTGCATGTTTGCATGTTCATTTACGTATCACTCTCCCAGTTTCTGGTTGGTAGCGCACTGTTCTCCTGACTGCTCTTTGGCCTGCGCTTAGCGGCCGGGGGAACGTGCGAGGTTCTGATTTGTGCTGGGACGAGTGCTGCATGCCTGGTGTGGAATCACCCCGTGCCACACACCCTATTGGTGGCTTGCACGGTACTTCGTAGATGTAGATAGATGAATATTTATGTTTCAATTTCAAAGGACGTTACTGGATAGTAAATGGTGAAAACACTCTCATTTGAATAAAAGCCTTTGTTTTTATTAGTAATTTAATTTTTTCATGGCTATGTTACCGTCGGTGTACATAAATCTTGAGAGTTGCGGGCGTATTGTAAGTGATATGGTTCTTTGTATAAAAAACTCGGTCATCCGGAAACACATTCTTAAACAATTTTTCTAAGGCATTTGGCTGACCAGATTCTGTGACTGAGGATATGTGATAATTTACGCGTGAGATTTTGTCGGTAACGTTACAGAATATTCTATATAATCATATTTGACCAGTTCTTCTGAGATTTTTGTATCACAAATTCGTCTTTCAATTATTTGTCATGAATCATCTAATAGCTTCTACCTATTTTAAAAAATATATATCAACTATGCTAATAAAGGAGAGTCATCTTGAACCTGTTTGTATTGTGCTTGAAATATAGCTACCACTGCCACCACAGAAACGGAAGCAATGATAGGTTTCGCAGTTAATTTCGACAGTTGATTTTACGCGCTCTTTTACCCTTTTTCTTTGAGTTTTCTCTTCTAGGCCATCGTTTCGCTATATAATATGATAGGTTCATATTATACTGCGTACCGATGGCCATATTATATTATTTCGCTCCAGGTTTTCTTTTATTGTTCTCCTATCATCTGGCTCAATTTAAAAACCATTCAGTGGTACCATTTTTTTCAATACGCCTCTTGACTTTGGTTGCGAGTCATTCTGTGGAATTTCAACAATTCCATCTGCTCTATTTATCCAAGTAAACTGAATTTCCTGAGAGCTAAAGGAAAGGGGTAAGGCGATTTGGGAAAATTTTTATCCCTTTCGGCCCATTGCCACCTCGAGGATTGCCCTACGGCAATGCGATGAATGCAACGTCCCGAGAAAGGAAATCCAGGTCAACAACGAAGAGTTCAGAGTCTGGAATCCTTGAGTTTGTGGAGTTAAATTGGAGAGGAATTTCACAATTAGTCGAGCAGATTACCTTCTCTTTTATTTATCTGCATTGCATTGTCATTTAGTTAGAATTTTCTCTGGTATAAGTTATGTTCGGCCTGCAACAAAGTTCAATATTCGAAATTCACAGTTTTTTTAAAGCTTGGGCTTTAATATTAAGTAAATTTTTAATTTTATCCAAATATTTGCATTTTTTCACTTTATTCAAAACTTTTTTGGAGCATTGCATTAATACACATGGCTGATAATGTTTTGATATCGGTATTATTGTCAACTTATGTTACTTAGTTTTCCGGGAAGTTATCATAAGTAGAGGGTAAGCCCATTTTAGCAGTGTATAATGTATATCAGATTTCAGCGTCGTGGGGTTACTAAAAAGCTAATCTGTTATCCAATCTGCCAAATCTGTGGTCGGGTTGAGGGTTGTGAATGGGTTTATTCAATGTAAAACTGTTCCCCCTTGATATCAATACCTTTATGCTCGCGCTGGCGGTACCTACTCTCTATGCTTGGATGATATCCAGTTATTCCATGTATAAATCTTCATCCTAATCCCTACTCTTACCTGTGTTTTAATATTAATCACGTGGCTCCATCGCTCAAAAGTCAACCGAGCCCTACATTAAGTAACACAAAATTCTTACTTTTTGTACATTTTTTACCCTAATCATTTGATATTAGAGTCCAATAGCGCAGTTAAAAGTTAGAAATGTAGCCAATCAGTAAGCCCCTCCAATGCCGTTTGGGGAAGGGAATCACGTGACCGTGCCATGATGTGCCGTGCCTTAGTTTATATCATAAGATCGTGAAATATTGTTTACTTTTCAACTATTTCTAAGTATATTTTATCTACGCTTTTATCTTAAACGGGCTTGATTAACTGGTGCCTGTTAACATATATACTATTCATTTGTTCTTTTCACCTATGGAATCATCCGAATCCTTTTTTCAATTGCAATTTTATTTGAATTGGTAGCAAAAAAAAGCATAGTTATGTTCCCTTCTTTGATTATATAAGTGGAATATGTATCAATACAATAAGAGGAGGCTATTTGTTTGTGTATAAATTAATATCCTTACAGATCCTTTGATTTTCTACATGATTTTTCCTTGAATTATAGTTTAGTTGTAATTATCAAATCATTATCATAAATCATATGGTGTCCTAAAGCAGACTTTGCAGGACCTTAAACATGTCTTGAATAGTTGGGCTACCATAGAATCGTTACCCCACGCTGATCACTATGCTCTTCTCTATAAATTTATTATAACTGTTCTATTATCACTATAATTAGATAATTTTTTAAATAGCCCTACTGTTAATGATTTTTCTCCTTTAAATACCACAGTCTAGCAAATGAGCTTTTTCTTACCGGATTAATTTATGTATGTTGAAAATTTTCCCATGTGCAAGTATGCCCCATCAGTTCTGAAGAAGAACTATTTTACAAGGATTGACATAATCCTCCGTGGTATATTTCCGAAAATATTATAATTATAATTTACGTCACTTAATTTTCTGAGTAATTCAGTAGTCATAGAAGTCAGGTATGTTTCCTTTTTTGTTTTGGCGTGACGTTGGCTATTTTCTAGTCTTAGAGTACCTTGCCTTCGGATAATGAAAGGCTAAATATTAGTCCTTGGAATGGTGCGATCTGTGGCGTTAATTCCTTGAGCACGCGTGCAGATATTCTCTCTGGACCTGAGGACTTGCTACTTTTAGTCAAACGTAGTTGTTTAGTCATTCCATCACGTTGAATAATTATGTCAGCTATCGGCTCATTGATGACAGGAATGTCTGAATCATGTTCAATGTCATCCATGGTGTATACACTTTCGAAGTAGTAGTTTAGTATGCTGGCTTTGTCGATACTGTTGGTATATTGGCTGTTGCCTATTTTACCATTTTTATCCAATAAAGACTCTACAGCTTGAAGTTTTACCCTGAAGCTCTCTCGCGTGTGACCAGGTTGACTTTGGGTTTACATCTAGTAATACACCTTGTATTTTTTTCTTGGCATCTCGTAGCATTATCGTTTTTTGGTTTTGAGCGTGAAGCAACTTAAATTTCTCTCGCCGCGATCTACGTCGTTTTTTTACCTACCTATATAAAAATTTGAAATAAGTTGAGCAGTTGCCTAACCTTTCTGAAACATTCAGTTCAAGTAAACTAATTGCATTAATACCACTTCATCCTGTTACTCAACAACACATAGCATAGAAAATGTAATCCGAATATATAAACGAATGCTCCGAGAACAGATATTTCCGTTAAAATTGAACTACCTATATTTTACACCAAAGAAATGAAAATTCAAATTAATATTGACTTTTCATAGGTAGTTCCATCAATTTGGTATATATTATAGCACAGAAGCGCTTGACTGAGAACCATGTCATTTGGTATTTTGTAGTGATTTAGAAACACTGTAATGGTGACTACAGAGATAGGATTGAAGATATTAAATGACGATATTTTCAAGGCGAATCTTAAAACCATTATTTTGTTCTCACAGAATAACTACCAACTCCCAGATTCAAGTACACTGAAATGCCTAACATTCAGCTTGGCATTTCGGATAATAAGTTAAGGTCACTAATGGATACAGTACAGGAACTCCAAAAGCGTACATTTCACACGCGGTAAATTATGTTCCTTTCGATATTAAGTTGTGTCCTATTTACTATGATTAAATGCTACATTAGAGTTATCGTGAGTCGTTTAAAACGAATGTGCGCCAAAGATTTCATCTCATAGATTCTATAACGTAAATTTCCAGATTTCCAACAAAAATGTAGGTTGGTAATAAGTGTACCTTTGAAATTCTACTTAGAATTAAGAATTAATAACTACTACCTGAATATAATCACGAATTATAACAAACATTACGCTCAAAAAACTTATCTAATAATTGTAGTTTAAATATTGCTTACATTATCCTAAAATTAATGGTTTCAATAGGCGATAAAAGTTCAAATTAACGTCCCGGAAAGATTTAATTACCGTTTAGTTGTCTTCACTCACATTCTACAAACTCTCCGAAATATAAGAAGTTAATTATCAGATTCTATTCAGTGATTTCGAAGGTCCCTACATCTTAAGGGATCCCAATCTTTCTTATCGTCAAACGGAATTTCGGCTGGTTGAATACCACTGCTTCTATTAGGTCTTCATTAACGTCCGCCTTTTCCAACGCCGCTATTAAAAGGCATTTAGAGTATTCTCACTCCGGCGAACGTTGAACCCCATTTGGTCGAGACAAAGATAGATCAACTAATTTAAGCGCCAGTTTCGTGCGAATTATTTTCAACGTAGGCTTCACGTCTCTTACCGCGTAACTATTTTCAAATGTATAGTGATGAACCGCATCTATTAGCACATGATTTACGAAACATTGTTGGGTCACATTTCCAATAATTAAATTCTATTGACAAAAATATTAGCGATAGCAACATAGGCATCCTGAATAATCGTAACCAGGGGGATTTTACCATGCAATATTATAAATTATGCTTACGTTATCACAACCCTAAACTTAAATTATTCCTCAGTCAAAGCTTACAATTTGTTCAATGGTCCCTTTACCCCCGTGAACAATGTTTTTTTAGTAACTTTCTACAAAGGAATTGCTTTACATGATATAATTATTGCAACACATTTTGAATTTATATATTAATAATATAATGTATACAAATTTTAATATTTGACGATGATGTTGCAATTGACGATATTACTGTTTAATCTACATAAAATAGACGCATTCTATGGTGAGAAAAAGTTTGATGTTTATAACATCTCTCAGCGTCATGTGTGCCCTAGGACACCAAGATTTTCTCATAAAAAATTCATTGTAAATGAAAAGAGGGCAATAATGCATGAGGTTGGGAAATATTTAGAATACAATTTTGGATCTTGACTGAAATGAAGAATACATTCCCTATAGGAGTATTTATTCTGGATGCATACATTACCATACAGGCGAAGCTAAAATTTTCATGGAATAAATAACCGTTTTAATATTTAAAACATGCTCAAATTCGATACAGACCCATTAATACCCAATGGGCCACGTACAAGTTCTTTTTACCGTTGTGTTCACCACGTAGCTACCAATTATCGTGGAAACTCCAGAGGCATTGATTCACTTTTTCCGAATTATCTCCGAGTTGATGCAGCGAAAATTGTTAGCTTAATCACGTTAGAGCCGCCAGGGTTGTAGTGTAAAATATTTAAGCCCGAGATAACAGTTGGACGTTCAAATGTGAGGCAATTAGTGCGCATAGACTCAATCCTATGTGCATTTGTGTGTCTGCATCTAGTACCTTCCATTTTCACCGAAAAAGGGAATGTATTCACGCCGGGGACTTTGGATCTAATTTTGCAAATTTTCCTCGAAGTGTCCCAAACCCACTCATTTCATAGCATCCCATAAGCTTGTTAACGGAACCTGAGGAGACGCGCCGGAACCACAGCCCTACTTCAAGCCCACCTTCTCTCCGTCGCTGTAGCTTAACCTTAAAAGCACGCACTGCATGGGACGACGTGCATGCAGGTAATGACTTGTATTTAATAAGACTTACGCTCCGAGTTTTCGATCACAGAAGAAGTGAGATTGTACTGTCATCAGCCTCCTTCATCATTGAAACATAAATCGATCTCCCTCAAAGAGCAGCATTAAAGTTACCTGTAGAAACAATTCTGTCTTGACTTATCCCTTGCTATCTTACTATTGCGATCAAATGTGAATGGTGATGGTCAATTGTGAATCAAAACAATGAAATTAATGGATGAGTTTCCACAGGTGTACAAAAGCAATGCTGTTTATTTTCCGGTGGCTAAAAATATTGGATAGCAGCAATTTTATTCAGGAAACTTATTTAGCAACATCTTTGTTAGCGTGTTTTGGGTCATACTAAAATTTCAAAATGTGAGACTTTTTGAGAAAATAGGGTCTAAGATATAGTGTAAATGTTTTCTGTTCCAATTTTTGTCTTGCTGCAAAGAGGACCAAGGATATTCTGGGATTCTAATCCTCCAAATTCTAACAAGGGAACTTCCTGTTGCCTTTAATAACTTTTATTTCCTAATTTCATTCAGTTTTTAATGCTAGACAACATTTATTATAAAAAATCATCTTGTGGGAAAGTAAAAAAGCTATATGTTTTTAACTTGGATTTATAATTCTTTCCTTACCACTCTCCTGGCATTTCCTGATTTTCACATTCCCAGCTGACTCTGGTACCTCAGACTTAGACTTCCATTAGTTTCGTAGGGTTAAAACACACAGCAATCACACTTCGTCCACAACTTGCCGGCCAAAAACCCAACTAGGAGAGATCCAAACGTACTACTCCAGGATTAGCAGTTGAAGCCTCCACGTCAACTTCACCGACACTGACGTAACAACTAATGCTATTATCAAGCCAGTAACATTGTCATCGCAACAAAGTTGTATGCACGAAGATGTTTTATGAAAGTGTCAAAAATTATTTTTTAATTAAACAACGCGTTAAAATATTTTCTAGCCTCAGCTCACAAGTAGAAATGTTAAGTTAACAGCATGAATGAGTACTAATCTATTTCACTCCAGTAAATGTTCCAGCAGGTGGAGATATGCATATTTCTATTTTGACCATATATTTTCGCACACCTCAGAATTTTTTAGAATAGAATTAGAATATTTTAAAATAGCACTTCTTCAAAGATAAACCTTACGGTAAAGGACCAGTGGTGGGCTGGAATCTGTTCAGTCACCGAATTTCACGCGAGCACCGTCTGAAATGAAACTGGCTGAGCAATTTCAAGATAGCTACCTTTTTCCACTCCCTCACCTGGGAAACCTTGGCAGCGCCTTCCGATTCAAGTATGCGATATACGTGCGGTTTTCGTTTTTGTGTTAGCTAGAGAGCGAGGAATTGTCAGTGTGAGGATGGAAAGAGGGAGAAGAGTGAAAGGCGAAACAGGGCAGGAAAAAACTAAAATGGGGTTCAAGAGACGGATGCAAGCACCTCACTTCCGCATGCTGCGACTGGAAAAAAGTTTCCGTATGAGTTACTCCGGGCTTTAATTCGCATTTTTCTCCTTTCTCTCCGTCGAAAATTTTAGTTTCCCTGCCTATGACGTCATCTTTCGTTTTTATTCCCTCCGATCTTAAAGGGGAAAGTGTGTTACGGATTCTAGCAGCACTGCTGCCGGGAAATTTCTGCCTGCTACGCAACAAATACGTTGATCAGACAGGAGTGCATAGTTCATTAATCTTTCATTCCAAAATTAATTAATTAGTTAAAAGAGTCCGGTCCGGAAACTGCGATCCAAATGTACGATATTGACTTACCCAAGGAGTATTCATAGAGTGGGCTAAAAATGCCCGTAAGTTTTTTAGGTATGACATAGGTTGCGATGTGGAATGCTCCCAATTTATCTCACGCTGATTGGCTTCTCACCTTACGGTGCGTGAATCAAACTCAGTGTCTTTATTCTTCAATAAAATAAATATCCTTTCGCTAATTTGCTCTCCATTGCTGAGCAAGTTTATTACAGAGACTTAAAACGTCATTAGGAATGGCACATTGACGTGCCCTTTAGTTAAGGCTAGAGTGAATGAGAAAATTCGACGCGTATATGAACGATACGTAGTGTTTACGAAGTCACAAATATTGTCTAAATAGAAACCTTTGCTCCCAAAAGTGGCTATCAGGGTTCATAACGATAGTTGGGATCATAACGATATCTTTACACATTCCTCCCCTCCTTTCTTTTTATACAATAAAAAATAATCATCATCTACATCATTTTGGAAGCTCGATCCAAATGATAGAAAATGCACACTATCTTAGTAATCCGATATGCTGATCACGAATCAGGTCGTCGTTCACCTGCTAATTGCAAATTTGATAGAATCAGTCCGATATTATATCAAGTCCATGTTCCATAAAAATAAATATTCCTCGTGAAAAGAAAGAAGACTGCGAGATCAATGGCGAATTTCACAATGCTAAGTCATTATCTTGCACCCTTTAAAACGTGGAGTAAAGCATCTAATAGCAATGAAACCTGAGGAACTACTAGGTGGTATTTTATAACTTAATACAGTTCTCTTTCGAGATTACAATGTCCACATTTCTTCATAAATGACGTGGCTTTAAAATATTATTCGTAATATATAATTATTGTTATAGTTCCTCTCGCTAAGCCTTTCTCTCGTCTCACACCTGATCTCCTTTTCATCCCATCGGCGGAATTCACGTCAAACGTAATCCTTTGTCATGAATATTTTGGAGAGAAAGCCTTACCATATATTTTCTTCCTCGGGAGTAAAATTAATCTCGCACCAAACAGGTAAACATGAGGCACATTTGGTAGGAGGGTCTCCATTTATCTTATTTTTGATAAGAATACCCCAACTCTCTCTATAGTTAAAGGCTCTTTTCTCAGAATGATATAATCATGTTTTAGCAAACAACGCCACAAAATTGCACATATAACTGCCTGAAGTATTTCCTTTGGCAAAATATAAACATTTGGAAAAATAAAAAAATCTAAATTTCTTGCTAATAGTCAGTTTACATAATCCTACCATCTACCATTGAAGGTACTATTATTGTGATTACGATCTTGTATATTACTCTTCATTACCTTTTCATACTCAACTGCATAGTGAATTTTCAATGGTTTTAGGAGATAATGCCAATGTCGAAAATATAAATATCATTGATTCATTGTTGTGTTTGCTTCATTGCTTTAAAGGTGTTGGCTATTCCCCACGTAATGGTGCTTGCGACCAGGAGGTGTGGCATTAGTCCAGTCCCTGGGGGTAGTTTACTCGAATCGAAATACGGCAAGACCCTGGTCTAGGGTGTCGTATCCTGTATAATGGACAAAAATGCTCTCTTTGTGGTGCCCAAGTACGGATCGGATGTCTCATGGTAAATGTTTGCCACCACCAGGATGTTAACCCGGGCTATCCACGTAAGCACTTCAGCCACATATCTCATGCGATCCATAATCATTGCCTAAAAAAACAAGGACAACTAATTATTCCACCTGATTCAGTGCAATATGAGTGAGAGACTCCACAGCATTTATTACGCCAAACAAATATTTTACCAATTCCCTAATTCCATTAAGCTCTATAAAAAAATAGACCATTTGTAAATCCAGCTTTCTGAGCGGAAAGTAAAATTACTGTTTACCACAGGAGGATCACAATAATATTTACTTGATAATGCTATCCAAACAAAATTGACCAGACATAATGATAAATTAAGAGGTAAAATAAGAGTATAAGTGAATATAAATGAAGTCTCTGGTGCCGACTTTCCCAAAAAATACTGAACAATGAAGGATGAGGATGGGAGTAAATGAAAGGCTTTTGAGAAGTGGCAACGAAGAAGGCAATATATAAGTAGGCAATTGCGGATAAAAAATAAGAAGTAAAATGCACTTCAGAGGAACCTATCCATGAAATGATGAGCATCTAAAAATGGAAGAATCAGGAAGATTATAATTTTTCATTTTGGTATTCTACCAGCTGATTGATATGTTTTTGGACAGACCATATCCTGCATCCCAATTTCTGAAGCATTGTCTCGTTTTCCCTCCTATAGATGTCCCACCATTCGAGCCCTCATTAATTCCTCACATCTTCTGCCTCTTCTTATTTTGTCCAGAATTCTTATCCTCTTCCTTCCTTTTCCACGCTTCCCCTATGTTCTCCCCTCCAATACTCTCTTCCACACGCCCTCCTCTCTCAAAACTTTCTCCATTCATCGTTTCTGCCTTCTCCGAACCTCCGCCACCAGCTTTCTCTCCTTTTCAACCATATCTAATGCCTCTTCGTTCGTTTTCCTCTCCACCCAGCTCACTCTCTCCATCCTTCTCCAAACCCACATCTCAAACGCCTAAGGTCTACGTGCATCCTCCCTTCGCAATGACCAAATTTCCGACCCATACAGCGCCACGCTTCATATTTCAGAGTTTCACCAGCCATATCTTTACGTCTCTTCTCTAGCCCCTCCTCATCAATTTCCTTTCTCTTTGAAAATGCTTCTTTAGCCAGGGTAATTCTTCATCTGATTCACTACCACTAAAGCCATTCTCCACCAAAAGACTACTCAGATACGTATACTGCTCTACCTGCTATTTTGACTGGTATAAACTGCTCTATTTTGTGCCCTCCCACCCTAATATTCAGCCTTAGATTATAACTTCTTGAAAATATTGTCACTTTCCTTCTTTTATTATTTATCTTCGTCTTACACCCTTCACAATGCACCTCTAATGCATTCATCATTGATTGTATACCCTTGGCTGACTGAAAACCTAATCAAATGCTAATCTCACTGATTTTATCAGATTCCCTCCGACTTTTATTCCTACCTCCATCTCCCTCCATGCTTCTCTAATCATTTCTTCTGAAGATACGTTAAAAAGCAACGACGAGAGTAGGCTCCCGTTTCACTCCCCATCATATCACGGCCCATCCCGATTCTCCATCGGCTACCCTCACCTGCGCCGTCTGGTAACGCCTTATCGAAATATTAAAAAAAAAATTTTGCCCATATTCTATGATTCTTTCTACTAGCGTCCTCATCACTCCTATAGCATCCTACGTTTCCGTCTCTCTCCTATACCCAAACTGGTCGTCACCCAGGCATTCGTCAACCTTTTATAGCCTTCTATGAATAACTCTCAGAACTACTTTGGCCACGTGGGATATTATCCTATAGTCTTCGCAAAGGGAGGAATAAAAATGCATACAAAGAAGAAACGGAGATGACACAGCTTGATGACAGAGATTATGAAATGAGGGTGACAATGAAGGAGAGCCAAGAGGATGTGGGTGCGGGATAGGAGCAGTACAAACAGGAGAACCCCAAGTCCGTATGAAAGGTCGCGGAAGGTGCGGGTGGGACTGGTGGGACGATGCATCGGGGTCGGGCCGGTGGCGTAGCTACAGTTTGAGCCGCCCGGGGTGGTCTGTTCTACCTTGAGGAAATGCAAAACACGTATCAAACCTATTTATATAATGTTTGAAAAGTACGCAAGAGGGAAAATGATTCAATTTAATTTATTTATAATTTAAAAGATAAAATTTAAAGTGAATATTTTAGCTTTTTATTGATAAAATCAAATAATATATCAAAATATAGTTGCTTAGTTAGTTACTATTATTCATACAATATAATCAGATTCCTCCTACCACGCAAGCACAATCACTTGGGGCTGAAGGAGTAAAATTGATATAAAAAAGGATAACCAGATCTAATGAGACATTCTTATTGGAAGGGTAACTATTATGCTCGGAGAAAATCGGACTAATAACGTGTCTAAGAAGAGCTGTCAGGGAGTACGGGAACCAGCATTTGATAGAGAAGGATGGAGGGCTATAGTCGACCAATCTTAGGATTGAACGACCAATGGTGAATTATGAAAATATCCCTTATTCTTTATTAATTATTGATTGCAATTTTTAATTCTCAGGAAAGTTTATTTTCTTTTACTCTTCTTACCAATAAAATTGTTTAAAAATAGTTCTTTAAATTAAAAAAAGCCCGCCTGGGGTAAACCGTCCGCCCTCCTCAGCAACACCACTGGGTCAGGCGATTGCTGTGGGAGGAGATGAAAACGATGAACCAAGATCGGAGCATGGAGATGTGGGGGTGGAGAATGGGCGGGGAAGGTAGGATAAAGGGCAGGGTTAGGAGATAAGATGCTGCCTGTGGAGTGAAAGTGCGCCTCATTTGGTCGGCTCGCGTGGAATCAAGGCATGGCTCCCACATAATCCCCTTCCCTACGGACACCACCTCTCTCCCCTTCCGCCCCATGTGAGGTCTCCGCATTAACTTGCACCCCTTTCCACGAGTAGGAAACTTCTCAGCACCATAGGGGCTGTGTACGCTTTGTTGCCGGAAGACCTTTCGGTTGCCAAGTGGGTTAAAATAAAATTTTACGATGATGATGATGCCGCGGAATATATTTAAAATCTACTCGACGTTTACCAAGTGCCTCCACAACATTATAACGTATGTATTTTTCCTTATCTTCTGGCAAGAAATAATAAAAAAGATGCTTTGCAATAGAGCATCCTCAAGCACTTATACCGAATTCATTGGATCTGTAGGTTCCCTAGTATACAAAAACTGATTTCATGTCTTAAATGGAATACATCAGTATACTAAGTAATTGTAATACATTGGTAAATATTATGTACAATGAAATCAAATTATACTTATCTATGTTTAAAATTCTACAACATGGAACGAAATTCATTATTTGCTTTAGTACAAGGTGATCGGAAGAGATGGCAGGAATGTAATGCTTAAAATATGTTGTTTACGTTAGGAATTGAAAATATACTTAATAAGGGAAATTAAAGGTGAAAAGAACATATAATCTATAATTTAATTTTGATATTTTAATAATTTATTAACATGAAAAACTGTACAACCACTGATGGATAATCTTTTACATTTGATCCCACAGATCTAATAGGCATTATTATGTGCTCTAATAAATAAATAAAATATCCAATACAATAAAGTACATTTAAATAATGATTTTATTCAAAAGTTTAACGATTTTAATGCTCTAAAATGTTATTACTATCCTTGAATAAAGTAGAGTCTTGATTCCCAAAGTAAATAGTGAGCGCACTCGTCAATCTTTCTGACGAAGTTAAGTGGCAGAGACATCACATAGTTATGGGGCCATTATCCTCCCCGTTCTCTCCTATACACCTGAAATGCAAACATCTAGCTTAAAAGCGTGATAAGTTAAACCTTTTAGGTTCATTTGATGCAGCAATTTACGTCTACTGCTTTTCATCTCATCTATCTGTGCTAAAAGGAAGCCTAATAATGTATTTAGGAAACATTTGCACTAAAATCCTAGAGACTTTTATGATATGATGCAAAATGCATTCGTCCGGCAAACGGAAACCTTCAATGAAGTATGTATGATCGTAAACTATATCGATTCCTCAGGAACTCAAGAGATTCACCGCACTAATGGCTGGCAAAATGCGTCGGTTACGGACTTGGATGCTAGAGAACAGAATTTGAGGGCAACAATCGCCACATTTTTGAGTACGTTCTTCCTCTCCTTCCTCATTGTGACCTGAAATCATGCTGTGGTTCCTCGCGAAGTCCTCTTATGGTGTTACAGGCATTATCAATGGAATGCTCTTAGCATAGTTCTACTGCTACCGGAGAGTGAACTCTCCCGTCCTCTGCCGGAATTCCCATGAGGGATCATTTGCAATTACAATGGGAGCTTTATTAATTTCCCAAACGACCAGATGGCACTAAAATACAAAAAGAATGAAAAAATGATTAAACTACAGTTATATTCGCCGGGTGCTTTTTTTCAAATGATAGAATATATCGCTCTCGTCGACGTTGCTTATGCATAGGCAATATACTGATAGAATTGGAAAGTACAGAAACCCGTAAAAAGGACACAAATAAACTATGGACGTTTGGATGGTTAAGCCGTCATAGTCGGCGCACGGCTCATGCTATGTTACCCCTAGGAGGAGGAGATTTTGGGGGGAGTGCGAATGTGTGGAGGTGGGGAGAGAGAGTTGGCTCTTGGGTTATTTATTCATAGGCCTAGATCTAGCCCGGGATTTTCAAATGCCTTTGTTAATCAAATATGTGCGTACTCGCGTGTTTTCACGTCGAAATTACTGGCAGATTCGGGAAGGGCTTCTATTATAATGAGTGAGAAGCAATCGTCTAAAGCTTAGCAGTGAGAGGCGGTATGTTTGGGTATGGGATCAAGGAAAGGTGGAATTGGTGGCATGGCGTGATTATTCATACGAATATTCAGAGGGGTGGTGCATTTGCCTACGTAGAAGATAGGGCAGAAATTGCAGGCAAGGCAGTATATGATGATGCTAGTAGTACTGTTGGGCACAGAGTAAGATCTTTTGGTAGAGAGGGAGGTAGAAGTGAGGAAAATGACAATAGTCCAGTGTTGGCAACGAAATCTGAAAACAATAATTATATTTTACCAGAGAAAAATACTATTGAAGGGAAGCCGACTAAGAACAGTTCGATCCTTAGCGTGAGGAAGGAAAGGATGGCGCAGAATAAGTCTTGTGATTTGATAATATGACTACGGAGAAGACTAGGGAATAATAAGCTGGTGGTTGAGGGAAAAGGGGCTCGGAAAGGGACTTCTGCGAACGTGAAGAAAATCCAAAAATTTCTCATATGGAACGCGCCGATATGAAAACATATCCGAAGTATTGGTCACCGAAGGAGAAGGACGAGGCCCTGGGGCTATATTATAACTACACGCCAAAACTACAACTTGTATCAGTATTTGAGAGAACCTCACAGACCAATTAGATAGATTAGGCAGAAAAAAATGTCATAGTGTGCTTAAGATGTCCCGAAGACATCCCTACCTTACTAGTTCCGAGAAACACTAATCTCATTAGCTGCCCTCTCCCCCGGATATTAAACGCGAATGTTCATTAAAACCTTAGACATTTTTAACGACGGCAAAGTCAAGCCTTTATGCCTCAAGTTTGATGAATGATATTTATGCTCCAAGTACACTGCTATAACTAGTCATTCTGCTGTTCGGGGTTTCAAAATAGTTACACTTTTAGTATAATAATATAAGATAAGATAAATAATGGTTTTGTAAAACTATTCATTCTAGTTTGTGGTTATATATTGTAACGGTCCCTCTTGACGTCGGAGTTTTTATCCCTTCCATATCAACACGGGTCCGCCAAGCAGTGCCGCATCACCACTTGACGAGGCGGAAGGCCAATCCAAACAAGGGGCGATACATTTTAACATTCGACACAAATAATTAAACCAATACGACTTTTCTCGGTTCCCGAATGTGGTTGACTCATATGGTTACTCCCTCCCAAGCACAAAAATTCCGCGTCTCCCTTCGAAATAACCCGGCTCAGTCATACATGCGTCACGGTAAGGCAGTATATAAATAAAGGGGAAAGGTATCTTATGACAGATAGACACATCCACATTTGACACAGCATTTAATACTCCAAGCGCATTTAAACAAAACCCTAATAAGGTGAGGGATGGATGATTCATGGGTAAACATGAACATAGATGAATAATTGTGAGGAAAAGCAAAAACAATTGAGGTTACAATGAACAATTCAACTAAAAATATCTTTGCAAGCAATAGTTCGCGCACAAAGAACTCAGAGTTCATCCGCCAGCGAAATATTTCTTGATTTAGAAAATTACGAAGGCACATGGAATTCACCTCTGACACGAAGGGGAATTATGGCGATGGATGAGGGACGTGTCAAAATGGGGACAAACCATTTCTTAATGATGATGATGTGCTCCTGATGAGGCGGAAGTCGGCGCGATCACCGGCGTCGTCTCTCGGTGTAAGATTCACTGCCGCTCCTGGATTGACAGAATCCTGATGTATAGCCCGTCAGCCTGAAATGGCGACGTCTGGTCCTCCTGTCTCTCGGTTGAATTTCCGAACGTGACTCTCTTACGTCCACTCTCTTTGTCCTACTGTCCCTCGGTCGACTCTCCAATGTGACTCTCTCACCGCCACTGCACCAAAACGACTGACCACCTTGCTTCACACACATTCCATCTTATTCATTTTGCCATTCAAAACACACACGAAAATCCTGCACTTACACACTAATCCGTGGCATAGCGAACTACGTCCACACTATGGCACACCATTCAAACATTCGAACCGTCGTCACCTCCCATTCACACCACAAAAGACACGTAATGAAATCTATTTCGTTACAATGTATTTTATGCATTTAATTTTTGTTTACTATATTTTATTTCGAAATTTAGTTTTATTATAATTTAAATTCTTAATAATTTATTGCATTGATTGTCATTTAATGTATTATAAATTATTATAATAATTTAATTATCTGCTCCTGTTACATGATGAATTTTTCTCAAGTAGTGGGAGATCGTATTGAAGTTCACTGTGCAAAATAAAATTTAATATCAGCTCACCACAGAAAACTCCCAAGTAGCTCTCCATCGCTCATAACCAGCTTCTTCTTGAGAACAGGTAACATTCTTTCATAAACAAGAGCAATATTTTCTATGGAGCAGGTTCAAAACTTAAAACACGTTCTGTTTTGTGCCATCTTTACATCAAGATCGATAAAAATCCACTAGACCCATCACCTGATCGACAACTACGTCCATCTTCCATCCTACTCCTCTTCTGGATCTGCATTCCTTTGACGAATGAGGAAGGTGCGGGCTAGAAAGAAAAGGCAATGGGAAAAAAACCTTGACATGCCCCCAAATAAATTACGCAAATTAATTATTATTATTAAATGGTCCCGTAAACTTAGACCATTGAAGTGTAAAAGGACTGAAAACATTCAACAATTATCTTATGTCCTAGAGCTATCTTATGTCCTTATAGTAAACTGTAGGCGTAATATTGCTCCCATTGTGTTTCGAGTGGAAGGTTGATGCAGGGGCGTGGAGAATAATTTTGTGACTCTGGTAGTACCTTAAAGAGAGATAGAGAGAGATAACCTGTTAGGGTGATAGGAAGAAAATTGCGTGAGCGGTGAGCACTATCTGATAATCAAACCAAGAAACAATAATTTGTCTTTATTACGAGTGAATTTAGACCTGTACACTTATACAGTCCTCTCTCACAATTAACTCATTAGATGAACACAAACACCCTTGCCCTGGGTGGTGAAAAATCTAGGTGGGACTCAAATTAATAACCATCGGATTAGCAGGAGAGGGCGCCACCAAGGTCGACCTAGAGAACCAATAAATCAACAAACTAGAGAATAAATAAACTAAACGAAAGAGTAATTAGTTTTAAATGACAATCAGGCCGTAGAGAAAGAGCATAGAGGGGCCAAAATATAACATATTAATTATAGAAAACTATTAATAGCTTTCGTAAAAATCTTGGACTTTGTTTATTGATACACACTACAAGGAATACTGATACCATTAATAACAGTGCAGAGCAGGTGCGTTGCCGCGTATTCAAAAAAGATAAGCGAATTAACCCCTGTGATATGTGTATTCATTCTCATGATTAGAAACAGTATAATTCATGATGTTACAGTAAGCGTCGTTGAAAAGTTTTCATTAAGTACCTTTATAAGCTAGCACCAATTTGTAGGGCTCTACTCACTTTCTAAAACTACAATGAAAGGGTAAAGAATCCTTTTTGTATATTCATGTTTCCCTGAAAGGGTACTGCTCAATGCGCATAAGACTTTAACCCATGAATTCACTACCATACACGGGCCGGTATGACTTTCTAAGCGATTTTATAACCAGGAGACGCAGGAAGAGTAAACAAGACCTCGCGTCCGTAAATCAGGGAGTTATGAGAAAGTTCCGTTGAAAATCGTTGTGCGAATGTTGGATAAGAAGTACGAGTACGGAAGGTTGAAAGAGGGAACGGCCAGAGATAAGGGACGATGCTAAACAGCACTGACACAGGGAGAGCTTTGAATGGACGACTAAAGCTCGGGAAACGCAGCGCGCTAAGTGGTTCTCTTGCTCCCCACTGCTGAGAGGAGGGTTGAAAGGTGAAGAGACCTCGGTTCAAGGCCCTCCAAAATTCACTTCTATCAGGAAAAGCTGTGTAGGTTAATTTGCAGCTCGATAAGATCCTTTGGTGAATGAGAATAGAAACTCACGATTGCCAATAAACGTATAGTTAACAGTAAAATCCAGGTTTATAAAAACAACTCAATGCACACCTCTCCAAGCTATACTTTCTAATCGTGATGGAAAATTATGTGCAGAATAATTCGATTACTTTTTTCTTACCAGAGGACTTAATGCCTTTGCTTTCATGGGAACGAGTAAACCAGCATAGAATGTGAATACCTCATAGCTTTATCGCTAGCCTTGTTACTGCTTATTCTTAACTCACACTTTGCTGAGTTAGGGATACTTCTTTTGGTAACAAACATACATTGCCATTTTAATTTGAAGAATACTTAATTATGTTGTTACATTTTGACTATGACCCTAATAATATGAATACAATTGAATATCATGGGGATAGATTGTTGCCAGAACGTAGTAATTCAATCGATTTTATCATTAAAATATGATAGATAGATAGATATGAAATAGAATGAAATGGAAAAGGCCTTTTTTGCGAAAAGAAGAACAATTTCACTCTTAACAGTGATCATCTCTGTTGCAACTATCGCATTTTTCTTAAATCGAAATTTGTAATCATAGATCATATTTAAAGATCAAAAAGCAATGCACCGTAGTTAAGATGATAAACAAAAAATGAAATTCAAAATCTAAAATCGGAATGCAAAATTTTCCATTGTTGAAAATGGACGTATTTTTTCATGGTGATCTACATTCACCTCATGCTTGGGTAAAAAGCGTGACCTTCAAGTGGTAATCGGAATAAATAAAGCAAGCTGGTACAAAATCTCCGGTTAAGCTTTGTCCACTCGACTTTCACGTGGCTACTTAATATTTGCGACGAACCTTCCTCAAAGCGAGAACTTCCTCCTGTTTCATATATTTTTTTTCTCTTCTCTTGTTTCCTTGAAACAAGTTTTCTCGTATAATCCCACACTTTTAATAAATATTTTGGTTAGCATAAATTTGCAAAATTAATGAAGTGATCAACTTTGACCGTACAAAATATGCTAGAGTTAAGTTAGGTACCCGTAAATCTTGGTGAAATGTGGCCTCTAGGAAGCTCCAACCATAAAAAACTCTTTAATGAACAAAATTATTGGGAATGTTCATAATACACTACAAGAATGATAACATTATATTTGGGGAATCAGAGTTGGCTTTTAAACGGTTAATAATGACTTGAAGTGCGTTAGCCGTGGGTAAAGCTAAATAGTTCATGTTATTTTTCACTATAGCTGAAAACCTAAATTTGATGGTGTCACAGAGCCATGTGTATGTTTTCATTCGTAGAATCCTTTAAATTTTTCAATACTTCTTCACTTGAATCTTATGATATAGCTCCAAGTCATTAAAATACAATATGTTTGACGTCATAAGCAGATATTTATTAGTTATTTATGTACAAACGTTTTTATTTGCAAAAGTTTAGGGACTTTTTGCCCTTTATTTCTAATAATTAAGGAAGATCGCAAAGAAGGTAAAGGGATTAACAGTGGCCCTGGCGATATACAAGCGCAATACAGAGATAGAATAGTGCCATAGTGGCTTCGAGACAATATACGTCCTCAAATTCGTTTGCTATAATCCGTTCAGTATATATTTGTTCAGTATACACAGAAATACGACGCGACTGTGCGATGAACGAGACTTCTTTCGATTTCTCCTTGCTGTATTGAAATTTTTTCTGAGTTTGAAGAATAGCCCATAGTGACGCTGATACTGCAGCCATGTCGTTGAGGCTGACGGCAGAACTCAATACTTTCCATCAACAATCAATATTACATATCGCAATGAAATGGTAACCTTTGTGAGTTGCTTTGAATTACCCCTCGGATTTCCTTTATAATATTCTAGCTATCGATGTTTCTGAGTTGGGTTAGTCCCGTTAAGTATTTTCTTGATGCAAAGAATAGCCTGTTTGGCAAAGCCAGACAAAGGGGATTAGAGCTGAAAAATATTAAGAAGAATAATATTAGAAAATTTGTCGGCTATTTAAGTTGAAAATGCCTTAAGTAAGTCAAAAATATCTTATGGAAACGATGTTACATTTTATGGAGCAGCGATCTACCGTTTCTAATTGTTTTATTTCTACAGAAACGATCTGATATCGTAATTTTGGTTTCATGAGTTCTGCAATGAAATAAGGCAAATAGCTCTCTTTACGAAAGAAAAATATTTACTCAATCACTTAATGTTTTCTTTAGATTGATAATCCGAAGACCCCTGCAAAACAATTAATCCGTTCTATCGGTTTCCATTCTTTTATGAAAATAACGTCGGATTATTGGGATATAAATAATTTACCTACCGAAAATTTCCATTAAAGTATAAATTCTCGTGCTTTATAGAAAGAAGAAAGAAAGAAATATTTTGATGATCTTGGACTTCAGCGTCCACTAAGAACATACAAAGAAGACAGTAGCTAATATATTACGTAATGAATTATTTTTAAAAAGCAGATACATTCTTAATAGAACAAAAACAATAAGCTTTTTATGTAAATTCATGACTTATACCGTATTATACCCTTTCCAACGCATAAAGATGATGAAAAATATTTTTTAAAGCATGCAATGAAGTAGAATTTTTAATGTCCTTGGAAATAATATTCCATAACCTAGCCCTAACAGCACGAAAATATGTTTTATATGTAGTAGTTCTATGTTGCGGGGAGATTATATAGTCAGGAGCCATTCTGGTTGTTACCATGGACTCTTTTCCCTAACGGGAAAAAGTTGCATCAAATGCCCAGTTTGTTCATTTTTAAAAAGAAAGTACAAAAAAGAAAGAAGCATACATTTTTTTCTGGATTTGACCTTTACATTCAAGGCTTGTAAAATAAGGGGATATATGGTAATATTTTTTAAGTTAAAGAAAAACCTTACTCTTATATACAAAGTGGTTGAAGCTTTGCATGAAGCATGAAGCAGTGAGATCTTGGTACACAAGGAGGCACTAATACAAGTAGGGGAAAATAAGCGTCGATAAAGGTTTGTTGCGAAAATGAAGAGGTAAAAGGTTTTTATGAATTTTGAGCTTTTAAGGAATTCATTAATCTTAATGCTAACGTCTAGCGTATGGTTGTGTCAAGCCAGGTTGATAACCATAGTAACCCCAACATTTTAATATAATATAAGTATAAAGTTTTTCGTAACCAACTGTTATCTTGGGCAAAACTTTATTATCAACTATTCAGAGTTATTTCTGAGTAAGTAGAGAGTTAGTGAGTAGGATTGGCTTAGTTTTGTTACTATAAAGAACAAAATAGTTATTGACAGCCCATGAAATGATGGCGTTAATATGCTGATTGACTTTGGCAATTCTATCGTTCAACTCATTCAACTGGCAATGACGGTAAATCTGAAGGTCATCAGAATACAGTATATATTTACAGTTTAAAATACAATATGAAAGTACAATGACTCACAGAGAAAATAAGAGAGGATAAAGCACTGAGCCATCAGGGAATCAACAGCGGACGTTTATCCAGTGCGATGTATTACCATTTCCGTCCTTGACTGTCTGCTGGCGCTCAAGTAAATAAGTGTAAAACCAATTTAGTGATGAACAGGAAAGGTTAAGTTCTTTCATCTTTTGGAGTTGTAAAGCTTGATTTTCAAGGCCAAAAGCAATTAGTGAAACCATATGAGAGTAGTCTTTCAGTTAGGCTTTACAAATATGTTATTTTACAGAACTCCGCATTTAATTCCATGAAAACCGTGAAAATAGGGATTTTGACCTTAAAAATCGTGAATTATCATGTATTTGACTTCATAAAACGAGTGGCCTCCCTGATAAATCTTCTCGAAAAAATGGGAACCATTAGAATATTTCATACTCTCATTGCAGTGTTTTATTCTTAATTTAATTTTACTTTTTTATTCACTTTAAAAGATACTACCATCACGCGTGTATATTAATATGGAATAGCAATTAGTGGCAGCTTACGTCATTGGTATACTCCAGTTTCCATTAAATATATCATAACATGGAAATTACATCATCGATAGTTATACTCCGAACGAAATTTATTTCAAAATATCATAAGTGTGGGAAGCTAGTCGTGCGCCAAGTGCATAGGTGAAGTCAATATAGCCAATCAAGTTTGTTTTCATACCTTTCGATAGTTTTTCTTAAGTGAGGGTCTAAGGAGAGAATTTTTGCTAATATAGTTTTAACTTTCAGGAAAACTAGATACTGCAATGTTTAGATGAATGGATACAATGTTTAGATACATTTTAGTTCTTGATCGGGTTGATTGGGAAATGAAAAATATTTTCCACCGTTGATTAAAGCTGAAATCATGTCCTAGTTTAGACTTTAAGTTAATGTAAATATTAGGAAACAAAAACGACGATTTCCAAATAAATTATTCAATTTCTCTGTTCAATACTCTGTAAATTGCATCGTGTTTTTTTGATGGGGAGAATAAGGAAAACATTCAAAACATTGAAATAAAGATTGCTCGGAATCCGCGCTGGTTATTTCAGCTATATTTTACTTTCTTGCAGTTAAATATTTTTTCAACATATCTCATATTGTTAAGCTCTTTGTGATTAAAAACGTTAATATTGAATCAAAACCTGACATCTGGATTAAATTATGGTTTCATCAGCTGCTTTTCTCAATAGCGACTTACAGGAACTGAAAGTAAATGCCTCAACTTGAAGATGGTTTTATTAAATTCCAGTAGTATCTTACTACAACATTTACTCAGATGGGGTTTAACGCAATGGTAACTAATGTCTCATTTTTCTACACAATGTTGGAAAGCTTTTGGTCATTTACGAATTTCTCCCTCCCATTCATGTTTGATCGCAATGTTGATGTGAAAAACGGGAATATTACAACCATGAGGGTGATTTAGTAACAAAACGAATTAATGTATATTTTAAGTAATTGTACTGAATAGGTTGTCAAAAAGCTAATGAAGACACGAAATAAAACGCCGCTATTCTTGTACGGAGCCTTTCAGTCTTATCATGAGATTTTGTTGATGATGTGTCTTATCAGGAAATTAAATTACGTTCTATGATAGGTACAGGATGGAAAGTATGTGGGAGATTCTTATCTAATAACGATTGATCAAATTTTATTTTATTGAAACTTAATAGCGTGCTGATGGCATCACACGAAAAGATCCGTGGTGTTAATTGAGACGTGAGTAATTAAAATTAAACAAATTAGTGGAAGTGGAGAAGTATGCAAATGAAAGGGGGAAACGAATTAAAAATTAGGAGGAAACAGGGACCAGTTTAGAGTTGCCAGTTTCTCAAGAAAGAAAAATGCTCATCATTTTCAAAGAGGTGTAGTAGGAAGCAAAGATATTGAAGAACTTGTTTCATGAGGTGAGTCCGGGGAAATATGAACGTGGGAATTTCAGCGAGCAGTGAATTTAAGGTTTAAAGCGTGGAAGGTAATTAGTTAGGACTACTTACTAAACAGAAGGTGGAAGGAAGCAAAGCAAAATGTGGTGCTATAGGAGAAACGAGCATTTACCTTTAATGTCATGGAACGCAGCATTTATTTCCTGGGATACTCTGACGAAACTCTATTGAACATAATACACAGTCTCAGGATCTACTTTGTGGAATTCTTTCATTTGGCAACTATGGAAAGTTTCTTGTACTGTTAAGTGGAAGCTGGAGAGAGAGACCGGAAACTTTTGTTTCTTTTGAAACTCCTTTGTTTTTTTTATTAATCTGTGGAATTTCAAAGTATTTGTTTGTTGTTTTCCACTATTGAACATTTTGGCTGCCGGGTAGGTTTTTCTATTAATCCCATCAGCAGTGTATATCAGATCCTAGTAGGGTGTAATAGGTATTTGATTATCCCCGATTATATGTTTATGAGTAATTGTTGTCTCTGGCGTACTTTATTCCATCAGACGGATAATCTGTGATGTTTATTAATCATACCACCTATACCAAGAACCTACGATTTTTTTCTCATTATCTCTTTGGATATTTTCTTCGATGAATGCCACGTATTGTATAACTTATCGCAAGGATGGATAAATAATTCATAATTTTTCACTTTTTAATTTTTCTGACCTGACTGTTTTCGGTAGTTTCACATTTTTATCTAATGGTTTAAAAAACAATCGTATTATAAATGCGTGACCATATCAAACGACATTTATAAGTTTATAATAAACTACAGGGACAATGTTTTCCTTCGTTATTTCTTCCAAATTCCCTTTTTTGCCTTTTGTTTATGTGTGAACATATGTGTGTACTTTATTCTATCAGACGGATAATCTGTGATGTTTATTAATCATACCACCTATACCAAGAACCTACGATTTTTTTCTCATTATCTCTTTGGATATTTTCTTCGATGAATGCCACGTATTGTATAACTTATCGCAAGGATGGATAAATAATTCATAATTTTTCACTTTTTAATTTTACTGACCTGATTGTTTTCGGTAGTTTCACATTTTTATCTAATGGTTTAAAATACAATCGTATTATAAATGCGTGACCATATTAAACGACATTTATAAGTTTATAATAAACTACAGGGACAATGTTTTCCTTCGTTATTTCTTCCAAATTCCCTTTTTTGCCTTTCGTTCATGTGTGAACATATGTTTTGCTGATACAAACGAAATTTCCGAATTGTGACCTCATACCATTGCGCAGCGTTATTATGAAAATTCTTCGGAATTAAATATAACAGAAACGGAGAAAACAAAACTCGTTATAACGTCCAACATTAATACGTTGATCCCAAATACTTTAAAGCAGCGAATATTTACCTCGGAAGGAGTTCTTGGAACAAAACCTTCACACATGAAAGACAAAGACCTTATGACACCATCAGTATACCATTGTGCCAATCTCTCAGGAGTGCCCGTAAACATTTAACTTCAGGATCGTAAACTGTAACAAATTTGGGGTGATAATACCTTATGAATTTAGTCATCATTAGTATTCACCTTTATCTTAAATATTTTTGTTTCCGTGAGATGTATTACTAAGTTTTTATAAACTTGATTATTATTCGTTTATTATACGAGAGGTTCTATATATTGCACGCTTACATAAAGCACTCTTTGTTATATAACTCTGCTTAAGCTTTCTTTATGCTTTCTCCGTAGAGTGAACTTCAACAGCGGTTCCTCAAGATTTAACATAAAAGTGTAGACGGAAAATCTCCAACATTCACAATGGTATGGTATTTGAGTCACAATTTTTAAAGAAAAATGACTCAAGCAAAAATTCTGGTTTTGCAAATCTAACCGATCTGCATTTAGCCAATGCAATCCTGGTGTATTCTCTGTGATATTTCCAATTTGCTAGTAGAAGACATTCAGACAATTCTACCACGTAACTCCTTGCAATCATGGCCGTAAATTGACACCCAAGTCATTCCTATTTTTCTTGTTAAAACTAGTCTATTGATCATCTTCAGTTAGCATAGGAAAAAAACGAAGAAAAATATTCTTGAATGGACAAATCTCGTCTCTGGTGGTTATATTTAAAATTAATAAGATTATGATGAACAACTATATATTAGTACTATTTTCACGACGATGACTATTCTACCAAGGTTTCAACACATTAGTTTCACTATCATGGTGCTCATAAAACCTTGGTAGGTCAATAAAATAACTGTGAACATTGTACATATAGGAAGTTATAATTCTTCATCATAAACGTTAGAAAGTTTCTTAAAGTGATTCCTGAAGTTACTTCTTATGTAAAAGTTTGCTATAACTTGCCATGAATAAATAAGCCTGCATGATTATTTATAATGATAGAATAAAATTTTCCACGCTAGATATTTAATTATACTCTTATATCTACGTGCAATTTGTATTTTTTTCATGTTAAGAGACCTTTAAGTTTAATTCTCCTCATTCGCACCATCAGGAAGGATATTTGTATGGTGGCACTCATTATATATTATTTTGTAGTATTTGACAAAAATTTCAGTTACTACGCATTGTTTTCTCTCATTTAATATGCGTAGTATCAAATATTAAAATATCACGCGAGGCAGTAACTTAGAATGAGGAATTTTAATAGTTCATAAACTATAAATATCAGTTTTCACTTTTGAAAATAGTTTTCCTTCTGGCCTTCCTGCTAATTCAACCATTCACCAGGATACAATTACGAGCGGGACAGGATTGAATTCATGGATGGGGAGTTTACCACCCATTTTTGCCTGTCTTACACCAATTTCGTAGCATTTGGTTTAGTAAAGCGTCTCAATCCACGGACTATGATGTGTGACAATAGTACTCCCCGTATGTAGCGCAAGTTAGGACCGAAATGCACGACGCAATAACCTTAGCCACCGCTACCATAAACGCTACACTCAGCGTCAACCTATTCCCATCACAATTAGACGCTGATATCAGAGTGGGTGTAGTTTGCTGAGAAACGATTGAATAGATGACCAATGCCAACCAAAATCAATGACAACAGTAAGCTACCTTGCGTCGACGTTGACATAAGAGATTGGGATTGGATATGGAATTTAATGACTGAAATACTAAATCGGTAATTTATCGCACCACCGTCGGTGTCATTGATTCGCAGAGCAATGAACATTCATAAAATATGTTGAGTAGTATTTGAAGTTAGTTTTAAGCTCTCTTGTATAAAACCTGGTCATAATGCTTTGCTACTATATGCAGAGTTTCAGATTTTGAGTACGTCGGATCTAAAATTGAGGAGCCATTGTGTTCGGTTCATTGCCACCAGTCGTAGATTATATTTTGTGCCTACTTTACTTGTTCTTTGGCCTAGAGCCTATTGTGACACGTAAAATCGATGAAGTCAGGACTCAAGAATTCATTTGCTTCTTCATATCCTTCTCTTCAAATATTAGGCGCTTGTTGGACATATTCCAGGACCCATAACAATATGTCCTTTAGTATAAATTCAGGCTTAAATGTTTTGCGAAATTTAAGGCTACATTTAAAATGTAGATCTAAATCACTGCCGTGCAATTATATTTCAAGCACTCGGAAGACCAAAGACCTCTTCGTCTTTCTCTCCTACTATCTATACTCCACTGGTAGCTTGTTATCCGGGATTCCTACCGTACATATTTTTTGCATTGCTGAGCGATATTGATTTACAGGTGTCTATATCTAATATTTGTGTGAAAACCAAAGATTTCTGATCTTACTGATGCATCAAGCGTCCAAGCGAACGAGCTGGGTAAGCATACTCAATGCGCATTGCGTACATATACCCGTAAAATTTGAGTAACCTCGCTGTTGGGTTAAGTTATGGTTCCTCCGGAGTTACTTGATAAAATCGATTGTGTTTAAATAATATATTCATTGAACAACTTAGTTTAGGATACTACTATAGCTAGCGGTGCAAAATGAAGTATCGGTTATCAAAGGTATTTTGAATTATAATCATATGCACGCTTTTGATCGTTTTGCGCTCCTAAACGTAGGTATTAAATATAAGACACTGTCTCCGGCGTTACTTTGTGGAACTCCTTCATTTTTTTTTTAAATAATAATAAACACTTGGTTGTTATTCCACACTTTATTGGAAACAAAACGACCCGGGTTTCAGCATGTCATGCCATCATCAGGTACAAACAGAGTTTTCAATTTACCGTAAACCTACGATTACGGATGTCGTTATTCCAATAAACTCAAATCATCACCGTATTCATAAAACAGCTTCGTTAAAAGCAATGGTGAACAGGCTAACAGGTATCCCAATGTCCAAGGACAACTTTAATAAGGAATTAAATACCATTAAGTATATTGCCCAACAAAATGGTTTTGACCCAAAACTGATTGGAAAACTTATTGAAAGATCTAACAAAAAACAAGCTTTAAATTTTATAACTTCAATTCAAGTTGATATGGACAAACCTTCACGCTGGTGCAAGCTACCTTTCATACCTCAGGTCTCATATAAGCTATGTAATATAATCCATAATGCCAAAGTGTCATTTTACAATCATGTGTCAGTGGGTAAAATGCTTTTTAATACAAAGGACAAGTATGACAATTTACAAAAAAGTGGTGTTTATCAGTTGAAATGTGATAACTGTAATATTAAATATATTGGACAAACTGGGAGAAATTTTAACATTAGAATAAAAGAACATAGACGATGTTTTTAAATAATGACGAATCCTCTGGAATAGCCAAACATTTATGTGACGAAAACCATTGGTGTAATTTTGAACCTCGGATTTTACATTGTATTGACAAGGGACGTAAAATGGACTTCTTAGAACAGTTTGAAATTGTGAATTGCCCCACTAAACTTTGTAATGACCATATGTTCCCCTCCCAGTCACCTTTGCTTTACGTCACACTACCATCCCTCCACAACTCTCAACCTTAATTTGCTCATGCTTTTAAACCTTTTTGGGAATCTATTTCTTCATCCCTTCCCCCCCCCCTTCCTTCCTTTGTTGTTTTCTTATGCAAGCAATCACAAGGCCACCCCCAACCCCACCCTCCTCAAAAAACAGCCTTGTCCGTTAACAGTGCTCCCCACCCTCCTCCCCTGTTTTCAAATCCCCCCCCCTCCACCTACGGATACCTATATAAGTGTAAGCCACCCAACTGTTTGTACCTGATGATGGCATGACATGCTGAAACCCGGGTCGTTTTGTTTCCAATAAAGTGTGGAATAACAACCAAGTGTTTATTATTATTTTAAAAAAAAGTAGGTATTAAACCTCTTTGCTGCTATGTTGAACTTCGGCCAGCACAAATATTGGAACAAATCACATGGACACAGCGAAGGAACTAATATATCCCCTTCGATGTTGATAATCCGGAAAAATCAGTGCATAGCATAAAGATAAAATACAATGTATTAAGGTGATAATTAAGCGATATCATGCAAAAGGTACCCAATAATTTCCGAGTTTTAAATTATGCGATCACCTGGTATTATATTCTACGATACGTGACATCATGCGATAATCGGGCAAATATTTATTTAAATGAGGGGAATCGTTAAAAAACGGATTGGCTGCAAAAGGGATCGCCGGTTCATTAAGATCGTACTTTGCATTCCAGATCAACGAGCATTCAAAATTGGTTTTAATTAAATAATTAATCGTAGTTCAGTTTACAGTTGGATAAAATACTTTGCGTATGATAATGTTTTCAACTGTGTCTTTTTTAATACTGCTCACTATTGCAGTCTAAAGTTTACGAGGCGTCGGTGTCGGATTACCGATAGTAAAAAATAATTATGGATGTCTCTCATTGGCATTATTATTATAAAATCACAAAATAACCAGCATGTCACTAGATGAAACTTTTTCCCATTAACTTCAAAGAAGCCTATCAAATCCAGCGATTTAACATTTGAATTTTTTCAGGGGGGGGGGAATAAAAATTTGATATCGTAAAAAATAAATAAAATATAGAGATGCAGCTCGATGTCACATTTTTTCAGGTTCACATAACATTTACGCAAAATAGAAATACCCATACCAACGCTGAATTGTTACTTGTTTATGCTTTTAAAATCTCATGATTCAAATGTTTCAAAACAGATTTTTTATTAAATTTGGTGGGGAGGAACGCGATTTATTTTTTTGCCGGAAGTGATAGCCAGTTGGTCAGTTTGCAGAAAGTAGAGCTGTGGAGTAAATTTTCTCTCCAGTGGAGATGTATTGCTTCGCAGTTTGTGCTTGCGGAATGAATCCACTTGATGCCCATGGTCCGACTTTCAGAATAGCCTTACAAGGTCGATCACCTCCGCCTACTGAAACAGTGGTCACTTTATTTGGTTGGCCGTGTAGGGAGAGGGATAATGAAGAAAATTGGACCCTGAGCGGGTTATTATGCTTACGCAAAAAGGAGGAAGGAACATATGTGTACAGAATTAGCCTCCACGTTTGGAAAGCCACGCTAAGCTGTAGGGGAAACTAAATGGTTAATCACTTGCATTATTCCCCGGTTTAGACGACGCGGTCAGTGAGGCGGTTCACATCTCCTCCCGTTGCCCGGCAACCGGAATCGGCCTTGGCGCCAAAAAAAATTAATGGTGCTGACTGGGTGGAACTTCGAGGGCGTGATGGTGGCAGTGGCTTATGCCAACCCCTTTACCCCCATTCCATCTTCTTCGCATCCATTTTCCCAATCGTCCTTTTCCGGGCAAGGATCACAATTTAGGCCAGTCTACGACGTACTTATAAAATGGAATCGAATATTCACTGCGTGCTTTTGATTCTACTTTTACCCGAAAACATTTTCGATTACCTGGATTGAAGATTGACTTATCACAGGTAATTTGTAACGAGCATTACTGCATTTTCAATAATCCATCCGCCTCGTACAGGAAATAAAATTTTGTATCCTCCTGGCCCTAGTTCTGCTAATTGCGATATACTGCCATAAATATTAGATAACACTAAATTATAACACTGAGGTTTGATGAACTCATTCTTGTGAAGTTTGAATTGGATTCCTGTTCCTTCCTCAGTTTAAGTAGCTAATCACGCCGAGGTCTCGTAGCCGCAGTGGTAACGAGTGTGCGAAGGCCAGTTGACTGGACAGCGCCGACAAACGAAGGCGATAAAACGACCGCACCCGTAAACTCGAACACAATGTCTTCCAGTTGAAGCATCGATATTCATGTTTTTGAAAGCTGAGTTAGTCGACTGTGTTATTAAAAAGGCAGTAATTAAAGGTGTTAAGGAATGATACTTACAATTACTTCCAGAGGTAAAGATACAGCATAAAAGTTTGTCATGTGAAATATTTTTCCAAGCCGTAGATTTGGCACATCACTTAAGGTTACAGATAAAATAAAGTTGACTAAACCAAAAATGAAGTTATTGCATTACTTCTCATGAGATAACTTTGCACAAACTCAACGGTAATCATATTCTCTTGACGATATTTACCTACCAGCTTTATCCCTTGAGCGGCAATAGATTTCTTTTCCATGGACTTCGGACAGTGGTATACCTCTTAAGGCCATGTTAATATTTTTAAAACGTTTGCGTAGACTTTGCGCAAGAAAAGTCGTGTATTGTAAATTTGACGAGTTGAATAGGCAATTTCACATTTGTATGGAAAATAATGAAGAAAAAACCCTCGTTCTAATTTCATGCTGATAAGTACGAATCATCCTAGAACTCTTTATAGATGCCGCAGAAGTGGCGACAATATACAATTCAACTCCTGCTGTATTTTTGAACCTATGGGACGTCGTTCAACTTGTTTATATTTCGCTAAACCCGTGAATTTCTTGTGTACAACTGTTTTGAGATGAAAATATATGAACTGGTCGTGTACACGAGTACATTTTTTAATATCCCTCTAGAGAGAGAGGCCGTATTTATTCGGCGCAATATATGAATTTTATAGATGTAACGACAAGTGACTGTAGGCTATGGAAAACATTTCTGCATAAGTATATCAAGCAAGGCATTATTCTGCCATGTTATTTTACTTTCCTTGTAGTTTTTCTAATATGTATATGATCTATGCGGTAAACTTGCATATATTAGAAGTTGATGCGGCATTGTTCATATCGATCACCTCTGCAATTATCAGCATACAACTCAATGCAAACATCGTCCAGCAGGTTGGATCCTCTGTATAAAACAAAACATTTACTACTTTCGCCCGATTACATATATTACATTGCGTATCCAGTTGCCCACTCACATTCATTGTGTGGAGGAGATACCATTCGTTATCGCAACATATTGTTTTACTCCTCATTTTGCTATCTCACGATGCTTACACAATGAGTATCACCATTGGAAACGGCCTTGAGAGTATCGATTGAGGAACTGTCCATTGGAAGCATAGGAATTAATATTAAATTTTGTTTTTCGTATTATTATTCAAAAAGTTTAGCAATAGAAATATTTTTCATATTGAAATTGACTGTCAAAAGAAAATCTAAGATATAAAATATTCGTATATTTTTCTTCCTTTGTTTATAAATCCCTTTTTAAAACAATTTTCATGTTTTATGTAAGCCATTTAAAAGTTTGGACAGTAATTGAACTTAAATGATCATCCAATGTTCGTTATACTCATATCTTACTGCATGAAATGATCCGCCCAATTCTTTCAAAATAGCTCTATTTTAATTTATTGAAATGGTATTATCAATTATGTAATGCGGTGGACTAATATTTCGGTAATTGTAAATTTACTCCAGTCTTGTAAAAACTTAAGAATCACAACTGATTTAGAGTACATATTTTTAGAATATATTTCCGTTATTAATAATACGCTAATACCAGTGGCATACATAAGGCATAGTTGAGGGTTTAAACCCCCCAAAAACATGTTTACCTGAAATCTTTTTCGTTCATTTACCTGAACTAGCGTTTAGAATTTTGCTTACTAGGCTGAAAATTTAAAGTTAAATTGTCTTCACAAAAAGAGGATGTTAGTTTAATTATTGTTTTAGTGAATAATTATCTAAATATAATTTTATTATGATGCACATAAATATTAATGAAACCCCCCCAGAATTCAAAATCCCCCAGAAGTCAATCCTGCGTAAGCCACTGGCTAATAACTATTGTTAAATTTTATTTTAGATACATGGGAAGAAAAGAAAGCTGAAATGGTGTCAATTATTTTCTTTCTTTTTATGATACTCCAGTTGGATCCGATAGTCTAGCTACAACAGCTTCTTAGTATTTTTGCGATTTCGTGGAATGGAAAGCCAAGAAGCGGACTTAAATGACACTATTGATGTGAAGGAAGATGGAATGTGAGAGTGAACGGAGGTCGGGTAAATAGGGGAAATGAAATTCAGGGAAGATTCCCATGCTGATACCAGCTTCCCTTTTAGTGCCCAAGCCTGGAATCATGACCTTTGGGAGAACTATATATGGCTCAGAAATTTCTTTATTGCCACTTGAGAGTCAGATGGAAGACTTTTTCCTCTTTGACGACACAGAAGATGTTCAATAGAGCTCATGCCAACGATATATTTTAGCTGCGTAGTAGTTTGTGTCACACAGATCCTGGCGAATGACTGAATGAATATCGTCAAGAGAATGACGTAATACTATTTTTTTAGCACTGACCAATATATTAGCTACACTGATAAGGAAGAGGTATACTTCTGCTTTAGTAGTAATATAAGCACTTGACCAAACCTTGCTGCAATCAGTGCTATTAGTTTGCCCACACCCTTGTGATGCATATCTATGTGTTGTTGAACCATTATCAATTAATATATTCATGATGATTTTTTAGCCCAACACGCGTGATTGTTATAAATTTTAAGTTAAATTTTTGAGGCTGTAACTTCGTGCAATTGTTCGTTAATAGCACTTAATCCTTTGTCGAAACTCCGAGTAGATAATCCTGTGTGACAGCATATACACTCATTTAAAACACTCTTTCTTGTCATATTTTGTTTTATATGGACTAAATAATATGTTATTTTTGGATAAGCCGTAATCATAGCGATAACGTCTAAGGATTTGACGCAAGAACTACTGGAATAAAGGGTAAATGATACAAAAATAACTGAAGCCTAGAGCGAGGTAAGACTTACAATAGTAATTTTGCTGTCGATGAACTAAGATAAAGCACCATTTCTTTGTCATTTTACCTGGGAGTAAACTTTGAGAATAACCAGATGTACTGATGACCCCCCAGGTTTACCAGATGTACTGATGTTATATCCTTGAAAAAAAGAGGAGTTCGACATAGATGCATCCTCTCGCAATAGCCAAAAACATTGAAGCCATATCAGAGAGATGCTTTCTCGAATCATGGAGGGGGAATGTTCATTGCTGCGTAGGCACTATAATTGCGAACGTGAGGGTTACTTTAAGCCTGAAGTGTAAATATTATTTAGGGAATTGCACTGGTTTTATTGTGTATAAATACACTTGCTTATAGAAAAGGAAAGTGGTGATTGCTTACCGCAAACCCGTTGCATTGTTATCCTTCTTTCAGCCAAAACATACCGATGAATTGGTCGCTACTGGTGGTTGACCGGAGATTAATGAGAGGAAGAAGCTAAACGAGGAAATACCTCCGTAATCCTCGTGTTCGTTTTCAGTAATCTTGTGATTACCAGTTAAGTAATGGACTCGCCATGCATATTTGCGAGTTTAATTGGCGTTAAATGGCGGGCGTAGTCATTTTTAATAATAATAAAATATATTAAAGTGAAACATTCAATACCTACGCCGATAATAGTAGAATAAGCTGGCGAATCACGAAATATCCATGGTTTAATTTCAGAAAAAATTTTGAAAGTAGTAACCAATTATACAGCTTGTGCTTCTGTTATGAGGTGAGGGTGGGTGAGTGAGGGTGAGTTATTCATGAGGTATTTAAATTAGAAGCTGCTCTACTCATAAATTATGATAGGGTTCTCGCCAGCGTATCGAAAAATCTTCATTTACTTTAATGCACTTATTTAACGATTACACATGCAAATAAAATATCTACTATCTACTAAATTTCCCTTATTACAAAATCAAGTTTATAAACGGAACTCCTGAGATGGATAAAAATGTGTCATTAATTGTTAAAATGGGGCATGAATTGACATTCTCTATCTCGCTTTAGTTTTTGAATACTTGACTTTTGTATTCCAGAAAAATATAATCACAGCCATTTTTCAAAAGAAAGGTACGCGTGATACTTCCGGAATATCCATCTGTCGAAATGAATCCGAACTCATGAATGCAGTACTTGTTGCTGCAAACGCATTCTGCGACATTAATAATTTGTATTTTCTTACATAGAACAAAGAAAAGTATGAAATAAAGAAAACGAAACATTCATTTTGTTTTCACTCTGGAGTAAACATTCGATTATGTCACCTGAAACAGTATAATGAATGACCTCTCTTAAAGTGTGAATCGGGCTAAGGACTCAAACGCTAAGGTGAAGCAAAGTGAAAGGAAGGTAAGGAAATATGAACGCAGTTAAGTACGTTTTATTTCGCTCATTTTTTATTCATTCTACCGGCAAGTTATATAAATTTAGAAAATTCACCGGATCTGACTTTACGGAGAAAGGAAACTACACGGAAGGTGTAATGGGTATGGCAGAAGATACAGCTGCGAGAGCAGATAAATACACGTAAATAAACAGAGGAGAGCATTTTTGTTCGTCGGAAGACATAAAATGTAAACACAAAGAAAAAATTAAATATGTAATAGATAACAGTTTATTGGCCTTAATAGAGGAAAATTATTATGGATAATTATCGGACACTATTTTATTAATGCAAAGGCCCAAAAATGAAATTCATATAAACAAAAAATTCATGTAAAAATTTCAAATAATCAATCTAAATGAAATTATAGAATTCCAGAGATAAAAATGAAACACTTGAATTGAAAAAAGTTAAAGCCGAGGAAGCTAAGAAACTTATAAGAAAAATCTATGAAACTTTTAATCCATGAAACTTTACATTTATGAAAAAGCAGAGACAGAAGTGAATAACTTTGCCAAATCGATTCTGTCATTCTGGGATTATGAAAATATTTTAATTATAAAACTAACGTTTTCCAGAGTTAATTTAATGCATTTCAATATTATTAAATCAAAATATTATTTCATGTATAGTTATCGCGTATTTAGCCTCTGCGACATTTTCACCTAGTGGTTAATGATATTAAATATTAAGTTTGTGTTTCTTTCATTATTGATGTATTTTAAGATTTTTAACTTGTTGTGTAATATGATATTCACTATGCTTAATTACTGTTCCTAAACTCCAGCTTATGATTGAAGCCTTCTATGTTTAAAATTTACTGTTGATTTACTACACATGCTGATATAAATTAACATGTCCAGTTTTACCAATTAATATGTGTATGTATAATCCATAATGGAACCAAGGCATAAGCTAATAAATCTCAGCACTGACTTCAGCGGTGAAGTTTCGAGTTCATTCCGATGTAACCTAAGACGGCAAGATTGCACTGCGTAACCAATGTGATCAAAGTTTTCCACCCACCCTCGCATGTTTACGATTTCATGGCATTCCCCTCCGCCTAAATTACTTCCTGGCTCCCTTGATTGCTCAAATTAACTCCCCGTAGAGTCGTAACTCATATTTGGAGCACTTAACTCCATTACCCCGAACCTTCATTTTTTTCGTCAGGGTAACTATAGTGCCCTTGCGTCGCACCCTTTTGTTAACCGTTTTCTCTTTCACTCCATAAAGTTCTCTCTATCCCTACACTTCTTCCATTTTCTTTTGTTCTATTTCTCTCTGCCTCTAACCCACTGCTCCCCAACCCAAGTAAATTCCTCTCCAGCCGTCTCTCATTTCTTTTTTCTCTTTCCTCCACCCCGTATCGCGCATTAATTCAATAAATTCTGACGTCGCCATACGAAACCTCGTCCCACGTCGGCCATTGCTCCCTCTCGCAGTCATAAATACATCACACGTTCCCCCCAATATCTGTTTCTCGTACCTATGCTGCCATCGTCCCTTCATCCCTCCTCCTTTTCCATCTCCACCCCTAACAACACATCGTTCGCATGTCCTAAAAGCTCACTAAAATAGCATTCGTGACCCTTAAAACATCATGTTCACAGTACGGATAATACTAAAGTGGTAGGTGTTGAGAATTTAACTCATTTATATGCGCTTGATCCGTTTTCTTTGTTCAATTACAATTATTCATTCTGAGAGAACTTGTGATAGTCGAATAATGAAGCAAATATATGAGAGTGCAGTAAATGGTGTGAGAGGTAGGGATAAACCGAGAAAGTCATGGGTGATGTGGGGGAAGATACTCTTAAGAGAAGGGACATTAGGAGTCTTAAGAACAGGAGTGCGTGTATGAATTGTTTGGGGTTAATGGAAGCAAAAATGGAGTCAAGAAAATGGCTGTATGGAGAACATGATTAAAGCAGCCTCAGCTTTACGGGCCTATCAGCAAAAGTTATAATTTTTTGACTGTGCCTACTCCAAACGGGAATGGCGCGGTGTCATGGGTATGGATGCGTATATGATGATGGATCTAGTGTTCATAATTGAAATAAAAACGCTTGTAAATTTCTACAAAGGTTTTCTCAATTTTATATCGCCTTCCGCTGACCTAAAATATCATCAGGTGCAAATATTTTGCTGCTTTTGTCGCACAAATAAGAAAATATTTTGTAGAAAAGTGCATCTGTTTTGATTCTATTTATGGATGTTAGTTACTTCTACAAAGTGAAGCCTGATTCCTTGAAGTTCATGCATCTATTTCTTTATAAATAGAGAAGTCTGGTAGCCAGAGTACTCGCTCCTGGACATCCTGCATCATAGGGAATTATAGTGGAACCCAAGTCAGTTATTATTGTCGTTTAGTGTATCCCCGATCTCCCCCTACTCCTGAAACTATTGTCCTTTTCAACCTCTTCACCTATTCTAAATTAAGCGAATGATCTAAGCTGTCGATGTCTTATTTAAGTTACTAAATCTATGTTAGGCAATCAACAGGAAAACGGTACAGGTTTTTGAGGGTTTTGGCTGAAAATGTATGAATTAAACTCTTGTCGCGCGCCAACAAAAAGTAAGACTGGAGCTAAGTATTTGCTTCGACAAATTTTGTTGAGGTGAGAGGTCACACTTTACTATGATCTATATCTAGTATATTAAATACACGAATTTGATTAGGTATGAGTGAGGTGAGCTAATGATGGTGCAGGGTATTGTTTCCGGTCAGGATTTGTGATCGTCCGTTCTTTTGTGGAGTGAAAATTGGTAAAAATGCCCTTGGAGCAGAGAATAAGCATGAATTAAGTGAAACGTATCCTTAATTACCGATATGGATAATTGCTACTAAACTCTCTTCAAAATGAAAGCTTGAAACGTTTTATCAAATTTCAGATAGTGGTTTGTGTTCGGTCTATAAATGCTGCTGCTCTGCTAAGGCATTTCGTAGCATATAAATATTCAGTTCTGATGTATTCTTTGCAAAGGAGAAGTCGTTGGTTTTCCTAAAATATTCGCATGACAGCAGCTCTGATCTTAAAGATAGCAACGTCGTGATGAATACGTGTCGAAAGAAGTTTGGTGAAATATACTGAATCGAAAATGTGATTTAGCTTCCAAACTTGAAAATTAGAGGGTTGAGTATTCTCATTTGTATCTCAACCTTTTTGTATTGGTGCGAAGTTTTCCCTCACTCTGGTATATACATGTATGTTTTTCTTTGGATATAACTATGACACTATTAATAGGTATCGCAACTCAGCGGTAGGTGTTACAATGCTAGGAAACGGCCTGCCTCGATGGAAGCAGCGCGCTGCAGCGGTTCGATTTGTGTGTCGCTGTGCTTGGGTAAAATTCGGAGGGCTCCGATTAGTTCCATGTTCTTTTGACCCTGTCTCCGAATGACAGACAGTAACTGAAAGATGATCTTGGCCGTCGAATCACGTTAAACTGAAGTGCTACTTTTTCTTCTTCCGTTACGGCCTCAAGGATAATTAATGGCTATCTCCGACATCTTTTGTTTTCCTCTTCTCCTCTCGGAACCCCTTCATTCTCTCCCTCCTCTCCCATTTTCCTCTGAAATATTTTATTTGTTGTAAATATTTTAAATCCTAATCTCTTGATTTCCTCATTGGTGTTTCTCTTACTTGTAATTATATCCTTCTTTTTTGTTTACCTCCTGTATATTAATCGGTGCTTGCATGTTTCCTTCCTTCAACCTTGATCCCTATCTCAGTCCAGTCCTTTCTGAGTTCAACATCCCACTTGATTCCCGCCTTTCCTCTCGTCCTGCCTGTAGTCTCCCTTTTTCCTCTCGTAAATGTGTCCATGTCATTCCTTATCTCATGTCCAGTAAATCTTATCTTTTTGAAGTACTACGGAATGAATAATAATTTTTAATGGCGTTTTAATTAGCTCTAATGAGATGCAATTGCCATGTGATGTTATGCTATTCATTTATCTTTTTGAGAGCATCTACTGCTCTATACCTATATCCGTTCGTGTAACGATGTTTATTATAAGAAAAATATCGCAGATCTACATCCACGTTTTGAAACTGCCTACCACTGATTCGAATAACTGGTGAACTCTCTGTTTGAACTTAAAAGCTGCGCCAGGAAGTATTGCTGAGAGATATTTGAGTTACCCACTTTCACATAGTTGACGCTCATTTACAAGGAATATGAAGCTCCAGATGGTTGGCAGTAGCTAGAAATATTAAATTCAGCGCCTCGTCACTGATGTGACAGTGGTGCGAATGATACTTCTAATGAGAATGGTGTGCGTACTTTAGTTCTTTCATCAGCCCCTCCCTTCCCCCCCCCCCCCCGTGCATTCCTAACTCGTCCCATGAGGTACATTCCCGCGAAATAATAGCCACTCACTAGAATGGGTAAGAGCCTCCCGTTCCGCAAGAGAACGGTAATGGATGATTTTTGTGAAACGAGACTGTTATAGCCTTTATGCGAAGAGAAAAAAACACTGCTGCTCTGTTTTTGTTCTTCACCTTTTGTTCGAGAACACGGAGATAGATATCTCGTGATGCCAATACCCCGGTCTTTTCATGCCGAAATTCGGATTGGCAACTGAGGGGTGTAGATAAGTAGATGGGCTCTTTATGGGACGGTGGAATAAGAGAGAATGAGGCAATAATGGAATTGGATTGATGGGCTTGGGCATTTTAATGGCGGACGATGGTATTTTCAAAAATTGTAAGGAGAAGAGTTTGAAAGGAGATAAATTGATTGCTAGATGTCTTTTATTTACGAGACGATAGTGAGGCAGAAGTACCTTCTCCCACCTAACCTCCTGTGCAATAATTACAAGAATTGTAAGATGATACATTTTGTGACTTTAAAACTAGAAATAAATTAATCATGTGTAATAGTTTTCAAAATAAATAATGGATTACGATAACTAATCCATTATCACGAGACTTTTTGCTATCCGGTATTGAAAAAATACAGAATAATTATGCAAATATCATCATACTTATAAATACTGGATAATAAATCACACAAAATAAAATATGCATCATTAAACGACTTATAAAATCTATATATTCCTGGAAAACATTTTCCGTTCCTGGGAAAAGCAACGCCACAAATACGGTTTTCTCCTAAGGTTTTTCACGATTGACTCACCTATCTCGAATGCCGTCTGCAAACTTTTCCATTGCTAGCTGTTTCCTGATGTTATCCGTAGCTTAAAAATAACTGAGCTGGACCAGGTGGGGTACGTCAGCTTGAAACTCCTTAAGACTCGTTGGGTCTCTGCACGCGGGCCTTCAGGTGCACTCGGTACACGGGCTCTAGATAATCTTTCCCGAATCGCATTTCCATTTTTTTCAACAGGAGGTTGTAGTCCTCTCTTTCTTCTAGTTTAATACTATGCAGGATCTTGTAAGAATCTCCGCGCAATGTTGATCTCAAAGTCAACGTTTTTTTCTGATTACTCCATCCATTGGCTTTGGCGACGCTTTCGAACAAATCCCGCTGCACCGCCCATTTCACCATCAAACTCGGGAATCTCCAACTTCAATCCAGTGGATACTTTCCTTTGCATCGCAATCGTTCTCTGTTTCATCACCGATGTGGAAGGCCAGAAGTCGTCAAACGTTCGCCGAGGCCAGAAGTCTTTCTACTTGTTATTAAGCGGTAAATAATTCTTTAAGGAGCTTGGTTGAACTTTCCTGAAGTTTACATGAGAATTCTGCGCTTGGTAGGTTCAAATTTAGCTGAAGATTGTCCGTACATTCCTCTCGTAGTTCTCCTAATTTTGTTGGTTCTTCTTGTAAACTGCTCGATAAATTTTCTCGCGGCTTCTCCATTATTCAAAAATTTTCTAGAAAATTCTGTTACGTTTCGGTTCCAAGATCTCTAACATTTTCCAAAATCTCCGAATTTAAGCTCTTCATAGGGTCCACGACATTTCTCTGGGCATTAAATCGAAATGTCAACGGGTCTTCCTCCTCTGTAACCAACGTTGTGCGAAGACGTTCCATTAATAGAGCTTTTTTGCCAACGATATCGAGATCCCGCCCCTCCAACTCTCTCTTCAGCTGCGCCACTTTCAAGTACTCCAGCTTAATTTTCCTATCACCCATTTTCACAAATCCCACTTTTGACATCCTTGTTTTTTATTTTCCACGTCTCATTGGGCGTTTTTGGTTCGTTACACTGTATTCATTGAGAGTTAGTTAAAATTTCAAAGTTAAAATTTTTATATTTCTTTTGTTTATGAAATGTTGGAAAATCTAAAACAAGATGTGGCGCACTTTGCGAACAACAGTGCTGCAATGCTTATGGCGCATTATATTTTTGATACAACTTTAAAAATATTTATTCACGTAATAATGAGTGCTCTATATTTTGCGATATATTGCTTTTCTCCGCACCAGTGTTATTAAATACCCTCAGATATAAAGTATTACCAGAATATGTAACTCTGAGAAATGAAAATGTTACTGTAGAAATTCAAGTAAGGGGTTGACGCGAACGCTTGAATACGTTATTGAAGGTACGTTTGATATTATTGCTGTATACAATTGCTATTATTCTGTTTCATTTTGTTAGAATATTGTGAATAAATGAATGAGCCATACTTTAACCGCTGCAATGTGGTATTTCCATGTGGTATTTCCACCCCAAATAATCAATTTTCACTGAAATGCTCATCGTGATCTTATTTTCAACGAATTCTTTCTTGTGATTTTTCCGAATACATGGCAAATTCTGAAAAATCATACCTGTGGTAAATTTTCTTCAAAGTAATTAAAGTGATGCAACTTCACGATGTATCAGTAATTAATAACGTTATCAAATGGTAATCATTTTCATAAGTTTATGACATTAAGATAATTCTTATACATTTCAGGCTTTAGTTTCAGTGAAAGTAATTCGCCTAACAGTGAGAAGGGCCAGTTGTAGCACGACACAATATCTCAAGTCTCCCGAGAAAAAATAGGAAAGGTGAAGATGAAATTGATGTAGAGGTTTCGTGAAAAATTATTTGTCAATTGAGAATTATGAGTGCATACATCTTGAATTGACCCTAATCCCCCTGGTCCAGTCTAGTCATAAATGTGGAATATGGGAGAAGACATTTTACTTGTTTATTCAAGGCATGGCTGGAAAGAAATAAAAGGTATGTTGACCCTTAAGATTCCCAAGGAGATGAGAAACGCGTAATTAAGAGGGCCATTGGTGGAGAATTATGGAGGTTAGGGAATTTATTTCTATGATGGAGAAGGTACCAGGGCGTATTATACTCCCCGAGGTAAATACTCGATGGAAACCACGGAAGCGCCACCTTTAGTGATAATGTTTCCAATTCACTTTCGCGAGGTGGAATTAAGGCGTCTTGACTCCTTTCCTTGTTACGAAGTTGGAAGGGAAAGGGAATGAAATAACTTGGGGGAGGGGTTGAACAGAGGGTGTAACTCTTGCAAAAGTTTCTGGCGCTGCGCAATGGACCAGGGCTTAGGAACTTTCATAATCCTACGAAATGGAGGTTCTTTAGAGTGCAACGTCAGCCAGGGAACCTTTATAATTGTTGCCAATACAAGCGCTTCGAGAAATTGGATCACTCATGATGACTACCTTCCGTCCTGTTTCGACTTTTCTCACCATGAGACCTCAATATTGGGCCACTAGTAAAGTCATGGCGATGAGAAATTTAGCCACTTGCCGCACTTATCTATTTTCTTTGGGAGTATTTTTCCCCCTGCCTCCCTCTCTCTTGTAACCTACCTCTTTTATCCTTTACTCGTCGTTTTATCGTCCTTTCCCGTTAACTCGTCGGCCCCGGTGGGGGTGGGGTAACCTTTTCGCCTGCCAATCCGTGGTTCGTGGCTTCAAGTCCCGCATAGGTGGATTTTCCACCACTCAGGGCATAGTTGCCTGTGTTTGTCTAATGAGTTTATTATTAGAGTGTACTGTATAGACCTAAGTTCGCTCGTAATAAAGAAAAATTTTATTATTACCACCTCGACTTGCACCTCCCCTCCTAGCCGCGCAAATCTGCGCCAGGAAATTTTGCGAGAAATATACATGAGAGAGCTTGCGTGATGGAGGTAGAGGTGTGTCCGAATATTATCCCAAAGCAAATACGGTTTCTACACATCCCCGTTCTGTTTCGACTCTCTCACAGTAAGGCCTTACGATAGGGCCCCTAGTCATTTCATGGTGATGGGTGATTTTAACCACTTTCCGCACTTGCCTATATGCCTTAGGATTATTTTAGTTAGGTATTAGTATATATTTTGTTTCGACTTGTCTCACGATGAGACTACTCTCTCAAGATTGGGCTACTAGTAAAGTCATGGCGATGGGAGATCTTAGCCTTTTACCGTATTAATCTATTTGCCTTTGGAGTAGTATGGTTTCCCAGCCTCCCTCTCTCTTGTAGCCTGCCTCTCTTCCCCTCCGTCCTTTATCTTTACCCCCTCCACCTTCCCTCCTTGCCGCGAAGGTCTGCGCCGGGAACTTTACCGAGCTAAATGTGTGAGGTAGAAGTGTCAGAATGTTATTCCGGGGCAAGCGGGGGTCAAAGCACCGATTTTCGTCAGGCTTTGTCATGGTGTTGTAATTTGTTAAGTAGCATGTGCCCGGTTTTATCTTCCACGCCGTGTAAAGCAGCTCGCGCCCCGCTTCCTTAACTTTCTTCACCTCCCATCCCACTGCTATCTCGCCGATCTTTTCGATTAGTTCGCCCAACTTGGTGGAAACTTCCCGTGTTTAAGGGTTCCCAGCAGGTACTTGTTTTAGAAAGGAGGGATGAGGTTAAAACCTTTGATAACATAATGGGAGGGCAAAACTTTTCGGCACCGGTAGACGTAACGAACTGAAGTATTCCGCGTGCTTTATCACTGGATGATTAAGTTTATTATTTTAAGATTAAACTTACAAATTCTTATGAGATCGTGTTCTTTCCACGATTAATTATGAAGCTTAACTTTGGGTAGTCATTTCCAATGTATTCGTATTGATGCTTAATGATCGTGGTTTACCTCTGTTGTGATACAGCTATGTATTGTATTGCTTCTATTAATTTTTGAGATGAACGTGCGATATGCACATCAAGTTAATTAAGTCAAAGTTTATATTTTAAAGAGTGACTAGCTCAACTCCACTCATTTCTCATAAGCTCTTGCATTACTCATGTATGCGTAGAAGGTTTAGCAATATTAGCTCAGTTTAATTACTAATACTAGGGTGACGCTTAATTTTATATAAGATAAATAGTTAACAGAAAAAAGAGACATGTTCTCTTACTTTATCTACGACTATTTCCCTACGCCCTATTAGTTTCTCAATTCATGCCTGTATTAAATTATAAATTAGTTTGGTCTCACTATGGAGTCCACAACCCCTTTAATATCACCACGGATGTATATTCCTATAACTTTGCGGAGCTAGTTTGACTGACCTCCCTAAGGAGTGATTATTTTAATAATATATTAGGGTATACATCCAATAATAGATAGCACTTAGTTCCAGTATTTGAGCCAGCCGAAAATACAAAAACGAATCTTTGCGCTTCTTTCTGATTTTCCGGGTAACATCTTTTCAATTTTTGTGACATTATTTGCCAAGGAAGCGTCCTTTTTCGTAAGCTTCGAAGGAGTGGAACGCTTTAAAGCGAGTATCAAAGCGAGTTTTTCCGCTTTGGACAGTAAATAACTCACGCGCTGGCATTTTAATGGCAGAGGAATACTCCCCAGTGGCTATACTAATTCTTTTTGGGATAGAATGTGTGAGGGAAAGAATAATACCTAATCAGGGACGTAATAATAAATAAATATAAAAATTTTGTCCAACCTATGCATACAGTCACTTGATAAATTATCGCGACAAACTGCACTAGCGGTTCATACTGTTTGGTGCTCAGAAAAGAAGAACCACATAGGTTGGACACATAATGGGGCATAATGGGTTTGTGAAGAATATAACTCAAGGAAAATAGAGGGAAAATTTCTAACAGGAAGGTCAAGGGATACATGCGTAAACTAAATAAAGAGGAGAGTACATAAGGAGAATAACCAGGGAGTAAGGGAACTAGCATTGAAAGGGAAACATGGAGGGCTGCAGTCAACCAATCATAGGGTTGAACGACCAATGAATAAATGAATCTCATTTTCAGTCGTGGGAAAGCCATTTTTGAGTAATCTTATTTCACCATGCTTTTTATTTAAGACTCTCCTGCCTCCATCAGCAAATTCATCATGAGCCCGAACCCAGGACTCCTTGGCTTTTCTCCGTATTTCCCAAAAATACCTCTTATCTTTGAAGAACGAATTATCCTAAAAGGACTTTTGACTAGAAATAAAAAAACGAGCGACCCACTCCCCTTCATGTTCCTCCATTTTTATATCTCTACTCTACCTACTCTTCGCTACTCATCTCTTTCGAACGTCTTTAAAAGCTAACATCTCTTTTTAATTTTAGCGAAAATGTTTTAAGGAGCAATATTAATTTCGATAGGACATCCAGAATGATCTAGGCTTTTGAAAGGAGGGTAATTGTGGTCATTTAGAGGATTTATTACGTTGATCCATCAAGACTAAAAATGTAATTACTGAGCAACATAATTATTGCTATTAGTCATATGCTCTTCCCACAAAATTTGAACCTTATGCGATGCCATTTGTAAACATTCTTTGACGGTTAGAATTCATTTAATCCCTGGAAAGATAAATGCAAGGCTTGGAGTTATTAAGAGGATAACATTTTTAAAGGTTGGATAAAATGCTTACTAAGCTCTTGGGGCATGCTATTACGTGAAACTCATGCTTGTCACTGAAATGGATCATTTATCTATATTGCTTAAATTCTCCATCCTTGAATTGCTTTTAAGTCCACCAACGAGCGTCTTATTCTTTGTTAAACCACAGTTGCGTAGTAGTCTACGTCTTTCCAGTACTAGAAAAACTATCTGCACTGCTTAATTGTCTTATTTCTTTCTCTGCGACCTCACTCGCGAAGAAAAAAACTAGAATAATATGAATCACAAATATGTAGAAACTTGGAAAGTAGATTAATTATGTCTTGTCTAAGATATGTATTTATACACCAGTAATTATTTTTATCGTTTGGATATATAGTTGCTATTATGAAGAGTTTCTTTTTATCAAGGTTCCTTGTTATAGATACTAGACGAAAAAATAGACAATATGAGAGCACCCATCATTTTTGAAAGCCTAATTTCACTAAAATTTATGGTAAATTCTGAAATTATTGTTCGTTATAACCCATTTATTTATTATTTTAAAATACACTAATTCAACTGAGTTTGATGGTATCAAGAATAATTTGGATTTTGACAAAAATATTTTAAACCTATCAGAGCATCTGTTATTTATGGAGTGGGAAAAATTGTTTTGCATACTCCGTTGAAAGTACGAGAAATGAAATTTTTTATTGCTTATTGAGTTTCCTTATATATTATACATTAGCAACTTCTTCAATGAATCGGATAAATGCAATTGAGCTCTCTGCTACGACTAAGTACCATTGTTTTCAGAGGATTGCAATGGCCGATTTCACGAAATGCGTTTTTCATTAACGGTTTTCTATACAAGCTTCTTACACAAGGTGATACAACTAATCTTTCAAGCAATTCAAAGGCATTAAAATTATACATATATAATACTTAAGCGGCATGAAGTCCATAAAGTCTTTTTTTCCCATTATATCGTCTTATCGCAACCTATCGCCGCCTAAAGATGATATATATATTTGACTATCGTCCCTTTCAAGTTTATAAATGCGCAACGGGTTATTTACAACACTGGTCTGCGTCATTTTTTAGGTCAAGGTTTTTATGCTGTTTTTTTATATAATAGTGTACACTGAATTCAGAAATGCAACTCATTTTATTTAGTCAGGTCATGTTTTATTGCTATCCCATTTTTTTTAAATATGACATTTCAGAAATTTATTAATACCATTAATAGATGCTGATTATGGTTAGAAAACAGTCGTACATTTGGATGAAGACTAAATTATGAGATAATACATTAACATCATTATTATGCAAGAAAGGACCCTTTCAAGGACTTTCGTATGTGTTTTTCTTCTGGAATGTCTCTCTTGAGGCACCAACAATAGTCCGCTAGCATGTTCAAATCCCAGCGACCCTGTTCTTCATCACTCGAATACAATATCTCTATGAAATCGCTCACCCTGCTCCTTGCTATAATCTCCACAGTTGTCAGGAAATTAATCTGAATGTGAGCTGAGAAAATGCATCTTTATTGACATACGAGCACCAAGAGCTTGGAAGCTCTGCATTATTTATTCGACAGCATTTTCATACTCAGGGCTCCTATAGTTGCCAAGAAAGTTTTTTATGATTGACTTAAATGCTAACAAGGTATTTCTCTCTGTATCCTCCATACTCTCATCGAATTGTGGATCTTTCATTAGCTCCCTGATCTGAAGACCGTCAAAAATGCCTGCATTAAGTTTGGCCTTACAGATACGTGGAAATTTGTGCTTTAAGAAAGTAAAAGCTCTACTTTCTTTGTTCAGTGCCTTTATAAAGGATCTCATCAGACCAAGTTTAATGTACTACGGTGGAAGTAGAATTTTCTGAGGATCCACGAGAGCTTGTGACTTAACGTTGTGTGAACCTGGTGTCAGGGCAGGTCTTGCATCCCAGATGCGTTGTACGCAGTGTTTCTTATCTGATTGACTTTCAGTCCCATAAGCATAGGAAGCATGGATATTTGGTGTTACCACCTTGTAGATACAGAAGTATGGCCACAACCTGTAACAAACAGTATTAATGTGATTCTGTGGATGGTATGACATACTTACAAAATTAAAACATTAAGCATGTAGTGTATTCAACTGAAAAATATAACTTTAAGTCTCCACATATTTTCCAGTTGTGATGTTCATATTTCAGAGCAGTTAACAAATGTTCCATATTACTGTAGGTTTCACTCATCTATACTGAATGACCTACAGGAACGGAAACAATCTTTCTACGAATGTAGAGTAGTACAGCTTTAAAACCTTTACTTGACGAATCAATGAAAAGCAGCCATTCAGTTGGGTCATACGTAATACCCAAAGCTTCAATGAGATCACTGATGTCCTGACAGTAAACCAGGGAAGCTTCTTCATCCTTTCTGAAATACTGTCAAAACCTTCCTGCACGACTGCGGTACCAATAGAAGGTTGTTCCAGGAGCTAACAATCTATTTCCGCGAATAAGGTGATCCTAGTAACTGAGCAGGTTCTTTGGATAAGCAAAAATCTCGTGTCAAATCATTCAGTTCAGCTTGGGTTAGGGATTTTGGTTGGTATGTACCTGAAGTGGCTTCATATGTATAATGCATTTCATCATCTGGGTCAAAAAAATCACAGAGGTTATCAGATGGTGTTGGAATCGGAATTCCTGGTCCGTGTGGCACTGGTCCTATGGCAGACGGTACGTCGGGATATTTTACGTATGCCTTGTGTTTTTGGTTGATACCTAAAAGAAGTAGAAGCAGGTATATTCATTAAATTAATTGTATTAAGATACTTAAGCTGATTTATGTAAAAGGCACTAATAAAGAGACATTAAAAAATTGAGAATCAAAGTCATGCAAAATACCCTGTACATTTGTCATGCAGAAATAACAGTCGGTTGTATGATCTCTTCCTTCCCGCCAAATCATAGGCACACCAAAACTGAGACACATTTGCTTCTTTTTGATCCAGCGCCGCAGACTTTCAACACACGTTTTACAGCATAAGTGTGGTGTGAAGGGCTTGTCCTCATCACCAATTTTAACACCAAAGTATGCATGATACACTTTCCTAACAAAAGGAGTGATTATTAACTTCCTATTTGGCATTATGCCTTTACCACAAATGTAGCAAAATCGGTCAGGATGTTTCTTGAACTTTCGATTCATTTTGTAGCAACGTTGTTTTCACTAAAGAAAGCTCAAGCCATACTAGCCTGCAGGTTGCTACAAGCTAGAAGCAAAGTCACCTCACTCCCCCCACCGCCCCCAACCATTCCCTCCTACAGAGTTTCCACCTCCATATTTGTATAGTTTCCAGCTATGGCTACACATCTAGTGCCATTTTCAATATCTAAAACAAAACACAGATACTTAGAAGAACCTTTTCACCCTTGTTTAGCATATTTATTTGAATATGTTACATTTAATGTAGGTATACGATGTGGAAATAATTCATCTTTGTGGCAATAAACTTCAAAATTTCAAAGGGTTGAATGACTTATTTACCTAATAGACTACTGCCTAAATATTGAGGTAGCAAAGAAACGTTACCTTTCCGTTCTAGGTGTTTACTTTAGCGCAGATTGGAACACATGACGCACTATAGTGCACACGAAAAACGATGAATGGAGCGATATGCGCTGGCGAAACGTTCGATGACCTACTGGTCGTAGTGTTCTGTAGGTACATAATAGTCACCCCCAAATGTTTTGCAAATTATTAACAACAAATTATAGACTACATGCTTAAACTTAATGATTTTTATCACAGAGTAAATAATAAACATTCCATTATCCGTTTCTGACGTCTTCTCTGAAAATGAACTCAAATCATGGGTGCTATTGTCGAAGTTCTTACCTTCTTATGCACACTTTAGTGTACATCGACCTGCTGTGCTCTCAATGTGAATGCCTAAATATTGAGGTTCCACCGTAAAATGACTAAAATGCTTTTTTATTCATATTCTGTCTACTTGTAGAAAAAATTGTCCTCTATCTGATATGAGCAACAAAATAATACCTTTCCACGCTATTTTATTCTATAAATGAACTTGAAATGATATGATGCTCAATGGGCGATTGCGAGAAACACGGGGAAAAATAGTATTTTTCCACAAAATCTGAGGTTTCAGGCGTGATGGAGTGGAACCGGAACATCACTGCAGTTAATGAAACAATGAAGATGCTGTAAAAAGCGAAACCGGTCGTGCATTAAATGAAATACTTGCGGAAATTGCTCTTGTTTCATTAACTGCAGTAGTATTTTTCCATTCACTATAAAAGCCATTTTCGCGGAACACTATCTTACCACCTTATTTTTTTAGTTATTAGGGAATTACTGCCGTAATTGAACTCAAAATGCGATAATTCGTAGGAAATGGCGCTGCAGTCGGCTCCTATGGCTAGAAAAAAGTGCTCATTTAAAATATATTCGCGGAATAATCTGCATATTTTGTACCTTACTTTTGGGTTTCTATAGGTAACGCATTCCATCAGCGAAAGAAATATTTTTAAACCATATAAAAAAAATGTGGAATTTAGTATTTGACTTGAAACGAACAGAAAGCAACTTCATTGTTGTGTTGCAAATAGCAGTGTACTAATGTAAATGGAAAGCACTTTATATCCCATTCCACTCCCCATGGTCCCGCCCTTTCAACCATAAAGCGTCCCTCCTACGTTCTATGATTTACATCTCAAGTCCGCTAGACTCTCCTGGGAGCTACTCCGCCATCACCTCTAACCATATCCTCTTCCCATCCTTGCCTTAACCCTCCAATCATTTCCTTTGGCTCCTTTCGCATTCAGCCTCGTCCCACACATCAAATTGCTCGATTTTAGAGAATATACGTCAAGATATTTTGTTGACTCGTATAATATAAACATACTCCAAAGAGGTAAAAAGTAGCCGTGGATATATGTTGAATTCTACCTGTAAAAGTTGGTTGTTTCCTTGAAATATTCTTTGTCCGACGGCAGTATTCTTTTATTGTTGGGAGCTCCATCTTCAAGTCAGTTTTGAAATGTTGGCTGTATTTGAGTTGCCATCTCAGTGGTCGTAACATCGAGTGCTTGTTATCTCTTTCGCTCCGAGAGCCATTACAACCCCCTGAAGCATGAGCAGTATAGTTTGCAGTCATCTTCGCTAATTGAACTAAGCGGAATGATTTGTTATTAGAATGGGCTCTCTAGTTAATCATGAATATATGGATCTTTGTCAGGCAGTTTCTTCTTATTTTGACACTTGATCAATTCAGACGATTCTGAGACAATAAAGGTTTATAAAAATTATGTCATGCTGCCTGGGAAAACGTTTGTGGTTAGAGTGTTGAGAAGCAAATATTAATACTGACTGGGTCATCGTTTTCCAGTACGGATTCTAATCGTATAAAGAATACAAAACTACGATTATATACGTATATTTGTTCTCGAATCATTGCTCTTACTTTTTATACAAATATTACTAAATGTTTGCATACATAGCCTAAATAATGGTCTAATGTTACTTTCAGGTCACAGGTTATAGTTTGCTCAATGAAAATTTCCATAAATATATGCATTATTATAACAGTTCGCCAAATATTTGATTGCGTAAATTATTTTTATTGGTGATGCAGTGTAAATTTTATATAATATATAATTTATTGTAATAATCAGGTTCTTTCAATTATATTAAAACTAGCGGAAGGTGCCCGTTGAAATTCAACGGGAGTGAAAAACATGGAACTCATTTGATAATAAAAACTTTTCCAGGTGTACGGAGAGATGAGTGACTCTTGGTCCTCTTTCATGCACGGGAAACCCAAAAATGAGTGAATGTAAGTTAACTGCACTTTCAAACTTTTAAACGTATATAAATAACTCGCAATATTTATGATGTGGGCATGAATATGAATTTGAGAATTGGTCTAAAAAACAATTCGCAATCGTAATGAGAGGTAGACCACTACGTGTAATACATCTGAGTATTAAACGATAATAAACAAAGATGTGTTTGTCGTAGCGACATAGGCATTATTACCATTACTATTCGCAGCACGTAAATATTCTTGCACGTTTAATTCCTTTTTGTGTATCGTTTACTATGTAAGTGTTCTCTCATATTCATACATGCGCACTGCATGGGAGCTATGAGAGCTGCTATGGGAATAGATATCGAAGGCTATACTTATTGTAAATATGCATTGAATTTATCGATTACCCAACGAAGCAATCTATCATGGTGCCCTTGGGACTCCGGGCTCTTCTTATACAGATTTTATTTCTACGTGCTATCATGGGCCTGCAGTAAAACGTGATATTTAAATGCTAGATGCGTGAATATCATTTGAAAATCATATCTCTGGTTGTCAAGGAAATATGCTATTGTTGATTTTTTTAAATGTGAGATTTTTCAGTTAAAAACGAGATATTCAGACAAATATGAAGAGCAACATAAAATAAAATGAAAGAATAAGAAACTTCAATTATTCAGCCATCCAATTAAATAAATTTCAACCCTGTATCTTGAGCAAAAGTAATTTTAAAAAGCAAAAAATTATACCATTGCACAAAACCCAATACGTAGCGTACCAAAGGGCTGGCACCTTTTTGGGATGTTTTGGGGCCCTGAGATCTTTTTAAAATAGCCTATAATTTTCCTCATGTCTTGAACTATTAGTCTGCCAAATTTCAGCAGGATCAGAGTAAAACTGTAGATTTGTATAAAAACCAAACAGCCAGATAAACATTCTTCTTTATATATGCGAGATTATATTTTCTTCGTGTATAGATTATGCATCGAAACTTAATTTTTATTTTATTGCCTCTTCAACGCAATTTAACTGATACGCCGTCGGTTTAAACGGCTTAATCTCAGCAGTAGCTTGGCTCACTATGTTTAATTATTTTATTAATTTACCTACTTATGCTTATTCCGTATTTGCATTTTGCTATAAAGTTCGACAATTTGCAAAAAAAACTTTTATCTGCGCAAACTCCTGTGCAAAACCTTTAATTTGTAATATTTACACAGTTTAATTATAAGGCATTTCAATTTATAATTAAATAATTATGCATCCTAATAGAAATGAACTAATTAACTGCACTGATGAATGATGAAACTATGATTTTGGTTCAAAATAGCTCTCCGCTCCTTTGTGACTCAATCTGTCGTCGTTTTAGCAGACTCTACTTTTTACCCATGCTGCCTGCCTTCGACTGGTGCCGATGCAGATTCGAAATTTACACCTCAATATATCTCTGCCTTGTTTCCCTCGCCTGCACGCCTTTCCTTCGGCCTTAAAATGGCTTCCAACCAAGATTCGTCACTTTGTCCTCTTCCTTTCGGTTGCCCTTTCCGATGTTATTGATTCACGTAGTTGATTATTTGCCAGCCGTTTTCGGCAATTTGGACTGCGACACATTCGCAAAAAGATCAGACTGCAGCATGCTACCTACAAAATCCCCCTTCCGAATCCTTCCCTTAGTAGCAGTATTAGGTACAGGTTTTTGTCCCAACTGCTAAGGTTTTATCACAATTCCAACCTAGGATCTTCATTTGGAGATCTTCTACGACTGAGACGAGATGAAAACGCGCGAACTTTGAGTTGCCAAGACACCCAGTGGGTCCAAAAGCCTAAAAGAATAAACGAACCCAAAATGATAAATTTCCTTGAATTCACTTAAAAATTGGTGCGTACATGTTTCGCAGTCGCTGAAACCGAATGTGATATCAAAAATTCAAAATGGTTGATGCAATATGGCGGATACAACTCATCCCCCGTAAATATTATATAAATATAATATAATTGGATATTTGCGCAACCCGCATTGTACAGTCAATTAAAGCAATTTCTTTTATTAATTACTCGAGTTCGAAACTCGAGACGAAATTAGGAGAGCTATTTCTTTTTTTATTCATTAGCTGCAGTCCTAAAACATTACATGTACAGATATTGCTACCCCACGCTTCCTCGCTTTTGAACTTTTTCATTAATTATTACGTATTTTTTATGAGACTATTGACAGATTTTCACAAATAGTGTACATAGTTGCTCTCTTTGACTTTTTTCAATAATTTTTTGAAATAGTAATTTAAAATTAAGTTAACTGTGTAGCGGATTCCATTTCCAGGAATTGAAAATACTTCATAGCGATTCATCCAAATTAGTAATTAAGGTGATTCAGTCGTATGCGCTTGTGGAAAAGTGAGAACCTCACCTGCCACTTCAGCAATAAAATATGCGTAGGTGTTCATACTTACCTATCTATCAAATGAATTTCTCTGTATCTCAAACATCACTCTAGCCAACCTACCGTAAAACAAACCTAAAATATGAACCTTATTTTTGTGCGTTTTGGCCGCCTTTTAGGCTTTTGACCCCAATGTGAGCCGGCTCTCTACCAATATCTTCTACGCGGTTGACTTACTTTGTTGCGGCTTTGATTACTTTCTTTTAACTATTCATAACTTTATCTATGGTGAAGTTATTCGGAATTATAAGCTATTTGTGAAGCTCGACCGTACTGTGGTGTGTTGTGGTACCGTAAGATGGTACTCAGTTCATAATCGTTAATGTACCTCTTATGAACATCATGATACATATACTTAAGAAGTGGCCTGTTACGCCTTGTCTAGCACAAACATCGAAATATTGTTGAATGATAAATAATAATGTTCCGAAGCTGGAGAATTTCGTTTCCGTTGAGGGAGTTCATATCAGGCGATTGTATATTAGGGTGCAATTTCAGTCTTTCATCCATGGTCAAGTAACTTAAGCAATGCCGTGAGTTTTGCTCGAAACGTTAATTAAATTAGATTTTCGTATTTATTACGGTGAAAGGGGGCTTTGAAAACTACATTTTTGCGATATTTATTCACATATTCTATGATTAATCTGAAAAATAAAAAGTAAAATTATCAACTTTCTCTTTTTAAATTATCGTAGAATGTCGGCCATGCACAATTAAGCCTGCGGGAAACAGTAAATAGGAGTTGTGACCCAAGTATTATCGAATTCTTTCTACGTTAGTGCATCATGGTAGACGACATTTTCACCAGCATTTTGGTCAGCATCATCAGGTCAAAATTCTAAAGTCATCCAACAATTAAATTTCTATTTACATTTCATGTGTTGGAATTTCATCAATGTGAAAGTGATTTTATTTTTTAAACGTTGTTGCAGTGGTTAAAGTGTTCATGCTTTGGCCTAATCCAGTCTTACTAAAATGATTTGATTGGTTCATACTTTTCGTAGGCATAATCATTTTATACCTCGAGTGGATAGAATTGCAATATTCCTGGTATACTTTTGAGAATATGGGAAGACAGATTCAATACTTTATGCTGAAAATTTTCTAGAAACTGATTTTAATCCTTAGATTTAATACGTGGATTCTTTAAAAGTGAACATTTGTTATTAAAGATGAGTTTTTCATGGAAAAGTAGCTGTTATAAACCCTGTGGTTAGTGACTCCTTTGTCAAATTGCTATTCCACCTTCCAAGTCCATATCTTCCTCTTATTTGTTTGGCCTGCTTCCAAGGCTCCAACTCTTTCTTAGGGATTCTCCATGACTGCCTCCTTTCGCGGCCAGAAGGCAGAGGGTTTCGCGCTCGGCAATTTGCGTACATAATTTCTCGGGAAGCTTTCGACTGCTACTTTATTATTTTGACTCAATTGAGAAATTTTCCGTGAAATTAAAAGAGATGTTTTTTGGCACGTTGTTTGGCAAGCTGCGCTGTTCTGCTTGCACAAAAATGAATGTGTGATCGTATGTACCTATACTCTTGAGTCCAAACAGGTATCACTTGTATCACTAATAACATGAGATTTTCATTAATACCTCCTTACTTAACGCTACTTTTAGCGAGAAGACTGGTAGAGCGTGAGCAGGTACTGTTTTAACAGTTTACCATCCCGTAGCTGGAACTATTGCACACGTAGGACGTAGATTTTATTATTTTTTCACTATATCTTGCAGGTGAATATTCTTTCTATTCTAGGAGTAATCATTTTGATGACATCTACATTTAAAATGAAATCTCCTGGCACAAAATCTCCCGAATCTGCGCTGCATTCTTTTTCTAGCTCTTAGAGTAGGAAGTGGCGAAATAGTATTACCTTTAGTTGTCATGCTATATGCAATTTAGGCTAGTAAGTGTTTGACTTCTGCTAACGCTTACAATTAGAAATAAGCTTTGCTTTGGTTATCACGTTATGCAATCTTCTACTCATTCTTATTACGATTTCATATGAAATGTTATAACATGTGCATATTAAAAAGTGCACATGATACATTTATCTTATATATAAATAGCGCAAAATAGTTTGAAACCTCTACCCACATCCAAATGTTTCGTGTAAGGCATTTGTTTTTGCCATCGGAATTTTTGCCTGAACCACAGTTCATCCTGCTAAAACCATATCTCTTGTTTCCATGAGTAGCATTGAGCACGCAGGAGTGAAATTCGGTTTGTATTTAATTGACAGACTTGACTTGATGAAACCACATTACGAAGGGAAACACGACGACTTTGTAAGATCCCGCAAAACTTTTAAAACACCGACCTAAGTTTCGACTAGTTCAACCATTCTCAATGTTCGAGCCCGAGGTCAAGTCGTATTATTTCCCAAAGTGAAAGTCTGTTATTTATAATGAAAGTTGAGCAAAAGATTTTCTCCAACTTCTCTTTCGTTCATTTCAAATGACGCTTTCCTCCCACCAAATGGTATGGCGATTGTGTAAATGGTATTATGACCTTATAGCATTCATTTTATGATGCATTAGTCTTGATATAAAGCTAATCATCTCAGACGCGTACTTCTTGATGTTTTTCTGGGAAATTCTCCTGCCTTTCGTCTAAAACCTTTGTTGAATAGAATAAAACGCCATTCGAGTGTAGCACTGAAATGCAAGACGGGATGCATTTTGGCATCTTTCTTCTGCTAACTTCTCTTTCTTCTCCCCGTCTCATTCCTAATGCGGTTTTGTCTCTCGGTCAAGACTGACATTTGCTCGCATGTTATCATACCGCTACTCTTCCTACCCTTCCTTCGAAGGGAATTCTCAACCCGAAGGCACACTGCCTATGTCACAGCCAGCCCTTTCACATACTATCTCCTCCTTCCAGCAACACCCAATCCCTCTTCTCCCTTACAATGGGTCTCCTTAGACAGCGGAAATATGAATGGATATAATTTATGGGCTTCGATACGGGGGAAGCGTTTCAGTGGTTACACCCGATCTGCATTTTAATAAGAAGCGAAAACCTAGCGGAAGCCCCTTACCGTTTCTGCGCTCTCCAAGTTTCCGTTGATGGGAGGAAGAGTTTCAGGAAATATGTTAAGATTTTTTCTTCTCCCGCGTCTTGTATTTTCAATCCATATTCCCTTATATTCTTTGCGAAACGATGCTGGTTTTTTCACTTATAAATTATTTTGAAAGTATAAATGAAAAATTACTCAAATTAAAAAGAAACTATTTTCGCCATTGGGAAGGATTTTTTGTTAATTCCTAACAAATCTAATTTACAGTTAAAAACAGTATTGTTAAGGGTAGTGAATTGACACCAAGGTCAAATATAATAGCTCTGATTGATATTAAGGATTAATATGTTTTATGCTGTATTACCTGGTCCTTTAAACCCGAAATACTTAAGGTAAGATTACTTTTTCGCAGAGTTTTGAGGCATATCCATCCAGTCTTCCTTTTGTGATTTAGAGTTTTAAAGGTTTTTCCAAGTCCTCCCTTTGCTTTATATCCTGAATTTCGGGTGTTTTCCAGGAATAACGAAATAGCTGTAACAAGGTATTGCCGGCATATTTAAGGTTTAGTAGATACGGAAGTTGAAAAAATGCAAATAAAACCTGGTACTCTAATATACTAATGACATTAATAACGACAAACTGCATACTGCATTAAGAAATACGACGCACTGATACACTGAATGCACTGATTAATTACAAGTTCTGTTGAGGAATAGGTTCCTCAGAAGCAGAAAAAACGCTCTGTTTAATGTGCAAAGTTGTGAATGCCTTGTGAAAAACGAGCTAAGGTTTATTGCTAAGTTTTACTTGAGGACATAATAGGCATAGTAATCTCAGAATTGGAATCGCTGGATTGCTGAAACGTCCTTTAAAAGTATTTATTCTTTTTTTTTCGGATATAATCCGAGATAGACCCTCGTTGCTTAGCTATTATTCTTTTATACGATAATGACATTTCCTCCACTACGATATCGACAGCTTTAGTAGTAGTGGCCTAGACGAGATAAAGCGCAGATGCTTGTTTTAAGCACGTCAGAGAGTTCATCCTATCCATTGTACCTTGCTACATTATTACTCAATTAGCACTAAGCGTTTCTTTTCAACTGGCACCTAATTTGATTAGGATAATTTTGCTGTTAGATTACTCACGTTAAGGAATATTCGCTTTCTCAATTTAAGTTGGCACGCCATTCCATTACTTTGGGTTTCCAAGAATAAAAATATGAGTTTCCGTATAAATTCTGAGTTCTTCTTCGTCTGAAGTGTCATTCCAAAGTTAAAGGATGTCGACTTTAACTGAATATCCGACATTATCGAAAACAATGCTTCGCGTGGAATTCCGCATACTGAAAGTTTGAACTTAATGCAAGATTTTATCTATTAACTTATATCTACGTGTATAAAACTTTAATTTTCACTTGCTCGAACACTATACACTTCCACATCCCAGGACGGATTTGTTTGTAATATAACACATATGTACCTTGAGACCCAGAAGGATTAATAGGTCATATTAAAAGGGAACAGGGCCACAAAGACTCCGAAAAAGGGTATTCGCTTGTTGGTTAAATGATTTCCATAAGAAAAGCATTGGATTTTGTGCATATTTCTCTTTAATTGATATTTTTAATTACTATCACTCATGATATAGACTTTTATATATATATAGATATAGCAGACATTTTAATATCCAATGACTGAAAAGAACTAAGTTTTATTTTCTTGCATTCGATGCTGGTATTTACTTTGTTTCTGCCTAAAAGTTGAGTTTTTGAATCCATATTCGTCAATTTTTGCTTTGTTTTGACAGTAGTAAATCTTATTCTTTTGGCAACCGCGACATAGACTTAAAATGGTATCTCATACCAATGAACTTATGACTCAAGTGTGCTCAAGTCTACTGAAGTGACTCAATAATCAATATACAGAATTACAGTGACATTTTAGTTGTGAATTTTTTCACGCTAACTTTTCCATTTGTGGTTAATGATTGTTGCGTAGTATATGCATTTTAACGTTCTATTGGAAGAAATCATTTAATCCAATGCAAATATTTTTCTTTTTCTTCTCCCCGTTGAAATTCAACGGGAACCATCGTCTTGTATGCTTATAAAACGCTGCATTTCTTAATATGTTATCATTTTTAGGCACATTTAGCAGCGAATGATGTTCATACGCTTATTTTATTTTGTAATATTTCCTGATTTTGGCTAAAATTCACCATATATAAATTTTAAGTAGAGGGTTGTGATGGTTTTGGATGTGGATGAGGATGAGCATGCGATGAACGGGATGGAGGCGATGGGATTTCGATGTTTGCAGTAGAGGGGTCTCCAGCGATGTGAGATCGATCGCATCCATAATCCGCGTGCGTGACCCTAATTTCGTTCCGCTCACAGTCTGAGAGCTATTTTTGCTTCGAATGTCATAAAGAATTTTCTTTTTTCATCTCAAGATATTTTCATCAAAATTTCTTGAGTTTTGGCACCCTTATTGTGGAGAACCCGGATTTAATTACGTTTCAGAGACATTCGGGAGACGCAGATCGTTAGACGTTACGGAGCATGTTGAAGCTCAAATTTTGAAGAAATATTTTTTTTTCTTAATTAGCCTCCTGACCTTTGAAATCAGTCGTCAATAATTTGCGCGTGGCTTTCGGTTTCGAATGAGTATTTTTTCTACGCATAATTATTAATGGATATATTTTTTGGGTGAATTACATCATAGCCGCAAAAATTATTTACGAAGACAATATATTGTACTTAACTTGTTCATAATGTGTAGTTTTTCATGATTTTTATTACATTGATTAAAATCACTATCCTCATGCTTCAATAAATGTGTTATCTATCACTTGACCGTTTCCCTGTACAATCGAATTAGAATATTTTTGTAATAGATATATTTTTAATGGAACATCAGCGTCTTAAAGTTCGGATATCGAAGTCTAACTACGGTTTCGAGTTGAACAGTTGCTCCTATTTTAGGATGCACATTTTTTATCATAAATACAAAGTTGAAGAAATAATTAGTTGAAGAGTTCATGGTAGACTTACGCAGGATGTGTTTATTCTTTAATGGTTTACGCGTTGGGATTTAATGAGGAGCATTTTATGTCTTACCGATTCCCTAGCATAGCTGCAATCTACTCTGTAAGCAAATACTCTTTCCCCCGAGAGATTTGGAATACATTTGTTCGCACACGGAAAATCTGAATAGCATACAACGCTCATGTTGATGCCCTCAGTACCTACGTGATAAATTATCTGTCCAACATCTCATGCTTGAAAATACCACTTGGTTGTGTGAGAAAAGGCGCATTAAATTCTGGCATCGTATTCTTTGTTACTTTCTACTTCAAAATATAGGTCAAGTGCATGTAAAACTTTCGTCTTTTAAACGTTGGAAGTGATTTTGTGTAATTTTGTGAACTAGTAATTTTTGTAATTAAGAGAGCTGTATATTATCCAGACTTACTCCAGTAATTAGTGCCTCGATATGTATTTTTGTAGTCGTAAAATTGCAAACATGAAACATGAAAAACAAAAATGAAACAAGAAATATTTTACCTATCTGATCGGTGTCATCTCTCTCCTATTAATTGGCTTATTTATAATCTTAGAATTGGCTTGTGGGTGGTAAATAATGTCCTCCGGATCTGCCATAGCTTATGTGAATTTTTCTTGTGGCACCACCCTTACGTATTTTCTCCAATTTCAAGCGTCTCTCATCTGTCATGTTTTCCCAAGAAATCCGGATAATGTTTTATAGACAGAAATAAGCTCCTAACTTAAAAATGAGCCGTATTAAGTCTGCGTATAAGTAATACGTGTTTAAATTCGTTCATGTAAACGCTGAGAACTCACCCCAAGAACACGGGCGAGGTAAATTCTGCATAGCATATTTCTATTTTCATTATTTCTATAAAGCTCCTGGGTGAAATATTTATACTTGAAATGCGTCTCATAATAAAAGCCCAACAGTCTACTTACATCACATACCACGTATTTTCCCCCTTATTCCATCCACGAAATTATTTTTTTACGAATCCATTTAACGAGCCAGGGAATATTTTATGATGCGAGGTATTTTTTAGGCGTCATGAGCGTTTTACGAGTGAGTTTTGCGTCGGCTGCTTTTATGATTCACGTATGATTTGCTCACAGCAGCGCTCATCTTTATGACACTGGTGTGAGCGTAACACGCTTGAACGGCGACATCACTGGCGTCAAGCTGTGATATTTAAGGCCTCCGTTTTGGAAATCATCAGACCGGACGTCAAGGACTTCTCTCGTATTATTTGTCTTCGTTTCATCGCCCATGCGTAGCATCTCCGTCCAAGTAATTTGTCTTCGGATTTTTAATGCATTTTTTGATAGTTGCGTTCTTTTCTTGTAAGATCTGGTGCTTTCCCGGCGAACTTGATGCATGAATTCTTCTTGGTTTCTCCACCTGGTTAGACTCTCCATACTGGATAAGAATTCGCTCATTGTTTTTTTCATGTTGCTACATGCTTTACTTCCTGTCTTAAAGTATCCCATCGTTTTTCCTCGTGGCGTCCTTTAGATACCTTGTGAGTTAAAAAAAACCTTTTGCGTACGCATTGCCTCGGGCCACGTTTTTCAAGATAAAACTTCTCAGGCAAACGGATGTCATGCATTAAACAGCCCTTTCATTGATCTTGTGTATTACCGGCAAAATTCATTCGTAAAACACTTATGACACTTAAAGATACCACACATCGTAAATATAACTTTACAGGTCAGTAAAGTAGCCAACCTGTGCCTCATTAGTCATATGCTTTGGTTAATTAGTTTATTGAGTTCTTTTCTTTGCGCTTTAATCATTCGCCACATTTGTTTTTGAAGACCGTAGAAGTTTTTCTTCATGCTTTTGCAGAAAGTTTCTCAATAACTGTACATTATTTGTCTGATCAGTGTTTTGGTTTCATTGCGAATATCTTAGTATTTTTCATAGGATTCTGGAGTCTTCAGAACATTGAGTCAGGACTTTAAGTTTTAACACCTTTGCAAAACCTAGGCGTTTTATTGGGTTTCTTTTTAAATCTGTGGATGGCTCTTGTGCCACGTGTTTCACCTGCTGCATCTGTGATATTACCTTATACTTTCTTCCAGTTGGTATAAACCTCTCCGTTCATATTTGGGTTCCCGTCTATTTTTCCTTTCAACCTGCTCTGATATTAGGTTTTTACTGGTTCGTCCCACATACTCTATGTTTATTTAGTGTTCCTTTCCTTTTGATTTTATTTCTTTTCTTATAATATTTAGCCTAATATACAGTGAGCTGTGGTCACTACCAGCATTCACTGAATTTAAAGATCTAATGACATATTTTTGATTTTGTGGTAGGTATGTGTCTAGTGCGTAATATATAGTCAATCCTTGATAGCAATGGCTATTGTAATGGCAATAATGAGGTAAGAAGAAGGTTCCAGAAAGATTAGTACTTTTTTTAGGAATAATCATTCTTTCTGGATAGAAAGGTAGTTTTTTTAATGAAGAGATTACAAATGCACACTTGGAGAATAATTCAAAAAATGCTGAATAAGGCTATATATTTGATGCCTTAGTGTCGAAGTGAGGAAGGCATTGGAACGTCAAGAGATAGAGGGAAGATAACTAGTCTTCCTGATTTGTATTGGGAAATAAAACTGTGGGAGGAAATAAATGATAAGGTAGCTGTTGAATGCACGATAAATGAAAAATTCAGTCGAGAAAAAAGAACCTTGATGGACTAGTAACTAGAATTCAGTATATATGATGCAGCAAAGAGCAGGAAGGGATAAGAGAAATATGTATGCGTTTTCGGATCTCCGATAGTGTTCTCTACAAATTTAAATTCCAAATTCAATTAAAAGTGTTTTAATTGAGTCTCGCACTTCTTCACAAACTACTTGAATGATAGGTGAGCTTCAGTCAAATTTCGTTTTAAGCTATAATTCTTCTGCATAGTTATAACACGTTGAAAGACATTTGCATTCTAAGAAGGCTATTCATGGTCTATAGTTAAATTATTTAGAAAAGGTAATTTACTCCTTTTAATTGAGTCGACGTTTTCATTTATATTTAATTTAGCTATTTATAATCCAGTTATCATTTAAGTGCTAGATTTTACACATCTCAATATGACCCGAGTTTAATTAACCTCAACTTTCAAACATGATCGAGTCTAGAATATTTTCATACGCCTGGAAGCTCCTTGATAATTGGATCTCTTCAATAATGTGGGAGAGAAATCCTAGGTTATCTACTGAAAAATAAAGAAGTCTCATTGTACTCTTACTACCAACTTCCGAATAAAAATGGTTTTCCAGCTATTAGCCATTTGAGTAGGGAGCGTGGTGGCCTAATGGGTAGAGCGCTTGGCTACTGATCTAAGGGTCCCGGGTTCAAATCCGAGTGAAGCCTTTGAACGCCCTCGAACAAAAATCCTCGGAGTGCGAGGTGGCCCAGGGAAAGGAACTGGCCCCCCTACCCTGAATGTGTGAAATTCACACGCCTGTAGCTTAGTCCGGGGTGAGGTCTACCCTCAACTATCCAAACCAACCTTCGGGTTGAATCACTGAGTGAGAGCCATTTGAGTGTCGCCGCTCATCGTTCTTGGGACAGATGTCTTAACAGTGGACCCAACTACAAATATAACTATTGAAGGAAAGCAGAACAGCAATAGAAATGCTAAATGCTTCCCTATAGGTCTTGTTTCATACCAGTTTGAGTATTTTTAAGGCAAGCCAGTTATATACTTTACATGCTTTATATTTTTAATACGTCTACTGTGCTTCCCTTTCATGCATCGCTGATACCATTACCTATAGAATTTTCTTCTAGATCTTGTATTCCACAACGCTAATACATTTGGATCCCAAATTACAAAATGTATATTCATTAAATCGGTTTATTATTTAGTATTATCATGTCCACAGAAAACACATGGGCAGATAATTGTGCCATCTCGACTCTAATTATGATTTTTCCTGTCGAGTGATTATTTTTTTTAATAAGAGGTGATTTTTTTCTTTCACCACTATCTCTCATGGTCCACATTTCAGTTCCTCGGCACATTAATCACCGCTTATATATTTTAATACACATGCATACAATACAATTTGGACGTAATGTAAGAAGAAAAAATGCATCCCCATTGTATCCCGAATGAGAATTGAAATTGCGTTTCTTTCCCCAACCTCATATCCCCGGAGTCGTCGGCCTTTTCAATTATGTGCAAAATGATCCAGCTCTCCCGCAGCGAACTATTCCTTGAGAAACACGCTATGCAAGAATTCCATCCAATTCACCCACCCGTCCCTTTGTGGCCCATCCAAAACCTGATTCTCATTTTGACTCGTCTCCATTCTCTCCTCTCGGGTTCTTTCCAACACCCTTTTCCCTAACCATTAGCCCTTCGTCCCTTAGGTCCGGATTCTCACTCCGTTTCCTTTACCCTTTTCCTCGCATGATTGCGGACGGAAGAAGACTCTTCCGGTCTGATTATTGTACCACAGAAGAGATATCTATCCCTCTCATCCGAGTCGTTTTATGCTCCAGTCCTTCTGAAACTCGTCTTTCCGAGAGTCTACGAGTCGCACCAATGGGCAACACACATAGAACCTTTTGAAGTGGAACGATTCTTATGGATAGGGGGTAATCTCGCGAAACTCCAGCGTCACACGACACTTGACTCCCGGATAGATACAGAAGGCGGAGAGAGCGATTGAGGAGAGAAGAGAGCCTGCATGTGTGCATGCGCGCTATGCCTCAGCGTGCATGCCTATAGGTACCTATTTCTATAGAGAAGTGAGAGGCGCTGAATAAAAACGCACTCACTTATCCAATTGTTGAGTCGTTGCTTGGTTACTACGTGGTTACAAGCGCATCGAATTAATTCATAATACTATCACTAGAGGGATGTAGTGTAATTTCATATGAATATTGTAAGTCCATGTGTGTTTTATGTCATTTTAATTAATGTATAAATATAATTTTATTATTAATATTTTCATAAATATTAATTTATGACTATTTATACATTACTGTTTATATACAGTATTGTAAATTCATTTCATACAGGCATTGTAAATTCATCTCCTTTACTTTCTTCTACCACAAACGTTGTTTCTTTAACGAATTTTCTGCGGCTGCTGAGCTCGACACTTATATACCAAGCAATAGAAAATGAGTTCACACTAATCGGAGGAAAACCGCGCGTCACGAATTAATGCCAGGCTCGAGCGCATTACGACACCGCAATGAAGCCTTGAAGCTTTTACCGTGAATCAATACCGTCCTGGCCCGGCTCAAATGAATTCCAACTCACGAACTGTGACACTCGAATGCGAGATCACGCAGTACCAGATTTCGCTGCTCTTCCACACAACTGTAGTCCATTTGGAAGGAATCACGGTGGTGGCGCAGAGTGGGCGCCCCAAGACTACGTTTTTGGGTGAATCCAAATCTATAGCAGAGAAAGATGAGTGGAAAACCATCTTGAATGAGAAGCATAAAGTACAAGTAATCAATTTATACTGACGGAAAAATGTAATAAAAATGCGGCCGAGTGAAGTATCGTGATTTAACTTTATAGTTTCTTCTGATGTGCCGCTTTCCATTTTCTAGCGCAAACGTTGCTTGCGAAATCAAGATTTGGGGTTTTTGTAACATTTGAATATAATTTCTGTCTCTAAAAAAGGGCATGGGGCATTATTAAGGAGGGGTAATTGTTTTTAAAATGTAACAGTGTTTGCCTGCACTACCCCTTCAAAAGCGTTAATTCATGGCCAAGAGGCAATACCATAGTGGAGTAAAGTCGGTTGTACAAATGATTCTATTAATTTAGCTAATTTTGCATACATTTGTGATTTTGCCTAATCGTGAAACATAGAAATAGCATATTCTTTAGCCGAAGCTAGTAGATGTTTATAATACCCAATTTTTTTTATTCTTCTGAAGATGCTTTTTTTGACATAAGCCTGATATGAGATCACCCCGTGCGACACATCCTGGAGGTGGTTTTTGCGGTACTTAATAGATCTCAATGTGATTAATTTGAACCTACTCGTTAAAAATCATCGTGGAAAGTATGACATGATCCTTCGCATCCTTCGCCACGTAATTTATCTCATCTCTTCTGTCACGGATATTTGTTGAAACATTGGACTTCCGTAAGTAAGACGCCATTGCACTCCTCCAGCTCTACTTCAGTGCTTTAGCTTTGATTCATTTTAATTTCAAGTCCTATCTCCTCTTCAGAATCCCTCTTTGAGTTTCAATGGTGACGGCTTTTTCTCTCACTTCGTTTCCTTCCTTCGTATCTCCTTTCTGTTCTGCCTTTTTCATCCATATCTATTTTCAACCATTTGGTAATTTTATTGAAGCAAAGAAAGTATTAGATATTGGGTGCGAGAGCAGGCGATCTACTTTATTCCCTCCTCAGCAGAATCAGTGTTTTTCCAAAAGCGTCGATGAGCTTCAAATAGCTCTCGCTCTTTCCTTCTAATTTTTCATCGCGATGCATAAAACAAAAAAATAATTGGCGTAATAATTACGAAAAAAAATAGTGTATTTGAATATTAAGACCATTAACTTAATAGTTAACATCATTGGAAGACCATTAACCTTCTAGTTAAACCTCTACAGAATATTATGTTCCATGAATAACAAGTGACGAGAGAATCAAGTTTCTCCAGCATATTCTCTTTATTTTATATCATAGGGCGCAGATTGTACAGAAATGAGGCATGTCAATTTTATTGAACGATGAATAATTCATGTCTGAGCGAAGATTTCATTCACCATGGACTCAGTGAAATAGGAGATCAGTCCGTTTATACTGCGCTGGTCAAAGGTTAAGGGTTATTTTTTCTATTTTTTTAAAACAAAATGTTGCTTTCACCATGCCTATCTGCTACCCCTCACGCTTTTGAAATATAATATATATATGATCTCTGAATGCATATACACCTAGTACTTAAAACTTAGTCTCGGCCCGTGTATCCATTCGACATCATTTCTTACGTTTACCCATGTTAACCATGGACCAACATTCTCAGCTTTCTTTATCTTACTTTATCAACTTTCGTCATTTTTTCGCCATCGTTTAAATTACAAATATTACTGGTTTGTTCAAGTATTAGCTTAGTTACTTCATATGGCTTCCAGTACTTAGAATACCTCTCCGACCCTATTCCATCATCCGGCATTTTCGATACTTGAAATTGAAGACTCTGCGGAGTCAGTCGTGAAGATATTTATGTCTATTCTCTAAAATCTGTCCATATATAATTAAGTATAGCCGTCTTGAAGGTAAAAATCACTGCCTGAGCGTGGTGAGGAATTGAATACGTTCTAGAAGACAGCGACTTAAGTACGAACTTAATGTCTTGCTAAACCGGCTATCTGATGGACAGAGCAATAATGTCGACTACCGGATGTTTAACGATCCACTCTTATCTCCATCACATCACTATACGCGATAATATCTTGTCCATTCTGGTGCAAATTTTATTGGATGTATAGTATTTGTCCGACCTCGTACTCTTAGCTCTGGTGGTGCTCCCATTGCACACATCGTATGGCTGCTGGTCGCAGATATCTTAGGATCTCGAGGTACCATTTCCAAGATATACGTAAAATACACCTATCGCCTTTAGAAAGAACTTGCAGGTGAATGCACGTGAGGATGAATAGGAAAAAATGACGTCACGGGGATGAGGAGTGGCTTCGCTAGCCTTGGAGATGGAATCAGAGGTGACATGGGACTAAGAGCGGGATTGGATTCCTTCCACAACTCTCAAGCCCTAATACCTTTCAGCTTTTGTTTACTGGAGAGACGCTTCTTCGTTGACGATTTCAGTAGTAGTGTGTGTGAATGCATATGTAGTACGCTTAAAGCTGTTTTCCCTGCAGTTGTTCCCGAAAATATCCTTAAACCGGACTTATCATCGCTAGAACAGTTCATTTTGATATTTCTTTAGCCCAAATAACGTGTATGGTTTGTTGCGTAATTGAATTCGAGGTAAATATATAAATACCTGCTCATTTAAATGCAATTGTACTACTATTAAAACATAATAACCCACGTCCTTCGTTTTGAAACTCTTAGCAAGAGTGATAGCTAATGAATAAGTATTGAGAATCGATGTTCGGAATATCGTTCCCCTTCGTTAGTAGTAAACTGCAAAGTACAAATATATAAATGTAAATAGCCATATACCGAGTTTTTGCTAACTGGATGATCAAGGAAAAAATCAAATGGTATTAAGTATATGATTATTATAGAGACTTCCGTGACGTCTGGCTGATGGCTCCATTCTAAATACAGAAATTTCCATCGCGTACGTTGTTTTAAGACAACAGTTTCATCCCACATTCAGAGGGAATCTTTAGGTTGAAGTGATTACGTTGCATGTTTTCCACTATTTATAGGGGTTGCTGTCTGCCTGTGAGCGCGCTGACTGGCTGTTTTTGGTCAAATGATTCTTTTCCAGATTGAAGTTTTCCAGAAGAAATTTTCCAGATTCTTCACAATTTCTACGGCTTGTCGAACGAGTCAATGAAAATAGAGATTCAATAGAGAGTCAATTAAAAAAGAACCAGGACATCTAATTACATTTGACAGCACAAGAATACTGATGAGGCTAAATCAGTATTTTCCTTCGATATTGTATTTGCATAACACACTTCTGAGTTTGGTTGTTTCTTAAAGCGTGGCAGGGGTATACGAATTAAGCAAGGCCATGGGATCAAGCTTTTGTAGTCTCTTTGCAATATTTCTTGCTGAGAGGCATTTTTCCCTGTAATTATATCGGCGTTAAATAGTAATGGAATATATGCTGAATTTCTTTATGAAATTTACCTCTTTCCTGCTGTGGGGATTGTTTAAAATCCCTAATAAGCTGTTTTTGCGGATGAATGAAATAATTTCTTAAATCAAATCAACCACTGAGATTAATATTTATAACATATGATATGTGCATTTTATGACAGTTTATCGGGTTCTTTTTTTCATGCTTTTGTAAAAGAAAATGCTAGCATATCATGAATAGAAATAAATATTTTTACTTTAAGGGATATAAAACCTGGGTCAGATGTTCTCCAATTACAATTAAAAATGACCGTCTTTGAGTGAAAATAATATAGCTACAGTGAGATCCAATTTGGTGGCTGAATAGTTTTAAGGGAGATCGCGTAGGTACCTATTCATTGTTGCGTTAACTTGGAATCCATGAATATCTGAAGTAATGAAAAGATATCGGGGAAGATTCAGACCAGAGAAGCCGTCAACATGAAATCTCGTCCCTCTGTGCACTCGAAGAGAATTCATTCCTCGAGATTTTCCTCTCTTTTTCCCATGCTCTTTTGGGCGGCCTTCTCATACTTATTTGGGGCCTGAATATACAAATTAAACCTCATTGAATTTTCGAAGACATCGTGACAATATTTCTCTTTTCTCAACTAATTTATGCGGTAAATTCTATTCAATTAGTAGGCTTCATTCCAACTTTTATTCAAATTTTTCTCTCCGAATTCTCTTTACATAACTTACTCATTGCCGCTTTTTTACCAATGTTGCTTTGAATTGCTCTACTGGCTTACATGTGAATAATTGCATTTTATAAATGTATTTATTAATGTATAAGTCGTTTGAATACTCTAATTAGTGTCATCTGTCTACATTATACTTGTAATATGTTTTGAATAAGGCAAATATACTCTTATGTTTATCATTCTTTTGAATAATATGTTTATTTTAGATTTGACTCAACCTAATAAAAGAAATATTTTGTATAGGTATTGAATTTGAAATTTTTTTATATTTGTTTTACTTACTTTCAGATCTTTTGCATTCCACCTAAGGCAAGAGTGCGCTATTTACACAAAATCTTAAGTTGGAATCCGTGAGCTAATATGGCCCATTTAAAACCATTGGAGATCCTAAAGAGACAATCCATGGTGAAGGTGACCAGGAGTCTGCATTTATTCAATTATGGAGACCCTATAATTCATCGGTCTTGATGGCTGGAGTGAAAAGGTTCAATCAGCGTTAAGAAGATGACACGAGATCCAAAACTAATGCGGTCGCTGTAATCGAAGCCAGTGATCTGGCTTGGGTGGATGGGGTGGAACAAGCTCAAAGACATCAGCATCCACCTCATTTGCATCTCTCTGCATAAAAAAATTTATCTACTCGTGATGACTGTTACTTTCAACATCAGTGGTAGGTATTTTCATTTTTCATTTTGCCATGTAGTATTATAGTGCCCCGATTCCATCTTCGCTTTTATAATTTTTTTCATATTCCCTGCAGTTGCTTCCTCTTTAGCAACTTTTATCCGATCTCCTGGTCTAATATGTTCTTCTTCAGCCATTATCAACTTATTATGGAGCATACGTTTTAATTTTCATTACCTCTGCAATATCTTAAGTGTTCTGAATTTCCTTGTCCGAATCAAGTCAATATCGAATATCTATTTCGATATTTTTCTTTCGAAAGCCGTTTTCTGTACCCTCCGTAATCACTCGGCATTTTATGGCGATGCATCAGTGCTGTTGCTGCAGAGGAACGCTGTTGTTAATGTTAAAAATGCTCCTACTAATTTTAAATATGAATGAGTCAAAGCGATCCAAATTAGCACTAAACGCACTAAACGCACCCACTCAGTTCGTCAGATCACCATCCACCATGCGTCAGTATTGGCCATCAGCAATTTCACTTCAAAACACTGGCTAACTGAGGCTGACACTTTTAAGCGCCTCACCGAAGGCATTGAGACCGATTTACATTTTCAGAAACTAATAAGTATTCACCCTTGCCTCCTCCGCTGAAAGTTCAATGGTGAATATAGTATTTTATTACTTTGTTGTCATTAAGCCAGTTACTCCCCAAAATTTATGTATACACTCTCTCCATTTTTTCTCCATTTAGATTGCTTTTTCGATTTCATAAAGCAATGATAACGCCAAACATAGTCGACTTAATGGTGGCTATACAATCGAAAAAGTTTCATTAGAGTGCGACCTGAATAAGGATATAATTTTTAAATTTTATCCATCGTTGAGTAAGATCCAGATGTAGTCTTATAGCAGTAAATATTTATATAGGGAGTTTTTGCTGAAGAAATTAGTCCCTGTATCAGACCTGGGTTATGCTAAATAAAACCTGAGTACCCAAATGATGATACATGATCAAAGGCCTTAGAATATTTGAATTTGTATCATATAAATAAGATGGAGATGAATGAGTCAAAGAATTGTAGATAGATAGTAATTAGCGTTTATTTTGCTGTTTATTTATAACTGCTGGTAGTCGAGTAAACGTTAAGTTCATGCGTTATATTGTTATTATTTCGTGTTTTTGTCATTTAACTTCGTGAGCATATATCAATTTTCATTTTTTTCGACAGCGAAAAAACAAGCCCACATTATCCTTTAAAAGCCTTGTTTAAAGCCTTGTTAAAAAAAAGTTTGCTATCTCTTTTGACCTCGGAGGAATTTTTCTCACTTCTTTGCAGACTTTAGGAATAAGAAGGAATGCGATTCAATAAAAATTCTAATAAAACTGCTAACCACGATGGGAGATAATGCATCGAACAAGCTGGCTACAAGTTGGTGCCCAAGTTTTCCAATTGGCTTGAGCTTCAACGACAATGGCGAAATAACTCTCTCGTGCATATTCAATATTGTACCTGAACTGATTCATCTTCTTCGTATCTAAATATAAATAATCAGGTGGCCCATGCACTTAGTTCGATTACTTGTACGTCCATTCTCCATAAGTACAACGTCTCTTCAACGTGCCGCTAAAGTTGCTTCCTCAAAAGTTATCCATTTCTTAAAGTAGACTGTTACGTGAAGAAACACGTTGATATACGGACAGAACCATTTTCTAAAGGTTAACCAACGCGATAAAATACCATAGAATGGAGGAACATTTATTTCTTAAGTTTGGCTACCGCTAGAACTACTTACTTTAAGAAAAGTCTTCTAGTTTCTATTTTTGTTTTGTCTCTTCTATGGGATTCAATATGGTGATCAAAAGACTACAGATTTTTTATAATGGCAATTTGGCATTCTCATCCTTCTCATCTCTTTCTGCCTTCATCTCCTTTGTATCCTAGGCAGACCCTCCACTCCATCATCGCTTTCTTACTCCTCCGACCTCCTTCACGCATCCCGCAAAAGTGCGAATTGAAGTAGGTAGACTTCGGCTCTGCTCTAGGAATGCACGATTACGAATTCTATCATGATAATCAATATTTGGCTCGATTAATGGAAGTATTTCAATTGATTATCCACTGACAATTTTTTCCAGAATAGATTATTCAGGGCGATTATTCCGACCTCTTGATAATAATTAATTATTTCCTCCATATACATAGTCGTCGTTTCTCAAAAGGCCAGACTTTGTCACTGGCTTGGTAGCCACTTGTCTCTTTCTAAGGTTGTTCTTTTCATTTCACCATAGGAGTTACAGTTCATAATTGACAACACACTGTGGAGCAAGGACATCCTAGGTCGTCCTTTCTTCTTCTTCCCCAACACTTTTCCTTTCACTATGTTCATATACATACAGGGGCGGATCTAGGATTTTTCTTTGGGGGGGCACAAGGGTCTGATGGGCAAACGGTCTTCTCATATTTGGAATTAAAAAACAACATACAACAATTAATGTACGGAATATACTTTTTATTTTAATATAGAGATTACTAATATGAAAATATTAATTAGTTACCTAAATAATAACGGCAGTTTACTATTATGTTTCCTGCTGAAGATGTCCAATACTTCATTAACGTTCATTTTTGACACAATGTCTTCCTTCCCACTTGGGCGATGTTTTTTTTCGAGCGCTGACTAGCGAATGACCAACGACCGGCAAATCTGTCTTCTTGACTTGTGCTTAAGGCTAAAATGAATGAGGCTCCGTAATACACAAAACAAAACGAACGTAATTATAACGGGACCGTATTAAAAATCTTGTCCATTATTTAAGCGTCTGGGGGGGGCATGTGCCCCCGTGCCCCCCCCCCTAAATCCGCCTATGTATACATAGTATCTATGCGTTCTGTAAAATCGACCTCTATTTATTAATTAACCTGCGGAAGGTGCCCGTTGAAATTCAACGGGTGTGAAAAACAGTGAACTTATTTTATAAAAAGACCACTAAGCCTGAAGAATACTCTCAGCGTAGACACTTGAAGAGTTCGTAACCTATCTTGTGTTCGATGTTAGTAGATATGGTGACAGTTTTCCGGGTGCACGGAGAGATGAGTGACTCTTGGTCCTCTTTCATGCTCGGGAAACCCAAAAATGAGTGAATGTAAGTTAACTGCACTTTAACACTTTTAAGCGTGGTTACCCAGAATCCCTCCTTCATCAAAAAATTCAAAAAACTCAGAAACATTTCGGCTCCACCAAACCTCCTCCCACCAAAGACTCCCACATCCTCTCCATTTGTACCACCTATTTCCCAGGTGTACAGTCCCTTAATTCCATCTTCCCCTCTCTAAAACCCCTGTTGCTTCCAAACCCACTCCCTCCCCCTGTAATCGTGCTAGATGCAAACTATGTACTGTCTTTACCACACCCCCTCCTCCCAATGCCTCCATCCCCTCTCTCCCTCACCCTCCTCCCTCCTCTTGCATCACCAGCAATGTGGTCTACCACTTGCAATGTAAACTCTGCCCAGCTTTTTATATTAGTAAATCCTTGACTCCCCTCAACATACGTATTAATAATCACCGTGCTAATTGTAAAAATCCTTCCCAATCTGCTTCTCTTCCCGTTGCGATACACGTCTCCCTTCACAAAAAATCCTTCAACCACTGCTACAATGTTTCAGTTCTTTTTTCCCTCCCCCCAACTGCTCCCCCACTTGAACTGAAATCGGTGGAATTATCTTTTATTTTGCTGTATAAAGCTTTTCAAAATCCAGGCATCAATGTCTTTCACTAAACTCCCTTCCCCTCTTCCCCCTTCATTCCCTTTCCTGCCTGCCCCTCCCTTTATTCCGCTCTTTCTCCTCCAATCTCTTCCCCGCCTGTCCCAACCTGCCCTCCCCTACCTGTCCCTCCTCTCCTTTCTTCTTTCTTCTCTCCTTACCCACATCTGCATCCAGTACCCTCTCCAGTTCGGAAGAAGACAGTTGAATTCTGTCGAAAATTAAACCATTCATGTGAGTTTCTTTTGTTTGTGCCACTATGTTTTTTACTTGTCACGCCTGTGACACCTTATTAGATATATATATATATATATACACACAGTTTCTTAGGAAATGATGCGCGTAGCACAATATAATAATACACCAGTGTCACTAGCTGTGACGCACTTAAAAAAGTAAAACACTTAGAAAGAACACTCACACGGGAAAAGTTTTTTCCGGAGCTTTCGAAGCCAAAGGCTTCTTTCTCAACGAGGAGATATATATATATATATATATATATGTGTATATATATAAATTCATACATTCATAGGAAATGGAAATGGATTACAGCCTGGGTTTGAACCTGTTGACCTTGGCGATTACTTTTGTTTTTCCGAAGTCGATCTCATGTCCCAGGGCTGCATGTTCTGCTACTGCCGACTTCGCCGTCTGTCCCAGTCAAGTGGCCCGTTGATGTTACATCAGCCGGGTCTTCCCGATGTATTAGGGTGGAGTGAAAAAACTCATTTTCGTCGGACGAAGTTCATACCGGTGGCAAAAGTTGTATTTTTGGCCACATATTAACTGTGTACAATTTTATCAATTTCAATTTATATGTTCATTCCGCGCAACAGCCTTGAAATTTCGGCATTTTCGCGCAAATAATCGTGTATGGCGGGTTGCATTCTTCCATTCCACAACATGTGTCCGGGAGTGTCACACTTTTCATTGACCCACGAATACCACTACAACAAACTTAAGCTCATTTTCAAAGGTGCTACGCAACCAATTCTACTTTATCAAAAGCTTCTTTCATGATTTCAGACCTTGTTGCATTCGCTCGCAAAATATAAATCTCAAATTTATTGATTTATTCGGATAGGAAATAAGAAACAAAACTATTTACAAATGTTTTGAAAATATTCAAAAAGAGAAAATTGCAACATTCACTATGAAGTATTTATTTAGCTGTCCACAGGGAAACGACTGCTTCACTATGTAAAACTTCCAGTCGTGATATTTGAGACAGTGTATTTTTACTTTCATCCCATTGACCAAAATGCCTCTCCAGCGTCCAGAAATATCTCTAAGAGATATGCTGAGCAATTTCTGATGAGATTATTCCTTCAAGTTCAGCTGTGGGAAGCTCTGGTTTATCTAATGCACGATGGTTAACAGCAGAAAACCGGGTATTAGGACTTTATGTGGGCACATCAGATCCATATTCCACACTACGCAGGATTGTTAACTTCATAATGCTGGTTTATGCTCCAATGTGGTTCTCTGTTAAGAGCAAACCTGAAATCAAAAATGCATCAAAGCACCTATGGCACTACATCCTCATCAGTCGGAATCTTGATAAGTACCCAAAGAGAGTAGTAGATGCTACAATTCAAAGGAATGCATATTATGCTCATCCAAAGCACCTCCTTTTAGCAATGTTGGTCGATGAAAGGGGGGTGCATATCATGGAGCTAGCTGTGCGACGAATACTAAACATCAGAAAATCTTCTCCGTTAACAAGAGTGCGGGGGTTTAAAATACCAACCCTGAACCTCCTGGCTGAGGACTACTTTCATCTTATAAATTGGAATAAAGAAGTAATAATGGAACCACCTATTACATTCCAATTATCTAAGGAAAATCTCTGGGGATTAGCAGGTGGAAGCATTATGCAGCCAACGCTTCAAGAGCTCTTCAGCATACCTTGCCACACTCAGGCAGTATGGAGTCATATAAATATGGTGAAAGAAGTATCCCTACAAGTTTGTGGCCTTAGGCAAGAGATGGAATTTTGAGATCAAGGATTATGGACAGTAAACTACAACCGAAATTTGACACGAAGTGCCAGTACAGGCAAAACAAGTCCAATGTAAATATTACTGTGCTTAAATGGTTGGGTAGTTTGGTGGGCACGGGTAAAGCTCGAAGTGCAACCCCCTTCTCGTGGTGAGTTCTGGGTAGTTTAAGCAGGGAACTAGCGAAGAGCTTCACGTATTCGAAAAAGCCCAATATGCCTGATTGCATCGTCTTTTAAGCTAAAACTTACGCTATTTTAATCATTTTTATAGCCTTTTAATCACTACAAATTCCATCTCAAATAGCATATACAAATAAATGTGAATTAAACAATACTATAGCCTTCAATAGCCAGCATTATCTCCCGGACACATGTTGTGGAATGGAAGAATGCAACCCGCCATACACGATTATTTGCGCGAAAATGCCGAAATTTCAAGGCCGTTGCGCGAAATGTAGATATAAATTGAAATCGATAAAATTGTACACGGCTAATATGTGGCCAAAAATACAACTTTTGCCACCAGTATGAACTTCGTCCGACGAAAATGAGTTTTTTCACTCCACCCTACTCTACACGTTCCACAGGGGATTTCAATGCTTGCGTTAGCCTCACAACTTTCAGTCATTTCAGCAGCCTTTTCAAGGTGCAACGAGTTCAATTGTGTGTTCAAGTTTGCTTACAAGCGGTTATGAATGCCAATTTATTCCTGTTTTTTCCTGAAAATAGTTAAACGGAAGTGAAACAATGACCTGCCACCAATGGACGTGTGAACAAAAATTTCCTCGGTGTACGTGAAAATTTTATCTGCAAGTCCATATCAACTCAAGCCGGTACAATTCAGTAAAAATGAAATAATGTATCCAGGTTATTTATAATTTGGGTAATAATAATATGTTCCGAGTTTTAATATTGTTCATTCCCTGCTATACCTAATAATTAATGATTATCTCCAATAATGAAAATAGCCTTTTCATATTTTTCATTCATAAATGAGTAGTTATAATTATCATCGAATGTAATCAATTTTTTTGTTCTGTATTTTTCCGCGCTAACTCATCAGTTGCCCAAAAAAGGAAAGTTTTAGTTGACGACATGCCTAGAGGGTGAGTTTAATTCTTTGGATTCTTATTCAAAACATAAGACAAAGAAGTGAAATGTTGACGCTTCGAGAAATAATCTTTTCTCCTAAATGAATGTAAGTCCCCAGCACACACGGTTTCCTTATTCAAAGGATGCAGCGTCAAAAATTTGTTTTTTTATAAAATAATCTCATTCAATTCTATGCATGAGATCAGTGTGAAAAGATAACTCAAGTGGACTTTCTCGTAAGTGGACTTTCATTAGTAGTAGTGCTTTAAATTAAGTAAATTAATAAATAAGATATTCCTGACCAACTTACTGACAAAGTAACACAACCTTCACCCTGCAATCGAAACGCAGATAATCTTGTTTTTTCTAAATCACTACATTTTTGTAAGCAAAAATTGGTAAAATTAGTATTTTCTCACCATTACAAATTTATTGCTGAGATTTATTGCCTAATAGTCTATGTCATTTGAGTAATATATTTCAACTGTACACCAATTCAGTTATTCAAATCATTAGCTTTTAAACCTTACTCGGACGTCGCGGGTACTTAAAATTTAGTACCGAGTTCAAACCTTCGACGCTAGTTGCAGCTTGAGAGAAGCGCGGCATGTCGTGCATCATTCAAATATCTCAATAATCCTGTTCCGTTTTTTTAAGTATTCCATCAAAGAATTTACATCCATTGCACACATTATGCGACTCTTCTCATTAATTTCACCATTCCGAAGTCAAGGAAGCTATTACCTTCAGAGCGTTTAAGCTGCACATGTTATAATATTCAGAGTATTTAAAATCTGATATATTACATTTTTATATACGTGTGGTATAACAAACAAATAAGACGCCATTTAAAATAACACTCATTTCATTACTGTGTATATCAGTAATATATAATTTAATGATGACACTTATTATCATCGTCACTTTAATTAATCTCCAAATATGTCATAGTTCAATATGCATGATTACATTTTTTTTTGTTGTATCTTGACATAATTTTTAAATATCTATTAACATTAACTTAACACATAAAAAATTATGTTTTCCAGTGTTTTTAACATAAATTGCGATTTCTTGAGACGCCGAAGTCCACTTCCAATTTTTTTAAAGAACTGTGTGGTAATAGAAATAGCATCTTAGGCGGAGACCTGTAGAGCATTTACATTTTTTCAGTCTGAAAACAAAGATGAAAGCTTACAGTGAATGCATTTTATAGAAAATAAATGTATTACTATTGATTTCAAGTTGAATTTTTATTGTTTGTCTGCGTAACGTCAATGAAGGATTGAAAAATAACTTTGTTAGTTACACAAACAAAGATTTTTATTACGACCTATGTTTCGTCGCTGATTGCCATCATCAGGTGTAGCAGGTGTCTGTCGGGAGTGACGTCATCAGGGGAATTTGAATTGGAAACGTTGCCTATATTTTTTATTTCCCTGATGACGTACAGATATCGCTCAGTGACGAAATCTAGGTCGCAATAAAAATCCATTAATGTGGAAAAATTTTATTTAAAATCATTTAGCTGTTCCATAAAGTTACAACTGAAACCATTAAATTCGTCAAAAAAGGTTTCTTTTGAATTTATTGTGAAAATAAAATTGAGTTATTCACCCTCGGTGGCAGTGTAAAGTGAATGGAAGGCACCGTTCCCAATTTTTTTTTAATTTCTCCTCCACCGCCTTAATCAAGGATTTTCTGCCAACATTTTCTTGGTCACTTGCAAAACGTATGCACAACTCACACTTGTGGCTGAAGGACAAAAGTTCGTTTTAACTTTACTGGTACCAAATATTCTTTTTTCATGTACTTTATTTTGATAATTATTTTTGATAATTGATGTAATTGCTCTGTGGGGATATTTCTTTCAAGACCTGATAACTAATTTTCTTCGCATCTTAGTAATTGGGAAGTTTCGGATATTATTATATCCCAAGAGAGTCTTGGAAATGCTTTTCATTTTATTTAGGATCTAATCAGGAGTTTCTTGTTCTGCAGTTATCTTAATGGGATTCTTATATCCTACTGGGTGTGTTATCACCACAACATTTGCTTAAGAGTCTTTGCTTATATATTAATTATGTAGTGTGCCTTGGATGTTCCTTTGGTGAGTCTTTAATCAATAGACATTTGAGTCACTTACCCAGAGATATTCGAATGCTTTATTAACCCTCCGGTGGGCGTGCCAAATTCACTCCCGCGAGTGGGTGAGCCGCGGCAATGTTACCGCAAAAATAAATTGCATTCCTATAACTAAGGGCAAGATAATTTACTAATAAAAAGGCTTATTAAGTTGTTTCATTTACATCTTTTATTGTTTGACATTGAATGTAAATTCAATGTCTTAGTTCATATCTAGGTCCTGTTCATCTTCCCATCTCATACATGTTGTCTCTTGACGACAATGCCTCCTACAGACATTATTTTTACATCACTGGCACACAAGTTTTGACCAGCAATTTTTATGCCACCTGCAAATATGGCATATTACTGGTTTAGGTGATCCAGGAACCGGTTCATTGTTCTTAATATTATCCTAAAATTTCTTTTATATCTTTAGTCAAACGTCAAATTCTCTTCAATGACACACAGCTATTGACGCATCGGGTAGATAATTGATCCGGATATCGGAAATACTCCCTCCTATCATGAAAAATGAATACCTGGAGACACAGGCATTAAATACAAACGGTACCAAATGGAGAGCTTAGAAATTAAAATATGCGGCAATTTGCCACGGGCGCGCCCACCGGAGGGTTAACTTCACGCACTGCCGTGCAACCATATGATGGACCCGATCGGTGAATGGTATCTCATTTGAATGGGTTGAAAAATGTTCAACTTTCCCTCTTACTTCAGTGAAGTGTTTACCACACCATGAAATTGAAATGGAGTGGAATTGAATCTAAAATAAGAATTTATTCTTCACGTACCTTGGTCTCCCTTCTCAGTGTCACCACCACGTGTTCCTCATAGCAGTTGAGGAGCGACGGGAGTTGTTCACCCAACGTCAACCTTGCGTCTGAAGATCCATGAAAGGCGATCATCAAAGGAACGACCGATGTCAAATATATCTCCTTGCCCTGTTGATTCTGTTTACCCAGTGCACGTTTGATCGACCAATCCAGTTCCACTCCGTCTCTCTTCTTCCTTTCCGCCTCCTCGAGGATTCCCTTGAATCGCCCTCCGTCACCCTCTCCCGAATATGGAAGCCCATTATTATCAAACGCCAAATACACGGACAGACACGATAACGTATGGGCGAGATGAGCCATAGCATCTCTATCAGTCAACCATTTCACACCCACGTACGCCTTTCGCTCTTCAAAGTCGGCGAACGAACCAATATCACTCCCACTCCATTCTCTCCCGTCGTGGTCTCTCAATGTCGGTTACATTCTTCCGATGTCTTCAGATTCGAAATCGACTAAAACTCTAACGCTCGACTGAAAACGAAGGAATTCTAGAATGCTGGACGTGATACGATCCTCGTCGAACGTCATTTCGTATAAACTATTCATTTTGGAAATGTTTATTTCGTTCGAGGGCATCACCTCCGTCTTCTGCATCATCCCATTTATACAGTCTTCTCTGCTGGGTTTAAACACCTGAATCTGCGATCTCATTATTTCAGAATTCCTTATTTCAGCAACCAACTCTTTCTTCTGCGTTTCCATGGATTCCATGATAGAAAAGTTTTCGGTCGACATTAGCGATTTTAGAGTGTCCATCTTGGTAACGGTGTTGCCCTGTTGCGTATAAACCTCCTCCAATGACTCCTTAACCGCCTTCAAAGACTGTTTCATTGTTTCTATCTCCGTAGTTAAATGACTCCTTATCCCCATTATCTGTTTCTCTATGTAACTCATGGAAGTGGCAAGTTCGGTGGAAAAGAATGTATTCAACTTATTCACGGAATCAGCAAAACATATTCTACAATCGTCATCTCTAGGCTGGCAAATGCTGTGAACCAGTTTATGTATGTCTTCTCGCTGCTGGTCCCCTGGATGATTGAAGAGCATGTCTTGTGCCATTTGCAGTGCGCTGTGGCCATACCTGTCCTTTATTAGAGGATCAGCCCCCGCTTCCAGGATCTCTCGAACCCAGCCCGCCTTCCCCAACATCACCGCTTGATGGAGCAACGTCCTCTCGCTCGCGTTCTTCACATTAATATTATGTAAATCTTTCAAATTCTGTATGTACCCCTCGACGGGATATTTAGACATGGCATCGAATAGTAACTCTTCCATTTTGACTTCCAGGGAGATTTTGTGCAAGTCCCTTTCTGAGTCGAGTGAAAGTCTTTTGCAACCTTTCTTGGGATGGAGCGGGAATGGCGATTTTGATTTTAATAAGCTTGAAGATAGATCTCTTGCTGAGTCTGCTGACGATATCACTGTCGTCGACTACTGATGGATTACTCCTGTGGACGGATCAGACAATTTTCTCATTAAGTACGCGATATTGTTAATTTTTTTCAAATGATATATGGTGCATTAAAATATAGATAAGGCCATAGGTTTAGCAATTTAACTGACTCTCGTTGGCTGACAAGAGTGAAATTATTTCTCAGAATCAATTATCTGAAAAGAGTAATAGAAATTTTTATTGAGAAAATTTAAATATCCAGCTAAAATGCATAGCTGGTACATGTGAAATCCTGTTTAAAATCAATGAAAAAATCCACGGACCATATTGAAGAGAACTTCTTAGTAAAAAAAACGAGTAATAATATATATGTAAAAAATTTCAGAGAGTAAAATAATTCACCATGGTTTATTCATTGAAAATGATCATACCTTGCGATTGAGGATGGTCTCCTTTAGAGCGTTGACCTGTTGAGAACGAAGTACGGAATAATGTGACGTCAGGGATGACCAGTGCTGAAATGGCTGGCTAGTAAGTGCCTTACTTTATGATCCTTCTCAGTGTTTTAGTCAAGTCGATGAATTGAATGCCTTCCTTCTCAAACGCCGCCTTTTAATGTCAGCCGACGCTCAGGCAACGAAGCAGGAGAATGAGGAATGTTTTGCTCGAACAGCGCGCAGCCAATGAAATCGCCAGGAGAGTCACGGTGGAGTGAGTCGGGCGGATCAACAGCGCAGAATAACAATTCCTGGAATGATATTATTAAGGCAATGGCTTAGTATCGGAAGATGACAAAATCCACACCAGAAGATTCTCTTCCGCGAATCATTCCCATTCCACTCCCTGCACGGCGGCGACCGGCCGAGCCATAGTGATATGCACGAGCGATATTATTAACGGCACACTTCTCAAAGGAAGGAAAGTCTTTCACGTCCTGCGATATCAGATTGGCTGAAAATAGCTTAGGGATTCGCATATTGTTTATCTCTTGCGGTCGGATATTTTTATTCGGAGAAAACACTGCCTCTCATCATCGATTTTAACAAGAAGACCATATGGAAATAAATGTCCTTGTTTCGTCATAATTTTATTCCAGTTTTATCGATCAGATAGATTATTCCAAGAGCCAACTTAAACTCGAAGACACCTGAATGTTCTCACGTGTACCTGTATGTAATTTATACAATTGTTCTTCTCAAACAGAGTGCACGTTTCCCTGACCATTATTTTTTGTGTTTAGCACATGTAAATATTCTTGTAGCAAGGTAACGGCTCATGGTCTGATAAGGCAGACAGTTCAGGGCGGGAATTGTCTATTGAAAAATCTTATATCTACCATATAAGAATCCACAATATGTCAAATTAGCTATTAGCAGCCTACAGTGGCAACATATAGTGCGGATTATATTCTCACATGGTTAGGACTGACAGAGGTATTTACTACGGCATAGTATATGCATTTCATAAGCATCAGGGAATGAAATCATTCGTGTTGAGTACATATGGTATATTACTATCGGTAAGTCAGAGGTGGCTTGACTAAATGACAAACAGCACTTTAGTTAATTACGGGTCGGTACTAGCGTAAAGTCATTATTGGCACTATCAATTTGGTTAATAGTATTGTGGTAAAGTATGGGCCAGTATATAATTTTCAAAACCCGCTTTTTCAGTCCTTAAGATAAAAAACTATTGCACAAATATAGCTTTTCACGATGGACCTTATTTTGCATAGGTAGTATAAATAATATTTATTGCCTAACAGTTTAAACAATAAGTTTTTTGTAATTACTCCAGAGATGATTTTCCGATATAAATAAATACCACATTTTATATATTTGTTTCTGACGTCATTTTTAAACATGTACAAAAAAACTCGTAACTTTTATAATGTGGGAATTGGTCTAAAAAACAGTCCAAAATCGTAATGAAAGGCAGACGGTTCCATTACGAGTAATACATTGTTGTAGTAATAGAGGAATTATTACCATTGCCTACTATTCACTGAATATAAGTATTCTTGCACATTTAATTGCGTGTGTAGTCTATTTAATTCCTTCATATGTATCATTTACTACGTAAGTGCTCTCTCATATATATGCAGTGCCCCTATGAGAGCTACATTGAGAATAGACATTGAAGAGTACATTTGCTGTAAATATGCATTAAATTTATCGATTACCCCCCGAAGCAATCTATCATGAGGCTCTTGGGACTCTGGACCCTTATACAGATTTTCTTTCTACGTGCTATCATGGGCCCGCAGGAAAACGTGATATATAAATGTTAGAGGCGTGAATATCCTTTAAAAATCAAATCTCTGGTTGTCAAGGAAATATGCTATTGTTAATTTCAGAGAAATATGTGAGATTTATCAGCTAAAGACATGATATTCAGACAAATATGAAGCGCAAAATAAAATCGAATGAAAGAATAAGAAACTTCAGTTATTCAGCCATTCTATGAAAAAAATTTCAACCCTCTATCTTGAGCGGATCTATCCCTATCTCTTCTTTATCACTGACGCCACTTTTCGCCCCGCATGAAGCGACGGCAAACCCGGAAGGGGAGAACTGGCAAAGACGACTTGTGCACTCACTCATGAGGACAGAAAAAGAAACCATCGCTCTTGTAGTTCTTTCTTATATCAAATAGCGATGCGGTAGTGGATTAAAGGAGTAATTATTATGACTGGGGAATCCCCCAAAACATAACCAAGGCTTTGCATTAAATTCTAAAGTCAATAATCTATCAATCAACGATATTTACATGATTGATGCATACTGAATAATCGCAATTGTCCGATTAATCGATTATTTTCCGACAACTTGACTCTATTTTGTCACTGTCCATCATGATACTCCCTTTTCCTTCATGAGCAGTACGAAGATAAAGTATCTCTCATGAAGTAGCATCATGTCGTTCTGGAAGCTTAAGGAGTTAAGTCAGAGGCAGTATTAGTGATGGGCAAAGTCGGTCTTTTGAGAGATTTCGGTCGCGTCGGTCACTCCCGTTTGTGATTCGATCTTCGATCGTCGATCAGAGAGACCGATTTTCCAGCTAGTGAGCAGGTTTCAGTGCAGCTACCTCGTTCAGTGCCGGTTTCCGTGGAGTTGTGGGTAATTCTTTGAAAACAATTGAAGGCACAACTGTGCAATCGTGCGAAGGTTTGTTTTGTTTTTACACAATGTTCTTGGTTTGTGATTTTAAGTATAGTTATACGAAGAATATTAGGAATATCCCACTTGATTACAAAACTATTGAAGAGTGACATTTTATCGACCACAAATTATTAACAACTCATTATAGAAACCAATGATTAATACTAATTTAGTAGCGAAATTTTATTTTGGTATGTACGTAGTTCGAAACGATCAACGTTTTCTTTTGGCTGTAAGAATTTAAAGCAAATTATCCGACTGTAGCACTAAAATTCAGTTTTCAATTACAGTCTGTTTCACTTGTTCACGAGACGTAATATTTGTCGAGAATATTGAAACGATGGTTTATCGTGTATTTAAGTGACAATGCAATTATGGAAATTCAGTGATTACAAATGTTATATGTGCTGTGATGTATTGCGTGTGTTCTTGTGGTGATATTTTGATATTTAAAGGTTATTTGTGTTAGGTAGACTTACGCTCCTAATGGATGTGTTATGACAGGAAATGCACCGTGGAGGTTATAAAAGTTTCTGTGCTTCTGAAATGGCAGAATATTGCTTTGTGTTTCTGGACGTGAGTTACACGAAGAAAGTGTATGTTCAACTTATGCTAAAGTTATTGTTTATGTCGTAAATTTACCAAGAGTTAGTGCTTCAAAAATAGCCTATATAGTGAAGTAAAGTTTTTGTTTGTTAACGTCGTAGATTTTTAAGTTACAGTACCCCCTGAAATAATCTCATAGTTTGCTGCTGTGTTTGTCTAAGAGTGAATTGCGCGAACGTTCAACTTTGGTAAAGGTTTGTTTACATCGTACTATATATCTATAATTTAGTTACTGTGCTTCTGAAATACTGTCTCGTGATCGTCGAGTGCTTACAATATTAATAAATGCCAAAATCGAAGATTTGTTCATAGGTTAACGTAATATTCGTCGTTTATTGTTTACATCGTAAATATAAAGCATAAATTCAGGGTATTAGTGCTTATACAGGAGTCCAAGACATTCGCTGTGTATATATATATCTGTGATTCTAATAATAACAATCAGTCCTACGATGAATACTTTTTTTAAGTTGCTTCTGTCGTGATGTTGTTTTCTTCTCGTGAAGCACTTCTTGTGCCAAAGTGAACTGAATAGGACTTCACGTTTACTATTCTCAATATTTGTTGAAATATATGAATTTTTTCAGCCACTTGAGTGATTTATATCTAATGTAAAACGCTCCTTACAAAACATGCTTCGTTTGTTGCCATCGATTAAAATCGTTGGGGTTTCACCATGCACTTCGTCACTTAGATAACTAATCAAACTAGTCAATTATATTGATGTTCAGTAAATATGTTTTTCGCAATGCCACATAGATTCTAAATGTTTAAAAAGCATATTATTAAATGATGGTTTGTATATGTACCTGCGTACCTTTCAATAAAATGTATATTCAGTAAAAATGCACTTTGTTATAGTATTGAATCTTTAGTGCTATATTAATTCCCCCTCACAAAATGCTTTTGCCCGTACATTGGAGATGTCAATTGGTTACGAAAACGATTTGATTATTATAGTTATGTCTTACAGGGTATTCAACAGTTATACATATCAAATTCTTATCAGTAAGTGTTAACATATATTGCTTCTAAGCTACCTATAAGAAATGCCTAATACACACAAAATATTTGTTATTATGATGTGTATGAGTAAGGATTTAAAAACTGATTGCAGGATGTGATGAATCTTCTTAAATTGTTTGGCACTGACAGTGCTAATTTTAAACCCACTACATTCGTTCTTCCTCTAGATGATATTGCTGCTATCATTAAGAAGCACCAATGCAATAAAATATGTAAGCGTCAGTGAGTTTCTCTGCTATCTGATTGCTACTCTAGTTGCCATTTACTAGACTATATCATGTAACAGGTAGGGAATACTATATCTAGGCAAAATTATAACTAGTTTACTCTGTAGATTTTATGAAATGCATGGAACAATCAGGTTATAAGAATGTTTACTAAATATCTGACCTCAATATATATGTTTATTATCTTTGCAAGGAATAGCCTCTGATCAATTATTAATTTACACAATGGTTTAGTGCTTATCAATGGTTATAGCCATCAATAACTTCAGACCAATATCCACTCTGCCAGTTCTCTCTATATTATAGAACTGTAATTAGAAAACAGTAGTGTTTACATATAATATGAGTTATAACAGTTGTATGTCATACCTAGTTTTGATTCAAAGAAGAAAAATCAGCTGTGCATACTGTGACAAATGTTTATTTCCCCCATGCAATCATTGAATTTGCTAGAACAATATACATACCATCTTGGATTTTTAAGAGTAAAGATTCTGAGTGTATTTCATGTTGATTTTTGCTTGATATACTTACTGGATACTTATGGGAACTAAAGCTAATATCTTTTTATTAATTTTCTTGTGACATTTTGAAAATATCTCTTCCTTCATGCTACCGTAATGGACTTTATGAAAGGATTATTCTCTGTGGGTTTGGCAATGTTTAAATAATAGATTAGAGTTGAGTATTGGAACAGGATTGTGATTGAGGAGTGAATAGCGTAAGAGGAAGATGGAAAAAATTGTGGGTTCATGATGTGGTGGAAGAGACATTAAAGGAGGAAGATTAGGAGTCTTAAGAATAGGAGAGAGTGTGAATGAAGTAATGTATGAATGCAATAGAGGCAAAGGATATATGCCAATATAGGGTATTATGGAGTAAATTATTATAAGAGAACCAGTTTCCAAATCCAAACAGACATCACTAACAGCAGAGAGCGGGCAAGGGCCTAGCCACGTTAAAACACCGGTTCCCATCAGAACACCGAAGTTAATCAACGTTGGGCCCGGACGGTGGTTGGATGGGTGACCCTCCTCCATACCTCAACCAGGCATGGATGGAGAGATGATACTCCCTCCATACCTATACCGGCAGGCCTGAGAGGCCAGGCCAAACCGGGCCGGTTGGAGGGAGGACATCCACTATACCTGGTACTGGGGTGAGGCAGGGGGAGGCCAATCCTCCATACCTCTACCGAGGTGCTCTTGTCCCCTGTCTGCAAGTGGCAGACAGGCATGGGGTTGGCACAATGGACCAAGAAAGGTCTAAGTGCCCGGGCTCCTGACGAAGGCCCCCCCAACAACAATCTAATCTAACAATCTAATCTAACAGCAGAGAGCAAACAATATCATGTGATAAGTTGTGTGCCTCAAGTTATCCAGGTACTCAATTACTTAGCAGTCAACTTAAGTGTACAGATGTCGTTCCTGTGTGACTTAAAGTCAACTTGATCAGAATTTTTTATGCTTTCATTTAAATTAAATGTCTGTCATAATTTAAGTCAAGTATGCACTCATAGTTTTGGTAACTCCCTTTTATAAATTGAAGAAGTTAATGGAGAAGAGGGTCATGGATGGATAATCAAGCAATGGTAGGTAATCAATGATTTTTCACTTATAACAAAATTTTAGTGTAAAATGGATTTGGTCTATAATGCTTCATGCTTAATGAATGCTGTTACATATTATTAATATTATTTATTTCACTGATATGAGGAACCTAAGAAGCTTTCTCGGGTTTCCAACAGGGTGATGGTCTCCATGTAGGCTGACGTTTCGATGTCTGACTCAGTCATTGTCATCAGGGGTGATGAAAACTAAGGGTTGTGCAACCATTCATAGATCCATTTATTTTTAATAATCAATAAGTGGAATAAATGTTGGTGTAGGTTTTTTACAATTACTACTTGGCTTATTTTGAATATGTTCCTTGAAACCCCAATATGATTTAGTCTTAAGTCGACTCCTATTGTCATGATCTTTGGTAAATTTATGAATATTAATCAACTGTTATCAAAGGACATGCTATGATGTATTGTTTACCTGTAGTAGAAATTAACAAGGATAATTATAGCTGTTAGGCTCACACATGCCAGATTGGACGAAGAGCAGGAACGAAGGGAACATATTCCACTCAGCATCTGTGGATATTTTTCCTCATGGTAAGTGGCTTGCCAGCTCACTCCAGAGTATACATTGAGAATGGTCATTGAGTAGAAACCATTAGAGGCTTAAGACAAATAGCAAAAAAACAAATAGTGGAATAAAGTTGTAACTGGGGCAGAATTTTAGTGGAACGAGGTGTCCTACTCAAGATATTAAATATCAGCAATATTCAAGAATTATGGGGGATATGTAATGCCTCAAGTCCTGATATAGGATGCAAACAAAAGGTTGGTTTGGAAGGTTTTATAAAGGGTTGTGGACTTCGGTGGATCTAAACCATTGGCTAATGTTGAGAGGGTGAGATTAGACAAGTTATATGAGGAGTGGCTCTCGAGAAGGATAATGAAAGTAAGATAGAAGAGAAGTTAAGAGATACTTGACTAGGCATTGAAGTTACATATAACAGTGAAGGAAATTTAGGAGTCCACTTTATGTCAGATAGTAGGTAATTAAGAGGAAATGAGGTCCTGAAAGGCACTTTTGAAGGGAAAGGTTTGCTTCGTTGGGAGAGGTAGGAAAAATATAGGCAATTGAAATGAATGGATGTGATGCGCAGAACTAAATTGAATCATTTTAAGGAAAGAAATTTTTGAAGCAGGAAGGGTGGAGTGGTAACTGACCACTGAAATATATATGTCTGTTAAGCTATCTGTATACCATTATAATGGTGGTAAAATGTCATGGTCAGGCAAATATAAGAATTAAAGTGAATGTGGAATGAATAGACGTTGATAACAGTCCAATGCTATAATTGCATTACTCCACCAATGTTTAAGATAGGCATCAGTTTTTAAACTAAAATAATATTTTCTTTGCCACTATAGGTTTCTGATTATCCTCATGAATGTTCTGCTAACTTCCTGCAGGTTCCTTCTAAATTTTCCTGCTAAATATTTACCAGGGATTTTGGATGTACGATGAGTAATTAGTACTATCAGAAATTTTAATTTGTCCTTTCCAAGGAATTAAATTTTAAATGAATATGGTCTAAGCTCCTGTGTACAAGCCATGTTCGAATACACACTTTGATGGATGATACGATGATTACAAATTTCCAGCACTATTTTACAGTATATGATGCTCTATTGCACGCAGAAATACAGTCTTTATTTATTTAATTGCTCAAATACAGCATTTCTGCCAATTTAAAGTGACACAGTATCGGTGGTATGAAGTCATATATTGCCTTACTAAACATGTTAGTACATTTTGATTGAAATAACTCCTTGCCGATTTCAATGGGATGCCTAAGGCTGATGTACCTAATGGCCCACTCATGTAATTCATTTTTGCTTACAACCAATTACAGTATTACGATATTTACATTGTACCGTTTATTGAAGCTACACTCAGTGCAAATGCAAATGAAATTCCGGAAACTCATACTGATATTTACTGATCAAGCCTATGTACATTTTTTTAACTTACTATTCACTACAAAAGTAAAATGATGAAAGTATGAATCAAATTACCTGTGGGTAATCATAATTTGCAGTTATCATGTCTCGAACGGTGTTTGGATCTAACCTATATTAACTGGAATCACGCTATTATTCCCTGAATCAAGTTCTTCAAATACCATTCCTCTAAATGAAAAGGAGAGTTATTGGCACATACGAAATTTTATTCTCCGAAAAAAGGATTCGCTGATGAGATTGCAGTTAAAAATATTTGAAATAACACCAAAAGCAAACTGCATTCCAAAAATAAACAATTCTGGATGAATTCACCGGTGATTTTAACACGCCAATACTTCGGAAGACATATGGGAAGAAAATTCAGACGAAGGGAAAGCCAACGGACATCCAATGAATCACTGGAAACATTCTTGATTGACAGCAACACCATCAAAGTCTAGAAAAAGTGATTGAAGAGAGAGGAGCGGAGTTGAATTTTTCAAATGCATTGGCAATATGAATCACAGTTGTTTATATAAACGGCCGGTATATATATAATACAGCGGCATGGGTATCAGGTTTGATTTCTAAGCGATCACGTCATAGACTCAGATATTTAATTATCACACAATTTACGACTCGTCGCGGCAAAGGAAAACAATTCATAGGGATATAGTATTGTACTATACTACTTACAAGTGACGATTAACCTATTGCACGTAATAAATAACGGCACTACATAGCCAACGCAGTAACAAATAATGCATTGCTTGGCGAATTAACAAACGGATAAGTACCTGGATCATGTTTAATTTCCATTGCATTCCTTTTGAATCTTAACCCAGCTGTCTCTTTGCCGACAGTGTAACGGATTCGGTCTTCATTTTTAATGATGTTATTATTCTACTAAAAAGCGAGCCAGCAAAACTGGTAAAACTCTCTCGATGCAAGATATTTATGTCGTGATGTAAATTGTTCACTGTTATTACGCTGCGTCTTTGTTAGCGCAACCGAGCGGAGCATCGAATAACTGCCTACATCTCACGAAAGAGCGAGTAACTCTGGAATCTCTCGTTATAAAACTCACTCAAGATTTTTTTGGTCGGTCTCAAGTCTCGTGATCGATATTTGATGTCATGCAATCATTCCTGTCGCGATCGGTGAAGATCGCCTCGGTCATTGGAGAGAAGTCGTTCATCGATCTTTCTTTTAAGAGAACTTGCTCTCGGAATTCGATCTCTCACGACCGACCCATCACTAGGCAGTATTGAAGACTTTTCTTCTGCGAGTTGAGAATAGATAGAACTTTTTATTATGAATGAGGGGCAGAATGCAGAGAAAGAGTATGGGAGACTAAAATTTCTCCACCTCATCTCCCTTTCCCATATGGAGTCTCCTAGAGGGATGGGATGAGGAGAAAGTGAAGGATAGATACGGCAGTTAAGAGGGGTATGTGGTAAAAGTAGAACTCTCATATATTACCATGGGTAGACTGTATTGCGCATTATTTACAATCATGTCTTCTCCCGTTACATGAGTTGTTATTTATAATGGAGCATTATGCAACACACATGTTGGTAAAAAGCTATATGATATAAATGCGGAAAAATAATTGCAAAGTATGAGACTATAATTAATGACGTGACTTGTATACGGTAAAAATCCAAGTTAGAGTTAGGAAATATAAAGCGAAGTGGACTAGTTAATCTCAATATAAGACGCAACAGCTTTATGAAGACTATAGTGAAAGAAGAAGGGAATGGGATGAATGGCGTGGAAGATCAAGGTTGACACTTATCAAACAAATTCATTTGAATGCTCCATTCAAGATTCATGAAGTAATTAAGCATCTGTATTGTAAGATAAAGGATTGAGAAGCTGCTGCGTAACAACTTTCTGGCTGGTGAAAGTTCATAGTGATGTGCTATCATGCGATAACATGTACTGAGTCTATCTGAGAATGATAAAAAACATTTATCGCCCAATTTACGGTCTACACAAAATTATGATACTTAAACATCACCATATACTACAATTAGGGTGGTAAGTGGGTAGAACCGAGACCGGTTTGGCCCGCCTAGAAGTCAACAAGGAGTCCGACCCTGGGAGAATGATTGGAAAGAAGAACAATAAACAGGGGATATTCTCCGGTTATAAAAGAGTGCGAAGAATAGAAATACGCGAGTAAAAGGGAGTATGGTCATCATCATTTTCTTTATATTAATTTTGGTTGTGATAACCACGTCTCTCTTTTTATCGCAGTTTCCTTCAAGTTAGCGTGCAGTGTCATGTCCATCTCCTGGTCCATGTTTTTTTGAAGGACAAAGATCTCGGTTTCTTTTCTGCAACTTTAAATTGGAATATATTTGTATCTGATTATTATGCTTAAATACAGGTATAATCAGTTGTCCCATCTTTGTACTATTGTTAAAAAAAGCAATTTTTTCACTTCTTCACAATCGCTACTTCTAAAACTTTTTATTATTTATTCTTTCTATCAAGCTTCTTTTCGTCCACTTTTTCCAAACCCACCTGGAAATATGGTGAATATACAACGCGCCGATATTTCTTTAAGAAAAGCGTTCTTTGGTGCCATAAGTAGGTGTGCTCCCTGCACATGAGGTGACGTTCGCATTATCCTCTCGTGAGAAGGAATTGGAGATCACCTTTTTCTTTATTATTTTTCTTCTGTGTACCGTGAAAAGGAGAAACATATGAAAAGGGTAAAATGCAAAATCACAGGAGTGGAGTTAATAAACATTCGGAATGAATGTGAGTGAATTTGAGGTGAAAACGGACGTTAAAGAGGATAGGGCAAGTATGAGTTGAACGTTGTCGAGAAGGGAAGGGTATATCCACGGACTCCAAGTGAAGGCGAATTGACTACACTCAAATGGATTTCAGTGAATTGGTGTTGGGTATGGAGCGAGTGGTGAAGGGATTACATTGTTGAGGTTAGATTTCTCAGCGAAAGAATGCATAAGAGGGTACATTATTGCAAATCAAGGTCAAGGGAGGAGATGGTGCGGTGCTATGAAGACATTTGCTGTTGGAATTACGAAGTCGAATGTACCTTCAGACGTCTATGTCGCAATATAGGAAAGGGCGTGTCTTGGAAGAAATTCAGCAGCGTTTTGCTGAAAACAAACTAACCACGGCGTGTTTTACTCATCCCAAAGAAGTTCAGACATTTCTATGGTATTTAGCAACAATATCTCTGACTAACCAACTGAAGATCGTTCTGAGGTGTCAGGAAAAAAATAAGTTGGTCTTTGCCCATACTGTTCTTCAGCTCACTCGAGAACTTGTCATATTGGACTATTTGGATCCCGTCCAAGACATACTCATCGTATTTCCTTGTTTTTGTTCTTCCACAAAGATTAATAAAATAATGAAAAAAGAGAATAGGCTACATTTTCGAATCCATTTCCAAAGTGGCATCCATATTTCCTCTTTTAAATTTCCAAATTTTTCTAAAACAACCTTATTAAGTTTTTGTTTCACTCTTTGCGGCATTTTCTACTAGTGTTCTTTTTTAACCTATAGTCTTACTATTTTTGCAATTGATGGAGATTTTGTTGATTCTTTTGGCTGAAATATAGTCTGAGTTTAAAATCTGATGTGAGATAGAGAGTCCTACCAATATCCAGGAAGCCCTTATATGGAAACAAGACACCGTGGTTGGGGAGCTATTATTCTACTGTTTTTTGTTTTTATTCAAAAACCTTAAATGCCATTCTTGTTGTTTTTTTGACGTTACTACTCATTTATGGCATTGTTTCCTTTTAGACTTTTGCAATAACTTGTTATTGCAGTTTTCTGCCATGTTGGTGTATTTACGACCGGTAGCAGAGTGCCAATAAAATTTTGTGGAGACATCGTTTTGTTTTCATTGCTGGTATAAATTTTGTTAAATGGATTTTTTGCTGCGACAAAGACGTCGTATATTAACTTCAGTGGCAATCCATTATGATTCCCGAGTATCCCTGATAACGCATGGATGGATATAGGCGCACAAAACACAGCCTTCCCCTTATGTATTATTCAATTCTTTTTCTCAAACCCTTGAAGTCTTCCCACGGTTATTTCATGATCCTCCGGGCACTAACTTAGTTAAAGTAAGACATATCAAATATTCGCGCGCGTCACCAATAATTCTTTTACGATCGTTTTTATTTAATTTCAGAATCGTTCCTATTTTATCAAATGTCCATGTCTCCTCGAAGAGGATTATCATTTAAAATTTATTATTTTTAAGTAAATTATAACTCGCTGAATACAAATCTTCAATCTCATTCTCGGACATTCATTATTGACGAAATACAGAAGTGAATGCATACCTACATTAAGTCTGGTAAAATAGATAAGAATTCGTCTCATAGCTGATGAAAACCCGCAAATCTTTATTTGTAGAAAGTAAATTTTTGGAAACAAATGATGTCACACAGTATAAATGAATCATGGTCATAGATAGTCTGTATCTGTAATGAGCTTGATAAAGAGAATTATCTTACTGAGCATTAAAATACGCATTATAATTCTTGCATTAAACGGAATAAGAGAGCGATTCTGATAGCATGCTCGTTTATGAATGGAATTCAGCATTCATTTTAACTTCATGATCTCCCGTATTTGGCTTTTTATCTGCTGCATAAATACGATTAAATTGAAAAATTGAAAAGAAAACGTTGAAATTCTGAAGCTGCTGTTGATATTTTTATGAATTCTTTCACAAATACATTAAAGACTAAATATAACTGTTTCAGGCTGGATATTTTGGAAGTTCTCGATATTCATTATGAACCTTAAAGACTGTTTCTAATGACAGTCAATGGCCGATAAGAATTCGATTTCCAGCTTTATCAACCGTTTAAAATTCAAATAATGCATGATTTCTTCGAAACTGTGCCTTGTCAAATTACTTTCAGTAGTTTTTCAATTATTGAGCATAATTACTAAATATGGCATAGGTAAACGTAAGTAATATGTTTCCCGGTGAACGTTGTTTATGAGTGTTTTGTACTCAATAAATTCGATATTAGCTAAGCAAACTCTACACGCCTTTCCCAAAATCTTAGCCCTTCAGCCGTTGCAAGAGTTAGTTCGTAAAGTTTTCCCAATTCCCGGGGATGTTTCACCTCTTAGGGGGCCATTTAATTAATGCGTAATACGTTTTGGAGGGGGAAGATTGAAGAGGAAGTTGAGATTGCCTTACATAGGTGGGTGAGGAGGTCCGATGCATTCTTGCGTAAAATGTTAGTCACTTGTGAGATAGAATTTTTATCAATTTTGACATTATTGTCGAACGAAAAATGTCACTCTTTAAGTTTCCCACCGCGGCAGTACGCCTGAATTTATGCCAAACTGCAAGAAAAGGTATGATCAATTCTTTGCTTTCATTAGATTGGCCAAATCGCATTTTTAAAGATCATGTGTTTTGCGAATGCGCACTCTGTATATCGCGATATGTCGGAAACCTATTTCAATTTCCTGCTAAATATTTATATTTCCACAAGTTACTCTTAGGTTCAATGTTTACGTAAAATTAAAAAATCGGAGGGGTTAAGGTCAGATTATGAGAACTTGGTCATGGAATCACCCATATATTTTTAAATAAGTGCATGTTCAAAAATGTATGAATACTCACGTAGGATAGGGTGGGCAGGGGGGAAATCATGAAATCTTTCGTTGTCAGACATGGTGGAAGGGGTTTAAAAAGTGGCCTAAATCGTCTTACGCAATACTTGAATATCCCCGTTATTCCATTAAAATCACTTTTTTCAAAGGTCATTCATTGCATGGTATGCCCTCAAATCTAAAATGCAGTGGGGAGAACTGCGCGCGGAATAAAATCCAATCCAATCGAATGCAGACTTTCAAAGCTGTATACATTGAATTGTAAAACTCATTTGTTCGTTAATTGTCCCCTCGCCAAGCCAAACCCTCACCAAATTGTCTTTCTTTGAACAAAGTGGCAATGAAGGGGAGATGATTTTGTGCGAATGTGTCAAACGCATTATTGGGGGATAAAATAATTAAATTCACAATGTTACAGTGAGCGCGTAGACAATAATATGTTGTGAGGCAAATGGAATAATCCTAGTGCCGGGGGTGAAAGATATAAGTCATCACATTCAGAAAGGAACTTCAATAAATGATTATCTCCTCTTAGCTACTCTGTTTACTTATTTTAGCTTACGCAGTGTCACGCATTACTCTCACGTTAAAAATATTTAATCAGCCCATGCTTTTGTTTAAAATTTCCGTTATTAACAGAAAGTCGTTGTCCGTTATGCTATTGGCGAATATTTTTCGAGAGATATGTCCTCGGAGATATCCCTTGGAGAGTTTTTTATTCTGTACCTAAGTTAGGCCATCCACTTCACTATTTTTTTCCATGCACTTAGATCATTATTATTTTATTGAAAACGCTTGTTTTAGTTTGATGAATAGATTACCTTTCAGCATACGTACTGATGACTGCTGTCGATTTTTTTATTATGGATCCTCGATATTTGGCTTTGATCTCATACGAACCAATAGGTCTATTCCAAAACGAGTTACATAAATAGTTTTTTGGTTAATTCTACGTTAGGCTATATATGGCACTTTTTTACTAGTACAATAATAATTATTTGTGTGATTATCGTAAAAAAAAGTCCAGGTTTATGGCTTCTTCTTTAGAACCTTCTTTCTTAAGTAATTTATAGTTGGATAAGTATTTTTTATGTTGTAAGTGCTCCTGAGGAACGTTAGTGACTTTAACTTAAAGATAAAATGCAGTAGTTTAAGTAGATGCACACTATTTTCGTCTACTCTACGTCTTAGTGTACATTATAGACAATGGTGTTACCACAGTTGTCTAACCAGTTGTCTAACTAGTTTTACCAAAGCTGACGTTTTAAAGTATATTTCTCATTTTCCTTGAATTCTTAATGCCTAATTTTATACTTAGGCAGCAAATTCACTATCTTTTATTAGCGCTCACTTCCCTTTCCTTACACACTCAAGATATTAATGGTCATTAAAGGAACTGGAATTGAGCTGCCTACGAAATGGCTGCTCTCCGGGTTCTTAGTGTTTCCGTGTACTGTGCATTTCATTAATTGCTTTAGTGGAGACGTTTCATGTCTTCCTGCTAAGCAGGCTATTTACGGCCCTTACTTTTCAGAGGATCAAAAGGTAATTAGTTATCATCCTCATGTATCATTACAAATGCTAAGAACGGAAACATACAAAGAAGATCTCGCTGGAACTATTATTTCTAATTTCTATTTATTAAGTTGAACTATTTTAAGATGTTTATTGACAATAAACAAGCTCTTTAGGTCAAGAGACTACAGACTATATTTCGGAGTTTTTAAGCATTGGCACATACATACCTATTTCCAGGTTACTACGTACTATCTGTAGTGTTTCCTTCACAGAATAGTACGCAAAGTTAACTTCCGATTGTCATAGCCATTCAGTTTTGAAAAGAAAATACGTATAGTGAGTTATTGTTGTCTGCCCGTCTGAATCATCACTCGTATATTCGCTTGTCAAATGAGTTTTGCCCCGTTTGTTTTTATTAATGGCGTTATTGCTTTATTATAGGAAGAATAAAATGGAAGTCTTTCCTTCAAAATGTAAGTATGACTCATATTGCAGTATTTAACGGTCGATTCTTAGTAGTTACGCAAATAAATCGGTGTAATTTGAATCAGAACCAACGATAGCGACTATTTTAACAAAAAAATACCAACTTAACCATCCTAAATGTATATAAATTATACAGTTTATTTTCCTATTTCTACAAGTTAAGGGCTTGAAGAAAACTTCCATTTCTAATGGAAGCCTTTTGAGATACAATGGACCGTGAAATAAAGATAAGCGAAAGAAAACTATTTCCTTTTCAGTAAAAATAAAGGACAAGGAAGAAAGCCGTGACACTTTTCCCGCATTCTCTTTATAATTTCGGAAAATAATTTCCTCGTTTGGATCCCGAACATAAGTCACGCGATGTCTCCTTGTTAGTACACTACTTGGTACTGTGATTGCATGCTGCAGCCAAAAATTATGCTAAAAAGGGCAAGATTAGGATGCCCGTTAATGTTCATTACGAGAGAGAAAACATGAAAGCCGTTGTACGTGACTATAATAACCAATGTGACGTGCTAAATGGTGGTGCTATGTAACATCCATTGAACGGTAATAGTGAGGTTGGGGTAAACACTATCAAATTAGTCACTGAACCCGGCCTTTAAATGCTGCAGGCGTGAATGGCCATTCATGAAATCGCTATCATGGATACTAGGTCGCTATATTAAAAGGATATTCACGCCTGGTTGCCAAGGAAATTTCTATTGTTGAAGTAGGAGAAAAATTGACGGATTTAGAGCTTTAAGATCATTACTTAGGCAAAAACTAAGCGTATTAGAAAATTGAATGAAATAATTAAATAGGTACTGCATTATTTTATTCGTTCTATGATACGAATTTATATCCAATATCTTGAGTGCAAGTAATTTAAAAAAGCAACTAAAGACATACCTCGACCTAATTCAATTATTTTCTTGTGGGAGTAAATGTTAACAATATTGGGGTAAAAACAACCCCAAAAATTACCATTTTTATAATTCAGAAACCTTCATGGGCACGCCCACAACAACTCGGCAAAGTTTTTCGCAATCGGATGAATGGTATTGGAGTACATAAAAAACGAACAGACATTCTTTTTTATATGTATGTATAAGACAATATGTGTGTGTATGTATGTGTGTATATTTGTATATAATTGAATATGAGTATGCATGTGTTAATGTATATATATTTAAATAGGAAAAAATGTATACATCCGGTAAAAATGTGGTTGCCATATTTTTATGTTGTCGTGGAACCCGCTGACAAGTCCTTAGGACTTAGCGGGTCCGAAACTGATATGCGGTTAGAATTAATATGTATTAAATTTATTAATAAAAAAAGTCTTTGTAGCAACTTTGGACGGCATGTTCAAGGACAATTAGAAAAGAACATGTACGCAAAAACCTCGTAGTAGCCATAGTAGTTTATGCAACTCAAGTCAAATGTGGTTCAGTGTTTTAGTTCTGGGATGTTATACTTATAATAAGCTCCAAATATTGTGCTAAACATTTATGGACACACTTTATAATGAAAACACTTTAATTGCTTTAATTCCCGTATTACTGACTAATCAACCATTATTTTAAGTGATAACTGTAGTTTACAGGGAACAAGACTGAAATAATTGACGAGGCTTTACGGACCTCTTATGTACTATGACCTTCAAATGTCACTAAGCACAAAGACACAAGGCAGCAAGCAACTAAATCATGTGACCAAGGCGAATACATCAACTTTCCTTTCAAAAATTATAGAACTTTTCAATCACATATGTTACAAAGTTTCAGTTTGTATGGAATTCCTCCCAAAATTATGTATTGCTTCCGCGACTAAAGGTACAATCTATTCACTCCCAACGTTGATTTCGCTATTGTAAGGAATTGGCGGGATATTAGATAGGAGGCGAAACTGTTTCCCGGGAGTGTTTTGAAGGAGATGACGGGAGGGGGGAGCCCATACGTTGCCGTTTCCCCTTTGTGCGAGCGCTGGGACGGAAGCTTTGAGAAGTCCACCCAGTGTAATCCAAAAGTTTCGGCGAATATATATGTATCTCCCCTATTCCGAAACAGAGCACGGCTGTGCCCGCGTACCGGCAGTATTTCATCCGAGACGACTCAGATCTTCACCAGTACACGTTCCAACTCACTACGGCGAAATACGTCCCTCCTCCCCCCCTCCGCTATCCATTCTACCCCCTGCCACCCACATCCACCCTCTATATTCCCGCTGCTCACTATTTCGTATTCCTATTATCCCTAACCAAGGTAGTGAATGGATAATCAGGATGTGCAGCCTTAGGCCGGAGAATGTGGCGGGTCTACATATTCTCTTATGGTGGCTGCACCACAAGAAGACTAAGAGACTTAGAAGATGCGATGTATATTCGGGCCACTTGTAGAAAAAATACCCTCGTTTGATATTAACAGCAGCATCTTACCTTTCCGCGCTTTTTCCCAATTGAAATCAATCGTATTTTTAAATGAGAGAATGGTGTAAACATGGGGAAAATGGTATTTTTCTAACATAATTGCCATTTTTGCGAATGACTATAGATAAGGTAGGAAAGGATTGGAATGCAAATAGAATTTAGGAACAGGCCTATCTTTTTTAATCTTCAGCCAAATGCGGTAAAATTCTATGTCAAATTGCATTAATACAACGGAAATTTTGCTGTAGTCAGCTCCTGTGGGTGGAAAATATGTTCATTGAAAATATCTGCGTATCATCAGATTCCATACCTTTATTCTGTTTCACATAATCTACGGTGTGTCATCAGTGAAAGCGCTATGTATTAAAAATACAAACGAAAAGGTAGAGCTTAGGGTTGGTGTGATCTTATACAGTCTCGGCGAAACCTCCTTAAACATCTAATATTAGAAATAATGAAAGGAGCATGGATTGAGTTGGAAGTGGGAATGATGGTTTGGTGATGAAGTCAGATTGGCAGGCTATCAAGAATTAGTTAGGCAGTCAGAAAAGGACTGCAGCCAAGAGGTAAATCATGAAATGTTAGGTTAAATAGTTATTTTGGAGGGTATAAAATAGATCAAGTGGAATAAAGACGTATTCAGGGTGGGAATGGAAGTTATTGATATCGAATTATGCAGAGAATTGCGTTATCGATGGAAATATTGACTAGGGAAGGTAGTTTGAGAGAATATATAAACGAAGGCATTTGAAAAGTTAAGTTAAGACCGTAAATTTTAGCTAATACATAGTTGTATGACTCAGAAACTTGGTCATTACGGAAGAATATGAGAGTAGACTGGAGAATTTAGAGATGTGGGCATGAAGAAGGATGGAAAGAATAATCTAGGGAGAGAGGAAAAATAGGGAATTTTCAGTATGGTAGGACCGGGAAGTAAGCTTGTGAGAAGAAAGAGTTAGGAGGCAATAGAGGCTGCTGAGGACCTATTGAGGTATGATGACGTACTGGAGTGGCTGATAGTGGAGAATTCATTTGATAAGGTCACCAGGGAAATAGGATTCGGTATATATTAAGTTAGGAATAGATAGATAGTACGGAGGAAAATAGGACTTTTGAACTGTTTGAGGGGAGGAAAACTTAATGAAGAGTATAAGAGTAATTGAATGATGGAAAAAATTATTAAAAGCAGTATAACTTCATGAAAGAAATGGTAGAGAAAATCTCTCAGAAACTTCTCAGATCTAGGATATTAACAGCAATACTATTTAAGGTTCTACAATTTATGTGGTGGAATGCTGTTGATAATTCTGCTCTTTTTCCCCCTCCCCCCGATGTTATCCCTTCTCCTCGACATTGTAAGGAGCGTAACCGAGGAGATAAAGGCTATCCCAATTGAAACCTTCCAGCATTGCTACCAATACCTGAAACTACGATTCCGCAGGTATATAATTGCCCAAAGGAACTAGTTTGAAGGGGATAACATTGATGTATAGCAATCGATAAAAATGTGAGCCTAATAATTCAGTTTCATTACTTTTCTGTCACACCTCGCATTTACACTATTCTTGCATGTAAGACAATCCTCATGGCTGGAATCAAATCCAAATCCCAAGGATTCGTGTTGATTGCTTTCGCCAATAAAGGTATTCCATTGTCCTCTTTCCCGGTGAAAGGATGGTTTCTGGTGACTCGCGTTATAAATTTGAACTTTGCACTATTGTTTATTTCTTTAAAAAATGCCTCCTTAAAAGTTGCCGATGCGTCGAGTCAGGTTGTGTTTGCTAGATGTAAAGTTCTTAATCTTTTTTTACTTTTTTTAGAACTTACTAGTATAATATTTATAGTTGCTATTCTCAGAGGCTTAGTAAATCTTACCGTTAAAGAGAGTATGGAGGAACAAGAGCTCCTCAGTCCCCAATTAAAAGATAGATGAATTTCCTCTTCTATCGCTTATACTCAGTCCCGAAACACTTGAACAAAGAATAAATGTAGAATTATTTTAGATACCAGTCCACTTTTTTCCTAGCAATTCCCATTTCTTTTTAGAGAACTCGGTTTCTACCGGAATCCGCTGCGTTTTGTATGTATGTCTCTACGCGCAAATCCTTGGGGATTGAAATATTCATTGAAGAATCTATCCTCCCATTCTATCGTCACCTATATAGCTCTTTAAAGTTCAAGTGAGAGCGGATCTCTAAGTTATTCGCTCGCTTCTACGCTTATTTTTTCATTGCCTTCTAATCCCTATGTTGCGATAAAAAATCTCGCCCAACGCTGAGTTTCCATTTAACCTCTGCCTTTCTCTTGATCCTAAAGATGGCAATGGCAGAGACGAGAGTTGGAGAACAATGGAGTAAAGCTTTCACAAAGACTTAGCAGAGGGGGTGCACATTTCACAGTAAGCCGTTACGGCGATGATAATGGTAGGCGTTGAACTCATTGCTGCGGCAATTAGAGAACTCCATTAAATAAGTTTATCCGTCTGATGAATGGTCAATTCACTCTCCACGGATGCCTAGGTAGAAAGCATAGTCAGACAAAGCAAAGCGGGAACTCTAATGATAGCTTCACGTTCCAAGGGCTTCGGTCATTTTAGGCACCAAAAAGATTGCGAAATGATAATAGTATTAGCTTCAGTTGTATCATGTAGAAATTGTATTTTTTGGAAAATTTCATGTGAGTGGTAATGTACCAATTTTTGCTAGGATATATTTTGAATAATCTATAATTTTAATGTAAATTTTGTAGATATGGATTAAAGTTTTTTTAGCAATTATGAACGCAATCAAATAACATGTTAATTTAATTATCAAGACTCCCAACATAAGGTATACATATATAAGGTGTATATTATTTTCTCTTTTTTTCTTTATTTTCTAATAACATTTTTTTTCTGTCGCGGAAGAATCTTAGTAATATAATTTAATGTATCTATCTCATGGGCCAGAGAGGCCTACGATAATAAAAATTAAATTAAATATTAATATTATATGCTCCTTGCTAGCTTAATCTAAGGGCGGCCTGTCCCATTTGCCCCGTTTTTTTGTCAGTCTCTCCACCCGTGAATCTTTCCCTTCCCATGTGTCGCCTTTGGACTAGCTTTAATTTCAGGGTGTCCCTCCCATCTGGAGTTGGAGAATGGTATTACTCCGTGGCTTAGAGCCCGCTTGCTTCGTCACTCATGATCAGTTTATTGTCATTCACCATTCACTTCCCTTACGTTCCCTTGCATTCCCCCATTCGCTTGCTGCCCCCGTTCCCTTGCTTCTCCCGTTCCCTTACTTCCCCCGTTCCCTATGTGAATCTGCGGACCGGGCCCTTTCTCGAAGACTGACCGGTATCCGTCGAGACCTCAAAAGTTGAGCTACGCAAAAAATAATGCCACGTCGGGGAGAAATAGACGCTGAGGAGAGGTACTTTATATTTGCAATTAGTAGAGCTGGACCATTATCAATGAGAGAAAATATTTTCACATTTTAATTTAAGAAAATTGAGTTTTGTCAATTAGGTATAATAGCAGAGGTTATTTTCATATTGTTCAAAAAAAGAAACTTGATCATCCTCTACATTATATATTTGCAATGGGTTGCATTTAGTGTTACTGAAATCTTCATGTGTCTACACCGACATACTACACTTCGAGCCACCGTTGCTTTTTAATTATGTGTATTGTGCTAGTGTCATGCTGTTTTTGTTGTAATCGCCACTAGTGTGTGGAAAGATGGAATATTTATATATATCAGTTCGGTAGTGTACCTCTTTTATTTTGTTGCTTCTTTAAGTTCTAGTGATATAGCAAGACTCCTAATAATATCCTCCGTGTCGTTTTAACTCGCCATATCTGCAACTTTCGAGTAATCTAAGCCTAGCCTGTAGCCTCTACTAATTAAGTTAAATGAATACATTAGTGCCTTCACCCTTATCAAGAAAATTGTTTGGGGCTTATTTACCTTATTATATTTTTATTTGATTGGTTATGTTACATTACGAAACGTCGCCTTCTCCGGCAATCTCCGGCAAGCTCCGGTGTTCACTGATGTCATAATGGCTGGAGAGTCAGCGGGGGTTGTGCACTTGGGTAACCACGTCCGCCACTGCGGGATAGGCGGTTACCCTGATGTCGGGTCATGCTCACGAAGCATGGATTAGGTCCCCATGAGCACCGCTTTCTACGTGACTGCTGATAGTGTATCCGCTCGTGCTAAAAACGTGCATTTACACGCGGGAATGCACTTGAAGTGGGTCACTAGTGAGCCCGTCACTCCAGTGGGAACTCCCACAGACATAACTATGAGCTTTACAGTAGCCCTGGTAAATTTAGTGTTGCCTGGTAATTTTAACCTAGTTCACATGACAGTAGTTATTATTTCGTCCATTTTTCCGCCTTCTTTGCATCCATTTTCATTTCGGCCGGATATGAGTACCACGAATATGCTAGGCAAAAGAACGATACAAGTCTTTATCGCTCCTAATGCTATAGAAAATAGTTTATTCTAACCATATCTTACTTACGACCGACTCTTTAAATTTATATTAATTATTACTAGCTGATCATTTTAGTCCTAAAGTACGTATCTATTTAGATTAAGTCATGTAAAAAATTATATTATTATTAATTTCTTTTGGGAACATATTTCAATTCATTATTTCTGGTACGCTTTGAAATATCTAACATGTCAGAACGACCGCATCGAAGTTTGCATTATAATGTACTTATCTTTTGTTCCTCTTCCGCATATCTTACTTCTAAATTTATTTCTGTCGTAAAGTAGTTAATTAATTATTCTGATATGTCAGATTAAATTTCAACAATTAACTCTAAAGAAATCTCAGTCGATAAAACAAGTATTTATTGCATCACATATATATTTCTATTTTTGTTTCTGGCAAAATATAAAAGTAACGGAAAATTGGCCCACCATACTCTATTCAATGTAACTAAATAAGGTTTGAGATATATTTTCGGGCCAAAATTATAAAAAGATTGTTTGCAGTGCAGTTTCAATGAAGGGCATTCGGAAATGCCCAGGAATCCATTCACAACTTTTCAATTCTTGATTGATCCATGTTTACCACCTTTATTTCAGAGTACATAAATTTTAAATAGGGTGGAGCTGTCGTGACTGGTTGTAATAGGGGAAATATAGATATAGCATATCATATTTAAAAATATTTACCAGTGAACCATTTATTTTCATAAGGATCATGACTGTTCATTTCCAGTAAGAGGAGAGCAAACATATGACAGAGAGAATCTCATTCAAAAACTAAAACCACGTTCATTCTTTCATATTCATATTTTGTGGTAATAATACTTTAACACAAGTCTTCCTCTTTAATTGCTAGTTTTTTTTCTTATTGAGGAATGAGTTAGTCTAGACTAGTGATTATAAATACATAACCATATATAGTACCAGGGTACCGAGCTTCTCTCGGTACACTGTATGTATTAGTTATTTCTAAATAAAATGGAAATTTATGTTATGTAATACATTTATTAAACTTTTTATGCATTTTATCTAATGCAAAAACAGCAGTAATAATGGCTATAAAAGGTTATTTCAAAAATAAAAAGTTATAGAATCTTCATTTTATTCATATATATTTTTTTTAATAAGTCCATATAAATTTATGAATGTACATCTACGGATGTGTAAAAGTATAATTTAGCTTAAAAAGTAAAACTATAAGAAAGTAACTAAAACATTATTAGAAATTAATATTGTAATTCCGTTTATTTTTTCATTTATAAATGCTTTTATTTTGCATGAAACGGATTGTTCACGGTTATGGGACCCATCGTGTCCTCATACCGCTAAATCCTTAAATTCCAAAATTTGTGCAGATCAGATTTCCAGTTTTCGTTCCAGTTCCAGATTTAATAAATAATTGCATAGCACATACATATATCCTATTATTGCTCGTTTAATGGTATAGGATAGTTTTTCCGCAAGTGCCACCATCAAAGTTGCTAACAGTATAGTCCTGTAAAGCTATCAAGCAATCAAATTATGATTCTTTTTAATTGAGTTTCACTGGTTCGGATTTTTATAAGCTTGGTTGTAATAAAATAATCTTTATGGAATAATAATTTGTTTTTGATTAGCTAGTTTTGTTTAAATGGTCTCGTAGTGTACAAAATATTTCATCCAAATATCGAAACATTTATTCTATACAGTCCTTCGGGAAGAAAACACCCGTCGAAGAAGAATATGGGTCTCTCTTTCAGAGTAGTCTCCTTTCACGTAAAGGATAGTGTCATGACTCAGTTGAACGGAAGGGAAGAACTTTTCAATTGCAAGTTCGGCTGAAAACTGTTATCATAATGACTGCAGCTTTCCGAATCGTCTCTTTTCTTCAGCTATCGCTGCTCCAAATATCTTAATGAGAAAAACTTCTTGAGGTAGAATTTCCTCCCGACTTCTAAGGACTTATCTTAGAGCCAAAAAGAAATAAGCGTTGGAAGGAGGTGGCCTTCGCAGCCAAGGCCGCCTTTTTAGATCTGTGGCAAAAAATGATTTAGGTCAGGATATGGTACGCTGACGCACGCCTGGACACAGCTAGGTAACAAGGTATTAAAATTATGATATTTCTAATACTATAGTTTAATGCTGCCAAACGTTTGTTTGACGCTCTAAGCCGACTAAATTGCACGGCTGTAAATTCTATTACGGTTTTGTTTGGTTCAAATGTAATTTAATGAGACCTTTTTCGGTAGGAACGTACCTTGAAGGAATACCGTATTCTTTGGCATAAATTTAACTGTACAGTCCACAGTATTCTTCCTATCAGAAAAGTAAACGACGAGCGTTTGCTTTATTCATCTTTATATATACCAAACAAGTTCCGGTTACTAAATTCTTATTGCTTTTTTCAAAGTGAAAAATTCATGGCACCTTAAATTGATATTATTACCTCAACATTGGAACTTGAAAGAGTAATTCAGGAAACAACAACAGCCACCAAATCCGTACGTCTTAATTCATATTTATTTAGCTAAAAGTCATCGCTAACGTAGTCACCTCATGCCATTTTCCAGGATTTTCTGTTTGGAGTTTAAGTAGAGTGTAGCAACAGTATAAAGACACACTTCTTATATTACCTCTAATTTATAAAAAATTGACCTTAATTGTTAATTTCAACTTGTGAGCGATTCATACCCTTGAAAGTGGCTGAAAGTTATGTTCCAGTAAATTTTCATTTTCTAAAACACCCTTCCACCACATCTTGCCAGATGCGTGCGACTTCACTTGCTAGTGGCATTTGAAGTCATGCTGGATTTTAGTAAATAATCGGAAAAATATTTTGGAAATGCTTTTCAACGAATTCAGCTACAAGAATGAAAGATCATGTCTACTTCTTGATAAATATTTTCCTGGAGGAATTTTCACACTGATAAAATTAGCTCATACTCCAATTATTAAATAAACATTTAATTTCTCAGGTGGATTTTTCCCGTGCTCAGTGCTTTTCCTACATAATTTTACGACTATTTCCAACTAAAATGTGATCTTATGTTTGACTCGCATCTCCTTACTACCGTATCATTTTCATTTATCAGGCTCATGTCACCTTCCCCTATTACTTACTACTTTTATTTCTCTTGCTTTGATTTCTACTTCTCTCACAGAGCCTCCTTATTCTCTCTCCCTTCTCCCTTCCTTCATCCACTCTTTCTCGTCTTACTCTTGTTCTCAGCACCCACGTATTAAAAACGACCCGCGGGTCCATTCCTTCATATATATCTTCTTGAGCCTTTGTTCTTTCGACTCTCAAGGAAACTCTACACTTCTTGTCTTCGTGAACCCACGTCTCTTCGCCCAATCCTCTTTCTCAACACACGCTTCATCCCCCTTCCTCGCTCACATCTGCCTTCTTATTCCTCTCCTCATTCTCTCATGTTCTTGCTCTGCGTTCCCTTCGCATATGTCCCTGACAAAGGAACCTTAAAGTGGCTTCGTATTTCCCAGCCGCCTCAGATTTATCGGTCACCGTTTATTGGTGTGTAAGAAGTTCTATCTGAAACCGTGAAGGTGGTGATGGCAAGAATGGAGTGATCTTCGACGGGCTACATCGGCGTCATCCTCGGCCACTATTCATCCTCTTATCACACCCACAGAGAGTAATGCAGCCTTGAACTATTTCCCTCGCTTTGAACTTGATACACAAACAGCATTAATAGATGTTGTTGTGTTGCGTAAACTCTCAGTCTTCTTTCTCAGTGGATTTAAAATCTTCGTTACGAATTCAAGCGTTTGCTACGTTCCCCGGGGTATTGCCAAAAAATTAAATTTTGCTATTTTTATAAAAAAAACTTAACCTCTCCATTCCTCTTCTGTACTTACTGAATCTTGCTTCGGATCCTTCTGCTGCTTACCCGCAACCATTCGCGTTTTTTGTTTGCGATATCCCAATGGGGAGGATTCAGAATGGTGGTTTGATCGAGAATGAATTGTTTTCAGTTGTTGCGGTATAAGCGCACTTGATAAACTCAATATTTTACAGCTTTACTCGGTGGAACCACGGCATAATGAACAGATAAAATAACTTTGTAAGCTCCACTGATATTTTTATTGATACAACCAGATTTCGCCAGTTGCAAAATCTTCAGGTATACTGTATACTTCAGCTACACCGTATTTGTGGAGCTAACAAAGTTATTTTACCAGTTCATTTTGTTTTCAGTTGTCTAGATGGAACCCCGAGTCATAGTCTAACATAACTTTATTATTCGTTTTACCTCCGGTTATTATGAATACATAAATAGCGATTCATGTGATTTGTTTATTAGCTAAGAAAATATCTTATTCACCATTGAAAATTTAATGAAACGCACTGTCCTCGTCACTCTTTTATTAGTCATTGTGGCGCCTCCAGTGAACGCACCTGCCTAATATTTGTACCTGCATTAATAATGGTCTTCGTTAAGTCCACGGACCGAATGCAATACTTTATAAATCTGGAGATACTTGTTTAAGTTTGATATTTGGTACCGGTAAAGTATAATACATTCCAGGAAGAGGAACCAGGTTTAATTCCCAATAGCCTTTACTCTAGATAAAGTCGTGAGCTCATTTTTCCTCACGGACGAGGGATTGCGCTTGTGTTTGCTGTGAATTTTCCCTTCCACTTTCCCTGCTTTACTGCACATGCGTAATCTTTAATCTACGAGCAAGTAATTATATTCCTAAGAGGGTATTAAGGTAACAAAAGTCTCCCTGATGACCTGGGAAAATTTTTTTCCCCATTGAAAGTATTTTATGAGCAATTCTCCCTCAAAAGAAGACACATGCACCGAAAACTTAATGTTTGACTTTTTAATAGTCGCGTTATATTTTGAACCCGGCATTGGGTAATATATAGGCGCATTTTAGAGCAGCAGGGTCATAAAAATCCCGTATAGCAAACTAGTTATCAGAGTAAAATGAAAAGGACACTCCATCTCCTATGTTTCTCTATGCATGACTTAAATGATCATTATTATGGAAATGTTTGTATTCATCAAGGAAGAGGTTGTGGAAAAGGCTGGATAAAAAAGTTGAGGAGCTAAAAGTCTGGAAATAAGAAGGGCCCAACAATATGGGCGCATTAATGTGACATAACACCACCTGAAAATAATAGCGGAAGGAAAAGGGATTTCCGAAAATGGCCAAAGAAGAAATCTTGAAACATTTTATGCTCTGAATGGTGAAGAAATAAAACGATTAGTTGAAAAGGATATATAGAAAAGATCTGCCGCAAGCCAGATTTTGGGAATGGACTCAGGTGATGGTGATATCAACATTCTTGGAAAGATTCACTTTAAGGTGTTTTACTTCATTTCGGCAGCATAGACTCTTAAAATATTTTTCTTTTGTTATCTCTTTCTCTAGCGTTTTCAAATTATTCATGAGACAAGAATGGCTTGCCGCTTTCGTATAGTCAGGATAATCCGTGAAGAGAGATGCGTTGCTCTATATCAGAAGTGGGATTTTTTCAATTTAAATCTATACATTAACCTATAATAAATATATAACGGGTCTCAAATGTGTATTTAGCTTTTCATAACTATCATTAAAAGTTTGGATATTGTTCAATGAGATTAGCTGGTACGTGAGAATACCAGACTTGCAGAAAAACTTTACTTTGAAGCCCATACAAATGCCACTTATCTAACGAAAATTAATTAGTGGGTATTCCATCTGCAATTTTATACCGTAAGTCATGCGGATGTTATTTGACACGTATTAATAGACAATGTATTTTGCTGGAATCATACCAGTATTTCCGTGGCTCAAAATCAGCCGCAAAACTCTTTTTTGGCAATTCATGTGTTTATTCAAGGGTGTACACGCCTCTATGATTGTCATTTATCCTATTTCTTATATTCCTACGTACAGTTTGTCTGATTTGGAAGCATTTTTCGTTTATTTTAGCATCAAAAGCTGACTAATGGTTTTGGATACCCTCAGAAGTAGAACTCCTTATCAACAACGCATTTAATTTTACTCATTCCTTCCTATATTGCCTTGTTTTATCATTACGTCCATCCAACTTAATTGTTATCTCGTATTTTGAGTACCTCTTTCCCCATTGCTTGTATTTCTCGGTGGCAAAGAGATGGGATATCGTTTTGGGTAATGGAAGTAAATGGTTCTCCCCGTAAAAGTCCATAATTTCAACTTCTCGGCAAAACTGTCATTGCCCAAAAGAAACCCTCATCCTTTTCCAGTCTCTTGCATCTCTTTTAAAATATCCCCTTAGCATACTCTGGCTGCTTCTTGTTGAGTGAACACAGTGATTCCAAGTACGATGTCGGATGGAGCAGCCTTTAACTTGAGCACGTACAATTCTGTGAGAAAGGGTCGAACGCAAGTTGTCATCTTGTTCTAGAAACTTCAAGGAAAACATTTTCTTTAAAAGCCTTCGAAAACAAACCATCTACCTTTCTAACCTTCGGTCGAAGCCCCAACGCCTTCGATTCTGTCCTTTCCATCTTAATAAATCTATTAATTAACACTTACAAACTATTACATAAACAATTCATACCTCATCGATCATTCGATTGGATACAAAAAATCGGAACTTTTAATTAACTTGTTGAATACCCATTACCTTCAATAAAATACAAGACAAATGGAATAATAACCATGGCAACATATTCATAAATCACAGCTGATCTCATTTCACTTAGCCTTTTCAATGCATTCATAAATCTTCTACCAAAGCTGATCTCACTTCACTTTGCCTTTTCAATACATAAACACAGTTCCCAAATCTTCACCATATCACTTATCATTTCCCTTTTCTTTCACTTTTATCATTCATTATGATCGTTACCATGCACAAAAAATACGTACAAGTATCAATTGCATAATAATAACAACAAACCAATTGTAAAAAAGTACATTTTTAAATTCTATACACACCTTTTATAAATAGTCTTCTAATGTGGTCGTGCCACGCCTCTAGCTTTCCCCGGGTGTAATTATCGCCTCGACCAACTAACTCACCTCTCAGTCTAATCCTATAATTGGCGATCTCCGCTACGCTCATGCGTTACAAAGTCTTCTCCCTGTTTAAACCTCTTTATGTGCATAGCACAATGCTGCAAATCTGCGCGCGTTTCCTTAAGGATGCTGGTGACTTTCTCTTCTCCGTCACTCAAAGTTATCGTTCTGCATTCGTACTCAATTTTCGCTGCTAGTTGAGCCAATGTATCCGTTCCGATTATGAACGGTTTAATGAATTCTGGCACTATTGTACATGCCATATTTGTTTTGAACTTATCCATCTCGACGCTTGGGTAGATCTGTTTTTTAATACGTCCACTCCTCCTTCCAATAGCTCCCGTTATCTGAATCCCTTTCACTGGCAACTCCAAAGCGTTTCTTAATGTATTCATATTTTTCTGGTAAAATTCCTCGACAATACATGTTTGCTCCGACCCCGTGTCTATCAATGCATCCACCGCGATTCCTTCCATCTTAACTTCAATTTCCGCGCATTTTATTATTTCCTGATTTCTTTTTCCTCTCTCCATCAATAAATCTCGGAGTGATTCAAAAACATTGAAAATCGCTCCTTCCTCGGTGTAGATTTCGATCTTCTCCTCCTGTGGTATCGCCGTTCTTGTTCTCTTTCTGCTGTGTTTCGTCCGCTACTCCTTTGTCCCAAAATTCGTTTTCTTCTACGGCCTTCGGCACGATGGGACCTTCATCACGCCTTGCTGCTATTAGTTTTCCGACTTGTTTCCCTCGCCGTCGCGGTGTTCCACTACTATGGAATTAACGGGTCGCTCGCGTTCTGGCCGTAATCAGCTGATTGTTGTGATGGGTTTGTTCCTCGCTCATAGCTGTGAGAGTCGTAGTGTCGCCCATCTCTTCGCTCGTTTCTTGGTGCTTGCCAATCTCGTCGTTGCGGCCTTGTTGACTCCCATCTGTTTGGTTTGTTCCACGGGGTTCTATCTAATTCTGGTGTCCTTCTTGTTAATGGATGTTCTTCAGTAACCCCTGATCTTCAGGTTTGTTGGTTTTCCCAATTTCTAGCTCCGGTTCTTTCGGGATGTCTTTCTTCCTGTGGAATCCTGTTGTATTGGTTAAGAAATGCCAGAAATTGTGGAAGCGTACTCACGCTGTGTGAGATCATTACCACGCTTATTTCTACGCCGTAATGCTGCCTTAGGAGGTAAACTATGTCCTTATCGTCGATTGGTGGGGTTAACTCCTTTGCTGCGCTAACTCTAGCGTTCGCATAATCCACAAGGGGTTTGGTTCCCTTTTTCCTGCTATCTCCCGGTGTCGAGGGCTCTTCTTACTTCCATCTGCCGCTCTTCTCCCCAATATTGTTCTTGAAAGGTCATCTGGAACGTATGTAGATTAACGTCTTTGTACAATAGAACGATAGAACGTCTTTGTAGATGTGCTGGGTCGCGGCAAATCACTCTCCTACCTTCCCGATCATCCCTTGTCTGATGATGGGTAACGTTTTGTCTTCTGATAGACAATACATATTATGGTACTCCCTCAGCTCCTGTAAGTACGTCATGGGCTTCGAATCCCGCCCTCCACTGAATGTGGGTATTTTTAATTGCACGATGGATGTTAGTATCCCCGTCAATCCTCTGTTCTCTTTGTTTAATCTTTGTGTCACTTCTTTCAGCGTCTTTTCCTGGATACGCTGTTCCATTTTTGATCCATCATCGCTGAATTTGGACGATAGCTGCCTCACCATCTTTCGTTCTCATCTATCCTGTCGTGTATTCGGTGCATCATTCCTCTATACACGTTGTCGCTCTCCTTCATTTCTTTTCTTACTGTCTCGATCTCCTCGCGAACTTGTTTCTGCCCCTTTTCCGCGTCTACCTTATGGGCTTCGAGGTTCTCTATCCACTCTCTCCTAATGCTATCGGCACTTAACATTATACATGCTATCATCTCTTTACTTCGCTCATTCAACTCCTTCCTTATCTCTTTTAACAATTCCTGTTGTTCACCATCTATTCTCCTTTGTTCTTCATCCCTCTTCTTTTTTTTCTCTCTCTCTCCTCCTTTCTTCCTCACGTTCCGTATCCCTCTTCTTTTCTTCTTCATCCCTCTTATTTTGTTCTTCTCTCATACCTCTTAAAACAGCTTCTATCCCATTCCCTTCCGTTGCATCCTTTTGAACCTCAAATTCATAGTTTTGTACATCTATCCCTTCTCCCTCCAATATCGCCTTTAGCCTTTCCTGCAATTCAAATTTTGCCCCTTACGTCATTACCCCGCGATCTATTAACTGTTCTTGTAGCTCTATTTTCTTAAGTTCTAGCAATTTCTTCCCCATCTTTGCCCTTTTGCAATTCCCCGATTTTCTTACGTATTCTAATATCAGGTATTCCCGTGGTCTCCCTTTTATCGATTAGTCGTGCCCTTCACGTTGCGTGCCAAAAATGTAACGTTAGCCGGTATGCTTTCGTTTCTTTGAATTTAAATTTCGCGTAATAAACCCGTAATTGTATCACGCACACTAAACATTTATAAAATACCTTCTTTTACTCTAATCACTAACTCACCTTAGGTTATTTTACCGCTCCTGGTGAGGGATTTACAGGTCATGATTACTATTACCAATTTATATTCTATTTTTTAGTGTTAAATAAATCAGTTTAATTAATTTACATTAACTATTGGGCCCAATTTACAACAGAGACTTGTTATTTAATTTTATCATAGACAACAATAGAATTACTCCAATTTTATCTTTTGTAGCCCTTCAATTTTAAATAGAGTTCATTTAGATAGAGTTCTTAGAGCTTTCATATTTTTATATTAATTTACATCACCCAGTGTCTCTTCTTCTCGCCTGCCACTGCGATCTTTCTCTCCTGTGAGCTTTAGCTGGGCTAGCTTCACTCTCTCCACTCGCGCCCCAATCCGCTCCTATATATCCTTCCACAACTTAATTTCTTGTCTCCTTTCTTATCTTCTGGTTGTTCCAGCGTGAGAACCTTTCTTTTACCCTTCCCGACCTTCTTCGGCGTCAACTATTCGGGTTTTTCCCACGGAATGTAAATTCAATGAAATGAAATCATACCGGCTAACGTTACTTTTTACAGCTTACTGCATCAAATAATGTTACTCTTAGCTTAACTCGAGTATTTTTGTTTTATCGGTACGGTAGTTGATGTTTATTCTGGTGACCATCAATCCTGGAACCAACGTTTTACTCGAAATGTCCACGTACTGGAACGTATCAGGTATACATTTAATTTTATACCACCAATGTACAAAAATTTACTAAAAAATTCGTAGTTGAAAATTGAACCGGAAAATTCGGACCGGAAACCCAGGTTCGAAGTACAGTTGGGTAAAATGAAATTTACATTGTTAATATCTACAAACTTGCTTTGTATCTCGCGTTTATGTGCGTAACTGCGTGAAATGTTCATTCTTGCTGGAAGAAATTATTCTTTGTGTTTGGCAAGGGCCAAGGAGTAAAAGTGTTTTTACTCTTAATTTCACTCCAATTTCTTTGTTACACTTATTTACTTTCTTTCTATTTCATTTTTAGTCTTTTAGCGACCCCCCTTTTTAATTCATTCTTCATAATTACATTAGTATCAATAGTATTTCTTTCATTCAATCCTTCTAATAATTTTAATACTCCATTCCAATGAAACGTTTTGCCTGAGTACTAATTTTTTTAATGAGCTTGTTTTATTAAGTTCTCTAATCTCCTTCTTTATCTCTTTCCTTTCTTTTTATCTTCAAAATAACCGTCTACGGTATTGCGTTGTATTATTTTACACACATTTACAAGCTACCCGAGCATTGTTGACACACTATAGTCGTTTTCAGGTGCATGGACAAAAATTGGTGGTTTTCCACATGGCGCTAGTGCATTTAAACGGTTGATGTCGCAAATGAAAATGAGAAAGTAAAAAGTTATTTCATCTATCGTATTTATTAAATTTCACTTTACGCAGCCTCATTTAGTTGACATGATAAATACCGTGTTTCATTTGAGGAAATCTGCCCATTCATTCGTTGTTATTCCATAAGACAGTTTAAATCTTACTTTTCCAAGACTTTAGTCCCTAAGGCATGAATGACGGTCACAAACCGCGAAGGAATTTTTAATAATCTCCACTTACACGCCTAATACCCGCTCCACTTTCGAGCACCTTGTCATCTTTTCCTTATCTTCTCCAACCACTGCATACTCCTTGAAATGTGAGGGGGTCTTATTGCTTTCTGTTGTTCTATGGTTGCCAGTTATCTTCCCAACGTCCTCTCTCAAAACGAGCCCTACAATCCTGGCTACTGTAGGGGATGTTAAAATGGATGCGCAGAACACTGTGTGGACCGAAGGGAAGATGTGTACAGTGCAGTATAACTTAGCCATCTATATCAGTATTAGTTGTGTATTTTTCTATTCTTCTTTCTATCCCTTGTATTCCCATGTTTACCCATCCCTCTAATTTCACCTGGCTTTCCCAATTATATGTTGCATCCCTTCCCCCAGCCGCTTCGATTGTCTCATCTCATACACCTTACATTAAGAAAACTGGCTATGAGGAACATAAAACCGGACGTAGGAATTGCCTGAAGTTGTAAGTGGTAAGGTGTGGGCAACAAAAATGTTTTTTATGTTTAAATATATCTTATTCAAGAGTATAGCATTATCTCACTATAAGATATGTTAGGTGACATTAAACTTATTACGGTATATTTACGTACTTTTTAAATAGTAAAATCAGGCCTATAGCCATCGTTGTTGGGATACATTGATTTTTTAACTAAAGCGTTTTTGAAGTTGTAAAACTTGGGTAGTATAACTCTGAAATATGACGGGAAAGGACATTAAAACATTAATTAATTCTTGACCAATTTCAAAAACACTATTACGTCCTTAATGCATTGCATCCAAATTTAAATATTTTTTACATCAAGTGGGACTGATGCAGAAATCACTGGTATTTTTTCAGTTTATAAATATCCTTGCATTTTTTTTTCTTTGTATCAGTTGTCGTGGACGTAAAACCAAAATGATTCTCGCAAATAATGAACAATAATTTATTAACGCTGTATCGAAATACTATGAATTTCGCTCTATAAGCCTATTACGAGAAAAATGCTCGTTTCGTTATATATTTTACTAATTTTATTAAAAAAGGGCTTTTCCTTTGCCCTCTCAGGGTGATATTTCTTAATTTGCAATCTAGTATTTGGTATAGTGAACTACAGTCAAACATTCATAGCATGTGACAAAAGAGGACATTTGCCAACTTGATATATTTTCCGTCCTTCAGATCATGGAAATGGCGTATTACAATCCGCACCCTGGTTGAAATATATCCCATTTTTCATTTCATTCTAGCGCAATGTCATATGCATTTACAATTCATTATCAATAACTGCAATCATAAAGTCATTCTGGAAGTTAGGTTCCCATAACGGCAGCAAAAAAGTGTCACTAGTTCAATTCCGTATGCCACCTATTCAGCCCATTATCAAAATCATTGAATTCGTACTCTTGTGCAATTTCTAAATGACTGTTTGCATAGCGTAAATATTCACTTATACTTTTTGCGTCTGAATAGAAGAAATCAGTGATATTACAATCAATTATTTTTTATTATTCCTAAATTCTGTGTGATTTTGAAAGTAAAAAAATTAATTTTTGGTGTTATATTATGGTGACTAAGAACGTTATAAATAATAGGATCTCAAATTACTTTTAAACGGATACTAAAATAGTGGAAAAAATGGAATGTTTCAAATGTGCACAGTGGTGAGTTTCGTGTAGTGAATAAATGAAAGCAGAGGAAATTTGATTTAAAAATACTTAATTAAGCAAGCAATCTCCTAAGTATTTGTTTTTCTCGTGGCAAGGGAATTAATTATTTAAGCCTCATATTTCTTCATAACAGTCTATTATATCGATAAAGGTTATTGCAAAGGACAGTGTAGTTTACCCAAGATATGGAATAGGTGTGGTGTTTGGATTAAAAATGAATTCCAGTTTTAATCAATTGACACCTCCCTTCTTCGCTCTTATATTAGCGAGGTTGTTGCTTGACACGCTTAGCTCTCGATGAAATAAATCAATTATGTATTTTCGAAAAATTAGGTTTGAGGAGTTAGCACTTCGGTAATACCGAAGCCATAGCGCGAGATAATACGAAGGAATTATTCGGAAGAAAGGGTAAATTAGTGTACAGTTACTTTCTTCCACTTCGAAAGCAAATTACTGCGTGCGAAATCTAAAGACGCATTCTTCTTCTTCATTTCTTCTATTTCCGTATAATGCAAGATTCTGCATTGTGAAATGCCGCATTTCATTAATTAAGTAACTCTAAATTTCCCTTTTTCAGGAAGCAGTCTTTCAAATCATTCATATCATACAAAATGTCTCCGTGTGACTTTTTTTGCTTTAATAGCTGAAGATAAAACTTATCCTTGAAAATTAAATGTGGAATACCGCTCAATTCAAGTTCACGCATGCAGATATCGATTCTGTTTATGCCTGTGGCAGTTTCTGTGCAGAATGAGTTTTTTAATGATTAAAATCATGAAATCCTTGCCGGGACCAAAGCTTTTCCTTTGGATTAGTCTCTTTCCGTCCATTTCCGTATAGCTCAGATTCCGCCTTACACCTGCCTGCCTGCTTGGAGCAAGAGGGTATGAGGGTATGTATAAGATAAGGGCCTCGTCGTCTTGAAGTGCTGACTGGGAGAAAAAAGTCTCAAAGTAAGACCCTCCTTTAAGATAAATCTAAGGTCTTATTTTTCGCGTCTGAAAGACGTCACAAGAAATTTCCTTATTTCATTCCGAGTTATATTTTGTCGGCATCAGAGCGAAGAGAACTTCTCCGCCTCGGGTGACGAGGTTTAATTATTTTTAAAAGTTATTTTACTAAGTTTGAAATTTAATTTTGGTGGCAACCGTACTAATTAATTCCGGAATCGAAACAAAATACGGCTTCCAGTGAGCGTGTGGACAGGCTGCCAGTGCAAGAAAGGGCTGCGGAGGGATGGGCTGGAGTATGGGGGCAAAAATTAATGCTTACACTCGGAGACAAGATGATTACATTAGGAATAACTGAAGCCCTGCATTCTAGAAGATTATTTTAATTCCCGGATGCTCATATCTCAATATTGTCCTTCTTCATAGCATTCAAATACCTTTCCATATGAGCATTATGTTTAAGCAAATCAAATTGTTATATACTAGGTTTAAATACCCGTTCTGCTGTTCAAATAAGTCTACGAGATTTTTGATGCTTTATATGTATGTACTTGGTGAATAATCTGTGTAAAAATCAACTAACATCAGTACTCATGATTAAAGACAACTTAGTACTTTTCTACAATATTTTTAATGTACAACGCGTTTCACCGCTTTACGGAATCAGGTACAGAAGTTTTTTTTTTAATTGATATTAGTAGCTTCTACGAAGTGTAGCCTGCCACGGTCAAGTGTAAACTCGACTAAGTTTAAAACTAAGTTTATTTTTTTTAAATATATTACATTCCACCTTTGATAAAAGGAAGATAATTAAACCATAGAAATAATTTCTTGCAATTCTAAAATATTGCATATCGTTTAGCATATAGTGTTTTTTAATGTTGGTGAAACAGCTAACACGATAACTCAAATCGTAAAATCGTAAGTCAACTCGATTCCATAAATAGGAAAAATTTTCTGTGAAAAAAATGTGTGCGTTCTTTTTGGGAAGCTTCCTCACAAACTTTTTGCTATCGACATACATGCGTCATAAATGACTTTTCAGTAAATGCCGCGATGCTTAATTTCGCGAACGTGGCCTTTTACGCTCGGCGTTGAAGTGTTTGGATATTTTCATCCCGCTTTTATTTACCTGAATCCATATTACAATGCAGCTTAAGTGACTGTTGGGGGCTTTAAATGATTGCGGGAATATATACCGCCCATTGTGTGATATAGGCTATGAGCACCACATGTGATTCTGAGGTACGTTGTCCGTTTTACATTTTTCAGCCACATTTTTTTGTGATGCAGAAGTATGCCGTTATACATCAGAGCTTGAGTGTCTCTACAGTTGTCTGTGAAAGTTTTCGACGCCCTAATTTTATCGCATGTGGTGGTATTGAGATGTTTATTTGCTCCTACTGGTGAACTAAATCCCTAGGCATTCGATATGGCTGACTCTTCTGGATATAGCTGTCAAATCATACCTTGTTTCTATTAGGAAAATAGAGAAAAATTTATAAATCTTTGCCGGCCTCGGTGGTGGTGGGGTAACGTTCTCGCTTACCAACCCAAAGGTCGCGGGTTCGAGTGCCGCCTGGGTGGTTTTCCCCATCCTGGGCATGGTTGTGTGTGTTGTCTAAATAAGTATAATAAATAGGTATTAATTGGCGGAAAGCTATTACCTATATATAAAATATTATTATTATAAATTGCCTTCATGCTAATAAGGCTCCCTAATCAAACCCGGAATGCGTCTTCTCAGGAAGATCCTGAGCTTCCTAGATTTTGTGTGCCTGCTACGCAGTGATTAGTTACTGTACAGATATAAATAAAGTATGCGGGTATTTAAGCGAATTGTAGACCAGTCCTTCACAACTAAAAATGAGTTGGTTCCCGTTGTGTATGATAGCTTCGTCATATCCCGAATGCATTCTGGTGACCTCAATTATTCAAAAACAGAAGATGGCAAAATAATTCTCTTTGGCACTTAACATTACCAAGAACTGGACATAAAGAACATCTGAAAATAAAACTTTTATTGATCATATCTGTCTGTAAACTTTGAGAATATGAAACGGTTTATGTATTCAACGCACTGGTATAATGCTCATCTTTATACCGTTACAAAACGTGAGTCTTGTAAGAGGAGCCTTGCGCTATTTTCTTCTTTTACTCATCCAATCTAATTATTACCATTAAGGGAGATAAATGCTCGCGTTTCCCTCTGTGTGCCAGGGGCTTCTAAAATGAATGTATTCCGATTCGCCTTGGATGAGAAATGGTGATTCATTAGCGCAAAAGGATCACGAATTTCTCGATCCTCAGACGCAGTTGGAGATGGAGTTTGAAGTTTGCGTTGGAATCGGGTGTAATTTCCGCGGTTTCCCACCAATCAATGGCCCCGAGACAATTTTGGAAAGGAGTTTAGGGAAGATAGAACTGTGGGCTCATCGCGGCGATAGAGAGGGTAAATTTATGAGGAGGAGGGAAGGGTGTGGTCGACCGCCCGAAGCTATTGAATTCTGATAGTAACACACATTACTCACTACGACGCTCGTATTACTATCTAATGTACATAACCTAGCACATTTAGCGTAGTCTATCAGAATTTCTTTTTAGATAGGCTCATTTTCTTCTGAAAAAGGAAATTTATATTTAAGGGCGTTCTATACTTGGGTGATAAAGCTCGTTCATAACGCTACTCTCTTTCTCAGTAGTGGTTTTAATGTGCTAGCTGAGGACTCGCGGTATTTTTCCCATGCATATGTGGTATCACTTGTTGCTATGAATGGAATCATTTCCTCATAAAGCGGTTGAGTTTTTATTAAAATATTTGCAAACATTTCATTTTGCAATATTCTGGGACATTGGGAAGACTAGAATCAGGAACGAGGATTTTCAATCCATTTAGAGCAAAGACTGGTATTTCATTTGCGCAACAAATTAACAGCTATTGATGCTGGTTTTTATTGAGGGCGCAGTAAGAAAAATTGTTCAAGTCTTCATTGCTCTTACTGTACCTGATCCGAGAAATAATGGCTAGCGAGGATATCGCTGAGCCCGTCACTGGTATACCCCAACTTCTACCCCTAGACCTCACCACCCTTCATGTCTACAACATTCAATAGGGTTCACCACACATGGTCGTTCGGGAATTTTAGAGCCACCTTATGTTGAGATTGTTGAACAATAGTTGATTAAAATTGGGGCATTGCGAATGCATTGATTTCTTAATTTTAGATTCAACCACTTGCTCAGGCATTCTAATCATATTTTTTTTAAATACTACAATTAAAAATGTGATTTACTGTTTATTCGATATGAAAACAGGGTACTACATGATACCGGTACCAAAATATTAAATAAAATAATGGTTATTGTAAGACATATTGGTACGCACATGTACGTATTACAAGGCGATGGCTGTAGTGCGTTTTCACCCGGTTCTGTGACCCGTTCTGGTTTCGAAATTCTGGCCGTGGTGAGGAATGTTTGAAGGGAAAAAATAATATATGTGAGAATGAAGTAAATCACGTGTGTGTGCCTGCGTTTAGGCGGGGTCGCGATGACATCAGAGTCAAATGTGCCGGCATGGGATAAGAAAAGGGGAAACAGGGAATAAGTGAAAATAAAATGGGAGAGCTGCTTGTGTTTTTGTGAGTGCTCTGGTTTGAGCAGTCCCTTGCCACCTTAGGGAGAGTATCATGCCACGTGGAGGGAGAATGAGATTAGCTGCTTTACAGATTTTAAAAAAGGCGTGAGAATTTTTCCTCAGTGGCAATGAGACAGTGGGAAGCACAGCCATAAATTGAAGGAAAAATTGTTATGGATTCGACGTTATGCCTCCTACCACGTACACTTAAGGTGGCCTAAAGGCTAGTATGTAGGTTTAAATAATTTCAAGTACCTAGTAGTTAAAGAACAGTTTTCGAAGGAATACAAAGAAAATTTTTTTGAGAAAAGTGCATCTTATTATTACAAATCCGCACTTAAGCTACGCTACCATTTTTATTTCAGTGCCGCATTTTCAATCGCAAATCGATTATAATGGTAGTACAATACATACCTTAACATTACTTAGTACACTTAACATACTTTACATTAAGGTATGTATTAACTATTAACATTACTATGTTACATGTACTATTAACAACATAATACATACCTTACGGAGATGATAACCGGAAAATAAGCTATTCCGGATCTTCAACGGGTCTCTATGTGTTGCATGTATTTTACAAGTAAGGATTTATAAGACGCTGGGAGCATTTTTAATAATGTCGATTTTCTTCAAAGAATTTTCCTTTTTTTAAACATTAGATATATTTTCACAAATAATTGTCACGGCCACTAGCTGTGTACAATGCGTAGAGAGATAAGGAGGTATTAAAAGCATAGGAACTATTGTGGTTACACACACGCACTTTACTGCATGCCTGGCAACCAAGCATAGTCAAACTTGTAACTTTAATCTTGTCTTCGAAAGGACATTATAATTGCTAAAATATAATTCAACTTGTCACGGAAAATAAAGATGAGCATATTGCTACTACGGTGAATATACAATTACATTTATATTCCTACAGTTTAAAAATAAATATGTTCGATGATAGCACATGATCGATGACAAACCTGAACACGGTTTATTTTCAGATACCCCTTATTTCGAGCGGAAGGTAAAGGGTGTAAATGGAATTTTAAATGGAAAGGGCCTTTGCCCTCTTTTGTTATATGAGATTCTAAGGTCACTGAGAATCGGGGCTTGGACACACACACGTTTATGATCAATTTTGTTGGGGTCTTCATTTCCGCAACCGACAAAATTATCACACAGTAGGGGAAAGAACACCGTTTAGGTTATAAAGGGCAGGCCTATGTTTCGCCTTACTCTCCGAAAGACTCAAACTTGATTAATATCCACCACTGTGACTGATTATTTCTTGCATATCAGGCGCACCAGGTGAAATTAAATTCTTCATCTTCCTGAGAAGACCCATTCCGGGGTAGATTTAGGAACCTCGGAAATTAAACATTATTTCTACATTTGCTGTCAAAAATCCCTCAGAAAACCAAGTACTCATTTTTTAGTGTCAAAAGAGTCATCACACCGAATGCTTAGAAGAATAATCAACTAGTTGGAACAGTACCGATGCATGCGATAAAATTAAAGCGCTGGAAACTGTCAGAACCAGTAGCAGAGACATTTCAACTCTGAATGTATAACGGTGTAAGACGGCATCACAACATATCTCCATGCACAATGCAAAACACGAAATGTATCTCAGAACCAATTCTCATAGTATGTGTCATAATTTATGTGGTACATTTGCCCGCAATGTTTAGTCCTTAACTAAAAGCTAAGGAATACGACAGACGTTTCCTGACGTGGCAAGTCAGTTTTCCGTCGTCCCCCTGTCAAGGGGAAGGGAATTACGATTTACAAGAGTATCATTGCCAATTTTAAAACTGTCTTTCCTTGCATAGTTTTTAAATCAAGTTTAAATCAACCCTGATAATGGCATAACTTGCCGAAACCTAGGTTGGTGAAATGAACTCAGTGTGGAAATTTACAAAGTATATAGTGTAGGGTTTCGCAGCTGTTGTCAGATGCTGATGAGACTTTCGAGTCATCCTGTGGTTCGAGCATTCTTAGTTCAACGTTTCAAATACGTTGAGCTATAAATGCTCGAACCGCAGATAAACTCTATAAAGTCCTCCGAATTTACAAAGTATCCTTATTTTTTGCGATATTTCGTAATCGATAAACCTGCCGTCGGGCGCCATCAACTTCCGGCCATCTTTTTTTTAACGTTTACGATGCAGCTTTTTATTTTCCTATTTTAAAATCAGAATATAAATAATTCGCAAAAATGCTGATAAACATTGCTGTAAGAATGATAATTATGTTGCATAGTGAACATTGTGAATGAGAAAGTATGCTTTGTTTTTCCGACGTACGACGACTTTACGTCATCTTCGAATGACGAAGATGGCGTAAAGTCGAAACCATGGTCGTACTGTATTAAGGTTATGTGGAAACCACCGCCGGAAACCACCAACTTTGCATAATAAAGTTAAAAAGTAAGATGGACAATTTATAAATAAATTTTTAAAGTATTGAAAACATAAGCCCTCTTCCAATTGACCTGCTGCCGTTGGCGTAGCGTGACGGAAAAGTTAATACTTGGTTACAAGGTTTGCTCATAGTCCGTTGAGGGTGCCGTCGGCTTCCGGCCCATCTTTATAGGTTCAACTACATCGCAATCAACAAACCTCAAGAAAGCCAACCCATCCGTTAAGTCCGTATCCGTCACATCAAGAATCGTCCATCGTAATCTCACCCTAAACAGGCCTTTCGCGCTGAATCACAATATGGATTCATGCAATTGAAAATTTCTTTCACTTCCATGTCGAACTTAAAATACTATCGTACCTTTGTGGAATAAAGCATCACTTCATTTCCTGAAACGCCACTCATGACGCATGCGTGTTTATATTAAACTTGACAAGGATTTATTTTGGTTAACTTACACCAACTCTGATTTCAGATACATGGGGGGGTATGGAGGAACCAAACTGAACATGCAAGATAATTAAACAATCATCCGGATGGAGGCTGGTTTAATGAGAGATTGAATCAGCCACGCTACCGAGTCTAAGTGGGTTTGAGCCTCGCTCAGTGCTTGCTATCCTCTTGGGGAAATTCATCTTTCTGGGGGTTTTCATCGTGGATTCAATTAGCTTTTATCCGTCTGCCTGCAACCGGATCTATTTATTTAGAAGTAGAATATGGCTAAAGTGTTTCGTGAAACCTAATATTCATCGTCTTCGTGCGAGTTCGCCCCATCGAAAACGTCGCATCTTCTCTGAAGTCATCTTTGTACACTTTGCGCCGCCCACGATTCTCCCGCCCTTCAGCGCCAAGTCGTATTCGTCCATATCCTTTTCCGAAAAAATATTATTTGCTCTGAGATTACGACCCGTCGTTCCTCAGGTTTGCAAGGATTTTCCTGCTAGTCGTTTGAAGAAGCGTTCATTATCGGGCGCCTATTCATTAAGAGGATTTGATTACTAGTATGCGGGTTTTCTCATCCTTTTTATTTTTATCTGGGGATTAAGGATTTCCAGAAAATAGTTTTTTTAAGTATCGAGAGGCAAAGGAATTGGTTCAACCATGATCATTCGCTGACATAAAAATTACAAGGCGGCCTCAAATACGATGTGTAATCAGTTATCTCCAAAATATTCAGCCATTTTTCTAATATTATATCTAAGTTAAGATATTTCGCTAAGTAGAGCTCTTGGGTAGCGCAGGAAAAGGATTTTCGAATATTTTTAATTGCAATTCGTCCAAGGAGGTTGAAATACACTGGAGGTAACAACTATGAGATATTCGTGTTCTCCAAAGTTCTCCATTTTGTTTTATCAACTTTCGTTGAATCGAAGTCGGCTACCCTCCTTCGAACATAATATTTAAGTATTTATGTCCTTCAACTACTACTCAATCATGTTTAAGCAAGAACTCCGAGTAAAATATCTTCCCTATTCAGTTACACCCTTTTCCTATACTATACATACGCCCCATATACTATAGGTGCCTATATGTCCTTTGTCATTCCGAAATTCTCATAGAATCGTGGATACCAAAGTTTTCCTCACAATGTTGCGGCAGACTACAACATCCAGTAATGTTCTCTGAATTACCAAGAAAAAATTAAATAAATTTCAATAACTTAAACAGTAAAATATAATCACTGGCTAACCGTTCACCCGGAATCGAGATACTGGCATTACTATAAAAACCATAGCGAATGTATTTCTTTTGTCAAAGTACGTCCCCAGTACCCCAATTCCTGGCTTATTCCCGTTCCCAGAATGGGACCAAGAGTTGCCTCTCCAGAATACTTAAATGTCCTTGAGCTCGACGCAGCTAACTTAAATATCACTGACTTATTGCAAATTTGACGATCATGGAGATCAAGAGCCAGTGTTACACCTTTTAAAATATTGCTTCAGATGTAGTGGATCGCTCTAAGACCATCCTTGAACAATCAGCAGTGCCCTATGGCATAGCGCGGCCGTTAGGGGTCGATGCTTTTGTAAAGAGAAATTATAAATTCACCAAAATCCAAAAGAACTTCACAGATCATGGGGGTGGTGAAAAAAGTAATCTAGGCGGACTGCGGGTCCCTGTCCGGAAAACGGCACTGCCTGCACGGCAGCTGAGGAAGATCTGTGACATCTTCCTTGATTATTACGATTACAAAAGGTCTATGAAACCTACAAAATTTAGAAATGACTAAGTTCGAAGGTGAATGTTCATTGCAAGATACAGTCCATTCGGGTTAACCTGGCCGATGACAACTCGCGAGAGGGGAAATAAGTGGAGTAGAGGGGGAACATTGGAGGGGTATCTGCCCGCCATACGTCATGCGCAGTAAGCGATTTTGGTTCGGACTAGTCCTAGTTCTTACAATTTCGCCCATCAATGGGGTAGGGTTTTCAAGCCTCACGTGGTTTACATCTTCTCTGACAGTGTTCTTGCCTTGGCTGACCTGGACAACGTGCGGGTTTAAACAAGGCAGTCCATTCGACTTCAGATTTGAAGATGAACCGTTCTCCTCTACTTTCCCCCTCCATTTCCACCGCGGGAAAACTTCGCGCATGGCTCCCCTCTCAGTGACCGCTGCTTCCCCTATTTTCTGAGTTGGACTAGGCCCACCTGCGCAGTAGACTACTGAGTGTCGGCCAGGTTAACGCGAATGGACTTTACTTACCTTCATTTCAATGCTTTTGCGGTAGAAGTTCATTTCTTACGCTTAGGATTATTGCATGACGATAGTTTCTCTCCTTTTACCTATTCCTTCCTCTTTCGTAGCCGGTGACTTGAAATCCCATGCTTCACGCCCCTGTGGAGGCTCGCAGGGTAGTATGTAGATCTAGTTTCAAATCATATCCCATTACCCAGTATTATTCCGTTAAAAATTGTCCTTTTTGAATGAGGTTTGCAGTTCTTTCTTTCCGCAAAGATTAGTTATGAACCTAACAAACAAGCGTTTACCCCATTGCTCCATCTTTTAAATGCAGGGTGGAGAAAACTGGATTTTTATCAACTAGCATGCAGCCGTGGCGATGGAAATACCAGCGGTATGTAAACGGCCTTTCTAGCGTGGTGACCGTCCCACCACACCCACCCTCCAGGTTCCGCTGTCGAAATACATCCTCTCTGTGTCTATAGTAGTTTTCACTTGTTCTTCTTGATTTCACTTGTTCTTCTTAACCTTATGACTACAACTTATTGTGAGACGTAAGGGAAAATCGTAACGATAATAGCCCCTCCGGTCTCCAAACGCAAAATCTACCATAATATCTACCTCCCCACCCACCCTCCAGACTTCCCAGTCGAAAGATATTCGCTATTTTTCTATGATTATTTTCTCTTACTACTCGTGCCATAATGGATAGTACTCATCAAAATACGAAAGTGAACTCCAACGAAAGGGAATTCATGCGAAAGGGAACTCCGCTCTCGTGGTAGCTCTCATCGGGAAATTCTTCCATTTCCTCTGGGACCTCCTCATCTTCATCCCTCCGCTCCGATCACTACGGGTAATTTGGTTGCGCAGCGTCAGCGGATGCCGATTTGGTGATACCATGTTTGGCTGACGGCATTTGAATTTTCATGGGTCGCATTGCTCCGCGGTGGCTCACTCGATCAATACGTTTTCGTTATTCTCTGATACTCCCCTTTTCTACCCATCCCATCATTCATGTGTACTTCACGTACGCGTGAAACGCAAAGAGCGATAAAATGAAGCACATGAAGATAGCTCAAATTATAGCTGTCATTAATTATATTTGGCGTCTTCCGTTGTAAATAATTTTATTAATGCTGGTTAGTAGAGCAGTGCGTGCATAATGTGCATAAAAGTTACTTTATTCTCCCCTGTGCAAGGTATATTCTCTTATATCTTTTCTTATATTTTTCATGACATTCTTCAACGTATAATCGTTAGAATGTATGTACAACTTGTCTCAAAAACTGCTCTAATAATTTCCTTGAATATCAAATATTCAAGGTTTTACGCACCTGAATTTCACTGGGCTGATCTTCGGTACCTATGTTTTATTAATGCACCGAGTTATGAAACTTGAAAATTTTGCTATTCTAGCCTCAAATTCCGACTTATATAATATAAATGTATATTGCTAAGGAAAGACACTCTATTTTGTTGTTTGATCTATCTTTCCAAGATTGGCTCCTAGGTTAAAGCTGGGTTAGGTTTCTTTGTTTATTTACGAAGAAAGATGACTCATGCTGGAGAAATGAACGATTGGTGGACATCTGTCGCGTTTTTAACGCCATTCTAAAAATTAATTTTCTCAGCACGCGTGATTTCTTCAATAATTCCCCTAAAACAACAATACATTCCTATCTAAGAATGGCCTCCAGATATCTTTATCACTAACGCAGGCAAATAATTGTGTGTGGAAAACAAAAACAATGAAAGCACAAAATATAGCTCCGGTATGTGATTTATGTGGCACTTATGGCAATTTATTTGTGAGCTTGTGTCGAATGTGTTCCAAGAGGTAAGGCCATATCGCACCATTGCACGTAACACCTTAATCCTAAGACAAATATGTCATTGTTTTCCGAGGTTGGATTCGATCCTTGATTCGCAAGGCAGGCTTCTTAGCAATTTGGACTCTGTGACTGACTGTGTTTCATCTGCAACGAAATGATTACTAAACGTACCTTCACAATGTGCATTTCTGTTTTTAGCCCATCTTTAATGGCGTAAGCAATTATTTTATGTTTTTCTCACAAAGAAAACCATCGGTCATCCAAGAGTAGGTACCCTCAGATGGTGCTACGTGTTTGAAAATGAAACTATATATTTTTCCCTCACTTAGGAGACTCTTTCCTTCACCAATCCTCCCAAAAAACGATTGTTCAAGCATGTAAGTAAGCACCTAGAAAATACGATGTGATGCCTCTGACCAATAAAATATCCTAATGCTTTGGAGTTTCTTTTCAAACGCATCTGCCGGATGTTGGTTTGATTATCCTCGCTCCCCAAGGATCTTTGAAGGCAACTGTTTTTGGCGTATTCATTCGGGTTTTGCTAGCTTATCTCGAGGAATCGAAATTCTTGAACGTTCTATGAATCAAGTACTTTTGCAGGCAGATCTTAAAATGATACAACGGCCACAATCGTAAACCCATTCCATTTAGATTTTTTTTGTAAATGCTTTTGAAGTGGCCATGAAATCTAACCCGGCTAAGATTGTGCATTTCCGTGCAGTAGAACTTGCCTGTCACCAAAAAAACATCACCCGTTTTCTTTTCCCCCTTCATTGGAATGGAAAATATTCTCTATCCTGACCGTCATTTATTCTTTTCCCCACACATTTCATGTCAACAAAATGTTTTGCGTTCTTGGGGGCAAAGGCTCTCCTACTTTTCCCTGTCATTCCATCATAACAGAGACGAAGCTGAAATGGGATGTCTAACGGAAACAGGATGTCTAAATGGAAAAAGGCTTTACATTACGATATGTTTCCCAGATTACGAGATACATATCAAGTAATTTACCGTTTGTGTTCTGAGCTATAGCGGCCTTTGGAGATAATAAACTCTAGGCTTCCAACGCTGGGCTGCCTTCATTCCCACGTAGATTCCATGTCCTAAATGTATATTAATCGTGACCTATCTGTCATGCATTCAAACGCATTACTAAAACCATTCCTATCCTAGTGTTAAAGCACAAGAAAAAAGTTTAAATAAATTACCCAAGTGGAAATGAAAACTCTATTTTCCATTTAAATGGTTTTTTTTATTTTTGTACATGGTCAATTAGAACAAGTAAGTTTTAAAACTATTCAAGCGAAATCTGACTCAAATGAAATTTTCTTATTTTGTCATTTACATTAATTTCAATTTTATTTGAAATGTTTGATAATCATGTCCTTTGCTCACCTCATTCCATCATTGTATAGAAACTTAATTCTACTTTAGTCGTAGTGAATTCACTTTAACAAATATCGCTCGAATGGCTCAAAAATGCAAAATAAAATACAACGCGAGGGCCAATATCGAGCTAGTAATTACAATATACGTATAAAGGATAAATGTGGGCTTACAATAAGTTTTAGCCAATTTTTTTCATTGAAATAGAGTTTGCATTGTTTGGCCCGGAGTGCTTTTTGCAAATTCAGTCTCAAGGCTTTTACAATCCATGCCAGCAAATCTATTCAATTATCGCTTATGGGACTGGAATACTCGCTGACGGGACTGGAATTGATGTATTCGTGTATACTGCGGATGTCAAGGATATACGTGAAAAGGATTGGAGGCCTGGTTCAAATTCGATTGAATCATTTCCTATGGCTTTTTCCTGTAAATTTGCCTTTTCCCATAAATTTTCTTTTGCCTTTTTCCTTAAAGTGTGATAAAACTCTCATGGAAAGCGTATTTCGTGGAGGTAAATTATTTAGATAAGCAAACTACAATAAGAATATTTATCTTCGAGCAGACGTTTGTGATCGCGATCAATAATTTTGTGTTTGTTATTAAATAGATATTGTATCTTATCTTACAATATTCTCTTAACATAAAATTCGTTTTATTTCCGAATTCATTTTATATTTAATTACTTAATGTTTTCATGGATTTCAGCCATCCAAAATCAAATTTTTTTTAAATCAGCTAACATAGTAAGATAGTGGGCAAATTTAAGAAAGGCAATATTTCAAGGCAAAAAACAAGAAAGGCTAACATTTCAAAGCTCTACCAAAAGTAGGTATATAATGGAATTTACTGAAAATTTAAGCCAAATTAATCTACAATGGCCCTTTCAGTCTGAAGTTGGCGAGAGAATTGAAATCAGGCAAACATTTTTTTTCTAAAAACAATTTAGTGAATTTCACATTGAAGAAAACACTCGCCTGGGCTAGAATCCGTACCTAGTGTCCGATCAAGATAATATTTCTGTTGAAATATACTGATTTTTCTTAGAAATAAATGGAGAGTGAACAATTTTTTCAATATCGTATGCTTTAAACTAAGGCCACCATCATGGATTCTTCGTTCACGTGAGTCCCTTCCCCAAACGGCATTGGACCTGTTTACTGATTGGCTGCATTTCTGTCAACTGCGCTATTATTGTGGACGAACTTTAGACTCCTCGATATTGCGCCGAGTGGTCTCACCTGGTAAGCTGCCCAGAGGTCATCTTACACCGTGGCGTTCATGGCGTTCCCAGTCCAGGCAAATGATTTTTTTGATGTGAAATTCACGCTGTTGTGTGATAATATTAATTATAATATTTTATTAATCCAGAGACCTATAAACATATGTATAGGATAGGTCAGAGGAATAAATTTACAAATAATGCTACAGATAATTTTACAAATTATGCTGTAATTACATGCTATCAAAATTTCGTGGACAGGATTAAAATTTTTAATAAGATATTTGAAAAATTCTTTTTTATATCTTGATAAAATTGTTATTTCCTTGATATAGTGGAGCAACTTATTATAAACATTAATGCACATAAAGGATTTAAGGTTTTCCCGGCGAATTATATACGTGAAGGTTTCACGGGTTTCACACCGGTTAAGATTATTTAAATTGATCAACGTTACGATGGTTGACTCAGCCATCGTCATCACTCATTATCGCTCGACTCATTATCCTGATGACGATGGCTGAGTCAACCATCGAAATGTTGATCAATTTAAATAATCTTTCCCGGTGTGAAACTCGAGAAACCTTCACGCATGAATGCCCATGTTTTTACTCCCTTTGATGTGGGCTTTTACCAGGGATATCTCGAAATGAATATCTTTTTTCCTCATAGTGTCATGTTTATGTAATGCCACATGGAGACTGAATTCATTGACATTCGCTTTCACAAATGCAATTAAACAGAAAAATATATACATGGTACAGGTAGAATATCATATTTTAAAAGAAGGGCTTACGGGCTTAAGGGAAGGTCTGTAGGAGGCATCTTCTATTATTCTCACTTTTTTTATTTCTATCTATCTATCTTTTTTCATTCTATCTTTTTTTAATTCTAAAGATTTCAATTAGCCTTGAGGGTGAACCCCGTTGAATGATGTCGTAAGAAATTCTAGAATAAAAATATCCATAGCACATGGTAAAAAAACAGAAGAGCTGACTGGATATTTCAACACTGAAAATAAATAGAAAACATAATGAAGTTTGGAAGAGAGGTAGTCAATGTTGTTATACCAGGTTAGAGACGTATCAATGTGTAGCCCTAAACATTTTAGACCAGTGGAGAGTTCATAAAGCACTAGCGGGTGATGCCGCTGAAGTTGCTGCGCAGGCAGTTCCGCCATTATTTGAAATGTTTTGAGTAACAAATTTTTAATTTTTCAATTTCAAATTCAAATTTTTAATTTTTAATTGACGTATTTTATTACATTTACACCCACAGTGTTGCTATTACTTCCAACTTTATGAGTTGGAATCAAAAGATATGAACTCCAGGCACGGTATTGTTTTATTGACTATGCCGATAATGTCATCCTTCTTCCCTTACTTCAAATAAAACTAGTGAATAATAATATAAAATGTTTGAACATTTTCCAAGAAAGTGGTTTAAGGTATTACGAAGGTACTTTGTTTTTCTCTATTTCGGTTTAATCATCTTTATAAATAATTTCATCAGTCCCCTTGTCAGTCAGTCCAGAAAAACATCCAGTCCCCTTGTATCCTCCTAAATTGCCTCGGGAAGTCGAAAGCCTGGGTAGCGTAGTGGTCTGTGCATTGACCTGGCCAGCCAAAGATTTGTGGTTCTATTCCTGGTTCAGGCTAGATTTTTTCCAGCGGTAATTTCTACATTATTTCATCGGTCCTTGTTGAACTTTATGTTCTTGCTGTATCTGTCCGAGTCTCCGCCATATATTTCCGTCACTATTGATCTTATAGCAGCTCTATATAATCTGTATTTTGCTTCTTTCCCTATCTGTCTGTTCTTCCATATGGTATCTTCTGATTTGTATGCTGCCTAAATACGGCTATGAAATGCGTATAAACTAACACAAGAACTAGAAAGATTGGTTAGCGTAGATATCTGCGCCTTTACCTGGCAGCTTTTGGTCAGTGGTGAATATTTTCAGTGGAATCTCAATCCCAAATCGGGTGCCACTTAAAGAGCACGTCAAGAGTAGTCCTCCGTCCGTCGGATGGGACTCTTAACTGTGACCCCCTTGGCATCTTTAGTTAAGAGTTGGCTGATAAGAAGTGTTTCTCTCCACTTTTCCTCCATTTCCCACTTAATCTTTCTCTCACTAGCATACCTACCCGCACTTTTCAAATAAAAAACATTTCATAGAAAATAATTTCAGCTCTCGGTTGCCTACAGAAGTAACCTGACAACCAGTAAGCACTTGCGGGAAATGGAAACTTTGAATTACGCTTCCAAATAAATGAATGGAGCGTGAAAAAGGCAGGGAATTTAAGTTTTAAATGCTTTGGGAAATAAAAATGATTACGAGAATCAGAAATATTTAGAAATATAAAAACATTACTTGATTATTCCAGCATCATGACCTCTTTGCTATGACGCTGAGGTAGTTTTATGGCATTGTAATATCAAAACTCTCTATCAACAGTAATATTTTAAACGTTTTATCCATAAATTAATGCGATTGATGTAAAATATGTTTATATAAAGCGGACCTATTTCTTTGTGGACACTAGAGAGGACACGTAGACACTAGAGTTTCCATTCGAAGCTATCCTTCGATGAGAAAAACTATTTAGTTCTAAATGATATAAGAAGAATTGAATTAATTGTAAATTAAACCACAGAGTAATACAGAGTGCCAACGCTTATAGGGATTTGCGAATAACTTTTTGGGTGGCCATGTGTTTCGCTTTTTCTCCGCTAGATGGTGTTGCTGTTATCAACCTGTAAGACTCCCGGTTCCTGTTAAGGTCAAGTCTCCCGCGTAACCTGATACGTCAGGAAAATGCTCACGCGACTCTTCGGGGACGGTCGAGGCGGCTGAGTTCTGCCGGGATTGGATGTCTTGAATCTACGGTAACGATGCTTGTTTCCCAGAGCCTTGAATCCTACTCTGTGAGCGGGCCTAGGCCAGTCGCCCGGCACCAGGGGAATGGCAGCTTTCCGAATGTTTTATTGTCCATCCATCTCTGTGTAGGGGAATGTTGAACCTCCACTTGTTATATTCCGTCGATTTGATTTTTCTAATTCTAAGGAACTGAGTTCAAATTGTTCACTTCCCGTTTTAATTCAGAATTGAGTCTGCAGTTATGCCGCAGAAAATGTCCGTCTGCATATATGGTTTGTATCATTCCACTACACCCTTTACCCCAAATTTGAAAGGATCGAAAATGGAAAATCATGATGAGTAAGGTGGTAAAAATATAGAATCTCTGACTGAACGTGAATTCAAACCTTATTTCATTGCGTTTCTTGTAACTCACAACAATGCGATAGAAGTAGTTTGGTGATTACTTATCGTTAAACTGTATGAGTTGGGCAGCGGTATGAAATATTTGTATTGTAAGAGACGCAATCAACTATAAAAAATTTTAACGCCAAGTATTTCGTAATTGGTAAATATTAATTCGATCTGTTTTCCGCGCTTGCATGGAGGATACACAGGCTAAATTTCCACCAATGCTGGTTTTCTATCTTACAAACGATGTCCCAAATAGTTCAAAAGACCATTTTGTTCCTCCAATCTCGATCTACCGACCCGATAATGTTGCGCCTTTCCAGTGAGAATGAAAACGATAACTTTTTAAATGGATCACATCCTTGGTCACTATCACTAGCACTCTTTACTAACCCGGAATACTACTTCAAACTTCATATGGCAAATTTTAAGTGCAATTTTTCTCTTTAAATCTGCCGTTTTTATGGTGCCTTCCAAAATGAACTTGGAACCATTTTCGTGAATTCTTTTAAAGTACAATGAGGAACTATCAGTCGTGCCGACCATGCCTTTGTATTGTAAGAAAATATACATGGAAACAAGTTACTGGCTTACAAATAACCGAGGCACTTAAAGAGCCGAGTCACTGCAAAATCAAGCATCCGGTCATTGCAAAAGGGAAGGTTGTTGCTCAGTCGGATCAAATCGATGACCGTTTCAGTAACTTGAGGTTGTGAGTTACAAGGGGAGGAGGGGAATTGTGACAGGAATTCGGGATTACGGGTGGGAAGGTTCCAGGTCGGGTAAGTACTCTCCTATTGGTCTCGACCCCGACGTATAGAGCCTGAAATCGAAAAACGCTGACCAAAACTCATAAATTCGTTATTATTGTAGTCAAAACCACGAAATTTTCACCTTTCATGATCTTAGCTCCTGGATCTAAATTTTATGACATTGAGCTTGTAACTAATAAGAGACCTATTTTAAAACAAAATGGTGAGAACCGTAAAATCCATCTTTTCTAACATTAAAATTCTTGTATTCCCGCTGTATCAACGGTGAGGAAGTGGATCGGAACATCACGATATTTGACGGGATTTAACGACTCGTTTTTCCATCAGCTGAAGCTCAAAGTCTCCGTAATGACGGATGTTAGCAAAGAATGCGTAATTTTATTTGACGAGATGTCCCTGATGGAAAATTTAGAATATTCAAATTCCCTGGACATGATTGACGGTTTTGAATATTTAGGGAATCTGGGTAGGAAGAAACAAGTGGGAAAGTATGCATCCGTGTTCCTCATCAGAGGTATTCATCAAAACTGGAAGTTGCCTGTAGGGTACTTTATTTCTGAGCATGGGCTCATTAGCTCCAATATACGGAAACTCTTATTGTCCTTGATTGAAAAGTTGTTAATGGTAGGCCTGCATCCCAGAAGATTCATTTGCGACCAAGCCAGCACCAATAGAAAAGCAATTAAATAGATGGGGGTTTCAGTCGAAAACCCTTATTTTCAGATTAATGAAAATAAAATTTATTGCATTTTTGATGTTCTTCATCTTTGAGAGTCTTTGTCTTTGAAGTCTTTGAGAAATAACTTCCTGAATAGTGATTTTGTTCTGGAAGGAAAGACCGTTTCCTTTGAAAATATACGCCAGGTTTACCAGAGTGATACATCCAGCTCGACAACTAGAGCTCTGTGGAAACTGACTATTGCACACATTTGGCCCAACTCTTTCCAGAAAATGTCTGTGAAGCTGGCTACTCAAATATTCAGCTATTCCATTTCAGCTGCTATTCGCACAAGCCACTCCACTGGAGAGTTAAAACGTCCATCAGCACTTCCAACAGCTGATTTTATAGAGACTATAAATAATTTATTCGATGCCTTAAACACCAAAGCTTACTCAAAACGCTCTAGTGATTTCTGCTTGGATAAAAAAAATGCTCAAGTTATAGAGCTGCTTCGGGAAGGGCTGAGAATTATGAGCGTCATTAAGAAGAAGGACAATCGGGTGGTTCCTTCCAAGCTCAATGAGTAACATTTAAAAGAAATACCTGATAACGATTCCAAAGACAAACAAATGGGTATGTACCTACTAAAAATGGGAAATGAGACAAATTTTTAGACGCCACTAATGGTTTTAGCCTACCACCGACAGCTGCTGTTGAACGTTTTTTGTATGAAAAGGAGAATAAATCGGAAGTCACTGGGCTGCGGCTCGGGTGGTCCCGGGTTCGATTCCCAATGAAGCCTCTCTGCCCACTCCCACCTAAAATCCTCGCGGTGATATTTTCTGTCATAACTTCGTGGGAAATTGCAAGTGGCCAGGGAAAGGAACTGGCCCCACTACCCTGGATGTGAGAATTTCTCACGCCAATGGCTTAGTACGGAGTGAGCTCTACCCTCACCAATCAAAACAAAGCTTTGGGTTGAAATACGGTGAGCGAATCGGAAGTCGGCAAAAAATGCTTTTATATATAACGCTGAATAAAGTAAAAGAAAAATACATTTTTTCATTGGTAAAACCGCACCTCGAGTACTCCGCTAGTATTTGGGATCCAGAAAATAAAGACTTCATTCGTAAATTTAACAAGATACATAGGTAAGCAAGCGACCTTCGTCAGTAATCCCTACGAAAGATCAAAAAGTATCAAGCGGCTTTAGAAGAACTTGGGTGGAAATCTCTGATGATTCGAAGATTACACGCCAGATTAAGATCATTAGATGCATTCGAATCGACCGAGTTCCTGACTGCCACGGCAGGCATAATGTTACCCCAACACTACCTCTGAGGTTCAGACAAAGGCGACAAAATTAGAGAGATAAACTGTCGAACACAGATATTTAAAAATTATTTTTCCACAAACCATTCACGACTATTTTAGAAAACCCATTTACAAATAAACGCCATCCAATCACCCCATTTCCCATACAGATGCCTAAAGTTTTTTTTCCCCTTTCGCTAAAACTTTTGGTTTTCTACACCCCCCGCCAAAGGCTCTTGCGTCGGATTACTGGGGTATATACAGACATTGATTCATTCCGCTTGATTTATACCATAATAAAAAAATATTAGCCTCCATACCCAAGTAAAACATGTTTCAAGTTCTTCAGAGTAGGGCAGGAAAACGTTTAAATAAATTCTAATGGAATAAATTATACAATTATCTATTAGCAATTATAATACAATAGTCTATAATTCTAATGTTTCAAAGGACAAACATGCGCATGTACAATCTCAGAAAGTTGTAAATTGAAAATTGTGGAAAATTGTTTTTCAAAGTCGTTTCCAATGTCGAAGAGTAAATTAATTCCGAAAGTTTGGGATCAAACATTCGGAAACTCCGTTTACGGCTGTGGGAATTTTATATTATCATCCCTTGATTTATTCTGCGCCTTTACAATCAAAAGTCATTTCAGCAACGTCGGCAAAATGGTTGGGCAGCGAATTCATATCCTCAAAATACTGAAAACCTTCTGTAGTTCCGTTTCACTAGTGGAAACGATTTAATATCAATGGCATTTCCAGTCATTATTTTCTTCAAATAGTAATGGCAAACCATTAAACAGCTCCCAAGATAAAGAAGCCAGCAGATGATCTGGAGCCATAAGCTCTGAAGCTATAGTGGATAAGCCTTCGACGGAACGCTTAAGCCTGAAAATTCTCTTACACATACGACTCAGCCGCAAACAACGTTTTTTCGGAGCTTTGCCGGATCTGTCTGAGCTCTCGGAGCTTCTCAGCTTCTATCCTCCAGCCCGACGCGTCAGCAGTTCTTCCCCCGTTATCAATTCAAGTCCCATCGGTTTCGTTGCGGGATGAACGAGGAGCGATACACGCATGGGACGCAGCGCAAAAGGGATTCAAATTGGTCGCGCGGCTATGGAACTGACGACCGTAGTGACACCTGGGTGACAGTTCCAAAACTACGTCAAAACGTAATACGCTTCTCAACATGGGCGTTAGCCCTCTCATACCTTACTCTATGATTAAACCTAATACTAATACAAAATAACATTAATAATACAAGTTGGCATGGAAAATGTAGCCTAGTTCTCAAACTGAAACTATTGCATGAAGTATATGTTTCGAGGATCAAGTTCTAACAACCTCACCTCGATGGGATAACTCGATGTTAACATATAGTGAACAGCCTGAAATACTTGGGTTCCTCAATTACATCTGGTAATAGAAATCGAGGAAATACCCAAGGAATAGCTGGATTATGTCGCCTAATCGATTCGCCTATTCCCAGAGCACTACTGCTAGAATAGCCATGAGCAATTCTTCGTTTTCAATGAAGAAGGGACATAAATCATTTTCACATTTTCTACTTGTTGAAAACCAATATTTTCCCTTCATCGACTGCCTAAAGTATGAGTTTTGGGAAAATCATCACTCGCAAAAGATAGATGATATCGCTGTGCATGTATTTTTTATAATCGATGCCAAAAAACTATGTTTACACTGATTAAAATAATGAAATATAAAATGGTTCTTTTAATGGTTAATTTTAATGTTTAAATTCTATATTCAAAAGGTGCCATAATATATTTGCTTATTACTAATCTTCTAAAAATATATTTTTTATTTTAGTCTGAGGAGATATTTTTCAGTTTGCTCGTAAGAAACGATCACATGTGCGGCCACATACGCATACGGATAGATATAATTGCATAAGTGGAAACATTTTCAGGAATTTTTTTCAGGTCTCCAAAATATCTAATTCGAATCTAATCTAATTTAGAATACCCAGAAAGTCACCTTTTATCCTATGAAAATCTCCCATTTACACAAACTATATTAACGCACCAAGACTTAATTTATTGCGAACAAGTCACCAGAATCTCTTACATTTAGGGCAAAAATTAGCTGAGGACTTACACTAGGACTGCTTTGATGAAAAATGCTTGCCTTTCCAAGGCATGCTCCGAATGAATTAGCTTTTTTATGGTGTATCCGAGCGTCTTAGAGTCCGTGTCGAGACCTCAGCTAAGTGTTATGTTACGGGAAACCTTTCCCCGTGCTGATAAGAAAAATATATGCGGTGAAATACAGTATTTACCGAAAGACATCTACTTTTTGGCACAAGTTACACCTATGTCTACCTATCTCTAACACTCTTTTGGCCGCAACTTTAGCGAATTAAAACTTTAAGATAGATTTGGGCGATAATAGCGAATGCAACAAAGAGAAAGAAGTACATAATGAACCTTAAAAAGTTTTAACTTTTGTTTAAAATTTTTCAAAAATCATCCATTATTATTATATATTCTTTTTTCATCAGGCACTTTTTGTGTTAGTTGACAAAAGACTTTATTTGGAAGTAAAACACTACCGGATTACCGTAACCTTGAAGACTCTCATATTAAAATATGAAGATTTTCTCATTTTTAAGCTTATAGTCTTAAACCATGGAGCCGTTTCTTCTTTTGCCGATGCAAATCTCATGGGTTTTTTCACTTGAATTTATCCTCTAAGGAGGGGAGGAAATAGAAAGTCAAGGCTGCCTTTTGCGATGCATATTTATATTCTCATTGTAAATCAGGAGGCAAAATTTTCAGCTCAGATCTAAAAATAGCTCCTTCTTGTTCTCAAAAAAAGTAAGCAATTATTATCATATTCTTCCAACCTATTTTTTGTAGCTACCCTAAGGAAGAGCTTTATATGGGAAACAAGAAAAGGATAAGAAAGGTTTGCGCTTACTTAGTAGGAGGGAGAAGGGGGAAAGGTTCCTTAGCCAGTTGGAAGGAGGTTTATAGCTAGAAGATACTCTTCAAGCCTATCGGGTGTCGGATCAGAATCGCGTGCTCTCCCTCTAACCTGCTATATCCCTCCTGAATGTATTAGCGGTTTGGCATAAATTTTCAATTTCAATATCAACGGCTATAAGCCATCAAAAATGAACGTGCATAGTTCTCTTAAGGTGGTTGGAGCGATTTTTGTTTAAGTACAGATTTGTGTAAAACTTTGCATTTGTGTTTTAATTAGTCATATCTATAGCTAAAAGTGAAAATATTACATCATATCGATTTGGTTTTTTTGGCAGTTCAAAGCTTTTTCAACACTTATATTCATGGCATATGACATTTATTTCGTAATAATTCGATTATATGTGTACATATTTTTTTATCAACATGAAATAATACTTATCTGATAATTATAATTGTTGCTAACAAATATTAAGGTGTCACACCGAGTCTCAATGCTCGAAAAACACATTTTAATGTACTTTTGTCAAAATCCCGAATACCGCGCTGAAAAGTCTTATCATGTCATCTTTTAATTAAGGAAAAATTAAAATTAAATCTTTTATCATTTCCATTGCTGCTTCTATGGAAATTTCCAACGCATAAACAGATGCACTTAAGTGAAATGTGGTCCACGAAAGTTTTTTTGACTTACTTAAAAAATTATAATGTGCACTAAATGACCCTCGATTACCACTCCAGCCTCCTAAATTCAGCTAATCATATCCTGTCTCGCTATCATGGTAATTATTTAAAGCCTGTGTAACAGAAATACGGGTGAGTTTGAGTACTTTGACATTGGTCACTTGGTTATTTAGCATGACAGTACTTTTTTATAGATTCAGTACAGATATTTTCACTTTTAACAAATATGAACCATACGATTCCGACATAAAACTAACGTAAGCTGTTCTGAAATATCTGTAACATACTCTGAAGTATTTTTTTTTAATATATTTACTATTGAAATTTTTATAAGCTGAAAAATAACTGACGGAGAAATACGGCAACGTTGCATTGATCTTTTGTCTTTCGTTTATTTATCTTGTCTCCTTCGAGGGAGACAGTATAAAATAAAAAAACTAAATGGTATTGAATAACAACCATAGTCTCTGGAAGTTTCAGCAAAATAATTACATGAACAAGGAAACTACGAAACAGCAGCTGGACGAAGAAAACTAGCTAATGGATGAAAGCAGAGAGCTGATGTGTTTTAGATTAGCGCCGTTTAAACAATGGCATTTCCCATTCCATATTCGGTGCCAATAGTATTATTGTATATCGTTTCCAAGTCTCAGACTATCCGTAAACCACTTTAAAAATAAATATTTACGAGCAATAATTGTAAATTCTCCACAAATCGTTTCATATTTGCAAGTTTTAACGTGTAAAGAAGATAGTAATTGCCTCATCACCTGCTAATGCTGCGCGTAATAAACATGAACCTTTTTCACCTCCGTTATTCCCTGGTAAATTTAGGTTTCCGAACTCTGAAAAACTAGTCAAAATAATGATGTCATTGTGTTTAAATAATTAAAATCAGCAGTCAAACGCACAAATTAGTATTACTTCGAATGCTGTTTTCAGGTGTTAAAAGAAGACATAGTTGATTTTTTTTAGTAAGTTCGACTTTTTTAACCTTCCAAAGTTGTGAAGCTAACTCATCACATGAGCTCTAATACTACCGTAAGAAAATGTACTTTGGAATGCTGGCTTTTCTAGTCTGAGGCGGGATAAGTTGGTCGGACGCCAAGGCTGGTATTCCGGGGAAAATTGATGCCTAGTGAGGCACTCATGTCCCCAGGGTGATAATCCAATTCGAGAAACCCTGAAATGATATCTTCCGAATCTTCTGAAAACGTTGCATGGTGTGGTTGGATTGGAAAATGCTATAAGCAGTTGTATTTTCGTCTCCACGAGTCCCTCATTATAACTAGTCTTCACCTTATGTTACCAATGGCAGTAGTAAAATCAAATTAGTAATATGAAATTTGAAAAATGTTTCCTGTAGCAGAAAAAGGCATTATATCCAATGGTAAAAATTGTAGCTACATTTTGTTTAAAATAAAAGTTATAAAAATATTCTGTCAGGAAAGAATAAAACTTTGCTAGTTCGACATTAATTTATTCACTCGCGACCGGTTTCGATACAGTGTATCATCATCTGCCAGATGATGATACACTGTATCGAAACCGGTCGCGAGTGAATAAATTAATGTCGAACTAGCAAAGTTTTATTCTTTCCTGACAGTCATGAAGGAGTTCCATCAAGTTACGCCTGAAACCATTGAATTCATAAAAATATTCCCCTATATTTCATCGGGTAGGGTAGCTTTTCTGACGTTATTTTCTGTTCTTCATGCAGTTGTCAACAAACGGTGAACACATTTAGATTAAAACTTATAGAGAACTGATATGAAAAGGGTAAATATGTTATCCACATTTGTTATAATTTGCAACGAGCCGGGTTTCGTCGTGTTGCGACACCTTCACGTCAGGACCTGAGAAGAAACCCGAGTCGTATGAAATAAAACCAGTGTGGAAAACAGTTCTACTGTTTTCATTTCTATGGCTGAATTCCGCAAAGTTACACCTCAAATCGTTGAACTTATAGGAAATGTTTCTCAGACATACTTTAAACCACTATACCTAATTATTGCCTAATTATATAGGTAATTTTGGACTAGAAATGAAGAATTTTTGTCAAATAAAAAGCAGTCGTCGGCTTAGACTCCGTATCTTTAGACCCGTATATGTTGCACATTAAATTTGAATAATTGACATGGAATTCAGTTTTGGTGAAAGAATTAAGACATTATGTTTAAAAACTTTGATGTTTCACTTCACTCCGACTGTTATATGTGCATGCTTTGAAATAATTTGAAGAGGTTAAAGCCGCTGGATTACTCCTTGATTTTGGATATTAGGAGCACTGCCCTTATGTATGGCACCCGTTTTCGTTTGGTCAACTTTATTTCGCAGCCGAGTGTTTTATATGGCCACATAACCCGTCGTATCTTAAAAAATACAATCCATTCTGTGTAATGTAAAGGAGTGAGCGTTTTCCACTTAGCATTTTCCAGAGATTTCAACTCAGACAATTGGTTGTGCCCATAAATCCCGAGGAATGTGATACACTTTTAATTCAAGCGTCTATGAAGAGATGCCAATTCTTCATGTATCAGATCAAGTATCTTATCATATTATGCGCTTTTACTGCGATATTCATATACTTTAATGTTTTTCTCGGAATTCCGGCCATTTCATCATTCATTCATATGGAACACTTTAAGGGTATCTACGATCATTCATATTTTGGAATTCATGTTACTTCAGTTAATGTTTGATGCATAGCATGCATTTTTTTGGGGAGAAATAAAATGTTTCATTCGAGTTTTGAAGATTTCATTGAGTATAATATACATTACAAAATTATTTTATCTACCTTACCTCGAGGAAATCGTACGCTGGTGCAGATAAAATAAATACGCCACAGAAATTGTTTTAATTTCTGAAAGAAGCGCAATTAATCTCTATTCCTGTCGAGGCATGCTAATGGTGAGTCGCAGTATTGCTTAATACCTCAATGCTCTTGGTAGGGCAGCTTCCATTGGGACTAGCTCCTGAAATATTCTGGATACCTAACTTAAACTGCTTGACTGCTATGTCTTTTCCATATTATCCCAACTATCTTCACGTAATTATAGATTGAAGAAGGTTTTCTTCGCTGATTGCATGTACTTATATCAAAGAAGGCCTATTAGAGGCGATCATTTTATTGCGTCATAACTGGGGTGGGCTTGAATACGACAACCTAATGAAATGCTGTATTCCCTTTACTTAAGCTGCATGGCCACATCAGCTTATCAACATAAACATGTTCTTCATACCTCTTACAAAAGTATTTTTTCCTAATAAGCCATATGCTGCTTTCTGATAATGTGTCCTCATATCAAAGGATTCATACCAGTGTACTGAGCGTCTTATTGAACGGTTATCACTTCGATATTCAGTGAAACGCGTCAAGGAATAGTTTATCTTATTTTTTCTTTCTCTCCAAATATCGTATTCATTCTTTTAAAAATGTTTTTTATTCAAAATAAATAAAATTGCATGAAGAAACCTTTTTACAAAACCTGGTGATGATATCCAAGGCCCAAAAATGTATATGCTTTATGTACATATATTTTGCAATCTATTATTGTACATGCGGGCATTATTTCCGGATTAGTTGATATCCCCAAGTTTGATGTAGCATTCGTGTCCGCCTCCTTTTGCGTGCCCTTCCAAATGCCTGAAACGTTTTTCCAACCTCTATCCTCTGTCTATCCAAAAGTCACCACCTCTATTCCCATCATCGCTACTTCCTAGCCATTTTCTTTCACCGTCGTCATAAAACGCCGTCACTGATGCCACCTGTCTCCATCCATCTTCTCCCAAAGCCTTCGCATATCATCTCTTCCACCTGTCCATTCACTCTTTTTCCATGGTCAATCTGTGTCGCATCGCGTCGCAATTTGAATGCGGGAACCACTCTTCATCCTTCGTTCACGAGTGACCCCACTTTCTCTTTCACTCTTTGAAAAGGTGCTCTTGAGTACCTTTTCAAAGAGTGAACGATGTGAATATACATTATATTTCTGGAACGTAGTCAAAGAAAAGAAAACTTGACCGCGATTACGCGTACAGTTTTCGATTCGCTTGATTCAATATCCTTGCTATACCTACATATCCATACCCTGTAGAACCAGTGGAGATCTGTAATAATGATCAGCTTGAAAACGGTGTTATGGTCCACTCCACTTCAGCTATATAACCGAGTCGCGGTATTTCCAGTTCCCGGCGAAAACCCACAGTCGAAAATTTACTTTCGGCGTCGTAAATTGCTTTTAAGGTTCTTAAGGCCTTTTAAATTATTTAAAATTTCTGATATAATATATGAGTAAGAATTAATATACCTATAAGCAAAATAAAGTATTATGATAAAAAATCACTTCGCGGAGCTCTGCCTAAAACCCATTCATTATTATTGTATTATTATGTAAAATTGTGTCTGCTAATAGCCATTCCGTCATTTTTGACGTTATAGCATACTTACATCAAAATAATCTGTGAAATATTATAATACTAATGGAGAGACACTATATTAATATATCCAAGTGTTTTGTATTCCATAAAATTCCTACCACATCATCATCAGCAGCTTAAAGATTTTCGGAGAAAACTGAATTCAGACATTTTTTTGGGAAAAATAGTCATCTTTGGGAATCTGCATCTAACTACTGAATGAAAAACATTAATAAGAACGTACCATTCCAGATTTACCAATCATTGTAGAGTGCATATACGAAATTTAAAGTTTAGATCTTGGCATATCAAATTTGAGGTATATCCTAAAAAATCAAAATATTTTGTAATGGAATTGAACGTGGTCGAGAAAAATTCGTGAAGAAGAATTGATCGTATAACGTTTATTTCTCAAAAATCTACTTTAGACTTTTAAGTATAAAGACCTCTTTAAGAAAGTTTAGAGAGTCCTGACATGAAGAAGTGTCCAGAATAGGAAGAAAAACGTTGTCTGAAAAAAGCAACCATTTAACGGTAATCCCGGAAGGTGGTAAAACCACTACGAACACGTCACTGAAACAGTCGAGAAAATAGCATATTAGGATAACATATTAATACGACTTCGGTGCCTCTCTTCCTTACTACCTCAACAACACAGAAATATCCCACGATGTTTTATTATTAAGTAATCTACCGGTTAAGGTAGGTTTAAATTGAAGTTAGTGTAGGTTCTTAAGGTTTTTACATGTGCAGGGCCCTATCTACCAATTATATTTATTCCTTAATCTCGGAGTACGTCCTACCCTTCTTCATATTGTCAAAAAAACCTATTCTCTTTATTCCCTTCCCCGCTTACCCAACATCTTCCCCTCTATCCCACCCTTAAGCAACCCTTTTCCCCTCATTACCTCCTCCAACCGTCTACTTTTCCTTTTCCTAATGTTAATCAGAAGTGTCCTTTCCTTCCCCACCATACCAAGTACTTCCTCATTTGTCCTCCTTTCCGTCCACGGCACTTTCTCCATCCTTCTCCACATCCACATTCCTCATTTGTCCTCCTTTCCGTCAAGGAACTTTCTCCGTCCTTCTCCACATCTACATGTCGAACGCCTGAAGATTATTCTCGCCTTCCTCTCTCAAAGTTCAAGTTTCTACACAATGCCACGCCTCAATCATCTCTACACCAGTCACTTTAGATCCTTACCCAAGGTCCCCGTCATCAGCTCCCTTCAATAACTGAACGCTTCTTTTGCTTGCAGTATTCTCTTTCTAGCGTCCTATCCACTATGCCAATTTTCTTCTTGTGTACTGCCAAAGTAATTTAATTGTTCTACTTGCTCCAGTTTGTGCACTCCCACTTTAATGATAAGTCTCGCTTTATTTTCCCTGTATATTCTTATTACTTTTATTTTCTTATGACTGATCTTCATTCCATATTTTCCGCACCGCTTTTATAATGACAATACTAAAACTCGTAATCCCTTCTATGTTCGACTAAACCACGCCTGTTCATGCGCGAATCTATCCAACATTACCGGATGATCCCACGATAGAATGGAGGAAAAAATGTGGACATTTGTCCAGCTACATTCAATCCGTATTTTGGCCTTCCCGTCCATCCCCACTATATCCTTTCGATAAATCACCTCCTTGCCAAGATACCTCTTTTTGCAATTCTACTTCTCACCTTCTCCGAAGTGAATCACCTTCGCGTTTCCCCGCCCTAAGATCATTTCTTTCCCCTGTTTGATATACGCACGCTACTGCTGCAGCTCAATCTCCCTTGTCGTGCGTCACACGACTGAGTCAACATTCCTTCGTAGTCAGCATGCATACTCATAAATGGACGCGCTTGAGGTAGATATATGGGCCCACAAGTCTTTGTATTTCACCCCGAACCTTCCCCTCTTCACATGGTAAGGATGAATATGTTCTTATATTTCTCTTCCCCTCCCACTCTTCGGGAAACAGAGCCTACTCGTTATTTTAAGGTGTTTGCTTGACGAAGCGAACTTTGATTTACAACCAGTGCTCCTTCGCTGTTTAATACAGATATTTTTTTTCTACTCCAAGGGGGACAGGGTATGCTTCTTTAAGGCAGCATCTCATTCTCTAAATCAAGAATAGTTGTTTCTTCGCTCGTAAATGTTTGCCGTTTCGTTCCGGAAAACTACGGAGACATTCTTACGGCATATTCCCGGAAGAAATAACACGCGGTGTGATTCAATGCGTTAAAAAATGCATGGCTCCTATTCTACCATGCGTGGCTTTAGTTTATTTTCCCCCATACACATATCTCCTCTTTTTTATAGAAGCATTATTGGTTAGAATTGTAGTACTGAAACGAATCTCTAAGGGTTTTCATATTTTTAAATATAACGTAACAAGCTAAATATAAAATAACTTATCATCATAAAGATGACTGCTATAGCCTATCCAACTCGGGGAAAAGCTGTTTTCTTCGTCCAAAGATTCACAAATAGTCATAATCAGCGTGCCCAAGAGTATAAACAATATCCGAAAACTCGCTACGTAGCTGCAGGACGACACAAAAATAATAGATATTACTCTGAAAACTATTTGTACGAGAAATAGTCAACAAGCATCGATAGTTCCTAAAGATATCTCTGGCAAACTTCGGTCGTGAAATGTATGAGGAAAATCCACCTTTTTAACCTAAAATTTATATTTGTTCTCGTCTGTTGATTTGCAATATAAATGTATGGTTAAATGTCATTTTGTGAAAGTATATTCAAATAATATGAAACTATATTCAAAGAATAATTACTGTTAATGACAGAATAACCCTGCAAAATGCTCTCCATGCCCTGGCTAATTGGTCCCTAAAAATGAACCCATCAAAATCTTCGGTTTTATCTTTCACAATCCGTAAATCTCCTCAAGTACACACTTATAAAATTTCAGACCAAGTTATTCCTCCAGTATCTATTCAAAAAGACTTCGAAGTTATATTTGACATTAAACCTCTTCCATGAGCACATAAAAAAACATTTTCTCTCGTGCTGTCATTAGTTGGCTTAATTTTTCGCTATATGAGATAGCGGATCTAAATGTTCTACGTACTTTTTACTTGAATACTGCTCCCAAATTTGGGCCTCTGCCACACCTACGCTCATACTCCTTGAAAATCCAATGAATTTCTTCCTGTCCATAATCAGGCACCGTCTTATACAGTTCTGCAACTACTCCCTCGATAAACTACGATCATCTCTAGGCATATCCTCCCTGACTGACCGCCGTGTCCTTCTCGACAGCAAATGTTTCATGAAAGTAGTCAATGGAAACTATAGGTCATCGGAATTTCTTTCTCTTTTCTCCTTACGTGTTCCTTCACGAACTACAAGACTGAATGAGCTATTTCATGGCACCACACCATGTCTCTCTGTCTCCAAATGGTCTTTTATCTACAGACTCCCATCTTCGTGTAATGCTACGTTGAAAAGTGTCCCTGAATTCGATCCATTACATTCATTCCGTATCTGTCGCACTCCTCCCTCATACTAGATCTGCTGTCGTCTTTCGCTCTCTGTCTGTTTGGTTCTAATTTTATCAGTGTTAAATGCTACTTTGTTATGAATTTATTTTATGTTTTTATTTGTTATATGGTTCTTTGTTTATTTGTTTTGGATTAATTTTGTTATTTGTCCATTACAATTAGCCTTAAGCTGTTTTTGGACGAGAATAATAAATAAATAAATAAATAAATAATCTCGAAGAACTGAGTCACTTGAAACTTATCCTTACTTAAAGGTATTTATTTCTCGTCCAAACCAGCGGGCCAGACCATGACGTACATAATCGACCACGAGGCCAGGAACAGAAGTGGGGAAGGCAAGATATCCTCAATAGATAACGGTGAGTATAATTAAGATATTATTAGCGCTTTTGAGGTGATTCGCGTTCACTACTTTGGAAGTTAAAAGCATTCGAAGTGGCTTCACAAAAATCTAGTATGCCTCCCAATAATCACTTAAAACTGCTTGCAAAACTGATAAGTGCTGCGTTTGATTGCCGAATTTAACTACCGAAACTCCAATGTCATCATTGTTTCGATTAATTTTTAATACCTCGTTTACATTACTAGCGTTCTACGCTGGTAACTCAAATGCTAGTAACATCATTCAACCCTAGTAATTCTTGAGTGGTAAACAACAACGTAAACCAGCTTACCAAGGTTTGTGCTTACTAGCGTTCACACGGAAGTCTTTTTACTGGCTTATGAGTTACTAGAATGTAAATAATAATGTAAAAGGGGCATTAGTGTCAGAAAACCTAAAAATTTACATACATTCAATAACGGAGCTCAAAAATGCTTATTATTACAACACGCAACATTAGAAATCATGCAGTTACTATCTTGTTTACACGTAAAAACTTTTATTTTTTTATATATTTATTTTTTAGCGCTTTATGTTTATTTTAAAACATTTACTTTAAATATATTTTACGAATGGCCTGCCACACAGCAACAATATTCAATATACTGTTGGCACTATAGTTTTTCACGTTCTCTGCTCTCGTGCATCTGCTATAACTCTACGACATGTTTTTGTTGTTTTCTTTTCTTTGTTGATTCAATATGTTTGCTTAAATTTCGAGAAACCATCGCTGTTATATAATAATAATTATTCGTGGACGTCTCCCTCGAGTAGATAAGTAAACGAAAGAAATAAATTAATGGATGTTTGTCCTGTTTCTTCATCGTATCCATTTTTGCATTCATAGTTTCATAGTGTTTGTTTCTACATCTGCATCATATCTCGCTAGCCATCTCAAGGGTGTGAGGCATAGGGTAATTAGTCACCAGCATGCATTACAATATTGCCTATTAAAGTTAATGTAAGTACGACAGTTGATGTATCAGTTAAATCGCTTATACTTGTGAGGAGGTTAAACCTCATAAGCGTGCAATACACTATAGGTATGCTACCAATGTTAGAAGACCCGTTTGCATTAATGTATGTATTTTGTAAATGGACAGAGATACGAGAGGTATGCTTTAAACATGCACGGCGTGCTATTAGTACTAGGTAGCAGATTAGAATGTAAGTATTGATTTGATCTTCTGTAGTATGTCGGATTTATTAAAATGTCATTAACGTCGTCAGAAAATAAAATTGTTTGGAACTTACATAATAGATCATGGCTAAATTTTAATTGACGTTAGTTAAATTTCTGAAAGCAATTTCTATCCTATTTGTTGCAAAAGGTCCGTAACACTAACGAGATTACTTTTTCGCTTTTCATTCATCGCTTACTATAATTTAAATTGTGGATAAATCTCTACAAAGCCTTCGGAAAATTTTACATAGGTTTCAGTACATCATCAGTTTTATGTTGGAATTGAACCTTTAATATTTGTTTAAAGTAAAAATTTATACTCATTTCCTCTTCGACAATTAAAAAAAAACTGAAACTTGGAATTCCCGTATTTTTGTAAAGCGGGCTTGAGATAATTGCTAAGATGTTAAGTAAGATAAGTTATGAGATTTTATTCATCTTTAATGCCTAATTACAGCTGATATTGAATTTAAAATATGAGAAAAAGCAATAATGCTGCCTTAACTCCACGTAATACCTGTTTTTACTCCTAATGGCTATGAATGGTCCGGCTATGAATGGACACAAAAGCTTGGAAAATAAAGATTCGTACGCAGCTAGCAAAATTGATTATGGGGAATAATTCTCACAGAAAAAACTATTAAAACTAACTAACCTTAAATTAAAACTGAAAAAAACTGTGTTGAACTATTCTCGTAAAGCGTTAATACCTCTAAAAAAGTTTTTGCCAAGTCCAATGACCTAGTACTTGTCTCCTAGTTGTATATGGAAGCGTGTATTCAAATGCTAAAGAAGCCTTAAAAGCTCCTTACACCAACTTCCTTGATCTAGTTCTCCTATCTTGAGATTCCGCGAGGAGAATGGAACTCGAGCGGTGCAATCCAATACACTCTGCTCGATGGAGTTGTAAGTGATATTTTATCCTTATGTTCCATGTGAGGTTCAGGCTCATTTTTTCACAAAACTTCGCATTACGACGTAAAATCTCTTGATGTTCTTCTGCTCCGAAAAAAGGCCAGGGTGAAAATATTCGGCCTCATACTTTACCAGCACGGTTCTTCCGCCTTTCCTTGTTCACAATAATGTAAATCAAATTGAGAGTGATAAAAATGAGAGAATAGGGATATGAGTTTCAAGAATGGGCCTCTTTCATGCTGGGAAATTGAGATGCCTGATTAATGGATGAGGAAGCCAAGTATCAAATAATTAGGGACAGAAGCGTGGAACTGATCGGGAATGAGGAAATTAAACACACTTAGAAACATACTATGCGCTGAAAATGAAGAAATGGAGGGTTGCATTAAACCAATCTTCGGATTCAGCAACTAATTATGATACGGACTCAATATTGGGCGTCGAGTATTCAATCCTTCAAGGATGAACGGAGCCGTTTTCGAAGGATTACGGATTGCGGGTGGATGCTACTTCTGGGCTCTCAAAACCGGTGCGTTTTCTCCTAACTACACCAAGAAAGCTGTTCATTTTTTTCTGATAGAGAGGAGAGCTGAATATTCTCTCTTTCATTTCATTCTTCCCCCTCGATGCCCGCTGTGTAAATGTACGCCACTCCACCTTATTCTAATGTCTCCGCAGAAACGTTTTGTTTGTACAAAATTGGCGCAATAAAAAGTTCACACTACTATGTCAGAGTGAGATATGGGGAGATACTTGCAAGTTCTCGAGCGGTTAAGAACTAGATTGTTTTAGGAAATAATGCCAACATAGTCCATTTATTTCGTCGCTCCCAAACCGTATGTTGTGAGTTGCGCGCGAGATTCAACTCTCAAGAGACTCAACCTCTCATCTAAGTAGAGAGTTGAGTGCCAACGGCTCGAGAAAGACGGAAGGGGAACGAAATGATAGGTGGGAGGATTTAAAAGGGTCGAAGAGAGGAAATTCACACGTTGGATATCTTGTTGACAGCGTATCTACCTCGTCTTGCTCAAGTTCAGGGTGCGGAATCTACGCGTAATCGTGAAAAACTCGATTAAATTACTAGCAGTGGCCAATACACAGGGTTGAAGAAAGAGTCAATTGTATTCACTTGCTTTCTGGTTATTTGGCTAGCCGAAAACGTGAAGTTTTAAAGGCCTTTGTCAGAAGTTATTAAAGTTCACAGTAGCTCCGTGCAACGCACATGGAAATGTTTTCATGGGCGCTTATGTTAATCTTGAATAGCGAAATTGACTTATACTTATCAGGAAAATTCAATGCTTTGGCAAAATGATACACCCGGAAAGTAATCACTACAAGGTGGAATTTATCGATACATTTAAAGTTAAGAAATAGCTTATGAAGAGAATCTAGGTAAAATATTAAAGGAGAAAAAGGAAAAAAATGCAGCGGGTACAATTACACAAGTTTCACAAAGCAATTTAGTTACACGCGAATGTAGTCCAAATTAATTGTAATTTGAGTGATTACTGCAGGAATTAGAAATAAAGCCAACATTCTTAATGGCTTTTCGAGGTTCGAGCAGACCGTGCGACGCATAAAATCTTCCAAAAAGCTTATGGGTCAACCAGATAAGTTATATTGAAAAAGAAACGAATAAAAAGGCAGCCACCCGACTTTGGAAGGTATCTTCTTACCATTATGCATTCAGATGAGTTTTTAGAATACTAGTTGATTAGAATACAGCATTTATTAATATTCTCCCAATTATTGATGCCAAATCTCGAAGGTTATGGAGTTCAAGGGAAATTAATTTTCTGAAACAGAGACTTTTTCGTGAGCTAAAACAAGTATCATTTCATGAAAAGCTGTTTTTGTGCAAAGGTTTTTGCTATTTGCGAGCAATACATAGTTTGAACGAAAGTAAGAATTTGGCATAGCAAGATATTAGGTATTTCTACTCTGCAAATACAACATTGCGGAATTTGCTTTACTTCTTGCTTGCTTTGCTTTACTGCTTGCTTCTTTGCATAAAAAGTTCCTTACTCAGTCTTCCATTTGTAGAAGCATGCTGAAACATTGTTATGTTTCGACATCATGCTTTTCATTTAACTCGGTGACTAAGTAACAAACGAATCTCGACGAATTAAGAACTTTTCTTACACATTAATTCTTAACAACCCTATAATTATCATAGCGCATATTTTCAATCACCCTATTATTACTTAGCAGTATCAGTCACTTCTTATTTGCCAAAAATTTCTGCACGTGCCTCCTAATTACATTCTAGTTGTTGAAATGGGCTTAGTTGTAATGAAATTCTGCGTGGAATAACCAAAAGTCTCGTACTTCACGCACTGATTTATCCAATTCACGCCTAACGATGTTCATTTTAAAATGATAAATACAAATTATCTTTCAATCTTCATCGCCACTGCCGTTAATTTTTGAAATTAAGCGTCTTTCGCACCAGCTACCAAGTTAAGTCCTACTTAAAATACTAATACCAGTACTTAAGTACTGAAAGGATTTCATAGTTTTTTGATAGATGTAAGAAGTTTTACCTCCTCATACAGATTCTTTTACTTCGTTGTTTTTTATACGTAATCATGCCCTTGTATGCTAATGTTAATCCAACAGCATGGTTTTCAGTGCTCGAGCAGATAATTTTGAAAGACCAGGTAATTCTTCTCTTTTATCTCCTAGTATTTGCCTCATTTTCTCATCACCAGGGAGCAAATTGGGAGCACTTGCTCCAAGATCATCCACTCCTGTTGCTTGATTGGTTGTGATTCTACCAACTTAGCGAATGTGAACATAGTCTAGTGAGTTCCATCATTCATTTTCAACTTTGCATGGAAAGTAATTACGGATCGAGCAGGTTAACTCGCAAAGCCTTTGGTTAGACCTGAATTTTCCGAAATCGCCTGGAGTTTCAGGATGAGGTAATGGGATGCCTTGAGCCTTTGGGTGATTATCTTAGGGCTTAGCAATCTCTATAATAGCCACTCCACATCAATTGGTAATTTCGTATAATAACAATTCTCTACTTTACAATTCGTTTCCTTCTTGACACTGCAATATCTCAATATCCCTCTCCAACGGTATTATGCCAAACCCGGAAATAAACCATCTTCGCCAAATACTTGAAATCAACATTTTTATTCCTCAATGATCTTGAATTATTGACTCTAGATTCAAAATCCAAGAAATTGTTGCATACTTAAGCTTTTAAAATTACTTTCGGGTATATTTTCCCCAAAATGTTTGGTGAAGAGCTATTAGGAGTTTATCAAAACGAAAAACGAAGTTCTATTTTATTGCAAGATAATTTTTTTACGATAATTTTGTAATTCATATTATACTAAAAAGAGTGTCATAAAATTATCCTCTTATAGATATATCAAGATGATAGGTAAGGTTATCATTAAATACAGTTCTTTGCATGGGGAAAAATTATTTACATCATACTTAACTGTTTTTCTCATTTTAGTCACATTTTCAGCATTTTTATTATTTTAACTAATTTGGTCGATTCATTGGTTTTCATTGGGCTTTTTCTGATGAATGTTTGTTGCATCATAACTTTTGTGTTCTCGTGCAACAGAACAGAATTTTCTTAGCTTTCATTTCTCCTTTTTCTTTTAACTTTTTTTTCGTGTGTCACTATATATCTGGTTTAAGTGAAAGTTGTCGTGTGTATTGGATAAGTGATCTTTTAGCTATGTAAAAGTGATCTAGTGGTTCTCTAATCATGTGCTCCGCATCATATTTATGAACACCCAGCAATGTGTCTTCTTTCGGCCTGAATTCATAACCAATGCAGCTTCCATTCCTATCTATCATCTTCATCTCTGGCTTCACTTCTATCCTCTTTCCAGTCCCTTTTGAATCTTCTCTCCCCTCTTCGTCCCTCTCTTTCACTTTCCGCCTCACCTAATGAATGCTCTTTCCTCTCATTAGCAGAGCGATGTTGTCAAATCTCCTTCATTATATATGACTTCGCCTCAATCATTCATCCGTCCTTTGATTATTCAACATTCTCTTGCATATTGTGCTTATAACTGTGTTAAACTCGTATGGAGTATATTTTGTCCACTCTAACCAATTTTCGAAAGCCGTTTCTCAAGTTTGATGCATTCAACTGCTTTTTTATAAGATGTAAAAATTGGGAACAAATAATTCTTTGACGCGAGAGTGCTATTTTTAACGGAACCTTCCCTATATGGAAAACTTATAACTTTCATTTTGAGCTCAGCAACATTTAAACGGTTTAAAATTCGGTGCATGCAATAATTGCCATGTTTAAGGTTGAATAATTAGCGGCTAAAAAATAGGTGGAATCGTCTCATTGCTCTACGTTCGCTCTGTTCCTTATTTTTAAGGGGAGCTTTCTTTTAAATTTTAGTAATTCACTGGCAAAATGTCCGTGATTTATTGATATTAACTACACTCCACCGTTTGTCCTTTATTTTTCCCATTCCACGTGTTTTATTAACATGATAATTTTTAAAGACAGAAAAAATACTCTCTACAATAGAGTCAGTACTCTATTTTCATTCCAGAATTTTCATTATTTACTTTTTCAACCGAAATTTCCTCTGAAACTCCTAAAAATACATGTGTGATGTCATTTTAGGATAAATGTCAGAAAGAGATTTTTAGATCTCCCGTTCATCACCAGATAAATTCTCCTCTTACTTAGTACAATATATGATCAACACCAGTGTTCATCCAATCCAAGATCTCATCCAGCAAAATCTTATCCTATAATTTCCACGGGTTCCACCGTTGTGAATAGATGCTTAAGTTATTCTTGTAGACCATCATTGCTTTATTACAAAAGTGCTTGAAGAAAAGAAAAATGATGCCATCTTCCAAAATGGCTTATACTTGCCAAATTACTTATACTTACCAATAACTTCACGATCTCCATTAAATTATCTCTCCACCCCATTATATCTTTCCAGATCTTTTTGATTTTTTACAAGATGAGAGTACCACCAAATATCCTTTTAAGTATACTCTCAAAAGTTAGATATTGACCAAACACCTTAGAGAAACATATATTTCGTCCTTCAGATTTTCGCCCCTTTTGAGTTCTAGTTCGAGTGGTGGAAACTGCATTGAAATAATCAATTTAACTTTTAGCATTTCACAGTTTTATCCGTAGTGTGCCATAAAATGAGCCCTATACTCTAGTAATTAAGTTTATTCTTCAGCCAGTACGCCCCACACTGTAATTCGCTAGGATAAAATGCGTAGTCACCCGTTCTATTTATCCAAGCAGAGTCTTAACAGCAGAAACAAAAGTAATAAACCTTCAGCCAAGGATCTTTGGTTTACGCGGTCGCCTTCTCTATGAAATCGCAAGAACATCGCCTCCTTCATCTTACTGCCAATGTTCAACATGGCAAGACTGTACCTTCTCAGCCGGAGATCCAGCGTTCTCAGAGCATTTCCCAAGTTCCCAATAAATATCGGCTAACTACGCTGTCGTTCCTTCCTCCCTTAATGTCATAAGTACATAACATTGAAAACCCTCCATTTCCACCCCACAATCCGCTCCTCATTTTAACTACTCTTCCGTCTAAACTAGTGGATATCACCCTTTTTTGTACTATCCTCCCTATTCATCGTAGTTTGAAATATCTTTCCCTCTTCTAATTATTATCATCAGGGTAACTTCCAGTTAATATTCCTCTAGATTTTTACATTTGCAGACTCTGGAACTAGCTACACAATATAAATTGTTAATAATAATTTAATCCTGTAAATGAAAACGATGATCATGTTTAAGAATCGTTTGTAATCGGTGGCATTCGATATGATTCATTTAAAGCTACAGAATAAAAGAAACTGAAATATTACAGATTACACATAATCTAAAGAACATCACATTTTGCTGAATAGTTATCCCAATTCCCCATTAAACCCCCAAAATTCGCCAGAGGGGGATTTCCCACTGGTTGAGAACCCCTGGTGTAAGGGTATCAGAGCCAACCCTTTGATAGGGGGTGGCGAGAATCCTCAGCTTGTTCGATCAGGGGAGCGGTTCCCACTCAACGAGCTGAGCGGCCTTGCGGTGTTCTTCCAGCTTTTCTCCCATCACCCTTGCCCATCTCCTAGCATTTATCCCCACCCTTAATTCCTTTAACGCTAAGATCCTTCAGTTTTCCTTTGCTGAGGGATTCCGAGGCCGCGCCCTCATAAGAGATTCAGAAGGATGGATGTGTGTGGTAGAAACTCCCTTCCTCTGTTGTCAGCACCACAGGCTCTTCCAGCATCGCTTTGTCCTAGACCGACGTACAGTTTTCCCGTGTTCTTGCCGAAGAATCTCGTTAACTCGTCCCAAACCGTCTTTGCCTCCTCCTCTCTCTCTTCTCCCAAAGTCAGATAGCTGCAAAATATGCCTTGCTCACTTTATCCTCTCTGGTGGCGTCGACATATTTCCCGGGCCAACACTTTGACCTTTGGGCGCTATGCGGCACTCGCGCATAATCACATCGAGAAAATTCCGTACGTATCACTCGCAGGATGCAGGTCTAGATGTTACTTATACCCTACATCTCTTGCGCTATTCATTATACACCTAAAAATTTGGGTCAACCGTCCGTTGGTTGGGATTTGTGGGTGGGAGTGGCTGCAATGAGGCTGGTAAATATTTACTTTCCTCCCGGGGAATTCAGAAAATACCGCCGTTGTTTTTGGAGGTTTCTTTCAAACGGTGAAGTCAGCCGCCTCTTGGACACTCGATGCATCAACAATTCCAATTTTAGGAACGGTAGCCAATGTCATCTACAATTAGAAATTGATTACGGAATAATAGGAGTAAATTTGCAGTGAATGTAAATGAGAGAAACCATTAAAGTGCCTCATGAAAGGGAGTAATATATTTCACAATTTTTAATTACCATTAGGACCCATGAATAAAGCGTTTATTTCTATGATACTTCGGTGGAGAATTTCAATGGCTGAAGTAACGTTCTAAAGATGTCGTAGTTTGTGTAGTGAACCCTTTGCGAATATTGAAAGAAAATGCTAGTTAAAACATAATTTGGGAATTTACAAACACTTACTTTTCAAAAATGTCCGTAAATGGATTGGCCGTTTATTAAAAAATTTTAATAGAGAGTGCTGAAAACATTATATAGGGTAAAAAGGGCAGTGAGGAAGGCTAAATAAAAAGTTTTATTGGTAATAGGAAGAAAACTTTAGTAGCTAGTAGTGATTCGAAGATTCCTTTCACATTGAAAGTGCACGAATACCATTCACAATGAAAGTGAATGGTTCTCATGCAAAGAGGTAAGGTAATGTTTTTAAGAAGATAATGTTTGGTAAGCTCGTAATATGAATAAGAAAATTTACAATTTTTACGGCATAATCGGTAGGACGAGATTTGGAGAGACTTAATAGATAGACTTTATGATAGTTAATGCCATATGGCTAGAAATAGGATAGTTAAAAATAAATGTTAAGTAGAAAATTTAAGGTAATGACTGTTCAGAAAACTATTGATTAGTTGGTAAAATACCATATAATGATGATTATCGTACTATGATTTCGTCATTTACACGCCATTTTAAATTATTCATGGCTATTAACAATGCCAATCGATCATCACCGTTTGACGGAGGCAAACAAATTCCTTCCATCCTTGCACCAGGAAGAGGAGTTAAATCCAACGAATTTGTGGTCGTCCTAATTTTTAGGGGCAGGCTTGAGACTTAAGGCCATTTTATGCGTGTCGCTAATGAAGTTATAGGGCCACGTTAATGCCAGGAAAAGCATTTGTCTCTATTGTAGGATATAAACAGGGTATCCTTTGGTTCCAAAGAGGATAAGTCTATTCCAAAAGGAAGGGAACAAATGGCTTACAGTAAAAGATGCGGAAGGAAAAGAAAAAGAGGTCATTGCTGTCCACTCAAAATCCCCAGCTGGATTAAATGGACTTATGCTGCCACTCCGAGACTAAGTAACCCGCATGTACATGTAGAGGGTTAAGGACATCAGGAGAAACACTCAGCTCAGCTCCAAAATGGTTCTCAATCGACTTTTCCATGTCTCTAGCTTAAAAAATGCAACTAAACTAAATAATTACATTCAAAGCCTCGTAGTATATGAATAAAATGATCAAGGAGAAAAAGCTTCAGGTTGTAACGAGAAGATTTTAGGAAGACAAAACAAATTTTCTCGGTCCAAACAAATAACTTCGCATGCGATATAGGGACGTAAACTTTGACGGAGAGAAGTTACTATGCCGATCCCCCACCTATTGGAATAGATTATTGGAGGACGCCATTGAGATTCGACTGTATAAGAAAAATTTCAATAAAGCTACCGGATTCGCTCTTAGCAACTCCTGGAAGCCGGTCTTGAAAAAATTCTAGTAAAGGGAAATATGGCGCCAAATTAACAGGCATCGATCAAAAATGGTGCGACACCTGAGCCTTGACCCTCGGTATATATATATATATATATATATATATATATATATATATATATATATATATATATATATATATATATATATACCGAGGGTCAAGGCTCAGGTATATATATATATAACCATTCATTCATTCACTCAAACCGCTCACAGGCGTAAATAATAAATATTTCGTTCAAACAGGTGGTGAAAGAAAGAGGATAGGAAGCATATAAAATTAAACAACACAATGGTGATGTGAAGATGGAATGATGGCCGATTCCAAATGAAAAAAATTCGTTTAGACCGGGAATTGAACCACGGACCTTCCGATTTCGCGCCGGCTGCTCTGACCACTAAGCTATCTAGACTACTAAAGAAACTCTGGAATCGGCGGGGGGTTTATAGGAATCAAACACCCCCAAGATTAGCCCGTAAAAGTCGCCCAGAGGTGGCGCTGGGCATTTTCACTCACCGGCAGAGAAGAAATTACGTACAGAGAAGAGGAAAGCAAAGTTTGAATCAGGCACACAGACAGTGGTAAAGATACAGAACAGGCGAAATCGGAAGGTCCGTGGTTCAATTCCCGGTCTAGACGAATTTTTTTCATTTGGAATCGGCCATCATTCCATCTTCACATCACCATTGTGTTGTTTAATTTTATATGTTTCCTATCCTCTTTCTTTCACCACCTGTTTGAACGAAATATTTATTATATAGAGGGCAACTTGATCATCGATTTTAAAAAATAACGCCACGCCCAATACAGTAAAGAAAAGAATCTATGAAACCTACATAAGACCAGTAATGCTATACGCCACGCCAGCATGGGGTGGACTAGCGTCCAAAAGCACGATGGAGAAGCTCCTCCTAATAATTGAAATACGATGCCTAAAATCAATTTTGAAAATAAGGAGGGGAACAAATAATGAACTGGTACACAAATATATTAAGATAACGGATATTAAAAGCACCATAAAACATCAGTCATTAACCTATTACAAAAACCTTCATGACAGCAACACTGAAATTATAAGGATAATAGGTGAGGACCGACACACAACTTGGGGTATTGGCAAAAGACCAATTGATGTATTAAAATTGTAATTGGTAGGGAGAAGCCAAAACGGGATACTAAAATAGAGAAGTCACAGAGCATAAGCCGACGAAAGAGGTCAGGCATTTTTTGAAATTAGCTGCTAGCGCAGCGATGGACACAGCATCATCTTCCTGATGACGAAAAACGTGCCGGATCTCGAAATGTCGGAAACAACGGATTCTGTCACCCGGTTGGAAACCCGAGAAGACATCATCTAGATAATAAGCCCGAAAAGATCATTAATCACCCATCTTTGTAGCTTATTTTTTTCAATTTCAGTGAAATATAGGATCGATTCCTCAATTTTTAATCAATCCTTAATCTGAAATGCTTTATGTTTCATTTCACGACTTCTACTTTGATATTAATACTCGTGGGACTTATGAAGGAAGGTCAGTGCGCTCTCACCAATTAGCACCTTAATTCCCACGGCTTCTACAAAAACATTATCTCCCATTATACTCAGGTTAATCCTGGTTACAAATATTTTAGTCACGTCTCCATTTTCATCACCTACCCGTTCTTCCATTGGAAGTAGCTCTACTCATTGCACACCGATGCTATATGAAGCTTTTCCCGTGTGTAAACTATAAATCCACTGAAAAAAGGTGTAGTTACAGGATTTCAGCCTTTTGTGCAGCAAGCAATTTCATGCAATAGCCCATAAATGTGTCTTCGGTACCTGCATTGGACATGTTGCCGTATTATGATGTAGCAACGCTGGAGAGTCGTGGAATTTATGGCGGAAACTCATTTTGAGCGTCCCCTGTAAATTCTATACTGTTTCACATCCACATTTACTGCATACGTGTGAATAAAAAATGATTAGGTACCTGCTCTATCTAAGACATGGTTACATTTTATGCTCTGTACGTTCCAGGACATTTGATTGGTAGTTAACTATTTACTTAAGAAATTTAGATAATAAATAAGTCTGCATTAAAGCACGAGCTGCTTCTTGCAAAAACAATTTAAAATATCCTGTCATTTTTTACTTTAATCTATTTTTCACTATTCATATCTTGTTTTGAAAGTGAGATATTTTGCATATGATTCGTACAATGCATAAAAGCTTTCAAGTGCAGCCATTAAGTCATAAAATGTGTAACTGTCATGGAAATAAATTTTTATATTTATTATGTGGCAGAAGGTGGATTACGTTTTCTTCTGAGATGAAAGATTCACTCACCAGAATATTTTTAATAATAATATCTGTTTTCAATGACGGAGCGGTTAGTTTGGGACGGATTTGGTGAAGAATCCTGATACACGAATCGAGCAACATCAACTGGAGAATTATATGGAAAAATTGAAGATTAACGGATACTTCCTAGTTTCCTTGGATGAAATACGTTCTCGTTTATGAAGCATGTGCTATACAGGTTCACTCGGTTGGCCGCTATTTCCTTAGCACTTCTAGATTGAGGTGCCAATAATTGGCAGTGAAGAAGGTCACTATTTTAATTACAACGCTGATATTTGCGAATTCAAGAGGTAAATAAACAGAGCTTAAAATCCAATTCATTTGTCATGCGTCACATGCCTTAACTGGGTATTCCTTTGGCTCCATTAGACCATGAGAAAGTATCACACACCTCATGTCATTAAAGCGAAGTTTTTTTCTTCGCCTCTTTGCACCCATGACCTGGAAAAAAGGTCTTTGAAAGAACGAGCGCCAACGAGACCTTGGGGACATGAAGTGATCGACCAACTTCCCTTCCTAACCCTGGGAAAGATGTTCTCACATTGATCCCGTGGATTGTATTTCATTAGCCCAGTTGCTGGCTCTAAAATATTCGAGTACTGGCGGAAAAAGTCGTAGGAAAACCGACCTAGGCTTAAAGAAAGAGATTTAATATGAAGGACTGGGCGTTCAACTGGGACAAATTTCTGTTTATCAGCCCATTTGCTTGGTTTGAAGTGGCATGTATTCTATTTCTTATCTTTCATGCATGGATTACATGAACAATATATGGCCAACAGATTGAAGATAAATTAATTGTAAATGTTTTCGATTAATGTGGTCACAAATATTTAATCATAAGATTAAAACTTCGGATATTCGATTGGAATAACGAACTTCTGTTTCGTTTCTGCGTACCGACTTCTTAGAAAATCGTCAATAAAACGAAATATGCGCCAGTGAAGATAAAAGGGGGTAGCTTCTTTGACGTTAATATTGTTAGTCAACGGTTGTATTGTGTACGGTTGTATGTCAGTCTCAACCTGAGAATCGTAATCATCGACGCTCATGACATTTATTTTACTAATATCATATGTTTGATGAGATATTATCATCATTACAGCATACTAGCATCATTCTTTGCCAAACTTTGACTTTTATTCTCTAGAGTACTCTGTTTGAGAACTTGTTTAATGGTGTTGAAGTCATAAATGTCACGGTGATAGGTCAGTTTTCTAATGAAGTATTCAGTATGGACTGGCTATAGCGGTCCGCGCGATGTCCTATGCGGTTACCCGATGGTATCGCTGGACTGCCGATCCATTTTTAGATAAAGTTAAGCTGCTTGCTTATGGAATTAATTTGTCTTCCAATCTCATCGGTATTTTTTCATGACCAAGTCAAAAATGTACGACACGAAGTGGATCCCACTCCATCGTTCTCACTATGTTTGTCTCTTTTTTAGTCTTAAGTTATTAGTCTTAAGCAGTTTACTCTTGTTCTCCATCATTTAAGAATCTCCTTAAAATTTCCCGGAAACAAGTAATGTTTGATTTTCTCAAATATAGTAATTCATTCCTCAAAATCAAATGTTTCCCATTCAAAATAGTCTCCATCAGATATTATGCATTTGTTCCAGCGCTATTTCCAGACTTTTTTCATGTCCGTCGATGTCCAGTTGTCCATGTACGGATGCTGATTCATCACAACGGTGCTGTTTTGGTATAAATATTCACAAACAAGCTGTGAAGTGTGAACAGGTGCATTATCGTGATGCAATTTCAATGGGTTGTTTTTCCTCAAATTTGGGCGTTTTCTCCCGAATACTTCACGCAAACGTAGTAGAACTTCCGGGCGGTACTTTTTATTGGCCATACGACCCCGTGGCAAGAATTCATGGTACACTATGCTATTTAAATTGAAGAGAACAGTGAGCAAATATTCCTCGCACATTTTATCTAACCTTGTGCACGGAACGTCGTACACATATGGCTGTGTCCCCAATATAAATAATTATTAGATTACTCAACTATTTGCTTACGCGTTTTGCAAGTAGAGACGCAAAAATGTGACGCAGAAATGGTGCAGAGCGGCCTTGGACTCACTCTCCGATGCTCTCTCCGATGTAATACACTCAGAGGCAAAACAGGACTGAATTGTGAACTTTTCCGGTTCGTATTCCGTTTTATCATTCATCACCAAATTCCAATTTACGTAGGGGCTCGAGTCTGTGAATATGAATCAGTCTCGGTTTGAAGAAAAACAGTATCCCAGGTCAAACGTGAGCGTGCAGCATTGATATTTCGTTTCCCGTGTGAAAATGAAAAAGTAGAATCTCCCTGGCCTCGTAGCCTCGAGTACCGGACGCCCTTTCAGGTTTTCCTGGAGCGCCCGCGCCCCCCACCCGGATGGCCCTTTCCGGCCTTTTCGCGGCGTGACATGGATCCGTTCGTGGCGGGGAAGCAATGAATCGCAGCGGCCGAGGCGGCTCCTGCAGCAGTTTTCCCCGGGAGAATTCCCTTCTCCCGTTTGCTCAAAAAGAAGAAGACAAGTAAAAATAGGGCGCAGAGCGGGAAGTAGGCTACAGTCACCACAGCGCCGCTACGGGATCCGCTCGACACCCGAGTGCAATTGATGGCGGTGGGATTGCCAAGGTTAGGAGGAGCGTAACATTGGCACCACTTCATCGAGACGGGGCGCGCAACTCCTCACGGTTAAGCAAAAAGCTCCCATTTAGGTAAAAGAAACTTTTTATTTATTTAATTTTAGTTAGCAGTCCAAATAAATAAATATTGCCAATTTACGTAAATTTGAGACGTACCACGCATACTGCAATATTGATTTATTCTTCCAAGCAAAAAAAGTAGGTAATGTTTTACAACTTTGGAGGTTAGGTACCCTAGAAAGCCATTGGCCTGTGTATCGAGTACCTTTTATTGATTTACATACATACAGGGTACATGTAGATATTTTTATGAAATATGAAGGAAGTTGAGCGTAATGGAAAAAGAACAATGTTGTTGGTTTCTGTGACATGTAAAATTAATTTTGTTTGTCAGAAGACTTAATGATACAAGTATTTCAATATTTTGCTGAGACAGTGCCAATTTTTAGCCATAAAAATTACAAGAAAAAAACAACAGCAGTAACAAGAAATAGAAAAAGGTTGCTAGTTATTTACGAAAATATTTAATATACGCTCGTAGGTAAAATTTGAAGAGGGCATATGGAAGGGATTATTGTCAACTGGAAATAAAATATATTAGGGAGGCGAGGGGGAAGAAGAGCGAACATGAGAGATTATCTGGGAGTAATCAGACTTCGGGTGGGACGAGAAGACACTGAAACGTGATGGGAGAAAGAAGGTCAGGACCATCAATGTTAGAATTAATTGTATTGTAAAGAAGAGAATAGTTGAGTGCTGCGAACTTAATATCCTGTGATCGTGTATTAGGTATGCAGAACTTCTTTTCTGTACCCACATTTGTGTTTCAGTGCAATTATCAAACGAACCCTTTGAATAATAGCATTATCAGGACGCAAAACGATTTGCGTATCTCATATTAAGTCTTCATTTTTCAAATCGGTTGTTAAAAGTTTCTTCTTTGGCAAATTAGCCTTTAAATGCCTGGTTATTTAAAGTCTATTGAAAGATTTAGACGCTACAAAACCCGCTGCAAATGTCTTTTATAGCTAATGAACCTGAACAACCGATAGGTCTCACGTAACCTTCAAATCATCCAAGGGTAGCCATTACCTCAATAATCGCTAAATCCGGCAGTTTTATTTTGTTAAGTGTTATCTAGGAGACGATGGAGTAACACTATAGATATTCGTGAAGAAGAGTAGGCCAATTTTAATTCAGAAGCAGAAAAAAAGAAGATAAGCGAGCGTTTCTTTGGCACTTATATTCTTCTCACATCCACAATCAGCCGTGCATCTATTCAATGGGAATTATTTAATTCACGAAGTAAATGAAATACAAATGAAAGGCGCACCCTTCGTTAAAATATCGGACGTGTGAATAAAATGTGTCACACAGCTGATTGAAGGACAAGGTTGGGAGTAGTAAGAGACTCAGAGGCATAAGCTAGGCTTAGATTACTTTAAAGATTCAGATCGGGCCAGTGTCAGTACGACGCAGAGGCTATTATTTTGGCCTCACAATATATCTCTAGAACTGATAGAGGTGACAAAATAAGAGATATACACTGTCGAACTGACATGTATAAAAATTCCTTGTAGCCTTCATACAAATTCCACCATTAGTGTTTGCAACAAAAACAGCGTGATCTTTACACAAGAGACATCGTTAACACACGATTCACCTCTGTCCTTTACCCCTCTTCTTTTCCCTATTCCTGCCCCTTTCATGGCTTGTGTCCTAACAACCCCTGCCACACCCCTCTGCGGCGTGGCGGCTCGCAAGGTAGTTTATAGAGGTATATGTATGCTCCTCCATGTAGTTAACTCACCCCGCATTCTCTCTTTATCTCTACAGCCTTGAATCCATATTATCCCTTGCTGGATTGGGTTTAGTGTCTTCCTCCCTCTGTGGAACGCAGTGACTTTCTTTCGCCCCCCACGGCGGGATTATTCCTCCCAGTTTACCGCTTGATAACTGGCGCCCTCCATCCACATCCTCTCCACAATCCATCACGCATCCATTCGATTTCCTTTGTATCTCCAGGTTCTCACATTCCAATCCTTCCTCTGTAACAACCTCCAGCTGCCTTAATACCTTCGCAAATTCATCTTTCGGGCGCATCTTTCATCGTTTCTTTTGTCCCAGCACCCTTTCCACTCCCATTCCCCATTTCCATTTCTTAGAATATAGCTACATCTATATACTAATACTTACACATTAGCAATGAGTTTCATATAGTGTTGCTGATATGTTCATGTGTCTACATCTGCATACTACACTGTGAGTCACCGCAGAAGCTAATGGCAGTGGATGTTGGGCCACGAGCCATGGAAGGGTACGGGAAGGAAATAGGAGGGGGGAGAGGAAAAGGTGAAATTTTTAGCAGATTATCTCTCTTATTTTACATAGCTCTTGGTTAAAAATAATCGTATCGTATTGTACCGAAACTCGCCAGATCTTGATATTTCAAGTAACGTAATCGAAATCTACGATTTTTGCGCACACCAAGGTCCTTATTGCTCTTTATATTAATCTCGCCCAGTTATCATTCCTCTATACTCTCTTTTCCATTTTATCCTATCCTACTCTCTTTACCTTTCGAAGAGCCTTGCTTGAAATATTATTATGCTCCTTTTGCTGATAGTCCGCATATCCAAATGCGACCTGGATATTTTCTTTCCCCATCCGCCGTTGTATTATCGTCATCAACAGTCATTAATCCCAAGAATAGTTTGCAGGAACTTTTCACTCTGCTCTTTTATCAACCAAACGCCTCATTCCTACATAATTCCACTTTGACGTCCCTTATAATTTGCCATTCTTGGTCTTACTCTGTAATTCTTTCCATTCATTGATGTAAAATTGTTTTCATTAGGCAATTGTGCCGAAAAATATGCCCTCTTCTTCTTCTTAGAGTTTTCTCTCCTACTCTTCATCGGACTCCTTCGTTAGCGATAATCTCCGTACCTTTGATCTTCATCATTATTTCTTATTTATGGTGGCAGACACCATATCTCAATAGCATCCAATCTCATCTGCTCTGTCGTTGTTATCGACAAGGTTTTACTGCCATATATCATGCTCCTTTTTGCTCCCATGCTTTGCTTTAGTTATTGCTTGATTGACTTTGATTATTGCTCATTTTACTTTATTTACTTTTCTTACGCAATTTCTATGCTTTTTCTATCGCGGGTGATGGAAGTAAAGGGCATGAGTTTTGGAAGGCTTGAATTCAATGTAAATGAAACCAAAATTTGTTCGAGATAATTTCAATCTATTTTCCTTGTTATCATTTCATTAGCGTCTAAAAGCTCGATACTAGCACATGTCACTATCATGAAGTGCTATGGACTATTGATTGAGTGATTTCATTGCATGAACTTATCATGTAATGTGAGAAATATTTAAGATGGACTACAAGCCCAATAACCTTTTTAAGGCCTATAGGATTCCCATCACTCAAATGTCAACGGAATTGTCTACAGTTCCCGTAAATAGAGCGGGCAATTAAGTAGAAAACAGTTATCTAATTTAAATGGAGTAGCATCCTGTTATCACTCTTAAACTGTAAAACACACTTAATGTTTGAAGCCTATTGAATGGTAATTAGTTATTTTTTTATAAATTTAGGATGCTCTGGCTGAAATTTTGCATTACCACATCATGAGAACGGTGTTTTTCTACAACTAAAAATATAGCTTCAGTAGGCTATAAATGCTCGCGGTTAGGCGTAGAAATAGCATCACTGTATGTTATGAAATGAACACTGATTGATAAATAGCCCTCGAGCCCTCGAATAATTCGCATACTTGGTGAATAATCCGTATTACGATGTACGCCGCAAGTTTTTATTGTCTCGCGTATCTTGTTTGCAACTTCAGTAACTTGGTTATCCTGCAGCCTAGGCATTCTGGATGCTCCCACGTTGCGCCATCTCGCTGAGCAATTGCTTTGCTGGCTTTTTTGTCAGCATCTTAAGGCCCGATATAAAATTCGCATTGGATTGGCCGCTATGTATATATGAGGTACTTTTCATCACATTTAAAACTCTCAAAAAGCTTAACCGTGAAGAGGATTTCACTCACTCTCTTCTAATTAGAAGCCAACGTTTTAAAAATCCAAACCGACAACAAATCAGATGGTGGCAGACACAGCTATCAATCACGACGTAGCAGCCATTTCTCTGCGAACTTAACTTGGATCCAAAGATGCCGACTTCATCATCAGCGAAACCGTCGTTGTCCAGCCAGATGGAGCAAATGCGGAAACGACCTAATATCCTTTGCGTCATCTGCATATCACCGCGGTAGCATTCGGTTATCCTGATCAAATTACTTCTTTCAACTTGGTTATCCTGCTAACAATCGCAGCACCCTGATGTTCACCTCATCGTCGCTACTCTTTGTTACTTATGTAGGAATCATCACTAGCCGCTTCTCAACGCTCTTTGTCCCTTTTTCCATCTTCCTCCTTTGTCTTTTGATATGTTTCACTCTCAGGCGGAGCAGCATCTGAAGTGAGCCCGTATCCACTCACCATTTATCTCTGCTCTGCGCTGCATCGTAACCCTTCAAAACCCGCCATAATCTCCTGGAGATCTTCTCTGAGTATGTACCACCATTGATATCCGTCATCCTCATGGGCTGAGCATTGTTTAGTTTCATGAATTTCAGTATTTAATTTCTCCTTGTAATTATCTGATTGTGTCCCAGCACGCCATATGTATATGACTTTACGCCATCTACTTGGAGTTGTCAAGTCAAGGAATGGTCACGTTACCTACTGTAAGGAATTTTCATTATAACGTCTCTCTAATTTTGTTTTTGTACATAAAAATTGACAGTAATGTCAAGTGGTATTTTTTATATCATTGATTTTTCATTGCCATTGTTAGATTGGAACTAAGCTCCGGCAACCAAGGTGCAATGACATTTGCAATTATTCTATATATAACTGTGTAATTAAACTATGAGCCATGTATTCCTGTATATGTATATTTGTAAAACTTAATCATAATTTTAAAAATTATCATAAATTGAACCATCAATTTGGTCTAGTAATGATTTTAATTTAAAAAGACAAATTCATTTGTTCAATATTGAAGAAATATATTCCATTATTTTAGAGTGGTGCGGCGCAGGATGATATGAGCGTCCTTGGAGAACTATTTTAAGCATTTTATCTTTATAATCATCACAAGTGATTTGTTAATGCACAGAAAGCACATCGTATGGATTGTGAAAGTGGCTCCAAGCTATTAACTTTATTAAGTATTTGCTGATAATATTTATATATATATAAGTATAGCTGATCATTTCCTGGTCATTTTTATCCATGTGGTTTTTATTTAAAACAAATTAACAACACCTCGGAATAATAACCTGTAAATCAAGACATTTAATGAGTATATGATACTTGTATTGTCACAGTCGTTTTCACAATGGCATTTGGCACAATACAAGTTGTAGTTTCAGGCTTAATTTTATGGAATAACATCATAAATGAAAATGACTGGCAATTTTCCACAAGAATATATTTAAAAAACGACCGGTTTCAGTGTACAACACCATCATCAGGTGGTGATCTGAAACATCACACCTGATGATGGTGTTGTACACTGAAACCGGTCGTTTTTTAAATATATTCTTGTGGAAAATTGCCAGTCATTTTCATTTATATTGGCACAATACCTCACCATTTAGATAATTTTTGCGTCAAGGTTATCGAAATATCCTTTATAATCCTTTGGTTTAAGTTTTGTTGGCTAATTTAGAAAAATCGCCATGAAAATGAGCTATGAGTCGGTAATAATTAACTTTTCACTCAAACTAAAGAAATTTGGGTCAATATTTTTATAACTGATATCAAATACGCAACTGACTCCAATGCTCCAAATAGACCTCCTGTTGATCACGTCACGGCATTGGAACTCTGGAGGTTAAGTGGCATATTGCTAAAATTAAAAGTCAACTTTGATTCAATGAACGTTGACGCATGAAAATGTTTCTATCAAACCCTGTGACTGCTTTCTTGGTCAACGAATTGGCGCATAGTATAATCGATCAATTTCTTTTTTTTGTAAACCACTTAATACCGAAAGATTCCATCAAATTCCTTTATTTTGTTTTAACATGACTAATAATTTGTGGTATGATCTCATTGATTCCTGGGAAATTTAAATTGAGGCCGTGACCGTCATGAAAAACTATGATCTTCAAATATAACGGAATGGATGACAGGCGATATTTCCTCTAAATTAAAGCTATTGGTGACTTTATTAACTTCAATACTGTTAAATAAAGTACAATTTTTCCACATATGGTGAAAATCACGTGTTTATAAGTCCGCGACATTAGCGCCAGAGAAAATCTGATACGATCATATCAAATCTCAAGTCCAGTACAATAGTTAGAACTGAATATCCATTAATCATCGTGTTTATTGACAGTGGTAGTAAATATTGGAATTGGATTTTAGGCGCTTTAAATATTAAGGTTTTATCGCACCGTGTATCCTGGGACCCGGATTCTAATATTAATGTACCGTTTTATGCCCCAGTCGTGATTCAAAACCGTGACATTTTCTCTTCTATTACGGCATGTTATCACTGCAAATATATCGATAGGCATCAAAATACAGTGAGTGCAAGTAAGTAAAGGGCTGTATTGAAATTTTAGCGCACGATATATGATATGATATGACTCAATGAAAATGTTTTGACAGTATCATTGTCATACATCTTAATGATTTTTCCCGGGATAGTCCCTTCGACGAGATTGGGTTGATATAGTAGCTAGAGCACTGGCTGCCCTTTCCACAGAGCCAGAGTTCATAACCCGGTGGTGGCGGAGGCTTTTTAAAAAAACCAGATCCCTACTTTGATGACTACCGATTGTTTTCTGATGAATTCTAAATTTGTAATATTTCGGCCCAATATGGCAGATGGCGAGATAGTTTGAAGAGCGAGCAAAATTTAGCCAACCGTCCGTCAGAAGGGGCGTTAAACTGTGGTCTCCTTGGTGACTTTCGATAAATCCACGGTAACACTACCTAAGATTTTGGTCTTCTCCTCAAGTAACCTACCAATCAAGTATCTTCGACACCAACATAAATAGAACCCAGTTCTGGACGGCATGACACGGGGGCTGGGTGCGGATAGCATTAGTCCACACATATCGCTAGGGCATTGCTCTCATGGAGACCAATGCTGCTCGAGCTGTTCCACCACTACGTACGCAGATTTGAGTCCTGCAAACATTAGGCACTGTTTCATTAGTTCTTATCCGTGAGTCCTTAGTCGATTGAGAACTTCCCATTTCATATATTGTTTTTGAACCCCAAGTTTCGGCAAGTAGTTTGTCTGGACGCAAAAGTACTGAGCAGAGTACTCAATTTGCTGGAATATTTCCCATTTTATTCTCTCAAATCCGAGAAAGAAAAAGGATTTGTGTAAATCGAAGAAAATACATTTTCTCGGAGTCAACCTACGAAAAAGCCGACAAACACTCGATCCTAATTTTTTTAGCCTCTGGCCTTTGTTCCTCCTCTGTTCACAGATCCGGTATCTCAAACTTTACAAAGTAATCCGAAACTCTTTAATTAAATTCCCCATATAGGAGAAATGAATACTCTCTCAACTTGAATGCCTGTACCACCGCTTCATTAAGGGAACTTTTTTGCTGTTCTTTTTGGAATTAGAAACTAGTCATATGGTAGTAGTGAATCCTCTTTTAATATATTCTTTGTTTTATCCAATCTAAAACTAAATTAAAATCATAAATACGTTTTTATAATTGAAAATGTTGTCATCACGCGAACACCACGGTTTACATCACCTGGACCGTCAATATTCGGAGAGGATTGCCATTCATCGAATTCAATCAAAAACATTCCCATGTAGTGCCTCTGCAAGAACAATGTAACCGAGATATATATACTACCGCCGTTATTCTCTCTGTGAAACCCATTTGGATCTTTATTTATGCACTGAGGCTAATTCAAAGGTTTGTGGCGCATTGTTCGCCACAACACGGAGTTGGACCGGTGGATGGGAGTTGGATTCCCAATCGGACGGCCCGCGTTCGATTCCCGGCGCCGAACGATATTTTTTCTGCCTCTCTCCAGAAGAATTCTAGAATGTTCGAGGTAGTTCCGGCGCCGGGTTCGAGAGAGTTCGCCGCCAATATATAAGCAGGCCATCTCGGCATGAGTCAGCTGCGTCCGACCCCTGCGTCACGCCACATCTCCTCGCAGCGTGCATTTATCCACAAGGACTTGGCCACGTCTTCCCAGGTCTTTGTTCGCCAAGACGCTGTGCGGCCATCCCTACAACCACCGTACACGGGCCCTTACCCTGTCCTCAGCCGCAATAAGAAGACTTATACCCTAAAAATCAATGGCAAACCTTCCACTGTTTCCATCGACCGTCTCAAGCCAGCCCATCTTCTTGAGGAGGACTCTCCGCCTACTCCATCAGCACCATCACCAGATATTACTACTCGCTCCGGCCGCACCGTCCGTCCTCCGGAACGTTTTGTGGGCTATGCTCTCCGTCTCTCTTCCAAGGGGGGGAGTAGTGTGGCGCATTGTTCGCCACAACATGGAGTTGGACCGGTAGATGGGAGTTGGATTCCCAATCGGACGGCACGCGTTCCATTCCCGGCGCCGGACGATATTTTTTCTGCCTCTCTCCAGAAGAATTCTAGAATGTTCGAGGTAGTTCCGGCGCCGGGTTCGAGAGAGTTCGCCGCCAATATATAAGCAGGCCATCTCGGCTGCCAAGGGCAGTCTGTACTACGAAGTGGAAATAAACGCTCCTCTACAGAAACTTCGCAGTTGTGTTATTCAGCGTAGCAATCGCTACAGGTTCAATATATATAAAAATATGAAAACGCAAAGTATGAAAATTGCATGTATTTTGAATGTATGTATTGAATTGAATGTATTATAGGGATATTTCATAAAAAAGGATGTCATCCCCTTTTTGCTAATAAATTATTTTTAGTGACATTATATGGAACTCTTATTCTCTCTCAATTCCCTTTCCATATCTAATGACAGCGTAACTTTTGCGCGGGGGAGTGAGGGCATACCGCTTGTAAACAAAGGGCTGATTTATTTTTAAAACGGGTCCAGTGATTCATTTGTCTTTCAAATTGACATGTGCTCTCGAAAGGAGAAAAAACATATTCTCCAAAATAATTAACATAGTTAATTTATGTTGATTATTAATTACTTCACTACCTTCTGAAATAAAATATGTTCCTTAAGAATGGTTCTTAATTGGAAAAAATAATTAATTTTCAAATAATAATTTTCCGACTGATAACGTATTTATTTTTTCATGTGGTACGAAATATTTCAGTTAACTTCATCACGCCTAAAAATTACATACGAAAATGTTGAGTTCAATAAAGCAGCAAGGTAATTTTGATATATAAGCCCTGAGAATCAACACATGCGTACCGATTGTTTTCTGACGAATTCTAAATTTGTAATATTTCGGCCCAATATGGTAAATGGCTTGTTATATTCGCTTCCCAATACCACATAAATAGACCACAACGTTTACCATTTTCACCCTGATACCAGGAAAATTAATATAAAAAACATTATTATCATTAAATCATCACGATGCCACGTCAGCAAGTCGGTTTTCTGAATCAAACTTTCTAATTAATGGCATTAACTATTTAATTATTTCCATCTCATCCTGCCCAGGCTCTGATGAAAGGTAATCGTAAATAATACGATAAGGTTTTGAAATTGCAACGTGGTTATGCGATAATTTATTGCAACGTTTACTTTTAATTAAGAACCAGAAGTTGAAAATTTTTAAACCTTTTTACGTTATTAAATTTCGCCACAATGCAGGTATACTTTTTTCTCACTAAAATTCTCGGGTTTGACTCCAGATCAATAACATTACCTCCCATGATAAATCCATATAAAGTTGCTTGCAGGATTTGTTTCTTTTGCAAACTAAAATTAAGTATAATGTTCGCACGAACTAAAAAATTACCATATGAAAGGGGATTGAATGAACTTTCTTATTTTTATCTTAAACATTTTCGATTCGGAATTACGAAAAATTATATAAAATATTCTAAGATTTTCCTAAGACTAGGAGCTTTTTTCAGAAGCATCCCCTTAGCCACTATGCCATTTTTGAAGGGGAAAAACCCTGAAATATTCAATAGAGAAATCAATTTTATCGCCTTCTACTCTTTTTATTTTGCTAAAATAAATTAGGGAAACAGTTATGCTTGTACAAAACAATTGATATGTTGATCAAACACTGGTGTAAAATGCACAATTTTATTATAATATATTAATTATATTATTATTAACGTTGAGAAGGACGTTTTGTAAATAAAATACTATTTAGTACTATAAAACTATTACTTCTTCTTTCTTAGCGTGAGTAGCTACGGTGCTAATAGAGGAAGGGTTGAGCCGCCTTAGGATTAAAAAAATAGAAGAAGTAAGAAGAAGGAAAGAGCATAAATGAGAGGAAATCCTTGAGGGAGAGGATTCTTATTGGGAGGAGAGGAAGAAGGGATCGTCTTCAAGGAACTCGGGTTACTTCCGGCATTCATTGATTAAAGGAAATGATTCTTTTCCGAGATCAACATATCGACCGCCCGTGGTTTATTAATTGACTCTCTACGAGAGCCCCCGCTCTCACGATTTCTTCTCTCTATCGTCGCCCTTTGCCCTTTATCAACCATCTTGCATACCGTCTTTGCTCTCCTCCCCCACCAGAAAACCTCTTCTCTTTCTTTGACCTCACCCCTTTTCTTCCCAGTCCCAGGCAGCATCCCAAATACTTCTCCTCCATTCTCATTTCTCCTTTATCCATCATCAAACAGCCTCTCTTTCCTCTTACTATCAATGTTCCACATTCTAAGCAACTTCCAATACATCTCCCTAGTCCTCTTTCTCTCTCCTGCTCTCTCCTTTCCTTTCTGTGCCATCGAGCGTTTCTTCTTTCCTCCTCGTCTCGTGACGCTAACGACCCCGAACTCCTGAAACCATCTGTCTCCCTTTCATCTTTAGGCTGCGGCTGTGCGATATTACGATACATTGGCTTCCGTATCAGATGCCCACGGAATATCGTGACACGAATAAGATATCTTATGCGAAATTCCACAGAAGAAAAAAGTTATTGGCCTTGACTAGGACTCCAATCCGAACACCTTGAACGCGAATATCCTCGATATACCCTCCATAGTCAAGCTATCGAGGCATCCTTATCCAATCATGAAATGTTGAGGGCTTAAAAGGAACATGAAGTTCAGGACTGCCGGATATATGGTATCACATCCTGTTCATGTGGTCTGTGTGGTCAAGGCGAATGATTTCTTCCTCTGTGGAATTTTGCACTTATGTGTTTTTGCGGGTGACTCCGTAAAGGTATTAACGTGGCTAGTCTCGGTATCCTCAAAAAAGGTATCATATGTTATGCAGTGCGATATATCGCCTATTTGCAGTCTCTGAAAAAAGTAGGTGTCAAGGTGATCACCAATATGACGGAGTTAATAGAATAGCCTAAGTTGAGATGGTTTTATTAAAAGTGCTTTTCGTAAATGTCTCTGCTGTGTAAATGATTAGTTAGTGTTTGAAACGGATTTTGTGTAGCGGCGATAGAATGTTAAACACTGCGCAAATATTATTTTGCAGATTTTTATTAAATAAATACTATTCCGTTGACTCATTGGTGCTTTTTTTACATGTATTGAGTATTTGTGAATGAAAGAATTCAAAATCAGCAAAGCCTAAGAAAAGTTGACAGGGACCGTTGTCGGTTCTTGGTATGGCAGTGTAACTTATGTAACCAAGGTTTGACGTAGGCTTTTCTTATGAGATAGTTCGACAGGATCTTGGGTTAGTTTAGTTTGAATGCCGAATACTATTAGATATTATTTGATTTAATTTTGGTTCTACTGTATTAAACTGTAATAGAACTGCAGATTAAACTGTTCAATGCTCAAGTTCAGATAGGCATGTTTGTCTCGGGAATGATTTCATGTGGCCGACTTTATACTTCCCGCTATGACGATGTTTTCTCACTGATATTATAAACTATGTTTTGTCTATACCATATAGCTTATTTTTTATTTCTTTGGTGATTGAAAAGAAACAAGAGAAAGAAGTATTTAAGTATATCATATCGTGGACAGTTCATGGATATTTACCGAGTAAGGAACAATGTCCAGGTTTTTAAAGCCTCTAAACAATATTAACGCCATGGTTATGCCCGTTATTGATTTCGAGATTTGTATGTTTTGTGATTTCGCGTTTATCTATGAAAAATAATCTCACATGCCGTACCCAGAGAAGTGAGTGATTGTTGGAATTGCGAAAACGTGATTTTCAACGAAATTCCAAGAATTACTTTGCTATGCACGTTTGATTAATTCATGAATTCGCGTACAGAAATAGTACAATCCTATCAAATATCAGCCTCCAAATATTGGGATATTGTATTTAAAGCAATAACAGGTAATTTTTCATTCTTAAGCAGTCTTAATCAAGTAAGCATCACCATTGGTGTTCTACCTAGTGCACGTATCTTTTTCTTCTTTTTTTATAATTAACCTTGTTTTAAGCTCTTCTTATCTTTTGCCTCCTTTCATAACGAGTAACTATGAGAACTATTATGATAAATACCCATTCTACATCCCCCTCACTTGCCCAGTTATTCTAAGGCTGGTTTTACGATGTATGTTTAACTTTAACCCCATAATAATTATTTAAGTTTTTCGAAAACTTGGTGTTAAATGATGGTTTAGGTTTTGTCTATTACATCAGAATTTTGGCTAGGTTATGTAGACATTAATGATGGGAGACCATATTAACTTCGGTTTTCATACGGAGCTTTCATTTAAATTAGGATTACATAACTGCGCTTAACCCTTAAAAAACTGACTGAAATAGTATGTGACTCATTATCCAAATCCCAAAGACTAATTTAATTATGTGAATCGCACCAACTAAGACAGCTCTAAAGGAAAGAATATAGCAGGAATAAATGGGAAGCCGTAATGAGTTCAGGAAAAATATTCAGAACTTTTAGGTTTTCCAGAAAAAGATAAAAGGAAAGAGGCAGGACGTGGGTAGAAGAGAGGAAAGAGCTACAGAGAGAAATAAATGTTGGAAGGATGGAAAGAAAAAAGAACGGAAATAATAAATGCGTAATTTGATGTGGTGCATGGATGGCCAAAATCGAAGGAAAAACAATCGTGCCTTGATATCGCAAATGATCGCAGCTTTCGACTGCCTCAAAAAATTAGGTAACATCACGTGATTTCCGAAAATTGGGAAACCGAGCGAAATTAGAAACTATGCGACATCCCGCGTTCTATTCGAATCACAGTCGATATCTCAGTGCGATGTGAAAATTATTCTATACTATTTTTCTTAAAATATCGTTTGCGTATGGATGTGCGGTCCTACACCTTTTTTTCTCTTCGCCTCCGTCGTTCTCATCCAATTCTCGATTCTCATCACGCCCTCTCCGTTCCATTCTCCTTCCCTCATCTTCCTCCCACCCAGCGTCCCTGGCCTTTTACCCTCCGCCCCTGAGATGCCACCGCTATAAGCCATTAAAGAGGATGGCTTCATTCACCTAAACTTTCAGTGATCCCGCTCACCAATTACATCCCGAGCCCTTAATCATACCCGATTTCAATCGTTTCCTTTTTTAATGCGATCGTTTATATCACTCTCCTTTAAAAATTAATTGTTGTTTTTAAGAAATAGAGAACTTTCTTCTTTCTGGGAGGGTTATTTCTTTCGACGACATTGAAGAGTATCACCGTGTTTCGTTTTTAAAAAGTGTTTCAGCCTTTGATATAAAACTGGAGACGTTTGAATCTAACATTCTCATTGGTGGCCAACGTTTTTCATGGATCAGTTTCATATAGGTAAGTTTTGTGGGACTGAAAATAAATTTGAATTGTTGCTAGCGAGGTGAAGAGTCTATCGTTGAAAAACTAATATTCGCCTATATCAATGCACCAGACGTCTGACTGAACATTGTTTCACCCTCTGAACACCTGTTAAGAACAGATATTACGATTGAATAATAAATGAATATATCGCACAGCATTCAATTAATTATATTCTCTCAAACTCTTTTCATAGCATAAAATGAAGTTAAACTCGTACATCGAATGTGTGGGAGGGAGAAAATAATTGTAAGTTTACATGCGTTACTAGCATTAGCCAAATATAATTTATGGTACAAATCTTCTTCTTCCGTGCCTATTTCATGTCTCTTGGTCCTTCTTCGCCACTCTATGCGTTGCTGCGTCATTTCTGGTTGTAGGTCCATTGTCTTCATATCTTTAGTAATATTCCTGATCCAGTTCTCCGGCGGGCGGCCTGGACTTCTTTTGGTTTTTTCTATGTTTATAACACTCTTTGTCATATTTCTCATCACGGAAAAGGAATAGCTCCCTCCTTTCAAAAATATACCTAAGGAACGGCTAAAACTTAGCGTGAACTCTAGGTTCTTGTTAAGGATCGAAATTGAAATCTTTTTTGCTTTAACGTTTCTTCAAGATATGCCTTTAGTAAGGTTTGAACTTAAGGTTGTTAATGGTGGAAGTTTAGCTGCAGTATTATAGTGGTCGCAGAGTTTCTGTGCACTGGAGAGTTTCTCTTAGCCCAGCTGCCCACAGTATAAGGGCAGCGATTGGCTGCTGGCGTCCTATCCCGTAAAGCGGTTCTTAGCTCAGTGCGCGCCGCGTACGAATGCTCAAAGCAGCGATCCCAAAGAATCTGCTAAAACGAACGGAATGCCTCGCCGACGCGACGGCCTTTAGCATAGAAATACTCTCGACAAGAACTACAATAGATATCGAGTCAAAACTTTCAGTGATTGCATTATTCATCGCTACATGCTTAGAAACCTATGTCCATCGGCGCATGTCGCCTTGGTTCTAAGATAAATTAACAAAACGTAAAACCTCTTCACCAACCTTTTACAAAATAAAAATACGAAAATTCCACTTAATTGTCAGAACAACTAATATTTTTCTCACTAGAAAAGGTTCAACATATTTTAGATTTGGTTTCATTTTTAATTTAAGTGTTGGAAATAGTTTAACTCTTGGTTCATTGGTAGGTTTGAATCTAGAGACTTTGAATGTATTTAGGATCGGTTCATTACGTCATCTGACGTCTTCCGATTTCTAGCCTCCCAAGTCTCTTTGTCCTTCCATAGATCTTCTTCCAATGCTCTCGCTCTTATTTCTTTATCCACTCCCTCTTTCCAGCTTTTCTTAGTTATTCCTCTTCCTCTTTTGCCTTGCATTGTTAGGTCCAAGATCTCTCTTGGTAGTCTATCCTCTTTCATTCTCTTTACATGTCCGTACCATATTAGCTGCTTGGTCATTATTTTTTTCTGTTATATAGTGCTTGACTTTCATTATTTGTCGTATTTATTCATTTGTAACTCTTTCTATCCTTGATCGTCCCGCAGCCCGTCTCCAAAAATTCTTTTCAGTAGAGACTTTGAAAAGACTATATAGAATGCATATTTTTTTATTTTAATGTTGACAGCCGTTTCAAAAGTTATTCAAAAACATTGGAGATTGAGTTTGAGTGACAGGAGCTGAGTAATTGAATCAGAGACAGATTTTTTGCTCTAATATACGAACATTTCTCAATTTAACTTACACATTGCAGGAATTCCAAAATAAATCTTGAGTGCAATAACGATTTGGTATTCATAAATGTATGAAAATATTAATGGCTTGTTTATCATTGTTGGGGTTTACGAATGTATTTTTTTAAATCATTTACTTCGGATGAATTTCAATAATTCATATCCCTTTTTTAATGATTTTGTGGGCCGATTCCTAATACTTTATGCTTACGGATAGCTGCAGCAAAAACTATTTTTTTGACAGACCGTGATTTTCCAGGGGAAGATTCCATCAAATTGTAAAATGTTTTGAAACAATCATTGGAAATATTTGGAATTGACAATGAGTTGATTTTAAAGAATGATTCTCAACTGATCAGGAAACTGATCGTCAATTAATTTGAAATATAGACTACAAATCATTTTTCCCAGGATTTTGTGTGGACATAAATGTTACTTTCGAGCTAAATTTTCACATATAAAGGACAAAAGTTGTAAACTAATTTTTTTAGATTTTTTAAAAGTAGCAGGCAGTCAATTACACCCAATGTACTACTTTTAATCGAGTTGACAGAATTTAAATGTTCGCAGTTGCTTGACACTGCGTCCACAAATGCACCTGACCTCACATTTGGCCCTGAATCCAAAGCAACCCCCTCCCCACCAAAATCCTTAAAACCTCCCCTTAATACTCCATCCATATCAATATATAAAGGACTCGGAAATTTGTTTTAATGTCAATTTTACGTTGGAAATAACGCTTAGACGTTAAAATCGATCAGCAATAAACAAATTTAGTAGATGACTGCAAAATTATTTCTTTTAACCATGCTTAACTTAGTAAAGTCCCATAAAGTGTAGCATGCTTCCACCTATATTATAGCATTTTTGCGTACTCACGGAATCATTCAGCAAGTTGTATGGCTCACTCATGACGATATTTGTACGTAAATTCTATTGAAAATCCAGCGTGCCCTAAGCGATTGCCTGCAACGGATGGTGGGTGGTAGTGGAATATTTTACTCCAACCCCCCAATTTGACAACGAGTATATTTTTATCGCATGATGCATCTCTAAAGGGCACTTCCTCACCTCAGTCTGCGGAAGACTGGACATAGGTGAAGGTTTATGAAGTTTCTCTCTCTGGTATGCATCCATTATGAACTTACTTTGACTTTGCGTGGGGTAAGGAGTGAGGCTTTTATTTAAATAATGCCTTTTGAACCAAACTCTTTAAGAGTGAGAGGCGCTGCGAATATCTAAAACCTCTGAAAGCCAGCTTCTTCTCAAGAAAAATGCTGTTCAGGTCTAAATGTAAATATGTTATTTCTTTTTTTTTACTGATAAAGCATGTAACTCTATGAAACATAAACGTAAAGTTGACAGTGAAATATAACCTATCCATCACATTGCACTATTCATCATACAACGTATATTTGACTTTAATATTTCAAGTAGTGTCAAAAGGGGATAAAAATATCAATTTTATTATTCGTCTTACTCAGTTCTAAAAAGTTTGCTTTTCTTAACACAACATCAAAAAATTATTCAACTTTGAAAATATAAAATTAAATTTTAGTCCTTTTCCTTACATGAACAGGAAGTTGGCTGTAAAATTTCATTTGAATCTCCAATTATTTGCTTTATTTTCTATATCTTTAAGCAGTCGAATTGAAATTCATATTATAACAATTGTTTACTCTTCCGGCTCAATGTCGATGTTTAATCAAGTAATCAATTTTTCACCCTCTTAGACTTATCTGATTTCCTTAAAATTTGGCACTTTGATGGCAATACAAGATTACAATATAACTGTCACGGCTTTCCCTGCCATAGGGGTTCGTGAGTCGAGGAAATCGTACGGCATGATAGGGATCGCGAGAAAACTTCTTTTATAGAAATTCGTTCCCTCTAAATATTTTGCATTACCACACTTAATAAAAGGAACACCGTAGCAATATGGGAGAAAGCTGTTGAGGAATTATGTCTTTAATTTGAGGCTTTCCTGCAGCTTTTTCTCGGTCAAATATGTTTCGGACACAACGTAAGATTTAACGATTCCGTACATGTACAAAGGTAACAACAGCATTTAACATGGTATTATTTGACTTGACATTCTGTTTGTTTGGGTCAAGTCTTGTAATCCATTTTTCACCCACTTCCACCAAGTCAATTCTTGAAGACTTTTCCTGCATGTTTTGGATGACAATACAATACGTTTTCAACTTAAAAATTAAAAAAAATAAACATTAATTTAACACAAAACAAATTCGTTCCATTCTTGTTTATCAAAATTTCACTGTAATTTTTTCAATAATACATAGAAATACGTCAATAATTTAATGAGCAATTGATGAAAATTATTGAAAACTAATACATATATAGTACAATAATACATAAAAACTTTTTAAAAATATGGTTTTATTAAAAATGTACTAAAATTAGGAATTAATATTTGAGGTTTCACAACTGGGAATACAGGCAGAATGTGATTAGTTGCGACTAAAAATAAAACCATGGGGTGCAACCGACATTTATGATGCAAAAAACTTCACCGGAAACACTTTTTCAAAAGCAAAATACTTTTCAACATATTATTATAAAAACCGAGGCAAACTTCGCTTGCCGTAAATTCTTGGTCCTGCACAACTTGTTATGCTCAAGACGTTTTACCTCGTTACCTATATAGTAACGGTAGTTACCTATTTAGTAAAGTCTTTTGTTTCACAAATGTAGGTTGCGCCCCCATGGTTTTATATTTAGCCACAAATAACCATGTTCTGCCTGTTGAAAGTCAGTTGTGACAACTCAAAAATTAATTTCTACTTTTCTGGGCAGTATTTAATAAAAACATATTTTTTTAATATTATTTTATTTCATAGCAATTGGTTATAAATTGGGTATCAAAATGCAACCTAATTGAATTAAAAAGAAATGAGTTCGATGGAGTAATCAAGTTCACACAGTTCACTGTTCCAATCAATTATTACTGGAGCGTGAACTCAGAGGTAATAACCAGTGTAAATTCATAGATAACTATTCTCTTAATCTACGAGACGCTTTTCGTCAGGTATTAATGGTCTATATCTGCATCCCCTAGAGTGCAAACCTCAGGTTCTATGTTCGTAAAACCAGTAAACCTATCATGGTATTACTCTGATTTTGTCACTTGCTGTCTCAAAAAAAATTCTAGATACTCAAGTTTGACACGCTCAACTTTTAAAACAATGAAATTGAGTGCATTGCAGTAAAATGCTCCTCAAAATTTGTTTATCTCTACATTTATTGATGTCCATTAAAATTTATTGTTACCTCAGATGCACTTTAACATTCGTAATAAGCCACGGTTTCGGCGTATAAAATCTAATCTTCCGATATAGTGCACTTTATCACAAATGGAAAAGCAAACTTTTTTTAATTCCACCAATTTATTTTATGGTACAACTAGTTTCAACGATGCGGCGTCATCGTACGTACTTACCTGAATATGACGCCGCTGCGTCGAAACTTCGGCATCGTAAAATAAATTTGTGGAATAAAAAAAGTTTGCTTTTCATTTGTGAAAATGAACTTCCACAAATTTGAGCCTGAAGCCATTGAGAGCTTTTGATATTCCGTCACTTTGTATTCTAATTACTTTCTATTTAAAGGTAAAAAAATCCTGGAATATTTCAAGCAGTCTGAGTCAATTAATTTGTTTTTATTTAGAAAATTGATTTAGATGATCCCATTAATTTGAAACTCTGCTAGATAGATTGATTGCTTGTAGGGGGGGACCTTCGACAGGAGCCCGGGCACTGAGACTTTCTTGGTCCATTGTGCCAACCTATCTGCCAGACACGGGACAAGAGCGCCACGGTGAAGGTCCGGGCCCAACATTGCTTAACTTCGGTTCCGGGAACCGGTGTGTCAATGTGGCTGGGCCCTTGCCCTGAAACTCTGTAAACTTTAAATGTATAATTTTTTACGTAGAGAACCATAAGTTTTTCTTTATAAAATCATGTAAAAGTGCACTGAAGGCAAGTTTTAATCGACATCAATAAACGTAAAATAAAAAAACTTTGTCGTACATTTAACTGCATTGAATTTAGTTCCCTTGTTTTGAAGATATAATATCTCAGTATCTATGCTTTATTAACAGACTGTTTTAAGCTAAAGCTTTTACTTAAGAATGATTCCCTCCACTGCTCAGTTATTTTTCCTTAGTACCAGGCTCTACCACTTTATTTATGCTTTATCTGCTTGAAACAATGATATTCCACTTCCAATCCCTTCAAGTTAGTACCATTAGTATCAAACGTTTAACAAAATTACCCACACCCACACGTACTCCATCACAATCAAGATTGTTCTCATGAAGAACAATCATGTAAGCAATTTTTCCACCTAAATTTACCCGTCTTTCCAAATGGCTCTCACAAGGAAGCTCACGAGCAAATTGAAATAATAATTTGACGTTTCAAAGACGCATGCAATGCATCTCAACCCACTTATTTCCGACTTATTTACCCTAAAAAACAATAACCTTTCTCTCACTCCTACCTCTTGATCCAGAATTCTACTGACCCCTAGACTCCATTAACCACTTTTATTCCCCCCATCAATGATAGCAAAATACCAAAAGTAAACAAAATACTAGCTAACTATGACTCGCCTGGTGATGCCGTAAATCAGTGAAACGCGTGGTACAAATAAGAAAATTCGAAAAAATAAGTAGGAGTGCCTTTATTTAAATTATGAATACAAATAATTCTATGTGGTTTAGCCCGCTATAGTAAATTTGTTTAAGACAATGAATATTTTCTGGAGCGTTGTCCTTTTCAATTATCCCGTAGAATATCATCCAAAAGCTACGTCACGCAGAACAAATCTCGTCACGTTTTCGTGCACATTACAAAGTTCAGACTTAATATGTCCCTTTTTCTATATGCTATCTCCCTTAACTGAAAACGTCATTGAATAAATATGGCACATTTCACAAAATAAATTTTATTCAGCGTAGCTTGGTAGAAGTATCTCTTATTGAAATATATAGTAGGAAAAACTGTGTAAAACTTCACATCAGTTCATTGTATCTGCAATACCCTAAAGAGTGAACCCGGTTGTCCAGCAATAATAAATCACTGTGGTATTTTAAAATGTTTTACTACTTTCTTAATATTTGGCTTTACAAATTGACTTTTTGTTTATAATGGGAAATTTTTACGTGATTTACAATACTGAAATGTCATACTTTTCACCAATTGATAATATTTTTATATTTTTATTGAAATATATCCTCACGTCTGGGGATAGTTTGGTACAAATTCGAGTCATAAATACATATCTAAATTTATTTATGAAATCTAGTCCGAGCGTAAATTCCGTTTCACGATGCTTAGACCATGAATTGGGAAACTCCGTATTCCGCAGCCTGGGATCAACTCTACCTCGGTGGCGTCTCCTTATCTCTCCGCTACCCCTATTTTTTTCTAGCGACACACACCCTTAATCTCCGCCCTATCGTCTTCGAAGCGCTGCCCGGTTCGTCTTAAGCCATCTTTGTGGTTTCACGGGGGATTTCACGCCGTCTTATCCCAGGAACTGTCTTCTCCTTCATCTTTTTTTGTTTTTGTTTTCTCGGTACTTCTTTATGTCTCCGATCATAAAACCACGCTTGCACCGGTTGGAAAAGGCCGGACATTTCTTTTTCCTTCCGACAAGGTTAGGATAGCTTCACAGATAAGCGAATGCTTCCGACGGCGTCGTCTCAGAGCTGAAGTGGGCCATGTTAGATTTACTAAGGTTTTTCCTGCACGGGCGGAAGAGTCGGAAATTAAATCAAGAAGAAAAGGCGATGGTATTCGTTCAAATTTGGTAGCTAAATGAGGCTTGCAGTTGAAGATGTTTTGACACTTCTCTAGGGTACGTGACATAGGATTAAGAATGCCTGCTGGGAACGTACAGAATTTTGCTTATATAAGAGTGCGCTTCATTTAAAGGATTTTTCATTGTATTAGTTTTATGACGAAAAAGTTTATTTCTATATTTTGTTGTTTCTATATCTAACCCTTTTTTAATACGAATTTCTATCTTTAAATAACTAATTATAATACTATTTTGTCTTTAAAATATCAAAGTATAGTTTTCTGTAATAAGATGAATATCCTTCTGTAGTTGTAGCACCATACAATGAACTGTTTATTTAATTTACCTTCTTCGTTGGTATTCGTGATATTATCAAAATACATGTCACTCATATCACATCAATGTGCAATTTACATTTAATTGGTAATAATTTAACTCCTTCTTTGTGAAAAATATTTGATAACACTTTATATAGGTTGAATGCTGTACTTTCAAACAGATGTGTCTATACTTTAGTGAGGTATCCTATCGCAAACTTATATTCGTCTATTTTGGAGTTCTTCCCTCATTCCAGTAATCCAATACGTATTAGCGCGCTCTCATGTAATCTCTTTAGTTTAAGTTATTTCTCAGGTAATTTTTAGTACTATAACCCAAAATTTACCTTTTATTCGTCTTTAGAGTGATCATTGGAATAAATGTAATAATTAATAATACGCATGGATATATATAGTATGTATATACATATAATAGATAAAACCATTATATACCCTATTTCAGTCTTCTCCCCCTCAATTCCAGCTTTCCTCTGAGAGGTAGTTGCCATTTCGAGGACTGAGTCCTCGTTCCTTTTCAATTAATACAGCGACTTAGATACTTATTAGATGTCAGTTATGAATTAATGTGGGGTACAGGTTCCCGTATAACCATAAAAAGCAGAAATATACTCAGCGTGCTAACTTCGATGCAAATTCCGCATGCATGATTACGGTAACTCAATGTTTAATCTTTTGTTAGGAAGAAATTCATTTAAGGTTTCGCTTTCAAAAGCCACTGGCAAAACTAGGAAAAATACAAATACAAATAGGAGGGCAATGGTTCATAACATTGACGGATGATAGATGAAAGTCCCTACTTGACTTTCTAGCATTTGCAACTGTGACGGAACAGTTATGGATATATGGATAAATTGTATATGTATGTATTATGATTTCCAATTCTACTGTTCTACATACTACCTAGGGAGCTTGCATATCATGGGTGAGGTTTTTCTCTCCGTCTAGCCCCCTCCGAGACTCCCTGTCCCATTAATTATCAGGGGGTCACTTATTTCTAACCGGTGACTCGACGGGTAGAAGCTCAGTGCATGAGAAGTTTCTATAACAAATCGCTAATAATGCTCCGGGAGAATGAATAGCGTGATGCGAGTCACTTGTAGCAACAGACAACTGGTGAGAACCAGCATTATGTGATATTAATCGCTATATAATATACTATATTTCGACTGTATATAGTTTTTTGTTACCAATTTATTTTAACACGGCTTTAATTGATCCAAATACCGTGCGTTATTCGGCAGGACTAACCATAATTGAATTTGAAGTGGTTAAAATGGGCATCTATAATTAGGTAGGAACTTAAGATATATATGATGTTGAATAACATACAGACTGTCACAAGGTAATATAAAGTCTTGGAATTCTCAATTTTCAGGAAAGATTCCTATACTGACCAGGATATCCATTCCACATCGATTTCATTTTTCCTCAAAGTTAGCTGCTTTCCACCCCAATTTCACTTCACACCCCAGGTTCACTGACTGGAAAACATACTAATGTCACTATCAAACGCCAAGAAATAACTGGCAATAATCAATCATAAAGCAGCCAACAAAAAGTACCCGGAAAAGTTAATTGATAAATAATACAAAATAAATTAGAAAATCTTACAATTAATTCAATTATTACCAGTACCTTTAGCACCAATAACCAAACACAATGGCGGTTATTCCTTTCAGAAATATCTCTGTGTAGGTAAATAATTACCAAACATTCGGATAAAAACTGCGTTTTACAGTAAATCAAACTTTGAAAAGCCTCCAATTCTTAAACGTCTCCAACAACAAGAACAGAAACCCGAACATGGAAAAAGTGGTGTGTATAAACTGAAGAGCAAGTGATCTGCGGTATAGGTGGGACAGACGGGGAGGAAGTTGTGAGACAGAGTGAATGAACACCTGGCCTATATCCGGAATGGGAACCGAGAATCTCTTTCGCGAAGCGTCTTTTGGACACCAACAACTCCAGTGCTTTCGTGCCAGAAATTTTACATTCCGAGTATAAGGGGCCTAGACTGGACCCTTTAGAGCACCTTTAAATCCGGCAATTCTTGCTTTCCAACTGCGAAATAGTTAATGACATGTTACTTTCCTCCAACTCGCCACTCCTCAACCTCCCATCTCTGCTAGCCCCCTCAAAGGACCACACTGCACAACGAAATCCTTCCTCTTCCACCGACTCCGTGATATTCTCTCCACCACCCCCTAATCCTCCCTCCTCGTCACCAAGCTCTTCCCCTCCCCTCCTGCACCCACTTTCCTACCCCCAACTCCTTTCCTGAATTCTCCTCCATCCAAGAGGGGTATTTTTTCCCCCATATTCTCACCCGATGATGACGCAATGCCATGAAACCTGGTTGTAATTAAATTAAATTTGTGGAATTTCAAAGAGTTTCATTCCAGTTTGTCCATAAAGTAACGCTGGGAACTATCTTGTCGATCATATTGCGTTAAATTGCAAATATCGATTTCCAAGTTCGGGAAGCTAATAGGTTGTGCTCATTTTTATCCGACGGGAGCGATTGTCCTATTAAAATTATTATGTGTATATGTGTATTAGCAGCTTGAATATTAGCCATAAAAAAGTAGAATTTAAAGAAGGTATTAAAATGCCAATGCCCCAAGTTATATACATTTGATTATGTATTCATGCACATGGTGATTACTGTTGGCATTTTTTTCTATCTGGAGGACAGTCGCTCGTGATGATAAAATGTCGGCACTACCAATATTCTGTAATTGCCGTAAGTTGGAATTCCCTTTCGTTGATGGTTCTCCATTGCTCTTTCATTATAATTCAAGCCGCATAGTTGAACATTTGAAAGGGTGGTTATCACGTACATTAATGAACAATACTTTGTGTATAGTAACAAAATGTGGTATTAACAATTATTTCTTCAAGAACATTCTCTTATTCCTTAGAGAACAAATTTAGTAACATTTGTCGTATTCCAAGTTTTTTTATTTTTTAAAATGGTAACTATCTTAATTTAATTTTCCCTAGATAGTCGACGTCCTTGCGAAGTCAAGGTGAACTCCAGTTTTGAGAGTTTACATGAGACCCAAGTTGAGTTACAGACGTGTAAAGCAGGCAGACTGCCTTGTTCCGGAGCGACTTGCATTCCCTCGGAGCTCTCCTCTCCGCTCGGAAACTAAAAAATTCCCTTTCGGCATTGGCCTACAGGCGAAGGTAGATTTCGAAGTTCATATTTTTAATAAATACCTATTATCGAACAACACGAGTAGCTGAACTGCACTCGGATGAAGCATGCGCTTAAGTTTCAGCGAAATCAAATTGATATTGGCCGAGTTGTAGCCAGATATGTATTGGCCGAGTTTTAGCCAGATATGTATTGGCCTAGTTGTAGCCAGATATGTATTGGTCGAGTTGTAGCCAGATATGTATTAAACTCGATGGTTTCAGGCTTCACTTTGTGAAAATCCATTCTAAAGAATTCAAAAAAGATATGGTACTTTTTTCACAGATGTTTATTTAAAGTCGACCGGTTTCGTCGCATAGGCGACATCATCAGGTACATGAATATGGCAAGTGGCAGAATATATACAATTTTTAAGAGGGTGGGGGGAGAGGAGGGATAGGGTGGGGGGGAGGGGTTTGGAAGAGGCAGTGGTAAGGGGTGGGGGTTGGTGTGTGAGGGAACGTGGATGACTCGATGGGAGGGGGGTGGTGGTGGATGTAGGCTAAGTGGACGCTTGGTCAGGTACGCTGTTCACAGCGGGGGTTGGGGCGTCAGGTATTGAGAGTCAGGGGAATATCCAAGAGGGGGGAATGGCTCACAAAAATGTTCTCGTTAGCAATTTTTCCTGCCTTTAATTGCTTTCTTATCTCCAGCTCCTCCAAACAGTCCATTCTTCTTCCCTTTTTCTCCAGGTGGAGGACCTCCGGGACAAAGTCACTATTGTGGTCACTTTCCCATAGATGTTTGGCAAAATGGGATCTGTTTAACTCACCGTTTCGTAGATGTCTTCTGTGTTCGTCTGCTCTTACTTTGAACGACCGCCCAGTCTGGCCAACGTAACATATTTCACAGTCACCACATTTGAGCTTATAAATACCGCTTCTATCATTAATGTCAATATTGTCCTTGGTTTTGTTTAACACAGCCCTCAAGTTACACTTGTTGTAATATGCTATTTTAAATTCTGTCTTTGGAAAAAAGTTGGCAATTGACTGTGTAATCTGTCCGTAGTAACTTAGTTTGCACCATCGTTTTTTCTTTTCACTAAGGACGGATGATTTAAAAATGAGTTTCTGTGCTCTGAGGGAGCGTTTTTTCTCGATCATTTTACTTATGACACTTTCTTCGTAACCATTTTTCACTGCAATGTTTTTGATTATTTTGATTTCCTTGGCGAAGTTCTCGGATGACAGGGGGATGTTGAGTGATCTGTTTAGCATGGAATGAAAAGCGGCCATCTTTTGGGAGGGATGGTGGCGGAAGTCGGAGATGATGACATGGTCTGTGGTAGTTTCCTTCCTGTAGATTGCGAAGTCGTAGCCTTTTTCCGTGGTTTTAATTGTTATGTCCAAAAAGTTTATTCTATGATTGGTTTCTTTTTCACAAGAGAACTTTATATTTTTGGATTGGGAATTTAACTTATTCAAAAATATGTCCAGTTGTCTCATTGTGCCAGTCCATACTGCAAACACGTCGTCAACATACCTGTACCAACAGTGGATAAAACTGGTGTTCACTGAATCATCACTGAATAACCTTTCTTCAAAGTCGTTCATGTATAAGTCCGCCAAAAGTGGTGATAGAGGTGATCCCATTGCTAAGCCGTCCTTTTGTTGGAAGAATTTGCCCTTGAATTTGAAGTAATTCTCTTCAACACACACTCTCAGCAGTGCCAAATACTCGTCGAGGAAGGGTGGTACAGCTCCGGCTTTCTTCAGTATTTCTTCGGCTACTTTAACGGCTTCGGAAATCGGAATTTTGGTAAAAAGGTCTTTCACGTCAAAGGACACTAGGGTATACTTGGAAGACGGGAGCTCCCTCTGGGTAAGATGTTGGCACAATTCCGTTGAGTTCTTTACCCCGTATCTTGGCTTGAAACCTGTGTATTCTCTGAAGAGTGAATTTAGGTGGGAGGCTATTTTTCTTGATGGTGCAGCGACACTGGAGACTACTGGTCTGATTGGCACATTTGGTTTGTGTATCTTTGGGAGACCAAAGAATCGTGGAGCTTGCGGGTTCATCACTGTCACCTTGTATGTCTCCCTTGGTTTAATAATACTCGGGGCAGAAGTGAGGGCCTTTTTCACTAATTTCTGAAATTTGTTTGTGGGGTCACTGGGTAGCTCCACTACTGGGTTCTTTTCAATGAATTCGTTGCACTTTTTAACATACTCGGTCTTGTCCATCACAACCACTGCATTGCCTTTGTCTGCTTTTTCTAGAATTAAATTTTCTTCCTTTAACAGTTTTTTAACGGACTTCAAGGATTTTAAATCGTTCGAAAAATGTTTTGCTTTGAGGCTACTTCGCTTAATTACATTGGAGATATTATGGGAGAACACCGTTTTTAATTTTCTATCACTGTTCAATAGGGCTGCGTCACAGTCCACGATTAAATTTTCCAGTTCTTTTGTGCCAAGGGGAAGGTTGGGGACGTATTTTAACCCTTTCTCCAAGAATTGGATGTCTTGTTCTTTAAATTCAACATTGGATAAGTTCACAACTCTATTGTAAAAACTGTTGGCTGGTACGTCCGTGCGGGGCTTTTGCGGTGAAACTAGGGCGTCTTTGCTGAGATTTTCCAATTTTTTCACTATCACTAACCTCTTTTTGTGTGCGATTTCGCTGCTACGTTGGCGTACGTAGTCGTCGAGAATTATCCATTCCGTCCAACTCAATTCACTGCACAGATCCATGTGTAGGCGGAATCTGTACTGATCGATGCTGTCCCTCCTCATGTACCAGGTCTGGAGTTCCTTCTTGATCCATACTCTGCGTGCAGTCTCTACTGCTACTCTGGCCGCTGGAGACTTGGACGTGGTGGTTAAGGTCACATACTTCGGTGTAACACCAAGGGCAAGACATCTACTATTAAAGAAAATGTTTATAGATGCCACTCGGTATTTTATAGCCAGAGTCCGGTAGATTTTAGCCTTTTTTGCTGTACTAGCCGTGATGATAAACTCGATGGTTTCAGGCTTCACTTTGTGAAAATCCATTCTAAAGAATTCAAAAAAGATATGGTACTTTTTTCACAGATGTTTATTTAAAGTCGACCGGTTTCGTCGCATAGGCGACATCATCAGGTACATGAATATGGCAAGTGGCAGAATATATACAATTTTTAAGAGGGTGGGGGGAGAGGAGGGATAGGGTGGGGGGGAGGGGTTTGGAAGAGGCAGTGGTAAGGGGTGGGGGTTGGTGTGTGAGGGAACGTGGATGACTCGATGGGAGGGGGGTGGTGGTGGATGTAGGCTAAGTGGACGCTTGGTCAGGTACGCTGTTCACAGCGGGGGTTGGGGCGTCAGGTATTGAGAGTCAGGGGAATATCCAAGAGGGGGGAATGGCTCACAAAATGCTAACGAGAAATGCACAATTGCTAACGAGAACATTTTTGTGAGCCATTCCCCCCTCTTGGATATTCCCCTGACTCTCAATACCTGACGCCCCAACCCCCGCTGTGAACAGCGTACCTGACCAAGCGTCCACTTAGCCTACATCCACCACCACCCCCCTCCCATCGAGTCATCCACGTTCCCTCACACACCAACCCCCACCCCTTACCACTGCCTCTTCCAAACCCCTCCCCCCCACCCTATCCCTCCTCTCCCCCCACCCTCTTAAAAATTGTATATATTCTGCCACTTGCCATATTCATGTACCTGATGATGTCGCCTATGCGACGAAACCGGTCGACTTTAAATAAACATCTGTGAAAAAAGTACCATATCTTTTTTGAATTCTTCAGATATGTATTGCCGCGCGCCACCTGGGCAGTAAAATTGTGTGATTTTGTAACATGATGCATTGGAGGCAAATGAGCACTGTAGTACATACATGAGCTTTAGATGGCGGCGGAAATCAACCAATGAGTACATGTCTTTTGAAATCATGATGTCAGGACGCTCCCTGCTGCTGACTAGCGCTGAATCGCCGCAAAATATTCACCCCGACTGAAATTTCCAGGGGCGGCCGCTTCTTTTCAAAACTGAAACTTCCCTCGGTGACTAGCGAGACGTTATTTTTTCGCAAAGGCTCCATTTTATCGACACTTATTATTTCTACGATATATATTTTATTTGTTTGGAATTTCATTTATACTGAATCATACGTTTATTATCCTGTAATGCGTATTGCAAGGCTAGGTAACAATGAAATGTAATGCGTAGCAACGGAAATGGTAAAGGTCTAAAATTGCATAATTTTTACGCGAAAAGTTCAAACCTCTCAGTTTATCGGTCGATTGAGACAAATCGGTTAAATTAATTATAAACTATGAAGATTTGGCTTCATATTAGTTCAAGAAGCAAACTCGTAACTCAATTATTTCATATTTTAATGAGAAAAAGATAATTGATCGACTCGGAAATTTTTCGTATTTAAGGAAGTGCATTAAAATACTATTGTGAAATAGTTAAATATTTTATAAGGTATTTTAAAATACAAATAGATAACATTGTCACCCCTTGCAATAACGGCTGGTCGAACAAATAAATCTTTGAAACAAAAGTTGTAGATTGTTTTGACAATTTCAGATAACTTTAAAAAGGTTTTTTACAGTTAATAACAAGTGAGTTATGATTATTTTTCTCCTTCAACCCCTAAAATACAAATAGATAATATTCCACCTCTTGCTATAACGGCTAGTTTTACAAAAATATGTTTGGAACAAAAGTTGTAGATATTGTATTGACAATTTCAGATACTTTAAACGGATTTTGTAATGTAAATAATAAGGGATTTTTTTGTCTTTCAACCCCTATTTTTTCCACCCCTTGAGTTAATTGCTGATGTAATCAAAAAACGCTCGGAATAAAAATTATTTGCAATATTCTTAGAAATTATAATGCATCTAAAAAATCATTATGTTTTTAACTAAGAGAGATGTGTGGGTTATTCTGATTTTAAAAAAGCCCCCCCATTTTTGGTCCGATTTTGCTCAGTAACGAACTTGACCGAGATTTTGCACTTTTAGATTTTATGTATGTCTGGAAATAATTACTGCAAAATTACGGTAGTTAGTATGTTTACAAAACAGTTATGTGTGTGTATATATATACACCATGGCCCTTGGTAACGACTACAATAGGTAGGCTTTCTTCGAAATCTACCTAAAATGCGGGTTCTCGTGGCCCAAGATGAACGAGCTCAAGTAGAACCAGGCTCTGCGGTTGGAAGCGGAATGTTTGGAAAGAGCTCTCCCGTCGTGAGTGAAGCGTTTAAAGTGAGCGTAGTGGTTCGGATTGGAGCGCTTACTGGCGGACTTGAGTCTAGTCACCCTAGTCGATGTGGATTATCAGAGGCGAAAATCGAACTGAGCTACGAGACGAATCTAATGCCACCGGGTATTTAGGTTGGCCTTAGTCATCGGAAAAATCTTGAAAATTCGGAAGGGTACTTTGGTGCCATGAAATAATCGGTTCGTAGCTCTCCCATCAAGCGGGCATTTCATATGCTCCTCTCCACAAGTGCCACTCCGCAGCGCTCCATAACTATTCGAGGAGTTGGTGCGGTCAAGTTGGAGCGGAGAGTATGCCTTCTGTTCCACTCCAAGGTCGCTCCGACCATCTTTTTGCCCCGTATTCATCTCTTATCACTCCACTCCGAGGTTTGCTTCTATTCGAACCAAACCGTTAAAGTGTTGCACGTCATTTTTTAGCTCCGGTTCGATTTCCTGGGGTGAAAAAATTCTCGGCGTGTGTGCATGCATTAATTCATGTACTACATACTACCCTGCGAGCCACCGCATAGGAGTGTGGCAGGGGGTGTTAGGACAGCAGTCATGGAAAGGGGGAATAGGGAAATGGAGTAGGGAGAGGACGGAGAGGAAATATGTGTTAACGATGAGTCTTAAGATAGTGTCTCGCTGTTTTTGTTATAATCGCTTGTAGTGCATGGAAAGAAGGAATTTTTGTACCTGTCAGTTCGGCAGTATATCTTTCTTATTTTGTCACTGCTATAATTTATAAACATGTAGCGCGGGGTTAAAATAATATCCTCCGTGTAGTACTGAAACTCGCCTGATCACAGTTTTTGAAGTTATACTTCTTTGCGCCCGTTGGAGACTTTTGGGATGGGATGTTGGTCGAGAAACCGCGTCACGCTCTTTTGGGTGAGAAAAATCCACAATTGTACTCATTGATACGAATTCCTGGGTATTTCTAATCGAGCTAAAAGGATGAAATTTTCAGGGAAGGGTTCAAATTTGGTGTCGAGTCAAGAAAAAATCGAAAATCCTAATATTTTTCATTGGTTTCGAGTCCAGATAGGATTTTGTTTTTTAATGGGTTTAAATGGGAAAAACGAATAATTTACGTGTAGAGTAATTTTCATTCATTCATTAAAATATGAAATAATTTAGATACATGTTTCATTCTTTGACTGAAATGAGGCCAAAAGATCAATGCATTTACTTCTTGCAGCCGATGTTTCTCTATCGATCGATAAATTGAAATATTTGAAGTTTAAACGCAAAATTAATGCAAATTTTGATCTTTTTTCATTTTCGTTGCTAAGCAATTTTTTCATTGTTCCCGAGACTTCCAGTACCTTATACGCGTGCTATAAAGATTAAACTTAAAGGAATATAACATTCTCGGTGCGTATTTCAATCGCTTTTAACGATATTATGCCTTAGAAATATACTTTTTACAATTTTTTATAATTATATACATAAACTGTTTCATAGCTTTGACACTCCTCCATTTGCTCATGCCTACGAAATCCGTTGGGATCGCTCCAGATTCCTCCATTTTGCTTCTGAAACACTCTTTACACCTTATTCCGGGTTTCCCTCTCTCTGTTTTTTTTAAGGAAACATTAATCCTTGCACCTACTTTCTGAAATGTACCTCGAAACTCCATTCTACAAGTCAAAACCATGTAAAATGATAATGTTCTATGATGCATTATCTCTTGGATTTTGAAATTATAATAGTGAAACAGGCCCCAACATTTCGAAGAGAAAAAAATGTCTTTTATTTCATTTATATATCCTGTCTGCCTGTGTGTGTGAGCGGGTGTGTGCGACCGGCCAAAGAAGTATAACTTCCACCGTCTGGTCCAACGCAGACCACGTTTTTTCAAGTAAACTCAGCCTAGGGGGTAGACTCCGCGACTCTAACGGTTCACAGCCTAATCCTTCCCAGCCTAATCAATTGTGAGAAACTTTCTTTTGACTCATAGCATTTTTTAACGAAGCTGGGGCTTTCCTTTTCATTTAATTTATTTTTCGAGTCAAATCTTTCTTTCTAGGGTCCCAAATGCTCGCGGCGTATTCGAGATGTGGCCTAACCAGACCGAAGTAGAATCTCTCTTTCACTTTTCATCAGAGAACCTTCATACTATTAACTTGATAAATCTTAGTTTCTTTAATGCAGTGCCGCAAAAGTTTTATTGTGTATACGGCGGTAATTTCCCTAAGATGTAAATTTAAAGCTGATTTTTCGTTTTATTAAGGCCATACGTGTACGTGAGATTGTACGTTTGTCTCAACGAAATTAGAACAGGTTCTATTTACAGGCGTTCATACAATTTGCCGCTTTACACGATACATTTTGCCTCATGCAAGAGTTCACGGAAGAGTTTGTACAAAAAAATGTACCGTTAAAACGGCCTTTAGAGACCTTTTTTTGTTTTAATTAAGTAAATGAAAATTTTACATAGTCCACGACTAATATTTATTGAATTTGCAGGCCAAGGTTTCAATTTACAAAGCATTATCAATTGTAAGTCAAACCTTGGATGGCAAATTCAATAATAATTGTTTGTACAAAGTTTTCTTTTACCTAATTCATGAGTACCACAAAGTAACGCCTAATACATTAAGTATTTTCTTCTACAACATTTAATTATGAATAATGGTCATGATAAATTGGTACAGTTAGAAATAAAATGTAAAATAAATACTTATTTTTATCATTTAATTTTTTTGGACGAACTTGCGAAAAATTAACGTAAACTATTGTGTTTTTAATAAATATTCCCCATAGCGAACAATAGTGATATGTGAAGTCGTGATTTCGTATGCTTCCATTTACTCCAATGTGCTTCCGTACTAATTTGGAAATTAAAAAATCATTACACTCAATCTAAATGTATTTAGCTTACAACGAATTAAGGAAAACAACATTAATTGCCTCAAAAAATGTTGCCAACATTTTTGACGGCATAGGCAACTGGTTAGTATATAAATAATATGCACAGCGGTGATTGTTATAAAATTATCATGTATTAAATATCATTGTATTATTATTATTACCACAGGGAATTCTTTTAGTCATTACATATTTTATTTCCTCTTTCCTCACACTATCGCATTGGTTTTATCCCGTTCCGGAATGTTTAGATTGGCTACTTTTTTGGCAAACGTAGACTCATTCGTCGCATCCTGGACTTCATTTACAGCCTCCATCCGGAAACCTTCCTCTCGTGTATTTTCCAGTCCATTCGGACGGCCGCTGGCCCCGTTAGAAAACGGGAGTTGATTAGCATTCCGCGGCACGGCAACTCTAAAAGGGGGACTTGAAACACAAGCAGAGCGCGCCTAAAGAAGGGGACATGCGGCGGCGCTCTTGATGTGCACAGTCACTCTACGTTAAGCGCCCTCAATTCAGGGTTGAAAGAGTGATTAGTAGGGAACCTCGCGAGGGGAGACCATCATCTCGAGCACTAAACAGTAACTGACGGGGGTGGGGGAATAATCGCCGTCGCCATATTCGGTCTAACTGCCCTCGACGTCCCTCCGTAGGACGGTTGTCGACACACGGGGGACGTTTATTGCTGCATGAGCTGATTCAGGGGAAAGCATATTCTGAGTATTTAAGTCCCACCATTGTTGGATGAAATTCCAGCACAATGTGCGGGAGGATTGGCATTGCTTTAACTCATCCCGTTACCGGGTGGTGTTGTATGACGAGTCCCATGATCCCCCTTTTATGGTACGATTGTTTGACCACATTTGTTGCTATTTAATGCAAGCCTGAATTTACTGTCACAATTCGAAGGAGATAATCTGTAATTATAATGTCAAAATAATTAATAGCAGTTGAAACCTCAAAAATAACATCATTTGAAGAATCATCGGGAAAATGAACTATACATCATTCGTTGACGGAATATGGATCCATGGTCGAACAAATTTTTAAAGGAAGCAGGAATACAGTAAGAATTATATTATTTGTGTACGAAATTAATATTATATTATGGCAATTATTAGTTATCTTCCTACGGAGTTTCTTTAATCATATGTTATGCAGAAAAATTTTATACGTAATTAAAAATGAATATTTCTTGAGACACTGGTTACGATTTCACATCTCAAGATAACTATTTTTGACGTTTTTTTCCTCGAGTGGAAATAGCCAATACAGGCCACTTCAGGAGTGTATAGAGTAGTTTGTAACATTTCTCACCCATTGATTAAATTTATACCATGCGACCAGGATCTTCACCATCCATAAACAGTTCAATCGCCATCTATGAGATGTATTTATTTCCCCCACCCACGAAACGAATCCTCGCCCACCGCGCCCCAGGATTCAGAGCGGGAGTTATTTCTAATGAAATACATTCTAATTTCTAATGAACTAATACATTCTATTCGATATTATGCCTTAGTACAACAGTGCAACTTGTTTTTTAAGGAAGATAGGTAATAATGACTTGAATTGAAGGGTTCTTGAAATAAGTTTGGGGAATGCTTGGTCATTCGACCATCTAGATTAAACCACCATTTCCCATTTGCATTTAGTCTTTATCTACCTTTTTATATTATAGGTTAATTTCTGCTCTCTTCCATTAAGCCGTAAGGTCCTCTGTATCCCTCTATCATATGCATACTCAAACTCTCTACTTATTTATCTACACCCCCATCTACAATTGTACAATTCATACCGTGTTCCTATCAGATCCGTAGAATGTTCCTTCGCGGCGATAAGTCTTGCTAGCAAAGAATTTGCTGGCTGATCCTACGTTTGGCGCCCTTCGTGAGAATCGTGGGAAATAAAATCTTAAAGAGCAAATGCATAAGCACATTGCACCTCATTCGAGAAGTTGCCTTTTTGGGCCCCATTTTAAATGGCTGACCCGAAACTTTACGTTTACTTTGACCCATCAAGACAAGTATGATTTTATCATTACATTTACGACATGCAATACATCCCCAAGGCCCAGTTTGTAGATATATGGCAGACGTTAACCTCAAGATGACGTAACTCTTATCTTAATTTAATGTTACCAGAGTGTTCAGTTATTGTATCGTTTAGTTACGGTGAGCGTTAACCAATGGGAGTAGGTGTTAAACACGGTAAAAACATAGATTTTATATTTAACCAGAGATTGTTAAACCGGGCCTAAATATGTTCTCAGGTAATTATCTTTCCATACTGTTTGTTTTTTTTTCATAATTTTTTTTCAATATGACTCTCTTGTCTCGGAGTATGCTTCATTTTTTTCTCATCTAATTGTTCCTCTAGGGAGCGTGGTGGCCTAGTGGGTAGAGCGCTTGGATACTAATCGAAGGGTCCCGGGGTCAAATCCGGGTGAAGCCTTAGGACGCCCCCGAACAAAAAAATCCTCTGAGTGCGAGTTGGCCCAGGGAAAGGAACTGGCCCCCCTACCCTGAATTTGTGAAATTCACACGCCTGAGGCTTATTCCGGGGTGAGCTCTACCCTCAACTATCCAAACCAACCTTCGGGTTGCATCACTGAGTGAGTGAAGTGTTCCTCTAAAAGTCATCCATTCACGTCTTCTTGGGACTTCGCTATAGGCGGCTCTTTTCGTTTATTTCATATGTTTATTTTTTATGGTGCCATAATTCATCTGTTCTAATTTTCTCCGTGTCTCTGCTGTTATCGTAAAAGGACTACCCATCGTAAACTAGGGTTATAGCCGTCAATGATGGTGAGAAAACTGAAAAGTCGACTATTCTTCGTTTTGCGAGATACATGGCGTCCATCGTACATTTCAATGACGTACCTTGGTTGATCACGGTTGGTGGATACTGGCTCCTGCTCTTACCTTGAGCCTTGACCCAGAATTGCAGCCAGATTGATGTACTTGCTACTCGACGGCTAATATCGTTCCGACTCTAAAACTGTCAACTTTATCTACTCTCCTGAGTTTTATCGGCTCTGGGGTCTCCTCATGTGAACTCTCCCTTGATTGGCCCCTAAAATCTCTCCTCACCACTATCAGCTGTGGACTTCGACATCCGCTGATCGCTTCATCAATATGGAATTATAACCTGTCCCCTGGGAGATTGCTAATCACCATCCGTGACCTGCATTGCGAAGCATAGCCTTGTGCCTTTCACCTTAGTATATGGGGTTGGCTGCTGAGAGTCTTGTTTCCATTGATGAGTCGTGGGTACACTTAGTTGTAAGGATCTATAATGGCTACGCGGTGCCATTTTCTCACTATTCTCGAGTGGTTGAAGACTGAAAGAGTTCCATTAATGGTGTTCAAATTAGCGCAGATCAGAATTGAAACTCTACGGCGAACACGAAGACGATGAATGCGACGTAGGAAAACGTTCGGTAACCTGCCAGTTGGAAACATTCCGTTAGTATATAGTAGTCCGTGATTTCGCCAAATTGCTAAGAGTAAGGCTTTTACCACGGAGTAATTCAAAGCTTCACATTTTCCATGTTCGACGCCTTTACTGAAAATCAACGAACTGACAACGAATGCGGATACGAAAATACGTAGTTATAATATTACAAAGTTATTTTTCTGCTCAAGCACTACCCGCGATCTTTTTTGAAGTGGGATGCTAAGTGCGCAGGGTCTGAAATGATTGAAAATTAATTAGCAGCACACTACAGTGAATGGAAATCTCCCCTTAAATCTGAGAAAGTTCATGTCTTGTCAGTCAAGTTATCAAATATAGGATATTGATTAGCCGCCCAAAATGAGGATGATTTGATACCAAAACTAATGAGATTGTAATACGAATATGTTATGAGTTACGAGCCGTCGTGCTACCCTTTTTAGGTAGATTTCGAAGAAAGACTACCTATTGCAGTCGTTAGCAAGGACCATACATATAAAATACATATCTGGTTACAACTCGCCCAATATCAAGTTGATTGCGCTGAAACTTGCGCGCATACTTCATCCGAGTGCAATTCAGCTACCCGTGTTGTTCGCGTTCTCTGAATCAACGTGGAAACTGCAGAACGGGGTGGCCCCACACGCGGAGATCCAACGGCGATGACGCATTGGCTAAAACATAAGTCCAAAATAGTGAAAAAGTATACAATAAAGATATGCACTGTCAAAAAAGTCGACAGATGGTAGGAAAAAGCAGAAAAATCATGAGAAGATGCGCAGGTTATGGCGCATTAAAATATCGCTCTCAAGTTTTTATTTTTCTCCTTCCTGCTTGAACCCCCGGTCCAGGTACCGGGCCTCATTACGCTAGTATTTATTAAAAATCTGAGCTTCGAAATCTACCTGCGCCTGTAGGTCAATGCCGAAAGGGAATTTTTTTAAAGAATACATCGCCTAAGTTGCTCAGGTATTCAGTTTATTTCTAGTGTCTTTTTCGTTCTATAAAACGCTATTTAATGTAGGTGGATGCATGTGGCGCCTTTATTTCATCAGCTACTAAATTCTAAGAATGACTTTACTTTTTTAGTATTTCCACGAATCCCTCTTTAACAAAATATTTAACCATTTTATCTCTCAATAATAAGTTTTGTTTTTAAGATTTCTAGCGAGTATGATTTAAGCTGAAAGTAACTGTTCATTAACGTTTGCGTTTCTTTGTAAACGAGCGTGAGCTGTTATACTTTGATTACACATTTAAAACTCCATGTGTATTAGATAAGATACATAAGTTAGATAAGTCTGATAAGCTACAAACAGTGCGTGTTGCTTGATCAAAACACATGATTGTTAATATTTGGAGCCTTGTACACGAATTTCATGAATTTGCTCTTGCAATTGATACTAACGTGTTTCCTACTGGTTCGCTGCCTTCTACTTGTACACTGCAGTTTGACTTCATACTTCAACTTTTTGGACTTCATTTGTAGTGTAATTTCGAAATAAGTATTTTCAGTTTTCAGAACTACGAAAAAATTGTGTAAAATAAGATTGTTTGCGCCCATCTTCACTGCGACTTTTGACCTGTTTGGGATCCCACCTGGTACCCACCCATTCCTTGATATTAGAATTGTTCTAAATAATTAAGCGCCGACTACGTACTCTTCTATGTATTTTAATTATCACGACATGCTTTTTTCATGCCAAAATGTCATTATTAGGTAAATTTGAATGAAATTTCTAAATTCTTTGAGTTCATCAGAAGGTTTTGCAGAATTTTGAAGGATCCGCAGCCCACTGCGCAGTGCCAGGGCTTTCTGCGAGATATATTGCCGGAATTGGTCTTCTTTCTTGCCAATCACCACCTTCAACTATCTATTTCCCGCATCACCCTCTAACTGTCGATTAGTACAACATTCAGTTGACCATATCTCCTCAACCATTTCACACCCCAGGAAGAAAAAGTCCTTCGTCATCCGACTTTCTAGTCCTCGTAAAACGTTCATCTTCCTTCCCATTCTCCAAGGAAGTGTTGACGATTTCCCGAGCGGAATTTTGCCTCCCGACCCAGGAAACTCAACTGCTCGTTCTCTTCCTCTCTTACAACCCAACAGGGAATTTTAATCGAAATGCCGCCTTCGGTGAAGTGATCGTAGGAATGATCTGGTAGGGTCGCTGCCTTCTGTAGAGAATGGGTTAGGGGTAAATATGCAAAGAAAGAAATCCATTTAGAATACCTTACCAGAGATATAAGTTAAATCCCAGACTCTTCTGCTCTCAATACCTTCAGCGAATATATTGCAACATCCTTAAGGTTAGGCAATTATTTACAAAGTGTTACATCTGTAAACTTAGTGTTGCATAGGTTAAAGGATGTTTAATGAGTACGAAGCCTCAGTGGTTGCTATAGATATTCAATTACGTATTCCAGCGCATTGAGGCATTCATTTAACTGACAAGCATCCTTGTTGCTATGGTAATGAAATTGTTCCGTTATTCTGCTTTAGCAAATGTATTTAAGTGGAGTGGTTGATTTTTTAGGACAATGGTGATGCACGTTACCTCGTTAATATAGTGTTATTTCTAGTTATTTCATTGCATACCACGATTGAGTAAATATTTTAGCATTTAATAAGTTCGGTATAAAAATTTGATTTTCTATTTAATTTCATTAAGAATGTGCATGATCTGATTGCTGCCACATCGTCCATAATTGTCGAGAGAATATGGCATCTTATTAAGGTGTACATAGCACGTTTTCAAGGTTATTATCCCTTTCTCTAGTTTAAAGTCTGACAAGGTTAAGACTCAACGCTTGCATTAAGCGATTATTATAAAAGTGGAACTATTCACCTGAAAAACATAATTTTATTTACTGTAGGAGTGGAGGTGACATAACAATTGTTCTCCTTTATTTTCGATGTGTGATGAACGTTTTGGCTCTCGACCGCGGAGCCAGGTGGAGGTCACTATCGTCTTTGTTGTTTCAAGGTTCCTCCAGAGATTAAGGGGAAGCAAGTCAGAGGAAGACTGCAGCTGAGCTGCATTAGGCGGGGCAGGGGTGCGGAATAAGTGGAAGTGACATTTCAGGGGAGCGGAGATGTAGATCTCTAGATAGGGAAAACCTTCAAGTCTATGGCAAGACAGGTATATCCGGGTCGCGTACGTTTTGACACCCAGAGCCTTGAGGTATCTGTTGCTTCAGAACTATCCAACTCATCTTTACCTTTTGTCTTCTCTCTCTTTCTTCTGCCTTTCAAACCTTTATTTCTGTTGCAGGTCCCTCTCATCCCCTAGAGCAGGGGTCTCCAAACTACGGCCCGTGGGCCGGATGCGGCCCGCGAGGCCCACTCATCCGGCCCGTGGAGACATTTTTGTCTACGGAAAAAATTACTGAAATTTTCGTGTATCCTGCCAAGATTAACCGCCGCTTACGTGGACGTTACCTATGTTTTTACCGAATGAAAATAGAGGCGCGCAGTAGTGCGTTATGTTTTCCTACCGATCACTACAATGCAAAACCTAATTCGCTGCTTACTTTTTATACTTCCGTACACAGCCAATGGATGAGAGAATTCCATCTAGTAGCGAAGTTTTTAAATGGTTTGCTGCTTGTTCAATGTGTTATTAAATACTAACTGAATAAAATAATATTAAATGAATAATTATAAACAACATCCATGTTTTGATTCTTTTTTATTTGGACCTCAGGTTTGGACCCCTCCCCCCCGTCGGCCCCCGAACTGCTGTTTGATAGTTAATGCGGCCCTCGGGCTGAAAAGTTTGGAGACCCCTGCCCTAGAGCATATTCTCGTGAGTTTAAGAGTTTAAACATGCGATGGAGTGAGGGGTTCAATCCCTTTTCCGATATTACCCATTGATTCTGATATTATTATCACGAGGATTCCTTTTCTCTCTTTATTCACGGTCCCTATCATCCATTTGATATTCATTATAATATGTGTATTTCTTTTATTTACACTTTGATTTTACAGAGAAGAGTAGGGTTATGCATTAAATTCCAAAGATTCAGGCAATATTGCGAGGAATTTAATATGGATGGATAAAAAGAAATTATGTATAATTCTTAGGTTGGAAAATGGGTAATGAAGCTTTAAATTTTTCCCCAAAATACAATTGTTTTTATGCAATACATTTATTTCTACTGTATCCCTAGGATAACTTCCTACCCCAAACATAATTTGTTTTATGTGATGTTCTTCTCTCTATCGTTTCTGATTGTTTTCTCTACAACCCCTCCCCCTAGCAGTGATTGTTTTATTTCATGCTTTTATCACCATCGTATCACTTCGTTGCCTTCTCTCCTTATCCCCGCCTTATCATTTCCAAACTCTCTACACCCATACCTATCCTACCTTCTTTCTCTTCTCCTTGGTAACCGTCGTGTCCCAAACTTTTGTTGTATAAGGAAGCTTTTATACTTACTTTACTACTTGAAGATAGTGTAGTACATTGATACACGTTTTTTAACCTTTAAATGCCGAGCGTGACTCTCCGGCACAAAGAAAATATCCGTAGACTGCCGAGCTTGTTCATTTGGCACACTGCGTCCTTCTTTCACTCTCAAGGTCTCTGCGACGGTCGAAAGACAAGAAATCATTTTTTTGAAGTGGCATTGGACTAGGTATAGATATTTCTACCATCTGAATTTTTTTCAGTGGATATATCATGGTATTAGGTGTTGTTTGACCTAATATAACATGAAGTATCCAACTTCTCTCACCAGGGTTATCTTACCGTATGTATGAAGATGGAACCGAATACTTTCCTTAGTACAAATGTATTTATAGACCGCACAAAGATAAATATATTTCTATAAGAGATGCATTCAAAGTATATAACTTCTTCCTACCATAAGATTTTTTCTTTGTTATGTCAAAATAATGAGATAACGTCCGACCATCCTTCGCCTAAATGATGCAACTCCTTCCTCTAGGTTTGTTTACTCGGTGGAAGACGAGGAAACTGAATCATTTTTCCATGGCAGAGGAAGATATACAGCCCAATTACACCCTTATCTACTCATAAATCAGTCGGCGATAGAAGCGTCTTACTTTCATGAGAGGTTTTGTTTCCTTATCACCGTATGATATTAGGTTCCGCTGGACCACCTGTCCCCTGAATGAATCATCCCCATCGTTCGAGTTTGCTTATCTCGCTGGTAAGGAGGCGTGGGAATCTTTACGTGAGCACAAATCAAGATAACAGGATGCTAAATAATGTTTTTGATGGTATGCGAGCGCATACATACCCTTCGAAGTCCTTCCCATCCGCAATTGTGCTGTGACTAACGTATTCATGTCATCGCGGAGCGACTCGGTGAGACAGTCTCTCCTGAAACAGTGATCTTTCAAGAGTGTTGTGAGCTGTGGCAAGAGTATTCCTGTGACGATATTATTAGTAATACCGCAGGTCTAGCAGTATGGCTTCTGGAGGTAAAACATTAATAAGTGACGAAGAAATTGAGAGGGAAGTGCTTTTGTGTTCGGGGTCCGAAGCAGAGGAAGATATAGAAATTCAGACTGAGAGCAGTAGTGATGAAGACGGTGACACGGATGCTGAGCCCTCCTGGTGTTTACCTTCGCGGAATTTCAAGCCAAGAGTGCACGCATTCACCGGACCACCGTGTGGACTAGATAAAAATCAAGCACCACTCACGATAGAGAATAGTCTCCTTGATTTTTTCAAATTATTTTTTGGAAGCGAAGTTATTGACCTCATAGTTTATGAGTCAAATAAATACTATGACCAGTTCTTGCAGAGATCAGAGACATCTAAGAGAGTTTCGGATATTTCAATCCCTGATATCCTCAAGTTTCTAGCTTTGACCATTTTGATGGGACATGATTGCCGGGATGCGCTTAGGGATTACTGGTCCACTGATGAACTACATGAAGCTCCTTTCTACAGGAAGCACATGACTCGAGACCGTTACACGCACATTTTAAGATTTTTACATTTTTCAGATAACAAAGATGAACCCGACCAAAGTGATGATAATTACGATCGTTTATGGAAAGTAAGGGTGCTATTTGAACATCTAAGGGAGTCATTTTCCAAGTACTACCATCCATCTGAAGAGATCGCTGTAGACGAGGTGATTGTGTCATTCAAAGGACGAGTGATTTTTCGTCAGTATATTCCTAAAAAACACAAAAGATTTGGGATTAAAATATACAAAGTTTGTGACTCGTCTGGGTATACCTACGATATGGATGTGTATCTTGGGAAGCAGAAGATGGCTCAAACGAGTGACAGGTCAGCAACACACGGCACAGTTATCAACCTGATAAAGAAGTTAGAGAACAGAGGGCACAAGATATTTATGGACAATTACTTCACATCTCCAGGTCTGTTTGAGGAACTTCACCAGAAGGGGTTCAATGCATGTGGGACAGTGAAAGCGAATAGAAAGGGGATGCCACCACACTGGGGTCCGAAGTATTTGAAAATGAAGAGAGGGGAGCTCAAGGTGAGAGTGAAAGGAGTGTTATGCACATTATGCTGGAAAGATAAAAGAGAGGTCTTTATGTTGACAAATATGCACAAAGCTCCCTCTGAAGGAGTTTTCACTGATGATTTCAAAAATCCGCTAAAACCGGAAATTATATTCAGTTATAATAAAAACATGGGCTATGTAGACAAAAGCGACCGGATGATAAATAGCTACACTATCGGAAGAAAAACTTGGAAATGGACAAAAAAACGTTTTTTCCACCTGGTGGACATGTCTGTTTTGAATGCCTCAATCCTTATGCATTCAGTTGGTGGAAAGATGTCACTAAAACTCTTTCGTGAGGAACTTGTGAGGGACCTCATAATTTGTGCTTCGGAAGATATCTCGTCTCCACAGTCATCAAATATAGGTCGTCCAACTTCAAAACATGCTGTCATCTCACGACTTCAAGCTAGACATAATGTGCACTGGCCGGAAAGGACTGGGAGACGCAGATGTAAGGCGTGCGCTGAGAAAGGCAAGGAGAAACAAGTGCGGCTATGGTGCCCGGAATGTGAAGTTGGGCAGTGTGAAGAACCCTGTTTCAGGATCTATCACACAAGTGTCAATTTATGAAATGTGTAGCAGGCTGACATCCCTATGATCATATTCAGCTCGAAGGAAAAGATGCAGGTATTTACAAAATTTGCATGACTTCTCATAAATATGGGAGATTTTATTGCTAAAGCTGCTATTTAAGTATTTGAATTACTGTAATTTTCCGTATGCAAGGTTCACTCATGTTTTCGTTTTGGAAATATGAAAAATATTTTGTCGTTCATACGTATCAGGGTTTATCATCAACCCTCAGCAGTACCTTGGACCTTCATCTCTCTCCCTTCGTATCACTTCTTTATACCTCTCAATTACCCCTACCCCCCCCCTCCCATCCTCCACCAACCTCTTACCTTTTCTTTATCAAGATCATTTTTCCTCACTCTTATCCTTTCTTTTTGAAGAAATGGTCTCTAAAATGAAAGGATAACCTACTACAGCACCGCTCAGAACACAACACCAACGGCGGTTTTTCACCTATGACGCAATTGGAACGTTCCTCTAAAGTTAGCTGGAAGTCGTACATCTATGGCTAAAAACAATCAATTTATGCCACATCTATTCTTGTTTACTGCTTGTAGAATTTATATCCATAATGTGGATACAAATATTTTTTCCATGCTGAAATTTTCGCAGACTTCCGGAACACGATAATAACATCGATTCCAAACATGACTTTCAACGGATTTACCTCAAATATCCGGTAAAATCTTTTTTAAAAGGAAGGAAAACAAGCACAGCATACAGATAACTAATTAGTTAATTCTAATTAAGTACCCTAATATAGAAAAACACATAAGTATTATGGATAAAAATTTGTTTTTCAGAGTCAGTTTTTCAGTAAAAATCACGCGATAAGATAAGTATGTTCATAAAAGAATTTTATCTCGTAAACTTAGGTATTCCATCTGATTCCATTTTTGACGTTAATTTTAAAATTCTCAATCGCGAATATGAACACGAACTCCTAATATAATAGCTCCAAAACTTGCTAATCTTTCCATAGTATTGTACGCTCATTTGTAAATTTAGTTTCAATTAACTTATCAACTCTTGTATTGATTTTTAAACGGATTCCAATTAAGTGATGAATTTACAGATAAAAGTTAACCCAAAGCCCTCGATAAAAATCAATATCAATCTCATCATGCCATCATAAAAGCCCAGTATAAGTGATTTTACGACTTATGCAGATCCCTCCCACAATTTTATTCTTTCTAATTTGTTAATAACAAATTCTTCTGGTCCTCTGTATTCACTTTCTTTTGGTCTGTTAATTCATGTCCGCCATAAATTATGCTTTTTTCAGGGGAATTACTCCTTAGTGTTGAACATGCTTAGTGTATTCAGAAAGCTCGGCCGGAAATGTTTGGTTTCGAGAGAGGTGAAGTTTGCATGGTAAACTCATTCCCAAACCGCAACCACGCTTCCTTTGGTACACCAATGAGCGGGCAGAATATGCGGTGCAAATAGCGGTGCCTTCTCCAGTCAGCGATTGCATATTCCCACCCATAAATACAACTAAGTGTTTCACACTTCCATTCCGTTCTTCAACATGGAATCATAGAAAAGACACACTATTCTCCAAAAGCAGGTTATTTCTAAGTTTAAAAGTCATTATTCTGCGAAGAACCAAACTTTCTTATCATAAATCGTTTATTTTTATATATTTATTGACTTATGATTTGGGGGATATCAGTTGTGGCAAGTCTATATTAGATATTTCTAGCATAAAACAAGGATACTAATTAATCATGAGGAAGTTTGTATAATTTACATATGATTATGATTATTATGATCTATCGCTTATGGTAGGTTTAGATTTAACAGAGCAAACTTATTTTAAAGTTTACCAGGTGTAGGACGCTTCCTATCTTTTTATACGACTTCTTCCTTCAACACAGAATACGTCCTATCTATTTACAAGCCGGCCTAAATTCCTATTATCTGTCTACCCCCTCGCCGCTTACTAATTACCTACAGCAACTCCTCCCCATGGCCTACAGCTTGCCCTCACCCCTCATTAGCTGTTTCCACTACCTACTCTGTCTTCTCCTAATTTCCTTAAGCTTTCTTCTCCTCACGCACTATACCAAGGACTTCCTCGTCCGTCCTCCTTTCTGTCCGTCGTACTTTTTCCATTCTCCTTCTTACCCGCATCTCAAATGCCTGCAGCCTAATCTCGTCCTCTTGTCTCATAGTCAACGTTTCTGCACCATGAAAAACACTCTCCTCACTTAACTTTTCGCCTGAGTTTACTTCGTTACTTTCATACTGAGGGTCTCTGTTATCAGCACTTTCCATCCACTGACCGAATATTTGGCTAAAACAATTCTCCTAAAAATGTCCATGTTTTTATGCTCATTAAAATCCAAAATTCTGCTAATAAATATAGCAATTAATGCATACACATGAGGAGATATGAGATATTACTTCTCTGGAGTATTTTCTAGTAAGATTAGGATCTTTCGCGATTAGAGCTCTATAACTATGAATCCGAATCATGCATGTCTCTTTAAAAGTTAAACATCACTGACTGAGTAGGTAATATAGAATTTTCAAGTATGAAACACGATGGAGAATTGTAATCTGTTAAGTATCAGTGGCTTTTAGAAAATAATTATTTCTATTTAATCCGAGTACTCTTCACAATCGATATTATGGCTTATTTGACATAATATAATTAATTTCTTTTTATAATGTTCTCAGTTTTAAATATTTAAGGTATTGTATGTGAGATGACTTTTTTACCTTCACTAGAAGTTGGAGTCTCTACAATTTGCCGGAATAGAGCTCATGAATCGGCATGGCTCATGTCTCTCTCAAAAGCGACTAATCACTGCATGGGCGTAAATTTTACATGCATTATTCTGAACTTTGTAATCCCATTTCATTCCATCTCGTTGTGACGTTCGAGATTTCTCTTGCAAACATTTGGATCCAAGCAGGACTCACGTGGAGTAGTTGACTAGAGGTTATGTAGTGAGAATTTCCACTCTTCCCATAGGCCTTTTGTTCATGTGCCACAGGGACTGGAATTAAAGCCTGAAATTCCTTTCCTTTTGATATGGTTCCATATTTGGCCGGCAATTGACAACATTCTTAGTTCCCATACTGGTGAATATGCTTAGAATTGATGCAAAAACGTCTATTTCGTGGTCCACGCTCTATTTTGTCAGTATCATAGTCATTGCTCTCTGGGTCAAAAAGGGTATAGGATACTTCGCCCAAGAAAGTTGCATGTCCAGCCTCTTCCTTAACTCAGTTCACTACGTTAGATAATTATTTATTACTTACTGGTATTACTTATAACTTATTTCAAGTATCCACAAGAAGATGTTAACCTTTTTTTGTTGAATGCCAACAATATTCTGATCGAGAATCTTATAGTCGTTTATCTGTATAATGTGTCACGTTCTAGATGAATGTAGTTGAGAACAGTCATAGAATGGAAGTTGAGAATATCAATACTTTTACTATTTTATCACGCTATGCTTTCACATTATGATAACAGTTAAATCACTAGCAAACATATTAGTTATACTTGTTACTATTCTTTCTATGCTGTATAGTTTATATTGTCTTAAGGGAATGATAAATGTATGCATCCTCACTCACACCACCTAGCAGAGTACACTTCAGATATAGTATTCGTATCTTGCTTTAAACATCGGCCACAACAGAGAATAACACAACCACTGTCCGTAAGTAACGCGCAGAGCGCATTAATATATTTGGAAATTGATATATTCACCTTCAAAACAATTACCTCAGAAATAAGGTTATTTTTAATGAACAACGATCGGATTCGTGATCCACATATCGAATGTAGGCGTATCGAAGAATTAAGAAAATTTCAACTTTTCCAAAATTCTACGTTTAAAAAAAGATACGGATTACCCCTTTTTTAAAACCAATGCGTAGGATAGTTTGTTTGCACTGCCGTAAACGAAGCTTTTGGGATTTACACACCCACCTAAAAGTCAATTAATTATTCTAGTATTTTATGAAATGGCTTCAATAAAAGTGAGCTGTGGCTGCGGAAAGAACAATTATGATAATATTCCAAAACTACATCCATAGTGGCGTAATTCATAAAACAAGGCGAAGGAATGACCGTTGCCGAGATTAGAGGATTGAAGGATAATTCATAAATAATAATCTGTTAATAAATAGTGTACGTGCATGTGCAACATGTAGAAGATTATTATTTTAATGATTTAGTATTACTTAATTAGCATGACGTTTACTGCGTAGTGACGTCAAAATTAAAGCCAGCACAGTGGCATACCTTTTTCAGCGCAGAATACGTCCCTCTGAAGCGATTTATACCATACTAAACGTTTAGAATAATACCCCTGGTTTTGATTATTATTTCTTTTTTGGCATGCACTTTCGATTGCATTAACAAAATAATACACGAACACAACCTATTTTACGCTTGAATTATATTTTTTATAAACAATGTATGGTGTACAGTTGCAATTTGAAGTTTTCCAGGCTTTGTCTATGACTAAAGCTCCAAACCTCTCCTAAGATGGTGAAATTCTTTCAAAGCATGTTGCCGGGGCTTAGACAGAAAACGATTTGGACAAGGGTTCTCCTTAAGGGCTCCTATTCTCTCTATTATCTCAATTATGATCCCTTTTATTTGTCATATGCATTCCAAATAAACATTACGTGGCATTCGGTTACAGTACCAACTTGTCTTTCTAATTCGCAAGAAGTGCCTCAACAGTAACCTCTTTGATCAACCGAGGCTGTGCCAAGGAAATTATTTCAGCGTGATGGATGATAAAAAGTACGCAATTTTAAGTGTAAAATTAAAGAAACAGCTCGATTCCATCATCTGGAAAATGTTATTCAGGTACATACATATATCGTGAATTTTTCATCAAAAATGTTTCTTAGAATACTTTCTCATAAAAGTGGAAAAGTGATGTTTTCACTCTAAATTAAAATACGAACGAGTGAAACGTAAAATAAATGAAAAACGGTGAAACATTCGTCAATATTCATTACTCTTACATAGGCTTATTCTTTTTTTTACCAATTTACTTAATGTCAATTTTTATTACCTAAATTTATTCGGGCAGTATTCTCATTGTATGACCTCAGGCTTACTTCTATCGGTTATAAAAGTATCCTCCGGAGATACATTACCCGTAGTTAAGTTGGTTATTGAACTGACAAATTTCTTTCTATACCCCTCCATGCTCTTTCATGCTAAACGAGTCTGGATTTTTGATAATTAGGCTATCCTCTTACAACAATACATTACACTAGCGATGGCTTTTGTCCACTGTTTTGGCATCAAATTAAAGCATAACCTGCTTTTAACATAAGGTATAAGGCAAATCACTATTTCCCTTCAATAAATAATAGGAAATATTTTATTTGTAGTTCATTCTTTCCTCTCGTATAGGTTTTGTGTATGCATGCTTCCTTCCAAATATTGGTAATCAGGAAATACACTTGTCACCACGTTATTCTCAAAGTGGAAAGATTATGGGCCTCTCAATCGGTCATCGAGTCATCGAGTCATCGAGTTACAAACTTATTCCGAACTTCTAGTTCGAATGCTATAATGTACTGAATATGACGCGTTTTAATAAACGTTAAATTCCTCGGCGTCGCAATGACATTGCTAACGTACTTTTGTTTTATTCTTTTTTCCCTTTTTCATTCTCTAAAAGTGGGGAAACCTTCTTTGTTAACATACTGAAGTAAATACTCATACTTATCATTTTGACGCGAGTTGACTGGGTAGGGAGGAATCCTATTCATGGAATTATTACTTAACGTGATACAACTGAGAAATGAATACAGTGGGATGCAATCCAAATTCGGCACGTTACCTGTTTTCCGTCATGGTCCTCCTTGATAATGATTTTCAAAGACTTTTGGGAGGCAGAGATTTTCAGATGATTTTTTTCATCTAGAGCGCACCCGAATACTCTGTGGGATAGTCTGGAATACTCTGTGGAGCGCATGGGATAAGTCGTGTGTAGCGGAGATCTCGCCTACCTGTGAAATCAAAGGTCACAGTTTGGGAGTGCCGCTAACCCGGGACAATAGCTGTTGTTATATTCGGGAGAGGCGGTCTCTAGGGACTCAGGTGGTAATTCTAAAGAGAATAATCCAAATCAGAGGAGCAAAACATGCAGTATATGAAATGGAAACGTCGACTGGTACTCAAATTGCCCTAACATTTCAAAAATAAAATTTTTCAGTAACCTTACATCTGAATAAAAGGATGAAAATGCTTTGATCCGCGCAAAATGTCACTCGAGATAAATTTAAAGAAATTATATCGCAAAGGGGGAAGGAATTTTATTTAAATTACCAAAAATAGTCGTTCGTAACGAATTTTGAAAGGGTCGTCATTGAACAGACGGAAAAGTGCATTATTATATAAAAAGTATGGAAATAGGAACATAATATTTTACTATGAGATTCGTTATAAAAGCGTTCATGAGCGGTAAAAGCTGTTTCACGTCAAACAAGAGAGAGCGTTGTGTTTTAGAAATTTGCATTTTGATGCCTAATGCGATGTGTTTTCTTCAATTTCAATCAATCATGAACTGATTGGTATCATAGACCTATTGAGAATTGGAAGTACAACTAATTACCAATTGTCATTTTGAAGAGTAAAACTTATAACTGATGGCCCTTATATAACTTTAGGAATAAATTAACTATATAAAGTCTCTTTTTTTATTTATGTTAGCGATACTTATCTTTTTTGCTTATTAAATTTCTCCTGTGAATTGTGCATGTATTTGAGCTCTCTCTTATATGTTACCCTATTATTGTCACTATTATCTGACACTCCTCAGGCTTCGGTAACTTCTGGATGAAATTCAGGGGGTTTCTGGTGACCTTAGGTTTGGACCTTATGTATTTTCTTTTCTAACCTACTTAATATCCGCTCTGAAAACTTAAATATTTACGTTTTGAACGTTATACTTGTTAACTCTTAGCGTTAATTAGTGAAGAGTATGGTTTTCAGGGCTGAGTCCCTTTTCCGCCCCTTTTTTTAGCCTTTACGGCTGGTGTCCTGACACCCCCTACCATACGCCTCTACGGCGGCTGGTAACGTTGTATGTAGATGTATGTTTCTTTTTTTAGATTATATTTCAAGTAAGCATCATTTGCGTTAGTGTTGATTTGACTTAAATATTTGCAGTTTATGTAATAAGAAAATCAAATCTTCTTAGTGATAATAAATTTTGTTCTCTAATGTTAAACGATCCTACAAATGATTTAAGTCGTTATGGAAACTAAGTTATGAAGAATGTCATTTCATGTTGGGTACTTGCATACTAAAGTCGATAAATTAACATTTATAATTTGAGAACAAATCTTTAAGTAAATCTTTAGCCATAATTCTATCAGTCCCCGTAATTTATTCTAATATTATGCAGCAAACGCATGAAAAACACTATCATTTTCTTAGATCCTGCAATAATAAATATACACTGTGGCATATTGTGAGCAAAATGTTGCAAGTTCATTGCTGATAGGAGTTTATAAATATAATTGACCATTCTTGTTCTGAAGAAATAAGCCGAGTGTAGCTATTTCGGCGACGGGGAAGATTGCTCATTTTTCCTCATGGCCTATTCAGAATCGGAGGTTCCAAGAAATGGGATATTTAGTAAATAGGCGATTGGTCATTTGAAGTGATATGGTCATAGAAAAATTACAAGTTAACTATTGCAAGGACCCTAAAAGGATACACCCAAACTCAGACGTCCAGGACATAATATTTTTCTAAGAACAGCGATTCGCGGCCCCTCTTATATAATTTCCTCAGCTGAGGAATTTAGTCATATGTTTCCCTAATTATGCTGTGTAAGAAGAGAGGTACTAAGCTTTTGGTCATTTTTTCAACTCGATGGTGTAAATATAATCAAAAAATTCTACACTTCTCCTTGCCGCAGTTTCTATATTTTTAGTGAATTAGTGACCCAAAGCCTACAGATTGCGCAGTAGTATTGAGAAAAAACAGATAATATTTGCCTTATTTCCTCACACATTTCGTAATGCACGGTACGGAATCGGAGAAGGAATTGATTCGGGTAGTAGATCAATGGGAAGCATTAATTGTAGAAAATTGTTTTGAAAAATTGTTATGCTTTTATGGTGGCTGGCATGTGTGGCTCTTGGTATTCTTTACTGAAATGCGGTCAAAATATATGGGGGTGGTCTTTGAATGACAGTAAGAGTGAATAGAAAATACAGTTTTCTCTCCAAATATCCTTGAATTGACAAATAAGGGAAGGCAGACCTGTTAGGAATTTCTACTGTATATACCAGTCACTCATTCATGGGACGAGGGCTAATTATTCCCCTTCCCCTTTTAAGTCCAGATCTCAGCGAACACCATTGTTAATTAGGTCGATCACGTCCGATTTGGAGACCCTCCCTTCAGTAGTGGAACGCATTTAATATATTATTTAATGCTGTATACTATTGGTATTATGAGAAACGTGTAAATAAAACGGGAAAGAAAAACCCTTTTATCCAAACTGAGGGTGAGTTTTTTATGTGAATACTTAAAAATTAGTAAAAAGGCAGTTGTAGGTAATATATATTAGAATAATTTGTTCTATTGTTTTTATTTTGTGATAATAACCAATTTCTTGTTCTTCTGCGGAGAGGTACAGTTCTATCGCTCAGTCTTTTAAGCACTTGCTAGGCTTATATCCTTTTACTGACAATTTTAGGCAGTTTCATCATATTTTGAAGGCATTAGGAATTTTCATATATGGGTCCACTTATTAAAGTAGACCATCCGAGACTCTAGCTAGGCTCTTAGCCTTGAGCTTCTCGCCAAACCGTCCCCTCTTAGCGGATGGTAACGAGACTGATCGACAGTTCTCAGTAGAGTTTACATAATCAAAAGTATAATAACATATCACGGAACTAAAGTGGTCGGCAAATTAATATCTGGAAACACGAGCCAGAAAAGCTATAGTGTTTATCTATCACTATCTGGTGTCGCGCATTAGATTAGATTAGATTGTTGTTGGGGGGCCCCAATCGGGGGGCCTTCGTCAGGAGTCCGGGCACTTAGACATTTCTTGGTCGATTGTGCCAACGCCATGCCTGTCTGCCAGTTGCAGACAGGGGACAAGAGCAGCTCGGTAGAGGTATGGAGGATTGGCCCTGCCTCACCCCAGTACCAGGTATAGAGGATGTCCTCCCTCCAACCGGCCCGGTCTGGGTCTCCCTCCGGCCTCCCGGTATAGGTATGGAGGGAGTATAATCTCTCCATCCATGCCTGGTCGAGGTATGGAGGAGGGTCACCCATCCAACCTCCATCCGGGCCCAACGTTGCTTAACTTCGGTGTTCTGATGGGAACCGGTGTTTCAACGTAGCTAGGCCCTTGCCCTGGTGTCGCTCATAGTATGATTCGTTTCGTTTTGCCTAGGTAACTGGAATACGTTTGAGTAATCCTCCTCAGCTAGAGTGACTCAATGCATATTACCAAAGATAGGTAACGTATTATGCCATTTATTTGGTAATATCCTAATATAAAAGTTGAGGCAGTCCTTAAAATAAGTGCAGACTCAAAAGCTAAAAATGAATTTGACTGATTTTGGAGTATATTTTTTTAACATGTCCTCATCTATAGTTCTCTACAAAAAGTTCATATATAGTAGTTATATTCGAATCTACACGGCTAGACTGACTTATTGACACACGATAGTGGGAAAAGCTGTTGATCTCCATGTTTCTCAGATATTCCAGGTCCAAAATGTTGTTCCTGAAATAAGATTTCCTTTTTACCCTAATTAATCCGACAGAAACATAATGGGTTCATCATTTATGATAAAATCGCCCGAAAGGTTAAATAGAAGATATTTGAACGCACCAAAACTTACAGCCTCCTGTACGAGTAACTAATTAAAATGGAGTGGGAGAACATTCCTTGACTGATCTGGAATATTTCGCGATGTTCTGTTTCTGCGAGAAATTCATGCCGTATGTGACCTCTTTTCAAGGATTTAAATTAGGCGTCGGCAGCGAATGTCTTGCTAAGGCCTAGGTTAAGACTCCAAGAGTTTTAGGGGTTCTGTGGCATTCCACGAAGAAAATTCGTTTCTGTAAAATGACGGTCCTTAAAAGAACTATTTCTGCTCTTTGAGAGAGATCAGCGGGGTGTTTTTCTGTTCTACTTCCTGTGTTCCGTCTTTTCCCTCTGAAGGAACCTATGTACTTGGAAGATAGTATTAGGATTTTAAGGTTGCATAGATGGGTTTATGGTCATGTCGAAGCACGGACAACCTTAGCATTAAAAATCTATGTTGAAAAATAAATATTTATAATTATAATTAGGAATAAATGTACTGGTTTGGCCGGAACAGTACCGCTTTAGGTATTTTCTCGCGGTATCCCTAATGACTAAATAAAATTAATTTAGGCCGGTCTTCAAAATTTCTTTTTCTATTTAATGACATATCCATTAAAATTGGAACTAAAAATATTTATCATTTATATTCCATTTTTTCCCTTTATATTATATTTGTTTTATTCATCTATTAACTTAAAAATACTTTAAATATGTTCCTTCCTATATTTATAATATCCTAAGCTCTTAAGTAGTTTGCAGCAATTAAGGTTTAGAAAACGTGAGATACATGAGACTCAAGAATGACTAACAAGTTTTCTAACGGTTCTCTTGATTAGAAAAACATTAGTAGAAAAGTGCCTCCAGGAGGAACAAAATTTAGTCTTGGTTTAGCTCATCACAAATCTCGTCACCTAATCTATAACTTCGGATTTCATTTATGTAGTTGGTTCGGGTACCCTTTATTCTTCTGACTTTTATCAACATACGTTTAAGTTTATTTAGTATTTCATTCATTTATGAACTTGTAGCCTACTATAAAGCTTTTAATGATGTATTCTTTGTTCACAAACCTCTTTATTAAAAATGGAATAGGCCATTCAAACAATGGAGCTTTAGAGTTTTTATTTCATGGAGAAAACGGTAACATAAAGAATTCAAACAATTTTTCGCCCAATTCTTTAACGATATGGATGATTTGGGATATTGGGACAAGACGGCTGATTCATTTTATTAAAGTGCTAGTTCGCTATAATTACTGGAATCTGGATCTTACTGGAAATTGTAATTTCAAAATATTTCATTCGTGCGTATTTTAGTCTAATGACTCGAGGTGGATTCCACTTAGTGCAATTACCTCCGAACGGTTTATGTTTCTGGCCGTTCTCACGGCCCTCTCTAATAACAGTCCCCAACTGGTCAACCTATTATCTCATCGCTCAAGTGTAACCATTCCATTTGCTCCCGCAGCCAAGCTGTCACAGATGACCGCTTTTCTAACGACAGCATGGTATGCGTACCCGTTTATCGCCCCCTAGTGAAGCAACCCTGCGGACCAGCCTTGCTTTTATCTATATAATTTCGTAAGCTCAGAGACCCCTGTAAGATATTACGCCGATCAAATTAGTGAATTTATCTTACAATATTGTATTTAAAATTTGTAAATAAAAATATCTGAGGGTTCGGTCTGAGGTGGTTATCGGACTGAAGTGGAAACTAATGGATAAAATTAAAATATTCAGTTAGAATAAACGTGGTTATTTTTACGCTCCTAGTGCGTTCCGTCACTGTTTCATAAGCCAAGTTTACACCTGCATAGCACCTTTGCTAATGACCGTACAAACAAATATTTCTGAACGTTCCATTTGCTGTTAATTGACACGGAATTATTTTTTCTACCCCTGTTCAACATCTGTGCAATATAATACTAATTCTTATTATCTATCCGGACAATTTATTTTTAATTTGAAGGACCAACCTTGCAAGGCTGACGACATTGGAGGTATGAATGGGTAATATTCTCCCATCTACTCGATTTTATTCGAGGAATATAATGGAACTTACTGTCTCTTTCTCTTTTAAATGCATTGCGACCTCACAATTTGCACAGATTCATAAATATTTACACAAATTTCAAATATTATGATAGAAAAGATCGATTTCTGCTTGTAAATTCTTTGAATTGTTCGTGTTCAAGGTTAAAGAAATTGTAATAAGTACCTTTATTTTGGAGTAACGAGATTCCTTTCATGCCTAAAGTAAAACAATATAGATTAATCTCCGGTGTAGGAGACCTATGGCGTCAAGGTTTCAATACTGGGGAGATATATTGCTATGTAGTAACGCTTAAGGGATGATGCCACTTGATGGTGCCCGTGATCCGATGAAATCTTTCTTAGAATAGCGTTCCATAGCCGATTACCCCCACCTTCTTAAGCCATTGCATTGGCCATTTTATTTGGTGAGCGGTTTGGGTAAAGACAAGATGAAGGAAGCAGGGCCCCATGCGGATTATCATACTCTCGTAAAGTGAAGAAGAAATATGTATGCACAGAATAAGCCTCCACATTCGGGAAGCCACGTTAAGCTGGGGGGGAAAGTAAATGATGAGGCACTTGCATAAATCCCCGGTTAAGACGGCCGTCAGGGAGTTTGGTTTACCCTACGTTGCCAGGCAACCGGAAGAGGCATCGGCGTCTTCCAGAAGAAAAAGAATAGGGGTTAAAAGGGTGAAACGTTGAGGGTGTGATGGTGGTTTACGTGGTGGCCAAACTCTCCCCTTCTCAGTCCTTCACATCCATTGTCCCTGTCATACTTTTTCTGCATTTTCAAAAGCCTCTTCAATTCTTCAGACATCGCTCGCAGTTGGAACATAGTTCATAAAAAAGGCAAACATTTAAAGCAAATAATTTAGTTACACAATACTTTTCATGGCAATCTTACTCTAATGGTAGCGAACGAACGACAACTGGTATAGCCGATTTATATGCTATGTCACATAAACTTTTTTTTTTCGAGCGATAGTAAATCATTTATTATAAAGTGCCAATAAGACATACAAACTAGGTCCTTCTAAGCCACATGGCTTATCAGAAGGTTCCTTATTTAATTACAGAGCGGCAAGTTACAAATATTTGGATTCAGACATTTATTACAAAGAATCATACATGTTGTAGTATTAGAATACTAATATTTTAATATCATATTTTATAAGTTTATTTACAAGGATAATTCTACCTTTAAGTTTACGCATTTGTATTATTATAATATTATTAGATAATTTAACATAGTTTATAAAACATCAATTGACAGATCTCTCCAATAGGTGTTTTTTAAATTTAACCTTCAATTCTTTAATCGATTCTAAATATTTTAAATTATTGGGTAAACCATTGAGAATCATTGGTACCTTAACGTTCATTTTATTTTTTCCATAGTTATTAAAATATCTAGGTACGTAGTAATTTGTAAATTTTCTCTTTTCCATAGTGTGTTTATAATTATTATGGATCTTAAGTTCTTTGTTAAAATAATTATTTATCACCAAAACATATTTATAAAGGTCATTTACATTTAATATTCCTAATTTTGCATAAATAGATCTTTTGCAATCAGTGCAATCCTTTGTTCCCATAAGTAACATCCCTGAACCCTTATCATTTAGTTCTAAGTCATATTCTGTGTTAATTAATTTCAGTATTTTTTTCTGTGTTGACTGTAGAACTGCCTTATAACAGTTTGCGGAATTTCCCCAGATTGTTATTCCATAACGTAATACTGATTCTACCAATGCATAATATATTAATACCTTAGTATCAATTGGAACTAGTGTATTAATTTGATATAACTGGTAGCTAACTTTCCTTAGCTTACTATTTACTTTAACTATATGTTTATCAAATTTAAAGTACTGATCAATGATTATTCCTAGATATTTATAATGTGAAACTTGTTCCAGAGGCATACATTTACAAGTGATGGTATTACAATATGTAGGCAATTATGTTCATGCAGATAGAATTTCATGGGAGTGATCTTCATGCCTCTATTAAAAATTTGCATTACTTTAGATTTTTTAGGGTTAATTATTAGTTCATGATCATGTGACCAAATTTCTATATTATTTAAGTCTTCTTGTATGTACTTTACTGCCTCGGTTATATGTTTGTGAGTTGCTATTAATACAACATCATCCGCATACAGTAAAATATGACAATGCTTAGTGGATTTGAAGATTCCATTTATGTATATGGTGAACAGTATAGGTCCCAATATAGAACCTTGAGGTACACCATATTAAGTGATCTCGAAGTTACTCAGCACATTATTTAACGTAACTGCAATTTTTCTATCAAACAGATAACTTTTAAACCACTCCAATGACGTTCCTCTAATTCCAAGATTCTGCAAATCATCTAATAATATCTCATTATTAACCGTATCAAATGCCTTTTTATAATGTATAAAAGCAACAATTACATAGTTGTTCTTGTCAAGACTGGAGTTCACTATGTCCGCAAACTTTTCTAGTGCATCTCTTGTTCCTTTGTTTTTTTGGAAGCCAAATTGATCCTTATTTTTAAGTCTATATTTAGAAATAAAATTGTTTGAGTGAGAGGCTACATATTTTTCAAGTACTTTACTAACAGCTGGTAAAAGTGATATGGCCTTTCCTTCAAAATCCATACCGAATATATTTAAAACTGGTTTTCTCAAAGTCAATCGTGCATTTATGACGCAAACAGAACTTTCGTCAAATGAACCTGAGACTCAAAAATGCTCTGTCCCTACAAAGGATTCATAAAGAGTGCTTTAGGAATAGTTCTTTTCCTGTGATAATGAATCCTTACGCTTAAATGAAAAATTATAGTTTGTAATGTTTTATGCATACAATGAATGAAGAAAGTTAAAAAAATTTTTTGACTCCACTCAGCTCTATCAGGCTCAATATTAACATTGTATTGCTTAAATCAATTTGAGTAAGATAGCTTGCTCAAATATATTAAAATAATTTGGTAAAGTGTCCAAATATCTACGATGTAATTAAAATTATCGATTGATAAATATTTTACTTTTTTTAGAAAATATACCATTTGTAAGTCACTGTCAAACACATACTTAGTTATACATTTTAATACAACGGGCCGAATCAATCATAAATCCATTTATAACTTGAAAGTAAAAGTGAATTATAAAACTTTGCTTCTAGATTTTCTTCTAAAAACCTACACATTATCGAGTTCTTGAGTCTTTTCACATTTTAAGAGCCACTGTCAAAACATATCTTTGCCGTTTATAAATCCTTTCCAGTGACATTCTTCTATGCAGAATGTAAACCTACTTGAGAAATGGATACTTACTGGTCATTTTTTCACTTCTCTATCCATTTTAAGAACAATTGTAGTTGTGACTTCTTCTCCGCGAGCTTTGTTTATCAAATTCGTCTTCATAAATGAGCTTCTCATAAAATCACTCACAGGAAAATGACAGTATTAAATATGAAATTTCGTCTGGTTGAAGAACTGAAATTTTAGCATTAATACACACCATTTATTATATAATCTTCACAATCATGATTTTTAATCTTATGTAAAAATGTAGTTCAGAAATGTTAACTGTAGGAAGACGACTAACTACTAATTTAACGCTTATTTACAAATATTAACACATTTGCTACTTACTCAACTATTTCCATGTGCCTGACATTATTTTTTAATTTTAGTAAAATGGAGGTTTCAGTGATGTGAACTCACTGCGAAGCGTAATTCTAAAGAAGCGTAAAAATAAAAATGCTTGTTGTAGAGTAGAAAAATGGGCCTATTAAACACTTAAAAACTTACCTTGTACACTTTATGGGGGTCAATTGATTCAGAGTTAGTAGCATTGCATAAAATAGCGATGCGGTCCAGAGATAACGCACGCAACCAGAATGTTTCCATTCGTCTGGAATGTTGTACTATATGGCTCAGAAACATAGACTATTGGAAAGCTGGAAGTGAAGAGAATAGAGGCTTTTGAAACTTGGCGCTGGAGACGGATGATGAAGATCAATTGGACGGAAAGGATCAGAAATTAGTTGGTCTACTGAAGAATAGGAGAGGTGAAAAGCATATCTCAATCTCTCAGAAGCACTCTGTAAAGAAGACAAGGTCCAATGTGGATCGGTTACTTTTTGAGGCTAAAAATATTTGTACGAAGCAAAATAGAAGGGAGCGCCCCACAATGGACAAATACATATGTTAGCAGAAATGGGATATGAAATACAATAGCTTTAAGGACTGATGACTTATCAAGGGAAATGATAGAATGGAAGGCTACAGTCATTTAATCAAAGGACTAAATGATTAGTGGTGACTAATATTAATTTCTATATTTTTTATATTTTTACAGCTTTTTTGTTTTTTATTTACGGACACTGACGAAACCTTTTTTCTTTTTCTTTAAGAGAGGACGATATGAAACGTGTCGAATTTTTCCCACGTTTAAGTTCATTCTCAAAGACCTCAGAAAATATACTTGCGATAATATAGGCATGATATAGACTGTACTTGAGAGCGGGACTTGAAAGATAATTATATAGTTTCAGATTTACTCATTGCAACAGTTAGCAAACGCATCAAACTCGAACTGGTTTGGAGGTTCTAGTGCGAACTTGGAAGGATGATCACTTGGTGATAATTCACACAATGTTCACAAGATAACAAGTGGTTTCGATGTTTCCATTCGTCACAATTCCATTAGAGCTGCGATACAATTATACAGATATAATATTGCTGTGGCAATGAATGGATGTTAAAATCGAAACTTAGTGTTTAGTGTCAAATATATATTTTGTGGAATATTAACAAGTGTTTTTCCCTCCATACTAAATTTCCCTTAAATTAATCATAAATTTCACATATACGGATCCCAAAGAATCTTCTGTCTTCTTCTTCCAAAGAATCGGATTAAAATCCCGGAATTGATAAGGAATTTCCACATGAAATCCTGGTGCCATGCTGAGAAAATATTATGTGCAGTGCTCCGTCATTCAAGTTGGACGTAGTACTTTAACTTAGCTACATAGTGGCAATTTAACGTATGGAACTATAAGTGAGCGCCGATGATATTTTTGACGGTGGCACTAGCGGCCGCGACGATGCGTCACGACGCATCGTCGCGTGGTTGAAGTGATTGATATCGGCTAAAAGACAGGTCCCTAATAGTCCAGCGCATTTAGATTCTGACCCGAACGTTTATAAGTACTTTTCCAGTGAGTTCATACACCTTTTTAGATCACTCAAAAAAAGTCCCACGCCATATGTGGTGGGATGGCCGAGATATCCTGGAAAACCTGGAGAAAACTGGAATTCTCCTGGAAATGCTCTAAAATCCTTATAAACAGAGCTAGAGCGAAGATTATTTTTCATTGGAACTCATTTTGAACGTAAAATACCAATGTTTACTTAGCATTAGCCGTTACGTAACAGATTTTGAGGAAAACCTGGAAAATCCTATAATTTCCCGGGACGCGTAGGTAATTTATAGGTAGGTTAGGTATTTATTTAATAGGTATTCTGTAAGTACGTTTAGCTTTTTTGATAAGGAATTGATAACCATATTTAAGTTATTTATATTCAGCATTCAAATCCTTGTTACAAGAAGAAAAGCTCTGAACATATAAGTCCTTAAGATAAACCGATAACATACGAATTTCGTCAGTAATCCATAACTTTTTGTGATCCATATTAGAAATTTCACTCATGTTCAATGGACAGCCAGTATAAAAATAAAATAAAAGCTTATCATAGAAATCAGAGAATTTCAATTCAAATGCAGACTCTTCATAAAAACCAAACCATGTTTCAGTTTTTAAATGACGCTTTTGAAAAACGTTTTCCATTTTTTTAACACATGAGCAGGCGAAGGCTGAGATCTCAAGGAAGGAGCAACTGAAGATGATGGGGAACCACTAGCCAAACATAGTTTTAGAACACAGTAGCAACACTATTCTCCAAGTATTTTCAATGAGTATCTGAAATTTACAATATTGTATTTATATTTTACCTGTTATTTGTCAGATATCATTATTTACTAGTCCGCGAAAATACTAGGATACCAGGATGTCCTACGATTAATTGACGTTACGCATGTAACTAAAATGTACTTTTTCTGTACCTTGTCCATTATTATTATTATAATAACCAGGAAAATTCAAGAAATACGGATTTTTCTTGCTCTTAAAACTTTTCCCTTTCCCCTTACATGTACAATGTACATTCCACTTGCTGCCACGCATCGTTTCCCCAGGCGAGCAAAAACATACGGTTGCGATAGGTACATTTAAAAATTAGTTCCAAGCGAAGTCTCGAGTTTTTTCAAGAAATTCCTGGAGCGTTAAGTACGTGCGGTCTTCTTTAAAATAGCGGGGCGTGTACTGCAAGCCAGGTGCAATCCCGAGAAACGACAATGGACATTCAGCATCAATGTGGAGAAATTACCCACGCGTCCCAGAAAATTGAAGGAATTTTCTAGGTTTACCTTCAAATCTGTTACGTAACGGCTTATGCTAAGTTATCAATGGTATTATACGTCCAAAATGGGTTCCAATGGAAATAAACCATCGATCTAGCTCTGTTTATAATGAATTTTAGAGCATTTCCAGGAGAATTCCAGTTTTATCCAGGTTTTCCAGGATATCTCGGCCATCCCACTACAGATGGCGTGGAACTTTTTTTGAGTGATCTTCAATGGTATCCAAACACACTGGAAAAGTTCCCGCTTAGCACTAATAAATGTTTGGGCTTGGACCTAAAACGAGCTAAATGCACTGGACTCTAATGTGCGTTCAGAGCTTTCTAATCCTTCCATTACCAACTTACATTCCTTAATGACGCAAATGCCCTCAGCTGTCGTTCGCCTCCATAAAAAACGAGCAAATGTATCCGACGTATTCTTTAGTAAGCTAGACTGAAGTACAACACGAGCTGGCGCCCATATAATGCAGTGCTGTCAGAAGGGCCTCTGCGAAGTCCTACATCTTTGCAGGTGACCCGGAAAAATATATAGTATTCCAAGACCCTGCCAGCCTAGTATGGATCAACGTTTCTTCTGAGTCCTCCATGCGCATACTTGTTATGGGTGAAGGGTAATGCGTGATCTGCCTCTCATTTTTGGCGAAGGAGAGGTCGAGACTGGAGTTATCTACCTATGGACAGCGGTGGCAGAATATAAAAATGGAGAGAAAAGAGATGAAACATCTGTTTTTCTTTAATTTTTTCGTGGCTCTTACTCGTCGATATGTGTTACTCTAATTTCTATAGGATTTGTATTGTATAGGATAGTTTTATTGAATAGAAAATGCTCAGATTGATAATACTTGTTCTAAGTTCAATGTGGCATGTTGCAAATTACTCAATTCATTTGTTAACCACAGTTTGTTGCTGTCCGTACGTTAAAATTTCCTCCCGATAATTGTTGAAGCATCTTAAATATATGGAGTATTTAGTGTGATGATACTAACTTTGCTCTTGCTAAGGCATATGATTAAGAGCAATGTCTGGTCTCTACTTTATTTCCTGTAAAATGAAATCACTGTCTTTATTTTCCGTAAATAAAACATTTTCTATCTCACAAAATAGCTCCAACCTACCTCCATTGCTACCAGATTTATTTTAGGGTCCGTTCCGTCTTTTGTCTGACTAGTTTTTCAAAATAACCCGCGATAATCGCGGGACATGATAAAACATTAGATCCAATACGTTTTTTTAGTTTTAATGAAAATTTCAATCATCAATCAAAACTGTATGAGATGCAGACCAATTTCTTAAAATTAAAAAGCTAAAGTAATCTCTATGTTTCACGAACTTGTCTTATGGGTTAAGAAATTTTGGAAGCAATTAAAACAGATCCATCTGCCCCATGGATTAATATACCTATCTCGAGTTTTCTGAGAAAAATGTAGAGAATGAGATATAGGTTTTTAGTTTCTGGGTTAAATCACGCCTCGGACGAAGATGAAGTCGGTATTAAGAACCCTTGAGAAACTGAAGGAGATGATAAAGGCGTTATTAAGACGGCCAAAAGGGGGGAGTTGTGGAGGATAATGGTTTGGGAATTTCTTTGTGCTCAGAGGATAAGGATACAGGGCGTGTCTTTTATACACCTTGAGGCAAACACCGTTTAAAAGCGTAGCGTAAAACCAGGGTATCGTGGTTTTCATCGTTGAGCGCCATCTCAAGTGAAAATGTTCGATATGTACCCCCGAGGTGGAATTAAGGCTTCTTGTCTCTGTTCCATTTCATTCAGAAGGGAAGGATATGAAATAACTTGGGGAGAGGATAGAAGGAGTAGGGTGTGTGTGAGGTAGAGGCGTGTTTACATAACACCCCGGGGCAAGCGGGGTTCAAAGCTCAAGGATTTAATCACGTTCTTCTCATTGTGTGGTAAGTAGCGTGTTCATCTTCTTCATCTCCCTCTTCCGTGCAAAATAGCTCGAACCTCTCAGTAGTGCCATCCTCCTAAAAGTTGGCAATAAAAACACAAAAATGAAGTTTCTCTTTTAGGGTTTTATCATGTTGTATTGACTACAAAGATATTTGAGCTGCAGAGAAATGCATTCCACAGTATGCATAAACGAGTGGGCATAATTTAGTGCTCAATAATAAATTGTGCAGTTAGTTCACTTTTCCTCAAGCGCAGATGACTAGTTACAAGGTCAGCTTTAAAACATATTTGGAAGAAGCGAAATGAAGTATTTTCGATTCCGAGGAATGAAATCATCCGGTAAAAGTTGTTGAATTTTAAATAACAACTTCAAAAAATATTTTATGTGAAATAGATATATTATTAATAATTACTGTGAAAATCTGTTCAAGATTTTCATAAATGATACAAGTACTTTAAAGTAATGGACAAGTTTCATTAGTTATGTAATAATTAATGAAAAATACAGATGGTGGAACAGCATGTGGCAGCTATACTTGAACTTTTAATTCTATGTCTGTATGCAATAATATATTAACAAATGATCTAAAAAAATAAGCAGCTCTGAACATGTCCCCTAATTCGAGTAATTATTAAAAGAAATACCTAGCTTCAACTGCGTATACAATGTGGGTTGAATGTGTATCCACATATATACAATAATTACAGGCGATGAGAATAATTCGCCACATTGCATTAGCTATTTAGAATTTTTGGTATCATATTCTGTTTTTTATTTTGAGTGAATTTAATGAGATTTCGTGTTTTGACATTTGGTCCCATGTGCTTTTCCCCGTGCCTCCCTTTACGCCCCTCCCACTCTAATCTTGCCACGTTCTTTCCAGTTCGACCGTGCAACTTGGTAGAAACTTCTTTCCTTTCTTAGGATCGACCCGTTTGGTACTTGTGTCAAGACTAAAGGTAAAACCCATGTGAATTAGACAGCAAAACTTTGCAGAACTGAGAGTCGTGTCTAGCCAAATTATCCGTCGTGCTTCACCTCTAGGGGATTAAGTTTCTTCTTTTCAAATTAACAATGTGAGCTTGAAATGTTTTACGAGGTAGACTTCTATTCAATTTATTATGACATTCATTTATAATCAAACATGAGTTTCTGCGCGTAATTCCTACGGAACTTTGGTAACTTCGGCTCTTTCTCTCTCTCCTAATACAGCCTTGCATTTCATTCTTTCTAGTGATATTCGCCATGCATGTGGTGTAAATTTGAATTCATGAGTTAGCCACAGGATCATTGAACATTAAAACTGAGTGAATCGTGTAACTTTCACCGGAAATAGGCCCTTCGTCATAATTTATTTTAGTCTTGAGATCAAAAGACTTAAAAGGACTCTGAGAATGAAGTTGAATCACTCAATAATGATTAATTTATCATGAACCTCCGTTCCTCAGAATTTGAAAAAGATGTATCAGACATTAGAAGGAAAAAATTATCCTTCCATTTGAAATTCCTTTTGACAAGAGTAAACAAATATCACTTCCTATACCTTATGTTTTTGGGTAGCTTGATGTTGTAGGTTACTGGATACATTTTCCGTTTCCTTCGTAAAGATAACGTGCAGGCGAATTAAATAATTCCCTGCGTTATCCTAGTACACATTTTCCATTTTATCCCTTGTATTATCATATGTCGGCCTCGGTGGCGGCGGGGAAACGTCCTCGCCTGCCAACCCAAAGGTCGCGGGTTCGAATCCCGCCAGGGGAGGATTTTTCTCCTCCCTAGGACATGGATGTTTGTGAATGTCCAAGTTTATTGTAAGAGAGGACCCAATGGTCCTAAATACACTTGATTAAATAAAGACGCAATTATTATTATTATTATTATAATCACTTTGCTTTTATTTTCCCCAAAATGTTTTCACTAAGTATCCCTGATATCTTATTCCTAAAATCAAGCAATTAGGATTAGGGAAGAGCCAACGTTCGCTACACTATTGCATCAAAACCTGTACTTTAAATTTTTTTGCCCTATCCTTTTTGTTTCACTTCATTTTTCCGTTTTGGTCATTCTCTTTTCCTCTAATTGCTTCCAAAAACATTTCCGCTCATGGGTGAATGGATTTTCGTCCTCAGGCTTCAAAGGAAATTGTAAACCGTAAGTGACAATAAGGGTGCGACAAACGTAGGCACAGATTATATCCGTAGGAGGGTAATTAGAGCGTAAATAATGCCCATTCTAAGATAGTTTCTGGGGAAAAATAACTTCATCCTTATCATCTCCTAAACGTAAGAAATTACTTGATGTGCCGTTCCAGAAGGCTTATTTTGTTCAGCCTTGTAATAACATTGGCACATTTTTTAACGACAGGGATAAAAATCCTCTCTTGTTTTATTCTAAGTTGGCAAATTATTCCGTTAAATAATCTGAGAAATGTATTTACTCATGTTTTAAATGATTCGTTAAAACCACCAAAACTCCTGTACAGGGAGTCCATCTTCAATGAATAGTAGAATGTGAAGAGTCTAAATAACTAAAAGACCATGAGCAAATGAGAACTTTGGTAAAAGTCAAGTGAAGAATAATTCTATGCAAAATTTCGCAAAATCATTAAGAAAACCTAGGCTGCGAACGATGAAAAATGAGGACATTTTCGATAATCACTTAGGTTCGTCCATTACTAAAATTTTATTGAAGTATTTTTATTTCGTCAAGAATCAAATCATTAAGATAGTCGCTAAGAAATGAATCTGTCGTTGCTATTTATGGCGATTTGGGCAAAGAATAAAATGAGTTAGAGGATAATTCTTAGTCATCGACGATCGCAGTCCAAAACAGTGGAATACATTTACACTCTGTTTAAAATTCAAATTCTATTATTGCGTATTATTTATAATTATTTTTCCTACTTTTCTGCCAGTTAAACTGATTTAGAGATATGGGGGCAGGCTATGAGCAGTTTGGTCTAACTCATGACTGATAACATCATAAATTCTTACGCTTATGAAAATCATTATTGAAAGAAATAATCATTTGGACCCGAATTTACTATATTTGGTTAGCGCCTATCACAAGATGACGTGGCATTTTGGTTAACTTGGTGCGACCTGAGAGTTTGAGTTTTGTAATGAAATCTAAATGAGTGTCAGCTTGTTGACATTAGTATGATCGTTGGGGAAACGTATTAATTTCTGCTTTTATACTGAGAAAGTAGTAATCCATAGATTATGAAATAGAGTCTTTGTTGCTTTAATAAAATTATATTGTATTTATTAGGTACATTACAATAAATATTATTCGTATGTTACACAAGTGCTTGGGGTTCCTTTGAGATTTACCCCCAATTACATTACTCATTTAATTTAACACACATACTTACTTCATGACCTTATATTGAAATAAATAATATTGAAATTATGCAATTGAAGTGTTACTTCACATTTTTCTCCAATTTCTAGTTTTTTCTTTACATTACAATATGTTTATTTGGTTTCTTGTAAAATATGTTTACATTTAAAATATTTCTCATTTTACTTATTTGTTTACATTACAATGCATTTATTTGGTGTCTTCTTGCTTTACATAAAATTCTTGTTTCTTCCTACGGGTCTTCTTTTCTTCCTTTACATTGAATTTCTTCTTTCTTCCACCAGGTCTCTTTTCTTGCTTTACAATGCAATATATAGAACGGTTTACCGTACAATATATTTATTCTTACAGTATATTTATTAATTATTTATTCTTCCTTTCCATTATTTATTATACTTATTCTCTTGTCCGTAAATTATAATTATTTATTACTCTACATTCAATTTACTCTTTCTTCCATCGGGACTTCTTGTTTTTGATCTACCAATTTTTCTTAGGTATTCTTGAAAATTACCGTGGCCACTTATTTTTCGGTAAGTTTTCCATTTATTTAAAATTTTATTTGTGATCTTCTTTTGATGTTTGAGAAGAATTCGTACGTGAGTCTTCCTTTTTATCCTTGGTCCCATCGTTTCTGCCATTCTTCCACTGTGTTTTCTTCTAATTCTCTCTTAATGGCGCTCCATCGTCAGTGGAGTTCCACTTCCCTTCCTAAAAAAAATTGTTCTTCCGGCATTTTTAAGCTCAGTTTTGGCCTTAGCTGGAAATGCCATGTACAGATAGAATGCAAATGTTTTTTCTTGAGGAGTCAATAGCCGAATATAAAGAACGTCACAGTATCTGAGCCAACCGAAAATCGAATCACAAACGAATCTTTGCGCTTCCTTCCGGAATGCCCTGGTCACATCTTTTCAATTTATTGAGACATCCTTGCAACGGGCGCGTTCTCCTCACAAACCTTCGGAGAGGCAAACTTTAATAAGAGTGCCAAGGCAAGGCTTTCCGTTCTGTGACGTCTGGCCTGCAAAATTGCCGGCAGTGGAACGCGCTAAAGCGTCTGTAAGCATTTTTAGAGGAAGATTCAGGTCCCTTGGGATACAAGGCGGAAATTGCCTCTTCAGATGTGAGGAAAAGGTTCGATGGAAATGTTTTGTTTTACCAAATCCGTGCTGGAAGCAAGTTTTTCTCAAAACAGTTGCGATTTTCTTATTGGGATAGGAATTATGAACGGGAATGGGCTTCCAGTTCACCTCCAGCAACGGAAGTGACTCGTGAATTACCGCAGATTTCCTTGGGTATTTTATTGTAATGACAAAAGAAGGAAGGCATACTCTAAATCTACTATCGGGTAAGAGTATAGGTAACGGAAGAGGCTGCAGAAAATGCATGAATACTCTGGGGGAAATGTTAGAACGGAATTAACAGACTAATCCGAGGAAGCACAGCAGGAATTAAAGAGTATGGGAAAGTAACTTTGAGCCTTTGTAAAGTTCTTTTTTCGTTTTGTAATGTGTAGAAAAATAATTGAAACGAATCAAGGATATAGTATTTATGTCTCAAGTTACTTGGATTTAGATTTTATCTATGACAGTACAGCAAAAATAAATGTTGTCGTACTGACATTAGGAAAATGGTGGCACCTCATAGAACGGCAGTGATCAAAGGTGCGGATTACCTAAGCACCTTCAAACTAAGGGAAATAAATGAAATATGAATGAGGAGTTTTTGCATTTTATCCGACCATTTGTTTAGATAACCGGCGTGACTTAAGTGGTATTAAAGAACCATAATTGGGGTTTGTTATCTTGACTTCTTTGTCATGAACGAAATTTATATCTTGTCCCCTCCCCTGCATTGTGACAGCTATCAAAAATACCCCTACCTACTCTCCCCCCTTAATATGCTTCCCTCGTCCACTAAGCCACATGTCACACAATAGAGTGAGTGCACAGCGATATAATGAACATAAAAACGATAAATATTTAAACCTATGTTTGGTTTCCTGCTTGGGTTGTGTCAAACGAAAATGTATTAGGTGTAGCATTCTGGAAATATTTTATACGAGGGAATTTATAAGTAAGATAACTCGTTTAATTTCCAGTGTCGGTTTCTTTTCCACGACTATTGTGGTGTCTAAATAAACTAATTATGTCGTATCTAACTTGATTCGTTGCATAACAATTAATTGAATCTTCTTGCGTGCTCCTTTCAGCATTGAGAGTTACATGCTCTACCAATACCGGTGATACCTTAGTAACTTGTACCTTAGCTTCTTAGGTAAAAAATTATCCTTTTGGTCAATAATTTTAATTTTTATGCATTTTAAAAAACTTACCATTCATAGAAATTCAGTCTTTCCTATCTCCTTTCACACTGATGAGCTATCTAATTTCATAGATTTCAAATGCGCGTGCCTTGCAGACAAATTTTCCAGTAATTCTTCAATGTCTATTAAGCACCATGCTGCAAGTAACCATAATTCAGAGTTACTTAATATAAATTAACAGATATCTTGAATATATAAATTTATGTAGCAGCATCTTTATGACTTTTTTTTATTTTTTTTATTTGATGTAAATGTTTACACATCATGACCCTTTACAGTAAAATATAATAATGAATACAATGGTGAATATAATGAATAATAATGAATACAATTAATACTTTTTTAATAATGTTTCCTGGTGGTCCTGCTAAGCCATAGGCTTATCAGCAGGTCCCAGGTTTTAATGACGAAGAGAACGACATTTTTAATAACGAAGAGAATACGAGTTGGACTGTAATTTTGGGTTGACTTCGATTTATAATTTAAGAATGAAGAATCAATAAATAATTAATTGTGTAGTACTCCTCCGGGAATACCCTAATTGATACTTTTACCTACGTCAAACTAATTTTTCTCCATTGTATTCATTGTTTTCTGGAATCATTTTTCCCGCCTCGGGCGTTTGACCACGTAAAGTTGTTTCAAATGAATGTTGAGCGCCGGTGATTCCAGTCATTGATTTTTTCACTTTTACAATTGTTATAGTGGATTCATAAACTTATAACTTCTTAAAGTGTCGACCAAAAAGCTTCACCTGTTGACAAATTTTACAATTTATCTCAAAGCCTTTGCAACGTTGGACGTAGCGTCAATCCTCTATGTGCCTTTGAAACCCCACGAATTTCCAAAATGTGACATTTCTTCGGATAAAAATTAGCTTATCTACTGCAAGGTTGAGGGAGATAACAGAATTGTACAAGACAAAAGGTTTCCCGCACCTATTTAGAAGTTTTGTCACGAACTCTTTCTTTCTCATTGAGAATTCAGTTTATATTTCAGTCTTTACGCTCGTTCACTTTAATGGCTCAAGAGGACATTTTCTTTAGAAATAAGCAACCATCCTAGACCACCTTAATTTATCTATCCTCGTAGCAAGTAGCAGACGCAGGTGTTCAACGCAAGCTTCCCTTTTCTAGGGACTCTGGTAACGTTTCACTCTCCTGCATTAATATTCCATCATTTGTAATGCGCTTCCTCTTCTATGGTATCCTCCGTGATCCCTGTATCGCTAACGGGGGAGATGTGCGCCTGGCGTATAAAGGGCTCCACTCTTGCCAAGCATTCATCACTACAGCTCCATCTGCTTCGGTCTTTTTTACGCCCGTGGCGAGAGAGGGAGAAGGATTGCGAGCGGTGAATCGTGGTGGAGGAGGAGATTGAAGATGATCCTTCCAATACCACCGCACCCACTCATCCAACCCAGATCTTACATGCACTCATCAAGTTGCCGTTGGCAGGCGATTTCACTATCTCCCTACCTCGGCAGAATGGCTTGCCATCTGACTCCGAGAAAGGGGTCACCAAGATATGGAGGAAAGGGATAGGAAGAACGGATAGGAAGTGGAGGGGAGATGATATGGGGGATAGAACTTTTCATGAGTAAATGCACTGCCGTAAACCATTTACGTAAGAAATCACACCATCACCGAATCCAGAAGAAGGGGGAGTAAATATACATTTGAAACTGATTGAAATACTGGGCATCATTATGACTACAAACCAAGCGTGGGGGAGAGACACGAAACATTGGCGGCGCTACATTAAGATACGAGAGAATTTGCGAGCGAATCAAGCGATTAGCAGTGAGGTCCTCCTATGAAAAAGTGAAAGAGAAATGCTTTTTCGCTCTGGCTAGGCTATACGACGGCTAGAGAACGAGCATTTATGACTTTGCAGGGCAAATTTTATCGGAAAAAACAAATAAAATGCAAAGGAAAGCCACAAGATTCATTAACAGATGGTACGAGCTAGCAGGAAGTGTAACACTGCTTATGGAAGGACTAGGTTGGGAGTTGCCAGAGACAGACTGCTCGCTGGGCTAATATCAGTTGAAAAATTCAGATGATGCGAGTTTTTACGTTGATGTGTAGGTCTTATTTTAACCCCACCCTATGTGTCGAGACCTGATCGTTGAAGTCGTATCAAAAAATTAACAAAAGCCTTATGTGAAATTGCTTAAAAATCTACCATTAAGAGGCCGAAAGCAATACATTTATAATGTTGTTTCATCCTTAGCAAGGCGTAAACTCAGGAATCGAACCAGTGGAAAATCAATAGAAACGATTATGAATAAATAATAAGTATTTCATTGAGAGTTCGGACCGTGAAATGCCGCTAGCAGTGGACCCTCTGCTGGAGGTTTACTATTATGGGCTCTGCAACACTGCCCTTCCAGGAGTATTAAAGCTGTATCAGGCTTTTGCACCGTATAATATTTTTCCCAAAGAGCTCATCCTATGAAACTTAATTCATTCAAAGGGAGAGGTATTTTAATAAGCAATCGAATTTTTTTTCGCAAATTCACTTTTCCCACAGTAATTTTTACTTCGGCTGCACCACAGTCCTTCCCCTAAAGCGGCTTAAATAATCATCTAAAGATCGATTTAAACAACATTATTATGCAAATAATTTCATTTAAATTCATTCCCCTCTGTTTTGCAATTTTTTCTGCCGTGCCTCCTTCGCTCTAGCAGAGAGCACTTTGATCCAAATTCTCTACTAAAAAGGAGTTAAGAAGTTGTAGAGTAAGCCGTGATTACGGAAAGATTTAATTTATTTCATGTCATAATCTGGGCCTTTTGTTCCTCGTAATCCATAGTGTTACCGATGAATCAAAGCAAAACCCCTCTAGTGTGTTTTTATCTACGCTCAATAATCATGAATTGCAGTGCTCGTGAAACATAATTGTCGCACCGGTACTTATTTGCTAACAGTACGTTGAAGAAATAATATTTCGGACATATGTTTTTAAATTATCCTATACGAAAACCACTCGCCTCGAATTCTAAATTTAAACTGATTAAAAATTTTCACAGAAGTATTTACTAGTGGCATATTTACACATGAAGTAAAAAAATAAAAAGTCTCAATAAGCCCAAAAAATAACGTTGGACAAGTAAACATAATCGAAATTATTCTCTGAGCGTTAAAATTTATTTTATTACACCTTTTTTATTTGTCCAATGGCTGTGAATTATGACCTGGCTGATGTGAAATCACTTTTTAACTAATTTAGCTGCTGATCACTGAACAAATTATAAAACATCACTGAGGTTTAGAAAAATTCCTGGCGAAAGCATTTCGTACTAAATATCTGTAAATTATTGAATAACCGTAAACATCGTTAAAAAGCGCATATAATTCTTCGCATGTACATGCATTGTAGCAGCGCACTAACTCTAGCAATGAAAGGTTACAATGCGACGCCTTTATTTAAATGGTAATTTATATTTATTTTTGGCAATTATTCCCCTCGTAGTATTTTAATTAATACTTAATCAGGTTTAAATGCTTCCTACAAAAGGGAAATATATCGATTCTTAGCTTAACTATGGAGAAGAGGTTAGAGTGCTGCTGCTTTAGTGATATTTTACTCGGTGGTTTATTGTGTTTAATATGAGTTTGTGTACAACAAGGAATCTGAATAATATCCAGGATATACCCTGGAACATTATTTTTAAACAAAAGTAGTTTATAAGTCACTCCTAGTTTCCCCAGGTAAAATTTCAGGATGGATTTTTTCCGGGTGAATATCAGGAACGAAGAATTATCTGCAGATTTAGCTTAAAACGGAGTGCATAAATAGTTGAAATTATAGGTTTATCATTTAATACACTTATGTGAATAATTCATTGGTCAACCAGTGTAAGCACTGGCATCAGTGCCGAGTTATCACTAAATTATTTTTGAAGGTAACGATAGCACAAAATCTAGGGTCAGTCTGAAGTCATTTACATGCTTCTACAACTGTTTCCTCAACCATCAAGGGATGCCTCTAACCAATGATCACGCAATAATTATGCAGCGGAACATGCATTTTCACCAGATTCCCAGTCTTGCTAGAAGAAATGCTTGGATTGGAAACCGTTGTCAACTAATTAAATACGATAATTTGGAAATAGTTGTACTTTTCCATTTCAAATAAAACAGTATTGGTAAATTTCCTCACACCATATTTAAAAACACAGTTAAAACACAGAGGCGATCGATCATTAAAAACAACATCATTGCATAACTTGGCCGGGCTAATAGCAATTTCATATTGCTCAAAGAAATACAGCCCTTTGTCAAAAAGGTGTAAAACTTCCGTGTCAAAATTACTGTTTAGAGTGTTTGGTCGGTGGTGTGTTTTTACTGTGTTTTTTAAATATACTTTGTGGAAATTTACCATTACTGTTTTATTTGAAATGGACATCAAGTATTTCCACAAATTTAAGCCTGATACGCATTTATATATAATTTTACTTAGTAATTTTCCTCGTAAAGTTTTATTTCTTTATTATTTTTACACAGTCATTATCAAGATCTTGATAATGACTGTTTTGGAATAAATAATACTTTCTGTGGAATATTACAAAGTGAAATTAATTCCAAATTATCGCGATGTGGTTCCACCAAGTTATGGCGGAAAATTAAATAATAATTTTTCCCTAACAGGCCCGAGGTAAACTCATTATAATTATTGAGTAATATTGGCCATGCTTTAGTGAGATAACCCATGCCCGAAGGCTTTTATTTTACACCAGTATTAATATATTTTTACCACTTGTTTTCCAGAATATATCCATACAAGTTTGCGGCTAGTAGTACTGGCCCTGCTTCGGGGAGTCAATCCACGGCTTTCTTTTTTTGTTCAGGTTTTTGTTTATGTTTTCCTCTTTTTAATGAAATATATACCTAAACTTGTCCCAGATAAAATATATCAGGTACAAGTTCATCGGAAAAGTTTTAGAATCAATAAGGTGGCCCTGTTCAAACTTTTTATGGGAAGCTCCAACTCCTACTAAAAAACTTAAACCATAAAAATTCATATCTCTAAGGCCCTTTTCACCCAGCCGCCCTCCATTCAACACCTCAACAAATTTCCACTTCACATCTCTCCTTGTCATTCAGGCTCTCTAGTAGCATATGCACTACCCACCCCTTAAATTTCCTCCACCCTCAGGATAAATTATATTTGAGACGACCCAGAATCTATTTTTCAATATCTCGAGAAACCGGATGGTCTACTTATTTGACTCATATGGAGGGTTCATGCTCAGGTGAATGAAGGCATCATTTCGATTACCAAGCCATTCGAAGTGACGTACCTCAACAAGGGAATTCCTCTTCATCGATGGTTCCAACTGGTGCGAGTGCCATTTGTTGCGTAATAATCTGCGGAATTCGTATATAATTCCTTGCTCGTCTAATTTATCTTAACGCTTGCATTTTTCCCAGAACTCTTCGGTGAGTGCTATTCTATTTTGTCGTTTTAAATGTTCAGTTTTTTTCGTGAGCTCTGTTGAGAAAGTGGATAGAATTTTAAGGCATTTTGTAAGCGCTTTTTAAGTATTGATACGTAGTCTACACACTATGGAGACTACAAAACCAAGTGACAAACATTTCGTGGCAAAACTTCGTAGAGTCACACGATACCTTGACTACTTACTATTAAGAAATAAAATGTCTTAATAGTAAGTGGCCAAGGAAGAAATTTGATCAGAGATGCCATATGTGAATATCAAGTGTCTGAGTAATCATTCTAGTATAATAACTATAAAATACAGTTTGATTTTTCATAATTAATATCCTGTCAGTGATGTTACAATGTATTTTGTATCCTACACGTTATCTTTCACATGTAAGCTGAGTTGGACTAGGTTGCAAATAGTTCCCAATTATATAACTGTTTTGAACAAGTTGATTTAGAGGATCAAGTTGGATTAGCGTTGTGAGCCTCTTTCTTTTGTGTTTAGTTAATGATCAACTGGATTTTACTTAAAGCAATCATTATATATTGCATTGTTTTTAACTAACTAAAATTTAATTCCTTAATATAAATTTATATTAATTTTTGCAGGATAAACCCGCCAGCGTATTTCAACTTTAGCAGCATGAACATGGTAAGTGCCTGTTTTGTTTTTATCTCCTAATTTTACGACACATATATTTATTTTAAATTGTAAATAAATATGTTAGAACTAATTCTTACCTGGAGAACACTGCGTGTAACCTCCTCACGTGACACACCGGGATAATACAATGATATGAGCGAGACTCCCATCGAAACGTCAAATGACATGGAAGAGTACCTAAACCCAGTATACAACTTGAGAAGAGTTCACATTTTGAAAAAAAATATGCCTTACGATTTACATTGAAGCTTTATGGAAAATTAATAACTATAGAGTGAAATTAAATTTTAATATTAGCATATTGGGGGTGATATTGACAAAACATATAATGTTTGCAAAGTAGGTATCGGAAAGTCTCATATAGATTAATTTACTAGCAGAAATAACCAGCTAGAAATATAATTGTTCCTATCTCTTTAGCCGACTTCCTAAAGTAGTCAGTCTTTAGTTATTACCTACCCGCTTCTATGTAAATGCATGGGGGTGAACGTTGGTATCTAAATTGGATCTGGAAAGGAGAGAAACATCTCAGTGAATGGCTTCGTTCTTATTTAAGTGTTTAACCATATGCCATTGTACGACCCGAGGATTATTCTTAACATATAGTAGTAAAATTTTAGTTGGGAAGACAAAGTACGATATTCTTAATACTTTTCTAAAAACTTCTTTGGTGTGACATTTCCTCTTCCTAAGTCAGTATTAAAACTTTTAACGCTAGACACGTCCCCATACACAGAAAAAATAACACCCATTTGTATTACTACATTCACTGATAACTAGGGAGGTTTCGGAAATTCAGTGACCACTATCGGGCGACCACCTCGGCCCATATCCTTGGTGAAAAAAGTCTGACCGATGTTGGTGCCACTGTTGCTAGCGTTAATTCTTCCTCCGCATGGGAATTCCGGATGAGAACTTATATTCCCTGTGCGATCTAGTCGTATTCCAACCCGGTGGGATAGGAGAGCTTTTGAGCTGCCCCATTTTCTCTCACCGCATTGTCTTTTCTTCCCCCCTACAATGATTCCCTCCCACCTGCCCACCCACCCATGGCGGAAGTGAGTGTAGTTCTGTCGTTCTCTTTTCAAAGTGAAATTCGCGTCGTTGCTTCGAGCCCCCAGCTTACTCATATATATTTTTTTATCCCGTGCTGGCCATCCCACCGGAAATCTTTCAAAACCCACGCGGATTCGCAGTCTCATTCTTCTCGGCCGGTAATGGATCTGAGGGGGCGGGCAGTATCGTCATCCCTTGCTCTCTGGTGATCTCGTCTTCCTATTCCTCTCCTACCCCGACTCATGCTCCGTCTAGCTTAGACAACTTGAGCATTAAATATACCTAATAAAAATGTGGTATTTTTCATTGCTCAACACAATTTTTTCACATGTTTTAGTAAAAAAAATAGTCATTCTTTTTTGCTAATAAAAGCTCGGAAATTTGACATGGAACAATTTAAAAGTTTAAAATATAGTTTCGTTTTGTTTTTTTCTGAAACAATTGATGGTATTCCCAAGTATTTGAATTCTGAATTCTGTGATTACTATTGCTTGAGACGTATTGAACTTCATTTAAAAAAATAATTTTAGTCCATTACTCATGACAAAAATAACTAAAGCCAAATAGATCAAAGACTCGGAAAAAACATCACAATCTCGAAGAAAACTGGCGAAAAAAGTATTTTAATTAAAGCTTGGTAAAATGCGGAATGCTAGAGCGCTATTTTCAGTTCTTAGAGAAGAAGAAGACGGCAAAATATTTTGTTGGTTCTTTTCCTCGTGTCTTGAAACTTCTATGATAGTCCACGTGGGTGCCTCCCTCTTTTCCTTCCTCTCTGGCTTTGTCTGCGGTGGAAGGATCTGTCCTCAACGTCACCGGATTTCCCGGACTCCTCACTCCTCGCTTGGGTCAACCTTTCCTGTGAAACGCTAGCGTATAATTCGTTGGGGCACTTCCATTTTTAACCTTCCTCTGTTTTGTTCTCATTCAAATTACGCCATCTCTTCTCCGCTTTCCTTTTACCTCCTCCCTAATCTACATACACTCATCTCCTTCTCTTCCCCAACCTTAAGTCCATGTGCCTAATCCTTCTAAACCTTCGTCCGACCTCTTCCATTCCGGCTCAAGAACAAACCATCCCGTTTCCCAGACTACTAACTCTATTGTACATCATTCCTTCCCACATTCTTTTTTTGTTTCACTGCTACGCCCTCTGCCTAATGCAAGTCGTGTGTGTTTCTGGGTTCTTTGGTGTCCACGCCATCACTTAAGCCTTTTGCTCTCATTCCGACACATTCTTCATTCAGGGGATCGTTCACGAGTTGTGGTTATTATACTTACTCCCTGCCCGAAAGCCTAGCTTTGAAACCTGTTTTTTTAAGCTGATGGAGATTTCTCTGTGAGTGCATTGTGAAGGGTACGTCAATCACTCTACGCCTTCGGTTATAAATCTTTTGGACCCTTTCGTTTGAAGGCTTGTTGGTCTCAACACTATACACTTGTATATGGAGCCTAGGGTACTTATTGATATTAGGGTACTTTTTAATGACCAAGGAACGTCTTATTTCTCTGTAAAATATTGGACGTTTTTTCATTGTCTTCTATTGAATTTCAAATTTTAATTATTGATACGTCTATAATGATACTTGAAAATCATTCATTATAACGATTGTGACTCATATGAGGGCATGTGTACCATGATAACCTTATGAATATGATGTACTTACCTTGATCGTGGAAGTAAATATCGAAAGTAACTTGAAGCGTCACAAAGTGAAAACATCGATCATTCATTATAAATAATTATTAAATTTATACTATTTTCACTATTACATTGTGGACCGACCAAGGTTTCAGCACCTCAGGTTCATTGCCACGGTATCATACATCTTGATAATGGCATTAATGTGCTGAAATATTGGTCAGTCAATAAAATTAATGTAAAAATAGTTCATAATTATTATTCGACATGAATTGAATGAAATACATTATTGATAAAACTTACTGCGCATATATTCCAAATACCCCTATTCTAAAATACCAACTGCGCAAATGAAGGCGACTGTAGGTTTTATTCGCTAATGAGCACTTTTACGCTTTGGTTCTCATTTTTTCCTTTCAAAGTTTACTTTGGCTGTTTTTCTTCCATCCTCCTCCACAGTTTTCTTTTACTCCTCCACGTACTTTCTCTTCCCCTTATATAGTGAGCAAAGTTTTGGACGGGCATGTGCCTGGAGAGCGGATAAGAACGCGTTGGCCTGTGCGGGCACTTTCCGAGTGCATTAATAAATCTCCAAAGTTTTTCCTCCCTATTCATATCTTCCGTAACCCCTTAACTCGAGGAATGAATTATACTCTCCGCCTCGTTGTAAATATATACAGCCCATTCTATCCGATTTGCGTCAGTTTGTTTTGCTTTTTCTCGGGCCGCGTTATTCATTGATGCTCATTAATAATTAAACAGGCTAGAGAAATTACCCCAGTATATACATAGAATCCAACTATTATCTTCGCATGTGTTCTTCTAGTAGTGGATCGAATAGTGTGACTTCCTTAGTACCACGCTTAATTCACGAAAATTCTGTTGGGTTTTTTTTTAGTAATATGAACAGAAAATGGCAGTGAATTTTATGTTTCGCGGCTACATTAATCCATGGTGGTTCGTTCTTTATAATAATAATGAAGACGACTTTATTTTCTGGTGAAATCAGGACTGTGCAGTTCTTTCTCATATTGAACTCTTATGCGACACGTTAACAACCATGCCCTGAGTGGAGAAACTCACCCAGGTGGAACTCGACCCTGCGACCTACGGGTTTAACAGGCGAAAACGTTACCCCATCGCCACGGAGGCTGGATATCCTTTTATAGCGTAAATCTAAAAGAGATGAAGCACTGGTCAGCTTGGCAGTGGAGCCTGTTTCCTCGTTTTTCGTGCTGAATTCTGTATTTATGAGATCCCGAGCCAATTAAGTTAATTGTTATATTTCTTGGACATATCGTTATAATATAACCTAATTGCCATTACAAGTGTCCTCATTACCATAAGTGCAGCATTAGTATTGATAGGTATTAAGGTTGCGTTCACATATTTCGTTTGTTTTTCCGTTTTTTTCGGTAATCCTTTCAATCGGTCTTTCTTTTGAACTCATCCTAGGTTTATTACGCACCTAGCACAATTTCATAAGTGTGTAGAATTGTATAAAAAGAAATTCTATGCCCGTATAATTAAAGGTTATGTATTTATGGCTCCTCCGTAAAACATTCAATTTAATTTTATTGTAAGTTTTAAGTTTTTGTTCATATTCATCTTATTTTGTCGCAATCAGTCAATATTCTATTGTTTGTATTACATTTTCATTATTTGATTCACTTTCTTTTGATATAAATCAAACTTTTATCCATTTTCGCTACCGAAAAGCTTGGTAGGGTGCTCGTGTCGCGTTATTCTCCTGTTAACTCCCCGCAGTAATATAAGAATTTTACTAATTTAATTCTTTCTGCTAAAGATAAACAATCGAGGTTGTAATTGAGCAGTATACGAGTGGCTAGTGTGAACAATCACTCAGTGATTCAACCCGAAGGTTGGTTTGGCTTGGATAGTTGAGGGTAGAGCTCACCCCGTGTGAATTTCACAAATTCAGGGTAGGGGGTCAGTTCCTTTCCCTGGGCCACCTACGTCGTATACCTACGTAATTATCAGCTAAGGTTAAATTGAAGCAAGTAAATTTTAGTTCTAAGTAGGCGATTTTGATGGTTAGGAAGCTTATTCGATATTATTTAAGATCGAGGATTTTGTTGATTATTATAAAGTCTTTAGAAATATGCGTACGTTTCCATTATTATTTCGTAATACTTTTGTTATTTTATAGTTATCCATTGGATATTGATAATTTTTATGTGCTGATAATGTTTTTCGGCTTTACGGATACGGATTTTTTTTAATTTTTCAATGAAAAAACCTCCTACATAACATGTATAGTTAACTGACTCAAATATTAGGGGAAAACCTTTCCACATAAACTTCTGTCTCTGTTTCAGTAATGACAAAGCTTCATCTGGTACAATTTCATGCCAGGAATAGTATATACATAGGTTTCCATAGCCGGGAACAGAATATTTATATTCATATATGCATGTATACGATACTGTACCTGAGATTTTATCTTCGTGATGAAACCGGTCGACTACTAATAAATCAGCTATAAATATTATAATGATGTTAGTTAAAGTGATTCAGTCATCATGAATGTTCACGGAGTTAAGACCGATGATATCGAGTTCAATACATTTCAGCTAACTTAAGCTTTATTTTCTGTCTCAAACACTCAGTGGGCTAATCTTTAATTCTAAGGGTGAAAGTTTCGAGTTACAGAATGGTGTCGGCAAACTGCGACCCGAGAGCCTCACTTGGCACTAAAGTAAGCCTGATATGGGCAATTATGGAGGATTATAGTTAACTAGATGTAATTCCCTTGCGGTCCTCCAAGGCTGGTGACGCAAGCGAAAAGAGGACTTCCGTGAATCTACAATACCTGAGGTTCAATTGAAAGGGAACGGCACATAAGCCGTGATATAAGAAAATTTACATCCCTGCCGAAAACATAGCATCCGAGGGAAAAGAGGTCTTCCAAGACGTAACAAACTGTGAGGTTGTGTTTTGCTTAATGCTTAAGCTGCGATTAGCTTCGTATAGGAAGTCTTTTCATCCATGCCGGAAATGCGGCGATGAAAAGCGTATAAATCGTATATGGTTTCGTAATATGTATTCGTAATCGGTCGGTAAGGAGGGCTCAAGTTCTGATATAGGATTATACCTCATGGATCCTGGCTTATTTGAAGTCATCTTTCCTCTTGCGTTGCTATCCTTGATAGACCGCAAGGTTATAATTCATAAAAGGGTAGTGTGATTGTCATAAGTTATAATGAATTGCAATAAGTGAGTCACGTGATTGATGATATTGGCTCTCCGGGGAGTGATGGCGAGGTGAGGAACATATTTAACGCTGTCGGCGAATGAAGCAGAGCGAAAATGGTGTCTCCGGGGAAAGGTTTCCCTGGAAAGGTTTCGGTATTCATTTCCACATTCGGTATTCACCAGTCCAATGAGCTATTCATTGCGAAAACATTATTGAAATGGGTCACTCAATTTTTCAAATTTAATCGTTGAGTTGAACCTTGCATTTCATTTTCATTCTTCCCTGTATTTCGTACTACAAATCATGCTTATTCTTAAGTCTTAAATTCCGTTTGGAAATTCCTACAACTTCTCTTAATCAGCTTAACGTCTTAGAATGGAAGATGTTAGATGTGGAGTTTCATAAATTTTGGAGAAAGCGCAACGAAGTCCTTTAAAAACAAATTTTTCAAAAGTTTTGCCAATGTATAAAGATTATTTATGCGAAAAGGCTTAAATCTTATACAGGTTATTTTGTGACTTTAAATTAAGAATTAAATATGTACGTTACTAATGATAACTCAGGTACCTACTTCTAGATTTTTATAACGTTTTTAATTCACTTCCAAATAATTCGTGGGTTGAGCAATTATGATATAATTTAAATTATTCGTTGCTTGGGCTTCCGTTGGACTGACCACTGTTTTTAAAAATAGCCTATTCAATCTTCCTAGATTCTAATTTGTTCTTATTCTTAATCCTTACTTCCATTTTTTAAATTCATATTCACTCGTATTATTCCATACTTATGTAGTATTCAATGTATTCAGTATTCTTCTAGAGAATTGAAGTGAGAGAAATCACCTTGAAATCTCTTGAAAATCTATTATTATTTCGTCTATTGGAAGCTTAGACTACGGTGCCGCTGAAATTTAAGCAAGAAATATCACATTACTTATCGTAAGTTGTGAGTGACGGGATGTGAGCCCATGACTTTGAGTTCACTGATAAGCGAGGTACCGAATAAATCCTACTTGTCCATCCTGAGCTCTGCTAGCTCCTGGTTAAGGAAAGAGGGGTAGGGCTTTCCTCCCTTTGTCTTATTTCAGCCGGATCAAGAAGTTAAAGTGCGAGTTAGAAGGTCGCTACTGTGAACGCACCGAACGTGTTCTTTGAGAAGAATGACCAACGTGGGAATCCTCCTGGGTAAACTCTTGAGAGCCACGTTGAAGTATAAGAAATGAGAGGTACCGGATTCCTTTAGTGCGTAGAGGAGGCAAGACACAGTTTTAGGCTCTACATTATGGAATTGTTTATGTATCAATGAAAATAATACTTTGAACTTAATACTAAGGACTGGAATACTGGAAATAATACTGAGGACTTGCTCAATAATTTCTCGACTGATTTTTTAAGCATGGTTTATTTTGGCCTGAAAACATTTTCTTTTAATTTCCAGGATCTTGGGATTATTTCTCAGTGACGGATTGTCAAAATGCATACTTTCTTTTTTAGTTAGTCACTAAGTGTGAAGGAGTACGATTAAAAAATATGGCCTGTTATTCGGCTCCTCCTTAGTTTTTTTCGTGACTAAATTCACATAAAGATGAAATTTAAAAGTTTCACTTAGAGCAGTCGAAGATGCAGTTCATCTTGTATTAAGTCCATTTTCAAGTTGATTAATACCAAACAAATTCCTCATTCTTTTCAATGGTATTTTTTTTGCTTCTGTTTTACGATAAACAAGCCTGATGGATCTTGTTGAACAAGGGAGTAATATATCGTTTTTTCTTGTCCTCTCTGAGTCAACTTATTTGACCAATGTCTCAGGGGAAAATGTTTTCATTGAATTTAGTCAAAGGTGTTTGGGTCAGAAAAGTTTGAACTATCCACATACCAAATTTCGTTTGAACCTGAGATGTTGAAGCAATGACCATTTTCTTATTTAAATTCAAATTATCAATGGACATTGTTGCAAAACTTAAATAAAATATAAATGTTTACGCACTCACAAAGTCTTTCACGTCAAAGGCTTTATTATCGAAGTTATACATTTGAATGTTTGACATCAGTTGTTATTTGTGAACATAATTTACGTCAGTGTTAATTTAAGTTTGGTATGTTGAACCCGAAATATTGTAATGACAGTTCTATTTATAGGAAGTCAGATGAATGCGATGACAGTTTAGGACATGCCTAGCCTGAGTAGTTAATGGTCTCATTATGATTAATAATTAGAAAACAGATGCTCACTCAGTCAATGCATTTTCTCCTTAAGAGTGACAATATAAATAGGTATGCCTTCTTCATACAAATAACAGTTTACGTGAAATGTATAACTAATGCCTTAATCGTGGGAACAGTAAAATTAAAGAAGTACCTATGCATTCGAACATGCACGGCAGTCAGTGGTAACACGGATGAAGAATAATGCTATTGCATTGGTTCAGGAGGATTTTCGCTTTTTCACTCCTCAGTTGCAGGCGCTTTATAGTTATCTTTTATTTTCCCCGAGCCTTGCGACCTGTGAAAGCTGCCGATGCAAATATGAATTTGCCCCAGTGCTTCAATATATCACATTCTTGTTTTGCTGGTGTGTAAGCCCCTCCATTGACCTTAAGTTGGCCTCAAACCAGCATTACTCTTCTTCCGTGTGCAGCCTAAGACGCCATTGGTTCACATATTTGATTCGTTGCCAGACATATTCGGTGGTATTAGTAGCGCCATTGGAAACAGGTCAGGCTGGAGAATGAAAATGGCATAATTCTGCTTCCGTGATTTCCCTCTAGTAGACGTCACTGAGTTGTAATAAATGCGGACTTTTCGTGGTGATACAACTTTTAAGACCACCAATTCTAAGACCTTAATCTTAAGATGAACGCAGCATTCAAGTCCGGTGCAAGATATGAATCCGTGAAGTTAGGATTGATCGACCAGAACCTTGAACTGGAGTCTCACGTTATATTTTTCGTTAATCTATTCGTTAATAATTCATGTAAAATCTCAGAATCGGACTGCAGATGTACGTGACAATATTCTGTAAAGTACTGAAAATTAGGAAACTCTGTGAATTTTTGGGAAAAGGGCACCAATGATTGTTTGTTTTTGAGCGCATGCGCTTAGACCATTCCCTTTCCCGAGACTACTTCATCTACATCTACAAACTACCCCGCAAGCCGTCTCAATAGGCGTGTGGCGGGGGATGTTAGGACACCAGCCGTTTACATATAAAAAGGAAACGCTCTAATGAAATTACGCCTAGCATTTATTAAAGTCCCTTATTGTTCGGGGGAAAAACGAATTCCCATACCTATCCGACTTCGACTACTTGAGAAGAAAACTTGATTGAAGTCCGTCATCTTGACGACCAGTTGCATTAAGATAAGAAGGAAGGAATTTTACACAACGTACATTTGAAATAATTGGTGATATTATTTCATTCTGGGGCACAGGCAGAACTATTTTGTGCAAACATCTGTTTCTAAACCAGCTATTTTAAATATAGCAATAAATCACGCATTTTTACCATGGAACGGCTATATTGATATTTCTCTGTGCTTTATCGTGTGCCAGTGTGTTTTTTCATGCACTTTATTCTGTAGATGCTTCAGGGTATAATTAATTCCTTACAATTACTGTACTTGGCCTTAGAGACTACGAAAAAGTCTTCGCAAGTTGATCTTTTCGTGCCAAACATTCGCTAAGGAAGCCAGCACAACCATATTTTCTTTCAGGCCGTCGCACAGTGGTCCGAAATCGGAAAAAGCCGGACAAAAGTCCAAAATGGCTTTTTTCGAGATAGAGACTTGAAACTTAACGTAAATACTCATAAATGATTACCAATTATAGATTTATATGCCATTTTATATCAAAACGACCCGTTAATGAGATACAGTAGCCCAAACATGACCAATGTTTCAAAAACACGCGCGATCTCGTTTTTCTTCGAAAATCTTTGAATTTAAGCAGGTGGTGTTGCGTTGTTATGATTTTTATGGAATAAAAAACACTATATTCCTTTGACCTGGTGCTTTGCCTATATTTTCCATGAATTTTGAAGATTTTGGCTCTCATCTGTCTGGTTTTACAACGCAAAATGGCGTACCCGTTTTTCACGTGAAATTAGACATAAAGTAGACATTATCTTTCGTTTACGAAATATATAACTCGGGAAATTCACATAACAGTGTAAAGTAGAGATTTATTAAGAATACTAAGCAGAAATCTTGGAAATAAGTTTGCGACCAAGGAAATGAGAGCGATTTTTCGATCGCGCGTCAAGGCTGAGCTTCACGACGCAGGGCCCTGAGGCTCGGTAACTGCGGTCGATTTTTCAAGTTTTTAAAAACTTTATTCTTGAAAATCGTCATTTCAAGCACGGCACGTAGTCAGTGTTGACCTAAAACACTATACTGAGGATATTACCAGGATGGATCGATCGACTAACCATTTAACGCATTACTCTAGTGAAGATGCTAGGGATTGGATATTTGTCGGAACCATCCCACGTATAAGAAATATACTTCGGTTATGAAGTAGGGTTAAGAGATTAAGTTTGCATGCTAAAGTCAGAGAAATAAACTGATCCGGGAAGAGGCAACAACCGATACTCTTTTTCCCTTTCCACCCTCGCCGAGGTGGGTCGCGCGGAAAGGGGCGTTTTTTGACGAGGCACAGCCTTTGACGGTATTTAACGGGTCACAAGGGTTTCCCCTTTTTCATTTGACCAAGATTCATACACTAGGGGAATGTTTTAGGGAAAAGGAAACGAAAATTACTATATCCTTGAATTCATGATTTATATATTATTATAAAATGGTAAATTAAGAGTTAACTTGACTAGGGAAAATTTAACTTTCGATGGTCCATCGCAAAGAAAATATTCGAGGCAACATGTCTGATAAATGAAAATTCAAAATAAAATCGAACCAATGCATTGACAATAAGTTTGAAAACTATTTGCTATATCCGTAAAGGAATATTTAAATTAAAAAACAAAATAGCATCAATGGAATACCAAGAATCAGCTGAAACTTACAAATGAAATCAATGCGGAACCATAAATTAAAATACAAGACGAATATATGTTTTGGAAGTCACCTATTACTGTGCTTTTTTTAAGTTATTAAGTTGTATTTTTGCATTTACTGAATTTCAACTTTCAATCCTCCTGTGAACTAATTTCGTCACTAGTACCTGATTCCTCTTCTTCACTATCATCTAAAAGCAGCAGTTTTCTAAATATTTTGGCATTTCCCTTGCTCTCCTCGGAGTTGATATCAGGGTGGAGGAAATAAATGGATCAGGCGTTATCAACAGTCTTTTAAAAAGGTGTCATTCGTGGCCTCTCAGGAGTTCTTACTGCTGAATCTCTGGCGGAATTTACGGGTGTCCTTATTCCGGGCTTCCATTGCCTCTTCAGGAATTTGTCCCAAGGGAAGAATCGCCTCTTTTGCAATGTCGCTTCCATGCAGAAGTACCTTATGTACCGTGGTTGGCATATAATACCAGGGATACATCTTGACGTATAATTCCGCAGTTCTCTAGCAGTAGTCCGAGAAAGCTATATAACTAAGAGTTATGCCACTGGATATTGCCCTCAGAATGATGGAAAATCTTTTATGAGATTAACATTGATACTTGTAATTAAATATTGATAAATTAATTTACTGCTGATAGTACGTTATAATTTCCTATGAGAACTAATAATTTTGATGAAATATTTAACCAGTTTATATGCAAACAAATGCGTGAAGTTTACATATGCTTTGCTATTACAGGGCTCGTTTACTCAATTACCTGTCAAATCAGCGGCAAAGTCTGGGGAATCGAAGAAACGCCTTGCCGTGTTACCGTCATTCGTTTTACCTGATTCAGGCCTTGGAACAACAACAATCAACCCCATCTTTTCTCAAAAAGCCTTCTGAATTCTTATTTTTCCCTGTATAAGCAGTGTTTTGAGATTTCTTCGGGCCTGTAAAGAATTTTGTTCGTAATTCAAAGGCATTTTCACCATTGAACCACATTCCAGTATGTTTGTATTCTTTCTCACCTGCCAATGTTTGAACTCTAGTCTGTACGATATGTGTACCACACATTAAAAAAACCGGATGTAGCAATGCAAGGTTGACAATTCAAAATCTCTACATTTAATCTCCGTGACAAAAAATCCAGCAAGTGTATTTTTTTCTCACCTGATGTCTTTCCCTTCATTTCTAATACTTTATTATGTAACTCAAAACGAGTAATTTGGTCTGAATCCATTCCTACGTTAGAAAACGCTCAAAACCCAGTGATTTACAAATTAGAAATATGTAAAGAGAACACGAATCAAAATCATAATTGCCATGAGTTATGAGAGGCGAAAAAACAGTAAAAATCGATAAGTAATTTAACACTTTCATTGAAGAAGTACGCAAACACACGCATCTTTGAAATGTAATTATCAAAAAACAATCACCTTGAAAAAATTCAAGCTGGAAAATCACTGCGCTGTCCAACACCGGGAATAGCAAGTGGGAATTCAATAAAGCCGGCACCAAATCACTGGGCAACACGAACTTGAGAATTACACTAGAGCACAACACGGCACTAGGACAACAAGCTCGAAACTTCTTCACCGATTCCAAAATAAAACAGCAAGTTGACATGCATTTCTGCCGGGGAAAGGAAAAAACCCTTGTGGAAGAACCCGTTAAATACCGTCAAAGGCTGTGCCTCGTCAAAAAACGCCCCTTTCCGCGCGACCCACCTCGGCGAGGGTGGAAAGGGAAAAAGAGTATCGGTTGTTGCCTCTTCCCGGATCAGTTTATTTCTCTGACTTTAGCATGCAAACTTAATCTCTTAACCCTACTTCATAACCGAAGTATATTTCTTATACGTGGGATGGTTCCGACAAATATCCAATCCCTAGCATCTTCACTAGAGTAATGCGTTAAATGGTTAGTCGATCGATCCATCCTGGTAATATCCTCAGTATAGTGTTTTAGGTCAACACTGACTACGTGCCGTGCTTGAAATGACGATTTTCAAGAATAAAGTTTTTAAAAACTTGAAAAATCGACCGCAGTTACCGAGCCTCAGGGCCCTGCGTCGTGAAGCTCAGCCTTGACGCGCGATCGAAAAATCGCTCTCATTTCCTTGGTCGCAAACTTATTTCCAAGATTTCTGCTTAGTATTCTTAATAAATCTCTACTTTACACTGTTATGTGAATTTCCCGAGTTATATATTTCGTAAACGAAAGATAATGTCTACTTTATGTCTAATTTCACGTGAAAAACGGGTACGCCATTTTGCGTTGTAAAACCAGACAGATGAGAGCCAAAATCTTCAAAATTCATGGAAAATATAGGCAAAGCACCAGGTCAAAGGAATATAGTGTTTTTTATTCCATAAAAATCATAACAACGCAACACCACCTGCTTAAATTCAAAGATTTTCGAAGAAAAACGAGATCGCGCGTGTTTTTGAAACATTGGTCATGTTTGGGCTACTGTATCTCATTAACGGGTCGTTTTGATATAAAATGGCATATAAATCTATAATTGGTAATCATTTATGAGTATTTACGCTAAGTTTCAAGTCTCTATCTCGAAAAAAGCCATTTTGGACTTTTGTCCGGCTTTTTCCGATTTCGGACCACTGTGCGTCGCGTCAGTGCCAAATCTATGAATTTTCCTGCTCATTTGTCATTGAGGCAAACACTTTGTTGAAACTTGTTTCGTGAGGGTGGATTTTATGAATTAAGTTACAAAAAATATTAACGTGGAGATTCACTTCAGTACTTCCTTGGAAAAAACTTTTCTATCGTTATGATAACTGGGAAAAGTTTGTATTCTACCTCAATTAAAACACAAAAGGGGAACTCAAATATTTACGCCATATTAAACAAAATATCATTTACATGAATAATCACGACAGAATTAAGACGTAGTTTGCAGTGCGTCAATAGTATGAGTACTGAAGCTGTGGAAATACATCTTTCATTCCAGATTTCCATTATCAACATTTTCCTATTATTACTATTATCACATTAAAGTGAGGCGATTTTATTTTAATAAGCAACACAACTATATATTTGTATTATTTAATTAGATTTTTATGAAAAAATTGAAACATTACATGCGAATTGTTTAAGTATTATAGAATACTTCACGGGACAAATAGCTAAAAATCAGCTGTTACCGACCGAGAACCTTTGAAATTTTTTCAGAGCTCTGAACTTCATCAAAATATATGGTTTTCATGGATGTATTACGCTTTTGGCTCATTTTAACACCTTTGTCGCATTTTGTCGCGTATAATCAACTTAGAACGATTTAGTCATTTTAATCCATGGATTGATTAGATTTTAGATTACATTACAGTGTATGAATACCGAGCTCCAAATACTAAGTCTAGCTACTCCGAATGCGGCTACATGTGATTTATAATAAGAGCCGCAAATTCTGGTATGTTGTCATGACATTTTCAATTACTTAGTTGCAACTGTGCCACTCAAATAGTAAATGGATAAGTGTTAGCTTAGGTAACTTTAGAAGAGCTTTTGAAACTAAAATAGCTGAATGCTATATAAATAGCTAAGCATGAGAACAGTTATTAAAAATGTACTAAAAGTAGAATTTTTGAGCTGCTACAACTGGCCTACAACAGGCAGAACGTGATTATTTGTGACTTAAGATAAAACCATGGGGGTGCTACCAACTTTTTTTATACAAAATACTTAAATATATAGGTAAAATTACTGTTTAGGTAACGTTGTAAAAAGTCTTGGGTGTGTCCGGTGCAAAGTCTTTTGCATCACAAATGTTGGTTGCGCCCCCATGGTTTTATTTTTAGTCACACATATTCACGTTCTACTTGTTGTTGGCCATTTGTGAAAACTCAAAAATTATTTTCTACTTGTTAGTACATTTTTCAATAAAACCATGTTTTTAAAAAAGTGTTTGTATACCTTATATTAATTTTCACCCACACTCAAATATTTTTTTTCATTCTTTTTTATTTTATCCGCTCGTCACAATTATTGGGATGTAATGTTCTGCAGCCGACTAGGCACCCTCAGCAGTGCCGTATGGCCTTGAGAAATTACCTCATGCCTCTACTATTAATGACAGTTTCTCATATATTTATGGTTAAATATTTTAGGCGTATCTGTGCGCAAAATATACATAAAATAAGGCAGCAATTACCCGCCGGATGCCGTTTACCGCATGATTCCAATGTAATTAGAGTCTGAGATATGAGCGGTAAAGCAATTTAATCCTATTCCAATTATTATAGTATGTGCCCATGTGGTAGGAATTATTGTAAACTGCATCATGAATAATTCACATTATGTCCCAAGTTCGATTTATATCTTTCGACCACACTTCCGGTTACCAGTTGATCATTTATAAAAATGTGCGCTAACCTAAAAGTAAGTTACCTAATGTCTTTATACGATATGTCGAGTCGAGATGGAGACTTCGCGGTTGTGAAGTGTCCGTTTACTATATGTTGGTTATGAGTTGTCATTTTCGAAGTGGTTGGTTACCACTTGACGTGGAACCATTCAAATTGAAAAATTGCAGAGTGAGCTAGTTCATTTTTATATGTATTTCTTAATTATGTACCAATTGTAGCTGTAGGTAATTGTACCAAGAGTCGAATAGCTATTTTTACAGCAAGATAGAACCAAGTGCAAAGTTCTTAAGTTTGCATCTATATGGCAGCAGTCCTCAAGGGCTCTGGTGTAGCTGATTCACGCTAAAAATATTCGGAACAGTCATATCTTCCTCAAAACCCACTTTATACGTATACCGTATAAGTCGGATGATTAGCATAGGAATAAGCTATCTCTTGCACTCTTTATTCGCATCCAATACTTTGCTGTATCACACAACCTCATCTGCAGTCCCTTCTATCGGATCTGGAATTTAAATTTTCCCTATCTCTCACCTTGTCTCTATTCTGCCGGTTTTTCTCCTCGCCCATTCTTTGGACCACTCAAATATTTCCTCTTCTTGTGCGCGTCCGTGTACTAATCACATCCTCCGACCGCAACAGACTCAAGGGTGAGAATTTCATTCGGGTCGCTCTAGAATTATTTCTCGCGGAAATGCAAAACGGGCGCTTACCCTAGTCCTTGCTAGTGATTGATTGCGTAAGGGGAGATCGCGCCATCTTGTGGCGGCGGGTGGACCTTGCGTTTTTGGGGATAAAGCTGCGCGGGCGGCTATTATTCACCATAATTTCTCCCTTTCACGAGGTCATAAAAAAACTCTCGCCTATTGTTGTGGGTCCCTCGTACGAAATTAAATGGATCGTTCAAAGTCGTCGCATTCAATTTTTGCGGTAAAAAATAGGCCTGAGAACAATGGACGAACAAATGATACCAGACTACATCTTTTTAATTTTAAGCCACGGCCTTCCCAAATGAATTGGATTTCAGAAAGTTTAGAGGAAGAGAAAGAATAGGGTTAATGAAAACCCTCTGCTGGTTATCTGGTTTCATGAATATTTTTATTATTTCCTATTACATTTCGTAAATCAATTATTTTTACCTATCAAATTTCAAAACTACGCAATCGGTCCCCCTACTTATATATTACTAAAAGTTTTGGCGAAAAAGCCACCCCGATGACTTTAAAGAATGATTTGTACAACCGAATTAACTGAAAATGCTTAATGCAGAAAATGCTTTTTTATCTTCTGACCATCGCGATGGTTGTTCAAGTGATATTAATATACTCACCATGTGATCATTGGGGTTAATTCAATAATATAGTCCGCTAACTGTGTGAGATCTTTTTAGGCAGATTTTCTTTTCCAATACTATCCTATATTTTACTTTTTGTATTGTAAGCCAAAATATTTCCTTGTTATTGTATATTAGTCATTATTATTAATTAATGCAAAAAATAAATTTAAAATAAATTTATGTTTCACTTGAGATATTACCGCTGATAGACCTACGAAATAACATATTAATAGAGAAAACAATGTTTTGTGACAAATATAAAACAAAAAAATATAGTGAGCATATTAGGAAAACTAGAGTATTTCAAGGATGAATAGTTCTCGGGTTTCCAGCCGGGTAATGGTGTTAAACTGCACCGACGTTTCAATGGCGTCTGCCATCGTCTTCAGGGTTAATGATTTTTGCCAGAGTTGTCATGTATTTATAGTGTCACATTTTCATTTTATAATGCACCCAAATGCTGCAATATATATGCTTATAATTGTTTAATTTAAGTTATTTCTAATAATTTCAATAAATTGCATATTGATATACTGAATTTAAGTACTATAAGTGAGGTATATAAGAAAGTGAAAAAATAATTGGAAAACATTATGCATAATTAAAGGTTCATGTAATAATTCCGGTATTTTGTTAATTGTTTACTCAAACATGTATCAACAAGATGCAAAGAACGACTATGCAAACATAACATGATGCCTTTTATTTGTATTTAAGACCTTCTGATGAGCCAGAATCAGATTCATGGAGAATCCAATTATAAAAACGCATCTAAAATTATGTCTATGTCCATATTACTAGTTTTTGTATCATTGTTTTCGTTTTTGTCTTCATTACGGTTTTGTTTCCGGGGCTATTTCCTTGACACATAGTCATGAATATATGCAACCTCTCGTTTATAATTGTCTGTTTTTTTAACCATGATCACTATGTACAGTATGTATTTTGTGTGTATTTCATTAAAATTTCTATTTTAAAAATTTAGATAGTCAATTCCATTGTGGAATTTGTAAATTTCTATAGAAAATGATCGTAACAATTTTTTCTGTTGCATGGTGGTAAATTTTAAATATTTAAAATCTCTATCACATCCCAACAGGTAGCTTTAGCTTTTGGGATGTGATATTTTCATTTTTTTAATTTCTATCATGTGCTGTGAGGAAATATTTTCATTTTGTAAATATCTGTCACATCCCAACAGCTAAAGCTACTGTTTTACCTATTGCTATGTGTTGCGGTTACAAAACGCATTGCTTCTTTCGGGAAATCAATCCAATTACTAATGGTTTGATTCGGGACCCTATTGATTCGCTTTTCAGTCGATAAATCTCCGCCGATTCATTATATTGGCCTCAGTTTTCTAGCCAGGACACAAGTTCACCGTTGACTGTACGGAAGAAGGACGATATATTTCCTGATTATCAATTAAAATTATAGTACTCATTGAATTCGTAGCGTTCAAGTTAACTGTTAAAAAACACCCCGTTATAATTTAAAAATACAAATTATGTGTATACTTAGGCTTGTCTTTATTCCAATTAAATATTTAGGCTACATATGGGCTAGATTAAGTAAATTATATGGATGCCAAAATACAATGATTCATAGAAAACGTGCGTAGCTCAGGTGAAGAAAGCGTTAGTAATGCGTTATTAAATGTTACGGAAGCGTTTCGCAGGGAAACGCAAAATAATATGATGAAGGCTTTAGATTTAGTGAGCTTTTGTTAAATGGGATCAACTAAGGAAGAGTATGGGAATTTATTTAGGATGAAGAAAGGAAATATTCTTAGCTGAAGAATGAAGAATATGGGAAAATGTGTATTTATAGGTGAAACAGAGCGTTTGTAAATTTTATACATTCCTCATTTTAACCAGCGGAATTATGATTAAAATGGTTTATCAACTACTGGAGATAGAGCAAGCACGCATTCTTGTCCTCAATGGATATTTGTCACGAATGTTAATTATGTAATCTAAATTTATTTTTTAAAAGCTTCTACCACACGTTCTTCCACACGCTTACAAGTTATTTTCTTCTAAACGTGGCAGCTAATAGCTAATATGTTCCTGGCAGTGCTGATACCATTACTGCTGAATTATTTATAATTCTTGTTATTAATTGATAATGAGCAAGTTGTAAACACAATTCATTTTTTGACCTGTCTTCTTTAATATTGTCGTGGCCCGGTTAGGGTCGACTAGTTTTAGGGGTCGTAACTTAGACTTTTCAGGGGTCAAACCTCAGGAATCAGTCAAAAAGAACTCACTCTTTTATTCCTTAAGTAAAATCCATTTATTGTCATTTAGTACATGTTAGGTTATGCTTACTCCATGCCGTACATCTTGTAGTGAAGTTGGTCGAAAACGGACGAAGGGAAGGATGGCCCTCTAGCAGCGTCTGTGGTGTACGGGTGTGGTCGTTGGTCGAAGAGTCGATTGGCGGAGACCGAAGCGTTCAGCAGCAAGACCGGAGAGAACAGAGAGAGAGCGTCCGTCCGAAAAGGGTTTTTATATTCTAACCCCCTTAATCCCCTCCCTTGTTCTAGAAGCTTCTTAGGGCGTTGTCTATTGCAAAGCCTAACCTTATTTGGGCAAGAAAGAGAACCTCTGGAAAGTTCCCATGCTGCTTACGTAGTTAGATGTTGACGAGAATTATATTCTCGAGTGACAAGAAGTATGAGAGGCCGGACGGAACCTGCGGTTTCGTATGTCTTAAGAAACAGTGAGAATGTCAACCGCCCGTAGAGAGATGTTCCGTGTGGAAAAATACTGAATTATGATAGCTAATTATATTAGAATTGTACATCCTAAGCTTGTCGGTCCGGCTGCGCGTGGCCATGGATCCAATACCAGAATAGGCAATGGGCCCATTCAAATCGTGACCAAGAGTAGAGGGACCTGCCTGGTCCGAGGCTCCTTAGGAAAATAAACAGGGCCTCCATGAAACGCAGGAGAAGGAAAAACGGGTCACGACAATATGATAGATCTCTTGTTGCTAATTATAATTTTTTTATTATACTTCAAGGACGGTGAAATTCGCCATGAAAAAATCATTTGTCTTCACCATCTTTGGTGTATAACTTTGCACACGTGCAAATGACTGCGTACCACATCATTTTTGCAAACGCAATTATTGTAAATAATTTTTGATATCAGTAGATGTGTTGTTTGAAGCAGAAATAAATTTTTTCCTTTAAACAACATTTAAATTTTATATATACCTGAAAAAAAGGTAAAATAATGTTTCAACTGACTGTATTATGCTTTTTTTATTTTGGACTTATTTATTTTTTCTCTACTTCATCCTTCACTATTTTGGAGAGAGAAAAAGAGAAAATAAAATTTCTTATTCCTGAGAGAGGAAAAGTGTGGTGAAAAGTGTTTAAATATCTCGTACTCACACAATGACTGAATTTATTTAGGAAATATTAGCAAGTTCTATGAAATGTCATTTGCGCCATTACCTGGGTCATAGTTTTTCATTTTCATTTATAGCTATCATAATCAAAAATAAACAAGAGAGCCCACCATTACCCTTGATCAATTTCTCACCCGTCATCATAAGTGGTCATCAATCCCTACATTGCCTCGCTGTAGCACTCCACTCCATTCTCTTTTCAGCTAACCGCTCATTTTTCTTACAATTCCAGAATTTTAATGTGTTCTAGTCTCCATTAGTAATTCTAACAACCAATTTTTCCTTTCATTATTGATGTAGTTATGTTTAAATATCTAATAATTCGTCAAAAAAATTTGTTTGTTGTACTTCGCAGGATATATTTTTTTATCCCCAGCTGTTCGTGGAACGTGTCATTGTTGAATTTTGCCGTATATCGTGTTTCCTATGGAGTAATTTTATCGCCACCATTTTTATGTTCGACTCCTTAGGCATCATAAAAAACTCAGCAATATCATTTATTATCATTAATAAAGGTCAATTTGTCGTGATTGTGTTTAGGATCGTACTTGTGCTGTCATTTTCCAATCGCTGCACATAAAGACGGGGTTTATTTTTCGCAATTCGAAGGTCGATGAAATCCGTACGCTAAGAATGCATGTCGCTTGTATCCTAACACTCTCCAGAATCTCAATGACGTCGTCTTAATAATCCCGAAATGGTTTAAAATTTCGCACCAATTTCTAAAATGGCGTTATTAACTTAAGAACCGTGAAATTACTCATAAAAAACGCGTATCTTTAGCCAATTTACATTTGAACCCTGGGGCACGGTTATGTCGGGTTGCGCAACTAAAAGACTGAAACATTTATGTTTTTTCAGAAAATCTATTATGAAAAGAAGATTATTCGGCGTAACTTGGTGTAATCCTCTTATATTGAAAGAAAGAAGTTACAACTATGTAACATTCTACAGCAGTTGACAATTACTATAAAACCAGTGGAATTTTACAAAGATTTTACAACTTTGGGAATAACAGCTGGGTAATACATTAGGAGGGTGCTAGCAAGAGAAACATTCAACTGTAGATGAAGGAGAAAGCTGATGATGGGGGCCTTAGGAAAGGGCATAAATAAGAAGGTGGTAAAGATTTAATATAGAGTGTAGCGTTGTATGGGGCAGGAACCTGAACTCGGATAAATAAGAGCTAGAGATGTGGGTTGGGAGGAGGATAGAGAAGGTGAGGTGGAAGGAGCGGAATACAAACGAGAAAGTGCTGAGAATGGTGGGTGAGTAGAAATATTTCTTATTATGAGCTTAGCAAAGCAGGTGGTTGGAAGATGTGATGAGTGGTGAAGGGTTGCTCAAGGCCGCGCTAGAGGGAAGGACGTTGTGTAAGAAAGAAAGAAAGTAAGTAAGTGAAAAGAAAATGGAAAGTTTTATGGATGAAGAAGGAGAGTCGTATATTGTAATACTTAATGAATATAATTTCTCAACTACATCTTTCGTTTGTAATCGACATATATTGAGACACAATAGTACATAGATACACATAGATACATACATAACATAACAACCAATAATATACTATGAACGCAATACAACAAAAATATGAATGCAATGATAATAAAAATCACACACTCCAACACTTCCCCTTGATTTTTATTGAATCAAATCACACACTCCAAAACTTCCCCTTGATTTTATTGAATTAAATACATTATCAACACTAATGTTCATGGTCCCCATTAACAAAAATTAAATTAACAGAAGCAAAAAATTATGTCGTACCATGTAAACTTTTGAAACAAAAATCATCGTCTTACTTAGGGAACAGTTAACCCGATCCTTAGTGTTTTCTTCATAGCCAATCATGACACACTCTATAGCCTTGTTGTCAAGTTTCCCACGTACTTCCCTCATGGCTTGAACTCTACATCCAAACGGCCTTATGCGCTCATAATCTTCTAGTGTCAGAGGTAACTTGGTTATCAGCTCTAAGGGGATCTGGAATCCTATGGCTCTGCTGGGAGTTCTGTTCCTGTTGTAAGCAGCTGTGGACATTGCCTCTGCCCACATTCTCTTCTCAGCTCCGGATTCAGCTAGCATGCACCTTGCCATTTGCTTGAAGAATAGCATTGTTTGAATAATGCCAAACTCCCCGTACATTTGGCGTAGCGTGTCCCATGCTTTCTTCGCGAGCTTAAATTCACCGACATCATAAATTGTGGAGCTGTTCAAAGCATCAAATATGATACCACGCGCCTTTCGGTTGATTCTTAGTTGCTCAGCATTGAGATTGCCTATCGCCTCATCTTCATCGTCGGTGTCGTGAATCACGTCACCAAACCCCGGTTCGATAGCATTCCAACAATTTCCATTGCATTCCAAAAATATGAATGCACATTGCATTCCAAAAATATGAATGCAATGATAATAAAAATCACACATTCCAACAGCGTACTCCGAGATGAAGAAATAAATATAATTGGTAGATAGGGCCCTTCACATGTAAAAAAAACGCGGATTTTTACTCACTTCGATTAAACCTGCCATAACTGGTAGATAACCTGAATAATAGTTACTACTTTATTTCTAAATCGATCATTTTAGTGTACAATTTTCAGCGTACATCGAAGTTTTTAAAGGGCAACGGTCTGCCTCGATGGAAACACCGGTTCCCGATCAGTCACCGAAGTTAAGCATCGTTGGCCTCGGCTCGAGTTTGGAGGGGTGATCCTCCGATTCGTCCGAGTGCTGTTATCCCTGTCTGCGCGTGGCAGACAGTAAGTGCGAAATGACCTTAGCCGTCGAAGCACGTTAAACAAAAATACTACTACTACTACGAAGTTTTTAAAATAAGCGCCGCCCTTCTTGGTAAAATGACCGCTCCCTCGTTCTGGCGCCGACCTTTTTCTCTCGTTCCTCGGCCCCTCCGTTCATTTCAAACCCTCAAACTTGCTTTCAATTTCCCCTTTACGTTCACTTGACCAGCCGCATTTCAAACTCCTGCAAAGCACCGCCATACATACCACCTCCAAATGTCGAAAGAAAGTTGTCTATGTGACCGTATTAATATACAACAGTGCTAGGAATACTAAATTCTCTGGCGTCAGCGGGTCGTGAATCTCCACTTCCCTGACCTCCGACCTGAGGTAACTAGGGCAACCTCCATTTATGCATTTGAAAAGGACTGGAAGAACTTAATTAGAGCGGGTTTTCGATAAATTCTGTGGTGCTAATCTATTCCCATGCTGGCACGCCTCGGCAAGGGCTTTGCTTTTACATTTAATGATGGGAATACGCGTCAAATGAGATTAATTTAAATTGAGTTATGCATTCAAACGTGTTATATTCAGATTTAATTGAGCATTGGAATTCAACGAATAATTATCATTCAATTTTTAATATTAGACCTATTTGGAATATTTTGTGCCAATTACGGATAAAACAAAATATTAGAATTTTTGCTAATTGCAGTTTCTCATTAATAAAAACGTACATAATATTATTATCAAATATATAAACTGAATTTAACTGAACATAAAATGAAAATGATTGAATAAAAGGATGCTTTTGCATGATTTTGTTGTGCAGGTTCCAGTGATGATATTTATTCCTCAACTTGGAAACTCTACCTACTGATGAGAAAAATAGTTTTAAATTACGATTAATTTTACGACAAGCCCATTTTCAAAATTGACTAGTTTTAGTTTTGAAAAAAAATTATCCTTTTCATGAAATTTATCTACTAACAAATATTTGCCATAGAAATTAAAATTTTCTACATGCTTATTAAAATTATGTGATTAAATTTTTTTATAATTGTAATATTTGTATTTTTATGAAAAATATCTTCTTTTTAGCATACAGGTAAGCACAGCACAATCGTCACGTGTTTTTCGCAATGATCTACATATATTTATGTAAATTTTAATGTAATCCATTCCACTCGATCGTCAACTATCTATAGCATGGATTGCGAAATTTAACCGCATTTTATGGTTGATAATGTGATGAGTAAATAACTTAAAATAATACCAATTGGTCAGATTCAGTCTATATATTTCAATTACGAATCCGCCAAAGGTACATGTATTATCGATTAATCAACGTGCATGCTCGAATTTTGAGGTAATGGATAAATATTAGAAATTAATTAATCCGCGAATTATTATCATCTACGAATGCAAGTCGTATTCCTTACTCTTAATTACCAATCGCATCATTACCTTCAGCAGTCAACCATCCGAAGATTGGTATACTGCAGCTCTCCACTTCTTTCTCCTTTAAGCCAACAGGTTCATTCCCACGTAATTAATCACTTTGACGTTCTTCACAACGTGCCTGGCGCATTCCTTACTTCGTCTTCCTCTGTAATTCTTCCCACTAATTCATCCTCCAAATATTTTTTTCAATTGGCTACTTAGTAGCACAATGAATCAAATAAGTTTTTATCTCATTCTTCGCAGAGTTTTCATTATAAATGTACTTCTTTTCTCTCCCATTTCTCGCGAAATAAATTCTAGGATTTGATAATTGATGCTTTTTATTGCCGAATTAAATAATTTAAACACTGTTGTCATCATATTTTTCACTCATTTGTCAGTACTTGTCAACCCACAAATTACCAGGAAATAAAAGAGTTGAAAAAGAATAACTTGGAGCAAACTTATTAAGCGCAACAAATTCACGTTATTAGGCAATAACTGTCTTCTTCGGGCCTAAATACTCGCCAATATGTTTACATGGGTATCACTTCTTTGCCGCTCTTCAGTATTTATTGTTTAAATGGTTTGCGTATGGCCTGAGACTTGGAAAAGGTATTTAATAATTATTGTAGGCACCAAGCATATATTGAGATATGCTACTGTTTTCGTGACTTATTGTTTTTTCTCAATTTAAACCTCTTTATTTATTTAAATCTTCTGCTCTGATGTAATAGACACTTTTCTTCTACTTCCTTTTGCTTTTTTGCTGCTGATTTAAGTTATTTGTTGGAATTACCACAAACTGTCATTTCTATCAAATATTATTTATTTTATTATTATTATTTTGTTACCATTGTAACATTCCCCTCCGAGTCCCCGGCAAGCATCAGGTTTCATTGCCGTCATAATGGTCGGAGACTTGGGAGGGGTTGGGCAGTATTCGCAGCCACGTCCGACGCCCATCGGATGTGTGGCTACGCTGCGGTGGGGTCATGCATACGCACCAGATGGAGTGATCCCAGGATGATGGCCTTCTGAATGCGCGCAACTAGTGACTCCAACTGTGCCACGCAGGACGGAATGCACTTTATGCTATCCATCAGCGAGCCCTTAACTCCACCGAACACACCTATGATGAGGACTGCCAGTTTCACAGAGTGTCCGGGGTGTATTTTTTCGAAGTTCAGAAAGCAGGTCTTGATATTTCGTCCGTTTTTCCCCCTCCTTTGCATCCATGTTCGTTTCAGACGGAGCCGAAAACTCAAACACGAACATGGAGCGTGTGAGGTGGTCGAGGAGAACGATATCAGGCTTGGTCGCCTCCATCTGCCTGGTGGTGAAGAAGGAGTAATTCCACCAGATTGTGCATTTATCGTTCTCCTCGACGAACTCAATATCTCCAGGGACAAAGGTGTTTTGTCGATGCCATAATGGTGTCGAAGGTGAAAGTATAACACCCGCAGGGCCGCGTTGTGCCGAGCTGCGCTCCTCAAGTACGCTGACGTGGCGTAATAATTACAGCCGTAGAGAAAGTGACTCAAAGCCTCCGACTGTGCTCGGCACGCCCTGCATCTCGTGTCCTCGACTTCCGCCTTGAATATAATTCGGCGGTACACGAATGAGTTTATGACACCATCCTGGCACGAGAGGACGAAACTCGGTCTCGGGCTTCATACTGGCGAAGCGTAGGAAGGCAAACGTCAGCTCCTTCGATAGCCTATGCTTTTCCATTTTTAGGTAGAAACATCCATGGAAGGTCTTATCGGTATGTGCCTTGAGCAAGGCCTTCTGCTCGACTTTTTTAATCTCGAGTTTCAGGACGTCTGCCTTACTCTTAAGTACTTTCACTCATAATAGAGGGCTGGGATTTTTTTATCGAATGGCTGAATAAATTTTGTTTATAATTCTTCCAATTCATTATCTTTAACGATTCGTATTTGTCTGAATATCAGGTTTTTTGCAGAAAAATCTTACATTTTTCTCAGAAATCAACAATAGTATATTTCCTTGACAACCAGAGATTCGATTTTCAAAGGATTTTCACGCCTCTGGCATAATAAAATAATTTTCTGGTCATTCGTGCCTAGTGGCAGTTGCTTAAACATGTTCCTTGTCTTGTATTCAAGAATCGAAAATATTCTCTCGAACGAGAATCACCCGTTGTAATGTTTTTGGTTCTCCTTGGCAGTCGTCTCTTCCCATGGAAGTAATTGACTGTAAATTTTTTATGCATTCATTTAAAATAATATTATGGTAAGCTTAATCTGAGAAAGAGAGGGGGCGAAGAAAATGTTGTAATATAAAAAATATGTAAAAATATCATTTTAATTTCTTGAACATTATCTTTATTAATGACTTACCAAAAACATTTCTTCAGTCTCGCCGACTAGCCGAAATATTTTGCTTGAAAGAGGATTAGGAATGAGGATGCACGTACGATTTTACAATTTCTGCTGGGGCGTCATTAAAATTGTTTGAGTGCATATTTTGCTCAATTTCACCATCACGTTACAAAGAAGGCAATTAACGTTCAATTTTAACAGCATCAAATCCTGGTATATTTGTACCATATAGGAAGAATCTAAAAGACATATGAGGTTAGAAAATGATCCCCTTACGAAGATATTAAAGCTGAGAGTTGTGCCATTGTGCTATTTAATTAGATTGAGTTTAATACAATTGTACCGTTGCAAATTAATACCACTCCGTGGCCCTTTACAAATCACTTTTCATGCATATTGGGTTGTGCCCCACTATTGAAAGGCATGTTGACGGAAATGCTCCATCAAATATCATTTTTATTATTGAAGTACATAAGTTCATTAATGAGTTTTCATGATTGGAGATAACAGCACCTATTCGGATAAAAAAAATTTTCAAAGGCAGATACCGTACAGTATGCGAGGGAAAGAAGTTGTGCTATTCAGAATACACATCTCGAATCCAGTAATACGCTATTAAGTCCTTTTTCACCATTCATAATCGAGTTTCGACCGCGCCTTTATTACTGCGACTTAGGAAATATAATTACGATTTCCGGTCGCTCTTGTGGCATTCAGAAAGCAAATTACAACTGCGTCACAATAATCTTCAAAATTCCGACTTTGGTCATTAATGTGACGAACAGCGCGCTCGCGTTTCCATTCATCAGCCGTGAAATTCGTGTACAATGGCTTACTCATTGCTCCACAAAATCACTGGAAACCAATTCAAACGTCTGGGGTGATATAAATTCATTATATGTAATAGAATTCTATTTTAATTATTCCTTTCATGCCTATGACTTAAATTCATGCTCATAGAAAACGTATCGAGGTATAAACCTGTCCACATAAATCACACATCACGTATTTTCCCCGTTTCATATACGACATTATAAAAATATTTATTCTCTTTAAATTATTCCTTTCATGCCTTTGCTGTACTATATGCATATGAAAAACTTATCATGGTGACAATCTACAAGTGTGAATAAAGAACACGTCACGTGACCCTTTATAGCCTCGGAAATTATTTTCAAATAATGTATTGATTCATATAGCGGATTATTCAACTTCTTTAATTCATGTTTTACGTTGGCAAAGCCGTGTATGATTTTGGGGTCATTTCTTGATAGCACTGGTTTGAGCGTGAAACGCATGGACGATGGGATCGCCTGCGTCAAGTTAAGGTTAGCTGTGTGGTCTTTTTTTGGAATCATCGGAGCGGAAGTCGAGGTCTACTTCCTTCGCATGATTTGTCTTCGTCCCATCAGCCACATCAATTATTCCATATCATTTATTTCTCTCTCACATTTTTAGGCAATTTATTTGGTTTTGCTATTTTCTGCCGGTGCGCATTGTAACTTCTTGCTACTTGTTCCATTATTCATTCTTGGAAGTGTCGCCTTCGCTAAAATAATGCCTATGATTTGTCAAATGCATTATTGTTTGAGAAAAGTTTAAAATACTCATGAATATCTAATATTTTAAGCTCTATAGCAAACTTTGTATCATGCCCTGTCTTCTGAACGACCCATAACATTTTCACAATGATATTGAGATTCTCTGAGTTCTCATGCGTTTCCCACCGGGTCTGAGGGTCTATGATAACCGACGTTTCGACACTAGACTCGTCAAAACGTTCTCTAGGCAGAGGTGAGATAACTCACCTCGGCCCTGAGGACGATACTCGATCTGAGTGTCGATATGTCGGCCTTCATTGGCCCTTTGAACCGGTGTAAAATTGAGATGCTTCGATGAAATAGCCCAAAGAGTACCAATTAATTCCTTCCATTTTATTTTCTTTGCGTTGGCCTTCAAGTTTCAGTAGCATAACTATACGTAACTATGTTTTCCTCACCCAAGCTTTCGCATGCGTTGCCACAACAGACGTGATGGACTGGAATTGCATCGCTGTAAGAATCTACCGTCCATTTTTGAGTTTTGTTTTCATATCACAACGGAAATGTTATTTATTTCTTTCATATTCAGTCTTCAATGCTCTTATTGTGTGAGTAACGGCAATGCTTTTCCTCATAATCAGTAATGGATGAAATGGGTATTGAACTTTTAAATTTGAATATTCATAGACATTACAGCCTCTTTGGTCAGCAAAGATTAGTTTTTAATTAAATGGGTTTTTCTTCCTATATTGATTTCTCCTTGTCTTGTTTCTTGTTATTTTTGAGTAATGTTTTTCACGTCATAGGGCGTATAAGTAGTAGGAAATATGTTAGGAGGAGAAATGCTCTAGCGAAGGAAGCATTTATCAGAGGAGGGAGTTGATGACAGAGGCTTTGGGTAATAATGTAAAGTAGAGTGAGACAAAATGTTAGCTTGGATTGTAGAAAGGAAGACATACGATAAAGTACTTGCTATGGTTGGTGAGGAAAGGGAACTGCTGAAGGATTTTAGGAGGAGGCAAAGTAGGTGGTTAGAAGAGGTAATGGGGAGCGAAGGGTAGCTGAAAACCGTGATCGACGGGATGAAGGTAGGTAGGACCAGGCCCGGCTTAAGGCCCGGGCGACTGCCCGGGGCGCCGTGATTGTGAAATATATTTTTTTACTACAACGTTTAATTGGTGAATAGGTTTGATAGGCGGGAGTGGGGGCGCCGGAATACTCTCTCGCCCGGGTGAAAATTTTGTCTTAAGCCGGCCCTGGGTAGGACGTATGCTGAAATGAAGAAAGAAATATAATTGGTAGAAAGAGCATTGCACATGCAAAAATTTATGAGATTTTTACTCTTGAGTGCAAGTGGGTAAATATCTAGAAAATATTTACTCACTTCCATTTTAACTTACCTTAACCGGTAGACTACCTTAATAATAATTGAGCGTGCATATAAATATTCAGCAAAAAAGGAAATGATGATGTTAACTCTTCTCAGGCTTCCAGACGAGTGATCTTCACCATATTTGCCATTGCTAAAAAAAACCCTTTTAAGTTTGATATCACCAGCCCTCTTGACAAAAAGAAAGTCGCTTTTCGAAATGTCGGCAGACACAAATAACATCACCCGGAAGGAACCGCGAGAACAGTTCATATTCATAATTCGTCGGGGAAGCATCAAATCTTTCATGGAATGAAGGCTTTACGGAGAAAGCAAAGATGCCGGTGAGGAAAGAACACGCTCAACCTTAGGCAGTGACTCAAGATGACCTCAGCATTCCTTTTTCTTTCTTTTTTACTTCCTTTTCGCGATCTTCCTTTTTTGCAATTTGTGAGAAACGCACTCTGTGAGAAACGCACGGCCTGCTCTTGGCGAGTGTAAATCTGCCTCGAAGGGATCCGGTCTTTTATTCGTAGGCAGGGCACTCCATAATGCAGTACTTTTTTGCCAGAAGTTAGCCGCAAGAAATGCTGATGCCGAGCCATTGTTATAGCATACACGAACGCATTTCCGTGTATGTGCGCAAAAAATAGAATAGTTAAATCAACTACATGGGTTTTCTTCTTTCCTATGCCACGATTCAGTCGACTTTCTTTTATTTTCAAACTTGCTCATTAATATTCCTCCTACTACCCCACCATATCTACATCTACATCTACATCTACATACTACCCCGCAAGCCGCCTCAATAGGCGTGTGGCGGGGGGTGTTAGGACACCAGCCGTTTACATATAAAAAGGAAACGCTCTATGAAATTACGCCTTGCATTTATTAAAGTCCCTTATTGTTCGGGGGAAAAACGAATTCCCATACCTATCCGTTCGGCAAAATATCTCTCTTAATTTATCGTTTCTGTCGGACCTGGAAATATAGTGGGGTTCCAATATGATGTTCTCCGTGTCGCTCTGAAAGATATCTATTCTCAATTGCTCAAGTAATCTAAGCCTAGCGCGCAGCCTCCGAGTCTCTAGCGGCTCCCAGCCTAATTCGTTTAACATCTGCGTAACGCTGTCTGTACGCCCGTAGCAGTTTTTGACGAATCGCGCAGCTTTCCTTTGTATTTTATTAAGTTCCCGAATTAATTCTTTCTGCACCGGATCCCATATGCTTGCTGCATATTCAAGGTGTGGCCGGACGAGTGCGAAATAGCACTTCTCTTTTACTTTTTCATCTGAGAATCTTCCCACAATACGCTTGACGAATCCTAGCTTCTTCAGAGCTCTGCCACAAATATTTCTTATATGTGTTCCCCACGATAGGTTTGAGGTTATCGTAACTCCCAGATACTTAACTTCATCTGTCGCCTTTATCTTAACGCCATCCACAGCATATACACGGGGATAGTTGGACGACCTCCGCAAGAAATGTACCGCCGCACATTTGCTCAGATTAAGTTCGAGTCCCCACTCTTGGCTCCACACATGAACGTTGTTTAAATCCGATGATAGAATTTCAAAGTCAGAGTGATCATTAATTTCGCGATAGATGACAGCGTCGTCAGCAAATAAACGTATTTTACTGCTAATTCGAGAGCATAGATCATTTATGTATATAATGAACAAAAGGGGGCCGATTACGCTTCCTTGTGGGACACCTGATGTCACTTTAACTGCATCAGAGCTAATTCCGTCAAGAACTACTTTTTGCTTACGATCACTCAGAAAGTCGCGTATCCAGTTTACTACTGTTTCGTTTAGGCCGCATGACTGTAATTTGTATAAAAGTTTGTTGTGAGGTACCGTGTCGAAAGCTTTCTTAAAATCTAGGAATAATGCGTCCACTTGTGTTTTCGATTCACCAGATTTGAGAACGTCATGAAGAAAGAGCGCGAGCTGTGTTTCACATGATCTACCTTTCCGAAAGCCGTGCTGACAGCCATGAAGGAAGTTACGACTGTCCAGGAACGTCATGATATTGCTAACGACGATATGTTCGAGTATCTTGCCTATAATAGACGTTAATGAAATTGGTCGATAGTTCCCTGGGTCATGTCTGTTTCCCTTTTTGAATATCGGTGTAACGTTTGCAATTTTCCAGTCTATTGGTATCTTTCCTTCAGACAATGACTTCTTGAATATTATGTCTAAGAACGGTGCGATCTGTGGCGCTAATTCCTTGAGGACACGCGCGGGTATTCCCTCCGGACCCGGAGATTTACTATTTTTGATCGACTGTAGCTGTTTAGTTATCCCATCACATTGAATAGTGATTTCTTTCATCGGTTCCTCAGTGAATGAAATGTCGAAATAACATGGAGTATCGTCTGTAGTGTATACACTTTCGAAGTGGGAATTTAACGTGTTAGCTTTGTCAATATTATCGGTGACAAGTTTGCCATCTTTATCAAATAACGAATCTACGGTTGAAGATTTTCCCTGAAGCTCTCTCGCATATGACCAAAAAGATTTCGGATTTTCTTCGAGTAATTCACCAAGTACTTTTTTCTTGAAATTTCGCAATGCAGTACGCATTGATTTCTTGGTTTTTGAGCGTTGTGCAGCGTAACTTTCTTTTGCTTCAAGTTCCTTCGATTTGTCACCTAACGTAATGGACTTTTTGAATAAGTTGTACAGTTTTCTCTGTCTCTTAAGGTCCCTCCTAACATCATTGTTATACCAGCGAGGTTCTTTACTATCACATTTCAATTTTCGCGGAATATATTCGTTGATTCCCTGGCGTAGAATTTCTAAGAAATATTTCCATGATGCATCAGTGCTTTTGTCCTCTGTTTTAGCTACGAAGTCAGTGTACGAATCATTAAGCATCTCGCCAAATTTTATGAAGTTGCATTTATCAAATAAATAAATATTGCGTTTCGGTTTTACAGCTGACTCTACTTCAAGTTTTAAGGCTGCAAAAATTACTCTGTGATCACTTATGCCATCAATAATATCGAGTTGTTTTATCAACCTAGGATGGCTTACTGCAAAAAGGTCTAATATTTTATTTCCTCTCGTAGGCTTGTCAACTACTTGGGCGAGTGAGTGCTTAGTAAGTGTGTTGAGTAAGATCTCGCTGATTTCCCTATTCCTTGAATTTGGCTTTACAGTGTAAGAATCCCAATTTATAGATGGCAGATTAAAATCTCCCCCAATAATGATTACACTTTTACTGTCTCTCAAAGTAAATGCGGATATTTGATTTTCTAATTGGTAAATAATATCAGCTTCGGAGTTTGGAGGTCTATAAAAAGAGCAAACATGAATACTCCTTTTGTTTCGTTGTTTAATTGTACACCATACGCTTTCTATTTCATTATCAGTTATTTCATGGGCGGTGCTGTGGTAATGTGATTTAACTGCTATAAAAACTCCGCCTCCTGTCCTATCGCTTCGATCGCATCTGTAGATTTTATATCCTGGAGGAAAAACTTCGCTGTCACTTATATCCTCTGTAAGCCAGCTCTCCGTTCCTATGACCACGTCTGCGTCCTGAAAGATATGCTCGATTTCAGCGCGCTTGTTTTTAACGCTACGGCAATTAACTACCACAAAGTTAATGTCATATTTTGTAGATTGAGTGTCGGTTGGTTCTTTTCCACGCTTATGGGTATTAGGTGGGCGAATTTCACTGGAAGTGCTTATTACATTTGATATAATTTCTTTCGCTGGAGTACGCGTTTTGGGAATATTGTCGCTATTTTCCGGCTTTAGTCCTTCTAAGTTTACTTGGATGTGAACATTTTCGCAATGCGGACTTCCTCGGAGGCTACGTTCGGTTAAATCTTTACAAATCCCACTAGATGACCTACCCTCTAGTCTAAAAAATATCTACAGTGCTCAAAAATCCTACGAGCCACCCGTTCAGACGCCTCGTTGGAATAATGCACCCCAGACGAGTTGAGGGGAGCCCGGCACGATCTAAGCACCGGCCGAAGATCCACGAACTCTGCCCCAATGCTCACATATCAAGCTGCTTGTTATTCATTTTTTATTGTTATTAATTTTACTGTGGAATGCCACCTAAAAATAATTACACCAGATCACACGAAGAAAATCACAGTCAACATCGATACAATACAACGAGAAATTTGAGGAACATCAACTGCTTTGTGGAGTGTATAATGCGAATAAAATGCATGTCTAATATTTTAAATGAGGAAAAAAAGCTGAGAGTATAACAATATGACCATTTTGTTAAAATTATGTTAGACATGGATGACAATTTAGAATATTTTTAACATTTACATTTATACAATGGCAATCTACATATACTGTTTTTTTAATTTGACTCATTATTCTATAGTTTAATAGCACTGACCAGAACTTACTACTCGTAAACTTTATTTCTTTTTGAGGGAATGTAGTACTCTTGATTGTGGCTTCAAATTTATCTTCTTTCTCAATACACGGCCATGTTTTTACTGTGGTATAATTTGTTTTTGCTACTCTATATTTTCACTTTACATTCATTATTTCCCATTAGGAAGAAATCACTGAATTACGAGTAAAGGATTGGTCAAATAGAGAAATGTTGTACATGCATTGTGGATCGCATGGATATGGCTTATAACCCTGATCAGGATGGGAGAATAAACTCCAAGAGTCTGCGTTTTCGAATCACCGATTGTGATGGCCTCTCTCAGTGTAATTTCAGATTCAATTAAAATTTATTTAACTGAGTCTGATTGTCTCTCCGAAATCACTTGAATTATGACCAGGGGTTGGTCAAAATTTATTCAAAGCTTTTAATCTTCTCAGAAGGATGACATGTTTTTTTTTATTTATTTTCATAATTTAATTTTTTGTCAAAACTCTGGTAAAACGCGATTGTAATAGCTAACGCTCGCGTTTCAGTAGTCATTTTTTCTTAATAAAAATTTAATTCAACCATATGTGCATGCATAAAACTTAGAGGTTTAGGTATTTACTGCTGATTTTGGTATAATTAATTGCAAACCGGAGTTTTGAAACATCCAGTTCATCCAACTTTCCACTGGTAAATTAGATCCCGGACAGATTAGGAAGAGAAGTAGGCAATCTGGCTTGGTAACATGTAATTTCAGATTCAATTAAAATTTATTTAACTGAGTCTGATTGTCTCTCCGAAATCACTTGAATTATAACCAGGGGTTGGTTATAATACGTAAACTCTTCCTAATCATCACCATTATGTTGCTGTGATGTTTTTTCGAGAAAAAAACAAGCTGAATTCTATACCATTATCCATCCCAGAACTGCTGCATTGAGACAGTATGAGCTTGACATTATTACCCATAAAGTCAATAACTTTCGCTTTATCCTAAATAAAAAATCTAAATAATTTCTAATGATACTAAAATTTCACCTGTTATTGTGCTACATTATTTTTAATGAATGAAGAAAGAGCATTTTTCCCTTTATTCAGCTAATTATTAATTTCACAACTATTTTTTGATTCTCAGCGTAATATACAAGGGAATCCCAAGTGCCATTTACTGGTGAATTTACTGTAAAATGAACAAAAAACCGTGCAATTTTCCACATTATAAATTTACTTGAAAGTAAATGATGAGGGCTGAAAAGGAGCTGGGTAGCATACGGAGTGGTTTTCTCTAACGATACTGGGATGCGGTTAAGGCTCTATCAAGTGGCGAGGGGCGGATACAGGCAGAGGTAGTTTCGCTGGTGGTAACTTTAAACCCACCACTGTGACCCGGAGGTGGAAATCGAACCAGTGCGACCGAGCAGGGTCAAATAGAATAGCCGTGAGCTAGCAGTTTGCAGGAACGCGCGCGGGAGGAATGAGAGGGCTACGTTCGGCAGTTTTCCAATATAGCCAACACATAGTGCTTCCCTTTGACGGATTCGAGATCCCCGTCATTGCCAAAGGTGGCACAAACAGTGGTGGAAGGTCATTAGATCATTCCTCCCCAAATTCTCACAGTCTCTTATCTCCTCTCTACTCACATCATCTTTCCAACCGTTTTTTTCCCCAGCCTTTAGACCCTTGGCCCGGATTCTAATTCACTTGACCCCTTACACTTTTCCAAGCTTGGGTTCGCACAGGATCAGGATACTACGAGCAAGCCTTGAAGCCCTATGATGTGAATCTGGTTAACGGCTCATATGGATTCCTACACGCCCGCTTCATCGCATCTTTGCTATTGCTTCCTATGCCAGTTGAATCCATTTGATGTTATCATTCAAGGCAATAAACATTAAGCGTTAATATAGTAACATTAGACGAGTGCAAGCGATCTATTTCCTTCTTTCCTCGACAGCATTCAGTGCTTTTTCCTTAAGCGTCGTCGTGCTTGAAGTTCTTGCTGTTTCCTTCGGTATCCAGACGAGATTGTGTACCTTGAGCAAAACTTTAAAGGTAATACTTGAGAATCCTTGGTAAATATCTGATAATCTTTAGATTTGAAGTCATCCGTTGAAACGGTATCATTTTTTTGCTCGGTATATATCAAGTGATGCGTTAATCAGGTCGCTGCTGGCAAGTTCCACTCTTTTATATCACAGGCCGTCGGTGATCCGGCCAAAATGAGGCCGGTACAATTTATTTAACAATCAATAATGCAAAGACAAGTGAATCCAGGCACTCATTAGACTGTAAATCACGAGGTCAATTTATGCTTCTTTCTCTGGTATATTTTTATTTTTGCCAACTTTTGAATAAGCATTAATCATTTATCTATTCCCTTCTCCTTGTTTCTTATTTTAATGAGTACAATGTTCCCTTCCCTATTCCCTTTATTCCCTAATTTATTCCCTTCATATTATGATTTTATACATGTACTCATACATGTACTCAGTACATGTATGAGTACATGTATAAAATCATAATATGAAGGGAATAAAAATATATGCACATGTATGTCAAACACACATGATGCTTCTTTGTAACATTGGCATTTATGCATGTGTACCCATTACGGCGTTCACTTTTGGTACATACCTAAGCTCTCCAATATTATCACCACAAATTAGCGTCACCTAGACCTTGGGTTTTTATGTGTTATGCAGGATTCATTATCCACAGATAATTCAATTTTTTAACTGAAGTTCTCCCTGGATACGTGCCGAGTACACCTAGCGCGGTCTCACCGATGTAAAATAGCATCTTTCTCTGACTTTTTGCGAAAATTTTACGAAAAAGAAATATGTACGCCAAAGTAATGGAATAAAACTCATCTACATCTCATAAGCAGTCAGCAAATGTCCTCATAACTTCAAGTGATTGTGGCTGTACTCTTTGGACTAAATTCATCTTGAATGGATAAAGAAAACTTATTGTAAAACTTAATAAACATGTTATACTACTTGTAAAACATGTTTATTAAGTTTTTTTCAAAACCGGTAAAGCCCAGCAGCGTTCTACACTTTTATTTGTTACCCGACCGGTTTCAACGCTAAAGCGTCATTAAAAAAATGTATTCATTCATGATGGAATGTCCTTTTCTAGACATGATTATGTTAAATAAGGTATAACGAAGAGAATGAATGCCACCTTTCTCCCTGTCGTCATTTTCTTCTCCGAAAGGTGGATTTAATCACCTTCGTACGCAAGGGAGGAACTCCACGTCACGCGCTTCCCGAAAAATGTTTCCTGTTGCCATTATCTCACCTTTGTCTCGTTAGCAGGGCGGAGAGAGACAGAGTGAGGACAACTCAAACACCAAGGCCGCTCTGATCTTCTTACGGATTAGGGAATTTAAAGCCGAATGATTAAAGTGGAATGAGGATGATGAGGAGGAGAAAGTGATGTGATGCGTGGGAAATAATTAATAAAATTAGAGCCAGTGTGTTTCTTCTCAAATGTGTGGATTTGTGTGTTTGCTTCTGTGAGCGCGGGACGAGCGATGATATTGAAGCACAGTATGGTTTCCTAGTGAAAGGGATTGTGACACAAAGGAGGATATTTTTCATCTTATGTAGTCGGTGAATAGCAGATTTTTTCTTTCTATTCCCTCTCAGTCGTCCACAAAGACTTCGGAGGAGAGTTGTGTGGTGAAGGGCACTATTGTGTTTCGCTCTGGCGGTTTAAGGGATGAAAGAGAGAGTATCAGAGACTAACGAAAGAATAGATCTCTGTGTATGTACCCCCTTTGGGGTTTGGGGAAGTTGGACGCCTGAGTGGGGTGTAGTGAGAATGCAAGGGGAGAGGATGTGGAATTAGGATGGATCAGTACCTACGATATTGCGATATATCGACTGGTATATGCTATATCAATGAGATACCGCAATGCGATATGAAATCACGGGGCTATGCGATAGATTTTCGGCATTGCGTGGGTTAGCATGCATTTTGATAGCATGATTTTTTGGATTGGTTATCGGCTGTGCGGTTGAAACGAGATGGTGGAGCTAAAGATTTCATCGTAGAGCAGGAATTTGTGATAAAATGTCAGGGAAGAAAGGGGCAGTAGATTTTCTTGAAGAGAAATTAGCGTTTCATTTGTCAATTTGGGCGGAATTTTGGATTGAGCGTACCTTTTAAGGATTCATCTTCATCCACACACTACTTTCCAAGGGTGAGTTGCCAACCCTACAAACTTATCTGGGAATTCTATTTAAGGTAGTTTATAACTTTAATGCCTTTTATAATTATGTAAAACATAAAAACCGGAGAGTTCCAAAAAATAAAAGTGTGGAAAGCTACTAGACAAATCCTATATATAAAACAAAGTCGGGTTAGTTACACCATTTATAACTCAAGAACGGCTGGACCGATTTTTATGATCTTTCATTTGTTGGATTTGTCTCCGCCCCGAATAGCAGATTAACAATTGAAACCGGAAAAATTTACGCAAAAAAAACTTATGAAGAAAATTCATTTTCTCATACATTTTGCATGGAACAGCTTGAAGGTTTTTCTTTAATTGTTTTTTTTAAATTACTTGCACTCAAGTTATTGGATGGAAATTTGTATCATAGGACGCCAAAAAAACTCCAGTATTTAATTCTTTTATTCAGTTTTCTTATACGCTTCGTATTGCGTTCTTGTCTCGAAATTCATCAATTTTTCTTCCATATCAACAATAGAAATATCCTTGTCAACCAGGCGTGAATATCCATTTAATAGCGAATTCATTGCTGCAAGAGTGAATGGCTACACACTCTTGCAGCATTTAAAGGCCAGATTCATTGACTAATTTGATAGTTGTAGTCAAACGACTCGACCTCCCCGTTCGCCTTGCCTTCTCAATGACCATCAACAAGACACAAGGTCAATCGCTTCAAGTGTTTGGATTAAATATGGAAAATCCATGCTTTCCACGTGGTTCAATTTTATATTTCATGCTCACGAGTGGGACAGACCAGTAATACCAAATTCAACACCAGCTGATGCACTCAATGCTTGCCTCAAAGCATCGCACCTTTGGAGACGTGCAGAAACTCACGTTAACGACCAATATGCGCTTCAATCTGCAGCGCAATGTGTGACCCATATTTTCAAAACAGCTATTGGACATTGGTAATGGAAAAGTACCAGTTGATGCTGATACAAAATATATTTCAATTCCATTGAACTTTTGTGTAATTGTTCCATCGATTAAACAATTAATTCAGAAAGTTTTTCCACAAATTGGCACCAATGGCTTTGCGAACGTGCTATTTTGGCAGCAAAAAACACCGACGGTCAATTCAATCAACTACGCCATCCACGAAAAGGTTTCGAACAAGTCTGTTCCCTACAAATCGATTGACAGCGTCTTGAATGCGAACAAGATATTTCATTATCCAATTGAGATTTTAAATTCGTAGGATCTTTCTGGTGTACCGCCGCACAAATTGTCACTCAAACTCGGTGCACCAATAATTCTTTTGCGTAATATTTATGCACTACGATTGTGCAATGGATCAAGGTTCACTGTCAAACATCTGTTGCCAAACGTCATCGAAGCGACAATTCTGAATGGAAAGTCAAAAGTAGAAGATGTGCTTATTCCACGTATTCCCATCATTCCCACCGACATGCCATTTCATTTCAAGCGACTACAATTCCCCGTTCGCCTTGCATGTTCAATGACAATAAACAAGGGACAAGGTCAATCGCTTGAAGTATGTGGATTAAATATAGAAAATCAATGCTTTTCACACGGTCAATTATATGTTGCATGCTCACGAGTGGGACGGCCGAAACATTTATTTGTTTTTGTAGAGGGCGGTAAGACCAAAAATATTGAATATTCGAAAGCGCTCGAATAAAAAATTTTCAACTCTATTTTAATACAAAAAAATAATTTTCTTTCATTTATTTTGAACATGTAAAAGTGTCTGCTTTGAATATGTGTGCCTACTTAGAAAGAAAAAGAGGCATTGCAACGCATGCCGGCCACAGCTAGTACATGAATGATATCTTCTTGGATGTGGCATCGAGTCAAGCTTTCCATAGCCGACGTTTCGACGAGCATCTCGCTCGTCTTCCTCAGGGAAAAATTGAGAGCTCACTCAGTTTTTTCCCAAAGGAATATTACTCTTCGAAACGTCGGCTTATCCGAACACACCTGAGCACACCCGAGCACGCCCGAGGAGACTTCATTCATATCATCCATCGGTTTAGCCCTTCTTTCAAGAAAAATACAGCATGTTATATTTGTGTTTTATATTAGCTCTACTATTTTCAAAATAAATTTAAATTCAATATGTGCATTAATATTTGACCCTAACTGTTAACATGAGACAAAACCCTAAGCAATTGTCTGCCTGTCCTGTGCTTGAAAGAGATCCTCCGTATAAGAAAAGAAATTTTACACTGCTTGGCACTTTTCATTCAGGAATTTCAGTAAAACTTCCTTTTTCATTGTCGTATTACTTTTTATGCTTGTGTACCACTTGATGCTACCGCATTCACTATCAAATGCAGTTTGTTGTCAAGTGAAAAATCAATAACCAGCAGTGAAGTGCTAATAAAATTGTAATGGTTCCGTCGTTTAGTATGCATAGCCGGAATACATTATGTAGCTGAATTTTCTCTTAGACAAAGGCGTATTAAATATAATGGTTACTCTTTATAGGACTGCATATCCTTTACAGTTCAAGAATGGGTATGGGCTCAAAAACTTGAATTCTCCTTTAATGTACTATTGGGATCTTCTTTTAGACGCTCAATGTAGTCCCGCAATTATTTCATATACTCCTGCAGAGATATTCCTAAACACATATGGCCGGGCCATAACTGAAAACGGGCCATAAATTTGGCTTCGGGCCGCACGTACTGCCTCAAGCGATTCCCGATTGAGCTGTGGACCATAAGTCGGGCGGTACGTACACCCTGGAGGCGGTAATGTTATGACCTGCCTATGAGGCCGTCATGTGACGAGAAGAGAGGTACCCACCTCGGAGTTTTAAATTGTTTTGACGCATCAATTCTTGATCTTGTTTTATTTGAAATATAGCAGATTATTGACCTAAGTTAGCAACATGATTAAAAATTAGGTTTCTCTAATTTATAGTGATGTAAGGCAAAGTTATCAATTGCAATTGAATTAACCCTTTTCTTCACATTCACCACGATGCATCATTTTTGTAACTATTTACGAATTTTATCCCTTTCCCTAAAAAAAAACTCTTTCCCCGACTTTGTTCCGTCTTCCAATAACTTCAAGGGCAGTTTTTTGGGAAGGTAGTGTGCTGCCAGGGACAAGACATTTATTTACACAACGCTAAATTGACATCCATGTATACCCATGTCCTGAGTATTAAGGCCTGGTTACACGATGCATAAAGACGTACGAGTTAATGTATGAATGCATGTCCCATGAAAAATTTATCGTGCAACCACCCCAACTTGTGCGAATGCATGAATGCCTGTCCATAAAATAGGCTATGTTCTAGACACAGGGACACCTGGCGGTAGAAAACAGTAGCGACGTATTCCGTTTGTTTAACTGTGGGATTCTATATGTGCGTGCGATTCGGCTTTTAGCATATATATGTTTTGATCTCTGCTTCGTTTGGACTTCGTTTTATTTTGACCTTTGCTATTCCTGGATTACCCTCTAGGACCCTTTATTTATGTACTTAAATAGCACTAAATGTCATTTAGAAGTATTCAACAATAGGTTACTTACTCCGCTCCTTCCATTTTCAGATATTTTCCGCTCAACCAGAATTCCACGTTTGTTTACCACGATTTCCGCCGTTAGTGCTTTGCGATCGTCCATTTTATTTTGATATATACTTCCTACTCCTGCGAAAATTACATTTCCTGTGGCGTCAGTGGTGATTTCAACGTATATGTTCTCTATTTCAACGTAGTGTACTGAAAACGATTCTCAAGCTGACCAGTGAAATCGGCGATAAGACTTATGGTCGGGCCATACGATATGACTACCCGTCATCGGAATCGGAGGTGGTAACTCTCATGTGGGGTCATACAGAACTTACGGCCGGCCATACGTTTTGCCACGTTTTTCGGAATAGCTCTGCTGGGCTGTAATTTCTGACACTATGTTGATAAAGCTCTTGGAAATGCTTCTTTGGTGTTGTAAGATTAGTTTCATGGCTTCAGGGTTTTCTCCGTGAAACTCCTTTTTGGACAATAAATAAGAAAAATGTCTGAAATGCTCTTGAATCTTATCATTTTAAAAATTATCGAATCCAGTTAAAGTATTTTATTGTTATTTTGTTCGTTTAGCATGCCTTAAAACTTATTCATGTAAATCCTAATTGAGTTAAAAGTATACAATTGAGTAATTACCGTACACATTTATGCTGTTGTCTCTCCTGCGTTAAACCTTGCAGAGCATATTAGGGGAAACGCTCAAGTATTATATTTTAGACCATTGAACTCCATGTTTTTATCTTCCTTGCTCTTTATTTATTCACAAATATCAATATTGCTAATAATAGGTTTAATATGTGTCCTCGGATTCTTGAGAGAGCCTTTCGTCTAACCGTAATCTGGACGAGATAGCGAAGGAAGTGATTTATAAATAAGTTAATAATTCGTCCCGTAGCCGGTTTAAACTCACCTAACAAGCTTTAAAAATATGAAGTTCCACTGATGTCGTATACTTTTGCTTTCATCAAGGATCGATTTAAGTCTTTCAACTTCGTTGAGTAACATCAAGGGTAATTTAGTAGATTAGCATTGTATTAAAAACTTTAATAAAAATTTATCCTTTGGTGATTTTAGATATCACTAAACTATAAATTATGAAAGAAAAGCAAATTAAATTGACACCTTTTTTATGGATAATCTATTTAAAAGCTCGTTCAAATCGTAATTAACTTCGAATAGAGTAGGTACCCTACTCAGAATTAACATCTTATTACGAACCAAGGATTGTATGTTATTAATTCAACGTTTGTCGTTTTTGTAGACTTCATAAAAACTCTCCCGTATAAAATTTCATTTCGTAAGATTTTGGTTGCCGAACGGAAAAATCTCAATAAAATGGGGCATTAAGAAAAATGTCACTTCGTGAAGATTGTTAATGATTTTTTTCTCCAAAGTAAAATTTTAGATATTAGTAAGTCGGGTTATCCTCCCTATCCCGAGCCCTACAACCGTTACAGTAAGTTAGCCGGGGAAATTATTCACAGCTCCGGGAATTGCCCTCGGTAAGTGCTTTAACTCTCCGGGTAAAATCAGGGAGTAACTTCGTAGCGTTGTTCCATGTTGGAGGGCGCGACAGTGATGTCATCGTCTCTGGACGTCTAGGTTGGTTGGAGACATAAGATGAGAAAGAGAAGACGGAGGATACAGGGTGAAAGGTGGAGAAGTTGAAGGGAAAGGGTCTTCTTTGGGACGGGATGGAGGCTGCCCCGGTGACAGGTTTGGGTAGATGTGGCGAGGATGGATAAGAAAACATGAGTGAGCAGAAATCATTGTCGAATAAGGAGATTTTGTACCGAAAGTTCCGAGGAAAATATGCATATAATGATAAGAAATAGTCAGTCAAGATCAGGGTTATGAAAAACCCTGGTTAACCCTAGAAGGGCAAACTTTCTTGGAGTAACGTTGAAGGCACACTGGGGTCCAGCGGACCCCAAGAAATTTATTGTTTTCTATTGTGGTATACTTCAACACTCTGAACCCTTCACAATATTAGCGCATTGAAATTTGTATAAATATATTTAACTTGTATTTAAAAATACTTTTTTGCAATGGAGTATTATAAAATATCGTTGAAATGGATGAAATCTAATTTTATTTCTGATGCTAATTTTTTTAAGCAAACGAGATGCACTTTTAACAGTTTACGCATAACATTAGAAGGTTTAGTTTAAAAAAATGCTATGAAATCGTTTCTTTAAAAATACGTCTATTACATCATTTTAAATAAGCGATAAATTAAGTCCAAATTTTCTAAGATATTTTCGTTAATTTCATTAAAATTCTTATGTTCCAGTTGAAATGGTTTCAAATATATATCTTGTCTTACTGAAATTTATGGATCACTGGACAACATTGTTCCATTTTTTGTTAAATACATACCCTAAGAAATTTTTGGTGTCAAATTTTAGCCATATATTTTTTAAATCTAAGTTCATCTGCCATTGTTCTGTCTCGGGGAAGTATGAATTTGATAGATAAGTGATAAAAACTAGGCATATGTGGAGTTATCTTCGTAAGTTTACATCAAATGGTCGTTGCAGGGGAAAATTAAAAAATGTTTTTCTCTCTTAAATGGAAAAACACCCTCTCAAAATAACATTCATAATATTACAAGGTACCATAGTTGATAAAATGAGAAAAATTAAATGTGAAGAACTTCAAAAGTTTAAACTTTTAATTGTTTAACATTGAATTATTTAAACAAATTATTATTTTATCGCTATTTTTACGCCAGTTTGAGATTGTTCAAAGAATTTTAATTGGAAATGAGCCATCAAGTGGTTTTTAACCTAGTTTCTTCCCCGTGATGTATGATAAAGAATATTTCGTGACATCGAAAACAGCCATTTTGTAAAATGTCCGTTATTCATCTGTTTTTTCGATTTTCGCAAAACGCTTTAAATTATATTTTTATTTGGTGAGGCAAATAATTTCACCAATTTTCATCAAAATCTGAGAGGTCAAGGGTCAACTCCTGTCTGAAGTGGCGTGGAATGACCCTTATAAAAATGGCGAAATTAAATTTTAACACAGCATATATTTAATCACTCACTCCAATATAGGTAGTACAGAAGGTACTCCTGTGCTCGTCACATATGGCAGTGCCGCATGATGAGCATAGGAGTCGAGTTTTTCTATCCATTTCCCTAGCTATATAGGGGTAAAAGCTGCATCGAATCTTCCTTTTTAGAGTCTCATTGCTGCACTAGAGGGTCTTCAATGTGTAAAATTTCCTGAATTGAGTGCCTTATTGATGCACGCAACGTTGTCTTCAATACGAATACTTTCACGAATATCGTAGAAAAGCATAAACATCTAATTGGTTGTTATTAATATAGATTTATTGGAATAAAAAACACTTCTACTTTTCAACACCTTTTTTCATACCTTACTGAGAACGTATAAACCTTTCGGGGACGAAGTCACCTTGATGATTGTTTTTATCAAGGTATTTTTCGAGTACGGAGGTGGAATCCTTAATTGTATTACTAGAGTGTTTCTCGATGCGTTGCATGAAATTTCTACCAGTCTGACCTACACATACCTTATTCGATTTAATTTTGCACATTCCTGACTTGAGCAATTTTGTTTTAGGTATTTTACATTCACAGCGATTCCTTAACTATGTAAAAAGATAGACTCTACTATCGCCGCAAAAAAGGTAGAACGCTGAACTTTAAACATTCGTACGAAATTCCGCCGGAGCTCCAAAGAGCCGTGTTATATATCGTTTTACTCCTTGTTTATTTGACTACAAAATGCATTCATTTAATAGTGTGTAAGTGTAAACGTTTAGCTCCTACGGTCGAAAGAGTGAAGAAAAACAGGCGAAAAACTAGGAGAACGGCGAAACGGTCGTCTTCCTCATCTCGTCACGGCCAAAATATGTAACTGGTTCACTTCATTATTTTTTTACGAAGACGACGACATCTCCGCATTACAAATATACTTTTAAAATTTTATTTTACCCATTCCTTGATTTTTTAAATGGCCGAAAGCTAGATTTCATTTTCCGAGGTGTGGAAAAGTATATGAATATCGAAATTACGTATGCTTTATACAAAAAATATTACAAAACTTCTCATGTAAGGAAATTTTTATATTCTTCCCCTTACTTAAAATAAACGACAAAGAAGAAAATCGCCCCGCGGCAATGCTCACTACCATTTTGCTCAGTTGGCAATGGTGATACTCCTAGCCGCGCGTGACTCAAATCTCATTGCCATTTGTAATGCGGAGATGTCGTCGTCTTCGTAAAAAAATAATGAAGTGAACCAATTTAATATTTTGGCCGTGACGAGATGAAGAAGACGACCGTTTCGCCGTTCTCCTAGTTTTTCGCCTGTTTTTCTTCACTCCTTGGACCGTAGGAGCTAAACGTTTACACTTACACACTATTAAATGAATGCATTTTGTAGTCAAATAAACAAGGAGTAAAACGATATATTACACGACTCTTTGGAGGTCCAGCGGAATTTCGTACGAATGTTTAAAGTTCAGCGTTCTACCTTTTTTGCGGCGATAGTAGTCATTATGAATATGCAAAGTGTGTTACCATGGTTTTTCAAGTCGTTGAAATGCGTTCTGATGTGTTGAATTTTTGCAAATTTTTAAACTCCTGTAATACCCGTTTCCCACTATTTTACAGAGTTTTTCAGAGTTTACAGAGTTTTTCAGTTTTACAGAGTATAATCAGAGATAATTATTATTCCTTAGGTTATACGCCTACACCAGAGCATCGAACTAACGTAAATTGCGGAATAAAATACACACGTATGTTTTTATTCGTAATTATGAATGAAAACATACGTATATGTCAAGAGACTTATCACAATCATTCATTGAGAGTTAATGTCTTGAATTTCAAATTTTATTCACTGTAACTCTTATCCTCACCTGCAAAGATGTGATTTAAGAGTTAATTCCGGTGTAGAAAAAGGCAACTGCAGGTAGGGGTCGATGTTCGAGGATTTTTATTAAATACTAGCGGAAGGTACCCGTTGAAATTCAACGGGTGTGAAAAACATTGAACTACTTTTATAAGAAAGTTAAAGAGCCTGAAGAATACTGTTGGCTTGGTCATTTGAGGAGTTACGTTATTTGAGGACCTATCTTGTACGTTGTTTTCATTGTAGTAGACACGCTGACCGTGTTCCAGATGCACGGAGAGATGAGTGACTGTTGGTCCCCTTTAATGCACGGGAAACCCAAAAATGAGTGAATGAAGGTTAACTGCGCTTAAAAACATTTAAATGTATAATTATTACTCGTTATGGTTATGATGTGGAAATTGGTCTAAAAAACAGTTCGCAATCGTAATGAGAGTCAGACGGTTCCACTACGAGTAATACATCTTAGTATTGAACGATAATAAACAACGCTGTGTTTGTTGTAGCAGCAGATACATAATTAATATTACTATTCGCTGCACGTAAGTATTCTTGCACATGTAATTGCGTGTGTAATCTATATAGGTGCGAGTGTTCTCTTATATACATTAGGTGGCCCTATGAGAGCTAGTTTGGGAATGAACATTGAAGAGTATAATTGTTGTAAATATGCATTGAATTTATCGATTAATTCATGAAGCAATCTATCATGGGGCCCTTGGGACTCTGGGCCCTTATTATATATATTTCCTTCTACGTGCTATCATGAGCCCGCAGGAAAACGTGATATCTAAATGCTAGACGCATGAATGAAATATGCTATTGTTGATTTCAAAGAAAAGGTGATATTTCTCAGCTAAAAAATTATTTTCAGACAAATTCTAAGCGTAAATAAAAACTTTATTGAAAGAATTCATTGATTCAGCCATCCGGTTAAAAAAATCCCAGCCCTCATCTTGAGTGAGAGTACTTTTAAAAAGCAAAAAATGAAACCACTGCACCGAACCCAATGCTTAGCATGGACCACCAGGGGGGCTTTCGGAGACCCTGAGGGATTTTTAATGTAGCCTATGTTACAACCAGGTATATTTTCTATCTACATGCCAAATTTCAGCTCAATCGGCCCAGTAGTTTTTGCGTGATGGAGCAACAGACAGACAAACACCATTATATTTTTTATTTATTAGTAAGGATATTAGAAATTCGGTGTATTGGTGTTTGGAGACTTTAATTACAATGAATTCTATGTTGAAGTTAGTACATTTGAGTTTCTCTTAGTTCTTCTGAACTTCTCTTCAAATTAGTTCACGAAAAGAATTATCAATTATTTTCCGTGCAACTTTATAATGTGTTAACTATAAAATTACGCAGTTTTAAAATGCAATCTTCTTTTATTGGAGTGAGACTGCTAAATAAATTCTAGCCATCAGTATTATGTTTTTACTCGAACATGCATGTAGTAGGTACAAAATATTTATGCTAAAAAAGTGTTTCATCATATTTAATTTATTTTATTTTCATCTAATCGAGTTGACCTCAACTTACCTCACCAAGCATGATTCCAATTCCTTACAATACCCAATCTTACTTTAAAATTATCAATATGAGTTGATCAAGTAGATACACGGCTGTTGTTGCCAAAATGCATTTGGAATATTCGGCATTTTGCAAATTTTTGGCAGAAGCAAGCATTGTCATGGAATCACAAATAAAACTATGGCTAGTGAATCACTAACAATTTTTCCGAGGCGAATGCATCGCGTGCCTTTGCGTTTAGAAAGGAATGTGAATAACTGCGAGCGAAACATTAACACGTAGTCATGCACGTTGCTCATTGTAATTCTGGCCAAGCGAACAGTCCACCTACGTTGAAGGGCGTAGGCATTGTGATGTAAAACTTAGTTCCGCTTATTGTCCTCTCGCCAAGCCGTGCCCTCACACTCAAATTGACTCTCTCTCTCTCTATCTGTGGAGAGAGAGTAACAATGAAGTGGAGATGAGTGGACGGGAATACGACGTGGAACGCACCAGCGAGAAAGAGGGAATATAAAAAATTGTAACAGGCAATTGGGAAATTTGGTCCAATTTCTCTCAGAAATTGAGTTGTTGAAAGAGGATATGTGCTAGGGGCATTGGGCAGCGTTATAAATCCGCTAGCGAGCAGCAAAAACATGCTATGAACGTGTTTAGTGATTTCTAACGCTCAAGGAGTCATGTTCAATGTGCATTATTCCTTGGCTATGTACATTGTACATAGCCTATTAAATTCTTAGTACGTTCATCAAAAGTTAAATGTATTTAAAATATTTTATGAGATATCGTACAATACCGTTGGAGTTATCCAAGAAAAGATAGAAATTAATGAGGGTATCACTTTTTGAATTTACAGCTCTTCCAATTTCAATATTTGCTAGGTAGAGTTCATATGTGTAAGAATATGTATGTTGGTTACGCGAAGATTTAAAAAAATCTTTTTTTCAAAATAGAATCCTCGACGTTCTGCACTCCTTCGCTGGTAACTTTTATCAATTGATTATATTTTTTTATGAATATATAATGATAATATTGCGTACCAGTTCATGTTGAAGCATTTAAAAGCCTCTCCATGTGCATGTGAAAATAATGTTTTCCTTTTTAGAAGTTGATGATCTGGGAATATATATATTTTTCTATAAACCTTTTTCCGGTATTCCGCATCTGAAACGTGTAAAATAGAAGGAAAATAAGAAGGGATACCCAAAGTTTAAATAACTATAATTATAGGGTTATAGAGCAAAAAATATCCCAAGCCCCTCAGACCTCTCAGGCGAGCAGTGGAAAGGATGATGAGGTTGAGGTTATGTATATGGTCTCGAAGTGATTATGCCTATAGCAAATAAAAGGCCCTCACGTGGGCTGTCGCCTTTCAAGGAAAATGAAGTGGCAATAGGAGTAAACTCCTTTGCTCCTATGCAGGCTCATGATTTCTTGGGAGAGAGATCTAATGCCCTACAACGAAATATGCTTGATTACCTAGCCGTAGAATGCTCCTTAGAAAACACTTTTATGTTTGGTAAATCCTTATCTCACAGCTAACATTTCAAGCGGTCTTAAGTATTATGATAGCGTAGTAAAGTACATAGTTCAATCATGTGCATTTGGTGAAAATATCCTTGTATCGTAAAGGCGTTTTTGAAAGGTAATTTAAGGACGTTGGGCTACCTTCAAACTGTTTCCATTTCCTACAAATGTTAATTCCGCGAGTTTTTTTATTGAAAAGACTTTTTAGAACTTTTTGTTCGTGCTTAAACCTTAGATTATGCTACAATGTTCAGAGAAATAACAAAACTCTAATTAGTAGGGACCTTAACTTTTTGCATTAGCGATAACGCGGATTTCTACGCGATTTTCAAATTTTTACGCGACAAATGTGAATTTTGCTGTCCACGAAAAGTAACGTGATTTTGAAATATTGTTCTAATTTTGCGTCATATTAAAGCCTTGCTGGTATAAACATCAACTACGATGAAAGATCGTATATGGGCAGCGACAGAAGCCACAACAAATCCTCCGACCAAATATTCGTATATAATGAGGAAATACATGCCACGAACTATAGGTAAGTTCATATCCACTGTATGGAAACGTGGCCCCTTCAAGCCATTTAAAGCACAAGGCTCACAGAATTCCTCTTTTAGAGTCGAAGGGAAATGGATCGGTGTGAGAGAGAGAGGTACATGAGGGTAATGGAGCCTATACGCAAGGGGATCTCCCTTCTCTTTCCAGGTTCTATGCTCGAGTCATTGCCGGCACTCTCTCCATCCCAAAAAACTACTTGTTTTCGCTACTTTCCGTGATGTTCAATATACAGTATTTCTCAAATCCATGCACAAGAGACAGTGGTGATTAAGTTCCAAAATGTTTTGACCCCTAATACGTGCAGTGACCGACGGTTTCATTATTTTTGAAAGGCCATTTAATCTAAGCATCTCAACCTTGAAATTTTTATGTCATTGCTTCGGCAGTGAACTTGAATAAGAGTAATTTGGCAATTTTGACTATTTTTGTATTTTATATACCAGAGAATTGTCTGCTACATTATTGTTGAGCGTGTTTTGAGGGTAAATTCCTGTTTTACCATCCTCTGTCATGTCCATCACATTTTTTCAACCATCTCGGTACTGCGTACTGTAATATTTGTGTATTTTCCAGGGTTTGAAATGCATCATAATCTGTTTTCTTTTTCAACCATTATCTTATCCTAGAATGCAGCTCTTACCTCACCCTCTAGAAACAAATATAAGAACCTCAAATTCTAAATTTGTTTACTAATTGACTAATATTTATTGTTCTTTTGTTTTAATGGAAATATTATCTATAAATGTTTTCTAGGCATTATTATTAATAAATGTATTTCCCGATAAGGTGTAAAATAAAACCCCTTTCTTAGATAAATCACACCACTTTTGGGGAAAAATAAACCCCATTTCCATCTAACAATAACCTCACCTTTTGCAAGTCCCTACTCATTAGATGAGGTGATTGCCTTTGGTCGAAAATGAAGCATACCCTATTTTGTTTGCCCAACTAATTAGTGTTCAGTTCTGGCAACGTTTTTCCCACGAATTTTATAGCCTTAAACATTCATTAATATACTTTGGTTAATTTATGGTTTGGTCATGTCTTCTTTAAAAAGCTCAACTTCCTTTTTCCGCCGACGTTTCGCCTTTTAATTAAAGCTTCTTCAGGGTTCAAAGGATCAACTTTCTTACTGCGATAATCTACGATAACCTCCATAAATTAACCAATGTATAAATATGTGGTCAACAACTATTCAACGAAGTTCATTAAAATTGTCAACTGTTCATATTTTTTAACCCATTGTCTTAAAGCGTCCGCGACTCACGGACTCGTTACACCTGTGCTTGGACTAAAGAGCTGTTCAGTGTAATTCCATAATGGTTATAATTTAAAAAATATTAAATCGCTAATATAGTTTGAAATATTTGCTCCATAGTTATTATTATATGCTAAATTTTCATATTCATTGCATAAATATTTCTATGTGTGAAATATATTTTTGACAAATTCAAAATTTTATAGATGAAATGGTAACTCAGGGGAAATTGATCTCTCAAAATGTAGGTGCTAAGTCTAAGTGTAAAGGCCGTTTTACACGGTACATTTGTTTGTACAAACTCTTCCGGGAACTCTTGCATGAAGCAAAATATATCGTGTAAAGTGTTAAATTGTATGAACGCTTGTGGGAATATCTCAATTCCTGAACGGGAAATAGAACTTGTTCTAATTTCGTTAAGCTAAGTAAGGTTAGTATAAGAGTAGCTTGCGTAACTTCAAGCTGTGCTCATGTGATGCAAATTGATTTCCTAGTCTCTTTTTACATGTTAAAGAGTATATTCCATCTGAGTTTAATGATTGATTTGCAGAATTGTGTATGTAAATTCTCATTTACTCAGCCTTATAATGGTGGATGAAAGAAGGCAAGGGTAAATACCGTCGGAAACCCCCTCTTCTCCTTCGTAGCACACTTAAGATTCCTATGTCCCATAAAAAGAAGTGGAATCGCTTTATAAATGGCTTTCCCACTTACTGTCTTGGAGTTTCCATGTACCCTGCATTTCATTAATTGCTCGCATCGGGGAGAAGGTTCAAAAAGCTTCCTGCAAAGAAGGCTATTCACGGCCCACTGAAGCTAATTAACTATCTCCCTCGTGTATCCTTATAATTCACGGAGAGAGTATATGCCTCGCTTTATGCCAGTGTAAATGTATATGTCGGGTCATTTATCTGGTTTATATTGACAGATAAGTGCTCTTATAGTGACAGATACATGCTTTTTGATTCAAGGTTCTTAAGATTTTTCACGTTGCTGAGGAAGAATCTTAAGTGAAATGGTGAACCTTAAAAGCTTGGAAAGGGCTGTTACTCAGAAAGTATCGCTTCTCTTGGAACTCTTGATCAAGACTTTGTCTTGTGGGAATAAATACCAATCTAATCTAATCATCCACATCTTTTATCAGACCTCGCGAATAGCATTTGCCCGCTCAATGGAATGCATTGACCGAAGCATTTACCATGAATTTAAATAGTAATGTAGGTACAATATTTTTCGGGTGGAGGGTTGCTGAATCTATTCTATATCAATATGAAGCGACACGCATTTGATCTACTTTTGATTATTGTAAAGATCCGTATTCCCCTTTGTGGCCTTATTTTAAGAGGTGCTGCAGCATTAATTTACATCATTGGCCTTAGTTGTTTGAAGGTACTCAGTTGCACCTCGAAAAATCTTCAATGACTGAACATTCTGTTAGTCTTGAGGACATTTCGAGTTTAAACAAATGTGATTATACTGAACGAAATCACGACATGTTAAATTTAAATTTTTTAGGGTATCGTAATGCTTCACGATAATGTTTTAAATCTATGGCCGAAACTTGATAGCTATTTACTCTAAGGTATTTATATGGTATTACCCTCTGTCGTCATTTATTTTTGCTGATGATTACTTAAAAGTGATTCTTGTAGCTCAAATGTGTGTGATTCAGATTGAATCTCGCATTGTATTCGCGTGGACTAGAATTCGAACCCAGAACTCTCGGTTTCGCACCAACTGCTCTATCGTACATAAATTTCACACATATGTGTGAGCACTAGCGGGTGACGCCGTTAAAGTTACTGCGCGGCCAGTTCATAGATCTTTCAACTCTTGTTAGATAAAATTTCGTCGCAGTTTTCACTTCTCCAGCTAATCACAGAAGAATGGCATGGAATGCATTGGTGGGGGGAAACTCTCTCTCCAATTGCCGTGAGGTTCACTTTGGTCTCGTATCGTGTATGTCGCCACATTACTGTGTGCGAATTGCCTGACTTCGTGTCTCCACGCATCTGTGTCGAGCCTACCCATATCAAAAAAACATGAACAACATATCTTTAGCTGAAATTGATGAACTTCTACTTCACTTCTATTGTCAAGTTTCGTACTATCGTTTTTAATGCATCTTAATTGTATTCAGTTCAATTGCATTGGAGCACCATGTCAACGATTTTTCAGGAAAGCAATTAAATAAATAATGTAGTATGGACATGAAAAAATTAGACCACGAAATGCCTGATAACCTCCTAAAAAACGTGATTTTCCTACAATAAAACATGGAATAATCAATCATTTTAAAAATCGTATTCCAATTGCCGCCCTGTTTTAGTTTCCACTGAATCACATTAAATATTGCCGAAAACCTTAGCTCTTAAAAATATATACTATCACGTTTTTGGACACACAAATGTTATTTTTCGAGCCAGTAGATTATTTTGGCTTTGTTATTATATTGAAGATACTTTAAATGCCTGTCAAAGATTCTGTTTGTGTGTAATTCTTCTTAACTAAAAACAAAATACAACGTCTGCACAAGCAGCGTATCATTCACAATTTAGTTTCAATTACCCTCGTGAAGCCACCTCGGGTAATTGTAAGATTCAGATGATATGGAAGGGTCGCCTAGCGTGCTTGAATAATGAAATTAACACGCTACTTATATGCCTTTCCGTAGTGCGGCGTATATTTACATTTTAAAAATCACTCAGAAAGAAAAATTCTTTAACAATATATTTCTCTCTCCCTCCGTAAATATACCCGTCCATTTCAAATAAATTTCCTGCTTATTTTCTCCTATTATTTCTTGGCATATCAGCAGCAAAATATCTGCAGAGATGGTATCCTCCAACTAAGTGCTGAATCAAAATATGAATTAGAAATTCTGATGAAGCCGCTAAAAATCATGGTACAGTTCATTTATAAAAGGCTTAGTAATATGGTAATCTAAATACATATATACATCCAATAAAACGAAACTTCGGTAAATGTGTCGGTTAATAGGGACTCTACTGTGTATTATATTGACCAAGTAGAATTAAAATGAACAGAATCGTTGGCAGGTATGTCGAGGGTCTTCAAGATACCATGACAGAATCCTAAATAATCAACTGCTACGAAAGTAAGAACAAAATTGGTCGCTTCCATAGGCTACATTCCTATTGTAAAAAAATGACGCGTGAGAGAGCGGAGGCGTGGGGATACGTGGGGACTATTTCACGGGTGAGTTTTTTTGTGAAAGAATGGAACGAAGAGCCGACACGTGGCCATTTCTCCACGTCCGAGTGCTGGGACGGAAGCTCTGAGACAGCCACCGAGTGTTATCCGAAAGTTTAGGCCGAATATATATTTTCCGAAACAGAACACGCCCATGCCTATGTGCGGGCAGTATGTCATCCGAGACGACACAAATCTTCACCAGCGACTTCCTCCCTTCCCCCGACGGTGAACAATACTCGCCCCGAGACTCCTGTCCCCTCACATTCATACTAGGCAAAGGCAACCCTCCATACTCACTCCGAGTTCTCTCTTTTCCCAACTCTGGCAGGTGGACGTCAAAAGGCGAATTGCCAATAAAAGGCGTTTCCCCTTCCACCTCAGTTTCTGACTCCCAACGGCCGAGCTGCTTTTTCAGCTCCTGCGAATGACTGCACGTTTAGCAGCGAGGAGTTCATTAACCATCGATTTTGATCCTTAACCAACAATGTCTAATACTACCCTTCCTTCTTTTGGATCCGGAAATTGGACATGCACTGGCGAAGTGAAAAAAAAATCGCCGACACGAACAAGAGGCACGGTGAGCTTGAATGACGTTATTATGGAATCGAAAATTAAACAAGATTTTATTTTTGGGATGTCTTCTACAATATATCCGTAGACCTTCTGAGCCAAAAGTAAAATCCGTTAAGCGCCCCTTTTTGATAAAAATTATGTTTACCTTTAAAATCAGAAAAATTATCCTTTTGACACAAATGCTGCTCCCTCCTACGCTCTTCTGCTACGCCCTCTTCCAATAAATCATCCTCATCAGCCAACTGTACTTCCACAAATATCGTCTACCGTCTCTCGTGCAATTTCTGCCCGGCATTTTACGTTGGTGAGTGTACTACCCTGCTTTCCATACGAATGAATGGACACCGCCACTCCACCCATTTCCTCGCTTCATTGATCCCATTCCTAAACAGACCGCTTTCCATCGTAAAACCTTCAATAAATGTTTCTTTCTATATATATTAGAAGCCCACCCTGAATCAGCTACAATTATCGAATTGAGGACTCGCGAGATGGCATTCATTTGGATCTTAAAAGAATTTGAATCGCCCGGGATAAATTTGGCCCACTGACTAATAGCCACCCCTCGCTCCCGCTCCCCACCAGTCCCCTTCCCTTCTCCTGTTCCACCGGTAGAAGAATGATGAAAAGTCCGCTCTGTTCCCTTGGGAAGAAAAGGGCAGAGAGGAAGGAGGGGGGGGGGGTAAGTGCGAATGGATAGTGGTGGGGAGTTGGGCAGGTATTTTGCAAAATATACCCCTCGGACTAAGACCCACCAACCTGACCAACTTAACCTTGTCACCACATTCTTCCCTGGTGCACACAGAATCAAAAATATACTGAAAGACCCGTATCCAATCATAAAAAACAATACCTCTACTTCCCTCCTCCTACCCTCTTGTCCCAAAGTTTCCTATAAGCGTCCTTCAAATCTGCGAGACATTCCTAAATCCACTAAACCCTCCCTCCAACCCACCGCCCCCCCTCCGCCACTTTCCTCAACATGCGAACGCCCTAGGTGCAAATGCTGCTCTCTCCTCCGCCCCTCCTCCACCCCCTCCCTCAAAAGATCTTCCTCTACGGCCAATTGTACCACCAGCAACATCATCTACCGCCTTTCCTGCAATTTCTGCCCTGCCTTCTATGTGGGAAAATGTACCACCCCTCTCAATATCCGTATGAACAATCACCGCCATGCCACCAAAACTCCACCTTTTCTTGATCCCATCCCCAAACATACCACCTCCCACTCTCAACATTTTGACGATTGTTTCTCCCTAGAAATCTTAGAAGCCCTTCCCGAATCCGCCGGTAATGTTGCCGTGAAAATCCTAGAATACGCCCATATTTGGGTAACAAGGGCATTCGAAAAGCCCGGGCTAAACCTAGCCCATTGAAATTAATAGCCCAATAGCCACCTCTCTCTCCCCACCACTGCCCAACTCCCCACCACTATCCATTCGCACTTACCCCCCCCCCCCCTCCTTCCTCTCTGCCCTTTCCTTCCCAAGGGAACAGAGCGGACTTTTCATCATTCTTCTACCGCCGAGGATGGCGGCCTGACCGCCGAAACGTCCAAGTTTTATTTTGTGAGTGTCCTTTTTGCGTGTTTTTTACTCTCTACCTAGAGAAAGATGGAAGCTACTTTCCTTCGAAATATCGGAAGTTTTAAATTGTGAGTGTTCTTTTTTCCGTTTATATATTTTTATCGGCCACCCTCTTGGCATATTGTATATTTATCACCCGAGTGATTCTCATAGAAGTTATATGTATATATATATATATATACTTTTAAAACACAGGCACACGAAAATTAAAAGGACACTCACAGAATAATTTGCGGACGTTTCGACGGGCAAGCCGCCATCGTCAACGACAAGAGACTAACTAGTGGTCTGTTACTTCGGGTGGGGGGGAAGCGGAACAGGAGAAGGGAAGGGGGCTGGTGGGGTGCGGGAGCAAGGGCTTGCTATTGGTCAGTGGGCCAAGTTAAGCCCGGGCGATTCAAATGCTCTTAAGAACCAGATGAAAGCCATCTCGCGAGTCCTCAGTTCAATAGTAGTTGTTGATTCGGGACGGGACTTCCGTCTCTTACTCTTCCATCACATTTCTGGATGTTAATATCCTACTAAAAAACAACAAATTCATCACCTCCGTCCATAAAAAACCCACTAACCATAACCTTTACCTTCATTTCAATAGCTGCCATCCAGCACATACCAAACGCTCCATTCCATATTCCCTCTATGTCCGCGGCCACAGAATTTGTAACGACGCCTTTGAACACACCTTTTATGTGTTCCTATCCCTTTCCATTTCCTATGATTGTATGAATTTATTCGCGCCTTTCAGCGTCTGATTTTCGAATGGATGGGTATATTTGGCCATGTTGGCTCTTTTCTTCTTCTTCGGCTATGCGTGCCTTTATACGCACTGTTCACCTCTGTATTTGTTGTATGTCTGTATTCCTCTTTACCTTTCCTCTTCCACTTGTGTTCGTCTCCTATATGGTGGGTGAAAAAGCTCCTGCGCGCCATCTCTGGCCGCTAAAGTTGGGTATGGGGTGTGACATAAAACCCCGTCGAATTCAGCAGTTAATTGAGTAGCCTTGCTGGTGTAATTGGTAGCACACCTAACCGGCAAATGGGAGATCCAGGTTCGAATCCTGGGTCGATCCAGGTTCGAATTTCGACGGGCAAGCCGCCATCGTCAACGTCAAGAGACTAACTCTCAGAAGACATTATATATATATATATATATATATATATATATATATATATATATATATATATCGGGAGATCCGGGTTCAAATCCTGGGTCAGGTGAAATTTTCAGGAAATTCAGCTGAAAGGTGCATCCCTATGTGTGTTTGAATGTGAATCCCTAAATGGTTATAATACAATAATATTAAGTATAGCAAGACAAACAGACAAATTAAATTTAAAATTTACTATACGTGAAGACTGTTATAATCCCAAACTGCCTTGCGTAAATTTTGTATAAAATTTTGAAGATTTGACTTAGTAATATATTTCTTCTCCCAAGTGTAAAATCATGGTGGACAGATTCCATGGATTGCTCCGAATAATAGCCTAGACCTTTTTCATGTCCTGAACAAAAGTCTTCAATGGGGTAGAATACAGCGTGGACCTTTGGGGTGATTGGGATAGAAAGTTATTTATATTTTTTCTTGAGTTTTGAAATGCAATCTACATAATAATCTTCTAATTTTCTGGAAAAGCAAGCTTTAACAACTAAATGAAAATCATCAAAAGCCTTATACATTAGAGCATATTCTTCTTAAAATGTCTGTATTTTTTAATAATGTTTTGCAATCATTACCGTCAAATCCGGAACATCCACGAAAAACTTTCCTTTCTACGTGACAAAGCTCAGATCATTTTAAAGCAATAATTTCAAAAAGTTTGAACCTGTGATTGAAAATAGTGTTTACAACGCCAACCATTAAGTGAAGCTCAGGGGGTACAATGAAATCCATGGTTAATGTTTCAGAATTCTCATCGCATTTCTTCATAATTGGCAAATTTATGCAATTCATATAAAATTGGGCATTTTATTCCACCTGATTTTGGCCATTTATTATACTTTTCTGTAATTTTCTCAATAGTTCTGATAAATTCCGCGTTCGTCAAGTTCATCTGCACTTGTAAAACACCAAGTACATGAATATAAACTACTATGAAGCCCAAGTCCAACCAGAATGTTTGCCACTTTCAGGTCAACAGCAAATACACTATCTTTATCAGGTATATCATTATTTGTACAAAGCCTGTTTATATTATTATAAGTTTCTTTGCTTGCTGGTACAATTCCAAAAGTAATAACCTTTTTTACCCCAGCATCACAAAATCTTTTTGAAACTATTCCTTCCTCGTAAAAATTGCTTCCATGGTACATCATCAGAATCCATTTGATGTGGAGACCGATCAAACACAGTTTCAGAAAACCACCCTATTAAATTAAACTATCCCAAATTTACAGTTAACCATTTCTAGGCCACGTTTCTTTTTGTTCAACTCAACTAAACCATTCACGTCGTTACAGCATACTGCACCTTGTCGATTAATTGACGTGTTCGGTTTGCCACTTTCAAAATCGAAATACTTCACTTCGAAATAATCATGTAGTGAATGAATTTCTTCAGAAACCTTTCTTTTAAAATCTTTCTCGACAACATGTATGTCGCGCGTAGATTTTCGAACCAAAGTAGAAAAACCTAATGTTGCTCTGTGACTCAAATTAAGGTTTGATTGAATAGTTTTCATATTATCAGCGGAAATAAATACATCATTACCTTGATTTTTATTGATAGACTCTCTAATTGGTTTACCTCTTATATTCGAAAGTTCGATTTTATCAGTCTTTGCTATGATAGAATCATCGTTTGTTTCTGTAAACTAAACGATGCAGATGAAATGACATATTCTTTGACTTTAGAAGTCGATGCTCTCAATATCTTGCCAAAAGTTTGCACACGATGGCTGGGACAACATTTGTGTGACAGACCTTATCTAATAATGGATAAATGTGCACCGCTGTTCAAATTGGTTCGAAGATTTTTGGACTGAAGAATTTCCTATTAAAACAAGATTAATGAATGAATAATTATGTATATACTTTATATTCTTATGCTTAACTTTTTCATTCTAAACTAAGCCACTCCCTCTTTCTAAGTCTTGAGTAGATATCACTGTCAAATTATAATTTTTATGGTTTTAAAGGTAAAAATCATTTTTATCAAAAAAGGGTGCTTAACGGATTTTACTTTTGGCTCAGGTCTTCTTTTAAGTTGTAGAAGACATCCCAACAATAAAATCTGTTTAATTTTCTATTCGATAATAACGTAATTCAAGCTTACCGTGGAGGTAATTCGCACACAGTGATTTGGTAACACAGACGCTGGAAAACGCTTTCACATTAGCTGGAAAAGTGAAATGTACACCTCTGCATTCAAGGTCCACCACCATGAGTTGGGAAAAAGGGTGTAACTGGGGGCTATGCCCTCTGGCCGCCTATGGTTGCCCAACTGCCCTCGCTTCACGTGCTCTAGCTCTTTCTATTCTATGAAAGAAAAATAATACATTTATCACACTAAACAGCACTTAATTTGAAGGTCTTTCCAAACATCATTTTTAATAATATATCTAAATTTATAAAACTGAATTTATGTTTTTGCTTGAGCGCTATAGGCTTTCAAACCCCTCGACCAATCCGAGCATGATTTAGCACACGTGTTCCTTTGGACCCAGAACTATTAGAAAGGCAAGGACTAGGCATTGTAAAAAAGGCTAAATGTCCCCAACGTGGGTCCTTTTTCATTCCAATTCAAATTCCATAAGAGAAGCATTGGTTTTGGTGTAGAAATTTATTTTTTCGCTTTTTTTTAATAATTTTCACTTATTGTATAGATTTGGAATGATTAGTATTGGTCGACTGAATTAACTATTTTTTTAACTATTGGTTTCAATTTCAGCGCATGTATCGTTTTTTCCTGTGTCACAGCGGAGGACACTAAAAAGTCACAGTGGAGGGTCACTAAAAAATGCGGAAGATTGGTAGCATTGAAACATTAACGGATAATGTTGCTTATATTTCTGGAAGATTCGAGTCTTCCCCATTTCTGTCTCTTTCATTTTCTACCCTAATATATTATGCTGACCTAACACTTCCTGCCTCTCGCTCTTGCTGTTGGTCGCTTGGGAATGAGGACGCAGCTTAAACCCTTCCTCTTCCCAGTCTTACCCCTGGGCTGCTGAAAATATCCAAATATATTAAACTCAGACCCTTAAAGTTTTGCTCTCCATGAAATGAAGTCTTTTTTTTATATCTTTTCAAACTCATGGATCATGTCGTTATTGCCACTCGCTCCATTGCATCGGCACATATTTTTTGTTACGATAGCCATGTTTCCGGGGTGTCTTTGTTCCGGAGGTGTAGTATTTTCAGCTTTCTAGCATCTAAGATATTTTGATCTCTGCTATGCTGTCTCTGGTTGTCAGTATTGCGCTGTTTGAGCGGCGCCGTCTACGGGAGCCCATGAGCTGATGGCTTTAACATCATGATTTACTTTCGTGATTGCATCAATCAACTCAGTCTTATGACAATGATAGTAAATTTGCAAATCATCAGCATATAGCATGTATTTACAGTGCTCAATACAGTTTGGGAGGTCAAGGACATAGAGAGAAAATAAAAGAGGGCCAAGAACTGAGCCCTGAGGGTACTCCACGGTAAATATTAGCCCAACTCGATGTATTACCAATAGAGTCCTTGACTGCTTGTTTTCGCCCGTTTAAGTATGAATAGAACCAATTTAGTGTGGGAGCAGGAAAAATTAAGGTTTTTCATCTTGTGGAGAAGTAGGGCATTCACAAGACCGAAAGCATTAGTAAAGTCAAATAGGACAAGGATAGTGATCATTTGTTGGTCAATTGCATGACGGATGTCATCCGTGACTTTTAGCAGCGCTGACTGTGTGGAGAAATTTTTCCGAAAGCCAGATTGGTAAGGGTCATGTAAGTTATTTTGGTTTAGGTATTCGGTGACCTGTTGGGAGACAATTCTTTCAAGGCACTTTGAGAGGGCACACAGATTAGAGATTGGGCGGTAATCCCGAGGAGTGATAGGGTTTTTTGCCTTTTTAATAGGTGTGATAAGAGATGATTTCCAACCCTTCGGAAATTCAGCTGACATTAAGGATAAGTTAAAGATATCAAGGATTTGAGGGAAAGTTGCTGTTAAAGAAACCTTCATAAATTTAGCTGAGATGCCATCAATCCCAACAGATGTGGTTGCAGAGATTGATAATGTTGTTCGTAGAACTTCAGGCGTAACATATTGGAAATAGAAGCTATTTTCTTTATAGGGTACAAGTGGAAGTACACTATGGCTAGTAAATATATTTAAGGCAGATTAGGTTTTCTCTTCATAATTATTTTAAAATAAATAGCCGAAGAAAGACTTTTTTCGTTTTTTATGCATTTTATTCATAGTGTAATCTCAAAATTGCCCATATTACTCGACCGTCATTAATGTATCTTTTCACTCGCAGCGCATTGTGACAGGTCACTCATTTTTCTTTTTAAAACTACACAAATGTTTTGGTATCAAGGATAATGCTCACACTCTCAGCTTGCTGTGTTGCAGCATTTTTAATGAGGCATAAAAATGCATGCATTTATATGTGCATAAAATTGTAATCTTTTCGCAATATTTGAACTGAAACCAATTTCAGGTAAGCTTTAATTCGCAGTAAATTTTTTTTGCTTGAGGGATAGCGTTTATATTGAAGTAATTATGTAAATGGATCCGCCAAACTTTGCAAGATGATAAAAACTTCTGATGGATTAAAAGCTTCTTAAAAACCCTTTCCCACCTGTATTCGTCGTGAACGTAACTCTGTCATAGCATCGTTCTTAGTTGAACTCGAAGTTCTTCGTTTGCTTTCACACTTATTTTATCTTTTGATTGCCCAATCGTCTTTTGTTGCTATGTTTGCTCTTACCCCTGTCTTTTGTTCCCATTGAATCAATTCCTCTCTTACAATACAGTAGATGGTCTTGGTCAAGACGAGAACTGGAATACAATAGACTAAGTCTTTGACAAAGAATCAGCAGGTCTCGTTGGTTGTGTCCCAGTAAGCTGCTGAGGCAATAACAATGGTAGGCGCTGAGCCCCTTGTTCCGGCCATTAAGAGAACTCCGCCTGATACGTTTATCCTTCTGCCAACTGATCAAGGTACCTACCAATGATCCCAATGATGCGGCGAAAACTAGGAACATTGCTCTGCGAGAGTAATGAGACCGCCAAACCAAAGCGGTACCTGTTATGCTAGCCTTGCACTTTTAAGGGTCTCGGTAATCATAGGTTAATAAGCAGGATGTTGAATGAAGATGAAATTGTCAACCATATGTATCGAATTAACAATGTAAACAGGTTCTTGATAAAAAGTTTATTGAACGCTTTTGTTGCCACTTTTATAGGAATATAATACTTATATTTCTAACAACGCGGAGACAATTGCAAAAATATTCTCTTATAAACATAAATTATAGCTCTCTCATATAATTTTTAAGGCGTCTTACAAAATTGCATGCTCGTTTCTAGGCCTCTCGAAAGGCGCCCTTAGACCACCTACCCCCTTTTTCTGTCAATCTTTGTACATTATCTGCTTATGGTCGTCTTATTCTTCCTCTGCTTCAACGTTGGGCTGTGTTCTGTTCCGTGGGATAATTCGCTAAATGTAATTAACGGGTTAAGTAAAAGATTAAGTTTATTTCTCAGCGTGTGGTTTGAGTATCACCAACGGTAATATTTTTTTCGTAATTTCTGATATGTGGAGCTATCCATCCAGAATAGCTCCATCATTTATGGAGCTATTCTGCAAGTCTAAGTATAATTTTGTAGACTGGACTTTGATTTAAATAGCTTTTTTAAATAATTTAAATTTTTAGGGAAATTTCTTTGCTTCGTAGCGGATCGTCAATTAAATACATAAATATCGCCAAATTCTGATTTTTTATTGCCAAACAAAAAAAATACTTTCTTTGTCGAAGAAATGCCTAAAGAACGATTGAGCTACTCTCTTCAAATAGTCCCCTTAGGCGAAAACAATTGGGGCCATGACTCAGTTGAAAGGAAGGGAAGTACCTACGTCTCAATTGCTACTTCTTACAAAAACTGCTATAGTAATGACTCCAGCTTTCCGAATCGTCTCTTTCGGTCCTCTCTCGCTGCTCAAAATATCTTAATAGGTTCAACCATTGGAGGATTAGGTGCCTTCTGACTTTTCTTTTTTTTTGCTCTAAGGCTTCCGAGAGATCATCTTAGGATAAAAAAGAAATAAACGGTCAGAAAACTGAATCACTGCAGCCATCAACTCTTTCTTTCCGTGACGAAAAATTATCTAGGTCATGGAAAAGGTATGTTAGTGCACGCCTGGATTCAACGAGATAACGAGGTGATAATAAAAAATCCATCAGACTTCTGATAATAGGAATCCTTTTACGCCTTCCATTGCGTTTTACGTGAGAAATCACCCTTCAACGTGTATTTTTTATTTAACTTTTTATGGGATCAAAATGAAATCAATGAATAGTAGTTTCCTTCAAAATAACTTTATGAAACGTTTTTATAGCACATTTGTGTATTTTCTATCGCAGGGTGTCTAGTTATCAACTGGTGGCAATACGTATATGATGATTCTCCATTTTTATTTATTCTCCTTTTAAAGGCAGTAATCAATCTTAAGGATGTCCGAATTCTTTCGTATAAATTTAGCTTTCAAACATCATCCATCAGAGAAGAGGTTGTCGACTGCATCCCTTCGTGACAATGTATTGACTTGATTAACTAGTGAAACCGTGCAAGTAATTTCTAATTATCTTTTTACTTTTTTAAATGAGAAATATCACAGATGATTTTTTGAATTTGTTACCATTGTTGTCAGGACTGTATAATTCTAGACTGTCGGCATGACACTTTTTCTTTTCTTCATTCCCATTGTGCCACTTCACACACGCTTTGACCCAATTCCTGACAAGTATCAGTCATCATCCTCCTTTTCTTTAGGTTCCAGCAACCACATCCTTTCGGCAGGTTCCCTTCGCTATACATATATGTCTCATGCGAAGAGAGCTTTAAGCTTTAGTTCGGCTCTCATCGTGAACCCGGCAGCATCAATCCTTAGGTTCTTTTGTCTGTGGAGGGAAGTGGTACTCTTAGTCCAAAATATGGATACTCCCTGATTTTTCCTGATCCGGGAAGAAACGGGATGGTGAGGAAATGAAGTATGAGCTGTTTCCGGCGAGAATACATTCTGGAATAAAACAGAACTTCATTTTCAATCTAACCATCGGATACAATGCAGGAATTAATGCATGCGGTGTTTGGGCGTGCTTAAAAAAGCTTAGAATATGTCCAACTCTCAAAATATGCCTCAACAACATTAAAATCATATTTTAAAAGTAGATCATTGTTCATATTTCTATCTATAAGCTGATTTTTTTATCATTAATATTTGAATCCAGGTTGTAAAGGTTTCCTATTTCGTATGCTTGGCAATTTTTTATTTAATTTAAATATAACTGCTTGTCTGTAACATGACAAGGTCATGTTATGATCAATGAAACAATGCCAAAACAACGGACATAATCATATTACACAAGGCTGTTTTGAATTTTCTTGAAAATGCAATTATTTTTATCTTTTTAAAAATATTTGAAACTACTGCGGACATAAAAATGCTATTCTTGCACATGTATTTTCCAAAAATACGTTGTTTCTCATAAATATAGTCGTTGGATGGCGTTTCCCGATTTGACTTCCGTCTTTTATGTTGATCTCTTTATTCATTTTCCTTTCACACCACATAATTTGATAGTTATAAGTTACCTAATTAATAAGTATTCATCTTAAAGCTTGTATTGGACGCCTTTATTCAAGATAAGGATTTTCGAAACTAAGTACATTGTAATGGTATCCGTTAAATCCACTATTCATTCATTTTTGTCAACCGTGCGAATATTCCGTAAGATTTCATATTTGCTGACGAGAGTGGACAATAAATTCCTGGAAGTGGAACCGAGTAATCCAAGTTTGTCTCCCGAAATTCTTGAGCTATAGACGAAGCTCCGAATTTCCCTTTCCTCATTCTCTACTTTGCCGCTGAAAGGTAATAAGCCCCAGCGAGAAAGTTAATCTATTCCTTCAGAGGACATAAACTAACACAACCTTTCCTGATTGTACGGGGCTACTTTTTTCCACCCAGAAAGGTATTTTCAGATAAACTAAGACGGGAACGAATCTCTTATTATAATACAAGTTTTAAAATTCCTCTCAGAAATCACTTCGAGGAGTTTCACCTAAGTTTATTTACATGCATCCACTTTATGTGCAGGTAATTTACAAGACATTTCATGATACCACGAATAGATAACCACTCGTTTCAACCCACCACTGCTTCCGTTCCGTGACAGGATATTCCGTTAAACAACAAAGGTTACCCTAAATTTGTGATCCTAATTCCCAAATCTATTCCTTATTGCATCTAAAATGCGTTTTTCCGTTGCTATAGCTATTTTTATGATATATGAAGCAGATGGCTTGAGGCACCGAAAATGTAGAGAGTTTTTGCTTAAAAAACTCCCTGTATCAGTTATTTAGACGAGAGTTAGTGAATTTATAAGTTTCCATCAGTGTGCTGCTGTATTCTTTTCTAATTGGATCTACTTCATTCTATCACAGGGCATTTAGGTCATTACGTCTCTATTACCGTTCAATTTTGTTTTTCTGAAGTCACTATGTGGATTTTATTCGTGGCGTTATGTTAACACCAAAATCTTTGTAATTTCAGATTATTGCATAGTATTATTTTGCGCTAGTAGTTTCATTGAAGACGCCTTCTATAAAGGGAGCTTAGTCGAAGCTTAGTCTCTCTATTCCAAACCACGTTCTCAATTGCTGCCCTGTTGCCTATGCCGCCGAAAAGCTTCCGCACCGAATGATTCTATTCATCTTTTTTACCCTGCGTGAAAATAGTAATGTATTACTGAAAAGATCAGCTGAGGTAGCAATTTGAATTGCCAGAGTCCATGTCCACTCATTGGTCAAATGAAATTTTTCTGAAAAGAAATTTATCTGGAAATTGAATATCTTGCTATTTTGACAGCTTTAAAATAGATTTTTACTAGTTTAACCTTCACTTGTATGGTTGTTCAAGGGAAAATCCTCTCCATAATATTGATTTCAATTGTACTATTGCCAAAAAATGGTCTTATTAGCATTGCAAATTTCAAATAAAACCAAAAATTTTTATCTTAGCTTATTTTGCGTTAACTATGTAGCAACAATTTAAACTGTACCACACTACACTCTATGACATTTATTCCTGATTTTTTCTTTGTGATATAGGTGGGAAAATGAAAACAGATATTCTGTTTCTAATAATTCCTAGTCCTCTAACCAAAATTTATTTCTCGCAAGTATTACATAATGAAATAGAAACTTTACTTAATATATAATTATATGTAAATTACAGTAATAAAATAGTCCCTCGTAATGTCATCAGAATTTCGATATTCAGCCGCTATACACGGATTCTCCAATGAACGGTAACTCAAGCTTATCTCTTCAAGGACTATTTTTGGCAAGTTACGTCGTATTTAACCTTTGAGATATAGGTAGTCCTTGTCCACAAATTATGTTTATCAATTTATTCTTTTTATATTAATGGATCCAAACAGAATATTTTAATCTAACTGTGAGAACTTTTTAAGTAGGTACTCATAAATATTGTATTTTTTACAATGGGTTCTACTTTTCATGAAATTAGGAGCCATTATTCTCATTTTACCGTCATACAAATGAAAGAATATTGAGAAATGCCTTTCAGAATGTTCAACTCTCCATATTCTTGTGACAATCCGTGAAAAATTTAACTATATAACTTTGAACTTTGTGATTGTGAAACTCAGCACCTTAGTTTTCTTGCGGTAATATGGTTTAAGCCTATTAAAGCGTATGCGTTGAAGGGAGAAGTGACTTCGGTGATGACAAGCAAGAGACCTATGGTTTTGTGTAAGAGAAAGGAGGCCAAGCAAGAGATGGACATTAAGATTTTCTGAGGCTCTGGAAAAAAAATGCACGTTGAATCTATAATATTGTTATTTTACGAGGAATATAAATTGTATTTTCATGACCTAACGATTTTTGCTCCCCGGAAAACATAAGATTAACATTATACTCAATTGGGCAACATACTCCTACAGTATTAATGAAAGCTATTGCTCCATAGTATTAATTCAGCTTGGTGATCATAGTTTTGGGAAAAAGAGTGAGGGTTTCAAATGATAGCACAATTTATAATATAAGGTTAGATGCGTGATTGTACACCACCTGCTTCGGCTACATAAATAATGGTTAACATCTAACAAATGAAAGGTTAGGCAAATATCGGCGCAATAAAGGAATGGTATTCATATTATGTTTCATAATTTCTCTCTACATTAATAGTATCCTATATCTAAACAAAATCCTTCAAACAATTTTTCAAGCTTAATACTTTGTAATCATTCTATCTTAAGGGAAACTCTTACTACTAGCAATATTTTTGAATAATTAACCACACTTACATTTTCTTTTCCTACAGTGGTTTCCGAATTTAAATAGTTCTTTTTTAACGACTCCTGTGGTTTTTAGGGTTAGAATTGGTCAATAAAATGAATTGTGGAATATTCTTGGGGTTGAACTTCTATTTTTGAATGCCTTCTGTTGTTGAATGTCAGTTGGTTCTCCCCGTTATTATGTGACGTATTTTTTTAAACACATCTTTGACTGGAGTTCCACTATTGTTTTTCATTATAATATGTCATAAATGTAGGATACCCTACATGAAATTTCATTTTATGTACTAGTTTTATTCATGTTTCATTCGAGTCTCCCTCCAAAAATTTAAATTTAAATTTGCGCTCTCCGAGATTCTGTTTTGAGTAACAAATTTCAATAATTTTTTTTCCATTCAAGTCATTCACATTCAACTATGCGATGGGAACGAGTACCCTCACTTGGAGCACATACATTATTTAAGCATCACCTCATACGACTATCTCAAGTATATTTTTCAAGCTTTATCAGCTTATTTTAAAATTAGATCGCAGCTTCTCTTTCTCATTAATAATTTCAGTGACGGAAGAGCTGAAATAGCTTTCGTTAATTTCCAAATGATATATATAGCTGAACAACTTTATTATTAAATCATCAACGCAAACTAATTGAAACGTTTCATGTAAATGGTTCGCGCTAATGTTTTTATTCCTAGTCAACACAGTGTAACAACATCAGATTTATGGTTATTTGATTCATCATTATTATGTTTTATGATGGATTGACATCATGCCTAGCTACCCAACAAGCCAAGAGTAGCTTGAAAAATACTTTTAGTTCATTAAAGTTAAGATTTGCATAGTTTTTCTTTTCCTTTTTTTGATGTCCCACCCCAAAAAGCACACAAGTACTTACTCAAAATGTTTCAAAGATGCTGTTAAATGAATGTAAAAGTACTTTTAAGGTTTCCACGGGACCTTACATACGCATGTTTAGGAATTTTTTCTGCATTTTTGTGATTTATATTTTAATTGATTATATTATTCAACGTTTCGCATTCTCTTCTAGACGGTTTTTAAGTTATTAACGCGATTTTCCTTCATGTAAAAATGGAAAACTCTATTATTATTTTTTTTAATTAGTGGCCTGACTATTTGCATTATCACACTCTGTTTAAAAATCTGGGAAAAAATACTACCAAGGGCAAATGTTTTTTAGCTTCCTTTTCCCTTCTTTGTAGGTGAACCTTCATTATTTCCTCTTAAAAACCTTAAAGTTGTAATTAACTCCGGTGTCCTTTAGGCTCACCAAGCCAAAATTTTCACATTGATTTGCACTATTATGCTGCTCTTGTTCTGACTTCGTTCAAATGAAGGCATGTAATCCTCCTTAACAATTTTCCATGATAGGATGTTTGTCTAGCTTTATTTAATAATTCCGGGTCTCTCCTCCTCTAAATCACAAAATTGTTTTATAAAAGCCTAGTAAAATAGATCCGTTATCTTCGCGATCCCATCTTTTCACCTGTACCTCCCTTTCAACCTAGATTTCCAGTTTTTCTCCCTCATTTATGGTCATGTTTCATCCATCCTCCGACCCATCTGTAGTCTTTTCACGTGTCTTGGTATCTCTTACCCTCTCCCAGTATTCCTCCCGAGGCAGGGAGTTCGGTTATCTTCTCGATTAATGGAGGTAAGAGGTTTCCCCCGTAAAAGGTCAAAGTTCAACTTCTCGGCGAAACTGTCATCGCCCTCCAGTATCCTTCATCCTTTCCGGTCTCCTGCCTGTCTTTTAAAAGGTCCCCGGGGACACCTCCGGCAGTTACTTGTTGATCAAACACAGAGATTCAAGGGATGATGCTGCATAGAGCGGCACCTAACTTGAACTCGAACGCTTCAGTAATATGAAGTGTAACGCAGGGTGACATCTCAGGCTATAACGTCCGGATATCATTCTCTCTCCATCCCGTCGCTTCAAACAAGATTTCCTCCGGTTAATAGATGTGCCCGAGGCCCTAGCTCAAGGAGTTTTACCGTATGTGTACGGTAGTTGATTTATGCATCCCTAGGATGGTCAATCCTTTGCCCAATGTGTTGCTTGAAGATTCAACAGACTGGAACTCATTAGACATCTCTTCTTTCCTTTTCATTCTCTTAATTCTTCCGCCTTTGTTTCCACGATGAACCCCCGCACTTCTCAGTTTCAAAGGTTTTCCACTGAAATCGATGAAATTACAATGTGAAAATTCTTTTTCATTGATACTATATAGCAGTATATGTAATTAAGTAATATACGGGTCCAAGTCTCGGAAAAGTCTATTGATTTTTTCGTGGTCTTGTCATTAAAAAAACAAAGTATTTTATGCTCGAATCAGAGCTTTATATCGACAAAAGGAGTGGAGATCTCGGTTTAAGGAAGAAGGAAAATCCTGTGTCGACATTAGGCTGTTCTTAACAAAAGACACCAGCAAGGATAAGACACTACAGTATAACATCCTATCCTGGCTAAGTGCTGTGCTTTGAATATTCTATCGAAAACACCTAATTGGAGATGAAATTACAAGTTATAATTATAGACTCCGGCAGCCGAGTTTAGAAACCTATGCTTAGGGAGGCTATGTCTATGCGACAACTCGACCCACTAAGTTATCCGGTTTTCCACCGGGTGATATTGTTGATATGTCCTGACGTTTCGATGGCGTAGTCTGCCATTGTCTTCAGGATAATAAAAAATTACATTATTCACCCTGATGACGATGGCAGAGTACATCTATGTCTATGCGACAACTCCCCCCCCCCCTATATAAAGTTATGCGGTTTTCCAACGGGTGATGTTGTCGATCTGTCCTGACGTTTCGATGGCGTAGCCTGTCTGCAGGATAATGTAAAATTACATTATTCACCCTGATGACGATGGCAGAGTACGTCATCGAAACGTCGGTGCAGATCAACACTATCACCCGGGGGGTATCCCGAGAACTCTACATTCTAAGACGGCCCCGGTGGCGGCGGGGTAAAGTCCTCACCTGCTAATCCGAGGGTCGCGTGTTCGTGTCCCGCCTGGGTCGGTTTTTCGCATACCTAGGGCATGGGTGTTCCAGTAAAGTTCTAGTGGTCCGGCCCCTGAGAAACCTGTTGACAAGTCAATGGCTTATCAGGATCGCAGGGGTATATGGACCACCAGAATCGTCCGAGAGAGCAAAAAAAAGTATTTGCCGGATAAAAATTCAGATCTTAAACTTATTTATTTCGTTCTAGAGCAATATCGTGCAGTGTCCTGCCTTACATTAAACCGGTTTACTACGTAGTCTCAGATTAGGCGAGAGGGTCTTATTATAAAAGGCTCTCTCATTAATTATTCCGATGCAAAGTAATTTTAGTCAGTTCCATTAAAAACTGGTGCCCGTTTCTTACCCTCTACAAAGTTTTTTTCACCTCCTAGCCTCATTTTTTATGACTGCTGGTCAGGATAATTTGAAAATTCAGCACTACGGTAATCGGAATAATAAAACTAGGCCTTACAAAATAACACGGTTCAAAGCCTATCTATGGAGTCAGGTGTCGGCAGACCCTCTGCAGTCGTGGATTAATGCGTATAAGTCATTCGTAAACTATATTTATGGTCAATAGTGTGACTGGTAAATTCGAAGTTAAATTGATTGCAAAACGATAAAATTCTCACCGAATTATGATTGTCCTATTGCTGAATGTCAGCCAAAGTTCTAAAAACAAATACTATTATATGAAATTGTATGAATATGTCCATCTTAAATTATCAGGTTAACGCTCTAACTATTAATTTCATGCACTAAAGAAAATTGACAAATGGCGATATGTGTGGTCAGGCAATCAAGGTACGTTTATAAAATGGTAATTTAAGTTACCAGTGTATGTATCTTATGATTTTAACTTCTTCAACATTTAAATTGATGGGCTTGACTTCATTATGGCTTTCATGTATTTATAATTAACCTCATTTTTGTTTTCTTTTAACTGCGAGCATAATGTTCATTGTCACATCTGGCTTTGTCTAGAAAATTAGCACTCGGTAAGAGAAATTTCAAAAATTAGTGAGGAAACACTCATTTATAAAAGAGCTGTCGACTGTTGTAATGAATTTCTTAAGGCCAATTAGCATGATTCCAAGGTCATAAGTTGACCGTGGCCCTCTTCTCACACCCTTTTCTTCCATCCAATGGGTACCAGTCTGAGGATTCGACATTATTCAGCCCAGTAACACGGATTGCGGGTGCTGCAACTTTTAAAATATAAGTCCTTTATCAACATTAAAACAAATCGCAGTCGTTTTTTTGTGACTAAAAGAAATTATCACACGAGATTCCCTCATTTTATTTTCAGGAGTGATATTTTTGGCAACAGAACGACGAGGAAATCATCGCCTCTGGTTACGAGGTTAATTAAATTTTAAAAAGGACTTTTTTATTTTAAAATATAATTTGAGTGGAAATTGTATTAATGAATTCCGGAATGAAAATATTTGCTTCCTCGAATGATGGTGTGAAGATGGTTCCGAGGCCAAAGAGGGTTCCAGAGGTAGGAGCAGAAATATGGGGGCAGAATAGTGTGTCTAGGTCATAAATGAATTGACGCAGAAATGACTCAGGCGCTGCAAAAGAGGAAATAACTCTCTCTTTCGCAGATTTTCTAGCAATAAGTTTCTTTCTAAACTTCTAGTTTGACAAGGGAAGGTTTACGTTGGATTTAGAGGAAGAGTGGAGAGAAACCCGGCGTCGACACTTAGCCCACTATTAATGAAATGCGCCAATGGGACCACAGTTTAACTTCCCATCCGACGGGCAGAGTACTAAACTTCAAGTGCTGTCCTCAAAGCGCTCAAGTAGGGATCGTTTTTTCCACTTGATAATATCCGCCACCGATTCGAACCCAGGCCCTCGAAATGGGAAGTCAGTACTTTATCCTCCGCACCCTCCCTCTGTCTTCGTTCATTATTGTGGTGAAAAATCGAGACCATCTTTCATACACTCGTGTTTCATTTGTTTAATATCTCTTTATTATGAACAAATAAAGCAGGAGCGTTAAGCATTCACTGACAGCACATGATGGTCGTCACATTTCCAGATATTGATGTTTCGGAGTTTTTCGGTTTCTGAGATAACAAATATAGGCATTGGAATTGGAACGATCATGCATTTATCAAAATATTAATCCACATTACGGAATCTTGGAATAATTGCTGTTTTTAATTCTCCCCGTGCATAGACAGTTTTTACTTTATTCAAGGAAACACGCTGAGGCAGTTTTTCTGATATGCTTTAGCGACATAAAAGTGTCTATAACCGCAACTTTGAGCCATTTTCCTGTGGATCAAAGTTACTGTCGGCTTTGGTGTACTGGGTATTAAGTAAGGAAGGAGAAACTCTGGATATGCAAGAGGATGTACCAAGCATGCGGTTGCAGGAAATCCTCGCGTGCTTGAAGAGAGAATGAAACAGTAAAGCGACCGCTTCTTAGTGGGTTGATAGTCTTGCATTGAGGATAGCGGCAATTTCTCATTTGAGATCCTTAGCAAGGATTTGATTAGCTTTGCTCCGTAAGTTGGTTGCTGTCGGATCTGTTTACTTGGAGTCGGAATATGGCTTGAGTCCTCCGTAAACTTAATATCCATCATCTTCGGGCCAGTTCGTCCCGTTTGAATTATCTCTGGAGTCATATTTTCCCCGTTCTTCAGCGCCAAGTTGTATCCGTCCCTCTTCCAAAAACAATATTTGACGAAAATCACGATCCATCCTCCCTCAAATTTCCAGGGGTACCATCGCTGTTCAAAGAAGCGTTCATCAGAACTCATCTCGTGCGCCTATTCATTATGAAAATTCGATTACTAATAAGCGGGTCCTTTCAACCGTTAAATTATTTCAGTTGAGATAGTTTTTCAGAGATATCGGGTGATGTTGGAAACCACCTGTCTTTAATCAAACTTTCGTGGACGTCAACATTATTAACTATCCCTAACGTTTGCAAATAACTTTCTTCCCGAACTTTCAACACTTTTTTTACCCAAGACTAAGCCTTATTCCGCTATCATGGTCTTAAGGTTTAAAGGTAGAAATAAAGTTCCATAAACTTTTGGCCAAATCGTTCGTTAGGTAATGGAAATCTCGGATAGTTTTCATGAGGTTAAGTAAATTTAAAAAAAAAACCTTCATGTGTAGTGAAGACTTTCAAATTCACTATCATGTAACATCTTAGTATTTTTAATGCCCATAAATAGATTAATAATATACGGTAATTTTGCTTTGAAAAATTTCAAGCTAATATTTTTATACTCGTTGAGGAAAATGTGATCTAAATCAGCCAAACGGAAATAGCAAATATTGCGACCTTAAGGTGGCTGGAGCGGTAATCGTGGGTCATTGAGCGCACATTTTAATATTTTTTTAAGTAAGTCGAAAAATATTCTTTGACCATATTTCATTTATCATTCAAGTGTATCTGTTTATACGTTGGAACTCACCATGGATGCAGTTGGAAATTATATAAGAATTATAGTTAGTATTATAGTTTAGATGTTTTTCCTCAATTAAAGCTTGTGTGACGCTGTTTTCGGCGCGGTATTCGAAATTTAGACGAAATAATATTGAAATTTCTCGCGTATTGAACTCGGCGTGACACCTAGATATTTGAAATAAACTATTTAAAAAATTAAAAATGTACTTTTTCTTGTTTAGAAGAGAATATGTACGAATATATTTCATCAATTATATTATTATTATAATCGAATTATCACGAAATTTATGCCATGATGCATAAGTCTATGTGTTAAAATAGCATTTAATTGCCTGGAAACCAAATCTTTATGATGCTATTTTATTCACTTTTTTATAAATATTACTAATTAAAATACGTAGGCAAAGTTTCATTCAAATCTGTACATAAATATAAATCTCTCCAACCAACTTAACGATTTAAAACTCTACCGGTGGAATTCATCAGTGATTTAGAGAGTTTGGCTAGGCAGAATATGTTTTGAATTATGATACACCCAAGTTAATTTGGTAATTAATTTATCGGAACAGTAGATTTAATGTAGAAGCTTTCCTTATCTTATCATGCCGCAAGCTTTTACAATGCATAACAAGGGTAGTTTTCAAATTTCACGAACAAGGAATATACCAGAGATAACATGTAATAATATTAAAATCGGATTATTATTAGAGTTAACGACCAAAATTCAGTTGGCATGACCATAACGTTAGGGAGATGAATTGCGGAGATTAATCAATTTAGCATTAAAAACATTGAAAATTTATTTTTTATGTATACTTAGAGAATATGTTAGCCAAAAGCTAGGGCTGAACAAAAACTGTTTACTTGATCCGGAAAAGCTCGCTGAGCTCCTGTATGTAAATCACCATCTTGAACCCAACAGGTAACCTTTTTAACTTCGCTTAAATTAATCTGAAGGATTCCATGACGTTTATTGAAATATCTATTTCCTTACCTACCACGTTGTCCCTTTCTGCACGGGGAACATACCATCCCATTCACTTTCTTCCACGATTTAGGAGCCGGAGTCAACGGTTTTTTGAGATTTTAAATGTGACCATTTAGAGTAAATCAAAGGATTAGGTGATTACATTCGTGCTTAATAAGAAGAAATATCAATTTAGTACCAATGTCGTTGAACGTATTCGACGATTCTTGGGGTCAATTTGACGACTAAATTGTTCCACATCATGTACATTTTTCGTGTAAAATGGAATATATTCTTGTAGCTCTCCTGCTCCCGAGCTGGGCGGGACTCGGTGTCAATTCTGTTATCCACTCTCACTCCTCCGTCAAAGAAACATCCGCTTTTGGAAAAAAAATCCCTTGCTTCTTGTGCCTGCGAATAGCAATTTTCTGTTGTGGCTGAAGGTGCTCGATATGAGGGAACTCTTTATCAGGGATGCCTTCCAATTTCCTCTGTGGTCCCTTTATCTCATACCCTAGGGTAATTTGGGTCGGGTCTCGGGTTTCTGGTTGGATGATTCTCTCTTTTGCTGACGGCATCCGAATTTCCGTGGACCACATACGAGGTAGGTTCTTGGAACCTCTATAGATCAAGGGTCGATGTGTTTTGGTATCCCTCTCTATTTCGTTGCCCTTTCTTCACGGACGATTCACTCATGCGAAAACACAAATCAATAGGTGAAATAAACATCAATATTACGCAAATAATTGTTTTTATTAATAACTTAGTTTGCTTGTTTTATCGTTATTATTTTGTGATTATTGGCGATTATTTTATACTTCCCCGTTCCTTCCATCCAATCTGCTTTTAGACCTCATACACGCGTAAATACCAGAGTTCGGTAAAGGTGAGCATTTTTACAATAATGATGCCACTGTTCAGTATCTATTCATGTTGGCCGCCAATATAAACGTTTTTCCTTTCCTAAAATAGCGTTTCTGGTGGAGCTGTCATCGGCCCTCCCTGTCTTCCACTCGCTAAGGACAAATTCAACGCCGACTCGGCAGTTATCTGCTTCTTTATTTTTTCCTCGTTTGCACATCCTAAGCAGTCGTCTCACTTCACCTCGTTCTCCGCTGCCCTCTCGTAGATGTTCACGAAGGCCGCCGAGGTCTGCATCTGAACCAATTGCCAATTTATATCAGCCCCCTGCGCGAAGTTCTCTGGACGTTTGGTCACCGCTCCAGATATTATTTTTATATTATTTTTCAAGTTCTTTTGTTTAATTAAAATTTATTAAGTTGAAAATTGTGGTCATTTACGTCATAGCCTCCGTTAATTTATGTGGACCATTTCAATCGTATCTTAAATTTGGTGTTTAGGCTCTTCAACAACATTAGTTGTATTTCGTTACATTGCACCATTGGTTTTTGAGAGTTACTTAAGAGTTGAATTTTAGGTGAGGACTTCATAGCTCTAATTTATCTCAAAATAAATACGAATAATTATTATTTTCATTTCTTTTTTCTTTTTCATCCTATAGATTTGTTTTAACCTACAGCGGGATAATCCAAGGTGCAGGTTAATTTTCCAAACTTTTTCTTATAAAGCTTCACTTGTGTATAACGGTAGCTTTATATATTTGATAAATTATGTGAAGGGGTATTTCGAGATCTGTTACATTTTTGATAAGCTTTTTGGATTAATATCTGTGATTGAGATTATCAAAGGTATTACTCTGTTTGATTTGTTGACACAAATTTGCTGCTCATAAGCGTGTTATTTACATCGTTAGAGGTTGGTATTTTCATGTTTTCGGTAATTTCTTCTGCAGCTTGAAATCAAAACTTCTATGAGATATAATTATGAATATTTTTCATTATTAATGTCCTATCTGTTTGCTACTGTGAGTTTATCTTCAATAATGTTAATTTTCATGTATATTTCTCACTTTTTTCTACTACCTCCTCTGGTTGGTATTTGTGGTATAGTATCTACCTTACTGTGTTTTTTCAGAATTTCAATTTGTTTAATTTGTGCTAAATTATCATAATTTTAGTGTAATCTGTGCTAATATTTTACTTCCGTACTTTTATATGCTATATTGTTTCTGAGAATAGATTACACTTTCTGCAATTATCTGTTGACCTGTTGGGTTATTATTTATTAATTATTATAATTCTCCAATTTTCCCTTCTACTCAGAAAACCTATTGTTATTTTGGATCACCCAAGTTATTTATAATGTGATTACCCCCAGGGTTCTCTCCAGGAGGAAAATTTTTTTCCCGGGCAATTCCGGTGGTCCATGTGTCTCTGCGATCCCGATAAGCCATTTTTGACTTGTTGTCAGATATTTCAGGGCTGAACCACGAGCACTTGACAGAATAGAATAGAGACAGACAGATAATCGTACTTCTAGGAATACGCGCATATCAAATGCTCCTGAAAATATAAATTTTAGGCAATCAATTTTTTGGCCAAGGGTATTTCTTTTTTCAACCCATTGCTTTATAAAAGCAAAGGCAGGTTTTTTTTTCAATATCTAAACCGGAGACCAGCCAATGCGATAAGCATTCTTCCAAGCAATTTAATTTCTGAAATTGAAATGCCGTAAGGAATTTTGGGGGCGTTTTGGACGTATTCACTTCGGAGTTGCAAAAATCTTTGGAAGAATGGAAATGTTTGAACGTGGTCTGAATCAAAAACTTCCGGTAACATCTCTTAAAGTGAAACATCGACCAGAATTCAAAGCTAATGCTGTCTCAATGTTGTGTGATTCAAATTGGTCACGAAAATTGCCCAACAATCCTCTAAATGTTTCTATTTCGAGGAACTCTGCTTTCATCTGCAGAGCACCGTCCGTTTGCCTATCCTTCATCATTGGATATGTTTTAGGGACGGAAATGCTCAAAATTCATTCATGCACTCCTCAGGAATTTAATGGTATAATTATACTGTGCAGGTTGTTGGCCAAACGCTCATCCAGTTTTACCTCTCACTCCTAGTGAACAAATCCCCTCTTACTATGGCTGGAAAAGGCTTTAAGTCATACCAATAGCCAATACTTCTGAATTGTCTAAAGCGATCATATTCCAGTCAGCCTTTCGTACACTGCAGAACCTATGGGCCAAAGATAAAAATATCGTGGAAATCAAATTTTAACCCAGAAAATGTTTTATTTTCGCGGGCTCGAATCATAACTTCCATATTTTGACTGTGTAGGGAGAATGTCGTAGGTAATGCTACCGTATCAGTTCTTCTTCTTCCTTATATATGATTGGCAGTTGGCTAGTTTTTTTTCGTCACTCATTGTATCATACTTTTCTTCCTATGGTGCTGCATTCACCTAAATGTAACATATCTCGTGCCATATACGTCATTATGGGTCTTACAGCTGCTTAATGTATTCGAGATTTTGTGTCTACCCCTATAATTATTTCCGTTCTTCCATATATGGAGTTACATTCAAGCATCCAGCTATCCTTCAGACTTTAGTTGTTTGTTGCCTTCTTCCTATCCGTATGAGTTGGAGTATCCGTATCTTATACGAATGAATCTACGGTATAAATTATTAATCGAAGCCATAATTCATCTGTATGCTTCTTTTTTCCGCCTCCTGGTAAATATGCGTTTGTAAGACTCGCTAAACTGGCAATTCAGAGAGGGGAGAACCAGAGCAATGGAAATAACCCTCACAAAGTTCTTCCAAACTGTCCATGGCTGTATGTTGGTCATTTCATGTGATCCTCAGTAAACTCAGAGTACGATTGTTTTTATCTTTAACCACGCTATTTTCTCGGGCCAGCCAGATTTTTCATGATTGATTGCCCTCGGTGAACACGTAAACCGTTTTATGAACGCATTCTAAAATTCATCGATCGGAAGTCCCCCCTAGAATCCTACAGAGGCGATTTCACCAAGTAGATATTAAAGCTTCGCAATTTCGATGTGCATCGTTCTGTGAAACATTCCAGTGGTGACGCAGAAGCGATGATTTAATGAACGCTTGCATCTCGTACTCTTATGTGCCAATGTTGACGCCAGGAGAGAAGAAAAATATATAATTAAAGTTTGAATCATTCCCTCGGGTATTAACGAAACGAATTCACCTCTGACACATGTAAGCGTTACCACGGTGCATTGTTCTTTGTCATTCAATGAAAATGTCTCCTTTGTTATTTTCGAATGCAAATCACCGAACGAGGAAAAAACATGAGATGGAAGCCTATTATGCCGTTTATTTACTCATCTCCTACTCCTTCAAAGCTTCCGATGAACGTCTTTTCCATCTTTCCCCTCATTTCTCTTTCCTAATAACCTACTATCACTCCCTACGCATTCAGGTGCCAGTTATACCCCGTTTACATAGCTAGCTTTCTACGTTAGTTACTCGAATGTCTGTAAGAATTTCGTGGTGTGAATGCAAGTTAGTGGCAACCTTAGTAAATTTGTTTACCACGCTAGACTTACTAGAGTTGACGCCGGTTACCGGAATTTGATTTGCGTGTTAACGGAAGTTAGTTAAAATCATAGTTGAAATACGAGTTAAGGAAATGAAGGGTCGAACAGAAAGACGGCAGCACTGTACACTGAAAGAGAAATATAAGTTCTCCTGGACTAATACAACCAGCGAGTTCATTCAAAGGAGGATTAAATGAACATTATAGTTAGATATGAAATGTGAATCTCCATAGTGATGCAGGCGCGTAGGTTGCTTCAGCCGTCTTTTTAATGATTCCTTACTCTTCACTAGATGTCACCACCATTTCTACTATGGTAAACTATAAATCGTGTAAACGCAAGTAATTAGTAGGCGCCACGTTTACTATCATTCAACCTTGGCAATGTAAACGGGGCATTACTCCCTTGTCCTCCCATAAAGCTCTGTTACACGATATTCACTTTCGGGCTGAACTTCGAACTGAATTCAGTATGTTTAAATGATACCGTGTAAAGGGTGTTATCTTCTCCGATGAGAGAATCGAACGCGATAATCATAACTTAAAACAGAAATAAGATAAATACTTATTTTCCAAAACTATGGGATCCAATCACAGACAATCAGGCTTGTCCAATGTGTTTCGAGAGAGCTCTGGTAATAGATCTGGATTCAACCAATATCATCATCCGAGGAATTGTGTAAACTTCAATCGAGAACATGTACTCTTGGGACTTGCATAAGTGATTTACTGGAGCTTGTTTAGAATATTTTGTAAACAATATAGTGCGCATGTGAAAACGAAATGACGAAGTTTATTTAGGTTGCGTAGTTCAGCAAATGCTCACATATCGCCCCTGGGCAATGAATTTAACATCTTGTAAACACAGGCTTCGAGACATCGAATTCGATGTAAGTTCTGAATTTGTTTCTGAGTTTTCAGCTGATTTTAGTAGTGGTTTTAATGCTGACCTTAGTGTCGCGTAAAAACCGCCTCTATAGCTCCAGTAATACTTTCATTTCCACTCCACCCACTCACTCCTATCTCCACCCCATTAGCCGACAGTTATCATTAATTCCGCGTGGGGCCCTCTCTCCCTTCGAGATGTTCTCCTCTGACGTCACAATATTCGTACCTCTCCCCACTTTTCTCTCTATGTGAAACACAAATTCGAATGAGAAGATCCTCAATTCCCGAAGTTCAGTGCCGCAAAATTAATTTTCTTATTGAATTGAATCGGTGTTTACTTCATCGGTTAATTTTTATCGGAAAATAAGTTCGTCATCTCGAACCGCTGGATATCATATAATTGTACAGTGTTGGAGTACCACATTCATTGAGCATGGAGGTAATGTAGCTAGCCAGTCAGGCGACAGAATAGGAGCATTAGTGTAGCGGTGAGATTACAGAAAATACGCCATTATCGAGCGGATGGTCCATGTCACTGCTAAATTTCATTCGGAAACGATACAACGTTTCAAGACGGACAAAATTATTATGTAAATTTGTTCCAGACCCACTGCCCCCCCAGATAAGACAATGTAATATGATCCCAACTCCCCCACCCCCAAAAGCGTCTTACGTAATACTTGAATGGCCCTTTAGCTTTCTGTCTATCATTAATTTTAACTTTCTGGGATGTTATGTTCAAACTTATATTCAACTTCCATAGAAAAAAACTTCTTTACTTACAATCGTATCTTGATATCGGTCATCAATATATGTACCTACTCATTATTTTACTTTTTCATAAAGATACTTGATACTCCATATTTTCGTGTTCTTTTTCCACAGGGACTTAATTTACTTCAAAATATTTTAAGTTGGCATTGATCATTGTGAGTGAACTGGATTATTTAACGAAAACATTTTATTTTTTACGGGGGGTTTGTAACAAAGAGGTGACCATTGATAATTTTTTACCGTTGCAAAACAATATATTTGGAAGACGAAGCCATTGTTTCAAATAAAATTCAAATATCGAGTAGAATTTATACAGATACCATTGGACGAAATAACTTTTAAGGGCAAGAAATCATTTGAATATATCACTGATATTTTTTTTATTTAATTGATTAAAGTAATTTTTCAGTTGTAAATTTTACGTTAAAATTATTCTTTATTTTTTAATTATAGCCAAAAAATATGCCACACAGTTTTTTTGCATAACTACTCATATCAGACGAGATCTTTGGTATTGGGCCACAATGCACGCGTTGGCACATCTTAGTCGCGAGATATTCCGCGCGGAAATGATCGCTCACACCATAAACCAATAAGTTTCGCTGGCCTCACGTACACACCGAGCCAACTCAAGTTCGTGTTCGCAGTGTATTTGTGCACGCGATTGAAAGTCTGCTCTCATTTCAATCATGTCATTAGTCACGATATTATTGTGCCGGAATTGATCACCCTGCAAGCATCATCACATCGCCGTTATCGTCCTGGGGCCCAGGCTGACTTAAAAGATATACATATTCACGTCGGAATAACATGAGTCTGTTTAAGGGTATCCTTTTTTGTCACATACTTTAACGATCATTGATGATGAATATCGATGAAACATTCGTCTATGTAAACGTAACTATAACCTTTACTTAAACATGTTAAGGCTTCAACTAAATATTATGAATTTCAGGTAGTTCTATTCTTATGGAATTATTTTGCCTACTCTTTTTCTTGAAGTAAGCAATTCACTTGTTTTCACCTGGATATAAGTATTCTTGAAATTTTGTCAAGTGCTGTGAATCACTAGTTTTATTGATGGAGTGCGTTCTTTGGTAAGCAACTGTGTCCATCTTCAGTGGCTTATGTTTTGGATAACGATGATGGCAACGTGAAAGATGGAACCGTGATCCCTTCCCTTATCTTGGGAGCTGGGTTGCAATTCTTTAGAAATCTTTCAATATTTTGTGGTCTTCCCTTCGATCGCCAGTAATGGGGGATGTTATCTCTACCAATGCGGGAGTTTTGTCTTCCTTCATTTTACCGACGTACGCATACTAGTATCTTCTCCGCTCTCTTGTTCAACTGTAGACTAGCCAAATGTTTCTTTTTCCATCCAAAATTGTGTTGCCCGTGGTCATTCTTATCATCCGCATTTCTGTTGTTCTCAACTGTCTTTTAGGGTGGGTTATTTCAGCTATCGGCTCTGCACGTTGCAATTTTGTTCTGCAGTTATGATTTTTGGTCTGGTTTTGACAGAGTCGAGCTTGGAGGAAAGTCATTCGGACCATTTAATAGCACCACTAAGGGAACTTAAATGCTCCTCAAGAGTCCACCAATTTACTTTCCTAGCGCACCAGCGGCCGTTGGGAGTTTCTGAGTCCAGTCACATCTCCTCGAGTCAATTCTCATTGGAATGGCACGAGGGGACCGCGTTATTTCACTGCGTGCTTGGAATGGACTTCCCTTCGCAGGAGAATCCGAGAACAAGAACCCGAGTGTGATTCGCAGCTGTGCACAATATCGGGGAAGTCTATCACCCATTCGGGGCGCACCCAATTTCATCTCTGATCTGGCATTAGTATTCAATCCGTCGATCGGCTACTGTTCTCCCAATTCGTCATATTGCTTCTTTTAATTTCTTTTAGCCATTGTGACTCACTTTTCATGTGTCCTTCGTTAGTCCCTCTTTATTGGTGTGAATTCATCTTCCGATTCCACCTCTTTGCTCAGCTTTCATCGGTTCATCCTCGTAATCAATATCAATTGTCCAATTTTGTGCCATATTTTCCGTGTCGTATCTCGCTCACTAATGAGTTCTTTTCATGAAATGAATTTGAGTGCTTGAGTAATTAAATTAACGAAATATAACTTTATTTTCTGCTATAGTTTGCTGAAATATCTGCAATGCAGGGTAAGAATATGATTGATTCATTCCTGATGTAGGTGGCGTAATGATTAGCTTCCTCTCGTTATTTCCGGGTGCATTGTATCCTTTGCGAAGGATTTATTTTCTTTAAACTTTTTCGTTATTCAAGGAACGGCATTTGTAAACATTTTTTATCACATCGTTTTATTAGAACTGTTGTTACTTTAGTAGCTGCGTTTTAAACACGTTTTTTTTTGTATGGCCACTTGGTGATTAGTGTCGTTACACTTTTTATCTAGTTGACGTAATCTACTTAGCCCTTTTTAGAAATTCTCAACTTCATTCACTAACTCAATGACCGGGGAATAATTATGGACAAATTGATTGATAATGATAATGAATAAATGTAATATTGACAGGTATATAACCGATTGGAAATGGCACGCTATTTTAGTAAACGCTAGTTAATTGGAAATGTAGTCATTGGAGACTTACATTTTTTTAAGAGTGACATGTAACGCCATTTGAACCTTAAAGCTTTAGTGAAACCGGAAAATGAATGAAAAATTAAGTTTATGGCAACTATCTCAGCTTGAAGACAACGTCAATAATTGGCAAATGCACATGGATGAAAGAATTAGACATATATTTTCAGAGCCTACGGTTTCCACTTGATGAAATTTCGTATCTAATTTAACTCAGCTAATGGCAATACTGCACTGTTAACATAATTTTTAATGTGTGTGAGAGACATAATGTGCCATAGTTGACTAGGTGAAGGGAAAAATAAGCCCTCTCTTAAAACATAATACACATTACGATCGATCTACGAAATCAATGAAAGCATAGATAGTGAAGACAAATATTTTTTTGTTCGTATTATTTGGCATGATAGATTTGGTCAATTAAGTAACACTTTGGATGGGAACAAGACTCAACTAGTTAAGTTTTCTCTGGCTGAGGGTAATCACCAAATTTAAAAACCTTCACGCCGCTGGTCATTCTTAAAAACACGCTGTTATTTTTAGCGTACGCTTAAATGGCAGGTATTAAAGTACTATGTCGGACGACCTCAATGGACAGCACTTGGTTTGTAATGAAGTTTTGGCTTTGCTTCAGATGCTTCTGGTCACATCTACGAAGTCCCATCTTGGAAAATGTTTTATTGAGGCGTAATTAGCCTCGGGGAAGACGCGGTAGCAGAAGTTCAATCCCCGTTTCCACGGCAACCATCAGGACCGAAGTACCGCCCGTGAGCCAAAATCGTTGCGGGAATGTGCGTCCATACTGCTTTAAAACGTAGCTACTTACGACAACCAACCCTGCGGTGGTTTATGTGGCGTTGCGGGGGGTAATCGGAATAATAAAACGCGATAATCTTAAATTGAACACAAAAAGGAGAAGGGCATAACATCAATGTGTTCAATAAGCAGAGAAGTGTGTCATTTTATTTGCTTATGAAGCCATTCCAAATTTGCAAAGGTCATAAGGATCCGGGAAATATCATTTATGTTGAAATTAACTCCTTAATCTACACTTTTTCGTTGCAATTTCTGGAGAGGGAAGCTCAGAGTTTACACCGTTAAGGTCAAGTTAGGGGGAATGCATGTAGGTTGGTTACGTCGGTACCTACGTCAGTAGTTCGAAACGGGGCATGAGGGAAAGGATTAAAATTTATTTAGTCGAACACAGGATGGTTACCTGGAGACCCGGCGCGCTATATTTCTTTTATTGATAAAAATGACAAGATAAGAGTCGAACTGATAGGTAAAAAAATCCTTTCCACGCATCATCAGTGATAATAACTAAAACAGCTACACATTTACATAAGACACATCGTTAACATAAAATTAACCTCGTCCCCCCCTCCTTTTCCCTATTCCTTCCCCTTTCCATGTCCTGTAACCCTCGCCACACGCCCCTGCGACAACTCGCAGGTTAGATGTAGATATAGATGAGACCAGTTTCACGTCCACTGCTATTTCCCGGCACGGGAGTGTCACGAGATCGGTTTGCGCGTAGGGAGACAACGTAGGGGATGTCTACGAACAAGTGCCATGTCTAATTCGCTTCCGCCCCGGAGGCGGCAGCCTTTATCTCGAATTCGGTCCTTGCGTCCCCTTGTCCTCCCTCTCGAGAGCACTTACACATGCACCGAACCGGCGGCGCCTCTTTGAATACGTGATGCCCTTAGAAGGGGAAAGAACCGGTGGTGGGTAGGAAGCGGTAAAAGGTTTAAGAGGAAAGTTTGCCCCAAAAACCTCAGAGTGCCGAAGTGGGACAGGGGACCCATAGACAGTGAGGGAAAGATTGCTGAGTGAAATAGGAGGAGGGCAGAAGGGAAGGCTCGGAGTAGGAAGTGAAGCGGGCTAATGGGAACTAAGAATTCGGCTTTCAAGAAAGCGAGGGCCCTTGCGATAGATTCATAATAAAAACGGTTATGTGGCATAAAAATTCTGACGCTAGCCGGAAAACATTTTCAGGAATTTGATCAAGCGTGTTATGTAATTACCGGCGTCATACTCTCGTTTGACTCTATTGACAAATATTCCTGCTATATAATAAATAGTAATAATTTTCAATATATAACTAGTAGTCCTCAGAATTTTCATGTTCTAGGTGAATTTAAGGACTCACTATTAAATTGTGTCGAGTGCATTCACGCCTGCGTGGCGCAACCAGAATCGCTTAAATCAAGCATGCAGGAACCGTCATCTTGGAGTCACTCCGTCTACTCCGCATGCATGACCCAAATGCGGCGTAGCCACCTGTCCGAAGGGAGTCGGACGTGGCTACGAAAACTGCCGAACCGCTCCCGAGTCTGCGACCATTATGACGTCAACAAAACATTCACCAAGGATTCAAAACGACATGTTACAAAATAAATGTATAATAATAAATATAAAAAGCGTAAAATTAAAACTCTCTGTAATGGAATATTTTAAGCCATTTAATAATTCCACGCGCATTATTATATGTATTAGAAAACACCGTGTTCCAATTATTCTTCCCTAGCGGATGATTCTACATGCGCACTCACCTAACCATGTTAGCATCCATCAAGTCGTAAATGATATCACGGGCCAAGGAATTATGGTAGGTGATCACAACTGCTATCCTAGTCAGCATATAAAGTGCCCAATAAACGTGCTCAGACTGCATGACTAGAAAAATAAATGCCTCCATAAACCAACGTCTGTAATTTTGCTCATGTGTTGAGGAAACACTATAGAAACATTTTATTTGAAATTGAAAAGAATGCAATAGGAAAATGTTCATGAACAAAATGTGACAGATGAAAGTAAATCGATGCAAATATTTTGGAAAAATAGATTTTGGAGACATCGATACGATTACACGCAATATCAACTTAGTAGATCAATGCGATTCGTTTAAATGAATCATGCTAACGAGATAAGAATTGTTCACATCGAACATTATAAAAATTGGTGGGACCTTAATGAGAAGTTACGATGAAAGGACATACAAACTGACAATCCTCTTTTTCCTTGCAAAATTGATCACCACACACACATTGGTCACAAAAGAAAGTTTTCAGCTAAAACATTCGCTGATAAAAATTTGATGTGCCTTCAACATAATTTTCTCCATGTCTGGCATGATTCAACTCGAGTTTCTGCTATTAACTTGCCAAAATATTTAATAATGCGTTTTTGGAAAGTATTTCATAAAAACTAAATTCGATATTTAAATGTTTTGTGGCTGCAGCCTGAAAAAATTTAAAATTTGATTATTGGCATCTTTTGTATTTTAAATTGATTTGTTTTCCTTTTCATGCCTAGAAAATTCAACTATTTTTCTCGAATTTGTATCCAAGAGGACTAAATGATTTTTGAAAAATAATATTTCAGCTTTTTGGTCTGAATGCATTTAACTATTTTCACCACCTACTGCGCCGTAAAAACACGAATCGTTTTTGTTTCTGTTAACCAACAAAGAAAAAGAAAAAAGGTTAAACTGAGCACCTCAGATCGGTCCTTTTTATCACTTCCCCCATCTCTTAAGGTGAGTGTGATTGTGAGATCTACAATTGGCATCTCATGTGGGCTGACTCGGCACGCTTCCCAGCTCGATTTGGCTGGGTCACTTGGTTTGCGGGAGCCATGTGAACTGGTTAGACCGATCTGAGATCGCTTGATAAGCGTAGTGGATGCTTTTATTATTTTTCGCCCAGTTACCCATGCAACTCGAGGGCAGAGCATAGCGCGTAAAACACGATAACCTGAAATTATATAAAAAGATAAGTCTAAAACTGCTACGTCTCCATGCAACGTTTTTATGCAACGCTCATTTTTTTTCAAGAACCAGAAGTTGAACTACTTTCAAACGTAGCACATTATTAAATGTCACCACATAACTACTTTTTGGATATCTGAAGTATCAGATTTGACACCAGATCATCCTCTATAAGACGCATATAAATCTCATTTTTATGCCTTGTAAGATTTGTTTCCTTTGCTATATTTAATTAGAAGTAATGGTTATGCGAACTCAAGAGAAGAGTTCGAAGAAAGAATATTTGATATACCTTCTTATTTTTAACATAAAATTTTATTTTTTATTCGGAATTGAAAAAAAATTTCTTTGCAAAGTATTCCAAAACTTCCTTAAATTCTGCACATTTTTTCGAAAAGCGGTCCCTTAGCAACCCGTGCCGTTGTTGAAGAATGTTTGCGAAAAAATGCCCAAAAGTAATCAGTAGAGAGTTCTAGTTTATTGCATGCATGCTTTATTTATGTAGGTTTATACGCAGATCGACCTTCGTTTAGTCATGGGCAGTTGAAAGTAGCACTATAAAAATTTCGATCAAAGACGCATAAAAATACTAAACTCTGGTAATGTTAATAAACTTGAATAGAAAGAAGTTCTTAAAAAATTCTGCTGTTTGAAAAGAAGTTCTTTAAATAAAAGACGGTTTAGTATTATAAAGGTATTATTTTTTCGTAGCCTGAGTGTCGGCGGAGCGAGTGATGCGAGGGCAGCCATAGACGGCAAGGGGGCCTAGCCCCATAGTGATGAAAGTAAAAGCCTAGATGTGAACATTCGAAGGAAAAGAGAATGTAGAAAAGCTCCTTGGTTGGTTGGGAGGAGGTCTGGAGTTGAGGGAGCACTCGAGCGGGTGTAGGATTAGACTCGCACCTCCCCCAAACTCCCCGGCTCCACCCTTTTCCCTCTGGCAAATGAGCCTCGTACATATTCTGGGTGCTTGGGTATGGGGGCGCGCGGGACAGTGTCGTCGGAGGCCGAGGCTGGTTTTCCGGGGAAGATTGATGTCTCATAAGGCGATCATTTCCCCAGGGCGATAACTCCATTCGCGAGACCCTGAAAGAAACCCCTATGAAACCTTGGTGTAGTATGCATTGGTGGGAAAAATGCTATGGACAGCCGAAGTGTCGTCTCCATGGGATCATCATTCATAACTATCTTTCACTCCCGATATCTGAGCATGCGTTGGAGGAATTTAAAGGGTTTAAAGCTGCTAGATTCATAAAGAAGGACTTAAGTTGTGCACGCCGCTTGTTTTCGTTGGTCAACATTATTTTGCAGGAAAGTATCTCACATTACTACATTTCCCGTTTGATATTAAAGAAGTATCTCTCTTATCTATTTGATACATGTAAAGAATCATCTTACCTAAGCTTTATAATAAGGTTTGTTGGGTAAACATTTAAGAGGCCAAATTCTGTGACCAAAGATCCTAAAGTAATGCATGTCGTATGATGCCGTGAGATATTTTCTATTCACTTTCCAATATAGAAAAGCTCGTCATGTACGTAGATTTATGGTTCCTGCGTTTTTGCTTCGAGTTTCAGATTTTAATGTCATTTTTACTATTTATATTTTTCACCATTTTTTCACTCTATCCCATTCTTATCTCTGTGATACTACCATGTTCTCTCATTCAGTGTCATTTACGATCATTACATTCATTTTTGGCTAAAAAACTAATATTTTTTCTTGAATTTATTTGGATCAATTTCTTGCTAAATAAACTATGCCGCCGTAGCACTTGAAATATCACTACATTCTTAATAATAAAGGCGTGATTGAGTTTTTTATTATAAATTTCTAAGTCTTCTTTCTGGATGAATATTCTCATCACTGAAAACCAAAACGTTGCTGTTAACCTCAATGAGATAATTATTGGGGCAGGTTTGAATAAAACTAACTGATGAAATACACTTGTGTCCTTTAATTTACCTCCATGACTGTTTCATCTCTCTTTAACTCTGCTGGAATAAAGTTTTTCTGATCAATCTTTTACCGCTATCTTGTAGCATACGGTCATATCAAAAAAGAATTCGCACCGGTGAATTACACGTCATTTTTGAGAGTCGTATCTTTGATGTACAGGAAAAACAGCGTTATATATTTCAGCATATCCTCTCTTCTCATCCGAATATTGTCTTCAGCCTTTCAAAATAAAATATTTTATTTATGAGGAGTGTGTGACGTCGTCTGAAGGAACCTTGTTACCAACCGTCGTGACGATCTCTTTGGGCCCAAATACTTAGATATTTGATGTATACGTACGTTGATATCTGTATATATATTTATTTACTTTCATTTTTTCCAGGTGAGTAGATATAACGAAGATTGATGTATCATATATTTATATATCCGTCTCCTTTTATGTACACCGTCACATGCCCGAAACATTTCTCCCCCCCCCTATCCCCTCTGTCGCCTCCGCTTTTCCTCACCGCTGCTTCCAAACCATTTCCTTTCACCTTCCTCATAAAACGCTTCCAAACTTACGCCCACATGCACCCCCGTCGGTCCTCCTCCAAAGCCTTAACATATCCTCTCCACCTGTCTTCTCCTGTTTCAGCCACGAAATCTGTGTCGTGTCGCTGTCGCAACCCCAAAACGAGAACCACTCTTGCGAAATACAGTTCCTTCTCTCTTTTATCCCTCTTTTTCTCTCTTCTCCCGTCATCTCCTTCGTATATTCCTCCATCCTCACCCTCTCTATCTCGTTAACACACAAGAGAATGTTCTCATGGATACCTCTCGCCTCTTGCAGTGCTTATTTTACATTTTTTAATTTGAAACTTTTTCAGAAGGTACATGCTCGTGAATGTATACTTCCCATCTGGAAAATAGTTTAAATTATTTTTTAGTTCTAAGAATTGTGAATCGCTGAAAGTTTCCCATAAGTTTTTCTTTGATCGACTATGATATTTCGTAGCTACAATAGGTGCAAAGCATTACCAAAATTATTGATATTTTCCTAAGGACATAGTTTATTTTGTTCATTATTATTTTATGCTCATTGGAATTTTCTATCCATTGTTACAATTTATATAATCAAATAGCACCAAAATAGCATGAAGTTACCTATTCCTAGAAAATTATGCGCAAGAGAATTGATAAATATTTACTTCAAGTAAACTCAAACGTTAGGTTATCTCGATATTGCGGCAATGACGTGAGTCGGGAGCACTGGAGGCAAATGAATTATATAATATACTCAAAACACAAAAATATCTGGTAATAAAACTACTTAGCCCTGAAATTCAGGGTGCCTTTCCAACTGTGGAATCTCTGACTGCCGGGTGGACCGGGCCCTGGACGACCGGTTGCGACTCCGTCGTTTCCTCATTAATAGGATTCGATGTAGCAAACACCCTAGAAGAAATGCTTGTTTCGCGTTCCGTATTTTGCCCCTTGGCCTAATATATGGCTCTGGGGTCGGAAGCTGTCCTTTCCCCTACCCTTCTTCCCCTTTCCCTTTATCCTTCCTATTCCGGTAGCCCTTCTTTCCCCAGTCATAAGCTAATGCTTGATACCGGGTGGAGGGTGGTTCCCTGCGCGGAAGACCCGCGAAACCACTGTGGAATCTCTAACTGACAAAACTTGCTAAGTAGTCACAAGCAGTATCGACCTATTTAATACGTTATAGAACATTGAAAATGCATATACAAACGATGACACCGAACGTGACGCATACATACCTGTCATTAGGCAACAAATATTAATTTCAATAAGTGATATTGAATATATTACACTCGATTTAAAGTTAAAGGTCTCCAGATTCAGAGGAAATGTGAGTATGCATGATCCATGATCCAGCCCCACGCATATTGCATATCCTTCTAGAAGTCCCATTTAATTGGTCTTTATCTATGTGCCAAGAGACTAGATGATATCTCATACCACTCTAACATTTAAACACAGAAACAAAGAAGACCCAAACAATTAACTACTGAACTCGTCCAATCACATTCATGCAAGATTCTTGTGGACATAATGGTTAGAAATCTCGCGAGCTTCCTCAGAATTCATAACAGTCATCTTGGTTTCCAAAAAATGAGATAATACGAATACTAGGCGCTTTGGATCTTCCACCACGATATCCCAAAGTAGGTCGAAACGAAAAACAAAGTTTACGAGAATTTATTGGGTTTTTAGATAGCGTTCTACAACTTCCCTTGTAGATGTCGACCTGAAGACGCCCTGAAAAATTATTGTCTTGGAAAACAGTTGACGCGGTGAAAATCAGAGAATGGAGGAACATTAGCATTCTACAAGGTTTTTCACAAATAAAAACTAATATTCAAGTTTCAATGATGTGGATTAAACTAAAAAATAAATTGGATGCGTTCCTTTCTAAGTGATCGCTGAAAAAACGTAGTAATTGACGATATTAGATCCGACGTGGTAAGCGTGATATCCGCCGTGCTAAAATGAAGCGTGATCGCCCCCTGGTTATTCCTTATTTATATAAAGGACATTAACTCTAGTGTTAGCTGCAAAATCTTTTGCTGACGATGCGGTCATCCACCAATAAAATGCCACAAAATCTGTCTCAAAAAGCTCTCTCGCCGGATCTTAACAACGTTAGGTCTTAATTTGAGCCGAATCTTGAGAGGAGGCCCTTCATTATCCCTTAAATCATCATCATCATCCCAATCTTATCATCAACCCTTTTTTATTAGCCCCTTTCACCAATCATTAGCCCTTATTCATAGTAAATCCACTGCAGTACGCTTCTTTCGAAAGGAATCACAACAAACCATATCTAGAAAGTATGGGTAGTAAATATAATGGTGTCATATGATGTTATCAGTGAAGTATAAATCCTCATAACTTTAGAACCAGCATGTGAGAAATACATTTGAATGAAATGAATGCATTTCATCGGCGCCACAATAAAAAGACGAGGATTTTTAGGGAAACAATGGGAAGTTCCTCGGTTGAAAATTTTAAAGGGAGATGTTACCTCCCTTTAGTTAGGCCTCACCCCGAGTAAACCTTGAGCATTTGGGACACCGCACGGAAAGATTAAATTCGAGAAATAAACAAAATACAATGGAAAGCCGCTCAATTCGTTAGAAGAAACTGCTAGGAATGAAAAGATAATATAATACAGCTAATGAAAGGACTAGGTTGGGAGCCGCTATACAGGGTGTTTCGTAATGACTATGTAATATATCCTAAAATATTACAGAGTCATTACGAAACACCCTGTATACTCGGAGGCTACACTCTAGGCTAAGATCACTTGAAAATACAAATCGTACAAGTTTCAGGGTGACACAGATTATTATTTTAACACCCCACTATATCTCTGGAATACATTCAAGCAACAAGATGAAATATGTATTCTGCCCAACTTATAGTTGCACAGATTCATCTACCTCACACAATTGCGGCTACAGAAAAAACAGTGCAAGACACTTACACACTCTATGAACTCTTCCTTTCCCTCCACCAATTACTTTTCCATCGTCATAGTTTTAGTTATTCATTTATGAAATTGAATGCCCAAAATGGTGACGCGGGAAAAGTATTTGGTAGAGGAAAATGATGAAAGTAAACTGAATGATTGAATGGCCTCAGCCCTAGGTTCTAGCCAATTCCCCTCAGACTCCCATATGCCTTTGACGCTCTTCAGTTTCATATCTTGTTTTTCCTTGCAAACGAATATGTTTCTGAGTCTTCCTCAAGAGACTTTGCCTTCTTATCTATACTTTTCCCTATTTCCTCCTCTGGTCTTGGCTAGTATCCCATAACCTCCTACCGCACGTTCCTGCAACGCCTCGCAGAGTAGTATTTATATTCAGATTCTCGACTCAGGCGCTCCTTCAAGCTATGAGTTGATCTACGTGCGGCGCTCACGTATCTGAAAATACGAAAAATGAATGGAATGATGGTAAGAAAGATCAAAGATTCATTGTCGGTTGAGGGTTAAGAGAGCGCGTATATGCATATTGTAAAAGCACAGAGGAGAGCCCGAGCGAGTTGGAGGATAGGTAGTCTATTGAACTATCTCGTCTCGCTGAAGGGTGAGCAGTATTATCACTATGCTTGCCACAATATCTTGAATTAATTAATGGGGGATCGTAGGCAAGGTGCATATTAAGTTAATTTTATGCACATCTTGATTTATTTTTTAGGATGGCGATCAGCGTCTAACATCATTTGTCTCATCAGGAAGAAATTCGAGGATTAAAGCTTTGCGTCTATAGCGCTCGCGAGTTCGGCCGAGAAAGGACTGACGGGAAGAGAGGGAGGCATCATGAGAGATTGAGGTGGAGGAACCGAAATACTTCGCTAAAAACCACAAGGCACACATTTTCAAGGATAATATGCAGTCCTATTTCCTAGTCCAGCTTTTAATTTACCGAAAATTTGCTTAGCGACAGAAATAATTAAATAAAAGTTACACCTCAGTTCGCGGACTTCAACTTAATCTCTGAACTCGTTTTATTTATTTTCCAGAAATTTTAACCACTAAAACTCATTATTAAGTAACTATCAAAAGTGAGGTTGGAGTAAAGCTGTAAGAAGAGCAACGTTTAATACATTAGATCATTCCACTTTTTTGGTTTCCAACCTGTGGTACGCGTACCCTGAGGGGTTACATAAATGAAGATCCTTCGTGTTTCTAATCCGGGGTAGTAGCTCCATTACCAACGTTCTGACAGATTACTCAACTGTCGTCCTTAGAATTAACACGACCGCAGAGTAAGCTGTTGAAGCGTCGGTCACGAATCCACTAACCTAAATTGAAACTAGATAGATCTTCATCTACTCAATTCACCAGGATATCCTGAAGTCAATCGTTTGATGGGCACATGCTTTACAGTTTGACGGCCAAATAATGGCGAGAGTCTCATTCGTTTAGCTAACATAGTAAAATACGGGCGGATGTATATTTGTAGTAGCAACATGATTATGAATAATAAACATTTTTCTAATGTAAATTGTGCACTTTAGGGGAGGAGCGAGTGACTGAAGGATTCCCAGATTTTAACAAAGTTTGGAAACCACTGCTGTAGACCCTAAACACTTGGCAGCATTTTCGTGCTCGAGCCGCAATATTTGCGAGGTCCTTCGCTGTGAGTTCACGCTTGTCTTTTTCCCAAATAATTGATTTATTTATCGTATGTTCAAACACGAGATAAAGTAAAAATACTCTCTGCCAACCTTTTTCATTCTTCAACGTCATTCTGAAACTTTTCTCGCCGTTTTCACTTCTAGAAATTACCAGCAAAACTCTTTTTAAGGCTGCTACCAGAAGTTAGATCGGCATGAAGTGATAGAGAGCGATGCCTTTAGTTAATCAGATCATAAAACTTAGAGTTATAATGCCAGTAACCCTCTTCCGTAATCATCACTTTAATGCTCTTCCTCCTCAGGAAGCCCGCGGCTATAAGACGTCAGTTTAAGACTCGCAAGTCACACGCGACATGAAGTCGCTTAACGCCTGAAAAAAACAATCCACATATGTTCTAATCCTTCATCTTTTTCGAAAATCATATTTATTTCAGCAGTTGACATTCTCCATAACACTCCCGTGAACGCTTCTGTCGGAAGCCAGACCGAAATAAAGCAGTAAAAAGATACTTTTGTTCTTCAGGTAACTTAACCCCTGATTCTTATGCCTTATATGTCTTAGTAACTTTATTTGAATACTTAGCATTAGAATATATCTCTATCCAAAAACCTTTCATCCAAATCCAAATATCCAAATTTTCACGTTTGGAAGTTTTTCGTAGAAATTTTAAAAAGTAATTATGTATAAATAACAGTATCTTCATAATTACATCATCATCATATATTTTGTCATTATTTCTCAATTACGACATTAAACTATTAATTGTTATTGCATGCAGTTTTTTGCAAGTATTTATTAAATGAAGGAAACTTTGTATAGTTATCGAAACAATTTTATTTCACTTGTGGACCAAGGATTCGACGTCATTATCAAGAGTCCATTATTTTTCCAACATCTTCGTCAGTAAAGTTAAAATTAACTCGAACTTTCGTCTCTCTTTCCATGTTGGGCGATACTATGTTGCTATATATTTTTATTTATATGCATGAGTTCCACATTTTGTTAGCTTTATTTACCTTATTAAGGCATCATTCCTGTATGTGAGCAAATTTCAAATAAATAAAAACTGCCTCAACGGATGATATAAAAAACTTCCCTCTGCAAAAGAGAATGACCACGGTCTCCTTCTCGCCTCTACCTCTTTTCTTAGACCATTCCCGCTCCTCGTTCTTCGCCCTCCCCCTTGTCTTATTCCATTTTCCGCCAGAGCCCAACCGCCACTCTCCGCTTACCTGGAAACCCCTTGCATGGGGTGTTGCGGGATACCTAGGGGCGTATTGAGAGAAGGCGGAGCGCAAACTCTGCAACCGCCGCGGCGGTTGCAAACCTAAATCAATTGTATCTATGGTGAAAGACAGTGCTTTCTCGGCAAATTATGGATGTAATCTCTTCTCGGGCTACTCACCAGGTGATGTTCTTCATATCTGCCGACGTTTCAAAATGAGGCATTCCTTTCGTCATCAGCAGCCCTCCCGGGAATCCCGGAATGGAGTGCTTTTGAAACGTCGGCATGTATGGAGAGCAGAAAGTACACTTTCCTGTCAAACGGAAAGTCTCCTTTCAAAACGTCGGTAGAAATGGAGAACTTCTCCGGGTGCATAGTCTAAGAAGAGCTTGCTTCCTTTTTATCTCTCCTTCCCATGCCAGAGATCTGCCAAGTATGACAATACGCAGTACGTTTACAAACGAGTGCAAGGTCTAATTCGATTCCGTACTGGTGGTGGCAGCCTTTATCTCGAACTACGACCCTCTTGCTAGCACTTTTAGATGTGCCAAACCGGCAGCGCCTCTTTGAATACGTGATGTCCTTACAAGGGGAGAACCGATGGTGGTTGGTAAGCAGTAAAATGAAAGAAAGAAGTCAAGCTTGCCGTGGTCACTTCTTTTACTGCAATTAATAATACGTGATTCGATGTCTAAGGTCATTTCGCACGGTGCCACTCTGCCACTTGCAGACCGGGGCAACAGGACTCGGATGAAAAGGAGGATCACGCCTCCGAGTTCAATCCGAACCCAACGATGTTCGACAGCGGTGACTGGGGGTGAACCGATGTTTCAACGGTGGCAGGCCGTCGATCCATTTCTTCCGGGCATAATCTCCGGCCCAACGCTTTGACCGCCTTTGGGTACTAGACAGCGCGCGTTTAATCTCGCCGGGAAAATTCCGTTCCCGTCACTCGCAGGACTCGGGGCAGGATGCTCCTACCTCTTCTTTCTCGTCAAATCGTTGCGCCTCGTAATGTTAGGGCCGCCGACTTCGGGGTTGGGATTCCCAGGTCTGAGTGGTGGGAATTAGGGCTGTAAATATTTTCTCTTCTTCTGAGGATTTTACATTTACCGACGTTGCTTTTGGAGGTTGTTTTTAGCTGTGAAGTCAACCGCCTTTTGGAAAGACGAGCCTGAAGTGATTATGGAAGGCACAGTCCTCAATGATTCGAATCAATTATTGTAATAATTTGCAGTATAATAATAATCGCTGTTTTCATTTTAACTCAAAAGTAATGTATACTAACTATCCATTTAAACACAGAAAATGCATAAAACAGATATCCACTTTAGACATTAACTGTATATGGGATAACTCAAACTAGTTTCAGTTTACATAAAATAAAAAAATGAACTGAGAACTATTAAATAACAGAAGTATAATCACGTGATGTTGCAAACAAACTTAAAAATAATCATGTCGTGCTATTGCCACATGTCGTGCTTCATGGCTGAATAACCAGCTTTTTCCTCTGCTTAGAAATTTTGCTTAACTCTTAGTCTTAGTGATGTCTTAAGGTAAAGTAAAGATTAAGTTCATCTTTGTTATCAATTGATGTTATATGAATAATAGAATAATTTAATGCTGAAAAGGTCGTTGGGCATTAAGAGAGGATTGAAATTTTGAACAATTTTCAATCGTGGTTATGATGAATATATTATTATTTCCATGATGGGGACATACCCTGGCAAAAGTCGCCAATTTCCCCGCGCGTAGTAGTAGCGTCAATTGATAGATACATACGCTCTAAGTGCTGATTTCATGCTTCGATTACTCTCCGTTTAGTCTCCGAGAATTCTGAACTAAGAGCTAACGGAGAGTGCCTCCTAGCTTCGCTGACGCTCCGTTCTCAGTCCTCCCGTGAACACTCCTCAAACGCTTCGGGGGAAGTAAACGAAGCGTCAAGCTATTGTTACATTTGGCTTCATGTCAGCCATCTCTCAGTCGAGAATACAGTGTATTAATATCTGCTTTGAGAAGTTGCTCAAGGACAGAAAAATATCGTGAACGGCAGCACATCTACAAAAACATCCAGTGTTTAGGAAATACTGTTATACATACTTTCAATGAAGGACCACTTGACTTGTAATGGTATGAGACAGCGTTCACCCTAGAATAATTCACTTTCTTTGAATTTCATATTATTTTAGCATATCGTATCAGATATTTATTAGTTTTTGCTCTTATGATTAACTATCACTTTGATAAATATGAATGGGATTAACTAATTGATTAGCCTATACCTACTAAGCTGTATCAATCTTTCTGGTAAATATTCATTTGAAAATATAACGTGAAAGATATGGAAACCTTTAGCTTAGGGGTTATTAGTAGAGGTTATTATTATTTATTTTTGGGAGAACACCTTTAGTTATCGATGTGCTCTATACGATCGAAGAAGTGCTCATTTCAACAGAGGAGGACGCTCAGTGGAAGTGGGGTGACTGCTATGAAAGAACGGACATCAATTTGATGCACCGGAACAAATAAAGATATGAGTTCCTGAAGTCAATGCACAGAAAAATATACTAACGCTAAAGCCATTAACACATGTTCTAAGCAGCTTATGGCATTTCCTGATTTCTCCTTAACGACCTCGTCTTCTCTCCAAAAGATCATAGTATTACTCTTTGCAATGTACTACGCTGATTTGCGAATCTTTTAACCGGTATAAATATTGAATTGAATGAACAGCGGCGTTCAATATTAGGGCTTTCCAAGAGCATGTAATTTTAAGCAATGGCCTAGAAATTTACCGTTGGTATATAGATCATGGATTAGTATTATATCACGGAGGATAAATGGTGGATCACTTGTGTCAACCTTACGCCGTCATTTCTAAACTGTGTCACATTCATAATCGCAACATGTGCCATGTACAGCTTATATAAGCGTTATAACTAATTTACCACTATTGTGCGTGAAGTTAACTTACTATAATTAGTTTAATTCTATTGGTTCTATGATAACATAATTCTCGTCAGGTGGCGTGCGGCAGATAATGGGCATGAAAACGCAGACTTATGCAAGGCACGAACCGCTTTTATTAAATTATTGAAATTGAACATGGCTATATTTTAATGCGTAACGTTTCTTATGGGTGACGTTTTATGGATATGTTTTAAATTATTAATTAATATTTATTAAGGGCGACTGTAAACATTTATTCTGTAAGAGGCTATTAAGGGTTTATATTTCATTTATTCAACCTGTGGTGATTAAATGGTTGGCTTCCTTATAACTATCACCAATATAAAGTCTGTCAGTGATATTATATTGTTAAATAAGGGGTATAAAGGTGATGTAAAAATACATTATAAAGAGTTAAACTATGCTAAAATATGCTAGATAATCCAGAAGAAAAGTGGCAAAACTGCGCGCGCCACATCGGTGCTGCTGTTAAATTATATTCTCGCCTCTTATATTACGTTATAATATCCTCTAGACCATTTACTACCAATCAGTGTTGGAGTTTAGTATAAAATGGTGAACCGCGGAGGTCATCATTTTATTTGAACCACATTCATTTCCGGGAAGCTGGAGGAAAAAGGAACTGGAGTTTTCCCTAGATTTAAAAACCTATCCCAATACTAGGCGTTGCCTGCGTCTGACTGGGTATTGGGTATTGCTATTGCTTAATCATATTTTGAGTGAGTTACTGACACCTTCAGCCATTAAATTGAAGTTTTTCCTCGTCACTTTTGCCCCCTGACCCGGATAAAGGCGCGTTCGAAGGGATGAGGCCACGAGGACTTTGAGCGGACTACCGGACACTCTTCTTCGGTAAAAAGTCTCTCGAATTTACCCCAGAATTTGGTCCATTAGAAGCACCTTCAGTTGCTCTAAAACAATTTGAGTGTGCCGTAGAACATTCGTAAGTAAACGAGTACCCCACAAGAAACCCCGCATATAGTCTATTAATTGCCTAATGTTGGGCGTCCTTTTTATTGGTATTTCGTCGCGTTTATTCTTTCGGAGTTGGTGCAACGGGTTATTTAAAAGTGTGACTCAAACTTGCTTATTAAACATTGAAAAATAATTTCTCTAAATGCTTTTGATTTATGGTTTAAAATAATTATTAAAAGTAAGGGTATACATGAAGTTAATCATGAACTTTTATTTAATATTGGCATACTGGTAGAATAGAGATTTCAATTTTTAAACAAATATTTTTCACATTAAGTGAAAGGAAAAGCCTTTGAACTTTTTGTATTGAAAAATTATGGCCTCGGAGAATGCATAACTTGAACGATATAAGGAAACGCTGTGAGTTGTCGCCAGATGGAGCAAAGAAAATCTGTGTACAATTATAATTTCATAATATTTGAAGAATATCGTCTAAACTTCTAAGATGACTCTTATTAACTACGGTATTTCGAGCAGACTAATTGCTACTGGTAACTTGTCATTTTTTTAATTCTAACGCCAAATTATGGATGATTATAGTATTTACACTGCTATATATTTGTATTATTCATTCAAAGCATTTATTTACCAGTACAGTGCTTTAGCAGTTGAATTTGAACACTATTTTAGTATCCAATGTACATATATTGAGATAATAGTTAGCTAAAATAAGATAATTTGATTTTATCCCCCTTTTATACATTTATATTTATCGCTAAACATTGCTGTTGCTATCAAACTTCAACCTGCCATTACTTTTTTCAAAGAAATCTGAATCGATTTGTGTTTGAATCTGAATTGTTTTTGTGGTGAACTCAATTAAATAAATAAATAGATGATGGTTCTTCAATAAAGTCTGAGAAATCCTCTTGCTTTGCTTGATGCATTAAAAGATAGGAATCTGTGCGAGCCTTGTTCTACGAATATTGTAGTCTCATATGTTTTAGCTATATCGTCAAGAAATCCGAGGTCTAACGTAATCTCGCTCAAATATGCTCCCAAGCTGTTTGCAAGCTATTTTATTTCCGGAGGAGTTGGTAATGTCACACATTGAGGCCAGTTTTTCTAATGAAACATCCCCAATGGGCGGATCAGAGCCCTCCTGTGGGGCACTCTTGATATCCCGTCTACCCTTGATATCTTGTCGGACAGCTGGACTAGATAGAATCACTTTGCTCGTTCGTGACGGGATATGTCAGCTATTCTAATCGGGGTTTTTTCATTATCGGATGTCAAAGAGATGCACATAACGGAGCATAATTTGCCGCAGTCTCTTTTTTAATCTCTCTCTTCAGGGACCTGATGTCACTGTCTGGAATAATTTTTACAGAATATTTTAATAGGCCTGATTTAGAGGTAAGTCTGATTTGATCTTACGTCTATCATGAATATCCTATTTCGCAATCGTAATTTATCGTGATTCTCTCTTGAGTGCTAGGCCTCAGAGAGGCTTCTTTAATGCGAATTTGCAATATAACCATGGCCATATTTCATTTTTAAAGCTCTCTCTAACCACTTTTCCATGCATTTTGCAGGAGAACGCGCAAATATGTGAGGAAGATAATGCCCGAAACTGATCTCGACATTGTGATAAAAAGATATCTCGGATGGAATAAACCATGGGTCTTCATTTGTTATAGGGATTCCGTTTTATCATTCATTTCCACCATCCAATTTACCTATGGGTCCACTTCGGTGCATGTTAACCTGTTTTTTTTTAACACGCATAAATCCCTGATCACACATGAACGCGCAACAAAGGGATTTTTTACAGTTAACAGAATTAAAAAATCACATTTTAGAGAAGATACGTCTCCCGGAGTAAAGGACGCCTTTTCAGGTTTAAAATAACGATGCGTTCAATCAATGTCAAACATGCATTGCATTGTGGTGGTGTTCCGTTCGTTACCAGTTGGCCTACGAAGCATAATATCCACAATTCAACTTTTACTTTACAGAAACAAGAACTTTTGAAAAATATAGTAGAATTCGCTCTCCTAAGGTAGAACAAAAATATTAGAAACAATGGAGGTATGGTGTTACTGGAGAATGATGAACATCAAATAGACGGAGAGAAACACTAACGATGAAGCCTTACGAAGAGTTGGAGAGAAGATACGTTTAATGACAAATCTGGAAATCTGCAAGGAGAGACAAGCTTATTGGATGCATGACGATAAATAACTTCCACAAATCGTAGCTTAAAGTCGTAAGAAAATAAGTGCGAGGTATAGATATATGTATGCACCTGTGTCTCTATTATTTTCATCTCACCTCTATCAGCTCTGACTCCATTACCTTGTATCAGAAGGTAACCCCAAAACCAGAGTTCCTCTGGGGTGGCTATATTCCACTAAATGTTTACATTATTCTCAGTTGTAACTTGGTTCCAGTGAAATATATTATTATTATTATCGTTTGTTTTCATCTCCTCCATCCAATAGGTGTGTTTTAACCCGCACCGGGCTTAGCCAATGAATGGGTTATTTTTCCAAAACTTTCTTTAAATCCTGCGTGTGTTTATAAATGTAGTTTTTTGCATTTCATAAATTATGTTTCGGGGTAGTCCCTGATCCATTATATTTTTAATAAGGATTTCTGAACTTTCCAAGTGGCTGAGATTATTATAGGTAAATCTGTAACCGATTTTGCTTCCATAAGCGTTTTATTTCCATAGCTATAGGTTGGTTTTTCTCAACTTATTATTATTTTTCTATTCCACCCTTTTCACGGCGTGACATGGATTCGTTGTGGTTGGTGGGGAAGCAATGAATGCCAGAGGTGGAGGCGGTGCTAGCAACGGATTCATCATTGGGAATTGTTTTCTGCCACTCGCTCAAATGGGAGAACGGAATCAAAAGAGGGGCAGAGCGGGAAGTAGGCTGCAGTCTCCCCAGGGCGCCCCACGGGATACGTGCGACGCCCGCGTGCAATTGATGGCAATGGGATTGCTCGGAGGTCGGAGAGAGGCTTGCATCGGCGCCGCGCTCCCTCGAGACTAGCCGCGTAAGTACCTGCTTACTCTTCGGAAAAACACCTTCAAAGGGACAAAAGATAACATCTTCAAAATAGACGGTAGTCCAGGGACCCTTAATCCCTATGTGTTGGCTAGGTTGAACAGAAAGGAAGGAAGACGGCTTCCTTCCTTTCTATTCAACCAAGCCACCACAGGAATTCTCTGCCCCCACGTAGAAAGCGTAGTCTTAGGTACATTTTTCGGTGGTTCTCAAATTAAAACTGTATATTATGACCTCCCCTCGCTTTTCAACTCGGTGCGTTTCTCGCTTTCAGTCTCCTTCTTCTAGACTTCGTTGCTCTAAGTCTCTTCTTTTGCAAAATAGTCTTCAAAGGCCTGCTTTAATGAAATGAGGCCATTAGTCTGGCTAAAGGTTTTCGCAGTACATACAAACACCACTGTTAATAGACTCTTCCACAGTTAATACTTGATTTTTCCCACAGAACGTATATAATTTGCCTTATGAAACCTGAACCACAGGCAGGGACCGCAACCCACATATCGTCAAATGACTGACATTTAACAGTCATCTTTGAACCTAGAAATGATATTTTTTCTGTTCCATTCTTTTTTGTATCTTGTCCACGAATCAGTTTTTAGATACTCAAAAATTATTTTAAAGATAGAATACTTTGTATCGCCACTCGACAGTTTTTCGGTCGGCCACGGTATCCACGCTATAGTATCATTTTCAAATTCTTAAACGGTCATATACCTATACATACTGGGAAAGTGGGGGGTGAGGGAAGGGCAGATAGGGTAGCTGATAAAGGTAATTTACTTGGTAAAATGTCTAACGTTTCTCCTGAGATTATTATTCAGGATACTATTAGGTACCGTCTCATAAATGTTAAAACAGTTTGTAATCACGTCAATAGAGCAGCTGTGACTCTTAAGCTGCCCTAGGTTTCCTTGGTTACGAAACGTATATTTTGTGTAGCATTATTCTTCTTATTAGTGTTTAGAATTCTAGGTGTGTTTAGAATGTGTGTACTAGGGTTGGGATCTAGGCGAAATAACAACTTAAAAGGAACGATTCACTCAAGTGAACTGTTCACTGCCCTAGACGAGTGAATCTTTAGTTTGAACTAAAAGTTCCATATCCGCCGTCAACTCCATTAACTTAAAATGTCTATTTGTTTCAGCATTCAGAAAGGACAGTCGGTACAATCAATGGGTTAACTTGCTTCACCGAGAGGTGAACCATTTTTGTTCAGTGAATACTTCGCAGAAGATGAGCCCACTTAGTTTCGCTGAGAGGCGGTAAACCGTTAGGTCGCACAGTGACTAGTTCTGGAAAGAGTTCGCAGGCAAGCAATACTACTTTCAATTCGGTCAGTGATTAGTTTCAGGGATATTTAACGCACATGCGGTATTACTTTTAGTGCGCTCAATGAATGTATCCGAGAATAGTTCGTTGACAGGATGTGCCACTTTTAGTTCTACTCACGACACCATTTCTGCATGATCTGCACTCATCGATATTACGGTGTCTATGACTCGCAATTCAGTGAGAGATAGCTATGCAAAGATAAAAAACAGGCAAAAATGTGGAATATTTATCGCATTTTACAAACCCTAACGCTGAAAAATAAATGATAGCACGAAGGCGCGTTTTGAAGCACGTGATTTCACTCCTGAGGCCATGCATTTCACAAGGAAGAGACATAAACCGCAAAATGTGGTAGAAATAATTGCCTGTGGGCAACTACGAGTGTATTGAAGTCATTTGTGGCTTTCTGACTGAATAAGCAAATATTCAATCGCTGTCTTTGTAAAAAATATCATAATTACTTCATTCAACAGTAAAACTTTACGTTAAAAATTGACGTTACAATGAACATTTAACATAACGTCAGCTCTTAAATTAAAATTTCTCCATTCCTTTGACTAGTAGAGCGGTTTTCGATATTATGAGTACTAAGGTCCCCATCGAATATTTACATTAAAGGAATAAATTTACAGACCAAGACACTTTTTTCAAAATGTACTAATGTTTTTACGTTTATTTACATGTCTTAACAAGTAAGCATGTGACAGATTTAGTGGACATGATTTATTCTTAGACATTCGTTAGTATCTTTTCTATTAAAATCTAACGGGGATTCCCTGTTTTTTTGTCAGCGGCCGCGTCTCCGAGTCAGTATTCACCGCTTAGTGGCGAGGTCAGCACCTGCATTTCTACCACCCGGGATTTTCCGATTCTTCAAAGAATCTTCTTTCCCCAACTGTCGCCCTTCGGCAACCCCTGCAACCCTCACCCCCCTCTGTTGTGAATAGGTATATTCCGATTATTCAAAGAACACCCAACCCTAATAGACGAAAGCATCCTCCTTGGGTCGTCTCTTAACTCCGTGACGTTATTTGTTAAGCTCACGTGAAGAGTTACGACTTGAGGAAAGAAAAAAAACCATTCAGTTGCGGTAAATGGCAAAAATGCCAATTAGATGAGGTATGTTAATATTAATAAGATTAAAATACACTTCATCCTTTTAGGATCGATCGTGGTATGAAAGATTAAAATATACTCAATTCCATATTTTCAATACTTTACCCCTAGCTAAAAGTGGCGAACGAAACCCTAAAATTCTAATAAAATTACGAGCCATTTGTTTGCCCTTGATATAAGGCGATCAACGCGAGAGTGAATGGTTCATCTGAATAGACCAGTTAATTGAAATATAGTTCCGTGAACTATTCCCTAAAGTGTCCGTCTTCTAATGCCCTATGTAGCTACTATACTGTATAAAACTATAATACCCGTCACTAGCGTGTACCTCCACGTAAATTTTCAAATACTCAGCTTACATGATTTCAGATAAACAATTCATTTAGCTTTACTGTACACCTCATTTTATTTCAGTCTATTTCGGTTGTTATAAATTTGGTGGCCAATTACATGTCAACAGGAACTTTCAAGAGGTAATGTGGTTCCACCGTGCAAAAGCAAAGAAGCTTACCTTGTGTTACGTCGATACAATCGACTCGCTTTTGTCCGGTAAGTAAGACATTGTTCGAGTATCGCATACGAGCTCTATCGTATACATCCTTGAAGCTCAAACTCACTATCAGCCTTGGTTCTCTTTTGTGTTCCTCCGCGTCGTTGTAGCTTCGTCAACTAAACTACAACCCAGCGTTATAATACATAGGTTCATTATTCGTCCACCGACAACTTCACCTCACGCAACCCGTATTCTAAAGGGTTTAAATTATGCTCTAAAGCTTTGAAAAAATATTCAATACTTACAGTTAATATTTGCTATCAATTAAACATTTTTTCTTGCGTAACCTACATTGAACTCAAAAGGCCTGTTTCTTTTAAAAAGGTAAAAAGACAGTAAAAACTGTCATTTTTGTCGCTAGCAATGGCATCTAGGTTACCCTTGATACGTAGCCTGTTGCGCATTGACCGATACCTCCTCTTAGCAACCTTAAAAATTGAAGTAGAGTCAGCTGTAAAACCGAAACGCAATATTTATTTATTTGATAAATGCAACTTCATCAAATTTGGCGAGATGCTTAATGATTCGTACACGGATTTCGTAGCTAAAACTGAGGATAAAAGCACTGATGAATCATGAAAATATTTCTTAAAAATTCTACGACGGGAAATCAACGAATATATTCCGCAAAAATTGAAATGCGACAGTAAAGAACCTCGCTGGTATAACAACGATGTTAGGAGGGACCTTAAGAGACAGAGAAAATTGTACAACTTGGTTAAAAAGTTCACTACGGTAGGTGACAAATCGAAGGAACTTGAAGCAAAAGAAAGTTACGCTGCGCAACGCTCAAAAACTAAGAAATCAATGCGTTCTGCATTGCTAAATTTCAAGAAAAAAGTACTTGGTGAATTACTCGAAGAAAATCCGAAATCTTTTTGGTCATATGCGAGAGAGCTTCAGGGAAAATCTTCAACCGTAGATTCGTTATTTGATAAAGATGGCAAACTTGTCACCGAAAATATTGACAAAGCTAACACGTTAAATTCCCACTTCAAAAGTGTATTCACCACAGACGATACTGCATGTAATTTTGAAATACAATTCACTGAGGAACCGATGAAAGAAATCACTATTCAACGTGATGGGATAACTAAACAGCTGCAGTCAATAAAAAATAGAAAAACTCCGGGTCCAGAGGGAATACCCGCGCGTGTCCTCAAGGAGTTGGCGCCACAGATCGCACCGTTCTTAGACATAATATTCAGTAAGTCATTGTCTGAAGGAAAGATACCATTAGACTGGAAAATTGCAAACGTTACACCGATATTCAAAAAGGGAAACAGACACGACCCAGGGAACTATCGACCAATTTCATTAACGTCGATTATAGGCAAGATACTCGAACATATCGTCGTTATCAATATCATGACGTTCCTGGACAGTCGTAACGTCCTCCATGGCTGTCAGCACGGCTTCCGGAAAGGTAGATCATGTGAAACACAACTCGCGCTCTTTCTTCATGACGTTCTCAAATCTGGTGAATCGAAAAGACAAGTTGACGCATTATTTCTAGATTTTAAGAAAGCTTTCGACACGGTACCTCATAACAAACTTTTATACAAATTACAGACATGCGGCCTAAACGAAACAGTAGTAAACTGGATACGCGACTTTCTGAGTGATCGTAAGCAAAAGGTAGTTCTTGACGGAATTAGCTCTGATGTCGTTAAAGTGACATCAGGTGTCCCGCAAGGAAGCGTGATCGGACCCCTTTTGTTCATTATATACATAAATGATCTATGCTCTCGAATTAGCAGTAAAATACGTTTATTTGCCGACGACGCTGTCATCTATCGTGAAATTAGTGATCACTCTGACTTTGAAACCTTATCATCGGATTTAAACAACGTTCATGAGTGGAGTCAAGAGTGGGGACTCGAACTTAATCTAAGCAAATGCACGGCGGTACAATTCTTGCGGAGGTCGTCCAACTATTCCCATGTATATGCTGTGGATGGTGTTAACATAAAGGCGACAGATGAAGTGAAGTATCTAGGAGTTACGATAACTTCGGACCTATCGTGGGGAGCACATATAAGAAATATTTGTGGCAGAGCTCTGAAGAAGCTGGGATTCGTCAAGCGTATTGTGGGAAGATTTTCGGATGAAAAAGTAAAAGAGAGGTGCTATTTCGCACTCGTCCGGCCACACCTTGGATATGCAGCGAGCATGTGGGATCCGGTGCAGAAAGACTTAGTCCGGGAACTTAATAAAATACAAAGGAAAGCTGCGCGATTCGTAAAAAACAGCTACGGGCGTACAGACAGCGTTACACAGATGTTAAACGAATTAGGCTGGGAACCGCTAGAGACTCGGAGGCTACGCGCTAGGCCTAGATTGCTTGAACAATTGAGAATAGATATCTTTCAGAGCGACACGGAGAACATCATATTAGAACCCCACTATATTTCCAGGTCCGACAGAAACGATAAATTAAGAGAGATATTTTGCCGAACGGATAGGTATGGGAATTCGTTTTTCCCCCGAACAATAAGGGACTATAATAAATGCTAGGCGTAATTTCATTAGAGCGTTTCCTTTTTATCTTTAAACGGCTGGTGTCCTAACACCCCCCGCCACACGCCTATTGAGGCGGCTTGCGGGGTAATATGTAGATGTAGATGTACCTATCGAACTCCATCAGGAGATGCTTTGCATTAAGCGAGGAGTCGCAGTCGTCGTAGCTGGGTAGAATCTTCTCTCCCGTAAAGAGATACGAGAAGGCACAGTGTCCTATCCGCAACCGTGCAACGACGACTTCCTCCTTATGAATCTCCCTGACGGAAAATGTCACACACCGACACGTCTTGCTCATTTGTCTACGTGTTGCTCCAGTTGACATTCCATTCATCACTGGTTATGTTCCGTAACATAGTCTTAAAATCCTCCGAGGGTACCTGCATCATAAGAGGTTCGGATTCTTCCATTGATAACCTTGCGTCTTTCTTCCGCCTTCCGCTCAATGGCACCCGGTGGGTGATTATTCGTCCCCTTCTTCCCCTTGTAGATACAGTCTCCATCATATCCTTTCACCCTTTTCCGGAGTGGTTCGCCGCAATTTGCCGCTCAAGACACGTAGAGCCCTCCAACCCCATCCTTCCCCCAGAAATCCATCACGCATTCAATCGATCCACCTTTCTTCTTCTCACATTCTCCTCTCCAATCCTTCTCTTTCGCCTTAATCTCTCAGAAAATCCATCTTCTAGAGGGGAATCTTTCATCCTTTCCTCTTGGGTTTTTTCCCCCTTAAACCTCCGTCACTCGCCTGGCGTACATTTGTGCTCAACTTGATTTTGGAAATCCCTGCCAGTTGTTCGAAAAATGTTATGGGGTAGTCAGCTTGAGAGTTTGCCATTTAAGGTCGAGTCTAACCTATAAAACTTTGTGGCGTCCAGCTAAGCATGAATATTTGATTCAGTAACGTCAATAATGAATCAGCGTTTCTTGTTGGTGTACAGTTGCACTCCACACGAGTATCGTTGCATCAAATATTTGCCGGTAAGAATAACTTTTGTTCCTTTATTAATAATATCAAATATCGTGAAAAATATTTCTATTTTGTTATGTTTATTATTTTATTTTTATCACTAATTGAATTTCACCATATTTCGTCTTCTAATTTGTAATTAATATTTACCACTTGGATGCTCTCGGCTGACCCTAATTGAGAGGTATTATCAAGTTGATATATGTATATTTTTGTTTTTTTTGTAAACAATTTGAGAAAAGTTTTTAATTTTTTATTCTATCGTTATCAAGTAATATTTTAAGCATAGAATTATTGATAATTTTGCTGATTTAATCTAAAATTAACAAAAATGCTATTAAAAATTGAATGAAGTGCATTTGTATCCCGCGCGGGTATATATGAGCCATCAATGTCGCGCAAGTGACGGGTTAGGGTGGTTTTCCCAAAAAAATGATTTATGTCGCTTTCCATTCGCCCTAGTGCGCGGCTCTCTTCATAACACAACAAAGTAGTCGCTTTCCATTCGTTTCAGACCCTGCGCAAGAGGATGCACTTCAAAACAGATCGCGAGCATCTTTAATGTGCGCTGGATTATGTTTGAAAATAAAAGAGAATTGACTGTCGCAACCACTTTGTTGTTTGAGCGTTGATTTTCTGTGTTAAGCGCGGATAATTTAAAGTTTATTTATTTTGTGGTTAAAAGCTTTTCCTAATCATGAAGTATAAACGATTTTTTTATATTTAAAATAATTCAGCCTTGGAAATTGTGTAACTACAAAGTGCTACCTATCGGCAGGTAATCGAAGTCGTTTCGCCTACGCTCATCGTCCCATTCATCGCCGATCGTGTGCGCTGTAGCGCGCTGATTGTTCCGACCTGCGCTAGCTTCAACACCTTGAAGACAAAGTTACCTATAATGTTATTTAATTCACCTTCTGGGCTCTGGCTGCTTATAGAAATACGTGTCCGCTATGTTTTCTAAAGGCGTGGTGGCATAGTGGGTAGAGTTCTTGGCTACTGATCGAAGCGTCCCGGGTTCAAATCCGGGTGAAGCCTTTGGACGCCCCCGAATAAAAAATTCCTCGGAGTGCGAGGTGGCCCAGGGAAAGGAACAGGCCCCCATACCCTGAATGTGTGAAATTCACACGCCTGTGGCTTAGTCCGGGGTGAGCTATACCCTCAACTATCCAAACCAACCTTCGGGTTGAATCACTGAGTGAGAGTGATGTTTTCTCAATTCAAAATTACACAGTATTAAATGCGAGAATTGGTGAATCAAGGGGGAAAATAATATTTTTCTCTGAATATAAATACCATGTTCATGAAAAATGGTTAATACGAAATTAAAATCCTCCAGAAAAATGAATGGTGATACAATATAAGCACCTTCGCATCATATTTGTTCACTTATTATCAAATTATTGCAATTTTTCAATAATTTGATAATAAGTATATGTACAATGTAAATAAAGTCTTTATGCGTTGACTCAATAAATGGAGCTGTAGTCGCCTTCTTTTGGCTTTAAAATGTGTTCATCAAAATATGAATACAAACTGGTTAATATCTCGTGAAAGAATAAATTTGATTGTTTCAGGCATAACTTCGTGGAAGTTAGAGATATCCAATTTTAATTAAAAAACTTTGTACTTTTCCACACTTTATTTAAAAACTGCGACCGGTTTCACCTTAATAAGGCATCTTTCAGAATGTGCCAGAAGATGCCTTATTAAGGTGAAATCGGTCGTAGTTTTTAAATAAAGTGTGGAAAGGTAAAGAGCTTTTTATTAAAAATGGATTACTCGTGAAAGGCCAGAAATACTCCAATTTTGAAATAAAAATACTTGGAAGTTTTTTTGGACCAACGCAGTAGGAAGGAGGGGAATGGAGAATTAAGAGAAGCGCGAAATTAAGGTGGTTTCATTGAGATTTTTCCCTAGACGCAATAGAGACCATACTCAACTTTTATTTTTTAATTTAAGCATATAGTAAATATATTATCATTATTAACGCCAAAATATAGATTTATGCGAATGAAATTATCAGTAATTAACAAATATACATGCATAATTATTTAATTTAACCAATTTTTCTCACGCTTCGCTGTACGGTGAAAACTCTATCAAAACATTAGGTTTTCTGCGATTCTTTAAAGGTTTATCCGGGAATAATTTGTTTATATTTAAAAATATTAGGGAAAGAATACTAACTGTACACTGTTGAATTTCTAGCGATATATATGCGTTAGCAATTCCTCAAATTTTAAGTGAAGTCTCTCTGGAGTGTATACTCGTACCATTTCCCACGGAAAAGGGCCAGCATTTTTGGAAAATTACACCAATAGTACTATGGTAAATGGCTGATATTTTGCTATTATTTGAGTGATGAGATTATTTTGTTTATAATGAGGCCAAAATCATAGAATGTTATGAGAAATTATATCTTGTTCAAACTGACTTGATAGAGATATTAAAATAAGAAACCTTAGTCTTCTTCATCAAATCAAATCATTGAAACGATAATCAAAACGAATCAGATTGTTAGGTTTCATACCACGCATGGCAGGGATAAGAACAAAAAATAAAATTTATGATTAGACACCAGATAAAAAAATAGGCGCAGAGGGAGACCTAGGAAAACACTGATAAACGATGGCGCAGAGGACTTGTAAAGAATGAATATTTCCAACTGGAAGGTGCAAGCAAATGGTAGAAGAAGATGGGCATTATCTGTTGAAAAGGATAAAACCGATGAACGGTTTTAGCGCCAAAGGAAGAAGAAGAAGTTTCATATCTCGTGTTACCAGTTCAAGTTAGTGTAAAGTGAAAACCCCTTTTCCGATCGGGTTTCAATTTATGATAGAAGTAGTCCCAACCTAGTAAAATTGTAGCAATCTAGTAAATCTCATTTGTTAAATATTTATTTTTAACAAAATTACAATCTAAAAACAGGTGTCAGAATGAGCAAGTCTCAGAGCCCTTATGGAATTGCAACGTAAAAAAAGTGATAAAAAATTTTTTGTCGAATTTCACCGTGATCATTGCTACACTGGAGCAACTTTGCATGCCAGTTTTGATAATTACCACCAGTTTTTTGGATAAACAACCCCCGTGTAATTATTACCTAAAATGAGCGTAGATGAAAGGGAGGAATATTCTCCAAAATGTATTCCTACATATAGGAAATTCTTTTGTCGCTAGCATCACTCTTAAGTCCAGCAAAAAGGTAATTTTTTGCCAAATAAATCCAATTAAATTATTTCCACCCCTAATTAGGAAGTAAGGGGTAAGTAAGTTAACTATCCCTACAACTTAAATTCTCGTATCGGAAAATTCCATTATTATTTATATCCGTTGACTAATCTACATATTTTTACCCTTAATTTTGTTTTTAATAGCCAAGGCGGGTAATTCATGAAGGCGGTATTATTTCAATTGTTCAAACATAAAGGTGGAATTAAATATTTTTTGTGGCTCAGACAGTCAAGTTAGAAGCTCCTTTAAATATATCACGCGAAATATGTTTTATTTTTTCCGCCAAAGTCCCCCACTTCGCGATTCCTTTCACTGGTTCCGCCTGCTCTGTTGTATTTTCTTTTATTCAATCGTTTCCTTTCACCGTTCCCCGGTCGTTCCCTGCGGCATTTTCACTCACTCTCCCATACACCCTGCTTCAGTTGGTCGCCTTATCCTTCTTACTATTTCCTTTTTTGTCCGTTGGTGTACAAATAAATGTTTTCATTACTCGTCTCAAGCAACGGGGGTCTTTTTCCCTCAATCTGCAAATCCCCTACAAAGTCTTTCGATCAGGAATCAATTCATGTTATTATTTTCAACTGTTTTTTATTTAAATTGCGTAAGCATGATGTTCCAATTTTGACATTTCCAATTTTGTATTACATTTCCGAATGCATTAAGAGTCCACCTTCTAAATGTCTGGCAACTCTCAATATTAAGGATGAAATTTTAGAATTGTAAATTTACATGATCCCTTGATCCAATTCCGATTACCTAAGTTAAGCATCGTTCTGACGCGCTAAAATTATTCTTGGAATCCTTTTTCCCTTACCTACTCTCCGAAATTATTTACCAATTTAAATTAAATAGTTGAAATCTAATGAAATTACTAAACTGGATATTGAAAATACACAGCATTTTGTGTTGAACAAACTAGTGATACTTCGCCTCGATAACAGTCTTTCTCGCACAAATGAAAATTTTCCCATTATAAAAATTTGAATCATAACCTCTCTTTCTAAATGTGTCCCTAAAGCGATTTTATATTATATGTCTGTCAAAAATTATAAGATAATTCTTCATTAAAAACTCTGACAACTATTTCTTCATCTTTGTGTAGAATTGAATTTCTTAAGAAGCGATGTCATATGAGAGAGCATGACTGTGATGAGGGAACCCGTCTTTCGTGATTTAAATACTTAGCAATTCAGTATTATTTCCATGGTATATGGATATTTATATAATTATTGAAATTGAAAGTATTTTTATATTCGTTTTGCTGTACCTCCCTTCAAAAGAAAATTCAGTAGGTCCTAGGAGTTCTAAAGGTACTAGTTTGATCATGGCAGGTGTAATTCCCATCATTGTCTTTTGAATAAATTTTTCTCTCACAAATAAATAACAGAAACCTCCTAGGTCTCTGGAATGCCTTTCTTTGCTAGCTGAATTCCTACTAGTCAACAACTGCTGTTTTATGTGGGATTAATTTGCATGAGGCTTAAATCTCTTGGTTCTCAATGAGTCCTGAAGTGCTAGTAACTCGAGTATGAATTTTGAAGTAGGTCAAACTAACAAGAGTTTGTACTTCTCACCTTCAGGTAATCCTTAGGTGAGATGATTAAACATTGGAATGCGGTATTTGAACGCGTTTCTGTGCCCGCAGTATTCACGATTGAGTGTGCGACCTATGTTATTACCACATTTGAGAATTCCCTGAGTGTATGTACCCATTTCGGTCTATAGGTTCACTGCAATTGCAGATATAACGTGTGAGAGGTGTACATTTCAACTTTGAATTATGGCCCTCGAACAACGAAGAAGATATCTTATGTATTCTCCTAGATATCTTGTATGCCTCGTTTGATTTGAGATGCAAGTTAGTGGCGAAGATTCTATGATATAGAGTTATCAGAGAATCTCGGTTTCAGTCTATTAATTCGATTATATACTGCAGCTTAACTTAGAAATCACGCGTGTTTGTGTAGTCTTAATAACGTGCTACAAGTGCTTTTTCAGTGGAAATAATTTCCGAGGTTAATTGAGTAATCTGATGATTTGCACTACTTTCCACCTACCACTTTGATTTCTAGGGGTTAGTATTAGAATTTGTGGTTTGAAGTTTCCTTGATAAACTATTCCATCGAAGACGTTCTTTCAAAATATGTGAATTTCACGTAATAGGCTTCACTTCTGAAGGACGAAAGTACAAGTTGTGGAGTTAAAAAGTAGAAAACTTCCCGTTTTCTCGATTTTCATTAGTCTTTTAATGTAATTGAACTACTTCAAGCAAAGGAACATTTGAACATGTCAAGGAACTCCTTTGCTAATAATGTCTTGAAAGGTTTCCTATTTACTAAAGAGGGCACAATTTGGGAGGTGGCAACTGGAACAGTGCTCTTAACGATCTAATTTATTTCGTATTATCGAAAACTTTGTCGTGTAAAACTTTTTTCAACCTTTTTTCTGCAACCCTGGATATAGCGGAAGGAATATTTTCAGTGGAAATAATTTCCGAGGTTAATTGAGTAATCTGATGACAGTGACAGGAATATTTTCAGTTTAAATAATTTCCGAGGTTAATTGAGTAATCTGAAACCCTGGATATAGCGGAAGGAATATTTTCTTCGGATGATTATGATGAATATTTTCTTCGGACAAATGCTCACTTTTGTCTCTACTGCAGAGATTAAGTATAATATCTGTTAGTACTTGCTATACTTACTAAATATATTGACTTTTACCATTTGTATCGGATTATAAGGAAAAAACAATTTCTCACCCTTAATAATTGTAAGTTTGGCACCCATGCGGTAAATTTTTAAAAATTAGAAATTTTAAAATCTTTAAATTTTAACCCACTTCAAAGCATTGGAGTAGAATTTCCCTTTCTTCTTTTGACAATCATTCATTTAAATTTACTTGTGGATAGCTCTCTTCTTGATTTCCGCCCAAAATATACCATTTCCAATAGAGCAGCTCTCAGCAATGGGTAATTATACGGAAACCAACTAATGTTTGCATCATGTAATGACCTTTCACCTTTAAATACAGTCATTTTTCGAGACCTTAGGTTAAATACAATTTTTTTTATCGTGATAACCGATGACGATTTTATACGCTTTCCTCGGCGGAAGCGTCATTATCTTGCCTGGACCCCGCAGTACGCCAGTATTGCCTCCCCTCCACCATTTTCATAGCTTCTATGTGAAATCCATTTGCATTCTGGCATTTGGGTTTTTAAAAATTATCCACTCCCATTACTATTGCGCTGCGATATCGGAATGCATGCATAGCTACCCTCCTTCCATCCCTGGTTCCAATTTCGCCTCACTTCTCTCTTTCTCGCCCGATTTTCCATTCAGTACACGCCCTCTCCACCCCATCCCACCCTATCTAATCCCTCCCCCTTCCCCACCTCCTCCCTCATTCTCCCTCCTTCCCGCCCTTTCCCCCTTTCCCACTCTGTATCCTCCCTCTCGTAACCGTTAAAGAGGAGATTCCCTTTCCCTTAAACTTTCAATAACACCGCACCTAAAACCTACTAGCCGTAATACTCTCCTGATTTCAATTGTTTCCTATTTCATGTTATCGTTTCAATGCTTTTTTAAAGTTGTTAAGAATGAAAAAGTTTCATCTTTTGGTGAGATATATTCTTTAGGAGGGCATAAAAGGGTCAGTATTTTTCTGTTTTACCAAATTCTTCTATGTGTGGTTAATTTCGATATCAGGACCTGTATTCGATGTGTCATGTGTCTATCATGAATCGTGACTTCGGAGGTTGTATTTAGAAAATCTTTTATTTCGAGAAGTTAAGTTTCCAAAAAGAATTTTGCATGAATGACAAGTAGTGTGTACAGCTGCGTGATAGGCTTGAAGATTTGAGAAAGTAGCCAATTGTTTCTTGGTATCCATACACCAAGGATCAGAATGAACTTAGAGTAATTGTTACCATACCTGCTCAGGAAATATTCTGAGAAAGATGTATAGATAAGATAGAGTTAGAATTAACCGTGAGGGATATAAAATAAGTAAAATTAGGGAATACATGAACCATATTGTCCCTGTTTTATCTGCAGAAAAGGTCATTATCTATTTTATTCGTCATTTCTATAAGTTTTGTCTTACGTCATGAGCATTAAGAATTATTGAGAAATCTCTAGGTTAGTAGGAGACTCTTATAACTTAATGGCTGCGATTCAAACTAAATCGTTTTTTTTTCGGAGATTCTTTATCGATGATCGTCGAAAAGTCTTGCTATTTAGCTAAAAAGAATTCCTTTTAGTTCTGTCTAGGATGTACTGTTTTCGCCGTGAACACATACGAGGCAATGCTCCCTAAGTATGGAGGAAAAGTTATTTTATGATAGCAAACGGGAAATATACTCTACTAAAAGGTTATCCTTACATCTTCTCGGCGGTGACTCCCGCTCAAGATTTTCCCCACAGCTAGTCCTGCAGTCCTGTGAATTTGTCTAATATTTTCAGATATCAAGTCCCGAAGTAAGTGTTATCAGATATGATTCTCTAATTTTCTTCCTCTTCAAATATATGCTGGTAAAAATTGTGAAATTAAGCGTGAAATCAAGGTCGTATTCTAATATGTTCTTCAATTACTTCCTATAAATTTGGATCATAATGAATATTCTAGTTGTCGTATTGGGATTTTGATATGCTTACATTAAGCCTTCTCAAATATTTTTTATCCAAGTAACTAAAATATCTACAAGCATTTATGCCTATCACGCCGTTCCCTTTCGGGGTAGACACAGTCAAAAGAGCTGAGGTATGTGTGTTAAGCCTGGTTAATTAGCTCTGGTTTAATAATTTAGTACATACTGTCCTATCCTTGCATAGTTCTTTTGAATAAGCCACATATTCATGCATTGCCTTATACCCGTCTTCTTCCTCTTAAAGCTTCTCAGTTTTCTCCCCAAAAAAGTCTCTTCCACCACCTTCACCCATGACTTCATAGGTCTACTACACCATCTCACAGCATTCACTTCTCTATCATAAATATGTTTTGTTACCGGTCCATTTATTCCACATTCTTTCATTAGCCACTCAATCCTCTTTCTTTTACCGTGAAAAGACTCTGCCCCAGTCTTTTTTCCAGAGTAGTGCTATCAGCAGAGGTAAATTATACTGAATAAACGATTAATAATTCTTTCCACTCAGTTGATAAGTATTAATTTTTATAGAATTATCATTATGAAGTTAAGCCGTGAGTTTAAATTTAAATAAATGGCAGTTTTTATATTTTTATCTATTAAAAAACTGGACAGTTGTTCCAAAAGTTATTTTGTTTATTAATGTTCATTATAATTATTAAAGTTAAAAAATGTTAAATATAATTCGATTTATAAGTTGTATTATTTAATCTGAGACCGATTTTTCGAATTTAAATTTCATTCCAAGGGCATTAAAATTCCAAATCATTCTAAAAGCATTAAACATTCAGTGTCAATAAATTTCTGGATATATCACAGAAATATTAATGGTTGTCAGCTTAAACGCATGCTTTCTGTGAATTGAATATCCCATGGGATGAATTCTATTAATCAGATATCTTTTTTTTAGTTTGCATCAGGTAGATTTAGGTTTACTTGATCTACATGAACCTAAATCTTTTTGTCATAATTTTGTGTTCGAGCTGAAAATCATTTTTCAAAATCCTTCACAATTATCAATGCCTCTAATGATATCTGACATCCCTGGAACCATATTTTTGTATATTCAAATTGCTGCTGAGATTTTCAAATAACTCTCAATTTATTAAAAATTCATTTCAAATCAAGTCCTGGAATTTACTGGATTAGTTAACAATCATCGCCATAAATTTTGACATGTAAATTTTTGTGTTTGCATTCTTTTGAGCCTTTTTTAACTCGTTTACAGTGGAGTGCTTAATGGCAGTGCAGAAGGTCAAGGTCCCAATGCTTGAATGAGACCCTCGAAAATTTGGGAAAAAGTTGGTCCACGTTTACGCCGGTAACAATTACACAGGCCTGCGATGAAAAAAATACAAGGGAACTAATATCTGAACTTTATGTATTTTTTGGTGCTGATTTCAATAATAACTAGGAAAAATTTCAATCACGTCAGGTTTTCTTGAAAAATTCGATTTTACTTGGATATTTATGAGCATTTACCATATATTTTTTTCGGCGTTGAATTTTTATCCCTCCCTACCTGCCCATCATTCTCCCGTGGTGAAACCTACAGAATACCCCTCTGTGACACCTCCCCGTCGCTGTCCATCCATCCCCGTCGCAATCTCTCTCTACCAATAGCGTCGCGCAAATCCTTACCTCAGTTCCTTATCTTGGTTCGCTGACCACGCAAGAACGCTCGCTAAGCGAGCGTAATCGGCAGTCACCTTCTATTTTTTCGAGCTTCATCTGGATTGATCTTGAACGTGTTATCTTTCTTAAGAATTAATGCTCTTGACCTTTCTGGAGTCATCAGCAAATATATAAAAGAGATGTCCTCATGAAGGACTCAGTTTATCTCTCATTAGTGGACTTACCGTATTCGTAGTAAGATAAAAGACGCGGAAATATTTAAGTTCGTGTAATTTTTATTTAAAATGTAGTTTCGTACGTGCGCTGATTCAGTTCAATGTGGAAACTTCATCACAAAAACAATTTTAACGGTTGCTTTTGTCTGTGCGTTTCGTGAAACATGGCTTCGGGTTCGAGAGGATACGAAAATTTGCCATATGACTTTTGTTACATATGCGGCGGTTATAGTGTTATTAAAAATCGCATGAGGAGCATTACAGACTATGTAAGACAACTTTATCTTGCGTGTTTTGGCATGAATCTCGGAGACGAGGACAAATCGTGGGCTCCTCATAAAGTTTTGTACAGTGTCGCAATGATCTACACCTATGGCTCAAAGGAAAGAAGATTGATTAACGATTTGGAATTCCTATGATATGGAGGGAGCCGAAAAACCGCTCTGATGATTTTTATTTTGTTCCTGCTATGTACGTGGGTATAACAGCAAAAATCAAAAGCTAATCTCTTATCTTGATAACATTCCATTGACTACACCTTTCGGACCAACGTTCCTCATGGACCTGATGTGGCAGTGCCTTTCCCTCCAACTGAATTGTCAGTCATCTCTTCAGAGTCTTCAGACTCGGAACATCCAGAAGTTCATGGCTCCGATACCAAATATAAACCCTCTGAAGGCGATTCACCTCAGCCCTTCCCTCAGGTTAAACTTAATGATCTGACTAGAGATCTGGGCCTTTCGAAAGAGGCAGGTGAATTGTTAGGCTCCAGATCGAAATAAAAAACTTATTGGCCAAAGGAACTTCTATTTATTGGTACAGGAATCGAGGAAAGAAATTGGTTAAGTACTTTGAGGAAGAGGAGAAAGTAGTCTATTATTCTGATATTCCCGGATTGATGAGCAAATTTAATATCACCTACGATAAAGATGAATGAGGCTGTTTATAGATTCATCGAAAAGGAGTCTTAAAGCTGTCCTTCTTCATCACGGTAGCCAATATGCATCTGTACCAGTTGGACACTCGGAGCATTTAAAAGAACGCTATGAAAACCTCGCTCTCGTCCTCAACAAAATAAAGTATGCAGACCACAGTTGGACCATTTGCGGTGATTTGAAAGTTATCTCCATGCTTCTTGGTCATCAAGGCGGATATTCAAAGTTCCCATGTTTCATTTGTGAGTGGAACAGTCGTGATAAGACTCAAAATTGGGTCAAAAAGAATGGCCGAAAAGACAGGCACCAAGAATGTGATTAGGAACAGCTTAATCGATCCAAAAAAAAGCATTGTTACCCCCTCTGCATAAAAAATTAGGTGTAATGAAGCAGTTTGTAAAGGATATTCCAAATGATGGCGATTGTTTCAAATACCTGTGCAAATAGTTTCCAGGTTTATCCGAAGCCAAGTTGAAAGAGGGAATCTTTGTTGGTCCAGATTTCCGAAAGCTTATGAAGGATAAATAATTTGAACTATCATGACAACAAAGGAAAAAGAAGCTTGAGTTTTTTTCAAAGATGTCGTCAGTAAATTTCTGGGTAATTACAATGATCCTGATTATAAATCAATTGTTATGTATATGCTGAAATAAAAATATGCTAGCGTAGAAAAGTCATAATTGGCTCTGAGATATCCGAAGCCGATCTAAATCAATAAAACGTATACATACCTTGTGTTATTGTCTGAATGATCATTACCATTTCTATATTGAAGTGGATTACTTTACAATGTGATCATACATTTCTTTCAAGAATGATAAACTCCTGAGTTACATGCATCTCGCTTGAGTTACATTTTGGTTGCTTGTTGCCCTACATCCGCTAAATTATAGGGACAACTAGAAAAGGTTTCTAGCGTAGATGGTGTTCCAGTGACAATGTGAATTCAACGTACTTTACACGAGTAGAGTACCTACTACTTTATTGCTTCTGCCGAACTCATTGCTATTGAAGGTTAAAAAAAGGTCACGTTTTTTTAACCCGAATCTTCTTTCTTGCTGGGGCTCACATGACAACAGGTAATACGCAATAGTCAAAAAGAGATGAACGGCTACTGAGACAAGTTTTCTGTCCGTGGGCACGTTAACGGCAGTTAATGGCGCATTTAAGGCATTAGGCCAAATCATTTAATGAATTGCCTTCCAGAATGTATCCGGGTAGAATCATTAGCAGTTAAGAGGGGTGCTTTTTAAGTAACCGGCTACGAAGACGAAGGAAAGGCTTCGGTGTATTACAAACAATTCACGTTCACATGTTATCTAAGAACTAAAAGTCTTCGTTAGGAAATGTGTCCTGTGGTTTGGTCCTGGAAAGGAATTAGTTTTCCCATAAACCATCAAAGCGTTATAGTTTGGGAGTAATTTTAGTTTATTAAGTGTTTCTGTTTTTCCTTTCGGGCCATCTATCGTTCAAAACTTCATATGTGCCCATGGGAGTGCTAAACTAATAGTTTTCTGAAAAGTGTCTTTCCCTATCTTAGGATTTCATCCAGTTCTTTTACCGTTGACATGCTATCTTTCCATCTTTATCCCGATCTTCCTAATTCTACTCGGACTTCCTACTGACAGATCTGATTATAGAATAGTATAGATATGCAGAGATAGTATACCTGAACTTACTTAAGGAACCGAGTACTGGCGTAGCTTATCATACATGTTGGCACCCTCTCTCCAGGAAAACTAAAGACCCCCTTTTTCGTCCTAACCTTTTTTTTCTTCGTCCCCTCTCTCGAAATGTGTCGATTTTTTCAAGCGAAATCCTCCACACACCATATTTACCGCCTGATCTTCTCCTATGCGCTGCGCAGTATTCCCTTCAAACCTCTTTTGTAGCTTCACGGAGGACTTCATCCCTCGTTTTACCCCGGGAACTTTGTTCTCTTTCTGTCCCTCTCATTTTTTGCTTTGCTCTTTTTTATGTCTCGAAACATAAAACGCGTGAAGGTGGAAAAAATTGCCGGGGCGCCTTTTGTACCTTCCACCACGGATGCGACAGCTTCACAGATAAGTGAACGCTTCCGACGTCCCCCACTTGGATTTGGAAAGGGTCACGCTGGATTTGCTTCCGTTTTTTCTTTTAGCACGGAAGGACGAGTTGGAAATTAAATCATGAATAAAAGGCGGCATTTTTTGCTTAAATTGAAAATGAAACGAGAATTGCTATTGAATGTGCTATAACGTTTCCCAAACTTCCATACGTCCGATTCAATTGGAGCTAATATTTCAGTCTTAATTCAGTGAGAAAAATGTGCAGAATATCGCTGCATCACTATAAGCCAAATGTAGGTGTACAAGATTCCATCTATGTCTAATTTTTAAGAGATATAGATGGAATCCTGTGCACCTGCATCTTATGGTTGTCAAAAGTATATCTAAGGAAATTTGGATGTGCCAGCGTTTCATTCGTTAAGTTCGGTTTGGGGGATAGCATGTGACTCATGTATTAATAATGTCCAGATTACATTAGTTTGTAGTTGTCATTGTAAACATCTCATTTTCAATTAGATGTGTTTACAATGATTCCATTAATTTTATCTCGAGTATCTTAAAAATCACTGGTAAGTTGAGTCGTCAGTCAGTGAAGAATTGCTAAGTTACTGAAATCAGCCCTAAACCCAATAATTGATTCTGTTATATCCTCGCATTTGTAGCACTCCCTCGCCAGCCTATAATGATATAGTTGGGTTTTAGAAGGATGGGGTGTATTGTGTATCAATTTAATTCAGTGGTACTCTCAAACTTCCTTTGCGCTAAATTATATCCCTTGCGATCATCTTCTAATTAGTAGGTTTGAAATGAAATACAAAAAATTTAAAAACACTTTTTTCTGATAATAATTCTTTGAACTGTGTGTAGTATGAATTAACTCTATAAAATGTTATCTTGTTTGAAAGCTTTGAAAACTATTCATACAATCAACATACGCATATTTCATTTGTTTAAAGCTTATAAAATTTCATTATCCAACATCCTCCACCTATACAAAAATGTAACAGGTGCTAGAACTAGAATAAGTTTTTCATTTTTCTGGAAAAATGTTAAACCAAATCAGCTTATGACGCTGGAAATTACCCCAGTAGAGAATCCATGGAAATTTTCATCAACATTGAGTGTCAGCCACGCAAGTGAATGAATGAAAATACGATGGTCAAATAAAATAATTAATATCCCGCATCTAAATCGCATTCCTGTTATCGAAAAATGGATACATACATCACTTGTTTTATTTTCTTAATATTTGATGAAACAAATTGTTTTTTCTAAATACAAAAATTCTCTTCGTGCTTAAATTCCACTGAGGAAATATCATGGCACGCGTGTGCCCTTGCGAGTAAAAGATAATACCGTGACTTGTCTCGGTTTCCTCAAAATTATAGTAAAGTCACTTACTTCCTACTTAACGTTAACTTTACCAGCAGGGTATAATGCAGTACCTTTCAAAATATTTATTCATGACATTTACACCGAGTGGTTAGTCAAAGGGCCCCTCTCGTTTCCATTATCAAAGTTATGCATAGAACTAGGCAATTTATGCTGCTGTTAACGGTTACTAAAAAGATGAATATAAGCTATAATGAATATAATGTTGGGTTTAACTATTTCGAAAGCTGGTTAATTATTCATCTTTTATTATTGTTCCAATCACGGGAATTTTTAATCTTTGGCTATAACATCCATCCAAATACTATTGTTTTCCAACATACTTTCTAACCATCCTATATATCTCCTGCTGCCTCTCATTCATATCAATCTGCTCACAAATGTGTCGGTCAGTGTTTCTTTTTCATGCCAGACGAATGGGCTCTTTCTTTTCGCCCAGGATCTCCTTTGCTGCATCCATCCGGAAACCATCCACTCTCGCCCATTTTCCCGTCTTTTCTGACGGACGCAGTGCGTATTGGATTCCCGTTCATTAGCATTCCGAAGCACGATAACTCTTAGAGGGAGACTTAAACCACAAACTGGGCGCGTCAAAAGAGTGGGAGTCGGAGTAGCCAACTAGGTGAGAGTAATTGTTTCCCGCCCTGTGTTCCTTATTCTCGGTTTGAAGAGAAAGAGAGAAGAAGAGAGTTGAGAGGATCTCGAAAGGAGAGACCATCTCAGTAACAATCACCAAGGGGATGGTGGAATGTATAGCTCTCGCTAAAGTTCCTAGCCCTGCGGATGTGACGATTATGGGACATGGGCTACGGAACTTGGGCTATCCTGCGGAACGGGGTCGGAAGGTTTTTAAGTGTGGAGGGTTGGTCATAAAACTTTTCTAAACCTACCAATACAAGTACTTCATGAAAAGTAATAACTCACCACTACCTTCCGTCCCGTTTCGACTCGTCTCACAACTAGACCTCAAAATATGAGTCCTGGTAAAGTCAGCGATGAGTGATTTTAACCGTTCGGCAACTATCCTGCGTGTATGTACCTCGTGCGTTTTTCGAGTAGAAGTTTGGTTCCCCTGCCTCCCTCTCTCTCGTGCCTCCCTCTCTTCCACTACGTTTTTTCACTTCAGCTCCTTCACTTCTATCGCACTACTTGCAGCTCTGCACCACGCAGGTCTGTGCCCGGAAATTTTGCGGGTGCTGTACGCTGTAGGCTCATTCTGCTTGGCCACCCTTAAAGCGTCTATCCAAAGGACGGCTGTTGGCTCACGAAGGGGTGTTCATTGCTGCATGATCTGATTTGGCTGGGAAGCATTATTCTGGGAATAGCCGATTTAAGTCCCTACATTAACGTCTAACATTCCATTTTACTAAGCGTGAGAGTGGGAGTTGTATTCGCTCATCCTGAGTCCTGGTTGATGTTGTGTAAAGGTTCTTGTTGTGAACGTCATGTTAACTCTAAAATGGTGAAACTGATTGACCCTGAGAGTAAATGCCTACAAAAATGCCGAATAACGGCACGGTGTGTTAGGCGGCAACACAACGTAGGCTGTAGGATTATGTTGTCATCATCCGTGATAGATTACGTAGCCATTTGGCACACTTGTCGTGGTTACTTGGGACAAAATTTTATGGTAATGATAACAATAATTATAGCCTATAGTTCTGTGGAAAGCCACTTGAGAAGAAAACAGATTATGGAGAAAATTCCATTACATTCGGACCACGGCCTGCGACGATGGAAATACCGGGTCCCGATCAACCACCAAATTTTAGCATCATTGGGCTCGGCTCATATTTGGAGAAGGTAATCCTCCCATTCGTCCGAATTCTGTTGGCCCTGTCTGTAAGTGACAGTGTAAGTATAGGACAGTATGTGCGAAACGCAGCCATCAAAGCACGTCAAATGAAAATACTGTTACTACTACAACTCCATCACAGTTGCGAGAAATATAAATAAAATGATAAATTTTGATAATAATTTGGGTCGTATTGACATAACATTCTCCATTTATTTTGCAATGGTGAAAAAATTACATTCAATTTTCTCCAGTTTATATAAAAATATATTTAAATTAACCCAAATATAACAACGCATAATCCGGTAGTTAAACAAGATTAAATTAATATATTTTAAAACAAGGTGTATAAGGTTATATGATACATAATGTTTTTCAAAGAAGAGTGGTTAAGATAAATAGCACCTTATATTGTAAAAAATATTTAATGGTATTATTGTCATTAGATATTCGTTATATTATGTTGTGTACATTGGCATGGTACAGATAATGTTTATACTCCTAGGCATTGGTACGTAATTTTAATCCCAAATCTTGCATAAACTCGGATTGTGGTGTATAATTTCCAACGAACACCACTCAGCGTTGATGGCCTACGAAAATGTATAGAGCGAAGCGATGATCTAATAATATTCCAATAAATTTATCTCATGGAATAGTATAGAGAAGGTTAGCTCTGCAAAAGTATTAACTGACAGGGATAAAATTGAACTTAGTGTATTCAAATAATAAAAGAAAAAAGACGTACACTTAAAGTGAGGTCATGTATTTCGTTTCAATTTTGCAGCACTTAAATATTTTGTTATACGCATAAAACCCTCTGTAACGCCTCTGAAACCTGTTCAAAAATACCCAATTATGTATCGTTGAGAGCGTTTTAAATAAAATAGTATGCGTAAGTTCCTTGGGATGCTCGGAACCAACGTTCAAATGGACTTCCATGCTTTGATCTGTAAATGAAATGTCTTCGATATGATCTCATTGAATTTTCTGGATACTTAACTATCGATATTCACAGCGTCATTTGCTATAGACAGATAGATGGAAGACATAAGACATTTAAGAAAAATAAATTTTATTTTTCTAATAATAGGTAATAATAATCAATAGTCAATAATATATTGATTTATGAAAACTGTTTCCTTTCTGAAAGTTCCCATAGATTCAATAGCTAAGATCCAAGCAGAAACCTCGCCGAACTTCAGCACCGCAACACCCTCAATGAGGTATAGATCATACTTCCAGTTGGCCAAATCCACCGACCTTTTCCCAGCTCACGTCCCATAAGACAGCGGAAATGGTTCAAGGAAAATCTCAATTGAGATTATCATTATTCATTAAATGCTCCTCAAATGCGTTCATGACCACAATCTCGCGACGTATCTTCGAAGAGCGGCGGTTAAGTAATGAATTGGACCGAAGGTTTGGGACAGGACGTTCGGAATGTATGGTTTGGAGCCAGCTGGTCGTCATCATCCACCACTTGATGAAAACACCCTCTTCCCAGTTCCATCAGGCCCTCCGCTCCGCTATTATGTCCTTGGTTAAGAGCTCCTTCAGCTCCTTAAATGCATCAAGTCCTATAGTTCTCCCTCTCAATTTCACCCCCTCTACTCATCTACTGCCTCATTCTCATCTCTATATTTCTCCGTCCGCTACAAAATTTCGCATGATGCTCTTTCACGGGGATAAGCCATGCCGGGAAAGGTTTTGGTGACTGATCTCATACTATGCGTCCTTTCGGGGGAAATAAAATTATTAAGTGTAGTTTTATATTTTCTGGAAACCGTAATACTTAACTACAGGAATATCCCTTTATGGCCTCCTTTTTTCAAAGACGCTCAAAATTTAACGTGGAGTTTAACCCATCCAGATGAGTTTAATTTCACTTTTACTTCTTTTTTACACTCCCACCCAACGTTTCTTCCCATGCTTATTTTACTATACACATTTCCTCTCATAATGACTTTCAGGCCTCATTCCAGGTCATGCCTCGGACTATATCCATTAGGCTTGATGTTTCTTTTACGGTTCGTTATCTAATAACTAAACTTCTCTCATGCTCATTCTAGACTTAATTTGGATGATTCATTCCGTTCATCCAATTGTTATCACCCACCTGTACATCATATTTTGACTGCCCTTAAATGTCTCCATTATGCTTTTGTACGAGTAGCTGAAACTATTGCCATCGTAAAGTAAGATTTTAACCGTGAGTTATGATGCAATACTTGAAAAGGTGACTTTTGGTCGATTCAGCGAGATAAATTACTTTCGGTGAGTATTATAATTGGTGTTATAAATCAAAAGAATAATACTTCTATATTCTACACTTTAATGATTTTTAACTTTGATTGGTTTCCACGGTATTCCTCCGTCATTATGGTGGAAAAATGTCAGAATGAAACAGCATTTCACATATTTTTATAACAACGTCAAAACATCTTATTTTGCCAAACATTTAAATGAAATGGCGCATCTTGCCGTTTTTAATCCAAATATTTTACCTGCATGTGATAAGGGTACCAAATTGGACTAAGTGGAAAGCGTGGAGATATATTTTACCAAATCGTTTGGATCAGATTTGTTAAAAGGTCAAATTCCTTTGTAAACCTCACCTCTTTTAAACATTCCCGACCCTTCCACTTCTGATATCATTCCCTGGCCATGACCTTGTTTCTGTTTACCCTCTTCATCAGTTACTCATGTACAATAATGTCTTTTAATCCTTCCCCTTTTCTTAAAAAACAAAACCACCATCTCCTAACCTAAAGGCCAAAGAGTATAAGAGACATTTTCGTATCATTTTCTGCAGTAAACCTCTTGATAATGACATGAGCGTAGCGTCGTAACCAGTCGTGGTACTCAAGTATGGAAGACACGAATTATTATTATTTTGATTTATAATGTCTCAATTCCTCGAAGAGAATTCGTCAAGTACCACCTTCAATCAAATGACATGCTGGTGGTAAACTAGGTCAGGTGGGAGGGCATCTGCTCTCCCTCCAGCCTTTAACCTTGACCCAGAATTCCTGCCAAAAGCGCGTCTTTTCCACTTGGCGGGCTATAACGTCCTGAAGACTCTCAGTCAATCAACTTCATCTTACCGCCTGAGGTTGATCGGCTGTCCGATCCCCAGGTACGAAGTACCCCCTGATGGGTCCCTAGAAACTCCTCACCTCATTCCCCCAAGATGTGGTCGTCGATATCGGCTAATCGCTCCATCAATATCGAATTAGAGCCTGTCCCATAAGAGATAGCTAATCACAATCCGTGACCTGCATTACGAAACATAACGTTGCGCTTTTCGCCTATGTCATTAATGGAATTGGCCTCCGCAGGTCTTGTTCCGGTCGCGACGACACCCATCTAAGGGTTTAAACGACTTTGTGGCATCATTTCCCAGCACCTCGGAAGCGATTGAAAATATCAGCTCTTGGAAATAGCTCTCTTCGAAAGGAGGACATGCAGGCTCATCATTAGGGTGAATAAAACGTTATCGCCCGTCATAACAAATAATGAGAACGGACTGATCTATACTTTTTTAGAGAGTAATTGTCCTTAGTTCTTGGTGCATTCACGTCCAATATTACTGAGTATCGTATCTTAAACAGGGGTAAATCTATATCAGAGTCTACTATAGAGACTTAAAATGAGTATTTTCAACGAGCCATAAATTAGCATAACTATAAAATTTCTTTCCTTAAAGTTAAATCTAAAATTTAAACATATTTCCAACCGTCGGTTTACTTTAAAATAATATAATAGAAGTAATTCTTTTCGGTTTTTTTATTATCTGTTATTTATTTTAAGATAACATCATCTCAATCCTGCATTGAATGCTTTTCAAATAAATATATAGTTGATAAATTTATTCTTACAGATTCAAACTCAAACCGATTGCATAAGTATAAATGAGGATTTTTGAGATTAACACTTAAGATTAAGACTTTTTGTAACAAATATTTTCTTTTCCACTATAAACTATTTGTAGATGATATAAATCATCTTATTAAAATGTTCATCATTGAGCGATGAAAAACATTATAGTAATTGATGTTTGCCACATTTTGTAATGGTTCAGTTAGCATGCGGTTTTTAAAGTTTATGCTTATGGGATTATGTGAGTAGCGCTTTCCATATTGCATCCAACAGAGCAATTCAGTGTATGTTTTTCCGATTCAAAATTCATGATGGCTACTGGCTTGGTTATGAATACCATCATTGCGTGGAAATATCTCGACAGCAATAACTTTGCTGGCTGATAGTGGACGTGCACATATATTGTTGGTAACTCATTGGAATCTTATATTTACTGATTTTCAAAAATAAGCATTTGTCATGTGTACAAATCGATGAAAAAAACGTAATAGTAACAGATTTAATTGCAATTGCAGATAATATTGTCTTTCTTAGCTGCCACACTATTTCAATTCAATTGTTGACACACTTTGGCAGTACCAGTCAGTCTCATTCTTTCCTTAATTACTCAAACTTTTAGGAACACCCTTCTATGGCTACCCTTTTGTGAGCATTGATCAAATTCTCCCTCTTCCATACCGCACCATATCTCGTATTCCTTACCTCAGATCTCCAAAATTCATCGTCACTCAAACTTCTTAGCCCTTGTAATGCGTTCTTCTTTCCTCTCCTCCAGATAGAGACAACTTTTAGAGTTAAATGTTATCAACCGACCTAGAAGAACATGTACTACTCTTTCACTCAACAGAATGAAATATAATTAAACTGCCGTAATTGCTGAAGTTGGTAGAAATTATCCTGAAGGAAAAAAGGTGGAGTTCAAGAGAAACTTTTATCCTGTTTTTAGACCTTCAATTTGGATCATGCCTCCGGTTGTTTGAAAATTCAAACCCCGTACTCGCCTCCATTTTAAATGCTCAAAAACGGCTTTAAGTTCTTTTTTCCTCCTCTTTATTTTGATGGCAAACATCGTCACGGAATATGTTAGGTTACTAAACAACAAAACTTGTGAAACTACGCTAAAACAAATACAGATAAGTATATATTAACGGATCTTAACTCAAGTAAAATCTTCAATCTGTGTTCAACATAACATAACTTGACCTAACATATATTTATAAAGCGTATGAATGATGGGAATTCATAAAGAGTGGCGTATTATTTTTAAGTTATTTTTTGGAAAATTTGCAACTTCACCTTTATTATGACGATACCTCAGTGACCCCCCTCGACAGTTGGTTTGGAGTATTTCTTAAATAAGATTTTTTAACTTCTTCAATTTTTTAAATTCTGGAATAATAAAACTTTTTATGCCCCTTGCATACTTGTGATATCCAGTGGTTATTCTTTGAATAATACTGATGGAGGGAATGCATTTCCTCCTCTATTGAAGCTCAAAAATAACTACCTATATTATCTCTTACGCAAGTATATACTCCATCGTAGTCAAGGATTTCCTTAATAAATACGTGTTCGTTAATCTGTTAGCATGGTCGGAGCTCAGTAGTGAATGTGCTAAGAGGAAATACAAAAGATACGAAAGACATTTTCCATCCACAAAAGACATGTTTTTTATCCTAAATGCTGAGAGCATTAGTCACACACATGAAATTATAGTTATTAATTGAATGTATCCTAAGTAGTATGCATTCCATTTTTCCTAGTTGCTCATATGTACTGCATACTGCATATGTTTGAGGATGTATAAGGTTGTTATCCCAATGGAGCTACTTCCGCGTGTTGGCATGATATTATGTAAAAACGGAAACAGAAATTCTTGACTATACTTCTAATCGCGGTGCATTTAAAAACTTTTGCTTTTTTCCTTCTTGATTTCCTTGGTTTGAACCACTTTTCAAGGGAATGTAGCATTGGTGTTGAGCATGGTGTAGAGTATTCAGACACCTCGGTCGGCGATGTAGGGTTCAGAGAGAGAGACGAAGTTTCTGCGGTTACCACCACGGTATCATTCCAAAACCGCTACCACGCTTCCTTTTGCACACCCATGAGGAGTGTAAATCCGATATTAGTAGCGGCTCCTTCCCAAGCACGTGGTTGTATATTCCTCTCACAAAGGCATTACACGCTTTCCTGCACAAAGGAATTTCACGCATTTCACTTGCTTTCACCTGTTTGTGATCGGGAATAATCCAATAAAAGATTCTGGATATTCCCTCTAAAACATTATTTCTAGAATTCAAATTTATTATTCCACTTCTAAAAAATTATTTTCATCACAACATCCCTCCATCATTCGTTAGTATCTCAAATTATTTATTTATAAAGGAATTCCGTCGGGTCAAGTCTTCAGCTGTTATTTTTTATGTACATCATGTGGATAGCAATACGTTTAGAGTTCGTTGAAAGGTTTTTGCTTATGACAGTATCTTTCATTCCAGCTAGTGAGCTTGACATTAGTTTTTCTGTTACACTGAAATTTTTAATTTAAAGCGCGACTAATAACTGTCGTTGGCTGATCATTTTTGAGATATAAGATCAACCAACCGGAAGACCAACTTTATTATTCACTTATTCAATATAAAAAGAGGCACTTATTCAGTGCCTCTTTTTCTATTACTTCTGTTTCATTTCACAAATATATTTATACGTAAGTGCAAAACGTTCTATGAAAAGAAAGCTATGAGAGTCTGTTCACTTTTACGAAATAGTGTTGTACAATTATGAATCCTCATGGCACATGCCTCACTCAAAACAGGCTGTTTGTTTTATTATTTTGTTTTATTGCTAATGTATTTTGTTTCACTTTGATTCCCTAATTTTTTTCACCTGAACTTCGAAAGAGTTAGTATATAGACGGGCATTTTTTGCGAGAAAATAATTTCACGGAGGTAAAGGGATGAACCTTTCAAAATATTTTTTTTTAGTGTGAAGAGAGATGTGATATCTGGTTGTGAAGTCTATTTGGGATCTCCACCGCATCAAATTCTGTATTTTTGCCAACGTTTCAATGGTCAAGTCATCCATCGTCTTCAGGTCTGAGGTTTATTTGTAAAATTTAAAGGAATTATAGCTCCTATTTATTTTAGCAGCAACCATTCATCACCAATTATTCAATCACGGCAAATTCAAATTTTGATTCTATTCAGTTGAAGTAGGAAAAGAAGCATATAAAATGCACTCTGTTGTTAGGGTCAGAATCATAGGGAACAATGCACAGCCACCTAAAACAAATGGAAACATAGGAAATATCTTCGATCGATAAAGTTTGAAATTAAAAATAGTCTTCGGAACGCCGGCAGCGATACAGAATTTGACACGGTGACCCACGAGTATACTTCAAAACCAGAATACGCTAGGAAAGTATCAGATCTTTCTGGAAATGGTACTTCTATACCAATGAGCCAGTGACAGAGTGCCTTGCGGGGATGTCCAAACCGCTGAATGGAGAAAATGTAAGGGAACCCGCTCTACCAAACACGGTCTTTCATTGAGCAGTGACAACCTGGACCGAAGGTCCACTCTCCCATGGTGGCATGTTGGTCTTCTTCGCCCGTAGTAAGAGTATAAAGGTTTAGTGTTGACACTTAATTTTACGCACATTTCAGTAGAGGTGAAGGATGAGGAAAAGAAGGAAAACCTATGAGGAAACCTATGAGGAAAATCCCCTGTGAGGAAAACGAGAGAATTAATGAGAGGAGCAATTTACGTAGAAGTGATTGTTCATATAATTTCAGCGATATTTTTCCATAATCATATCTAGATACCACATTTAAATTTTATTTTTATGTTTAAGCAGCAGTAAGAAAAATGAAGTAAATTTTGTAACATAAATGACGCAAAAACTTTGTACGAAGTTACCATAATTCTCAGTAATTAACTAAATATACATCTATAAAGTTTCAACTTAACTATTTTTTTCACACCGTACACAGAAAACGCCTTCACAACCGAAGATGATTTGCTTTTCTGTAAAATATTACTGCCATATTTACTGCTGTAAAATAGTAATTTATTTGTTAAAAAAATACTAAATAAATAAAAATACTAATCACTGAGGATGGTTGGTCAATTTGAAATGGATTGAAGCAGAACGGGCTTCTTGGATGGGTTACAAAGGTGGGAGTGTGCCGAGCTGGAGAAAGGTATATTTCAAGGCTTAGATGGCTGAGGTTGTAAAAGACGAATTAACTTATCTCCATCTAGTCCTACCAATATCGGTAGATTACCCTTGACATTAAAAATTTCCCCAAATTCATCCTCACTCGATAAAAATATTGTAAAAAACATTTTTATTTTTATGACCGTTTGAATAGGTATCTTAAGTGAATGGAAGAGAAAAGTTCCACTTAAAGCCTATTTATTGCTATTTATTTTTTACGTGTACTCCAATTTCTTATAAAATTAAACGTGTAGAGTGTCTTGCAAGGAAACAGTCAACTCTGGCTGTGAGATTGTGTCGAGTTTGTGAGTAATCGTTTATTTTTAGGCATAAAAGTGGAAACTATTGCTATAGGGTAACAGATCGTGTATTTGCGAGCACACGTTGGTATTTTCTCTCGGCAAACAATCATAAAAGTTGTTTTTCTCAGATTTTTTCTATTTGTAGTAATTTTTCCGATGTTTTTTGCTCACGGCAATGACAGGGCGGTAGATTTCAGAACAGCATGACCGACTCGCAAGATCTAAGTTTGTCACTCAAGGGTGTATTTTGCTCCTTCCTTGACCCCAGCATTGCCTTCAGGAGTCCAGACCAATTCCCAATAATGTTTGATATAGGGATGAAGGAAAAGATATACCCACGCCAAGTGTTTGCTGAGTTCATGGAATTTTGCGCGGTATGGTAGCGCAACAGACGCCTCTGCGTGACCTTTTTGAGTTCAACTGTCCAGAGGGGAGTCAATATTGGTCCATGAGAAGGCATTCTTATTATCTTTAGGGCTAGGGAATAAGGTGCAGGCTTCCAATATGACGCCGCTTGGTCAATATTTTTCACCTCCGAAGGTCGTTTCATAGTCCATAGTCAAGGTTTATCTTAGCAAAAAGGATGGCAGGTGCAGTTTATCGGTATCGATATTTAAAAGTATATCGATTGAATATCGTTTAATCCCCTTGGGTATCTAAACACACCGCGACTCATTTCGCTTTAAAAGGTTGTATATTGTATGCATATCTATATTTGTCCTAAATTGCACATGAGATATGGGAACCAATCGGGGATTTCATTAACCCATTGTTAGATACATATTGGGTCTCATATGAAAAATTGTTTAGTGAAGAATGAGACGAAATTCAAAAATTGTCCGCCAGATTAAAAAAAACTCTTCTATAGTGTCACTGTACCCGTGTCACCCCGGAGTAAAATAGTAAAACGAAACATTATGGGATTTGACCTTAAATGGGTACAACATAAAACTTAAATAAACGGAGATAAGATTAACAGCTGAAGTAACCAGAATGAATGACGAAACAAGATTACGATGAGAAAGAGGTCACAGTCGTGCAAGCACCGTAGGAGCACAGAGCATGTACGAGCAAAGGGAGACTGGTACACGTGCAGACGTATACTTACTACGTCTCCTTTTGGTCGTCCTGGTCGCCTTCTAAAGACTGATGCATGATCAGAGCAGGAAAAGTCCTAGTCATACGCAATAACTCACCTTGCCTTTCCTCCTCGCTGATCCTTTTTCGAATTCACTGCTTACGTTCAGCCTCAGTCAAGCTCTTCAGCTCGGAAGAGTCACTTATCATTTGATTGAGGTATTTGTCTGAAATATTTACAAAAAGCAAACAAGCTGCGGTCTTTTCACGTCGTAGGGTTGGGAGAAATTTAAAATTGAAACAATTTAGGATGGTCAGTCCCCGGGAAACGATAAACACTCATAAAAAGAGCGAAGCGTAGCTATTTTTTCAGTCAATTAAGATTAGTATCAAGGGTAGGGCGAAAGCTTTAAGTAAATTCTTACTCTGACGAGATTACAAGTTACCATTTACAGCATTTGCAGACTCGACCAATAGGATGAAATAAGGCCGATTGGCAATCTGACGTGAAGGTTTAAATACTGTTTTTCCCTTACACCATTTGAAACCACAACGTAGCCATGGAAGAGCCTCAAAAAATCAAAAATACAACAATTTGCATAACCAATTATTTAAATAAAAAAATTAATAAATCTGGTTTATTATTTTATAATTTCTCTTCAACCAATTTACATATGCACGAAACACTTTTTTCCATGCATGTGACACAAAAATCCTGATCTCCTAACACCTCCCTCGAACACGCCCTGATGATGGCACGTAGGCTAGTACAATATAGATGGAGATGTAGACTTTATTAATGAGTAAAACGCTGATAAAGGTATTGGAGATCAAATATTTAAGAGGAAATGCTCGATAGGAGATAAAATTCGCCATGAAAAAATCATTTGACTTGAAAGGATTCGAACCCGGATCTGCCCAATTTCCTTCGCCTTAGAAATGAGTATATATGGTGTAAAAGGCTAACATACCTGACTGCCAATTGGGAGATCTAGGTTTGAATCCCGGTCAATTCAAATTATTTCAATGGCAAATTTCATTGCGATTATTGACAAATTTCTGGAGTCATTTTCCAGTTTAAATGTCTTACAGTGTGATATATCCCCTATAACTGACCAAGAGATCGAGAGTAAACCTATCACATTCATATGTTCTGTGGGATAATTCATATAATCCTAAAAAATAAAACAAGATAAGAAAACTAAATAGAAGTTTTATGAAGCAATGGCTCTTACAATGGTAGTTATGTGCGGTTGAGAGACGTGGGTCCTCTGAACGAGTGACAGAAATAAACCAAATCCCCTGTAGTGTCCTAAAGTCCTAAAAATAGTAAGTCCTAAAAACAGTAGACGTTTGTACATTGTAAGATAAGAAAGCTACAAAACCAGAAGAGTTAATTTAAAAATCTTTAACTAAGAAAAAAAATAGAATACAAAGATCAATGGAGCCATTTTGGAAGAATGCAGCATAACCGTCTCTCCAGAATCGCCTTAGGATATAAGCCCAGATTGGTCATTGCGATGTTGGTCGACCAATGCAAAGATTGTTTCGGGAAGAGGCTATGCAGTCTAACCCTTAAAGTGAAGAAGAAGAATTTCATCCCCTCTGGAGTGTGTATCTTTGCACCTGTGCGTGTGACTGCGTGCCATATTATTAGCGTATCCGCGCAGTTATTTGGCAAGTAGTTAAGTGGAACAATTGATAGGCAGGAAAAAAGGGGGATAACAGCTATTCGGTGAAGAGTGAAGCAGTGAGCGTGGCATTTTAGTCGAATCTAATGCCGGAGACCCTGAAGAAGTTTCTTGCGGGGTGAGAAGAGGAAACGGAATAAATGTAGGGAACGCAAAGGGAAGAGGGAAAGACGAAGGGGTCACCAAAAGAATGTCATGATGGAGAATTGAGAAGCGAGAAGAAATGTCGGAAGAAAGGGAGAAGACCCTTTTTGACCCAAAGCCCGCTCCCGTCTGTCTTTACCGCTCTTACCAAGGTCTCCTGACGACACCGCCACCTGCGACGTTTATCTGGCAACGGGGCCATAAAAGCGAGTTAGAAAAATCATTGATTCTTCCTTTTCGTAAGAAACTGTGATAATATATTTTGTGTACGCCTGAAAGTAATGTATTATCCCCATGGAAGGATTGGAGGAAGAAGGTTCTCAAATACTCATACGGCTCATCCTTTCAACTTACTCGTATTCGACATGCACGAGAGACGATTATGGTACTTATCTCTTAGCTGGACGTTTGTGAAAGATTGAAGAATAGATGAATAGATTGATAGGCGTGCAAATTTCGGATGGAAAGTCGTAGGGAGTATGTGGAGCATATCAAAGATTGGATGTTTGTCTAGGAAAGAGAAAATCGCAATGTACGAAAGCGTTCTACTCCTGACTTCAGTATATGTCGACGAAACTTGGGTATGTCAGGTTAAGCATAAGAGGCCATGGAGTTGGTTTTCCAATGTTGAAAGAGTGGATGTGAGTTGAATAACGAAGCAGATATATGAGAGTGGCGTGAATGGTGTGAGAGGAAGGGTTAGATCGATAACGTTATGGGCGAGTGTGGATGGAAGAGTGGACCCTTAATAGGACGAATATTAGAGAATTTCTTTGATTTTGCCTACACCGAAAGGGAATGGCGTGATGAATATGCATGCATGTATGTATTTTTTACTGACTAAGGATGGTTTTATTTATCCTTTCCTCTATTTTATATGCCAGAAAGCCATATGCTGAAATAGAAGTTCTCAAAATTGTGGACGCTACAATGGAAAGTCAAATTGAAAATTGAATATGGTTCGCTCTCTTTCCACTTAATTACCTATTCCGTTCGTTACACCTTGTGGTGAATCAATTGACGTTGTATTAAATCTTCGTTGAAGTTTGAGATTTACTCAAAAATATATCAAAAATCTACCGATAACTATTGTGCAGGCACTATTATTAGAACGTGGAGGCAAATTTAGCTAGAAATGATATCCTCTGACAGTCAGCTTTGTGAATGTTTTCTTTTTAAAAACGATTTAAGTTCATGCCACGTTTCTACTATGCCTACATTAATTTTACCAAATTAATTGAAAAACTATTTCTTGGTACTTATTTGAGATTATAATAATGACTGAGGGCAAATATTGTGTTGGTGCTTAATTAACTGATGCATGGGTAGTTTTAAAAATTATCTTATTTTTTGTTCACGCTAAGTATTGCCTTGTTAAGTTCAGCATTCAACCGTACGACACCTAAGAACTTCAGACTGCAGTTCCGCTTCTGTTACCGATTTTATCTATTAATCCCAATCCCAGAGCCTTTCTAAATAACCCTTCTTCTTATTACCATTCTTCGCCTTTGCTCGTAGTCTCCTCCATGTTTAGTTCTAGGCCATTCCCTATTACCTCACCTGCTGGCTGCGTAAAATAATTTAAAAAGAAAGTTTAATTGCAAAATGAATTGGTCCATAAGAAAAAGATATTATTTACATCGAGTTATAAGAGATTTTATTTAGATAAAAAAGAAGAAAAAGTTTTTAAAGAAAAGCTAAATGTATTTTTATGCTGAAAGGGGTATTTTTCCTGAAATGTATTCTCTAATAACCACTCTTTATTGATTTTAAACTTGTTGCGAACCTTCCCCTCTTCCTCATTCCAAGCACAAATCCCTATTTTTAAGGGTCGCCTTTTGTAGGTATACTCCTCCATTTACTTTTATCTGAATCATTATTCACAATGTTTATGGCCGGAAATAAACATATATTGGAAATATATTGGAATATGTAATAGTATTTATGCATCTTTCACAATTAGATGATACCAGAGTAGCCATAACACAGAAGCGGATTCGTGAGAGCTGTTGTCTATCTCGGTGTCTAGAGGGTGGCTTGAGATTCTTCCCGAATGGAAACCTCTCCGTGAGTAATTGCAAATGCATTTTATTGATTCGTTTTGATAACTATGAGTAAGGAATTATAGCCTTGCGACTGAATGGGAGCAGGAAATTATTTATAATATTTACTATGCACAGAACGACAAACTTTTATTGAACTCATAGTTACGCACTAATTAGATAGGTCAAAATGACAAAGAGGCAAATTCCGCGGTTATGTGCTAAGTTTATATATTTGATGACATGTATTTCTGCCCTCGTAAATTAAACCGGGTTTTCTCAAAGGGGAGAGCTCGGGAAAATGCCTTTGTATATGAAGATTCCTTGGCCATGAAATGATTTCCGAATAGCTTTTCCCCAAAATGAAATTTTCATTCTTTTATCTTACAGCCGCCAGGAAAATTTGGTACACCTTATGGAGTTTCGACTGTCTCAACATTTAAGGAAAAAGAAAAGATAAGAAAAGCCAGATTTTGACGACTATGTTCTGCAATTTTGGTGCGTAAGGGTAAGTAAATTACTAACACTCTCTTTTTTGCCATTTGTAACTTCTCTTTTCTCTTATTTTGTTACCTCTGTGCGTGATACTAGTCCCAAGCATAAGCATGACTATAAAATCAATGGAGACGAGAGGAGCCTACTGTGCTTACAAAGAGAGCGCATCTCACAGAAATATTATGAATTCAGTTAAAAGACTGTTTCAATATTGAAGTTACTCATACAAGGCTAAATTTGGGGAGCTCTTCGTTAATCTGATAATATTTTCGTCTTACTTAGACCATTATTATTGCACAAAACGGGTGTTTTTAAAGAAGTAGTCTGAAGTGCCATTACGATTCATTGAGTATTTTTCATAATGGATGAAATTCTTTACCTTAGGGCTTTTATCTTAATTTTACTCTGATTAGCGTCGATATAAACATGAGTATAATTAGCAAATGACCAGTGATTGTTGGGCAACGGCCAGCCACGATGGACAAACCAGTTCCAGGCATCGTTGGGCTGGGCCGATTTCGGAGGGGTAATCATCCTATTCGTCTGAGTGCTGTTGTCCCTGTCTGCAAGCGGCTGGTAGTATTTGCGAAATTAGCCGTCGAAGCACGTTGAACTAAAATGCAAATACCATTGACTCTTGCTTATGAAACGGTAACTAGTGAAAGCACTGAGGTGATGAATACTTCTTATGAGTCATCTTAGCAATGGATACTTTTTTTATGGATTTATCTCTGTAATAAATTGAAGGTGCTCCAAAAGACGAATAGAGCGAAGACCGACCGTGGCACCTAACCCGGAAATTATTACCAATCCACCCAAAAAACGACTGTTGATTATAACGTAAAGGAATAGATAGACAACGGTGCTAGTGAGCACCTCTTTTTCTTCATCACTTAAGCTTGATTTTCTGTTTTGAGTGTGAATTTCCAATTAAGTGTGTGCCAAATATTTGTGTTGATAAGCAACGAATAAAAATGATCCCTGTTTGGAGAATCATCAAGCAGAACAAAGACATTTTGCCGACGGAAATCACTGCGTTTCATACATCCAATTGCAAAATTTCTTATATGTCACGTAGTCTAAAGGGAAACGCAAGTTACGGGCAACAGGAGGGTTGGGAGGTATTAACAATGAAGCTGTGAAATAACCGCAAGTTGGGAAATTGATTGCCTTTCCGGTAACCTTAAGGAATACTCCTCAAATCTCTCACTCCTTTTCATACTCCGTCCTCTTTCAATCAGAAAAAATGTTTCAACAATGAGTAGCCAATAGGTGCTCTGTTAATCATAGGAACTTGGCCAAATATGATGCCCTAATTGTGCAGGGGAAGAAGGAAAATATGAAATATTTGGCGATAGAAATAAGATTCTTCCCAAACTTCTTACAAGCGTAACTGTATTTTTTCGAAGCCATGGTGTCCATAATCATTGAGGTATATCTTACTAAAATAAAGAATGTATTACACACTCCTAGGTAATATTTTTCTCATTTCGTCACAAAAAGTCTCATATGGAAACATTATAACGTAGGCCTCAAATAAATTGAATGCGGTAAGTTGAAGGCAGGTGTGCATCGTGCAGAATTGCCTGTGCTTTAAAATAGTTTTAAAATATTTTTATGAGGAACATTATGAAATGGATTAAAAAACTGGAAGTCAAAGGATCAATTTCTTGTAAGATTTCCTACTCTAATTTGGAGATGAATGTATGGTAAAGATATATGTAGTTAATTGGCTGCTATCCTGAGTAACTTGTCTGGGGATGTTATGATTGCCATTACTATGGGACATGGCAGATAGGCAATGCGCCAATTTCCTGATGCCCTGGAATCTTCTTATCTGGAATCTATCGTAAATATTCCATTTATTAATCCTAATTGTACACATACCATGTGGAATAGTCTCGCCTGATATGGTAATTGCAATTCACACTTTTCCCAATGGTAGTTTAATTTTCTCGTCAATAGTTTGCCTTCTTCTTTCGCGCGTTGTTATGTTATGAATGATTACGTCATGTTTGACCTTTAAACAAAATGACCGTCAAGTAATACAAATATTACATGGGCCGTTTATAGTGAATAATCACAAGAAAGCCATTAAAATTTTTAGAATCTACTCACGTTCAATTGAACTGATTTACATTTCTGCGAAAAGAAGAGAATGAAAACGATTATATGAAAATGCTTAACGGAATTGTAACAACCTGACCCAGTTTTTGGATAATGTCTTCATGATGCGGTTCAATTAATCAACTAAGTCTTTTTAAGCACGTTTTCCGCAATGCAGCTATTATTTTTATCGAGAATTGGTGGGACGAAATTGTTAGGGAGATGGAACACGTGCAGTTGAATAGAAACTTTTTTAATATTAGGTAGTGGGAAAGGGAATCCAGTTTGGAGAGAGAGAATTTCAAGACGAGCTGGGAGTCCACGAGAGTGCATTCTTTGTGTGAGCCCAACAACGGCTGCAGAAGCCTCAAAGGAATAAATAGTTGTATGGACGGCTGGAAGAGAAGGATGGCGCTGAACGCTGAAAGCGGTTACGTAAACAAATGTTAATGGCCCTGGAATAACTCTACATTGTGTAATTTTCCGAGTCCTTTATTCCACTTTACCTCAGTTGAAGGGATTGTAAAATTGTGGATTAAGACCTCTCTTTTTTATAGAGTAATTTATTTAGCCCAGGTCAGTCTCAATATACATTTTTCATCACCAGGTTTGTTTAAATAAGTCGTTAAAATCTAAACTTCTCAGAGATTTTTTTGTTCGAGAAAGCAGATCAAAATGATAAATCCACATATCTCCTCTCACAGCTGGTAACGTAAATTTTTCCGTTCATTTATACTTCTTTAGGGTCACCTATTTATTGCGAGTCAATCATTTTGTCGGTCACTTGTCAAATGGGTTAGAGCAAGTTCTTGTTCTTGCACGTGAGCAGGCAGTAAGTAAATATATTTAAAAACAAATTTAAATTATATTGCATATTATGACAATTTTATCTATGAAATGGCATTTTATGGCTGTGATGATTAATAGGGCGCATATAATTGAATGAAAAAGCAATGAAAACTTTCTATAATGGAGTAATTAATATTAATCCTCCAACACCGTAATCCGACTTCCTTCTCAATTAAGATGGATGACATCTTGCATTTTCTGTCTTAGCATAAGTATTGCTTGAGCTCTTGATTATGCGAAATGCACGATGAAAAATCATTTTCCTGGACTAATTGAATGAATTTTTCATTATTAATTTTTCACATTCGCCGTACAGGTTATTGCTAATCCTCATTGAAAATGTGTTTTCTCTCTTAAATACAGTAATTATACATTAAGAGCCCAGCATCGTAACGAGTTGTCATGGTATTTAACAGCTATAAAATATTACTCCATAATTTTTCTTCATCGTTCAACTGTTGCATACAAGTACAAGCGGATGGGTGCATTAAATTGTCTCTCTAAAGCATCACGTTCCCATAATAAATTAAAGGAGTTTTTGCAATAAACTGTATTTGATATACTATAATCATACTGAGTCAACGTCATTACCCTGAGCAGCCTAATTACTAATAGCCCCTGCATGTTAAACAGCCATTTAAAGTGTTATATAGACCCATGGCTTATTCCTTCTGTATGATTTTATTATAACAAAAAATCTGGATTTCCTATAAATATTGAAGTCACAAAACAAAGGTTGATTTCTTGAAGCTTAACTTTATGTTACATTCTTCATAAATATTGCATTAATCTTCATGTTAAGAAGCCTCCTACGGTAGAATATGCATTTTTCCCATCGTATCTCTGTATAATATAAGTTTTACTGTACCAATATATTTTAATTGCTTGATTTTATTCAGAAGTTAAAATCAAGTCCTTAAAGGTAGTCCCGGCACTAACGCGTAATGAAACTTCCCGTCAAAGGATACTTACGTCCTTTATGCATTCTTTCACAATTCCTAAGACATGAGCTGGCCTGATTCCAGTTGTATCTCATAGGTGAGACTAATGTATCTAGGAATTAAGAGAAATATTCAAAAAGCCGTTTATAACAAGGAACGATAGAAACATTCAACAAGGGGAAATAAGCCGTTATTTTTTGATGTAGCATGAAGTCCTTTCACAAAATTATACCATAGACTGTCTACTTAAGGATGGAATCGTTGTGCATTTTAGTTCGTTTTACAACATGCTGACCGGTTTGAAAGCCTTCATTTTGTTCTAAGGATTTCTCTTTTCTATATCCATTCATAAATGTATGCCTTAAAGCAAAGTCGCATACTATTTAGCCCTTTAAAATTGTATAGTAAAAACATTTATCAATGAATATCAATTAAGAGAAAATTATATAATGAAACAAAGGCGCTCAAACCGGTCCACATGTATAACAAAGTAGAATGCGCAAATGGCAGCGAAACCTGGATATTTCAGTATAAGCATAAGATTCGGTTAACTGCAGTGGGAATGGGGTACCGGAGAAGTGTTTATGACAAAAGTGGAAGGGATAGGGTTAGAAATGAGTGGGTGATGAAAAAATGTGGATGGATGCTCCAGAAATAGACATATATGAAAAAGGTGTGCTTCGTTGGTTTGGCCATGTTGAGAGAATGTGTGAGAGTCGACTTACGAAACAGATATATGATAGTAGAGTGAATGGTGTGAGAGGAAGGGTTACACTGAGAAAGTCGTAGGTGAATGTGGTGGCAGAGACTCTAAAGAGGAGGAATATTAGGAGCTTTAAAAATAGGAGAGCGTGAATGTAGAAATGCATGAATGTAAGGGGTACGCAACCATAGAATATTATGTAGGAAATATTTCAAACAGAGCCAGTTTTCTAATTCTAACAGCCATAACTAAGTTCTTTGACCGTGACTATCTCGAAAGAGAATGGAGTGGCAGGCATGTATGTATGTAGTTAACCCATTAATGGTAGGGGTTCCGAATTCAGCACATGCATCGCAGTGTGAACGCATTACTGTGATACATTCCTTGCAAGAGTTCCTCCTCCTCGAGGGCCCTTATCCCACGGGGAACATTCACGCCGCTCTCTCCAGCATAGCCTTTCGTTTGGCCTGCGTCAGATGAGTGCCAACGGTCCCCAACGGCATGTGCCAGAGCCTGTGGGTCCCTAAGGGAGTGAATGTTCTGCAATCAGATCGCGGGTAGGAAACTAAGGTTAGAGGGTCCACACAAACCTCCTCGAGTGTACAGATTCGGCTCGGCGCCTAAGGGTGATATCCCATCCAATTGTGAACGGATGGCTGTTTAAAGCTACTCCTCATAATCCCTTATCTGAAGCGTCTCGGTAATGTTCCCCACCAGACGTGAGATGTAACCGAAAGAATGTACTTGTGGTACTTCCTATCATAGAAAGAACTGAAAAAATAGTAAAAGAAAAATTTAAAGAGCTGGAAAATGTGACCTGCGGAATGAAATTGATTTTAAATTATGAAAAAGGCAAAAATATGGCTTATCGAGAGGCGAAGATAAATATAGAGAATCTCTGAAAACTATACAATAGGGTTTTTAAATGTTTCTTTAAATGTATTGGGTAAACGCAAGTAATGCAATCTCAAGTGAAAAAACACAGGGAATTTCTCGTAGAATGTTTGTATATTCCCTTAAGAAACTGCTAAGCTGTGATATATACATATATAACCAGGAATTTGCCTACTTGCGATGTAAATTTGAATAAATAAATTACAAGCAATTCAAACTTGCATCCTGCTCAAGAAATCCAAACTTCAAGTCTACAAAACAGCCTTAAGGTCAGTTGTGCCGATCGGTTGCGAGACAAGGAAATTAACGCAGAAAAACAAAGGAAGACTGGAAGTGAATGGAGAATTTTAGGCCAATATAGGAGGAAGAATGTGAATGGATAATAAGGAAAAATGCAGAATTAAATGAGCTGATAGAAGAAGATACCATAGTCCGCTTCATAAACTCACATAAAATCCGATCGTAAGAGAAAATATTGACCGAGAGTAAGCATTTATGTCGGAACACACTTTGTCATTTTTAGCAAAGAGAGCCACAATTCACGTATAGCCTTAAATCATGTTGTTTATATTTATGAACAACTAGCAGGGCGGCACCCGTTCAAATTCAACGGGAGGAAGAAAGCATTGAAATCGTTGCATAGGATACAAGTAATCAAATCAACTTGAAGTCCTAAGCTTATACGATTCCGAACGATTACTTTATTTCCTGTCCATAATATATAAAAAGCAGGACAATTTTGAATATTTATCTATCATGGGAATAATAATTAATAATTATCCACTGTCTACATCACTCCACCTCAGTCCACTATATCCATCGTGGATATAACATCTCAATAGAATTGATCAAATTGCTTGATTTCTACCTGGAGATACGTTTTATAGTGGGTTCCTTTAAAATTGTCAGCACTATTTCCAAGTACATGTGGTTAGGCAGGCTTGCTGATTGATATTTTCTAATTTTCAAAGTTCAGTTGCAGACAAAGTATCGCACCGCGACAAACATTTTCGTGTAAAATTTGTTTCACATTTTTACGCATTATTTTATGTATTGATATGCTAATTGGTTTTTTAATACCCTGAATCCTGGTAGGACCACAAAAAGACAATTAAGAATATGTAGGTACTCAGCGAGCATTTGCTCCCAGAAATGTGCCATGTCATCTGCTTTAATATCAATTCGATCGTCATGGATATGAATTTATATGCAATTTAGAGGATCAGTTTAGCTGTAAAACAAGAAGCCTGAGGGAAAATTTCACGTTATTCTGCAATCAAACGACATAAATACAAGAGGCAGAGTCTTTTGGAAGATAGTAAATCTTTTTGATCATTTTTAGAGCCAATTAAGCTCCTCCCGCGACAGAATTAATTCCTCTTATACTTGGCGTTCTCCTTCTTGGGTTGCTCCTTGCTTTCATCTTCCCGGTGATGAAGATTTTCACGCCCAGTCAGAAACTCGCAAGGCTTACAACTTATTTTCTGTTATCAAAGAAGCTCTCCGGCAACCCCTTCCTTCCAGTCCCTATCTGCCTCGAAGAACATCACGGGATACCACTGGCTCACTAATCCATTAATCCCTGTACACACGGGAATATTCTGGCCCCCGGCCATGTCGTATAATATGTCGTGTATATACGCTGGCAAGCAACATTTCATCACTGTGTACAAAGGTCATAGAAACTTTTTAGCACTGGAGACTCCTTTGTACATGAAATGAATGACGTTTTATTGTATTGGCGATAATTAGCGATGATAGAAAAAATACTTGAATGTTCCATTCTTCTTCCGGGGTATCTGCCGCGTCGTTATTTTTCTTGACAACGTTTCTCCCCCGTCCTGGAGACATCTTAAGCGCAGTTATCTTCAGGTCGAAGATATCTGTGCTGCAGCTAATCTGCGAAGAAAGGAACATTCAGCTAATCGCCGCGGAAAACACCGAGAGAGAAAAAATACTTATTTGACTAGAGTAATTTCACCATCATCATTGTTATAACCATGATTGGTTACGGGAAGCATACTCATTGATCACGTATCAGTGCGTGATTACTCAAAAGAATAGAATTATGACATGCATAAAAAATTATTTTAATACTCGCTAATTCGCTGGATTTAACTCTTCCATTTCAAAACTATCCTCTTCACACAATTATATTTTTCTATTTACAAACCAATGAAGGCTGAAATGCGTACAACTTTGCTTCAAGATGGCTGCTTCTCACCCTCGGTTGTTTATTAGTAGGTTTTCACAAAATAAGAACCTTTATTTCGTCTGTCCTTAACTAAAACCGTGCCTTTTATGGAATCCCTGGTAAAAATCGGACGCTTGCTCTAGCGTAGAGGCAGCGTCAACGGAAAGTTCTACTCTCTTGGAGGAACTTCCCTTACTCCCCGATTACTCTCCCAAATTTTTGTCTCAAAGCACGTTTCCCGAACTCTTCCGCAAGAGTGAACGGAGAGTGCCTCATGGCTCCTTTGACGCTTCGTTTTTCATCCCACCCGTCAACACTTCTTAAACACTTCCGGGGAAGTAAACGAAGAGTTGGCTGATGGTTTTGTTTACTCTTCGATTTCACCGCATTGTCATTTTTGCCTTAAGAATTGGCTTGAGTAAATTAAAATCTGGTGCGTTCAAACGTCCCAGTAATATTCAATAATTTTAGTTAATGTCATGATGTACCTTCGTGGACGGACAACTTAAACTTCAATTACATACCTACAATAATGATCACTAAGTAATATTTGATAGGAATTGAATATTAACATACAGTGTTACTAATTGGTAACCAGCCAGTTCGTACATTTCCCCCATTGATCATTGGAAAGCCAAAAGTCATTGAAATCCAATCATTTAAAAACCGTAAAAACACGTCGCGGTATGTAATTACACCTAAAAGCTCTGGAACTCCCGTTTCTCAAACAGAGGTATTAGGCCAGTGGCTAAGGCGTTCGGCTGTGAGTGGTAAGAGTGCGAGATCGATGGCCTCTCATGGAGTACTTTTTTACTTTTTTCTAGGTTTTTATTGTTTTAATTTTTATATATTGTGTTCTTCAATGAAAAATATTTAAGGCAATTTATAAAACTATATATAGGACTATATATAGTCCTATTTATAGTTTTACATATAGTCCTATTTACAGAGGCGGGAGGAGACTTGCACCCCGTCTACGCTCCGTTAACAGTCCAAGAGGACACTTCGTTTATTCTCCGGTGTTCCACTTTACGCTCCCTAGACTCTTCGTTCACCCTCCCCTGTTGCTTACTCAACTCTTCCTTCACTCTCCGATAGGAGCTTCGTTGACGCCCCATTAACGCTATATTTTCGCCAGGGATGATTCAATCAAAGAGGAATTAACTCAACTCTCAGCGCCAGTGTTTCAACAATCTTGCGAGTAGTTTCCAACGACATATGTTCCCGTGAATGATTACATATTTCCAGCAATTATTTTCTGAATCACTCCACAAAACTAATTTAGATTAGAAATCTCACGTCTGCCTCTTCCACCTAATTAATGTTTTGGGTGATTTTAATTTGCCACCACAGTTTGTTTTGCTAAATTTTGTTCGAATTATTTATAAATTTTCCCATGTATTAAAAGTGATTCCACGTCCTCTTCCTCTCTTAATTTAAATTTCACGGTATAAAATAATGATAATTTCATTTTTCGTATTTTTCTTTGCTTTTAGTGGATCATGTGACCAGTTTTGTTTTTTGAGCCTGAAATCGCATGCTATTAGTAAATGTATGTTCATAGAAGGGTTGCCAACAGCCAGTAGCCAAAAAAATATTTTCAATATTTATAAAATGCGTGATTGGCCATTGACCCCTTTTTGATTAAAATGTATAAATGAAATGTATTTTGAATTTTATTGTTTGTATGTATTTTTTTAATGTATAATATTTGTAAGATTATTCTCCGACACTATTGGTGTGATATGCATATTATAGTGTATGTCTACATACTTTTAGTTTGTTTTAATACCTGTTGGCCTCACTTTTTTCTGTAAAGTGAAAGTAGTCTTTGTGCAGGAAATACATAAAAAGACTACACAAAGCTTCCAATTGCTGTGCTTAAACCAGTTTGTATTAGAGTATTTGTTTGAAGCAATGAATATTATGATTATATACGGGAAATATAATTGCGATAAACACAACATGACACTTTTGGTGGTAGGAATGGTGAGGACTTACTAATTGTCGAAAGCAACACAAGGATATGCCGCTAGCATTCCCCGGAAATCGATTTGGGTTTGAGGAGAGTGAGGCTGACAGGTGCTGCCCTGGCTTGACAAGATGAGGATGAGAGGAAGTGGAATGGACCTCTATTTCTTCCCATCTCCTCTTATCTTTCTCTGTTTAAGTGCTTCCGTCCCGACTGCGGAAGAGGGAAGAGCTCCGGAACGTCTCCCACACTTGCACACCCCAACCCCTGACCAGCCCACCAATTTCCTCTTCCTGCTCCTTCGTCTTTCTTAATCCACCCTTCAAATCTTCACATCCCCTCCCTGGAGCCTTCTACCTTTTCTTTTACTCAGGTCGTTCCCCGTTTTCACTACTCATATAGGTACTGGCGTAACAACCCTTCATGCATTCCCACTAACTTGGCGTTACAGCCATGAATATACATATGGATACTAACCTTACCCCCAATGGGTGTTGCCAAACATTCCGCATGCACCGAAAAATCAGGACCAAGCAGATTGTAGCGCCGTCACTCTAGAGGTGGTGGTTCCAATAAGGAAATGCCGTGATTCAAATGAAGATACATACTGGAAATAAAGGTACCGGAATTGGCCTCCCTATTAACACCGGCCATTTTTGACACACACAAGCGAACCATGCTGAAGGAAAGGCCGTGTTTCAAATGGAGATACTGGAAGTAAAGGTACCGGAATTGGCCTTTCTGTTAACACCGGCTATTTTTTACACACACGAGCGAACCATGCCGATTGCAGCGCCGACTTACCTTTTGCGGAAAGGTAGGCAACACTGCTGCCGGTACAGTGGTGCTGGAGATTTAGATCCACATGTATATTCATGGTTACAGCTGTAACTCTGTGCTGCCCTCTCCTGTTCAGCAAGCAGGTGAAAAGTAAGCAGTTAATTTCAACGAAATTAGAATTCCCGCATCCGTGATACCTTTTTCAATATTCGGAATTGTTTCAAAAGCAAATGACACTCTTCGCTCTTCAGCAAACTCAGTGACATCACGTTATTATCCATTCTGTGTTCCATTTATGAGTATCCCGGTTCATATTTCCGGTTCCCTCCCCGCAACACCTGTTCCAATCGATTTAGGGTTGGAAGCATTAGGAACTACGAGTGTAACAGCTGTACGAAAGTGCATTTCCACATCTATTTGGGCCTACAGGCGTAGATCCTTACGGCGGTTATGTAAACGGGGCATTAATTCTTCTGGCATGTATGCAAATGACGCTGTCTTGGGAAAAGCTGTCTCCAGAGCTACCCCCATGGTGGTGACGTCAGACGTTAGACAGCTGACGATGCCATGAAAGCATATATGCTAAAGAAGCATCTCTGTTATCAAAATAAATCTCGTCACTGGCATTATTTATGGGAATTTGGAGCTTTCACACTAATCCAATAGTTAATTGAAAAGTATTACTGACGGAGAATACGCAATTAGCGATTAATTACGCTTGCATTTAACGGGAAAGCACATGAATGTATTTAACCAGTTAAGGATTGACTTTAAAATATTTTGTATAAATAGCATGGCATACTCAAATGAATCTACTGTCATTTGATCTTTAAGTGTATAACACCATTTGAGATGATAAATATCTGAAAAAACGCGGCCTCCGGACTCCTGCGTGTAAGTGCTCTCCCATTGGCACTCAGGAAGGGATTGTGATTCCACTGAACATTTTCCACCTCCACTAGCCTCCAACAAATGACCTTGGGATGGGAAACTAGTTCTTTGGGCACAACACGAACCTGATCCCCAATACTACCATAAAATTAGCATATGAATACGTACGTAACTCCAGTAAACGGAGAGCCTGCTGCCATATGATCAGATCGTGTTCATTTTTAAAATAAAACCCTGCGTTAAGGGGTTTAAAGTCTTACGTCCCATCCGACGAACCGAACTGTGCACTTGCAGGGCTCTCTACATGGCCCCAAGTGAGGATAAGGGAATACGCTTAAAATTTCGGCCTTTGTCAGGATACCCGGAATGGGTAACCAGAACTCCTTATCTCACCTGCTCAATCTCACACTAATCAATTAATTCCCACTCTGTTCCCTCTTAATATTTTTCGTTTCCACTTTTTAACAAACTGCCACCCTAACGCAATCCTACGCAAGAAGAAGTATACTGTATCCAACGAAAGAAGAGATTTAGCTCCCGCATAAGTTCCTGGCGCAGACCTGCGAGGCAAGATGGGGATAAAAGGAAAGGAAAGAGGGGAAGATTGGGAGACAACGAGAGAGAGTGAGGCAGAGGAACCGGACTATTTCGCGAAAAAGGTACGAGTCACACATGCGCAAGGTTAATAGGCAAGTGTTTAACATCACCCATAGCTATGTCTTATCCACGGACCCTATCTTGAGGTCTCATTGTGAGACTTTTTGAAACGAAACGGCAGGTAGTGGTGAGTCATCCATCTTTTCTTAGTGCTAGAGTTGACAGCCATAAAGACTTTTTGACCCTCCAGACTAAACAAGCCTCCTCCCCCGTTTCGCAGGATTCTTAAAGTTCCGCAGCCCATCTCCCAAAATAGTCCAACGTGCATCGCCAGGAAATTTTGCGAGAGCTCTTCTTGGTTCCCCGTCGTTCCATCATGATCCTTCTCTCTATCTCTCTCATTATCGTTCAGCCTTTGCCGTGTTTACACAACAAGCCTCCTGCCCAATTTCCTATTCTGTGGGTGAGAAACAAGTCGTCCACCTTCAACTATTCCCAAAAGAAGCCCTTAGTCGTTTCCCCACCCTCGCTTAAGTCCAACATGGATAGGAAAAAGTGTGAAATGGGGATCTTTCGCCGTCCAATTTGCCACAGCCATTTCTTCCATCAACTCTCCCCCCTTCCGAGATACCTTTCTTATCTCTCACCATTTGCCATTAAGCCTTCTCCAGCCTTAACTTGAGTTCCTGTCGCCTTGGCACATCAAACCGAATAAATGCATCGTTCAATGGCTCTCTCATCCTTATACTTTCCGTGATCCAGTGAGAGTCGAATAAATTGGCGAAAGTGTTTGTTCGGTAAGTCACAGCTGGCGTGACTTAAATAGATCTTGTATCCGTTCCCTGTGCTCGGCGTGACAGAATAAAATAAATTACGCCCCAGGCCAAGAGTCTAGCGTCGTAATAAAGATTATAATTCTTATTTACTTTCATTCTAATTTTCCTCTTTTAGTGTCAACGAATATAAATGAATTTTTGGAATTTTTGCTTTGTAGCACCATTTTTGTGATTCGTGTGAATTGGAAAATATAGCTAAAACGAATTTTTTTTTGCGAATATAATATTGATTCAAGTAAAAGCCTGTGTATGGCGTTTATGTAGGTGATGATTTGAGAATTATAAACTGGTTGAGAAGTTAATGAAATGTAAATATATCGAAAAGCATGTATTTTGAGTGTTCAATTGATGTCAAAGCAATTTAATTTAAAAAATCTAATCGATCTTGGTTTCTTGTGATTTCATTACTCTAACAAGCTTTTTTGGATTCCTGACTCGCAGTGACGTTTTTTGTCACATTTTAGTAAAGCTCCACTGAAGAAAATTTTATTGTCTTGGACATTTTACAGATTCATCCATTTACCTTTGTAGTCACTTTGTAGTGAGAGTGCGATTTCGTGACTCGTTATGTAAAAGCAAAATTTCCATATGATATGGTAGAACTAAATTTGTTAATTTAGTTTTGAGTGATATTTAGTTTCATGCATCGCAAAAATGAGTCTTGATTGCATGAGTTTTGCACATTATAGCTTCATATTTCAGCGAGATATGGCATATGGACTTTGAAAGTGAAAGTAGAATTCCCACAGTGATATCACAGAGCGTGTTGGAGATATGTGTGTAATTAATGGGTTACCCAAGCTTTGTTTCATTCTATACCCTGATAATTTATACACATAATTTTGCTCAGACATGAGTGTTGATTCCATGATTGTTTCGTTCGTATGACAAGATCTTTTTGAATTCAATTTAATGTGAATAATGGTTCATGGAAGTGCGTTGTGATGCAATAAAACAACGCTCTGCTGCTCAACCAAAATCACCTTGCTAATGTATATTCAGATTATTAAAATGATTTCTCTCTATTGCTTTAAATTCTTTTCTATCTTCTATCCTTTTCCCTTGACACTTATGGCCTTTTAATTCTCTTCGCCATTTATTGTGATACATGAAAACAACTCCTAAAATCTTTTGTTAATTTCCTGAAGCTAAAAACATTCTGATATAAGTTATAGAAAATATGAATCTTCTTCATTTTTTTACATTTTTTCGTTCCTTTTAAGGTACAAGTTACGTATAAAAGATGTATATCAGTTGAAAATTGAAGCATAAGCAGGAATTGGTAACTCAAGGTAAATATTAAGCTATGTGACTATTCGAGTTCTTGATTATTTCCCTAAGTGTCTACGCTCTAGCAAGTTTTGAGTTGGTGATGTTATGATTTTAGTTATAATGATTAAATCATTAAATATCAAGTTTAGTTCTAAAAGCCATCTTAAAATATTTCACTTTTCAGTTTTTAACTATTTACCATTTGCTACATTTTTCCCTTGACACTTAATGTCCTTTCATTCTCTTTGTATTTCATTTTAATTCATGAATATTATCTTATATGCGGTCTTATTGGATATGCAAAACATATTTTCATAACTCAACTTTAGGCTCTTAAAATAGTTATATTTGAAGTGCATCCGGAATGGTTCATAAACATTTTTTTTCTCCTATTCATCTTCATAATGAACCAGTTAATACTTCCCCAATTCCGAATTCTACTTTTAATAATAAAAAAACGTATTACATAAATTTCGCCGATTATTGAGTTTCTCATCGTAAGTTGGCATTAGAGGTATTATTGGAAGTAATCAAGCTATGCTCGACCCAATTCTACTTGGTTGCACCCTTCACGAATTGTTCAACGATGTAATCATGGAGCAGCATGGCAGTTGTTAAGGCATATCATTAATGGGATATCACCTTGTGGATACGGCATGATCAAAAAAAATTGAAAAAGCTCGTAAGGACATTTGATAAATCTTTCAAATTCAATTTAAGAACCAAAAGTAGCCATTTTATACGCTGACGTGTTCTCCCAAGAACTAATTGACCCAATTTTCATTCAGTGAATGACTAGTATGACTGGGTAAGGTCGCATCAAGTGGTTGATTAGGTAATCCGTTTGTCGACTTTGATGTTGGAGTTTTTACTTCCTCGCTCTAGGATTTCCAATCACGTAAATCGACTTTTACCTATGAAATATTCATCGTAATTACTTTTGAAGCACTCGTTCAAGATAAAATGGAGTTACGCCCATGATTGGCTGAATAATGTTGATCTATTCATGCAATTTTCCTTGTGTAGTGTTGACAGATTACGTACTATATTCCAGCCCGGGACTCTCCGGGTAACGGGTCAAAGATGATGCGTTTTACCATGTCTTTCAATTAATTAGATAATTGAATTCCGTGTGGATATATCATTAATCTTATCTGAAGATGAAACACGTGCATCCACGTATATATCTAAGTATATTACAAATTTACTGAGGTCTGTCATCCACGTCGGTTTGAAGGACTTTCAGGTGATCTATGAAGTAAAAATTTGGCACCAACACAGGTTGTGATCTAAAGTCAGCAGGAAAAATAGTACAAATTCCGAACAACGTTTTAAAGGGATTGTTTTTACCCTATATAGTTAACTTTTTCCTTTTTTTTAATTTCTTGCACTCAAGTTATGATGTTTAAAGTTTCTATGTTGGATGGATAAAATGATTTAGGTTTTAATTTTTGAATTCGATTTTCCAATACAATTCGCTTTTTCATGAAAATGATTTTGGCACCAAAATAGTCCATTTTTTCACTATTCTAAGGGGGTTCCATCGCGACTGTGTTAGTCAAAGTAAATACTTTACTCCACTTTTTTGCTTGATTTAAACAATTGTGCATTCACTGATGATATGTGTTAGTTACTGAAAACAAAATTTAAGGTACAAAATATACAAATTATTCAACGCATAAATAAATTTTTTACGATCACTTTTTTCCAGTATTAGGTGTTGACTGTTGCGCCATTTCTATTGATTTACCGCATTTTGACTTGAACCACTGCATTATTATGCTAATAACTAAAAAAATAAGGTCGCGATGTGCTTTTATTTTATTTTATTCAACCTACCGGGTGTTTTTGCTACTTATTTGTTGTTTTCCGAGTGTATGTCATTTCTAATAAATGGATAATACAATTTTTTCCTGTTTCGCCCGTTCCCGCATTAAACATTATGTAATTTGAAGTTCAATGCGTGAGAAAACTAGCGTGGAAAGGTAACATTTCGTTGTTCATATGAGATAGAGGACGCTTTTTTCGATGGAGTTGTCAGACTACAAATAAAATGACAACAGTAAAATTTGCGGTGGAACCATCTTAATAATATAAATCGTATAATTTCCTTGGCAACCGCAGTATGGGCTTAAAACGAGAACTTATTCCTGAGACATTTATGATTTAGGTTAATTGATCAATTTTAGGAATACAGTGAGTTTAAAGTTGGGGCTTCTTTTACCCCAACCTTTCCATGTGGGGTTAATGATTGGCGTGTTTTATTCTAAATGGTGTATGCATTTTGCATGTCACATCATGGGAATTCTTTCAGTCATTTTAAATCTTTTCCGTGTTTTCTTCTTCCCGTTGAATTTTAACGAGCACCCTCCTATTTCTTATATATTACTAAGTCACTTAAGTCTGTCTGTCCAGCTGTCTGCCATATTTGCCTGTTTGATGGACTTCCAGGTGACCTAGGAATTTGAAATTTTGCACGAACGCAGGTTGTCACCTAAATCCGACCGGAAAAATAGATCAATCGAAAGAGAGATCGGCCGTAAAAACTTTTTTGTAACAATCTTTTTGGTAATTATTACCCCATATTTTCAACTTATAGACCAATAAGAAAAGCATTTACATCGATGCAGGGATTCCATTTTCGCTTTCTCAAATTACATGGACTCCATATATAGGGTTCTAGTTTTCACTATTGTACGACAAAAAAATAAACAACCCATCTAAAATAATATAAAACAGTGAACCAGGATTAAGAGGGGTTGTTTTTATCCGCCTTATTTTACTTCTTGCCCCATAAGAAAAGTATTGGATTCGGTGCAGGGTTCTTTCTTTTGCCTTTTGAAATTACTTCCACTATAAGACGCCGTTAAAAATCAAAGCATTTATTTCTTGCATTTCATTTTCTTTTACTCTGTTTTTGCCTCAAAATATTGTTTTTTTACTCCAAAAGCGTCCATTTTTTCAACATTTTAGCAATATAAATTTTCTAAGGGATTGTTCTTTTGGGATTACCCGAATCAAGATTTTTTTAAAATCCACTTTTCTTCTCCTTTAGCGGAGACTCCCTCAGGGATAATGAATGATTGCCTTTATTGCGCATCAAAATATATACTCTCATGGAAATGAGAGGGGAGGGGTAGTAATGAGTTTAGAATTTTATGGATGTTATTCTTTTTTCTATAAAGCACTGGTAGCCACGACTCACTAATCTTTTATATTTTGTCTCGATTGAAATTTTCTTGTTTTTTTTATTTCCTAGGCCTCCCTAAAAGATCGTCTTGTATTAATTGTTTTTTAAAAATTTGAATGAAAATTTTTATTTTCTTGGCAGCCACGGCTTTACTGAACTTATATCTGAGGCTTAGCGGCTAAAACCTAAGGAATTTATAGCTTATATTAAGAGATGCATGTGATAATTACACAGAGGTGTTAGTAGGGCTATTTTCCACCTCAACCTGGGTGATTAAGAACTCCTGTGAGTGAATTGCATTTTGCACGTCACATTGAAATGTCCATACTTCTCCGCTTGGTCATGTCACATTGAAACTTCAGGTCATAATATAGATTCTCATTCCAAAGGGTTACAATTTGAGATCAGTTCCATGAGAAACTACATTAGAGAAGTCATTAAATAGAGAATGGAGGGAAAACGTGCAGATTCCGATTAGTATTTTATGACAACCATATGAAATTTCTTAGTATGAAAGTATTGAATTGGACGGATTGAGCTGCAAAGAATTGGATTTGAAATAGCCACAATTCATTGTATTTTTCTTTTGGAATAATCGTAGTTCTCTGATAGGTGTCCTTCAAGGATCTTCATTCATGTTATGCAACAGATCTCCATCTTGCAAAGAATTGTCCTGCCCTGCCCCGATATGGAGAATTTCAAATTATTCAAGGACAGAGATAACTCTCTCCCGTCACTTCTATCTATCGAATGGGGGCAGCATTATACAGCGGCAACAAAAATGGCAGGAAAAGGTCAGAGGAATTTTTATTTTTCAGGTGGAGAGAAGTCCATCCAACGTATTCGGCCAAATGGCTTCGATCGAGCCTTGTTTTATCTCGAATTTGCTGTGATGGATCCGCAAGCGGGCCCGCCCACTCAGGTATCTCTTTTTCAATTCCACTCACTCCACTACCAATCTCTCTTCTCTTTACGTGAAACGTTCGTCGTGGACTCAAAAAGGGAACTTTCTAGAGCGATTTATCAATCTGGATCTCATTTTTTATTAAAAACCTTACTTGAATATGCTTTCAGTTCTTCTGACGGGCAGAAATTTATTTCATTGTAGTTCAATAAAAATTCGGTGGTATTTAAAAAGGATAGTGGAGCGCGCCATTTGGAAAGTAAGCGACGTGACGTCATGACAGCCGTGGCCGTGATTCTCTCTCTCTCATGTTCACTCCTTGGAGTTCGTTGTAATTCTGCGCCTACTACCTTTGCAAAAATATTCAGGAGCCAGTATCATACGATTTCCAAATAATTTTGTAACCGTCTTTATTTGTGCTGCTTCATGCTTCTTGTCTCTTGTGCTCGTGAAAACACATTTCTTATTTTTAGAAAATCGAAGAGTTGTGTAGATTGAGAGGCCTAGCTTTGTTTTGAAGAATCTCTTCCTTCATAAGGACTTTTGTACATTCTTTTACCTTTGGGAGGCATACATTTGCCCCGTATTGTCTGCTTTTGTCACGGAGGGATATAAGTTGGAAGGGAGGTGGAGGCACGGAGAGAACAGGAGGATGATCAGAAGACGGGGTAGGGGCGTTAATTTGATGAGAAGAAGTTTTCGATTTACCGCCAGAGGTGCTGTTAATAGTCGACTTTCTACCTTTTGAGCTCTTTCCCATGAATTAGCGTGGCAGAGTGCACGTGTGTGATTGAAATTGTGCTGGTATTGTCATGAGCCAGCCTTGGCGTGGGGATCTGTTGTTATGAATGCGCGCGTACTGAAAAAACGGGTAAGTGGTGAATTAAACTAGGTTCCGTGGAGGCAAAGAGGGAAAAAAGGGCATGATATAAGGAAAGCACTTTCATTTGGTTTCCCGCGAAGGAGTGTTTGACGCTCCTGTGAGTTGATTTGGCTGGATGAAAACCGTAGCGGTAGTTTTAGAAATTCAGACGGCAAGCGTGGTGCACGAGGAGACAGTATGAGCCAGGGAAACGGCTTTCAACTGTCATCACGCGTGATCAGTGCATTCTCGGAAGACCCCGTTACAAGTTATCCGAATGGATTCAGGTAAGGATCCCGTGCTCTTCTTCTCCTGTGCTCTACACCATTGTGTACAGCAGGAAGGGGTTTATCATAGAAATATTGACGTAGAAGAATTTATCAACCGGTCATCAACAAACAAAGATGGGCAGCACTTTTTGTTCCGGGATGTTCCAGAGATTACAGGACCACAATTAAAAAATACAAGTAAAAATGCCCGAAAATTTCCGAGCTTGTTCAAGGCTCCTATGGTAATCATTATCTCACTTGCACTCGTGTGCATGGAACCAGTTTAAGTATTTCAACTGGATAATAAAGTCCCTTAATTTGGACAGGATTTATATATAGGAAATGCTTACCGGACATGGGTACTAAATGTTTTTAAAATAGGTAACATGTGGTGTTTGCACAACTTAATGAATGAATTGTAGCACTTCTCATCATTTTTCTTGAACAACTCCTCTTGAAAATAACATTTTTTCTTTTCTCCGTGGGTGGACGGTTAGGTGGTGAAAGGCGGATCGAGGTGCAGCCAAGTGAAGGAGTCGCCCACTCCTTGCTGAACGGGAGAGAAAAATAAAATTCGAGAGACTTATTCCGGAGTTCGTAGCGGAATTTCTCCCTCGTCTGACTTCTGCTCCCACGACGATCTGCTGTCAACCGCTGAGTGTCTAAGCGACAGTTACTGGTGAGTTGCGGGGTAGAATGAGATTATTTTTAGTGAGAAGACGGATGGAGATGGATGCTGTAAAAGTTCGTGGAAGAAATCCGGGAGACGCAAGTTTAAAAAAATGTCGCTTCCCTAAACAACCCTAGTTTTAAAAACCCTATGGGTAAGCACATTGATCGAGGGAGAACCACGAAAAAGGAAAATTAAAAAACCTTGTACTTTCTCGGTGAATGTTGAGGATTAATTCTTCACTGGTCACCTATCAGGACAGGTCATCCATATATGCCGGTTTTTCGATGCGCGACTAGTCTTCAGGGCTCCTTATGAAAAGAGGAGCAGGATCCATGCATATGGTATCCCTCAGAATCCGATATCCCGGTAGGAGTTGAGCTAATTGAAATTTCGGCAACAGCCTGCCACGATGGAAACACCGGTTCCCGATCAGTCATCAAAGTTAAGTTTTCACCATCGTTGGGCTCGGCTCGAATTTGGAGGGGTGATCCGATTCGCCCAAGTGCTGTTGCCACTGTCTGAACGTGCCAGACAGTATGTGCGAAATGACCTTAGCTGTCGAAACACGTTAAGCAAAAATACTACAGCTAATTTAAATTTCCCGGGAAATCCCGGAATCCTTTACTTTGGATTTAATTTTGATTATTTTTTTTTGTTTGACTGGAAATTATTTGTAATACAACACTCGGAACATCTTTCTTCTCTTGAATTCATAGAACACGATTCCACCCGCGCCACTAGAACAGAAAAGGTATTTTCATCCGCAGGACTTGAATTTTCTTTACAAAAGTGAGAACGTGATTGCGTGATCGATGTGTGTCATTGTTTTTTTAACCATTCTATAAAAATTCACGGTAAAAGTTTTTTGGGATATATTTATTCATTTGCTTTATTCCAGGTCCATTTTTATTTTTTCTTTAAATTTTCTAAATGTTTCATTGCATTCATTACAGGTTGTTTTAGTTAGCTCATCGTAGAGATTTCATAAGTTATAAAAAGACTATAAAAATACGCAATAATTACTCTTTTCTAGGTCAATTCATTTTATGGTGGTACACCATATGCGAAATTAATTCTATCCCGGAATTTTCCGGGATCTCAGGAATAGAATCAATTTCATCCCGGAATCCGGGAATGAGCAGAAGACCGGGAAACGAGAAACACTATCCCTGAAGAAGACGGTGGGCAAGCCGTGAAGGGGAAATGTCGCACAGTGGGCTCAAATCGAAAAAAGCTGTCCAAAATTTAAAGTGTATATTTTTCATACCGGACGTTGGAACTTTGATTGGTCATTTTCATTAATTTATTCATGACGTGTGCCTCATATTTTTTTCAGATATGACGCATTAACAATGTACGAGGGCTCAAAGTCTAATAAATTTTTCAAAAAACGCCCGCTTCATTTTTGGTGGAGATGGAGGGACCTGCTGACCCGATGTGGAACCAGAGATGAATTCATCTTTAAGAATAGGGACTCCAGACGGAGGCAGTGTCGCTATAGTGTTGATGATTCGATATTCAACAGTATAGTTGTCCAGCATAACTTTGATCATTCGATATTCTGTCATATTTAGTTCACGAGGTTTTAGTCTCTATTGTTTCTTTACGGGTTTGAAATTGAAATGACAGACAAGAGAAAACAAGAAGGCGAAAGAAAAATACAAACTTCAATAATGTAGATGTTGGAAGGGAGCCAATCAGGGTTTAAGAGAAGGTTAATGCATCGAGCTCATGGCTGTGGATGGCTGTCACGAATTAATCTTCAAGATCATCCCGGGAGAACAAGGTTGCGTGATATATCTATATATTTTTTGTTTTAAGGTTTTCGCAGCACGTTCCCAGCATGAGGAATGAAACGTTGAGCCAAATATTTCTCCACGCAGCAATTAACCCGGAAATGTATTGGAGTAGCATATGTATATCTTTGATTTTTTATCGTAATATAAATATTCGCAGTAAGAATTGTTTTGGATAATTTTTTTATTTTCTTTATTTCAGGGCCATTTTTATTTTTTCTTTGAATTTCCTAATTACTAGTATCAATCAAAGAATTAATTTCATTTATAATATGCCATAAACTAAAGTGACCAAGAAAATATTAATTATTGCTTATTTTTATAATTTTTTATAACTTCTGCAATCTCTTAAAACCACTATATTCCTCCTTAAGTCTTCACTTTGACGCCTTTCATAACTTGATGTATTCCATTCTTGGTCTTCCTCTGTAGTTCTTCCCATTTATTTCTCCTTTCAATATCGATTTCAATAGGCAGTTGTGTCGCAAAATGTGTCCCGTAAGTTTGTCTTTCCTTATTCGCAAAGCTTTCATTATGCGTATTTATTTTCTCTCCAACTCTTCCTAGGACTACTTCGTTTGTGATTCATCTATCATTCAGATTAAACCATTAAGCCAATAATATAACAGTAATATATGTTCGTACATTACCTTTACATTACTATTATTGCATTACGGCATAGAATCGTTGCATCGAAGTGTTATGTATGAATGTAAACCACTGACAAAGACTCGTAAAGACAAAGTAAAGGAGAGGCCCAGGATTTGACCTCTGAAGCATATCACAAGATAAGAGTCATCTAGTTTGCGATATCATCACCATTGCCTTTAACACCTTGTGTTCTGAGGAGCAAATAGGGTCTAAGCCACTTAACTACCAGGAGAGTGAATGAAAGTTTGTTTGTTTCTTCATTTTACTAAGCAGAAGGCCGTGATTAATCAAATATAATCAAATGCTATTGAAATATCGAAGAGGATAAGTTCAGTGACTGTCCTGTTATCTGTTTATGAATGTCTTCAGTCACTCTTGAGAGAGCATTTTGAGTGACTATGTCCTATTTTGGAACTAGGCTGATATATATCTGGGAGGTTGTTACAGGATAAAAAGTCAACCGGTAGGTTATAAACGAATATATCAGTTTAATAAGAGTGGTGTACTAAAATAAGGAAAACCATACTATAGCGATATTAACAGACTGCCGTAGTAATGTGGACATTTGCTGTCTTGCGTTAAAATATTGAATTTCCGTTTTTTTACATTTTTACCTTCAGCTGATTCCTTATAACCCTCCGTCATACAACCTTGTTATTTTACCGTCTCTGGCATTCCCAGCTCTCATTAAAAGTCCTTAGCCCATATTACCCTTGAAACCCGAAAAGAAACTTTGTTCAGGGTGAATTAATGGGGACAGAGGATTTCCTCTGCGAATGTATCCGCCGACCGTAAGTTTGGGCATTAATTTATTCGATGATTAATTTTGGGGAGGCTTTAAAAAGGTGGAATACTTTTTCCGAAAACTGATTTTTCTTGTTGTAAGGGACCTCTCCTTTTTCCTTGGCCTTATCAGTTCTCATTTCACCTCCACAACACATCTATTTAAGGAGGTTTCCCCGCCTATGCGTGAGTCTAATTGAATGAGGAATTCTCATTTTTCACATTATGCTACCGTAAGATACTAAATCAGCTCATACGTTTGTGAATATGTTTTAATAATAATAATTTATCGAGGGTAGGTCTCAAATTCAAATTAGCTTTTCCTTACCGACGTTTCGGAATTTTATAACTACCATATTCAGGGCTGCAATCACTATACAGAGGGTCATCAAACAAAAGCATCAACAACCAATACTTATGCACAATTGTGTGAAATTCACAGTGAAAAAATCATTCGCCTGGACTGGGATTAATCCAAACCCCCCGATTTCGCGCCGAGTGCTCTACCAGTTTAGCTACCCAGGCGTCATCTCTCACTGTGAATTTCATGGAGGCTTTAAGGAGCGAGATGCCTCCATGAAATTCACAGTGTGAGATGACGCCTGGGTAGCTTAACTGGTAGAGCACTCGGCGCGAAATCGGGGGGTTTGGGTTCGAATCCCAGTCCAGGCGAATGATTTTTTCACTTTGAATTCCACACAATTGTGTGACCACTAGCGGGTGACTCCGTTAAAGTTACTGCGCGGCCAGTTCCGCAGTTCTTTGAATACTTATGCAATTAAAATATATAATTCTACCGTCAGTATCACCTTGGAATTTTTAAATACACCTTAATTAATATATGTTCTCGTCCCTCCTGTTACTAAATACATTTCGTAAATAGTTACCATAAATATTACAAATGTAAACATGTATATCATGTGTCATCTAGTCTTCTAGACGGCGGGATTTGCATGGATCCGGAACGGGTGCGGAATGCAGAACGCGGAAATGCATCTAGCTAATCACATTCCGCCTTTTCGCAACCCCCTTGCTTGTGATTGGCTAAATACATTTCCGCGTTCCGCATTCCACACCCGTTCCGGATCCATCTGATACATGTGGCTTTATTGCAAGTGCATAGAAAAATTATACTAAATTTTCACTTTCACTTCATAGCAAAATACCATCGCATACACTTTGGCTATATCATTGATCAGTCTCTGTGGCCAGAACTTTTTTATTTATTAAGTTTCTTTAATCTTTGCTGAGTCGGCAAGGAATAGTTACTTTGAACTTTAGACCTCATCTCGAAAAATTATTATTATTGAATACCTAAAGTCGAGATGCATAACGCAATATATTTTAATGAATGTGGAAAAAATACGAAGTACATGGTAATTTCCAAGTTCACCACCCCTGTTTTCAATGCGGATTACCACACCGTCGAGCAAGTATCGAACGAGTACTGGGATCATTCTCAGGAGATCAAGTTTCGGATCGAAAAAGCCAGAGTGATGTTTACATCTTTGAAGCTTCTGTTTAATAGGAGAGATCTCAGCTTGTCATTACAAGGTGCATCTTTCAATATTGTCTTTTCAACTTCACTACGGCGTAGATGACTGAACCCCGATAGATACCCCGCAGAAGAAGATTCAAGCATTTAAAATGTGGCTCCATAGATGCATTTTAAGGATCTCTTGGGTGGAACATGTGACGAATGAAGAAGTCCTTCAAAGAATGGGCTGTCAACCTGAACTAACGTGGACCGTTAAACAATAAAAAAATTACAATATCTCGGACATATAATGAGACGAAGATAAATATATACTTCTTCAGTTAACTCTCCAAGGGAAAGTTGAAGGAAGACGAGGCCCTGGTATAAGAAGAATTTTCTGGCTTGCCAGTCTGAAAACGTGGTATGGAGCGACATTGGTGGAAGTTCCACCGTGGAACTATTCCGAACAGCATTGAAGAAGTTAGACATCGCCATGACAATAACCAACGTCCAGACCGGGTAAGGCAGGAGAAGGTTAATGATAGCCCGAAGAGCCGAATACAACCCCATGGCTTCAGAAACAAAACATTTGCCCTATAATAAGGGCAGTACTTTAAAAAAACAGCGTTTTTGGTAAGGATTATTCCTTTATTAACTATGTAACTACCACTCAATTTCACGAAATTAATTCACGCTTCTAATATCACTTTTTTTATTTTTTCTCGTTCTTTCTTACCGTTTATCCCGTGCAATTTCAAGATTAATTTGAAAGAGTACTCAATGTGGATAGGCGGAATTTTAACGATATTAAAAAAAGAGAGGACACGTTTTTATAAGGGACTTGAATATTAACTAAATTTATGCTCACTCCTAATCTTGCCGAATACTCGTTCTTTCCTTCATATTTGGAATGGCAACTTCTTAGTAAAATGGCAAATCGGTGTAGATTCCGGAGGGAGAAGATTCGGCGTTTCAGAATTGAGAACGTGATCTCCTTACCCCAGTCTACCGTAAGAAGGAACCGTAAGAAGGAACCGTAAGAAGGAACGTGGGATTCATTAGGGTGGAATACCGACCGAAGAATTTCTCTTTTCCTCCAACTCATTACTTTTATTGGGGAACAAATGGGTAAGAGAGGATGAAAAATGATTTTATAACAGTGTGAGCAGGAACTTTAAAGCATTTCGGGACGTAGGGTAGCTCTACCAATGGTAACCACACTTTAATACATCCGGAGGAATATTGGTGTCATACATATGCATATACATTTTGATAGCCGTTATTAGCCTAAGTTCAACAGTAAGGGCAACGATTAAAAATAACAGTATATGTCTTGAAAGTCTTTGACATGTACGTAAGAATTTTTAAGTTGATTTTATGTGTAATGATCGCTGGTTAGAAGTTAATTGAAGGAAAAGGAAATATTAAAATTCATGGAGCTATTTTATTTAATTAATAGCTTTCTGAAAGGGCAGTGCGCTAAGTATTTTAAATGATTCGGATTCGGTATTCGGTCCCTCAATAACTATTATTTTACGTGACTAAATTAGTATATTTCTCTGTTAATGTTTTTTTATTGAAAATTATTTAAACATACGTAGTAGTAAACAAACTTTTCTTACAATTTCGTTTAATTGACCATATTCATTTTTTCAGAAAAAACGTGAGCCATTATGTATTAATGTATGGTTCACTCGTTATTCCTTTTCATGTATGAATTACTTCCCATTCCTTGTGATTTTCCCTTGCACTTAAATTTTGTTATTTATTAGGCTACTTCGTCATGAAGTATTGAAGTTTGGGTACAGAGTAAAGTGAAAATGGTCCTTTTATAATTTTATATGTATCTTAAAACAGCTTTTGGTACAAAATTCCGCTAGAACTGGTTGAAGAAGTAAGACGTAAGTTGAAGAAAGTAGAAGGAACTGGTTGATGGTCGTATATTCTAAAATTACCAAAATTATTTGTTGGCGAGTGGTTTTATTCACCTGCAATCATCGGTAATCATCTTTTAAATTAAAACTCGTACTAAAACTAAGTAAAATTATTTGTATGCCAATGTAAGACTATGGAGAATATAGTGGTCGTGGTGTTCCAAACTTAGTGTGTTCTAATCTCAATCTGAGGGTCCCAAGTTCGAGACAAGTTCAAGTGAGGGTAAATATTCTCCTGATGTTGGAAGAGTGTATTTATGTGAAAAAATCATCATTACTGAATTTTCTGGAACAAGACTACGAGAATTTTCTGTACATTGCATATCAATTCGGATACAGATCGGTTCGGTATCAAATGCCACAGCTTCGGGCGTGAGTGAAGTTCACGGAATCGGCCAGAGAGAAAGGCAACGGAAAACCACCCCATTACTCTCCCTGGAAGGTGCAGCCTAGCATTCACCAAAAAATGACGTCATGGCATTCCTCCCGGTCAAGTATCCAGGAGGTGAAATAGTCTCCCAATTATATCTCCAGGTGGGGACTACTGAGAGGGGAACATAATTCAGATTGGACATCTATATCCACTAAAATAACGGAAATTCAGCTATTTTAAAGTCACGATACGACGAAGTCAAAGTTCAATGTTGAAAAACATTCAACATCTTCAGTTCTTCCGCACTGTCTCCAAATGGTTCTGCACGACTGATTAAAAGGGAATTTTTTGGGTAGGAATAAGACGTTTCTGTAAGGTATATTGAACTTTTCCTAGTGTAGAGAATACAATGCCACCGCTGGCATTAAAATCTGATGTGTAATAGGCACCCGAAAAAAATAATAACACAATGAAGCACATATGCTACACACGGAATGAAGAGGTTAAACATATGTTTTAATTATTCCAGGTTCAGTTTAGAATGCTATTTCCTTCGCCAAAGCAGAAATTTTCATTTTTTTAATAGGCACTCAAATTAATTCAATAAATTTTGTCATAATTAATTATAATATCAATACCTTTTACGGTAACATTATAGTTAGCATAGTTTACTAATTCAATTTAATATTTAGAGCTGTTTTCTTACATTTTTGGACTCGAGTGATGTTTTCAGTTGCTAATGTAGTAGTCATCAGTGCTGGTTAATTTTTGGAGCGAATATATTCAGGAGTTTTCCGTTTTCCATGAGCCAAATGTTTAAATCTTTAGAACCTAAGGCACCCGTTCACTTCAGAATTCGCTGAATATTAAACTATGGCGTGATGAAATGCAAAGAGAAATTCCAAATGTGTTGGTTCTCACATAATCAATGATGTAATAAAACATCAAGAACTAAAATATTTGTCTCTCATGAAAAATCATTGTTTTGCACTTTGTGTTCATCCAATATCTTAGAATATAGATTATTTCAGGAGCTTAGCTCATGGAAATCAATGTATAAAGAAAACTCCCTTCCCACAATAATCCAATGGGGAGAAGGAAGCTTTTGTAGCTTAGATGGCTAAAACACTCAGCGCGATATCAATGCATTGGAAATCGAGTCCCGGTCAAGACGAATGATATATCCTCTGTGGAATTTTTTTCACTTGCCTATGTGCTCTTGCGGGTGTCTCTGTAAAGTTAATACCGTGGCTAGTCCTGGTATCCTAAAAATATATTTAAAAATACTCAATTTTAACCTTCATTAAAAATAAATAAATAACCAATTTTGAGGAAACCGGGACTAGCCATGGACCATGGCTGCCATGGTATTTACCTTTACGGAGTCACCCGTAAGTGTACCTAAGTGCGATATTCCACAGAGGAAAACCATTCGCCTTCACCGGGATCCCGGTGAAGGCGAATGATTTTTCCTCTGTGGAATATTGCACATAAATAAATAAATCTAAAAATGCACATCATATTTATATCCGATCCATTTTCATTTTTATAAAAAATAGATACGTTAAAACCAGAGTCATCAAGGTGTTTGGTTGGCCAACTTCACAAATGACTGAGTCTTTACTGAGGAATGGATAAAATGAGCGGGGAAAAAAATCAGCGAAAAGCTGTGTACCTCCTGCGCCAAACAGAAAATGTAAACATCTCTGGTAGCTCTTTTTGAAACATAACTAATGATATTATAAGGTACAAAAAGTTCACCATACCTAAAATAGCCATGCCAGAACTGTAAATATACCGAAAATTAGGTTACCGCAGAGGTGCATTGCTCACCAAGGAATGCAGACCATTCTCTGGGATGAGTTACAGAATCACCAGCAATTGCAATTACTGCGTTAATTAGAGGAAACCAGGTGAAAATTCAGCGTTCGGGGTTATTTTGCCAAATTTATCACTTCAACTGCAAGCAAGGGGAAACAAATAGACCCAACAAATAGAACTTACATTTCGACGTGCCTTTCTACTGAGATTCTTCGTTGTCTTCTTTTTGCTAAATAGACTATTCTAATTAAATTTCCAATGAAGAAGTGATCTTGTGACAATTAAATGCACAAATATCTCAAAAAAAAAGGTTTCCAATGATATTGATTTATCTACTTCGGCAGTTTTTTGCCATTCATCGAAATGAGCAATACTTATTTACAAATTGACGTGTGCATTTAATGAGCGGTTAATAAAATCAGTTTTGTATCAAAAACCCTTTGTTTTAACCCTATACGGCGATAGTCCTGATATTTTTTTCCAAAGGTATTTAATAATGCCCAGTATGATGCCTTGATAAAATATTAATTGCCGTCTTACTATTAGTACTATAGCATGCTCTTGAAAGAAACAATCCTCAATTGTGAACAATACATCATACAGCCAACACCGTAACTATGAATGTGAAGGCTATCAAAGGGTTTACATACACGATAATTTTCTGTGTACATCCTAGAATATTACTTGGAATAATTAAAAAAAATCCAATTATAAAAATATACTGATGTAGGCTTTACCGGCGAATGGTATGAATGAAGAGCTCTCGGATTTCACAATGGGTCAGGTTTTCCATAACTTCCGGCGTCCGACGAGTGACTCGCCCATCGTCTACAGGGATCCAAGAATCTAATGACAATTTTCCACTTTTTCCGCCTTATATTCTCTGCGTCGGGTGGCCAGGCAGCTGGTGATTGGTTTCGCGCTATTTTTCTTTTGCGCCAACTCATTCTGTGACGTCCTTGTTCATCGTCTGTCTTACTAAGTTTGTAGCCGGTGTCCCTTTTGGAATTGTTGGTGTGAAGTCGGATCTGTATACCCTCCTTTACGTAAACCTCCCCTCCATTGATGTGGGAAATTCACTCACCGTTTGTACTAATTCCTAGTGAGAACTATTCTTTATCTCTGATCTCTGCTTCCGAAAAGATATAAGAACGTAGGTGTATCGTTCTTCTCAAGCCACAAAGAAATGCAACGACCAGATAAACTATAATATTCTAAGGAGACGCTCATATATTTTCGTTATAACGTAATGAATATTTTCATCGGCTGACGGCAGAGTTTGACTTTAACCCTCAAGCTCATAAAAAAACCCGGCCGCCGGTGGATTTTGCCCATGCCTTGGCCTGGCACAAGTTCATGTAATCTCGAAATAACGAGAGAGGGGCGCGAAGTGAAGAATTTGATTTAGAAATCATTTAGCCGTTAAAAAATCATGAAATTGAACTGAGTTGTTTGAAGAGTGGATTAAAGAGGACGGGGGAGGAGGTCATTGGGTCAGAAGGCAAGGGCGTGCCGAGAATGTGAGTGATTGAGGTCAGAGTTGAGAAAAAGAAGAATGGAGTGGAATATGGATAGGATTTAAGGTGGAAGTGAGGACGTAGGAATATAGAAAGTAAATGCGGAACTTTTGCGGAAAAATAGATGCGGAGGTCTTATGTAAGGGCGTTCCTATGAAAAAAATTAATGATAAGTAGAAAGAGATGGGCATGGAAGAAACTGGTCTCGGAAAAGCTTTCTATTTTTCCTCCAGTCGCGTAAATATGCGAGGCAGAATGAAGACATGAATGTGAAAATTTCGGAGCTGCCGAGTGTGCTCTCGTTGGCATTCATCCAGATGAGATACATCTCTTTAAACGGAGGACGGAAACGATAGAGGTCGCGGCTTAGCTCCTTCTCCCCTCGAGACGTTAATGTGAAAAAAAAATATTTAAGCCTTCCTCGGCAGTTTTGCGCTTGTGGGCATGAATTCGGTGCCAAAAGAATGTTTCAAGCAAATTTCCATCTTCGGCTCCTTAGTTAATCGCACCTCCGCGTACTCTAAGACGTTTCATCTCACGCTTTAAGTAGGCGTTTATTTCCTTGGCATGTTGCGTCCTTTGTGTATGATTGAGAGTATTACCTAATTATCGCTGATTCTGTGGAATGTATGCGGTGACGTGTTTGAAGGTTGTAAAAGTTCTCCGATAATGACTTAAGTATATAACTTCCAGAGTAGCTAATATTAAAATTGTATCCCTTTTGATTCGTCGCCACACTTCCGAGTGTTTGTATTTTTGCTTTGGTTATTTAAATTTTTTCTGCTGAAAAAAATGTTATTTTCGCGAATTTCTGGCTTTCAAACCTTCCGTGAACATAATTCAAATACTTATTACCAAATTAATTCTTGGATAAGTTCATGAGAAGTTTTAATACGGCATGATAGCACCGGGGAATTTTGAAGCCATTATAATGCCAATCGGCCAATTGAATGGATCAGTTTTGCAATTATTAGGCCAAAAAGATAGGTATTTGGAAGTGGAATTGGCGCGGTACCATAATATTTAATATGTAAAAATGCAAAATTAAATAATTTTCTGAAGAGGAGAAAATTATTCATAAATTAATGACTAGATTTCCCACGATATCCATGTTATGTTGATGTTTTTTGCGTAAAAACAGACTTCCCTTTCGCTCGTAAAGACGCCATCGAGACTCTTAGAGGGTCTTTTTTCCTGGGAATACATCGGGATAATATTTTTAATAAACTATTAACATTTTGTCTGGGGGTTAAAAACTTACCTATCCTTCTCTTATTTTCGTATAAAGACAAAAAGACTCAATCTTTCGGAAGAAAACAATGTATCCACCTTTTTAGCCAAAGTAACATAGATCCCACTGTAACCGATCCTAACTCAATTGTAGTTGGATATTTTGGCAACGTACTTCTCAGCTAAAGGTCTTGAATTTTATTTAGCCAAAACTACGACTATTTTATCATTCTGCTATTTATCAAAGCAATTTTTATTTCTATAACTATGGATAGAAAGGAGGTTTTGACTTAATAAAGGAAATTAAAAGAGTCGAGTAAACGAAGAAGTCTAATGGACTTTGAGCAGTCGAACATTAAGCAACCTTTAGTTATGTGGAAAATGACCCTAGGGTGGAAAAATCGTTAAAAAGGGAGTTGCAATTTCGTGGGCACAAATCCCACATTAATATCAAAGTGCGAATCCGCTGAGGTTTCCTATAGAAGGTTTTTACCCTCATTCTTTAAGAAAAACTATAAAAATGATCCTATGATGACACTGAATCAGACGGTTGACTTCGCAATGACGTCACTTCATTAAGTCTCTTTTTACGTATTCCAGGTTTCACAAATTATTTCAAGCGTCGTCAATTTTTTTCGCCGGAATGCATCTCAAAAAATGAACTTTTCCGATGGTTATTGTGAGCCGTCCTTCGTGGCGAACTGGGCGGCTCTGATTTAAGTGCCCAAAGACCCGGTAAGCCCGTCCGTCGTGTCGAACAGGGCGGCTCGGGTCTTCAACCCGATTCAACCGGATTCAACCCGAACTCGGGTCACTTGACTGGGGGCCTTTTACCAGTACCACCTCCGGCCGTTGCTGTTGGTGGCGGAATTGCGCCCAGGCCGGAGGGGTTTAAAAGGAGAGGCGCGAGGACCAACCGCTCTCTCTCGGTTCATCTCCCGGACTTGCCGGTTGCCCGGTGCCTACGCCCTCGGTCGCCCGCCGCCGCCCTGGTGGACGTCTCCTTCTTCCGCCATCGCCAGCCTGGGTCGTCTTTCTCGGCCCCGACTTCCGTACGTGTGGAGCCGGCCAAGTTTCCATCCCTCCTTCCTTTCACCTTCTCTCTCTTGGGCGACAGGTTTAGTTTGGATTGTACACCATCAGAGTTTGGGTAATAAACCTACGATTGTTAAACTAATTTAACCTGTGACTTATTTTCCGCCACCAACCTGGCCCCCGAGTTAGTCCTATCCCCGGAAAACGTTTCAATTGTTACCGAGAGTTTTTTTTCGAATATGGCTAGATATGAGGCAAGCTATGCTCTTTTCCGATGTCGAAAATTTTCATGACTTGGCACTCCTTCGTTAAATGCTTGGCTTTAAATCTTCCATCATCTGTATTTTTTTAAGTATTCATGGGGGTGTGAAAATTTACGTTCTGCATTATGTTTCAATCGAGGACATTAGTGTCTCAGACTGTATACGATCGCTACGGATGAAATATACCTATAAAGCAGAATGATTTCACGGGCATAATGGCTTGGAGTATGATTATGTGCTTTCCTTTTGCGAAATTGAAATACGATCTTCGGGGTTGCAATTAGAAGGAATTCATATCTTAAGATAAGGTAGGATTATGAAAACAAAATTCCTTCGTAAGGAAGAATATATTGATTCAGAGCTCTATATTTTCATTAGACTTTGCACTAGATATTAAAGCTTATTCACTCCTACTATCTTTCATATCTGGGAAGATATCATTTTTGCAATCGAATTTTGAAAGGGGGATGATACGTTCAGGGCTTGCTCATGGTGAGCAGTTTTGAATGTTCCGATTAAAAAAGAATTATATCAGCTTTGTGGATTCTTGCGCTGCTCAATATATTTGACTCTTATGTATTATATGAAGTACACAAACTGTGATTACCATGATTTATGCCTTGCTTGTCTCAACGACATGACGTAGAGGCACGAAGTGGCACTGATATACCTCCATCTTGCTTAAAATTGCCGTCACATAAGCTTGAAAATTATTTTCATAGTCTTGCAGTTTTCCCTTGAATTTTCGATCATGTAAAATATCTGTAACAAAAAACTATAATAATTTGATAATATTAATATAGTAATAATATTTGATAATAATAATACTCGTCTAGAATTTTGCGACACCATCAATAAATAAATAGCTTGTTAAATTGTTGATAAAGAATGTTCAATGTAAATCATAAATTATATTCAAATAAATGTTATTAGGTTTGCATTTTCGTAGTTTGCGCACCTCACATAAAAAATCCTCTGGCCAAAATCATTCACTTAGGGATTCCAGTCATAACAGTAGCTTGTGCACATCTCGTCTGTTTCTTCTTATACCTACCTTTCTCATTCTGTATGATATAAGTTAAAGGTGAGGGGTTTAGAGGAGGCTTACTAATGATTAAAATTCAAATCGGAATCGAACCTTGAAATTTGTACATTTTCAATGGAAGCCATTTCCCTTCTTTTTATTTTTATATCATCTTTATTATGACTTCAGAAATAATGAGCGTGCATTTAAGTAAGATGCGCATTAAAACCGGGAAAAAACCACTGAACCAAGAAAATCTCCAATACCGCGCTAATAACGGGGAGATAAAGGCGTAGGGAATTCAAATTATGATATTGGTGAAAATTAAGGGGATGGAGAAATGTTTATTTTCTACAAGCTCCAGCGGTAATGAGACAGTCTTGAGGCCGTGAGAGAGTCAATATTCATTTGTTTTGTGACGTTTTTCAGACCCACCCGAAGAAGGAAATTAAAATAAGAATATGGGGAGGTATTAAGGAATAAAAATCTTTCTTCTTCTCACAGTCTTAGAATTTACTCATTGGCATTTCCTTTTCAGGGGAAAAATGCCTACACTCCTAAAGTGTCTAAAGTCTTTCATAATGGTGATGCATAAAGGTTTCTGTCCTCAATTAGTATCAATAATTATTTTCTTTGAGTTTTTTTTCTTACCCGAAAATCCAGTGCATGGCTTCAGTATTGTTAAATATTTTTAAATTGCTATTCACCGTTATAATAGATTCTTTCTCTTTAGGGTCAGAGCTAGAGTATTTGGGAGAACTATCCTGTCGGTGTTTTCCAAGGCGAAGATTAATAGCAATGTTTTTTCAAAGTAGTTGATTAGACGGCTATTCCGAAATTTGTCTCATAACTATGTTTCTCATTGGAAAATTTCTGTTTCTATGGCTATGGTTATGGTAGGTACACAGCGTGCTCGAGGCGTTTGAATTATAAACATCATTTCAATGCTAATCCGAGTTGATTATATTGTCTAAAGTGCGTCACACTGGTATTTCGACATTAGAGTCCATCCATTAATCCATCTTTGAAGCTTCTGACTCATTCATCAAATTTATTATGCTTTAAAACTTACTTTGAATGCGTAGCGTCTCTTTCTGTCTGTTAATATAACATTAAAATATAGCCTGGTGTATACTTTCGATCGTCTTCGGCTTTTTTTATGGTTCACTTTCACTATAGAACTAATTTGGTACTGTAATCTAAGTGACACTGAATATATGTTTAGCTTGCCAGCGTAATGGGCGTTGACGTTTTCGAACAGTGTTTCTCCACGAATATGTGCGAAACCATGTTTACACTTATTTTATTAAAAATACTAAAGTAAAATTATGGCTTTCCTTTGACTATGCTTCAGTGTATGAACCATATCAGACAGATCATGAAGTTGGCAATTCAGAGACTTTCAATTTTATATTTATTTATAATAAATTGCTTTGTTTTTATATCAATTTCTTGCTTACGGTAGCATAGGTTTTATAAAGCGTGACCCTTCTACCGGCTTCGTCAGGCATTATTGATTATATGATAAGGTCGGCGAAAACTCGGGGAAAAAATGTTAACGGTGTTTACCGATAGAAATAAACTTATGCACAAATTTCAACGCAGCGAAAAGTTAGGATTAAAATTCTTTTGTTGCTGTATTTTCATAATTATTTTAGTAGTATATACATTGACGTAATATTGCGTATGTACATTTAGTGTCAAATACTTAAGTGTCAAAATTGATTAAGGAGATAAAGGTATTTTGCTTTGCCTCATACGGCATGATTGCACGGTTGCATTCAACCGTACGATATCAAATGAGTCACAGTCGTGTTTTTGGGGACCTAGCCTCCGTCGACCTAATTGCATTCCCAATCAGGCAACCCCAAAAAAGGGACAGTAGTGGGGAAATGGGATTTAGATCACCATTGCCCTCCGTGACAACCTTGCTTTTCATGGCACCGCTAATTTTCCCTAGCACGTCACGTTCATGTCCTAAGAAAATATCACCGATAAGCCGAATTATTTTTCACATGTGTGTTACGTATGGAGCAATTTCCCCCAATGTTTACACTAATTCTGAATTAAATTAAATAGGCTTGAAATCATTAAGATACTGTTTTTATGTTTTCTTTCTCTTCTGCAATGGTACCCTCCGTTCCATATAATCGTTTCAGACGAACTGCACACAAGTAAACCGGAAGGAAGGAAAATATATCTTGTTCTTATAAAATGCTAGCGTTCCTTTAATGCCGGAATCTTACGGAAATCAGCCAAAAACGCCGATATTAAAATTTTACGTGGGATGAGGTTCATCTTACATATATTTGGTTATAATAATTATTCGTACAAAATTATTTCCAATCAAATGAAACAAATGACTATGAGAATCTCAAGATAAATTCTCAAAACTGTTGATTGCATACGAGGATTACTCTAGTCGTGTAAACTAGCAGTACCCGTTTACCCACAACCTCATTTCTGTATCTTTCTTGTCTCCCTTATGATTAATATTGGAACTTTGCACATTTTACATTAGATTTTATTTTGGTATTTGTTTTTTTTTAATTGGTAAGTATACGCATGCTTTAAATGACAGACATAACTGAACTAGTTGCAAGTACCTATTTATTTTTACTGTACATACTTTCATGCTTATCATAGAACCATTATGAATATGAAGTGACCAATTTCAACCAATTAAACGGCCTAGAACAGGCTTACTCGTATCATCCACGACTTTACTTACCCGTTCTTCAAATAAATAGATTCACGAAAATTTGGAGCTGTCGAATAAGTTTATAGCTCATTTTATGTGATCAGCGCCATAAATGTTTCCAGGCTATCCTGTTTCATCAGGCAAGGTTTTATAACCTCGCGGAACGTCAAAACGGAGGACACAGGAGGGCTACGACAAGTTTTCCTCTTAACACCAACGCCTTGAGAGAATACTTAAGCTTTTGAGAGCTCGGAGCTATCTTTATATTTCCCCTAAATTTATTCGATGGGCGTCGTGGTTAAGATGGGCTGTTTTAAGGAGGGAGTGAGAAAGTGCAGAGGGTGCGAAGATATATGTTTGTGACGGGGTGGCAAGGACTAGAAGAAAAGAGGTTTAAATCCTGGCCGTTTCCTTTTGTAGGAGTAGTAACAGTAATAATCTTTCAACTAACCAAAAAATACATGCATATAAAGGGAATACAGTACAAGGGAGCAATGTTAAATTTAAATATGTCTGGAAATAAAAGGGTGCAATGTTCAAGTTAAATATGTCTGGAGGTAACATTCGAGAAGACAAGGCATAAACCATATGTGAATGGCAGAGGGAAGCATAAGATATCAATTTTTACTGATAGGGTAAGTCCGGGAGAGATGGCCCCTCGGGAGAGATGGACTGATTGCATAGTTCGGAATGTAGCCGCTCTAGTGCGCCACTGTTCTCATGCTGGTGTCAAGGATGACTACTTAGGCACGTATTGTTGTTTATAGCCGCTTTGAACTGCTTGTTTGATAGTTATTCAAAGAAAAAGATATCAGGTGAGCAAAATATATTTTCATAGTTAACGTTTTTTAGTTGTAGTGTATTTAATTGTCCATATCATTGAGTTTCATGTCTATACTTGATGAAAACAATATGTAACGGTTCACTATACTCCACTGTGGCGCCCCTGGCATTAGGGGAAAGCAGAAAAATGGCCTGGTCCATCTCTCCCAAAACAATCGGGAGAGATGGACCAATTCCAGTTGGGGTAGATGGACCACACTTTTTACACTATAAGTAAAAGTTGACAATTTAGATTTGCTTTATCAAAGGGCTGAAATGTTAAAAAACAAATATAGTCGAATCAATAATTTAGGAAATTGTAGTTAGTAGTAATTCAAATATTAAAATTTGGCCTTTTCATTACATTTTAATTTTTTGTAAGCCATTAAATCCTTTTGGTTATATTCTTGTCTTATACGTTCTAATTTTGCAAATTTATAGTTTGGTAACATTGTTAGTAACCACAGAGTGTTATTAAAATATTCTTTTGTACAGAGAATTTTTTTTCAAGTTTATTTAATGCCTATTAGTTATGGTCCATCTCTCCCTATATCCTTGGTCCATCTCACCCATAGCACATGGGTGAGATGGACCAATGAGAAAAAAATTTACTGATTTTTTAAAGGTATTTCCCATTTAAATTTCACTTATTTCTTATGAAATATTAATAACGTTATCTACGATATTATAGGACAACAAAAGATTGAACCGATTATGCCATAATTAACAAAAATATGAACACTTAAAAAAAGTGGGGCCACCTCTCCCGGACTTAACCTAAATTGAAGTAAATATTTAACGAAAAAAGTGAATACTTGAAAAAAATAATATTGACGCATCATAAATCAGGTTCTCTGATCATTTTTGAAAGAGCAATTTGTTTTTGCATTTTAACAAAGGAAGCCTAGTCTGTTCTTTCTAGGTATCATAATTTAGGCCTCACGTATGGAAATAACTTCTCTTGAAGAGGGTCATATTTTTTGCAGGTTTTAATTACATTTTTTAAGTCGTACAGATGAGGGTTGCTCGGAAGTAGCAAACAGATGACCCGTGTTCAATTAAAATACTCGTACCACTCAAGTAGCCTCAGCACTTGGTAAAAATATATTTCTTTCTGAATTCCTCTGTTCGTTATTCCTTTCTTTTCTCTCCTTTTCGGAGTACGTTCATGCGAGGGGAACATTTATATTTAGCTTGAGCTTGTGTGCTCGTTGATTGATAATTATGTTAATGTAGTTTGCCTGCTACATTAGCCTTTATTCGCCTAAAGGGAACTTTGGTTCCCACCAAAAAATGGGTCCTGCTTAGCGAATGGGAATTTTAGGGTCCTCTTTTTTTATTTTAGCTTGAATCAAATTTATAATAATTTAGAAAGAAATTTAAAAAATGAAAAATGAAAAAATATTAATATTTTTAAATTGCGGCCAGCAGGACGACAGTCAGTGAGAGTATAAATTCTAGCTTTTAAAAGTTAGGGCACGTTAAAACTTGTTTGTTTCATTCCATGTATCACATATCTCCTGGTTGCCCAACCAATCTTTCATTCCCTCTCTGTACTTTCTCTCGCTCACTCTTCAAGCCAATGCTTCCTTTTGTTGCTCTCGGTTGCGTATCACTTGGTATTCCATTCATCCCTTGGAAAGTGACCTCGCCCGAGTTAGAGTGGATTCCAATGGGTCGACGGTACCATCCTAGCGTCGCGGTCCTAGGGATAGGGCGATAATATCCACTCCGACACCCTATACTTTCGAAATCCAGCAACCATTATTTCCCTTTTAGCCTTCACTTAATTAAGGTCACACACCAATGCGCTTTCACTATCACCCTGCTATCCAAGAAGAGAGCAAATGATGAGTAAATTTAAATTAAAGATTAATCCAAATTATCAATAAAAGCAGTGGAATTTTTTGAGTGGTTAAATTTTGTAAACACGTGCGTGTTTACGAGATTCTCCCTGTCAATGGTCTCCTGGATGACCAAAATATATTCATTGGAGTCAAAATTCCTTTGCTTTTATCACTAATTTAAAAATCCCCCTGCAGTTCTGTGTCTACGTTCTATCAATTCGCCTTGTGTTTTATTGTCCTTACCCCTATAAATCACAGTGGCGCAGCTATAGTTTGAGTCCCCCGGGGCGGTCTATAATTTTCCACCCTTCCTTCTGGAGATTTATACTATCTAGATACAATTTTAAAATTAAAAATAAACTACAATAACTGTATAATGTATTGACATATCAAAATATATAAATTAAAAGTGTATTTTTCTTGCTTTTCTCCAGCAAAATCAGTTTAAGATACTGTTTAAATGGATATCGTTTGTTAGTTAATGTTCATGTGCTAAATAGATTCCTTAGTCGTCATTTGTGATGGTTAACTCTCGGAATAGTTTATAGTTTTCTACTTTTTCTCATAAGAATATGATTAAACCACATCCAACAAACTCAGAGAATGTCCTTCTGGGATGAGGACTCGGAAGAGATATGTGGGCTCACCATTCTTGGAGCTTCTTGAGAGCATTCTTGGAGATTCAAGTTAGGGAAATTTCCATGGGGGACCTTCTCACCTTCAGGAGGATAGTCGCATTCAATGGGTGATTGCCAGTAGGGTGGCTGGCACAATGGACGAACAGGTCAAATTGCCTCAGTGAGTCCTTATGAGGAAGTTCACCAACCGTACCATCTATCTATCTATCTGTTTTTCTATTAAAAAGTCTGAAAAAATTTACTGCCAAAAATTCCGCCCCGAAAAAGAGTGCCTTCACAGCTACGTCACTGATCATTCATCTCCTATTCCGAGCTCAAATCACTTTTTCCTATATAACTCAAGATTTATGCATAACCGTTGGGTCTGTGGAATACAATCGATCTCCTGTCCTCATTCCCTTTCCATCTTTGTGTTATCCTCATTTGCCTCTCCACTAATCAAAATGTGGATAATATAAATGGTATAACAACTTCTTGTACAAATTTCTCCAACGTACAGATGTGTATCCCATGTCCCGTTATGCTCTCACAGCTCTACGAAATATGTTACCAGCATTATTTATGAATTTCCCCGTAAAATGTTTTTTTAATCGTGAACGACCGCAAAATCTCCTTTCTAAGTAGTTTTAAGGATTCCTATTTCAATCTTCACCTCTCAAGTTTTGTTACGTCCAGGAAAACTCTAAGTACGAGAATTATCCATAAATCACTGTAAATATTCATAATTTGAACTCTTTTTTGTTCAAATTTAATATAAAATCTCTAATTGGTCATTGAAGTAAGTCCATATTGCCTGTGCTCTGGAAATATTAAATCAGCCCTATTTTATTTAACGTTTTATTTGTATTTTCTTATTGTTCTTTAGTTAACGGTCGCGTCCATTTTTTGGAATGTGTAAGGTTGAAAATAAATAAGTAATTTTATTAAAACCAGATAGTTCCTGAGTCTTACGAATTTCCTTTTTTCATGATTCCTGGGAATTGAAGAACTGTAAAAATAGAAATCCTATCCTAAAAATTTGTATGTCATAAGATGCCATGGAATTGTGAAAGCCTCGACTGTCCTTCTTCTACGCTATAGCAGTGAGTTTTTGACACGTGTCCGTATTGTGTTTTCTGCAGCATTCCCGCAACTATTTTTGTTAAATATCTCTTGAAATATTCATTTCTATTCCTTGATATTAATTTTATGAGCTCTCATATTTCATGTTGGGCGTGTTTTTAGGAAAGTAATTGAAAATCGCTCCTTTGGATCCAAATTCTTTTTGAACAGAGAGAAAAACTTCGCGCGAAAAAAACTTTATTCTTTTGCACCCATTCCTTCGTAAGTGCTCTGACCTGGATAAAATCAGGCCAAGTTTTGGGCGTCTTTGGTTTTTATGCGAGGGAACAGGATAGAAACCTGGTCCAAGGCGATGATATTTCTCATTTTGGTTTTTCATTAACATGTTTGAAAAACTTCATTGGGAATATTAAAAAGAGCGTTATTCTTCAGCCATGAAATATCGTCAGGATAAATTAAAAACGCAATTCTCTTGAATCAACTCCCGGTGCGGACTCTTTCCGTGCAGTTTCTTTCTTCTCATAGAGGTGTGTTTTAATGAAACTGTCTCTGAATTTGGTTTCTGACTATCAAAGTTATATATGAGATAGTATAAGGTAAGTTTCTCTGAACTCAATTTTCACCTTACGAATTTCCTCTTTTCTCCCCCTTAATGGTTTGTCATGACATGTGTACATAATATACATGACAACAATGTTTTGCTTCTCGAGTGACTCATTTTAGAATGAGCGTCGAAACGTTTGTGTAAATATTTTGATATTACTTGAATATTTATAATTTTCAACTTCCAAGACATATTCGTGTGGTCGTTTTTGTTCCCTGATATTTGGTGTTGTTGGGGTTGTTATGGTATAAGCTATCTTTCCATCCAGAGGGTCCAGGTTCGATTTTTTCAAGGGAAATTCTAATCCAACTTGGGTGTTATATTGAGAGGACTTTAAGTACTGTACTCCGTCCGTCCCGTCAATCCAAAATCCCCTAAAAGCCTTTCGTTAAGGGCAGGCTAATGCCGACGCCGGGTTTCTCAAAACCCTTCATCTATTCCACAATTATTCTGCCCTCACCAACCCACCCACTTGTCCTTAACAGCGAAAACTACCTCAGTTGTCGGTCTCCTCCCCAAATAACCGACCAACCTCAAACCCTTCTTCTTCCTTTGTAGTAGGCTCATGTGGCCTGTTTCTTCTACAATTACAGCGTCCTCTATAGTTTAGTTGTCGCACCATCTTTTCCTTGGCCAACTGACGTTTCTTCTAACTGTGGACAGTTTATCACTTGCGATGCTTAGTAATCCGTCGCTTGTCCGTTTATATGTTCGTTCCCTTCTTCTTTTCAAGTATTCAGAAATTTAATTTTTCTCTTGTACATAATTTCCTTATCTTTTCACTTAATTATCCATCTAAACACTTTTTTCTACAATCCTTCGAAATCTTTTCATCTTTGTAGTCTCTAATTGTTTGCTAGTCTTGGATGGAGCTGGTATCGTCTCTGCTGTATGTCAAAATTGACCTTATACTTGTTTAATAAATTCTGGATGTTTTTCTTGCCTAAGATATGTATTTCCTCTATTTGTACCATGAAGGCACCCTATTGCCTCCAACACGTTTTGTCAAACTTCTTGTCAGGAGTTTTGAACGTGAGACAGCTTTAGAGTCGAGTTTACCTCGCTTGGAAGGGTACGGGGTGTCGGTGGCATGTGCTGATTAACGGAGGAGCTGCGACAAAAAGTACTCAGAGTATACATAACAGTGTAAGGCTGGACCTGGTGGAAGTTGTCGATATTCATGATGAATAAAACACTTAATCTGTGGAAGTAGTAAAACTTGTGGAAGATTACTTTGTGTTTTATTCATCATAAATATGTATACATGCGTGCAAATTTGCATACTCATGCATGCATGCATGCATACATGAGTATGCAAAAAGACTGCGAGGTGGACGGAGACGTTAATTAGCCTGCGCTTGAAAAAAGAAAGTGAAAGGCCGAAAAATATTTTTAAGCGCTCTTTTCATCCTCCCAAAGTTTTTCAGAAAGAAATTAACGTGGTCATGCTAAATTGTCTCCTTTTATTTTCCTGTTACCCCGCCTGTTGAGTCTCTTCATCAATTTGTTCTGAGCATTCAACATATTCTGATACATATTTATGTTTTAAATTGGGATCTCATGTAGTGCCTTACCGTATTCATCTTATTCTTTTAGTTTTAATTGGTCTCAAAGGAGTAGGCTTTCTTTGACGGCTTGAGGATGGTAACATTGTTAGCTTTCATCAGAGCTAACTAAGGACGTTGGTAAATTAACATATGGAGACTAAATTGGATAATTTTAAAGTTTTTGGTAATTTAAGCAAGTTTATGGATGGAAGCGACTCCATCAAATAATCCCAGTGCACTGTAAAAATTCCCTTTTGTGTACGTAGATTATTAGTATACTAGCTGTGCCCGACATGCGTTGCAATGCATTTTTTTTCTTTCTAAGTAGGCGCATATAAACAAATCAGGCACATTTGCATGTTCAAAATAAATTGAAGAAAATTATTTTTGGTGTATTAAAGTAGAGTTGACAATTTTATTCGAGTGCTTTTGGATATACAATATTTTTGGTCACACTACCCTCTGCAAAAACAAAGTTTTCGGCTGTCCCACTCGTGAGCATGCAACATATAATTGACCGTGTGAAAAGCATGGATTTTCCAGATTTTATCCACGCACTTGAAGCGATTGACCTTGTTCCTTGTTGATTGTCATTGAAAATGCAAGGCGAACGGGGAACTGTAGTCGTTTGAAATAAAATGGCATGTCGGTGGGATTGATGGGAATACGTGGAATAAGCGCATCTTCTCCTTTTGACTTTCCTTTCAGAATTGTTGCTTCGATGACGTTTGGCATCAGTTGCTTGACAATGAGCCTGGTTCCATTGCACAATCGTAGTACATTAATGCTGCGCAAAAGAATTGTTGGTGCCCCGAGTTTGAGTGATAATTTGTGCGGTGGTGCACCAGGAAGATCCAACGAATTTAAAAATTCAATTTGATAATTAAAAATCTCGTCCGCATACATGACGCTGTCAATCGATTTGAAGGTGACAGACTCGACTGAAATTATTTCGTGGATGGCGTAGTTGATTGCATTAACTTCGGTGTTTTTGCTGCCAAAATTAGCACGTTCGCAAAGCCATTGGTGATTTTTGTAATTGGTACCAATTTGTGGAAACACTTTCTGTATTAATTGTTCGATAGATGAAACAATGACAAAAAAGTTCAATGGAATTGAAATATATTTTGTGTCAGCATCAACTGGTACTTTTCCATTACTAATGTCCAATTGCTGTTTTGAAAATATGGGTACATATTGCGCTGCAGATTTACGCGCGTATTTGTCGTTAACGTGAGTTTCTGCACATGTCTCCAAAGATGCGACGCTTTGAGGCAAGCGTTGAGTTCATCAGCTGGTGTTAAATTTGGTATTACTGGTCTGTCTCACTCGTGAGTATGCAACTTATAATTGACCATGTGAATAGCATGGATTTTCCAGATAAAAATCACACACTTGAAGCGATTGTCCTTGTGCCTCGTTGATGGTCATTATGAAGGCAAGGCGAACAAGGAACTGTAGTCGTTTGACTACAACTATTAAATTAGTCACTAAACCTGGCCTTTAAATGCTGCAAGAGTGTATAGCCATTCACTCTTGCAGCAATGAAATCGCTATTAAATGGATATTCACGCCTGATTACCAAGGATATTTCTATTGTTGAAAAGGAAAAATAATTGATGAATTTCGAGATAAAAACGCAGTTATTGGACAAAAACGAAGCGTATAAGAAAATTGAATGAAATAATTAAATACTGCATTCTTTTATGCGTTCTATGATACAAATTTCCATCCAATATCTTGAGTGCAAGTTTAAAAAAAAAACAATTAAAGAAAAACCTGCACCGAATTCAATGAATTTCTTATGGGAGTAAATGTTAACAATATTGGGGTAAAAACAACCCCAAAAATTGCCATTTTAATAATCCAAAAACCTATATGGGCACGCGCACAACAACTCACCAAAGTTTCATCGCAATCGGATGAATGGTATTGGCGTGCATAAAAAATGAACAGACAAACATTCTTTTTTATATATAAGAAGATAATGCAGATAATTGTTTTAACCCATTTTATTGATTTCTGGGGTTTAATAATTGTTCCAATACTTCATAAAAGATATTTCGTATCCATAGCGTTACATATGTAGTCGCTTAAGCTTAGAATGTACATTATCTTGTTATATCACAACCATTCAACTCGTAAGGAACCGGTTTTCTGCTGAAGAGAAACGTGGAAAGAAATGATCTACGGATTTAACTATTTATGTGCCAATGACAGAAGAGTATTTGAATGGTAACCCGTAAAAACTTTGTTATTTGTCTTGTGGAGTTATTAAAATATTTTTAAACTGGTCAAATGACAGATATTTAAGATAATATCCAGAGAACGTTAAAATCCAATGTCAAATGAACTTTTACTTGACTGAATTTCTTTCTTGGTTGAAGAAGTCTACGCCGCACCACACATTTCGCTCTAATCCACAATAAATTAGTCATCTTTACAAATTGTGAATTCCTCTGCGATGCATAAAATATCGAAATTAAGTGCAAGTCGAACTAGCGATAAAGTCATTGAGATAAATTTTAACCTGCATTTTTCAGATGTAAATCTTCGTCGTCGTAAGTAGTAAAGAATAATTTGAATTTACTATTTGAATAATTTAAAATCAAGCCAATCGTTGTGCCATGCTGCTTCGTGATAATAATCGACTAGCCTTGGGCTTACTTTTCTCAAGAAAAATGGCTCTCCTCTAGCCACCGCGAATGAAAGTACTCCGTTCTTCAATAAAATGAGTTTTTTCAGTTTTGCTCTCAAGCAATCCCTATAACATATATGGGCAGGAATTATTTTATAGGTTAAATTCACTCAGGCTTGAAAAAAATTAGATTACATTACAGGGTTAAGTGCGCTAAATGGAATATAAAACTCCATTTTCCTCTTCATTGAAGTCTGCTTGCTCGTTCAGATGTAATTCATATCTCTCTTAAAAATGCATAATAATCACCGCGTAGGAGTTATAAAACTGAAGGAGAATGAATTTCCCTCTCGCCAAAAATAAGAAAATTCCCGAGCTTTTCATTTTCCTCGCTCCTCCTACACAAGCCATTCCCACGCCACACACAACGCTTGAACGGAGGAATCCCTTTAAGGAATCCAGGCGACCGTTTTTGCTTCTCCCGCCCAAGGCATTCAAGAAGCGGCAAATCGAGGACAAAGGTATGGCTTCCAAGCTCTTTAGCCCTCCGCCGGGGTTTTCTCCCAATTCTCCCCAGATCCCTAGGTCACCCAAACCCTAGCGCACATTCGAGCGTATGAACACGTAACGCTCCAACCAAAAAAATTTCTAAAGGCTGTTGGTCTCCGCAAAAAAGGGTAAAATCTCAGTTGGTCTCCACAACTTCCACCTCTTCTCACTCATGCTCTCCGTTTTTCGGTTCCTGAAATCCCACTTTTCGTCCACCCTACGGTATTATTTTTTTATCCCTCCCTTTCTTCTGAAATCTTCATTGTGCTTTCATTTAAATTTCAATATTCGAAGTCTTAAGATTTTCCATTTCTCTCCTGCTTTCTCCTAATTGCTGCCTACACCTCCTTGAGGAGCTCTTAAGTAAGTCCTCCCTCTACCTTGCACTTCGTTAGGGCGCCCACTACCTGCATCCAGTATCACGTGGGGTAAACTCAATTCACGTAAAATAAAAAGTTTAAACCGTGTGATATGAATGAATAAGGTCATTTCATGAATATGGTCCATCGTCTTTTTTACTTTCACAATTTTTCCTCTCCATCTCTTCTCTTCACTGCCGCAGTTTAACGTTTAATTTACATTTTACCCTCCGTAATATTTCCGTTACGATGCCATACGAAATTTGTCTGCGCTAGTGACGGAACGTGGCGAGAATAAGTTTTCCGATTCAAAAAGTCCTTTTTTTTTCTTGCAGCCTCTAAATATAAGTGCCTCTTGACTTCTTTTTCCCTATATGAATATTCCTTCCCTTTTTTGTGCGATTCACGTCACCTCCCCTTTGTTCACTCCGAGATACAAGAGCTCCGTTGACGTATGTCATCCATCATTATGACCACCATTCAGGGACATGGAACACAGGTGGCAAGATCTAAATCGAGGAATAAACTTGAAAAATTAACTTTGGTTGAGTACTAATTTCGTATTTCACACTCGTAGCCTCCGTGCGATGATTGGAAACTATTCTCGCAGAGCATTTCATGGGACAATGCTATTAGGTCACACCACATCGGAAAGCAACATGGTGGTGCGGTAACGATTTACAACGTCTTTCGAAGACTTTTTTTGAGTGGTCAGTATTATAAGAGGAAAAGGAAGCCTGAAAAAGTAAATACGTACAAAACAGCCAATTAGCCTCAGGACATTAGCCGTAGTACGTTACCTGCGGGTGAGATTTTCTTTGAAAGATTTCTTGGTTGAAAATTTAGGAAATAAAATATCGCCGCACAAAAGTGTTTTTCTGCTTCGAACTAAAAGTTGAAATCTTGCGAGTTCATGCAGAATAATTTGGATTTTTAGAGCACAATCTCCAACTATTTTATCGTGTTCTGCTATGATTGGTGTTAGTTTTAGAAATATACTCTGTCCGAACATTAAAAAATATTGAGCATTTTGAAATGCACAAATTCGCCCAAATAATTAAATTATAATCTAACAAAGCTTCCAATGAAGGAGCAAAGCTTTCGAAAATTGCTATCATGTGCTGCTTTTTAAGCACATTATTGTTTCCTTGCGACTATGTCAAATTATTGTACCTAGCTCGAATCTATGTCTAGGCTTATGCTTTTTTTCAATATCACTTATTCCTGTATCGCCTCAGTAGGTGACTCCCGCTAAAGATACACTCGCAGCTAGTCCTGCTGCATGGAAAGCACGAGAGCACGAAAGCCTAATAAAAAGTGAGGAAAGAGAAAACGGAACGATGGGAACGGATTACTTTGGCACGTGCGTGAGGGAAGGTAGAAGGAGATAAAGTGGCCGCGTGGATATCGCCGTGTGAGAAGGTGGAGAAGAATATAGCAACGAATAAAAGAGGGGGGGTATGGAAGGATCTGGTGGTGGAGGAACCGCCGCGCCGCGTCGATTGCTTCGTGCCCGGCCGAAGAAGAGATCAGAGAGAGGTGTTGGTGCAATGGGGTGAGCATGAGAGAGAGAAAGCGGCGTGGTAACGGTATGGGGAAAGAAATAATATTACGAGGAATAAATATGGTTGACGGAACCAGTGCCAGCCCAAGCTATTTTACAAGTATGTGCAAAATTATTTTTGGTTGTTTTGTGTTGATTCCCTAAACCACTCGTTAACATGAGGGATACTCTGGGGTTCTAGAACGATCTTCTTGTAGTTTCCTTTGCCGCTAGAAACTCAAATTTTAGTCTAAATGTTGTTTCCAAACTTCAAAATTTACGAGGAAAAGTGTCAAAAGGATTACTTGTATTATATCTACTCCTGACGGGACCGGGTTGGACCAGTGGTAGCCTGTTTTATTCCCAATCCGAGCGTCGTAGGCTCAAGACCAAGTGACGGTGAAAAATATTTAAATGGAAAACATCCTCTTTTCCTGGAAGAAACGAGGATTTTCTACATGCTTTCCAAACTATCTAGCTCCACTGTTGAGAGAAAACAGTCTCAGAAAAAGGCAATGATGACTGAAGGAGTTGATGAGGTAGATCAAGTTAATCGGTGCTGGATTAATTGCCACAGCTTCGGGTGAGAGTCAAGTTCATGAACTCCGATGTGGAAGGAAACGGTAAACCACCACAGTAAAGTCCGACCAAGTCCGACCAAGTCCAAGAGTCCGCGGAGACCAAGAAAGATGTAGCCTTGCATTCATATGATGTGATGACATTCCTACCGGTAGAATATTCCGGAGGTAAAATACTCAAATGTGTGTCAACCGTAAGTAGTAGTGATATTTCAGTCACACTTTCTTTCAATAATGTCAAGAATGCCAATGAAGGACTCTTTGTTGAAATTATTTGTGAGCATCCGTCACTTTTACTACATACTGTAAATCTAATAATAAGAATGCTACTTTCTGTTCCCTTTTCACATTCATTAATCAAGCCACAGACTGGCCACCACTACGATCGCCCACCTTTTTCCCGCGTCCAGGCTTTGGGCTGGCACTGGACGGAAGAGAGAAATTCGTGGGTTGCCCAAAAGAAGGAAGAAATTGACCTAAGGAAATAGAAGAAAAAGAGGAAAAAGAAAATGTGACCGTTGCCTTGTTCTGGCAAAGGAGAATGCGGAGCTGAACCGTGCGAATGGAGTGTTGGGGTGGATAAGGAGTCGACGCAATCAGGCTCGAAGGCAAACGGGCAGGACGCAACGAGGAACGGCAACAGTTGATCCTGGCCGCAGATTGAAGAGATGGGGAAGGATATTGAGGGACCGAAAAAGAGGAAGGGTGGGAAAAATGCTACGTTAAAAAATGTGAATCTTTCATCAAACTTGTTATGTTATATTCTCTTCTTTTGTCAAACAAAAACCTCGATCCGAATTTTGGAGTAAAGGGTAGAAGGAAAGACATTTATTGCATATGCTCACGTAGGAAATATACAAACATGAATTTTTGTAGCTTCAAAGGAATACCGGTGGGAAGCTACCTGGACCTAGAACATTCAGTCCCTCATATTTTGTTATTTATGAAATGAATGAAGTCCATATGGTAATTCTATTTATCATTTGTGCTTTTTATGACAATAGAGATCCTCGTGCAATCTATCGTAGCTGTTTCATTTAAATTTATTACATTATATGAGTGCTATAAAGAGTACAAAATAACTTCAAAATAAATAAATATGAAGCAGGAATTCATGAAAATTTAATATATATAGAATTTCAAGATTGTGACTTCGAATATATTTTTAAATATTGATGACAAAAAAATTTGTTTTCCTCAAGAATATTCCACCCTTTCAGAAGAAAGCAGCGATACCTTAACTTATTTTAAGATTGTAAATTCATTTTGATAATCATTCAGAGTGGGTGGTAACTCATTGTACAGTGGATGAGCGGGTCTTCCGCGCAGGGTCTCCACCTTCCAACCGGTATTCGAGCCTTCACTCATGACCGGGGAACGGAAGGCTGCGGGGAATAGGAAGGAGCAAAGGATAGGTAAAAGGGGTAGGAAATGGGTAGCTTCCGGCCTCAGAGTCATATATAGGCTAAGAGGACAAACGGAACGCGAAACAACCTTTTTTCTCTGGCGTTTGCCGAGGTGAATTCTATAAGTAAGAAAACACCGGATCAGCGATAGGTCGTCCAGCCCTATTCGCCAGTAGGTAACTCATTGTACAGTTTAGGGCAAAGGTGTACAAGTACATAAGATATTTTAAATACAGATATTCGAACCTTTTGTAAAAGATACAGTATTCTTCTACGGCCACCTCCAATGGTTTGTTAAACAAGCGGATTTGTTGACACTTCCCAATAGAACCTACTTAGGACCTTGTATATGCACTACAAACGCTCTATATTGGGAGAAGTTTTAAACTACAATGTAAAGGAAAAATCAGAATGGAAGGGGGGGGGGGGGTATTACTGAGAATTTTAAGTAGGGTCTGAAAATTTGATCTTTTTCCATGCGCAAACCAATCGCCCATGTTGCATAGGTTTACTCATTTTTGCTATATATTTTACTGCTTGAGAGTTGACATTGGTAAAATAAGCAGTAACCATTAACAATTTCGGTCAACGTGTTGTGACAATGCATAATTAATAATAGTAATAAAAGACTACTGTAATTTTTCCAAACCTTATCATTGAGTACGGTATTCACAACGCGTTCCGATGTGCACTTAAATCAGCATCAGTTATCTAAATACCTTTCAAGGTCGCTATAGCTCTTACTAAAAATCAAAAGTTGATTGATTGATGTCGGGTTTTATATTTATAGGTACTTATGCTCAAACACAATTACTATTAACTTATATAGATGCCAATCTCTATCTTGAACATTAACCCCTCTTTGTTTCGTTAAACTTTTTTGCATCAAATTTAATAAAATATTTGCCGTGAGAATTTTAGTTCCTAACATCCACCGATGAAAATATTTCCATCGCTGAAGGTGTTTTTCTGACCGGCTATTTTGCTTATCTTCCAATTTTTCTCTCCATCCTTTGATGTCACAAGCATATTTCGGTAAAATCGTGTTTCACGCCGTCACGCATAATAAGTTCTTTCGTTTGTATCCCTATCGGAATTAAACCGAATACAGTTTGTTGGCGCCTTTGGTAAAACCTTCCCGAGTGCTTCCGTATGGTTTTATTCTAAAAAGCATAAGCTCCAGTTTCATATCAGATCCAATGCAAGATGATTCATCGGAAGGGAAGATGAAACCATCAATCTACACTCATCTCGAAACTCATCGCCTCCCAGATGAAATTCGGACCCGGGATGAAAAATCACTCTCTTCCGTGGAGTCACTGCTTTTTTCCTCCGAATCATCTTCTCCTTGTTTATTTTTTTTCTTATACATATATCTTTAGAAGGAGCGAGTAGGTCGTTGGGTCTTAAAGTATATTCTACTCGGTTTCACACTTGCCACTAAAGCATTTATGATAAATGGAAGGCTCGCTCCGAGATGTAGAAAAATATCTAAAGAGTGGTTCCGTAATAAAAACGCTCTCGGAAAATACGTCGGAGAAGCAAGAAAAAAAGGCCTTTTCGTTTATATATAGAGGAATTGCTCTGGCCGGTGCTTTGTTTCAAAGGGGGATTTGGATGAGTGGATGTGGAGGTTGGAGTGATAAATACCCCAAAGGATATATCGTCGCAATTCTGTTAAATTGATCGGCCTGTGATCTGAGTGCCTCTGCCATAAGTTCCCATTTGAAGCGTATGCCGCGGTTGCCAAGTTAATAGAAATTTCTATAGTTCAAATAGTGCACACAAATGACTATTTAGGATCCAAAACTCAAATTTTGGGCAAAAACAAAAACAACAAGGGCAAACGTGTCTATTTCACTAGTGCAAGTAATTTAAAAACAAGCAAAAAAGAAACTCTGCACCAAATCCAATGCTTTTCTAGTGGGATTAAGAGGCCTATTAGCCGAGGCAACCAGACACGCCACCGGACGTTCCACCGGTGGAACTTGTCAGTCGTGGGGCATAGAATCAAATGAGGCCTATTAGCCGAGGCAACCAGACGCGCCACCAGACTTTCCACAGAAACCAGTCGACTGAGCCCCGCAACCGCGCCTTCCACTTTGGGTTGCTCAGCAAGGTTCCGGGGCATTGGAGTATATGTAGCCTATTAGCCGAGGCGACCAGACGCGCCACCGGTGACTGAATATTGCATGCGCGCGCATCATACTGCCCTGACCACGACGCTCCAGGCAGACACACAATCTCAGTTCACAGTCCAAACTAGTGGTGAGTTGTTCGCTCTTGTGAATTTAATTTCTGTGTGTTAATATGTTTTCGCCGGGGGCAGTGGTGAATGAAGATGGTGATCGCAATTTGCAAGAAGGTGAAGGTGTCGCTTGTCCAAGTGACGTAACGCAAAGAAAGGAAAACTTACTAAAGAACAGTAATAAAGGGCAACCGAGTAAACCTAGAGATTTATCGAAAGAATTATCAAAATTGATAGACAACGCCATTTTAACTATTGCTGTGTGCTGGGTAATTTTTGAACCGATATTGGTGGCGCCACCGGTGACCTGGGCGGAGTAAACCCGAGCAACCAGACACTCCACCGGTGGAACGTCCGGTGGAGTGTCCAGGTTGCCTCGGCTAATAGAGGCCTTAGCAAATGTTAGGTAAATACAACCTATTCGAATTCTGTCCGTTTTACAGTATCATGGAGGGCTAACTTTGCAGTATTTGAGGCCCTGTGGCCTTTATTATAAAACCCATGTCCTTTCTTGTGCTAACATATATCTACGTGCAAAATAACAAGGTAATCGGTTTATCAGTTAATCCGTTATGGGGTAGCGTATAAATCACTGATTTGGGCCCTCGGGCCATTTCAGGGCCCCACCCATATTTCTGAGCGCTAAGACCTTATGGCTTCAAAGGTTAGGTACATATATCTATAAAAGTGTGCAAAATTCTAGTTTGGCAATATTTTACAACCCTTGGGTCCAGAGGCCTTTCTAATATAGCCAATAGTTATGTTTATACAAACAATGTCCGAAATTTTGTTTGAATCCGTCAAGGGGTGTGTAAGTGAATAGCGCTCAAACAAACAGAATTTTAAAATTTAGATTAATCTGTAATAAATGAAGAGACTAATGACAATAATGATTGTTTCAATCCAGAGAGTTTTTACTAATACTACTTGTTTCAACGCTACGGCGTCATCATCAGGTACAGGCATTAAAATCATAGCCAGTGGTGGAAGGATTAGGGGAGGGTGGAGTTCTCCCTCTCCACCCGGCTTTTTGAGTATATATACCACTGGCTATTTTTTCAATGCTTGTACCTGACGATGACGTCGTAGTGTTGAAACTAGTAGTACCATTAAAACTCTGTGGACTGAAACATAGTTGTTATAGTCATCATTCATGTAGGACTTCCACAATGTTACGCCTCAAAGAATTGAATTCAAATGAAGAGACGTTTGAAGTTCTTCAATACTGCTACGAACTTCTTTATTTATCTAATTAATTATGTGCATAATTAACTTTTCGCTAAAATAGAGCCAAACTGTTCCCCTTATACATTCCTTCCTATTGTACTGAAATTTTTTTCAACATTATTAGATAAATTAACTTATAATATTCGTGAAAGCACCAATTTTATAGTGTTCCCACTAAAATGCTTAATATAAGGTGATGTGAAAAATGAAGGGGTGGAATGTGATTTTTAAGAAGTTTTCGATCGTTTTTATAAATAACTTTTGCCATTTTATGGTGTTTACTTTAAGCTTATTGGCATCTGTAAGTTTCTCTATTTTCTGCTTTCGCAATTGTGTCCTCAATATGGGTATTAATTCAGCCAGAAGCGATTACATGTATGTTTCGTACGATCAAGCAGCTATTTGAAAAAATAAGATCAGTATGCACATTCATATCACGTTACTAACATTTTTTGTGTTTTCCAGAATATTTTTTTATTTCCCGCCAGAGCTGAGTTTGAAAAGCTTCGTTTGTCGGGAGGTGTTATGTATGGTTTCATATTTGCGCCTGATCCTTTAAACTCCTGCACGGATTTCCTCTCAAGCGTAATGAATTCCTTCCTTTGAAAGATAGACAGAGAATGAACGAGCAACGAGGCCAAATTGGATTCCCGGCCGCAAATGCGGGCCAAACTCGAATTTCCGGAAAATAAGTGGGATTTTAAGTTAAGATGTCAAAATCACAATGGAAATTATTCGTTCATTTGATCATATAATTTTGCTGTGACGTTCCGTTCGCAGATGATATGTATATGCGGCATCTGGAATATGATTTAGATTTTATTTAATCAACCTTTGGTATCGTCGGCGGAATTAAAGCTGGTAGATTGCACATTAACGATGAACCACAAAGTACACCCATATCAACATTAAATCTATTGGTATCAAATTACTAGAAAATCTTATGTTGTTTATTAAAATATTGGAACTCAAATTTATATCACTAAATTCTTGATTAAAAGAACTGTAACATATGGCATTTTACCGTTTATCAACAACATAAATTTGTGCGAAGGTTTTACTTTATGATCAATAATTACAATTATTTTTTACTTAATATATGACATTAAGATTTCACATTATCATAGAAAAAACTGTTTTTGATAAAAATGAGTAATTTCAGCTTGAAAACCTCTTCCGCATCAGCTTACTCTTTACCATTTACTTTTAAATAAATCTCTTATCTCGTTAATTATTTTTTTTATTTTAAAATCTCCATTGGCTATTCCAAAAATTAAGGCAATTTTTAAAACAGTAACCATAATAAATGTAAAGCATTAAGCGAGGATAAACATCCGTGACTCCCCAAACATACTAAACTTGAAATAGCAACAGGCGTGAGAGATTACTAGAAATAATCATAGTAAGGGTCGGTTGAATGTGAATTAACGTTAAATCAAGTTACAGACGCAATGCAGTCATTACATCTGGTATTCTTTACTGCAAGTCGTTAGGGATCACTATATTTTGTGAATTTCACAGTGAAAACATCGTTCACATGGACTAGGTTTTGAACCCAGACTCCTCGATACCGCGCCGAGTGCCACCAGTTAAGCTGCCCATACGTTTACCTCCATTGTGAATTTCATGGCGGCCTTAAGGAGCGAAATGTCCTCACAGGTACCGTGCAATTGAATACATAAATACCTGTGTTCGTGCGCTCAGTGCCACTGACCACGAGGTTAAGCCTAACCTTATATAATACACAAATGTGTTTACTGTAGACTATTTGAAATAACTGCGGAACTGGCCGCGCAGAAATCTTGACGTTGTCACCCGCTCTAGGTGAATGATTTTTTTCACTTTGAATGCCACACAATTGTGTGAGCACCACCGGGTGAATCCGTTAAATTTACTGCGAGACACATTTCGCTGTTCTTTGAAAAAGTTGTTAAACATGCTATGACATTTTATTTTCACAAAAGCTAATATACTAATGAGAGAACAAAGATAACAAAAAAATCTACTTCACTGCAATTATGCGTAAAAATACATGTTTTTAGCCACTGTTGAGACTAAACAGCCTTTGAACTTTTAGGCCTCAGTCATAAAATGTATGTCACATGTATCTACTTATAAGGAAATCATTCAGTGAAAATTACAGAACTTTTTAGGTATTTAACCTTAAAAATTGCCATTTTAGTCTTCGGTGCCATGTTTTACGAACCATGTAAAATAAAAATCAGGTTTTTAAGGTTTTTTACGGTTAAGGAAAACATTGCGTAACTGGTTAACACGCTTGACCGCCAATTGGGAGATCTGGGTTCGAATCCAGAACATGTCAAATGATTTTTTTTCATGAAGAATTCCATGTCCTTCGGTGCATAAAAATATCTTAGCCTTATTTTGGCATGAGAAATCGCTACTTCAACCACAAACTACCGTAACTGCCCCAGTGACGACCGAAGTCACTCCCTGCCAACCTCTCCCTCCCACCCTAACCCCAACAGGAAACAAAACCCTCTGCATCCCGAGCCACTTTTCTTTCCCGACCACACCCCTAATGCCACAACTCCCACACCCTTTTTCACTCTCCGATCTCCATAGCCCCCTCTTCCTTCGCCCATCCCTCGGTCGCGTATCGATCTTGGCCAAGTGCTCTCGTGATGGCCACGGAATCTCTTTTCCTCCATCCACCCCCCATTCGTCCCCGTCTTCCCTCACACCCCTGAGAGGCCACTCCCTCTCCTGCCCTCCCTCCCGGTCTCCCTCCTGGTCTCCCTCCTGCCTCCTCCCATTCCCACATATCACTCTTATCTTCCATCAACAACCCTCTTTCAAACTTCCTCTCCTCTTACCATCCCCGCTGGAGATGGAAAAAAAACGCTTTTATTTCACGCGGGTGTTTAAAAAACGTTTAAAAAATACATTTTGTAGGAAAAATATTTTTCTTTTTTCCCTCTCCCATCAACTTTCACAATGATATGCAAATTTTACTGACATTTAAGGTTGACTATTCATGACCTATTAAATGTGAATGAGGACCTCTACGGTTTTTCAAGCTAATTTTAAAAGAATTAAACTAATATGGCTTCGTAAAATTTGACACAATAGTTACGGCCGTAGGAGTTTTATTTTTTTTACTTAAAGTCTCATTGAAGTGGTGTGTTTTATTTTCCGTTTATTTGTTACAAAAACTTAAGAGTTTTTATTAATCTTCCCATAATATCCAGGGAATTGAGGTCTTACTAAACGTAAGGCTCTATTTGAAGTTATGCACTTTATTTTCCGTTTATTTCTCATATGGAGTTTTAAGCGGTTATTAGTCTTCCCATAATTACCAAAGAATTAAAACTAAACCAAATTTCTCTAGACGTTCGGAACTATGACATCAACATGAGACGCGGCTGCTCCTCTTAATAAGATGTTGATGATTGCCTGGCTACAGCAAGAACGTCGACAGTCATCCGTAAAAGTGTTCTACGTGAGGACATGGTAAACGTACGTAAATCATTATTCAGTTACACAATTGGCAATTAAAGGCTACCTTTTTGTCCTCTGAAGGCGAGTTAAGCTACATGTATGGCTTCAATGACTAAAGGTTATTTAGGTAGAATATGGAATAGGAATTTGTGTATTTTTTCTAAAACATTTCAATATTTAGAGAGAAACACTGCAAGTTAGCCTCTTGGGAGATAGTTTTGTGCCAGAAGGCAGTCATGATAATAAGTGTGCACAAAAATCTATAACAATTTAATCCCGAGTTGAGCGTATTTTTTCCGAGTACTTTTCGGTTGAATGGAAAAATAAATTGTATTTTATGTTTTTAAAACGTTTCGTTAATTTTTAAAATGCGCAATGCATAGTCCCCGCCTGAATTTTCTCGTCAGTTTTATCGCGAAACCCTCTTTGAGCATTTTCTTTTCCACCCGAGGACACGATATGCAAATATAGCGGACGCTAATCTTTCAAGGGATTGAGAGCCCTCATCCGTTACCGTTGAGGGTTGTTACCCCTGTAACGACTCAACGCGGTGCGGATATGTTATCGGTTGGTAAGGGCTGTACAAAGAGCCGTAATGGTGTCACCGCACTCTGGTTATCGCCTGAAAATAAAAAGAGAAGAGGGTAAATAAAATGTAGATTTCGATTCCAAAATCAACCGCGAAAAGAATAAAACCGAAATCGGGTTTTGTCCGCGTTAATGGCTCTTTTATCAGTTGGCAAATTGGAGTCCTTCCAGGGAATAGATTTATTGTCTGAGGGGCTACATTAGTTTTGGGGTAATTGTCGTCCTTGTTACTTCAAGAATTTGGGCTCTGGTGGATTTCCAATTCCAATTTGTGGGACTTGACGAAAGAGATACGATTTGCTTTGAGGGACATGTTCTATAATTTGTTCACGAAGGATATAATTTCAGTTTTGTTCTTCCTTTGATTTTGATTTTGGCCTCATATATTCGGTGGGCATATTTGTTGTTACTCTTTATTTATGACAAAAAGAGATTTTGATCCATCTCTAGTATGCAAGTTTTGCTAACTTACAGCACTACAGTCCTTGTCATGCCCCTCAGTAACCATTTCTTACCATTGCTTCACCAATCCTGATAAGGAACATCTCTTTTGATAACGCTATTTCGCAACGTAATGTAATTGATGCCTCCACTTGTTGTTCTCTATATTGTTTACTTTCCTCTACGATCCTATAGGTTCATGGCGCGTTTTACAATTTAAAGGGTCAAATCAATCAACAAATTTTGTACGGATATTCCATGTTGTACGGATATCCCATGTTGTACGGATATCCCATGTTGTACGGATATCCCATGTTGTACGGATGTGCATGTGGAAATTATTAAGTCTACGATGTGTTGATGTACTTATTGATGAGTTGATACTAATCCTCGAGCTGTAAATCTTCACAGTAATATTTCTCCTTTAAAATTGAAATGATATTACGATAAGACTTACGTGCACTTGCAGTGTCCCTCTTATCCTGGAAATTCTTGTTTCAAATTCATCCTTAGTTAGACTATGAGCATTTGATCGTACAACATAAATATTATTTATTGATGAAATCGTTGTATATGGCGTATTTCAGTTTTGTAAAGCTCAGCTACATCCCTTTGCAAATTGAAAAAGGAATGTCTCTCCGAAATATGTCCTTATTGTGTCTCTGAAATATGTACTCAATTTTTTTCTCCAAAACTCTAATTTAATACATTTATCATGGCTTTGAGCTATCACTTTACCATAGGTTTTACTAAATTGAAATTATTCCAGAAGTTGCCATTGTGTATTTGTCAGCATTCATTTCAATACATTTGAACTTTATTTACAATCTTGTAACCGTAAAAAGGTATTTCATTCATGTCTGGAGTAGTGCTCACTGCTCACCCTTATGTCTTGATGCCAAGGATTAATCATGAGGCTGAGAGATTTATTGAAGTAGAACCTAAATTCTTTACTAAGTGAGGGATATTGGAATAATAATCTGATATGTTAATAACTTGGATTATCAATCCCCAGTTTTTATTATTTTGTTTAACAGTTCGTACTTTTTTAATGTTCCTCTCCGTCGCGACCTACTTCAGAGTCCATTATCTTCAGCGGAAAATATCCTAGAAAGAGTAGTCACACCATTCCAACTCCGATCGGCCTGTGGCTATAGCTTCACTAGATAACTTTATTGCCTCAATCAATAGATGATACGTTATGCCTTTTTTGTAGGGTGTGAACTGATTGGCATTAAAAATAAGTTTGGGTGAGTGTCGTGAGAAGCAGAGAGATCTGAGATTTATGGTTATGAGGTGCAAACGGAGTGGAAGGAGACCCCTAAACCATGCCGCGGATTAGTGTCGCGCTGGGCTGCTCTCAAGACACACCGCGGGCCTATAAATTCAACAAATTTCCAAGCACCCACCCTCAACGACATCGGGCGGGCGTAACTGAAGCGCGACGGAATTTGTTATGATGAAACTAGGGCGACCTTGTACTAGTTAAGTTACACGTGGCTGATTCATGGCTTCTTGCCCCGTATTGAGAATTCCTAAACTGAGGTTTGTGGTTGGGATGTATAATATTAGTATTGGATACAGAAATTAATCAGTGGCATATTCCCCTCCATTATTTATTACTCCTTCCAACGCTGTGGCAATTTCTCGATTCCACGTCTGAAGAAATTTACTGGTTTGGAAAAAGTGGTAAGCCAAGATTGTAAAGCCTATATATTCTTTGAGTTAAGTCTTCTCGGGTCTTCCACCAGGTCAGTTATTTGGTTGCCGACGTTTAGATGACTGCCTTCGCCATCGTCTTCAGCGCCAATTATTGGACAATTTCTTCCGCCATTTTCTCCTCCGGCTAGGGTCAAGTAACTTCTAATGGGAGGGCGCCAATTTTACCCCTTTCCGCCTTCATTTTGTGGATCGCGAGTTTCCACGCCCCGCTCAGTGCCTATCGCGGATTAAGTTCCTTGTTTTCATCCGGCTTTCTATAGCCTCCTTAATCAAGCGGTCCCGAAAGCCATTGAATCGGCTGAGTATTTCTGCGATGTCAAATCAAATGAGATGGTCTATGCCGAGGGTATGACGAGACTGTGTGCCGAGCTATCGGTGATTTTTCAGAAAATGAATGAATGATTGTATGGCCTGAACGGCTCATTTTCTTCTTGGGCTCTGCATGCCTTGAAACGCCTGATCTGCCTCTTTACCACTATCTGTGCGCTTGTGTTAATCTTTCCTTTCCTTTTCTCCATCTCTTGGCCCAATCTACGGGCTACTCTGGAGGTGTTTGTTCATATAAACACCTCCTCCCCCATTTCAGTGATTTTGAGACGGTTAGATAGCACGGTGGTTTGTGAATCTGGCGCGATATCGGAAGGTTTGTGGTTCGATTCCCGGTCTTTTCGATTTTTTTCCTCTTGAAATCGGCCATCATTCCACCTTCACACCACCATAGTGATTGTCATTTTTTAAGTTGCCTAAGTTCTTTTACCTTCTGTCTCACAGAATGTTAATTCAATCGTAATTTTTGCATCCATCCACAAAAGTTAATGACCACTGCACCGAACCCAATGCTTAGCATGGACCGCCAGGGACCACCAGGGGGGACCTTTGGAGGCCCTGAGGAATTTTTAATATAGCCTATGTTACATCCAGATACATTTTCTTCTACATGCCCAATTTCAGCTCAATCGGTTCAGTAGTTTTTGCGTGATTGAGCAACAGACAGACAGACACCATTCAATTTTTATATATTAGTATGATGATGTATTATGAAATTACCGTTGCCTATCACCACTCAGAATGATCGTATATTCTGTACATCCCCTACGAAGGATAATTTTATGGTGGATAACGTAATCCTGTTAATAAAAGTGAATATAGTTGTTTACACTACGATGTATATTATAAATCTCTTTAAAAGAACCAATGAGCTTAGCTTTATTTCCTCATAAATTACGTAGGTATTGAAAATAGCGCCAACTGGTGTTTCCGTGGAGGGATATATCTGATGATCCTGGAATTGCAAGAGACTATTTTACACGGTGGAATGGATGGCACGAGCTTACACGAGAAGTTCATGCTGTCTTTATAGGAGTTGGCATAGTTTTACATTTGCCCTGGCCTGGTGAAGATCACGGCCCTGCCTGAACTTTCGTTCTCTCCAATGTAACTGAGTTTTTCTGACGTCAAGTAGTTTTGAATCTCCTCTCACCATTGAGTATTGACCTTCGAGCATGTATACGATCGAGGTGCTGCCGGGGAGAAAAATTGTCTCCAGAGCAACCCTTGGCGTGTTACGTCAGACACGGTATTGCTGCCGTTAATAACTTGAAAGCCCATGCTAAAAAGGCATTTTTATTGTTCATATGAATCTTGCTCCTGACGCTATTGATGTTAATTTGAAATTTCAAAAAAATGTCGTAATTTATATGAGAATTACTAGCGGAGAAGGCGTTATTAGGAATTAATTATGGCAAACCGCCTTTCCTCGCTTTTTCTGGGAAATTAAAAGCAGGACAGAAAAATGGATTGGATTGAGCGTAAATTGGATTTAAAACCACATATTTTCAATCGTATGAGCGATTTTTGTTTATTTTTTCTCACGGTCTCCTGTCTCAAGCGCATAGCAAATCAATCGGTAACCATGTCTGGTGTCACATGTGCCGGCTTGCTCTGGCCCCATTAACAATACATTGCAAGGATAGCGCACGAGCCCTCTATTCTATACTTGCTCGAAGGTCTTAATTTATGATTCACTATTACAGAACTGACGCTTTGCTAATTTTTATCCTGGAATATAGAACTAGATCAATGCTCAACTCTAGCCCAATGAGCTATAAGAGATAGCTATAATGAGTTATGATTTTACGAAACCCGACATACTACGGTAGACCAGATTATGATAATAAAATTAGGGAAATAGACTACTGAAGCGACAGGTTTAAAATTTAATTTTTCTCGCGAAGGATAGGATATCATAACAGCTTCCAATGAGACTTTTAACTAGGTTTTTTAATAGGTAGTGAAGCTAGTTAGTTGATTCACTCCCTAATGCTTCTAGCCTTATCTGCTACCTATTAATAGTGCTAACAACATGTAGTGCATGTTTTTAGTACAAGTCTTGTACCTCTGTCAATTTATGTAGTTACAAAATACATTAATATAAATAGTTTCTCTGACATTGGTGGCATTCCTATGTAGTGAAATGCATGTTGGTGAAATATCACCTCCTGAAAAGTATTTGCATGTTTTTTTTCTAATTCACCAAGAGTGTTAGCTTTATTGATTTTACTGCGGTTCACTGTAGTACATTTTAGTGACAATTCACCTCCTGCCACACACCCTTGATCTGGGTTGTAGAATATAATAATAGACGTAGACGAGCGAGCAGCGCAAGGCAGATTTTGTGTATCTCTTCCAAATAAACGTCGATCCTTTAGGTCGAGGAGGAATGGCATTTCTTAAGACAGGGAAGGAAGGAAGGAAAGGGATATCTCCGTGGAAATATTCCATTAGGACGAGATGGAATTTCCATGGAATCGATTTAGCCACGTGGCTCCTATTGTTTTCTCTCCTCTTTGCCAGATGCGGCCAATATACCCCGTTCCTCGCCTTAACGCCGTCGACGCATTCCGGGCAATATATTTCCCTTTGTTCGTCTCGTTTCCCTCCTCATCCTCCTCTTCCCATCTGCTTCCTCTAGCTTGGATTCAACTCCACCCTCTTCGTAGCTGTGGAGTCCGAGACATGTATTCCTCTCATTCCATTCACCTCCTGGTGGATATTTCCTCCGAGACAATTGGCTCTCGGACGTCTCTGAAAACATGCGTTGGGAAGCCGCTTAAGGTAGTATGAGCACGATATATCCCTAGTCATAATGGAGATCATATTCGAATTTTATATTTTGAGTTTAGCGTCTGTACGAAGTGTGAAACAAGATTGTAATATTGTTGGCGAAAAAATATAATTATATATTACCAAAATTCTCAGTAACTAAATAAATATATCTACACAAGTGTCTAAGTTGACTCACTTATACACGCCATACGGCTAAAAAGCCTTCAAAACGGCAGGTTTTTGTGATTTTGTTAACATTACAGTGGTGATTAATAGATTAATTTTTATAAATAGTTGAGAAAACATACAAACAACACAGTTAGTTTTTTGACAAAATCTAGGTGTTATAAACTCCCAATTTTTTCAATATTCTCCCTCTGGAGCGCAGAGACGTAATCTATCTATTGTAAAACAGCTCGTGTTTTCAGACAAATTGCTCAAAAAGTAGTTCGGCAAGGGGTTAATATTTTGATATAACTGGAAATATGAGAGTTTTTTTCTTTAAAAAGAGGTCGTATTCATCAAATTCTAGGTGAAGTGATTTTTCGCTCAAACTAAATTACCTACCTACCGATTTTCCCCTAGTCATATTAGAGACCATATTCAAATTTAATTTTTTTTAATTTAAGCAACTGCAATAAGCGTGAAGTAAATATTAAAACATTGATGGCGAAAAAATTTCCTCTAAATTACTGTAATACATTTATTTGGTTTTAACTTGACTCATTTTTTCTCACGCAGTACGCTGAAAACGCCTTAACAACCGAAGAGTTTTGGCGATTTTGTAAAAGCTACTGCGATGAGTAATTGATTTATTTTTAAAAGTAGTTGAGAAAGCATACAAACTACGTACTGGTAAATTTCTGTGTTATAAGCACCTAATTTTTAAAATAAAGTCTCTCTGGAGTGCATTTGCGTACCATTTCCCATGGAAAATTGCTGGTATTTACTGACAAATATCTCAAAAAGGACATAGGTAAGTGGATGATATTTTGTTTTCATTGGAAAGACGAGATCTTGTTCTTTACAATGAGGTCTAATTCATTGACTTTTATTGGAGTGATATCTCACTAAAACTACCTTGTATGGTCCTACGCTTCGACTGGCTCCTTGCAGTTCCGATCTACAATTCCCCGTACTTTCGGTTTAGCAAATTGGATGCGTGTACTTATGAAAGGGATTCCAGATTTTGCTGCGTCTTTGTTTGTTTGTCTTGAGATTTTGCAACCATAGCAGGCAACATCATCAGATATGATAACTTGATTTATTTGGGGGGTAAGATCTTGAGGATGGAGGCTGACCCACCGTGACGCAGGTGTTCGAGGAAAACCCTGTTGAAATTCGCCCACTTGCTCGAGCGTCGAGGTAGTTTCAATGGGAAGTTGTACACTAGGGGTAATCGTCAAACAATTTTTTTCAGATTTCTGTTACATTTGGGTCATAAAATTTGTCTTTGTGGCACAAAATAACGCAGGAATTTTTTTCTGAATTTTCTTTAACTGCCTTGAGGTTTTGAAACGTGTTTTAAGTTTCACAATTTTATGTCATTTTGATTTTTAACACGGCGCAGAACTGGTGACGCCAAGCGCACGGACATCGAATGCCTTATCTTCGACGTGCCTGCCGGGTTTTGTCCATAATGATTTTTTTCGTGTTTCTCGGGATTCTGCATTCACGCAACGACTGCCATGCCATGTTTCACTTACCTTCTAACAATACCTAACGTTTGTCACGAAGTAATGAGGCATTTATTTTTATCTTCCACTTATATCAAATGTTTACCGAAATTGCAAAACATTGTGAAATTTAAACCGCGAGGCAAAACGTCAGGACAGTTGATGGAAATTCCGAAAAACTTCCTGCGTTGTATTAAGCCATTAAGATATCTCTGAAATCTGAAATAAATTACGTTTTTGACGATTATCCCTGTTGTACACGCTCCGAGTAGGTATTTCGCGTTTCGTTTACTATATGTTCACTCTCCGAGATATCCGGACCCCAAACGTGCTTCCCGAACTCCTCCGTGAGAGAGTGAACTGGGAGTGCTTCCCAAATTCGTTGACGCTCCGTTCTCCGTGAGAACTTACCAAACGTTTCTAGTAAGTAAGAGAAGTGTACTTCTTTTTCCGCTTTCGGAGTACAGTGTAAATATATAGCGTCCTATCTTCGTGTAATTAATTACGTCCATTGAAATATGTTTAATTGGCTTAGTCGGTAATCGTGGGTCAATGAGTGGACATTTTAATATTTTTTTAAGTCGCAAAATTTCTTTGACTGCAATTCTCTAAAGTGCGTCAGTTTACGCGTATTTTAAACTTTTCCTGAATTTAATAATGTTATGACTAGAGTTTTCGGCGCGGTATTAGAAATTTAGATGTAATTATACTGAAATATGTTTACTTCGCGTATTGAACTCGGCGTAACACCTTGATATTTGTTATCAACAATTATTATAACAAAAATATATTATTTGGCGTTTAGAAGAAAATCTTTTCATGTGTAATTGAATTAGTACTAAGTATATCTCATATGCCATGAGGCTACGTGTTTAAATAACATTGAAGTGCCAAAAAAGCAAATCAGTATAATGAAAGTTTTGCACTTTTATCTATGCATACCACTAATGAGACACGTATGAAATGTTTCACGCAAATCTGTAGAAGAACAAAAGTCGCTCCAACTACCTAAAAATGCCACATGTCTAAAATAGTAACCGTTTGTATATTATTCTCATTACGTATTTTCATTAATAGACGAATTTACTTTTTAAAATAACAGACATCAATCGAACTAGGCGAATGGATGCCTTGAGTTGTTTCATCCTAAATGGCAATCAAATCAAACAAATGCATTTATAAATACAATATGACAGCAAAATAAATTAGATGCAGGGAATTACTTCAAATTTTAGATGCACGAAGGCTGCTTTTCTGGATGCGGTGTTATTTGAAATTTATAAAACATGACTACATCGTTAACTGATACCCTTGGTGAGTAAAATAAGCCCTTTGTTGCTAGGACAAGTTACGTATGTATTCTGTCATGTACAAGTTATAGGAATTGTCCCTCCCGTGCCTAAAAAGCAATCCGTTCTGAAAAGTAAAAAATAATATTGCTGTTAAAAAAACTACTTTTTTTAAAAGTTTCTAATTATAGATGACTGGGACGCACTCTCGTATGTATACATTGTATCATATTATATAACAATAGCAATAAGGACATTATGTTACTATATTACGCTACATTTGAAGAATTGATCAAGTGATTGAATTAAATAAATAATTATATAGAAAATGGCGCGAAAATTTATTTAAAAGTAATTTTCTTGAAACGAATATTATTTTATACTTTTCAGTACGCGTTACTTTATTTTGATTGTTTTTTTATATTTTAATAAAAGCATGTTTTTAAAAAGTTTTTTTTATTTTCAATTATTCTTTGTGATTTTTAATACCGATGTCGTATTCCATACAACCACACTAGATTTCTATTGTAGACCCTGCAACCACTATAACGAATCTTTTCCGTTAGTAGACGTTGCGATGACTTTCGGAATCACGTGAAACCCCCATTTAATCAATTGAACTGGGATGTATGTATATCGCTCCAGAAAATCATATATCATTAATATTAATTTAGAAATGATTTAGAAACGAATAAAATGTAATAAAACGATGTCAGGAAAAGAATTCATTTCGATGAACATCATTAATTTCACTTTATTTAGTAAAATTCGCCCTGTTCTGAAATGTTATTTCCGCTTCGAAGCATCGGAAGGAAATGACGGAACTTAAGTCAGAAGCGAATTTCCTCTTCGTCGCCTTGCTATTAATGAGTTTATCGACCCTCATTACTTGGCAGATCCCTTTGTTTTCGGCTCTACCACCTCCCTCTCTCTCCCTCCCCCCAAATCAGCAAAAACCCTGAAACCAGACCCTGGTTCTATTTTTACTCCCTCGCGACACCTCTCCCCATTTCGCAGACCGTGCACCCTCTTATAAAATCACCCCATCAGGTTCATCCCACTTCTTCCCACACTTCTCGACTCTCAATCACTCCCTCCAATGCATTATCCACTTCTAATCTTGCCGAATATCCCTCTCCCGATATTTTCATTTTCTTTAATCGCCATCTTTCCCATTCGCTTTCCACCGAAGTCGCCGACTTACAATTATTGAGGGTTTCTGAATTGGTTTATGTGAACATCGTCAGTTTTAAGGTAGTTTGAGCGAGATATCGTTTCGCATAAAATTCAGCGAATTTGTCCCCATTGTGATTTAAAAGATCTCATCTTTCCATTGATACCAAAATATCGGCCACCTTCCGTATTCACCTTCGAGTTACCCTGCCTATCCACCACCTTTCGAGATATTTTCCGAAAAATATAAGCCATTTTCCTTGGGATATGGTACTTCTGTGCACCCCAGAGAGATTTTATTTTTTTATCAGAGAGCTCTTACGATTATATCGCGTCAGATTTTCAAAGATGTGTATTCACTTCAATCTTTTAAAACAAATCCGTTGTGTCATTAATATTACAATACTAGAAGTATTACCTGGCTTCGCGAGAGTTCATTTCATTATATCCTCCCTAGATTATTAAATGAGCAAGCAAGCATATATATATATGGCTATCATAGATCTTCGAAAAGGCTCTAATAATTTTACCGATCGTGGGTTTTTAATGGTTTTTTGGGTAAAGAAATAGATTAAACCAGGTCTTATTGCTGACAAAACTCGCTTTTAATGCAAAGCTATTAGACCACAACTCTCCATAAGTTTGGGATTAGACAGTTCTCACCTTACTTTTCTTTCTTATTTCACTCATTGATTTACAAATAGTTTTACCAATTGCTTTTATTTTTGCTTAAATAAAATGTTGAAACTCTGAGCTATCTTACTTTTTCGATGTTTTTACATAATTTTCTCCTGTCCATACTTATTTTTGCTATAGAAAGGATACTTTTAGCGCGGCTAAAGCGACCGTTGTTGCCTTTCATTCGTTTCTGGTGTATACAATATTGAGGGCAGGAGGAAGTATAGCCATTATAACGATGTTCTTTACTGTTGCAGAAACAAAGACTTCGTTTGCAGAAACAAATACTTCGTTTATAGAAACATACCGATTCTCCTGTATGATTAAAAATTAAGGCTAGTCTGGTGATCTATGATTTGCTTACCTCGTATCAATTATGTGTGGTGTGAGTGTTTTTTGCCCGTTTGTATTCTGATTTGTATACTCCGTGTTTTTTCTGTAAGTGATTTATATAATTTTTATTATTTTGAAATCATATTTAAAATTATGTGTATGCTTTGCGTACCACATGTTGTAAGTAATTTTGAGTAATAACTGTTAGTTTATGTATCTTAAAGTATGTATTGTGTGGAGGGAGGATTTACCTATTTACCTGCAACTAATAACACATTGACTTTCACTTGAAAAAGCCGGCATAGTCTTTCTCTTTGTATTTTATACCTGACGCTCTTGGGCCTGTACAAGATATTAAAACAAGTCGAGAGTTCAGGTACGTGAATAATAATTCCGAGAGAGATATGCAATCCCAGTTTTTTTTACTTATGTATATTTATCTCGCTGAGAGTGCCCTTCATATAATATGTACTCAAAGAAATGTGTGCATGTGTTTTTGATTCATGTGCACTGTCCTTATGTGTGTTAACGCGCGTGCGCGTATGTGGTTGGTTGGGTTAGTAATTTCCATATGCGTTGTTAATTTCATTGAGTATATATGCGGGTGTGTGTGCGCGCCTAAACATACTTATAATTCTTTTGCCTTTTTTTATAATTTCAATTCTGTATTTTAATGGATTTTTTTTAACTAGCAGTAATAATTATTTCTTACTCTATATTGTACATCAATATATTATACCGAGTACATCTAGGTCCCCCAATTCGTATTATATTATTTTTGTAATATGGTCTATATTGTTGTTCTATCTGCTCGTTCCTGTCACTGACGGGTATAAAAAAACATGTCGATGATGTGAACTCTTCTCATGGGCAACCGAGAGAACGGATGAAAGAAGCCGCGCATGCGCAGAAAGGTTCGAAAATCCCGTCTCGTTGGGTCGGAATGAATTTTCAGCTTCGACATTAAATCACTCTAACCTAATTTCGCTATCGGAACGGGTCTAAATGTATTTCGTTGGAAATGTCATGGGCTTTCAGAATATTAGTCGGTCTATGTCTGCAGTAACTACTAGCTGATGCAGAACATTAAATTTTAAGAATGAAAAATATCTGCAAGAAAGTAGGATTCAGGTTTTTTTTCCGGTAAATCTCTCGACCATGTTAATCGGCTCATGGTTAATTCCATCAGTTCTTGTCTCCGGCTACTTAGCCCACCTTGCCTTTCCCTTGATCCTCCCCTGTTTCACGATAGTCGTTAGAACCATGCCTCTATATATTTCTTCCTTAATCATTTATTGAGATGAATGGGGATGCCTATCATCGCTGTGCCAATGAATTTTCATGAGCCAACCTTTTTATTCTTAAATGGCTTTGAGAGGAACATTTGTTGAAAAAACTATTTATGCCTATGCGCACTAATCTCCATGAAAGGTCACGTGAATATTTTATTCCATTTTCTCATTCTCATCCAAGATGGCAGGTCAATTTTCAATGTCAAAAAGGTGTCCTCAATGACTTGGTTCTCAAGCATCCTCGATATTTTTCATGGAGGAAACGAGTAGTATTGAGACCAAGAGACTGTTTCTTCCTTTTCACCTTATGTATTGAAATTTGAGAAATACTCATTTTTTTCCCAGCCAATCACCTCAGATGAACGGTGAATAGTCATGATGGGAATGTATTTGTGTCATTGATGTAGGACCAGAGGTTCCAATATGAGATCAAGCGCATGGACAATTGAACGTGGCGTGGTTAATTTTGACTGAGACAATCGACGGATCCATTCTTTTGTATCTATCTATCTCAAAGTTAAAATACAACTGTAAAGCGCAAGGGTTTATTGATACCTAGAATATTACCAGAAAAATTAGAATAATCCATTCCCTGATTTCTTTGTCTTGCCATTTTTTTTACTTTATTTGGGAGTTATGTTTAACCAACATAAGAATAAAAACTAATCGATGCTTACTACGATAGATCAAGTTTGCAAAATCATTACCAGGTTTGGAGGAAACCTCATTTCTGTCTGTTTCTTTATCGATTTGAATAACTAATAAATGAGCTATTTAAGTATTCCGATTGAACCTTTGACAAACCCACTCAAGTTAAAGAGTGTATATGTACACCTAGATCCTCTTTTTGGTGTCAGATATATTAGAGATAGATATTTCAGGAACCATTCTTAGAAAGTCGAAAGTCGGCAGCTTACCAAAAGTTTGTTTGTTTGGACCTCACATAGAACTCTATCCTCACAACTCTACCCTAAATCCCATGCATCAGGTTATAATGCTAGAAAATTATGGTAAAAGCAATTTAGATAATTCATATAAGTACTCTTCACTGTAAATTGCATTTTTTATTTTTTACCCTGTGCTCACTTCGATATTACCACCATTACTCAATCCATAGGGGCCTCATAAGACAGCAGCATTCAAAAAACCACACTTATGACAAACTTTTAGCATCAAGTTATTAGTTGGGGTAATTTACTTTGAATTCACATTAGCATATTCACACTATGAAAGTACAACTTCCTGTAATTTGTATCTTCGATCGTAGATGGACAAAAATGAATTGGCTTCACTCTCGAAAAAGTGTCACTTGCATTTGAGGATAAGCAATGTAAAGACAGGATTGACTTGGGCGCATCATGTCAAATAAAAAAATATATAAACGCCTGGAATTTCATTTATTATTAACAGAAACGAAATGATACTCGTATGATGGTGCCGGATAAAAGTATCATCCATTGCTCATTTTTTTCTCTTTCAACCTTAAGGACCAGTATAGAATTAATTACTTTTAGTTGGATTAATTCCCTTGTAGTATATAGAGATTTTCGAGATTTATACTTTATTTTACAATATTGTACTCAAGGCAATGACATTATCAATCGGTGAAGAGTAAGTACAATTAACTTTTTCTACCAGATGCATTCAAAGTAATACGATTGTAATGCTTATATTTGGGTACCAGCTTTACGTTTTCCACAATTTTAAACTTTTCCTTGATCTCGGAATCCCTTCTCTAACTTTCCTTAAGCTTGAAGCTTCCCTCTGTGACAATTTCCGCCATATGCCGCAGGCCATAAAAACTGGAAAATGTCACGACAATATGCAATTGTAGTTGTACCACTTTTAACTGCAGCATTGAACTGCATATAGCTACCATCTGAAGTTCTCTGCCATAAAGAATCAAGTACTATTTCCCGCCACTTCCGCTAAGCAGGTGGTGTCTTGTAACTCTAGTGCATATGTACTAGAGTTGCAAGACTAACTCTAGTACGTATGTACTAGAGTTGCAAGACACCACCACACAAGACAAGATATGTACTAGAGTACAATTACCTCCGAATCTGCTTTCTTTTATATTTTTTACTTGTGCATAACTTCATGAGTATACTTCACTTGTGCATAAATTATTTACCATAAAAATATACAAATTACGTCAAAGTTAAACTTCGATAATATGTAAAGCTTTTAGATGCTTGCAATGAATATCATTAGATTTTTTTAAATGCTTTGTCCATAGATTAATCAGAGAGAAATATGAATTATGGTGCATATAAAAATTCATCAAAAACAATTATTTATAATTTTCAACATTATAGAGGTAAATTATATTATCACAGCAATTATTCTTAAAATATTTCATCATAGATTCAGCAGGTATTGTAAAGGCTTTTTACCATTCAGTAAGACCAATTCTGAGCTACTCACTGTCATGATGACATTAGATGACTTTTTCGTTTGTCAATTATGCTAGTGCTGATATTTTAAAGGCTCACAAATTATCCCACGCGGGAATATAACAAAACATTAGAGGCCAAAGTGAATTTTTCAACGAGCGCGAGTCAGATAATACATATAGCCTGTTTCTCTGTATAGTTTTCTTTGCAGTACTATGTATACTTAGGTGTTCGTTAACATAATTGGTAACGCTGCAGCTGGGACTTGCCACTAGTTTTATTGGACTCTTAGGTATGGCTTCCATGAAAGTGAACTGTGTTTGGGATGAGCCCAATTGTAATAATTTTCCAAAATTCGATACAAGGCGACGGAGTTCCTGAAACAAGGGATAAGATTGAAAGTTTCCGAAATTATAGAAGTGAAGGCAAACTCGTAAATAACAAACACTTAATATTTTATATGCGTATGTGTAGTATTTAGAAGTTTAATGTGTATTTTAAGCGAAATAAGTGCGGTGCTTATTGCTTAGTGACATTAAAATCCAAGCCAGCATGGAGGCGTGCCTTTTTTATCGCCGCGTCTAAATATTCCCTTTAAGTATAATATGCCATAAACATCCAAAGCATCAAAATAAGCCATAAAAATATTCCGTAAGTGCTTTAAAGCTAACTTTACGTATTAAATATTATCACTGAATATCCTATGTATACAATTAGTAAACAACCTTATGCATGATTTTAGGTTTTTTCGGCGAATGATGCTGATGAGTTGTTCTCGGGTTTCCCACCGGGTTAGGCTTAACCCGGTGGGAAACCAGAGAACAACTCATCAGAAACAACCTTATACTTGACGGAAACAAGATCAGGAAAAATATGCGACCATTGTCATGTCATTTACCAGCGCTCGCCTTGCCCATTTCGTTAGTCAAAGCCAGTAAGATATGGGATTATTTTTCAACGTAAATTGAGACATTTCGAAATAAAGCAGTTGAAAAAATACGCGGAGAGCATGAATGGAAAACGATCGTGAGGATAAGTGGGAGGCGTAGCACGTGTGAAGTCAAGGGTCAAGTGAAAGGGATAAGTGTAGAAGAGGAAGAGAGAAAGTGATAACCAATGAGGAGGCTGGTTTGCCCTACCCTTTGGAAGAAAACGAGTCTGTTGAAATATAAGACAGACCCAGAGGAATTATTTATTCGAATCATGGAGCAGTTTGCATAACCCTTTCTCCCGCTTCCATTGCATTTTTCTTTTTACACTCTGATGATTTATTTAAATATTTTTGTGATTCTATCGCGTAACCTAGTAGTTCTTATTTTTACTAAGTACCTATTATTCAGCATCAAAATCCGGACAATTTGTATTCAGTACTTTTAAAAATGTTAGTTTTTTTACCAAACAATTGATGTATACAGTGAGCATGCTGAGTTACATGAAAACCCGTGAAAGCACGATTTTTTAGATTAGTTAAATATTTAATATATGTATCACTACCTTCCCCAGCCATTTTGTCACTAGTTGTTGCTAATTGTGCAAGTGTGGGAAAGTTATGAAAAATCGAAATGTTGTATGAATTAGACTCTCAAGCATTAAATTCATTTAATACTTTTAAAATTATGAGCTTAAATGGCTCTTTAGAATGTCTTTATTCGAAACATATGGTTATATTTTAATTTTATGCAATATACTTTTGAAAAATTAAAAAATATAAAATTTTTCACAACTACCTATTTTTAGATTTTCAGACCAAAATTCTGTTTAATAAAAATTAACACGTGATAAAGTAGTATTAATTTTTTGCTCAGCGAAGTTAAAATAAAAGGAATTTTTGTATGACCAAATATTACGGACCTTGAGTGTTTTAAGGCAAGCTGAGGAAGCCGATATATTGGCACTTTGAGCATCAACGGGTTAATCAAGTCGGCAATTCACTATTCTTTGGTGATATCATTAATTGTCTCATTTATAAGCTTCATATTTCTGGTCTTACTGGATACTGACTTCATTTTGCAAATCCCCTTGTCTAATTTACCATCAGATTTCCTCAAGACTGTATATTTATCTGCGAGTATCAAACGACCGACCCTGGGTTAATATTATAACCTTGTAGCATTACGGGAGAAGGAATTTGATTTTCTCTACATAATGATCATTTAGAATCGAATTTTAACATCCATGTGAAACAATTATTCTTAGTGGTTGACTTAAAATCAGCTTGTATGCCTTACTACACCAAGTAAACTTAATACAATGATTGAAAACTGAAAAGTATTTTTAATAGAGCATTGTGAGTTAATGTAAGTCCATTGTTGTATTATAAACTGCTAATTATTTTGAATTTCTTATCGATATATTTTTAGTATATTCTTTGTGTGTGTTGAGAGGATATGTGAATAATATATAATAGAACTTAAAGCAGGGCCACACCCAGATAGTCTGCCACCCTGGTGCAAACATTTTTTCTGCCCCTGATTAAGTATCAAATTCATCTTTTTTCATTCTACAGGGTGTCCAGCGACCTGGAAAATCCAGTTTTAGCGCGTTTTTATTGAACAAGAAAATGTGATCTTGGTCGAAATATTCAATTTCTTTGTGATATATAGGGCTCAGGACAGTGACTCTATTGGATACCCCCTCAGCTTCGTAAATTGCGACAGTGTGTTAATAATACCTACTCGGTATGCAATATATTACAGCAAATAGGTTAACCAATTACTTTCGGGGTTGTCGCAGCGGCGCCATTGGAAATTTCTCTTTAAAATAGAGGTCGCCGCTGTTGCTCTTTTATATCTACTCGAGTGAAAATGATAAATGTGCTTGTGAGAACAATACGTGCGACAATTTATCACCTTGTGAAAAAATAGGTCTTTCAAAATGTATCAACTGAACGATATAAAATGCTTGAAGACATGGAGACAGAAATGAGAATATGCATGCATATAGCTGTAGGAGGAACGGAGTCACTTTCAGTTTGATAAGTATTTTTTTCCGTTTATTTTTTATGTATAAATTACATATCTTTAAATTATTAAAAATGTTTTATTATCCAAAATAAGTTCTAAATTAATCTTTATCAACTGTTGCTACGTATCCTTTTAACTAGGTTTGTTGATAGTTAGTGTAGCTCTTAGTAGTTGTAGTAGTACTCCCTAATACTTGTATCCTTATCTGCTACCTAGTACTTGCAGCACGCCGTGCACGTTTTCATCATAACTCTTGAATTAATGTAGTTATATAATACATTAATATTAACAGTCCCTCTAACATTGGTAGCATATCTACAGTGCAGTGCATGTTTTTGCGGCTTCGCATCCTGACAAACATTAGCTATTTATGCTAATGCATCAATAGTCGTAGTTACGCTAACTTTTGGGTATAGTGTAATGCATGATGGCGACTACTCACCCCCTGCCACACACCCTTTAGGTGACTTGCAGGGTATTTTGTAGATGTATATAACATCTGAAACTTCGTAACAAGGGGAAAAAGGCTGCCAATTCAGATTCTTCGGGTTGCAGGCCAAATCTCCTGTACGAGAAGGTCTTTCAGTTGGTAATCTTATTTGCATGCCTGGTGTGAAATCACTCCGTGCAACACACCCTTGAGGTGGCTTGCACGGCATTTGGTAGATGTACATACATGTTACTCGAAAAATAGGTCTTAAAAATTAAAAATTTTATAGGATATGACAAAATATTAATTGTCATTCATATTAATCCCCTTCTTTTATACGAAAAATGTCAAATTGATGGGAATCATTCGTTCCCAGAAATCGCTCATTTTTCGGTGAAAACAATCGTAGGACTGCGAACGGCGTTTCATAAATGATAGCCACACCCCGTCACCCTCACTCCTTCAGCAGCCTTTGTCCAAGTTCCTTTCCCGATCCTCATCCCTACTACATTTCACATAATGATTCTGTCTGGGGAACCTGCAGAGCAGTCAATCCTTCGCCTGATTTCCGCGAAAGTTCTCTGGCTGGCTGCCAAAAGGGACCGGGAAAAAATTTGTCTCGGGTAGTGATGGCGTGGAAAATGAAGAATGAAAGTGGCCTTTTCTCTATTAATTCACCATCAAACTAGTCCTTCGCAATGTAAATTGGCAAAGTATTTTTATTTGCACTCCAAGAATATAAAATAAAAATAAATAAATAAATCTTAGTATGCGAAATGCAGAAGCTCCATGTAGAAGTCACACTAGTCCGGTATCTCTGGATAAATTATTTCTTGCAACTGACGTCAATAATTTCTCTCGTCGATAAATATAAAAAGTAAAAGATTGTCTGAGTAAAAATATAAAAAAAATTGTCTGATTTTATTCACAAAACCCGAACTCACTGTTAAAATCAAAGTAACGGAAAGGCTACGGCATCTTGCGGTTATCTTTAACCAGGCATTATTAACCTTTAAAGGACTAACGTACATTTTAAATTCACGCTGGGATGTGGGGTTCTACGGCCGTGTGTGCATTATAATGTACTCTAGATCCGACCACTTTCCTTTAAATTAAAATTAAATCCGTCCAGGAGACCCCACAGTGGGAATTTAAGTGCATAATATAAAAGTTAAACCGAACCATTACGGAGTGATATAAGAGGTAGTGGATTCCTTCACCTACCTCGGAAGCACCATCATTTGTGACAAGTGACCATATAAGACCGAAGAATAGTCAAGCTAAGCTAATAAGGTGTTCAAGATGAAAAGCTTGAAGAATATAGGACTACTAACGAGGAAACAGTTTGTGAAAACATTCGAGAGGGATGTAGCACTCTGTGATAGTAGCGTATATAGAATTTGGCTCTGGAGGCGTTAAGGATATTTTTGATAGGACAAGTACTGGGGGATCTGGGAAATTTTGTAAAATTATTATTACAAAACTGGATGTTCTAGCCTTTTCCGAAGCATTTAAAGATATTTAGTTTGCTTATTTCGTTATGTATTTATGTTGGGACCCTTAAAAAAGTTGATTAATTTTACAAATTTCCTGCTGGAAGTTCCGATCGCATTCCATCCCATCCCGATTCCCCCCTCTCCCCCGTAAATACACCAATGCTCTATCAATCGGACGCACGGACCATTGGAAAAGTGTATCAGAAATGACGAGGAGCTTTCGAAACCTGGTGTTGGAGGCGGATGTTGAATATCAAGTGGACGAATTAAATAAGAAATGAAGAAGTTCACGGAAGAGTAGGAGAGAAAAAGGACCATACTCAAGACTCAAATCACCGATCACGGCGCTGTTGTCGCTGACGTCATGTATCAAAATGGCCGACAACGATGATAACTGAAGTGTTACCATAAACCTTGAGTGTTACTCAGTGTTATTAGTACCAGTCACACAGCTGAATCAAGGTAATAGAACATTACTTATTCATATCCTTTACCCCCTTGCGACTGAATATCTAAGGAGGGATTGAGTCTCCTGACTTCGCTTTGCCATTTCGTGAAGCATAAGGCTTGTGAGAGGTTAATATACCGTCGATTTGGTTTTATTGTCATACGTTATGAGTTCACTGTTTCGTCTTTCGTCCACCGCAATCTTTAAATACTTGGTTAAACATAACGACTCGAGAAGCGTCACTAAAGGCTAATGTGTCCTCAACGCTGGACTTGTGGTAGTAGCGGGGTCTTGGGCGAAGAAGGAGCGAGGGATATCCGTGTTAGCCCTAGTCCTTCAAACCAGAGGTTCGAGCAAAGATCCGGTGCAGGTGAGTGGCAAATTCCAGATCGAGTATTCTTCGGTATCTGTAATGCACCTTCAATGCACTTGCAAAGCCGGATTTTCGGAGAAGTGCAAACATATTGCGGCCGTATTATTGTATATGAATAGGTAGGTATGAAGGTGGAATGACGTTAAGTCGATGTAAACACTTTTATGCCGTCAGTAACCCGGAGAAGGAGTACCTATATAATGTTAGTAAGAGTGATTATTGTCATCGATGTTAATGTTTTAAATGGCCTAAATGAATTGGAGGAGTTATCATCTACGAATGTGAAGTGTGTGTGTGGCCAAGGGATAGGAAGACATCCGCAAAGTTTGACTACGCGCCCCGGAAGATCAAGAACTTCTGCTGCGTAGGAAGCACCGGCGCCGGCGGTGGGATTATTTTCGCCGGCATTTTTGCAAAAGGCTACGGAAATGCTTATAAATGTATATGTAAGAAAATTCTTTTTCCGTTCATGAAAGAGTATGTAGATGTTCATAAAGTATGAGTGCATGCAGTTATACTGTTGATCCTTCCATTTCGAAATAGTTCTGCTGAAAGAAGTAGACGACGGAAAAAACTATCAACAAACGCCAATTTGTCCAGAAATAAACGCTAGTTTAATATAAGATATGCATTAAAAAATGTTTACTTGACTGTCTTGTGATTTATATATTTTTTTCTTTCAGGCAGGGAAGATTGAGAGAGAGAAGCGAGACTGTGATGGAAGAAGGCACTGGCATTATTGTAAGTAATTCTCATTTGTATTATAATTTACTGATTGATGCTCTTAGGAATCTTGGAGGTACCGAGGAATATCTTTCTCGGGAAATGTCTTTATGTGGACAATTTATTTGCAGTTCAGCCATAAATTATCAATGATATTCAGTTTTTATTGGCACTTCTTAAGGTCACGTTCATGTCATTCCGTTAAACCTGCTTGTGGTTCGTTTAATATAATTCGCGCTGAATAGTAAATTAGCTAATTGATCATAATGGGTGCATTTAGACTGAAGTGATTGCATTCCTTGTTATGACTTAACATTTTACTATTCAATTGTCTATATCTTGATCTTGAAAAGGATGTTTCAAAATGCACTTCTCTCTCACAACCATCGAGGAATGCGTAATAATTTCGCGAATAATGAACTGATTCGCCCTCAAGATATTCATGAGGGCGCCCACGCCACCCGGCCACACTTTGAGACATTTGTAACGAACATAACAGCAAGGAAAATGGGGGGAAAGCCCCACGATAAGTCCGAGGAACAATCACAAAAGGTCAACTTAAGGTGGTAGTCGTGGGTCATTGAGTGCGCATTTAAATATTTTTTTAAGTAAGTCGACAAAAAAGTCTTGGACCACATTTGAGTGCATCTGTTAATGTGTTGCAACTCACCATATAGACAGGAATGAAAATGATATTAGGATTATATTTTACATTTTTTCCCTTAATTAAACCATGTTATGACTAGAGTTTTTGGCGCGGTATTCGAAGTTTAGGCTAAATTATATGCAAATGTTTTCTTCGAATGATGGACTCGGCGTGACACCTTGATATTTGTTAGCAACAATTATATAGATGATAAATGTATTATTTCGAGTTCAGAAGAAAATCTGTACATATTTAATTGCATTATAACGAAACATAAGCCATGTGCCTTTAAGGCTACATGTTAAAATATTAGTGAATTGCCAGGAAAAAAATCGGTATGATGCAATTATTTCACTTAATGGGAGCACATTCAAAGTTTCTTGCAAATCTGTACGTAAACGAAAATTGCTCCAACCGCCTTAAACGGGATATGAAACAGAAAAGATACACGGACCTTAGAGACTTAGCTAGGGAAATGATGGAGTGGAAGCCTGCGTTCAACCAATTTTAGAATTGAGTGAATAATGATGATGATGTTGGAAAATCGATTGTTACCAAAAAGGTTTCATATGTTTTAAATTCCTCCCGTGAGGTAGCCGAGCTGTAAATGTTACTGAAGTTAAAAGATGCAGAGCTTCAACGTTTATGTCTATAGATGAAGTAATCTCATTGGGAATAAAAAATCATTCACTCCGTATCCATTCTCATCGGTCAAAACCCCCTTCGTAACTTTTCTCGGCGTGTAATCTTGTGTCCCTTTTCTTCTACATTCCTGGTTATGAGTGGCTGTGTGGGTATGTGTGTGCCTTGGTCATTTCAGAAAAAAGAATTTATTTTAAAACGCACGAATGGGACCCAAAATTCATCGAGGAATTTCACTGAAAGAGTTTGCTCCTCTCAGAGACACCGAGTTATCATTTTTTTCTTTTACATACCCACCCTTAGGAATCCTCGTTTCCGATTCAATTTTTTTGCATTTTCTTGAGCCTTAATTCCATATGAATTAATTTTCCTACCCACCCCATTCAGTGTATTAGAAACGCTCTTTGCTTACTGCCTTCTGCATCATGAGCTCTTCCATTAACCTTCACTGCTCAACTCAGGAAACATCATTGAGGCCAGTGTTAGCATTCATCGTGTACTATTCCTTTTGTGAGCGGTCGATTTAATGTGCCTACTATGCTTATTAAAGATATAAAGATTGTGCCTCCTAATATTAAAGAGATAGGAAATCAGGACAAATGTAATGAATCGAAATATCAAGTGAAACTTAGCAGCGCTTATGTTTTTGGGAGGCAAACACTCATACTGTCCACGATAATATCTTTACATTTTAAATATTTAATCTTCCTTGAGTTATTTAATTTTAAGTTTTTGTATTAGCGTAAAATTCGTATGAAATAGTTAATGTGATGTTTCAGAAGCGGTATCAATAGTGATTTCAACCGTTGACTGCAAGGCGCTAAAAGAAACGCGGAGCTAGTTCCTTCAGATTATTATCTTCGCTTCCGACTACTACCATCCTTATTTATGTATGTGCTTCCATTCCCATGACATGATAAGCTGCAATTGGATAGTAGTTTTTTTTTCAATTTTGAGGATACCGGGACTAGCCACGGTATTTACCTTTACGGAGTCACCCGAAAGTGCACATAAACGCGATATTCCACTGGGGAAAAATCATTCGCCTTGACCGGGATCCCTTTTTGAATTTTTTCATATTTTTCGTTTTACAGCTTGAAACTTTCCATCCAACAACCATTTTTCCACACCCAGCGTGGATCTCAGAGGAATCCGTTTCTCCCGAACCCAAAATGTCTTCAGTTGCGAATTATCCGGTGAAATTTCAACAATTCCGAACGCACCAGCTTTCCAGATAAACACGATTGCCCGAGAGCTAAAGGAGCGGGGTCAAGAAATTTGGGACATTTTGTTCCTCGTGGGCAATTGTGATTGCCAAAATTTCTCTGCGGCAATGTGACTGTTATATACAATTGAATTCCGAGTAAGGAAATCCAGGTCAACGACGAACAGTTGGGAGCCTTGAGTTGGGAAGTTGTATTGGGAAAAATTGGTGTTCCAAATAATGTTGGACGGGTTATCTTTATTTTCATATTGGGATTATTTGAAATTTAATAGTTGCATCCCCTGTTTAGTTTCTTCTGTTGGGAAGTATGTAAATCATTTAATTTCTAGTATGCGCTATTACATACCTAACGGAAATATTTTTAGAAGAATTTATATTCATTTCCCTTTTAATGGCACAGAGTAGGTTCCATTTTTTACTAAATTCATTGTTACAAGCTTGTTGTTTTCCCTTAATTTATCCGATTCTTAATACATTTTTGCACTCACAGTTCCTTTCTTCATCCCTTCACTACAAAGCAATAATCAAATATTTTATATTTTTCTCTTTTGTCAATCTTATATCATCGGTTGCATGTTAACACCTAAATTCTTTGTAATTTTGAGTTATTACTTTTTTGTGGATGCACATTTAAAACTTATTTTGAATCATGCATTCCGGAGGTTGTCGATTTTTCTCAAACTCTGTAGATTTTTCAAGGTTTGTACTCCAATTTCGCCGTTGTGTGAGTTACTTATCTGTTTTTTATGTTCTCTTATGACTGTCTAGCAGTTCTGACCATCATGCTCCAATAAAGCCACCAAATAATCCACAGGGGTGAAGGACGCATCGGTAGCTTAACTGGTTAAAGCACTCGGCCCGAAAAAAGGGATCCGGGTTCGAATCTCGGTCAAGGTGAATGATTTTTCTTCTATGGAATATGGCACTTATGTACACTTGCAGGTGACTCCGTAAAGGTATCTTCCATGAGAAAGGAACCATGCCGACTGCAGCGTGGCCTATCTTTTGCGGAAAGCTAGGCAACACCTTTGCCCGTACAGTGGTGCCGAAGATTTAGATCCATATGTATATTCATGGATGGGACATGGGTAGTTTAGCGGGGCCACACTTCAGGTAGCCGATCATTAGGTGGGTCCTCGCTCGTGAACAGCCCTCATACCCGTGTGTTTCTTTTTCTTTCAATTTTTTCTCTGTAAAAAATTACTGGGTAAAAGATTTCATTTCATAACAAATCTTGGATGGAAAATGGATTGTTGTAATTTAATTGAAGGTTATCCTCTTTGGCTTTGAGAAAGACTAGAAAAAGTCAACAGAATGAGAGATAGTATAAAAGATTTGTGAGAAATGGTAGAGGAAAGATAAATATGGAGCCAGTTTGGTAGATGCTTCCTCAAATCTTATGCTAGACGTTTTAAAGTGCCGTTATTATCTAGGGAATTACTGGTGAGACTGACAATGAGTAACCCTTTGCTAATCTTAACGAGGAAAGTTACCCTTGGCACCAGGTTAATCTTCACCCTTATCTGCAAATCCGACCTTCGAGATGAGGATTACGGCTGGGTTTATCTCTGTACAGTAATGATCTCCCTCTACTCTTCCTCAGACAAGTAATGCTCGAATATTCCTCGCCTTTATCCTCTCCATGATTTCTATCCTTGCCAAAATGTCAGCCTAATTGTCTTATTTAATGGAATTAAAATTCACCTGAGGCCTGCAGTAGGTGTCACTCTGAAAATTTGCAGCCCTAATCATGAGAGGTCTCTTTTTGGCTCTTATAACGAGTTTTACTTCTTTTATTAAAAAGATTAGTCTATTAATTTTGCTCAACGCTAGAGAAATCCTAATTCTTATTTCGCAGTCATATTTTAATTGGCAGTCAAAAATGCTACCCATGTTACCTCCAATAGTTATTTTTCATTTGAAATTGACAAGTTACTCGTGTAACCAGAGCAGTCTAGATGTTTGTGAATAAATTTTTAACATTTTAGAGATCTCCAACACTTCAGCAAATGATTTTTACTCAATATGGCGCGAAAACTATAATTTTCAGGCTTTCAATCAAATTCCGGCAGAGCCGGCCTTTCCCGACGAAGTGAATGACTTGAATCGTTGAGTTACTCTTTCTAGATGTTTATCATCATCTGAAATTTAATTATCCCTTGTATAGATATATTTTATTCCATATTCCAAATATATATATACTTACTTACTCGCTTACTCCCATGGCCATCTATGCCCAAGCTGGGATTTGACCCCACCAACGCGTGCCCTCCATCTTTCTCGGTCTCTCGTATTATATACCTCAAATATTTTCTCCAATCAAAACCGTGTATTCGTTCCCGGGACTTAAAATAATGTTTATAAAAAATATGGCTCAAGTATACAATTTAAAAATAATATTTTCACGCTATGTAGTAGAAAATTAAGCAGGCTTTCATTTGAGAAGCTTTATTTTTAAAACCACTTCAGCCTTTTTTATTATATGAATTCTCAAACTCAGGTAATACAATTTTTAAACAGACGGCAGTCGCTTCGGTGTGGAGTGCGAGTACTATTGTATTTAGAACGCTGAAGCGGTAAAAATGACCTTTTCAAGAGTTATTTCATATGCGGAAATGGCGGTTCCTTCTAATAATGACTACATAATCCATTACGCGCTGTGCGTAGATAATTGAAATTTTAAAATCTACATACTATCCTAAGAGCCGCCGCAGAAGCGTGTGGCAGGGGGTGTTAGGACAGCAGCCATGAAACAGGCGGGAATAAGGAAAAGGGAAGAAAAGAGGAAGAGGACAGAAGTGAATTGTGTGTTAACAGTGTGTCTTATGTTATTGTCACGCTGATTTTATTAAAACAATAACGATGAGCGGAAAGAAGGAATATTTGTACTTCTCTGTCCGGCAGTGAATCTCTCGTATTTTGTCGCTTCTATCAGTTCTAGAGATATTTCACAGGGTCCAAATAATATCCTCGGTGTCTTACTGAAACTCACCTGATCTAAGTTTTTCAAGTAACCTAAGCCTAGAGTCTAGTCTCCGAGTCTCTAACTGCTCCCATATCAGTCCTTCCATCAGCTGTGTGGCACTTTTTATTCGCTCGTAGGAGTTTTTAACGAAGTGTGCGGCTTTCCTTTGCATTTTATTTCCGAAAAGTCAAAGGATGATAGTATGTATGACTATTGTTATATGACTCGGAGGTTTGGACTCTTACAAAGGAGTCACAAAAGAAACTCATTACCTACTTTTGAAAATAAAGTATTAAGAAGAATATTTGGCTCTACCCTAGAAGGAGACAAATGGCGAATAAAAAGAAACTGAGAAATAAGAGAGCTGTATAACAGGGTAGACATTGTCGCAGTAGTCAGAAGCAAGAGATTAAGATGGCTGGGCCATGTGCTGCGGAGGGATGAAAATTCGATGATAAAGAGAGCATGGGAAGACTTCAAGGAAGGAGACCACCAGGGAGACCAAGATTGAGGTGGGAAGGACTAGTAGAGAAAGTCTTGAAAAAGATGGGAGCAGAATTGGAGATGGTAGAGGACAAAAGGGCTTGGAGACGGCTTGTTGGTGAGGCCAAAGACCTGCTTGTTTTTCAATGGTCCCAGGATTAAGAGTAGGCTATGATAGGAGGATATTATTTTAAACCCGCTCTCTAGGACTGGTAGAAGAGGTATAATAACGGAGACACGCAGTTATTTTATCAAAAAATGGATGAGTTTTGGTTAAGCAAACCTTCCTTTACGACTATCGATTTTCCAAGCCTTGAGGCTAAGTCTTCAAGCGTCGGTCACGGGGGTGTCATGAATGAAAGACAGTGAGAAGCATGCGCGAAGGGCAGGAGATGGAAGGCAAACCCTTGAATTCCAGTCTGTCTACTCGCCGAACTAAGCGTGTCGACATGAGCTCAATAGTCGCTCGTTTTACAGCCCTCTCGACGCGCCCAGAAAATGAGTAAAGAGAACTCATTTCAGCCGAGAAAATCCTAGGGGAGTCCTGAAAGCGAGGAGATTGCAGTCGAAGTTACCGCCAAAACCATTTCGAGTCATTGGGTTTAAATTTCAAAGCTGTTAGGTTGGCATAGCATTTTAAGTTTTTGAGAAATGAATGTCCTTTAGTTCTGTAGAAAATGAAGCATGAAATCTTGTTAGGCGTCCTCAGAATCGGGGCAAACTCTTGATTCCCCCATCAGATATCATTTTTATGACCCACAGGTGATTGAACAGCTTGAATTAATGTAGCAGCTATTGTTATTTCTTTTCATATTTATAGCAAATATTATGTTATTTGTAACGCATAACAATTCCGAAAATCAAAAAGTCAGGATTTCTTTTTTTATATTGAGCAGCGGTGAAATGTGTGTTTCTTCATCAAGAAATATCTTATTCAAGGATGACTAAATTATTGAAATACATTGAAGACCTTTTTTTAGCATGTTTCCATCCTAAAATTTAACTCTGCTTTGCTAATATTAGTAATAATACATGAAAATACTCCTGCGAAGAAATTTGCCGAATTTTAGTTGAAAGTTTTTTAATTACGTTTGAAACACTTACTGTTTTGTAGGATCCTCATTTTATCTACATTCGATACTATTAAAAAGATATGTGAAATCAATACAGTTCTCGCACTCATCGTATTTGCGTCAAATCCATTTGTCTCCCATCTCTCTCCTCTGCTTCCCAGGCAGCCGCTGAACTTGCGAGTATAATTTGAATTTATTTTCTTACACTTCCTTCTCGATAAGAGTACCTACCCTTATTTTCAGTAACCAGTTCCTTCTAGCTCTCTGACAACATTTGTCAATGCCCCACCTCTTAGCGACAAAAATCTTACCAGAAGATTGATAAATGTTCTATTTTCTATCATTTCTGGGCATCAAGCAAAAAAATAATATTATTATATTCATGCCAAAAATCAATTCGTGGCTGTCTGTAAAAAGACAAGGTGGTAAGTGAAGTGAATCTACACCCTGTACCTGTCCTACGCGGAGAGGGATGTACTTTGAGGAGTCTGTATCCGCATTATAATACTCGAGCCCACGTAGTCCACACATAGATCTTTGAGGGCCCTTTATTCTTTCACTTCGGTCACACGCGATAACTGCCGTAATTTTCCACAAATTACTTCTAGACTGACACGTAAGATATGAGGGTAGAAAATCTCGGTCAAGTTGGTTAATGGGCAAAATTGGACCAATGGCGAGGAATCACTATAGCTCCCATTATAGCAAATATATTGCACTCGTTTAGTTTTATTATGCTTCCTAAGACTGCTACCAAAAACTTTTGTGTGAATGATCTTTTTATAACACCAAGTATGTTCAAGGGGAGGAAAAAATGGAGTTTTTCGGAAAAAAGTCATAATTTCATTAATAAGCACTATTTCAGATTTGTACAAAGTTATTGTAGGTCTTCTAAATATTACCCAAAACTTTTGCCTTGAACAATATTTGATAAGACTAATCATTACAGCAACGAATGAGCAAAATCAGCTGAGCAAAATAACTTCGAAATCTACCTTCGCCTCTAGGCCGGGCCTAAAGGGATTTTTGTATTTCAGGTTTACCAAAAACTCCGTCGTTCATCCGAGGTCCTTTCTGTATCAGTGCTTCAGTGCTGTTTAACATCTTTCCTGATCTCGTAATACACTGATTCAAATCTCGGAACCGAATGCTTATTTTACGGCTGATAGCTCAATTTACTGAGTATATTTCTTTTATGCGGCAGGAACTTGAATCTGAATTTTATTTTGTGCCAGTGTGTGAATACATGTCTATGATTTTTCAAGACAACCAGTGAATTATGCCCAACGTAGTCTTTAGCTTTATAACATCAGTCAGACCATGTTTTATTAAAATCTTAATACTTTATCTTGGAAATTATTTCACAGCTTGTGTCATCTGACAGGGCTCAGGGGAGGTTTTACACATAATGACATGAATTTATTGTTATTACTGGCATTTTTAAATTAACTATGTCTAAATTATCATGAAATTTCTTCTGTTATTTTACTTTTTCAGGTGCCTACTAATTCTCAGTATTTTATCTTTTAGCACGTTATACTTTTTAACTCTCTAAATCTCTCATCCAAAAACCTTTTATTTTATATTAACCTCCTTACCTCATACCCGCCATTCTACCTACTACTACGGCTTTAAGTATAATTCAACCCTCACCACATGCTTGGTCACAATTGTTGCTCACAGCGGGGATTACATAGTCGAAAATCCAGCCAATGGAAACTAAATGATGAAAAAACTAGTTTTGCAGAGTACGTATCTATTTTTTTTTAACTAAAATATCAAAATTTTCCCCAAGAGGATTTTTTTCACGTTTAAACTGATCACTAATGGATAAAGATCTAACTTAAATCCAGCTTTAAAAAAATGGTTGAAGTTGAAAGATATTTCATTTCAAAGATACACAATGCCGTACTTGTTTCAAAAGAGGGATGGACATATTCGGAAGTGGAATCTAAAGTTATCGTGATCCTGAGCAAATTACTGCAATAAATTATTCTACAATATGAAAGAACAAGAATGAAAATCTATGTTATCCCTGGCCTTTATCTCGTCAAAAATAGCCTTGTATTAGATTTACGCCACATAGCTCATAAGGCCCTATTTGTGCCTTATATTTTTGCTATGAAATATGAGAAAAGAATGAAACATGTGACTTCACATCTTCTTGAAACGATTCATGCATTTGATGCATGAAAGCTATTATATTTTCAAGAGGTTGAGCCACTGAGTATAAAAGATCAGCGAGATGATCTCTCGCAGAAACTAAGAAGGGATTCCCAAGTTAAAATCCAAAGTTGTTCCAGCCAGCATCAAGAACAATGGAAGCGAAATAACCCCTCAAGGTTTTTTTCATAAGGAGATAAAAATAATTCCGGAAAGCTTTCAACCCGTGACCACTTCAATCTTCCCACTTTATGGGCTTTCTTCCCGCGTAATTCATTTGGGAACCCACCGAGGAAGTTTTTCTCCATGCTCCTTTCTTTCTTGCCCGCGCCTGACCCATTTTTCAAAGAAAAGCACCCACGGAGGTGAATCCTGGCTGAGTATGAACTTAATTGTCCATCTTGCTATGGATCACGAAACTAGTGAACTAAGAAAATTGTAGGTGCGATTAAAGGCAGAGAGTACCAAGCATACTTTTCGGTATCATTGCTCTCATCTGTGAAAGAATGGCACCAATTCTCAAGATGGAGCGAGCAAAACGGTGATGGAGACTTTCCCTGGGAATGGGGAGTAGAGATCTTACTCAGATTTATGCCTCATACAACGAGTCTCAATGATGTCTCTCTTCCATTAGCATATCATGGTATGGGTGCATGCTAATTGACTGTCATGGCGTACAATGTATACAAATGAATGTCTCGACCTCTTGATCTCACATTATCAAGATAACATCTCTTATTTTCGTAAGAAAAAATATAAATAGTATTTATCCACTTTTATTATTAATCCGAACTAGGGTTTTCTGAGTAACCGTCATTTTCTAGGTGTTTTTTCAAGGTTTTTTTAACTTTTACCTTGAAAATGACGGTTACCCGTTAAAACCTAGGTGGGAGTAATAAAAAAGTGTGGATAATTAGTATGTATATATATTTTTTTATTTTTTGCGAAAATAAAAATACTTCCGCAAAGGTTTGCCTGAGACAATTTGTTGTAAAATCTTTTATACTGAAGTTTTCAAACTTTGGCTTAAAATCGCTAATATTTTGAGATTTTTACGTCTGGTTGCTGGAATAAAGGTTTAAAGTGTGATCTTGGGATAGAATTGTGGAATGATTACTTTAACTAAGTGGTTTTCAAATCTTATAACAAAGACGTATTGTACGTATGTAGTACTTTAGGCAAATGGATCCTCAAAAGTCTTCTGCCCCGATTGTCCTCGTTTCCAGAGAAATAGAGCTGGCCACCCTAAATGGGGATTTCTCAGAAACGGATCCGATCGGTAGCTCTGGCGTGTTGTAGTGATATATCCCCAGGGCACCTCCGTCCTTCTCCGGTGTCTTTTGCTTCGGATTGATCTCATATCGGCGGGTTCCATGTCCGACATTTTCGGAGTGTCCTCACGTCCCTTCCCAGAGTCCCCTTCTCTCTTTCTCTCTAGTCCCTTCTTCCCTCAACAGCCAACATTTCGTTCCCTCTCGTCCGTTTCCGTTCCTTCTAGTCATCCTCTCTTGTCCCGTGTATTTCTCTTCCGCAGGGTAAAGTCCTCACTCCAATACACGAACGAATAAGGTCCGATTCGGATTCACTTCCCTGGAATTCTGCTCACAATTAAATCTCAACTAGGTAGATAATGCTAAATTCTTCTAGCTAACTTCAAACATCGTTAAATTTCTTTTAACATTTGGTAAAAGGGTAGAGTATTGCTATGTTTATTCTTCACTCTGAACAAAAATTTCAATTGCAATTTTGACAGTTCCAATACAATTTGACAATTTTTACAATTACAACCAATATGTAAAAACAACCAATGCCATTAAATTACATATTATTATACATGAGTTTGAAACATATAAATGTGAATTATATGAATCTAAAATAAGACACTTTGTTCTATTCCAAACTAATATTTTACTAAAATCCGACCATCGTGTTGGCACTATGTACCTTTATTAAGGTAACTTCATAATTAAATGTTTAGAGATAAAGGTTTCCACAAGGCCACGCCTGATATAAACATGTTTGAAGCTTTTTTAAGGTTTCCACAAGGTTTTGCCTTAGACTTAAACTAACGTTCTACTAGCTAGACTAGACTTTTTCCATGTATTTCATAACGTATTATTGTTAACACCTCACCCCACTTGAAAAGCCCCACATGATTTTGTCCTCTGCATGAATTAGTATATCTACATCTACATACTACCCCGCAACCCGCCTCAATATGCGTGTGGCGGGAGGTGTTAGGACACCAGCCGTTTACATATAAAAAAGGAAACGCTCTAATGAAATTACGCCTAGCATTTATTATAGCCCCTTATTGCTCGGGGGAAAAACGAATTCCCATACCTATCCGTTCGGCAAAATATCTCTCTTAATTTATCGTTTCTGTCGGACCTGGAAATATAGTGGGGTTCTAATATTATGTTCTCCTTGTCGCTCTTAAAGATACCTATTCTCAATTGTTCAAGCAATCTAAGCCTAGCGCGCAGCCTCCGAGTCTCTAGCGGTTCCCAGCCTAATTCGTTTAACATCTGTGTAACGCTGTCTGTACGCCCGTAGCAGTTTTTGACGAATCGCGCCGCTTTCCTTTGTATTTTATTAAGTTCCCGGATTAAGTCTTTCTGCACCGGATCCCATATGCTCGCTGCATATTCAAGGTGCGGCCGGACGAGTGCGAAATAGCACCTCTCTTTTACTTTTTCATCCGAAAATCTTCCCACAATACGCTTGACGAATCCTAGCTTCTTCAGAGCTCTGCCACAAATATTTCTTATATGTGTTCCCCACGATAGGTTTGAAGTTATCGTAACTCCTAGATATTTCACTTCATCTGTCGCCTTTATGTTAATACCATCCACAGCATATGCATGGGGATAGTTGGGCGACCTCCGCAATATATGTACCGCCGTGCATCTGCTCAGATTAAGTTCGAGTCCCCACTCTTGGCTCCACACATGAACGTTGTTTAAATCCGATGATAGAATTTCAAAGTCAGAGTGATCACTAATTTCGCGATAGATGACAGCATCGTCAGCAAATAAATGTATTTTACTGCTAATTCGAGAGCATAGGTCATTTATGTATATAATGAACAAAAGGGGGCCGTAGTATTACATACATACATACCCATCACGCCATTCCCTTCGGGGCAAGCAAAGTCAAATAGTTTTGCTATTGCTGTTAGCCCTACAAAACTGGCTCCCTTTTAATAATTGCCTCCATTACTCCCTATCATTGCAAACCGCTTTCGCTTCTCCTAAACTCGCTTCGCTTCATACACGCTCCCCTAATCTTAAGACTCCTAATACTCCTCCTCTGTTGAGTCTCTTTTACCTAATTCACCCAAGACTCTCGTGGTCTACCCCTTCCTATCACAAAATCCATTCTACCATCATATATCTGTTCCGTTATGCGATTCTCTTCCATTATCTACGTAAGTCCATTACTGAAGAATCCAACCCACATTCTTTTATCACCCACTCATTTCTAACCTATCTTCATTCATCCTAGTTTTTCCGCAAACTCTTCTCAGGTACCCCATTCCCACTGCATGTAGCCTACTCTTATGCTTATCTTGACATACCCATGTTTCGCTGCCAAATCATAACGTCGGGAGGAGAACATTTATGTACACTGCAATTATCGCTTGCTAAAACTCATTCATAAATATGCTCCACATACTACCTACGACTCTCCTATCCTACAACCTATCGTTATATTCATGAATAAATAGTACTAGTAATGCTAATCAGTAGTTGCATATAACCAGTTTAATCTGTGTTTGCATGTTTATTAACGTAGTACTGTTCTAATTTCTGGTTTGGCCGTGCATTGTTCTCATAACTGCTTTTTGGTCCGCGCCTACCGGCCGAGGGAACGTGTGGAACCTTGAACTGTGACGTGTATTCTATGTGTGGTATGGAATCACCCCGTGCCACGCGCCCTGCTGGCTTGTGAGGTACTTCGTAGACTTAAATGTAAATTTACTGGCCTTTAATTACGTATCACATTCCCATTTTTGATAGCCGTCGCATAGGAAATGGAATCAAAACTTCTGGATTAAGCCAATGTATGTACATTGGACCATCTGATTCCTTAGCGCTCTTGTAACGTTTTCAAATTAATTTTTCAGTAATTATATCATGGTTTTCATGGGTAATATATAAATAACCATATAAGTCAATGACACTCATTGCATTAAATGGTTTATGGAAATTTCAATGCGATGAAACTTTGCTTAAAGTCGTTACAAAAGAAATAATTGAGCTGAACCAATTTCGTAAACTACATCTGTATACTAAGCTTATAGACACTACTTATCCCTTGGGACTTATTCAATGGCGATTTCGCATATTGGTTTTTACCTAAATTTCATAGGTATTAATTTATTCTAATTATTATACTCGCCCTCTCGTATTTTCAATGTCTTTTATGAAGGTATGTCGTTTGGTACTTTTCCATTGAAAAAATTAAATTGCGATTGCCTTATTTTTTATGCTTGTATTTTTTAAAATATTTTGGCCTTAAAAATGAGACAGTCACAACATAATTTCAAATAATTTTTTCAATGCCTAATATATCAGTTGCCCAAATTCATATGATATTTATTTTGTTATTTTGCCATTGAAAATGACTGACAAAAATTGGCTAGACACAATGGGACGTTACTAGAACGGGTTAGATAGAATTGATCATCATTTATAGATAAGATTCTTTGATATTGGATTCTAAATATTTAAAAATATTAAATAAGAGGCAAATTTTACAGATTATGAATTTCACCATATTATTTTTATCGTAATAATAATTACAGCTGACTAATTTATAACTGTAAGCTAATAATACCTACTACTCCTGCTTAAACTTTTTTATCACAAACTGAATCGCCATTATAAATATTTTTGCGCTTCGGAGTCATTTTCCATTAAAGATGATCAGTAAAAGCTCTTATCTAATAGCAAGTCCCAATTAGTTTGCATAGTATTATTCGCTGACATTTATTACCCTTTGGAAGTACATATTATAATAAATGCATGTAATAAATTTGAGATTCCACCTTAATTCATCGGTTAATATAATAATTGAGCCTATGAATTGACGGCTATGCGGCTTATGAAATTTTACTGCGGCATGGGGAATAAATGCGTTTAGCATAATTGCAAATTGACCTTTTATTCTGGTGGTGTGACGGCGAGGGAAAGAAAGCCATGGGAATGGCGTGCCGCAGGGAATCGTAATGGACCCTGCGTAGTTGGAATTAATTATTTTTTTGTCGATAATGGTTCACTTAATGGCCTTTTGCAACTATGGAGGAATTCCAGGCTACCTTTTGAATGACTTATGAAAAACCTACACGAGGCATACTAATTCAAAAGTAATTAAAGGTAGGTACCCATAAATTCGCGGGTTACTTCTACCTTTCTTGTGATTTAGGTGATCTAGTGTTTAAGAATGCATTGAATTTCTGTTGAGTTTATTGCTCTCAAAAAATTGGAATGCTTGAAAAGTAGAGCTCTTCTTTCATGGTAGAGCCTTGAAAGACCTGTGTTGCCTCGAGGTTGTTGTCTGCATGGGTATTTTGTGCCTCATTTACTTTTGCGAATGGTACACGCTTTTTTTAATATAACGACTGATATTTTTTCTCATTTTAGTACATCTTGTAGACTTTTCATGTGTTACTCTCTATTCCGTGTATTTCAGATGTTTGAGAGATATATTTAAGTTGCTGTTATCATTTAGCGTCGTATGATAAAAGACATTTAATCCAGGAGCGGTGGCCGTAGAGTGTTATTATTGATAGAAATATATATAAGAAATAGAATAATTTTTAGCCTCTCCGCTTTCAATCTTGCATTATGTAATTATTGTAGATAAATTAACATTAATAAATTAAGTTAAAAAATTTCTGAGTATCAGAGGATAGTGTAAAACAATTATATATGTTTCTAATAATAAATATGGTCTCTAGAGATTAATAGTTGATGTATCATCCAAGAGAGATGTAATATAAGAACAACCTTCATAATGTTCTACGAATTTTACATCAACTGCCATTTAATACAAGAAAAACATAATATGAGCAGCCATTGAAGGGAAATTTAATGAAACAGTTTTTAACTTGTGGGCAAGGAAATCGTATTACCCAAAATCGTAAAGTTGGCTCTGTGATGGATGATTTATGAAGCCACTCGTAATTTTGTAGCATCTCTGGTTGTGTCTTCCATTTTTCTCGTTATTCTTTATAAAGAAATATCCTAGAGATTGGCACTTTCAAAGTTCTCCTAATTCTTAGGTCGCTTTCAGTTTATGGGTGTTTATTGATGGTTACTTAATCCTTGCTTATTATTACTTAAGTTACTCCCTTAAAATACCTATTCATTCAATTATTAACGGAACAATAAATAAAATTATGCAAAAAGCTGTTTTAAAAAAGATGTCACTCCCCTTGCAGATGAAAAAGTAATAGTTCCATTGTAAGGCTAATTTGGGTCAATTATAAAGCTATTTAAGGTGTCTGCCATCAGATTCTCGCATTATTGGTTGCCAAAATATGGCCTCAGCGCAAAAAATCACTTCATCTTTAAATAATTGGACCTTCAGACAACACAAACCCTATGCCCATAATTCTCCAGCTTCACCTTTGGAAGTAAGTCTAGTGGTGGGATATCGATTGATCTTGTTCATTTAGTTAACATCGCGATAAATGATGCAAGCCAATTAGGTACTCTTCAATTGCCACGTCATTTTTCATTTGTCAATTGTCATTCATGAATCTAGCCCTTGGTAGAGAAGATAGGGTACGTTCGAGTAAATTGTTGCCCGGAATAGTTGAAAATGACCCCTTTGGTTTTTCAAAGAAATTTCTATGAAGAATGAAGGATTAGTGTAAAATCCGTAAAAAAAAGTCAATGTTAGATACCTACACTGTGCTTGGCTAGTTTAAACTTCCCATAAAGCTATTGATGCTTATTAATGAGTTAGACGCATAAAATTTAATGCGTAAAACTTTAAATATGACTAATAACTTTATATGTGGGTCACTTCCTCAATCATTTTTGTTTCTATAGTAACTTTTTACATTAATACTGCAATGATGTAAGGTTCCATGTAATAATAATCGCCGAACGCGAAAAAAATGCTTCCACAAAAATAGCTGCAGCTCTTCAACGAGTTGATGTCACAGCAATGTATAAAAAGTAGGTTTCTCATGAGGGTTTATTCGAGACATTGCTACCAACTACTCGACGCTACAACGACTTATAGTTTGCGTAATTCAACCCGTCGTGGATTTCTTTTGTTTATACTTCGTATTAATGCTCATCTTAGTGATCACTAAAATTCACCACGGTGCGCCTTGGAAACCACTCTGAGGAAAGATGGAATTCACATTTTATTCTTCTCGAAAGGACAAGGAAGACAAAGGGAGAGCTGACCGTCATGATGGTGGAACGGGAGGAGGGCGAGTATCAGGTAACTAAGCGGATTGGGAGAGATGGAGAAGGATTTGTTCTTGGACGCTGGAGGAGAAACAAAAGAGAAAAGACAAAAAGGCTCTTGAATGAGGTGGATATAATGGCGAAGGGCATTAGAGTAGACCCATGAGGACGCGGGTAGTTGAAAGACGGTAGGTTGCGTGAGAGATGAATATGTTCTTTGTGCTCGAAAAGAAGTATGAATTAAAGAAAAGGAGAAACTTGGACTCTTATAAATTAAAGAAGGTAGCGAGGCGAGTGGTGGGACTGGGAATATGGAGTAATGGAATGTTAGAGAATGGATAGAGATAAGAGTTCCAGGATGGCTGGATTTAGAAGAAAGTCTGTAAAATCTAGAATCTTCAGGCGTGACTTTGAGTAACCACTGCATACTAAGGAAGTAAAGAACACTGGTAAATTTGTATTCCTTTTCTGGTTTCATTAACCTCTTCTTAATACATGCATATGAATTTCACGTAATGGCATCAAAAAAGCTACCGATAACTAACTGTGATTCTGAATTAAATGCAGCGTCAATAATGATCATTTAAAAAGCCACCATAAATCTCCATGAAAATACCATTAAAAGAAGAAATTTTTTTTGAGTTTTCTGTTTATTCCCTATAGGTTTTCGGTAATCCTGTAGTCATCGGCACAACGTACTCTTACGGAGCGGAAGAAAAACTCAGCTTTTTTCAACGTGTAAATGACCCCTTTTGAGAATCCCAGCTGGAAACTGGAGAGTTTACTCGAGTACCAGTAGGACTATGCAAATATCATTCTTCTGGTAAACATTGAAGTTTCTCTCTTCCGGCAACCCATGCACGATTCCAGCGACCAATGTGGAAGTAGAGGAAGAAGTTTTGCAAAATCTGTGACAATAGCTGTCCCCGAATTCTATTCATCTTCATTCAAATCCGGATATTATGTATTTTGTCTATGTTTGCGCCAAGAATCTTAAGGGTTCGTAACAATTTACTCCAATTCACCAACTACATTGACGGCACCCGCACGCTTCTAAGACCTGACGCAGATTGCTCCTTCAATGACCGATAGAAGAATATATGCATGGATTTTTACCGTTTACGTCGTTTTATCCAATTCAATTTGCCTGATAAGGTGACATATGTTGTAGGGAGTAACGGCAGATTCCACTAAAAATCGTGAAATCAGCGAGATAATCATCAGCGTACAGTCCCGAGTCGACGACTTTACAAGAATGTATGAGAATGTTCGGCTCCGCTCAAGCCTTTTTTCACAGTAGGATGAAGAAAAATAGAAAACTTTACACTTTCTGTCGAAATCGAAGTATTAATTGGGTAGTTTCGAATCTACTCCCAACGTAAAATCACCAGATTTTTTTAACCGTTTGACAGCCAAAGGATCCTCCTGCGACAAAGCGCAAACAGCCCCCGTGGCGCTGCGAAATTTTCCCCGCGTGTCTAAGAGCGAGTTGATACGGAGACTTACGGAAGGGCAGCTGTATCCGAAGCGAAGGGAAATTACCTGAGACCAGAGTTCTGCATTGGACGCACTCAACGAGGCTGGATTGCCGAGCGCAAAGCCAAGCATAAGGCTGATTGTGAGTCCCGCCCCGTATCTTCCCTGAGAGTAAGCCCGAGTTCACCAGCCTAAAAACATCCGACTACCGAAGTGGTCCCGTACTAGACGGTCGGACCTCCGCGGGCTTACATGCGTGGTAAACCCGCGTTTCTCGAGAGGTAGTAAGTACATACCCTACCTATATGATTCCGGAGTGCGCGGACCTACTCAATTTCGTCCTGTCCGCGCAGGTGCGACTCCGCTCCCGCCGCGGTAGCCTAGCCCGCAAAGTGCTCCTGCGTGACTACAGCTTTGCTAGCCAGCCAGTCCGGCGGCATTCACTAGTGACTAGGTCCAGCTGAGCGTGCCCGATGCGGAGCTATGCTTGAGACCCGCGAGCCATTTAAATGAGGCGCACTTCCACGGAAAACATCTTTTCTCCTTATCCTCCCCTTTTAACTCCCCCTATGCTCTAATCTCGGTCCCTCTTTAACGTCCACTCCTCTCACAACCCCCGCCAAATCCTTCTGTGGGCGTTTGCGTTCCCGGATATTCTCTCCTGCTCCCCCCACCCACCCCAACGCCTTCAACGACCCTTCACCTAGACATCCGGTTTGTTCTTCAATACTATATCTCACTTTCATTCTATTGGCTTCCTTTCGTAATCTGTACTCAGCGGCTTCCGTGATCTCTCTGCTTCTTATTTATTTCTTTTTTCACCTTTCTCAGGTCCTCCTTTTCCAAACGGTTCATCATCGTGTTCATTATCTTGTTGTGGTCACCTCCATTTACCGCATATAAATAAAAGTTTACATGCGTGTTGATGGTTACATATTACTGTCATTATTATACAATGGATAAAATAGAGTGCAAATGGCGGTGCACAAACTACAACATCTGAGTTACACATTAAATTTGGAAATCGCGATAGCAATAACAAAAACTATGGAATTCTTAGGAAACCACCCCGTAATAACAAAAACATTCATCTAAGATCACATATGGGAACAGGTATCATATTTCCAATTTTAACGTGTGGCCTTTCCTACGAAGCAGACAATGACATCAAATAAAATTGAGTTTTTCCTAAGGAAATGTAAAACAATAAGAAGAACCCTAAACTGCAAAACAATAGAAGAAACTCAAATAAAATCTTTCAAGGTAATGGTAGTCCACTATCTATTGCATTAATCAGAGTGCTGGGCAGCAAGTCAAAAGGACCAAAGACAAATAGAAAAATTGGAAATCAAATCAGCAATAAGCTGTAGTAAAGGAGATATACCAAGGAATGCATATAGATTTAAAAAAGCTAGGCTAAACTTTACAACCCATTGCATATAAATGGGAAGATACAAATCAAAATGGAAAGGAATGGAAATTTGCGTATGCTAAGATTGAGAATCCCAAGAAAAGTTGTCAGAAAATATAAGCGTCGTAAGACCGAGGACCAGATGGAGAAAGTGAAGTCGGAACTGGCATTGGCAGTATTCCAATCTACGTTGAGGTATACTAACCGTACTTAATAATCCTCAAATTCAGGAAGTGATGTCATAATCTCATACCTCGGGACGAACTTCACGACTGAGAAAGGGCTGGTACGGGCTAGTAGACCTAGGGCTGGGCAAAATTTCAATATATTGAGTATAACTCAATATTTTTTTAATATTGAGTTTCAATAAATATGATATTGATGTGGGTCAATATTCTGTTCCTCAATATCTCAATATTAAATATTGAGGTTGTGTAACTCAATATTCTTTATTGAGGTTTGAGCTCAATATTCTTTATTGAGGTTTGAGCTCAAAATTCTTTCTACGAAGGACTCCCAGATGCCGACCTCACAGAAGATCCTTTAAAGTGGTGGCATCTGCACAGTGGATCGCTTCCAAAGCTGTCACGGTTCGCCCGAAAGTACCTAGTGATTTCTGCATCTAGTGTTTCCTCAGAAAGATTGTTCAGCACCGGGGTAAACATTATTACAGATACAAGAACTTCATTAACTGGACACAACGCCGAAATGCTAATTTTTATCTCCAAAAACATTGAGCACTGCCCTATCCCAATGTAAATACAACTCAGATATTGTGCTATATCGGCACAACTATTTTTGTTATTGAATTCACCCTATTTTTCATTTGTATTTTAGTGATACATTAAAATCGCGACATCTCGACATGCACAAATGCTATGTGTTTTTGTCGCTTTTTCAATATCATTGTAATTGAGTTATTGACCTCAATAACTCAATATTGATATTGCGATATTGACATCAATATCTCAATATTGATATACCGACCTCAATATTTATATTGAGATATTGAAGTATTGATTGCTCAATATCTCAACATCAACATCAATAATTGACGACTCAATTACCAATATTGACATTGAGGTCAATCTCAATACTTTTGAGTATTGAGTATTGATATTGAGTTTGGTTTAACCGCCCAGGCCTAAGTAGACCGTTCCACTTCGCAAGTATGGTCCAGACCAGGCGTTCAAGTTAGAATGAGAGCAGCTGACATAGCATGTGAAATATCATGGTTAATATTTCACCATATTAGTATAGGTGTTCTTGTTACTGGTAGTCTTGAGCGATCAATAAAGTTTCACTTTGTTTATTATTCATAAAGCCGTTAATGAACAACTGTATTCGCTGAATTTTACACCATAATCATCGAAAATTAGTTTGCAAGTGCTGCAGTGACCTCTGCAAATCTACTGCATGCTTACCTATGCTTTCATAGGGAAAGGTGGCGTCTCTGGTGACCGACGCATGAAACGACTTATTTTGGAGAACATACGTGGGCGGCAAGTTTTCAGATTCTCTACGACCGTGGTACAGACTGAATGTGATTGTGGTATATGCTATATACTGAGGTTGCATACCTAAATTGGAATCGACCTTTATAAAATCTAATCCTAGAGAGAAGAAGAAAATTATAATGAATGGTCATGGTGAACATCGAACAGCATTGAAATCCTTGTTCATGTGAAGGCTTTTCGATAATGCGCTGCGAAACAAGTTATCCTCCTGACCTGGGACCCGATCTCCGATCTCTCGGTATCACGCCGAACGAGCTAACCAGTTATCCTATTATAATAAATACTTCATGAAGACTTTGAAGAAGCGAGATGTTCTCTTCCATTGATTGAATCTTTCAAAACTCTATTTTCTCACAGATTTTTTCGCTATGCGTTTCTTTCATTTCTCGTTTTTATCTCTCCCCATCTTATTTATTCATAACTACACCTCAAAAGCCGCTCTTATCAGCATTTTCTCTGCTTGTACTTCAACAATAGGGGCGATGCAGCGCTATCCTATACTTCATTCATACCTATTACGATCCAATTGCTATCATGTATGGTTAATTTCTTTGTAGTGTCATTTTTGTCTTTTAAGTGTCATTAATCGGTCTAAATCGGAATCTTGAGTGGGAGGTTCTGAAACATTTTGGGCTGTAGGAAGGAAATATCGTACGGGAATATGAAGTACGGGAATATGAAGTACGGGAATATCGTATATGAAGGAAATATCGTACGGGAAATATCGTTTGTCAATTAATGGATTTAAAGCAGAAATAGTATTGACTAATAGATTTTAAAAGTTATTGAAAATATTGCTCTTCATACCCGAGCCAACTTGAACCTAGGGTCGTTTTTACTATCGATAGTACTTGGTTAATCTGATAAAAACTAAGATGGATGGAGAACCTACTGACAAGACATAATATTCACCGATATGGTGCGGGATAAATTTCACGCTGGGGCAGAATATACATTGCGAGATTTTCTCTCAAGAGTTTTCATGATAAATGATTCCGCTTGCCTTGAATATCGTTGTTGGGAGGGTAACAGGGTAGTTGGTGTGAGACAGGAGAATTCCGTTGCATGAGGAATTGTTGCACAAAATATAAAGTACACTGACAATGAGTAGTTGAAAGCCAATTTCCGTCTGAAATATGAAAGTGTGTATCATTCATTCTAAACTACCAACAATGGCATTAACTGATGAAGCACCTTAATCAATGAGGCACTCTTGACTTTTTTAAAGACTTAAGAACCTTTTGGTCAGGAGTGAAAGTCAGCTTTATTTGTCACATTTAGATTTATTAAGGGTTTTAAAGAAAAACAAACTGGTACAAGTATCTAAAATAATTAGAAATATGAGTTAAATATCACCATATTCCATACCATGCTAAATAAGCTTCAAAAATAGCAGTGGGTACTTAAATCATTAAGTTAATCTTCCTGACGCAAAAATACACATCTAGACAATCATGTTTTTGGTGAATTCTTGATGATATTAGTTTTGTGCATTATGTAATGCTATGGTTCTCAATTTCATGAATACTCCAATATTGGCAGAGATACATTTACAAATGCCATCAGTAGGGTTGGAAAAATTGTTATCTCGAAAGAGAAAAGTTTCACATTAAAAGTACTTTTGTTTATTCCGCGCATTAGAGGAATCCAAGTCGCTCCTTCTTTTTAGAGTTCATTCACCTGTCATAATAAAAAAACCACAATGACCCCCACGACAGCTTCATACCAACCACCCCCTACACCCATGAGCCAATTATTTTCACAGCGCTTTCTATTATAAGCTAGAAACCACTCCGCTCAGTCGTAATTCCTTCTGAAAGTATTGTATTTCACTTTCCTAGGTGTTGAAGTGTGGCCAAGTACGTAAGCGGACGTCCAAATGTGCGTTTACTAATGGGAGGAAATCGTGAATGGGTGGTTTTGTCCGCTCGCTTTATTAGCCACTCTTTCTACCCATAGCTAAGTTTTAGAAAGTTCCACGAATATCTTGCGAGCAAATAAAGTCTGCTTGTGTATCATGTCGTGCAACGCTTCGAATAGCAATGCCTTGAATTAGCTGGTATAACATTGTCAGCATAAGTTGGCTTTATGTTAATGGAGAAGGCATGTCGATTATTCACCAAAGAAATCTAAAAATCTAAAACATTTACCGGTTTGGTGTCAGTCTCACTAGTATAAACAATTTTTGGGTGAATATTATTTAAAACATTTAAAAATTGTCCAATTGGCGATCCGTCCTATTCCGTAAAATCAATCTATCGTCAACATATCAAAACCAATTTACCATCATATTTAATAGATAGGTTATGTCCTGCGTTAAAAAGTTTATTTTCATTAAGTCCATGAAAATGTCTGCCAATAGTGGGGATATGGGGGAGCCTATGGCTAAACCATCCCTCTGTAGATAAAACAACTGTTGAAAAGGAAATAATTTTGAATGACACACACACATTTAGTAGAAGAGATATCTCATCTACCACATTATCCGCTACCCCCATGGTTTTTAACTAATCAATAGTTATATTTACCGCTTCCTTAGGAGGCACATTGGTGAAAAAATTTACGATCTCGAAGAACATTAGCCGTGCCTTTTGGGGGACATTGATGTCTTTAGTTTGTTAATGAGTTCAAGTGAACTTTTGCTGCCATGCCTTGGTTGAAAGGCCGTGTTATTAGACACGAGTCTGTTAAGGGTATGCGCCAGCTTGTGACTTGGAGCACCAATACTGGAGACCTCAGGTCTGATAGGAAAACCAGGCGTATGAATCTTAATAAGCCCATACAAGCGCGGGGGCATTGGATTTGTGGGACACAATCGATAAATATCTTCATGACAGAAAAGCACTCAAGAAGCGCGAAGAACACTTTTTACAACCTGCTGAAACTTCGGCGTCCGGTCTTTTTGTAAACAAATTAAATTAGCATTAGTTGTAAAATCGTTAAATTTACTGATGTGAGGACGGAGACGCAGGATACGGACGAAGCCAAACTTGTAAACTGGCCATCCACAAAATAAATACGATGGAAAAGCATTTTCGGCGCAAAATATTCTCCTCTTAACAGCCAATCAGTGACGCCCTGACAACTGCTTGTGTATGCGGAAAAATCTGTCCTGGTGTCAAGCCCCTTGTAGACGAAAGCAAAGTTGATCATCGGTACATGAACTCCAGATCCGGTTGGAAACACGTGAAATATATACTCTTTTGTCTCTCCTTCCAGCCGTGTACCTCCCTTTCTGCATTCCATCCACCAATCCCTCGCTTTCTAGCGGAACGAGTGGGAATGAAACACACAAGCCGATTGCATGCTCGAATCGAATGGCGCTGTGAAAATTTTCCCAGGTGTTGCGAGAGTGGGAAGGGTAGCGAGCTTGGAACGTGCATTCAGTTTCATTTTAGGCGGCACTCTTGTGAATAAATATGGTGGCGGCACTACCACGATTCCCAGTCCTCCACGGGTTCCTCTTTTGCGAGTTGGTTTTTCGGTGCGATGGAAGGATATTTGGATCCATGTAGCGTGCATGAAATATTTCTGCGTCCACCAGAACACTCTTTTAGGGACAAATAAATTATTCTGAATTCAGTTTCAGAATTAAAGCCTGCTATTTTAGGGTGTGGATTCAGAAACTGAACCATTTCAGTATCAATTTGTTTTGTAGTTCATATATATCGTATTTCCTACGGCTGCTGAAATTCATTAACAATTGTTACTGGTAAAAACATGTAATCAATACCGATCGTAACTTCGACCTCTGTATCGGCAGGGGCTATTGTCGCAGGTTCTAGTCACGTTGTATGGTTTCCTGGCGCCAAGTTCTTTGCGAAAAATATGGGTACTTGACCCTTAGGTAACCTGATGACAGTACAAGGATAATTAATGGGGATCCTAGGGACATTAAAGCCTCTCGAAATATGTGGACAACGACTAGGAAAATTCAAAGACTTAATCATCCAAACTGTCATGTGGATACAGCCCTACCGATCTACTCTTTATAATGATTTTATGCTACATCTATTGGCATAAACACTGATCTAGCATGAATGTGTGTATGGATTCAGATAAAGGACGAAGTGGAAGGCTTACGGAAATTTTCTCCTTCCACATCTGAGGGAGTAGTGACTGAGCAAATCTTTCCGAAGGACAACCTTCCGCGGGTTATGAACTTTTATTTCATAAAATTTTCTCTCATATCAGGATCTCTAAAGGATAGCTCTAATTGGGGACGTTGAAATTGTATATTTTTTTTAACTTTGAACACTTGTTTCAGCAAAAGCGAAAAATAAAGCTAAAAAGGCTTTATTGGTAGATTTTTCACACCTGCGAACACTTTTCCCTAGAATTCTAACGATCTGAAAAAGGGGAAGTAATGCACATTAAAAAATGATTTTGTAATCCGCAGAAAATAGAGGGACCCAATGATGATGTGTACGAGTTACTTTTAGTCCGATTTTCCAAGAACCTGATTTCTATTTCAATGGTGTATAACACTTCTGTAAAATACGGCCTCGCCTCCTCAGTGATCGTAATCTGAGCATGTAATTCCTGCGCTAATGTATATCGCTATCTCCATGCCGAGTGTTTCCTAGGTAAACTTAGAGCGACGGAGAGAAATGGTGTTAGAATGAGCGCTGCCGTCCCGACGCGTCTCTGCAAGTTCCGCTAGCAAGCTTAGGAGATGGGAGGAAATGAGTGAGCTTGGGGCACCTTGAAGGAAATTGCGAAATTAGATCCAACGCCCCCAGCGTGAATAATGCGCCCCCTTTGGCTGAAAACCGTAAGGTTCTGAACGCCTGACGCAATAATGCGCCTAATATTAAATGCAGGCGACACCCGAGGTGATTGCCTCGGCTTGGCACGTCCAACTTTTGGGAACTTTCTATTCAAAGTGTTCAAGTTAACGCACATCGGAACGTATTTGCGCACTTCAGTGCAGGAATTGGGTTGGTGTTATGGCTACAGTACTGGCTATGCGTGAATTTTCAGTAAAATCTCTATCCTTACTTGGATGCCTTGTGGATAGCACATCAAATACAGAACTCCGTCCGTCGGCTGGGACGTTAAACCTTTCACTAGGAGCGCGAACGTAGATTTAACTAGGCTAGGAGCGAGCTGACGCCGAAGTTGGGTTTCTCTCCGCCTTTCATCCAATTTCATAGTAGTTAAAGAAATATAGTAGATCCGTTTTAAGTCTAATTTAAGTGGAATTGAATATTTGCCCCATCAATCTACTTCTAAGTACTTTTATAATGACTACGTAGCAAAGGAGGGAGCTGAATAAGAGCGTAAAATAGACACTCGTGTGCAGCTGTGTGAAGAGTACTTGGCGGCCAGAAAGATGGGGATCTGTGGACATGAAAGGAATTCCGAAATAATCACAGGAGGGAGAAAAATATGATAGTCAACTTGTTTTATTTGGGAGAATTTAAAAACGGATGACAATGTATCACACCGAATAGGTATGTCTTTTGTATTAGAATAAGCCGATTCTCAAGTAATCATTTTCTGAACTGCATTTCAAAAATTAAAATCATTACTGAAATTTCATCCACTAATGCATCCACGAGTGTGTATAATGTCCCAATGTAGATATAATTATGTATATTGCAGTTTGAATTAATCAGTATGTGAGTGTTATTACTAGAAATTAGCCATTTTACCGGCTGTTTTTGAGGTAATTTATGTATGTCCTGAACTAGGTCGACAATCTCTAATTAATTAATATCTCAAAACATTCTCTTTTGTCTTATTGACGAAGTAGAATAAGGGGATCGAACATAATTCGCGCGCTCTCTGTGTAACTTCATAACGCTTACTATACTTAAGTTTTCAGTCTTTGAGCAGGACTCCTAACCCTCAATGATAAGGGAGCAAGGGCGTACCCAGGACCTGAAATAGGGGGGGGAGGTTAAAAACAAATTAAAATGACTGGTTTTGGAAAAAAATCTTTTTATTAGCATTACAAATACCTTAACAATTCATTACTTCCATCCTTTTATCAGATTAGCCACTCAAATTTTTATCTTAAGGCTAATAATAATTTTCTTGGATTTGGTGAAAATATTTCTCTAACTTTCTTCTCGAACATTTCACGATTTTCTTTGACAAAATTTCGACGCACGCTCATCAGACATAATCCAGTCATTATTTCCTCTCCCACAGTGCTCCTAAGCCATGTCTTTACTCTTCGTAGAGAACTAAAGTACCGTTCTACAGTCACCGTAGTGGTTGGGATTACGACTAAAATTGAGAGTGGAGATGAGAGGGAGTCCTCCCTGCTGCATCAGGGAGGGGAAAAAACATTGGTATCGTTTAAAATATCAACGACTTCATAATCCTTTAACTTGTCCTCGGTTAAATTTTTCTTCTTCCACAAGTTTTACCATAGGCCCAGCTATCCGGCCATATCTTCTAATTTATAAAAGCTAAAGATTTCTCTGTTCTTTGGAGAGTCCCTGACACTCATTTTGGGCATCTACAAAGGATGTAGTTTTTTTCAAGACAAAAGCTGGGGTATTTTCGTGGGAAAGTCGATTTTTGTATGATGATGCAAGAGAATCAAGATATGATATAAATAGTGAACGCCTCCAGTAGTAATTACCACAGTCAGGTGGAGGATTACTTCGGTGTTTTTGCTTATGAGCACGACGTAGAACAGAAATCTCCTATTCTAATCCTAGTCTATTTCCGATTCCATTGCAGTGCCTTGCGCTTTTTGAAGTAATTCGTCAAAGACTCTGTGTGCGTCTTCAGGGTCTTTTTCGATTACTTCAAGGATTCCAATAATGTGATCTCCTACCTTTATCAGATCCATGCTTTTTACTTGCGGGATATTATATGCTGGTTCCTACCTTTACCATATCCATGCTCTTTGTTTGCAGGGCATTAACCACTGGTTCTAATACTACCGAGTATTTTGCAATGGTAACTAGGACAGCGATGAACGAAGGTTTCGTTACTGCTGAATGCAGCAGGTACGCCGCTTTTCTTGTGGCATAGTTTCCTTCGATTGATAGTGTTTCCAGGGCTTTGACTAGCTCGAGGTAATTTTTAATGTTCGAATGCCTTTGTGTTTTTCAGATCATCTAGTCTCGCACATTCACGATAGATTGAGAGCCAAACTCCTACGAGCAGTCGATTCCCTGAAAAACTTTGTAGTATCCTTTACAGTGGCAATAGTGTTTCTGATTTCCGGTGCATTATTTGTGTCGTTCACCACAAGATTGAGTTTGTGGTTTGAGCAATGGAAAAATAATGCTCGCGAATATTTTTTCCCTAAAATCGCCTTAACACCACTCTCTTTGCCTGCCATTGCAGAACAGCCGCCAAACCAAATCTGATACAATATTCTGATGGAAGATTATTGGTAACCAAGAAATTATCGATTGCTCTGGCGATTGATGGGGAATCTTGTGCTTTGATTTCCACAAAACCAGCTAATTCTTCTCGAATTTTCCCTTGGATGTCATCATAGAAACGCCAGCCGATTGATAGCTGTTCTTTCCTTGCTATGTTCGCTGTTTCATCAGCTAATACTGCATAAGCTATAGCTTTTTGAACATCACTTATCATCTTTTCCTTAATAACTTCACCACATAAACTAATTAATGTGTTTTTTTATTTTTGGCGAAGTGTCAACTGCATTTCGACGGCACGTCTCTAGGTAATTATTCAATTTTTTGTCCCCAGAATCGATTCGTAAATTCCCACTAACGCTCCCAGGTCGCTTGATGTCTCGATTCTTTGCCTCTTAAGCCGTGTTTACACGATGCATTTACCCGCGCGGGTAGATGCGTGAACACAATCACCATCAAATTTTCACCGTGTAAACACTCAAAATTGCGCAAATGCGTGAATGCGTGGACAGAAAATAGCCCCTGTTCTAATTTGGTGAATGTGTTCACGCATCTGTCCAGCCACGTACTTGCGCGGGTAATTGCATCGTGTAAACACGGCTTTAGAGTCGATGATGATGTGATACATCTAATAAATCGGCCCAGCAACGCTCTAGGTCACGCCGGTGAACCTTCCCGCTGTGTTACGTCCTTTCCGCCTTACGTGGCTACACGAAACGATCGGCCGTTACGTAGCAGCACCGACACTTGCACATGGAAAGCATTGACGAATGCGTAATTCAACGATTTATGGGTAATTTTTGCGTTATTATGTTTAGTTGATATTAACAACAAACAAAAAGAGATAATGCTTATAGTAAGTTAGTGCAGCAGTTAATTTTTCTTAATGTAATGCTGCCCGCTAAACTCGAATTCCACGTGCATCCGATGCGTACTCATGAGGTTCATATAAAAGTTATCATTATTAATAAAATGGTATATCCCTCCGCACTCATCCGACTAAGCACAAAACGCAACAGTCTCCTTCACTCATTGCTTCATTCATTCTCTTGCTCTTCAGAATCCGCAGTGTAAGAAAGCACCGGTTAATACCGGAATTCGATTACGTAGAGGAACTTTAGACTATAGAATGTGCCATTGGTCTGCTTATTCTTAGTGTTTCTAAATACAGAAATAAGATATGATTTCTTCCTACCTGCAACGACAAGAAACACAATTCGACGCAATCTTTTTTATAAAATCGCTTTGTCTTCTTTCAAGGTTCTATTTTTTAGCCTCTAGGGGGGGCAGCTGTCCCACCCCCCCCCCCCCTGCCCCTCGCTGGGTAAGCCCATGTAAGGGAGATCTAGTATTTTCATCAAAAGAGCAATTTTCTGCGACGTTTTTCATTGATCTGTTCTTGATATTTTAATTTTTTAACATTTCCAACAAAGTTCCATCTGGTGTGGAGAATGTTCGAGTCAATTGGATTCCAATCACGATTTCAAGGGTTTGAATTCCGGCAGCGGTGGAAATTTTTCAGAAGAAATTCCGAGACCCACTTGAGTGCTGTGAAAAGAGCACTTCGAGAACAAAGTGAGACATTAGACTTTTGTCCCCTCGCCGCCTTAAGGAGGTTGGAGCGATTTCTGTGTATGTACAGATATGCGTGGAACTTTGCTTACGTGTTCTTATTAGTGATATCTATACGTAGAAGTGGAAAAATTTGCATCATACCGATTTGTCTTTCTGGCAATTCAGTGCTATTTTAACACGTAGCCTTATGGCACATGATATATATTTCGTAATGATTCGATTACAAGTGTACAAATGTTCTTCTATACGCGGAATAACACTTTTCTAATTATTATCATTGTTGCTTAAAAATATCAAGGTATCACACGCAGAATCCAATATTTGAAAAAAAAAACATTCTTCAAAATTATTTCGTGTAAATTTCAAATACCGCGCCGAAAACTCGTCATAATATTCTTTAATGAAGGAAACAAATTTTAAATATCTATAATTCCTGTATCATTTCCATTACTTCCTGTATGGCAAGTTCCAAGGCATAAACAGATGTACATAAATGAAATTAGGTCCAAGAATATTTTTTCGACTTGAAGCTATATCAAAATGTGCACTCAATGACCCACGATTACCCTTAAGAGTGAGCCATTGCCGACGCCAGGTTTCCCTCCACTTTCCCGTCATTTCTCATCTTCAACTTTCCTTACCCACCTGTCCTCAATGGCACGAATGACCTCAGTTTTCGGACGACTTCTCAAATCACCAATCAACTAGCCAATATGATAGTATTATCCGTCGCTGCTGAGTTATTGCGTCCCTCCTCTTCTGCTGTCAGGCAATATTGCGTGAAATTCCTCTTTAAATTATTGCTCGTAATCTCCGTAGGTCTGTGTCCGCTTACGGTTGTAGATGCTAGAAGATGGTGCCCGTTGTATTTCAACGGGAAGATTTAAAAAATAAACTCGTTGCATATGAAAGAAAGAATCCTCCCTATGTGACGTTCATAAATCATGTACCACGTAGTGCTGCTACATTGTAGCAATCACTAACCACAGATGGAGAAGTTGGGAGGGGGGGGAATACTCCGACTAAAATCTCGCTGTAATTCTGTTTCCCATTTCAATCCAATGCTGTGGTTTCATTCTTCTGTTGAAGTTGAGCAAAAGCTGATAATTTTCGAGTCATAAATTCAAATTGTATGCAACAAAATTGAATGCGATAATTGAATGCAAGAAATAAAAATTAAATTTTAATGTGGCTAGAGCAGTAGTCGTGGGTCATTGAGTGCATATTTTAATAATTTTTTTAACGAGTCGAAAAAATATTATTGGACCACATTCGATTGAAGTTTATCCGTTTATGCGTCGAACGCATCACACAGGTAGTAATTGAAATCAGTAATTGAAATGATACAATAAATAAATTTTAATTTTTTTCCTTAATTAAAGCATGTTATGACTAGGGTTTTCGGCGCGCTTTTCCAATTAAAGACAAAATCATACTGAAATATGTTTGTTTTCGAACATCAGACTCGGCTTGACACCTTGATATTTGTTATCAACAATTATTATAACAATTTATGTACTATTTCGCGTTTATAAGAAAATCTGTACATATTTAATCGAATTGTTACGAAATATATGCCATATACCACAAGGCTACGTGTTAAACTAGCATTGAAATGTCAAAACGAAATCGGTGTGATGCAATGTTTTACATTTTATCTACTGATATTACTAATGACAGCACGTATGCAAAGTTTCACGGAAATTTGTTCACAAACAAAAATCGCCCCAACCACCTTTAAATGATCTGATATAAAAAAACTCCACACCTGTCATGAGTGCAATTAATTTTTAAAAAGCCAAAAAAAGATACCTCTGAACTCAATTCAATACTTTTCTTATGGGAGTAAATGCTTAAAAATCTGGGCTCACTTATGGGTTATATAATAGTCCTTCCTAAGGAAATGTGTACCAAATATTTTTCGAATCCGTCTGCGAATGTGGAATTGTAGAGCGTTCACACGAACGGAAATTCAGTTCTGTACTTGTAGATTTTCTATGGGCAGGTAGACGGTGTACGTTCTGTTTATATCCTTGAGTGGAGGTTTTGGATTGTTTGGTGTGCTTAGAAGCAAATCTATAAAATTCACCTGTCAATTGTACATACATTTTAGTCCTTATATTAGTCTTGAGGTCTTGAGGCAATTATCGTCAGAAATTAGTCACCCCAAGATGTTTTTTTTATAAAATTGTGCACTATGGTGGGATATTTGTCGGTCAGATTTCGTTGTAGCAATTGTGCATCACAATTTATTTCTAAATTAAATCTCTTAAAATCCCTGTGGGAAATTCACTGCAGGACAAAGAGACGGAGACGAAAGAATCAGAAATGGAGGAGGCCCCTTTACCTCTGAATTGGACTAGGGGTTTTTTATTTGTATTCCATCCAATTTTCTCCTCGGCTGTTCCTACATACTTTTATCACTTAGTCCACCTACGGCTCCTTCGTTTGTAGGGACACCATAAAAGGGGCGGTAGGGCCCGTCCACAGACACACAGGACTCGCGGAGATGTCCAAGAGGTCAAACCCGTTCCCTTCTCTCATTTTCTGTCTTCTTCCTTCCCATCCAACGCCCTTTTGTCCTGTAGAAGTGGGAATGTTTATTATGCCTGAATTGGAATATATATTTGAAAAATGCATGTTTAGAAATGTACTAGAAATGAATTTATAATGTATTCTTATATAACCAAATACATTTTTATACTGCTATTTGAACTTGGATGGTGTCCTAACAAACCCTGCCACACACCCCTCGGCTCGCTCGTTAGTATGTAGGTATAGATGTTACTTTTTTCCGTGAACACACTCAAGTATTATCGCTAATTTGATTTTAAGTTCACTTGGCCACATATTTTCTTTTCATTATTTTTGAACACTGCTCTGCACCAGAGACGACGACACCTCTGTTCCCACACACCACTTACGGACCCAGCACAGAATGGTCATCGATTTTGAGCAGGGTCCTGAAAATCAGGATGCAGTAAGCATCCAAGGTGAAATTCGAAACAACTCACAAATGATTCCCTTCCTTTATACAACACAAAGCACAACTATCATAAATACTACGGTTACCACTCGTTCTCGGATCGATCTGACCGGCTCAGCTCGGTATGGTAAACGGAACGGGCTGGCCAGATTGATCTGACGAGCCGTGTCTCAGCCGGTCTGAGATCTCATTGTCAGATCGATCCGAAGGGAGAACTGACTGTAGCGCTCTTTGTTCTTCTTTTTGTAGCCGATGGAAAACAAATATATTCGATATAATTTACGGCGTGGCTTGTTTTAAGAAGGGAAGAAGTGTGCGGCTGAAATAAGCGATAAATTTCCAAAAAATTCAGATTATTGAATTTGATAGTTCAACATAGGGATTGGAAAATCGATTTCGATTGTTATCGAAAATCGATTATCACACCTCGATTTTCGATTTTTTCGAAGTTGACTTTTTGTTTTGAAAAACCGATCAAAATCGATTCTATCCGATCGATTTTCGATTTTTAGCTTGCTACAGCGTTTGAATTTTGCCAATCGAGCTGCGCCAGTTCGTAAACCGCCCTCCAGTTGACCGCAAGTCCAACTCCAATCCACTACAAGCCTGGAAGGAGATTAAGGGAGAATATCCCCACGTATACAAACTAGCCAGAAGGATTTTATCTTTAGTTGCCTCTACCGTACCGTGTGAGCGACTATTTTCTTACGCCGGGTTCATTGCAACTCAGGTGTGAAATCGATTATCCGGAGAACATTTAAATATGTTAGTTTTCTTAATGTCCATCCCTGAGGAACACTGGTTCCACGGCTTTGCAAACATGAAATAAATAAAATTCTGTTTTTCATTTCGTGGTATGCCCACTTCTCAATATACAATTCTTATTGCTTCTAAACTGTACGTAAATTGCTTTTTATATTACCTATATGTTTATAAGTATCTGTTATGGATTAGTACTTTCCTGCATATCTTATTAATATCTTTAAAATAATATATTGTATTAATAAATTTAACTGTATTCGGTTCTTATCCCTAGTGCTTCCATTAACCCATATTTTGAATTTTGTTACAACTGCACATCCGTATTTCAGCAGACAATTACTTTACTATTTATAAATATCGATTTCGATTTTTCGATTATTTTGGGCAAAAATCGAATTGATAGAAAATCGATTTTTAAAACCAAAATCGAAAGTCGATTAATCGAAAATCGATTCTGAATTTAAATTTCCAATCCCTAGTTCAACAAAGATATTTTCAGACCGTGTTGGTATACGCGATATATGTTGGTATATAAGCGATCTGAGTCAGCTCGTTTTTGAACTTTTAGATCGGTCTGAGTTCAGATCGATGTGAAATCGATTGGTTAACGTAGTGTATGTGTTGTCGTGGGATGCATCTATTTACTTGTGGGGCACGTTGATGCAACACTGTAGGAATTAGAACACTGCAGATTCCGGGTCACAAGTTTTTTTATTGCCGAACTTAAACAATCCGATACTGAGGTAGAGCAACGGCGGTCGAGTAGAAGAGACTCTCCTCGGTGTTGCTCCCGCGCTGGGTATATATACTCGGTCTGGTACGGTGGTCTGATGTATCTCTTCGCCACGCCGCCGTTAGACCCTCGCTTCGCCGCTTGACTCTGCCGGTAAGTCTGGGCGTGGCGATCCAAATGTAGTCCCCGACCATCGCTATATACGGTCACGTCTAGTTTAAATGTTTCTTTTTATTTATTTTCTAGTACCATTGAGAACAACCTCCGGCCGTCGATACTATATCACCCCCTCGGCAGTGAAAAAACCTGGGAGTTTTTAAAAGAAAAAGAAAACAAGAAATACAATTAAGTAAAATGGCGTTGTTAATTGGATAGGTAGTGGTTGGGGAAAAGGACCCTTCTCCCGGTACGAGTCGTTCAATGGAACGATGTTCTTAAACAAACATCTCCGCCCGCTTGATAATAGTATTGGAACGAGAAAAGCGGCGCACAGTGGGCTAAAATCGAAAAAAGCTGGCCAAAACCCAAAAACAGGTTTTTTCAGTCCGGAAGTGGAAACGTTGCACAGTCATTTTCCATAGATTGGTGCATGTGATGTTGCATTCCATTTGTCATAACTTTTACGCGTTAGTAATATACATGGGCTCAAAGTTGGACAAATTTCGCCAAAATCGCCCGCCTTAATTTTTCTCCGATAATTACCAAGTTCAAGCTGATGCTGAACCTTTTGTAGTAAAGCTGTGGAATAAAAACTGAAATTCTTTGGTATAACTGTTCTTTTTCATTAAATGTTACTTATTTTTGGGCAAATTTGTAATATATGTCATCTCTACATGACAAAATGGCGGACCCTGTTTTTCGTCAATTTTTCGCCTTTGTGTAGCAAAATAAAAAAATGGACATCGACGGACACTGAGATACTTACATCACGATAATAGCAAAGCTTTTAGATAGTGAATCCGAAGAAATCATCTGCGACCGTTAGCGGCGCCGAAAATAAAATCGATTTTTCGATCGTGCGGCCCAGTCCGGATCTGACCGCCGGCAACGGAGAATGCTGTGACGCGGCGTGTGTTTGGAAGCGCTATTGTTCCATAACCTTCGTTATGGCTATTTTCAAGTCATATCAATAGAAAAGGACTTTCATGTACGTTGCAATTATGTTAATCCGGGGAAATCGATCTCCTTATACGGTTTCTACTGCTAGCCAAGTTAGCATTTTGCTCACTTTCCTCGGATGAAATACAGGCTCTGACACTGGCATTTCACGCGTATATTTTAACCTTTGAAAGGATATATCAGCTTTATTATGGTAATTCTAACCATCTAAGAAACGAAAACTTATTTTGAACGGTACCAGCCAGCAACTGGTGCCTAATTGCCGCTCCACGCTCACTGCAGCGGGCTTCGCAAAAAGGGCCTTTTTTATGACCCCGCGGACCGTTTTCCAGTTCTGCCACAGAAAATATCCCTGCTTCTCTCTTTTTGAACGACTTAAATTGTAAACATCGTTCATTAACTTATCTGGAAAAAATGCACACAATGTCAGTGGTTGTAGTTTATTAGAAATTTTTAATGCTGGAATTGAAAGTCAAGTGCACTTTCATCGAATGATACTTAACAAAATGTTAGATTCTTCTTCGTTAATTAATCTCGAAAACGTATTGCTTTTGGTTTTGAATTTCTAAAGTAAAATATATTGTTACTAAATTTCTGGAGAACATTAGAACAAATCCCGTGCAAACTTAATGGTATTTTCTGAGCCGGCTGAAGAATCTTCATTTCCTTAAGTCATATGGTGAGGTGTTAGAAATTAAGGGGTCCAAGGTAAGGATAAGAAATAAGTCTTCGTTGGTGGCCAATCTCGATTTTTTTCCGGTGATTCCGAATTCCTCTAAATTTTCTTGCATCCTTATTTCGTGCCTCTATAGCATCTTCATAATGAAATAATTACCATCTTTGCAACTTCGGCTCCGTGTATGAGAACCTTGTGAACCGTGGGAGGCATGTAGAACCACGGGTTGAGTTTTGAGAGATATATTAGAGAGAGCCATTTTTCGTTTCGTCTCAGGAATCATTCGTTATTCCTAGAAGTCACATTCCACTTCTGTTGGTAACGTGCCAAGAAAAAGAACATCAGGAAATCAGAGGACCTTAGTAGCGTCACTATTACCTTCCAAGTGAAATTTTCCTGATAAAAAATTCAAATCCATGTCAACAGCGAGTATTAAAGATTCTGATGTTTTCAGTGTTTCTGCTGTGTGTCGGGTATTTTCATTGAACTTTGACCTTTCTCTAAATTAACATCATGTGAGTACTCTCGCGAAATTCAAACGAATTTTAATTATGACAAATGAAAAATCCAACGCAATCAGATTTCAAAACGCTTTTCATTTTTAAAAATACCTTACAAATAATTTAAAATTAGTCTAAAATAACCACTCAAAGAAAGTTAAGTTTGTATATGCTGAGTGGAGATAAACGGTAAAATCCAATGAGTAAGTAATAAAAATAATCTGGGTTGTTAAATATGCATTCCCATTAAAGAAAGTTTAATACGATTTTGTATACGATGAAATTGGTTCTAAATAGTACGTACAGACCACGAGTAGCACTCATTAAACGTTTCATTTCAAGTTAAACGTAAATTATTATTCCATAATAATTATTCTCAGCATCCTTGACGTTCAACGAGGACTTTTCCAAATGTATGTCAACAGAATTAATTATTACGGACTATTCAGAGCTGCCAAGTGGTCAGATTTCACGACAAAATAGTGAAAAGTATTAAATGCAAGTCATGTGTGACTCAAATTGATGCCTTCATTACCATAATTTAATCCATGCTAACCACAGCATTCATTCAAAATGTAGGCTTAGCGGAGGGAATTTATTTCGGAGAAACAAGGAAAGTGAGAATATACAGTGTGACACAGGGGAAGAAAAGTCGTCCCCTTGGAGGACTCGTAGTAAATATTAAGTTTGCATGTCGGGCGGAAAAGGCGTTTTCACCAGATTTGCAAACCAGTTTACTTTATTTTTTTCTTATTAAAACTGTAAGGTCACGTTCCTTACTCAAACATGAAGCGCATGAAGATTGAGTTTAAAATACGTCATTTTCATTATCTCTGCCCAACGAAAACATTTTCATTTCGATTTTCGTATTATATTTATTATAACCATCTATTTTTGTAGAAAGAAATGTTTGCGCAGAGCTATCTTTTGACGAAAAGATTTTTCCGTGAATATTTTATTCATCCACAGTCTAGAAAGTACTCAAAAGTGATCCTGCATCACACATGCGCTTAGTTTGTTTAGATAAAATTTAATGACATTTATGTCCTACATTTGAGTCCTCACAAAACAGGAAAAACATCTTCATTGCAATTCAAGAGGAGAGCAATTTAAATTAAATATTAATTGACAATTTGAATTAATCTTTAATTTAAATACCCTTATTGTTTTCTCTTCCCTTGGACTACAACCTTGTCGTGGTGAAAGGGCTTGCGTGCTCCAATGACCCCTAGAGCTGCACGAAGGAGCAATGCTCCTGGTAGGGTCACTCATGCCAGATTGGTCGAAGGTTAGGAGACAGACGAATGGTAGTCCGCGCAGCGTATGTACCTCAGTGAGGCGGCTGCAAAAGGCGTCCGACCCCAGTGGGGCGGCCTCTGAAGTGATGGTGTCACGTAAAAAACACTATTGAGTAAGGCCACGGACTACTATCTCCATTAAAACAAAAACGTTGAAATTATGGACAATTCTCAAATGATATTGAATCATGGAAACTACGGGACTCGGCCCAGAGGGCCGGCAATAATGGCATAATTAGTAAATTCTTCTCGGGTTTTAAAGGCCAACGTTTCGACGAGTGACTCCCTCATCGTCATCAGGGATGAGACTGATTGCCGAGTTGGTCCTTGCCGGGGTTTTATAGCTGGCCAAGGGCGGTTGAAAACCCATTGTTGACCCAGAAAACCAACTCACACTAACCTCTACTTAAATGGGAGAAGTCACCACCACTAGGGTGCGGCTTATTTTTCGAAAATCGGAAAAGCTAAAAGTTCCACCCGTCAAAACATTCATTTTGGTGAAAAAACACATACGTGAAATTTTTGTTGAGTTGCGATATCGTTAACACGTGCCGCATGGGGTCTGAAATACCCCACTCAAAAAATGGAAATGTCGCATCATAATAACTGGTTTTAGAGTAAATCTATGATTTTACGATCCCTCTGAGCTAAAATTTCGTTATTTTTTACCTAGCTTTAGCCGTTTAGGAGATGCAGAAGGGCGAAGCGAGCTCGAAATGCTAATTAGGGGGCGCCGCGATGCGCCGCGCGCAGGCGCGGACGAGTTCACCTGTCCGTAGACCCCTCCTCTAAGCGGCCCACGACGACACCGCAACTGCTACGGTGTCTCGTGGTAATTACATAGTTCTGGAGCACTCATTCACTGGTTATGGCGAAGAACATGGAGTTTTAGTAATTATTTCCATTTATTATTAACTCTGTCATAAAAATTCCAAATCAGTCATCTTCATTTAAAAGAAATCTGTATAGCTAGCAAAATCAAACAGTAATCTGAAGGACAGTGCACTAATGAAAAGGAAAACAACGGCTAATTTTTTTTCAAATTTTGGAATTAGCTGCGATTTTTTTTGATCTACCAGTCAGCAGTCGGGAGAGGAATTCAAGTTACCTCCATGGTGAGAGAGTAGTCAAGTCATTGCAAGCAGTTAATGACCATGCCGAGAGAGGAATTAAATTGTTGAAAGATTTTTGCAGAACTTTGACCAAAGACTTGGAATTGTTACTTACTTGTTGTTCAAGAACATAGAAGAAGGGTGCCAGATGTAAGGAAGACAACTTTAATAAAAACGTATAGATAAGTATTGGTATCTGAAACTCCTTGGATTTTTCCTTTTCATTAGTGCACTGTCCTTCAGATTACTGTTTGATTTTGCTAGCTATACAGATTTCTTTTAAATGAAGATGACTGATTTGGAATTTTTATGACAGAGTTAATAATAAATTGAAATAATTACTAAAACTCCATGTTCTTCGCCATAACCAGTGAATGAGTGCTCCAGAACTATGTAATTACCACGAGACACCGTAGCAGTTGCGGTGTCGTCGTGGGCCGCTTAGAGGAGGGGTCTACGGACAGGTGAACTCGTCCGCGCCTGCGCGCGGCGCATCGCGGCGCCCCCTAATTAGCATTTCGAGCTCGCTTCGCCCTTCTGCATCTCCTAAACGGCTAAAGCTAGGTAAAAAATAACGAAATTTTAGCTCAGAGGGATCGTAAAATCATAGATTTACTCTAAAACCAGTTATTATGATGCGACATTTCCATTTTTTGAGTGGGGTATTTCAGACCCCATGCGGCACGTGTTAACGATATCGCAACTCAACAAAAATTTCACGTATGTGTTTTTTCACCAAAATGAATGTTTTGACGGGTGGAACTTTTAGCTTTTCCGATTTTCGAAAAATAAGCCGCACCCTAACCACCACCCCTCCCATAAGCAGGGCATCTTAACCACCTTGATATATCGCGCAAAAATGGTTGCAGATGCAGAAAGTCTTCTCTCTGAATTGGAACATCTGAAAACTACGTTCAAACGCAATGGATATAATGACAGAGATTTTTACTTGGCCTTGAAAAGAACCGTTGGAATAAGTATGCGGCCGAAAAAAGAACATGAAAAGCCGTTGGGATGAGCCTGCATACCCTATATCTCCACTATCTCGGGAAAAATAGGAAGAATTTTACAAAAATACAATATTCAGACGATCCATAGACCTGCAGGGAAAATTCGAGATCGGCTCGTAAGAGTAAAGGACAACCGGCCTCAGAGTGCTTGGAGTGTATAGCATCCCTTGTGAGTGTGGTCTCGCCTACATTGGAGAGACTGCACACACGGTGGAAACCAGAATTAAGGAACACTAGAGGCATATAAGACTATTTCAACCCGAAAATCGGCCCTGGAAGAGCATAGTCTAGATAATGCGCACTCCATCAATTTTAACGGCACCAAAATCCTTTGCCGTTCAAATGGATACTGGGATCGTTTGATGAAAGAGGCTATCGAGATACGTTTGGAGGAGAAGTTAAATCGAGACTGGGCAGTACATCAGCCAAATATGGAGACCGCTACTCAATAAAATCAAACGGTCGCGGTTACAATTAAAATTCAAACCGCCTTGAACGAGCCGGTCAACAATGGGTTTTCAACCGCCCTTGGTCAGCTATAAAACCCCGGCATGGACCAACTCGGCAATCAGTCTCAGCCCTGACGACGATGAGGGAGTCACTTGTCGAAACGTTGGCCTTTAAAAGCCTACCCGGTGGCAAACCCGAGAAGGTTTTACTAATATTATTCGCCGGGAAAGCCTAAAATCTTTAATGGCATAATTGTCCACAAACCGGCGGTAGTAATTTGCTAGTCCAAGGAAGGATTGTAATTGTTGGGTGCCAGTGGGTGTTGGGAACGTCTTTACCGCCTCAATTTTTTCCGGGTCCGGACTTACTCCGCGTCGATTAATCAGATGACCCAAATATTTTATCTCTTCCATAAGGAAATGGCACTTATCAAATTTCAGAGAGAGGTTTGCACTTCTTAACTTCTCGAAAACACTCCTCAAACGCGATATTTGTTGTTCAATGGATGATTCGTACACAATCAGTTCGTTCAAATACACCAAACATTGGGTTGATTTCAATCCTCGAAATAATCCATCCATGAAGCGCTCTTCTAAGTAATACTATCATTGAACTCTTCAACGACTTGCTGCAAGTCGAGCTCCCTGCCCCCAATGCTGAACCGCCCCGGCATGGTGCTTTCCGTGACTCCTCGCGATATCATCGGACCCGGGTTGATGGTTATTTGAATCCCACTTCTGACACCAGTTGTAAAGGCGTATTCACGGAACAGAAAGGATCATTGGTCCGCCCAGGATTCGTTGAGGGATCGGGAGTCAGGGCACAGGAATAAGACTTGCAGTTGACTTTATTCCATCATGTTCCGAATTACACTAACTGCATGCATTGTCTCCCACAGTACAGGTGGGGAAAAGGGAGGGGGAGGGGTAGAAGGGGTGGAATGGGTTGGGGTGGCGACTTCCTCTGATATCCCTTAGGTTGCGTTACCTGGCATCCACCGCTGTCTCGTTGCCAAGTCTCCTCCGGTAACCGAGCCACCTGAGAGCATCAGCAAGATTGTGGAAGGAAGTGGGTGGGGAAAAACGAGGGAAGGAAGGTGGTATCTGTGGGAGCGGAACTGAGTCAACAAATCAACACTTTACAGAACAATAGAACACCATAATGCCATACTCCACAGAAGTAAGATTACATTTTCAATGAGAGAATCCATTATCGGGTCAGTTGTTAACATATCTTATTCCCTTACACATTAAACTTCCAACCTGTAATACTGTGGGGATAGTGATCCAATTTCATAAAAGTGAAAATTTTTTGAACTATATTTACATAAAAGAAAGAAAGTACCGAGCTAATCATTACCGCAAAATTTTGATTAGTTTACCTGTCCATTTTTAAATACATAATACCTTTTCAAGCCGAGCTAATAAGCTTTAAAATAGAGGTTAATGGAGGAGGGTGCTTCGAAGAGCTATTAAAACTCAATTTCAAAGCGATAAAAATGTCAATTATGTCATGGATTGGTGAATAGTTTAAGTAATTAACCCCATCAATTTGGTGAGTAAATTGTGCATTCATTTGGGAAAAATAAATTTGCATCAAAATATTTGCACACCAGATTTCTTTAAAATTTGGCAAAACGTGTGATGTAAATTACTCACACCAGGTAAGGTCTTCCTTGGTGGCCAACGTTTTGATGGAAGACCCCCATCGTTTTCAGGGTTGATGGAAAGTTTGTAAATGCTTGCAATCACAAATTGATCATTCTTTTTTATTACAAATATTCTCTAAGGAATATTCAGTAAAATTGCTAAATGTATTAAGACTTTAAGATACAGCCCTAAATTTGTTGAATAATAAATTTAACATTTAAAAAACAGCACACACAAACTGGATGATATATATAGTATAAACTTGTTTATACATATAATCTTGACCACTTTATTTTGATTGACTGTTTTTTTCTGGAGCTTTGGTCTATTATTTTTTTCCCATTAAAAAACCACCAGTTCGGCAATGTTTTGCCTTTTTATGTAAGCTTCATCAGGGCTTTAGGTGAAATTTCAAGAGGAGAGTCAAAGGTTTATATTTGTTGTTATGTGTTGGTAACAAACTGTGATAAACCTTTGACTCTCCCCTTGAAATGTCACCTAAAGCCCTGATGAAGCTTACATAAAAAGGCGAAACGTTGGCGAATTGGTGGTTTTTTAATTGAAAAAATAATAGACCAAAGCTCCAGAAAAAAACATTCAATATAGTATAAATATACTTTGTAAACACTCAGGTGGACAACAAAATCCAAAATGAATTGTACCTCACCCAAATTTTTATTCTAATGTATGTACATATAGGTGCAATCTACAGTGGGATTTAGTTCCTTGTGGGATTGCAGGTGAGGGGTGAAGTTCCAATACATTTCAGCCTGATCAACCATCAATTAAAACTTATTTCATGAATGGTTTGATAGTTGTTCAATGAGGGACCTCAAGAATTTTTCTACAAGCTTAATTTCACTCTCAATCAGAAACTCTATTCCATTCCACAAATTCATTATTCTCTACATAGAACTAGGCTGGTGTTCCCAGCCAAAAGTCCATGAGGTTGGTTGTTGGATAAGTTAATGGGAATATTACTCATAAAAACAAAATTAAAAATAAATTTTGGAAACATTGAATTTTAATGGTATATATAACATTATTAGGAAAGCTACTGAATATAAGTAAATATACAAAAATGTTAATATTTACATTGTCTTATCAAGACATACAATATTCTCATCTTTAAAGAAAAATATATTGACAGATGTGCTCTCACAGGTAAAAAATCGATTAGTTCGAAAGCAATGTAAAATCGCTTCTTCATATTTCTTCAGCAATCACACCCACACAATGATAAATTCTAAGTCCATCGTACACCACTATCAATCATTAAGCCATTCACTACATCAATAAATCATAAGTTTGATGTTCATTTGTACTTATGTACCATATACACATAGTAGCCTAGAATAAGAGAACACACGGATTGTTTTTCAGGCACTTCACAATAAAATGTCAGGTTTTTTAACCAACTTTCAACCATCCAAGAATTTATGAGATAAATATGTAAAATTTTCCCCACGGCCAGCCTCATCAATCAGTTGAGCGAATATACCATCAGTTTCAAAGCATGAGTTTGTATAGTAGTATAGAGTATAAAGCTAACACTTTTACTGCAGTAATACAAGCATGGACAAATTTAAAAAAAAAATACTGCCATGCCTTCTATCTTTTTGATTTAAATATGTATGCATGTTCTTTTTAACTCCAAAATCACCAGCCAAAGAACGACTCTCCAGAATCTTTCTATTCAATGGAAGCCCATGCCACAGCACCATTTACAATCAATAATTTGGAAGGAGAGAAATGTGCTCTCTCTCTACCTTGAATGTGTTATTTAGCCTGCCTTTTGATCTAATACATGGCATGTCCAGATCCTTAATACTTATAAGAGCACATCATACCTAAGACTTCAAGTTATCATCGGTGAAGGAATATCAGAAGTCATTTCCTCTACTTTGTGCGACATATAGTGAAAATTCTTCATTTCAATGGATGATTCATCATTTACTTGCTTCATCTCATCATCCAGCTCATTCTTACTTTTTAACTGAGACCTAATCTTGTTCAGTTCACTTTTAAGCTGTGCAATCTCCTTTCTTTTCTTATCAACAATGCTCTGCAGATGTGCCTTCCTCTTAATCTTTTCAGCCATGTCATGTGAAACAAGGGTTTTCTCCACGTTCCCATCTGGCCTCCTAGATATAAATGGAACAGAATCAATTAATCATATGTACCAAACCATTGTCAATAAGCATTTCAGAAAATATTAAACATTACATATTAAATTCAATAATAGCAATGAGATAAAAATCACTGTCTTGGGCATGGATACAGCCACTCATTCATGCAATTCCTAAACTCTTATTAACAGTAATTATAATAATTGTGTCTTTTTTTGCCACGGCTTTCACCAAATACAGCTAATTTGATAGATTTAGACAAACCCTCACATCCATACCTTGGGTGATAAAAATCACCCAGATGAGATGCAAACTTACAGCCTAAAGTAAAAGCAGTCCATTTTTACAGCTTCCAGGAGCAATTCATTTTTTTATTAAAACTTAAGACTTATACATTTGGTTATTGTATGTGATTCATAGCAACATATGTGATTTCTTCCATGGCAAGATGTGTAACCCAACAAAGGTCAACAATACTAAAATTGAACACATTAGCCACTGGAAAATGGATGATTAAACGGTATGTGGTTGTCGCTGGGCAGGGTTGTTTTATAAGCAGGGTCTCACCCACTTTACCATCATGAGTGCTAACTTGAGGTTGGTAAGAATAGGCTTTTGCATGCCTGGGCTATGAACCATCATCATTTCAATTCATTGTGTAGCTGGAAAGCAACTAATCCCGGCTGATTTAATGTACATACCCTTGAGTTGTTCTTCCAAAAGTAAGCAATGTCCCAATGGTGGACATTTTACATCTTCTGGATAGCATGTCCTCATAAAATGGTTTATGGAAATAATATTGCTATGATTGCATTTGTCTGACAGAAAAAGCATTATTGTCATCCATAAGAGGGTGTTTCTTTTTTACCTTACATTTTAATGTGAAAGAAATAGCATAGAAATAAGACTGATAGCATTCAGTTACTGGAGGTGATTAATGATTCATTATGCATGCCAAGTAGACAAACTTTATTATTGCCTACATGGTATTGCATTTTTATGTACATGAACTAGTGCATTTATGCATTGGGTCGAAAACATTTCTGACTTTGACGTATCATAAAAAAATGCCTCAAAAATACCTTTTTATTTTTTTTGTTTGTTAGCAAAACATTTAAACTAGCTATAGAGCAAAAAGGTAAAGAAGGCCTTTTTTGTTATTAATTATTATAATCTTTTGTCTAACTGTTATTTTTTTCGTAGATTTTCGCAGTTCATTTTAATTTTGGTAAGTTTCTTTTGGTTTTCTGCGATTAAACTATATTAAACTCTGATAGTTTAATCGCAGAAATCCAAAATAAACTTACCAAAATTGCTATTTTATTGTTTAAATAAGTCGTTTGTTTTTATTGAACCAAATTGCACATAAGTGTTGTTAAAAGATGCAGAAATATATTTTTAAGTGAGAAAATAAAAATCACTGCTCTAAGTGCAATGGCTGCATAGTTATTAACACTTCCGTGATTTGTCAACTTTAGTGCAAAGCTTGACACAGCTATGTTCAAATGTGTATAGTTTTAATTTGGTTAGGTTCTGTGTTCCGATAACGGTATCATAGAAATACTGCTTCCACATCCATATTTTTTTAGGAAAATTGGCGAGGGTCACCTGATACCTCCTGCCTGACATGAGAGATTATATCACCCTGCGGTTACTTTCACCGTAAATTTATTTAAACTTATAATTCAAACGAGAAAATTCTCACTTATTTATATATACCTTCCAAAGATTAAATTGGAGCATAGTGAACGTTATCAATAGCTACAAAATTACATACTTCAAATGGTATTTTCATTTACTCAAAGATCACTTCCAAACCCGACACATTTGCCATAGGTGAGAAACTTAAGGTAGAAAAAATAGCACGTAATTAAGGCACTCACCACTGTATGACCTCTTTACTAGACGAATATTGCGAACGCAGGTCATCCACTGCAGATAATTTCTCATCCAATTTCACAGTCTTGTGAATGTCATCGAACTGCGTTGTTGCATTCCTTTTCACTACATCCTTAAAAATCTTGAATGCTTTGGAACCTCCTTTCCAGCTTTTGTTGCTTTTTGATAAGCAGGCAAATGTTTCACCGAACTGGGCGTCACTGTAAACAAAGTGTAATTGAGGATTTGCAAAACTGTCAATAGTTTACCGTCTTCATCACAGTAGGCCAAGAAATATATCAGAGAAAATACTCATTTTTCGATTTGATAGCTTTCAAATTAATATCGTTAAATGTATCAGGAATAGTTTCCTGCAAATCAAAGCATCAACGATTTGCGCACTGTCCCCAATGGCTTCTAACTAGATGATAGTAATACACTACGAAGGCCGTGCTTGAAATCCTTACCTAACTTTGTTAAGTAGCACATCTAGTTGATTACTGATGAAGCAAGGATAAATAAGACGCATTTTACGCGACTCTCCTTCGACACCTACATTCTTCTCAGACATTTTTATGCTGTTTTCAGTTTTCGTCAAATAACCGCCACTTTCGAATAAACAACATGCGCAAAAAGTTGACTAATGAAATCGCCTAAAAATAATTGACTATCACAAGATCACAAGTGCATGTTTCGAGTGGCGGGTGGTGTAAATACTTTACGTGGGTGGTACACTTATAAAAGTACCGGTATTTTATTGACGAGTATTTCTAGAAAGTAGTTGTATTTTCCTATTTTTACCGAAGAAATAGTGCTGGTATATGAGACTATAGTAGCTATTTGTAGTCTTAATTACGTGAATATTAGACTAATCTTCCTGCGAGCATGCATGCGATCACATGCGATGCTATCAAATTGTGTCCCGCCCTATTATTTACCCAACAATCATCAGCGAATACATTAAAATATTAAATCACGGTTGAGTAAATAATTACAGTGCTGGTAACATCAGATGCTGAAAAAAAACGGAAGAATTAGGCTATAATGACGCAAATTATGAATTAATAAGTATAAATAAAATTATTATTTAATAATAATCCCATATATGTGGCAAATACCATTCTTCCGTTGACTTAACACAATATCCCTGGATCAACAGAACGTAATACAATGCAATTTGCTTCACAGCACCATCTGACTACTTATTCATTAATAAATGCACCTCAAACCCAACCTTTTTTATTTGAACGCATTATAAAGGGTATTTACCAGTTAAAACTGCCGAGAAAAATGCCTATATAAATATTAAATTTCTTATATTTCTTTTGCTGTTTTATGATTGTTATTGTGCTAAAGCTAACTAATATCAGAGGAATAAGCACTGTAGCATTTTTCATTTGCATATGTGGTGGAAATAAAATAATGTACCCAGCTTACCAGGGACCTGATTCGCTCACTTGATTGTACATGGTAGTGTGCAAGGGGACATGTCATAACCACGGATGTAGATTTAACATGATGGATAAAACTATATATTTACACCTCTGAGCAGTTTGAGTGAATGAATGATTGTATAGCCAGAATGGCTCATTTTCTTCTTGGTCTCTGCGTGCCCCAAAAAGCGTTGGGCTCTTCCGTAAGAGCTAAATTTAGTGTTTTCTAAGCTGTTCTTTAATGAATTACTAACATCTATAAAGATTGGTTTTGACTGAAATGACAGAAGTTGTTTTTCTGTAAATCTTGCCTTTCTTACTTAGAATGTTTAGAATTTTTTCTAGCATTGTAGATTATAAGGTACCATGAATCACTGCTCAAATAGCATACATACCCACACAGAAAATAGATAGGTATCTACTAGATATTTTGTCCATTTGGCAGCATATGAAATAGATATCCACCAATAAATATCTATGTATGGTAGATGTACATACAATAGATATTGTAAAATAGATATCTTATGTTATATTGGTTGTTCTTTGGGTTTCTGATCGGGTCAAACTCTCCATTTCTGCCAACGTTTTGATGAATGAGTCATCCATCATCCTCAGGGCATGAGGATGAGGCAGGGCACAACTCGTTCATCAAAACGTCGGCAGAAATGGAGTTTGACCCGGCCGGAAACCCGAAGAACCACCAATATTTCTACATGCCAGGAAAGCCTTAGATTTTTCAGATATCTATTTGATGTATTGTTGCCCATTTGGCAGTATATGAAATAGATATCTACCAAAAGATATGATTACAGTTACACTAGATGTTGTTAAACACCGTGCTTATAAGTCTTCATGTTTCCGGGTTTCGTCCGTAATGCCGGCATTCCCGCCTCCATCTTCATGTCCAAAGATGCTGCATGGCGACCTCGTTATGGCCTAACTAGTGGTAAGTAGTGGCCACTGCTACTATGCTGCTGCAAGAAACCTGAGCAAACGTTGAACTCCAGAAAAATGGTAAAGTCCAACTACTAAATTGTTTTTAGGGGGCAATGAAGGATTAATAATATTGAATCAATGGAAGCTGGAAGGTTCCAAATGTAATTTCTAGAGTTATGTATCAGATTATAGACTAGATACCCTCCTGTACGTTGCATTGGTTAAAGGGATTTTTAAGAAAGAGTAGCTGAAATACCTCTTTCATAGTTATATTAAGTACTATAATCTCAAGTGTTAAAATGGTAGTAAGGTTTTATTTAAACATGTTTTGCACACATTTATTTGGTACTTTCAATCTACAATAACCTCTTCTCTTTGATCCCCTTCCCATTTATTTCTTCTTTCATTCCTGGTAAAAGAAAACAGAAAATTTAATACATGCAAAAAAACAAATTAGGTTAAAAAAACCATTTAACATAAAATTTAAATGATTATAAATAAGGAAGAACTGGAAGTAGACAAAATGAATGCTGGAGATTATGATAAAGGTGTATCTTTAACATAACACCATATCTTCTCACTGATTTAATGAGGTAAAATAGAGAGAGGTCAAATTCTGCAGGTTTATTATTACTTATGTATACATATTGATATAGTTTTCAAAAATAGAATTAATGGGATGAGCTTACTAAATGTGAAGTCTGATGGCATTCGAGGTCACAAAGATTGGGATTAAATCCAGATTCACTCCTAGCATGGCAGTGTAAGAAATGCTCTCGCGGGTGATCTTTACCCCTCAAGCATCTAAAATGTTCTGAGAAGATGGCTAGCATCCTCTTCCGAACCTGGCTCCTCCATCCTCCAAACCTGGCTAGCGCCCCTCTCGCATAGTTCTCAACATCTTGAAACCATTGAACGGAGCCCTTCCTCCCCCCCCTTACAAGTGGACTGAAGCAACCTGAAGCATTGAACCCTGCGTGCCTCTGGCAGATGCGTGTGCCCTAAGGGTCGTGGGCACTGCTGGGACCGAAAGGAGCAGGTGTTTTCCTCTGACATCAAGAATGGAGGTGGTCAAGGGATGGTAGGGTGAGGTATCTGGCAAAAAAACCTTAGCCCTTCGTTGAAGGAAGTTAGGGAGAAGACGACAGGGAGAGGCAGACCCCTCCAGTTAGCGTGAGGGTAAACACACACAAAACTGAGCTTATTTATATATGTATTTCACCCAAAACAACAATCAAACAAAGTTTTCAACATTAAATTTTAATAGATATTTTGATCATTTCCATCAACTATTTCCATGAAAAAAATTGCTATCGAGAAGTTAGCAGCACAGCAGTTAGTTAATGCATCAACTAACATGAACCCCTACACATATGTTTGCTATGTTCACAATCAGGCAGAACAAATAATCGGTTGCTTTCTGTTCTCACAATGCATGAACCTGCACGGGTTCATTCATGAATGCATTTATGCAAATAAAATAAAAGGAAACTGGGAAATAATCAGAAAAATAAATTCAATTTCGAACGTCTCTCTTGCTTTTTAGTGAATGCAGTTGTCAGTCAAGTCCCCCTATCTAAAATACATATCACGAGAATGAATTTATCAAAACACTTTGTGACGCAGAAGCACTCACGGTTCTGCACTCGAAGGGAACATCCATAAATACCAGAATCGAGTTCCCATAAAACCTTACAACAGATCTATTGTATTTTCACCTCCACAGCTATCCTTGGCTATATATATACTATTCCTGAGGAAAGAAAGGCACTATTTCTTTTGTTACCTAGGCCACTTGCAATCATTCATATTTCTAAAATTGTTGGGTCTACTTAATGTCAACTTATTTATAGTGCTGTGCAATGGTAACTTTTTGCAGTGCTGTCCATCTATGTATACTTAGTTTACAACTTTCATTATTTCCTGACGTGCCTTATATTGTGTGAAAACTTTGAAACTCGATCTACTAGGCAGTAAATGTTATTATTATTATAACTCGTTGTAATGAACTGCTTGCCTATTTTTAGTTCATTGACGTCTTCCACTCTCCACTGTCACCATTACGTCAAAGTCTGACTTCTTTGGAGATCTTCAGAGTCCTTTCATAAGGGCTAGTACTTTTTACTTAGCAAATACTCTTTTCTTCTAGCTGAATGTCTTCTAAGCTGTTGCTGTTCAAACATCTTAATCCTCAAGTTATTTAGGAAGTCCTACTCCCTAATTAGCAAAACTATTTTTTCTTCCACTATTTTTCAGCCCAGTAAAACATTTAATTAATTTTGCTTTTCGACATTAGAGCTTCAATTGAATCAGCTATCGTTCAAGATTTATTGGTGACTCAAGTCTTGATGAAATACAGAAAATCTCAATCAGCCTAATTAACCACTTATAATTCACTTACTACAAGCTCACATTAAACACAAACTTGCGACTATAGTTCATACATATCACCAGTGCTATCAAATAATTTCATGTTCTCTGATAACGCAAAATAATTGTTCGATAAAAAATAAAATCTTTGCCCGTTTGGAGGAGCTCAACCCTGGTGGAGTTAACTCCCTTTGAAATTCACCTCATAATGTTACACTGCCATCAGCAAATCAGGGAAATATTCAAATTATATCGCAAGCAGACTTGACAGCGTTAGGAATGAGGGCCATGAATTTTATTGAGGATCTCTCTTCTTTCCCCTGCACTCAATACTCCCATCTCTGTAAGGTCATCCTCGGATACAGATAGTAGAATATCAATATCTGTCACCTGAAATTTGAGAACAAGTTTAATATCTGCGACAGTCTTTCTTAGGTGTGCATTAGGGTGGTCCAAAAAAATCAAAAGTCTTCAACTTTTTCACGGGCCCAGTTTGATGCCACATGACTAGAAAACTCTTTTTACAAAATATGTATGTTCAATACATCAACCAGGGGCCATGTCCCACACCATTTCATTTCTTTGCATGAAATCCCTTACAGTCTATAGGGTAGGCAACACTAACGTGGGCATTTGTTATTTCACCACCTCGAAGGCTCCTCCTGTGGGTTGGGATTCAGTGGTGTAGTTGTAAAGATAATATCTGTTTTTACTTGCCTGAGCAATGAACAGATTGATATTGAGCTAATATTTTGTACAAAGAGTTCTCTATTAATTTACCATCAAATTGTGGGGTGGCGAGAAATATTTGAAGACTTATGATTTTTTTGGACCACCCTAGCATGCATTACATGTTTTACTGAGTTGAGAGAACAGGACATTGGCGGAAACATAAATAGCAGGTCACAGAGCTGAAAAGTTCTTTTGCAACCTGCAATACTATTACGTCTTGAATATTTTTCCTGAGATTAGATCTAAAAACACTGTTGAGGTGTGGAAAATAAATCAAAGTCCCAGTCTCTCCATTGCACAGTGGTTCCAACCGCTAATCTAGCGGGACAAAAGTCATTTTTGTTACTTTCGAAGAAATGGTCGCCCCAAGTGCAGTTGTATTTTCAACTGATTGCTTTATCATGATTGATTGCTTTGACAAGGATTCTATAAGTTATAACAATGTTGCACTGCTGTAAAGTCGCGCGTCAAAATTGCCGACCCTCCGCCCATATCCAGACGGTGACCGATCCGCTAGTGCTAACAAGTGCCTGCAAGAAAGTTTAAGAGGAAGGTACTGTAAATTCTAACAAGATATTTTTGCAAACGGTATGTAGCAATGTTTAGAGTGATATTTGTTTAAATACAAGCACTTTTAAATCCTAGCTTTAAAATTGTATTGTCTTCAAAACCTCATTTTTTCTCCCCCTTTAAATATTTAAATTGACTTCTAAAAAATATATGTCGAGATAGGGTTGCAAAACCTTCAGTATTATGCAGAGAAGTCCATAGAATTACATTTATTTCCAGCAGTTCTTGCGCATACTTGCGCCTTTTGCAGATAATTCCCTTTTTGTCCCATGAAGTTAACAAACGAGGGCCATCCTTTGGGGTATATCGGAAAGCAAGCAAGTGACTTACGAACTAGGACGACGCCAGGCATATCGGGATAAACAACGCTGGTACACGGGTTTAGGTAGGTATTTAAAATTAAATTAGTGAAAATTGACTTTGTTTTACTTATCGACCTATTAATTATATTATGTAGCTAAACAATAGATACCGTCAATATTTATTGAGGAATAAGTAAAAGTTTGATGGCTAAAAAGTACTAGCGAAAGCTTTTGGAATTTAGGGGAATCATTTAAATCATTTATTATCGCAGTTAAATTTTTATATAAATTTAAACTCATACTTATTTTTAAATTCTTAATCAATAGGAAATCATGTCACACTCTGGGGGGATCAAGTTACCGACGGTAACCCACATGGAATTGTTGCAGTTGTTGCGGGAAAAAAAGACTACAGATGATTTATGTAGTTACATAGAACATAAATTAGGATGCAAAAGCTGTAACGAAGATACCTCCAAGCCCATCAGGAAAACTGTGATTCTATTTAAAAGTGATTTTGAAAAAATGTTGAAACAGTGCTCCAGAAAATACGATAGGTTTCTGTCAAAGTACCCACTCTGGGTAAACTGAAATTCCCCGATGCCGTTACTCAGAAGACAGTACCCCGTGATATCCTATTGTCAGATCCTATTTTATCCAATTTAAAAGTTGGCAGACCTTGAAAAAACTTTTCTGAAAGTAGTCTGAAAACCAGGCATAGATATGTACAGTCGCTTGTAAAAGAAAGATCAAAGGAAGAACTTTGTTTTGCAAGCCAGCTTTCATTGTGGAGCTCAGGGAAAAAAGATACGGCATAAATTATAAAAGAAATTAATGAAAGCACCCCAAAAAGAGCTACAAAGTATAAAAAGGCTTATTTGTCCCCACCTTTGGCACCAATAACATATACATCGGTGGAAGTGTTGTCCTTTCTCATAGAAAATAACTTTACAAAGCATCAGTACATAAATATCCGAAGAGAGGCCAAACAGTGATGGTGTGATATTTATCCCTCATACAAAGTTATATTGAATTCAAAGTTTTCTTGCTACCCCCCACCTCAAGAATTGATCATTACCGAGACTTCGGCCGAAGTCAAATTACAGCCACTCGTCAATCACACTGTATCGCGATTGATATTGGCTCAAGAAGGAGTTGTCGCCACTTTTCTTAGGTCTGGTAATGAATTAAAGCTTAAAATGATATTACGTGTGGACAGTGAAGTATGCAATGCCGTGACTGACACCTCATCCCAAATGTGTTACATTTGTGGTGCTACTCTCAAAAATATGAATGAAAACCAAGCAAAGGATGTGGATGCTACTATGTACAAATTTGGTCTTTCTACTTCGCATGCCTGGATTAGGCTTTTTGAATGCCTTTTCCATATATCATATAGACTAGAAGTGAAGAAATGGCAAGTAAGAGGGAACGAAGAAAAGTTTTTGGTGAAAATAAGAAAAGAATATATCTGCAAAAGATTCAGACAGGAGATGGGTCTCACTGTTGACCAGCCAACCCCCGGAGGAAGTGTTACCTCCAACTATGGCAATACAGCACGCCGTTTTTTCCAGAGTCCTGACATTTCGTCAGCTATTACTGGAATTAACAAAGAATTAATTCAAAGATTTGGAACTATTCTAATGGTACTGTCCTGTGGTTTCTCCATAAACACCACTGAATTTGAAATGTATACTCAAAGAACTAAAGAAATATATATGAGGTTATATTCATGGTTTTATATACCTGTCACCGTGCATAAGATACACATTCATGTGGCCAAAGTGATTGAACATGCATTATTACCCATTAGCATGCTTTCCGAAGAGGCCCAAGAAGCAAGGCATAAACACATAAGGAAATACCGAGAAAATCACACGAGAAAATTCTCAAGGAAGGACACAATGCATGATGTATTTAATTTACTTTTAGTCACATCTGATCCTTATGTTTCCGGCATTAGTTCGTCGCATCAAAAGCAGAAATATTCCCTTTTGATGGAAATTAGACAGCTCTTCAAGGAACCAATAATACCTGAACCAAGGGAGGATGTGGATGAAGAGAATAGCGATGATGATAATGATGGTTGTGGCTATTAATAAGCAGTTCAATTTTTATGAGAATTCATTGTAATTTTTAAAAACTGGTGTTTTGGGGTGTATTCATGTGGTATTTAGCTTATAAGTTTAAGACGAGTGCATTACACAAAAACACTGTGCTAATTTTACATATAATTTTACTGAATTTTGTTTTTTGTGTAACTTTTAAGTAAACATTGATTTTTCTCGTAAAAAAACATATTAAAAGCTTTTGTTATGTTAATGCTGTGTTTATTTCTATAATTTATCTGTATCTAATGCTTACACTACAATAGCTATTAGTTAAAAAGGAAAAATAATTTTGTCCCGCTAGATTCGCTATTGGAACCACTGTGCATTGTATCAACTTAGGCTTTATTACCTATAATAACGTGCAATCCAAACAGATAAAAAAATGCATGTTGCTACGGCTACATGTTTTAGAAGAAGCGCGTCTCTTTACCCGATTCTATCCACAATGCATAGGTGACAATTATGCATGCATGCCCATTATACCAGTCCCTATACAATAGTAAATGTACCAAATGCTTAACAAACACATTGAAAAAAGACTTGTTGCTTGATATTTCAAGCTGATTTATATTAAGTAAATTCATGTTTTTTTGAAGAAATATGAGTCGCTGACAATATTTTCATACTATTAATTTTAATAATTGTGAATATTAAGGTATAATTTCATTTAGGCATGATGTTTACATGTGCTCGATAGAGATAAAAATGATAAATACTGAAAAAAGGTGATTATGAAGTAAAAAAATCAATCTTCGTCCATAAAGAAGTAAAATTTGGGATATTCATCATTCATCACTTTATATTAACTTAAATGCTGTCAATGTTAGTGTCTGAGGTATTTAAGGACAGATGTTACAGATGGAATGAAAAAGGATACCAGTATCCTTTATAGTGACATTCGATATAGTGAAATGGATAGATGTGGGAATATTGCTGTAATTTTCATCTGAGGTAAATTACTGTGGTAAATTATGGTAATTTTCGAAAATTATCGTAATTTTACAGTATTTTTCAGTTTTAAGCATTAAACAGAAAATGTATGGTTTTATAAGAATGCCAAAAGAAAAAGAAAGGGGATAACTATGTTTAAACATACCTAATGCAACATTAATCTATTATAAATTTTAATTGTAAAAAGAAATACGACAGCAACACGCAATCTGGCTTTCTTTTGTCAAAGTATGAGAAATTTTCTAGAAGAATGTTCTACTAATGCATTATTACTCTATAATGATATAATTTAAGTAAAATATTCCAACAAGGAGTTGTATAGTTGTATATGCCTCAATTTATAGTTAAACACGTCGGAAATGTGGACTTTACTTTAAAGAACATGTTGGGAGTTAACTGTAAGAAAAATGATCTCAAACATAGGTGAATTATCTGGAAAATTAACCGAAAATAACAGTAATTTTCAGGGGGTGCGGTAAATCATGAAAAATACCATGGTAATTCACGAAAATTACCGTGGTAATTTTCAAAGTGACCCATCTCCAGAAATGGAATAATTTTGGTTCCCATTAATTTCACTACATAAGAGACTTTAACCCCTCAAGTGGGAATTAAATATTTAAGTATTTAACTCGTCAGGGGGCATTTAAATTAATGTATGTATAAGGCAAGAGGACGTATGCCGTACATCGAAACGCTGCTGGGAGAGAAAATAGAGTCTTTACATGTGTACGTTAGAATGGCTAGAGAGGTTAATGCATGCGTCCTTAGTATTTGATTATTGAAATGTACTTTCCTTACCTCATTTTTCCTGAAAAGTGAATAATATTCCTTCAGATTATATTTCTCAATGTATGCATCAAGGTTTCCTCCAATGCATGCCAAATCATTTGAATTTTTCTTTAGAGGTGAGTAAGCATGCATAGTCCTTTCAGAGAGTGAATCAGTATAACTAAGAGGTATACCACCTGATGTGGTGCATGATGATTCTGGAGGGATTGAAGTTATCTTTTTGTCATCCATAGTCCCTTGTTTTGGTAGTATATTCTCATCAGAGTTCACCTTATTTTTTCTGTGGTTAATTTCTTCAATGATGTTTATTTCACTACTTTCCAAATAAGGAGGTGGCATGATCTTAGAAATTTTGTCTGAAAGAAGTGATTCAAACGGAATGTCAAATGGCCTCTTAGATAAGTTATGACTAAAGCAAGCAGCAGAGACACACGGGGTAGATTTGGGAAAGGCATGTTTCCATTGCTGTAAGTTTTCTATTTTCATTGATGATTCTTTTTCTGAAGAAATGCAACTCTTTGGCGTAGAGAAGAGTTTCCTGGCTGTTTTACGCTGTGACTTCTTAATTCTAGAGTGAGATTTAAATAGAAGTAGAAAATATATTTCTGTGTCAAAACATTAACGGTAAGATGTGGCTACATTCAGAAATCTAGGTGGCTTTTTGATACCCACATACATAAAAATTGAAGAACGTTCACTTACTTCTGTAATGGAGAATCCTTCTGCTTAGACCTTAATGAATCTGAAAAGCACTGATGAGCCTGGAACTGCATATCATTTTGCAGTCTGGGCGAAATAATTGATTGAAGTTTTGTCAGAATTCTGTGAGGTGATCTCCAGTTGTCAAGCTTATTAGGTGTACCGAGTAATTTTAGTGACTTGGCACGATTAGAATAATCACCCAAAATAGGAAATGTGTGAGATGCAATGAGTCGTAAAACTTCTGTTTCTGTGCCTGACAGAGAAGCTAGCTCAAAAGCTGTTAGGTTGTCTACAACAGATTCCACCACTGGGTCAGCACCAGCCGAGAGAAGGAGTTTTACCAACTCCATATTCCTGTAAATGAATAAACAATACTACTATTCGCATAGACTCTTTTGGTATCATGGTACCAAATATGCATAAATGAAAATTAATGTGCCAAATAATTCTGCACTGCAAAGCTAATTGCATAGAAAAATGACTATTTCAACTCATTTGCCTTATGCCTTTGGAAAACATCAATCAAATTTTAAAAATCAGGCAAAATGTCTCATGGAATTCAATGCAATATTCAATTGTTTAAAGATGATATTTTATCTAAAAACTTTTGTATAACCGAACAATAAAAACTTGAGAAAAAGTATCTAAAAATCAAAGTAGCATCTTGTAAGACATGCATAAAATATTACTTGCTGAAATGTGCAGGCACCTATGTATATGCATTTGCATAGTTACTGCATTCTAGACGAATTAGCAGGTGGAAAGTTATAAATTGTTTAAAATTCACTTGCGATGTAATGGCTGCCAGCATAAGAGGAGTCCTTCCCTTTCTCTGGCGATTTGGATCTGCCCCAGCTGTGATTAGCAAGCGAGCAGCCTCAACATGACCATTAAAACAAGCAAGAATTAGTGGACTGGCCACTATTCCCTCTTCATCTCTTTCATTCACTTCAGACCTCAGAAGTTCATGTGGACCACTGAATGAGTCAGATTTAATCCCTTTCTTTAAGTAATTTACATCCTTCTTTGACCCCTCAACTGTGATTGATGATGCCACTGACAAGTAGAGCCCACTTCCTGAAGTACTCTTAGCTGATGATGTCAATGCCCCACCCACCAAAGCATTTTTATGGTCACTGATTTCATGACTACTGTAACTACACTGATTGTAATGAAAGCTAGAAGTAAAAGGACTGTAACAAAGGCCTAATAAATCACCCCCCTCTGTCTTATTGCATCTACTTCCAAATGAAAGATATGTACGATGAGGGGATGTATCTCTTAGTTTTTGCTCTGATTTGCAATTGTCATTTTCAGAGGATTCAAAAACATCATCATCTCCAAAGCCTGTTCCATTATCTTTGTCATAGCTGGTCATCCAGTGTTGGGAGGATGAAAGAGAGGGATTGTGAGACAGAAGGCTCTTCAGTTTAAACAAGTCACCACTTCTTGCTGCTTCTACCACAGCCTCCTTATTTTTGCAAGTCTCATATGCTGGCACGTATTCTGAAAATAAATACTTAGCATTAATTTAATAATATTTCAGCATACTACATATATAGGTATGTAGTCCCTATTGGCAGTGGCATAACAATGGGGGAAGAGAGGGCAAGGGTATATTGCCACCCAGGGCCGGTCCGAGAGTATTTTTCTGCACAAGCGGGATAGCGTTTGGCACCCCCCAAGCATTTTTTGGCCACCCTTGCAAACAATTCTGTTTTTGCTCTTTGCAATTTTATTAGGACCTTCGAACTTTAAAATAATGAACTCTTACTAACACATTATGGACATGGATTGTATAATAATATTAATAATAATATATTTTATTTGTCCGGCGATTTGTTGTTACAAATATAGGACACATCAAGGTAATACACTACATAATGCACATAATACAATACAATTGCAAAAAGTTAAAAAAGAAGAAATTCATCAATAGAGTAAAATAAATTACTCAATAGGAATTCTCGGAGCTTACATTTGAAGAGGACCATAGTCTTTGCACTTTTGATTTCGCGAGGAAGCTTATTATAAAGCAAAAGGCCCATATGCCAGGGGGCGTAACCAGAGTTTTTAGTCCTTACATGTGTTTGATGGAGGTCTGTAGAGCTCCTTGTATAATAACAATGATAGCTATTATTAGTGGCATAATTTGAAAGATTTTTTTTGGCACAAACAATTGCAGCAAACATGTACACACAGGGAAGGGGTAAAATACAGAATTATTGAAAGAGAGGGCGACATGGGGCATAAAGAGCGGCTTTACCTATCAATCGCATAATTCTCTTTTGAATTTTGAATATTATTTTAGAATTGGGTGTAGGGCCCCAGAAGAGGATACTGTACATGACCTGGGAATAGAAGTCGCCAGGGTAAATTGACTTTAGTACATCATTATTTACAGTTCCTCTAAAAGACCAAATCAAAAAACAGACAGAACTCAGTTTACTGCGGAGTTTCTGAATATGACCCTCCCAAGAGACTTGACTGTCTAAAGTGACACCCAAGAAAGAAGAACTATTATTTTGTGGAATAGGTTTACCATCAATATTGACTGAGATGAGTGATTGATGTTTATTCTTATTAGAAAAAAAAATTAAATTTGATTTCTCCACATTAAGAAGGAGAGAGTTTCGGTTACACCACTGTTGTAGAAGCGCAGCATTATTAGATCTAAAAGCCAGACTTTCAATTGACGAGGCTGATACTACATAGAATATTGGTATCATAAGCATACAGTACTGGAAGTACACCAGGTACAGATTTAAACATATCTGGGAGGTCATTCATATATAAAAGGAACAGTGCTGGGCCCAGAACAGAACCCTGAGGAACACCCGAGACAACTTTTTTTTCGGGGCCCCATCCGTTGTAAGGACAACACTTTGTTGCCTATCACTTAGATAAGACTCAATCCATCAATAAGTGGCACCTCTAATACCAAAAAATTCAAGTTTTTGCAATAAAAGATTATGATTAACACAGTCGAAGGCTTTAGAAAAGTCAAACAAAAGAATTAAGGGTTCTAATCTGTTGTCCAAGTCTGCTAGTATTTTATTCACAACATGATAAGTGGCAGTAGTTGTGGACCTCGATTTCCTAAAGCCATGTTGGGATGTGGACAATAAATTTTGGGATTCTAAGTAGTTTATGAGGCGAGAATAAAAAAAATCTCGAAAATTTTGCCAAATTGATTTAGTAAGGAAATGGGACGATATGAATTCATGTGTTGTCGACTGCCCTTACCTTTGTAAAGAGGAATGATCTTTGCCACTTAAGGGGACTTGGAAACATGTGTAACCATAAAGATTCATTAATCAAGAATAGAAGTGGTGCCTTAATTGCTTGGAAAGACCGTTTTATGATGACAGTAGGAATCCCGTCAATGCCTGAAGTGAACTTATTGCCTAGACTCTAGACTAGACTAGGATTACATTCAGTAATTCTTAATCAGAGCAAGGCTGAAGAAATAAGGAGTTACAGGGGCTTATTGTCCGGGTATGTCTACTATATTGTTTCATATTGGGTAATTGATGTGATAAAAAGAAATTGTTGAGGGCAGTAGCCATTTGAAAGTTATCACCCAGAGTATTACCCTGAGAGTCCAAAAGTTTAAAATCTGGCCTAATACTCTTGTGATGTTTAGATTCTTTGACAATTTTCCAAATTTCTTTGGTTTTGTTTCCAGCATTATTGATTCTTTGGCAGTTGTAGGTCCTCTTAGCATTCTGAAGGATACGTATATAATTATTTTTCATGACTGAATATTCCAGTCGATCAGTTAGGTCTACTTTATTTTGGAAGTACAAAGCCAAGTCTGTCATAAACATTGATAAGCTGCAAATTTCTTGAGACACCCAAGGCTTTGTGCAGCTTGATTTTGAATGGTTTCTTCTTCTTCTAGGCAAAATGGGAAAACAGTGGTCAAAGTAAATTTGGCATGAAGAGTAAAAATAATCGAAGCTGTCATCAAAGGAGCACATATGGTAAACGTTTTACCAATCATGGGAATTAAGTATTTCACAGAAAATAGCAATATTTTCATCGGAGAAGAATCTCTGATATGAAGTTGAACAGTTTTTAGAAGAACTAACTGCATTTGCTAACACTTAAGTGTGGAAAGTAAAGGAAAATGGTCTGAGATATGAGAAATAAGAACATTAGTTTCCACAGATATTAGGTCAATATTTGTAAAGATGTTGTCGATGACAGTTGCAGAAGTGTGACTGACTCTCGTGGGCTTATCATTAGTGATATTCAAGTTAAAAGAAGAAAGAACGTCAAACAATTCCTGTTTTTCTCTTGAATCTTCGAGAATATTACAGTTGAAGTCTCCGGTAATTATAAGTGAGGGGATTTCAGTAGCGTTATGAATTTGATCCAGAAGTTCTGACAATTTGTCGAGGAACATATTGAAATTACTAGAAGGAGAGCGATAGATAGTCGCTAGATGAACGTCTCTATTGTCGAGTTGAATTTTGGTTACACAAGATTCGAACACTTTTTCGTTGTTAAGTAAATTGTAGGGGAATTTCACAGAGGAATATTGTAAATTCAGAGACACAAGGATTAAGGCACCTCCATTTTTCATAACAGATCGACAAAGGTATCTTCATTTAAATCAAATATTTTGAAGACATTCCACTTTAATTTTAATTATTTATTCAAAGGGCTAATGCCCTTTTTCAAAATTATTACAGAATAGAAACAAAACTACAAGAATTTTAGATTTTCAAGAGGTTTTAGTTAAAGCACAACGAACTACTGTATTTTTTTGGATGCATATAAAACTTGTAACAAATATGTTTCAATTCTAATTAATAAACTTCTAGGAAACTAGAAGTAGATAGTGAGTTTAAAGATCAAATTCGTATTTTTAATAGATTATAAATGAAAAGAAGTAATCCCATAGCTTTTAAATTTGTTAACATTTTCATCGTGTATACACTAAATATTGTTCCTTTGAGTAAAAAAATTACACTGAAAATTTTCTAGTCTTTAAATTCGCAAAATATTTCAAAATAGAATGTGTCAATTAACTTCAAGGTGTAGCTATCAATGGCTAATGTTGTCAGCCCAATCAATCGCTCTTGAGAAAAAGTTGATCTAAGGCATGTCTTTGTCAAATTCAATTTTTGAAAAACTTCTTTCGCCAATAGCTACAGATAAATGTAAGGTCAAAAGGATTCGCAAACTTACAAAAGTATTGGGAAAAACGTCAATGAAACGAGTTTTTGTTATATATCTGTAAGATAATACGCTTGGTGGAGAAGATCCAGTGGGAAGAATGGGCGCTAACATCAAAAGTTCGTTGTTGAGTTCTTTCCCGTCGATGTCACATTCATCACCATCACTTAGAACAGCCTGAAGAGTCATGCATGCAACATTTAGTTTTGCGCTATCCTACTTCTGCAGACCATGAATATCGTATAGAAAGGTGGAAGTATCACTATGATTGTCCATTTGCTCAAATCTTTCTTTTACTGAGTTGATAGCTGTATCCAGAATTGTGTAGAAAAAATTCAGCTTAAAATTGCGTTTTACTACTCCAATGGGATCATCATCAGGTTCATACGTAAATTGCATGTTCACTCTCTTGGAACAGATATGCTTATCTTTATCAAAATCTTAATGAGATCCAATTTTTACGGCAAGCTCCATTGCATCCATTATCAAGCTATTGAACCCCTCTTCAGATCTCGTTTTCTTCAAAAAACTGCCAACAATTTCAACTAAATCTATGGCAATTTTTAAATATAGAGTGATCTTCTGGAGAACTTTGCTAACCTTGTTGATTTTGAATAAAATTTCGTACCAGACCACAATTCAACTAAGAAATTTAAAATCTTGTAATTTTTCTGCGATACCAATGGCAGTTTCTTCTAAAAGCATCTATTTATTATCTTCACTGGTTTCATAAACAGCATCGTACACTTGATAAATATAGTATCGAAGAGGCACTAATGCATATATTCGGTTTTCCCAGCAGGTGGAAGTTTACAGTTAGATTATATATGTACATGCTTTTTAAAATACCCCATTGATAGGTAGATGCAGAAGAAAATTTGAATATCTCTTGAACCGAGCTAAAGAAATTGACAGAGCTAAATCGTTCACAACAAGGTTTAATGAATGACTCCCACATGGAACGGAAAAATCTCAAGGGTTAAGGTCTTTTATTCTTTTATCAAAAATCCAATCTTTTTCCATTTCATATTGGAGCCATTATCATACCCTTGTCCTCACATATTTTTCAAATTAATCTGCCGTCTTATCAACTCGTTCAAGAAAATGTCAGTTAGACATTTTCTCTGCGGTTTCATCGCATAGGAGACAAAATCAGGTGGCTATGCGATGAAACAGGTCATACACTATATAAATCTTGTGGGATGTTACAAAGAATTCTTTATTGATGACTATGAATTTCAACCAAGTTAAGCCAGTGACATTGAATATATCTACAGATAGTTTATTCTTCGTTGCAGAGCATTTGCTGTTTTTCGAACCGCATATATAGTACCTATTTCTGTTAATGCCATAAACATTATGATTAAAATTTTGTTATTAACTTATTGTGCATTTGCAAAAAAATTACAGAGTATTTTTATTCTTTTGTCATGCTTTGGCACCCCTCTCAGCTTGGCGCCCCAAGCGATTGCTTGTGTCGCTTGGGCCTAGACCTGGCCCTGTTGCCATCCCCCCTAAATGATGCCGAGGGTGCCAAAAGCACCAAACTGTATCAAAGAGGGGGTGCACAAGGAGCCCTCATCTGATACAACACTCCAAAGAGACAGGGCTTCAACTCTATTGAAATTCAAAAACTGAATTGGAACACCTCAATTCCAAGATTGAAAATAACAAATTTTAGGATTTTAGAAAGATTGTTTTAAAGCCTACAAAAATTGTTTTGAAAGGGGGGGGTTGTTTATAGCTGTGGGGGCTCCAAAATTCTTGCCCCCCCTCTCTAAATCCACTATCTTGTTATGCTGCTGCCTATTGAAGATATAAAGTGCATACGAAATAAGAGCACGTTCGTGGCAGGGGTCAATATCAATGTACTACCATACATGTCACCATAAGGCAGCGGAGCAGAGTTCAAACACTAGGCATAAAAAGGAAGAATAGAAAAAAGTTTTTGGGGGAGTAAAGAGGATGTAACCTTCAAGTCTTTTGCCTTAAACCCAGGTTTAAGGCAAAATTAAAAAAGTATTTATTGCTAAATGCCTTCTATTCTGTGAATGAATTTTTATTATCTTGATGTAATGTACTATGTATTTCAGATTTTGTATACATGTATATATATATATATATATATATATATATATATATATATATATATATATATATATTTTTTATTTTTTTTTTCAATCGACGAAGTTCACACGTGGTGAAAATATACCCAATAAGGAGTCACAGGCATGACAAGTAAAAACATAGTGACACAAACAAAAGAAACTCACACGAATGGTTGTTTAATTTTCGACAGCAATCAACTGTCTTCTTCCGAACTGGAGAGAGTATAATAAAATTTATTATTATTATTATTGTCTCTAGCAAGTCTTCTAGTTTATTGCATAGCACAACTGGCATTGCAGTGAAAAGTTTGAAATACATACCTACTCATTAGTTTCTTTCTAACAACATAAACAAGCTGTTTTCATGACTTATCTTCATAGTTAATAGTATACTATCATTTTAAAAATACATATGATTACCATTTCATACAGTACCATTAAAATTCTGTAAATGGCTACAAGTTCCCATGGGCAATGGCCTGCTAGAATGGAAACACCAGTTCCTGATCAGTCACTGAAGTTAAGCATCGTTGGGCTCAGCTCGAGTTTGGAGGGGTGATCCTCCAATTCATCCGAGTGCTGTTGCCCCTGTCTGCACGTGGCAGACAGTATGTGTGAAATGGCCTCAGCCATCAAAGTACGTTAAACAAAATTACTACTTCTACAAGTTTCCATGCTCAAATGCAAATATCAAAGTGAAAGGCTACAGCCAAATCTAAAATATAGAAACATGCATATATTAATTTCTCATCAAAGTTCCCATAGGTATTTGGCAGAGGGAGACTGAATTCCCATGACAAACGACACATGGGAACTTAATGCTGCTAGAATATGTACATGAGGTAATGAGATAATGTACATACTGGTGGAAAGAGGGATGTAACATATGGCATAGAAGATTAGCCAGATAATTGTACTTTATAGAGATATATGAACATCCAGACAACCTTCCTTTGAAAGATGCTATTGAGAAGCAAAAGCAAAGAAAAATAATTGCAACTATTGGCGTGAAGAGAAAGTAGATACTTAAAGGCATACCAACTTCATTGCCAAGCTTCTCACAAAAAAATGATATCATCATTTTGTTCTCCTTAATCATGGCTAGCTGTATAGCGGAATAACCTGCACAGTTCTTAAGAGTGATATCTGCACCCCGAAGAACCAGAAATTTTGAAATTTCAAATTGATTTTCAGCAACTGCTAGCATTAATGGCACCACTCCTGGAATGCAATAAAAACAAAATTACCTAGTCATTTAAATAAAGTCAACTTCAACGCAAAGTAGGGCAATAGTAAATATTTATTCACCTATCAATTTTCCTCAAGTTGAAGGTTATGATTTCATCAATTATAAAAAGTATATAATGCAATTTTGCTCACTTGAGTGCACACAATAATGGGCAGAGATGCCAATTAGAAAATAACAAGCAAATCATGCTTACGCCCTACAGTTACTTACAGCATCATGAAAACTATTTAAAATACAAAGCATGGGATGCAGAGGTTAGCAGAGTACATTGGTTGTGAATAGACATGCTGGGCATATGCAATTCAGTCCTTGTGAAGTATGATGGCCAGTGAATGTCGTACACTGACGTCTATAATATGCAGCAAAGGGATCACAAATGCACATATTTTATCAAATGACCATATGTGTTTTTCCATTCCTCATATCTCCTCACCAGTAACACCAATTCACTTGGCTTTCCCCGACCAACACCTCCCCATTCCTTTTTTTTTACTTTTAACGTCAACAGGTAAGGGCACGAGTTGGCCCTCCCCCTCCCCAACATCTCCCTCTTCCAAGTTATGAAAAGTGACCGTCTCTCTAATCACCTCCAAATAACCTTCCTCTCCCTCTACAAATGGAACATTGTCAACAACCAATTTAGCCTCTGTCTAAGGATGACATGAAAATGTCAAAATGTGTGACATTTTATTACATAAACTCTGTGGAAAATTATAACTGAGACTATGATTACCATTATGATGAGCCTTCAGGATGGAAAGCTAGTACCCTAGCCACTTAACCAATCTGATCCCTTAAATATTAATGACCAACAAGCCTTAGCCATTTTAGGCAATACCTAAAATGGTTTAAGGCTTCTCTAGAGTGCCAGAATAAAATTCTTCAGACAAATGGTATTTACCTGAATGTTCCACTGGAGAGTTCGGGTCAGCACCATTATCAATTAGAAACCTTACCACAGATAAATGACCAAATACCACTGCAACTGCAAGGGATTTTGCTAGTTTTTCAGAGGTTATTCCCGGACAGCAATGTAAAATCCGTATTATGCCAACATTGCCTGATGCAGCGGCTAATGAGTAAACACACCCACCTGCAAATGAAAACCTTTATTGTATTCATACAGCAATAGCTGTGCCAAAATCGAGTTCATTATTTCATCAAAATACCAAAAATCAGCATACCAAATCTGTTTTTTAAACTGACATCAGCACCCAATGACAATAAAACTTTCACCACATCCAAATGGCCATAGTATGCTCCGTACATTATTGGCGTCCAACCTATATCATTAGCTGCATTAACTAATTCTGAATTTGTACACAGCCTAATTACCTCTGATTCAAGGCCAGCAGCTGCAGCAGAATGTATTGGTAGGGTATTTTGGTTGGCCATACCTGAAAATACAGTGCTTTAGACTAAACTCCTACTTTTTATAATGCACCAGAGTGAATTACTACAGCAGAGCACCCCTTTGGCTGGTATGTATATTAAGACTTGATTTTATATATTACCTAATTAAAACACGAAAGGCATGCAATTATATATTCCAGTTTGAAAAAGTCTCAACTTAATCTTTCTCATCAAATATTGACTGGTTACAATCATTTCTTAGCTTTAAGAAAAATGTGCTACATCCTAAATAAATAAATAAGTGTAAGGAGTGTAGCCTACATACACTTGCTGAAACGAGTACCTAACTTCTGAAAATTTGCAAGCTAATACGAGGTACTTCCATTCTTGTTTCACCTCGCATCACCTGTTGTTTTTTCCCCTAGGGTAGGTATGGCTTTGACAGTTCCAAATAATGAATGACACTAATATCCCAGAGTAGGTTTTTCACAAAAAAACGTTTTCGCTGGTGAGACGAAAGTTCACCTTTACCTTAATTTGTAGCTATTCTACCTTATAGACTTGAAGGATCACATGCCACTTCCTCATGAATATGGAAAAGTCGTAATGAATGAAATACCTAGATGAGAGACCATGAATCATAAAAATTTCCCCTTAGTATGGAAACAGGGAAATATAACAAATGTATCAAATATTTTAACTAAGTTTTATATTTTATACAAGTAAAAAGGTGAATGTTTCTTTGAAAAGATGCAATATAAGTTGATCCTCCATTACCTACCTGTTTTTGCCTTATTTATGTAAAAGGAATTACTAAAAGTACCAGGAAGATTGATAAATTACCACCTCCTTCAACTCGGTTATTTTTCACCATTCAAGAAATGAGGTAAACATACAACTGGAAAGAGTCTCCTTTTCCAGTTGAAACATATAGAGTTATCAATAACTTCGTGAGACACTAACTTGGATTATATATTAATTAGAGGTACAAGACATCATTTAAAGTTTTTAATGGAATTTTGAAAGTCGATAGACGTTCATGGTTCACACACAATTGTATTTCGCGCTCTTCAGCGTGCTTCGTGACGGTTGAACTTATTACTGATGTTAGATTAACAATATTAGTGATGTACTTACTAAGTGAGATGCAGGAGTATGGTGCACACTCGGTGGGACAAAATCACTAGTCCGCCCTATGATTTTATTAACTCCCTTTTCTGTAAAGTGAGATAAATACTACACCCACTACACCTCACGGCGCTGATCAGCTGTCCCGCTAGTCCCGCGGTGTTGGCAACGTTTAGCAACAACGTTAACAAAGGAAATACGATATTCGAAATTTTGCGTGCAATTTTGATGTTTGAGGAGTTTCGTGCTGTAATCGGACAGTCATAATCGTTCGAAAATGTTCGTCTCCGATGCAAATTTTTTCGAGTCTGAATTAGTAAAATTAAGAGTTATGAATGTTGACGGCGAGGTATGCCAGGTTGAAGCGGAACCTAGCGAAACGATAGAAAATTTAACTTTTCGTGTGCTAAATCTCTTCTTAATACTGGATGAGCCTTCTAAAAGCCGTAACCAGTTCAAATTAGTAGCCATTTCCAGTAGCAAAGTACTAATGAACGATAGATCAATTGCTGCAGAAGGACTGAAGAATGATGGTAATATAGGCGAGGTTATATTTGGCTGTAAGCTGAAGGAATAGAGTTTAAGACTTCTTATTTTTCAGATGAAATACTGCTTGTCCCTAGAAGACAACCGCCTAATATGGATCCTGTAACTGACCAAAGTTCTAAAGGACCTAAGCAAAGTGATATCGATAAAGCCACGGCGAAGCTTAAGGAAAAAGTGAAGGAACGACGCAGCTTGTCCATGGAAACTTCAACAGATGTGAGTTTAGAAAATACAGGTTTTGATTCTTTTCGGTTTATCTACTCTGAATGTGTAGCGAGGTATTTTGATACGCTCATCATCCCTTGGTAAAACGGTCTAACTGGACATCATACTCATCTCTCTATCTTGAATACCCTCATTTATGTCATTTTAAGTTATACCTATATTCATGTCATGCCATACCTTAACCTAACTATCATATCTATCCTCTATATCTTATTGTTTTACCTCTCTCTAAACAAGTAGTCACTTCAGTGCTCGTCTCCCAACCACACTTTTATATTACAAATGGTCACATGTGCTTCCACGTAAAATTGAAAACTACCATTGTTTGGCCTTTTATGGCCGTTAATTCTTCCTCTCTTAACTCTTAGTGACCGCAAATAGCTGTCATGGTCATGACCTGTTATCACCAAATTTTCATTTGTGGCCATTTACTTTTTTGAATGGCAATCAGTGGCCATATTCACCTGAGAGGTTTTACTGTGATAATAATCATCAGGGTTTCAGTATTTAGATCAGCTTTGGCTGTCCCTAAGGGTCATTGAAATACAACGGTTGCCAGAGTTACCTTTTCAAATTGACAAAAGCTGCTTTCCCCATGGAAATCCTATTATCATCTTCTCCATGCTCCATGTACCTGTCGTTCTGCATAATCTGACTGCATAGTTACCTGGTTGACTTGACCTGTTTCCATAAGTTTCCCATTGTAATTGTCACACTAAGGGTGCAAGCACAAAGAAAGCAGGTTGCCTGCTTACCAGATATCTGCTCAGACTGTTAAGTTTGTAGTTTTGAGTTGGTAGCGCACACAAAGGATGCAAGTTGGAGTCTTATGATTACCAGGCAAGGACTTTCCCCACCACCACTGAGGAGCACAACCTTATATAAACAGACCCAACAGTGTAGGTAACCTGTATAAAAGAATTCCACTCGATATGGTGAATTGGGTGATACCTCCTACTAGCTGCCAAATCTGATTTCATTGTGTCTGCCTCCATTTGATATGCTTACATTGTTGTTGCTGGCCCACACTGATTCAAGCTAGTGGACAGTAAGGAGGAAATATTTTTTCGTTTTGTGCACACACTAACAGGCTTTTCATCCTTCCTGATTCTTATTACAAAACTCAAGGGAACATGCTCTACCACTTGTGCTCCCTTCTCTGAATCTCCATCACTATAGTTCTTTTAAAATATCTTGGTGGCTGAGAGCCCAGCCTTAAATTGAAGGGGACTGTGCCTTTTGGGATAGCCCAGAACAGTTCAAAGGTCTCCGCTGCCAGGGGGTAGGAAACGGCCTCCGAGAAGGGTGGCTTGAGCTAGACATTGCCAAGATTATCCCTCAATCCCTTCAGCCAGGAAATTCACAATGAGAGAGACCATCAGGGCAAGTCTCCTCTTGTCGCAACAGATGTGGCCTGGCCAATGGCTTGGCTGAGAAACATGATGGAGGGTGGCCAATGCATTTTTCATGTCTTGGCTATTTCTTATCTCAGCCTTTGCAATGGAGCTTTACAGACTCACGAAATGTGGCTACACAGGAAGCAGTCTCTGAGTCCACCCGGTGGAGGTCTGAGAGTGACTGAATTTCCAAAAGGCTTGGCCACGCCTACTGTGTATTGGTCATCACTTTGGTGACCTTGAGAAAAACTTTTTCGGATGTAATGAGTCTTAGGTTGGTACAACTGCTGCTATTATTGTGTGGTCTTGGAAGTGTTATTCATCCTTCAATCAATTTTGTTACAAAATTTTTCATTGCATGAAGTAATGTTAATATAACTGTGCTTGCAGTAGTTAAAATCTTGAAATCATAATTCTTATTTTGTGTAATAACCTGACGTGATAGAAAAAAATTAAGTCATTTAAAGAATCAGCATAAAAAATTGATTGAAGAACACCTATTTTATCACGTATTTTTAATAAATCATCTGACAAAAAATTTCAAAATACAGACTGGTGTTATTATTCATTGCTTGTTTGATGATGGAACTCCTTGTTTTTTTAAAGACTTGACTAACAGATTAGAATCACATCATAAATTTGGATACCAGAGCTTTTTTCCCCTTTGGCAATTTCTTTAACCATTAAGTAAACTATTTTATAGATTTATCTAAGTATAAAAAAATATATTATATATTTTTAAAATTTAGTTTCAGAGTGAATTGCGGAAAGTAATCATCTCCATTGTTGAAGCTGCAGCGAGAGTTTTAGCTCACACTCCACAAGCCAACCAAATAATAGAATTAATGAGGGAAAAGCAGTATCGGAAGTCGGGTCATGTATTAGAAAGCAAAGCGTGTGACATAAGATTGGAGAGAAATGAGACTAGCCGAGGAAGTGGATCTGCTACTGTACCTGGGAGAGCTGCAAGGCCTCCTCCAACTCCGGATCCCAGTGTTGTAGCGCAGTTTGTGGACATGGGATTTGCTGAAGATATGGTTTTGCGAGCTCTTCGTGTTAGAAGGTCAGGACTCATTCCCATTACACTTTATTGTTCTTAGATTTCATTTCATTTTCTATTTTCGTTTAAATATAATCAAACTAGCTGATAACTCATCAAAAGTGATGGGCAAAATATCCAGTAATGCAAAACTTATTAGTGTAGATATTAGTTGTAGCATCAGACGATGTTTATAAATTATTAACACTTATTTTCTGCTTTCTTTATTCTTTAATTCATCTCACACGTGCAGAGCAGCTGCCAGTCCTGCTCTCTCTCTCCCTGAACAACCTATCTCTCCTCCAAACAAAAAACATCGTAACCAAAACATTTTAACAATGAAACATGAATACACTAAAATAAATTAAAACATTTAAACAAAAACTATACCAAATTAAACAAAATCAAGGTAGATGAGCTCTACGGCCTCTATAGATTAACCAGATAAGATATTTCTCCAATGGCCATAAAATATATGCACCACTCGTCAAAAAAAAAATCAAACACTTACTGTGTTGGTTTGCGGGAATGGGGACTCCGCAACAGGGGCCAACCACAGCCTCTCCACTAGAATACCCTCCTGTGGTGGTTTACGGGAAAGTAATTTCCTCGCCAGGGACCACCACAGACACACACACACAACCCAATTGGAATCCTTTGTAGGCTAATGAGACCCAGCTAAGGATGCATATAAGCGTGCGGATAAGCGTGGTCAAATAGAACAAAACAAACAGGGAACGAGGGTGAAATTCGTATATGCGTATTTCGATCACAAAGTGGTCCTCTTCAGCGAGCTGAAGGGAAAAACACTAGCAACACGAGGTTGAAAGTGTGTGAAAGTGAAAGACTTTCAACCTCGCGTTGCTAGTGTTTTTCCCTTCAGCTCGCTGAAGAGGACCACTTTGTGGTCAAAATACCTGTATACGAATTTCACCCTCGTTCCATGTTTGTTTTGTTCTATTTGACCACGCTCTTTTTGAGCTGTTCTCCCAGAAATCTGGGGCCCTGCTGTGTGTGTGAGTGAGTGTTTTGTGTGATTGAGTGTGTGGTTGTGTTAATAACTTGGCAGCCTTAGTAGAGTCACTACAGCTCTCCGGAGGATCCCAAGTTATAACCCAGGAATCCTTAGCTGGGTCTCATTAGCCTACAAAGGATTCCAATTGGGTTGTGTGTGTGTGTCTGTGGTGATCCCTGGCGAGGAAATTACTTTCCCGTAAACCACCACAGGAGGGTATTCTGGTGGAGAGGCTGTGGTTGGTCCCTGTTGCGGAGTCCCCATTCCCGCAAACCAACACAGTAAGTGTTTGATTTTTTTTTTGACGAGTGGTGCATATATTTTACGGCCATTGGAGAAATATCTTATCTGGTTAATCAAATTAAACAAATTAAAACAAATACTCAGGTACAGTTCAAACGCTACAGTCTTCCTCCACCCTTTAAAGAATTTTGTTCAGGGATGTTACAAAGATTTCATCCCTGGAAAAAATATGGCTGCAAACTGTTGGGAGTACCTCTTGCCGAACGGCGCCACACCCCGAACACCACTCCTGACCCCCAAACTACATGTCGCGGTTGAGTCTACTTTTTTTCCTTGACTTACTCTCAAGCATTTTTGCTTTCCTTAGTTCATCTGCTACTTCCCACCCGTCACTGTCTTGTTCCTGCTTTCTAACCTTGTCAACTTTTTCTTTCTTACCTTTCCTAAACTTTTCTTCATCTTTTCTTTCACTTCTTGTGTAACAAATTCTCTCTTGCCTCCTACCTGACCTTTCTTCCTTGCTAGTTCTTTGATTTCATCCGTAAACTTATCATATTCTCTTTTATCATCTTCCATGCTTTGTGCCTCTACTACTCCACCTTCTTTCAGTTGCAAAGTGACTTTGCCATCCAGCAAAACTTGGTCTTTTTCCTGAGGTACAGATTCCTCTTGTCTCTCAAGCTCTTCTTTATTTGCATCCTTAACTTCTTCAGGAATGTTCCTTTTCTCTATTCCTTTCCCCAATTTATCATTTATGTTCTTTTTCTTTGTACTCTGCCTATTCTCTCTCTCGACTCCTTTCTTTGCTCACTGCCATCTCCTTCTCATCAAGCCTCATGTCTTCCCTGTGTCTAGATCCAGCATCAATGTCAGAAGTTTTCCTGTCTGAAGTCTCAGCTTGAAGCTTTCGATACCTTTCTTCTAGTCCTTTTATCTTATCTTCTTGTTCTTGGATTGTATTCTCCTGCTCTTCAATTTCCTTCGAAATTTTAGGCAATCTTTCTTCCTCTTGCTCTCTGCTTCTTTCAATAAATGACAGCCTTTGTTGAAGCCCAGTAATTCTTTCATTAAGTGTGGAAAAGTTAATCAGCTGATCACACTGATCTCTGGAAAAACATTTATCCTTAGTTCTCTTTGCTGCTCTGCTCTGCACCACATTTCTCCAATGCCTCTTTAATTGCTTTTCTCTACATATTTGATTAGCCCTGCAGTTGCATTTCGCAAAATGTTTATACCCCAATCCAATTCATTTGGCACAACTTAAGCTTTCCCAAATACTCTGCCAAATTTGCCAATTACCTCTACTTCTGCAATGGGAAAATATCGATCGTGTACCTCTACAGCTTGTTGTATCCGCTCTATGTTTCTCCCATATACATGTGCGGGGAAACATAATTCTGGGGCACTATATCAATTGTTGCACCCGTTTCACACAATATCTTCATTGGATTGCCATTTATCATTCCAACACTCAGATATTTCCCAAATATATTTTCACTATTACCACATTTTATGAAATTGACAAATTCTTTTTCGTCCCTACCCTTTTCCATTTTCTTTGGACAAGCCGCAATTAAATGTTGAGTGGAACCACATCCATAACACCTGGGTTGAAATCTTTTCTCAAAATCAAGACCTGAAGGTGCAGGTCTAGCCTTCCATTCCGGATAAAAGTCTCGTTGCTCTTCCGTAAGATTTACAGAATCAAGCTTTGGCTTGGCGGACTGCATTTTTTTATTTTGTTGATCGCTGATATAATGATCCATTGTTTCCGTCCCATGCTTTCTCTAATAGCGTCAACACTATCCAGTTTCTCAGCCAACATGTACGGATCCTTGAAGTTGGGCCATTCATCTATCAAGTGATCTCACACCTCTATGGGCACCTTTCTTTTCATTTGATCAGTCACTATCAGTTTCTGTTATTCTTCAAAAGAATTCACATGCATACTCTCAATCCACCCTTGGAAATAATTGGTCAGTTTATGTACTACATCACTCCATGCCCTGCCACTTAATTTAGACTGCTTGTAAAACCACTGTCTGAAGATTTCTGCGCTGAATTTATATTTCTTGAGTAGTAAATCCTTGACAACTTCATAACTATCAGCTCTTTCATGGGGCTCCCTAGAAATTATATCGTTAATCTTGTTTGGTAGTAACCCAGTCAAATAAAATACCAGTTGACGTTCTGGAATACCGGGCCTATCAGCCTGTCTTTCAAACCGTTCGAGATACAAACTAATATTTTCACTTCTAGGGTCATTTTTTATCCATATGCCTCGTCAAATCTATCTTCAGCATTACCCTTTGGGTAGTTTCCACTTGTGATCCGTGCATTTGTGGTTTACATTGATCTGAGAAATCTTAAGCCTTTCAATTTCTAATTGAAACCTTCTTTCTTCTGCCAATCTTTTCTCCTCCACCTCTCGTTCCTATCTTTTCTCCTCCGCTTCTTGTTCTCGTTCCAATCTTTTCTCCTCCACTTCTCGTTCCAATCTTTTCTCCTCTGCTTCTTGTTCCAATCTTTTCTCATCCGCTTCTCGTTACAATCTTTTCTCTTCTGCTTCTCATTCCAATCTTTTCTCCTCTGCTTCTCGTTCCAATCTTTTCTCCTCTGCTTCTCGTTCCAATCTTTTCTCCTCCGCTTCTCGTTCCAATCTTTTCTCTTCCGCTTCTCGTTCCAATCTTTTTTCCTCCGTTAAAAACTTCAACATTTCTTTAACAAATTCCTCATCATAATTTTCACTGTCTAACATCTTTCTTATACTCCACTACTCTAGCATTCTCTCCCACATCAGCGCCGACTTCATACGCGGTCTTTCTCAAAATGTCCTTAGTGGCTCTAGCCAAATATGCCATTATGTAATCTTAGAGTTGGTTTTTTTTGCCACAAATTACGAGAAAACTGTGGTCATACACGTGGAAGTCAAGAGCAGTACCCAAAATGCGCTAACTATTCGGCAATCGGCACTCACCTATTCAACAGCACAGCATCACACCAACGTGTCCGATCGCAAATCCTTTTCTCCAGTTGCCGATAGAAGAATCCAGTATGTCACTGCCCGGAGCTCCTCAGATATGGCTTCCACTCAATGTCACTCTTTCCTGCAACACCTCGTCCAGCACATGCAGCCTCATGACTCCTTCCCCGTCTCGGCAACCGTAGACACAAATGATCCGTCCCTGAAAGGGTGCTGATCTCCAAATCCGTTCAACGAACGGTCAATCCTTGACTCGCGAGTCTTCTCACTATTCCCAGGCTGCTCCCTTAACAAATATCCCTCCGCTGCCACCAGAAAAGTTGGGCTCGCATCCACGTCTGTAGCGTCAGATGATGTTTATAATTATTAACACTTATTTTCTTCTTTCTTTATTCTTTAATTCATCTCACACGTGCAGAGCAGCTGCCAGTCCTACTCTCTCTCTCTCCCTTAACAACCCATCTCTCCTCCAAACAGAAAACTTAGTAACCAAAACATTTTAACAATGAAACATGAGTACACTAAAATAAATTAAAACATTTAAACAAAAACTATACCAAATTTAAAAAATTAAAACAAGTACTCGGGTACAGTTCAAACGCTACATACTAATGTATGTTTTGTGTTGGTTATTTCATTGTTAATAGTCCAATATCTGGAGGCTGTAACTAATCTTTACAAACTATGAACTCCTTTTCTTAAATTCAATGTTGTTGACATTAGCTATGTGGTTGCTGTGCAAATTTAAAATGGGGCTTATGAGTTTGAGTTAAGGCGTATTTATTTTTTCAATCTACTATTTATTTGGGTCGACAATGGAAATTTGGGGATTTTTTCTGATATATGTGATGCTAAACAAAATAAATGATACCATGGTCAACTAATCGGTTCTGCCATTTTCTCCATTATTAGCATCGCCCCACTCCCCCAGGCATTGAATTTTATCAGTATAGATGCACGGTTTTGAATCAAGGTGTGTTCAAATTAACATGTGCTTCATAAATAATTTATGCAGATGAATCTCTCCCAAAGTGGGACAGTTCCTTTTTTGAGTAAATTATTATGTTAAATTCATATTCAAAAGGTTTTACTGGCTATACATGAGATTTTAAAGGGTTACCATCCCCTCCTTTCTATTCTCTTGTATGCAAGGGGCAAAAGAGTGCACCACCCTCTTCCTACTAATTATTTTTTAAATACAAATTAAGGGGGACTCTCGAACTATGTAGGTGGTAGCATGTTGTTCAGCTTCAGCTCCGCACTTGAGTACATTTGCAGAGCTGAAGAATACTTTGTTTCTGATAGGTTGAAGTTCGGGTGATGCTTTTTGGGATATCCATAGCAAAACCCTACCTATGCCTATGGTTTTATGGATTTGGGAAACTTAATGCACACACTTAGAAGGCCTCTGACTCTCCCATAAGACTATATTATACAGTTGAGTATACCTGCGGGTGGAACCATCTGGTGAGCTCAGGGGAAATCTGATAAATTCAAAACCTGGTAAGCCTAACAACTCAATCACCTTCATATGTATGTACTTGACAAAATCAGGCAATTTGAAATCATTTTTCTAAGATTAATTTTAAATTTAAATTTCCATAACTTGAGCATTTTTCCTGACTCTAGAAGAAGTAGGAGACATCAATAAAAAATCTCTAAAAAATGTAGATTCATAGATATTTATTGAAATATAAAGTTGCTGAAACTGAGCTGTCTTGCTGCTTCACCTACCTTACTCCCACTCACCGTGAGTACTTAGGCCAAAACTCATTGAATTGCTGCAGCAAACTAATAGAGTGTTTTCAGCAAATTCATAATGTAGTGGCTGTCAGTAGGGGGTGGGAAGATGGAAGAATTTTTATCTATCACCAGGTGCCATGGGTGGTTTATTTGAAACCCCCAGTCTTTGTTGTAGATGTGTTTGTTTTTTGTACACTTAATGGCTACATACTCTGGTGACTCTGTAATGAAGGTTGTGAATTTGTAGAAGTGTATGGCATTAGGTCAAAAATTATGAAACTCCTGGCCATCACCTAACTTCATGTGGTGAATATCCAAAATATTTATTGAAAGACATTTTGGAGTAAAATAAGAAAATTCGAGTGCTAAACATTCTCTCATTGTTGGCATTTTTGTTTCATATTTTACCCAAATGTATTTCATGTGTTTTGCTACAGTAAAAAAATTGAAATTGGCCTCTAGAAGCAACCACAGAAAAGGGAATCATACACTGGGGTTGGCAAAGCTTGACACAGATTTGGGTACCGTGTCAATTTGAATCCACTTTAGAAGAAGTCATGTTCAATAAGTTTCACTGTATATGTAACCAGATGTGTACTTCTAATTCATTGTTTTTGCCCAAAAGAAAACTTATGTCAATGTCAGTGATCACTATTTTAAATGTCTGTGTTGTTGAGCGTATTACCCATAGATGCATGTATTCTTTCATTAATGTTCTAAGGGAATTTTTCCTTGAACAATGAGCATTTTTATTTTTCTGAAAGATGTTATTTTCTTTCATCCAATGAAGAATGAATCAAGAGCAAGCTTTAGAATGGCTGTTGGAGAATTTATCCTCAGAAGCTGGCAGTTGGTCCACTGCTGATGACGACGATGATGATGACGATGATGAAGTTGACCTTGAAGATGATGCTGACTTGGCAGTTGTTGAAAGTGTTGATAGTCAAGCCGGCTGGGCTAATAATTTAAGTAGTGATTCACTGGAGCATGATCAAGATCACTTCCTTATGGGAGGGACAAATGACGCTCTCACCCGGCCATCAGGAACTAAAGAAATATTTTCAAGTCATGTTGAGGTATTTTTTAATGGTATTTCATTTATTTGAAAATTCAACGAATATTCATTTGTTTTGAAAATTTTATTTTTATCTTTAAGCAAATTTCATACAACACTAAATCATTTTCTGCAATGACTTTCGTAGCAATGGCATTCAAAATATGTACAAGGAATAGTGTTTAATTATTGGCATGGCATTGATACTAATTTTGAGTGTTTATGCCTTAGAGGGGGTGTAAGCTAAATATATGATGTGTTGCTTGTGGGGCCAAACCTAGGTGATTGCTGTGGCATCAAACATGGTCAGATTAGTGGTGTGGTAGAGCCTGGATAACTGGTGGAATGCCCAAAAAATCACTTAGGGTTTAAGAGTTGTAGTGGTGAAGATTTTATAATGCCAATGTGTCCGTAAATAACCAACAGAAAGGGTTGAAAGTGATGAGTGCTCAAGATAATTTAACCTTTTTTCCTTCTTTGGATACACTATGTTGCAAAAAAAAACCAGCAATGCAAGTCATTTTCACTTCACTAGCAATCGTAAATGTAATGATTCATTTGAGGCAGTTCTCCGCTCCACTCCCATATCAGCTAACAATGGTAGATTATCATTTGAATGCTTTTTCGATATTACTGCTAAAATCAAATTTAAAAAGGTTTTCACCTAGATTTACAGAGTTGCATTGAAACATTAAGACCTAATAACTAGGGATAGGAATTTTTCGGTGGGTTGAGAGGGAGAAAAGCGGTACTTTGAAATTAGGAATTCGGTACTTTCAACAAGACATTTCGGTGTTTTCACAGTGACCACAAATTTAAATACATACACATAAAATACCAATTATTTCAAAGTCTATAAAAGGGTCACTTATATTATAGTTTAACCCAATATGATCTGGGTTATTATGCGACACTTCCCCTTCTAGCCATGTTATGACTGAAGAAAATCACCTCGGTGGCGGAACCTGGAAAAGTGGCACTAAATTTAAAAATAAAATTTAATACATTTTGTGTATTGGCATGTAACTTTAGAGAATTTCCATTCTTGTGAAAGTTTGCTGCAGTTACGTGCTTCGAAGATTTTTAATTTTTCCAATTGAGTGTTTCCCAAGCAACCTGACAATTGTAGAATATGTACATGACCATACTTTTATCGATACAATAAAATCCATCTTTTTGATACTGGAAAGCCCAGTCTCTTGCGCTTAATTTTGCATTCGGCATCTCAATAACTCGTCAAAATCACTTGAAAGCACAGAAACCAGGAGTAAAACTAGGATACTTAACAGTTGTCACTGGAAAACAAACAGTCATTTGACGGAAATGGCCAAAAACTAGAGATTCAAACAATTAAATCAATCTTGGTGCCACGCAATAAATAAATATATCGACAATTATATTGATGTCGTAGTTGGCCTTGATTGGTGCTTTAAAGCCAGCTATGCAACCATTGCAATAAGGTCGTTCACCATGATGGGAAATTGCAATTTAATTCACGAATTCGGTAGATGGATTGGAAAATAGATTTTCGGTGGAGACAAAATTCTTCTATATTCAGCCACTCACTCTTACATCAAAAACAAAAATTCGCGAAACTTGCCGCCCACTCAAAAAGTTCGTGAGAACATCAGAGATCCGGCTCAGTTTCTAATTCACTCGCTGGAAAGCGAGGGAAGGGGAATGCTGCATAGTGACCAGCGTGATTGGACGGAGCAGCGAGTGACTTCAAAACTTTTCATGTTGGTTCTTTTAGGTGAAATGGTTAAGAACCCCAATTTTTCACTGCCGATAATTCGAAAATCAAGCGACGGAACCAAAAACGGAAAAATACGTCTCTTTATTTTTCAAACTCTATCAGAATTGGCATTAAAAAAAACTCGTGGCGAACAAGCCCATTGAAATGAAACAACTCAAGGTGGCTCTTCACGCATGCGCAGTCTGTCTCGTCTTCAAATCCGTAGTAGAGTCTAATGAACAAATCAGAACAAAATAAAAAAATCAGAAAGATACGTGTCTCTTTAGTTTTCAAACTATAATGGGCATTAAAAATCTCTTTGTGAACGATCCCATTGAAATGAAACAACTCAAAGCGGCTATTCACGCATGCGCAGTCCGTCTCATCTTCAAATCCGTAGTAGACTGTTATGAACAAAGCAGACCCAAAATAAAAAATCGGAAATATACGTGTCTCTTTAGTTTTAAAACTATAGTTGGCATTAAAAAACTCTTGGCGAACAAGCCCATTGAAATGAAACAACTCAAAGCGGCTATTCACACATGCGCAGTCTGTCTCGTCTTCAAATCTGTAGCACAGGGATTCCCAAACTATGTTCCGTGGAAGGCTAATGGGTGTTCCGAGTAACCTATAATGGCTTTATATGCTGCTACCTAAACGCAATGGATACTTAGAATAAATGCGCATATTGCTTTTCCTTTGTTTGACTCACCTCAGAGTGGAGAGCCACCGATCATAGATGCCGATAGATGGTTGTAATTCCACTAATTGTAAATAGAAAGCACCGCGGCATGACGAGCTGTGTATTGCCGGTTAGCACCGTAAATTGAAAGCACCCGATGTCATCTTCCCGCGACTGTTATCGTAACACCGGTTATGCTACGATGAACTGCAAACTTACGCATACCTCAGGAATATTTGCACGCGAGTTCATTTAAATCGAATTGAGAACATTTGCTTGCAATTTTAATGTTTTTCTTGCATTTGAAATGTACTTCCAATCATTTTCTGATAAAAAATGAAAATTCACGTTTGGAGACAAATTTGCGACATTTCGCGAGTTCAAAAGTCATTTCCCCAGTCATTATGGAGTATGTTGTAACTCACTACCACCCCTATGACATTTTTGTCTAAATTCGCAAAATTTTCGATCGCGAAATTTTCCTATCCCTACTAATAACGAAATAACTAATCGTAGAAAGTTGCATTTTTTTTTGCCTTCGCAAAACAACCTTTGACGTAATTTCATCCATCGATCGAGCCCTTGGTTCGATTCCGCGTGGATACGGATATTTTTCAAAATATTATCTAAATCTTTTTACTGCTGTATTTCCGGAAGAAGTGGACATCTTCACAAAAGCCTTTTTAAGGCATCTTTTAGAATGTATCGGGAAGAAGAGGGAAGAAGCGATGGATGAAATGATGTCACAGCCGTTATGGGAAGGTTGCCCATCCATTCAACTTTAGACTCCTATATCTCTGGCAACTTTTGGAATCTTGAAGAGATGATTTGCAAATGATCATTTTTCATGGTCCCCTGCACTATAAAGTAAAAAGCAAAAACCGTGATTAACCCCCATTACATTTCTTCCTGTCTTCAATTTAAAGCCGTTGATTAACTACCTGGTGTATTCCACCCTTGGTCTTTCCTAGCGTATTCTTCTCTTTGATTTCTCTTTCCAGCTTAATATTCAATGGGTTGTTATGTCGAAGAATGTGTCCAATGCCCTTGCTTCGTCTACTTCGCTGAGTTTCATTAAACTTATTTTCTCTCCCAATCTTCCTAGGTCTTCTTCATTGGTGATTGTCCCCATCCACTTGATCTCCATCATTCTTCTATAACACCACATTTCCCTTGATTCTTACCTTCTTTGATTTGCTACAGTTACTATCCAGGATGCTCTTCCATATAAGGGCATGCTCCAAATGTATGTTTTTATGCCTTTCCTTACTTCCGGCTGTTTAGACTCCTCTTCTGGTAGAATGCCTACCTTGCCTGAACTACTCTGCCCACCATATCTTCCTTGCTTATTCCATCACTAGTGATCCTACTTCCCATGTAGCAAAATTCATATGGAAAGACGGATCAACAGTGGTGGATGAAGCAAGACAAGAGCAAACAATTGCATTTTAATAAGAGAGAGAGAGAACTTGGACAAAGGCTGTCTGGGCTCAACAACTGTCTCCCTCTTAGTCTGGAATTATATGACTAGGAGTTGCTTTGGAGACAACTTTTTGCTTCAAGAGCATAATCTCTAGCCTTTACATGCTCTTAAGTATAATTTAGAAATTAGGTGTGCAATATTATTTTAATAGATTATTTTAAAGGATAGATATTCTGTTAAATGCTACTCCTGATTTCCTCCTGATCTCACAGGAGATACCTGACTGAGAAGCATTTCCATTAGTTGTGCCACTATGGTTTTCAGGTAAACATCTGTTATATGTAGTACAAGGGGAAGAGAATTTATGAAAATTGACTGAATAGAACATATACCTAACTCAATTCTGTGAAATTCACAGTGAAAAAATCATTTGCCTGGATTGAAAGACCCTCGCCTAGTCCAGGCGAATGATTTTTTCACTGTGAATTTCACACAATTGTGTGTCCATCAGGAGGTGACTCCGTTAAAGTTACTGCGTGGCCAGTTCTGCAGTTCTTTGAAGAACATATAACTGGTTATACCTAATTTAGGTACATTGGAATAGCCTAATCAAGTACATATTTAATAAAATAAGAACGCTTTTAGTCTCTTATTTTATTTATAATTGCTCGATGGTGTTCATCAATGCTACATTGACCTCCATTCTATTCCTTGATAAGTCAAAGCACCAAACAGTGTTTAAGGACATAATTGCTTCTCAGAATGTTGGCAGTCTGCTCATCATCGGAATCATCATCACACCTTTGCCTCAATTTCCTCACTAAATTGTTTATTTACCTATGTTAGAATGTGTAACTGAATATTTGGTGTAACCAAATTATAAAATTGAACATCTTCTTTATAGTATGTATTGTAATGGATATTAGCCAGGTCAACATAAATGTATCTTATAAGTGGATGTGACAGTCAATGGGATAATGTACAATCAATGTTTCACTGCAATTTGATTTCAGTTTGGAACAAAATGTGTTCAGCCACCTTGTCCTATTCCAGGGAAATAATGCTGAGCAGCAGCAGGGAGAAAAGTCTTGGTCAGCAGCAGAATTACTTCGTTCGTTTGAAGCTTTCAAGAAGCATCAGTTTCGTCCTTCTCCTAAAGCAATGAGTGCACTTTTAGAGATGGGATTTTCTGAAGATGAAGTCACTGAAGCATTGAAAGCCACTGGAAATAGTCAAGTTGCAGCTGTAAGTTGAAAATTTACTCTAGAGTTGGTGATTTTAACATTTACATAAACTGTGAAGTACAAGAAAAATTACCTGTTTTTGTGTGAATATGCATGAACCAAGATACATCCCAAGTCACTTTATGCACTCCTACTCTAAATAAAGCTTAAAATATACAGGAAAACCTAAAATTTACGCACCTTGATTTTATGCCACTCTCGATTTAGCATAGCTGCATTCAGTTCCGGCTGGGAAGCATGGAGTATTTCTATGGTAAACTCTTGATTTTACATGGTTTCTCGATTTTACATAGGTTTTTGTTTTTACGCAGTCCTACTCCAGTTGGTACGGTCAAATTTTCCTCATTTTTACGTAGTTTTGCAAAATATTTTTCAAATTGTGAGCAAAGGCGACAGCCAACCACAACATTTGAACAAACATATCTAACTATATACTCCATTTTCCTGCAACATGTGCAGAAAATACGGCACTAAATGCTCGGCCATCCTAAATGCATGACATTATTTCGTCAGTTATTACAAGTGTCTGTCAATTATCAAATAATATCAAATGTCATATATCCCATTGACACCAAGTCTGCTATCCAGCTATCACTGCAATCTTACCCTCTCTGGATTTCACTAATTTACTCCCGGCGATATTCCATGCAAATGTAGTTCTCAAATATGGTATCGTAACTGGTGTTTTCCAACTTCTACTAACATGACAAAACATAAATAGGAAATTAAATTTGTTGGTGTCCAATTTTGGTGAAAGTCAAACCATGTCAACCAAAAATAATGATTCAGGAAATAATTTTGAATGATGTGGCAGTGATGCCATCTCGTGACCCATAAATAAATCACCCACACAACATGCCAGAGGCCTTTATAGATTATGTGGGGGCCTTGATTAAGCGGGCACTGATTAGATAGATAGATAGATTAAGAGTTTTGGTGGAGTTCCTCCTACGGAGTCCCTGAGGCACTCAGACCTATTGGTCCATCGTACCGACCACCTTACGTGTTGTACCCCTAGAGCCTAATAGTTAGACTGAAAGCTAGAAGGTCTCCAATTGGGATTCCCCTAATTTCGTTGGGTTCCAAGAATGGTGATCCCAGGTGTCTGTTCCGAGCTCTCATCAGTGCGGGACACTCGCATAATATGTGGGATATAGTTTCATCCTCCTCTTCGCACCATCTACATCTGGCTGACTCGACGATCCCTAGTAGATGGAGGTGCCTCATTACGTGGTAGTGCCCTGTAAGCAGTACTACTATCGTTTGAATTTGACCCATGTTTGATGAGAGGAGTCTCTTGGCAAGTTGCAGGTTAGGTCCTTGTATGTGCAATTTGGCCTGTCGTAGCCCTGATGAATTCCACCAGATCTCAGAATGTTGGGTTATGCCCCATCTTCTGATCTTTTCCATTCCTGTTGAGGGTCCGATTGGAACAATTGGTTCCGGCCTGATTGGGTTGCGGATGGTTCCTGCTTTCACAAGTTCATCCGCTATTTTGTCTCCGGTTACTTCTTCATGTCCAGGTACCCCGTAGATTTCTACCTTGCTGCATTTGCTGATAGCGCCCAGTGCCCCTTGAAACTCCTGCAGCAGCCGTGACTTGCACCATGGTGATGTCAGGGCTTTCATCAACGCCTGACTATCAGTGCAAATGTGTATTGTTCTGTCGTACAGTCACACCTCTTTAACAGCATGGGTGCGAGTTAAGAGTTCATAAACTTCCGCCTGAAATACTGTGGGGTATTCTCCTAAGGAGATAGAGAGTTTCTTGGCTGGCCTTCGACAGAAGACACCGGCCCCTGCTTTCCCATCCTTCCTGGAGCCCTCAGTATACCATATGTAGGCTTCATTGTGGAGTGCTTTCTCCCCTTCCCTGACCCACTTTTCTCTAGTGGGAAAGTGTGTTTTGTACTGGAGGGGTGCATTGTTGAATGTTGCCACTATTGCATCAGACCCCATAGCGAAGATAGGACTTGATCTTTGGAGCTCTATCCATACTGTTCTGTGACCGGAAATACTTCCTTTGTCATACCACTGTTCTAAGTATTTAAGACGATAAGCCGCTGCTCTTGCCTGTGCTTCTGCTTCCACGTAGAGTGGAGTTAGGTTGAGGAGAGTTTCAAGTGCTAATGTTGGGGTAGTTTTCATAGCCCCTGAAATACCCATCCCGGCCATTCTTTGGAGGTGGTTAAGTTTACTTCTGGGGCCATTTTGCAGAGTCCTCTTCCACCATATGATTGTGCAGTGCATGAGACTCGGTTCCACCACCGAAGTATATATCCAGTTTATGGCTCTTGGCTGAAGTCCCCAGGTTCTTCCAAGAGCCCTTCTACAGGACCATAGTGAGGCACATGCTTTCTTAGTCTTCTCCTTGAGATGTTCTCCCCAATTAAGCTTGGAGTCCAAAATTACTCCAAGGTACTTGACCGAAGATGTCGGTTGCAGAATCCTGCCCTGTAGGGAAAGAGGACCTAATACTTCTCTTTTCCTCTTATTGGTGAACAATAGGAGCTTAGTCTTTCCTGGGTTCACTGTAAGCCCTGTCTCCATACACCATTTCATTGTATGGTTCAGGGCTTTCTGCATGAGTCCAGATACTGTTTCAAGGTACTTTCCTGTAATGAGAATCACTACGTCATTGCGTATCCTTGCGTGTATGCACCAGTCTTATTCAGGCATGTTATCAGGCTATCAACCTCCATATTCCACAAAAGCTGCGATAGGACTCCTCCCAGAGGGCATCCCCTTGTTACCGTCACCCACATTGAGCTGTTTCTCAGGATGGCTTTAACAGTCCTCTGTTTCAGCATAAGCCTAATCCAACTGACGATGTGGGCGTGTACACCATGTCACAGTCCTCTGTTCCAGCATAAGCCTAATCCAACTGACGATTTGGGCGTGTACACCATGTCTTGTTGGTGCTTGGCAGATTTTCTCAAAGGATGTGTTGTTGAAATCTCCCTCCACGTCAAGAAAGCTCCCAATCCAAATATCCCATGTTCCAATATGCCCTCAATCCTACTAGCAAAATTCTGGCAGTCTCAACAGACTTACCCTTTTGGTAAGCATGCTGACACGGATGTAGGGGGGGGGGGTCCTTTAGAGGCCTGTCTCTAATATACCTGTCAATTATCTTCTCCAGTGCTCTTTAACCCTTTAACTGCGCAAATAATCTAAAATATAGCTCTCCCCAAACGCAAACTTTTTTTCTAAATTTTTGCGTAATTTTAAAATTTGTCACTTTTTATTTTAAGGAAAATTTGTTTTTTAAATGTATAATGAGTAATTATTGTCTGATTTTGCTGTTTAATACGAATTGTTGAACTATTTTTTACAAAAAGACGAAAACATTTTTAGCACCTATAATAAAACCATAAACCATACTACAAATCGCCAATAGACGATGGGAGCAGTCTGCTACGGCGATCGCTTATAGACAATGGGAGCAGTTAAAGGGTTAAGCAGGAAGGACATAGGGCTGATTCCACGAAAGGAGTTGGCCGTGGTGTAGTCTGTTTTCCCAGGTTTTGGTACAAAGACAACTCTGGTGATCCTCCAGGCTTTTGGGACATACCCATATGCCATGCAAGATCTGTATATTCTTAAAATCGGGAGTAGAAACAAATCCAGTCCCTCTTGAAGTAGTGCAGGGAAGATCCTGTCTTCTCCGGCAGATTTGTATGGGGCAAAGCTCTTTATTGCCCATTTGGTGACATTATATGTTATGATGCTAGATGCCAATCTCCGTTCCTTCCGAGATGGATGGGTGGGAGGCCTTCTGTATTGCATCTCCTCCCCCTCCATGGAGTCTGGGAAGTGGGTCTCCAACAATAGTTTTAATGCTTCTTTATTGGAAGATGTAAAGTCTCCCGGGGGAAGCAGAAGAGACCCCACGCCTGCTCCTGGGTCCTTTGGTATAACCTTGTGAAATCTTGAGAGTTGTGGAACAGATTCGACGTTTCTGCAGAAAATCCTCCTAGATTCCCTTTTTGGGCACTTAATTGTAGCTTTATACCTCCGTTGGGCTGCTCTATAGCTGTCCCAGTCCTGGGTTAGTGTTGTCCTTTTTGCTGTTTGAGGAGCTTCCTTCCGGAGGTCCTCCAGGTCTTTGCTCCACCACAGCAGCTTGCAGCCCTCCTTAGTCTTGAGGGGGCAACTGTCTTTGAAGGATCAGATGATACATTGCTGAAGGCAGTCCACAGCATCATTAATCTCGTCGGTCTTCCTATACTTACATTGAGGAGCCTGAGCTCAGGTTCCTCACAGCTTTTCTCTATATCGGCTCCAGTTAGTATTCCTGGGGTTCCGGTACGTTACAGCCCTATCTTTGGCTCTCCAAAGTGTGAAGAGAATGTGTTGGTGGTCAGACAAAGTGACCTCCTCCGAAACCCTCTACTCATCTATGTATTGCACTAAATAATTGGTGCACAAGGTTATGTCTATCACTTCCTCCCTTATGCTGTTACAAAAGGTTGGCCGTGATCCTTTATTTAATACCTGTAGCTCAGTTGACATGAGATACTCGAAAAGAGCCTCTCCTCTGTTATTAGTATCACTGCTTCTCCATACGATGTGATGCGAGTTGGCATCGCATCCGATAAGCAGGTCCCATTTTTTGTTTCTACAATGACTTACCAGACTCCTCAGCTCGTTTGTTGGTGGGTCTGGGACATCATAGGACGCGTAGGACAAGCAGATGACCATCTCCCTCTCATGCTCACCTCCTCCAGGGCTCAGCAAGACTGCTGTCTGGTCCCTTGTGGTGAATTCCGGTAAGGGCATGGCACATACCCCATTAACTAAGATACAAGATCTAGGTCTATTAACAGTGGTGTAAAAATAAATTTTTCCCTTGCTTACGTTTAGACCTATGATCCTCCCCTGGAAAGCCCAGGGTTCCTGAATCAGGGCTATCTTAACCTTACCTTCCGATAGAAGCTTTTGCAAGATGCCAGAGGCAGCCTTGCTGTGCCGGAGGTTTGCCTGGAGCACGTTTGTGCCAGCCATCACTTTTCCTCTGCCTTGGAGCCCCCATCGGCCTTAGCCTCAAGGGGCTTTACATTGGTGTCCTCGCTTCCCCCTCTTCCTGGTAAGGACACCTCCACCCTATGCAGCCCTATGGTAGCCTTGAAATTAGGCCTGATGGCTCATCCTCTCCCAGGATGAACTGTGTACCCCTAGCTGCCTCGTATCTGTCGTAGGGCCTCCACAGTGTAGTCTGCAGCCCCGGATTGACCCCTCTGAGTCTTGCGAGGAGGGTTTTGGTGTCATGTTTGGAAGCTCCAGGGACCCACACCATCATCCTTTTTCTTTTTATGAGGTGATCAGCCTCCACAACCTGCAGATTAATTTCCTCCGCAGGATCCAGTTTCTTGGCTGCTTCCAGAAGCCAATTGGCCGAGAAGTCATTACCGCAGGCTATCTCCATGGAACCGTTGACCACCCTGGTGCCTTTGAAGACCGGTAGCTCCTGGTCCTCTGGGATATCATTCCTGAGTTTCTCCAGGCGCCTCTCGATGGTGGTGAGCCACTCCTCCTTTAGCATCACCTCAGGATACCCAACGGGCACTATAGCCATCTTCTTAAGGTCTTTGGTCACCTCTGCATAGGATGCCCTGGGCACAATCTTGGCCCTCTTTACCTCCTCATCCATGGGGGTGTCTCCTGGGGTCCGGCCTCTATTACTAGGAGCAGCTTTGGGGGTCAAAGCTGTCCTCCTAGCAGCCCTCTCAGCCTTCTCCCTTTCTCTACGCAAAGTCTTCCTGGCTGCGCACGACCTTTTTGAAAGAAGTTTCTCCATTTGGGCGGATACCCTTCCTAGGGTGGTGGCAGAGGCCACTGAATCTGAGTGCCTCCCCCTTGGGGGATCTCTCTGCCTCTTTCAAGGTGGACTCGGGTCCGATATCCAATGATATGATGTTGTCTGTCTTTCCCCCCAAGAGGTCAAGGTGCGACTATGGGGTGCGGAGTTCCCCGAAGGGTCCTCCAAGGATAGGGTAGGGTTGGTGGAGGATCCTCTATCGGGAGCCCCGTCAGGGCTCGCCAGCAGAGTCTCCTCCTACATTGGAGTGATAGGACCGAAGTCCTTAGAAGGAGTTCGCAAAGTTGCACCCTCCCCAGGGTGTTTGTTTTGAAAATCCATAAGGTTCCCACGAGTAGCTAGGGAAATAAACGGTCCACCCATGCAGAGCCCCGCGTACATAGGTAAGGCTAAATAAAACTGGAGGTCGCCCTGTATCCGGAGTCTCTCTGTTAACGACTTCTTACCCTCCGCCCCGCTGATGCAGTCACCCTTGGCACAGAGAAGCACCGTGGTGAGGGGGGCTTTTTATCGACTAGCCATGTCTAGATCCGTCATGTTCAGCAGAAACTAGGGGCACCTCGTGGAGGATGTGGCTCTTCACCACGAATGACGGTCTTGATGAGCGATGGTCACCACCGCTCACCCTGGGATCACACATCCCTCACCCCCAAGCGGGTACAGATTAGTGAAGGTCTTCTGTATATTCGAATGGAAGTACATCGAGGATGCCTAGGTAGCTTAACTGGTACAAGCAATCAGCACAATATCAAAGGATCTGGATTAGAGTCCCAGTTACGGCAGATGATTTTCCACTGGTAAGGAATTTCTACCATCGCAGTTTTTGGCCTATTTTTGTTATGCCTAGGTAAGCATTTTTTCTATATTCTTGGCTCTCTAAGCTCTATAAAAGTAAGTGGTGTTTATAGTAAACCAATTTACATAATGCTTGGTGTCTGATTCATCATGAAATCGTTAGAAAAATAAATCATCTTCATCAATAAATGTTAAGGATTCGGCCACTTGGCCTTTTCTGCTTCATGTCGGAAGCTAGTCCCTCAATCGCTTCTTTGGTCACCCGTTGTGGTGAATGGGTTAATGTACATTGTGGCTGATATCGTCTAATATTTTATTTCTTTCTTAAGTGTGAGTGGCTACTGATGGATAAGAAAACAGGTGCATCCTCAGCCTCCTCGTCATCCTCCTGGGAAGAAGCTGATGAGGGTTTGGATCCTAACTCCCCGGCTTATAAAGCCATTCTTTCTGAGCCATTGGTGCAGCTAAGCCTCACTAATCCTAAACTACTTCTAGGTAATTTGATCTTATGACCCTTTATTATTTAACCCTATATTAAATAGATCTTTTTGTTGAAGACTGTGGTTTTAGCATTAAGTGCCACTTTTATGATGATACAGGACTTAAAAAATCAATGTTTGAATGATTGATTTGGTATCCTGTCAGTATGTGTTTGTTCTGGAAATAATAGTCTAAATTGGGAAAGGCACTAACCTATATATAACTTAAATTGAAACTATTTCAGAGGATCTCAAATGGAGTGGGTGTTAACTTTTTAGAATTAGAATTTTAGAATTTTTATTTCAATCTATTTTTCCAAAATAATAAAACAACAAAACAATTTATGATGTTCACCTTTGGATTTTCATGATTCGTGGAATGAGTCCCTACCTCCTCTATATTAATATGCTCTTGATTTATGATCCATGAAATTCATTGCTGGTACTGATTCCAGAAGATTTCAAAATGTTGGGAATATGAGAACCCTAGTTGTGCTTATACAGTTAACCACTGTTTCCTTTTCAAATGATCAATGCTGAAGGGATTATTTCTGTGGGAAGTTCCAATTTTACTAAGCATGCTGCCACCTATTGTTTGAAGATAGCTATCAGTATTTTTCAATGGAAAACATCTTTATCAGTGTGGCCACATGTCAGGGAAGTTAGTGAAGTCAGGGAAATGTCAGGTAAAAGAAGTTGACTGTCAGGGATTTTCATGTCTTGTCAGGAAAATTCATAGCAGTTTCGCCTCTACAAGTGGCTCGGCTCATGTTCCATATACTTCCTTCGTCTCCCCCGCCGTCCAATATATGCTGGGCCACTCATTGCCAGTTCTTTCTTCCTCCCTTTGGCTCTGCCTGGCCATTCCCGGATGCCTTCTCAAGTATCTTGGCTGAAAGGCAGGCCTGAAATATGTGGGGATGGGTATCTTTCGTGAAACTCCAGTACAGTTTGAAAGTCTCCGCTGCTGCGGGGGAGGGGAACTTCCTCCAACAGGGGTGGTTCGAACATGGCGTTGCCGGGATATGCTTTGCTTCTTTGAGACCCTTATCAGGCCAGAGTTGGAGGAGAAAAATTCCCCACGGTTTGTCATTTGTAACATTGTTGGAGGCTACGCCCATATCTCTGCTTGCACACTCAATGTGGCCAAGTTTCCATTCGTGGTTCCTCTCTCACTCACATCAAGCATATCAAATTCCATATCGAATGCTCGTGGTGCGAGATCGCTCGAAGACGAGTTTCATGGCGCCGCGACAGAAACTTGAATGTTTTTTGTCATAGGCCCCCTAATGACAATTTAAAGAACTGACTTTTGTTTTCTTTTGAAATGCACTGATAGCACCTGCATCTCAAATATAGCAATGAATTTTAGTATGTATTGTGTAAACATTGAAACAAAATATCGTAAAAAATCGTGGTACACTTTGTTTCAGGGACACATTTTGTAAGGGAATTACGTGAAATTTTCAGGGAAAAATGTCAGGGAATTTCAAAATTAAAACTTTGTGGCCATGTGTGTTTATGCTAGATATTTACTGGAATTGTTTTTTTACGATTGATGATCATGTTTTCTTATTCCCTTGCCAGCATATCTATCTATTTTAGAGACACCATCTAGCGCAAGTGCTTGGATAAATGATGTAGATGCTTCACCTGTGCTTAACCAGATTTTCAAGACGTACAATGCAGAAAAATATTCCTTGCAAACCCCAACTCCAGAAGAAGAGGATGTGGCAAGTCCTGGGAGTGTAGTCAATGCAGAAGTGGAGGGAACCTGGTGAACTAAACACGAAATTTGATATTTTTTCATATTTATACTTCTATCTCTTTAGCTTTTGTTGCAAATTTCTAGTCACTTTTCTTGTATGTATTTTTTTAATTTTCTTATCAGTTTTTTTAGTTCATTTATAAACCTGTTTTGCATTGTGTAATATTTATAGAACTCTCTATTTGTAATGGATTTTTAAAAATTGAAAACCTATGGAAATTTTGAAAGCTGTTCTAAATCAAATTTTCATAGGTACATATAAAAGGAATGACTAACAAGACTAACCATGTTATGGAAACTAAAGAACAATTGGAAACAAAAGATTGACTAAGTACTGTTGACTTCCACTTTACAAAAGGTTCACATTATGACAGGTATGCTTTACGAACTGCCCAGTGGAGATGATCAGTCATTACGATGAGAAACACACATCACGATTGTGCATCTTTATCAATTTCTCAAATAAACTTGAAATATGAATTGGAAATTCATTCTTGTGAATGCAACAAACGTTTAAATAGAAGTTTCGTTAATCAATTTGGCCGAAAAACATTAGGGATGACTCAAAAGAATCTGTGTTTGATACATGAAATGCCTTGCAAATGGTTATAGGGAATTAATTTCTAAAATGGAAATACTCTTGCTAGTAAGGATTAGAGAAAGGGAAGTGAACGTTGATACCTTGTTTGGGCAGTTTGTGAACAAGCAATGCAAATATTTTATGACTTAATTTAAAGTTTTTTTAAAGATTTTTTATTCTTGGTAATGTCAGTCCATATTTAACAATAAGATGCTTGACACAAAGGCTCCACTAAAAAATATGTGAGGGTTTAACCACAGTTTTATCCATACAAAAGTAATGAAAATTTATGCTGAATGTCATTGCTTTAAGCTCCAAAATGCACAAGGATATTGTAACTTGTAGACATAGTACTCATTGAGGCAGTTCAGTTTCTTGAGAGACTTGATATATGAAACAAGCATAATTAAATTTCTTTATTCTGACTTATTTTGACATTTTACTGCCCACATACACTCAGAAAGTAGTTTTGAGAACCTCCTTGTTGGATATCCATTTGGAGTCACTGAAGCTCTTTTTGTAATGTGAATACCATGTTAGTTTTACCTTTCTCCATGGTAAATTCCCCTTATTTGTGGCATGGATACTTTTGAGAAGGACCTGGTTGCCAAAAGGAAACAACTCCTGATGAATCCCTAACTCTTGTGTTTCCTCAATTTTTCCATGGGATGGGCAGTCAGAGGAGGCTCTGCAGCTATCACATTCATTATTCCCCCAAAGACAGCAGTCATAAAGGCCAGCGCTTGAACTGAACTTCAAAAATAATAACAGGGAGCACTACCAGGGGAATATTCAGAAGCAGAAGATGGGTTACCCACTCCATTGGGGAATGAGAGACTCATTCACAGAAAGGTCTTCCTTTTTCTCATATCTCAACCCTAATCATTACTATGGGCTACTTCTTTGTGCAGAAGTGAGGAAATGAGTTTAATCTCGTTACCAGAAAAAGTATAAGCTTAGCTAGTCCTAGCTTGTCAGGCATTGAATTAGAGCATAAAATGTCCTTATTTGGAAGTCGTTACAATTGAAGTTAGAAATCATTTGAATAGGTGTTAGCGGCTTATATTTTGCTTGTCTCAACAAGGATGGTATTCTGGGTTAGGGAAATTGTACAGAGGAGGAGTACTGTATACCTTCGAGTATTCTTGTTTTTAGGCCGAAAATATCTACTAAAATCTGTGACTTGAGATTAAGTCGAAGTGAAAAAAATGCTTTGTTTCCTAGTTTTGCATTATAGGTGCATGGATGAATATTGAAGCAAAGAGTGACTAAGGTTGAAATAAAGAAAGGCAACCTTTCAATAAATGTATCCATAATAACTTTATCTGCTACAAAATCGGCCATGTCTACTGCATCCTTCAATGCAATTGTCAGTGTTATTGCACAATGAGTCAGTTACATCATTGTCGTCATCTTGATTGAGGGTATCATGATCTCCTGCGCCATCTGTCATGCTATCTTACCCATAGTGTTGGTAGCGCTGAAGGAAAAAAGATGGATGGGTGACTAGAGATGTGGTGTGTGTTTGTTTTGTAAAATGTTGCCATTAGCAAGGTACCCTTGGAGTAGATGGCTATGGAAATGTGAATATTTGCCAGAAGAAAGAAAGATATAAAATGGAAGTCATGATGGTAGTGGCGAGTCGTAACTCTCTCAGTTGGATGTCTGAGTGTGTGTGGTGTATCAGGAATTATCGAAGCCAGGTGATTCCCAATTTCATGATGAGAAGTTGACACATGTTGGTTTCATCTCTTCATTGAGCTTAATATTCAGACTGTTATATGTCATTTTTCTCAAAGTTATTTTCACCACGGCATGTAAAAAAATGTGCGTAATATCAGTCAGTAAATTAACACAGATTTACAGCCCCAGCATCGCCTGTAGCTAATGAGGAAATCAGTGTTTTCAGGCTGGTTATGCAATATTTATGCATCACAGTTAGTCTTGTGAAATGCTATAATATCACGAAGTGGAAATGCCAAGTGCATTTGGCAATGGTAGGTCCTAATACAAAATTTAGAATATAAATCTTATGAATTTCTTGGAGAATGTTCTCCGTGGCTTATAAGTAATAGAGAAACATATGGTTTCATGCAGCCGTGATGCAGAAATATTGATCCCAAAAAGTCATCTTACTTGTGACTCGACTCTAAGTTGAAGGTAGGTTTTCATTTGCTGGGAAAAGGAAAAAATTTCTGGGCTTATCCTCGAGTAAATACGGTTACCATTTCTCAATATTTTAAGACCATCCTGCTATTTGCCTGGGCCTAATTGATTAAATCAATGACTCAATCATTTTGTGAGGAGTTATATGTCACTGAGATGAGCTGGAAGTATACTATATACTACTCCTACTCATGTCAGCATATATGCTGACATGAGTAGGGGTTTTATGTGCTATTGATCAGACACTTTTCTGGTCTTATGTTATTGGAACAAGTGTGTCAGTTAATAGACATAATTTGTCATCAATTATCCTGAGTATGTATTATATGCATTGAATATGGTATGTAATCGAATACAAACAGTCCTTCAGTACAGAATAATTTTGTGAAGAGTGCTCGGTCCCAAAGAAGTCCATTATAACTGCTAAAAAAATGTGAAATAATCACTTTTACTTAAAATTTACATAATATAAATCCTTAGCATAATGGTTTGAGTCCTTGAAGGAACTTTTAATCACAGAATTCATATTACTCAAATCTCTAAACATGTCTTTTATAACACAGTTATAACCTTTCTGTGCTTGAGAGAGCCCTCTATTATGGTTTCCATTTGTATCAAAATATTTTCTGGTCAAGATAATGAAAACATTCCTGCATTTATAATGAAAAAGTATCATCTACTAACTGCTTAAAACTAAGAGGTAATTGTAATAAGTCAGCTTGAGTCTATCATGACAGTTAAATGTTAAATCAACTACTGATTATGTGTACACGCTGGGCATCAAAAGTAAATAATACCTTTGCTTCAAATGTTTAATTTAAGCACAAAAATAATTATTTTTTCACTAATTTTCACTCAGTGTTAGGAAACTCAATTATTCATTTTATTTTTCTCTTTGTGGTCTTGTCATTCAGGAAAAATGTGTGGTACATAAATAATTTTTTATGATATGAATGTCTGACGATAAATCGTGTGTAATATGTTGAATCTTATTGAATAATTGAGGACTGACATTGTCATGTTTTGAATATAATTTATTTCAGAATTTATTTATAAATTATTTGTTGATCATTGCTGGTGAGTAATAAACAATAAATTTCAGGTGGTCTTTTATTTTCAGCCCATTAGAAAATCAGTTTAATTACACAGTTATCTTTTCTAGTGTGCATTATCTAAGACCCTCCGTACATTATTCCTGTGACTTCTTATGCAGTAGACCCTAAGAAATCCAAATTACATGGGATCAGGTATTGTTCGGACTAAGCAAAATCCAAATTATCTGAGTATGTATGTATATCTCAAATATAAATGCCATCTTACGTTCACATGAATTGATTGAAGCTGCATGCATGTACATACTTATTTATTTATTTTCATCGTCTTAATAATCTCATTCAATACGCTTTTTATTGCTCCTTTTTATTCCTAATCAAAAATATTATTACAAGTAAACAACCTGCGATAGCAGTACATATTTTTTATTTTCCATGGCATGGATTGACAGTTGAAAAACAGAATTATGAATTAAAAGAACAATCTTATTGATTACCTAAACAATCAAATCGTCAGGAATTACACATTTGAATTGGTCAATTCCTGAATTCCAGGTTTAACTGTTGAACAAGACTTAGGAACTCACTAAAATTTGCTTCCTTATGGCCCCTGTTTCAAAGATGATTGACTTCTTGCACATTTCGAGGTAATGTGGTGTGATTTATCCGAGCCAATCCCAAAAATGTTTCAACCGAGTGAACCAAATCCGATTTCTTGTCCTTCACCCTACAGGCAACTCCTCTGGATCTTAACCAGCTGATTAGTGTAGTTGTATTGGCTTTGCTCAGCATTCCTTCTTTTGCTAAAGCTTCAACATCGACTCCAACCTAAGAATTAAAGGAATACCAAAGATTGTTGAAGATGCACTCATTAATACTTTATTTTTCATGCTAGGAGAGGGTGCCCATTGAAAACCAGCAGGAATAGAAAGTAATTTAAACTGTTTCATGGGCTCAAAAGAGTACCCATGATGTGATGTGCAAAATGCATATACAGTGTGTCCTCGTTTAACGTTGTTAACTCATTCTCGAAAAAGTAGATGTTAAGCGAAACAACGTTAAACGATGCAGTATTTTCCATAAGAAACAATGTAAAAAATTAAAATCGGTTCCAAAACTTAACAATTCTTCATTTCATAACAATAACGATTTCCGCACAGAACAGCGATAAAAGGTTGGATATATGGCATTATTGAATGAAGCGTTCAAACTAATTTTCTAAAACGTGTTAATGGTGAAACTTTGATATTTTCACTCACAAAAGAAATTTTGGAATTATTCTCTATCCTGGCAGCACGAAAACTACAGGTGATAAGAACTTACTGTTGATATTTAAAAATACAGGGGACCTGGTTGCAAGGTGTTATCAATGGATTAATGCACAAAAATTGACAATTGCCTTAAAAATTTATGTGTTTTTATGGACTACTTCGCGTCATCCTCCGCCAATTTATGGCATATTTTAATTACGCGGGCAGTCGAACAGATGCCACCACTAATCAGAGAGCTTCATATCTTAGATGAAACAAACTGAAAAGGCTGTTTAAAACAATAAGCACCAGGTTTCCCTCCTATATTTCTGATATTTAGTGCTGTTAGCACCGGTTTCCCTCTTGAGTAAATAGGAATTTTTGTCCATCACTCCGGGAGCATGCGAATGCAGTGAAGGGCAAAAATTTCACTCGCGATTGTGAAGACGTAGGAAATCAATTAAAATAGTGAGTGAAGTAGGGAAGCTCCGTGCTGTGTACAAAGTATTTGTTATTTCATAACAATATTTTAGGAACAGTATCACTGTCGACGATTTACTGCATCATGGAGGGTTTAGAAAACTTCCTCTTACACACTAATTTAACATGAAAAACATGTTTTCGATTCACCTCAAACAGTAATGAATCAACTTTTTCTACCACCAATTCTACCGATTTTCAGGTATTTTTTCCCGTAGATATCTGCCCCTGGATCTACCATTCAGACATGGTATTATTAATACCATGCCATTCAAGATGGTATACTAACATTGGTTTGAGTTTTAAATCAGCCGATACATTGCCCTCCAATAACAGCGTAGTAAATAATAAGCGAATATAACAGTTATAAAACAAATAACGCAATAATTATTCACTCAGGTGAAACTTTTACACACACTATGGGGAGTTAACGCCAAACTTTTCCGCCAAATGAAAATTACGCATCAGATGCACCAAAGTCCTATTTGTTATTCATTTTTTTTGGTCGTGCATAATTTGAACAACATTATCGTGAAGCACTGACGACATTGAACGATTAAGGGTTTTTATTGTTGGGCAAAGTTATCACAAAACAACGTTAAATGGGACAACGTTAAACGAGGAGACACACTACCATTTAGGGTACCCTATGCTATTCATTAACCACCCATGGAGAGGATCAGGTGAAAAAAAACTACCACTAAAAATCTCTCTTTAATTCTCGTATTGATCACATAACCAATGTTATAAAGGACTCAGGATTTAGTTCCCATTTAATGCCCATGGTGAGGTTGCCAAGGAAATAATGAAATTTATATTGTCGAAAAAGTGAAAAAAATGGATTATTTTGGAGCCAAAAAAAAATTTCAGGAAAAATGAATTTGCATAAGAAATTGAATGCAAGAATTAAAAACCTCATTCTATTAGCCATTAGACTGTTTAAGTCTCAACCTTATAGGTATTTTTATTGCAAGTCATTTATAAAAACAAAATAAAACCTGCACACAGTTCAATGCTCTTCTTATGCTATAAGCAAACTAATAACGGTGCAAAACAACCAATTTAAATTGTTGTTTTCTTTGTTTCCTAAATTTTCGAATAGTTCCTGTGAGCACTGGGTGCAAAGATAGGTGGATAAAATCGTAAAATTTTGTTGCTTATTGATAACTGCGCAGCACATCCAAGACACTGCATTTTTAAGAAATGTTGAAGTGGTGGTTTTTCCTCCAAATTACACGAGTGTTCTTCAGCCCCTTGATCAAGGCATCATACAAAGTATGAAGCATAAGTACAGGAAACTACTTGTCAACGAGAGGTTGGCCAGCCTTCTCGAGTTAGGAAGAAAAGTAAATATTCTGAAAGCGATGCATTTTGTGAAGCGTGCCTGCGACTCCATCGAAGCCAAAAGCATAAGAAATAGCTTTCGGACCTCTGGATTTCATCGCAGCACAAACGAGGACGATTCCGCATCACTGAGTGACGAGGCATCACATGAGCACACCATTGAGGGCTGGGATCAGCTGTTCGGAGAAGGGGAGGGTATGACCTTCGACTGCTTCATTGAGTGCGTCACCTGTGATGCCGATATCGAAGTCTGCAGGTTGGTTGTTCGAACTTGTGGCTACTAAAAATGAAGCTTTATTTATGGAGATAATTTCGTAACAAACGAATAATAACTATTCCATATATAATCTTTCATCTTCCTAAATGTAATTGAAAAAGTTAGTGAATCTCATCATCGTGTACTTTTATCAGTAGTTTGATGTCAATAGATGACGTCTATGAACAGAAAGGAAGAAGAAGACACCGGGTAAGATGAAGCAGAGCCCAAATATCCTACAACATTCACAAAAAACATTATAAGCGATGATGACAGTTAGTCAGCAGTCATGAAGTCGTTGAAAGTGTGATGAATGCTTAAATAAAAATGGGCTATACTATCAAAGAATTAGGGCTCAAAATGATAAAAATAAAGCACCTTGGACAGATTCTTCCAGCCCCCATAAGTTTATATGCATTCCCATTAAATTATGCATTTTTGTTTGCAATATTTGTGGAGAACACCCCGGAAGTTCCATATTTGTTTCGTTACAAGCAATCAAGTTTACACCATTACGCACGGGAAAGACAATGTTTTTGGGCCGGGAGCTCAATTTGTTCATGTTTTCAAGGAGTTCTGACAGTCCTTATAATGCTATAATATATGTTCACGAAATGAAAATGTTCATCATGGTAAACACAAATACAGCATTTTGGGTGCAAGCATTGTAATTTACCACAAGCAATATAAACATTAAGCGCTATTAAGTGAGAAGTGGGCATTCGTGCGGTGGATTCATCTGTCTTCCGACCTAATTATTTCATTGGAAGTGCGAAGAGAAAAATATCGCTAGGTGGCTTCGCTAACTTTGCCACTGAACTTTGTGAAAGCAGCATCTGTAAACTAAACATGCTGTTTGGTTATTAATGATGATGACAATTGTCGTCATCATTAATAATTGAGTCAGCATTGATGTATTTTGATGAATGTATGTATTTTCTTGGGAGGCGGAATAGGTGGAAAATAAACAATTTTTGCAATGAATGATCATCAGTTATCTAAGGCATGAGCTATAATGAGCTGCAGGATAATATTCACCTGCAAGTTATGCAACCAACCAGTCCGTATTTGACTTTCCATAGAATGCTTACCCTGTTTTGCACGTTTTCCTGGTTACCACATTCAGATTCCTGGATCCCTTCAAGAATGTGCTAACGAGAGTCCGCTGTACATGCAATTATTTTCAATCCTTTCTTTTTTATATTTAAGTTAGGAGTGTTTTATTTTGTATTGTAATAATATTACGTCAATATTCCCCCCAAAACACACGTACACTTTGTAATTTCCTAAATTGGACATAAAAATATAAAATACAGTTTAACATAATAAAGAAAATCTATATTACAATGAAAGAACAAAACGAAAAATCCTGTCCCCTATCCGGTTTCTTCTCCACGCCCCTGGAACTCAGGGACCTTTTCACCTTTTTCAGATCCGCTTCATGGACCTTCACTGGAGGAGTATTCTTCAGAGAGTACATGCCTCGCCCCAATTGTTGATCCACTTCGAACGGTCCAACCCACTTTTGAGCTAAACGTGCTGGGTATCCTTCCACCTTGTTGCTCAGTGTGCCGCAACACTAACTCTCCTGTTTTGAAGAAACTCTCCTTCTGAATGTCCAGATTTTCCGCTTGATTCAGTGTCCGGTTTCTTGTCCTCTCATGTCTCTCGTCAACTTCTTTCTGATGGTCTTCTGGCCATGCTCCTGGATCTGCGTGACCTCCTTCTGGTGCTGAAAATATCTGCCAGTCACCAAGTCTGTATAGATGATGCCCAAGGAACAGTTCAGCTGGTGAATACCCCGTGATGCAATTCACCCTTTGACATAAAGCAAAAAGTAACTTGGAAAGGTGTTGGTGCTAGGTCTTATGGTGCTTGTCTAGCATGTGGACTCTCAGAATCTGCTGTAGTTTTTAAAAGCACAAGCTCTCATGCCCGATGGTCAGTTTTCGATAAGAAATTTTCTATTAATGTCAGTCTTCACTGTCTCTGAATTAAATCTCATCAGGATTTCTTTTTGAAAATTCATCCAATTTAAATTCAATCCTTTGATGTTATGAAAGCAGGTTTCAGCTGAACCCCTTAGCTGGAGCGCACAATTTGTATATAAATATCTTCAGGTAGATTCGTTCTTTTCAGCAAGACTACACAAGTTTCAATGAATATCTTTGGGCATTCTTCTAACCTTCCTGGAATTCCGGTAAGATATCTCAGATTCCTTTCGGATCATTGGGTAAGTCTGCAACTGGCGCTACTTTCATGCTGTTTTTTTTGGTTCAGGCTTTATTTTCTCAATCAGTGTCTGTATCTTATTGTCAAGCCTAGATTCAATCGTATTTACTTTTCTTGAGGTTTCCTCCCCAAGCTTATCCACTTCACTTTTGGTTGATTTTAGTTCTCCTTCGAGCATACTAACTCTTCTATTTACATCCTGGATTTTAGTTAAGCATTTGGCCTGGAGTTTATTTATTTCGGCTTCAATCTTTTCAAACTGTCTTAATTTCGGCTGATTGAACTTTTATTTCCTTGGTTGTTTGTCATCTGCATCATTAATTGAGATAGTGTATCCGGACTCACCGTAGTTGACGAATAGCTCACCTGCTGTTCGCTGTACTCTTTGGTCTCCGCAAAGAAATCTGCTGGGTCTTTTCCTTCCTTCCTTAATTCTTCTTTTAACCTCATTCTCAAATCATATTTTGTCCCAGACATTAGCAGATTCCTATCTGCTAATGCCTTTTTCAGGTTGACCATGTTTTATCTTCTCAATGAATAACTTCAACGCACACTAAAACGCAAATCGAGTCTACTGAATTAAAACAGTCCTGTCACGGTCGCCGAATTGATGTACCAAAGCGATTAAAGTTCTCTTTATATCACTTTGCTTATAAAATTAATTGCAATCTTTCAATTTAACCCTTTAACTGCTCCCATCGTCTATTGGCAATTTGAAGTATGGTTTATGGTTTTAGTTAAAAAAAGTTCAACAATTCGTATTCAACAGTAAAATCAGACGTTAATTACTCATTGTAAATTTTAAAACTAATTTTCCTTTAAATAAAAAGTGACAAATTTTAAAATTACGCAAAAATTTATAAAAAAAAGTTTGCGTTTGGGGAGAGCTATATTTCAGATTATTTGCGCAGTTGAAGGGTAAAAGCAGTCTTCTCTCCTCTCTCTCTCTTTCTCTACACGTAGCAACACGTCAACACTTTTTTAAGAATCACAAACAAAACTATTTACATGCAATTATTTTCAATCCTTTCTTTTTTATGTTTAAGTTACGAGTGTTTTATTTTGTTTCATAATAATATTACCTCAGCATGACAAAATGATTCTATAATATTATTGTTAAAAGTATCTGACTTGAGCTGCATTGGCTATTAGCATCTCTATTCAGTAGTTTTTATGGTACCTGAACAACTGGACGACCTCTTGAAGTGGTATTCTTCTTTGTGGAATTCTTTTCGTGTTTTTCATCCTCATTAGCCTGTAAAGGTCAATTAATGTTATTGACTTTAAAGACAGGTGCTAATTGGAATTAATAATCAATCTACTTCCCTTGAAAGCTAATTATCTATATACATTTATTTTATCAGGCAGTCAGTTGCTGTAAGGAATTTATTATCACTTTGATTTCTTACTTTCATCCATGGATTTCCTTTACTAATTAAACATGAAATTTTTTACATGAAAAATATCTTTTTTCTCAGTGACGTAATAAAATGGGTTAACATTACCATGAATTACTATAAGAATATGTAGTAACTCTGTAAAGGCATCTTTTTTATTGATACAATAGTAATTTTAGCACAATATGTCAGCATTAATAACACCAAGCAATCCAGTTAACAGATAATACTGAACCTAAGTGGATTGGAACTCGGATTGAGACTACTGAATGACTGAAATATGTTCAATTGATTTCTTTACATTAATAAGATCTATTAGACAGGACTAAAGCTTCAAATGAAATGCATGTAAATTTATCATGGAATTTCATATGTTACCTACATGATGAATAAATAAATCCAAAACAATCACAAAAATCGCTGCAATTAAAAATTACAAGATTATTTCAATACATCTCAAACAATTCCGCTTTCTGAGCTAAAATTCTCCTGGATAAGTTGGAGAGAACTGAGTTTTATACCTCTGGGAAAAAGCAATCAAAATGCAATGAAGTGGCTTACCACACATGAAGGTAATTTTCCTTGTGACTCAAAGATTACTCCATCCATCACTGATCCCTGATGATGCTGGTTGCTTCCAGAGGACAACACATTTGAATGGCTCAATGTGTCTTTCCAATGCATCACAGGAGCATTCTGTTGGCTGGTGTTTCTTTGTCCTTTTTCATCATCCAAGAGTCCAAATTCCATTGTAAAATAATGGGCTTTGTCTGTAGAAGCTGAGACGTATTTCTTTTTATCTAAAGAGGATACTTGTGTCTTTGTATCAGGCCTAGCACTCTTCAAGATAGTTGTACCACCAAATCCACCATTTTCTGGAGCCTCCAGGTCTTTATAAAGAAGAGGGAATGTTGGTTTGGTGTTATTTTTTGTATTTTGTAAGTTATTGGTAGTAGAAAACTTGTCTACACTTAATATGCTGCATGGCATACTGTTGGGCCCAGTTAATTTTGGAAGTATATTTTGAGGACCCTTGGTAATACACTGGCCTGTGTTTTTTGCTGGACTTAAAGCACGGCTCTTCAATCTACCTCCATCTATTTTCTGTTTGAAGACTTTAAAGTTCAGAATGTTATCTCGCTTGGTAACTGTATTTTCTTGCCTATTAGTCATGAGATTTTTCTTATTGCTCATGCTCATATTTAGAGTTTCTTTGGAATTGTTCACCATTCTATGAGTGCTATTGTTTGCTGTAATTTGTCCAGGTTGTCCATTTGATAATCTAGCTTTATAATTAATTAGCTTTGTCTTGCTCTTGAACATTGGCACATACCTGAAATTTTAAAAAATTAAGGATATTTTTGCATTTTGAGCTAATAAGAGAGACAAAGGGTAGTACAAGCACTTTGTAAATGTGAATGAGATCTTTCATTTTATGATTAACTAGTAAATGGGTGCTTGCAGTTTGCAAGCGGAAGGCGTAGAGCGTATGAAAGTACATTGTAAGTCATTAAAAACAAAAGCATTTTAGTCTTACTACTCATGGAAATTAAATTATTGAGGTGCATTGATGACCTATGAATATAATTATTAGAATATAGCAGTAAACGTGGAAAAATGGAATATATTAGCAGGTGTTAATCAATTCATGGCCTCCAACTAATAAATTTTCTAAACATCCTTTCAATGAGAGAGCTTGTTACTTTTTCCTTGATTTTAATATAATATCAGAGCATTACTACGGTTTGTAGATGCGAGAGTGTAATACTATGTCATTTATGAATATACTTTTGATTAATAATTCTATTCCTTACGCTCATAGTTCGAAAGAATAGAATGTTAAAAATTACTGTTTATATATGTACATCATAAAACAGTGTGAATCGTGTAGGTCGAAGGCATATTATCGTGAAAATCTATTCAAATAAGCACTGATACATGCTTTATAGCCAGTATAAGGTACTGCAAGCCTCTGGAACAATGATAAAATTGCCTAGCAACGAAAAGGAAAAAAGATCAAGATTTGCAATAATTTTGAGTTTAAACTTGAAACTATTCAGTTTATCGAACAATAGAGAAATATCGGTTGCAAGAATTAAATTCTTGAATCTTTTGGCCTCATTTCAGTCAAAGAATGAAACTTGTATCTCAATTATTTCATATTTTAATGAATGAATGAATGAATATTTACTCGTGTAAGCCGCGCCCTCGTGTATCCCGCGCACCCCCATTTTCGGGAAGGCTCGTGAGGAAAAAAATATTTTTTTCAAAAAATCAATTTTTTCCCTTGAGCCTGCATCATTTTGTCATAACATGATTGCACGTTCTTTAATAGAAATTCTGTGCCAAAGTTAAGTGTTGAAGTACATCTTTCTCATGAATTTAATGCGTTACGTTTTAATATCGTCACGATACACAGCCAGTTTTATGGTGCATATTTTTTTCCTAACATCACACAATAATCACAGTTGTAAACAATCACATCATTCAGCTCTAAAAATGGAATCTGTTCGAAATGAAATCTCAAGCTAAAATAATTGCAGAATTATATACAATTTCAACCCATGATCATTCGATTACGGAAATCCATCGGCGTATCATCAAATAAAAGCAGAATGCCGTCCGTAACTGATAGATGCCTGAAATGTGATACGTTTGGTTCGTCGTCATAGCTGATAAGTGACTCCCAGCGGGCAACCCCCCCCCCCCCTCCCCCTTACTTTTGGAAGCCACTTGCGAAGTTAGAGCGTGGGAAAGCGATGAGTGAAATGTGATACTTTTGATGAAATGTGATGCTGACTCGAGAAAAAATATCGCTTTACTCCGACCCCCTAACTATGAGCGCCGAGGCGAGGGTGGGGGGAGAGTGGTGGAGGGGAGAGGAAGAGGCGGCCAAGGACGCGTAGCCGTTCGCTGGACTGCCGAAAGCACCAGCGCTCGGCGTGAAGGCCTGTGGAAAAAAAGCGCTGGACATCCTCTTTGCTTTACACGACTATAGTAATTGTATTAAACGTACGTACTAACTTGAGGAGTATCCGCATTGAAAGATACACGATGCAGCTAGAACTTATATCAAAGCTCATTTTCGTATCACTTCTCATAGCCGAGTAGCATTTCCGCGAAATTATCGATTTTAGGCAAGTTAACTAATTTTTTCTCCGATGTGGTTGATATCAAGTACGCACAAGTATGTATCAAGCCCTTTGAAATAAGTTCTAGCAACATCCTTCCTGCGCCAAACGGTGAAAACAGAATTTCTTTATCTATTAGCATGGCGATGTAAAAGTCAACGGTCTGAAAATGGATTTCCTGGCGTGGTATCCACTTCCATAAGTAAATGATGCTTCCTATAAAAGGAAGTAAAAACAGATTAGAGTTCCGATTCTCTCTTTGCATGCGCCGATGCACTACGTTATTTATCCCATTGATATGACGATGCGTTTCAAAGCTCTTTCGGGCGCCACGCAACATAATTTCAGGTTGTGGAAAAATCATGGAGTGCGAAGTCAACCTCATAGCTACCACCGGGGTAAGGTTACAATGCGAATCGACCGAAATAACGGCTCCCTCGTTCGAGCATCGGCCGTATCAATCTGGTGTTGGCTGCCGAGGCCCCTGAAAGGAGGTCCAACCCCTCCCCCACTAGTGAAAGCCACCTGGGTAAAAGCGAAACTGGGCGAGGGTAGATAATAACAGATAAGGTGAGGGAGTGATCCTCTCGGGTTACCCCCTTTTCTTTCTCGCTGAATGAGTCCCTCGCAGATGAATGTCGTCGCGCCCAGAAATAAGGAACGAAGAACTTTTTTCTTGAGGGATCTTCTGGGAAAAACCTGTTTGGACACGCCAATTGTTCAGATCTGACTGAGGTATCACCCTAAAATCTGACAGCTTTATTGTTTCCGGCTGAGTGATTGAGAGGGATAGCTGGATGGAAGGACTGCCTGTAAGGCAATTTCCACAAACCCTGGGAAGGATATTTTACCATTCGTCACGATAACCTGAATAGAGCCTCGTATTGCAGGTAATAATTATTATCACAAAACGATTGAATGAATGGAATCATGCCTCTATTTGATGCGAAGGCAGCTTGACACATGGAAGTCGATTTCCATTGAAATGTAAAGAGTAGCAATATCTCCAAATATCAGGGCATCTTTCGGCTTTCGTCATACTTTCGAATCATCCGTAAAAATTTATGACGCAAGTAAACAATTAACATTGCAAATTGATATATCGAGATAATACTGTTAAAATTCGTCGCGGCAAAGAGGGGTAGTACCAATCCGCGAGTTGCTGCACGCCACACCGCCAGCTGCAACGGCAAAATAACTTATCCGGTGGCGTCAAATTTGACATTACTTCACACGTTTGAATTTTTTGATTGGATATGTATGTTCGTAAGTCAGATGATCGTAAGGCGAGGACTTACTGTATTCAAATTGGAGAAACTAACGGCAGGAACTTAAGGTAAAATGGTGCGCGGCTTACATGAAAATCTAGAGGATTCGTGTAAGCCGCGCACCCCCATTTTTTCACTGGCATTTTCGGGAAAAAGGTGCGCGGCTTACACGAGTAAATACGGTACTCTACACGGAAATTATTCGTTTTTCCTATTTAAACCCGTTAAAAAACAAAATCCCATCTGGACTCGAAACCAATGAATAATATTGGGATTTTCGATTTTTTCCTGACTCAATACCAAATTCAAACCCTCCCTAAAAAATTTCAACCTTCTAGCTCGATTAGAAATGCCCAGGAATTCGTGTGAATGAGTGAGTGAGTCAGTCAGTTTTGTAGCTTTATATATTACTAACTAGTAAATGGGTGCTTGCAGTTTGCAAGCAAAAGGGGAAAAGTGTATCATAGTACATTGTAAATAATTAAAAACGAAAGCAGTTTAATCTTACTTCTTATGGAAATGATTTTTGATGGGTTCATTTCTGACCTAAGAATATAATAATGAGAAAATAGCATAAAACGAATGGCTCCATGACATATGTACTTTGTTCTTCTAAGTAATTGCTATATTTTTCCTTTTATTTTCATGCCGTTGAGCAATTTTGAAGTAAAATATTTGTAATTTAACATGGTTACAGTTATTTGGTAGTTTGAAATTCAATCAATATCAGCCTAACTAATGGATTTTCACATTTCATTTTATTTTAGCTGATCTCAATTCTTATGATTTACATGTTAAGGACATGACTTAGTACTTGAGTTCATAATTACAAAATCCAAGAGATAATGCAGCATAGAACATTATCATTTTCAATGGTTTTGACTTGTAGAATGGCGTTTCGAGGTACATTTCAGAAAGGAGGTGCAAGGATTAATGTTTCCTGGAAAAACAGAGAGAGGGAAACCCGGAATAAGGCGTAAAGAATGTGTCAGAAGTAAAATGGAGGAATCTGGTGCGATCCCAATGGATTCCGTAGGCATGAGCAAATGGAGGAGTGTCAAAGCTACGAAACTGTTTATGTATATCATCATAAAACATTGTAAATCATGTAGTTTGAAGGCATGAGATCATTAAAAGCAATTGAAATACGCACGGAGAATGTTAAAATTCCTTTAAATGCATCCTTTATACCCAGTTTATAAGGTACTGCAAGTCTCGGGAACAATGGAAAAATTGCTTAGCAACGAAAATGAAAAAAGATCAAAATTTGCATTAATTTTGCATTTAAACTTCATATAATTCAATTTATCGATCAATAGAGAAAAATCGGTTGCAAGAATTAAATTCTTTGATCTTTTGGCCTCGTTTCAGTGAAATAATAAAACTTGTATCTCAATTATTTCATATTTTAATGAATGAAAGAAAATTACTCTACACGTAAATTATTCGTTTTTCCCATTTAAACCCATTAAAAAACAAAATCCTATCTGGACTCGAAACCAATGAAAAATATTGGGATTTTCGATTTTTTCCTGACTCGACACCAAATCCAGACCCTTCCCTTAAAAATCTCAACCTTTTAGCTCGATTAGAAATGACCAGGAATTCGTATCAATGAGTGAGTGAGTCAGTTTTGTAGCTTTATCTATTACTAATGTCAATATGTATAAGAAATATTATTTTCAGTTTTTTTTTTTTCATATTCCATAACTTTATCAAGAAAAATGAAACCACCAAGTATTTTGCTCTATACCCATGAAAAAATATCTGTTCTGTATCTGAGGTGGAACTGGGGTTAATCTCATCTGTCAGGGCAAAATCTAGTGTGTATCTGTTCTGTAACTGGGCTGCAAAGGGGTGGACTCATAAAAATGGAGGTATAGAAGGGTAGAACTGGGGTGCATTAGGGTTGTAACTCTTCTGTGTGGCTAATTGCATTCCTCCACCCCTGTCCACCCCAGTTCCACCACTTCACCCCAGTGGCGGATACATATGGGGGGCGCGCGCCCCCCCCTTCCCTTGCGGGGCCGCCCGCGCCGCCCCCACCAGTCAGCCCGCACGCTATTCGTTCGTGTCTTTCGTCAGTCTACTCTGAGTCGAGTTATCGAGTAGTTGTACTTTCTTATGTAGCACGCGCGCGCGTCCGCGACATCGTATTTTATACGTTTCTGTCTGGCACAGAGATAGCTAACCTGTGCGAGAAAAGTCACGGCCATTCTAGTGATCTCGATATGTTATTCTGTCTGGCATTTGTTCGAGAAAAGTCGCGAATATTCTACTGTTTGTATTTGTTCACACTCCTTAAAAGTCTGGAAGCGAACGTTCTGGCAGCAAATGTTCTCAAAACAATCGAGCTACATATATAGGGGAAGCAGAGTCGCTGCCAGGCAGTCAGTTTGAAAGCTACAATCGTCGCGATAACTTGCCCTTGCCCCCCTTGAGTTTTTTCTGTATCCGCCACTGGTTCACCCCAGTTCCACCTGTGATGAGATGACCCTCTCATCTGTAACTGGAGTGAATGTCTGGACTTCACCTTAGATCATCTTGGATGCCCCTATGGTGGATACCAATAATAATCATATCTTTATCCATTGAATCAGTGAGATGTTAATTACTTGGCCTCAGACTGCTACACAAATGCTGGTTTTAACAGTGTTTACTGCTAGACCATTGTTGAAAAACCAACTTAGAGCTTGTGAGAAATATTTTTTGATATATCATTATATCCATGGATGCTTATTAACGTGGTATCATCATGAAATTGCATAAAATTCGATTCCTTCCGCTTCTTCCTTACCCTCTGGATAAACTCATGAGTTAGTGCGCAATCCCTTTAACCCTTAAGCTGCGGCAGCTAGAGCGCATTTCGTACCCTGTGCGGCAAATATCTATTCGGACGGAGCCTGTCCCTCCTTCCCACGGGCCGAGGCCGGGCAGTTATATGAACCATGTTGAACCGGAACTTGTTGAGGCACCGGAACTTGTTGAGGGATTAGTGGGACTTGGAACTAATTTTTTAAATTTGTTTATAGGCGTATTTGTTGAAAACAAATATGACAATATTTTTTCTAGCAATTTTCTGTTTAGTTTGATACCAAACACCAAAAAAATCCGTTGATAATTGAGCCGGGCGCGAGCATAAGACAACTAACTTTTGAGACAACCGTAGCCTCTTGAGCAAACAATCGGAAGAAAGGGTCGTACTTCATTGTGGTAGTATGCCATCCCTAAAGAGCGTGAGAAGGGAGTGGTTTGGGTAAAAAGGGTGGATTTCCAGTTGTCCACCGCTGGAAAGAAAGAGTTTGGGTCATAAAAATGTGAAAGGACTGAGGGAGCAGGTAGACAGAAAGGGTCAAACATACAAGAACGTTCTCTCCGCAGTTCCCGGTACACACGTACATGTACGTTTCCCGCAGCCTAAGGGTTAAGGCAGAATTTATGAAACTGAAAAAGGATTTGACCCTTGTACACTGCATTTTTCTCCACGGGAGTGGTAGCCCTGTGGTAAGGTGGTGGATTGAGGAGCAGAAGGTACGGTGTTTGATACTCTGGTGGGGAAAATATTGAATTTAGTTTTTTACATTCATATCTTTAGAAGTTGTGTTTTCATCACCATAACTCCCGTTACAAATATTTTCTTTTTCAGTAAAATATTTTTTTTCAATAAAGGAGAGAACTCCAGTTCCATCCCAGCTGCTCTGTAACTAGGGTGTAACTCTGGTGGGGCTTGTTTCAATTCATTCCCAGTTCCATCCCAGTTACAGAGGTCTTAATACAGACCAGTTACACCCCAGTTCCATCCCAGTTACAGAGCAGAAAATTTCTACCTGGGTGCCTACTAGTAATGACTCACATTGCTCTTAGGGGATGAATCTAAAACTTCACTACAGCCATAGGTCCTTATAAATAATTATAAATTAATATCAGCCTTCAAAACTCCATGATTTACTCCCACTACAATGGGCAATGCATGAACTCCATAAACCAATCTAGTGTGAGGACATTACCACAAGCCTTTAGATTAATGTGTAAGTGGTAAATGGGAGGAAAATGCCACACTATGAATCTATTTCAACAAAATCATTTCTCAGGTTCACTACCCTACTTTGATCCTTTCATTTTGCTCAGGATTTTTTATTCATTCATTAACCACCTGCTATGCATTGCTACTCTGAAACAAGGGCCTATTAAAGCAAGATCTCTGACACATACATTCTACTTTATTCTCAATTTATCAACTCTTTAGTGAAGTGTATTTTGTAGTATTTGTACCCATACAAGGTTATGCTTATTCAAATTATTCTCTTATTAGTTTTCAATCATAAAAAATACCTTGTATTCTCTTTGACATCTGATTTTCCACTATTTGCTATGGCTGCTATTTTGTCATTTCTCTGAGTATTTGATGAGCCATCCTCTTTGGATTTGTTTTGGGTTGAAGAAACATGCTTCTGATTCCCTCCAAAAATAGATACTGCCTATAAATAAAAATGTGATTATTCTGTAGTCTGGATTTATCATTCATCTTCAATTAAGTACATATACATACGTACATAAGTACAACCAAACAGTCCATTCAGGATTTAATCTTGAGCAAAGGCAGCAATTTAAGTATCTGGATTGGAATTCACTCACTCTCACAAGCTGAATAATTTGAGTTGAGTTCAGTCAAGGACACTTATCCTACTTATAATAATATTTAATATATTTCAGTTTAGTCTATTCATAGTGACTTTATGGGACCCAAACTTTTTCAATTTCACTGTATGGAGTGTCACTATAGAGGACTACTATTAAGACTACTAACCATTCATTGAACAAAGGATTAGCAAACTCCACCATTTTGTAAACCAAGAAAAGTTCGAAGCTCGTATTTCATACTCTCGTGTACAATCTGAAGTTTGGGACTGTAATGCGATTTCACGATATCAAGTCGTTCACAAATTCATTATATCAAATTTTGTAAGCGTAAAAACCTACATGTTGGGTGGGACTGTCTTGCTCATTCCATCACATTGAAATTTCACAAAATATATCATGTTTCATTATAAAGGTACTTAACTGTATTTTCACTTGTTTCATTTTGGGATTCAAATTTTGCAGGGTTTTAGAAATTTTGTTCTGGCCGGGGGCATTACATTAGTTTTAGACCTAAGTATCATTTGATCTTTAGAAAATCTGATGATGAAAGATAGATAAATATACCAGTAAAATGAAATCAAGGGGTCCTTCAATGGGGTCAACGTTTGTCCTCCTGACAAAAACAACGTTTGTCCTTCTCTTGATTCACTTACAAACTTGTGTTGCAAGTACTTGTTTACTTTCAGTTCACTGAAGAGGGCTACCTTGTGGCCAAAATATGTACATATATGCATCACGCACCCTCGTCTTTTGCTTATTCTTTGTGTCATCCCTCTTTTAACTTTAGTTTTGTCTATTTTGTTGACTTTGGTCTTTTTTGAGCGAGTTTCCAACCAAAATTTGTGCCTGATTCTGTATGTGAGTGTTTTACTGAGTGTTTTCAAGTGTGATTGTCCCTGGTGCAGAATCCCATTTCCATAAACAATCACAGAAAGATTAATTGGTGATCATATCTCCGGCGTCCTAAATGGGGTCCCACTTTCAATCCTAGTGAAGGATCCCACTGTGGAGTTAAGTGCGTGCATGTGTCCTGTGGTTGGTCACTGGTGAGGAATTAGTCTTCCCATAAACCACCACAGATCGGCTAATCGGGTATAATTTTAGTTTCGGGTATGTAACTAGGTATTCTGACATGTGGTGCAAAAACTATTATGGCTACTGTAGTTTTTTATCTTTGCTTTCCTACATTAGAGGTGGTAGTGCTCAACCTCCCATATGTAGCACTTTTTCATGCAAAACACACTTAAGATCAAATATAGAAAACACTAATTCACTATAACTTTTTAGCAGAATGACTGGCGGGGCCGTCCCAAGGGATTAAGGGGCCCTGTGCAAACGAAAGTTGGGGCCCCCCTAACTTTGCATTCCCTTTTTGATATTGTGGCATCTTTTAAGCATATTTCATGGAAAGAAGGAAATTTACTTACAAAATGGCTAATGATTTCAAGAAAATTACATATGTACGAAGTAGTAGGCAATTTTGGGAAATGGGTGGGTTTCACTGCACCGTCTGAAAAAGGCAAGCCCGTGCGGGTAGGGCTGGGCAAAATTTCAATATATTTCAAAAAATTTCAAAAATTTCAAAAAAAAATATCGAGAAAACTCAATATTTTTTTTATATTGAGTCTCAATAAATATGATATTAATGTGGGTCAATATTCTATCCTCAATATCTCAATATTAAATATTGAGGTTGTGTAACTCAATATTCTTTGTTGAGGTTTGAGCTCAATATTCTTTATTGGGGTTTCATTATATTATATTGAATTTTGAGTTCGTTTTTATATTGACGTTTTCCATCTTTCCGTGGGTGCCAATCGAGCAGTTAACGAGCGCGGCATTCCCTCCCTTCTCTCGTCCAAGCCAAGCCTCGGCCACCACCGAAACAGTTCATAAGTTCCTAACTATACGCTACTCCACGCCCCCGCAGAGGACAACAATGGCAGTCACATTGGGTGTTGGAGTGGTAGGGGGCGTTCAGCAGTGTTCGGGAGTTGGCTCATGAAACGGCTGGAGACCTGAACACTGCCGAGCGTAAAGATAGGAACTGTCGCGGCGGTGGTGCAGGGCTCAGCTTTGGCTTCATCCCACAACACCGCTTGCTGGTGGAGCACGTTGTTCGTTCATTCCAGGTGTTCAAGTTAGTTTTAAAGGGTGTCATCATGTTCGTCGCTAAGCGTACAGCAGTAATATGGCGATATTTTAAAGATACTGACCCACCTGATCGCGAAAAGGCGAAATGCACTTTGTGCCAGAAGATACTGCCATGCAACAACGGTGGCACATCAAATGCTGTGAGTCACTTAAAGTCGAGGCACCCACTGACCCATTCCGCATGGCTACAAGCTAAGTTACAACAACAGAGGAGAGTAAATCAGGAATCTCAAAACGAAGACGATCCTGATCATGGAAGTCCAGATGGCATCTGCACAGTGGATCGCTTCCGAAGCTGTCACGGTTCGCTCGAAAGTACCTAGTGATTTCTGCATCTAGTGTTCCCTCAGAAAGATTGTTCAGCACCGGGGGAAACATTATTACAGATACAAGAACTTCATTAACTGGACACAATGCCGAAATGCTAATTTTTATCTCCAAAAACATTGAGCACTGCCCTATCCCAATGTAAATACAGCTCAGATATTGTGCTATATCGGCACAACTATTTTTGTTATTGAATTCACCCTATTTTTCATTTGTATTATATATATATATCGGTTTACGACATTCTACGTCTTCAGATTCCCAATTTCCATGCCTCACGATCATTCCAGAGTTCTTCATCTAATCCTCTTTCTCTCATTTCTTTCTCTATCCCTTGTATCCAACTTTTCCTCGGTCTGCCTCTTCTCGGCCCTTCTGCGTCTCAGAGCTGCTTCCTCGGTCTCCTGCATCTTCCTTCCGGGTTCCACAGCAGCATTTGTTTCACATTCATTTGTATTTTAGTATTCACAGTAGCATTCATTTGTATTTTAGTGATACATTTAAATCGCGACATCACGACATGCACAAATGCTGTGTTTTTTTCGCTTTTTCAATGTCAATATTCAAATTATTGGCCTCAATTACTCAATATTGATATTGCGATATTGACCTCAATATCTCAATATTGATATTGAGATACCGACCTCAATATTTATATTGAGATATTGAAGTATTGATTGCTCAATATATCAACATCAAATTCAATAATTGATGACTCAATTACCAATATTGACATTGAGGTCAATCTCAATACTTTTGAGTATTGATATTGAGTTTGGTTTAACCGCCCAGACCTAGCTTAAGATACTCCCTCATCTTAAGAAATATTTCAAGGAAAATAAAGCGGTGTTGCCAGACACTTACACTGTTAAGAAATCAGTTGAGATCCTTGAAGATCCCCTCCTTCCTAAATTACATTTTTTTTATGACTATTGCAGTCTCATTTAAGCCATTCCTGAGAGAATTTCAGACCTCAAAGCCAATGTTCCCTTTTCTGCATGTTTCTGTAGAAGACCTCACCTGGGAACTGATGGGGAGGTTCATCAAACCATCTGTACTTGATGGTGCGAAGTCTACATACAAGCTCACCTGCATTAATGTAGATACTGCCGATAATTGTGTGAAACTGCAACATGTCAACATTGGAGTCGCAGCACAACATGTGCTAAGTGAAGCTCGCGTCAAAGACATTGATGCAGAGAAATACCTTTCAGAGGCCAAGAACTGCTTGGCGAAGATTGTTCAAAAAATCATTGAGAGAAGCCCATTGAAGTATAAAATCTTCAAAGCAACTACATCCCAGGACCCCAGCAAAATTACCACAAGACCAGAGCAGTGTAAGACTGATTTCGACACTTGCATGGGGATACTTATGGAGAAATGCCATCCATCCCCCCTTACAATCAGATCGCACCAGTGTCCAATACAAGTCGTTTGTCCTTCAGGCTAGTAAAACTCAGCTCGCTAAGTTCAGTCATAGCAAATCAAGGCTTGACCACTTCTTTGCTGGACATCTTAAGGGCAATGAAGAATTCAAAGATTTGTGGGAAGCTGTGAAAATCCTTCTTTTCTTTTCCCACGGAAATGCCTTTGTTGAAGATAGCTTTTCCATTAATAAGGAAATGCTTGAAGAGAACTTGCATAAAGAGACCCTGATAGCCCTCAGAAGAGCATGGGATGGCATACAAGATGCAGGGGGTGAGCATGCTATTGTTGTTGACCAAGAAATGGTCCGCTACGCTCGCGGCGCTAGCTCAAAATATAAGGAAGCACTGGAAATGAGGAGAAAAAAGAGAGTGAATTAGAAAAGCTAAGCAGGTATGAGCGAGAGGAGAATAAAAGGAAGAAGGAAAAATTGGAAGAATTTGAGAAGTAAAAGAAAGAGCTCGAAGTGAAACAGTGTGAGTTAGAATCAAAGATTAAGAAACTTAGAAAGAAGTGAGATTCTTAAAATGGTTACCTACCTACCTCGTGCGAGTAGGAAATCAGAGGGCTAATGTCAAACAGCTTTGATTTGATAGATTTAGAAACCAAAGATGGTAATTACGAGTTTCCTAATGGTTAGCAGCACTTGTTCAGTTTGTAATTATAAGATGTTTTAACCATGATTACAATTTTTTAAATTTCTGTTTTGCTTTTATTATTCTTCCAAAAATGCCTTACCTTCCTAAAATGATAACCCAAATGTTGCTTTCATACCTTAAAATATCCCAATTTACTATTAACATTGTGAAAAATGGGCTTTAAAAAAGATGGAAAGTCAGTCGAAGACAGGGAAAAGAGGAAAAGAGAACTGGTGGGCACCCTGGGTACCAACTGTTCTCTTTGCATCATGATTTATTTCCAAGGAGTCACGCCTGAACTCACCGATTTGGTTATCCATATTGATTTTATTTCAGGTGAAGTGTTGGGACAACTTGAGATAATTCCACAAAGTTATGCCTCAAAACGTTAAGCTTATTTTATTTTCGTGTTACATACTTCATCGTGTTGACAGTTATACAAGACCACTTTGAGATAGAGATAGAAGATTTTCATAGTTTTACCACGAAGTGGTGCCATCATCGGAAACTTAGTAGCAAGTCGGAGCAGGGTAAGAACTATTTAATGAAATGTAAAATATTAGATCTGGAACATCTCGGCGATGTCCAAGTTTCTCTTTCACACTTCTTCGTGTGGATAAAAAGTTCCCGAAATCATAGAGTGATTTGATTATCACATTTCAACTATGAAGTCATTACATGAGACTCTGTGTGTTAGCCATTTAGTCAATATTATAGATTCCATGGTTTAAGCTTATTGAAGTCTGTAAATAAGGATGTCATTAGATGAAATGGTGTTCAAATTATTTCACAACTCCCACGACGCAAAATGACTGCGAAAAGATTATGCATTGAAATATAAAAAATAAAACATTTATTCCGTACTCAAGTAATTTTTGGCAGAACAGAACTCTAAGCACAAATCATCAAAGTGAAAAGAAACTTGTGAATGAATTAATGATTCATTCTCGTACTTCAATGCACGATGAATCATTGCTAAGAACTGGATAGGCGAATTGCCATAATTTAAAGCAAAGGCTTTTTCTGGTGGGAGGTAAATTGTCGTCCTCGTAAACTAAAGGATTGATATAGATATCTGCTAACGGGGGTACTATTTTCTTCGGTATCATTCTCCATGGCCTCAGCATTATTACTCCACCTGACAAAAAAATCTTGCTCTTTACAACTGAAAGCTTAGTATATCACGAACTGAGGGCGATATGGAAAATATGCCGAATCACGCCCCATTCGTCGTCAAGCAATTACCCTGAGCCCCCTGAATCACTGCTCTGTGTTCGCGTGACTTGGGCTTCCGTGGGTGTTTTATATTTGCCAAATTTTCTTTAGCAATACAAATGGTTGAAAATGTCAAATTATTCAAAAAAATAGAAAGCACATCGTGTTAGACATTTCGGAGAAGCTGAAGATTATTGAACGGGCATCCAAGGAAGACCCAGTGGCTAATATAGTGGTGGGCTCTGGCGTTGGCGTCTCCACAGTGCGCGATATAATGAAAAACCCAGCCAAGTTATTGGACTATGCTTCAAAATCGGAAGAATTCATCGGTAAGCACGCCACTGTAAGCGTAGAGGAGGTAAGCATAATCTATTCAAGCAATAGGGTGGTCGGTGACCTTGCCTCGTTTTCTTTGAGAGACGGCTGAGTAGGCTGGGAGATAGGGGAGTCGGGAACTCCCTAGGGGCAACCATAAATTGCTGCAGACCAGACATATGAAAAGTTGGCCATTGCTTGGGTTAGAGGGATCAGAAATGCAGGTGGTCGGAAAACCTGGGCGACTTCAGCCCGTGTGTTTATTGCCCGTGCGTGCCTGTTGGCATGGTCACCCATCCTCCTGCCAGGCGTCTGCCTCGCACGCTGAACTTGTGAGAGAAGGGAAGGGGTATCCTTCGGAAAAAGGTCTGTGTAGTTGGCCTCAGGAAAACAGTGGTTTCTGTAATATAGAAGACCGTCACTCGTCCACCCGCTGAAGGATCGGCTCAAGGGCAGTGTGTGCCCCTTCCCCTTTTGCCATTCCCACCGCTTGGAAGGGGAAGAGGGAAGAGAGTGTCTCTCTATCTCTCGCACACAGGCGGGCGAGGGTAGTTCGGATTTGCCAACCGCCTGCAGGTCTTTATGGACTCCCAGGAGCTGTCGTCGTACAAGAGCGCATCAGGTACCTTGACGTGAGTCTCAGAAGTGAAAATACGTGATTTGGCCGATCTTAGATTCTTTGAAATGAGTGTAACACGTAGCGATCTTGAATTTAAAAATTCTAACTCGCCGACTTAAAATATTTGCATAGAGAAACTACGAGGTATAGTTATTTTATGATCCTATATGAGTTAAAGTTTATGATATAAAGGCATTGTTTTCGAATGCTTTGACTAATAAGTACCAAATATGGTTTTAAAAAGTTGTCAAGGACCACAAAAGTTAGGGGGGGGGAATAACTTTTTTCGCGATTTCTTCAAAAGGTTCGAGGTTACGAAACTCGATTATACGAAGTGCCGATTTTTCGGTCCCACTGACTTCGTATTATCGAGTTTCTACTGTAACTAGGAAAGTGTTGTTTGTGTGTCATATCTGAAGATATAAATTCATATGTTTAAATACTTAATCTCTTCAAATTATATGGCTTACAGAAGTTTTTGTGGAGAATAGTTCAGCAGAAGGATACGTAGAATGAACTAAAAATGTTGGATTTTCTACTGGAACATGGCAGATGCCTTCAAGAGTTTTAAAAGATGCCATAAAGTCCTCCAAGTTGAATTTTTGCTCAGATGGCATAGTCTGCTGAAATATGTGGAAAAAATATTGATTAAGCATTAATAACAAGGAGGTAGTTGCAATCACATGCTGAATTCAGCTTTCATTTCAAATCAATGATTACTAATCTTACAAAATAAATAACTCTTAACAACCAGGACTGACTAAAATCAATTGCATTACAGTGAGAAGGAATGTGGCCTTGCAATCGACAATACAGAATTCAGTAAGCAATGGATTCATCATGTGAATTTGATGATAAGTCTGTGGGCATTATAAAATTAGCCTTAATTAATTATTTCTGCTCTATAAACAAATGGTAGGTACGTACATCATCACTGCTGCAGCTGTAAAGTTTAGGTATTGCATACCCTAACTCCACTTGATCACCTGCAAATAGATGACCACAGATCTGAGGAACACGAGCAGAAAGTTCAGTCAGGAAACTCTGAAGGGGAACTGTTTGGTCTCTGCATCTCAGAATAACAGGTGAACACTGGCAAACACACATTCCAGGATATACAAATACAGAACCCAACCATCCATCTGGTCCCATCTTTGGCCTCACTTGACCAAAGGTCACAGTCACATAAAAAGGACAATCTTCTTCTTCAGGTATGCGATAGCCATACTTCATGCAAAAAAAATTTCTGGTTCACATTGAAAATGAAGTATCAAACAGTATTTTTTATCTATTTTCACGCAACAATGAAATCTTTTGGATTGAATACGCACACTATTTTTCCAATGCCTCTTCAGCTGCTTATATGAGGAAAAAATGCTTGATTTGGGGAATTTCTTGGAAACGCTCACTACTTGGGCCTTGTTCAAACTAAATAAAAGAAAATTGCATGTACATATGGTGCAAGTACGGGCAACTACCTAAAAGAATGAAACACATAGATGGCAAAGTAGAATACATAGATAATATACTAGAGTCAAGTTTTACAGTAATCATGTAACAACGAGAAATTACCATTTCACAGCAATGAAATTAATTTCTCATGAATAGTTTGAATTGTGTAACAAATCTACACTAAAGTTATTTCCTACGGTGAACTTCAATAGAAACATTTGTATGGAAGCAATATGCAACTCAGGCAATTGGCTAAATTTAGAAGTCACGCAGTTAATACTTAAAGATAAAGTGTGAGGTGGAGCAACCCATTCTTAGAAACACATTTTTTCATTTTTCATGCTCACAAAATTTATTAACCATTCAAGAATATGAAAAAAATTAAGCTAGTTATTTCCTATTTGGCAATAGAATAAGATAAGAAGTGCATGTGAATGTTATCCAAAATTTTACATACAACAATCTAACTCTAGTGGAGGGAGACTCTTAAGTAGCAGTATCATGTAAAAATTGAGGGAGGCGATGGGAAATCACCTCAATTGTCATTTTCAGAACTTCAATGATGAATTATAGTCTGTTGACACATACTTAAGGAATCAGGATAAATCATAAGAAGACAAAAGAAAGGAAATTTTCCACGAAAAAAAAATAAAATTTAACATAAAAGTGGGTGGGTACAAGTTAAGATAGGTGCAACGATTCTGTTAGCTTGGGAGCATTCTGTAAAAAATGGACATAGGAAAAAGAGTATTAAAGGGAAAAATGCACTAGTAAAGGAAGGAAACAAACAGGACTACATAAGATAAATTTGAATAATTTACCTTGGTAGCACATAAACCCATTTCCCCACATCAATCTCAACTTCAGATTGTAGTTCAATATTTTCTTTATTTCCTTCCATCAGTTCCTCCAATGAAACATGATACATCATCAAGCGGTATGGCCAAATGATCATGCCTAGCTCCTTTCCTAAACAAATTAAATATCCGTTAGATGCTTAGGCACAAATCAATGAAATTTCTCTTCATAAAATTTTAATAAAACATGTTTCTTAATATGTAAATATGTTAGGAAAGTAATGAGAAAATGTAACACCTTTCCATGTAACACATCTGCAGTAATTTTAAATGCACACACATGTTCAATTAAAAAAATTCTTTTCCTCCTAATTTACCTTCCCATTTTCTGTTCCTCCTCCTTCATTTTCCCTTCTCCTGCACTAATGGTTGGTTATGAGGGGAGACGACTGATAAATTAGGTCATTTATGTCATCAAGTATAGGAGGGTAGGATACAGTAAGAGAAGGAGTACTAGGGGAATGGAGGAAGGGTAGAGAGAAACCTGGTATAGGCGTACCAGGTTTATGAACAGTTAATGAAGGAGTCCACACTTAAACGTTCCATCCCAGATGGCATGTAAGCTGACAGCAAGCTACAGAATCACTTGATTTTGACTTGTCATGACAAAGTTAACATGGCAAGTTTGATTCAAGCTTGAGTCATGCTTTACACTAAAAGCTTGCAGGACGAAACCTTGATTGAATCAAGGTTAAACCCTGCTTCAACCAGACAAAAAACAAGTTTGAATCAATCTTGCAAAGTCAAGCTTGTTAGGTGGAGACATAGTTAGCATGAATTTAATTTGGATGCATCAGGCCTGATTCAAGTTTTTTGACTTGGTGCAACAAGCTTGATTCCAGCTTACTTTGCTATCTGGGATACAAAAAATGGAGTGCTACACTTGAAGTGCTCTTCTCATGGCACCCAACTTGGGATCAGAATTCCACTAAAAAAATGTCCACTACTTCTGGGATTTAAACTTGAGTCTTAGGAATGGGAATCCACCTCACCAGCTTAATATCCCGACACCACACTCACTCCACAATGTGCCTAAAATTGTCACCCAGCTTTTTTGCCATACTTTCTCACTTGCCTAACTTGGTTGATGTTCATGTGTGATAGAATTGCTTTAGTATTAATGGGACACTCATGCTGAGGGTTTTAATGTGGACAGGACCCCTTGGATAATAAATATGGCTTTAATTTTAACATTGTGGCGTCAGAACTATGTATGTAGTTTCATTTTTTCCTTACGGCAGAAAATGTTTTAAGGGTACACATAAATTTTGAAGGGTGCAGGTCTGTAGATGTGCTCTGCCTCCATGGTATTAGTAATACCATGCTCTGCCTCTAGCTAGGGTAGTAGGCCATGTCGATGTATGTGGTCCACAGTAGAAGTTTTAAAACTCATCAACTCATTTGTTGCTGTAATATGTTAATGAAAATCAAGGCCACTTATAAAAATAACAAATTTAGTGGGCATCTAGACTGTAAATTAAGTTATTAATTGGGGGTGTAAATGTGCTAATTTGAATGGCAAATACTATCACAGTTTTTTTTCCTGCTTCCTTCATCAATGCCTTCCGTGAAAAAATAGGTATGCAATAAGGTATTAAAAAATATTTTACTACACACTTTTCAAATTTCCATCGTCATTGAACTTTCAATTCACACTTTAGTCCATCTATCAGCAGTCATGAAACCAAAGATTGATTTGTAGCTGCTCTCTATATCCTCTTCTTGTCAAATAACTGATAAATTTTAGTCTAAATATCCTTTTCCCAACCCAATACCTACCTACCAAAAGGGAGATAGGAACAAAATGAAATTGCATTGCATTTAACAATTAAACTAATCTGATAGATAAATCATTCAAACCAACTACCACATTTTTTGCTGCATACATTAATACAAAGCTAGATATTCTTTGGTTCCTATGTGTCATGGAGTGGAATTATTTTATATTGCTGTATTTCCAATGAATAAAGATTTGTCAAAGAACCTTAATTGTGTATGCATGACTCGTGCATAGTAGAAATAGAATTGGGCAAGTTTTGCAATAAAAGGTGTATCTTCAACCCCTGACTATTCTCTCAGCACTGTAATCAGAATGGATGTAGGAGCACCTCATACGAAAACTAACAGTTTCACCCTTTCCATTAGAAGATTAAGTAGAGAAAGTAACAGCTAAGAAAAGAAAGCACAATTCGAGTCTGAACCTTTAAGGATAAAAATCAGAATGATGCCTTAGGTCTAAATAATGAGGAGGCTGCAGTGGAAAACAGTTCCCAGCATCTGGCTTCACTATCTAAAAGAAATTATGTGAACAATCAGCTAGAAGACAAAACCAACAATGTGGCCATCAGATGAAGAGTATCAGATCTAACAAAAATATACATTATCTCCCTCTATACCCCTCTCATTCTTATTATAATCTCAACATTAATTAATGACCCCATAAGAGTTCCCAAAAGATGCCATAATTTCAAACCTTTATATACAAGGTGATCAAAATCACTGGTTTGCCCAGGATAGTATGTACCGGTTCTGAGATGTTTGTCCCTGTGTTCCAAAACAATAAACAAAAATATGTACTAATGTGTACCAGTCTTCAAATTTTCCATGTACTTCCATTTTAAAAACTCTTTTAAAAGTGGAACTAAAAATATTTATAATTCAAATTCAAGTGAAATAATCTTTTCCCTGAATATAATTAGTACCTGTTATTCTTCTATTGACTTAACAAGTGATTGATACCATATATATATAGGGTTTGTCCGTAAAGTAATGAGACTGGTTGCCGTGCGGTTCTCCAGTTGCCAGCATTGCGCTCCACGGTGGCAGGATTTGTGGTGGGGATCTATGCTAAGCAACGCACTGAGAGGCAGTCCCATCCGAGCTCTGATGCAGTGAGGATCACAAGTGGTGGAAAAGCTATTTTTGACATGGCAGAAAACGTAAAAAATGAAGCGTTCGCTGTAGCAGCACTACGCGATTAAATTTTACTTTCACCTGTGCAAAACCTCTTTCGAGACACCTGCCTTGGTTAAGGAGACTTTAAAGATGACTCCCTGTCAAGTGCTCAGGTCTTTCGGTGGTTCAGTGAGTTCAAGAACGGACGAGAGACCATTGAAGACATGGAGCGATCTGGATGACCTTCTACGAGTGGTTTGGGCAAAAATGTGGCCAAAGTAAAAATCTCCTCGACTGCGACCATTGTCTGAGTGTAACATTAATTGCCGAAGACCTCGACATGTGCAAAACAATGGTTCACAAAATTATTTCATCAAACGGAGCTGTCAAACAGAAACGACCGGAGATTACAGATCGCTGGAAGCTCCACCCCCTTCGTTATAACCGCCTACCTGGCCCAGATAGGGGTTGTAACCTTGTTACAGCCCCGCCCCGGCCCCGTACAGCCCTGATGTGAACCCGGCAGACTTTTTCCTGTTCCCAAAGCTCAAGAGAAGCCTGAAAGGTCACTGTTTCAAAGATGTTCCCGCCATCCAAGAGTCACAGAGTCTCTGAAAAAGGTTACGACAGCTGACTTCCAGGGAGCCTTTACAGCGTGGGAATCGCATTGGCAGTGGTGTATCGATGCCCAAGGAGACAATTTTGAAGAATTTTAACATTATGTACCGATTGGATGAATAAATTATTTTTACCAGCAGCCAGTCTCATTACTTTACAGACAAACCCTGTATTACCTTCCTAAATTTATAACCTAGCTTATTTAAGTTCTTGAGGAAGGACCAACAATTGAGGTTAAGAAAAAGTTGGTCGTGTAGGACTCGAAAGTGACAGTAGGTTTTCCAACACTTTACTTGATTAGATAAACATGCATGGAAAATTGCATATACTCCAGGATAAATTAAAGTTTGTCCCCATGCTTATAGCAGATCAGAAATTTGGTACCATAATTTTAGTTATGACTGTTTCTTTGATTCTATCATAGTTTTTGCTGCTGATTATCCTTAGTAAGTACACGAGTACTACATATAATAAGTGCAAGTTTTGAAAACATTTTTCCTAAATAATTTAATTGATGACCAAAAAACAGATCTCATGCATACTATGTTACTTTAGACCTTAAATGCTTTTCTTCATAATTGTCCTGTCCATTTGCACCACTACAACATGCGCTTAATATAAACTCTTAGCACTATTACAGTTTAAATCCATGGCAAAAACATTAGATACCTGTCATTATAACATCAAAAGTAATTGCATGAAGTGGTTCCTTTAGCAATAAAAAATCTCTCCCTTTCACAAGGTAGGATCCAACCTGATTCCACAGTGGGGCAATGCGTGCAAGAATGGTATAACGTAGACATGCTTCATAAATGGAATTGGTAACCCGAGCATTTCTTCCAGCCTAAAATTATCCAAAGAAAATTATTTTTGGTGTATCTATTCACTCTCATTCTTAAAATCTCTTTTTTTTAAAGCACGCCACAGTGAAAGGAAAATTTCATTTTCAACTCAAGTTCTCAATTTATATGTATACAAACACGAATCCCAATTTTTTCCAAATAGTGTAGCAATTGTCCACTTTTGTAATAATCTTTCGACATAATTATATACACTTGGCTGTCCATTCCAGGAACTGGCGATGCAATAACTCGAGGTTCAGAAAATATTAGCATCCTACGGTTAAAAAATAAACAGTTTACAATTTTTCAGAACAACAAAACGATCAAATTTGGCATTAAAATATTAGAACAACACTTTTAGCCACCTGCATTTCAATATTTTTGCTCTATATGAGTTTATAGTATTGTGTTGGGGGAGATTAGGTTGGATTATGTTTCCTACTGTACACTGTAAGTCCTCTTGAATAGGCACAGGAGCGAACAACAGAATGCGACGGATATCTTCTTTCATTCCTTGCATGGTTGTCTGTAAATATAAAAAAATATATTAAGCTACAAAACGTGGAGGAAGATATCGGTATATAGTTTTTTAATACTGATTTTCACCTTTGACTCGAATTTTTTCGCACTCAGCCACTGTTAAGTTTAATGGCAAAGACCGAAGTGTTGAAAGTGCTAAAATGCGCATTAAAATATTTCTTTGTTTATGCAATACACACCCGTGATACACACCACTCAACCACTACGCCATGAATATATACATGAATCGTAGCCTAACAAATGCCGTCGCACAATATTCCATTTTAAAATTATGAACAGTTAAAAGCCACTAGTCAGGGTTCTAATGGTCAGTTAGTTTTATCTCGAATACATTTTCATCTTGATGCCTTCGGTTGTATTCGGATTAATATATATTTATCCATGTTCGCATTAGTTTACGTCCTAATTTATCTTCGAAAGTGGGAATCGTCTCATTTACAGCGTGTAATTGAAAATATTTACCGATTCCCCAAATCGTATTAATAAAATGAGCTTCTTCTTCCGCATTTAAATGCCTTGAGCTGCCACATCGAAGTCGAAGGGGAAACTCCGAAGTTAATGGACTTAAAATAAGTCAGCAGGCTATATGGATGAACTAATCATTTTAATTTTAGCCCCAATTAACTTAAACACTAATAATACAAGAGAAATAAACAAGGCTGACGTGAAAAATCTTCTAATGAGAATTTTTTCGCCCACAATTTCCATGTCTCAAAACTCGTCACAATTAAACTTGGCACGCCGAAATCGAAAGGCGCCAAATGACGATCGCTGTCCGCCAGAGAATTCACGTAGCACAACAGTAATGTACAACGGGGTTTGTTATTTTTAATTGTCAAACGTCTTAATCATGGAAGACGACAGTGATTTATTGGACGAAATTGATTGTCAACTTCAGCAGAATTTAGAGGATGAAGTTGTTCAAGAAATTGTGAAAACTGGAACTGATTTAAGACAGTATTCGAAGCAAATAGAGAAGGAGCTGAAAGAGGTAAATAGTTGAAGGGCTCTTATTCTAAAGAAGATATTTAGAAATACTTTTGATCAGTAATAAATGATTAAACTTGGCAGGTGGAAAATAAATCTATTAAAGATTATGTTAAGGAAAGCCAAAATATTGCAAGTCTTCACAATCAAATCGCAGCCTGTGACAACATTTTGGAGGTTAGTGATTTCACTGAATTGTATTAAATGACGGTAATACTTTCGAAGAGCACAGTCTGCGGATTCCTCGATTTCACCTGCTTTCCCCAGCACAATTTACACCTATTTCACGTATTTTCCTACTACATACTTATTTTACGGTTATATTAATTGTTTATGTTAGCACAAAGATGTATGCTGATGGGTAGGAAGTGATGTAGTATAGGGGGTTTTCAACCTGGAGATTTCAACTCAAATCTACGTGATTTTTCTGTAATCTCTAGTTAAATCTAGAATCTTATTCACCCGGAGGAAGTGGAATTGTTATGCTCTCGTTGAATGAAAGTTTATTATTTGTCTTTTATTATAAAATTGAGGGAGGAAGACAAGTGTGTCAGCATCTCTTTTCTTAACTGCAGAGAATGGAGTCGATGTTGCTAAATTTTCAGTCGGATCTGGGAAGTATCAGCTGTGAAATAATGTCTCTGCAACAGAAGTCCGTGGCCATGAGTCAACGTCTTCATAATCGCCAAGGAATAAGAGGACAGCTGTCTCAATTCATAGATGAAATGGCTGTGTCAGAATCTTTGATGTCGTAAGTAACTTTTTATATTTTACTCGTATGTGCGTAGCAAACTCATAATTCAATGCTACTTATCAATTAATGGTGCGCGGATGATTTGTTAGCTCATTAAGTACACTTGGGTAATTTTACCATAATAATGCTAATACATATATGTATTCAATGATGGAATGTCAAAACAGGTAAGACCAGAGAAGTAGAAATGAGAACCACTTTTCACTTCTGTCTCCTCTAAGTGCAAGTTTATCTATTCAAATACCCACTTTGGTGTGATGCCATATTAGTTTCTAAGTTCCAAAGGTCAACAGAGCTTCAATCATCCACCTCTCTACTCTCACTCTGTAAGGTATCTTATAGACAATGAACAAGAGCCTAAAAAAGAAGGAAACATTCCACACTCATCATTACTCTGAGTTTTTCCTGCCATTAGATGCCCTTTAAAATAATCCAGTGAAATAAATATATGTCATATCTAAAAGCTATCAATGCCATCCTTGATACTAACCCCCAGACTATTTTCTAAACACATCGTGAGGCAAAAGGCATATACCATTGTTGGTAACTTACAGCTACCACACTGCTTGCATTCCAAAAGATGTGTGAACTGCTTAGTGCTTAACTGCGACTGGGACAGACATCAAAGTCGGCAGTGGTAGAACATGCAGCCCTGGGACATGAGATCGACTTCAGAAAAACAAAAGTAATCGCCAAGGTCAACAGGTTCAAACCCATGCTGTATCGTGAGGCCATTGAGATAAAGAAGAACAAGGAAAATTTCAATAGAGATGGTGGCCTCCATATAAGCCACACTTGGATACCCATACTTAATAAATATTTTTCACGTACCTCTCCCTCCACCCCTCATCCCTCTTCCCACTCATCCCTCTTCCCCCTCCAACTCACCCTTCTGAGATATATATATCCCTCACTGGCTACGGGGACATCAATTCCCTCTTGAAGAAGTGACCAGTAGAGGTCACAAAACGTCAGGCTAAACCTAATAATCACGCAGCATACCCAAAAAAACTTATGATCGACATGAGTTTATACTATATTTTGTAATTGAGCAATCAGGGTCTCTCTAGCTACAGAAATAAAAGGTATAAACAGTGCTTGAAGGTGAATAATACAGATTACTGATTTGAATTGAATGTGCAAAAAAGCATCTTTCCATGGATCCTCTTGTGTTTTCATTCCTCACAACAATTACAAAAATGTAATGGTGACCTCAAGAAATACTCGTACATGTGCTGTCCTGTTTTGTAATTGTGTCACTTAAAAATCAGAATAGATGTACGTCATAAGCCATCAGTGCTAGACCAGGGTAACAAACTACTCCGTACATATTTCAAAAATTTAAGAAAGTTTTGCCCCTTCTTTGAAATGTCTAACCATTGAACGGATCGTTTATTCCGTGAACATCGGTGTGTGATATCGGAGCTCAGAACGAGATTATGATAATTTTAAGTGGATGAAAAAGCTGTCACTACAAAGCATTACCTGTGAAAATCAAATTTTTGTAAGGCAATGCAAATGTTGGCGAGAGTGAACAAAAGTTAGCCTAATATACACCATATTGTAAGTAGTTATACACGTTCACTACTAGAGGCGCTTGCTTTGGCGTGCTGCAAGTCTGTATAGGGAAATTTACATTGCTTGACACGTCTGTAAAGACTGTGGTATTAATCTGTATGTACTATGGGGGAAAAAAGTTTCCCAACAAACGGAGCGTCGCCACTAACGCTCTCGGGGGAAAATCACTTTCCTTTCTGATGGCATATCTTCTTAGGTCTCGGCGACGAGGAGGGAAATTCAAACACAGTAAGGTGATGGACTAATCGTCCGAATCGGCAATGGATTCCCGGCTGCTCGCATGACCCGAGTGGGTTTCGCGCTGGCCCCAAGAACGGAGGTTCATTAGATAACCATGAATGCATTTGAAACGTTCCTTTGAATTCTCTCGTACGGCTCAACTAAAACCAGGTAGTGATAAAGGCAAGACCACAGGAAGCTTATCGCTAAAAGACGAATGGCAGTTGATCGGTAGGTTATGTGGAATGTGGATTTGAAAGCATTTGCTTTTGAAGACACTATTTCTCTGTGATAACTTCCAGGGATATTCAAAACATTCCATTAAGTTCAGGAGAGAGGGGATAAATCGATGAGACAGTTGAGGTAGTCTCAACTTCGCTCAAATATCGAGGGCAATGGATTGGAATAGAAAGACAGTATATTGCTGGCTAAAATGCTAGAGGGAGGGGATGAGAGTATGACAATACGACAAAGAAGCGAAGACCAAGATGCACGTCTCTAGATGATGATGGCAGCATTCGTTAGCATCCTGCTGACAACTCTCTTACTATTGGCGGGGTGGCCGTGATAAAGAGGACATTAAACTTAAAAGCACCTGTATGATTAGAAGCCGCCTCCATGAAGCCGGTATGAGATGTTCCAGTCCAGCAAGAAAGCCAGAAATTAGCTAAACTAATTAAACGGCGAGGTTAGAATTCGGTCTTTCGTAACGGGATCATATTAGAATATCGTAAATTTCATCAATTATTAAACATTAGAAGTGTTGACTATGGACATATTTAGCAATTGAGAACATGCAATTGTTGGTAAATATAACTTTATTAATTGATAGTACTTTTTAGAACATCTACTAATTTAGAAAAAAGTTATATTCCTCCTGTTTGTCACGTATCACCCAAAAAACAACTAGGAAAATAGATCTGGGCATAAATGTCTGCGTTTTTGGAGAGCTATTTCTGCAGTCGGGCCGGGATTGCTGTTGAGAACACCACCTAGAGTGACGTCTAAGGATTAACTACGCCCGAATCTTTCGTATTTTCATCACTTCCTTACATAAACGACGTAGTACCATAATGCGAAGAAATAATATATGTTCATGATACCTGTCCCATCCACAGTGCGCGAAACTCAGGAGATTTTTCGAGGAGCATTCGTACAGTACAGCGTAACCCTTCCCTCCAAACTCACAGTACCTGAATCCAATACAAAATATTTGCGACTTAATGGTCAAGGAATGGCAGAATGCCAAAGGAAAGAACCAAGAGACACTGAAAAGTCACGCCTGGGAGGTATGGGCATCTTTGGGTTGGCGCCCTACATTTCAATATTAAATAGGGTCAATGAGATAAAGACTTCAAGGAGTCATAGATTGTGATGGGGGTGAAATTAAAAACTGTTTAATAGTAAAGTAAGAGTCAAACCGTTCGTCAGGACTTCTGCTATGTATCTCCATTTTGAGTTGCCGGAAAATTTGTTTCCTTTGCATTTCTTTATGAAGTTGACAGATAATTTGACCAACAGTGCATCTACCAAGAATTTATTTATTCTCTTTGCGTTTATTTAAAATGATTTACTTTAAAATACTGTAAAAATATTAATTTACGAATACTTCGGTATAAAAAAGTAACTTCCATCTTGAATAATTGCCTTCAATATTTTTTTTGATATGCTGGAATATAATATGATAACTCCAGTTACATAATCTAAAGTGGTTTCGTACTCCATCTAGAAGCTTAAATAGCTCAATATTTCAAAAAGGCAATCAATCATAAGCAAAATGTAATATCTATCTTACTTACTGTTTTTTGTCTTTTTATTTGCGTATTTATTAATTCATTAATACATATTTGCGTATAAAAAGCTAATTTATTAGCCTATTCATTGAAAATATACCGCCATGCTTGAAATGTGCATTGAACAAACGTTTGTATTCACGATTAAAAGAAGAAACTCTTATTCAGTGCGGTGTTCTTTAAATATCGCAGGTTGTAAGGATAGTAGACAGCGGGTGAATCCCAGGACCTTGCTATAGTGCGAGAATTGGAGCGAAGCCAAGAAGAAAAGGAGAGGAAAGAGGAAGAATGCAGAGGAAGCTATGGCGATAACGAGAGCGTTCAATGGGTTCAATGATACGTTTGAAATGCATACGTGGCTGTCTAATGCGCAATTTGGAAGTCAGCGTGAATAACACTCGGGGAAGGCAAGCGGCCAGTAATCCGTCACTGGCTTCAACGATGAGTCCATCACATTACTGTGTTCGAATTTCCCTCGTCGTTGCCTTGGAATAGTATGCCATTATAGAGAAGGCCGATTTTTCTCCAGAGCGCTAGTGGCGACGCTCCGTTTGTCGGGAAACATTTTTCCCCCATAGTACATATAGATGTATTTTAAAATTAGCATTTCCATATCTTGGTAATCACCGAGTTCTTTATATTTTTATGTGACATTTTTAATTGTGATCATACAGTGAATTCCATATGTTTCAATCGTACATATTTTCTTGTGCTTTATACTCCTCTATTGAACAATGCTATCTATTTTACCTTTCGGTCACGCACAATTTATTGTCACTTTTCATCACCTTTTTGATGAAAATGTCACTATTAAATCACTTTTTTTTTTTTAAGTTTCACTTGGTCACTTTTTTGGCCGTAAAATGTTTCGAGCACTGAACCTCTCAAAACTTGTCCTCTTGAAAAGTTTTCAAATTATTATCATGCATAAATGAATATTGTGTAATTGAGGTGTTTTATGAACCTGTTTTCTTGCCTTATTTTATTTTCTTATTTTAGTGTCTCCATTATTTTTGCATACTTTTCATATTGTAGCATGTGTGATTGGAGTTATCTTTTAATGCTAAATAAAATATTATCATTTTATTAACCACTCTTTTGAATTTACTGCTCTCTATGTAACATAATTGTAATTTTGGCTAAATTTATATCCTGTTTGCTATTTTCATATGAATTTTCTCAAATAATGTAAATATCTCTCCATTTATAATTACCTCCAAGTATAAAACATGCCTCTGGGAAGAAAATTTGGGAAAGAATATTTCTTTGGTGTACTAATCATTTTGCTCTGAGATTTCTGCTTTCTGAAGTGTACAACTTAATGTTTTTGTCTCGTAGGCACATTCTTGATACTCCTGTGACTGAGAAAGACTTCATGGTCCAACTTCAGCTTCTAAGTGAAAAAATTAACTTTGTGAAAACACAAAGTTTTCGAGGTAATAATATTATGATATTAGCTTTGTCTCCTAAGCTTTTTAAGGGATTTTTAAAAATGTTGCTCAGACTTTCACTGATGAGAAATCTTTTTAAAAGGGTATCATTTGGAAATCAAGGATTCGATATTATCTTTTGAAGTGGATTCCATGTTTTGCTTGCTTAGTGTACGGATCATTTCATGAGAAATCACGAAGGAGTTGCTCTTACTATCTCAGATTTGCACAAAATTTTTTGTGTGCTTCCCTTATAAGACCCTTAGTTTGTATTTACAATTTTGATGAAAAATGTTGAGTTTTTGCGGAGATACAGGGGTATGAAAAATTCGGCATTTGTAAAAACAAGTCCCAGAATTTTCCAATTTTTTTCAGATCTAAGAGAGCTAGAATCCTCCGGTAAGAATAATTTTGTGCATAAGATATTAGTGCATCTTATTCAATAGTCAAACTTTAAAATTTTAAATTTTTTGAAATTTAAAAAAACATTTGAATCTCACCTTCTCCTTTATAATGTGCATAGGGATTTTTGTTGCCAGATAATATCCTTCAAAACGAGCGGCTGATATATCGGCCACTTGGGAGTTTTGGCTACTAAGGCTGTGGCCGATATATCGGCCACTTGGGAGTATAAGTGTTAACGTCATGTATGTCATCATCAGTATATATTGCTCTAGGTTAATTAGTTATTAAACTCATTTATTTAGTCTTGTATATTATAATATTTTCAATTAATACTTTGTATGCCTATCATAAGTTTCCCCCTATATATATGGGCCTATCACTGAATTCTCTCATTTATAGATGCTCGTTCCTGCCAGGATGTGAGAGGTGTTCTGGAAAATCTTCAGTTAAAAGCTATTTCCAAAGTGAGAGTTTATTTACTTGAGCAAATATATAAATTTCGAAAACCAATGGCAAATTACCAGGTCACCCAAAATACTCTGTTGAAGTACAAGTAAGTTCTTTATTGTTTCATTTGTTTGGTTTAATTCTGTCAAGTTTGCTGTAGCAATCTCAAGATGTATTATACCTAGGGACTGGAAAAAATTGCATGTTGCGGTAAATGCGAATTTTCAGCGAAAAATAGCGATAAAAGCAAAATATCTGCGAAACTAGTAAATATGCAAAATGAGGTTATGAATACAAAAAACTAGTACGAAATGGCAATAAAAATATCTTTTCATGTTTTTATTTGTGAAATATCCCATTTTTATCCATTAAAATTATGATTATTATTACATCAACGCAACAAATTGGCCTATTTTCAACTTAAACATACTAATATACGCCATTTTTACCATATCTAAATGGATTATGGAAAAATCCTTAAAGCAGATTGCCTAACGCCCAGGGGCGGAAACATACGTAAAAATTGAAATATAAAGAGTGAAATGTGCTATAAATAATAAAATTATAACTAGCACTTGAGTTCTAAGCATTGACATTGAACAAAAGTGCATTACACATGTTTTTTTTAAATCGTTTTTGAACAAAACTTAAAATCATACTTGCATTTATAAGGACACATTACTATGAAAACATATCAAAAGTCGCACTGCATATACCTAATACTCATAAATGAGAAAAAGAAATTAAAAAAGACAGATAGCAAGAAATTCAATGCTACGTAGCATATAAAAATAATGTGTTAAATTCTTAACACCAGCAATTCATAGAAATTTGAAACTGTGGGATTTTCTATATTGTGCTGAGGCACTCTTGACAGCATTTTCAATTATAAGCAAGATTGTAACCCTATACATTCAATTACAAAACAAGCAGTGAAAATCCAATTGATTCGATTCCAAGCCCACAGAAACTAAATAAACAGGCATTAAAAAGTCTCCCTTCATTTTACTTGCACTAGTTCCACTTTCTTAAGACTGGCTTGCTTTCTATGTACTTGAACATGGAAACAATATTTGACATGATCGGTGAGTATTAGCATGAAGTCTTATTCAATTCTAAAATAAATCAGCCGTAAACTAGGTGACAATTTTTTGAAATAATAATTTTTTTTAATACAAATTAGCTAAAAACTTTGTGGCAAATTTTTGAACTCTTCATTTCTTTTATGTTAGAAAAAAAGTGTTCAAGTGTCAGATTAATGTGTCATAAAAGGGGTTGCATGAGTTTTAATGAACTTATTGATTGAAATAATGATATATTCAGCAAACAATTGCATAAGAATTGATAGCTAAATTCTAGGTTATTCGATGATAAAAAATAGATGCTAATTTCATAAAAAATATATGCTAATTTTGAAAAAAATAAATGTTATTTTTTCCGGTCCCAGTATAATCTTAATTTCCACTAAGGTCATAATCCGTAGTTGAAGCTGGTTTCATATGATACTTGATCCTGTGCAAGTTTGAGGATTCTCACTAGTATGATAGCTTTCTAGTATCAGGTGATATAGAACCAGCATGCTGGCTAACAAGCATACTCACTATCATACTGGCTTAGCAACTCAATCTCATAATTGATGCAATACTAGTTTGCTACTAGCTCCCAATAGGAGCTAGTAGCCTTCAGCCAATCATGTTAGCAATTACAGGTGCTGTGTAATCTTCACTTTCTGAAATTAGCACCATCTCTACCTCCTTTTGGCTATCGGTGATTTTCAGGCTACGAAATCAGCATAAAATAAAAATGTCCCGACTGCTGTTTTGGTTGCCTGATATCATTGATTGGTAGCAGTAGTAGTATTTTTGTTTAACGTGCTTTGATGGCTAATGTCATTTCGCACTTACTGTCTGCCATGTGCAGACAGGGGCAACAGCACTCGAACAAATCGGAGGATCACCCCTCCAAACTCGAGCCGAGCCCAACGATGCTTAACTTCAATAACTGGTCGGGAACTGTTGTTTCCCTTGTGGTAAGCCGTTGCCATCATTGATTGGTTAATTTAATATTAGTAGACAAGTTCATTGATTGTGGGGATACTTGGTGGAAATTGAAGATATAATTCATTATGACTATTTGTCTTGTAAATGACACTTCAGACGTTGAAACCGGTCAACAGCATTAAAATAAATAGTGGAATTTGTACTGTTTTTTTGTCATAATGAATTAGTAGACAAGCATTAAGATATGAATTTAAATACACCTTCCTCGACAGTACAAGTTCAATGACTGTGTGAAACCTAGAATGGCACCAATCATACTGGATTCCGTCCTCGATTTCTGGTAGCACCTTGTATGCTAGGTCTTGTGCTGAATCATGTATCATGTGAAACAGGCTTAATTGCCAGCATAATTATGCCATTCTTCCATTTTAATTGTTATTAATTATCGGTTTCATTATCTTTATTTTCAGGTTTTTCTACCAGTTCCTAATGTCAAATGAGCGCCATGCAGCGGAGGAAGTTTTGTGTGAATATGTAGATACAATGAGTAAGATTTACTATTCTTACTTCAAATCTTATTCATCTCGCTTAATGAAACTTCAAGTGAGTAGTAGTTACTGATGGGCTTTATTTTATGAATGCCTCATTATTATCTTTTCCCAAAAAAAAAATTACCCAAGATCATTATTCTACCACTTGTATGTCATCACGAAGGAGTTAGCAGTTTCTTTCATTGTATTCCCTTGGCATTAATTCCATGTTGAAAATAGTGATTTTTACAAATGGAATTCCAAAGTAGAGATAAATTTACTACATGTTTCAATAAGTTTACAACAGCTCTAGAATGGGTATTTTACTAACAGAATCTTTAAGGGAAATAGTAACTGAAATATAACTCAGCAGCTCTGTTCAGAGTACCTACTGTTTAGGATACACGTAAAGGAAAAAACAATCATTGATGCATAGAGACAATTAAGATGCTAAGTAATAAGTCAAGAGCTGTGTATGGGATTTTAAGGAAGTTATTAGGTACTCATTTTTTGTTGTCATTGCTTATATACTTCATTTAGTATGAAGAAGTTGCTACCAAAGAAGACTTAATGGGTGTTGAGGAAGGAAGTAGCCGTGGAGCGGTCAGTCTGTTTGGCCACAGGGCTCCCCTGCGCACTCAAGGCACTCTGTTCTCCATGGGGAAGCGGGGAGATGTTTTAACCTCCCAGCTGGAAGATCCTGCCATTGTACCCCATGCTGTGGCTTCTCAAAAGGTAATGGAGGGTGTCTAACGGTTCTGGAAAACCTTAAAAACCTTGAATTATCCTTGATTTTTTTTGTATCCTTTAACTCCTTGAAAAAAGGCCATTTTCTGAATTTCCCTTGAAAATTTCTAAGCATCCTTGAAATGATATCTTTCCGATCTCCGAAATATGAAAAATAAATTTTAAATTATTTAGGCACACAATCTAGAGAGTGGCATACAATTATACGAGATGAAAATCTCAAAATTATTAGCTTAAGACTGTAGATTGCAGTACCTCTCACAGAAACCTATACGGGCGCTGAGCCCACGAAATGAATGTATAATGTCTAAATAGTATATAGTGAGTATTATACATATGTGTCATTGGTCATTATTGCTGATTAGGTATAGACTCCGCGCAGCTATATTTCACCCGTGTAATTGTATAGCCATACTGTGGTCCTGCAGTTGAATTTGGCCTTTCGTCCACAATTAGACCTCCATAAGCATATGCATGTGTTAAGTCGATGGGCGCTGAGATCGAACGGTGAATCCCCACGAAACATTTGTAAGGTTTGCTGGGTAACTCCCCACACATCCGCGCATAACGGAGCATTAGGTATTGAACATCATTTATACATCAAGTATACCATAATGAGCTTAGAGTAAAATATAAGCATCAGCAGAAGATATGATATATAAGCCATTACATGAATCACCATTTTAATAATTGCCGCTGTTCCATAATAATTCCGGCTGGCAATAGTTATCATCAAAAGAATCTGGTTTAATTTACCATCCTCATTTGAGCGTTTTGATATAGTCATCGAGCAAGGCTCTTCCCATATTCTTTTTCCACCACCCTGCAATCCCCACCAGGAAAATTCACCCAGCTTTCCATCTCTGTTGCTGCAAAACCTCAGCTTACTCTCCCCCATCACTTTTCTTTCTCATTTGCAGCAAACCTGTGAAACACTTCTCTTCCCTCCCACACTGGTCATATTTCCCCCTCAAGTGACACTCCATGTCCCCCTTCCCCACTCCGAGGGTTGGCACGAGCATCCCGCTCACACCGAAGCCCCCATGCCAACTCTTGGGCCCTTTAAAAAGTCCCCACCCTCCCCCATCTCAAGGAATCTGTGCACGCCAATGGGTCTAACACAGCCAAAATATTGTTTTGTGTGCATAACTTGATTCATTGTAAAAGTCCCCACTCTTCAAAGGCATGCCCTTCCTCTCTGCTGATGCAGCAGGTTGAGGTAAGGGAGGAGGAAGATAAGAAGTGACAGGATGATGAGATGTGATGATTCGGCCTAAAGCCGATGATTCATTCGATGTTTATTCCTCCCGTGCATCCCTTGGCCTTGACTCCCAGATATATCAACCTCCCAAGTGACGTATGATACTCCAAGACCATGTGTTTCGTAGCTGTTTTTGTCAGAGGGTCAATTGTGTAACCCCTGCAATGACAGGGAAAGACACCAGATTAAGGCCTGATGCGTGGCCTGACCTGGAGCTGCAATCCTCGGACAAAAATTTCCTTGCTTGATCGTTAGCAGGGGAAAAGGATAAGCAAAAATGTCCCAAATTTTTGATTCAATGTCGAATCTTTAAATTAAGCCTGAGATTTAATTAATGAAGAGTAGACAACCTAATCTTAATAGAGCCACAAATAAAGCTTTCGCATAGTACAGTGAAAAATGAAAATTATTGATTTGTAGTGCATCATTAGTAGGCAATGAAGCGTAAAAGGAATTTTATCCCCTTCACCGTAGAAGTGTGTGGCTTGTACAATCTACTTGTGAAAGGAGGTACACATTTAGCTGGACTCTTCTTAAGCTTTTCTATCAGGTTCATCATCTCAGAAATAACCACGTACAAATAAGCAGAATCCAAGGGAGAATAACGATTGTTATTTCACGAAATTAAAGGGCATATCATTCATTATTTGTACAAAATACATAACATGCATCCATGGCATAGCATCCACGAGAGAATCTTCTTATCATTGTCTTAGCTTAATATAGGTATGTGCATATATTATGCCTGACGTGGAGCATATGATCTTCTTCTAACGAACTTGTATTCCTCTAATTTTTATATCCGGTGCAAACTATCGTCCAAGTCGCACACTTCCTTAGTGTATGCATCAATCTATATTACTTACGACTATACATTGCTCACGCTAAAGTGACGAGTTCTCCAGTTAGGAAATAACACAGAAAAATGCACTATGAAGCTTAATAGGCTTAGTCCAAACCGAACAATAATTTCACAAAGACACTTCATAGCCCAATCCCTAGGGACCCTGAAATTTTGCGAATGGGTTTTTTCGCAAATTTTTTTTAAAGATCATAAAAGTTGTTATTTTGATGTAAAAAGCCCTGATAAGTTAAAATTTGCCATTTTAACGTTTATGAAATTCACCGAAATTTCGCTTATAAATTTTTATTACTTATTTAATAACTTATTCGCCAAATTTAACGGTATTTGGCTGTTAGTGCGATATTTTGCACGAAATTTCACATTTTTTTAAACCTATCGTACGATATTTTGCGAAAAAAAACATTAAACTCTAAAAGTTTTATTTTTATGTGTATGTAAAACACTTAATGAAAGTCGTCGTCCCATTTGGTGAAAAAATGTTTGCAAACTCATGGTGTGAAATATATACATAATTATTAACGTCACCACGCCACTATCATCAGTCTGATGATAGGCGTGACCGGGGATACTATAAATTAAATTTAAAATATTGACACACTCCCTGCGGGTGACCATGATATCTGCATATGTCTCCCTAGATCGTATTTATGGTAGCGGGGTCGGGGCACATCGTTTTCTTCGGACCGCCAAAATATGACTTGCGTAGTATTTATCCCGAAAGATTCTTAAGAAAAGTTGCCATTCAAGCAATTGCTCTTGTGAAAGATGATTTCAGTAAGCCTGCACATAGCATTAATTGGACCAATAACTACGTTAGACAAGAGTATCTTAAATGTCTTAGAGGTTGGGCGAAGAGACAAATAAAGCAGTCAATTGGACGTATAAATCTTATTCAAAGAGTGCTCCACCTAAGCTGTGACTGATGGGTCGTATAATTACTCCTCGGGAAGACAAAAAGAGTTATTTAAGGATAAACTATCGAATTCACTGACTAATGTTGAGTGTATTATGTTGCCGACTTTATGATATGACTCCGGCGCGACAGCAATCACGCCGCAGCGAACTGATTCAGCGCCCGTGGTGGAGGGTCGGCGGCTGGTGAGTCGCCGGCATAGCATGGCGGTAAAAAGTACGGGATAGGGACACACTAATATTTCCATATGATGCAACGCATTATTTGTCTCGAAAGAAATTTTAGAACAATTAAGTCAGGTAAGCCGGCATTGTCATGTTGAATAAGTAGCGGCGTCGCCGGCGTGGCGGGGTGGTACCTACAAAAGACAAGTCTGGGCAGGCAGATATTTCCGATTCTCAGTATCTCTGGATGAACTAGTATCACCACACGTTTATAGTTCGATCGGAGCTACTGTTTATCAGAAAATGTATCTCTGTAGACCATAATACCGAAAACTGTCAGCATATTTGATCACCAAAAGGAGTTTGAAAGCAATGGTTTATATATATTTGACGCAAGAAACAAAATCATGATGTGCGAATTTTGCTCCTTACATTGCTGAGAATCTAGAGAGACAACATTTACTTTGTTTACCAATCGATCTCAGATCGGTCTGAGTTCAGGCCGATCTGAAAGTTCAGCAGGGAGCTGACTCAGATCGCCTGGTTTACCAACACGGTCTGAAAATATCGATATTGAACTATCGATTTCAGTAGTTTGAATTATTTTGAGATTTCTTGCATATTTCAGTCGCACACTTCTCTCCTTTCCATTCTTGCAACAAGTCACGCCATAAATGATATCGATTATATTTTGTTTACCATCGGCAACCAAAAGAAGAATGATGAGCGCCACGCTCCGGCCTCTTCGGATGGATCTGAGATCTCAGACCGGTTAGGGAAAGCGGGCTGACTCGGCTCGCTTCTCAGATCGATCTGGCCAGCGTGCTCCGTTTACCATACCGAGCTGAGCCAATCAGATCGATCTGAAATCGATTGGTAAACGTAGTGATGAGTTTGTGGAACCTTGTGTAAAAGTGTTGTGGGTTCCATGTTAAATTGTGAACTGTGAGCGACCTATTTCTTCATATGGAAATATACTAAGTGATTTGAGAACCAATGCTTCCCCAGAAACTTTGGAAATACAACTTAACATAATCTTTCGCTCTTCATGGGACTGAGTTATGTCACGATATGCTATTCCTGTATATGTTTATTTCTCATGTAATTTCTTAATATATTTACTTCTTATTCTATACATGTATAAATGGTTATATCTTTCAACATGAGTCAACAATGAAGTCCATTGTATGTTTCAGTTGATAAAAAAACAACTTTATTTTTACCTGTTTCATGAAATTCAAGATTTTTAACCTACTGCCACTATGATTTGTTACAGCTTTCCCTTGACATTTTTTACCACTTTTCAGGGTCCCTACACATTACGCTTTGAATACGCAAAGAAGCAGTAGCAAAGAAATTAGCGATAGGCAACCCACACAGCACAGTCCTCACAGGCTGGGTGGCCATTGAGTCACCTTTGTAATGACCTGTATTTTGCGTATATCTGTGTATTTTGTTTACTGTCAATGAAGATTAGATAGAATAAGTTAGATGTATCAATTTATGTCTCTAATACAATTCTTTGTTTGTTTAAATTGAGAAATACGTAAATATTTTTGTCACCGCCGAAGTATGAAATTTGTGATTTTTGCACCGCTGGGGATATGATTTTTACACCGCTTTCCCTCGAGTTTATTTACCACTTTTCAGGGTCCCTACTAATCCCTCATTGGAAAAAAGACCGACAAGTTAGTTGTTATGATGTAAATTTCCATGGTGCTTAGATGGAGGTTGATTCTTCCGATTTTTGGGATTACGGCTGCAAAAAATGGAACAACGCAGTTGAAATCCCGAAAATCAGAAGATTCAAACTCCCACACATTAATTGTGTTCAACTGTGTGCATTCTGTTGGCATGAATACCTACACATTAAAATATACTTTCATGAATTATAACTTTGTAAATCATGCAAGTACGTCACAGGAGTACATCTTAATTTAAGGAAACAAAGAAATAGCCTCATCGCGATGTTGTTGAAAGATACTCGTTCATACGAAATTCGATAATATGAAGTGCTGATTTTTCTGGTCCCATCGACTTCATAATTTCGAGTTTCTACTGTATAAGAGAAATATAGCTAGAGCAGTCATGTAAATACATACTTAAATAACAACTGGCAGACCTGCTGCCTGCTTAGCAGGCAGTCTCTGTCTGGTGTGCTTTTGAGGTGAACTTGGTGATTTTCCTTTTTTTTGCACTACTCTAGTGGAAGCAGTGGGAAATGTGGCTAAATGAGTGTGTGTATATGGTTCCCAAAAATGAAAAAACATTGAGAATAGTTTTTGAAACATAAGTAAACATTTTTGAGTAAAAAAATTCATAATATTCATTTTTATGTGCAATGCTCACATGATCAGCAAACAGAGTCCAGAGATGAACTGGATAATAAGTTATTAGGCCCTCTTACTTCAATTGCCAGTGTAGCACAATCATGACCCTTGAAAAAGTACTTATAAATGTACTTGATAACCCGGATGTTGGCACAGATATCAACATTGATGTGAGCAGAGTACCGCTGCAGCAGATATGGGTTGTAGGGAACAACCCACTAGTTGCTGACATGCATTTCATATGCTAACCTATTTAAGTGAACCCGGGAGTTCCGAGAAAGATACTCACTCTGAAAAAGTGAACCCAGGAGTCCTGAAAAACTTTAAGTCCCCAGAATCTTAACTAAATTTTAACTCTCAAAAACCACAGTTTTTTGCATTTTTCTTTGCACCACCCACTGCCAAAAATTTCAAAACTACTACCAAATCATACAGACAGAGAATCCACATTTCATGCACTAAACCTCATTTCTCGAGCTCAAAACTTGAGAGAGAAATAAACAAAATGGATACAGAATGACTGACTGACTGACATGCTACAAAATTAATGTATATAGGTAATACCTGGACAAACACTCAAATTACTGGGTAATTTTTAATACGAATAATTTATTGGAAGTAATATGCTATGTGGTTACTTCACCAGGTGTTTGTACTTTTTCATCAATGTTGCATGCTTTGTAAACTTAACTTGAGAACCTTAAAATGATGTTTAAAATGCTGAAAATTACTTTGCAGTATCCTTTTGAGGCCTTGTTTAGAAGTGAGCACTATGCTCTTGTGGACAACTCATGTAGGGAATACCTTTTCATAAAAGAGTTCTTTCTTGTAACCGACTCCTCGGCCCAGGACCTTTTCCATCAAATAATGGGACGATGCTTGGCATTGCTAAAAGTGAGTATTTATTCTGATCATTTTAATGGTAAATCTGAAGAATGGGAGATAAAATATTTTCCTCCATTTTAGGGAAAATAACTCAAATGTGGTATAATATCTCTTATGAGGCATTCATATGCTGAGGGAACAGACATTTTCCGTATTGTTAAACTTTTTGTTCTAATTTTTTGTTTATGCTGCTATATCTAATTTTGTTAATTATCTTTATAACTGCACCGGTGGAGTTTGGTTGTTGTTTTTGGGGGGTTTGCTACTTTTCAGGATCTGGGGGGTATATTACCAATTTATCTATTTTCCCAGGAATTGTAGGGGCAGGATTGAGGGGGGGGCAGGGTGGCCGCCTCCCCCCTCAATCCGCTCGTCTATAACAGGTTGTCTTATGTTTTTTGTTTTATTTTGAATGAATTCCATTCAAATTTATACCTTTTCTATGGCAAATAAAACTTATCTATCCTCTAACTTGAGCCAAAAAGTTGATTTCGTATGTTTGTAAATTATGTTTGTAAGTTGTTATGTTTATAAATGTATCATTTTTGGATCTTGATCCTTATATTTCTCATGTGTTTATTTATAAATTATAGATTTAATTAATATCTAGGTGCCATAGCTGGGTAATTTTGCCACAGAGTTGAAATGATAATGCTTGGGGAAAAACATGGGATGGCAAATCCTAGAAAAATGTTTTGTTTTGCAGCCTTCCCATGCCTGTTTAAGTTTGTTTCCTTTTTGTTGAAGTCTGTTGCATTCAAATGTGCCAAGTAATACAAAAACAAATTCTAATTATGAACAGTTTAGCTTTTGATGAACTGTGATGAAATATTCAGTTGCTAGTAAATATTGAATTTGGATTGCAACAACATATATGTGTAAATAATATTATTTGTGTAATAGATATAATAAAGGGTATATTAACCTATTTTTAATAAAATGGAGGTAAAAATTTAAATTAGGTGCTAATTATCCATGCAATTTTTTTCTGATCAGAGAAACCTGGAAGGTTATGTGGCTGAGTGTTATGATGCCATTGCCTTATTTCTGTGTGCTCAACTTGTCTTGAGGTATTTGGTTTTGAGCCAGAAGAGAGGGGTACCAGCTCTAGCAAAGTATTCAGATGATTTGATCAACATTTTTCAACCCAGGTATTTAGTCCTAATGTTTAAAAAATGCTTTTGGATGATTATGCCCGTAATATAAAATACTGATGGAATCCTTTTTTAAATATCTATTGTGCCTTTGGTCCTTTAGCAGTTTACAATTGAAAATTATGATGATTTTCTCATAAAAAATAATTCAAGATAGATCCCTGATCTCTCTCTCAATCCTTCCAGGGGCTGCTACATATTTATTTGCTCTGTTTTCTTTTATACAATTTAATCAGCAGCTTAACTTTACTGGTTAAAACCAACTGGAAAAAAGTAAAACTAGTGTCATAACCTCCAATCAATGATTTGTAAAATTCCTTTTGCTCATATTGAAAAAAATATGCCGTAACCTCAATGAATTATGTCCTCATTGTGTACCAAAACCGCTCTGATTTTTAAGGTTTAAATATGTCTTGGAGCTGCACATAAAGAGTGTGAGGAATTTTGGAACAGAGAAATTCAACAGGGTGATGCGACCACATTATGTGAGTAATGATAGCTTCGTAAAAATTCATAATTATGTATATTAATACACAGTTTAAAATTTTATTATGCTCTTTTAGAATCCTAAGCATTGATTACTAATGTTTGGCAAGGTGTGGGAAAACAATGATTTTCAACTGTTATACAATTTGGCCATGCTATTATGTAATAGATATTTTATTCTATTTAGTGCCAAGTGTCATGTCACTCTCGTGAATGTATTGACAGTCAAATCTTTCTAAGACTTTCTGATACCCAGTAGGCAAATTGAATAATTTATCTAGCTGTTTTTTTTCACTTTTAAATTATCTTTATTGATACCTAGTGTATTTAAAAAAAAGAAAATGTGGATAAATGTCCCACTAGATTGATATCTACTTTCATTATACAGTAAAACCTCTTTACTACGAAACTCCATATTACGTAAAATCTCCATATTACGAAGTCATGTCCTGGTCGCACGACTGTTGTGTGTATGGTACTAGTAAAATTACCTCCGTTACCTCCTCAAAAATTTCAAAACCTCCGTAGTACGAAGTCTGCAAGAAGGCTCAACCATTGAAGTGGACCTCCTCTGAACGAATTTTTAAAAATGGCTTTCTTGGAGTATCATCGGTGTATTATTATCTATATCACGTTATTGAGTATCATTTCTAATTTTGCTGCATGGTCCCTATTTCTCAGTCATTGACTCTAAAAGCATTGTAACTGGAAGCACATATTTGTGAACTTCATCACAGTATAGGAAACTGCATCTTTGGAAAAGCAGGTATTTTTCATTGTTAATGAGAGATATAGATTTAGTTTACATTAACGAAAGAAAACTTACTACATTTATTAGTACTTTTTGACCTTAAAAAAGCCTTTCACATGGTTGACCACGAACTCTTATGGCACAAGATGAAAACCTTAGATTTGCCATTAGTGCATTGCATTGGTTATGATCGTATTTTTCTGATAGTCAACAAGCAGTGGAAATTGGGGGTGGAGATGTATCAACATGGACTACTGTTAAAACCAGACTCCCCCAGGGGTCTGTACTCTCCCCCCTTCTATTCACCATTCTCATCAGGGAGCTCTCCTTGTGCATTAGACATTGTAAATACCACTTTTACGCAGATAACCTCCAAATCTACTATTCGTTCAAACCCTCCGAGCTAACCCAGGCTGTTCAACTAATCAATGAGGATATTGACAGTATATGTTCATGGATCTCAAGTAATAAATTAATTATTAACATTCCTAGACAAAAACCATCATTCTGGGCAGCCCAAGAAATGTGTATCAAAATTCTCCCCGACAATATCCCCAAAGTGAATGTACTCAGAACAGATATTGTATACTCCTCTTCTGTGACTGACTTAGGTATTATTATCAATCAAACTGTGACATGGACTGAACAAGTATCCCTGATCACCCGCAAGGTTTTTTAAGATTCTCCACCAAATCAAGCGAAATAAAAATGAGCTATCAACCCAAATTCGACATAAAATTGTTAGCTCACTTATATTGCCCATATTCGATTACTGCTGTGTTACTTATTGCACTATTCGGGAAGACCTAAACTTAAAACTTCAAAGGACATTGAATGCATGTATTCGCTTAATTTATTTCATCCCAAAATTTGATCACATTTCACATGCACGCTAGCTAGAAAATTTTTGCGCCATGCAAAACCATAGAAAATACTTCTTAGGATGCTTTCTAATACTCAAATACAGAAAACCTGACTACTTAACAGAGTTTTTTTTATTCCCCACAGAAGTCCGATAAAGAACTTTGTGCACCCCCACGGACTTACTTTACATTCCCATTCACCGAGCTACTATACTCCATTACTCCTCAGTTGAAGCTGTATAAGTATGGAATTCTCTCCCTCAACATATTCATCAAGTATCGTCCATAAAATTGTTCGGGTCAAAATTATTTCAATATCTCAACTCCATATGCTCAAACTGTTAATATATGGTCCTAATGCAGTTAAGGACTGCATAAACTAGGAAACCATTTTCGGTGTTTCTTTTTAGCCCCTCCCCCCCCCCCTTCATTGACAACTATAGTATCCCCCCCCCTCCTTACCCGCCCCCCACGATCTGTAATGTTGTCTCTACAAATGACACTTTCAATGCAAAAATATTTTCTCAATTATTGAGTGAGTTTATTTTTACGGATTGGTTGAAATAAGACAAATAAAGTAGCCAAACTAGATACAATAGAACTATCTAATCTCAATTGGAACAAGTAATATTCATTTTTAAATTCTAAAAATCAACCATGAATCATGGCACAAGGTGCTGTGCTCATCTACTTTGTTCTCTCCCCTCCCCACATTTCTGACTGCTGTCTTAAAAAGTATTGTCACTAGGTCGCTTTTTAGCCTGCAAGGTTAAAATGTAATCAGTTTGATGGTATGAAGACTTGCAACATTGTAGAGGCAATGGTTCAGTTACATTGAGTTAAAGTAGAAGCTTGTGGTGTAAGAAACACCATGCGTGCCCTTCCTCATGTTAAACTCAGTAGTATTGTTGACGCAATGACGACGAGTAAGAAACCTAAAAAGGTGCATTGTAACAGCTACATTACTTTGAGTGAATCCTCCCTGCCCCATCGTTACCTGCCGTAGGTTTTTAGGTGCTCCCCTCCCCCCCCCCCCCCCAAGTTGGTAACGTAGCTTATGCGTGACCCCTTAAAATTGTAGCGTAATATGTAAACCTGTACGCATTATATTCAAGTTCTGATATTGTTACATGTGTTATATTCCATGTTAAATTATGTTTGGTTTATATGTAATGTAATTTTAGAGAAAGGCAATGTTTATTTAATCCAGCTCTACATTTTTGTTTTTTTTCCTTTTTGGTAATATTATTTATTAAGGAGCCTTTCAGGGCCTAAATCATGGAATTGATCAATGTAATGTTATTAGTATTTTTTTACTCATTTTTTGTATTGCCCACTTGAACCTAGGGGACGTGTGATCCCAGGTTCTAAATAAAGTTATTGTATTATTACCTATCCTTGTTAGCTTCTGTATGGATCCCAATTTAATCTTTATGCATTATATTTCTGGTTGGTAGGTGTCCCACCCTAGTAAATTGAGTGCTTTTGGTTTAAGAGTTCTGATTATTTATTTCAAGCTGAAGAAAAGACGATTTACAGTTTTTTTTACCATTTATTGGAGTAAAGTATGAACTTTTTGCACTGCATAAGCAAATTTTTTCATATTGCTAAAATATTTTTAATTGCTGTGCATAATACCATAATTAAACCTTTAAGCAATGATTGATATGGTTACATCTATTATTTCTTGTACGTATCACTTACCAATTGCATAGTTTTTTTAGGCATAATAGATTTACTTTACACAGACTCACTTTGCGTGACAATTTTTAGGTACACATCTCTTGTGTTAAGTGATGTATACCTGTACTTGTATAACTTTTAGTTTCATCATGCATTGTGGCAAGGATGGCCGTTCTATGAATTAAGTGTTGCTACAGTTATTAGTTCATAGGTTTAAAACAGTGGACTATAGATGTTATTGCAGTTATTTTTTACTTCATTTTGTAGATAACAAGACGATATGCTGAGTTCAGTTCTGCCCTTATTGGACTAAGTGAGACATTCCCAAGTGAGTTAACCAAAAGCATGTTGGTGGACTTGCGTGAGCTGCGTGATGAAGTTCAGTGCTTCATGCTTAAAATGGCATCTGTATTCTCAAAGAGGGAAGAGCAAAATATATTCCTCATCAATAATTATGACATGGTGTTGGGTGTCTTGATGGTAATTACTTATCACTATATATTTTAGACTTATTTAATACAGCACAGTACCAAAGTTTAAGTATCGAAATATATTTTACTGGTTTTGCCGGGTGGCCAATCCTTAAAATCCTTGAAAACTGGGTCAACCCCTTGCAATCACTACCTCCTTGTAAAATCCTGGAATTCTTGGTGACTTTGACAGAGTTTGAGATTTTATTTTGAGTGGGAATTTCTCCATGATTTTCCCAGTTTTTATCGTGGATAGTATATATCCACGATATATATTATCCACGATATCCATGATAATCCCAGAATAATTTTTTAAAATAATTTTAGAAAATTGCAAACTTGGTCCTGTAAAAAGTTTTTGAGATCATCATATTTTTTCGTGTCATCTTACAAAATCGTTACTTAGGCTAATGTTTGATCTCCCATGTTTGGAACCTATCTATTTTTAATTTATTTCACCTTTAGTTCTTTTATTTTTGATTCTGTGAGCATCAAAGTATCTCAGCTGCCTGTCAGATAAAATTTCTTTGCAGTCTTTCGTGCTTTGGAGGGCCTCCATATCACAACAGCATGCATAGTCGCCAAGTCAACAGTATTTTTAACTGCTTTTAATTTTCTTCTATAGTAATTTTTTGCTGCAATCTGTCATATTCTGAGCCAGTTCCATCCCAGCCAGTCGATAGTTAAGTAGTGGTGAGCAGTGAGAGAAGTTGACGTTTGTAAGAGAAAAGAATACGTGGAAGTAATGCAGGGTGCCCAACGTCAGTTTTCGCTCAGTTTCTCAATACATGTGTACACAGTTTACACTAGTTGGCCTAAATCCAGTGACTTTTTGGTATGCTCTCCTCTGTTGGCTCTCCATCCGTTACATAGTAGCTGCTTCAACTGTTATGCACTCTATAGGGTATTTCACCAATGTTCAAAACAGAAGTAAGAAGAATGAATTGATGTGGCGAGCAGAGTGCTTCCCCTCCATGCCCCCACTCCCTGCGTTCATATATTCTTCTTACTTCTGTTTTGAGCTTCGGTGAAATACCCTATTAAGCTGGCAGCCTGCACTGGGTTCGCTATGAGGCAGTGCGGCGTGGCTCACGGTAGCTCAAGCCTTGTACTGTGTTGCCTCTGCTCCCCCCCTGCGCCTGTATGCTGCGGGCTGACTACAGCTCTGAGAGTGCTTTCAGGAACCCCAACCTCAAGCTGTGTTGCTTGACTGCTGCTGACGTCGGGTTGAGACTTGCATGGTCAAAGGCAGTTGCTGTGCCGCTCAGCAGCTGTGCTCGCTATAGCGTTCTTGTGCCTGCAAGCCCTTCATCCCACAGAGTAGTGGGCTCTCGCATCAAGTCTGCATTTGGCTCACAGTGAGGGCACGTGTGTGTTCCTGTGCTACGATCTCGAAGCAAACTAAAAACTAAGAGTGGCTGAAAGATCCAGCGTTCTCCAATTGGTTGCAGTAAGTCAAAGGCAACCCACACATTGCCAGATGTGACTCGTGCATAAAAAACTTCCAGCTCAGAAACATGGGGAAGAAAGCTGTTACTAGTCACCAAGATGGCACTGGTCATCAGAAGAAAGAAAGAACAAGTCATCTTCGCTCCCTATCATGTTATTTGCAGCCTCTACTTCTAGTCCAGGGGGTGAAGTTATATCTTCTGGGTCCTTCATCCCAACTGCTCCCAATAACTCAAGTGCTCCATCGATCTTGAGTGCTCCCTCCAGTTTGAGTGCCTCAACTACTCAGCCAGCATTGCCCCGCCAGTCAGGAACAGTGATACCTTTCAAGAGCGATGAAGCTGATATAAAGGTTGAAATACGCTGGGCTTTGCTTTCAGTGAAGACTCACCGAAGTTTCCGTGCCCAGGAAGGAATCAGTGAACTTTTCAAGTGCATGTTTCGTGACAGTGAAATTGCAAGTGATATGAAATTAAGCAGCACAAAAAATATGTACCTTGTAGCATACGGGCTAGGACTTCTGTTTCTTGCTGAGACTAGGGATGACTTGACGAATGCAGATAATTTTACTGCTTGTTTTGATGAAAGTCTCTACCCTGATTTGAAAAAAGAGCAAATGGACATCACTAGAAGTTCTGGGATATTAACCGCATTGAAGTTAGCACTAGGTGCTGGTCGTCGGTATTCCTCGGTCACACAAGGGATGAGGATTTGAAAGTCTGCTCATAGTTGCTTTTGAGAAAAAAGAAGACCAAAACTTCTTTTCTTTCTTCAAAATTCTCTTTAAAAATGAGTGTAGGACATTTCTATTCCCGGCGTATAGAATTGTGGAAGGTTACTCGGGATTTCCACCGGGTCAGGTTCTCCAACTCCATCTCGGCCGACGTTTCGATGAACGAGTTGTCCATCGTCATCAGGGCCAGTCAAAACCACTGAATAAGTATGCGATCTAAAATGGCACTAGACCCTTCTTTCATGGTTTTTCTTACTGCCATTCCTTTCTTAGTGTCACTTTCACAGAAAAATTTGAGGATCTTCTCTTTCTGCTTCTTATTGTCTTAGGTTGTCAAAGATACAACGGAATGCATATCACACTTACAGGCACTTCACTGATGTACCGAAAAAGGTTTTTTCAACACTTCCGCTTTTTCTGCCATAGTTAATGTTCTGTGCTTTTGCTTCGCCCCCTTACTGCTGCTATAACTGGATATGTTAGACATAATTAAGGATAAAACTATGCAGATGACAGATAGTTTTTGCTTCGAGTTGCCACTAACAATAAGTATAGAGCAAACATGCGTGCGCCATGTAAGACCGGTACTGTCCATCTCCGAGACGCCACGCACCGGCATCTCGGCAATGATGCAAAATGTCTTCTATTTGTTGAATAAAGACCTTCGTTGCTCACAATAATTAATATAGACAACATTGAATGCAAAAAATCTTCCAATACTTGCTCTTTAACGGGAGAATTTTTGTTAAGAGTGGGTTAAAGTTTTAGTTAAACGAAGTAATGATTCAGCAGAAAAGCTTGTTTTCCACAAAGCACGCCTTGGAAATATTGCTGGATTATGGGTGTTCCCAGATTAGGGATTTCTGGATTAGGGGTGCTCAACTGTACAACACACTCAGGACATCTCTGCGAGGCAGTTTTATAAGTAGGGAAGTAGTTTATATATTCCAAATACCAACACCACTACACTTTACAAACTCCTTAAACAAATAACAATTGTCCTTAGGGAAAACCAGAAATACTCATTGATTTTTAAAATTAAAACTAAGGAGTCATACTGTACTAGAAAAGCTCTTTATTACTTTAACACAATTGATTTTTTTCTTAGGGTTTTGAAACAATTGTTGATATCATAATTGAATGTGATTCATAGGAATGGACACGAGAGGATTCTCCAGAAGTTGAGTCATTTCAGAGGTTGTTGAATCAACAAAGTTTTGAGTATGTGAAGGATATTTTGGACCCATATTTTGGAGAGTTCATGCAATTCGTCCTGAATGCAGAAGAGCTTCAAGCAAAAGGCAAAGTGGATCAGCTTAGGCTCCAAGAAGGTAAGTTCAACCAAGACTGTTCATCATAATCGTCAAATTTACCCTTGGATAATTTTATTAATGATGATATTTCTGTATTAGCCATTTCAAACGCTGAGCACTGCACAATTAGAACATGTCCTTGACGAGCAGTATTTATTGGGCTAAAACCTTTTATGAAATACCACAAAAAAATAAATGCTAATGACTAATGCTTTAAGGATTCAGCGAGTAATCGTCATCATTAGGTGAACTGGCGCATTGCTTCTCTCAATGTTGACTGGGCATCCCACTCCTCTAGCTTCCTGGTATGAATTGAGAGACAATGCACCCCATCAAAATCTGCGTTGTGAGTATATTTTGTGGTATTTTGAAAAAGTTTTTTAGCCAATAAACACTGTTGATCATGAAATACCACCAAGTAACTGAGGAAAGTTTTATTTATTTTTGCAGCTAGTACAGCTATGTCCTTGACATTCTTTAAATTACATTAAAAATTCATTAATAATAATTTTTTTATTTTTCCTGTGGGATTTCTACAAATCATAGAACACGTCATACGTAGATGTGAGTTTAAACAAATTTTACATGTGGTTCAAACTCGGTCAAGGAATAATACCTCTCCTTTACCAGAAATGTACATATTTCTTTCTTAAATTTTATTACATTATCAATTTTCTTTATTTTGCTAGGAAGATTATTGTAGACTGTTGAGAGCCTGTATGTGGGACTTTTCTTATGTTGAGCACTATTATTAGGAAATACATGCGCATATCACAATTTCTTCTTGTACCATAGGAGTGCACATTATCATTCTTTACAAAGCATTCAGAGTGTGTTTTTACAAATAAGGCACAATACATTGCATAAATACGTGGAAGAGTCAGAAAGCCATTTTCAGCAAAGACAGGCTTGCAACTAACTCTAGGTTTTAAATTGAAAATAACTCTCAGGGCACTTTTTTGTAAGGCAAAAATCTGTTTAGAGGGGTGGAGTGACCCCAGAAGATAACATTGTTGCACAAATAAGTATAGATATAACTAAAATACACCATTTTTAATGTATTAAATGAAACAGTGTTTCTCAAGGATCTAAGAACGTATATACCACAGCAATTTTTGCGAGATAAAGTTAATATGATCCCTCCAATCAAGAGTTTCATTTAATTTTAAGCCTAAGAAAGAGATGTAGTCAGGATGTCTGATAGTAGAGTTATTAATATGGAGGAAAGGTAACTGGTCGTGTTTAGTATAAGCTGAATGAAATAGTAGAAAATTAGATTTGGTCACATTAATTTGGAATCCATTACTGTAGGTCCATTCAGCCATAGATTGCACGGCTTCACAACTGAGGTTAATTAGCCCTTCTAGGTTTTTGTGTGAAAGTGAGTGACCTGTGTCATCTGCAAACAGAGTGACAAAACCCTCTTTCAAGTGACAAGGTAGATCATTGATTGCGACAAGGAACAGAATGGGTCCCAGTAACTAACCCTGTGGCACACCTCAGTTCCAGATTTTCATATCCGATATGTGTGCTCTATTCAACCCATCATCATCAATATATTTAAATTCCACACACAATTTCCTATTCAAAGGTAAGATTTGATGAAGTTCAGGGGAGTGCCTATCACTCCAAGATCAGACAGCTTCTTTAATAATATTGAATGGTCAAGGAGATCGAAAGCTTTGGTAAAATCATAAAAGATTCCCATTGTACTTTCCGATCTATCTAAAGAATCATGACATAATTTTAAAAATTGAATATTACTAGCTGAACTGATTTGCCTTTTATATAAACACATTGATTTTCACAGAGCAATTTATGAGTGTATAAGAAATGAATTAGCCTCTTAACAAATATTTTTTCAATTATTTTTGAGAAAGACGATACTAAGGTGATTGGTTTGTAGTTTTTAGGATCGTTTTTTGTGCACTGGTATAATTTTCCCAATTTTTAAGGATTCAGGAAAGACACCTGAAAAAAAGGAATCATTTATGATATCTCAAAGTGGTACACAAATCAGATGTGCCACAGATTTCAGTACTCCTGCTGGTATTTCATCAAAACCTACTGAACTACTGTGGGATAGAGATTTTAATGTTGATTTGACTTCTTCACTGTCAGTGGGATGTAGAAACATGTTATGCATACAAAGGTTATGTGGAGAAGTGTTTCAATTGATTGCTTGCCTGCCTCTGGCATTCACTAAAGATGATTCATCACGGAATGTATTAAAGAACACTTCGGAGACATCATAAGGATTTGTTATTGTTATTTTGTTTATACACAACTCAATATTAGAATATTTATTTTTGAATCCTGTGTGTCTTTTAACAAGATCCCAGGAACATTTGACCTTATTATTAGAGTTCAGAATTATTTCATCATTTCTCATGATTCTGTCTTTTGTCACACATTTTTTGAAGTGTCTTTTTAATGCTTTGTACTCAGGAGGAAGTTGTACATTATTTCTTTTGCAATCATTGTGCCAGTGCCTAAGGTGCTGACTCATATCTTAAAGATAGGGTGAAAATTTATTACAAGTTCCTTGTCTTACATGAACTAACTGTTTTGGGAAACAGTTATTGAACTGTGCTATGAAATTTTCTAGGAAAATTTTTACCCTGCTATTAGCGTTATGTTCCTCAGAATCGGAGGACCAGTCTTCAGACGTAATGCCGTACATAAAATCACCCATGTTTGATTCATTCATTTGTCTCCTCAACTCCTTTCCATGCCTTGTGGCCGATTGATTAAAACATGCAGTATCAATTTGTAGCAACTGTGCATAATGATCTGAACTAAAAATTTACATTGACATTGCTCTAAAAATGCTCATTATTCTCTACCACTATGCAGGTAAAGCTGTATCATTGGCAGACTACTTTACAAGCAATTGGAAAGCTGCATTAGAGGCTTTGAAAAAGAAAGTTCAAGGAATATTTCCATCTCTGGAGAGAGAATCAGTGATACATCAGCAGGCTTTGTCTCGTGTTATTGAATATCACTTTCGTTTCCAAAGGCTCTTTCCCTCAGTTGCTCGTGATCACCTTACCAACAGTCATCACATATTGGTTGAGATGAAAAGATATAACCCGTCATTCTAATTATCCTGTTAAAAACTTTGTATTTCTAATGGTGTTTGAATGTTTTTGATATTGTGAAGAGTGATGTCATTTTATGGAATGTGTGTTTAATGTTATGTACATTTATGTCTTAAGTTATTGTCAAGTATATTTCTGTCCTATGATATAACATTGAACACAAGCTGCATTTTATCATTTACTTAATTTTTTAACATATTTGTAAATATTGTATTTTTTGATCATTCTATCATCTGAGTGTAGTGGGGCTGATCAGTGTCTGAAATAGCTTTAAAAATTATGTTGAAATTTTGAATTTGAAATGTAAATAATTGTTGTACATACCATATGCAGTGCAAATTAAACCAAACTGATAGGTTCTTGTTACAACCTCAAGAGTGCTTTGCATTGAAACCTTTAGCATAGCATTTGTACACCTTTGAGTTGTAATATTAAACTCCCATTATATGAATATATCACAAATGTGGAAACTGATTAAAGACATTGATGATAGATTTATACTTATTGTTAGAGGACTGTTCATTGGTGGGGATTGGGTTGTTGTGGTAGCTAGAGTGCTGCTTTCCCTTTTGGAGGGCCTGGGTATGAATCCAGGTAGTGGCAGAGGGTTTTCACTGGAATCCCAATGAATACTTGGGTGTTAAGTGGAGAGCATTTCAAGTACAGCACTCCATTCATCAGATGGAATGTCATTCTCGGGAAACTTCAATACCTTTATTTAAGAGTGGGCTAATTCAGTTACTGGGTTTCTCTTCATCCTGGGCAAGAGCCTAGCTACCTTAAAACACTGGTTCCCATCAGATCACCAAAGTTATGCAACGTTGGGCCTGGAGGGGGGTTGGATGGGTGACCCTCCTCCATTCCTCTACCATGGTGCTCTAGTCCCCTGTCTGCAAGTGGCAGGCAGGTTAAATGTGGGATGGTACAATGCACGTAAAGAGGTCTGATTGCCAGGAGGGCTCCAGAAGGCACTCGCCCACCCATACGATGCATCTATCTTCTCTCTATTGTCAATTTCATTCCCGAAATACTCCTTTCCTAACAACCCACCCACATCTTCTTAATGATGCAAATAACTCAACTGTCAGATGACTTCCCCAATGACCAACCAATTGGTTACTCTTTCTAAAATAGATATTTTGTGAATTTCAAGGCAGTTTTTCTGTGGAGTAAATATATTATGTAAATATGCCAAGTACATATACTTCCTTAAATAATATGTATGCAATGAAACATTCCTCTCAGAATATTTCATTTTTTGTTTCATACATGCATATTTTATTGCTATTTATTTTCATTGTCGGCCACTGGGTCATGTTCTTATTCCCCTTTAAATAAGTAAATTTTTATAAATAATGTGTGTTGATTAATTTGATTATAGTCAAATTTATGCCAATTTGGTAATTTTTATTAATTTGAACCTACTGCCCAAAGGAGGGAAATGAGCGTCAACTTAAGCACATCATATACCTTTGCTTTGTACACATAACTGCAGTGCATGAATAACATGGCATGCCATGTCATTCGTGCATTTCACAGTGATTTGGAAATTGACAAAAGTTAGTCATTCTAAAGCGACAATGTAGGGTTTATCCTCTGTGACAGTGGCTTATCTAGCAAAACCACATCCCCTTGTGCTACAATGTGGACCATAGATTAGAAACTCTAGTTCATACTAACCCTCACTGAAATTTTCCTTGTATATGGCTTGGTGGTGTAACTGGCTAACACACCTGACTAGCAATTAAGAGGTCCAGGCTTGAATCCCTGTAAAGTCGAATGAAATTTCATCCGGCATTTGTGCATATTGCTGTGATTTGTAAATTGTCAAAGAAAAGTTTCATAAGGCACTCGTATTGACTTCCAAGGAGAGGCAATTCAAAAGAGACACAATTCAATTACATGTCTACAAAATTTATGCTTTGAGAATAAAATTAGCTTTCAGGCTAAATGATGTGGAATCAATCCATGAATTTGCAGTTCAATCAAAATCCAATCCAATTTGCTGCTCCCATGACCATGAACTCTCCCAGTTGGATATCATTTCCATTTCTGAGATGTGGCTAACTCCTACTGATTGTGACAGTGAACTACCTTTTTCGAGCACTCATTGTGTTTACCTCCGAGATCGACCATCCAGAGGAGGCAGTGTGCTTCTTGCCATTAAATCGGTGCTCCCTTCGAAACGCCAAAAGGATCTGGAATCAAATTGTGTAATAGTGTGGTGTGAGATTTCGTTATCCAATTCTCTCAACTCCAAATCAAAAAAAATTCTAGTTGGCTGTTTTTATCGTCCCCTCTCCAGTGATATCTCGGTTCTGGAAAGCTGCCTAGATTCTGTGCTGTGGGCTGTAAATCTTGGTTTGGTGATTCTGGTGGGTGATTTTAATTTGTCCATCCACTGGGATTCTCCTACGATTGGCCATCCACTCAACGCCCAAGATCACTTTTTCCTTGAACATTTCATAAATGGACTCCACATGTGTCAGCATAATCTTCAACCCACCCGACACGTGGCTACGTTGGACTTTCTCCTTTCGACCGTTACCCCTAAAGAGATCACCGCTGGGCGAAACATTTTCAACTCCGACCACCAGTCCCTTGATGCCCTCTTCCACTTTCATGGCTCACGGAAATACTGCGGGTTTCCTCCCCCACAAACTAAGCCTTACCCTTTTTGGTGGAAGGTTCCCTGGGAGGACGTCAACCACTGCCTCGACCTTATCCCATGGGGAGTCATAAACTCATTGTCTCTGGAGGAGGGAGTGGATTTTCTTTACTCCATTCTGGAGTCATTGCAGACTTTGTTCCCTTCGTGAAACCCAAAGGAAAAAAATTCCCCGTCTGGTTTAAGGCTGACACTATACACATTCTTGGTAACAAGAAATGTGCTTGGCTCCTTCACAAGACCTTCCCAAATGTAAACACCCTTCGATCCTTAACAGACCTGCGCCGTTACTCTAAAATTCTCATTCGTCGTGATTATGAGGAGTATACGCTGAGCCTTTCCAACTCCATTTCCTCCAGTCCTAAAAAATTTTGGTCCTTTGTGAACCAACGCCGAAATCATCCAAATATCCCAGATGCAGTTTTATAAGGTAACAGTGATGCTCAAGGATCAGAAAGGCCTAAACTCTTTCATAAATTTTTTTCCGATTGCCTGCAGCCTTCATCAAACCCTCCTATTCCGCCTGACCTTTCCCCCTCAGCTAACACAAACCTTTGTCTAACCTCTGTGCAGACAGATATACGCAAGGTTTATAAATACCTAACTAGAATCCCTCTCCATCGCTCTCCTGGCCCCGATGGTCTTAGCCCCAAATTCATTCGTAACTGTGCCTCCTCTCTCACATTACCTCTGACCATCTTGCTAAATTGCTGCTTTTCCATGGGAACTTTTCCCCCCAATGGAAAGCAGCTAACATTATCCCAATTCACAAAGCTGGTCCTAAAAGTGATGTCTCCAATTACTGCCCTATCTCTTTACTTCTTGTCCTTTCTTCCGTTTGTGAGAGAATTATGTATTCTCAACTGAATATTTTACTACACATCTCCTTTTCTATCCCCACATCAACATGGTTTCCTCCCGGGCCAATCTTGCTTGACCAAACTCGCTGTCTTTCAGCACTGTCAATGCCATCGAAAAGTCGTCTCAGCTTGATGCTGTTTTCCTAGACTTTTCTTAAGCTTTTGACTCCATCAACCATTCCCTACTTCTTCACAAAATTAATCATCATTTCGGCATCCACGGCAACTGTCTGAAACTCATATCCAGCTTCCTTTCAAACAGAACCCAACGCGTATTACTCTCCGGTTCCTCTTCATCTTGGTCCACGGTAACATCTGGAGTACCCAAGGGTAGTGTCTTTGGACTATATTTTTTTAATTTATTCATTAATAACCTTCCATCTCAGCTTCTTTCTTCCAAAACTCATGCCCTCCTTTATGCTGATGACTGCAAGATTTTTAATCAAATAAATAATTCCTCTGACTGCCATGACCTTTGAGATGCATTGAATAAGACCTCAGCTTGGTGCAATGCCTGGAGGCTAAATTTAAATCCAAGTAAGTCAAATATGTATATTATGAGTATTTCCCTTAAAAAAATCCCCAATTCATTTCAACTAGGTCCTCTATCAACTCTACTCCATTGAACAGAGTTGCATCAATAAAAGATCTTGGCATAGTAACTGACCAGAAACTCATTTATTCAGAACACATTCAGGCAATTAAAAGAAAATCTATGCCACTGTTAGGCCTACTTTACCGGTTAATTGAAATTAAAGACCCAAGAGCATTAGGTACAATCTTACTTCACATCTATTGCCCTTCCCATTATCTCCTATTGCTCCCCTATATGGTCGATGTCTGCCCCAACAAATCTTAAATCTCTGGAACACATTACTCACTTTTTCACCAATATTGTTAAAAACAGAGTCCCTCATCTCTACAAATTATACTCTGATGCTGTCTTGCATTCACTTTCTGTTTCCAATCTTAATAATAACTTCCTTAAAACTGATTTTAAACTCATACACAGCACTCTGAACTCGACCATTGACTGCTCTGACCTTATTTGCTTCATGAATTTCAGAATTCCTACCCGCGACCAACAGGGACCCACTCATTGCTCCATATCCCTACTCCCAGATTATCACTCACCAAGCACTCCCTTATTGTTCGACTTTCTTCTCTCCTGAATTCCCTTCCTGTCAACATTGACCCTTTCTCCTTATCTTCCAACGCCTTCGCTAACCAAGCCATGTCTCATTCCCAAATAAAATAATCTTTTCTGTCTTGCCATGTTGTTATATTATTTGTCTCTATCTTCTTCTTGTTAATGTTTTTGCGTATGTTGTTACTTTTATCACTATAAAATGGCATCATGCTGTATGGGGGGTTATTACGGAACTCGCGACGATAAATAAAGACGTCGTTAAACACCGACTGTCCTGGCCTGAATATATCTACCCCAGCGATTACGGAACTCAGGGTAGAAGTGTTGAAGAGGGTCGTTATGCCCATAAAGACAGTGTTATGACAAATTCTTCGTTCAAGTCTGTGCAACTCTCTTGGAATATGTATCGACCAATGAAATGCTTGACGTTCCTGTGTGGAACAGTGGACCAAATGCATGAGCGAGCAAAAGTAAACAAGAAAAAAATGAGTATCGTTTAGCGACAGTCCTCGCCAGGAATGTAAACAAACATTCTTGATTTTAATGATGAAGGTTGATTATGTTATTAAGTCATTATTTCCTGAAAGAAGTTTTGAATTATCTTTATTATTACGTAATCGCATCTTTAGTGAGTTACACTGATGGAAATAAAGAGTGAGAAAACCGTCCGGGTGTATGCTTCGTGCAGTCGAAAAATAAAGAGTATTCTTTCGACTAATGTGCAGAAAGAATGAGTTTACACAATGTGCATTGGGTTTGTTTTTAAAACAGTGCAAAATGTGTGTGGGACTGGTGAATTTAAGTGCATTTGCGTGATAATCGTGCGCGAAAACGATCGAAGTGTCTAAAAGTTATTAGACGTAGGTACGGTTTGCAAAAGTGTCTTTGGATTGTCACTGTACAGAAAATAGTGTAAAGAGCATATTAAGCGTTTAAGGATTAAGCACTAACAGTTTTTATATTTCTAGAACGTGTAATTATCTGTCCGGAGAGTTTACATTTGAGGAATGTGGGTTTGAAAGCGACAGTGACACGTATTTTTTAAATAAAAACTATAAACGTACATCTTTCAGGGGTGACATGAGCGGCAGGGATAATTACACTGTAGAATACGATGACATATCTGTATTTGCCTCTTCGTATAACCTTCTACTGCATGAAATACGAGCAGTATAAAACAAATCTATACTAACTACGCAGCAAACAGCTGAGCCAAAGATCAGCTGTTTGGTGCCCTGTCAGAAATGCTCCCGGTTGACCTTGTTCGTGGCTTTGAAACTCGGAAATAATTGGTTTGATTTTAAAACGTTAAAAAGTGTGTATGAGACTGATTTATCAATGTGCATTTCTGTGAGAATCGTGCGCGAAAACGATCGAAGAGTGTCTTAAAGTTGCTGCCTTCAAAGGTGTCTTTTGATTGACACCGCACAGAAAATTGTGAAAAGAGCATTTAAAGCGTTTAGGAAGTATGCATAAACAGTTTTTTATATTTCGCGAACGTGTAATTAACTCCCCTGAGAGTTTAAAATTGAGGAATGTGGGTTTGAAAAAGTGACAGTGACGCGTATTTGAAATGAGAAACTATAAACGCAAATCTCCGGGGTGACATGAGCGGCAGGGATAATTACACTGTAGAATACGATGACATATCTGTATTTGCCTCTTCGTATAACCTTCTATTGCATGAAATACGAGTAGTATCAATCAAATCTACAGTAACTTGTATGCCAAAGCTCAGCGCTGACGGCTAGCCGTATGCTGCACCGTAAGAAATGCTCCCGGACTCAGCAATTCAATAGCTTTGAAACTCGGAAATATTTTTAAAACATTTAGCAAATCACCTAATTGTAAAATCATACTTTTTGTCATATTATTCTTCGCACAGCCTTTGATTATTAACGTTAATATACTTCGTGAGTCCTCAGAATTGAACCGTCATCAATGTACTCCCGGGTCTCGACATTGCATTTGATTTGAAACTCGGAAATGTTTTAGAAACATTTAGCAACTCTTATAAGTGTGAACGCTTGTTACTTTTAATGTTGTTCTTCACATAGGCTTTGATAATTATTATATATCTCGCGAGTTCGCAGAGTTAACTTTTGCGCAAATACGCCATCTTGGGTCTTTATCTTCATAAGGACCCCTCTTGAGCTGTCTTTATTTTGGGTCGTTATGATAAAGACTTTTCACTCCATAAAGACGGCCTTATGAGTTCCGTAATCGCTCAAGTCGGTATGATCACGGGGGGTAGTTATGATAAAGACTTTCACCCCATAACGCCGTCCTTATGAGTTACGTAATAACCCCCGTGGTCTATTTTTAAATAAATAAATGTAAGGAGAGAGATGAGTACCTGTACCTTTCACTTGAGTCACATTTTTTATCTGCAAGGGCTGATATCACTTCAGAGATATATAAAGATTTTATAGCTGAAGTTCATTTCAGTATACTAGATTTATAAATATATGATGGATGCATGTATACTTAATTCTGCTCAGATAGAGATTCTCGATCTTGAAGTGTAGACTAGTTTTTACACCAACAAAAATCGGATAAACGCTTTATTTTATGCATTCGAAAAGTATAAATAATGTTATCTAATTTGGCATTACCCATTTTTCACCCAGCCAAACAAACCCTTTTTACCATTATTATCTTCCGTCCCATAGTTCATATTCCCGCCAGAAAGCAACGGTTGTTAGTTACATCAACCGTCGATAGTTAGCGCGCTAGTTCCCAAGTTAAATCACCCGTTGATCAACCAATCACATCAAACTTTGCCGAGTCCGTATTTGAAAGAGGTTAACGGTCGTATTTTCTGTGGAGTTTTGTGTACCGTCGTTTCTTCTGCCGAGGCTGATTGATGTCAGTGTTTGTAGTTCATAAAATATTTTAAAATGGCATCGGTTGCAGATCAAAGGATTAAAGTGGGAATAAGAGTGAGGAAGCTTACGCGTAAAGAAAAGGACAAAAACAAACAGTTACAGTGGAAATATTCTGACAACCAGGTTTGGCAAATAGATCCACAAAATGGAAAGAAGGCGGGGAATGCGTTTACTTTTGGTGAGTATTTAAATTACACAAAACGCCCTGAAAATCATTCCGTTAAATGCGAGTGTCATGAAGCACCTCTTGATTACGGAATGTTAGTGACACATGCTATCGCATAATTTATTATGAAGCTGAGTAATGTCTTTTCAGATTATGTTTTTGGAATGGATTCCTCATCTCAAAACATATTCGACGATCTGGTCAAACCTATCGTTGAATCATCAGTGAAAGGTTTTAATGGCACCATATTTGCATATGGGCAAACTTCATCAGGTGATTTGAATTTTATTGACATACTGCAATAGTATACACATCTACCATAATTCTTGTTCATAACTGTCAATTTTCTTCTATTTATTTTAGGAAAAACGTATACTATGATTGGTGAAAAGTCTGAAGAAGGGATAATACCACTGTCTGTAAATCATGTGTTCAATACAGCTGAAAAAGATTCCGATAGGGAGTACCTTTTAAGGTAAGCATTAGTTAGGTGCATTAGCGTAATATGATTTCGTTCTTAATGAGATAGGGCTTAATTGGTAACATTTATACTTTAGGGTATCATACATGGAAATATACAATGAAAAAATTCATGATTTGCTCGAGTATCAAAACAGCTTGAAGATCCATGAAGACTCCTCTGGAAATGCATATGTGATGCTCAAAGAAGAGATAGTGGATTGTCCAGAAAAGGTTGATAATTAATGGATTTCAGTCATGGTCCCAATCTTTGTCTTAGCCTTTGAAGTCTTATTCTTATGATTCTCATTTTAGGTCATGGCAGTTATGAGGAAAGGTGAAAAGATGAGAAGGTTTGGGGTTACTGACATCAATGAAAGAAGCTCCCGTTCACATACAATCTTTAGAATTGTGAGTAAATATTTGCTTTCTCCTTACTGTGCATTATATTTGTCCCAACGATTTTTGCTTTTTTCCTCACCCTCATCAATGAATACGAAGTCTTTTGCACTGTTGCAGGTGGTATTCTTTCATTTTGACATGCATTCCTAGTTGAAAATAATTCCTAATGCTCTCTTGAGTTCAGCTTACCTGTTAATGTATCAATGGCAAATTAGCATAAAATATTAATATGCTCCATTAAATATAATGATTATATTGTTGGCCATCTCTTGCATTTTCTCTTGTGTAGTTTAAATTGGTATCATTGGAATTGGAATATCTCTCTTAAATAATAGCAGAAAAATTATTGCTTCTGCCTAATTTTGCTTAATTTACCAATTTAGTTCCATGACAGTTGAGTGGTATTTTATGGTGTAAACATGATTAGTTGCAAGCTTTTCTAATTCTTGTGTTTACTCCTTAGTCATGAGTATAATTTTGCTTCTGTCAGGTTTTTTTCTTAAAATATCGCTAAATATGAAAGTGCAGTGATGCAGTAACAATTAAAATTAATCGTTAAAAATGTAGTTAACTATTAAACTTAACCATTACATTTTAGAGGAGTTAACTTTTAATCGTTAAAATTATACATCAACTGATACGAAATTAACTTCAGTTAACTTTTTTCGCAAATGTTTGGCGAATGTCGACCTGCGTTGAATTTGGATGCAAAGCTTGCCCAACAGACAAAGGGGAAAATAAAATGGTGTCTATGAATGCCATATGGCTGGGTAGTTCATCTACATCTACATCTACATATTACCCCGCAAGCCGCCTCAATAGGCGTGTGGCGGGGGGTGTTAGGACACCAGCCGCTTAAAGATAAAAAGGAAACGCTCTAATGAAATTACGCCTAGCATTTATTGAAGTCCCTTATTGTTCGGGGGAAAAACGAATTCCCATACCTATCCGTTCGGCAAAATATCTCTCTTAATTTATCGTTTCTGTCGGACCTGGAAATATAGTGGGGTTCTAATATGATGTTCTCCGTGTCGCTCTGAAAGATATCTATTCTCAATTGTTCAAGCAATCTAAGCCTAGCGCGCAGCCTCCGAGTCTCTAGCGGCTCCCAGCCTAATTCGTTTAACATCTGTGTAACGCTGTCAGTACGCCCGTAGCTGTTTTTGACGAATCGCGCAGCTTTCCTTTGTATTTTATTAAGTTCCCGGACTAAGTCTTTCTGCACCGGATCCCATATGCTCGCTGCATATTCAAGGTGTGGCCGGACGAGTGCGAAGTAGCACCTCTCTTTTACTTTTTCATCCGAAAATCTTCCCACAATACGCTTGACGAATCCTAGCTTCTTCAGAGCTCTGCCACAAATATTTCTTATATGTGCTCCCCACGATAGGTCCGAAGTTATCGTAACTCCTAGATACTTCACTTCATCTGTCGCCTTTATGTTAACACCAAATTGTTAAAAGTTAGTTGTGCAAGAATGCAATGAATAGGCCCAGCGAATACATCAATAAAAGCAGGGTTGAGTGGAGTGACAGCCAAAGTTAAGGAACGCACCCTCATATGAGAAAACACGACCACTTGAAGATCATGTTGTTCTCAGGTTTTCATCCCTTTTTAGCAACATTGATTTATGCCTTGCTGCACTTCTCATTCCCCGGTTCAAATTGGATTGGATGCCGGACGCGAAAGAGAAAAAAAATTAGCTGCAAGTTCACTGCTAGAGACAGCCATTAGTATGGAGATCCTAGGAGCTACCACTAACAAAAGTTCACCTTCATCCAACAGGGAAACCAAGAATGAAAGTTCTAAGATGGAAGTTTTTTTTTTCCCCCTTCAAAATTTAAACACTAACTGACTTCTATCAGTCAGGAGGCACTTTCCATCGCCGATGCGGAAGCAGTGAGATATTTTCACGAGAGTAGGAGTGTTAGTGAACTCGCAAGCGCTGAGAAAAATTTTTTATCAAGTACAACACTGGCATTCCATCATCAGCGCAATATGAAAGGATGTTTAGTTTAGCAGGGCTTCTTTTTCCAGACAAGAGAGGAAATTTTGAAATGAGGATGTTATTTAAGCTTAATGACTTTTAAGTAAAGGTTAAATAAGTTTTTCTTGAATTTGAAGTTTGTATTTAATTTATCCCAACTGCAAAAATAGCTTTTACAAGTTACTTTTTAAAATTTTCTTTAAAGTAATTGAAAAAGTTACTGTTTTTTTAACTTTAATTTTAATCAGTTACTTTTTCAAAAAAGTTACTTAAAACTTTGACTAGATGCTTTTTACAGAGATTTAATTTTAACTTTAATCAGTCAATTTTTTTGGTAACTTTCCCAACTATGCCACTGGGTTGATATATTTGTGAGCGAGTGCTGAAACTCCAAATAGGAGTCCTGAGGCTCTTGATCCTGACTGTCTATTGCGCCAATGATCTAAGTCATCATCCATAGAGTCCTATAGCCTTACTGAAGGCCAAGGTGTCTTTTATGGGGATGTCTCTGATTTCTTTGGGGTCCATGAATGGTTCCCTAAGGTATCTTATGCTAATCCTTGAAATCGTTGGCCATTCGCAGAGGATGTGTGATGTTGTTTCATGATACACTTTACACCAGAATTTAGGTTAGTTTACTACACTGAACAAGGAGACATAGCGTGACATATGTTCGGGATCCAAATGAGGAAATTATTTTCTGAAACTATAGAGAGAATGCGGGAAAAGTGTCGCGGATTTCTTCCACATAGGGCCCGGTTCGAGAGAAAAACGCTATTAAAAATCTTCCTCCATATACAGTAAAACCCCCATACAACGAATTTGTTGGGACCAGAAAAATTACTTCGATGTAGGGGGTTTTCGATGTATGGAGGTGGTGTGCGGGTTGCGTCTCCAAAGGGGCATCCAAGTGTTCCGCGTGCTTTACGATGCAAGTCGAGTAAATATCTCAATCTTGCTTTATTCACCATTAAAACCTTTCCTAGAGTGATGATAAACAATTTTTATTATTTACCATCAAATACCGTGGCTACCGTGACGAATTCTCTCAGTTGAGCTTAAGGCAGGTGCATGCAGTCACTCAAAGTTGTCTGGTGATAGAAAATGAGAAAGTTAGGGGGGTGGAAAATTCCAGTGCTTGCACTTGTCGCGCGGCCAATCGCTGTCCCCCAATTGCACCCCACACGCTTGCCTTGTCATGCAACAAGTTTTTAAAGTTATTAGGCAACTGCATCCCCCGTAAACAAGCGAGCGAATGATACCCTCCCCTTGATGACTCACGCTAAGCACCAAGGTCACTCAGCTCTCGAGGGACTTGCCTCAGGCACGATACGAGCGGCGCGAGCCGCGGCCACGATACGAGCGGTGGTAGGCAAGCGATAGAGTGGCAACGATGAGTTTTATGTTCCTAATGTTTGACATGGACCACACTCGAACCCAGCCATGATAGACGTGAGTGGCATAGGTGCCGCTCGCCACCAATACCAGATATTAAATATTTCTTGTGCCGTTCTTCTCATTCTGTGGTAAAATGTCAGCCGAGAACGTTCTGTCTTCTGACAGTATGTACTGCCATTTCAGATTCTGAACTTATCTTAGGACGAATCACTGCTCGTTTCGTGGCCACTACCACCCTGCCGCGTTATTTCTCTGCAGCCCACCGCTCATATCGTGACCGAGGATCGAAGGCTGGCAGATAAAAAATTCGTGTCAGAGGCGCACCCTCATTTTCGGCTGCGATTTCTGGGAAAAAAGGTATCCTCAAGCAATCGAGCAAATATTAGGGTGATCTCGAGCAAACTTGCCGGTTAACAGACCACATCCATCAAGGTTAAGACGGCAATAGCAATATTTGGATAGAGAAGAGAGGTTACTCCAGATTTTCCTTTGGGATGGGGACAGAGTAGATAAAATTGGCTCTCATTGGTTGAACACCAACCAATGAAGTTTTGAATACTTCGCCCTCCTAACGAGGGGAGTGTCCGATAAACGGGTCGCAGATCTCGATGAAAATTCGTATGCATATAGAACTCCGAATGCTTTTCACGAATCACTCCACATATGGGCGTATAAATCCAATAGTTAACAAAAAAGGCGTTTAAACATATATAGATGTTATAAAATCCCTATTTATCAGCCTACGGCATCAAGGGTGTGGTCCATTGATTAGCGTACGGGGCTGCGGTGCAGAGGGACCATGTTCTATTCCCGTCGGCGACAAATTTTTCATGCTTACTTTCTTTGTTTTTCCTTTCTGGAATTCTGTTAAAATCTAATTTTTACTTTTCTATTCAAAGTTTTTTTTAACGAGTGGAAATATTTTTCTTTTGCGAATAACATAGGACTTATTTTTTTTTCTTTCCCGCAAAATTTCTTTGTTTCCCCATTCTTTCACCACGCAAACTTGATTTGTTCCTTCATTTGCAAGACCTCCTGTTGATATCATAATTATACAATAATGAAAATAATCTGCAAGTGGTCACTCGCCATTTAAAACACGAGCCTTTCTCGACGAGCCTTATTACAATGTATTTATTTGTACGTCTTTAGATCGCGAAATGGTGATTCGATTACAGAAATTAGTAGATAAGCCGATCACATTTTCCCCTCCTTTTTCAAAGCACAACAATACAAGAAAACGGGGATCTTTGATCGTGGGTCTTATAAATAATGATGTAACAATTATTTAGACTATTTTATAATTATAATATCAACAGGAGGTCTTGCAAATGAAGGAACAAATGAAGTTTGCGTGCTGAAAGAATGGGGAAACAAAGAAATTACGTTGACTTCGCGGGAAAGAAAAAAAATAAGCCCATTGGTATTCGCGAAAAAAATATTTCCACTCATTAAAAAAAACTTTGAATAGAAAAGTAAAGATTAAATTTTAACATATAATTCCACGAAGGAAAAACAAAGAAAATAAGCATGAAAAAATTTATCGCCGACTGCCTCTCCCAAAATAAAATCGGATACCGAAAGGTAATTTGAAACCATGGAGCTCCTCCCATTCAGGGGTCCCGGTAACCCAATATGGGAAAGTAATCTAATACGATTTAAAAAGGGAAAATTGAGCTCCATCCTCACCACCTGCACCTTCGCAAAAGAGGTGGGGCGGATGAGTGAGAGTGGAGAATAGCCCCCCTGATCTGATCTTTTCAGAGTATTTTTCTGTATTGGGTTACGTCTGGCCGGCTGGAACTGACTGGTATTCCCCCTCTCCTCTTGGTGCATTAATCATCCACCCAACTATCACCCGGCTCAGCTAACGCTGAGCAGAGCTTTGGCTTCCCTTACACGTTTTTTATTGTGGGAACCATCAGAGTTGCTGGTTCCCACCATAATAAACGTGTAAACAAGCCTTCACCGAGCGAGAGCATCAAGCTTCCTTCATGCCCTCTGCTCTGTAGGTCTCGGATGTAAACATTTTCGAAGCCCGGAGCGGAAGGGTTAAGACGCGGTACTCTCCGCTGCGGTTCAACTTCCTGCTCATTACGTAAATGTCTATGGAAAAATTACCTGTTAATGAAGAATGCTACGTTTTTTTTCTCAATAATTCGTTCTAGAGGGGCACTTTTCATGTTTTGGGCCCAAGCGCAGACTTCGATGTACGGAGTTTTCGTAGTTAGAGAGGTTCGTTACGAGAGGTTTTTTGCGTGTATTGTCCATTGGAAGGGTCCGGGACCGGGCCAATGACTTCGAAATAGGGAGTTTTACTTAAAATTTCGCTGTATGGGTGTTCGTTGTATGGGGGTTTTACTGTAAATCCTTTGCAAGTGCACACCCCTCTCATCAGAGGTCATAGCCCAGTGGGTTGAAGCACTGAAGCACCGGTTATCCTCATATGGTGGCTGGAGTTCGATCCCATGTTGTAGTATGCAACAAATGCAACAATAGAGATTTTTTTTTGAGACTCTGGCATCTAAATGTTGTCAATCTAGGCTACACAATGTGAGTCCTTCCTGAGTAAGAACCCAGAATTAGACATTTACCCAGTGCTATCTCTTGTTTACATGGATATCTCCATTTTTCAAAGTTCAAATAAAGTTGAACCCCTGTCCATAAATTTTCAAGGAGAGGGTTAAGTAAGCTTAAAAAAATTTAGATCAGTGTTTCCCAAACCTTTCCAGCCTCTCCCCCCCCTCCCACTACACACACAAACCTATATTCAACTCCCTCCAACTGTTAGCATGCTTATTTCAAAGCCAATAGATAAATAGTTTATTCATCACAGGGTATGTACTTTTGTATATGGTACCTTTCGGTCAGTACCCTGCCTCCAGCACCCCCTTTCTACCCCCTCATTTCTTTTTGCCCCCTCCCCCCCCCTAGATTAAAGCACCACCCCCAGGGGGTGGTAGCGCCCACTTTGGGAACCACTCATTTAGATATTACAACAGTAGACTGAAATGCATTAAATTTTCCTTGAAAAACATTAATGTTTTCTTTACAACATGGAATGCTCCTTGATTTTGAATATCCATGAATATATAGAGGCCACCCTGGGGAAATCTTGAAGATTTTTAACATTTAGCTGCTGCTTCCATCAATGTGATCCTTATCCTACGTGAAATTCTCTAAGAGCAAGGCCTTTGTGTTTTGATGGCTCGCATTCAAATCTCTGCAGTGGTGAAGCTTGATCAGTGTAAACATTATCTTTACTTTGGTGTCTTGTGGATGGGACTCATTGGGTGCAGTACTCTCTCCGCATGATAGCTCCCAAAATGTAGTCCCATGTGATCCATTTATTGAGAGTAGGCCATTACCAATGCAAGTTTCTCTCTACCCTTCTTCTGCTGGCCTCAGTGGCATTGGGGTAAAGTCCTAGCCTGCCAAACTTTGGGTCGTGGGTAGGGTGGTGGGTGGAATCCCATAGGTGGGTTTTTCTCCACTCAGGGCATAGATTTGTTTCTTATGAGTTTAATTTAAGAGAGGACTTCATTCATATCTATTCCTAATTTCCTTGCCATCCAGAACCCTTTTAACTTAAGTAAATATCACTTGCTTGGGGTAACCTTAATTTTAATTTATGTAAACATCTTTAACTGGGGCGGCTTTCATTCTTTACTTTTTTGGATATTTTGTCTGGTTGCTGTAAATGCTTATTAATTATATTTCTTGTATTTTATTTTCAGACTATTGAAAGCCGCAGGCAGCACACTGATTTGAGCTCCAGTGACAGTTACTTGGATGACGCAGTTCATGTATCTCATTTGAATTTAATTGATTTGGCCGGTTCAGAACGCGTCTTTCAAACAAAAGCTACTGGTGATAGATTTAAAGAAGGATGTGCCATTAATAAGTCACTATTTCATCTTGGAAAGGTTATTTCACAACTAAGTGAAGGTTCTGGGTAAGTTGGACAGTTCTACCCTGATTTTCAAAAATATTTTTGTTGCATTGGATAAAGCATGTCTTTATCTTTGTATATATATTTGTCCATTCAAAGCATGGGAGGTTACTGCTAAAGGTTTGATTCATCTTAACACTTTGGAAAAATCATTTTATGCCTTGACGACCTGAAGTTGGCTAAAATGTGATGAAACACATTGTTGGACCACAATAACTTTTGGAACATTTAAATGTTATATTCAAAAGAGTTTTCAGAGTGTATGAATGCATGACACCCAGAATTTTCATGTGAAGTCTGGTTACTGAAAAATTAACTTATTTGACTATACAGCCAGTTCCTGTTTTCTGTTGTTATACCTTTTGTCGTCTCAGTCATACCTTGGGTGAAATATACCATCACTAATCCATTTTTCCACCACCTTGATCCGCTTATTCACCACATTGATGTTTTTGTCTTTGTTTTTTGTTTACCCCGTCATGTTTTAGGGCAGAGAGTAAGCCTGATTTCAACAAAAAAATCAACAATATAATGAAAAAGAGTAGGTAGGTACATACATACTTCACTTCGTTGTTATGAGTATGGAAATCAGTGATCTGCTTTTTGACCAACTATGAATATATGCAGAATGTTGCGGATAATTTTTATTAAGGGTATACATTTTGTCTGTAAGATTTTCCAAATTATTGAAATGTTGGACAAATAATCATAAACATGATGAAAGAAAGATTTTGTGCAGTTTTCCACTGTGAAATGTTTAATGTAGTGATGTAGTCTGGATTTGAGGATTCGATCAAATTCTTCCAGAAAAGATTTGAACCTACTATCGCCGCAAAAAAGGTAGAATGCTGAACTTAAAGCATTCGTACGAAATTCCACCGGAGCTCCTAAGAGCCGTGTAATATATCGTTTTACTCCTTGTTTATTTGACTACAAAATGCATTCACTGAATAGTGTTTAAGTGTAAAAGTTTAGCTTCTACGGTCGAAAGATTGAAGAAAAACACGAGAAAAATTTGGAGAACAGCAAAACTGTCATCTTCTTCATCTCGTCACGGCCAAAACATTTAATTGGTGCACTTTATTATTTTTTTACGAAGAGAACAACATCTCAGCATTACAAATATTCTTTTAAAATTAAATTTTACCCATTCTTTGATTTTTTTAAATGGCCAAAAGCTAGATTTCAATATCTGAGGTGTGGAAAAGTATATGAATATCGAAATTACGTATGCTTTATGGAAAAAATATTGCAAAACTTCCCATGTAAGGAAATTTTTATATTCTTCCCCTTACTTAAAATAAACGACAAAGAAGAAAATCGCCCCGTGGCAATGCTCACTACCATTTTGTTCAGTTGGCAATCGTGATACTCCTGGCCACGCGTGACTCAAATCTCTTTGCCTAGACCCCTGGCTACGTGCCTGTTCGTTGTACTGTTTAATAATTTCTTTGGAAAGGTAATAATTATATTGTTCAGTTTGGATTATTAAGGGAGTAATTTAGTTCTGAAGATGGACTAAATAAAAAAGGGCAAAATTAAACTGATATATGAGATGACAACATTTGTTTACGTGACCAAATGTTTAAAGAAATGTGAGGTTGGTGTCTCCTTATCATGTCATTTCATTCTAAATCCAGCCTTTAGACTGACCTTTACTGGACGGAAAGTTTTAACCCTTTGACTGCATCGCCTGATTGTCTGAATGTTCCTGAGAAATGTGAAAAAGTCACTAAAAAATAAAAATTTATATTTTGGCTAGATTTTTTATGTAGCTGATATTTTTTTTTAATTTATTTCCACATCCCCGAAAACAGCACGAACGGCCTTATACATCGGGTGTATAAATATGTAACAATGGACGAACACAAACACCTGAGTGATGAAAAATCAACTCGGCGGGACTCGAACCCGTGACCCTCAGTTTAGCAGGCGAGGACTTTACCCCATTGCCACCGGGGCCAACAAATGGGAAAGAATGTCACTTAATGCGACAAAGTAGAAAAGTTTTTACTCAAACCTGAAGTAAAGTCGCTCTCTGCTGTAGGGACTCAATATATGCCCGGAGACTTCAGTCGCTTTGCGTAGCCCAAGGGTTAAACTTCATTGTGCCATTTTCTGCTAAAGTCAGATGTGTATTCAATTTACCCTATCATTTACTTTTTTTGATATTAACAGCTAATATTTTAATCTTCCTATGTGTAAAAAAAATCATGAGAATGGAAACCAGTCGGGCCACGAGTACTCTTGCAAGGCTATTTGGGTAGAATCGCCTAATAGAGAAATTAGGTACATATTACTTTAAACAAAAAATGCTGTAGATAAAGTTGCTATTTTCGTCTCTTGTTGCAATATTTTATTTCCTGCTATGGTGTCTCGTAAGCCACTACTGCATTATAGAAGCATATAAATAACTATCAGTCCCAGCCTGTGAAGCAGCAAAAGACTGCAATTTGAGCAAAAATTAATCACAGAAAGGTTTTGGATTGCTTCTTACGAAAACACCTTTGGACTGCTCTAGCACCAGTATTTTTAATGAGTTCACTATTCATGGCAATTTGGTTAATAAAAGAGTTGTTGCCTGTCATATTGTATATTCTCTGCATAGCCTTTTCCTCACAGACTGAGAATGCTCTGACACTGAGAATTGATAAATGCTATTGTGAAACAAATTGCTGCTAAATTTTATTTCATCTTAGATGATAAATTATTTGATTTGTGTCTGAGGAGATAATCTAGAGCTTCTCTTGGTTACAAACATTTAAAAGAAAATTAAAGGAGGATTAGGATCTGTTTTATGCATATGTATATGTATTTTGAATGAAAAGAACTGGGATTCATAATTTGATGAAAGCAGGATTCGAGATTCTGTGTTTGTGATTCAATAAAAGAAAGAGATTCAGGATTCAGATGTGATACATTTCGGTTTCAACCCATCACTAGTTTAATTAGAATGGTTTTGATGTTTTACATCATTTTCAAGCCAACTATTGAGGTTACATCCAGGTATGTACATAAATTTTAAGTGAGGGTTGGTGGATTATGAAGAGGGGAAAGGATTCATGTGGGGGAGAGGGAAGGTTATGAGTAGGGATTTCTATGTGATGAGTGTGTAGAGGAAATAAAAAACCATCAAATATTTTCCTGATTTTTTCCCCAATGTTGCTGATGGGATCACTTTGGCATCGTTCTGGTGTGCTCCACTCATGATGTCATGGGAGGCCTTCAGTGTCCATTGTCTCGTTCCTTGGGATGTCCCCAGGGGAGGAGGTTCGTGGGTAGGAGGGAGGTCCTAGGGCATTCACCTTTTACTGGCCACTTGTGGGGTGTATAAGGGAATGGGGTTTTGGGTGCTGTGAGAGGGAGGAATGAAAGAAGAATGAGGGGAAGGAGGAAGGGTCTTGTTTAAAAGGCGTATCGAGGTGTGGATATACTAGGTGTAGGGGATTCCCACGGTGAGTAGAGGGGTTAAAAAAGTGAAACATTTAAAGAATTATGTTACAAAGCTACCAATAGGACTGCTTTGGTATGGCTCGGGTTGCTCCACTTGTGTTGTAGCATTTCCATTGTATCCTTCCTTGTTATCTCACCGGGTAGAGGGTCTTGGATTGGAGGGGGTTTCTCAGGCAGTCACTATTCTCTGTCGATATTGTGGGAAAATAAGGGTATGCTGTTTCCAGGAGGTGTAAAGTGTTTGGAGTACTAAAATATTTTAAACTAATGGATGGGTGAGGGTAATAAAACTTCTAAAAGTTCTGAATGAGAACACATTTCAATCCCACTCCCCTTTACTAGCCGTATGATTTTCTCATGTTTTCTTCATACGTTTCTTATATTGTTATCCCCTCTACCCTTCCACCACATGGAAATCCCTTCTCCTAGCTTCATCCTCTTTCTCCTTTCCCTCTATCCCTTCCTCCCATTGAATCCTTCCCTTTTTTCACCTCCTTTCTACCATCACTTTAACTTAATCTATACCTTGATGCAACGACAACAATTGCACCAATTATGCAAATCATAGCAAATTCCCCACAGTCTGTGTAAATTTCACCAAACTGATGAAGCCACCTCTCTAGTGTCTGACGTCTCTATGCAGCCACCTCTTTGAAAAACAGACACTGCACGTGTTACCTTTTGTCTGGCTCCTTTATTCAACCTATCCAGAATGGGAGTCCTGCCAGGACTATTTCATTTTATTTACACCCATTTCAGCTTTATGCGTTATTGGAATGTACCATGTCTTTCACCAAGTCAAGGCTGTATTCCATGGTTAGAGATTAATGAATTACCTACCAAATGTTTCTGGCCCCATAAATAGTTGGTACATAAATCTTCCCATTTTGCAATAGATTTGAGAGAGCTGCTGTAAGTGAAAAACCTTGAATTGGCCATGATTAATGGGTATAAGTTGAATATCCACGTTGTAAATTTAATATTTTATGGTTTTATTCCAGGCAATATGTTAATTTCAGAGATAGTAAGTTGACCAGGATATTGGAATCATCTTTGGGTGGTAATGCTCATACCGCAATAATATGCACAGTCACCCCAGCAAGTATGGAAGAAACTGCTTCAACTCTGTGTTTTGCCTCTCGTGCAATTCGTGTTACCAATGCACCACAGTTGAATGAAATTGTATCTGATGAATGTCTTATTAGAAGGCATGCTGCCTTGGTAAAGAAACTGGAGATGGAATTGGAGGTAGGTTGATGTGAATTATTAATAATCGTTACTTCTTCATTGGATTCTCTCTATTAACCTTTCATAAGCCTGCCACCACCATGTATCAATGGTGCATGACTTAAGCTAGAGGACGAATTCCGTCTTCGGTGGTGGTCTTCCAGCCAATTCATGTGGTTGTTTCCCTGCCTGGCACTGAGACCCTTATGCCTATGATGTGTTGGGGCATGTCATGCCACCTTTTTTAGAGGTTAAGCTTTCAATTTTTTTTTAATTCTTTGTAATTAGAAATTGAGGGTATGCAACACTAAAAACAATAAACATTGCACCCATTCAAGTATTCTACCAGCTGATTGGTAGGTTCTTGGACAGTCCCCATTTTGTATCCCAACCTAATAGAAATTGTCTCGCTTTCCCTCCTAAGGATGGCCCGTTATTAGATCCCTCTTCAATTCTTCATATCTTCTACCTCCTCTAATTTCGTCCAGAATTCCTATCCTCTTCCTTCCTCTCCCACGCTTCCCCAGTGTTTATCTGGGGAAGCGTGGGAATACCTCTATCACTCTCTTCAACATGCCCTCTCCTCTCAAAACCTCCTCCATCCATCTCTTCTGCCTTCTCCGAACCTCTGCCACAAGCTTCCTCTCCTCTCCGACCATATCCAATACCTCCTCGTTCGTCTTTCTTGCCATACAGCTAACCTTCTCCATCCTTCTCCAAACCCACATCTCAAACGCCTCAAGTCTACGCACATCCTCCCTTCGCAATGACCAAGTTTCCAACCCATATAGCGCCACGCTCCATATTAAAGTTTTCACCAGCCTCTTCTTTACGTCTCTTCTCAGACCCCCCCTCATCAATTCCCTTCTCTTCGAAAATGCTTCTTTAGCTAGCGGAATTCTGCATCTGGTGTCCTTACCACTAAACCCATTCGCCTCCAAAATACTACCCAGATACGTAAACTGCTCGACCTGCTCTATCTTCTGCCCTCCCACCCTTATATTCAGCCCCGCCTTCTTACTTCTAGAAAATCTCATTACTTTCGTTTTCTTGTGATTGATCTTCATCCCATACTTTTCGCACTGCACCTCTAATGCATTCACCATTGACTGTAACCCCTTGGCCGACTGACTAACTAATTCTTGATCATCTTCAAATCTCACTGATTTTATCAGCTCCCCTCCTACCTTTATTCCCACCTCCTCCTCCCCCCATGCCTCCCATACCATTTCTTCTGAATACACGTTAAAAAGCAACGGCGATAGTGGGCACCCTTGCCGCACTCCCCGTCCTATCGTGGCCCATCCCGATTCTCCATTGGCTACACTAACCTGCGCAGTCTGATTCATATACAAATTTCGAATCAGATGCCTGTCCCTCCAATCGACCCCTAATTTCTTCAACACTCCCTTTAATTTCGTCCATTCCACCCGATCAAACGCCTTCTCGAAATCTACGAAGCATGCAAAAACATCCTGCCCATACTCTAGGTTTCTTTCTACTAGCGTCCTCATCACCGCTATAGCATCTCGCGTTCCCGTCCCTCTCCTAAACCCGAACTGGTCGTCACCCAGGTATTCATGTGCCTTCTTCTCTAGCCTTCTGTTTAGGATCCTCAGAACTACTTTGGCCACGTGGGATATTAAGCTTATTGTCCTATAGTCTTCGCAAGTTTTTGCCTTATTCTTCTTCGGTATAGGGATTAGTACAGTCTTCGCGAAGTATTCCGGCCACACTCCATCCTCATAAATCCTACGAATAAGCGCAAAAAGTTTTCCTCTTCCGTTCTTCCCCATGCTCTTTAATAACTCTGCAGGTATGCCATCTATTCCCACCGCCTTATTCCTTTTCATGTCTCGTAGAGCTCTTTCGATTTCGCTATCTAGGATACTTGGTCCAATGCCATCTCTGTCGATATCGTCTTCCCTTTCTATATCTAACCTATTGGGCCTTATTTCTTTACCATACAGCTCTTCAACATACTCCTTCCACCTCTCCTGGATCTCTCTCGGTTCTACGATCACCTTTCCCGTCTTGTCTGTTGTCGTTGTAATTCCCCTTCCCTTATTACCACCCGTCAGTTCCTTTACTTTCCGATATAATGCATCTGCTCTTCCCTCTTTTTGGTATTTCTCTAACGCGTCGATCTATTCTCTCCACCACGCCTCTCTTGCTTTCTTTGTTTCTCTTCTAAGCCTGTTATTAAATTCTCGGTATTTTCTCTTACCTAGCTCTGAGTTTACGCTCTTCCATTTCCTTCTCTCCTCCATCTCCCTGATCATCTCCTTCGTGATCCACGGTTTTCTAATTTTAGTTGCACTCACTACGCCTACCGTTGCTTTTGCCGCTTCTACAATTCCATTTTTCAAACTTCCCCATTCATCTTCCACTGATCTAACTCCATGATCCTCACCCATTATCTCATCCTCCTTCTCTCGATACTTCTTCTTCATTGCCCCAGTTAATGACTCTGTATTCCACTTTCGTACCCTCCTTCCCATTCTTATCTTTTTCAGTTTAACCCGACATTTCATGACTAATAAGTTGTGGTCTGTGTCTGCATCAGCTCCTGGATAAGTATGCCAGTTTTTAACACTATTCCTGTATCTGTGATGTACCATTATATATACTATCTGGAACCTATCTGTGTCTCCCGGCTTCTTCCAAGTGTACCTACGTCGAGGATGATGTCTGAACCATGTATTCGTAATTACTAGGTTATTTCTGCGGCAAAACTCCACAGCTTTCTCGCCCCCGTCGTTTCTCCTTCCTAGCCCGTAATCGCCCACCTCCCGCCCATCTCTTCCTTCACCCACCACCGCGTTCCAATCCCCCATTACTACCAGGTGCTTACTTCCTGGTATCCTACCAATTATTTCCTCTAGCTGATCGTACACCCCATCTACCTCCTCCTCTTTATGATTAGAGGCAGGCATATAAACCTGGATGATAACTTAATTCGTTGGTTCTGCTTTTAGTTCCACGACTATTATCCTATCACTTACCTGTTCTGCATACACTACTTTTCTACTGAGTTTCCTATTCATTACGAATGCAACCCCGCGCTGACTTTCATTCCCTCCACTATAAATTACTCTATAGTCGCCGCTCCAGTAATCCCCGTCATCCTTCCATCTTACTTCACCCAGACCCATGATGTCTACACCCACCCTCTCCATTTCTTGCTTTATATTCTCTAGCTTCCCTGCCCTCAGCATAGTCCTAACATTCCACGTGCCTATTCTGATAGTTTCGTTCCTCTTCTTTATCTCCTTTTCCTCTGCTGCTGCTACATAGTATGGAAAATGCTGTTTAGCCTATCACTAACTTTAATTTAAAATGGACTTACTGAGATATGTAGTATGTAAAAACTCCTTTGTTTTATCAGCATAATCAGCTCTCTAGAGTTGATTGTATTGAAAAGGTAATGTGGTATGGGTAGTTCTAGTATGCTTGAAGGATTGTATGGTTTGGACAAAGTAAATTAATAAAAATAAAATTAATTGTAAAAAATTATTGGTATTTTCTATAAAAGAAAAATAAATTAAGTATTTATTCTGGTAGTATAAGAAAGGCATTTCCTTTATTCTGACAACTTGAAAGTAGGTACATAATAATAAAGAGCTCTACCCACCAACTTGAGGTATTTTATCTTATGTAGTCATCAGACTCGGATGTCATTATAAGTAGTCTGCTTTATAGCATCAACATATTCAACAGGAATTAGAAAATGTAAAAAGTGTCTTCTTTCTAATTACTCAACCACATAATAATCCCATTAGACATAACTGACAACAGTGCTAAATGTGTTCTATATGTGTTTCCTTAATTAAAATGTGCCTTATCAAGATGCCACAGTGTGTATCCATGCTGGAGCATTATCATTTACTTATTTACATTAGAAATGAGTTTATTCCTCTTTATTTCGATTCAGACTTTCAAATCGATTCCGATTCCATCGATTATTATTCCTAATATCAGGTGGGATATTGTATACCAGTAGCGTACGACTATTATTTAAATTCAAATGCTGGCTGGAATAAAATAACAAAGACAATTAAATTGCTCAAAAAGTTTATTTAATAACAAATGGCAAATATATCCTCAGCTTATAGTCTATGTTTAAAATATGTATCTATATGGAATCGGAATAGAGTTTAGGCGATCGATTCTCTATACTGATTCTAAAGGTTGCTTTACGCATGGAAGTTACTTCCATGACAGTAGCCTTGCAAGTTGCTTGCAAGCGGTACTTCGATATGTTAGCATGTACTTTCATGGCAGTAGGGGTCGATAGCGGAACTAATTGACGGCGGTTAGCACTTGCAAGGAAAATAAACAGGCTTCTATTTTGCCTGCAAGTAGTATTTCGATTCAGTGGTAGTATTGCAAAACATCCGGTGAAATAATCTGCCTAGTTCAGCTCAATTGAAAAACCACAATTACATGAAATAAGAATTTTCTTAAGATTGAAATTTGATAATGTTGTAGTACTAAATTAGTTATCAAAATGTTAATACATATACGAGGGTAGACTTAAAAGTAAGGTCTCCAATTTTTTTTGTCATAGAAAATGACATTTATTTACATTGTTGGATACATCGTTGGAAAGGTCATGGCTTCAGCTATTTTTCGATGTAGCCACCCTGGCGCTCGATGATTTTCCTCATCCGCATGATGAACTTTTGAATATCGTCGACATACCAGCTTCCGTCCGCGTTGCGAAGGCGTTGACCTCCTCTTGCACCTTGTCGTCCGTCGCAATCTTCATCCCTCCTAGGTGTTTCTTCAGGGTGAAGAACATGTGGAAATCACTTGGTGCGACGTCGAGGATGTACGGAGGATGCCCGATCACTTTCCACCCAAACTTCGAGATCAGTTCCTGCGTCTGACTAGCCGTATGCGGTCTCGCGTTGTCGTGATGAAATGAGACCCCGTCGTCAGCATTCCTGAACGTTTGTTGTTGATGGCGCGCCGAAGCTTTTGTAATGTGTGGCAGTGTCTTTCCTTATTGATAGTGGTTCCCCGGGGCATGAAATCCACCAGCAATAATCCTCACCCTGAAGAAACACCTAGGAGGGATGAAGATCGCAACGGACGACGAGGTGCAAGATGAGGTCAACGCCTTCGCAACGTGGACGGAAGCTGGTATGACGATGGTATTCAAAAGTTCATCATGCGGATGAGGAAAATCATCGAGCGCCAGGGTGACTCCATCGAAAAATAGCTGAAGCGATGACCTTTCCAACGATGTATCCAACAATGTAAATATATGTCATTTTCTATGACAAAAAAAATTGGAGACCTTACTTTTAAGTCTACCCTCGTAAATTAATATTTGAAAAACAATAGAGTTGTCATGGAGGGCAAGTTTGTTTACATAAACCCATGAGTTGATTTGATTAGTTTAGATTAATAAAACTCAATAGATAATTATTTCTGTTGATGAAAATAAAATATTTTGTTTAATTGATTATATCATGAAGTATTAAATTGTAACCCCCACCTTCGTCTTCTTTCTGTTACCTTTGATATTATTTCAATTATTATATATAAATAACATGCAAAAACACTTATGCTTAAAAATTTTCCTTTAATTTAGTAAAAGTCGATTGGGTCCAATTTACAAATGTTCAAAACCTTGGTATTTATATAATTAATTAAATGACTTAATTAAATGAATTCTTTTTACAATTTCGAGGGCTTGTACTTTTTTGTGTCCTTCAGTTCCTCCTCTTGCTATTTAACCATGAATACAATAAAAATCTTATATGGCACTTATCGTTATCCTGTTCTTTATTTCCCAAATTTCGTCGTCCTCTCGGAGTTCTTTTTCTCCGGCCGCCGTGCGTCTTCCGCTACCGCAGCAATTTCCTCCGTTCGGCTTCTGTCTTGGCTTCTTTTAGCTTTCCTTACTGATAACCGCTCCCAAAACTCCTTCCGTCACCTTTTGACAAACCGACACTATTTCACACACACTTTTATTTCCTTTTTTCCTTCTCCTTCCGCCTAGCTGACTCGTTCGAACTCCTTTCTGCTTCCACCATATAACTCTCTCTCCTCGCATCTCTAGTTACGACCTTTGTTGCCTTGTTTGTTTTTTCACTACTATTTACTTATTTATTTGCACCCTTACTACGCGTTGTTATCTTATTTATTATTTATTTGTTTACTTGGCGTTAGGTTATAAAATGATATATTCTACCAATATCTAACCCAAAGTGAGCTATAGAAATGTGTGTAATGATACTGTTTTACAATTATATGTTAACATTTCCGAATACATAGATATAAGATTGTAGTACCTGCAGTGTTTTGATTTCATGATTCATTGTTTGATTTTACCTCCTTAGTTCCGTTATTCATTTATTTGCGGATAAGCCGAAAGTAATGTGTAAGGAGAGGTATGCCCTGCAACTAGTGATAAAAATCAATACTTCACTGCACTCGCTACTTCCATATAAGTCAACTTCCATGTGTAAAGCCTTAAGCCTGGGAATTGGTGGAATCGAGAATCGACATTTGAAATCGACTCCTCCTTAATTTACATGAATGCTTGAACACTTAATGGTGCAGGGTGGCCACCATGGGGTGCACAGTAAAACCTCCCTATAGCGAATTCGCTGGGGCTGGAAAAATGACTGTTGTATGGAGGTTCGTAAGTAAGGAGGTTATATGCGGGTTGTGTAGTCTCAGGGGCCGCCAAGATTTCGTGTTGCTGTCTGGCGCAACTCAAATTAATTTTGCAAGCTAGTTTCGACGGACATAAAAATGATTACTGTAATGCAGAATACGTGTCAGCGTTTGTTTCATTGCAATCAGCCCCGGCATTCTGTATATATTTGGCCTCAAACTCAGGGTCGCATAATTTTTGCACCGAGAATAGGGATGGAAATTACGCGGTTTTTGTAGTGCTACAAACTAAGATTTTTCGTCTGACAATTAGTCAAAAACTTATAAAAGTACAATCTCACGAAAAACGAAGCGTTGGTAACAATATCTGGGAACCCCCTCACCCCCCACAACATACGAAGAGTTTCAGATTAAAAATTTAAAGAAATTGTTTTAGAAATCTCCCGCCAAGACCTAACATCTGGGCATCGCCTTTTTTTGTTACGTTCGCTGTTGAGTAATCCGTAAGGGGCTCAACAGCAATGATAACTTATGCGATGCGAATGACAACTTGAGGTGGTAAATATGTAGTAAATTTCTTCATACGTTTTAACAGAAACTTGTTAATAATGCTGCACATCTGATGAACTGAAGGAAAGAGCACAGGTTTTGCATTCAGCCCATTCATTGGGATCCTACTGACCGTCGGGATCGACTGAGTACACGACCGTCGGGTGGCCAATCGAGCTCAAATTCTCAGATTCGGTAGTTAATGATTACTTATTCAATATGCTGAAGGGTGACGATGCACCTCCAGTAATTTTTTAAGACAAATTCATTTAAAAATCGTAGAAAAGCATGTCGCACTATGTAAGCTCTGTAGAATGCCTCTTCGAAAACTGCGTCGGTAGCCCAGTGGATAAGGCATGCGACTGCAGAAGGGAAGATCCGGAGTTCGATACCCACCCACGGATACATTTTTTTATTTTTTAAGGTTTTTATTGTTTAAATTTTCATATATTGTTCTCTAATCATCGTTACTTCGATGAAATATTTTTTTAAGGAAATTGTTTTAAATATTAATGAGTCGATAACAGGGTAGGTATAGGATAAAAGTCCTTGTGGCTGTGTAAAGAACGCGTTCTCAATTTGCTCGTGTTGCAACAAATCATTTTGCTTTGCCTGCTTCTACAACATCATCCTGAAACATGCAAATCTTTATATATAAAAAGTCAATGTATGTATGTGGGTATGTTTCACATCTCCTCCTAAATCACTGGATCGATTTTGATGAAATTTGGAACGCATGTTTGTTACTGGTAGACAACAAACACTGTAGGGTTCAATTAACCTAAACCCTTTTTTTTTCAGGGTTAGGGGTGTGACCCTTACTAACATGTATAAAAATGTAATGGTGTCTGTCAGTCTATTGCTCCATCACGCAAAAACTACTGAACCGATTAAGGTGAAATTTGGCATGCAGATAGAAAACATATCTGGTTGTATCATAGGCTATATTAAAAAGCCCTAAGGGTCCCCAAAGGCCCCCTGAAGGTCCCCCCTGGTGGGCCATGGAAAGCATTGGGTTCGGTGCAGTGGTTTAATTATTTGCTTATTAAAGGTACTTTCACTCAAGATATAGGGCTGGGACTATTTTTATCGGATGGCTGAATAAATGAAGTTTTTTATTCTTTCAATCGATTTTCTTCTACGCTCCGAATTTGCCTGAAATTCAGGTTTTTAGCTGAAATATCTAACATTTTTCTCTGAAATCAACAATAGTATATTTCCTTGACAACCAAAGATTTGATTTTCAAAGGGTATTCACGCCTCAAGCATTTAAATATCACGTCTTCCTGCAGGTTCATGATAGCACGTAGAAAGAAAATCTGTATCAGAAGGGCCCAGAGTCCCAAATGCCCCATGATAGATTGCTTCAGGGGGTAATCAATAAATTCAATCCATATTTACAACAAGTATACTCTTCAATGTCTATTCTCAAAGTAGCTTTCATAGGGGCACTGCATATTGAGAGAACACTTTTGTAGTAAACAAGACACATAAAGGAATTAAATAGATTACACAGGCAATTAAATGTGCAAGAATATTAACGTGGAGTGAATAGTAATGGTAATATTGCCTCTGTTGCTACAACTAACACGGCGTTGTTTATTATCGTTTAATACCTACTCAGATGAATTACACGGGGTGGAACTGTCTGCATCTGCCTCTCATTACGATTGCGAACTGTTTTTTAGACCAGATCCCTCATCATAAACGTTACGAGTAAGTTATATAAGTTTAAAATTGTTAAAGTTCAGCTAACTAAGGTATATTCACTCAATCACCGAGCTGCCTATTCAAGACTCTCACTTGCCGCTGTGTTTCCCCTCCTTGGACTTGAAAATATATCCATCAACATGCCTAATAGAAGAAAGAGTTACCTATCTAAAAAATCTTCTAAAGAAAAATGAATGTCATATTTGCGAGAAAATGAGCCTTTGAAAGAAAAACGACTAAGGTTAGACTTGGACGGTCAAAGAAATATCCACCAGCAGTCTCATGAGCATCTCCCTTTGATGTTCCTCGGGTTACGCTAAGAACCGCACAAATTTCATCCTTACCCAACCTACAGACGGGTAACCAGCTATAAATCTGGTTCAAATGTAGACCCATCTGTTTCAAAACTTCAATCTGTTTTAAGATGGCGGAAATTATACTGAAGTCACTACATGCTTCTTACCCAAATGAAGAACAGAAATTCTGTGTAATGAACGGCATCCGTGCATGAAAGTCGGCAAGGGAACTAAGAATCACCATAGATGTTTTATTTTGTAACCGAAACAAATGATTATGGCTACCCTTTATGCCGAAGGTGCAGTCCGGGCGACGGAGGATTCATAGGTCAAATAAACATTGCTGCTGCTGCAAATGCTCCTTTTGACGTTGTGATCAAGCTGTTAATCACTCAGAAGACGGCTCATGAGAACCGGAGGGATGAGGTGACCAACTATCAACCTTTGCTATTTAAGTAGTAATGAGTCTGCGTGGCCGATTTTTGGGTTTCCCGTGCATGAAAGTGGACCAACAGTCACTCATATCTCTGTGCACCTGGAAAACGGTCAGTGTTTCTACAACAACGAACACAACATTCAAGATAGGTTACAAACTCCTCAAATGACCACGCAGACAGTTTTTCTTCAGGCTTTGTGGTTTTCTTATAAAATAAGTTCTAACTTTTTCACACCCGTTGAATTTCAAAGGGTACAGTTCGTTTGAAAGCTTGTGGCCCGTGCGCAGAAACCCTTTTTTGACCTGGACGAGTCTATTTTCGTGAACGGTGCTCGCTGGGGATTTTGGGAGAAAGTGACCATTCGCCCTCGGGACACCACTCAGATCGCTTGCGTTCGCTGCCAACCTCACTGCTTCTACCGTTTCCTTCTTCTTAGCCATTTCAATTTTTTGTTTTAGTTTTATATTTTTACGATTAGGATAGCATTAGTTCTTGAATAGTATAGAGTTGTGTTTTTTGTTTTAAATTTATTCATTTTAAGTTAACGCTTCATATTTTTCGCAGTAGTTTTTCCTATTTTTTTAACTTGTGCTTACATTGTTTCAGTAGTTTCTCCAATGAGTAATTTCAATTTTCTCATAAATTTTTCGTAGGTTAGCTTTTCATATTTTGTCAATAGTTCAAGTTAGGAATAAGTTAGGAGTAGTATTAACTTTATTTTCTTTGTAGTTTATTCCCGCGTCTTTGTAATTAATTGCTCTCGTTAAGTAGTATTTTAGTGGTTATATTTTTTGTTACAGTATCGTTTCACCTTAAATTAGTTTTTTTCTATCTTTTTTTGCATAAATATTAGTAAGGGTTAACTTAGGAATTAGCATATTTTACATAGATAATTTTTTAGCAATAACTTAGTATGGATTTCGCGTCCAAAGTGGGAGGTGGGAGGGTACTGCATAGCCAGGCGCGAGAAATTGTGCATAATGTGCTAATATTTATGAAGAAGGAAGCAGTCGAAGGAATTACTCTTCCGCTAAAGAGTGTGACGGAACGAGTGGCCGCTGCAACTGGCGTTTCCCTACGTTCCTTGAAGCGAATCTCTCAGGAAGGAGCTGCGATTGCCAGTGGTTCGAAAGCAGAATTTGTGAGCCCAAGGAAGAAAAAGCCGCAGAAGTGCACTAAATCTACTGTGGACGACTTTGACGTGCAGGTGATACGGAGAACGGTGCACAATTTCCATACAGTAGAAAAGAGGCACCCAACACTACGTGCTCTGCTGCCTATTGTCAAGGAGAAAACCAGTTTTGACGGCCAATTAAATTCTTTGCGTGTCCTGATGAAGAATATTGGATTCAGGTAAGGGTATATATCGTATAGTTGTATTAACTGATTATTTTTATTGCATCTACCAATTTCTAATTTCTTACAAATTCTCATTTTGCCTTAGGTGGAAAAAGACGTCCAATAATAAAAAAGTATTGACTGAAACTCATGACATTAGGTGGAAGAGAATGGTTTACCTGAGAAAGATTAAAAAATTCAGGGAGGAAGGGCGACCCATTGTCTTCACAGATGAAACGTATATACATTCATCTCACACCACCCCCTTCCAATGGACCAGCGGCGATGAGCATGGACTGAAGGCCCCCATTTCCAAAGGACAGCGATTAATCATCGTCCACGCTGGTAAGTTTTAGCGAAAACTATTTTTAGATTGGTAATGAATAATACAAAATGCATATATTATTGAATGAGAATAAGCTAGTAAAAACATTAATTGTCTTTTAAGGTGGAGAAATGGGTTTCATTCCTGGGGCGTTACTTATATTTAAATCGGGATTGAAAACTGGAGATTACCACGGAGACATGAACCAGTTCAACTATTTTCAATGGCTGAGAAACAAGCTAATTCCCAACCTACCCCAACATTCTGTGGTCGTGCTGGACAACGCATCGTACCACAACGTCCAGTATGACCGTTGCCCAACCAGCAAGGACAAGAAGGAGGTGATGAAGACGTGGTTGGATGAAAGGGGCATAAGTTATGAAAGCAGAGAGACGAAACTGGAGCTATATGAAAAAATTAAGCTGAACAAGGGGCCGGTAGTTTTTGAAGTGGACCGAATATTAGCGGCGCATGGTCACTCAACAGTGAGATTGCCTCCCTACCACCCTGAACTTAACCCCATAGAAAATATATGGGGGATAATGAAAAATTGGGTGGCACTAAACAACACCACTTTCAATTTGGAAGACGTGAAGCGTTTGGTGGAGAAAAAGTGTGAGGATATTGGACGAGAAGAGTGGAGTAAGGTCAGTGAAAAGGTGAAGGGGGAAGAAACTTGTTATATAACAAATGAAATGGTGTTAGATGAGGGGGAAAATGAACTCATAATCAACTTATTAAGTGATTCGGAGGAAAGTAGCGGATGTAATAGTGATTGTCTATAGTGAAAGATTAAATATATTGGATTTGAATACTAAACAAAGTTCTAATTGATTTTTATTTTTCCTCTATACCTGTTAACCATTACTTACGCCATTGCTGTAATATTTCCTGTCTCTAATGGTAAGACTAATTAGTGTCAATATTGGGTTTTTTCTGCGGATTGTTAGTTTGGTACCTCACGCGATTTTACTGAGAATAGGTGACAATCGACGAGGACTATTGCCACCGAGAATCACCTGGCCTATTTGTAAGTAAACAGATACATAGTAAGTTTCGTGAAATTCCTTTACTTCCGTGAGTCACACTGAAGTGTAATTATAATGGTGTTGGACACCCTGCCGACCTTCCTTCCTTTTCCCTCCCTCCCCAGGGAACCGACCGCAGGGAGAGGCTTGCCTTCCCCTCCAAGTTTCCTCCCCCGAGCGCACCCTCCCCTCCACTCGTCAACGTTCCGCGCATTTAGGGGCCACAAGCTTTCAAACGAGCTATACCTTCCGCTCGTCATAAATAAAGAAGTAACTGGAGTGGTTAGGTAGTGTATTGGCCTTCCACATTGTATTCTCTGGTACTAACATTAGAGCATTCTGAAATTCCGTTATTGGGTGTAATATGGATAAAACTGATGGTTCAGTACACCGCCCGTAGGATGGGACGTTAAACCGTGGTCCCCTTGGCACCATTCGTTTAGAGTAGCCTAATGCCGACGCCAGGTTTCTATCCATTCCATCCTCGGACCCAAATCCCTAGCAGATCCATTCCCAATTCCCAACGGAAGCATAAGCAGTCTTTAGGGTGGATTTCACCCACAATTACTTATTCCAATGCCATTATTTTGTCCCCATTCCTATATGTGACAATTTATATTCGTTATACTCTAATATACCTTTAAATATAACAAATAAATATATAACGACTCATTACTATTTAAAACAATTGCCTTAAAAATATTTTTCATTGAAGTAACAATGAATGGAGAACAATATATGAAAATTTAAACAATAAGAACGTTGAAAAATGAAGTAAAAACATTTCTGTGAGTGAGGATTGAACTCAGGACCTTCCCTTTCGCAGTCGAATGCCTTATCCACTGGGCCACCAATGCCATTTTCGAAGAGGCATTCTACAGAGCTTACCGGGAGGTGCGTCGTCTCGCTTCGGCATACTGAATTAATAATTATGAACTTCCGAATCTCAGAATTTGAGCTCGATTGGCCACCCGACGGTCGTGTACTCCCCTTGTGAGAGCTTCATTTTCAACGGAAAAAATCACCCAAACATTGTCACTGTGTAGAGAAACGCCAAACATTATTCTAATATTGATGGTAATATTACCTATAAATGTGGGAAAAAATTATTTCTGGCTACAAAATTTGTTAAAAAGAGGAACTTCAATGTTTGGTTCCCATGTGCGGACTTGATTCTACAGAGGTTTCGTAATAAAAGAGGATCGTTACGGGAGGTTTTTTTGCATGCATTGTGTATGGGAATGTCCCCGGACTGGGGCTATGACTTCGTAATAGGGGGGTTTTCGAAATATGGAGGTTCGTAATAGGGAGGTTTTACTGTTGCACTATCATTATGAAAACATTTGAAATAGTCTTTTAAAGTGTTGTAGAAAATGTTCTCCCCAAGCTTAAAGTTGAGACAATCTTAATTCTAATATATGTATTATTGATGTATTTATTACTTGCTGAGATTTACTGGTGAGATACTTTGATATCATCGAAGACCTCACTTGATGTCTTCAATGAAATAACAAAAAAACTTCATATGCTCTGTAAGTAGCCCAAAATTGTTCATGAAAATTTTGTTATATTTTTACAGAAAGCAAAGCAAGACAATGATACTGAGAGCATGAAAAAGGAGCTTGAGCAAAAAGAGAAGATCATATGTCGGTTGAAGGATTGGATTAAAAGAGACGAACTTATAGTCTACAGTCCTCGTGTGGTAAGTGACAATTTTCTGCACACTTAAACCCTTAAGTGCACACTTTGTGAGAGAATCATAAAATTCACACTGGGGTCCAACAGACCCCATCACGGTTATTATTTTTTAGTTCACCCCTTTAATTTCTTTTGCTTGCAATGGTGGCATTTATCATTACTGCCTGAGCCTTGGAATATCAATACATTAAAATATTTTAATTGAACAATTTGTAACAAAAATAAAAAATACTTTTTCATAATGAAGTTTTAGAAAATATCATCGAAATTGATTAAATCCAATTTTATTTAGTGAAGCTTATACTTGACATTTTAAAATTCGTGTAAAAATGTTGCAACATTTTTTATCCAAAAAAGAATTTATTTCAACATTTAAAATGAATGACATTTAAATGTTTTTTTTTCATCAACATTTTTTATGCCAGTCAAAATTGTTTAACGTGTATATTTTTACTTATTAATCAAAAAGTTCAACCGGTAAAAACCATAAACAAAATAAATCATATTTGTGGCAGAAGTTATAAACAAATATACTGTGTACAAAAATTTTAGTAAGATCAAAAAACACATAATTAATTATAAAGTGCAGTTCTTACTTTTTGCATAAATAATACGTAACATGAAAAAATTTCTAATACATTTTCAACATTTCTAATACAATTTAAAAGAATCAATAAGTTTTAAACACTCATTGCACATTTTTGAACATTACTTTGACTTTCTGCTTAAATTGTATGAGCGATAGAATAGATATTTCCTGCATATCAGGAGGCAAGGTACTCAACAACCTGTGAAGTGTATTAGAGGGATTAAAAAATTCATAATTAGTTGAGTTATATTCACAAAGAAGTCTAGGGGCACGTAAATTATACTGCAAGTGGTGGTCAACAAACAGTTCTCTCAGGCTCCTTATTGAAAAACTGTACCATTTGATGGTACTACATATCCCATTATGTTTAAAAAAAATTAGTATAATTTTTATGTTATTAAAATCTTGCTATAAAAATGTTATTAAAAATTATTTTATGTAATTGAAAAAATACTATACTTAATACATTAGTCGTAAGAAATTGAGAAAACCATCTAGATTCAAATGACTTCAGGTGTTCCCGTTGAACAGGGTAGATGAAATTTTCTTGGAATTCTAACCGGGTAAGAGTTGGCTCCATGCCGACGTTTCGACAGCTTACTCTGGTGTCGTCCTCAAGGTGATGAGTGCCTTGACAAACTCCGGTCAACTTATGTACATCAGGTAAATAAAAACAACTTTACTGTTCCACCGGGTATTGGGACCGAATAGTCAAGGAGGCGATTGAAATCAGGTTAGAGAAGAGAAAGATGTACCGGGACACTGGGTTTCACCTCAGCAACACCTGGAAACCTGTCTTCCACAGCATAAGTAAAAAGCAGGAGAATGGAACCAATCAGGTGACACCTCCTCCACCGACCTGATGTATATAAGTCAACCGGACTCATCACCCTGAGGATGACAGCGGAGTCAGCTGTCCAAACATGGGCATTGAGTCAACTCTTACCTGGTTAGAATCCCGAGAAAGTTTCATCTATATCAAAATATATCATGAGCTGCACACTGGGGTCCAGCGGACCTCACTCGATTTTCAGTATTTTTTTATGTTGTGAGTAGCATTTAAATGACTGCGCCCCACACACAAGGGTCTTTACTTAAAACGCGAAAAGGAATTTGAAGTGGGGTGAGCTACCTACATTTCACATTTTGTAAAAGTTACTGCAAAAAAAAATTTCTTGGGTCCACTTTAGTGGACTTGGAGTCCACTCCACAATCTTTTAGATATAAGGTGCATATAATGGGTTGTAGGGTTGTAACTTAACAAGTGTTTGTGGAGAAAGCATGTTGAGACCCTGAAAGAATTATGTTAATTTTATAAATATTTTATGAGAATAACTATAAGAATTTTTTAAGAAATGGTATTATTTTTAATACTACTATTCACTATTGTTAAAACCAAATTTTCCATTCATCCTGATTCTTTTATTTGGCTGTAGGTGCCAATACAATTTTGTGAGTGTCGAATATGTAGTAGTGCGCAATTTATGCATAGATTGTACAACTTCTTCCCTGTTGTAATGAGCAAACCCTACTTTGAATACTGTATAAACGCGTGTAAGAGGTGCACCCGTGTATGAGGCGCACCCCTCTTTTTATGCATTGAAGTTGAAGAAAAAAATTTGGGGCTTTTTTTCTCCTATTGCGAGGTTTTGCGGGCCTAACTTCGAATTTTCGGCCATTATCAAAGCCGCTTGCGATATTATCTTATAATTTACGCGGCATTTTTCATAGGCATATATGGACCTCGGAGGTAAGTATTCACATGTAGCCTTAGCCCTACAATGCTTACATTGTTTATTGTCCTTTGGAATGAGTGAAGTAATTGATATTCATTAAAACAAAACAAATCCGACCTCACTACAATTCATGGTTAGTTGGTAAGTGCAGACAGTCGCACCGAGCTCTGATTTTTAAATCCGTTTTCCCCCACCGTTTTCCTAATGCACAAGTCGTAGTTGCTGTAAGTCGCCTTTTAAAATGTGGTTAACTTTTACAAATTATATTTTGCTGTAAATGATGACGAGCGGGAATGCAAACTCGTTAAATGCAGAATACCCAAGCGTCAGCCACGTAAAAAACGAACGATAAGGCGTAGATACGACATTAAAATCTTCAAAATTAAAATTACGACTTGAAAAAAATCAAACTTTGAAAGAAATCATAACTGTTTATGGAATTTAAAGCATTTATTTTTTCAATTTGGTCCAACAAAAATCTTCAATGAATGACAAAATAAAAAATTGCATGATTTATATAAAAACGGCTGACTTATTAGTGAGACGGGCGTCGCAGTACGGCGGCATGCACGCGTACATCCTGCCACAGCTCGTAGATTTTCCCCGAAAAGACCTTCTGTCCCTATTGGTAAGGAATAGTCCAACATAGTTTCTATATTCATGAGTGCAACCTTATTCTTCCTCCATCTTCTAATGCATGATTCCGGCACATCATGCTTTCGTCTGGCAGAAGGCTTTCCTACTTCCTCAGCGTCTTTGATGACTAAGTTTTTCAGCTACCGTGAAAGACCACAACTTTTTTCCCTTGTTCATTATGGAACAACACTGACCTATGTTGGTGTATTCACAAATGTTAATATTCACAGAATTCTCTCAGTTGTGCTTGTGCAGGCAGGTGCATGCAGTTGAGTCACTCAAAGTTGTCCGATGACAGAAAATGAGAAAGTTAGGGGGGTGGAAAATTCCGGTGCTTGCACTTGTCGCGGGGCCAATCGCTGTCCCCCAATTGCACCCCTCGCCTTGTCAAACAACAAGTTTTTACATGTTTTTAGGTGACTGCCTCCCCCGTAAACAAGCGAGCGAACGATCCCCTCCCCCTTGATGACTCACGCTGAGCACCAAGGTCACTCAGCTCTCCAGGGACTTGAGAGTAATGCCTCGGTACGACTGGCGGGCGGGCCGCGGCGGTAGGCGAGCGACAGAGAGGCAACGCTGAGTTTCATGTTCCTAATGTTTGACATGGAAAACGCTCGAACCCAGCCATGATAGAAGTGAACGGCATAGGTTCTGCTCGCCGCCAATCCCAGATATTAAATTTTTCTTGTGCTGCTCTGCCGTTCTACTTATTCCAATTCATAAATGTCGGGCAAGAACGTTTTGCCTAATGCCAGTATGTACTGCCATTTCTGATTATCTTAGGTTGAATCACTTCTCGTTTCGTGGCAACTGCCACGATACTGCTCTGCCGCCCGCAGCCTGACACTTATATCGTGACCGAGGCTCGAAGGCAGGCAGAGAAAAAATTCGTGTAAGAGGCGCACCCTCGTTTTCGGCTGCGATTTCTGGGAAAAAAGGTGCGCCTCTTACACGAGTTATACGGTACTTTATGATATATTTTATTTACTTCTCTTTCCTAGGTTTCTCGGGCAGAAAGAAGAAAAACATGGGCTGCTAGTAGTGATCTTGCAGCTTCTCTTCTAAGAGCCAAAGCACTTCAACAAGAAGACCTCAATACTTTGAATGAGGAAGATTTTGGAAGTGGTAATTATCTAAATCTAGCCATCTTCATTGTTGCATTTTTGGGCGGCATTAATATGTAATTATAGAGATGGGATAAATCCGCTTCTTTTTATTCAAATATTTATCGAATCTTAAATATACCAATATGTTGCTCAAATAATAGAAAAAATTACTAGCAAGCTATTTTGTTACCGTTCGTTTGCTGGTTCCATGGCAATGGTCAGATGATATCAACATTTTTTTTGTTGCTTCCACGTATATTGTTAAGATGCACAACAGTTTTGCCAGCTTTCCTGCTGGCATCCTCAGGTGAAGGATGTTGAGGAGGATTTTTGCCACTCTTATATAGGTCTGGTAGGCCTGTTTTAGCACCCAGATCGACCAGTTCTGCATCCTATCTTGGTGCTGCAATTATTGTTCGGGAGACATTACTTTTTTCCATGCACAATGGAGGGGTTATCCAGAGGGGTACACCAGAACACCAGAGGGCGACCAAAAGTAAGGAATTCAAAGCGTCAGCCATCTCAGAGCATGCATGGAGTGAACCAGGGCACACCTTAAAATTCAAAGATGCCATAATAATAGCCAAGGAAAATAGGCACTTACTGAGAATAATAAGATTAGCCTTTGAATTCTTAAAAATTCTGTGGAATTTCAACAAAGAGGATCGATATCCCCTACATGGTGTGTGGAAAGAATAGTGGGTGAGGGGGTGAGCCTCCTTTCAGGGGTCTCCGCAGCCAACACTGGGTTGATACGGCCGATGCTCGAAGGAAATGAGGGGAGCCGTTATTTCAGTCGATTCAAATTATAACCTTTCCCCAGTGGTAGCGGTGAGGTAGATTTTGCATGTCTTTGTGATTTTTTGACGACCTGAAATTATGTTGTATGGCACCTGAGAGAGCTTTGAAATGCATCGTCAGATCAGTTGGACAAGTAATGTAGTGCATTGGCGAATGGGAAGAGAATCTGAAGGTAACATTTACTTGGACTTTGTTAAGGTAAATGTTACCACACCTGTAGTGAAGTGAGTGTTGCTGTACTGTCCACTGTGGTGTCCACATTCACTCGTGAGGAAGGGTCGCCACCCTTTTTACCACTCTTATTTTAACTTGCCCTGTTTGTTTGTTGGTTTGTCAGGATGGAATCTTGTAATCGAAATCTAACCCACTTTCCAATGTTCAATCTAGCTCAAATGTGGCACATTCACTTAATACCAAGTTAATCTACTAAAACTTAATTGTTTACATTTTATACTTCCTTATCCTAACATGACGCAACCCGCATCACATTGTCAACTCTTAACAAATTGTCAGCGCTGTTGCTGACGTTGTCAAAATCTTACCCACTTCCCAATGTCCAATCGAGCTGAAATTTGGCACACTTACTTACTCTCGATGACATTACATGAATCAGTCATTAAATTCACTAATTACCAAGTTACTTTACTTTTTACTGCACTTGAAAATAAGTATGGTATTTTTAAAATAGTATTTTTTCATATTTATTTCTGCTTATTCCCCATGACTCCTTGTGTGATGAGTATAGATGATTATTTCACAACTCTCCTGAAGACTGGCCTACCATATATGTACCTCCCGGTGGACTCCCTTAAGCGTAGCCCCGAGTGTGCCTACATTCTGATGTGAATGTCGTGTACGAAATAGAATTTGGTATTATACAGTTGCATTGCAATGGTGATACCTTGACACTTAGGTGATATTGAATTAAACCCTTGAGCATGTCTTATTGGCAAGTATGTATTTTATCTATACATCGAAAATTGTTCCCTAATGTTGAAAATTTGTGCATACGTTGACTTGATTATTTTTTATACCCTAGTGGCTCTTTGAAAGTATTCCAATAATTTTTTTGTTTTTATGTTTCATTCAACAAACTACCTACTAAAAAAGTAGAATCCTTGAAGTAGAAAATATGAGCATAAAAAACTGCTGACTTAATGAAATAATCACTTCTTTCTACCCCATCATCCAGAAACCATTTTTATATGATTCTAAATTCTAGGCCTATATAACATTAGTACTATTAACGGCCCTCGAAAAGGGAGCTATGTGAAGTAAAATATGTGGAGCAACATGAGGAAAAATCCTCCTGTTCCACCTAAGTCCAAGCATGCGCTTAAAGACAAAGGAGATGCCTTTGTTGAAGGGTATCTTTTTTATCTCACCTTCAAGTTTTGGTCTCAGCTAGAGAGAGCATGTGGAAACACGCTCTCCTTGAATTGTCGCCAATTCTGCTATTGGTAGGTATACTAGGGGCCATGGTGTGTCATGGTACAGCAGCCGATAAGATTGGAAGTTGTCCCCCGGTCGCACAGACTTTGAATTACGATCGAGTACATAATGTCCATGAATGTCATGAATGAAGCATTTTTCTGCATAATCTTCAAATATCTAATATTCATTTTGTACTTAAAAATGACATGAAATTCTGTTAAGAAACATTAAATCTCACGATTTATACATACGCGATGTTGTTCTTTAGTTTCTCTAGTCATTAGAAACCACAACTGCGTTGATTTATACATCATGGGCTTAAAGACAAAGGAGATGCCTTTGTTGAAGGGTATCTTTTTTATCTCACCTTCAAGTTTTGGTCTCAGCTAGAGAGAGCATGTGGAAACACGCTCTCCTTGAATTGTCGCCACTTCTGCTATTGGTAGGTATACTAGGGGCCATGGTGTATCACTAGTGGTCATAACCCATTGGTTATATTAGGATTTATGTTTAATAACAGGTTCAAAACCAACCTGTTTTTCATGTATTTTACAATAATGCATATTGTTATCTTTACATGGTGTACATATGTTAAGGTGTTTTTCTCTTATTCTTGCACTTTCTTTAAAATACTCGCTTGCGGTAGAATGGATATTTGAACCTAGAAAAATGAAAATTTTGGCCTGGAAAATCTGGAAAAGTACTGGAATTTCATAATTTCTGGTCTATAGCAACCCTGTTAAAGTACCCAATATAGAGAAAAATGTTTGATACAAAAGTTGTACGGTTTGAAGTGGGAAATCAACTGTGACCTGGACTTTGATCTTGAGAGGTAATTTCACGGTCAAGTTGATTTTTTTATGGTAGCCCCTATTTTTTACTGCAGAATTGGACTGTAATGTCAATTTTGAGTTAAAAAATCCATTTCAACATGTCCGATTTTTAGTTACTGTGGAGTTAAACCTCTTCGAATGTTATACAGAACTGTCACCTGCCAGCATTGGGATCATACAAAAGGCATATTAATGCTTTTATTACTGCAAATCAAATGAACTGAGATTCATAATACATATGGTGAAAACTGGATCGTTTCGGAGATTTAGATTTTGAGATTCCATTGAAAATATTCACATTCGAGGTTAGAATTTGACCTATCATTAATATAAAATGTAGAGAGTCATTCTTGCCAACTCTCATGTAGCCTCACTTTGGCCTTTTGCTACAGAAAACAGTTGCGTACATACATATTCGAAGAGGTTTTGTTATTGATTCTGCAAAATCTATATTTAGTCCCAGCACATAAATTGCTCAAGTTTCATTGATTATCCCTTAAATGATTCATTGCAGCAACCTGATGTATATCCATATGCCTCTATGGTATTACATATATTACTTTTACTCTTTGGGATATTGGTATTGTGGTTTTCAAGTTTGAAATATAGTTAAGCAGACCTTAATATCCTGGGTAATGGTTCTATTTTTTAGGTTCTATGGCAGTGGATTCTCCTACTATTGAGAACTTTTTTGAGATTGAGAAATCCGAATTTGTATGCCGAGACAGAGGAAGCAGTGGATTCTGGAATAAAGAAAACCATCCTTTGCAGCATGTTCGTCTTTCTTGGCAATCCCCTATGTTCAAGAGTGGTGGGAAGGAACCAAAGTAATTATTACTCACATCTTTTTTAAGTTTTATGCCAAAGTATTTTGTTGCTTGAAAATACTATGCATCTCTTTGTACATTGGTATGTATTTTCGTAGCTCATTAATATGTTACCTGTATAATTTGAAATGGTTTTAGCAAAGTTTGAGAATTCTCCTTGATTTTCCCTTATCTTATGGCACAGAATGATGCCTAGGTATTTAATTAGGGATGAGTCGATTCCAAATGTCGATTCTCGATTCCACCGATTCTCGGGCACGGAATCGGAATCGAGAATCGATCGCCTAAAGTCGATTCCGATTCCAGGAAGATAAATGTTTTGAGCATAGACTATAAGCTTGGGGCATAAAGGCCGCAACACACCAAAGCGGCCGCGGTGTCAGCCTTGCCCGCGCGGAGGATACGCCCGGCACGTGGATGCTGCGACGATCATACCTAAGAGGCCTCGGAAACATGAAAATGTTGGCAAGAGCGACAAACCGACGAACCCTGAAATAAATGCGCGTGTTCATGAGCAACTCTCAGAGAAAAAAAATTGGAAACCACGGGATCGGGAAGCAATGCATGCGTTTTTCGTTCTTTTATTAACCGCTGGTAACGGCAAATCAAATTATTGCGATTATGAATCACCATCGGAGAATTCATCTGGACCACCAACTTTAACGTATAATAGATCGAAATATATATTTTTTATTTTCGAAAGATATTTGAAGCCTGATGATAACAAAAACGTGCAGATGATAATAACGTTTTTTTGCAGGCAGCGCGTAAAATGCGTCAGTGCGTTGCGGGTTGCCTACCACGCAACCGCGCTTTCGGGGGCACCGTAAAAGGTCATCTGCTCGATAATTAAGTGCAATATAGTTGGCGCATTTGCGCTTAAATGTCAATTACAGTCCTAAGTTTTATCTCATTACCAAAAAAGTGTGCTCGCTCAAACTAAATTTAAATTATTGATAATTTTAGCGTTTTTCGTCGAAATTTTCGAAACTTTTAGGCAAAGTAGCGAGCAGAAGATATTATCCGATTTGGAAAAAAAATCTTATCTGTAATATCCATCCGGGTACGCAACTTTTGCCGGGTATTAGGATTCGCTCCTAGAAAAAAGTGGCAAAACGAGGCACCCTAATGTACAGTGAGGTGCACCAAAATGTTAATGTAGAGTTGCATTTGGCCAGATATGTGACTATTACAACAGATATGTGGACATCTATTGCAAATGAGGACTATATGGCTGTTACAGCACACTTCTATTCCGGAGCAAAGTATGCCCTCAGAATGACACACAGGTGCCTGGAAGTAGTGCCTTTTACTGAAGTATCCTGTACTGCTGTCAACCTCAAGAGTTTCTTATTGAAAGTTTTCAGTGACTGGAGCATATCCTCTAAAGTTGTTGCTATCATAAGGGACAATGGAACAGACATAACCGCGGCTTTGAACCAATCACAGTTTGAAGCAATATCATGTGTAGCGCATACACTGCAACTGGTAATTAAAGATGGCTTGATGAACAACAAAAAAATTACGACTCTACTGAAGAAAACAAAGAAACTTGTGGGAAGTTTCAAACATTCTGCAAAAAACTCAAAGTTATTAAAAACCTGTCAAATTCAGCTAAGACTGCCGCAGCATAGGATGATACAGGATGAACCAACCCGCTGGAATAGCTCCCTCCACATGCTTCGGAGAGTAATTGTGCAGATAGAAGTGATAATTTTAGTTTCGAGTAAGAGTGACATCAAACTTTCTGTGGACATGGTTGCTGATGTTTGGATGACAATGCAATTTGCTGGAAGCATTCTTGAGATTTTTGAGCAAGCAACTCTTCAAGTGAGCAAATCATCTTCAACTATTTCCAAGGTAGGTTTATTGTAAATTACTATTAGTTACCACCACCATTTGTTTGCATCTGTTACCATTTTTTTAGTTTAATTTAGGTTCTTAAGCTTGAGCTGCAAATTAAATATTATTAATCAGATTTGTTGATTCATATAGCCAGGCTACTATTTTACAGGGTATCTCAATCCAACTACCGTACTAACATATTTATCAGTGGATATTACAATTTTCTTATGCTTTTTTTCAATAGACCTCATTAAAATAACATTTTTTGCTAAACATTTTGCTTCATGGGCAGTATAAATAGTAAATTTTATAGGCTAAAGGTTACCAGAAAACAAGAGGGTATGGGGCATAAATAAATCTGAATGAGGTTAAGCATTTTATACTATATAATCAAGAAAAGAGACAGGATGATTTTTAAAAATTTTCCTCAGGTGATTCCACTTATACATACAGTAAAAAATGTTGTGGAGAACTCGAATTGCCAAGGTTCTGGACTTCAAGGACTGAAGAATGATTTGATATCATCCCTGAAACGCCGCTACCCTAATGTGGAAGCAAATTTGACCTATGTTTGTGCAACAATATTGGATCCTCGCTATAAAGCTACACCTTTTCAAAACCCTGATGCTATTGAAGCCGCAAAGGTGAACATAATCAAAGAAATGGTGGCCTTGACACAGACTGATTCAACCTCACTTAATGAACCAGCAGTTGAAAATGCAACCTCCACCTTAGACTCTCCTGGTGATAAGTCTAGTAAGGGGCTGTGGTCCCATTATAAAGACTTCTTTTGCAAAAGTGTTGAGCAAGTTGATTGCAGTGCTTCTTCCTGCGAAAATGAACTGCTGCAGTACCTAGGAGAAAAAAACCTTGATCCAAAAGACGGTGAAAAAGTTTCCCATTACTGGGATAACAGTGTCTTTCTGAGACTTAAAAATATTGTATTCAAGTATCTGTGTGTTCCTCCTAGCACTGTGTTTAGTGAAAGACTATTCAGTACAGCAGGGAATATATGCGATGCAAAAAGAAATAGACTCGATCCTGACAGAGTAAAAATGCTTGTTTTCCTTAACAAAAATATTGAATAGATTGACATTTTCATTGAATACTTGTCATTTTAACTCTCACGTGTAACAGGTTTTATATTTGTGTTTTTTTATAGTGTATATGGGTGAGCATCCTTAAGCGTATTACTTTGGTGGTTAAATAAAATACTAATTTAATACATAATATATTATGTAAAACATCAGAACGGCATAAGTAATGCTGGATAGTCATCTAAATTTAATTACATAGTGCACGGTACATTATTAAGTTCACAATGTTTGTCTAAAACAGTCAGTGTTTATTATTTTATTTAACCTGAGGATATATTGCTATCATACTATTTTGCTATTTTTAGTAAATATACTTATTGGGCCACTTAATTGTTTTGTTATTTTATTCCACTCAATTCTTAAATTTTAATGACAGCAATGCTACAGATAAATCAATATCCCACCTATTAGAAGGAATAAGAATCGATGGAATCAGAATCGATTTGAAGGAATCGGAATTGGAATCGGAATCGAAAAAAAGTGGAATCAACTCATCCCTATATTTAATGTTCTAGTTCCACTAATATGGCTTCATGGAAAGTTTCTGAGTGCATCATACTCTATCACTTTTTTAATATCACTGATATTTGATCACTTGTACATTGCTTTAATTTCTTTCTTTTCTCATTGTTATTTAATTTTTGTCTAGAATTTCATTAGGGTATATTAACCGCTTGTTAGATAAAATTTCTTCTCAATTTTCATCATAGAAGGAGTCTTATATGACATGACATGCATGGTAGGGCAAGTCAAAACTTTTGTAAATTTTCACTTGGCAAGAGTGGACAAGTTGCCATATAATGTAGGAAAAAATTTCAAGTTAGTTTTTGGTGTGCAATTGCATGACATGGCATTTGAAGGTGCTAATTTTCGTCAAATTTTGCTAATAATTTCCAAAATTCTTCTGGACAGGTTAGCTCTCGCAACCCAAGGAAAATAAAATGTCCTCAAGATAAAATTATCCAGCAATGGGTAGTACTTTCAATTCTTATCCCCTTGACTAAGTAAATAGACTTAACAATTTTCCATTCATTGCGATTGCTCAAAAGATATGGTAAGCAGGCACGTGCACGGGTGCAAAGATGAAAAGACTCCAAAAGGTGAAATTCACCATGAAAAAATCATTTGACTTGACTGGGATTTGAACCCGGATCTCTACCATATCGTTTGTGCTATCATAATGATTGGAAAATTGTCAAGTTAGTCATTCTTAAGTGACATCGTTGGGTTTCAGGGTTGCTACAGGTCAGTAAAATCAGTAAAGTCAGGAAATTTTAAACTGGTCAGTAAAATCACGGAAAACTCAGGAAACCAGGGAAATTCGATGCGGAGTTAGTAAATTTGAAAATCCTGGCGGCCAATATTGTAAATAATATACTTATAATAATATTGTATAAAGTATAGTATAAACTTTTAACAGTATAATATTTTTTTTAATTAGTAATAATATTATAAAGTATAGTTTTAGTAAATTAATAATATAAGTAATAAAATACTGGCGGCGGTACTTTATATACTCAAATATTGCAACAAAAATTTCACTGGTTGTCAGCTGTGCCGCTGAAGTAGTGCCGCGTGAGTTCCTATTTCTGCCGCTCAATGCTCGCAACAAGAGCCAGTGCTACTTGTGTGTCTCCCAAGGAGTCTACATGCAATCCCTGATGTATTCTGTGAAAGAGGCATTGAATAAGGTTACTAGTGTGCCAAAGAAGGACATGTTCAAATTTAAAGAAGATTGTGTAGCTTTTGTGAAGGCAGTGAATGCCAAACTTTTAGAGAAGTCCCCGCTAAAATACAAACTGCAAGGCGATTACTTTTTGTGATTCCGACGTGATTGCTAAGTCCTCGGACGCAGCTAATGGTCGTATCTGTATTTGCCTTAGTTTACTCCAGAGGAACAATTGGATCTCAGCTAAAGATTGTGACAAGATTGTTGCTGAATTTAAAAAGTCTAATAGAGAAGCCCAATGTTGTGCAGTGCATGAAGTATTATGTCTGCGGTGTTACCCATGTAGATCACCATTGGCGGACTGAACAAAAAAGTCAGAATTGCTCCGATTTGTTGGTTGCTTTTATCCACATGATTTTGATAATCAGCCATGGCAATGCATTTGTTGAGTGCGGATTTTCAATTCACCGAGAAATTGTTGTTGAAAATCAATTGGGTGTATCACTAGTCACGCAGAGAAAGGTATATGATACAGTCAACCTGCCAGGTGGTATTGAGAATATACCTATTTAGATAATAAAATGGTATGGATAATATAGGGTACGTAGCGTATGTTCAGAGCACGAAGAGGCACTCAAGTAGAGGTCGAAAGAGGATAAGGAAAAGAACAGAAAAGAAAAGATGCTATAAGAATTGGATGTGAAGTCAAGGAATTGTAGGCTAAAAGAGCAAAGCTGATGTTAGAAGCCCAACTGAACTGCGAAGCCATAGATGAAAGGCTGAAATCTTTGACAGTCTCTGGTTAAATTATAATTTTTTTACGTTAATTCATTTTATTTGGCTGACTTTAGTCATGTTGTGATTTTTGGCAGTTCTATAGAACCAGTTCCGCAGTTCTTTGAATAAGTCCTATAGGAAATTTTATTCTGATTAAGGTAACGTAAATATAAACTGTACTTTGGAGGAAATGTACCTGAATTGTAAAAAATAAGATTATTATAAATACTGTCCTCGTTATGCATTTTTGTCAATATTTTTCCCCGTCTAATGTAGAATTGTAAACTTTGGCTTTTTGTTGCATTTCCAAAAGTCTGTAAAAATCTAAATGCTGGTCAGGAATAAGTCAGTAAAGTCAGGAAATTTCTAAACCTACATCTTGTAGCAACCCTGGGTTTATTCTCAACAACTGTGACTTATCATGCACGACAACGTCTCCTGTGCTACACACATACTGGCGACGAGAACAACTTGTTTGTATAAACCCTGCTGAAATTCACCGTGAATTAAGATGGTGGTGTAACCATGGTTACCAACCGTCTAGAATTTCTCCGGACAGTCCAGATTTTGATGCCTTTGTCCGGAAAGAGGAATTGCCTTATTCCGGATAGCACTGAATTGGATGGAATTTGTGAAAAAGTCACATGTACTACATTTTATTGATTTTTAGAGTAGGTATTACAGTGAATTGGTGTTTTTTCTCTAAAGTTGATACATCAGTTGGTTTGGTACCTCGGAATAAAAGTCTCTTGCCTATAGTCGCCTTTCCATAGTCCTAGCTAGTCGTGATTGCCCCATCCCACACACCTCCCCAACTCCATTGAATTGTATGTGCATGCGTGCTAGGCGAGGTGCTAGATGATAACTAGAATACCAACAGTCCATGGTAATTATATAAATCATCATTTAGTAAATAGTTATTTTTCATCAAAATATAATAATATCTATTTCATTACAAATTGGATAATGTTAAACTGAATTTCATTTTTTATAACTTTAAACGATATTTCATCTTTCCGAAATGTTTTTATGGAGCGTGCTTGTATGTTTTATATTAAATTTAAAAAATTCTAGAACTTAATTGTTAGTTGTTATTATTATTTATAATTATTGTACGAGTGATCTCAGATTCCAATCCAACGATATATCCAAGTCATTGAATCTTTAAATTACGTGTCTGGCTGTTTTGTAAGTAAAAAGGGCCCAAAAAAAACGGTCCCCTTGTATGCCGACAAAATCAGCACTTAGTCTGGAATTCCAGTTGAACCAAGTTGGTAACCCTAGGTGTAACTGGCTAACACACCTGACTGATAATTTGGAGATCTGGGTTCGAATCCCAGTCAAGTAAAATGATTTTTTCATGGCAAATTTCACTGTCTTTGGTGTGTAAATAGTCTTAGTTCTCTATTAAACTCAAGATGCTTTTTTGCCAATCAACCAGCTGCCGTCTACCTGTAAACTGCAAGAATTATTTTTTTGCTAAAAGAACTATGTAATTACAGTGGAAGCCTGGTTTAACGAGTGCTCATAATCCCTCGGAAATCACTCGCTAAATCGAGCGCTCGTTGTATCCGAAAGTGTTGAATAAACCCACCTAATTCTCATAGTCGTTCGTATTTACCGTTTTTCTTTTGTTTCCACGGTATTTGACGAAGGTAAACAGCAAAAAAGTCGTTTCAGGCACAATCTGGTGGTATATCAACTAATTTTAAGAAAGAAACAGGATATTTTCCATTATATAAAATATTAATTCCTCCAGTTTCGGTGTTTTTCTTCCAGTTCTTCTATTTTTCGATCGCCGAAGAAAGCTGTAAAGACACCGTAACTAATCGGAATTAAAATATTAGGTATACTGTAGTTTTTGGATAATTTTGCGAATATGTCATGACGATAATATCAACTTTGTCGAGTTTTCGAATGTTAACCAGTACGTCCATCAGTTGGGAAAATTGGCCAGAAGGTTCACTGAAATACGGCATGTACCGGTGGTCGAAGATATTTCTCGCATAGTCACCTATTCCTAGCAGTTTCTATGATTCAAATTCAATTATCTACTGCAAATTAGTGTCATCGAGTATTTATTTACACTAGAAAAGAAAATACCTCAGTCGATTGGCTAGCACATCATGTTTCGTGCAAGTACTGCCATCTCCAGGATATAGAATGAAAACAGGTATGTGTTTCTTGGAAAAATACCCACGCGATTTGAATAATGATGATAACCTGTGAAATTAGGAATCACAAAAGAAAACAAAAATATGGTGAACGGGATAAATGTTAATTATTAGCGCAGTATAAGGCTTGGTTATATTTTAAAAATAACAAAAATATGCAAAAATTATCACAGCTAACAAAAATATAATTCCTTTTTGAACGTACGAGAAAATAAATAATACTTTTGCAAACGAAAACCATGTTGACTTCATTGGGAAAGTACGAGCATAACAAAAAAATAGGGGACCTTCTTTATCACAAACACATCACACGTACTTCACATCAATAATATAAATCACAAAATAGTTTCAATGCCTACTCAGTGGCGAAAAATGTATCAAGCATTGTCTGCTTCAATTTAGTGGCAATTGCGGAAAGCACAAATCCTTCTACTTCACTGAATGTTTTTAGTTCGTCCAGGGAAGCATTACTGGCCCTATAGACGTCGCTAATTACTTTTATAGCCTGCTGTGCTTCAGCTCTCAAGGACATAGGCACCGTTTCTTCTTCTTCGTAATCGGAACTAATTACGTCGTCAACTTTGTTTCTGACTGAGTCAATCAATTCATCTTCCGTCAACTCCTCCCGCACAGGCAAGCTGTCATCGGCAGTGGCATAGTCGCGAAACTCGCAGGGACCAAAATGCACGGTAATGTCCTGCCAACCTTCAGGGTCAGGGTTACTCAGGGCTTCATCTAAGTGCTCGTCATCCCAGGTGTTTCCCTCGACAATGAATCTTGCATGCCTGAAGCAAGCCGATATGTGCACCGGAGAAATCTTTTCCCAGTTGATTGCAACCACCCGCATTGCATCAAGCACATTCCACTTTAGTCACTGTATGTCGTTCTTTGGAAGACGAGTCACGATGTAATTCACTAATAAACTCCTGAAATTGTGCTTGAAGAGTTAAATGACACCTTGATCTAAAGGTTGCAAAACGCATGTAGAATTTGGTGGTAAAAATACTAGTTCCACATGCCTAAGTTCAATATTTGGATGGGCCGGACAATTATCAACAAATAGCACTACTTTACGATTTTTCCCCCAATCCTTGCTTCGAATGCTCGCAACCTCTGCGTGATATTCTCAGAAGTCATCCACGCATTTTTATTGTGACTGTAGGAGCACGGTAATGTTTTTACGCCCCTGAAACACCTGGGATGGGCGTATTTCCCCACAATATACGGCTTCACCTTATCTGAGGCATCCATATTCACACAAAGCATAACTGTCAATCTCTCCTTACTCCTTTTGGTCCCTTTGCAAGGATCCCCTCGAACTGCAAGAGTTGAGTTAGGAAAGAGGTTGTAGAATAGACCAGTCTCGTCAGCGTTATAGATATCGCAGGGCTCATATTTACTCAGGAAACTTTTAAGGACTGGATCCCAGTCCTCCACAGCTTTCGGATTCACACTCGTTGACTCGCCCGACACTTTGTGAAGTGATATACCCTTCCTTTGCTTGAAACGAGCAAGCCATCCATCCGAGCTTTTGAAGTTTTCGATTCCACATCCAGTGGCAATGTAGTCAGCTTTCGCCTTTAACGTTGGACCGTTTATGGGCAGTCCTGCAGACCTTTGCTGACAAAACCACTTGAATAATGCAGATTCCATTTGAGGATGTTCCCAATGCCGCAAATGTTTTTGGCTGCTAGGTCGTCCTAGTTCGGTCACTGCTGCACAGATTTTATCTTTGTTCTTTAATATTGTGAACAACGTAGATGACGACACACCAAACCGCCTCCCGATATCAGTCTTTGAAGACATGTTACTTTCGCACTCGTCTATAATTTTCATTTTGGTTTTAAGGTCCAATGATTTACGTTTCGCAGACATGATGCTGCCGCACAAACCACATGAGACAACTCCGCCCCTCCGACCGAGAAAACACCACCCCTCCGACCGAGTAAACTCCGCCCCTTACTTACATCACAACTCTGCTGCCGTGTGATTTGGCACATCGAGTTGACGGAATGGTTTGAGTTTTTCAATCGCTCCGTCAGATCACTCTCATTCTGCTGAATGTTGAGGCCCCATGCCACGGATCGTGCCCTAAGCATCGGATACATTGCTTCGAGCTGAATGAGAAGTGATGAGAGGACTGGTTGCTGCAATTCAGAGCGGAATATTATTTTTGACAGAGTCAAATGTAGGAGCTTTTAATCTATGCCACGAAATTCAAAGGAGCTGTTGTTAGAATTTGCATTTTATTAATCGTGCTCGCATAGTAAATAGCCCTCGAGGGTAACCAGCACCTTATTTTGCCATTCATTTAAACACACATTTAAGGGACTGCACGGGAGTGCGTTACAGTTTTGCTGATATGGTGTAAAACTTTGAATCGTATGGATTTTTGCAGAGCATCAAGAAGAGATAATGATGATTCGCTATGATTGGTTGCCAAGCAGAGGATTTCTGCTATCCGTAGAGTAATTCTGCTGTTACAACATTTTTTACCGCTGTTTCCTCGACCTCGGTGGGGGCGGTGTTGAACCCTCACTCGCTAGCCTAAGGTAGGCGGTTATTTTACCACCTTGGTCATCACTGTAAGAGATTTTTTTACATGGCAATAGCTGGCGAGGTCTTGATCGATTTACATTCCTATGCATGAATGAAAGATTGAAATATGCATCGCTGGGAAGCATACAGCGACAAGTAACATGGCTCTAGATTTCCATGAGTCAAAAATCTATTCTAGGGCGCCAAACTAACTACGACAGAGTTGAGCTTTCCACTTTCATCGCTACCATCCCTAACACAGGAAAAGATGGAGGGGGTTTCACCACAATGTAACAGTGTCCGTGCATATGACATCGCCTAGCGACGGAGTCAGCCATAGGGTAGGGGGGACCTAACTCCCTCTTCTACTCTCAACTTGCTTGTCGTCCGCCCACTCCCCTCTCACTGATGACTGGGCCTAACAAAAGAACGTAAAATGGGAGCGCGCACAGCGTACTCAAGGCCGTAAATCACTAATGTTTGGACATAACTGGCTTTAGGTGTTGTAGATATGGCTCACATGTTGAATATTTAGTTTAATTAACAGATAATACAAAACAAAATAGTTAATTTTTGCTAGGTGGTGCATCGCCCTCGTGAGATATCTGTCGTAATACCGAGCGTATACCGTGGAAGCAATTTTTGGCCTCGCTATATCCACTTCATTTTACATGTAAAACATAGGCCTTTTGGCGGTACAAAGCCAATCACTCGCTAAAATGGGATTCTCGCAATAAGCCGTACTCACTATACCGGGCTTCCACTGTATGTATATTGCGTAATATTTCTCACACTTCCTCCCCCAACTTCAGCAGGAGAACAGTGTTGTTTTATCTATAAACCAATTCGTCTATAAATTGTGCTCATGATTTTCAAATGCATAATTCCATTATTAGGAGAATTTAATCCATACATTTTTACTCATTTTAGGAGAGGAAGCCAAGGTGGTGGAAAAAAGAGGAAAAGCACAATGGGAGATAGTCCTTTTGCGGAAGATATGTCATTTCAGCTGTTGGAAAAAGATCATAGAATACGGTCTCTTGAATTAATGGTGGACGAATTGAAGTTTAAATTGGACGGGACTGTGAGGGAAAAGGAAATGAACATTGGCAAACGGCTTTGTCAGATGGAAAATGATCCCATGGTGGAGGCCAGTGAGTCCTGCAGTGATTTTCCTTGTGAAACGGAAGAAAGTACAAACAATCCATCACAAAATACTGAAACAGCTTTGAAGTTAAAAGTTGAATCACTTGAAGCTTCCCTGGAAAAAGAAAAATCAAAAGTTGCAGCCCTAGAAATTTCTCTGAATGAAGAAAAGTTAAAATTTGAATCGCTTGAATCTTGCATGGAGAATCAAGCTCACGAAATGGAAGATATGGCTTTGAAGGAGAAAGAACTTCTCTCCAAAATGGAAGAAAGTGAAAGAGATGCACTCAGTGACAAGAGGGCTCTAATGAGTGTTATTGATAGTATGTTGAATGAAGAACATGAAAAAAATGAACATGAAATGGACCTACTTTACAAGTGTAAACATTATAAAGCAGTCACTAACAATTTGGAGAAGAGATTAAAAGAGAATGATGCAATTATTCACTCACTAACTTTGAAGAAACATGAACTGTATTCAGCTCTGAATTTGGAAAAGCTGCAGGTTAATGAAGCAAATGCTCAGCTTGAAGACATATTGGAAAACATTAACAATCTTTCCAGAGAAATCGGAATATTTACCAAAAAATCAAACCACACGCAAGGGTTGGTAAATGAAGGAGCCAGTTCAGTTGAAGGAAAAGAAAATGTTCTTAGCTCCAGAGATGCCGTAAAGAATCTTACAGAAGTGATAGATGAATTAAAATCATTTTTTGCCCAAGAAATATCAGGAATAATTAAGCAAGCTGAAGGCTTCTCGGTTATGACAATGAACATGGAGGAGGAAATTTCAGACATGAAAATGCAATTTGGGAAACTCCTGAGGGAATCAGATGAAGTTAAGGCTGATAGGAATGAGTTTCAGTCTCACATTAATAAGGGGAAAGACACCATTGATATCCTTCAAGTTCAGCTTCAATCATCAGAAGAGAACAGAATAGCTCTGTCTAACCAAGTTAATGGGTTGCTGGAGCAACTGAAAAAAACTGAAAGGGACTTACTTGGAATGACAGAAAGTAGGCGAGAAGTAGAGTTTGACCTCTTGGAAAATGCCTTGCGTATAAATGAATTGGAAGAAGAATTGCAAGCAAGTGAAGTAGTGATTGCAAACTTGGCAGAAAGTGATGAGGACAATCTGGTAGACCTGCAAGAATTGACTAAGCAGCACAATAAACTGAAAGAAGAGCTACTTGAGCCCAATGAAAACTTGAAATCCTTGTTGGCTGAGATTAAGAACATGAGAGAGAATTCTACAGCCCATGAGCATTTGGATAGCATGAAGTCAGAAATCCTGAGAGTGACGTCACAATGTGAAATCTACCAAGCACAGTTAAATGAGGTAAAGGAAGTATGTGTAGGTCTGGAGGAAAGGAACAGCCAACTTGTTGAAGAGATGACGATTGTGATTGAAGAGAGGGATAGAATGATTGCCGAGAGTGAAGAGGTAAGGTCTGCCAACTCAAGAGGGTTCAATGAACTTATGATGGTGCAAGAAGCTTTGAAAGATGCAAAATGTGAACTCTCCAACTTGACTGAAGAGAATGAAGTCCTGACATTGAAATTAACTACTGAGAAGAATAATATTGATCTCATACAGAACAGCATGAAGAAAATAACACAAGAAAATGAATCACTCCTTAAGGAGTTGGAAGTTCTGAGACAGACTTGTAATATAGAAAGTAATCGGTTTGAAGTTATTACTTCTCTCCAAAAGGAGCTTGAGCAAGTCAAATATTCTCTCTCAATATGCACAGAGAGTGAAAAGGAATTAGATGACTTACTCACTTTAGAAAAGGAAAAAATAATCTCATTGAATCATCAGCTGGCTCAGACATCAACAGAAAAAGAAGAAATAATGCTGAAATGTGAGCAGTTTCAACTGTCAGTAGATCAACTCGAGAACACTCTGATGTTAAGTGAGGAGGAAAATACAAAGATGGTCAACAATGTATCTCAGTTAACGACCTTGAATGAACAGTTAACACAAAAAATGAATGAGATCCTTGCAAATTTCAGTGCCAAAGAGGAGTGTCACATTGCAAATGAAAATGAAATCAAATCCAAAATAGAGGAAATGGAAATTGACCTTTCCAGGAAAGGTAGTGAAATTGACCTTCTTAATTCAAAAAATTCTGAACTTAGTCTTTTGCTTGACTCAAAAGATGAGAACATAAGTGAACTTGAATGTAAAATGATAGAGCTTACTGAAATGTTAAGTTTACATGTCAGTGAAGTCAATGCAGGTAAGGTCAGAATTTCAGAGTTGGAAGATCTCATTGCAGCACAAGAAAGAATAAACTCAGAAACTACCCACCAAAGAGAAAAGTCTGAGGAATTGACGAAAGAGAAACTTGAAGAGATATCATTAAAATTACAAAAAACTGAAGAGAAACTAAAAATCAATGCTGAAGAAGCGGTTGCACAGATACACCATCACGAGGAAGTCATTTCTACTTTAAAAAAGCAATTAGAAGATACTGATGCAGAGTTTGAGTCAATGTCAAAGCGAAAAGACGATGCAATACATTCCTTGGAGAAGGAACTTCAACTTGAAATGGAGAAATTAATCTTTAAGAGTCAAGAGACAGAATTGCTCTTGGCATTTAAAGCTGATGTTGAAGTGAAGTTGGAAGAAGTATCTGCTGAGAAAGAGATATTGATCTCAGAACTGGAATTAGTAGAAAAAAGGATTGAGAATTTAAGAAATGACAATGCAGCTGAGTTAGAAGTTGAGAAGAATAGTTATGAGCGGAACATCTCCAATTTGCAAAAAAAGTTACAGGATTCCAAAGAAGAGTTTGAGTTGACTCTGAAAGAAAAAGAGGAAATAGTGAGTTCCCTTCAACGTGATCTTCAGCTAGAAGTAGAAAAGTGCCACCAGCAGAGCCAGAAGATAGAATCACTTCAATCAATGAAGAGTGAGGCTGAGGCCAAGTTGAATGAGATTTTAGCTGAAAAAGAAAATTTGCATTCAGAACTGGAGGTGGCAGAAAAGAAGATTGAAAACCTGAGGAATAATGTTGCAGCAGAGCTAGAAGTTGAAAAAAATAGTTATGAGCAGAAAATCTCCGGTTTGCAGAAGCAGCTACAGGATGCGGAAGACGAGTTCGAAATTATTCTGAAAGATAAAGATGAGAAATTACATTCGCTACAACATGAGCTTCAGCTTGAGGTGGAAAAGTTCAACCTGAAGAGTCAAGAGACAGAGTCAATTCAATCGATGAAGAGTGATGCAGAGACAAAGTTAACAGAAGTTTCGGCTGAGAAAGAAAAAATATCCATTGAACTGGAATTGGCAGAAGAGAGGATTGAGAATCTGAGAAATGACACTGCAGCAGAGTTTGAAGTTGAAAGGAGTGGTTATCAGCAGAACATCGTCAGATTGCAGCAGCAGTTACAGGATGCCAATGATGAGTTTGAAATGATTCTGAAAAATAAAGATGAGAAATTACATTCGCTACAACATGAGCTTCAGCTTGAGGTGGAAAAGTTCAACCTGAAGAGTCAAGAGACAGAGTCACTTCAATCGATGAAGAGTGATGCAGAGACAAAGTTAACAGAAGTTTCGGCTGAGAAAGAAAAAATATCCATTGAACTGGAATTGGCAGAAGAGAGGATTGAGAATCTGAGAAATGACACTGCAGCAGAGTTTGAAGTTGAAAGGAGTGGTTATCAGCAGAACATCGTCAGATTGCAGCAGCAGTTACAGGATGCCAATGATGAGTTTGAGATGATTCTGAAAGAAAAAGATGAGAAAGTGAGTTCTCTACAACATGACCTTCAGCTTGAAGTAGAAAAGTTCAACCAGCAGAATCAAGAAGTAGAATCCCTTAAATTGATGAAGAGTGATGCAGAGGCTAAGTTGAGTGAGGTTTTGACTGAAAAAGAAAAATTGTGCACAGAGCTGGAATTGGCAGAAAAGAAGATTGAGAACCTGAGAAATGAAATTGCAGCTGAGTTAGAAGTTGAAAAAAATAGCTATGAGCAGAACATCTCCAGATTGCAGACACAGTTACAGGATGCTAACGAGGAGTTTGAAATGATTCTGAAAGTAAAAGATAAGGAAGTGAGTTCCCTACAACATAGACTTCAGCTTGAAGTAGAGAACTTCGACCAGAAGAATCAAGAAATAGAATCACTTAAATTGATGAAGAGTGATGCAGAGGCTAAGTTGAGTGAGGTTTTGACTGAAAAAGAAAAATTGTGCATGGAACTGGAATTGGCAGAAAAGGAAATAGAGAGCCTGAGAAATGGCACAGAAGCAAAGTTTGGAGTTGAAAGGAGTAATTATGAGCAAAACATAGCTAGTTTTCGGAAACAGCTTCATGATACAAATGAGGAGTTTGACATGATTTTGAAAGAAAAAGATGAGAAAGTGAATTCACTACAACATGAGCTTCAGCTTGAAGTGGAGAAGTTCAACCTGAAGAGTCAAGAGACTAAGTCACTTCAATCAATGAATATTGATGCAGAGGCCAAGTTGAATAAGGTTTTGGCCGAAAAAGATAAATTGTGCTCTGAACTGGAATTGGCCAAAAAGAAGAATGAGGACCTGAAAAAGGACACTGAAGCAGAGTTGGGATTGGAAAGGAGTAATCATGAGCAAAACATTACCAGTTTGCAGAAACAATTACAGGATGTCAACGATGAGTTTAAGTTTCTTCTTAAGGAAAAGGATGAGAAAATGAGTTCACTGCAACATGAGCTTCAGCTTGAAACTGAGAAATTCAACCTGAAGAGTCAAGAGACTGAATCACTTATAGCTATGAAAAGTGAAATGCAAGTTAAACTGGAAGAAGTTTCAGCCGAGAAAAAGCACTTGACTCTGGAACTGGAAGAGGCTGAGGAGAAGATAAAGAAATTGAAAAATGATATTGAGGCAGAAATTGGTATTGCGAGGAGTAATTTTGAGAAAAATACAGCTAGCTTACAGAAGAAACTGAATGATGCAAGGGAGGAGTTTGAATTGATTTTGAAACAGAAGGATGAAAAGATACGCTCATTAGAGATTAATATTACTTCTGAGGTGCAGAAGTTTAATGAAAAAGAAAAAGAGTGTATGCATGTGCAATTCCTGAAAAAAGAGTTGGAAATGCAAATTGAGCGCTTTGCTCTGCAAGAGCAAAAACATTTGGCCACAGAGAAGAAATTACTTGCTGAGGAAATGAAAACAGAATCACTGGGGAAGAGGTTAGAAGAGTCAAATGCCAATTATATTGCAAAGGTTGAGGAATTAAACCAATGGAAGTGTCTTGAGCATGATCTTCGGTCTGATTTAGAGAAAAGTAAAAATCGCAGTTGTGAGCTTGAAGATGCCCATGATTTGACTAAAAAAGATCTTTATGTGGCTCAGTCAAGCAATGAAAAATTACGATCCGAAATTAATGGGCTAAAAGACAAACTTCAGGAAGAAACAAATACAAAGCAGCAGCTAAGTGTGCTTCTGAATATAGAACAAGAGGGGCGTTTAGCAGCACGTGCGGCAGAAGAAAAGACTTTGGAAGTGCTTGCTTCACAGCAGAAGATAATATCTGTGTTTGAAACCACTCTATCAGATTTGAAGGAAAAGCTGAAGTCTGAGAGTGAACATTGCAATGATTTAAAAAGCAAATGCAACAGTCTTGAATCAAAACTAGCAGATACAGAATCATCCGTGCAAGTCGAGTTATCATGCCTGAGGCAGGAAAAGAAGATTTTGGAGGAGGAAGTGATGGGTCTCAAAGTTGCTAATCAGCAGAAACCAAATGAAGAGATCCTAATTGTTCTTAAGGAAAAAGATCAGCAGGTAAATATTTTTTCTCAACCATGGCCTTTGTTTGGGTAAGAAGTGAATTTGGATTAATTATTAAAACTACTTATGTCAGGTGCATTTTAGGTACACAATGTGGTTTCTTTAAAGCATTTGTTTGAATTTGTTTCACATGGAATGAAGTGCCAACATTTTACCTTTGGTATTCATCCTTTGTGTTTATGTATTATGCACAAACCAGATTTTTACCTATTTGTCAATTTTATTTGCAAACAAACTTAGATTAACTTTTTTAATTGTTTGTGAAATGAGACCATCTCCACTTTGATGGCAGAATTGTTCAGCATTCATTTCCCTTGAGTGTGTTTTCATTTTATGTTTAACCACAGGTCAATATTTTTAATTGCCTTATATAACTAATTATTCAAGCTGATAAAACTTATATTTTAAGAGGCAATTAAGTAGTTCCTTACTTTCTGTGGATAGAATTAGTATGATTATAGTTTGCTAGTTTCAGCCTACAAACATCACTTAGATCATATTAATGTGGAAGCCAATTTATTTTTTTTATCATTCCCGAAAACAGCACTGACGGCCTTTTACATCGGGTGTTATAACATATAATAATGGACGAACACAAACACCCATGTCCTGAGTGGTGAAAAATCCACTCAGGCGGGACTCGAACCCACGACCCTCAGTTTAGCAGGCGAGAACTTAACCCCGCCACCACTGGGGCCGACAGTTCTTTGCTTTAGTTCCATATTCTTCCGTGAACAAGTGGAACTAACCCATCCTTAGAAAGTTTTCACTGGATTCAAGGATACCTAATGGTTTTTTTTGTACTCATATTCTTTTTTTCAATCATTCATTATTATCAAAGGAAATGGTAAACTTGAATTAAGAAGAGTTTGTCTACTTTTTCCCTGCAAGTTATGGTAAGGGTGTAGGCTATGAGGCTAGACTAGTGGAAGGGTTTAATTCAACAGTAAAAATGTTTAGTTTAGAACACTTTTCAACCTAAGCCAAATTAGGAAGTTTGCCTTTTCAGTGAATAGCTATTTTTAAAAATGAGAATTTTCATTGGTAAATATGAACCTCTATCATAATTTAGTCCAGATTATCAGGCAACTATTCTTGTTAGCACTCCGGCAGTAAATTATAGTTCTGGGTTACTATAGGTAATAACTTATATCCAAAGTATTTTTACTGCATTGACTAATGATTGAGAGAACAGATTTTTAAAATTCTAATTGTTACCAACGTTTCGTTTATTTTTAGTGTAAAGTATTGGAGCAGAAGATGAAAGATGCACTGAATGATAGAAGTATACTAGAGACAGAACTTACTAGGAGTAAAGAGGAATGCAGAACTCTGGGAACTCATTTGAGTCAAATTCAAGGACAGTTGAATGTTTTGCAAGATGCAATAAATAAGAAGCAGGAAGAGGTAGGTATCTCATATTATTTTTACAAACATACTCCTCATGCCATAAAATTTCAGATAAGGCCCACCCTAAGAGCCTAATGAGCTAATTCTAATTTAGACTAGACTCTAGGCTAATAATTCAGAATTTGATTTTGCTATAGACAAACATATTATGAACTTACTCTACAATTCTTGAAATTTTGATCACTCAAAGATAAAAATATTTCTCCGCTAGATTCTAATTATTGAAAATAATACATAATTCGATTGCCTTCAACTGTTGTGCAGTTTACAGTATCCCTTGTCTTTGTTTACCTACTGTTATGACATTAGGTTTCTAACATTTATATCCACAGTTTTGATCATGTACAGTCCTGTTCATTAAAAACTTACCACATCGGAGCCCTGTTCATAGAAAACTTACCACCTCCAGAGTTGTCGGCAATGTGACAACGCGGCCGAACCACGCCCCCCTGAGCGGGGAAGCAATAACCTCTCCAAGCGCGGAACGAGAACCCTTCCTCCTCACAATTGGGCGAGTAGGAAGACCGACAAAAGGAAAATTATGACCTGCGAAAAAGATTATTTCCAAGGGGAGGGGTAGGGTTTCTTTTCTTGTGTGTAAGAAGGAAAGAGAGATCTGCAAAGTTCAGACGTGGCAAGATCCCTCGCACATGACAGATAAAAGCAGCCACGGAAAACAAAAGCCTATCTTAGGTCTCAAGGGTCTCAATCTCCAGAGTTGCTTTCGTTTCTTATGAGTATTTTAATTTATACGCCTATTCATTAACGTAAAGTTTTATGAAATGTCTTATGCATTTTCATTATCGGGAAGTCCTTGTGATATCGCAATCCATATTATACTTGAAATGTGCAATATGTTCTAAGCCATTTGGTTCGTTTCGGACTTAGGCACAATTTGTTTAATTTTATAATCACACACCTAATTACTCTTTCCGAAAGTAAGTTATAAAAGTAATCCATGAAAATCATTTTGGGAAGTGCTTTTACACGTATTTCATTGATCCCATAAGGTGCATAGATAAACCTGGAGTAATTGGAATTACAACACACAATGAGCTACAAGAATGTGCAAAATTCATTACGAAAAAAAACAATCGCCTGGATGGGATTTGAAACTCAATCACTCTATTACGCTCTGTAGTAACCAATAATGTCATGCTCTAATTTTAGCGCACAACTGTCCTCGCAAAGTGTTATAGGAAAACATATTATATGGGCAATTTATTTATGTGCAAACAACTGTTTCATTTTAAAATGATAAGCTTTGAATTTCAAATATTTTCGTGATAATTCGATTTGAAAAATGCACCTTTCGTACTCATCCCATGCTTTTGGGGAATTCGGTCGTTTTGCTGCTATCAATGCAGAACTTCACATATGAATGTATATTATGCATTCACTAATGGCATCATATCGTATATGTATGACTAGACTGACATCTTAGATCAATGACCGTATCAGGTTCAAGTTAGCCCCCCTCTTGCTTCACCACCATTACTGCATTTTTCATTCATCATAGGCCAGAATTTTCTCATGCGAGATCTTTAGGAAAAACATTCGTGATAGCACTTCCTACGATGCATTTTGTGGCTTTTTTCCTAACTTAATTCCTGAAATAGCAAATATTTTATGACAAAGTGAAGAAAATTAAACTAATGTCCTGTAAAAAGCACAGAATCAATCATGACGTTTTGAAAGTAACAGGGATTTTGATACCGTAAGGAATTCCAGACCTAGAAAATGTAAATTATGTATATTTGGAGTCAACCTATCAATAGTTAGTAACTCGAATTAATACGAGCAGGAAACTAATAAAAAAACGAAACAAACTGTGGGGATGTAAACCAAAGAAGTGGGCATTGAATTTCCGCGCTTTCTAGCAGCGGTGAATGAGAGATCATCTATTCCCATGTATGGGTGGCTTCCACACATCCACATAATGTGCAGAAACAGCTCAACCGATAACAACACTGCTTCTTTACTCCCAGTCGAATAAGAAGCCGCTGCCCTCTTCCATTGTCACTTTTTGGCAGTATGCCCTTTCCTTGAGCAAGGGTGATGGAAGGTGCTTCCTTTGGTTCAGAATGTTTATTGCTCTGTCGGGAAAGATTGAAAGGGCCAAAATGGTGTTGCCTCTATGCCAAGATCCTCGCTAATAGAGTTAACTCACTACTGACTAGATTGAATGATGTGTTTAAGAGACTGGAAAAGGGAAAATATTGGCATCGGGTTTATTTATGGCAACAAAAAAATGTATTCTAACTTCCAACGCGAAACAATAATTGAGAACTGGCTGAAGTTTATGATTGAGTGGATCGAAAGTGTTTTCCTAAGCATTCCAATATTGAAATGAAATAGCATCGAGCTACTTCAATCCAAAGATAATTGAAGTGAATACCGTTCCTTGTTCATCGATAAACAAAACTTAAAATCAAAGAAGTGGAGTCGTATAGTTAAAAGTATGTTGAAAGAACTTGATATGATATTGGATACTCGGGAAAGCTCACTATTTAAAAATGAATCCATTAATAATACATAATAATAATAATTTTATTAGGCTTCAATTTTACAAGGCAAGATTTTACAAAGAATTTGTTTTACTAAAGAAGAGAATTTTTTATTATCTTTTATTGTTTTGATTGAATCTGGTACCTTATTGAAATACTGAATTCCTGTGTATAGTACACTTTTTTTATAAAGTGATTTTTTCTGGGATATGCTGTTAAAATTATTAGGATATCTGGTTTGGTATTTGTGACAACTCAGATGTGGTGTGTACAAATGAGGGTTATTTTTAACAAATGTAATTATATTAAGTATGAAAATACATGGAAGAGTTAGAATTCTATCTTTGATGAAATAATGTTTGCAAGATTCACATGACTTCAGGCCATTTAGGATCCTTATCGCTCTTTTCTGGATCCTGAGTAGTCTCTCTATACATATGTGCAATTGAGGCTTGTCCCCAGTATATAATACCATATTGCAGTAGGCTGTGCATGTTAGCATGATACAGTGCTAAAGCTGCTATCTTAGAACAGGTCTCCATGATTATCCTGATAGCAATTACAGTTTTATTCAGTTTATTGCAAATATTATTAATGTGGCTACTCCAGTTTAGGTTAGTATCTATGTTTAAACCTAAGAACTTGAGACTATCAACATTAACATATGGTAAACTATTTTTGAGCCTTAAAATATTTTCTTTTTGTTTCAAGGAGTTAGATATAGAATAATAAAGTAGCTGTGTTTTGTTATCATTAATTATTAGATCATTTGACAGAAACCAGTTTTTAGCTTTACTTATGGTTTCCAAGACTTCATTTGTTGCCTGATCCATATCTGTTGCATATATTCTCATTGAAGTGTCATCAGCATACATGGTGGATTGCGTGGTATTCATATAGGCAAAAAAATCATTAGTATATATTAGGTATAAAAGGGGTCCTAGAATGGATCCCTGAGGGATGCCTTCAGATAAGTCTTCAGCAGATGAGATAGCAATGCCATGTGAGGTATTTATTTGTACGTATTGCTTTCTTTCTTTCATATAGGATGCGAGTAGTTCATAGGTTTTTGCTCTTATGCCTAAGTTCGTGATCTTACTCAGTAAGAGATTGTGATTGACGCAATTGAAAGCTTTAGTGAGGTCGAGGAATAGGCTTATAGCTATTTTATCATTGTTTAATTGATCATTTATTTCCTGTAAGACTTCGTGCATGGCTGTTATTGTTGATTTGTTTTTGCGATAGCCATGTTGGTTTACGGAAAGTAGTGAAAATTTCTCTAAAAAATTAATTAATCTTTTATGAATTATTTTTTCTAGTATTTTGGAGATTATTGGCAGAAGTGAAATAGGCCTATAATTATTTATATCTTTGGTGTTGCCTTTTTTATGTATGGGAATAATTTTACTAATTTTTAATTTTTTTTGAAAGATGCCATTTTTGTAACATTTATTGAATGTGTGTGCTATGGGTTTGGAACTACCTTTACTATTCTTGAATTGATACCATATATATCATTACTTTCAGAGTTTTTAAAATTGTTTATGATACAAAGTACTTCATTTTCTGTTATTTCGTCAAAGAATATAAGTTACAGTTTGCGCATAAATACATCGCCCCTGAAAAATTCTATTCCCGAATACTTTGCAATGATAGGTGTGCGCTAAAATTCGAGCTTGACATTGTGTTACTACAGAGTGAAATAGAGTGATCCACTTTTAAATCTCATCCAGACAAGTGTTTTTTCATTGTGAATATCACACATTATTGTAGCTAATTGTGTATAGTAATTCCACCTACACCACATGAATCTACGCACCTAATTAGATCAAAGAAACACTTTTAAGGTAGTAAGTTCTTTGCCGCCATTACTATGTTAAACAATAATTTGAGGCTCAGAAAAAGGGTCATGAAAGTTATTTTTTGCTCCTATGACTCAATTTTTCCATACCTAGTGATAGCAAAATTACGTATATTACAGTCTTAATGTAACACCAGTATATATTATACTGATTTATCTTCGTTTGTCTGATTCGACAATGGGAAGAACTCTGGCAGATAGTGAATAATATGTGTCATGGTTTAGATGGTTAGGCGTTGGTATTTCACACTCTAATAGCGGATCTTTTCGTGATAATGCAGAAGTAAGATAATTGGAGGGACGTGTGGAGATAAAAATGGATTTTTCGTACTCTATGTATGCATCTTAGGAAATCGGCCGTTTAGTTTTCCTAAATAGAATTCAGTTCACAATTCATTACTCTTAAGCTGAGCTAAGGGTCCCCCACTTTCCTGCATCCACCAAATGTTGGGACATTAACAGCAACTCTCCTTTACCCCCCTCCCAGTGAAATAAGCAACAACTCCAGGGTGTCCGGCGACCTGGAAAAGCTTGAAAACCTGGAAAACTCAGGGAAATATTTTGTCCTGGAAAACTCAGGGATTTTTTTTGCATTTTTCTGAAAAACCCTGAAAAATGCACGGCAGCTGATTTCCATTAAGACAAAGTGTTCAGGCTGTGCTGAAAACGATTTTTATTGCTCTTTTTCTCACACAATACAAAAAACTTCCGGCACCCCTCACATACAGCTGTGGACTGTGAACACCTCCCTCCGACACATCTCCGTCCAGTCTACACCCTGCCAAAAAGTCAACCACAACCACAACCTGCCTGCCAACCACACGTCACTCATGCGACTTAACGAAGGGAACGTCTAAACCGTCTTAACACAAAGAGAAAGGTTTAACCTGAACCTTTGATTGCATTATGCTTAGAGATGGGCCACTCTGAAAATTACCTCGGTAATTTTTGTAAATTAGTGTGGTATGTTTCGTAATTCACCGCGCCCCTTGAAAATTACCGTTTTAACGTATTACATAATATGTTTGGTGGTTTTGTTTCATTAAGTTTCCACTGTGATGACTCGGCGTGTTTTAAAGTGCATTTATTTCATTGCGATTAATTAATAAGAGTCACTTGTAGATTCACGTTTTTTAAAATGGTAACAAGAAATACCAGAGACAATACATATTGACCAATCCCTCATAAAATACTTACAATTAATTAAAATTGGTCTAGAACAAACTCAACAAATAATAATAATAGGAATGTCGGCACCACAATGAATTACATGTAATAAAAATATGTCAACACTTCAATCATTTTTAACGCTAATGAATTCACTTAACCCACTCATAAAGCAAACGGAAGCCTGGACCGTACCCCTCCCCTCACAAAATATCCTTTTCGCAGGTCAAAATTTTCCTTCTGTCGGTCTTTCTTTTCGCCCAACTGCGGGGAGGAAGGGTTCTCGTTCCGCGCTTGGAGAGGTTATTGCTCCCCCGCTCAGGGGGGCGTGGTTTGGCCACGTTGTCATATTGGTGACAACTTGGGACTTAGAAATTTTTCGCCTCCGAGGTGGTAAGTTTTTTATGAACAGGGCTCCAAGGTGGTAAGTTTTTAACAAACAGGACTGTACAAAAAATGCAAAGAATAGGGATGTAGGATTATGCTTAAAAAAATAATTGATTGACCATTTAAGGGCAGAAGACTCTCACATATGAGTCATGGAGATGCTTTCCAGGGGTGGATTACTCATGGAGTGAGTCAAGCATCGAAGTGGTAAATGATGCCCTTTATTTTGTTATTACACCCTCAGGAACACCTCTGGACAAATAAATCATTGCTGATAGGGTTAATCAGACCAGGGTGACATTTTTGGACACTCAACCATTAGTTGACAGTTCTCCATGTGCATATAATGGGAAATATCTCTGTGTTCCTACAATTATGACACCTGTTGTCATATATATTATATTATTTTGCATTGAATTCTAAGCCTTTATATAAATGAGCAACCCCTCTTATGGATATTATAGTGAATTATCTGTCAAAGAGCTGCATTCAACTTTCTGAAATGCAAATACCAGTCTCCTTAGACGTGATACCAAAAGATTAATACCTCATTTTAATTAACCATTGAGGAAATGGCAGGATTAAAGGTAGGTTTATTCCATCATGGAAAAGCAGATCTTTTGAATTAAATTGTGGCTCAAGTGAAGTGGCTGTGTACGTTTCCTTGAATAATACTTGTGTGAAGATTTCTCGGGTTCTCCACCATTGTAGCTCAAGTTTGACGAGTTCAGTATTTGACTGTCAATCTAATTCAATATGTATTGCCTAATGGATTATTCTCTATTGTAGTTAAATGAACTTCAAGGAAAATACGACGAGAAGGATGATTATGCCAAGAGAATGGATCAGTGGGTTGTCAAAATGGAGAAGAGAGTAACCACAGCAGACGATTATAGAATAGAAATACAGCAAAAAGCGAAAGCCATGGAGACTGAGCTTAAGCTCAAAATAAATCAACTAAAGACTGATAAAGAGAAGCTGGAACATCATAAAATGAATCCAGAACCCGGTAGGTATTCTTTAATTAACTGGAAACATTATTTTTTTTTGTTTAAATTGCATTCACTTTTTCCTCTGTATGGCGGCTTGAAACTTATTATTGATAAAAAAATCATCAGTAGGATATAAAATCAAGTTGATATTGAGTACTAAAATATGATTATCAATGAAACAAGTATATTTTATTTATTGAAAATGTCCCTCCCCATCCCAAAACTAGTACATGTCACTAGAAGGGACAAATGACATTGTGGTTCCTGACTGTGCCATAACTTATAAAACTATTTCTACCTAAAAATTGGCATAAATTGTGATTATAAAGCATTCTACTGATAGGAAAAAATTTTCTGTGCACTAAAGCTTTTTGCTCAAGCATCACTTATTGACTTCGGGGCCTAACACCTTTGGGCCTAACAGTTTGGAATTGCAGTCTACAAATGAAAAACAGGAATGCATTCAAAGAGCTATTTTTAATATAAAAAGATTAAAATATGTATCGTTAGCATTTTAATTTTTGACATTTTTACTAAAGATGTATGCTAATATTTATAATCAATTTCTTCCTTTTCAGTCAAATGTAATTGCTCCCAGTATGAGAGAGATTTGAAACGAGAAAAGGAAGAGAAAGAAGCATTAAGATTAAAGGTTAGTCCCATGCATGTATATTCTTATAGGTAATTTTATGCAAGTCTAAAAGTGCAAAATTAACATTCTGTTCACAGAACTTGTATAATTTAAATAAGGGGTTTGCAGATAACCTTATTTTTCCGAAAGTCAATACCTGATATTTTGTTCCAAAAACACGATATACTGGTTGGGCCATTTTAAACGATGCAACTAATTATTTCTTAATCAGGATTGCTACAGACCTGGAGAACATGGATAAGTCAGGGAAATTGAAAATGGCTCTGGAAAACCTGTAAAAGTCAGGAAAAATGATATCTTACCTGGAAATTTGCTTTCCCAAGTCCAAATTCTTTGTTTTCAATAAGTGAGCAGGACCGTTTTAGGAACTTTCTGTGTGTGTATTTTGGCTTAGTGCTTATAGTACCTCACCTAAATGAGACATTGGAGCTCTTATTTGGTCTTTATAAATTAATTATATGCACGTAAAATTGAATTTCAGGCCATATTTTATGCAATCATTGTGAGGATGATGGAATATTTGTTTCTCCTCATATTCATCTACATCTACATATTACCCTGCAAGCCGCCCCAATAGGCGTGTGGCGGGGGGTGTTAGGACACCAGCCGTTTACTTATAAAATGGACACACACTAATGAAATCACACCTAGCATTTATTATAGCCCCTTATTGTTCGGGGGAAAAACGAATTCCCATACCTATCCGTTTGGCAAAATATCTCTCTTAATTTATCGTTTCTGTCGGACCTGGAAATATAGTGGGGTTCTAATAGGATGTTCTCCGTGTCGCTCTGAAAGATATCTATTCTCAATTGTTCAAGCAATCTAAGCCTAGCGCGCAGCCTCCGAGTCTCTAACGGCTCCCAGCCTAATTCATTTAACATCTGTGTAACGCTGTCTGTACGCCCGTAGCTGTTTTTGACGAATCGCGCAGCTTTCCTTTGTATTTTATTAAGTTCCCGGACTAAGTCTTTCTGCACCGGATCCCATATGCTCGCTGCATATTCAAGGTGTGCCGGACGAGTGCGAAATAGCACCTCTCTTTTACTTTTTCATCCGAAAATCTTCCCACAATACGCTTGACGAATCCTAGCTTCTTCAGAGCTCTGCCACAAATATTTCTTATACCTACATCTACATACTACCCCGCAAGCCGCCTCAATAGGCGTGTGGCGGGGGGTGTTAGGACACCAGCCGTTTACATATAAAAAGGAAACGCTCTATGAAATTACGCCTTGCATTTATTAAAGTCCCTTATTGTTCGGGGGAAAAACGAATTCCCATACCTATCCGTTCGGCAAAATATCTCTCTTAATTTATCGTTTCTGTCGGACCTGGAAATATAGTGGGGTTCTAATATGATGTTCTCCGTGTCGCTCTGAAAGATATCTATTCTCAATTGCTCAAGTAATCTAAGCCTAGCGCGCAGCCTCCGAGTCTCTAGCGGCTCCCAGCCTAATTCGTTTAACATCTGCGTAACGCTGTCTGTACGCCCGTAGCAGTTTTTGACGAATCGCGCAGCTTTCCTTTGTATTTTATTAAGTTCCCGAATTAATTCTTTCTGCACCGGATCCCATATGCTTGCTGCATATTCAAGGTGTGGCCGGACGAGTGCGAAATAGCACCTCTCTTTTACTTTTTCATCTGAGAATCTTCCCACAATACGCTTGACGAATCCTAGCCTCTTCAGAGCTCTGCCACAAATATTTCTTATATGTGTTCCCCACGATAGGTTTGAGGTTATCGTAACTCCCAGATACTTAACTTCATCTGTCGCCTTTATCTTAACGCCATCCACAGCATATACACGGGGATAGTTGGACGACCTCCGCAAGAAATGTACCGCCGCACATTTGCTCAGATTAAGTTCGAGTCCCCACTCTTGGCTCCACACATGAACGTTGTTTAAAATATGTGCTCCCCACGATAGGTCCGAAGTTATCGTAACTCCTAGATACTTCACTTCATCTGTCGCCTTTATGTTAACACCATCCACAGCATATACATGGGAATAGTTGGACGACCTCCGCAAGAAATGTACCGCCGTGCATTTGCTCAGATTAAGTTCGAGTCCCCACTCTTGGCTCCACACATGAACGTTGTTTAAATCCGATGATAGAGTTTCAAAGTCAGAGCGATCACTAATTTCACGATAGATGACAGCGTCGTTGGCAAATAGACGTATTTTACTGCTAATTCGAGAGCATAGATCATTTATGTATATAATGAACAAAAGGGGTCCGATCACGCTTCCTTGCGGGACACCTGATGTCACTTTAACTACATCAGAGCTAATTCCGTCAAGAACTACCTTTTGCTTACGATCACTCAAAGTCGCTTATCCAGTTTACTACTGTTTCGTTTAGGCCGCATGACTGTAATTTGTATAAAAGTTTGTTATGAGGTACCGTGTCGAAAGCTTTCTTAAAATCTAGAAATAATGCGTCAACTTGTCTTTTCGATTCACCAGATTTGAGAACGTCATGAAGAAAGAGCGCGAGTTGTGTTTCACATGATCTACCTTTCCGGAAGCCGTGCTGAGAGTCATGGAGGACGTTACGACTGTCCAGGAACGTCATGATATTGCTAACGACGATATGTTCGAGTATCTTGCCTATAATCGACGTTAATGAAATTGGTCGATAGTTCCCTGGGTCGTGTCTGTTTCCCTTTTTGACGCATATTGTGTACATACTCAATAATAATATTTATTTGCCCAGTGGATCGAGTTACAAAGTTTGCACACAATATAAGGCACATCAGGAATTAATGAAAGTACATAGTAAACTATACATAAAATGGGCAACACTGTCAAAAAAGTAAACATTGCACAGCACTATAAATATTAATTCATCAGTGATCAATAAAAAATGGTTGACTTACAAGGAATCTGCCATACTATCATTGACATCATAATAGAGCTTTTCTCTAAGAAGAGCTTTCAGTCGTCTTTTAAAAGCATCACCACTCATGGATTTTATGGAAATGGGCAGATGATTATATAATTGAAGTCCCATCCTCCGCAAACCGTGTAAACATTTTGTGGTCCTGGCATATGTTACATGTAAGTCATTACAGCTTCTCGTGAAGTGATGGTGAATGTCTTGGTTTTTAGAAAAAGATGATAGGTTACTATGGGTGTACATGACAGCAGATAGAATTTAGATGCAAGGATTGGGTAGAATATTTAGCTTCCTGAAAATAGGACGGCATGAGGTATTGTAGGGCTCTTTAGCCATTAGACAAACTGTTCACAAGTAATTCCATGCTAATCACTCCCAAATCATAATGACCGCCAGCATGAGTCAGTAAAGTCAAAAGGAACAAACAACAGAATCTTTGGTCCATTGAGTGCCATTATTTCCCTTTTTGTGAGAGTATTAGGTCTAGAATGTCTAAGGAAACATGATTTTACCTTCGAAAGCCTAAATTCACATATTGAAGAAATGTCTTCATTGAGAGGTCAAGGTACACAGAAAATGTAGGAATAGTATGAATTGAGGTAGTAGGACTCAAGTTGTTTTTGTACATACCTCAGAATATGTATCATTCTGTGTGAAATGTCTATTCTGAATGTGCTCATATATGAACTGGCTTACTTCCCGTTAAATCACAATTGTGCCTTTGTCATCATCATCATTGCTGGTCATCAACCCTACGGTTGGTTTGACATGGCTTTCCACTCTATGCTTCTATCAGCTAGCCTCTTCACCTGTACAATTTTCTTTGTTTCCTCATCATTCATTATTTGCTCCATGTATCTCAGCCGAGGTCTTGCTGTGCTTCTGGCTGTCTTCATTAGACACTTGTATCTTAAAATATGCTGAAAGGTTGTCCTTACTTTTCTTTCGAGTTATTATGGGATTTCAATCATCTCCCACTCATCTCAGTGGCCCTTCATTAATTGATAGATCAATCCACTTGTAAGTCCAATTGTGTATCATTCCATGCATAAATTCCTTGTGGATTATTTTTTAAACAGCTGCTATTAATTTGTTTGAAATTCTAAGATCAGTTCTCCTCATTCATTATATTGTCCTAATCCGTATTTACCCTTAGTTCTTCTGTCTTGGCTTTGTGTGACAATGGCACACCATTCTCCAAGCATTATTCTTCTTTCACATTTTTTTAATTCCAAGATATTTTTCTCAGACTACTTCGATTTCTTCATAGTCCTTCATATGCATGCCGACTTGTACAGCTATTGTGTCTGTCAGCTAGGTTGCTATCTTAACAACGACTATCCTATTCTTACACTGAAGGAAAGTTTTCACATGCATTCTAGTGCTCTTAAGAATAATTCCTACCCCTGCATGTTTGATGATCCAGTGTGAATGACCCTGTTGCTTCTAGGAGGTTTCATTAGCTCATTGGTAGATAAAAAATTTAAAAGAAAGTTATGGTTACAGGCAGCTCCTTGGGATTGTAATGTGGTGGTTTCTCCTTTCCTTCCGCATGTCAATGCAACAAAGTTACAGGCAAGGTAACATTTACTTTGACTTTGTTAAGGTAAATGTTACCACACCTGTAGTGAAGTGAGTGTTGCTGTAATGTCCACTGTGTTGTCCACATTCACTCGTGAGGAAGGGTCGCCACCCTTTTTACCACTCTTATTTTAACTTGCCCTGTTTGTTTGTTGGTTTGTCAGGATGGAATCTTGTAATCTAAATCTAACCCACTTTCCAATGTTCAATCTAGCTCAAATGTGGCACATTCACTTAATCTCCATGGCAATGCATGAACCAGTCATTAAATTCACTTAATAACAAGTTAATCTACTAAAACTTAATTGTTTACATTTTATACTTCCTTATCCTAACATGACGCAACCCGTATCGCATGTGTCAACTCTAACAAATAGTCAGCGCTGTTAAATAAAAATAATAATAAAATGTTTATTACGGGCATATACCCAATTTAGAACAGAACATTTACATTTCTTTCAATATAACTCTTAATAATTAATAAAATATTCTTAAAATAATAAGTATTACATGAGAAAAGGAACACTAGAATATGAATTATATTATAACAAACGATATTGCTCATGAACAAAACAATTTTATTATAATATTAAATGAACAAAAGATATTGCTCAAATAACATGAGGTCAGACAGAATTCGACAATGATAAAATACAGTTCTTCTTCAATATGGAATGTTTATCGCTAAAAATATCAATTTTGCCAATAAGGGAATTATATAGTCGAGGGATCCTGGTTAGTGGTGAATTAAAAGTGAAATTTCTACTACAGTATTTAACATAGAATAATTTTGTGCTTCTGGTGGTGGAAAATGTGGCATTAAATGGGATCATTTGAAGTAGGGATGGACAGTTAATAAAGTCATTGCATAGATTATATAGGAATAGCAATTCAGCAAGATTTCATCGAACATGAAGTGGCTTTAAATTCAATATCTGCATATGGGACATCATGTGTTGAAAATCCAGCATAATAATTTACAATTCTTAAAAATTTCTTTTGCACTTTTTCTAAGCTATTAATATAAATTTTATAATGTGGGTTCCAAACAATGGAATCATACTCTAAAATAGGACGAACTAATGATATGTATAAATTTCTTAATACAGTAAAACCCCGCTTTTACGTCCCCGGAATTTACGTTTTCCCGTGATTTACAACATTTTCTCCCGGTCCCAAAAATGTTTGCATCATTATAATATATTTTCATCCCGCTATTTACACTTTCAAAACCCGCCATTTACGACATTAGAAGGCAAGAAAGATGGCGGCTGGCGCACTTCAACTGGCGGCCCTTCGAGCGTGATTGATGTTAAATGTGGATAAAATACATGCTTAAACATGACGAATGAATGCTGATTTATTTGGTTTTCTTTAAAAACACAATTATTTGTTTGATGGTAGCACATTACATCGATAGCATTGCTCAAAAGTATTTATGCCGGATATTGTAATGCTTGCGATCGGTATTCTCAAATTGGTACTAAGGAGCCATACCAGGGAATAGAATTATCTTCCCTGGGGCCTAATTCTGTAACTCGTAGCTCCGGAGCTAACTGCCTAAAAGAGCTAAAATAAGCTCCTAGCTCCAATTCGTATTCTGTATTGCATGTCAAGGCGCCGGAAGAAGCTAGAAAAGGCTCCGGAGCTTATTTAGCTCCTCATGGTATTCTGCAACGGTCCCGAAGCTCTTTTCGGAGTCCCAGCATGCCTCAGATCGGAGCTCCGGCTAGCGCCAGCCTCGAGACCGCGCTAGGAGTATTCTTCAGTGAAATCCATGCGCATTCCCGCAGGGTTTGTTGATTATTCGTGATGTGTGCATGTTGTTGTGAATCCGATGATATTATTTTCTCTTTCTTGGTAGTTTTTCTTGAGGTGTTACTCTTATCTACCGCGGCGGAAGAATCAAGATACCCAAAGGATTTATTTTTTAACCTATTTTAACCAATAAATCCCATCCCTGTTTACATCATGGAAAATTATTTCGATGTCAATATTGCTGCCTTACTTGTCTTTCGGAGATCAATTCGTGAACATTCGTCGATAAATACGTGTTTTGCATGGTTACTACGTTATTCCATTGAATTTCTTTGTCATTCATACTGTTGAGAATCGTTTTTAAATTAATAAAACTGTAGGCATTGAGCTAAGTCGATAGGAGCACTTCCTTTGTCATATAACATATGTTGTAATGCTTTCACGTATGTTCTTATTTTGATGTTGTTAACCCGCAAGGATATGATCGTAAATTCCATTTTTATCAACTAATGATCAACTTTTTTATTATTGTTAAACAAGTTCTTAATGTGTGGCCGAGTACGATCAATGCGCTTACGTATTAATACCATTATTTCAACAGCAGTTCGAGGTTTTACTCTTAATATTGACATTGCTGCGTGAAGAGAAGGAAAATGCACGATAGAATGTTTAGGTAAGGTACGATTATGGAAGTTCAATCGATGAAAAAAGCTATATGTATAAATGCATGTCTATGTTAAAGTGATCATACGCATGCACTCGCAGAATATGATTGTTCATATGCATAAACCAATATAATTAAATGATGTAAATCAATTGCTAATTAGTTCGTTTCCGTAAGTGAAAAGTGAGCGTATCATGCTATACAGATTCTTCAAGTACTAGCTGCCTAACGTAGAACGTTCTTAAGGTACCTTATTAATAATTTAAGTTGCATAAGTATTCATCGGTAGTTCCGTAGAACTTTGAAAGTAAAAGTTCTACGGAGAACTTCAAGTAAACGTCGCCAATCTTCCTATATGAGCATAACATGTGGGTATAAATTATAGCTGCACACTTCAGTGGGAATTCCTAAATAATGGTAATTTTCGAAGTGTTGAGTGCATTTTGTAGATTTAATAGTAGTTTTTCGCAGAAAATATAACAGAATAACAAATATATCATCAGTTAACGGCCGATCTATTGCATTTATCATCATGTATGTACTTACATCACCGACGTTCGTATACACGACGGAATGGTAAAACAATGAACTAACCTATAGATTAACGCCTGCTACGAATAAAGCATTTTACCTTAGATTTACTTAAATTAACCATCAAGAATATGAAAATTTTGAAAAACATTGAGGAAATCATATTATTTTCAACTCGCCGTTCACAGAAACAGCTGTTGAGGATGACAAGTGTTATGCTAGATTACTATAATAATTTGCTCTCTTAAGTAAAAAATCAACTGATTCAGGTAATAATGTTCGTTATCAAGGTGTTTAATTTTTGCTTTGTTCTTCTTCTCGATGCGAACAAACTCATAAAATCATATAATTGCGCATGCATTAAGCTGACGTTCTCACAGCTTTCCATATGTAAACACGTTAAACTCGGCAGGGTATTCCTGGATAGTCGTAATTGAGAATTTTATAGATTGTAAAATAGTCTGTATATTGCTAAAAAGGTACTTTTTTATATGTTAAAGTCGTACAATCAATAATGCTTCAGTATTATTTACTTTTGGTATTCTCAACTGCTGTCTGCTATTTTCCGGAAGCACAAGCCGGAAAAACGTCACGAAAAATGAAACGACGACTGTGATTGGCAGATCATTCGCTCGCAGGAATTTAAATTTACCACTTCGTATGCTGACTTTTCTCCACCCCGATTCGGAGCTAGAGTTAGCTCCAGTGAATTACAGAATACTAGTAGGAGCTAATTCTTGGAGCGAGCCGAAGCTCTTAGCTCCGGAGCTACGAGTTACAGAATTAGGCCCCTGGCCGTACTAGCTGTTTAAACAGTACATTTAAATTGTAGCGGATGCCATAACTATATTTAATTAGATATTATTTGGCCAACTATTGCTGTCATTGTGGCGAAAAGTTAAAACGTATGTTAACTCTTGTTCTCATACTTCGCAGCGATCTTTTTCTTATTTCTCGTAACTCCCGCACTAATGCCATTCATCTTGTGTTTTTAGGTTTTTAGTTACTTCACCTTTAGTTTTATTTAATGTGCAATTACTTACGGCAATCGTGAGGAAACGTATTTTAAAATGGCAAACAAGCGTGCGAGATAATCATTATCATTGGAAGAAAAAATCAACATTTTGCAAAGAGAATTGACTCTAATACGGGCACTCGCGTGTCCCTGACCGAAGAACGTGATATACCAGGTTCAACGTGGAACACAACTGTAAAATCCCGTAAATGTATAGAGAAAAGAGCTAAGGACTGCGGCCCTATTGGTAAAAGGCGTAATTACATTAAATACTCCAAGTACGATGAACTTGAAGAAATATTGAAGACATTGTTTAAATCTTCGCCCGAAATAAGGCCGCATAACCACTGCTAGAGGCGCTCGGCGCACTGATGTCTTCAAAGAATCAAATGGATGTTTACACCGTTTCAAAAGTCGATATAAATATTGTCTATAAAATAATTTTTGGTGAATCTAACAGTATGTAGGTACTCTACATTGATCCTGAAACAGTTTCTCACTGGAAGTGCACAACTTTGCATAATTATGTTGATGGCTATGCCTATACGCTTAAAGACATTTTTTATGTGGACGAGACAGGTCTTTTTTTAAAATTTTGCCACACAAGACCCTATAGACTTCAAAGGGGACCCTTATCATGGGGCCAAGCTCAGCAAAGGTCGCCTTACTGTTTTATCAGGAGCTAATCCAGATGGCAGTGAGAGACTGAAGCCCTTTGTTTTTGAAAAGTCCAAAAATCCACGTTGCTTTAAAAATATTAAGATAGACCTTGGCTACAACCTATGAGCCAACACAAAGGCATGGATGACATAGACTATTGTTGAAGAAAAAATTTATGCCCTTGATGCAAAGATAAATATATGTAGGTAGACACCACCTCAAATCAAGTTCAGTTAAAATATGAGAATAAGTTTATTTTTTGTTAACTTTTGTTTATTAATTTATTTATGTCTATTTGGTGACCCATCAAATATTAAACATCACCTGTTAATTTAAATACAATTATTTAACATTAGGCTATGATTTTGCTTCTATTTCCTACAAATTACGATTACCCTCGATTTACATTTTCCCGCGATTTACACTTTTTTCCTTCATCCCCGTCAAAAGTGTAAAAGAGAGGTTTTACTGTATATTAATGTCTTTAAATTCATTAGTAATAAAGCCTAACATACGAAAAGACTTACTAACGAGAGATGAGATATGGTAACTAAAAATTAAGCGTTCATCAATAAGAACCCCTAAGTCCTTGATTACATCCGTTCTAGGGATAACTTCACCATTGATGGATGGTTAAATAAAACCTGTTGCTGACGTTGTCAAAATCTAACCCACTTCCCATTGTCCAATCGAGCTGAAATTTGGCACACTTACTTACTCTCGATGACATTACATGAATCAGTCATTAAATTCACTAATTACTGAGTTACTTTACTTTTTACTACACTTGAAAATAAGTATGGTGTTTTAAAAAATAGTATTTTTTCATATTTATTTCTGCTTATTCCCCATGACTCCTTGTGTGATGAGTATAGATGATTATTTCACCACTCACTTGAAGGCTGGCCTACCATATTTCTCCTGGTGGACTCCTTTAAGTGTAGCCCCGAGTGTGCCTACATTCTGATGTGAATGTTGTGTACGAAATAGAATTTGGTATTATACAGTTGCATTGCAATGGTGATACCTTGACACTTAGGTGATATTGAATTAAACCCTTGAGCATGTCTTATTGGCAAGTATGTATTTTATCTATACATCGAACATTGTTCCCTAATGTTGAAAATTTTGTACATAAGTTGACTGGAATATTTTTAATACCCTAGTGGCTCTTTGAAATTATTCCAATAACATTGTTGTTATTATGTTTCATTCAACAAACTACCTACTGAAAAAGCTACAATCCTTGAAGTAGAAAATATGAGTATAAAAAACTGCTGACTTAATGAAATATGTAATCACTTCTTTCTACCCTATGGTCCAGAAACTTGGTTATTCTGTACCTTAGTGGAAAAAGCTTTTTTAGTTATTCCTGAAATACAAAGCGGCCGAAAACAATTTATTTTATGATTCTAAATATTCGGCCTCTATAACATTAGTACAATTAACAACCCTCGAAAAGGGAGCTATGTGAAGTAAAATACGTAAAGCAACATGAGGAAAAAGCCTCCTGTTCCACCTAAGTCAAAGCATGCGCCAGTGGTACAGCAGCCGATAAGATTGGAAGTTGTCCCCCGGTCGCACAGACTTTGAAATACGATCGAGTACATAATGTCCATGAATGTCATAAATGAAGCATTTTTCTGCATAATCGTCAAATATCTAATATTCATTTTGTACATAAAAATGACATGAAATTCTGTTAAGAAACATTAAATCTCACGATTTATACATAAACGATGTTGTTCTATAGTTTCTCTAGTCATTAGAAACCACAACTGCGTTGATTTATACATCATTGGCATAAAGACAAAGGAGATGCCTTTGTTGAAGGGTATCTTTTTTATCTCACCTTCAAGTTTTGGTCTCAGCTAGAGAGAGCATGTGGAAACACGCTCTCCTTGAATTGTCGCCACTTCTGCTATTGGTAGGTATACTAGGGGCCATGGTGTATCACTAGTGGTCATAACCCATTGGTTATATTAGGATTTATGTTTAATAACAGGTTCAAAACCAACCTGTTTTTCATGTATTTTACAATAATGCATATTGTTATCTTTACATGGTGTACATATGTTAAGGTGTTTTTCTCTTATTCTTGCACTTTCTTTAAAATACTCTCTTACGACAGAATGGATATTTGAATCTGGAAAAATGAAAATTTTGGCCTGGAAAATCTGGAAAAGTACTGGAATTTCATAATTTCTGGTCTGTAGCAACCCTGTTAAAGTATCCTCACTCACTCAGTGATTCAACCCGAAGGTTGGTTTGGATAGTTGATGGTAGAGCTCAACCCGGACTAAGCCACAGCAATGTCACACATTCAGGGTAGGGGGGCCAGTTCCTTTCCCTGGGCCACCTCGCACTCAGAGGATTTTTGGTCGGGGGCGTTTAAAGGCTTCACCCGAATTTGAACCGGGGACCCTTCGATCAGTAGCCAAGCACTCTACCCACTAGGCCACCACGCTCCCTTAAAGTACCCAAGATAGAGAAAAATCTTTGATGCAAAATTTGTACGGTTTGAAGGGGGACATCCAACTGTGACCGGGACTTTGACCTTGAGAGGTAATTTCACGGTCAAGTTGATTTTTTTATGGTAACCCCTATTTTTTTACTGCAGAAATGGACAGTTAGGTCAATTTTGAGTTAAAAAATTCATTTGTCTGATTTTTAGTTGGTGTGGAGTTAAACCTCTTCGAATGTTATGCAGAATAGTCACCTGCCAGCATTGGTTGAGATCATACAAAAGGCTTATTAATGTTTTTATAACTGCAAATCAACTAACTACTCTAGATCACGCAAATAACACAATGCAGCCATTGATGAACGCAAAAACAAAGGAATTACATACACCAGAAAAAGCCAACAATTGTGTTGCAAGCTCTTGCAACGTGATTGTCGGCGGCAAATGTCTTGCCACTGCGGTCGGAACTTCTAATAGTCACCATTGCATAACATATGCCGTGCTTAAAGTCAGGCGTTACGCATGCTGTAGGTCATTAAAACTAAGTTTTAATTAGGTGCCACTGACGAACTTCATCAGACCATAAATCATGCCAGATTACACACCAGCCGAAATTGTCGATATGCTTCTAGTGTTAGTATAATGCCAATGCAATAACCGAGCATGCGCTGCAATGTACGCACAAAATTATCCAAGTCGGCGACATTCTAATGATTGTACTCTTCAGCATCTCAAAACAAGAGCTCAAAATGGTCATTTGATACGCCAACGGTCAAACTGTGTGTATGAAGAGAATGATACTCCTGTTCTTTCATTTTCATCCGATAAATTCATTTGGATGTGCACACTAGTGGCCGCATTTTAGAAAGAGAACAAGGCATATCTCAAAGAACTGGGTTGTGAATTCTGAAAAAAAAAATATTTCAAGATGCCACATAATTTCAACCAAGCCTTCGCCCAATGATTGGCGGAATTGAGTAGTTTTTTGTCAATGGGAATAAGGAAAAATTTGCAAAAATAATAAGTAGAAATTATTAAGTAATTAATTCCTTAATATAAAAAAAGGAATATCTATTCCGGAAGAATAAAAAGAGAGAAGAGGAGAGAAAGACAGAAATTGTGATAGTTAATTGGATGAATATTTAGAGGAACACCCTAAGGCATTTTGGTCATACGTAAGGGAGGTTCAAGGCTGCAAATCAACAGTAATGTCACTAAAGAACACACTAGGAGAAAGAGCGAACAACAAATTAGAAAAAGCAAATATCCTCATCTTTTTTCAAAGCATCTATACAAAATGAACTCCAAATAACACTGCTACAATGCCTAGACTATATAAGCACCCATTGCAGTCTATTAATATAACTAGTCGTGGAATAGAAAGTCATCTGAAATCCATTAACCCCAAGAAATCACCCGGTCCCGATCAAATTCCAGCCCGAGTTGATAAAGTATGTATTAGCATCAGAAATAGTACCGTACCTGAAAATATTTGAAAAATCTCTTACAGAACATCATGTTCCTTATGATTGGAAAATTGCAAACGTTACACTAATATTTAAGAGCGGTGATAAGGAAGAGCCCAGTAACTGTAGACAGATTTCCCTTACGTCAATCTCATGCAAGATATTGGAACATAAAATTGTCAGTTCAATTATGGGGTTCTGTTAGTTTTTATGCCATAGTTATAGAATTAAAAAAATATAATTATATTTAGTTTAATATGATTAATGATTTCAAAGGTTAGGCAAATATTTGTCTATTGAATTGTGATAAATAATGCACATATGTTGCATTATGATTTTAATGTAAATTAACCAATTTAAGTAAATTCTCTCTTTTACATATTTGTGGGGTAAAAGAGAAAATATAATGAAACTTCAGGGAAATTTAAATAGAGGGTAATGCTTATTCACTCATCTGAGCTTGAGTGTTACATAGTAGTAAACACTCGAAAGGTGAAAGAAAACATCCTATCTTGAGAAAGGAAAGGTGCAGCCAGTAGTTACCGGTGCAATCTAAGTAGATTTCTCAACACTGCACAGTGGTTCCAGTTGCCCGTTTATTCTAGAAATCTTTAAAGCCGTCATTACTCATTCACAATTCAGCTTTACAGTTATATGTATGCCTCATCATTTATGTACCCTGCAGTACTCCAAAGTGATTCTAAAGACTCACTCAAGTGAACAAATCATTGAAGTGACGTGATCCAAATGACTCGAGTCAATAAAAAGAATAATTTGGCCCACCTCTATTGTGTACTGGTACAAAAATTTCCGATGGAAAGAAGTGGGATGTGGTCTAGAGGGTGTCATGAAGTAGTTAACCCTTTCAATGCTATACATGCATATATGCGTTTGGGCGGAGCAGTGCCATCAGCGCTACGCACGCATATATGCGTTTTAAAAAGTGGGTGTTTAAATACCAACAACGAAAGTATGCACGCTATGGTGAGCGCTCTCTAGGATGAAAAGGTTAAAGGCTCTCTTAGCACTGAAAAGGTTAAAGGATCCTTTCAATAACCTCTGCGGCATCCGACCACACTGACACTTGGGTCACGAGACTCCAAGGTCTGTCAAATCAGCAGGAGAGAAGGGGCTCTGTGTGTCCATTGTACTGCTTTCAAGCAGCTGGTTTTTTCGGGACAAACCTTTTAGTAGGGGGTATGAGTGGCTGGGGGATGGTTTGGCACGTGTTTTAAAGACAAAATACTGGTCTGTCAGTTCATAGAAGGATATCCGATACTTGGCCCCTTTAATGTTGTGTAGAATAAGAAAGTTTCTGGGTGTAGTACAGAATGAGGAACATACATTATTTTTTAAAGTTATTTGTATTTGAAGTGCGTACATCTAAGTATGCAGGACATGAATTTTATTGGAATTCAATATTGTATTATTGAAATGTTTATTCCTAAAAATTTAGAGTGCTTGGCAGCACAGAAACAATGTAATCAGGATCTCGCAGGATGACGGCACAGGACAGTATCGCCAACAGAAAAGTGACATATGTATTTCCTTGTGAATTTCAGGTAGTTTTTCACATCTCACCTGTGGTTTTTACCACAAAATGGATGTTGAAGACTTTTTATCTGAATAACTAAGTTAGACTTTTCTTTTTCCTAGGTGGATGAATACAACAGGATCATTGCTTCCGGAGGAAGATACGAATCTACACACTCAAAGAAACCAGCAGTGAGTCATTCAGCAGTTCAAACTACTTCAGTTGAGGTGGTTGATATTGATCCAAGTGGATGTGGAGTTGTTCAGGTAAGTTGATTCAGAGTTAAATAAGTAGAAAAATTATATCGTCCTCTATTTTTAAGTAAACGAAATTTTCCTTTATTTCACTTGCTATGCATGACAATGGTCTTGATCACCATATTTTTTATTGCTGACTATGATATTTTGTACATTGATGGCACGTATATTTTTCCATTTTTAATTTAGTCACCTGTATCTCAAATCATTAGCAAGGAAACCATGAATTACTTCAAGCAGAGAGAGATACCAATGTCACAAACCAACATCTCTTGTCTTTATGCCAATTCCTTTGACTGCTGAATGAAAAAATAATTCCTGTTTATATAATTTCAAAAAACACATTTAAAGCCAAGCCCATGTATTTCTTGGGCCGTATTGTACTTATACCCCAAGCCTGAATGCTGCTTGGACTCCTATGTTTGAACCTATAAAAATTTACCTCTTATATTTTCATTCTTGGTGTCTCAAGGCTGTTGCATAGGACATATCTACCTAGTTTCTTTTTTGGAATGTTGCTGCTGCATTGATCCCAATACAGTAGACACTCCCTTTACGATGATAATCCGTTCCATGCAACTGATCGTAATGTGAATTCCATTCTTAAGTGAATCAGTATATTTCCTGATGACGGATCGGTTTAACTCATCATCGCCAGTGCATTCAGTGATACACAATACAGTATATGTAGGCACAAAATATACTGGAATGAAATGATTTAAAATGTTATTTAACCAATATTTAAACATTAATAAGATGTTGTAAATCTCCAACACATCGAATATCATTGCATTACCACTCAAAATGCACCTCGCCTCCGTACTCACCAACTGTGAGCCAATCTCAGCGACTACATATTTAACCACATTTTCAAGCAATGGGAAGAAAACAAGGAATGGAAATTATTCAACTCGCGTTATACCTCTGCTTACTACTTGGTGTCGGAAATTAAGCAACTTTCTTTTGGTCTCTAAATGCCATCATCTCTACATCGCAATTACCTTATTGATACCTGCAGAAACGCGTCTGTAGAACGTGACGTTGTGAGCTTACTAAAGGTGTGTGTGCACAAAATTAGGCAATAAGCTATGACAGAAATAGGAAAAGTATGAGTGAGAAGTAGCTTATAGTAATGCATAGACAACAGATGGATCAGTCAATACCCTTTCCACAAATAACAATTCACATGCGCATCGCTGTCATTGAATGCTTGTCGTCCACTTCCAAAGATCTTCCTTCTCCTTATGACAAACCAGCAGCTTTGATATCATTCTCCCAGTCAAGGTCATCCCTTGGAGATTTAATAGCTGTATAACAAAAGAGATAGCAGTGCAGGCCCTTCACTCAAATCCCTTTTCTCGGAACAGCTGACCTGACTCTTCTGGGCTGGGAGAGTTGTTGGGGGTTGGATGTTTACTGTAGGGACCCACAACCTTCTTAGAGGCATCTGCACTTCAAGAAAGAGAATGCAAAACACATGAGAAGAACACTGAGGACATAAAGTGCTAACTCGAGCAGGGTGTTCGAGTTAGCACTTTATGTCCTCAGTGTTTCTTCACTATCTCCTGCTTGATTATATTTGTTATTTTCTGCTTGAGTTGCACTTTAGGGGGCATAGTTGCTACAGAAATTTCCCACAATAAACCACCTACTTCTGGCAAGTTTTGTTATTGAATGGTTAATGCAGTTGGAAAAGAACACAGTGCGAACTACACCCTTTGTCGACAATACCACCTCGCATGGAAGACTGATATTCATATACATAACAGTTAAGAGCATCAGCAACCTAGATGGCAGTGCAATGCAGATGTTCTCGGTATCATGGTGTGAAGCCATAAGGGGCGTGAATTTCGATGCAAATTTAGATAAGCAATTACAGTTTGTCATTATCATTCACTGAGAAATGTTACGATATAATTTAGCTTGTTTCATTGATGTGATTTATTATCTCACGCCATCTGTATCCATCACATCGTTGGTAGGTAATGCGCTCTTGCAAAAAGTTACTCTTCGGTGGAAGTTCTCATATTTTTACAAGTTGGTAAACAAAATGTCTCAATAATGGGTAATGAAAGCCTTAATTTGAATTATCATAGATGTGATCCTGACTACGTAAGGAATGTTGTGTTATTTTGATGGCACTGTTTGGTGACAGCGCTAATCTCTGCAACATTTGCTCAATTTGCTCGAATCATGGAAACAGCTCATAATAAATAAGACGTATCATTAAATATGTAAATGTTGATGTGATAAAAAATGCAGTCCGTTAAAAAATAAGGCTTAGAATACTGAATGAATAAATTATGAGTGCCAAAAATTGTCGAAATGGGTAATATTAAAGGTCGTGTGCAAAATCAGTGCGCTTTGAAATTCCTAGCATGCAGATTGTAAAGTGAATCCATCGTAAAGTGAACCCATCATCAAGTGTTAAATCCCTCTGTATAAATGTTTAATGAGAAGCATATTACATTTTCTGTGGACCTACCATGAAACTCCCAAGAGCTCTAGGGCTAATATTTTACTGAACCCGTCAGTGTGATTTTTCCTCTGTGGAATATTTATTTATTAATTTGCCCAGAGATCTGGATACAGTCAGCAGGGTGAATGCACAAGATATATGGCACAAAGCATAAGGGGTATCCAAAAGTACCAAATTTAGAGCAATAAAACAAGAACAAAAAAATCAATAAAAATATAAGAAAGTACAGTTCTGTTGAAAAAATTGTACCACTTCAGTTCTCAAATTTCTTAGTCCGGAGTTGACGACGATGTGACAATGTGGCCGAACCACGCCCCCCTGAGCAGGGGAGCTATAAACTCTCCAAGCGGAACAAGACACGAACAAGGGCCCTCCTTTTGAACTCACTTGCTGAGAGGGAACCTCCACCCGAAGGACGATTTAAGGGATTTCTGAGGAGATGGGTTGGATTTCGGGCTCCCGTTTCATTGTGTGTGAGCCAGTATGATTAGATGAACGATTGGTCAGTCGGCCCAAGTCACCCGATCTCTCTCGTAATCGAAAGCTATCATGTACAAAGCCAGTACATACTGGATTCGCAGGGGGAAACAGGGGCCACTATAATGTTCCAAAAGCAAAACATAAAAAAATGATTAATTTTAATTATCCTTATGAGGAGCCCCAGGGGCCTGTCCGTAAGTACGGAACGCACTAAGTTGAGTCGTCCATAACCCGGGGACTACCTGTAATGTATGTAATATGGGAGTAAAACAGACTATAGTAGAGGGTTAGGATGAAATCAATGGTAACAGTAGGGCAAATAATACACTAATGTGCACTTGCAGGTGACTCCGGCAAGGTAAATACTCTGGCTAGTCTCAGTATCCTCAAAATTGGTTAAACCTGTCAGTTTCAAATTGTATATACAATATTTACACGTGTGCTGCTCATGCATTTTTCCCCCACGAAATTCGCATGCACAAATCAGATGTGACCTGTACTCAGGGCTGTGAAAAACCATGCTCCTTTAGTGGGACTGACTCCTTCACCTTGAGTAGGGGAGGCTATGCTATAGTAATCTGTTTGGTTATCATTAAGTCAAATGTTTATTTAAGTTTCTGCTTCTCATTCTTATTCATTTTCTTTAGGTTTGTAAAGTGGATGTCCTTAACCAATTAGTCAACAAGTTGAAAAAAGAGAAAGAAGATCTGAAGCAAATTTGCAGGAGGAGACATAATCAAAGAGAAGAACTTAAACTGCAAGTGGAAGAATTGAAAATCAAGTTACAAACTCTGGAGTCACAGGCTCGAAAGAATTGAGTATTATTTCAAGGAATCAGCTAATTTGTCAATACCATTTGTAAAACAAGTGCTGTTTATTTAAGCTTTATTTCATAATATCATGCTTTCTTTAATACATTTTTAATAATTTTACTTCTGAGAGAACAGTTGTCACTTTTGTTACTATGTATTTTTTAATGATTCCTATACTGGTTTTATATTAAACTTATGTTCTCTTTATTTTAAATTATAGTTAGGATTATTTCTGTAAATATACTCTTAAATCTTTACATATTTTTAATTTTATTTCAATCTTCATGCATCTGTTAGTTCTTGAAAAGAAAGTGTCTGTTTATTTTATAGTCTCTTCTCATGATACATACTGTCCTATTTGTAAATTTTTTTTATTATTCTAAATAATTAGAGTATGTGAATGCTCTAATGCTCTTGTGAATGTACTGTCCTTGTTTTTTCTAGCATTATTATCCACATCAGAGTGAATAAACAAATTTTTGTTCATACATATATTTTTTAATTTCCTTTTACATCGGTGGACATGAAACAACTTTTGCAAAAATATTCTCCTGCCTTAGAAAACCTTACATTCATGCCAGCCATATCAATTGTTCATGTGTACATTTTTTTAAATAATTCTTTGGCGAATCAGATAATCAGTTGTCCAGGTCATACCCAAGAGTTGAAGTATGCATGTATTTAATGGTACAAGAATAGTTAATGTATGAGCTCAGTACTTCCTCTGTATTAAAAGAGTGAATTCTTGGGACACAATAGTTGCTTGTAGCCATCTTCAACTACTATGCACCCAATTTCAAAACACACTACCCAAGGCAAAAAGTATAGGGTAGCTGTGGGGGGCCCTGCCACACACGCATGCAGTGGCTCACAGGGTACCATCCAAAACTAAGTTTTCCTTCTCAATCTCAATGGGAAAATATGGGACAGTATATCAGGCTGAGATCTATGCCATCATAGCTTGTATGAACAATATTAAAGAGATAGGGACTTCAGGCCCTACACACTTAAGCATGGACAATCTAGCAGCCTAAAATATTTTAACTCTCTGTGATGCAATTTAAGACTTGCTGGAGTGATTTGAGATGCTCGATGCTCTAACTCAACAGAATAAAGTCAAATTCTTCAGGGAACCTGGGCATGAAGGTATTATGGGAAGTGAAATGTCATATTAGCTAGCAAAAATGGGGAGCTCACTGTAATCTCATTGGCCCTACCTTCCCTCCAATCTTATTTGCTTTACAGATTTAAGTTTGAAATCAAGGGGTCAATTACATCCCAACACCTTGAGATCTAGAAAACAGCATAAGGCCTGAGGCAAACTAGGTCCACTGACGGACCAAGTTCTAGTTGTGCAAGAAAGCTTCTGTCTTCAGATATAAGCAAATTGAGAACAGTCATAAGACTGTCAACGGGCTACTATCAAGTGAAGAAGCACCACAACATGGAGGCAAATATGCTGAGTTGCAGATGGTGCAAAGAGGATGAGCAAGCAAAATCCCATCAACTGTGTAAACGCCTAGCAATTGCTAGGACTCCAAATCGATACCTGGGTAATCCCTTTCCAGAGCCCAGTGATATCAGGAGTTTACTCATTAGGGACATCCTGTTCTTTGGGAAGGCCATATGCCTTTAAATACTCATGAAGATGGTTGATGAAGTCCAAAGTCAATAGGTACATTAAGTGTGACAATTTCATCATTAAATATAACTAGGTACCTTGAAATCAGGTCATTCTTCATTATAAAAAATGTATATATGATCAGCAGGAGGAAATAGTTAGTTGCATACCTGGGAGTAAACACTTGGTCATAAAGGAGGATTTTAGTGTCATGAAGGGAGAGATGACAGAAAGGTAAATTGAGCTAAGAGGGAGAAATAACTGAGGCAAGAAGGCTGTTAAGTTTTATGAGATAAATACGCTAGAGTTCACAAATCCATGGTACAGATATCGTCACCAATGCTTGTACACTTGAGAAATGCCATGAGAGGCAGAGAGGTTGCAATTGTAAAATACTTATAATGGTGAGACGCAGATGAAGTCATCAACTCGCATAGGTAACTTCCCAGGGGCAGATGTAGATTCACAGCATAACAGTATTATATTTACCTCTATATAATGAATAGCACATGCCTTAAGGTGGTACCACTTAATGGATGATCCAGTCGGACAAATTATAACACTAATTTCCATTAACTATTTCAAAAACAAATATCCTAGACAACCTGAAACTAGCCACACCACTCGGATACATAATCAAATGAAGGATAATGTGAATTCAAAAGGATTGGAAGAGATGGGAGATTTAGAAAGTGAAATACAAAAACACTAACTGAGGCAAAGAGCATGAGCAGTCTGAAAACTTCTAGCCAAAGAATAAGGAATGAGACTAGTAGAAGATTAATGGTGAGTAAGTGGTAAGCAGTAGTATTGGAACCGACTGTGGAAACAATACTTCCATCCATCTTGAAAAAAGAGAAACGGGAACACTTTAAAAGTGACACACACTTTTATTTATTATCTCCGACCAAGGTTTCAGAACATTATGCCATCATCAGGGTACAGTTTTAGTAATATCTTGGTCGTATACATGGTGGGGTGGGAATTTGAGAAAAGATGAGAGGGGTTAACCTAGTCACATTTCTCTCCATTGATAAGAACTTAGAAGATGCAATTTTCCACAGATAAAAATTTTAATTCATCCCGGGTTTCGATGCACTGCATCATCATCAGGTACATAAATTTGTAAATCAAGGTACATATATATACAAGAGAAGGTGGGTGAGGGAGGTTAGGAAAGTGAGGGAGGGAGTCGGGAAGGGGAAAAATTTCAAGGGGGGAGGGAGTTTTATTTACACAAGAATATCTTTGAAATTTGAAAAAACCAAAAGTTCGTTGAGTTGATGTCCCAGTTGAGGGGGGAAGGGGAAAGGGACAAGCATTGAAAAAATAGACACTTTGTTACTGGTCACTCGGGAATTTTGTGAGGTACACAACAGTAGAAACCAAAAGGGTTCTTTTTGGAGTGTCCCACGGCGTGTGGTCGGTCTTCGTGATGTCTGGAGCCCGACCAATATGCTCCCATACAACAGCAGGAAAGGAGTGGGGGGAGTCAGAGCACAGGGAAATTTTACACACTTAGTTGCAGGATGCACACTCATGCACTAGCGGTGATTGACAGGAGGGGGAAGAGTAAAACTGTACATCATTGAGGAGGGGGAACTTTTTTCTCCATTGGATGATGATCTTTTAGCTGCTCCATTGCATCTAATTTACGGCCTTTGTTGAGTGAGTGCAAAACTTTAAACTGAAAATCACAGGTGTGATTAAAATCTAACAGGTGTTGGGCAAAAATAGAAGAGGTACATATTTCCAGCTAAGTAGCACTTTTTATGTTCTTGAATGCGAGTAGAAAAATTCCGACCGGTCTGCCCAACATAACTAGCTAGGCATTGACAGGTTATTTCGTACACACCGCACCACTTTACTTTTTCTATGGAATCTTTATTGAAGCAGAGAGCTTTTGATAAAATCAAGGGGTTATAAAAAGAGACTCGGAGCTTGCATCTTCTAAGTTCTTAATATGTTCATATTCCACAACATCTCACCTGATTCTCCCTTTCTGCCCATTGATTCTGAAAAGCGTAGCTGTTGGTCTATATCACCTTTTGTTGGAAATGTTTCCTAAAAATTGTGCAAAATTTCTTTGAATGATAAGGCTTAAGTTTCTTCTTATTGGGGAGAAAAAGGGAGAGAGGGGAAGCTTAATTTCTGCTACACAATATCAATAATTACATTAGGTATTTTAACTGTTGCTTATTCACTAATACAGACTTGGACACACTATAGATATGCCACGATGTTATAACAGATATGCCAAATTCTTCTTTGAGGCATTGGGCCAACTTTAGCGGCAAGTACAGCAGCCAGTTGTCTAGGAAAAAATACAATTTATATTAAACTGTTCAGGCACAAATAATAAAATGTCCAGAACCCAACATTGTAGGTTAGCTGGGGACATCGGGTGGCACATTCGGAGTCAGGTGAAAGTTTAGGAAACGTTGTACTTAATACTGTACATGTCATAGTATTTCCAGTGGTTCACGCAGATTTGAAGCTGGTAGAAAGCTTGGGAATATCAATTTTGGCTAGGCATTTTGGCATCCTGGGTATCACTGCTAATGCTTAATGACTGGCCCAAAAAATAAAATTTTGGAGTTTGAAAATGTTTAGTCCACAGGGATAAATCCTGGATAAATTTAGGCATGGTGGAACATTAAAATGTACATTTTGTAAAATGTACAGTGGGCCATCGAACTATAATTCCTGCATCTAAAAATGCTTTGATCAGAGCTGTGCTGAGGGTGAGACAAAAGAAGTTCTTCCATCAGGTTGAAAGCTGAAGAAGAACCGAAAAAAAGTTGAAATAATTGCCAAAATTTCTGATTTTATATTTTGATTGTTCCAATCCATACACATTCTGTACAAAAGTCAAGATAATATGTATGTTCAAGCTTTCATTTTCTGCTTGAGCAATGGGTAATTTTTTGGGTTTTTATAGGTTCTGTAATTAATAGTGCTTTTAAGAAGAAAAATACTTCATTTTAACAGATTCCATTTTATTTTTTCTCATCCTTTAATAATTATCAAAACGTTTCCGAAAATGTATTTTAAATAAGTAACTTTAAAGACTTAAACCTACAATAGTGTGGCATATTGTAATGGTTCGGAGACTTGGGTAGGTGTAGAATGAAGGTTGATGAAACTGTGGAGAATGTGGGATAAAGGAAGGAACAATAGGGTGGGCTCGATGACTCAGAAGGCAAAAAGTGAGCTAAGGCCGTTTTACACGGTACATTTGTTTGTACAAACTCTTCCATGACCTCTTGCATGAGGCAAAATGATATTGTGTAAAGCGGCAAATAGCAGTATGAACCCTTGTGCGAATGTCTCAATGCCTTAACGGAAAATGGAACCTGTTCTAATTTCATTGAGACAAACGTAAAATCTCTCGTACATTCGTTTGTACAAAATCTTTCATCGTGTAAAACGGCCTTTAGAGAACAGAAGAACTGGATTATAGTGGTGGAATTCAGAAAACGAAGCAAAAGTTTATATAAGAAATATTTTGATGGAAAAAAATGTATTGTGGATTTTACCCTACAGTCAAATTGACCCTCCTTAGCTTATCTTTCCTCAACATGCCAGTTTCATGTTCACATGCTTGCCAATTCTCTTTTTGTACAATCCGCCAAACACGCAGTCAAATTAGTTTACGAGCCGACCGTCGTGGCGCTACAATAGGTAATTCAAATAAAATGAATTGTTATATTCTTTTGTTCTCGGCAGGAGAGAAAACGTGTACTCTGAAATTTCATTCTTTGGAACTGGCGACCGGTAAACGATTCGAGCACGTGTACGCAGAAATAAACTTTGACATCAAGTTTTACGTTCTGTTTTTCTGAACAGAGTTACCGTTTCACATGAAAATGGAGCAGAATAAGGAAACCTCTGATTCCAGTCTTGATCAGAAGATCATTAGACAAGTTGAGGTAATTACGTTACAGAGTGCTAATAATTTCTGACGTTTTAAAGCTTTATGTTAAACGAAATCATATTTCTCTGTAGTATTATTTCGGAGATTACAATCTGCCCAGAGATAAGTTCCTGCAGGAGCAGATTAAACTGGACGAGGGATGGATACCTCTGACGACTATGCTGAATTTCAAGAGGTTGGCGGCATTATCTAAGGACGAAGATGTCATCATTAATGCCTTAAAGAAGTCACCGTTGAAATTAATAGAGGTTTGTTGTTATGCTGAATTAATGATCGTTGTATAATGGTCATGTAATTCAGAAAGAATTTCTTCGGCCAGTAATACTGTAGTAGTGATTGTACATCGTGAAGTTATCTGCAGTTCACGTGCCTTATACCCTTCTCTTTCCCCAGCCCGCATAGTTTTATCATGCTCGTTTTACTCACTCAGGTTGACGAAGAGAAGAAAAAAATAAGGCGTTCTGTGGGGAAGCCTGTTCCAGAAATGACTGAAAGTCGACAGAAAGAGATCCAATCTAGAACTGTGTATTGTAAAGGATTTACTAAGGAAAATTCCTCATTAGATAAACTTCTGGTATTTTTCGGCCAGTTTGCTTCAATTGATAATGTTCAGGTGATTGCTTGATTATTTTACTTAAATTTTAAAGAATACTTGAATGATAAATCGCCTTCTGCCAGTTAAAACCAGAGTAAAAAGTTAAATGTACTGCTATGTTACAACTTGCCCTAACGTTAGCAGTGCGATCTTTTTGTGAAGTATTTGCTTCTATGATTCACAGATGCGGACGTATTTAGATAAAGCCACCAACGAATACATATTTAAGGGTTCAGTGTTCGTAGTCTTTTCCACGAAAGATGATGCTGATGACTTCATGAAGAAAGATTCTGTAGAGTATGAAGGAGTGAAGCTCATTGTGAAAACGCAGTAAGTCATTGTTCTGTTTGGCCCTTTTATGTTCAGTGGTTCACTTACAATTAGTCTATTGTCGTTCTGGCAGCTTTGTCACTTTTTTTATTCTAATCCAGGGAAGACTACATGCATGGTAAGAAGAAAGAAAGGGATGAGAAAAAGAAGGTACAGAAGGCTAAAGTTCAGCAAGCCACCAACAGACAACCGGCTGGACAGAAATCTCAGGTGAATACAGATAAACCTGATTGCTTTTCGTTATTATATACTATGTTTATTCTTTTATTTTTGGTAGTGTAACTGAGTTACCTGAACTCAAATTAATTTAGTCCAGATGACTATAAAAGCCTTCTTAAGGTCTTTAGATTTCCATTCCATACCTGAAAATTCCTCGAACATGAAGATCACGCAAGATAGTTTTTACATACTGGGTGCCAAAGATACATCGTGTTTCAAGTGAGGTTATTAGGTTCTCTTACTACATCATTATCTTTGAGAACTCCAGTGGGCGAGATACACTTGAGTGCAAAGTTATTATCTTCTCCTGCAATTCATAAGCACAGCAGTCTCAGCGAAGTACTAATTAAGTCAATACGTTATGGTACATACCTATAAACTAAATATTTTATTTACAATTAAAAAAACAATGGCTGGTATCCCAACTCACATGCTACTTGCCCTTGTGCACACTAACTTGGTTGAGCTTGAAAATAATCACAATAAATAAATGAATGTAAAACATTTAATGAAACCTATAGAAACATAATGCAGTATTTTTAACCTTATGCCCACCAGAGTGGGATCAATACATATGGGATATTAATTTTCTGCTCGTTTGTAGGAAATACTGTTGAGACTCAAGAATAGATAGAATAGAAAAGTAGTGTGAAAGATAAAAAGTTAGATAGTCACTGGCCAGTCTTAAGAATAAGTTTTCTAACAAATACTTTGTGGTGTGTGGAATAATTTGAGTTTTTGTTTGTAATAATTTGAGTAATGTTGGTTCAAAAGGGTATTTGTGAAAATAAAACGTAACTATCCACCAAATAACCTATCTTTCCTTTCGGAAATGGCCTTTTCGAGGCCGCGTACCGTCCCACCCTATCACCCCTGTTCCACTCCACAGACCCGCAACGTTGTTGTGTATGCCATCTTTCAGACGTGAAATAAGTCCATATCCCTCTACCGGGACTTCAGAAAATCTCGCAATATGGCGTCAAAATATCACCAAAAATACGCGAATTTTGTCATTTTCAACATTTATTTTCTCAAAAACTAAGAATCTCACGACTTTCTTTCTTACATTTGTTAAATGCGCAATCCTTTCACTTTCCTTTCACATTTCTCTGATACCCTTCACTTTTCTATGTTTCTCACAAAAAAATTGCTCCCAGACTGGACCCTAACTCACCTTTACCGAAACCTTACATTAGTCATAGTTGGTGCATAAGCACATCGTCCCTGGAAAAGTCATTCCCAGAATACATTCAATGTGTGAGTTAAAATTCAAGCCTGGCATCTTCAATGACAGTATAACGAACTCTAGGGATCCAGTTTCGGATCACAGTGCAGTTAATTTTTTTTTTTTTTCATTGTAAATTTCACTAATTTAGCTAATTATGTATTCTAATGCTACTTACGCCAGATTTAACTGTGCACGTTATTAGATCAAAGAAAAACTTGTAAAAGCACTTCCTGAAATTCATTTCATGGCTTACTTTCACAACTAATTTTCGGAAAGAGTAAGCAGCCACGTGAATAAAATTAAAAAATTAAGTGGAAGTCCGAAACAAACTAAGTGACATGAAACATATCGCAGCATTTAAAATACAATAGGCATTGCACTACCACAAAGAATATGAGATTACAAAAGTCAAAATTGTGTTAATCTTTAATGTTAATGATTACGCATATAGAATAAAACATCTAAAAGGAATACATATCATTTTCAATATGCCATGATTGTTCTTTTTACCCAACATTGGTTCAGTTTTTTATTTTGCATTTAACCGCTTCCCTGATGCGCCCGAGTATACTCGGGCAAAGTTATACTGACATGCAGGTGGCCTAATTATCTTAAATTAAGGGGCAACATTCAGAAATTATTGAATAATTCATTAGTTATTTGGAATGAAAAATTAAGTAAAAAATACTCGCATTTGCCTCAGTTTAATGCTTCTGAATCTGAAATAAAAATTTATGAAATTTTTTTTCCATTTTTGTAAAAAAAAACCCGTCAGGGAAGTGGTTAAATATCAACTCCTTCCAGAATTAAGTTAGGAAAAAATTCACAATACGCATCGTAGGTGGTGCTTTTACGAATTTGTTTTTCTATTAATTGTGTATGTGCATGAAAAATCTGGCTTGGGGGAATTTAAAAATTCAATAATGGCAGTGAAGCAAAAGGGGGACAGACTTCAGCTGCTTTAGCCTTATACAATCACCCCGCCGAAGGGAAGAGGTGTTTGGAATTATTAGGAGCTCTGAGACAAAACTTAGTCCATCACGGATATCAAGTAAACTTAGTTTAAACAGCCAAGAGATGAGGTGCTAAATGAATGGTGTTGCCTTGAAATGTACACTTGTACTGGGAGAGGATCATGGAAAAAGCAAGCGTAATGAGATCTCTATGTTATTGAGCCAAATTATCTTCATTTTGGATTTGTCCATTCTTTTGAGCATTCTTCATTTCCATTACGTGAACAAAATATTGCAATTGTCTAAACACTTTTATCTCCTCTTAAAATATTTGCTATTTAGGGGCTGTCCTCTTATTGAATTGTTAACTAAGAAAAAGGGTAAAGAAAAAGGCTGCACTTATGGTCTTATCAGATGACACTGCATTATTAGAAAAACATATTATCATTATTAAAACTAGTGTCTAATTAGAGTTCCATCTACTCAAGATTTTGGTTGCATAATACATTTTGTTTGTCTGTTTAGTTACTATTTTTAATAAGACTATGTTGCTTACCTTCTGTTTTTACGTGTACAAGTTGCTCCTATCCCAGGTTTTGCCATCTATCTGTAGCATTTAGTAGTGTTATGTTTTACTAATTAGTATTGCATCATGTTTGGCTGTGCTTACTGTCGTCATTTTTTATTGTGTGGGAAATTTATGAAATTTGGCCATTATAATTTTGACACCTCCCAATCTTGGTTATTTTCATCTCAAATCAGGCAGGTGGTTTAGTTTTAGCCATGGGAGTCCAACTCAATGTTATTTTTCATTGCAAAAGCATGTGACGTCAATAATGTTTCATGCCTCACATCTAGGTGGCAGCCCCAGTCGCGGCGCGCAATTCGATTTTTCGATACAAATTTCCTTAGGTACTACGAATGGTAAATGTAGAGAATACCACAATACAAAGCAAGTTATCACTGTTAAATTTTAATTTTTCCTTAAACATCAAAATCAGACTACATAGGAACACTGAAAACTATTGTTGAAGCGAGTACTGACAAATACTGAGTAAAGAACTTTTGATGAAAAGTGGTTTACTAAAATGTGAAAATATTTATAATGGGAGTATCGTGAAAATATTTTAAATGGCATTAACGACGATGGAAACACAATTTCTAATGATATAAAAGAAAAAAAAACTATTTAAAAAATATAAAAAAAACTTCCGGGGCAGGGATTCGAACTTCCGACCTTCTTATTATGAAACATCCACGTTGCCACGAGGCCACCGCTCTTTCGTAGAAGTTGACCTGTCACAGGGTTATTTGTAGTATTTCATTATGTCTGACTTAGGTTAGGAGACGACTGGTCGGAAGTACTATTCCTGCGATGGTTATAATTAAGATCGGTAGAACTGAAATGCACATCTGGGAGAAGTAAAGGGTAGGATTTCAAGTCAGTCAATTGCATTCCAAGCCCGCGAGCAGCGTATGATTTGACGAGGTTGGAGGTGGCGAGGCAGATGGGCCATGGCGGGCATAGATGGTTTGAAATAATAATTTTAAAACAAAATATTAATACCTTAATGTTCGCGAAATGGATTTAAATAATTCAATGAAGAAACTATTAACATTATTGTTTTAAAGTATTACTTAATAAAGTTTCGGATCACGCGCCCCACTTATAGGTGGCGCTGTTAACAGCTGGAAATAAATCTGAATTTCAGTTGGACCCCCATGGTTTTAGCAATTAGGCCTTGGGATAGATGGTATGATGTAAGTAGGGGTTACTATGGCATAGGAGTTGGAGCTCCTAAAAAATTATCAATGGATTGAATCCACTATTTCCTCAAATCCGAATCTGGGATCGAATCTCACAGCGATTTGAAACGAATCTCCTATCAAATCCCCCTCCACACAATTCTATATTTTTTGCAATTTTTATGGAAGAAATACATGTATGTAATGAGAAATAAAGGTAGCTAGGTGCTAATTTCAAAATATGCTAAAAATGAAACTGTTGAAAGTCCATTTATTTAACCATGACTTGTAAAAAAAAAATCTTGAAGTAGAAGTCGTGTCCACAATTCCACCTACATCAACAATTTTTTAGCATCATCTAAAACTGCCTTGAATATGTCCAATTCTTAATTATGTACATATTTCTAAATTTTTGTTGAGGAAAATTAGCATCTTGACTTACTTTGGGTCTAACCAGCTGCATTTTTTGTCACACACTAAGACAGAAGCACTAAACAATCTCTCTGATGGCACAGTAGCAGATTTACAATACAAATAATTACAAATAAATTTACCACGAAGCATTTTCAGGGTTTGGTCCATAGTATTAATTCTCCAGTACTTCAGAGGCTCAATTTCTGTAGGAAGAAGTTCTTCTCTCAAATAGGAATTTAACTCCTGCTCCTCATCCATACTCTTGACCACTTCTGTCTTTATTATTTTTTCATAATGAAACCTCATGGCATGCTTGTTGTTAGTTTTGATTATTCCCAACCCCATCACTTGTTTACTAAAACATATTTAACAAATGCAAATCATTGGATAAGTTTGAAAATTATTGCAATTAGCCAATAATATCTGTTTGAATCATTAACATGTACATATAAACATTACTGAAATAAATACCCAGCTGTCTTTTATCTTTTGCGGCAATTCGTCTCATTCTCTCCAGAATTTTGACTTCGCCTGGATTACATTTTCAGCTGCTGTAAAACAGCTACCCTTGAGCCTTGGATCCAGAAGGGTTGATGTGGCATAAATTTAACTTGTTTCCAGGTCAGTTTCACCTCAGCTTCAAGGAAGTCACTAGGTCATTCTTCATCCCCAATAACCAGGTGGAGTCTCCATGTTTTTCTTCTATGGTGCTATTTACAATTGGAATGATTTCAGAGAATGTCACATGCTCACTGCTAACAGTTTTCGAGACTTGATAATCTTCATTAGTGATGCCATATCACCCATTTAATCCCACTGATCATTGGATAACTCATGAGGTTTTGTTTCAGCTGTAGCTAAAGTTATGGCTTTCCATTGCTCCAATAACCTGTTGAACATTAAGTATAAAGAATACCACAGAGTAGGTTCATCTTGTATGAGTTTGTGAACCACACTTTGCAGTTGAATCTGACATCTTTTTAGTGCATTCGCTGCCTTGCATGAATGCTTTAAGTGCCCCACTATTTGCTGAGCTAAACATGCCAAACTCTGGACTGCCTTTTGGTGTAATAAATCATCTTTATCAGTAAGCTGTAAGGTATGAGCCAAACACAGGTTTACATGATAAGGGGAAGAATTGACAGTACACAAAAGTTTCTCCCATTTTCATGAACAACATAAGAAACTTTGTCTGTTATATCCCACTCGTCCAGGCACTGGACTAAAAACTTCATCAGTGAGATACTTCCACTATGAGAGACCTCTGGGAATGGAACAACGCCAAGACAAGAATGTTTCAGTTGAGAGTCATTCACAAAATGCACCAATAAGCCAAGTAACTGTCATTTGCCGTTGACTTCCATATGCCTGTTGTGACTGATATGTGACCAGTGGAGTTCAGCCAGCTCTTGGCCTCAGTTCTTACCTTCTCATAGAGGCTAGGAATCACGACAGATGACAAATATTTTCTTTGTGGAATGGTATTCCAGGGCTCCAAAAATGAAATGAGTGTATAGAAACCTTTATCATCTACCACACTAAATGGCTGATTGTCTACATTTTTGATTTGCCCAACTAATTTTGTATTTTTCTTGGCTCTTGCATGTAGAATGCATCCATAAGGTTTTGTGGTTTCGGATCACTTTTGAATTTCTTAGGTTCCTTAAAAAAATAATTTTCATAGGTTGGGGAACTTAATGGAGTCTTGTAATAATAATAATAAATTGTTTTATTACTCCAACAAAATTGTACTGTATAGGATCTTGATTACGTACATACTCGAGTAACTTTAGGTAGCCATTAAGGAGAACCTGTTTTATGGCTACCATCATTTACAAAAAGGTCATGCGCACATAAACATTTTTAGACAGCATTTGAATTAACAGTACATAAATATATTACATGTTATTACGTCAGAGGAATATATCCTCCACACTTTGTCTTGTAAACAACCAAGACTATATTTTTCATAATTGAGTTATGATTTTTTGATATCAGACATGAATCTGGTAATGCATTGTACACTTTTGGGCCTATGCACAAGATACATCTTTTATATAGCGTAAGGTTAGGTTTTGGTAAAGAAATACTGGCTCTTCATAGGGTGGAGGAAGGGTGGTTGTACAATAATAACCCAGTATTTCCACTTCTAATAAAAAATCGACGTAAAACTTTATTAATAAAAAGATGTCTTAAGGGTAGCAAACCTATACTACAGAATAAAGGAAAATAACTTTTTAGGCGGCTCTTTTTTAGGATCACTCTAACTATTCTTTTTTGCAGAACAAAAATGGATCTTATAGAATTTTTATAAGCTCCACCCCAACAGAATACACCGTAGCTTAGTCTGGTATTAACTAGAGCGTTATAAATGAGTTTCAAAAAATATGTTGGGCATTTGTTCCGAATTAAATAAAAATTAGATATAGTTTGCCTCATACTGTTTGCGACATTTTCAAAATGTTGTCGCCATTTTAAGCACTCATCCAGGGTTATTCCAAGGTACGTGAAACTAGACACCCGTTCTAAGGGCAAACAATCCAAACACTCATTTATGAACCAATCCTCTGAGTGGTAGTACAAATCCCAGTCAATTTTATACCTGTTACAAATGTTGTAGCATATGTATTTAGTTTTATTCACACTCGTTTAGATTTTATTTGCTTCAAACCAATGCTGTAGGTTCACCAAGTCAAATTGCATATTATTTTTTACAATTTCCCAATTTGCGCTGTCGTAACTTAAGGCAATATCATCGGCAAAAGCAGTGATATGCCCCTTGAATTCATAATTACATAAGTCATTAATATACGTTAAAAAAAGAATAGTTCCCTAGACATCCTTGGGGAACTCCACTTTTTATCATCTTATAGTCACTTTGAACATTTTCAATTTTCACACACTGCATTCGTGAACACACTCATTCACTCGCTTCGAATCAATTATTCCAGAATGCTGCTTCTTTAAAGCTGAGGTGGTCAAGCTTTTCCCGCTTCTTGAAATGAGTGACCCACAATGGCAACATTTCGTATAATTCTTGTTGTTCCCACAGATGGTGAAATGTTCCCAAACCTCCGACATATAGTTTGCAGGGATCACAGTTTACTCAAACACTCTGACAGTCATATGCTTAATTTAATTGCAACAACTGCTACCTGCATCATCAATACCCATGATTCCCTCAATATTACAATCTTCAGCTGTCGTGTAACTGCGTTATTCAGTTTTGCTGCTTGATATTAAAAGTTGCTAATGTAAATTTACAAAATGACATATTCAGCAACAATAAATCAATTACTGATAAAAGTTACTTTCCATAAAAGTTACTTTCCATAAAAGTAATTTATTAGAATTTAATTACAACTACTTTATATGTAATCAGAAACTGGGATTACAACAACATTGATCTGTAAGAGTTTTTCCCTAAGAAATCTATAATTGTAATTTTTCCAGACCTTGATAAAAAGATAATTTATCATGACGAATTTGTACATAACTAAAGGGTCGATTTCCATAGTTCATTTCCCACTACATTATTAATGTATGGGATTTCATCCCAGGCTTACTTATATGAAATAACCCATTATGCGGCAGTAAACCGTATTAGAACACCATATTGTGGTTTAACTCCTCATGTAATAAATAATCCATCTTCCAGTCCTTGAGCATCGGTGATGACATTTTAAATGAAAAAAATCTCATGTTTCTTTTAAGTTTGTGTGATCTTTTAAGTTTGTTGTCGATTATGTTTTTCGCGGAATAGTAGGAGGAAGTAAGGTCAACTATTACGTCGCCCCTCGAAACATGTTAAGAGTGCCTTGAATCACCTTCATTCCAGCCGGTGCACTTTTCCATTCAACAGGCTGTAGCATCTTAAATACTTTAAATATCGAAAAATGCTTTTAAGAACACCATCTACACAGTTAGGGGATATAAATTAGGTAAAAAAATAAAAATGGATTTTTTTTTTTCGGTTTGGACCAGAATTTGGACCTCCCCTTAATGTTTAACCGCATTTTCAAGCAATAGGAAGAAAACATGTAATAGAAATTATTCAACTCTCATTATACCTCTTTTACAACTCGGCGCCGGCAATTACGCATCTTTCTTTTTGTCTCACACCATCATATCTACATCGCAATTACCTTAACGATACCTGTAGAAACTCATCCGTAGAAAGTGACATTGCGAGCTTACTTCAGTTATGTACACAAAATTAGGCATTGAGTTATGACAGTAATAGGCCAAGTATGAGTGAGAAGTAGCATATAGTCATACATTGACGATAAATGGATTAGCCGGTAACCTTTCCACGAGTAATAATTTATGTGCCCATCGCTCGCCTGTCTCCCGATTCTGAAGATTTTCCTTCTTCTTGTCCCAAGCCAGCAGCATTGATATCGTTGTTCCAGTCAAGGTCATCCCTTGGAGATTGAATAGCCGAATAACAAAAGAGATAGCAGTGGAGAACCTTCACTCAAAGCCCTTTTCTCGAATTAGCTGACCTGATTCTTCCGGGCTGGGAGAGTTATTGGGGGTTGGTTGTTTACTTTAGGGATCCACAACCTTCTTAGAGACATCCATACATTGGGAAAGAGAATGCAAAACACACAAGAAGAACACTGATGACATATAGTGATAACTCGAGCACCCTCATCGTGTTTCTTCACTATCTCCTGCTTGATTTTATTTATTATTTTCTGCTTGAGCTGCACTTTAGGGGGCATGGTTGCAACAGAAATTTCCCACAAACCACCTACTTCTAGCAAATTTATTATCGAATGGTTAATGCTGTTGGAAAAGAACACAGTGCAAACTACGCCCTTCGTCGACAATATCACTTCACATGGAAGACTGATATTCACATAACAGTTGAGAGCATCAGCTGATAGTGCGACGCAGATGTTCTCGGTATCACGGTGTGAAGTCATAAGGGGAGTGAATTTCGATGCAAATTTAGATAAGCCTATACACTTTGTCACTATCATTCATCGAGAAATGTTACGAAATAATTTAGCTTGTTACATTGATGTGATTTATTATCTTGTGCCAGCTGTAACTATTAAGGACCAGCTGTAACCATTAACCTGGGTGTGGTGTAATGAGAGTTGGTGAATACTCACCCCCTGCCACGCACCCCTGAGGTGGATTGCAGGGTATTTTGTGGATGTGGATGAAGGAATCATATCACTTCTTTGGTAGGTAATGTACTCTTGCAATAAGTTACCCTTCGGCAGAAGTTCTCATATATTTACAAGTTGGAAAATAAAATTGTCTATATAATGGCTAATGAAAGCCTTATTTTAATTTATTAATTATTTGTCCCAATTGTACACAAAACAAACTGATCGCTAGGTGAGTTTAAAATCATTCACGAGACTGAAGTAAAGCTTATTTCGCCACTTCAGCTCTAACTAGTCGTACCAATCCAGCAAGAGGTTGTCCAGACTCCATGCCAACTAACCCGTGCGGTAAAATGCCCAAATAAATTAAGAAGGATCATTTACGATAGAATGCAATAATTTGTGATTTGAGATATCTGAAAGTGTGTGTGCCTTCACAACATGAGTTTCTGGTTGTAATGAGGGCCAAAACATCGACGGAGCTGGAGTTGCGTATTTAAAAAATGAGAATGCTGCGTGGAAATAGGTACCTTACCATTGAGATTGGCAAAAAATCCTGTTCACATAGTTTCAAGTAATTCAGCACAAAATATGGTGATATGAAATAAACTGACATTGAAAATAACGATTTGTGTCACTGCTTCCTTGAAAATTGATCAAAAAGCGTGTGGAATAATCACAGTGAAGAAAAAATCAAAACTTCACAGTGGTGAGTTATTTCTCCACGGATTTTTGTATGCTACGCTAATAATTGTGGAAAGGGTCATCGGAGGCAACCGAAAATATAATCATCTTCCACGGTCGGCGAAGCTTGGTAAATATTTAGGAATCAAATAAACTTCACTGACAGAAAGCTGCGTTGGGAGTTTCTTCTTTGTAGTCAAATCGTAGATTGCGGATAATCAAAGGAACCCCCTGCATTGAGAACTCAGTTACCCAAAGCCCTCAAAACATATGCCGCGGGTAATTTAGGGCCGTGGTAGACAAAGCTGTGGTTGATAAGGAAAACCAGAGCGAACTAATTTGTAACATTTCTGCTGAACAACGATGGATCTGAAGCGAAGTTACTGTTGTACATTGTTGAAGCATAGTTGCATGCAAGTATGAAATGTCTCGTGATAAGTTTGATCCGAAGCCAGTGCAAAAGGAAAGTAATGGAAATTTTGCGGGACAAGCCCTGACCTGTGGTATATCCGAAACAGTCTTATTCTGAGATGCACTCTAACTGGAACTTACTGTAGCTTAACAGCCATATATATTTCGGTGGTCAGTTACTACTCGACCCTTCCCCCTTCAAAAATATTCCTTCTCTAAAAATGTTTCAATTTAGTTCATAACATCACATCCATTCATTTCACTTGCCTATCCGTTTTCCTCTCCCAACTTAGCAAGCCTTTTCCTTCAGAAGTGCCTTTCAGGACCTCATTTCCTCTAAGTACCTACTATCTGACATGAAGGGACCCCTAAATTTCCTTCAATGTGATATGAAACTTCAATGCCTTGTCAAGTATCTCTTCTCTTTCTTTCTATCTTACTTTCATTATCCTTCTCGAGACCCACTCCTCATATGACTTCAGTCTATTCTCACCCTCTCAGTGTTAGCCAATGGTTCAGATCCACTGAAGGCCACAACCCAAATCAAACCCTTTATAAAACCTTCCAATCCAGCCTTTTGTTTGTATCCTATATCAGGACTTGAGGCATTACCTGTTGGTGAAATCTCACCCCCTCAACTGAATACAGGCAGTCCTCGACTTTCGTACACGATGCGTTCCTGAAGACGTGTACGAAAGTCGAATGTATGAAAGTCGAACAGTCGAAACAGTTGAGTCCCATACTAAATAGGGGTTACGTTCCCAGAGAGTTAAATATACTTATTAAAACCTCATATCAATTGTAAGGAAATTTTATTTTTTTTAGAAAAGTTTAAAAATACATTAATTATACTTCAAACAATACGTAATTACTTTTAAAACTTCGTAGTCTTGATAAACGGTTGTAAAAGAATGCCGTTTTGTACTGAGTAACACCTAGACTCAATATATACATATGCATTTCTAATTTTTCCCAAGCAGAAATCAACATTTCACCAATAACGCCCACTATCACTATTAAGACACAAAACAAGAAGCATCACGGCATTGAATTTTTGGAAGCTTAAACTCGTTGGCATTTAATTTGCAACACTTAAACTCGATATCATTTAATTTTTAACACTTAAAGATGCAACAAAATTTCGCATTCCTAAACTGGAGAAAAGACAAGCAAAAATAGAATGACGTTTCCTCGGTTCATGCCATACGCAACTTCGTGAATTTCGCATTGCAATTCCCAGCATTTCGTACATGGTCTATAATTTTATCTTTCTCCTTTACTATTGGACACACAGTTGAACGGCTTAAGTTCAATGGTCATCCGATTGTAGCGAAAGGTCCTCCCAGTTCAGCACGTTTAATAATTCCCAACTTTTGCTCTACAGTATTAAGTTTATGCGTATTTTCGTTGGTCTGTCAAATCATATTTACGTTTTCCACTCATTTTTATCATACAACATTAATTAAATTCAGTAAATAAACAATTTATACCTTGCTCTAAGTTAACACTGCCCACAGCCACGTATACTAGCGAGCGAGAATGCCAGATGAAACAGTTTAATGCCGGGATGCACCATGCACCATTGCGGGAAATTCAAAAATATTGTTCGACAAATGTCTGAAAGTCCGAATTTGGTGTCCGAAAGTCAAGTAAAAGGTATCAATTTGGATTGTGCGAATTGTACGAAAGTCGAGGACCGCCTGTACTCACCCTTGAGGCATTAATGTTGGTGAATACTCACCCCCTGCTACACACCCCTGAGGTGGCTTGCAGGGTGTTATGTAGATGTAGATTACATATCGTCCATATTTATATGCTTGAATATTGGTGATACAAGACTTTAAATATCTTGAGTAGAACACCTCGTTCCACTAAAATTCTGTCCCAGTTACAACTACATTCCATTATTTATGTTTTTTGCTAGTTGCCTTAAGCCTCTATTGGTTTCTACCCAATGTCCATACTCGGGAGTGAGCTGGTAAGCCACTTACCGTGAGGAAAAATATCCACAGATGCTGAGTGGAATATCTTCCCTTCGTTCCTGCTCTTAGTCCAATCTGCCATGTGTGGCCCCAACAGCTTTAATTACCCTTGCTAATTTCAACTACAGCTAAACAAGACATCATAGCATGTCCTTTTATAACAGTTGATTTATATTCATAAATTGACCAAAGATCATGACAATAGGAGTCGACTTAAGACTTGGTAATATAGGGATTTCAGGGAAAATATTCACAATAAGCAAAATACTTGTAGAAAACCTACACTAACATTTATTTGACTAATTGCTTTTAGAAAATAAATGGATCTATCAATGGTTACCCAACCCTCAAGTCCCTCATATTAGTAAAATAAATACATAATATTAATTATAATATAACAGCATTCATTAAGCATGGAGCATTACAGACCAAATCCATTATGCACTAAAATTTTGATTTTAGTGAAAAATCATTGGTTCCCATTGTCTTTATTAACATCCATGACCCTCTTCTCCCTTTACTCATTCAACTTATAAATGGGTGTTACCAAAACTATGAGTTCACCCTTGACTTAAATTATGACAGAGATATTTCATTTCAATCAGAGCATAAAAAATAACTTTATTTTTATCAAGTTAACATTAAGTCACACGGGAACGATATCTGTAAACTTAGGTTGACTGCTAAGTAATTGAGTACCTGGATAGCTTAAGCACATAACCACGAATATTCGTGCACACAACTCATCACATGATATTTTTTGCACTCTGGTTAATACCAAGTGTATATAAAAGGAATGACTTATTGTGATTTCTTTAGCAATTAGCATATATTACTAGGTATTGCTATTATTTATAAGTGTTTTTGGCACAGAACCCAGCTTCTTGAACATTTACAGCTTTTTTATTGACATTCGGAGGAGTAGATGAATTAATCCTCTGTATAATCAAGAGGTTTTGAGGATGCCTTAACACTGTGGACATACATCATGATAGTAAATCTTCTTCAAGTGATTATTGACAGGTGCTATTAAGGATGCAGGAGCTAAAGTGTACTCGCCATAAAGAATAGTAACTTTACATGCATACATCCCCATCACACTATTCCCTTTCGAGGTGGACATTGTCACAGAACTTACAATCAGTAATACCTGTTTGGATTATGAATCTGGCTCTTCTAATAATGTACTCCATAATAAATTATCTTGGCATACCTCTTAGGCCTCAACTGCATTCATGCATTGCTTCATTCATGCTCTATTCTAAAGACTCCTAATCTTCATCCTCTTATGCCTATTCCATCACATCATTAACTCATTACTTGCTCAATCTACCCCTTCCTCTTACATAATTCACTCCTCTATCAAAATCCTATTCCACTAATCAACTCTAATCTATTCTTTAAACATTGCCAAACCCACAGAGAATAATCCTTTCATAAAGTCCATTACTGTAGCATGAAGGAAGAGATAATTTTAAAATGTCAAAAGAAAATTAATTAAAAGATATTTGCTTTAGTTCCCATAAATGTGCAATATATAAACCAAAATGCAACATGAAACACTCTGAATTTTTAACTCTCAATAATCCAAGATGGAATTTATCTTGATCTTGTAAATTCAATGATTGCGTGGGAGATGGACATATGTCAAAGTGTGAACAGCTGATTTTATTCTTTGAATATTAATTAGGTATGACTTACAACTGATAACACTCATATGATATGTAAACCACTGTTTTCTGATTACAGTTCTATGATATAGAGAACACTGGTACAGTGGATATTGGTCTGAAGTTATTGATGGATATAACCATATTGATATGCACTAAACCATTATGTAAATCAATAATTGATCGGAGACTATCCTTTGCAAAGATAATAAACATATACATTGAGGTCAGATATTTAGTAAACATACTCTTTAACCTGATTGTTCCATGCATTTCATAACTTCTACAGCGTAAAAGTGTATCATTTTGCCTATACAAAGTATTCCCTGCCTGTTACATGCTATAGTTAAGTAAATGGCTACTGATAGCAGAGAAGCTCATTGATGCTTTCATATTGAATTGCATTGCAATGGTGCTTCTTAATGATAGCAGCAATATCATCTAGAGGAAGAACGAATGTAGTGGGTTTAAAATTAGCACTGTCAATGCCAAACAGTTTAAGAAGATTCAATACAACATGACATCAGTGTTTAAATCACTACACATACACATCATTAAAATAAATGTTTTGTGTGTATCAGGCATTTCTTATAGCTTAGAAACAATGTATATTAACACTTACTGATAAGAATGTGGATATAAATCTCAAATAGTAAATACCCTGTAAGACACAACTATAATAATCAATTCGTGTTCTTAAGCAATTGCCATCTCAAATGTATGGGCAACAGTAGTTTGTGTGGGGGAATATATAGCACTAAATATATTCAATACTAACAACTTACATTTTTCTTGAATATACAATTTATTGAAAGGTATGCAGGTACATACTAACCATCATTTATTACTGTGGTTTTTAAGCATTAAGAATCTATGCATTGCTAACAACATATTTAATGAATATCAACTAGGAAGTGAACGGTGAAATGCCAACACTAATAATCAACGGCAAAAAACAAGCATCCTTTTAAGAGTGTTTTAAATTAGATATAAATCACTCAAGTGGCTGAAAATCTTCATGTATTAAAAAAATTGAGAATTGTAAATGTCAAAAGTCCTATGCAGTTTACTTTGGCACAAGAATGCTTGTGCCAAAGTGCTTAAGCTTAAGTACTTCACGATAAGGAAACAACACCACAACAGAAGCACCTTCACAAAAAAAGCAATCATCGTGGACTGATTGTTATTATTGGAATCACGGATATTAGAAGGTATATTTTGTATGCGCTATCATTAGAATATTCAATATAAGAGACAAATCCAATGCAGCCACACAGAATGTCTTGGGCTTCTGTATTTGCACTAATACTTGGAAGTCGTGCTTTACCTTTCCAAAGTAAACAATAAACTACAAATATTATGTTAACCTATGAAAAAATCTTCGATTTTGGCATTTATTAATATTGTAAACACTCAACGATCACGAGACAGTATTTCAGAAGCACTGTAACTTAATTTGTGAGATATAGTACGATGTAAGCAAACTTTTACCGAAGTTGAACGTTCGCTTTCTGCATGCAATTCACTCCCACATAAATACACAGCATCATAATATGAGGTTATTTCAGGGGCACTGTAGCTTAAAGGAAACCTACGACATTAATAAACATTGACAAAAATCCACCATTCACTTCACTATAAAAACCATTTTTGAAGCATTAACTCTTGGTAAATTTACGACATAAACTATAACTTTAGCATAAGTTGAACATTCATTTGTTTCGTGTAACTCAGGTCCGTAAACACAACACAATATTATGCCATTTCAGAAGCACAGAAACTTTTATAACCTCCACTGCGTAAGCTAGCATCTATGGCACTCACAATGTAACTAATATCTCCATCCATAAACTTCCGATTCCGCTAATTTTTGTTACGGATATCGTGCCAATGTTACGCATTCTTTATCACTTCTTACATGCTTCCTCGCCACTTTTTCTACATTGTAAAACTTTCCAAAACTTATAAACTGGCCATCATCTCACATGTAAACAAACCCACCAAACACAGTAACTAACCCGTATCACAGCCTGTCGGCCGGTGACGGAGCCCGTGATACGTAACCAAAGTTGAAACCGAAGTCACCGAGAAACAGCATAGGCCCTTGCTCTCTGATTGGTGGAGCCTAACCAGGGTCGGGTCTTTATCCCCGCTTTCCTCACGTGACATAAACAGAATACGACTCAGGATAAAAAGGCGAGTTTGGTCGGTTAGCGGTCAGGTTAGGAGAAACAGAACTGCTCTTACAGTTGAAAACTAGAGTAATCAACTTTGTCACTGGCCAATTGCATGCCATTTACAAATTACCCTGGGAAAAACGATTACACTAATATGTTAACTAGGGAAAAGAATATATACTACGTAGTAAATTTACAATTTGAAAGGGTTACAATTGCAGGTCAAAGTAAGTAAAATGTAATTGTTACTGGTAATTATATTATTTTAATAAATTACTTCCAGTCACTGGTAGTATTATGGGAATGATTACCAAATGAGATTTTGAAGCAATACCTAGTTCACACAAATACTCTCTATCGTTATATTTTGTTATTTTTTTACAGGATGAGGAGGGCAAGGAGAGCGAAGAGGAAGAGGAGGAGAAAGGTTCGGGTTTTGCTAAAGGAGCATTAATTCACATGAAAAACGTTCCTAAAACAGCCACGTGGGAGGATATCAAAAGTGCTGTTGCTTCAGTGTGGAGAGATGGTGCCAAGGAGGGTGAAGAGAAGGAAATCATTGTGGCTTACGTGGATCACCGAATGGGGGCTGAGGAAGGTTGGATCCGTTTGACAGAAGCCAATACGGCTGTCACCGTAAGTAGCATTATATTTGTAAACAAAATTACGTGCTCACCCCTAAGCTACTTACCAGCAGGTTATCTAACGTTTTGCCTGTGCACATCACTTCATTCATTGTCATTCATGTTTGCATAAGTTTGCTGTGTTTATATTTGTGCAGACTTCAATGTTTTGAATGGATAGCTTCCATAATATTCTAACAGCACTCATTTTTTTGTTTTCATCTGATCCCTTGTCTATCTGGTAACTGCAGTCACTTCTCAATTTTTTTTTTTTTTAATTTAATTTGTGTAATCCATTTACACTCGACCACATTTCCCATGTTTTCGGTTATCCGTGCTTTACCATGCATCCATTTACAGCAGGGTGTCTATCGACTGGGAAATCGGGAGAAACCGGGAAAAATCCGGGAAATAAAAATTGCTGGGAATAACTGGGAAAAAGCAGGGAAATTTGTCAAGCATACGGGAAGTTTTTCAAATCGTGCGGTATCGTAGAAAAAAATTGGGGAATTTTTTTCGTGGTATGTAAAACAGTAAGTGACAGTACTGACCGAACGAAACTCCAATAGGCTGCGGAAGTGACGTGGAGTATTGGCCTCTGCGCTAGGGCCAGTTGCTGATTTTCCACGTTGTCAGTGCCCAGAGTATTCATTTATGCCGGTGAACTTTTCTCAGAAATATCTTTCGGTCGGCAATTGGTAGGGATAGGAAAATTTTGCGATCGCAAATTTAGCAAATTTTGACAAAAAATGTCCTAGGAATGGTAATTAGTTACAACATACTCCATACTGACTGGGGAAATGACTCTTGAACTCGCGAAATGTCGCAAATTGTGCCCCAAAACGCGAATTTTCATTTTTTATGAGAAAATGGTTGAAAGTACCTTTCAAACGCAAGAAAAACATTAAAATTGCAAACAAATGTTCTCAATTCGATTTAATCGAACTCGCGTGCAAATATTCCTGAGGTATGCGGAAGTTTGCAGTTCATCGTAACATAACCGGTGTTACGATAACAATCGCGGGAGGATGACATCGGGTGCTTTCGATTTACGGCGATAACTGGCAATACTCAGCTCGTCACGCCGCAGTGCTTTCTATTTACAGTTAGTGGAATAACCATCTATCGGCATCTATGATCGGTGGCTCTTCGCTCCGAAGTGAGTCGAACAAAGGAAAAGCAATATGCACATTTATTCAAAGTTATCTGCTACAGCAGGCTTTCCCAAACTTTTCCTCCGATAGGACACTTCGTAAATCCTGAAATTTTTACGGAACACCTTGTGGACTTCGCATGTGTTAAACCATTGCGTTTAGGTAGCAGCATATAATGCCATTATAGGTTACTCGGAACACCCATTAGCCTTCTGCGGAACGTAGTTAGGAAATCCCTGTGCTACAGATTTGAAGACGAGACGGACTGCGCATGTGTAAATAGCCGTTTGCCTTTGAGTTGTTTCATTTCATTGGGCTTGTTTACCAAGAGTTTTTTAATGCCAATTTTAGTTTGAAAACTAAAGAGAAACATATTTTTCCAATTTTTATTTTGGTCTGATTTGTTCATAACACTTTTACGGTTTTGAAGATGAGACGGACTGCGCATGCGTAAATAGCCGCTTTGAGTTGTTTCATTTCAATGGGATCGTTCACCAAGAGAGTTTAAATGCTAATTATAGTTAGAAAACAAAAGAGATACGTATTTTTCCGATTTTTTTTACTTTGTTCTGATTTGTTCATTACACACTACTATGGATTTGAAGACAAGATGGACTGTGCATGAGTGAATAGCCGCTTTGAGTTGTTTCATTTCAATGAGCTTGTATGCCAAGAGTTTTTTTTAAATACCAATTCTGATAGAGTTTGAAAATTAATGAGACATGTATTTTTCTGTTTTTTGATCCATTGCTTGCTTTTAGAATTATCGGCGGCGAAAAATCGGGTTTCTCAACCCTTTCACTCAATTATTTTTCTGGAAGTCAATTTCTGCAAATATATTTTCATTAACAAATATATTTAATAACACGCCGGTGGCTTTGTCCGGGGTGAGCTCTACCCTCAACTATCCAAACCAACCTTCAGGTTGAATCACTGAGTAAGAGTGTGTTTTGAAGAAACATAATTTTGTTGCGACTAAGCAATCTGAGTACATGAAAATAAAAGATGAGCTTCAAAACAATGAGTGCATAATAACTGGAGACTTCTCAGAAAATTTTACATTAATCATGCAAGATGAGATTCAAAGTTATCACTGGGTTCATAACGAAGCTAACACATTTCAAAAGGTCATACGTACATACAGTACGTAAAATCATTTCTTCCATCTGTGAAGAAATTTATTTACTTCTCTGATGGTGCTGCAAGTCAGTATAAGAATTTCAGCAACCTTTGTTGTCACCATTTGGAAGACTTTGGAATCGAAGCTGAGTGGAACTTTTTTGCCACATCACATGGCAAAGGTCTGTGCGACAGAATTGGCGGCACAGTAAAATGACTTGTAGCAAATGCTAGTTAGCAACGAACGGTAGCAAATCACATTTTGACACCTCAATCAATGCATGAATTTTGTGCCACCCAGATAAAAGATATATTCTTCTATGTCACCAGTGAAGCCATTCAAAGAGAAGAAAATTATCTAACAACCCGCTATGATAACACATGTTCTGTTCCAATGACAAGTTCTTACCACTGTTATGTACTAGTTGATAAAAATTCAATTAAAGTATTTAAAACCTCAAGCTCAGAAGATTGCAGAAAAGTATCCATAGGCAAAATTAAATCAAGAGTTGGAAAGATTTTAAATTTAAAGAACAATGACTACATAGCTTGCATTTACGATGACAAGTGGTACCTTGGCGTAATCGTGCAAACTTCTGTAGAAAACATGGATTACAAAATAAAGTTCTGAAAGACCAGGAACTGTGTTTAAGATGTCAACTAATGACACTGCATGGGTGCAACATGCAAACATATAATGCGCTTTCTCACCAATGGACCTAACAATCGCAACAGGCAGATCTCACAACATTAGCAGTAGCCTAAGTGAGGAAATAATAGCGATCCATCAGGCACACCTCAATTATAAATATGTAGATATGTCTGATACATGGGATGTTTTATATAACAGCTATTTATGGCAAATATCAAATATGCTATAAAAAATGTCATTTTTAATAGCATATTTGTTGTCATATATAAACAGTTTTATTAAAAAACTCTAATTAACATGAGCAATTTTGTCACAATTAAAAAAATCTGTAACTTCTAAACCCATATGAAGAATATGATGCAAATTGCAGGAATTAGACTTACTATGGGATAGCATAAAATGAAATCCCTTCTTATTTTTTACCACATTCCCCTTAAGGTAAAAAACTACCCCCAAAAGGAAAGATTTTCATTTTTCCCCATTTTTGCAATTTCTTTTTGTTAAGAAGGGTACAAAAAAACTAACATTTTAAGCTCCTATCATTAACTTATGGGCACGTAGTTATTTCACAAAAAAATTTTTGTTCTTTAGGACCCTTCTTTCCAAAATAGTGGTCCAAAAATCGAAAATATATCACGTTCGTGCACACACTTTGAACTCCAATTGACCCTGCAAAAATAAATATTATCGAACAATACCAAATTTCAGTATAAGAAACACTTGACTGTGAATACGATGCAACTTATTGTTCTTGAATATCATAAACAGTTTTCAGTGGGTGAAATTAGTCTCTACACCTTGAATCAGCTAAAATCAGTATGCTTCGATTTACGTAAGTTACCATAGCTGTAATGGGGCTCTGCATAATAATTTGACAATGCACTTTTTTAACTTAGGAAACATAATTGTATTATCATGTAAAATATAAAAAAAATATAAAATAGTCATGCAACAGCCATTGGGTGACTTAGGATGGAATAACCCTTGGAGCAAGACACCCTGTACAGGGATATGAAGTTGGTGGTTTCCAGCATGACTTACAAGGGGAGTACACAACTGTCGGTTGGCCAATAAAGCTCAAATTTTCAGATTCGGTAGTTCATGATTCATAACATGACAGTCATTGCGGCTGTAGAAAGAATGCATTCTCCATTTGTGCCACAAATCATTTTGCTTTGCCTGCTTCTACGACGACTATCATCCTGAAACATGCAAATGATATATAAAGAAGTAACTGGAGTGGTTAGGTAGTGTACTGGCCTTCCACATCCTTTTCTCTAGTAAGAATTTCTGAGCATTCCAAAATTCCATTCTTGGGTGTAATGTGGATTACAAAGATGATTCAGTACACTGTCCGTCGGATGGGACATTAAACCGTGGTCCCCTTGGCACCATTCGTTAAAGAGTAGGCTAATGCTGACGCCAGGTTTCTATCCACTCTCCATCCTCTGTTCTAAATCCATACCAGATTCCCAATGGAAGCATAAGCAGTTTTTAGGGTGGATTTCACCCCCAATTACTTATTCCAATGCCATTATTCTGTCTCTACCCCTATATATGACAATGTATAATCGCAATATCCTAATATACCTTTAAATATAACAAATATATATATAACCACCCTTGAAAAGGTTATTTTAGCCATTGCTCCATTCCCTAACCTGTTAGCGACTTATTAATATTTAAAACAATAGCCTTAAAAATAATTTTCATTTAAGTAACGATGTTTAGATAACAATATATATGAAAATTTAAACAATAAGAACATTGAAAAATTAAGTAAAAAAAGTTTCCGTGAGTGGGGATCGCACTCGGGACCTTCCCCATCACAGTCGAATGCATTATCCACTGGTCCACCGCCGCCATATTGGAAGTGACATTTTACAGAGCTTACATACCGCAACACACTTTTTTACGATTTTTAAATTCATTTTTCTCGAAAATTTATCGGAGGTGCATCGTCTCGTTTTGGCATATTGAATTAATAATCATGAACTACTGAATCTGAAAATTTGAGCTCGATTGGCCACCTGACGGTTGTGTACTCCCCTTGTTAGTGGAATTAACTGATCATTGTGAATGAAAAAGTAATCCTTGGTTTTTCCACATAAATTTAATACACTACGACCAGGGTTTCGACATTGTCATCTTCAGGTCTGAAGATGACGTGATGTTGAAACCATGGTCGTACTGTATTAAATTTATGCGGAAAAACAAAGCACTGCTTTTTTCATTTACAAGGGATATGAAGAGTTAACTGTATTTAAAAACTCGTTAACTTTAACATGAGAATTTCACCTTGATTTTCCTGGTTTCACTATGGCGCAGGATATTGCTAAGGTAATTACATAGAATTGATAATTTTTCTGGAATTGTTTTTGAGGGCATCATTATGTTCTTGTAAAATTATGAAGGTGTTCCTTTGGCCAATATTTGGTCGCATTTGCTCTGAACCTCTTTTATTTATCATATTTTTGCTTGTATGTCAGTACTTATCTTAGCTGCTTATTAGATGTGATTTCTTCTCACAATTTTTCATTCAGAGCGCATGTTTGTTGTAAAAGCATTGAACCTTATCGATCATGGGAGGAAAGAGTGAATTTTAATTGAAAAAATAATTTTCCTGGAATTACATCAATGGTAGAACACATTGTTCCTTGGCGAAATTCACAGCTTATATTCAAACTGCTTGTAATTTTCTGGTCTAGAGATTTAGAAATCTTTTTATCTGTTTTAATTTCTCCTGGCCATTTGAACTGGATTAATACACCATGCTGAGATCATATTGGTTTTGTTTCTTGTGAGAGCTCTATGAATTTCACTGTAATTTTATGTGGTTGAAATGAATGTTTACAGCTGTTGTGATGTGTGGTGAATTCCCAAAGAGTTTGAATTATTATTGTTAAATTGAATTTTTCCTGCTTCAGCTTTTGCAGAGGGCCAGAGTAGTAGCAGAAAGCAAGAAAATGGAAACTGACAAGGAAGAGGAGGAAAAGAAAACGGAGAAGGTAGGAGATGAAAAGAAAACTGACATTGCAGAAGATGAAAAGAAAACAGACAATGTGGAAGATGAAAAGAAAACAGAAAAAGTTGAAGATGAAAAGAAAAAAGACAAAGTAGAAGATGGAAAGAAAACCGATAAGGCAGATGAGGAGAAGAAAGTAGATTCAGGGGGTAGTGGTGATGCAAAGGCTGATGAGGTGAATGGCTTGGAGAAGGACAAGAAGTCAAGCAAAGATGATACTGCTGATGTAAAGGAGGGTGGTGACAAGGCTACTGTGAAGGAGAAAGGCAGCGAAAGTGAAGAGAAGGGTGATGAAGTGTCATACATGGAAGTGGGTGATGTTTTAGTGTGCATTCGTGCTTTGCACGGAACTGAAGAAGAAGAGTACTTGGAAAGAGTAAAGGAAGAAAGAGATCAGAGACTCCAGACATTAAGCAGGAATAAGAGGCGAGGAGGACATGGTGGAAACCGAAGGGGTGAGTGAGTTATGTGCATTCCTTTCAGTTGACACATTTGCATGTAAATATGGTAAAACTTTTATTTATATGTTTTACAAATTCATTTCCTAAACTGCTTATTTGATTGTGCTCGCTTGAAACTCTGTAAGAAAAATCTTAAGCAGTGGATGCCAATTCTCCCTTCTACTACATATAACTTTGTAGCATCATAAATGCACCTAGAGCAAAAAAATAGTTTTTTTTTGTTGTCCAATTTTCCACCATAAGCTGTGGAATAAAAGTTTCTCTTCCCAGAATGCTAGCTCATATGTTAAGGATTATTGGAAGAAAAGTTTTGAGTTAGTCACTCTCAGCCTTTTTCAGTGCATGTGGTCCATTGAAATTGATGCACTCTATTTTTTGTAAAAACATTTTTCTGGGATAATAGTTTTCTAGGTAGAGTCAAAGACATTTCTCAGGTTAGATTTCAATGAAAAAACATAAATTAGAGAAAAATTTTTGGGGAATGAACCACATTATGGATGAAGATTTATATCCCCCTATATTGTAGATTGCAGTGACCAAGGGGCACTGAAAAAAGTTAAAGTACCCATATTTCAGAAGCAATTACATATAGGAGGCTAATATAGGACTTGGTTTCTGATGCCTACTTGAATGGCCCCTAGTGATGTGGGCTATGTACATAACTTCTTATATCTTAACCCTTAAATGCTCAAGGTGTGATATGTTGACTCTTCATAAAGGTTCTTTGGTTAAAACTTAGTCTTCTAAAAAAATCAGCACAGCGTTTTCTTGTGTTATTTTTTTTTCCAAACAATATTTTGTAAGAACAAAGATTTTTGCAGTGGTCTACGATGAACTTCTTCATTTTTCGGGTTCTACCGCGTTGGTTGCTGTGGTGATGATAACAGTTTCGCTGGCACTACTGCCAGAGTCCTCAGATCGAAGATGCCAGTTACAATTTTGGTCCTCATTATATGGAGCTTCTTTCCCACCAATTCTTGCAGCTGCTCTCCCGTTGGTTTGTTTCAGAATTCTCCTCCAAGTGTAGTCCAGGTGGTAACCCTTGTCTCAGTTAAAATTGTCCATCCAGGCTATCTCAATCAATTCCCGAATTAGTCTAGGGTAATATCTGCCCTCTCCTACTATCACCTTGGCTTCGTCAAATTTTACGTCGTGTCCCAGGGTCCAGGCGTGCACTGATATGGCAGACAGCTGAAACTGTTGAAACAGTTGTCATCACCACAGCAACCAACATGGTAGAACCCGAAAAATGAAGTTCAAACAATATTTTGTTGTGACCATCAAAAAAATTTTATGATTTTAGTACTAGTTGAAGCAATAGACTCGCAAAAAATATTTAAATAATAGTTCTAATTTTCAAAAAATTAATGCAAGCTTATTGAGTGAAAAAACACATGCCGTGCATGTGAAAGGGTTAATAGAATAATATTTTGTAATCTTGCATCCAAGTGAATCCAATTTTATATATAATTTATTAATTTTTTCCTAAGGGCTGTGGGGTTCCTTTTATTTTTCCTGAATGATAAGTCTTGAGAAATAAACATCCTTGTAATTCTCTAATTTTGTGTGTGCTGTCATCCTTGAAGGGTTGCTTACAGACTCAGATGCTCTAAGGATGAGTTGCATCTATCCATGACAGTAAAAGGAAAATACAAATGTCTGTAAAACTGAATGAAACCAAGCAAAGGATTCTTAATATTTTAACGTGCACCGAGCTACTAGGGGATAAGAAAAAATATTGATCGCTTGGGATGTAGTCAGCAAATTCCCACATATTGCTGAAAAAACTGCAGGTGCCCGTCCAGCTGAAATCCAAATGCTCATGTGAGTGTGACTGTACTCAGTGACATCTTGTAGACGCACCTTCACTTATCTGGAGCTTGTTTGGCCTTAATTTCCCATGTGTTTCCCTAGGGTGAAGGATTTCCAGCAATATTTTTGTTGGGTCCATAGCAGTGACATGTAAGTGGCCAACCATGCATAGCTGGATAGTGGTCGAAAGAACTGACTGGAAGAGAATTAGTGCAAGGCAAGGGCATAACCAGGGAAAGCTATTGTGGGGGGAGGGGGCGATTAGTAATTGTGCGCCTATGGGCAAGTAAAATAACAGAAAAATTGAGTTTCATACCACTTTATTTCAAAACAAGCCTTATAATTACAGATATTACACTAAATTATAGTTAATGCAATTAAAAATTGAAAACCTATGGCTATTAAATTTATCAAAATTTGAATGTAGGATATTAAAATTGAGCTTTTTCTCCATCGTTGGGGGGTGGGGGGGGGGGCGATCGCCCTTATTCCCCCCCCCCCCCCCATGTTTACGCCCTTGGTGTATGGAGAGGGATGTTAGAAGATGGAAAGTTGGAGTGGGAACAGTCAATGAAAACCTACCAGAACCTGCGTATAATGCGCATCATATTACCCGTCAACTGAGGCGGTATCTGCGACGAAGTATTATATACCCCGAAAGCCACCTCCCAGGATTTATGGGAGACATGGTATGAAACCCCCAGCGTCCTTTGTGGTCTTCTGAATCGATCGGTCTGTCGTATTTTTTCTTATCCGGTTCGCTTCCTTTCCCCACCACATCTTTCCCTCCCACCAATCCTCGGCAGCAACTCTGTCGCGCGCTGTTTGAAATCCATTCCTTGACCAGGTTTCGACACGTAATTCTGCGTTAAAAAACCTCTTGCAAAATATTCTCAGAAAATGCGACGTCATCGATTGGACAGCTCATTTCTGGCAGTTAGTAAATAAAAATTCTGGGTGCTCGGTTTTGATGCTATTTTCTTTTTTAAGTATCATTCCATACCGCCGTTTTTTTTTCTTTCTAGGACGCGGCGGCAGAGGTGGGAAAAGGAGAAACAACTGGGAAGGGGGCCCAAGCCACAAAAGAAGGCGCTAGAGTGAGAGACCCTGAGTTCTGTTTTATGTTAGTTATAGCTCTCAGATTCCGATAATAGGACCCAAGTGGAATTTTAAATTCTTTTGTGTTTTTGCCTTCGTCTGTGTTAATTTTGTGAGAGTGGTTGTTATTGAAAGGACGATATGAAGATTGAGAAAATAAATCTTCGAGATTTTTTGCTGTTTCTGCTCTGCTAAATGTTTTAAAATTGTCGTACCAAAACTATATTTTGTACTTTTTATGTACATGTGTAAATAAATGTCATTGAGAGCAACTGGTTGTATGTGTTGCGTTGAAAGACCCTTATTATAATGACCGTGCGAGAATGTGTATCGACCACCATCCAGCCTGTGTAAACATACCATGACGTAAGGCACGTGACGTCATCGAAGCGATCACGCCTTTGGGGGCGGTGTACATCCTACCCTGCCATCCTCTGTCCACGTGAACAGCACGCATGTGATCACGAGGGCAGCGAGTGGGTTGCTACAAGGTTTCGATTGGCCGAACCGGGCGAGCCCCCTCATCGCCCCGCGTCTCATTGGCTACTTCTCGATTCCCTTGAGGCCCACGCCCCGCGCTCGCTAGATTCGTAAGAGAATGCAAAGCGCTTCGCAAGGAGGCGTACTCCAGTGGGCGCGTAACATGTAAGCTGTGTTTTTCCACGTATCAAACCGTCGAAAATCTTGGGAGATACATTTTTTGTTTTATTGGTGAATGCTGTGTGTGAACTTTTCACTGTGCGCGCCTTTTCGGTCGTGTATTATTGTTTTCTGGTGATAATTTTCCAATTGTGAAGGATGTCCGCGGCTTCGGATATTGTATTATCCCCACCGTCTACTCCACCTCTGCAGTGCAATGTGAGTATGAACTTGGTTTTTTTTATTCTCTGCTGTTATTTGATGGAATTTTCCATCTTGAACCGCAACTGGTACGCGACTTGTGACGCGGAGTATCATGCCCGTGGCTTACGTGCCTTCGCCAACGTGATCAGGTTCGAAAGTGAAATTGACCATTTTACTGTGACAGCGATAAGTCCTCACCTCTTAATTTCAGAGTTAATATATATACCCGTTCAGTGTACAAAATGCGTCTGCCTATCCTTTCGGTTTGTTGTGTCATGGTAGGATGTTTTTAAATTTAAAATATGTATGTAAGCTGTGGGCGAACGAAGTTATGCATTTGCAAAGTCTGACAAGTCAATAATTCAACTACCAAATGTTATATGCCATATAAACATCCTTCCTGTTGAAGAGTGCTTCATGCACAGTTTTTATGCGACTACCCCGGCCATGTGTTCTTCCCGCAGGGCACTCAGCTGCACAACACGCCGTGTTCACGTGAACACCACGGGAACTAGAGTCGGGAGCGGTGGGGGTAGGTTGAATAAACTGGGGTAAGGGGGCGTGAATCGTAGCGCATGAGCCCAGGGTTTCTCCGGGAACTATCCTGACGTAGAAAAAGACCAGGGCCCCGGTTATGTGTCCTGCATGTTAATTTTACAACTCACTGACTTGAGAAACTTATGCAAAGGATGAAACTCGCATCGCAGTAATTCTGCGGTAATTTGATGAGTGACGTTACCTCTATTATTTTGCCTGTTGTTTAAATTCCCGCGTCTGTTGCATATTACGTGTCAATGTATATGTCAACCGCTAAACTATTACTTCTTACACGTAGTCTGCCCATTCATTTTTTTAAATTAGTATTCCACGCCACGATGAAACGATGTAGATACGTATTAATCATCGAATATGTATCACTACAATTCAAGAGATGACTCAATTCCTTTTCTAATTGACTGCGATTTCAATTACTAATCACGTCTACTTTTGGGATGAATGAATGCAGTTGTGAGCGAAGTTACTGGCATACTGTAGGGGGGAGGCAGTCTTCTCTGTAAGTTTAACGGTACAGCAGAACGTTGTGGTATCCAATCAACTTTTTGCTTGCGCCAGTTCATAAATCGCATTGTTTCCTTGAGGGTCTCAATTTTTTTCTGGTCGTAGTGAAATGCGTTCTTATAGCTTGTTTATATTCTATATATATTGCCACGGTGCGTGTAGGATATTAATTTGTGCTTTTCTCAGCTCGTTGGAGAAAGCTTTAAGGGATGATATTTTTAAATTGTTACATTTGAATCCTCTTAATGAGGGCATTTTGGTACCCCTACCGCTATACCTGTATTTTAATTGCCCTTGAACCAATAGATTCATTTGTCTTCTCTCTATTTCAGGTCTACCATGACTCAGTTGACTTGGAGGCAGTAAATACCCTGTTGTCAATGTCAAATTTTGAAGGTCTGCATGTCCGAAGGTGTAGTGATCCAGATGTACCATGTGGGTGTGCGGATGAGGTAGCTGTGGGGGATGTTTCCCATGTGGCAGCTTTAAAAATGGATTCACGGGGTAAGGGGAAGGATATTCTGGGCATAGGAGATGATCACATTCATGTCAGTGGATTCTTACCAACCCCTCAACCATCAGATTCCGAAGGGGAGTGGGATGCTGAGCCTGAGCGAAAGAAGAGGAAATTGCTGTCAGATACCTATCAAGTGTCTGAGGTGAGTTTTCCCATTTTTTAAATTGCCATATTTTGAGCTTTAAAGCCAGTACAGGGCATTTTGAGGTAATTTGTCTAAATCATCTAGTTTGTTGACTTTCCCATTATTTTTGCCGAAGGCATTTTAAACCTTTTTGAAATTTTCACAGTATAATTCACATTCACCTTAGCGTTCATTTGTTGTTTTCATTGAAATAGTATTTTTCGATGGTCACATCTTAGTAAGAATCATTCATTGCTATTGTGAAGATCCATTAAATCTTGGTTGTCTAATTTAGATTTTTTTAGTTTCTTTATAGTTAAACTAATGCATTTCATATCACATGTATCAAGTACATTGAGTTATATATCCCAATAACAGGTTTAACCATTGAGTGATGAATTCAGTAATTTTACTACTATGACTGGTAGCTGACTCATTACTCTTGTCTCATTTGCAGTTAATGAACGTCTCCACTACACCGCCCCAGTCACCTAAACCTGTACATGTTGGGATTACTTCAATGCCAGTGTCGGTCATCATGAGAGCTCATCGTGATGGCACATGTTCTCCATCTGTTTGCAATCAGCAGCCTCTGACAAATGGTGGAGGCCCACCTACTTGTGTTTCCAGCTGCCAAACATACCCCAGGACGCTTATTGAAAAAGAAGTGGAGGGTAGTAGTAGTTCCCCTGGTGGGATTCCATCAATAAGTATTTTGTCCAAAGACAATTGTGTCTGGAATAGAGCTAGTGTTTGTGAAGACCAAGTCTACATCACCACCAAAGACACTAATAGGGATGTTGAATCTTGCTTAAATTTTAAGTCAATGGGTGCGCCAGCTACTTATGTGAATTTGGAGGCTTCTCTTCCATCTCATGTACTGCAAAATCAGTTTCCTGTAGTTACCAAGAAGGAATGCAGTGTCAAACCCTACACAACAACCACAAATCTTGTGAAAAGTATTGGTGACTGCATTGGTCATTCAAGTCAGGTTCAGCCATCTGTGCCAAATAAAGGAAATACTCATCACCACAGTCAACCCATTGCTATAGCTCCAAAATCAGCTGTGATTTCAAGAACTGTATATCCTACTCAGGCTGTGATAGTGGCTCCAGGAACTGGTACCAATGGAACAGCAACTCTCATTCCTGCACCTGCCCTTATTCCTACATCAACTGGTCTGGCACAGTTTGTTTTGACTGAAAGGGGACAGCAGGGGAGCACGCAGAGTGGTGGTAGTCATCTTGTCTGTCCTAAAGGGAAATCTTTCACTTCATTCCTCTTGTCACCTATTATTATCTCACCTCCATCGAGCCAAGTGCAGTCACCTGTCAATCATCAGCTGTCTGGGGATACTGGTGTGTCAGTCAAGGACAACCAAGCCACATTAGACCCAAGGAGGAGGGTGTATGGCTGTTGCTTTAAGAATTGTGGAAAGAACTATTTCAAGTCTTCTCATCTAAAGGCCCACATGAGAACTCACACAGGTAGGCATAAAGTTTTAGGTAATCTTTGTTTTTAGTGGCATGATGGCCTTCTGTCACATGAGTTAGTGAATTTAAGGATTCATAAGAATTAAGGTCATGTTGGTTTTCTTTTGAGGATAATTGTTACTCAAATTCATGCAGTAGTAGGAGTGTCACAATGGTACTTTCTCTTACAATTTGGTTTCTCTATTTTGGAGTCAAGGTTTTGTAAAATTTCCACGGTTGAGTTAAACTTAACGTGGTATAAAGTTTTGCCTTCCTTAAATGAATGGTTGTCTGACTTCATCTAAACGGATTCCTTCTTGTAGCTAGGTTAAGGGCAAGGTTATAATTTTATTCTTTCTCATTGGCCTGTGTACCTTAGTAAATGTTACTTTTGGTGCTTAAATTTATTTCTAATTTGTTCCTTTGCTTGATTTTTTAAAGGTGAAAAGCCCTTTGCTTGTCCTTGGGATGGCTGTGAACGGCGCTTTTCGAGGTCAGATGAATTGTCACGTCATAAACGTGTGCACACCGGTGAGAAGAAATTTGGGTGCCATGTTTGTGAGCGACGCTTCATGCGTTCAGATCATTTGGCCAAGCACATCCGTCGGCATGCAAGAGACTCAAGGAGGACTAACAGCATGTCATATTGTGATAAGCCACAGGTTGTCATAGATGATGCTAGGACTACAGAAAACACAATGAAAGCCTTTGGAATAAGTTGTCGGCCGCTTAATTCAACAGTCACTTCACTAAATCCACGCTCCTCTGCACTTCAAGCCTCTCAAGTCACTCATATTACTGCAACTCCTGTTTTGGACTTACAGAGACAAACTGTTGTTGCAAGGCCTCTTGGACTTTCTCTGTTATTGCCAGCCACAAGTGCACAAGTTTCACAGCTAACTGCTGTTCAGTCTCCACCTTCTGGTCTTGACAGGCAACCAAGATTTGTTGTTGCTCATGCAATTTGAGTTTTCTAAGTCTGTTTGCACTTACTTGCAGGAGGTGATTTTGTGTTCACTTTAACGATTCTTGCAATTGTAACTTTTGTAGTACCTTACCCAACCACAGATGCAAGCATCTATTCCTTACATCATATTTTCCCCATTCCATTGTCAATTGTCACATTCATTGATTCTTTTATACCAGTTACTCCCAAGTTCTTTGACTTGGGTTTTGACTTGTTCATTGCTACTTTAATTGAACGACTTTTGGAATAATGCATTCCAGATTTGATCTTGCTGTTGGTTTTGACATTCCAGAAGCTTTCACTTTGCCTCATGTCTCAGAGCCTTGTTGCATACTGTGAATATAAATTTCTTAAACAGTTCATGTTAAAAAATGTTTAAGAAAGTTTCTTCAGTGTTGCCCTTTTTGAATTATTTTTGTAGTTTAAATATCATGCCAAATATTCAGTACCAGTTTGTGGTTGGATATAATTATCCTGAGGTACTATGGATGTCTGTGATGTTTTCATTATTAATCTTGGTATTTATTGATCTGTACCTTGTCTTTTATTGGATATTGTGCGATTGTTGATAGCATCTAAATTCAATTTTTTTCAAGACTTGAGGCTGCTTGAGCATATTTTGCTCCTTATATCTGTAATGTGATATGATTGTTATGATGCTTATGAATAATACATTTTATTATAATTATTGAAATTTATTTCTATTCTGAAATCTTTTTTATACAGTCATAATTGGATTATGAATGCATATTGTACAAATGAGTACATAGTTTCATGGAATAAATGATGTTAACATGAGTCAGAAACTTTTTCCAAGTGAGCTGAAATGGTTACCTTGACTAATTTGTCCTAAGTAGTAGATTTCATTTGTAGGCTTTTTTTAAATCCACAATTATCTTATCTCAAGTATCTTCTTCAAAAATAAGCCTTAATGGCTTTATGATGTGGTCCCATTGCTTATACCACATGTCAAATGCTCCCTGGAAGTCCTTTATTTGAAGGATGCCAGGCACTCTGTGATTCCTTTGATCCCCTGAAAACTACATTAGTCACTGGGTTGCTTGAGCAGGTTCAATGTTAGGACGCAAGCAACTACTACAGTTCTGGTCATTTTTGCCTCACTTAGTCAACTCTAAATGTTCCAGTTTAACAGTCCATTAGTCATTGCCTGAGAGGCACTTTTATTGACAGATTTACTGAATTTTATTTCTTAGTTTTTGGGGTTTTACTGGTTTGTGTTCATCCTTATTGCACGCAGTCAACGTACATTTCACAGTAGTGACTTTTGAAATGAAAGTGCATCTCAAAACCCTGTGTACAGCTTAGGAGCATGATCACCAAATGTGTGGGGATCATCTTTGTTGGCCACTGAAATGAAAGTCGAAAAAACATGAGTAAGCATACATTTTGAAATTGGTCCAATGTAGAAAAAATTTGCACTAAGTATGAGCTAAGGTACAAAAATAGAATAAAACATGAATCATTATTTATACTTTCTGCGATATTTAAATATCAATATGAGGCTGGAACTACAAGGAAATTTTGCCACAGCAATGTTGGTACTAGAGATGTTAATGTAGCTGATCTCATGTCAGTTTTCATGGTGGGTTTTGCCAATCCTTGTTCATATGCATACAATACGATTCTCTAATTCAGATTTTTTAGTATAGCTGTGTGCTTCAGTGGTCATAAGCAATGGTAATTCCTTATTTTAATTAAAGATTAATCCAAGTTTTCAATCGAAGCAGAGGAAATAGACTCCTATGCATGCATTTCAGTTACAGGTGACCATCAGCAGGGGGCAGATGCGTGCATTGGAGTCTACATATTTCCTCTGCTTCCATTGATAATTTGGTTTAATTTCATTTACTTGTCAATTGCTCTCCTTTTAACAGGCCAAGGAAACTTCATGTACCATTGAAACTCCCTGTTTTGAATCTCACTAGGTATCATTGAACTGGAGGATGCGTTTTTGTTTGCCCCTTTCAGTCCATAATTTTGTCCCTATCAATTAGTGGTACAGATGGAAGAGCAGTTCTAATACTTGGTCTTTGGCCTCAGTTATCCTTTGGTGACAATAATGAAGAATATGGATGGGATTATGCTTGAAATTTATGGGGTGCAATATCCACCAAATGTATTTTCTGGTCCATCCAATAATGCACTTTGTTGCCATGATTTTTTTCTTATTGCTTTAAAATAAGTGACATCCCCAGACATTTTTGCTGTGCCAGTTGCGGCCAATGAAAACTAATTATTGAGTGATGGGGATGACGACCGGAAGCAACAAGTTTAAGCTGCTTACCTCAATCCCTTCAGCAATTTTTTTGGTTCCATGCTCCATATATTCGTACATGCGGAAGCAGCTCTTAATAATTACTTATTTTCCTCGAGCTGTTTTATCAAGGTGATATACCTACATCTAGAAAAATACCCTGCAAGACACCAACATGCATATTACAGTATACCCTATAAAAGTTAGTGTAACTAGCTTTAATAGGGTATAGTGCGACTATTGCTACATGGCGGTGATGCTCTTTGGGGATATAAGATATAAAAAACGCATAAGAATGAATTCATTTGAATATTTTACTAAATAAAATGCGCAAATAAAACTACGGGAAAAATATTTATCAGTAACGAGCTTGAGGCAAATACGCGGAGATTCACGAAGGGGATAAAGTTACATTCAACATTATCTTCTATGTACTATTGTGTAATATTTTTGGCCGTACTAAGATGGTTTAGCATAGGACAAGGTTTTTTGTGAGCTTCGTTAGACTTACCCTAAAACGTCAAGTGAGGATCACTTAGTTCGAATTTGGAGGTCAATCCGTTGCAGTCTTCTCACCTGACTGGTGTTATTCATCGAAATCGTTCATCCCTTGAGTAAAGATTTTTCATGTTTAACGGAATTAATCGACGTGCAAGTACAATAAAAACTGTAGCACGATGCTTTTTTATCTTCATATGTCCTTCTTGCTGTCTAATTCAACGTTGTACTTCTTTTCAGTGTTGGCAACAGTTGTGGACCGCCGTCTGTCGTTCCAAACTGGCAACGTGATCTTAGCTGTTCCTATTACATTGGTCTGTGAAATATCCCTAATTTTCTTTTGATGGGTATAGCATGTAATTTATTTCTGGAATGAAGATTGGATTAAGTTTTTGCAGTAATTTCATTCATGCAGTGAATTGCATTGGGCGGCGAAATTTTGCAATGGAATGCCAGAAAGTTGCCACCGCATACTTGCGTTTGGTGGATGGGGCTGATAAGTTTCAGTTTTCTTTCAATTTTTGTCACAAAAATATCAATCGCCAGTTTAATTTTAGTCGGCAAGTATCTGAATCTGTGCAGGATTTTTTGAGTCGTGTTGCCACCAACGTTGGGAAGGTTGTAGATAAAAAGAAGAAGAAAAAGGTAAAACAGAATCAAGAGACGGAGAATATTTCAGACGAAGATGCTGAGAAAATTAACGTTCAGCTTTTAAAAGACGGAATTCCTGTTCCTCCGGAGGTGAAATGCTGTGAAACAATTGGTCACGATCGTCTGAGGCTAATAGTCTGTGAGAGTGTATATGAAATTGAAGTGAATGTTCCATGGGTGAGCTCCCTTGTGCTTCCTGATAGCATTCTGGCTGGTTTTCCTGTTTACCCGTGTAAACTTGACTTGGAATTCGCCTCCAGAGAGGATTCGATCTTTGAGTGGTTTAAAAGCTCTGATGACAAAAAGTAAGCTGATCTGCATTCGACATGTCTCTTAAAGACACTGCAGTGTCTTTAAGAGAGCATGTATTACTTATACTTTAATATGATCTCTCGACAATTCTGGTAAAGTTTCATATGTATAAATTAAGTTATCTACTGGGTGAAAGGAAAATTTCCCGTCAAAAGGTAGTAAATTTATGAGGGAATAGAATTATATACCCATATGTTGTATATATACAACATATGGGTATACCCACTATATATCAAAGCTTGTCAATAATTTTGAAATCATTCTTTATACCCTCATTTCTCAAGGTTGTCACCTAAATGGTCCAACTGATGTTGTCCAAAATACAGGGTGATTACAAAAGAATGCGTCGGTTTCGAAGATCTGTATTTTTCAAATGGTACAAGCTACCGAGCTGCGCGACCTCTTAAAATGACCGGTACATTCTCTAGTTTTTTGAAAAAAAATAACATTACAAATGACCAATATGCCCTCCTTGAGTAACCCGAACAATATCAAGTCGATATTCAAATTCCTTCCACACTCTGTGAAGCATGTCAGCAGCTACTGTCCTCACAGCCCATGTTATGCGTGCTTTCAATTCCTCGCTGTTAGTAGGCAATGACGGCACAAAGACTTGACATTTCCCCACCAAAAAAATCACATGGTGTGAGATCAGGTGACCTCGGAGGCCTCAGGTGAAGGGCGAGGTCTTGCCTTGCAAATCGACCAATCCATCTTTGTGGGCACGTTTCATTAAGATGAGTACGGACTGAGAGGTGCCAATGGGGGGGAGCCCCGTCTTGCTGAAACACAAAATCATTGGAATATGCTTCCAGTAGAGGAAAAAGCCAATATTAACCAATGCTTACTAACAGCTCGAGGAATTTAAAGCACGTATATCTTTGGCTGTGAAGACAGTAACTGCTGACATGCTTCACAGAGTGTGGGAGGAATTTGAATATCGAATTTATATTGTTCGGGTTACTCAAGGAGGGCATATTGATCATTTGTAATGTTATTTTTTTAAACAAATTAGAGAATGTATTGGTAATTTTAAGAGGTCGCGCAGCTCTGTAGCTCGTACCATTTGAAAAATACAGTTCTTTGAAACCAACGCATTCTTTTGTAATCACCCTGTATTATTTGCCTTTGACATACTTACCTCGTATTATAATAATTTCCACGTTCGCTAAATAATAGTGGCAATTGCCCCGGGTTTTATTTTTCTGTGGTATAGCCAAGCTTGGAGAAAAAAGCACTCACAGAATTGATAGAAAAGAATGGTATTTTCATGGTGATGTCAGTTCTAGTCAGGAATATTCATTTTTGGGTTTATTTAAAGTAAATGTAAAAGATGCCTCAGTGAATTTAAAGTAGGCACCATTGGCCTTTTTTTTTGCCATCAATCACTTTTACATAAATTTTAGTTTCTCTCTTCGTATAATAATAATAATATTTAATTGTTTATTACGGGCATATACCCAATTTAGAATAGACATGTACATTTCTTTCAATATAACTCTTAGTAATTTATAAAATATTCTTAAAATAATAAGTATTACATGATAAAAGGACCACTAGAATATGAATTATATTATAACAAAAAATATTGCTCAAATAACATGAGGTCAGACAGAGTTCGACAATGATAAAATACACTTCTTCTTAAATATGGAATGTTTATCGCTAAAAATATCAATGTTGCCAATAAGGGAATTATATAGTCGAGGGATCCTGGTTAATGGTGAATTAAAAGTGAAATTTCTACTACAGTATTTAACATAGAATAATTTTGTGCTTCTGGTGGTGGAAAATGTGGCATTAAATGGGATCAATTGAAGTAGGGATGGACAGTTAATAAAGTCATTGCCTAGATTATATAGGAATAGCAATTCAGCAAAATTTCGTCGAACATGAAGTGGCTTTAAATTCAATATCTGCATTGTTTCTGCATATGGGACATCATGTGTTGAAAATCCAGCATAATAATTTACAATTCTTAAAAATTTCATAAAGGGGGTCGCCCCTCTCCACCCATTATTCCTGGTTAAATAGGAAATATATGTCAAATATAGGAAATATAGCCATCACTTCTATCATTTAATGTTGTAAGGGATAGTTAAGTATGTATAGTTAAGTAAGATAGTTAAGTCATCCATTATCTTAATGATAGCAAATTTTATCAGTACAATGGTAAATTTTCTTTACATATTGTATTTACTTCCTATCCAGGGCCTATGGTTTGGATTCTCTTGGTGGCTGAGATATTTTTCAGAGTAATCCTGATTCCTGCTTGAACGCAGGGGTGGATTAAGGGGGTCGCCCCTCCCCACCCATTATTCCTGGTTAAATAGGAAATATATGTCAATCTTAAGGTATTCCATGATCCCCAGAAAGTGGCAATCCAACCTCTCCCCCTAAAACAACGACAGTAATCCACCCCTTCTTGAGCATAGAGGAGAGCATTTGAAATGTAGCTCTCCATCCTTATTATGGGATGCCTTGTGGGTGTGGAACTGTGGATGCCTTGAGTTAGCAGGAGGCTTAATATGTCAATGCCAGGTTATCTCCACCCTTTTTTCTCTAAAACAATCCCCTACTTGCTCTCCTACCAACCTAGCATTTATGGCATAATTCATCTCAGTTGTTGGTTGCCTCCCCAAATAACCCACCAAATTTAAATATTTGAGGAACATAGTTTAAGCTCCCTTTCATAGACGGCATATCTCACAGGCTAGCCAACTTGCTACCCCCATTATAAGTTAGGCCACTACATAAGGTGGAATCTGAAAAAGCTCCTGGGAAACGGGAAGGATAAAAAAGAAGTGCTCGAACAGTCTGGGGAGTACATGCTGGAATGTAATACACCAGGATGCAGTACGGTGTACGTAGGTCAGACTGGTTGAGCGCTTAAAACAAGAGCCAGGGAGTATGAAAGATGTTTCCGATTGGAGGATACATCCTCCAACTTTGCTAAACATCTACTGGAAGACGGCCACAAGAGTGATTTCACCCCTAAGTTGCTGCATAGGGTAGATAAAGGGTGGAAAATGGACGCTTTGGAGGTAATGGAAATTGTGAAGCATCAGAAGTGAAATGATACCTAACTCTGTAATGATTTCCTATTTCACAACCCTTCTCCTTTATTGGCCACAAAATATTTCCCAGACTAAAGCATCTCCCGCCCTTAACCGTTTTCTTTCCAACCGACTCCTGCCATATGTCCCAAAGTCTTTCACACTCTACTTCCTCCTCCCCCCTCCTCCAGTGCTCTGGTGTGGGCAGTGCTCTGGCCATTTAAAATCCTCTGGGCCCCCCTCCTTTCCCTCACCATCCGGAGTTCTCTAGTAAAGGAGGCCTCCATCACCACCCTGTCCCAAACCCTGCGTCCGTTTGTCTTGTCTTTCCGCCCTCTGTCCACTCAAAACCCTTAGTTTCCCCTCCCTCCGCCACTTCACTTTCTTTCTTCCCACCCCCAACTACCCTTCTCCGCCCCTCCCTTAGTCTTCCTCCTCCTCCCCACTCCCTAACCCCTTGGTCAAAACCTATATAACCCAGAGGAAACGGAAGAGTCTTTGCAAATGATTATGCCACAGTGTGGTGAAACACGTCGTGCCACTGAAATAAATCTGTGGAAGATTACTAAGTTTTATTTATTCATTAAGAATAAGTTTAGTTACTACCTCTGGTGGGTTTATGAGTGGTCAATAGACAGAGTTGTGGGGGAAAGGACTCATAGCAGTGGAAAATGGGGAAATGGAGGAGAGAAATGAACTGAGAGGAGAACTAGGATGGTGGGTTAAAGTTACTCCCTATGAAAATGAGAGAAAAGAAATTTATGTGGGGTCCATAGCTTAACGTTCCATCCCATAAGTGGAAGACTACATCCTTGAATTTCTTTCAACTTGGCTCTCAAATATAGATAGGCCTCTGAAAAATCTCGACTTCCGCCTGGATTCAACCCCTGCCCATGGAGTGGGAAGCCAGTATTCTAGTCACCACACCAACTCGATCTTCCTAAAGCCTGAATCATACGATCAATTTTCCCATCCCTCGAATAGGGATAACTGAATTATAGCTTAAAAATGATGCGATCACTTTCAGGGATAGCAGCAATGATAAGAATCCTTATCTCTTCCTCCGTTATTAGAGCATGTCCTTTTTTTCTGTCCCGAAAACATAGGTGGCTCCATCATTTCACCGATCAGAGTGCACAGCTGGTGTTAAAATTTTGTCTTAAGCCAGGCCTGCATGTGGGGAATCATTTTTCATACTATTTTACCTGAAAATAAGGAGTTTAGACATATTGCATTTATGTAAGCTAGTTGTAAGATTGGTGTTCAATCAGATTGAATTTAATAAGATGGTTATGGTATATTTCATTCTGATAATCAGCTACTAGATGACCGTATTTGTTCCCTGGCAAACCGCATGGATTATTCCCATAATGGCCTTAAATTGAGCTGTATTACATTATGTAACTTACATATGTATTTATCTATGAATTAATTTTTCTATTGCTGTGCCTAGCCCTTTCACTGTCAGCTTATTCTTGGTATAAGGTATGGTCAGGCCCAGTTTTATGATGCCTGGTTATTCAGAGGCGTAGCCAGTTTTTGGATCTGGGGGGGGGGGGGGGGGGGCAAAAAAATTTTAGGGAGGACAGAAAATTTTTAGGGGGTGCCGATTCATAAATTAACCAGTTTACTAAACTTCACAAATTTTGGTGATGCAAAATGCGGATGGCTTTGTACCAAATATGACAATTCACAATGTATTATGTACATTTATTTATACGTATTTGGGACTTAAGAGTGGAAAAGTACACAGACTTAGGGGTGCTAGAACACTGAATGGGGGGGCCTTCGCCCCCCTGTCCCCCCTTGGCTACGCTACTGTTGTTACTACAAGGTGACATAGGGTTTTTGCTAACTTAATGCTGAATGCTGGAAGCTTTGAATGTATTTAAATATAGGGTACTAAATGAAAAAGATGTATTCGTTTTTTTAACAAATTATTTTGATTTTATTTGTTATTTTTGCTAAATAACGTTGTCCATGTATGTTTGTTATTTTCTAATGTAAAAAACTGTGGGCATTGTATTCCATCTGATCAGGGCCATCCCAAGGGATTGAGGGGCCCTGTGCAAACGAAAGCCCCCCTAACTTTGCATTCCCTTTTTGATATTGTAGCATCTTTTAAGCATGTATTTCATGGAAAGAAGGAAATAAACCTACTAAATGGCTATTGATTTCAAGAAATTTACACATGTACTAAGTAGTAGACAATTTCGGGTAATATGTGGGTTTCCCTGCACCGTCTGAAAAAGGCAAGCCCGGGCAGGGCCCTAGTAGATGCGGGGCCCAGTAGACAGATGCAGCAACACCTGTCCACACTACCCTAGGGACAGCACTGCATCTGATATTTGCACAGCAGAAATCATAAAAAATTGGCTGTTATGCTGCAGTCGCAATTGTACTCTTAATTTCCTAAGTACACAATTTTGCTCCTGGTTTAAAAATATTTACCCCCCCCCCCCCTCCACTGATACTCAACATATCCCTAAAAGAAAAACCTGGCTACGTCACTGTAACTGATAGTTTGGGTGTCGTATATAATGTCAAAGTTTTGGTTAGTTGATATATTATTGATGGGAGGGTGTATTACCAGAGATTATAAAACCAGGTCTAAAATTACTGTGTATCAGCAATTTTCATGTGTTTTTTAATGTTTTATTTTTGTAATTGAATAAATATCAATTTTATTTTTTATTAGCTAAGGTTAATTTTTAGAAGATTAGTGATGCTGAAAATTTAATGGTGATAAATAATGCTTTCAAATTGCATTTTGAAATAAAAAATTATCACTTTTATATTAATATGTGCACATAACAATGCCAGCCAATATTTGTTTTGTGGTAGTTTTCTTATAGAAGCTGCAGATTGCCACTGACCCACTGCCAGGAATGGGTTAATATATTCTATTTGCACTTACCCTGACAGTGCGTTTAACGTTGTAAGTGTTAATTAAGCGTGATTAACGTTTTCAATTGTTTTTTACCAGTGGTTTCATTGGTATGCATAATAAGTTTTTGTGAATAAAAGAATTTGTGCAGTTTTCCAATTTTTTTAAAGTGGAAAACTGCAAGCATTCTTTCATTCACGATGAACATGTTCCACCACATGTGCCCTGAGACAACAACTACATATAAGTTTTGGTCAGATTTTTTGCAATTGCTTATGTGATTGAAATAATTCTCACAATATTTACAAATAAAAAGGAAACTTTCATGTAATAATGTGCTCACAGGTGTGAAATGATCTTGGATGTAAAAGTATCGTGCAATGCTGTTCTTGTTTTAATAGTGAATATGCTAGAAACATTTTTCTGGTGAGGTAAGGGTAGTGCTGATATACATAATTTGTAAAGCTCTAATCTTAATGGTTTTTATATTTTAATCCATATATTTTATTAAGTCCCGTTCAGAAATTTTTGGTGGTTTCTCAAGAGACATGTATTTCATTTGTGTGTGTGCTTTCCAGAGATAATTTCTCATGGACCAAAGTAGGTGATGGGTATTTCTACACCCCATCAACTAGTGATATTGGCATGAGACTGAAAATGAGTTGCACACCAAGGAGAAAATGTGCTGAGGGTGATGGGTACAAGGAGGGGCCATTAGTGGAAGCTGTATCTCCAACTGTTGTTGAGGCTGGTCCAGGAAGATGCCCATTCGAAGAGCGGCATGGATTTACTCCAAAAAGAGTGGTGTGTCCTAGGTGAGAACATAATTCCATTTTTTTACATTCACATTTTGCAAGTTGTGGGTGTAGAAAAGGATGGGAAGAGAGAGCCGCGTGGAAAGGAAAATAAGTGATGGAGAGAGTTACAATATTGCAAGAGAGGGTAGGAATTTGAAGGGAGAAATTAAACCATGGTATATTTGAATCTGTAGCTAGGTACAACATTGTCTGTTGGGGAAACTCAGTGCAGGAAAATGTAAAAAAGGTGCTTATCCTTAAAAAAAGGCTCCAAGGGTTATTTTAAAAGTAAAAGCTAGAGACTCTTGCCGGAAATATTTTCAATTGCATAAAATTATGACAATCCCTAACATATACATGTATAATGTGATTCTCTATGCATGCTACAAAAACATTTCTCTGACCAGAAATACAGATGTCCATCAGTATAACACCAGAGGCAAATTCAATATTTTCAGTCATCATTGCAGGATATAAATGCTTCAAAAAACCCATGAATATTCTGGGAAAATGTTATTTAATAAACTTCCTTTAGAAGTAAAAGCAATGCATAGCCTAGAAAAAAAAGTTCAAAAATATTTTAAATGATTTTTTTTGTAAAAAATGCCTTTTACCCTTTTACAGCATTCAAGAGTATATAGAGAAAGAAAAGTCATAACGATGTAAAAAAAAAATTTCTTCACTTTTTGTGATACAACTTTGTGTGATTTTTTTTGTAGAATTAAGCATATTCTTTTTTGTGTGAATTTCTTGTAAAATTTTTATTTTTGTAATTTTTCTTGACGAAACCCATACAAGTGTAATCGTGTCCTTTTATGGTGAATAAATAAATCAATCAAAGGGGTAAAGAGATATTTTAAGGAGCTACCATTCCGTTGATCCAAATCAATTGATAATTCCTGGGATAATTTCCTGAAATATGTAGTGTGCTATTTATACTCTGATGGAAGCTGATATACTATATGTTTTAAATATTCAATGCCAAAGCATCCATTTGAGGGTGGATTGTAATTTATTGTATTTTTTTCCAAATATTACTCTCTAAGTTTATGGTTTCATGATTAAGCTGGAGATCTTTGTTATATGGGTTTCTGATAACGCTATACAAATATGCAATGTAAGTGTGGAAACCGATTTATTAAAAAACTTTTAAAAACCACAGAGAAATATATGCACATTCGTACAATCACGACTCGGGTTTTGGCGCTGAGCACCATCATCAGGTGATGAAGCAATACGAGCAACCTGTATATATACCACACTGGAGGGAGGGGGGTGGGTTGAGTGGGTGGGGGATGTAGTAGTTAGGGGTTGGACGCGGATTGTACTGTGGGTAGCGGTGGATGATGGGGAGATAAGCGGTGACGTGCAGGGCTGGTAGCGGACCTTGAGTGGAATGAGGGAGGAGCGGAAGCAGCGACCATAGTAGTGATTTTATTGTTAAAATTTTACATTTGTCTAACAACAGAAGGGAGTTGAACTCACTCGAGCAATTGGAGATTTTAAAAGCATATAATAATAATAATATTTATTTATCCCTTAGAATCAACATTACAAGCATATTTACATTTCAATTAAATAAGGATAAATTAATTAGGAATCCCTTTAGGCATTGCCTGTATTGGGATTAATGTAATGACCCGAATGTTTCCGTAATAAACGAATATTTGTACCCTGCCTCCTCCCCTATCCTTGACGCAGTCGCTGCTTCCGCTCCTCCCTCATTCCACTCAAGGTCCGCTACCAGCCCTGCACGTCACCGCTTATCTCCCCATCGTCCACTGCTACCCACAGTACAATCTGTGTCCACCCCCTAACTACTATATCCCCCACCCACTCAACCCACCCCCCTCCCTCCAGTGTGGTATATATACAGGTTGCTCTTATTGCTTCATCACCTGATGATGGTGCTCAGCGCCGAAACCCGGGTCGTGTTTGTACGAATGTGCATATATTTCTCTGTGGTTTGTAAAAGTTTTTTAATAAATCATTTTACATCATGGAATACCACAAAGTTACCAGTGAGCTTATTTTATTTATAAGTGTGGAAACCAGTTGTTTCCCAAATTTAATAATCCCATCTTTCTCTACAGTCTTACTTTCCCCATAATTAAAAAAAACAACTATGTTTCTCTTCTATATCATGTCCTCTGAATAAGAAGATAGAGTTAGCTACAAAGAATCTGGAGAGAGAACCCAAAATATCATATTGTCATGCTGGCTGTTACTATCCTAAACAAACTTATACTTTCACTCCTTTGCTTTAGCAATGGATTTTGGTGGGTCTTCTGAAAAATATCTGTTTTTGGACATGGTTAAGGGAGAAGTCTTCTAAAAGTGCCAATTTGAGATGCAAAATATGTAATCTCATTAAAATATTTCATGGTGCATGATTACACTCACTTGAAAGTGTTGTCTTGATGCATTTGATGCACATTACTGCTTGATAAGCACCTCACGCAAGCAGTAGAGAAGCAAGCAACCCAAGTTTTAATGACTACATATGCTATAAATTTTGTGTGTAATTTTCATCTCTGGGACCTTTAACCACTGTTTTTGGAAACTGTATATACCTACTTAAGTTGTACTCCTAATTATTTTGAATAAGTGGATTAATACCAAAGGGAACAGTGAAAGAGTTATGCATATTCCCACTCTTGGAAAAATCATGGTGTGGTTATCTTGCTAGCATTACATCTGAAGTCAATCTCATATGTACTCCCTATATTTTTTCTTAACTGTTAGTTATATGAAATATTTATTAACACATTCAATGCGGAGCACGTCAATAGACGATAACTTTGACAATAGACGAGCCCTTTAAATTTTTTAAAGCCGATTTTGACGACTTTCATGAAAATCGGGCCCGCATTGAATGTGTTTTTCAAGTCTATTGAACTGTATGTAACAGTAACATTTTAAAAAATTAATTACTTCAAATTATCTTGGTCAATTTTTTGTTACCTGAATATTAATTATTTAGATCAGTTAAAACTACAATTGTTATTACAATTATTCTTCTGGTTTCAGTTTTCGCGTGGTGTCTTATAACTTGCTGGCCGATACCTATGTTGACTCAGATTTTTCCCGAACTGTTCTCTACCCTTACTGCCCTCCTTATGCACTGGCTATAAACTATCGGAAACAACTCTTCTTGAAAGAGCTCATTGGTAAGTAAATAAGCAGAAGAATCTTCAATTTTTATCAGGTATTCTATTTTTGGGGAATATCAGTTAAACATATGCTGGTTAAATTAATTAAAATTTCTATGTTGAATATTCCTCTTGACAACTCAACATATTTTGGAATTTATAGCTTTGAGCCCTTTTAAATGGCTGCATTTTTTAATGATTGTATATGTATTTAGGATTGTAATTGGTAATACAGTCGGCATTGTCCCATATGAAATCACAAATTATTCCCATTTCTAAATTCTTCTTTAGCTCCTTTTCATATCAAGTTTGAACAGAGGTATCTCAGATAGATTTGAATGATAATCTTCAACTCCTCAAGGAAAATTCTCCCAGGGTCAAAATCCAGATCACGTTTTACATTTACTCCTCATATTCATCACTCAATTTAAAATCTATCCCTCTTGGGAGTGAAACCTCGGTATGCCAGTGGGGTTATTTTGTAATCTCACTTAAGTGAGAATAAATTATAAAATGTGGAAAATTATGTCATTTTTCGTAGTTCAACTCCGCCACCCAGGCTCTTTGCCTCTCAAGTGGTGATCTGCCGGTCTATTTGTTTGATTCATCTGCTCTTTCAACTCTTGATCCGTATCTTTCGACTCTTGATCTGTTTCATTTGGCTCAGCATTTCATTAGTTCCATCTCACCTGTCATTAGGAATGTGAAATGGAGCCACCATCGGACCTTGGTCGATCGTGAGCCGATCATTAAGAAAGTGAAATGGATTTCCCACCTTCCCACAAAGAGTCATTAAAAAGGTGATATTACAAAATAACCCCCCAGGATAAGAATATGAGTAGGGTAAATGATGTGGGAATGGGATACATGAGAGGTGTCTGCAGCAATAGTAGGAGGGATAGGGTTTGGAATGATTGAGTGATAAAAGAATGTGAAAATAGATTCTACAGTAATGGATGCCCCAAAGTAGTTTGTTTCATCTTTCTGCAACAGTTGATGCGAAGACGGAAAACTTTCTGCAAGTGCAGGCATTTTAGTAATACATACATATAACTTTCTTATCTTTCTGCAGCCCTCATTTTTGTTCTGCGACAATTTAGTGCCGTCACTTGATGTTCTGCTTTGGGGAATGGACGTATATGAAAGGAGTGTGCTTTGTTGGTTTAGCCATGTTGAGAGTGTGAATAAGAGTTGAATAACAAAACAGATGTATGTATATGGCAGTAGAGTGAATGGTGTGAGAGGAAGGGGTAGACCTAGAAAGTCATGGGCAAACGTGGTGGAAGACTTTAAAAGGAGGAATATTAGTATTCGTTAGAGCAGGAGGGTGTGTATGAAACAGCGTATGAGTATGTGAGAAGTGAAAGAATCATGCATGGATAGGGCATTATGGAGGAAATTATCAAAAGAGAGCCAATATCGTAGGACTAACATCAACAACTAAGTTCTTTGACTTTGCCCACCCTGAAAGGGATGATGAGAATGTATGTCTGTATATTTGAGTAGTGCAATACCATTCCGTGACATCATCCATCAAACTATTGATGGTATTAGTTTTTTACCGCGTAATGGTAGAGAAAACAATAGATGTGTGCAAGCCACTGTATGTGGCATTAGTGGCCTTAGAGAAAGCCTTTGGCAACGTTGAGTGGAACAAGATGTTCAAGCTGTTGGAAAAACTTGGGCTGGATTACAAATACTGAATAATCTACCTACTGTACAAGAAGCAAGTGGTCACAATGTGAGCGAGTGAAGAAAGAAAAATAGTAGCTAAAATTAAGAAAGGAGTTAGACAAGGATGCGACCTCTCACCAGCGTTGTTTAACATATACTTGGAGGAGGCAATAAGAGAAGGAGAAAAAATGGGATTAAATGGATGTAGATTAAAAGAGAAGAAATATACATGCGCCACTTCACAGTTAACATTGCAGTCATAGCAGGAAATCGTGATGATCTTCTTAGATCACTAAACACAATGGACCAAGTTCTTCAAGAATTTAACACTTCACCTACCTACCTCAGAAGTACCATCACGTGGGACAGAAGAAGTACAATGGACATCAAGCGTAGAATACATACCTCCTTTAATCCATGTAAAGATTGAAATCCGTGCAACTGAAATGAATCAGAGCTAATGTGGCCACTTCCTTACTTGTTACTTAGAAAAAAATACAAAAGTGTGCTTTCACTGAGCACAATGGACTCAAAGATCATTCTTTCTGAGGCAAAAAATGAAACTGACAGAAAAACTGATTTCTTTGTTAGAGAAGTGAAGTTGAGGCATTAGTAATGGGTGGCATGTGCAGCAAATATTCCTCTCGTTGATTACAAAGAATGTATCCTATTCAAGTTTTATTCAATCAATCACATTTGTAAATAATAAAGGTATTATAGAGCGGAATGTTGTAAAATAAATAAATAGCAAATTGAGAAAAGAGTATTGCATTCCAGGCAAAGTGGAAGAATTGGTGGGAATGATGAGTGATTAAACCCTTGACGGACCATGAAAGTCCAAATAGCCATTGTTCAACATAAAGGGTAATACTTCTGAGTATCGTGAAAAATAAAAGGTCTCAAATGTATCAACATTTACCAAATATTTACCATCAAATAGAGGAAATATGAGCATTTAATATGACAAGCCGACTGCAGTATCCAGTGTGGCAACGTGCTGGCTCTACAGGCCTAATCGTGGTCATGGGTTCGAATACCACCATGGAAATGGATGTTGAGCTTGTCTTAGGATTAAGGCTTTTTAATCGATGGGATACACAACATTAGCCGTCTCAGCCCATAAAAAAAACATGTCAAATACTTTATCAATGATGAGGAAACATTAGTGGTCAAATGACCCACAGCCATCCTTGTAGGTAGAGCAAAACTCCCATCTTCTTAGTGTTAATTTGATAGCTATGTATAATGATACTGAAACTTATAAGATATCATAGTTAAAATATTTTTTACTAGCTTGAATTAAGACTAAAACAAGAAGTAAGATACTTATTAGGTACAGGATATACATTGTTTACGTGAGATAATGTAGCATATGAGCTACATATAACATAGATGGAAGATACAGAAAAAAGTACAAATTATAATAACAGATTTAATGTGGATTATAAAATTTATTTGTAAATTATGTAATTTAGTTAGTAATTTATCAATAATGTCTAACTGTAAAGTTGCTGAAAGACTGACAAAAAATAATCAGACTTTATTAACATGATTAAAGAGTAATGGCATTTCTTAAATTTTCTGATTGGAACTCTAAAATTGACTTCTTATTTGTTTGCCTCTCTTTGAACTTGGGATGAATGGGTGGAAAATGTATGTTTATGTTTTTGATGTTGAACATGAAAATTATATTTTGAATGAAGGAAAAAGGCATTATATTACTCATAGTTTAAGCATAAAGGCATTTCTTAAATTTTCACGTTGGAACTCTAAAATGAATCTCTTATTTGTTTGCCTCCCTTATAATTTGGGATAGATTGGTGGAAAATGTATGTTTGTTTTTTATATTGAACATGGAAATTGTGTTTTGAATGATAGAAAATTATTTTTTATATGGAGATTTGAATACTACAATCCACTATAAATGGTTGTGTTGCATAACTTGTACTTCCTTTGCTTTCATTGAAAGGTTACAATGCGGATTTGATGTGCCTTCAAGAAGTTGATGGAAAAGTATTTGAATTTGATCTGACTCCAGTCCTCGGTTCCATTGGATTTGATGGTGTATTCCAGCGAAAAGGAGATACACACGAAGGACTTGCCTGCTTCTTCCACAAGTCTAAATTCAAGTTAGTTAAAAAATTTTGGCTATGGTATCTGATATGTTTCAGTATAATTATAATTATGGAATAATTATAAAAACTTAGTTAACTCCACTAATTTATTAAAAACGACCCAGGTTTCAACACCTCTGTCACCTGAAGATGACACCAAGTGTTGAAACCCAGGTCGTGTTATTAAATAAATTAGTTGAGTTAACAAAGTTTTTATAATTATTCCGTGATGGATCAATTCCACAAGGTCAAGCCTACAACTGTTTCCTTTGTTATAATTATAATTATCAGATTTACACTAGGAGGATTGGAGTTTTGCTCTACCTAAAAGGACGGCTGTGGTCATTTGACCCCTAATGTTTCCTCATCATTCGTGAAGCATTTGGCATGGGTTTCTTTTACAGGCTGAGACAGCTAAGGTTGTATTCCATGAATTAAAAAGCCTTAATCTTAAGACAAGCTCAACATCCAATCCCATGGTGGGATTCCAACCTGTGACCATTGTATTAGGGCCGTAGGCACATTGCCACCCTGGATACTGCAGTCAGCCTATCATATGAGAGGCTCAAACTTCCTCAACTTGATGGTAAATATTTGTTAAATGTTGATACATTTGAGAAGTTTTCTTTATCACAAGTCTCAGTGTTGTAACCCTTTATGCTGTATGCCAGCTATTTGGACTTTCACGGCCCGTCAACGGTTTGATCTCACTCAGCCAGTGTCAGCGTGGGTAAGGCAGTGGAGAAATTTGTTGCTTGGGGATAGAGTGTAAGTGTGCAAAATTTTATGGAAATCTGTTGAAAATTGTAGGAACCTATGAAGAACAGACAGACACGCATTCGCCAAATTTGATTTTTAATTTTATAGATTTCGATGAGCAATCCATCTAACTCTGTGCATTGATGGGAAATGTATCAGGAGAACATGAGTGTTCTTAAGTGTTTGAGGGGAAAACCCCTGCATGGAATTAAACACCTGCACACATACACATGCAAAATTGGATTTTCTATATAGATTAACATCATTACAGACAAATATTTAAATGAACAAAATCAGGAAATAAAGGTTGTTTATTTTTCCTGACATGTGGCCATAAGCAGGGTGTGACTTATGACTATTCATCTCGAAAGCCAGAAAATATTATTTTAATTCCATATCATCATTGTTTCAATTTACTTGTTCTCTATCTGTGAAGAACTTGTGTGTATGAATTGTTTTTAGTGATGTCATAGTCTACTGGTTGGTATTAATGTGACTGAACAGAAGGCCTCTTGTACAAATGTGGATGATACATATGTACTTAGTTAGGAAAATGAAAAATGAATGATTCCCAAGCCTGTTCGTCATACTGTGGGTACCTACCTCAACTACTTATGTATAACTGCACTTAAAAAATTGAGCAACTTCCACTGTGGTAGGATACCTGAAGATGCTGTGAAAAGGTGAACTGGTCATAATAAATCCTGTCACAGTGGAAGTTGCTCAATTTTTTAAGTGCAGTTGTGTTCCGTTTCCACTCAATCATACCTGAAACCTCAGATTATGTATGTATAATCCACTTGCAGCACTAAAGAGGAAAGCTTCCTCCTGTTCTCCGTTTTAAATATTGTTTGTTGATGCCAGTGGATTCCAAAAATTTGTCTCTCAGTCGCATCCATTTGAGCGTCTGTTATTTACTGCATGAGAGATGTGTAAATGGAAAATTGCGTAAGTACGTAAGTGGAAAACTGAATATTTCATTTTCGAGGGATCCCTTGCATTTTGCTCCTTCATGTCCTAGAAATTTATAAATAACTGCATTAATTTAACACGTTTTAAATATTATTTTTCCATTGAATGTATGACATTGTTTCAAAGCAGTATCTTATTCTAGGCTGGTCAAAACATGCAGCTTGACCCTTGGAAAAGAAATAGAGTGCAATCCGGTCTTTGCTGAAATTTATGGATCACTGAAAGAGTCACAACATGGCCAGTTGATGCTGGCAAAAATGGCTGACCTTCCTACAACCCTTCTAGTTACTGTTCTGAGAGTTGTGGAATGTGGAATGATGACAAACCATCATGTGGTCATTGGGGGCACTCATTTATATTTTCATCCATTGGCAGACAGCATCAGGCTACTTCAGGTATATATACACCTCATCAAAATTTATTTGCAGGAGTGAATGGACTACCTGCCTTTTTTTAGCAAGTTCAATCATTTACAAAGTTTATCAGCATTACAACGATTACTAGTTAAATACCCATTAACGTCATATTTCAAATGATGGAGGAGCTTATAATAATAATAATATATTTTATTTGTCCAGCAATTTGTTGCTACAAATATAAGACACGTCAAGGCAAATACATAATACAATACAATTGCAAATAAGTTAAAAATGAAGAAATTCACCAATAGAGTAAAATAATTTACTCAATAGAAATTCACAGAGCTTACATTTGAAGAGGACCATAGTCTTTGCACTCTTAACTTCACGAGGAAGCTTATTGTATAGCAAAAGGCCCATATGCCAGGGGGCATAACCAGAGCTTTTAGATCTTACATGCACCTGATGTAGGTCTGTAGAGCTCCTTGTATAATAACAATGATAGTCCTTATTGGTTGCATAATTTGAAAGATTTTCTTAGCACAAACAATTGCAGCAAACTCGTATATACACAGGGAAGAGATAAAATACAGAATTTTTTAAAGAGAGGGCAACATGGGGTATAAAGTAATGCTGTACCTATCAGCCGCATAATCCTCTTTTGAATATTATTTTATAATTGGGTGTAGGGCCCCAGAAGAGGATACTGAACATGACCTGGGAATATAACTCGCCATAAAATTGACAGTAGTACATAATTATTTACAGTTCCTCTAATAGATCAAATCAAAAAACAGAACCCAGTTTACTACGTAGTTTCTTAATATGACCCTCCTAAGAGACTTGACTGTCTAAATTGACACCCAAAAATGTAGAACTTTTATTTTGTTGAATAGGTTTACCATAAATATTAACAGAGATGAGCTATTTATGTTTATTCTTATCAGGAAAATAAATAAAATTTGATTTCTCCACATTAAGAAGAATAGAGTTTTGGTTAAACCACTCTTGTAGGAGAAGTGCGGCATTATTAGCAGGCTTTCAATTGACGAGGCAGACGCTAAAATATTGGTATTGTCAGTATTGTAACGGTCCGAGCCATTACACCTTTTGTCTTCCACCCAAACCCCACTCTTCCCCCCCCCCCTTATTCCTTCGCCTTCCTTTATTTGGCTTGTTGAGGTGGGAGGAGGTGTGCGTGTGGAAATCGAGTGAATGTGTGCGTGTCTGAGATCGAGGAATAAGTGACAAGGTCGAGTGAATGGAGTAAAACGCAGTGGAGTGAGGAGTATGAATGAGTCACAAGGTATGGTTGATTTTAAGTTAAAAAGCGATGTGTGAATCCCCCACTGTGTTCCCCTTTCCTCAGTTTCCCCTATCTGCCACGTCCCCTTCCCCTCCACAAAGTGGTATAAAAGGCGATCGTGGAAGGAAAGAAAAAAAAAGAATATGCTAAGCGGTATCACTGTGCGGACGCGCTGCTCGAGCTGACTTGAAAGTGCTGGAGGCCGAGAGGTACATACAAGGTACCACGTCCGCTATTTGGACCACATTTCCCCCCAAGTATGTAATTCTCGACGGACACGGAGACCACGAGTGGCGTGTTGAGCCTGGAGTCTGCCGTAGGAATCAGAGGATCCAGTTTGGACTACCAAGTGCCTGCCACGCTTGCTGTCCCGTGCCGAGAATCCTGTATCAACGGTCACGTAAGGTTGCCGACCCGACAAACCCTCCCCCCTATTTCAGCCTCCTAGCCATCAAGTCAGCGATGGGCCCCCACATTACGACAATGTTCTTCACAAAGGCGAGTGATTAACGCCCAAAATAGATAATTATACCATAACAGCAAGAGGAAAGGGAAGGACGAGTAATTACCTCTCTCACCCCCAGTTTATTGGGAAGTGGACTAATTAAGTAAATCGCCTGTGTGCGAGGATAAGCCTTTTTTTGTGGCTATTACATGTGTTTATCATCATTTTCAAATTAATCTTATTAATTCATTTCATGAAGGGTTCGTTTCAACCGTTTAAATGTCTCATCCCTCATCAATCAACCCATCACTTCACTAATTATTAGAAGGGCATTTTGTTTGAGATAATTGTAAGTCGTTTTTTTAATATATGCTTGTTTTGTTGAATGGAAAAGGTATATATTTTTTAATCTTCTTACCTAGCAAGCCGAATAACCCATAAACCCAGTACCAGCGACCCATCTCCACCCTGCCCCAGCGGTAAAGCCAGGGAACATGTCAAGTTACGCTAGGTTGGGGACCCCCCACCCGCTTATCCTCTCTAAGAGAGGCTTCTAATTATTTTTTCGTGTTGTATTAGGTGACGCAGGTTTGCCCCGTGGATCTCGTGCGGGAGAGGTTCGCGAGGATATATTTTTTTTCTATTGTACGCGTGTCTCTCGGCCCAAAGTTTTAATCCAGGCGGGCCGTGGACCACTACAGTATACAATACTGGTAGTACACCTGGTTTCAATCAGTGATCATAGGATGAACAATATCTCAAAAGCATAAACTATGAAATATGTGAGATTCTATGGTTTGTTTACTTTTTAGGGGTTTACAAAAGGAAGTTTCATAAAGAAACTGATGCATTTGATTTTATCTGGAAAGATATTGTAGTACTAAATCAAGTAAAATTTATTTGCATGATGACATTAAAATTAGGAGCTTTGTTACTTGACTGCTGTCTATATTTATAGTATTATTTTTTAGACTGGTACGACACTTACTTACTTGGAACATGTCGCTCAAGAAATTGCACATGAGTTTGGAAGTAAGGCAACAGTCTTATTCTGTGGAGACTTCAACAGTACCCCAGATACTGGAGCATACAGGCTGTTGACTACTGGGAGAGTTGAAGTTGACGATCCAACATGGGACTCAGTAAAATTACTGGAAGGTAATTAAATAGAGAATCAAATTGGTACTCCGTTCTTAGGACCTTCTTGCTCTCTACACATTCTTTCTTATTTCACTGGCTTTATTCTGTGTACTATCCGCATGCTTAAAGATCTTGGAACGCTTTATAGGAACAAATCTTACCTTAAAATCTTTCTGGTTAGGTTCTGAAGTTAGTCAACTTTATTTATTATATCACTCACTCAAATAGGCATCAGTTAAATTTACCTGCTTCATTTACGAGGCAGTATGGTGATATCATTAAAAACTTTGTTCTTGTTTGTCCCTCTAATCAGACTGACGTATGGGGTAGTCCGATTGAAATAACATTGTAAATTTTGTTGGGTTTAGGCACTATAGCTTCATGACTAATGACATGACTGAAGTAAGTGTGGCCTTGTTTTATTGAGCATAAAATGCCAGTGTTATCTCAGGGTTGCACAGCACACACATGAGGCATAGGAAAAGAAAAGGAATTAAGAAAACATCTTATTCCTTTGAAGCCCCTATGGAATGCACTGTAAAATAATTGTTAAAAGCGCTTGTTGCAAATTGGGGGGATCTGGGTCAGTCCCACCCTGGCAAATATTTATTTTGTGTTATCTATTTGGGATCTTCACTCAGTCAAATTCGGAATTGCTGGAAAAACATTTTGATGAACATCGAATCATAGGTAGCAATGCAGATTTTGACTCAGTGGATATCCCAAACTTCCTCTTCTTAAGACTAGACTTCACCACCAGTATAGTCAAAGCATAATTTTTTTCATGGTGAATTTTGCACTTTTGAATCTCTTTCAAGGAGATTTGGGAGGATGAAATGAAATATGATAGGGAGTTTAGTTTATTTAAATGTCTATAACCCATATTTTTTGGTTATCCTATTTATTTTCATTGATGGCCTGGAGGTTTTATCAAGGATTATGACAAGTTCTATATTTGTAAACACACCCAAATGGCAATAAATTCTACCAGGAGAAAATTTTGCCAATAGCTGTAAAGTCCCTTTTGCACAAGGCATCTCAGTGTGCAGCTTTACATGCAGCTTTACATGGTGTTAGTAAGTGAGCAAGCAGCCTCTCATTCATTGGTGGTTAAATCTTAAGATTGGCTGACTGCTGCCCTCCATCCATCCCTATTTAATGCTAGTTCCCTAACTCCGCGTTAATTCTTCTTTTGTACTTCTCTCTTTATTTGGTCGGTTTTTATCTCTTGTCATTCATCTTGAGACTTTTCCCTATATTTTTCCTTCAATTATATTCTTCATAAACCCATTAAACCTCAGGGTGTGCCCAATCCATTTGGTTCTTCTTATTTTCTGTTTTGTGTTCCATGTGGTCCCCCCCTCTTCTGTACACAATCTTCTGTGTACAGAGCAGTCCATTGAGCATAAAATCTGCAGACTGATTCAATTTTGAAAAAGGTGGATATAGATAAGAGCTGCACTTTCTGCAGTACCACTCAATGACATTTCCCATAGGAGTTAGATAGATTGTAACCTCACCCGGTCACGTTTATTTTCCTATCAAAAAAAACTTCGATAAACAACCGCAACTACCGAAACACTTAAACCTTACCTTTTGGATGAAGGGATTAATGATTAACATTAATCAACATATTAAATAAAAATCAACATATTAAATAAAACACTTTGCTCAATCAATTACATAGTATAATACTTTGTTTTAATAAAATATTTGACTTGGTTATGACAGCATCAGTACTTAGAGCCTTTAAAAATATTGGATCCAATTCACACTGTTTACTCTTATATGCTCCAATTCCTTTTTACACATTTACGTTATTCAGATAGCAGTACTTTTATACATGGAGGTAATTGTTCTTTTTGTGACTTTGTTATTCTTATAGTTAGACTTATCGGACGCTGGGGCTTCTCGTCTCTCTTATGTGGTGGCGGATATGCTTTCACGGTCTTCCTCGTTTCCAGAATCCTGGGCTGTCCGGTTTCTATCTTGGGTTTCTTTCCCGATTCCTTCCTGGCCTCTTTAGTTATTTCTCTGGTTTCTCTTTCGTCACCTCTACGCCGCTTGATATCCGCTCCCTGCCGTTTTTATTCTCTCACTTTTGAACTTTTTCCCCACTTCGCGTCCTTAAGATCTTTACTCTCCCAATTATCCCCGCTGACCTTTTTTGACTCTTCACTCCTCGCTCTCGCGTCACTAGTTACGATCCCTCTGTTGCCTTGTTTGTTTTACTTACGCCATAACTACGCATTATTTATTTATTTAATGAACGTTATGTTATAAGATAGATAGATAGTTTTATTGGTCCCGCTGATATGTTGTTAAATATATAGGAGTTGTAGACAAGTAGATGAATGAGATTTATGTGGACTTGGAATTTCGAACACGAGTGAACTGAATTAGAGCTGGGGGTATTTTATGTGCAGTCATTTGTCCATTCATCCGAGCAGGTATCCCCAAGAGGAGTTCCTAAACAAGTTGTGCCAAATGGCTACACTGTGTAGTATGCAGCCTCACAATCTGGAGATAATTCACCTCTGCAGAAAACGGTAATAAAAATAAGTATTTTCTCCTAAGGTAATTTCTACACCTACACAAACTGCTTAGGCGCATGTTAGCCATTTGGCATACTTGATTGGGGATGTCCACTTGGATCTACTTCATACCTTGCAATTTAGACAACTTGTATCCATCAATCCAACTGTATGAGGAGGTGCGTTATGTAAAACAGCCACAAGGTGTATGGGTGCATCACGAGTGTAGCATTTGGCATAAAATAAAGAGTGGTGCTGGAATAATCTTATCATCTGTCATTCTGTCCTAAGATTGCTTGACTGCAGCCCTCCATTCTACCCTGTCCCATGCCAACTTCTTTATTTCCCTGTAGCTCTTCTATATAATAATAAATAAAATTATAATCTTCTCATGCCTTAATTCCTGTCAATGATGTCAGTGATGAATCCTGTTGATGATGCTAAATAATATAAATTTTATTTTTCTTTAGGTTACGTGGATGAGAAGGAAAGGAGTGAATCATATCTGAAGGGAATAACTCTTAATCACTCTTTGTGCCTCGCAAGTGCTTATCAGGAACTACCTTTCACAAATTTCACAGCGGGTTTTGTAGGTTGTTTGGACTACATACTCTACTCTACAGATGGTGTCAATCCACTTACAGTGGAGCAGGTATGTAATTTTGGTGTAAATGAATGTGTCACTGTCATGAATTGATGTTTAGATGGCATGAGGCACTAACATAAAACATTTTATGTTCTTATTCCCTCAAATCATGCCTTTATGTAGTATGTTAGGGTTATATCTGTGAAAATGTTTTAGAACAAGATTAAATAGGCACTTAAAAAATATTAGTTTCAAGTTATGTGCACTGTCCTCAATACTAACAATTAACTTCCTGCTCTCTGGTCTTAAAAAAAAGCCTTTAATAGTTTGCTGTTAGTCCTGAATAATCTATAAAATAGTGTTAGTAGGCAATTTCAACTTCTCAAACAAGTCAAACTTTGAACTCCCATTTGATTGAAATCCATGCATCATTCATAATAATAATAATGTTTTATTTGTCCAGAGATCAAGTCGTTACAAAGGTTACACTGATATAGGATAGTAATATAATCTAATCCATAATCATAGGTAATCTACAAATAAATAGCCAGTCCTTGTACTAAAGGATTACAAAGTATCCCAACAAAATCAGCAGTGCCACTTTTGCTCTGGGGAAAAAATTTCTTTCCCTGTGATGGCATATCATTTATTCTCAGGTCTTGGCATCAATGAGGGGAATTAAAACTCAGTAAGCTAGTGGTCTTTTCGTTCATGTCTGTGATGGATGAGTGGCTGCTTGCGTGCCATGTTCTTCATGTTGGCCTTGAGAGCAAAGGTGCATTAGATGACTAATCCCCTGTACACATATGAAATGTACCTTTGAAACCCGAAGACCTAAGAATTACATACATGCTCTCAGAGTAGAATCAAATATTTTCCCTGAGCAAAAGTGGCTCTGCACTGTTTATGGGTATACTTACTAATCCCACAATACAGTTCTACCTATAGTTTTTCATGTCCTGGGGAGTATTTTCTAATATTACCAACAGTACTGTCCGGAAGGCCATCACTCCTCAAAATCCTTGGAAACCAGGAAAACTCATTAAAATTGATAAGTACTTCCTTGAAAATCTGGGAATTTCTATTTTTTGGGAATAAATCTTCAATTTCCCCAGATTTTGTGGCAGGAAATATTTTCTAAGGTAATTTTGTATATCAGAATGGGGTACCTATGAAGTGTTTGCGGAAAAAGTAGGATGAATATGGCTAGTAATAAGAGGGTCATTATGGGTTGAATGCTCCAGTAATGGGCTTGTGTTAAATGAGTGTGCATTGTTGGTTTGGCCATATTGAGAGAATGGATTAGAGTCAAATAATGAAACAGTTACTGATAGTGATGTAAATGGTGTAGTTGTAAGGAGTAGACTAAGAAAGTTATGGTGAATGTGGTGGAAGGTGCTCTTAATAGATGCATTAGGAGTCTTAAGAATAGGAGAGTATGTATGAAGCAAAATATGAATATGTAATTGATGCAAAAGAGATATTCAAGGATATGATTTTGAGAAAATTATTAAAAGAGAGCCATTTACATAGGTCTCACAGCAGTAACTAAGTTCCTGAAAGGGAATGATGGGTATATAGGCATATTGAAATTTTTTTTTCAAACAAGAATTCATCTACATCTATGAAGTACCGTGCAAGCCACCACTTGGGTGTGTGGCATGGGGTGATTCCACACCAGGCTTGCTGCACTCGTTCCAGCACAAATCGCAACCACGCATGTAACCCTGGCCACTAGGCACTGACCAAAAAGCAGTCAGGAGAACAGTGCGCAGTCAATCTAGAAACTGGGAGTGCTACGTAAATGAACATGCGGTACTATGCTAAAGGCACATCTAGTGGTTAATATTACTTGGAATTAGACTCGCAAGAACCGTGGGAAATTTTAGGAAGAATGAATGACCCTGAAATCAAACTAATAAGAGAGTACCTTTACGTGGTGTTTTCCCCCTATCATTGCCTCTGTTTTGGGTCAACTACTTTCCTCACCTTTGTCTGATGTCACCTAACCACCCAGTTTATATACAAGTTCCACCTGACCAAATCACCTGATAATCCATTGGTACATGCATCGAGTGTCTGAAGGTTAAAAGTTTTAGTAGTTTGTGTCAAAGTTTGAAAAATAAACTTTTGTTCTGACAGGTTAACCCACTGTTGTCCTCTGGGTGATGAATGACTGTTTGTGATGCCACTAACCCAGATGAAAACCCAAAAGAAATTAGTCTATTTTATTATTTTTTCTCAAATCTACAATACCCTCCTTTTTGTAGAGATATCCATTTCTTTAGCCATTCTTTGTATTACCTATATCCTTACCATTAAACCTGTTTCAGAATTACCCATGTGGAGTGGCTACGAGTAAATAATAAAAAACAGTAATTTACTTGCCCAGTGATCACCTTGCTTAGTTCAAGAGTCAATGATGTCAACCTCAGTGACGACAGGATAAAGCCCTCCCCTGCTAATCCTGAGGTTGCAGGGCATAGATAGTTTTGCATTGTGATTAACGAGTTAATTGTGAGAAAGGTCTATGAAGTCCTAATTTTTCTTCTCATAGCATAGGTCATTCTCTCCTCCACTAATATATGATGGATGGAAAGTTAATGCACTTGCATCTTAAGATGTGGCGCAAATTAAAAGTTTCTAATCCTCTTCACTCAAATATGTGGGAAACGTGTGATGCATAACTGTGTGATTAGCGAAGTAGGTAATAATACAAATAACTCCCCTCCTGGCCTCGGAGAGAAATATAACCCATACTTTGATTCAAATAATGAAAAGGTTGTCTTCATGTTCATTCATTGCCGTTTCAAAATTACTTGTCAGAGTTACTATAACTTTTGGGGAAGTAAATACTTAAAATTCATTCTTGTTCTATTTGTAGCCAGATTATTCTGATATTCATCACCTTGTTTGATTAACTGGGCTATGCTTTCATCACTACTGTCTTTTACAGGAAATAAGAAACCATGTTACCTTAGTGCCCTATATGTACCGTTGTTATTTTTCTGGTACACCCTCTATTAACATTAGTAGATTATGTAGTCTCAGTTGACTGACAGAACTAAAACTTCCTGATTATTTTATAGCTGGTTGATGTTAGTGTTTGGCATATACCTTTACACAGTATGATTGGCTAGGTTCATTTAAAGCTCTGAAAATGTGTTCCCATCTTGATTTTCCTAAGGCTATGTTATTACGATTGTGCAGTAATTTACTTCAAAGAAAAGTATTCATGGATACAGTTAATTGCTGCGTAAAACCAGTGTTTTGAAAGCTTATATATGTTCATTTCTCTCTTAGGTGGTACCTTTACCGAGTGAAGAAGAAGTGTCCCAGAGTACAGCTTTGCCATCAATAGTGTTTCCGTCCGATCATGTAGCATTGGTAGCGGACTTACGATGGAATATTTCATAGTACCTTTATCACTGAATAAAATGATTTAAATTACCTAATTTTGATTTACTTGGCTTCTGGTGCTGGGAAGCGTTTGGTCCAGAAAGCTGATTCGGAAAGGCGTATTGGAGTCTAGCATCAAGGAGTACTTGGTAAGTATTATGATGTAAAATTGGCACCCTTAAAGCCAAAAATAAATAAGACAGTATTATCCGTCGATTAACATCAGAGTTAATGGTAACTTGATTACTTTTCTCCGTTAAGTTACTGATGCTAGGAAATATTTTACAGCCGGAAATGACTTCGAAAACGTCTTAACATCGTGAATGTCATAACACAACAGATTTCTTGAAAAGTACAATTAAGCTTTAAGTCAAGACTCCATTTTGATATCTTCGCGCGACTTTTGTTTTCTTAATACGGTCGGTTGCCGAGAAGATGTCGCGAATATACTAAAGTTAAAATGGCGTTGCTTGTCGCTGATTGGTTGATGAATAGACCTTGACGTCATCCTTCTACATTTCGTGTACGCGCAGATACGTATCAACCGCCATTCTGGAAGTTTGTCTCCGTGCGTTTGTGGCAGTGATTGAGGAGCTTGTCTCGGCCGCTGGCGTAGTAAACTTTCCACGCCAGTGAATTTGGATATCACCTTCCATTGAGTAGGTGGAATATTGTGCTGAAGACTGGTTGTCAGAGTGGGGAGTTATTACGAACCGTTCGTCGCCCGCACGTGTTACTCTTGGGCAAGAACGGATTGCAAGCTATGGCTGCCGAGGCCCGAAAGCTTATCAGCCTTTCATTAACTAAGATAGCTCAGTCAAGAACACAAAAGGGTGGTGTTTCGCTACACCGTAATCTACTTGTTGCTACCGTGCTTCAGAGAGCTCGTTGTGTGTACATGGAGGAGTCTTATCACATGGTACAGCAACATCCTGTGGATTCCAATCCAACATCCGTAATGTTTGGCGATAACCAACCTCCGGATTATGAAGACAATCCCTTAAATTTTGATGTGTGTGGTCACATTGCGTCAGAAGTTGTCCTCGGCGAGAATGGTGACAGTGCCAGTGGTGATCAACAGTTGTTTATTGTGCATGAAGGGGATAAGGAGAATCAGTCACCGCCAGTTTTTCCCTCGGAAGCACCATCCACCAATGTAGAAACAGATTCTAGGTTGCGTGATGACAGTTCTATTTTGAGGGAGAAATTGGAGGGTAATTCCTCATCCCAGCTCGTTATTGTGTCACAATCTAGTGAAATTTCTATTTCTCGCCCCTGTTCTTCGTCAGTGTCGCCCTCGTCATTGAAGAGGAGAAGAGCCGTGGTAGCAGAATGGGAAACAGAAGAGGCTATTTTATCCATTCTCCCCAAAAAGGCCAAGACGGAAGATGACGTTAACGACGATTGCGATGACAGTGTATTCCTCGATGATGTAGTTACGACGTTGCCAGATACGCAGTCCTCGACAGAAGTGGGAGACAATGAAGTGACGAGTATGGAGATTGACAGAATTACCAGCCTTGTTTCAATATTTAGTTTTGGTGGATTGAGTGGAAATGGACATGGTAGCGATTTCAGTGGAACTGTCGTAGTTGGCAGCTCATCGGAAAGTGTTGGAAAATTAACAAAGTCAGTATCCACCCCCGATTTGTGTTCAGCTCAAGCAAAGGAGAGTGGGGTCGATGTAATGCAGAGGCCGTTTCTGGCTATGACGGTCTAAATGGTGAGCTTGCCCATACTGCAAATCTGTGAATATGTATTTATGAGCTATTTTTTTGTTTCAAACGTTTTCAGCCGCATAATATTTAATGTACATTGATGTGCGAGTATGTTGACATTGATGCCCTTAATTCCTAATTAAGGTTAAGGTGTATTCCTGGATTATATTGGGTAGTGATTCCCTTTACTTAATAATTACTTCGCATTTATTTAAGGTTAATTTCACTGTGCTGGTGTATCATTTAGCCCTTGTGCGTGTTCCTTGGTTATTTATACGTGGATTATTTTATGCGAAATCTTGGTAAACAAAAAGTGCCTTCTGCATGGTGTTTATGGACTGCGGATGATTATTCAGAGGACTGACTATGTTGGAATCTACTGATTTCATTTGGAATGGCTATGTCAGTGGTCTCAGTGATTTTCCATTTGTCGTACATTCTGTGTTGCATACAAATCAGTATTTTTATGTCAGTTTCCTGTTCCTTTTATTAAATGTAGCGATGCAGTTCAGAAAAGGCCATTTTGATGTATATTACAGTAATTGTCATCAGTGTGTGGTGGCCATTTACGGAGACTTTCCAGAATTACATTTTGCTAACACAAGATTTAGGAGTGGTGTCGAATGATCTTTCAGGCAGTTTTCGCTCCTGAGGTGAATTTTTCAATCCCTAGCCGTCGTCATTGTTTTTGTAATCGCGGACGGCTGGTTACTTTTGTTGTCTTGTGACGTTTCATGCGCATTTTAGGTATTCACAGTTTCGATATTGGAACCAAAGGCTGTTGAATAGCATGAGTTTTCTTGATTCAGTAGAAATGAATTGTAAATATCCCTCCGTCACAACTGTGAACAATTATCTTAAACTTTGTATAATGCAAGTTTGGTGCATGACTGGAGTATAAGAATGCAAGATGCATTGATCCTCGCTGGAAAGGACCAGTGACTGTTTTCCTATTTGTAAAACTCTGTTTTAAGAGTGGTATGTTATATATTCATATGAGTTTGACTAAAAAAACAATAAAATGTAATTTAAATGAATGTTGATTTTTTTTATTTACTAAACTGTGACCTTGTCGTTCATCTGGGTCAACCTTGCCAACTTCAATTGATTGGGTTCCTTTGGCATCTTCATTCTAATGCTGTGCTTATTGTATGAGAATGGGAATTAGTCAGGAGGTATTGATTCGGATGTAAATTTCCGCGAAGTGACTCAGCATGAGGCTAGTCCCCAGTGAGTCATCTGATGGGGAGGGGGGTGGCTTACGTAGGGGCTTGGCGGCAGCGTCAAATTCAAAAGTATTATGGTGACATATTCGTTTTCAGGAATGGGCTTGGATTGAGTGTAGGTGATAATTTATCTAATAGCTAGTGAAACGTGAGAGATAATGGACCAAAGCAAAAATCATGCCGCCTGATGCTGACTTCCTGAGCACAGTCAATCGAGTGTCGCAACGTGATGGCGGGACTTAAAGTAGTGACCCTGGCTGTTTGGCGTGTATTTAATCAGATATTATCTGGAAGAAATGGAATCCTCGGGCTTCCTTTAGATCTTAATGGTAGGACAGTTAAGTTGGGGGAACTACTGGTTGAATATGGGCATATTATGGCCTTGGGATGGAATTCTTAAAGAATAGCTCATGCAGGAGTTTGCTCTGGGGTTTAATTTTCGGTGCAAAATGCTTTCAGTGGTACCAGTACGTTTACCTTTGCGGAGAATGTCCGGATGAATGTGGTAGAATTTTAAAGTTAACTTAGTTCTTAGAGTGCTGCTCTATTCAATTATGTAAGGTAAGTAGTAATTGAATGGTCGTGCAAAATGGTATCCTGTGATCATCTAGTCTGCCGAATTTCACGAGGTAAGTAATCACGGATGGCGCTTAGTTATAATATTCGGTGAAGATCAGTCTTAACCAGCACTTTAATGTTTGAAGGGTGCACCAATATGAGTCCTTTCATAAGCCTATAACCCCAAAGCAGAACATCAAGCGCCGGCGCGACATTGTCGCAGAACGAAAATGAGGGCTGCAGAAAGCTATATTTCTAAAACGCCCGCGCTTGCAGAAAGTTTTTCGTGTATAAGCATCAACCGTCGCAGAAGGATAAAACACATTCAGCCTTGGGGGCCTATGACAGCGTGTCTTACCAAGAATTCTTTCAAACCACGGGTCCTTGTCTTACGGACGCCGGCGACTTGGCGCGATCGTTAATTTATCTCCGTAGTTTTCTTGTTGACTTACTTAGTAAATGTAGGAAGTGCTGTTAAAGGTTTTACCATTTTACTCATTGTCAGTATTCAGATTGATAATTGTCTACTGAAAAAGGGAATGTTTTTGCCTTATACTTATGCCTGGGATTCTTATTTGCGCTCAAGTCATGCGGCAATGAGGCTGCATGCATGTCTCTGAACCTCTGTGAGATAGTTCTGCCGTATGGTTAGTGAAAATATGGTTGGCTTTACGGGTTTTGGAAAAACTTTACCTACGTTTTTTGTAACTTAAACTCTGGTTAACGTTCATCTTCTGTTTTCTCTGTTACCTTATAGTGTAGTGTTGAAATGTGTATGTTATGTTTGAGAGGTTGTTTACCTAGCAATAATATCATGGTGGTATGAGTTCTCGTAAGAATTGTTGCTATTTCGAAAAATCTCAACCCCTTTGTAGTTTACGAAGGCATGTAGCCAACACGTCCAATGTTCCCATCAAGTTTCCGGTTTCTTGTAATTTCAGATGAGGGCGAACTATTCATTAGTTTCTCTTCTTATCATCTATTCTTAAGCGGATGTGCCACAAATTCAGCCCCAACTTTTGCTGAAGCTTTATTCTGTACGTTGTGTGTCGCAGACTAAACGACTTTCAATTGTAGCAGCTAATTGCTGTATCCCTGGAGTTTTTGGGATCATGTCAAAATATGTTGCTGCCGGAGACGATTTTAAAATGACCATGTCGCCCGTGCTTTAAAGTAAATGACTTCAGAAAAGAAAAAAAACATCTGTGGGCGCTAGGTAGTTGTATTGCCATTTGGTAGGAGGCACTCAGTGAGGTTACTCGCCTATTCCGATGTGGTTGGGTTTTCAATTGATTTAGGAGTCTATGTGGAGTGGCATCGGTTAGGAGCTCTCCTGGGTGAGATAATATCAAGGTCGGTCATGGGGCGAGGTCGTTTTCTTTGTGTGTGGTGTTAGTCGAACCTGAACTAAGGCTGGTGAAGGTGAGTAGAATATTAACCACTTATGAGTAGGGATAAACCAAACATTCTTATCGGGCTTGGGTTTTTGAGGACTTGCCCATTCTGTAGGGAAGTTGAGGTAATTTTCACGGCTACAGACGAGTTTTATCGAATTAACGCACACAGAGGATCACATTTAGAGGGATTGTTTCGCTTATAGTAGGAAGACTTCAGTAGGACAGCTGGGTTATCTGCTTAAAATTAGTTTCACTTTTCTAGTTTGAAGTAGTAGTTAGTTTTGCGCTCCTTCTAATTTGATCATCATTGTGATCTCGGGATACACTTCTCTGTTTATTTAACTTTTGTTACAGCACTAGTTGAATGGCGATGTTAGTCACAAATTGACCGACGCAGCCTGCTATATCTCGGTCTGTTTTTAGTCATTGTTTTCCCACTTGCAAGCGAATTATTGTACTCCAATTATGAGAAAACCAAGTGATTTTTTTTCAATATGCGTACTCCAATTAGTTTGACCCCCTTGAAGTATGGTAATGCTTGTCTCTCAGCCGCTATCATTCAGGTTTTTTCACATACTCCTAATCACCAGTGGCGTACCCCAGGTTGGGAACCGTTGATCCAAACGTCTCCCGACTATCGTGTTTGCGGGCTGGAATTTTCTTTTAGGTGTTATGCTACCCGTGGCTTATAATTTTCATTTTATGTATGCGTTGGCTAACTTTATCAATTTTTCTTTTCTTCTGGTGACTCTAATAGGAGTTTCAACTGCTCGATGTTATTGACTTCATGCTGTTGCTCTCGAATTTCATTCTGCTGGTAGATCAAGTTCTAGTGAACGCCATTCATTTCGAATTCGTGCCCTGAATCTAGTGGTGTTGTTCTTAGTCGATGCATTTTCTCATAGTTTCCCTAGCATACGTAGAGTAGTCGAGTATATGTTGCATGTTGGTGAATACTCACCCCCTGCCACTTGTAGAAGTTGACGAAAAGCCTACTTACTCAGTATATGTTCTATATAACAGAGCATGTCAGTTAGGTAAAGAACTATTCAGATTTTCATCCTACTAGAATACCCGCCGAAAAATTTATTAACTAGTATTTTTGGCAGCTTTTACGATATCTTAAGGTTTCTTGGGAAATATTTCATTTCATAGCTGTCTTCTCGGGTGTCCAATTCCTCTTCCTCATTTTTGCGGTAAGTTTAATCTCTTTTAGTCCTGGTTTGCAGAATGTTTTTTCCGTCGTTATTAAAGATGTTTGCTGCGAACTTGCTTCAAAGGTTTAGTTTACATGATAGCATACGGTATAATTGTAATTCCTATCCCAGTTGTTGCTGTAGGCTTGCGATTATTGAGTAACTAATTCTGACGATCCGAACTATTTTTCGACCTTCGATCCACACGTTCTTCCGGCGGTAAATGACACAGTTGAGGAGAATTAGCTATGTTCCCTTATTTTATCATATCCAGTTACCCATTTATTGAACCCTGATTTGAGAGTAATTTGATTAATTATTTCCCGAATTAGTCTACGCCACGAGAGATCTTTAGTCAGCCTCACTCCCAAGATGTTTGACGGGTTATGCTCTTTTAAATTCACTTTACTCATAGAGTAAACATGTACACCGAAGACGGTGAAATTCGCCATGAAAAAAGAATTTGAATTGACCGGGATTCGAACCCCGGTCAAGTCAAATTATTTTTTCATGGCGAATTTCACCGTCTTCGGTGTATATCTTCGCACCCGTGCGCGTGACTGCGTACCATGTCATTAGTGCAATCGCAATGATTGGAAAATCATGTGGCAAGGTTACTCTGTGCTTGAACTATGATGTATTGGCCATTGTAAATGTATAAAATTAGGTGTTGGCGAATTTTATTTGATATCAACTTGCAGCGCGTGTTGCTTTCGGTGACTTGCCGAAGCGTTGTGTGGTTCCGCTCAGGCTCAAGTGGAGCATTTTCCCGCGGCGAAGGAGCGGAGTCAGGAGCTGGCAAAATTGTCTTCATACTTGCGGTTAACATTAGAGGTCGGTACAGTGTAAGAAGCACGTTAGACGACAATGTTGACGATCCCAACGAAATTGCTTGCAAATACCCTGTTTTTGCTACTCATCACAAAATCCCTTCTAAATTAGTAGAGAAAATAGTCATACAGAGCGTTTGTGTAGGTGCGAATTATTGATTTTGTTAGGTTTGAAATTAAGTTATGCGACCTTTGGGACTCTAGTACTCACAATCAAACGCGGATTCTACTTTACTCCATTATACTGAGCTAGTTTGTGGACGAAGGACGAATGCTCCTTGGAGGGACACCTGCGTCATCAAGTTTCGTCACCACTGTACATTTACATCCTAACGACCTTTCTGTTCCTCCATCATCACACGAGTGTAATCTACATCTACAAAATATTCTGAAAGCCACCTCTAGGGTGTATGGCAGGGGGTGAGTAGTGGCCAACATGCACTAAACTATACCCTATTAAAGTTAGTGTAACTACACCTATTGATGCTTAAGCATAATATATCGCTGATGCTTGTCAGGAGGCGAAGCCTCACAAGCATGCACTATACTATAGGTATGCTACCAATGCCAAACGGACCGTTAGTATTTTTTATTGAATTTTGTATGTATTTTGCAACTATATAATAAATGGACAGGGATACCTGAGTCATACGGAAAAACATGCGCGGCGTGCTATCAGTAGTAATGTCACAGTCGAGAAAATGTTCTTTCCTCAGATAATACTGTCGCCTTCAGGGTGGTATCTTGGAATAACTTCGTTCTTTCCGCTGATATTTTTTATTATTTCTTTAAATCTAAATAAACATCGCCAAAAGAAAAATCTACCGAGAAAAAGTGAATTGGTTCTTGCCAACGGTAGCATTCGTATAATAAACTGGTCGCTTATTCCGATGTCGGCCTTTACGCATCTCGGCTTTATCATGCGGAATTCACTGTCACGCACTCAGTCCATGCACCCTTTGTCCTCACACCACATGCTGTCAATCCCTCTGAGCTCGGCCCATCCCCAATCGGTCGTGATGTAATATTTCGTCATCCTCGTAACTGAATGCTTCGCCTCTCCATTCAAGCTGCGGACGATTCCCAAAAATATCCCAATTTAATTGTTTCTTCGTTGTTTTCCGCAGATCGTAGCTCTGTGGAAAATGATAATACGTCTGCTGTGTTAAGTTCGCGATCGTTTATGCGCGTCCCTGTTCATTCACAGAATATACCTTTCACTTGGGTGGGATTGTATAGGGGGACGTCCAATAATTATGTCAACGATGTTTTGGCAATTTTTACCTCCCCCCTTGTCAATAATTGTAAAACTTTCAGTGACCCCCCAAATAAAATTATGTCAAACAATTTTTACCCCCCCCCCCCCCCACAGGCTAATAATATTTTACACAGCTGGCTTTATATGCTATTTAATAGAAGTCCATGGATAGCTATACTATTATATGATAATTGCTCAGAGCAATCTTTGAATTTACTAACAGCTTCCATTAAAAATCTGTCAAATGGATGATATTAATCTTCAGATTAATACCATATGTGTCTACAGTCTACTATCTAGTATGTACATTGAATAAAACAAGATATGATGATGCAAGACTATGACTTACTTGGCAAGAACTCAGCCGGTTTAAGATTACAAAATTTACTATTATAAGTAACATTGTTGACGTCAATTATCTTGAGCTCCTCCATCCTCCAAATTGTCAAACTTCTTCCTACCCCATCCCCCTATTTTTTGATATAATTAATTGACGTCCCCTAGATGACCTGTTGCCAACCTGTGGCACTCGCACCCTTATTGTTAGTTGTACGAACTTGATAGTTGGGCTGCAATAAATGAAATAAGTTTGTTAACGGCGGAATTATTGCTGCGAGTGTTCCAAAAAACAGGGACATATTCGAGGGAAATGTTCGTTTTTGTAGTTGCAATATGCATAAATATTAACGGTCCCTATTTCATTGGTAGTATATATGTGGCGTATTGCATGCTTGTGAGGCTTCGCCTCGTGATTGCCATTAGCAATGTATTCTAGTGCATCATTAGTCGTAGATACACTAACTTTAGGGAATAGTGTAATGCATGTTGGTGACTACTCACCCCCTGCCATACACCCTTGAGGTGGTTTGCAGCGTATTTTGTAGATGTACATACCATGGGATACGTAAGTCGAAGAGGGTTGGGAAACTCTGGCCTTGTTTGTTTTACGTTTGACACAACCAAAGAAGACAGCATGGTCGTATTCTGGTATTTTCGGTGATACATACTCGTGGATGAGTTCATCTGGCTCGATGGTTACGGATTTGTGGATATGAGACGAAGTTTGGAAAGGTATATAGTCTGTCCATCGTAATATAGCGCTGTTGGCGGTTATAAATTCAGCCAATCAGTAAACTCCTTCAATAATAACAGCATGGTTTCAGTATAACTCTTGTATCTCTGTCCATTTATGTAGTTGCAAAATACATAAATACGAACTGTCCCTCTTGCATTGGTAGCGTACTAGTGTAATGCGTGCTTGTGAGGCTTCGCCATCAAGACCTGACAAGCATTATCGATATATGTTAATGCATCAATAGTTGTAGTTACACTAACTTTTATAGGGTATAGCGTAATGCATGTTGATGACTACTCACACCCTAGAGGTGGGTTGCACGGTATTTTGTAGATAAAATACCGGCTAAGAAGGCGAATGACGTGACAGACGGAACCAAGACAGTAGTCTTAATCTACATCTACGAAGTACCGTGCAAGCCACCACTAGGGTGTGTGGCACGGGGTGATTCCTCACCAGGTATGCAGCACTCGTCCCAGCACAAATCGGGACCTCGCACGTTCCCTGGCCGCTAGGCGCAGACCACGCGGAAACTACAAAGCAGTCAGGAGAATGGTGCGTCGTCAAACTAGAAACTGGGAGTCGTCTTTGTTTACATCACATGGTCGCGTCAAAATCGTTTACTTTTCATTGATTTCTTAAAAAACAAGTGTTTCATCGACAATGGTATTTAAAGTATTGTTAAGTGTTATCAAAAGTAAGCGTTTTTTGTTACCGTGATAGCGCTGCTTCAACATTTTGACGTACGGTACAGAGTGGTGGAAATGTTCTCAACGCAGGTCTGCCAAGCTCCTCTGTGAATTACTTACAATTAAGGAATTACGGGAACCAATGTGTCGCCAAACACGGACGTATTTTCCAGGTTAAAAGAATCCCGACGTTCACCCACAAGCTAACGATGTGCGGATCGTATTAATTAAACTATTCACATATTTTATATGCCCGCAATTATTATGCCAAACGTTCACTACGAAAGCTGCAGTTCTTAAGTTTTTGTAATATCATGTTTCATTCACTGTGATTTTTACAGAGGCGCCACAGAACGGCATTTCGTTTCATTCAAGTATTCTACCAGCTGATTGGTAGGTTCTTGGACAGTCCCCATTTTGCATCCCAACCTCATAGAAATTGTATGTTTTTTTTTTTTTGGTGTACCCCGCGCACTATGACCAGGTGTGATACCTGACGTTTCGTGGCCGTTGCTGGCCACTTTATCAAAGGGAATTTCCCTTTGATAAAGTGGCCAGCAACGGCCACGAAAAGTCAGGTATCACACCTGGTCATAGTGCGTGGGGTACACCCGAAAAAAAACAAACATACAATTTCTATGAGGTTGGGATGCAAAATGGGGACTGTCCAAGAACCTACCAATCAGCTGGTAGAATACTTGAATGAAATGAAATGCCGCGATAATCGATAATGACCCGCGAAAGTTTTAACTCATAGAAATTGTCTCGCTTTCCCTCCTAAGATCGCTTTCCCGCCTGCTATTAGATCCCTCTCCAATTCTTCATATCTTCTACCTCCTCTTATTTCGTCCAGAATTCCTATCCTCTTCCTTCCTCTTCCACGCTTCCCCAGTGTTCTCCCCTCTATCACTCTCTTCAACATGCCCTCTCCTCTCAAAACCTCCTCCATCCATCTCTTCTGCCTTCTCCGAACCTCTTCCACAAGCTTCCTCTCCTCTCCGACCATATCCAATACCTCCTCCTTCGTCTTCCTCGCCACCCAGCTCACCTCCATCCTTCTCCAAACCCACATCTCAAACGCCTCAAGTCTACGCACATCCTCCATTCGCAATGACCAAGTTTCCGACCCATAGCGCGCCGCTCCATATTAAAATTTTCACCAGCCTCTTCTTTACGTCTCTTCTCAGACTCCTCCTCATCAATTCCCTTCTCTTCGAAAATGCTTCTTTAGCTAGCGCAATTCTGCATCTGATGTCCTTACCACTAAACCCATTCTCCTCCAAAATACTACCCAGATACGTAAACTGCTCGACCTGTTCTATCTTCTGCCCTCCCACCCTTACATTCAGCCCCGCCTTCTTACTTCTAAAAATCATTACTTTCGTTTTCTTGTGATTGATCTTCATCCCATACTTTACGCACTGTACCTCTAACGAATTCACCATTGACTGTAACCCCTTGGCCGACTGACTAACCAATGCTTGATCGTCTGCAAATCTCACAGGTTTTATCAGCTCCCCTCCTACCTTTATTCCTGCCTCCTCCTCCCCCCATGCCTCCCTTACTTATGCGAAATAATAAATTCCTATCCAAGATAGAGATGACACGCAAGGACAGTAAAATGTTCAGAAGATAGATGGATATTGGTTAAATCATGAATGTAATTCTGGATGCACAACGTAGACAAGTTATTTGCATCAATGTTATGTCTATCCACATGTTCACCGTATCATAAGTCTAATCGTATTAAACCATTTCTTTATGGAAGGTGTAACAGAAGTCGTTCTGGGTTATTCATTTCAGCCTCTCTATATTTGTTCATGTGATGATTGGTATTTTACACCAATTTTTATCAAATTAAATGACTATTAAAATAATTCATAAAATCGAAAATCGCATCGCCTGCTACTCATCCACAATACAATGCCGTCGCGAGTATGTCACGTAGTACCTCACCTCTCCGAAAGGCTTGAAAGCCAGTTCCCCATTCGTCGTAGGTTTAAATGCCCAACTCCGTTATTAGGATGGACAGGCAATAGTTAAGCTTGTCTCAACAACTCTCGCCTCTATGTGCATGACGAGCTAATTCCGGAACGACTGCTGTAAACCGAGTTTCGCTACACTTCACCATTGTCGTAAAACATTCGATATGCTCCCTTGAAATTTAATTCCTTAGACCAGCGGTTCCCAAACTGGGGGTCGCGACCCCCAGGGGGGTCGCGGGCCGTTCGGAAAGGGGTCGCGAGATGTATACAAATAATATGGTGAACTATGCAAGTGAGGATTGTAATTACTTTAAAAACAATATCATTTGAATGTACACATTGTTTGTTATTTTTAGGGGGTCGCGGCTAAAATGTATGGGCTAAAATGGGTCGCGGAAAGAAAAAGTTTGGGAACCGCTGCCTTAGACCAATCACAGAATACCCACATGTACACGGTACCCTCTACTCCGCCTCAAGGGCATGCGACAAATGTTGATATTCACCAAACGCGCACTGCACTACGAAACTACACTGCGGCGAAAGCTTTAGGAATTGTGATTGCTAATGGATTATGCTAATTTATACATGGAAAGAGATACAAGAATTTCGAAAGGTTAGCAAGAATGCGAGACATGCTGTAAGAATGGATTTGCAGATCAGTAAATGAGCGTTACGTAATTACTAGACTACCTACCTATCCTGCTGCCAATTAATCTTAATGGTCTCTCTAATCTGTCGCGGAAAAATTATATTTTAATCATGTTCGTTCAGCGGTTGGATTCCCTTATTTTGTATGACTATATGGACGGGTTTGCAAATATTTTTGACATCGCTAGAGAAGAGATCGGCTCAAATTATTGCATTAAAATGATAGTGATCCGCGTCATAGTTGTTGTTGAAGGCATTTAACACTAATATTAAACTTATCGTAAAGGCCTTTGGGGGTCTTGCCGATGACGTACTTCTTACTGTGCATGTTAGGAATCTAGATAGAGCTTGAGATATTATATCTCGATAAATAATTAACCGATCGCAAGGAAATGAACAGCAAATAAACATTTATTCACATTTTCGTGATGTTAGTAGCGTAAAAATATTTTAATTTTGTTTGTATGGGACTTGGAATGAAGAAAGGGGCAATTTTGACCACAAAAAAACCTGTAACTGCCATTTGAACGGTAATAACTTGAAAAATACGCGTCGTACTGACATTAGCTTGTAGGCAGTTAAGACGAATCCGTTACAAATACGTATACGAAATTCGTGTGAGAAATATTATCAGCTGAATTTGTTAATAGTTCGAAACTCTGTACTTTGCGTTGTGTACGAGGGGATAGGAAATTCTAAAGTGCCGTAGACACTAACAATAAGTGAAAGCCTGCTCAAAGAATATATGAGAGAATTCATTTTTCATTTGCTTTTCTACCTATGCACTATAGCGAATTTTTGGGTGACTCGTTGGAGGGAGTCGCGGGAAACGAATAAGGGAGGCTCTCGAACGTCCTTGTGGTTTCGATCGGCTTCGTGGCGCGACGTGTGACGCGTCGCTTGTTTCTGCAGGCAACGGAGTTCTCCGTTTATAAAATCCGCTGTAGCCCTTTAAAATGTTTCTTGAGTAGGCGTTTAAATGGCAGCTACAGTGGGAAACGGTTAATACAAAATGTAGGGAAACAACAAGCTTCATTTTGGCCCAAGTCCCTTCCATACATATTGATTTTATATTTTTTTTACGATGAATGGAAAATGACAATGCTCGGAAGATCTTTTCTCATTCATTGCGCTGGAAAACGAAAACGTGTTAAGACTCGATCCCTGGACATTTCCCGAGAGATTTTCGATTTTTTCCATCCCCACCGTCCGTATTAACTTTAACTTCCCCATTACGACTTAACTTGGAAAGTTAACACTTAATAGCTCAAGTAAAAATACCCATGAATTCGTGTCAATGAGTGAGTCAGCCAACTTGTTGCTTTTCACGTCAGTACGAATTTACTTCATGCTAATGATTTAATCGACCGTAGTATATTGGGGTTGGCAAAATGTTGTTGACGACGTCAGAATAAAATTAGCTTCTTTGTTATGATAGTGGGTGGAGTGAAGGATCCCCCGCGGGTGAACCTTTTTTTAGCCACCTTCTAGAGAGCTATGGAGTGCTTTACTACTTTTCTTCCGATTTGGTCCGATGCGGGTAAGCAAGCTAGGCTCGCTAACTCAAAAGCGCATGGAAGTACCGTTTCATTTCTGGACTACCGTTTTCACTCATCCTACTTGGCGGCAATTCTTCCCTCCTTTTCTTCGTCCCCCCCCCCCAATCCCTCCCTCATCTCACCATACTCCTCAGTCCTCAGCCGCCAGCCGCCTCTCTCCCCGTCTCGACTTCCCCCTTTTCGACTTGCTGAGGCCCCTTTCCCTCCCCTCCTGCCCAGGGCCCCTTCTTCCTACTGCGCAGGCGTGCCGCCCCAGCGTCTACTCTCCCTCCTCTTCCCTCGAAAGACTGCAAGATTCCCCTCCCCGCTCTTAGCTGCAATCTCTCTCGCTCCACTCGCTCCACTTCCTGTATCGTACGTTTTAAAGCTGTTGATTTCTGGAAAGTGGACGGCAGAAGAAGAAGGTTCTGGCACGCTCTAAATTGAACATATTTTAGGTTCATTTATTAATATTATTCGTTTTTTGGATCATCAGAAGATCGATTTGCTGAAACTCTCCTCTCAGCTATATGAGCGATAAAACTGGAAAGATATGTTGAAAGGTTTTCTCGATAATGTTATTAGCGATACAAGCATACACCTTTTCCTTTCGGGGTAGGTAAAGTCAAATAACTTAGTTACTGCTGTTGGGCCTAGGATACTAGCTATCAATAATTTCCTCCACAATACCCTATCCTTACAGGCCTCTTTCACTCTTGCAACATTCATGCATTGCTTCGTGCGCATCACGCCTGCTGCAAAAACTTGGATGGTAATCACTATCAGGCCGTCCGCTAACATTTAGACTATAGATTCGAAGTAAGTGAGAAACTGATCTCCTTTCTGAATGTTTAAATTTCATCCTCCCGAACCCAACATGCTGCTGTCGAGTAGGCCATAAAGAAAAAGTAATTTTGTTACTTTGCCGAACGGAGAGGTTTTAAAAGCCATTATTTTTTGGATGAATTAATGGTTGTTTACAAGGGGTTTCAACGTGCGCGAGTGGATACGTGAACGGCAGAGTAAAGGAATTCCCAGGATTAAGCACACTTTGCAGTAAATATGGACGTACTTTCGCGAAGAAGACCAATTCTTTTGGAGTGCTCGATTTGGAATTGGTCATAGTTCGCCCGTCGTATTCTGTTCTTGGTCTTCCTCGATTAATTCTCTCTAATTTTCATTTCAGTATCGGTTTCAAGTGGCTGTTATGTCTCAGGTGTTTCCGCAAAGTGTCTCTTCTACTCCACCAAATTCTTTTTACCCCAAGTAGGACTTCTTTATTGCTAATTATCTCCGTCCATTTTATAATCACCCTTCGAGCACACCACATTTTAATTGCTTCTAAATGATTCATTCATGTGTTGGTCTCTGCTTTGATCTTAAATATCGATGAATTGGTTAACTTGATTGCCAGATGAAATTCAGTAATAGATCCGTTTCTCAAACAATAGGCTAGAACTCCATTTATATGTTACCGTAGTTTACGTGTATGCCTAAATGTGCTGAGTTTAGAAGCTGCGATGAAAGATTAGACACATTTAGCCTTCTTCAATTCTCTAGAATTCGATTCCACGAGTTTCACACAGCAATCTGTGTTTACAGATTTCCTAGGACTAGCGTTAAGCTTATAGCGTTTTGATAAGTGGTATTTTATTCATCTGGCGATCTTCATCTTAAGGGCGTGCATATTGTGTATTTCTTGCAACCCAACAGTGATAGACATATTTAAAATAAAATTTGAAATGTATGTATTCCTCAGATGAGAATATCTCCCAATGCACTGCGGGCTATGAAAGTTCTGTAAAAACAGTTTTGTAGTTAACATTTGTGAACGAGTGTAGCAAATGAAAAGAATTTTCAAAATCCCGGAAGGTTTAGCGAGCATGCGAGTCGTGGTGTTATAATTTTGTTGAAAAAAATATGTATCCAGCCAAAAAGACAGCTCTAGTTGTTTGCGTGCATGAATATGAACATCGAACCTTTTCCGTTACCAGTCTATATTTTATTTGTATTTACAAGAGGAAATATAAGGGTGAATAAGTTTATTTATTCATCATCTCACACAACCAAAAACAGAACAATGGCTATTTACATTGGTCGATGTTACAAAATTAATAAACATAGAACAACAATAAATAAAAACATGAAAAATTAAATAAAAAAATTGACACAAAAACAAAATAAACTTAAATTTAAAATAAATAATCTACTTGAACGTTGTACACTTCGAGCCAACTTAGGGACGTGGGACTTGAAGCATCAAGGCATCAGCCACTTTTTTATATTTTTTCCGAATTTAAAAAAGTCAATAGTTCATCTATAAAAGCTATATTGAAATGGATGGGAGTTTATCAGTGGTTCTGTTGTAGTTTCGAATTTCGCGATGGAAAAAGAGGTATTTAAAGCTATCAGTCAGTGCCTTATCTCCCTAACTTTATCTGAGTTGTCGAATCATCCGATGTGGTGACGGAGCCTTATTATCACGCCTGTGTCAGATCCCATTTAACCACCTGGAAGTCCGGCTTTCTTCGCGTTTGGAGACCCGTCCTAGTTTACTGAGTAACTCTCCCTTACACCTTGTTCCTTCCCATAACATTTTCTGTGTCATACTTTTCAGTGAATACTTTTTCGTAATGCAAACAACTGATGAATGCCTGAGGACATTTTCTATGTAAATAACTAACAAAATACTTTTAAGGCAAATGTGTTACAATGTATATAACAAAAAGTATGAAAAATACTATAATAAATCGAATAATTTTTTTTTCCTGAGGCAATACGCCACAGAAATTATTTTTAACGTTCACCATATTCGGTTATGTATGTGCTATTTTTATAAAATTTCCTCGCTATGAAAAAAATTCTACTTAAATTTCAGCTATTAAAAAAAAAACAAAAATGTAATAATTGAGGGTCCACTATTTAGATTTTAATGTTGATTATTTTATTATTTTAGATAGGTAAGTAATACGCGTGATATGATCGATCCCTTTTATCGAAGGCCCTCACACGTTCTGCCGAGCACCATAGCATGTGGTCATGTGCGGCGAAAAGTATTTGACAAAATAAATTAAATTATTTGCGAAATTTGGTATTTTAAATTAATTTTAAAAATGTATCCATTAAGCTTCCAAAAATATTTTTAAAATGACATGCATGTTCTACGTATACTAATCCGGAGGAATTGCTTTAACCTCGAGCATATCTCTCTATGATTATGCACCGTCTTTCACCATGAATATTTTCTTCTTTTGCTATACCATTGACGAGTTTTAGCAACCAAATACACATCGGCAGCATAATCACGTACTAGTAATGCATCGATTGATTAAGGTAAGTATAAATGAGTTCAATCAGCTTCTTAAGTAAGAATCTCGACAGATATTCAACAAGTCCTGAAACTGGCATTCTCGATCGAATTCCAGTCTGAGGACTTGTTGCTGCTTGATTGCTTACTTTCTTTAGCTCACATAAAGATCATCTGAGTTTCTGCAATTGATAATTCTGTTAGATAAATTTAAGAAGAAATACTAAAGCTTAGATCGAAGAAGTTAACTGTCTTTTCCGGCAAATATAGGTATGCCAGTTCAAGCATGGGAGAGAGACGTCAATTAATGTACTAATGAAACGTCATTACTTAAGATGACATATCGCCGCTAAAAAAAAGATAGAAAACTAATTTGCCCAACCATGGAAATAAAATTAAATTTAAGAAATTTTTTTTCTCTCAATTTTTTCGTATCTCTGAAAATAAAAAAAAATTCTAACAAAATGCATTTTACTAAAGAATAAATGTTTTCCAATATCAGTTACCATCTTAATATCGCTATAATCAAGAATAAAAAAATAGCAAAAACGGAATTATACAAATCTAACGTTCAACTTATACCAGTTTTGTATTCATTAATATTTGTGGACGCCTCTGCTCTTTGGTTATTTCATGGTTACTGCAAAATGCGTCTAAAAAGTGGTCAGTGTTGCCAAAGCTCGGTAACTAAGGAGATGCGACCATATGTACATAGGCAAAAATACTTAACAGTATCTACCCTACCAACTCCAGACGTTACTCAGATTCCCCCTGAAACACCCTTTATTGTATGATTTTTTTGTTGAGTGAAGGAATGAAAGATTTTCCTGCCTTTTGTATCCCAGTCGTAAATATATTTTTTCGTAAATATTTCCTCAATGATCAGTCAAAGAAGTTGATATTTTGTATCCCGCATGACGTGTCCTAAGTATGCAGATTTTGGGTATACCGGGAAATTCTTTTAGTTGTCAGTTTATTCTCCTCGGAGCTTATTATTAAGTTATTCTTGCAATCCATGGTATTTTTAATATTCTGCGGTAAATCCACATTTACAAATCTTCTACATCTATCTATGGACTTTCAACGAAAAACTTCAACTTGGTGATTCCATAGGGTTTTATTTCAAATCACGAACGTCGTCATCAGTCCAGAAGATGTCCTCCGACCCAGGGGAATAAAGTTTTGTGTGCTTAAAGTATGAATAGGTTCCATCAAGTTACGTCTGATACCAATAATCTATCTCTGGAGTTCTTTTTAGTGTCCAACCTTCTATGCCATACAAATAGTTTGACCAAATATTACATTTTTTTCCAACCGTAATCTAAGATTGAGACCCAGATCTGTGCAAGTGAAGACTATTTTGAATTTCATGAACGCGAATATCACCGAGGCTTGAAAGGGACGAGATATTTTTATGAGGTACCGTGCCTACGATGTCACGAGGTACCCGTTTCGTGCGCTTTGCGCCATAGTCCATGAGGCTGAGACCACTTACAAGCAGACAAATTCGAAGTGGTGCGAGACTAACGGAGAAAGTAACTTTAGCGGTGGTCACTTGCTGAGGAAACATACAAATGTGCATTTTTTAAGGAAAGAAATCACTCCTTTGGTCTGGGATTCGAACCCAATCGGAAATTAGGGCTTCCTTTGAACGCAAACAACGACTGAGAACCATAACAGCTATAATCGATGAGGCCAATAATGTTGATGGTACCAAATGGTAGCTTTTTTAATATTCTTATTTATTTTATTTTTGTTCAACTTTCAATTTCTGAATAGGATGTAGAAATAATTTTTGCATGTTAATATGCCTATAATGAACAGCATTATTATCTTGTAATCGTTTCGTATGTTATTATGACTGCACTCAAAATTGATGTTCTAAGTGTCGATCACACGCGAGTAATATTATTCTTAAAACACCGTATTGCATGTGAGGTCTCCTTGGACATTCTTTAGTAAACGGTAAATTAGGTATATGAATTATTCTCGGATTCTCCATAGGGTTAGGCTCTCCGTTTCGATGCCCGACTCGTGCATCGTCCTCAGGGCTGTTGAGCAGCCCTGCAGACGCCTAGGAGAGAAGAGGTGGAGAGCCTAACCCGGTGGAGAACCCGAGAATAATTTATACATCAAGTGCGCTGGGAAAGCACCAGAACTTAGAATATACGTATTTGGTGAATTACGAATAACATAATGATAGTGTTCTTAGTTAATGATAGTGTGTCTAACGGTTTGTGCCTGCCTGTTGAGAAATCACCCCTTGCCACACACCCTTGAGGTGTCTTGCAGGGTATCGCGTCGATGTAGATGAAGAATTTTGAATACCTAGATCCAGCTTCGAAGAATCGGTATGTATTCAAACGTTTAATGGTTGTGGTATTCAAATTTTAATGTATTTTTTTTATTTTAGCCACGAAAACCTTTAAAAATTTCAGTTTTTAGTTTTTATTGTTTTTACGCAACCTGGTTGCGTTTACGAGATTTTTTTTTCGCTCAAAGTGTTCATTGAGTAATTTTTTGCCATTGCATTTCCTATTTTAAATTTCAATCCCAATGAGTTTTCTTTAAAAAATGATCTAATCATTTAACGATCGAGCTTTAATACAGTTCTTTCGTGTGGGGAAATTTCAGGGAAGTAGCGTTTTAAAGCAAAAAGAAGCAATGCGATACGTGCAATATGAAAAATCACTATGACGTGCTCAACCGCAGGGAATTTCACAAAGCATGGATACACTAACTTCGGCCCGTTGTGAATTATATCCGGCTTGCTAAGCCTACGCAAAATATTATTCATTGCTTTATGCCTTCCCAATATTTTTCTTGGTGTCTGCTGGGCAGAGCCGTGCCGAGTCATTTTAGTACCAGAGGCAAGAATGGAAAATTTTACCCTACCCCAAGATATTAAAAGAAGGGCTTGTTTAAGATTCAATTCTGGTAAAGTTTTGAAAACCAATTGGACGACGACAAAATAATGAAACAAAACCTCTTTTACGTAATTTTTAATTTAATAAGCGGTGTTAATTCATATTTGTTATTAATCTTGCCAACCCGTTTCTAACATTATAAGCTCAAGGAGTTTGTTTGAGACACAATGAAAGATTGAAATTTTTATTCTGCATGAAAAATTTACGTAAAGATAAGAGATCCTTTTTGGCTTTGTACAATACTCAAGCATCCTCTCTTGAAGGTGAAATTGCAAGTGTCCCGACAAAGAATTTCGTCTTTCTACCTTTCTTCAACATGGATTACAATAGGTAATCAAAATATAAAATCGAAAACACTGGGAATTATTTGACCTTTATTCCGGCGCCCCTTCCAGTTTTTAACCGGAGGCATAAGCCTCGTTCACCCTCAACGTGGCTCCGCAATAGTGTAATCTTGAAAGAGACAAAACTTATGAGGAGTTGAATTATCAATGAAAAATAAACGTTCACAAAATATCAAAAACTTTTCATTGTGTACTCAAGTTTTTCACTGAATTAATGTTTACTGCTCTGCAGAATATATCTGAAGCACATATACTTCATAAAAACAGTGCAGGAAGGAGAAATGTAAGGGAATAACGATCGAGGAAGACCAAGGATGTAACACATTAAGCAAATTACGAGGGGCGGTAAAATGAAGGATCATGAAGCTGATTTAAGGTCGGAGGAGGGTGGCTGGGAGAGCTGCATCAAAACTAATCTTCGATTGGAGGACCGCTGATGATGACCTCTACTACTACTTTTGTTGTAGTGGGTATATTCAGATATATACCCTGTCCAAGATAATAGTGCAGTTGATAGTTATAGAAATGGTGCCAAAGTATAAATACGTCAAATTCCGTCTGGGGGAGGGAATCACGTGACCGAAGAATTCATGATGGTGGCCGTTGTTTATATCACTCGATCGTGAAAAAATTGTTTACTTTTTATTTCTTGCTTAGCCAAATCAGTGTATTGCAACTGCGCCTTTATCATGGACGGACTCAAGTCAGCAGAGCAGTAAATATTGATTCAGCGAAGAAGGTCGGTAAACAATGGAAAGTTTTTGACCGTTCGTAGACGTACATTGAATCTGACATGCATAAAAATTATTTTTGTAAATGTTTGTCCTTCAAAGTCGGCTGTCGAAGAAACAATTTACGTATTTTTGGGCTCGCCAATGTAACATTTTGTGAAATATGGCTCGCAAATCAATATGTTTGCGAACTTGCATAAGGGAATTTCGTTTGGATGAAGCGCTCATCACGGATTCATCTACATTCACGTAATACTCTGCATGCAACCTCAAGGATGTGCGGCAGGTGGTGAGTTTTCACCAATTATTAGTGCATTATATCCCCCAAAGGTTAATGAAACTACGAATAATAAGGTATTAGCAAATACCTGTCACAGGAAGTGGAATTTTACCAACACACACTGCGCAATATGCTTCCAATTTCATATAAACTATTCGTAATAATTTATTTTGCTAATATATAAATGCACAGAAGTACGAGAGTCATACAGAAAGCAAGCGAGACCTGCGGATGGTGCTACTTAGCAGATTAAGAAATATGTATTAGAGAGAAAATCAAATAATTAGCTAAAGTATTTATCGAATAACCTAATTGTAAAGTCTCAATGGCAGCTTTTATGGTCTCCTATCGTTCGCTGGAAAAATGACATTTTAAACCTGTTCATTCTGCAATCTGTTTCCCTAATTTTAGTTTTGCGATCTAATCTACTGGAGTATCTCGGATAAAAGGAAAAAATAACTTTTTGAACTCTTGAAGTTTTTTTTGATTGTTTCAGGCTTGACTTCGTGGAAGTTAAAGATATCATTTTTTTTATAGAAACTTTATACTTTTCCATACTTTATTTAAAACTGCGACCGGTTATACCTTTGCATGGCATATTCAGGCCGGAAGATGCCTTATCAAGGTGAAACCGGTCGCAGTTTTATATAATGTGTGAAAAAGCACAAAGTTCTCTATTCAAAAATGGATATTGTGGACTACTTTATGAATTAATTGAAACGACCAAGGTTTCTACACTTTGAGTCACCTTCAGGTGAAATTACATTTTTTTTTCGAATATTCGCATTCATAATTCAAAAAAAATACTAAGTACTTTTTCTGCATCCTTTTGATTTCAGGACGCGTTTCGCCGACTTACGGGATTTACGAAACGCGTCTTGCAATCAAATGATTGTAAAATTTTGCGTATTTTATTTAATGAGCACGAACGTTCATTAATTCAACGAAGTGAAGCCTACAACAGTAAAGTAATGAAATGAGTTATTTATCTTTATCGAGTGCAACAGTAAAGTTTATTCGATACTCATACCTACGAATTTACCTAATATATTGACACTAAAATTTGTAATTTCACCTGAAGATGACGCAAAGTGTCGAAACCTGGGTAATTTCAATAAATTCATTAAATGGAGTTCACAAAGTTATTTTTCATTTTCTCCGTGATGTATAACTTCCACAAAATTAAGCATGTAACCCTTCCCTCTGCTACTGTAGTATGTTGGATTTCGCAAAGTCAAGGGTCCGGGGAATATCTGTTGTTTATTGTTAAGCGTGGCCTTGCCAATCTAAAACAAAAGCATTTCTATCACTTTCTCATTACGTACTCCCGTCTATTGGCCAGGACAGTGTCGTGAGCTGCGGCTTGAGGAATCTCTATATACATCCTTGGGAGAGCGCTCACTTGCTCTGTGAATCGAGGTCACATCGGGAGGATTGCGTTGGGGGAGGGCGACAAGGTAGACGGCGGCGCTCTGTTGCTTTCTACTCGTGCCTCGAATCCGCGCGTTGTACAACGTCGAGAGAACGACGAAGTGGCGAACGAAGTCCGTCCAGCGAAGCCATCGCTGTCATTTTCCGTCGCTGCCATGAGGAAAATCAGACGCGTGACGCACATCTCGGGAGGGAAAGGCCCCGGATATCCTCCTCCCTGCTCCTACGTATTAATTCGAATTCGAGTAGCTGCTCGCTTTAGGATGTTCCAGCGTAAAATGTAATTCACGTCATGCTTTCATATTTGCGTTACATTTATGAAAAAAGCCATTGAAGATGAGCCTTGACACACGAAAGTGAAGCATGTTTTTTTGTGAAAACTGATCCATCTAACATGGCTTTTGCGCGCAATTTTCCCATAAATTGTTTGAATAATGCAGCGATTCTTTGGAGAATATTTACATTTTGCATTTTTATGGATAAATCATTACGGTTCTGCGGCAAATCTGCGATTAATACTATATGTTTTCGGCGTACAAGTTGTACAACTGATCCATTCAATACGGCCGATTGCGCATTTTAATGGCTTCAGTATTCCACTGGGCTATGCTACCGTATGGATGCATATATTCTCTTCTTTAATCAATGGAAAAAGGCATCCCATATCCGATAACATAAACAAAATCCAAACCCTCCTCTATTTTTAGGACACAAATCAAACTTGAAATGGCATAGACGTACACATGAGAATGTGTGAAACCATGGAGAAAAGTGTATTTTTTTCGTCACATGCAAATCTAATTTTCGAATAAAAACACACCCAAAAGCGATTTTTCATAAGAAATTCCATTGAAGGCGCGAATACATTTCACAGTTATCGATTTCCTGCTCTTATTGAAAGAAAAATCCGTTTGTCTAATAGAAATTCCGCTGCATTCGTCTCCTCGCGTTGGAAAAAGTATTCATTACGAATAAATTCGACGAATTTTCAGCAAATGTAGTATGTACATAACAGATAACATAACTTTAACTCTTGGTACATATTTTTGAAAATATACAAAGCAGAACGTGTGGTTTCTTATTAGTTTCGATTCACACATTCGCGAGTGTTTTGGAATTATTTTGTGTTGTTCGTTGATTCGTGCTAGGTGAAATTTTGCAGAAATGAAAAAATGCACAAAAAGTGTATATTTGTTTATGGAGCGCCAAGCCTTACATTTTGCCTGATGATGATGTGAACCCACGTCGAAACCCGGGTCGAGTTATTAATAAATTCAGTGGTATATGTAAAAGTTGTCTTTTTCTCCGTTCCCAAGTATGCTCTTAACAATCATGTGATCAGCATTACGAAAATAGTCATGATTAATTGATATGCAATGTAGTAGGTATATGTTTTTTTAATACTGGGATAATAAGATGGGACGAGGCGCAATCTTAGCCGTGATTTATTGGTATGCAATGTAGTATATGTTACGTGAAGGTTACCTTAAATTATAGTATATGTTTTTTTAATACTGGGCTAATAAGAAAGGATGAGGCGAAATCTTGTAAAAATATTAAAAATCCGTAAATTTCCTCGTAGACGGTTGGTTGGTTCTTTTGAGGAGCTAAGGACGTCTGAGGTAATATACGACATTAGGGAAATGTGGGTAGGTTGGTAAGGGAAGGATTACTTTGGAAATGGAGGAAGTGTGTGTGGAGAAGAAACTCAGCGTCGGCATTAACTTACTATTAACGGATGACGCCTTGGGGACCACAGTTTTAACGCCCCATTCGTGGGACTAACAATAAGTATGCTTACAGGTCTCTCCAAAAAGCTCCAATGTTAGAATTGAGAATCTCTCCACCCACCAAACCAACCCGATCCCCCTCTTCGTAATATGTCCATCAAAAGACGCTGGTAAAAGTCTAGTGACCTGCAGGATTATGCAGGTTATAACATGTACACAAAGCATGAGCAGCGTGGGTAAATGGCACAGACGGCCGGTCGCTGGCGAGGCCATTCTCCGGATAATTAATGATTGTGAAATGGGACAGAATGTATGGAAATCTTATAGTGTTTCTAGCTTCCTGAACATATTTCCATCTAAAATGGCTTCCTCTTTAATGCACCGTGAAGACGACTGGCCCTCATAACTTCAACAAAAAGCACAATGATACCTACGTAGTAAAAGTTACCTTCATTAGCACACTTGTCACCAACGATTTACAGTTGAAATTACACCCACCCATAAGAAGTAGGTAAATGTAAATAATCCCTCTATACACTTTTCCTCACAATCCTCGAATTTTGGAGATAACTTTTAAATTAAAAATCAATTTCCTGGATGGATCGGAAATATGTACTAATAATATAATATAGGCTTGTGCGATGACCGATTTTGGTCATCGATTTTCGATGAAAAAATTTCATCGAAATGTTTCGATGACGATGGCTGTCATCGATCATCGTATAGAATGTACACGATGATCGATGAATATCGATGAATGTTGATGATCGATGAATTACGATGATCGATGACTCTCGATGAACAGTGCAGTAGTGATGAGCGATATATCGCTGTGATTGAATCACCGATACTGAAAAGTAGCAATCACAGCCTGTGACTAAATAATCAAAATCACTGTGACTGTGAATTCGGTGAATTTAGCCGATTTAGCTCAGGCTGCTACCAACTGCACCAGTGCAACCAACGAATAAAACGCTACCACTGCTACTGCGTATTAACTGTGATTGAACGTGATCGCTACTTCTGTATCGTCTACCACAAACTTGAGGAAAAACATGAATTCCAAACATCCCACTGTGGCCCTGCCATCGTCCTCAAGGCGCAATAGCTGGGGTGCTTATACTGTATACATTTAAGATCTAAGGCGTTCAAATGAATGGAACAAAAGAAGAAAAATTAGTGATATTTGGATATCGATCATCCTCATCGATGGTTCTCATCGACATCAATGATTCGCATCGACTCATCGGAATCGATGATTCTCATCGACTCATCGACATCGATGGTCGATGACATTCATCGTCATCGATTACAGTCATCGCACCGCGATGACTAAAATCATCGTCGATGACTTCGATTAATCGACTCATCGCACAAGCCTAATATAATATGAACAGGATCTTTCTGAAATACCAGATTATCCCTAAAATCAAAGTGCAGTTCAAGAAATCATAATTGGCCAATAAATTCTTTAATAGGGGCGGCCAAATAAAATTTCGTCCACATTTATAACATCATGAAGTAGCATCTCGTAGAATTCATAAATTAACAGTATCAGTAATATTAACCACTAGATTTATGTATAGCATTGTTCTGCATGTTCATTTACGTATCACTCTCCCAGTTTCCGGTTGGACTGCGCACTGTAGATTTATAAAATAACTTCGGCGGGTACTTAATATTACACCAAATTTAGCTTACAAAATTAAAAATATTGTGCCCAACCTGAGGCAAATTTTGTATAAATATACGAAATTCATGAATATCCTGGTAGAGCGTCTAGCATAAGGATGTTGTCTCGTGACCAGCATTACGACACAGGTACACTATTTAAGATGGTTTGAGCGAGATAGTTCCCTAGTCATAATGGAGACCATATTCAAAACTTATTTTTTCATTTCATCGTCTGTAAGAAGCATGAAATAAATATTTTAACATTCATAGCTCAGAGATATAGTTATACATGACAAAAATTCTCAGTAATTAAATAAATAAAGCTTCATAAGTCTCTTACTTGACTCATTTTTCCCGCCGTACGGCTGAAAACCCTTCAAAACGGCAGGTTATTTTGCGATTCTGTAAAAATTACTATGGTGAGTTATATATTTTTTAATAAATAGTTGAGAAAACATGCAATCTACACACCGTTAGTTTTTTGACGAAATCTAGGTGCTAGAAATTCCTAATTACTTTAATATTCTCCCTCTGGAGCATACATACAGCCATAATCTATCCCATATAAAACAGCTTATATTTTTAGACAAATTGATAGAAAAGTAGTTTCGCAAGGGGTTGATATTTTGATATCATTGGAAAGATGAGATTTTTTCTTTAAAATAAGAACAAATTCTAGGTGAAGTGGTTTTTCGTTCCTACTACTTTAATGTTAGAAGTGGATAATATTTTTAATATAACACAGCCGGTGAAGTTCCTTAGGCGAGGGTCATTCGAGGTTGGGACTCAGGTTGGGGTATAGATTAGGACGGTCGCCAGGGTAGAACCCCTACATCAGAGTAGCCCCTACTAATGAGGGTTGACTGCAAGGTGAGTAAAGAGGAGAGACTCTTTACTCACCTTGGGTTGACTGGGCTGACCATCGGAAAATCCCACATATTCGACACCAACCAGAGCTAGCGCTGTCGTGGGCATGGGTATGGCACCCGTGGGCGTCTCTTCATTGACAGGATCAAACTCGTCGGAATGGGGCGACGCACGTGCCTCTCGAACCAAGACCACCGAGATATACGTATATCTTGGTGGTCGTATACGAATATCTCGGTGGTCATGCTCGAGCCCGGAAGAACCCAGCTGCCAACATCAGTGGTGTAGGCAGGTTTTGGGTCTAGGGAGGGGGGGGGGAGGGGCAGAAAATTATTAGGGGGCACCAACTCATAAATTAATCAGTTGAATAGATTGTACAAATTTTGGCATTGCAATAAGCGGATGGGTTTGTAAAAATATGGCAACTGACAACGTATTATACTCATTTATTTATACGTATTTTGGACTTATGAGTGGAAACATTCACAGACAAAGGGGCGCCAGAACACGGGGCAGGGGGGGGGTTCGCGCCCCCACGTCACCCCCCTTGGCTTCGCTACTGACCAACATTCGTTCCCATTGCTTGTCCCATCCGAAAAAATTCGAGTCGAGGTGCCATCGTTTTTCAAATTGTTTCCAACAAAATTATGGTTTACAGTTCACCTCAAATGTGTAAAAAGCATACTTTTTTCGGCGTATTTGTATGGTGTATTTTAACATTGTAACTTCCACTAATTCTACATAATAGTGTTTACCTTAATTGCTTGTTGCGGTATATTTGTTGCCAATAAATCAAGAATGTTGTCCCCTCTGTTAGGCGTCGTAGCTATCTGATTTAGGGCATTTGATGAGAACGTGTACAGCAGGGACTCGCATATATCTACTCTTATATTTTTATCTCTTCCCCCTGATATGTAATTGTAGGTCCTCCAATCTATAGAGGTCGTATTGAAATCTCCACTTATGATTAAATTTCTTTCGGTGTTCCTGGATGTGATGTTCTTTATTTGTGTTTCGAGTTCTAAAATTGAGGTGACGTCGGTGTTAGGTGGCCTTTAGTATGCGCACACGAATGTTGTTTTTTATTTAGGGCATCTAATAGAGCACCATACAGATTCTATGCTGGTATCTGGGACGATTTCCGCTTGGCTGACAATGGTTTTCTTTACAGCTATAAATAATCCGCCTCCGGTTCGGTTGGACCTATCTTTTCTGTAAACGTTGAATAATTTAGGAAAAATTTCACTATCAGAAATATCGTCCGTCAGCCAATTTTCTGTGCCAATAATGACGTTACACTCCGTGCTATGAATAAGGTGGTGAAATTCTTGGATCTTATTTTTTAAACTACGGCAGAAAACTACTGCAACGACTACTGCTTCATGATTATTGTTTATGCGTTTCGGGGACATTTCAAAATTGCTGTCTTCAATGAAGCTATTCCTGGGGCCTACACTCGGTAACATGCCTATAGTGCAGCGTGAATTTGTGAAATTTTGACTCCTGACAAGTTTTAGAAGGCTTTTGCTTATGCATCAGAAGCCGTAGTTACATTCATTTTAATAGGGTATAGTGTAATGCGCATGTTGGTTATTAGACATAGGTACTGATATATCTGCACGTCGATCACCGCGATTATTATTTATTTTATATTTTATTGAACAAAGAATGTGATATTCGTTTTGCGTGAGGAAAGCTGGGGCGCTTTCAAAATAGCGCGGTATTCAAATCCGAGCTATAAAACAGCGTACGCTATCGGACATTCAGATTCGCAAAAAGCGTCCGAGCAATTGACAGAAATGAAATAGCAACTTCCGGGAGCCATTTCACATTCAGAATATTAAATAGCAACAGAGACGCGATTCTAAGGAAAAGAGCGTCTTGAAAAGCTATTCTGGCAAATAACGCGGAAGCCTTTTCATTCAGAATAGTAGCCCCACTATGTTCTTTTGATTTTACAAAAACAAAATCGTGATTCAAACTTCAATTTACTCACCAATTGATTTTTTTCATTAATTGACATTAAAGTTTCATGTGATAATCTTATTAGCTGTGACTAGCGACTCCAGTGGCTGCCATTGAGACTTTTAACTAGGTTAGCTGATAGGTAGCGTAGCTAATTAGTTGATTTGCTCCCTAATGTTTGCTTCGTAATCTGATACGTAGTACTAGCAACACGTCTTGCATGTTTCCCAAATAACTATCGTATCTCTGTGCATTTATGTAGTAGCAAAATGCATAAATACAGCTAGTTTCTATAACATTGGTTGCATACCTATAGTGTAGTGCATGTAGATGAAATTTCACCACCTGAAAGATTTTAGCAGGGCTTCATTAACTTAGTAGGAGTGCTTGTTGGTGATAACTCACTCCCTGCCACATCCCCTTGGGGTGGATTCCGTGTTACTGTGTAGATGAAGCGCGGGGTTTCAACTGTTTACATGTAGAAACTCCTTCACATCTACATTTACATACTACCCCGCAAGCCGCCTTAATAGACGTGTGGCGGGGGGTGTTAGGACACCAGCCGTTTACATATAAAAAGGAAACGCTCTGATGAAATTACGCCTTGAATTTATTAAAGTCCATTATTGTTCGGGGAAAAAACGAATTCCCATACCTATCCGTTCGGCAAAATATCTCTCTTAATATATCGTTTCTGTCGAACCTGGAAATATAGTGGGGTTCTAATATGATGTTCTCCGTGTCGCTCTTAAAGATATCTATTCTTAATTGCTCAAGTAATCTAAGCCTAGCGCGCAGCCTCCGAGTCTCTAGCGAGTGAATTTTTTTAAATACGTTCAAAACTTATTTTTAGAAATTAATCGAAAATTTATGACACATTTTTATATGCATTGCCTGATACCTTTTAATTCGCCTGTTTAAATGCATTTCGAATGTATCTTCGGAACACGTTAATAATCTATCAAATTTGACTCGGAAAATACACTTCAATTCATTTGTTGAATGTGTGCTTTTGAGTAATTTGTTCCTAATAATCCATGCCTTAAAATAAATAACATAATTCTCAGTTCATTGCAAAAGCATTGCTTAAGAATGATTAAACGGTACGCATAAATAATTCTGTATCCCTCGGACACTTCACCACCACGGCTGAATCAAGGTCAAGCTCCCCCAGCGCAGCGGTTTGAATAGTTGAATTCAGGTCTTATTGCACAAACTCATCACTTATAGGGCAGTTCACGGGGTTCTAGGGCAAATCTGGAACCTACAGTTGATAGGACAGGCTCCTTAGTTACCGAGTCTGCTGTCATAATTTATTTGTGTGTAAGCAAATCATTTATATTTTTTATACTACATAATATATCTAAGATACCTACTATATCTAACAATAAGATACACTAATCACTATATACTTTCAAATTGTGTGAAAAATATATACTTGTGTATAAAAATCATTTATATTTCACATATACTTTCAAATTTCCGCCGTTGGAAGTGGTTTTAATATTGCTCTAGGATAGCAACATCTACATGGAACCTTGCTAGCCATCTAAAGGCTTTGTGGCAGGGGATGAAACGTCGCTATAACACGCACATGTATGCTACAGTAGTTTTAGGAATTAAGAGAGTAAGTACATTATGCTAATCAATTATAGCCATGCGAGACGTGTTATAATCAATAGTTAATATATAAAAAGAAAAGCTTCATGCTTCAAATTATTCAACCACGCTATACCTATGGAACAACCTATTTTTTAAGTCTTACTTAATGGCAGGTATTGTGGTCCTTAATCGTACGAGGATAAATGGAAATTGAAACTTGTCCGTTCGGGATTTACAGAGCAAAATATATTGAAAAAACGTTGGTATTCGTGCATATATTTTTGACATCTGCGTCAGCGGGCTGGTGGTGGCGAACCTTGGCGAAAGACTCGATGAAATTCGCAGCCGTGCTTCAAAGCAAAAACTTGCCAGGCTATTCAGAAAAGAGAAAGTTTTACGCTCCTCGTCCACGGTTTCCATTGAACCTCGAGGGGAAACCTCTAGTAGTGGAAAGCAAAACGTATTTTGTGATCCAGCGAAACCAGGGAAGCCGTGATAGACATTTACGGTGACAGTCCTCGCCGCAGATTAATACCGAGAGTAATGATGAATTGTAAATGTCTGTTTTTGATACTCATAATTGGATTATGCAGCTCCTTACTAAGGTCGTGAAAATTCATCATTTGTAAGGAGCGTAGCGCTGTATCAGTAAATGATTGGTCTCCGAGGAAAAAATTATCGCAAGATTTCTAAATGTGGTAATGTGTTAAATCGGAACAATAAGAGAATGGATGCATTACCATTTTAAACTGACTCGGATAATGTTATGTATTTTCACGCATTATGAATTATTTATTTTTTTGCAATGTTCTCCCTTACCACTCAACTATCTTAAAAAAAGTTTTCCGATCGAAGTAGGTACATTGAATGTTACGTGAAATAATCTGCACGTTACCATCGACTCTAGAAAACTCAGAAAACAAGACAAACTCTATGGGTGGTTCCGGGTGAAGGTAGAGGAGCGGACGAACTCTGTAAGACTTGAGTAAAAACAACTTGGCAATGTCCACATACTAGTTTATTTACTTTACAACGCGTTTCGACGTCAAAGCGTCATATTCAGGTAAATCTTGTCTCCCACCACTTACCACCAGACATATGTCAGACAGACACCAGACGTTGAATATGTCGGTAAGACTTCACCATCGTTTATTCTTCATCTAGTTTTGACTTCTCCATCGCAAAGGTTTTTATATCTGACGAACATGGCATTCCATTGGGACACTATGATTGTTATGCTTAAACCATCAGAAATATTTTTATGACTCTTTGATCAGTGCTACACTACAGGTAGTACGGAATATAACTCCGAAAATGTCGGATGTGGAATTTGTTCGACGTGAAGTTACCGTCTCGGGGATGCAATAATTTTCAATCTCAAAATCTAGAGATGCCAACTAGCGCGTTCTGAACTTGATTGTGAGTCGTTGTGGAGTGGTGTTGTGTCGGGCCGTCTTAACAGAATTTGGGGGCCCTGCGCAAAATACCGCCCTGGGCCAATATACAACTACATATTTACATGCAAGCCTCCTCAAGGAAGTGTGGCAGGTGGTGAATTTGCACTACGCTATGTACAAATGTTACTGAAACTGGCGGTATAAACACATTAGCAAGAACCAACAAATGCGTGTCAGGAGGTGAGTTTTCACCTCTTTTACACTATATGCTACATTTTAGAAACAGAGTATTAGTGTATTTTTCAACTTTATAGGTGCACAGAAATACTAGATTTATGCAAAAGGCATACGATACGATTTTTTAGTTAACTTTAATTAAGACAAAATCATTAGTGAGCAAATCTAATAATTAGTTATAATTCCAATCGAAAAACGTAATCATCAAGTCTCTGTAGCAGCCATTATTCTCTCGCATACGCATTCGTAATGCTGCGGTAACTTCGACAAAATCATCCGTAAAGTCCACAAGTAAACATGTAGTACGGAGCAGGATTTAAACTCTGATCGGTATCAACGTTGCTGTCACTCAGCGACTAAAATTTTAAAATGCATACGACTTCTATCATTGGGAAGATACGTGCGTTTAGATACGTAGCATAACGTAAGAATCATTGCCGTTCTCGGCGAGAGTCAGTTATTTTGTGAGTCTGAGTCATATCGGCCGCAGATAACCCAACCCACGTCCATCCTTCTGCTTACGCGCCAGGCTATCTTTGCCAGCCAACACCTCCCCGATGTCTGGCGTAAGGAAGACTCCGTGAACAGTTATATCCTCGAAGTTTTTCTTTTTTTTGACGTAGCCCGCCCTCGCATAACCAAGCCCGGCCTCACCGTCACCTCCGTTGGGAGTTTCTGGGGGCGTCACGAAAGTGGAAAGGCCTCAGGAAAAGTAATTTTTTGACGTAGTTTATCCGGTACCTATACTATTCGATAGCGATTCTTCTGAATGGCCCTTGGTGCTTTCCCACGAGAGTCGAAAGCTCTGCCGAGTCAAGAAGGAAAACACCGCGGAAGCCTTTGCCAAAATTCTTCAGGATAGTCGAAATAAAGCCTTGTAATTGCGAAAACTGTGATGATTGTACTACTTGATGTGTTCAAATTACGAACGCAATGCTACCAGTGTTGTTCTTCTGGTTTTAGACTTGTGTGCTTATACACCTAGTTCGCATAAAATATCATTTTTACTTTGGTTCTCATAAAAAAATAGATTAATTTGGCCATTCACCATTCGCGTTGAACTGATGTACAGTTTTCACTCTTTTTTAAAGTGAATGTCGATTGTGTCATTGATCACTAGTGTAATTGGACTAGCAAACTTTTTAACTACTGGATATAACAGTTAGTACGTAAGTTGAGAGAACTCAATTTTCGCGACCCCATTGCACATCTTCGTAATAGGTTGTATATTCTAAATAAATTGTGGAAATTGCAAAGATTAATTTACAATGATGAGGACCTTCCACAGCTTTTGTTCCGCATCAAAGTTTTGAATTTTAACATCTACATCTACGAAGTAGCGTGCAAGCCACCTCTAAAGCGTGTGCGGCACGGGGCGATTCCACACCAGGCCTGCAGCACTCGTCCCAGTTCAAATCGGAACCTCGCACTTTCCCCCGGCCAGACCAAAATGAAGTCAGGAAAACAATGTGCGGTCAAACCAGAAACTAGGAGAGTGCTACGTAGGCCGACATGCTAACATACAGTACAGTGGTTAAGATACAACTACTGATTAGCAATACTAAAACTATTAATTCATGAATACTGAGAGATGCTAATTCATGCAGAAAACAAAATCTTGCTGGAAATTTCTACATCTACGAAGTACCGTGCAAGCCATCACCAGAAACCATATGCATATGAAGATTTAGACGTCTTCTCAATCAATGTTTATTTCATCCCTTCACAAATGTAAATTATAACGTCTCTCGTTATTTAATTGATGTATTTTTATCATTGTTCTTTCTCGGTTATTCTTCTCATTCATTCATTCTTCCATTTTTGTTCTCAAGAGGCTGATATGTCTCAGAATGTATCCAACAAGTTGGTCTCTACTACTTTGCAGAGTTTCCACTGTTTTTTCCCTCTCCAACTATATGTATGCTATATTAATTGGTGATTCTCTCAGCCCATTGGATCTGCATCATTCTTCGTTAATTAGCTACACTTCCATTGCTACTAAATGATTCATCCATGTACAAGAAAATGAAGTATCTGCTTTCATCCTATATATCGATTAAGTGGAGTAGCTTAGCTCAGCTGTCAGAAGAATTACTGTATTTCAGAGGAAAATAGAAGACCTATGACCAGTTTCTATGGACTAGAATTCCGTTAAAATTTTTCTGGGTTTTTTGCGTATTCATGTGCTAAGTATAGAACCGATAATAAATGATAAGACGCAATTATCTTTATCGGATTCTCTTGGAATATATATTTCGAGAGTTTCAAATAAGACCGATTTCAATTGATTTGCGATTGACTTGTATCTTTGGGGAAAGAAACTGTAAAATTTTAATCGGTAGCATTTCCTTCTCCACGTCATCCTTATGAATTCGTCATGCGTGACATGCGTACATGGCGTGTGTCTCATGTATAGTTTTTGTGACTCAGCAATGTGAGACAGTTTTGCAATATAATTTGGAATGAGACTATGTCGATTTCCGGATTCGTTTTGCTATGGTTTTGCTCTTGAGTTAATACCGACAATGCTCGCGTGAGGAAGATCTTAATCGCTACTTTGAGTCCACCTGCGTAGTACCCCACGAGCCGTCACAAGAGCGAGCGGCAGGTGGTGTCTGGACACCTACACTCGTGACCGGAAAGCTGGATGCAATTATGTTCCACCCAAATGGTTGAGGCTCTCAGCTTCAGTTCTGATATATGCTAGGCAAAAAGAATTCCGATAATCGAAGAATCTTGCAATTAGAGATATAGATGTTGGCTATTTGCGATTAACTTGTATCTTTGGGGAAAGAAACTGTAAAATTTTAATCGGTAGCATTTTCTTCTCCACGTCACCCTACTTCGTAGCCGCATTTGTATGGGGCTCCCAGGGCAGGCTTGGAGATGCCAGGCGAAGTCACAATTCCACAATTCTTTTCCTCCAGGGCCTCTATTTATTCATTAAGGACCGATTATACTATCCCTAGTGCTAAGGATTTATTTTATTCATTTTGCATGTTAGTGAATTCAGTGCCGTAGTAACGGGCAAAATTCTCCTCTCCGCAGACGACGCAGTACTGTACAGGGATGCTAGCGATGGGTCTGACAACAATCTAGATGCTATAAAGGAATGGTGCAATACTTAAAGTTAGAATCAAACTTTAAAATAATTAATAAAATAAAAATAATTTTTTAATATACCGCGTTTTTAAAACGGACTAAAAAGTATGAAATAATTTTCCCTGGGCCCTTCTAAATTATTGAGGGTGAATTTTTAATGGCTATGTAGATATTTGTAAGACTTGAAGAGAAAAACGTGGAGCGCAGGCACTAGATAATAGAAGTAGAGAATCCGGATGAATTCACAACCAATTTCAGTGCATTGCAAATGTTATTAATTGTGGGAGTTTTTCTCTTTAAGTCTTACAAATATCTCCATAGCCACTAAAAATTCACCCTCAAAAATTTAGAAGGGCCCCGGGAAAATTATTTTATACTTTTTAGTCCGTTTTAAAAACGTGGTATATTAAAAAAATATTTTTATTCAATTAATTATTTTCTGATTTTTAGTCTTATTACCATGAGTCATGCGCATGAGGAACTATCAACTGTTAGATCTGTATTAACGCTTTCAGACCGTGGATTAAAATTTAGACTCAATCTATTATGTAAGTTCCAAACCGGTCTATTTTCTGACGACGATGATATTTTACGAAATCCGACATACTACGGAAGATCAGATCATGAGAATAAAATTAGGGAACTAGACTGCAGAACGGACAGATTTAAAATGTAATTTTTCCCACGAACTATAAGGGACCATAACAGCTGCCAATGAGACTTTTATCTAGGTTTTGTCTAAAGGTAGTGTAGCTCTTAGTAGTAGTAGTACTCCCTAATACTTGAATCCTTATCTGTTACCTAGTACTAACTGCACGCCGTGCATGTCTACATAAGTCTTGAGTCTCTGTCCATTTGTGTAGTTGCAAAATACATATATATCAATGGTCCGTCTCCATTGTGATAATATCTGTAGTGTAGTGCATGCTTGTGAGGCTTCGCCTCGTGACAAGCATTAGCGATTTATGCTAATGCATAATTAGTCGTAGTTACTCTAACTTCAGGGTATAGTGTAATGCATGTTGGTGAATACTCACCCCCTGCCACACACCCCTGAGGTGGCTTGCAGGGTATTTTGTAGATGTATACGTTCTAGTAAAAGCGTGGCGTATACAGCTCTATACGCCGTCCAGTAGTACTTCTTTATCGGCTGAGTATGATTATCTGTTGAGCGAGAGACTAGCACATATTCAGACCTTTTACCATACTGAGAACTGGGTCAGTAATACGCCGAATGTGTACGACTGTGGTGAAATAGTTATTTATGCACCTTGGCCGTTATGGCATATGATTTCGTTCGAGAGAAATACATTCAGGAATGGTCGTCCGAGAGCGCGGAGCTATGGTTAAAGTTTCAAGGCTCTACTAGAAAATCAGGAAATTTGTTAATTAATTGATCGTTAATTAATTAATAATTGTTACATATAGGAAATGGTGAATTGGCATCTAATTCCGAGCGACGGTTAAAGTTTAGAGCCTCTCCAAGCACATCAGGAAATTTTCTTAATTAATTAATCGTTCATTAATGAATTAATTGTTATAACATGTAGCAAACATTGCACTGTCATCCACTTCTGAGCTATGGTTAAAATTACATGCCTCTACTAGCACATCAGGAAATATGTTAATTAATTAATTGTTAATTTATTGACAATAAATTATCAATTAATTGATATAATAGATAGCTAATATTGCATTGTCATCCACTTCTGAGCTATGGTTAAAATTTCAAGTCTCTAGCTGATCGGGAAGTTAGTTTAAACTCGCGGTTGCAATATTTCACCCGGACAGATAGACATGACGAAAACCGAACTAATAAAAACGTGATATTGTTAATTAATTAATAGTTAATCAATTAATTAATTGTTATAACATGTAACTAACATTGCATTGTCATCTACGTCTGAGCTATGGTTAAAATTACAAGCATCTACTAGTATATCAGGATAATTGTTAATTTAATAATATTTAATTAATCAATTAATTGTTACAATAGATAGCTAATATTGCATTGTCATCCACTTCTGAGCAACGGTTAAAATTTCAAGTCTCTAGCTGATCGGGTCTGAATTTTATATTCAATTTGTTATATCTGTAATGCTGTGAAAACTTTTTTTTGTAAACTTTGTGTGTGTCCTATTTCTGTATTCAATTTGTTATGTCTTCAAACTACGGTTAAGCTCATACTAATGTGTACAATGGCGAATAAATCTGAATTCTGACCTCTTTTTTTGGTTTGCACGTAGCGGGGGGGGGGGGGGCTGGGACTTGACCTTGAAATGGGACTGACTGGTGTGGAATCTCCCCGTGCCACACAGCATGGAGGTGGCTTGAATGGTACTTTGTAGATGCATATCTCATTGAAAGAACATAGTTATATTGATAGCTCCAACTATCTGTGCTAAAATCACTGACTACCGCACCTCGCGCACGCTTAGTGAAGTTTTCACACTCTCAATTGAGGTTCCAAAGAATATCTGCCACTGTCTGAGAGTACGTCAATGTATCTCTCTTGGCCATAGAATATGAAAGATTCTAATTTTTCGTAATAAGCACTCTGGAGGGCTCAGTAATTAATTATTTTACCCCATTACTCATTTTGTGCATGCCTAACCGTGATTCGGTAAAGAACTCTTCGGCGGTCAAAGAGCCGGATTGCATTCCCTCATCCTCCATCTTTCTTTCACTCTAATTGTGTGCCTCGAACATTGAACCCAATGTGGTTTCTTTTTCTCATGCCCGAATTGCAGGCGAGGACTCGTGTACTTACTGGTCTCATGAACTTTCTCTTCCGTCGAAGCAGCTTGCCATTTTTAGACGACAAAGTAGAGTGAACGACGTTTTACACATATGCATCTGCGTTGCAACCCTGAGAGTTTCCAGAAAGGCGTCTGGCTGGTGATACAGCTACGTTTTAGCCAGAAATCCACCTAATGGATGTGTGGTTATTATAAATCTACCGGTTAAGGTAGGCCCATCATCCTCCCCTCCATCACGGCCTTAAGCATTTCTTCGCCCCTCATCACCTCTTCCAACCATGACATACTTGGCATCCTCCTAATTTCATCCAGAAATTTCCTCTCCTTACCCACCATTCCTAGCACTTCCTCGTTCGTCTTCCTCTCTGTCTTCCTCTCCATTCTCCTCCACACCCACATCTCGAACGCCTGCAACCCATTCTCGTTTTCCTCTCTCAGAGTCCACGTTTCCACCCCATACAACTCTACACTCCATATTTGACTCTTCACCAGCCTCTTTATATACACACACATGAATATGTACATGTTTATTCATGTCCATACATAAGGTTCCTGTTATCAGCTCACTTCTATTGCTGAACGCTTCTTTCACTAGCGCTATTATCCTCTTAATTTCTTTGCTACTCTGCCCATTTTCTTCTTACGAACTACCTAAGTATTTATAGTGAGCTAGTTTGGATTTGTGGTAGGGGGTGAATTTCCAGCAAAGTACAAAATATGCCATGGAAGTTTTAGGGACCCCCAATGCTAATGGATGACGCAAATGCATATTATGCATTGAGATGCACCGCCACACACCCTGGTGGTGGCTTGCGCGGTATTTCGTAGATTAGATATAATAAATTTTGAAGTACATCAAGAATGCGAGACGAGCTGTAAGACTTTCCCGGCGTATAGCGATGTTGGTGGATGTTCGGCTTTCCGACCGGATCAAACTCTCCATTTCTGCCGACGTTTCGCCCTGAGGATGATGAACGACTCGTTCATCGAAACGTCGGCAGAAATGAACCCGGTCGGAAACCCGAACACCCACTAACATCGAGACGAGCTGTTAGCGCTACTACTACTTAGTTAGTACTAGTGGGGATATTAGGATACCAGCCATTTCTGTGTTTCTGTGAATGAAAAATGTTCTGCGGATGCGGATGTGTTGCAATGGATTATCCACCTCTGAAATTTTATCAGAGCGGTCAAACCTAGGCAATGTTTGGGGCTCTCAGCGTCAGTTCTCTGGGTGACGTATCGATGAAGTGGTCCCCTCTGTTTGGTAATGATATCGAAGCTCAATTTTCCTCAATTCGCTGGAAAAAACACACGTTGGGGCTGGATAATAGCTTTCAGCTATTACAAGTTACATCCACAAGTACTGTTTGCGTGTGATTTAATGAGGAGATAGTGTAGATCGGGATTGCGAGACAGGGTCAAATTCCGCATTGCTGTCGACGTTTCGATTGCCAAGTCGTCCACCATCTTCGGTGCTACAGGCGATAGACGACTCGGCCATAGAAACGTCGGCAGCAATGCGGAATTTGAGTTGGTGGAGATGCCGATTTGTAACAACAAATAACAAATTTTAAGTAACAACAAATTTTGTACCTGAATATGACGCCTATGCGTTGAAACTAGTTTTACATTGTGCCTACAATAATAAATACCTGTATCAAGATACAGCGTTTTTATCTCTCACTTAGCATACATAATTTTCAAAAAATATCCTTCTCTTTTTTTAAGTTACCACGGTACGGCGTGACCCCATTTGGAATTGGGATTTCAGTGAATAATATCCGCCTCTTCCGGTAATCGAACCGGGTGGATGGAATGTCATTACTTAAGTCGCCTCACCAACCTGATCTCCGAAAGTCATCTAAAGATGTCGAAAGATATTATATTTTTTCAGAGGAAGGACCGCACTTCGCGTAGACAGCTAGTGTGTCTATATCTACATAGTACCCTGCAATCCCTCTCCATTAGTCCTTCTCCAATAGCGGTCCCTCTCCATTGTGAGCATATCTGTAGTGTAGTGCATGCTTCATCTACATCTACGTCTACGAAGTACCGTGCAAGCCACCTCTAGGGTGTGTGGCACGGGGTGATTCCACACCAGGCACGCAGCACTCGTCCCAGCACAAGTCAGAACCTCGCACGCTACCCCTGGCGCTAGGCGCAGGCCAAAGCAGTCAGGAGAACAGTGCGCAGTCCAACCGGAAACTGGGAGAGTGATACGTAAATGAACATGCAAACATGAGGAACAATGCTATACACACATCTAGTGGTTAATATTACTGATATCGTTAATTTATGAATGCTACGAGATACTACTTCATGCAGAGAACAAAATAAAATAATGCCGGACTAATCGACCGGTGTGAAGTGTTAGTAATGATGTTGTGTTATTAAGCACAAGTGAAGATTCTAATCTACCTATTAAGGGTGGCAGTTTCATATGATTGATCTATCGCAACTATTATGATCCCTTATTGTACATGGAAAAATGACATTTTAAATCTATCGGTTCGGCAGTCAATTTCCTTTCTTGTGAGGCTTCGCCTCATGAAAATCATTAGCGAGTTATGCTACTGCATAATTATTCGTAGTTAAACTAACTTTAGGGTATAGTGTAATGCATGTTGGTGAATATTCACCCCCTGCCACACACCCCTGAGGTGGCTTGCAGTGTATTTTGTAGATGTAGATGAATGCTACGAGATACTACTTCATGCAGAGAACAAAATAAAATAATGCCGGACAAATCGACCGGTGTGAAGTGTTAGTAATGATGTTGTGTTATTAAGCACAAGTGAAGATTCTACTCTACCTATTAAGGGTGGCAGTTTCATATGATTGATCTATCGCAACTATTATGATCCCTTATTGTACGAGGGAAAAATGACATTTTAAATCTATCGGTTCGGCAGTCAATTTCCTTTCTTGTGAGGCTTCGCCTCATGGCAAGCATTAGCGAGTTATGCTACTGCATAATTATTCGTAGTTAAACTAACTTTAGGGTATAGTGTAATGCATGTTGGTGAATACTCACCCCCTGCCACACACCCCTGAGGTGGCTTGCAGTGTATTTTGTTGATGTAGATGAATCCAATTCAAGGGGGTGTGGCAGGGGGTGATTTGTTCACAAAAATACACTACTATATATCCTATAAAAATTAATTATCTACGACTACTAATGCATTAGCAAAAACCTGCAAATACCATTCAGGAGGTTACATTTACCAACATTCAGTACACTATATGCTTCCAATGTTATAGAAACTATGATCATGCACTTGCAAAATACATTAATACTCGAGTAGTAATGTATTTTGCAAGTGCATAAATACAAAAATTAGGGTACAAATAAAATAATTTGCTAAACTTCCTATCAAAGACCCTAATTATTAATTCTCATTGGCAGCTATCTCGGCCGCTTCAACGTCCGTGGGAAAAATGACATTTTAAGCCTGTCCTTTATGCTGTCTATTTCCCTAATTTTGTGCTCACGATCTTATCTTTCGTAGTAAGTATGTCGGATTTCGTAAAATGTGTTTGACGTCAGAAAATAGGTTGGCTTGGAACATACTCAAAGGATTTAGTCATAACTTTAACCGACGCGTCGGTTTCCGACCGACCGACAGCACGTTTCAAATGTTTCCTGTATAACTTTTGTATCTCTGTCCATGTATATATTGGTTGCAAAATACATTAAAAGAAACGGTCCCTCTAACATTGGTAGCATACCTATAGTGTAGTGCATGCTTGTGAGGTTTCGCCTCCTGACAAGCATTAGCGACTCATGCTAATCCATTAATAGTCGTAGTTACATTCACTTTAATAGGGTATAGTGTATTTGCATTCATAATTATTAAAAACACTTGGTAATCTTCCACAGATTTATTTCTTTGGCACGACGCGTTTCTCCACACTGTGGCATAATCATGTGCCACAGTGTGGTGAAACGCGTCGTGCTAAAGAAATTAATCTGTGGAAGATTACTAGGGTTTTTATTCATTATGAATATCAAGAACTTCCAACATATCCAGCCTGAAACAGTTGTATATTTGCATGTTTGTGATAACTCACACCCTAAAGGTGGCTTGCAGAGTATTATTTACATCTACAAAATACCCTGCAAGCCACCTCAAGGGTGCGTGGCAGAGAGTGAGTAGTCACCAGCATGCATTACACTATACCCTATTAAAGTTAATGTAACCGCGGCTATTGATGCATTAGTATAAATCGCTAATGCTTGTCAGTAGGCTAAGCCTCATAAGCATGAACTACACTAAAGGTATGCTATCTATGTTAGAGGGACCGTTAGTATTAATGTATTTGGCAACTACATAAATAGACAGAGATTCAAGAGTTATACTGAAAACATGCCCGTCGTGCTGTTAGTACTAGGTAGCAGATAAGGGTACAAGTATTAGGGAGTAAATCAACTATCTAGCTACACTATCGACAAACCTAGTTAAAAGTCTCATTGGCAGCTGTTATAGAATATAATAATGTGTTTATTAGAACCTAGTCCAAAGGACTCTAGGTTCAACAAAAAGATACAATGAATGGTACACTCTCCCATAATACAGATCAGGTCTGGTATACCCTTAGAGTGGTGGATAGGCCGGGGCAACATAAACCTACACTCTTCGTCACCTGCCACCATCATACCCACCACCACCCACCCGGGCATTACCTTACCATCAACCTGGTTTACATATCCAGTTTTTATATAGTCACACAATTTTATTATTTTTCTCATTAACAATTATCCCGTTACACAATTTGTCTCGTGCAGATCTTTGGTTCATGTACAATATTTCTATTTACAAAAAAAGTAATAGTTTAATATGGTTTTCCTTTCTTCCAAAAAATAAACTGCGGATGATATTCATTCAGAGGGTGGCGGGTTGGCCGGGGCAACAAATACCTACATCCCTCATCGCCTGCCACAACCGTACCAACCCCCTCCCCCGGTTAGAGCGCCATCCAATTTACATGTCCCGATATTGATATTGACAATATGCTTTGTTATTATATTATTCTGAAAAAGGGTAAAATTACTATTTATAGACGTAGTTAAATATTTTAGTTTTGAATACACTCTCTTTTGAATACACTCTTTAGTTATAGTCTCTAATCGTTCGCGGAAAATATTACATTTTAAATCTGCCCGTTCTGCAGAGTACATATCCAATTTATTGTAATGATTTGAAATTTAGATGTCCACGAGACAGTCCTACTCCCAGGGATTTGACGGATTCTTTACGCTCTAATTCGCTATGACGTATGCAGTAAGTGTAAATAGAGGAACTGCTATTTATCCATGAATTCATTTCTACATATTTTTTTTTCAAATTTAATTCTAGCTACTATGTATCGCACCACTTTTTATTCCTTCAAGTTCCCTCGTCAGTGCAGTGACGTAGCCAGGATTTTGGTTTGTGGGGGGGGGGCTTAATCTGAAGCCTGGGGGGGGGGGGGTCCTCTCTTGGTACAATTTTATTGGCTATCAGTTTATTTATGGCTAACTTTTTAAAATAGAAAACTGCTTTATTTTTTTCCTTTTCCCCCTCTTTAACCCTTGTAATTTGCAGCCAATATATTACATGATAAAACAAAACTAATAATATGATTTGAAATTTCGGGGGGGGGGGGGCAGGGCTGAAGCCCCTCAAGCCCCCCCCTCCCCCCTGACTACGTGCCTCCTTATAATTTTTGCCATGGATTACTCTATGCACTACTGTATCGTCTACAAATAATCGAAGCTTACTATAAACTACTTCACCGAAATAATTAATATGTAAAAGGAACAACAGTAGACCTAGGATTATGTATTTGGGACAGATCATAGGAAGAGTTGATAGAAAATTAAATTAAGTCTAAGGAATATCCGCCTTGTTCGTAAAAATACTGTCTTCAGAGCCAAGTGTAAATAAGTTACTGGATGAACGAGGATGGTAGTTCCTCAAAACACAAGGGAAGCAAGCGAGATAAAGATTTAGAAATGTACAGGAGAGCCAAGTTAAATTGTGATACTGAAGAAATAATTTGGCTGCTTTACTTCTTGGCAAAATCGAAATGTCAGTTAACCTGGGCCAAGGAGTGCACATTTTATGTTTCAGGTGAGTCAAAATAATACTACTAGTAGTTTTTTTTTTAGTAGGACCATATTTCATTTGAGTACATCTGTTTATGCGGTGGAACTCACCGTACCTAGAGTTCTATTTTACATTTGGGCCTTCATTAAACCATGTTATGACTTGAGTTTTCGGCGTGCTACTCGAAATTTAGGCGAAATTGTATTAAATATGATTTTTCGAATCTGACTCGGCGTGACTCATTGATATTTGTTAGCAGCCATTAATTATATTACATCATTATTACATTAAATGTATTATTTCGCGTTTAACAGAAAAGCTGTACATATTTAATCGAATTATTACGAAATATATATTACCTGCCGTAAGGCTATGTGTTAAAATTGCAAAAAAACTGAATTGGTGGTGTAATTTTTTCACTTTTATCATATCTTAACTTTTTTCATATTTTTACTGATATCAATCAAGGTATAACTAACAAGAAAACTTAAGCAAAGTTTGACGCAAATCTTTATATAAACAAAAAATCGCTCCAGCCACCTCTACTATCAGTGTTCTCCACGTAGCACATAATCCGTATTCCACTGAAAAATCTGTGACACTTCCGGGTGTCGATCCTGTGCTCTTCGGGATGGTAACCCAGTGCTAAAGCCACCACTCCTAGCCGATCTCCAAATGGCCGAAGCCGGGATCTACCAAGAGGGGCATACAAAACTTGATTTTGAGAGCGACTGGCAAACTGCTGTGCATGGCAGAAGGTCACAAAGGTTTCACGTCGGCGCCTCATGCCCCGCTGTTTTTTCGTTTTTTGACGCATCAGCGCGTATTTCACGGAAGTGTTCTTCCGTCATGAGCTAGTCTGCGTCCTCGCTGCAAAGTGGCTCATGAATTGCTGCCAAATAGATTTTGCCCTGTCTTAAAACGATTTCGTTATTGTCGATTGTGCGATCTGCAACGGCCTTTACACATCGGACGACTACGCTCTTACGTAACTACTTTCAAGAGCTGCCATTTTATATCCAATTGGCGTTATTATCACCCAGTAAAATACTTATTTTCGTGGAAGAATTATGTAGTTTCAACCATTCTACAACATTTCTTGCGAAGCTGCCATCATATCACTTTTCTTTTCCTCGCCACTGACTTACCTTTGGTTTCTTAACCGATTACTCCTTATTGCTTAAACTTTATTTCGGTTTTCTAATAATTTATTAGCCAAGAGTAAGATCGAGTAGGATATTCCTGTGCCTTATGACAATTGTTGGTATTAATTAATTGTACGAATTATAACATTAAATTTAATAAAAAATATTAGGACTTTTTTCCTCTATTGTTTCTTATTTTTTTCAAAACAATTGATTGTCGTTTTTCTTATTAACAGTGCATGAATTAATTTTCGTTCAATACGCGTCATTTTCTCACCTAAGTAGTATTCTCATAAATTTTAATCTTCTCAGATTTTCATCAATTAAACTTTTCGGGTAGGTATTCTACAAAAATTCTATTCTATTCACTGGCCTCAGGTTTTCACAAGTAGTGTTACAAGGTAGCGGTATTAAAAAAACGAGGTAGCGTCTAAAGCAAAGAAGCTTTTTCCGGATTGTATACATAAGTATTTATGTGTACATCCTTGTCGGTAGATTACTACTTTGTACATACATTTGATGACACTAAAGAAATTGTTTGTGCCAACATTTTGGCAGTAGCGGCTTTTTTATTTTTTTAAATTGCCATTCGGAGCCTACCCCATGATTTTTCAAGCAACACAAGGCAATCGCCTCTCTGCGCGGCTCAAAAACACTGCCCCCAATGGATTATCCTGCGTCGGGCGTGAGGTCAATCACCCATGTTATCCACAAAAAAAATTGTAAAGAAACGACTATAACACGGTACCCTATCGTCGGAACGCTTGACTGGTCGAAATTTCAGCATGTGTAAAGATTTCAAGTCGAGACAAGTTTCCATTCACTTTCGATTCCGGATTAAAACGCGAAGGACTGCCGCAGGCCATAGCCATGTGACTTCTCAGACAACAGGCCTTTAACCAATGGGAAAGCCGGAATGGAAGAGGCTTCGCTACGAGTTTATTCCCGACCGCAGGCTGTTGACGCGTTGAAGATTTCGTCATCTTCCGAGTTGTGGCCTTGAGAGATGTTGGAATGGGACGAGGGGGGGGTGGTGGTGTTAGGGAGGGGTGGAGGGGGAAATTCCACGCTAACGTAGTGCTCTTCGCGTAGGTGAGACGAAACAAGGGGGAAGACCAGCTTAGCGTGACGTCACAATTCTCAAGAGATATCCGAGCCCCTTACAACAGTCATTCTGCGGAAATAACAAAGGGTGGCTTCATCTGTGTGTACATTAGCGATGACGTTTTCCGTCCGATATGTAATCGTTTGACTTATACATGGTAGAATATGTGAGACTGGGAGCCTTCATGTGTATTTCACGTGTTGTCATTGGGGCAGGCTGAACTTAAAATGAGTTCGAAAAAGACATTTTCGATCCCAATCACTCCAAATATGATACGATTTTCTTTATACGGTACGCCATTAAAGCCCAGCTGTATCGGTATATATGCTTATTAATGAATGCCCGAAGCAAAATGTTTTAGCTAACAATAACAGCTGGAAATTCTCAGGCCCTGAAACGAACCCGAGAGCACTTTAAGAAAAGACCATAGGTCAAATGTTTCTGGTATTGAATGGAATATTATCTTAGCAGGTATGAGCTAATGCTTCAAAATGGACTTTCTATGCATTACGTGCAGCTGGTAACAGGATATCAAGACTATCGGTCAACCGGACCATGAATATACATTCATGTATATTCATGAACCGGACCATGCTTACTTCTGAAAGATTATCGAGAAAACCATTGCCTTATGAAAATGCGCGAATGACAACAGACATCGAGTTGCTCTTCACTTGAATGGCTGACCCTAACATTAAATTTGTTCGGGCGCAAGAATTTTCCTTGATTTTGTGCTCCTCCATTCATGTTAAAAACACCCTCCATCTATTAATAACAGGCCATTAAAGGTTTTAGGTGATAAGGCTAATGAAAACATATTTTTTTCCGGATTACTCGTCCACCTCGCTTCATATATTCAATTACTGGAAGCCATTGCAAGCATTTTGTTGGGAATAGCAGCGATGCACGACAAATTTCCTGACCGAACTGGTAAAGGAAAGTTTCCAAGAAATAGCCCAGTGTCGTCAACCGTCCTCCCCCCCCCCCCCCCCCCTTTTCCCCACTCGCTTGACGTACACGGTCCGCTACCCCGCCATCCCACTTCCCCGCTTCATGGGCCAGTCCGCGCCACTGGCGCAATAACGGTGAAAATAGGAACTACAAGAACCACTCAAATATCACAGTTCATCTGGCGGATCATTTGACATGAGTGAACGAATCATTTACGAACGAAACAACAGTTGATTTAGCCGGGCTTGAATAAATATTTCAGAAATTTGAATGTGCCATATATTTTTGTCAGCGTTGGATTTTTGAATCTGTATTTTGGTTTACATGTGTCCGTAGAAAAGCTGAACATTTTATAGCTGCTTATGGTACTCTGTAATTTCTAGTGTCAGAGTATTAATAATGTCAGGAGTTGGTGAGTGTGGTGTAATAACAAATAAGGCTTACTGTTGTACTTTTGTATTCTAATGAAATTATTCTTCTAATGAAATATCAAAACTAGAATGTACATTGATAATCGACACTTATTATAGAAAGGAAATGAATTAAGGTCATTGAAATATAAACATATTTGATGATTTGTTCTTGCTGTTTGAACTGCCTTTGAAATGACTAATTTTTAGTTCCAGATGACCACGAATATGTTATTCCGAAACGTGCTGTCCTCTCTCCAGATGAAATGCCAGCGTGGGAAAAATCTGAAGCTTATTGTGTCCGTAAATTTTATGCATAAGGATTATCGCCAAATTACTGCTACTCCAGAACATGCATTTCCTGTCTTTATTATTAATATTACCATGTGGCAGGCTATGAGAGAACAACGGGTAGCCCAGTCATGAACGATTACGTTCACCTTAGTTGAAAATGTCTTAGTAAACTTATCTATTACGCCGTGCCCCATCAGTTTTGGTGTTGTTAATCTGTAGTCGCATCATGGACTGCAGGTTTAAAAGCTGGCCCTCCTACACGTGTTCTTCTATCCTGTCACAACCTTGGTAAGGTTTCGCTCTATTTTCCCCGTTTGCAATTCACCAGTACCCCATACCCACCGATGTTTACACTCTATCCCTGTCTACTCAGCTAAGTTTAATGCTCAAGGTTGGATGGACTACACTCCTTTTTGCGACGTTTAATGCTTTCATGTTCAAGAATTTATTGTTTAATACGAATTATTATCGTTCTTTCCATTAAATCTTTGCTTTAGGGAATACATATTCTTGAACTTTCATTGATAAATGATTTAAATCAATAATTTATACGATGCATAGCGCCCATAATATAGTAGCCCAGTGCTTGTCACTGCCCAGCCCCCAACTAACGATTTGTTTCTTCTTATAATGCATGCCTTTAATTGTGTCGATTCACATGTTTCTTCACTGGTTTCCATTCTTTATGGTTTTCAGGAATATGTTGGGTTTATCCTAGCATTGAATGAGGCTGTGCAAGGCAAACCTATTAGCTGCACTTGTGATGAGGGTCCAGGGATCAAGGGAATGTTGACAATGTTGGATACCCTTAGTACTTGGATTGATGAAACCCCTCCTATTGATCAACCACAACGATTTGGTAACCAAGCTTTTCGAAAGTGGCACCAAAGAGTTAAAGAAGTAAGTTGTTTTCTGTCACCTGTACTGTAGAATGTGTTGTCCTCTCTGGAGAATTATGTTAGTGAAAGCCATTGAACTATTCGATTGCTACTAGCCGTCCAGTAACAAGTGGTTTGAAAAAAACTAATTTATAATGTTAATTAATGATTAGTTTGCATTGTAACAGAAAACACTTTGTAAATATTTCCACACCAATTTTTATTCAACCGACCTAGGTTTCTGCAAACATTGCCATAATCAAGGTAAAGGTTCGGCAATGTTTGCCGAAACCTAGGTCGGTTGAATAAAAATTGGTGTGGAAATATTTACAAAGTGTTTTCTTTTACAATGCAATCTGTGACAATTTTCCACAAACTTTCGCCTGATACTTTAAAATCAATTAATGATTAGTTGCTTATTCTATCTCAAGACAAAGAGAACATACAAATTATGTTAAGGAGGACCTATATTCACAATAAGGTCAACACTGTGACTATAACCATGATAACTCATTCCATAAAGAATTCAAGCAATGGCTTCCCTGTATTTAAAAAGAAACAGGAAAGATTTTTACTGCTACCACCTTTGTGTTGAATGAATTAGTTTCTATGTAGCTTGTGAATGAAGTAGGTAAACATTGTAATCTATGCTACTTTGAGTAAGTGGTGTCATCATTTTATTTTTTCTTTAGCAAGTACCGTGTTGCCTATGATGCAATTAAAATAAATAAACACTAAAGCAGTCTTTGCTGAAGTATGTACTGGGTAATAGGACGAATTTATTCATAAAATTCTGCCACACACTAATGAATCCTAATGCTAATGAGAGAAATAATCAGCAGTCATTAATCCAAAGATGCTGCTGTAGCTCTCAACTCCAATTTCCTATCAACTTAACCTTTTTATTGCTTCTAGAAATTCATTTTGATTCCCCTCATAATTTGCCTGGTGTGTATTCCATTCCTTTTCAGAATGGTGTGAAACTACTTCAGGGTGCACTTCCAGAAAATCTTCATAGAGCTGTACCAGAATTGGTTGAGTACTTAATAGAATCTTTTGGCAATTCTACTCGCATTGACTATGGAACTGGACATGAAATGGCATTTGCAATGCTTATTTGCTGTCTCTTTAAAATTGGCGCTCTGGTCGAAAATGAACGAGTGGCAGCTGTTTTCCGGATCTTCAATAGGTATTTGATCTGATTTTTTTCATCCTTGTTTTACTTTAGTGAAACACCACTATTGATGAATTTTTTTCACCATTATAGCGCCATTATTTAATTTGGTGCATAAATATGAATTTATTTTGAGAATATTTTGTGGTGTGGGATTATGTTAAAGATTCATGGTACCTGGGAAGCCTAATGCGAGGAGTTATGAAATTAATAGGAAAGACTTTGAGAACTTAATCTTGCAGATATAAAAGTCTCTTCTTTAGTAACGTATCTTCGGTTCTGGTCTATTGTTGTTTGTACACACTTTGTCTCGAAAGATAAGTCACTTGTTGATCGAAATATGTGCTAGAAATCGATTTGATTTCTCAATCAATTATTCTGACAAATAAGAATATTGAGACAATTGAGAACATGTGGGTAGATGAGAGGAGGGGATTATTTGGGTGGAGAGAAACCTGCCATCAGTATTACCCTACTTGTAATGAAAGACAGCTATAGTCAATGTCAAGTGACTTGGCGGCTGAGAATTCGACCGTTCTCGTCAGCTCTCACTTACTCTCGCACAGCTGGGGAAATTTGTGGAATGGGCGAGTTGGGGGAGGGACGAACACCAGCAAGGCATTGCCACAGCAATCGCACGGCCATACTTTAAATATCGCTGATGTAAACGCAGGACACGTGGCAACATGGCAAGGAGAGCAGATCTTCGCACAACAGAAGGCAGAGCAAGACTGAGGTCCTGAGAGAAGGAATTTGTCCACCCACGCTCGTAATGGCTACCCTAAGACCTCATGACTTGGCTCAAGCTCCTCCCCCCGGCTGACCCCGCCTTCCCAGCCGCCATTTGAAATGGACTATAGGGGTTCTCAGTTTTACGTTCCATCTGATGAACGAGTACTAGGGAGGATTGAGGTTTCATCGAAAAATCAACACCACTGCTGGGCTTGGAATTTGGGCCCTTTGGGATGAGAAGCAAATGATCTGGCCACCACACTGACACTCTCTGGTACACTACAGTCATATAAGCAGTAGGCAGTCTGCTACTCTTTCATTCCCATACCCATGCGGTGGAGGCTGAAGAATTAATTGGTGTGCTTTGCTTGAGAATTTAGTGTTACCAATACATTATTGCTTTTAAATCCTTATTCATGGCCTCTAATATAATGTGCTTTCTGCTTTTTGTGTTCATTTTGCAGTAGAAGTCCTGAACAAAAAGAAATACCTATCCTAAAAATAATAGTGCATCTAAAAACCACCAGGGTTGTTTCAGGTCAGGGAAATCAGGGTAAAGTCAGGGAATTCGAAATGGGTCTGGGAAATCAGGGAAAAGTCAGGGAATCTCATCCATGGCATCAGGGAAAATGTATGTCATGTCGTGCGATTCAAAAGTTGCCTAGCTGCCGGCTGGCTGAGCTGGCCTGGGTCAGCCGGGTGCCGAACTAGTTCATTTTTCCACAGCTCAACGCTCCGCTGCGCTGAGGAGGGTTGCTAGCCGTTGCTAGCATTTTTAAAAAAAGCATTGGTGGCCAAGATATTAGAAAAGTCTCCACTTCAGTACAAGATTTGCAAGACTATCACGTTTTGTGATCCGGAGTTGATAGTGCAAACTGAAGATGCAGCTCTTGCTCGCTTCCGGAACTGCCTCTCATTGCTGCAGCTAAGGCAGTGGTTCTCTGCTTAAGAGTGGGTCTTTCTAGAAGCTGAGTTTAAGACTTATTTACAAACCTGCTGTCTCTGTGTGCTTGAAAGAATATGACCGAGACCACACCCGTATTGATCACTTTTGGAGGTGTATTGTAGTGTCGCAGAAGTGATCTGGATTAATGGTAGATTTGATCCACATGATTTTAATATTGAGCTATGGAAATGCCTTTGTGGAAAGGGGATTTTCCGTAAACAAAGAAGTTATTATCGAAAACCAACTCCCACAGACACTGGTCGCGCAAAGGCAGGTGTACGACGCCGTGAATTTGGCCGGCGGAATTCTTAATGTGGAAATTAGTGGCAAAATAATTTCAATAGTGCGACATGTGTGAACAGAGTATGAAGAGGCGCGAAGGGAAAAAGCAAAAGAAGACAAGGAAAAGATACTGAGGAGAATATATGAAAGAATGATTGAGGAAGAAGTTTAAGAATTAAGAGCCAAAAAAAACCAAACTTTTGCTAGAAAACCAACTGGAGTGTGATGCTATCGGCGAGAGGCTGAGAGCACTATGTGGCCGTGGTTAGCATTTCTGTGATGTAGTGGTTAGAGGCGATTTTTAGACCCCCCTCCCCCCTTGGTGAGATTTGGCTCAACCCCCCCCCCCCCCCACCAATCTCACGTGAGATTTTAAAAAATGCATATTTTCAGTGTAAATACGTTAATATGTGCTTTATTGCGTTGGATTTATTAAAAAACAATTTGCTAAATTATTTTTATTTTAGACTAGTTAAAACTAGTTTTTTAGACTACTAAGAACATTATCTAGAATCACAGTGAGAAAATTGAACAATAAAATACTTAAATAGGAACTACTAAAATTCGTAAAAGAATACTCATTCTAATTCAGTCCACGGGGACTCGTGTGTGGTCTCAAGAGTGACTACTGGAACCGACATGTTCATGTGATTTGTTTCCACATGTTTTACTTAATTTAACCCAGTTTTCTCATAATTTCACACTTTCTTGCGGAAAAAAATTACGTGAAATTTGCCGAGATCCCCCCTCTCCCTTACGTGAGATTGGGTGACATTCGGATCGACCCCTCCCCCTAAGCACCTCAGGTCGCCCCCTTAGGTACGTTCTACGTACACATCCCTGAATGTAGACTTTTTGTTTGATGTGTCTCTTTAAATTTGACACCATATTTTGACTTTCATTTGACTATAATTAAGTTAACAAGTTCCTGATTTTTTACTGTAATTCCTGACTGTAATTAAGTTTACAAAGTTACTGTTTTTTATGTGTTAATTTTAAATACTTTTTGTTTGATGTGTCAATTTAAATTTGACACCATATTTTGACTTTTGACTGTAATTAAGTTTACCAGTTTTTCTATGTGTTCATTGTAAAGAAATACCTTTTAAAAAGAATTTCAATACATTTTTTTAAAGAATTATATATTATATTGACTCTTATTCTTCAAAAATGTTATGTAATGATCGAAAGGAGAACTTGTGAAAATATCAGGGGAATGAAGATTTTTGTCTGGGAATTTGAATTCGGGAATCTTGTAACAACCCTCTCACCCTCAAGAATTCTTCATTGAGGTTATCCACACAACCTTGCTGCTGATTATTATAAAAGAAAAAGTAACTCTTATTTTCTGAAAATATTTTTATCTGTCACATTGTAGGCTATATTGCATAGCCATTAGAAACCTGGGTCTGAATGAATAAATATATCTTTTAAAAACAAAGTTACTTCTTCTTTCAATGAACATAAAAGAATACCTCCTACAGACACCTGTTGAATTGAGTTGAACTTACACTATTTAAAACTATGTTCTTGTAACATTTTCCTGTCACGTTGTTTCACTAATGAGTAACTGGCTAAGTAAATGAAAACTTACCTGCAATTCGGCGGACGGATCTGGAACTGAACTGTGAGATAGTATGGACGGAGATTCAATTTAATCCTGACAACAACTGTGGTCGGAAATTATGGAGGGTCTCCCGAAGAGGGCACGGAAGTCTTTTACGACCTTCTCCATTGTGGATTTCGTCCCAGTTCGCCGTCTGTCTAAAAAAAGACCCCTCTGGCATTCCCCGGAGACAACGCTTGCCCTGAGAAATAAACTCAAGGCCTGGAAACATTGGAAACGACACTCTAGCCCTCTGTCCCGCGCCTTGTTCGTTACTCTACGGCACCATTCATGCTTTCTCATTCACTGGGACTACAAGAACTATATACAGGAAATTTCTGATGGAATTCGTGACAATCCCAAAAGATTTTGGACCCTTATCAATGCCAGAAGAAAGTCGCACAGAATCCCTACCTCTGTTTCCTATAATGGACTAAGTTCTCAAGGTGCAGAGCGTCCTGATGTGTTCAATGAGTATTTTTGTGCCAACTTCAACACTGCCACTCCAACCCTCCCTCTCCCTAAGCTTCTACCCGTATGCCACCAGTCCCTCTCCTCCATTTACACCAATCCAAAAGAAGTTCTGTCCTTTCTAACAGCACTGCCCTCCTCAAAGGCCACTGGTTCTGACAATATCGGTTCTCTCTTTCTCTCTCGCACCGCTACCACCCTTTGCATCCCTATCTCCATCCTCTTAAATAGATTCTTCTCCATTGGCGCTTTCCCTGCGCACTGGAAGAACGCTAATGCCACTCCAATTTTAAAATCTGGCCCCAAAGGTATCATTGGCAATTATCGTCTGATTTCCATTCTATCCGTGCTGTCCATTATTTTTGAGCGTATCATACATAGTCGTCTTCTTCACTTCTCCCTCCCCTACATATCCCCTCATCAGCATGGTTTCCTTCCTGGCAGGTCGTGTCTCTCTGACCTTGCTGTATTGCACCACCATATCACCAACTCTTTCGAGTCCAACTCACAACTCGATGTTTGCTACATAGACTTCTCCGACGCCTTCGACACTGTTAACCATTCTTTACTCATACATAAACTTCAACACCGGTACAATGTCCATTCACATTTTCTATCTTTGATCCTCAGCTTCCTCAGTTCCCGTTACCAACGTGTATTAATTGACTGCACCTCATCTTCTTATTTACCTGTTAAATCTGGTGTACTACAGGGAAGCTTCCTTGGCCCCCTCCTGTTCGCTCTATTCGTTGATGACATTACTGATGGCATAATCCCTCTTGGCTGTAATATTCTTCTATACGCGGATGATTGCAAAATTTTCAAAAAGGTGGATCGCCCCTCCGACTCACAGTCCCTTCAATCTGCCATCAATTTTGTCTCTGACTGGTGCTTGACTTGGCTGCTACGAGTCAACCCCTCAAAATCGGCGCTGATGACGTTTTCATTAAAAATCAATCCCCAGAAACATTCATATACCCTTTTAAACGAACCTATCCCTCCTGTAACTTCCCACTGCGACCTTTGAGTGATCTTTGACGACAAATTAAATTTTCAGGAACACATTACGATGATTGTGAAGAAAGTAATGGCCATAGTTGGTATGCTCTATCGACATACTGACCTTCAGGACCCCACCGCTCTAAAAACAGTGTTTTTCAGTTGTATTCTCCCCATCCTGGAATACTGCTCGCCAATTTGGTCTACCACCTGCCCCACTACTCTAAATTTGCCCAAACACCCTGTCAACTTCTTTCTCGCTGTAGCCCGCCATCAAATCCCCACACTCAGAAACTGTACCCGTGACACTATCCTTTCCTCCCTCGGGATATCCAACATAACTCACCACCATGTCTTATCTGATTTAATTTTCCTGCATAAAATCTTCAGCGGATGTCTCTGGACCAATGAAATTCTCCCTCTTTTTCGTTTTCATGTTCCTCCTCGCCCCTTACGTAATAACTCTCTGCTTCATATTCCCTGATTCCATCTTTCCATCTCTCAACGCTCCCTTTTCTACGGAATCCCCTCCTTGTTTAACTCCCTGGCTTCAAAATATCCTTCCCTGGACCTCTTTTCCTCTACTGCTATTTTCATATCCTCCCTTTAATGCCACCTGAAAAATTCACCGCTCTCTAACCCTTAGTCCCCTTTCTTACGTTTAATCATTTTGTTTTTTTTTTATTTATGTTATTCTCTCTAAGCTTTTATTTATTTATTGAGGTCAGCCAATGTAAAAGCCTTTGTGCTGTTTTTGGTGGTGAAATAAATAAATAAATAAATGTAACTGGCTGACACACCTGACTGGCAATTGAGAGAGATTAGGCTAAAACTTATAATTGATTTGAAACCATTTGCATATGTGTATTAATTAGGAATTAAGGAAGGCAGTTTCCCTCTGTCATTGGTGGGTGGAAATGTTAAGTTAGAAATCATACATACATACATAAACATCACACCATTTCCTTTCGAGGCAGGCAATTGTCAAAGATCTTAGTTATTGCTGTGAGGTCTAGAAAACTGGCTCTCATTTAATAATCTCCTCCATAATGCCCTATCTTTATATAGGGAATAAAAAAACAAGTGTGTTGTTTCAAATAAAGTGTGGAATCATAACCAAGTGCTTGTTTTTTCACTCATTATGAAGGAGTTCCACCGAGTAATGCCATTGACAGTGTCCTATATCTTTGTATACTTCTGTTGCTTCTCATACACTCATGCATTGCTTCATACACACCCTCTTATTCTTAAGGCTCATAATATTCCTCCCCTTTAGTGTCTCTTCCTCCACATGTACCCTTTGACTTTCACGGTCCACCATTCCCACTCACACCATTCTCTTTTCTTTTATTAATCTGTTTCGTTATTTGACTCTCATCCATTCTCTGAACCCATGAAGCCAATGAAGCGCACTCCTTTGCTCATTACTGGAGCATCCAACCCACGTTCTTTCATGACCCACTCATTCCTAAACCCTATTCATCCTACTTTTGTAACAAACTCTTCTCAGGTACCCCATTCCCACTGTATTTAGCTTACTCTTATGCTTATCCTGACAAATCCAGGTTTTGCTGCCGTGTAAAAGTATTGGGAGGAGAATGATTTTGTACAATATTGTCATTTCCCTAGACAAACACTCATTCCTTGATATGCTCCACATATTACCCATGACTTTCCTTTCAGCATTCACAGGTTTTATAATATCTTCATCTACCCTTTATCTTTTGCAAACATTCGGCCAAGATACACAAATACGTCCTTTGTTCTATTATTTCATCATTTACCTTCATCATACACAGTGCCATCCCTAGGATAGTGCAACAGATGCCACTGCACTGGGCCCCGTGCCTATGGGGGCCCCGCCTGGGTTTGCCTCTTTCAGACGGCACAGGGAAACCCGCCTTTTACCCAAAATTACCTACTACATACTTAGTACGCATGTAAATTTCTTGAAATCATTGGCTAGCTATGGGTTAATTTCCCTCTTTCCATGAAATATGCTTAAAAGATGTTACTACATCAATAAGGCAATGCAAAGTTAAGGGGCCCCCTGACTTTTGTTTGCACAGGGCCCTCAATCTCCAGGGATGGCCCTGATCATACAATCATTCTTACCATTCTCCCCATCAAAAAGAACTACTTTGGTCTTGGATGCATTTACCCTGAAGTCCATTCTCCTTGTTGCTTCACAGAAAATGTAAAGGAGCCCCTGTAATTCCTGTGAGCTCTGAAACAGCAATGTAGCATAGTCTGCATATTTCAGTACATACTTGCAAATTTACAGCTCCAACTGTTACTCTGACGTTATTCCTAAACGCATCTGTTGCACATGTATTGATAAAAATATTGAACTACCATGGCATTACACGTCCTTGCTTTACGCTGTTTCATTTTAAACCAGTCACTCAAGACCTGATAAACCCTCGCACTTGCCTTATTATTATCATACATTGCTTTCACATCATTCGATTATAATGCATAAGAGAAACAATGAGAGATTCCAAATTGACCTGTCAGGGTGCTGTGAAGCCATAGGTACTCTAGCAGGAGATGCTATAGTTTTTGGAAAAGATATTTAAGTAATGAGATATGCAAATAGTAATCAATGTGTTATTTGTTAAACCATGATGCTATGTTGAAAAGATAAATGCTATTTTTCAAATTTTAATTATTTTCAATTGTCCAGTTGTAAATTCAGAATAACCATTGAGTTGCTTTCATATATGTGTGCAAGAATGTTTAATGAAGAGAAACTGAATGGTGGTTACTCTAAATTGGCAAGCTTCATGATCAAAAGTTTTATCACTTTTATTAGATGTAGATTTATGTATGTCTGTAAATTAACAGAGGTATTACATACATCACAAGTTTGCTCTGAGAAATGACCTTAATTAGAAAGTATTGGATGAATATAGTGGAAGAGACTAAAGAGGAGGAAGATTTGAAGTCTTAACACATTAAAGACTGGACATTTTTTTCCAACGTACCTCGGTGGGTATTTTTTCCGGCAGTAATATTTTTAAATAGTTACTCTTCAAAATATCAAAATGCAATTAAAAATGGTAAATAAACAAAGGACACATAAAAGAAATCTAGTTTAATATAGTGGTTACTGATGTAAATACCTAAGTTGATGAAGTAGTAACAATATATGACAGCAGATGGCATCTAAGGACGACATGTAGAAAACATATGAGTAAACTCGTTATTGATTGATTTATTCACAATAAAATAACAAGATTACACTTGTGTGGGTTTCCTCAAGTATATAAAAATTATAAAAAATTCTACAATTCTACAAAAAATTCACAATAAGTTGTATCAGGATACCTAGTTTACAAAAAGAGAAAAAAATGTAGTTTTTACATTGTTATGACTTTTTTATCTCCCTATAAGTATACTCTTGAATGCTGAAAAAGGCATTTTTTATTAAAAATATCTTTTAAATATATTTGAGCTCTTTTTCTTGGCTGCACATTGCTTTTACTTGTGAAGGAAGTTTATTAAATAACATTTTCCCAGAACATTCAGGGGTTTTTCGAAGTATTTATATCCTGCAATGATCATTGAAAATATTGAATTTGCCTCTGGTTTTATACTGATGAACATCCATATTTCTAGTCAGAAATGTTTTTGTGGCATGATCCGTCCACAGTGTGTCATGAATATGAGAGCATGTATGAAGCAATCATTGAATGTAATAGAAGCATAAGAGGTATGCAAGGGTAGGGCATAATGGAGGAAATTATCAAAAGACTTTCATGGGCATAACAGCAATAACTAAATTCTTTGATTTTGCTTACCCTTAAAGGCATGGCATGATGTGTATGCATGCATAAAGACTTAAATTAATACATTTTAACAGATAATTCATAGTGACTGCTTTCCTTGCTGCTACATTTTTGAGGTGTTTGGGTTGGGTTAAATTTTATAGTATATATAGTGGTATGAAATGTTAAAATTGTTATGGTAAGAAAAAGTTTTGGAGAAGTGATTAATAAGAAATTGTTAGAAAAAAGGTGTATTTTCTAATTTTGCTTAGGTACTTGGAGCTGGTTAGAAAGCTGCAATTAACTTATCGCATGGAACCAGCTGGCAGCCATGGTGTTTGGAGTTTAGATGATTACCAGTTTCTTCCTTTTATTTGGGGCAGTTCCCAGCTTGTTGGTGAGTTCATGTTTTTGACACTGGTGATTGCTTTTTTGCTTTGATTAAAAAGTTTTCAGTTTAGTTAGATTATGTAACAATGTATTCACCGTACATGATAGTGACATTGTGGCCATGATGGCCGTGCTTATTTTCAGAATTGAGAAAAGTTATATATTTATGTCATGTGTGCCATTTGACTGGTGTGGATGACATACTTGCGTATAAGTTATGGTACATACAAACAAACATTGAATCAAGAAAAAATGATGATTCCATTACTGGCAGTGATATTGAAATTTCAATTTTCATTGAAGGTGGTGAGTTTGGTCACTGTCTGTGGTTGGTAATCTGTGGCCTCAGGGGCCTAATTACTACAAAAATAAATACCTATGTACTCTCTGAATTTTTGGACAGTGGAATAGCTATTCTAAAATGAATCGCGGTCATAGGGGTCTCTTCAGCCAAATTTTTCCTAACTAATTTCTTATTTCTCTGTGAGTTCTTGGAGAATCTGTCACACAGTTTTTAGACTCCCTTCTTACAGCTGCCCTCTTATTTCCTGTGAATGGAGCTTTATTATCATTCTGTTTTAGCACTGCTGAATCTTAATCTTTTCTCAATATTTCATCTCCTCTGTCCTCGTCATCTGCATCTTTGTAAGATTCAACAAATCTTTGACGTACCCTTTTGTTCATGAATGAGCTTTTGGGCAATATTTAATAGGGGTGTACTTCACCTCAGTCTATCCATATGTCAGCTTCTCTTCTACCAAGTTATATATATTTTTTTTCAAAAATTTTTATCTGTTGTTTATATTTCCTGTTCATCTTAACTCCCCTTTGTATTCCATTGTTCCTTCTTGTGTTATTTCTTTTGAAGATAGTTGGTGTTAGTTTTGGCGATGATAACACTTTCTCACTGTGAAGTGTGAGAGGTCTCATTACTCAAGCAGGAAGAGGAAACTTGAATAAGAAGTGCGGTTCATCTATGGTAACCACTGATCTGCTTCTTCCAAATTGGTCCAAAATATAGCTGCATTTGTCTGTGTGAAATTCACTGGGAAAAAAATTTCTGTCTGACCTCCAGAGGTCTTGCGTGGTGCTTTGACAAGTTCACCTACCTACTTCTCTGCATATAACTCTATTGTTGGAAGGAATCGCATGGGCATACCTTTTGTCCGTTTTGAGACCCAAGTTGTAAGAACACTGGACCCTTTCCTCAGCTGATGGGTGGAGATAACTGTGTTTCGCTGTGAATTTGTAAATTTTTCTCAGAACTATACAGTAATTATTAATGAAGTTCTTTGTTAAAGGATGCTCCCAACAACTTGGCTAAAAAGAGTTCTGCTTTATATTGTAAATAATCAGTGGAACAGGTGGAATGTACTTTGGAGCCTGTATTTTCCAAGTAAACACCTACATAGTAATTTTTTAGGATATCCCACATGTTACCAAATAGTTGACCATGGGCACATATGGTGAGTGGGGATGTCGCTGAGAGAAAGGGTCGAGTTAACCCCCACCTGCAAATCGAGAAAAGGGCTTTGCATCCAGGTGTCCAAAATGAATCCTTGGACCCTTTTTCTTGCTTGTATCATGGTTGGCCACAGAGCTGTTGTAACATGGCATTTATTCTCTCGCGTGGAAACTAGAGATGGGAAAATGGGGACGTTTACTCAGAACCAAAATTTCTTTTTTATTCACAAAATCGTTAGATAGAGACAAAAAATGAATTTTTGTGAAAAAATCAATCTTTTAACCGTAGCCATTCACTCATAAATTGAAAATTAAAATATGCAAAAGGTGACGCCCATTGAATGAGTTGTGCTAAGACTTCTACGTCATCCTCCTCCCCTCCTTGGCTGTTTTGGGGAGTGGAGTGGGGGGTGGAGTTGGGGAGGGAAGGGAGGATTTTGATTGGGCGAGGGAGCTGTGGACGAAGGGATGATGTAAGAAGTCTTACCATGCCCATTCCAGCATAAGGGTTAAGAACATCAGTTTTTCCTCGCTTATAACTCGAGAACTAGGTGATGGATTGAAAAAAAAATAAATACAGGTATTTTTCATTTTACAAACTCTATCAGATTTGGCAGTTTAAAAAAAATGGTAAACCGTAGTTGCCTTAATTTTCATCTGAGGTAAATTACCACGGTAAATTACAGTCATTTTCGAAAATGACCGTAATTATCCAGTATTTTTTAGTTTTAAGCATTTAACAGCAAATGTATGGTTAAATAAGAAAGCCAATAGCAAAAAGAAGGGAATAACAATGTTTAAACCGTAGCTAATGCAACATTAATCTGTTAGAAAATTAAAAATTGTGAAAAGAAATACGGCTACAAAACGCAATCTGGCTTTCTTTTGTCGTAATATGAGAAATTTTCAAGGAGAATATTCCTATATTCTCATACTTTATAATGTTACGAGCGGAAGATACCCGTTGAAATTCAACGGGTGTGAAAAACATTAAACTTATTTTTTATAATAAAACCGCAAAGCCCGAAGAAAAACAGTATGTGTGGTCATTTGAGGAGTAGGCGTGGTAACCTATCTTGTATGTTGTGTTCGATGTAGTAGACACACTGACATTTTTCCATGTGCACGGAGAGATGAGTGACTATTGGTTCACTTTCATGCACGGGAAACTCAAAAATCGGCCTTGCAGACTCATTAATACTTAAATAGCAAAGGTTGATAGATGGTCACCTCGTCCCTCCGGTTCTCTTGAGCCGTCTTCTGAGTGATTAACAGCTCTATCGCTTCCCTTGTGTACATACATATATTTGCATTCCATGACTTAATTCAGTTGCACTATTCAACGTTGATATGTGCGTTGATTATCTTAATCAGGATTGGACAGAAGGGTACAATCCAGCGGTTGACAACGTCAAGAGGAGTAATGGCAGCGGAAGCCAGGTTTATTTGACCTATGAATCCTCCATCAATGGGACTGCGCCTTCGGAATAGCCATAATCATTGGTTTCCGTTGCTAAATGAAAAAAATCTAAGGTGATTCTTAGTGCACTTGTCGATTTTCATGCACGGATGTCATTGATTGCGCAGAATTTCCGTTCTTCTTTCGGGTAAGAGGCATGTAGTGACGTCATTATAATTTCCGCCATCTTAACACAGACTGAATGTTCGAAACAGATGCGTCTATATTTGAACCAGATTTATAGTTGGTTACCCGTCTGTAGGTTGGGTAAGGATGAAATTTGTGCGGATCTTAGCGTAACCCGAGAAACACCATGAGGAGAATCTCATGAGATCGCTGGTGGGCATGTCTTTGACCATCCAAGTCTAACCTTTGTCGTTTTTCTTTCAAGGGCTCATTTTCTCGCAAATAAAAGATTCATTTTGCTTAAGAAGATTTTTTCGAAAGGTTACTCTTTTTCCTATTAGGCATGTTGATGGATATATTTTTGAGTCCAAGAAACGGAAACACAGCGGCAAGTGAGAGTCTAGAATAGGCAACTCGATGATTGAGTGAATGTACCTAAGTTAACTGCACTTTAACACTTTTAAACATATAAATAACTCGTGACATTTATGATGTGGGAATTGGTCTAAAAACAATTCGCAATCACAATGAGAGGCCGACGGTTTCACTACGTGTAATACGTATCTGAGTATTAAATGATAATAAACAACGCCGTGTTTGTTGTAGCAACAGAGGCATTATTACCATTGATATTCGCTCCACGTAAATATTCTTGCACATTTAATTAAGTGTGTATTCTATTAATTCCTTTATGTGTAAAGTTTACTACGTAATTATTCTCTCATATACATGCAGTGCCCCTTTGAGAGCTACTTTGAGAATAGGCGTTGAAAAGTATACTTGTTAAATATGCATTGACTTTATCGAGTACCCCCCGAAGCAATTTATCATGGGGCCCTTGGGACTCTGGGCTCTTCTAATACGGATTTTTTTTCTACGTACTATCATGGGAAGGCGTGCACCTGCAGGAAGGCATGATATTTAAATGCTAGAGGCGTGTATATCCTTTGAAAATCAAATCTATGGTTGTCAAGGAAATATGTTATTGTTGATTTCAGAGAAAAAGGTGAGATTTTTCAGCTGAAAACATGAAGTTCAGACAAATACGAAGGAAATTAGTAGAAGGAAATCGATTGATAAAATTAGAAACGTCATTTATTCAGCCATCCGATAAAAAAATCCCAGCCCTATATCTTGAGTGAAAGTAATTTTAAAACAAATAAATGAAACCACTGCACCGAACCCAATGCTTAGCATGAACCACCAGGGGGGACCTTCAGGGGGCCTTTGGGGGCCCTTAGGGATTTTTAATATAGCATATGTTACAACCACATATGTTTTCTATCTGCATGCCAAATTTCAGCTCAATCGGTTCAGTAGTTTTTGCGTGATGGAGCAACAGACAGACAGACACCATTACATTTTTATACATATTAGTAAGGATCACTCCCTTAACCCTGAAAAAATAGGGGTTTGGTTAATTGAACCCTACAGTGTTTGTTGTCTACCAGTAACAAACATGTGTTCCAAATTTCATCAAAATCGGTCCTGTGGTTTAGGAGGAGATGTGGAACATACATACATACATACATTGACTTTTATATATATAAAGATTTATATATATAAAGATTATTTAAGTAAAATATTCCAAAAATGAGTTTTACATGCCTCAGTGTATAATTAAACACCTAAGCCAGGATTTGGCTTAAAAGAATATATCAGGAATTTATCTTTTTGAAAAACTATCTCAAATATATGTGAATTATCTAGAAAATACCAAAAATGATGGTAACTTTCAAGAGTCGTGGTAAATTAAAAAAAATACCACGGTAATTTCAGAGTGGCCCATCTCTAGTGGAAACATTCATACCATTTATGTATAAATGACGTGCTGTGACTGAATGAATGCGAGATTGATGAGGCTCTATTCTACATCTACATACTACCCCGCAAGCCGCCTCAATAGGCGTGTGGCGTGGGGTGTTAGGACACCAGCTGTTTACATATAAAAAGGAAACGCTCGAAGGAAATGCTAGGCGAAATGAAATTTCGCCTAGCATTTATTGAAGTTCCTTATTGTTCGGGGAAAAACAAATTCCCTTACCTATCCGTTCAGCAAAATATCTCTCTTAATTTATCGTTTTTATCTATTGTGTTTGACATTCATGCACCATTGATGATTTTGTTAAATTCAAGCATCAATTTCTCCTGTTTTCAGCCCATCCACGCCTAGAACCTCGTAGTTTCCTTCAAGAGGATGTTGTACAAAATAATCACCAAGACTACATGTTTTTATCTAGTATTATGTTTATCCAGAAGGTAAGCATCTTTCCTTTAGCATCTGTTTACTTGAAACTAAGTTTTAGTGGATTTGTGCATAGATATCGCTTTTATTGCATGTGTTGATGTGAAATCCTTCTATGAATGATGGCCTTATCACTATTACTGACCTCATTCAGCCTGTACATTAGGGTGGAGTGAAAAAACTGATTTTCGTCGGACGAAGTTCATACCGATGGCAAAAGTTGTATTTTGGGCCACATATTAGCTGTGTACAATTTTATCGATTTCAATTAATATCTTCATTCCGCGCAACGGCCTTGAAGTTTCTGCATTTTCGCGCAAATAATCGTGTATGGCGGGTTGCATTATTCCATTCCCCAACTTGTGTCCGGGAGATAATGTTGGCTATTGAAGGCTATAGTATTGTTTAACTACACATTTATTCGTATATGCTATTTGAGATGGAATATGTAGCAACTAATTGGCTATAAAAATGATTGAAATAGTGTAAGTTTTAGCTTTAAAGACGATACAGTCTGGCATATTAGCTGTTGTGAATACATACAATTTGAAGCTCTATGATGATTAATTTATTTAGCTACTTTGTTAGCATTATACATTGTGTAGTTCTTGCTTACTCATTGTTGCTCTGTATTTCTTGGTCAACAGTGTCTCATGGTCAGTCCCCTTTCTATACTTTCGCCTTAGTTTTCTATACTTTCTAGCCTTTCTATTCTTTCGCCTTATACCTAGTTGTTTAAGTTCATCAGTTGCCGGTTGCGAATTTGTGTTATGTTTGATGAGTGCAAGTAGCTTTATGATGGCGAAAACAAGGAAGCAGTGGAATGCCCGATATTAGGAAGTTCACATCCATTGATCTTCACTGCATTGCAAACTCAGATCAATGTTCTGCAGCATTATACCTGGGTTAGGCGGGAAAAAGAAATAAACGGTGAGTACAAGCCAAAACATTACAGTCTATATGAAGAGGTTTGTACCAAAGTTGATTAAATATGGAAGTGTGCGTCAATACTCACAGTTTGTCGTTGCATATCTTCAAGATGATAAAAAGTGACCACAATACTTTGCAAATACTAAGAACATCATGTAGGAGTAGTCTTGGAGTAGAACGTTTTCGGAAGAAAGTTGAAGATTTCATGGCAGAAGGAGAGTGTCTCTTTGATATACCCTCCTGTAAATGCATGAATTATATTGTGTGTAGTGGTAAAAAGATCAGAAAATTCCTGTGGCGGAACAAAACTTTTTATTTGATTTAAGGACGGATCGACGTATGGTCATGGGACACGTTGATGGTAATACGACTTTTTCTTTAAAGTCTTTATGAAAGTGAAGTATCAAAAGGGATATGCTAGAAGCAAAAAAGACAAGACGCTCTAAAGATGAGAGCTACACAAGAAGCCTCTCTTTCGTGACAGTTTTTGGAGAAACGCAAGAAGGAAAACTCCGGCCATCAAATATCAGCAACCAAAGGTCGCACTCCCGAATTTTTCTAGGGTGTGTGATCTACAAGAAATTTCCGACAGGCTTGCGGCCGCTCTTGTTACCGCTATTTAGAAGACGCGGGTAGTAGCCAAAGTGCGGGAGATTTAGTCATAATTGATATGAGCAAGATTCGAAGGGAGCAGCGGGAATATAGAGCAGAACTCAAAAAGCAAGAGAACTATAAACTCGTCGGGATATATTTCGATGGACGAAAAGACAAAATGCATGCATACACCGTTTGACTATAATGGAGGAGTATATTACCTTAATTATAGAGCCAGGGGGAACTTTTCTTGGGCATTCAACTCCCAAGTCCGGCGGAAGATATTAAACACTTGATTTTGGAACTATTCATAATGAAAAATCTGGATCAATCCACAAAGCAATTGGTTGTGTTGACACTGTGTCCAACACATGACATACAAGGGGAGTAATAACATGCCTAGAACTTGAGATGGGGCGCCCATTGCAATGGGTGATATGCCTGTTGCATTTCAACGAGCTTCCTCTGCGTCATATCATCGCATATCTTGATGGACCTTCTGCAGGCTCTCGAAAATACTCTGGGTCCACAGACAAGCGATTGCTTAACTATGTAATACTTCCAGTTGTAATATTTGAGCCAGTGTATTTTTACTTTCATCCCATTGATCAAAAATGCTTCTCCAGTATCCAGAAATATCTCTTAGAGATATGCTGAGCAATTTCTGATGGGGTTATTCCTTCAAGTTTAGCTGTGCGGAGCATTGGAGCATTATCTGATGCATGATGGTTAACAGTAGCAAACCGGGTATTCAGACTTGATGTGGGCACATCAGATCCATATTCCACACTACACAGGATTGTTAACTTCATAATGTTGGTTTATGCTCCAAGGTGGTTCCCTATTAAGTGCAAGCCTGAAATCAAAAATGCATCAAAGCTCCTATTGTGCTACATCCTCACCAGCCAGAATCTTGATATGGACCTGAAGAGAGTGGTAGATGCTACAATTAAAAGAATGCATATTATGCTCTTCCATAGCACCTCCTTGTGGCGATGTTAGTCGATGAAAAGGAGAATATCAGGGAGCTAGCTGTGCGACGAATACAAAACATCAGAAAATCTCCTCCGTTAACAAGATATCGGGGGTTTAAAATACCGACCCTGAACCTCCTCGCTGAGGACTACGTTGATCTTATAAATTGGAATAAAGAAGTAATAACGGAACCACCAATTACATTCCAATTATCTAAGGAAGATCTCTGGGGATTGGCAGGTGGAAGCATTATGCCGCCAACGCTTCAAGAGCAGATCAGCATACCTTGCCATACTCAGGCAGTATATAGGCATATTAAAATGGTGACAGAAGTATCCCTACAAGTTTGTGGCCCTGAGGCAAGAGATGGAATTTTGAGATCAAGGATAATGGACCGTAAACTACAACCGAAATTTGACACGAAGTGCCAGTACAGGCAAAACAATTCCAATGTAAATATTACTGTGTTCAAAATGTTGGGTGGTTGGGTGGGCACGGGTGGAACTCGTAGTGCAGCCCCTCCTCGTGGTGCGTTCTGGGTAGTTTCGGCAGGGAACTAGCAAAGAGCTGCACGTATTCGCAAAAGCCCAATATGCCAGATTGCATCGTCTTTAAAGCTAAAACTTAGGCTATTTCAATCATTTTTATAGGCTTTTAGCTGCTACAAATTCCATCTCAAATGGCATATACGATTAAATGTGAATTTAAACAATACTATAGCCTTCAATAGCCATCATTATCTCTCGGGCACAAGTTGGGGAATGGAAGAATGCAACCCGCCATACACAATTATTTGCGCGAAAATGCTGAAACTTCAAGGCCGTTGTGCGGAATGAAGATATTAATTGAATTCGATAAAATTGTACACAGCTAATATGTGGCCCAAAATACAACTTTTGCCACCGGTATGAACTTCGTCCGACGAAAATCAGTTTTTTCACTCCACCCTACTGTACATGTTAATTCTTGTCATCATAGGATCATGGCAATGCAGTATATCTATTTTTTTTCCTTTTCCTTACAACAAGGGAAGTTTTTAATGAGATGAAGAGGATTCATTTCCATTTCATTCAGGGATCAGTTTGTATAGGTAAATTGGGCACTGAGGGCCTGGGGTTGAATCCTGAGAATGGGTGAGATCTTTCAATAGAATCCTCATCTCTACTTGAGATCTATGTGGAGCGCAATGTAAGTGTTGTATTCCATCTGTCAGGTGCGACATACAACTGTGGGGCCCTGGGAGGTTTTCATTAAGAGTAGGCATTGCCAGTGCTGGCTTTCTCTCTACCCTTCCTCCATTTTCCATGTATGTAATCATTCCCTTGCTGTGCCACCCTCCTACCCTTAATGGTGCAAATGCCCTAATGTTGTTGGTTACCTCCCCAAATGATCAGTTATCTTAGTTAACCATGAACTCGTTTTGGTAATTTTCTCCTCCATGTATGTGATTCCTATTTTTTGAGTGTGTTAGCTATTAGTTTTATTGAGATGAAATTTTAAACATTTTTTTTTAGAATTCAAGGTACTGTTTAATTTTAGCCAAAATTGAATCTTTTGTCAATTTAGAGGTATGGTTTTGTGTGGCATGGATATTTTACTGACTTTACTATATATTTTGCTGATTTTTTCTTTGCGACTTAGCTTAAGATGTAAGTAAGAGCTATGTAATTATTTTAACTACTTTTTCATGTAAAATTTGATCTATACATGTAAAATTTTGATTTGATCATTCACTTACAAATTTAAAACTTGTTAGTAAATTTCCTTTAATGCCAATAAATGTGTATGTACTTATAAAATATGTATGTATATACATACATATCTTGTATTTAGCAATGCTTTTTGGAGCAATAAAATTTCATAAATGGTTATTGTGGAAGAAAAGTGTTTTGAATTGTAGTTGACTTTGTAATATAACTAAGTCGATTATGTGGCATTAGACACTGGTGGAGTTTGTTGGTCACTTCTTCTAACCAAATGGAGTGCTAACTGGTGATACTATTAAATGGAACATTGGAGCATTTTTCAAAGCAATGAAATTTAAAAAAAATTGGTGAACTCAGAGCTTATTCAGCACAGTCATGCCTTTTTTAGTGCGAAGTATGCATTCATATATATATATATATTTTTTTTTTTTTGCACTTGAAATTTGTGCTCATTGAGAGCATTATAACGTTATGGAGATAATGTTGCATTATATTTATCATGATCATGGGTTGATTGTTTCAAAGTTGCTGGTGGGATTCTCATACTAGGGATGACATTGTATTTGGTTGATTCCTTCTTTACATTGGAATAACATCTGCTTTTCATCTGCACCATCTGATTTTTTTTAGTATCTTAAGCAGGTGCTGTCCAAGTAAGGCTGTTTTTCGTGTGGTTGAGCAGTAAGCAAAAATAGGCCATCATTAGAGTTTTGATCTGTTGCTATTATGTTTCACCATTAGGTTACCAATGTTCCATTCAAATTTCACAACCAAAACATCCAGGATGATGACAGAACAGGAAAATCTGGGAATTCTCATAATTTTTTTTCGGTGTCTGTTTTCACTACAAGAAGGCTAACCATGTGTGCCTTTCTGTTTTTAGTGTGGAGAACTCAATAAATATATCTGGATGGGGGTTTATCATGATTTTTGCTTTTTACTTCATCTTGCAGGGGACTATGACAAATGATCATTTGCAAATCATCTCTTAAAGATTCCATAAATTGCCAGAGATATGAGTCTAAAGTTGAATGGACGGGCAACCTTACCATGATGGCCATAACATCATTTCATCCATCGCTTTTTCTCTCTTCTTCCCAATACATTCTAAAAGATGCCTAAAAGGCTTTTGAGAAGATGTCTACTTCTGCCGGAAATACAACAATAAAAAGACTTAGTGAAAAAATATCCATCTTCACCAGGAATCAAACCATTGGCCTTTGATCGATGGATGAAATGACGTTAGAGGTCATTTTGCAGAAACAGAAAAAAATGTAACTTTCTACGGTTAGTTATTTGGTTATTAGGTAACGGTAATATTGAAAAAGCATTCGAATGATAATCCCCTGTTGTTTGGATAATTTGGTTTAATTTTTCGAAGCAACTCCTTAAATCTGTATGAAAACCTTTGCAAATTTGATTTCAACGGTAATATTGAAAAAGCATTTGAATGATAATCCCCTGTTGTTTGGATCCAATGCTTGTGAATTAATGTTATGTCCCTTATTTTAGGTTAAAACTGGACCTTTTGCTGAGCATTCTAACCAGTTGTGGAACATCAGTGCTGTTGCATCCTGGTCTAAAGTCAATGGAGGTCTTATCAAAATGTACAAAGCAGAGGTTGGTAGATATTTTATAACGCACTTGGAAACTTAGTTCTGAACTGAAATGGTTTACTGGAATAAGAAGGTAGTCAGTACAAATATATTTGCTGCCTAATTTGCATATTTATCACCTTAATTTTGATTTCCCAGTGGCTAAGGCAGGTCATCTGTGAAAGCAATATATTTTAAACAACATGAGGTAGTGGGATTCCTTAAGGGCTGAGCCAAAAATAAATTCCAGTATAAATACTGGCCGATATTCAGATATTGGTATCAGAGCAGTAGAAACTGATATTTTTCACATTCAAGACTTTCTCAACATAAAGCTGTATAAATCTGATTGGAATATTTTGTATTGTCTTGTACAGGATGTATGTATCTTATGTATACTGGAAAATTTTGTGCATCTTTCCAAAGTAGACAATATGTAATTGTAACTGCTCTATTATGTGCTAATGCACCAGAAAGGTTTTTCAGCTCAGAAAATTAGGTGTCTTCCGAGACCAGGAGAGTATTGAATCCAAACAAGTTTACAAAACCTTTTTTTTAGTCTTAAAACTTGCACCAATATGAAATAATTCGAAAGAGATTATTAATATTCACTCCAGGTGTATTATGATCCATTAAATTAGTTACTATTATTAACTTTTGTGGTGATATTTTCTGTTCTGATTACTGCTCTCTAATGCCTTACTAGGTGTACAATATTTATCAGGTTATCTGAACTAAATATCGAATATGTTTTGGAAAAATAAGGCTGTCAGCTCTCACCTAAATTTCTCATTTTGTGTTACTCTTGCAGTCATGATGGACTCTCCTTAACTGCAGGGTTGTGTATGGTCTTAACCTTTTAACACACTCATGCCCAACTCTTTTCCATACACTTTTTCTTTCTGCCTCCATTACTCAATTGCTAATGTTATTGCATTCTGTGTAAAATGATAAAAATAGGTTTCATGAGATTGGAAATCATCAATACCTTGGACAAGATGTGACTTGAAAGTGAAAAAGGGAAACCTAAGGATTCCTTATCTTCCCAGAAATTTAAAGAAGATATTTTCATTGGCTTGGAAGTGAAGGAGTGAAACCTCTTGAATGAACTGTAATGCATGCTGAGTGCACTCATAATTTGAATCATTGTCAAGATAGCTAAGACTGGGGAAAAGTTTTTTTTTTCAGTGGATGAGGAAATCTGTGCCATCATGATTTGCTGATGATGGTGGTGCACTTTGAAAATGATGGTCTCAATGGTGGCTAGAGATGGGCCACTTTGAAAATTACCGCGGTAATTTTAATAAATTACCATGGTATTTTTTTCGTTATTTACCACGCCCCTTGAAAATTACCATAATTTTTGGTAATTTTCTAGATAATTCACCAATGTTTGAGATAATTTTTCATACAGATAACATATTCTTTTAAGCCAAGTCCACATTTCCGACGTGTTTAACTATAAATTGAGGCATGTACAACTCCTTTTTGGAATATTTTTCTTAAATTATAACATAGAGTAATGCATTAGTAGAATATTCTTCTTGAAAAATTCTCATACTTTGACAAAAGAAAGCCAGATTCCGTGTTGCTGCTGTGTTTCTTTTTACAATTTTTAAAATTTATAATAGATTAATGTTGCATTAGGTATGGTTTAAACATTGTTATCCCCTTCCTTTTTCTTTTGGCATTTTAAACCATACATTTTCTGTTTAATTCTTAAAACTGAAAAATACTGGAAAATTACGGTAATATTCCCATCTCTAGTGGTGGCGGGGTGGCATCCTCGCCTGCTAACCCAAAGGTCGTGGGTTCAAGTGCCACCTGGGGAGGATTTTTCACCTCCCAGGGGGGCCTGTGCCCGAGTTCTTACTCGCATGCGAGGGAGCCATGAAACTCAAATGGGCGATCTCGCCCGACGAGCATTCGAGATGAAATTCGGTATCCCCGAGGTAACTACAAAGATAGGTGTATGAGTGAGAAAGGAGCCGCGAGTAAAAACATGGCAACAATGAGAACGCTTGAACAATGAGGAATGAGGAGAACAGCGAGCGAGGAGAGAAAAGGACGTGGCCTCCAACGACACGGGTTTCAAACTGTGGCAACGTTGGTAATGAATGACTTCAAAACAATGTAATCAATCACTGCCCACGAATTTCTGTACATTTTTCTGGGAATGCTGTACATTGTTACAAATGACAATCAAATTTAGGTCATTAACCTAAATGACCTCAGCCGTCGAAGCACATTAAACAAAAATACTACGATAATGACTTGCCGTTTTGAGCGTCCAAACTCTGAATTATCTTCACGTTTGGCTGTCGTTCTTCAGCTAGCTGTAAGAAGCAGAAAAATAAGAACATGACGTCTCGCAGATTAATAAGGAGCAGAAGCAAATGCTTATTGAATTTGTAGAAGGTATATTTGCATGGGGGGCTGATGTATTCATTTTTGGTCACAAAAGGTATTTTAAAACAGATATGGGTAAATGTACCATGATATATTATGGTGTATACTAGCACATTAGAATGAGGTAATTAAAACTTATCAAAAAAAATTTCAAACTTTACGAATTTAAGCCAATGCTTAAGCTGTAACGATTGGCCGAAAATGCTCGATAGTTTCGAAATTGGGCATAAAAAGCATTAAAACACTTAAAAAATGTTAAATGGTAATAATATATACGTGTCCATGGATTATTATATTTTGGAGATAAATGTGTGAAGTAAACATTGATAATTAATGAATGTGCAGCGCACCTTGTAGCAAGTAAAAGATTTACAATGCAAATGAGTTAGCGTTATTTCAACAAATATTTTACAATGGCAATCTATTTATGAAATACAAATACATACCTTAGTTTCAGCTGAGTGAGCTGACGATCTGGACTGAGTCTTAAGAAAGGAGGTTAAGTCCCTAATTAACTTTATACCTAGCTCTTTAATTAGCCGATACAAGTAAATGCATTTTTTATATTAAATTTTAAATGGAGATTTTCTCTCGTGCATTGTGCGAGGTCTTTGTTCATCCATTTCCTCTAAATCAGCTAAAAGTAGCATTCGTAGTCAAGCAGCCGCCATTTCAGAATAAATAAAATCTCAAATGTGCAAATAGAATCTCACCTGTTTTGAGGGAGTGAGTCTTTTTCCGAACGCACGACTCCCTCTCGCCAGTTCGGGCATACCAAATTCACTCACCATTCGAGAAAGTACCATGTGACTCATGCGAAATCGCTCCCTTGCATCAGTGGCAGATACATATGGGGGGCGCGCGCCCCTCCCTTGCGGGGCCGCCTGTATTGCCGCCTGTATTGCCGCCTGTGCCGCCCCCGACAGTCAGCCCGCACGCTATTCGTTCGTGTCCTTCGTCAGTCGACTCTGAGTCGAGTTATCGAGTAGTTGTACTTTCTTATGTAGCACGCGCGGGCGTCCCCGTCATCGTATTTTATATGTTTCTATTTAATACATAGATAGCTAACCTACGAGAAAAGTCTCGCCATTCTAGTGATCTCGATACATTATTCTGTCTGGCATTTGTTCGAGAAAAGTGGTGAATATTCTACTGTTTGTATTGTTCACACTCCTTAAAAGTCTGGAAGTGAACATTCTGGCACCGAATGTTCTTGAAACAACCGAGCTACATATATAAGGGAAGCAGAGTCGCTGCCAGGCAGTCAGTTGGAAAGCTACAGTCGTCGCGATAACTTGCGCCCCCTCCTTGAGTTTTTTCTGTATCCGCCACTGCCTTGCATACAAGTGAGAACTCGGGCATAGGCCCCTAGGCATGGTTGTGTGTTCTGTGTTATATTTACGACTTAATTGTAGCTCAGAATAAAGTGGCTATTATTATTATGATTAAAATTTTGCTGGTTGTATACCACCTTAGGAATCAAATGGTCAGTTCTCTTTCAGTATAAGTCTAGCGTGAAAAAATGAGGGTGGTATGCTGAAGATAGTGTTAAAGAGGCAGTGGCATGGAACAAGGAGACTGTCTGAAAATATATGTACTTACTTCACCTGTACAGTGAAATTAGATTTTATATAAATGCTGAGTAACTAAAAATCAGGGTTATAAGTAATTAAATAATCCAGAATATAGATTCTTTAAGGGGTAATTAGTTACATGTTTGTTTTGGATAACTTATATTTAATTAGCCAGCCCCGGTGGCGGTGGGGTAAAGTCCTCGTCTGCTAATCCGAGGGTCGCGGGTTCGAGTCCCACCTGGGTCGGTTTTTAACTTCCCCAGGGCATGGGTGTTTGTGAAGTTCTGGTGGTTCTGCCCCTGCGAAACCTGAAGACAAGCCAATGACAAGAAAATTTATTCATGCATGCAGAAAATACAATCAAAAATGCGATATTTCACAGAGGAAAAATCATTTACCTGAACCGGTGAATGATATCAGAATATCTCCTTCTTCGAGGTGGAAATGCTTTTTTAGATATTACTTACAGCATCCAAAAATGCTTCATTATTTAAGATACAGTCAAATATTTGTGATTTTGAGGATATGTATCAATCTAATTTCACAATGTCAGTTCTCTTTCATGATTACAGATTTGGAATCATTATAGATTTGTCCACAGAATTTGAATAATTTTACTGTGATGGAAATGTAGACTATGTACTAATCATAACTTGGTAATGTTATGTTGTGGAATTTGGTGACCTTAGGCTTTCAAATCAAGCAAAATTTGTGTGATAACATTGACTACATTTTTGGATTTTTTTAATAGTTTACTACCTTCGACTGTCATTTTCAGGTTCTAGCAAAATATCCTGTTATACAGCATGTACTATTTGGTTCGCTACTGCCCTTGAAGCCTTCATCGAGGCCGCCTCCTTCAATGCGAGGAGTGGGTCCAGTGAGAAGGCCCGTAATGGGACCTCCAGGAATCCCAAGGAGTCAGCCTCCTAATCCATAACTGGGATATCATGCCTTGAGGATATTTGTGTTAGTTCATGGCTGGTTCATCTATTTCTATATACATATGTATTAAGCAAGTATTTCCTAGTCTTTACCTCCCTTTCAACTTATAACTTTCAACATAGGCCCCCCTTTCAACTTATTGGACTTAATTGTCTTTTCATTTTGTATTAAAATTGCATGCAAGGCTTGCTATTTAACTTTTACCTGTAGTTTCCCTGCAGTTGAAATGGATTTTTGATGGTAAAATATTTTGGTTGAAGCCTTGACGAAAATATTTTTATTGATTGTTACCAAAGTTTTTTCATGGTTAATTACCTTGATCTTTTAGTCTTTGGTACCTTCTAAAGATCCCTTCCAAGGAATGTGCTGTAAAAAGATCAGTTGTCTTCCATGGTTTATTTAAAAACTATTAAATCTGAAGGGCTGTGCATTGTATATGTCCTGGTCTATCATTGTATCCTGGTAACTCTTATTATGTTTTAGTATATTCAGCCGAATTATTTAGTCTGTTTAGCTTCGTAAAATGCTAACTGTCTCTCCCTTGCTCTTGTTGCAGCTGCTGAAAGAAAACAAGATAACTTAGAGTCTGGAAAATTCATATTTTAGCTAAATAAAACGGACTGACCCAATTTCTCTCTTCATTCGTTTTTCTTGTTATGTGTATTGTAGTCATCATTCTTTGTCTGTGGTGTTTTTTGGGAGGGTAATTTGATTTGTGATTCAGGCAGTTCAATGGGAATTTGTTGTAAATTAAAAGATCTCAAAGTCATTTATTCCTCATTTTTCTGAGGCTACTTGTACATACATTTGCTCTTCTGTTAACTTATTGATTTTTAGGGGCATAAATTATTTTCTGTATTGACAAAATATGCATATTTCTTGTTTTAATTCGCATTATCTTTGTTGTTCATTTTAAAATTGTAAAGAGCTGTGTCAATAAATGGTGCCAATTAATTTTTAGGAGTTTGTAATTTTTGTCTAACCTATCTCCATTTTTACTGCAGATCTTTTTCATCATATTTGTTTATTATGTAGTTTTTCTATCGTTTTTCTCATCAGTTCATGTTGTTAGTCCTTTTTTAGTGTTAGGTTTATAACAAGATAACCTATTTCATTGACAATGAATTTTTGAACTTGAAGTTTTGACTGTAATTGGCCATATTATGGAAACTTGAACTCGTCTTTTTTATATTGCACTACAGGTAATATGGAGTATTTAAAAGCTGCGAAGAAGCATAGACTGATATGGTTCAAGTGAATAATTCACTTTCCAGTAAATCCCAAACTCTTGGATTGTATTTTCACCCTGAAATGGGGTGGTATCATGTATTTGCCAGTTATAGCTTACCAAATTCATTTCCGGTGAAGATACAGAAACTAAATCTTTAGTAATGATAATAAAAGCCTTGTGTACAATATATTAAAAACATTCCAGGTTTGTTTAAATAAGAAATTTCTTTGAGATGAATGATATTTATTGGAGGTTGCTGCATTAGTGAGATATATTAGATGGAACAAGCCTTTTATTTTGTTTCTCCTGCTTTACAGCATTTCAGGATAATGTTGAATTTTTACCCTAGCCTCCATTTCCAAGTGGCTTCAAGTTTGATTGTTTTCCCATCTATTGTCCAAAGGCTTTATTACTAGAAGGAATGCATCACCTTCATGTGAGTTTTTACATAGGTATTTTCTTAACTCTTTTCTTCTTTAACAAATCATTCATCTTTTCTTAACTTTCAAGAATAACTTTAATTTGATTAACCCGCTTGCTGCCAATGGAAGAATCTGTTGGCCTTTGGTACCTGATGGGAAACAGCCACAGTATAATACCTACATCTGCAAGCATGTTATGCAGAAAAATATGAATGATTAATTTTTTTTACCTTAAAAATGGAGTCTAAATGCATTATTTTCACCATTCAGTTTCCTGATGTTCCATTCATTTTTGATCAGTAACTAAGTGGAAGTATTGAATTTAATGAATTTTGAACAACTTCAGCATTGAAAGCTGCACAAAATTTTCCCATGCAGCCAAAGGAAACCCTGCCTGGAATTTTGCGATAGTGAAAGGGTTCTATGTAAAAAGTTCCGGTTTACTTTAAAGTAAAATTACAAAAACTTATGAAAAAACATAAGTTTTTGAAATAGACCCAATATTTTTATTTTTGTTGCTTTAGTTATCATGCAATTAAATTTGGGCCATCTTTCACCAAGATTTTTATTTCATTCTAATCATGAACACATCAGACATAGATTATATCTTGAGTTAAATGAACTAAGCTTGTTGTGCTTAGTTTTTCAGTTCTGTTGTTTAATTAGTTTGTTTTGCATCTTCATGTTGGTAGAAATGCTCTCATTCCATAATATTTTTGGATTGGGCTGGGTGTAAATTTTCATTGATAAATGACTTTCAACTTTCAAATCCTGATGCGATGGATATTGAAATTGAAATGACCCAAGGAAGAGTTTTCTTTGAATGTGAATTCTCCTTCACATAATTTCCATGACAATTTTAAGTTTTTTTTTCCTGAAATATTGTTTGGTTCAAGTGAGAAAGTTCCTCCAATAATAAACGTGAGCTGTGCATGATGGATGTGTGTCATCATGTGTTTCCTATCTTACACTGTGTATGAGAAATATGTCTAGTCATGGTTTTACTTTTTATTGTTTATCTCTTAACTTATTTTTTTATTACCAGCTAGAGTATGAGATAAGTACATGGTAAAGTATTTGCATTTCAGTTGTTGGATGGTTATTTTTTTATTGACTTGATGAATACATATGTATTTATTTTTTATTTTCTTTAAACTGGAAGTTCTTTTTTAACTTCTTTGCATGTGGTGAAAGGGTTAAGATTTTAGACAAGTGCTTATCAGTTGTCAAAGTGTTGTGACTACATAACTATAAAAACTGGATTTTAAATCCCAATTGTGGTCCTGCTGGTTGGAATTTTCCCAAGCAAACATAACCAAGCAGTCCCTAAAGTTCCCATTTGGCAAATGGAACCCATGTTTTTTTGTTGGAACAATAGTTTCCCTTAGGTAGATACTTATTAACAGCCTAGTGCATTTAAAACTACCGGTTTTTGTCCCATGATCGTGAATTCATGAAGTAATCTCTAGATTCTGTCTATCCGGTTGGTGTCTTAAGGAAATGTTAAACTGATTCTTTGGCAGTGGAATGTTTTTGGTGGAAATGTTTATAAAATGTATAAGTTCATGTTATGTTCTCTGGGAAATAGGTGAATTTTCTTCTTGCGTTGGTTTCTCATTTTTTTCTTGACACCAAGAAGAAATGAACTGAAAATTTATGATGTGGAAACATTTCTCTGTGGTCTTTAAATTATTTGTGTACTGCTTGTAAAGTTCCTCATGTGACTGTCTTGTTAAAACTATCAGTGGCTTATGCAGGATTGACTTCTTGGGGGGGGGGGGGTTTCATTAATATTTATGTGCATCATAATAAAATGATATTTAAATTATTATTCACCTAAGCTATAATTAAATTAACCTTCTCTTTTTGTGAAGGCAACTCCACTATCTTTTCAGCCCAGTAAGCAAAATTCGAAATGCTATTTCAGGTAAACGAACGAAAACGAATTCAGGTAAACATGTTTTTTTGGGGGGAGGGGGGTTTAAACCTTAAAACCCCCCATCCGTATGCCACTGAAAACTATAGGCATTGTTAGGATGATATATTTGCCAAGAAGATAGCAAATATCAAGGTGTCTCTTGGAGTCCAATATTCGAAAACAACATATTTGAATAAAATTTCATCTAAATTTTGAGTGCTGCGCAGAAAGCTCTTGTCATAACATGCTTTCATTAGGAAAGGAAAAACTTACAAATGTAGTTCTTGTATCATTTCCATTACTACCTGTATGGTGAGTTCCAACGCATAAACAGATGCACTTGAAATGTGATCCAAGAATATTTTTTTGACTTACTTAAAAATTATTAAAATGTTCACTCTTAAGATCCAAGGTTACCACTCCGGCCACCTTAAGGTTAATGTAAGAAGGATTATTTGGGGAGTGGATGAGAGGTGAAGAGAAACCGGACGTTGCCATTAGCCTCCGATTGGTGGAGACCTCCATGGGGTCCATAGTTTTACGTCCACTCCAGCTGATGGAGTACTATATGGTCACTTAAATTGCTCTCCTCACAGCACTAATGGGGATAGGGATGAAAATGTGTACTTTACGGCCTGAACAGGAACCCAGGCCTTGGGGATGAGAATCAGTTTTCCACAACCACCCAATATTCTTACCGTCTGTCATTCCTTTTAGCTCAGGAGAAGGACATGGCGGGGCTGTAATTATAAAGATAAATTTATAATTTCAACAAATCTACGAATGTGAAGTGTTCGACTTGTTAGGATCGGTGTTATAGTGTTTCCTCGAACACTACTTATGATAATAGCCAAACTCCTCGGTGTGTACAAAATGACCAGGCTAGTAAAACAATTATCATAAATTCTTAAAAAAAGAATTTGGGAACACATTTTCCTTTACTGACTCATAAACGACATTTTACTAAAATATCCAACAATCGAAAATGACCAAATTCAGTCCGCATTGTTTCATTAAGGTCCATATCCGATTGGTATGTACATTTCGCATTTATTGTGAGGTTGCAATTTTTCATCTTGGAGAGGTAAATTATTCATTTAAAAAATTTAAAAAAAATATTCATTTTACCATACAAAGTGAATGTGCTGACATTGTCTCAAGCTTGGAAGTAAGGAAACAACACATCTATAGCATGCTCTAATGTGGCAGTGAAGCCTGGACAGTAATAGCTGCGGAGCCAAGAGGATTGGAAGCAATGGAAATATGGTGTTGGCTCCATTCTGCTTCCGGGAATCTCTATCGCGTTGGTTGTTTTTATGACAACAGTTTTTCCCCAAATCCAGGGGTCGTCTTCGAGTCGAAGCGATTGCGTTGCATTTTTGCTTCTATTTATAGGGGTTGCTGTCTGCCCTTGAGGGCGCTGATTGGTTGTATGTCGTTTTGGTCTAATGACCCTTTTTCCCGTTGAAGGGAGAGAATATTCGTCCTCTCGATTTAAATTTTCCGAAGGGATTTTCTCAAGACGCTACCTGGATGTGGGGTAAAACTGTAGTCTTAAAAACAACCTGCGGGATTGCGATTCCCGGAAGCAGAACGGAGCCATCAACCAGACGTCGTGGAAGTCTCAAGAATGAAATGTGCTATCGAAAAATGAATGATTAATCAAATTGATAGAAATAAACACCAACGAAGAGTTGTAGAGAAAATAAATTGGATGAAAACTCAGAAGTGGAAGACAGAAGCTTAGTGGGTACATTTAGTGACGCAATCGCCTCTTGAAAAAAATATAATGGAGGGAGAAATGAACGGGAAGAATTAACTATGAAGACTTAAGGATAGAATATATCTGGAAAATTATGAAGGACGTTGAAATTGAGACTTAATGAAGAAATAAAACGGTTAGCTGAGAATGAAGCGGAGAGCTGTAGCAAACCAATCTTCAGATTGATGACTGCTGATGGCAATTATTGGAAGATATGGTCTGATGGTACCTACTTAAAATAATTATACTGTACAACAATTAAGCGGTTTATATTAGTTTTTCACAATTTATGTTCGCTCAAAGGAGTTTTTTTTACAAATCCCGCAGTTTTCCTTATCCACGGTTTACATAGCCTGTGAAATCGAGCTGTGGATCCTATTCTGGCGTAGGGGTTGGAGACCCAGAGGGTTTACCACGTATTTTGATTCGGCAGCGAGTCTAGAATACGTCACATCCAAAGAGAGATACTAGTCTTCTAAATGCTTTCTGATATTTTAGTAAAGGTTTAATGATGAAGTAGATATTTATCCAGATATGTCTTGCCAGTTTCCGAATCTAATTCGCATTGAAAGTTTTGGACGGGATACTCATACCGTGATGAGTGTGTGTCCTTAGTGATTAAGGTAACACCTCTATTGCTAGTAACTCCGATGACGATCCGATTTTTTGGTACGATTTTAGAACCATGGAGATGTAAATAAAATGGAGGAGGCATGACCGTGTACGCTCATGGACGAAGGTGAAGCAAGGCCTACCAGTCACGAAACATCTCATTACTTGTGGATTTCAACTTAGTTTAGCGAAAATCAAACGCGAGCGGAAGCGTAAGGTAAGAGTAAGGCCTAAACTGTGCCGTCTGCTATGGCTTCCAAAATCTAGCGGAATGTCGCCTCCATTTCTGTCTAACACCCTTGGGTAAAGCGCTAGCGCTAGCGCTATCCACAGAATGGCCACAATTTCTACGATCGCCTCTTCTTTTCCGCGGAGGCACGTAGAGAGGCCGGCTTTCCCCAAGATTATGACGGATACGGATCTCTATCCCGATCGTGGCCATCTGCCCACTCGACTGCAGCCAGCCACCGGAAAAAGGGGGCCTGAGGAAATCAAAATGAGCCAAGCCGCCGGAGTGGTGAAGTCTTTTTCAGAGATCAGCTGCGCGAGACGGACGAGAGCATTCTTTTCAGGCAAAACCGACGAGAAAGTTTAAGACGCAGAAGGCGGCTGTGTTTTAAAGGCGGGTGTTGCCGTTTCATTAAGGGGATTCTTTGAGCTGCGATAGTTACTTCTCGAGTTACGTTTCCATTGTTATTCACCTCCTTGATATTGAGAGAGTACATACATCTCGTTTTACATTTGTAATTGACTAATATTATGCTGATAATAACGTAACAGATAAAATCGGAGTGTACAAAAGTGGACTCCTCCCCATGGGGATAAGTGCACTTATTATATGGCAGTTATCTAGGATTAATAAATAACACTACTGAAATATTTATTGCACCAGCCCTGATTTATGAATTCGTATTTTCATAACAATTTTTCTCGCGGCACAACTCAGTAATTTTGAAGCACGTAACACGCACTCAATAATTTACACGACACCCTAATGTGTGTCGTGGCACACCCTCTGGGAACCCCTGCCCTAGATATATGTATACATATATTGACTAGCTTTAGAAATGAACATCACATCCTCGTGCCACTCGTTTCTCGATGCTTCGGAGAGTCACTAGTTACTCCAGTGCTTTGAAAAAAGCTCCGTAGAGTCACTCGTTCACCCCTGCCCAATTAAGTGCCCACATAATTTCAGGTTTTTTAATGCATTGGAAAAGATTAAGTGAGGACCCAAAATGCTTTCAAGAAAGTGGTTTTCCGAAATACATTTCTAAAAGGGTTGAAAAGGGTTCTGATAGTGTCTAAAAGGGTACCACCCTCACCCCACCGCAATCTACCCTATCAACCTATAAAAAACCGAAACTACTATATTACTCCACGGACTATAAAACTATTTACCTAAGTCTGGACCTAAATTACTAAGCCAAAAATATTTCTAAGTATAAACTAACTACCTAATAATATTATCCCTTAAACTAGCTGTAACGAGGAGATAACTCGTGATAAATCACAGAGCACCTTCGAAAATTGCCACACCACAAAAGCTGAAATAAGAAAATGGCTTCGCGTGGAGCTTCAACTCAATGTTAAACCAAAATTACGTTGGTTTAACTTTCTCCGGACTGAGCTATAGGGGCTAAGGTCAGTCAGTGCTTAAACAGTGCTATGAATACGGGTTTTACGAAATCGCCGGTCGAGCTTACTTAAACCTGCCTTAGACGTAGCGTAGCGTAACTATGAATACGGCCACTGGATTCTAGCAAGCGAAGGACATTCCTGAAGGAGTAGCCGGAGGCTCTGCCTGTCTCCGGTCAGGAAAATTGGGAAATAAATATCTTTTCCATTGCATTTCTCTTGATTATTTACTCTCAATAGTCTTAAGCGCCACGGAGTTTCGATCTAATCTCTCTGCTGGTCGTTTCTTCTCATGGTTGCGTTCCTCCATTTCGGAGACAACACCCCAATTAACCAACCTAACTGACCAATCCGACTTTCTCCTTATACTTATCCACCAAACGTCTGATTAGTATGTTGTACCTTACGACAATGTGTTAATTAAGTATTCAGAGTTAATAACGACAGTCTTGTCTAATTCATTGGCGATTCCTCAAAAGTTTATTATTTTAAATTTTATTCAAAAATGAAACCTTGTGGAATCGCCAAATTTAAGTATTTCATTTTAATTTCGGGTAAAGATGTTATTTTACCGAAGGGCTACACTTTTCATTTGCAGCAAGTACGTGCTTGGGACACATCAGACGAAGAATTGATTGATGAATTAGGCGAAGTTCAAATGAGTACATACTTACTACAAATGATGATTGGATTCGGCAAACGATGTGCCGACTGATTTGTAAGAAAACTTATCAGAATTAATTGTAGCCGAGTTATTGAATGAACTGGGATGGGAGCCCCTCTGAACCCAAAGAAAGCGAGCAAATTTCATTTGCAGAGACGCGAGAACAGCCAGTCAAAGCGTGGTAGAAACTTTGAGTGATAGATTGAACTACTTATTTTTCCCTCTTACAATTCGTGACAACGACAGAAATACGGAAAAGCACAGATAGATATAAACATTACGTGGTTTCATGTACATAGAAATCCTTTTTTCATTCACCGTAGCACTAAAGTGTCTCGAATCAAACACCCCTGCCTTTCGATCTTACGGTGGCTCGTAAAATGCTGCTTATTGTTAGATGTAAATAATTTTTTTGCGGGATACTAATGCTCGATTTTTTAATCTCTGGTTAAATATTGTAAACATAAGAAAACCAAAGTTAATACGTTCTCCCGTAGAGAACGCTCACATCAACGAGTCTGATGTAATGTGCAAAAACCTAAATCTCAGAGGGTATTAAGGAGAGGGTACATCATCTTGCCGTAAACGTAAACCAGACATAAAACCAGGCCTTGGAGTGATCACTCCAGGAAAAATTATCATGTGTTATGGATATTTTGCATCAGTATGATGGAAGTTCAACCCTCGACGCCGCTGGAATTTTCTGTTCTCCGGTGTCTAAAAGAAGTTGTAGTGGAAACTTTCATTTTTTCAATACCACAGACGTAGAAGTTTTTCGTTTATGCTCGTAAGAGTTTTTCAAACGTTAAGTGGGTTGAAATTTTACTCCATAAACCTTGTTTTCCTCTCAATGTGTTCACTTCTTTTAGAATCGTGATTTAGATGTGATGAATGAGCGGAAGGCCCTAATGTTGACTTTTTTTAGTAAAATTCACGCACGAGGTTCTGTAGTGTAAAGAATTGTATATGAGAAAGTATTATTTACTCTGTGGGTGAGCTATGTGTTTTACTACACTAGGTTCCCCATAAAAGCCACGTCACAGCAGGAAGCAGATTGTATCTGCATATTCTTTTGCCTTTTTTCTATAGCAGTCCAGCAACTTTTGCCTTGACCAAACGAATGCCGCTCTTTTCATTTCAACCTCTAGACAAAGATTCTTTTGTCATTTCGTGCAAAAATATTTGGAAAGAAGAACCCAACATGCACCTTATAGTCACTGAAATTCAATCAAATGGTATATGTAAAGTTTCTCGTCATATATTGTTACCTTGTAGGAAAGTAGCGTTTATTATTGAGCTAAAATGAAAAAAAACTGGATTTGACATTGCCCCGTTTATTTTTAAGTAGTAAATTTAAACGGTCCAGATGGCTGTGTTCCTTTTTCCGCCTCGCGAATTGCGCTATTGAAAAAATATCGGAATCTCGGCGAAGTATTCACACCTTTCCTACCGGGTCAGGGCTGACGCTTCGAATTCTGACTCCGCCGTCATCTTTAGAATCTGGACCTAATGTGGGAAGACCTGTGTAACGTCGGCACTCACCCGGAGTATCGTGATATAAAATGTCCGGAATTTTGGCTCTTAGAATATGCAATCTTAATATTCTTATCCATGGTGCTTTAAACCAAGGAAGTTGCTCCAGAGCCTCACCAAAACATTTTAGCTGAATTCTAGCGTTCAGGAAGGTCGGCTGGCCATTTTTCAGAGCGAAAGAAATTATTGCTCAATACTATGCGAGTTGCTAAACATGGCAGAAAGAAGTAGATATGATTGGAATTCGGCAAAAGTGAGTATATAACTTAAAATATTTATAACTGACTTCGCCCGACTACAAGACTATAGTTATTGGCCAAGTATACCCCGTTGAAATCATCTGCCATCTTAAATGCGAACTATTAAAGAGCGATTTAATCAAAGTGACATTTATAAATGACAGCACCTCTCCTCGCTGGCCGTGCTTTAATTACGGTTAAACTACATTTCGCAATGTAATTAGTTGACGGGCGATTTAATTTTTTGACATGCTTAACAATTGTTTATTGGGAATTAGCCGTTTTGTCAAAAAGTATCGATCTATTACATTATATTTTTAGCTCGGAAAAACTTTGGTAACTTTTCGAGAGTAAGCTTAAATCCGGGTTTGGCTTCTATTTGTGCAAACAGGGTTGTTTTACAATGACCATGGTAGACATTATGTCACAATATGTGTCATCGACCGTTACTAAAGATTTGTAACATAAAATACATTAGATAGTTAGATATGAGTTATGTTATGGTGGGAAAGGGGTTCTCATTCGAAAGTCCTACTTTTTTGTGTCATATGTCCTCATTTACCTTGTCAGAGATTTGGCTGCCATTTGTCTGGGTTCCTTGCAGCAAATAAATAGTAAATGTATCCTAAAAGTGTATGCAACCCCGTGTATTTCAAATAGTCCGATGTATGTACACGTATGATGTACACTGGTTTATTTTTTTCATTTGACTATTTTTGATCTACGCAATGATTTAAACGTTTAATACATGCACTAGTATTATTGATGAGCGATACATTTCTTACTGTGGTTGAGTCACATACGGAAAAGATGAAGTCGCAACTTGTGACATAATAATTGCTAACACTGTGATTGTGATAACAAAGCGAATTCGGCTATCTACCGAGGCTACTGGAGAATCAGCAGCAATAAATTTGAGAGCATATGAATAGCGTAATTTCAATAATAAACGGTTGTATGAACTCGTACACTTATTTTCACACTATCCAGGCTTTTTCTCGGCCATTGCGTAGCGTGATGGTCTGCGCATTGGCCCGGCAGGCAAAGGTTCGTGGTTCAATTCTCGGTCCATACAGTTTTTTTTTCTAGTGGCAATTTTCGCTTATTTTTACCGTCGTATTTTGGCAGTATAAAAATCATCTCATCTTAATGACGTTCTAAACATTTTTTCAGTATGAAAGCCGAAAAAAATAATTTTTGGAAAAACAACATACATTTCACGTTTTTTATTGGGATCAGCATTGCCGTTATTTAATAACAACTAATGTCCTAATGTCGCTCATCACTCTGGCAGTTAATGAGGCTCAGATGTCGAGGAGCATTCACAGGTAAGAAAGTGATGAGAAAGTCTAAGATTAGCTCGTCAATGACTACTATTACATGGCACTCCGGAGCGAGGAAGGAGGGTAGGAGGAGTTGGTGGGGAGAGCTATTGCTGGCAATGCTAATGTGGAGCATGCATAAATTTCAAAAACTATTTTTACTTGTGTCAAGTTTATATTCTTAAATGCCCGAGACCAACATTTTATCGAAGAAAGTCTTTTTATTGATTAAATTTTGTTTTTTACAATTACGCGCGATGTGCGGCGTGAAAGCAGTGTCTCATCGAGATTATGGCGGATGACGTCGAGGAACGTTACGTATTGATGCCACCAATACGGCGGCGCGTTTCCACGTCAATTTCAGGTGCATTAACACTAAATTGGATGAAAGTAATCATTTTTATTTTCTCTGAGGGCGTAAAGTGGTTTGATTTGATCCTTCCTATGGAAATGTGTGTAGCGCAGAGAAGCGACACTGGAGTGACGTCAGATCATCGAGATGACGATTTGGGTCACGTGACTTTTTTTGAACTTAATTTTAATGAACTCTTTAAAGTCTGTCATTGATAAATGAAAGAAAACACTTAGTATTTCCACAAGATGTAATAGGTCGGCCGTGGTTTCTCTATAAGAGACTTGCGACTCCGAGTATATGTGGTAATGACGCTCATGCGTTGAAACCGCGGTCGACCAATTAAATTTTGTGGAAATGTTAAGAGTTTTCTTTCATTTCGGCATTAATTACCACAAAGTAGAACGTGCAAACTTTGATTCTATCATTGATGTCTGAGGCTGATGTAGATGCTTATGGATTATATCTTTGAGTTCGCTAGAAAATTTTACATCGTGTACAATACCCAAATATTAGTTTATTCATGTACCATTTGCTCTGTAGCAATATTTCGTGGAACGAACTTAAGTTGGACGGGGCGTGACTGAATTTTTAATCACACGGCTCCAAGGTGTAATGAAGAGTTTGGTATTGATTTGATAAAGCTTTGACTTCGATACTTCGGACAGAAAATCAAAAGAGGCGTACCTACACTTCTGCGGTCAATAATAATTTTGTCTGGTCGACGATGTTGGTTGCCCCATAGAGTCATTAAGGTACTGAACTATATACTCTAAGGGTTGCCCGTGTGGCCTCGCAATACCGATAGTGGTCGCGTTTCTCAAGATCGGAAGGCTCAGTTCTCGCTAAAGCTGATGGCAGACGAAAACTCAGCACTCAACCTCACGGAAGTACGTCAAAAGCTGTTAGAAGAGACGGAGGGGAAGGTGAGGACTGGAGGTTTAAAAGTCTTAACATGCCTAATGGTCTGATTTTCCATGCAGCTAGATTGGTAGGAGCATTAATTGCAGGGTTGTCAGGAGTAAAAGAAAGGGCATACGGCTTTAGTGGTAACGTAGCATGGTGGCAGTGACGCTGTAAAACCTTTTCTGTCGGAGAGTCCATTTCCTATGAACTAATAACAAGTAGCTTCGCACGGGGGATTAAGGTAGTCTCCGCGTTTGACTTTAAAGGTTGCACACCTCAATTTCCAGCTTCAGAATGCTCAATCTTTGAATGCTCAACTGACAGGACACCATTTTATTCCAAAACATCAAAGCGAATTTAAGTCATTGAAGGCAGGATTAACAGAAAACTAATTATTATTTATGATGGGTTTCGCAAGAAAATATTCTTTCTCAGTGCAATATGCTGCGCAGGGCTTCCATTTGGAAAATTCACATGCAACAATACATCCGTTTGTTGCTTATTACGTCGAGATTATTACGGGGAGCGTTGCCTATTACGGGGAGCCCCAGACCACTTGATATGGAATGACCGAACCTATTATGACAATGGAAAAATCTCACTTAAACGACCTTAAATGCATGTATGATGGCAGCGTTGTCTGACATGTGCTATCTTCTTCCTTCCGCTTCTTAGCCGACCCATTCCACACGAGTCTTCCCCTCCTTGACGTCACGCTTGGTAGTGGCTACTGCCACCAAGTGTAGCTACCACTATACCACTGGCCCATTCGCTCTGCTTTTTAGAAAATATACCTCTTTCTCCTCTCAAAATCGCCCACTGCGTATGAGCTTTAGTTAGGTCTGAAGTCACTTCATTGTTATGTATTCCATCTGCCTGTTTAATCGCTTCCTCATGGCCAATGGGTACTCGAAATATAATCCTTATGCTCCTCCTGGAATTCCTTCTGAATAGAGACATAATATTATCATCCAATGAATGTTTTAGGGTTTATTGTAATAGCAATGTGTAATGATATCGTATTTACAATGATATAATATCACAGAGTACAAAAATTCAGCCTATGAATAAATAATAACGATTTTTAACTCAGTGAAAAGAAAGGAATATTGTACACATTGCTCATGTTTGAAGGTATTTTCTAAACACATCGAAACTACTTTACATGAGTAAACAATCAAGGTTTTTTCTTAGCATCTTGTAGACACTCAGTAGAAGATCTAAGGTGTTAAAGATATGGTGTGGATATTTTGTCTGCTGGTGGCTTTGTGGGGCCGATGTGATGAGATGAGGAACCTCCCACCGCGGTCCAATCCTTTCCAGAAAGTAATTACATGCCTGCCTCCTCTGCCTCCATATTTAAAGAGTCACGCAACGTGGCTGGTATTTTATGTACGTTCAATTTAACCATCTTCGGCCAACCCTTTGAGTTCCTTGCCATTGGCGAGAAACTGTTGCCTACATCTCGCTTTTGAGAACTTATAAGTGCAAGTGTAAGTACTGAAAAAAGTATGCGAACAGTAAGAATTTGGTTGACTTGATCTGTTAGATGGCTCGTTTTCATTTAATCAACAAATTATAAAAAAAGGGAATATTTCGTTTTCCTTCCCTATTTTATTTTTTCGTATTATTTTTTTACCTGAGAACTATTATTCAAATGTTCTCATGATTATTAGAACTTCTGTTCCCTGCCCTGTTTTTTCAGATAAATCATGGGGTGATCAAGATACATTCTTTGAGCTATCATTGCGTAATCGTTTCTTGGAAGTGAGTAAGAAATCGGAAATGTATAACTGGGGTCGATGATTTGCGATTTATATGCGAAATTTGTTTGCACTGTGCTAAGAAAGTTGTTACTGTGGAAGAAATTGACTCTTGAGTGATCTTTAAAAAATCGCATCTCTTCGTTCTTTATCGCTGTCTCAGTTACGTAAATGATCTGCTATGCTTTTGAGTTTAGTATGTATACGTCAGGGATATTTATCAGCTATCATTATCTCACCCAAAAATTGCTGAGCAGGCAGCATGGTGAGTTTTTGTTTTCCTTCGTTGTGATTCCAACCTTACCGTTTAGTCTCATCAGTCCTCGTCTGCTGTGAGGATTTAGCTTTACTTGTACTTTGCGATCTGTAAATTTCATTGGAAATTCTCTACACTTCATTGCTGGTATTCACTTCCCTTTAAAACTAGAGTTCATAATGTTATTTTTCCATAAGTATGTATTTGATTTTATTTTGCTGAGGTCGGCGGTTGTACATATATCCAATTACAGATTAGTTTTGTTGATAACATGTCATGTGTTATTCCAGTTACTTGCCCTATCTAAATTACATCACCACTATATCCGGTCTTGCCACGCTAATCAAGGGTGCGTTACGTGAATGCGCAAACACATCTTGATAAGGCGCAACAAGTCTCTGAGAGCCGCAAGCATTTGAACGGCGTCAGCGGACGCCCAGCGCATGCAAATGCTATGAATGGCGTGGAGCTTCGTACGTAAGCGAGGGACTCCTACCGTCCCAGACGGCTTCCTCTGCAGGCATGCTCACCTAGTAGGAAGTCATTACTTTTTTGTTTGTGTCATTTAAAAAACACTGCTTTCACAGTTGGCATGTCTCATCTACTGACAATGTGGAAATTGAAGTATTTTGTGTTTTCCCGGCGAACGATGTTGATGAAGTTTTCTCGGGTTTCCTACCGGGTCAGAAAGGCGGCTGCTATCAACGTGTCGTCGGCTAACTCTGGATCAAAGTTTGATTAATCATGGCAGTACCCTCCCAATTCCAAAAAAATAATTACTGCGTCTGCCATTTAAAATAACGTGCAAAATTGATGAAATTGAAGCAAATTACGATATCAATCTACGTCTTAACTGCATGAAATTTATATCAATTCCTAGGTATTTTACAAAGTCGAGAATTCATATATTTTTGGTGCTGTCACCCTTAAAATATTTTATACCTACAATACAAATATGAAGAACTTCCGACACTTGGATAACCTATACTTAACCTGTACTAAATATTCTTTTCCTCGAGTTTTTTAATACCTATTTAACCCAGACAACAGGAATTATTGAGGAACAGAGGCGGGGAAAATAAAAACTTAAATCGTCATTGGCTTCCAGGAGGCACCAGGGGAGTTCACCGTTATGAGCCCGTAAGCTGTGGTATTCTCCTCGCGTCACCCAAGCGAGGACCTGAACGCGTATTAAAAATCATGTCTCTCTCTGATAATAGAATTTGAATCACCGATCACGAAAACCGAATGAATCAAGATGGTGTGACAAGCCGATGCAAAATATCTAAACTCATGGACCAATATTGTACCTCGTTATTTTGTTAATTTGTGTTAGTACCTCCAGTACCACCAAGGTTCAACTTATCAATATTACCATGAATCTGTAGACGTAAAATATTGTATGTGTGTAAAAGATGATTAACGTATTATACTTGGGAAATGATCTCCTATAAAATTTTAAAATCTCTTTAAAAATAAGTCTTCTTTGTTAAAATAGCATCTTTGTTTTATAATTCGTATGAGCGAATGAGAGACGTGTAAAATTATTTGTAGTAATAGGATGTCGTCACGAGGAAAAGTTTGAAACGATGCCCTAAATGTATGTCTGAATGAAGTGCTCTCTTATTTCCAAGCGTGTCCATGGCTGTTCGTAAACTTCTCGTAGACAGTCTTCTTTGCTGACGCTACTCTGCTCTCACTATCTTTCTCTCTTATTCCCAGATAGCAAAATTCTTCCGTTCGCTCCAACTTTTGCTTACCAAGTCTGACAGCGACCTTTTCTTCTTGATTTCTTCTTCAAACAATTGCTTTGTGTTTTCTTCAAGCTAATGTTTAAGTTGTTTTTCGTCATAGTTTTTTTCCACGCAGTTCTACATTTTAACTAGATCTTTCTTCTTTGCTAGAATTGCTACGTCATCATCGACACGTATGTCAGTATGACAGAACGCTTGTCTCAAAAGTGTCCTTTGCGATTGTTCTTAGAATCACGCTTTTGAAGATTTTATACTTTATTATATATCTCCAAGGAGTTAATGTGATTCAATGAAATGAGAAAAGAAAAGTTTGAAATGTAAAGTTTTTTTCTTGTTATTTAGCGACATTATACTTTTGTAGCTATTTTTGGCTTATGAATTAAGGGTGGGGAACTAAAGTTCTATCCTAGAACCGGCCAATATTCGAGAGAACATTTATGATTATGTTGCTCCAGGTATTGGTTGACAAGAACTCGAGGCACTTGAGTGAGTTGGCTGCAGGGTAAAATTTTCCAGCAGCACAGCCTTGTTTAAATCTTTTATGGCTTCAATGGCTTATGCATGATACGGGCATATAGAACAGGGTTTACATATTCTTCCATGGTGTGTTAGCGAGAATGAAAAACTAGAAGGAATATGTGAGTTTCAAATTCATATTTCAAGATTTAATACTCTTCATTTCACGAAAGATTAGAGTGAATGGATGTAGGGAACAGTAGGTATCGATTCTTGTGATGAATATTGACTTTTAATCTGATGTGCGACAAACTAAAAATAAACCATCAAAAACAAATATATTCATATTTATTTGACATCTTTGTTTTATCTCTAATCGCTTTAATCAATATCCTTATGGTATTATCTATTTTTATCATAGTTTAGTCTTTTTCAATTTGCAATTTTTAGCAATTTTTCTTTTTTGTGGATATTTTTATATCATATTTTTCATTTCAAAACTAGTATTACTGTAACGGGGAATAATTTTTGCAAACATGCTTGCAATATGTTAACGTTCGTTCTTACTTGCTAGAGATCATGCTAGAGGTAAACCAAGGCATAGGAAAGATTTCGGAGTGGTACTTGAAGACAAAAGATTTATATGGCCTTTTCTACATTTGGCAGTGACTGCACTATTCTTCTCTGCCACCCCGTCCCTTTCTACGGTTGTTCACACAAATACAATTGACTGTGAGCTGTATCGCGGAAGCTCCTTTCGTAAAACAAAGCCGTAACCCTTTTAATATTCAAAGGAAGGACAATGTAATCAGCAGAATGAGAATCCGCCCTCAGTCCTAGTCACTGCCTTCCTCCATAAGGGGACGCTTGACGCGAATTGTGATCTCTCCGTACGCAAATCTCGAAAATTGAGGTCAGCTGAGCATAATGTGTGTAATACTTTGTGCTAACTTGGAAAGTCATGTTACACGTAATCTGTCGATACTCTTTTGGTGATCTTGATGTCATGATTTTCATACTGCCAAAAATACAGCGATGAAATATGTGGAAATTGCGAGGCTTCCTCATAGCAATTTTGGAGGATTCAAAGGGAATATTTTGTTAATGCGTATGCCTTGGTTTTCTATGCGGCCCATTAAGTGTGGCACTGCACTGCGAATTAACTCGGCTCGGCGGCCAAATGACTCTGGTTCTATTCCCGGTACTGGTCGATATTTTCTCACGGCAATTTTCGCACATAGCTGATAATGGCAGCCATTTATTTCCTCCAAAGAGGGGTGAGGAGAAAAATGGGGTGAGACAATAAATGGCGTTTTTATTATGAGCAAGATTAGGTCTACCAAGATCTTTCTTATATTTAACTCAATCGAGGAAGACATACTAAAGAGACTACGGAAGACAGACGAAAACGTGCTAGGGATGATATGAGGAAACGAAACCTGTGATGAGGGTTCGGAGGAGGAAGAAAAACTTGCTGAAAAATGTGTCGAAATGAAATCAGTGTAACGTATTTCTAGTTATCGAGGTTTATTCCATTGCCCGAATTCCAAAATACTTTGCTATCATGAGGTTATTTTAATCGCATTGAGTAATTAGACAAAATGCGTGGAAATGTGTTGTATGAGGTAAATTTCGACGCAAATTTTATATTCCCACTCAGTCGATGTCGAATTTGTCGTAAACGTTAGACTTATTGAAAAGCGAGGGAATGTTGTAGCGGGTGATAGTAAGGAGAATGATGGTTATGCGCTAAAGGACGGAGATGGGCATTTTAGGTGACGTTAAAAGAGGCAGGAAGTATGAGAAGCTGAGGGAAGACGTAATGACGCGGTCAAGGTCATTATCGCACCTCCGTAAATATTATGCAATCACTATGTTCCGTGATTATAAATTTATCCCTGACATCACAGCCAGGAGTTGAAGGGAGTGTTATTCGGCCTAACTACTCTTGTCGCAGGAATGAAAACCTAAAATTCGCTAAGAATATACATGGAATGTATTCATGAGGGAGGTTTAAAAATTACTGTCCAAAAATCTACCAATCCAAATGATTGAAATGCGCAAATCGTCAGCGTACAACGATTCTGGGACTTATTTTGTTTCACTGTCTATGATCCATAAATACATGAGTATTTGCCAAACATTTCTCAGAAGTATCAGTGCCTTTAGTTTTGCACGCAGCCATTTGGTTGGTTACATATAATTGTGGTCTTCTTACATAAAATCTTAGAATAGGTACCGGAAAACTGATTGAAATTGCAGCAGCCTTGAAACATCCGGGCATTCTTCTTTGTGACAAAGTTCCAAAATCTCTCCTTGATTTTGACGGATTTTCTAATGGCAGGGAATAAGCCCTGAGTATTATTTTTGCAAAATCACAAAGTAAGGACTTCATAGTTTTGAGAGCATCTTCATGTTTTGGTTCAAATCATGAAATCTTTACTTAGACATCTCTCGTGCTTTGAGCCTATTCATTTCTTTGAACGCCGAGGTTTCATTTGTTCTCATGCTTTCATTAAAGGATCTCGGCAGCTTTTTAGAGAAAATTTCTTCCCGAAATTTTCAACAAGGAGATAATGTTTCCCAAATACCACTAGAACATGCCTAGTTTCTTAGGCGAGGGTTTTACAAAAAAAACTGCATCCAATTTTCAGAAGTAGAGATAGAGGAGTAGCTATTTATTCGGTCTTCTTTCAATATCTACATGTTGCGTTGAATTTAAATGAAACTTAATTCTTATGATATTTCAGGGAGGTAGTTGTGTAAATGTGAAAATTAAGTAAGTATAATACCGAGGTGAGTAAATTCTCTGGGTAAATAACCCTTAGAATGGACCGGAATAGGAACCCGGATCCCAAAAATCCGAGTCAGGCGTGTTACCGAGTTACTACAACAATCCATCTTGAGGTAGTTACTGCGAGATATCACTTCATTTAAAGTTCAATAAATTTGGCCTTCTTATGACGAAACATATCTCATCTTTCCCATGAAACGAAAATATTAGCCACTTACCGTATTACTTTTCGAGATGTTTGCAAAAAAGTACAAGCTGTTTTCCATGGTTCCGGGTATGCGTTCGAGAGAGACTTTATTTAAAAATGAGGAAGTTCTAAAGGCCGTTTTACGCGATGCACTTTATTGCACAATTTGAAGTAGCATCTGTTTTCGGAATGCGACAATGCAGGCTCGGAATTAGAACAGCACTATTTCCCCATCTCTCGTTTATGCATTTGTGGATGCATTCTAGCAATTCAGCGCCTTACACGACGCAATTATCAATGAACATCAATACGTATATCAGATTATACAGTAAAATGCCTCGTATAAAAAGGCCTTAACGTATATATCGCGTCATAAATTTAACGGTATTCGTAAACTTTGTCAACTATTAAAAAAATAAATTTCTGTCGTATAAAACCATGTTTTTGCGTTATTAATGCTACAATAGTTACCTTTTTATAGCTGCTGAAATTTGAAAATTAAATTGGTCAAATTCGAATATGCTCTCTGTTATGACTCAAACTATCTTAAGTCTCACTCAAACTATCGTAAAGAGAACTTGAGTGAAACTTCTCGCCTCTGGTCGACGCATTAGCGTAGACAGTAGACCTTGTCATGCTGACTAAACCCACGGAAATTCGCCTCGATGAATTTGCCTTGGTGGTGTGACTTGATAGCGCACAATCGGTAAATACGTGTTCGATTGGCGGTTGAGTCAACCGATTGATTTCTCGGCGGATTTCCTCAAGTAAGTGCTATATATTGCACCCGTACGCATGACTGTGAACCAACCATATCATTTTTGTCATATCCTCGAAGTATCAGACAGATATGTCTTCAACCAATCCCGCACATCCTTACCACTTCCTTGAGAAACGTTATTTTCCTCCCGAAAAACTTGCAATATTTCTTGATTTTATGAAAATAGACACCCCGAGGCCACCCAGTGGAAGCATTTCCTTACCCGTGAATTTACGAGAATAATCCAGGGGCTCCGCTTGCTTTTTCGCCAAGCTCATCCGTCCGAATAGCTTGGGATTATGGCTCAATTGATGGATTACTCATCTTGGACTCGGGTTTCGCATTTACTCCCCAGCAGATGGCCAGCTTTATATCGTTATGGAACTCCAGCCGACCAAGCGCTTACGTTTTTCGTTTGTTCATTTCCGCGGACGGAGAAGAGACGAGTCAATGTAGCGTGGCCAGCTAAATATCATCAGGGACCGTGTTGATGTTCGTTCTTGAGAGAGGAATCATCATCATCTTTCGAGGATGGGCCTTTTATTACCAGACAAAGCGTCTTTTCCTCTTGCACCCATCGTTAGCCCATCCATCAGTTCATAGTGACGCCCACCAATTTCAGAGTTTAATTTCCCTTTTATCCTCCCCTTCTTCTCAAATCTAACGTTCCTCTCATAGCCATAATTTTCGAGGCAATCCTTTATTAAAAAGAAAATGAGCTCCATCCCGTGCACTATCTTCGGCATTTTCAAAACATGGGTTTAAGCCTTCTCCTTCGCGTTTCGACGTGAATATTGCCGCTTTACATTCGCTTTAATTTGCTGCTCACCTCGCAACTCAAAAGCGCACTTGCTTTCCATTCGTTTAAGATCCTACGCACTAGGCAACTTACTTCAAAACTGATCGAGAGTAGATTTGATGTGCGCTAAACAATAAAAGAACTTCGATAACCGCATCCGTGGTTGTTGTTTACGTGTTGATTCTTAGTAAAGGCGTAAAACATGGATAGTACCCATAAAGTATTTCAATACTCTGAGATGAAAATATTACGCTTTTAAATACATTTTTGAACGAATTTGATAACTTAACACAAAGAATTCGGCCGAGAGTATTTTGAATGCACAGAATGATACCTGCCGGAAGGTTACTGATCGTTTCACCTGCGCACATTCATCGTTGTTCGTGTGTGCTGAAGTGTTCTCATCGGCACTGGCTTAAAAACATCGAATGGAAAGCTCTCTATCTTGAAAATCAGTCCAACAATGATGTACCAGGATGGAAACGGTGTTGTAACGTTTGCAGGGTGATCCATTATGGCACTTAAAGTTCGTGTATAATGGCACGATTGAACCAAACGTGGTCTCTTACGAAATGGTATATGGCTAAAATGTGAGAATGACCTTTAGTTGGCACCGCGCATGCGCGAGGCACTTCTGGGGGCCCAAAGGCGACTTGCAGCCACTTTTAGCGTGGGCGAAAATTTCATCGCAGTACATCGCGTCCCTACGAAGTGCTATCGCGTTGATTTTGGCTCAAGATGAAATAGTAAACATCTATCTATTGGATCCAAGAAACTGACTTGGTACAATAGTTCTAGTTGAAAAATCATAAATAAGTAGGTACTGAAATTTCAAGTAAGATTTCAGATATTTGCTCATTATCTCGGAAAGCCCGAAGGAAAAGAAAACTCGACTAATAGGAAATTGTGTCTAATTAGCCTTTGATTTCTACCTTCATGTACCAGGTGGAACAAGTAAGATGGCTTTGGGAACGACATTAATTGGACGACGCAAGTACCTCAACGGCCGCTAAATATTACTCGCTAACTCAGACGTATGAGCGTAAAACCGTTGAGTAGATTTTAAGAATCTACTCAACGCGCTGTAAGAGTAGCTTTTCTCAAGTATTGTGCTATATGTCAGCTAAAAATGTTTTTTGGTGTAATAAATAATTGAATAAACCCAATCGGCATGGGTAGCCCATCGAATGCGCTTTCTGCCTAATCTCAAGCTCGAGGTTTCGAATGCTACTTCAGGACTGTATTTTGCTCGGCCTTCATCGGTTTTAATAGTATGTATACATGGGCGCCCATACACGGGGGCAGGGGGAGGGGGGCGCGGCCCTCCCTAGCCTCCCGGGAAAATAAAAAAGGGAAGGGATATTTTAATTTATGTATTGTTTTTACAGAATTAAATTAACATTTTAGTTTCAAATGTAGAAAATTGTGATTCACCTTAGATGTTCCAAAAATGTACTCCTATGACCTCAAATTTTCTAAAATTTCTGGGAGAGGGCTCCTCGGACCTTTATATACCTTTGTCTTGGCCCCCCCTGAAAAATATTGCATGGGCGCCCATGTATGTATACTAATAATATATAGTTTCTGGGAATTCATTGAGTTGAATTAAAGGTAAAAAATGATTATTGACTCCGAAGCGCCTCAAATATCCATTAATTACTGCTATAGAATGTCAAAGCGCCTAAATATTGGTCATTAAATGCCTCTGATTATTTCTTTTATGCTCTCTGTCTTACAGGTTCGCTTTTCATGGCTCACTATTCATCTGTTACATTACACGTTCAGGAGTTGCACCATAAGGTCGTTCGATATCTCGATCGTTTTCTTCTTCGATCTTCGAGGAGCATTGTATCGAAATGTTTCGACCATGGTTGTTCTTTCACTCACAATCTCTCCCGTCGATTAAGCCTACTTCCTATCTCTGTTCAATACATGTTCAATGCATTTCTTTCTCTACCCTCATCTCCTCCTTCCCGGCATTTTACCATCCAAAATGGCCTCCAGAATCACATCCATATTTTTGTTCGCTCCATCCGCCTACTTTGCCGCCTCTTGGTTTTCTCAAGGAACTTACTTTCCTCCCTTGCAGGATCATGGCTCTCGCAAAGGTTCCTGGTTCAGACCTGCGCGGTAATGAGGGGAAGTAGAAGTTGAAGAGGTAAAGGGAAAGGGTGGAGGGGAAGATAGGGAGACCACGAGAGAGAAGGTGAGGCAGGGGAACCGAAGTACTTCGAGGAAAAAGCACGAGGCACACACGCGCATTGTAAGTGATTAGAATCATCCATCAGGAAAAAATGTACCAAAAACTCTATCTTGAGGTCTCATGGAGTGTTGTGTCGCAACGGGACGGCTGTTAGTGGTGAGTCATCCCACTTCTTGAAGCGCTTGTGTTGGCAGCAATTATCGCAGAAAAGTTTCCTGACTGACCCTCCACGCTAAACAACCTTCCTCCCCCGTTTCGCAGAGTTTTGAAAGTTTCGTAGCCCATGTCCCAAAGTTGTCCAATGCGAGGCGCCAGGAAATTTTGTGAGAGCTATACTTCTTCGTTTGACTTCCTTTCTGTTCATCGTACTTTATCCATTCGTCTAAAAAGCCACATATCAACCCTTCTTGTCTCTTCTCTTCCTTCTCCCAGTGTACAAGTTACTCTATGATATTTCCGTAGATAAAATAAAATAATAGATGTAACCATACGGTACGATATCACAGGGGAATATTGAAAAGTGTGTAATCGGCAATATTGAATGGATAAGTGTTGCAGTTGATGCGCCGAAAATATAGGTGTCATAAGCGGAATTGCCGCGGTACCGTTATGACTCATATAGAAAAATGCAACTTGGAAATAATTTACAAAAATTGCCGCATTATTCATAAAATGTAAAGAAAAATGTCGTACAAAATCCATGTTAGGTTGATCATTGCTCGTAAAAAACAGGTTTCACTGCCGTGCGTCAATTAGACATCTACTCCCTTCTTTAATCTGTAAATATGGCGCTACTCTCCATATCAGGCTCTTCTATATTCTTTCCATAACGTCATTCCCCGGGGCTCCTGTCATTAGTTCCCTCCTGTTAATGGACGCCTCTTTTGCTAACCCCATAATCATCATCATCAGTCTTTCAGACTCAAGATTGGTTAAATGCAGCACTCCATTATTTTCGACCACATGCTTAATCCTTTTCTTCCCCGTAGTTCTCCATTCCCAGGTCCCTCTGCGTATTTCGCCAGTATGCTCGAGCTTCCTCATGAGACATTCCCATCTGTTTTCCCTCTAGTTACTAGCTAGCCATTTTCTCCATCGTAAGCATCGCACCCCTCATAAACTAACCAGTGTAGAAAAGGATGTAAGGGAATCACAGACAATAATACATATGAGCTAATAATAATAATTACCTATATTACCCAATAATTATAAAAACTCACCTTCCTCTCGGGAAATAGTTGGCTTGTACCAAAAGCGTAGAATATATCGAACAAACTTATCATAAGCTGTGCTGATACCGTGGTGCTCAGTTAAGTATTGCTTTTGTCCTCCACTTGGCGCGTCGAGGAAGTACGTGAAAGATTCTGAACAGTTGACCAACCATTCGACATACTGCATAATTTGTGATGACCTCCATGAATATGGGAATCCGATGAAGCTGACATATGCGAGCGGCCCTTTCTGTTGGAAGGTTAATCAAATTACACTTAAAGAAACAATAACATGAAACTAATATGAAGATCTTAATCCATAAACATTTCTTAATATTTTGCAAAATGATAATTACCATGATATCAACATTTTTTGGGTGACGACCGCGTATGTTGTTAAGGTTCACAACAGTTTCGCCATCCTTCACCTGAGGACGCCAGCAGGTTAGCTGGCTAAACTGTTTTGAACTTAAACAACATGCGCGGTCGTCACCCAAAAAATGTTGATATTATGGTAATTCTCATTTTGCAAAATATTAATTTGCGGACGTGACCTGAAAAATGTTGATATCATCTGACCAACGCCGCGGAAACCTGCGAGTGATAATTACCATGCCATATGACGAGACCTTATTAATATTTGTAGTAAAATAAGACAAATAACTGATAAGAAATCATTTAATATTTATTCTCTAATGAACCCCTCGTAACTTGTTTCGATTTAAGTAATCTGGGATTTGGCTAAAAGGGGAGAAGTTAATGGCAGAAACCCTGTGAAAAATGTTAAGAAAAGGTCAGCAAAGATCTCCAGTTTGCAAGTTTGCAACCCCCCTCCCTCCCCCCGGAGATAGGCTCTTTTTCTTAGCTTTTTTTCCTTCCTTAGCATAAGTGGAGGTGGAGCGAGCGAAGCTGGGGCAGTCAAAGGGGCATAGCCCCCTAGTTAAAAATGTAATGTCAGTGAAAAATGTCAGCATTAAAGAGATTGGAGTCCCAGGGTGTAACACCCTCATCACCCTCTTATTTTCTCTGCAGGATGCCACGCCCACATTGGTCATTCCCCTCTACCAATCTTGCTGTGGGCGAAGTGCCCGTCAGATAATTCACAGGCTGTGGGTTTGGAATGCCTCGTGTCAATTACCTAATTCACTCAGGGTTGAATTATGCACGACCTTTTGCCAACGGTCAGTTGGCGGTAGGACGCGTAAGGCTGGCATCGGGAGCTTTCTATTCAAGATGTTGAAGTTAGGGGGGATCGGAGTACATCAGCGCACACGAACGACGTTGAATGGAACGATGAACAAACGAAAAGTGATGTGTCTTGGTAGACTAGTCTCACGATCTGTTTTTGTTGCAGCCCCGAATGGTGTTTAAGAGTAAAGGATTCGTAGACTTTTCTATTTATCTGTGTATCTCTATTTACTTTGACGAATTTTTTCGCCCGACAGATGTAATGTAGGAATAAAATAAGTATCCTTCGTGCCACTGTGTCATGGTAGTGTATGAGGGAATGTTTCTGCGGTATTGTTTACGTGAAACATTCTCCATAAACAACTCTGCAGAAACACTTCCTGGATTCAATGCCTAGATGGTACCACACTGCGAGATAATACTAAGGAATATGAAAGCTATTAAAATGCGCAGTCGGCCATATTGAGTGGATAACTAAGGTATTGACGTACTAACAGTATTGACGCCGAAAAAAGAGGCTCGGGCTTAAGCATTGCTGGTGGTATCATTAGGATTCTACGAGACACATTTTGAACCGATCATGATTTACCGAAGATGCTGCGTGAAATATTACGTTATTGGAAAAGGTTCGCGTGATAGCCGTGCTGGTTGGATCATTTTGCAAAATAAGCAGGCTTCACATATTGGTGTTGCCTTGGATGCTGTGTCTTCTACAAGGAGGAAGTCGCACCTAAGTGCCGTGAAGAAATATTTTTAGTTCGGATCATTTTCGGGACTGTATTGAAGAACATGCGATTCATCCAGCGAATAAAAGGTACAGAAAAGTGAGCTATAAATGCTACTTCACTGATATTAGGTTGGATATTAAGTATCCCGGACCCAGAACAGAATAATTTAGCTACATAAAAAATGGAGGAAAGGCGAGAGTTTGTTATGAACTTCTACGAGCGACCGGAAATGCTGACGATGCCATCGGAAGAACTAGGTTGGGAGCCCCTTGGGACATGAAAGTTTCACGTGGAGCTAAGGTCACTGGAAAAATTCTGATTGCACAAGTTTCAGGTTGATACGTCATCAGCAGTCATTAATCCGGAGATTGGTATGCTGCAGCTCTCCACACCACTCAGGAATATTTATTCACTTTGACGTCCTTCATCGTTTGCCTGATGCATTCCATCCTTGGTCTTCCCCCTTAATGTGTACTTCCTATGCATTTCTTCTTCAATAATTGCTTTCAAGAGGCTGCTGAGCCACAAAATATACCCAATGAGTTTTTATTTTTCATCAAGCTATTTCTTTCTTCATCTTAGCATGCGCCTTATCTCTATTTATCCCGTACACAAAGCATATTCCGCTTATCCTACATTATCACGACATTCTGCATCATTTCGCCCCTCATTAACTGTTCGAACTATCTACTCTGCCTCCCCCTAATTTTCTCCTGAAGCTTAATCGCCTCACCCATCATGCTGAGCGTTTCCTCGTTCGTCTCCATTCTTCTACTCACCCGCAGCTCAAACGTATGTAACCTATTCTGGTCTGCAGCCTATTCTGGTCACCTTTCTCGGAGTCCACGTTTCTGTACCATACAACGCTAGACTCCACATGTAACTTTCACTGCCATATAGGAGGCATTATTTTCCCCAATGTTACGTCCTTATAGACAGATAAATGCGACAAAACAAGAGAGATAACATATACACGAATCTTTTTATTCCAAGTACTATTCGCGGCTACTCCAGAAACAGACCGATACACTAATCCACCAAAACACATTTTACTCTTCGACCCTTTCCTCTCCTAATTCTTTTATCCTATCCCCTATCTATTCATGGCTGATTCTAAAAAAATATTTGTTCGTTAATTTCGACCACCTCGCACAGCTTACGTAGGTCTTTTTCAATTAGAAGAAAAATGGCCATTGCATATTGAGAAGTGTACATATTACATTGAACTACTATTGTTTTAATGTTATATAATAGCTTAAAATATGAGGTTTTACCTTACGAAATGTATTCCCCATGCTGGTCATCTTACGCCCGGTAGTCTGAAACCTAACCCCGTGAGTCGAAACGCTTTAATACCATTCAAGCTTCAAGAGAAATTAGAACCGTTCGAGACCAAAGTAATTTGATGGCAACGAAGCCTTTTACGAGCTTTCAAGGCAACATGTCCCCCGTCATGACGTTTCAAATGACGTAATGCTTATTCGAAAAAGCTTGTTCAACAAGTCTTGAATGGAGTTTGACTTACAATTAGAATTGGTTAGTGTGAAACGGTAGTGTGAAACGCACCCTCTGCCCATTGCCCTAGCGGCGGCTCTCGGCTATATACTTAGCTGTTTAAGGCGATGCATTTAAAACCCACGATGACGAACGGCTGCGTCGCCTGCAGAATTGACATCCGACTCCAACATAATGTGTGTCGTAACTTGTGTGGGGAAAAAAAGGCGCATTCATTTCCTTTTCTCTTCTACTCAGTAGTCATCCGAGCGCGTTTACGGTCCTCGCTTCTCCGATTGCATCCTCGAAGTCTTAACCGCGAAGCAATTAAATTCGTCGTCAAACCGTCAGTAACGTGGCCGCGTGTTGGAAAGGGGACAAAAACAGCCAAAAATGCGCTGCGTTGTCTATTGGCGATCGTCAATGAACGCAGTCTTTTCATAAAGAATGTGGCAACAGAGGCGGCGGAAAGACGGACGATTACTAAGGATCACGCGGGATCTGATTTTTAATTGAATCCTTTGTCGGGTGGATATTTCTCTCTGGCCTAGCTGGAAACGTTTTGAATCATCAGCAGTGATTAATCCTTTAGATTGATGTACTGCAGTTTTCCGCTCCTTTCTATTTTCAGCTAATCACTTTATTTACTTCGCAATTTCTTATTTTGGCACATCTCAACATTGTCCTCACGTATTCAATCCTTGATCTTCTGTGGTAATTATTCCCATTCATTTGGCCTTCCATTATTGTTTACGGGAGGCTGTTAAGGTAGTTTGAACGAGATATCACTTCAAATAAAATTGAGGGCCTGAGAGTCAAAGTAATACAAGTGACATAAACACGAAAAACGATATAAGTGCATATGTTCTAAGTTGGTACATACCGTTGGGTACAGTCAGGTAGCTACAGGAAAAGGAATACAGGTGTTGGAACGTATGGTGCTGCGATCTAGCCGCCGAACACTTAAGATACTTTGCATTTTGTCATTTCTTACCGGAGAAAAGTGATACAGGTGACACTGGACGATGTTTGTTACTTGCATTATTTAGACACTCAAGCCCTCAATTGTAATAATTTGGCCTCTTAATAATGGAAAAGATCTCATCTTTCTATTGATAAAAAATATCAACCACTTACAATTATACTTTTCGAGTTATATGCCAAAAAACACCTGCCATTTTCCATGGGAAATGGTACGCCTATGCACTCCGGAGACACTTTGTTTAAATAATGAGGAATTTCTTACGCATAGATATCTTCATAAATTTAAGTGTGTAGTTTTTACTATTTCTCAACTATTTTAAAAATAAATTAATTGCCCACCGCAGTCATTTGTACAGAATCGCAAGAAAATATTCGGTTGTGAAGGCGTTTTCACCGTACGGCATGAAAAAATGGGTCAAGTTAAAACCTTATAGATGTATATTGTCTCGAATTGGGCCTAAGCGTTTTCTTAAGTTTTCCTCTCTGTGATTTCCTCTTCTTCACTCAAGTTTTTTTATGCATTGCGAGACAGCTGCATAAACGTCTGGCTTTTGTTTTGGTTATTATTATCAATATCAATCTACCATTGAGGGTAAGTTGTTGGTTAAATGGGTTTTATCTCCTCGGCCATTCCAACATCAAAAGTGTCTTTCTTATAGCGTGCTTCCTATCCCTCTTCAACCCGTCCAACATGCGGTTTTCCTTTCAGGAGAATTATAATTTAATTGCCTTCAGCATCCTCTAGCCTCTGATAACTTTTATGATGCACCCCCTCTTATCTTGTCCTTATCTCCACCAGTTTATCCTCCTTCCTCCCCTACCCTACCGAAAACTTCGTTTGTTTTTTAAAATCATTGCAAAAATCATAATTGCCATGGTACGCAGACACGCGCATTGGAGCAAAGTTAGACACCAAAGAGATGAAATTCCTCTTGAAGATATCATTTAACTTGACCGGGTTTCGAACCTGGATATCCCAATTGCCGGTCAGGTTAGTTTGCCAATCACGCCACACCAGGCTCGGTGGTGTTTCTGGTTAACACAGTGACCGGCGATTGGAATCCGGGTTCGAATCTCGGTCTAGTCAAATGATATTTTTCGCGGAAAATTTCGTCCCTTTGGTGTCTTCTTTTCCATCAATTGAATCTTCTCCATTTTCATCCACAGACACACATATATCTTAAATGCCATTAATACATGCTTAAATGAAAACGTTTTTAAAAACACTTTTTAATAGTATGTTTCTTTCGCATGAGAAATAACTTTCATTAGCTGTTTGCATATCTTGGAGAAATGCTTTGAAAACATCTTCGTTTATGTTTTCGTTATTGTTTTTACTCTACACTTCATCTCACCCAGATATGTCGGGAGGTTCGTTGCCAGGAGTTTCTTGAATATTTTGCTTCAACGGTGCTAGGTAAGTATTTGACCTGTCGTGGGTTGTCACATGTTTGAGGATTAAAGTGGGGCAAAGAGTACATCGTATGGAAGGAAGTCTTACCTGTACCGTCAATCTGCCTTCTGGGACACCCGTTAGCCTGGCAACACCAACCAGATCGGCAACGTCATTCTGATAATTCGAGCCCGGCAGAATTGTGGTGACTGAAGTACAGAGTTCAGTTATTTATAGTCCATTGACGTGGAAACCTATTGTCTTTTTTATGTTACCGGATTTGCCGATCTGTATTTAGGCCAGTCATTTGATTTTATTTCTTTTCCAATTAAGATTTATTCTTTGAAGATGGCATATTTTATTTCCCTGTCTCATCTCTGGACCATTATTTTCATAAACAGCGAAAAAATAACAGTAAGCTCACTCCTCATATAAATTTATTACATATTGTACTTGGGTATTGAATTTAACCGTTTACCGCATTAAAAACGAATACATTTGTGTGTAAACAGCAGTTTGAAAATTCGAGCCCGAAGGAATAGTCGTGACTGAAGTGCATATTTTAATTATCGGCTGTCTATTAGCGCCGAAACCTACGGTCTTGCTTATGTTACCCAATTTATCGATCAGTATATAGGCCGTCAGATTGAATTTTTTTCGATTAATCATTGTTATTTGACGATGACACAGTGCTTATTGTGTCTCTTCTCTGTACCAATATTTCCATAAAGAGCCCCAAGAATAATAAAAAAAGGATGCTACTTGTGTAAGTTCCTCGTATAATTCACCTGGGTATTTATTTTGGCTATGAATCGCATAAAACTCGGATCATTTTATGAACTTTACTGTATCAGGCTGCACTTCATAGGAGTTCTTGGTAATCGTAATTGAAGTCAAAATACTTAAAATTTTCTCTAAATTTTTCTTAATTGTACTGTGCGTTTCGCCGGCTTAAGGCATCTACAGGTACAAATAGGCTAGTGCGATGACCGATTTTGGTCATCGATTTTCGATGAAAAAATTTCATCGAAATGTTTTGATGACGATGGCTGTCATCGATCATCGAAAAGAGTGTACACGATGATCGATGACTATCGATGAATATCGATTATCGATGAATGTCGATGATCGATGAATGCCGATGATCGATGTATTACGATGATCGATGACTCTCGATGAACTGTGCAGTATTGATGAGCGATATATCGCTGTGATTGAATCACCGATACTGAAAAGTAGCAATCACGGCCTGTGGCTAAATAATCGAAATCACTTTGACTGTGAATTCGGTGAATTTAGCCGATTTAGCTCAGGCTGCTACCGCTGCTACCAACTGCACCAGTGCAACCAACGAATACAATGCTACCACTGCTACTGCGTATTAACTGTGATTGAACGTGATCGCTACTTCTGTATCGTCTACCACAAACATGAGGAAAAACATGAATTCCAAACATCCCACTGTGGCCCTGCCATCGTCCTCAAGGCGCAATAGCTGGAGTGCTTATACTTTATACAATCATTTTAGATCTAAGGCGTTCAAATGAATGAAAAAAAAAGAAGAAAAATTAGTGATATCGATCATCCTCATCGATGATTCGCATCGACTCATCGACATCAATGATTCGCATCAACTCATCGACTCATCGGGATCGATGATTCTAATTGACTCATCGACATCGATGGTCGATGACATTCATCGTCATCGATTACAGTCATCGCACCGCGATGACTAAAATCATCGTCGATGACTTCGATTAATCGACTCATCGCACAAGCCTAGGTACAAATATATTCCGAGAAGGTTTTACTTATTTTTTTTTGCCCTTTCTAGGGGAGATATTAGAGTTTTGAGGAAGTTTGAGGAAGGCAGGAGTCGGTAGAACCCTTAAAAATAGGGCAAGGGTGTGGGTAAGGTTATTGTTTTTCAGGGTTATTTTGTCGGACAGGAGTGAAAATAAACCCTTAAAAAAAGCAGTATCCTTTCCCACACTCTCCTACCTTTTATCTACGGTTCTATGGTCATTCAAGAATTACTTGAGGCGATTTTGGCCACTTTTTTACCTCTCATATCCCCATGTAAGACTACGTAAGATATCATGTACCCCTCCCAATCTTTCGTGAGTTGTCACACATTTTTCGAACCATGCTAATAGATAAAAATATATGAACGATTCCGTGTACAAATGCGCAAAAAACTGACCCCGACGCCCTCCGGTTTCTTATTTTTTCATAATCATACGCCCTATTGAGAAAATTAGAAATACACATTTTTAGCCGGATGTCGATATCGGTTTTCGATATTACGCGATTCACTGTAGGCGCGACACGAAAAACACGTAATCTTTAAATATGCCTTATCTCCAAACTAATGGACGCGTATATTTGATCATACTTTTTTCATAGTTTTATGCAGAAGAAATGGTAAGAGATGCATGGAAAAAAGCTGGATGTGGGAATCAGAGTAGGAGTCCAGGTGATAAAGTCGGTTAGATTCGCGGATGATCAGGCGTTGCGTTAGTTAGTCGATCTTTGAAAGGATTACAGACTTTAGCAGATGAATTAGAATTTCAGTGGGGGAAATACGGAAGGAACATTAATCATAAGAAAACGAAGTTAATGAGATTCTTTTGGACAGAGAAATCGAGGTTGGTTATAAAATTAGGAGGGCACAAACTGGAGCAAGTATAGCATTTTAATTATTTGGGTAGTACGCTAGAAGAAAATGGGCACAGTAGCTAAGACATTAGGAGGAGAAAAGCGTTAGCGAAGGAAGCGGTTAGTAATTGAAGGGAGCTGATGACGGGGATCTTGGTAAAGGGTATAAAGAAGAGGTTGGTGAAGAGCTAGATATGAAGTGTAGGGATGTATGGAGCAGAAACGCGGACTGTGAGAAAGGAGGACGAGATTAGGCTGCAGTCGTTCGAGACGTGGGTGTGGAGGATGGAGGAGGGTGCTGTGGACGGAGTGGAGGACAAATGAGGAAGTGCAGGACATGATTGATGAGGAATATGGAATCTTCTGGATGGGACTAGGTGGGGGGGGGGGGGGCGGCAGGGTAAGTTGTTGGAAACGGTAATGAGGGGCGATGGTTTGCTCAAGGCCTTGGTAGAGGGAAGTTTTTTGGGAAAGCGGGTAGAAAGAAGAAAGAGAATAGATCTTACCGCCGAGGCGGTTATCCTTCAAAGTAAGATTTTTCGTCCGTAAATAATTACATAAAGTGATAAAAATACATTCTCAAAAGTAACTAAAATTTAAAGCAAGAATGTATCGAATCCCCTCACCCCCATTACATAAGACATCGTGGGGAATGCTAAACCCCCTCCCCCAAAACGTCCTACGTAATACTTGAATGGCCCCTACTTACACCTGCCCTCCTCAACCTGCCCCAAACTCTCTAATTTTCTTCCTAACAAGGACAAAAAATGATAAAAAAATAAGAAGCGCCTTCTCTGAGTATTTTTTTACTTGATGCCGTAAGTCGGCGAAACGCGTCCTATGATTAAGAAAAAATCACAGATGAGTAATTTGTTTTTATTTCAATCAGAAATACGAATGATTTTGTTTGTAAGCAGCAGACGACATGGATATCCAATATTTCCTCCGGTAGGTTGAAAATCATTTGGTTTTGCGGGATAGTTTTTGTGTTAAATGAAAGGCATTTTCTTCCCTACTTTCAGTCACCCTTCAAGGGTCCCATCTACGAAGTCACGCCCACTGGGCACGTTTGGGACGTTCAATGTCGCGAGGATCCCCGACAGATCCCATATCTCCCCAGAATGTCTCGTGGGAGACACCCGTCACTCCCTCTCTTCCACATGCGTAGTCGATGCGTCCCGCGGTTATTTACGAGGTGACGTTATCAGATGCCCATGGAGGCGCAATCAAACATCTGCGCGCGTGGTTTCGTGAGAGGCTGTAAGGGTAGGGGGAACTCCCGAGTAGGTTTGATGCGGGCGGACGACCCGGGGAACGTTCGACAATCAATGCAACCGTGGCAAGATGTTTGCATCTGTCGCGTTGGTGAAGGCGAAGAATCCGTCGGAAATATGCCAGAGTTCAAGGTTTGCAGTTCCCAGAATCCTGCTCCGGGCATTCTCCTCTCCAGACTAATGCGCTTGTCCTTCGGAGTTCGGAGTTGAATGGAGTACTATGAGGTCGAGCGGAAGGATACCTACCTTTCCGATACCTACCTTTCAATTGTTGTGTAGGTTCGCCTGGGACATCTAATTGTGAAGGACTACTTGCCGCCTGTTCATGTATATATAATATATTACCTTATTGCGATATCGCCATAGGAGACGTCCCGCATTGGCAATTTCGCTATTCTCTGTTAAATACATAAGTTTCCATGAAATGGCAGAGCTCTTCATTATCATCATCTTCATCTTCATTAAACTCGACAATACGAGACCGCGATTCATCTAACAAGCTTACCACTACGCCACACAAAGAGGGCAATTTTTGGAAGATTTACATTCACACGCTGCTCTGCGAGCCACCCCAAGGTTGTGTGGTTGGTTGCGAGTTTTCACCGAAGAAAGCACTATATCCTACGATGTTATTGAACTTACGACTATTGATACATTAGCGAAATCCTGAAAATATCTCTCAGGAGGTGAAATTTCATCAACATGCACCACACTGTATGCTACCAATGTTATAGTAACTATAGGTATTATTCTATTTTGCACTAAAAATGCTTTGAGACAACAAGAGTATATAGGAAGCATTTGAGACGTGCTGTTAGTACTACATAGCGGATGAGGAAAAAAACATTAAAGAGCAAATCTAAAAATTAGAAGACTATCGAGAAGCCTACTTATAAAGTCTCAGTGACAGCTATTTTTTCTCTTATCGTTCGCAGGAAAAACGACATTTTAAAAATATGACTTAGATATCATAATCAGTTGTTCAATCCGAAAATTAATTCACTACAGCCCTTTATTCATCGCTGTTCATAGCTGTCTCACACCTCGATGGATTTTACTATTTATGGCTCTCTTGATTTGGTCCATATACCTTTTTCCCCATGGTATTCCTCGCGCGGTTTAACTCATATTTTGCCCTTTATTATATTTCTTACAAATTCGTTGTGCCTCTGGGTGTCCCCTATCCATTTTGGTCTTCTTTGCAGTATGGTATTCTTTATGGTCCTCTCCTCTTCCATACTTTTCTTTATTTCTTCACTACATATTTTATCTACAAATAGATTTTTTTTAACTTAAACATTAAAGTTAAGAAAACAAGGTTTTCGTTTGTGGTTGAATCAAGGAGACAGAATCAAAGTGGAGAGCAGTCTATTGACTGCTAATAACACAAGCGTGGAAGTAAGGAAGCACTTTATCAAAGCACACATTTGGCTGTGAAGCCTGGAAAATGACAGCTGCAGAACAAAAGAGATTAGAGCCAATGGAGATGTGTTACCGAGGAATGATGAAGATTAAATTGACGGAGAGAATCACTAACAAAGAATTCCTACGAAAAGCAGGAGAGAAAAGAAGCGCAATGAAAACCCTGCGAAGAAGGAGAGACAAACTCATTGGACACATTTTGCGACACAAGAGCCTAATGAAAACTATATTGGAAGGAGAAATGAATGGTAAGATTTATAGGGGAAGACGAAGAATGGAATACATGTGGCAGATTATGAAGGATGTCAAAGTGAGTAATTATGCAGGAATGAAGTGGTTGACAGAGAGGAGAATGGAATGGAGAGCTACAGTAAACCAATCTTCGGGCTGATGACTACTGATGATGATGATCTCCTTATTATTTATTTTATCTGTGATAAAGGCCGAATGAAGATAAATACACATTGAAATGGTTCTGCAAAAATTTGTGAAATTCACTGTGAAAAATCATTCTCCTGGACTTTGATTCGAACTCAAATCCTCGATACTACGCCAAGTTCTCAAATAATTTCAGCTACCCAGCCGTTTCGAGTTGTTCTTTCGAAGTTAAGCACATATAATAATACTATGAAGAACCCGTGCTCTTTTGCTTGACGCCACCACGAGGTAAAGAACTTTAAAAACATAGAGGTGTTTGCTGTTTACAAATTAATTTCCATTAAAGTTACTGTGCCGCCAGTTCCGCAGTTCTTAACATTGATTCTGGATATTCTGAATTTTGATAGATTATTGGATTTTCCTCGAGGATTGTGGCTTCATTGAAGCACGTCTCTGCCCCAGGAATGATATCCTTGATGTACCTTAATGGCGCGTTGATTCTAAGAAAAATTTGTCAATGGAATCAAGGAATCCTGAATAATGTAGTGGCGGTAGTGGTCTTTGTATTCTCCCGGAAGGGCGGAGGTCCATGGTTCTGTTCCCGGTTCAGGAAACGTATATTTCATTTCCTCTGGCGGTTTCCAATGCAACTTAGGGTTGCGGCCGAAATTCACACAAAATGCAGACCACTCCCTGTTCCCCCTCGTAAAAGCCCTCACGAGGGTGGACTTGCTTTAATGCAACCAAACGCATCGGAAGATTTTCTTCTGGTGGGAGACCCTACGGCTCTCCCCTCCCTCCCGATATACCCGTTCCTTCCTTCCTTCGTACCATTCAAGTCGCTTGTCACCCCCCCCCCCCCACGCGGTCTTGTGTACGAAGAGCTATGGCTGGAAAATAAATACATATCACTTCCTCTCCCCCATGCTGTAGATCCAAATTTTTCATGGGGAGATCGATCAAAACGGCGCGATTCGAAATTCTTTGCCTCACAGGGGCAATAAATTTATTCCGAAACCTGGCAAAAAATACCGAAAACCACGTAATAGAACAGGTATTTCATTTACAATATTTAGGATGTGACATAACCCACGCAGAAGACTAAGAAGTAACAAATAAAATTGACGTTTTACAGTCAATATTTGTAACGATAAGATGAATGTTAAGTGTCAAAACAAGAAAATAAACTCAAAATGTTATTAAGAAATGGCAGTTCTCACTCAGTTGTATTGATCAGACGGGACTACAAAACTTAAGGACCCTAAAACAATTATAAACATCGTAAATGTTATTTTTCAGATCAATTAAAGGTTGTACCAAACTAAATAGATTAAGGAATCCCTACATAAAAGAAGAGCTAGGTGTACAACAATTGACATGTAAAATGGGAGAATAGAAAGCAAAATAGAACGGGTATGTAAGGCGTATGCATAGAGAGAGAACTCCATCAAAGTCTTTTGAATTCAAGTCATCAGGAAAGAGAATTGTAGGAAGACCAAGAGATAGTGAAAGTGCAGTCGGACCAGGCTTCGAGCTTCATCCTGCTGTGAAGAAAAAGAACTAGACAAAACCATTATGAAAGCGGACTTGGAAAAACTTTGTTTGCGATTCGAACGTGGATTTGAAGACTTGGCGGCAGATCCCTCGTTCAGAAGAAAGGGCTTCAATGCTTACTGATTACTGCCGGTAATATTCACAATATTACCGTAATATTAACCGTAATATTAATTACGGTTGGGTCTGAATGAAAGTTAGTCTGTTTTACTTCTTTGTTCCTGAAGTACAAGTAGCACACGCCAGGCCTATGTAGCTGGCTGTAGTTCCTCTTTTTTATTGTAGCTAATACAATTTACATTCATAGAAATGACGTAGGTGATGCTTAAAAGGGTAAAAACTATCGACACTTCAGGTATTCGAATAGTTACATCGTGCATACATATATAACCAGTGGGTTCTCTCCAAAAAGTAGCCTCAACGCCGTTAGTTTCTATAAACCCGGATACGATTTTCATCTGGTATTAGTTGCTTAGGTAGTACATACTTTGGAGGAAAATGGGTACAGTAATAAGGAATTTAGAAGGAGAATGGCGCTAGCGCGAGAAGCGTTCATGCAATAAGAGGGAGCTGATGACGAGGAACTTGTGTAAATATGTAAATAAAAGCCTGGAAAAGAGTTAAATATTGAATATAGCGTTGTATGGTGCAGACATTTGGACTCTGAGAATTTAGTACGAAAATAGTTTGCAGGAGTTTGAGATTTGGTTTTAGAGGCGAATGGGTGATGGACAGGATTCACAGAAAGGAAGACAAATGAGAAAGTGCTCGGCATTATAGACGAGGAGAGGAAAATTATTGAGGAAATTAGAGGGAGGCAGAGTAGGTACTTGGAACAGGTAGTAAGGGGCAAAGGGATGCTGAAGGCCATGATAGAGGGCTTGATGTTGGGTAAGTGGGCGAGGATAAGAAAGAAAATAGGCTTTATGGATGAAGAGATGTAGGGCGTATGCCGAGCCGGAGAACGAAATATCGTATGGAGACTTGGACCTCCAGCTGTAAAAATTAGTTTAGGTATTCCTACTTCCACGCACACCTACTACTGGTAAACCACCTGGAAAAAAAATTTTACCAAGTATATCGTAGGTCCGAGGACATCCTTGCCAATGATTCTGCCGACCGCGGGGAGTCTTCTCCAAAATGCCCTTCATCATACTACATATTAATCTTTTAAACTCTTCGTATCTTTTGCTTCCCATCATAATCATCAGAAGTCATCTTTTCGAAGATTGGTCTGCAGCTCTCCTCGACACTCATCAGTTATCCGTTTTATTCCGATAAAAATTTCCATTTTAACGTCCCTCATAGTTTGTCTTCCTCAATAACTCTTCCCATTAATTTCTCCTTTTGGTTATGTTTTCAAGAGACTTTTGTGTCTTAGAATGTGTGCAATAAGTTTGTTTAGCTTCTATTTATTTAGAAGAGTTTTCACTAATTGTAAGTATCTTTTCTCCCTAACTATTTGTCAGAACTCTTCGTCATTGATTCTCCGTGTCCATTTGATCGTCATCTATTAAATGTCAATATATTTCACCAAGTTTATGGTTGCTTTGCTGTGATTATGTAGTGGTCTCAAATCTTGGTAGGGAAAAAAGAGTATCATAAACTATCCCATGGCCGGTTGCATAATGTTGCGAAAGCCTTAGTAAAGGCCGAATCCTCCGTTAAACCGAGACTCTAGCCGTAACTAGACATGGTCCGATCTGTCCATGCTCCTACTCCGACGTACCTACTGGTTGAATCCACCGATGTAGGTAAGTAAAGGGCCATAATAACCTCGTCAGTTTCAGAATTAAACTCGGGTCGACTGTGCCTTTAAACCACTTTAGGACTTCTTCCTTCGTGATTATCTCCATCCCTTCATTGATTCCCTTCGTAAAATCTAAAATGCCTTATCTCCATCGTCTCATGCTCAACTTTGTGGAAGTTCATTTTATAAATGAAAAGGAAAACTTTGTTATATTCCACCAATTTATTCTCAGGTACAACTAGCCGTACCTGAAGATGACGCCGCTGCGTCGAAAATAGTTATACCTGAGAATAAATTGGTGGAATATAACAAAGTTTTCCTTTTCATTTCTAAAATTCCTGTTCTTCTCCTCAAATCTCCCACGATTACTCAACATTCTCCACTCTTGTGCTGGCAAAATACAGATCCTTGACAAACTTCGATGTAGGCCAAAGAATTGATCCCTTCGAGGGAGTTTCATGATTCATCCCATATGTTTTTGTCTGCATATGCTCTTAACAGGGCGTAGTTTATAAGTTTAGAAGTACCGGATCTCTGAAGCAACGGTGCGGGGGTTCTGGAGAGCATGGAGCTCCGCTCCGGTGTTGTAAGAAGTACCAGCGTAGCGCTCCGGCTGAAATTAACCCCGTGCTCTTAAGATTGATTCCTTCCGTACCTGCGCCCCACGTTTTGAAGACCTCACGAGGCTGGACGTGCTTCAATGCAACAAAACGTATCGGAAAGGTTTTCTTCCGGTGTGAGGAACACTCCGGCCCTCCCCCTCCTTAGACCCGTTTCTCCCTCCCATTCCATTCAAGTCAGTCGCTTAGTGTCCCGCGCGCGCGAGGTTCTTGTTGTGTTCGGTTAGAGTCGGAGGGCCTTCCCGTTCCGTCCTCGCTTCTCTTGGTGGTGGTGTTGTTGCGTCGCTGGGGCGAACTACGATTGACTGCGGGTTCGTATGTGCTTTGGGATGGGTGGGGGAGTGGATTGTGGTATGGGTGTAGGGTGCCGGAGGGGGAGGGGAGGAAAGTTGATGGCAGTGGAGGGGAGGGGGGAATGGTAGGTTGGGGGAAGAGAAGGGGGGGGGGAAGAATGGTGGGGAGGACCGAAGGAGGCGGGGAAGTTAAGGGTTTCCCACCACTGTGAGGCACGCTTTCCTCCCGCGCCTCCCTCAACAGCTTACGGAGCCCACCCTAGAGTCTCTCTCGTTCTCTCTCTCTCTCCTTTTCCCCTCTGCCCACAGTCTTTCCCTCCCCCCTGTTCCGCCTCTCCGCCTCCCCCTCTCATTTCTCCCTTCTCTAACTCTCTTCACTCGTCCCTACCAGGCCGGCCTCTGCTGACGCAGGACACTCCCTTGCGAGAGCGCTCTCTCGGCTCGCTTGCGTTTCCGCCGCGCACCGCCTCGGATCTTGCTTTTTTCCGTGTGTACGCAGTCAGTGTTGTTGCCGCTCTGTTGCTACGTTCCCGCCGGGGCGAGGTGCATGAAGTCCGCCGCCCGGCGGCGCGACAGTGTCACCCACTCTCTCGGCAGCGTGTTCCAGTAGTACGCCGACACGATTGTTGTAGTTTATCCCGCGCGCGCGATATCGGAGTCCTTCCGCGGCCTCGGCGTCTTCCGATGCGGGCCCTCCGGTTCTTGAGTCCGGCTCCTCACGGGCATCTGCCGCCGGTTCCGAGTGCCGCCGCTTCTTATTCCGGGGGTTCGTTTTCGCCCGGAGACCGTCGGGAGTCATGCGGGGACGTGGTCTTGGTGAATCGCTGAGGTATGTGAGCCCCTCCCACTTAACACCACCACCGCCTCACCTCTCCCTCACGAGTTCTCAACCTCACCGGGTACGGGCCTTCTTGAGGCCCACCCCAAGGGCCCATCTCCCCCGTTACCGTCCCAACCCCTTCCAGAGCGGTCGGCTTAAGCCACCCTTTCGCCTCGTCTAATACTTTTTTTTCTTCTTATTCTTCCTCTCTTGCTCCCCGCGGTGCCCGTATTTCCAAAGGGGCTCACCCTGCCCAGCAAGGGGGCCCCCTATACATAAAAGTTCTCCGCCCGCTTTCTCGCCCTGCCTTTTGTATTTCGACTGTGGTAAATGGGACGTCGTAACGACGGGACTCGTAAAAATGCTGGAAGTCAACCCCCGTGAGGTTCCTCATGGGTCGTCGGTCGCCGCCGCGGTGGTGTCTGATGTGTGTGTGTGGTGGTCCACGTAATAGTTCCTCATTGAGGCTTTCGCGGCTCGTAGAGATTCAATGTCGGGTATTCGACGTGTGGGTTTGGGGTGGTATGGGCCCGACGTCTTGTGGCCTATTGTTGATCGCTTCTTCTAGTGAAGATAACATCTATATCTACATACCACTGTGGGAAACGCCGTAAGGGTGTTTTGCGTGGGCTGTTAGGACAACGGGCCCGAAGAAGGGAGAGGACAGGGTAAAAAGGAATTGTTAGAGAGAAAGTACGAAAAGTGAAGTGTCTTTGTGTATGTCTCTCTCTGTTTTTGTTGGAGTCAATGGTACAATTTTCGTACATATTTATGATTTGTCTTATATTGTCGCATTTGTCATTTCTAGGGAAGTGGTGCGTGCGAACTAACGTTGTGTTCATTGTTCTTCATTGAAACTTTCGCAAGTAGGCGAGAATCATTGAATATAAAGGTGAAATATTCGAGGAATTCGACGTCTCGTGACCTATTTCTGGTGACTTCTTCAAGGGAATAAAATTTATTCCCTTCATCGCATCAATTAGTTCCCTGGGCATTTGTCATCTCGAGAAAAAAGTCGCTGCAATAGTACCGCTTGAGTCCATAAGCGTTTCTGCCAGCTTAATTTCACGGTGGAAAAGAGTCGAACCAAGCGCAAGGGACCGGTGTTACTTTTTACCAGTTTTTCTGAGTATTCGGTGGAGAAGTTGAAGAATCGGCTGCTAGTGAGAACGTGATATACGGTTAACTCCGAAAGGTCGAAGAAGGAAAAATCTAAAGGCTATCTTAACGTCAAGATAGGTACGTCAAAATGGACTGAATTGTCGAAGCCTAAATGCTATTAGTCTAGACTAATTCTTGTGGGCTTATGGTCGGCCTAAAATTATGTTCACAAGGACAAGGTGCAATTGGCCGGCAAAAGAACGTGACCGCAATGCATTTTTTTCCATTGACCGAATGTGTATTATTAGAGCCCAATATACTCGTATACCATAATCTTTCGAAGAGGATTCCTGCAAAAGGTCGCTTTTTGATTGCTGGTATCGTTTTCTAGGGAATGAACTATCATCCTTTCATAAAAAGCCGATGTGTTAATTGAATCACGTAATATTTCTCCTTGCGGAAGATTTTGTCCCTTTTGTCAGCCTCATCGCCACAAGTTTGGTCTTTTGGTTTAAATCACAAGCAAAGTTTTTATTGGGAAAGATTAATGGCTGTTTTTATATTGATTCTTGAAACAGTGCCCGGCAATAGGTCACTTTTTAATTGCTGTCAGTTTTTCAGGGGAATAAAATATTATACACTCGTGAAAAGGGCGGATGTTTTCTTTGGACCACGTAATGCTGCTTTAACGTGAACAATAACAGCTAAAGAACAAAATTGAATGAAAGCCATGGAGATGTGATGATATCGAAAAATGATGAAGATTGAATGGACGGAGAAGTCCTACGAAGAGTAGGAGAGAAATTAAGTATAATTAACACTCTGACAGGATGAAGAGACAAATTTACTGGAAGTATTTTGCGAAACAATAGCTGTTGAAAACAGCAATGGATGAACAAATATATGGGAAGAATTACGGAGGAAGACCTAGAATGGAATAGATCGCATATATCATGAAGGGCGTCAAAGTGAAAAATAATGTAGAAATGAAGCGGTTGGCTAATGGGCGAGTGAAGTGGAGAGCTGCTGCAAACCGATCTTCGGAATGATGACTGCTGATGATGAATGCTGCCTTGCGCAAAAGAGCATTCATTGAGAAAGCAACGGGACGCCTACTATGATGTGCGAAGTTCACACACCTTGGGTCTCTCGTGTTTTTGATTCTCTTCAATCAAACTCACCTTCGATTTGCAAACGAAGTTTTAAGGTATGTCAATTCATAAGACAAAGAGGAAATCATCACGTTGCTCCGTATATTATCATCCTCAATTCAGGTTTGATCTTTCAGGCAAGCCCGGAAGAAATGTTTCGATTGGTATAGTAAAAAAATCTACGGCTCTTGTGTTTAAATTGGTCCTGCTTCGCGCATACCGCGTTGTGTTTTCTCACGCACCAATAACGGACGGAGTCCTAAAACGATTCACGTAACTTATTCCACCCGCGTGTTTGTTGTTCAAGCGGGTACGAGGGGCACGTCATGGTGTCCGACGCAGCAGCATTGCTCCTCTTTCCTTCGAAGGATTCCGAGAATTTTCCGTGGAAGGGGCTTTGAGGGAGTGAGGTGAAAGGGAGGGTGGGGAGGGATTGTCTTGCTCCCGTCCCGTCGATCTCCAGTCGGACCCGCAGAAAAAATAGGCGCGTTCGAACCCCGACCGCGATAGACTCTTTTCACGAGAGTCCACTAGTCGACCGCTCACGTAGCAAGACTGTGTTGCGATACGTGTGTTCCCGCAAGCCCAACAAAACGGATAATAACCCTGCGTGCCGCAAGTGTTTTCATTCGCCCGTGTTTACTGTTTTGTTTCTTCAACGCGGTGTTTACTCCTTTTTTTTAAATCTGTGTTGACTATTCCACTGTATCCCCTACCCCAACACCATGCGCCGAAGAGTGGGTAGGTATATTTACTCCGATTCTTAGCCTGTGCTGAATTGTGTTTATACTTCTACGAGTTTGTGTATTACACTCCCCTCCAATGTGATACGAGTGGGGATGTGAATGCGAAAAGACCAGAGTAGCGAGCCGAAAGTGACTTCACGAGTGTAAAACTCTTTGAGAGTTCCCTTTCAGCTGTCATCGCCGCGATCTCAGACAGAGAGGGGCGCAGCTGTTTTTCGAAGTGCGTTGCGCAGTAAATTCTCCAAGTCGCGTTACGTTCCTTCGGCTGGCGACATGTGCTGTACTCGGATATGGGATAGCTTAGCTGTATGAAAGAGATCTCTCCCCCGCCCCCAAGAGGAGCGTAATAGTGTACTCGTTTTTTATGTGTCCCCTCTCTTTTAAGTTTTAATACGTGCTCGGAATGGACTAGAGCCGTAGACGGCCCGAGGTTAAGCCAGTTCAGAAAACAATACGCCAAAATAGGCAGGTTACGTCGCGTTGTTTTTCCTCTTTATGTATCCTTCTATTCCTTCCCAGCTTCCTCATTACCGCTACTCCGCTGACATGTGAGCGGCCGTGAACTTGGAGTGTTTTCATGGGAATACATTTAAATTTGGATGGCCACTTTTGGATTCCAAAACTCTATCCTTAACATATTCATCTCACCCAAAGATCTTCATCCAAAATTTATATTCATGGATGCGCGCGCTTTTGTGATTATTCCGTCTGTGGATGCGATGGAATGACCGACGAAATAATATATTTTTTTCCGGGCGCAACTCTCCCGATCAAAATATTCGGTTCGTGTCAATGGCGTCCATATAACTGAACCCGAAGCGTTTGGCTGTTTGCATGAATAGTATATCCTGCCCGCCAACGTCTCACTCCGTGTTTGCCCTGCCGATTTTCGTCCACGAATCGCATTCTAAAGGAGGGTTTGTCTCATGCCCTTACCTTTTGCGGGTTGGCAATCATGGGGAGTTATCCTCGGGCGAATCATTGTGTAGAGCCACCTCACCCCAATCCTTTTAAAGAGTCAAATCATGCACCTCCTTCTGCGATAGGGAGACGTATTCACTCTGGATAGCTCCGTCATCAACGAAAATTCTCAGGTTCTGATTACAATGCATCCCTCTGACGGTGAAGTGATGTGAGCTAGTTTATTTTTGGCTTTAAATCTCTTTCACAGGTGAATTCGTGCACACCGTGGAGTTTTTCGATGCAGGAAAATGAAGCATGGTCCCAAATCGTTTATGAAAATTTCAAGAAGTATTTATTGTGAATTGTAAATTATATTTTATTTTGTATATTATTTCAATTGATTGAATTATATACTTTGGGAATCGTGATTGTAAATCCTGTTTACTTTGTTACCAACTGGAAAGGTTAACCAAATTGTTACATGAATTGTTAATAATAATAATAATCACTCAAGAAACCGTTTTAATCAGTGTCCTGTATCTCAAAGCTACCCGTCAACTCGTTGAAAAATTGTAGTTTGCTGAAATGTAAATTCCAAATGTCGTTCGCAAAAAAAACTTTTACTTTTCTCATCTTTTGTGCTTCATAATGTTGTATGGCTGAGGTTATGTACGCTCATACTTTTTCAAGTCGAATTAACGATAATTCGAAAATAAATTCGATTTACGTCGCTTTTCTGTATATTTTACGTAGGTACTGGGTTCTTATGTAGGTACTATTTATTCAGCTGCAGTCGGTATCGGATTGGCATCATTATTAGCGTAGGTGATGGGTGACCATCCCCAATGTCACTTGACTTCTTGCGAATTGCCATGTATCCCTTGAGCCGAATTTCCGGTAATTCGAGAAGAAATTTGTTTAGCAAGAATATTTTCTTTTATGTGCAGCGTTAGTTTTCACTGAATCTAAATTTTTACTGATCTACTTTTTCAGTATTTTTCATCATCTGTGGCACTTTAGCACATCCGAAGTTCGAAAATGTGCGAATTTTAGCGATATAAATTAATGTTATGGGTATATATAAAAAAAGCAATTTATTTTATAGGTCTTGTGTTGAAAACATTTAAGAAACTTTCTCCAAGATGAATGAACATTTTCGATTGAATTTAGAGAGTAAAATTGTTATTTTTATAATCTTTTCTAGTGGAGGTAGCAGTTATTAGGGGAAGCGATAGACATTTGAGATCATAACGCCATTAAGGACAGATTGGTAGGTTAATGAGGGTATGATTACTTCGGAAATGGAGGTTGAGAGGAGAGAAATCTGGTGTCGGTATTTTCCTGCTATAAACGAAAGGCGCCATGCAGGTCAAACATTTTACGATCTGTCCGAAGGACAATGTATTGTACCTGAAGTGCTCTCCACGTTTGCACCCAAGTAGGGATCGAGAATCACCTGAAAAAGATTTATGAAATATCCTCTCCTCTGACGGGATTTGGACCTAGCCGATTCATGCGGTCAAGATATTTGCCAAAAATTGACCAATTGGGTTTGAGTGTTGTTTGACTGGCAGAATTTTAGGAAAACGCAATTTGTCATCAATCAGTCAATCCAATTTTTAACAATAAAATTATATTTTTTTCAATTTCTGCCTTTCATGCAATTCTCAAAACCGTTTTGTCAGTTTTTTCCTCAAAAATGTGGACCATGGGACATCGGCTCTAGGATCGTTAGACAGTAACTTAGATTAATGAAGAAAATTGTTTGAACCATCCGGTGCGATAGCACAGACGCACAGGACAGGAATATTGAAGCCATTAAAATGCACCATCGACCATATTTAGTGAATCATTTGTGTAATTAAGATACAGAAAGTATAAGTATTAGTGGTGGAATTGTCACGGTACCGTAATTATTTTTCTTAATAGAGATGCAAAATTGGAAAAAAATCCAAAAAATCACTATATTATTCATGAATTTTGTGGACAAATTTCGCCCGATAGTCGTGCTGGGTAGATCTTTTTTTTTGCAAAAAACAGGCTCTACCTTCGTGCGTCAAGTTACCGTCTACTCTCTTTAATCTATGGTCATTACTGTACCTGCCATGCCGATTCGATCCCGTACACTCTTTTTCTTTGCTAAGATTGATTTGGTTGGTAGATAAGCGAACTACATGGGTTAGACATTTCTTAGCGAAGGGAAAAGTTTATGGGTTTAGGATGTTGCTATTTACCTATTTAAGACGACGTGCACTGAATTGGGAGCTCGATCGGGATTAAGCCAGAAAAACCAAGGACTCGGAAATCCTCGTACACTCGGACTTGTTGCTTCGAGCCGTTTAGGTTTTGCACCGACGGATGTACTGCTTATTTTTTGCTCTAAACACACCTCTCCAGCTCTCCCTTTCAGTTTCTTTTTCGCGTCGTTCTTGTTGTTACTCCCCCTGGGGAGCGATTCAAAACGGGCGCGGAATCACGGGATCTCCCGCCGCGTGTGCTGGAGAACACAAAACGCAAACGCCGACTTGTCCGAGCAAATAGACAAGATCCGACCTCGTTTCGTCTATACTCTCGGGTAATATATGGTAAGTTTTACGCCTACGTGTCCGGTCAAATCGCCTCAGATAGATGTGCCAGCGGCAATCCCTCTCCACTCTTAAACTTCAGCTCAGGCCTCGTGCCGAAGATATTGTGAGATTAAAACGATAGAAACTGCGGCGGCGCTGGTTTTTGCAACCGTACATTGAAGCTGCGAGTGTCCTCCATTGTGGACGGCAAATAAATCAGAGGGATATGGTATACTGAGCGCATTTTCATGTGGAATTAGGTATATTCCTCGATGAATTAGGCCAAGTCTAGACCTAATGATTGCTGTTGTAACTTTGTGGTCCTTTATTGATCATATTAAATGGAGTTAATTTATAGCATAATCTACATTACCATTTTTATTTCACTGGCCGATCAAAGCTTCGACTTATGAAGTCATTTTTAAAGTGACTATACGTTGAAACCGTGGTTGGAAAGTGAAATAAAACTATACTAAGTTTACTTCATTTCATATAGTCTAGCTCTATCCAATTACTGATAACCAATCATGCAAAAATTTGAAGGAATTGAGACTAGAAATTCTACCTAAAATATTACCTCCGTTGAAGCGAAAATCGTTAGCCAGTTACCGGTCGGAAAGTCGATATTTGACGTTGAAGCATTGTTGTGCTTCGACGGTGCACTCTCCATTAATTGAAACTCTCTCTTTTTTGAATTTGAAATTGAAAACTCTCCATTAATTGAAACGGTGAGGGGCTGAGCACCTTAAAAAAATTATTACATTAACGCTGGAAGCTGCAACGGTGTTATAGTTGCATCTGCACGTGTCCCGCCATAATACTGTAGAAAGTAATCAGGGGAATATGGTATACCAAGCGAATTTTCATTTGGAATCGGATTTTTTCCTTGATGATATAGTGATAATTTGTTCTCAGAGGGTGCGTGTGGAATGAAAAGGGTATATAGGTTTACACGGATAAATGAATTTATTTCGGCCACAGCTGTAATCTTCAATTCGTTTCCTGAGGAGAAACCTGCTGTAATATATCTACAAATCCACATAAATATATTTATGAAAATTTCATTCCCTTAGGATGAAGAAATGCTAATTAGACCTCTCTTTGAGGATCACCGTGGTGCTCTATGACCTAGAGCAATTAAAAAATACCATCACATAATATGAGGAACAAAAATATTTTTCCTCGCAACTTTTATTAGATAGATCCTTACTTATTATGCCATTCTCACTAGTAGGGTTCAATAATGGTATAAAATGGCTACTTTAACCGATTTTCGATCTCCCAAGTTATAGTCGTTAAGAGGTGACCTGTGTCATCTAGGAAAGAAAAAGTAACAAGCAGAAAGTTAGCTTTTAGCGCTTGGAGTTCCATAATTTTCTTGCTAATTAATGGCCTCATAAGGTCATGCATGCAGCTGAGTCTCCAACTGCTCCCACGTGTATTGCTTCCTGTAGCTGTCCGTCTCCATTTTTTAAATGCCTTTTTTGTTCTATCTTTATTTCGACTAACTTCCGTTCACACGCGACAAAGAAGCCAGAAATCAGCACCGAAGGCGATAGCTTAATCGTGGTTAAGTAGTTTACTATTGTCGCCGTCAAAATAGTATGGACCGGGACATTCACAGGTCGTCTTGGTAAAAATATGCGAAATTTTACAAGGTCTTTCTATCCCCTAAATATGAGACTTCACAAAGTTGAACCTGGCTCAATCGAACTCTTGGCTTCACTTCCTTGCGCCAAGACGTCGTCTATTCTATTCATCAATCGACGAACCGCACTTATGATCCATTCAGTGTGATCGATTGCGTATTTTGATGACTTCAGAACTCCCCTGTTCTATCGTGCCGTATGGTTCCATCTGTTCTCTTCCTTAAATCTACGGTCCTTGACTCACGAGGGAACATCTTTTCTGGAGGCTTTCAATTTGTAGTGATCCACGGCTGCTGGTTGGATGGCGGTATGGTGGTATGGTCCCGGCCCCAGTCCGATCCTCTCTGCCTCGGACGCTAAGGCCTTATTATGCCGCGATCGTATCTCTGGGGCCCCCACGTTCTCTTCCCTCCCCCCCTCCCACCCTCTCTCGCTCCCTCCCCACCTTCTCTCCTCCCCCAAGAACATCCTTCGTCTTGTCCAGCCGCGAGTGAAGAGTAGGGAGGAGGAGGAGTAGGCCCCTTTCGGCCGAACAGTGCGCTTCGTTCATTTCTCGGCCTCACCCCGAAAACGTTCGCTCCTCTGTGGCCCACGACTTTCAGCCCAGCCTCCGAATGCCCCCTTGGCACAACTCCTTATTTATTATTGTTGATAATGCGCGCCAAGTGCGTGTGATGACAACTGCGGGGGCCTAACTTCCACCACCGCTTCTGGTCACGACACACTTTGTAGTAGACCGAGTTTCGTAGTTGCGAGGAAGAGGCCCAACTTAACGCACTGAGGGCCGGTTTTTATAATGTCTAGTTAACGTCAACCACAAGGGGAAGTAGCCTTTACGTTAACTTTATGTAAACTGAGAGTCTGGCAAAGGAGACAGTTACATTATGTCAGCGATCTCTTGGGATTTACACCGGGTATTTAGGTCCATGGCGGCCAACGTTTCGACGCTCGAGTCGAGCATCGTCCTCAGGGGAAAGGTGAGTCGTCAGGGCACTCACCTTTGCCCTGAGGATGATGCTCGTCTCGAGCGTCGAAACGTCGGCCGCCATGGACCTAAATACCCGGTGTAAATCCTGAGAGATCGCTGACATACATTTTCGCCGGGAAATCCTGAGACGGTCTCAGGCTTGACTTCGTGGAATCTTTTCATCTTGAGAAGTAAGGAAAAAAAACTCTGCTATTCCACAGAAAATATTTTTATTTCACGAGCTAGGTTTCGCTGCTGTGGAGAATCGTCAGGAACCTGGAGATGCTGCACAGCAGCGAAACATAGGTCGTGAATTAAAAATATTTTATGTGGAATAGGTGAGTTTTGTCCTCTCTTCTCAAGATGAGAGTGTATATTATATCATACTATCTATTAATTGACGTGAGCGTTATCGCTGGGAGATCGTCATCGTTATCTTAACTTCGGTTTCCATACCAATAAAATATAAGCCAGAGATTATTAAACAGGGCTTTAATATTTTTTCCGGCCCATCGTCTACATTCAAATGCTACCAAGAAAGCTGTAAAAGGAGCGTGCGGCAGGGAATGTTAGGATGCCATTCCTGACGAAGGGAGGAAATAGGGAAATCTATTTGAAGGAGAGAAAAAAATAAATGTGAAAAGTAGACCGAGGTGACTTGCCCTTTACTTTTCTGTGATTTCGACGGAGAAATAACATTTCTCTTCATTCAGACAGTTAGTTGATGCGATCGTTACCGATGGGACAACGTATCATTATCGGTTTTCATACCGAGATTATAGTTAACCAAATACTATAAGACGGACCTAAGGCTCGGTTTTATAATGTCCGGTTAAAAATCTTTACGGTATGATAACTAATTGGTGTACGCTGTTCCATCTGTAACGATAGTATCAATTAATTGACTGTCTAAAGTACTATGTGGAACATTATTTCTCTGTTTGCATTCCGTAAAAGTGAAGGTCAAGTCACCGGGCGGTTAACGTTAGCCATACGTTATAAAACAGGACATGAGGTCCAGATGCTCAATTCCTGATTACGGCCTTGGTAACGGTTGGAAGTACGGTCATAAGGCATAATCTTCCTCATAACCGCAACTCCAGTCGTAACTAACGCCGTACCTTGACACTGTGTAGCCGGTCCTGAACATACTGCACATTGGGGAACGACGAAAGTAAAAATATAGTTATCTTCTTTATATTTCTCTCGTAACTTCAATTTTTCGAAACTTTTCTGTCTTCTTAACTTTTAAAGCTCTGATTCAGTTCATCATGAATGCGTATACAAATCTTTCGCATTCAGTCCTAGTATTTATCCTTTTTGATGTTATTTTTTTCATCTTTTTATGTACTTTTTAGAAGTTTCTACTGTCGAAAGAGTACAGCATGTACATTGTTGCGGTAGTGGGCACTAAATGAACATTTTTATAGGGGAGCCACTGAGCCTACTTCCAGGGTCGACCCTGGCCAGAATTCATTGTATTATTAAGCTTTGAACTATCTCTTCTAGCTGATCATATACCTCGTTTTATTCTTCCTCACTCTGGCTACTTGTCGGCATGCAAACTTAAGACTACCGAAAAAATCGTCGGGAGCGCTTTTATCTCGACTAATAATTTATCGTATAATATCGTTCTCCTATTCTTTATTAATTACCCTTCTCCCTGATTTACCGTCAGTCACCATCCCTACCACGTGTTGTTTTCATCCCCTCCGATAAACTATTGCTATCGCTTCTGTAATCCCGCTATCCCTCTATCTCCCTTCGTATACTCAGAGCAAATCTTAATCCCTTCTCTTTATGATTTGCTTGAGGTTTTCCAATTTTCCTGCCCACGGTATAATTCTTACATTCTATGTCCCGTTTTTTAACTGATGCAGTCCTCTTGTGTCTTCTTTTATGCTACTCTTTTGACTGCTGCTGTCGATTTCGTGTGACGATGACCGCGGGGGAGTAGCTTACATCGCTGCCGGGCGCAACACCCGACCTAGTTGGCCGCGTCCTGTAGTTTCCTGGATTCACTGTCTTAAATGCCATGCTCATTTTTGCATAGGGTTGGTAATTTAGGTGATTCCTTGTCGCCTTTCTCAGTAGTGATTTTATCAGTGACTCCATCTATCAAAGAGGCCGCCCCACTGGGGTCAGACGCCTTTATGCAGCCGCCTCACTGAGGAATAGACGCTGTGTGGACCACCATTCGTCTGTCTCCTACCCTTCGACCTTCTGGCGTGGGCGACCCTACCGGGAACAATGGTAATTGCTGCCGCTAGTTAAGCCCTAGGGGTCATCGGAGCACGCATGCATTTCAAGGTCGTAGTCCATTGGGAGGGATGTAATAAATATTACTTTGGAATGCGTGAAGTTCTCTGTGAAAAAGTGATTCGTCTGGACAGAGATTCGAATCTAGGTCCTACGAATTTTGGCCCGATTCTTTAATCGATTTAGCTTCCCAAGCGTCCTGTTCTACTGTGTATTCAATTGAGCCTTTAAAAGGAAGTAGATGTTCAGGATATCTTGGGTGACGTATGAAAAGTCCTTCACAGAATGGGTGGTCAAACCGAACTCATGTTGGCGATTAAAAAGTGTAAATTGCAATATCTTGGACACATAATGAGATACGAGGAAAGATACCGACTTCTTCAGTTAGCTCTCCTAGGGAAGATTGAAGGAAGGCGAGGCCCTGGTAGAAGAAGAACTTCCTGGCTTGCCAATCTGTGAAAGTAGTATGGTTCAACATCGGTGAAACTCTTCCGAGCTGCGTGAAGTAAACCAGGCACCGCCAAGATGATAGCTAACGTCCAGATCGAATAAGGCAGGAGAAAGTGATCTTCTGAATAACATTATTTTTTAAATAAATTACCTTAAATCGTTAAAACAACCGGTACTCATTCGAAGGATCTGGGTCCGACAACTAGTCCAGGAGTATTTCACACATCCGCGTGTCTCCTCAGTGAGTGATTCCCGCTAAAGCTATTCTGCTTGGAGAACAAGGAGTATTTATAACGCATATAAAACATAAATTATTACGTATCTAGAACATCCCTCATTTTGTCCTTCCGCCTGTGAAGGTGAGTCAGGAGGTGAGGGAGATTGGGTTAGTGTGATAGCCAGAGAACTGGCTTCCCTTCCTGAGAGTGCCCGGGTTCGATTCCTGGCGGCGGTGGTGAAGATTTTTAAGTGGAATCCCCATCCCTGCTTTTGGATTACGTGGATAGCATTTCAAATTTAGTTCTCCGTCCGCCGGATGGTAAGTTAAACTGTGGACCCATCGGCTCCTTTCGTTAAGAGTGGGCTAATGCCGACGCATGGTTTATCTCCACCCTTCCTTCATTCCCCTAATGGTCATTGACTTAATAACCCACCCGTCCATCTTAAATGGTGCACATCACCTCAGTTGTCGATGTCCTCCCCAAATAACGTAAGACTAACCTATAAACTAAACGAGTGTGAGTAGGGAAGAGCAGGTTAATGATGGCCTAGGAATAGGGTTGCCATAAGGGTGAAGTAAAAATTAAGGACAAAAATTTTTATTTAATTTAAAATTTGCATATTCAAGTACAAAATGAGATAAAGTTAGAAAATTTGTCACTCTACATAATACAATATATTTAGTGTATCAATTAATTCAAAATGCCTTTTTTCGCTAAAATTCAGGACAATGTCGCTTTTTCAGGATGTATGGTAAACTACCTGGGAATAATCTCAGCCACTATAATTTCTCGTGGAGGAGGTAGCGTGCATTAAATCCGGCAGATGCTACCGATACATGATCCCCTTGGCGCCTCTCGTGAAGAATAGGCTGGCTCCGACGCCGGGTTTTTCTTCGCTATTCCTCAATTCCTAAATGAACTTCTACTACTTCTTCTTACTAATGCTCACCTATCCTCAATGATGCAAATGACCTCAGTCGCCGATATCCTCCTCAAAAAACCAAGCAACGGACAAACGGTAGGCGGAGGACCCTTTGGCCGAACAGTGCCTCTCGTTCATTCCTCGGCCTCATCTCACTCACTCTTTGAGGCCAACGACGCTGTGCCGCGCCTCCGGATGCCCTCTCGGCAGAACTTATTGGCACCGTCTTCGCCCGTTTCCTTTGACTGCCGAGTATTCGCCTTTCGGACGTGACTCGAATACTTAAAAAGAGCGGAGGATGGGGGGGAAGAGCGTAGCGTGGGGAAGGGAGGGAAGAAGAGGAGGAGAGGGCGCTTGTCTCGTGATATCATCACACACAAGTCACTCGCAAAATGTTTGAGCACGACCGCATAGTCGGTGCGCTTTTGATCGGTGCGAGATATATATATGTGCATACTTTTTTTTTACTGCCTCCACACGCAGGCCGCGGTCGAGTTGTCGAGGTCACATCTCGGTTGTGTAATGATTACAGTATCATATCACCGCGCTCCGTGTGTGTTCGCGTGCGCAGGTTCTTCTTTCAACGCAGTCGGTTAGGGATCTAAAGCCACGCTTCCATTTTCTGGGTGCGGGTGTGCGACCTTAAAACTGTTCGAAGAATTTGCGGCCCTGAAGAGACTGGGATTCATCAAGCCGAACTGATTAGGTACAAAAATTCCTTCTTTCCACGCACCATCAGTGATTATAACTGGAACGGAGCGTGGTTCTAACGTGACCCACACGCCGTTAACATGCAATTCACCTTTGTCCTCTCCCCCCCTTCCTTTTCCCCACTCCCTCACCTTTTAATGGCTGGTGTCCTAGCACCCTCTGTCACCCGCCCCAACGGCGGCTCGCAGGGTAGTACTGTAGATGTAGGTGAAACAATTAATTGGGAGGCCTTCGGACGAAAAAAGTAAAAAAGAGAGAAGTAACTTTATTCTAGTTAGTCCAGTTCTTGAGTACGCCGCGGGCATTTTGCATCCAGCAAAGGAAGATTTTTTTCGTGTCCTAAAAATACTTCACAATTTCGCAATCTCCAATTTCTTGGCCCGTTGGGATATTTCTAAAGGTGGGTTTAACACTAGAAAGTTTATAACGCAAGTTACTTGCAGCGAGCGACTTTCGACGTAACTCGTAGGTGTAAAGGGATCTGCAAAGTCCGCTTGCGGAACTTTTTAGTTTCGCCAAGTCGCTTGAAGGAGCGTATTGTTGCCAGTGTAATCGGCAACCAATCGACAATCCTTACTAACTTGCGAAAAAATTTCTTTGGAGTTAAATCTCCCAATAGCCGTTGTAGGAGACTTGCAGAAGTAACTTGCCAGTGTAAACCCACCGTAAAACTTACTGAGTTATGAAGAAATGTTCGGTGTAGTGGTAGCCAAACATGGTGCCAGTTGCGCATATGGTCTTTTTTTAAATAGTTCATTCCCTAAGAAATGGCTCCTCACGGGGGATTAAGGTGATTGGCTACAAGGGTTCTCAAATCACATATTAATTGCCAAATTTAAAATTCTCAATTTATTATTCACATCAACTTTCCAACTCTCAATGGCTTTCAATTCAATTGTTTATTAATCTATGTACAAATACAAGATTTAGTTGCCAGTCATAGGTACATACCTTCTATCCAAACCGATTTTTAAGATGTAAAAAATACGAAGGAAAGCCGCTCGTTTTGTTAAAAATTGCTAAGAGCGAACAGAAAATGTGGCAAATCTGTTGGAATGACTGGATTTGACGCCGGTAGAGACCTAAGAGGTTACACGCAAAGCTGACATTGCTCGAGAAATTCAGATCACATGAGTTTCATGCTGGCACGGAGGATATTATTTTAACCCCTACCTCTGTAGGGAGCACAAAAGCGACCAAGCAAGAGAGATACAGTGTCGAACGGATTGGTGTGAGAGTTCTTTATCCCGTTGCTCTATTCACGAGCTCAACAAAGATAGATTGAGGCCCTAATCCTCCGAAATGCGCCTCACTACATATTTGTTCCTTCCCTCTCCCAATTCCTTACGTCAATTCATATTGTGACGGCTCGCTGGTTAGTGTGTAGATTCGTGAAGGCTGGGACACTTTTTGAAGATAGCACAAAGAGCTGTCGGTAGACTTAAGTTTTTTTTGCTTTAACTACTGAAGCTTGTACACAGTGTATCTATGACCTTAATCCTAGCACATGCATGACATCCAAGCCAAAGGCAGGATTCGAGCACGCGACTTGTGGATTACCATGCCGGCGAGTTACACACGCGGCTTCCACTGTCGGTTCCGCCGAAGATTATGCGTACTTACGTCAGCTGGATTAAGTCCTATGGAATATCAAACCGCACCATCAGCCAATCTATGAGAATAGTTGCTTTCTTGGCAATAAGATATAGCTGTTCTCACGGGAATTGCATCTTCTAATAGGATCAATCTCATTTCATAGTGTTTCTTGGGACTAAGAATGAAAAAAAATTTTGAACGGTCTATTAGTTGCTTATGCTGGCGGTTGCGGATGAGGTCCCTGTTTGAGCGAGGTTATGAAGAAATCTAACGCCTCGCTACCATTTTGCGGGCGTAGGTCGTCGACCTTACCCATTCTAAGCATTTGCGACGCTGAATTAAAGAGAAGGATTCATTAATCTAATCGTATGTAGGTCCTTGGACGGAATATTGAAGAAGGGATGTTACTTCAGTCTATCTGGCCACTTCTTGACTGCGCCGCGAACATTTTGGAATTTGCTCGAATAGATTTAGCACCAAGTCTGTTTGGACAAAAGTTATACCTACATAAGTCATTTGGATAAAGCACTCTGTAATTCCAGACCTCATTTTCAGCCAGTCATTGATAAGATACGTGTTCTAAGCAACATCATGATGCTGTTCTCCCCGTTACTAGAAATATTTCATCCACTCAGCTGCCAAAATCTCTTGCAGTAGTTTGCTTCCGAGTGCCTACGAATGACAAATATCAATTAATTGGATATTGATTCCAAACACTAGCAATGTGAAAGTTAGTTGATGAATCGCATAGGATTTCCACTTTTTAAGATTGGTATAACTAATGACGTCGCGTCAGAAGAGTGATTCCTAAAAAGTCGACATTCACCATATGAAAGAGCTACATGTTTAAGTTTTACTGAGCGTGCCGTATAAGAACTGTCCTATCCCCTAAAAATATTTTAATTGCAATGAATCCTTTTCTGATCTTCGCAAAGTTGCTGTTGGAACTTAAAATCGTGCTTACTTTCCACCCTTATACTTTCCACCCTGGATTCCTATTGGTACAGGAATTATTATTTATTTATTGACCATCAACCATCAAAAAACCTCTTGGGCTTTTAAATCGGGCGTTTCATAAGTAAATATCCTGGGTATTCACAAATTGCCATGTCCTGGGTTTTGAAAACTCCATATAGGCAGAACTAGAACTCGCGACCCTAGGGTTGGGCTATTGGTATTGGTGAATTAATTATTATTTATTGTTTTATTATCAACCCGAAAATGGCCTCTTAGGCCTATTCTTCTTGGGTTTATAGATTACAGTATTTGACATTCACAATTAGCCATGTCCTGGGTGTTGAAAAACGTCCTAAATCAAGCTGTCTTGGAACGTAGCGTGAAAACTGACGAATGTTTAACGCCTATGATGAACTGAGACGGCCTAACTAGAATTTTTGAGTGTATCATTGGAACTTTTCCTTCATTTAGTTTTTATCATTGATTCATTTCTCACTGATTGTACTTTAGTGGTGATGAATTTACTAGATAATGGCTTTTCTCCCTTATATATCATGAAAATCCATCTCAGGAGAGCCTCGAGGGTAAAAGAATGCTAAATTTTCGAAATGTCCTCTCCTGTATCAAGTTTCGGTTCGGTTTTGGAGGTGGCTGGTGTGAAACTTGTACAACTTTTCGCTGTTCCGGATTTCAGTTATATGGCTTCCAATGGTTGGGTCACCAACGTTGGGTACGAAAGCACGACCGCCTAGGGTTCGAGTCTTTCCGAAGGCGGATGTGAGACTTGGCTCCCAGTGCGTCCACTCCGCGAAGGAGGGCACGCTGGGAGTGGATTATAGCTCAGCTCTGTTCGCTCAAATGGCCTTTCAACGCTTGAAGGGCATAAAGAGTTATCATGCGTGTAGGGACCATATACGAAGCCACTTAGTCATCTCTCCTTCTCCCTCCTCTCTCGGATGAATGTGGCACCATATGTATCGTCGGACTGCCCAGTATAATGCCCAGCTTCTGCCGGTTCCTAGCCCTCGGGTTTCTGTCGTAACCGACGCTAATTCATCCATCAAAGCGTCATCGTGCTCGGAGAAACGTTTCGAGATACGTATACATATATTTATATTTCGTTTGCCGTATTTCAAAACAATGATATGGAGGAGCTGGAGAGGAGAAACTATTTTCGAGTAGTTGACATAAATTTTTCGCTCGAGTACAAGATTGACAAATTAAGGAAGTGGACGATAAGAAACATGCCTGTGGTCCGAGGAAAATGCTCTTCCACTGCGCAGCTTGAACGCTTTTAATATTTTTTGTCACCTCACACGTGACTCACTAGCTTCGATGTCTTTTAGTGTAAGTTTTAATATGTATAAATCCCAAGTCATTGAGCAATGCACTCCAATACACTATCTAGATAAGAATGTATAAAAAAGCGCTTAGAATATTCTGATTACCCGATGATATGAGGTAATGATGTATTTACTAAAGGATCACGCTTCCTGTGTTTCTGCCATATTACTGCTGTGTGCTGGTCGTGATGCGTTGTTTCACTCTACATACTAGTAGTCTTTCAATAGGTGTTCCTTCGTGACCATACAAAGATATGTACTTCATTCATCCTATGTGAAATTGTATTTAATTCGTATTTTTAAGTTTTATTTGTTGCAGTAGTGAGCATCATCATTAAATATAAAAATATTCCAATCTTCTTCCGGTACTCTGAGAGAACTTCATATATAAAAATAATTTTAAGAAGTAATGACTTGGTGGCACCATTGTATTTGCTGGGAAACGTCCAATCATAAAGGGAATTATTAATAATTCAAGAATTTTATTTTTTAGCCTTATATAAAATGGACCAAGTCGCATAGGAATCTCCATTGAAAGTTACAATGGAAAATTCTTCCCTTTGTGGGAATTAGAAAGGGATCCTCGTATGCCAGATCCTGTTTACGTGCTCACATTAGCCACATGCCTTCGCTTGGTTGGTTTTAAGTACATTAATAACTTAACAAAAATGTTGAACATGTGCACTCATGGGAAACATTATATTATTTATTTTAAGTCAAGAGTGCGCTGTAAATTAAACATGGATGTCGAAGAATGAAGAAGAAAATGTATCCCTCACTACTATTTTTTCAGGACGTATTTATTTTTGATTTCTATGTTCACGTGAATATGTCTACCTTATTTTTCCTGTTGGTCGTGTCTGATGGTAAAGAAAGCTATGGGAAAACGTGCTTATACGCCTACGCCGATACCGCTAAGTATCTAACGCCTGAAGCGACGAATACAATTTTTCAATTAGAATAACTATTAGTGGCGCATCAGGCAAAAGTATTATCTAATTTTCACACTTGATAACTTTGGGAGGATTTTGCGAATGAATCCCTTTTCCAAAGAAATAGGGGGCATTGTGTTGGTTAAAAAATGTTAAGTTATTCCGGGAGGGCCCGTTAGTCGGTGAGCTTGAAAAAGAGCCATCTACCTCTGTCTTTTTCAACATCGAGAGATCGGGCAGCTCATCATGTGTAATAAATTTTGAAACCGAAAGAATTGGTGATCCATCTTCCATCACGGGTGTATCTCTATACGGGAGAAGCTTTTAAAAGCTCTTTTTTAATGGCTGTCATCGATGACGCAATATAATTCTGGGCACGAACGATATTTGACTTTATAATTCGTAGTAAATTGGACCCAAAATCGAAACAATGGATCAGGTGATAACTTGAAAGGGTAGTTTAAAGACATCCTCGTTTGTATTACATATGGTATTACAGATCGCTTCCAGTTCTTTTGAATTTCGCCCTAGTGTCCAGCGGGATAATCATCCGGAATAAGGTTGTGACACATCCATCTTGGGCGGCGCCTGGGATGCACTAATCGCCGATCGACGCCATCTTTCGACCTCAATCGAAATTATCATTCTGGAGGAATCCGAGGTAATAAATCGTTTTTTTTTCACGAATACAATGGTTTCTTCTCCGTCGATTTTGACCAGTCAACTTTTCTCTTCGAAGCTAGACCCACAACGACGTCATACCCCGCGAGTCGCCACGAGGGCGTGCGGCGGGGAATGTCAGGATCCCAGACATTTTAGTGTTTTGTGAATTAAAAAAAAATGTTTCTTGCGTCATCATCAGCCGTGATTCATCTGAAGATTGAATACATTCAGAAGAATCAGGCGATACTGTAAGGAATTTCTACATAATGTAATAGTATTTTAGTTTAACGTGCTTCGACGGCTAAGGTAATTTTGCACATTAGTCTGCCACTTGCAGACTGAGGCAACAGCTCTCGGACGAAGAGGAGGGGCCGGTGTTTTCATCGTGGAAGGTCGTTGCCCTTAAAAATTATGATCGAATAAAGATATTCCGATTTCCACAAATAAACAAAAGACTCGAATGATATCGAAACCTGGGTATAATTTTAAGTTTTATTTATCTGTGGAAAATTGCAAATCTTTAGTCGGTTATAATCTGAAGAATGGTTCGCTGCAGCTCTCCACTCCACTCACCTCCAAATGTTAACCGATTTACTCCTAGATAATTATTCGTTTTAACGTTTCTCACAATTTGCGTCCAGTATTCCGTCCTTATTACTCTTTTATAGTTCTTCTAATTAATTGCTCCATCCAGTATTGTTTCGAAGAGGCTCTTGCTCCAGCAGAATGTGTCCAGTAAGTTTGCTTCTTCTTCCTCGCAGTTTACATTTACACTTCTCTCTCTCACTCCTAGTTGGACTTCTTCATTGATCATCAACCAGTTGCAATCTCACGGCCCATTTGGTCTTTATCATTCTCATGCTAATATATTTTAACCAATCTGAAGCCTGCAACAGTCAAGCATATTTTAACCAAGTTTATGTGTGTTTTGCTGTGGCTTTATAGTGGTATAGAAGGGTGTGAAGTGTAAAGGAGAATTTCAGCTTATCCGTCGAAGGACCAGCTGCACGATGTCTGCCTGCGGCCGTAGTTACAGTATAATCATGCATATAAAACCGAGTCTCTAGCCGTCACTAGACATTGTGCAACCACCCCTAAGTGTATATCTCCCTTACTTTATCTGAGTGGTCGACTTTACCGATGTAGTAATTAACACTAATAATCTCGTGGGTGTCAGAATTAAAGTTGGGTCCCCTGTACCTTTATATAAGACTCAATCTTTCTCGCTTTTTTTTTGCGTCTAGGGAGACTCCCGTCGCAGTTATTCCCGTAGTTCGGATACCATTTGCTCTATATTACTATTGTTTTACTAATCTGGCGTATCCAATTCAGACTACCCATTTCATCAATCGAATATTTCTATAAATCTCAAATATTTTATGCACATTTTAAGCACATCTTGAAACGACTTTCTCATAAAACTTGTGTTAGAGCACGGTTTTATCTCAAGAAACTATTCAATGGAACCTATTCCTGGTTTTGGAAATAACCCATCATGTTGTTGATTTTCGTGACACCAGTCCTCCCCTGCTCCTGGAGACGTCTTCAGGCCGACGTTTTTCACCTAAAGACTCCTCCAGGACTGGGGGATAATCCTTTATCTCAATAAATTACCAAGGGGGACAGTAATTTCCGGATGCAGAATGTCGTCTAGACGCGGCAGAAACCTCAACAATAGGCTATTCTAGGTTTAATTAAATTCTTCCTTCGTGAGACTCGAACTAGAAAATACTTGAGCCCTATAGAATGCGTTTAGTTAATTGGGTGCCTGGGTAGTGGGGTTATTGTGGACTAGGCCATTTAAGTAATTAAGAAAGCTCCGATGCGCTTATATTTCAGCAGGTATTCAGCTTAGACGAAGTGTGGCCTTACTTACGTAAGATATCATCTTTCCCTCAGCTATTACATTAAACCCTGCGCCGCATAACATCTAATCGGGGGTCGCGCGTGCAAATGGGACAATTGCTCTTGGCGGAGTCCTAATTGAAATGCGTTGAGTGCCCTGAGCCCCCGCCTAGTTCCGGTCCGAACCCCTCGACCTCACACCGCCGACACCGCCTTTACGTCTCAACCACGCATCGTCTCTCCTATACTATACACGCGCTCCCTCGCGGCAACTCTCCAGTGCCCAGGGTTACCACCTCTATGATTTTATATCGGGATATCACAGGCGAAGGGAATCGATGAGGGGGACTGTGAGGAAAGACACGAAGGAAAATAGTCGGTTAAGGTGGTTGGAGCGATTTTTTTATATGTACAGATTTGCGTGGAACTTTGTATACGTGTTCTCATTAGTGATACCTCTTGATAAAAGTGAAAAAAAGTTGCATCTTGCCGATTTGTTTTTCTTTGGCAATTCAATGCTATGTTAACACGTAGCCTTATGACACATGACATTTATTTCGTGATAATTTGACTAAACATGTACAGATTTTCTTCTAAACTCGAAATAATACATTACTAATTATTATAACTGTTGCCAGCAAATATGAAGGTGTCACGCCGAGTCCAAGATTCGAAAACAACATATTTCAATATGATTTCGTATAAATTTCGAATACCGCGCCGAAAAATCTAGTCATTTTTACTAAGGAAAAAAATTAAAAATTTAATTATTGTATCACTTTCATTGCTGCCTATATTGTGATTATATTGTGAGTTCCAACGCATAAACAGATGCACTTAAGTGAAATGTGGTCCAAGAATATTTTTCGGCTGAAAAAATTATTAAAATGTGCGCTCAATGACCCACGATTACCATTTCGCCCTACCACTCCAGCCACCTTAAAACTAGAGAGGATGTGATAATGGAGTGAATGGCGTGAGAGGAAGGGGTGGACGGAGAAATTCATGGGTGAATGCGGTGGAAGAGACTAAAATTAGTTTGAGCGAGATAACATTTTCCGTAGAATTCAATGAATTTGATCTCATTTAAAGAGAAATGTCTCACCTTTTAAGGATACCAAATTATCAGCTACTTACATCACAAATTTTCGAGATATTTTCCAAAAAATTGAAGCCCTTTTCTATGGGAAATGGCACGTGTATGCACTCCAGAGAAACTTTATTTAAAAAAAATGACAAATTTATAATGCTTAGTTCTCGTCTGAAATTTTACAGTGTGTATTTAGTATGTTTGTTTTTGTTAAATAAATCTTAACTGTTTTTTTTAAATAAATCAGTTAATCACCGCAGTAGTTTTTACAGAATCGCAAAAAAGCTTCTGTAGTGAAGGCGTTTTCACCATAAGGCGTGAAAATAATGAGTCAAGTTAAAGATTTTCGAAGGTATATTTATTTAACTACCGAAAATTCCAGTTGTATCAAACAAATTTTTGCGCCATCAATATTACAATATTTACGTAATGCTTCTTACAGCTGCTAAAATTAAAAAATAAAATTCTATTATGGTCTCTACTATGCTAGGGAAAAAAATCGCTCCAACTACCTTAAGAGAAGGAATATTAGATTTATAAAGAACATGAGAGCGGGTATGAAGCATTGCATGCATGTGGCAGAAGCAGAGGAGGTTTGCAAGGATAGGACAGTGCGGAGGAAACTATAAAAATTGAATCCAGTTTTCCAGGGCTAATTTTTAGGATATTTACGCTCTTTTGACTATGCCTACTCAGACAGAGAACGGCGCGATGGGTATGTACTTATGTGAAACCAGGGATGGGACATTCGAATCCTCAATGTGTATCTGGGTTCCGTCTCGCTGAGCAAGCGAGCAGTTTGGAGGCGTTGTAGCGACCCTCTGGGCAAACAACGGACGGCACGGCTGGCACGGCTCCCTTTCCTTGCCATCAGCAAACGGAAATTGCTAAAAAAAAGGTCAGGCTCATGTCATGGCTACCGTTTTCTCTGGAAAGGGCGTGAAGTCCTTGGTGGTGTAAGGTTAATGGAAAGGGTCGGACATTCGAAAACTCCAATTCCACGAATCTTGAAAAACATTCGAGATTTAAAAGCTCGAATCTCCGTGCTCTTTTCCTTGCCTGAAAGAAATCGTTAACTCATTCGACTCTGACCGTTTCATACCCGATAAACCAGGGCAGACAATGGCATTTTCCATTAACCATTTATAACAAAAATATAATTAGCAGCGATATAGTTATAGTTTATTTAAAGAAATGCTCTTTTGACTTTCATACTGTAGATTGTTTTAAATCCACGTGAACTTGCCATCATTATTGGTGATATTTATTAAAAACTAACTCTTTAAGGAACACGTAAGATATACGGGGATCGTCCGATTTTGAGATGTGGGTGTGGATAAGAATGGAGAAGCTTAGCTGGGTAGCAAGGAAGACAATCGAATAAGTACTGGAGATAGTTGGAGAGGCAAGAAAATTGATCGTGGATATTCGGATAATATAGCAAAAATGGGTGTAAGAAGATTTTGATAGGTGAGGCCTTGAAAGAGTGTGTGATTGAGGAGGGAGAATACATGGAAATCGCTGAAGAGGAAGGAAGATAATTGCAACTTTGGACGACAAAAATGGGGGCAGAAGGTTTGAAGCGTTAAAAAGCGATTTATATTTGCCAGGTAAATGTAGGAAAGACCCGACTATTGATTCCGTAAAGCGTATCCGTGCCGTGAAGGCTCCCGCGGAGTCTTGGAGAGACTTTGTTTTCGGGTCTTCCTCCGCGTCTATCCATATTCTTCTGGGCAATATTTCGCCAGCGTTACAGCTGGCTTCTTCAGGTCCGCTGAAGTGTCAATGCAGTCGTTCGTCTGTCTATTTATGCTCCTCCGTTTTTGCACCTTTGAGCAGAGGTATGTTCTGATTGGTCCCTTTAGTTGATTTTTTTGGTCCCATGGAAACGAGTCTTCAACAAAAGGGACCAATCAGAACATACCTCTGCCCAAAGGCGCAAAAAAAGGAGCATAAATAGAAGGGCGAATGACTGCATCGGCACTTCAGCTTACCTGAAGAAGCTAGTTGGAACGCTGGCGAAATATTGTCCAGAAGAATATGGATAGACGCGGAGGAAGACCCGAAAACCAAGTCTCTCCAACCCAACTATTGAATTAATCCACTTTTGATCTAATCAAACCAAACAAACTAATGGAATGGTCGGACGCCATATTATCAAAATTAGCGTGAAAGCGTGGAGTGATAAAGCATGGAATTCTAAAGGAGTTACGCCTATAGGCCTAGCATTACCTAGCATTTTTCCTTGCGATTCCGCTGTACGACGAATGTTTCCATGAGTTTTTGGTAAAGTTTTGAAAATGGACAATATTTCAGCAAGCTTTATTGGGATGCTCACGGAAAAACTATTTCTATCCTCGGATTGTTTATAGTCGGCATTTATATACTCTTTAAGTACCGTCAGCGAAGGTTAAATTTGCCATTTTTGTTCCTAAGTATTTGTTTGAATGCTTTTCTCACGGTAAAATCTGACAGCTGGCAGATGAGTCTTCACCTAAGAAGGAGTTAGATTCTTGACGGCAAGGAAACGATTCATTTGTAAATACGAAATGATGTCATATAGTTTAAATGCGCCAGAGGTTTCCATTGCGTTGCTTTAATAGACACATGATATGATTTGAATTTTACTGCCGGTTGTAAATGCGAAACTCGTCAATTGGCACCAGCATATTAAAAAAAAATTACCATGTTCCTACCCTACTTTTAATCGCTTTCCATGTGTGGAATAATGAAATCCGGTGTTCAAAAAATATTTGATTTTGACGATCGAAGTGGCTTTCGGAGCGTTGTGAAACTAAGCCGTTGATTTGATGCATTCGTGGTTGGTTTGATGATTGCGGTACCGCATCGTTGATTCATTCAGAATGGAATGTATAAAATATATATAATCGAGGATGTCGGATTTCTGTGACCCTATTTTGAAACATTTTCAATGACAATTTTATTTTATGCTTATTGAAGGATTTTTTCAGTGTATTCATTTCGTGAATTGATTATTGGCATTGAAGGAAGTAAAATCTGGGATTAATTAACACGATAAATCACTCTGATATTGAGTAGAGCCCAGTTAGGCCGCCTTTTTTTCATCACCTGTAAGAAATTACCAACTAGTGAGATCACGATGTGTGATAGGATTCATTTGTTCAACGCTGTGTATTTCTTATATCTGAGTGGTATCCCATTTGGTCAGGCGTATATGTTCATAAAATTGTGTGGTGGCATTCTTTAAGGTTTTACTGTGCAATTTATCCTGCTAATTCTTAGAACCCGCAGTCCAAAAGCGAATAATGTTCCGGAGGGTGAAGCGTAACTAAGGTTGCCGTAAGAAGGAGAGGAAGTGTGCGGAGAATATTCACGGGGTGACGCATGGAATGTCATACGATCTGTGCCTGGTACAGAATTTTTATTGAGGATAAAAATTCTACTCGTTGTATTTCAAAATTATCAATCCATTCAGAAATCATTTTTAATTCAATGCGCGACTGACTCAAAATGACCTTAGTACTGCTTCAGGACATCTGAAAGGCAGTTTGTGTGTCCGTGATCACCGTCCGTGATGTGTTGGAATTGTGCATAGTATGTACTGGCGTACGATCAGAGCCTTGACGTGCGACGCAGTGACTGGCTTACAGTAGCGTATCCAGGGGGCGGTAGGGGGGGTGAATGCCCCCCACCCCGCCCCGTGTTCTGGCGCCCCTAAGTCTGTGTATTTTTCCACTCTTAAATCCCAAATACGTATAAATAAATGTGTATAATACGCTGTCAATTGTTATATTTTGTACAAACCCATCCGCCTATTGCATCACCAAAATTTGTAAAGTTTTGGTAAACTGATTTATTTAGGAGTCGGCGCCCCCTGAAAATTTCCTGCCCCCCCCCCCCAGACCCAAAACCTGACTACGCCACTGCTGGCTTCTGTTTCTGAGCCCGAGAGAAATGAAACCACGAGGAAGAGAAATTATAATTTGCTCTCTTGGGTTACCGCTGATCATTTCTGTGAAGTAATGAAAACCGATATTTATCGCTATTAGCTCACTCCTCACTTCGCTCTTTACCTTGTACTCCCGTTAAAAGATCATTAACGATGTTTTACTTACTCATTAAGAAATCCCCATGGAGATGAGGCTGCTTCTAGGATCTTCCCAAAGCTGTCATTCATTCCTTTCAATTATGAATGGAAAAAGCATGTAACGCCATTTTTTTTATTGAACATTGCCTGTGTTTTCATGTGAGACACCCATTGATTTTTCTGAGAAAGAAATGCTTAAAAAGTTATTTTCCAGCTTCTATACTAAAGATTTTGGAAAAATATTGACTATTTAGTTTGACTATTTTTTGTTCTTAATTGCGTTAGGATTAGAAAAATAGAATTTTTAGGAAACAAATTTATGAATTCCTCGAGACAAAGGAAAACAAATTTGAACTTCAAAGAGGCTGGATATAAATTTGATATTTTGCAACCGTTCACTCATTTTGGCGGAAATTGGAACGAAAATTGACTTTGTGTTGAGGAAATGAAGGAATGGGCGTCAATGAAATATAATTACTAAGCAGAGAGGGCTGATAACATGTTTCGTTATTAAAGGTTTAAAGGAAAGATAAATTTCGACGTTAAAATAGAGCGTGCAGTTTTCGTGTTCCGAAGGATTAATTTGGAATTCAAAGGCTGGCTTTTGAGGTGATTTCAGATGGTGTTTTATTAAGCATAGGCGGAAACAACGGAAAAATTATTTTATAGGCTTGGTGGTGTAAGAAAGGAAAGACTTCCAAGTTATTCAAACTAGGCTGAAAAAGAGAATGGAAGATATACTAATAGGTAGTAGATAGATGTTGTAATAATAGTAGTTAGATGTTGGCGGCGGTGATAGTGGGGTTAATATTTTGTCGTTAGGGAATAGAAATGAAAGTGAAAAACCTTTCGAATGAATGTGATGAAAGTGAGGAAGTACACCGAGATGAATTATCAAAGAGTATAAGGTACGAAGTATGCATTTATGTTATTTTCAGTTATTTTCGTGGTCCATCCGAAAACTACATCTAATCGGTTGGTTCGCAATATTGAAGAGATACGCTTGCAAATTCCTATTTGTCATTACCGCTAATTGAAGGTAATCCGTGATAATGTACGAGCATGAGTGTGAATCTTTTTTTCCCTTCTCGCCTATCACGTATTTGGTCCTACATTGTAAACTTTTGATTTATAGTTTTCCCATGGCGTAAAAGTCACACCATAAAAATGTATTTATGATGTTTGTCTAATATTTTTTTCTATTTATTTGACTTGACAAGGAAGTTGAAAGTGATTAAATTACTCACAATGTTTATCTCATTAATTAGAAAATAATAATAATAAGATATAAATTACTCACAAAGACCCCCTGAAGACCAAAACGCTCTGTCCTTCCGAAAATATGTGATTTGCTCTATGACTTCTTACAGGGGAATCGCTGTGACCCTGTGAAAGAAATTAGCCGCAATGTTATCCTAGCGAAGTACGGGGTTGTGTGATTTTCTCACGCCTGGTTGCTTGTTGCATGGTGAGCTCATCAAACAAAGCTTCCGGTTGTTTACCAAGGAAGATGGAATCTTTCGTCGACAAGTTAATGCAGATTCCGTGTTTCCCTTTTACCGTCCTCATAACCTCAATTTTTATCTTTTATGTATGTACATTTTTCCTTTCCAAATTTGGCAAAGATGACCTCAGCATCTGCCCGAGGCATTACTACTGTAATTGTTGCAATTACCCGAGGAAATATTGCTTTTTTATGACTCCTCTTTTTGGATAATTTTGATTTCAACTCATTAATCTTTTGGGAGATCATATTACTTGAGGAAGACTTGAATGATGAATACAAACGAAATTCATGGTTGAAACACCCACTACAACGTAATTATGTACTCAAAAGCTTGTGCATAAAATTCAGTGTACCTATATTGAACCGCAATGAAATTAGTTACTCACGGTATTGGTTTTATTTGAGATGATTTTCATCTCCGTGCGCGGTTTTCGTTGAGTTTGTGCAGGCGTCGCATAAAAAAGCTTTATTTCCTACTCGAAAATTTTAGAATCTGCTGGAACAGAACTTTAATCAAAAATGCGCGTTATTAGACATTACTTGACCACTCAGAAGCATCTGATTTGCAGTGGAATAAGAAAAATGGGATGCCTGCGTAGTCGTCATTTTTATAGTTTGGTTTTTATTCCTGCCTGTAATTGTTTTTCCCTTGAAAGATAAATTTTTAAATATCGTCCCCAGGTTTTATAAGGAATCATGGTATATTCTCACTGATTCCCAGATATCGAGAGCTTTTCATTCGCTGTTTACTTCGGTACACAACAGCGCCCTTGCTTTCCATTTATTTCAGACCCTTAACACTTGGCAGCGCACTTCAAAATAGATCGGGAGCAGAGTTGATGTGCGCTAAATAACAAAAGAACGTCGATAATCGCATCCAAGATTTTTATTTTAGTTTTGATAAAATTCTAGTATCCATGGTTATGATGAAGGCGTCAGAAACGGATTATATAAACTTTTAAATTACTCTGTGGTAAAAAGCTTATATTTTTAAATACGCATTTCGAAACCATCCGAAAACTTTATGAAAAATGTTTGTCGTGACTATTAGAACATGCAGAATGCTACCAACCCGCAGTTTACCGAACTTTTCGCCGGCTCGCGTCGTTCCATTAAACGTTGTTCGTGTTCGCTGAAGTGCGCCGATCTGTTCCGATCTGCGATGACTTCAACACCTTGAATTAATAACTCCCATTCGTTTATTGTATCGTTGAGAACTGCTCAGGCTTGATTTTTATGTCTGAATGAGAAATTGTTTTAAGAGAACTTAAAAGGTAGGCATATCAGTGCATGAAGAATGAAAATGCGTATTTCGGAGTCAGTTTTGGGAAGTTATAGTAAAAATAATTTTTGGAGTGGGTTAACTGTAGTGAATCACAAGAAGTAAATATCAAGAGAAGACGAAAGGTTAAGAGTCGGAATCTTTTTGTTCCGAGCTTCGCAGTTCGTTTAAATTCCTTCTCAACTTTTCAATTATTTCATCCTACGAAATAGATTAGCTTGTGTTTATGGGGTAGTAATTCATATATTGTATGCATAATTCTTAAAATAGATATATTAGGAGATATTGATGTTTCTATAAGCAAATCGTTTGGAGCAAGATTTTTATGAACAATCATTAGCTTTTCCTCAGAGATGCGTTTTATGATGACTGGTTTGCTGTAAGCTTTCTTAGTGTGCTTGCATTCCGTCTTTAGTTCCTGCCTCCTTATATTAACGCCTTCCTCTGTTCTGTTGCTTATTTTACTTTTTTGTGTATAATTTCGCAGTTCTGTTGAGGGATTAAACTTTTTAAAAGCTTAATCGTCCCGAGCCAAACTTGACTTCCTTTTTATATTTACGAAACGAACGTAGAATGACTGTTGCCAGCGTCAAAGCTTGTTTTTAAGTGCGCGTTATATCCTACACGAGAAACCTCCGAAGCAGTTTTTTTTATTCCAATTAAAGTCGGAATCCAGCGCCGTTGTGTCACCAGTAAGCCTCGGTTCCGTCAGCGGAAAAAAATGTCGCGTAATTTGCGCAATTAATCTCGCCCGATGATGCCACTCGCGGCGAACGGGGCTGATCCCGCGAGCGACCATTGGCGACCATTAAGGTCGATGGAAACGGCATAAACGCCGCCTTCTGGGGCAATTGCGGACTCAATCTGTGGCTTGAAGAAAATCTTCTCGCCGTGACTTGGTCGGACGACAATCCTTGTGCCGAATTTAACGACCGATTAAGGCGATGAGAGTGGGAAGAGGACTTGGAGAGGATGTCCAGTGAAATGCAGGATGCATAGCGAGAGAGAGACCGAGAAGTTTCAGCAGCATAGCACGAGAAAAGATGAGATGTTGGCTGTTATGGCGACAGTGGTTAAGTTATGGAGCTTCATACGGAAATGAAGAATGAAATACATAATTAGGGTAAAACCTGAGATACAGCAAAGTTGTAAGAGAATAGAGGTCAGGCCTCGCTGGTTGGTTGGTAATTTGTTCCAATTGAGATAGGTGGGTAGATTGGCAAGGGTAGGTATAGTGTAAGAACAGAGGAAGGGTGGAGAGGAATCCGACGTCAGCATTATTGCATAGGTACCCTTAACGAAAGTCGCCTAGGGTTTCACGGTTCAACATCCCATTCGACGGACGGATTACTATGCCTCGAAGTGCTCTCCACTTAGTAGGTACCCAAAGTTGGGATCGGGATAGCATTGAAAAATCTCCGCTATTGCCGAGGGGCCCTCGGGAGTGGAAGCCAGTAGGTACTCCAGCTAACACACCAACCAGGTCCCTCAGATCTCGCGAGGAAGACTTAATGAACTGCAGCATGGACGAAATCAAAGAATGTCTGAAAGGACACCGGCACGGTGACACAGTCACCTGATGAGGCTGAGGCGAAACGCGCTGTGACAATCAAGTTTTTCGTGGAAAAGTGCTGTGTCCGAGGACTCAGGTTCGCATCCAGGCAGAAACGGTGATTTTTCGGTGGAATCTCGATCTCAACTCGGAGGCAATGTGGAGAGAATTTCGAGTGCAGCACTTCGACCGTGGGATGATACGTTTAACTGTGGACCATACGGCGCCTATCCTTAAGACGGTTGCTACAGACCTGGAAAACCTGGAAAAGTCATTAAAAATAGGAAGTTTGTATGGAAATCTGCTTTCCCGAGTCAAAATCTGTTTACAATACCTTCGTGAGCAGTACCATTTTAGGCACTGTCTGTTGGTGTAAGGACATAGGGTTTTTAGTACCTTTTCTACTCTGGAGTTAGTGTTGGAGGCTGAATATTTGGTGTTTCGCAATTAATTATACACATAAAAAACTTTTAGAACCTGCTATTTAAACTCTTGCTAAGAAAGATGGAATATTTGTTTCTCCTGAAGTCGTGTACAGGTAATTACTTATTAGCTGTTCCCAATAATTACCTGCCACATGAGTCAGAGCAATCTAAGGGAATGAGCATCAGTATTTTTATTTCAATGAGTGACCTTGTATTGAATTTATGAAGAAACCTGATTTTAGCTTAAAGTAATATGAAATTAAACGCTATTGTTGTTACCTTATGGTTCGCAAACGTTAATGTATTGCATTCATTTTCTTCAGCCTTATTAAAAATGCGTGCTTACCGAAAAATGGCTATTTTCACCTGGAAAAATGAAAATTTTGGCCTCGAAAACCCGGAAAGGTTACATTGCATGATACCTGGTCTGTAGCAACCCTGTTGAGAGCAGGCTGATGTCGACGCCAGGTCTCTCACCACCCAATCTCTACTCTCAAAAGAATCCTTCCTTACCATCATGCCCACCCATATTCAATATCGCAAATGACCTCGGTAGTCGGTCGCCTCCCCTAATCACCAACCAACCCAGGGTTGAGACAGGACTTGAAAACCTGGATTACCTGGAAAAGTCGTGGAAATTGGAAACATACCTGGAAAAGTAATGGAAAATGAGAAATTAGTCTGGGAATTCGCTTTTCGTGGTAAGAATATTAGGATTTTTCGTGCATTATCCGAATGAGGCATTTGAGCTCTTATTTAGTGTTTATCATGTAATTATGCCCATAAAATAAAATTTCTGGTCCTATTCTTTAAACTTATGCTGAAGAAGATGGAATATTGATTCGAAGTTTTCCGCGGCGTTTGGCATGTCTGCTTTCAGGTGTTCCTCCGCGTAGTCTTTGTACGACATCAGTTTCTCCAGCCATCCTGTTGGCGTCTTCAGGCCAGAAGTGATGATGCAAATTTTGGTCCGTCTTTTATAGTCAAGTCCAATCCGTTGTGTCGTCCTGATTGGCGGACTGGTTTCACACGTTTTCTGCTGTCTTACAGATCCTCCTCCAGGTGTTGGAAAGATTGTACCCGTCCTCCCGGCTGCAGTTCGGATGTTTTTCTATTTCGATGACCTCCTGAATTAATCTGGGGTAATAGTGGTTCTCGTTGCACAACACCATAGGGTTGTTGAAGTCTACTTTGTGGCCATGCTCCGACCAAACGTGTTCCGAGACGGCGGGGAGCTTGAAATGTTTCTTCTCCGTGGTCCGTTCACATATATCTGCGTACATCGACGGAGATGTATCCGGATAACATCTAATTTTCGTCTACTTTATTGAAAAATTGTTGAACGCTTCAACAGCAAAAAATATATTACAGCTTTCGCGAAAAACTTAACTTATTGATAATTTTTTTTCTCAACTCAAGAGGTGTCTGCAGGCCGTACCAAAGTTCATAGAGGAAAGTAATGTTTTTTTTCAATAAAAACCATATTTCACTCTCTGTAACTTTTTACGGACCATGGTTTCAGCATTATATTGCCACTTATAAAGTATCATTACTTTGATAATGGCAATGAATTGCTGAAACCATGTTCGGTAATAAATTATAGTGTGTATAAATACTAAGCTATCGATTTTATCAAAATGGCTTGGTTCCGTAAAGTTGGGCTCATGTTTTTCTCTTACAGTCTTGTTTTCTTTTGCATCTTGGATGTCGTACTATCGTAATATGATACTTTCGAAATCAAAATAGTATACATTCATACAAACCCATTACACCACTCCCTTTTGGGGTAGGCGAAGTCAAAGAACTTAGTTATTGTTGTTAAGTATAGGTAACTGTCTATCATTGTCCCGTTTGTATCGCCATGTCTGTATTTTCATGGGCCAACCTTATACAGTTTCCGCCCCCCATCGTGGATTTGGCCGTCCGAGGCTATTCTTTTATCTGTTAGCAGTAAGTTGGAATAGAGTATGCAAGGTTACCAGCCTTTGCAGTTCCCCTGCTAAGTGCCCTGCTGATGATATCGGCGCTCTATCGGTCAGTTTAGGCACATCTTCGCCAGTATGCCACTAGAGAAACCATAGGCTAGTAATACCCTAGGCCCGCTTTCACTCTTCTACTCGAGCTAGGATCTTATTTGAAAGGACTACCTTGAGAGCCAGCATACCGTTGCCCAAGACCCACCACTAGTAGGTATATATGGTGTACTGAATCGCCAGAAAGTGAAAAAAACACCTCTATTGGTTTAAAAAAAAAGCTCAGCGTTTTTCGATTTTAGCCCACTGTGTGCGCCGGCCCGTCACCAACCAACCTCGGTTGACGAGATGGATGTGGAGCGCGTGGAACTATCGTGGGATTTCCCTTTCGACTGCTCGGCGAGATAAGGAAGCACGTGGTTGGATTAAATGAGTAAACGTTCCTGGCAATTTTTCATGCCGAGTGTTTCCTCGGGGGACATTGTGGTGGAAAATTTTCAAGTCATTGTTCTCCCCTAGACCTTTTTTTATGGGCGTGCCACACGGCTATTTTTACATGTCTCCATGATAAGTTATCGAAATCTTCTTTTAGTACCTAATCTGCCTAAAATTTCAATTTTGAACTTTTTTCGTGAGAATGCATTTATGGAAAAGAGTGAATTTATATGGTAAAATTTGAAAAAAAGAAAAATAAACTTATACTCTTTAAATGCGTTATTATATTTCAGAAAGCTATTGACTAGGACCATATCACCGGACGAGCGTAGCCTTTGACGTCATGAGATAAAAATAATATTGTTTGGATTGCTTGTCTGCTTATTGTTCTTGGAATAGCACATCCACTATGAACTAACGCAATTTCAGCATTAAATATCACAGCTCAATTATACAGTAAGTGAAAAATACAGAATAAGTATTTTCTGGCGTGTGTCTGAAATTAATAACGTGAAAACGGATGCAGTAAAATACATGCGTGAAAAATTACGATGAGGTACATTCCATATTTATTTGCTTGTCAAAGCTGGGTAAGAATGAACAGTGAACACACTTTCACAATTACACTCAAGAGTTTATCCATTATCAGAGTATAAAAGTCCCTTTTGGATATAATCAAGGATAAAGAACCTTTATATTTTTGAGCAAGTTATTTCATTTATGAAATCCAACAACTGTTTAAGACTTTTGGAAAGTAGAGGAATAAAAATGAGGCACACATAAATATAATTAGGATCAATTCCGTTTTCAATAGTTAAGAGATTTTTCACTAGTGGGAAAAACGTCGATTAAGTGCTGTGGCTATTTTTGCTTAAATAGGGAATATATTAATAAGTCCATCATAAACGTTCACTTTTTTTTTCAAACAAGCCAAGAAAGGTTTTTGAGATAAAGAGAAGTGTGAACCTCCCTCCGCGAGTCGCAGGAATTTTCAAGATGTCGCGTCGGGGCTTGATTTTCAGTTCCTCCGATAAATCGTGGAAGACTAAACAGCAGTAATCAAAATTTTTAAGTTAAGGAGGAAACTAGTAGTTTTCTCAGGTGGAGTGGCAGCAGATTTTGTGAATTTTCAGCGGATGGAGAATCGCATTCACCTTGTTAGAGGCAGAGAGTATATGATCTTTCCATGAAAAATTATTTTTTAAGATTACACCTAAGTTGAGAAAGATGGCTAAGGGGAAGATGATTTGAGTGGTCTGGATGGATTATCAATAGTAGTCATTTATCTGAAGATTGGTTTGCTGCATTTATCCACCAATAATGTTGTTCCTTCACAAATCTTCATTTTGATATCCCTTATGATATGCTTAATTTATTCCAGCCTTGGTCCTCCTCGATGATTCTTCCCATTCATTTCTCTTTTCAGTACTTTTTTGAAGAGGCTACTTTGTCTATGAATGCGTCCATTAAGTTTGTCTCTTCTACTTTGAAGAGTTTTCACCAAACTATTTTTTTCCCTACCCTTCTTTTGGAGGACTTCTTCTTTGGTGATTCTCTCCGTCCATTTGGTCTTCATCATTCCTCTATAATATGACGTTTCTATTGCTTCCTTCAGTCTATGTTCTCCTACAGCTATCGTTCTAGTTTCATTGCCTCACAATAGCAGACTCCAAATACATGTTTTTATGAAGTACTTCCTTCCTTACAAGCTTGTGTTGCAGGCTATTAGTCGACTCTTCTTATTGTATAGAGCACCATCTTTACTAGCGCAACTCTGCTCACAATCTTTCTCGCAGAAAACATATATTTTTTGCTTCTTCCACTACTGGTGATCCGAAAAGCAAAGGTTTCAGGCGTAACTTTTTTTTAACTTTATAACTGGTTATTTTCACTTTACGGATTTGTACTTTTTATATTCCACAATTTTAAATTTTCAACTATGGTATCGAAAATCCTTGTTCCTGACCTTGATAATGACAATGGTTGTCGAAACTATAGTTAGAAAGAAAATTGTACGAATTCATTAAGTGACTAGTGGTCCTACTATCCAAATAGTAATAGTGTCCGGAAAGAGAGGAAAACAAATTGTTGGATAAGATAGGGCATGAGGGGAGGCTGATTGGGTAAATTCGAAGGAGGCAGAAAAAGTGGACGGAGGATGAATTGTGTGATAGAAAGAAGAATGTAGGACGAGTGAAGAGGAGGAAGGAGAAGAATAGAGAGGGCAAGGTATAAGAAGAGTTTAAAAGGGGTAAGATCTGGTGCTTTCCCAGCAAATGAGATGCAGGAACATGTCTCGGGTTTCCCACTGGGTCAAAGGCTCCATGCAGGCCAACGTTTCGATCAATCAATCCGCTCCAACATATCATGTAAAATCTGACCAGGGTTGGCAGAGTATACATGACTAAAAAACTTCCATCTCGACATTCAACTGCCCTGATAACGATGTCCGATTCGGACGTCAGAACGTTGACCTACATGGAAACCCGCTGGGAAACCCAAGAACAATTTCCTGCTGTTTAAAATGGATTTGTAAATGGCAGAATTAGATAGTTTTGCGAAGAAAATGTAGGAGGAGACCCCTTGGCGCTCGGAGAAATATAGGCAGCACTGTCCTAGTATCTGTATTTATTTTGTAGAATAGGTACCAATGCAGACCCTTTTCTTCTTTCCTTTCGGCAGATGCATCAGTGATAGAGCCAAAGTTGGCCCTAAATGATAATGAATACAAAAAAGGAGTGATCCTGAAGTTAGGGAAATAACTTTGTTTTAGTTTACTCATACTATACTAAAATTTCGATTTAGGCCCGGTTTTATAATCTCTGGTTAAATATTTCCTCGTCATGAAAACTGAAGTTAATAAGTTCATCCATCGATAACTCTCAAGTCAAATAACCAACGGCCTCATGTGATATACAAGTCCCTGACTTTCAGTTAAAATCAAGTTAAGGAAAGGCTACTTCGCTTCCTGCGGTTACCATTAACCACGCGTCCTGAATCCGGGCCTTAATCGTGAATCTAGTTGTATCTGCGCCCAGAACTGTCCGAGAAACATTTTATTCAGGTGGGTCACCACAGTTTTAAATTTATTAGTATTTAAACCATTTATCCTAAACCGCAAAACGCTCACAAGGTCCTATTTTACATACATCCACCGAAGTGCGTGTTTACAGATGCGGGTCAATTCCTTTACAACCGGTCTCACCTCCTCCTCAATAACGGGCCGATATCCCAAAGGCAATGCTGGAGAGTGGCCGCGGTTCAATTGCTTTCGTGATCTCTTCAATTTAATCGGGAGGCCGTGAGTGGGCACGTAATGTTTTTATAGCACGCATTTAATCGGAGTGCTGGGTCGAGTGATACGCTGTTTCTCCCTTTCTTGGTATGATATGTATTTGGAGAGAATTTTTTAAAATTCATCGCGACGAGCTGACGCTTTCCACACCCAGCGAAAAGGAAGTAGGAAGAGAGAAGGAAAACGTTGCCTGGTTTCTTAATGCCGCTGGGTTTGCAAGGAGCGGCTGTCGTGCATCTCTTGTTGCATATGTGCATGTGCACTGGGAAGATAGCGAGTGGTTCCGTGACCGGAGATGAGTCTTTTTATCGCTCTCTCTGATTGCAGTAAATCATGATTTTTTCCAGTGTTACCTAGCTGTCGCACGAAACGTCTTGCTTTACCATAAATCTTTTCACAGACGTTTTTGCCTCGGGTAACAGTTGACGTTATTTCAAGGAAAACATAAGAGTAAAGACGTTGTAAAAAATGACAAGGAATAGGGATGTTGGTTTGAAGGTGACTCAATTTCATTATTTATAATGTTCAATAACCTTATTTTCGCCATGTTGGGGAAACCACTTCTTCTTCATGTTTCGTCTGACTCGTGCTGTTTTTGCTCTTTTAGTAACGAGTTATAAGCGTTGAAAGTGCTGATTTAAGAAAACTCAGTACGAAGTACGCTCTGTAAATCAGGATTTTTTTCCAGTATCACCTAGCTACCGTATGAAACGTCTTCCTATTCCGTAAATCCCTTGACATAATTTTTTTTGTCTAATGTAACATTTCACGTTATTTCAAGAGAAAAAGGCGTAAAAATATTGGAAAAAAGGACAAGGAATGAGGCTGTTAGGTAAAATGTGACTCATTTTTATTATTTACATATTTCAGCCATCTTATTTTCGTCATTTTAAAGGAATGAGCTCTTCTTTACGTGTCGTCGGACTCGTACTGTTTTTGTTTTTCTAATAAGGAGGTGTGAGCGTTGAAAGTGCTGAAGTTAGATATATCGGAGCTAATTTCTATTACTAGGAATTAGACATACATTTCACGGGACATAATTTTAAAACGTAGCTAATGTGTATGAGTTGAAGCTATTTTAGTTGTTGCAGTGTTCATGGTCTCTCCCACAAATGCCAGTTTCCCTGATGGTGGATTCAAGTATTTTGGTCGCCTTTCCCATCCCATCGGTTGGCATATTCCCGCAAGCAAGGCGAAGGAGTGGAGTGGAGTTTCTCAGTAATATCAATAGCTGTTTGAGCGAAAAAAATTTGAATTTTTTCAAAATTCAAAAATTATCTCCCCATTTTCCGGTCGGTTGTCTTAACTCGCTGATTTGAGCTTAAATTCACGAAATACTTGTTTTCAGGGCGAAAATTTCAGTCGAGCATAATTAACTATCGTGAGATTCCACGTTATGCTCCATTTAATATGTTTTTAATGAATTTAAAAATGTTCACAGTTAATTCAGGCTACACGTGAAGAAGGTTAAGTATTTGTTTTGTTTACGTAAGTATTCATTGGTAATTGTGAATTTTAACGAATACAATTAGATGGGAAATTGTGGAATATGTTTTCCGTTCACGTCAATTACAGTATATATTTTCAACATATGAGTTTGTTAAGTGTCCTTGAATGCTAATTATGTTTATTGCTGACAGTCAGTCATGTTCATGTTAGTCGCTCTAATAGTCTGAAATAAAATTGCGTGGAAAAAGCAATGTAACCATCTATATATTGAAGGCCAACATTTCCTCAATGCTTAGCAGGTCAATAGTTGGACAACACTCCTCTATTAAAGCACTCCCTGTTGATTTCGAACAAACGTTGTGATTTGCTTTAAGAACATCCTTTTAATTTCCGTTAGCGACTTTTTCCATTTTCTCACGGATTCGTAGTTTCAAATGTCTTTGCCCCTTTTCCAGAAGGGCCTCATTCCTCTGAAACCTCTTTGAATGTGCAATAGACATCTTCCTGATAAAGGAATTTTTTTTTTTCAACTTCACGATCTTAAGATTTGTTAATTAAGATAGTCCAACAATTTGCTTTTTGAAAATTCAAGTTCTGTCCGATTGCTCATTTGAAGTTAAAGCGGGCTATTTATTTTTATTAAAATATTGACACTATTCCGGTCATACACTTTTATCCGTTATTAGACCTGAAGACTTAATGATGAGAATTGGGCGCCGGGGTCAATGTGGATTCTAAAATGCGAAGTTGAATGCATCGAATTAGATGAGGGGATATTTTCCCGGCAGTCATTTGGGCATTCGTGTGGCTATCCAAGCAAGTCACGTCCTTCCATGCATTCTTCTACGCAAGTAAATTCCTCCTGTATAACGGTCTTTGAATTTGGAGACTCCGCCGTTGCGGGGTGGGGGAGATAATGAGTAGGGATCAAGTGCTATGGTTCTATGTTATTATTAGTATAATATTCCGAGAAGATATGGATATTGATGAGTTTCCGGTTATCACTGCTTCGGTAACAGTACCTTCAATGATTGTAAGAACTGTAGATAGTATGGCATTAAATCGCGGTGGAAATTTATGTGGAATTGAAGTTGCCAGGTTAAATACGCAATAGAATTCAATATAAAATTAGGTTTGATTTAAAAAATACGCGGAATGCTTTAATTTCGCGGGCTGTATAAGTCGAATTGTCACAATTGTAATTTATTGTTGGCTATCGAAAATGTTACACGTGTTATATGCTTGGAGAATTTTTAGTTATGGAACGAATGGAACAAATTTGCCTTAAAATTTACTTTAAGAACAGAGTAAAGTATAGCAGTGTATTGAAAATGTAAAATATTGCCTTTAGCAGTTCGTTCATGCGTAAAACAAGTATTTAAAAGTGGTACGAACGTTTTCAAGAGGACGATGAAGACCTTGGAGATGATGAGCGCCCAGGTTGTCCCAGCACATTAACAATCGATGAAAACGTCTTCAAATTGGAGAAAATGATTGAGGACAATCGCTTAATCACTATCAGAGAGGCTGCTGATGATGTTGGTAAATCATTTGACTCGTGCGAAGCAGTTATTTCGGATATTTTTGGTTTGAGACGAGTGGCAGCAAAATTTGTCCCGAAATCGTTAAATTTCGACCGACTGCTAAAGTTCAAATTGTTAAATTTCGATGACTTTACTGCTTTACTTACTCTTACTCACACTTTACTGCTTGCTCATGAATATTTGGCGAAAAAAAAACACCATGACGATGCCTCACCCTCCGCATTCGCTGGACAAGGCTCCCTGCGACCTCTCCTGTTCCCTCAGATAAAAAAAACCACGACAGCGAATAACGAAGGACGACGTTTAGCCAACATTGAGCAGATAATGACAGAATCGCTGAAGGAACTAAAGGCCATACCGGAAATTGCGTTCCAGAAGTTCATTGGGGATTGGAAAAAGCGCTGGCACAAATGTATTTTATCTGATGGGGACTAATTTGAAGGGGAAAAGATTAATATTGACGAATATTAATCTTTATTATCTTCTTTGACAAAAAAGAAAATTCCGCGTATTTTTTTATCAAACTTAGTTTATTGTATATTCTCTTACATTTAGGTTTTCTGTCACCTCCGTAAATGTTAACCGATATATTTATATGAAAACCGACGAGACTTAAAAGTGTTTTAACAAAATATTTCTTCTCTTTCATCTATTGATGCATTTTTGAAAATTCCTTTCTTTTTTCACCACGTGTATTTACTCATTCAACAGATATTTTACAAAATGAATCTAAAATAATAAAAGATATGCGGAAGTGAATCCTTATTATCCACTCGGAAAATTGATTTTATAATTAAAACAAATACCCATTTTCTGTCTTAGCATGTGCTATTAGAACATAAATATTCAGTGATGACAGTTGATTTCGGGACATGAGGAAGAACTATCAGGGTACGACCAGGGGATAGTGGCGAGTATAAAGCTGCAGTGAACCTTTCTTTGGCTTGAATGACTCCTGTTGGCAAAGAGGAGGCATATACATCCGCTAATCTGCCTAATATGATTAATTGGTTTCACAAAATCTCATTGCCATTTGGAGAAAATTGTATCGTTAGGCTCTTCTTCGTAGCGGGAGGTAATGTTAGTGCGAAGCAGAATATAATTATCATCTCGCCTTTAAACAAAATAATTTCGCAAGAAATCATTGTATTTTAGAACAATTACATCAATAAAGTTAAATTTGTTTTTTTGACAATTTTATAAATCACCCGAAATGCATTACAGTAGCGTCAACTGCTTCAACAATGTAAACGATATGGTTGCTAACGCTTTATTTCTGATCTCACTTTCCTTGAACTTCGCTACGTGATTCGAACGCTTTAGCGAGTGTGTCTGTTACTGAGTGCTTCAAAAGGAGAAATACTGAATTTACTTGAGAGGAAGCTTTTGTAGAAGGGATTAAGACTTCTTGAAGGCATCAATAAATCGAATAAGCGTGTAAAGAATCTTCTGAATACGTGAATTTGATTTCTTGAAGACAAGCTTTCAAGGTCTGTCTTGAATTAATTTTTTATAACCATAGGATTGATTTTGTGAAGTTCTTTTTTAGATTTTCTTTTGTACGTGATGGTGACTGGGAATTGCACATTGCTCTGATATGATATCTCCTGTTTTCGTGCAAGTAATCGTGTGTATTTTTATTTCATGGGTGTTTAAATTGGTCGACATAAGTAATATTTGATTTGTACTCTATTTTACCATGTGATATGGGTGCCTTACTCTGTATTTCTTGGTAAAAGTTGATTTCTTAAACGGGCCTCTTTACACGAGTGATAAAAGTTGACTTGTACATTTCTACCTATTTTCCACAACAGTTTAAGGCGCTCAATGTTTGCTGACAACCACGATGTGCGAATAAAACTAACTCTTAAGCGTATTTTTGTAAATTCGTGTGAGTTCTTGTGCCTGCTTAATTGCTTTTTGTTATTATTACTAGTGATGCGCTGGATTATTGTTTTGATGTTATTGAATATTGTTTTGTTTACTTATGCATTCTTTGGTAATTGTAAATTGTAACAAATACAATTAAATGGGAAATTGTGGATTATGTTTTCCGTTCACGCCAATTACAGTAAATATTTTCAAGATATGAGTTTGTTAAGTGTCGTTGAATGCTAATTATATTCGTCGCTGACATTCAGTCATTGTCATGTTAGTCGCCTTAATAGTCTGAAATAAAATTACGTGGAAAAAGCTATGTAATCATCTATATATTGAAGGCCAACATTTCCTCAATGCTCAGCAGGTCAATAGTTGGACAACACTCCTCTATTAAAGCACTCCCTGTTGATTTCGAACAAACGTTGTGATTTGCTTTAAGAACATCCTTTTAATTTCCGTTAGCGACTTTTTCCATTTTCTCAAGAATTCGTAGTTTCATATGTCTTTGCCCCTTTTCCAGAAGGGCCTCATTCCTCTGAAACCTCATTGAATTTGCAATAGACATCTTCCTGATAAAGGAATTTTTTTTTTCAACTTCACGATCGCAATATTTGTTGTTTAAGATAGTCCAACAATTTGTTTTTTGAGAATTCGAGTTCTGTCCGATTGCTCATTTGACGTTAAAGCGGGCTATTTATTTTTATTAAAATATTGACACTATTCCGGTCATACACTTTTATCGGTTATTAGACCTGAAGACTTAATGATGAGAATTGGGCACCGGGGTTCAATGTGGATTCGAAAATGCGAAGTTGAATGCATCGTATTAGAGGAGGGGATATTTTCCCGGCAGTCATTTGGGCATTCGTGTGGCTATCCAAGCAAGTCACGTCCTTCCATGCATTCTTCTACGCAAGTAAATTCCTCCTGTATAACGGTCTTTGAATATGGAGACTCCGCCGTTGCGGGGTGGGGGAGATAATGAGTAGGGATTAAGAACTATGGTTCTATGTTATTATTAGTAAAATATTCCGAGAAGATATGGATATAGATGAGTTTCCGGTTATCACTGCTTCGGTAACAGTACCTTCAATGATTGTAAGAACAGTAGATAGTATGGCGCTAAATCGCGCTGGAAATTTATGTGGAATTGAAGTTGCCAGGTTGAATGCGCAATACAATTTAATATACAAGTATTTGATCAGAAACGAAAGTCATTCGTGCAATCGTCCAAATTGTTTTCTGCTTTACATGACGCAGTTTTGGAGGTATATACATCCTTGCATAAGACTGCGCCAGGAAATGCGTAGTATAGAACATCTCTTGTGGTCTCAGAAGGGACCAGGGATAGGGCGGGGTGTTCACCTTTGTTGCAGCTTCGTTGATTTCATGCACCTACATCATTTCCTTCCTCTCGAGTTTGATGACGTCGTTATCCCTAATAGCCCATTGTCTTGCTCCATTTCGACTTTGACTATCGGTGAATTTTTTGGTGTCAGCCCATAAGTTTCGCTTGCCAATGGACCGATGGGAGACAAACGCGGTGCGAATCTTCACCGAAAGACTTCCTCTTGAATCTTGGTGATGTGGACTCTTTATTTCTGTGAAATAAATTAATAATAAAAACATCTAGCATAAGATAACGAGAAAATTACGTTAGTTTCCGATAAACCCCGTCACACGTGCATGTGAAGATGTATGGCATGACGATGGTGTTGGAATGACAATTACAAATATGCTATATATTCACTGATAAGTTTTCTTGAAAGAAAGAGAGACTGTTAAGTCTCGGGAATAGACATTATTGCGTTATATATACATCTCTCTTTCTTCCCAGAAAAATCAAAATTGAAAATATAATATGTTTTGAAATTTGTCTCCAACATCTTCGCCATACCATACATCTTCTCATGGACGTGAGACGAGGTGTAGACATAACTATTATAATTGTCTTGTTGTCTTAAACTAGATTTTTAATAATTTCATTAATTGAATTTTATTATTTTTTTCATACCGATTTAATGCGTGAAGTCAGAGCTTTATTGGGCGTAAGTTCCGTGGAGTGAATAAGTCAAACAAGAAAGTTTAATGCTGTCGACTTTTTTTCCGTGTTTACAGCGGTCTTCCTAGAAATTGCTGCTACCAATAAAAACAAGCAAAGGAAGGTTTGGAAGTCTGAAGACTTGAACTGAATCTGAAACAAACACCGTGGTCTGTAGCTGAATGATGTATTCACGCTATTCTCTAGGAGGGAGTTAAATATGAACGCCGTGATTAGAAATACCGAAATGGTTTACGTACATATAAGTCATCTAGGGTTGTCCACCACATTTGCCCATTATGCTGGGACGAAGGTTTAGCCGGTGTTGCAGACGTCTTCTTCAGGTCGGTGAAGTGTGGACTGTGAGTGAGAGTGGAGTGGTGTGAAGAAGCCGACTAACTGCCGGTGAAACTGTCACCCCAGCATAATGGGCCCATAACGTCCCAGAAAATGGTTTTAAAATACATGGCTACAAATACAGTGGACCTAAACGAAATGCATAGTAACATCAAATGAGGTCTATTTTTACGAGCGATCATTTGCACATGGTCTGTAAAAATCTCTCTATTAATGGCTACATCGAAAAAGAGATGAAAAATTTTAGAAAACTCTACAATTTTATCTGTTTCAAAAGATTTTTGAAACTTTCATGGCCCACGTTTTTAGGTTTCAAACGTCCGTGTTGAAGTATGAGCGATGTTGATGAAGAGAGGAATTTTCGATTACAGGACACCTAATTTGGCCACAGTTTTATATATGTGGCATGTTACCATTTTGAAATCGATTTCTGCGGTGATTTATTTAAATCTGGCGGCCTCTCCAAAGCTTGTGAATCATGCATTTTTTTGGCCTTGAAAACATTATTACTTCATTAACCCATAGAAAAAATCAAAACTGAATTTTTTGGAAATTCGGAGAGAAAATATATTTTTTTCGACTTAATTTACCTATTTATCATAAGAAAACTAACGTAATCAGTTACTTAATTTTCTAGGACAAAAAAGCAACGCTGGTTATATATAGTAAAAAATCTTGCTGTAACTCTTATATAACTGAATTTATAGGCCGCGCGCATGAATTCTCATTAAAAACCTATGCTTCGGTTGCCAAGACTTTGAATCGTCTGCTGTTTAATAAGTAAAAAATCGGCGATATTGCCGAGGAAATTATAAGAGAGGCGTGAGAAGAACTTAATGTGAGAATCAAAGTAGTAGACCAGCTGATAAAGTCGGTTAGTTTCGCGGACTACCTGGCGTTGGTTAGTCGATCGTCCGATGGATTGCAAACTTTGGTGGGTGCATGGATACATTAGAAAATCGTTTCGGAAAATAAGGAATGAATAAGGAATAAGATAACGAAAGTACATAATGAGTTTTTCTCGGACTAAGAAAGCAGAGCTGGTCATAAAAGTCGGAGGGCACAAACTGGTGCAAATAGAGCAATTTAATTACTTGGGTAGTACGTCAGAGGAAAATGGGCATAGTAGCAAAGACATTAGGAGACTTGCGCTTGTGAAAGAAGAGTTCAGCAGTGGGAGGGAGTTGATGACGGGGATATTGTGAAAGAATGTAAGGAAAATGTTGTCGAAGCGTTTATTATGGAGTTTAGTGGTGTAGAAACGTGGGCTCTGAGAAAGGAAGACGAGAGTAGGTTGCAGACGCTTGTCATGTGGATGTGTGGGGGAGGATGGATAAAATGGGTTGGACGGAACGGAAGACAGAAAAGGAAGTGCTTGGTAAGGTGGGTGAGGAGAGGAAACTTTTAGAGGAGATTAGGAGGTGGTAGAGTAGGTGGTTGGAGGAGGTAATGAGGGGCGAAGGGATGCTGTAGTTCGTGAAAGGGGGAGGATGTTTGGGTAAGCGGGGAAGGGGAAGAAAGAGCATAGGTTTTATGGACGAGATGAAGAAGGATAGGTAGTATGCTGAGATAAAGAAAGAAATCGTTTCAGGATGAAGGGCCTATAAAATCTTGAACATTTTTACTCTTCCATTTTAACCCACCCTAACCAGGAGATCACCTTAATACTAATCGCTTATTTTTCCTTATTTTTACTTAATTTAATGAGCAGATTGGAGATTGCGCCTGTAAAAATCTAGAGAATTTTTACTCTTCCATTTGAACCTACCTTAGCAGATAGATTACCTAAATAATAATATCCTAATAGGATGATGTAATTTGTTCCAATCATATCACCAGTCTCGTTTCCTTATTGGGTGCTATGTGGAGAGCATTTCAGCACTTTGTCCTCCTGATGGGACGTATAATTGAGGACCTCAGGGCTCCTTTCGTTAATAGTAGATTATTGCCGACACTAGATTTTTCTCCGCATTTCCTCCATTCCCCTTGTAATCCTTACCCTATCAATTCACCAAACTCTCCTCAAGTGCGCAAATGACGTCAGTTGTCGGTCGCTTCCCTCAAATAAGCAAGTAATTTGTTTCATAACCTCGAATTGCCTCTTCCCTCCGAGCCATCGAGCCATCGTATAATGAGTCATATTGTGCTCCAAAGCGTAGGATACATTTTTTTCAACACTATTTCCCGAATTAGCAATTGTAATTATCAGTTAAACTATTTTTATTGCTTGGAAAATATTTTAAGTTTTCCAAACGAAGTCACCTGCTTTCCTTTGGGAACTGTCATTCGTTTCAACCGGCTGGTTTGACCGAAAAACCTAAAAAACAGCTTTTTTCAAAGCGAAAATTTCAGTCGCGAATTAGAGTGAGCCGTGGGAATGTGCGTAATGTTCCAAAGAAAGATGTTTAATGAAGTGAAAATTGGTCGCTGAAACCATTATTTTGGTTTAGACCATGGATGAAGAATTTTTATGAAGAGGTTTGATTTAACAAATACGCGGAATGTTTTAATTTCGCAGGCTGTATAAGTCCAATTGTCACACTTGTAATTTAGTGTCCCAGCATATCTACAATCGACGAAAAAGTCTTAAAATTGAAGAAAATGATTTAGGACAATCGCTTAATTACTATCAGAGAGGCTGCTGATGATGTTGGTAAATCATTTGACTCGTGCGAAGCAGTTATTTCGGATATTTTGGGTTTGAGACGAGTGGCAGCAAAATTTGTCCCGAAATCGTTAAATTTCGACCGACTGCTAAAGTTCAAATTGTTAAATTTCGATGACTTTACTGCTTTACTTACTCTTACTCACACTTTACTGCTTGCTCATGAATTTTTGGCGAAAAAAAACACCATGCCTCACCCTCCGCATTCGCTGGACAAGGCTCCCTGCGACATCTCCTGTTCCCTCAGACAAAAAAAAATCACGACGGCGGATCACAAAGGACGACGTTTTGGCAACATTGAGGAGATAATGACAGAATCGCTGAAGGAACTAAATGCCATACCGGAAATTGCGTTCCAGAAGTTCATTGGGGATTGGAAAAAGCGCTGGCACAAATGTATTTTATCTGATGGGGACTAATTTGAAGGGGATAAGATTAATATTGACGAATATTAATCTTTATAATCTTCTTTGAGAAAAAAGAAAATTCCGCGTATCTTATCAAGCTTCGTTTATTGTATATTCTCTTACACTACGGTATTCTGTCACCTCCGTAAATGTTAACCGATATAATTATATGAAAACAGACGAGACTTAAAAGTGTTTTAACAAAATATTTCTTCTCTTTCATCTATTGATGCATTTTTGAAAATTCCTTTCTTTTTTCTTCTCGTGTATTTACTCATTCAACAGATATTTTACAAAATGAATCTAAAATAATAAAAGAGATGCGGAAGTGAATCATTATTATTCACTCGGATAATTGATTTTATAATTAAAACAAATACCCATTTGCTGTCTTAGCATGTGCTATTAGAACATAAATATTCAGTGATGACAGTAGATTTCGGGACATGAGGAAGAACTATCAGGGTACGACCAGGGGATAGTGGCGAGTATAAAGCTGCAGTGAACCTTTCTTTGGCTTGAATGACTCATGTTGGCAAAGAGGAGGCATATACATCCGCTAATCTGCCTAATATGATTAATTGGTTTCACAAAATCTCATTGCCATTTGGAGAAAATTGTATCGTTAGGCTCTTCTTCGTAGCGGGAGGTAATGTTAGTGCGAAGCAGAATATCATTTCGCAATAAATCATTGTTTTTTAGAACAATTACATCAATTTAGTTAAATTTGTTTTTAGACAATTTTTTAAATCACCCGAAATGCATTACAGGAGCGTCAACTACTTCAACAATGTAAACGATATGGTTGCTAACGCTAAATTTCTGATCTCACTTACCTTGAACCTCGCTACGTGATTCGAACGCTTTAGCGAGTGTGTCTGTTACTGAGTGCTTCAAAAGGAGAAATACTGAATTTACTTGAGAGGAAGCTTTTGTAGAAGGGATTAAAACTTCTTGAAGGCATCAATAAATCGAATAAACGTGTAAAGAATCTTCTGAATACGTGAATTTGATTTCTTGAAGACAAGCTTTCATGGTCTGTCTTGAATTAATTTTTTATAACCATAGGATTGATTTTGTGAAGTTCTTTTTTAGATTTTCTTTTGTACGTGATGGTGACTGGGAATTGCACATTGCTCTGATATGATATCTCCTGTTTTCGTGCAAGTAATCGTGTGTATTTTTATTTCATGGGTGTTTAAATTGGTCGACATAAGTAATATTTGATTTGTTCTCTATTTTACTATGTGATATGGGGCCCTTACTCTGTATTTCTTGGTAAAAGTTGATTTCTTTAACGGGCCTCTTTACACGAGTGATAAAAGTTGATTTGTACGTTTCTACCTATTTTCCACAACAGTTTAAGGCGCTCAATGTTTGCTGTCTACCACGATGTGTGAATAAAACTAACTCTTAAGCATATTTTTGCAAATTCGTGTGAGTTCTTGTACCTGTTTAATAGCTTTTTGTTATTATTACTAGTGATGCGCTGTAATATTGTCGGCGGGAGCTACTAATTATTCTGCCTTGTCAGTACCATTCGCTTTTACGTTACCAAATATTTGAACTTAGGATAGAATCGAGAATATGATATGCTGGATATTACATGTTGTCAGATAGGATAGGGTGTTTTTGTTGCTATCATCTTATAGAGAGGAGATATTTTTATCGGTGTTTCCTCGTACTCTGTGACTTACGTAAAGATAATTAGTTTTTGTAAAAGTGCGAATTATGTGAATGTTTACTCGCCGAAACTGATCCTCTATGAAGGCATATAGGTAAGTAAACATTCTATGGGAAAGATTTGGGTACGTAAATTGTCGCCTAGGTTTTGAGAAATATTATGGTATAGAAATAGTTTCTTGCCGTACCTTGAATGGTTGCAAATAGGTAAAGAAAGATTCGACGGTAATGATATATGTAGGTAATTTATGGCCCAGGTTTTGAGAAATATTATGGTATAGAAATAGTTTCTTACCGTACCGTAATAGTCACCGCCAAAACTAACGCCAAAATTAACACCGGTAGAGAAAAGCGTCAGTGTACACCTAAAGCGCATCAGTACCAGTGGCGGGTTAAGGGGGGAGTCGACCTCCGTAATTCCTGGTAGGTACAATAGGTAGTCATAAGGTATTCCGTACCCCCCAGTCCCGTGGAAAGTAAAGCCCCCCACTCCCCAAAACAACGACCTTAATCCTCTTCGGACCAGAACCTAAGATTCCCCTTAGTAAATGGTTATATTGCATTTTTCCATACGCGTTAATAACCGACCATCGTTTCAACATTTAATATTAATTGAATGGAATATCAGTTGATGCTTTATACATCAGTTAATGTCAGTTTAAACCATGCTCGGCAATAGTACTGGGTGGAAATTACCAAATAACTACTTATTTAGTGCATGTCATGATTTTCTCAAATTTAAGCCGGATAATTGCTATTTTGTTAGGATTAGTTCTAAAACTTTCATTGAAATATTTCCATACTTTCGTTGCTTCCTATATAAAATAAATGGATGATTTTTTTTGTGATGACACTTGGGGCAATAGTGGTAAAAAGCGGGGCAAAGTCATGAAAAAAGATGAAATGATGAATGAATTTGAAGGTCGAGGGATCTGATTGGAGTGGTGTATTTTTCTCACTTTTTTTAGGTGGGCGTAACCCACCCATATGGTTTGAGTAGCTCTCTCATTCACTAGTGCCGTGGTGAAACTCGTGGGATTATTTTGGGGTTTGTTTTGTATTGTTTTCTTCCATTCACATGTGATTCTCACCCTACATCTTGTACAATTGAGGAAAACTTTCTTATTTTTGCAAATGTTATTGAAAAAAAAGTTTTTCCTTTTTGAAATTTCTTTCGTTGTTCCACCGAGGATACAGGCTGGTATATAAGCAATATCACGCTGAATTACCTTGAGCATTAAGCGTCAAATAAACGTAACTGCTTGGTAGCGTTCTTATCCCTTTCCGTTCGGGTGATTACAAATGGAATCATTAAAATTCTTCGAGTACGTTGCCTTTGAGTAGCAATTCGGATTGTCATATTACGTTCTAGCGTTGAATTTATATATTTTTTGCCAAAAATATTTCATTTTTTATCCTTTTTATCTTAAAATTACAATCGATTGGAACGTAAAAAAAGTGGTCATTTATTTTTCCTCGAAAATTAGTATTGGTTTTTAGATGATTGGTTAAGCTGTGTTTTGCCTTGCTCTCTTCTTGTTATTCTCTTTAGACGCGCTCAAATATTCAATAAATGACAAGAAGAAAACGACTACCTTTAATTTCAAGGCAATAAAAACTCAACATAATCATACGTTAATTTTTTCCCTTAATTTATAATGTTTCTTGCTAATTACTTGAACGACCCCCTTTCTTGAAAGGCACTATAAATCCTCGTCAAGTCCACGCTGACTTAGATACGTTAACGTTTTTCCCAAAACCTGCATAAACCCTTGAGCCTTCGAGCTTGGCCTAATTCCGGCATTCTTGCAATACACCAGTGTCCCAATCAATGCATATAAACGGGACATCCAACTCCAATGTGGGCTTCGAAACCCCTCCTTTTCCACGAATGAAACTAAGACGATCGGCTGCGGGTTTGCGATGCCCGCTTTGACAACGGTCTTGTGATAAATTTGGTACGATTTCTGATTATGAGTCCTATACATTTGTACTCGCTTTCAATTAATAATACGAGGGGTATTTCAATATAAAAAAGTACATTTATCGGATTTATTATGGGTAAATTGAAATAATGAACATTTTATTGAATGAATTAAATGAACGTTTATATTATTTTATCTCTCTTGCATACTTATATACTTATAAACGGTAGCAATTCCCCAAATAATACCAGGCATTATAAAACCGGACCTAAGAGCCACAAAAATGTATAGAATATGACAATACAATGTGTAACACAGAGCGAGGAATAATTATGTCCTATCATCTCACTTTTCGTCCTTTCCTTTTTCCAATTCCTTTACCCTATCCCTTACTTTCTTCATGGCTGGTATCATAACACCCCTGCCACACGTCCTTGATAGAGCTCGCAGTTAGTATGTAAATGTAGTTCCGAAGCACACCGCAGAAGAATCTAGAGGGTAGAGGGCTGAACCCATCCCGCACCACAACACCACATAAGGCTGCCCTCTCATCTCGTCCGTTACCCAACCTTCAACACATCTCCCCCATTTCCCCGGAGGAAAAAAATACGCAACGGTTCGAAGGAGGAGAAAATTAATGGAACCGTCCCCTAATCGATTCCACGACTGATTGATTGAGTTTCTTCCCCGATCCACTCCGGGACCAACATCCCCCAACCGACAACACACCCCTCCCCCATCCAAGCGCCCACAGCAACCCTCCTACTTGACTTACGGCGTCTTTTTATGGATGACACCATTCACTCGCCCACCCTTTTCGCCTCTGGGCTCGCCTTCAGAGTCCATCCGCTACAACCATCGCCGTTGCGTGCTTCCTGTATCATCTCTTTCCCCCTCGTCGGCGAGTGCATTCGCGCGATGACGTAGGCTTCGCGGGGGTGGGAACGACGGGGGGGCTGGGACGCACGAGGGGGAGGTTTTTCATGTCCGGGGGACGTCGACGGAGTTTGATGGCCGGCAGTCACGGAAGCGGAACCGGCCGAAGATGTGTGCAGCTGCCCGCGTGCTCTAGCGTCCAGGGGGGAACGGGGACCCCTTGGGCGACCCCTCCTCCCTCCCATCGAAACGAGGGCCATGCGGCCCAATATGTCCACGCATCTGCGTACGCTATGTATAGTATCACGTAGGAGGGTGCGTAGAGATAGGCCCAGCTGAGCACATTGTGTAGCACATACATAGAGGCGTAGGAGGGAGCGCAGATACGAGGCCCAGCTGAGCATGGGAGGGTGGATGGAAAGAGCGAATATAAACTCGTTAGCTTGAGGGTGTTAAGCCTGCGGTGGCCATGTGCCCTTAATTATGCAGTCCTTTATTTATTAAGTTATACCCTAAAGATTTATTTATATTTTTCGAACTCAATTTTGCTATTGATGCTGTTGGCGTAAATATTTTCAGTGAGAATAATACACTGGATTTTTTCCCTTCCGTTGGGATGCCCAATGCTCAGTCATATGAAAAGACGAATATTTAGTCATTTATTTTATATAATGTCAAGTCAATTTTTTCACGTGAAATATTCCTTCTGAAAAACATTTTGATGAAAGTTTTATTAGTTTTGTTCTTGGAGCTCCATTTTTTTTACTTAAATGATATGCATAGAATGTTTTATTTATTCTAATAAACTAATTTTTTACGTCTTTTATTGTAATTTATTCTTATGAACTCATTTCAGATCTGTTCTTTATTTTCCCCGAGAAAATGTGGTCACTTTTGTTGAACGAGGAAATAGTGTACTTGTCTTTTTTATCATTTTCGCGTTACCAGTAGAAATAAGTTACTCGTACAGATTACTACTTATCCGTACATCTATTTCCACCAGCGAAACTTGAAATTTCATCGGCTCCATATAAGAGTGGTTAAATCTTTCGGAAAAATAAATGCCGTATTAAAATGTAATTTTTGCGGAAATCTGCCAGGAGAAGAGGTTTTAACCTGATTGAATTGTAATAAAATTAAGGCTAGGGCATATGTTTGTTTTAGGTCCGGTTTTATAAAATCTGTTACCGATATTTATCGTCGCCTTTACGCTTACATGATGTTCTGCAACTGAAAGCTCATTGTTTGTAAGCATCAAGCTATCGATTAGTTCTGTAGATGTTGATCGATAAAAGGGCGTATCCACATCGGATATAGTAATCAGAAAATGTTTAGCCAGGTATTGTAAAACCTTTTGTTTGGCCTAGTTTTATAACGTCTGATTAACGTTAACTGCAAGGTAGTGTAGCCTTTTCGTTAGCTTAATATTAATTGAGAGTTCGACTTTTGTATCTTTCATCAGATTGTAAGTTAGTTGATGCCAGCGTTGAAAACAGCGTTTTCGATGGGATATCGAGAAAATGTTTAATCAAGGATTGTAAAACCGGGCTTTAAAAAGAGCAATTAGCAGATTACTACCATATTTGTTGGCGAATTGCGTTAGTTCGATAGTCGTGCGCTGCATTCGGATCCTAGGATCAGAGGAAATAGTATTTTTTAAATATATTCGTCGACTAATCTGCATCTTATGTACCTAGATTTTACTCAAAAATGGATTAGCAATCCTATCATGGAAAGAATTATTTTTTCAAATTGATATAATCATAAAGGTTTTAATGTGTTTATTATTATTACTCCAACGGAATTAATCCTTAAATTAATATTGAAAATTAGAGAATAACTTTAGGTAGTCTTGAAGGAGGACCTGTGTTAAGGCTAACATCAAATGGTTATTGGTTATGCTTTATAACTCATATACACACAGCTCATGTAAAGGGATTTACAAAATTTCTTCAAGTTATGAGTACGTACATACATACACTAAGTAACAAAATTACAGTTTTATTTCACATAGTTATAATAATATATCCTATAGACTTTCTTAAGTAAGAAGCCAAGACTATATTTTCTGATATTGCATTCACAGATTTTGATTTAACACAAGAATCGGGTATTAATTTTACAGCTTAGGTCCTCAATATAGATATCATCGTTTAAGTAACGTAAGGTTTGGTCTGGGCAGTTGCGTATGGACGGGGGGAGGGGGGTTCAACCCCCCAAAAACATGTTTACCTGAGTTCGTTTTCGTTCGTTTACCTGAAATAACGTTTAGATTATTGCTTATTGGGCTGAAAAATATAGTCGAATTGTCTTCACGAAAAGAGAATGTTGATTTAATTATTGTTTTAGTGAATAATAATCTAAATATAGTTTTATGATGATGCACATAAATATTAATGAAACCCCCCCAGAAGTCAATCCTGCGTACGCCACTGGGTCTGGGCAAGGGTATATGAGAGCTACGTAGGGCGAAGAGAGAAGGCAAATACAGTAATAACCCTGCATTTCTCCTTCTTTTATAAACACGTCGTATAACCTTATAATGTGTAAATGCCTAAATGGAAGCAAACCCATGAATGTTTTCTGTCCGGACTGTTCATTTGTTTAACTCGCGCAGTCGAGTGCCAGTGTTGGAGAGGCCTTGTGTGAAGCACTCAGTCCGTATGATGAGAGAATGAAGACTCTCGACAGTCTGGTTTCCATCCTAGAGAGAAGGCTAAATCTTGAGAGAGGTTTCACGAATGCCTAATCATCTCCTCAAGCACCCGGAGGATAGTGGTGGAGAATAAAAAGCTCATCATGTAAGAAAAGAAATAGTTCCGGTTGAGTTTCTCAAAGATTCAACCACTTATTTAATTTTTCGATTCACATACGCTTGTGACTTTTTGGCTTTACGTGGAATGCGAATGATCCTTTAACGTACATACCAATCACGCCGTTCCCTATCGGGGTAGGTTTAGTTAAAACGTTTTATTCTCGGCGTTAGGCCTGCAAAACTGGCTTCGATTTTAATGATTTCCTCCATAGTGCCCTATCCTTGCAAACCCTCTTTGCTTTTCCAATTATGCATTGTGATATTTACGTAGGGGGTACATGTAGCATTCATGCATTCCTTCATAGACACTCTCTTGCTCCTAAAGCTCCTAATATTCCTCCTGAGGTAAATTTAAAAATCAAAGGTTTATAAACTTTTTAACAAATATGTATAAAACATTGTAAACTATATTCCATTGATCCAAAAACGTCCAATATTTTCATTGTAGCCCTGGTGAAGCATATATAAAAATGCGAAACGTTGGCAAAGAGTAATTTAAAAAAAATAAACTTATTTGACCTATATCTGCTTAAAGAAGAAGAAGCAGAAAATAAATAATAAAAAAAGACGTCATGAAAAGGAATCATCTAAATATTCCTCCTTTTAAGATTTCCTTCCACCGCACTTTCCCATGACTTTCTCGGTCCACCCCATCCTCTCACATTGACGTATTCCTGCGAGTAAGGTGATGAAGTAGGTAGTTTTCACTTAGTTTTATTCAGTTTATACACACATACCCGTCACGCCATTCCCTTTCGGGTCGGAGAAGTTAAAGAATTCAGTTATTCCTGTTAGGCCTTGAAAATGTCCCTAGGCTGTTAGGCCTTCCTTTAGTGATTTCCTACAAAATGCCTCATCATTGCATACCTCTTTCGCTTCTCTCACACCCGCGTAAAAATGTTTACGTTTGCGCCAAATTTGGGCCAAATTTATATTTGGATTAAGTTTAGCCCAAAAATCGGCAATGAGAATCCTAACTACAAATGATGTCCAAATAGTTGTACTTAGCCCTATTTACTGAAATAAATTTACTACAAAGTTGTAACACCATTCGGGGAAATTTAGCTAGTTTTGTGCTACTTTCGAAAGCTATTCATTTATCTAATTCACTCCATATTTTCCCCAAATTAGCGTTAGCTTACGTGAATATTTACATAAACGCTTTTTTGGAAAATTTATGAATCTTTGGGACAAGTTGCGCAATATTTTTTCTAAATAAAATTCGCCAAAGTATAAATATTGAGACGCCATTTGAAGTTAGGAGTCTCATTGCCGATGTTTGGGCCAAACTTAATCCAAATATAAATTTGTCTCAAATTTGACGCAAACGTAAAAATTTTTACGCGGGCACTGATGTATTACTTCATACACACCCTCTTATTCTTAGTACTCCGAATATTCCTCCTCTTTAGAGTCTCTTCCTCTACGTTCACCCTTGACTTTCGCGGTCTACCCCGTCCTCTGATATCATTCACTCCATTATCATTAATATATTTAGCTATTCGACTCTTATTCATACTCTCAACATGGCTAAACCAACAAAGACTCTCCTTACATATATGTCCATTACTGTAGCATCCATTCTACAGTCTTTTATCACCCACTCATTCCTAATCCTATCCCTCCTATTTATGCCGCAAACAATTCTGAGGTATCCCATTCCCTCTGCATTTAGCCTATTCTTCTGCTGACCTCCCGAGTCTCACTGCAATACAGTAAAATGGGGAGAGTACACTTTTGTGCACTGCGATCTTCGCTTCCAATACTCATTCCTTGATATGCTCCATATTTTACCTACGATTTTCCCTCCAGTCGTCACACGCCTCTTTAATGATCATTTTATTCCAAATTTGATAGTCCCACTTTTCTATTTTCTACGGAGTTTACTTAATTGTAACTGATAGCAACTAATGGGAAATTCGAGATTGCATGCAGGTCTAAGTTAGGAAACTAAAGCGTTGTACTCAAGTGCCATTCTAATCGCCAAACTTTCATAGGAAACGCTGATGGAAGCGCATCCTTGAAGAACCTTGGTTTCATCAGGGGAATTGTATGCTAACGCATGAAAAATGTAGAGTAGTTATTTAACACAGCGCTGCTTTTAGGACGTTAGACGGGCGTGTACATCTAACGGAGACAGTTTTGCATTGATCACATTAAGTTAAACAAAACAGCCGCTACATTCGTGAAAAATTTTAAAGAGAAGAAAGTAAGGTTGTGGATAAACTGGGATATGAGTTCAGCCAATCACGAAGAGAGAAAGATAGAAAGTTGCCTACTACAAGAAAAACCGTTTTGTGCCGAAACTCGAAAGTTTAATTAGTAAACCAAGAGAATAATCATTACAGGATTAATCTCAACTAGACGACCCGTGCGAAGCATTCGCACTGTATCCTCCTCAAATCCCACTTAATTGAAGTGCACACCGTATAGTTAGTACCGTGTAGTTAGTGCGTCAGAATCCATACGGTACTTACTTTTGGGTTGAACTTGTGTAGATTTCTTTAAAGTGAATAATCTGATTTGATCGCCGGGTTTTTTTTTATCGTAGAGAGCAGAGACGAAGTAAGTTGGTCGTCATGGACTAAGTAAAAACAAATGACTGCGAGCGGTTTGGGGAAGTAAATATAAATTCAAGTTTTGATTAATTTAATTCATTTTATAAATAGATCAGCAGATCGAATAACTTAAATCAATATTTTAAGTCGAAATTAAATGCGGATTGAGATAATAGATACATGAAATTGAAATCGGTTTAATTTTGATATATCTCGATATTCTCGATAGAGGATCGATAGGTCGAGGGCGGGATTTCACAAAACAGTTTTTTTCAATTGTAATTTTTCGAAAAACAACTGAAATGTGAGTAATTTGTATATTTTTCCGGTATAGTGGTTAAGAAAAGCTTTAAAATGATGCCTCATTTATGAAAATTGATGAAGTATTAAGGAAGTTATGGCGTACTGACAAAAAAAAGCCCTTGAGAAATAATATATATGATGATAATTGGCCGGTCGCGGTAGTCAGGTAGTTAACGCGCGGGTCTCGCAGCCCAGAGGTCGCGGGTTTCAAAATTGCCTCGGGCATGTACTTGTGTTGTCTTTATCTTGGGATTGAAGTCTTAGATCTGTCGGTTCTATTTATCTTTGGCAGCAAAAGCACGTGAATCCCATTTACTACAACTCCTAATTTCGATAGATCTCTTGCACACTTCCTTCAAAAACATCTGCGATTCCAAAAAAATGACAAGTCAGCGTCCTAAAATTTATAATTGAAAAACCTTACGGCTATTTACCTTCCCTTATAGCAATAATTCACATTTAGTGATAATAGCATGAGTGGAATAGAAAAGTCAAAACATTTGTTATGTAGTAAATCCCTACTAAAACTTTTTTATTGCATAACCCGGGCGCCAAAAACTTTTCGGCGCCGTCAAAGGGCAAAATCAGAACAAAAAAGTTGAATCCTTGGTGGTGCTAGGAATGTTTGACATTGAATTTAGAAATCGTGTAATTCTTTTTCTTTTCTCCCGTGATTCTATCGAAATTCCGCAAAGTTACGCCCACCACTGTGAAATTAACAATCGCAATATTGGGAAATGTGCATTGTTTTAAAAAACTATTTGTATGCGAAGCCCATATTCGTAAATAAACAGGACAGGAGCGGTGGATGCATGTACATGTGGGTGTTATTTTTTAGTTCGCTGAAAAATCTGCTTTCCTGAACACCACTTAAAAATGAGAAGTAAATTGAATGCATGCTCTCCTTTGTTCCGGCTCAAAACCTAAGTCGTAGATGTTGTATAATGATTTGGCTCAAAATATATTCTCCAGAATTATGTCAGAGGAAAATCCGAGCATGATATACGAGTTTCCGGTTTTCAACGCGTAGTACAGGAGGATTTGTGTTTCCTGGAGACCCCACCGTACTGAACTCTATCCACGCGTCAAACACTGGTTGGCCGGCGTTATGGGGAGGCGACCCACAAATTATGTCACATGCTTAGTTAAGGATGGATGGGAAGGACAGTATCGGATAGACTGTTTTGGGAATGGAGGAGAGATTAGAGAGAAAACTGACGTCAGCATCGACTCGCATTATGCACTCAACAGTAACACCAGCTTTCCTTTGTAAAAGTTAATGTAAAGCCTTATGTAAAGGTGCTCATTTATATCTACCTTTCGGTTGTTGATTATTTTAGGAGGAGTCCGACAACGGACACCATTAGAGTTGTGAAGAATGTGGGTAGGATGATAAGATTAGAATTATTCTTGGAATGGAAGAAGAATGGAGTGAAACCCGGCTTCGGAATTAAACAGGCCTCACAGAACCATGTCTTCTGAAATCTAATCGAGGCAGATGACAAGCAACGACAGTAAAACTATAAAAAAACATTATCATCAACAAGCTGGCTCGCAATATGGATCGTGATTACGTCGTGAATGTCATTCTAGATGTACAATGAAGGAGCGTGATCGAATAACAAAGGTTTTTGCATCTATTTTACATACATAATAGGAATAGGTGTAATAGGAATCGTTCTAGATTATAAGTTGAATTTCTAAATGTTTTACTAATTGTAAGTAATGATTGACGTTTAGCATTGAATTTCATCGAATAACATTAATTGAAAATCGCATCGGCTGCTTCATGCCCATGATAGTGTCGCGAAAGCGTCATGTCTACCTTACCAAAAGGCCTGTGCAAGCTGGTACCCTATTGGTCATATGTTTACATGCCCAACTGCGCGCCGAGACAGCATGCCATCCCGATCACGATTATGTCGGTTAGCAGCGTGCGTCGAAGATGTTGATCTAATTATTTAGCCCCCATCTTATTCTGCAGAATAATGTCAGCGGAAAATCTGATTGCTACACCTATTTTCGCCCCCTAACGTGGGGAACCAAATACTGAATTTAACAAGGGATGGGCAATCAGATAAAAATATCGACATGTCTGTATTAATTAATATTAAAAAGAAAACGTGATAATACGTTTCGGATTGAGTTCCCGCCTCAGTCATTCTCTCCTTATTTTATCATGAATGCTTTCTTGTTCAGTGCACGTTTTTGCTTACGACACTCATATGCATCCAATATACTATCAAGATATATAAACGGTTTCACCTATTCATTCCCGCAACTACCATCCTGGTATTTACTCTTACGGAGAATCAAAGGATTCTTTGAATGACCGAAGTCTCTAAACTAATAATTTACCAAAAATATTCGATGCGCTTGAAATCGTGGAAAAGTACGATGCGAAAGTTATCCTATGATTTTCGAAAGATATATCGATACAGGCTCTTATCGAATGCACATTGCCCATATCCGTCTTGAATGAGGATTTTTCAATCTTGGAGACACCACCTCACCGAACACTATCCACTCGTCAAACATTATAATCCTTGACACATGGACGCGTCCATTGCGATAATAATCAATCTTGATGCCGTATGAGGATAGGGAAACAAATTGCTCATTCACCACGATCTGCGGTCAAATTTCAACCGTGGCAACTTCTCGCCGGCGATAAGTTGGCATCACGGCCGCCCGCCCGCTCAAACGTCGCCCACTTCCACCGAGTGCCAATTTAAGACCGAGCATGCGCCCAACGACTAGCAATGAGGGATTGAGACGAATGCGTTCTGGGGAGGTGTCATTTTTTGACATCGATTATTCGGCGCACCTATACGTTCCTTGCATTTAGAGATCCCTTAGGAAGCCGCGTCAATTTAAATTATCCGGTCTTCCTCATTGGATTGCTGAGCACCAGGGGATCGGGTTGGCTTGGTGGCTAGAATGCCGAGGGCCAGGGTTCGAATTTCGAAAGTGTAAATTTTTCCTGTGGAATCACAATCTCTGGAGATTTTATTCAGGAAGAACTCGAAATTGCCAAACCTCGGAAATGTAAGAACACGAGAAATATGGTGCTCCACTGGCCGTATATTATTTTCAGCTCCATCCTCCAGAGTTCGCCCGAAAAGCAAAACAGGCTCACACCAGAAACTTAAATTATACCCAATCAATCACGCTGTGGGGGCTCAAGGGAAAACTGATTCCTCGCCTGTGACCAAACCACAGGACACATTCACTCAACCCTACAAATGGAATCGTTCCAGGGGCTCTTAAGGGGATCCAGTTTAGGATGAAGGGGTTATGATCACCAAACGCACCCTCTGTGATTGTTTACGGGAATAGGATTCCGCGCCAGGGAGAATGAGTGGGCACTGTCAAACTACCTGTCAGTTGTACATTCTGTTACTCTTTGTGTACAGGGGTTTTTCGGGAAGTTCGTAAAGAATAAGTACTGATGGGTCACAGAACGCACAGGTTTGTGGAGAAATTAATCCCTCCCTAGGAATTAATCACTCCCCAGTCACACACTCATACACACTGATGGAAACTCACAATCAGTGCTGAGGAGAAAACACTTTCGGAAAATATTATACATGAGCGAAAAACTGACTTAGAAAGAGCGAAGTCAATTATACTAACTTCCTTTCACATGCATCGCAGAAGACATGAAATTAGCGCCAAAGATGAAGGCTCAACTTAAGTTTTTGTCTGAATCTACATACTACTCCTACAGTGGCCGCATGGGAGTGTAGCAGGGGTGTTTAGGACACCATCCATGAAAAGGAAGGGTACTGGAAGGGACTTGGAGGAGTGAAAGGACATAAGATGAGAAATGTTTGGACGATTAGTGTTTCGCTCTCTTTTTGAGGTAGTCTTTAATGGTGCGCGGGGAGAAATAATTCTTGTATGTACCTATCTGTTCGGATAGGGATTTTTGTCGCTTTTTCTGTTCTACAGGTGTAGTATCGGAGTAAAATAACACCTGTAACTCAAGAGATAGAAATTTTTTCCAGCAAAATTTGCCTAGCGCGTAAACTTCGAATCTCTTGTGGCTCTCAACCTGCTCCTTCCAGTTTTTTTTTTTTTTTACAAATTCTGTTCTCTCTTGGAAGTATTTTTTTCGAAATCCCTGGATTTTCTTTGTTTTGATAAGCCCGTGGATTAAATTTTTTTCTCCGGGGTCTCAGTTGCTTTCAGCCTACTCAAAATGTAGCATAAACAGAATGAGATAAAACCTCGTCGTCGTAGTTTTTCGTTCGAGGCCCTTAAAACTTTCCCCTTGATGAGTCCCTATCTCTTTGATGCAGTGTAGAGCGAGTTTTTTCTCTAGTCATAATAGAAACAGCATCGGAATTTTATATCGAAATTTAAGAAGAATGAAAGAGATATTATAATATTAATTACTCAAACACCTTATTCCATATGACTGAACTTTTCAGTTACTCACTAAATATCAATATTCGAGGCTTTAACTTGTCTCATTTATTTCACGCCTTCGCAACTGTAGGGTTTCTTTTCTGATTTCTTAAATTGCATTACGGAGAGAAATAAATTTATTTTTAAAAGTAATTGAGGAAAAATTTGACATATTCAGTGTTTAATTTTTGACGCTATCTATATCCTTTTTTTACTGTCTCATAGGAGCGCACAGCGTTCCGTATCCCATGGAAATCGGTTTCAGCAATTAGGCAAATATCTCGTTAAGTGGCGCGATACGTGGCTGATATTTTGCTATTATTGCAAATAAATGAGCTCTTTTACTTTATAATGAAGCCATATTTATGGAATTTTATGTAAACTGATATCTCACTCAAACTACCTTAAATGTTTCGTGGTTAATTATGAAATATAGAATGAAAATTCTTTCCTCGAAACTCATATTTGGGATATTCTAAAGCATGCGAATGGTTTGCGCCCAAGGAGGTTGGAATGAAATAGAGGAGGCATGGAAATGGAAGCTCATGCTCAAGGTGAAACAAGAACAAGGGGTGCATGATAAGGATTTTTTGCCGACTAGACGTGGCCTGCCAGGCACAAAACTTCGTATTACTTATGGATTTTAACCTAAACTTGATGAAATTCAAACGCTACCACCAGAAACGCGAGCCCGAGTAAGACCTAAACTGTGCTGACTGTAATGGAGGAATTGGTTTCAAGAATCATGCGGATTGCCGCCTACATTTCTTTTCTGACCTCCTTAGTTGCACCAATTCAGTCAAGGTTTTCAAGGTCAATCGGAGAGATTTTTGTTTATGTGCAGATTTTCGTGAAAATTTACATATCTGTTCTCATGAGTGATATCTCGAGATAAAAGGGAAAAAATTGAATGGGATTTTTGGCAATTCAATGTTGTGTTAACGCGTAGCCTCATAGCACATGAGATATATTTCGTAATAATTCGACTACATATGTACAGATTTTTTTCAAAATGCGAATTTGTACATTTCTTATTATTATAATTGTTGCAAACAAATATCAAGGTGTCACGTCGAGTCCAATAGTAGAAAAAAAACATTTCAATATATATTTTCGTCTAAATTCCGAATACCGCGCCGAAAACTCTCTTCACAACATGCCTTATTTTTTTGCGGAAAAATTTTAAAATATAATTTTTGTATAATATCCATTACTGCCTGTATGGTTCCATTCCAACGCATAAACAGATGCACTTAAATGAAATGTGGTCCGAGAAGTTTTTCGACATACTTAAAAAATAATTAAAATTTGCACTCAATGACCCCCGATTACCGCTCCAGCCACCTTGAGCTGAACTGAATGCGAGTAGATTTCCCTTTGTATTTGGCCACTTCAACGCCGGCCTTCAATCTGTAGTGATCCGCTGCTGCTGGTTTGATAGCGTTCGTAGGGGGCCTGCTGAGCGCGCGCCTGGTTGTCGAGGAGGTGGAGTAGGAAGGGTGGGTGAATCCCGGACGGACACATCCGTCAGGTTCGTGAATATCTCCCGCTTAGATGACGACATCAACCGTTTAACATTTTCGGAAGCCATCAATCCCTCGATGAATAATTAACTTCCGGGATTAGATATTTCCATGACACCCAGCGGACGGTAATGAAAAGAGTTCCTCCCGAATGGTACGTGCCAGATGGACTCGTTCAAAAAACTCCGTGCAACTATGGTAGGCTCGATCACATGCATAAAATTAGAGAGATATATTTCAAGGCCGAGAGTTTTAAAACGTCATTTTTCCGCGCAAGATTAAGAACTACAACAGATATAAATGAAACCCTCAATTACGTTAGTGGTAAGGATGGGTAGTTTTATGTTTTATATTTTTTCAGTTTTCTTTGTCTGCATGAAGCGCTAAATAATTGTACATGTCTGTAATTTTGTAATAATTATTGAATATCAGTATTACGTTCGAGGTATTAAGGTGAGAGTGAATTTTGCTTGGTAGACTATGCACTTGTGTTTAATAACTTACCACTATTACTATCGCCTCTATATTCGGGGGAACCCAGTTCCTTCTTCTATTGCTTCTTCTGGAATAATAAAGCACAACCATATCTTCGTCTCTTGAGTGACTTTGTGCACCATGTGTGATAAAAAACAATTGATAGTGATAATACTGATTCGTTTTAGTAATTTTTCTGTGCAAAGTTGCATTTATGACATCCTTAGGTTCACGAAAGTATAGGTAACTAAAATTTTGAATATTTTGTTTCGAATTTAGGAGAGGTTAACAACTTTGTCTATAGCTCTAGCAAATTCCGGGTTATAAACAATTCTTTGCGGTAAAATGTCAGAAACACTCGTAGTTAACATGTGTCCGAATTGAAAATTAATATTGTCAAAATGAACTCAGTGGCAGCCAGTTAAAGTTGTTTTTGTTCAACCGATTCCAAGCGTCAAAAACTGTGACTTCTTTCAAACAAAACATAGTAAAAGTTCAGCAATGGCGGGAAAAAATTGAACGCGTATCGATGAACGTATAATTGAACATTCTATCATATGCATTTTGTTTCATTAAAGTCGGTTGCCTCAACTTGAAGGGATAGCTTCTTAAACTCAATGGACTAGACATTAGGTATATTAGACATAGATAGGATGTAGCCATCCACTTACCCGCATCAAACTTTGCACTTGACTGTAGAAAAATCCGTCACTAAGAGTGGCTTCGTGTGTTGAACCGAGTCCTAAACCAGTTACTACATGTTAGTTTATCAGTTCAGCCGCAAACCAGTTACGTTTCCGTTGAGTAGATCCGTTTGTAGAGGGCCTAAAACTTAATACGACAAACGAAAACGTTAAATTTCGAAAATATACGCGGCAGAGTTTAAAAAAGTGCATCTGAAAAACTATTTTTTGAGTATCTCAGTTAGATAACTCACGGCATTATGTGTAGGTGTGTTTTTTGTTGAAACTTTTCCCACACTTTATTAATATTTTAAATCAGGAAACTATCGGAACTAAATATCAATCTAGGAGCGAACATCAGTGGGTAATTGTCGTTTTTAGTTGTTATTTGAGGTAGTAGTTCACGCGGAGAAATACTGCCATTTTAACAATGCACTAATAGCAAGCCTAAAATATGAGATCCTAGCGTACAAAACATTTTCCCCTCTGTTTTAATATCACTTTAAATTAGGAAATTAATGAAAATAAATATCAATATAGGAACGAAATTCCGGAGTTTTTGGCAGATAGTGAAAGGGATCAGTATCACCGGGCAATTTATGCTTTAGAAAGGAGGAGACACAGAAGAGGAGCCAACGTTTTATGAATTATATCTTAGTGAGTGATGTTCATGTGATGGCGTTGATAAAAGTCTTATTGGGATCAAACTTAAAGTAGCTTGCGTGAGACAGCGCTCATCATTGGTCATTCAATCTTCAGAAGTATAGAAGAAGTATACAGAAGGTAGAAGAGGAAGGTACCATATGGAACACTGTACAGAAGAGAATAACCAGATGAATTGGGCACACCCTGAGGCACGTTGGGTTTGTGAAGAATATAATTGAAGGAAAAATTGAGGGAAAATTCCCAAGAGGAAGGCCAAGGGATAAATACGTAGGCCAAATAAAGAGGAAAGTAGGTACATAAGAAGAACCAGGAACGAAGGGAAATAGAATGAGATAGGGACGGATGAAGGGCTGCAGTCAACCAATCTTAAGATTGAACGACCGGTGGTGATGACGATACAGCACTACACACCTAAAATTCAATGAATCTTGCCACGTTGTAAAGAAAAAGAATCCACCGACCATTTTTGCACAACTTTTTGATATATTAATAGAAATTAGAAGCCAGTTTCCATAGGATTAGGTACGGCTGTGCGCTTCAGAGAGACAACATAAAAAAAGAGTGAGCCTTTACGCTTAGGCCGCGTCCGAAATTTAATGGTTTGCACCTTGCATGTTTTTTCAATAATAAAAAAAGTTATTTCTCACCGTACCTTATACTTTTTCATTTAAAAAAAGATTGCAAAGGCGTTGTTAGCGTATGGCGGGAAACGTATGAGTCAAGTTAAAGCCTCAAATATGAATATTTAGTAAAATATTGAGATTTGCATCCGTAGAAACAAATGTTTGGAGTCATTAATAATAATATATTCACTTCAAGCATCTACGAACTGCTTTAATTTTATAATAAAATTAGAATGTCGTCTCAATTATGACTCGAGAAAAACCTCTATATTTAAATTCTCTGCTTTGATAATTGATTTGATATTGCTGGATGAACAATTGACTTCCGGAAATGAATGAAAGATATGCAATCGGCAAAGAAAGTGAGAGTTTGTACTTCAATGAGGAAAGCCACATTGTGACTAGGAGTATTGACTTAATCTGTGTAGTAAGCCATATTTTTTCAATCTAGATGCACTTAGTACATGGTTTGTCTAATGTTTGAAAACTGAGGCGATAAAATGGATTGGGCTATGAGGGTGAAATACAAATATGAGGGAAATGAGATATTAGAATAAGATTGCTGCTGTTCTGTCGTCACAATTTAAAATAATCGTGATCTAAGTATCTAGGTGGATCTCATTACTAAAATTTTAAATTTGCACCTCTGGAATTCCTATGCGAGAACTTATCACTGTAACTGAAATTGGAAAGCGTTTTTGAAGTCATAATACTATCGATTAATTAAGTTAATAAATGCGGCAATACATGCGGCACGATAGCACTGGGAAATATTGAAGGGATAAAAATGCGCTATGAGCTATATTGTATAGGGATTAAAAATGTATGTTATTCACCGGAAAGAGAGGTAATGGCGAAAGAAAAAAGAATCAGCCTCTTAGACGGTAAATCTCAACGTATGTGATCGACAATTAACCCATGGCGGTAATCGCCGTTTCCAGGACTTTATTGCCACTCTGTTGGTCACTTTCTTTAGCCCCCAAAAATATCTCCATCCCGATTTCAGTGGTTGATTATGCCTTTTGATACACTTTAAAGGAAGTAATTTAGCTTTAATCAGCGAGTTTAATCATCTTTTTTTGGTAATAACGACCAGTTCCATGCGTGGGGGAAAGCTGCCTATCAATAAGCTATCTTAGGATGCAATATCTCCGCTGAAAAATAAGGCAGGAAAGCCAAGAGTAGCAAAAAATTAAAATTTCTAAATTTAAGGTGATTCTGGTAATTTTTTCATATCCCTGAAAATAAAAAAAAAACTAAAAAATAATTTTTTAAACAAAAAATATTTGCCATTTTATTGTTACCATCTTGAAAACTGCAAGCAATAAGCATAAATCACGAAAGATACAAATCTAAAGTACAACTTAGACACATTTTAATCCAAAACTATTTGCGCGAGCCACTGTAATTTGTGTTTTCATGGCAACCGCAAAATGCCTATGAAAAAATGTTCGTGTTACCATAGCTCGGTTACTAAGGACTCGCGACCCCAGGTCCATGGGACAAAAAATGCTTCAAATGACCTTCCCTACCACCTACTGAAGTATTGCAGGCTTTTCGCTGTATAAAGAAGCACAAAGTAAACCGAAAATAGTTTTAAAAAGTACAAAATTTTATTAAACGTTATTGGGCGAGTATCACTGGGCGATAGCTATGCTGTGTGGCTCATTTCTCACAAGAAACAGGCTTCACTCTATCACGCCATCTATTCCCGTCCATATTCTATGCATCACACTCATCTCAACCGAATGGATACGACTCATGTTTTGCCCATGGTGAAAGGGGCGTAGTGCTTCGATGGCTTCTAAAAGGCGTTGATTATGGTTTGTGATGGCCGCGCAGCTATTGAAGAATCCACGAAAGTGGTAATTTCTGTTGGGCTAAGCATCGCCCGATCTGAACGCCGCGCCGTGACGAAATCTCAGAGGGGTTTTAGTTTAAGGGGAACGGTGCAGCGGCATCCCTAAAATTCCTCTCTTCTTTTCAACTCTCACAATAAGTAAAACAAGTTTCGGAATTCGCTTTTGTTCTCTCGAAATTGAATGGGCGAGGCTGGTGTGGGGTATTCGGCTCAAAGTTCCCGTGAATGTGGGTGGGGTCAATGGTGGCGGGGCTTCGGACGACGGGGGCACGGTCAATACTGCCCGAAATCCAGCCCTTATGCCCGGATTCGTGTACTCTCTGACTTTCTCCGTAACCTCCTGCCTGAACACCCGAATTTCAATCACCTATTTGGAAATAGTAGGCCAAAAATATTTCATGCCTTTACGGAGCTGAGGGAAAAATTGGAATAGAAGGTTATTATGGTACGTAAGACTTCGTTAGTACCGTAAATTTTCTTTAGATAAGATAATGAATCGTCACTGATAGCTGCATAAATTCTTAGACCGCTGGAGATTGGTTATAACAGCATAAGGATACGGAATCTAAGGGCACCTATTCGAGGTGAAAATATTTTTTTGGCGAATTATCTAGGTCACATGTATCTCAAATTAATATCACCTTGCGTATCATGAAAGCGGCAGTCGGCTGTGTTGCGGAGTGATTCATTTAAAAGACGTGTATTTCTGTAGACACGTCTGTGGTGAATACACTTTCAAAAGTGTATTCACCACAGACGATACTGCATGTAATTTTGAAATACAATTCACTGAGGAACCGATGAAAGAAATCACTATTCAACGTGATGGGATAACTAAACAGCTGCAGTCGATAAAAAATAGTAAATCTCCGGGTCCAGAGGGAATACCCGCGCGTGTCCTCAAGGAGTTGGCGCCACAGATCGCACCGTTCTTGGACATAATATTCAAGAAGTCATTGTCTGAAGGAAAGATACCATTAGACTGGAAAATTGCAAACGTTACACCGATATTCAAAAAGGGAAACAGACACGACCCAGGGAACTATCGACCAATTTCATTAACGTCGATTATAGGCAAGATACTCGAACATATCGTCGTTAGCAATATCATGACGTTCCTGGACAGTCGTAACGTCCTCCATGGCTGTCAGCACGGCTTCCGGAAAGGTAGATCATGTGAAACACAACTCGCGCTCTTTCTTCATGACGTTCTCAAATCTGGTGAATCGAAAAGACAAGTTGACGCATTATTTCTAGATTTTAAGAAAGCTTTCGACACGGTACCTCATAACAAACTTTTATACAAATTACAGTCATGCGGCCTAAACGAAACAGTAGTAAACTGGATACGCGACTTTCTGAGTGATCGTAAGCAAAAGGTAGTTCTTGACGGAATTAGCTCTGATGTCGTTAAAGTGACATCAGGTGTCCCGCAAGGAAGCGTGATCGGACCCCTTTTGTTCATTATATACATAAATGATCTATGCTCTCGAATTAGCAGTAAAATACGTTTATTTGCCGACGACGCTGTCATCTATCGTGAAATTAGTGATCACTCTGACTTTGAAACCTTATCATCGGATTTAAACAACGTTCATGAGTGGAGCCAAGAGTGGGGACTCGAACTTAATCTAAGCAAATGCACGGCGGTACAATTCTTGCGGAGGTCGTCCAACTATTCCCATGTATATGCTGTGGATGGTGTTAACATAAAGGCGACAGATGAAGTGAAGTATCTAGGAGTTACGATAACTTCGGACCTATCGTGGGGAGCACATATAAGAAATATTTGTGGCAGAGCTCTGAAGAAGCTAGGATTCGTCAAGCGTATTGTGGGAAGATTTTCGGATGAAAAAGTAAAAGAGAGGTGCTATTTCGCACTCGTCCGGCCACACCTTGAATATGCAGCGAGCATATGGGATCCGGTGCAGAAAGACTTAGTCCGGGAACTTAATAAAATACAAAGGAAAGCTGCGCGATTCGTCAAAAACAGCTACGGGCGTACTGACAGCGTTACACAGATGTTAAACGAATTAGGCTGGGAACCGCTAGAGACTCGGAGGCTACGCGCTAGGCTTAGATTGCTTGAACAACTGAGAATAGATATCTTTCAGAGCGACACGGAGAACATCATATTAGAACCCCACTATATTTCCAGGTCCGACAGAAACGATAAATTAAGAGAGATATTTTGCCGAACGGATAGGTATGGGAATTCGTTTTTCCCCCGAACAATAAGGGACTATAATAAATGCTAGGCGTAATTTCATTAGAGTGTTTCCTTTTTATCTTTAAACGGCTGGTGTCCTAACACCCCCCGCCACACGCCTATTGAGGCGGCTTGCGGGGTAATATGTAGATGTAGATGATGTAGATGTAAACAGGTATATTATTTATTTACTACAGGGTGGCAATTGACTCATATTGTTTTCAACCAAGAACTTCTACCACCTCTTAAAATCGTAGATCACATCACAATGAGAAGCCATTGAAAGTCTGTATCGTCTCTTTTATTAATTTGTGTCTAATTGTCTATTTATTACGTCCAAATTGGTGTCAGGACGTGTTTATCGATCAAGAATGTGATGGACATCCAGTTACTAATTTATCAAAAGTTTTCTTATTATTTCCCTAAAATGCCTCGATAAATTGTGCTAATGGTTTCCCTAATACAAAAATATTGTTAACAAAAAAGTTAAGTGACTCTTAAAAGGCGGCATATGGTTAGAAATAATCTTAACTTTTTGGAACCTCGCCATAAGAAAATCACAGCAAGAGCATTACCCGTGCTTTTCGTAGGAATAATGGATAAAAGTGGGAGCGGTTGTGTTACATATCGGAGGCTACGCTTTCTCCTGCTGGGAAGCGTAAGTTAGACGTAAGGGAAGGGAAGCGTGAGACCCATAACACCCTTCCCAATCGGGTTAAGCCTCGCCAAAAGTGCTGGTGTGATGCCTAGACTCTATTTTAATAATTTATTCTACTTTTCCCTATCCTTGCATACCTCTTCTGATTCTATTTCTGGGGTTCCCAACCCTGTTTACGTGCTATCCCAAAATTATAATTGGTGATCCCTAGCGACCCCTGAAACCTCTTCCGCGACCCCAAATTGGGTTGGGACCCATGGGCTGGGAACCCTTGTTCTTTTGGATTGCTTCATTCACGCTGTGTCGTTCTTAAGACTCCAGATATTCACCCTCTTAAACTCTCTGTATTATTTATCTAATGGGAACTTCAGCCTCTCCAACCACATTCACTCATGATTTTCGGCCAAGGTATACAAAACTATCCACGGGTTTAAGTATTTCACCAGTCTCCCGTATTGTATAACCATTATTCCCCTTCTCCTTGTCTAAAAACACGAATCACATTCTCTCTGTGGCTTCAAATGAGCAAGGAATCGCATTTTTCGAGTACAATATAGGGAGAGCGGGGAAATAACGGTCACTTGAGGAAAATCTTTTATAAAAATCATTTGAGTGGATATTTAAATGATATACAGCCAAAACCGCACGCGCAGTTCTTTTCTTGATTTCTGCATATTTCAAACAAAGAAAATTGATTTCTTTTGTTGGAATACACTTGAGGGAAGCCTAGTTTTGACCGGAATTCCCTCAACATATGTGACCAATAGTCATTGCTTAAATATTTAATAATTAAGTAATTTTAATACTGTGGTACTTTTTTCAAGTCTAAAACGTGCATTCATCGTGCAAAAACCATTTTATGCAAACAATGACGTTAATTTTACATGGTGCAAATTTCATGAGTATAGGTCAAATAATTTAATTTAATTTTACAGTTTAATTAAGGTACTAGGAAAATGACTGGTTAAAAAATTATTGAAATTGTAAAACTAGTTTCACTTAGACATTTTTTTTCGTTTTATCCAGTGCATTGACATCCGAAACATATAGATAGCGTAGCTCATGAGATTTGGGTATGCCGCTCACTTTCCTTAGTGACCAACATGTCCCCCAACTAAATGACTGCAATTTTACCTCTAGAGTGCATCTTTTAATCAAGAAACAAGGAGAAATAAACTTCTTATCTCACCATTAAAAGAACTATACCTAGGGAATTATCAGTGCTGCACTTAAAGTGCTCTCCAATTATCACATCAGTCCTTAGAAGAAATCTCTTCCACTGCTGGGATTCGAACCTGCGCCCTCGGTAAGGAAAGCTACCGAGCCTATCCGATCCCCGCAAGGCTAAGATTACTGTATAAAAATCAGATCACTTGAGTGCCAGGGTGACTCGGAGGATATTATTTTAACAAATCTCTGTAAATAATACTAAATTGCCTAATAATTGTCCATGTTTTCGATGAAAATAAGTTATTAGTAAAAATGTACTAATACTGCATTACCAGACCGGTTCAAACTACATCATCGTCATAGAGGATCGTAAATTACAGAGTATATTCTAATCATCATTACTATTTGGGCTATATTAGTATATGGGCCCCTGATTGTGATGTTATTGTGAACGATTAGGCTATGCTCAATCAAAATTTCAGATCAAAGCAGATCAAAGTTTGGTGATACTGCTGAGTCATATCCATTAGGAAAACGGTAATTATATTTCAATTTTTTCGGGTTATGGGGAGTTAAGAACAGGAACTGTACTTCGACCTACCAGTCATTGGCTGAATACCTAAATTCATGTCTCGGATGTACATACAAAATATCGACCTTGGAGTTGAATATCCTAAAATTTGTTTGAGATTTTATGATTCGTCCTTAGTGTCATTTAGCATCATCCTTCCAGACTTCTGAAATCTAAATTTTCCCTTTTACTTTCTATAGGTACCGTCCGCTTGCACGCCTGGCAAAACAGCGCCAAACACATAACTTCGCTGAGATTCGCGCAGGGCGAAGATGCCCGGCTGTTGCTTCGGCTGCTTCGGGAGGCGAAACAAGGGGTCGCGCAAGTCACCACCCGTCAGCGCACCCCTGCAGCTATTACTGAAGGTAAGTGGAGTTTGTGATAACTTTGTGGGCGTCAATTCGTGGGCGTTATTTGGGACCCATCTCGCTGAGAAAGCGACCATGGGTGTTGTAGCGACCCTGTTGACATATTGCAGGCGACACGAATCCCTGCCCTTGGGTAAGGTGACCAGATTTCTCATTCACTGAATAAGGAATAACTGTAGGATCTCCTGAAGCATAGTCAATATTCAATACATTTGTCTTTGATCAAGTGAAGTGTCATAATACTCGTCACTCTTGAGTCCATGGCTAGGCTCACTTTTTACCGTAGTTATTGCAACTTCCGCAAGTGGTTCGCATATTTTAAATATTGGAAAGAGTACATTTGAAGTATTTATTTATTCCGTGTCAGGGAAAAAAATATTTATTTTGCTTTAAATTAATGATAAATGACTTTAATTAAACTTTAAAATTAGAGTTTTATATAAGGAAAATACAAAACTTGTTGCTTTCTATTGAAGCGTAATGACATCATGTGTTGTTATTTAATCGGTCCCTCTTTGGTTAATTCCTAAGGTAAATTTAATTTGTTCGCTAATACATGTGGACGATGTTATCAAGGTAGCAGGAATGTGAAGACCGGTGCAAATGAGTATTTTTATTGTATTTTGTCCCGTTCGCATTACTGGCTTTTTTCCATGGTAATCCATTACAAGGGCAAGAATTAGTGATGCGAACGTCCGGTTGGCTCCGACCATGGTAACCTTTGCTACCCGGGTAAACTTACCATAGTTTTCTATGTACATGGTTTTTTCGCCCATCCGAATTCTATTCACAATGGTCAAGTGATCAATCGTCATCATCGTTACGTGACCGATAGGTGATGAGAAACAAATTTGGTGTACGTTGAAGGTAGTACATATATACCAGTTGTACCATGTGATGAATGTGGATAAATATTACCAACGTTTATTACCGTGGTAAGAAGCTAGTAAAGCGAAGGGGGATTGTCGGGACTCCGCGGAAAACATCCCAAAACCGGGACTCTCCCAAGAAAACCAGCTTATATGAGGATTATTTTGTGATGTATGAATCCAAAAAGATCGTGGAAATCGGATGTTAGCTTTGAAGCTAATGAACGTTTCTATGAGTAGACAGATTTTTTAACTCATGTTTTATTCAGCCTGTGGATTTTTCAAGCTTTCTGTCTTGGGTCCTAGGTAGTCGTACTCAAAATTTGGCGTAATGAGAGATGTATGTACGTTCATGCCTTGAATGGCACACAAGGATACATTTGTTTGATGATACCGTGCATATAAATTGGGGGAGTAGATATAAATTTTGCGAATAAAGTAATATACCTGTGTATCACCAGAAATTCAGGCTTATTTTGGAGAAAATACATCAGCACAATTGGCGACGCTGTATTAAAGAGACTAGGTTTCAAAAACCGAATGGTTGGTAAGTCCTCTGTCGAAAATTTGAATAAGAGATGTTACGTCGCTATAGTTAGTCCGCATGTCAAGTACACCTCCAGAATATGGAACCCTTTGCGGAAATATTTCGTTCGTGTAAATAAAACGTGTAAAAACTGAGGAAATCCACGCGCTACGTTAAAACTGCTGCGAGCGAAGAGAGTGTAGCGCAGCTGATGGAAAGACAAGGTTGGGAGCTGTTATGTACTCGGAGGCCTCACGCTATGTTAAAATAATTTGGAAAATTCAGATTGAGTGAGCGTCAGGGTGACACCAGGGATATTGTTTTAACCCCGAAGTGCATATGCGACAATAACTGACAGATGCCAAAAAGTGAAAGATGAACCCCGTCGAAACAGATAGGTGCAAGTTTATCTTCTTCCCGCGCTCTGTGGATGACTACTGCAAAATCAGAGCGAGTCACTAATCTGTCGCAACATATTTTATTTTTCCTTCTTTTCCCTAATCTAGTTTCCTTTTAACATATCCTTCCTTTCCATGGCTGGTGTCCCTGCCACGTATCCGAGCGTACCCCTTAGGATAATAGTGTTGATTTTTTCTTCGTTTTAGTTTTCCCGTTTTTAGATCTAGTCAAGTTACGATACTCCTATTTGCTATCCTTGATGGAAAGTTTATTTCACTGCCTCATAACTGTCGAGTATCGTATGGCCTAAAGAGATAGTTTTGAGAGCCAATATCTTGAGTTCAGTGAACTTGTTCGACGATTTGATCCAATGTGACCCATTAAGATCCCTAACGTAATTTTTATTGTGTATTTTTATGGCTGTTCCAATTGAAGCATATTAATGTCTTTCGACTACCACCTAAAATCTTTTGTTGAAATTGCGATACCACCGTTTAAATGACTCGTTTCACTTTCTGTGTGGATTTTACATCTCCTTACACCTCGTGGAAACGTGCAAAAATATATTTTCTCGACTTGCAAGGGAAATTACGATATAATTATTAGGTGAAAGGCGAAACGTGAGATGTGCCTCTGCAAGTCTGCTAATTTTGTGAAGAGACTAATGAGTAATATATCTTGCCCTATTCCAACTCTCTCGTAATGCTCTATGAGTAGATGGTACATTGTTATGGGGAATATGGAATACTGATGAGAGAAATACGGAGGTAGCAAATCTGGATGGAAGACCTACTGAGAAGTGTAAAAAAATTATATTTTGAAAAGGGAAGAATGTTAGATTTGCATGTGAACGGATGGTGAAGGATAGACATTTTTGAAGGTATGAAGGGAGGCCAAAGATGCGGAGAATTTTAAAAGGCGTTCTATTTGGGGAAAAATAATATTTTTACGAAGGAAAGGTTAAAGGAGACTACCAACTGTCGTAGAAATTATAGGAATGATTCTCCAAGGACCAACCATTTATTTTGTAAAATCTCTAAGATTGTGATTAATTCCTAAATTAGTAGATCGGAAAGGTTTGGTGGGTTGAGTATCGGATTTCCACTTCGAGGGCCTAGGATTGAATCCCTGTAGTAGTGGAGTTTTATTGGGATTCCGTTTTTGTTGGGTGCAATATGGAGAGCCGTTTACATGGAATAGTCCGTAGGTCGCGGTCGTATGGGAATGAAAATGTGGACCCCGTGGTTCCTTTCGTGGAAAATAGGCGTATTTCGACGCTGGGTTTCTTTCCGCCCTTCTTAAATTCCCATTTAATCTTTCTCTACCCCACCTATCATTAATGACACAATTGAAGTTTTTGCCCGGAATTCTGGCTTTCAATTGAATGCATTTAAGTCCTTCGATGCATGGCTATGTCACTTGAGTAGTAATTGTTGTCTTACTTTCTAGCGTAGGTTTAAATATATTTTTTCTTGAAACTTGTAATTTCTTTTATCTTACACCTGAACCGAATTGTTAAGGCCGTTTTACACAGGGCACTTTATTGCACAATCTGATGTATTATGTATGGATGTGCATTGAAAATTGCGTCGTGTAAAGCGGTGAATTGCAAGAATGCGTGCGCAAATGCATAAACGACAGATGGGAAAATAGCCCCTGCTCTAATTCATTGCTCGCATTCTCGCAATTTCTATGCATCAAATTGTTCAATAAAGTGCCTCGTGTAAAACGGCCTTTAGATAGAAAGTACCTGGTCACTTGCAAAAATATTCAGGCCAGAAATGGTTAGTTGTCAGTAAAAATCACTGTACTAAAATAACCAAACAATGCCGATTATTTTCTCTACCGCGAAGAGGGCTGTGAGTTTGTTTTGTAGATATATAATTCGCCATGTCACGCGCTTTCTGCGAATTCATTCTCCAAGCAAGTTGAGACGGAGATTTTGAAAGATACAAGTCGAAGGACTCAAAGCGCGGGGTTTCTTGCTTGTCCAGCGAGATTAGCCACCGCCGCGCCGCCCTCGGTGGAAGCGCGAAATCACATGTGTGCTCCTGGCGAGACGTAATTCGAGCCGCGGGTTCGTCTGGAGCAAAATGGCGCGAATTTACCAACATGTATGTATCCAGCCTCTCGGGAACGTTTTGAAGAATGTTCATTCCCAGTAGTTCATGCATTATTTCGGTGAATCCACTAAAATTTGCGAAATTTACTAGGATTCTTAAAGAATATCTGCTTAATTGGCTGGGCCTGCGATTTGAAACTGGATTCGCGTCGAGAGTTCTACCAATTAAGTTACCAATATTTGCTATTCATCTATGAATTTCCTCTTTAATTGCTTTCACTTGACTAAGTTTCATTTTTAATGTGCGGAAGTCCAGTTGAGGAAGCATTCGAACCGTATGAGAAAAATCAGAGTTCTAGTTTTGGCGGATGATTTTTTTCACTGTGAATTCGTACATTTCTGTATGTTCTTCTTGAACGTTACTGACGCTGCAATTCCTCGTCAAGTTCCTCGAATATAGCAGTGGATCATTCATTAAAAAAATAATTATCCTTATGCAATGGAAAGCAAAGAACTTTCCTCCTCAATTGGCGGTCGTGCTTTTGGTTTTGAAAAATCAAGAGTTAAAGTTTATGATTTTTTTGCGAGCACAAGAGTAAGCGTTCTTCGTAATTACAAGGGGAGACGAGCGACAACTAGGGTCACTTGATCCGATATGGATATACGTGTAGATTGGAGCCAAATTTCGATCTCTCGGGAACTGAAAAATACTTTCAGTTGCTGAAATTTTGAAATAGAAATGACTTACATACGCAAGGTACACAACATATCTCAACATAAATGGCATTTCTCATCGAATTACCGAGTTGAAGTTAAGCAATATAATATTGTAAGTCACATAACCCAAGAAAAGTGTCTGTGAAATGTTATTAGAACGACATATATAAATCGTGCATGAGAAAACTTCATGGCTTCATTGCACTTCATCTTACATGAGAAAACTACTAAAGCTCGGAAGCACAAACTTTGAGAGACAAAACCTTCGGTGCACGAGAAATCGATAGGCTATAATGTTTCCGAGTGGAAAATATGTATCCAGTTTATTTTATCAGGCCACCAAATTTTCTTAACCGTCTCCGGGAGGAGTACGAGCTCCCCAAAGAGTAGCGACGACTTAAAGAACATTTGCGGTCACTTTGAGGGCGTCTTTTGGAGGTTAGGTAAACATTCTAGCGCACCATTCCACATCTGCTCCTTCATTCCTTTTTACGAGTCTCTTACGAAGGGGAGATGCCGTTCTGCTGTGTTTGGACCGGGGAATCGTAAAAAAAAGATTCACGGCAGAATTCGTCGTCCCTTTGCCGTATTCTCCCCGCCTTAGGCGGAGGGAAGGAGGTAAGGCATGTGCATCCATGCATTCCTTTTTTTCTTTCTCTCCCTCTCTCTCTCTCTCTCTCTCTCTCTCAATGCAAACCTTCTTTCCGTCCAGACAATTCCTTCTTCGTCGCTTTTGGAATTTAAATTGACCGCACCCATTCTCGCCCTCCCACCCACCCACCCTCCCACACCCTATCTGAAAAAATATCCTAGGAACGCGCCCTGTCACATCTCTCTTTCCCTTCCTTCACTCTTGAGATTCCGCCCCTTCCAACCCGAACTCAAATCCTTGAATTTTATTATTTTATTTGTTACTTGGGAAGGCGACCGACGACAGCTGAGGTCATTTGCGCCGTTTAACAATTGGTGGGTACGTGTTAGTAGAAATGGGTAGGAGTGTTGGGGAAAGGGAGGAAGGGTGGAGAGAAACCCGGCGTCGGAATAACCTATTTTGGTTTGGTTATTTCGGGAGGCGACCAAACGAAATTTTGAATCTCTTACGAAATATGGAGGTCTTTACCAGCCAACAGCTTCGCTGAGCAGTGCAGCGAAATTTGAACACATTTCCTAATTTAAACAAATAATTGCTTGTTGTGCAGAATTTCTCATAGTAGTGATTAGTGCTAATAATTAAATTGTGATATTCTCAACTGACATCCGTTAGAGCGACGTTTCTCTCTCCAAAAATTATTTCAACTATATTTCATTCGTATCAATATATATCTATCAATAAAATAACAGAAATGATAAAATGTTTATAATATAAATTATCTGTCGTTACATTAATTGAACAAGGGTTGTAAACCATTTGAATATGTTCCATTCAGCTGTTTGAAACACCCAGAAGTATCATAAACACCTTTTGATTTCCGAGCGCCGCGGCGGCACCAGGTATCAGTTTGCGTAAATGTTTCGAGGAATACTTAATACCATAAACGAAATGGCATATAGCGTTGTTTTCATTTACCAGTTTGCAATATCTTACAAGATTATAGGATACTGATGGTTTCAAAACCTCATCTTAAAAATTGAATTTTTTAAGCGAATACAAAAACTCAATGCGCCACGGTGGCACCATGAATCCGTACGAGGGCTAAGGAGGTGGGTAGGATGGTTAGGGGAGGATTTATAATAAATGACTCAAGGGTGGAGAGAAACCCAGTGTCAGTATTAGCCTACTCTAAACGAAAGGCGCCAAGGGGTCCAAAATCTTAACGCCCCATCCGATGGACGGAAGGAGTGGTATACTTGAAGAGCTCTAGATTCCATCCAAGATAATAGTGCTGTTGAAATATACTGATTTGGCTTAGAAGTAATTAAAAAGTAAGCAATTTTTCCACGAACGTATGATTTAAACAAAGGCCACCATCATGAATTCTTCGGTTAGGTGATTCCCTTACCCAAACGGCATTAGATGTGTTTACAGATTGTCTTTATTTATAACTGTCAACTGCGCTATTATCTTGGACAGGGTATATGCATGAAGCCTCTGTAGGAATCGGGATTCCAATGTAAAATCTACGCCAACTCACCGCCGGGAATCGAAATTAGACGCCATGATCCTCACGAAAAATCCCCACTCCTTGCGCACCAAATGAAATCAGTCAGCAAAATCACAAGGGTTGGTGAGTGAAGGATCGCAGTTATGTTTCTTACCAACCCACCCACCCATCCTTAACCCTTTAATGGGGACTCTTTCTTCCAATAGTCACTCGCGTGGCGGGGGTTATTTATCTGTCTATATATATAATTTATTTTTTCTGGAACATTGACTTGCGAGTATGAATATTGAAAGAAAAAATTGTTTGAACGTCCTGCTAAATTATTTAAACTATTTTAGTTTAAATAATTTAGCAGGACGGGGACATTAAATCGGGGACCGCGTCTAAAGACGCGCTACCCTGTGTGCAAAGTGAGTTGTCGGTCGCCTCCCATAACTGGAGTGAAAACCCAAACAACTTGAATGGAAAATGTGTTTGATACTCAGGGAATGATTATTGTTGTAATATAAGTGTAGAGAGAGGGCTGGAAAGAAACCCGGCTTCGGCCTTTTTTTTAGTGTTAACGGGAAGTTCTCCGAGAAGTTAAGTGTTTGACGTCCCGTACGGCGGAAGTAGTGGTGTATTTCATGTGATATCACCAAATATTTCCAAGTATTAGGTATCGATTACCGAGAAATTCAACTGAATGATTTCCACCGCTGATGAGATTCGAACTCAGGCACTCGGAAGGAGATTCCACCGTACGTAACCGATTCCTGTTCGTTAAATGCAGTAACTGTACACTGTCAAATGTACTTTGCATTTGTGCTATAGTTCAGTTTAAATTCACAGAAACCGGTTTAACATACAAACTAATTTAAATCGTATATTGCTTGTATGCGAAATTTGTTCTCGGTGGTTTTCTAATAAAATAAAATTTTATTAAACTCAGTCATTGTTTATGTCAAAAGATTAATTATGATCGCGGAAATGATTTCATAAGTGTATCCATAATTCGCTGGAAGTGTTTCGGTGAATGCAATCATTAGAAAATATTAGTAACGATTGATAATGTTTAAAATTTATGTCCATAGCATTCCCTCAATAACATCATTTCTTTTTTTTTGTAGGAGGATGCTGGTGCCTCGGATCATATCTTCCTCAAGAAGCGTTTGAAAAAACGCAAGCAGTGCATGAGATGCCACAAGGACATCGTGAAGCAGGGGAGCATCTGTCGAGGTAAGTTCAATTTAGAGGTTTCTCTTAGATGAACTAGTGTTTTAAAGGAGTAAATAAGATAGGAAAGTTTGGAACGAGTGTTTGGCCTGTATTTTTTTTAAATAATGTAAGGAATAACGTGCCATCCTGTTCATGCTTGCAGTTCTCGTAATTGGTATTAGGAAACTAGCAGGCCTTTTGCAATTGCACGTGAATACTCCAACGTAGCCTTACGAGTTTATCGATGAACTCTTCCTCTATTATTACTTATGTATGAGTAACATTTAATGTGGAGCCATAATTCTTCATTGTAATCTTAACGAAACAATCAGCAAAATGGATGGGGAAGCCTCATAAAGAAGACCAAGGATATATACGTAGAATAAACAAAGAGGTATTAGGGTGCGACAGGGAAGTAAATGAGTCAGCATGGGATAGGGAAGAATAGGATTGTAATCTGGGATTATAGGAATCTAAGGATTAGAAGAATGGTTTTGATAATCATTTCCTAACACTGTGCCACACGCCCTTGTGGCAGCTTGCGGGGTACAACGTAGGTGTGGGTATGTTCTTGTTGTCTTCCTTCTCTCATTTAAAAATGTGGCCACTTCAGTCATGAGAGTCCACTGTTTTAGGAGCAGGGTGTTAATCTCTGTTTCTCGCCTTGCTAATGAACCACTCCTCTTCCCACGTACGTATACATTCTCTGTAAGTGCTGATGGTTTGTTCTCCATCGTCAAGTTCGAAATTCATTCCTCCACTGTGTCCCTCCCTGTGCGTCATCCCCTATATCAACTGTCTCTCCCATTCTTTAATACCATCTCTCATTTTTCCACCCAATGCACCATCAATCAGGCTTTCGATCCTAAAGCCCGTTTCACACGATACTTGATCCAGCCCAAGTTCGAGAGGATACTCGCTGGTATGATAGCTTTCCAGTATCGTATGATACAGAACTAGCATGCTAGACGACAAGAATGGTCGCTATCATACTTGCTGAGCGACTTGGTTTCATAATGTGTACGTTGCTAGCTTGATACTCGCTCTCAGCATGACCTAGTACCCGTAGACTGATCACGTTAGGACAACGTTTTTACAGCTACTGCAAAAGGTAGGCGTAGATTGTGAAGATGAACTCCTTTGTCGACGTGGGGTATCTCTCTGCAATTCCTTCATTTCCCGAGTAATCACTTCTTGAACTATAAACATATTAGGGTGTATACCGCGTGTTATTTGGTGTCAGCTCAACGTTTCATGACCTCTGCTGGTCACTTCTTCAAGAGGAAATAAATGCTGACTGCTGACTTTGTCCTTATCTAACATGAGTAAAATTATCCGTAAAACTCATCTATCTTTTCTTTCCCCCTCTTGTCTTACCCTGCCCACTCCCCACTTCCACCTCTTTCACTTGAATCACTCGCAGATAATGATAACTACTTATATATAGACATAACTCAGGGGAGTATTAATGCCATTAAAATGCGCATTCTTCCATATTGAATGGACCAGTTGCGCAGTTGGTATGCTGAAGTCATAGTTATTAGGAGCGGAATTGTCGCGGTACCGTAATGATTTATCGAAAAAATTTTGAATGGAAATTATTTTTTTTAAGTACTGGTTTATTCTTAAAGTTTATTGACAAATTGCGCGCGATATCCATGTTTGGTGAATCATATTTTGCAAAATAAACAAGCTTCACTTTCGTGCGTCAGTACGCCATCTAACTCTCCTCCTCAATATGGTTTGATGAAGATTTTTCCCCAGTTGAAATTGAAATCGACTGATATTCTCAGTAGTTACGTAAAAATGTGTACATAAGTCTTTGACTTTATTTAATTTTTTCACGCCGTACGGTGACAACGCCTTCAAAACAGAAGATTATTTTGTGATTCTGTAAAAATTACTTCGGCAATTAATTTATTTAAAAAACATATTTGAGAATTGATACAAAATGCACACTTAAATATCTGACGAGAATATGCGTTATGCGTATGCGTATTTTATTGAGAGTTGGTCAATTTTTTTAAAATCTCAACTTCCTTTTGCCAACGCTTCGCTCTTTAATATTAGCATCATCAGGGCTATATCACAATGTAAAGAAAACAGTTAAAATTAGTAATAATTATATAAATAAGTTTAGACTCATAAATTTAGTCCCTTAAGGTGAGAATATTTTCTTGTTATGACAATGGTAACAAAGATTTATTCTTAGTAACATAATCAACATCAATAAAAAAACAAAGCCAAAATGGAAACACTGCTAAAATTTTGATTAATATAATTAATAATAAAATTAAAAGTTATAAATTCCTAATTTTTAAAAATCATGTGGGATGCATGTATTCAATGGGAAATGGCTGGAATTTTTTGGCAAATAACTCGAAAAGTATAGTGGTAGGTGGCTGACAATTTTATTGCCATTGGAAAAATGAGATATTTTTCTTTATGAGGACGCCAAATTTATTGAATTTCATGTGAAATGATCTCTCGCACAAACTACCTTAATCACTGGTACGGAGGCTTCCGCGGTGATTAATTGGAAAAGTATTTTCCGGGTTAAGGCCGCGTTGGTCCATTTGGGCGGACGACAGTTTCGGGCGCATTCCAGCTCCCGTCTTCAGGTCCAACTGTTGGACCTGAAGACGGGAGCTGGAATGCGCCCGAAACTGTCGTCCGCCCAAATGGACCAACGCGGCCTTAACCCGGAAAATACTTTTCCTACCTTAATCACTGTTGGAATCGAATTCCTCACTTCTAAAAAGCTATTCTTCTAATTCCTTGTGTATGTGAAACGCCTTTAATAAATCGTCAACCGGAATACGCCGGAAATAACGTGGAGATTTATGAATTGAAAAGGCACTCCTGAATAGTTTTGTGCCCGAGCGACCAACCGTTCCTTATCAAGCCGCTTCTCTTCTTCCAGCTGTTCAACACTCCATTTAATAATTTGCCGGGCGAGGAGTGACAAATAGTCATCCGTGCTCACCGGGGCCTGCCCAGCCTCGTGTTTCCTTTGTCCGTCCCGTTAAAAAACCGAAAATAAATATAAAAAAATCGAGGAAAGGTGGACGGATCATGTCTGAGTGGTCGGCGGTGAGGGGGGCGGGTCCGCCGTTGAAATTCCACGTGTGGATCCTCTCTCTCCTATTCTCTTGCGCAACTTTCACTCCCCTCTCTCGACACCGATTCTAGTCTCCTCGTTTCCGGTTGTTCAAAGGTGGTGAAGGAGTTTTACTCCTCACGTATTATTTCCACCTCTATGTTATTTCCTCCTTCCAAACTCGAGATTCAACAAAACGTTCAAAGCGTGGGAATAAATTGGTTTCTCTAAGGTAGAGGTCCCGCAATCGATCGAGTGAGAGAATAAAATGGCGTCTTGCCTTGCAGCAGTATAACTAATAGATCAAGGAAGAGAATTTAGGTGGAAGAATACGATATATTGCTCGGGGGAATGTGAAGTATGCATTAAAATGAGCATTGGGGCATATTGAGTTGATAAGTTATTCTATTAATTTGCTGCAAAAGAGGGTATTAGTTGAATAATTATCGTGATACCGTGAATATTTATGATAAAGTTGTACATGGCATAAATTTGTACAAATTTGGTACGGTGACCGATGTAAGACGCTCATTTTTTGTAGATTATCAAAGATTTACATATATTGGGTTAATGCAAAAGTTTGTAGTGGTTTTTGACTTTACCAACGTGGCTTGATAACTTCTTTAACTCGAAGTCAGGAGATTTCTTCAGGCATGGAAGGGAGAAACTACCTCAGCTTTGGAAGAGAACCATAGAAAATGGAGGAGAATATATAACTGATTACTTTCTGTATGCAATTCATCTCAACTAAAAACTTTAATCACAGTCACAAAACGCTGCGAACTTATGCGTAAATCTAATATTATGAGAATTTGTCAAGGGAGGGTGACAGGGCTTTTTTATAATGTATTTACTTTCGGCCTATCAACTGCACTACTGAGCAGCCTAGAAGAGCGGATTGCTCATTCGTAATGGATTTAATTCTGTTTTGTGCTATCATGCCAATGGTTTCATTTATAATCCTATTTAATCTATGGTTAAATTCGAAAACTGACCGCATTTAATTTATTTAATTTTTGTGGATAATACATTTTCATTGAGGTGAATGGTGTCGATGGGGTCAGCATGCAGTCACAGATTACGCAATTGCCGCTAAGCTTATCATCGGTTTTCAGAGAGCTAAGTCTCCGCTGAAAAACATCCATGGTATGAGGAATGAGTTTTAAGTCATTATTTCAAAGTAAAACTGATGGTATCAGGTCTGACTTAGTGGAAACGATAAATATCCATATTGGAAGATTAAAATTCGTTCCGAAAAAGGTTTTTCTTTCAATATGCATTATTTTAAAGGGTTTTTAAACGCTAATTTAAATTCCAAGCATCTGAAAATATCCGTGACTAATGACAACTTTTGTTTGCTTCGCAGACTGCGGCTTCCTGTGCCATCAAACGTGTGAAGCAGATGTAAGTACCGTTTCCTTATTTATTTTGCTTGCATGAAGGGAAATTGTGGAGCTTGCGAATATATTTTTGCGTGCATGTATTTATTCTTGATGTGTGGGGAAGTTTGATGTTCCGTGCATTTTAAACGCATTGGCCTGCCTGGGCACTGTCTATGGATCCCTTGTGCATGGGGAGCCCAACCAGCCCATGGGAAATCTATGTTCCTATATGAGTGGGTATGGGTGGGTGGTCTAGGGGACCCAAATGCTTTTGAGACGGCCATGTTTTTGCATTGACTCCGTGGTAAGACTTGAGTTCTGTGCATTTAGAAACATTGCTCTTCTCATTGGGGGATGTTGCATAACTCACAGCTCCGGAAGCACGCCGTTGAAATGATTTCTGCCCTAATTTCATCAGTTATATAGCAAATTGTAAAACAGCTCTAATCGGAGGTGTGAAATGGCTTAATATTTGGGAGCTTCAGCAACGCCAACGTGAAGCGATCCATATTCAGGAGTTAGCAGCGCTTCGCACTAATATACCATGTACATATGACCATAAGTACTTACATATGTTCAATTGCGGTATATTTTGAGGTTTGTGGCCGAGAAAACATCGCGTGAGGATTAATTGTTACTAAAAGAGACGTGAATGACGTACCTACCTGCCTTTTGCCTACGGTGTATTGGCAGCGTTTGGATCTCAAGGACGGAAACACACTGTCACGAAAGCACACAAATCACGAATGTTGATGGGTGTTCTCAGTGGAATACGCCACCACTAAATACATCCCGCTTACAGGTGAGAATGCGGGGAACAGGAAAAAAATGTTTCCCTTTCAAAGGAGTCAATTTAGCAAAAAACTGGTTTGTGTAGAAATATTTTCCAGGAAATGAAATAGAAATAAAATCTATACACCTATCTATCTATTTATGAGATTTAGGAAAACTACTGACGGCTGAGGCCGTTAGTTCCGTAAAATTGGCGCTGCGATCTGCTCCTCGGGCTGGAGTGGGCTGGAGAAAGAATCCATGAGATAAATCAATCGACTTATCTACATATTTTGCGGTTAAGTTTTACTTTTTTATGGTTTAGACATGTTATTCATGAAAGTGTTATACTTTCGCCAAATTTTACTAAGCTACTCTAAAACACTTAAATACATTATATCTACTAAATTACATTTATGAATGTGATTGTGGAATAACTCATTTATTTTAACTCTCGCGGTCTTGAATGAACCTTAAGCTAGCAATCGACTCACTTTAAATACGTTTCTTATGGAGTTGGGGCGTCGAGATGTCACAGTCAGTTGCGTAAATTGTTTTCAGGCATTATTTAGTTTATCCTTTTCTTCGCATAAAACCAGCATTTAGACAATCGGTGTGCACCATCGCGTTAATATTGATGTGACAAACTGTCTCATAGCTTAGGGAAGTCAATTTAGCTTGCGGTAAATAATGGGAGTGAACGGTAACTTTCTAAACACTCCCCTGATTTACAAGGCCGATCTCGTGACCAAATCGTTTTTTTTTCTGGCATGTAATATATGATATAGCAGCGGATTCTTAGGGAGATTAATTTTAGTTATCCCAGAGATTCTTCATCGAAATTATTATCCGCTTGAATAAAACACTAGAGATAAATCATTGCCGAAGGATTATTTTTTCTTTATAGCGTTCGTTAGATGAGAGTGCAGGGGTGATCAAATTTATGTGTGGCATCTGCCCTAGCTTATCTATTGCGATCATGTGGGCAATTATCGGGGTAGTATCCTATGCCTATTTTTAATTTTGAAGAATTGTCTCCATCATTATCGACATTAATCGAATGTCAGTTATGAATTTACTATATTAGTGTACATCTGAAGTTGCCCTGAAAATCAAAATTGCCTTAGCTATATCGCAACGTACATAACTGCATCGGGCTGTGGAAAGTTGATGAACGCGTGCCAATTATTCGGGATGCTGTTGCCGTTTAATTCGGAATGTTCTAGTATTCAAACGAAATTTTACTAATCATGTCAGTATTATTCATCCCCCATGTGCCACTCAAAAGTAAATATTACCTAAGTTCATCTTGCTAAGGCATTCACACTGATGCAAACTATCCGAATAATTTATCAGATATTTATGAAATCTCATTTGACTGTCCGAAGAGCTAAACATTTGAAGAAAAACTAGAAGCTCAAGGCCTTCAATTGGCGTATCGTGTACAGACGGTATCACATCTTAGTTGCACATAAGTTCGGTGTCAGAGTCTTACATATTCACGCCCTTCCATTTTGGGGTAGGGGCGTAGTCTAAAGAGCTTTGTAATTGGTGTTACGCGTAGTATGCTGGATGGCTGTTTTAATAATTTCCTCCATACTACCCTATCCTCGCGTACCTCTTTCGCTTCTCCTGGATCCATAAATTGCTTCATACCCACTCTTGGTCATACGACTTTCCTCGTCCTGGGATAGTTGGAACTGTGCGGCATCGGCGCACAGAGAAATTTTTAAGCCATTAAAATGTTCAATTACACTCATTTAGTGGACCAGATGGAGTCAGGATCAACTTAGTGAAATCTCATCGTTATGCAAAAGTTAAAAACTTTTTAAAATTTCAAAGGCTTTTTAATCAGACGTACGGTTTCATCCAACAAAGGACATCATCAGGTGTCCAACAGTCATCATGCAACAGTGGACATCATAACCTGATGATGCCCACTGTTGGTTGAAACCGGTGGCCTCTTTAAAAAGTGTCTGGAGTTTTACAGTGAAGTTTTTATCTTTTGTATCGTCGATCAGTTTTTTAGCTGATACGCCGAAAGCAGAGGAATTAATTGAAGAACTCTCGCTTTGTCGTGATGTTAACACATGATTACCGAAAATAGTTTACGAATACTATAGTATTTAATGCAACGCCATCGGAAAAATTTCGTGTGATGGCCATGTTGTGAGAATCATTTTTAAAAACTGGCCTCAATTACTTGAGACAAGATATCATATATTCTCATCTTTTAATCATCGGTTGCATCCTTTGACTGCTGAGTTAATGAATCTGCCCACGCATAAAGCGCACAGGAGCCTCGGAATGCCGGAACATTCTCCTCATCCGGAGTCTATCGCTCAAGCCTCTCCTCTTCTTGGACCAAGCGAGGTGCTGCGCCCTTCTATGGCCTCCAGAGTGCCTCCTTGGGTGTTCCCCGCCCTAGATACCTTTCACGTGGGCGAGAGGATTCCATAGCGACGCCTGTTTACCGTCCATATTTCAACCGCTTGTCCGACCGCACCAAGTCTCCTTCCAGCATCTTCCGTTCCGTTTTCGGTGGGATAACATCTAACCTCTTCCGTGGCTGAGGGACATCATGGGAGTCGCGGGAAAGATATCCCTAAAAGGAATGGCGGGCTGGAAAAAAATCATTATCGTAGATGGGGGGAAGTCGAGTTCGGACGTCGCGGCGACCAAGGGAATATAAAAGGAGTTTAAAAAATAACTCCAATCAGTGACCCATTAAGCGAGTGATGCTATCGGTATATCCATTGGAGTGCTTTTCTTTTGAAAAAAACCCTTGGACGGTTCAGGGGATCCAACTGCCTAGACCAGTGCTTTCCAAACTTTTCCTCATGGCGACACCCTGTTAGTACTAACATTTTTATACGACTCCTATTTACTAATATGAATTGTAAAGCATACTCTATTTTACGCTAGGAGAGTTATTTAAAAGAAATGTTTATTTTTCCCTAGCGTTATGCGTTAAACACCTTTTTCACTGACACAAAACTTTGCGTTTACACATTCATAATAATATTGAAAGGTTACTCCTAGATGCTACCACGCCACACCCAGTTTGGAAATCTTTGGCCAAGATATTTAGTCTTTAGGGGAAATAATACTGAACGAATCTCTAAAAAGAGAATAATTTCGTTGCTATATTCGTTGAAATTTCTCGCTTTTGTTAAACCCTTATGGACAAGTCAGTAGATTCGAGCGACTAGACACTCGGTATGTAGTGGAGATATAACTCGATGAATTTCTTTAAAATTATTCCTCGGTCTTTCGTGGTTTTATTAATTGAAAATTGACAAATATAACACATTTTCTCGGAATTTGGTGTCATGCACTTTACCTCTGCAGATTGTGCGTGTGAAGATGCTATCATTTCGGCTTATAATACAGTTTCAGAAGTAAAACGTTGGCACGAAATAAAATTTCCAATGAATGATCTATGTATTGTGCGATAGATGCAAGAAATATCCATTCGGAGTGCTTTTCTGAAAACTCCTTCAAGACGGCTCTAGGGATCTACACTCCCAGACACTCAGTTTGTAGCGGAGATAACGCTGAGTGGATCTCTTAAAAAAATAATTTTCTGGTCTTTCGTGGCAATGACATTGATGGATTCGGCTTCTATTTGGTGGAAATTCATGTTGAATGAAAGCATGCAATTAATGTACAATTTTCACAGCGTTATTTTGTATTTCATCGCCGGTTTGATGTGGAGGGGTTGTTGCGTCTAACTCTACAATTAAATAAAACATTGCTGTGAAAATTGTACATACGTTGAATGTTTTCATTTCGTTGAAATGCTGTTTTTTCTCAAATTCTGGAGTGTTTAGGGGTTCCGATCGCCTGCACATGCCTGACGTGGTGAGCATGATAATGAGTGAATATCTGTAAAAAATTAATTTCTTGTTCTCTTGTGGTTGTATTTTTTCATTGACCTTAAAAATGCATTCTATCAGAGAACGGTGTAATTTACTTCAGTCCGACGGAATCTGTCTATGAAGTGGTTTTAATGTCAAGAGAACAACTTTTATTTCAGATAAACGGAAAAATAATGAAAAAATCCAATTAGTCACACATAGGGTGATAGATGATATCAATATATCCTTTAGAGTGCTTTTTAAATCCCTTAGGGAGGGTTAAGTGGATTTTAATTCATAGACTTTCAGTTCGAAAAAGATATAGCACTAAGTGAATCTTTCAAACGTTTTAATTCCGTGGTCTTTCGTGGCTGTATTTGTTGAAATGCTGTGCTTATCTAAACATTTGAGGCCGATCCAGTAGATCCATACAACTGTGTGTATTTGAATTATTCTGAACTATTGTTTCAAAAATAATTATTATTTTTTCATGGGCTTTGTGTTTACATTTTTTGACATTCGATCAATCGAATTGATTTACTCTGTCTTGAGACCTTCGGATCCCATCGCTTACTGAGCCCGACGGATTATGTCTGTGAAGTGTTTACAATGTCATTGGAAACGTCTTTATTAATTGATCATTCCTGCAGCTATCCACTGCACTGATAGGAGCCGTTGAGAGCAAGAATGGTGTAAGCCAAAATTGTCTCTTTTCGGAAAATAAGGCTTCAAGTGAATTAATTAAAAAAATTAAAGCTACAGTGCCGTTTTCCAGTGAAAACCTCTGTAGCTAGACTAAAATCACTCATGTACAAAAAAGAGTACAGGTGGAGAAATTCATCTGTGCTCCTAACTAAAATATCACAAAAAACTGACTCACTCCACTTTTACTTTCGACGGCTCAAATATCAACAACAGGAACTAACTAACTATCAAGCTAACAGCTTTTTCCAGCATAATTTCTTATTTTAACTTCCCTCGTGATTACCGTCATACAGTCCAGCTTTTTTTCATCTGTAATATCTCCCATTCGTTGTTAATTCCAGTTGTATTTTCAGGAGGCTCTAATGTCTCATAGTGTTCTATGGATTTGAATCTTCTTTCTCGCATAGAGGCGATCTTTTCTCCCCAGTCCTTCGCGGGAATTGGTGAATCCACTTCCGCCTGTTGCTGGAAAAAAATAGCGACGCTGAGTCCTACGTTAAACGCGCGCCAATAAAATGCTTCCTCAGTAATTATCACACGGTTGAATGTCGGAATCTGTTTATTTGCGTCAAACAGAGCGGAGCGAGATCTCATTAGCATTTTAAAATGAACCGAATCTGGGCTGCGTGCTCTTGACGCGCGCCGCCGCTCAGAAAGATTGAAAGATAACAGCTCCCTAATTATCCTCCCGAGACGAGAGAAAAAATATCTAGGGCCATGCTGGTTATCGGAGGAGAACAAAAGCACGCCATGTGAATGCATTGTTGAGTGTTAATACCTGTTTTCACTCAATCACATCAAGCTGAGATATATTCCTCAAGCAATGCTGAGCCTTCTGAGTCTTTCAAAGTGCGCATAAAAGCTGGAAAGAGTTATTTTACAAAAGCCAGAAATAGAACATTCTTACCCATTATTACCTATTAATCAGCTAAGGTATGGTTTTTTAATGTCTGGTTAAGAATTTCTCGATTTATAATCTTATAAGGTTACATTCACCTACCGATAACATTTACGTCAACTAATCGACAGTGTATATATATAAATATAAAAGGCAATATATGCGTATAATTTCCGAACGGCTGAAAACATTATCTTGAAGCATTATCACAGAAATACTTTGTAAAAACTTCCACAACAATGTTATTTTACCGATCTAGGTTTCAGCAAACATTGCCATTATCACGGTGAAGTAACAAGTAAGCGAGCATTATATATAGGTATGGGAAAGAGGAGGGGGTGGGAGAGGAGAAGAGACTGAAGTGGGGAAAGAGGGACGGGGGATACTTAAAAATCAATTATCTTGAAGTTTTAGACGCATGCATATGACAGCACTGCGGCGATCATAGTTGATACAACGAACGAACATTTCATAGTTGATAAAAGGAAACATCCGCCTATATGTTGGAACAAAAATTATTAAAACGTCCGACACATTACAACATTCTGACAATTAAAATATTCTAAACATGAAGGTCTATTGTTTTATGCGATTTGGCCACTTGAAAAGTTATCAATAACCTCAAAAAATTAAAAATGTTTCGCTGAAGACAGGTTCCAATCCGGAAAAGAGCAAATAATGCAAGGCTTTCCGTGCTAAGCCGAGTACTTCCGCTAGTGTACCACAAAAAAACTCGAACTCTCAGTTATCGTTGCATTGAAGTGAAGGTCATGTTATTTCATGGTTGATGTTAATTGGACATTGCCGAGCCTGATTGCTTTAAATATTTTTTCTCCGTGGAGGATTTAAGAGTAGGTCCGAGTGAATATTCAGGCATAACGGGATGGAATCATGTCCCAGAACTAATCCATGAGCCCGAAAACGAAGCGTTCATGTATCTTATAGTCCAAAGTTTTTCTGCTCTCCAAAATTAATCGGCTTTCTCTAGCTCCACTCCTAAATTTGGATGAATATTGAAACACTGGATTCTTTCCTGACGTGAAGTCGAAGTTATCATATAGTATTTTTTTGATTTGATGTTATTTCACTTTATGATGCTTAGTAGTAGTATTACATGTTATCGAATAAGGGACAAAGTGTTGCAAATAATTGTGAATAAAAAATGCAATTCATGGAGTAGTCTCCATGTTAAATGCTTATAAAATAGAAGCAAATAGAGAAAAATGCTTACAGCAATGAAAAAATAAAACACAAATGTCGATACAATTGAAAAAATAAGTGTTAATAATGGATAGCGGATGTTAACTGTCTTATATTTAAAATTACCGTGACCGAAAGATTACCATAAATTAAGACGCAGGTAATTCACATTTCAAATCACTCTTCAATCAACTCAAACTTAATTTAATCGATGCTTCCTCATCTGAATGGACTCGATGGGGTACAAGTACAGGAGATCTTCAATTTAATCTTCATTTTAGTACTGCCATTATTGGACTTGACCCTCCATTTTTAAACTAGACTAAGTACATATTAAATAACCAACGCGGCGCGGGTTTCAATTGGATCCAAGTGCTCGAATTCGCGCTGGCGAGTTGCGGAGCGGGTATAATGTCGTCGCTGTTGGCATGACGTCGTCGCTGCAGTTCGCGTCCCAATTTCGCCGCCCGATTGCATTTGCACTCCTCGCCCGTCTCGACTTGGCCAAGTATGAAGATGTCCGTGGTTTCGCTCGGATGATCGTGAATATCCTTTTATGGCCACCTCGTCAAAAAAACTTGATGTGACGAAGGACGAACAAATTTGCGCGCGGAAAATAACACGAATCTCCCTCTCCAAATTGATGCAAATTAAATCGGAAGTGTTTTGCCTTTCCTTATGGTCATCTCACGGGGGTCTCGGCCGAACGGTGAGTTTCCAACTCAAGCCCACGTGACAAACTTAAATGGAACTTATTGTGCTCTTTTTACGTTCGCTAACTTTTGCTGAGGAAGGCGGCAACGGGAGACGGATGCCTTCGGCGAAGGTTGTTCACTTACTTCTTCTTCAACTCAATCCTTCAGCGTGATGAAATATTCCTCCATGAAATGTACTCGGAGGAAAGAGGAATCTTAGCTTAGAGCGGTGACTTGTTTCAGGTTGAAGAACAGCAACTAACATAAGTGACAGAATTATTAATTGGAAGTGTTATAATCGGAAGTTCTATGCAGCCCTCCACTCTGTTTTCAGCTACCCGAGTCAATCCTTATTTTGACATAGCTCATAATTTGCTCGATTCATCCTGCATTTGTTTTCTTTATGTGAAATTCACAGTGAAAACATCACTCGCCTGTATTAGGATGAATTTCACTCATTCCTCCTTTGGGAGTAATTATGGTTGAAGTCTAATGTTTCTAACTTTTAACTTCTCCTCCTTGATAATTCTTCTCATTCATCTTTTCTTGGCATCACCATTTTCAGGAGACTGACATGTCGGAGAATGTGTGCAATAACAGAGTAAGCGTATACATTATCATTGAGTAAGCATATACCATACCATACCAAAGAGTAAGTATATGCTTACTCTATGGCAGTACGTTTGTTTCTTCTACTTCGTTGAGTTTTCATGAAGCGTGTCTTCTCTCCATCTCTTTGTATGACTTCTTCATTAGTGAATCTCTCCGTTCACCATTACATTCTTTGATGATACCACATTCGCATTATTTTCAATCTTATAATAATAATTGCATTTATTATCTCAGTCCTTTGTGGCTCAGGAGATAATTATATTACTTGTTACATGCACCGATAATTTTACATTGTTAGGCAATAGAAAATGTAACAAGTAGATTAGAAAAGAATAAAAAATGAAGAAAGGAAAATATATATACATTTGCATCGCATTTGTTATGGATACGCTCATGCTCAGTTTGAATAATTGCACGTACATACCATACTCATTAATAGCCTGTAATGTCCTGATTTCATGTAGGTAAAAAATTTTTATAAGTGCCATAGCACATAATACAAGAGTGGAATGTAAAGTTTTTTTAATCAAAAATTTCAAACCATTTCACACAAATGAAGACAAACTATCAATAGCCACGATACTTCCTTCGTCACGTTTAAAAAAAAACCTTGATTAATTAACACGTCATGCACCACATATGGCACTACCACTGAAATTGGATTCTTTCACAATTTCATGTGCTAAAATAAGCATAAATCTTCTCTCCTATGTTGCTGTTATCGTCCAAGATTCGCTGTCATTATATGCGCATGCTCCATGAATTTTTTAATAAAGGGCTTCCCTACCTTCAAGGTTGTGCTGTTTGTTGTTTTCAGTTGCATCAAGCCGTTATCTCAGCATTATTATCGCTAAATTACTCAGCTTGCTACTTATGACTGAGATTTATGTCCATACAGCTTTCATTTTATACCACTGTCGATTGGACAAAAATATCTTATCTGATGTTTCAGGCTTTAGAAATATTTTCTCTCCAAAAGAGAATATCGTAGCAGAGATAGACAAGATCGACGTTGTTTACACATATTTTAGCATACTTCGTTTGTTAGCCCAAGGCAATGCGTTTGCAAACGCAATGATGACTGGTCTATTTGAATTTCTACCTTGTCGCACGTACTCTTGCCAGCGTTTTGACGAAGATAATTGTGGGTGGTAATTTTTTTCTTCCATTATGCCAATCAGCATTGGATAGGCTGTAAAATTTTCTGTGGTGTTGCGTTCTCATGAGTTTGAATCTAATTGCTATAATTTGTGCCATTATTGCGTAAATTGTTATATGGTTTGCCTGCTTGTTTTCTGATTGGCAGGAACGATGAGGGTTGCACATCAACGCATCGGATATAAGTGTCTGTCTTGACATCATCCATTGTCGACACCTTTAAAAGCTAAATAGTGTTAATAACTTGAGTGCATCAACCGTTGACGTTTAGACGGATTAAATACCGCGGCTCTAAAAGAGGGAGTTAAGTGTGCTGGTGTCATTCGTTCAAGGTTTTACCACCATTCCTTACAAATATCCGGATCCTTATCTCATAGAATTCTGTAAGAGGTAATTCCTGCCATTAGGGCTCAGTGATCCTCGTTGAAAACTTCATCACTAGGAAAAGTACGTATTAATATACATAGTCTTGCAGGAAGTATATGTATCCATTTATAATAGATACACGTTATTTCACTTGTGCTTGAAGTTGAAGTATATCGACTATTTGTTATTTGTTTATTACGTATCACTTAATGGCATTGGTGGTGTGACCGTGGCCTATGTAGAATTTTAGTTAATGTTCGTGAAATAAATAGGAAATCGGGGCAGGATTGTGCCAGCGGTGCCAACTATCATTTTTTCTGTTATCGTGTTCTAAAAGATATCATTTGAAATATTAAATAATCAGATTACAATTTATTTTCAATATCCACTCTACATAATCAAGCTCAAATGCGAGACATCTAGAGTGAAATAATAAATAATTTAAATAATTATGATTTTTAAATTTATGCTAACTTAATAATTTCAGTACCACAAATGCACCAAAATGTTGCCATTAACTATATTTCCTGATCCCTTTTGTCGCTTATTGTTAGTTAAAAAATCCTCTGACTTGTTTATGCCATCGCTTTGTTATGCATTGGATGATGAAAAACATTAAGAGAATATTCTGCGCCTAGTACGATCGATATTTCATTTCGCTTTTACATTGCCAGCGATGCGTTGTCATCGGAAAAACTTAAGGATAAAGTTAGATGAGTATTGATTTGTGGTTCATCCTTCCTTGTCAGTTCTTCAAGTTTTTTTGTTAGTATTATTTAGTAAATATTATCGTTGGAGCTTGAATGTCAAGGGATTGGGAGTACTGGCATCCTAACTGGCCCTGATCGAATCCTGGAAGTGACGTAGATTTTGTTTTCATGTTACGTCTCATCCGACGCATGGAGCATTGGGCTTGAATTGCATCCAGTCAAATGTCCACCTCTTTTGTGGTTTGAACCTGAGTCTCAAAGATGGGAAGTAGGTAAGTAGTTTGGCTGCAAAACCAACGCAATCCCGTTGGTAGTTGCATTGTACTCTTAGATAGAAAAATTCGAAAAGTTGAAAAAAAACGGCTGGATTTCGTTGATTTAGGTGGGCAGCGTACATTTTAAATCCAGTTTATGATGATATAGTGTACATTTTTTTCACGATTAACCTTTATTGAATCTTTTCATTAATCATAAGGTGAATTTTCTTCCCGGGTTTTCTTTATAGAGTTTGATACACCTGGAGAATTTTTCATTTGGCCGCACACTTGAGGATTAAAGTCAAACAAGACAGAGAAGATTAATATCCATTGATCTCTCCGGAAGAAGTGTCGTATCATACCTGATGATATTATAATAATGTGTGTACATTAGGCTGAATTCGTGTGGTTTTTATGATTCCGCCTCCTGTCGTAGCTTTCGCCCTGAGGCTGTAGCTATTAATCAAAGTGATTAACTACGTCACGGCAATGCCCGCCGAGAAAAAATCCAGCGTCGGTTCTCGATCAAATTTTGACCTACCTTGAGCTTTCATAGCGTCTTTTTTAAAGGAAGGTTTTATAAATTCGTGTGAAAGCGGCACAGCTTCTCATCTGCTTACTCAAGTAAAAGCTAAGTTTATCCTGTAAAATGTCGAAAAGTACGAAATAACACATATTGGGACACACATTAGTAATCCCCAATCTCAATATTTTTTAACTACAGTGACGTTCTGAAAATTCCAGCGATAATGCTTGTAATTTAAACATTACGATTGAATAAGGTTTTTCAATTTTCCAAAAATCTTACGTTATATAAAGAGATGCCTAAAGGCCTAAAAATGCAGTTTTTGGGCAACGCAGTTTTTTTCAAGAACCAGAAGTTGAACAACTTTGAAACTTTGCACAATATCAAATGTAGCCACTCTGCAGATAATACGCTACTTATTGCCCACCTAAAGTCTCGGGTTCGATTCCTGATCGATCACATCAACCTACATTAGCCATGCATGTATTGAATGATCCTTTTTATCGCTTGCAGGCTTTGTTTTTTTTTTTGAAAAATTAAATTAGAAATCACAGTCATACGAACTCAAGAGAAGTGTAATAAAGGAAATGGAATGATTTTTTTTATTTTTATCATCGAATTTTGTTTTCGATATTGTGACAACTTTTACTAATCATCACAATAATTCCTGTAATTCATTGCTTTTTCTAAAAGCGTCCCCTCAGAAGCCCGTGGAATTTTTTCATATTGTGTGGGGGAAAATGCCCAAAAGAATCAATAGGGAAATATATTTCTAGCATCTAGACTTTAAATAAGTAATTATCTGGTCAGGAGATGATAGGTCTTGTTTTTTTAGTAATGGATCTATTTTACTCCATTAGCCGACGTCAAGCAAATGTATTTTGCTGGCTCTTGGAGTGTGTTTTAAGTTTATTTTACCAAATAATCCATACCAATGGTTCATCCAAATACCAAATAGAAAAAGAAGTACCATAGAAGAAACTTGTAACAAATACTCTTTGAGCCCAGAGGAAGGAAAATAAATTTTCAAAACGTTGGCTTATGGTGTAAATGACGTCCATTGCTTAATAATAAACTAAGACCTATCATCTCCCGACAAGAAAAATATTTATTAAAAAAAAAGGTCGAGAAAAACTTACCACCTGGACATAGTAGTAAACTGAGAAATAGATACTACCTATTAATATGTTTTAATTAAAATTTGTTTAATATTCTAAGAAGGTACTGAAAAATGTTAGCCAAAAGGTTTATATTGAAGAAATTAAAAACTTCCTCAGGTCTTACGAAAAGCTTAATGCGTCCTCCACCTCCGAGTGTCAATAACTCTAATGGCGCGGGGCACAGAGCCACGCAAGCGGAGGAATTTTCACGCTGCGCACAGCATGGCGTCAACCGGCTAATCCGCCGTAAAACATATACGACAGCGATAATCGGAGGAATGGGAGGGGAAGGAGGGAGGGAATAGGTTGAGGGGAAGGGTGGAAAATGGGGGAGGGGAAAAGTAGGGGAAGAGGAGGGGTAAACATGATGGGGGGGGGGGGCAAGAGGAGAGGGGAGAGTGTACACATAGTTTCAAGGGGCGGGGAGAAGAAAGAGAAGATAAAAAAAAAGAATGAAAACATTACGTATCTCGCGTTGCCATCTCTTCGCCTGCAGAGGAACGAAAGGATTAAAGCTGGACTTCGTAAGTGTTTCGCCGTGTAGAACGAGAAAATCGTCTGATTTGGACGCTCAAGCTTGGCAACGTCGCCCCGCGTAGGGGCCTGTTGGGCGTAGAGAATGATTGTGGGTGTTAGCAGACGCCGGAGTTGAGGAGGAGGAGGAGGGCGGAGAGGATTGAGGGGACGAAGGAGAGGGATGGAGGGGGAGAATGAAGAGGTTCTGGCGAAGGAGGAGGTAAAGAGGGGAGAGAGGGGAAGAAGAGGGACGGAGAGGAGTGGAGATGAGGAGAATGTTTGGAAGGTGGAAAGACCAATGCATCGGACCCAAGGAAGAAGGGGAAATCTCACGGAAAAAAGTCACGGTTTACGCGAGAATAAGATCTAGGGTGTGGGGGATTATGACTATTTTTTTTCATTCCCCATCCCCTCACGCACACATATATATATATTTTTTCTAGGGTATTAATATAGACAGAAGACGCGTGCGGAAATTCGTGGTGATCTGCTCGCGCATTCGTAAACAAGAGAGGAGAGCGAGCGCACCAGAGCGCACGCATGCTTTCTCTCTCACACACATATTTTCGATGCGCGACTGTTTTTCGACGCTTCCGTTCGGGAAATATATAAAAAGCAATGATGGGATGGAGGGAAAAAAGAGGATAATCGGAAAGGTCGACTCTTTCCTTCGCCGCTGATTTACTATAGGATGATGCGCGCTCTCGAATAGTTTCGATGCGTGACTGTTTTCCGATGTATTTACACTTGCGCTCAGTAGGAGGATAGATGTGGATGGAGGATGGATGGATGCGGCGGTGATGAGGAGGAATAATATGCGTTCGTCGGATAGATCACCGCTTTTATTTGTCGCTTCAAGGTGAAGGGCCGCGCGAGCGCTCATTAACATTCGATACGCCTCTGTTTTTCGATGTCTCTCGTTTCCGATCGGATTATATATAGAGTCATGATTATGGTGGAAAACATATTCGACTGTCGGAATGATCTGCCGCTGCTCCGTTCAAACTATCAACATACCGACCATCATATGCGGAAAAAAACGCTGTGTGAACACGCATCCGTTCCGTCTTTCAATTTAAATTAACTTTAAATTTCTAAAACTGACACGAAGCGAAGCTGGAGTCACAGTCAAACATTTAAAAACGAATAAACTCTATGGTTTCAGGCTTTACTTTGTAGAAATTATTAGTATCCTTCGAAATTATACAATTTGTATTTTTTATATAATTAAAACTGTAGAAAAAATACAAAGTGTAAATTTAGAATGGATTAAAAAACGAAGCATGGTAGATAGACGAATAAAATTAATAAAGGTAATCCCCACCCTTTTCTGGGTTTTAATATCTTATTAATACCCAGAGAGTGGTATCGTTTGCTTTTTAATAATGTCCAATATAGCTTAACATCATAGGTAATCGAGGATCCCAATTTCGTTTAAAAGGAGAGGGCAGAACAGAGTTTACAATGGTAACTCGGTGGTAATGCGAATGAATGTCAATTGGTTACGCTGGTACGTTTGGTGGTAATGGAACAATGCGTTCAAACTGCAAGGTCGAGCGCGTGCTTACATATTTTGGATGTGCGACTGTTTTCTATACATTAATTCTTACATTCGGATGGAGTAGAAAATGTAGTAATTTAAAAAAATGATAAATGAACGCGACAGACGGAAAAATTGGCGCTGTTAATGAAATGAGCGTGCGCGCCTCCACATATTTTCGATAGGCGACCATTTTCCTTCCCATAACGCTGTCGTTTGTAAAAAAAAAAGACGAAATAGTGACGAAAAATGTAAGAATACAACTGGCGAAGAGATCTATCGCTGCTAAACTCAAAGATTCACGTGCTCTCTCATATATTTTTTGTCATTTCCTTACGCCGTTGTTTTTCAGTGCAGAAAACGCTTCCTTTCGGATGTAGTAGTTTGCAATGAGGAGTAAGGAATAGATTCGGCAGTCGGAAACATCGCCGCTGCTAACGGAACATTCTTACCCGAACCAATTTTTTGGTGCCGATTGTTTTGTATGCATTAGTGCTTCCATTCGGATGGATTACAAAATGTAGTCATGATGAGAATGAGAAATGAACGCAACTGACGGAAAAATCGCCGCTGCTAACGAAATGATCGCGTTCACTCCCATATAGTCGACTATTTTTTCCTATTCTTTCTTTACGCTTAAAAAAGAAAATTATTTATGAGGACGGAGAAAATTCGGCCTTAATAAAAGATCTTGGCGCTGCTGTAACTTAAGGGTTTCTTACGACGCTTACGACGGACGCGGCTGCAGGACATGGAGAGAGGAATGGCGGGAGATGTGAAAGAAACTAAGAAGAAGACGAAGGGTTGCAGACGGGTTAAGGGCGAGAGGGGAGGGAGAGAGAGAGAGGCAGTGATGAGGAGAGGTGGGAGGAGGGGGGAGGAAAAGGGGAGAGAGGGAGAAGGAAAGTAGGGGAGGGAGACGTTCACGAAGAGTTGAGGAGGCGGTTGGTGGGGGGGGGGAGGGGAACGGTTAGGCCGGCGCGTGGGGGATGATCCTGTGTGTTCTCTCTTTCGCTATTTCTTTCTCTCATTCCCTCGCTCTCCTGCCTTCTCTCTCTCCGTATGTCCCGAGCCGAGCGTGTGTTTGTGTATTAGTGAGGCGACGTCGGCAGTCTCTCTCGTTGAAGGAGAGCGTTGGTGAGGCCGGGGCCGCCGCGCGCTACAACCCGGTCGAGTGGGCTCTTTTCTCTCCTCACTCGACTCGACGAGAGTCTTGTGTTGTGTTCTCTTCTCGCCACAACTCCACTATATTCCTGCGCCTTCGTTCATCTCGTGCCTACCTGGTGTGTGTGCGAGAGAGAAAGAGAGAGAGTGAAAGGCAATTTGCGTGTGCTGCGCTTGTGTTACGTTCGTTTTTTTACGAGCATAGCGTGCTGTGTTGCATTTTCGTCTTACTTCACGTATTATCGTGTGTTTTCTTATTATTTTCTTTCGGCCCCTGTGCCCCTCCCACCACTTGCCTCATTGGACGTGAAAGGTGCGTGTAAAAGGGGGGTCCCGGACGTAATGATATAGCGGGAGAGGGGGGAGCTGGGAAAATAAGCCTTTTCGGTGCAAGTGTCGTGTGAATGTAAGGGTGTGTTGGTGTGCGTGTTCTTTGAAAAGGGCACCAGGACGAGAATCGTCGCTGGTGGGGGGGAAGAAGGGATGGGTGGATATAAAGGGTTGTGAAGGTTCGCCCCCTAGGGAGGAGTTAATAAAGCACACATCCATTCACACACACGCGAACTTGTGTTCCCCGTGTGGGTTTGTGGTGGGTTTGTGAGGGTGGGAGAATCGATATTTGGAGGAGGAGGAAGTGGGGATGGTTGGCCAAATGCCGCCAGTTAGGGGGCGGTGTCGCTGGACGTATTAAACCAACGTATCGCATTCTTCTTCGCCTTGTTTCCGGAACCGACGGATTCTTCGGCTCGAAAAAATAGTGGAAGCAAAGAAACATGTGAGAGAGATAGACCTGTGGCGGAATCATCACGCAGGCACGTGCTGTCCTCGGACGCTTTTGTGAACCGTCGGCTCGTGCCTTTCCAGTGTTCTTCTTCCCCCTCCCCCCAATTTAACCTTCCACAACTCCCTCTCCTCCTGCCGGTGTACCGCGCCCGTTAAACTCTCCGACCAAGCCAACAAAACTGTTCCGTTCGCCGTTGAAACTCATCCCAATCCTTTGGTCTCACTACTCTACCTTGCCGCAGACTGCGTCTCACTCCCCCGCTAGACCCCATTCCACCAGATCTTCTTATCTACAATCCCTTATCTAACTCCCCACACCATCGCCCAACCGTTGCCCCGTCTTTTGCGGCACCGCCATCGCCAAGTTCAGCGATGGCATAGCGATACGGACTCTGCACCGATGACTCCGTAAGAATTTTGTTTCTGAAGGATTCTCCCCCGTAAGGAGAGTGCTGAATATTATCCTACTAGTCTGTCAAGATTGATCTCAAGTGTGACTAGAAGCTGTGGCCATGTTTCTTTTTTCAGAGTTCCAAGTTCACGTTCCGCACTCGAGTTGATCTCGTCCAAAATATCTGCTTTCTTCGGTGGTTTTTCACCGCATTTCCTTCCCATTCCGTACCACTTTGTGTGGAGTGTGCCCGGGTGAATAAAAAAGAGGAAGTTGGTGTAAGATGACGGCTTGCAGTCTAGCTCATCGAACCCGATCACAGTGGTGACCAGTTGTGACGTTCTCGCGGTGTATCTCTCGGCATTCCGATGGCCTTCGCCTCAAGACGGTCGTCGAGGAATAACCGCCTGGATGTCTTGCGTGTTGTTTGTCGCCGAGAGTTCAAGGACTGACCCGTCCAGGGAATGAGACAGAAAGTGATGAGGAAGAGGGGCGATTCTTCGCAGGTAAATCAAGGAGTGCGGTTTTTCGGTTCCGCCTGGATGTCGTGTGTGTTATGTCTTGAAGCTTCTTCTTCTCATTCTTACGCGATCACTGCTGTGAGGCAGGCGCGCATGACAGCGCCCGTATCACATTTGTTTTTTTTTGCAATTATACTATAAGTCGGTTGGTTGGTTATTTGGGGGAGACAGCTGAGGCCGTTTGTGGCATGAAGGATAGGGGGAGTAGGTTTGTGAGGGAAGGATTATCTGGGGAATAGAGGAATGGTGGTAGGAAACCCGGCGTCGTCATTATCCTACTCTTAGCGAAAGGCGCCAAAGGGACCACAGTTTAACTTCCTATCCGACATATGGACAGCTACGCTGGAAGTGCTCTCAACAGAGCAACTGGAAAATCTCCACCACAACTGTCGGGTTGGTGTGGTGGCTATAGTATTGGCCACCCATCCTGTAAGGCCTGGGTTCGAATCCTGCCTGTGGAGGAGATTTTCGGTGTAATCCCGATCTCTACTCGGGTGCTGTGGAGAGCATTCAAGCAAAAATGAGCGATGGTTAAGGCCGAAACTTTGTGGAATTTCATCGTGAAATTGAGAAAACCTCAAATGAACTTTGCGATTCCACTGAATTAAATTTTCTACTGCTTCAACTAGTTTCAACTTGAGGTTGTTTCTTGAAGATGCTACCGTTTTTCGAAACCAGTTGAAGCAATAAAATATTATATTTGGTGGAATCGCAGAGTTGTTATTTGAAATTCTCTCAAATTTAAGGATAGTCCTTCGTCCATTTGATGGGACGTTAAACTGTACTCCCTACAGCGCGTCTCGTAGAGAAAGAGTAGGGTGATACCGGATGCCGGTTCCAAAATGAGTGTCTAACCTTCCTTCCATTCCCCTGTTAATCCTTTTCTCACCAGCGTACCCGCCCAAACTTCATCGTGGTGCAAAAACAACTCAGTTGTCGGTCGCATTCCCAAATGAACATCCGATCAAGCGTTTGTTATATTAATTCTCAACCCTTTCCTCCCTTGATTCCCCTTATAATCCCACGCCATTCACCCCACCCCCTTCCTCAATGTACGCACGAGCGTCGTCATTTTTTTTGAACGCGCAAAATCGCGACGAGTCTTGAGAGAGAGAGAGAGTTGACGGAGAGCTCGCGTGGGCAGGCGTGATCCTTGCGTGTCAAAGGTCGCATTGGTCTCATAAAACGGTCTCCCCGCTGTAGATTTATTTTTCTCCTCCTTTTGTGCCGAGGAGGGCTTCGCTGAACCTTCATCGTCGCATCAGCTTTTGCGTCGCCCGTCTGCCTACCTTGGCGACAGGAAAATCTCCACGCCCGGTCGTGTTCGCTCACAGATAAGGCTTGCAGTTCAAACACGCGACTTTTCTCGGCGTTGGTTCACCGCTCGTTTTACTTCCCTCCTCCATTTGCTGTTCGCCAAACTCTGTTCCAAAATTCACTTTTTATTAGCACATTTTGAGCGTGATGGAGTTTTTCTTTGGTCATTTCCAACCGAGGTCATAGCTGTGTAGCTAACCTTGACTGCTTTGTTTATTTTACCAGCCTAGTTGCCGAAAGCCCCGAACTAAAATTTAGTTAAACCTTGCTTACCAATAAAAAATTGATAGCAATATTATTGATCCATTACGAGAAATCAATCTGAAAATCATTACCATCAATAGTAATCAATCCGAACATTGATTTGATGTAGCTCACCACTCCCAATCTCTTTTCCGCTGTTTCATTCCTGCACCACTCTTTATTCTAACTCTTCAACTCTTCATTTATTGCATCCTCAATATTCTTAGGAAACTTTTAACCTACATCTCGTCTTCTTTTATTGTTTTCATATGACTTCTATGCCTCAGAATATGTCTGAAAAGATTGGGCTCAATGATCATTTTCGAAATATGGCTATTTGGCGATTGCAGTATTTTACTGGTTATTCCTTTTTGCTTTTTTGGAATTCAAGAATTTGGCAAAATCATGCTCAGGCAGATTTGTTCAACAAAGTAACAGGAGATTGACTCTGAAATATTTTTCACTTAACTCCCATGTTGTCAGCGGCAGAATTGTGATTTCGTCCAATGCTAACCGTATGTGTTGCGAGGCTGGCTCGACCGGCTAAGGCAATATACGTGCACCCAATGGACGGATCCACTTTTAGCCTGATTGCCCCCTCGAATCTACGCCGGGTATGCCTTAAGCTAATGGGATTGATCCCCTCTTAAATAAGTTTCTGGATACGCCCTTCGTAATGTGATTTCGTCGTTGATGGCTCGTGATGAGGCGATAACGATATTGCCCACGATAAGGTATTGGGAATGGGTTTAATTTTTGTGATCACATTTTAGCTCGAATTGAAACAGTTCACCGACCACCAATTTTATCCAGATTATCATCTCCCTTCTTTTAATCCTAAAATTGGCTAACTGTAGCTTTTTATTCTTTCTTATATCCAATACTCACTCCATTACTTGCCATTTCCTAAATTCCTCTTCGTTGGCTCGAGCATTTGTCATTTGTTTCTTCATTGCGAAACTTTTTAATCTATTGTACTCTCAAGTATGTTTCTTTTTTCAGTTTATAGTGATAGCAAGTCATTATGGCATCCTTATCAGTTAAGGCCGTTTTACACGGTACATTTATTTGTACAATCTATCGTGCGAACGCATGTACAGTCAAGTGTGCAAGAAAATATTGGGCGAACGACTGAATCAGACTGAATGTCGCTTTACACGATGAGTGCAAACGCACAATTTTCCGTGCAATTTAGCGGTAGAAATCGATCGGAATTCGCGAGTGTTTTGTTTATCATGTTTATGTTTCACTCACGCATTTGACACCTTGAAAAGCTGATCACCTGAAATTCGGAACCTCGACTCGACCATCTGCCTACTGATAATTCTCCCGGTTCAGAAAAAGCTCTCTTGGACTCTTCTCTCTGGCTTTATATTCGACCTTTGCATCGTTTCGTTTTTTCTCATCGGGATTTTAGTGCGACAAGTCATTGACGTTTCTCTCCGTATCTCCACTCTTGTTAGACAAATTTCGTGGGTTTATTGTGTGTGTGAAAAAATGTTATTATCATGTGGTATAGCGAAACACGGGACCCTTTTTTTTAGTCCCTCCAATTTTCCTCCCTTGTATTTGTACCAGTGTTTTAATGTCTTTTTTTGACGATTTCTATGTTACTTGCTAACCAACAGAAATAAAATGATTATCATTATATCTCGCGGGATATCAGGAACTCTACTTGAGGACACGACCAGTCATCATTTTGGGGGAGAAGGACACAAACCCTAAGATCGCGATTACACTGAAAAACCAGAACACCAAATAACACGATGAAATGACGATGTAAAAATTTGGGCAACTTTGAGTTAACTCTTCTCGGGTTCTCCACTACTTCAAACTATTCATATATGTCGACGTAATTAATCCTTACCTTGAGAATGAGTGACGAGTTGTCTCTCGAAAAGTCGACAATTATGAATAGTTTAGACTGGTGGAGAGCCCGAGAAGAGTTTACTCATTAAAGATTATACACACAGGATAATAGTTACTCTTATTATTCGTCGGGAAAGTGTTAATACTTTTTATAAGCAACTTTATTTTCAATCGTAACACAGGCACCACAGTTTTCACCATATCTGCGCCATCTGTTGAATAAAACCGGATCAAATTGTATGATTGTCTGAATGGAATTAGAAAAAGTTCTTTTTTTCCGTTCAGTCATTCATACATTCGCACAAGCGTACGTATAATTTGCCGCTTTACACGGTACAATTTCCTGATACATGCGTTCGCACGATAGATTGTACAAAAAATGTACCGTGTGAAACGGCCTTTAGATAGTGAAACCAGGAAATCCCAACAACAATCCTTTTAGTCGGTCTACTGGTCAGTTAAAAATACGTTCTTAAATTTATTGGTCAGATTTTACTAATACTTATTATGATTACTGCTTGCTAGGTTACTCATAATGTACCCAAGAAACCGTGTACGTCTTTTTTGGGTGTTGTTCCTTCGTCTTACTTTCTTCCTTGGATCTTTTGTGTGCCTCCTAATTTATCACTATGCTCTCCCAATTAACATTCTCCTGGCGAAAATGTAGTTTTCAAGGGGAAACGTATTTTAACTATTCCCGATTGCCAATGCTATTTTACTCATACAGCTTACACTATCTTGTAAGGAAGCATATAAACGTTTCATAATGTTGCCGGGTGGAGGTAACGGAGGGATTCGCTTCTGAAGGAGCCCAATTTCGTTGTGAATTGCGTGGCTTATAGAAAGGAATAGTGTCTTCCTCTAGTTTTTATCGATCAAAATCTGAGAGAAATGACCATCTACCGATGTACGGAAATTAACATTATTTGCGAAAATCATTAATGAGTGTTGCACTTATTTTTTGAGCAAGCGTTTTCGTTGAGTTAACTCACTAGGGATTGAATTAATTTAATTTTTAAAAATATTTAAAATTTACCACTCTGAATGATAAAACTGTGATACATCTAATGCGTTAATGTTGAAGAGGTTTTTTTCACTATTTTTATTTTAGTAAATATTTTTATGCCGTAACCATGTGGTAACAGACAAAATAATTTCAGTTTCTCACTCTTCCCTCTGAGTGTTCGAGTGTATTTTTGACATTTTCTTTTTTTTGGTACGTTCTTTAAGATTAATACGTTCGTTAATTATACCTACAGCTTCTTAAAAATGAACTGGTACTTTGGAAATTATACGTAATGTAAACATATACATAAAATATGACAGTGCTCCCGAGAGCTAAATGTATGCGACACATGAATTATAATCGGTATGCATTAGAAACTTTGCATTTTTGACTCCATTCGTTAAGTATCTTGCATTCATTCATCTATGATTGGTACAAAATTCGTCTAAGTTTTAAGTAGAATTATCGACGAATATTCCTGAAGAAAATATTTAATGCTTTGCTTACAAGCATTACCGTATGGTAAGACTAGTCCATAATGGGTTGACATTGTGAAATAAGTTTACAAGTTTAAATCGTTTGAATACAGACTTCAATGGCGAATGTTTCCCCGTAAGTTCCTGATGAGCAAAATTTTGGCGTGTGATTCTGTCGCCTCGCCAGCATCTTTCGGCAAAGGAATGTTGGGGGACGATTCTGGCCCGCGGGAGAGTGGACAGGCAGCGAGCAGCGCATGTGAAGTCGCCCTCTCCGTAACTCGAGGGACACGTTTTAAATTGTGCTGAATTGTTCATTCCTGCGTGACTTGTTCTTGGAAGTGCTTGAGTAAACAAGGCCGTGTGCTCGGCATCTCTCTCTCCCTCTCATTCTATCTCCGGCGAGGCATCGCAGGCTTGAAGCGAACTCTGGCGGCCAGAAACGGGGAGCGGCGGGAGTTACGAACAAACCGGTTTTATCCTCCGCGAGAACGGAAGAGAGTGTTTGCTACAGTTAGAACCCGCAAATTTAGCCTCGTGAATTGTATTGGGGGGCTGGGAAACATAGTGGTGTAAGTCACTTGTCTGAGTTTCAAAACTTAAGGTAGGTTTGCACTAGCAAGTTTATTGCGCAAATTACTTGAAGCAAGCGACTTTTGGCGTAAATTGCAGGTGAAAACGGCTCTGAAAGTCCATTTGCAGAACTTTCGAGAAGTTTCGGCATGTCCCTATCTGAAGCGTATCGTTGCCAATGTAAACAGCAACCAATCTGTCTCTGAGCTAACTTGTGAAATATTTTTCGTCAGAGAAAAATTCACCGCAAGCTCTTGCAGAGGAAATGCGGAAGTAACATTCCAGTGTAATACTACCCTTACAAGAACTTTTTTTCAAAATTTTGTCGTCAGTAATAATTACAATATTTCATTGTCCTCGAAGACCATTTAAAATTTATTTTACTAGTCCGATGTTTTATAATAACTTCAAACTAAAATGTTATCGAATCTTTTCATTTTTCGGGAGTTCCCCCGCTTCTGCATAGTAAGGTGACCACGACAAAATATTCGACCGGAAGACGCGGGCAGGAGTGCCAGTAGAACTGTTGTCGCCTTGCAGAGCAACGAGGAATCCCGAAAAATGAAGATTCAACGACCCGGAACTCCGCGGAAGCCTTTAATTTAATAACATAAAATTATTTCACTGTAAATATAACTCACACCCCTATTTGCTATTGGAAATAGGGGTGTAAGTTATATTCACAGGAAAGTTTTGCCATTTTGCATTGAAAAAGCCATTTTGGAGGGAAGCTCATTGCATTCGAATGGAGAGGCATCTTACAATACTTTGTGAGACCATCTTGCGTTCAAAATCGGTGGCATATGTGGCTAGCGGAACTTGGTGGTATTTGTCTGAGTTAACTTTAATGTCAGGTAGGGAAAAACATCGTAGGTGATGGAACAAAAGGACTGGAGGTTTTTCCGGAGGCCCCCAATAGAAGACCTTCAGGTCCTCTGACCGCTCATCCACGCTTGCTTCTCCCAACCTGAACTCCAGCTCTATGATAGCGAGTGCCACCAGGTTCCGCTAAACCTATGGATACAAAATTTCATTGTAGTTAGGGGTATTGATAGAAATTTTAAAATTCGGAATTGTCTAGGTCAGCTAAAATTATGTCAAAGTCAAACACAATCATTAGACTCACATAATAATAAACCAATACACCGCTTCGACCAGCATGCTGTAACGAAAATTTGCTCACGCTGCGCAACTATAGCTGGTTATTACCTTTGGTCTGTTTCTTGCAGCCAGATCTATTTATTATTGACAGGAATAGCCTAATTCATTCTAACTAAGTGAAATACGTTGATGAAATTCAAGCAGGTCAAGTGCTCACTTAAGTGGAACTAGGGTCTTATTATTATTTTATTCTAAACGCAATCATTTACACAATGTGTGTCGATCGTCCTTGAAATGTAAAAAAATGAAACTAAGGCGTAGGGGGAAGAATCGAGCCACTTATCTACGCCCCCAAAAACAATGAACACAGTTTGTGCAATCCACCAATTTTAATTGTGGTGGACTGGGTATGGACATAAATATGTATTTTCAAGGTTTTTACTTAGTCATTTATTTCCTTGGAATGGATGTAGGGACGTTGAGACCTGGATCGTAATCGCAAAAACTGATGCGCCCTACGAAACTTATACGTTTAGATTATTATTTTGTCTAATGTTTTGCTGAAGGTTTTCATTTTGTTATTAATTAGCTGTTTCTTTTGTGTCGCTATCTCTTTTGTGTCGCTATATCTCTCTCTCTCTCTCACTCCCTTTCGTTCGACAATGAATATCTTTTTTGAGTGGATAAAACGGAATTATACGACATGGTAATACAAGCTTAAAATCTTAATTCTGGTCCCTTTAATCCTAATATGTGTGTCTAAAGAAGTTGTAATAGCTCTGTGAATTGTTCTAAATGAAACATATCGAGGTTAAATATAATCATTGTCAATCGGACAGCCTTAGTCTCATCTCAACGTTCAAAAAAATAAACAGTCATTGAAAAAGTGACTATGTGATGATGCCCGCTTGTAGTTTTTCCAAATTATTGAGCTGCTGGTGGGAAATTCAGTCGAGATGGATATTAGAAAAATTATATGTTTATTATTTAATTTATGGAAAATTTCTCCCATGTTACCTTTCCCAGTTAGAACGAAGCTTGACTTTTTCATTCTTATTCCATTTAATTTGCTTGAAATTTCAATAGTTTTATTTTTATAGTACATGGGATCGAAAATTATTATTATTATGTTATTCTGTAATTGTTGCAAGAATTGCAGACTTTTTTTTTCAAACTGACTATATTCTCTTAGTTTTATCTCAGTATGATTTCCTCCCTTAATTTTTATTTTACATGGAACACGGAAGTTAATGATCCTCTAGTATTCCATTTCATGTTTAGTAAGTAGCTGTTATCGAAGAAAGATATTTAGAATTGTAGGTTTCTCGATCTTTTTCGCTCTCTTTCATTTGGCCTATCAACAGGCTTTTTGATTATAGATTTTTCACGTTGATTTCATGTTAATAGCGTAAATGCCTCGACTTAGCTGAATACTTGGTAGAAAAAAATTATTATACCTTTATTTTTGACGGTTTCTCTAGAAATAAATGAGAACTGACTTAGTTTTCGATACAGATGATGATGTCTCAATGAAATCATTGAGGAAAGAAAAATTTTTAAACGCCATATTTCCCAACGTAAGACCTCAAACGATTAGAATGAATTAATGGTGAATTTATACGCCAATGATTTTATGTAAAAATGCAATTGAGGCCTTGTGGGCCGTGATTCAATTCGTTGCCCAGTATCAAAATCCCCTTAACCTTATTGGCCTCCTAGATTTTGGCCTCATTGTTTGACCTGGAAAGCCCGTAAGTATCTTTTACGATAGACTGAGCTCGCAGAGTGAATTTATAAGACTTCGGCAGTTGATTTGATCTTTTTTGAGACTAAAACCCTCTCACAGTTTTTATCTTCTCATGTTCTCATTTCAGCTCTACTTTACCTAGTAACTTAGTTAAAAAAAACATTGTTTGCTCTTTATTTGCTTATGCTAAAATTCTAATAGTGACGTTTCCCAACTCCTGAGATATTTTTGTTGACAAATAATAATTTTTATAAGGGATTTGGTTTCTGCTTTAGCAGTTGCTATGGGAATATGATTAAAATTTTGGAATGTGCTGGTGGTTACTACGTGACTATGAACCAAAGTTCATTTCGCAGAATATTTGATCCTGGGTCATAATTGGTTCTTGTAAATTCTCCTAAATGCCATACCGAGGGACACTCTTAAATTTCTCCCCTTTTAAGTATCGTCTTCTAATGGTAAAAAAAATATATGGTATATGAATGCAAAATTAGGCTTTATAATGGAATTTAAACTGTGAAGAAAAGGCTCCCCTGATATATTCAATCAATTCAGACTTTTTAATTTCTTTCTTGCTGTAGAAAATATAATTTTTTTTTGTTTTACAAACGTTGAAACTGATCCTTTGGTTTTACAATTTTATCGCTTTATTTATTTACATTGAATTATATTTACGCTGTCAACCCTTAGATAAAAATATATTGAATATCCATTGAACCAAATAGAAAAAATAAACAGCTTTGTAAATTTTTAATAACGTTTTTCCTATCTCTCTCGGAAAACCTACTCGGTAGTTATCTAGAGGATTGTTACATGAATTACGGCAGAATGAAAGTAAGAAGTATGAAACATTTGTTTTGTTTCTATAGTGTCTTGATTACCTCAGAGCCGATACACAGAACTTTGAATCAGGGTTGATTGATTTAAATCACATTGATTTAAATCAATCAACAAACAATCACATTGATTCAAATCACATTGATTTAAATCCTGATTTAAATCACCTGATTTTTAAAATAAAAGTTAAGTGATTTAAATGCAAATCTTAACTACATAATTCATTTTTTAGAGTCAAAAATAAGAAAACCATGCATGTATTATTTTGAAACATTTATTTTTGTTGTAAAGAAATTGAGTATGCATATATGTATCAATAATGCATTTTTTGAAACAAGCAAAGATTTCTTAAGAGAAAAACTTATAGCATGACATTTTTAAATAAAAAATATGGTATTAACTCTGGGCATAGCAAACACATTTTGGATTAAGAAAAAATCAGTTCGCATTAATAGATAAATTATTTTCCCGCAATAGTTGATAAGTGCATGTCAGCACAAAATATATAAGTGAGACCAAGAAAAAAATCGTGCTATTTCCATTGTTTATTAGTGTTTATTAATTTCCATTTTGTGATGTCACATACATTAAGGCACAATGGTGCATGAAGAAAACATTATCTAATTCGTTTTTTTGAAGTTCTCCTCCCCATAGAGTTGAATGAACTTTTTTCGTAGATTTTCTCAGTTCATTTTAATTTGAATAAATATATTTTGGTTTCTGAAGTATAATTACATTTTTTAGCAACAGTTTCGCTGTACTATTCTGCCAGCTTTGTCAGGCTTTCTGAATCAATAATCACAACTAAGTAAAAAAACTTCCGCAGTTGCCATGTAACAGAATTAATTTATACATGAATTTTGCAAAAGGTTTTTTCCATGTTTAAGGGAGTTTGTCCTTGTCAGGAAAAACAATCACTGCTCATGTTAAAAGTGTTCATTATAATCATTAATGGAGCACAAAACATTTAAATGTCACATTAATAAACAATTTTTAGTGAAGGAGTTTATTAAAATCAATAAAATCTGATTTTAATTTTAAAAATGGGATTTAAATTTAAAAAATCAAAGTTTTTGATTTTTTATAATAAATCATGATTTTTATCAACCCTGTTTTGAATACATTCGTTGAAACATATCTCGACTGTAGCTTAGGATATAAAACATCTTAAGGTGAGTGGAGCTATTTTTGCTCATGTACAGTTTTGCGTGAAGCTTTGCATACGTGTCCTTGTTAGTTATTTCTCTTGGTAAAAGTGACAAAATGCATTTAACCGATTTGATTTCTTGACAATTCAATGCTATTTTTAACTACGTGTGCCCTATGGTACATGAGATATATTTCGGAATACGTAATTCGATTACAAATTTTCTTTTAAACGCGAAATAATACCTTTTATATTCAAATATAGCGCCAAAAACCCTAGTCATATAATTAATTTAGGCTTTAATTAAGGCAAAAATATAAAATATAATTATTGTATAATTTCAATTACCACGTGCTTGTATGGTGAGTTCCACCGTACAAGCAGATGCACTTGAATGAAATGTAGTCTTGGAATTTTTTTTCGACTTGTAAAAATTACTAAAATGTGTACAAAGGGACTCACGATTACCGCTCCAGCCACCTTAATTTTTCCAGAAAATTTTCCTTGTTAATGCCCGAAAGGAACAAAATTTCAGGGAACAATTCCACTCTATAAATAGAGTATAAGATGAAGGAGTCCATTCGCTCTGAGAAGGTCGGATTCCGGATGTTTCGCCACTTTGGAGCGAGAAGACGACGCCTCCGCAAGTTTGCAAATGCCGTAATTCTTCCCAGCGTCGCCCACTTAGCGAGGCGACGCCCTTTTAGTCTCCTTCACTCCTAAAAAAGAAATTCGGGAAGATATTCTGCTCTGATTTCGAGAGCTGACGTAAAAATTAGGAGGTTTTTATCCTCTTTTTTTTTAGCTAGTGGGTTTGACTATCGGTTGGGTGTGAAGAGGCTTGACCGGAAGTGGAATCATGCGTGATATTTAGGTGTTAGTCATCGAAGGAAGATTGTCGAGAAAGCACTGTAGGATGAGGAAAAGTGTAGGCTCTTTTTATTCCGTGGGAATGTAGGTAGGAAGTACGCCAAGCTAAATAGGGAAACCGTTTGAAGAAAGAGACTAAATGCAATGGATATGGAAAGTATACACGGTTTTAAATTATATGATGAGGCTTCAACTTTGTGTAAATTTATCTTGAATAACAATACTAATGTATGATTCTCGCTGATATTTTATTCGGTAATACCGGTTTCAATGCATCATAATCAGGTACTACGTGCAACATCAGTGAATCTGATGGTGACGTATTTGCATTGAACTGGTAGTTACAAATGAAATATCTATGAAAATCATAAATTAGATATGGCGTAACGAAATAAAATGACTGTGTATAATAGAAATTATACACAGTCATTTAGAGCCATTGAGTCACACTTTGTTCGTATGTAGTTTATGTATTTCAGGGGAAACCCTGAAATATATAAAGCGCATCAAGGGACGACGCATCGGCGTCATAGTCATCATCTAGCTAGTCGTGTCTTAGCAAATTTAAGTGTAAATATAAATTTCGTTATACATGAATTTCCACTTAGTTCAGTCTGAAACTGTTGAACACATTAATAAATGGCGCACCAAGAGCTATTGTCGTCTGTAGGTTATTATTAATAGTATCTTTTTTAATCTTAGGGTAAACGCCAATGTTAAAGAACTGTGCCTAACGACAAGTTCGAGGAATATTTAAAATTAAATTGGCCAACAACTTGCTCGACTTCTCAAACACAAAGTGGTGATTAGCGGTTTGCACTTTCTATGTGGCTCTTTTCTAGCATTTCTCTGAATTTAACAAATTTGCCCTTGTTAACATATGGACACATCCCGTGTACATGACTCACTTGTAACGCTTAGATGTCCGTTGTCAAAACATGACACAGTGAGCTCTTTAATTTTTAATTCTCAAGCTTAAGTTTAAGCTTAAGTTTAAGCATGCATTGTTGGGATCATTGATAAATAATTAGTATGTGATAGCTTTACCCGAGATAGCACATAGACATGTGGCCATTACACAACTTGGCCGAATCACATATATTTAAGCTGTCATTACAGAAAATACTGGACACAAAAATTTAGTGATTAATTCTTTCAATGGTAGGATGAACTATGCTCTATTCTGCTTTGTTGTTGTTTGTTTTCTGCTGCTGAATTAGGCTGCTTTCTATATTTTTCCCTATGACATGCCTCTAGAATGCAATAGTATAGTATCGCAGTAACACCAGCTTTCTTGTTAGGAATTTTAGTCTCGCTTGACTTTCCGTCGAAAGGATTTTAGCTCGCTGTAGTTATCTCGTAAAACGTTCTGCCATGCTGGCAACGTCAATACTTGGAGCTCCTCGCTAGGATTCCGGTACACCCACGGCGGTTAACCCGATAACCAAGGAAAATTGCCAGTTGGCTCCGTTGTGCTGTGTTGACCCGAACACAGCACGACCCTGGTGAATGAGCCGATCCGATTAGCTACAATTTATCAATGGAGGATAAATCAGAATTAACAATTACTCGTACCAAACAAGTCGAAGCTGAACGAAAATGATTGATTTATGTGACCTTTGACAGCATCATTTTTTAGAAAAAGCTTCATAAGTAGTCATAAGTAGTCTCTTTTGTTCGGATATACGAGGGGAATGGATGCATACAGTTTTTATCGAATTTGAATGCAAGCGTTATTTGGGTAATACTTTTGATTTAGTTATAATAATTAGCTGAAGTCGTCTCTAGGTAAATCAATTGTGAGGAATTGGAATAAATGTCACTCATTTCTTGTTAGAATATTATATTAGGTGGAGTGGTGGTTATAGTTAAAACTTTCTGAGATACTTGAAGGATTATTGAATTGATGATAAAAATTCTTACTACATTTTTCCTTTAATATTAAGAAGTTTCGTAAATACCCTCTTAAAAGTAAAATCTGAATGACTAGTAAATTTTAGTCAAATTAATCGATGTGGCGATACTTGGTGGAAATTGAAGATATAATTCACAATGACAAAATTACAGTACAAAATTCCACTATTTATTTTAATGCTGTCGACCGGTTTCGACGTCTAAAGCGTCATTTACAAGGCAAACAGACAAACTGTTTGTCTATTAAATGACGCTTTAGACGTCGAAACCGGTCGACAGAATTAAAATAAATAGTGGAATTTTGTACTGTGTTTTAGTTATAATGAGTAAATTTTAGAATGAAAAAAAATATTGTAAAGTTTTTCCGCACGCTAAATTTATAGTTAGACGTCAATTAAATACAATGAGAATATAAAAGTTATTAGATGAGTTTGGAAAGTGGAAGTTCTTCTTCGGCCGTTAAAAATCAAGGCCGACCTTATCAACATTGCGGAATTTGATCTCTTCTAAACACTTCGTGATTTTTTTGGCAACAGAGCATGATTTTCATTTTTTCGGGGCGTTATTATTTGAAATAGTGATGCTGCATTAGGAACAATGTGGATATTTTTCATCGTCTTATCCCGCTGTACATTCCTGCGACATTGGGAATTAAAATAATGTCGGATAAGGTTAAACCTATTACTTTTTTCGATCTCTGTTTTTTTTTATTTTTAAATTCAGTTCGAAGAAAATCAATGGATGGTTTTTGGTGCAATTGTTAGTGACGTTTGCAACCTTTTTTCGGGCTTCTTAATAATTAAAAACCGATAATTGTCTCTACAGTTTCTCCCGTAGCCAGCGTGTCTTATTTATTTCGAAGAAATTGTGGACATAGTGTATTTACTTTCCTCGTTTGATCTCGCTACGTTTAGTGAAATGCTCTCAATAACAACTTCATGTCATTGCTGGTTACAATGGCAGGGGTCATTTTCTCATTATAAATTTCGAATGCAGACTCGAAATTGATGGACCGGCACATAGGTGCTAATAACGTGTAACAGTGAAACTTCATGAAGTGACGTCATCAGCTGCTTCCTTTCTAAATTTTTATAATGCTATTTTAATGGGCCGGAATGGCAAAGATGTGATTTTGCATTCTCCGAAACTCATATCTTGCTGATAAAATAAAATTTCATAGCCGGACGTTGATTATATGAATAAAATACAAAACTACCCTTAACGGAGTCTTAAAACGGAGGGGATATACGTATACAGCTGAGTGATGTTTGCATTAGACTAACGAAAAAAATTTTCTTCTTACTTAGATAATTAACCTGAATGACACTTAATGTGGTATCAATATTTCTTTTTGTTGTTAGCCTTTACTTGTGCCAACTTAATTATTATTTTCGATTGATAATTATGTGTAGTTGTCTGTGGAATAATATCCCCTAGTCTTCCTTTTTTTTTACTTTTGCTAGCATCTTGTATTTAATTTGCACAAGTTTCCAATGAATACTTAGTGTATGTTTATGCTTTGTTACTTTAATTGTTAACTAAAAACTTGATCTCAATTCTAACACGTATTGTACTACTCGTAGATTGAGTCGGAGAAATAATACCTGACAAATCAGCTATTGAAGTACCCACATGATGTTCTACATATAATTATACCTTTGTTTTGGGAGATAGCTGACGACATGAATTGATTATTCTATCGATGTTTAAAAAATATTTATCGCCGATTCCATGATACATTTCTTTATCATCTTTGAGAATATTTTCTATAGCCTGTATGTTCCAATTTAATAATGTTTCTGGCCTCTTCAGTGGCATAGAGACAGAGACGAAAACTGAATATCTACGGTTCGATTCCCAGTCCAGTAATTTGTTATTGAGCTTCAAACGCGAGTGCACATAATTTTGTGTCGGACAGTAAGTGTGATTTTCAAGACGGAGTAAGTATGCAGAATGCATGTTCTGTCTTGTGAATTACGTTTGAGCATTGAAACCGTAGATGGCATCATAAAAATACTCGCGTAAAAATACCAAGATTTTTACAAATTAAAAATCTATTAAAATACCTAATTGGTGCTCCTCGTAGACGTTGAGAAAATATTGCAAAGGAAACCATGTTAATTGTGCCGTTGAGAGCAAGAATAATGTTAGTAGAAAATTTTACATTTTGTAAAATGAGCCTTGAAGTGAAATAAATGAAAATTTAACCATTTAACCATGCTTTCTATTGAAAATTCCTCTGTAAAGACACTGAAGTTATACTCATACTACTCATTCACAAAACCGAATAAAGGCTGAGGAAATCTTCTGCGCACCTAATTTAAATATGGCAAAAAACTGACTTAACACCACTTTTGCTCTCAACGGCTCGATAGGGACCGCTGTTGTTTATCGTCACCTACGGGAAATGGGAATGCAGTCCCACCGTTCGCGAAATGATATGATCCCTCTCGCATCCGGGATGCGGATCATTCACTGTTTCTCGCGTCGACCTCTACCTTCCGCCTGGCTCGCTTTCAAGCGGCCCGCACGCGCCTCTCAGTGGGCCCCCGTGTTCCGTTGCCAACAGGATGAAATCGCCCCGATGGAGCAGGGGAAGGGTCCCGGCGACGGTCGGACGTCGGGCGATACCCCGCCGAGGCGACGCCGGCGACCCCACGGAGAATCGACCACCACCATCGAAGGACGCGCCGATCCCCACGAACGAACCAAAGATCACCCCGCCGCAACGACACCACGGCAGAACCTGGAGCCCGGAGTCCAGCCACCGCAGCCGCTGCTACCCGACGCCCTTTATCCTTCCCGTCCCGACCCCGAGGTGACGGCAACACCTCCCGAGGGACGAGCCGACGCAGACTCCGGAGTCCACGGGGCGCCGGATGCCCAAAAGTGCGACCCCGGTCGGTCCAACGGCTCGGCTCTGCCTCCCAGTTCCACGGGCGCCCGGCGGTCTCCTGGTCCGGAGACTGGTACCAAGGGCGCTCCTCCGCATTCTCCGTCTTCCCCCGTATCGCCTACGCCTTCTTCCTCCGACGATATGGGGCTTCCTCCATGCTCGCCTTCCCCGCCCCTGTCCCCACCATCGCCGAATCCTTCCTCTAGTTGTTCCTCGCCCTCGCCGACCCCTAGTAGTGGTCCCCAACATCACCCCAACGGCCAGACACCCTCGCCTACCCAAAGGCGCCCATCCGCATCCTCCATAGCCTCGTCTCCCTCCTCTCCCGGCTTGTTCCCCGCCGTGCTTGATGCGAGATACCGCTTCGCTGACACCTCCCTGCTGATTCATCGCCTGTGGTTGCGATCCAGGAAGCAAGGACAGCAATTACAGCAACTCCAACAAGACCAACAACAGCAACAGCCCCCAGCCGCGGCCGCGAACGCCGCATCCTCCGCTATCGAATCCGCCCCGGTAAGCCACGAAAATCGTGCCACTAACACCCAATTGGCCGTCCTCGTGTAACTACGTAACCGTCTGTATATAACGTCCTTGTGTATATGTTAACTGTTCACATCCCCCGGAGTTGGTCCTGAGCAATGTTTCCTTTATCCCCCCTTCCAAACTCCGTGTTGGAATAAGAGGGAAAACAAACATACTAACTAGAATGACTGGACACTCATCGCATGCCGTCATCTAGACCGTCTAACGTGCATTTATCCTTTTCCTTTTTTGTATTGGGGACGAAGGTGGCGGAAGGTCGTGCACAGTCCTGAGTTTCCCGAGGCATTGATTTGGGTGTGAATTCTTTTTTGTAGAGGTCTTTGATCCAACTGTAAGCATCCCTTTCACGATTGTCGGTTGTAGCGCACGTTATATAAATTATGTTAGTTACGCACGAAATACAAGCACGTGGGTCGCATGAAACAGTATGACCTCTTGATTGTTCCTATTCTCTTTAGGGCATCCTCTGTATGAAGTTGAGATACAGTCCCTGGTTTTTTTTCTTGGAAATATTTGTAATTTACGGTTACATTAGTGGTGATTTTGGATGGAAAGTTATAGTAAATTTTTAGAATCTTTATAGGTGTTTCAAAACAACTCTTTACCTTGTTTCATAGAATGATTGACTGGTGATTTTCTTGTTCAAAACATATGGAAATACATAATATCGTGTCATTTGGTTTCAGTGTTACCAGTTAGCTCATGATCATAGGCTTAGGCTTTAGCTGAGCTGAGAGATAGCTTCCCTTCTTCTTTAAGAGAACTTTTTTGAAAGTCCACGACAAATATATTACATGAAGACAGATTATTGGTTTCTTTTCGCAACAATGATAAATCCTCTTTCCCGTTCTGATTCTCTGAAACGTGATCTCTTGTAGGCTGCTTTAACTTTTAAATTTGAGCGGAATCATATCATCGTCATTACTTATCAGCCCACAGAGTGGCTTGCGAAAGCCCTCGCAGCTGGCATTTGCTTGTCTCTAAATTGCATCAGAGCTTATTGCTTTAGGAGTCCTCCATTACCGTTTTAATTCTACCGATGCGATGATTCTGTACATTACAGTATTTTGAGGCTTTTTCGGGATTTTGCTCTTCTTTTTTCTTTATCCCTACACTTAATCATACTGCTCAGCTATACCGTTGTTCATCTAACTATAAATAAGCAAAATTTTCCCCTCCATCCTTTGCATCCGTCCGTAGGTTAAGCTGAAAGTTTTCTCCCTTTTTTAGCGGAAACCAATTTGTGTCGATCAGAGTTGTTTTGAGGTCCTTCTGCCCTGGAAAACTGGCCGGTATTTTTTCAGGATAAATTTATAGGCAGGACATTCCACGAACCAGTCCATTGAACCAATGAGTCCAGTCAATTTACGTGGTATAATACCTATAATGATGATACTTTCTCTGCAAGCTTGCAGACTTCTCTGCAAGCTTGCAAGTGTTATCTCTGTGTTAACGTGTAATTCCCTCCTCATGTTTCCGTACGTCGATTTGTATCTGCTTTTTCATTGTATTATCTTTTTGCGTAGGAAAAAATATGTAAACATTAGGGGCGATACTTAGCAGCATAACCCTTTTATTAGTTATTCACTGCATTTTATCCATTTGATTACCTGATACCAGTAAATATTCTTCGTAGAGCTCGCAGTATTCAGCGGTTGTTTTATTGTATTAATTCATTTCCAGATAAGAAGCTAAGTACCTATCAGAGCATTCATCAAGCATCTTATCTCCACAGCTCCTCGTATTACTTCTTCGTTTGTGATTCTTTCCATTTACTTGGTCTTCGTCATCCTTCTGTAACCCCACGTTTCCATTTCTTCCAATCGTCCTAGTGCTGTCATCGACAACGCTTCAGTGAAATATAAAATATGTTCTAATGAAGTACGAATTCACTCTTAGAGTTTCACTGAAAATATCTGTCTGTACCGCGAAGGGAAGTTCTTTTCTCCACGACTTCATTTACTTGGCAAAATATTACGTTGAGTGCAAAATTAAGAATTTTAAATGATGCAGCCGCCTCCGAGAAAGCGTTATCAACCCATTCCCTAATCTATTTCCGTTTATAAATTCATCTAAAAAAAGAATATCTAGGCCATTTATTTCCTCCTGCTCTCAAATGGTTATCACGCTAATCCCTGGTACTCTCATTGGAGCGTGATATCTTTCTGGCACTGCCTCTCTCCTTTCCGAAGTTTGAAGCCGTCCTTGAACTCTGGAAGAGGTCACTCAAATCTTCCTCTCGATAGAAATCGAAAGATAAATAGTTTTCGAGGAAAATGTGTGCAGCCGTGCCAATGATATCTCCGGGAAGTTACCACGAACACTTGGCAATTCGGCTTGATGCACGTGCTACTCTGACTTCATGATTGGCCACTATCTTTCCTCAGAATCACTGTCGAACTTGGACAACAAAAACTTGCGCTAGTGGAAGAATTTTTTAATTTGAGAGGCAGGATCACCAGGGATGGAAGAAGCAAGAAAGACATTGTGAGTGGAATAGCCCAAACAAAGAAGGCATTCTACTATAAGAGGATTCTGATGACAGAAAGTAACTCAAGCCTGGAAGTAAGGAAGTGTTTTATAAAAAACATATTGGGACGTAATTGGAGCATGCTCTTGTATGACAGTGAAGCATGGACAATAACAGTAGCAGAGCAAATGTTTCACACATATATTTAGAGAGAAAAAATTTCTCCAGCCGTCTTAAGAGTGGAAAAACTTTGCCGTGGGGGTTTCGATGGGACGCTTCATGAAATATAAGAGGCAAAACCAAAATCCGTAAGTGGAGAACTCAGACCATAGGGTGAAGGTGGCGCGCACTCGTTGATTTACTGGCGTGAATTCGGTAGCGGAGGATTCTGCTATTTCGGCTACGGCCGGGGGCTGATTTTGGTCTTGTAGTGGTTGTAGATGTAATAGCTCTCGTAGCTTTCTATATTCCGACCGCACGAATCTATGAATCGTCAGGGAGGGGTCCGCGAAGTGACATGAAAATATCGGAATGAAGGAAAGATGTGCCGACAACCGACCCTGCAACACAGTGTAGTCTCCTTGATAAACTTCAGTGCGAAAATTCCACTGAGGAAAATTCATCCGCCTTGGCCGGGACTCGAACCCGGAATTTCGTCCGTTAAGCTAAAGAGGCGTACATGGGTATATATGCTGTAAAAATGTCGGCGGCATTCCACTTTTAGAAAGCATTATGTCATGTAGAAGAAGGCATGTAATAAAGGTGGGATGCAGGAACTACGGGTGCCTCAAGAAGTCCATACAGGAGTCCTTCGTTACCTCTGCCTACACGTCGACTCTTGACTTACCTTCACTGACCTTAGACTCTCCGCTGTAGAGTGCCACCAAGTTTCGCTCCGCCTATACTAGGACGCTTCGGTAGCTTAACTGGCTGAATCTCCCTGGCTTGAGTGCGTTCAAGACCTATGATGTTTCCTATGTGGAAGTTTTGCTCTTCCGGGTTTCACCGTAAAAGTAAATACCGCGGCTAGTTAGCGGTACATATACTCAAAATCTTCTTGAAAAACGTCAGTTTTCTCCAGGAAAACATTGAATTATCATTGATGCTGAGAATAGAAATAGAGTGGCAACTCTCATACAGTGTATTGCGCGAAGTCAAGTGCCTTGCGATAAGGACTTCTGTTTCTCCTACCACGCCTATGCGAACGTAATACGGCTCTGTGTTTTTCTTAGTTGGGCTACTCTCCCACTTCCTTTCACTGCAACTCCCTCCTCCTGCTATTCACCACTCAATCAACTCTGTTTGAATTAGGAGCTCTCACGAGTCATTTCACTTTCGAGTGCACACCGTTTGTATTGGAGGCCGCTATCGGCAGTGAACGGGGGCCGGAAACAGTGCTTTGTATGTACTCTCTCAAACTCTCCTCCCTCCACTTCTCTTTTGCTTTTACCCCATGCTCCAGTTCAAACGATGCCGACATCTTCCCGATTCCCTGTGCACGTACCAAAATTCCCTGCCAGTGCTGCTAAAGGGTACCGTATTCCACTGGTGGTTCGTCACGCTTTCAAGCGGTGTAATTGAATGGATGAAATTTCTTGTCATGAATACTATCTACTGCCGCTAAATAGTTGTGTAATTGAATAAATGATCGTAATAATTGATATCAACCAAAGTGCATATGTTAAATCTTAATACTAAGTGAGTATGTATTGCTCATTTATAATCATAGATAGGCATCCGATAAAATTTATTTTATATTATTTATAGCAACCACTATAGAAGACTAAAGATATTAATTCTTATATTTTATGGTTTACATTACATTAAATGTCTTAAGGATGACATGAAACGAAGGAGGAAATATTTACAATGGTTATTGTTATTTATGGACATTATTCTTTAAGGTTTTAAGGGAGTATATTACTCGAATGCATGGTGAATTTCCTGCTGACCGAATTATACCGCCGACGATTACAAATTGGCATTCTACTGCTGCTATTTTAAGCATTGTTTCGCGTTCTTTTTTAGAGCTCTGCACAACTTGTTGTGGTGGCTCGCGCTGTTCAATGTAATTTAAGAAGTAGGAATTGTAATTTTAATCACAAGATTTCAAATCGGCACATTTCATTACTTAATTTTCAGTCTAGGGCTAGATAGCAGTATTCCAAATCATAGGAGGTATAGCCATAGGCTGCTTCACAGGTGCTTTATTCGTGAATTGACCGATGTAGAATACTATTAGAATAGGATTTGGAGCCATGATTTACTCTTGTGACTTTATCTCCTTGGTCTCTTGTTCAAATTCCTTCGGGAGTGGATGCTTCATGAAGTTTTTTATAGATGGTCTGTCTGGTGATTACAACCTCAAACATCGGTAAATTTGAGAAGCATAGATTTCGACTGCAATTTGTCACGGTGAAATTTATTCCTCTTTCATTATACTTCCCTGTCGTTCGATGTGCCAATTTGGCAAAAAGTACGTGGCATGGTTTTAGCGTTGCATTTTCTGTAGGTAGTACGATAAACTTATTAAAACGACGCGTGACATGGAATGCTCCGTGTTAATTTTTATCCCAGTTTATTTTGTACGTCTCTCCATTCTCCCGTGTTGACTTGGCGTCCTCTTCCTTTCACATATTTCTACATTTTTTCCTTATCCGTCCTCTTAGTTCCCTCCACCAAAACGTCCTCATTCCTGGACCAGACTCGCTTCCATTTTCCCCCTTTCTTCTTCGCCGACCTCCCCCTCCATCCATGTCCCTTCTGTATCCAAACAAACATTTTAAAGGGCTCCATTAGAAGAGATGGGACCCAGGCAACGCACGTGGCGCTAATTCATTCCCGGCGATGGAGCGACCGACCTTATATAAACTCCCATTGAGATGATTTAGCTCGTTTCGTGGACCCGTCTCGTCTCTCTCGCTGCATCGTTTTCCACCCTTTTCTTCTCGTCTCGTGTCGTATAGAAACAAATAGTCCAGTTAAACTCGAAGTTCTCCGTCAGCGTCCCATTCCTGGACGCGGATTGGATTGAGTTGTCCCTGGTGACTCGGGTGCAGTTACTGAAAAAAATCTGGAAATCTCAATGTGGCATCTTCCTGTAAGTTTATCGGTTGAAATGTTAAAAAATCTTGGCCTCTCTGATCTTATTTTTGTGTGGAGATTCTTCAAATGTTTTTTACCTTTTAAGTCTTCAGTGACCTGCTCAACTTTCTGTGGACAAACATTAATTTGGGTGTGAAAATGTGAAATAACGGCTTTTAGAAGAACTTTGCCTAAAAATAATTGATGGTTGATAGTGATATGAGTGGAAAAATATTTACATCGACCGCACTTGGTTGTACTGATATTTTACACGTGGAATTATCAAATCTATCGTCCCCATTCCGCTAAAATGGAGCCATACTCTATATTAGTTTTGCAACTTCACGCATTCGATAACTTAAAAAATTACATAGAAGTGCTTGTAGCTAATTTTAAATATTTCAGTTTATCAGGACTTGGCTCTTTGAAAAACGTGGAAAAAACCAGATAGCTCTGAAACCACTTTGTTACCACATTATTTAGAAGTTGTAATAAAACGTGCTGCATTGGAGTATGTTATCTTTCTCTTGTTATCTATGGAAATAAATCAGTATACATAAAAACAGTATATTTAAACCGAAATTACTTTTTTAAAGTCGTCATATACAATTATTAAGGCTGAAGTCGACCTTAAGTCAACGTCCCTAACATTACGATAGTTAAAATATTAGTAAATATTGTAAATTTTATGTATTTATGCATTGCAATTTCTAGATTTGATGGCGTATTTAAGAACAGAGGAATTATTGTAAAAGTGTGACTCTGGGGATACTAATAAAAATTGTTACATGGGAATATAAGAGATAAGGAAATTCGCAAAATCAAGACAGAGCTTCTTTAAGGACCATTTGCGCGAAGTATTTCCTCGTGCAGTATGATTCGTGGATGGATTCACAGAAAAAAAACTCGTTTTTCGGAGAAATGCTCTGAATTCAAGAACGGAACCAAGGAAAATATCCCATTCTCAAATTTCGTGCACCAATAACTTTTTACTACTTGCACACTTTAGATGTCATAGAAGTGCAGGAATGTGAAAAAAAACAGTAACATGGATTCAAAAGCTTCCGCATTCACAAAAAGCTTTCCCGGTGTTTGACTCCGTTTACTCCTTATCCTTTAGATGCGTATGCCCGACATATGAAGGTTACTGTCCCTACGATTTGTTTTTAATTTGAGCTTCCCATGTTGACTCATGTGGATACCCCTGGTTCCTAAAATATATTTCTTTGGGGATGCGTCGGAGACAGCATTTTCAGTCTCCCCTTCCCGCCTATACCTTCAACGAAATTCCTTTGCGCTTCAGTGCAAGAAAAGGAATTTCCTCTAGTTTCATTCTGGGGAGATTATTTCTGAGGTATCCAGGACTCCCCCATTCTCCTCAATCTTTATTCGTCTCTCGACATCAGACTGTGGCCCACAATTTGAGTCGGAAGTCCTAGCCGAAAGATTTTTACCCCGAAAATATAGTTGAATTTAAATAAAGATTTTTCTATACTTAATCAGATTTACATTTAATTACTTGCGTAGTACGTTGGAAGAAAATGGGCATAGTAGCAAAGACGTCAGAAGGAGAATAGCGCTTAGCGAAAGAAATATTCAGCAATAGGAGGGAGCTGATGACGTGGATCTTGGGTGAAGATATATAAAGAAGAGGCTGGTAACGAGTTTAATTTGAACTGTAGCGTTTTATGGGGCAGAAACGTGGATTCTGAGAAATGAAGGCGAGAATAGGCTGCGGGCGTTTGAGATGCGGGTGTGGGGGAGAATAGAGAACGGAGTAGAAGACGAACGAGAGGGTGTTTGGTATGGTGGGTGAGGAAAAGAAACATCTGGAGGATATTAGGAGGCGGCGTAGTAGGTGATTGGGAAAGGTTATGAGGGGCGAAGGGTTGCTGGAGGCCGTGATAGAGGGGAGGATCATGGGCGAGCGGGAACGAAATAGAATAGGTTATATAGTCAGGATGAAAAGAGACGTAAGTATGCTGCGATGAAGGAAGAAATTATGTAGATAGGTAAGGGCCAGCGCCTGTAGTCATCTACAGGATTTTTACTTTCTTCCATTTAAACCTATCCTAACGGGTAGATTACCCTTTTAGTAAGCTAAAATTGTAAAAAAACTAAAATTTTAAATAATAGGCTCTGATGTAGATCTATATAAAATCAAAACCATTAATCCGAAGGACTTATATCATCAGTATTTATCAATCCGAAGATAGGTTTGCACAGCTCTCCACTTCACTCTCCTCTCCGCCAACTGCTTTATTCCTACATAATTATTCACTATGACCTCCTTCATAATATGCCTAATGCACTCCATTTTTCATCTTCCTCTATAATTCTTCCCATTCATTCCTCCTTCCAATATTGTTTTCAATTGGCTGTTGTGTCGCAAAATGTGCCCAATAGGACTTAAATGTAGAAGTTATTCCATTAAATTATAATGAATATTTGAATCCCAATCAATGTCTCTTTCGCTGAGCATCTCCCAGCAATGTTATGCATAGTTATGTTTTCGGTGATGTGCATTTAAACTCTCATTGAATTAATATTAAAATTAATTAATTAAGTCATTCATTATTTACTTAACATTTTCTTTATGGATGGTGTAATTAATGGATCCCGGTTTTATAACAAAGAAAAGACGCATGCATTTGGCTCAAGATTTGATTTATCTCCCGAACTAAAATACTAATTTTTTATTAAATGGTCTTGAGGAAAGAATAATTCGATACATGGAATAACTCGAGGCAAGTAAAATTTTTAAGGGCCTTGTTTATAATACGTATTTTTTCCCACACCCGTTATTTCACCCACGACGATACTTTTCCAAACGAATGGGAAAATCTGGAAACTATTATGAAGTCTCAAATATGTTAGTTATAAATATCTCTTACCACGTAAGTGTTTAAAAAAATATTCAATATGGAAATTTGACTAGTTACAATTGGACTACTAATGTTTCCTCGGGTAAATTGATATTCATTGTTTATACTCCTTAAGTAATTTAATTATACTTTTAAGAAAATTAAAGAGTAGCCGAAAGTAGTGCATTTCTCGCGTTCCTCACATTGAAAATGAAGTCTATGGATTTTATACCCCTCGTCTAATAGTTGTCCATAATTACTTATGTTTGCAATTTTAGGAGTAATATGCTGCATTTAAAATGGGTTGCGGGTAAATACTGGGTTTGGAAGAGGAGACGTATTAAGAATATATTTCAAATATGAAATCATTCTATAAATGAAGAATCTAGGGTTTGATTATTATGGTTGTCCATTTATAATAACTTTCTTCTTTATAGTCTGTTCTCAATCCCTAGCCCAGAAGTTCACGGAATGAGTAATTTTGATCGTGCACAATAAATATGTAGCATAATTACGAGAATTACCTTAGAAGCATAATTTATGAATTATGGTAACCAAATTAATATTGCAATCCAGTGGTATTGAGCCAGTCATTCTGAATTATAGTTGTTTGTTTTCTCATTTTCATCGGAAAGTGTGATTACCTTGAGTTTTTTATTCTAAGACCATAAAATAAATATCTGGCCGCACCTAATGACAAAATGTTACGTAGGCAACTCTTGTGTTATCAGTTACTTTCCATTTGACTTAGCTTTGCGTGGTGTTTGGCTTATTAACGGTGCTGAAGGATTTTTATGCGAACTTTTTCGTTTACATCCATCTTTCATAAGATCAGGCATTTCAAGAATAGTATCTTTTGTCATATCATCATTTTTGTTTGCATCCGTGGTAGAATTTGCTGCTTGTGATAGCGTTATATGGAGAATTTTACGACCGCTAATATCGTAATAAATCTTGAAAGCCTGAGATGGTATGATTTTTTCTGCATATACCATTCATCTTGACATCTTCTGCTCTATCAAATTTTACGACCTCTCACTGCATTGGATTTCTCGATTGGGACGAGCTACTGTTTATCTCGTCACGCCGCGCGTAAGGGAATTCAAGTGCCAGATGTTATTATTTTGGATTGCTACATTGTTTGAAGGCTGCTGGACCGATAAAAATGAGATAGTGCTCCCCTTATGGAAGTAATGCGAATACCACCCACGATACCGTTTGTTATTTATGGCATATTTTATGCTCTATAGCCGTTTTATATTCTGAATAATAGCACACTGGGTGTAGTGATTGCTACTTCGTTAGTGGTTGAAGAAGTTGCTTAATTTGGTTTCATGTAAGGAATACGAGAATGGTCGTTAAAATCACGCGAAATCAGCCTGTGGCACAACTTTTAATTTCTGATAGTCTGCCTTATTATGTAACCTTACGAGAATTCAGACCCTAACGATGCATTGTCTGCACATGCTACTCGGTTTTGGTTGGCCTAATAAATCTGGTAGGAAACTTTCCGGTCTGTTGACATAGGTTTTAATATCACCTTTGGTATGGGCGTTGCGTAAATTCAGTGGCTCGACCCACTGTACATAATGGCAGACAGAGTTAATTATCAGAATCCCGGGGTCCCTTATGCACCAGAGATTTAGAGAGTAGAAATAGATGTGCACTCCTAGTACTTAAGAAATCTAGAAACTTCTATGAATTGATACTTAAGTCTATAGTTTTTTTCATTTAAAATATTTTAATAAAAAAATAATATTAGTAAAAACTCAGTGAATGTTCACTTTAAGTTAATAATATTTTATTTATCTAATCCCAAAATATTAATTGAGACAATTACCTACACCGTAGTAAAGTTTTTCTTATATTCAATTGATTTAAGATATAGTACACGAAGTAGTATATAAGTAATAGTAGTATATAGTAAGATAAGTACACGAAAAATATATTTAAATCCTTCCAAAATGAATAATGTCATCGTAAAAGTGCTCGTTATAAACGTCCTAATTTGAACGTTTCCTGATTATTTGACTTCACTGAAAAATTATGTCTGATGTTATGTATTATTTTCAAAAATCCATCCCCAAAAGTGAATGAATGAATGCAAAATTAGAAGTGACGCCTAGGTACGTAAATTACGCAACCCTCAATTCTATGTCATTTCGGTTGCATACCCTCGCCCGTTTCCAATAAGTAGATTTATTAGTTGATGTAAACCTCTTCGTGTCTCCTGTCTCGGTTTATGCCGCCCGAAAACTTTTCCTTGGGGAACAGCCTAACGAAGTCCACGCCGGATATTCTTAAAATCTCGGATTCTAGCCAGGAGGCTTGATTATTATCTTCCCAGGGTATGCTTTTGCGTGTTTTTCCTGTTACTTGTGATGCGAACTCCATGTAAAAAGCCTCAGCGTCTCTTGTCGCGGTTTTAGAAGTAAATTTCCTACTCTTTTTTAGTGTTTGCGTCTTTAAAATCATTCCAACTGTGGGAGCTTAGGGGCCTTATTCAGCAAGGACTTGGAATTTTTGAGTGTCGTCAATCACGAAATTTTGACGTCGTAGCCTCAAAAAATCTCTTTTTCCTCCCACTTCTTTCTTTCTTCCTTTCCGAATTTTTCCTTCAGTACAAGATTGGATTATTTCATCTATAAATCTTCCCGCCATTTTTTTTTGTTCTGCTTACACTTATTATTCCACCTGAAGCTTATCCCTGCCATTCTTAAATATTCTTCTGTCTTTCGTTCTATTTATGTGACCATTCCTTTCCTGCTTCTGCCCGTTTACCCATTCGTTGGGTAGCATACATAGCAGTCCTCTCCAATATTTTCACCTCTCGTTCTATCCAGTAAGGTTTACGCTCAGAGTTTTGTAGAATTTTCATTTTTACTGTATCTATAAGTCTTTTGATTTTATTTGTCTCCAGTATTGTCTCTACCATATAGGTCCTGTCTTGGTCTCACTGTTGCTTTTTATATGTTCTCGCTTTAGTCTCATTCATCGTGTACTTATTCTTTCATATGGTATCATTGAAGCAGCCCGCTGACTTATTGGCCTGAATCACTTGTTCCGCGCCATATTAATGGAGGATCTCGATTGTTCCTTTTAAAAAGTTGAATATAGTCAAAAACATAATGTCACAACATCGGCAATTTCGTGGTTTGATAATTCCGAGGCCTTCCTAAATCCCAAACCAGGACGGAAAAGGTGACGAACGTGGTCATATCCGACTCTTATAACTTTATAACTAATAACACGATTGAAATAAATGAGGTCTCGTTCGGTCAGGTGGACGATTACGCTGCGCACTTGACCTTGTGCCGGCGTCTTGAATGCGCTAGGTACGGGTGACGGCCCAAGGTAACTTGCGGCAGTATATATAGCGAATCTGATATGCTAGTGCGCAGATTTAGGCATTCGCTTCTTAGGACGCGTCTTTACCCTCATATCTTTATATTTAGTCCTGCCTATTTAGCCACATAGGTCAAATCCTGAGTCATTCCCCTCGATAGGACTTGGTTCTTCATATTAATGCAGCCTCCATCCAGAAAATACACAAAGTCAACGCAGGTGCAGCCGGGGCATTCCGAATCGTTTACGCTTCGGTATGGAAGCGCATTTCGTTCCTCTGCCTGGCAGTACTGACTTTCTATGCATCTCACATCGTTCACGTACTCTATAACGCCATGCTCTTTGGGATAAACGATGAATGATGAGCTTCATCTGTATGCGCTGTTTGGCAAGCAAATGGATAGACCATGATTTGTATGTCCGCTCGTGCCATTGAAACGCCCATAGGCAGCAAATGTGGGAACAATGTACGGTGGAAAAATCAATTTTTTTATGGAATCGCGTTCAGAAGAAGAAGTTTTCTCCAGATATATATTTAAAAGCCTTTTAAACTATTCGGTGATATTGGTCAATGCGCGGGTATCCATATTGCTTCCATTACTTTTTTCAGTTAACTTATCAGAGAAATGACTTTGGAATGTTTCAGCCGAAACTTATTAAAAATTGTTTTTTTCAAATTAAGTCAAAGTAAAGAATAAGTTCTGTTTTTGTAGATCATATTATAATTTTTCTAGATCATATATTTCTGATTTTTATTCCATAACATTTCTTCTGCAGCCGATGGGGGAAGAGGGGGTCATATGGCCACATTCACCCCAGGTAAAACATCTGAAAAAGTCAAAGTCACGTTTAAATTGACTTCAAAGATTTTTTTTTAAGTAAAAGGTATTTTTTGCGAAATGTGCTCATTTTAGCCTTTTCTATCTAACTAACGGGTCAAAAAAACGACGATAAACGACGTTCTTTTCGACCTGCAACGGTAATAGGAGAGTGTCTATGCGAAGATTTAAGTTTCTATCTCCATAAATAGCAATGTCGGACTTAGCTTTGAGCTTTTTTACTTGCCCACCTACCGTGCGGGGCTCGAATCTATATTTTTACTTCTTGGCAGGTGGGCAGGTTTACGTTTTGTAAGGTGCCTCGAAGTCTTAAGTCATTTCTCATCTTATCTAAATTTATTAATATACAGTGGCCGGCCGCTATGTTTCATAGCATATTGAGATAATAGATTAATATAGTTAATATGCAAAAGTCAAAGCATGGAGAGAGAATTATGAATTTTAACGGCTGATAGTCGTCGCTTGAAATGAGCTGTAGATCTCCTGAGACGTTCTGTTGGGTTCATAAATCTGCATTCTTTTTTTATTACTTTGCCGCATCCATGGCTTAGGTCCTCCTTAGCCATCTCCTCACGCATTAATCATTTTTTTCCACGGCCTTATTCATCTTGCGGTCGACCTTTGTGCAATAACGAAACGTCAACTTGGATTGCGACTTGAACGTCGCGCTGCGATCCACTGCTTTTGACCGCTTCAGACGCCCCACGAGAAAGACACGCTTCGTAAGTGAGACACCACCCGATTTCCTTCACGCCAGTTTTGCCTCTCAGGAATTAGAAATATTTTTATGGCGTTATTTCATAAGTGCATCAAATGTTACGACATTTATATTTTGAAATCTTTCGAAAAAATATTGGATTTACGAACTATTGTTGGTATGCTGAAACTCTAAAAATATCCAGCTATGAATTCTCGAAACTTCAATGCTTTATCGTCAACTTTGCCGTCTTGAAGTAAGAAATACCGTTGTGTTATCAGTGCAGGAGTGGATTCATTGCTTAAAATTTCTTCATTTTTTTAATCCTGCGGATGAAGTGCGATATTCCACAGAGGAAAAATCATTCGCCTTGACCGGGATTCGAACCCGGATCCCTCGATTTCGCGCCGAGTGCTTTAACCAGTTAGGTAACTACCGTGGCTAGTCCCGGTTTCCTCAAAACCTACGGATGAAGTCGTGGATTTATTATTTTGCCGTTTGGATGCTAAAATGTGCTATTTTTAACTGTAAAAATTCCAGTTCATTCTCGTAAGCTTAGCCCTTTAGTGATTGGAAATAGCTTGGTGACATTGGTACAGGCACGGATTTAAGATTGAAATTTTCTTATTCAAAATCTCTCAAAAGACAAAGTAGTTTAATTAATTAAAATGCTTTACTCATTTAAGTTATGAAAGATAAAAATTCGATATTCTCAAACATAGTTTGGTGAAAAGTCATGATGACTGGATCACCATACTCCCTTAGTAATTGTGACATTTGATTTATCTGTGTCGGCCGGCTTTGTCGCGAAGGTGACATCCTGGCGGTCAACTAATAAATCTGTTGTGTAAATTACAAAGGCATTCTAGTGATTCACTCATTATGAAAGAGAACACTGTATCCTGTATCCCTCTCTAATCTCAAAAGTATCGCGCGCAGTCAGAAAAATAATCTTCTCTTTTGTCATACATATTTCAAACACACACATTTAGCGGTTTTGAATGCTATCTGAAATGTGAGAATGAGTGGTGTAAAGTGGCGTTTTACTACGGAAAAAAGATACGGTAGACAGACGTAATGGAGTAATAGGAAATGCCGTGGGAGACGTGTGCCCCTTATCACGCAAAAAATTACTGATCACGACTCGTTGGAAAATTTTTTGTACCGCCCAGAATGCGAATCGCGGTCGGCGCTGCAATTTGAAATCACCGACTCCGTCCTCGCGAAAGCCCATTCGCATATTTCTTACCGTTTGTCGCCGTCACGGGAGACTTAACTTTCCGTTCTCGCCATTCTACCAAGCCTACTTCCACCCGTTGTGGTTCCGCAAGATGGCCCTTTAAAAGCGTGATAAAACCCTGAAAATATCCCGAATAGCAGTAAAACCTAGATTAGTATAATAAGTAAAAGTGTAAACAAATCATTTATTGTGTCCTTAATACGGCTACGTTGGATTCACTCATATTAGAGATTTCAATGAACGTTTCAAAATTACTGTACAATTAGCATCCTTAGGTCTGAACTCCTGGATGATATTTAAAGAATGTCTTGTGCAATACAACTCAAAATACCCCTCTCGTCATTCCCCAAAAAATGCGTGTAAATATAATTTATTTTTCGAAAAGTGTTTAGTTGTTTGAAATGCAGTTTTGAGTTAATATTTTTCTTAATGGAATTCACTCGCTCAATCCATCTGGGAGTATCTGGTCTTCAGTGTAGAAGTAATCCGAAGCTATCCCCTGGGCTACCATCTGTCCTGTAAACATAATTTTTGAATAAGTGTTGCTCTGATTGGCCTTGCTATGAGTGGAGTGTGTATTACTCTGCTCACTTTTAGTTTATATCCTATTGTTGTTGCAAACATTTTAGTGCCACTAATGCCAGGACAAGAGTAGGCTAAATGTGGTAGGTATGGGATATCTGAGAAGTGTTAGCGGCAATAGCAGAAGAGACAGGAATGAGTGGGTGATGAAAGAATGTTGGATGGATTATCCGGTAATGGACGTGTATGAAAGGAGTGTGCTTTGTTGGTTTGGCCTAGTCGAGACAATGAATGAGAGCCGAAGAGCGAAGCAGATTTATAATAGATGAGTGAATGGTGTGAGAGGAAGGGGTAGACCGATAAGGTATTAAGTTAATATGGTGTAAGTTACTCTAAAGAGAAGGAATATTAGAAGTCTTAAGGACAGAGGGGTGTGTATGAAGCAATTTATGAGTGTATTTGAAGCAAAAAGGGGTGTTCAAGAATAGCGCAGTGTGGACGAGGTTATAAAAAAGACAGCCAGTTTTAGAGCCCTATAGTCGAGAATTAAGCCCTTTTGTCTGTACCCTTCTCGAAAGAGAACGGCATTATGGGTATGTATGCATGTATGTTGTTGCAACAATTGATTTGAGGTGGTTGAGAAGAGTTAACATTTTTCTCTCCACAAAAATAACCTGGAAAAGTGATTTCTGAATCCTTGAAAACCTGTGATAAAATCCCAGGCAAAATGTAATCGCGGGAACATGCAGTCGCTGGTCTCTCACTCTACTCCCTCTAATTCCATTCCCTTATTTTCACTCTCCTCGTTTCCCGACCAACCAATCGCCCGACATTTATCTCCACCTCTTCTTCGCCGTCTCAATGCATCGCACCCGTCAGTGTGGATTTCGCAATGATCTCTTCCGTTCGCGTTTCCAGCACCGCTGCCATTTGCATAATTAAATCCCCGCAGTTTTTTTGTGTGCCTTGCGGTGGTGCTTTCATGCGTCCTCCATTGTGTCGCTGTGTGATTTGCTTTTCTTTCGCACCCGATATGCCCACAAGCCATCTGAATATTCCCCGGTCGGATACGTTCGCCCGTAAATGTCCGTTCACGTTGAACATGAGAACGCCAAACGGTTAAGCATAAGCTGGTTTGTGTGAGATATTACTAAGCATAAAATTGAATTAATTTTGACTCATTAAAAAGAAAAAGCCATTTACTTTTCGAGATATTTGCAAAATATTAAAGCCATTTTCCATGGGCTGTATTCTCCGTAGACGCGTTGACAACCAGAGAAAGTTTTGATGTGCAGAAATGTAGTGCTGTGTTGTTCGTATGTTTTTAAAAATTGATTAATTATTCATAGAAATCTTTTTATAATTCATCAAAAAAATCTTCAGTTATGTAGGATTTTTAAGCATAAGACCGGTTAGATGCCATGCGAGAAAACCTTGCAATTTAATTTGGCAAATTAGCATTGTGTACTTAGTTAACTATTGGGGATTTGAGTCGTAAAAAAAATATTTTGCATCACTAGTATTGGTTTCTTTGATTCATGCTTTTTAAAACTGCTTTAATTTTAAAATAAAAATCAAATATAGTCTCTATTTTGACTAGAGAAAAATGTTGCTCACACTACCTAAAGCATGAGAATCAATCAGAGAGCTCTTGATGGCCCCTGAAGAACTCAATGCAGAAGATGACTCGTTCATTGCTTCAGTTATCTACATCTACAAAATACCCTGCAAGCCACCTCAAGGTTGTGTGGCAGGGGGTGAGTAGTCACCAACATGCATTGCACTATGCCCTAAAGTTAGTGTAACTACGACTAATTATGTATTAGCATAAATCGCTAATGCTTGTCTCGGAGCGAAGCCTCACAAGCATGCACTACTCTATAGATATTCTCCCAATGGAGAGGGACCGTTATTATATACTTATGTATTTTGCAACTACACAAACGGACAGACTCAAGAGTTATGCTGAAAACATTCACGGCGTGCTGTTAGTACTAGATAACAGATAAGGATTCAAGTATTAGGGAGTACTACTACTACTACTAAGAGCTACACTACCTATCGACTAGCCTAGTTAAAAGTCTCATTGGCAGCTGTTATGGTCCCTTATCGTTCGCGGGAAAAATGACATTTTAAATCTGTCCGTTCTGCAGTCTATTTCCCTAATTTTATTGCCATGATCTGACCTACCGTAGTATGTCGGATGTCGTAAAATATTATCAACGTCGTCGGAGAATAGAACGGTTTGGAACTTACATAATAGATTGAGTCTAATTTTAATCGACGGTCTGAAAGCATTTCCCATCCCAGTTGCTGCAGTTATGTCGTTGATAGTTGACCAATCATGAAAGAGAGCGATTTCTGAAGTTGGAAGCAGACTCGGCGTACTCGCACCCCAGGATGCGATAAATTGTAATTGTAGAGGAATATTTTGAAGTTAAGAGTCGATTCTCATTGAGGTAGTTCCCGAGCGACCGCATTTACACCAACCTGGGTCGTAATATGAAACATTGGGACCATTCTAGGGTATTGGAAGCTTTCCATTCAAGGTGTTGAAGTTGGAGCAGAGCGGAACACATCATTGCACTTTCACGCGCACACGAATGACGATGAATGGAACGATGTGCGAAGGCGAAACTTTCGTTAACTTCACCATTGATCTGTTGGTGCACAACAGTCTTGACCGGATGTTTTGTAAATAGTTCACAAATTCGTTTTAAGTATTTACGTATATAGGTAAGCTTCGTACCACAGAGCTATTAAAAACTTTACTTTATCCATATTTGACGTTTTTGATGAAAATCAACGCATCAACAACAATCGCGGATGCAATTATCGAAGTTCTTTTATTGTTTCGCGCGCATCACCTCTGCTCCCGAACTGTTTTGAAATGCGCTGCCTAGTGCCCAGGGTCTGAAACGAATGGGAAGCAAGAGCGATTTTGTGTTTATGAAGTGTGCAGCGCACTAGAGCGAATATAGCTTAGCAGTGGAGCCTCCTTTGTGTAAGAAAATAATACCATCGGCCGAGTTAAAGAAAGAGAAAAGTCATCTCATCGTTTGGCTTGAAAATACGGAAGAATGCAACCTGGATGTTTATATAGCGTATTGTTCTTGTGCTCTGGCTGAACCTTCCTTGACGCTTTAAAAACGCGGCATCATGTCAGTACTCTTAAAGTGAAATGTTTTTGAATAAGGTAATGGCGAAAACATTTCAAAAACAAATTATATGACGGGGATCGAGTTAATGCCAAACTTGTGGGAATATCCTTTGGTTAAGAAAGAATCCCATCGGTTAACTCGATGAAAGAAGAAGTTGGGTTGGTTTCAAGTCGCCTTATGTCACGTTTTGTTTCTGCTTTCTGCGTGAAATTGCCTTTGAAGCTCTCTAGAATCTGGATCTCAATTCTCGAGTGGCGATCACGCTTTGCGCTGCTCTTCTCGAGAATGTCAACATTTTCTTTCATTTTTGTCGTCGTAACCGTGAATCCTTCCGGTTCCAGCTTGTGAGATGAGGAATATTAAGGACTAATTTTATAGTTTGTGGCTAAATATATGCTTTGGTTCTCAGTATGAGAACCGATGCTAATTTGTTCTCCCATCTATGAAGTTCACGTCAACTAAAGGACAGTGTGGTATAATATACCGTCATCTTGCAGTTAACGTTAACCGGACATTATAATATCGGGCCTAAGAGTCTTAAGAGCGTGTATGAAGCAGTGCTTGAATGTTTTAGATGCAAAAGAGGCGTGCAAGGATACCGCATTATGGAGGAAATCATTAAAATAGAGCCATTTTCCAAGGCCTTGCACCGAGAATTACGCTCTTAAGACTATTAATGAAGCTATTTAAGCTGTGCCCATCCTGAAAGGGAATGCGTGCATGTATCTAGCGGAATCGTTTGTGTGGCTCCCTAAGAACCCGAGCGTGGGGGCTGGAAGTAGCCGTATGCGCGCTCGGACGACCGTGAATTCGAGGAACGCTTGGGTCTCTTACAATTAGAGTTACGATCGGTATTCGATGCACGCGGTCTGAACGACGCGGGTCCAAGTGCTGTGGTGTACCTCAAGGTTAAGGCATCTAAATTTAGTTAATCATCCCGACGGAAGGTGCACTACAGCGAGTTCATGGGTCGCAGGATAAAAATTTCGATATATCTTGGGAGATGCAAATTACGAGGACGTTATGTATGTGATGATTTTCATCCTTGACGAATTGCGGATTTGAAATACGTAAGAGTTGCCTCGAAAAATAATGCACTTTGATAGAGAATCGAGCCTTTTGCCTTTGGGTTGTCGAGCCAATGCACAGGCCACTGCACTACCAAATATTCCTGATTATAGCAAGTATTTTTTAAGGATTCAATGGAGAATGATTGATATACCTCAAGGGCAACATCTAGTTTTAGTGAATCCTTCAATACATTACCACAAGAATTAGTAGGCCTAGGTAGTTTAGTGGTCTACGCAATTACCGGAAACGGAGTTTCGGAGTTCGATTCCCGGTCCATGTGAAGTTATTATCGTGACAATTTCTTCGTAGGAAATTGTTCAGTCGTTGAAAAACATTTACTGTTGTCCACGTCGATTTCGTTCGATGAACCTAGAAGATAAATTCTGATCCTTCCATACATTATGAGATTTTCTTCCTTTGTCAGAACTTTCCCGAAAGAATAGAATTTTAAGTGGATTTCAATAGAATTTAAATATTGACTCAAAAATATTTTTGCTATCCTCAGAGATTATCAATGTTTTCATTCGTCTATCTATTACTATGCGTCTTTTCTACCTAATGCAATAAACCTAAATAATTATTTCGTTGTCCCTTCTTTGCCATGTTCAGAATTACTCTCGTAAATATTTCAGTGAATGAACTTAATGGAGTATTTATCTTCCAATCATCAAATCCTATTAAAAAAGTATTTCCACCTCATTATTATTGCTTGCGCTCTGTTTGTAGGAATGTATAATTGCATATTGGTCGGAACCTTTTATGTACCTTGGGTCCCTTTTAAGTACCTTGGGTCGGAACCGTAGAAATTTAGGTTTATTGAATTACGACAAATTTTTATTGAAATTAAAACTTCTGATGCTGCGATATTAAACACATTTTATTATAGAGATATTTTAATTCTCAAGTAAAGGTGTTGAGCATAGTAAAATGTTAATTGATCACGTTTGCAATCTATGGGTATAAAATGCTGGGAAATGTTCTAATGCCACTATTTAACCAAAAATGGTTCATCTTTGTTTTCCGAACGTTAGCCGAGGGAGCTTTGACATCGTAGACATTTTAAAGGGGATATATGTATAATGCTGCTGGTATTATCAGACTATTCAATTATCAAATATCGCCTGTGCCTGAGAAGCAAAAAATGAAGAAAATACCGTTGAGCTATAAAAAGAATGGTTTTCGTGTGCCATTTCATGCTATCCGCAGTATTACGCTCTCTTTTTTTCTTATCGCTGAGAAATTTTTTGTGGAAATAATTTTATTGTTATGAAAATATACTTGTCGAGCGATACCGCAGACCGGCGTATGTGATGCTTTAATTTGTCGCTAAGCGATATTTCATGGCGTTTTTGCGTTTCGCGATTTCTTTATAGTGTACATCCCCCTTAGATTGACATCCTCCCAAGACACTCTCCGAAGCATCTGTTCTCGGGTGAAAAATTCGATTATATAATGCGGTTGCTGCACTTCCTTTTAGGGAATGGGAACTTTATTCGACCTCTGTGCCATGCTGTGAATTTCATTACTGCGGCGGGTTTTTCTCTATCAGAGCGTTTGATGCTATCCGCGCAGCATAAAGACCGTCCAGACCCCATACGCGGGCGCCGATAATTCCCGAGTCAAGGGTGTCGGCTCCCGTGACCTCAATTTGATAGTGCAAGGCAATCTCAGGGCATGAATATTATTGTGACTTTATTGACGATTGTGATAGGAGTGATGGGAATCACCTTTGCTTCCGTTGAGCCCGCCATGGCCCGAGAGTGCCTACCATTGCGATACGTAGGCTGTATAATTACATTGCGGGCTGTTTTCGGTGTCTGATGCAGGACGATAAGACGCATAAAATATTATTACGGTTTTCATTTTTTGCGTGCCACGGTTTTCGTTCGTTCGTTTTATTGCTTCTCGCAATAATCGTAACTCGAAAGAGTATAATAGCGTATTCACGTCTTTTAAGTGCCAATGTTATTGGATTTTAAGGGAATTATGGTAAATGAAATGAGCTGTAAATCCAAAATAACTGTCATAATATACATTGAATCGGTCGAACACGTCATAGTATAATGGTATCTCTCCCGCTGGTTTCTCAGGAAATATTTTTTTCCGGCTTTGAATCAGATTTTCAAATGTAATCCATGTATATAAAAACAGCATAATTGCAAGGACTGGGTAACAGTTTAATTTTTCTCGTTCAAGGCTTTCGTATCTCACGATGGAAACCTGAATTGGTTCTTGACTTAACTTGTCGATTCTAATAGATAATAACTTTTATAGTTGGCATATAAAATTGCTTAATCTAAATATATTTTCAAGAATAAGTCCTAAGCTGACATCTGAAATATGTATCGTACATAGTTTAATAGCTTATGGTACTCAAAGCACTTTCAGTAAAATCCTGATTCAGTTTCTTAACTATCCGAGGCACTCAAATTTGATGCTTTTCATTCGACAATATATTCTCATTTTATTTTGGATGAAAAAAGTGAGTTATCTGTGGGATTCAACGGAAATTCAATTATCTCTGTAATTGTCGTAAGTGAATATATTTATGTGCAATCGGAGGTAATTTTCGTTTTAAAAAAGGCACATTTAATGAATTTAAAGCGAAAAAAGTGGATCATAAAACCTCAGGAAGCTAAAACATTAGGAAATCATCTTTGGCAACACTTTGTGAAAGTTGTTTACGACAAAATTACAAATAAAAATCCCTGTTTACTCTCGCATGATATTTAAGAATAATCCGCCATAGTCTTCACCACCCGTTCCATCCTTTATTGTGGCTCAAGTTACTTAATATTTCTGTTTTTCTGTAATTCCTTCATTGTGGAAGCTTTACTTCTTTAATTTTAGTTTTATTTTGTAATCATGAGCTGGAATTCATTTTCACCACTTTATTGGGCAGCATAGTTCATTGATAGTAAGCGAGTTGAGCGTTTCTATCTAACGTTTCCTGAAGTTACTCTGACAGTTATTACCTCTAGACTGGTAAAAAGGCTTAACATTGCGTCGTCAGGAGAGTTTTCACCTCTTTGGTCCGGCTTATGCAATGACCGCGAGGTCGGACGTCTTCGCCGAAACGATTACTCTTACATGAAGATTAGATTCAAAGGAGTGAGTTAAGATAAAAATAAATTATTGAATTAGCTATCAGAAAAAAATACATCAGCCAATTGACCATTCATGCAAATTATTAGACTGGCATTTTTTCGTTTTGCGAATGTATCACGTGATCCTAAGAAGTTTTCCCTTAGCAAATCGTGATTAATAAATTATTATTTGGTGGTACCTTTGTTTAAAATTCATGTTTTATACGACTATGTTTTATGTAACTTATGCCATTAAGAAGGTTATATTTTCCCGAGTTATCCAAATTTACATGTGGGAGAATTTTGTTGGAGAAAAATCCTTGAATGATGTTTCTGAAAATTTTCGACCTTCAAAACAAATTTTGACAAAAAAACATATTTCCCATATAAATCCATCATTTAAGGCTATAATTTTACAGTTATTTTCTTTGCTTTCTATACAAGCAGATTTTAATAGTTCTTAATTATTAATAAAGTATTTCGTATGGAGTAGTATTCAGTTGTATTGTGTTGAAATCCATCGCCAGAGCGTTGTGTGGCAGGGAAGGCTTATGATATTTGTCGAGTTAAGGTTTATGGAATATTTTCAGCTGATATTCTAACGGATAAATTGGCTGGAACTCGCCGCCTTTGCAGACCGTCGCATTCGAGAACCGTTCAGACGTTCTCGATCGGGTGGAGGCAAGTAGACTAGTGAGGAAAGTATTTGTTCACCACTGGTCTTAGTATCCGTATCCTCCGTATAGAACACCTAGGTGAATCACGAATAGTTTATTATGAAGACACAAAAAAGAGGTGCTTTTAGTTGATTCATTTAATTTAGTTAAGTAACTTAAGGAGCTGAAGGGAAATTAGGGAACTATCCTTAGGTCTCAATTTGTTAATTTTTTTGCGAAAATATGAGAGAATTAAACTTAATATTTAGTTTCACACTTTCTTTGAGAAAAGATTACCATGGTTTCAACAAGTTGTGTGTTTCGACAAGTTTCAGTTAAAATTTATAGTAACTTTAATGTATAACTACTATTACAACTTAGTAATGCGATGATCTAACTAAATAACCTCGGATAATGCTGAATCTCAGTTTTTCGGGACTCGGATAATCTGCTTCATCGCGTTTATGAAATAAGGAATTGAGTTAAGCAGTTTAAAATTTGTCATTGGAAATAATTGCAATGAAGATAGACATTAATTTTCAACGTCCCAAGGGCTATGCGTTATAAATTAAGTTATATATAAGACAGTTGTAGAACTTTTTGGGGAAAAAGTTAAGGATTTGGTTTTGATTCTTGGCTGCAGAAAGTCCCTAGACAGACGAGTTGGCTAGAAACCGCGGGATTTGCAGATTCGAATCGGGTGCCGTTCAGGGCGGGGAAGCAGACAGGCTAAGCGCGCGTGCCTCGATCGATAGGGGTGTGTGTGTTGGAACGCTCGCCGAGGGGCCTCCTGCTCTCTCTCTTCTGCCGCATCCTAGTGCGGCACCCGGCCCTCCCGCTCTTCCCTCTCACAAAACAGTCCGGTGACGACCCGCCAAACCTTCCATCCTCCGTGTCTCGCGCCGTCTTCATCCGGGGTCCGTGCCCCTGCACTGTCCGTGCGACGCCCGTCAAAACAGTGCGGACGAGGTGACTCCGAAGATGAGCCGGCGGAGGGCGAGGGTGTTCCCCGTCGACAAGACCGTCCTCCACCGGATAGCCTTCGCGGTTTGGCACACCGCCTTGCATCTGCAAGGGGCACAGGTCGGTTTTCCATAAACCCTCCTCCTCCCCCGGTTGGTGACAGGGGCGTGCCTTCGATAGTTCGGTGGGAGCAAAGACGAAGCGAAGTGATTTTAATGGTTTCCACATAACTTGCTCTCTTAATGACAAGGGCGTGCCGTCGACAGCCCAGTGGGAGCGAAGACAGTGAAAAGTGATTTTGATCATCATCAGAAATATAATTTGCCTGGTCACTTTAAGTTATGACTTCCCGCGCGTAGGGGCCGATTTCAAACCCTTGGCTGTGGTGAAAGATTGTTCCCTTTTTTATTTCCATACAGCTCCCCCGGCAATCACAGATCCGTAATTTCGACGGTGGAGGGTTAGTGAATGCGTCATGAAATGATTTTAATCATCTATATCTCAGCCCTTGAGAACACTTCGATGTGGAAATTGTAAGATACTCTTGACAGATAGCGGATAGCGTGGTGGCTGAAGTTCTGAAATCTCCAATCGGAGAGCAGGAGTTCAAATCCCGGCTTTGGCAATATATTTTACTTCTGTTATTTCCATACTACTCCCCAGCTCCGTGACAGGGGCGTGCCATTGACAATCCAGCAAAAGCGAATGCGTTAAGAAGTACGCCATAGATGTTTCAATCCTGAGATTACTTTACTGTGCAAATAAATATGTTCTCGCTGCAGTAAGTGGGCTAGCGTGGTGACTAATATTCTGGAATCTCCACGTGGAATACCCGAGTTCATATACCGGCTGTAACGCAAAATATATCGGTATTTATTTCCATACAACTCCCCCATTGGGCCGTGTCGTCGACAGTACAGTGTGGACGATGTTGCTGCGAACTGATTCCAATCTTAATAATCAGGCTCTCAAATCTAAGATCTCTTTTTCGTGGAAATATAAAGAGGTTGAGTGATTTTATGCAACTAATATAAATTCACTGATTTTTATAATTTTATTAGGACTAGGTACCGGTTTTTAACTTATAGGCCTCATGTACGCCAACGCAATGAAACCGGTAGTGCCAAATAAAAATATCTGGAAAAATTATACATTGGTTTATATTACCATTCAATATGAATTGTCACATATGTAGTTTGAAGCCGATTCCATCAATTTCAAAGCGAGGTTAATTTCCGTCAGGGTGTTTGTGTATTGCGGTGGATGTACAAATAACTTCCTTTACGGAGGACTGTGTTTCGAGTCCCGGCGGCGGAAAGTTTTTAATGGTAATCCAATCCCTGTTTAAATGTTCTGATGTGCGAACTATACCATCCGATGGAGTGCTTGCTTGGGTGCTACATCTACATACTACCCCGCAAGTCGCCTCAATAGGCGTGTTAGGACACCAGCCGTTTACATATAAAAAGGAAACGCTCTAATGAAATTACGCCTAGCATTTATTGAAGTCCCTTATTGTTCGGGGGAAAAACGAATTCCCATACCTATCCGTTTGACAAAATATCTCTCTTAATTTATCGTTTCTGTCGGACCTGGAAATATAGTGGGGTTCTAATATGATGTTCTCCGTGTCGCTCTGAAAGATATCTATTCTCAATTGTTCAAGCAATCTAAGCCTACGTGTAGATACTATTTAAGGTAGTTTGTACTTCACTTAAAATTCCGTGAATTTTGGCTCATTATAAAGTGAGAGATCTCATATTTCCAAAGAGGAAAAATATTAGGGGCCTACCACTATACTCTTCGACATGTTTGCCAAAAAATAAAAGCAGTTATCATGGGACATGGTACACGTATGCACTCCAGAGAGACTTTATTTAAAAAATGAGGAATTAATTACACGTAGATAGCGTCAGAATATTAAAAGTGTGTAGTTTTAATGCTTTATTAACTATATTTAAAAATAAATCCATTACTCACGCCGTAATTTTTACAGAATCGCAAAAAAATCTTTCGTTATATTTTCGGCGCACGGCGTGAAAAAATGAGTCAATTTAAAGACGTATGTTAATAACTGAGAATTTCAGTCATATAAAATAATATTTTTGCGCCATTACTGTTACAATATCTACTTCATGCGACTTACAGCTGCTGAATTTAAAATTAAATGTTTAATGAAAAATAATAATAAAATTAAATATGGTCTCTATTAAGACTAGGGAGAAATCTCGCTCAAGCCATCTTGAACAGAAATTCTCTACCACCTCTGGGTCTCCAACCCGCGCCGTCGGGATGTGGAGCCAATACTTTAGCCACTACGCCAACACGATCCTTTTAATTGTATCGTATCTCATTAATTTTTTCGGTCCCTCCCTTTTCTTTTAGAACGCATCTTCCGGTTCGCCCTCCCCCACCCTGTTTGTCCGTCCCAGTGGGTGATTTTTAACCCCGTCTTTGTGTGGGGAACGTGGTTGGATGGGAAGTTTCGGCCGGAAGTTTGTGAACTTTCCAGGGCCTGGTTAAAAGCTTTTCGGGGGAGCGGCCGTCTTCTATTTTTACAAGTCCGGGTCACGCCTCGGCGCTGCGTTAGCGCGGGGTCCTCGGTAGTACGTAGCTCGGTAGTTTCCTCTCTCGCGGTGCTGGTCTTAAGCGGGTGGTGAATAAAACTGCATCCCATGAAACGTGCAGGTAGATTTTTATTGGGTCAATTTCATGGTCAGCGCTTTGTGCAATCGTAGGATTGGAACGCGCTAGTGTTTTGATGTTTGAAAAGTGAACAAATTTTGGATTTTATGATGAATCTAAAAAAATTGGTAACGTAATTGAGAGATTTTTTGAGAAAATAGCGTGTTTATGACAGGTGAAGCGTAGCGAAAGGAAATAGCTGCACGGTTATCTCACATCCTTTTCTCAGATTGCCTACGGCTCTTCTCTAAGGTGTTGCCCTTATGTTGTGTGCTTTAAGTTTGATGTGATTTTACGAATACGGATTTAATGATAGTATTATGTTTTTTAGATGAACGGTCTATTCTTCGTGGAAATACGTTTATTTCCCATAAAAAAATAATTCTTTCTTTTAAATAAATGTTGGAATTGGTTGAAACGTGATCTACAATACTTTTATTACAGTATTAAACGTCGGCACAGATGTTTCTTCGGCTTGAAGGCGTGCACTGCAACGTAAAGTAACTGCACTGTCTTAAAGTAGTCGGCGCCCCATATATTGACTACTGGTACAATCATTGGAACGCTAAATTATACCTGGTAAAAGAGCAATAGAAATACTAGTAATAGCTAAAAGCTTCGCCCGAAATAGAGGCTATAAATACTCAAGGTATTATCAATCCTGCATAATTTAAGAAAAGTAACGAATTCTTTTATAGGAAAAATTATGAAGGATTTTTTTCTAGTAAAGTAAGTTAGTGTGGCAGTCATTCCGTTTAGCCTTAGAATTGAGGGAGAATTTTATTGCATGGTTTTGTTTTTAGTTACGTAAACCAAATGATTTGTAAGAGGCTAAGAGGCCGCTGCAGAGTTACGTATTGGTGGGTATGAAAATCACTTTCTGGTGGCCGTAGAAAATACAAAGCTGGAGTATGTTATATACATTTTTGGCATTAAAGAGAGGGATACTCCACTTTTAGAATATCAACTTTTGGCGGAATTCGCGGCTCTATTTTTGTAAAAGTAAACTATTTCATCTTACTGTAGATTTCTCTTCAATATTTTTCCAGGGAACTTTAATCTCCAAATGAATTTTCAGAATACTTGATGGATGTGAAAATTAATGCGTGATTATTTTAGGGGAATTAGGAAAAACTAAATTATCCAGAATTACAAAATAGCCCACTCAAGAACAAACAAAAATTCTTTAAGGATTTGTATGATTTAGTATTTAGCAATACTATCATTCTCTGATTGGACTGCCAATCGAGAAAAATGTTTTTTTTTCTGCTCAATTATCTGTTTTTGAGTTCTTGGTTTTCACGTAAAATTCGTCTTTTATTCTTTGGAAAACTATCCATCTTGGGATAAATTAATTCGGTTTAAGTTATTATTGGATCATTATTATTTGGGATAATTTAATTTTCGATGAATTTTTGTTTGATAATGGATGAGTAAGAAAAAGAGCATAGGGTCGCGAGTAAGGCTATTTCCGCCTATCACTTTAATTTTTTGGAGTATATTCGGCCCGTCACAATAGTATGTATTAATATTTAATAGAAGGGAATCAGGGTTCAAGATACATTCTTACTTTCGAGTGATTCTTGACTCTTAGTGATTCATTTCAATGCGTGCAATATGTACGTATTGTAATTTTATTTCAGATTGTTGCATCTTCAGGGAAAGATAAACATGAGTTAATTTTCTTTGGATTATACGTTCTAAAACTCTCAAAAACGCGGTTCAATCTGTCTATTCCTATTCATTTATTGTCAACTGGCTACAAAAAATATTCTAGCTCTCTTTGGGCAAACTTATCTTCTTGTTTTCAAGTAGTAACATAAAAAGCTGTTATCTTTTCTCGATCGCCACAAATGCTTCATTTCCAAGGACATTTTTTGCTGCTGTGGAGACAAATGGGCGTTGCAACATGACGGCCGTATCGAGTTTTATTCATATCTGGCCTCATTTATTCCTCTCTAGGTTTTGTTCCCGCGAAGACTATACTTAGTGGGGATAAGGCCCTGCCATCACAGGTTTACATATTTTTTCTAGTCATTTTCTATTTTCTGTAGCTATTCAGTTAACTATACTGAAGGTTGAATTCAATCCATTCTGGCGTAACTTTGTGGAAGTCGATTTTCAAATAATGACAAGGCCAACTATCTTTAAATCCACAGAGTATTTTATTGGTACAACTAGTTTCAACGCTACGGCGTCATACCTGATGATGACGCCGTAGCGTTGAAACTAGTTGTACCAATAAAATACTCTGTGGATGTAAACATAGTTGGCCTTGTCATTATTTGATAACTGAAGGTTTTTGAATTGCATGGCAAAAACCTTTTTTGCTAAGCGATATTCGTTTTTCGTGTTAATCTTGCTCGGAAAAGTTTTGATTTAGAGGAAAAGTCGTGCTTGGAAAAGGTTTGATTATCCGCATTCATTTCTTTTGAAGAAAGTTACGGCTCTGATCGAAAAATATAGAAATAATTATTGAGTTTCGTTAGGTTTTATTATTCGCATAAAATTTTGAAAGAATTTCATTCTGCCATTTTCTACATTAGTATAGGAAATAGTGATTCTAACGCTTACTGATCTCTAAATTCATTTTATGGATCAAGAGTAAAAAATTTGCCGTTTATAATAATGAATTCAAGAGTGAGGACGAGTGCGTTTCAATGAATTGCAATGACACCGTTTTATATTTTTTTTCTATTGTCCATGCCTGTTTGAATAAATAAAAACCCGTGATTATAGAGTTACTGGGGAATGACTGTGACTTTTTATCAGTAATTGTTATTTTTGCTGTATCATGGTTTAGTGTTTCAACATCTCTCCCCATGCTTGCAACCCTCTGTGAAACGCCTATGCTCAACACTCGCATATGTCTTGGGGATTATCCATTGTGCATTGCTGGCGTGTCATTCTTAACAGCCCACTTTGCAATTTTTTTCTGACAGCGTCGTTCTTCCAAACGGGGATCAATCGAGGCAAAAATGATTGTTTTGACTGAAGAGGAGTCGTAACGATGCGGGCGGTAATGAGACCTCATTGTTCCGAATTCTATCGCGCTGTCCACCTTCATTTGTTACGTCGAAATGTGTCACGGCCTCAGGTGTTCGGCCGTTTTTCTGTCTGTCGCAGAAAATACCATTCTGTCGAACAGATGGGGATGTTCTTTCGCAGTGAGTGACGACAGTCCGGCTTTCGTGCCAATACCAGACGTGATGGGAACGAAAGAGTATAGTTCACGTCATGCGGAAGTAGAATCCCTATGTAAAAGAGCCAAAGGGTAACGGTAACAGTCAATATACATTATGTTTTCATCTCATGTCCCTTAAAGTTTTTTTCCCTTGTTTATTTTGAGTCAATACTCTCAGCCTACCGGCATGGGCCTCCTAAAAGACAGGCCAAGCGGCTAAGCTTCATGTGCCAGCTGTATGCCTGCCATAGGTTCGTCATCGAGGGCATTAGTTGTCGCAATGTGTCGCTTGATCTACACTTCCGCCGGGAAAACCACTCTCCTCAATGGAATGGTAATACAATGGTGACTAATACACTCTTTATATTTGAATCAGTCACGTGGAAATCAAGCCAATCGAAATATAGCTGGTTAGCCGCTTTGGATGATAACTTAATCGTTTGATTTCTCTTGATATCAGTCAGTAACCTTAAAATGAGTTCTATAATGTTGAGAAGGTTTAATTCATGGGTACGGTATCAATCGATTTAAAATGCTTCGCGTTTACGTACTTCTTTTGAAATAATGATTTATTTTGCAAGAGTCGCCAAATTATAAACCTGTCTTCCAACATTTTCACAAGATTTATACCTGAAAACATAGGGGTCGGTCTATTTATTTGGTTTATCTTTTGGAAGTAAAAAAAACGAGTTAAATGTGAATTTTGAAGTGTATTCACTTGCACCCTAAACTTACAAAGTGGGTATGTTCTTGCTCCATGGAAAATGGAAAATATGTTAATGAAGTCTTTTCAAAATAAAGAATCACGGAATTGATTGAACAGATGGACTGATGTGGTTCTTTACACGTCGAATTTTGGTAAGAACGTCAGGAATCGGTTGTGGTTAATCTGGTACGCTATTTCTGTTCGCGAATCTGCGAAATTCTTTAATTTCTCACATTTTCGCTCGAAGTTTGTGGTGCAATGTGAATTTACAATAATGTATGCTCTGAATATATTTCATCGTGACGTATTTTTCCGTATTGAGAGAGTAGTAAGCTAATCATTGTTTGATGATGAAGTTACTCTGTCGCGGTTGATTTCCTTCTTGTAAACTACTCAATTTTTTCCCTCATCAATTTGCCAAATGGATGAGGTGCAATCGACCTTTTTCTGGACTCCAACCCGCAATTTCATTACACCGCCAATGAGATGCTATTGCGACCCTGTAGCGATGTATTTATGTTCCTTTCAAAAGTGATGCTCCCGAATCCATTAGTAGATTGCGGCTGAGGGGCGAATGGTGTTCCGCTTTTCGAACGGAGCATATATACCAACACCCTCGTGGAATTTTTCTTGTCTTCTATCGTTTCTCTTTTTTCGATCGGTGTAGACAGAAGTGTTTTGAAGCGTATCCTCCCATTCTAACGTGCTTAGGTATCTATCTACTATCGCCGCAAAAAAGGTAGAACGCTGAAATTTAAGCATTTGTACCAAATTCCGCCGGAGCTCCTAAGAGCCGTGTAATATACCGTTTTACTCCTTGTTTATTTGACTACAAAATGCATTCATTGAAAAGTGTGTAATTGTAAACGCTTAGCTCCTACGGTCGAAAGAGTGAAGAAAAACACGCGAAAAATTAGGAGAACGGCGAAACGGTCGTCTTCTTAATCTCGTCACGGCCAAAATATTTGATTGGTGGACTTCATTATTTTTTACGAAGAAGAAGACATCTCCGCATTACAAATATTCTTTTAAAATATTATTTTACCCATTCTTTGATTTTTAAAATGTCTAAAAGCTAGATTTAAATTTCCGAGGTGTGGAAAAGTATATGACTATCGAAATTACGTATGCTTTATGGAAAAAATATTGCAAAACTTCTCATGTAAGGAAATTTTTATATTCTTCCTCTTACTTAAAAAAAAACGACAAAGAAGAAAATCGCCCCACGGCAATGCACACTACCACTTTGCTCAGTTGGCAATGGTGAAACTCCTGGCCGCACGTGACTCAAATCTCATTGCCAAGACCCCTCTAGTGAGACCTCTGTCCAGCGCTGATTGGACAAGGAAAGGGAAAGGCTCTAGGTGTTTTATATTCTTTTAACTTTATATGAATGGATTTATATTGAATAATTCGCAATTAGATATTTAATTCAGTCTCAGAAATTACACACTTTAATTCAGCTCGTGACAACAATACAATCCATAGAATCAATAAACTTCTAACTCATAAACAAACAGTATTTTTTTCGCGGCCAGGAGTTTCACCATTGCCAACTGAGCAAAGTGGTAGTGTGCATTGCCGTGGGGCGATTTTCTTTTTTGTCGTTTATTTTAAGTAAGAGGAAGAATATAAAAATTTCCTTACATGAGAAGTTTTGCAATATTTTTTCCATAAAGCATACGTAATTTCGATAGTCATATACTTTTCCACACCTCGGAAATTTAAATCTAGCTTTTAGACATTTTAAAAATCAAAGAATGGGTAAAATAATATTTTAAAAGAATATTTGTAATGCGGAGATGTCTTCTTCTTCGTAAAAAATAATGAAGTCCACCAATCAAATATTTTGGCCGTGACGAGATTAAGAAGACGACCGTTTCGCCGTTCTCCTAATTTTTCGCGTGTTTTTCTTCACTCTTTCGACCGTAGGAGCTAAGCGTTTACAATTACACACTTTTCAATGAATGCATTTTGTAGTCAAATAAACAAGGAGTAAAACGGTATATTACACGGCTCTTAGGAGCTCCGGCGGAATTTGGTACAAATGCTTAAATTTCAGCGTTCTACCTTTTTTGCGGCGATAGTAGTATAATAATCACCGATGTGTATATATAATATGTCAGTAACTTTCACATAAGAAATGCACGTGAAGCTAAATATTCATTTGGCTGCAGACCTTTTTTTATTTGCAAAATTAAATTATAAGTAGTGCTTTTCTGTTGTTGGAAAAGGTACCAATAGAAAGAAAATAAAATAAAAATTCCTATTTCTTCAATCGAATTTTGTGTTCCGGTCGAAATTCCTACATTTTTGCTGAAACGTGACGATTTTTCGCAATATTTTAGCGTTTTTGATTTATCGTCCCCATAACGACCATGCTCATTGTTTAAGTCGAAATTCCGTGTATATCCATTAACTCAATGATTCTTTGCTCCGATTAAGATATGTCAATGATAATATTTTAAATGCTAAATCGAATTTTTTTTATTTTTGCTTTTTAATGGTAGAATGTTTAATAAATTTCATCAAAAAATTTGACGTAGTACGCCGGCGCGCGCAGTGTTGATTGTTTTCCTTCTCGTTGATATTCAACGGGCACCTTCACTAGTTTATAATATTGCATCTGGGGCGTGGTTACGGATCCAACAAATGTGATTTCGGATCAAACAAATAGCGTGTGCGCTCACGTTATCGTAATTTGGCTACAGCTTTAACGAAGAGTAATAAAAATGCGATTGGCGTTCTTCAGACTATGACTGTTCTTTAAAATCACTGGTTTTGCATTTAAACGACGTGTCGAACGAACTGTGACTGAGAAAAGTTCGCAAGAATGGACTTCGTGTTTTGGGTATAAATAACGACAGTGCGCAGGAAAAATCCATGCTATGAATGTTCTTCAAACTACGGCTGTTCTTTTAAATCACTATTTTCGTATTTTGTAGAGCGTGTCGAACGAATTGTGACAGAACAGTCCGCGAGAGTGGACGTTCGACTTTCCGATATGAATTGCGACAACGCACAGGAAAGATCGCGTCTCTGGATTAAAGTACTCGTCTCGTGTGGTATTTGTTGGCTGATTGATTATTAACTTTATTTTACGTGACTGGTGTGGTCATTTGTACCGTTATAAAAAGGTTGATAAATATGTATTGATATGGCTACTTGGGGAACGGAGGAGGGATGGAGAGGAACTCGGTTTCGGCATTTGTTTACTCTTGACGTGTAGAGGTCAAAGGGTAACATGGTTTTGCATACAATCCGTCCAGGTCTGTTTCTTAACTTTTTTTCACTATCGTCCCTCAAAGGGTTTTACAATTAGACAAAAGTTTTCCCAATCGCCCCCATGAAATTTTACAAAAGAAAATATTTTATTTTTACTCTCATTACACAATTTGATTATTGCCTATGATGCCTTTTAGCAATTTATGTTCGATTTCATGCCAAAGATATTTAATTTTAATGATTGACAGCGCCTGGGCTCCCATTTGTAAGGGAATCCTGATTATAACCCCATGATTTTTTCGCCCCCTCCCAATCTAATTTCTTTTCTATTTCTCCCCCGTTAAGCTCTCCTCATAGCTTTCCCCGCCCTCCGCATAGCTCCTAATACTCACTCTAAAAAATATCCGCCATTACCGGAATCCGAACTCTGACCCTCGAGTTGGGAAGCCTCTGCCCTTGCTACCACGTTTACTATATTCAAATGGCATTTTTTGTAGGTATCCTCGTCCTAACCACGGTTTCATCACTCCACAGTGACCCTCCGCGGCGTTCTGGCTTGACAAGTGAAGGCCTTTTCGAACGTATCTTCTCATTTTGAAAGTGTGTTGAGCTGATTGAGCGCCGCTCCGGTAACTGCTCACTGACAGGACCTCCACGCCTCTCTTAGCCCCGCTCTCAAGATAGCCCTTTACTTCCGCATCCAAACGAGCTTCACCTATCAGCTGACTACATTATTTTCGCAGTTATCTCACGTGGCGATGGCGGAGCGTGTCCGTGATTGACGAACCCAAGAGCCCCCGTTTCGCTCTGGCAGATGGTTTGAGCGCCGAGCCGCCGCCGCGGGCCAGTTGTCGAGAAAACAGATCGCAAGCTGGGGAAACGATTTTTTTTATCTCTCGGATGGTTAAAAGTCTGGGCATGGTGCTGGAAATGCATCTACCACTACCATCTATTACTAGTCCCGTGGCTCCGGGGATCTATACTCGAACGCCGCAATTGTTTTGTCGATTCACTATTGTTGAGTTGTCACATCCTGTCCACAAGTGAGAAAAATATCAAGTGTTGCTGTAGCATGAAACACCTCTACGAAACTGCGATAATCTGTTATTTTTGCAAGCGATCATTTTTGCGACTTTTCGAGAATTGCCACTCGCGACAGTTCTCCTCGTGGCCAGGAACAGGATGATCGCCTATGCTTATACAGGGTGTTTCAGGAGGAAGTAGCAATACTTCTGGAGGAGGTTGGGGACGTGATTGTAAGCATTTTTTGTCCTATGAACATGGGGTCGCAACTCCTTAGTTACCGAGCTATGGCAACGCAAACATTTTGTCACAAGCATTCTGCAGTTACCATGAAAACCCCCATAAGCAGTGGCATCCAGCAATACTTACAAATAAAAACTGGTTTAAGTTGTACTTAAAGTTTGTATCTTTCTTTTTCTGCCAAAATTTACGCATGTTGCTTTCATTTTATAAAATGGTAACTGAAATTGTCAACATTTTCCTTCTTCAAAAAATTATTTTTTAGAATAACTTTTTTATTTTGAGATATACGAAAATGTTAAAAGAGTCATCAAAATTGGAAAATTTAATTTCATCTCCATAATTGGTAAAATTATTTTCATATCTTAATTTTTAGCGAAGATATGGCATCTTAAACGGTACCGTTGCATGAGCACATTTTTCGGCGGCTCTCTTCCATGCATGGGACTGGTATTGATTTACCGATAAAGACAATTACCTTCACCAATCTAAGCTTGAGTACTTATTTTTAAACGTTTTGAAAAGAATAACCAATCAATGAAACCCAACTTTAGGTGTTTTTGTGAACCACATGAAGTAAACAATCAAGCGGCAACAAAGATCTCAAGTGGAGATTGTCTCCATGGATTAATTATCGATCACTGGTGCTGAGATTCATTGTTTAAGAATTACAAATGAATAACAAATAATTAAATATCCTTAGGAGATCTTATAAGTTAAAATAGCTTAAGAATTACCAATGAATAACACATGCAATTAATTAAATATCCTTAGGAGATCTTATAAGTTAAAATAGCTTCTTAATTCTTGTTTGATGTTCATAAAACCGTAAGCCTACGCTAATTATTACACATGAATTCAAAATGTTCTCGTTATGCGTAGATAGTTTCCACTATTTCACTATCATTATCGGTTATAAATCAGTCATTCAATTTGATTTGGATTCGGAAAACAAAAATTAACTTTGATTCAAAGGGAGAAAACTATGTTTCAGACATGTCTAATAACGATATATGTATGCGAGTTTTTTTTGTTTAATTCTTTGATCTTTTAAAAAAAATTCCTTATCATGTACACCAATAATTATAAACACAATTTTTTTAGTTCCTCTGGGAGGGATTTTACCCCCACGCAGCGCCTCTGCTGCGATATACTTATAATTCGAAGCGGCATTCATGTCGATAATCTATTTAAGGCTACCCTTGGAACCGATTACGAATAAACGCTTCCATTTATTACTTCACTTTTATTTTTTCCCTTTCCCCTTTCCCAAACTTCGTATCCCGTTATACGTCATTCAAGAAGATGGGCACCTTAAGAGGCGCATGATTGATTGTTTATGTGTCATGCAAACAGACTGTTGTGTTAGGCGAAAGGCTACAGGTGATGAGGATAGGCAAGCAGGCAGAGTCAATAAAAAAACCAATATTACAAGATTACCTAATACGATGATGATGCATCCTATCCGCATCCAATATTTTGTGCTTAATTGCACTGTTTTTAACGAATAATAATAATAATCTCCATATACGTTTTCACATACTTGAGAACTATCGGATCAGGCACAAGTGGGATGGAGGTACGGTGACCAGCAGGAGAACCCATGTCAACATCCCTTCAGCTTTAGTTTCCAGACGAGAGGAAACGGGGAGGAAAATCGCCGATATTATATTTCACGATTTTACTGTTGGTCCCAGCCAAAGAAGAAAGTCGAGAATAGACCACGCCTTGGTACACGAACGTGAAGCCGTTTTTTTGTTATTGAAAAGTGGTGGAATTTTTGTTTTTGAATTTTAAACTAACATGGCTTCGGCACGAGCTTTGTGCAGGAACGCTAAGTTATATAAATCTAGATACATGATTCATAGATTAGATGCAAAGATTCACCTCATCCACCTGTTACTATTGCTATCAAATTTAGTAATATCACGCAATAAAAGCACATACTGTGACATGTTTTCTTTAACAAGGTGATATCTTTTCTAAATAAAAAACACGTGTTCATCATTCCAACGGATTCGGATAAATTGTACACAGATATCGTAGTTTTATCTAGATAAAATCTTATTCTAATTCTTAATCGTGTTCCATCAATATTCAGTAAATTAAAGGTAAATATCGATGATTATTTATGTATCCATGTTGATGTTCATTAATATACAGGGTGTTTCAGGAGGAAGTAGCAATACTTCTGGAGGAGGTTGGGGACGTGATTGTAAGCATTTTTTGTCCTATGAACATGGGGTCGCAACTCCTTAGTTACCGAGCTATGGCAACGCAAACATTTTGTCACAAGCATTCTGCAGTTACCATGAAAACCCCCATAAGCAGTGGCATCCAGCAATACTTACAAATAAAAACTGGTTTAAGTTGTACTTAAAGTTTGTATCTTTCGCTGCGATCTCACTGCTTAGGCTGGCTGACGTCAGTACGAGAGCCTCTATATGAAAGATTAAACTTTGTAAAATTCCAGTCTTTGTAGAAGTCTGTGAAATTTTACAAAGTTTTTATCTTAACCACTTCCCTGACAAGCCCGCATATATTCGGGCACCGAGGTTGTGCAAATTCTGACAAGCCCGCATATATTCGGGCAAGTCCGCGATGTCCGTATATTTTTCTTTACGCCCGCATATAGTCGGCCGATGCTAGTAGTTTGCGTTCCTGCCGCCTCCCATGCTGTTGAAGGTCCAGAGCCACCGATGCGGCAAGCGGCGCTCTTTTCAAACAGTGATTTCTAATGTTAAAACAATGGTCATTTTTGGTAATATTTCTAGAAATTCGAGGGTTATAATTTTTTACGCACTGAAAAGTTATCCCCATACGAAATTTCAATCACCTACATTGTCATTCGTAACTATCCGTCTATTTACTTCATGCATGGAGTTTCTTTTGCGAACTTTTTACGAAATTTACAACTTCAATTTTTGTTATTTATAGATAATTATTGCAAATTTATGATGTAAAACTTCCGTTTTACATGACAAAAACTTTCTAAATAAGTAAATAATTTTTAAATTAGTTATTTTCATTTATTTCGTCATTTACTACATGAGCATTCAATTACATTTTTCTTCAACATTTTAGCGGTCATTATAAAAATTGCAATTTCAATTTTGCGCTAATTTTCACTGCTACGATGAGTTCCACAGTAATTGGAATACAATATTTCTCTAGCAACAGAACATGAATCTTTCCTTGCCTTATTCTTTACTATAGATATATATTTGTTACCATATATGTTTGTTACTATATATATTTGTTACAATATATATTTGTTACAATATATATTTGTTACTATACATATTATGTAATTTTATATTATTCGTTCGCAAATTTTTCTTACGGTAATTTTTATATATGTAGGAAATGTCTATTGTACCGTTCTCTTTAGATAAAATGGCGTGAGCGTAAATGTTTAGATATGTTGCGAATGTTATTTCATCAGCCCCTTTCATTTTTCTACTTTGAATACTGGCGGAAGTTGTGAAACATATTTATGGAAACAGCTTTACGATGAAGACGTCTGAAGGTCGTACGTTCTCAATAGAAATCAACACAAGTGCCCTGTGTATGTGCTACCCTAACCCACATGAGTACGAGAAAATAGGAAAGATAGAGATAAATCCCAAACATGTGTAATGCCTTCTATTGTCATGCTTGACACTTTCCTGAGGTCAGAAAACACCCGCTCGAGAGCCGATGGCCCGCTGAGCAACCTGGCGCCCGGTATCATGTCATGCTAATATGCCACCCTTTGCTCCCCGAGCTACTTTCCCACCAGCCAACCCTTTACTAATGGGCTTTTCTCGATATAAATTTACCGTTAGTTGGAAAATTCATGCTGTTGCGGTATGCACACGTGTGTTTATTTTCCAGGAAATGGTAGGAACGGAAAAGAAAAATTTTATGATGAGCATGGGATGGGCTTTTCACACTTAGGGGCGAGATCCTTTGCATATCGTGATTGTTTCCACGAGTACTTTGTCGGAAGGACGATAGTGACAGTCTTTCGTTGAGTTTCAGAGAATACGCATCCTTGATTTTCAGAGCGCATGCACTTTTTCGCTGAAATTCCACCGATAGATACTAACTTTCCATTTTTAGTTCTAACATTTTCGTTCTAATACGAGCGGTGTAGTAGAAGTGAACTCTACGGAAAATTATTTGTTTTCGCGCAGTAACATTTAGTAATCAGAAATGGATTCTGGAGAGGAATCAGTGTTGACCAGCAGTGATTCGGAGGTTATGGACATTGAAGTTCCTGGCTCCTAGTCGACTCTCTCCGGAGAAACAAGCTCCGAATCAGAATGCGCAGCGGAACATTCGTGGGAAGCGGAGTGGGAGGAAATGCTTACAACGAATCCTCCGCCGGCACCACCTAGGTTTCTTTTTGAAGGTAATTCTTTGATGAACTTCGACCTGGTTTCCGAATGAGATTCCCTAAAAAAACATTTTTTCCGTTGAAAATGTTGACTTTATAACTTGGGAAACTAATCACTGCGCCAGTAACACTTTGCGTGAAAAAGCGGGGCCGAGCAGTGGTAGCGTAAATCAGTGGCGAGCTATGACAAGCTCAGAAATTCGTGTTTTTTGCCCTTGTAATGCTACAGAGCAGAGTGCGAAAGCCAGATCCTGTGTTTTATTGGTCAACGAGACCAATACTCTCCTCTCTTTTTTTTGGACACACAATGTCTTACCGATGATTCGTAAAAATAAGGCAATATTTACATTTTGCCTATAATAACGATTTTGAACCCCAAACACACCCCAAACTATATAAAATATGGCCGATTTGCCAGAGGCTGGAGGAAAAGTTCAAGGCACTCCATACACCATACATGTTACCATCGAAAAGAGCCTACGGCAGTTCATGCCTAAGCCGTTCACGGCAGTTCATGCCTATGAAAAGAGCTTCATTTGGCAAGTATTTTTTCTTTGTGAATCGAGAACTGGATACGTGTGGTCAACGACAATTTACACAGGAAATGGGACTGTGTTGGATAAAGACTTTGCCCATTTATCCATGACCTCAAAAGTGATGATGACTCTAATGAAGCCATTATTTGGCCTATGATATTTCCTGACGATGGATAACTTTTATACGTCTCCAGATCTAGCCGACTTGCTCGCTTCACACTCCACTGACTCGTATGGAACACTGAGGAAAGGGATTCCAGCATACTTCAAAGACAATCAAGTAAAAGAAATGAATTTTCTTGTTTTTGTCATAGAATGAATTCTGTTATAACATTTTCAGAGCGAAAGTCGTCGTCATGCGGGCTGCCTAACTTCCATGAATGTTTGTGCGTTGTTTCTTGATGTGCTATGGACTAAAATTAATAGTTAACATTAACGTTGTCCGCAAAGATATGCTTTTGCAATATTAACTAAATGTATTCATCATTGGCTGACTAACTAAGGTTTACGGGAAGGAAAGTTATACTGATATGCAGGTTGCCTAATTCTCTTAAGTTAAGGGGCAACATTCAGAAATTATTGAATAAATCATTAGTTATTTGGAATAAAAAATAAAGGAAAACATTTTCAGATTTGCCTCCATTTAATGCTTCTGAATCTGAAATAAAAAAATATGACTTTTTTTGACCGGTTTTGTAAAAAAAATCCGTCAGGGAAGTGGTTAAGGAACGATGAGATTTCACGAAGTTTAGCCTGAACCTATCGATTTAACGAGAATCTCTCCTTTATTTAGTTAGTTCTATTGGAAGTATGGGTAAGTAAAAGTAAGATACTAAATATTCTGATTTGTCAACGATTATATTTCTCTGGCTGTAGAAGCCGACTGCAGAGACATTTCTATGGAGCTAACTAATTTTTACCTCAGTCACTCCAGTTTAAAGGCTAATAACTCAAAAACCGAAGTGGATTGATGCCTTGAGTTATTTACCATCTGATTTTATGGAAATACTTCGCTTCGTATGCCATTTGTACACATTAACAATATTAGCATATAGCAGTGAGAATATTGTATTTTTCCTGTGCTTTACCCAATCTCTTTCTCCTTTCAGCCTAGGTGCTTTTGTAGTGAATCCACCTATCTATTTTCTGATGTAGAGAGTCGCGCTGTATGGGTTCCCGAATGCATTCGCCCTTTTTCTCGGAAATGGATGAAGAAAATTTTATTTTTTAAATTTACCATGTGATTTTGGTGCATTCATCCTCATCGCACCCGTTAATTCAACTATTCTTGAAAAAAAATATTTGTGGCTGGAAGGGTGAAGCTCAGTTCTATTTGTGAAAAAACAAATCATGAGGAAGGTAGGATTTTTTTATCGTTTTGAAATAAAAAACGTTTTTTCTAAGATACGGCGATGCGGCTATGGAAAAAACATCAGCATTTTACGTTGGAACTTCCTGAAGGAGAGCGTCACCTCGTCGCCGAATCCACCACTGCCTCCCCGTCCTAAAGGGGAGGGAATCCAAAGGACGGGCCCATTTCTGCGGTTTAACCCGCACCCTTCCCCACTTCCATTGAGGGCCGCTATCCCACGCCCCAGCGACCACGTGACACGGATCGCCTGGTCGGCGGTGCGTTGCCGCCGCTACCGGCCGCTCTTGCTGTCTGCGGTCGGCTGGGAGACAAGCGATGCGCGGTATACATCGTGGTCCGTCTCGGTGAATGGTGGGAGTTTGAGGCGCAAAATAATACGAAAAAAATAAACTTAAAAACTTGGCCGGGAGTCCGCCGCGCTTGGCTGTATCTTCCATGAATGAAACGATTCCCGTGACCCGCTACGTGCGTGGTTAGCTCTCATTCCCTATCTGCTCACCCATTGTCCCTAAGATCCAGATTGTAGCGCGTGCCACAAGTCGAAGGAAATGTGTAATTATTTCATGGATCGGGTTGATGTTTTGGCCACAGTACATGCTTCCCTGCTCCCCATCCTAAATGACCGAGTTCGAATCCCTGCGGTGAAGGAAAATATTTGGTGGAATACCAATTCTTACTCGGGTTGCATTTGAAGAGTACTTCAAGTGCAGTACTCCGTACGTCGTATGGAAACTGTGGAACATCTTGGCACTTGTCGTTAACTGTAGGCTAATGCCAACATCCGGTTACCTTATTCCATTCATCGAATATTTTTTTCCAATACCGCTGTATCCAACTCCCATGACTTCAGAAGTGTGTTCAACTTACCAACCAGCCAACCAACGAGGACGAGACCACAGCTTAAATAGTGTTAAACCTTATGATGTGTGGGGTTTTTTTCCTATTTCGCAGGTCTTAAATGATATTACTACCCTGAAGTTTCACTTAACCTTTTCATCAGATAATCTTTTGAAAACGTTTTGCGTTACGGAACACCCAAAATGCGACAATTTAAAGTCCGCTTTAGAAAAATTAAAGGGAGTCTCCAATAGCCGTAAACAATTGGCACCACTCGTCAGAGATCACTAACCTTGCTGTGTTGGTTTGCCGGGATGGGACTTCCACAGCAGAGACCAACCCCAGCTTCTCCACCAGAATACCCTCCTGTGATAGTTTATGGGAAGAATGCTTCCACGCCAGTGACCAACACAGCCGCAATCACACAACCCAGATAGGATCCTTCGCTAGGCTAATGGGACCCCGCTAAGGATACTTAGGGTTATAACCTGGGATTCTTCGTAAGGCTAATGAGACCCTACTAAAGGTGCCTGGTTATTTACACAACCACACACACGCACACTCACAAGCACTCAAAATCACTCAATCACTCACACAAATGGGCCCAACTTTTGGGAGAAACTGCTCCAAAAGAGCGCGGTAAAAATCTTGCATATAAGAACGGACGAGGGTGAGGGTCGAATACGCGTATTTCGGCTAAAAAGTAGCCCTCTTCAGCGATCCGAAGGAAAAGCGTCACAACAACGCAAGGTTGAAGTGAGGAAGGGTAATGACATACAAGATGATATGAAGGTAAATGAGGAGGGGGAAAGGGGGACATGACGTCAGCAAAAGCGGGGGAAGGGATAGCGGCTTAAACAAAAGGCGAAACGCCGGTCTCCCTTCCCCCGCATCCTAGCATCCTCACAACAGCAGTTTTTTTTGCGATTCTGTAAACATTACTGCGGTGAGTAATAGATTAATTTTTATAAATAGTTGAGAAAACATGAAAACTATACACCGTTAGTTTTTTGACGAAATCTAGGTGCTAGAAGTTCCTAATATTTTTAATATTTTCCCTCTGGAGTGCACAGCCGTAATCTATCCCATGCAAAACTGCTTATATTTTTAGGAAAATTGCACGAAAAGTAGTTCGGTAAGGAGTTGATATTTTGATATCAGTGGTAAGATGAGCGTTTATTTCTATAAAATGAAGCCAAATTCATCAAATTCTAGGTGAAGTGATTTTTCTCTAAAACTACCTCAAATGAAATGTGGTCAATGAATTTTTTTTCGACTTGCTAAAAAAAAATATTAAAATGTGCGCTCAATGACCCACTATTACCGCTCCAGCCACCTTAAGGCGTAGGACTCCCGTGGCTGGTGAATTCAGTGGTTAATCAGTCACCGCGTGACGAGAGCGGATCTCCCTCTTCCCACTCTGTACATGTTATCTCTCGCCGACAAAGGCAACACCTCCTTTGCTACACTTGGCGTCACCCCCTCCCCCCCCACTTAACAGTGACGCCTCATCCCGCCTTGTCTCGCCTTCCGTGAGTCACCCGCACATTTAGCCGCGTGCGGTTCAGTCTTTCTGGGTCTTGACGTTACTTCAGCCAAATGGGTTCATGTGCCTCTCCGAATGGACCGACCGAGATAAAGAGAGACTAGCCCCTCTTTTGGAATCCCTTTCTCCTCCGCCATCTGTGGACTGCGTGCGTCTCCGGTGTGTGTCTATTGGAACAGTAGAACAATTTTATGTGGAGCATTCGGACCGTTGCGAAATAAGACCAACGCTACCCCCTAGGCATCGACGATACATCTGCATCTACACAATACTTTTGCAAGCCATCTCATTAGCGTGTGGCAGGGGGTGAGTTTTCATCAACGTTCACTACACTCAGGGACTTAACAACGGGAGAGGGGGCAGGGGTACGTTGCACCCCGTTGATTGTATCGGAGGGTGCTGAAGACGCCCTCAAGAGCGCCAAAATGTATCAAGAAGGGGGTTCAGGAGGCTCTGTCATTAAATACGGCTCCCCAGAAAGACCGGGCTTCGGTTCTATTAAAAGATGAAAACTGAATCGGTAAACCTCAATTCCGGTTTTGAAAATAACGAATTTTAGGATTTTAGGTCATTTCTTAGGCTTGAAAAAATTTGTTGAAGGGCCAAATGGGTTCCTCTTGCCCCACCCCTAAATCCGCAACGTTGTTACGCTTCTGACTACCTGTGTGCTGCTAAAGTTAATGACACTACGGCTATTAATACATTGACAAAAGCCTGCATATACCTGCCAAAAAGTGAAATTTCACCAACATGCTTCCAATATTATCAAAACTATAAGTATCATTGTATTTTGCTGATACAAATTCTCAGAGGTACAAGAGCTATACAGGAAGCATGCGATACGTGCTGTTATTACTACGTAGCAGATTAAGAAACCAGAATAAGAGATCATATAAAATAATTAGCTACGCTATGTATCGGCAAGACTATTAATGAAGTCTCATTGGCAACTATTATGGTCTCCTATCGTTCGCGAGTGTCAATTCATCAGATTATAATTTGTGCTTGTCACCATCTCCATTACGTCAATTCATCAATTATACTACTAGAATACGTGCTTGTTACCAGATTCATTACGAGAAGCATGTCTCGGTTTTATTTAGGGTATAATACAAAGAGTATTTCGGAACACTAGAAGGATTGTGCAGCCATCATGACTTTTTGGCACACATAGATAACTACATATATTCCCAGTTGTCTGGTTGTGAAACAGTCTATTGCCTTTATCAGTATACGAAAGTTGAAGGCAGCTGATAAGTCAATGAATGTCGGTTTCTGTTCTAAAAAAGTGGGTAAATATATTTGGCTAGTGCTATCCCATAAATCATTTTTTCCAAGAATTTTATCCTATCAGCAAAAATCCAAGTAAATGCTGTATTAGGTTTTATTTTTTTGGCTGAAAATGGATGTTTCTGCAAATAAAGGTAGCTCCTATTCTATCAGTGAGCGTGGTACCTCATGTTGAAGAATCAACTGCCGTATATCATCGAGTATAAGTCGAAGTCCTCTTTTTGGGCCGAAAAAATGGACTAAAATCCGTGACTCGAGTGTAACTCGAGGTGAAAAAATAGCCGAATCTCCTTATTTCGCGTTGATTATACGATGTTTTTACAATATAATTGGCCTAAGTACTCATGATTAATACTAATACCTAGTTATTTTCTGTAAAATTTTTATTGCACGACCCTTTTAACTGATTTACGGCATCGTCAGTTTACAATTGGCCTTGTTGGATGCATTGGTATCGCAAAACGGAAGTACCAAGTGTATTTGTCAATGGTAGATCCTAATAGGAAACTAAGAACGTAAATAGCACGCATTTATCGGCAAATATTCTCCGTGACTTATAAGTTATAGACATGCGTATGGTTTTATGCAGCCGATACGCAGAAATATTTACCCCGAAAAAGTCACCTTATTTAGTGACTCGACTATAAGTCGAAGGTAGGTTTTCAGTGGTCAAAATAGGAAGAATTTTCTCGGTTTATACTCGTGTATATACGGTACTGTATAACTGTGATATATAATGCCGTCAATGCAATACGAAAATGGTATGTACCCAGGTTAGTGGTTCAAGATATTATAATTAGGGATGAGCCTGTAATGAATTACTATATAAATACTGTCCAATATTCTGTTATCGGCATATTGGAGCCGCAGAATCCTATGATTTTTTCGTATTCAAAGCTTTCTCAACACATAGCTGTATAATTCCGGATTGAATATTTTTATCCTCTTATTTGCTGAAAATTTGGTAAAAAAATAAATCACTTTTCCAAAGTTGCCAAAATATTTTTAGCTACACTATCGTGATCTATTACATCAGAAAGGTTTTCCAGCTCAGAAAATTGAGTGCCGTCTAAGACAAGGGAAGTATTTAACCCAAACGAGGTTAGGTAAATTGTTTTTTCATTTTAGTATTTGCATTGACTTAGAATAATTCTAAATATATTGTTAATTTTAATACCAGGCGTGTTTCGATCAACTAAAATAATTTTTTTTAACTTTTGAAGAGAAATTAATCAGTCTTAACTTCCTTCCTCTAATACATTATTAGGTATGCAATATTTATCGGGTTATCGGAACTAAATATCGGTTATTGGTTCAATCCTAACAATAAAATAAACTTCATTTTAATAGTTACCTGCAGAGATTGCTGCCTAGTACAGGGCATAATTTTATAATACTACGTATACGACGCCGTAGCCCTTTATGTCTTAGCAATCATGCCGTATGGCGTTGAAATCTGTGAGAAATCCGGAGTGTAGAGTCAGTTTGAAACTTCTCTTATTCATTGTCAGTACATCTTTCAATGATTAAGTTTTAGGTATTCCCTCTTTACTACTTATTTACGGGAAAATATATGCAGTTCGAATGTCCAAGTGTATGAAAAGAGACTGCTTACTATGCGCCATAAACTTGCTCCGCAACGAGATGGAGTGATAGCCATTTGCTTCATACACCGAAGGAACCAAAAAAGCGTTTCATGGCGTAGATGTTAATCGTAGAATTCCGCTTATGGTGCTCCTTGGTGATAAAGAAGTGCCGTTGTGTGCACTTGCCTATTACGGGCGATGAGGGATTTTTCAGTGACTTGCTGCACTAAATGACTCACCGGCAGAGTTTACCATGTGGTTTTACATCACTGGCATTCCACTGCATAGCTTGCGAGGATTTATTCCTTGCTGAAGAATGAAGAACGGTTGTCGTCACTTAAAGAATGTCTTCTAAAACTTCGTCTTGTCCTTTTCCTACGTTGCCGTAGATAAGGCTGAAAAATCAAGTGGTTAGGATCATTTACCCTTACTTTTGAACAGTTTTAGCTATAAATCAAGTGACTCTGCATGCGCACTTTATCCCAGCTAGATGAATGTGCGTCTGTCTCGTCGATAGCATGGTGGAATGACGTTTTTCTATCGACCAGGGGAAATTCATGATTTGATTATTTGCCTCTTGTATTTTTTTATGGTGAGAGCGTTCATAATTTTTTCTCGACATCATGCAAAATCATAAAAATAGTGTTTATGTTTTGGTCAATCGCTTATTTTAACTGTATTTCTTAGGTCTTAATTAATTTAAGTTTCTCTGAGTAAAAGTGGACTCTATTCAATTTCCCTCAATAAAATTATTGTGTCCATTAAATTTTTTGTAAATTCCCAGCAACATTATTCCATTTTATCTCCATAACTGCATTTTACCTCCGTTCGTAATCCTTGACCCCATTTATCACTAACATAGAAATAGCAGGTCAGCACATGTCTATCTAAATCACCTAAAACCTCCTAGTTTACACCTTCGTCTTTAAATCGGAATTATGGAGAACTACGGGTTACACTGACGAATCATATTGTGAAGCAAGAAGGCGGATGAAAACTGTTAAAAGCTTCGTTGTTTCGTATGTTTACGAAAATTTGCCAGCGATTACTCAGATTTTAGTGTGCCGATATAGTCTGTTTACGATATACAATAGTTTTTTCTTGTTTTTTATCCTGTTTGAATTTCAATTAACTTTACTTCGATTGTTTCCACAAGTTATAAAATCATCAATTAGCCATGAAAAAAATGTTACTTTGAGAAGAAGTAAATTGGTTATCAACTTCATATCTATAATAATTCGGTTTGAATGGTGTAAAACGGCGGCAGGCAAAAATTTGGCGTCAGCGCATGTAATGAATGATAATTTTGAAAGATAAATGCCTCAAATCGATTGCACGTTGTGCAACGAATGATGATAAATTCATGGATATGCATCTCTGAATGATGTTGGAATCCCTTGTGAATGATGTGCTCATCGATGCAGTAGGAGTTTTTGCCTTGCTATGTGTCATGGATAGTTAGTAGATAGCCGTGGAGCCAGAAGTCTGGCTGAATTCTAATTCTATCTCTTGGATCACTTTTCTGCGTCTAAAGATTCTGGCAGCAACGCTTAAGTACATCAATCGTCACGCATCAAGTCAAATGACTTTTTACGTGGAGACATTCCACACATTGGCGATCTCATTAAGATAGTATCACTTCGGAGCAGAATTTTGCTCGAAAAGTTAATGCACTGAAATGTTATAGTGAAATACTGGAAAATAGTTAAATGAAACCTCAGTTAGCACAAAACGCAGCCCTATTTCGTGTCAGTTCCAGTATGATATTAATATACTAAAAGTACAGCCGCAAGCAGTTGACTTAATTTTTCACCAAACCAATAGGACAACCTTTGCCGTACTAGTTGGTATTTTCTCACAACCTAACCACCTATCCATTTTCGACGGGTATGGTAATGCGCAGCAGCGATCCCATTTTAAATCCACCCCCACCCTAATGAACTCATCCGCACCTCTAATTTGAATGAACGAGGAATATCAGCTCTAATTCGGGTTAGTAATAAATGTTTAGGTTTGTATACTAAACCAATCACCATTGCTACTGAAAATTCCCCCGAGCTCGGAAGCTACCTTAGTAAAATGATCAAATCCCGTTTCCTTGAGGCGGCTTTGGGCATGGAAGTTGACTTCTATGGAAGTAGCGAGTGAAAAGATGTCCTGATTGGCATCGCTACTTGCCAGGAATTGTTTTGCTTACCCATTACTTCTGGTTTTTTCCCCAAATAAATGAATAACGGAAGAGAACAATGAATATGGAAATTACGAAAATCGCTTAATTCCGGCAATCAATGCAGCTATGTACGTTCGAGTTCCGCAGGCATGCATGGATTTTATGAAGTTTTTCGTATTACATTAAATATGTATGTGCATATGTAAAGCGTATCAAGTATGATGGCTGTTATAATTCTTATTTTTCATCACTGCAACAGTCATTAGTCTTACATTTGTGTTCTCTCTAACACTAAAAAGATTTCCTGTTACAAATAAATACATATGTAACAGTCAGTCCTCCTGTAAACTTTTCGTTGTTTTCATTTTGAATCTTCGTTCGCAGCTATGTGATCAGAATTTCACCGGATGCGATGCGATTTTATCACAGAATTGAATTACTGCTTGCAGGCAAAGTAGTAGTTAGTGTCGGTGTTTTATATGAACCTGTGGCACCTGAAGATGACGCCTATACGTTGAAACTAGTATAGTTCCTCAATAAAATTCTGTGGAAAATGCCTAGCATTCTTTTTCATCATTGATCATAGTAATCATTCTATTTTCCGCGCAAGTACGAACCGTGGTCGGTTACTACCACTATCGATCCCTATTGTTATAGAAGTCTGTGCTTACTCATCGAAGTACCACATACAAGCGATTTCTGAAGCTGCTGTCATAGAAGTAATGTCCGCCTTTTTTGGAGATCATGGTATTTGGATTGTATGGTTGATATGTTCCAACGAAACTTCGCTCAAGAGGGCAATAAAATTCATGTATTGGAGGAGAAGAGTAGGATTGCTACTAAGAGAAGGATGTATTCTTTCTCTAGGAGAAGAGTAGGATTCCTACTCTTCTCCTAGAGAAAGGTGGAGCGAATATCTTCACCAAAATATCGGAAGTTTTTATTTGTAAGTGTTCTTTTTTCCGTGTGTATATTTTTATCGGCCACCCTCTTGGCATTTATATATATATAATAATTTGAACAGAAGGTGAAAGAAAGAGATAGGAAACATATCATTAAAATTGGACGAAGACACTGGTGATGTGGAAGATGGTAAAGCCGAGAAATCAGAGGGTAAAAATGTGCCGTGGCCGGGACTCAAACCCGGAACCTCCCGATGTCGCGCCGGCTGCTCTACCAGTTGAGCTACCAGGACACTTAGATTTACCATGATTTCGGCTGGGGCTTATAGCAAAGAATACCCCTTCAAGCTTGAGTGAGTGAACGAAATATATATATATATATATATATATATATATATATACACACATATATATATCCATTCTGTAAGTATTATTGAAGGGCAGTTAACTTTTCTCTTGAAACTTATAATCAGCCTAGTTTTTTCGAATTCTCACACATATTTTCCCTAATGATGTGTCTGATTGAAGTTTTAGGCAACCATAACCTGCAATTGAAACGCATGAAATGTGACTAATACGTTACAGCCTGTGGTAAAATAACGCATGCTTGTACATACAACAAAATTTAACTACATGATTGTGTCAAATGTCCATTTTGAAGTAAGATTTGAACTATTTATTGCTCCTTTATTGAAGAAGTTCATTGCCCTTGCTCTATGTCTCACGTTTACTTAACTTTTTATGGAGAAACATCTCACTATATTTAAATCTCATTTAGACGTTTATTGTTCCATGTGTAAAACAGTTTGTGTTAGTTTGATTTATAATCTTTCTCTTTCTATTCTATTAAAGAGATGTTTTCGGGTATTTTTTAACTCCGATGTTGTAATATACTGGCGCCTCTTTCATAATGTAATTCAAATGCTCTTTTTAAACTTGAGAAAATGTATTCATTCTAATGTTGGACCTAAATTTCAATTGTGAAATAATAAATCAGTTTTAAACCTTGGTAAAGTCAATTTATATATTATCAAAACAACTTTTGTTCAATTGAGACCCTTATTATAACAACCTCACTGTTAAAGGTAAATTTTTCTATGCGTTATTCTTTAATGTTTTGTATTCATCATGTGCCAATATTATACTCTAATTGTTTGTACGATGAAGGTGTTAGCCTTTTACTATTTCAGTTCGTCGAATTGGGGAGACTTGTGATTAGATAAACTGCGTTGGAGAATTGCGGATCTCTCTTTAATTGAGTGATTTTTTGTGCCGTCAAGTTGAAAGTAATTCACTTTACGAAATTTCCCTTTTGCTACTTGTATCTCCGCGGGAATAAGCCTTTCTCTGAGAACATAAAAAGTTTGCTGGAACTGCAAAAGCGTTCCAACTCTTACTTATCATGCACTCGCGATACGAGTTCACTTTTCATAGCTTGATGCCCTTTGAGGCATTGTTTTTATAATGGATCGTGATCTTATGCTTGATTATTATCATAATGATAACTCGAGCTCGTGCCACATGCGAAACAGGAGATATTTCACATCAGCGAATCTTCTGAATGTGAGAAATTAAAAGCAATGTACATAAGGTTGCATGCCCAGCAGGATAGAGTATTTCCCCAAAATGGGTGTAATCGAAAACAATCCTCAGTTAAACGGCGAGGCGTTGTGCATTCCATTAGTTGGACTGCAGGAGAAGCAAATTGTTAAATTATATAATTCGATAGTGAATGGAAACAATTCATTGTCATCATTGCATTTTGCAATTACTGGCGTTAATTTTTTTACGTCTGTGATATTCTATTAGCTATTCATAATATTAAAAGGTAATTATGAATTAAGTATTATTCGATATGAACATGTTATTGCATTAATAAAGTCAGTCGTAATGCATAATCGTGGTTACACTAACGCATGCAATTTAGCAAGAACTCAGTGTATACTACTATTCTTCTTACGTGGGATAATTGCAATCAATGATCCCTTAAAACGCATTTCCCTTGAAATCCCGAAGTTGATGAATGAAAACTTTTTCAGTGCCACACCAGGAGAAAAAGAATTGTATAAATAATGAGAGTTTTAAATTTTATCCAGCTTCCTGGGCCCTTTCTTTATTACAATTAAACTGTTAAAGGGAAATATGCTGCAGTTGAGAGGGTAATTTCCGATTCGTTAAACAAAAATTGTGAACGGTTTTGAACATTTTTAAATATTACTCATTGGTTTATGTTGCCTAGTGAACAAAAACTTTTTCCTGGGAATATGATAATTATTTTCGAGTTGATACATTTTTTTTACTGTTAAAAAAAATGAATTGTAGCGCTTCTTGGCTCCTGCAGCGGAAAGTATCTCATCTGACATTACCTATCATTCTCGCTAACCTTTGGTGAGTGAAAATGGCTCTTTGCCAAGGGAGATACAGAAAATTTTGTCGTAGAACGATTCTCTCGCTAATTCCGTGCTTCTACGTATCTGTCATCCCTATGTTGGGAGTTAATGCTTATGTGCCATTAATTATCAAGAGTCGTACCGAGAGGTTAAATTTTCTCATCTCGAATATTTCTTCTCCCTTTCCTCATCGGTGTCGTCATCCGCCGAATGTGATCATAGCATGCCGTGCCTTTCCTGCCTCACCTCTTCTGTATTTCCCCCTCGGCAATCTTCCACCGCACCGACATTCTTAACGGACACGGAATATCGCCTCTGCATGGGAAGAAAATCGAAGTTTGTTCGGTGCTAGTGTCGCGTTCGGTCGTGGAAGAACTATTGTCGCAAATTGGTTTAGACTGCCGCGATTGTGTGCTCAAAAATCGATCCGGGACGTCAATTCTTGAAAGCTGAGATAGTTATCGCGTGCGAAAATGATAATTTTATCGCATGGTCTCATCGATTCCGTAAGTACTCTCTAGTCGTCACGTCCTTTCTTATGCTGTAATTATAGCATGTTAAATGTCGAATGTGTGTGTACAATACGATACCTACGTGAAAACGTCCGATAATATGTTATTTTAGCATCCGGCAACTGTAAAAGTACTGTCACTGGCTTAATGTTGTGAGATTTATTCTTGATGTAGCAGTTGAAAATGTAGTTTGCAATTCCATGGCGAAACATTTTGTTTCACAACTGGTTCCATAACTGCGAGACATCTTCAACAGGGACGTCAACTTCTGTAACTTTACCTCCTGTATATTTACGAAGCCGGTCGTAAAATAAAATAATTTGAATTTCTACAAGGTATATTTTCATTGGATGCTTTCCATTCGCTTCAGTTCACTGCTTACTTTGCTACATCAGCGCATTTGCTTTACTATGTCCTAAAACGTTTATCTTTTAAGTACATATATATAGGTTGAATGTATTAGTTGCCCTGCTGAAAATTTCACTGCTCTTTTCAGTAGCCTGAATGTTTTTTGGAGACTCTACTGTTGTTCGTTTTCATTCTTTTCAGACCGTGTGCATTAGGCAGCGCACTTCAAAGCAGATGAGGAGCGTAGTTCGTGTGCGCTGGAGTGCGCTCGAGAGGAAAAGAACTTCGATTATCGCATCCGAAATTGTTATATTTGTGTTGATTTTTAGCAAATACGACGGGCATGGTTAATTTATAGTTATTAATTACTGTGTGGATAAAAGCTTGCTTCTTCAATTATGTAGTTTGAACGCTCTCGTTGACTGCTAACAAAATGTTTGGCCATGACTATTGGGTAAATACCTCCAGAATACTAACTAAAGGTGGGCTACTGAACGTTTCGCTTGCGCGCATCGTCTCATTCACCGTCGTTCGTTAGCGCTGATGTATTCCCATCTGCGCTAACTTCAACGTTTCGAACTAAAACCTCCTCTAGACAACTCCAAGGGAAAGCTCCCGTCATTACTTGCGTTAATTATCAGAGCGTTTCGAGAAATCGCCCCGGAACTCTCGTAATACGTATTTGATCCGAAGTCTCCTCTTACGTCCAAATTCTGGAGCACCAATTTCTCGCTCGTCAGGCGGTTTCTCATTGAGCGCATTTTTCTTTTTCCCCCGCAGGGATGCTCGACTCCCGTGGCGAATAACGTTGGGGCCTCCCCCTTGCCCCTCGAGGCGCGACCCGCCAGGGGCTGGGAGGAAGACTCCCTGCGACCAGGGTCCTCGTCGGGCGCCCGCACCGATGTGGGCAAGAAACCGAGTCCGTCCCAAGACTACGAGTCCCAGCTGCAGCAGCCGTTCTGGCTTCAGCGCCGCGAAGAGGGCGAGAAGCCGTCTCCGTCACAAGACCGGGCACCCCATCAACCTTTCTGGCTGCAAGGGGAGGAGAAATGTGAGTCTAACCATAAGTTGTGTTTTGTGGTCGTGAATTTGTAAATGAATGTGTGAATGAGATGCTGTGAGCGTCACCGCGCAGAGTGACTTCGTGTGTTTTATGGGAAGGGATCAATCAGTTCTCCCTGCCAAATTTTGGGGGTACCGGAACCAGCCCCGTTGTTACCTTTACGGAGTCACCCTTAGTGCCAAAATTCCACAGAGGATTAATCTTTCGCATTGACCGGGACTCGAACCCGAATCCCTCGATATTTTCCCGCATATGTGCACTTTCGGGTGAATCCGTAAAGGTAATAACGTGGCTAGTCCTGGTCTCCTTAAAATTTGTCAAAAAGAGAGAACACCTCATTATGTTCCAAGTGGCCTTAACCTCGTGGACGGTGGCGCCAAGCGCACACTTCTGCGAAATTATATGTCCAACAGTCTAGAAAATCTAGTCCATTTAAAGTAAATAGAAATCCACAATGGAAAAGGACGCCTCGGTAGCAAAACTGGCTAAAGCCAATCGAGGAATCCGGGTTCGAGTCCTGGTCAAGGTGATTTTTACTTTGTGGATTTTTCGTATTTCTTCCTAATTTTTGCCCACTTCTATTTACTTATTGGGGATCGAGTTGGTGTGGTGGCTCTGGTACTAACTTCCCACTCTGAAAGTCTGGGTTCGAATCATAGCATCAGCAAAGATTTTGAAGGGAATCCTGATCCCTAATTGTGGGCTATATGAAGAGCACTTCAAGTATAGTACTCCATCCAATAAACAGTAGCCAATATTATGATAAAGAGGGACCCTGTAGTAGCACTAGAAAAGTATTAAATGATCCAATTACCAGTAGGGTGGATAGATAATAAGCAAAGAAATGTACTGCAATTTTGAGAAAGAGGGACTGCAATTTAAAAAAACCCTCTGAATGGAGAAAAGGAACAGAAAGAGGTGATACGATAATTTTCATAGATTAATCCCTTTCCTACCAGAGTATTGATCTATTGACCTTTGGAGTCAGTGTAAAAATTGTTACGGGGTGATATATCAACTGGCATTTTTATGCATATGATTACAGTCCCAGTGGGGAATTTATTGTCCAAAAGATGTTCAAAGAACGTTCAGTGAAGACTATTTGAACGTCCAAAGATCATTCAAGAAGGACATTCAATGAACGTTCAAATGGCACTCACAGATAGTTCAAAGAACATTCATTGGAATACTTCATAGAATGTTGAAAGAATGTTCAACTTGGATGAATTGCGGCTGAACTGTTTTTGAGTTAATAACATATGAACTATGAAGGAATGTTTAAAAATAGTTCTCGTGAAGTAATTCTCGATTCATATCGTATTATCTCTTCACTGACTTCCCTACTCTCTCAATATAAAAAATTAAAATTTGCAATTAATCACTATGAATGTGCAATTACGCGTTCGTAATGTTCGTATGTTATAACATCCTATCTTGTATCTTCCTAACGTCAGTGCACCTATGTAGCATTATTAGGTACTCTACGACTCTAAGTGCATGTTCTTGCACCCGCGTTTGAAGTACAGTCGTGAAGAAAGTCGTATGTATCTAGTCACTTCCGTCGACAAATGTAACTTCGAGAACTATAATTATTAAATGGCGATTCTGTGATAGTTTGGTGAAATGCCATCAAATCTCGATAACAGTTATTCGGCATTAATTAATTTAAACATATATTGTCACATAATACGAATATAAATAACTTACTACTGTGAATAAACAAGATTTTGAGCTGTACGCATATATGCGTACAGTTCAGTGTTCATCCGTTAAAATTTACAGTTTAACTCATTACGTACAAAATGCGAGATCTCATGCAGGCATTAATTTTAGGAATAATATCGTACATATGGTATGATAGAATATTCCCTAGAATATATAATTAATATTTTGTCGTTCATGACATTTCAAATATGCATGGTTTAAAGATGTTCTTTAAATGTCCAACCAGGGAGCATTTTTGAATAATTCTTCGTAGACTGGAAATGAACGATCTATGAACAGTCTCAAATGAATAGTTCACACTTGAATATTCAATGAACGTTCTATAGTTGTATGCTCAGGATAATTCAGTGGTGAACTACTTTTGAATTAGTTCATGAATGTCTTTTGCATGGTCTCTCCCCACTGGGTTTTTTATTACTTTAAAAATCCATTAGTTTTCATCATTCAATTCCCAAGCTTCTACGTAGTCTTCAAAAGATTAACCCTAAGGGAATAAATTTAAAGAATGATCTTTACAGATTTAAAAACTTTCCAAATGGTCTCGTCAGTCTCATTTCTTCCTACCTGGAATTAGCTGGCAGTGTAAGGGTAAAGTAAGACTCCTGGATTTAGTGATATGGATTTCAGGTGTATAGCATGCAAAATTTCTGAGCCCATGATGACTATCTATGAATAGTGTATATTTTCTCCTGGTTATATTAAAATTAGAGAAGAAAACAAGAAATTACTACAAAGCTAATGAGAATGAAGTTAAGAAATACATAATACTTAAAAAAGACATGACCAACCCTCTATAAATTAACTCATACATAAAATAAAGTTAAGGCAATATCACATGATTTTTCATTTTGTATGCACTTGTAGACATAATTTCCAAAAAAACAGAGATCTCACAAAAATTGTTGCACATTCATTGATGACTATTCATAGTTGTTTTCAATCGCATCAGAGTGAAAGGTATGTTCTATCACATCCACAAAGATGTAAGCATGTCTAGATTTCTGCTTAGCATTTATGAAATTCAGATGTTTAAACAAATTCTTTTTAATGTATATAAATTAGATAATTATAAGTAATTTTCTATCTATAATGGCATTTTAGGTTCTATATATTTTACTTTCAAAGCCATGAACTCATAAGATGCTTTTCTAAAAACTACTTCAGAAGCACTGGCTTCACTCTTAGTAGATTTATTGTTGACAATGGATTTGGTAAAACATAGGTTTTTGTGTTAATAGAAATTTATGGTCCATTAGCATTATTTTTTAAGTACCTATACATCTGTGTAAACATGGCTTTAATTGAATATAGATGAACATGTTTTGAGGAAATGGTGACAGATTCGTGTAAACTGATACTAATGGATAATTATTTGCAATATTTCCTCACAGATGATAACATATACTGGCATAGAGTATCCACAAAGAGAAATTACAGCATATTTATTTCACATATGAATAATTTATTTTGGAAATCTTTTTACATTCTCTAGATAACTTGAACAAAAAAAATCCAATTTAGATGAAATAGATACCTATAATGATGTTGGCAAATAGCAATTAACTTTGCTTTAGATTTCTTAAATTCTTCATAATTCTAAGATGTATCATCTTTAACCTAGTGGCTGAATAGTTTAACTTAAATAACCATATACATGAGACTGTTCTATCTGTGATTAATATACTGTATTTCTCCTAATATAAGCTGCACTTTTTTTTCCCGATTTTGGGGCCTCAAAATCGGGATGTGGCTTATATTTGAGGTGCGGCTAAAATTCGAGAACTTTCTTAAAAAATCGTAGAAATGACCGATTTAAGCAAACCAGCCATAGGTGTATTTAGAAGCGTCTGAAGGGGGGGTCACCACCACTGAAGGGGGGGTTACCACCACTGAAGGGGGGTTTTACATGGGAGGTATGGGGGGTATTCCATAACCCCATGTTAACTTTTTTATTAATGGGGGGGGAGGGGGGGAGTTACAACCCCCCCTTGATACGCCTATGACTCCAGTGATTGGTTTACTGTGGTAGGAGCCTGAGCTCATGTTGACTGTTTTCTATATTGCTACAGTACAAATGGAATTTAAAGTAAAAAATACTATAAAATCCTTGGAACCTAGATAGGTAACTTCAAAATACAAATAAATGCCAATATTAGTTACAAAGATGGATAGAAACAAGTAGGGGTTCTAATTTAATCAGCTTCTCTACTTGAAAAACTCACAGTTATTTGCTACAGCTCGGGTGTGGAACTCTACTGAATAAATAAATGCTTTGAATTGAATTTACTGGCCGAAATTGGTAGTAAAATATTTTTCAGTATAAGTGATGATTGGAAGATTCTGTTGCCATTCTCATATGTTTACTCGTCCAGGATGTTGAAGCTTTTAACTAGCTCTTCACTTCTAAAGTGAAGTGGAACTGATAATGATGGTATGCTTGACTCATGTTTATTGGGAAGTATAAAATCAACTTCCTATTTGCTACTACATATGTATTTGGTTTGATCTGACTTGTGAGTGTTCTGTTTCATTGTTGATTTCCACGTCAATTGGGGCAATTGTTCCTACATTCTCAGGTGTTCACCTCATTGGTTGTCTTGAAGAATAACTTACCTGGTGAATGAATGAAGGAACATTGTGAGTGTTATATTGCTCTTGAAATAGGGGTATCACTAGATGGATAAGGTAAAAATATGGTAATGTGAGGCTACTACCAGGCTACTATACAAGGGTTATGCAAATCCATAAGCTAGTAGATTTTTCCTGTATATATTGTAGGGTTATTATTTTCCAGTTTACTTATATATTTTCTAATCACACTTTTTTCTTTTATCTATATTTTAAGATGTTTCAATGGAGCTCACATATGTCACAGAACGCATCATTGCCTTGTGGTTCCCTGTCAAAAAAGGGAAGCAGTGCAGTGATGCTAAAAGATCAATCAATGAAACTCGAGAAAAGCTGATGGCAGAGGCAGCTAGCATGCTGAGGATCAAGCATGGCGATACCTGCATGGTGAGTTATCATGTTTTTACTTGCATTGACCTTAATTTAATGATCATTTTCTAATTGTTATTGATGTGCCTAGTTCATTTCATACCACTCTCAACATCCAATGAAAGGCAGGGATTGGTTGCAGGCTAGGGTGCTGGCTGATTACTGTACATTTTCCCAATACCAATTTCCAATAGGATATTCTCTGGAATGATCTTTTTCCCGAAAGACATTTTCCCGAATCCATTTAACCATATCCATTTTCCTGAAAGGACATTTTCCGGATGGACATTTTTTTAAAATTAATACATATTATATTTTTAAAAAATACCAACATATCCTGGATGAAGGTTTGCAAGTAGCATACGACAACCCAGCTGATCAATCTATAAGAAGATGCACTTGCATGATGCTTGCATTGGCCTTCGTACCCTTTGACGATGTTCAAGAGAATTTTATCCTCCTAAAAAATAAAGCATCAGAAAATGAAGACCATTCATCTATAGATGGATCTCTACTTTTAAATTAGCAAACCCAAAAAGAGTAATATTCATGAAAAGATCAGAAAGCAAAGATATTTATGATATAGCTAATAGCCTCTTCAAAGCAGTTATTTCCTATATCTCTGAGCCTCTTACTAATTGCATCTATATGTGTCTTGATCAAGGTATTTTCCCTAATAAGCTGAAAATTGTCAAAGTGGTGGCAGTGCATAAAAAGAGTATTTGAGTTGCATTAACTACTATAAACCCATTTCCATTGTACCAATATTTTCTAAGATCATTGAAACAGCCATCAAAAACCACCTGTGTAGCTTTCTGGAAATTAATAACGTTCTTTGTGAATCACAGTTTGGTTTAAGAAAGGGCAAATCTACTGTTGATGTGGTGGGCACTTTGATTTATAGTGTATTAGATGCTTTTGAACTACATAATAGAGCTAAAGTTATGCTATGTGATTTGAGCAAAGCATTTGATTGCCTTTCTCACCAAATTCTATTTGATAAATTGCAATGTTATGGGAATACTGGAAAAGAGATGAGTATCTTTGAGTCTTATCTGGGATAGGTGATCTCAGTGGGTTACTGTAAATGGAGCTGGCACTAAGACTTCTGCAGTTGAAGTGGGCATTCCTCGAGGGTCAGTGTTGTGACCTCTTCTTTTTTTCATTGTGTTGAATGATCTTGATATAAATGTAACTGCTAATTCCCTTCTCTATGCAGATGATTCAACCTTCTACTTGTCTGACAGTGTAGCCAATGGCTTAAATATCCAGGCTGAGAAAGCCTTAGAGGAGGCTGCATGCTGTTTTTCTCTCAATAGGTTCTTACTTGATGGTAACATGACAAAATCCTTGATATTGAGCTTTAAAAACAGGAACCAAGAAATGAGCTCAGTGAAACTTCTGGGTTTCCATGTGGACACGAAATTGTCCTGGAATGTGCACATTGATACAGTTATCTGCAGACTATCTAAAACAGCTTATCTAATTAGAAGCTTTAACCCTAACATACCAAAGAAGTATCTATGTAGTGTATATTTTGAATTTTTTCAGAGAATACTAGGGTATAGTATAAGGCTTTGGATTAATGGCCCTGGTTTGGCTTGGGTACTCTTAATTCAAAAAAGAATTATTAGAGAATGGCTAATGCCAATTTTGATGCTCACTTTGTGTGTGAAGCAATTATGTCCATAATTAACATATGTATTTATAAGGCATTAGTATGTACAAAAAAAATGTCTTGGTGTGATGTTCACTCTCACCATACCAGAAATAAAAATGATCTGGACTCACCTTCCTATAGGCTGCAAAAGTCAGCTGAGAGTTTTCAGGTAATGGGAATGAAATGCTACAACAATTTACTCATGGGTTCTCCAAAGCCCTTTTTACTCTGTGAGTTGTTGAAGTTCAAATTCTAGTTTTCTGTAACCTATGGTTTTTGTGACTTTTATAACTGATGAGATCTATAGCTGTACTTGGTTCCTGAATCAATAATTATTATTGTTATTATTCTTAATATATAGCTGAATCATTCATACTTATCCATCGCTCAGTTCCCTTTCAGGGAAGGGATAGTCAAAAGAGCTTCATAATTGGTATTAGGCCTAGGAAACTGTTTTAATTTTTAATTTCTTTTATATGGCTCTTCTATCCCTTGCTCTCTAGCCTTGTGTACTCATTTTTCTTCTGTTACATTCATAACTTGCTTCATGAATGCTCTCTTGGTCTTAATACTCCTAATATTTTTCTTCGTAATGGTCTTTTGACCCACCTTCACCCATAAGTTCCTTGTTCCTACCCCTTCCTCTCATGCCATATTTCCTCTGCTATAGATCTGTGCTGTAGAACTTGACATAATAGTGATCCTGTAATGTTCTTATATTTTCAGATTTTTGACCTGTCTATTCCTAATGAGGATGACTTGGACTCCAGTAGTTCCTTTGGAGTAATTTCACAAGCTCTTGGTTGGCCTGGAACAACTTTGGCACCACCGTTAGAGAGGCTTTGCTCTGCTTGCAAACACATCGAATCTTGGCTGTCTTCTAACCCCCAAAATGTTGCAGTTTTATACTCAAGGTAGGCTATCATTTTATTCATAGTAAATTTTGTAAACATTGAGAATTTTTTGTTCTATTGTCGAAAGAATGTATAACATTACTTCTGCAGCTGGCCAGTTATATGTGTCAGCCTGGTAATAAATATTTTCAGAATGCATAGAAATTCTCTAAAATATGTTCTACTTATTGGAAAGAAGTATCCTATAAATACATCTAGACATTTAGTAGATACATATGTCTTTGTTTTTCCTTCATCTACAGAACATTTCAACAAGATATTTTAATTAATAGACGTGACTATATTGTCGTGAACAAAGAGAATGCAATGTTGGTGGTTGTTTGGGTTTCCAACCGGGTCAAACTCTCCATTTCTGCTGACATTTTGATGAACGAGTCATTCATATCCTCAGAGCATACCTGAGGATGATGAACAACTGCCTTTTCATGCCCTGAGGATGACGAACGACTCGTTCATCAAAATGTTGGCAGAAATGGAGAGTTGGACTCTGTCGGAAACCCAAGCAATCACCAACATTGCTATATACCGGGAAAACCTTAGATCTTTCAGAGAGAATACAGCATGGGTTTTGAGGTTCTTTTTAGACTCAATTGTCTACCTCCAAAGTTTTGGGGCTCCAAAGAATTGAGATTCACAAGATGAGATTCACAGAGAGGTTTTATTAAGATTTGGGAGAGATTATTACGATGCCATTGGGCAGAGTTGTTTGAGTGGCTACTAACCCAGATAGCAAAGCTAGCTTGATTCCCTCTGGATTCCAACTTGCATCCTCCAGTGTGCAAGTGGGAATCCAACTGGTCCCATCAAGTGTGCAAGCTGGATTCAAGTCAGAATCCAGCTGTGCTTTTTACGTAAGTTAGATTTCAGACTGGAATCAAGTTGGATGTTAAGGAAACATTCCAGGCATGCTTTACCAGCTGGATTGAAGCTACATTTAACATCTGGAATTCAGTTTCATTCAGGCTTGCCATGACCAGCGAGATTGAAGCCTCACATTCAAGCTGGAATCTGGCTATTTTCAAGCTTGCCACAGTTGAACTATTCCAACCAAAATCCAGGCTGGAATCCTGCTTGCTTGCTATCTGGGAAGTTATTCCCTGTGATCTGTATTAGTTACATTTTTACTGAGCCAGTGTCTTGGCTTTCGTGGGCCAATGTCTCCAAGGCCCAATATAATAAACTAAAAGACAAATAAGAAAAGAGTTTTGGTAATTTCTTGACAGTTCGTAAGGAAGAATAAATGGTTAAAACTTTACCTAAATAAATTTTAAAAGTAAACAATGAAGAACTTTTAGTGTCATACTTATTCTGTACATTGTTTCTCTTTCACAAATCTTGTCTCATGTTATTGCTTATAAGCAGCTTACATTAATATCTGAGGATTTATCCTAACTTAACATTGCACTTTTCTATTGTCTTCCTATAAATTATTATCACTACAATACATTGATTGTAATTTTTTCTAAAATGTAGCCCAAAAAATCACAGTGGATTTTTAGGGCTGGTAAATACTCAGTATGCTTTTTTAACCATGTGAATCATTTCAAAAATGCACAGACTACTAATTGATTTGCATTTCCTTTCAGTGAGCCGTGCAGTGAAGAACGAATTGGTGTCATCATATTTGCCTATCTCACTTACTCAAGCATTTGTGGAAGTGAGGAGCAGGCCCTTGATCGATTTGCTATGCGACGCTTTTTCCAAGACAAGATAGGTGGATTAAAGAGCCCATCAAATAATAGGTTGTTATGCAATTTAATGTGTGCAGTTTTTTTCTAATATGCTCTTTATAGTTCAATTTTTACAGTAATTATAGACTCAATAGTGGTGTGTTAAAGACTTTAATTTTAAGTGTAAAGGCTTCTCCGTGATAAGGTGTTTGTTTTTTATAATCCTATTAATTTATAGAATAACCAGTTTTTCTATTTGCTTATTCTTTTGCTCTCATTTCGTGGATCTATCAGCCTTTGGTGCCTGTGCATGAACTATTACCAGATGATGTATTGGCCAGCATTTTTACACATACATATTTTGTTCATTTTCATTACCTCCTAAATTCAATTTTTAAGTATTATTTTTTACCATTTATTTCCCAAATGTTTACTTTTTCTTTGAAAAATCATCCCATAGTATATTAGCAAATGCAATAATGATTCTTAAAAATGAAAAACTTAAAATATTAGAAACTGCAATAAATTTATCTTGGCAGTCTAAATACATACCTACATCCTACCTGAATTCACTGGCAGTGAAAGGGTTAAGCTTGGCTTGATTTTCATCGTTATACTTAATATACATACTATATTTTTGCTCTTGTTATATTTATTAGAGTAATGAAATGATAAAACTCAACACGAATATGGCTGTATTAAAAATTTACTGTGTGATGATAATTTCCATGGTAGATAATGAATTTTGCATTCCTAACAAAAAAATGTCTTTCAGGTAACTTTGCAAATACATATCTCACTAGTAATGCCAGGGTGATTTTCAATTTCCTTTGTCAATTCTTTTGATATCCTCTATCATGCTCTGGCACATTACTGGACTTTGTAAATCGAATCTGTATTTCTGCTGTAGTCAACATTGAGTGTGTTCTGAGAAATGTACTCATCCTAAAGATTTAATTAGTCATCTTAGATGGCAAAAAGGGAAATTATTTGTCAAAATTAAATTTTAATCATGTATTATTATTATTTGCTAATTATTTTATTTTTCTTCTTCTTCATGCAGATATGTTGGATATTTCTCTGGACTTTTATCTGGTGATATTCGAATGAATGCTGAGCCACTTTTCCTCACTCACATTGTCATCCATGGTGCTCCAAGGTTCAGTGAACTCAGAAATGGGGATTCTAAGTGTTCCAATGATTCTGGAATTCCAAGTGTTCCCAGTGATGTGTGTGGAAATGAGAGAGATCCTATGTTACTATCTCAGTGCATTGAGAAACAATCTTCAAACCTTTTCTTCTTCCTTAAAATATACCAGCAAGGTCTCACCCTTGTTTACACATCACCAGTGTACAAGTTAAATAGATCTACAAACCAGCTGACTATTTCCCTGGAGAATTTAAGCCAAGGATACTCACAAGCATCATCAGTGCCACTGCACCTCAGGGGTGATGTGCTAATTAAGGGATATTATCTATGTCAACAGTGCTCCTCTGGGAGTAAGTGTCAGTGCAATGGAAACAGAAACTCACCTTCATCACCACTTCATCGTCATGTAATGTTCCAGTGTCAATTCCACACCTGTGCTGTGGCAAATCACTTGCTTCGGTATTCAAGAAAGGAACTTGATGAAGTGGATAGTGAAAGGGGTAAGCATAAAATTAATGTGTGCTGATTTACAGGCTTTGCATGGTACTTCTTATTGCTGCATATCAAAATTGTAACAATTCTTCATATTGGTGGTAATTGAGTTCTTTAGGTTGAGGTTTTAAGAATTTTTTTGAGTGTCTGAATTAATGCAGTAGCATACTGGTACTTGCTACTGGTGCTAAGGACTTTCTTCTGATTGTGGTAAATTAATTCTTTATTTATTTTAATTATGAACTAGTCACTATGTTCAGTAGGTATTCTCTTCTTTAGTGCTATGTTGAGACCGTATAAATACAGTAAATACTTATTGTATAACACTGAACTCTGGATACCTTGGGGACTTTGGTAGTCATGTTCATCTGGAGCCATCAATCTAATGTTTTGTATGCTACAGTTCCCCTCCTTTCTCTCATTAGCTAACCAATTTACTCATTCACAAGTCTTTTTTCTCATATCCCACATAATTTGCTTCATTTATTCCATCCTCGGTCCTCATTTATAATTTTCCTATTTGTTTCTCCATCCATTACTGTTTTCAAGATGATGTGCATCTTAGAATGTGTATAGTTAGCTTGTATCATCTATTCCAAGGCATTATTAAAGATCTTTTCTCCCCACTCCTTCATTGGACTTTTTCACTGGAAATTCTCTCTGACCATGTTATGTCCATGGTTCTTCCATGGCACCATATTTCTAAGGTACCATTCTCCTTTGTTCTTCTGTAACTTAAACGGTCAGGTCAAGTTTCTCCCCACTCTTCATTTCCTCAATAAAATTATTTTATCTACCAATGTATCCATCAATAAGTACAAGTAAACATAGCTTTCCATACAATATAACAACTTTAAGTGATTTCAGGGGAAAATGCATCATCTTAAAAGAAAAAAACTCTTTGTATGTGTAGTTTATATCCGTAAATATGGTGGATGCAATATTTTGTTGAAAAACAAAAATGATTAATGAAAATATTTTGTGTTAAAAGTACACATGCATAGATAGCCTAATATATAATAAATAGCGTAAACTATAAATAATAAAATAAATAATAAACCGTGTAATATATACATAATGTAATGCCTACAGTATTCCCATGGGGTGTATGTTTGAGTTGGGCTGAAAAAATTGCAGTCATGTGCACTGCTCAATTTTGAGGGAAAAATACAAACCCATTGAGATTTGGAAATCGTAATTCCCAAGAATTCTGTGGAATTTCTAAAATAATAATTTCTATTTCATTTTCATACATTATCTGTGATAATGGCTGTAATGGTAGCTGCTAATTCCCCACACAGCACGGGATATTCCAGGAATATTCTATTTTCATCCCCAATATTCCTTTTTGGTCCCAGGGACATTGCGAACCATACACGGTGGGCTTGAACTAAGTTTAAATAAAATGTTTTCGGGAATGGAATTTTATTTTTCTACCCTTTACTACGTACATGTTTAAACGTTTTTCAACAAAAATCAAAATAATCCGTCGGTCTGTTTAAAAATAAAATCGATTTTATCATTTTGCATAGTGAAAATACGTATTACTTACGCACAGGACCATTGTCGAGTATCTAGATGCAGTAATTCCACTTGAAAACGTTGAAAATATTGTGTAAAAAATACACTGAATGAAGAAAGATATTCAAATAAATTAGTAGTTAAAATAATAAAAAATAATATGAGGTGAAAAGGGTTTCTGCCAATATTTTTCATAAAATGTGTGGCCGGTATATTATACAAAAGAAAATTCGATTAATACGTTGAAAAGACCAAATTAGGTAAGTGTTTATCATACATCATTCCAAACAGTTTTTACATTGAATCTTGTAAAATAATTTCTGCACAATGAACATTAAAATAGCTAAGAAAACATTATAACATTATATAAATAAAATAGAGATTTTTCTTGAAAAGTCTAAAGATGCAGACCGTTGAACTCGCAAACTGCCCTGAGCAAATGTTTTTTATAGTCTGAATGCATCATATTCACTTTGTACTTATTCCAGATGGTCTTGAAATCAAAATGGACTGATTCCATGGCCTGTTCACTGTACATACTTAGTCCAACTTGAGCGTTTTCACAAAATTCTTTCACATGATAGAAAACAGCATGCACTTTTGGTGTAATTGAAATGTTCAAATTTAAATAACTTTTTTGAAAATTTTCAATTATTTGTTTGAAATTTTTGTCTAAAGCTTTACCAAAACAGGCTTTGACCACAGATCGGAAATCAGTGAGGGCATGAACAAACTTTAAACACCCTAAAGGACAACTGTTTCGTAACTTGTCAACTTTTTCAAGTAGTTTTTTGCATGAATTGCCATTGAAATTTGACCCACCATAAGTAATATCGCGCTGGACATTACATGATTTTGCCCATGATAATGCAATGGCATTGAATTCAGTCAGCATCTGATTAAATATACCATTTACAATACCCAGAAGCAAATGGAGCTCAGATGGTGGTATCACGTCAATAATTGATTTATTTAATTTACCATCAAAAATTGGTGGGTGAATGCAGCTCATAAACTGTTTCGCTAATTCTTTTTTTTTTCCAGCGTTGTACCATCTCAGACTATTTTCTTTTATGCTTTCAACAGTTCTTCAAGTTCCACACTCATTCATTTTATCTTTTTTTGCATTACACCAAGTACATGGAAATGCACTACTTGAAGACATAAGACCAGTCAAAATATTGGCCAATTTAATGTCTGTTGCAATCGTTCCATCGAAATCATTAATGCCTATCGTAGACCAAATCTTAAATACGTTTTCATAATTTTCTTGAGTATTTTGTGCCAAAAAAAGTACAAATAGTTTTTTCACACCTGAATCTCGGAAACGCTTAGATGCAACACCATCCTTATATTTTTGTCGACAAGAATAATCGATATCTGTGTCGGTATCTAACGATTGATTCGACATGCAAAGCTTGAGAAAATTTCCCCCGCCATCTATGCCAAATTTTAAATGAACATTAGATACTTTGCGTCGATCTTTAACATACTCAATTAAGCCTTCTACATTTTGGCAATATACACCATAATTGGTAGCATCAGAAATAGTATTCCTTTTGATATTTTTGAATTCAAACAGTTTAACATTAAAAAATTCATCTACACTATGAATCTCAGATGAAAGACTTTGTTTTAAACCAGGCTCTATTATACGCCTTTTATTAGTTGCAACTCTAATTATTGAAGCTATTCCAATAGTCGTATTAAGAGAGAGATTAAATCTTGATTGTATTTTTTTCATGTCAATCGTAGTAATCAATGGTTGAGATGAGTCCTCTGTTTTTGTAGGATTCACCTCAACTTTTAAAGGCTTACCGTGAAGTTGGGAGAGAGATATTATAGAATTGTTTCCTGTTTTATTGTCAGCCTCAACTTGCCTTTTTAAAACTGATGAAAATAAGTGAGACTTTACCGCAGAAGAAGATTTCAATACGATGTCATTCATATTATCTATGAAAGTCGACGAATTACAACTATGGCGTTTTCCTTTTGCAAGTATGGAGAAACATGTTTCACACCGTCGTCGAGCAGATTTTTTATCAATGAAGTCAGCACCACGTTCACCTAGGAAATGACAACGACCTATTATAATTATTTTTAATAGCCCCTTTTTTCCAGCAAAATATTGCTATAAACATTTATCCATTTTATTTTATGAATTATACACACTTATTTTCAATATTTTCTAAAAATAAAAATAAAAAATACTCATTTACCTCTACGTATTTTCCCAGGTTTCGCGGTAATATTTCTTTTAAACGTTTTGCAATTGCTTGTAATAAAATTATTAATTGTTTGTTTTCGTGCTAAGTTGCAGATCGTGCATTCACATCTTGCATCACTTGTAGTAGATCGTGTGTTTACGGGTTCCTTAAAACACTTCAAATTAGGTAAATTTATCGTCTTCATTGAGCCATGTTTTGCTTGATACAATTTGTTCAAGCATGTATTGCAAATTCCACTTGGTAGACATACATTAGTAGCACTATACTCCAGCACAGTTTTCACTAAAGATTCTATTTTTCCATCAGGCAATATATGTACCATTTTCTTTTTAGCTGTTCTACTTTCTTTTTTTGAACAAAATAAGCAAATTTTCCTTCGATTTTCATCGTGTGTTGCAGGTTGATATGTAGACATTTTGAGATGTACTCAATTCACAACAAAATTTGCTTTAACAACTTCAAGTCGCTAAGCATATTGAACAATTGGAAATCAAGCTTCATTGTTAAAATAAACAAACATGTTTACTAATTTATTGCCAAATAGTCTTAGAAATAATTATAAAAACTTTTTAAGTCTATGGAAGCTTCTCGTGCGTAAATAATACGTATTTTCACTATGCAAAATGATAAAATCGATTTTATTTTTTAACAGACCGACGGATTATTTTGATTTTTGTTGGAAAACATTTAAAAATGTACGTAGTAAAGGGTAGAAAAATAAAATTCCATTCCCGAAAACATTTTATTTAAACTTAGTTCAAGCTCACCGTGCATAATAACATATTCCAAGAATATTCGAAAATGTTTCACATGGGAATATCACATTGAGAAAATTCTAGGAATATTCTATTATGGTACGCATGAGAATATCCCCATTGTGAATATTTGAGAATATTCTAGGAATATTCTACATTAAATATTTCGCACGGAAATATCCCCATTGTGAATAATTGAGAATATTCTAGGAATATTCTGAAAAAGTTTGTATGCGAATATTCCCATTGCAAATATTTGAGAATATTGTAGGAATATTCTATTATAGTTCGAACGGGAATATCCCCATTGCGAATAATTGAGAATATTCTAGGAATAGTCTAAAAAAGGTTCGCGTACGATATCTCCATTGCAAACATTTGAGAATATTCTAGGAATATTCTACAAAGGTTTGCATGAGATTATCCCCACTGTGAATATTTGAGAATATTCTACGAATATTCTATAATGGTTCGCATGGGAATATCTCCGTAGCACATATTTGAGAATGTACTACGAATATTCTATTATGGTCCGCATGGAAATATCCCCATTTGGAATATTTGAGAATATATTTGGAATATTCTATTATGATTCACATCAGAATATCCCCATTATCCCAAATGTTTTCATTACTGGAGAAGCAGGGTCGATTTAGCTCTTTAAAATGTGGTACATACCCGTACCCATCAACGTAATAAATAGGAATGATCATATGTGTTGCATGGGTGTATGTCGGAATAAAACCCCTTTACAAATGGGCTGACTGTGGTTATTTGTTACGGACGTGCTCCCCCGGAAATAGTTCAGAAACTTGGGTAACTTTTTTACTCTCAGTGTCTCTATTTGAACTTTAGAATGTCTGTTACCTAAATTTTTTTATGTTTTTTCACTCTTCTGACTTGAATGACTCTTAACTCTGCCATGGAAGCAGGATAATGTTCTGGAAAAGTTTATTCTGTGCTCAAACATAAGGTTCAGGACAGGAGGGTATCCAAATTGTACCCCTCAAAATGGCTTTATATCCTAAAGGGCCAACAGAGAACAATCGGTAAACAAGATTCTGCGATAATATTTATTGTTCTGCTTAGGTTTTTGTGGTTGTTTGACTGTATTCAAGGAAGAAAAGGAATTGATAAATAGTGTAGCAGCAATGAAAATGTAATTTTTTGAAGCCTGTGGAATGTAAAAACATGATTTTTTACTTCAGTTTGGGGAGTAGTAGATTTTTCTGTTCTGAGACTTTATTATCATCATGCTATACCATTAAAAGCCATAAAAAATCACAATAAACAACCAATAATGTTCTTAAAGGTGGCAAAAACTTAAGCATCCACATAGTGTAATTCTTGCCTCCTTAAGAAACTTAATCGTCAAATCCCTAAAAGTGATATCACTGTACTTATCAACGTTTTTCATGAATATATTTCCATGTTCTCATTGTGAGTAATTGATTTGTATTTCTAAGATACCCAAGCAGCTCAAAATAAGTTTTTTTATCGTGTTTTGATTTAAGATTTGGAACAGTTTAACTCTCCCTGGCCAAGATTGAAATTCTTATTATGAAGATGTTGAAGAAATTACCCTGATTGAGTGAATGAAGCATTTATAAATTTTAAGTTTTTTTCAATATGGAGAAAATGAAAAATTACTTTGTGAATACCGCTTTTTAGATTTCATTGTATTGACCTGGATTTGGACACTATTTGTCTTCTCCACAATAAAATCTCAAAAGTGCAGTATTTACAAAGTTATTTTTCATTTTCTCTGTGATGGATAAATGCCACCAAATCAAGCCTGAAGCTGTTTCCTCTTTTTTTTGTACACTGTGGAAAAAATTGCCTCCTTTCATAATATGTTTCACGAAAATATTCTATCTTAAATGATCTGATTTTTTCATAAAAATAAATTGGATTAAAAGTTTGTTTTTCAGCAGCTAATATACACACAACAGATTTTAGTTTACAAAAGTAATGAGATTCTCTAGGACAAAGAAAGCGAAGCTGGTGATAAGAGTAGGAAGTCAAAAACAGGAGCAAGTAGAACAATTTAATTACTTGGGTAGTACGCTAGAAGAAACAGGACATAGTAGTAAAGACATTAGGAGGAGAATAGCGCTAGCGAAGGAAGCGTTCAATAATAGAAGGGAGCTGATGACGGGGACCTTAAGTAAGGATGTAAAAAAAGGCTAGTGAAGAGCTTGATATGGAGTGTGGCGTTGTATGGGGCAGAAACGTGGACCTTGAGAAAGGAAGACGAAAATAGGCTGAAGGCTTTTGAGATGTGGGTGTGGAGGAGGATGGAGAAGGTGCGTTGGACGGAAAGGAAGACAAATGAGGAAGTGCTTGACATGGTGGGCGAGGAGAGGAAACTTATAGATGAGATTAGGGGAAGACAGGGTAGGTGGCTGGAAGGGGTAATGAGGGACGGTGGTTTGCTTAAGGCCGTGATAGAGGGTAGGATGTTGGGTAAGCGGGGAAGGGGAAGGAAGAGAATTGGTTTTATGGACGGGATGAAGAAAGGTAGAACTTATGCTGAGATGAAGAAAGAAATACTAGAGATAGAAAGGGCACGGCACGTGTAAGAGTTTGTTGGATATTCTCTGACTTTCATCACAACCTACCTCTAACCGGTAGGTTACTGTAATGAATGAGATTTTAGTTTGTGAGTGTTTGTTCAAATTTGGGTGCTATCAACACCTACATATTCAATGTACCTGCTTCACTCTATGTACACTAAGTTATGATTATATTCCCATTCACACAATTCAAGGTAATTATCATGAAATTGCTTAATTTTGCATTTCTGAATGAAAGAGTAAATGTTGTTTCATGCTCCTCAACTGTTAACATTTTGATCCTAATGCACTCAAGTGCATGATTTGACCTAAGATGTCATTAATTAACTCACAACTTTTGCATGCTAAATTCTGAAAACTCCTTGGGCTCATTCTGACTGCTCTACTGTAGCTTGTAACTCAGTAGCTTATTTTAGTTTACTGGCTGGTCTATTTTTTAGATAGCAGCTCTGATGCTTTATCCAGAGGGAGAAAAATCAATTTATAAACTTTTTCACTCCTCAGAAACTAGTTTCTTTACATGTGGAAGTAAAAATTTTAATTTTATTTTCACGATTTCTTTTTTCAATTTCAGCTGGTTTTTCAAAATTGAATTTCCCTAAATTATTCGCTTGTCCAACCTTTTTCAAGTTGCATTATTTTTCAGTTATTTATATGTTAGACTTTAAACTCTTTCAAAAGTAATTCAATTCAATTAATTTCCCGTACCACTTTCTGTTTGTATAACTTGAACCTGTTACTTCCTTTACAGTCACAGCCACTTATCCCCCAGAAGAAGGCTCATTGGAGCTCTATTTTGCTGGCTCTTTCAAGTCATGGCCGACACTTCCATCAGTACCTCTCGTCTATCCACGCATTCCATCCCAGTACACACCCAGCATATATGCCCAGCCTTCCTTGTCATCATCTGGCTATTCGTTTCCATCAATGGATGATGAGGAAGAACAGTTTGCTATCGGGGGAGTTGTGGAGTGGGACAGTTTAGAGGTGCTAAGCAGTCTCAGAAGAAGAAGAGGCGATGGTGGTGCTGAGGAGTCTCCTAGCAGTACAGAGTGTGGTGAGTTTTGGATTTCATTTTATCTGCCCTGTATCATCAGCATTCATCGATCCAAAGATTGATTTGCTGCACTTCTCTTCCTCACTCTTCTATGAGCTACCCACTACATTTCTTCATGAGTTTCCATTCTGACGTACCTTATGATTTGTCTAATATATTCCAAAATTGGTCTTCCTCTTCCATGCTTCCCATTGATTTCTCCCTCCATTATTGTTTTATAAAGACTATTTAACTGTACTTTAGAATTATTTTCATATACCAGCACAACCAAGGATTCTTAATTCTGTGGTCATTAATTTAGGATAAGTGAAATATACTGTGAAAAAATCATTAAACCCGGAATGGGATTCAAACACAGATCCCCTGAATTTGCCTTGGGTATTTTTAACCAATGAATTGCTTGACTTCCAGCAAATACCTGACGGGGTCTGCTAAAGCTGTTAAAGTCAATATTTTTTATGTTATAATTTTTAGATATTCAAGCATCTCCATATTTAGACCTTAGGTATCTGTGGTGTTTTGGCTAAAAAGTAACAGATTTAGGGTTCTCCTCTTTGTAAAGGTATCCATTGCTGACAAAAGTTTCTCCAGTCATCTCATTGACCTGAAGGATGGCTGAAGAAACTGTTGTAACCTTTGAAAATCTTCACTCAGAGGAATTCATTGTTGTTCTTTATGCTTCTGTGGCTAATTTTTCAAAGATTGGGAATGCATTTGGAAGTTCAAAGGTGAAAAGCAGGTGGAATTTTGAAGCTAATGAGGATTGACAAATTTATATTAATATAAACAGATGTATATGAAAATGCCAGCCAATATAGGCTAGCAGAAAGTTTCACTGAGGTAATATAGGCAGATAGATTGGCTGTCTGGCAGGACAAAGGGTTAATCAGCCTGTAGTAGATGGTAGCTTGTGCAAAGGTTGGCACCCTTGGAACTTTTGGTGCAGAGTAGTTATGTTTATTTGTCGAGTTGGTGGCATGGCACTTCCGGTATGGTGACGTGCGACCTGAGTTGGAATTAAAAGATACCATCCTACGCTGACACATTATTATTTGTTATCTACCCAATCATCATATCATATAACACATCCCATTCATCATCCACTGTGAGTTCTATAGGTGCCTTGAATGATCGCTTTATTGTGAATTTCTTACACTTGTATGTCAAATAGAGGTTGACTCCCACATAAGCAGCGTGACCAGACTTATGAAAACAGAATTATATAAGAACTGGGTGAAATATGCTAAACCTATGGCTAAACATATGTACTTCTCCCAATGCCTTGTAATACATATGTATATAAAGAGGTGGCCCTGCAATACTCTTCTACTTGATTTTGTTTTTCAGCATCAATAATTTGTAGGGTCATATTTCAAGATATTTAAACAGTAAGTAACATTTTAACAGAAGTATTCTATGCAATATGCTTGGAATGCTGTTATGAGCAGGAGATTTTAAAATTTAGTAATCAATGCATTTGTAAATGTCAGGTTTTCATCAATATTGGTCAATATAATGGCTTATGTATAAATTTACTTTTATTCCAAAAATAACCTGAAGTGGGAAAACATTTTTCAGTTCAAGCAAAATGCTCTGATATTAAACAAGTTTACATGCTTCTGAGTTCAAAATTTAATATTTTTGCGAGTTCATGCTGAATCTGGGGAGAGTGGTGGTCTAGTGGGTAGAGCCCTTGGCTACTGACCGAAGGGTCCCGGGTTCAAATCCTGTCCATATCGGGGGAAGCCTTTGGACGTCCCCGAACAAAAAAAAATCCTTGGAGTGCGAGGTGGCCTAGGGAAAGGAACTGGCCCCCCTACCCTGAATGTGTGAAATTCGCACGCCTGTGGCTTAGTCCGGGGTGAGCTCTACCTTCGACTGTCCAAACCAACTTTCAGGTTGAATCACTGAGTGAGTGATGCTGAATCTGGCAGCATTGCACTCAAATAATACAGTTTGAAATGCATTTAGAATGGTATTATATAGATCTGGAAAAGATCTAAAGAATGTCTCTACACCTCACGTAACCTCATGATATTCAATGCAGTATTACCCCTCAATATTTCACTTTCTGTTCAATATTGTTGAATTTACTTTATTTGGCTTTTAATTATTGGCTTTTACGTTTCTAATTTCTTTTGCTGGTTGATGGTTATTTGGGGAGGTTACAGCTATGGTCGTGTGTCCAATGAAGGATTGTGGTAGGTTGGTAGGGAAAGAATTTTAATAGGAAACAAAGGTAGGGTGGAGAGAAACCCGGCATCACCATTAGCTTGCTTTTAAAGAAAGGCACCGAGGAGATCACAGCTTGACATCCCACCCAATGTAGGGATGACTGTACTTGAAGTGCTCTCCTCATAGCACCTAAGTCAGAATTGGAATTTCAATGAAAAATCTCCACCACCACTGGGATTCCAACCCACCCCCTTGAGGTGGGAAGCCAGTACTCAACCCTCCTCACCAACCCGTTCCCCTTTGTTTTGCTTTCTTTAATATGGTGCAAGGAGTGAATCCATTTCATAGAGTGGTTTTACATGAGGGAGCTAATTAAGCTCCTTAGGTATAAAGAAAGTAATTTATAGAGCATTGAATCACAAAAGGCACCAAATTGCATAAGCCAATTCAAAATGTCATGAACAACTGCATGGGAAATAGTCCTTGCCCCATTTTTTTGTAGCAATCTGCATTGGGGGACTTAATTCTTCATCTTAATATATCATCATTGGTCTAATGTAAAACTACTACATTGTGCCAATTGTGTACTTATTTGATGACTTTTTTGTTTTGTGCAAGGTATTGCATCAATATTGATCAAAGGCAGTGGTGGAACAACGTTGCGGATTTAGGTGGGGCAAGAGTTTTGGCACTCCCCCCCTTTCCAGCAAAATTTTTCGAACTTTAAAACAATCCTTCTGAACTGGCCCCATCTCTTTGGGGTGTCATATTAAATGAGGGTGCCTAATGTACCTTTTTTGGTACGTTTTGATGCCCTCCTGAGAGAGCCTTTGGTAGTTTCCACTGCATTTTAGGGGGAAATGTACCCTTGCTCTCACTGTTATTATGCTACCGATTAATTGAGCGTAATGTGAAATACTGTATCAGTGCATAGAAAACATACAAAGTAGGCGACAAAAATGTCGTGTAGTGTCAAGATTTTGTCGCCCAGTGACAGTACTTGGTGCCGGCAAAAAAGGAAAAAACTCAAGTTCTACGCGTGTTAAACTGAAGTCAGGAAGCGTTAAAGGCTGAGTACACGGGTGACAGGTAATCCCAAACCCAAAAACTAATTTTTTTGGTAATTTTAATGGGGTTTTGGGTGGTGGAGGGGGTTCAAGAAGTTTCAGTGTCACCCAGTGAAAATTCCTTAAAATATGCTCTGGTACACATAGCCTTTGGAGATCCTAATATTTTAGTTTTCAATCAACTCAGTACTTGGCCAGGAAAAAAGGGTAGACATTTGTTGCAAGAATGAATTTCAATCATTTTGCCTTGGGAATGTGGATTTTTAATGAAACATGTATTTCTCATAAGATAGGTTTATTAAGTAGAAATATGATTTTCCATACAAATTTATAGGCTAGGCCTATCAGTAGAACTATTTAAACATTTTTTGTTAGTAGTTCGGTGTAGTAGATAGTCTGCATTTGACTAATTGACCGGCAGTGTAAAAAATGTTTAGTAGTGGCTTCATTGTGGGTTGCTAATAAAACATCAACTCATATTGACGACAACCTAAGTAGAAGAAGGCTGAATTCAGGCGAGGGGTCGGCTAGCAAAGGGTTTCATTCCGGTCGAAAGTCGGACGATACCCGTCGTTGGAATTCATTGTACAAGGCCCCTTTTGTGTCCATGGTGAGCTAATTGAACGGGCATGTGACTCGCCGTCGCTGCAAGAAGCTGACAGCGAGGCAGGATCCGAGCAAAAAAGGTTGCCGACCCTCCTTGAGTGGATAGTATTGCTTCCAGTGAGTTTCGTTGCGAGAGGAGAGAATTAGGGTGCTGCCTGCACCACAGTGACCGTACTCCACCCAGGAAGGCGTATGACATTCTCCATGCTCTACACGATTATTTGGCACCGGAATTACACGAAATCCACGTATCGATGAATGTTTGAATACATACTTGATAAATGTATAAATATAAAAAAGTATTGCATGGGCGAAAAAAGTCTATTTTCGCCAAGTGTGGAAATTTTATCTTAGATGCGTTTTCCATGCGTTGGTATGCCCCGTAGTTGCATCTTTTAAGTATCGAGTGGTGAAAAAATTGTTCTTTTGGCCCAATAACGTGCAGAGCAACCGCCGAAGAAGGCATACCACCGGGCCCTGCTTAAAATCCTGCTTAATTCGGGCCTGCGATGCGACATCCTCCTTGCCGTGCAGGATTACGGGAATTCTGTAAAGCCCATACAAATTTGAGAAATGTCCGAATTAAAAAGTTGAAGGATCAATTTAAAGGGAATACAACGATTGGTTTTTCGATTCATACCTACATCGGAGTACTACTCCGACGAAATTGGTCGATTTTTGCCAATTTTGCTCTTCGATAAGATTTGCACAAAGTTTATTCTCATCGGTATGCCCCAAGGAGTCATATTTCAAGCGTAGAATGGGATGAATATGGCTTTTGTTGCTACTAACTTCGCACGTTTCGTACTCGCAGTGAGTCTTTGCATCCTGGAGACCACCCCCATTCCGTGCAGACTTGGCGACTGTTTCGCCCGGAGGGACGTGAATGGTGCATTTCATGGCCTCCGTGGTCCGCGCTTCAGAAATCATGGCGAAGGCTTCAACGTTGTTTTCGTCCTTAGTGCTGAACGCCGGCCGGTGCTGAAGGGGTTGCGGGGCCCGCCCGCGTTTGTTTTCTTCTATAGATCTAAGCATCGGGTCAAGGCAAAGATGTTTCCTGGATAGGGAACGAAACTTTCGTCGACGAGGGGGGGGGAGGGTAGAGGGCGTCCGCCCCCCGTAATTCCTGGTACAATAGGAAAAATGGCGGTCATAAGGTATTCCTTACCCCCCAGAGCTCCGGAAAGTAGAAATCCACCGACCCCTCCAAAACAACGATCTTAATCCGCCACTGCCTCGACCCCTCCCTCCCCCGTTGTTACGCCGCTGAATTCAAGACTTGGCCCTTTTCAGACTGCTAACTGAAAGGATGCTGACGAGGCTGAAGCTGCCGGCAGAATGAAATAAAATACCACGTTATGCGTACTATTAGTGAGTTTTCCTTTACAATTCATAATAACATTGAGATGATGTTTTCTATCATGAGTGTAAATGTCCATACGGGCCGCGGAAGTGGCCATCACGCCAATTCCCATCGTGCGCGGTCTGGGCTCAAAGGCTGGCGGACCAGGACGAACTAAAGAGGCCCCCTTGCAGCCCTCCATCCCGGAGGCCGCCTCCCTCCGTGCAGACTTGGCGACTGTTGCTCCGGGGGAGGGAGAGATGCATTTCAGGGCCGCGCTGGTCGCCTCATTCATCTCCCAGCCTCCCCTCTCTCCCCTACTGCATACTTCCCTTTTTCCCCTTCCCCATCCTTCTTCGCTTCACATCCTCTGTAGCAGCCCCTCACTCCCACGCCGCCCCTGCAACCCTCTCTTATTTCTCCCCTTGACTACTCCCCCACTGCCCCATATATTTCGTCGACTCCCCCCTCCCTTCCCCATTCCCTGAATCCCTCCCTCCCCCACCCATTCCTCCCCCTTTTAGTCCCCTTCCTTCCGGTCCTCTCATCCTTCCCTTTTCTCTAATTTCCCCCCCTCTTCTCCTCAACTCTCCCTACCACTTGATCTCTTTGCCATCCCTTCTCTCTCTTCCGTTCCTCCCCTTCCTCTCCAATACGCCACATTTCTTCACTGGCTCCTCCTCCGCTATAGCGCGTTCTATCTCCTTCGTTCGGTACAGTAAGCCCATTGAAGAAGTGAAAGGATATAACCATTCGGCACGATAGCACAGGGAAATATTAGAACCCATTGTAATGGGCAATCTGCTCCATGGATTGGATCACTTATGCCGTTAATACACCGGAAATAAAGGCATTAGTTTAAAAAAATGTCGCATGACCATGATCATCTTTCGAAAATCAATGTAAACCGGCAATAATTGCGAGGCAACAAGAGATTGAGGTCTTGATACGGATGAAAATTTTCCTCTACTGCCCCTGTTCCACTAGCGTATTCCATCTCCTCCGTGCAGTACAGAAAACCCGTCGAAGATGACAGTAAATAGAATAAAGCGGCGTGATAGTTCTAGTCAATATTGAAGCTATTTCAGTGCGTTATCGGCTCCATTAAATGGATAATTTTTACGGTTAATACATGGAAAAGAGATTTAGTAGTTTTAAGAATCATCACTGTACCGCGATTTATCAAAACACAAGTAAACCGAAAATACTTCTCCTGAATCATAACTTTTGCCTGATTTTACTTGACAAATTTCACGGAATATCTAAACTGCTTGGACCATTTTGCAATAAAAACACAGACTTTATTTTTTCATGCCAGGAAGATATCTATTCACTTCTTCAATCTGCGAGAAAACCCCATTTAGAGGCTTCTGACACGAGTACTCCTGTATTCGTATAAATTTCTCCTATCTCAGATTCATCGCAGGGTCACCGGCTAGCTTGAGCTCTCGATTTTGCGAGAAAGATATTTCTCACGATCATATTAGCGTACGCCTCTTTATCTCAGGCTAAATGTTTCTACGGAAATCGATGATCGATGTACCTACGGCACCAATGGGTCGTCACTGCTAGAATAAAGAGAATTACATATGTCCAAATCACTTTTTAAAGGAGCTTGATTTTTTGACAGTTACTATTTAGGGAATCCCGCTATGTTTCTCTATGCACGCTCGACAAGGCACTGGAATCTCACGCGAAGTCCACGCTTACGCTCGTATGGCGTCATTGTTTCCTTTTAACCAGCAGTGCATAACTTAGTGGTTCTTTGCTGCATAGAGCATGACATCAGGGAGAGGAAATCATGCGACAATAGTGGGACAAAGGTTTTGTTGTTATTAGGGTTCCTCCAGAGTTCCTTGCAGGAGGCTGTCGCGTCGGTTTCTTGACTCTCCCCGACCTCTAGGTCCACGCAGTGGAGTGCCACCAAGTTCAACGATGCCGGTACACTCCTCACGTTGTTTCATACGGGGCGCTTTATTGTCCATTCTGATGTACGTATGGATGTGCAGTGAAAATTGCGTTGCGTAAAGCGGAGAATTGCTGGAATGACTGCACAAAACATGAACGACAGCTTAGAAAATAGCCTCAGCTCTAATTCCGTGCCCGCATTTTCACAATATTTATTCATTAAACTGCGCAATAAAGTGTCTTGTGTAAGAAATTTGTTGCATCCCCCCAAACTCCCTTTCATCTCCTCCGCTCTATATTTTTGTCCTTCGCCACTCTTATTTTCATTGACGTGGAGCTCGTTCAGGATTCTTATTATACTCCTGTACACTCTTGCAATATCTTTTTTTACATCCCCTGTCAAGTGCCACCAAGTTTTGCGATGCCCATGCACACTTACAACCCCTAAATCCATCTCTATCCAAGGGAGCTCCATCTCCTCTGCTCTCCATTTTCGTCACTCGCCGCTCATATTTTCAGGGTCGTTGGGCTCGTTTGTGGATATATCATATTCCTGCCTTTTCCTTTTCCGCAATTCCTATCGAGTGCCACCAAGTTCTGCAGTGCTCATACACCCATCACCCCAACTCTCTTGTTTTTGCCGCTCGTATTTTCAGTAGCGCTGAGCTCGTTTGGGAAACAAATTACCTACATCATCTACACTCATGCATTATCCTTTGTCGCAACTTCTATTTAGTGCCATCAAGCTCTGCGGTGCCCATAGACTCCTACAACCCCCTAATAACCCCCAACTCTCCCTCCATCTCCTCCGTTCTCTATTTTTGTCTCTCGCCGCTCGTATTTTCAGTGGCGTTGAGCTCGTTTGGGAGCCTTTCCTCCACCTCCTCCTCCACACAATCTCCTTCTCACCGCCACTCCCACTCCTCAGCAGGGCAGACGAACGAGAGAGAGGGGGAGGAGAGACGAGGGTTGTATGGGTGGAGGGATGGTGAGTGTGGTGTGGCGTGTTGGGGAGAGAGGGAAAGAAGCGGTTGCGTTGTCTGCTAGTGTGGGCGGACTGACTTGAGGCTAGCGTGCCAGGGCAGCAGCGCCAGGGGCGGCGGTGGCGGCGGGGCTAGCCCGAAGAGTCGACGGAGGTGGAGAAGTGCTCATGTGTGCGTGAGAGGTTCCTTTGGGAGGAGAGAGGTCCGGAGGAGGAGGAGGAGTGGTCGTGGGCGTCTTGTCTCCTCACGCGCCGCGCCGCCAGGTTAGTCAAGTCCGCATGCGGTCGGGGAGCGGTGGGGCTGTAGAGCAACAACCACCGGCCACCCATCCTGAGGCCCCGGGTTCAAAAGAGGCGGTGATAATTCAGTGGAATCCCAATACCTACTAGAGCACCAATTGGAGAGCACTTGAACTGTTGTACCCAATCCGTTGAATGACTCGCACGCCATTTTTCGTTAGGAGTAGGTCATTTCGGTGGTCAGGTTTCTCTCCACCCTTCTTCCGCCCCCATGAAATCTTTCCCGTAATTGGGTACCTACCCTCCCATCCTTGATGGCGCAGATGACCTCAGTGATGGAGATTTTTCAGTATATCTACTTGGGTGCTACGTGGAGAGCACTTCAACTGTAGTACTCCATCTGCCGGATGGCACTTATAAATATGGATTCTTTGACGCTTTTTGCTGGAGTAGTCTAGTCCTTTCGGTCGGTATGTTTCTCTCTACTCTTCCTCCATTTCCCATAAAATCGTCCCTTTTTACCTAGCCACCATTCTTCGATGGCGCAGATAACCTCAAGTGTTGGAGATCTTTTCTAGGAATCCCCATAATCTAATTGGGTGCTGTGTGAAGAGCACTTCAACTTTGTTTTCCTTCTGTTTGGCGCGTTTGAATATGGACCCCTCTAGTCGATTTTCTTAACGTATTTCCTCATTTCGTTTCGCTGGATTCCTCTCTACCCCTCATCCGTTTCCAGTTGAACTCATTCCACCCTTGCCATTCTGTCCTACCTATCCTTAATGGCGCTGGTGACCTCCGTTGTCGGTCGCCAACCAACCGAGAGCTGCGGTCCAGTCCGGTTGTGCTTCCCCGCCCGTCCGACCGGACGACGCCGCCGACTCCAGCCGGCCGGGTCCGCTTCGTCGTCACCTCTTCTGTCGGGAGTATGCGCGCTCGGGTCGCTATGTTGCCCCGACTGGAAGGAAGGCTTCTCACCCCTCTTGAACACATCTCTCTCTCTCTCAAAACTCTTTCCTTCCTTCCTCTCGTCTCATCTTCGCTCTATTTTTGGCGTCTCCCAGCGCCGTCGATTATTCCCTCGCCTTTTTCCCCCCTTTCCTTCCTGCCTTTCCTCATCTGTTTCCTTTACGTCCGCCCACTCGTCTTCCGATCGTGGGCCGAATATTCCCCCCTCCCCCTCGATATCCGCCCGCGAATGTCGAAACCAAGTCCGCAAATGCCGCGGTTGGGACGTTGATAGCGCGGTGGCCTTGCTACAGTAGCGTCGTGGGTTTATATACATGACGCGGCATGTAAATTGATTGTTTTTGGATTATAATAATTGATTGGACGGTATTATATAGCTCAAGCGGTTTGTATCAAGTGTCCATTGTCTGCGGTAATTATGGCTTGGCAAACCAAAGATCATGTTTTCGCATCCTTCCTTGGGCATGGCTGTGATATTTCTTCTTAGGATTTACATCTTTGGATTATAATATTTGGACTTGGTGCTATTATTACAGCTCGGGCGCCTAAAACCCAAAAATTAATTCTTTTACCAAGTGTGCCGTCAGTTTTATTCGAATGCGTGATCGTGTGCTTTGACTCTATACCCATTTATTTTGATAATTTGTCAGTTTCACAACGTTTCCATTTTGAAAAACAACAATGTCAATTGTTTTTCTGTATCGATATTAATTTTTGCCGCCTAGTCTGGCCAGATTCCGTCAATTTGAATTTTTCGACGTAGGTTAGCACGTTTCTAATGTGGCTTTCAGGAAAGTTATGCAGGAGTACACGTAAAAATGTTTGTTTTGTTTCTCTTGGCATTGAAATCTGAGGTTAGACGGTGCGATATGACCTTGGCAGTTGGAGCTGCTGAAAAAAAGTCTACCTATATGGAGTGTACCTCATTGTTCCTCCGAATAGATTATCTTGTATTCACATTAATTTTATACTCTTTATGTTTTGTGCTTACCGGCGTAGATATCGAGAAAACGAGTTTTTAGGGGACTTTACCCTTGTGGGTATTCAATGGCGTATCGGAGGGTGGAGGGAGGGGGGCGGTCCGCCCCGAGCGGCATTTTTTCGGGCCGGTATTTTTGGCATTAAAAAATTATTTTTTAGCACTTAAAAAAATATTAATTATTTTATATAATGTAGTAAGAAGTGTAAAACTATCAACTATCCTGAGAGTTAGCAATTAAATTTAATTATTAATTAGGATTAAGGGATCATATTATAACTCTGTAGAGCATTTACCAACAAACTTACTTAGATTTTGCTTGCATATTTAGAGATTTGATACAAAAATCAAGAAAAATACAATTTTATTTTGTAATTTTATTTGTAAATAAAAGAAATAGAAATATTTTCTCTTAATTTTATTTTCAATTTGTGTTTCTAAATAGTTTTTATGCTCATTGTGTATTTCGCGAAGGAAAGGCGGCAATCGACGGGGTGACTGAAATTGTAGCTGGGCCACTGCATGTATTCATTCCATTTCTCTGTAGTCCATTTGGGAAGAATCACTAGAAACCCTTTGCGTGAGAATTTGCATCGTGTCTTCTTTCTGCTGAACTAACTCTTGTTTAACATTTACCTCTCTCACGCATGAATCCTCCATGTCCTTGGAGTACGTAATGTATACATACGTAGTGTGGAACCGGCTGCAGTTTCAACTCCCTCCTTTCCCCTCCTCTCCCTCTTAACTCCCCCTTCCCTTCCCCCATGAGATGTGGCCGTTCGAACGGCCAGTCTCTTTCGGATCCTCGGGCATGCTGTCCGGTTCCATGCTCCGCCTCAGACCAAGGTCGTCGGGACCGGACTGGCGGGTTTTTATCGGAGTGGGGAAAGGAGGAGGGAAACCCGGCGCCGAAACAATGCGGGACACATCATTTTCTCACGTGCGACTGGAGAATGTTCACGCCTTCTTTTTGCAAGAATTGAGCATTAAACTTGTGACGACCTTCTTCAGTCTTGATCTTAGAATTTCTTGCGTGGACGTCCCAGAGATATCCTGCTTCTTATTCTATATTCCCATATTTTTTGTATTATCGAGTATACAGAAAAAATTGGAGAGAACTCGTAGAAAGAATGAAAGGAGGGAAAGTATGACTACATCTACAGCTGCAAAATACTCGTCAATCCACATGTAAGACGTGTGGCTGAGGGTGGACTTTCACCGAATATATCTAATATCTCTAGGCTCTAAATATCATGAAATGATAGCTTTAGGATTTTAAAAAAATGTAACGTGTGTTGACGGATTGAGCACATAAATGCATGCATAGAAGTAATTGAATTTTGAAAGTGTAACAGCCATTCGAGATGTGTTTTAGTAGTAGTAGCTTGAGCAGCGTTCAGTTTGTTAATAAAAGGTTTTATATGGCGATTCAAGTGATTAAGCTTCCTGACGATCATTGTAATAATCCAGGGTTAAAAGTCGCTCTTATTACCTCTGTTTGTTCATAGAACAAGTTGCATGTTTAACCTGTTCATTCGGCAGCCTGATTCCCAGTTCTAATGTTTACGATCTAATCGACCGTAGTATGACGGAGTTCGCAGAATGTTTTTGACATCGCTAGGAAGTATATCGGTGTCGAACCAAATTCAAATATTGAAGTCTGCATTTTAACCTAAGGTCTGATAACAATAACGATTCTAGTTGTTCCTAGAAGCCTGCGTCAATTATAAAATTATTTTAACGACCTTTACATATCTTTCCAACCATCGCTGCAGCGTATTCACAGGTACGTTATAATTCATTATTTAATCCTACAATGACAGAATCCCAATTACTGGTGGCAAATTCTAAATGAGGCTTAGCAAGGCAGGATTACCCAAGTTCCCTTGCTTTATCTTCGCTCTTGCTCAGTTTTCCTTTTATAAATCCTAATTTATGATTAACTTAAAAGTTACATCTAAGAATGACTGTGTAATTATTAAGACTTTTAAGAAGAAATATTAAATTTTAACCCTCGGTCTAATAGTGATTCTCATCCTAGTTTTTCTATTCTAATCCTAGATTCTCATCCTTCGAGAGAAGGAAACAATGATAAGATTTCTAAACTTTTAAGTGTGCAAAAATGTGGAAATTTTACCAGTGTTTCTCTGTCTTGAGGATGGATATCTATCGTTTCCAAAAAGTTAGTGCCGATACTGTTTCATGCATTCATCCTAGTCATTGGTTTTGTGTTAGTATATTGTTAATGTCCTCGGGTTGCAAGCTCCCGTGCGCACCAACTTCAAGTGTCCTCAGATAAAGCCATTATTCCTCGCATACTTGATGAAGAGATAGAGGGAATAAAATTATGACGGACAACTTGGGCGGCGAATAATCCGATGCAAGTGAATAAAGACCTCGGACTCTATTGTGCTCCTGATCCTCCTCCGCCAATCTGCAAATCCGAGATTCCACGTTTACGTCATCCATTGCGCAAAGGAGCGACGCAGGCACGCGGCCAGGATTTCATGTCTGTGGGGAGGGAGTGGGGGAGGGTCGGGGTAATTGCGGAGAGCAGTGGATGAGATCAGGTTGGAGTTTGCCCAGATAGTGGAATTACTCGCGTGCATAACTGGAGAAATTTCTGAAATTCCGGTGGACATCTTGGACCCTTCTCCTTGTCACGTCTTGTCTACATGCACGCACAACCCTGAAAGCCACCTCCGAGCCGAAATTTATTATTCATCAAATATGCAAAAAGTTACAACTTATGAAAATTTGAGGAACTTCGATTTAATGATAGTAAATATGTTCAATCCCTTCAGAAATATCTTTTCCGAAAATGAAAGTGAGAATGTGAGATACACTGCTATTTTGGATAATATTATGAATTAAGCATCATATAGAGATCCCGCACAAAGAATAAATATTTTACTTATCCGCATAATATTATTTTCACTGGATACAACGCGTTTCACTGACTTGCGGAATCATCAGGTACAAACTATATTTATTCTTTAGTATGGATACCAAACACTTCCACGAAGTGAAGTTGAAAGAGTAGAGTGTAGCCAAAAAGATGTTTATAACTGGATTATCTGTCGAACAACCCATCTATTCAGTGTAAATAGCAGCTATTTCCAACCATGATCTCTGTGCGTCGTATGAAGGAAATTTTAATGTGTTCTTTCGGAAGTTCTGTTTATTAATCTAATGTTTGTGAGGTACTCGACCGTATTGTATCGGATTTCGCTGATTGTTTTCGATTTGGTGATGCAAATATTGGCCCCGAACTAAATAAAGGATTTATTAGAATATTAATATAGGTTCAGATAGTGCTCCCTAATCCTAAGTGCTCCCTAAGTTGTTGTAAGAGGCTTGCTACGCAAACAAAAAAATCACAACGTTCTTTTTCAAATCTTGCCGTGATCGCTCCACAGTGCACTCGTTCTAATTCATTCAGTTTAACTTTTTGAGCATATGTACTTGGAAAATGTTCCATATTATGACAGGGTATTCTACTTGTGAGGCCTAAATATCCTTTTCAGGTCGTTTCGTGAAGAATTCAGTGTGGTACATGGATGAAATTTTCGTCCTTAATTCAATGGAGCCTTTGAACGATGTTAGCGAACTATCCTTGAGAGACCATAAATTAATTTTGCATATGGAGCGGAACAACTTGTTAATAGGCGTAACCGGTGGCCTATTTTAAGTGCTTCGCTGGAGAGATGGATTCTTTATTCGGTGCCACTAGAAGATCACATCGTGAATACTGTAGAAATATTCCGGGGATAGTGAAATATAACTTTATGGGAGTCTCCCGCTGAAAAAAATAGAAAATATGCGATATCCATTGAGTAAAAACTTTCTCGACTGGACGGAGATTTGAATCCAGATCCTCCGAATTAGCGCCTTAACTAATTATTTTTCATTAAGTATATTCGTGGAAACAGGATTTGAAATGAGATTTTACGACTAGTTTAGAAGCTTTCCGTAATATATCTAAGCCAAGACTTGAAAAAGATTAGAAGCCTTGAAAACGTAATGCACAGAGTTATTTCACTTGTTTTGATGCTAAAATTATGTGAAGCATCGATACTACTCGTGAAATAAATCTCATTTTCAGGAAAAATCTCTCTATTTTTCCGTGATAAAAGGAAGTTTTCTTTCTTTCTGAAATTCGTACATTTGTGTGTATCATGTTGCATATATTGTGTGTCTCGTGCTTGGATACACTTTGGTAACGTCACGAGAATTGGCTGTGGGTGCAAGATTTCCTGGTGCACTCAACGAGGCCGCTGTGCACAAAGTTCTCGCGAGATTTTAGCGATGCACGCTAAGTGCAGAGGTGCGTGCGATAAGTAGGCGAGATAGTTGGCGTGCCGGACGTGTCCTTTGCAGCTTCCGCGTGTCGAGGAGAAGATGGCACACCCAGCGGCCGTGGAGGAGCCGCTTGCGAGGCTGATGAACTGATTTCGCTTTATTTGGCGCGCAGCCTCGGAGAGATTCCGGTACTCCGCTGTGCTAAATCATTCGCAATTGAGAACCACTTAAATGCCCTTGATGTTCATCCGTGGTCTGAATTAATATAGATTTACTAGCGAGACATCGCGTTTATTAAATATCCCGTAAGGGCTAAATGATATGCATATTTTATTGAAATACTGTGTTCTGTGGTCTACGGCTTTTCTTTTTCAAAACGGCTCCCTCGTCCACCCTGCGTCCCTAGTTTTTCGTGTCCTTCCTCCCAGAGTCAAGTACGTGTTACGTTCTAGGGGAATATTTGTTGGAGCTCAAGACTTGCAATTCCGCAGATTATTCCACCCAGGGTTTAATCTGTATTACTTATGTTTAGGAAACTTTCCTTCATTGAGTTGTGCTGACCTTGTCACTCATGTATTATAAGTTGCGAATACATGATGAAAAATGGTTATTTAATATGAGAGCGCTGTAGCAAACTGGAAATTTGGCTCGACGAATAATTTACTGGCAATGTTCTCTTCGCCTTAGTTATAAAATCCTGAAAGTAAGCTCAGTAATGGTATTGCTATCATCTCAAGTAAGTTAAGGTGAAGTCGCCTCGGAAAAGTAATAAAACATTTATACGGAAGGGTTTTCGGCGAATATCATTATGAAAAACGCTATTTTAATACTGTACTAATGAACGAAATTTTTGAAAATTTATGGCCAAATATTATAATAATTTATCGTTATCTATTATTATTTTTTTTATTTAAAAAGAATGATTCCGTGAGCAAAATACTTTTCTGATTAATTGTCTGATACATACTCGATGTCGGTAACACAAATAACACACAAAATTACAACTCCAATCTTGGTTTAAAACACATCCCTTGTCAATTATATCTCGGATAATCGATATTTTATGCTATGACCATTGTTTTTTGCTGGGACAAACTTTAAAAATTTAAAAAATTATATTTTTTCTCTCCGAAAATTAAATTTATTTTTTCTGCATTTCCTATGAAATTCCGAGAATAATCCAAATCTGCGGAGATCATAAATGCTCAAAACATGAATAGGTTCTTTTTTAGATGGAGACTCGATGTTAATTGCCATGGTTGTACAATGGATTACGGGGAAGAAAGATGGTCGCTAATCTATGTCAAGTAGATAGGTAAACGTGTGTACCTCTCCATCAATCATACGTCTGTTGAGGCTGTCATTTAATCTCATTTTTATACCTGCTAATGAGGAGCTTAAGTGGTCTTGAGACAAATAGGTACACGTTTTCTGATCGACTGGATTCGCTATCCATCATCCTAGCCTGAGATTTTTTACATTTTTATGTGACGAAAAATTCCACATTACTGATAATTTACGGTATTAAATTGAAGAAGAACATGAAAAAGACATGTACAAACAAATAAAAACAAAAACAACGTGAAAAATGTGTATTAAATATAGGTGTTATATGATATGGGTGGACAATATTTGGAAAATATGAGTGTAATGCTCGGGGATCTGCAATTTCTGAGAAGCGGCAGAGGAGTCATGGATCATTTGGTCCACATTAAATTCGTATTCGCTTTGCGTAGTGACGAGATCCTATTTGCTGAGTGTCACCTGCAAAGAGTTTGCCCTCGCAAGCGGCCATCCCCGCGCGCTCCCCACCTGCTGCTCTAACTCCTCAAACGGTGTCGCGGCCGTGAGGTCGGGCACCTCACCCACTCAAAGTTGATTGACTCTTGTTTTCCTGGTTTGCCATAATCTCGGTTACAGTTGGGGCGTGATTCCTCGTAACGCGAGCGTTGAGGACTTATAAGAGAATGTCTGAACTTCCGTTAGCCACAGATTCTTTGAATTTCGTCCTTGCAAGAGTTATCACACGAGTTGGAGAAGGCTGTGATGATAATTTAAGTGAATCACGAACTTACTTCCGAGTACACTCTATGGTTTCAGGCTTTACTCTGTGGAAAATATTTAGTATCCATGCTAAATTATGTGGAAAAATACAAAGTATATAATTTAGTATGGTTACTTCCGAGTATTAAAAAACTGGAAACAAACCAATTCGGAAGATTCTGGCGATAACGTGTGGATTTTCAACTTTTTGATTAAATGAATAATTGCAATTTTTCACAAATAATATCCGTTTTGTGGATAATAGTAATTTTTTATTTAATCATGATGAAAATTAACTATTTTTTTGTCTTAAAGGTTTACTGCAACCCGTCTTGGTCTCTTCGAACTCCATCCACGTTGGAAATTCTTCTTTAAAGATCTAGCCGTAAGATTAGAGAATCTAAGAGTTTCCTCTGAGTGAGAATGTAATGCTCGAGTTTTACATTTATGGGTTGAAAAGATAATACGTTTTTTCCCCAGTCTAGTTCCTAAACGGTGGTTATGAAATGAGTTATAAGTTCCATTTGCATTTTTTCCTTACTTGCAGCTGTGTGAATAAAATATCAAAATCCACAGCGCTTATTACTCGTTGCTATTCAATTAATCGCGGGAAGTCTCGGAACATCTGGGAAGCAATCTTCCTACAACAAGCTTCGTAAAAAAATGTCGAGGTAATTTCTCCATTTTTAGCTGAAGAAGAGTCGTAATTAAGAAATATATCAAAACAAATGTAACAAACAAACGGCGCAAACGGAGGCATACTTCTAATGCTGAAAACCAAAAATTCATCGTGAAATTGTTGTGGAAAAACTGCTTCAGTCACTTCCTCTGCCCTTCTACCAATTGCTCTGGCCTCTCTGCGTCGCTTTATGACTGTGGCATAAGGCAATAAAGATAATTCTAGCTATGTGTCAGTCAGCCAGGTCGAGCTTGAAGTGTTTTTTTTCACTGATTGACGCGTTTTATTACTTACAGAGCTAAATTTCTAATTTTCTTGTTTCCTTTTTGAATGCCTGAAAAGGAGATAATCTTGTTGATTGGCATGAAGTTACTCCAATCAAGTAAAGAGCAGTGGGATACAGAGTGTACTTCCAGTCCTAATGAGATCACATACTATCTGTGTCTCTTGCATGGCATTAATTTTTCATTCATTGAACGCGGTTATGTTGCCAATTTAAACGTAATGAATAAGATAGAATAGTTCTGAACAGAGCTTTTGGAGAGAACTTTTGAGTTTTTTTATAACGTGCATAATCATTCAAGTGCGTGTTTTACAGTTCTTAATTTGTAAATCTCTGTGCCAGTTTACGGAATAATAATTCTTCATGTTTTGAACTCTCAAGTGAGACTCTAAGATCGTCTTCGTAGCGAAGATTATGCGAATTTATCTTTGTATAAACTACTCTGCTCTAGTTGTCAGTAAATGTTGTCAGACCAAGAAATAAAGATCGGTTTAAAAAAAATCGTCCTTGACCACTGTTAGAAACATTAGTTTCTTTAAGTCCTTGGTCCTCTGCCCGAACTTTTAGAATATAATTGTGGAATGGAGCCATATGAATACCCTTTTATTAAATTTAGAACGAAGGTTGTTTGGTTGTTTAGCTAGGAGTTTGGCTTTCGCCATCTTACGCCGTCAAATCTAGGACAGGATGTTCTCCAACGTGCCTCGCGGAGCGCGCCGGAATTGGAAACATCAGTTAAGAGGGCCGTCTTTACTCTAAGAGTCCCTTTAATGACTAATTTCTCATTAGTAAATATTGATCGATCGAAAAATCGTATGGGAAAAATTAAAATGTTTTCTAAAATATGTAATCAGCCTAAATTATTATTAAGATATTTTTTCGTGTCTAATATCAAAGTGTATTTTTTGTTATGGCTGTGGCTCGTACCATTAATTTACCGTTTGGAATTTAAAGTTATCACTTGCAAGAACTTTTCTCGGGTTTCCCACCAGGTTTAAGGCTTCATGTACGTCAGCGTTTCGACGTCCGACGTGAACATTTTCTTCAGTGCATCGTCTTAATCCAGCTGCCCTGAAGATGGTGTGCGAGTCGGGCGTCGAAACGTAGGTATACATAGAGCCTTTAACCCGCTGGAAAATCCGAGAAAAGTTCCTTCCTACACCTCGTTCGCCGGGAAAGAACCGAATCTTACTTTACGTTGTTAGTTGTTAAAACTGCTAATTTTATTTACAGTTAGGGTTTCTCGCGTTTCTGTAAAAACATTTATTTTAAATTGCATTCATTTAACATTATTTTTTTGGAATCGAGCTGGCTCTATTTACAAAAAATAATTCTATAAAATTTCCGTGCAGAAATAAAACAATTACTAAACGTTTTACCATCAGTAACAGGTATCGCATACAAAATAATGCGCTTTAATAAAAAGTTTGAATACTGAAGTACACTTAGCACCGCTCATCCTTGATTAAGTAGCTACTATTTGTACTTATTTTTTTTTGAGACCGAATCAATGAGGAAGAAACGACTATTTGCTCTGCCAGGCATTCTCCAATTGCCGAGAAATCATCCACGGAACCTCAAGTGTTTTGGTTGCGCGATTTGAGCGCTGGATCCACGTGGAATACGATTGCGAAAGAGTTCCGAGCGAAACTAACTCGTAAACCAGTGCACGTGGTTTGGCCCTCTCGGCCGTAAAACAGACACTCGAACCTTGTTTATCTGGGATGTAATTTTGGCATCCTCAAACCTCCACGGGCCGCAGATTCTTGGAACACTTCGACATCAGCGGCAAGAAAGTTCCCTCGCTGCTGCGTGCGTTGTTAAGATAGATAAGAAATGTAGCCTTTTTGTTTCCTCATCAAGGTGTTCCTCCGATGAATATATGAATGAATATATGATTATTGGTATGTTCTAAAACTGTTCCTACCTAACTCCCAACGCTCAAATGTTTTGGTCCTGTCATCCGATTTTTGTCGTGAATCACTACACATTTGTCCAAAATGTTCCCTATTTCAGACTCTTCATACGTCATACATTCCGATATCCCAGCTCTTCTTTTTTCAACCTTCTCCCCTCTTGCCCAGCATTCTCTCCTACATTATTCTGCGGTGCGAAAATTCCATAGAGGAAAAAGCTTTCGCCTTGACCGGGACTCGGACCCAGATCCCTTGATATCGCGCTGAGTGCTTCAGCTAGTTAGGCTACCGAGGCTTTCTTCACCACTGTGGATTTTTTTTTAGCTTTAAAAGAACTAGATGTTCAAGACTGCTGGGCATATAACGGCAAAGAATAGGTCAAAGTACGTGCGCTTGGCGTCACTGTCCACGAAGTAAAAGCCAAACTTTGCACACAATGAGGTGTTCGCTCATTTTGAAGCCCACAACGAAGTCTGTGTCATTTGTGCACGGCAAAAAAAGAACAGTACTTTCCAATATTTCTCCCATTTTCATCATTAAGCCCCTGTGATTTAATGTTAAACTGTTGAAGTGAGAGTACGGAAAGGTAGGCATATAAGGCATTTTGTTGTTATATTTTTATTATTATTATTAGGGGTGATCTACTGTTAAAGATGGGTTTAGATGGAAGTAGGATTACCTATGCTAATTTTCACAGCTGGAGGTCCTTGTCTGTGTACACTATTTCTTTCAACCTCTGGCTACCTCTCTTCATCCCGTTCATAAAGCCTATTCTCTTTCTTCCCCTTCCCGGCTTTCCGTACATCCTACCCTCTTTCACGGCCTTCAGGATCCCCTCGCCTCTGATCACCTCTTCCAACCACCAACTCTGCCTTCTCCTAATTTCCCAAAGCATTTTCCTCTCCTCACCCACCATGCCGAGCCCTTCATCGTTCGTCTTCCTTTCCGTCCACCGCACTTTCTCCATTCTCCTTCACACCCACATCTCAAACGCCGCCAGCATATTCTCATCCTCCTTCCGCAGAGTCTACGTTTCTGCACCATGAAACGTAGGCTGCACTCTTTGTCGAGATTTTATTTACATTTTTACTCAATGTTCACGTTACGAACGCCCTCCTGTTCTTTATGCTTCTTCCGATAGCGCATTTCCCCTTCTAATGTCCTCATAGCGGGCAATTCGTCTATTATTATAACACGAATTTGAAAAAATAACGTTGTAATCATTTTACGGTGGAATTTCCTGTAATGCGAAAGGGTCGATGTGATGCGTGAATCTCTGCACGTATGTAATGCGGGGCACGCAACTGTAACGTGTACGGTATTGCCGCCCCCACACTAGTCGTCCGCCACGCCAAAAGAGAGATGTCCTCTTCGCTGCCGCTGGATGCCGATGAACTCACCCTGCACGAACCCCACCCGTCCATTGGCGTGGATGTAAATTTTCCATAACGAGGGGGTCCATCGAAATGTTCTAATTGAGGGACTCCGTGAGAGGTAGTCACAAGCCATTACGGGATCGTTTGCTCTGATCCAAAATTGCAAGATTATCCCCGAAATCGCTAGATCATGGTTGGAGAAACTCTTTTCCGCTGGCTAATCCAGCCCTTTTTGAAAGATCTATCTGCCTCGCAAAGTAATTAATAACAAATTCATTACTCTATGCTTTCTGATACATTTTCTTTACGTGTCTCCGTGTTAACCTTGAGAAAGGAGGAGCTAAGGCAATGAAGTTCACGTTATATCTATGAAAAGTAAATGTTTACAAAGAATTGAAACTCTTTCTCTACTAATAACTGACAGACGGGCTCTTTGCTTAACACTAACTGATAATACATTCTTATCGAGCATGCTTAGCTTGATTCCATAAATGTCACTCAGTCGTGTTTGGTCTTCGAAGAAGTTATTTCGGTATCACACGGACCGTTGAGGTAATATAGCGTGAAATATTTCCCGAAAGCCAAAATGTTTGTGCTCCCATGCGCCAGGCGCACTCTTAAAATTAATTTCGCTTAAAGTTTAATTTTTTTCTTAACTCATCCATTCAATCAAAAATGTTTAAAAATGGTTTACCTACTCTAAAGAGTGTAGTTTTCCTAAATTTCATCCCTGCCGTAGTACGACTTATTTTTTCATTTTAAAAATCACTTTGAAGAAAAAACTTCTTCATACAAACATTTTTTTTGTCCTTCATAAACATATGTCAGTTGTCCAGATGCAGTTCCGATTCTTTTTCTTTTTCTTTTCTCCGATTACCTTTAGACATCTCAGCAGCTAAATATCCGCAGGTATGGTATCCTCAAGCTAACTGTGGAATCAAATATCCGTTGAAGCATCCAAAAATAAAATCACAGTTCATAAGTAAATCGATTAATAATGCAATGCTCTAATAAGAATGTACCTCGGACAATATGAAACCACAGGAAATCGAGACTCTTCTTTACTTTAATTATTTACTCAACGACTCGCGTCCTACTCGTAGGACGGCCCAAGGTCAAGATCTGGAAAACTAATGGAAGGGGATTGACCCCCCCACCTTACCTATATCCCTGCTACCGACTATCATTCTGCGTCTCAGTCGAAAGAAAAGGAAACACGACACTCCATTAAGGGAACATCCACGCAGAAAAGATAAGATAAACGGATGGAAGGAAAGCGACAAGATCCTCTTGAAGCTCGCCCTAAATCGCGATTGTGGAAATGCGATTTATTTCGACGTTTTATCCTCTCGAACAACCGACAGCGTTCTCGTGTAGTTTTCCGTTCGGACTCGGGACGGTGATGAAATTCCGTAATGAAGCGAGACGGTATCGTAAAACATTCCACCCATCTAAATCAGTAAACATGGGACAGTGGCCTATTGTTTGGAAGGCGTTTTGAAGTGGAGAGTGGCTGGTGGTTGCGTAATGGGCGGTGTTCTCGTGTCGCCATCCTCGGGGATGCTGTCTGTGGTCTAAGGAGCAAGGATAGATTATTCCTCTCGGTTTTTGCTTTTGTAATCTCCTACCGTTTACCGCTTTACTCGCATGTAAAAGGCTGGCCAGTTCGAATAAATGTGGTTCCAGAGTAAATTTACTTAAATATCATTTAATCCATTTTCTGATTACTTACAACTAAACATTTCCGCTGTTTTCTTTGAAAAGCAAACTTTTGCCTCGCTATTTTTTCTCGAATTGAACCTGAAATTACATGTTGTTAAATGCAGAAATTAGTGAAATATGAGGGAGGAAATAGTATTTTGTAACTAATTATTGTGCCTTGTTCGCAGAAAATTTCAGTTTGTTAGAAGCGATTCTCCGAAGGAATGGGGATATCCAAATGATAAGATATCCTTGTTTATCCAATTTTTTTTCTAAACTTATGCGCAAGTAGTGCTGTGTTTTAACATTATGATAAAATTGTAGCTTTATGAATGTGTGTACGTGTAAAATCTTTATTTTACTGGCGGTTTTCTTCTGTCTCTTGGCATCTTTTTTATCTTGGAGAAGTTTCGAGAAGTCGAACCGGAAACATTTTATTTTTGTATTTGAACCCTTTTCATGTGATATATTACTACGCGGGGCCAACTAAGAGTTTAAAACTAGACTCCACTATCCACCCGGGAAACAAGAGTCAGAATGTAGGCAGTAGGCATGTCGCCTGACTGCCAGAATTTATAATAATAATAACCACGTCTTTATTAGTGCGAATTTAGGATGTGCAGTTCTTTCTTACAACTAGCACTTCAAAGATTGCACACACATCCATGCCTGGGTGGTGAAAAATCCTCCCAGGCGGGACTCGAACCGGGGTAGGCAAAGACTTTACCCCGCCGCCACCGAGGCCTGAACTTCTCACATAGGCCTCGATATTCTTGCACTCAATCAATCAGTGTGTTACTCATAGATGAGTCACCCGCATCCCATCTTGGACGCTGTTTTTCTCTTACGGAGATGAGGGTTGGGTAATAGATTTTCTTGACAACACAAGGTGTGATCTACGGGTCCTAAGGGCATCATGCCCAATTCTAAGACGCAATACGGTGATAATTTCTCCACTGTAGCTCTCAGTAGAGGACGGCCAGGGGGTAAAACTCTTTCTTAAAATTTACCGTATCGTTATTTGTTTCGGGAGAGAAGGTAACTCATAAGAAGCGGTTGATAAAGCCGATAAAGATAAATTGATACTGTCATTTTTCACCAATAAGTCGAGGGATAGCGGCAGTAACAGCTCAAGTGATGGCTTTGTGACACCATTTTTCATGGATAGTGTCAATGACAAGAGTTCTCTATCCCCTTTTCCATCATTTTTGACCGTACTGTTTTCCTTCCTGAACACGTACGTGGATTAAGCTCCAGCCAATAAGAGCGCTCGGCAGAAAATAGGGAATGCGACGCCACACGTGGTTCTTAATCAAATGAGATTTTTTAAAACATTACGGAAGTTATGCTTTCATTTACAGCAAAAACAACAGTGCGATAGGGAAAACTATGGCTTAAGCTCCCTATCATTGAAAAGCTGCAGCTCAAATGATCCCTAGGCTTGTGCGTGAAAAATGATCGTGTGATTCAGGCCTAACATCCGCATTTCCGCCTGGTGAAAAAAAATAATTTTCTATTCTCGTATCACGGCCGTAACTCTTCGTTGCTTTCCCTTGACTTTCTTAATCCTCTCACTGGAGTAAACACGCGGATTTCCTAGTTTACATGGTGAGATGCAGGATTCTTGGTCGAATCTACAGGAATAATCCTGAGGATCGCCTTCCGGTCTTCAAGTATTGTCTGGGATTTCCTTTGAAATTTCTGGTGAAGGAGAATGGATTGCTCTCAGTCAAGAGCGATAAAGAGCTGAAGTGTGTCTGTACGGCTTTGGGCCTTGAGGAGCAAGTTGTAGAAAGGTAAAGAAAGAAGAAAAAGATCGGTGCTCGAGCCAATTCTGGTAAGCCCGGATCCAGGTCAGCATTAGTGCGAGCTAAGCAAAACGCAGCACCTTATCGAGACTATTTGGAATGCTTTCAGTCGGCTAAGTCTAGCTCTCGTATTGCATTGATTATGGTGTCATGCTTCTGTGTCTCATCGTGAAGGGTGTGTACCGAAGCGGAACAGGCATGGAAAGGAAGATAATAACAGCCTGAGCCGAATGGGTTGAGCCAAATGCATTGGAAAGTCGCTGCTCGTATGGATCTTATATTTAAAACAATAAAACCCCAGAATTTTAACACACTGCTGATTATTAAAATCCATTACTTTTATATAAAGCTGATTGTGTCAGGGATATTTCATTATTTTTAAAAAATCAAAACTATCATTCCAGCCAAAAGATCTGCGTAATTAAAAATATTATGCTCTTCACTTAATATTGATATTTTAGCTGTTAACCCGTCAAAAATGATGGGCAAAATATCCAGTCATACACATCGTATCAGTATCGTATATTATATTTTTATATGTTTTGTGTAGCTTATTTCACTGTTAATAGTCTAATATCTGGAGATCCACCATTGGGTAACCGCTCATCTATCGGTGTGAGCCAACTTATTCGGTCGCGATATCATTCTCTGATATACCTGCGGTTGAATCTTTTGCTTTCCCAATTAAGTTATTTTATTTATTGCGTCATTATGCTACATGCCTATTGTTCAGTTTTCACTGGCCACGTTGCATATTTGGGCATGTGGGACTTATATAGTTGTTAAATAGTGTACTCCCTTGGCTCGATCGAAATTGACCTCCTTTCCTTTCTGTTCCGTATAAATTTATCGGAAACATTTACTAAACCAAGGTCACTCATTCCATGCATGGCTCTATTGGATGGATCTAGGAGAGTCGTGATTTTATGGGCGCGTGCGTTAGCGAACCGAGGCTTTTGAGTCAGAAGTCATTCATAAATGACATGCACGATGAGGAAAGTCATTACTTTTCATATTCCGGCCGACGCCAAATTCGCTAATTTAATGAGTCAGTGCTCGTGTAAAAGTGTGTTCGTAAAGGGTGATTTTATGTCACCGTCGAGGTCTTTTAATGCGAGAGTTCCATAAGGACGAGAGATTAATCCCAATTCAAGGGCAAAAGGAATGGGTGATGACTTGAGAAAAAATATTCACGGGCGTGATCACGCGGGTGTTGTGGCAATTAAAAGTGGAATTCCAGCAAATTTCGTGCAACCCGATGCAATTGACTCGAATTAAAGCGAAAGTTCATTTTTTTAACCCCTCTTTAAAATTCATCTGCAGGGCACTCTCAAGGACACAGTGACTGCTGCATTACGTCATTATCGCTTGTAGAGCTTTGGGAAAATGCCGAGAGCGGCGTGCAGACTCATGTGTGCGGGCGCTGTTCCAAATGTATGTAAGCTCATCGGAACGTAAATACACGCGTGCGAGATAAACACTGGTATTTTTGAGCAGTGAGGAACTTATACTCGGTGTAGCCTTATATTTTTTGCGTGCGTTTTTGCGGAATATCCTTGGTAATTTTAAAACCCTCAGAGAGCGGCTGTTTAATGTCCTTCAAAGTGCATCTTTCTCTTCTTTCAGGCGTTAACTGTTGAAAACACGGACAGAAATCACCCGGCGTTTGTTTCCCTTGGGAATAACATTTATCCTTTGAATAAACCGTCTTTGAAATGATAAAGATTGACGTAAAAGTGCCGTAGGAGTCAAAACAATGTGAATTCCCTTGCGAGTATATTACATTGTCGATATAATTAAATACCTACGTTCTTTGTAGGCTTCCTTTGGAGGTGATTTCTATATCGCATACTATGCATGCTCTCCATTGCTTCCTTATAGAAGGTCCTATTCCAATGTTTCGCAGTCTACCACCGCTAGCATTGATTTGCACGTATTAAAGGTTTTAAAGCTTCGTTTGTGTTTAGTTTTTACTGTGTCAAATTTATTCTTGCCATTTTAAAAACATGAATTGGTCGATCCTGTTTCAATACTGCATTCGTAGTACGTACGATGTCGGCTTACGTCACGTACTCTAGGAGTGCGTTCCAATATTCACAATAGCCGTCGCAGGTGTCCTATTTGCTGCAATATTACGTGTTCTCAACTTTCTGCTCGCTGGGGTGCGGTTCTTTGTCACGTACTAAACATACGATGAGTTTAAGGAGACCCCACGAAACCTTCTGTGGGACACACCTTATGGACGGTTGCAGTTACGACACTTATGTACCCAAAAGAGTTATTAAATCCTGGTGTCAAGTCATTCGTTTAATATGTGCTGCAGTAATATTCGATAGACATATTGGTTTCATGAACTGTATCATAACTTATTGAAATTGAGTTGAATACTAATGAGTTCCATAGTTGACCAAGATGGCGGATATATAATGAACCGCTTGAAGGCTTACTTACTTGATAAAAGAGTAATTCTGTGACAAATAACGAGTTAGTTTACTCATACTGAGTGTTAATACTGTGCATTAGAATTTTTTGCATAAGACTCACCATACGTACATCTTATCCAGCGGTTTGACAGTAGACTAACGATTCGAAGCAATAGCTGTTGGGAGACACAAGAGCGATAGTTCCTGCTAATCGAATTTAGTAATGATGTCCGTAATTTTATGGGACTCATAACTATCGATCGCTAAGTGTTTATGGAATCGGCCGTTAGTTACGGCCATCGTCATTGGAATATTGCTCGTAAAAAATTTACTTCGAGATGTCTTTGCGGATCCTTTAATAATGGAACCAGCTCTAGGTCGGTAACTCTCCGGCCAGGCTAACCAAAGGTCGGGGTTCTTTATTCCGCCACGGTCATGGTTGATCTGGTGTGTCTTAATGTTGTTTTCTTTTGTTGATTGTGCGATATAAACTTAGCTTTTGGAGTACCGAAAACTCTAGGATGCTAGTGCTTCTTCAAATGGGTCGAAGAGTTTCAGTCAAGTAGTGTTTTCATATCACTGATCTGATTCACAAGTATTTTTTTCCTGCGGTTGACAGTGCTGAGCCGTGTAACCGCGATTTGCGGACGGGGAATGTGAAACGAGCCTGGTCGTTCTCAGGACGAGGTTGTTCTTCGGATAAATCCCACGCGCACTCGTGCCCACGTTCTCCTGAAATGCGTGTCGTACCACGCGCACGCGGATAGCGTTTCGGCCGCCACCGTCCGGTCCGTCGCGTCGTCCGGTGGAACTCGCGTGCTCGGCGGCGACGCGTCACTTCTTCCCGGAGCTGCTCGAAGGATTTCCGACAATCGACACGCGAGCGGGCGCAACCCAGCCCATCGCCCGCCTGAAGCAAGCGTCACCTTCCCGAGACTAGTCGACGACAGGCCCTAATCACCCTCTGTTGTTCACTCTCCTTACCATGCCTCGGCCACAACTTCGGGAGTGGAGATGGGTGAAACTTTGCTTACATGTTTGCTAAATGAAAAATAAAATTTACGTGAAACTTTGCACAGCTATGCGCTTTTATTTGTGATATTTATAGACAAGGTTGAGAAAGTTGCATCTTGCCGATTTGATATTTTGGCAATGAAATGCTAATTCAAAGAACTGCAGAACTGGCCGCGCTGTAACTTTAACGGAGTCACCCGCTAACGGAGAGCACTCGGCGCGAAATCGAGGGGTCTGGGTTCAAATCCCAGTCCAGGCGAATGGTTTTTTCACAGTGAATTTCACACAATTGAATGAAATGCTATTTTAGCTCGGAGCCTTATGACACATGAGATACATTTCGTAATTATTCGATTACAAATGTAAGAATTTTCTTCTAAACGTAAAATTATTATTATTACCTTGGTTGCTGACAAATATCAAGGTGTTACTCCGAGTTACAGATTCGAAAGAAACATTTGGATATAATTTCTAATACAGCGCCGATAACTCAAATCATAAACAGGTGTACTTAAATGAAATGTTGCCCTAGAATTTGCTTCGACTTACTTGAATTATTATTAAGATGTTCACTCACTGACCCACGATGACCGTTCTAGCCACTTTAAGAGGAAATAAAAGAAAGATTTCACACGCATATTTTTTATTTGACAGGATAATATTATTCCCTCTTAAAAATAACGCTATGCAGTTGGTACTATCGACGACTGTGAGCGATCAGATTTCTTTCTTTCTGCATCTGCTTCTACTGTGAAGTGAAGGTTTCGTGACGCCAGTATAATTTAATTTTTCAGTCTAATGTAACTTGAACGGTGGAGTTTCATGTTGATGTTTTAGTTTCGAGCGTCAAGCTGGCTGTAGCCCCTACCGTTTAGAGATCTAGATTTTCAGGGCAAGATGACTACCGTTCTTAAAGAAATTAACGGAAAAGATAGCTCGATTTAAATACTCTTTGGTTGTTAAACTAAACCGTTGAAGTCGGGAAATATAGCATTGCAGATAGATACAAAAGGAAAGAAAGACGAAAATCCGTTTTCTATAATCATCTTCGATAGAAATTCCTTAAGAAAATGTATCGGTGAAATCCATCAGTTTCTGGTCAGTTTTCACTAGTCACTGATAGGTGTTTCAATGATCAACTTTTCTCACCATTGACCTACATTACCAGTACTTACCTGGTGAACTTTCCAAAAAAACTGATCAGCCTCTCTTTAGTTATTGATTAGTTTTTGGGTACTATTTATTAAAGGGGTAATTCTTCGGATTGATGACTGGTTGTGAAGGTTATAGAAAACTCTCTTCTCTATTCCGCTAGCCACTTCAGTCCTTCGTGAGAGTCTTTCTTTTATCACCCCTCATGATTTGCCTGATGTATTCCATTATTTGTCCTTATCGGTAATTATTCTCTTCCGTATTTCCTTCCATTTTTGTTTTCGGGAGGCTGTAGTTCACGAAAATGTTTCTAACAACTTAGTCTAGCCAACTTCGCAGAATATTCATGAAAAATCCATTCTACGCAACCCTTAGTAGTGTTTCTTTTATGGCGATTCTCGCCGTCCGTTTGCTCTTAAACATTCTTTTAAAAGTCGTTTTAAATTTACGTTGTAAAATACTCGTAGGAAAAACTTTTTTGCCCGTCTTTATTCGGAATCGGGATGCTTGGAATGACTAAGGCGCCAAGCGCGCTCTCCGTCCCGAGTGTCAATTGACGGGGCGTCGATTTTCCGTCTGGCTTTGTCCGGCTGGCGCTGGCGTAAATGAGACGCACCGGAATGGGCGTCACGAGCCATTTCCTTCATCACAAAGGGACGCTCGTCCACAGCGGAGGGAACGATATAGGGGTGTTTTCAAGGGCAAAAACTTGGATTAGTTTGCTGCTCTATTCTCCAACCCAGCAATCATCTTTTTTCCTTCATTGTCATCAATACTGAATGGTTCTGGTTTTTGTTCATTTTGACCATTTGACCTACCCCTCGCCGGCTAGGAGATGACCATCCAGTTCAGTCTCTCTCGCCATTTTACAGATGTGTGAGAGTATGATGAAATGACTGGCTTTATGATGAATATACACTTGGTGGAAATGTTTTTCTGTGCAGGATATTGCTTAACTCGATTTTTCTCTTTGAGATGCTTCAAAGTACAGTAGAACCCCAATTATCCGGATAAATTGGGGCCGGACCCCATCCGGATAATCAAATATCCGGATAAATGGATAGCGCACAAAGAAAGGTAATTTCTTTGGAAAATTCTTAACGTATTCGTTTCGGATTGATCTAAGAACGCTAAAGAAACGTATGTGCTGTAACTAATAACTGTCAAACGAAATCAACGGTATAAAAGATAAAATATAAGTTTCGAATAGCCTATTGCCGTGAGGGAAAATAGCCGATTTTTGAGGATTTTTTCCCCTAAAAGCGATCCGGATAGCTGGGAGTTTGGATAATTGGAGCTATACTGTATTCTGTACTAACCTATTATTCCCCGCGTTGACATATAGCGGTGACTTCGTCTTGATGTTGATAGGCTTGAGGCCATGTAAGATTCATTAGTGCCCATTAATTCATTTTTATGGTGTAGTTAAAGGAGAATATTTAACCTTCTTCAAGTAAAAAAAATCTATTTGTAGAATTTTGTGGAGTAAGAGCCTCGAAATACAGCGAAGAAACGTATGGGAAATTATCGTTAAGGAGTTGAGCTAGTTCTAAGTCAAGGTAAATGATCCCTGTTTTTGTTTTCCTTCTAAATTATATCAGAAAAGTGAATATTTTTCTAATAAATACATCATAAAAATCATTTTTGGTGGCACATTGGTTGAATACTCTTCTAATTAACCCACTAGTTGAGGGTGTGGCTCACTATCACTTGCACAACTGCGAACTCTTGATCTTTCCTTGGAGTGGCATCTGCCCAGCTCAACATGTTGGAATGTGGTGTCTTGTGGTCTATTATTATAATATGTACTAGTTTTCTCCGCATTCTGACAGCCACGCGTTTGTATGGTTCGAATTCCGAACTTACGTACGAGCTTCAGATCTTATTTATCTGTCATCCCTCTGTCGGGGCTCAAGTTAACGGCGTCACAATATTAATAAATCTCATAAATGAAATGAAAAAATAAATTAAAATAATATCTCCAAAAGCCGGAAACGGTGGTCTCTTTCGTAACAATGGAGGATGAAACAAAAAGGAAAAGTTGGAGATATGAGTGATTTGAAGGGAACCAACGCGCGTAAGACGTCAGCTCAAAGCGAAATAAGGAAAAAAAAAGCAATCAAAATCAAGTATAGTTTACACTCTCGCTCCTTGCTAGTGTTTCTCGAACGAGGCGTTTTTCTCACCTCGTCAGGGAGCAACACAAACAGGCCACACGCGGCAAAATGGGTTAGGGGAAAATTAATCCCACGCCAGTGACCAACTTACTGCAGCCAAATAAGAGTTCGCATAGCGGCTTCCGAGATTGTTAATCTCCATAGTCTACTCCTGAATGGGCACACATACTCGCAACATCAAAACAATAACAGGTCATTCCATGTCAAATCACCTATTGTTAGTACCTTGAACTTTAAAAAAAAGAACTATATTTTCCGCGCACAGACCTACCACATGTATTGTCGATTGAATGGGACCATTTTAAAAAGTTGATCCCTCCTCTTTTTCTCACGGCGACTACGGAATGTTTTCCATTTAGTGTAGAATAGGATCATTTCTGTATCTCTTCTTCTGTCATCATTATTATAGTTCTTGAGGATTTATAGATAGAGTAAACATCAAAGTTATAAAAAATTCACATGCTCCATGCTGTAAAAATGGTTGGCGTGAGAAAACGAGGAGGGATACGATTTTTAAAATGGTCGCATTCAAATACCAGTTCATGGAGAAATGTGATTGAAAAAAAATAGATTTTTCAAAAATGGTCATGCAACCAATTTATTTTCCATTGGGTGATTTCTTATAAAGTGACCCAAACACTAAGATGGACGGCTTACGCCGCAAGTCAATTTCCTTTCCATTTCAACCACCACAGTTACGAAAGGTATGGTCGTTTACGGCTTATGGAGATATTATTTTCATTAAAACACATTTAAGCTGTTCGAGCACCATACCATTCACCTTTAGTGGGTCCACGCTATTGCGAATTCTACCATTTGAGCTAACGTTTGAATCACAGTCCAAATCTTCCAACATAAATGAAACCCCCACAATCCTTGAAATTCAAATGTGTTCTTGGTAACTCCCAGCGAAGCGTGAAATCGTGAATGCACGTGCGTATAAATGCTCTTCGTCCTCCGCTCTCCTATGAAGGCTGTCATTTGAAATGAGGCTCGCACGCTTGGGGAACTCCGGTAATTTGCCCTCTTGTGCAGATGAAGACATGATGCTCTTTTTCTCGCCCTTGATGTAGTCCAAATCCCCCGTAATTGTTACCGGATGAGGAGGCGCGTTAAAGCCATGTATTCCGGCGTCAAAAGACATGTATAGATAAGGCATCGGGGCCGTGGAGGTAATGGAAGTTGCATCAGCTGGAAAAGTTCCAGGGGGGATCGTTTTGTTTTATTTTTTTTTTTCAATATTATTTTCGCAGGAATGCGGAAAATACCCATTTAATCTGCTTTGGTCGTCGCTGCGCTTTTAACAGCTCGCCTGCGGCGGCGCGTCTCGCTTTGATGTAATCGCGTCGCTCTTGGCTACTCCTGAACTCGCGCCGCCTTGCATACGTGTGGAGAATAATTCGCGTTTATATTTTAACTAGCTGACTTACCCGTCATTGCTCGGGATCACACTTCTTTCATAACTCATCAAAAAGAGGAGAATCGATTGAAAAATTGAGAAACTCCATTCTTTCGGGTATCTGGTAAAATAAATTTCAACTCTCTGTCTTGAGTGAAAGTAGTTTTAAAAAGCAAAAAAATAAACCACGGCACAAAACCCAATGCTTAGTATCGGCTTAACTAAGCAAAATAAATTTTAAATGCGTTGAAGACCAAAATGGTTGTCGAGGAAATATGTTATAATGTAAGAGAAACAATTGCACTTTCCCACAAATTGGTTTATTGCGTACAACGCGTTTCGGCTCACAGAGCCATCATCAGGTGCAATTTTTTCTCTTACATTATGAAGAACTTCCACGATATCTCGCCTGAATCTGTTGAAATATGTTATTGTTGATTTCAGATAAAAATGAGCGTTTTTGCTGCTAAAAAAGCGATTTCCTGGCAAATACGAATTGTAAAAAATAATTGATCGGAATAATTGTAAAATTCGTTCTTTCAGCCATTTGATTAAAAAAACCCCAACCCTCTATCTTGAGTGGAAGTAATTTTAATAAGCAAAAAATGAAACCACTGCACAAAACCCAAGACATACGTAGCGTAGACCACCAAAGGGTCCATTTTTGGGACCTTTTGGGGCCCTGAGATATTTTTAAAATAGCCTACAATTTTCCTCCTGTCTTGAACTAATAGTCTGCAAACTTTCAGCACGATTGGAGTAAAACTGTAGATTTGTCTAAAAGACATACAGACAAACATTCTTCTTTATATATGTATATAGATATTGAAAAGCCCTACAGATAGTCCAAGAACATAACGTGGAAGACGGTAGTAAGGAAAGCAAAAGAAAAGATTAAATCCAATAGCCATATATGTTAACGCACCCTACGCGACCTATTTGGCCCAACTGGAGCGAAGTAACATCCCTCTTTCACTTTTTCATCCGAGGACCTTCCTTCTATTCGCTTGATAACGTTTGGTCACTTAAAAGCAGCGCCGCAAGTGTCTCCTATGTTTTCTTCCCGTTAGGCCTGGAGTTACGGTGATTCTGAGCTGTATGACTTCATCACTTGCATTTTTATTTACTCCGCTCACTTTATAGATATAGTGTTGATGTGATTTCTTACATAAGAAGTGTAAGATTTAGTTGTGCTCGTGCGTAAGTTCTCCGCCGAGATTATACGCTTGAGCGTTCGCGTAACTCGATGAGTACAGCATATCAAGAATAAATGTGAAACGAAGCGGACTCATTGCGGTTGCCGCAGCCTTCGCCGATGTCAAGGACTCGAGAATCCATTTGGGCGTGTATTCTTAGAATGACCGCGAGAGTTGCGAAGGGGGTACTTCCGGGAAAAAGGCTATAGCGGCGAACAGCGGACGTGACTAAAGAGGATTACGGCAGGAGTTTGGTTTTTAGGCGGTCAGACGGCTCAAGTCATATCGCTCTGTGACCTTCCGTGTCTGGTTTGCGTGGTGCAGTGATTAATCTTGTTTCAATGTAACTGCCAGAGCCTTTGTGGGATGGAGTTGGTACCGAATACGTTGGCGATTACGTCCACGGAAATAATTCGGAGGATGGACAGTTCTTTATCCCCTATTCGTTGACGTAAATTTCTTGGGTAGAATGAGAACTTGCGGTGTTGGATTTTATCATTTGCTGGTTTTTAATAAAATTAGTCATTTTTGCTCGTCTTTGTAAAACATCATCACCTTGTACCGGGTTTACAAAAATACTGTTTGTATTCATTTTCAAAATAAAATACTGTATCCTTTTCTACTGTTTTATATTATTAGTTCAAAGTATTTTATTTCAGTTATGAATTCTAATTGTCATACCTTCTACGAGGTGAAGCAAAAAATAGTAAATTTTAAAAATACAGTGGCTGTAACGTTAGAATGCTATCGTACGATATGCATTAGTTAACTAAATGATCTTTTAAGTACTCGTGGACTTTTTAAAATAGTCTTTTTCGGCCTAAAAATTGTGTGGATGAGAGGGAAAAGAAAATCAGTTTTCTGGTTGATCATAAGGTAATGAGACAACTGTATACCGATCAGAATATCATGTGAGGGAAATTGAAATAGGAAAAAAGATTAGTGTAGGTTTGGTTAAATTAAAAATAAACATGTGAGATAAGCATTATTGGCGTCTATTCGTAAATATTTGTGATATTAATTTTAAGTAAAACGCACTGTGTTCAATTTGATTTCTTTGTTATTAAAGACGACTCAGAGTATGCACTAATTGACGACGACTTCTTAGTTATATACCTACATTACACTGATGAAAACTTCACTTCGTGACAACGCTCCATAATGAAGAAATGGACTTGTACTTTCCATACAGTTTTATTTAAAAAAAAAACAACCGACCAAGGTCATCTTAGTTGCTCCTTAACGATGACTCCGTGCGTTGGAACCTTGGCCGGTTTCAATAAAAAGTGCGAAAGTATAAAAAAGTGAGTTTTACTTACCATGTGCAATAAAGATGGGTGAAGGTTTAAAATGGCATATCGCCCAAGGCATATCGCTCAGATCTTCCACATCTCAACTTTCGGTGCTCGCTGGACCAAAAAAAAAGTGCGAATCGCCGAGCGCCAGGTGTGATATTCGAGTATTTTGCCACCCGCATTCGAAGGAGCCATAAATATCCGCAGGTATCATTAAAAATTATCCAAAAATAATCCGTGTTTCCGTAGAATCCGAATCCGTCGGAAGAAATAGGACTTAAATTTTATTTCTTCTATGAGTGTTATATCACAGGTGGTTGTGATGTAATATTGATATACACACCGCTGACCTGACTATCCAAAAGTCGTGGGTTCGAATCCTGTTTTGGGTATGATTGTTTTTTTTGTGTTAATATAACGATAGTATGTATGTTGTCCTCGGGAAAATTTTCCTGTAGTAAGCTAAAATATGTTGTTAAAAATTTTGAAAAATAATTTCAGTATTTAATTCGGTGCTCTGCATCTCGACTTTGTATATTCAACAGTAATAGTTTTTCAATCGTAAGTAAAAAATAAAACTGGTTATTCTGTAAATCTGAATGAAATCGTGTACCGATTAAAGTGAAGTTTTAAAAAATCATTCAAAGGTAACACTGACGACCGAATTATAGCTATATTTTATTTGTGTAGGCGTTAGTGGTTTATGTTTTTGCTGTTGACCTTCTGTATCATGTTTTTAGCCCTGATGATGAAAACGTAGGCAAGGAATAACTAGAATTCATTGTTAAAAAAACACGGTAAAAAATTCCACTAATTATTTTATTGCTGTTTACATTGTCTTGTAAATGACGCTTTAGTCGTCTAAATCGGTCGACAGCTATAAAATAAGTAGTGAAATTTTGTACCGTGTTTTTGTATCAATGAATTCTATCTTCAATTTCCACAAAGTATCGCCACCATCGAATAACTAGTTTGATTATTGACCTGCCCTCGATAAACTAGATATTACTGTTTATTATTTGAAATGGGAGCAGCTCTACTCCATAGAGCGTTTTATTGAACTATTTAATACGGAATGGATCAATCGTGAGTCAGCGTATTTTAGTAAAAACAAGGAATTTTTTAGGGAATTTATTAAATATTTTATAGAAAATTGCACCATTGGCAGCAAGCATTCAGTTTGGACAGTGCGACATATCCGTAGCGATTGGAGCACGTGAAATCAACCGACGACTGTTATTTTACGTGCAGCATGCGATATACTGGTACCCGAGATGTCATTGGATTACTTTCTCATAGCTAGTCACTGGAAACCGCAGAAGCTGAAAGTTGAGCTTTCCACTAATGATAATGAAAACTGAATATCCGAGCCACACCTCTTTCGTCAGTAGCACCTCGCCCTAATCTCTGACTCTACACCGATTGTTCTTTGTTTTGGTTTCCGCCCCTGCGACAATTGCCGCATCCGCCCTGTTGCCCTACCGGCCTCGCCTAACGCCCGGCTGTGAGGTAGCTACGTATGTACCTAGCGTCGTATGCCGGCCAGGGTACAAGCAGTTTTCAACTGTAATTAAGGGTGTTTCCTCGTGAGTATTGAGTGAAAACAAATTAGTATTTCCACCTTTCCATTTGTGTCGTCTAAATAATTCAGCTTCAGCTGATTTCCTGCCTAATACAATGGGGAGTAAAATTTAGGTAATAGAGATGAAGAATGGTCGCCTAATATACTCTTAATCAATTCTTATTCCAGCCCAAAGAGCTGACTGCAATGCAATATTTCTATCGAACAGACGTATATAGACTCGATTTGCAATAGTTATTGACAAATAACTCAAAACTTAGATGTGTTTAGAGCCTGTATTGTGATACCTAGTACTTTCCTGGAAATTTTCGCATATAATTCCTAATTGTTTAGCTAATATGTCGTTAATTTATGGGCTGAGAATACTATTTGTCCTCTGCTTCACCCATTTTCGTCTTTTAAACCCATGTAATTTCAAAACTAAGAAGTGGATAACGTAATGTGGAAACGAAATTAACCTTATCAGGCTTAACGATGTGGAATCGATCTACCAAGGAGGAAAATGAGCGCCAACGATGTATATTTCACTAAATGTTTTGTTTATTACTACCTAGGTTACAACATCTTGTGTCACTCTCAAGTAAATAATTGTTACAGTATCTACCTGAGGATGACACAAAGTTGTTGAAACTTTGTACACAGTAATAAAGAAACCTACCTAGTTAGTGCTCATTTCCCTCCATAACGCGGAAAGGTTGGATATAGTTGGCGTATTCAGATAGATTACTTATTTTTCTATAATTGGCCCGAATTTGAAAAAAAAGCATGCAAATCATTTTACGGGGGTACAACCTTAAAATGGAAATGTTTACCAGGCTTCTAATATTCATCGGTGACTGTTTTCTCTTTCCGCTTCTATCCACCCCATCATAGATTTCAAAGCACGGTCATAGTCCGTGGTTGAACCTCGCCCGTTTTTTTCCAAATTTTCCCCGAGCTAAAAAAGTAAAAAAAAATATAAATAAATAAAAATTGGATCGCGAACTCGAAAGCAGGAGGTGGTCGAATACTTTTTCGGGAACCGGGCGAGAGTTATTTTTTTTTCTTCGTCGTTGTTGTTTCCGTCGTTTCCGTAAATAACATGTGAAATCTCTTCGCGAAAGACCTCCAGTTTCGTCGCAGCCAATTAAGTCGACAATGATTTTTTACCGTCTTCGGAATCCCCCCCCTTTCCCTCTCCACGCTTCCATAATGTCGTCAGAGCGGAGCAGCTAGAGCACACTCGATTTCGGACGTCGCACAGTGGGGCAAAACCCTACTTTAGGCGGACAAAAGTCCAAAAATGAAAGTCAGATTTAGGGTTTCTGAAATAGTAGGTTGGGTAACCTGATGTTTGAACTACGTAACGGTGTATTTCATAGGTTGGTAAGTATGCACCTGCGCGTAGAAATGAGTGTCAAAGTGAGAAAAGTGCGGAGCACTGGTCCCACGGACGTAGACGCCGAATTGGACGGTCGATTTGAAACTATTAGTACAGCATACTGGTGTCCTCTAATTCATTTTTTAAACTTTCAATCTATTGAAATAAGCAAGTAGAGCGTGAATATCATTTTAAAATTTATTTTTTAAGAAAATACGCGTGGAGCAATTAATTATCACGAATGAAAATGTATTGATTTTTCAAAATGAAAAGTTTTAATTATTTAGAGAAAATTTATATAATCGGACGGAATCGTATCGTAATTTTGAGATATATTACTCATTTAAGTATGAGCTAGAGATTGTAAAAGAAATCAACTGCCATTGAGTTGCAAAAGGACTGTTACGATATAAAAGTTATTATGCACGAGAGGCGGATAGGAAATTCGTTCGGCCGCTATGGCCGCATGGCAACGGGTAAACTATAATATAAACAATTTCAATCATAGAAAGCAAATGCAAGTACTGTAAATATGAAGTTATTACTAGTTTGTAATAAGTCAAGTTTGGATGGTACATGCATTATATCCACTCTTAGGTACAAGTGGTGATGTTTGTTACACCAGGGCTGAGATTTTTGAAATCTCAGCCCTGTGAAACTTCTGTGCAAATCGTATAATTTTTTCTAAGAAACGAAAATATTTTGCAAAGGTGATTATAAAAATAATTTTGTAAGTTTTAGAGCAGATTCATTTTCGACGACCATCTCAATTTACATGAACATTTTTAATTTGATTCGTTCATATTATTCTACTGAAAAATAATTTAACTGTCAAAAATTGTAAAAATAATAAAATTAGCAAAAAATATCATAAAATACAATAAATATTGCAAATTTGATATCAGCTTTCATTTAAGCAATCTGAAAAACATACACATGCCTATTTTGGAGTTGATTGTAAATGTTTTGGATTTTTGTCCGTCTAAAGTGGGGTTTGGTCCCACTGTGCGTCGTCCTTCGCAAGTTTTTCTCCCTTTGTACTTAATTTTGATATGTCTGCTTCTTCGATGCGAAACACTGTCCACAAGGTCACGAGAGATGCATCAGAGTCCGAGTCTAAATCCCGTTTGCCACTATTCGAGAAGTCTTGAACAAGAACGCTTTATGTTCATTCAAGACCATTCGAGACGTCCTTTCAATTCAAGAATACTTTAATCGACTCCGGCGGCCCTTCAAACTGTCATAGAGAGCTCGAGTGACTTCGATTGCGATTTACAATTAAATCAATGACTCTCGGAAAGTGCCGGGAAAACAAAGAGTCGGATGGTGTACTCGCGTTTTTTGATATTATTGAATTAATAGTAATTTTCTTCTAATTACAGCAATATAGTCCATCGACAGATGTTTGTGGAATGACTATTCAGTTAGTTTGCGCAGTTGTAGTTGGCATTCTGGCTTTGATTCCAAAAGCGGGTGTTGATGAAGCGAATGTTGCACAAGATACATTTTATTTTATGGTGTTACTTCTTGCCAATGTCGCTTAGTTTACTTTTCTTGAGTTGACTTGCATGGATAATACGTGCTTACTTAGAACGTCAATGAGATTACTAACAAAATAATTGAAATATTTCATGGTTCCTCGCTTCCTATATGCTGACATGTTCGTTGGATTCTCGCTTCCTATATGCTATATGTTCGTTTTGGATTGATTAGTATCCGTTCTCTGTCTTAGAAAGGAACTTCTTGGTTTCATACTGCCCCGTACATAAAAAAATGTTATTAAAAATGTGACCATGTTTCCATTTCTGAGGATATCATTATTCATGGGTACATTATGAAGATATCTTCTCCAGTCTTCATCATTCTTCTGTTGGAGAGTTGTTGACCGTTCACTTGGTGTGCGCAAAATGCGCGTGTAGAGCATCTCATTTCGTCATTTTCTAAAAAAAAGGTCCTTTAGTTGCTTGTGGCTATGAATCCGGGAAATTCTACTATTGCGTGTGTTATTTATATGCGAGTCAGTCTTTTTGACCTCATGCTCACGAGTCAGTTGGGCATTAGGCTTGCGTCTTATATTTTTAAGGCCAATTTCTGAGGAGTCGACGAAAATACATCGTAACGCATTGCCATAAAGTGTTACAGCTCACCGTATTTTATGAAATATTATTAATATATACTATGACTATATATGAAGACTAATATTGGTTTTAAATAAATATATCATTACCCTTTTAGAAAATTTTTGAAACCACAGATTTTTGAGATGTTATCTCTTGAGACGAGGCGAAAGGTATATCCGTGATTGATGAGGAATCATTCAGATCTTGGTCGGACCTTGGGCTATGTTAATATGTAATAAAAGTTTTTATTATTTCAGATCTTCAAATCTGTAACTGAGTATAAAAACAGACGCACCATGCAGCGCCTGTTACTCATGTGTGTCCTTAATCAGTAACGTGGTGACTTGTGTTGATGGTACTGAGTGTAATTTCAATTAAAGTGCTGCTTTTTCAATATGATGACAATTTTACATTCTAATTTAAGCTTAAGTCTCTGAAACGTCACCAATTATGCATTATTTCCAATACATTACTTCGTTGACGCTACTTGCTTTATAAAGTTCCATCCTTTTGTAATACAATTTATAATTACATAACATAGCTTACGATCAAGATTTCTCATTCACCTTTCTGACGAATTGTTTGTAGATGGATAACTGTATCATCTAAAGTAGTAGGGTAATAACTTTATTTATTTTGTATGAAGTTATGTCCATAAATCAGTAATCATGATTATAATTCGCTATCAAGTATTAAAATATATTAAGATCACACAAGCTTGTGTGATCTTAATATATTTGATATATAAATGCTAGTGAAATGAATAAAGAACAAGTTAAGCTAAAATAAATACAGAAAATATTGTGAAAGATCGTGGGAAGTCTTGTAGTATCCTTATATGGAGAGAGTAATAACACCCACGCAGTTAAATCAAGGGAAGGGATTTGGAACACCTGAGAAAAATGTGAAGGCGTTACGATGTTTATTTCCCGAGTTTTTTCCAATAGAAGACTTGGAGCTCTAGGTGCACCTCCTGCGAAGGTTATTCCACATCGTCTAACCTAAAACTTAGGTAGTGTGAGCGAGATATCATTCATAATAGAATTGAATAAATTTGGTCTCATTCGTCATTGGTCAGAAAAAAACTCGTATTTCCGAAGATGCCAAAATATTAGCCTCTTACCGCACCACTTTTCGAGATATTTGCCGAAAAATAAAAACAGTTTTCATTAGAAAATAGTACGAGTAAGCCCTCCAGAAAGACTTCTAAGTAAGTACATACATAAGCACTATACGACAAGAATAACACCAAAACTAACAAAATCGGTTCAGCCACTTTCTCCATCATTATTGGTATTGGCATTATTGGCTTATCCATTGGCTTTGGTTAGTATTAATAATCACTTGTATAACTTTGAGAAAAATTTTTTTCCCTCTTTTACGAAAAATTTCATCATTGTTAACATCAACAACACCTCTTATAATTCTGAAATGATACCTTATTAAAAAAAAATGATTATTCGTGCCCGAGGTGTGATTCGACCCCGCGACCTTTGAGTTGAGATCTTACTGCCACGGCCGACGATGTTTTCAATTGTATAAAAATATTGTGGAGTTCACAAAAGTTGCCAAGTTTTTATAACATTCTCTATTATTTAGAGTTAACAATAAAAAGTGTTTCAGCCAGTTCACGAAACAATATATTCAAATCAACATTATACAACAAAAAATCAACAAAAATATCAACAAAATATATCAACATATACATGCATTATAATCGTGGAGTTAAACAAGGCCAAACGACTATATATGCTATTTAAAAAAGTTCAAAAGACTATATTTTTAAATAAGAGGTAGGTAATGGTTGTGATAAATAACGAACAATTTTCTACAAATATGGATAGCTAAGAAAATTTGGACCTAATATTACAAAAAACGTATAACGGTATGATTTTTTTCAATAGGATATTTCTAATATTTTATTTTGAACATTGGCGTGGTACGATACTAATTTTTGTACGAATATTTTAACCGTAGGGCATCGGATTCAAATTTGGTACTACATCTTATGCGTTGGTCCCGAGTTCGTTCGGACAACGATATGCATACGCGTTTCTTCGGTATTTCCCTCGTAGTTATTTTTTTTGTTCCCGATCGGAATTCCGGCCGGATAGGGGAGGAGGGTGATCGCCCGTCGGTCGTTTCTTGTTTGTTTTTCTGCCATGCCCTTTTTTGCCCCATCTGTACCCCTCCTCCGCCCCAGCTGCGGCGGCCCCATTTCCTCCTCCTGCCTCCCGGCCCCCCCAGTTCCCTCGCCCACTCCCCGACCCGTGCACTCCGCGCCCTATTATAGTTGCTTCCTCGCCCACCAGTCGCCCTCGTCGCAATCGCCTCCTTTCCTTCTTTGGCACTCCCCAAGAGACCTCCGCTCTCTCGGCCGACTGCGTCTCTGAAAAGGGGCGGAGGGGGGGAGAGGGAGAAGGCGTACGTCATCGGCCATTACGCCAATCGCAAGACGCCCCCGTTAAACTCTCGGGTTTGGCACAAAACGCTCCCCCTGATGCTCTCCGACGCTCCGGAGACCTTCTTGCTCTGAAACTTCTTCTTCTCCTGGCTCTCTCGTGCTTGGATTCGGATGTTTTTCTCGTCGTAGTCCGGACGACGACGAGAAGAAGAAAAAAAAATTCGCCCCGAAGCTACGCGGATTCGTCTTATTTTTTTCTTCTCTCGCGGAATTAAGGACGCTAAAAGCGAACGGCGCTATTCGAGTATCGCTACGTGAATGTTTTACGTTAGACCACTATCGGGAAATATTTGAGAGCTTTCCACTCGCTCTGGTTCGCTGCTCACGCCGCATAATACGGCCGGCCGCTTGCTTTCCATTCGTTTCAGACTCCACGCACTAGGCATTACATTTCAAAACAGAATGCGATCAGAGTTGATGAGCGCGAAACAATGTGCGGTAAACAATAAAAGAAATTCGATAATCATATCGGTGATTGTTTTTTTTGTGTTGATACTCAGTCAAGGCGTCGAAGAGAAAATATTAAATTTTTTATTACAGAGTGGCAAAAAGCTTACGTTTAAAACTAATTTCATAATTATACGCAAAACATGAACCTAAAGAATCCTGCCTTCCGGCAGGTTACCGAATGTGTCGCTAGTGCACATCATAATATGTTCCTGATATTTTCGAGTTTGCGCTAACTTCAACAACTTAAATGGAAAGCTCCCATTAAAACATTTAAAATCGAACCCTTGTGGAGGAGGTTTTACTTAGTCCTTGTTAAACGGAGGGTTCGAATCAAGTCTAAAGTTTTTGTTCGATTTAGCCAGTAGTTTAAGATTTAAATGTTAACTTAGCGTTCCATAGGTGTGGCATTTTCCGGATTAGAGCTGCCGGGACTAACGCCAGCTAATTTGTGCTATAATGAATCTATAAATGTTGGTTTTATGGAAATGCTAGGCCAGGGGTCCTCAACAGTGGGGATTTATCTCCTTAGGGGGGGATTTAGGAGAGCATTGAGACCACTTTTCAGCTGAATGTGATGTTCTGTAGATTATTTTAAATTTGTAAAATTATAGTTTGTTCTATTTTACTCTGTAGCGTTCAATAAAGTTTATCGAATGCCACAGATTAAAATCCATTCATAAATATGCGCATCATTTTCATTTGCGGAATCAAATTATCAATTAATAATTTATATTGGGAAGGGGAATGTTATTTTGAACAATGGTGAAAGGGGGAATTGCGCAAAAATGATTGAAAACAATTGTGTTCCTTAGACCTGAGTGGTCTTACTAAATTATGAATAACAGTCGTGAGGGAACGACGCTGAGTATCGTTTCGCGAATAATTTGGTGATGCTAAGTGAATAGCCCTTTCCGAGTACGTAAGGTGTATTGTGTACTTAGCGGCACTAAGCTGATAGCATTATCCAAGTATCGCTGCGTGATTTGTGTACCTACTCAGGGACACTAAGCGAGCTATTCTGAGTGTCACTGCGTGAATTGTTTACTTTGCGCGAGTTTGGAATCCTGACCTTGGTGTTGGCCGTGGTGACTCAGCTGACTCCCTTTATAAGGGCACGTTTTTAACACTGTTCCCATTATCTCGACGATGATAGCTCTTTTTTTTATGCAATTCGAAACTAATTTCATTTTGCGAGTTTCTTCCGCGTCCATTAAGGCTAAAGAGTTTTTGACGATTACCTTTCCATTTTCAGATTGCTCGTGATTTCAAGGGGTGGCGAAAATTCTTCAAATGTTAGGGTCATATATTTTTGGAAAACTTTTTTATTCGACCTTGCCGATTTTAGAAGGATATAACACTTTCCATCTCCGCGCCAAGAAAAACACCGGTATGACTGTCGAAACGAATACGATTGGAAACTATCCCTGAGGATGGTTTCTCTTGTTTTTTTTCCTGATGAAGAGAAATCTCACTGACGCGGCTGACAGCTGGGGTCTGACGATCCATGGCCTAGCCCACTCGAGTAGACGTTCTTCCCTGCCATGATCGTTAATGTCTCTATCCGAGAAAAATCACGATACTTCTTGCTGTTGGAGTTGTCTGAGCGAATTCAGTGGACGGGGGAATCGGAACATTAGTCACCTCATGTCGTCGTAGCGAGTGAATTCGATGCTCGTTCTGTGGCTGACAATCTCACATCCAGCATTCATTTACTAGAAGTAAAAGAAATACCTAGAAAAAAACCTACTACGAGAGACTACTTGCATCCTAGGTAGTAAGGGTGATGTCACCGCAACACACTGCAAGTCAGTGAAACTAAGAACTACTCCACTTTCTTAGGTAGTTTATCGTAGTCGTATCATTGGTGCAATCAGTTACTAACAATTCATCAAGATAAAACATGCTGCCCCTCCGTAGCCATCAAGCACTCTGAGTTATAGAAAATAATTCAAAATCTACTAATGAGTCCGTAACAGCTTAAGAGGCTATCCTTACATCGGTATAAGGCGTAATATTTACCTACTTTGTTTGTCTTAATTCGAAAAAAATATATAAAGAATCTTCTTAGACCTCTGGTGTAAGGATTGCAATCCCGGGATCCCGGATCCCGAAAGAAATTACAATCCCGAAATCCCCGGATTTAGTATGTACGAATGGACGGGGGAAAATCTCGAAATTTCTTTTGTGTTCATAATAAACAGATTCTTTTGTAACTTTGTGGGATTTTTCATTTTTTTTTACCAAAGATAAAACTATAACAACACCACACGAAGTAAAAAAAAAACACACACCACCTGGGTTTCAATGCGTCAGAATAATCATCAGTCAAGATACTCGCATGTTTTTTAAATCTTGTGTGGTGTTGTTTTATTATAATTTAACTATGTTAATTGATGTCACTTAAAATTTGTGTAATCTTAATAGTAATTGTATAACTGCATGTGATATTTTATTTCTATTTTTATATAAAATTATTGGTCGAAGACAATGAATGTTTTTATTTCTTCGTCATATATCACTTTTCCTCAATCCCGGGATCCCGGGATTAAGAAAAACACAATCCCGTATTCCGGGATTGAATTATCCCTCCGGGATTGCAATCCTTACTCTGGTGGGAATGAAGATACATGCGTAGATTTCTTTTTACACTTCAACCTATTTCGAAAATTTTTAAAGAGTAGTTCTTATATTTTTAAACTTTGATACCTGCTTATTGAATATGCACTGTAATTTTACCGTTGTATTTGGAGATTGCCACCAAGGATGTGTTCTTATAGCATCAAAAGGATATTTTCCTGCCAATCCGTCATTGCTTTGTATAATGAAGAAGCCGAAGCTCGAGTGATGCTTGGGAAATCATGTTTTCAGCTCAAATAGAGTTTGTCATCTAAAATTTTTTTCTGGATTTCGACGTTTACTCATTTCGGAATTTTAATTTACTTTCTCATTGAACTCAACACTAGCTCAAACTTCATTTGAAAAATAAAACATCGTGTGCTCCTTCATTTTTCATCAATATTTTTCATCATCTGGAATTTGTTTAGTCAAAATTCACTCTGCTTTGGCGAGACTCTCGAGTTTTTCTCGAGAATTTCACTGCTATATTAATTCTTAGGCCATATGCTTTCTCCATTCGGAATCAATCTCGCCAAGGCCAATCCCAGCACGACTAGCTTGGTTGGTGGGCCCGTTAAAAGGGTATTTTAGGTGTTCAACGAGTCAACAGCTTGCGGTTTGCCAGCGAATGAGCGTCAGCTGATCTGAGGAAATACCGTGAAAATGGAATTAAGGTTGGCACAGCTTCTGAGGCAGTGGTCTTAATTTCCCTGCCCGGAGAAAGCGCTGGGAATGGTATAACGCTGCGATTCGCGTTGAGAGACTGTTAATTAACTCAGTTTTGAGTCAGTTTGGCAAAATATCTGATCAGCATTCTTTTCCGTGTCGATTTCTGATGGCCTGTAGTCAGCGGAAACCAACATCAACTTCGATTAAATATTTTTGTATACTTTTCCGAAGGATGGAGTATTTCCGTATTCTGCGTCGTATAGTGCCCGAACTTCAGGTTCATGCCAAGTTATCGCAGGTGTTTTGTTGTTCAATTTACCGCTCCCAGCTGTTAAGCTGTCTTCGGCTAGATGGAAAATGAGTTGGTTTCTGGCATTTCTTGCTAAAAAGATTGCTTGTTTGTCATTGCATGCCAGGTTTAAAGCATATAGGAAAGGGAAATCATACCCTAATTTCCCTTTCCTAAATGTTTAAAACCTTGCACTCAGTGACTAACATCACTAAAATTATATATGTATAGGGAAAAACGCTGCTCTGGATTTTAAATGTTTTCTCGGAGTGGCCTCATATTAGTTCCACAAGTTCCACAGAAGTTTATTTTTTGTCCTTTGAAAGCTGGATTTAAATTAGCTGAGTTTCGTCTTTAAGTGAAGAATTGAAGATGTGAAGAATAAGAACTATTTTTTAGGTTCTTCCTGATATCTGAATTCCGAATAAACCGCGGTACCCCGATGATATTTCTCAGGATTTTGTTCTCTGAAATTTGAATTTTCATCTCATTGAGTCTTGACGGCGTTCAACAACGTTTGGAGCAGCGTTCTGCCTGTGTATTTCTTCAGTTAATACGCAAGCCGTTCTCGGTACAGCTATTGCGTTTTCTTTCCATGCGACTGATCATATTTATCGACGATGTCTATTCAAATTGACCACATCGTAAATATTTAATTTATTTTTTGTAGGGAAATTTTCATCCAGTATTACCTTTTTTTCTAAAAATCGAATTTGTAGAATATCATTGTAAAATTAATATCAAAATGTATTTGAGCATTACAACGTAAAATACGATAAATTGATTATTGGGGGGACGGGAATTTTTGGTGTATTGGATTGAATGCTGGCTCCAGAATCCGAGGGCCCTGGGTCAGGTCCCGGCAGTGGTGGAAAAATGTTTTCCATTGTAATCCAGATCACTGTTTGTGTTCAATGTGGAGAGTACTTCACTTTTAGTGCTTCGTGTGCCAAGTGGGACGTTAAAATGTGCACCCCTTGGGGTCTTTCGTACGTAGGAGTGGACTGAGGCTGACGCCAGGTTGCACTCCACCCGCCCTCCATTCCCTAGTAATTCCTTACTAACCTCCCAACCTATCCTATATGGAGCAAATGGCAGTCGACAGTCACCTATCCATATAATCATGACTTTGTTTACCCTATTAATATTTTTTAAGAACCTCTTAATACGAGTCATGAAAAAGAAAATAGAAGCAACAAATCTTTGTCCCAGCGGCCGCCGCTTGTGAACCGGAATTTCATGCGTCGTTGAATATAAGCCAGCAGCACGACTGCTAGAAACTAGGTGCCTGGGTCTTGCCCCGGAAACCAAACTCAAGCAGATTGCACTTCGTAAATTTGCCCATGACTCACGCGTTTACTCAGCCTTTTGTGAAAAAGATAACCAGAATTTGAGGAGGGGGAAACCTCATTGCCCTTTGGAAATGTCATTTAGTATTCTGGACGGATTCAAACTGTAAATGTAATCTCCTGTGGATCCCGCCTTTCATGAGAGATTTTATTATTAGCCTATGGACAGATTTTGAAAATTCTAGTGTGGGAAACCTCTTCCGAAACCACTCGTAGGTCTTTATTGTGTACGTGACGCTTTTCTGATGGCGTCACGATGAACCATACTGTTTTATGTCCTTCTCAAGGTTTACTGTGTGCCTAGGACAAGGCAAGAATGACTTTTAGTTTTAAGTAGGCCATTCCCCTTTCCCTATAGCGGCGGAGTGCCATGCACATTAAAAGAATTTGAAATTTAGTTCTCTCCGTATCTTATCACTTGGAGGTATTCACGTTTTTCACGTCCGATACATGTATACGTTAACAGTAATTGATTTCAAGGTTTAAATTCTATTATGTAATGTTTTAACTGCCATTTACTTCCATTCAATATTGTGGCACCTGTTTGGGATTCAAGCCTCCGTCACTTAAAGAAAAAGGTATCATTACTCCAGAAAAATAGGTCACTTCAGCATAATATTTTAATCTTTGAAAATTTACCTTTCAAAGTGTATAAATCGCTTGTCCTAATGAATTCCCTCCAGCTGTGGCAAGGATGCTGACTAGTTTTTGTACCATATGCGCGTCTGAGGTCTCCCTTAGTGTCCCCCCCTCCGGGCCCAATCGTTGCGCTTTTCTTCTGCTTTCTTGAATTCGTTTAATCGCGAAGTTTATTCTTGAAAGAAAACTGCCTTTTTCCTTACTTTTCTTTCAAGATTTTTTCTTTGAAACTTTCCTCGCACGGAGATCCGTCAATTTTTCCTTCCACGTCGTCACCTCCTTTCATTTTTCTTGCTTTCCCGCTTTGCTGGCGCTCTCCTGGGTCGTTGACCAAGCGTTGTCGCCGCGACAAGACGTTCCTCTCAGTCGCAACAGTGAGCGATATCATAAGTCGCGCGGTGGCAAAATGCACGAGAGTGCATTTCACGGGACGCTATCGAGGAAGCCAGCTGGCCGCCTAGGACTGGTTACTCGATGCATTTACTCGCGCGAGTAGATGCGTGACCAATTGCGGGATAACATGCTCATAACTAGAACGGAGGTTATTTTATGGGCGCGCATTCGCGATATCGTGCAAGCTTGCGTGCTTGCTCGATTCAGTTTAGAAGGAGCATTTATCTGAAGTAGAGCTTCAGTTGAACGTTCATCGACAGCTAAGTTCATTTTGTGCTTTCTGTCTCCCACGTGCGAAAGACTGGGAAATCAGCTTCCTAAACAAATTGGATGGTCGCCAGCTAAAGTACGAGCCCAGCCGAAAGATAATTTGCATCGGTAAACGAGTGGGTACTATTGTTTCCTTCGCGGTAGGTCATTACCTGAGAGCATTTAATAGTGCATCTACTCGCGCAAGTTCATGCATCGTGTGAGCAGGCATTCACGACGGGGTTCTTCACCCGCGAATGACGAATCGCGAATGCTTTGATGCGTTCGAGAGGTGTTCGAAAGAGCTTTCAAAACTGGACCCGAGCGCTTAACAACACTTCTCTCTCGGATCTCTCCGTCCACTTTCTCCCAGGTTAGGGAGGCAGAGAGGGAGGGTGAGGGGGAGAAGGAAAGGAGGAATCTTCATTCCGAATCTTTTCCTTGAACTGGCGTGCCGCACAATCTCGGGTGCGCCATGTGGGCGTCGGGACGACCAAGACGGCGACGTTCCGCGTAGCGCGTGACGTCACGCCGTTCCGAATTCATTCCTCCCGTCCGCCTACCAGGTCCTCCCACCTCTTTATTCGCCATCTTTCTTAGCCCGTAAAAAGCCCTCGCGAACGAGCGACGGGGGGCTTTGAGCCCCCGCGAAACCCGAACGCCCCCGCTCCGAACGCCTGTTTACGCGAAGTGAATTGGCGGTGGGTGCGTGGACAGATGCTCCGTCGAAGTTGCATCGTCGAATACGCGTGAGTAAAATTTCGCGAATCCGAGAAGCACGTGTACAAAAGTTCTAAATTTCTAAGCATTCTTTCCCGCATGTGTTCAATCCTGTTTTCGCGCATGTTTTGGTGCACGTTTTTGCGTAGTCACGCCTGAACTTTTCTTAATTCTCTGCTTTTTTCCGATTTTTTTGCAAATTCCTGCACAGCGGGCCGCACGCACCGACCGGCCCGGGAAGAGGAGGTCGGCCACCTGACCGGTCCCCTTGACGGGTCTCTGTACGCCACCATATCAAAGAGTCCGACGTCACCGTCCGCCGCCGCCTCCGGGGACGCCAGCTTTGAGGACTGCTCCCAGAGAGCCAGGAGCGTGGGCCGGGACGAGAACCGAGAGCCGACGTCCGCCTCGCAGGAGGGGCGTGGCCCTGCCCCCCACAACAACCGGAGGAGGAGCCGCAGCATGGATCCGGTCTTCATGGGGGATTCCTCCGCCATTGAGGTCGCCCCGTCGTCCTACGCCCAATCCTTAGGGAGCCCCGAGTTGACCCCCGGGAGCGTGGCCGCGGAACACGCGAAGCTCGACGAGCTCTTAGGGGACATGCTGCAGACGGTGCAAAACATTCCGGACTTGGAGGAGACGAAGACCTCGCCCACCGCGGTCGCCAACGCGGTGGTGCCCAGGGTGTCGGAGGAGGATGGGTCCGCGTCGGAGGGGGGAGACTTCAGGAGGAGGGGAGGAGGCGAGCTGCTCCTATCGCTCGATGAGGAGGGTGGGGAGTCCTCGAGGGGGAGGGATAGACGTGGGAGGGGCGAGGGAGGGGTTTCCTCCACCACCAACACTGCGGCCGCTCTCAGAACCTCAGGGGAGGAGGATATCCCCTACCACGCTCGACAGGACAGTCGTCCGTTCACGTACGGAGCGGTGCCGGAGATTGTGGCCGAGCGTAGGCGCTTGCTGGCCCGGGAGGAGGAGCACCACGGCGGCGGGGAAGACGAGGCAGTCGACGGGTGTTGCGCAGTCGAGGAGGACATGCGCGCCAAGCAGCATCAGCCGCCAGGGCTGGAGAGCCCGGGGCTCGTGAGGAAGGTGTCCTCGGCGGGACAGAGGTCGGCCGGCGGCGGGAGGCTCGACTTTGACGGGCCGAGCAGCGGGAAGTCGCCGGTGAGGACGGGACAGGGCAGCGGGGAGTGGAGCAGGGAGCCGCTGGTGGTTGACTTGGGGTGAGTGCCTACTTGTTCTTTCAAACGACGAAGTATTCGCCCCCGGTGAAATTTAACAGTATTGGGTGTTATTGGTGCATCGACGTCTATGGTCATTAGAACCGTACTCAATCCATTTGTTAGTTACGCTAAAAAATCAGTAGTTACGTGGAGTGAAGAAAGAGCGAGTAGTGACGTATTTCTACGAAACTTTTTTTCTCAATTGGAAACAGTTGTGAAAATGGTCAATGTACAAAACGGTGATTGCTATTTTTTGGTAAAATTGGATTTTTTTTAATATTAAAAAAAATAATTTTATCTTTTCCAAAAAAAAATCATGTTTTACGGAAAATTTGATCCTTAGCAACAGACTTATTTTTAAGAAAATTGAAAATGTGTTAGGATGGATCGAAAATAATGTTTTACTTAAAACTCATAATTTTTCCTCGAAACGTAAAATAAATGATCTGTTGTGACTTTTAAAAAAATCGAAAAAAATTACTTTTATTTCCAAACTTACGTACTGTAATTCAATTCTCTGTATCGGTAGCATGTTTCCTTAGTCGAAGATACTAAACAGTGGTGCTAAAAATTCTTTTCAGTGCATCAATTGCCTTTGCATATTTGCTTCTCCTGAGAGTGACAACAAATTATGTTTAATATCAGTGATACATCATATTTGTGTGAAGTTTACATTTCCAAGTTATCTTCAGAACAAAATAAAGTTTTTGTTCAAGTTCGGATATATCAAGTGAACCACTCTCTGATTGAGATTGTTATACATTTTGATGAATCGTTACGGATTTACTTCTCCAGGTTCGCGGTATATGATCAAAAAACTTCGTAAAGAATGGTGGATATAGCTTATCACCTTTAGAACCTTTCCAGCTTTACATTTAAAACATCTAATTAAATAAAATGAGGAATCTATCATAATGAACAAATCATGAAATATATAGCGGGCTTTCTAGTATGCAGATTGAATGAATTAACGACTGAAGACAGAGGAAATTTGGTTAGGCCGAAAGTAGGGCCCAAAAATCTTGAAAAATTTAGTGACGTTGCTAATTTTTTTTATCCACTATGATAACAAGGTGTTTATGAAAAGTTAAGTACCTAATTTTATCATTGAAGCGTTACTGTTATTGAATTTCTCTCGATGATAGTGTCGCTAATCGGCGTACCAGCGCAATTGATTACTTGCCCCCGAGCGAATGCAACCCTTCATACGCCCCTGTCGTACACGTAATGGCAGGATCAAGTCCAGGCACTCAGGTTCGTGGCAAGAGAACTTTTTACTTACTTTAACATAAGAAAGCTTTAACGGCCCATAATTTTGATTAAGAGTTTAATTCGTAGGGTGTAAGTTGCTTGACAATGTGAAGAGAATTACACAACAATCAACGAAAAAGTATCAGGAACAGTGATAAAGTTTTCAGATCAATTATTATACAGCTATACTTGTGATTGAAAAAACATATTTGAACCTGTATCTATGTCACTGGCTCATTCTAGTAATGGTGAATGTACTTATGCCCAGTAATCGTTTTGAGCGAAAATTCTATGTGCTATCCATCTGTTTTCTTAATGTAATAGTAATGAGGAATATTCTTGGAATTAATACAATCAAAATGCCACTACCTGAGATTGCTTCTCATCACAGTACATACACATAGCAATTATGTCTGCAATGCTGCGTTTGCATATTTTTTCAGAAACCCTGAATTTATGGCAGAGTTTTTGGTTTCTTTTCCTGCTAAGTTTAGGTTTCTCTTGGAGGTCAAACAAATGGAGTTCCTTAGGGACAATTGAGATTTATTAAGTCATGTATGTCCCTCATTCACTACACTTACAGCTTGAATTCAGAAGCATAAAGCGGTGTTTGCTGTTTGTTATCTGTGCTCTTTCTTCTTGATTGCAACATGCTGAGAAGTTACTCAGGTCTATTCTTCCTTAGTGTCACTGTATCTACAGAAATTGAGAAAAATGCAAAGTTTTGGAGTAATATATCTTGGACCTGAAGTCCAAGTAGTCATAAGAGCATTTGAAGTTAGATCGTGTAATAACTTCCTTCTTGGCAGGTATCCCTGGAGGTTTTAGTGGCTAAATGATTTTGCTTATACCTTGCTGATTAGACATCAGGGATGTATCTACTGATTGTGAGATATTTTTTTATAATATTATTTGGTTTAGATAAATATAAAAAAAGTTCAGTAAATAGGATGGTGAAAGTAGCCCATCTGTAATATTCGAGATTTGCCATTACATACAGTGATTTATCACCTCTGATTTCTATTCTGCCTCACATATACTAAGGTATCAATAGCTAGGGTATTTAGTTCTTCGTATAATACAGATCTTAAAAATTCACAGGAGTACATCGAATATCCTACCCAATACTGTCACCTTTTTGAGAGGAGCATCACATTATAATTGATGAATATGAATCATCAACCAGTCTCAAGTTATTTTTTAAATTTTTGTGCTAACTATTATAATCATTTACCTTAAATGCCTTTGAATCAGACTGATATATACTTTCAAATGACAGCTGGACTAGCTGCAACAGTAACTTTATCAGGGCCACCTGTGGAGGAGAAGCATGCAAATACAGAACGAAATTAAATCATTTTCTGAACTGGGATTTAAATTCAAATCCTCCAAATTGGCACAGAGCTAAACCTTTAAAATCCTGCCTTTTTTATACAATACCACAAAGTACCAATATTTTTGTGTTTTTCCCACCCAGTTCACAAGATTGAAGCCAATTTTAAACCTATGTTTGTTTACCTTAGACATGTTCAAAGTATTCACAGTGATAATGGTAGCAGAATCACCCTCTGTGGATGACTAAATGTGTGTATTTTACTCTGTTTTGTGTCTCATTTCATATATTTTCTCTGTTATCAAATTTCCTGAACCTCTCTGGTAGAAACATTTTGTAATGAGGCCCTCCATGAGCTCTCTCTTTAGAAAGATATACAGTAATGACATCATAAAGATCAGTGGCATCGATTTCAGCTAAGAGTGAACATGATAAAATCATTAATTCTCTGTTGTCTGTTTAATATTATGGCTTAATTTTAATTCCTAGTTCATAGTATAGTTCATGATATTATGAATTGAATAATGTGAAAATTGAGTTGATACATGGTTGTAAGAATTCATTTTCACAGGGCTAAACAATATTTTTGGCAAAATATTTGCTATTAATTGATCTACTTAATTTGTAATTTGTAATAATTTTGAAAATTATGGGTACTCCAAATGGATATTAATTTAATTTTATTAATTGTAACCAACCTCAGTTACTTTGTACATTACTTCTTCTTTCATCACTAGTTACATCAGGGACACACATTTCATGTTAAACGTGGTGCGTTGGCCCCTAAGGAACATAATCTATCTTGAGAATCTAATCATGATCTCAAAGGCTAACACATACTAGAAATGTTGAAAAAGTAAAGCATTATATGTATTCATAATTATTTGTGAATGCGAGTTCATAACTTCATTTTCCATTGTTTTTTCTTATTATGGGTCACATATTATTTTATTATGTATTAAGCATGCAGTTCCATGAAATGCAAAGAGCACTCAGCATGCAGTGTATACTGGTTTTCCTAAGAAATCTGTCCATTAAAGTTTTTAAGTGAATGATGTTTCTTGTTTCAGGTCTCCAACAGAGAACTATTCTGGTCTGACATGGCTACAAAGGCAGCAACAGAAGTTACGTGATCGCCGTGAAGGAAGACAAACGAAAGATAGAGTGCGCCAAGATTATCGTTTGCTCTCTGAGCTGAGGACTTACCAGCGCAGTTCCTCCGTATCGGGTGCAAGGACTCTCCCATCATCGGGTGGGAGGTTGAGTGGGAGGGAGGATGGATATGTGAGTGACACGTCTTTGTTTGTGGGTGGTGGCTACCAGAATGGATCGGGGGAAGAGGATTGGGATGAGGGAAGGGGCAAGGGCGACGGGGGTGAGGTGAACTGGGCCCCCGAATTTGGTCAAAGGGGTGGTCGTGTTCCCGCGGGCAGTTACTCACTTCCCCTTCGGATCAACACAGCCGATGAAGAGAAGGTGATGACCATGTCGTCTGAGCCGGGATCTCCCCTACTGCCACGGCGCTCCGTCTCGAGGGAAACGACGAGCAGGTATGCCACGAGCAGTCGGCATGTCATGTCGAAGCAGAGGGAAGACAACACTTTGAGAACGATAGGCTCGGGTGTCACGGGAAAGGAATGGCAGATGGATGGGGAGAGGCCATTTGTGGCGGTGAAGAGAGCCCACGAGAACAGATCTAAAGGCAGCCTTGGGTCCCTGGATGATGGAGTAATGGGTCAGGTTAGTTTACGGATTGAGATAAACTATTTTTGGGGGATATGGTGTGTTGGGGTGCTTTATTATTATACATATGTATTGGGAAATTGGGATAAGATCTCTTAAGTGATGGAGATAAGCAGTCATTTGATACATATACATTACATGAGAGTGGGGACTCAAACTTAATCTGAGTATATGCACGGCGGTACATTTCTTGCGGAGGTCGTCCAACTATCCCCATGTATATGCTGTGGATGGTGTTAACATAAAGGTGACAGATGAAGTGAAGTATCTGGGAGTTACGACAACCTCGAACCTATCGTGGAGAACACATATAAGAAGTATTTGTGGCAGAGCTCTGAAGAAGCTAGGATTCGTCAAGCGTATTGTGGGAAGATTTTCAGATGAAAAAGTAAAAGAGAGGTGCTATTTCGCACTCGTCCGGCCACACCTTGAATATGCAGCGAGCGTATGGGATCTGGTGCAGAAAGACTTAATTCGGGAACTTAATAAAATAAAAAGGAAAGCTGCGCGATTCGTCAAAAACAGCTACGGGCGTACAGACAGCGTTACACAGATGTTAAACGAATTAGACTGGGAGCCGCTAGAGACTCGGAAGCTGCACGCTAGGCTTAGATTACTTGAGCAATTAAGAATAGATATCTTTAAGAGTGACACGGAGAACATCATATTAGAACCCCACTATATTTCCAGGTCCGACAGAAACGATAAATTAAGAGGGATATTTTGCCGAACGGATAGGTATGGGAATTCATTTTTCCCCCGAACAACAAGGGACTATAATAAATGCTAGGCGTAATTTCATTAGAGCGTTTCCTTTTTATATGTAAACGGCTGGTGTCCTAACACACACGCCTATTGAGGCGGTTTGCGGGGTAGTATGTAGATGTAGATGTATTATTGCAGTGTATTATGAATTCATTTTTCAAGTTGTGGACTTTCATCTTGCCAATGAAGCATCAAACGCAATAAACCTGATTGTTGTCTCCATAAAAACTGATAGTAATAGTAAAAGTAGTATACAAGAAAATAAGTTAGAAAATTGGGTGCCTAGCATCTAACTGATAACATGATAATGCTCATGCTAACTAACCGACGGATGTAATTTACAAAACACAAACTCTCAGTATCACTTTAACGTGAAATCATCATGTAACTGTTAATTTAAACCAGACATGCCAGGCCTGAAAGTGTGTGAACTGTTGTCTTCTTCCCATTATTGCTTGATTGTTAATTTGGGCTTCATTTATAATTTATTTGTGATAGGATCAAGCTGTGTATTTCCTTGAATGTGGAGTTATAGTAATGTCATTGGTCCAATGAGTATTAAGGTGGTTAACTGTTTTGGACGAAATTTTGAGGCTGTGGTCCAAGAATGATTGAGTTGTGGAACATTTCATCTGATGATGAAATTGTAGGTGGCAGTGCCGTGACTCCGTGTGATCAAAACTTAGGTAGCCAGTTTTAAATTGTGGCGAAAAGTGTAAATGCAAGAACATAAATCAAGAAAATGTGTTGTAGGTAATGCCATGTGCCATAAATGGATGTCAGTAGGATGGTTCTGTGGTATGACTGGAAAATTGAATCTTGGTATGACTGTTCATCCTCCTGGACTCAGATCTACTGAGAAAGTGGCTTCTAGCATAGACTGTGTGTTGCCTTCAAGGTCATTTTTGTGGTTGAAATTTGATGTATGATATGAAGTTTGTCATCATATCTCCAAAGAAAGCATACAAGCTTAAAGTGTAAGTTGCAAAGTGGAGGAGCCTTGTGAAAGGGTTGAAAATTTTTATCTTTCATCTCAGTGACAGTTTTTTCAATAGTGGGGGATAATATGAGTTTAAGGGATATCCTGATTGGCTGTCTGGCTGAAGAAAACTTCCTTTGATTTGGATGTTCCATTTAGAAGAGGACACTTTCATAGAAATATTGGATGTGGACCAATTCTGATACATTTTGTGTGTTCAACTATTTATATTAACCTTAATATTGTTTCAAGTTGTAAAATTTGTTTCTTTTTTGTTATCTTCCTTCACTACATACTTTAAAGATTTTTCCGCTCTGTATACAGCTCAAATATTCTTCCTTAGTACTGGCACTGAATAGAGTTACTCTTCAGTGCTAGTAGGTGTAGATTACTTTGATATTTTCATATCTATAGAAGCAGAAGCTAGTTTTTATGGAAATGCATATCTGTGATAGCTTTATCCATTAAAACGTAGTTTAATCTAAATAATCTACAAACGTTGGTATTTCAGAATAGGAGTTTGTGGAATAAGTAATTATAGGTAAAAAATAAATTTTTCCTAAACTTTTTGGGGATGAAAATTACCCTTCTTAGAAAAAAAGGTATCAGAAATAAAATCTAGTTGGTGTTTTTAAGAGGGATAAGGGAGGCACCACCAGGATTTTCAGTCATTGCTTTGAGATGAAATGGACGAGAAGCAAGTATTTAGTGAGAATCAAATTTAATAGTTTTATCACTTAGGCCTGGTTTGGTTGACATTTGCCACAACATGGGTCAGCCTTTACATTCATTTGATGTTAACTGAGAGTTCAGGCTTCATATTTTACATCAGGCCCTCAGATAATTTACTGGAACGTTATGAATGGGAGAATTCATTTACTTCAGTTTACATTCCAAGAAACTATTCAGCCAGAGATTATAAAACTCGGCCTTAATATGACAAAGTATTTTAATTTCTTAGGGACTTTTTATGAATATATCATTGTAACTTTGTTTGACCTCATATGTCATATTAAACAATTAGGTTAAGGAAAGTACTTGATTAAGCATCTACACCCTTATTAATGGTCAATGAAACCTCTTTAAAACATTTACAGATCTCCCAGAGTCGGGACGATAGCGTTTCATCATGGGCGACAGCATCAGTGACGTGGGGTGAGGAAGAGGACGACATTGATGGTGAAGATGGGGTAGACGGAAGGCGAAGTAGAGTTCGCCCTCAGACACCTGCGTTCCCTGTACAGCCTCGCACACCATACACAAATGGAAGCACGACACCTTTAAGCACCTCTGACCAACATCATCACATGCTGGTCGAGGTGAACATGCAAGGCAACAGCCCTGGATTGCCTCCCAAAAGTCCAACCGCAGTAAGGTATGTTTCCAGTTGATTGTTTCACATGAGCATTTCATAAAACCTTTTGGTATCTCCCCTTTATCCTCCATGATTGAAGTTTCATTATTAAAAAGCAAACAATATTTCATTTAGATGCATGCAGATCATACATTTAAGAAGGGAGTAAACGGCATCTAGATACATGGAAGTTAGACCTTTTTTTTTCAAAAATGATCCAGTTAGCATGGCTTTTTTTCAATTCGTCCATCAATTTTATGAATAAATCATTGATTTATGATAAAAATTATTTACATTTTTCATTTTTCAAGATAAATCATTATGGTACACAAATCTGCTACTATCCACCTATGTTTTATGTATATTAACTGCACAATGGATCGATTCAATATGGCCCTTTGCACATTTTAATGGCATCAATATTCCCCTACTTATCATACCATATGGCTCCTTCTGTTCTCTTCTTTAATCCATGACCCAGATTCAAAAACCTCTGAAACCCATGAGGTACTAAAAAAAATATGTTTAAGGTGTGTATTTCAACACACTGCCTCAATTTTAGAATTTCTTGACTTATTTAAAATTCCCATTTCCTGTAATCCTCATATTCATTCAGGGGAATACAAATTGCCATATTTGCAATAATCAGTATTTCATTTCTCAAACCTTCATAATATATTTTCTTTTCTGTCCATTGTACTTTCTCCATCCTTATCAAAACCACATCTCAGATGCCTCCAGTCTAATTTCATTTGCTCGTTTTAAGTTAACCATATAATCAAGGTTTGCAACCTGGATCTACCTAGAGATCCTTGCAAACTTTTACTTGTCAATTTTCCCAGAATTCCTGTCACAAACTTCTCTCTTGTTAGGAAAAACCTAAATAACTAAAAGTTGAAACAGGTTAGAAGGGAACATTAGGGAATAAATATTTAATGATTATTGATCAGTTACCTATTTATCTTATTTTAATATAAATATTTATTACTTCTGTTCTTTCGGTATAATGATTATTACATTTCAAAATATTAAGCAGTAGTTTTTATGGATTAAGTTCTTCTCATTGCTTTCTTATCATTGTTTCTTAAACTGACTTATTTTACCTTCCTACAGAAAGGACCGTTCTCATATGTCAGCTTCATCGGATTCCCATATTCATGGAGGCCATAACAGATCACGCAGTATGTCAAATGGTGGGTCAAGTGTTCAGAATCTTTCATATACTTCCTCAACGTTGCCAAGTGGAGGACAAAAACCATACTTTACTGAGCACCATGAAGTTAGTCCAGCTCATGTTAAGTTTGTTCGTGATACTTCACGCTTTTGGTACAAGCCAACCATTTCCCGAGAGGAAGGTGAGTTTTTATTATATACAAAATATAATTATTATTTAGGTGGGTTTATACTGGCAGGTTTATTGCACAAGTAACTTGCAGAAAGTGACTTTCAACATAAAGTGAATGAGTAAAAGGCTCTGCCAGTCCGTTTGCAGAACTTTTTAAAGTTTCAGCAAGTCCTTTGGGGTAGCGTATTGTTGCCTATGTAAACGGTGACTTTGCTCTAATTTGTGAAAAATGTTTTGTCAGAGTAAAATCCACTGAAAGTTGTTGCAGAATAAACTTGCAGAAGTAACTTGCCTGCGTAAAACACACTTAGAAATTATTTTTTATACTGACAATTATAATAATGCTTTATTATCAGTGTTTCTCTTGCGTCCTTGTGGACATCTTGTTTTGTTTCTCTTCCATTTTTGAGAAAGTAGATGGATTGAAACTATGATATTTACTTTTAGTGTTTATATGAATCATAAAGCTGGTAAAAATGTATTTTAATTTGGTCAATGACTCATTTGGTAGATTACATTTTCCTGTTATTTTCTTCTTGCAGCGATTTCCATTCTGAAGGATAAGCAACCTGGAACATTTGTTGTCAGAGACTCTAACTCCTTCCCAGGAGCTTTCGGTTTAGCCCTCAAAGTTGCTACTCCACCGGCTAATGCAACGAGTCGCAGCAGTAATGCCTCTGGTGACATGTCCAATGAGTTGGTTCGACATTTTCTCATCGAGCCAACATCAAGAGGAGTCAAGCTTAAGGGGTGTGCCAATGAGCCCGTGTTCAGTAAGTTCAACCCACACCTACTCTCCTATGCTTATTATTGCCAATGTTCAAGTTAAATTGCTTCAGCAGTTTGAATCCTTGCTCTGCCTGTAATATTTCTTCCAGTGTTAACATGCATGTTTATGTATTTTTCATTCATTTCTCTAATATTCAACTGAGGAACACCAAATCGCCCACTTGTTCTATTAATTTACCTTTTATCATCAGTGTGAAAGAGTGCTTCCTTTGCTGCTGGTGCATTTCTCTAATATGTATAAATCTTGTAAAAAAATCACTAAATTGCAATATTAAGTGCAATCTTCGAACTACATCATCATAAATTCAAATCAACCATTTCTTAGTTGCATTTTCTCAAAGTGGAATACATTGTCTTTTATCTTCTGCTTGCTCACTACATACGAAAGCCCTACTCTTCCTCTTAAATGACATCATAGATTATATATATGTATGTATTAGAAATACAGATCCTGTTATCAGCAGTTAGCCTTCCTAAGATCTACTTTCATAAGCAAAAAAGACAATTTTTTTACATTAGCAGTGTTCATTCTTTCTTAATGCTTTTGGAAGAGGGTGAGAAAATGGTAATTTAGAAATAACTTTCAAATAAACATCATGTCTTAGTGTTGAAGTTAGGGTTATTGCTCAAAAATATTTAATGAATGTAAAATAAAAATTTTCCGTCCAATAATATCAGAAGAAATTGATAATCACTAGTGCCATGATTCATAAATTATCCTTCTGAGAAAACTTGTAGGACTTAAGTTGTGGATCTCCATCTAATCTGCTTTCCCAAGCCTTGAAAAGCATTTTGTAGAGCTGCAGACATGGGTTAGAAGTTTAAAACTTTCCTTGAATTGCATCTCTCTCCTTTTTTTCGAGGAGTGGGTGGCAGGACAGGGTAGATAAAATGGGCATTTGGATAGTTCACATAACTCTTTTCTTTCATTGTGACCAGAAAATTAAAGTTAAAGACATTCGGGATTCAAGAATTATTACCTTAAGTGGACACTTTTAATGGCATGGCTCCCCTCATTTGCAGATTACAGTCAACCAAAAATAATGGAGCTGATTAGAGTAAATAACAATTAATGTTTGTCGATGAATATCTGTTGCTACTCCACACTGTTACTAATGCCACTTTTATTTCAATGAAGCGACCCAGGTTTCAGTGAATAATCACCATCATCAGGCATTAATTGAGATCTTAAATAACAATTGACCCAAAATTATATCTTTGGTAATTCTTAACAAAAAAATGGATAAATACAATGAAAAGGGATACATTTTGAAATCAATTGCTATATTTCCAATTTGCTTAGACTAATGCATAAATAATGTGAATAATTGCATAAGAAGTAATAAGGTAAAAATTTAGGAGTAGTAATGAGCCATTTTTAATGTTTTATCACCAGTCTTGATCTTTTTTTTATGCCAATTAATCTGCAGATAAATATTTTTCTTTTATTGGTAAGAGCTGATTTTGCTTTGAAATTAATGAATCTGTAATGAGTTGGCATTAATATAATAATGACTATCCACAGGTTCCTTATCTGCACTGGTATACCAACACTCACTCACTCCAATGGCTTTACCTTGTCGGCTCCTACTACCTGAATCCGAGCCTTCTCCTGGAAAGTCCCATGGGGCAACAGATGGAACTGTGTCCTCAAATCAGATTCTCCTTCAACAAGGAGCCGGTATGTACAAATCATAAAATTAGGTTGTAATTTTTGTGGAGGTTCTTTTTCAGCTCAATTTTTGCCATAATGTTCTCCTAACTATACATTTTATAATGGCAGGTATTTTACCATGCTTAAGAGGTCATAGTACAGTTACCTCTCTAGGAAAGATGGGCTTTGCTTTATTTATTTTTTGAATTTATGCTTCCATTGAAATCAATGGTGTAGTGATTAATGGAAATATGACCTCTTCAGATTCAATTAAATCCCATTTTATTTAAATTTTTAATTACATTTTTCCCTGTAATTGTAATATACTTGGTCATTGAAATTCCCTGAAACCTATTTTGAATCTTGTTCTTTGATTGACTCCCTGAAAAACTGAACTGAGAACCATTGAAAACCCTCAAATGTTCTGAATTTCTTGTGGTTCCTCTCTTGAAAATATTTAAGAAGTCAATTCTCCTTTGTAGGGAGTTAGAGAAATGGAAAAGGATGATGAGAAGAGACCCTGGAATCATTATTTACAGATTGCATTTCATTTGGTTACAGCTGGTACCTATATATTCAATTTTTTAGTTTCTGCAAAGTAACAAGGATAAAATATTGCTACTCTGACAGAATTAAGAATTTACTGAACAAATCACTGGCCATTTGCAAAAGAAGAGGTTTAGCCATATACTGTAGCCCATTGCAATACAGATTACATACTCAGGGATGTTACAAGTCAGGGAAATCAGGGAAATGTCAGGGAATTTGAAAACCGTCAGAGAAATCAGGGAAAAGTCAGGGAAAATCATCGAGCTGTCAGGGAAAAATTGGATGGGGGCGAAGGTCAATTAATTGGTCAGTGCCCGGCGCACCCCAACTATAGGTTCGTTCGCTATTGCCGGAGCTTCTGATATTGTCTTAGTTTCATAAATTTGTTAATCAATTTGATGAGTAGAATTGATATTGGTTTGTTTTCTGAACTTTTATTTGCACTTGAAATTTTGGAAAATGTCAGGGAAAATGACAATTTTTCTCAGGGAAATGTCAGAGAATTTCTTTTCCCGAATATTGTAACAACCCTGATTCTTAATGCAGCCTTTGTCATTTTCGTTACCAGAAATCTTGTGCATGATTTCTTAGTAAATTTCAACTCGAATCTAGAGAGGTTTTTGAGAGACAACTGTTTCAAATTGGGAATTTTTTTTTTGTGGATAATGTTGGCAATGTACAGTTTGTTTTACATGAGCAAAGAATTATTTTTCTACAGAACTAGGTTACGAATGAAGGTTAGTGTTATATGGTGACCTGATATGTTGGTAACAGTAAGTCTATTAGCTTTTCTCAAAGTTAAATCAACTCTTATGATTTAGTATCTTGAATATTACCCCAAAACATCTATAAATGTTTGTTCCTTTTAGACGTGAAAGTGTGAATATGAAGCAATTAGTTGGTAAAACAGGTCATAGATACACCTATATAGAGAATCAAAGTTGATTGTGAAAAGGTAATAGGTGTATAAATAAAATGCAGACATTTTTAACAGATTGTAATGTTCTTTTTTTCAGCTTGCAATGTGCTCTATCTAGCATCTGTGGACACCGAGTCTCTCACAGGTCCTCAAGCTGTGCGACGAGCAGTTACAGACCTGTTTTCAAAGAATCCCATGCCAGCCCCTACAGTTGTTCATTTTAAAGTTTCATCACAGGGAATAACATTGACAGATAGCAAGCGGAAGCTATTTTTCAGGTATAAAAGCATTTATATTGTTATGAATTTTGTGTGTAATTGATATGGATCATTAATTTCTGTGGTGATTTGTCCAATGGCCTAGGCAATATAGCTATTCTTTAGGGTAAAGACCACTGAGTGTTTCTAACTCCAACAAGGTGTTGATCGATGCATATTTAAGTAGTGGCTGTGACTTAATCATAATTTGAAAATAAATTTTATTGGACTTAAATAAATAAAAAAAGAAACAACTCAATGCCTTTAGTAGTTTTTAAGGAAGAAAGTAAATGATTTTAGTGGCTTTATTTTCTTGAAAATTATATATTATAACGTTCAAAGGTTACCAAAAAGGGTTGTTAGATTTTTAACATTGTAAAAAGTAGATGAGGTATGCTTGAAAAACCACTTTGGGGTGAAGAAAAAATCAACTGTGTCCTCATTTTGAGTTGTGGTTTATTTTTGAGTCACTTGAATGGTTTCATTTTGCTGGATTTTATTTCATAAATTTCTGAATGCATCTGAATTGAAATTAAATGCTTAAAAGCAGCCACTAAGGGAAATATAATTATGAACTTTTGGGAATGTTTTATTACCTACCAATTTTAAGTTTTTTAATTTATGGACTCTATGGAATTAAAATGGAAAAATTGTGTCATTCATATAAAACTTATAATCTCTTGCATATACATATTCTTACTTTATTCATGTAATTTTCTCATTGATTCCTGGACCTCACATTCTAATTTGTAAAATTTAAAATATGTGAGGAGAAATCAAAATGGTAAATAGAGAAATCTGATGAATAACTGCAGGAAAGTGTATTTTAATTTTTCTGTTGTCATTTTCCTTTCATAGGCGGCATTATCCAGTGAATGCTATCTCACATTGTGGCCTAGATCCTGATGATCATAGGTGGACTGAGAAGAACACAGAGATAGAAATCTCCAACAGATCAAAGTGAGTACTTACTTGCACTGGATTTTAAAATTTTATAAATTATGTTCCTGTTAGACTACCTGTGCTGTTACATATGCAATTTTTACTTATTCTCGGCATTCTTATAGCACTCAGTCTTCTCAGTGGCAAAAATTCCTTGTTTCTTTTTAAACCATTCTTTATCTTTGATTTACTATATTGTATGTTTTAGTCGAAGGAATTACCATAAACTCATAATGTGTCTTCCTATTCTATCATTTGTATAAATTCTGCTATATTCCATCGGTCCATATGCATGTATGTGAATTCCATGTATGTAAGCTTCCATCCTTCCACAGAATCCTCTCAGGAACAATCAAACGTGTTATCGTAACAAAATTCCCTATCCTTTTTTCTAAAAAGAGAAACATTTTGTGAGCTTCTGATTATCCAAGTTCATCTTAGTCCATATAACTTCGGATAATTGAGACGTCACTGAATATGCTGAAACCATAGTCTGTGTGTATTAAAATGGTGCGAAAATTATACTACTCTTCTCATTCATATACAGCAATGATTGATCAGGAGAAGGATATTAAGTATTTTCTCTAAGATAAACCTGTGCTTCACGTAGAGTGTTGAATGTGGCTCAGTAATAGGTGACCAGAGGCACCCACTCGTTGTCCGAGGAGCACTAATGGGTAGTGTGTTTGGTTATTCTTTGGTGCCATTGTGCCTTTTACTCAGAGTCATCGGTATATTTGAATAAACCCCCCCTTTAATCCCTCCCTCATAAGATAGGTAACATTCACAGCTACCGGAGTCATTAACTTTATTATACACATTAGCCATAAGAGCTCACTTTATTGTTATATGACCACTTTGGTCTTTGATGCATTTACCCTCAAATCCATTCACCTTGTTGCTTCACAGAAGTTATCCAGGAGCTCCTGTAATTCCTGGGCTTTCAGATAGCTACACAGCATCATCCGAATATGAATGCACAAGTTTTTATAGAAATATGTGTGCTAATTTTAGATTAACTTTTTACATAATTGAGGATAATCATTTTGCATGGAAAAATTAAGCAAATTAAAACCTAGAATGTGTTTATTCATATCTGCAATTCATTTTCAGCCGGTGTTTTGGATTTGTGGCAAGAAAACCATCTACAAAGGGAGATAACCAGTGCCATATATTCTCTGAACTTGATCCTGAACAGCCTGCCACAGCTATAGTGAACTTCGTGACCAGAGTAATGATGACAGGTGCAATGGGTAAAGGCTCCAATATTGTGTAGGGAATTCGAAGTAGCGTACATTTCCGGTCAAAGAACCACTCCTTTGTTTAACTAATTCAAAAATTTGCACGTAACTCATGACTACGAATGTTTGGAATATAGAAACTCAAACATTTCGGTGTTCTTTCATAATACAAGCATTATAATTGTATCAATTATTATCTCAACCGTGAATTGAGATTGTGTAAATCATGTTATTGTAGCATTGACAAGAGTGACGAAAAAAATATAAAATGTATAATATAAAAACTTAAGAGAAAAGAATGGAGAGTAACGAAAAAGGAGTGAAATATAAGAAAAGGTGAAAATATTTTAAAAATATTATGAAATCGATTAAAAATGGAATACAGTCATACCTTGTGTGGTGTATGCCTGAAAATTGAATATATAGCTGATGCTTTGAATTTGTAGATACATAATCATTATTGAAAGGCAAAATCCTGGGTTGAATCCAGGTATTGGCTGATAGTAATCTATGCCTGCCAAAGCTATCAGCAATTTTGTGTTAAGGGTGATGATGGGTGCATTTGAAAAAGGCTCCAAAATTGTATCGGGTTTGAAACTAAACATACTTCCAGTGGAAGAAGCTTGGTTTTCCAGCCAAAAATGGTTCCGTTAGCATTCTTGGAATTTAGAAACTCAAACATTTTTGTTTTCTTTAGAAACACAAACACAACTATTATCTCAACTATTAGAGTGATCATGAAAGAGAATGGATAAGTTAAGCTAGTGTGGTACTGAAAAGAGATAATATAGTGAAAAAACAACAAAAATGATGCAAAAGTAATAAATCAAAGACATGCTGATGTAAAGCAAAAAAATATGTGAGCCAATTTGGAATAAATACATAATTCAATTTTGCAGTTGAACAATTGACATTGACTGATACGATTGATATGATGTGTAATTAAGAGGGATAAAGAATTGAACCATACTAAAAACTTTCTTTTATACTGAAATCACAATCATTGTATCAGTGATTATCTTTAAAGCGTGAATTTTAAATCATGTATCTTTAGAAGCTAAATCATTGTAAAAAACATGGTGCCTTTTTGATATTAGATAATTTATTTGACTTAATGAATTAAAATCTATCTGCACTCATCATACTCTCTTAGTCTGCACTAAAGGGTACTTGTGAATTGTTCTTACTACAGTTCTCAATTGTTAAGTAAATCTTTAATTCCTGTAAAATTTTAAGTATACTAGTTTTTATGAATGATAAATCTGTAAATGAAGCATGTGTACAAGAATTTGTATGAAATTTCAGAATCCAAGCTTATCCTAATCCAGCCATATAGTTTTATATGAATATTGATGGTGCTCATATTGTGTTAATAAATTGTAATGTTTATTCTGTTTAAAATAAATCAGAGTTGAATAATCTCATACTTGGCTTTGATAGTTACTTTGTACAAATACTTTCACCAAACTCCATGTGAATTGAATTCTTCAGTTGACACCCTTGGTGTGCATTCTTTACTTCCTATCCTCATTGAAAACAACTGCTGCAGTTTTATAAGGTATGGTCAGTGTGATTGGCGTTGAAATATTCCTCTTTTCCATTCGTCTTGAATTAAATTAAAATTATTATATCAACTTTAAATGCATCATCAGCAATTAACTGACGATTCCCTCACCCTCTGCTGTCTAAAAAGCTAAAGGGGATCCTTGGGGACATTTCCCCCACCCCTCCCGAAATGCTTAGTAGAGCGCATCTAATTTCCCAGCTTCGCCAAAAAAGCTTGCTTTGGCGTAAATATGTCAGACGAAATTCCTCTGTGAAAGAGATGCCATATAGTTTGCTTTATCTTTAGCCATTTATCTTATATTCGCGACCCATGTGAGCGCATAGCTAGGACAAGCCCCGTCCCCCTAAGGTGGCGCGCTCCTCGACGACGATGCAAGACCTACAGTCCATTCGCGTTAACGTGGCCGATGACAACTCGCGAGAGTGGAAATAAGTGGAGGAGAGGGGGAAAATTGGAGGGTTACACGGAGGAGTATCCGCCTTTGTCATGCGCAGTAAGTGAATTTGGTTCGGTTCTTACAATTTCGCCCATCAAGGGTAAGAGTTTTCTAGCCTCACGTGGTGTACTTCTTCTCTGACAGTTTTCTTGCCTTGGCTGAGCTGGACAACATGCGGGCGTAAGCAAGTCAGCCCATTTGACGGGGAACCGTCCTCCCCTACTTTCCCCCTCTGCTGATTCCCCTATTTTCTGAGTTGGACTAGGCCCACCTGCGCAATAGACTGCTATTGTGAGTGTCGGCCAAGTTATCGCGAATGAACACCTGTAGCTTTCGAGTCTTACCCCCTGTGGTGATGGTCATTATGCTTGAGTCTAAATTCCTTGGCTAGTGTTAGAATTACCCGGTTATTAAAATATACACCGCAAGAAATGTTTATATCAATTATACACTGTGATCGATGAAGAATATGTGATCACGATCTCTGAGCGTAAATAACAAACAAGCATGCTCCCGATGTGACATTGATACTTCCAGTTTTCCTTCCCTGCGAAGTTCTCTTTGTTTGAGGTGCTGTCATTCGTGCCAATCTAAGGACAGAGAAGACCAATTAAACTGAAAGGTATGGCATAATTTTGAGCGAAATACAGATCATTTCGACGAGTAGAATTTCTGAACATGCAGTGAATTTGCATGAGTAGTTCGTAGCCTTGTTTTCTTTTGCAGAACTTCTTTTAGCATTCTGTTATTTCTATTTATGGCATGCCGAGATAAACTGCATCTCGTTGGAGTGAGAAGTAACATATGTGGCAACCTCGGACCACGACCTCAAATGCCCTGATTGCCATCGGAGATTATTTTCACCGTCGGTGCACCCATCCCATGTACCATGTGTAGCTGACCCTAACTGTAAGTATCATGCATGTTTGTTTAGTGTTAAAAAGTTACTTAAATAAAGTATCTATTCATTAAGCTTGAATCAACCCACGTGCAGAAAAATTTCTCTGACTTTGTGGGAGTTATTTTTTGCATGGGTCATATGTCACCTCGGAATAAGTATAACTTACACGACGGAATTGATCTAATTAGGTAGCTGAAACGTTATGCACTCTTGACTGCTTTCACTTCGAGATTTGGTGCGCTATTCTGTTTTTGGACCCCTACGTGTTGTTTATAACGATTTTAATCCTTTGCCGTTGGCGTATTCACTGCACTCCATTCACTTGAGGTGACCTAATCCGTCGATTTCAATTCATGGTTTGAAAAATGCATAGATATTCTTCCAAATACATGTCGTTTGGATTTATTTTCTCCTTTTATTTATTATTCCGATATCAGCACTCGTAGAGATTAAGATGGTCAAAGACTCGCTCACACCGCTGAAAGAACCAGGTTAGTGATACAGTAGGTACTCTGCTTATTCGTCAACAAATTACATTATAGCTTCCCGAGTAGCAAAAGAATATTGAAAAATTAGTTTAAAATTATTTCCAATAATTTTAAAATCAAAATGTCATAAGATGGCTAAACTCATGACTTTTTCAAGATTTTAAAATAATGTATGAGGTAATGTTCTTTTAAAGTTCCGTTTCCTGTCATCTTTTTCGTTGATTTAATATATTTATGCAATTATAGGAAGTGCTGAGACAAGTTTTGCATGAAAAGTTTTTTTTTTATTTCATAGTAAAATAATAGTTAATTTTATTTCATACATTGTTTTGAAAATTATTTTAAAACTATTTTAAACAAATTAAATATTATTTTGAAATAATTTTAAAACCCTCATAAATTTACGTGGCATGCATAATTATAGTCATATCAAAGTGTTAAAATATACCACTATAATAATTATCGGAATTTTAAATAGTGTGAGGTGACCGACAGCTGTAATTTTGCATAAAATAACCGATAAAATCGGAATTAAATTTATTTCCCCAGTGAATTATATTTTGCGTATTTTTAAAATACCGGGAAGGCATATCGGTGTGACAACTGATATATCGGGCGAAACGCTCCAAAGCGATAAAATAATTTAGTTGATAATAATGAAGTTATTCAGTTGCGGTTCTCAACCGGTATCGGTATACTAGTCGGTATATAGGCAGCGACACTCGATATTTAGAAGTTTGGTTGCGATAAAGCTTTCGTAAATCGTGAAACATATTACGCGGAAAATGTTTCTAGTAGAGATCCGGCTTCAGAATAAGCTGAATGAATAGAGGTTGAAACAATTAGCCGGATAACCTATTGTGAACAACTAGTCATGCAGTCTAAAACAATAAAAAAACCAGAGTAATCCAAATTATCAAAGACCAATTACACGCCGATTAAAAAATTACCTCGAGAGTTATAACGATTACAAAAATATAACGATTTCTCCTGGAGTAAAGTACGAGGAGTACGTTACTCCAGGAGAAATTACAATTACAATTAGAGAAAAGTAACGATTATTAGTAAAAGTAAATCAGATGCAATCGTTACCGGTACTCGGATTACTTGCAATCAATTACTTCCCATCACTGTCCATTATCGTACAGCTATGGGCAGTGGCGTAGCCAGAAATTTCAGGGGGGGGTCCAAAACCAGGGGAAAGTTTTTGAAAAACAGGGCGAACTAGAGCGCCCACAGTCGAAACTCGGCCAGCTATACAAACACCGCCATTACACTACCCGAGCGACCAAGCCCAAACGTATCGTTTGAGAATTTATTATTTAAACAAAAGGACAAACCTTTTTTAACAACCGTATGATAATTTATTATTTGTAGACTTTCCCCTGCTCCAAGCTTAATTTTTTTTATTTTTATATGTCTTAATATTTTGTCTTTATTTAACCAAAAGTAGCCTCCGAGGAAATCCACATTGCGAAAATTTTCACATCCAAGTAAACTTAGGAGCGCTAAAGCCGGTAAATAGTGACAATTTTCCCAAAACGCGTACTCCAGTGAAAGAAATTATATCAAATGTAATAAGCACTTCCAGTGACATTCGCCCACCTAATACCCATAAGCGTGGAAAAGAACCAACCGACACTCAATCTACAAAATATGACATTAACTTTATAGTAGTTAATTGGCGTAGCGTTAAAAACAAGCGCACTGAAATCGAGCATATATTTCAGGACGCAGACGTGGTCTTAGGAACGGAGAGCTGGCTTACAGAGGATGTAAGCGACAGCGAAGTTTTTCCTCGAGGATATAAAATCTACAGAAGCGATCGAAGCGATAGGACGGGTGGCGGAGTTTTTCTAGCAGTTAAATCACATTTACACAGCACCTCCCACGAAATAACTGACAATGAAATAGAAAGCGTGTGGTGTACAATTAAACAACGAAACAAAAGGAGTATACATGTTTGCTCTTTTTATAGACCTCCAAACTCCAAAGTTGTTGTTATTTACCAATTAGAAAATCAAATATCCGCATTTACTGTGAGAGACAGTAAAAGTGTAATAATTATTGGGTGAGATTTTAATCTGCCATCTATAAATTGGGATTTTACACTGTAAAACCGAATACAAGGAATAGGGAAATCAGCGAGATCTTACACAACACACTTGCTAATCACTCACTTTCCCAAGTAGTTGACAAGCCTGCGAGAGGAAATAAAATATTAGACCTTTTTGCAGTAAGCCATCCTAAGTTGATAAAACAACTCGATATTATTGACGGCATAAGTGATCACAGAGTAATTTTTGCAACCTTAAAAATTGAAATAGAGTCCGCTGTAAAACCGAAACGCAATATTTATCTATTTGATAAATGCAACTTCATAAAATTTGGCGAGATGCTTAATGATTCGTACACGGACTTCGTAGCTAAAACAGAGGATAAAAGCACTGATGAATCATGGAAATATTTCTTAGAAATTCTACGACAGGGAATCAACGAATATATTCCGCAGAAATTGAAATGCAACAGTAAAGAACCTCGCTGGTATAACAACGATGTTAGGAGGGACCTTAAGAGACAGAGAAAACTGTACAACTTGCTCAAAAAGTCCACTACGGTAGGTGACAAATCGAAGGAACTTGAAGCGAAAGAAAGTTACGCTGCGCAACGCTCAAAAACTAAGAAATCAATGCGTACTGCATTGCAAAATTTCAAGAAAAAAGTACTTGGTGAATTACTCGAAGAAAATCCGAAATCTTTTTGGTCATATGCGAGAGAGCTTCAGGGAAAATCTTCAACCGTAGTTTCGTTATTTGATAAAGATGGCAAACTTGTCACCGAAAATATTGACAAAGCTAACACGTTAAATTCCCACTTCGAAAGTGTATACGCTACAGACGATACTGCATGTAATTTTGAAATGTCATTCACTGAGGAACCGATGAAAGAAATCACTATTCAACGCGATGGGATAACTAAACAGCTACAGTCGATAAAAAATAGTAAATCTCCGGGTCCGGAGGGAATACCCGCGCGTGTCCTCAAGGAGTTAGCGCCACAGATCGCACCGTTCTTAGACATGATATTCAAGAAGTCATTGTCTGAAGGAAAGATACCATTAGACTGGAAAATTGCAAACGTTACACCGATATTCAAAGAGAGAAACAGACATGACCCAGGGAACTATCGACCAATTTCATTAACGTCCATTACAGGCAAGATACTCGAACATATCGTCGTTAGCAATATCATGACGTTCCTGGACAGTCGTAACGTCCTCCATGGCTCTCAGCACGGCTTCCGGAAAGGTAGATCATGTGAAACACAACTCGCGCTCTTTCTTCATGACGTTCTCAAATCTGGTGAAACGAAAAGACAAGTTGACGCATTATTTCTAGATTTTAGGAAAGCTTTCGACAAGGTACCTCATAACAAACTTTTATACAAATTACAGTCATGCGGCCTAAACGAAACAGTAGTAAACTGGATGCGCGACTTTCTGAGTGATCGTAAGCAAAAAGTAGTTCTTGACGGAATTAGCTCTGATGTAGTTAAAGTGACATCAGGTGTCCTGCAAGGAAGCGTGATCGGCCCCCTTTTGTTCATTATATACATAAATGCTCTCGAATTAGCAGTAAAATACGTTTATTTGCTGACGACGCTGTCATCTATCGTGAAATTAGTGATCACTCTGACTTTGAAACTCTATCATCGGATTTAAACAACGTTCATGTGTGGAGCCAAGAGTGGGGACTCGAACTTAATCTGAGCAAATGCACGGCGGTACATTTCTTGCGGAGGTCGTCCAACTATTCCCATATATATATGCTGTGGATGGTGTTAACATAAAGGCGACAGACGAAGTGAAGTATCTAGGAGTTACGATAACTTCGGACCTATCGTGGGGAACACATATAAGAAATATTTGTGGCAGAGCTCTGAAGAAGCTAGGATTCGTCAAGCGTATTGTGGGAAGATTTTCGGATGAAAAAGTAAAAGAGAGGTGCCATTTCGCACTCGTCCGGCCACACGTTGAATATGCAGCGAGCATATGGGATCCGGTGCAGAAAGTCTTAATCCGGGAACTTAATAAAATACAAAGGAAAGCTGCGCGATTCGTCAAAAACTGCTACGGGCGTACAGACGGCGTTACACAGATGTTAAACGAATTAGGCTGGGAGCCGCTAGAGACTCGGAAGCTGCGCGCTAGGCTTAGATTGCTTGAACAATTGAGAATAGATATCTTTCAGAGCGACACGGAGAACATCATATTAGAACCCCACTATATTTCCAGGTCCGACAGAAACGATAAATTAAGAGAGATATTTTGCCGAACGGATAGGTTTGGGAATTCGTTTTTCCTCCGAACAATAAGGGACTTCAATAAATGCTAGGCGTAATTTCATTAGAGCGTTTCCTTTTTATGTGTAAACGGCTGGTGTCCTTCCACCCTCCGCCACACACCTATTGAGGCGGCTTGCGGGGTAGTATGTAGATGTAGATGAATATTTCGGGGGGGGGGGGGTCCGGACCCCCCGGACCCCCATCCTCGCTACGCCACTGGCTATGGGTGAAATTTACACGGAAATGAAATCAGCCTTCAAAACCATTAGGCTACCACTTATTAGTGCAAAGTAAATTATTTTTTATTTGTGGTTCATAACCAAGTTCCATTATTATAATTGCCATCGAATTTTAAGAAGTATGTACCCGGTATGTTTCGCCCGTGGTTTATCCTTCGCCCGAAATGTTGGCAAAAATGGGAAACTTGCAAATGAATCGGAGAGACTCTAGTTCAGCCAATAAACACTTCGCTGAGAGCTTTGCGTAATTAATTTCCGTTATAAATACGTTAATTCTGTGTTTATTGGTACATTCAGCAATTTTCTGCTTTCAACATTTTCGCAAGTCAGTTACTACGTCTTGATTGCAACGTGAGTGAATTGGAAAAAAATCTTGTATATTCTCAGTAACATGGCAGTTGCATTGCATGAATGTCAGTGGAGAGGGCAAGGGAGTTTCAGGAGAGTGGACTAGGAAATTTCAGATTTTTACCAGAGATATGTAAGTTGTTTGAATTTCATAATTATAATCCGGGATAATTTTTAATAATAAAAACCATCAATGAATGCAACGTTCTTGCATGTGAAACATATTAGTTGTATATGTACACACGCTCTTTTACATACATACTAATATTTTCCGTTTTATCGTGATGTTAATATGTATCTACGCCTTTAAAAATTCACCAGAGAGACATTTTAATCAAGGGCACGGATAATTGCATGCTATACCGCAGATCAGTCAGTCCTCCACCCGCTTCTACCTCCCTCACATGGGACTATTTTGGCGCCATCTTCGCATCAAGACCGTTCCGATTCACGCACACGTATCAAGCAAGCGATTCCAGCAAGTACACTTCTTTTATTCGGTCCGCGCTGGTGCTGACATCTTTTTCAACTTGCAAGCCGACCGGCCGACCTGTGAACATTCCCACCAAACCAAAGTGTGATAGCACCTCCCCTCCTCTCCCCACTCCTCCACTGGCCAGCTGTTTCCCCTCCTGCGCTGACGAAGTGCACCGCGAACATCCAGCCCTCTTTGAAACTGACCGCGGCTGAAGAAGGACGTATCGTCTTGGTGCCACTTTTGATCGTGTTGTATAGACAAAGTTAACGGTATTTAGCCTACAGGCTTGTTTCTTACTGTAATATTTGTTTTTATATAAATACTGTTTTTGGAAGTAATTCAAACTAGCTAAGGTTGTTTTAATTTTTTCACTCGTTCACGCCCACCATTTCGCAGTCAAATCACTCGCGACGTCAAGTTTCACGGGCTTGCGTTGCAAAATGGTGCCGTGACCAAGATACTGGTCGATTTATCTGTTCTTTATTTGGTGCTGAAGTGTAATTCTTGTTGTTTAAGCCTTGCTAGACGACTAACTTTCTGAGTGTACATTATTTTCTTGACGTGTTTCCATCCGCAGCAGTGGTTAAGGGTATAAGTATAGTGAAATGCATTGTGTGTTATATATCGGTCTCTGGTGTGCAAAATTGGTGTCCTTTTCTCCCACAATCATTAATTTTACGCGGTGCAAAGCCTCGTTCAAGGTGTGATATTAAGTTTCTCTCTCCCAAATTCCTCTTCCGTTCTCCGGGCGGACCTGTTTCTTTGATTTAATTTGTAGGCATGGCTGCCCCTCTAGTTAACCCGTATGCTAGGGTCTTTAAATACCACGTCCGAGGACAGGCGTGCACGCGAAAATGCTCGCGAGAACGTGGAACCACCTTCCTCGTCGTCTTCCGAGTCAAATCCCGACGTAGCTGTTCTGCCGGCACAAGACGCTGGCCTCGTTGACGGCCAACGCAGACGGTTTACGTGTTGTTCGTCAAATGATCGATGTGCTATCTGCCTTTCATGTTCTTCCTAGAGTGACTGGTTTCTCTTCATTTCTAAAACCTCAGAACTGATAGATTTATCTCCGACTTCACAGTCTCACTTGTTCGTTCTTCGGCTGCGTAAATTACCGGCCCATTGTCGTTCCTTCTGGCTGGGCGTTATTCGTAAAATATTTCTTGGGAGAGTATAATTTCGGAAAGTTGGGACACGTTCGTACAGTATCGCGAATTCGATCGTCTGGTGTCCACAAAACTTAAAGAGATTTCAATTCCCTCGTGAAAACCCTCGAGATTTCTACTACTCCTTTGTGTCGGCTAACAAGGTATTAGGACTGTTATATGCCAACCGCGAACTAATGGAATTGATTTTGGAGGGCTTAAATCCTCAGTCAGTGCTGCTTTTCTGTCACAGACCTTCAACTCTCACCGAGTTAGAGAAAATTTGATTTTGTTCTTTGATACATGGAAATATATTTTCATTAAAAATCACATCTCTGCTCACCTCTATTTTCTTTCTGGTTAAATCCCATAATCTAAATCCACTTAACATTTTCTTCTATTCCTAGGAAAATGCACTTCTGCACGAGGGTCTAGCTTCTTACCTCCATGTATTTTTGCCCATGCTTGGCATCCAAATACCTTGAGTTTATTCAATTCTTTTTGCGTGACTTTATATCCTCTCCAAAGTTCTTGAGGTATCTGATAATCTGTTTATGTTGATGGACAATAATTTCTAATTGAACAGGCTGAATTTAGAGCTTCTGCCCAGAAATGTCGAGAAACTCCTGCTTCTATCATCATGCACCCAGTGGCGGATACATATGGGGGCGCGGGGGGCGCGCGCCCCCCCTTGCGGGGCCGACGGCGTTGCCGCCCGCGCCGTCCCCGCCAGTCAGCCCGCACGCTATTCGTTCATTTCTTTCGTCAGTCGACTCTGAGTCGAGTTATCGAGTAGTTGTACTTTCTTATGTAGCATGCGCGCGCGTCCGCGTCATCGTATTTTATACGTTTCTGTCTGGCACATAGATAGCTAACCTATGAGAAAAGTTGCGGCCATTCTAGTAATCTCGATACGTTATTCTGTCTGGCATTTGTTCGAGAAAAGTCGCGAATATTGTTTGTATCTGTTCACACTCCTTTAAAGTCTGGAAGCGAACATTCTGGCACCTAATGTTCTCGAAACAACCGAGCTACATATATAAGGGAAGCAGAGTCGCTGCCAGGCAGTCAGTTTGAAAGCTACAATCGTCGCGATAACTTGCGCCCCCCCCCCCCCTTGAGTTTTTTCTGTATCCGCCACTGCATGCACCTCACCATATCCATCAAGGTCAGATTTGTTCTCTCAGCCTTCCCATTGTGTTGATGAGTATAGGGTACTTTTAACCTGCGCTTAATGCCCTCTTGTTTCAAGAAATTCTCAAATTTTGTTGAAGTATATTCATCTCCATTGTCAGTTAGTATAACCTTAATCTTAGACTCTTGGTCCACTTCAGCTCTCTTTGAATTCCTTAAATTTTTCTAAAACTTCATTCTTGTCTCATTATCTTAACACACTACATGTTGGTGAAATCATTTATGAAAGTGACATAATATCTCCCCCCACCTAATGATGCTGGTTCAATAGGCCCTCCTACACCCGAATGTATCAACTCCGAAGAACGTGTACTTTTTTATTTACATCTTAACTGAAAACTCTTTCTCTTACTTTTGCCTTGTATACAAACTTCACATTTCTTATTATAACCTCTTATTTCTTCTTGATTAATATCTTTAACCCTTTTTCTGCCTCTACCCTCTTCAATTAAATTCATGGCAGCTATTTTCTTCATGTCTTGAATTTTAGTGTCCTGGTCTTCTGTGCCATAGTTCAGCAACTGCTCTATTCACTTGCATTGGATAGTTATCATGTTCTTCGTCTATCCTTTTTTTCTCCCTCTTTCTTCCTATTCTGTTTCCAATTTTTCTTTCTCTTTTTCCTTATTTTTATCCTCTGCAGTTTTCTGTTCTTCTTCCTCCCTTAAAAGATCATCTGCCTCTGATAAATGAGTCTCTGAAGTTATCTCGTTACAGGAACTGTCCAAGGTCGTCACATAATACAAACCTCAGCGTTTGTTTCCACAGAATAGCATTTTTTCCGTTTCTTTATCAATGATTTCTGCCTTTCCATTATCAAACCAAATTTTCAGGTTATGTTTCTCCAGTTGATTTACTGACAATAAATTAGACTGAATGTCCGGTACGTACAAAACATTGCTCAGCCTTACGTCCATTCCACCACAGTCTGACGTTATTCTTAACAATGCGGATCCCTTTCCCTTTATTAACACTGATCCTCCATTTGCGACATTTACTTTACCTGAATATGCGGTGAATTCGTCCAAAATTTCTAAACACGGGGTCATATGATGGGTGGCCCCACAATCAACCAGCCATTTATCTCTCTTGTAAGCATAGTTTACTTGCCTTGTCATGCACAACGCCTTGAATTCTCTTGTACTGCGTTTTCGGCGTGTCTAAATTCATTTTCTATATTTGGTTTCCTATCTACCGTTTTTGGTCTGTATTCATCTCGTTGTCTTAAGGCCGTTTTACACGGTACATTTGTCTGTACAAACTCTTCCGTGAACTCTTGCATGAGGCAAAATGTATCTTGTAAAGCGGCAAATTGTATGAACGCTTGTGCGAATGTCTCAATGCCTGCACGGGAAATAGAACCTGTTCTAATTTCGTTGAGACAAACGTACATACGTTTGTACAAAATCTTTCATCGTGTAAAACGGCCTCTAGGGGTTTCTTGCAATAGTTCACGATATTATTTCGCCCACCACAGTTATAGCACCTATATTCCTCCGTTGGTTTCTTCTGAGTTTTTGTATCGGCCTTTTTGTATTCATATCTATTTCCCCTTTCCTTCTGCTTATGCTTTAGGTGATTATTCCGTCTATTGATGGCTAAAGCTTTCACTTCATCTTCATGTCTAACCATCCGTTTCTCTTCTAGTAGTAATTTCGCCTTTACCTTCCGTGACGTCAGGTTCTCTTCATCTTCGAGAGATCGAACGAGTCCATCATATTTCTCTAGCGGTAATCCCTATAAGAAAAACATAGCGACATGTTTGTCAGAAAAATGTATGTTTCCCTTGGCTAGTTTTCTATTCAAACCTTGAATCTTCGCAATGTATTCCGTCATTGACAGGGCGTCCGTTTTTTCTGTATTCACCATATCTCTTAGGTTTATCAAGGTGTGAAGAAGCGTAAAGGTGGCGTATATTTCTTCCAATATTTCCCAGGCTCCTAGCGCACGAGTGCAGTCACTGATATCTTCAAGGTGTTCAGTACTTACATTCTGGATCAACAAATTTAATGCTTTTCTATTTAATCTCGACTGCTCTTGATTCAAACCATCTCCGGGAATTTCTCTGTCACTGGGGTCGATTGCCGTCCAACAATTTTTCTCGACGAGTAGTGCACGCATAGTCAGTTGCCAGGTAAAATAATTATCCTTTCCGAGTTTTGCGTATCTCTCAACTTTTTCTTCATTTTCATCTCTTCTACATGGCATTTTTATTCGAAATATCTTTTATCTTCTTTTCAATGCTTCTATCTAGATTATTCCTTTTTCCGCGACAACGTTCTTCTTTTCCGCGAACTTTATCTATATTCGTGTCGGCGAATCTCGGCGTTACTTTCCCGTTCTTATTTCTCTTTTCTTTTAATTTACGTTTCTGGGTCCATGACCTCTTAGAAATCTCATTTAATAAGTACGCCTTTTATTCCCTAAGATGGCTACTACGACAACAATCGATAAAATCTTATATTCTAATATAAACAAACAAACCGCAACTAACGACAACCAATGCCCGGCACACACATTCTAGATTTAACTTTTAACAGAATCTAATTGCTCTGACTTAATTGACCACGTTTCTACGGACAGCGAAGATGAATGAATAAAGTATTGTCTAGGTTCCCGGATGTTATTAGCTCCGTGCACGGAGTCACTCACCTGTTGAAATACGAACTTGAGATAGCAGACGACATACTTGTTCGCTCTGCCCTGTATCCTCTGTCCCCTCCAAAACTCCAAGCTATGAAAATGCAGCTTAGGAAACTCCTCGATACAAAGGTTATCGAGCCTTCTAAATCTCAATGGTCTAGTCCGGCATTTTTAATTCCTAAACGAAACGGATCCGACAGATTCGTGGTTGACTATCGCAGACTCAATCAAAAGGTAAAGGCGGACAATTTTCCCACTCCAAATATCGAAAATGCTTTCCAATATCTATGCAATGCCAAGTTTTTCTTTATAATTTGAATTCCGCTTTTCATCAAATTCCTCTAACCGACAAGGCGAAGCAGTATACAGCGTTCGTCACCCCCGTCGGCCTCTATCAATTCACTAGGCTTCCTTTCGGTCTGACTACCTCTCCCCAGGTTTTTTGCTGGCTAATGGATCTTGTACTTAGTGATTTGAAGTATTCTTGTGTCTTTCCATACATTGATGATCTCTGTGTTTATTCGAGGGATTTTGAGCAGCATCTGTTGGACGTCGAGGCTGTACTTTCCAGATTGAGAGACGCAGGGCTAACGGTGCACCCCGAAAAACTGAAACTGGCGCAAAACTCAATCGCCTTCTTGGGCCTCATGGGACGCTGATGGTCGACGAGGAAAGGATTTCGACTGTAAAACACTTTCCCACTCCGAGGTCGGTAAAAGAAGTTGCGAGATTTCTGGGTATATGTGGATTTTATTATAAATTTATTCCGAATTTTGTAGAACTGGGTGCTCCTTTAAATCGCTTAAAATGCAAGGGTGCCGTTTTCAATTGGTCCACCGAAATCCCAAATAACTTGATTAATGAGGATGTCAATAACAAAGACATGTCCTCCTTGTGGTCTGATGTTTTAAGTAACTTAAAAACTGCACACCAGAGAAAATCTCTAAAATATAATTAGTTCCATTCTGAAGTAAAATTTAAAGTTGGAGACAAGGTACTTGAGCAAACACACACCTTGAGCTGTAAATACAGAAAGCAAACTGCTAAATTGTTCCCCAAATGGGAAGGGCCTTATTACATTGTTAAAATGCTTACTCCCATTATACTGTAGTATTGAAGGTATCACCTTAAAGGGAGAGAAAAGCTCATGTCTCTCATATAAAGGAATACCATGAATAATCTTATTGTCTGTTGAGAACAAAAATATTTTCCATGTAAAGTTGTATATCCATTTTTAATAAAAATACTTTGTACTTTTCCACACTTTATTTCAAAACTGCGAGCGGTTTCACCATAATATGGCATCTTCTGGCACATTCTGAAGCATAGGTCATACAATATATACCCAGAGAAAGTTAAAAAATGGTGGGGGTTTGAAATGGGGGAGAGAGGAGCAGGGCGATTGGGGCATGGCAGAGTGAGAAGGGTAGTGGAAAAAAACGCGAGGAAAGGAAGGAAAGTAAACCGGGGGAAGAGAGTGGGAGGAGTAGAAGGTCACCAAGTTACACTGTTTTCTATTTTTTAAAAAAGATTGGTTAAAGCCCCAGCCCAAACATCTGTGACTGAAAGGCAAGGAAAGTAGGCTAAAATATGCCGAAACAATGGTTCAAAAAAGGCCGCGAAGTGAGGAGCTGCAAAGAAAGGACCCCAGAGGAACCACGGGTGGGTTTATGAATGGGAAAAGGACGGGAGGGTTGTGAGGGGAGGGGTTTGGAAGGGCTCCTAGCAACCGTAAGTGGGAAGAAGGTGAGTGGAAGGGCCGGAGAGGGAATAGGATGTGGGGGAGTGGCAGTTACTTTTGCAAACATGGAAATATCGAAAACAACGGAGAGGAATGCATAAATACATGGTCATTACACAGATTAACATTTTGGTTTTTCGCTAGCACACAAATTTCTAATTGCTCCAAAGCGTCCATTTTTAGGCCTTTCGGTAACATGTGTAGGATTTCAGGTTTAAAATCTTTAAAAAATTTAAGAATGTGCCAGAAGATGCCATATTATGGTGAAACCGGTCGCAGTTTGGAAATAAAGTGTGGAAAAGTACAAAGTTTTTTATTAAAAATGGATCTCTATCACTTCCACGAAGTCAAGCCTGAAACAATAAAATTTAAAGTTGTATAGATTTAAAAGGGTAATAATAAGCTATGCTATGATCTATTATTGGATTATGCTAATATCTACCTTCATAATAATTGATGATTAATGGTACATTGTTTAAAGTGATATTTCATGTTAAATAATTGAATATATACTGAATATCTACATCATTATTTCAATATTACTTACTATTTACTGTATAATGTTATTCTGCCACTGCATGGGTCTCCAGACACTATTTTTTTTTAAAATAATTATGTCTATAATTGTGGAAAGTGGAATGTGTTGCATCTTGGGGTAGGTAAACTCTGTTCTGGTTTGGCAGATTTGATCTGATGATGCTGTCATCAATATTTTTGATTGTGGAAATTCTGGACCTAGAGGTCCAACCCAAAGTCCGTGGGTTTTCCTAATTTGAGGGGTTCTAATTTGACTGAGAGGCTTAACCCAAGCAGCCTATGAAACCAACTCTGTTGATTTTTTAATTTATTGGGTCCTAATTTGAGCCCGAGTGCTTAAACCCAAGGCGAACATGAACCCAAGAGGTCCAACCCAAGTCAGCTGATTGCTTGGGGAAAATAAAAATGTTGTTCTGTGCTGATAGCCTGAACTCTTGTGATATCCCTTCAGTGGGAGTCACCCCGTGATGAAACTGTTTTTCTCATGGGCTTTGTGGATTGATTCTTTTAATTCACCTTCTGGCTTAGGGGTGCGATCCCATCGCCCGGCAATTGCCGCAGACAGCACCCAGCTTTAATAGCTGTTTCGGGGGGTTGTCCCCCAAATACTATATGTATTCTATGGATGAAAAACGTTCGTGTAGCCATCAAAATTAGTTCTCCCATTCTAGATTTCTTTAACGCGTTTGGCATTAACCAGCCCGGGACCCAATTGACCCTCTGTTTAGAGGTCAATTTATTGTGTGCCACTTGTCATCGTGTTGTATAGACAAAGTTATCGGTATTTAGTCTACAGGCTTGATTCCTCCTGTAATATTTGTAATTTTATAAGTGCTGTTTTTTGAAGTAATTCAAACTAGCTAAGGTTGTTTTCATTTTTTCACTTGTTACGCCCACCATTTCACAGTCAATTCACTCGCGACGTCAAGTTTCACGGGCTTGCGTTGCACTCATTGTAAAAAAGGTACCAATTATTAATATTCTCTCATTGTTGAATACCTTAATTACTAGCTCAGTTATCATTCTAATGTGTCATTCCAGTCCTCCTAAAATCTTCGCTACTTGATATTATAATTTCATGATGCTACCCATTTTTTAAATCTGGCTGGCAGTGCCTGCTGAAGGAATTTTATTCCATTTGATAAAGATGAAAGCTATCTTTTCCAACTTCATTTTTACTTGGAATTTTGAATCTAACATATTTCATAAGTATACCTTAGATTATGATCAGGATCTACATCTCCTCTTAACAAGATGCATTAAGTTTTGAATCTGTTGCCTAACGTCTGCCTGAACATTTTATAATCTATTTTATGCTTAACTTTCTCTCCCAGCCTTTTCCATAGTTGCCTTTGCCTCGGCTGAATTAACACCATTTTTATTCTATTTTTATTATATTATGCTGGCTAATATATATTAATTTATTTTTCCTGCAAAATTCTATCTTCTAACCGCAGACATTTCCTGTATATTGGCCATATTCTCCCTATTCATTTCTGTCCTTACCCCTCCTTTCCCCAACTTCAAAAGCCAATGGCGCATCATTGTTGGGTTTTTCCTACCTGGATATACCCTTATTGTTTCTGGTAGTTGCCATATCTTCACCTTGTGAGTAGTTGTCAGTATGTAGGTATATAGATTCAATATCTTAGGTTTATCATTGAATTTGTACTAATTTGGTTTGTCCTAAGTACTTGAGGGCATTTTGGAAGGGTGTAAAGCCCTGTTGAATGGCTGCTTAAAATTTTTATGTAAACTGTGTAGCAGCATTGGTGGATGTTTGGGTGAACTTATCGGCCTGATCTGTCCACAGCTGTTCATGAACTAATTATGTAAACTTTTCAGGAACTGTGCATGATGTGTACTCAAGTTTTCTGTTAAGCAGCTTTTCATGAAGTTTATTATATTAACTAAGTGAAATTGGATAGTAGCATTGTCATCCCATAAATTCCTAGTTTTATTAAATTCCATAAATTAATTTCTTGACTCTCTAACAAATTCATTTTCATTTGATTTTTATTTCAGATTTTCCCATATCTCTATTGGGAAAAGCAAAAATGGTGCAAGTTGGTGACGACTGGAATCCAAACAAATTGGCACCAAGGGTGATTCCTGTGATTGCTGGACAGCAGCTGCTCACTGATGCTGGAGGACAGCGCATTAGGGCAACTGGCTTACCCAAATCTTGGATATCTCAGAATATGAAGTAAAAATATATTCATTTGTGAAGATCTAACCTGGATCCTCCTGGGACCTCTTACTCAATGTATAAATGTTCTCTTAAACCATTAAAAATGAATTTAAAAGAAATAATCTGTACATTTTCATTTACCCATGGGTAATGTAGTTTTTCCTCATTGTGTTGCCAATGGTGAAGAGCAAAAATAATGCAGATTTCTAAATTTTGGCAATTTCAACATTGGTGGTAGTTATCATTATAAATTAATTTACTCTTAATTTAAGATTCCTGTATCAGAGGGTAATTGACCAATTTATATTCATAAAATTAAGTACATCCTTTGGTTGCACTGTGCATTCTCCTGAACTTGACGTTCATTCAAAGATGATTTTGGAAAATAAACTTCACTTGAGACCTCTTAAAAAATTTCCAACAACGGCCTAAAATATATCTTTGAACTGCCACCAGTTTAAGCATTAAAATCCTACAGATAGTCTTTACGTCGGAAATATGAGTGGTAAAAATTTGGCGTGTGCCACCAAGTTCTGCGACGGTGGACTGATTCCTTAAAAAGCCGTGCCTCAGAGCAGAGAGTAAATTGAGGGTGGAGGGACAAAGGGACTACCGTCGATTGCCACCAAGTTTTGCGATTAAAAATATATCCTTGAACCTTGGTCGGAGGCTGTATCTCGCCAAGTCTGGTTCAGAAATAAAAGAAATGAAATTCAACTTTCACCGTGGTATGGCTCCATCCTTATAAATGCTCCATACGTCTCGTGGTTAAATCAGTTAAATGGCTCTACTTCGCGGCCAGTCATTGACGCATTGGCAGCCATTGAACGATCCAAGCGTCCGGCCACGACATCGGTGACTCTACAGAAAGAAGAGACTCTCATCTGGCTGTCATTGCAATGCAAACGATTCGCGAAATCCCCAGAGTACAAAATTATTCTAAGTCCAGAGCCTCCCTCACAGGGAGAGAAGGATATTACCAAGGGGTTGCCCTGCCTCGAGCCCTCGGACGACTTTTCGGCTAGCCTCGACCAAAATTTTCAGAAAAATGACTAAGTCCCCAACTTTTGAATTTAAGTACAAGTTTTGAGACCAAATTCAACAAGAACCCCGGTAGCTTGGGGGATAAGAGGCGGGAGCAGTCGGTGAGAATATAACGCATGTTACATCTAATCCTTTTGCCGGCATATTTTTTTATTTCTCGAATTTTTTTTTTAAATTAGCAATTTATAGAAAATGTTCTCCAGGGGTTTTTACAGTGTATTCAGGATGACGTGAGACGTCCAGAAAGCCTTTAATTGTCGACCATTTTTTGTAAAAGTGCCGATTTTTTCCCGGCGGGCCGGCCGGGCGCCCGAAAAAAAATCGGCATTTTTACAAAAAATGGTCAACAATTAAAGGTTTTCTGGACCTCCCATGTTGTCCTGAACACAATATTAAAACCTGGAAATGCATTTATTATAAAAATGCAGGGGTGGGGGGAATTTTGGGGAGAACATTAGTTCAAAATTCGATCAATAGGTGGCGTCCGCATTTAATAATTCGCAAAAGCACTTCCTAGAGACCGCTAGTTTAAAATTTGACCAACAGATGGCGAGTGCCTACACTTTCCGCGAAGTCAGTATAAAAGTTTGGCTCACCTGATGACGAACGCGGGAAATTCGATTTTCCGAATTTATATGACAACCCCTTTTTCGGAATCGCTTTCGACAGTTGAAAGATATAAACAAATCACTGTCATAATTCCATTTGATTTAGGCTGATTACGGAGTTCCTTGCAGAATCATGCTATTCTTATGCCTCTTGATTATCCAAATATAATATTAGTGTTAAGAAGTCTTTTAAAATTATTACCTACCACTGAGTAAATAGAGTTACATTACAACCAGTGAGAACTTGTTTAAATTATCTCCTTTCTTCGTGATAAGGAAAGCCAAAGACAGCTGAAGATCACTCTCACATTATTGCATTCTCCTTCGGAAACGCCAACCCAGCCGTGAATGAAGTAACAACTTTTCCTCAATCTTTTTTTACTTAAACAAAATTCGAAATTAAGTTTGTACAAAACGCGAAAATCAGTAATTTTTTTAATGGATTATTATATATTGATACACACCACGCTTTATAACATTTCACAATGGCGATATAGAATCCAAATGCTTCTTCCATTTCGTAGTTCCGTGAGGTAGGCCACTTGCGAAGAAGTAGCAGGAAAGTATCTTTTTTCAGGAGCAATATGAAAGTTAGTTCCATAATTGAATACAAGATTTTCTCCAGTTTTTATTTCAAATTATGATTTATAACATTAACTTAATTATTAGCTTTAGTACTTATATGGAATTAAATAATTGAAAAATTTGAATAAAATGGCTGAAAAGACTTCTCACCCAACAAATGACATCTTACGACCCCTGCCACTCCTCTTCGGCAGCCAGAAAGGGTAAATGATTTATACAGGACTAAATCTAAGCCTTTGAGTGAATAACACGAACCTTGCATGTTCTTTTGCTAATTTGATTATTGAATAGTCTCCGACATTCGTATTTTATTAAATCAAGTCTTAGGTCAACAAAATTGACTTTTAGCCTGATGTTTTAAGAAAGCAACAAGTGGGAGACCCATGTATGTTGGCATTTGAAAAGTAGCTCCAGGTTTTATTCCAACAAATTTGGTGTCGAGTAAGCTCTACGGCTGGCCTGCAATTACATTCACTTCCTCGCTTCGTATAGGAACGCTTGCAAGCAGTACCAAGCAACTAGCCTATTATTCATATAACTCCTTATCATTGCCAGTCATTTCTCCTGAAATAGTCTCTTATTGTTGTTCACTGGACGACCATCTGAAATGTTACTTACCTCTTTCATCAGATTTCTTCTTAGTCTTTTTCCCCTAACTTTGCAGCATAGAACCTCAGGAAAAGGTTTATGTCAAAGTGAAGGAAGTTTTGTGTAATAATAGTGGCAATTATTGTCTTAAATCCTCTTAAATTTCATGTACCTACCGCTATACCTAAAATATGGAGATAGCTAATATTATCTCCTGGGAGATTCTCACCTTGTCAATTTAGAAATACCATTTTCTGCTTCCATTGCGTGAAAATTTGTGATTTAATTTAGCAGTATTCAGCTACCACATTCAAGTCGCAATGTGATCATACTATCTTAATGTTTTCAAACAAATGAAGCTGAAGCTCTCAGACACGTGACGAATGTTTTTTCTTAACGAATTAAAACTTTGCAGAGCTTAATCTGTGGCTGTGAACTATTTGAAGCTTTTATTTTTCGGTAATAAGGAGACAATACATACATGAATTACACTATGTCCATATAATTCTAATTTTAATGGGGTCTTTTTTGTGTAGGTTTGTCATTTTGCTACCTAATTTCGCCTTTCCACTTAAATTTTAGGATAGTGTACCTGCTATACCTATAGTTTCCTTCACAATAACGCATCCAAAAAATTGAAATAACCGAGTATGACATCCCAATAATTCTCATTTACATTTGAGTAGTGTAATATTGTATAATTTTTACGAACAATCTACTTCGCTCAATTTCAATGACGCTCCAATACTGCTTGCTAAGATGGAATTAATTTTTTAATCGAATACAGGACTAATTTTAATTATTTTCTAAAATTCCTTTCATATCTTTACAAAGTAACAACCAAAGGTTTCAAAGATTATGTTTAGAATACAGTATCTTACTGCTCGAAGATATCGATATATTATTTTTGAACTACAATTTTAATGAAAACCGCCTCAATGAATAGAAAACAGTTTTCACGCTCAGAAGTTAGCATCATATGGTTCCTTGAACAAAAAACCTGAAAATTAGTGTAGTTTCAACATACTATCTGTTTCGTGAAAATACGGCTGGTCCATTTCGGCACAGTAAAATTAAAAGTCAAATGACGCACAACAAATGTTTAAGTTAACTGCTCATCAACTGTGTGAGTGGCTAGTCATATTCCATTGAATGACTTAGGCTAAATGTTACACCGCTGTGGCATAAGGCTCAACAATCTCTTTGAATTTATATCCATAACAGCTGAAGAGAATGAGCACGTTGACCAAAACCATTAATTCAATAAGACTTAATCCTGGAGACAGCTTCATTTACCTCGCAAGAACAGGAATAAAACAAAGAAAATCAAGAAAATTGAAATAAACAGGTTTATTGACTAGGGCAGTCTTTTTGAAGCGTATAAAACCCTGGTTCAATCATACATCACATTTTATTGCAATAGTAAATAATCGAAGTTAGGACCAAAAGTGTTAAGGATACTTGCGAAATGTTACATTATATATTCAATCTCATATATTCAACACATATTGATTATGTTATGGTTATTGGTATACTTCAAGCCCCACCAATTGGTATATTGTGTTGGTGTTGTTGGGTTGTGGTGGTGATTTAAATCACACACAAAACCTAATCTCGAACAAAGGTACAACAATAATTCAACAAATTAATTGAGGATTTACATACTTTGACTTAAATAATCTCAATCAGCAAGCTACTTCCAGATTTTAAAGTGGTTCGTAACACTTAACAAGCCACAGCGAAGACAAACAGTGCGTAAATAAATATTGAGCATTACATGTACCTACAATAATTTCTTACGTTCACAATTTCACAAGAGTAAGAACAGCTAACTTTATTTTAATACTTGGCTCTTATGATCCTTCGCTCCCTTGTCCAAGAGAAAATTCACAATAGTTGTCCCCCAATGTCGTAAATAATTTACATACTCCTGAGCTTTAAGGGAAAACAAAATCGATGGCAAGGTGCCTCGAAGAGGTAAAAACAAGGTAAGGAGAATAAAACTGTGAAGGAATGAAGGAAACAAACAGAAATGGAAGGGAAGCATACCATGTGGAATAGCTGAAGGGATGAGGGAAGAGCACCAAAACATAGGGAAAAATGGTAGCATAAACAGATAAAAAAAAGATAAGGAACAAAATTTAACAACTAAATATAAGTTAACGTAGGGTGATTTGAATATCCACTTTCAGTTTAGCAAATTTCAGCGAGCACAAGCATATGAATGGCGAATGAGAGTTCTGAAGAAGTCTTGAGTTGATCGCAGTGGGCCAATCACAGTGCGACGTATAGATGAAAGTCTGGCATTCGGCGAAGGAAACTAAGATAAGAGCACACATCAAGGACAGTGATGAACTAGAGCCAAGGCGCGGGTGCACCACATGAGTCCAGAAGATGTTGTATCGAAGAAACTGCACCGAAGTATGAAGTCTTCCAAAAAAACGATGCTCCGCGGGGGAGAAAAAGCCCAAGACCGCTCCATCAAAGTAAAATACAGACAAAAAGAGAATTAGAATTTGCTAATATGAATAAATACAGTACATTAGTTACACAAAAACAATAACAATGAAATAGATATAAAGGAAGAAAATTCAAAAAATAAGTTAAAACATGAAACGAAAGAAAATTTTATAAGGGAGCTTATGATGTAGGGTTTTGTACCAATAATTCCTATGAATGGAGCCTTAAAAAGGGGGTGGAGCCTTCATAAAATTACCAGGGTGAGGGGAATATTACTTAACACCTGTGAAATTTACTTGAAGCACCGCTTCGTACATTATACATTCATACATACATATGACATTGTATCACACTTAGAGAGTCCTGAAAGAATAATGATACATAATTAATGCAAAAAATGTGAATACAGTAGTACATAATTCCGTCAGAATACATGCTTACAATTACATTGAATATATCCTACATCCTACCTACAAGTGCTACACATTCAACATATGATTGCCCATACATGTGGTCTGCAACGTGCAGCTGCAGTAAGGGCAAGTACAAAAATTAAGTACATGCCTCATTAACAAAATAAATGTGTACACAACCATTATGATGAAAAGAACATTCTGCCATTTAAGGGCTACATGCTTGACCATAAACGTAAGCTGAATGCATACGTTGTAATTGTCATTCAGCTCACGTTAAGCTAAAGCCACTATAATTTAAGAGCTATTTGTTCGTTATTTCAAAATCCCACAACTGTATATGTCCTGCCTACATTGTCAGCTAAGTCACTTTGATTTTCACCCCCCAAATCTCTAAATGTGCTATGCCCCACATTGATAGCCCCCTCTCAGGCATCCCCCAGTTATAATAAGAGGAGCCCCTTTTACCTAACCTGAACCTAACTGCCGAAATGACAAAGGGCCTAAACCAGGGGTCTTCAACGTTTTTGGAGCAAATGCCGAAAATATTTTTATTTGAGTTTAGCGGGCGGCAACGCAAGGAAAACATACCCATATATTATTGTTTGATTTTTTATTACTTACAGTAATTTTTTTATTACTGCTAGTCACATTCTTTTCACTGCTGTTGTTCCAAAGTAAGAATTTTGGTGACCATCTTACATCATACTGGTCATACTGTCTCAAGAAGTGTGGCAAGCAGGATTATTTCATTATAAATTAAATGTATATATATAATTAAAAAACGATAATTGCTGTTAATACATAATTTTAATAAGACTAAAAACGTGAAATTACCTACTTCAATAAAATTCAATAAATGAGACGTTTGACATAGCTTACTCTTCACTAATTTGTCAATATCTGCCCCAATTGTGGTCGTTGCTATTCCCAAGCTGTTTTCAAGATGAGCATCGGTGATTCTGGTTCTTGTCTTGGATTTCACGATTTTCATTCGAGAAAATAATTACTCGCACAAATATGTAGTCCCAAAATGTTGAAAATGTTATTAATTATAGTTGGTTATTTTCCTTAGTATTTGTAATAATTTGTATGTATCGATTATTTGTATCGATTGTCAAGTATCGATTGTCGTCGCGTCAGCTGATGTGCCATGCGGTCACGAACAGTTATGACTTTGAGTTCAGCTGGCACAGACGCGCAGTTTATTTTCTTTGTCTACCACATTGTCTTGGCTGCTGCAAATAAACGTTAAGTTATAGTTACGACTTTTCGTTTGTTCTTCCATTTACCATTCGACAGGTTATGGGCCCAGGTTTAACATTTGCAGCAACATTTATATAATTATATAAAAGTTAGACGTGACAAGTGAAGTGCAAACGTAAGTAAAAACGTGGTCGCGAGTATTCCGTCATGGCAGAAGCGGAGAGTTTGACGAAGAGTATTGCCAAGTTCGATGGCAACAATTTCCAATTGTGGAAATTCCAAATAAAGACAGTATTCGTTGCTGGAGGGTTAATAGACGTGGTGCTGGGAACGAGTCGTCAGCCAGCAAATCTCCAAGATGCTGCCGGGAAACAGTGGGTAAAGGACAATGCAAAAGCAATGTGCATTATAGCATCCTCAGTTGAGTACTCACAGTTAGAATATTTGCTTACGTGCACAACGGCGTCTGAAATGTGGGACAAACTCTGTCTCGTGCATGAGCAAAAATCGGAAGCGAACAAGCTACTTATCATGAAGCGGTTTCACGAATACACGATGGGGCCGAGTGATTTAGTTGTAAAGCATATTGCGAAGTTACAAAATATTGTGGCGCAACTAAAGGACGTAGGAGAGAAGGTATCGGATCTTGCTCTCATGGCAAAGATTCTGGGAAGCCTTCCCGCTAAGTTTCATTCACTAGTTACAGCGTGGGACAACGTCGCAGCTGCTGACCAGACCGTAACGAGACTACAGGAGAGGCTGATCGCCGAGGAAGCAAGAATTACGGAAATAGAGGAGTCTGCGAGTGCTTTAGCAGCTATGTCGATAAGTAGAAATACAAAAAGGGCAGTCGGGAAACAAGTTGGGAATAAGTGGAAATCCAAAATTGTTGGTTTTATTTGTGGTAAACCTGGCCACATTGCCCGAAGTTGCAGAAAGAATAAGAAAACTGAGAAAAAGAAGTTAGAGACAAAATCGGGGAATGAACATTCAGTGAGTGCGTTTTTTGCTACCGACAAATACACTACTCGTGAACGTAATAAAAAGGTAGATGAGGCAAAAGATGTTAAAGATTTCATCTCTCTGAGAGAAGTAAAAGAGACCTGGCTCATGGACAGTGGTGCGTCAAGGCATATTTGCTATAGACGTGAGTGGTTTTGCGATTTAGTAGAGTGCGGAAATATCTCTGTAACTTTAGGAGACAACACTAAGTGTACAGAGGTACACCGACTGAAAAGAGATTTTTTCGAAGTTGAGGCACATACAAAACATTTTCAATCCTCCCGGGCTCCCACTTATTGTTCGCGTATTTGCGGATTATAACAGTTCCAACCTACCTCTGTACACTTAGTGTTGTCTCCTAAAGTTACAGAGATATTTCCGCACTCTACTAAATCGCAAAAGATGTTAAAGATTTCATCTCTCTGAGAGAAGTAAAAGAGACCTGGCTCATGGACAGTGGTGCGTCAAGGCATATTTGCTATAGACGTGAGTGGTTTTGCGATTTAGTAGAGTGCGGAAATATCTCTGTAACTTTAGGAGACAACACTAAGTGTACAGAGGTACACCGACTGAAAAGAGATTTTTTCGAAGTTGAGGCACATACAAAACATTTTCAATCCTCCCGGGCTCCCACTTATTGTTCGCGTATTTGCGGATTATAACAGTTCCAACCTACCTCTGTACACTTAGTGTTGTCTCCTAAAGTTACAGAGATATTTCCGCACTCTACTAAATCGCAAAAGATGTTAAAGATTTCATCTCTCTGAGAGAAGTAAAAGAGACCTGGCTCATGGACAGTGGTGCGTCAAGGCATATTTGCTATAGACGTGAGTGGTTTTGCGATTTAGTAGAGTGCGGAAATATCTCTGTAACTTTAGGAGACAACACTAAGTGTACAGAGGTAGGTTGGAACTGTTATAATCCGCAAATACGCGAACAATAAGTGGGAGCCCGGGAGGATTGAAAATGTTTTGTATTTGCCTCAACTTCGAAAAAATCTCTTTTCAGTCGGTGTATGCACTTCAAGAGGTTTCGAGGTTAAGTTTGTAGGAAATGACGTATTGGTGTGTAAAGATGGCAAGGTGTTAGCTACAGGTGTGAAACAGGAAAACGAAATATACAGAATGTTATTTGTAGTAACTACTAATTGTCAGGCCAATCTCGCGTCAAAAGACAGCTTCAAAGTGTGGCATGAAGGGTTAGGACATTTAAATTCTGGTGCGATGATTCAGTTGTCTAGTTTAGGAATTATCGAGGGGATTAACCAGGCAGGAGGTGACAAATTCTTTTGTGAGGCTTGCCAGCTAGGGAAATCTCATCGCAACACGTACAAAAGTGTACATGGAGGCAGGAAATGTCAAAATTTTGATATCATACATGCTGACGTATGTGGCCCCATGCACATTGAATCCCTAGGTGGAGCGAAGTATTTCCTTTTGATGAAGGACGAAGCCTCAGATTTCAGGTATGTTTATTTCTTGAAACATAAATCTGACGTCTTTGAATGTTTTAAGGAATTCCACGCTGTCATGAAAAATCAACGAGGACGATCCATCCGAGTATTGAGAGTCGACCGTGGCACTGAGTTCCTGAACGAAAATATGAAGACTTACTTGGTGAGTAATGGAATTGTCCTGGACACTTCTGCACCATTTACTCCTCAGCAAAATGGTCGCATAGAACGAGACAACCAGCACAATTATGGAGAGTGCTAGATCAATGTTGATAGCTAGAAATCTTCCACAATTCCTATGGGCTGAAGCTGTAAATACAGCCGTCTACTTAAAGAATCTGACTTCAATAAACAAGGATGGTATCACACCTTATGAAGCTTGGAATGGAAAGAAGCCCGAATTATCTCATCTGAGAACCTTTGGAGCAGATGCTTATGTTCATATTCCTGATATGTTTAGAAAGAAACTGGACCAAAAGGCGAAGAAAATGGTAATGGTTGGTTACCAAAGTCAAACTAAGAACTATCGTCTGTATGATCCAGAAAGGAGAAGGATAGTGGAGTCGAAAGATGTCAAGTTCAATGAAAATAATGAAGCAGACGAGAAAATGCAGCATAGCAAGCAAGAATTCCACTTCCAGTTGCTTAGAGAAGAAGGAAATGAAGAAACTGAAGGGGAAACAGGTGAAGACTATCAAGAAACCCCGCAACTACAAGGAGAAAAAGTAACTCAACGTTGTTTAAGAGATAGAGAACAACTGAGAAGACCTCAGCGATATGATGACTTCGATGTAAGTTTTGCTGAGTGTGCTGAGCCGATCAACTATAGGGAAGCTATTACGGGACCTGAAAAGGAGAAATGGAGTGAAGCTATACAAGAAGAACTATCAGCTCATCAGGCTAATGACACCTGGACTATTGTTACGAGAAATGACAAGGAAGTGATAGACTCAAAGTGGGTTTTTAAGACTCAAAACTCTGAAAGTGGCACACGTTACAAGGTTGTGTGCAAGAGGGTTTAGTCAACGACCAGGACTTGATTATGGAGAGACATTTTCACCAGTCGTGAGGTATGAATCTTTGAGAACTCTTTTGGCAGTTGCAGCTGAAGAAGACCTGGAGATGGTCCACTTTGATGTTAAAACCGCCTTTCTGTATGGGGAACTGAAGGAAGAGGTGTACATGGCAATTCCAGAAGGTATTGAGGTGAAATGTAATTGTAATGGTGAACTGGTATGTAAGTTGAATAAATCTTTATATGGTTTGAAACAGTCTCCTAGAACCTGGAACCAAACATTTGTTAAATTCCTAAGTAAATTTCATTTTGTTGCCAGTGATGCTGACAAATGTGTATTTTCTCAAATCAAGGGTTCTAATAGAATGATTTTAGCTTTATTTGTAGATGATGGTCTGCTGATTGGGAGCAATATGGAGGTGATTCATGGTATTTTGGAAGCTCTGGGTAAAGAGTTTGAAATAAAAGTTTCAGAGGCTCGGAACTTTTGTGGCATGGAAATTGTGAGAGATCGAGCGGCAGGTACTGTCTATGTTCATCAGACAACTTATGCTGAGAAAATCCTCAGGCAATTTCAGCTGTTTGATTCAAATCCAGTGACTGTTCCTGCTGATCCCAGTGTAAGGTTGAGTAAGGCAAGCGATAATAGTGGCCTTATAACATTTCCATATCGCCAAGCTGTGGGTTCACTTTTGTTCCTAGCTATTGTGTGTAGACCAGATATCTCTTTTTCTGTTAATTGTGTGAGTAGGTACTTGAATAATTATGATGAAAGCCATGTCAATGCTGTGAAAAGAATTTTCAAATATGTTAAAGGGACAGTTAATTATGGTATATTGTACAATAGTGCTAGTTCAAGTGGAGAATTGATATGTTACAGTGATTCAGATTTTGCGGGAGATCCTGACACTCGCAGGTCAATGACTGGATTTGTGTGTTTGTTGTCAGGTGGTCCAATCACTTGTGTCTCTCAACGTCAGAGGATGGTGACGCTGAGTACCACGGAAGCCGAATATGTATCCGCATGTATGGCCTGCAAGGAAATTGTGTGGCTAAAGGAACTGTTAAATGATATTGGTTATAAATGTGTGAGTCCAACTCCTCTTAATGTGGACAACCAAAGTGCGATTAGGCTTGTCAAAAATCCAGAGTTCCACAAGCGAACAAAGCATGTTGACATAAGGTATCATTTCATTCGTGAGCAATACGAAAGTAAAGTAGTCAATGTTCAATATGTGCAGAGTGAGAATCAGATTGCAGATATTTTTACTAAACCTTTATCTAAGGACAAATTTGTTAAATTTAGAACATTGCTGAATATTTTTTCTGTTACTTAAAACAGTATGAGTTAGTAAAGATGTTTATTTTCTCTGTGTTGCTCTTATGGCAAAGTTATTACAAATATTGTGAGTGTTGAAAATGTTATTAATTATAGTTGGTTATTTTCCTTAGTATTTGTAATAATTTGTATGTATCGATTGTCAAGTGTCGATTGTCGTCGCGTCAGCTGATGTGCCATGCGGTCACGAACAGTTATGACTTTGAGTTCAGCTGGCACAGACGCGCAGTTTATTTTCTTTGTCTACCACATTGTCTTGGCTGCTGCAAATAAACGTTAAGTTATAGTTACGACTTTTCGTTTGTTCTTCCATATACCATTCAACACAAAAATTTATGTAATTTTCAGTGCACGATCTCTAATTTTGGGAAAATCTGTAATGGAGACATATTTTGAATAAAAGTCAATCAGACTCGAATTACAAAATTACTCTTTAAAAATAGAATCGCTCTGTATTTTTATCTATTCCATCTGAAATTCTTCAGGAACATTTTTGACAGAAACACTGAATGGGTGAGCACACAAATTCATGCACTTTTCATTTTTCCGGAAATCGATAAAGCGGGAGTCGAACTGCCTTTCTCTCTTGTCTTGAAGTTGAGAAACATATTTGTCCATATTTGAAATTTGGCAAGAGGACAAATGAGGAAAACGAGTGGTAACATTTCTTTTTAACTGATTGATCCACAAGTCCAGTTCAATATCAAACTCTTTTCGAGCATCATTATAGCACATTAGAGCACCAAATTATATTTCCCTTGTAGCTTCTTATTTAAATCGCTTATATGTGATGAAATATTGGTAAGAAAACCCAAATCACTCAACCATATTATTGGGACAGCTTTATCCTTACAATGAATGAATGAATGCTACAATTTCCTTCTTCAAATCAAACACGTTTCAACATTTTGTCTCTGCTGAGCCAACGAACATCACAGAAATATGTAATGTCGCCATATTCAACATTTGTTTCTTTCAAAAATTCTTGAAATTGTCTGTGATTTAGGTCCCGAGATTTGATAAAGTTCACAGTTTTTACCACATTACTCATTACATCTTGAATATTGACTGACTTGGCACATAAATTTTCCTGATGAATAATGCAACGACTGTTCGAAGGAGACATCAGGATTGTTTTTCTTTAATAAAGCAACAAATCCTTCGTTGTTGCCAACCATAGCCGTGCACCGTCTGTCGAGATCTCAGCCATATTTGACAACTTGACGTTATACCTGTTTAACACCGTATCGACGGTGTACGAAATAGAACGAACAGTATCAACGAAATTACTGCCGCGAATAAACACAGCCAGCTGAGCGGTGTCAGTTAAATTTGTACTTTCATTGAGCGCAACTGAGTAGTAAACAAATTTCGATGCATATTCATTTAATTTTCTTTCGATATCGCCAACCAAATCTACTTTCCTCCTTGCAACTGTTACACCAGAAAGACTTATTTTGGAAAAAAGTTGCTTCTGTGAGGGACATAACACTTCTGCTGCTGCCTCCATACATTCTTTTATGAATTCGCCGTCAGTAAATGTTTTGACTTACGTGCATTTTGTCTGATATAATATAATTCACTTTTACACTTGCTTCACTGTCTTCATTCTGTTTGTCAAAAGAATGCTGCTGTCATTTAAGTTGTTTTTCAGAGCCTCCACCTTATCAATGCGTAATTGTTAGAGGAATGTTTGGAATGATAATGTCGTTTGATATTATACTCTTTGAACACAGAAACTGATTTGTTGCAGACGAGGCAAATGGGTTTTGCTCCAACGCGAAAAAATAAATAAAAGTTCGTTCAATAATCTTGAATTATCTGTGCTCATCCGTGAACTTGCGTTTCTACTTGTACTTGCTGCTATAACACACGTTCAAGGTTTGCAATGTACCTGCTCAAGATGTGACGTGCTTCCCATTCAACTCTCGGTAACGTACTGATTGTGAGCGAGCGAACCCCGCTCCGCGCTCACTTCCGTCGTCGCGTTGCGGTGTTGTCAATGTTGTCATGAAACTGTACTGTGTGCGTGTGAGGTTTGAAGATGGTAGGGGGAGGTGCGCACGCGCATCGCCCTATGCTCCGAAGTCAGTCAACTCACAGGCGCGCGTATATACAGTAGGTATGTGTGAGAGTAAAACAAAACAGACTCCTAGGAAAGGCGTGCGTTAGTAGTTAAGTATCGGATATATTTTTAAATCTATGATGTTTAAAGTTCACGAAATTATAATATATAAAAATTTAATTTAGGCAAACTAATGGCGGGCCGCTAAAAATGTTTACGCGGGCCGCAAGCGGCCCGCGGGCCACAGGTTGAAGACCTTTGGCCTAAACTATCACAGCTGGGAGACGCCTGAGAGAGGATAATCAATAAGAGAGAAAAACGAGGGCCGTACAGTAATGTACACTAAGTGTAAATTGTAGTTTTTGTCAATGGAGGACGTTACTCATCTACTGAAATATGAATTTGAATCAGTTTTTTTGGGAAAAGTATAGAAAGTACAGAAACTCCAGGTTAATTCTAATTGTGATCCTAAACCAGTAAAAAGAATCTTACTCTAAGCAGCAACGACTTTTTAAGGCTTACTTCCAACTCCTCTTCCTTGAACTACGACCTTGACGTGGTGGAAGGGCTTGTGCGTTCCAATGAACCCTAGAGCTGGACTGGCAGGAGCAAATACCATTGCTCCTGGTAGGGCCACCCATGCCAGATAGGTTGAAGGGTAGGAGCCAGACGAAAGGTAGTTCCGTGATGGTGTCACGTTAAAAATACCATTGAGTGGCGTGGGAATGCCTCTCAACTATCATTTCCCAGAATATGAAAGTCGTTCACAGAGAATTGATTCCTGGCAACTACGGGACGCCACCCACTAGGGCGGGTGTCGTGCCCGGCAGCGGGGGAGGTAAGGCCTCCGCGGTCGTCATCACACGAAATCCTTGCACAGCATCATCATCGGCGGATATAAGGGATAGGAGGGAGAAGAAGAAGAAAAGAGGAAGAGGAGGAAAACAGTGGTAAAAATAGGAACTTGGAACGTAAGGACCATGATGAGGTCCGGGAAGCTTGAAAATATTAAACAGGAAATGGAAAAAGGAAAAATAGATGCTTTAGGATTGTGCGTGGCGAGATGGAAGGATAGCGGGGACTATTGGAGTGATAGCTATAGGGTAATCTATAGTGGGGGAGATGAGAGTCAACGTGGGGTAGGCATGGTACTGAACAAAATTGGGACTGAGGGTGGTAAACATTGAACAGGTGAGCGACAGGGTACTAGTGGTAGAAATAAAAGCACGACCGAAGAATTTCGTACTGGTCCAGGTATACATGCCTACGAGCAACCATAGGGAGGAAGAGGTGGAAGAGGTGTACGAGCAAGTAGAAGAAATAATTTGAGAAGTGCCGGGAAAGAAAAACATGATAGTGATGGGTGCCTGGAATGCAGTGGTGGGGGAAGGGATGAACGGATTAGAAGCGGGAGTGTTTGGGCTAGGAAAAAGAAATGATCGCGGTGAAAAGGCAGTTGAATTTTGTACAAGAAATAAATTAGTAGTGACAAACACTTGGTTTGAACATCATCCCAGTCATAGGTACACATGGAAAACGCCGGTTGATACTGGGAGATACCGAATTTATTATATAATGATAAGGCAGAGATTTAGGAACTGTAAAAAACTCTCGTAGCTATCCAGGGGCGTATGCGGACTCAGATAGGTGATGATGAAGTGTGAAGTTAGATTCAAAAGGCTTTGTTAAGGTAGGAAGATATAGAGGTTCAGGTTCCTTGAAGCATTGAAAGAGTTGACAAGGAGGGAATACCAAGAGCTGGTAGAAAAGAACATAGGTAAAGCAAAGCGGATGGGAACAATCGAGAAAAGATGGGAGGTTATAAAAACAGGCATTGCAGGAGCGGCAGAGAAAACAATATGAACGGTGGAAAAGAAGAGGGTTAAGAAACAGTGGGTTACAGAAGAAATGATAAAGAAAATGGAGGAGAGAAGGATATGGAAAAACGTTAACTCCGACGTAGGCAAGAGGAAGTACAAGGAATTGAATAATAAACTCCGGCGAGTGACCAATCGGGCAAAAGATAACTGGTGGAAGGGACAGTGCGAGGAAATGGAAAAGATGCAGGAGGAGAGGGAAGTGGCCACTTTGTACGCCAAGGTGAAAATGTTATCGAGTGGTAAGAGAGGTCAAACGATACAAAGATTAAGGACAAAACAGGGAAGATATAAATCGAACAGGAAGATATCCAGGAAAGATGGAGAGAATACGTAGAGGAGCTATATGACAGCAAGAATAGACCCTTTAGCCTAGTTCTAGAGGATGAAGGAACAATAGATAAGGGTAACCTCGGACCAGAGTTAATTGACAGTGAAATAGAGATGGCATTAAGAGAGATGAAGGGTAGAAAAGCTGTGGGAACCGATAACCTACCTTCGGAGCTGCTGAAGAATCTAGGTAGTAAGGGGAGAAAATCGTTTTTCGAACTTATTCGCAGGATCTACGAGGAAGGAGTATGGCCAGAGGATTTCGTGAAAACAGTACTAATACCTATCCCGAAGAAGAAGAAAGCGTCAGAATACGAGGAGTATAGAACAATCAGTTTAGTTTCGCGCGCGGCAAAAGTCGCGATTAGAATATTAAATAGAAGGTTGGAGAGCAGTGCAAACTGCTATTTAGGCGATGGCCAATTTGGGTTCAGGAAGGGGAGGGTCACCAGAGACGCGATTGCGGTAATGAGGGCACTTATAGAAAGAATAGGAGTATAATCAGGATTTTTTCGCTTGCTTTGTGGATTTCGAAAAGGCGTTTGACAGAGTAAACTGAGAGAAACTAATGCAGATATTGGGGAAAAAAGGAATAGACTGGCGTGATAGGAGACTCATCCGAAACTTATACATGGGTCAGAGGGCTCAGGTGAGAAGCTGAGGGTGAATCAGGGTGGGGAGTTATAGGTCGCGGGGTTCGGCAAGAGTGCCAGTTGTCGCCTTTGCTTTTTAACATCTATGCTGAGGAAATTGTAAGAGAGGCATGGATTGAGCTAGATGTGGGAATGAAAGTATGAGGCCAGCGGATAAAGTTTGTTAGATTCGCAGACGAACAGGCGTTGGTCAATCGGTCATCGAAAGGATTGCAAACTTTAGTAGATGCATTGGAAAAGCAGTGCGGGAAATAATGGGTTGAAGATTAATAATAAGAAAACAAAAGAAATGAGATTCTCTAGGACAAAGAAAGCGAGGCTGGTGATAAGAGTAGGAAGTCATAACCTGCAGCAAGTAGAACAATTAAATTACTTGGGTAGTACGCTAGAAGAAACAGGACATAGTAGCAAATACATTAGGAGGAGAATAGCGCTAGCGAAGGAAGCGTTCGATAATAGAAGGGAGCTGATGACGGGAACCCTAAGGATATAAAAAAGAGGCTGGTGAACAGCTTGATATGGAGTGTGGCGTTGTATGGGGCAGAAACGTGGACCTTGAGAAAGGAAGACGAAAATAGGCTAAAGGCTTTCGAGATGTGGGTGTGGAGGAGGATGGAGAAGGTGCGTTGGACGGAAAGGAAGACCAATGAGGAAGTACTTGACATGGTGGGCGAGGAGAGGAAACTTACAGATGAGATTAGGGTAAGACAGGGTAGGTGGCTGGAAGGGGTAATGAGGGGCGATGGTTTGCTGAAGGCCGTGATAGAGGGTAGGATGTTGGGTAAGCAGGGAAGGGGAAGGAAGAGATTCTGTTTTATGGACGGGATGCAGAAAGGTAGGACTTATGCTGAGATGAAGAAAGAAATACTAGAGGTAGAAAGGGCACGTCACGTGTAAGAGTTATTTGGATATTCTCTGACTTTCATCACAACCGTTAGTTCATTTCATTCATTACAGTAATATACCGTTAGTTCATTTCATTCATTACAGTAATCTACCGTTAGTTCATTTCATTCATTACAGTAATCTACCGTTAGTTCATTTCATTCATTACAGTAATCTACCGTTAGTTCATTTCATTCATTACAGTAATCTACCTCTAACCGGTAGATTACTGTAATGCAGCGGTTCCCAAACTTTTTCTTTCCGCGACCCATTTTAGCCCATACATTTTAGCCGCGACCCCCTAAAAATAACAAACAATGTGTACATTCAAATGATATTGTTTTTAAAGTAATTACAATCCTCATCTCGCGACCCCTTTCCGAACGGCCCGCGACCCCCCTGGGGGTCGCGACCCCCAGTTTGGGAACCGCTGCTGTAATGAATGAAATGAATTCTAACTTCTTAGGTTAAGTTTCCCTCAAGGGAGTTTAAGTTAGTTTCCTTTAAAGTGAGTTTACTTTAAGTTAGTTTCCTTTAAAGTGAGTTTACTTTAAAGCCCGTGGAGGGCCCTAGGATGGATTCCTGAGGGGAACCTTTTTCATACTAACGCGACTCACGGAGAGCACCTAGATGGCATGCAGGGAGAGGAGACGACTCCCTACCACAGTACTGCAATGGCCAACGTCGGGCGATTCTCTGCTTTCCATCGAGGATCCATCGATGCACACGTATTTAGCAACACAATATAGCAACACCACTGACCAACACACAATAATGACAATGCACAAGACACTACCAAGATGGCATGGGCCCGTGCGGGCGATTTTCGCATCTAGCGACGATAGGCGACAATTAATATACAAGAAATTTCACATTTAATGTTTGTGTTATGATTGTGGGAATAATTTGGTGTTGTTTAACTGACTAATTGGCGTATATTGGAAGAAGAAACATGCACATCTCTAGCATAACAACAATCAATGTGCAACTGCGTCTGGTTTTTTACTAAAAACTAAATTAAGACCTAAGATAGAATGTATCCAATCCGATTGGATACTAGCATCTCGTTTTGCCTTGGCTCGTACGCGGTAACTATTTTTTAGGAGGCTTACCTTGGTCTCAGATTCGCCCTGCTCTCCCTTGTGGTTACCTGTGCTTCTGTTCGCTTCACTTCGTGCCGAATTTCTGATTCTTCATACGGTTCATACTCATTTAACTGTTCTTGTAAGAACTCATTTATCATTATTTTCATTTCTCATAATCATTTTTTATCATTTCCATTTTCACAATTTGTGATTTCGGCGCGGCGTGCTAAAGTGTGTTCACTCACCCTTTATTCACCGCGGTCACGTGTGTAAGTTCGGACCGAATTGAAGCGGATTTTATTAAGTACCTATCCTTCCATATATTCAATCATCCCTTTCATTGTAACTGTTTATTGTACGTTATTACCACGATACGGAGTGATTCGGCAAGCTTCGATCACGACCGGTTTGGCCGATTCGAAGCCATCTTAACGGCCGGGAGGAAGATTCCTGCAGTCTTTTCTTTGGGGGTGAAAGGTCTTGAGGTGAGTAAATGTAATACAATAAACTTTTAGAAGTAGCACTATTTATCAGTAACCATGCCTTGTGTGGAATCTGGACTCTTCGCCCATGATCGTAGAGTAGAGCATGATTGTAGGGTCGCTACCTATTTTCCTATTTCATGAGACTGCATAATGATAATTGTAATTGTAAGTGATAGTAAGTTGTGAATTGCATGGGCTTCATCCAGAATAATTCGTTCTGAAAGGAGAATAATTATAAGGTATTATAAATACATTGACAATATTGTCTCGCGTTTCCGCTGGCGAGGCCAAGTTCACCTTTACCCTAATAATAAATTAAAAAGTAATTTGCACTCCCGAGTCTGACGTTCACATTCCAATGCTAGGTTTATACGTATTAGAGATTGGGGAAGACTTGTGAGTGCACTACCTTTGACTGACTTCGTTTACAGTGTACTGGGCAATTTTATCTTATCACTTCTAAGCTTATATTTGTGTGTTCTCTAGCCCATTATCCATTAAAGGTATTTACTGCTCGTTTAAGGACACGGTTCATTTACTTGCACACACTATTGCGTGTACGCTTGTATCAGGGAATTTTTCCGTGTAAAACGGCAAATTGTGCGAACGCTTGTGCGATTGTATGAATGGCTGAACGGAAAATAGAACCTTTTCCAATTCTTTTCGGACAAACATACGATTTAGTTCAGTTTCATACATTCGTTTGTACAAAAATAGCACCGTGTAAATTGGCCTTCACTGTCAATATGAAGAGTAAACAGTAATGGTAGGTGGATAATAAATCGGGCCAGGTTTTTAAAAAGTGTTTCCCAAAGTAGGTTTTACTTTATATGAGTAAAGTTTTGGTAGGATAAGACATTGAAGAAATACTCTTTACTTTAGATAGAGTAGTTACAGTATATTGCTTGGGCAATACTGTCACATGACCTCTTGGCTCATTGTACTTCCTTGTTTGTAATTCAATGCTTACACTAATTTTACTCGGTTACCGTTCTTTCTTACAAAATACATAAATTAGTTAGTTCTAAAGTGTATAGTATATCCCTGACAATGTTGTTGTGAAATTTCTTTAATATACATTTTGATGCAAATAGTAGTTTTTAATTGATAAGTATAAAAATATAGTAATTAAAATTGCTAATTTAGGTAATGGTTATTTTCCTGGTTTTTGTCACAATCTTTGGTGTTGTTGAAGTTTGAGCTGGGTTTCCTGATTGCTTATATCACTTTACGTTATAGCAATGCCTAATAAACGACATACACTATATCTGAAATCTCACCTAGACATCGCCGTCTTATGGCCAATGCTTCGAAGGATAATGTTGAGCCGTGTGAAATGGAGCAGAACATAGCCGATTTGATTGAAGATGATGATGGCATCAGCATTGCCGATTAAGTGTGTAATATAGAGGTTGGTGATGAGGAGAGAATGATTTCCTCTAGTGAAGAGTCTGATGAGTCTGGTGATGATGAGGCTGTTTGTGATGACTTCACCACCTTTCGTGAGGCCTTAGCTGAGTGGGGGACTGATGGAGTGTCGTTAAAAAAGTTAAATGAACTACTGAAGCTCCTGAGGAAGCATACTTGTTTTTTCTCTCTTCCAGCAGATGGTCGTACGTTATTGGGGACACCGCGTTCTACGCTATGGCATTGGTGGTGGAACGTACAGCCATATAGGTATCAAAGTCAATCTTTTACTGGTCTTGAAGTATCCAGCTGTTCAAGAAAGTAGGAGCATTAGCTTATAGTGCAGAATTGATGGCCTTTCCCTCTTCAAAAGCTCGGGGAGTCAGGTTTGGCCTATCCAGATGGGTATTGAGGACCATCCAGATGCTAAGCAGTTTGTAGTGGGAATATTTCATGGCCATGAAAAGCCTCATTCATGTACAGAGTACCTTGAGGACTTTGCTGAGGAAGCTACATTATTAATTAATGGTGGTATTGACTTAGAAAACCGTGTGTATACCATTAAAATAAGTGGATGTGTGTGTGGCACGTGCCTTTGTTTCCCAGGTAAAGTGTCACTCAGGCTATTCCAGCTGTGGGAAATGCACTATCGAGGGTGAATATATCTCTAATAGGGTGGTATTTGATGAGGTTGATTGTCTTCCTCGCACTGATGAAAGTTTCTCAGCCAGAGTTGATGAAAATCATTATGTGGGGCACTCACCATTGGAAGACATCCCAGGCACTCTTATGGTCACCCATTTCCCTCTGGACTACATGCATCTTGTATGCTTAGGGGTTATGAGAAAGATGCTGATTTTTCGACAAAAAGGTAGCCTACATGCGCGATTGCCAGGAAACTAAGTGTCTGCTCTGAATGACTCCATTAATTTTATTAAGAACCTCTTTCCACTAGAGTTTTCCCGAAAACCGCGATCGGTGAGCGAAGTCAGATGGAAAGCCACGGAATTCAGGCTGTTCCTCATATATTCTGGACCTTTTCTGCTGCAAGGCATCGTATCCAGAAGTGTATTCAAACATTTTTTGGCTTTACATTATGCTATAAGAATCATTGTGTCAAGAAATTACCATTGCAATTTGGACTATGCGGCGACATTGCTTAAATATTTTGTTAAAAATTTTGGGTTGGTGTATGGGAGGGAGAATGTTTCATTCAATGTGCATGGCCTTCTGCACTTGGCCGATGACTCCAGGGTCTTTGGGCCATTGGATTAATTCAGCGCCTTCCCGTTTGAAAACAATCTGAAAGTTATCAAAAAGCTGGTGCGAAAACCATATAGGCCTCTGCCAAAAATAGTTAGACAACTGCAAGAATCCTCCGTCAGGTCTAGGGTTCCCACTGATGAAAGCCCAGAAAAATCATAGAAATGACGGGACTGCGGTAGCTACCTATGACGTCATAGGTACGTATCTTTCATTGCGAGGCATAGGGAATTTTCGTCACCTGCACTTACAATTGGGTTTCAGAGTCCATCAGCTCTGGTAAGCGTATAATGACTACCTATGAACATTCACAAAGCTGAGAAAGTCTCCTCCGTTTTGCATGGTATTAACAGTCGTTTTCTAACATCCTACGCTACCTGCTAGTAGTCTTCGGCTACCGCGAAGCTCTGCTGTTCTATGGTCTATCGCGTTCGCGTCATGCGCAGTAAGATGAATAGTGAAATCCGTATGCCTTTGACTTCGTGTTCTGGCTCGTTCCAACTTGTTTCCTTGTGTTTTTCTCAATCTCGTTTTTACCTTCTCTTTAAATGAAAACCTTCTCTTTCGAGCAAGATCCGTTTTATTTCAAGAAATGAAATACGCACGTGAACACTAACTTTAAAATGGTCAGAGCAGCAATAGAAGTAAGTGTTTCTGCTGATGGAGAGGTACTCTCTCCTGGCAGCTTTAAACCACAAAAACCTCTTTTTCGTAAAACGGTACCGCGACGTATGTTTTCTTGCTGTCACTGATTGTTGTTGTATGACATTGTGGTACAAAGCAATAGTTTGACTTCTGCTCGGAGGCATGCTACCATCAGTCATAGGGACATATGCTGGGAATCAGCTGTCGCAGGGAATTACGGGTCTAGGGCCCATCTACGGAGAAGGCTGATTACGCATATCTAATGAGTACTCTCACATAATGTGCTTCGAGAATTTGACATCCTTTGTGGTGAAGAGCCTCAGTCGTCTTGCTTCATTTCATGTTCTAGTAATGACGCCTTAACAAAGCTTGTTTCGTAGAATACAGTGTAATAACTTTCATACTATTTACGCCCTTACTACACTCCGCATATGCAAAGCAGAAAACTATAGCGAAAATACGACTCATCATGATACGGAATGGGATAGCAAGTTCGGGAAATATTTGTAATTGAATGTGGGCCAAATGATTTATCTACGTTCATTCCATAGGTACGAACTTCACTTTGAAAACATCGAAGCCTTGCAGAATTAATTTTGATAAACATTAAAATAAGATCCACATATCTCTTAACGAAATCAAATGCATTTAGTTTGAAGAGCGTTCCTCCGATATTCGTTCATACCAGCTTCATATCTTTCACGGAATGCGTGATCGTCTGTAGCTTACAGCGCTTACAGCTGTTAGCGGCGTTCGCAGCATTACCTAGCGGCTGGGAGAGGAGTCGCAACAAAACGTCAAACTTGGATATACCCGGAATACAAGTTTGCCGTCGCGTTTTCGCGCCGCTGTAAATTTTCACTTTTTAATTAATCAGGAAAATACTTGACGTCATTTTTTAATGGAACGGCCTGAAGTACGTACTCCAGGGGTTATAAACTTTCGATTAAAACAATTTAAAAAATAGGAAACTACACTATTGAAACAAGGGACGGAAAGCAATGCGGAAAGCCGAGTGCGGAGACAAAAGCGGACGAGCGGAATAGGAATGGGGAGGAAGGATGAGAAATTGGGAAGTGCATGCACAAGGAACGGCGAAAAAGGGAAAGTAAACATGGTGGGTATTCGCATTCTCATCTAGAATCTTTTCTTGAAGAAAAACGCCTGATTCTGAAGCGATGACGAGTAAAATTAACGAATAAAAACATTCAAGAATATATCATTCTCTGTAACACAATAGGTCTCGTATTTTCGGAACTAATTAATTAATTTTCTTCTGTGTGAAATTACTTGACGGGGACAGAGTGAAAATAGTAGAAGTGTATGGTAATATGTGATTAAAGTTAAGGATGTATAAATGAATATTATATTGTAATTGAAATCACTAGAAGTGCATATAATATGAAATGAGTGAATATAATAGACTTCTTGGTTCTGAGATTTTGAATAGTTTTCCCGCAACCACAGCGGATGTAGATGTTAATTTGTTTTCACGGCACATTCCGCCCGCGGAACGCGGAAAATATCCAAAAATGTTATCCACCCGATCCGCCTGCCCTAGTTCCGCCCCATCGCATTCCGGCGACCTGTGATTTGCTATCCGCTTTACCGTACTCCGCTTTCCGTGTCGTTTTCCGTCCGTTGGAAATTTGGAATCCCAACTTGGACCCCAGCTGCAAACATTAGCTCCGCCCCTTTTATCTCAGCCAACTCGTGATTGGCTTTCCGCTTTTCCGTCACCGCGTTTCCGCGACGTTTTTCGTCCATGTGAACCCCGCTTAAACCATGCCCCCTGCGCTGTGGCAGATTTGCCATGCAAATCTCCCACAGCGTAGTGCCAGTGACTTTGGCGAGAGCTGTAGATCCTTACTCTATACCTCCATTGGCTTACGCCTATTCCCATACAAATGAGGAAGAGACCACTTGGTATAAAATAAACACTAAATGAAACAATTCCGTATATTTTCCAAGGTTAATAATGACAATTCCGACTGCGACATCTCCCGCTTGAGGCAAAAAATTGCCACAGCTGTTACAAATTATTCGTCCGGTCATTTAACTAAATCCCGCTAGGCGATAACACCGGGGGCACCTATCTATTCTCAAAAGCTTATGCAGCAAACTACAACGCAATTAACATCTCGTTTTGCTCTTCCCTGAGTAAAAAAGCCAATTTTTAGACAAATTCGATCATTATATTCACCCATAACATTGACTTGAATGTTCTTGTTCAGCCTTCCACCATCCTCGCATCATAAAAAAAAACTGCGCTTAAACATCGTTTAAGTTCAACCTGTCCAAAATTCCACGCACGAAATACCTACACTATAAGATTGAATTTCATTAACTTACCGGGAAATTAGACTAAACTATCCTATCTACCCATGCAGCACCAGCGTTTAGCGATTTTTCGAAAGTTTAATTTATGCTCTATGAAATAGAGATTGCAAATTATCACAGACATGTTGTATATGCATGCATTTCAATAAACGATTGCTTAAAGAACAATTTCACCCGCCAATTCACTCTGAACAATTAGATATTGCGTTAGGCATGAGCGAACAAAACTAATACGAACGATGTGTTATTTCACCACTTTCTGTAGCTCATCCATCTTGATTGAACTATGTACGAGTTTCCCCTTCTTATACCCAACAAATTCCAGAAAAATACTTCTCTAAACCGTATGCTGTCAATTACTTTAAATAGATCCATGTAAAATTAACTGTACCAGTTTCCCTAATTCAAGTACTTAAGGCAAAACTGTATAACAAATGCGGTCGTCCCTGACCCAGAGTAACAAACTTCATTTGATTAACATTTTCGGCACACGACAGTGAATGGAAAATTCTAGTACCTAATCGTCATATGAGTTTCACAAGGCGTTTTTCAGTAGAGGTACCTACTCTTTATGTTATAACCATAACCCCAATGTGTTTCTTAATTAACGCAAATACAGTCCCTTTCATGAATTAATGGTTTTAGACTTCAAAAAACAAGACTAGATCCACGATTAACACGAAATTAGGTTAAAACTCAAAGAGTTATTAATAACTACTAAACAGATGATGGGATCTAGAATATTATTCTTTTAAGGTTAGACGGAGATTCAGGGATCAACAAATTATTAAGATTGTTAGCTAATTTGAGGCACTTTGCACTGAGAATACTATACCCAAATATGTATCTGAAATTTGTATAAGCTCTAATTACCGCGAAAACAAATTTCACCGCAAAGTAATGTCTAGTTTCGAGCGGTAGGTACGAGTATGTATTGAAACTAATTTAGCTTAAACACCAGCAAAACCGGTCTACGATATCCTTTAGGACTTATGTTAGCTCGAAACTTTTTAATTTAGGCACATATGCTAGTCTCGGGTCATTAACACTTATTTGCACTTCGACATAAACGGCTCGATAAACCTTGGAATAGCTTCAAGTTTGATATTTCTCAGATTCCTTACAGATACGAGAGTCATTCCACGTTTAATAATTCCGATATTTAATATTTGTTTTTCAGTTTCCTTAAATAAAAGCTTATTTTTCCAGCGTCGCATCATGGAACGGTTACACTTCATTAAATGAATTTTAACTTAGCACATTTCTCAATTCTATATGTTCGACCATGTTTTAGGAACTCCCTGCTATCATCGGTAATAATGACAATGATTGTCCACCATGGTCGCAAATCAAACAAGTGCGCAAAGTCAAAGGTAGAAATTAATTTAGTTAAGTTCCCATAAATACCCGTGATTATAAGAGTTTCATTACCAAGCCAAGGAATTTACAAAACATTAGCTCTCTGACCTCTCTTTTACCCCAAAAGTATTAAAAACGTGTCAATTTAATAACTTGACTTAATGATTCTGATAAGTAAAATACGCCGCAACACAAGATCCTAGCAACCGTGTCTGGTAATTCTACCATCGGTAATCGTCATGAGAAACCAGAAATTTTATTGTAAAAATAATTGCAGTATGTTACACTAGTTACGATTGCTTACAATTATCACACGCCCCACAGCTAAGAACATTTTGCATCATGAGAATTAACCCCACAGAGATATTCCACGTCAAACAGCATGATATACATGGAAAGTCACCAAAATGAAGGTACTCACCACTTCACGGTGAACGCTGGCAAGTCTCCACAGAGTCCCTGCTTGCAATGAACTGCCTTCCTGTGGGACGTGCCACTTGGCTGACTCCACCGTAGCCCATCACAACGCTGGCAGCGAGCATGCGGGTTCTTGAAGATCAATGCACCCATTCTTTACCAGCATTCCATTGAAGAGATAAGGTCGACGGCCCTCTTGACTGTCTCCTTAGCCAGTCCTCAGGTTATTACTGAAAATGTGACGAAATTCAAATTCAAGTTTTCATTCAAAATTGGGTAGCAGAAAAAATCATTTCAGTAATGCGATAAATGGAAGAATACTTTCACTCTGATGGATTTGGCGAGATTTACAAAAAATATAAGAATTCAATACAACGAAATAGTTACCTTTTGAATCCAGCATGCTCTTTCATCACGCCCGTCTGCCTGCCCCTCATGAGCACGCTGGTGTCCCGTGAAGAAAAAACTCGGCACTGGAGTCCACGAGTTCTCCCGCCGATAGTGAAAATATCATGTCAAACAGCAACGGTGAACGCAGAGCTCTCGGGAGTTGCCGCGTGGTTATAGGACGAACTATCTTGATCCATTCAGCGCTTCCAACTTGCATCCCATAAAATAATAAGTGCTGCGACTGTAAATGATGATACCAAATATGTTTAATGCAGGAGAACGATACCAGCGAATTGAAAAAGATGTACCACATGCGGCACAAAAGTGACAAGACTATAACACAAAGATTTCTTTATCAATAAATTAAAAATCCATCAAATAATAGTACTTACCCATGGATAGAAGGGCGTGCAAACTCTTAGTTAGACCATACCGTCGTCCAAGGAGTCGATGCTTAGCGTTAAATAAGTATCCTCTCCGAAAATCATCACTTGATCAAACTTAACGTGACATAGCAAAGTAAAATGGGAGCACACTGTGCTAAATTTCTCTGCAGCAAGATAAGATCTTCGATGCCACATGCGGCACAAAAGTGACAAGACTATAACACAAAGATTTCTTTATCAATATATTAAAAATCCATCAAATAATAGTACTTACCCATAGATAAAAGGACGTGCAAACTCGTAGTTAGACCATAACGTCGTCGAAGGATTCGATGCTTAGCGTTAAATAAGTATCCTCTCCGAAAATCATCACTTGATCAAACTTAACGTGAAATCGCAAAGTTCAATGGGAGCACACTATGCTAAATTTCTCTGCAGCAAGATCAGATCTTCGATGAATATTGCAGGATACATGAATCTTCATACCTCTCATGACCAGCCACGACGACGTTCTCTTCATATCATGACCGCATGAAATCGAAAGAAGAACTGCTGCCAGGGCGCACGTCTTCTGTAGCTTCAATGGTAGGGGAGGGTTTTAGGGGGGGGCAGAAGGTTCAAGGAGGGGGGATTACAGGAAGGGAAGGGGGTATAGGTAAAAAATTGGAGACGTGGCGGGGTTGTGAGAAGGCAGATCATATGAGCGTATATCACCCGATAGTCGAATGAGACTATCGCCGCGGCGAAGGGACAAGCGAGTGGCCAATACGACCCGTTCGACCTCAGCCTGCTGTTTGCGCTGCTTCTACTGACTAAGTGGGTGGCTTGTGAGTGGGGACAGACTTTGGAAACCAGGGGGATAGCGTTTGAAACTCTCGAGATATTTCCGATCACGTAACTAAGGAGTCACGCGGTACATACAACGAACTATTTTTAAATCACGATGTTCTTATGCTTTTTTATTTTTATGTACGGAAAGGGCAACTACTCGTGCTATGCTCTTAATTTTTTTAATCCTGTGAAATAAATAAAACGGTTCCATATTGGTGATTTAGAACCTTTCGGATTCATAAGTTAAGCTTCCAATATGTTGTTTATTGCACCATTAATCAGGATTTTTTTAACACGATCAACAATATTCCAATGAGAGAAACTCGATCAGGAAGGATGCGTGAGATTTTTAAGAGCGATTAATACTCAACAAAATCTCGACCCGTTCGTTATTGTACCATGTGACACTTAAATACATTATTAGCTTATTGTTAGTTACGAGCGCTTCAAACAAATCCCCCAGAGCGCGGATCGCAGAGATGTGAAACAGAGTGAAACATACATGCTGCTATCAACACTGTAATACTATATAGGTGGCTCGAAAACATAGACCGCCAGTTTATTTCGTTTCATGGCATCGGTAATACACAGTATCATGTATGCATGAACGAAATGCCTCCGTTCTAAACGTCCGAAAAATCAGTGGAGCAGAAAAAAAACTGCCGATGAAATCACTGGCGCGCCATTTTTTCCCCGCCTAAGGATATGGCTCCTAATACCTCGCGATGAGCAAAAAAGGCCCCGTCAAAGGGGATGGGCAGGTTGGGCCCCTGCCCATTCCTCAGGGTGGGACCCTGCTGCTTGAATTCGGAGAAGTTTCGCGTAAAAAATGCCATTTCATTCGCCCTTCGTCACTGCGTCCCTTCCCACTGCCTCTCCCCTCCTCCAACCCCTCTCCCCCTTTCGCTCCTTCCATCCCTCTTCCCCTTCCCACTTTCTACCCACCCCCCTTCCCTCACCCTTGCAATCTTCACGAAGTTTGAGCGGGATATTTTTCTAGTCATAATGGAGACCATATTCACGTTTTATTTTTTTTAATTTTAGCGTCTGTAAGAAGTATGAAATTAGTATTATAACCCTCGGGAACGCGCAATCAAAAAGTTACTTGGGAACGCGCAATGGACCTGAGAGGTCTTTTACGTACTTTTCAGCAAAAACTACTTTTTCATGCTTCAGGGATCGGATATTTCAGTAATAAATATACTGTTAAAAAAAAACTAAAAAACACGCTTTAACAATAACTCAAACTAAAAAGTGAAAAATAATTCTTAATATAGAAATAAAAAAATAAATGAAAAATTATCGTGAAAAAAGCGTGGGGTGCTCCGTTGCTTAGTTAATATGATATGCCTTTTGTAATTGTTTACCCAAATTACTGAATGGAAAATGCGGGAAAAGATTATGCTTTGAGCCATATTTTTAGTACCATTTTTCTACTAATCGTACCGATTGAATATTTTCAAGAATTGATAGATCGAGCACCCCACACTTTTTTCACGATTATATTAATATTTTTCATTAATTTTTTTATTTCTATATTCAGAATTATTTTTCACTTTTTAGTTTGAGTTGTCATTAAAGCGTGTTTTTTAGTTTTTTTAACTACCTATATTCATTTTTCACTTTTTAGTTTGAGTTATCATTAAAAAGTGTGTTTTTAGGTTCGGAGTGAAATCGTTAAGAATTATTTCGGAGTTGAGTGTTAAGGAGTCGGTTACAAACGAACAGACAAAAAAATTTAGCAAATACGAAAAGCGAATACGAAGATAAAAAATTCTTCTCCCGTCTAAGCTTGCTGCAATTAAAATTAAATTATAACTGTCCGTTAAACGATCAAATTAAAGACAACAAAAAAAACGTCCTTCATTGAGCCGCGAACTCTGACCCCTTCGAAGAGAATTGACGACGCTAACTACGACACCTTGCGATTAATACACTAACAACGCTTACTCTATCCCTCTAATTCTCACGCAAAGGATCTGTTCAATTGAAGAATATTATTAATCCTGGAGATCCTGATTAGAATATTGAGAAAATCTTATCAAATTATTGTATTGTCATCGGTCCTTGATGGTCTACAAAGTTTAAAGGAAATTTGATCGTTCAAAGTGGGTCAAAATCGAGTCCAAAGGAGTCGGTTACAAACAAACATACAGGTGAAGCTAATAAAAGCGTGTTAAAAATAGAATAGAGAATGGGTAAACATTACTTTATTATTCAAAACTGCGTAATTATTGCTAAAGTGAAAATATTTTCATAAATTATTTCCAGAAAAAAATTCGTAAAACTTACTTGAAAATAACTAGAAGCAATAACTACTAAAGAAGTAGTAAATATTACTTTGTAATTAAAAAAACCATACATAAAATATGTTTTCATAAATATAATAATATTTTGTGCACCACGTTTTAGTTGAATAAAAATAAAGTAATAATTACGTTAAATGACATTGAAAAATCACTAGGAATGACTAGTAACGAAAACATACATAAATAAATTCTTTTTTGAACCAGTCTCATAATAGTTAATCTTTGGCACAAGAGTCACGAATGACACTGGCATTATCAAGGCAAAAATACGTGTAACACAACTTTCAGTTGAATCAAGTTAGCTTTTCCTTCTTTGCACGCTTGCAAGGCACCTTTTACTATTTACTTCAACATTTACAGGATTTGAAGCGTTAGCTTCCGTCTCGTTTCTTCGTCGCAAATCATGTTTTAGGCAAGAAGGTCCTCCTGAAGGCTCTTTTAGGTCGGCTACATTTTCTCATATTGCCTCAGTGCCTTGGCGACTTTCTCGTGGTTCATGACTGATTTTGGAGCTGCTGGGGGCAAGTCGGCTTTAGTGTGGGTTCGTTGGTAGGGCGGACTGGTGTGGATTCGTTGGCAATAATTTCATGGGATAATGAATTTCCCATTTTCGTGGAGAAGCCTTTTATTTTAAGCTGAAAGGGGAGATTGGTACCTCTTGAGTTCATTGCTTGTCGAAATAGTTCGTCTTTCCCCAACCCATCACCATGTTTACTCAAAAATAAATGTCGTCTCACAGATTTACATTGTTGCCAGCGAGAATAACCTGGGCATTAGGTCCAGCCATATTGAGAGTCGAATAAAATATGACCATAGACCATCGTCTCGTGTTACGGTTGACGCTATAGGTTTCACATATTTCGCCGTTAGTGTCCACTCCATCCTTGTATTTATTGTAATACGTGATGATAACTGGTTTTTTGTTATCACCCGTAGCAGTGTCAATAGCGTCGTCGTCGTGCATGGTGATATGAGTATAACATTTTTTTTTGTTTCGGGACATATGAAATCAAAGTGGTTTTTTGCCGAAAACCAAAAATGCTCGATTTTACTACATGGTCTGACAGATTCTTGAAGGGCAAAGGAATTTGTAGTTCTGTTGTCGAAGCGTTTATATGTTATCAGAGAGTGGAAGCGCCTTCTGCTCATCACCAAACCAAAAATCTCAGCACCGTGGCCTTTGTTGTCCCAAAAATCTAGGGTGTTGAGACGGTTAGCTCGGAGTCGTCCAGCCCAATACTGCAGACCAATTGGAGTCTTGACTTCAGTTACATCAGTAAAACGAGTATCTCTTTGCCGCTGATAATTTGCGCGCTGTTCGAGTTCAGTGTACTGATTTGTGTATTTCACGATCAAATCGAGCATGCACGGATAAAACCATATCTCCCATGCTTCTAAAGGTGCTCTTGCAGCACGAGTAGAACCTAGAACAACCCCATTTTCACAATGTGACTTGCTTTTCCCCCTCTTTTCAGGCGCTAAGGGGTATCCTTCCATTGCTAAAAGTCAACAAATTTGTTCTTATTTTTCTTGAATGCGTAAAAGTAATGCTCGTTTTCGTCTCGTGGATTATTCAAACTGCAATCCTCGTGGTCACAGGCTGCTCCGTTTCTTAGTCCCCTTCGCGCACCTCAACTACCTCCTCCCCTTCTTCACTAGTCAGAGGACTTTGGTTTACTGGCGAATGGGGCTAGGAGTGCCGACTCCACGCTTTTTCCTGCCAACACCTCGGAGCCAGAGCCATTCACGTCTCACCCATATTCAGAATCGCGGAGAGTGCTGTTGTAGAGCGAGGAATTGAGTTTTCCAAGACAGCGCCACTGGATTCAGAATAGCATACATACAACATTTCTTTGCAGGATTGGTCATTGGAAGTCATTCGTCAGCTGTCAATCAAAAGAGTCGTTTTTAAGACATATGTTATCAGACGAACACAACGGTGAAATTATCGCTAAGGTGTCTCAATCCAACCGTTTAAGGTGGCTGGAGTAGTAGTCATGGGTCATTGGGTGCACATTTTAATGCTGTTTTAAATTTAGCGAAAAATTTCCTTGGACTACATTTATTTGAACAGCATTTGTTCATGTGTGTGAGCAAGAGCAATGAATGCCTAAAAACCAAACCGGTACGATGCAATTTTTTCACTTTTATCTATAGATATCACTGATGAGAACACGGATGGAGAGTTTCACGTAAATCTGTGCGTAGACCAAAATCGCTTCAACAACCTTAAGAAATATTAGCGATAAATCGTGAATTTAAGGACTAAACAGTGACCTTCGGCAGTTCCAGGATAATAGAACAGAGAATAGTTTAACGGGTTCTAAGACGATATAATGAGCGAAAATTAAGAAGATTCCGGAAACATTCTCGCAGAATGTTTTCCTGATTCTTTGGTAGGTCACAGTCAGCTAATCTTCCAGACCTGCCGTATTTCACCGTTTACTCTTCATTCAGGACATGACACCGAATAACACCTATTAACAGACTTCTCCGCAATCGCTCTGGAATATGGCACTACTTGTTTTCCGCTGCAACACAGGGATATTGAGAAATGTGATACGGCTGAAAGATGTGTTTCACAACGTTCTTCTCCACAGTTTTGACACATCACCGTGAAAAATCATGGTACAAGCTCAACTGTCTATCGACCAAATGGCTGTGTTGGATTAGTCGCTTAGTCAGGGGTAAGGCATAATTTCCTGACTAGAACAAAACTGAGGGGATCCATAGCCATTGCAGGAAAGTTGCGAAATAAAATTAAAAAGTTATGATTTTTCGTTGGGAACTCTGCGAAAATATAAACACAGTACAAGTTTAAATATAAGGTTTACGAAGTCAGCGCGGGACTCGGCGCTGACTGCGTAAACCTTATATTTAAACTGTCAGTGCGGGTCTCCGCACTCGTTCGGAAAACTCATTGAATTATTATTTGGGTGGTTCCACCGTAAAATGAGATTATGGTGACATAATTCATCTTTTGAAAACTTGTAGAAAAACGCGTCCTCCGTTTTATATGAGCAACAAAAATCATGCCTCTGTTCATTATTTGTTTACTCTCGTGAATTGGAATAGCAAACTACACGGTTTCAAATGCACTAATGGATGGAAAATGAGTAAAAATATTATTTTTCTAATAATTTCTAATCATCGCAGTTGCACAAATGAAATGGCACGCAGTCACGCGCACGGGAGCACAGATGTGGGCATACAACCCGCCTATTTCCCGAAATTGCCTACTACTTAGTACATATGTAAATTTATGAAATCACAAGCCATTTTGTAGGTTAATTTCCTTCTTTCCATGAAATATGCATAAAATATTATACAATATCAAAAAGGGAACGCAAAGTTAGGGCACCGCGACTTTCGTTTGCACAGGGCCCCTCAACCCCTTGGGCCCTGTCTGGGTGCACTCCCAGAACTAGGTATATGTTGGTAATGGAAGGGGTTCTAGGAATTGAATACACCACAATATGCTTCTGTAATCAATATGATTATAGCTACATGTATTACAGGAATGATATATCACTAACCAAAAATGATATATTAGAGCTAATGGAATTCTAAGTTTGCCATGGCGGAATATTTTTAAGAATATGCTTGAGGTAAAATTTTGCAAGGGAAAAACTTTATTAAAAAGACTAAAATATTCTACTTGCATGTCATTCCTCCCTTTTCTATATTTGTGAAACATGCTATTCGTAATCCCAAACTATAAGGACACCATAAAGGCCGTTTTACCCTGAGAATGATCTTACGATTGATCGTTCGAATGATCATGCCCACCCGAAAAAATTTGGCTATTCGGAAAAAAGTCTGTTCCAAAATTTCGATAGTGAAATTTTTTCGGGTGCTCCGATCGCGTCCCGACCCGGGTCAATGGCCGCGGGGATGAAAGCTCAATCCCCTAGAAACAGTGGCCGTGGTCAGAAATGGCCTAGGACGCACCGTTTCCGAGATATGGCCAAAAGAGTCACTTTTCAGGCATATGTATCCCGTGTTCGGGAAAACTGACTCTTCCGCTCACTGATGCTGTTCATCGTCCGGATCACTGGTACCATCTATGAGCAAAAAGTGACTTTTTGCAACATTTGGAAACGGTGCGTCCCAGTCCGTTTTTGGAGGCACTCCGGCTGCTCAGGGACCATCCCCGCGGACAAGTCCCCTAACGGCCATATAAAGGGAACGGAAATATCTATCCGTGACAGTAACTAAATGTTTACATCACAGTCTCGGTATATATTGATTTCGCGGTGTAAAGTTTAATTAATTAAGAATCTGATGTCACAACCGCGAATTTGTCAAGGTTTAAGTTTTAATCGATCTATTGTTCCATGAACTATTAAGGTACCTATATGTACTCTTTTTGTTTGCGTGGTTAGAGATTGTAGCTCCTTTAATGTATCGAAGGAAGGGAAAGGAATTGACTATTTATTTATTCCATATAAATATTTGTTATTCGTAAGTAAGGATTTTTCTCAATGTGGCATATGCAATACTTACGTAAGCTCATTGTGGTTAATTCCGCGAAACAATTTAGGACCACAAAAACGTTTATAATCATTACCTGTAAATAATTACTTCAATATGTACGACTACATTGATAAGTGATATGTTCTTCGTAGGATACATTTCTGGAAGCCCACTCCTTGCCAAGAAAATAGCCTGGGATTGCACCTAGATATATGTGACCCACATAACTACATAGTCGAAACAGGGCATTTATATTTGGCCTCTAGTCACCGGGATGTATATTTTACTATTTCGTGACAAAAGACCAATTTTTCGTTTACATTTAATTTTAATGAGCTTTCTTAATCTGTTCTTAGCAATCTGTTCGCAAGGTGCTCGGGCATAGGGCGTTCGGGGCCGGAGAGCTAAGTGATGAAGACGATGTACCGTGTCAGTGAGCCGGAGAGTCAATTTCCCCGAACACGGGATCATATGCCTGAAAAGTGACTCTTTTTGCCATATCTAGGAAACGGTGCGTCCTAGGCCATTTTTTACTACGGCAACGGACAAAAGTTGTTACCCTTCCTTGCACTCAGGTAACATGTGAAAGAGTATTTTCTAAATGAAAAATCGTTAAGGACAGACTTAGATCAACACTGACTCAAGATACTCTGCCTAATTTACTTCAAATGAATGTGGAACGAGATTTGGTTTTCAACTTAGATGAAGACATTATCATTGATACATTAGCTAATACTAGCGAGGAACTAAGGAAAAAGTTATTGATTTAATTGTTAATTGGCGCACAAGATATTTTTCCAGGATGATAGTTCAAAAAATATTTTTTCCAACTAAATACCGTCTTTGATTTATTTTTGGTAATCATTCAGGTTTTACAGATTAAACATCATTATTATTTATATAGCAAGGTATTGATTTGGTGATTTGGCGATTTTCAGAACAACGAGTTTGTTAAAAAAAAGAAATTCAGGGAATTAAAATCAAGTGGTTTTGAAATTTCTTTTCTTCTTGAATCATTTGTACTAATGCCTGTTTTTTTACTGTAATCTATGACAAAATGTACTGTAAGTGCAGTTCATTCAATCAATTAAATTATTATATCTAGTTGTAAAACTATTTATTAGTGCCCTTTCTACCTTATATACATAAAGAATTTAGTTTTTAAGGTTTTCATAATAAACATAACGTCCAAGTTTTGACAAAAATTTCTACGTTACGCCAGGCCCGCAATTACAAGTAGGCTATTGGGTCTTCACTACTAAAAATATTCTGATGTTCCAGTATTGTGGTGCGGGCGCATAATAAAATAATAATTTTGGGGAATTGGGGGAAAGAAGGAATTTTTAAGTATTGATTCACGCAATTACTTAGCTAATAGGTAGTATAATATGTTATCCGCATAAAGTGACGATTTTACCCGAGCGCAAATGCGGAATGTTGAGTGGCACTTATTTACGGTGTAAATAAAGTAATGAATTGGAATGGATTTTTTCCACGCATTTCAAAATTAATATTGAAAATACAGAAATTGCATAATTGAAGACACATAGGTATATATAGCAAATAATGAAAATTATACAATTTTATTCGTAAGTCATCAGATTAAATGATCATGAAGAAAGTGAGCCTAGACGCTCCCATTGCCACCAAGCAATATGGGATTCCAGCGCCTCAATGTATTGCATAAAAATAGTTACATATTCAATTTTGACTACGTATTTATGTGTCTATTCCTTAAAAATTGATTTCATCCCTCTGGGGAACGTTCTTTTATTATTACTGCTTCCATATAATGCCACTGAAAAAACGATTTTATTTTTTAATGTTCCCATTTTCGCGATTTATGAAAAAACGTGATACAGACTTTTTAATGTATTTTTATATACTGACAAGTATTCTAATTTATACCTACTTTATTAAAAAACATAAGATATTAAATTTGTCTTGCTTTGCTAGTATACTTCGCACTCATTCTCCGCATTTGAGCACGTAGAAAACCTTGACGCCATGCTTTTTCGAAATATAGTTTTGTTTTTAACTATTTAATTTTACTAATATATAAAAAATCTTAAACAAATTATGTCCACGTTGAGAACATTTTTACTCGTCATAATGATTTAACTTACGCAATAACATTAAAAAATTGCCTTTTCTAATTTTCACAGTTTTGTGACTTGTGGAAAAACCGGAGGTGATATAGAAATTAGAAGATAATTTTCGGAATCCACAGAACAGTGCACCTATTCATTTCTAACAACAAAACCTTGCATATTGGTGATAGCGTCACTGATTTTCCTAGCGCTCAGTACCTATTCCAAAATTTTTCATCACTTTCCCGTTAAAACAGAAACAGCAATTTCTTTAACCGTTAATGTTATATAAAAATCGAGAGCGTAGATCACAAGTAGATTTCTTTATTTTTAAAATTAGTGATTTTAACTATATTGGAACCCTGCAGCGAAATTTTTATGAGGAACGTAGCAACCCAAGTGCGATAAACTTTAACTTTCAACTACTCACGCTTGGTATAGTCTGGTTGGAGAGTAATTAGCTGTCGAATGACTAGCTTCTGTATTTGCTAATATTGTTGACACCCCCTGTTGGGGGCCCCCCTTAGCCGCCTCGGGCCGGGGGCCTTCGGCGATCGCCGTCCTGCCAACCTAGCTAACCGCCCCTGTTAGAGATATTTATAGATAAAAGAAAAAAAAGCATCACACCGATTTGGTTTTTCAACAATTTAACACGTAGCCTTATGTCACTAGACATGTATTTCGTAATAATTCAATAACATATGGACAGATTTTATTCTAAACCCGAAATAATACATTTCTTGATATTATAATTTTTGCTCACATATATCAAAGTATCACACAGAGCCCAATGTTCGAAAAAAACATATTTCACTAGCATAGTGTGTTTGAATGAATGAGGGATTGATTAAAAATCTATTCTATGTAATAAACTAAGTTACCATAATGTTATGCGTTATGATCATCTAATTTGGTCTATTTAATTAAATAATTACGAATTATTGAGCTTTGTTTTGCATAAACATGTCTCTGCCGGCTGCATGCAAGGCACGGACTAAGGATATAGGGATATGCGTCATAAAGCAACGATCTAATGGCTGGGCGTTCTGGCAGGACAAATATCGTTGCGAAAGGGTAGGTGAGGATTTACGTAAGATAAGCTTTGCTGCTTAAAGTCTGTTTGACCAAATACATAGAACAGAAGGAGCATTGCATGCGGAGAAATGTGAAGGAAACCAAGGCGCGCATCTACCTCTAGTGTTGCCGCGAGACTCGAGACTTTCTCGTCTCGTCTCAAGTCTCGTCTCGAAAACGAGACGAGACCGTTGGGTAGAATTGGAGACGAGACTCGAGACGAGACCACTTTTTGACAAGACGAGAGGATACCACTTCCACGAGACTCTCGAAAGTCTCGAAATACAGATTTATGTCCTACATTGGTATTTGGTATAGCTTTATCCCTAAAACTATGTCCTTCTGTTAAGACGAAGTAAATTTTACGATTTTCTTAAGTATTAAATTTAAAATATAATTCAATAATAAATTTTCGATAAATTATCTAACTATAAAAAAGAATTTTTGCCAAAAAATCAATTTCTGAATGCATGAGCGTGACTTCTGGAGCCAAGTAAGGGAGTGTTAATGGCTGACTACTTTTCCTTGTTTCCTGCGATTGGGCCTTGGAAAATTTATCCAGCAAAAATTGGACTATTTTCTTAAGTGGTAATTTTCAGTGCTTACTTCTACGACAAAAATATCTTGGATTATACTCGCATATGTGTTAAGTATCGCCCAGCGGCACTTGCAATCCTGCTCATAGTTTGCATGCTAGGAGAAAATGATGGCGCCATTTCGCATTGCGCAGAGCACATCACCTCGGCAGAAAGACGAATGATTATTGAAATAACTATGTACCTCTTCCTGCATGATATGTCTTCCGAGGTTAGTGAGGATATTTAGCATAATGTCGCTAAATTGTGTTGAGGATGTTACAATAAAATAGGATAACTACAATTGGCTTTCCTTTGACTTTAATTTCTTTCATTTTCCTTTATTTTGCTAACCAAAAATCCATTTAATCAAAAAGTCCATTACTGGATCATCTGACCGGCATTTATTCATCAGCCACTCATTCTAACTCCATTCATCATATTTTCTCCAGAAACACCTGTTAGCGGCAGGTAATCTTATTTCAGCAGCATGCAGTCCATTCTAAAAGGGGCCAGAAACCTGTCGAAAAAATCAATTTGCAGACTTGTGCGAAATTCCTTAGGGGAAAAATCATTCGCCCTGACCGGGATTCGAACCCGGATCCCTCGATTTGCGGCCGAGTTCTTTAGCTTAAATGGCTAAAGCACTAAGTTTTGATAGCACTGATCAGCATTTTAGATGCATAGCCCATGTACTAAACCTTGTAGTACAGGATCTATTAAGAACGTTGTCTCTGGAGGACGGGGTTTCAGAAGACCAGCTTTATTAATTGACAGAGACGACGAAGATTTTAATTTTGAAGAAGAAAATAAAACTTCAATTGCCAAAATAAGATCTCTAATTTAAAAAAGTGAGCAGTTACGAAATAAATTCCGTAGCGCTTGCGAAGTTGCAGGGGAACCATCACTGAACCTTGTCATAGACGTCCCAACTAGGTGGAATTCAACAGACGATATGATTGGAACAGCACTTAATGTGAAGAGAGGTATTTCAATCCTATGCGATAGTATAAGTGACCTGAAGCGCCTCAAAATCACTGGATCAGAATGGACACTGCTTGAAAATGTTCATTAAGTTTTAAAAAACTTTAAAGTTCTGACAAATAAATTAGGACGATTACGTCACCCTTCCACTCGTTACCGTTCTATTTAACTTGCCGTAGGATAAGCTAGAAAAAATGATAGAAATACTGGACAACAAGCCTGGAAGGAATGAAGGTGATGAAAAACTGTTGCTTGCCTATCAAGCTGCTCGGAACAAGATGCTAAAGTACTACCGCCTGGCAAACTGGATTTATTTCTAGGTATTAATATTAGATCCACGTCATAAATGTGAAACTTTCTCCGTGACGCCATGGGGAAAAGAGATTCATGAAAAGTCCCTATTGAAATTTGAGGAAATGTTCAAAGTCTATTACGAAAGGTATCCCACTCAAATACAGTCCGCTCAGTCAATGGATCTAGAGAATCTTGAGAGGTCTGTTTTGGTAGAAAGTGACGAGGAAGACCTTCTAGATGTATATTCTCTATAAGCAGTCAAGACCCAGTACTGGCAGGTATTTTCTCCTTTTCAACTAATTTCACTTACCTTAACTATTTTGACCTAAGAGAGAAGTTCAATTAGTCTCAGAACTTTTATTTTATTTTTTTTACTTTTAAATAGAAATTTAACCCTTTTTCTGTTAAGACCTAATGATTTTCATATTATTGCTCCTAGACTATCATCCCAGCATGAAAAATGGAGAAAATAACTTGAAGACTATCTTCAACTGCCGAGATCCCCTAGTGTTGTAAACATATTGACATGGTGGAATGCAAATGAGGCAACTTTTCCAGTGCTATCAAAAATGGCGAGAGTCTTCCTCAGCATTCCCACTACATCTGTTCAAGCGGAAAGGTTGTTCTCAAGAGCAGCCTTGACAATAAGGAAGCATAGAAACCGCTTGGGTCACGAATCAGCACGGCGCTCTGTGTGAACTCGTGGATGACGTGCAATTTGGCCAGTCAAAAAACTTATGTTAATTAAACTTTATTAAATCTGAAAATTATTTAAACTACTTTATTAAAGCGAAAATTATCTCTTATACCACTCACATTATTTTTGCGATTATTTTCTTAAACTTTCTGTGGATTTCTCTGCAGTAAATTTGTGTCTACATTCCCTATTTAGAAATTTTTTGTTTTATGTTACTAGTTTATTCATTGAGTATCAATAAAATCAATGATTTAACTAGAAGTTTGATGTCATTGGTGTCCAGATCAATATATATTTAAAATTTATATTAATGGCTTTCCTATTTCGAGTGTACCGATTCAGCGATTAAGTACGCAAAGGAAACGGCTTTTTATGGTGCTAAATTTATTTTGGGGGAAACGAGACGAGACGAGAGTCTCGTCCGAGACTCGAGACCGAGACGAGACTGGGGTTCACGAGACGAGACTCGAGACGATACCCGAGTTCAGAAAACGAGACTGAGACGAGACTGGCTCAAGTCTCGTCTCGTCTCGCGGCAACACTATCTACCTCCCGTTCACCCGCAGCTACTGTCCTACAGTCCTGAAAATCGCCCGAAACGAAGTTGAGATTGGTGAGGAAAGAGTTGACCCCGTACGATAAAACAACCCATAGGGCATAAGGAATTCACGTATAGAAATTTCATGTAATGAAGGATTTGGTGCTTTTCGGTGTAAGATATGACATATTCAAGAATTTCCAACACAGGTAAGGAATTCGATAGCCAACATTGGTCGACTCCGCCGTCGTCCACAGGGCAATAATAAATACATTTACTACGCCCTTAAGACGAGGCCTAATTTAGCCATTGAAATACCGGCATCCGAGTTCCTGACCTAGTGGAAAATCCGTGGAAAGTCCATGCAGTTTCCCATAATACTCTCTAGTCTGTTTATCGCACCACGAAGATCACTCATTTACTTCCAGTTCAAAATTTCAACGTAATTATTCCATATACGTCACCTCTAGAGAAAGGTCAACTAAATTCTACAAAATATGGATGTGTTCATTTAAAAAAACAGTTGATTTAACTAAAACATAGATTAGAAAAGAAATATTTGTGATAGTCCTGCTCCGCTAAAAAACTTACCAAGCAAAACCTAAAATGAGCATCTACGTAAAAAGAATTAAAAATGACTAATCATCGGACTCGACGAAAAGCATTTTGAAAGAAAAGCACAACTTGGCTGTTTTCATAAAGGATAAAAACACCTTGATGCTATTCTGAAATTTTCTTATCAGTTTCAAGGATAGCAAATTGTGAGCCTAACCGATGTACCAAATGAAATTATATTTACACAGCTAAAAACCACTGAAGTTTCATCATTTCATTTTTAATCTAAAATTGCCATTTTCAAAGGTCTTGATGACGTTTCATTTCACTTCACGCATATGAAATGTAAGCGCTAATTCTTCGAAGGGATAAAGTTTACGTGACAAGTTCGTGGTTCACGTCGGAAGAAAACTTCTCCATGCAACTAGCAGCCAATGAGAGTGTTTTGCGCGCAGAAAAATGGGTTCTAAGAAAAATCCAAGTAAGAATGGAAAAAAGGACGAGCACTTTATCATGAAGGTGGTGATCGTAGCGGATTATAAGAGAAACGCCATATAACAAAGTAATGAGAACTCGAAAACAAAGGAATCCGGTACAAATTCATGGTGCATCAAATCTTCTTCCTGGATTAAGAAAAAAAAAAGGTTTTCACAGAAAAAAGTGGGACAAGGTAAGAAAGAACTGCTGAACGTGGGCTGGTAATATAAACAGTTTACTTGAAACTTGAAATCATAATGTGCTACAGACAGCATGAGTCGGGGTAGCACATGGTGTGTCAAAGTGGACAGTGACCTGACAGTGACAGTGACAAAGCTGGGAAGTTGACACAGTTGTTCCATATCGCCATTAACTATCAAAATAAACAGGTAGAAAGTGGTTGTTAGTTGCGAGAAAATTTTAAGCAAGGAATTAATGCTGATGGAAAGTTGACGAAGTCAGATTTTCGGATGCTCAAACTTCAGTCGGCCAATCAGCAAGGTCTAACGCGACTACTGCTAGTATTTCATAAACAGTTCAAGAGGTGTGGTGCGATGATGAATCGTAGCGAGAAAAAAATTAGAAATTTCCCCGTAAAAAGGTAGGTAATCTAGTTTCACCATTGAGAAACATGACACAAGTTGGAGGAGGTTAAGAACTTGGTTTATTAGTGGAAAATTTTGGACAGAAAATTTTTCTATACCAGTACAAGCAGAAGAAATGCGTCAACAAAAGAGAAAAATACAATGAGAAGGGAAGTTATAACAACGACCCAGAGAGAACACGAAAACAAGGTTTCAGTGAAGAATGGAGAGAGGGGCATAGCGTTGCAGTGTTCTTAACATGGTTCTTATGGGGAAATGAAAACTGGAAGAGGTTAGTTGAGAACTGATACGAGGTTATCGAGCGCGGGAGAGAGAAGCAGGAAGATGACAGAAATCGAGTGAATAAAATTATGTATCTATACCTACCTAGAACACAAATCGGAGGAAGTTACTATGTAATGAAATCTTGATAATCACTAATTTTTCTCGTAGGTAAGCAGCATTACTGTTCCCCCAAATCGAAATAATACATTTAAAATGTATTTTTCAATTTCATTGCGATGTATTTGAAATGTATTTGTGATATATCAAATTAATTTCGAATATACATTTCCAACGAACAGGCACAGACAATTTCCAAGGCATCAGTAATTTATTAATTGAAATACATGCATAATTTTTTTAATTCATTTAGAATGAAGTTCAAAACTGGGAAAACAAAAAAATCATGCGATCGCTAAAGGCCGTGATGCGGGAAACCAATCCACCATATTCCGATGCGTTTCCACAATATCACTTGATGCTGATATAAAGGAACGAGATTTCTTAGCTTTCACATTACAAGTTTAACAATGATGAGTACAGAATATATACCTGACGAAGCGGGTAATGAAAGAGAAGAGCATTAGGAGATTGTTTTTCAAGTACAAGCTCCCTACCACCCCCTAATACGAAGAACTTAATGAGAGAGCATCGCTTACCAAATGCTAAGGACGTGGAAGTAATTTTAATGTAAATTCATAGTCTTTAAAGTTCTGGCAATGGCGCAGCCAAAGTTTCACACACTTCGGTTTTTCCAATCCCGGATAATAGCTCACTTTCGGAAATATACTTTACGGTAAGTACAGTGATTCTCTTCAACAAGGTATTGTGCACTAGTACAGTTTCGAATGACCCATATTTCCCATTATCCTGGGTACAGATACTTATGTTGTAGCTGTACCTAGCCGTTTTAGCTCATTCAGACGAACCTCGAACTGATCAGTATTCGACGATAAGTTTGATCTCCATATTGAAAAATGTAATCCCAACCGTGTCACAAACGGATGTAGGTATAAATATTTTATTTTTGTCGAAATTTATTCTCGCACATAAGTGTTCCATCTCAAGTTTCTTATCGTCGAGGAGGATTCAGTTCCGTTATCCTCGTATAATCGTGGCTGCACTTTACTTCATTTAATCTAGTCTACGAAATAATAATTGATCTAATCTTTTCCGTCATATAAAAAGAATGGCATACATATATTATTAAAATGGGCAGCGAGGTGACTAAGAGGTAACGCAGTTCAGCTGCAGAGTGAATGGTCCCAAATGTTTTCGCGATGAAATTTCCAAGATACGAGTACTTTGAAGGTTAGCCGAAGGAGGCCTAGAGAGAGAAAAAGCTCTCCATTGCCCTGAAATGTACGAATTTCAAGCGCGTTCAAAAGTTGTTCGCGTTTGAGTTTATCAAAGAGTGAAATATTTTTTTGCCCTTCAAGGAGCAGACTGTCCCACTTGATTCCAATTAATCGTCTCCGAGTCCAGTGGGCCAAAATCGGAAATAGTTGCCTAAAATCCACAAAATGCTTTATCATTTTCCGTAGTTCTCCTTTATGAACAATTAGAAACAGCTAAAAGTTGAACCAATTTCTTACACGCGACCGCATTTTCCCGAAAGCCCCCTTTGATATTATCTAAAAACCTCCGGATTCAAAATGTTGCAGAACCTCTCGGATTACAAATACTTCATAAAACAGCCCATACCTACAAATCCATGGCCTATAATTGCTTTTAGTGTCATTTGCATTTGTTTTAAAACGAACACTTTCAGTCAATTATTTTCTTTATTAAAACTGTATTCTATGTGCCAATATACGAAAAATTGTACATATCAACAGATTCTACTGGGGATAGTATGAGTCCGAAGAGATAATTTGCATCCGTTCGCGAAGCCGGAAATGAAACCAAATTTTCCCGTCAGAGTTCGGCTAAACTCCCTGGTAACTGCACCCACATCAGTGACTCACTCACAAACTTGATTGATTGATTGTTTGAGTGGGCGAGTCTTCTGGAGCCCTCCTGGCACTAAGACCCTTGGGGTCCATTGCGCCAACCCACATTTAACCTGCTCACCACTTGCAGACAGGGGACAAGAGCACCAAGGTAGAGGTATGGAGGAGGGGCCTTCCCCAACCTCCCCAGAACAGGTATATAGGGTGTCCTCCCTAAAACCTTCCCGGCCTGGGTATAACTCCCTCCGGCCTCCCGGTGGTCTGGAGGGAGTATCGCCTATCCATCCACGCCTGGTCGAGGTATGGAGGAGTGTCACCCATCCAACCCCCATCCGGGCCCAACGTTAATTAACTTCCGTGATCTGATGGGAACCGGTGTTTCAACGTGGCTAGGCCCTTTCCCAACACTCACAAACTTACTCGTGAAAACTCACGGTCCAGCAATATAATTGTGTCACGGACGCAGACTGAAAAGGAATTTGGAAAGGGGAAATAAATCATACCGATAGAATACCACGAGCTTCTCCAATATGATAGACTATTTCGAGTGCGGCTCTCCCTAGATATATAACCCGATGGGTCAGCATGTATGGCCCACCATCGTGCTCCAGCGAAGAGCACCTCATAATTACCTCCCCAAAGCCCAAGCCGAATTGACAAGCGCTCATAGCTAGCATCTGATGAACACCAAACGAGTGTACAATATGCCCACCGACATGAAACTGAATTATTGGGGAAATTTACGTTTGTAAACATCCTTCTTTGCTGCAGAGCATAGCTGAGAACCACACCAGCGTCATGAGTTTACCCTTTTTAGGTTGAGGTTAGCTACGTAGGCTGAATGAGAGGGGTGTTTCATATTTGTCTGACAAACAGGAGAGTATCCGTCAGAAGCTTGTAATAGATGGCAGCAAGAGAGAAGCATTTCAAGGCGATAATAGTTTTGACAGCAGTAGATTGATAGGAATCAACTGGGTCAAATGCAATAACGTTGTATTTAACAATATCATTAAGTAGCACGACAACTAGATGTGTAACGGTAATAGTTTCCCACACTGAAGATTACAGCATTTAAAAATTGTAATACACAAAGCCTGGACAACAATAGCTGCAGGGCAAAGAAAATTGAAAACAATGGAAATGTGGTGATATTGAAGAATGATGATAGAGACGGATTATATAGACAGAAAGAATCACCTATGAAGAAGTCCTACGCAGAGTACGAGATAATGGTCATCATTATCGATCAATCCTACAATTGGCTGACAGCATCCCTCCATCCTACCCTGTCCCCTGCTAACACCTTCATGTACTTGTAACTCATTTCAAATCCCGATTAACCTGGCCTAAGTATTTATCCCTCTCGACCTTCTTAATGGGGCTTTCCCATTTATTGAGAAGAAATGTATCTGATGAAAACTGTGAGGATAGCGAAGAGACAAGCTGATTGGACACATTTTGCATCACAACAGCCTCTTGAAAATAATAATGGAGGGATAAATGAATTTGGAAGAATTATCGAAGACCAAAATTGGAATTACTAATGCAAATTATGGGGGGTGTAAAAATTAAGAATAATGTAGGGGTCGTAATGTGATGGGCTGAAAATATAAGAGAGCGGAGAGATTCAGCCAACCAATTGCTGGATTGATGACTGCTGACGATGAATGTTACATAGGTAGGTACATTCATTGCACGTGAATTTTGAAAAATTGGAAAGCTTGGCTAGCTAATTGGGGAGGTGGCAACAGAGTTTTAGTGCCAATAAGAATAGATGGGTAGATTGGCATGATAAGACGTTTAAGGGAAATTGAAGGATGGGTGGAGAGAAGCCCGTTCAATATTAGCCTGCTCTTAATGAAAGGTGCTAATGGGTCCACATTTTAGCAACAACCCAACAGATGATGTACTCCACTTGAATTACACTCCAAAAAGCTTTGAAATATATATTTAAATGGAAAATTCCTGTCACAGCCAGGATTTGAACCCATTCCCACCGAGTGGAAAACCAATACCTCAGCCAAAAAACAAACTTGATGCACAGAAACCCAAGCATGCATTTATTTTTTGGGGATTTAAACAGTTTAAAAGATTACTGAGACCAGATAAAACAGAGAGAAAGACTGGAATGCCCTTGAAATATATATATTTTGGCATTTTTTGCAGATTTTCAGTCATCCAAAGCGAAAACTGAAAAACCTCCCGAAACTGATTGTATCTGTACTATTTGGAAAACTATTTCAAATTCGCAGTCATCTCTGAAAAAATATTTACAGGAATAACCAGATGCTGCCAATCAACAATACCAAGAGAAAGTTTGTGTTGTGTGTCACGGAACCCACAGGGGCAAAATACCTCAATAATGTCAAGAGGAATAATGACTGACGTAAAATTCGTAATGTTGGTGTAAAAAGGTGGTAATAATTTCAGTCGATATTTCAAAACAATGTAAAACTTTAATTTATGCTTTCAGGATTACCACAGAGCATTAACAGTAAAACATTACAAATTCATTAGAAAACAGGCAAGGCCATTACATTTCAAATGATAAACTACAAATATATTATAGCTAATCCCTATGACTCTAGATAATGTATTGACAATCTAAAGCCCATGTGCAATGCCCTGCCCAATGAGTATTGGATGACAATAATTTAGGGATGTGGAGTTTAGTCCATCTTTGGTAACTTCAGCATAACTACTGCTACATCTTTGCAGAGCTGACAAAAACTTCAACAGTATTGTCTCACACAAGAAAATGATAACGACCACAGTTCAAGTTAACTAAAATTTTAGTCAAACTAGGCAAAAACATTTTACAAATGAGAATAATGTCACCAGTTGATAGATTAAAGAAGAGAGTAGATGACATCTTGATGCACCAATGTGAAGCCTATATTTTCAGTGAAAAATGATCCACATAACATGACTATGGTTTGTAATTTGTCCATATATTTCATAAATTATGCAGAGGATATAGTACTGTAAGGTTCCATCTATTCTCTTCTATCATATATCCAACAAGCCAATACAGTCTTGTCATACCACATTTATTTAAGAGGTAAGTCCTTGAAGCAGGACCGAATGCCATGAGTAACATCCAAAATAAATATGCATTTGTAATTCATAGTTTATAACGAGTTTTTTAACATTATTTAAAGATAACTTTTTTGACTTATCAAGTCTAACAGATGATGTTTTATAACATAAATTACTTGAGTATTACTAAACATGAGAGTGTGAAAATAAGACTCGTGCATCTAAAGAGTGAGAATTTCAAATCCAATTTAGCATCAATTGCGCAGATAATTCTACGAATATTATGTGCATTAACGATAACTTCAATAGACAAAAATGACCAATCTTTCTAATTCTCATATCTTTAATACTAGTGGGATGATGGTTTTAAAACTATGCTAATTTTTTCCTACACATAGTTAAAAAAATGAAATGTAGAGTTTTCATTTTCACCCTTGTTTTCAAATTTACAGAGCAATATGTACTTTTTTGCTCCCACTTTTGAGTAATTGATAAATATAAGTAAAAAATATAATTTACTCTATTCAATGCACAATTATGCATGAACACTATTATATATTTTCCAAAACTAAATCCCAGGAGAGAAAAAACTAAATCCTGGAACTGTAAAGAAAGCCTATTGCATTCTTAATGTTGACATAAGTACTACACCAGGGTGAAATATCTCAAACCTCATACCTAATCACTAACAACAAATTGCATCCTTTACTAGACTTATATGCATTAAGAGAGGAGTTCAATCAGTCAAAATGTCACATTTTAAGCACCATATATATTTATGACAATATTGGGACTTTGAGCAGAGAGCTTCAACTCTCATGAGAGGGATAAAAGTGAAAAAACGTTCAACATAAGTTCACCATTAGAATTTCAAAAGCTTTCCCAAAAGAAAATATTTACATTTTCCCAAGCTCCTGCATATTCCAAAAACTAAACACTGCAAGAATCAATATACATGATAAAACTTGCATTTCCAACAGAAATGGTTAATTTATGCACACCTAGAAACAATAGGTAAATGTGAGCCCAATACTCAAACCGTAGCTACAAAACTAAGAAAAAGGCAAGATATTGGATATACACAATCAAAACATAGTTGGCTTGAAAATGTATCAGTAAATTTTACTAATGCATTTTCACAAATATAAAACATCCTTTATTATAAAGTTAATATACATAAGGATGCATTCATGTCCTACTTAGAAGTGATGACTAGCACATATAAAGCAAATTCATAAAATGCAAAATGGAAGGCAGAGGTACACGCAGCCTTCAGCATACTAGGACAAAACCCTTTGTAAAGGCCCAACAATCCCTCTTCATGCACTGTGTTGGAGAGGCAATTCCATAATCCTTTATAAACAACAACCTGAAAGTAAGTTTTTATTATTTTCCATGACAGTAAAATGTCATTATTAAAATACTTTAATTAACTCTGTTACCTTCCCAAATGACTTCCTCGATTCCTCAACTCCTCGCATTTGAAGGCGTTTCTTTATCAAATCTAAAGGGTAAACCAGTGTCTTAGAAGCTATACCAGCAAGAGCACCAGAGCCAAGGGTACCAACAACAGGAAACCACAAACGTCTCTCTCCTCCATCGGTTGATGCTAAAAATAATTTATAACACTTTTTAAAACCATTTTAAGATAACTAAAATTAAACAGTCATTTGTTGTTTCAACAAACAGCTTTATGGATATAAGCCTTTTGCTTATTTTTTAAACTAGAAATTAAAATATTCAAGCCTCCCAAATCTCCTGGAATCATTTTTATCAACAATTGAATGAAAAATCATTTCTCACGAAATAAAAAACAATTTCATGATGAGCTTTCAATTACATTGAATGCTGATCCTCATGAATTTTTAAAGAATACTTAAAGGCAATAAATTGAAGAAGTTCATAATACATGGTTGATAAGCATAAGAGAAACTTTTTCACAGGAAAATAAACTTTTTCAGAGCATGCATGAAATATTTTGACAAATTAGACTAATGGCCTGGATGGTAAATGAATCGTAGGGTTCCACCTGGGAGAAAATTTTTTGTGAGAAACGTAGAAAAGTGAGGGGTATAAGACAAATGGGAAAATTGTGGGAAAATTGAAAAAATGTGTATCACACATTTTTTCAAGATCACATATAGTATACTCCTTTAATTATGTAAATAAAAAATACAAAAAATTGTGAATGAGGATATCAGGGTATTCCTGACAGAAAGTCGCATGCTTCGCCAAAAACTGCTACAAGCAAGCAGCTTAACACTGCTGATGAAAGGACTATGTAGGGAGCCAATATATACTCTGTGGCTTCAAACTTGGATGAGATTCGAAAAAATTCAGATCATGTGACTTTCAAGGTGACAAAGAGACATTGTTTTAGCCCAGCCTTACATCTCTAGGGCTGATAGAAGCAACATAATAAGAGATATATTGCAAAGCTAATAAGTGCAAATATTCCTTCTCCCCACGCCCTAATGACAACTACAACAAAAACAGATCTAGACTCTAAGATGCTCCATCAACATTTAATCATTTTCAATCTTTCCCTCTTCCAATTCCTATCATCTATTCCCTCACATTTTCATGGCTGGTGCCCCAACACCCCCTGCCACATGCTACTGTGGTGGCTCCCAGGGTACTATGAAGCTACAAGGTGTAATAAAAAAATAATGGGAATTTTTAAATTTCCCGGGCTTTTTATTCTGATTTTAAATAATTCCGAGTTCCAGCCATATGGTCATATGCTCAATAAGGAATACTACCTGGAAGTTATGCGTGGTTTGCGTGAAGAAATCCGACAAAAACGCCCAGAATTTTGGAAAAACAACGCGTGGAAATTTCACCACGATAGTGCTACAGCTCACACCTCACTGCTTATTTGAGATTTTTTGGTAAAAAAACAAACCGTTATTTTGCCTCAGCTACCGTATTCGCAAGACATGGCCCCCTGTGACTTCTTTCTATTCCATGTAAAAAGAAGAAGAAGAGAACCATGAAAGGACGACGTTTTGCCACCATTGATGAGACAAAAACAGAATCGCTGGTGGAGCTGAACTCCATACCGAAAAGTGAGTTCCAAAAGTGCTTCCAAGATTGGAAAAACTGCTGGCACAAGTGTATTAAATCTGAAGAGGATTACTTTGAAGGGGACAAAATTGATATTGATTAATAAATAAATATTCTTTAAGAAAAATGAAAATTCCTATTTTTTTATCACTCTTCATATGTAGAACACTGAATTCAAATAAAAGGATGGACACAAATTTCCAGAAATTAACCAATAGCGTACATTCACACACAGTTTTTCTTACCCCATTTACGACGCCCCCAAACTTCAATGAAAAAGTTGTAGAAACCAAACTGAGCACCTATCAATGGAGCTGTCTGCAATACAGCCGGAGTCAAGCCACGAAAAAATGATCTCACTCCCTCAGTGGTATACATAGTTATAATGGCATGAGTCATGCCTCGGTACAACTGAAATGCAAGATCAGCATTATTTGCAGCAAAAATAATTCCATGAGGAAATTAAGATTTTTTAAAAATGCTGTTGATAAAAATTTTAAATTTAAACTACCTTTGGTTCTCCTTGAGCAACAAGTCGAGTCCGCACAACATCTATGGGGAACGATCCTACGGTAGCTAAAGCTCCAGACATGCAGCCACATGAAAAATGTGTCACAGGACTGTGCTCATTTGCCCAAGCACTGGGGAAGACAGGTGTCACCCAATTGTGCCACAAAAGAGTAAGCAGCTGATATGAATAAAACTGAAAGAAAACATAAATTTATCGAAATTAGGCCAAGTAGAACTATAAAATAAAATGCAAATACATAACATTATGCAGCATTTACGTATGTTATTTCACTACCTTAAAGGGTAAAAATTTTATAAGCGCCTTTATAAATCATTTTCCAGGCCGTTTAATTCAAATAATTGATGTCTCCAGGGCTTTTTTTCTGGTGGTAGGTACGCGGCGGAACTGCGTTGCAGCACCTTCATTGGCCGAAGTAATTTGCCTAAACTCGTATAAATGAATCTAAGGTCATTTGAATTTTTCATTAATTTAATTCTCAGATTTAATGTTGGAATTAAGGATGCAGTTCATCTTCCAGATAGTGAGCACATTAAAAAAGTAGCACTTAAGGGAAATGTAACTCTTGCGGAGAACACAACTCTTATGGACACCTGAGTTCCACCACTTTTTTTCCAGAAAAAATTCCCTGAATGTCTCAAATTTACATTTACTCAATACTTTTCCTGAACTCATCCACATGTACGGCAATCACAAAAATGTTTTGGCTTTTCTTTTGCGTTGACCTTCGACAAGTTTGAAAAGTTAAACCCCCAAAAGTTTTCTACTTGTGATTCACAGAATCTTTCAAGCATTCTGGGCTACACTGTGAGTTATCATCAATCTTTCCTCTACTATGCTAGAGACTTCAACAAGCTGGAATATCATGGTGATTTTTTTTCTAACAGGCTCATTAACCCGAAGTCTCAGGCAGAAGAGAGGAAACATTGGTGACAGCTGTCAGTGATCCAGCAAATGCGGGAAAGATTCAATCGATGGACTACACAAGTTTTAATCAACAGTCTTGTGAAGTCCGTGAAGAAACACTTTGGGTCATTCCATTCAAATCATTAATGAATAAAAGCTGAAGAGCATCCAGTATTTTAAAAATATATTTTCTAAATGTTTAATGCAATAAATCTTACTTGGGCAGACCCATACAACACTGACAGATACTGTGCTGGTAAATGGCCTTTCCAAAGGGCTTTCAATCCTTCATCCCGGTAGATCCGCTTGGTAGCTTGAATAACACCTGTGTACATTCCAGGGGAAGGTGAGTGCCGAGACAATGGCTCCCATTGCAACTAAAATATATAATGAGCAGGTTTTTTAAATCAACCCTACATCCCCTCATAATTGATTGCTAGCATTACAAGCAAAGAAAACTCCAGCAAATGCTATCAATGTGAATGCATTATTTGAGAACACTTCAATCCATGTGCCGAGATTATATGCAAAGAAAACGAGAAAACATCAGGACCTGGCTTTATACTGTAGAAAGGATGATGAAGAACTTTTAATACATTACAGCCAGACAGCAATACAAATTGGTAATCGAATAATCAACGTACAAACAAGAGAATAGCATTTTTGCTGAAGGCCCATTTCAACGCCTTATCTTGCAAGATTCGACGCATAGATCATTACATTTTCCCTGTACAGCACATATAAGTTTAAATAAATAAACATTTAGGGGACTCTCGACATTCCCTAAAACATATTCACAGCAATACGATAAACGAAGTGCCTACCTGAAATCTGATTTTCAGTACATCAAAAGGTTGGCATATTGCTCTAGTCAAAAGGCCACTAACAGCTCCGGCGACGGCATGATGAGTATTTTTCAATATCCTTTCAGATGAGGGATCATAACCAATCATTGTCCTTTGTCAACTAAAAACACCCATTTCACTCACCTCTTCGCACCCCGATAAATTTGGAGCCACTACGAGCAAAAATTACGAACTGAAATGCGGCAGCATCAGGGAAATGAACACAATCCAACTAGTTATTCATAAAAAGCATTGAATTATTAGGTAAAACAAAAGACCTCCCGCAATGACTAAAACCCACGTTCACTAAATCTTAAATCAGCAGGATTTTCACATCAAAACAATTCGGTCTCACTTCAAGGCTCTACCTGATGTTAGAAATAGGAACTAGAGAAGACATGAGAGTGCGCTCAATTTGAAAACATGATAAGGTGCTTTGAATCCTAAAAGTCACTCAGAAAGCTCCGTAAACATTAATTCAAATATTATCAAAGCCCTAATTAAGTCCTTATCATTTGCACGAAGAGATAACAGTGGCAATGTCTCTCAGATAAGAGTTGCCGATAAGTAACGAGAGCGCATTCATTGACGACGTGTACCGATGGAAGTAGGTGCGAAAGGTACCTATTATAAGACAACTGTTTATAACAATGGATCCGAAATTGAAAGAGAAAATTTAATTTCCAGTAATCAGTAATTATCCACAAACTAAATTGATTTGCATGAAAAAATATTGACAGTTTTCTGACCCTTGGCTGTGTGTGTGTGTATTTGTGGCTGTATTTTATAATAAATTGAATTTCTCATTACAGTAAGCATTCATTGAACTAGTAAATCCTTCTGAAATTATCCCAAAGAATCAGATAGGCCTATACAAGGTCTTTCTATTAGTCTACATAAAAAATATCTACAAGTCGAATTGTACCTAGCTATAGACGTCGAGATGACGAATTTCTAAATCCAACTCCATTTTTGCCACAACGTGGTGTGTCGCGGGTTTGCCTTAGGAAACGCTACCATAAAAAAGAGCACCTCTTTAGGCCACTTTAAATTTTTGGTTCCAGGAAATAGTTATTCACCAGGCAAAGAAAATTGGTGTGAACACCTAAGAGAAAGAGGGCAGTTTAATCATTTTAATGAGTTTATTGGTAATGGGAAAGCAAGTCCAATTTAATTAAATTATGGAAGGGATTGGAGAAAGACAGGAAAAAAAACAGCCGCTTTAAGCACACTATGGAGAAAGTAAAAAATAACTTTCGACACCTTTTCCGACAAACAACAATAGGAAGAGGGGGTCTCCTACTACAAAACTCCTATTCATTGCCTGGTCGTCCAAGTCCACGTTTATCAATATGAATGCATGTACCCCAAAACACATTAGTCATACTTCCTTCCTGCCGCATAAAAGTTGATCTGTGGGCATTGGCGGCTCCAAGGAGGGGGAAAATTGCCCCCCCCCCCAAAACCCGGTGTATTTTATTAATTTTTTAATAGACCTAAAACTAAAAGTCAAAATTATTTTTTGCCGTGAAGTACGATGGTAGGCATGTCTTATGCTAATTAAGAGTTTCTTTTTCATTTTACACATCGTTTGTTATGATTTCCTGGGATGAAATTCCCGGACTCCCCTTTCCTGGGAAGTGTTCCATACCTCCCCCTTCTACCTCACTCCCCGGTTGCCTCTCCCCCCCCCGAACCTCTGGTCTAGAGCCGCCCCTGTCTGTGGGACTCCATTAAGCAGAGCAAATAACCTTTTACTCTGGAAGCTGGCGCGTCTTTCATTTTCCCCCTCATCATATTCCTATTGAAAATAAGAAAAGTATTATATCCTGAGATTCGCGCGACATTTGTAAAGAAACATTAACTCTAGTCGTAGTAGGGAGAATCCGTGAAGTTCATCACAATTCTCTTTTTCCAATTACAGCGAATCAATGCTTATTCCGATGCTATCAATGTGCGACTTCCTCTAAATTTTAATTACCTCTTCCTTAACCTGCGAAAATAAAAATGATTAGTCCATTACAAACATTTAAGGCACTATTACCACAGATAACTATTTAAAAAGGCAATAAATCTATACTGTGATACAATGCTGAGCTGTGGACATTGTCACGGAGCATGGAAAAAAAGCTAATTTCATTTGAAAATAAGGTGCTTAGACGTATTTTCGGTCCAACTTATGAAGATGGATTCTGGAGAATTAAAAAGAATAGAGAGATACGAGACATTTATGATGAGCCAGATATAAAAGAAATTATCAAAAGTATACGCTAGATATGGATGGGTCATATTTTTATAGGGGATGATTACTGAAAACACATATGGGGTGCAAATAGAACGAAAAAACCGAAGATGTAAGGACGCCCAAGACAGGTGGAAGCTAATGAAAAATCTTTGCAGAATGGGTGCGGCAGAAGAAGAAACAGCAGACAGGCATCGCTGGAGAGTAGTTTGCGAGGCCAAAAGCCGTCTTGGCTTCAAATTGCCATGGGAGTAAGAGATTATTAACAATTATTACCACAGACGGGCTCGTTCAAATATCACTGTCTATATTGCTTCTTGGACCGCCCGAGCCTGACCAGGGCCACCGGAATTAAGATATGTTAACGCGGATGGTCACGGCCTGACGCGCCCAAGTACTGCTGTGGCTACATAGGAAACTCTCCAAGAGCCTGTACGAATGCCTTTCGTCTGGGAATGATCTCTCTCCTCTTTCCCAAAGACTCTCTCATCTCCAGTCCCACCCACGAAAAGAATTCCCTGCACACCGCAACGGCCGTGCTCGGTGAAGCAAAATCATAGTGCTCTCGGCCGTGCACTGATATGACGGGGAATCCCAACGTGGAAGGAGCAAAAGAGTCCATCGGAGATGAATTAAGACAGCGGGGTTTCCCGAGTAGAAAGTGAAACTTATAAAATAGTCCGTGACCGAGCGTCGTGGCTTAAGACGGCGGTGGGGTGAGAGCGGTCGTTGAGCGCTGAGTTGAGGCTTGTGTGTGTGTAGGGCGAAGGAAAGATGGGAAGGGGACAGCGCGAGGCAGTGAAAGTTTTCATGAAGAGCGAGAGTGTACAAGCACGATCCGGGTTTAGGCCCACCCCCATTGACGTGACTCAACTGCGGTCGTGTTTATTAACAGTGTCCCGAGGCTCTGGGGCCTTAGAGATATGCTTATATCCTCACGTTGCAAGACGAGAAAGGGACTACGCGCTTCTTCTTCTATATTGCCACAGGCACTTGCAAAAACGACCCTTTCCTCTTCCTCCACGATGGGCGGAGCGCAACAACAGAAGTGTTTACGTAGGTCAAGGGTCGCTAGCGAATTCTTTGCGATATTTTTTATTATGTAAAACAACTAAAAATATATACCCTCAAACAAGTGGAATTCACGATGGAAAATTGATTCAGCGCGTCAGGAACAATGTCAGGTTTACACATACCAAAGTTTTAAGCAAGATTTACAATCGGGTGACAATTGAACTTTCCCAGGATTAATGTTAAATAATTTAAAACATAAAATATTGAACCAAAAATAAGCGAAAATCACAATGAAAAATTCATCCAGCACGTCAGGAAGATATCATAGAAGCAAAATGGAGAATAGGGTGACAATTGAACTTTCCCTACTAAGTAAGCCTGAAAATTTTAAATGTACTTTTACATCATCACTAGTTATTAAATCCTAAGGTTGGTAGACCGCAGCCCTTCATTCTATTACACTGCCCCTTACTAACCCCTATATGTCCTTTTAGATCTTTTGTTTCACATTCTGTTTCAGTTGGCCTATGCATTACTCCCTCGGTCTTCCTCCTTAGGGTTTTCCCTTCTCCGATTGTTCCAGAATCATGCATAAATTTGTATGATCGAACTGGTGATTCGTCATGTTAATTAATGAGTAAATATTGGACTTGATTAAGTGCGAATTAAAATTTTAAAACTTGAAAAAATGTAGCGCATAGTTATTTTAATGAGGGTGCCCATCCATAATGAAAAAGAGCAAACTTTGGTGTTTCTAGATAGTTATTTTTTTCAAATAGATATTCATCGTTTCCAGCATGTCAGGCATAATTCCATCAATTTTAAGAACGCTCACGTTCACCCCTTGCTTATAAACGTAGATAGCTACTCGAATGGGGATAAAATGTGTCTTCCTCTTTTGGACATCGTTCACAGACATGCCTTTGATACCAAGAGAACTTTCCTCGGAAATAGTTTTTACATCTATTATTTTTATGCGTATATTTTTGCCTCTGAAAATTAAAAATTATTTTTAACGTTATCCTCAAAGTTACTCAATGCTGTGAAGAATTTAAAAAAATCATCCAAAGCATCGGGCAGGGATCTATGAGGAAATATTTGGTTGAAGGTGACCGTTGAACTTGGTTGAATGGAGTAAGCGTAAAGGGAAACCCAGCGTTGGAATGAGCCTGCCCATGACTAAAGCGATGGAACCTCCCCGTACATGGCAATAACTCCTAACAACATTTTCGATGCCTATTAATTTTCCGTGTACGATTTTCCACTTGCTGAGTCAGCATTAAATATGTTTAATTACGAGCTTAAGACATGCAAACAATGGCGAGGCCTGCTAATCCGTGGGTCGCTTGTTTCTAGTCTCGCCTGAGTCGGTTTTTCGCTTGCCCAGGGCATTGGTGTTTATGTCAAGTTCTGGGGGTTCGGCTCCTGCGAAACCTGACGACAAGCCAATGCGGAATCGCAGAGGCATCCGGACAACCATAATTGTCCGGGGGCAAAAAAACCCTCGGGAAAATGAAGCGCGTAGTTTCCTTTTACATGTATACTCATATTGATTTATTCATTCTTAGGTCCTCTACTTTTTCGTACACAGTTTTCACGGCGCCCTTCCTCGATTGCTGCAATCATTAGAGAAAACGACTCTTTCCTATTCCTCCAGGATGGAGTACAATAGGAGTGTGGACTTAGGGCAAGGGCTGCAAAAGTAATCCGCGTGAAAGGGTCACACACGATTAGGCATTAACTAAATTGTATTTATTCAGCAAAAATAATAACCAATGAGTGAAATTGACGATGAAAAATTCATTCAGCATGTCAGGTAGGGGCATAACAAAAACAATATTTAAAGAAGACTGAGAATATCAAACTTTCCTGTCTATGGCAATAACAACTGAAGGCAACGCAGTGGCTTGGAAATATACATGGAAGCTATTTTAAAATGTATTGCTCTATTATTTTGTATAGGCCAACTGGTGAAATATTATTATAACTAAACAATCAATATTTGATATGATTGAGTAGGAAATGTAATTTAACAACTTGGGGGAATGAAACTCGAAGTAAATTTAATACGGATGCTCATGTTTATTCATAAATTACTAATGTAGAATGATAAATTTATGGGAGATGACTTGAAGAAGAAGCTTGGTACTTTTGATATTGTCCACAACTATTTTCCAAGTCACACCGTGTAGGTACAACCCTCCGTGGATCAACAACTGGAGTATGAACTCAGTTTTCTGTATGTGTCACTCAGTCTCCTGCGGATATACTTAACTATTCATATGCAATAATCACGCAAACCTCAGTATAAAAGGCATTTAAGGAATGCATATTATTGACACTTAAAAATTCTTCGCCTGAATTAGGATTAAAAGTTATGTTAACCTGGTTAAAGTATTCGGGGCGTGAATTCGGTGGCTTCAAATCTCAGTCCAGGCGAATGATTATTTCCTTTGTGAATTTCATGATTTGTATTTCAATAATGACACCTAAGGCATTGAAACTACTCGAGGCTTGGGCGCCCTCGAGCCCCTATGTGGAATGGGATGAGAAACCTTTAAAGAAAGTGTGGATACTTGAATACTTTGAATTTTGAATCAGTGCACTTTTACTTCTGAAGATAAAACTTTATTCCCGTAAGTATGTTCATTACTAGAAGGAAGGGAATTTAAAACTTTTAGTTAGGAGTTCTAACTGCTGAGGTTATATCCCATCCTCGTGGTAGCTGAACAAATGCAAAGCAATCCGCTTCCGTCGGTAGCGTGACTATTTAACTCCGTTCCGATTAAATTAATTTTATTCTTTAATAATGGCCACGCCTTTGGATTTGAGGCGGGTTGCTATATGGCTACCTCCAGAGTGCTCATATCATTACACAATGAAGATATTATTTGGAACCATATTTGTGCTCTATAAAGACTTACAGACTATTTAGAATTTATCACATGCATCTGATGTTTCCTACAACTCAGCTATCACGAATCTCATACATTTGAATGATGGAATTTCTATTGTTTCCCAAAAATTGTGATCAGGTTCAGAGAGATTTCCCGTCATCTTTTGAAAGGATATATAGGTGTAGCAAAACTTGGTGGCAGTCGCTCGTACATAAAATGACGTCCGGGAGAGGAGGGCATACTAAGGAGGAGGGATAAAAATGCTTAGTTTCCCTCCAGAAGTCCCCAACTAAGCCCTTCCGTACCTTTGCCCGCTCACCTACGCGTAATTCGTCCTCAGCGACCTTTAACTCTCCACTGGCTAGTGCCACCAAGTTTCGCTATACCTATACTTTGTCACTCGGGGCTAGCTTACCGCTACCAAGTGCGTCCACCGGGTTGCGGATGGTGGGTTGACCTTTAGATATAAAGGTTAGCTGCGAAATAAGCGAGTTTACTCGTCGAATTCGCAGTCATGGATAAAAAGCTGCGGTATCTAAAGGATGCAGGGGGCCATCCTTGGGTAAAATGCCTCAAAAATGCTACGAAAACCAGTGAAGATGCCGTGACTTGGCGAACGGCTTCCGCCAACTAATAGGCAGCCAGTAACCCGGAAGGGACAGCAGCCCTCCTTAACATGAGTGAAGGTAGAGACCGCTTGGGTCAGTGCAGCGACACTCATTATACTATAGGCACGGTAGGATTTACCTAAACGGCTGTAGTACTGCGAGGTGGAAGACAACGGGAAACCACCAGCTTATTATACCGAGGAGAAGCAGCTTTTCAACTATTTATTTGATATGATTGTAATTCCCATTCCCACATTCGGATCTCCAGGCGGGGACTACTCGAGAGGGTACATCAGTCAAGAACGATAAGCAGCATTTTAGGATTGGTATATACCTGGAATGTAAGATCGCTGGAAGACTTGAAAATGAGAAAATGGAGATGAGAATGGGTCTGGATGTTTTAGGCATCAGCAAAATGAAATGGCCCAAAGAATGAGACTTCTGGAGTGGCAGCTATTGGACTATCCACTATGGATCTACGAATGGAAACGCAGGTGTTGCTATAATACTCTGGAAAAGTAGCGATATTATTCCAATACAGTGAAAGAATGGTTATGGTTAGATAAGAAACCAAACCTAAGTGGTGGTGGTGGTACAAGTGTACATGCCAATTACGAAGATGGCGACGTAGATATAATGTATGTACGATGGATTAGATGAGGTGATAAGGAATGTGAAAGGGGAAGAAAACTTAATTATTCTTGGAGACTGGAATGATATTGTAAGGAAAGCCAAGATGGTAAGACAGTATGGAAGTATGGTTTAAGAAAACGGAACGAGAGGGGAGAGAGATTGAATGAGTTCTGCGTACAAAATGGCTTTGTCGTCTCAAACCTACTATTTGGCAACAACCCGCAAATACGATAACGCGTGGAAAATACCAAGAGATAGAAGAAGATTTCAAATTGAATAGGTACGTTTTAGTGAAACAGCGATTTATAAATCAAGTAAAATACTGCAAGAGCTACCCTAGTGCGGATAACGACTGTGACCATAATTTAGTCATGATGAAATGTCTGCTTCTTAATTTTAAAAATTTTAAGAGATCAACTAATAAGCACTGTCAGGTGGAAATACCACGGGAAACAGAAAACATGTTGGCATCTCAAAGTTCTTTAGTCTAACATAAGCTGAAGAGGAGGGAAACGATTCAGGATTAATCGAAGACAGATGGCAAGAGATCAAGATAGGAATGATAATCAGCCTTACAGCATATGCACATAAAACTCTGACCAGAATCATCTACAGGAAAATGGAACAGAAGATAAAATAATTCCAGCATGAAGACCAATTCGGTTTCAAGAAAAGTAGGGGAACGAGGGAAGCAGACTTATCATAGAAGAGGATTCAATAGGACCAGCCAAAAGGACATATATTTCTTTCTATATGTATATTTTGTTAGCATTTTTGCATGGATAACATGATATTAGCCCTAATACAGGTGTATTCCTTAGGGGTTACCCAATTACTGTTTTTGTAATAATAGATTGAAATAAAAATTCTATTCTATTCATCGACCTAGAGAAAGCATTTTACAATTTTAAAATTTGGATTGGAACAGAATGCTGACTGAGTTGAAGACAATAGGAGTGTCATTTAATGACAGAAGAGCAGTATGCAGGCTGTATGAGGAACAGCTGGCAGTGATCAAGTGTGGCGGCAATGCAGAGGAAGTAGAAGTCAGGAAAGGAGTACGACGAGGATGCGCGTTGTCGCCAATGATCTTTAAAACATACATTTAAAAAGCCGTAAATGAAATAAAAGACGAATTATAAACAGGAATACAAGTGCATTGAGAAAAAATCAGCAGATTTGACGACAATACTGAACTGTATGGAAAAAGACTGAAGAAATACAACCTAAAGATTAATGTAAATAAAACCAAGGTTATGGTTTGGGAAAGAAATCTAGAAGGCATAATCATCGTAAAACTTGAGCAGCAAAAACTCGTTCAAGTAGAAGAATTTTGTTATCTGGGAAGCAAGATCACCAGCGATGGAAGAAGCAAGACGGATATTGTGAGCACAATAGCCCAAGAAAAGAAGGCATTCTACCAAAAGAGGAGTTTGCTGACAGCTGGTAACACAAACCTGGAAGCTATGAAGCACTTTATTAAAACATATATTTGGAGTATGCTCTTATATGGCAGTGAAACCTAGACTTTAACAGCAGTAGACCAAAGTAGATTGGAAGCGATGAAGATGTTTTGTTACGGAAGAATGATAAAGATTAAATGGACGGATAGAATCTCTAACAAAGAAGTCCTACGTAGAGCTGGAGAGAAAAGAAGCAAAATGAACACTGCGAAGAAGAAGAGACAAATTTATTGTACACATTTTGCGACACAAAAGCCTAATGAAAACAATATTGGAAGCAGAAATAAATGGGAAGAATTATAGAGAAAGACCAATAATGGAATAAATACAGAAAATCATGAAGGACGCCAAAGAAAATTATAATTATGAAGGAATGTAACGGTTGGCAGAGAGGAGGGCGGAATGGAGAGCTGCTGCAAACCAATGTTCGGGTTGATTACCAATGGCGATGAAACTTCGTCACTCTCATCCATAATCTTCTCTAGACATTTTGTGTCATTAACTTTAATCCTTGACTACGTTCTACGCAGTTGATTTTAAAACTTGTTGATACAAAAATAAAATTATCATTAAAAAAATTATGGTAAACTGTGACTAAGCAAGTAATTTAATAGGAGTAAATATTTTTCGGGGTATTTGTACTTTTACACAACTGATTTGAGAAGTTATTTGGGCGAGGCGTTGTTTCAAGGAGGAAAAATTAGGAATTAGATGAGCCAAAGTGTGATAATTCGCCGTATTGAGCATCACTAAATCATAAACTCCCATTAAAGCTAAAAATGCTTTCCTCAGGGGCGCGCTTTGCCCATCGCAAGGACAGTAAAACTACTCTTATACAAATTATGTCAGTGACCTCAAGTGTAAATATAGCTAAAACAGGACAATCTTTCTCTTTCCTACGGAATTTTCTCCATTCCATCAGGTCCGCAAGTTGAGTGAATAATTCATTGAAGAGATTTAATTTAGTATTTACAATACAAATAACAACACTAGTATTTTAAAAACCCCTTTTTCTAAAGTATAAATGATATCACAGAAAATTGATTGAGTGGTCTTGATCATTAATATAAAGCGGTAGTAGAATAAACGGGACAAATTTACATGATTTTCGCAATGAAAAACGCACAAGTTTCCACTACGCATAAATTATGCGAAAACCCCAAAAAGGACATTTTAACAATTTTACCACTCTTGCCTAAGCATGTGGGACCTATGAAACCCGTTAAGGTAAATATGTAAATAATTTAACCATCATGATTATCCCTTACCTTAAGAGCATGATGCCGAATAAAGGTAGACGTGACAATATCTTGGCAAAGAAAACCATATGGACGCATATTCTTCGCCAAAAATAAAAAAACACGCCACTTTTAAAAACTGAACCCTCTAAAACTAATAAAAAAGGCATTACGCGTAAATAAAAACAAAAAAAAATTCGCCCAACGTGGGGCTCGAACCCACGACCCTGAGATTAAGAGTCTCATGCTCTACCGACTGAGCTAGCCGGGCACTGATGAGAGCGGAAGATTTTTTGCTACTTATTTTATTTTATCTTTTTCAATGCAGTCCTTTTACTTGATATTGAAATTTAATTTTTACCGTACTCTTCAACATCCACAGAAGTTTTTAATGGAAGACTAAGAAAATACGGCAGTAGCCGTTCCAAAGCCTGATGTAGAACAATACAAGAGTAATTATATTACATAAAACGACATAAATACTGGTGCATTACGAAACTTACGATATTCAGATCTTCTTCTCCTTGTACCATGTATCAAGATATATTAGAGCAATCGGAATACATATTAAACGTTTTTGTAGGATATAATACTTCCTAAACGTAACGAAGGCGATGAACATACCACAATGTGGGTTGAACTTGGGGAGGTAATCAATACTCTGAAAAATGAATGAGTATAAAGCTTCATCCTCAGAAACCATGCATTATATGGTGAAGAGTTCTCTGGCAAGTGAACATGATCTTTCGGCCGTCCTACATCGGTCGCGAACTCAACAGTCGTCGGCTTCACGGACATTGTCGATGAGGACTGCGGGGGACGATGGGGACGGAGTCACGTGACACTAAGGGCGGGTCTATTAAAATGTCTCCGATGTAAATCACTTTGAAATCTCGATTTTCAACCTCCTTTTGAATGAATGGGACACCATATTTTTATTATAGAACTTACACAAAAGAAACATGGAACTCCATCATTCCGTTTTCACAACAATAATTTTATGGAAGCAAAATATTTGGTTGTGCGAAAATATCTTCTTACTTAAAGCACAGCAAGAAGTACAACTACGGATAATTCAGTGGCAACCACAATAAAGGGGACCAAAAAATAAAACTTATCAGCGGAGGAGTAAGTCTCGGTAGCTTAATTGGTTAAAGCAGTCGTCACGATCTCTAGAAAGACCTTAGATTTTTCATTGTGAAGTTGTCAACTATTTGCAATCAAACGATGTAAAAACGCACGATGCTTTCTTAGCAGAGCAACTTTATATTTTCCTTAGTAAACTCAAACCTTTTATCTACTAAAGAAGCTTTCTCCTAGTTGTGCAAATTTCGTGTGTATGAGTAGTGTAATTACGTACGTGTACGGTGCATCATGTATTTGGTAACATATTTCGCAAAGAATAGGAGAAATTTTATTTTATTATTTTCGGTATGCATCGCATTTTTTTGTTGCTTATCTTTTGTTGTTTTTTTAATCTGACGACGCCTCCAGGAAGAGAGGTGAAGCGTTGTAAAATAAGCAAGCAAACGCGATGGATACCGAAAATAATCAAAAGAAAAAGCGGAAACCTAAAGAATAATAAAGGAGAAAACTAACAAGCGTTCGCCGAAGGCATCTCGGAAATACTTTTAGCTACATGCAGCGAGCACCATGCGCAAGTTCACCGCAGTTCTATTTTTCCAACAAAAGTTAATCGACTAGCAGGTACTTACCACCGAAGAGTAAGCATTCTTCGTTTCAAAAGTCATTTACTTTACTGAAAATATTGCTTGACTTGTCATGCCTCTTGGAGAAAGTCTTGAATGATCTTTCCATTCTCAATCTTCTGTTTTCTCAATAAATTTATGCGACCAATAGTACTCATGACTGCCAATTTTCATCGAATGTGGGATCGCGAAACAGTATTTATGATGCCATACAATTTAGAATTGAGGTTCCTCCATTCTCTATTAAACTCGGTGTGCAGGTTAAAATCGCGAGAAAACAAAATATGTTTATTACTTTAGGATTTAACAAAATCATACTTGATATCATCAAGCATACTTAAAAAATAAGTGAGGCAAACGTTTAGAATTCATGACTGAGTATTTAGAGACTCACCTAATGACTTTTTCGTTCCACCACAACGTTGGAAATATAATAAATAAATTCATTACGCCGCGCGTATTGTACTGATCTATGATTAGGACGATCTGATTTTCAATTTTGAAAGTTTTTTTTATAAAAAACGGGTATTTTTTAAATGCCACAGATCGTAGCGTTGATTTACGTCTACCTGATGAGGAAAGTAATAAAGGAGATTTAGGTATTGTTCTCGGGCTCTGAACCAGGTAATTGGCTTCATATTGGCCGACGTTTTGGAAAACGACTTGTTTTCCATTTTCAAGGCGTGTTACTCTCTCTGTGTAGGATTATACACTCAGTATGGATCGCAAGTTGCTTTCCGTTTGTTTTCAAAGTTATTCTTTCCGATTTACTCGCCTCGGAGGACTATTAGAAATTCCTTTACAAGTTACAAGCCCTTGTAACTTACAAGTCGGTTTGAGAAACAGAATGTGTCGTAAGCATGAAAATACTCATGAATAAACACTTGTAACTTATGGATTTGTAAATAGTAGATTTGTACGTTTGAGGAACAGAATTTCACATGTTACAAGTGAATAGACTTGTAACTTGTGGACTTGTATCTTTGAGGAACAGACCCCGAGCAATCCCGAGGCTTCCCGACGTTTCTGCCCCATACAGTGCTACACTCCATATCGATCTGTAAATTAAGATAAATAAGATCAAACACTATTTTAGTGTTTTCATCGCCATTTTCAAGATAAGCTCAACGGTTACAGCCACTGTTGTATGTTTATTTACGGGGAAAGGTGACGCATGTCGTAGACGGAGAAGTGAGTAATTGGTGGACTTGTGACGTGTTTTCAACGACATTCCGATATTCAATTTGCTCAGCTAGCATGATTTCTTCAAGAATTCGTCAAAAGAAAAATTATAACCCGAGCCAAGACCGACCTCCAGATATTAATGATTAATACCAAAAGCAGCCTTTTTAGCTGTATCATCATACTGGAAGTGGACTTTCGCAGGACGTAAAATATTCAGAAGCACTTGCACCTATAGCAGGATTCAAGTAACACGTGGTTAATCAACAGATCACGGACATAATCGATGGCTTTTATGCTCCAAAAAGTAAGAGTCGGAAGTGTTCCTCCGATCCTCTTACATTGTCCGGATTTTCACCGGATCGACCATTAAAACGAGAATTGTTCTCCTCCGGCGGAGATGGGTCGGCCGCGTGTGGGTCCGCGTCGATGGCAAGCAAAGCTGACTGACGCGACGGAGTGCGAGGCGGAGGTATAGTCGGAAGGTATATCGAGAGAGAGTGTTAAAAAGAAGGGTTGACCACTTTCTCCCGGATCTTCTCCTCCCTCCTCTACCCACATCCTGCTTCCAGCGTGCACAATTACCCATCCAAATCCTCCACTCCCGAGGTTCGGTCGCCCACCCCTTCGGCCTTGTTGGGACGGTGATCGGATGGAAGGAAGGGATGGTTTCCGAGGGAGGTCCTCCATGACTCACCATCACCGGCTCGAAGTCGCCTTCTTCCGATCCCATTCCTCTCCTACGCTCCCGTGTCGTGGTTGATTTTCGAACGGAAACGAAACATTACGATACTCATCAGCAGAGCCGCATTTAGCTTTTCGTAGGCCCTGGGCACCTTTTAATAAAAAAAAATATTTCTTTCAGTTAACGTTTTCAGTACCTTCAAAACAATTTAAAGCGTTTTAATCGAAGCAATATCATAAGTATGTATTTTATAATTAAGATACCAGCACAGTACAAAATATTTCATCAATTTTTAAATTATACATTCGTTATGAATTGATAATATTGTCTCGGACTGGTGTGGTGGAACTTATACCAGACGAAAGAAGAAGGAAGGGCTTGAAAATGATGTTAAACATTTAAACTGGTCACATTAAAGATTTTTGGAGGAAAATTGCAAATCATAATTCCTCTGTAGTCACAAAATTATGAAGTGATATAAAGAAGGAGTCGTCTGTTGTCGCTTCGCGTGTATAAGGATAAGTCGGGATCTAGTAGCGATTCTAGTTTCGTTTCATATCGCTAGCGGTCTAATTGGTCCCAAAAAAATGATCTCATTTATGAGTGGGCACTTTCCATATAATTTGGAAAATTGAATAGGTTATCAGTTGAGGAAAGTATTTCGCACGCAAAATTTGTTGAAAATTCTACATAAAATAAAATGAATGATCAAATATTTTATGTTTTTTTACAATCATCATACATAAATTCTATTTTCTCAATTTTTTCCTCCAACTCTTCTAAAGACTTCTTCATAGGTTATTCGCTCCATCCTTTTGATATCCATCATTCTCCGATAAAACCACATTTGCCTTGCTTCTAGTCATCCCTCTTCTGCTACGGTTATCGTCCTAGCTCTGGGGCATACTCCATCCGTAAAGACGAGAAAAACTCAGCGATGCCTATCGGTTAACCGTCTACGACATCAACTCTGGTAAAGGTAGTGGTTTAACAATAATTTTGGTTTAATACCGGGTTTAATTCCTTGACAATTATCCTCACTTTGTTATTAATCATTCGAAAAACCGTAAATATTTCCAAAGAGGATATTTTTTCTGATTCACGATTCACCATTGGTTTTCCGGGCATCTTTTTTCATAAAAGATATTTCCAAAAGTTTTCTTGCGTTATTTTTATTCTTAAATACCCATCAGTTTCAACGTTTCGCATATAACCTCAAGAATATCATGACGTTCCTGGACAGTCGTAACGTCCTCCATGGCTCTCAGCACGGCTTCCGGAAAGGTAGATCATGTGAAACACAACTCGCGCTCTTTCTTCATGACGTTCTCAAATCTGGCGAATCGAAAAGACAAGTTGACGCATTATTTCTAGATTTTAAGAAAGCTTTCGACACGGTACCTCATAACAAACTTTTATACAAATTACAGTCATGCGGCCTAAACGAAACAGTAGCAAACTGGATACGCGACTTTCTGAGTGATCGTAAGCAAAAGGTAGTTCTTGACGGAATTAGCTCTGATGTCGTTAAAGTGACATCAGGTGTCCCGCAAGGAAGCGTGATCGGACCCCTTTTGTTCATTATATACATAAATGATCTATGCTCTCGAATTAGCAGTAAAATACGTCTATTCGCCGACGACGCTGTCATCTATCGTGAAATTAGTGATCACTCTGACTTTGAAACTCTATCATCGGATTTAAACAACGTTCATGTGTGGAGCCAAGAGTGGGGACTCGAACTTAATCTGAGCAAATGCACGGCGGTACATTTCTTGCGGAGGTCGTCCAACTATTCCCATGTATATGCTGTGGATGGTGTTAACATAAAGGCGACAGATGAAGTGAAGTATCTAGGAGTTACGATAACTTCGGACCTATCGTGGGGAGCACATATAAGAAATATTTGTGGCAGAGCTCTGAAGAAGCTAGGATTCGTCAAGCGTATTGTGGGAAGATTTTCGGATGAAAAAGTAAAAGAGAGGTGCTATTTCGCACTCGTCCGGCCACACCTTGAATATGCAGCGAGCATATGGGATCCGGTGCAGAAAGACTTAGTCCGGGAACTTAATAAAATACAAAGGAAAGCTGCGCGATTCGTCAAAAACAGCTACGGGCGTACTGACAGCCTTACACAGATGTTAAACGAATTAGGCTGGGAACCGCTAGAGACTCGGAGGCTGCGCGCTAGGCTTAGATTGCTTGAACAATTGAGAATAGATATCTTTCAGAGCGACACGGAGAACATCATATTAGAACCCCACTATATTTCCAGGTCCGATAGAAACGATAAATTAAGAGAGATATTTTGCCGAACGGATAGGTATGGGAATTCGTTTTTCCCCCGAACAATAAGGGACTTCAATAAATGCTAGGCGTAATTTCATTAGAGCGTTTCCTTTTTATCTTTAAGCGGCTGGTGTCCTAACACCCCCCGCCACACGCCTATTGAGGCGGCTTGCGGGGTAATATGTAGATGTAGATGAAGAATACGTATTAAATTTTATTATAACTTTAGTACGCCAATGCTATCTCAGTTACATTATAAGCATTTTATTGGCGACATGTTCGCCTAAAATAGTTTGGAGTGCAACATTACAAGACCCTCAGTTGGTTGATTTTTTAGGGAGGCGACCGACTACTGATGCCATTTTCGCCATGGAGGATAGGTGGGAAGGGTGGTAAAGTAGGGGTTATTAAGGAAGTTTGAGCGAGATATTTCCCTAGTCATAATAGAGACCATATTCGAATTTTATTTGTTTATTTCAGCGTCTGTAAGAGGTATGAATAAATATTGTAACATCAATAGCACAAAAATATAGTTTTATATGCCAAACATTTTCTCAGTAATTATATAAATATATCTACTTAAGTACCTAACTTGACTCATTTTTTCACGCAGTACCGCTAAAAAGCCTTGAAAACAGCAGGATTTTTTTGTGATTCTGTAAAAATTACTGCGGTGAGTAATGGATTAATTTTTATAAATAGTTGAGAAAACATACAGACTACACAACGTTAGTTTTTTCACGAAATCTAGGTGTTATAAATTCCTAATTGTTTCAATATTCTCTCTCCGGAGCGCACAGCCGTAATCTATCCCATGTTAAACATCTTGTATTTTCAGGCAACTTGCTCAAAAAGTAGTTCGGTAAGGGATTAATATTTTGATATCATTGGAAACATTGGGAGTTTTTCTTTAAAAATACGCCAAATTCGTCAAATTCTAGGTGAAATGATTTTTCGCTCAAACTACCTTAAGGGATCGGAGGAAGGGTGTAGCCGGCAAGGCGCCAAGGATACCACCGTTTAGCGTCTCATCCGACAGAAATAGTACTGTACTTGATACATCCTCCATATGATACTCAAGAAGGAATCGGAATTCCAATGAAAAATCTCTGCCATTACTGGGATTCGAACCTTCGGGTAACTACTTATAAAATTGGGTAACTCCACAGTCAGTAACCATAGAGAGGAGCGAAAGCGCACATTATCGTTGTTACTGGTTCTCGTTGGTGACTCCCGCTTCGATGACGAAGCTCTTACTTCGGAGGGGCAACATTCCTCCGGAGGATCAGCGTTCACGAGGCGGTATTTTCGTTGCGCAAGTCCCCTCGGTCGGCACGTAGTCCTCCGGTATTGAATGGGGTTGTCTCTGCCCCTCTCCAGGACGACGCGACACTAGATGTCCTCCATTCATTTCCCTTTCGTTCGGAAGCCTCTGGGTGAACGTTTCTTGCAACTCGGCTATCGGAAAAGAGATGCGGTCATGATGAATGGTCGCCTGCGGCGTTATGACTTACCCTGACCCTTAATCAAGCGCTTTCTGCATTGAGGTTAATATAGCCACATAGTCAGCTTTTTTAAAGTCATTATAGAGACCATATTTGAATTTTATTTGAAGATTTAAGCAACTCTGTGACCCATGAAGTAAATATATTGATATTGATTCAGCAAAAACTTTGTTTTTAAGACTGAACTTCTCAGTAATAAATTTAATACACATATGTTTTTGAAACTAATTTATTTCACTCCGTAAGCTGGAAACGCCTTCGCAACCAAAGGTTTTTTGCAATTTAAAAAAGAGAATTTGGGTAACATTTTTTTACAACAGATAAAACTTACTAACTACATCTCTGACTTAATATGTGCAAAAGAATTGCATTTTAAAAATAATGTCACTCTAGAGCGCACAGCCGTGCGGAATCACATGGAAAACGGTTTCTATTTTTGGCATTTATATGGAAAGAAGCGCATTAAGTGGCTAATATGCAAATAACATTAGAAGGATGATATCTTATTCCATGCACCTATAATGAGGCCATATTCATTGAATTTTCGTGCTGTGATATCTCACTCCAACTACTTTCAAAGGAATTGGTGCTCATGTATGTGTTTGTTGCCCCAGCTAACCCACAACCCTCGGAATGAGTATCACCTGTAGTTCTGTTTTTTTGGAAGGAAGGAAAGCCACATTAAGCCATTGTTTATTTTTAGGTGTTAAATTGTACATGAACCAAGGATCTGTGGGAGACTGTTTGACAATGGGGTAATTGGTGGTGAGATAGATACTAAATTGTGTGAATTTTAAAAGGAATTAATTGTACAGTTATGTAATCATCAATGAATTTATTTGTATTGAAATTGGATATGTGAACCAGGTTGTTGGTAGGGAGATGAAGGGTGAACCAGACTGGTAAAACACAAATTATGGGAGAGTGTATCATTTGATGTATTACTTTTTGAACCTAGAGTCCTTTGGACTAGGTTCGAAAAAATACAGTATTCTATTCTATTCTCATGGGCGAAGATGGAGCTAGGACAGGGGTCCAGGGGAAGGATTTCGTTCCGACAAGGCGTGGTCGGATTGAGCCTTAGACTGTGCCGACTGTAACGATGGACTTAGTTCCGAAAGTGTATATGAAGTACAGAAACTTACTATCACGATTGAACTTTTCGAATGTTCAGCCATTCTGGTCTTGAATTTCCGGCCACTGTGGCTGATGTAAAAACAATTGCACCCCGGAGAATCACATCTGAGCGATTTTAATCACTACGTTTTATACGATCTCCATCCTTATGTTCAACACACTGATCTATTTCACAAGAACTAGGCCTAAGAGAAATGAATGTGATAGGCATGGGGCAGATGATGAAGGCAGCATTATCATAGAAACGCTTTGTAAATTTCCACGACAAGTTTATTTTACCGACCTAGGTTTCAGCAAAACATTGTCATTATCCATGTTTTGCTGAAACCTAGGTCGGTAAAATAAACTTGTCGTGGAAATTTACAAATCTGTCTGTCACACATTTCCACAAATTATCGCTTGATACTCTAAAATCTGTTCCAGATGGTGAAATTGTATATGAATTTCCGGAATGGATGTGGCAGGGAGGTAACCCCACCCTAGACACTTCCTCTAGCTACAAGTAGCCCAAGAAATACTTACGTAAAGGGGTATGAAATGAGCTGCTTCGTTGTGACTCAAGAATCACTTTTAGTGAGTAGTTAATGACGCAAAAGGTAGGAGATAACAAAGAACAAAGGTCAGTTACCCGTCCAAACAGAACATCGAGGAATATTTCGTATAAGTTTCCCACGAGATTGGTGCACGGGAATATTCGTTCCGAACGCGTTAATGTCATATTTCCAAGATAGATGCTAATACGAGAGTCTGATCATTACAGGGAAGTGCCATGTGACGAAACTTTCCATTCATCCTGAATCATCCGCAAATTATCAATGGGTTAATCAGTGCACAGTTTGGAATCCAGCTAATCATGATCAAAAACACACCGATTAAGTTGATAAGAAAAAAATATAGACTTTAAGAGTGCCTTTACCAGACCATCTAAAAATATTAACGACACATAGCGTGTCACTCACTGCATTGTGCTTAGGTATGATGAATATATGGAGAGCGCTCACGAATACTCGCCGATTAGTCATCTGAATCAATAAAACTTTCTCGATATAATTTAATGGGAATATCACGTCCATAAAAAAATTAATCATATAAACAACGACATTTGGCAAGCTTTATTAATCCCTTGGAGCCCTAAGTGTCTCGAGCATGAAGGCTAAATACCGGGGGTATTCTTTCGTTGGAAATCCTAATTAATACGACGTCAACAATACACTAAATGATCGAGAGAAGTGCTATAGCGTTGGTTGTGCTAATAAATGCGTAACGATGCTGCTTCCAGATCAGCTTTTTATCGAAATCAAAATTATTCCTATTGAGTTTAGCTTTCTACCAGAACAGTGGCTCCCAAACTTTATTGTTATGGGACCCACTAAAATCTGAACATTTTTCGTGACCCGCTTAATATGTTTATGTGCTCTTGTATCTATCCTATCGTCAGAGGCGAAATTTTGTTTCCAATCACTCCACGACCTACCAAAACATCTCCTGCGACCCACTGGTGGGTCGCTACCCATAGTTTGGGAAACGTTTTAACAGAGAAAAAGTCTATTCGCGGACAATAGGATAAGCTTGGAAGTAGGAGAACACTTTATTGAAGCATATTTATGAAGCATGTTCTTACATGGCAGTGAAGCCTGGACGATGACAGCTGCAGATAAAAAAATATTGGTAGACATGGAAATCAAGTGCTATTGAAGAAATTATAAAGATCAAATGGACGGAAAGAGTCAACAATGTAGCATAATAATGAAGATTATGAGAGAAAAATATGTAATGAATATTATTAGATGAAGATAATGTACACTAATAGACACATTCTGCAACATTATAGCCACTTGAAACTGCACTGTAAGGGGAAATAAATGAGAAGAGAAAACTAGGAAAACCAAGGATGAAATACACCACGCAAATAATGGTATACGTTAAAAAGAAGGAATTAAACGCTTAGTTGAGAGGAGAATAGAGTGGATCTGCTTTGAAAAACCTAATTTCGGACTGAAAAGTAATAATTATTCAGGTTATGTCTATGAATATATGTATTTAAAACAACTTCAGGCAACTTGAACTTGATAATATACGTATAGTTTATGTTATTACGCTTTTAAAATACTAAACAAACGCTTCATACTCAGATATTGAACCCTTTACTGGGTTTTTAAATAATAATTTTAAATAAATATTTTAGCAAAATACTCAATTACAAGCATTTGCTATTACAACCTGAAAATGACGTTGTACGTCGAAACCCGGGTCACGTTGTAATAAAAACTTTTTTAGTTGAATCAAAAATTTATTGTTTTTAATTCCGAAACATATCTTTTTTGGATTCATGAGGAGAAGGATAAATTAGTCAAGATCGTAATTCATGTTTTATTTTCATCGCGAGTCACTCATTTGGTCCGTAGCGCACCATTTACAACCAGACGACACGAGATCAACGTGGAAAGAGACGTGGAATCTGATTTGCCTTAACCTTTGGGGTTGTTATCATTCACGAAATGTTTCTTCTCGATGTGCCGGGACCTATTTACCAATTAATTCACCTTCACATCCCTCCCTTACCCGTTCGTTGACGTCCAGACCATTTCAAGGGTGGCATTCACCTTCAAACCTTCTTCCGACGGATCCTCATACCACAGCCCACCGCTATGTTGGTCCGTTGATTATTCGGGGGAGGAGACCCACTGCTGAGGTCATTCGCACCATTGAGGACAGGTAGGTAATTTGGTAAGGGAAGGATTATCTGGGGAACGGAGGATGGGTGGAGAGAAACCCGGCGTCAGCATTAGCCTAATACTCTCTCGAAAGGTGGATTGGGGTCAACAGCTTAACGTCCCATCCGACTTCAATGGATGTGCTCTCAAATTAGACCCACATCTCCGACAGTTTCGGGAATCGAGCTCGGGCTCTCTGGATAGTAATCCAGTATTCTTGCCACCACGCGAACCCGGTTCCCCCACTTTAACCCGCAGCTCGACGAAGCTTGTTATATGCTTCGCGGAGAAACCGGTTATTGGTGCAACAAAATAAAGGACCTGTAAAATGTACATGCTACCGCCCTAGGCTTTCGGAATTTCAAAAGCGAAACCCAATAAAAAATTAGGTAGGTATTAGAAGCGATGATGCAAAAATGGATGGAGGGAATCATCAATGACAAGTTATACGAAGGGCTTGAGAGATAAGAAGTTCGATGAAAACTCCGCAAAGTGGAAGACATAAACCTGCGACCCAAACATCCTCTTGAAAACAGTACTGGAAGGAGAAATTAATTAATTCATTCATTAATGAGAAGAGTTATAGAGGAAACCAAAGAAGAAATGCATGAAGCAAATTATGAGAAGCAAATTATGAGGAGAATGAAGCAAATTATGTAGAATTTTGGAGTAAATCTGCAGGCTGAGGGGAGAGTGGAGTGGGAAGCTGCATCAAACCAATCTTTGAATTGATGACTGTCGATGATGAAGATTCATTTCTTCCCTAATTCCTCATTTATCAACGACGTTACCACCAAAATTCCCATTTTTGTTAGCATATTCATCCATGTTACAATCTTACACAAATATAAGAACCGTTTTTATGATGTCAAGTCAACAGGCGCGACATGGTTCATGCTTAACACGATTGCTTCAATTGTATCAAACATATTCTAATGAGAAAGGTTTGAATTCAAAGAGAAAGGATAATTCCAAGTTATAGATTTTTTTGGCCCATATTATTCATCTCGCCGCCAAGTACTGCGCCGGTGAAAATAAAATTTTTTAGGCTCAATATACGCATTTATCTCTTCAATAAGGTAGGCATCCCGTATACTCAATCTACTCTTCACCACATCGAATTGCGAAACCCGTAGTTTTTTTATCTGCCAGCAATCCATTGTAGCTGTGTAAATGCCGACGGTCTGCAAACACATTTTTTAGCGAGGTAGCCTAACTCCTTAACCACAAGGAGACGTAGCCTTTTCGTTAACTTGACGTTAACGTAACTTGATGTTAACGGAGAGTCTGGGGTTTGTATGTACATTACGTCGGACTGTCTGTCAATTGACATGAGCTTTATCGATGGGAGTTCGTACTAACTTTGGTTTCTATGCCGAGAAAATATTTAACCAAAATTTGGGCCTAAATCACTAGCTGGTTCAGTTAATTCACCAGTTACCCTCATCAGACCACAGCGCATCGTCAAGATTCTCACCAAACACAAATAACTTTGTCTCTGAACGCATTTGCTCTGAATTCCATTATCTTTCCTACCTTGAAGAAGATACACATAAGCAGTCATAAATTCATAGGGATCTAAGCAAATCATATTGCCAACGCAAAGGAGTACGTGCGAGCAAGGAGATACAACGAAATTGCCTCTCCTTGTCTCCAACATGGTGAAATATTTTCTAATTTAAAAGTGTAAAAAAAAATCTCCGAGGTAAAATAAACTGCACCCTACTAACGTGCTATTCATTGAAAACATTTTGCTGCACGATTTTTCGCTATTGTAAAACAGCCCTGAATATGAAATAATAAAATTCCATTTAACGACGAATAAAAGTTGATTACTTCATTTTCGTACAAACCCTCGTAATTAAAAGAAAATAAATAGTCATTTCTGTGGTCGATATTGATGATAATCCTGAAAACAAATTTAAAAACCTGACCCAGGAAAGTTATAAGACACGCATATAGTAGAGCACGCCATATAATACACGATGTAGTTTCAAACGAAAACAGAACTATTACGATATTCATCAGCAGAGCTGCATTTAGCCTCGAAAAGGTTTTATACTACGTATAACACGGTTTCCAAACTGGCAGATCTTCAAACTTCAAACAAAACTGGCAGATCAATACTTTTCGGAAAAAAGATTGGAGAACAGGGGCGGCTCCAGACCAGAGGTTCGGGGGGGAGGGCACCAGCGGTCTTGGAGTATGGAATACCCCCCAGGAAAAGGGGGGTTCTTTGGTCTCATTCCGGAAATTTGTAACAAACTATGTGCAAAATGGCGCGTTATAAGTGGTTTGAAAGCAAAAGTTTGCCCTTTAAAAAAAGCAAGTTTTTACTAAACACATCTTTCCCTTTTAGATTACCACCAAGTCTTAACAAGTTCCAAAATTATTTTGATTTACATTCGCATTTAGCTTGTGGTTTTAAAAACAGTTTCAGTTTACATAAAATTTTACTGGATTTAAATAAAAATAATCAAAACTTCAATAAAAAAGCAACAAAATAATTTAGGCTTTTAATTTGTCCATGACAGAGAAATACGCCGGTTTTTTTTTGGGGGGGGGGAATTGCCCTCCCTCCTTAGGGGCCGCAAATGTCGGAGAATCTGTTAGTTTTCTGGTCGAGACCAAAGTAAATGTCGTCGGCATTAATGAAACTCAAAATGCATCGGTTAAAATATTTCAAACAACATAGTAATAAATACTCAAGTTTCGAAAGAGGTGGTGGAAGAATCTAAAATTGTTTTCACGTGCTCAGCAAGCGGGCTAACAGCAATTGAGAAGATGTCCATAGAAATGTTAAATTTGCTCTCATATTTGAGTTGACGAAGACGATGGTTTTTTAATTAATTAGGAGACGCGTTATGCAGTTCCTTATTCTGATAAACTGCCAATCATAAATCATGCCTATTAACCTCAAATGGTCAGAAGATAGTACCGATGAAAATTTAATTTCGTTGATAAAATTTGTGAATAAGATCGGACTAAATTTATGTTTAGAGCAATATGTATTTAAAATAATGCATACAAACTACAAATTTGATTGAGTAAGTTGTGGTCATTCAGGGTACTATATTTGATGTAGGTAAACTCTGCATAAACAGGGATGAATAAGTTATCCTCCAAATAAAGTGTTAGATTAATCATAAGGCACGAAAATGGAAGAGAAGAATTGCCGAGAACGTCAAGAATGGGAAGCAAATAAAACGTGGATATGTAAAACTGAAAAATCGTAAGGGAATAATGTGGTTAGCTGACAAAGAGAATGCAGTATAGAACCATAGCAAGCCAATCTTCCCATTGATAATTATGATGAGGAGACTAATATTCACCAATATTACGTAACTTGGTGATATCTAATTGTAAGTCAGAAGCGCATACTACCTGCGCTTTTACATAGCTAAAAATCGCAGGTAGTCATTCATCAGTAGTTCGAAAGACGTAAGCCAATTATAGCCCGAGGAATCCCAAAGGGGTCTCGAACCTTCTTTTTGTGCGAGCATTGGGGCAGAGTTCGTGGATCTTCGGCCGGTGCTTAGATCATGCCGGGCTCCCCTCAACTCGTCTGGGGTGCATTATTCCAAAGAGGCGTCTGAACGGGTGGCTCGTAGGATTTTTGAGCACTGTAGATATTTTTTAGACTAGAGGATAGGTCATATAGTGGGATTTTTAAATATTTAACCAAACGCAGCCTCCGAGGAAATCCGCATTGCGAAAATGTTCACACCCAAGTAAACTTAGGAGCGCTAAAGCCGGTAAATAGTGGCAATTTTCCCAAAACTCGTACTCCAGTGAAAGAAATGATATCAAATGTAATAAGCACTTCCAGTGAAATTCGCCCACCTAATACCCATAAGCGTGGAAAAGAACCAACCGACACTCAATCGACAAAATATGACATTAACTTTATAGTAGTTAATTGCCGTAGCGTTAAAAACAAGCGCGCTGAAATCGAGCATATATTTCAGGACGCAGACGTGGTCATAGGAACGGAGAGCTGGCTTACTGAGGATTTAAGCGACAGCGAAGTTTTTCCTCCAGGATATAAAATCTACAGATGCGATCGAAGCGATAGGGCAGGTGGCGGAGTTTTTCTAGCAGTTAAATCACATTTACACAGCACCGCCCACGAAATAACTGACAATGAAATAGAAAGCGTGTGGTGTACAATTAAACAACGAAACAAAAGGAGTATACATGTTTGCTCTTTCTATAGACCTCCAAACTCCAAAATTGATGTTATTTACCAATTAGATAATCAAATATCCGCATTTACTGTGAGAGACAGTAAAAGTGTAATAATTATTGGGGGAGATTTTAATCTCCCATATATAAATTGGGATTCTTACACTGTAAAACCGAATTCTAGGAACAGGGAAATCAGCGAGATCTTACTCAACACACTTGCTAATCACTCACTTTCCCAAGTAGTTGACAAGCCTACGAGAGGAAATAAAATATTAGACCTTTTTGCAGTAAGCCATCCTAAGTTGATAAAACAGCTCGATATTATTGACGGTATAAGTGATCACAGAGTAATTTTTGCAACCTTAAAAATTGAAGTAGAGTCAGCTGTAAAACCGAAACGCAATATTTATTTATTTGATAAATGCAACTTCATCAAATTTGGCGAGATGCTAAATGATTCGTACACGGATTTCGTAGCTAAAACTGAGGATAAAAGCACTGATGAATCATGGAAATATTTCTTAAAAATTCTACGACGGGGAATCAACGAATATATTCCGCAAAAATTGAAAAGTAAAGAACCTCGCTGGTATAACAACGATGTTAGGAGGGACCTTAAGAGACAGAGAAAATTGTACAACTTGGTTAAAAAGTTCACTACGGTAGGTGACAAATCGAAGGAACTTGAAGCAAAAGAAAGTTACGCTGCGCAACGCTCAAAAACTAAGAAATCAATGCGTTCTGCATTGCTAAATTTCAAGTAAAAAGTACTTGGTGAATTACTCGAAGAAAATCCGAAATCTTTTTGGTCATATGCGAGAGAGCTTCAGGGAAAATCTTCAACCGTAGATTCGTTATTTGATAATGATGGCAAACTTGTCACCGAAAATATTGACAAAGCTAACACGTTAAATTCCCACTTCAAAAGTGTATTCACCACAGACGATACTGCATGTAATTTTGAAATACAATTCACTGAGGAACCGATGAAAGAAATCACTATTCAACGTGATGGGATAACTAAACAGCTACAGTCGATAAAAAATAGTAAATCTCCGGGTCCGGAGGGAATACCCGCGCGTGTCCTCAAGGAGTTAGCGCCACAGATCGCACCGTTCTTAGACATAATATTCAAGAAGTCATTGTCTGAAGGAAAGATACCATTAGACTGGAAAATTGCAAACGTTACGCCGATATTCAAAAAGGGAAACAGACACGACCCAGGGAACTATCGACCAATTTCATTAACGTCGATTATAGGCAAGATACTCGAACATATCGTCGTTAGCAATATCATGACGTTCCTGGACAGTCGTAACGTCCTCCATGGCTGTCAGCACGGCTTCCGGAAAGGTAGATCATGTGAAACACAACTCGCGCTCTTTCTTCATGACGTTCTCAAATCTGGCGAATCGAAAAGACAAGTTGACGCATTATTTCTAGATTTTAAGAAAGCTTTCGACACGGTACCTCATAACAAACTTTTATACAAATTACAGTCATGCGGCCTAAACGAAACAGTAGTAAACTGGATACGCGACTTTCTGAGTGATCGTAAGCAAAAGGTAGTTCTTGACGGAATTAGCTCTGATGTCGTTAAAGTGACATCAGGTGTCCCGCAAGGAAGCGTGATCGGACCCCTTTTGTTCATTATATACATAAATGATCTATGCTCTCGAATTAGCAGTAAAATACGTCTATTCGCCGACGACGCTGTCATCTATCGTGAAATTAGTGATCACTCTGACTTTGAAACTCTATCATCGGATTTAAACAACGTTCATGTGTGGAGCCAAGAGTGGGGACTCGAACTTAATCTGAGCAAATGCACGGCGGTACATTTCTTGCGGAGGTCGTCCAACTATTCCCATGTATATGCTGTGGATGGTGTTAACATAAAGGCGACAGATGAAGTGAAGTATCTAGGAGTTACGATAACTTCGGACCTATCGTGGGGAGCACATATAAGAAATATTTGTGGCAGAGCTCTGAAGAAGCTAGGATTCGTCAAGCGTATTGTGGGAAGATTTTCGGATGAAAAAGTAAAAGAGAGGTGCTATTTCGCACTCGTCCGGCCACACCTTGAATATGCAGCGAGCATATGGGATCCGGTGCAGAAAGACTTAGTCCGGGAACTTAATAAAATACAAAGGAAAGCTGCGCGATTCGTCAAAAACAGCTACGGGCGTACTGACAGCCTTACACAGATGTTAAACGAATTAGGCTGGGAACCGCTAGAGACTCGGAGGCTGCGCGCTAGGCTTAGATTGCTTGAACAATTGAGAATAGATATCTTTCAGAGCGACACGGAGAACATCATATTAGAACCCCACTATATTTCCAGGTCCGATAGAAACGATAAATTAAGAGAGATATTTTGCCGAACGGATAGGTATGGGAATTCGTTTTTCCCCCGAACAATAAGGGACTTCAATAAATGCTAGGCGTAATTTCATTAGAGCGTTTCCTTTTTATCTTTAAGCGGCTGGTGTCCTAACACCCCCCGCCACACGCCTATTGAGGCGGCTTGCGGGGTAATATGTAGATGTAGATGTAGATGAACCGTCGATCATAGGTTTCCGCAGCGATCTTGCCAATGAAGAGGAGGTTGTCGCGTGAGCCAGTAGCCGAAGGTACATTCTCCTCAACAATGGCAGTCCTCAGGTATTTCCTTGTCGGGTTCCATGCCACCCATCTCGTAGGGGCAAATAATACACTCCTTTCACATCTGTCCATAGCGGAAACTAATTTAACTAAATTCCATAATTTTGCACAAATCACTGTTGATCATATATACAGGTTATTAGTCGTTCTTCATAAGCACCATTAATAACTAAAACAAGAACAGATCATGGCAATTATCCACCAAAAACACATCACTATACATCCGTTCTCTCCTCCAATTCCTTTAACCTATTCCCTCCCTTTTTCGTGACTGGTGTCCTATCATACCCTGTAAAATGCCCTTGTGGCAACCCCCAAGGGCCTAATGCCCTGCAAGCCGTCACAAGATAAATAAAAGTAGATGAGAATGACAAATTTACTGCCTCATATAGTGAATTCAAGACAACACGATTTTTGGGACGAATATTTTTTTCCCTCGGGCAAAGGAAAGGTGGAAACAGTCAAAGGTAAATATAACAAAGAGTCAAGGACAAAACCAGTCCAATGCAAGAAATTTAACGGTTTAACACAGAGTAGTACGGTATACAGTAGGATATCTCTAATGCGGAATGCCTGGGGCCTTGTCTCTTCCAGAATAAAAATATTTCCTGTTTTTATATAGCACATCTTCAAAAAAGCACTATGGCTGCTGAAAAAAAATCCTCTACTACGCGTTAAGCAAACACGGAGGTAGGAACAAATGAAGAGAAACAATATATTTATTGAGAGAAACAAGATTTTAAATCTCAAATAAAAATATTTTATCCAATATAAAAAATCACTTAAATGTAATAATATATCTTTACTGCTCAATTAAATAATGAATCTTAAAAGAAATTATTACGCAGTGAATCGTGCAAATGAAGCTAATTTACCCTGAAAACAGAAAGAATAACATGTTCGGAACAATAGAAAGGTATTATTCAGTAAATTCATCACTCAAATATATTATTTACAATAAGTTCATAACTCGTTAAATCCCAGTGAAAAATCTTTAATAATAGTTCTGTTGCTCGGATACATCTGTCATTCAGAATAACGGCCTAGCGATCTTCTATTGTATTTGAAAAACCAATTTTTCAATTTCGCTCGCACTAAACTCAAGTGAAGTAAGGCTTTATTCTTACACCACATACGTCATCAGGACAACTCAGGTGCTACTACCTAACGGTTTCAAAACTTTCCCTCACTTTCGTTTTCTAGTTGATGGGCCGTATGAGCACACTATCGCCGTGACTCAAACAGCCCTGAATTGAAGGACCGCTAATTTCTGTTTCGGAAACCTATGAGCCTCCTCTTTAGCCTTCGTACCAATTTACACTCTTCTCTGTTTTATAGGGTTTGATGAAATACTTTCTCCGAGGGGAAATACTAGTCATTGCAGCCGAAAATTTCGTTCCACCTTGAAAAAAAATGTTTATCATGAAAAGCAAATGGACTGGGAAAATTACGAGAACATATACTTCACCTTGGTGGACATTTATATAGCAGAAGTGAAGTGGACACCAACTTTAAATTTAATGAATGAATCCTCCATCGCAACAGCACTTATAAGTCTTGATAGGCAAGTATTTTTTCGGTATTAACGCAACAATCAGAAATTGAAAGTAGGTGTTTTATTAAATTTACCAATTTAGATTTTTTAAACTTTCTTAAAACGGCCATATAAAGAGAATCTATGGTACATATCGAGCCTACAATAACAATCCGGAGCAGATATGTCGCGAACGTTGGAAAACTAGAGGGGTGCGGGTTCGAAAAACACCAACAGCATTTCTTTCACACCTTATGGTGAAACTTTACGGAACAGCATGATCGCAATAAAAGAAAACTGTACTTTTTCATATTGATTTATTGCAGCTCGAGCTTGGTTTAAAAGTATAATTGTGTTTTTCAAGGATACAACAACGAGGGATTGTATCCTTGAAAATTACAGTCATAAAATGAAACTGTGGTAAGGTTATAACACATTCATGAGGATAAGCGCAAAAGTCATTCTTCAGTGTGGCACCCAAAGCATGGTGAGCAGAGGAAATATGGGTTTGGCAAGCTTTCGATGGGTGATGAATAAGCTGGCAGAGAATTTTCATTTGGAGCAGAGCAGTGATTTGTTAAAATACATATAACTCGATAAAATCTTAACCAAAAATTTAAAAATCTAGTTATTTTTAAAAAGAGAATAAAAGAATGGTTCTTATCTGCAAAATGCCAGTGTTAATAATGCAATGTAAATGAAAAGTCTAACTTAATTATTAGAGCTTCGTCGAAGCCAAGTTCGTATTGTTTTAATAAATCTGTGGAATAACTAAGTTATACTTTTCATTTACAATGTTAAGCAAATTCCACGAAGTCACGCCCGAGACAATGGAGAATAGATAATGCAAAATTACCATGTTAAATTTTCATTACATCTAATATGTGGGTACTGAGGACATAAGCAGCTTGTGGCAATGTTATGTGCTGGAAGTGTCACAGTGAATGTTTGTTGAGATTTTAACATCCCCTGTATCTTAGCATTATAAGAAATTGTTTCTTTCACTATCTAGGCCATTTTAATTGATAATGATTTGAAAAGCTTAAATGCTAAATAAACGCTATTATTATTATTTATAAACCCAAATGTCAGTATCACAATGCACTTTGCGTGACTGAAATGAGCCGTGGTTTAGAATATCACTACGCAGCGTATAATCACCAGTAAATAAAAAAGGGACCTTTATCAATAAAATGACGCATAAATCACCAGGGATCAAAGTATCTCTCTCAAGATAGCTACACCATTTCAGTGCCGGGTATGTCATCCGCAGACAATAAGGTCAACGCTTTGGCGTGGACTCGTCATCGGTTGCCTAACGGTTAGTGGGTATCCCCAACGGAGAGAAATGTTTTATTCTCGCAAGCAAGCCTTTCGTAAAAGCAGCGAGGAAGCTGTTATGCAACCTCCTTCCAAGGAAATCCCGAACCTCCGACGGAATATGAGGGGACGAAATATACCGGATTTACATTTTTTACTCCCTACGTTAAAAAGATGCGTGCTATTTTAGCCGGAGGCTAAGAACCACATCTCGACTAATTCATGATCCACTTACATATATCAAGAAATTTTCATCAATTATTCGTAGGGCATTTGTGATGATTGACTCAATCAAAATACAGGATGATTTTAATTTGCAGGATAATTTTACGCGTTATTACATAACAATTAAGGTCTATTCCTATAGATGAAATGAGCCCCGGCGCTAAGAGATATCTGAGAGATTGAAAATATGATTAAACTTACTGATATCAACATGAGAGGGAGGAAGGGAAATTTAAACAATGGTTCAAAGAGAAAAATGGCGCGTTAAATATACACAAATGTTTGCATAGCTAACTCACATCATTAAGCTTTCTTAACAAAGCGTAAAATGGTAGTACGTCTTATAACTTGATCCTTGTGCTTCTCGGGGAGCAGTGAGTTGGCAATTAGTTAACGAAACTCGTGACTTGATTTATCGAAAATCCCTGACGACCGAGTTACCGACAACAATATTCTGCATTATAAAGGCCGTTTTACACTAGGCAATTAATTGCGCAATTTGATGCACTGAAGTTGCGAAAATGGAGGCACGGAAATATAACAGAACCCTTTTCCCAGTTATCGTTAATGCATTTGCGCATGCATTCTAGTAATTCACCGCTTTGTACGGCGCAATTTTCAATGCACATTCATACATGCATCAGATTGTTCAATAAAGAGCCTCGTGGCCTTAAAACTAGTAACTAGAGCTAAAAATATTTTTTCGATAAGATTTGGGACTTCAGCCAGAAGGAAGATACCTAAACACGAATAGAGATTGGTTACTTCTCAATCATTCGACAGTGGTTTTCTTTTTACATTATAGCCCAGGAATCATGTAAATGCAGACTATTAAGGATTCCTATTTTCTCAATATTTAGCTATGCGCCTACCGACTTTAAACGTAATTCAAACAGCACAAACTGGAAATATAACCATGTTAGGAAATTCCTTAAGATCTCTAGAGTATCAAGAAAGGGAAATATAGTAACAAAAAATGAAAAAGGTTTGCATTGTTAAAAGGCAAACTCTCCTAGAGTATGTACAGTATTAAGTGGACGTAATTCAGTAGCATGCGATTTCTTATTACATCATTACCTTCTTATTTATAGTACGGGAATAAAAATATAGCACTTGCGAGAATAATCATAGTGACAGAAAATGCCGAAACTATGATTACACGCAGTCACGTACATTTGAGTACTCCTGAGTAGCAGTAGCTATTTTCCAAACTCTGATTTGCTCTGCACAGATGTTAACTCTATTTGCTAGATGAGTGAGACGCATACTAAGGCCAATTAGATGAATTAGGAGCGTAGACAAAGGAAACGGGTCTGTGTGGTGATGACTGTAGAGAGTTCCTGCTCCAAGAACACGGGTTCATATTCCGTAAGCATTAGATATTCCAGAGAGATCATGTTCTTATATGTGTCGCTTTGAGGACACAACATTACAAGAAATACTCTTTTTAATAAGATATTAAGATGTTGGTACTTTAGCTCTTTTCCCAGATAGGAAATGGGCGTGGGAAGATAATGGTTACTTCCGTTGTTTTCTCTTTTATTTTCCACCTTAACCTGTTTGCTCACCCATCCAACGATACAAATGACCTCAGGGGCAGCGAACTCCTATTATTACCTCCATCCATTAATTCTTCAAAGGATTGAGGGTACTGTGGCATGAATGTTCCGACAGGAGCGATAAAAATGACTTTGTAAGTGTATTGGTAATGTTCTTCAACCCATTAGAATAAAAAGCACTTTCGTTATTTTCTACACGTTGATGTGGGCTCACACAAAAACGACCGGTAAGGTTAAAAAAAAATATATCGTAATTCAACAAAGTATTTGTAGAAATTAGGGACCATTTCCTCTTCAAAGTATTATTTTATCAAACAAGTAAATATATATTATCAATCGACTCTGTGCCTTGTACTTATTTTGATTTTCTTACCAATCATTTTATCATGCGCAGAATAAACCATCATCGTCCGGGATATAGAATTCAGGTTTCGGATGCTCCCATAGCTGAGAAATGTTAGCAGCGATGGCACTAAAATTTCACTAAACAATAAGGCAAAAGGAACCCGCGAGCTTCGAGTACCCTAATAGATTGAATAGTCAAATTCCTCCGACCAAATGATTAAATTCCTATTTGCAACAGGCAACACAGAGCACGGAAACTCAGAGCTTTGTGTCCACTCCCTTTTTTGTAGATGAATTCTTCGCACATACCTTCACAGAAAGGAATATGTAATGAATATATAGACAAGACACGGAGTTGGTATTCTCATTATTTTTGTAACATGAAACATCAAACCGGAGGCGAGTTACGATAGAGTTTACTGGTTGGTCTAATATGTACTGCGGGGCGGTGGTCACTTTAGCCGAAAGCGTAATAAAATACCTACTGAACATGGCCCAGGGATGGCTCTAGTAATTTATAACTCGGGTTACGTCGGTTTTTTCATTAAGTACCATATTTTACAAATTTATGATAAATCATTTTTCAACGTATGTTTCTTACGGCTAGACCTTAATTAGGCCCCCTACAGTGATCGCCCTGTGCCTTAAGCTGTCCCAGGCACGGACTGATACATGTCCATTAAATTTAAATATCACAACTTCGTCTGGGGAATGATTAGTTTGCCCAGGGACCATAAGTGAGGTCGATTTTCGCTGACAGTCCGAACATCAGAGTAACGAAAATAGCTCTACTAAGGCGGTTGGAAGACTTAACCTCTCAGGATAAGTGATCAAATCCTATCCTTATGCCGCCTTCGCTCTTCATTTTACCCTACATGACACAGCCTAGGCTTCTCTGTGCAGCTGAGAAGGAAATTCACAAATATGATCCGATCTAACTCAAGGTATCTTCTTCCTTTCTTCAAACTAGGGATGGGACGTGATAGGGATTTTTCGTCACAGCTCCGATTGTGAAAACTCCAACCCCGTCATGGGCCCAAAACCCTGTGATTTATCATGGGTGTTATTTTTTATGTAAGCTAAACGTATTTAAAGAGACAAACTATTAGCAACCAGACGTACAAGCTCTTGCAGTTAGATTTTGGGGCGGTATATTTTTGTCCACGACCATCGGTTTGGAAAAGGTGTTAACATGAATGAAAATATATTATAATTAGTTTCGTATTCTATTCCCGTACTGAGTGGAGAAGCGCGGAACGTTTCTCCCGGAGCTGTGGTTTCGCGAATGCAATCACGGCACTGTGTCGAGACCAAGAGATCACTGTGACAAAATCACAGGTCGAGAAATCATGCCTCATCTCTGTTCCAAAGCGTCTACAATTCCAATTCTTCTCCTCCCTCCGTGCTGTCTCCCCTCAATAACCCACTCCAGCATGTCGTTACCTCTCTGCATGGGGTTTGAGACACACATGAGAATCAACACCCTCCACAGGCTTTCTCGATATTACATCATGGGAGGTATACGGGGGAGGGCTCCGATTCCCGGAAATCCTGTCCGAATCTCCAACTCCGAGAATTCATTCCTACTCGCAGGCGTCCTGTTCTCGTTATCCCTCATCTTCATTCCCCCATCCCACCCGGAACCCTTCCCGCCCGTAAAACCCGGGGCGGCATCCTGGAGAGGGGAAGGGTCGGGAAACTCTTTAGTGACTGAAAGGGAACGCGTCTCGAGCAGCAGGTGGCGAGGGAAATACCCGGCCCCAAAAAACTTCAAGGGCAACCGAAAATATTTCATTCACGTGAGGAGGGATTTAATCGGCGTCTTCAACTGCTGGGACTGCGTCAGAATCTACGTGGTGGAACAGCATTTTGGGACGTTGAAATTAAATAAAATAATTATTGTCCTTTATTACTGAAAATGCCATACAGGATACTCTCCACAAATAGAGTGGTACTTATGTTACACCGAAATCATCAATTAGAAAGTATATACTGTAGTTATACCGATTGGAAGGTACCAATTTTTTGTTTGGATTCTAAGTTATTCTAATTTGGTTCAAATTACCAAAAGAGGGATAACTTTTCGGCTCTCACGTGATTTAAAAAATTAATATTTATCCAAATAAGGCGACGGTTCTTTTAAATTAATTCTGAAGTCATAAAATACACATAATTTCCTTTGTGTGCTAATTACTTCTGCCAGTTCACGTGTTTAACGACATGGAAGAGTGTAAAAAATGAGTTCATCAGCAAAACAGTCATCGACATAATATGATCGACGTTGGTACCATAGTTAATCATCTGATGGTTTGGTTGAATTTAATCTGGTAATTCATCATTCTCAATGATCATTCCGTATCATTCCCTCCTGCTCAAAGAGTTCGTTTACCCTTTAAGCAGTGAAGCACGTTGGTTAATACGAAAAACACAAATCGATGAAGACAGAAGTAGGAGAAAGTTGTGAAGAGCAGGCATTCATTTCATTGCTACTCTGAATACAAGCACTGGTAAAAACTGATTTTGTCTAGGAAAGAATTGAAATATTTCCCTCTGACTTACGAAAGGGTTTTTCCCCTCGTGTATAATGCACTCAAGCGAGCAACTTATGCATTGGGGGCGAAAGCTTTGTGGATTATGTCATCACAGGATGTACATTTTCCTAAAGTTTTTTTCATAATTAAGGTTCGCCTTCTATGCCAGTAGTTGTAATATACACAATACTAATATAAAACGGAACGCAAGAAAAAAAACAATTTAAAACCACCGGCACATGAAAAATTTAAGAGCTTGAATCTCAATGTCGGCATTTGTGAGGAAGTTGATCGACTTAAGCCATAAGTGGATTCTTTGATCTGTTATATAATGTTTTTTATGATTATTTTTAATGAATTTAATTGGTTCATAGAGAAGGCTTTCGTTAGCTTATCCTGAATGCCCCGAGGTTATTCCTGTTTCAAGCAAAATTAGCAAGTTGGGACATCCACGCGATCACGAAAATTGGAAAATAAGTACCCAGCAGCCGGATACGCGAATTCAATCAAACCCACAACAATCCAGAAAATATATTTCATAACAGGAAGGAAGAAATATTACGCCATAGCCATGAAATAATGACTAAATGTAAGGAGGTACAGATTCCACTTTTTCAAAATTTTCCTTTTCTCTCAACGTCTAGTTCGACGGGGAAATGGTAATTCTACACCTTAGTAGTGGTGTATCTAGGATTTTCTAGGGTATAACACTACACCTGAGCAGTGGTGTATCTAGGGTTTCTGGCACCACTGGGAAAATGGAGGGGGTGGCACCTTCCCCCACATTTATCCCATTCTCTACTTTCCTCTTTTTGTTATTACATTATATTCTCTATTTTTTTTAAATTGGGTATGCGGATGAGATTGTTTAATTCAACATTATCCTATCTTTGGGGGAAAAAATCACCACGCACCGCGCCAGGGGCTCCCTCCGTCCTGGCGGGACCAGCCCCACCAGCTCTTAGGTACGCCACTTCCCCTGAGTTCAAATCTTTACATTTACAATCCCGCGATCAAAGAAAGTAAGATATCACTATCAGCCGGAAAAAAGGGGAAATACAAACCCATAATTATCAAAGAATTATAGGTGTTTCAAGCCGAGCCACCTTCGCCGCGAATAGAAAATATTGAATGATGCCCAGAAAATTATTGAACGAGTGTCACGAGATATTCCACTTTTATCCAATATTTTTCCGAATGAAATGTTTCTTTCAACGGAAAAACTTTACTAATGTGCTCACTCCGGAATGAGAATTACCTCGACCAAAAAATTATTGACCAAATGTAATGAGTTATTTTTCCTGGTCTCTTGGAAATTTTCACCATGGCCTTCAAAGCGGAAAAATATTGTAAGAAATTTAGTAAATACGTCAGAGGACAAATATGAGTGAAAATTCCCTAGAATTAATAAATAATTGGCGTACGGAGCCATTCCATTTGTTTTCTTAAAGTTTTCGTTCTCCGTTGATGTCTCTATTATTGGTTAAAAAAACTACGTAAATGAACTACACCACTTTATGAAAGTAACCACGAAATGACAAATTATTGAGCAAGTGTAAGGAGGTCTTGGAGAACGGAGAAAGAAAGGTTAAGACGAACGAGGAAGTGCGGAAGTGAGTGAGGAGAGGTAACTGCTTGGGGAGAATAGGAGGAGGCAGAGTAGGTTTTTGGAACACGTAATAAAGAGTGAAGGTATACTGATGACCGTGATAGAAGGAAGGATGTTGGGTAAACGGGGAAGACGAAGAAAATAAGCGATATTAAAAAGAGCATTAGAACAAAATAAGAGAAAAAGAAGAACCTATTACAAGGGAATAAAAATTGGATGAAGAGGGGTAGGAGGTATACCGAGATGAAGAATAAGATCACCTATTTCTGCATCTACGCGGTATATAACAAGCCACCTCGAGGGTTTGTGTAGCAGGGGGTGATTTCACACCAGGCTTGTACAAACTATCAACGCACTGTCATGCTGTTATTAGATATTTTACAAAATATACTTCTACGCTCAATTCATTAAAGGACGCGAAAGGGAATTTAGATGTAATATGGCTTCGAACAATCATTCCATTCATGTGGAATAGACACTGCACTCACACATAACGGGGACCATTAGTTCAGTCATGCTGGCATGCCACAATTATTACTATCATTCCCGGAGACATGAATCTGCGGCTGTACGAGATGATATAAGTATTCCCTCTTACACTTAAACCTACATTAAACGGTATATCACCTCAAAAACAATAATAAACGAGATATTCCAGGTTTTTCATATAATTTTTCACTAATGGATGTTACTAAAGTTACCTATCTTTCACAGTGGGAAAATCGTAAACTATCGTAACTGAACCACTGTGTGAAAATAACCTCGGCCCATCTTCAAACCCGTGATAAAAGATCGGAAAAATATTTTGAAAGAAATTTTTCCACGGGATGAGAGAGAGGGAGACAATGCATCCGCCTGTGAGAGCGTGGGTTCAGGTGAGAGATTTTTTCCCCATCCAGAGGAAGGCCAAGCAAGGGGCGGGCAGAAGGGGTACGCGGCGAGAACGAACGCCGAGGAGCCAGGGAGGACGGAGGTGGAAAGAGGGATCCGGGAGTAGGGTGAGGGAGGGAGAGGTGTTCCCCCAAGACGCGGTATAAAAGCTGAACCGAGCCGGGAGAAAGCTCAGAGTGAGCCCAAGTGTCTCGGACTTGCAAGGTGCATTCTTCAGAAAGATATTTAAGAGAGAGAGGAGACCACAGGAGGAGAGAGAGAAAGGGGGCGAGATATCCAGGGAAGACGTCCACACGACCAGCATCAAGTTTCGGACTGCCTCCAGCACGCACAACCGGGCCTAACGGATAGCGGGGAAAAGGCGAGGTGAGTACTCTAAAAGCAGAGAACGCTATCACCTTACGTGCGTCTGACGAGGGATAAGCTTGGAATCTATAGTGCCCTGAGAATGGATTCGTCGGTTTTAGGGTTTTCAGGGTGATCAAGACGAACCTATAAGTGGTGCTCGTTCACTAGGACGCCCGCTTCGTGAGGATGAGTCGAGAAAAATAAGTGTTTTTGTGTTTTGGTGAGTCGGCGGTTTCAGACCGAAAGTGTTGCTAACGCGACCGTGACATCGCACGTTCGAGACCCTGGATATACCAATTTAAAGCCTGAGAAACACGTCTGGCGGTGGGTGTTCACGGGCAAGGTTCTTCCCATATCATTGATATTTTCTTTGAAGTTCGAGATTACTCAAGGTGATTGATGCTCATTTTTTAGGAGCGTTAAGCGAAGAAAATATTTATAAAATGCTTCCTTTAAAAGCTAGTGTTTCCAAGTTACGCATTCCTCCGTCACTGTTACATTTCTTGCAAGTCCAAAGTGTCGACGATTTCTCTTTCGTTGGATAGAAATGTTTTGTGAAGTCTCTCGGTATCGCCTTATGGTAGTTGCAGAAAGTAAGCCTTAAGGATAAAGTTATTAAAATTTAATCCGAGGAAGGACTTAAAAAGGGATCCAAAATTATTTTAACATTTAGAAATGTCATGCAGAAAGGGATAATGTTAGTAAACCCTTTTTTTCTGATGGTGATGAGTAAGAACATAAGTACAAAAATACTTCCAATATTTCATAACTCATGGGAGTTTTTCCCATATTTTTACGATACCACAAACACATAAATTACTAAACTTAACCCCAAAACTGAAGAAAAACTATTAAATAGAGAGCTTACCATAGAACGAAGAGAAAAAAATCCGGAAATCCGTAGCATTTTAGCTAGCAAAATAAAAAAATTACTTAATTAGCGAGGAAATGATAATTTTTCTAAAGTAAATCATTTAATTTTTAATAACGTTTAAACATAGATAGAAAAACTATTTATTTAGATTGAAAATTGTTAATTTATTTTGATTAACTCCTCATTGAAGTCGAAGAGACCCTTTTAAAAGATAAATTTGTTGTAATAAAAACAATCAGGGATTACTATAAATCTGATGATTATCTCTAAAACCTTGTAATATCACCTAAGGGATTCAGTAAAAAATGTTAGCAAGGTTATTTGCCGAACCCTACTTTTAATCAGCTCAACGGGGAGTGCCCCACGAGAGAAACCTTTGCTATATAGCATGTGCAAAGAAAAATTTTGAAATTTTAAGCGCCCACGTAGAGTGCCACGACAGATATGAGGACCGCCCTGTTGGTAAACACAATGTTCTTAAAAATGTTTTGGGAAGATTTTTTTTAGGGCAGCGTGGGAGAACTAGTATTTGAAATAAGGAATATTGGGAAAGCAAAACGTAATCGATTCTTCAAATAGAGGGGGCCGCTGAAGTCAAGCATTAATAGGGTTACAGTAAGGAAAGCCAAATTATCCCCCTCTCTCCAATCCTTCTCCGCAGCGGTTCATGTGTGTCCTTACCGAGATAGCAATTTTTAGGAGTCAGCCTTTCCATCCCTCATCAATCAAAAATTTCATTTACAACCAGTTTCAAACTGTAAAGGCGTTAATTTTAGAAAAGAGAAAAGAGAGAGTTCTTCCCTTGGCTGGGATACACTTCAGCCTCCAAAAGAAGGGACCGTCACAATTGTTCACCTTCTCAGAAGTGTTGAATCGTCGGGGAGCTATTGTCTTTTAAACTCATTATGCCAAGGTATCGTACCAAGGCTATTCAAAAATATGTAATGCTATTCATTTGTAAATACGCTCTAGATAGAGTCGGAAGAGTGCCAAGTAATATCGCTATTCAATAAATGCTGCTTGGAGACAAATGTAATCAGTAAAGCTGAGGATAGAGAACCCCAGGGATAAAAAAGTCTGTAACTTTAATACGCATCAGTGCGCGAGGTATGCTGGAAAATTATCTAATTAAGTGCTAATTATCTTTTTAAAAAATAAGTGCTGCAAGCTTCATTGTAAACCAATCAGTAAAGATTTTTCCCTTTCAAGATGATTCATTATATCACTTTTGTTTTGGTCACATATAAACGCCACATGCTGAAGGGTCTAAATGTTGAGAAATTTTTCCGTCCATATAAAATATTAATTTTGCAAGCATACCGTATTTTACATTTTTTGGTAGATTCCTCCTCGTTTTTTCCATCACCATCGTAAACACATAAACTGCCATTTATCAACTAGAGAAATTTCCAGCGCGTTCACTCAATTTATGGAAATTACTTTTTCCCTTATTGCGGAGTGAAAATATATCGTTATCATTCTGGATTTCTCGACGGTATTCCTTCCATTTAACTTTCCCCAGCGAATTCTCATCAAGTACCTCCCCTTGCCCCATCATTCTGACATGACTCATCCCGCGCCATAGTAAAATCCTTTACTCACGCCTCTTATTTAAATTCCAAGCCTTACTTCCTACCCACTACACTTCACTGCACTTCACCACTGTTCTACTTCTCCGCCGGGAGAGTTTAGAGAACTGCTTACACACAAAGAATCTCATTTACTACGCATAATCCCGTTGCCGTAACTTCACGGATTTCAGTAAACATATTGGCGAAAATACAAGAGATTTGCAACCATCGTGGTATGGTAAACAGTATGTTATATTTATGTCATCATCAGCGTGTATTATATTCCTTAAACCTATCCGATAAATATATAATAATGAAGTGCTGACCATGGCCTCGAATTAGGGGGCATTGATACGTATAAATTTTAATGCAAACTAACTCAGCTTCATTTTTCATCAAAGGTATACTTTATGTATGTAATTCATGCTATTAATATTTTGTATTCAACTGATAATTGCTAATAGTTTGAGTAAAATATCAAATTTCAAACAGTGTAGCTACAAAAATCCCGTGAAATATTGGCTCTCCCAGTATGTACTTTTATTACAGAATAGATATAATTATTACAACGTATAATAATTGACATTGTATTTTCACTAGTTCCTTTTAAAACCTCGCGTACAAACTTGATCAAACATCAAATCACTTCCTTCAAGGCATTAAATATCATTCTGCAAAGGTAAAATCTTCCGGAAGGTAATGTCTGACGTAATGAATGTCACGGCAAGAATCTATCCTCAAAGTCTGCGCGAATAACTGAAAGTACGAATTATTTAACTAGTCAACAATTTTCCAGGAGAATAACAACTCGGTAGATTTTTTAATGCTAGCATGACCAATTAGATAAAGTTCAATAAATTTGCAAACTTTGTGTGATTTTCTCTTTTAAAAACTGGTTACGATGAAAAGCAAAGTTTGAATTGGTTATCGGATGAAATAGGATAAGAGTTTCCCCAAACATGAAGAAAACAAGCTATATTAATAAGTTGTCTAGAAAGGTAAAGTGGACCAGAGTAAGTATTTGATACAGTTGATATCATTAAACTCTCTCGTAACATTAGCGGAATCCACCCCTCATCGTCTGTTAAAATAAAGGAATTAATAGGCTCAAGGCCCTCTTTTCCCGTAACATAATGCTAAACCAACTCTAAAAGCACACTCTATAACTCCATATGCTTAAAAAACATTTTTCTTCACGATAACACAAAAATGCATGGTCACCTACACCTGCCACACGCCTCATGACGGCTGGCGGAGTACGCAGTTGACGTCGATGTATTTTATGTAGGGCCTTGTTTATTAAATATCGCCATAACACCTTCGACGCCTCATTAACATTGTATGCTTCACTCTGACCTACTGTGCCACCCACAGTATAGCACGTATCATCGGTTTCATGCATCCTTTCACTTTCTAGTGAGACAACTCACTTAAGATTTGTCAACCCTTTGAATACACTTCCGGAGAGCATTGCATTGGCGTGAGTGAAGACGTTTAGACAGTGTGAAATCAAGCCAAAATTATCGAAGAGAAAGTCTCCCGCATATCTAGGTGGTGACTTGAATATAAGCCGGCCAAGACATAATGGATAGAACTCACGGAAGATATTCCATGATGCGAATCATTATAGAGCACTTCCTTAAGGTATTTCCACGGCGGTTTTGATGATGGCATCATCATGATTCGCTGGAGAAACTACATTTGTGTCTGCCGCTAGGCGTACGAATTGTATCCAAGGACATAGGAGAGACACTTCAGACTTTTGTCCGGTGAACGACCTCATTACCTCCATGAGCGGCCTTAACTTTCGTAAAGTAAGAGGAAACTAGAATTATGAATGGACCATAAAGTTGTCTTTGACCGCAAATAAAACTCAAGACGGTGAATCTTTCGGTTTTCGTGAGAAATGAAGGTATCACCCTCCAAATGGGCCAAGATGCTTCTCGACGGTAACTTGACTGGAATGAGATCTTGGAGAAACTTATTCCGTGGAAAAGGTGCGACGCTTTCAAACGATATGCCTACGCTCAAAGCCATCATTGGCGCCAGATGACGAGGCCGCTTCCATATTTCTCAGCGCGTGCTCATGAGAGCCGATCTTAATTATTTTTAAGGCCGGAAAAGTCAACACTTTCACCCTCTCCCCCTACGGAAGAAATGTGAAAAAATACAACACAGATAATGATGATAGATGCATGTATAAACATACATCCATACCTAGCCAGTCTAAAGAACCTAATTACTTTCGTTAGGCTGAGGAAAGTACCTCAGAGTTTCTCTAATAAATCCTTCCACAATGCTATCAATCTTCCTCGCATGTATCTTTAGCTTCTGTTATATTCACACATTACTTCATAAATGCTCTTCTGTTCTTAGGAATCCTAATATTCCTCTCTTAGTATTTCTATCCCTAACCTCTCACACCATTCATCGTCCATTACCGGAGAATCTATTCCACATTCTTTCAAGACCCACTCATTCCTAACGCTATCTCTCCTACTTTCAACCTCAAGAACTTCTCAGATACCCCATACCCACTTCATTTAGCCAACACTTATTCTTATTTTGGCATATCAAAACTTCACTACAATACAACGAAGTGGTGGGTAGAACGAACACTTTTGTGTGTCTCGATTTCTGCTTCCTGGGACAAACATTTATTCCGTGGCATGCTAATCATCAAAACCTACTTGCCGTTTTTTAGTTTTGGAAAGTGAATAAATGAATACCCTAATAAAACTATTGTACAATACACTGAGGAGGAGTGCACATTTGCATATTGCGAGTTAGGCTTTCTTTGACAAGCATTCATTCCGTGAAATGCAACTAATCGCTATTTGCCGTTTTTGTTCGTGTTCGAAAGCGAATAATGGGACGCGCAAGTTCCACTATCGTACAATAAAGTGGGGATGAGTACATTTTTGTAGATCGCGATCTTTGCTACCGTAGACAACGCTTGTCTACTGGGAAATTGACCATCGCGAGACCACTCGCGACAAGCTGAGAAGCGAATCGAATTCATTGCCAAGGAGAAATTTTCCACGGCTTACATTTACAACGTAGCTGCTGCGCACTACTCCTGGTGAAAATTCTTAGGTTACGTGGGCAGATGGAGAGAGAGAGAGAAAAGAGAGTAGAATTTCTTGTGTCACGAACCATTTATGCCGCATGGCGTGGGGGTGGATCGCGCGGGTTATTGAATGTCTAGAGCCGGCCGCTTGCGAATTTCGGAGTGAAAACGTGCGCAAAGAGGCGGCGGGCGGCCCCCGCAAGAAATCGCCGCCCCAACTAACTTTCCCTATCGTTCCTGATACGAGGATACCAAGTGGGCGTCGTCTCCCTCTTTCGATCCGAAAACACGGGGCGACAACATCCCACGGAGCAGTGCCCTTATGTCAGGGAGAAGGGCAGAGAGTAGGAAAAGTGAATAGCGGAAGCGAGATATCTTCCGTGCACTTCAATGCGGTGCACTTCCTCGTCTCGAACCCGTTTGACAGCTCTCGTTGTTAGTCCCGTCTATTCAAAATAGCCAGTTGAGTACACAAGGAGGGGGTATTTTCCCTCGTTAATCATGAAGCATCTCTGGCATAGGGTTCCCATGATTTTTTTACTAAAATCTGAAACATCCCTACATTTTTATTCGAAAGCCTGGGACATTCCATAAAAAAAGGATGCGTTCAAAGTTAAAATCCAATAATACAACTCTTGAAGATGCTGCACTTTGAATTAAATACTCTTAAGCATACGTAAAAGTTTACTTAAAAAACTGGGACATTCCGTTGAAAATGGATCACGTTCAAAGAAAACCAAAAATACAGCCATTACAATAGCTTCATTTTGCATAAAATATTGCTGTACACAAATTAGATTCACTCTAAAAAGGATAATTGATATCAAACATATAATTAGAAAAACATTTTGTAGATTCATGATCCTGTTCAACATTGTAACACAAATTGGTGATGAGACTGTATAAAATCTGTAAAGCCATTTTCTCCCGACGGATAATTTGCGAAAGAAGCGACACTTTTTATTTAACTCGGGAAATTTTCATAAATAACGGGACTATCGCGGGGAAAACGGGAACTCAATTCTAACAGCCTTTCCGTCGATCTGCCTGCCCCTGTGACTCACTTGAAAAAATGTTGAGGAAAAAGATTGGTCATTCGGACGCTAAAACGATAAATTCATCGATTAAATTTTTTATGGATAAAATGAAAAAATAACGGTCGTGCATGCACCAATGTATATTACCAAATATAAAACGGAGAGGATTTCAATTCAACCTAGAGAGAACAAAGATGAAATACCAGTTACAAGCGAAGTTCAAGTTTAAGATTGGTGCGACTTTATAAGGAAAAACCAGTTTCTCTACTAGAAAACTGGTAGCCGTCACGCATCGAACGCAGTAGTAAAATGATGAAGTGGAGTGAATATTCACATACATACAGTAAGAGATATATGGAATTTATATGTAATTTATTAAAGTAAAATTAATAGTTAATAGATTTAATGCACGAAAATCCAGACAGTATTTTAAACACTGTACAAATGAAAGGTTACTTATGCAAAAAATCAGGAGACGGTGTAACAAAAACTATCGTATTATCATCTTTGAGTATTCAGCCTTTACTTAATAACACAACCCATTAACTTCATATTGTTTAATATTTTGCAATTCATCTTTGCCAAAGCTAAATGTAAACACTATCATCTAACAAAGACAAAAGCTCATTTTTCCGTGAGAAATGTGACTCATGCGAAAACATTTGAGAATGATACGGATGAACGACATGGCCTTGCCAATTTGGAAGACCCTTTGAAGGATGTCAAACATCATGGAGACAAAACAATGGGGAAAAAATTAAGACAGGTAAATTTTCGCACGAAAGGTCACTTGAAATATGACACATTTTTCGGAAAACAAAGGAAACGAAGCGAAACCAAACAAAACAAAGAAAGTAGTCCAGCTCGAGGAAAAGTGTCTACGTAAACTGAATAGATCGCGCGATGGTAATGATATGAACAAGATAGGGAAATGAAGGAAAAGGCGGCGATCATTCTTTTTGCTCGTGGGCGGTAGAAAGTGACATCGATGCCACGGAGAGCGCGCTCTGTTGTGTGCGCAGTGTGGGCGTACGAGTCGAAAGAGGCGCGACCCACCACCCCGTCGTCTTAAGGGGCATCGCCCCACTGACCCATTTACTCACTCCATCGCACGCCGCCCTTTCGGAAACAGCTTTCACGGTCAGGGCGGCGACAGCACTGTCTGACGCGGGCGAAGGGCGAAATCTTTGGAAAGCAAATGGGAGAAATGTACCGCGGAAACAAAATGGCGGAGGTCGTTAAAAGAGTAAATGCAACAGTTAATGCACACCGGAGCAATCTAACTAACGCCACAGCGGCTACCAACTCTTACTAATTGTGACGAGGGGGGCTTGACCCTGATACGCCATTTCCTAGCATTCCATCTATAGATAGATTTCGATCGGATTTACAGTGGATAAGATGCGTAGGTAAGTTGCGTGAAATGTACCGGAGAAATAAAATGGCAGGGTCGTTATAGGGTTAATGCACATCGGAGCCATCTACCTGCCACAGCAACCGCTATCAATCCTGATTATTATTGCTGTGGGGGGACTTGTAAATGACCCTGATATGCCATTTCCTATGCCTCCATTCATTGTTGGATTTCGATGGGCATATCACGGGATAAAATGTGCAAATCAAATTAATGTAACGAGTTAAACGTATCGGAGAAATCAATTGCCGCGGTAGTTAAGGAGATTGTGAATTTCAAGGTTTGGTGGCCCTCGCCAACGTAGAGCGTGACATCAACGAGAGAAAAAGATTACAAGGGTGAGGGGACAAAGGGACGGTGGGTCCCTCAGGAGATCTCCTCGGGAGACCTTCGGAACCTCCAGGCGCTCATCAACGATTACCTCTCCTTCCTTGACATCAAGCTCTCCGCTTTTGCGTGCCACTAAGTTCTGCGATCGCCTCGAATCTCCTAAAACAGTGGTAGGTACTCGTTTGCCTTTTTTTTGACTCGCGATTGAGCATGCCGTCATTTGTTGTTCCTAAAATAGCTAAACCTAAAAAAAAGCTAACGAAATTTTTTCGACTTCGATATGCAATTTGCTACAGAACTCAAAACCCACTGGGGAAGAGTAAAAAACGAGATTTGACTTACGGAAAAACAATACACCATACAGTCCTTGAACACAGCCCCACTCGCCTTTTCATTCCAAATAAGAGTTTCGGACATAAAAATAGTCATAAATCCCCCGTAATTGTTTTACAGCTGATGATTTGGGAAGTGTCGTGAATTATTATCATCACCTGACGACGATGCTTGTGCAGTGTGATACAGGTCATGTATCTATTTGTGTCGGCGGTGTGTAAAAGTTTCCATGAATCATCATCATTAGTCATCAATCATAATACTGTTTTGCAGCGGCACTCAACTCCAATATCTTTTCATTCAACTGCTTCATGCCTTCATAATTCCTCATTTTAACATCTCTCGTAATTTAGTGGACTTATTCTATCCTAGATGATTCTTTCCGTTAATTTTTCTTTCCATTATTTCGTAAAAGAGGCCTCATAATGTGACCAATAAGGTTGTCTCTTTCACTTAGTATGGCTTTCATCAAATAATTTTTCGCCAGCTCTTCGTAGGACTTCTTCATTAGTGATTCCCTCCGTTAATTTGATCTTCATCATTCTTCGATAGCGTCACATTTCCTTTTTCCGTTACTGTTATGCTCCAATTTTTACTCACATATACAAAAACTGTATGCCAAGTATAAACTTATATTACTACCCAAACCAGTACCTTCGACGATCGTAATTGCAATGAACTCTTTTTATCCCTTCACAGGATGCGTTTGACATTCACCGCCTGTTGCGCTCTGGCGCTTCTGGTGGCCACGACTTCCTTCGTAGCCGCCGAGGAGACTGAAAAGAAAGAAGATTCGTGGTCATGGGGTGGCGGCAAAGGCAAGGACGACGAGGAGAAGGCCGTGGAGCCGGAGGAGGACGAGGGTAGCGCTCCCGTGGAGGGAGACGCCCAGGGGAGGTCTATCGGCGGATTCGGGCCCAGCGCCGCTGCCGGAGGCTCCTTCTCATCCTCTAGTGAGTACAAGAGACCTCCACCGTCCACCACCCAAAGTCCTCCCAACTTGTTCCACCCCGCGATGTGAAAGTGGTAACGAATGGAAACCCGATGAAAAATTATCCAAGTCCTTCCCCTATCCAGATTTTTCCGCCCTGTCGATTCTCGTGAAAAAAGAAACCGGTCACTTTAACCACACCGGCACGTTTGTTACTCCATGTTGACAGGCAAGAGTAAAGAAAAGAAATCAGCGGACACGCCAGCAGACGTGTGATTTCCGTTAAAGCCAACATGTCGATAGAAATATCTCCTTAGGATGAGATGGAGTGAACCTTAGGTTATCGAAGGTAACATTATCTAGAGCGACGGTGGTAGTAATAAAATATAAATAATAAAATAAACATTTATTCATGATATTCAACGCTCATGATTAATTAAAATACTTATTGTTAGTACTTTTCTACATTTTTTATTGCACGACGCGTTTCACCGATTTACGGCATCGTCAGGTACAGAAAAGAAAGAAAACCTTTCTGCACTTGATGCTGTAAATCGGTGAAACGCGTCTTACAATAAAACATTTTGTAGAGAAGGATAATTATTTTCATTAATCATGAGTACTAACATAATGAATTTCTACAAAGTGATGCCTGCCACTGTCAAATTATTAATGCTAATACCAAGTAATAATAAAATACCGAATAATACCGAGCAATACCGGAGGTAATAATAATAATAAATCTTTTGATTTTGAGGGGACGGAAGAGAATTTGCAGCTTATAAATCTTTTATTCATCACTTACGAAATGAACAAATGAACTTTGTCTCCATTATATTTAATCGAGCCACATTCGATAATTTCTTCCATTATCATATATGCTCTACGGATCGAAACCACGGTTGACCAATTAAACTACCGCATGGAGATACAAATTATTCTTCTTTCACGACGCTGAAAGTTCACTAAATACAGCCTGGAACCTTTGAATATATTTGACGACTGCTTTAAGCGAAACCCTCCCTTCACCATTTCATAGATACAACCATTGAAACAGTAAATAATCTCCTGAAAGTTTACGACTAACAACTGAAAATTGATCAAATGCACCTGCTTATATTGTTACCGAAGTCCTTTCGGTAACAAAAGTTTGCAGAAAAAAATACATTTAATTTCGCATAGAATAACGAATAAAGCTACAAAAAAGAGTATTCTTTTACTCAGGATTTGAATGGATTGGATTGGATGGAATGGATTGCATCCGAGAAATATTTTGCTCCCCCAAAGAAAACACTGAAAATCCATAAAGCTCATCCAGAGGTTACAAAATTAAGTAAGAAAAAGTTTGGAGAAAAGGCATCACATGAGTAGCAGTCTACGTAGAATTATTCGCACATGCCCCATGCATCTGGGAATTTAGGCGATAAATTAATAGAAGACTTGCAATTTATCAATCCAATTCAGGAGTTATCAACCAGTGGAAAATCCGCACCCCCCCCCCCCCCTAGGGGGAATTTAGGGGAATTGGAACCACTATTCAGCAAAATGTGTTGTACTGTTGATGTTTCATCTAATTTATTCTGTGGGGTTCATTAAAGCTTATAGAATCCCGCAGATTAAAATCGATTCGTGAATATACACATTTTCATTTGTGGTAATGAGTTATCATTGGATAATTTGTGTTGGGAATGGGAAATGACATTATGAACTATCATGAAAAGGGAGAATGGAGCAAAAAGGGTTGAGAACCACTGTCGCAATTGCAGAATTCCACGTGATTCGTCAAAAGAAAAATAAAACAGCTTTGCCACTTTTACTCCGCGGACCTGCATATGAACGGCAAACTAAAATATCCCCTCGCATGGGGGCATAACTAAATATTAGCATGTCCTAATGATATCAATGTCTCTCCTCCCAATAGATGTGTTCGTGGCGGCGTCACCTGACGTCGAACAGCGAGAGCGGGAGAGGGGCAAGTATAGCCCACAAACGTTCCCGCAGCAGACGTACCCTGACATCGCGCCGTCATCTAACACCCCCCAATCGGACGAGGAAGAAGTCCCCGAGGTTGTGAAGGAAATTTTAGGAGCGGGCAGGGAAGGAAGGGCACTTGATGGCTTCCAAGAAGTTTACGAAGACCCCACGGTGAGACAGGCCATTGCCTCCGGGAACGATGCCCAGGCGAGGCAGCACATCAGGGAAAAGCTTTGCGCCCTCGGACTGATGGCTGTGAGTATCTAAATAAAATTCCATACTCCACATCATGGAATTGTTCAAAATTAATATATAAAATTTTTGCGGGTCACATCAACGTGTGTAGCCCGAAACTGCCCCGCAGGGCACCCTCAGGGTTACCTATAAGCAAAAAAAGTAATTATGTGACCACACCAGAATAAATCTTTGTTTCATTTCTCGCAGTGTGAATTGGACGCCAAGCACCACCTGACACCACAGGATGTCATCTACGCCCAACCTGTTCACATTAAGCCAGTCGGTAGGCCCATACCAGCCGTTCCGGTCGCGGGACCCACTGCTCATCACCGTCCACCATCTCACGCGTACGGAGGCCCCCCTCCGTTCATCCCGGGCGCATCCTACGGAGGTCCCGGACCTCGACCACACTTATCCCGTCCACCCTTCATCAGACCTGACCTTCCACCACCCCCACCTCCCTTCGCGACATCAGGATTCGGTCCATACCGCAGCGAGAAGCAGAACCACGAGCCGGAATATCCTTTTGAAGTCCCGGCCAAAGGATACGCGGGTGGCTACGACTATCTAGCGGGAAGCGCCGGTGTTGCTGGCGGTGGCTTGGGTGGTGGCTTGGGTGGTGGCTTGGGTGGTGGCTTGGGTGGTGCCTTGGGTGGTGCGGCCACCGTGGGAGGAGTGGTGCAGCACGTCCATCACCATCACTACCACAACGACGGCAGTGTCGCTGGTGTTGGTGCTGGAATCGGTGGTCTGCCGCATTCTCCAGAGCCGGCACCAGTTTATGAGGGTCCCTACGCCCCCAATTCCGATTTCTTCAAGAAGGATTTCGACGTTAAGGGAAGCAGTGGCTCCAGCAGTAAGTACTCCACCGGATTTGTCCTCGGAATAGTGATATAACATGAGTGATGAAATATTCTAAGAGCATTCCACACTTAGTGTATGGGCTCTTACGGAGAGTCGTTTCCCGTGTAAATCTCCAAAAGATCGGAGGTGCGATGTTGCCAATAACAGGAGGAAAATTAGTGTAGTGTTATGCAGTATATAAACTACATATTATCAAGGAGTCTTCCATTGCGCCAAATTATACTTCCTATAGTAACTTGCTTAAATATAACCCGGTGTTGAAAATGGTTGCCTACGCGCCCGAGAGGTGAATGCCCGGAGCATAAGTTTGGCAACAGTTTTCTGCGTAAGGCCAATACCACCAATATTGTCAACAAAATGTGGTACGCTATATGGATGATATAGCGTTCCACATTTAACGGTTAAACGAATTTTTCAGCGGGCTTTTTGAAGGGCCACTGAATAACACTTAATTTCACTCCCACTTCAGGAACAGAACTGTCTTATGCATTAGGCACTCTAGGCACAATGCCTTACAATTAAGGCCGTTTTACACGATAAAAGATTTCTTATAAACGAATGTACGTGAGATTGTACGTTTGTCTCAACAAAATTAGAACATGTTCTATTTTCAGTTCATGCAGTGAGACATTCGAACAAGCGTTCATACAATTTGCCGCTTTACACGATACATTTTGCCTCATGCAAGAGTTCACGGAAGAGTTTGTACAAACAAATATACCGTGTAAAACGGCCTTTAAACCTACGAAATTAAAAATAGAGAAAATGAAAGTTATAGGAAATAAATGAAAAACATTAAATTTCTGGCAATTCAGTTTATTTCAGGTAGACTTTCCGACACATTTGTATGATTCCAATTTTTTCATTATTTCCTCATATGCGGCAACTGCTTTAATATTTTACGTTATACATCAATTATGATAAATTCGATAAATTTACTTTAGGAAATTTAGATCTTAAATCAATTTAAATGCGATATGATGTTTAAAAACATTATTTTCCGTCCAAATTCGATACCTATTAAGATTGACGTGCATTCTAAGAGCAATATTCGTATTATGAAAGCATTGGTACGCCGAGTCAGAAACTGTTTTATCCATATAATGTAAATAATTTTCTGGATTGCATACAAGAAAAATTAAATTTTAAAAACATAAAATTTTATGATGCAACTATTTCCTCTGATTTGTATATTTTTCGAAAATGTGGAAACTTGGACCTTTTTGAAGCGTCGGAATTCTCAAAATGCATTCGTAACCGTTTTCTCTAGCAATGACCACAGGAAAGTACCAAAGCATTAAAAAACCTTATAAAAAGACAAAAAACTTTATGCAAACACAAGCAGTATAATACATTTGACATTTAAAGGTTGATATGATTACAAAATATCGTTTTGAGACTGCGAAAATAATCTTAATTTTTCCCCATTTTCAGGTAACGGCCTGTACACACCAACTAAGACTTCAGCGGGCTCCTCCTCATACGCTGATGGTTTCAGCTCCTATCAACAGCAGCAAGCTTTACAGTCCCAGAGGGAAGATCGTCGCTACCAAGACAATTGTGTCTGTGTCGCGAGGCACATGTGCCCGGCCGGTGAGATTCTTGGGAGCCGCAAAGAATCAGATGCTGGTGGCAATGGTTATGGAATCGACCCGAGGAACAACCACAGAGGAAAGCAAATAACGATTGAAGCAATCACCGAAGAGGACGCAGTCACAGGTTAGATCTCAGTTCCTAATGGTCTATTTCCATTTTCATAGAGGTCTCTAACTCCATCATTCATTTTGATGTCTCACTATATTCAGCAATATTCTAGCCCTCTCCGAAGCTAGCGATATTTGATCGAAAACTATTATCAGACAATCAAAGCCTCTCAATGATTGGTGGCTTTTCCCAGTTTACACATTATATATATATATATATATATATATATATATATAATTCATATATATATATATATATATATATATATATATTAATTGAAAATTAGTATTGCAGCATCTGCAGAGAGAGAAGGAACCGATTCGGAGCCAAAATAACTATAAAACTTGAAAAAATAGAGTAAAACATTTGAACTAATCAAGTAATGCCTATAATTTATCGTTAATTTGATAATCGTGTTGTAGTGCATCTTAGACATATAATGCCTGCACAATATTCTACAGGCCATTATTCATCCGTACCTTTAGAGACCCTCTTGCAACGCAATATTTTCTTGGATACAGTACGAATTTTAAGGGTGAGATCGAATTTTTTCATGTAATGTGATAACTAATTTGTCATTTGAGTCATGATTTAGAGATCACAACATTTTTTACCTTTCAAATTACGTATTTCTCTTATTTTATAGTTTTTATTTCAATCATTTGGAAGCTATGATGTGGATATCAAACAATAAGTGAGAAGACGTATTTCTCCGTCATCCAAAAACATATTTCCGACGAAAACAAAACTTTTAAAAAATTTACCGCCGTTGCGAAGAATCCATGCTATATAATCAAAGAAGAAAAAAAAGTGCGTCGGCCGGGAATCGAACCCGGATCAACTGCTTGGAAGGCAACTATGCTGACCATTACACCACCGACGCTCTTGTCTCAACGGGCGCATTCATTTTAATTTAACTAGTAGAACGCAACAGTAAAATAGCTAAGTACTTCTGGATATTCCTGTTGCATTGAAAATAATTCAACATAGGTATCATTTTTCCTCGATTGTGTTCGACAAGGCAGCTGGTTTGTATGGCCGTTCATTGAGTCAAAATAGTTGATGGTGCAAGTGATTCGTTAAAACCGGCATCCCCTCTAACAATAAGTAGTGAGTACAATGCCCACATTTATGACAGAATTTCCGGTCCAATAAACAATTTTAAAATGTATGCCATTCCCCGACATAAACCTAACTTAGCTGAACAGCCTTAATCACATTTTATATTCTTTACAGATTTTAATAGCACGTTCGCCATCAAGAGACAAGTGGAAGAGGACGAAAATACTGGATCGCAGCTTGATATCAAAGAGGCGACCGAAAAAAGGAGGAGGAAGAGAGAGGGACCACAGGAAAATGATGATGCCCAACCGGTAAGTCAAACATCTTCTACATTTAATACATAATAATTTGTTTCCTGATAACGAGCGTGAGGATTCTTCGAGTATCAGATTTTGTGCTTCATTTGTTTCACTTGAGGATATTGTTAATGGCGGGATTTTAAAATTGATCAAACACAGGTCATCTTACAAAATTAGCGTGACAAGCTATTTAGAGCTTACTCAAATAGAAATATTTTGAAATTTTTTTCATCGTACCTCTTTAAAACATTATGTTGAATATCCATCTAACTATAAAATCTTAAATTAATAATAATGACTTTTTTTAATTAAGTACCTTATTAGCATGTAAATCAAGTAAAAGTATGCATAGATAATGTGATTAACAATTAAGAATATTCTCAAATGAAATAAGCTTACATTCAATATTTATATTTCTATAAGGTGAAGTATTTTCTTTAGGGATTCAGCGAAATTTCACTTCGTGAAGGAATTTATTGTGAGGCATGTCTATTTACTGTAACAAGTCAGTTAATAAGCTTATCTAAATTATCCTCATGAGCATGAAGTTGTGTAAAATTTAGTGCTCCGTTTCTATTAATGATTGATTTGGTATGGAATAATTCCTCACTTTAGAGACGTTTCCTCTGCATGCTGTGGTTTTGGTATAACAATATTCATGCATAACATCTGGTTTAACTTAAATTATGGTAATGGTAAGAAGCATAACCTGCTCCTTCTTCCATGGCATAACTACCCAGGTTTTTGGATTGGAAACCAACCTCAGTCCCAACTAAAAGCGTAGTTTTGAGTTTACCTACTAATTAACTTCAAAGATCTGCACTATGTCCATTTAATCTCCTTGCTTAAAGAGACAGACCCGGTTGATCATCTATTGGTATTGCAGAGCCTACAACTGCACGGTTGTGATGGACAGTCTGTAATGTTGCACTAATGAATTACTAATTTTACCTGTTCATTAATTGATCATTTTTCTGACATAAGACTGACAAGACTTTTTAATCCATTATGACATTAAATTGTGTCACAGTCCATTTACAGAGCCCTAACGCGAAACATAGAAATAGACCTGCAACAGAAGTAGTGAATGTATTCCCAACAAATGTAATTAAAAGGTAATACATGTAAAAAAAACCCCTGAATTTTGTGACTGATATAAGGACTGTAAAAACTATTATTATGATAACTCATAAAAAAGGCAATTACATCATAATATAGAGAGACTATTTTCATGGCTGTACAGACTTCAATGCATTACGCCAAAACATCCTGATGAAAATAGCAACCACTTTAACTATTGAGGTATTTTTGTGCATACATAATTTCATTGTAAAATAGTTTTTGAAAAGGTGCATCTGAAATTTTAAGTTATTCTAAAAAACTATGCCATAATTGACTCAGTATTGATAGCATGTTATGTTTCTGCGTGGAGCCCACTAAAATATTTACACTTTGGTTTTAACTTTCCAAAGGCAATATAATGACTTCATTAGCTATTTCACTGCAATAGGCCGTTTAATATATAATAGGTTCACTGTTGGTAATGTTCTTTAATGACATGGTAAAGTCTTTAATGATAGGATCAAATAGATTTCAAAATATATCATATGCTTCTTGTCAAGAGCACATGATCTTTTTTGGTGCTATGTATCTCCTGAGTTGGCTGAATTTGATTCATTCTTTCTTATATCATAATAACCAAACATTAATCATTGTCAGGGGTGAAAAATATCTGATGTAATGAGATGAAAAACAAGATGGAGAGTATTTGACCAGTTGACAACTTTATGAATAGGTATTGTTATGAAGGCATTTCTGCAGATGGAGAATGACCACAAACCAATGAGAAGATAAGAGATAAGAATTTTGATGAGCATTTTACTGAATGGAAGATCTAATTCGAAATAGCAGGATGCTACCCATGAGCCTACGAGAAGATGGAATATTTCTCTTTTTCTTAATAAATTCCTATGAAGAGCCTACGTTTACTTCAAATTCACAGTCAGGTGTCTCCTGAGTGACTATCATGAATTCATAAGGCATTTTCAGTGGATATTAGTCAATTAGATGTCCTCAGCATAAATACAACTGAAACTATATGATAACTATGCGTACTGGCCATTAAAATTCATCTCCAGTAGAGTCGCAGCAACGTGTGGACCATAGAGTTGACAAGTAAAAGCTCACAGCTGCTCAAAGTGAAGCAGTTTTTATGCATCAGCCATAATTTCACTCGTCTGACAGATTAAGCCTACTTCGGTATAGTTTTCATTGTGAGTGTGACCTATATCGTTGACATAAGTTCATCATGAATGACTTGAAGTATAACCAGAGACCTCATGTTTCCTCTAAAATCCAGTTTTCTGAAAATATTTCCATTCCTCAGACAACATTGTTCATTCCATTCCAACATTTTGAATTTCATTGAATTGATTAACTAGTGCTGTTAAATTAATTAATTAATTGATTTGCAAGAAAATATAGCAATAATTTTAAGGGTAAATATGGTATGCCGGAAGTAAATGGTGCCTTGAAATAAATTTATTGATGGATTATCCTAGTAAAGAGTATGCACTGGGAATATAGAATGGTTCTGGGGCTAATATTGTATAAAGTTCAGGCAGAATGTAAGTGAATTTTTACCAATTAGAATACCTGCAAAATTTTATCCCTTAGGCTTTTGAAGTTAATTAATTAATTAGAGTCATGTAATACTTTCTAATTGCACGGAAAATATGGGGGAATGTACAGATTTAACAAGTTAATTGGAAATGGATTGAATATTTGCCAAGGATTTCTGGCCTCTAGGATACATAATACTCTAGTTGTGCCAAAAAAATCTAATTTCTCTTACCCACAACAAATATACCTTTGAAATCAAGATTGTGCTTGGGAATGGAATTTCAAAATCAAGTTTTGGTCAAACCTAATAGATGAAAATATCGTATTTTAATTGAATAAGTGGAAGAAGATAGTGGCTGCTATTCCCAAATAATGATTAGATATTTCTCTGATAACTTGAAACAGTGTATGCCACATTATAAACCTCCACTATTCCAAAATGAATTTGATTTAAAGAATTCTTTTGATGAATTTAGAAAATTTTTCTTAGCAACTATGCATACAAATAACATAGTTTCATTCAAATAAATGCACCAGTCGTGAGTCATTAACATTCAGCAGCATCTAAGTACAAGAATAAAAAAATGTTAAACGATGGGTCTCTCATTCACAATGAAAACTTTTGAGCAATCTTATCATTCAAATGTGAGCAGTCTTGTAATGTCAAACTCTGCCCCCATTCTTTCTGGTGGCAACAGCGGCTCTTCGGCTTCGGCGACAATTTAGGTTCAAGAGTCAAGCCAACATTTGGTGTTTCATTCGGCCTACCTTACACGGGTGCCGGCTACCCTCTGAACCCTTTCGGAAGTAACCCTGCCATCAATCCGTATCCAGGAGCACTGCCTACCGGAGGGGTGAGCCTTGGTCCGGTTAGCATCAGCCCGCTTGTCTCTGTTCAGGTCACCCGGGATGGTCTAGGAGAGAAAGTGATAAAGCCGTTGGTGAATCTACACGTGACACCTAATCCTGGTCTCATTCACAAATTGAAAGGCTTCATTGGAGGATACGGAGGTGGAGGATATGGAGGTGGATACGGCGGATATGGTGGGTACAGGCCCTACCCTCCTCCACCACCCCCTTACCCACCTCACTTCCACCGTCCTCATCCTCCCCACCATTATCACTCCCACCAACACGTTCACAAATATCCGAACGAGTATTACGACGGCGATTATGAAGAGGGGCCACCAGGTTATCCACCTTACAGCAGGTATGGATACGATGATGATGCCTACGATGACTACTACCGGAGTGGCAAAGACTTTAAGGTTGCTGCCAAGTCGGAGGGTGCAAGTTCATCGAACGCCAATAATTCGGGATTCAAATTTCCCAAGGACAGAAGTTACAGGACCAAGAGAGAATCTGATTTAGAAGAAAGTGATCTGAATGTGGAAGCAGCAGCGGTGAGCAAAGAAATCCACATTTTATTTTAAGTTTAGACGATGCCTTATCTGAATCAAAAAAACAAACAGGATTTGAATTTAATTGAGATACTGATCACAGTGATTACATTCAAGATGACAGTATTTGGCTCAATGACTTCTCATCATGTAGGAAATTTGCCTCTTTAAATTAAAAATAAAGTGCTAAAACTCTAGCCTATAATGCGATGAGTACTAATGATAAGCTTTGGCAATAATAATTATCTTAATTATCTTATAATTGATGCATTCATACTCCCCCAACTTAAAAGAATTTTTAGCAGAAACACCCTAGTTTCATATAAACCATGATAAGAAACTGATTACTAATACATATTTAAGTCCCAGGCTATAGATGTAGGTCCTCGAGCTATTACTCCAGTATGATATTAGACTTTAAATTATATTTTACATAGATCACTAATATCAATGTCAACAATTTAACTGAGCAAATTATTTTTTATGATAAGCAAAAGAAAATCATTTACCAGGAGAACGATAGGTATGGCAACTCATGACTCTTAAAATGAAATAATTTACGTAACACTTTAACATTTCATGCATGTATCATAAACATTTTTTAAAAGCTGACTTGTAGAGATATGCTGCAACATCATGACTGAGGACATAATGTGTTTACCATGATGGAACAATGGACACCAAAAAGGTTCAACATAGAGCTGATGAGGTAGGTGATGTGACAGGGAATAACCTGACATTGGAAAAGACAAGGTAATTAATGACTTTTTTCACACACAAATGACTAAAATCTTCTCATATTCAACCTGAAATCCTGAGATGGGTGATACAGCTTATGGAAACTTTGAGACATGTGTTGTTTTTTTCATCTTATGGTGGAAGTTATAAACTGTGGTTACTTCTTTCCAGCAAAATAGTACTAACCCTAGTAATTAGTTTTGTTCAATATGACTTTCAATTTTTTTTCCTTCCATTAACACATTCAATGCGGGCCCGATTTTCATGAAAGTCGTCAAAATCGGCTCAAAAAAATTTAAAGTGCTTCGGAAGGGAACGACTACGTCAATTGACGTGCTCCGTCAGTCGGTGTAGCCAGGAGCACGTCTATTGACGTGCTCCGCATTGAATGTGTTAACATTTGAAAAAGCCTTTCCAGAAAGATTTCTTCTGATAAATTATAAATTTCTCATCACATGCACAATAAGTCCCCAATACAATGCTTTCCTTCCTCTTAAAGCTTCAATACAGTCTGGTACTCGGCCTTAATCTTTTTTTTCTTCCTAGCCCTTCACCTTTCAAAGGCTAAGAAGGACTTATCTGGAGTCTAGGTTAGAATGCATCTAAGAATTGGTAATCTGTACTCACTGAAAAATATTTTGGATGAACATAATAGCTAACTTCTTGACATACAATTAATGCAATTAAAATACCTTGAAGCAAAAACAATACAGTTGAAAAATTTACTAAATTGTTATCCACAAGACATTAAAATCACATTTCCCAATAATCATGCACAAGAAGCCTCTTGTGAAAACAGAACAAATATAAAATTAACTCATTTCGAAATAGACAACTTTGAGCCTAAATCAGTATGAGTTTACTGTAGATACATATACATTAATAAACTGAACTCTTAATCAGCAGTTAATTTAATGCTTTCATCTACTGGAGATTTCTTCTCTTCGGTTTTAAGGGAATTTACACGGAAATCCACTTTGTACTTGATGTAAAAATGTCTAAATCCTTTACATATTGCTTTTGTAAAATATGCAAGAATAGGTATAAGTAAGTAGCAGTCCTTCCATTCTTTTAATTGAGGGATGCTATCTGGTGTCAAAGTCAATTTAATACATTGGGTAAGATAATATAATAGCTTCTCTTTTGACCCCCCTTTTCTGGGCCTATAACCGATTTTTGTTTTTTTTTTTCTGAAAAGGAATTAGTCACAGTGCCTCCTCTCATTAAAGGAGCAATGTGATAGCATGCTCGTTCAGTTTTGCTTTATGTGAATGTTTTCTTCTGATTATACCCAGCTCTGATAAAATGAGGGTATCCTTCACCATTATTTTTCCAATTTATCCTTCTTATATCCCTACCTTTTTCTGTGAGTGTGTTGATTGATTGGGCTCTGGTATCTGTGTAAATACTGCCTCAGGCCTATAATAACAGCAGTCATTTTTGTACATATAAGTATATTTTTTTAAATTTTCACTGCATTCAGAATGCAGTCTAAATCTATTATCTTCCTCAGCCCAATCCCTGACTGTAGGTATATTTAATTTTAAAAAATGTACCACAGTAGAACAATCAGTGAAAAGATTTATTTCAATTTTTAAACTTGAACTTTTAAAATGTTTTAGTTTATCCACCACTTTACTTCAAATTTTCTGACAATCTTTGATGAATTCACAAAATGTTTCAGCTACTTATCTGCGACAGCTACATCCTTCCCAATGTTATGCTCTTTGTTGGTACATACATACTCCTATGGTTAGAACAAATGTTTCTGATATTCGAATTACCAAAACATTTTTGTGATATCTTATTTCTCTTTTGCCATCAGAGACAAAGTTACTACAACCAATTCCTTGGTGGAAAAGGTCAATGTGCAGCTCATCAGGTGTGCTGCCGAAGACCAGTTGGCAGTGTGGGAAGTGTCAATAAATTTGGTCAAAATGGAATAAACAATGGAGGAATAAACAACTATGGTGTCAATGGGGTTGGTATCAATGGAGGCAGCATAAATGGAGCAGGAATCAATGGAGCTGGATTCAATGGAGCTGGATTCAATGGAGCTGGATTCAATGGAGCTGGAATAAATGGAGCTGGAATCAATGGAGCTGGAATCAATGGAGCTGGGTTCAATGGAGCTGGAACCAATGGAGCTGGATTCAATGGAGCTGGAATCAATGGAGGAGGCATTTATGGTGCCAATTATCAAGCTGGAGTCGTCAATGGTGTCAATAATCTTGGCATCAATGCAGCAAGACAGGGGGTTTGTGGAAAGCGACACGCTCATGGCATAAATGGACGTATTAAGAATCCAGTCTACGTTGATGGAGATTCAGAATTTGGTGAGAACACCCTTGCATACAAAATTGAAATCATTTATCTTTTAGAGGAAAGAATCTGAGTGATTGTGTTAGCAGGTGAGATATGATTTTTCTCATTACCTTGGATTTTTTTCCTGTACATTGCAGGTGAATATCCATGGCAGGCGGCTATCTTGAAGAAGGATGTCCAGGAAAGTGTTTATGTATGCGGTGGTACATTAATTGATGCTTATCATGTTCTGACAGCAGCACATTGTGTGAAGGGGTAAGGAAGAATGACTACCTTTGAAAAAGCATGGCACCTTTTTAACTTCGTAGTGAATGATAGCCCATAAAATTTATAAGATTCTTTATAAATATCTAAGAATTCTTTTATGGACTTGAAATTACATGAAAGATGGCTAATCATTTAATATTTCCTCACCCACCAACCCTTAAGTTTAACATAACACTTACCCTCCTTACAGATATGGTCCTCATGATCTCAGAGTTCGTTTAGGAGAATGGGATGTCAACCATGATGTGGAATTTTATCCTCATGAAGAAAGTGACGTGACCAGGCTAACTGTTCACCCAGAGTTTTATGCTGGAACCCTATATAATGACCTTGCTATTTTGCGTCTGCAGAGACCTGCTGATTTTGCCAGAAGGTGAGTGAAGGGCAAATATTTGTACAAATGAATTACATCTACCTTAGCTAGAGAAATATCCATTGTAAATATGTACACAATGCAAACAACAGTTTTCCCAGCATATATAAAAAAAATTATTTTAATAAATTTGCATTGCAGCTGTCATATAAGTACATAATTTGTTCTTAGACTTTTAATGTTTGCATCAAAGATTCATTATCGTGCCAATATAATGTGGATGTGATCTCATTTTGCACCATTGATACTCACTTATTTTCAATAAATAATTTTGGCCCAAAAGAAATGCTTTTGGTGGAGATTTTGTAGTGGAGTTGCATACATATTCAGAGCTAAGTTAAGTTTCCACCAAACAGTAATGATGTCACAGGAGTAAGCAATGCTAACTTCTCTTGTAATGTGACTTATGTATCTCTTCCACTACTAGTCACCAAACTGCACCATTGTGTCGCATAACCAAATGCATATCATAACCTCTAATCACAGCAAGTGTGTTTGGACATATGTTCGACTGAATTTATTTCAATATCTGTGAATGTGGCTTTCGAGTTATGCCTAAATATAATGTCACATTAAATATTGATGACCTGACATAAATTTTCTATGACATTGAGCTATCAAGAGCATCTTTTTTATTTATTCTTCATGCTAGTATGTTAAGTATGTACATCATTTATTTCTTCCCGATCATTACACAATTGGTGTGATATTCCACAGGAGAAAAATCATTTGCCTTGACCGGGATTTGAACCCGGATCCCTCGATTCAGGTTCGAATCCCGGTCAAGGCGAATGATTTTTCTCCTGTGGAATATCGCACTTATGTGCACTTGCGGGTGACTCCGTAAAGGTTACTACCGTGGCTAGTCCCGGTTTCCTCAAAACATTACACCATTGATTATTGGTGGGACATTTTTTTGTATTGGAACATATTCTCGAGTACATATGTCCTTCCACATTATGCACCTTATTGTCTCTCAAGTATTATAGGCACGTACCTATTATACAATAAATTTTACCTTCTCGAAGTAGCCTTTTACATAAATTGTTACCTTTTTCTCTGATTAAATAAGGAAAATTATTATAGCATATGAATTTCTTGCAATTTTTTTTACATGGCAGTGTTGTACATTAATTTCTACCTGAATGGTGTCATCACCATTATTTGAATTTTTATAATAAATGTTTCTTAGCTTAGGTAATACTTGATAGAGTTATCAGGAGTACAATAAATTTAAGAAAATGTCATATATAAGATGATCTAACAAATAAATTGAAAATTACAGCCCACACATCAGTCCAGCCTGTATGCCTGATCGCTACCGAGATTATAGTGGATCTCGCTGCTGGACAACAGGATGGGGTAAAGATGCATTTGGAGACTTTGGAAAGTACCAGAATATTCTGAAGGTGAGAGACAATTTAGATTTTTAATTTTTTAAGGAATTTTATCAAATTATTGATACTGGGTATGTCAATAATTGTTTTCTGTTTGGCTAAAATTAACCTATTAATTGTATGGACAAAAGCCACTTAACTTTCATTATAATAATGGGTTTCAATCACAGAAGTTTTCTAGCTAAGTCTTCTAGTAAAAAAGTAAATAGGTACCAAAAATAATAATCCCGTTATTTCGAAGCAATATCTTTAGTATTAACCAAAGAAAATTAATGAATTCTGTTACGTGCATCATGCACATAGGATACCCACACAGCACATTGAAATCCCTGTGACGTCTGTGGGATATCCCCCGGGGACATAGTGACATCCCTGGGATATCCTCGTGGAATATCCCATCCAGTATCTATATTCATGCATGTAACTATGTGCCTCTGTATGTAAGATGCCATTTTCAAAACCGATCTCACTGGTCGAATGCAATACCACAAATTACAGATCACGTCTGTGGGATCCCCCGGGGACATAGTGACATCCCTGGGATATCCTCGTGGAATATCCCATCCAGTATCTATATTCATGCATGTAACTATGTGCCTCTGTATGTAAGATGCCATTTTCAAAACCAATCTCACTGGTCGAATGCAATACCACAAATTACAGACCTTGGTAGAATTTCAGAAACAACAAAAATCATTGATTGTTGTAATGAAATGTCCCAGAGACGTCCATGGGAAGCTTTCAGGATATAAGGAGTCTGATGCAAATTTTCAGTAGATATCAACAACAAGTTAATTTCTTAGGTGATCCAAGCATGGAAAGGATAAACATACGGTAGAATGTAAAAAATATCTATAATACCAAAATTCCGACGGGTTATCCCAGAGACGTCCATGGGACGTATTCAGGATATAAGGAGTATGATGCAAATTTTCAGTAGATATCAACTATAAGTAAATTTCTAAGGCGATCCACGCATGAATAGGATAAATATACATTAGAACGTAAAAAAAAATCTAAATTACGAAAATTCCGACAGGATATTTCACGGATGTCTTAGGGATATCCCAGATGTCAACGGGATATTTGAGACCAAAATGGGATATCCCAGGGACGTAGTGTGCTGTATGGGTAACTTGTGAAGAGTGCATAATACTCTAACCTCACAGTAAAACTTATGCCAAACATATATTTAGAATGCAATGATCGTTTATATACTCTTGACTTATTAGTACATTTCAGTTTCTATGCATGAATTTTTTTCTCTTACTCAGCAGCGTAGCTAGGGGGGGCAGGGGGGTGAATGCCCCCACCCCCCCCCCCCCCGCCCTGTGTTCTGGCGCCCCTAAGTCTGTGTATTTTTCCACTCTTAAGTCCCAAATACGTATAAATAAATGTGTATAATACGCTCTCAATTGTCATATTTTGTACAAACCCATCCACCTATTGCATCACCAAAATTTGAAATTTTCTGCCCCCCTAGACCCAAAACCTGGCTATGCCACTGCTCTTACTACTACTAGAATTTACTACTGACTTTTGGTACATTAAATCTCACTATTGATTTTTTTCACCTATATAGGAGGTAGAAGTTCCTATAGTGCCACAGCATACTTGCCAATCACAACTCCAACAAACTCGTTTAGGATATGAATTCAAACTCCACCCAGGATTCATCTGCGCTGGTGGTGAGGAAGGGAAGGATGCTTGTAAGGTGAGACTATGATAAATAATTTACTGACTACATTCCATCAATGTCCCTCTGCTTACAAGCAGAAATACAACATCAAATATTGCATTGGATAATCTGGCTAATAGCCGCACTAGCAGGTGTGGCAGCTTAATTTAGCATTAAATATTATTATAAACATGATTACGAAAACAAATGCAGCTTATCATCCTGACAGTAATGAGTTTCCAAACACTATCCAATGAAGTGAAATCTAAGTTGGCTATCAGGTATCAGTGCTATAAGTTTGAATAAATTCTGAAGTACATATGTATGTACTATGAATCAGTGGAGTGAGCTTCTTATAAGCCATAAAATAAATCACATCATAAGCATGCAACATTCTAAGTAAATTCAATTCAATTTTCTAGTTATAACTGTCACTGACATCGACTTTTATTATTTAGGGTGATGGTGGTGGCCCAATGGTCTGTGAGCAAGGAGGATCTTGGCAGTTGGTTGGAGTGGTTTCATGGGGTATCGGATGTGGCCAGTATGGTGTTCCTGGTGTGTATGTCAAGGTAGCGAATTACCTTGACTGGATTAGACAAGTTACTGGACAGTAATGAAAACTTGAATCTAGTCATAACACATTTCTACTGACCAATGCTGATGCCACCAAAAATTAAATTTTTTACAGTCACAAACAATGGTGACTACGAAATCGCTTGTCCCCACAACTTGTTTCATTTCTCATTCACATCATGCTCAAAAAATTCGAATCAATTTAAAATACACATTTTGTATTTTAATCGGAACAACAATTACTTCCATCCTTGTAAAAATCATTCGATCTCATGTAGTATATAGGAGATGAGCCAGTGCATTTGCATAGATGCATAACTCAAATACATCAATTTTCTGTAAATAGCTACTCACATCACATTTTCCACGGCCCCTCACTTAAAAAGAGAAATACTACATCACTTTTTATCTATTTATGAGTAGGCAAGTAGTAGAAATAAATGTTTGCATGGAATGTCTGTTGTCAATGTCATTCTAGTTTGTTTCCTTCATCTCTCTGACTGAGACACTGCTATTAATTTAATGTAATAAGAAATGCCACGATAGAGGCAATAAGTTATATGATGTTAATATTTGTAGAAGATGTCTTTAGGGCTTTCATGGATCCCTTTCATGTTAAAAGTCTGTGGTACTGTTATTATTGTATCCATGAATGACCTAGAGAGAGAGTAATGCATATTACATTTACAATATTTTGTATTTTACATACTTTTCTAAAATTTAATATCTTTCAGAAATCAAAAGAAAAAATGTATTAAGATAAAAGGAAAAGAATGCTAATGGAAAAAATATTTCCATTAAAATTTGTACAGTGACATTTCACTAATTTTTATGTGTAAAATAAATTAAATTTTTGTAAAGACCTTCCTATTTTATTTTTCCCTAATGCTGAATACCAATGAGGTGACATATCATAGATGACTTACATACTCCAAAGGGAAGAACTTCACCGTGAAAATATCCTTTGGCTTGACCGGGATTCAAACCTAGATCTCCCAATTGCCCATCAGATGTGCTAGCCAGTTACGCCATTAAACCATCATGATTCACGATAGCTTAGAAGTCAGTGAAGAAAAGATTACAATGACTGCAAAGAGGAATTTTTGCAGAAGATTTCAGACAGAGGTTGTAATGTACAGCACAGTTGTTGTCTATGACAAAAAGATAGCATTAGGGTTAAATGAGATAATTGCTTCCCTGATATGCAACAAACAAATTGAAGTGCAAAATTCCACTGAGGAAAAGCCATTTGCTCTTACTGGGACTTGAACATGGATCCTTCGAAATTGGGCCAAGTGCTTTACCCAGTTACCTAGGCATCCTTCTCCCTTGAGGATGTTTTGGGATTTTTAAATGAACAAAATTTACAAGACTGCCAGACATATGATGCCAAGGAAGCAATTCAAATCATGCGCTTAGCACCACTGTCCATGAGGTTAAAGCCAAACATGGAACACAAAGTGGTGTTCATTCTTATGATAAATTTTGAGGATACCCGGACTAGTCACAGTATTACCTTCATGGAGTCACCCACAAGTGCTAAGTCCATAGAGGAAAAATCATTCGCATTCACCGGGACTCAAACCTGGATCCCTCAATATCACACCAAGTGCTTCAGCCAGTTAAGCTTTAAAGCTATTGATTGGGCAGTATTTAGTGAGTAGCTTTATTTTATTTAACTACCAGGAGCAAGATAACCACTCAGGATGAAGAAATGGTCACCCCAAAGAAAGCCCTTGTACCATGTACTAAGGGAGCAACAGATACGATAGGGACCATTCTCAGCAAATGTGAAAACAACACAAATGTCAAGCCACCTAAGCAGCTGAAACATCTCATAAAAATACAATAGACACAACGCCACTCTGAATGAAAGGAGTATACACTAACATTCTGTGAGGAAAATGCAGGGAAAAATAAATCAAGGAGACAGGATGCTCAGTTAAAATCCAGACTGAAGCACCAACTGGCCATTTGACTAAGAAAAACATCTAAGTCAGAAGTAGCAGAGCATATCGCCTTGGGTAACGTGACTGACTTGAAAGGTATTAGAATCATTGTCAAGGTCACCAACTTGTCCACCCTGGTATCCACATGAGAAAAAAAACAAGCACTGCGACTTACAGCCTTTCGAGTTTGTCGATGAGATCCAAAGATACATTGGTTTATCTGGGTAATCATCTGCTATAGAGGTCAAGAAATTTCGACATTACAGACTTCAGACAAAAATGCCAAAATCAAATAAACAATTAAATTATAAGAAATCACATTGAAATGAAGTAAAAATCGTTTTAAAACATACAACTTTAAGTAAATTAAAATACAAAAAACAAAGAAATTATAACAAGGAAATGCAGATCGCAACACATTAGGGCACATGAACAGTGACAGGGTTATGTTTACAAGAGAAACATTTGGTGACCTGGTGGTAGGTAGCATTCCGCAGGTTCACGGCCAAATGTTTTCTGCATACTCATCAAATTTGTTCAAAATCAATCAATCAATATAGGTATATATAATAAAAGTAAGTGCGGTATGTGCATGCCGCTATAACTCCACAACCCACCCCAGCAGCCCCATGGGGGTTATATCACGGTATGGAAGCTCTCCATCCCCCATCCATGAAGAAGGTTTTGGTTTGTAACTGCAGGGGTTGTTTCGGAGATATGGGTTTCAAAAGAGAGGAAACTGTTCCAGAAATTTCCAGATGGTTCTAGAATGCTCTAGAAAGTTGTGGAAGGAGAGTGTTCTTGAAGTTCCCGGAAAGTTTCACAATGTTTCAAGAATGTTTCACAATGTTCAAGAATGCTCTAGAATTCCAGAATGTTCTAGAATTTAGAAAGTTCTGGACGGTTCTGTCTAGAATGTTCTAGAACCGGAAAAGCACGAACAGACTTCTTATGGGAAGTCAGTGCTATGTTCCAGAATATTCTAGAATGTTCAAGAATGTTCCAGAATGTGATAGAACCTTCCAGAAGGTTCAAGAATGCTCTAGAATTCCAGAATATTCTAGAAAGTTCCAGATGGGTTTATATGGTATGGTAACCCTCCGTCCCCCATCCATGAAGAACGTTTCAGTTTGAAACTGCAGGAGTTGGGTTCGGAAATATGGGTGTCAAAAGAGGGGATCATACCAATGGGAATTGCATGCTGACCAAGTGTGTGAGTGAGTCTAAAATGTTCCAGAAATTTCTAGAATGCTCTAGAATGTTCTAGAAAGATGAGAAAGGTGAGTATTCTAGAAGTTTCCAGAAAGTTCTATAAGATTCCAGAATGCTCTAGAAAGTTTAGGAAGGTTCTGCCCAGAATGTTCTGGAATGTTCTAGAACCGGAAAAACAGATGTTGTGTTCCAGAATATTCTAAAATGTTCATGAATGTTTTGTATGTTATAGAATCTTAGAATGGAGCTGGGTAAAAATGCAATCTAAAATATTACCACTAATTGTACACTCTTTCAGACTGTCTGTCTGTCTGACGACATGAAAGCTGTGTTCAACAAAACACCACCTCTCTTCAAAACCCACTTTCCAACGAGGGAATGGTGAGTCAAGGAAGGAGGTAAAGATAACGGAGCATATGTCTGGTTTACCGATGGCTCCAGGAAAGAAAGAAGAGCAGGAGCAGGGATTCACTGCCGCCAACCTGACAAAAGGCTCTCAACTCCCTTGGGGGAGCACACTACTGTCTTCCAGGCAGAGGTCTATGCTTTGCTGACCTGTGCCCATGCTGCCAAGGAATTATGTTATAGAGGCAGATCAATTCATATATGCACCGATAGCCAAGCAGCTTTAAAAGCTCTCATATCTCCATGGTGCAAATCAAGACTGCTGCTGGAGTGCCGGGAAGAACTCGATTCCATCAGCAGACAGAGCGATGTAGAACTTTTCTGGGTCCCTGGCCACACAGGCATAACCGGAAAACAAGATAGCGGATGAACTGGCAAAGGAAGGCTCGAGTGGGAACCCAATTGGACTCAAGCTCAAGACTCTAAGATCTGGTGGAATGCACAGGGGCTCAGGCAAGCCAAGCTCCTGATAGGAGGACTCAGACCAGGGCTGGCAAGAAGGCTTCTTTTACTAAACAGAAGACAACTTCGGACTATAGTGGGAATGCTCACCGAACACTATCAAGTCATGAGGCACCTCCATCTCCTGAGAATTACAGACTCGGCGAGATGTAGATGGTGCAAGGAAGAGGACGACACATACTCTGCAAGTGTCCTGCTTTTATGATGACCAGAGTTAGGCATCTGGGATCACCATTTTTGGAACTAGATGACATCAGGGGTATCCCCGTAGAGGACATGCTAGCCTTTAGCAGGGCGACTGGACTCTATGGGTGATTACAGACATGGTGGCTGGCACAATGGACCATTAGGTCTAAGTTCCTCAGGCCCTCCTTGGAGGAACTCCACCTATAACTAATCTAATCTATACTCAAAATTGATGGTTTCAGGCATTACTTTGTGAAACTTGGAATTCATCTTGAATAACTTTAAACTTTGTATTTCCACACGAAATTTATTTAGCTACGACCATGGTTTCAACGTCAGGGCGTCATCATAAAAAAAAATATAAAAAAATAATCTTCATTCTGTGATCTGTCCGAATGAAGCCAGGTCAAACTGCTATTTTCTAAAAAAGTTTTTTTATTGTATCTTAAACGCTTTTTCGCAACTTAAAAGTCAAATTCCAAAAATACCTATCTTTAAATACCATTTTCATGCTAAGTTTACATAAACGTACATATACATATGTACGTTTTTAACTTTAAAAAAATGCACATACACAGGCAGAGGCGAATATAAGCTATAACTTCAGGGAGGGGGGGGGGGCAAGACCGGCTAGCTAGCAGCGACCGGCTGTAGTTTAGGTATCCGTGCATGTGCCTCTCACCACGGCCTTACATTTCGGTGGGGAGGGGGGCCTCCTGGCCCCCCCCATACATACGCCACAGTACACAGGGTGATAAGGAAAATAACTTTTTCATACAGAAAATAAAGTTGCAAACAACACTTCATACTTCTGATTATAAAAATATATTGTGTATACTTTTATATATATATACATATATATATAAGTATACACAAATATACATTTTGAGGGCATGTGCAATTTTCATTAAAGCAAAAATTACAAAAATGCTGACCTATGCCTACCTGAGTGGCGCCACTGGACGGGCAGACAATAGAGCGAGTGCGAGAAAATAATGCTCTACCCAACCTTGACCTGACTCAGGCAGAACTCTGTTTTTTTAAATTCTGGTGGGGGTCCGGGGGTGAAGCCGCCGGCATGGGGTCCATGGGGCAAAGCCCCCCTAGCTAGTTGCTACAGGGACCAAAGCAAGCCGTCAGTGGCTAGTAGGTACATAATTCAAAATGTAAGCTTTTTGCCGCAGAGTAATCAAAAACTTTACTTTATCCATACATTATGACTTTACTGAATATAAACAAAAAAAACATGGTGGATGCCATTATCAGTTCTTTTATTGTCTAGCACTCATCAAGTCTACTCCCCATCTGTTTTGAAGAGTGCTGCCAAGTGCACAGGGTCTGATGAACAAATGAAAGCAAGTGCGCTGTTGTGTTGTGAAGTGATCAGCACACTACAGTGAATGGAAATGTGCTTGCAATTCATTGTATTGAATGGGATCGCAGTTAAATCTTGTCATCTTTAGAGTTACTAAAATTTTCCTTTTGCTTACAAGTAGCTTTTGCTACGTTAATTTTTTATTAGTTTTAAAAGTTTTTTAAATAATCTGTTATATATATACATTACACAATCATATATTCACATAATAGGGAAAATAATGTATATCTTAGCAGTTAATACCGGAGCTGGACCAACTTATGTCGAAGTTCAACTTGCATCATGCCTTACAGAACCAATACAAAAAACACAAGGTGAGATATACCTGAATATAATAGACTCGTATAAATAAAACACAAGGTGAGATATACCTGAATATAATAGACTCGTAGCCTAAAATCAGCCACATGAAGGGTCAAGTGATATATGAAAATGCTACATCGGCACTCCACTTCCTTACTGCCCCACTCTCTAACCATCTGCCACTCACATGAGAATCTAACAACCAAAATAAGTAATTCCTTGATTAACATCAGGGGTACAGTCCTATGAGTCATTGTGCTATTAAATTTGCACTAAATAACACCATTTTAGTATTAACGAAGGATAAAAAAATGCATTCCTTGCATCAAAAAAATCAACAAGTAAAAACTAAGCATATTCCAATAGAGAGCATTTAAAATAATTTACTCCAAATGCATATTTTTATTATTAACTTCAAAAGTAATGTCAATGCAAATAACGTCTATAAATGTGGAGTTTCCACTAGTGATGGGTCAAATCCAAAATTTATCGTATCGGAATCCCAAATCTGAATTCCTTTTTCTACCAAATCTCAAATACTGAATCTTAAATCTGAGTCCTGCTTTGACCAAATTATGAATCCCAGCTTCTGTTCATTTAATATAACTCGCCCCTCGCATTAAAAATATTTTTCGCCCCTCACATTAAAAATATCTCTTCAAAAGCCATGTCTCTAGTTGGACTCCTTTACAGATTCACAGAAATTCAAAGTCCCCTGGCTCTAAAAATCCATCTTTTCCGGCTGTGTTCTTCCAATTATAGAATATTGTTCACCTATATGGTCCTCAGCTTGTCCCACAAATCTCAAAATTCTTAATAGGCCTCTTAACTTCTTCATCAGCATTGTGAAAAACCGCAACCCCTCTCTTCGTAATCTTACCAAGCATGATCTGCTCTCAAAACTTGATATCGCACCCTTGCAACGTCGCCGCACACTTAGTGACCTCAAATTTTTCCATAGAATCATGAACGGCTGCTTCAGGTCTAACGACCTTCTATCAATGTTCTCCCTCCGGGTCCCCTCACGTAAAACAAGGAACTCTTCCCTATTTCATCTACCTCACTCCCGTTTATCAGTGACTCAGAGATCCCTTACCTACCGGCTACCTCTTACCTACAATTCCCTGAATACCCCATCTATTGACATTACATCCTCTTTTCCAACTTTCACAACCACTATTAACAGACTTCCTATCTAAATTCCCCTTCCTATCTTCTTCCCACCTAAATGTCACAACGGATGAGTTGCTTATGAGATGATGTTTCGATAACTTATTGGTTTTCCTTTTTGTTGTTCTGTGTAAAGTCATTTAATGTTAATAATCCGATGTAAAGGTCATCTTGACTGTTTTTGGATTTATTATTAAATAAATAAATAAATAAAAAATAAAACAAATCCTAATCCATAAATAGCTTTAGAATTCTCGCAATTTTTGTCACTAACAATAAGGAAGAGTAAAATATCAGCAGCTCTTAATATTCGTAAATGTAAATGATAGGTCAATTGGAATAATTCTCTGAATTTAGCGCAAAATGACACAACACAGTTTAAAGCTGACTCCAATAAATGCCAAGGTAGGATTTTGAAAGCAATGACGTGATAAGGAGACAACAACCTCAATTTAATTTTACATTTGGTCTCAAAAGAATCTATTCCTGTCTTAGCACAGTTTAAATTTGCCTATTTTTTATTTAATCAATGTTTAGAACCAAATAACTCCTTTATTAATGCTTAGAAAGGACAACGCTTAATTTTACTGAACAGTCATGAAGCAGGACTCTACTTAAAATTCATATCCTTGTTTGCTATGCAACACCATGGCACGATGGAGAAACAAAAATGGTAGGTTGAAAATTTCACAACTTCTGCCACGTGAAAAAAGCGATGTTTGACAAGGCGTTTTAGGTTAGCTGTATATTTTTCTTCAGCTCAAAACTTCGTTTTCAAAGACAAAAAGAAAATTTTTCAGCCCTTCAGTCGAAAACAAAATAAAAACGGCAGGCATACTTAATGGTCTGCTTTGCATGCGTTAACTTTTAAAATGGCACATTGGGAGGTTATGAGGGTGGTGTGCGCATGTGCTGTGTGCTTAATTTACAATGAAACTTTCTGTGAATAATAACCATAAAATCTCTGCTATCTTTATGACATGATGAATTTTAACATAAATTATCTACACTTTCATAGTAAAATGAAGTTGAAATACTAAAATCCTGAGGAGAGATTTTACCACAATGTAGCACATATGTCACCAGCACAACCATGTTCGAAACTTTTCGAAAGGATTTGATCAAGTCTAGAATCCATACATTCAATAAGATTCGATGGAATCCTCGAATCTTGACCACATCACCAGTTTTCACCTTCAATTTCCCCACAAGTGGTCAATTTTCTTCAAGCCTAATGTTAGTCACAGACAGTGACATCTAGAGGCATTGTCAACACTACTTACTCATGGACTTATCCTTATGTTGAATATTTCATAAGGATAAAAAGCACAATATTATCAGGGTTAAAAAGATGAGAGGGCATCACTAAAAAAAAGAAGCACCTATTCCAACGAGTAAAACTATTTTTACTAATATTGAATGTATGGATTTTGAATGTATTACATTCAGAATATGCTATCTAGAATTTTACTAGCTGGTGAGAAGTAGCTTTAATGTATAAAATTAGAAAATTGGCATTCACCACTTGATTTTCCTGAACAAAATTCACTTGATTGCAAGGAACACATCACCAACTCTCTCTCATTGACATACTCTAAATTAGCTCAAATTTGAATTATGTATGTAAGGACTCACCAGAATCCATCACTTGCAGTAAACATTTATGGTAGGTATTATCACTAGTGAGGTTACTTCTTTCGGCGGTTTTCCAATATATATTAGAATATGGAAATGAAACACGACAAAAACAACATTAAACATAAAAATTCATGAATAAATAAAATAAATGGAAATTAATTCAATAAAAAATAGGCATTTAAGGGAAACAGGATAACACTTGGAGAAATTCTGCTTTGGTAATAATATTCCACATCAAATTTAAAAGTATGTATTTATTTAGAATTGGAAACATTCTTAATAAATGAGTTATTTCTCTTTTGTTTCTCATCATGGCATTATTTTACATTTGGTGCTTTTCTAGGGCTTAAATATCTACTTCACAACCTCATTTGAGGAAAAATATTTTGTGAAACCCTATGGACATAATATATACATCTATGTACTTATAAAAGGCCTTCACAACTCACCAAAATTTATCTTACAAAAGTCACAGAGACCTTCCAGGTTCGCATCACAAGTGATCACAATAGGAGGTCAACTACGTGCATACCTATATAATTCTTCTAGCACTTTTTTGAACTTGAAGCCCTGGAATTAAATAAGCTGGGAAACTCATCACTTATCTTGGTAACACATAATCACACTTGATTGAAAATGCTCATGAAAAAATAGATCAATTTAAATAGTACCTCCACATAGCTTCACTCAGTAACGTGAAGACTAAAACCAGCCATTCTTTCTCAGTTGGCTGCTTATTCCGCATGGTAACTGACACCCAACTCACTTATTGCACTGTTATAAATATCTAAAAAGCCCACACTTAAATAATTAATAAGTTTAGAGAATAAAAAAACATGGAGCTCAAGCTATGGACGGCAAAACAAATTCACAAAGCATGACTGAAGAAACCAAAACAGGTGAGCATGACAGATGATGAGTGTCAAAAACTTGCTCCGTCTCCATCCCACAGATCAACGATAAACTTGTGTCAATTCACACGTCCATAAAATCTACAAGGGATCACCACAACACCCTCCATGAAAATGTGTGAGAGGCCAATGGAGGCTGTAGAGCAATGGTTCTTAACCATGGGTTAAACATAACCTGCACCTCGTGTCAGAAAATGCTGGTAATCAAATACAAATATCAACAGAACTGACCTGGTGTCTACAACTCCACATTAACGACTCATATAATTAGAGGGTGCACAAACTAGAGGGGTCCCAGTCATCATCGGTAGGGTTATGGACCATAGCTTTAGAGATACCACGGTAATTTGCACTTGAAATGAAAGCACATCAGTGTGATAACGGTACTCCTCTTCTTTGGAGGACAAACCTCTAGGACAGCCATTGATGAGGGCCATGAGTTCCCCCGTCAGCCCCACCCTGCCGAGCTCTGGTCTTTCTCTGGGTGCCCAGAGGGGCTGGAAGTATCCCCTTGCCCTCCTTTCGAGGAGACCTCTTGGTTCGGCTCCTGTGATGAAAAAGGCACCTCCTCTGCCACCTCCCCACCTAATTCTCCAGAGCCACCCGAAGTACTCTGCATCTCGCCAGAACCTCCAGAGATTGCTAACATTTCTTCACCTTTCTCTTCGACCATCAGCAGTTCCCTCTGTGCCCCAGCTGACTCATCCCCAACTCCAGAATCGACCACACCACCAGACGATGGCATTTCACCCTCCATCAACTGGATTTGCTCCTGTAAAGCTTCATCCGTAGCACCTGTGGAAACCTCTTTTATGCTCGTTATAGGATCCATACCCTTTGGAGGCCTAGCTCTAACCCTGTAAAATTTCGTGCCCTTTGGAACTCGATATCGGTTCTCTGACTGTAAAACAAAATAGATACATATTAAAACAGAGGTAAAATTATTAATGAGTACTTTATGTAGATGGCAATATTAATTAACCCTACTACACAAACGGGAAGAGGTTTAGATACTTGACAGAGCAAAATGGAATACATGCTTAAAGGGATATAATAATGAATGCACACTATTCTTATATTAACAGGTATAAAATATGAATATGTAGATAAACTATCTAAATTGAGTTGTTTAACACATTCAGTGCCGCCGTCAACTAAGGGTCGATGGAGGCTACCGAGCACCGGTGGCCGGCGTCGACACGTAGTCAACACGTGTGCTGCTCGGATATACGAGTCCCCTTGCCAGCTGGCTTTCTGTGTATCTTTAGGCCAAGCTGCCGGCTCCTTGGTTAAGCTTAGAGGAGCATTCAGTTTTTTTGGTTTCTTTTTTTTATTATTTTTCAAATTTACATAAGAATTTTTCTGTTTTCGAAATTAAATTCCGAAAGTAATGGAAGAGGCATGGATTTATGCATGTATTTGACTGTTTAAAGATGTTCAATATCGAATTAGAATATCAAAAATAAACTGTTGTAACTTTTTAAAGAACTTGAATATTTATTTTTTATTTCGAGGGGCAGTTGTTTTTATTTAGACCTACTCTGCAACCTCACACATCACAGGCTTTACAACTTTAAAAATGGAAAGACGTCGAAGAATCATTCAAGCATCTATTGGAAGATGATTTCTCTGCAACTATAGATAAATGTTTTCGCGTCTTTGTTTCAGGATTTAGAAGTATTATCATGGCTAAGGCCATGACCGAAAAAATATTTGGTACCGGGTGAAAAAATGTGACGGCCCTATTTTTCACACGCTAGCCATATTTAATTTTCAAGCATTTACATCAAACATTAAATGCGGGTTTTAGTGCCACTTTTTTCTTACCATAGAGATGACTCTAAAATGTTTAAGCCTTTTTAGATTATTTTTCCTCGTGTAGTGCCCTGATATCTCCCACACTCAGGGCATTTACCCATCCCATCAACATTTAGCAGCAACCCCCGTCGACGCTCATGCCACCTGGCAATAAATGTGCCGTTATGCAGGGTCTTTCTAAACTTTCAAGGGACAGCAGCTCCTCAGTTTGCTTGCAACGAGTGCACACAAAGGTTGGTAATAGATTCAGTGAGTTTCCTAGTTCGTGAACGCAGCTACCTCCCTTGCAGGCTCCTCATTCTACAGGAGTACATCTTTTTTATTTCTCTTTTGGAAGAGTTTTACCAGAGTGCTGAAAGTGGCAGAAGGTAAGTTTTAAATTCATCTTAACACCTACGTTACTGTAAATATTCTATCACTATACATTTAATTTTATTTATGCATGGTTGTAATATGACGTAAAAATAAATAACCAAAGATAATTAAAATAAATAATTTCATTTTATTTATAATACTAGTAAGTGAGCTTACATAATTTTCGACAAATAATAGAAATTCTTGGAATAATTCAGGAAATGGCAGAAGCACAACCTGGGCCCTCACGACTTCAATCACGCAAGAGGAAAGTGGAACGATCTTCAGGGGACAATCCCTCAGAAGAATTTTTGTCGGCTGATGAGGGGGATTCCAGCTTGAGCGAAACCGATTTAGGAGAAGGTGATACTGCAGATGAAGAGGAGGAACCAGAGGAAATCGTTCCCATAGTGGCCAAAAAGTCTGCGTCCTCTCGGAGGGTGAAGAAATCAGGCCCAGTACAAGGAGAGATCGAGGAAGAATGGACGGAGCATCCAAATGAGGATTTGCAATTTGGTTTCTCTGGTAAAGCAGGTTTAAAAGTGAGTGAATTCGGCACTGAGCCAATAGACTATTTCAATTTGTTGGCAAAAAGGGAATTTTATGAATCGGTTTTAAAATCTTCAAATCTATACGGTGAGAGAATTTTTACGGACAGGCAGTGGAAACCTATTACAGAAGCTGAATTTAAGATTTTTCTTGGACTGCTGTTCCATACAGGAACAATAAGAATGAATAGACTGCAGGATTATTGGAAAACTGACGAACTATTTCAACTCCCTTGTTTTTCCCGTCTCATGAGCAGAAATAGGTTTCATTCCATTCTTCGCTCACTCCATTTCTCCGAGAATGGAAACGTAGCCGAGCCACTGGATCGACTTGAAAAATTAAGTCCTCTCATCAACCATTTGAACAAGACAATGGATTCCATTTATTATCCAAATAGGAAACTATCCTTGGATGAATCAATGGTTTTGTGGAAGGGTAGATTACTGTTCCAGCAGTACATAAAGGGAAAGAGACATAAATATGGCGTAAAATTGTACTTGTTGACAGAACCTAGTGGCCTTGTACTTCAATGCATTGTATGTATATTCTGGAAAGGGAACTCGTACTGAAGTTGGCAATGATCGTTGACAAAGTGTGGTAATGAAGCTGATGGAGGGTAAATTGGGAGTTGGCCACAGCATATTCATGGATAACAATTACAACAGCGTTAAACTTGCACTAAACTTGTTAAAAGAACGTACCTACTGTACAGGCACCCTCCGACGAAACCGGAAAAAAATCCTTCTGTCGTAGTTACTAAAAAACTGAAAAAGGGTGAGGTTGTTTCTAGATATAGTGGAAATGGTGTTTGTGCCGCAAAATGGAAAGACAAGAGAGAAGTACTTTTCATTTTGAGTGAGTTCCAATATGAAATGGTGGAAGTGACAAACAGGAGAGGATTTTAAAAAAGATTACCCCTACCCGTGGCGAAGTACAATTAATTCATGGCAGGGGTCGACAGGCAAGAACAATTGCTCTTGTATTACCCCTGCGAAAGAAAAACCCTCAGATGGTATAAAAAAGTGGGGATTCATATTATTCAGATTATGTTGACAAATTCATTTATATTATATGAAAAATATTGTAAAAATATTAGTCTTTATGATTTTAGGTTAAACGTAATTAGATCCTTCTGAGTTCTAGAAATCTCCCTCTGCAAGCACCTAAAAAAACTGCAAAAATTGTGCATTTGCCATGTAAGGTTCCAAAAAATGACATACACAGATTTTTACGCCGTAGGTGTAGGATGTGTGCTGCTGAAGGGTAAAGGATAAAAAGCACAATATTATCAGGGTTAAAAAGATGAGAGGGCATCACTAAAAAAAAGAAGCACCTATTCCAACGAGTAAAACTATTTTTACTAATATTGAATGTATGGATTTTGAATGTATTACATTCAGAATATGCTATCTAGAATTTTACTAGCTGGTGAGAAGTAGCTTTAATGTATAAAATTAGAAAATTGGCATTCACCACTTGATTTTCCTGAACAAAATTCACTTGATTGCAAGGAACACATCACCAACTCTCTCTCATTGACATACTCTAAATTAGCTCAAATTTGAATTATGTATGTAAGGACTCACCAGAATCCATCACTTGCAGTAAACATTTATGGTAGGTATTATCACTAGTGAGGTTACTTCTTTCGGCGGTTTTCCAATATATATTAGAATATGGAAATGAAACACGACAAAAACAACATTAAACATAAAAATTCATGAATAAATAAAATAAATGGAAATTAATTCAATAAAAAATAGGCATTTAAGGGAAACAGGATAACACTTGGAGAAATTCTGCTTTGGTAATAATATTCCACATCAAATTTAAAAGTATGTATTTATTTAGAATTGGAAACATTCTTAATAAATGAGTTATTTCTCTTTTGTTTCTCATCATGGCATTATTTTACATTTGGTGCTTTTCTAGGGCTTAAATATCTACTTCACAACCTCATTTGAGGAAAAATATTTTGTGAAACCCTATGGACATAATATATACATCTATGTACTTATAAAAGGCCTTCACAACTCACCAAAATTTATCTTACAAAAGTCACAGAGACCTTCCAGGTTCGCATCACAAGTGATCACAATAGGAGGTCAACTACGTGCATACCTATATAATTCTTCTAGCACTTTTTTGAACTTGAAGCCCTGGAATTAAATAAGCTGGGAAACTCATCACTTATCTTGGTAACACATAATCACACTTGATTGAAAATGCTCATGAAAAAATAGATCAATTTAAATAGTACCTCCACATAGCTTCACTCAGTAACGTGAAGACTAAAACCAGCCATTCTTTCTCAGTTGGCTGCTTATTCCGCATGGTAACTGACACCCAACTCACTTATTGCACTGTTATAAATATCTAAAAAGCCCACACTTAAATAATTAATAAGTTTAGAGAATAAAAAAACATGGAGCTCAAGCTATGGACGGCAAAACAAATTCACAAAGCATGACTGAAGAAACCAAAACAGGTGAGCATGACAGATGATGAGTGTCAAAAACTTGCTCCGTCTCCATCCCACAGATCAACGATAAACTTGTGTCAATTCACACGTCCATAAAATCTACAAGGGATCACCACAACACCCTCCATGAAAATGTGTGAGAGGCCAATGGAGGCTGTAGAGCAATGGTTCTTAACCATGGGTTAAACATAACCTGCACCTCGTGTCAGAAAATGCTGGTAATCAAATACAAATATCAACAGAACTGACCTGGTGTCTACAACTCCACATTAACGACTCATATAATTAGAGGGTGCACAAACTAGAGGGGTCCCAGTCATCATCGGTAGGGTTATGGACCATAGCTTTAGAGATACCACGGTAATTTGCACTTGAAATGAAAGCACATCAGTGTGATAACGGTACTCCTCTTCTTTGGAGGACAAACCTCTAGGACAGCCATTGATGAGGGCCATGAGTTCCCCCGTCAGCCCCACCCTGCCGAGCTCTGGTCTTTCTCTGGGTGCCCAGAGGGGCTGGAAGTATCCCCTTGCCCTCCTTTCGAGGAGACCTCTTGGTTCGGCTCCTGTGATGAAAAAGGCACCTCCTCTGCCACCTCCCCACCTAATTCTCCAGAGCCACCCGAAGTACTCTGCATCTCGCCAGAACCTCCAGAGATTGCTAACATTTCTTCACCTTTCTCTTCGACCATCAGCAGTTCCCTCTGTGCCCCAGCTGACTCATCCCCAACTCCAGAATCGACCACACCACCAGACGATGGCATTTCACCCTCCATCAACTGGATTTGCTCCTGTAAAGCTTCATCCGTAGCACCTGTGGAAACCTCTTTTATGCTCGTTATAGGATCCATACCCTTTGGAGGCCTAGCTCTAACCCTGTAAAATTTCGTGCCCTTTGGAACTCGATATCGGTTCTCTGACTGTAAAACAAAATAGATACATATTAAAACAGAGGTAAAATTATTAATGAGTACTTTATGTAGATGGCAATATTAATTAACCCTACTACACAAACGGGAAGAGGTTTAGATACTTGACAGAGCAAAATGGAATACATGCTTAAAGGGATATAATAATGAATGCACACTATTCTTATATTAACAGGTATAAAATATGAATATGTAGATAAACTATCTAAATTGAGTTGTTTAACACATTCAGTGCCGCCGTCAACTAAGGGTCGATGGAGGCTACCGAGCACCGGTGGCCGGCGTCGACACGTAGTCAACACGTGTGCTGCTCGGATATACGAGTCCCCTTGCCAGCTGGCTTTCTGTGTATCTTTAGGCCAAGCTGCCGGCTCCTTGGTTAAGCTTAGAGGAGCATTCAGTTTTTTTGGTTTCTTTTTTTTATTATTTTTCAAATTTACATAAGAATTTTTCTGTTTTCGAAATTAAATTCCGAAAGTAATGGAAGAGGCATGGATTTATGCATGTATTTGACTGTTTAAAGATGTTCAATATCGAATTAGAATATCAAAAATAAACTGTTGTAACTTTTTAAAGAACTTGAATATTTATTTTTTATTTCGAGGGGCAGTTGTTTTTATTTAGACCTACTCTGCAACCTCACACATCACAGGCTTTACAACTTTAAAAATGGAAAGACGTCGAAGAATCATTCAAGCATCTATTGGAAGATGATTTCTCTGCAACTATAGATAAATGTTTTCGCGTCTTTGTTTCAGGATTTAGAAGTATTATCATGGCTAAGGCCATGACCGAAAAAATATTTGGTACCGGGTGAAAAAATGTGACGGCCCTATTTTTCACACGCTAGCCATATTTAATTTTCAAGCATTTACATCAAACATTAAATGCGGGTTTTAGTGCCACTTTTTTCTTACCATAGAGATGACTCTAAAATGTTTAAGCCTTTTTAGATTATTTTTCCTCGTGTAGTGCCCTGATATCTCCCACACTCAGGGCATTTACCCATCCCATCAACATTTAGCAGCAACCCCCGTCGACGCTCATGCCACCTGGCAATAAATGTGCCGTTATGCAGGGTCTTTCTAAACTTTCAAGGGACAGCAGCTCCTCAGTTTGCTTGCAACGAGTGCACACAAAGGTTGGTAATAGATTCAGTGAGTTTCCTAGTTCGTGAACGCAGCTACCTCCCTTGCAGGCTCCTCATTCTACAGGAGTACATCTTTTTTATTTCTCTTTTGGAAGAGTTTTACCAGAGTGCTGAAAGTGGCAGAAGGTAAGTTTTAAATTCATCTTAACACCTACGTTACTGTAAATATTCTATCACTATACATTTAATTTTATTTATGCATGGTTGTAATATGACGTAAAAATAAATAACCAAAGATAATTAAAATAAATAATTTCATTTTATTTATAATACTAGTAAGTGAGCTTACATAATTTTCGACAAATAATAGAAATTCTTGGAATAATTCAGGAAATGGCAGAAGCACAACCTGGGCCCTCACGACTTCAATCACGCAAGAGGAAAGTGGAACGATCTTCAGGGGACAATCCCTCAGAAGAATTTTTGTCGGCTGATGAGGGGGATTCCAGCTTGAGCGAAACCGATTTAGGAGAAGGTGATACTGCAGATGAAGAGGAGGAACCAGAGGAAATCGTTCCCATAGTGGCCAAAAAGTCTGCGTCCTCTCGGAGGGTGAAGAAATCAGGCCCAGTACAAGGAGAGATCGAGGAAGAATGGACGGAGCATCCAAATGAGGATTTGCAATTTGGTTTCTCTGGTAAAGCAGGTTTAAAAGTGAGTGAATTCGGCACTGAGCCAATAGACTATTTCAATTTGTTGGCAAAAAGGGAATTTTATGAATCGGTTTTAAAATCTTCAAATCTATACGGTGAGAGAATTTTTACGGACAGGCAGTGGAAACCTATTACAGAAGCTGAATTTAAGATTTTTCTTGGACTGCTGTTCCATACAGGAACAATAAGAATGAATAGACTGCAGGATTATTGGAAAACTGACGAACTATTTCAACTCCCTTGTTTTTCCCGTCTCATGAGCAGAAATAGGTTTCATTCCATTCTTCGCTCACTCCATTTCTCCGAGAATGGAAACGTAGCCGAGCCACTGGATCGACTTGAAAAATTAAGTCCTCTCATCAACCATTTGAACAAGACAATGGATTCCATTTATTATCCAAATAGGAAACTATCCTTGGATGAATCAATGGTTTTGTGGAAGGGTAGATTACTGTTCCAGCAGTACATAAAGGGAAAGAGACATAAATATGGCGTAAAATTGTACTTGTTGACAGAACCTAGTGGCCTTGTACTTCAATGCATTGTATGTATATTCTGGAAAGGGAACTCGTACTGAAGTTGGCAATGATCGTTGACAAAGTGTGGTAATGAAGCTGATGGAGGGTAAATTGGGAGTTGGCCACAGCATATTCATGGATAACAATTACAACAGCGTTAAACTTGCACTAAACTTGTTAAAAGAACGTACCTACTGTACAGGCACCCTCCGACGAAACCGGAAAAAAATCCTTCTGTCGTAGTTACTAAAAAACTGAAAAAGGGTGAGGTTGTTTCTAGATATAGTGGAAATGGTGTTTGTGCCGCAAAATGGAAAGACAAGAGAGAAGTACTTTTCATTTTGAGTGAGTTCCAATATGAAATGGTGGAAGTGACAAACAGGAGAGGATTTTAAAAAAGATTACCCCTACCCGTGGCGAAGTACAATTAATTCATGGCAGGGGTCGACAGGCAAGAACAATTGCTCTTGTATTACCCCTGCGAAAGAAAAACCCTCAGATGGTATAAAAAAGTGGGGATTCATATTATTCAGATTATGTTGACAAATTCATTTATATTATATGAAAAATATTGTAAAAATATTAGTCTTTATGATTTTAGGTTAAACGTAATTAGATCCTTCTGAGTTCTAGAAATCTCCCTCTGCAAGCACCTAAAAAAACTGCAAAAATTGTGCATTTGCCATGTAAGGTTCCAAAAAATGACATACACAGATTTTTACGCCGTAGGTGTAGGATGTGTGCTGCTGAAGGGAGAAGAACGGAATAATTGTACTTTATGCGTGAAGTTGGAGCTTACTGGACATAACTTTGAAATAACTGGATTTTCCATCAAAGGCGGAAATCCATGGATTTTCCTTCATAAAAAGGTGAGTGCACATGCTTTTTCCTCACCATCGTAAAAATGCCTTCACCACTTATCCTTATTGGAAATTAGTCATTACATTGTTTGGGTTGCACACTCAACCGGAAACAGTTGTCCTTGGTGGTAGGTCTTTGTTATGGAATTAGGCGGTCGTACCACTGGGTCGGGTCCTTTGAAAGACAAGGGTTTTCCTGGAGTGAAAATGGTCAGTTTGCAGCCGCTTCCTACAACCTTGGGGATTCTTACCCTGAGAGGCGGGGGTTATTTGAGAAAATAGAAGGTCTCATGTCTCTGTACTGCTCGTTTGAAAGCTCGTGGCCCCTAAATGTGAGGAACAGTGGCGAGTGGAGGGGAGGGTAAGTTTGGGGGAGGAACGTAGGAGGGGAAGGCAAACCTCTCCCTTACTGATGGTCACTTCCTCCAAAACCCCTAGCGGGAGCCGTTCGCGGAAATAGACTCTTACAGGTCAAAAAAGGGTTTCTGTGCACGGGCCACAAAAAAGCAAGCTTCTGCATTCCGCGTAGGATTGATGCCGTACAGCGAGATATTTTGTTCAAAGAAGTGAAAATCTAGCTGGCTTCCAGAAATTTATTAGTTAAATTATTAATAAGAAAAAAAATATTTCGAGGAAACAAAGCAGACGTACATAGGTACATAGTTTTTCAATTATTTCCACGAAAATGCCAATATAGGCAACACTGTAATACATTATACTAAGTCGTATACTTACATTTTCGAGTAATTGGACTGTGATCTTTCAACTAAAGTATGGCATGGATATAAAAAGCCGAACTCAACCCTATATTTAACTTAAAAACAAAAGTAATTAATCCGATCATGCAAAGGCGAAACCACGGAGCCAGCGTCGACACTGGGTTGATGCAAATTAATTAGCGCTACAATGTTGTTATTTGTATAATCAAAACTTTAAAACAGCAAAAGGTACCATTAAATAACTTTTTCAAAAGATTTCATTAAATTTACATTTGGCCATAGGGGTTGGATGACTTTAGTGGAGCTGAATGTGTTAACAAGACTTATCCCCCCACATTTCCACTGTCACAGATTTAACAACACCTTGGACCACAACTGCATGTAACTCAACATGAGGTAAAATTTAGAGGTGTATAATACATTTGCAGTTATCATTGCAGCTATCATCATAGCAATTTGTATTAACTTCATTTCAAGATTACCCATAAAAGAACATTATATAGATTACTCCACCAAATTTGAAATTGAAGGAAGATTAAAGATGAAAAAATGTAATACTTTTAACACTAATCATTTTAACTTGAATTATATAGGAGAAGCTTTGTACATATGTACAAAAATTAAAGGGAGTCTCCAATAGCCGTAAACAATTGGCACCACTTGTCAGAGATCACTAACCTTGCTGTGTTGGTTTGCAGGGATGGGACTTCCACAGCAGAGACCAACCACAGCCTTTCCATCAGAATACCCCCATGTGATAGTTTACAGGAAGAATGCTTCCACGCCAGTGACCAACATAGCCGCAATCACACAACCCAGATAGGATCCTTTGCTAGGCTAATGGGACCCCGCTAAGGATACTTAGGTTATAACCTGGGATCCTTCATAAGGCTAATGAGACCCTACTAAAGGTGCCTGTTATTAACACAACCACACACACGCACACTCACAAGCACTCAAAATCACTCAATCACACACACAAATGGGCCCAACTTCTGGGAGAAACTGCTCCAAAAGAGAATGGTAAAAATCTTGTAGACAAGAACGGATGAGGGTGAGCGTCGAATACGCGTATTTCGGCTACCAAGTAGCCCTTTTCAGCGATCCGAAGAAAAAGCGTCACAACAACGCAAGGTTGAAGTGAGGAAGGGTAATGACATCCAAGATGATATGAAGGTAAAAGATGAGGGGAAAGGGGGGACATGACGTCAGCAAAAGCAGGGGAAGGGAGACCGGCGTAAACAAAAGGCAAAAAGCAGCAACAAAAAAGGGGGGGGTCAGTAACTGACATAAAGGAAGGACGTTGGGGGGAGGAGGGGGGAGGGGAAGAGGAGGAAGATAAAGTGAGCGCGTGACTATGTCCGTTAAAACAAGAGACAAATTACTCACAGTTCAAAACTGAGAAGAGGGAGGAATGAGGAATGGGTCCAGAGTCACTGTTTAGGAGATTCCCTTTGTTTTTAAAAATAAAAATGCTCTCGTAAGCATCTAATAGGTTATTACCTGTGAGCTTCAAAAGTTTCAAATTATCTTTTGTTACATTGTGCCCGGTCTTGATTAAATGCTGTGCCACGCTAGACTTTTCAGGATTATTTTTTCTGTAGTGAGAATAGTGTTCTTTGAATATGGTTTGTAGCATACATCGTGTATGTCCTATGTAAGCTAAATGGCAAGTGTTGCAGTTGATTTGATAAATGCCTGATTTTTCCATTGCCGGAATTTTATCTTTAGCGTTTCCCAAGAGGTTGTTATGTTTATATTGGTTAGAATAGGAGATTTAAGTTTTGACAGATTTGAATATTTTATCGATCTCTTTCGTTAAACGGGGATAGTAAGGCAATTTCATGTATTTCTCAGTTTCATCTTTCTTATGTGTGGTGGAGTTAGAAATCAGATGCTTGAATTTGTACTTCTTCACTATGTTATCAACTATTGACTCCCGAAAGCCGTTCTGTTTGGCAGAATCTTTTATAAAATTCAATTCCTTATTAAATGCTGATCTCTCTAGAGGGAAGTTAAATAGTCTATGAACAAGAGAGCGGAAGACGGCCAGTTTATGGTTGGGATGGTCGAAAGAAAGATTGTTGATGTAGTTAGTGGTGTGTGTTGTTTTCCGATAAATGTCAAAAGTTATCCTGTCACCAGCTCTAGTTAGGGAAAGATCAAGGAAGGGAAGACGGTTCTCTTTTTCTATCTCCACCGTAAATTTGATGGATGGAAATAGGCTGTTTAGATTACTGACAAAATAATCCAGTTATATTTAGTGGTATCAAACACAGCAAAAATGTCGTCCACGTAGCGTAAGTACACCGAGGGGAAATAAGTGAATATTTCTTTAAGAAGTTACTCAAAATGAGTCATTTAGACATTGGCTAGAAAGGGTGACAGGGAGTTGCCCATGGCGGTTCCGAAATCTTGTTTGAAGAATTTACCTTGGATAGTAAAATAATTTTGGTTCATGACCAAATTGGTGAGTCTAATGTAATCCTTGATTGTTTTTGAGTCCAAAGAAAGTGACTTCAAACAATCCTCTAATGCTTGGGTAGCAATGTCAACGGGTACACTAGGGAATAGATTTGTTACATCAAATTAGACCATTATTTCACCCTCTAGGAAATTGTAATTTCTAGTCTTTTCAATAAAATCTATATTATTCTTAATGGAATGGGGGCTTTTAAAATTGAGGCTTGTAAACTGGGAAAATACACAATAGTGGTCTCTGCTGTGGAAGTCCCATCCCGGCAAACCAACACAGCAAGGTTAGTGATCTCTGACGAGTGGTGCCAATTGCTTACGGCAATTGGAGACTCCCTTTAATTTTTGTATTTGTCCAGCCGTAAGAGCTCACCCCATCATTGTAATTGTACATATGTATTTTTAAAAACGGCAGATTGATTCAGAGTAAGTTCTTTAATTTGCTATTCTATTATGCACAGATAAACATAATAATATGTGAGAAGCAGGGTATTAAGCATGTACTCACAGCAATATTTAACTAATTTCTTAATTCTAACTCAATGTTAGGTATACATAACCAAATTTAATTACACTCCCTATATCAAAAGTAAAATACCCAGAAATGATAATTTAAAAGAATCCTGTGAAACGTTCAATATCCAGCCTTTACAGACCACTAGCATTAATTAACAACATTAGTCACAACCTCTTGTCGAGTGGGAGAGACAAGGGGACAATTATGCATTTATTCCCATTATTGGCACTTTTACTTAGAATACATTCAAACAGGAAATTAAAAAGTTTTACAAACAAATGCTGAATTATGATGAGACATTAGGATCAGGAATATTTATAAAAGTAAGCTAAAATTTTCTGTAAGCGCTAACAGCCGGGAGAAAATTAGTATTTCGGCATTTTTTTCAAAGACTCATCCTAAGGCAGTAGTTCTCAACTTTTTTTTCTCAATTGCACCTTTAACCATAGCTCAGAATATCATACCCCTTCCGGAAAGAGATTATTAATTTGATTCTGCAAATGACAATAATGGACATCTTTAAGAATCGATTTTAATTAAACCATAAAAAAAACTGTTGCGTAATGCTACATAAATAATAAGAAGATCTGTAACATAAAAAACGTTATCACCACACACTTCCTTTTTTTTCAATTTAAATATTCTTCCATTGCGTCACTTATCTGCGCAAAGTTAAACAAGTTTTTTTCTCTTGAGAAGCTTGAATTTAGTTTGTAAATTTCCAAGGTAATTAAGGTGGAATTTTTGTGCCCAGTTAAATTTTCAACCCACTAGAGCCCACATTTCAAAGTTGTTTCATTCATCTTGCTCCTAAACTGCTTGACCAACTACCCACACATGTAAAATGTTTTCAAAAAGGAACATTGTCAAAGTTTTCTTTAAGAAAATGAATTACGTAATAATTATTATTTGATGTTGATGATAATTAAGTGATATTTGATAATTTATATGGGAAATTTTCATTAGTAAACAATAGTGACCTAATTTGATATGCATCTGAAACTACATTACTAAAACAGCAAAAATGCATGAATATAAATTATGTAATAAATAATAATGTTTCTATGTACTAGTACATATATGGTTACCTCAGTACAGGTATTAATTATCAGGGTTACCTAGATATTCTACATTTTTGTTAAAAGATAATTAATGATGAACGATGTTATGTAGAGCCAATAAATATTATTATAATTATTATAATTTGTGGAATTAAATACTCTATTGAATTCCAAAGAATGAATTAACAAAAACACACTACATAATACCAATTTTATATAATCTACAGAACATTACATTTTGCTGAATACGGTCTCAATTCCCCCCTAAACTCCAGGGGGGAATTCCCCACTGGTTGGGACTCCCTGTTCTAAGGTTTCTTAGATCACCAAGGAAGGAGAGAATATAACATAACCTATGCACCAAGAAAGCAAGGAGAGAAGGGGCATCATATTGGTGCCAAGTCTAAAATGCCGGCTTCCCATCCTGAAGACCCAGGTAAAATTCACAGCAGTAGGGGAGATTCAATAACAAAATACAAGTCCCTACTTGATTTTTCTCTGCCACCTTCCTTGTTTCATTTGGTCAGCCAAACTGATAAGCTTTGCAAAGAGAATGACCATTTTCTCACCTTTTTTGCATGGCAATACTCTTTTTCAACCACTTCAGCAGTACTATATTGGTGCTGTGGAGATCCATCTGAGAATTAAAAAAAACACAAATTAGGCACAGAAATGATTTCACCTCCATTACATCATAATTAATTTGATTCAACATTCAGGGTTTTCAATGTCACATCATTTTCAATTCATTGCCTGAAAGAGGGTTAAAGTTACAAAGATTTTTAGTTTCCCAGCATTTATGACAGCTCAAGATTTCAAATGAAAACAAGTAGGGCAGGCAGAAGTTATAAAATACCATAATGTGGGGTGAGATCAGACACATGGGAGGGGTTCGAATACTTGCAACCGCTGGCTACTACATTTTCTTAAACAATTTTTTCTTTTCACTGTTGTCCTTTGATGCAATTTAATCATGAGTTACTCTCCAGAAGAAATGCAAATAATGTATTCCCAAAAATGACATTACTTCATTACCTTCCCAGCCAGCACAAGGAATATGTTCTTCGGAAGAAATCAAGGAGAGATGAGGAATAAGTTCTCCCCTCCCAATTCTATCCCTAAATCAACCCATCAGGTGACACAACATAAAGTCTTTCGGATGGAAATTTATTGATGAAAAATCATATTATATTTTATTTTTATCACTTCAAAATTACGACAAAAGTTTCCAGGGAATTGTTTTGAATTGATGTGACCGCTAACAAATATCTGTATCATATATAATGCATATTTTCAATTTTATTCCACCAAAATACATCATAAGATGTATTCAATCAAGTTTTTTGTTACTTGTCAGTTTCTTGCTTGCCTACATAAGTATATGCTAAATGGTGGGCAGTGCATTATGCGAAATGCAATAGAATTAATTCATAACCTGTTTTACATGGAAGAATTTCATTCTCTTTACAAACATGAAGGAGTTTTAAAAAAATCTAAAATTGTACATATGTATGACTTCAAATCAACATTATGTGTTTAACCTTAGTATAACTAAGTTATAATTCAAAAAATTACACTGCATTTGTAAGTTTAGGTTCCCTGCTAGTAAGTGTTGAATAGGATTAACTTGCAATGAATACATTTGATCCATCTTCCTTCTTATGAGGTATACCAAAGTTTCTTTTCCTGAATAAGGTTTTAGTCAACCGATATAACAGCCAGAATAACCTAATTTCACAGCAAACCCACAAACAGCAAAATTATATGAAGATTCCCGAGGGACCTATTGATCAATGTGATGCCACAAATGCTTCAGAATAATAAGATATTTGAAAATAAGTACATTTATGGAAATGCTGGGAGACAAAATCTGTAAAAACCAAAACTTACCTGGACTAATGGTTAGGCCAAGGAGAGGAAGGCAGTCGGGATGTAAAAAGTACAAAGTGGAGCTCTCTTGTAATATCGTGTACTGCCTCCTATCTTCATCCCATAGAATTAACACAGCATCACCAGTATTGCATCTAAAAATACAAAATCTTGCATAAGCACAACAAAAAAAAACAGCTGCATGAAAACTTTCATCTGCCAGCATCACTGCAGAAGAGGAAACTTAATGCCATTCATACTTACGATGAAATGCTGATTTTTCCTTGCTCTATTAGTGAACTAGTGCTTCCAATCTGAAATGAAGGAAATACAAAACTAGAAAAATTACAATGATCTAAAGGAAATAAAACAAGTTAAAAAAAAAGCATTGAAAATATTTTTTTAAACCAATCATGATAAAAAGTGACATGTTTAATAATTAAGGTAACTAGTAAGATACCATTGTAATTGATTAAGTGACAACATACTAACCCACAGATATTTGATAAAAAAATGTACAGCCTAAATTCAATGAGGATTACAACTACAGAAAATAATGGCAATAGTAAATAAAATTCCTAACTATTTACAATAAAATAATGTGCTTAAATAAAAACTTAGGGTCCTATTTTTACAGCAATGTAAATAAAATTAAACAGCTGAAATCAGGACAAATATTAACAAGGTCCAAGTTGGTCAATGCATAATGCTTGCTTAATAAACTTTCCTAGTAAATTTACAGCAAGAGCTTATCCATGCAAGTGAAAAGCAGGATGGCCTAAAAAACTAATGGGATGTTGAGCTGCATTTATGGGTTGAATAAGAGGAGATTATACACATTAACTTTCAAGAGCTCAGTCCAAAAAAGCTAGCACACAATATGATATTATGTATTACCAATTTATTTAATTATGTGAGCAATTAACAGCACTTTTACCGTGAAAATCATGTTTTAAACATGCATGACAACTGAAAAGCTGCTGGGCCAATAGTTAAGAATTTACATAATGTTTAGTTACATACCAGAATCTTTAAAAGGGAAAAAATGGCACTGTAGTAGCACTTAGCAACTAATTGAATACCAGTCGATATATGCTTGAATCTTTTTCTCAGAAACAAGGCTTGACATTTTCCTTTGATCAGATGTCTTTCTTAAATGGAAGCAACAACCTTATCCATCAGGCTCACAATAAACAATATTTCTTTAAGCTATATATTTGCCTTTCTCATGAAATTCTGTAACTTCCTCCCTCATGATGCAAGGCACCCAAGGTTACTCTTCATGCCAATAATTCTTTGAGAAAAGTCACAAAGAACAATGTGTATAGTCAGCTGTATGAGGTTCAAGTGGAAACAACTATATGAGGAACACAGCTCATTCAATTTACTAGTAAAAACTACAAAAAAAGTAACCTTTTAACAGATAACAATGTTACTTGCTTAAACAAGACAACTGCCATTAAGTTCTTGGACATCCAAATAACAGAAAACCTAGACTGGTCTCCCCATGTTCTTGAAATTGTGAAAAAAGTGTTTGTCGGTTTCTTCATGATTAGAAAGCTAGCTCCTGTTGTATCCATTGGCATTCTAAAAATGATATATTATGCCAAAGGGCATTCATATATTTCCTATGGAATTATGTTCTGGGGTAATTCAAGCATAACTAGTAAAGCCTTCTTTGCCCAGAAACAAACGGTTAAAGCCATGTTCCAAGTCCCTATCCGTACTCCTGGAAAACCACTTTTCACTGAAGCAAATATTCTAACATTGCCCTCTATTTACATCTTGTGATGTGCTTCCTTTGTTAAAGAAAATCCTGATAAATTCCCAATAAACTCTGTATATCATGACTACTCCACCCGTTCTAACAATAGCATACATGCCAGTCAGTTTTCATACTCCCTTTTTGCAAAAGGCACCTATCACTCAGCCTCAATACTGTACAATAAATTGCCAAACGACTTTAAAACCATTACCTCTCCAGTGATTTTCAAAAGGAGAGTCAAAGAATTCCTAATGAAGAAATGCTACTATGATGTAAAGGAATTTCAAAGTGATCGTATTTGAACAACTTTGTATATATATGTTCATTTTAACATTGTAATTCTGTGTGTATATGTCCTCTCCTAAATTCTTGACGAAACCATGCATGTAATTGCTAACGGTGTTATAAAAAATATTATTATTATTATTAAATACTATGTATCACCAAAATGCTGGCGAGGGGTCAAGGCCAGTTTATTGGGCCATCCAGCTTTACGTCAAAGTTAATTTTAATGATTTTTTCATGGCGACTTCCCAAGCATAGAGGTTCCATCATACCAAGTTCAAATTCACCAAAGGGAAAATAGGGGGTACCTATATACTGTTTTAGGTTATATTACCAAAGTTTCAAAATTTCTCAAAAAAAAATCTTTTACTCTTCTTAGGGAAGTAACCCCAGCACTGAATGACCTATTGCAGAAACTATGGTGATTAATGAACTAAAAAATAAAAATTTCCATTACTGAGATAACTTTAAAGTTGTAGCTTAGTATACTTATGAAATATAACCAAAACAGACTTCCATTCACAAAGCTTACAAAAATGGCAACAGAAAAAAATGGATTAAGCTTATTAAGCAAGACCTAAAAAAATGTTTACATACAAATATCAACCGTTAATTATGGATTCAACAGCCACACTGGCAACCGAAACTCTTTTAGAAGCCAAAAAGAATTATGTGCACTCAATTCTAATTTCATTAATTATGAATAACAACATTCAAAGCTTAAAATATGAAGTGATGTCATCTGTAATTGCAGAGCTAATGTCTAATGCATTTGATTCATACGCTGATTCTATCATTCCATCGAGAGAACCTCAAAACACCCATTATTTTTGCAGAAACTTTAAATTAATCATAGGTGTTCAGGTACATACATCCCTAGCTACTTAATTCTTACAAATGGATTAAGGTCTGAAAGAATAGAGGGAAATTTATCGTGACCTTTCTTCATGATTTCCATGTTATTTTGCTGGGGTGAAGTTACTTTTAAAACTAATTGGAAAACTGAACATATCAATAAATGTTACCACAAAAATCGAGCTTTGAATACTTAAATCCAGTCAAAGCCTGATGATTTCTTTTGAAGCTGAAACACACATTCACTAAATTAAGTTGTGATAATTTAGTGGAATAGCTATATTTTATTGACACAAATGATGGCAGAATGAAACTGCTCTTCCGGTGGAAACAAATAATTTCTAGTTTGTGGAGTTAGTGCTCTTTTATTATGATTTGATAATATGGTACCATAGCAGGAGTGTTGGGCCTACAGGCCTGATATCCTATACCTGGGAGAGACCTCTGGGTGTGTCTGGCTATGCCCAAGTAGTGGTTTATCTGAGAACCACATCCTTACAGAAAACCACAGGCAGCACATAGAAAGTATAGGCATAGCAAAACTTGGTGGCACCAACCAGTGGAGAATAAGAAGTCACAAAGGGCAAATCATGCATTGGTGAGCAGGTAAAGGTACCACGGAATTATCCCCATCCCCCCACTTATCCCCTACCACCTGAAGCATGCTTCTCACATGTTGCTGGGATTCATCATTAACGTATTTGCCAGCATCAAGGATGCATCCCAGTTTTGAGGAGAGACATTTTGGAAAAAAGTAATATAATGGTCTCTATTTTATATTATATATATATATATATATATATATATAATCTTTGGAAGTTTTCGCCAATTGGCCACAAATATATAAATTCAAACTTACAGGAGGTAGGAGAAATAGGAAAAGATAAAGAATTCGTTCTTACGGAACGTTTCGAACCAGTTGGTCCTTCGTCAGCTCTAGAAGTGAGCAGTTAGTACTGCCCTGGGGAAGGGGAAGGTAGGGGAGGAAATGAAGGAGGGGAGGGGAACTAGGAGGGGAGGGGAACTAAGAGGGAACAATGTTGCACCTGGCTGTTTTCGGATGAGAGAAGTTTCAAGCAGGGAGAATTATAACAATGTTGCAATACTGAGGGCACTAAATATTGAGGGTCAGTGACTAAGGGGGGGGAGAAATGGAGTGTGGGGAGGGGAACTGGAAGGGGTATTCAATGTGACAATGTTGTGTCAGCTAATCAAAGGAAAAATTTTGAAGTAGGGAGGAGTTCTTGAAGAGTGAGAAATGCAACAGTGTTGCAAGGCAGAGGAAAATTATAATTGTGACAATAGGGGGCAGAGGTATTCATGGGATTAATGCAATACATTGATTCCGGGTGGGGAAAAAGCTTTACAAAACCAGATCACGGACATCTCAGTATTTCTCAGCTGTGTGTTCGAAGTATTGGCGGGAAGGGTATTGAGGACGGAAAGAGAAAAGCATGAGTCGAATTGGAGTCCATGTTTTGAGGCGTGCCTAGGGACAGGGAAGTGGGGAGGAGAAGCTCGGTGGCCGTTCATACGGATAGATAGGGGCGTGGATGTTTCACCGATGTAGAAGGCGGGGCACTTATTACACTGCAAAAGGTAAACTACATTGGAGGATATGCAGCTGCCATGGGAGGAAATGGGAAACGGGATTGGGGTATTGGGACTTTGGAACACTGAAATATTTCGAATTAAAGGGCAAGTTTTGCACCTGGGTCTATGGCAGGGAAATGAACCGGGATCTTTGGGAGGAATCAAAGTGGGAGTGGGTTTGGAGGGACGTAGAATACATTTTAGGTTTGCTGGTCTTTTGAAAGTGATAGTGGGACATTTGGGAATTAAGTCAGCAGTAAGGGGACTGTCGTGCAGAATGGGGAAAAGCGACTTAAGGACAAGGTTTGCCTTATGAAGTCCCGGAACGAAGGTAGTGCAAAGGTTCAAGGGCGATTTAGTGGTAGTTATAGGGGGTGGAGCATAGGGCGTGGTGGAAGGTAAGATGCGTCGCTCAAGGAGAGAGGAGGGATATCCACGTTTTAGGAGGGCAGTTTTAATATTGGCTAGGTGATGGTCAAGGGAGTTTTGGGAGTTACAGATGCGGTGCACGCGAATAGACAGGGAAAATGGAATGGCACTTTTTGTATGATAGGGATGGCAGCTGTCGAAATTGCACATTAAACCAACCAATAATCAACAATATCTCCATTTCGACAGCTGCCATCCCTATCATACAAAAAGTGCCATTCCATTTTCCCTGTCTATTCGCGTGCACCGCATCTGTAACTCCCAAAACTCCCTTGACCATCACCTAGCCAATATTAAAACTGCCCTCCTAAAACGTGGATATCCCTCCTCTCTCCTTGAGCGACGCATCTTACCTTCCACCACGCCCTATGCTCCACCCCCTATAACTACCACTAAATCGCCCTTGAACCTTTGCACTACCTTCGTTCCGGGACTTCATAAGGCAAACCTTGTCCTTAAGTCGCTTTTCCCCATTCTGCACGACAGTCCCCTTACTGCTGACTTAATTCCCAAATGTCCCACTATCACTTTCAAAAGACCAGCAAACCTAAAATGTATTCTACGTCCCTCCAAACCCACTCCCACTTTGATTCCTCCCAAAGATCCCGGTTCATTTCCCTGCCATAGACCCAGGTGCAAAACTTGCCCTTTAATTCGAAATATTTCAGTGTTCCAAAGTCCCAATACCCCAATCCCGTTTCCCATTTCCTCCCATGGCAGCTGCATATCCTCCAATGTAGTTTACCTTTTGCAGTGTAATAAGTGCCCCGCCTTCTACATCGGTGAAACATCCACGCCCCTATCTATCCGTATGAACGGCCACCGAGCTTCTCCTCCCCACTTCCCTGTCCCTAGGCACGCCTCAAAACATGGACTCCAATTCGACTCATGCTTTTCTCTTTCCGTCCTCAATACCCTTCCCGCCAATACTTCGAACACACAGCTGAGAAATACTGAGATGTCCGTGATCTGGTTTTGTAAAGCTTTTTCCCCACCCGGAATCAATGTATTGCATTAATCCCATGAATACCTCTGCCCCCTATTGTCACAATTATAATTTTCCTCTGCCTTGCAACACTGTTGCATTTCTCACTCTTCAAGAACTCCTCCCTACTTCAAAATTTTTCCTTTGATTAGCTGACACAACATTGTCACATTGAATACCCCTTCCAGTTCCCCTCCCCACACTCCATTTCTCCCCCCCCTTAGTCACTGACCCTCAATATTTAGTGCCCTCAGTATTGCAACATTGTTATAATTCTCCCTGCTTGAAACTTCTCTCATCCGAAAACAGCCAGGTGCAACATTGTTCCCTCTTAGTTCCCCTCCCCTCCTAGTTCCCCTCCCCTCCTTCATTTCCTCCCCTACCTTCCCCTTCCCCAGGGCAGTACTAACTGCTCACTTCTAGAGCTGACGAAGGACCAACTGGTTCGAAACGTTCCGTAAGAACGAATTCTTTATCTTTTCCTATTTCTCCTACCTCCTGTAAGTTTGAATTTATATATATATATATATATATATATATATATATATATATAAAACTTCCAGGAAAATCACTCGGGTGATAAATATACAGTATGCCAAGAGGGTGGCCGATAAAAAATATACACACGGAAAAAAGAACACTTACACATAAAAATTTTCGATATTTCGGTGAAGTCTAGCTCCACCTTTCTCAAGGTTTAAGGTAGGAATGAAGAAAAGGAGAGAGATTGAGGTATGGGAGGGGAAAGAGGGGGAGACGAAGGTGTAAGAGGGGAAGGAGGGGAAAGAGGGAGAGAGGAAGGTGTAGGAGGGGAAAGACGAAGAGCGGGGAGAGGGCGTGGAGGAAGCAGGGAGAGATGAGATGAGGGGGAGGGAGAAACTAGTGTGATTTATTGAGTCCGGGGGGCGAGAAAGCCTGGTGGATTAAAATACAAGAAGATTCAAGATCTTTGAGCTGAAGGGGAGAGGAAGAAGGGGGAAGGGAAGCAAGTAGACCGACTTTAAAAGTGTTATTGAAAGTGGAGTTGTGGGAGGAGACGTGAATGGCGACAGGGAGAGAAACAGAGAGGGAGGGGCAATCGTTACAAGACAAGCGGTGCCCATTCATTCTAATATTGAGAGGAGTGGTGGATAAGCCAATATAGAAAGAAGGGCAGTATTGGCAGAGGAGGATGTAGACAATGTTAGGCGTGGTGCAGGAGGGTGAGAGGACAGAAGGGAGGGGAAAAGCGAGGAACTTGTCCGGCAAGGGCTGGGTAATGAGGATGGGGCAAGTTTTACATCGCGGGCGGTTGCAAGGGGTGGGAAGGGATTTGGTGGGTTTGAGTGATTTGGACAGGGGTTTGGTAATATTGAAAATGGCGGATAGATTGGGGGGGCGTCTGAAGCTGAGAGAGGGACATTGGGGGAATATTTTAGAAGTGGTTAGGTTGTCCGACAGGATAGGGTAGAGGTTTTTAATAATACGCCTAATAGAGTCCACACCTGGGAAGTAGGTGGTACAGAGGGAGATATTGTGTTGGGAAATGCTATTAGTAGGAGGCAGTTTGGGGGAGTGTGGTTTTTGAGGATTTTTTTATTGAGAAGTTGCTCTGGATAGCCTCTGCGAAGAAGAGATTGATGGAGGTTAGTAAGGAATTTATCAAGGGAGTCAGGGTTGTTGCAAATTCGGTGGCCACGAATAGAAAGGGAGTAGGGGAGGGAACGTTTAGTATGGGAGGGGTGGCAGCTGTTATAATGGAGGTATTGTTGTTGGTTGGTGGGCTTGATATGCACGGAAGTGCTAAATTTGCGGTCAGAGAGGGAGACGTTTACGTCCAGAAAGACGACGTTAGAGGCAGAGATGTTAGAAGTAAAGGAGAGGGGAGAGGAGGCGTTGAGGGAGGAAATAAAAGAGTTGAGAGAATGAATACCATGTGGCCATAAAAGGAAGATGTCGTCAATGTAACGAAGCCAGAGAAGAGGTTTTAGTGAGCATGAAGATAGAAAAGATTGTTCAAAAAGTCCAAGGAAAAGGTTGGCGTAGGAAGGACTGAAGCGACTACCCATAGCGCATCCTTTAATTTGAAGAAAGAATTTGTTATTGAAAGAGAAAGCGTTGTGGGTTAGGATGAAATTGGAAAGATCAAGAAGGAATATATATATATATATATATATATATATATATATATATATATATATATATATATATATATATATATAATATTACCACTGTCTGTGTGCCTGATTCAAACTTTGCTTTCCTCTTCTGTGTACATAATTCCTTCTCTGCCGGTGAGTGAAATTGCCCTGCGCCATCTCTCGGTGACATTTACGGGTTACTCTTGGGGGTGTTTGGTTCATATAAACCCCCACCAATTCCAGTGTTTCTTATAAGACTAGGTAGCTCGGTGGTCTGAGCATTCAGCGCGGCATTGAAAGGTCTGTGGTTCGATTCCGGACCTAGTCGAATTTTTTTCACTTGGAATCGGCCATCATTCCATCTTCACATCACCATTGTGTTGTCAAATTTTATAATATTCCTATCCTCTTTCTTTCACCGTCTGTTTGAACGAAATATTTATTATATATATATATATATATATATATATATATATATATATATATATATATATATATATATATATACTCAATCATACGAAAATGACGCTCAAAGGCGCGAATAAATTCAAACATTCATAGGAAAATGGAAATGGATAGGTACACATAAAAGGACGAACACAGGGATTGGTGGGGAAGATGAAAATGAGTCAAATCCAGACAGAAAAAATTTCACCTTAGCCGGGATACGAACCCGGATCTCCCAATTGCCGGTCAGGTGTGCTCCCAGTTACACCACCAAGGCTACTCAATTAACTTCTGAATTTGACGGGGTTTTATGTCACACCCCATGCCCAATTTGATCGGCCCAGAGATGGCGCGCAAGGGCGATTTCACCCACCATATAGGGGACAAACACAATTGGAAGGTTGAAAGGAAAGAGGAATACAGACATACAACATATAAAGAGGTGAACAGTACGTTTAAAGGCACGCATAGCCGTAGAAGAAGAAAAGAGCCAACATGGCCAAATATACTCAATCATACGAAAATGACGCTCAAAGGCGCGAATAAATTCAAACATTCATAGGAAAATGGAAATGGATAGGTACACATAAAAGGACGAACACAGGGATTGGTGGGGAAGATGAAAATGAGTCAAATCCAGACAGAAAAAATTTCACCTTAGCCGGGATCCCGGCTAAGGTGAAATTTTTTCTGTCTGGATTTGACTCATTTTCATCTTCCCCACCAATCCCTGTGTTCGTCCTTTTATGTGTACCTATCCATTTCCATTTTCCTATGAATGTTTGAATTTATATATATATATATATATATATATATATATAATAAAAAAACTGGTACTTCTCAAATTTTCTACAGCTGAAGAAGGGCCTACATGCCCGAAACGTCCCAGTAAGTCCTCTCTCTCTTTTTACTTTTCTTTCCCCACCCCCTGTCAAGTGTTTTTTTATTATATTGTGGCCTATTGGCGAAATTTTCGTTTCGTGTATATATATATATATATATATATATATATATATATATATATATATAGTATTTTTCTTATTTTATGACACTTCGTTAATTCATTCTCTCAACTATTGTATATACTTGAGTATAAGTCGAAAAGCCCTTCCCTTTTTTTTGGTCAGTGAAAACCTACTGTCAACTTATAGCAGAGTCCGTAAACAAGGTGACTTTTTTGGAGTCAATATTTCTACATATCGGCTGCATAAAACTATATGCACCTCTATCACTCATAAGCCACGAAAATATTCACCGAGATAAGCATTAGATTTACATACTAAGTTTGGTATTCGGACCAATCACTGCCAAATATACTTAGTACTTCCGCTTTGTGATATTAATGCATTCCACAAAGCAAATTGCATTGTACAAATATCGTATAACTAATGCAAAAGAAGGAGATTCAGCAATTTTTTTCACCTCATTTTACACTCAAGTCATGGATTAAAGTCAATATTTTCGGCCAGGAAAGAAGACTACGACTTTTATTCGAATCAACTTTTACTTGAAGATATGTATATGGTATGCATAGTTAATTCTCTTAGTTTATAGTTCATACACAAGACTTCAGGATGTGTTTAGTGCTGATAATCTTACTCTTAATTAGCATAGACCTATGAGTAACGTAACCTTCATCCTTGAAAACACACTTCAAATTTGTGACTTATTTCAGGTAAAAAACCAGCCCTCCACACTGGCAGATATGGCAGTTGGTTGTTACTAGGGGAGCCCACCAACAACCAAGGTGATTCACACCATTCAGGATGGGTGGGCACGATGGTAAGGGAAGGATAATTAATTTGGGAAATGGAGGCAGGGAGGATAGAAACCCAGCATCAGAAAGAGTCTATTCTTAATGATAGGTCCCAAGGCGTTCACAGTTTTATGTCATATACAATGGATGAGGTACCAAGCTTCAAAGTTCTCCCCAAAATGCACTGGCAGGATTCAAACCCAGGCCCTCAGGGTGGGAAGCTAGTGATCTAGCCACCACATCAATCCGATCCCCATCCACAACATCCTTGAAAAACATGATTTTTCTCCATGGAAACCCTTGTATAGTCTTTGATTTAGGAGTTAGAAATCAATGGGTCACCCAATAAAACAATTCCAGAATAACTATATGACACTAGACACAATAAGCATTTTTTTCACAAGCCCAGGATCTACTTCTCTTTAATAAGAACTAGGATATTACAATTTTCCACAGATAAAGTTTTTAATCGACCTGGGTTTCGATGCACTGCATCATCATCAGGTGGTGATGATGCAGTGCATCGAAACCTGGGTCGATTTAAAACTTTATCTGTGGAAAATTGTAATATCCTAGTACTTATTATGTTCATATTCCACAACATCTCGCCTGATTCCTCCCTTTTTCTACTTCTCTTTCACCTTTATTCCCTCCCTTGCCCATACATGGCCGACTAATCCCAAAGGGCCACTCAAGTGTAAGATGTTTTGGGGAAAGGGGGGTTGGGCTCTTCTTGCACTGTCTTACTGAGGGACGCGAGATAATCTTACGTAGGATTTTAGCCATGAGATCACATGTGTATCACTTTTTGAATTAAAGCTGAAATAAATATACCATTCAATACCTCTTGCTCAATATTCCTATGGGCAGCCACAATAGCAAAAGACTTTTTTCATCAAATACATAGTTTATCTGTGTGCATCTATCAAAAAATCCATGACAACCTGCACAAAATTTGGTGGGGATGGGGGAGTCCATGAAATCTTGTCTAGCATGGAGTGGCAAGTTAGAAAAGTGACTAAAATCGCCTAAATTAATAAAACTTGAATGGCCTTCATGCAGTGAAAATAAAAATAACTAATAACAATGATGAACTGCAAAGCACAAGAGTTGTGCCTGCATGGCACATGGACAAGGGGGAATCTTCAGTCCAGTGATCACTTCCCCTTCATTCCCTTCCACCCCCACTGAATTAGTCACTCCCTAACTTATGTCACTTCCAGAAGTTGCAAACATGTGGTGTAAATGAAAACATAGTGAATTGGATACCTTATTTCGCAACTGAACTTAAACAAAAAGTAGTTATTGACAGCATTACTTCCGATATGTTTAGTGATATCCAGAACTCAACAATGTCAATCCATGGCGTCTGGAGTGGGGGCTCGAACTTAACCTTAATAAATGCACTGCAGTATACTTCTTACAAAAGAAATCATACCAACACCATTTCTATAAAGTCGGAGGGGAAAATATAAAGGAATCAAATGAAATCAAATACCTGGGAATCCCCTTAACTTCAGACTTAGCTATGGGGAAACACATACGAAACATTAGCGGTGCTGCATTAAAGAAACAAGGGTTTAACAAGCAGGGTTGCTATAGAATAGAGATTATGAAATTCCAGGGGTGGGATCATGGTTTCTTCTTCCGTGTTGTCGTTATCATTATCCGAAACCCAAACGTCTCCAGAATGGCAACACTCACATTTACTTTCCTAAAAATGCATTCTATCGTTCAGCACTAATGATTTCAAACAACAGACAATATTTGGAGAATGGCGATCACGTTATCATTCTCATAAATGCTATGGAAAAATAACGATAACACGAGCACACACATTATGGAGATCTGTAACTCGCAGGACTTTCCCAGGCTTTCCGGGCCAAAACTCTCACTTTTGCCAGGTGAAAATATCCATTCTCTCATAAGTTTCTTTTGTTTCAAAAAAGGTGCAAGAATAGCAGCACAACACATCAATGCATGTATTGGGAATGATAATAATATGTAAAAAAAATACTTTTGCCCACCCACCTTGTGGAATAGATATTGACATAAAAGATTGGATGTTGATTAAGAAAAAGTGCTCACACTTTCATTTTCTGAGTGATGAAAAAATTATTTTTTACTTTGTAGTACACTTGCATATAAGCGTGGTTTTTTTAAAAGTATTTTTTTACATATAATTATTTTCTACTTTTTAGTCTTTAAATTTATTGTGCAACGGTTCCTTGAAATTTAAATTGTTAGCATTTCTTCTCACTACAAATGCTAACTTCTACTAGCTACACTGGTGGCCTTAGGCAGCGGGTAGGAAAACTCCAATTTCCTCCATAAAGGATTCAATCACAGGAAGAGGACGCACTGAGTGCCAGAGGTCCCAAAACTACACTACCTAATTTGAACTAGGAGTCACATTTTCACTCTACTAGCAAAACGAGGTCATATGATGCAACCCGCAACACAAAATGTAAAAAACCATTTAATTTTAGTAGATTAACTTGGTGATTAATGAATTTAATGACTGACTCATTCATTGTCATAGAGATTAAGTGTGCCAAATTTCAGCTTGATTGGACATTGGGAAGTGGGTTGTATTTTGATTACAAGATTCCATCCAGACAAACCAATAAACAAACAAAACAGGTGAAGTTAAAATAGGTTAGCGTGGTAAAAATTCCAAAAAATGAAATGCCACCACTATCGCTCTGGAGGAAAAAACTGGCTCCCTTCCTGATGGTATATTATTCTTAGGAGGATGGGGGAAATTCAAATATAGTAAGGTGGATGATTTGTCGATGAAAGAATTCTTCCATTCACAATGAATAAGTTCCACCACATCTGCCCTGAGAAACCATCATTCATTTAAAGGCACATTAGATAATAACCTTTTATGCATTTGAAACATTCTGTTTGCCTCTCTCATTCTATCCCTACTTGGGGGTCGTGTGCATAGACTACGTTACCATTTTCGGTGATTTTTTACCCCCACCCCCCTTCGATGACAACCGTAGTATTTTTCCAACCCCTCCTTCCCCCCCCCCCCTGACATGTAACATTGTCTCTACAAATGAAATTTTCATTTCAAAAATTATTTTCTCAATTATTGAGCGAGTTTACTTTTAGGGATATGTTGAAATAAGACAAATAAAGTAGCCGAACTAGATATAATAGAACTATCCAATCTCAATTGGAACAAGTAATGTTCATTTTTAAATTCTGAAAATCAACCATGAATCACCGCACAAGGTACTGTGCTCATCTACTTTGTTCTCTCCCCTCCCCACATTTCTGACTGCTGCTTTGAAAAGTGTTGTCATGAGATCGCTGTCTAACCTGCAAGAAGGTTAAAATGTAAGCAAATTGATGCATATTATGACTTGCAACATTGTAGAAGCAATGGCTCAGTTACATTGAGTTAAAGTAGTAGCTTGGGGTGTAAAGCCCGTTTCACACGATACTTGATCCAGCACAAGTTCGAGGATACTCACTAGTATAATAGCTTTCAGTATCAGGTGATATAGAACCAGCATGCTGGCTAGCCAGTATAATCGCTATCATACTGCCAAACTGATAGGTATAAAAATTCCCTCTATCCACGCACCATTACTGATTATAACAAAAATAGTGTTACACTAACAGAAGACACACTGTTAACAATACAATTCACCTATGTCCTCTCTCCCCTCCTTTTGTCTTTCCCTCCCCTTTCATGGCTGGTGTCCTAACACCCCCTGCCACACGCATCCGTGGCGGCTTGCAGGGTAGTATATAGATCTAGAAGTCGACAACCAAAAAATCTAAGAAAGGGCAAAAAATATGGACATTTACACTTTAATTGGAATTAATGAGAATAATGTGAATATTGCCATGCTACAAATGTGAGCATCAATTATGCTGACGATAATTAAAGCTCATAGTAGATATTATGCATTGAACCAGTTGGGTTACACGGAAGTATTTGTCAATACATGAGATAGGCAAAATGAAATTTCCCTGCAAGTATTTTGATTTTTACCACCCACATAAGCACAGCACGTAGTTCCACCAACCCTATCTTAGAATTTCTATTAGCCCCCATGAAAGTACTTTTGTGGCATCCAAGGTTACGTAGCATGGAAGTGTTATGTTTTTCCATACAAGATCCCCTTATTCAAGGCATAGATAATTATGAGAAGGACATTCGTATATAAAGAAAAAAAGAAAACAAATATTCCTCACAAAAAAAATATTTTCTCCCAAAGTGTACTTGCCAAAGCTGAAGAGGTCTGTGACCTAACAATGCCTTATTAACAAAATGGTGAGAAAGAGCAATTTCATTTTGATAAAACAGCCTGGAAAGCACTGAAATATATGCTCATTAGTGAGAGGAAAGTGGAAATTGACTTAGACATTAAAAGTTCGAACAACATCATCAAAGCTTCTTGAAATGTCATCAAGGATAACTCACAAGTTTCTTATTACAATCTGAGTTCCCCATCCATCTCAAATGGTGGTGTTCCCAACTTGGACCCAGCAGCTATTGCTGGCAACTTCAATAAACAATATTTCTATTTGCCATCAACCATGAATGTCAAGAATACCATCCAGCAGTGCACCCAAGTCAGAGTAGGTTTCCCTTTCCATCCATTCACCGTGAGCTGTTTTTGTACAATCCTTTCTTTTAAAAACACTTGGTCTATCGGTACTCATGGTGTACCTATGCCCATTATTAAATGAGTTGATTGCATTGTTGCTTGCCCCCTTCATGAAATATTCAACATCAACTTTTGATGGAATTTCTCCAGAAGCATTTAAATATGCATCCATCACCCCTATTCACAAAAAGGCCCTCTTACTGATTCTGAAAACTATAGGCCAATATCCTCTCCGCATTTTCTAAGATATTTAAGAAACTTTACTATGTACATATTACTAAATCACTAACTATCTAAAACTTTTAATATTTTTCAGAATGCAAAGCATCCAGAATCTCGGTCTGCAAACACAGCTATTTTCCATTTCCTCAATCAGATGCATTACTTTTCAAGAGCAAAAATTAGCAGCTGGTGTTTTCTTTGATCTTTCCAAAGCTTTTAATCGAATTGACCACTCCATTCTGTTGACTAAACTACAGTGCATTGGGGCAACAGACAAAGATTTCTTCTGAATTGAATCCTACTTCTCAAACCGTCAACAGTGTAACAAGTACACATGCAAAACAACTAAAAATTCCATTACTTTTAATTATAAACCAATGGCTATCAAATCTGGAGTTCATCAGGGGTCTATTCTTAGTCCCTTGCTTTTCATCATTTTCATAAATGGTCAACCTGAAAGAACCTCTCTGAACAACATAATTTTATATGCTGGTGATGCCTCCATACTTTCTACTGGTGTGGACATGAAAGACCTAATGAAAAACATCAGAAACTCTATTCTCTCAAAGTGACATGCCTCAACATGACTCATGCCACAACAATATTCAGCAACTGAACCATAATAAATCTGTCTACATATATTCAATTTCACAGCAAAAATACTGCCCAACTTCCAGCATGGTACTGAAAGTTGGCACTTACACCATCATTCGTGCCCCCTCCATAACATTTCTTGGACTTGGAAGTCACAGAAAACCTTGATTGGTCAATTCAGGTGGACAAAGCATGTAATGAAGCAGCCCAGGGTGTCTGATAAGCCAGACTAATAAGAAAGCTGGCTGAAGTAACCTCAATAGAAACCATGAAATAGATATATGTATTATGCTAAGATCTATCCTTTTTTAACTTATGAAATCATACTCTGAGGCAATGTATTTTGCAGCTCAAAAGCTTTCTCAATGCAGAAAAGAGCTGTGAAAGCTATTGTTAGGGTGTGCATAAGATCACCTGGGAGGCCAATATTTCAAAAACTAAAAATTCTGATATTCCCCTCTTTCTATATCCTGTACTGCTCCACCTTTGTAAAAATAACCCAATCCACTTCGTCAAGAACGACTCATTTCACATTTACCCAACCCACACAGCTAGTAATATGTATTTAAGGGATTAGCATAGCACCTTTTGTCAACAGGGACTGCTAAACTCAGCCTCTGGGATATGCAAAATATACTACCCATAGACATCAAGTCATGTCCTCTGGGGAAATTTAAAAATTATTGATTTGAACAATGACTAACAATCAGTAGGGGGCAAGTTATGCATACCTTAGATAGGCTGGAAATAGCCAACAAGCTTAGACAAGAAATTTTAATTTGATTAAGAGATGTCAACATGTTTTTAAGCCACCATTACATTGGAATTATCATCCTCATATTATAAGCCAAATAAGACTGTAAGTTAAATTCCATCATTAATCATCCATTATCTTGAACATTTTGTATGCAAATGTGTTTATGTAACTGGGTGCATCTGCTTTTGAGCATCGTAATTCTTACAGGGCATTTGGTAATGGATTGGTTCACTTAATGATGTAATTCACTCTAAGTTGAGTCCTTCAGAATAGACAAATATCATAGAGTGTGGGCCAAGCATACTTGAAAAGTAATTTAGTTTATCACACAGCATTTATCATCTCACCCACAAGAATAATGATTCACGTAAGAGTGATTCAAAGACAGAATAAGTATTTTGGGCACTTAAAGGCTCCATTGTATTAAGTCTACCCCGTATATCACATGGAACATGATTTAAGAGAGACTCATCGACATGTCCCTGGGCTCCAAAGGTGATTGAACCTATCTAGTGCGTGTGAGCATGCAACACCAATTCTGTGACATCTATGCAGCATTTCACTACACATGGCACCCCGACCTACACTGAAGAATGGAAAAATTGATATCTAGGATCACCAGTGTGTGCAACAACTTCCACCATGACATTTTCAAACAAACAATTAATGGTGCATACTAGAGCTATCTAGAATTATTACCATTTAACTTTTAACAGCAAACAATTAAAGCTAGTGATAAAAAAACTAACAGAACATGCAAATGAACATGCACAGAATGACAAATGACCATTAAAAACAACTTTGTTCATAGCAATGAACATCATTACACTCTTCAGCATGAATGAAGCTTTAAATATTGAACATCACAGTTGATAAAGAGAGCTATGAGCCATTTAAATATATGAATTTAGGGTTACCAAAATCCTGAAATTTTGTAACCTCTGGAGCTCAAGACCAGGAAATCAAATCCTACGAAAATTCTTGATGATTCCTGAAATAGTCAAATTCCTCAATTTCCATAAACCATCAGTAATAATTCTATAACATAAACTTATTATTCACAGCTGAGCCACAGTATAGCAACCAGGACATGCAGCATTGGCACGCACAGTCTTACCGAGGGGTGGGGATGCTCATGTGAAAGATAGATGTAAAATAAAGTACGAAGAGTCAGAGGCTCCTTAATTGAGGTGGAATTTCATAACATAAATCTCTTGCTAAGAATGCTATAGTCACTTTGGCTCTGATGAACAGAACCATCTTTGGTCGATTTACATTATATTTGAGGTTGAGGGATACGGGGAAGAAGAACCATAGGGAAGTGAAGGAACTGGCATGGGATAGGGCGAAATGGAGGGCTCCAATATACCAATCCTAGAATTGTAATACTATGATAATGAGGTTTTCTTTAACAATATTTTAAATGCACATGATATTATTACTAATGGGTTCAAGGAGTACTTTTCACAATTTTCCAACAAACTTTTCTTGGGATTTGGAAACAAGAAATCAAGTAAATTGCGGTGAAAAGTGAGGGAATTCCCAGTTGGGAAACACTGCTTTGTATAGACCAAACACTGATGACTCAAAAGGAAATTTACTAGAAGCATGGCAATGGGCTATAAATTGTGCATTCACATGATTGTCACCAAACAATGCTGTGCACTTAGGGCAAGGTGAGTGTCTACATTAACCAAAATCTGTATCCCTTGCTTAAAAGAAAATGAATGCAATGAAAGTGAAAATGTATGCAATCCCAATGAATCTGCTAAGCAAAATATAGTAATGAAATGAAAATTATGACACCCACTGAAGGTGGTGACAGCCAAAATTAAGATGAGGGCAGGGCAAAAAATTGATTCTCCAATCATGTGAGGTAAGAAATCTCATATATTAAAATTCTTACTCAGAATTAAGAACTTGCCAACCACCCAGCAAGATTAGTTAAATTGCTTCATGTCCATTATATAATTAGGATTAATATAAAGAGTTAATCATTAATAGGCAGGTGATAGGTTCAACAAAATTTATCCATTAAATAAGGTCTATAAAAGTGAAAACAAAAGCCATATCATAAAGCATATCGAAAACAACGAAAAATCTGTCAACTGCATCTTAGGATTTGGAGTAAAATGAAGTCAGTTCAAAATAAAATAACATTTTAAAATACCAGGCACTCGACACATTAATTTCATCACAAACAAGCCAATCACTAATCTGACACATTCTTTTGATCTCGAGTCCATAAAAAGCAGACAATCACACACAACAGGCTGAATTACACATTTTAACCAATCAACACTGAGTATGACAAGCCCTGCCATAGGTGATAAATTACTTGAATAGAGAAGTCTTCATTTATAAAAACTGTCCACATAAATGACACTTTTTTGTTCATTATTATTCATTCAGGAGTAACAGCCATAGCCCACAAAATCTCACTTTCACAGACTCAACACTGAGTAAGTTACTACAAAATTCTACTTTAAGCCATTCCATTTACCCATCAACACTGGCACAAAATATATAGCTAATAGTTTATCTTGGCTGTTGCTCCATGCACTACGTGGTGCTATCACAATTCTCCACAGCAGTTGAAACTGCATCAAAACACAAAATTGCCCTCTGGTTGATCCTGAACAGTCAAAACTATGCTCAGCCAGAGATCCAAATGGAAGTCATCTGAATGATGATTTCATTTTCTGCTGAGCTAGAGCAAAAATAAAACAGTTATACAAAGCCAAAAAATTAAATTTCGTCCTTTAAAAAAATTAAACCATTATCTTCTACAGCTCATTGAATAGATTAAGGTATGTATGTCTAATGATCTTTTAAATTTTCAGTTTTCATTTGGCAGTCAACTTAAAGCTGTTTAACAACCTTTTCACTGAATTTATCATTGGATAGTAAATAAGCATAAAATAATAATAGCATATGTATGTGAGCTTACATAGTGCCAAGAATTAATTCAGGTTGCAGGTTCAGGTAAATTACCGTGGTAAATTACGGAAATTTTTGAAAATTACCATAATTTTCCAGTATTTTTCAGTTTTAAGCATTAAACAGAAAATGTACGGTTAAATAAGAGTGCCAATAGCAAAAGGAAGGGGATAAGATGTTTAAACCATACCTAACCCTACTGGAAATTTTTTCTACTGAATTCAGTAGCCAACCTGCTTTTTGAAACACCCTACTGAACTTCTACTGAATTCATAAGCCTACTGAACATTCTACTGAATTCATTAGCCTACTGAACTTCTACTGAATTCATAAGCCTACTGAACATCCCTGAAAAAAAGTTTATTAATGGGAAATTTTTTCCAATCTATCTCCGGACTATATAAACTCATCTTCAATCTCGCATCTACCTACGGTATATTTGTGTCATATATAATTCGCATGCCTAACTAGCTGTTCTCTACGTCATATTCAACTCGCAATTGATAAATGCGTTGATAGAAAGTTGTATATATACGGCCATTCTCGTGCGTAAATGTGTTTGCGAGAACTAACTTTTAAATTTCAATGCCATGAAAGTTTATGGAAACGTACCATCCAATCGCGATAACAGTTTTCAGGCATTAATTAATTGAAACCTATGTTGCCACATTAAATTAATATAAAGTCAACATTAATGAGAATAAACAAGATGTTTTCCAATTGCCACACGTTTGTTTACATTTCAAGGAAGACGTAACTTACTCGCGGAAATGTCACAAACGTGAATATGCATATATACACAATGCTACGAATGTAGAAATGTGAAAACTGATGAATGTACCAATAAAAGCGTAACAATAATTTAGTGTCTAACGGAAATAAATTACACAAAGCTATCAATGAAGTGTTGTTACTGGCAGAACCCAAGTCTCTCCGATTCGTTTCAAAGCTTCCCATTTATGCCAAATTTTCGGACGAAGAATGAACTTCAGGCTAAACATGTTAATATATATCAAGGATATATTTCATGAAATAAAAAAACAAGGGATACAAATAGTAAATATTTAAAGAGTGAGTATTTATATCTTCCTCTTTCGATTGAGACTTTCACCATCTCCCCTTATTCAAATGACTCCCTTCAGCGCTGTGGCAGCACGTCCGCAACTTGCGGCTTCAAACACGAGCTGCTAATGCGCATCAGATGCGTTTCTCGATAATTCGCTCGATGAGAGCGCTGCTGACGCGCTTCATTTGACATGTGCTGCACTTGCAGCGCTGATATCCTTGTGAAGCTCTGCTGCAACCATATGTGTTTACTGGGATTCTACTGAACCCTATTGAAAATGCCCCATTGGTTTCCTATAGTGTTTTTAGAAAATACTATAGGAATTATGTACATTCCTACAGGAACAATATAGGTTCCTATCGGAACAATAAATTTCCTATAGGAACGAGAAATTTTCCCATAGGAATGGGAAATTTTCCTATAGGAAATTTTTCTTGTTCCTAAAGGAAAATTTCTCACTCCTATAGGAAAATTTCTTGTACCTACCTATAAGAAATTTATTGTTCCTATAGGAAAGTTATTGTTCCTATAGGAAAGTTATTGTTCCTATAGGAACCTTTATTGTTCATGTAGGAAATTTTAATTCTTATAGCAATGTACATAGGTAATTCCTATAGTATTTTCTGAAAACACTATAGGAAACTAATGGGGCATTTTCAATAGGGAATTCATAAGCCTGCTGTACATACTATTGTACTCCGTAGCCTACTGAACATTCTACTGTATTCCATAGCCTACTGAACATTCTCGTGAACTCCTACTAAATTCAGCTGCATCCCTTGCAGAACAGACTAGTGAGATTCTTGGAATATTACTGAGGAATATTCTAGTGGAAACTCATAATGAAACGCACTTTGTACCTACACCCATTTGAGACTAAAAAAACAATTAATTAGGGAGATTAGATAGAGGATAGGAAACAGGAAAAACAAAATTTGACAACACAATGGTGATGCGAATATGGAATGATGGCCGATTCCAAGTGAGAAAAAAAATTTAAAAATATATTTATTTATAACTGAATATGTTAACAATTTTCATGAATTCAAAAAGCCTAAAGAAGCTGGACTAATAATTAAGGGTTAAATTTTCATAAGTTAATTGTATGATGGCAACTACACTGCTATAACTTCACAAGCATCACGAAAACGCATATTAATTGGATTTGTTTTGATATAAAATTTATATCTGAATTGAATCTTTATATTTATATCTCTATAATTTGAAAATTTATATCTCTATAATTGAATCCTGTAATCTTGGCAATATTAAGGGTTTCATGTGGTAGCGTATGTAGGGTTTTATAGGGTTGCCAATGCTTGGTTTCATGAGGTTGCCTATATGGGTCCAAAATTGGCTGCTTGATAGGCTTGTTGGCCATTCGCTGGTTCTCATCTCATTGCTAACATTCAGGCAATATGGTGGACTGCTGAGGGATATTGGGGATTAAAATAGAATATAGATATAAATTAATAGATGTTATCTTTGACTTGTCACAAGGAAAACCATTTTTTTCAGTAGGCACAAGTATTTCTACTTGCAGGAACCAAAAACAAGATTTCCTTGCATTTCAGTTGAGTTCAGTTCATTTCAGGATGCAGCTGAATGTTCTTCAGTTGAAAAAATAGAATTCAGTAGAGTTCAGTTCATTTCAGTAGGCAACTGAACATTCTTTAGTTGGAGTTCAGTAGAATGCAGTTCATTTCAGTAGGCAACTGAACACTCTTCAGTTGGAGTTCAGTTCATTTCAGTAGGCAACTGGACCCTGTTCAGTTGAGTTCAGTAGCCTATTGCCCTAAGTTCATTCGAGTTCAGTAGAGTTCAGTTCATTTCAGTAGATTTTGTCTACTGAATTCAGTAGAGATTTCCAGTAGGGAATGCAACATTAATCTATTATAAATTTTAAAAATTGTAAAAAGAAATACGGCAGCAACACACAATCTGGCTTTATTTTGTCAAAGTATGAGAAATTTTCAAGAAGAATATTCTACTAATAATTACTCAATAATGTTATAATTTAAGTAAAATATGCCAATAATGAGCCTCAATTTATAATTAAACACGTTGGAAATGTGGACTTAGCTTAAAAGAACATGTTGGAAATTTATCTGTATGAAAAATTATTTCAAACAGGTGAATTATCTAGAAAATTACCAAAAATTATGGTAATTTTCAAGGGGTGTGGTAAATTACGAAAAATACCATGGTAATTTACGAAAATTACCACGGTAATTTTCAAAGTGGCCCATCTCTAATCAAGATAGAAATAAAGAGAGTAAAGAGAGGAATGTAATATGGGTATGAGAATCTTAACTTTTATATGTCTGAATACTACATAGTGACATATTGCACTTTTATTTAGCAAAAACTTTAGAATTAAGTAACCTGATATCATTGTATCTGCTTGAATTTTAGCTTATTTAAGTTGCAGTACAAATAAAGGGAACATAATGAGTAGTTAAGATGGAATTTTCCAAGAATAAATGAGGTCATGCATTACTCTAAAAATTCAGCTTTTTTAAAGAAGGCTCTGCAGCTGATTTCCATCAGGTCGATGACGACTCTATTCACATTCAAAATGTTCTAAAACTAGTATTTCTGCCTCCAACAAAATAGTTTTTCTAAGTATTTTCTTTGGCCCATCACTCATAATCAATTGCACATGTTTTGCACTCATGTCAATAATGGTTAACTGCATATAGAATTTTATTTATCTCCTTAAGGCCACTGCCATCACCCTATTGTGATGACACAGTGTGATGGCAGTCAATCTTAATTGTTACGTGTTTCCTTAATGCACAATTTTGTAGAGATGTCAGAATTCTAACACTTCATATCAGCAATGGTAAATAATGTGAATCCGGGAATAATGAGGAGGATTTCTTCCATTGTGAAATAAAACATTCCTGTTAGCATACCACACACTTCATAAAAATATGGTACAAGCCAATAATTCTGGCCATGACAATGATGCTTTAGTTCTTAAGCACAGGTCAGCCTAAATTAAGTCTAAAGAATGGTATAAAAATGGTTTTTGAGTAATGATAAAACTATCCCACAGAGATTATCTTAAAAGAATTTGCAATGATTTCTTCCACTGTCAAAACTTCACCAATCCCCCTTGCAAACAGACAAATATTAATGGGAATATAAGTTAAAATGGCTCAATAAAAATAACTTTGGGTCACTCCTGTATTAAATGATGGTTCTACTGCATTCAAAACTAAAGTGAATCCTAATTGGCACTTACCTAATCATAAGCCCCAGCAATTGAGTTAACATTGGAAATTTGGTTGAGCTAAGTGGTGAGTCTTTTCTCAATAGGCTTTTCGTGTTATAGCAACTATCTTGTTAAACAAAGTTATGTTAAGCAAGGGATACCTTTGACGGAATTAAAGGCTTTTCGGACTTTCTTCCGCACAATTCCACTGCCGTAGATAAGTTTCGATAGCATTGCAGCTATCTTCTTCAGAAGTGAAGATGCAGGTTTTCGTGTCTGTCTTATATAGGGGCCGTTTTTTTCCCTGCTAATTCAGTTGGGTGCACTCTCATTGGCAACTGTTTTCTTCTCCATGAAAATCCTCTTCCAGGAATGCCAACTGAGAGAACACCAAAGGGACATCAAAAACAGGCAGCTACACAAATCAGCTCTGGTCAAACATACCTGGAGTGGACTTAGCCACAACAAGAATTTTGAAGAGGCAAAATTAATCATGAAAGAGAGCCGCTACTTCCCCAGAATCATCAGAGAGGCCATTGAAATCGTGAAAACAACATACAGCATCAACAGAAAAGATGGCTACACAATCTCCAATGCCTGGAAGAGAATTTTCATGAAGAAGAAAACAGTTACCAATGAGAGTACACCCGGCTGAATTGGAGAAAAGAACCGGCCCCTATATAAGATGGACACGAAATCTGCATCTTCACTTCTGACCTGAAGAGGATAGCTGCAATGCTATCGAAACTGTCATCTACAACAATGGAATTATGTGGAAGAGAGCCCAAAAAGCCTTCACTGCTGTCTCAACGACACCACGGAAGCCTTTGAGGGATACCTGAATTTACCAAAATGAAAGTGTACGAAAAAAAAGAAAAGTGATATGGCAGATAATAATAATTGAGTATATCATTGGGACTGTTACTAAAAATTAAATCTTAAAGCAGTTCAAAGACATCATAGTTACCTTACTTAAAACATGACGATTTCCTGACTGTGAGTAGGTATTCACTATAAAATTGAGTTTTGTGCACAACATCCTCGGTTAAACCTAGGTTAAAACTATAACTAGCAGTACTATGCTGTAATATATTTTCAAGTGCCATATTAAATTCAGTAAGCTAACAGCAGGCCATGCAGATACATGTTTTCAAAGACTACACATTTACACCAAGCATGACCAAAATAATTATCAAATACAAACCTGCAGTCCAACCCAATCCTAGATATGTAATAATTAAAAAAAATATTTTCAATGTGCGCAAAAATACATGCACTATATACATGTATATATATACCAAATGATGAAGATATACTCAAATGAGATGATACATATACCTATATAGAAATTGAATTTAGGCACTTTAAATTAGTGATGGTTCAAATCCAAAATTTATATACATACCTAAAACAAGTTCTAATCCATTTTTAATTTTCTCGTGAATATATGAAACCGTAGGTCTAGGATTTGCCTCAAACACAAATCTATTAATTAGCTTGAAAGGAGAAATAAAATTGAGCACAATTTGTTTCACAATGTCATTAATTAATTCTTAAATTAAGAATGCGAAAGAAAGATATGTGAACACAAATAACTTATTAATTTTTACTAATGAAATGGAGAATTCTTAGTCTGTCAGGATTTAATCTGTTTCTTTTATTATTAACCAAATTGCTGGGAGTACTGAAAGCTCTCTTTAAAAATACTTATGCTAGAGCAGTCCAAAGATGTGTTCGTAGATGGCATTTTAAAACCTTTTCAAGATTATTTTTTGTTCAAATTTCAGGTTTTTGCTGCTTCACAGGCTAGAACTGATAGTATTTTTACATGCTTCCATGTTATATTAGTGGCTTTAGAGAGGCTATTGTCAGAAATATAATATTGCCACAAGAGACGAAAATCACGAGTTAATGAACAGCATTTTTCTGTGAATACCGTATTTACTCATGTAACAGCGCCCTCGTGTATCCCGCGCACCCCCATTTTCGAGGAAAAAAATTATTTTTTTCAAAAAATCATTTTTTTTCCCTTGAGCCTGCATCATTTTGTCATAACATGAATGCACGTTCTTTAATAGAAATTCTGTGCCAAAGTTAAATGTTGAAGTACATCTTTCTCATGAATTTAATGCGTTACGTTTTAATATCGTCACGATACACAGCCCGTTTTATGGTGCATATTTTTCTCCTAACATCACACAATAATCACAGTTGTATACAATCACATCATCCAGCTCTAAAAATGGCATCTGTTCGAAATGAAATATCAAGCTAAAATAATTGCAGAATTATATACAATTTCAACCCATGATCATTCGATTACGGAAATCCATCGCCGAATCAACAAATAAAAGCAACTGTGCCGTCCGTAACTGATAGATGCCTGAAATGTGATACGTTTGGTTCGTGGTCATAGCTGATAAGTGACTCCCAGCGGCCAACGCCCCCCCCCCCCCCCTACTTTTGGAAGCCACCTGCGAAGTTAGGGCGTGGGAAAGCGATGAGTGAAATGTGATACTTTTGATGAAATGTGATGCTGACTCGAGAAAAAATATCGCGATATCGCTTTACTCCGACCCCCTAACTATGAGCGCCGATGCGAGGGTGGGGGGAGAGAGAGAGTGGTGGATGGAAGAGGAAGAGGCGGGCCAAGGACGCGTAGCCATTCGCTGGACTGCCGGAAGCGCCAGCGCTCGGCGTGAAAGCCTGTGGAAATAAGCGCTTGACGTCTTCTTTGCTTTACACGACTATAGTAATTGTATTAAACTTACGTACCAACTTGAGGAGTATCCGCATTGAAAGATAAACGATGCAGCTAGAACTTATATCAAAGCTCATTTTCGTATCACTTCTCATAGCCGAGTAGCATTTCCGCGAAATGATCGATTTTAGGCAAGTTAACTATTTTTTTCTCCGATGTGGTTGATATAAAGTATGCACAAGTATGTATCAAGCCATATGAAGTAAGTTCTAGCAACATCCTTCCTGCGCCAAACGGTGAAAACAGAATTTCTTTATCTATTAGCATGGCGATGTAAAAGTCAACGGTCTGAAAATGGATTTCCTGGCGTGGTATCCACTTCCATAAGTGAATGATGCTTCCTATAAAAGGAAGTAAAAACAGATTAGAGTTCCGATTCTCTCTTTGCATGCGCCGATGCACTACGTTATTTATCCCATTGATGTGGCGATGCGTTTCAAAGCTCACTCGGGCGCTACGCAACATAATTTCAGGTTTTGGAAAAATCATGAAGGAGTGCGAAGTCAACCTCACAGCTACCACCGGGGTAAGGGTATAATTTGAATCAACCGAAATAACGGCTCCCTCGTTCGAGCATCGTCCGTGTGTTGTCTGTCGTGTTGTGTTGGCTGCTGTAATCTAGTGTTGGCTGCCGAGGCCCCTGAAAGGAGGTCCAACCCCTCCCCCACTAGTGAAAGGCACCTGGATAAAAGCGAAACTGGGCGAGGGTAGATAATAACAGATAAGGTGAAGGAGTGATCCTCTCGGGTTACCCCCTTTTCTTTCTTGCTGAATGAGTCCCTCACAGATGAATGTCGTCGCGCCCAGAAATAAGGAATGAAGAACTTTTTTCTTGAGGGATCTTCTGGGAAAAACCGGTTTGGACACGCCAATTGTTCAGATCTGACTGAGATATCACCCTAAAATCTGACAGCTTTATTGTTTCCGGCTGAGTGATTGAGAGGGATAGCTGGATGGAAGGACTGCCTGTAAGGCAATTTCCACAAACCCTGGGAAGGATATTTTACCATTCGTTACGATAACCTGAATATAACTGAGTATTGCAGGTAATAATTATTTGTCATCACAAAACGAATGAGTGAATGGAATCATGCCTCTATTAGATGCGAAGGCAGCTTGACACATGGAAGTCGATTTCCATTGAAATGTAAAGAGTAGCAATATCTCCAAATATATCACTACTTGCAGGGCATCTTTCGGCTTTCGTCTTACTTCCGAATCATCCGTAAAAATTTATGATGCAAGTAAACAATTAACATTGCAAATTGATATATCGAGATAATATTGTTAAAATTCGTCGCGGCAAAGAGGGGTAGTACCAATCCGCGAGTTGCTGCACGCCACACCGCCGGCTGCAACGGCAAAATAACTTATCCGGTGGTGTCAAATTTGACATTACTTTACACGTTTGAATTTTTTGATTGGATATGTATGTTCGTAAGTCAGATGATCGTAATGCGAGGACTTACTGTATTCACTTTGGAGAAACTAACGGCAGGAATTTAAGGTAAAATGGTGCGCGGCTTACATGAAAATCTAGAGGATTCGTGTAAGCCGCTTACATGAAAATCTAGAGGATTCGTGTAAGCCGCGCACCCCCATTTTTTCACCGGCATTTTCAGAAAAAAGGTGCGCGGCTTACACGAGTAAATACGGTACCTAATTTCACTATCAGGCGATTCCACGCAAACATAATTACACAAGTACTCATAGCCCGACTGCTTTTGATGTTCACGACTTTTGGCCCAAAGAATAGTAAATTATCTCTCAATATTCATTAATGTAAATGATAGTGCAATTTGAATACATCTGAATTAAGCTCAAAATAGCATGACACAGTTAAAAACTTTGAGTCCAATAAATGTCAATCTAAAGGCCCAATTTAGAATGTAATGATATGATAAGAAGACAACAACCTCACTTTTCTTTTAACTTTTGGTCAATTAAACAAATATTCCCATCTTTCAGAGCAGTTCATTTTTCCCATTTTTTTATTGATTCCATATTTAGCACCAAATAACTAACTCCTTTATTAATGGTCAGAAAGAATAAATATTAATTTTACTGAACAGTTGTGACGCAGGACTCTACTTAAAATTCATGTCTTTATGTTCGTGGAGCAAAACCACGGCACGACAGAGAAACAAATACGGTAAGATGAAAATTTCACAACTTCTGCCACGTGAATAAAGCGATGTTAAACAAGGCATTCTTGGTTAGCTGTATATTTTTCTACAGCTCAAAACTTCATTTTCAAAGACAAAAAGAAAAATTACAGCCCTTCAGTCGAACACAAAATAAAAACGGCAGGCATAATGGTCTGCGGCACACGCATCAGCTTTGAAAATGGCATATTGGGAGGTAATGCAGATGGTGTGCACATGCACAGTGCACCAAATTTCAAATGAAATTTTCCGTGATTAATAACATAAAATCTCTGCTTATGAAAATAATTATGGCGTGACGAACTTTTGTTCATAAGTTAAGTTCAATGCATAAGTTCCAAGGCGAGATTTCACCACAATTTACAGTTTGCTGCAATGTAGCACATATGCCTCCTGCACAACTAGCATTCGAATCTCTTTTGGAAGAATTCGAATCTAGAATCCATGGATTCAATAGGATTCGCTCAAATACTTGATTCCTGACCACATCACTAATTTAAATTCTTAGATTCATCAGTTTATCATGATTTTTCAAAACTTATTCATACAAATAACAAAAAAAAGAAAAATTAAAGGAAGTATTACAGGAGAAGCACAGAGTATTGCACAATTCTGGTAAATATTAACTTTGTTGCACAAATGACTCGCATAATTACTGTAAAATTGGAAGAAATGAGAAAGATAACTCACCAAACCATCCACAGCCAATTTTTTCGCACTCTTCTGTGCATGTACAGATTCGTGAGGTGCAGTTGATTCCCTGTAATATGAAGTAGTTTCTCATTGGTCACAAGGTATTTCACTTGGAAAACTAACAACACACCGAAAAACTTCTTCCAAACAAACTACTGTAAAAACCTTCCCAAATAAAACTCAGTTGAATGAACAATAGCTAAAACAGAGATATGACACTGCCCTCACCAAACTCCTACATAAATTGCATTTTTTTAAATATGTACAGTCCTGTTCATTAAAAACTTACCACCTCGGAGCTGAAAAATTTCTAAGTCTCGAGTTGACGGCAATGTGGCAACGCAGCTGAATCACACCCCTCTGAGCAGGGGTGCAATAACCTCTCCAAGCAGAATGAGAACCCTTCCTCCCCACAGTTGGGCAAGTAGAAAGGCTAACAGAAGGAAAATTTTGACCTGCGAAAAGGATTATTTCCGAGGGGAGGGGAAGGGTTTCTTTTCTAGTGATGTGTAAGAAGGAAAAAGAGATCTGCTAAGTTCAGACGTGCCAAGATCCCTCACACACGACAGATGCAAGCAGCCACAGAAAACAAAAAGCTATCTTAGGTCTCAAGGGTCTCAATCCCCGGAATTCCTCTCATTTCTTATGAGTATTTTAATTTGTACGCGTAATCATTAACGTAAAATTTCATGGAATGTCTTATGCATTTTCATTATCTGGAAGTCCTTGTGATATCGCAATCCATATTATACTTGAAATGTGCGATATGTTCAAAGCCATTTGGTTCGTTTCGGACTTGGGCACAATTTGTTTAATTTTATAGTCACACACCTAGTTACTCTTTCTGAAAGTAAGTTATAAAAGCAAACCATGAAAAGAATTTTAGGAAGTGCATTTACACATATTACTTTGATCTCATAAAGTACGTAGATAAACCTGGAGTAGGTGGAATTACAACACACAATGAGCCTCAAGAATGTTCGAAATTCATTACGAAAAAAACAATCGCCTGGATGGGATTTGAAACTGGATCACTCTATTACACTCTGTAGTAACCTATAATGTCAGGCTCGAATTTTGCGCACAACTGTCCTCGCAAAATATTCTAGGAAAACATATTATAGGGGCGATATATTTATGCACAAACAACTGTTTCATTTTAAAATGATAAGCTTTGAATTTCACGATCTTTATCAAATATTTTCGTGATAATTCGAGGCTCAAGAGAGGGACGTGCGGAATGAAAAATGCACCGTTCGTACTCATCCCATGCTTTTGGTAAATTCGGTCATTTTGCTGCTATCAATGCAGAACTTCACATATGAGTGTATATTATGTGTTCACTAATGGCATCATATAGTATATGTATGACTAGACTGACATCTTATTCCAATGTCGCAATGTCCGTATCAGGTTCAAGTTAGGTTTATCATTCGTCATAGGCCAGAATTTTCTCATGCGAGATCTTTAGGAAAAACATTCGTGATAGCACTTCCTCCAAAGCGTTCTGTGGCTCTTTCCAAACTTAATTCCCGAAGCAGCAAATATTTTATGACAAAGTAAAGAAAATTGAACTAATGTCCTGTAAAAAGCAAATAATTAATCATGACGTTTTGAAAGTACATAATAGAAAAATTCATACCGCAAGGACTCCCAGACAAAGAAAATCTAAATGCTATATATTTAGGATCAACCTATTGTAAGCTTATAACGCTAATTAATACGAGCAGGAAACAAATAAAAAATCAAAACAAGCTGTGGGGATGTAAACCAAAGAAGTGGGCATTGCGTTTCCACACTTTCTAGCATCTGTGAATGAGAGATCTTCTATTCCCATGTATGGGCCGCTTCCACACATCCACATAATGTGCAGAAACATCTCGACCGACCACAACACTGCTTCTTCACTCCCAGTCGAATAAGAAGCCGCTGCCCCCTTCCATTGTCACTTTTTGGCAGAGTATGCCCTTTCCTCGAGCGAGGGTGATGGAAGGGACTTCCTTTGGTTCAGAATGTTTATTGCTCTCCCGGGAAAGATTGGAAGGGCCAAAGTGATGTTGCCTCTATGCCAAGATCCTCGCTAATAGAGTTAACTCACTAATTGACTAGATTGAAAGAGGTATTTAAGAGACTGGAAAAGGGAAAATATTGGCATCAGGTTATTTTTATGGCAAAAAAGAAATGTATGCTAACTTCCACCACGAAACAATAATTGAGAACTGGCTAAAGTTTATGAATGAGTGGATCAAAAGCGTTTTCCTAAGCATTCCAATATTGGAATGAAAGAGCATCCAGCTACTTCAATCCGAAGATATTTGAAGTGAATACCTTGTTCATCGACAAACAAAATTTAAAATCAAAGAAGCGCAGTCGTATAGTTAAAAGTATGTCGAAAGAACTTGATATGATATTGGATACTCTGGAAAGCTCACTATTTAAAAATTAAACCACTAATTAGTTACGGTTAGCGCATAAATACATCACCCCTGAAAAATTCTATTCCCGAATACAGTAGAACCTCTGCCTAACGAACTCCCGCTAAACGAAAAACTCCGATGAACGAACAGATGCTATTGGTCCCGCCAAATTCCTATTTAAATGCATTGGTAAATACCTCTAATGAACGAAATCCTGCTTTACGAAAACTCCCGATAAACGAAGCAAAAGTCTGATAATATTTACCTCTTAATAACGTATTTTGCAAAAAAAAAAGTTTAAATTTGTATATTTGCGCGGTTTTTCCATTTTTGAAAGTTGCGAGGGCCAATCAGAGGGCCGGTAACAACAAACCAATCAGAAAGCCCGTTGTCCCGATGTTTCCAGCACATGGCATTTCCGGTTTTTAGAGCGTCACCGCGTCACTTTCTTGACGGCGTGGTTTGGTGTGGTTCGGTGTTGCAGTGGTTTACGAAGTTTTATAGCGGTTCCTTTTTGCGAAAGTCTTCGATTTCAGGAATTTCAAGGATAACCTGATTGTGGCTGTTAACGGGTGATAATATCCCGAGTTATTTATCTGCTTCCGTTTGAGGTAAGTTTATTTATTCACTAGGCTTTTACTGAATTTAATCTTCAAGTTCAATAGAAATGGCTCATCACTTAATCACAAATGTAATTGTTACGTCTTCTAAAATTTCAACCCTGGTTAATTTATAGGACATGTCTGATCACGGAATGAAGCGGCGGCGATTTAGCCTGGAGGAGAAAATTGCCATCCTCAAGGCGGTGGACCAGGGAATGAAGAAGGGAGAAGTGGCCCAAGAATTTGGCATACGGCCGTCAACGCTATCCACCATTATAGCTCAGCGGTCGGATATAGTGAAATCGTCAATGCAGGGACCGGATCGAAAAAGAATAAGGACCAACGTAAATGAGGACCTGGATCAAGCCATCTTTAACTGGCTTACTCGGTCACGGGCCAAGCTTATACCCATTTCAGGTCGGATCTTACAGGAGCAGGCGAGAGTGGAAGCTCTAAAACTTGGAGTCGATAACTTCGTGGCATCCAATGGATGGCTGCAGAAGTTTAAAAAACGGTGGAACCTCACCACTTTAAAAATATCGGGAGAAGAGGCTGCTGTCAGCCCTGATGTGGTGGAGAGCTGGAAGGAGAAGTTACATTTTTTAATCGGTGAGGACTACAAACCCGAAGACATATTTAATGCTGATGAAGCTGGTTTTTTTTATAACCTTCTCCCTGATCGCACGCTAAGTGTAAAAGGAGTGGCTTGCCATGGGGGGAAGGTGAGTAAGGAGCGGTTCACGGTGCTCTTTTGCGCAAATTCTGATGGCTCGGAGAAGTTGCCACCGTTAGTTGTGGGCAAATATGCCAAGCCCCGGTGTTTTAAAAATGTTAGGCACATGCCTTGCCCATACGTGAGTAGCAAAAACGCGTGGATGACTACTGCTCTATTCCGGCAGTGGTTAGCGGGAGTGGATGCTCGCATGGGGGGGAAAAATAGGAAAATTATTCTTTTCCTAGATAAGTGCAGTGCACATAATATGGAGGGGTTAGTGTTGAGAAACGTTAAAGTGCTTTTCTTCCCCCCAAATTGTACCAGCAAGCTGCAGCCTCTTGACCAAGGTGTTATTTCTGCGGTAAAGAGGCATTATCGCAGAATGCTGGTGGAGTTTTTGGTAAGCAGGGTGGACAGTGTGTGTGACACTAAACTCCTGAAGTGGAATGTCCTTCAGGCCATGCAGCGCCTCTGTGAGGCTTGGAAGAGTGTGACGCCACAGACTATTTTGAATTGTTTTTTAAAAGCCGGATTCCAATCAGGTAGTGCAGGTGACGATGTGCACGAGGCCCCTAGCGAGTTCTGGGTGGGTCTAAAGGAGACGATGGGTTTTGAAGCTTCATTTGAGGAATATGTAGCGGTGGACAATGCATTAGAAACTGTTGACACTGATGAAGATACTGTGCAAGATGTGTCTGACGAGGTGCAAGTGGCGTATGTGGAGGAAGATGAGGAGATGGTGTGTCCAACCGCTGCCTCTGTCAACGCAGCATTGGACACAATAGAACAATATATTTTATGTTCGGCAGGGTGTCAGGATACGATTTTTTCCTTTCGGAAAGTAGAGGCAGCAATAGGAAAGGAGTTGAGGGGGAAGTCGAAGCAAACTTCTTTGCTATCTTACTTCACTAAAAAATAATCTAAATAAAATTGTCTTTTAAAAGGTTTTTGTTTGTATTATTTTCAAACTGATCCCGGCATTTAAAAAAACTTCACCGGATGCTCGGCAGTATTTTGCAGTAGTGAGGTAAGTAAAAGGTAGGAACTCTTTACTCAAACGATTTATAATTCGAATATTTGGTTACGGTCGGTTACTTATCATTATCGTGGTCCATGTTGAGTTTGCGTGGCTTAAAGCTGCATTCTATTTAGTAATTTTTCGTTAATTTTTAAACAGTCGTAATCATTGCAATGATTTTGCATGTACCTTCTTAATTATGTACATTTCTCATGACTTAAAAAGTGTTGCTTAACCGGGTTGATTTATAACGATGAGGTAATTCTAAGGCATTTCATTGTGGTATTTCCATCATTAAATTTATGCATAACACCGCAAGCGTTTATATTTTATCTGCGGAGAAAATACCGATTTCTACATGCTTTTTTTAATACGTGCCCGACCCGCAAGTGCATCATCAAAGTATCTCATGCCTGTATTGTACAGCGTATTGCCGTCTCAAACCTGAAATCCAGGTGTGTGTCCCCCTGCCACACACCCCTGAGGTGGCTTGCAGGGTATTTTGTAGATGAAATGCGTCGTGAATTGGTAGTCGTATTGAGATAAAGCTCTCGTAAATGGCGACAAAAAGGGTGATAGTTGAATTTGAATTCCTGAATTTATTTCAATGATTTGGGCGGGATGTGAAAATCCGCCATATATGATTTTATTAGCAGACCCTATTGCGGCCGGTAAAGCCGTTTAACACGGGGCACGAAATTGCACATCTTCAACCAATTTTTTTCTCAATCGGGCATGCAATAATTTTCCAATTAGAGCAGGGGCTATTTTGCCATCTCGCGTTCATGCATTCGCGCATGCGTTCTTGCAATTCACGACTTTACACGATGCAATTTGAAATGCACGTTCTTACGTACATCAGGTTGTGCAATTACATGTCCCGTGTAAAACGGGCTAAGTTCTGCTGGTTTCTTGAGAAAATCTAGTCATTTCCCACAATCTTATAAGAGCACAGTATGACGAAACATACACGGCCATCTGTGAAAGTTCTACCTCTATTTTGGATTTTCAAATCACCTTCCCTTGATGCAATGTACAGGATTATGGGCGCGTTCCGAAATTCACTGCCTGTGCTGCCGTGAAACGGAACGCGAAACTGTACAGCGGCTGCTGCAGTAGCATGAATTTCGGAACGGTCGGCAGTGGCTTGAAATTCAATATGGCCGAATTGCGTGGTTATTTATTATAAGCGATCTTTCAATGCGTTAATTCTTAATGCTAATCCTTATGACATTGATAAAGGGCATGCTAATTGTATTCTAATTTTCATTGCCTTGCTACTTTATTTTGATTGCTAACTTTCTCTGACGAGAATACAATGAATTCGCGTCTGCTACCCGAGCATGGAGAAAAAAACCGTGTTATTATAAACAAATCTCCGTGATAATTAACACTGTCGAATTCATAGTAAGCAGTTTGAATCTTGGGCTCATAAGCAAGTGTTAGAATATATTTTTCAAGCCCTGGATTTTCTTCATGGCCAGTCGTACGAAGCGTTTCCTAGAGTGATATCGATAATTAGCAAAATATACGGGTTGTTGAGGATTGCATCGCAGAATATTTTCCCTAACAATTAAATTTATGCAACAAATTACGTTTCCCGACAATTATTATACATACCAGTGTTATGCTAAGTTACCACTCTAGTAAGGGGCTGTATATAATTACGTGTACCACGATTATTCATGACACTAAATTAATTTTTGGTACCTAATTTCACAAGTCGCTGACATTTGCAAATATAATTGCTTCTCTACTTGTATCACTTCTGATGTTCACTCCCTCATTTTATTAACGCTTTTATCCTATTGAAATATTCACCGGTACTACTTGATAAATGCGTTTTATAAACTATTATAGGCTAATCAGATGTTGTTAGTTATTTAAGTGCATAAGTGAAAATAGCGAGGCTTTTCTCTCTCGCCGATATAAACATTGAAATGTTCGAAGCAAGGTCTCTAAACTCTTCTGATATTATTTATTAACGTTGTAGATTTGATTTTTCCGCCATTTGTTCGATGTCCGTCTGCTGCTGCTCTTGGGCCGCAGTAGCGGCAGTAGAGTCCACAGTGAGAAACGTCATCAATTGGCTGACGTATTTGGTTACTGTGCGGTACTGCCAGTAGATTTCGGAACGGTTTGGCAGTACTGCCAGTGAATTTCGGAACGCGCCGCGTATATCGTTTGCCCCTAGAGTGATGCAATACGCAACTATCCTCTGACCAACGAACTCCCGATCAACGAACTGGCAAAATTTCGGTCCCGTGGATTTCGTTTATTAGAGGTTTCACTGTACTTTGTGATGATAGGTGTGCACTAAAATTGGAGCTTGACATTATGTGTTACTACAGAGTGAAATAGAGTGATCCACTTTTAAATCTCATCCAGACGAGTGTTTTTTCATTGTGAATATCACACATTATTGTAGCTAATTGTGTATAGTAATTCCACCTACACCATATATATCTACGCACCTTATTAGATCGAAGAAAAACTTTTAAGGTAGTAAGTTCTTTTCTGCTGTTATTCTGTTAAATTCATGTGAAATATAGTGCAATCCATATTGTTAGGTGTCTTTAAAAATGATAGAGTCAGTCAAAGTAAAATATACATGAAAGTTTAAAGCCGTCAATGATATATATTTTCCTGAAGCCATTTTATCTAGTGTGATTTGAGACCCAAGGGGGCTATAGCTACCCTTGCCACCACCCCTGATTATGGTAAATTATCTTTGTTCTTCTGATTCGACCATGGAAAGAACCCTGGTAAGTATTGAATGATAGGTCTCATAGTTCCACTTTTCGAAGGGTACAGGAATTTCCCATTCTATTGGCAAATCTTTTCATGTAATAATTCGAGGCTCAGAAAAAGGGTCATGAAAGTTATTTTTTGTTCCTATGACTCCATTATTCCATACCTAGTGATAGCAAAATTACGTAGATTACAGTCTTAACTCAACGCCGGTATACATTATGCTGATTTATCTTTGTTTGTCTGATTCGACAATGGGAAGAACTCTGGCAGATAGTGAATGATAGGTGTCATGGTTTAGAGGTTCGGGTGTTGGAATTTCACACTCTAATAGCGGATCTTTTCGTGATGATGCGGAAGTAAGAGAATTGGAGGGACGTGAGGAAATAAAAATGGATTTTTTGTACTCTATCAATGCATCTTAGGAAATCGGCTGTTTAGTTTTCCTAAATAGAATTCAGTTCACAATTCATTACTGTTAAGCTTAGCTAAGGGTCCCCCACTTTCCCGCATCCACCAAATGTTGGGACATTAACAATAACTCTCCTTTACCCCCCTCCCAGCGAAATAAGTGACAACTCCTTTCCATTCAGACTCTACAATTTGTAGTGCTATGAAATACCCGTAAAAAAATGGAGTAAATGCAAACAACCGAAACGAGCTGCAAGGGTAGAGATTATAGATAGGCATATTCATATGATGTATTCTCGACCTCTTAACACTTAATGGTGTAACTTTCAGGAATTTAGGCCAAAATAAAAAATGCAAAACTCCTGCCAATGTTTCGGATATTTTATTTATCCATCTTCAAGCAGTAACTAGTGAAATTCTGTCTCTTAATCCATCTTCGTTAGGAAATATTTCCCCATGATAATTCGTTGGAAGAAGAATGTTCTATTAAAATACGAGGGTGAAGTTGTCGGTCTCCTTTGCTTCACTCCTTTTATTAATATGAAATCAAACGAATGGCATACAACCAATTTTTGAAGCTGGGAATATTATTATCCCACGTTGGCCACTGTATAATCGTCACTCATACTTGTCAATAGTAGTGTATTTGAATTTAGAAATGATGGTCATGGGATAAGGAAATTCTTTTGGTGACGTTGGAAAAGTATGATTCACGAAGTAAATTCAAAGAATAAGCACATTACGAATAAATTTACCTTGCTTTAATCACATCTTCCTAGAATGACCTATTCCCTTATACCTTTTCCCTACTTTTCCCTCTTGTTTCAATTTGTTTAATTTATTATGTTTCCTGATTTTACTACGCTAGGTTTACTTCCTCACTACGCTAAATTTTTACTGACGTTTGAAAACAAAATATTTCCATAATAGATTTGGTGGTTTTATTTCATTAAGTTTCTACTGCGATGACTTGACATGTTTTAATGCACATTTGTTTCATTGCGGTTAATTAATAAGAGTCACTTGTAGATTCATGTTTTAAAAAATGGTAACAAGAAATACCAGAGACCATATATATTGACCAACCCCTCATAAAATACTTACAATTAATTAAAAGTGGTCAAGAAAAAACTTAAAAAAATATAATAATAGGAATGTGGGCACCACAATGAATTACAGATAACGAAAATACGTCAACACTTCAATCATTTTTAACACTAATAAAGTAGTGTAAGGAAAAAGTATTTAAAAAAACGAAATGAGCAGTGGGGATATGTTGAGCTTTTCGTCATGTAGCAGTTGTCAACTGCGAGAGGTATTTGAGCGACCGAACCAAGCCATCACCCTTTCATTCTCGCCCACTCATAAAGCAAACGGAAACCCGGAATCTACCCCTCCCCTCACAAAATATCCTTCATGCAAGTCAAAATTTTCCTTCCGTCTGCTTTTCTACTTGCCCAACTGCGGGGAGGAAGGGTTCTTGTTCCGCTTGGAGATGTTATTGCACCCCCGCTCAGGAGGGCATGGTTCGGCCGCGTTGTCACATTGCCATCAAGCCGGGACTTAGAAATTTTCCGGCTCCAAGGTGGTAAGTTTTTTATGAACAGGGCTCCGAGGTGGTGTTTAATGAACAGGACTGTACCTGTAATAAATTAACTTCCACCCCAGTAGTAAAATCATGATCAACAAAAACAGATTTAGTTTCCAACCAATCATGCATTTTTGAAATGATAATTTCCTGTAAATATTTACCATTTTTCCTCTCAGTTTTTCACACATCTGATAGAGTAGATGAACCTTTAAATATCTGACCAACAAAATAAGTGTCCAATATAAATATTGACTAAAGCCAAAAAAGCCATTGAAATTGGCTAAAAAAACATTTCTCACTTAATTAGTACAGATATTACAAAAAAATTTGTGATTTATATTTGAGGTTTGTTCTCAATTGCCGCTTATACCATGGCTCTAATTTTGATGAGTAGGATACTGAATTGTGATTCCATTTCGCTCACAAGTTCAAATTTTCTTAACATTGGGAGGGTAAAGAGAACTTCATTTTTTTGTGGTGGTACTATCATGACTAGTCCCTGCCACTGGTTCCTCCAATGTAGATTCTGGCATTGCATAGTCACAAGCCAGAAGATCGCCCTCTATTGCACTGGGATTCAATGTTATGCATTCCATCACAATTAAACCTGATTCACTAGTTCATTTATCTCGTGCTAACCAGGGCTTTACTGGTCTCGTATATTCTGATGTTCTATTGTTGAGTTGCCACCCTTATTGACTCCGTTGTTTTCAAATTTAAAAAAAAAATCCATCAGCAGGGTCAAATTAAATCAATCAGGAAGATGGCTTTTTTCTGGATTGGATGGAGCATTTTTTTTATTTGAAAACAACGGAGCCAATCAGGGCAGCGACTCAACATTAGAATATATAAAACCAGTAAAAACCACTCAGACACTTCAACCTGAAGAAGCCTACTGTAACGCTGATGAAATATCGCCCTGTGAAATATGGATAGTCACGGGAGTAAACCCAAAATTCTTTCATTTTTTATTTAATTTGATATTTTTTAAGTTTTAATTTTTAAAAATATTGGTCATTTTAGAGTAATATTAGATTCATGCAAGTATGTTAATTAAATTTTAAGTAGTAGTAGTATTTTTGTTTAACGTGCTTCGACGGCTAAGGTCATATCGCACATACTGTCCGCCATATGCAGACAGGGGCAACAGCACTCGGAAGAATCAGAGGATCACCCCTCCAAACTCGAGCTGAGCCCAACGATGCCTAACTTCGGTGACTGATTGGGAACCGGTGTTTCCATCATGGCAGGCCATTGCCCAATTAAATTTTAAGTAAATTGTGGCATGCATACACACATCAGTGGCAAATGGCTGGACTAGGATATACTTTATACTCACTTCATAATGGCAACAGAAGTGCACATGGTTTCTGTCATTCGGGCTTCTGCTCCCACTGGGTTTGAAAGGCTACGCCGAGGTGGTGCTAGCCTGGCTCCTGTCTCCCCTGTAACCGACTCACCAATGGACGATGGTGGGCTTCCGTGCAAGGGTGCAGGGGGGAGGGGTGAGGATAGGGGTGAGGAGGAGAGAGAGGAGCAGGGCAACGGCGAGGGGGCGTCCCCAGAGAGGTTGGCCACTATCTCCCTCAGCCTTGAGCACTCCTGGCTGTAAGCCTCCCCAGCTCGTCTCAGTACTTCTTTCTCTCTCTCTTTCTCGGATAGCACTCGCCTCAGGGCTTCGTTGAATACAACCTGAAAAAAGATTCAGGAAAAATTGCAATGTTAGTTTTCAAATATTTTATTTACATTGGCAGAATTAGCCCCTGATGTTTCCTCATAGATTTCTGTGGCATTGAAGCAGATACTCCTCCTTTCTAGGATTTTAACTGAAAAATCTACAAAAACTGCAAAAAAATATTCCATAAAGCAACAACTGAAAAAAAATGTCATAATTGTATGCCTTTTGATAACTTTCCTTATGTGTCAACAAGTTAACTTTGAAAAAGGTGAATTTGGACTAATGAGTTTAATCAATGAAATGAAAATATTTAGTAAGTACAAAAATTTTCCATCATTTATCTAGATTCTTTACCAAATGACTATTTAAAGACTCTCTGCTGAAGAAACAACTAAATCACTCATGTCTAATTTGAGACTTTAACCTGACTTATTTGTGCTACACAGTAAGCTGAAAATGTCATCACAACCAAGGCTGTGTTTTTAAGTATTTCAGTGAGTTTCAGTGAGTTTCAGTGAGAATTTGCTTTCAAGGACAATTGAAAAAACACAAGAACTAAACAATTTTAAATTTCTGATGTGATCTGTGCATCAGAACTTCTGTCTCCTGGCTCCACAAATGTTTTTTATTAGCCTAGAGATATTCATGTGAGACAGCTTCTGAGAGTGCACTCTATTTAATGTAACACTAAATATTTTTTCTCATTTGGGACATTGATTTCGGTCACACATATATAACTACTAATAATCGTTGGATAATTTGGGGTAAAAGAGCTGATATACCTATTTATTTCCACTTGGTCCTTTTAGATTACTATGTTTTGATCACCAAGAGACGGATTAACACACTTGGGGGCATGTAGGCTGTACAAGCAACGGGGCCCACGTTAATAAACAAGTCGCAAGAGAAGAAAGGGGAAAACAATTCTCAGGGCCCCCCCAGGGCCCCCAAAGCCTCGGGGCCCATAGGCTACTGCCTACTTTACCATATTGGTAATCTGGCTCTGCGCACACCCACTGGAAGGAAAGCATTCGTACTTTAAAACACCTCACTTCCCACATTTTTACGTGACCAAGTACTAGAAGTTTGAAGATTAAAAATATCAATTGAATTACAATCATTTTTCTAACTCTAGAGTATATCAAAATGATCGCAATTACAAATGCATTTGGTTATTTAGAAAGAAATGTAGATACTATGGTTAGGTATTTTACTCCCTGGAGATTTGATGGTAATTCACTGCAAGGACACAGAGATACAACCACTGCCACTTCCAATGCTTTTTTTCTCTCAGTGAATGAAATCTGTTAGAAATAAATGTGGTAATGTAGATAGAGTCATCATTTTTATAAAATATGCCATAAAAAATTTTGTTTTAACTCTTGGGTCAATCCATTTCAAGTGGTCCTTGGGAGGTTGCTTGACTAATAAAAAAAACTTTCCTAGTTGTTTCCCTCATGTCTTAAGACCTTGAAATTATTTTTTTTGTTGTAATTTGGTTATTATTTATTGATTTTTAACAATTTTAACTTTATCCATGATTTAAAAAATTTAATATTGAAAAAAAAACCAATACCCATAATCTCCTAAAAAGATAAATTTTAATAATAATATGTTGGTATAAGAGCAAGTTCTAACAGGACCATCAAAATGCAAACTGAAGTGATGTTCTTTTTACCACTCAAGGAGACCATTAGAAACTTTACTTGTACCTGATAAGAGGCTTCCCATCGCCCTCGCTCTTCTGAAACAGCGGAGGCAATGGCAGCTGCCACATATGGGACATGGTGAAGTTGGCCTGACAGAGGAGGAGGCGAGGAACTGTAAGCCTCCCCAGAATGTGGCTCCCCTCGCTGTTTAGATTGATAGAAAATTACATCAAAATGGATTGAAATTATAAAAATACACATCTTATGACTAAGGGCAGGAGAAATTATAACAGCATCAAGTAGTGATGGGTCAAATACAATTTTATACTGATACTCTACACCCGGTGCAATGCCATGAAGTACTCTTGATGGTACTTGATAAGGGGCCGTTCAAGTATTACGTAAGGCATTTTGAGGAGGGAGGGGGGTTGAGCTTTTCTTACATTGACTTATGTAGAGGGGGTGAGGGGGTCCGAGACAATCTTACATAAGATTTAAGTTACTTCTGAAATCGTATTTTTATCAACTTGTTAAATTATCATCAGACGAAAAATCATACTTTGTAAGATTACGCTTGAACTTATGCTAAACTACAGAAAAAAGTTTGATAAAATTCCTTACGTTCATTTGTTAGGCGACATCACATTTATGAAGATCTAGTGTTTTGCGAGTCCCGTCTACTTTTCGATATCTGACTAAAAATTCATACTTCTACATTTCTCAAAAGGGCCTATGATTTTGTAAAAAAAAAACATTTTAAAACCGGGGGTGGTATGGTCAATTTTTGCACACTTGGACATGGAATTGGCCATTATTATTATCTTTGTGTATGCATCCAAAAATGTATGACAACTTACGTAAGATTGGGAGGGGAGGGGTTCATGAAATCTTACATTGTCTTACATGAGGGAGGATGGGGGTCCAAATGTTGCCAAAATCACCTTACGTAATACATGAATGGCCCCTAACTTCCACTATGCATCAATTTTAAACTTTCATGAACTTTAGATTTTAAATGCAAGGTAAACCAAAATATTATTGGACTTGGTGCAAGCTAACAGTAACAACAGTATAGAAAAAAGGCAATTTGAGTAATAAAAATAAACAAGTACAAATTTGAAAAATTGTAAACACTCACTATGCTTTATCACATAAAAGTATGAGCATAATAATCATTAAAGTATGCTGCTAACTTTAACCCTTTTAATGCCAGCGGGCCGATATATCGGCCCAAGTTGAATGTGCGAAAACTGCCACGGGCCGATTTATCGGCCCAACTTTAAATACCTGAATATAATGGCTTTCCTTTAAAAACCTGAAGAGAGCCTTGGCATTCTTCGTACATCCTACCCGAAATGGGCTGGCAGTAAAAGGGTTAAAATTGAAAAAAAATTGTTACATGGCAAAAAATGTTTTTTTCTTTGATGTATTAATTTGCTCGATACTAAGGAAAATTTTCTAGTACTTAGTTAATACTTGATTTCTGAAGCATCAAGGTACAAAGCATTCCATCTCAAGTATCAAGTAAGAGGCAAGTTTGATTTCTAATGACAAACTTATACAAAGGAGGGAGTGCATGCAAGACTAAAATTAGTTGAAAAATTCAATCACATCAAGCTCATATCACATCAATAAGTTCAAGAAGACTCTCATAACCACAATTCAGAGTGAAACACTTTCCAGGTTTTCACCATCAAACTAGGGATTATCACAATGATGTGAGTATTCTGGGTTTCCAAGAGGAAAATCACATTTTTCAAGGAGTTTGCATTGCTGTGTTAGTTGTAGGACTGTCGACTTTTTAAATATTTAACTCACTCCCTGGAACACTCCTTACATGAGGTTTCAATTTCAGTCCAATCGAACATGGGAGGAGGCAACTGAGCATAATAAAACCCTGTATTACTTTCTACCTCAGAAAATCAAAAGCAGTTCTCATGGTGCAAAAGTTCCATAGAGCAAAAATCATTTGCCTTGACTGGGACTTGAACCGGGATACCTCGATATCAAGCCAAGTGCTTTAGCCAGTTAATTTACTGAGGCATCCTCCTCCCCTGTGGATTTTTGAGAGCTTTAAAGGAATAAAATTTTCAAAACTGCCAAACATATAATGTCAAAGAAGCAGTCAAATCATGCACTTGACACCACCGTCTAGGAGTTTCAAGCCAAACTTTGAACTTAATGAGGTGCAAACTATTTTTGACAAATCTTGAGGATCCTGGGACTAGCCCTGGTAAAACCTATATGGAGTCATCCACAAAAGTGGAAATTCCACCAAGGAAAAATAATACACATGTTAAGGCAACTATACAAGTAGTTGTGACACAAAGAGTTGTTTCTGCGTAGAAATGAGTGAAGAAATTTTACCAAACAAGCAGCTGAGAAGCTATGATGCATATATAGGCATAAAAATGAATTCAAAGCAAAAAAATAGATAGAAATATTCAAATCACAAATTATTAAAATGGGCAAAAATGATCAATTTCATTATTTTAAGTGAAACAATAAGGTGACCTCCAAACTTGGCATTGGACCAGGTTCATAATTTTGCAAGACTACCCATGGAATATTCCCCGACAAAATGGAAACTGGGAAAAGCAAGGATAAAACCCCAAATTATGTTAAATTAAGGAGATTTCCCAGAGTTTTCAAGGAGGTAGCCATTTCAATGAGATTTCCACCTTTTCAAGGGTTTATAAAGATTAGATTATAGAATAATGGAAAAGGAGGAATTTCGCAAGGAACTCGCTTAAAATACTTTCACTCAATGACTTACCTCCCCCCTCTCAAGACTTCCATCACTAGGAGAGCGCTCCATAGATGTACAAGAGGCTACAAGGCGAAATCGAACTCTCATGCGCTCCTCTGCTTCCTTCACAGCCCTTCGCATGTCTGCATCAGCATTTGTAAGCCGCTTCTCTTTCTCACATAGTGCCTACAGTTGCAGACAGAAAAAAGTATAAACAGCAAGCCAAAATAATTGAAACAACACTTTCAAGTCAGTTCACTGAATAAGTACAATGAGTAGTAAGGTAATGTAAGTGGAGACTCAGGAGATAACATTTCTTCAATTCAATGGAAATTCATCATCTTCAAGCAATAGATTATAAAAAAGAAAATTTTAAATTTTCCAATTAACTCCTAAACATTTGGGTGCTTAATAGCACCACTAAACAGAGGAGAGCATCACAAAAGAGAAAAATAAAGATTAGGTAATATAATGATGGCAGCAGAAAATATTTTTCTAAACTTAGTGAAATAACCTCAGCACACAATTCCCATCTCATCCATCGATTTGTCCCACCTACCATCACAAATAAGAAATTTCAGTACATTAGTATTAGCTTTGCAGGCAGTCAGGTCTGCTAGTCATGTTTGTCGCTAGGTCATGTTTGACGCTTTCCTTCAGGTCAAAAAAAACATACTCGAGAGCTGATGGCCCGCTAAGCAACCACACGTCTGGTTTCATGTCGTGCTAATCTGCCACCCTTTGCTCCCCGGGCTACTTTCCCACCAGCCAATTCTCTACTAATGGGCTTTTCCCGATATTGATTTACCATTAGTTGGAAAATCCATACTGTTGCGGTACGCACATGTGTGTTTATTTTCCAAGAAATGGTAGGAACGGAAAAGAAAAATTTTATGATGACCATGAGGGATGGGCTTTTCACACTAGGGGCGAGGTCCTTTGCATATCATGATTGTTTCCACGAGTACTTTGTCGGAAGGATGATGGTGAGTCTTTCGTAGAGTTTCAGAGCATACACATCCTTGATTTTCAGAGCGCATGCACTTTTTTTGCTGAAATTCCACCGATCCAAACATTCCATTTTTAGTTCGAACATTTTCGTTCTAATACGAGCGGTGTAGTAGGAGTGAATTCTACGGCAAATTCTTTGTTTTCGCTCGGTAACATTTAGCAATCAGCAATGGATTCCGGAGTGGAATCAGTGTTGACCAGCAGTGATTCCGAGGTTATGGACATTGAAGTTCCTGGCTCCTAGTCAACTCTCTCCTGAGAAACAAGCTCCGAATCAGAAGGCGCAGAGGAACATTCGCGGGAAGCGGAGTAGGAGGAAATGCTTTCAACGAATCGTCCCCCGGCACCACCTAGGTTTCTTTTAGAAGGTAATTCTTCGGTGAACTTCGACCTGGTTCCCGAATGAGGTTCCCTAAAATATTTTTTTGACGATGAAATTGTTGACTTTATAACTTAGGAAACTAATCACTGCACCAGTAACACTGCGTGAAAAGTGGGGCCGAGCAGTGCTAGCGTAAATCAGTGGCGAGCTGTGACAAGCTAAGAAATTTGTGTTTTTTTGCCCTGGTAATGCTACACAGCAGTGTGTGGAAGCCAGATACTGAGTTTTATTGGTCAACGAGACCTATACTCTCCTCTCCTTTTTTTGGACACACAATGTCTTACCAATGATTCATAAAAATAAGGCAATATTTACAGTTTTGCCTATAATAACGATTTTGATCTCCGAACACACCCCAATGCCAAACTAAATAAAATATGGCTGATTTGCCAGAAGCTGGAGGAAAAGTTCAAGGCACTCCATACACCAGAGATGGACGTTACCATCGACGAGAGCCTGCTCTTGTAGTACAAGGGAAGATTGGGCTGGCAGCAGTTCATGCCTATGAAAAGAGATTCATTTGGCAAATATTTGTTCTTTGTGAATCGAGAACTGGATACGTGTGGTCAACGATAATTTACACGGGAAAGGGGACTGTGTTGGATAAAGACTTTGCCCATTTACCCATGTCCTCAAAAGTGATGATGACTCTAATGAAGCCATTATTTGGCCTATAATATTGCCTGACAACGGACAACTTTTATACATCTCCAGATCTAGCCGACTTGCTCGCTTCACACTCCACTGACTCGTATGGAACACAGAGGAAAGGGATTCCAGCACTCTTCAAAGAGAATCAAGTAAAAGAATTCAAGTTTCTTGTTTTTTGTCATGAAATGAATTTTGTTATAACATTTTCAGAGCGAAAGTCGTCATCATGCAGGTTGCCTAACTCCCATGAATGTTTGAACGTTGTTTCTTGATGTACTATGGACTAAAATTAATAGTTAACAAGAACGTTGTCGGCAAAGTATATACATTTGTAATTATACTAAATGTATTCCTCATTAGATGTCTAACTAAGGTTTATGGGAAGGAAAGTTATACTGATATGCAGGTGGCCTAATTCTCTTAAGTTAAGGGGCAACACTCAGATTTTAATTGAATAAATCATTAGTTATTTGGAATAAAAAATTAAGGAAAACATTTTCGGAATTGCCTCCCTTTAATGCTTCTGAATCTGAAATTTAAAAATATGACCGTCAGGGAAGTGGTTAAAGCCTACCAGCAGTAAGCTATATTTTATGCAAATATGTGGTAAAAAATCTTGAGCTGCTCAATACCTAACAAAGAATTGAATTTGCAGCAATTTTCATTCAATAGTAATCAAGGGTTTTTTATTTTTTCGTTAGGTATTTTGTATTTTTTAAATGTATTTTGAAATTACTTTTGTATTTTGTATCCAAAACACATTTTTCAGAGTACATATTTTGAACTTTGTACTTCAAATACAATTTTTTAGAGTATTTCGTATTTTGTACCTTAAATACAATTGGAAAGTATTTTGCCCATCTCTGATTACAGGGCAAATGATGGTAATCTGAAACCAGATATAGCTGGGTCCCTATTATTCGGCCATAATGGGACTGGGCTCTAAGCTGGATGAAAAAATACCAAATGCCTATATCAGAAAACCCACATTAAAAACACTATTTCAGTGATGAAAATCAAAAGCAAAAATTGCAAGATGATATTTAATGTATAAGTACACATGTGAGTACAACTGCATTAATTAATTTGTACGTTTTACAAGAGTGAAGCCTAATTTTAAGAAAGAACTGATGTGTTCATCACCCTAGAATTACTTAGCCATAAGATCCTCAGGTAATTAACACGAACATTCAAGAGATTTTAGGTGTAACTTACATGATCCACCATCAGGAAAATTGACATAAGATAAAGCAACGTACAGTTAAAGCTAGTATATATGGGATCTTACTGTTTTATCCATAAAATATGAGGAAAACTGACCTTCTCCAGGCTCTTCACTTCTTCTTCCCTCCTAACTGCTTCTTCTGCAGCTCTCTGTTCAACAATGTTTAGTCCTTTCCCTAACGCCGTCATCGCCTCCTTCAAAGACCACCAACTCACAGCCTCAACCACCCCACCCTGTTCCTCAGAAGCTCCTCCCCGACTTGGGTCAACCTGTGCCCTGAGAATCATTAGCTCCCTTCTGAGATCAGCCAGAGCTCCAGAAACCTCAGTCTTCCACCTCTGTCTTTCATTGTGCAGATGCTCCAACTCAGCACGCAATGAGCCTAGGTTCTCCTGCACAATAAAGTACATTTATAGGCTAAGTGTGTATTCAAGATTCATTGTTCACAGAATGTCAGTTCATTTACCATAAAACTATAAAACAAAACACTGATAAAATACAGAAAATGCAACTCATAAAAGAAATAATTTGGAAAAAATTAAAATGAGAGCCATGTTATCAATGATAATAATAATGAAACAAAATTTAAAGTAAAATTTAAAAAATGCACCTTTTAAACACAAAAATATAAATAATACATACATGCATTCAAATCCCTCGCTAAAGAAGCTATTAAGAATGTGTTTATTTTACTAATGTAAGAACAAATTAATTAAGATAGTAGAAAAATAACCACTAGCCATTACATGCACAAATAAGTTACATATATTGGATATTAACTGCTCCATATGAAATGGAAAAGATTGAGATTGCATAAAGAAATAAGGATAATGCCTCCATTAATGAAAGCTTATGAAAAGAAGTGAGTCATAGGATACTATTCTTTCCTTGTATGTATAACAGAATTATTAATAGCTTAAATCAGGGAAGTTGCTTTGAGGTTCTTTCCATGAAACAGGTACCCATATGTTACCAAAAAGCAAACATATCTCAAGACTAAGAATATCAAACCCTCATAGTGCCGAAACTAATTATAATTCAAAAGGAAATACAACAAGGAATCTTAAATGCAATTGCATGCAGCATACAGTGAGTAAATACACTGCATAATGAGATGAAATACCTGCTAGTAAAATTGGAGATCCAAAGTCAAACCCAATTTCAGTTAAAATATTTCTTCAGAGTCATTATACCCAAAAATGTATGATAAGCATTAATAATTTTTTTATGTGCTAGTTTTGGCATTAGTTTGAAAATTTTTCTGTTTATTCAAAGGGATTCATTCAAAATGTAAAAAAACAGTGGAATGAGAAAATATTAAGAATAAAGGTGAAGGCAACAGCACATCACGAATTTTAAAAATTCTATTGCAAAAACCAACTTTAAAGAAGGGGCTACAGATTTTAAATAGTAAATAATAGATAGATTAGAAAGACATAGTATTTTCTTAATGAAAAGGTGGTAAAAAAGACTAAAACATTTACTCAATAAACACTGGGTGAAATACTAAATAACTCAATAAGTTTAACATTAAAAAGCATTCAAACATAAAGTTATAAAAAATTCTGAGAAATTTTACTAAGTTTTCATATTGTGTAATGATGATATTTCACAAAGTTGAGCCTGATTCCATCAAATTCATTAAAAAGCACTCCCAATTTTAAGACTTCATTTACAAAAATTAATTATTGTGAAGCATTTGTTATTTTTTATGGTTTGACGACCCAAGAGGCACAGGAGAATTACTATTTCGCCATAGAGCCAGAATATACTGGCAGAAATTTTTAGACGTAGACAGCTAATGAGTAATAGGCTAAATTAAAATAAGTTGAAGAATTATCATGAACATTATTAGACACATGGGCTGAAAAATTATGAAAATCTGAAAATGCAGCATTAACTGACTTAAAGGAGTACAATGTAGAGATCATTTTCCACTTAAGGGTAATTTATTACTTAAATGCATATACTCATTCTTCCTTCTCATGCTTGGTTCTTCCTTGGAGTAGCAGCAAGTAGTATGCATAATTTTTAAAGAATGATACTCTATGAGATCTAATGCATTCATGCAAAAATGTGAAAATTATGAACTCTCCTTCACCTAGCTTGTAAAACAATTGAATTACCTAAATTTTGCCATGCACCAAAGCAGCCTATCAATGAAATAAAACTTAGGTCATAGTATATAGTGATTACAGGAATACATTTTAGTGTTATGCATAGCAAAACAAATTCTTCTTATGTTTAATGAATTAGTAATAATTAAAAAATAAAACAATGCCGCAGGGCTAGGTAGGCAATACAATAGTTAGCTTAGGTAGAGAGCAACTAAGTAACTCTATCCCATTGTGCTGCTTCTGGAAAAAATCACCCAATGGGAAGCCTCAATTTGGCAGATCAGGTTTATCACATCTTTCAAGTCACATGCTTTTGGAAAAAATGCATCTCCAATGCCGTAAATATATAGAAAATTTACCCTTACATTTACTACACTACCAAGACATTACAGTCAAAGAAGAAAGAATGAAGGAGAGCAAGAGGGAGAAAACACAGAAGCTAATGCTACTTAAAATATAAGCATTATATAAAAATTACATTAAAGAAACCATGCCTCATAAAGCATAAAAAACTTAATAATATAAGGAATAATGTAGGAAAGCTGACCAATAGGCAATAAGAGAACACTATGCTACAAATAAACAATAGGGAATGAATCCCTAAAGATACAAACAACTAAGCTTTTCAGTCTTTAGCCTTTAACCTTTATCTTACGAGGTTTTTTGCCTACCGACTACCTAGACTACCAAGATTTTTTAAACTTTCTGCCACTAAAACGTAGTGTTTTAGAAAAAAATTATTACAAGAAAAGTATTTGTTGTATCACAATAAAATATAAAGTGCTTTATAGAGCTTTTACAGGGCTTTCAAGTGACATGATTATATAGGGATAAATAATATAACAAAATTTCAAATCAAAGTTTAATTATTGTTTATGCAAAAAAATTTAAATTATTTTCGAGGGTGAAGGCTTTTTTGCCAAATAACAAGCAATTCCTCTACAAAAATGGCATAACACAACGCCACTAATTCAATTTAAAAATTTTCAAGTACATAATGGAATGGTAAATAACCATAAAAAATGGAAAATATCCTAAGTATGACAACTGCTTTTTTCAGAGAGTTGCCGTTTTTCTCTTCCAAATACTCTGAAAGACAAATTTTTCACCATAATACTTATACGTATTTTGCATAATAAAGTACTTTATTTGAAATGATTAATTAATTTTCCATATGCTGTGCTTGTTTTATTCCTTCCTCTAAGACAATATTTTACTGGATATTTGATGTAATTGCGTTCAAACTCATGTTGGGTAGTAATGTTATTTTCGTGTTCCGGAAGTCTAAGAAAATTTCAACAGAGAAAAAAATTTTGTATCCACATTATAGATATAAATCCTACACGCAGTAACCAAGCAAAAGATGCGACGTAAATTGATTGTTTTTAGCCATTGATGGACCACTTCTAGCTCCCTGTGGCAGAATGTTCCAATTGCGTCATTAGTGAACAACCGCAGTCAATGTTGTGTGCTGAGCAGTGCTGTAGTAGCTTCTCCATTCTTTTGAGAGACGATATCTCCAAAAAGAAAGGCTTACAGTGAGGGAAAACATTCTTGATAAAGAAGGGGGAAGAGATAGGTGGATAATGGGAGGGGGAGGTAGGTGTAATTGAGAGATATGAAGAAATGAGATGGAGGGAGAGAGATGGAGGCTCAAGGTACTGCTGAGGGTTGATGATGAAACCTGGTACGTACGACAGATGCAATATTTTTTTATATTTTTGACAAGAAAACATGAGTGCATCTTGCATACCGAAAATTACTGTAGTTCACTAACTTAAATAGCAACTTTGGCAATAAAATCACCCATATTTATGAGAAGTCATGTAAATTTTGTAAATTCCTGCACCTCTTCCTTTGAGGATCATATGATATGAGGATATGATCATAGTGATTTAAGCCAGCTACACATTTCATATATTGACAATTGTGCGATAGATCATGAAAAAGGGGTCTACTATTGTAAATTTTAATCCCAAATATTTAGTGTTTCTTAGAAATATACTGAAGAAAAATGACTCGTTCTTTGAACGACACAATCACCTCGTTCCAAATTAACTTCGTTTCCAAAAAATAATTTGACAAAATCAAGGGGACTATTCTCTATCATGAGTGGTGCTTGATTTTTATATAATCTATACGATGGTGCAGTGAGTGCATGCACTCTTGGCTTGAAATTCTGCAACGAGATAAGCAAAATCGAACAAAGAGGATGAGCCATTCAGCGGATGGTCTAGACTCCAGCGAAACCTAATACGCATATGGTGATAAAGAAAAAAACCTCTCATGAAAGTAAGATGCTTCTATCGTTGAGTGCTTTCTGAGAAGATAAGGATCTAATTGGGCTGTATATACTCCTCTGTTATGGCAAAAGGATGAAGTTTCCTGGTCTCACACCGAGTAAACAAACCTAGAGTAAGGTGTTGCATCATTTAGGCGAAAGATGGTCGAACAAAATCTCATTATCTTGACATGACCAAGAAAAAATTCTCATGATAGGAAGAACTTCTATATTCTGAAAGCTTCTCTTATAGAAATATATATATTTGTGCGGTCTATAACTTAATTTGTATCGAGGAAAGTATTCGGTTCCCTCCTCACACAAACGGGAAGCAAACCCTGTTGACGGGAGTTGCATTCTTCTTGTGATATTACGTCAAACAACACCTAATACCAAGAGATATCCACAGAAAATAATTCAGATGGAAGAAAGATATATTCTTAGTCGAATGCCCCTTCAAAAATATGACTTCCTATAATTTGACCGTCCCAGGGGCCATGAGAGTGAAAGGAGGATGCAGTGTGCCAAATGAACACGCTCGGTAGTCTAGGGATATTTTTTTGTGCCGGAGAGACATGCTCGGCAGATAAAGGTTAAACAACTGTTCAAAACAATATAATTTCATTTACAACAGTTCACTGATCACCAAGTATAAAAAACAATGAATCAATCAGAAAATTCCATTCACTATAGAAAATGAAGTTTTCAAGTGAAAATTTGGGAGAAAAAGTTAAGAGATAAAAATGAATGATAATATACAGTGAACATTATAAAAACAATGTGATTTCTTTCAAAAGAATTTCATTAGTTCACACCAAAATTTACTACTCTGATCAAAGAGTATAAGTATTTTTTTTATATATAGACCATAAAATTTCTTACCCTAGACTGGTTTCATCGTAATGCCTACATACAAATTGAGTGAATTTTCATATGATTACAATGCACTGCTAATATTTATCAACCATTTCAATTTATAGGACCCATTTCTTCTTCTTGGGGCCCACTTGCAAAATCTCATAAGGTAAAATAGTACTTAGTGCCTTAGCCAAATGGCTAAAATATACCAAACAAGTGTCTTAGGCTAAATTTGTGATGCTAAACCCAGATAAATCATCAGTGTTCTCTGAGAACAGAAGAGTGTGCCTAGCAATTACAAAAGCAACCTCAGACATTTCATTTTAGACACAAACGTCAATATGCTCTTTTTAATGTGCCGAGCACCCCTCCGGGGCGCATACCTGGAGGAGACCAATCAAGTTGAGCCTCCCCCCATGAGACTCCACCAAGCTTGTCTCGATGGCAAATGTGGCAGCCGGTTTCCAGTCACCCAGAGCAGCGAGGGAGGGTGGCGCTGCCCCAGGGGTTAGGGGGGGCATGGTTAATGGGCTGGATGGGAGGGACTCGTCGATGTAAAAATCCGTGGACAAAAACTCAGGGGAGGAAGGGGATGAGTGGAGAGGGGGTGGTGTGGCTTGGCTGTGTCGGGCTGGTTGATTGCTCACGGGGGATATACTGCTTGGTGGCCCACCGTGGCCCCCAGGCAGACCACCCAACAAGGAGTCCGCCAGAGCGGGAGATCCCCTCATGTGCCATAGCCCCCCCTCAAGAGACCTCCCTCCACCAACCTCCGCTGCATCCAGCTCAGCCCCGGTGCACTCTCCTTCCCTGAGCACCGTCCCTGCCCCAATGCCCTGGCCTTCTGACTCCCCCTCAGCAGATGGGCTCCGACCAACCTTCTCAAACTCCTCAGTGTCCGTTTCAGACTCGAATCCTCTGTAATTGGTCCAAGCAATGGATTAAAATTAAACACAATTGAAAAATTAAAATTTTGAGTATACCGGGACTAGACATGGTATTACCTTGACTGAGTCACATGTAAGTGCAAGATTTCACTGAGAAAAAAATCATTCCCCTTGACCGGGACTTGAACCTGAGACCCTATGCTGGAAACCATGTGGCTCACCGGTGTACAGTCTCCAGCTTGCAGGGTTGATCCCACAGGGGTAGCGTATGTGAGGGGAAATTTATTTATTTATTTATTTATTTTCAATAACCACCGAAAACAGCACTCATTGGCCTTTACATCGGGGTATTAACAGTATTAACAATGGACAATCACACACAACCATGCCCTGGGAAGTGAAAAATCCTCCCCAGGCGGGATTCGAACCCGCGACCTTAGGGTTAGCAGGCGAGGACGTTACCCCGCCGCCACCGAGGCCGGCAAATTGATATGAAGGATCTGGTGTCCTGGCATTGTAGGGTATGACCATCTAGGATATCACTAGGCAGCTCGTGCATACCAAAAGGCCCTTCCCTGTAACTTGGGATCACATGAGTTGCACAGAATAGGTTATCTGTATATGCCTGCGTCTTAGAGCATAGAGCCCCTGGATTCCCACACTGAGTGCTTTAGCCAGTTAAGCTACTGAGGCATCCTTCTTCCTTTTGGAGTTTTGAGGGCTTTAAAGGTAGGTAGCCCTCCATTGAAGCCCTCAAAATTTCACAGGGGAGACAGATGCCTCAGAGCTTAACTGGCTAAGGCACTTGTCGTGATATCGAGGAATCCAGTTCCAGTCACGGTTATGGCGAATGATTTTTCCTCAGCAGAATTTCACACTCATACTTAAATATAACACACACAGCAGCATGAAATATGTACTTAAGTTCCAGTCACGGTTATGGCGAATGATTTTTCCTCAGCAGAATTTCACACTCATACTTAAATATAACACACACAGCAGCATGACATATGTACTTAAGTTCCAGTCACGGTTATGGCGAATGATTTTTCCTCAGCAGAATTTCACACTCATACTTAAATATAACACACACAGCAGCATGAAATACTTAAGTCATGCAGAGATATTGATAGAAAAAAATTACTAGGAAAGATTCACAATGAAGAATAATTTAACTTACCCATGTTCCCAACATAGAGAAAAGAAAACAAGATTATCAAATATCCCTGCACTTCAAATACACAATAATTTTAGATCAACTGACTGAAAAAAATCATTCATCTAAGCACAATTTTGAAATTAATAATACAATTTACATTTCATTTTAAAGGTAGGATCGAAATAAAAATAATTTAATTCATTCACCAAAAAAATACTGCAAACGATTTGTCTGAAAAAAATCTTGAAAACTATCACTGGGAACATACTCAAAACAAATATATGAAAAAAACTACTTTCAATGAGGATTATTCACGTACATTACTGAGGTATACATATTTCAAGTAAAAAGGCTACAGCTACAAATTAAATTTCACTGTCAGAATATCACAATCATATCAATTGTTTTATCTAAACTCACTGAAAAATTACATTACTATCCACTACTTTTTCAAGTTGACACTATACAAGATGTTTTTGCAGGAGTAACTGACAGTTAGTAAGTTAGTTAAGACACGGTAAGTTAGTCATAAAATTAACCCCTTCAAGTCCAACTTCAAACTCCACTCGACAGTATATTTCCTTGCATTAAGGATCCTCCTTCGAGTGTCACTCAACTTGCACAGTTTGTATCATTAGGTACATTTTAATCTTAGTTAAGGTAGTATTATTATACATAAAGTACACTATAACATATGTAATAAAGAAGGTAATTAAAAGTTTAATGTACTAAAAACAACTAATTTATGTAATTTTTTCCTGAAATTTATGACCAAACAGAAAACTGTAGACCACTCAGAAAAGTTGTAAAATAGTTTGGACCATACTACAAGAAATAGGAAAAAATCATGTGGACTGGAAAGGGTAAAGAGTAAAAAAAAAGGAATGAAATCTAAGGGCTACAAATTGTAGCCCTCTGCATGACCCATTAACTTTCAATGATGAAAATTAAAATAATAAAGGTACCAATGAGCTACAATCAATTTTAACACCTTACTTACATGAGTGATTTAGTTATTAGGAAGGAATTCCCTCATTTCCGTGAAATTTTCAAAGTTTCCTACAATTTTTCCGAGTTTTACATTTTCCTATCCAGTCCCAATTGAGTCTCTCAGTAATGACTGTACATACTAAGTAATCTAGGAATCCCACTGTAAATCGTCATGCAGCAGCAATAGCCAAATCATAAGTCAAGTAACAGGTTTATAATGTCAGCATACCATCACATCAATGTTGTAATTACTACATATATCAGCAAGTTCCTGCTGAAGGTAAAGCATAACAACACTACCCGGAAAATATTCAAGGAATTACTGCAGAAATCTATTCTATATCTGTTCAATAAGTTCAATTAAGTAGTTGTTTTCATTTAAACAATACATTTTTGTGATCAATTCATCTACTATATAAAAGGTACATACGTATGATTCAGTTGCTAGGCGTAGTGATTCAGATGTGTGCCAAATAAATAAGTGGCATGTGAACTCCTATATATGTTCTCCACTAACTAACACATGGCATGGTAAAATGCATTTTTCAAAACAAACATATAATTTTTGAAAAAAATAAATCTTATACAATTCTAAAAACTATCTAATAAGTTTCAAGGAGATTTTCAATCTATTTTAATTATCATTTATTAATAATTAATGCACACATTAACTTCAATTTTATTATTCACTTCTTTCATTACTTTATGGTTATTGAATGCAGACAGAGAAGCTAGACATTTGAAAAAATAAGCATATGGAAAATGGTATGATGAGTGAGCAGACAACTAAAAGGAAATTATTGAGTAGATGACGATTACTAACCCATCTTGATCTCCTGATACAGGTCGGGTTTGTGCAACAGTTCCATCTTCAACTACTGCTTTGCTAGGAGATTGTGCTTGAACTGTTTGTTCATCTGGCAGAGATTTTGAAGAAACACCATCGGCTTTGGACTGCTGCTTGAGCTGTTCCTACAAAAGTCCCAGTACTTGGTAACACAGACAATATTCCAAAAACACAAAAGCAACACAGAGTCAATAATCAATAGGATAAAATAGTTCAATATTTCATCATAACCTGATTATATAACACCATGGGTACAAAGACTTCATAACAAGGAATTTCACTGGCTAACTTGATCAAAAAAGAAGTGATGAAGAAAAACTTACCACCGTTTTAATGGCTAATACCATTCATTCATTCAAGTATTCTACCAGCTGATTGGTAGGTTCTTGGACAGTCCCCATTCTGCATCCCACCTCAGAGACATTGTCTCGCTTTCCCTCCTAAGAATGGCCCGTTATTAGATCCCTCTTCAATTCTTCATATCTTCTACCTCCTCTTATTTCGTCCAGAATTCCTATCCTCTTCCTTCCTCTCCCACGCTTCCCCAGTGTTCTCCCCTCTATCACTCTCTTCAACATGCCCTCTCCTCTCAAAACCTCCTCCATCCATCTCTTCTGCCTTCTCCGAACCTCTGCCACAAGCTTCCTCTCCTCTCCGACCATATCCAATACCTCCTCGTTCGTCTTTCTCGCCATCCAGCTAACCTTCTCCATCCTTCTCCAAACCCACATCTCAAACGCCTCAAGCCTACGCACATCCTCCCTTCGCAATGACCAAGTTTCCGACCCATATAGCGCCACGCTCCATATTAAAGTTTTCACCAGTCTCTTCTTTACGTCTCTTCTCAGACCCCCCCTCATCAATTCCCTTCTCTTCGAAAATGCTTCTTTAGCGAGCGCAATTCTGCATCTGATGTCCTTACCACTAAACCCATTCGCCTCCAAAATACTACCCAGATACGTAAACTGCTCGACCTGCTCTATCTTCTGCCCTCCCACCCTTATATTCAGCCCCGCCTTCTTACTTCTAGAAAATCTCATTACTTTCGTTTTCTTGTGATTGATCTTCATCCCATACTTTTCGCACTGCACCTCTAATGCATTCACCATTGACTGTAACCCCTTGGCCGACTGACTAACCAATGCTTGATCATCTGCAAATCTCACTGATTTTATCAGCTCCCCTCCTACCTTTATTCCTACAGCCTCCTCCCCCCAAGCCTCCCTTACCATTTCTTCTGAATACACATTAAAAAGCAACGGCGATAGTGGGCACCCTTGCCTCACTCCCCATCCTATCGTGGCCCATCCCGATTCTCCATTGGCTACCCTAACCTGCGCAGTCTGATTCATATACAAATTTCGAACCAGACGCCTGTCCCTCCAATCGACCCCTAATTTCTTCAACACTCTCATTAATTTCGTCCATTCCACCCGATCGAACGCCTTCTCGAAATCTACGAAGCATGCAAAAACATCCTGCCCATACTCTAGGTTTCTTTCTACTAGCGTCCTCATCACCGCTATAGCGTCTCGCGTTCCCGTCCCTCTCCTAAACCCGAACTGGTCGTCACCCAGGTATTCATTTGCCTTCTTCTCTAGCCTTCTGTTTAGAATCCTCAGAACTACTTTGGCCACGTGGGATATTAAGCTTATTGTCCTATAGTCTTCGCAAGTTTTTGCCTTACTCTTCTTCGGTATAGGAATTAGTACAGTCTTCGCGAAGTCTTCCGGCCACACTCCATCCTCATAAATCTTACGAATTAGCGCAAAAAGTTTTCCTCTTCCGTTCTTCCCCATGCTCTTTAAAAACTCTGCAGGTATGTCATCTATTCCCACCGCCTTATTCCTTTTCATGTCTCGTAGAGCTCTTTCGATTTCGCTATCTAGGATACTTGGTCCGATGCCATCTCTGTCGATATCGTCTTCCCTTTCTATATCTAACCTATTGGGCCTTATTTCTTTACCATACAGCTCTTCAACATACTCCTTCCACCTCTCCTGGATCTCTCTCGGTTCTACGATTACCTTTCCCGTCTTGTCTGTTATCGTTGTAATTCCCCTTCCCTTATTACCACCCGTCAGTTCCTTTACTTTCCTATATAATGCGTCTGCTCTTCCCTCTTTTTGGTATTTCTCTAACGCGTCGATCTGTTCTCTCCACCACGCCTCTCTTGCTTTCTTTGTTTCTCTTCTAAGCCTGTTATTAAATTCTCGGTATTTTCTCTTACCTAGCTCTGAGTTTACACTCTTCCATTTCCTTCTCTCCTCCATCTCCCTGATCATCTCCTTCGTTATCCACGGTTTTCTAATTTTAATTGCACTCACTACGCCTACCGTTGCTTTCGCCGCTTCTATAATTCCATTTTTCAAAATTCCCCATTCATCTTCCACTGATCTAACTCCATGATCCTCACCCATTATCTCATCCACCTTCTCCCGATACTTCTTCTTCATTGCCCCAGTTAATGCCTCCGAATTCCACTTACGTACCCTCCTTCCCATTCTTATCTTTTTCAGTTTTACCCGACATTTCATGACTAATAAGTTGTGGTCTGTGTCTGCATCAGCTCCTGGATAAGTATGCGAGTTTTTAACACTATTCCTGTATCTGTGACGTACCATTATATAATCTATCTGGAACCTGTCTGTGTCTCCCGGCTTCTTCCAAGTGTACCTACGTCGAGGATGATGTCTGAACCATGTATTTGTAATTACTAGGTTATTTCTGCGGCAAAACTCCACAGCTTTCTCGCCCCGGTCATTTCTTCTTCCTAGCCCGTAATCGCCCACCTCCCGCCCATCTCTTCCTTCACCCACCACCGCGTTCCAATCCCCCATTACTACCAGGTGCTTACTTCCTGGTATCCTACCAATTATTTCCTCTAGCTGATCGTACACCCCATCTACCTCCTCCTCTTTATGATTAGAGGTAGGCATATAAACCTGGATTATAACTAAATTCGTTGGTTCTGCTTTTAGTTCCACGACTATTATCCTATCACTCACTTGTTCTGCATGCACTACTTTTCTACCAAGTTTCCTATTCATTACGAATGCAACCCCGCGCTGACTTTCATTCCCTCCACTATAAATTACTCTATAGTCGCCGCTCCAGTAATCCCCGTCATCCTTCCATCTTACTTCACCCAGACCCATGATGTCTACACCCACCCTCTCCATTTCTTGCTTTATATTCTCTAGCTTCCCCGCCCTCAGCATAGTCCTAACATTCCAAGTGCCTATTCTTATAGTTTCGTTCCTCTTCTTAATCTTCTTTTCCTCTGCTGCTGCTTCGTCTGAGCAAGGATTTCGTGTGATGACGACCGCAGGGGCCTTGCTCCCACCGCTGCCGGGCACGACACCCGGCCCTCTTGGCCGAGTCCCGTAGTTGCCAGGATTCATTATCAATTGAGAACTGTCCATAATTTCAAGGTTTTTGTTTTAATTGAGGTAGTATTCCTTGGCCTTACTCAATAGTGTTTTTTACGTGACACCATCACTTCAGAGGCCGCCCCACTGGGGTCAGACGCCTTTTGCAGCCGCCTCACTGAGGTACAGACGCTGCGCGGACTACCATTCGTCTGTCTCCTAACCTTCGACCAATCTGGCATGGGTGACCCTACCAGGAGCAATGCTCCCGCCAGTGCAGCTCTAGGGGTCATCGGAGCACGCAAGCCCTTCAACCACGACAAGGTTGTAGTCCAAGAGGGTGGCTAATACCATAAAATGAAAAATTAATAAAAATTGCTCGTGCTTCAAATATAATTAAAAAAGAACTACCCATACAATCATGGAGGTATGCAGTGTTACAGAATTTGTCAACCATATTAAGAAACCTAAGACAATATTTAACTCCTAGAGTCCTAGGAATGAGACAGATGAAAGCCACGCACAATTATTTCCTCAGATAACATTTCCAAGATATAAAAATTGTAGATAAGGGGTCCATATTTTCAAGGACTGTTTGAGCTTATGAGATGCATTAAGAACATAATAACCATTCTCGTGAAAACAATATACCACAACAAAGTATTCTAATAATTTTGGCACATATTTTAAGTGCTGTCACCAAAAAAAACTTCAAAATCACTACGGATAATTAATATAATTTCCTTTAGGAAATGAAATACATGCTTGTTACATACCTTATAGTTATTGTTTCTTTTTCTACCTATTCAAAATGAAATACAGTTCCCAAATGGTAGTATGTACTAAGTACTATTTGTGACAAAATGATTGTAGAATGGATCCACATGGTAAATATATCCACAAGGCAACTTGAATCAATGAACACATGAAATCAAGTATCCAAGAATACCACACCACACATGTGGCAGGTCTTGGGAGGTTTGATTCAGAATTCTTATACTTATCATTTCAATCGATCTAAGGCATTAAATGAAAACTAGAATATCCTTTTTGGATAAAAATTGAATAAAATACAACCCATATTATGTCATGATTGCATAAAAGAATAATCATAAATGCTTTGTACCTCTGCACTCGGCTGTGCACCATCACAAATTGCTACTTCACTCGGAGCTTCAGCAATTTCTCGCTCATTAGTTTTGCCCTGTTCAATATGTGGAGGGAATGATGGACCAAGGTGGAAAAGACGATGGATGGGAGAAGGATCTGCTTCAAATATTGACTCAGCAAGCTCTGGCAGAGCAGTTCGCAGGTTTTCCACATCATCTGAAGTCAACTAAGAGGATAAATGGGAATAAATGCATCAATAAAAATTATTCTTGATGTAATTTTAAAATCATTACTTCATCAGACTAAGAGAACGACTAGAAAAAAAAGGATTCTTAATTTCATCAATTATGAGTTAAGGCAATCAGTTTAAATCATGACTTCGGCAATTTTTGTAAGGGACAGTTAGTCCAATCAATGGGTTGAAATTAACCATGGATACATCATTTGACTTGGCCACCAAGCCCTGTAACTGGCAATTGGGAGCCCTACTATTGGGTTCAACTTTGTTATTAAACAGAAAAAAACTTTAAAACTATTAATGTCATAACATAATATAAGATGATTGATTACCTTTGGAAGATCCCTGTCAAAAGGAGGTGGAGGACGAGTGGCATATGGAGGTGGTTTCTCCCCCATATTAGGGAAGAGACTTGTGAGAAAGTGACCCTGTGTTGCTTGCTCATAGTTGCGTCTCTTGTCTTCCTCTTCTCCCAGAACACAAGCCAAGCGAGAAGATAACTCTCTTGCCCACTATTAAAGTAATAATCAGTATGATAAATAACAATATTGATAAGTACAGCAAGTTAATAACATGGTATACACACAAATTTCTGTTATTAGTAAATTTTTTCCACAAAGTTAAAAAATGAAATCACATAGTGATCTCTAAAAATATTTTATTGAAAATGAAAAAAACTGTGATGTCTTTAGAAAAAAATCCTTTGCCAATATTGGATTTTCAAAATGTACTCCCGAATAATAACTACACAGTGACTTATAAAAAAACAAGATTTCTAATTTGGTTTTCCTAGGCTTTCAAAATTTTCATTAATAAAAAGGAGCAAAAGCAAATACATAATAGGCATGTATAGGGTCAGTACACTGGAATATAGATACATTCCACTGTAGAAATAAGTAAATTCTATCCACTACAGTCTAAGTTTGAAATTAAAATCATAATAGTGGTCTCTAAAAATATTTTCATTACAATCAAGTTGTGTTACAACTTAATGCTTTGCCCATCTTGAATTATCAAAATATAATCTACAATACATAATGACTACATGTGTATTCTTAAAATAAATATGAGAGTTCTAATTTGGTTTTTCTAGGCTTTCAAAAAATTCCCATTGATAAAAAGGCACTAAAGCAAATAATAAATAAGTTCAGGATCATACAGTGGAGATAATATTTCACAACTCACATTCAAAAAAGCTTCCGAAAATGTCCTCCTCCTCACCACCTCCGATACAGCCATTGCATACAGAGCTGGAGCCCTGTGCACCTGCCTCACCACTTCAAGATTCCGCTGCAAGCGTTTTAAACCTTCATGATATATTCCTAACTTAGAATCAACCTCACATATACCATTTTCCACATACATTATCCACCTAAAATATAAAAGGCCCTGACATTCATTTTCTGGATAATAACATAACTAAAATCAGATAAATATCAACTTGTGCAACAAATTTAGTTTCCAACAACGTATAAGACTTCAAGAGTGACTTTTCTGTCATCATAATTGAGCCGCTGAGTGCAAAAATGGTGTTAAGTCAGTTTTCTCCCATATTTTAATAAGACGTGCAGAAGCATTCCTCTAACTGAATTCTATTTTATACATTAGCAGTGTGAGACTAGATTCAGTGTTTTTCCACTGAAAAGCAGAACTTAAGTTTTAATTCCATATTAATATCACTTCACTCATCTTCCAAAAAGTGGCATTTTTTTACTTACACCATTTTTATTCTCAATGACACATATGCTATCGACTAAATTTAAAAATAAATGGATGGTTTTCATAGGAAGAAAAAAACAGGAAAAAATATACTTGCCTAAGTCTATAATACAAGTTCATACTCAATTCTTCCTTTGCCTTTGTGCATCGTCTTCTTATATCCCTCAATTGTTGCTGATTTCTAGACATTACCAATAGTTGCCTCATATGAGATGCACACAGGTCTGGAAGGACTGATGGATCCCTCAAATTTCCTGCTCTATTTTGATTCTGGACAAATGCCTAGAAACATAGAGAAGAAACAACACAAGAAATGAGCAATGTTAAACACAACTTATGGACTTGATATGTGTATATTCCTCTGTGACTTGAAAATCATGCAACATGTGAAAACATAAAATAGCCGTACATAGTATTTGGAGTAATTAGGAAATAAAAGCATTTATTCACCATTGTTTAAAACTTGAAGGTATATTGCATCTGAGTCCACCCTGACTCCTTCAGCAAGTATTCATGTCAACACAAAAAAACTTTGTAAAATGAAATTAGCACATTGATTTAGTCAGAATCACACAGTCGTTTTTCACGTAAACGTCCAGAGATTATTTGAGCAATAGTTTTCAATGATATAGGGAAAATGGTAGCTTAAGCCAGTGATCCACAGCCTATGGCACGCGTGCCACCAAGTGGCATGCAAAAGGCTTGTTAGTGGCACTCCGAGAAAACTATGATTAAATTAAACCTTTCGATAAGCACTCATCTGGGGTTTTTTTTAGAGAGAGAGACTCTACTGTATTGTCCTCAACTCATCCTTCCCTTGACCTCCTCCATTCCAATATGCTATCAAACTTGGGTAAAGGAACCCCAATTTTGAGTTATATTTTTTGCTGTGTTAACTTTTTTAAATTGAATTCTTCATGTTCTTTATTGTGGTTCTACATGTTGTTTATTATACCACATCGACCAAAGCAATTAGCCATTGAGCCATTTTTTGTTGCAATAGATAATAAATATATAAATAAAAATCACCACTAATAAATGGGCTGGTAATTTTACACTTAGGAATATATTTAAAAAAAAATAATTTTCAATACCTTCAAAATGCAATTTAAATTCATTTCTTTTCATTATTCAATTCCCAGATATGTAATTACTACATGAAAAATCAACCTATATGGAATAAATAATTATCGTTTTTTATAAAAATTTATATGTACTTAATTTTATATGAATTTAAAAAACACTGTTTTGTAACACGACAACATCAAGAACTACACAAAAATTTCCCTGGCAGTCATATTCTGTCCTACTTGGTATTTGCTAGTTGTGAAAAGGACACAATAAAGGAACATTAATATTACCTGGGCCAAGTCACTCTGGTCCTGCACTATCTTCTTCGCCTCAAACATCAACTGCTCAAGTCCAAATAAGCGTTCTTCCAAGCCTTTTATCTCCTTCATGTCCGGCGCGTTGGTGGCATCAAGAGCTTGTTCTACACTTGCAATTAAACTTTCCAGTACAGTGCCGTCAAACTGAAAAAATACAAATAATAATTATGACCAAAAGGCAACTTGTACTCCAAGAAAATATGATTTCCAACACTGAAGCAGTAGATAAGAACATTCTGGGCAGAAGTTGAGGAAAAGTTGGAAGACATTTGAAGAGGAGAGTTTTAGAGGGAAGAGAAAATCTATCTGGATTGGCCATGATCTGATGCACAATGACCTTGTAAAAAGTATGATATAAGGGAAAATAGAAGGGAAAATCCTCTGAGGAAGAGTGAGGGATAAATGAAGGTCAGATAAAAAAAGACACGAAGCAGAAGAAATGTCAGGGCATAAAGGAATTAGCATGCAACAAGAGAAGAGCAGAGGGCTACAGTTGACCATCATCCTTAATACAGTCAAATCACTACTCAAGGTAAATAACCTTCCCAGTATTCTTACTTGGGGCATTTTTTATAATCAGTTTTTAGCATGTAAAGAAATTTAACGTGAACTACCATCTAAAAATTCAATCCTAACTGCTGACTATTCCTGATGCAACAAGATGTCGCAGGGGCTGTAGATTCCATTATTGTGAATCATCCTGTCCTTCTTATACTCCCCTCCCTAAAGGTTTGTCCAAAATGTGTTTGTAAAAGAACAAACATTGGAGGCTTGATACCGGTATAATGGACCCACAGAGCCCCCTCTCTCAAGCCTATCTGACCAATCTCAGTGTCTGTGACCCAAGTTCACGCAGTCTGAGAAATAAAAGGTCAGGGTATTGAAAAGGTCGTTTGCCTGCTCCACTACGCCCTCCAAACTCACATCTTACTCCCTTCTGTTAGAAATCTTTATGCCAAGATGGGCTGAGAACCCTCCAAGCTTTTTCACAAGGCACTGCCAGCCAAACGCTCCATTTCGCAAGGCATATGTTATCTTTAGTTTCGAGCGTATAGTCCTGTAGTCCTCGGGCAGAGATGGGTAAATGAAATGACAGAAATACTGTAAAAATATGCATTGTTTACATTTATTTTATTACAGTATATCAAATTTAGATTGAATACATTTTTTCCTTCTTCATCACCTCATCAATAGACAATTCTTTATTGTCATAAACTTTAATTACTTAAGCTATTTTTTTATTATGAATTAAATGGAAATTCGGCAATTTTCTTTAAAAAAGAGCACTCACTAAGTCTCTTCAGTATTACTGAACCGCTGCCACTAGTTTTATGTTTGGGAGGCATCATAAAAGAATATGTAGAAGGTAACTAGCAGAACAACACCTACAAGACGAAGCAACAAGAACGGACATTGAGAATGCTTAAATCCAACTGATACATATGTATTTTGCGGGATAAGGCGCAACCACCGAGAAAAGCGATCAGTAAATCCCGGTGGTCGAGGCTAGGGTGGTAACAGAGTGTAATGAGCTATGCATCCAGTACTCAGGGATGAGTTTTCACCACACGAAATAGCACATATTTGATATTTGAGTTGATTATTTCAGGAAAATGTTACTTCTAACTTCCAAGCCGAGTCTACCATGGATAATTGAATCCGTAGAAATAGGAACTGCAGATACGTGAACTCCACCATACTTTCAACGACTTCCTCTTATGTCTTTCAAGTCCAGACGTTAAATAAAATATTAAATATCATTTATATCTCAGGCTGAGAGTAAATCTTACCACTGAACATAATTACCTGTTCCAATCCTCGTGCACACCTTGAGGCAACTTGTTCCAAACTGCAACTGTCATCTTTAGCTGAAATCCAATCTAGAAGAGTTTCTTCGCTAGTCTTCCTATCTTCAGACTTTTCAGCTTCACCACCAGCATCCTCCTTTTGATTGCTTTCCTCATCCAAAAGAACATTCTTATGTAACAGGGCTGGAGGAAGGGAGATCTTTCCAAGGATGGCTAGGTCACTCCCAAAACTTAAATAAATACAATAGATTTCTTTTAGTTTCCCAAAAAGTTGTCACATCATTCATCATCAATATACTCACACAATTCTCAAAGGTAAAAATATCACTAGTCACTTACTTCTTAAGCAACTGGGCACTTTCTTCTCTTGTGTCCAGGTGATGACGAAAACTCTGCCGGAACACCTCTGCTCGACTACGAAATGCTGTTGTAATATCTTCCAGATTAGCAACAACAGCAGCCCATCCTGAAAATAATTTAATATAAATAAGTATAAAACATTCATATGACATTTTTATTCAAAATATACAGATGTTGGAAATGCTTTTTCACAAACAAAAATCGACAATAAAACTATTTCCTGAATAACTGACTAAATATTACAAAATTAAATACTGTTTCGTAAAAACATCATTTTGGACGTAACACTTAGGAAGGAATCCATACATCATTTACTTAATGTTAAGAGAAAAAGTACTAGTTCATTCTCAAGTTCTACACAGAGCCCTAGCAAAAATGCATGAGCACCACTATTGCAAGCGGTGATATGTTTCCAGACACAGCTGGCACATGTTCATATTTTATTCACTTGGGCTTCAATGCAATTGGTGGCGTTGTACTTTTCTTTGGCCTGTCTTTAAAAACACAGTATTTAGTGGCTCAGTCATTTTCAAAGGATATTTAAGATTGGGTAACCTTAAGAAGATGTGCCTATCTATATATGAAAAGTTTTGAATACATAATTGAATCTTTTTTTCCTACTCAGTGACTTTCAACAGCCAATGTGTCCATTTGTTCTGCAATAGACACTTTTTACTTGTCATCATATTGTTCCTAGGCTTTAACCCCATGGCAATAACAAAATATACAGGTTTAGGTTTTGCCTGCAAGTATGACAATTACTGAGTCTGTAGGTCAGCCATTACTTTAATTACCTAGCTGAATGGATTAATGTTATGGTTTGAGGTGTGACTTGGTGCAACTCTTTTATGATGATCCAATAAGAAACTTTGCCTTTTACTAGGTATATTTTTGTTTGCAACCAGAATTGATATAGAATATTACATTCTGGAAGATACATAGAGTTTTCGTGTACTCTATATAATCTTGGACCAAATGTTACATTTGGTTCAGGATTATATATAGTATGAACCAGAGAGAAGGGAGAAGGATAGAGGGAAGTGAGGAGCTTCAGGTCAATAGGTATTTAGGGTATGATAAAACATAGCTTGTTGTTTTTAGATGTTTGTCCCAAGTGTCCCAAAAGACTAAACTTAAATATTAATTTGTAATGGTCTTCAGATTTTCTACCTCAATTCAATGAAAATTCCCTTTAAAAGTGGAACTAACAATATTTATTTATCATCTACATTAATATGAAATAATATTTTCCCTAAATATTTGATTTTTTTTATTCTTCCATCGACCTTCAAAATCTTTGATACATATTCCTTCCAATACTTATCATATCCTAAGCTCTTAATGAAGTAGAACCAATTGATACTTAGAAAAACTATGCCGTGTAACACTCACAAGTGACAAGTTTTCCAATGCTTCAATTCATTAGATAATCATGTATAGGAAATTGCCTATGCTCCAGGAGAGCCACAGGTCCCAGTTCAGCAGATCAATAAGCTGGTCACCATTATATAGGTGCAGCGCTGATGCGGATCATTTGAGGGTAAGGAAAACACAAGAAAGAGAGGTGAAAACTAGGAATACAACATTCCATTACCAGCCTTATGCTAGGAAAAGTGTGATCTTGAAGAATTTCTAGCAGCTCCAAGGTGTTGAACCTTGGCTCAATGGCATGATCAAGATAGGACATCAAATTCACAGGTATGCTAAAAAGGAGTGCATTACACTTATACAATTTCATGGCAATGTGCTCTAGTTACCTGAATAGAAATGAACTGCAAATGTGTACTGATCGCTAGGTCTACTTTCATCATCTAATGGGAAGACGGTGGACATGGTAGCAAGAGACTGCACTCACACACACCATGTAGAACTGAATACGAATAGTCAAGACAACATTTCTCATTGTAACAAAAGGGAATGAACAGTAAACCAACCAATTTTAGACACCAGGTCTCAATCCTACAAGAAGAACATGCCTAAAATTGGGTGAGGAAGTAGGGTAATACGTAGTAGTCGACATACAGTTTTGTCTCCTAATACATACGTAGCTTGAGGGTAAACACCACAGAAACAGAATTAATAATAGAAAAACAGAAAAATGATAAATGGAATAAATAAGCTTGCCCCACAAGCCATGATAATTAAATGTTTAAGAGAATTGAATGGTAACTTTTACGAACCACACATATTTAAAAAGTCACGACCCGCGTTTCAATTACTAGCCACGTGGGCAAGCCTATTTTGGGGAAAAAGAGGGATGAATTCATTCTCAAAGGTAATACATTTGACTAGGGCTGATCTCTGTACTAATTTTTTACACATTACTGATATTCCACGAGGTATTCCCAGCTAATAAGATGTCTTTTCTTCCTGTAGAAACCCACAGCAAACTAACTTGCATCTTATATGGTCAATTTTAATGCCATTTTTTGCTTTAAGACCTCCTCGTTGAAACCTGCATGTTACAAATCTTACAATGAGATGTAAGTAAAAATAAACATGATGACATTCTAGATAATGCCATGTTACCATATTTGTTATGGTGTTCCAAAAGAGATCACCCTTCTGTTTCACAGTAAACGTCATAGAAGGGTAATAGAGGGATTATTTATATTTTCCCAATACTGAGACCAAAACTAGGGTGGGTCCTGCATGCCGGTGCATCTTATAAGCTGGAAAATATGGTAATAAAATATTTTTGTGAACAGAATGATGGCCCTAGAAATTTTGAAAATCTCCTTATCCTTATAACTAGGAGAATTCACCAAAGAAGGCTGCTCAGGAGAGTTTTGGCTGAAGTTTTTCTGAGAGCTCATTTCTCAGAGCTGATCAAGCAGTGAAATGTATGACATTCCAAAACAAAAAAAAATGTAGAACATGTACAAGAAAGATTTAAGAGGAAGGCTGTGTCAACAAACAATAACCCCCTCAGCCTAATGATAGCTTATTAAGCCCAATCGGTGACATGGTTGCATTACTACTTTCATAAATTGTAGCTTTATTTTGAGGTTTGAACCTGACAAAGTTTATCATCCATGATCCTAATTTATCCAATTTAACCGCTTCCCTGATGCGCCCGAGTATACTCGGGCAAAGTTATACTGATATGCAGGTGGCCTAATTATCTTAAGTTAAGGGGCAACATTCAGAAATTATTGAATAATTTATTAGTTATTTGGAATAAAATATTAAGTGAAAAATATTCGGATTTGCCTCCGTTTAATGCTTCTGAATCTGAAATTAAAAATATGACTTTTTTTGACCATTTTTGTCCGTCCGGGAAGTGGTTAAGAATAATTATGGATAACAATTAATAGATGTCAATATCTTTGTTGCATTTAGGAAGCAAGTCATAATTCAAGGTAGGTCAACTTCCATGGCTGTCACCCACTGTGGGATGCTAACTAACGTGCAAAATTCAAGTGAAAAATCTTTCCCTTGCACTGGGATTCAGACTCAGATCACCCAAATACCCACTTTTGGAACTCTATATATTTGGAACAAGGACTGTGTGAATATTTGTCAGAAAATTACAAACTATATTTATAAATCCCTTTACTCGGCATGTAAGTATGCTGTTAGAGCAAACGTACATAAACCTTTGCGGAGAAGTTTTATCTCATACAGGCTGAGATGGTTTGAAGGAAGCATTAGAAAAAACAAATGAAAATTAATAATTGAACAGGTTTAAAGATGGAGTGACCAAATGCCAGCTGTAGTAAGGATTTCATAAGTTGTCATGGAACATTATGATGCCTTCAAATACTTTGTGTACCAAGGTCACGATACCTCAAAATTACCTCAACAGTATTTAGGGAGAAGTGCGATATTCCTGAGAGGAAAAATCATTCAGCTTGACCAGGATTCGAACCTGGATCCCTCGATATCACACCGAGTGCTTTAACCAGTTAAGCTACCGAGGCGTCCTTCCCCCCTGTGGATTTTTGGTGGCTTTATAGGAACAAGGTGTTTCAGGGAACAAGGGGATTCAGGGAGAATTCAATTCAAGAAGAAATTGCCATATTACATCACAATTAAAAAGTTCAAGAATTCCAAGGACTTGTGGTAGGTATGGTCACCCTGTTGTATTTGAACCCATGATCTTTCAGGAACTAGAAAAATCCCCAAGCCACAAATGCTACCCAAAGAAATGTAATTATTATAGTTATCTACTGGTTAAGGTAGGTTTAAATGGAAGTGAGCGAAATCTTCTAGATTTTTACAAGAGCAGGGCCCTATCTACCCATAATATTTCTTCATTCAACTCAGTGTACGTGTAGCCCTTCTACATCCCATTCAAGAAGTAAAATTAAAAATACTTTCTGAATTGGATTTTAACAGAAGTAGATATGAGAAGCACATCATTCTATTCAAATCTGCATTTTTAAAAAGACAATGGTCCTGAAGTGGAAAACTGTATGCACTCTTTGCAAGGGCTGGCTCAACCAAGTTTTTGGAGAGCATGTACACCACATGGAAAGAAAGTTGACTTTTCATCAGGTATTTGCTTAGCTTGAGAATTGTCAGAGATCATTTTTCCCACCTACCCCCTTGGATTGGGAAGTAAAAATATATCCTTTTAAATACAGACCATATGTCATCTACACTCCACCACTGTTGGCCAAGAATTATTATCAATGTAGTTACCACCCTTAAAACAAGCAGGCATACTGAGTGTGTTGTGATCCAAACAAATTATTTCAGGCTTCACTAGGTGAAAATCTTTCATGGTAATAAGAAAGAAAACAGTTAAAATAGTTTCCAATCATTGCATTTAAACAAATGATGTGGTACGCAGTCACACGCACGGGTGCAAAGTTATACTCCAAAGACGGTGGAATTCGCCATGCAAATGATTTTTTCATGGCGAATTTCAGTTTTTGGTGTAAAACTTAAAATAGTATTGATCCACACAAATTTTATTTACTCCCAACCAAGGTTTCAATGGGTAGTCGTCATTCACAAGATGTTGAGATCTGTCGCTTTTAAGATTCAGCAGCTGGATAAGTGGAGCAGGCACACAGAAGGGGAAGCAGCTTCTTGAAGGTGAGCAGTGCTCTTTCAATAACCTCCAACTAACTCGATGCCCAGGATTGCACTAATGTGGTAATTCAATTTAGTTTCTTTCTGTTATTGATTCACAAATTGGGAGATGCCTTTTTGATTTTTCAGGTAAGTTTTTCAATTTAGACTCTTTTCAGTCATGCATTCATAATGATTTGGATGAGGAAATCAAATTATGTCAGTAGTTAATGTGCAATAAATATCAGAAATCAAAACACCAACCATGAATAATGTGTGAGTCAAATGGTCTCTATTACCTTGCAGTGTTAATAAAGCAAAAGAAGTGTCCATCTGTTATTACTGATCTAGCATCCCAAGCTCATGATCCCACACAGCACATTTTCGCTTCGATATGTTTTTTTCCTAGTGCTCAAAAAGTAAAATCCCATTTTTCCCCAAAAACAGTGTAACCCTACGGGTTAAACGCCACGGGTTGGCAGCACCCGCGGCACGAGTAACAATGGATTATCCGTCGAACGCCGGGAATTTGACATTACGCCCGGCGTAATAATGGGTGAGAAAGCGTAGGTAAGGAGGGGGCAATAATAAGAAAAACAGCGTCAGTAGTTATGGGACCAGGAGAGAAAGGGAGTCAGAGTGAAAAAGGTACGAGAGGAGAACGTGAAAAAAAAAGGGGCACGTAGAGGATGGAAAGATAAGGTGTACGCGTCAGAAGAGCAGGAACGAAGGGTCACCGTGAGGAAATCCTGCGGGAAGGCGCACGCCAGACCAACGTCGCGGTCCAGCGGATCACCAAAACCAGTAGCCACGATAAGTGGAAAATATCTGAACATTGAAATGGTTATTTAAAAAAAAAACAGCCCACTGCAAAATTACATATAAAAATTTAATTAAGATTATTAATTAGAATAAACATCACTATTAATTTGTAAATTGGGCCCAATCGAAACTAAAGGAATTGAATACAGAAATATTTGTGCATGAAAAATATAAATGTTTTATTTGTTTAACTTCCTTAGTTGAACGGTACAGTGAGGGTATTGATATATGTATATGCGTGTAATACATGTACCTGTGTAAGAGTGCGTGTGGAAGGAAACAAATGAGCTAGCCGGAAGACAAGTGAAAGGTAAGGTAACCGAAAGCGAAAGGGGTGAGAGTTACAACAGAAAGTCGCCGTAAAGAGGATATGATATTTTTATAACCATTTTAATTCGGATTTTTATATTAAATCATTAATGTCATAACCAATTTCTGAGAACGTCTTTATCATGACCTAACCCTGTTAAGAAATGCAGTGCACCTGCTGCTTTGTCATGCTGACTTATTCATTACTGTCTTAAGGATTCACTCAAGTATTGTACATTTAATATTATAAGTAATTATTTATTAGAGTTGTCATTTACTCACAGGAAATAATTTCTGTTGGTTTAGTCCCAGGCCATTATATCCAGAACGGATGTTGAAGTTACTTTGCATAAGTTTAGATAAAATTTGCCCAAGGTTTCTATCATTTTAGAAAATATGGTTGTATAATTTCTTCTTTAGCAGTGAATTGTATGTGATTTACGTTTCAGAGTTATGTCATTGTTCACTATTTCCTAGAGTGCAAATGTTCCCTGGCTGGAAAGCAGGTGATTGATTGGTTGTAATTTCATTGAGTAAGTGGTTGTGATGGTGAAAACGATAAGGGTGAGTGATTTTAATTGTAAAAGGGCAAATAATTTATTTGTGGCCTGATACCAATGTACTTATAAATACGCAGGTATTAAGCCATAAATGTGATGAAACATCATTATTACTATGCCTGCATGGAATCAGGAGAAAAACGTTTTATACCAGTGGGAAATACTGTTTTAAAACTGGTAGATAAGTTTTCCACGCAGCTGAAAAAAATTTTAAATGGTTACACACCTTTCTAACAACAAAACGCTTAAAAAATGAGTTCTGAACTATCAAAGAGACATTTTAGAAATGATAAGTTTCCGAAAAGTGGTGGACATTTGAACCATTCCACCACCATTTCAAAATGTGAATGGGCCGGTAAAAAATGTCTCCGGAAAGCTCAACAAAAAAGTACATAAATGGGTTTGTGCTATGTCAAAAATGATGGAATTCCAGCTTTTCCAGAGCTTCAAAATATTAGGCTCTTTCCCTAATTTTCCTGACTCAGTGACCCTCTTACAGGAATTGCTAAGTTCAAAACCAACCTATCCTATCCCATTTCCTCAGAGATGTGAATTCCTTGCTGAAGTAAAAGCTTCCTTTCTGAAAAAAACTTCTCTCCACAAGGAAAGCAAAAAAGGATAAAAATCTTAAAGTGCCACTGACAATTGATAGGAGAAAAACGAGATAACTTAGAAAAATTGAACTATAAGTGACTCATTTCAAATTGTCTAACAAGCAACCGATATCCACATAGGCAACACGGCATTACAGGCATTTTTTCAAAACTGCTAGGCAGCATTGGTGCAATAAATTCTAATCTTGATTCTCTCAGTATGAACTGAGCAATATAAGTACCATGGACAGATCTGGCCATGGCCCCTACCACCACCAATACCACTGTGAACTGTTTACAGTCAGGTCCATGGTGTCTGCCAGTTCCGATATAGGCAAATGACATCACAATAGGAACAACCAATCACAGGGCATATCTCTTTCCACTGGTCTCTTTGGTATGTCAGAGATTTTATTTTTAATTCTACGACATTACTATGCATTCAAAGAAATGCGCATTTTTCATGATCCCAAATTAATTCTCTACACAATAGTAAGGCTTCTTCAAGAAAAAATTTTTTTATGCAAACACGTCATTAGAATAAGGAACCTCTACAAGAAGCATACATATGGTGGCCAATTACCGACTTAGCGAGCACCACTCCTGAAAATAAGTGCTCAATTTCTCTCCCAAGCTGAGAGGAGCCGGAAAGGAAACAAAGAAATAAAAGTACAGTGAGACAGAACCCACACTAAATGGAAAACAGTCTGATCCAAAAATTAGTTAAATTGACCTCGCAGGGAGGTAGTTTTATATTGTATTGTTAATGGAAAATATCAAACAGAAACAATTTTTGTCACTCATGAACCTGGATGGTGTTGAAATCCATAAAATATGTAAATAGAGATATTTTGTCTTGAGCACGTACAGCGAAAAATCACACAGAAATTTAGGGAACTTTAAAAATTTGGCCGAAATTAGTCTGAATAGAATTTCTTTCTCAGGCAATTGATAATATAGATTACTAGCATCATAAGGAAAAGAAAGACAATACATACAGACATGCAAGCCAGAATATGGACATATTATATAAAAACATCACATTCACCCGTTGAAATAAAAACTTGCTACACAATTTGAGGCACTGCTTTTCTCTAGTGAATTTTATCTATTTTATATCTTCTACCAAACAACATAGACATCACTTCTCATTGACGTGTTCTATTGGACTTTGAATATCACTTTTTAATGCCGTTGATTAAGTAGACATAAATTATAATTGTGAATGAAGTAGAAAAATGTCACAGCCCCAAGACATAATTCTGCTAAAGAAAGATTTCATTGTATTTAGCATTTATCGCATCATAGGTCATTGGGTTTAAATATTTTCAAACCTAAGCGATGATTTAAAAAAATAGGAATGCACCATCATCAACCACTTAAAGTGGAATAAGCTAGTTAAGCTCCAGCCAGCTGTACCCACTAAAAGAGATTTAAATGCCTTAAGATAAAGGTTAAAAAAACATTAACACCAAGGAAAACAAGAAATTTATTCTTCTGGAATATCTCTTAAAACCAAGATACTGTAAAATCTTTGCTAATACCCTAAGCCACAAAAAACATTTGAGTTAATTTCTAAATAAAGACCAAAGGAGATTTGAAAAAAAAAAAGAAAAACAGTATCAACTGTTACACAGAGATATAAAAAAATAGACTAGAGAAATGCCCTTATTCTTTAGCACTCATATGATTGATATCAATAGAACTCCTATCTATAGAAAGTTTTTACCTTGTTGCTGCAAATGTTGATCATGAACTAGGCACTCACAAGCCCTCGTCTCCAAGCGAGCCAGCTCGCAAAGCTCTTGAGCCAAACGAGAACGATTTGTGACTGTTTCAAATGATGCAGGAGCATTACGTGATGCCTCAACTCTTTCTTTAGGATCGAAATCTGTAAACACAAAATAAGAGTGCCAAACAATGGGGAAAGAATACTAACCCATGCAGAATTAAACTGTGTAACAATCTCGAAAATAAGTTAATCAGGCATAAAATACGGCATTTCAATTACAAATCAATGAAGACATAAAATAATGTTTTCACTAAGACTTTGCAGTGAAATTATACAAAAGGCTTAACATTGACATGTAAAAGCTATTCCTTAAATCATGGTCAAATACCAGCAAGGTTATTTCTATTTGAGACTTGTGGTTAGTAAGTACCTGATATTTCCCCGGAAAGACTGTGGATTGAAGGAGACGGGGGCGTTGAGCTTTCAATCGATGCCAGACTGAATAGATAAATGGGATTAGTATCTGTGCCAGCAGAATAGCTGCATACCCTGGCATTTGGATCAAGGCTCTCCCCACCACTCACAAGTAACACTTGCTTCTCAACAGGAATATGTATTTCTCGAGCCACCACTTCCTTTAGCTGGGAAACACTAAAATAAAATTGAGACTGTTTACCAATAAATTCCACAGCACATTAGTAAATACTATACAATAAAAGTGCTTTCAAATCATGTTTACATAGAGCCCGCGAATGGATCGTTTTCGCACGGAGAGAATTGGCAGGTACTTACTCTAAGGACGCAATGAGATGCCATACAATCGAAATACAAAATTAACGATGGTGAGAGAAATTTTTTTTCATTAAAATCGATCATTTTAATGACACAAAAAATCGACGAATAACATACACAAGGCGCAAAAATACACATGAAATATAGAAAATTAACGCAAAAATAGGATGTTACCAGGATTTCACTTTGGAAAATACCTTAATTTTTTGTCAATAAGCCGTAACTCACAGCCACCAATAATATAATCAAGACCAACGACATCCAGAAAACTTACCTTTCCAGAGCCAAATTCATATCAAAAGTCATCATTGTTCCCGTGTCAACGTGAAATATATACAACATCCTCGGGTCCTTCCTTTTCGCTTGTATCTAATGAAAAGAGTATGATAATACCTTTGTTTGACTTTCATCGGTTTCCGTCTGTTGCTTTACTCGATGAGCAATCAAACCTGAAAATTTTAAACACCACTTAAGCATTCACAAAATAGAAAACTGGTATACCTCACGCAGTGCACGAGCATAATTTTTAACATAGGTACAGTCTCCGTCAATACACTCCACAACAGTGATGAAATAAATACGTTGGAAAGAGTCATATCCCGCACATAAAGCAACGAAATCAAGGTCATCGGCTAAACCGTATTTGAACATCCAACACCATGTTTCTGAGCAAAAATACACGTAAGGATACTAACTTTTAAAATGATATACGCACTTTGATACACACTGAGAAGCATTAAGCAAAAAATAAATAAATAGCTTACGCTGCAACGATAATTGCGACAACAAATGTGAGTTTTTGGCCAGTTAAAAGATATCATAATTGAAAATCTTATGTATTTATCCAGCTAAGGAGAATTCCGTATAATGAATAACAAAAAGATACCTTGTCTATTTAGTTTCTGAAGGGTATTCCTTGCCATTATTATGGCACCATCACAGCTGTTAATCGTGATGCCTCACGGGAAATTGTTTTCCCTGTTTGCCAACCGAAACATCTGACGTATGGGCGTATGTGAGTTGCATATATTGTGTTTTATTTTAAACTCGTAGTTGAAGTTGTTAAAGGTTTAGCTTCAATGGGGCAGGGTAAAAGTCAGTTCACAGAAGAAGAACTGCAAGATTATCAAGTACGTAAATTTATCATGTTTTCTACTTAGCTCAAATCATTGAACGTTTCTCTTACCTCTCCTCTCCATTTTCAGGACTTGACGTATTTTTCTAAGAAAGAAGTGTTGTAGTAAGTACTTTTATGAACATTGTTAGAGAAAATATTTATTATTAGAAATTCTTGTGAAAATTGAAGCCCTTTTAGTCCTGAATATTGTTCTTGTAATAATTGGTTGTCCCAGACAATAACTCATTTGTGCGTAGGGATAAGTTTTATTTGATGTCCTCATTATTTTTCAGTGCTCATCAGAAATTTAAAGCTCTGGCACCAGAAAAGGTTGGACACAATAGGAATGCAAAATTACCGATGTCCAAAGTGTTGCAATACCCTGAACTTAGAGTAAATCCGTTCGGAGACCGAATATGCAGAGTGTTTTCCTCGTCACAGGATGGAGATTGCACATTTGAAGATTTTCTCGATATGATGTCGGTTTTCAGTGAAGAGGCCCCAAAGTCAGTTAAAGCTGAGCATGCTTTTAGGATATTCGGTAGGTGCTGAGGAATTAAATTTCTTCTCGAAAGACTATTTTTTTCTCATTTGTTATATGGGTGCACCCTTAGATTTTTCCGTTGTGCAATTTTTGTTATTTAACTGCAAGCTATTCAAGTATCTTCAATTCCAAAAAGGGAAGCTTCATGTGTTTCTCAGTTCATATTTATAGCCTCTGCCTGGTCCAAGTCATGAAGTTTGGCGTTGACCAAGTGTATAAGTTGGTATGCTGAGTCATACTCATATCAGAAAATATCAAGTACTGTGATCTGTTGTTCTATGCCTTCAGTGCCTATTCAATCGAAGCACTGAGCCGACTTAGTTTGTTGAGTTCATCTCTGAATCCTTTGGCCTGTATCTATTGATTACAACTTCTCTTGCCTGTAGATTTCGACGGGGATGATATGTTGGGTGTAGGAGATCTGCGGGAGGTGGTGGACCGTTTGACAGGTCCTCATCTTTGTCTTCCTGAAGAAGATATTCAATTCCTTCTTCAGTCTGTCCTTGATGAAGCTGACCTTGACGATGATGGTGCCCTGTCATTTGCCGAGTTTGAGCATATTATATCTAAATCATCGGATTTTGCCAAGTAAGTTTTGTCGTGGGGTGCCAGATACAACACCTCTGCTGCACTATACTCTTGTTGATGTCGAGTCCATCATGGAGAGCGATAGGGATAAAATCTGGTAGAATTATTCATTTTTGACAACCTGGCATTTGGAAGTACCAACCAAGGAGGGGCGGATTAAGGTCGCTTTGGGGGTATGGGGGCAGATTGCTACATTCAGAGGGTCTTAGGTGTATGGAATATCATTTGCCTCAACTATCAATTGTCACGTTTGTAATTGCGTTTTTTGCTCCAGCTGAAATGGACATGAATGTGAAGGAGGTAGAGAGACTGGCCATACCAGTACCAAAAACTGCTGTTTGAACTGAAACAGAAATACCCTAAATGCTAAAACTAATGGTCATCATCATAGGTATCCTAGGTAAAGTTAAGGGCTCGCCACTGGATAGTATCGAATGTATCACAACCTGCATGGCATAAGTGGATACATTTGCAGAACAAATGCAGAAGGTCATAATCCTGGGGTTACTTCATCTATGTACGGGGGGCTAACTGAGGGCAAGGGGGGTAGGACACGGCGGGGAAGGGGAGACAGTGACTTTTATCGGGACCACCTCGCTGCCAAAATCAGCCAACTTCCTCAGCAGCCAACTTCCATGGTTCCAACTTGTTCCAACATCGGCTGCAACACAGGATGACCATTATTTAGGACGATTTGAATGATATCCACACCCTTCAAGGCGTGAAGAATGTCGCACTTCTTCATTGGTGGTTTGCTGCAATGGTAGCGCCAAGGCCAACCTGGACCTCCAATTCAGCTGACTTCTTCGTCTTTGCTCTCTCCCCCCACCCCTTCCGACACCAGATACTTTTTTCGGGTTCGCTTCGGGAGGACGGTGGTAAATCATTCCGTCATGTGCACAGGCTGACACTGTTTTCCCTCTCTCGACTCCTATTTCGGCTTGGGTGATTCTTTGACACCACCCAGGATCATCCGGGGGTCACATCCTGCTGCTCCGAGGCTTGCTGACTCTAAAAGCATTAATAGCTAATTCCCCCACGTTCCCCTCTCACACCTCCCTAGGCCGCCCTCTCGCTTAGGATGAGAAAACTTCACCGCTAGTTTTTGGACAAGAAGAAATTTATAAGTGCGGGACACATTCTGCAAGAACAATATGGGGTTCATGCGAGAAGATTGCTCCTTTGCCTTAGGTAAACAATGAATGTTGCCAATATCAATATACTATGTTCATTGTTTACTTGGGTCATAATCTTTACAGATGAATCGAATGTATGGCAAAAGCCGAAAGCTAACACTGGGTTGATTCGGCCGGTGCTCAAGCGAATCAAGGGGAACCATTATTTCAGTCAATTCCAATGGTAACCTTACCCCGGTAACGGTAACGTTGAAACTTTGTTCATGATGATGACGCTGATGCATTGAAACTAGTCAGTTCTTAAAATTTTTTGGTAGAAAAATATATTGCAATTTTTGCTTCAGTTAACTAAAAACTTCATCCATAATACTGATTAAATTTCCTTTTCTATGTTGATAATGGGGCTTCGTAGGAATAAAATTGTGTCAGTGTTTTGGCACGATGCTTCACCATTTTCATCAGCCAATTGCATTTTATCTTAAAATTTGGTGCTTTGCCAATTGTTTCACGGAACAAAGAATTCAGAATATTAGTAATAACTTCAGGCTACACCTGAATATGTCACTATATTATGAAAACCAGGTCGTAAGAAGTAAATCAATTTAGTGGACCATTACCAAGTGTAATTTTTATTTCCAAAATTAATACAGGATTTGGTATACCTTTCTGGTTGGATATGTATATGAAGTGCATTTCTGGAGTACCTCACTTCGTCATGACATAAAGAAAATCACAGAGGAAATAGCCAAGGATGAAATTTTATCATTGATGCAATACATGCCGGTCAGCATCTGCCGAGTTGCATCTTTTTTTGACCAGGTGATGTGAGAAATATCAAGCCAGCACAGTCCTTCTTACAGCCCTGGTACCCCCGTTCTTTTTACCCTCCCTCCTATTCCAAAAAGGGATCTTGTTCTTGTTACCCTCCTTGCTATTCCAGTGAAGGATCCCTTTCTCTATACCCTCCTTCCTGTTCCTGAATGGTTAACGAGTTGTATGCTGGAAGGTCAGCACCTAGAGAGATATGCCTCTTTTGACGTTGTATCATTCGGGAAACATGAAGTTAGCACAATCTGCCATGGAATAAGCCTACATTGCCAAGGAATAATATCTTATTCCATGAAAGTGACTCATGCAGGGTACCCACTTTCTGGAAAAACAGGGAAAACACAGGGAATTTTTTTTTGGAGGAAGTCACAGGGAAAACACAGGGAAAATCGGCAATCGTTGCACTAAGAGTAGTTCCTGAGCTCCACCCGCAACATAAATTTTAAATTTTCAGAACTAAGGTAAGCTGTGAGCTCTCAGTTCAAAGAGAACAAAAAGATGTTCTCAATTCTTGCAGAATGAAGAGCTTATCTACTCTCGCATTGTTGCCTCCTGTGAGGCGACCGCGGGTGTGTGAGTGTTTGTTTGTGTGCCTGAAGGCAGGGCCGGCGCACCCATTAGGCGAACTAGGCGACCGCCTAGGGCGGCGGCAAAAAATGGAAAAAAATTTATCTACGCCAAAATAAATATTTTTAAAATCTAACGAAACATAAGTGAAAACATTTTTATAACAGGTAGGGGTGGGAGGAGGGGAAAGGAGGGGGGGCGGCTAATGTAACCTTTGCTTAGGGCGGCAAAAGTGCTAGCGCCGGCCCTGCCTGTAGGGCTATTGCGCAGCTCACCTCATCTGTTCTGTGCATTCCATCTCTACCACGGCCACGTGGATTCTGGCGCATGAAGGAAGCTGATTGGCTGTGCATTCCAAATCCATGTGGCCGTGGTCAAGATGGAACGGATAGAACAGATGAAATGAGCTGCGTAATAGCCCTGCTGGTGGGGAGACGAAAGCAGCGAGCTAGCTGTTAGAGAGCTGGAGGGGTTGCAGTAGCGTGTAGCGACGGACTGCAGTACCCCTATTATGTAACTTTTTCTCCGGGCGAGAACTACGATTTTCGGTAGTATTCTTGCATTTGTATCATATTCTTGCTTTTTGCAATTATGTAACTTTTCTCGCCCCGTGCGAGCATCCTACTTTACGCCTACCTTTCTCACGGCCAGCTTAGGGGGTCGTACAACGCGACTCATTCTCTTTATGACAGTTTGTTGCTCCTCAACACCACTTTTCAAGCCTATGCTGCTAAATAATTTATCTTCTTTCACCTTAATACATTTATATGAATTATAGTTATAACTAAACATGCTGAATAATCAATGAGGAAGATTTAAGACGAGGATTAAAAATGTGATTTTTGCCAAGTTCACGCGAGTAGCAATGGGGCATTTTAGATGTAGGAGGGGTAACTTTAAAATATATCTTCATTGACATTATATAATAAATTCTACGTACAGAATCTTGGCTTTCTCTTCTATTTCTTTGTTATAAATAATTTTTTATTGAGAACTACTGAATGGATGTCGAAGTTCTTCTTGTGTATAATGACACATGCAGCAAAAACTCGATTATCTGTTACATTGAGGGGGTGTAGTGAGCGGGTCTCAATATGAGATATTAAATATTGAATTGACAGATAAAGATAATTCATTGTTTCACTCACTGTATATTGTGGTAGAAAAAGATTAATGAGTCTCACTCATTATGCTTTGCACACCAGCCAGTATTGAGGTAACTACAAATCATTGTTGCTGTCTTAATATTTCTCAGACATGGGATTTATGCATGTAACTACATAAAGAAAAATAGGATTATCAGATAACCCAACATGCAATGTTAATGCATAGGGTGCTTCATTTTGGTAGTACATAAATCCACTAAGGTGCTTTTTAACAAACTTAGAGCATAAACTTGCCGTAAGCCATATTTTCAATTGCTATAATTAAAGATGGAGCTTAAAATTGTTTTTCTTTTTGGATATCTCAGCTTCGTTTCAAATTTTGTGCAAAGTAATTAATATATTATGTATGTTGTTTTTTTTTAAATTAGCGCACTAAATATAATGACCGCCCGAATAATCTATCTGGGACAAGTTTCTCCAGAGCAAGTTACAACATCAATTTGCAGTCATGAAATTGCATTTGTTACAAGTCAATACATTTTGAAATTCATTAATTTTTTATGTCATAAATTCTGCACAATAATATACTTCATTTCATATCATATTCTAACAGCCATATAACTTCACTTTAAAGTCGACAGCTGTCTGCTTCATCACGTGTTAGCTGTCTATGTTCTCATTGGCTTGGGGAATAATTAGCAGACTGTTCTTTCATACTTATTCTTTCATACTTAACTTTTCATACTTAAAGTTTTCATGCGAGAATTTCGTTTCCTCATCCGAGAAATCCTTCTGACCCCCCAGTTACATAATCGCACAAGACGAGAAGGACCGCGGAGAACTAGGTGGGCGGCAATTCTAACTTCGAGTTAAATAATAGCCCTTCAGCGCGCATTTAGGGAAACTTGATACGGGTGCGACATTCCTTTTGCAGGCGATAGTACAGCAGCGAGCGCAGTATTTCAGACCTCAAGGGGATAGCGGTAGGAAAGGGCAAATCGCAATGTATTTGCCAAAATGTTTAAGGACAGCCACATCGCCCAAAGTATGCAACTCAGCCATACAAAGACGGCGTATCTGGAGTCCTTTGGCATCACTCCATATTTTCACCACGAGCTTGCAGATGACGTGCTGTTCTCGAAGCATTTAGTGGTATGCTTTGATGAATCAATGAATAGAATTTCCAAGCTGCAACAAATGGATATTGCAGTAAGGTTTTGGAATAATGAGGTGTCCACAAGATACTGGAACTCATCGTTTCTCAGACATACAACCGCAGCGGACCAGTTGCAGGGGTTCAAAGAGAGCCTTGGAGAGGGAATTGAGATAAAGAAGCTGTTGCAGATATCTAAGGATGGCCTCAATGTCAATTGGGCTTTCATCAGGCTTTTGAAGGAAGAAATGAAAAAGTTTGATGAAGACCGGGAAATAATTGACGCAGGATCATGCAGCCTTCACATTCTTCATGGAGCATTCCAGCTGGCTTTCAGGAAAACTGTTTGGGACATAGACAAATTTTTGAAGGCAATACAAGGCAAGGTATTCAAGGAGTCTCCTGCCCGGAGAGCTGACTTTTTTTCTTCAACAAAATGTGACACATTACCTTTAAAATTTTGCAACTGTCACTGGCTCAAAAATGCCGCAACATGTGAAAGGGCGCTTAAGATACTCCCTCATCTTAAGAAATATTTCAAGGAAAAGAAAGTGGTGTTCCCAGACACTCTGTTAAGAAATCAGTTGAGATCCTTGAAGATCCCCTCCTTCCTAAATTACATTTTTTTATGACTATTGCCATCTCATTTGAGCCATTCCTGAGAGAATTTCAGACCTCTATGCCAATGTTTCCTTTTCTGCATGTTGCTGTAGAAGACCTCACCTGGGAACTGATGGGGAGGTTCATCAAACCATCTGTACTTGAAGGTATGAAGTCTACATACAAGCTCACCTGCATTAATGTAGATACTGCCGATAATTGTGTGAAACTGCAACATGTCAACATTGGAGTCGCAGCGCACCACGCGCTAAGTGAAGCTCGCGTTAAAGACATTGATGCAGAGAAATACCGTTCAGAGGCCAAGAACTGCTTGGCGAAGATTGTTAAAAAAATCATGACGCCCATTGAAGTATAAGATCTTCAAAGCAGCTACATCCGTGGACCCCAGAAAAATTACCACGAGACCAGAGCAGTGTGAGACTGATTTTGACACTTGCATGGGGATACTTATGGCGAATCGCCATCTATCCCCCCTTACAATCAGATCGCGCCAGTGTCCAATTCAAGTCGTTTGTTCTCAAGCTAGTAAAACTCAGCTCGCTAAGTTCAGTCATAGCAAATCAAGGCTTGACCACTTCTTTGCTGGACATCTTAAGGGCAAGGAAGAATTCAAAGATTTGTGGGAAGCTGTGAAAGTCCTTATTTTGTTTTCCCATGGAAATGCCTTTGTTGAAGCTGGCTTTTCCATTAATAAGGAAATGCTTGTAGAGAACTTGCACAAAGAGACCCTGATAGCCCTCAGAAGAGCATGGGATGGCATACAAGATGCAGGGGGTGAGCATGCTATTGTTGTTGACCAAGAAATGGTCCGCTACGCTTGCGGCGCTAGCCTCAAAATATAAGGAAGCACTGGAAATGAAGTGAAAAAAGGAGAGTGAATTAGAAAAGCTAAGCAGGTATGAGTGAGAGGAGAATAAAAGGAAGAAGGAAAAATAGGAAGACTTTGAGAAGTAAAAGAAAGAGCTCAAAGTGAAACAGCGTGAGTTAGAATCAAAGATTAAGAAATTTAGAAAGAAGTGAGATTCTTAAAATGGTTACCTACCTACCTCGTGCGAGTAGGAAATCAGAGGGCTAATGTCAAACAGCTTTGCTTTGATTGATTTAGAAACCAAAGATGGTAATTACAAGTTTCCTAATGGTTACCAGCACTTGTTCAGTTTTTAATTATAAGATGTTTTAACCATGATTAAAGTATTTTAAATTTCTGTTTTGCTTTTATTATTCTACCAAAAATGCCTTTCCTTCCTAAAATGATAACCAAAATATTGCTTTCATACCTAAAAATATCCCAATTTACTATTAACATTGTGAAAAATGGGCTATAAAAAAGACAGGGAAAGTCAGTCGAAGACTGGGAAAACACAGGGAAAAGAGGAAAAGAGAACTGGTGGGCACCCTGTCATGGAGCATTGTGCGCTGCTAGTATTTTCCTCATGTATCACAAAGTGTGTTTTACTCATTTTTCATCTTGAAATGGGTCCAAAAAGACCAGGTGAAAGTGCTGCTGATGACCCAAGGAAGAAAGTAGAAAGGCGTTACTTTTGCATGATAAGCTTACCATATTAAATACACTACGAGATGGAAGTTCAGCCGCATCCTTAACATGGCAGTATGATATCAACGAGTTGGTGGTAAGTACTATAAATAAGATTGAAGAAAGAATTCATTCCAGGGCATGTATGAGTGCCTCTGCCTCAGCAGGCAAAATGCACATGTAGAGAAAATGGAAAAACTGTGGAAAATTAAGATGGAAAATCATGTGCTAAAAATGCTCCTTTGGATGAACCTACAATAAGATGTAAAGTACTTCAAATTGATGACCATTTAAGAGCACAAGATGGAGATAAAGAACAGTAGGTATTTTATTTCCAAGTCATTCGAGAATGGCGTGATAAATTAAAAAAAAACTATTTTACCTTCATAATGTGAAGATTGATGGAGAATTAGCATCTGCCAATCATGAAGCAGTCAATAAATTCCAGGCTTTGTTCAGATAACTCATCGAAATATGTGATTACGGACCTGCGCCGATTTCAAAGTCTAAAAATGCCAATGAAACTAGTTGGAACACATGTCGCAGCAAACATGGATTGCCAAAAAAAAAAGTGATTAGCACCTGGATTTCAAGCGGTGAAGGACAGTTACCCTTCTTTTGCCCAATAATAGTAGGAGACTGTGAAAAAGGACTTCAAGGAAAAGAAATCTGACATTTAAAGTCCTCCTGTTGGTGGATTCATTTTGCTGTTTGCACACGTATCTACAAAATACCCTACAAGCCAGCTCAGGGGTGTGTGGCAGGGGGTGAGTGTTTACCAACATGCATTACACTATACCCTAAAGTTAGTGTAACTACGACTAATCATGCATTAGCATAAATCGCTAATGCTTGTCACGAGGCGAAGCCTCACAAGCATGCACTACACTACAGATATGCTCACAATGGATAGGGCCTGTTAGTATTTATGTTTTTTGCAACTACGCAAATGGACAGAGGCTCGAGAGTTGTGTTGAAAACATGCACGGCGTGCTGTTAGTACTAGGTAACAGATAAGGATGCAAGTACTAGGGAGTACTACTAAGAGCTACACTACCTATCGAAAAACCTAGTTAAAAGTCTCATTGGCAGCTGTTATGTTCCTTTATCGCTCGCGGGAAAAATGACATTTGAAATCTTTCCGTTCTGCAGCCTAGTTCCCTAATTTTATTCTCATTATCTGATCTACCGTAGTATGTCGGATTTCGTAAAATATTATCAACGTCATCAGAGAATGGACCGGTTTGGAACTTACATAATAGATTAAGTCTAAATTTTAATCGACGGTCTGAAAGTGTTTCCCATCCCAGTTGCTGCTATAGGTCAGTAACACTAACAAGATTATCATAACAGCCTTTAACGTATCTTGCTGATCTTTGCTGTATGCGTTCTAACTCAGTTTCCAAGCCTATCTCATAAGGATCCCAAATATTGGCAGCATATTCCAAGTGGGGTCTAACGAGGGAGAAGTATATCATTTCCCTAACTTTATTGTCGCACTTGCCAAGTACTCTTTTAACAAATCTCAATTTACGATTAGCTTGACCGGTAATTTCTCGAATATGTTTACTCCACGAGAGATCATTAGTCAGTTTTACTCTGAGGTATTTAACCGATTCTACAGTCTCTAATTTGCTGTTGTTTATGCAATAGCTGTTATAAGGAGCGTTTTTCCGTTTCCAAAAATTCATAACAATGCATTTTTTCAGGTTTAATTCTAGCTGCCATGCATTGCATCACTCCTGTATTGCCTCGAGGTCCGTAGTTAGCGCTAGCTTATCATTAATGCTACGGATTTCTCTATACTCCACTACGTCATCTGCAAATAATCTAAGCTTACTGTCAACTGGTTCACCGATGTCGTTTATGTACAAAAGGAACAGAAGTGGGCCTATGACATCCCTGTGCGACACCCGATGTGACTTTTACTTCATATCCCAGCTATATCCCAGTGTACATTTTAATATATGCTAGCTTTAAAGGTTCAAATAACTATGGCTGCTCATTTAAGTTCAGATGGTCTTCCCCAGGGTTTGTGTAATTTCACAGCATACAATATGTAATTTTTGCATTCTATTTTTCCTGATAAAGAGTTTTTACCACATTTTTGCATTTCACTATAAAGCATACATATTTTATGACTCTTCAGTAAAATTACATGCAGGGAAGACACTTAAGTCTTGATCCAAATCTAAAAATGATTGCAAGTTGGCATTTGAGGTTCTTATTGGATCAGACATACCAAATTAGTTTTTTCATAGTATGTTCATAGTTTTTTTTGTGTCACATAATTCGAGAAAAAATTCCAGTTTTTATTTATTGTGTTTCATAATAACTTTGGACTGTTTAAAATAACATCCGTACGTGATATGCATATCCAAGCATGTTGTACTAATTTTTTTCTATCCTTTTTTTCTTGGAACAGTACTTTTAGGATTCGTCTCTAGGAGGTGAAGTTTAGAGATAGATGTTTAGCTGGTGTTCACCAAAGAATGGCAAGCTTCCTATGGATCATTTGCATTTGTTTTTAAGTGAACACTTTGTACAATGTGTGAATTTAATTCAGCGATCATGTGAAAATGTATGCTGACTATTCATTCGACTGTGTGGCCATTTTGACTGGAAAATTTATGGAATTTTTCAAGACAATCATCAATTTATCATTCCCTTCTTGCCTGTGTGACAAGGTAGACCAACATTTCAATTTTTTTTTAATAATCTGTGGAGTATTATTGCCTTTAATATTATTTGGGCATTCATGAGATATTTAACGCATAATTTTAATTGCAGTTTCCCAAAAATGTCATTAAATAACTCAGAAAATAATGGTTATAGATACTCTTTCCCATAAAAGTAATGTACCAATCAATATGCGTGACATTTTTCCTTCAGTGGCCCAGTTTTATTATCTCTGGTTTAATATTTTCTCATTACGAATATTATTATGTTAATATGTTCTCTTATGATACCTCTCACATCAACTAATCAACAGTCTGTTGTAATGTACAAAATTGTAACTCATACTAAGTCAAGTTAATGAAAATACATCATCATCTAGTGGTTAATCATATTTGCCAGACATTAATCACAGTCACAGACAGTCACAGGTTAACCAGACATTATAAAACTGGGCCTATATCTGTTTTATAATGTGAGGGTCAACACCCATAGTCATTTGTAAAAAATGTAACTACATACTATAGTGTGCCTATTTTAAATTCATATCTGGTATTGAAATGATGAGGGAAATGAGTTGAAACAGCTGTTTGTGTTTTTCTATTTGTCAAGAGATGTGATTGTTGTAATACAAAAATACTAGGTTGATTCCACAAATTTGCGTTACTCCTGATGATGACCTGTAAAGGTTGAAACCAGTCGAGTATAAATAACTTTGTGGAATCAACTAAGTATTCTTGTATTATTATGTATGTATAAATTCCACCAAGTAAACTTGCCTACCATCGATTTTATTGATGAGATTGTAAACTCTTCAGATATTGTAGGTGTACGTTTTCAATTGGGTGGCATACTTAATATTATGATAGGATGACTCTTTTTGCAGTTTTGCACTGATAAATATTTAATGCCTCCAGTTTCATTGTTTTACATCATTATCAAGCTAACGGTTGAGGTTACATTCAGGTACATATACTTTAGGTGTAGCTTGGTAGGAGGAGAAAAGAGGAGGGATTCATTGGGGTTGAGGGGGTGGGGGAAGGAGGAAAGGAGAGAAGGTGGGGAAGGAGGGTTTAATTTGATTGGCTTGTCGAAATGTGAACATTCGATGTGTAGGGGATTCCCATGATGGGTGGAGGGGTTAACAAAATGTGAAACACTAAAGTCGCTAGAGTGGAGTGTTTAAGGGGGACTTCGGGTTGGGGAGGGGGAGTGGAGAAGATTTGGGGAGCTAAAAATTTTAAGCTTGTGGGTGGATGACAGTGCCGTCCCTAGGGTAGTGCGAGAGGTGCGCTGCACTAGGGCCCGCCCGGGCTAGCCTCTTTCAGATGGCGTGGGGAATCTGCCTATTATCCAAAATTACCAACTACTTCGTACACATGTTAATTTCTTGAAACCATTAGCCAGTTTGTGGGTTTATTTCCTTCTTTCCATAAAATATGCTACTATATAAATAAGGGAAAGCAAAGTTAAGGGGGGGCCCCGACTTTCGTTTGCACAGGGCCCCTCAATCCCCAAGGTGGATGAGGGTGAGTTTAGTGAGAATGCCCTTAGATGAGGTATGAGGGAGTTGGCAATGGTGGTGAAAAAAGGAGTGGTGCTATTGAGGGAATCATATGGATAGTTAAGGTTAGTGGGATTGAAATGTGTTTTCGTTCAGAAGAGGGTAGTTACTTACGTTGTTGTATGATTTTTATTTTTTCAAGGGCATCTAGTTTTTTCCCTTTTGCCCCTATGTGTGGGATTTATGGTAAGAAATTGCATTCATTTTCCATTTCCAGGATGTGTTAGACAATCATGGAGGTGTCATCTTCATTCCTTCTGCATTTTCTGTGCTTTTTGCATGATTTATTCAACTAGCTTTGTCTGTCTGTTTGGGTGGAATTTGTTAATCGATTTTTCACCCACTTACACTCATCAGATTTCCTTCAAATTCGGCACACTGGTGTATCATCGATGGCAATGCAATATTACAATATATGTGTCATGCTTTCTCCCATAGGGGTTCACTACTATAGAATTTCGTTCCGTCTAAATTCTTTGCATTACTTCACCACATCCAAGGACCTCTATGGCAATGTAGGTTAAGGCGGTTGTAGAAATGCATTACTTAGTATCTTCGATTTGAGGCTTTCCTGCAGCATTTATTCGGTCAAATATGTTTAGGAAAGAACGTAAGATGCCCGATCCAGTACTTGTACAATGGCTTCAACAGTATTTTTACATGGTTTTAATTATCTTGACATATGTTTGTTTGAGTCAAATCTTGTAATCAATTTTTCACCCAGTTCCTCAAAGTCGATTGTCTTGAAACAATCCCACTTGTGTATTTTGGATGACAATGCAATATTTTCTCATTTCAAACAAATAAACACAAAATTCAAACATTAGTTTAACACAACAAAAATGTTTTCAATTATTGTTTATCAAAAATTTCATTGTACATTTATCAAATCATTCATTCACAGAATGATGACAATAATTGAATAAAAAGTTGATGCCTAATAATTAAAAACTAAAAAAAAACTTTTTTTTGAAAACATGGTTTTATTAAAAAATGTACAAAAAGTAGAAATTAATTTTTGAGCTGTCACAAATGGCCTACAACAGGCAGAACGTGATTATTTGTATTATACTATAAATATACTATATATTATACTATATTGTGATTATTATACTAAAAACAAACCATGAGGGTGCATCAAACATTTGTGATGCAAAAGACTTTTCACTAGAAACACCAAAGTCCTAATCACTGCTTGTGATAGTACAGACTTCAACAAATTACTGTAAAGGTTGAGGTAATGGTAGTCTTTTGCATTACAAATGTTGGTTGCACCCACATGGTTTTATTTTGAGTCAGAAATAATCACATTCTGCCTGTTGTAGACCAGTTGTGACAGCTCAAAAATTAATTTATACTTTTTGTACATTTTTAATAAAACCATATTTTTAAAAAGTTTTTAATTTTTTTATTTATTCTTGTTGTAAAACTTCATTCTGCTTGGCTTACATATATTTCTGGACAAAAATTGCACTTTCTCTTAAAATTTTTATACTATACCTGAATGTAACCTCAACAGTTGGCTTAGTGTAAACTGGTCGCGTTAAATATTTATTGGTGGAAAAATGCATAAGTAGTTCTTCTTTCATATCATACAAGTTCCACCAGATCAATCCTGAGGCATAATTTATAATACTTGTTTAATAATATATTGTTTCTTTATTATATTTGATAAATGCTCACTGGCATTCCAGCCTTGAAATATTAGGTCATTTATAATCTGTCTGTTAGACTTTTGGTATTTAATTTTATTTCTACTTCTTTTCATTACCAAAAAGTGCATTTCTATGATTGTGTATTAAGAAATTTGGATTTAGAAATGGCTACCTCAAGAAACAATGACATATTATGTACCTACATTTTTCTAATTACATGTATTTATTTTTCTGTCTTCTGTGAATCTTGTCTTTTGTAAATAATAAATATTTATTATCATCCATTATTTATGATCTGAAAACATGTCATTTGTTTTGTGATCCGTAATCCATAAAGGTAAACACCAAATATTTCATGCGTCTAAAACTTTTGATACCACTTAGGATTCATCAGACCTCAGATATAACAGTCTCAATTATTACCCCCCCCCCCCCCCCCCAAGGTTCTTGTATTTATTTAAATTACTTCCTTGCCTCAAGCATCAGACTTTTCTATTCAGTTTACCCCTGCTTTATGCTTGTCATCTATTCTCCAAAATCAGTCATATTGAGAAATATAGTATTGTAAGTACACCCAGTAAATGAATGATATGATCCATTCATAAATGCAGGAGAAAAATGCTCGGGGGAATATTGCTCGGGGCAGGCAGCCAACAGTAATATGTTGCATACTTGGACGATGAGTCCATGTGATGAGACCATACCATGTTTGAACTTCTCCTGCCGTGGCGGAGACCCAAGAATAATGCATTGCAGAAAGGACGCTGATTTTCCCTCAGAGCGATAGTGGCGGCGCTCTGTTTGTTGGGAAAAAATTTTCCCCCATATATAGTACATGCATTCATTAAGTGATTACCGAAGAAAATATGATAATATAGCCGATGAAATTATTCCAAGAAACATTTTATTAAAATAACATCATAGTGTGAGATACACAATGCTTTTAAAATATAAGTTCAGAACATTTTTTTCAATAACAGGTGTTTCTTCCTGAAGTACAATATAACAACAGCAAGTCTAAGAAATATCTACTACTGCTATTAAGTCACTTAAATGAGTTAACAAAGTATGATCGCTGAGTAATCCAAATAAAAAAGATAACATGGGTCAATACTCTCAAATCTCATGTCAGTGGAGATTCTTTTACCCATGGACAAACTTTTAGCATCTAGGACACCGAGCTGCTACCTCAGAAGGGTCCGCAGGCTCACAAGAAAGCAGAGAGATGAGAGGAGTTCGCCTTTGAGAGTTGGCTTTTAGAACCAATATTCTAGCAGCACACCTTTCTAGAAGCAGATGCCACTTGAGGGATGTCTTCTCATCTGGGGTTAGGCGTTGAAAACTTGTGGCCTAAAAATTTTGGGTTGCTGATAATGAAATTATCTGCTTAATCTTTAATCTATGATTTCTTTTTAAGAAGGTGCCTATATAATTTTGAAGGAGCATTGTGAATTATATCTGAATGTCAATGGCTGATAAAACCATTTAGTGCCACAGGCCGATATATTGGCTTTCAGTTCTCGGGCGAGAAGTGCCACGGACCGATATATCGGCTTTTGAGAAAATATATTACGTTAATAATACTGCATCAATTAGGTGTATAGTTCTAGTAACTTAAAAAATTGTACAAACAACAAGTATTGCCTTTTTGGTAAATTAAAAAAACTGAAGTTTGATATTTGCAAAAATGGCTTCTTAAATTTTTTTTTGCTAAGGTGTTACATTTTATTTAAAAACCCTTGGCATTTCTCGCAAGTACCACTCAAGAGTTTATAACACTAAGAGGGTTAAATAATGCAAAGATGTTAGGAAGTACCGATACATATGACTTAATTAATGTTATTGTTTCATTTATTCATACTGGAATTCCATTAACCAACCTAGAATGGGCTCTGAGTGTCAAATTCCTCTCTCAATTATTGAATCAAAAGGGTAAAAAGATATGTCCCAACATCTTTCTGTATTTTCTTGTTATTATTAGTTTCAAGTTGCCACTTTTTTATAAGCTTTATTCAGCTAAATACTCCTTATGAAGGTAAAGGCATCAATAATTTATTTATAGGATAGGTCTGCCACATTTACCTTATTGTAGCAATAAAAGATGTAGCCTTTAAAGGAAACTTTCTATGCTGACGCAATGATAAACCTATGACTCTCAGTAAGAGGCATAGGCGAGCATAATGGCAATGAGAGAATTTTGTTGACTAATAAGAATTGTAATTTATAATCTATAATTTAAACAGGAAGGTTACATGTTTCAATTATATATGATTTGGTGTATATATTCAATGTCGACAAATTTTGAGGAAATTCCACAGAAGAGGAGGATGCCTTGGTAGCTTAACTGGCTAAAGCACTCAGCGTGATATTGAGGGAACAGTGTTCCTGTCCTAGTCAAAGCAAATGATTTTTCCTCTTTGGAATTTCAAATTTAATGTCGGCATTAAAGCTTTGTAGATGTGCCTGCTGTACCTATCAGGTTTACCATTGAGTTCATAGCCTCTATTAGCATTCACATAACCCCATTTGTAATGCCTCTTCAACCATAGGATGAAGCAATATCACTTTACAATAAGCACTTTTATGCTTGAATGAGCCATCTATATTTTGGACTTCCACCATAAATTATTGTACTAAAAGATAACACTGAATGGATCTTTTAGTGCTACATAGAAAACACTTAGGCATGATACATAAACAGACATTTCATAAATTTGATTCTGTGAGGCGTATCCAACTTTGTGGAAGAGGATATATCTATTTAAAAAGTGAAACTTAGTTCTTTTCTTTGTAATTTATTTTTATCTCTAGGTATTATTATTTCCTCATTTTCATTATTTCATCCAGTTTCACCTTAGAAAGACATCTTATGAATTTACTCTCTTTATGTGTTCTCTGTTTACAATCACCTTTTACCCTTACCGTGCATCCTAAAACTTTTTCTGCATTCTTATCCATTAAGCGGCACCCAGGCAAAGAACCAGTGTGATCACTCAATGTCACACGAATGTCAAAAATGATTTCTGGTCTTAATATTTCAGCACCTGACCCAACTGGGCAATCAATATTAGGGCACATTCCTTGAAAATTGTCTTCCAAGGTTGCTTTACATTTGAAACTGTTGAAAATATCAGGCATTATTTATCTTCAAATATTGGACTAAAATGTTTTTTATTAAAATTTAAATTGGACTAAAATATTAAAAATGGCATCATCTTATAAATATTTAAGCATGATGGTACTCATTAGTAAAAAAAGGTTTTAAGAGAAACATTGGCATTTGTGACTTACCAGCGAGTAAGAATTATGCGACTGGCTCCATCCAAGTCTAATTCCGTCACGAAACAATAAATAAGGCAACTGAATTGTGAGTCTTCAGAATTCTCATGGTACATTACACTATCTTCGTCTGCACCATTATTTCTTGATGCCTTTTTGATTGCTTGCTGCACAGACATAACCACTCGAATAGAAGATGCTTGAATGAAATTTGATTCAAAGTAAATTTTTCCCATATATATAGGAGGCATATATATGTATTTCAAATGCTGATAAAGATAAATGCTCTTGCATGATGCATCACATGTTTAAAACTAAACCAACTTCAATCTTATCACTGAGTTTACCTTGATCCATTCTTCTTTAAATTTGACATCAGTCATTTTCCCAATTTCACTGTCCGTTTAAGTGCTTTAAACATTAATATTAACGAAACTAACAGATTGGAAAATGGATTTGTAAGGTACATTATTAAAGATGAAAAATGTTCTCTTAATTAGTAACCAATCACTTAATTCACAAAATCACCAAAAATGCTCATTATTCAAAGATACTACATATCAACAAATCTAATGGTGGAACCTCTTCGAAAGTCATTGGCCTCTTAAGTTAACTCTGAAGTATTTGCATTTTGATGAAATTATAGTGGAAGTTTAATTTGGATGGCTTTCAAGAAATTTCGGTTCTTTAAGCTTTAGAATTGATTGTTTCACTCAAGTTGGACAAACTAACTCAATTCCAATAATATTGGTCATTTTTGAGGTTTCTTATTGAAATCCGAAGGTGTTACACACAAAACTACATTATGTAAGTGATACTAAAAGTGATCTAAACTATGGCCTTGATATCTGATTCAATTATTCTTAATATGTAGATGTATGCCTTTTGACCTTAGACTCATTTTAATTTTTTGTTGGATTATAATTTTGAGACCCAATTATTATGTTTGGTGATTTGTTGGAATTTTGGAAAAAAGTTAGTTTCTGTTTCTATAATGCTAGAACTCAAACTTCAAGTGTGCCCTCCGATTTCCAGAGACCAAGGTAATATTATGTCTTGTGTGTTTCTGGAATCATTATCATACCGTGATTACTTATCATTGTATATATTATTATCAAATTGATCACCAACTAATATTGATAAAATATTGATCACCAACCATTTTCCTAAATGCCATCAAAAGTTCACTCTTTTATCTATACTGCAGGATGCTCACCTTCACACACATTTTTTTATAATTTACTTACCATCAGAAATTGAGTTAGCAATGTGATCCAGTACAGCTGATGGTGCTATAGGGGCACTAAAGGCATATTCTCGTAGAACATTAGCTTCTGTGGTAACTGGGTTTTCTGTTATTACAGTTCGAGAGCAAACACTGACTCCCATTGATTTATGATAGGCATTCCAAGCAAGTCGCATGTCAGCAAGAAAAAGCACTGGAAGGAAAGATGATGTCTTGATAGTCTAAGTTTTATAAAATTTGAATGCATTCATTCTGTTGGGCATTATAGGTTTTCATAAAACTGTCCCTTAGAGCTTTTAATGAATGGGAAAATAAATCTAACAGTATGTCACAGTTGAAAATTTGAAATTAACTACGGCCACAACCAATGCATCATGATGTTACAACCCTTCAATAGCAGGCATTGTTGCTGATCTCTCCTTAGCTTTGGCTAACCCATATATGGTATAATATATAGACAATGAGTAGGTAAATCTTAATGGCTGACATGGAACCTAATGATGAAGGAGAAAGGAGGTGCTAGGAGAAGGAGACAACAGAAAGTTCTTGAAAACTGGAGAAAAATCATAAATGATCCAAAACATTCGGCTGGGATACAAACATATATGACAGCCAGAGAATTTAATCATGTAACTACATACATTTATTTGAGGAAAACATACATGCATTTAAGGAATAGATGTTGGAAGCAGATGAGGGATGTTAATAGAATAAGAAGAGGAAGGCTAACAGAAGGCAGATGTTTCTATTGTAAGAAAACAGAAATAGATACGGAAATCACTGCAGTGAAAGTAATTATCAGTCAAGTTTCTCAACACAATCTGATTGGAAAATGAGAAAAATACTTTGATAAAAGTTCTTTTCATGTCTAATTACCTATTTTCCACTTTGGAAGGTCATTTTTGTATGTCACACCATTCCATGCTAAGGTCAGTCATTGTTAACATTCAATAATCAAGCTTGGAGGCCAAAACTTTTTGAATGGCTACTGCACTTTATCTAAATAGTTAATATGGCTAGAATTTTGATTGAAATATGAAGGTCAATCACGATACCAACAAGATATCCAAGATATAACATAAAGGAAAATCAGTAGAGACTTGCATAATTTGTGGAGGGACTGCACTATCACAAATAAATATAAACATCATAACTTTCACTCGGAATGGAATTTGCAACTATTTTGTATTTCATAGTGACTATACAAGATTAGGACTACGAGGGAAATAGAGAAGTTTTTAAAATATTGATCTGGAGCTAAATTTTACACATATATGTGACTCTGGGCTTGGACTATGAGACAAATTTGTGGCTTTGTAAATCCTATTTCTTTTTGGTTTAAATATGATAGGTATAGAGTCAATGCCATGCATAGGCGTTTGGGGGGTTGTAACCCTCCCCCCCCTAGTGATAAAAGAAACTTAAAAATTATGTGTTTAACACATGCTAATTGTACACCTATAGATCACCTTCCATAACATAATAGAACACCTTCAAAACGTCATTTTAAGATGTATATTTTTCAAAATTCCTGGACCCCCCGTTTTACATGGGGGGTATTCCATACCCCCACCCCCACCTGGTGGTCACCCCCCCACCTTCAAACGATTCTAGATACGCTCATGATGTCATGCACCTGCTGGATTTCTGCCTCCATAAATGTAATCGTACAATTCAAGTGGACGCAATTCGGGCTGCCTAAGTCTACGGGGCCCAACATTGCCTGTTGCCTGTATTTAAGGATGAATTATTCTGCCTTTTCGGGTTTCCACCGCGTAGGTTGCTTTTTAGGACAACAGTTTCGCACGTATTCAAACGGGCGTCTTCAGGTCGCAAGACTCCCGTTGGAACACGGGTGAAACTGTTCTCCTAAAAAGCAACCTACGCTGTGGAAACCCGAAAATGCAGAAGAATTCATCTGAACGCTGCGGAAATCTACGATGGAATATCATACTTAACCCTTCAGTAGGTGCGTGGGACACAGTGTTTCATTTACGTGCCGTTTTTCACAGGATGGCATAATATACACGTGCTTCTCAGTAGCCGCACATTATTATGTCCTCAAAAGCCTCACATGGTCGTTTACAAATTGTTGCAAGGTTAGCATTAAATAGCGCGTAAACGGAAGCCAGCTTGGAATATGTGACCCCGCTACCTCTCCAATGCAAACATGGACAGTGCAATAATGCCTGTGGGAGAAGCCGTGATAGAACAACAAGATAGTGGTGCATCAAATGCGGGAAATGGACATGCAAAGATCACCTACGAGACATTTGTGTGAACTGTATTCAAGAATGATTTTTTTCTTATCGAAATATCTTCTCTTTCTAAAATTTATAAAACCTTTATGAGTAAAAATATGATAATACATACAATCATAAATTTCATATTGCATTTTGTGATCCATTTATTCTACACTTTATTCAAAGATGTTTTTTCTGTAGTGATCTGATCATTTTATTTCTCTCTCTAAAATTATGTTTTATTTATAACTTAAATAAAAAATTACAGGATTTTTTAAAAAAATATTTTTCATTTCTATATTTTTATCAGTTTATGTCTTTCAATCAGTTATATAATTTTTGTTGGATTTTTATTTAGATTTTGTCATCATGGATGTCCGACGCTCAAAATATTTCACGATTTTTCAATTACTTTGCGTTTTGTTCCACTAATAATTATACATTTGTCCTCTAGTGATAAAAACCTAACTGAACAATAGATATTAATTCAAATTTATTGTTTGTCAAAATATTTTAGAAAAAATAAACATTTTAGCCAATAAAAAAAATTGAATTTGGGCCACCGGTGTGGCCCGCTCGCCCAACCGTGTAACAAAATGTCACGTGCCCACTGCAGGGTTAAGGATGTATAAGTGCCTTTGTGCATTGCTAGGTTAGTATGGAAAATTATTCTAGTTTAGCATAGAGAATTCATGCCACGGTTTAGCCATATAGTTTTGCCAATGCTCCATTTCAGATAGCTAAAGGGTGAGAAAGCAGTTTTCTTCTTTGATTTTTGAGATGAAATGGCACCTCAGATGCCATGTTTCTTTGCATGCCTTATATGTTTAAAAGCCGGTTTACACAAGGCATTTTAATGCACAGTGTGGGTGTATGTCCAATGTAAATTGTGTGTGTAAAGCAGGGACTTGCTAGAGTGACTGCTCTAATGCATGAAGAAAAGACAGGAGAATAGCCCCTGTCCTAAATCCGTGCCTGCATTCTTGCAATTTCCGTACATCAAACTGCACAATTATGTGCATCTTGTTAAATGGATTTTTAGCTTGCAAATTGTACGATTCGCTGAGAAGATAAACAGAATAGAGAGCTCATAGAGTTTTTAGTTTGTAACTCAGATGTAATTTGTATCATCATTGCTTTGATGAATGAAAATAAAATTAATTTTGGATTAGGTTTTGAAAATTGCTGGGTGCCCTCATTATCTCTCTAATGGTCTGCTAAAATATTTTTATTAAGATGGTTGAGCATATGGATAAGTTAATTTTACCCTTCTTTTCGCTAAACCTTCCCATTTGTTGGTGGCCTTTCTTTAATTAGGATCCACCTTCACAAACATGAAAACAAGGAATCAACAAAGGGCAATGCATTGAAGATTGCCCATTGATACACATTTTTCTGGATTGGGAATCGAACCGTGGACATTTCAAATTCCATTATCTATTGGTGAAATAAATCTTGCTATGACTACTGGATAACTTTTTCAAGAAGCACACCTGCTTTTTGAATTGGGTATGTAATATCTTGCATAATAATGTTGAATATAAAAATCCCAGAAATATATCATAGCTCTGGTTACCTGTATGTCTTGATTTCCAATTTCCTGCTTGTATTATTACATCTGGTTCCCAAAGTTGTATTGTAAAATTTGAATTAGTCTGATCCAGAACCGCTACTTCTCTGCACTCAATTTCTCTGCCATCTTTTGTTCTAATGTTCCTCACATTTCCAACCTACAAAAGAAAGGGTAATTTGTAGCTCCAGGTAAATAGAACATCCAAAAAAAGCTGCATTAGTCTGGTTACAGTGTTAATTATGGAAGAATCATCCATATAAATGTGACTCTAGCTGTAACTATAAATGCCAAAATCTGACATTTTGTCAACAGCCCTGGAGGAGTTATAGCTCTCCTTGAACTCTAGACAGCTTGCCCTCTGCACTACATATATCCATTAGGAAGAGAATCCTTAATAAAATTATTAATTTTATTATAATTAATTTAAAAGTGGATAATTAAAGTTGAGGACATAAATAAATGTTTACCTTCAGGTCACAACAGGGTGTTCAGCGTCAGGGAAAAGCTGGAAACCGGGAAATGTCAGGGAATTTGACACGTCCGGAAAAAATCAGGGAAATGTCAGGGAATTTTGAAATCGGCTGTTCGAAAACTACCCTATTTCCCAGTTCATAAGACGCACTGTTTTTTACTTCAAAATGTGCCCCAAAAATCAGCCTGTGTCTTATGAGCCGAGGGTATAACTTCATCTTCTAAGACGCAAGATGATTTGCCAGGAAAGATACTATTAAATATCTTTTCCCACGTCCGGTATAGAAAATGGTTGCCTTTGTTAAGGCAACCAATTTTTCAACTGAAATCAACCCACTGCAATGAGACAGATGTAAATTCATCCGTTGAAGTTAATTTTTTATTTCTTTGATTATTGATGAGCCTGAAATGCTAGTCATCACAAATTGTTACAAAATTAAAATTTAATAAATAGTGTTTTAAAAAATAAATTAAGATTTTATTTCAAAATTTAAGTTTTAACATTTATCTCCCATGTACACAAGACAGACGTAGAAAACAGGATAAAATTCCCCAATTACGCTCAAAACAAGCGAAACATTCTACAAAAGTGCGATTTTTAATAGCAGCAAGATGCCATTTTTAGTATGGAAAAATCGAAACTTGTCAGTGAAAAGTCAGAGAATTGTCAGGGAATTTGAAAAGTCGAAGCCGCTGGACACCCTGGTAAATCAAGTTTGATTGCAATTGGTAATATGGAGCAGTGATCTTCCACAAAATAATGTATCCAAACAGTTTCAAAAAATTACAAACTTGGATATGGTGACTTCGTGAAATCCATATAATGTTCTTTCAAGAGAAAGGAAGGTAAGAGAATAAAGACAATGTTCAATTACTTTAAGGTCAACATAGGTACTCAGATTCTTTTTGTACAAATGGCCACAGCCAAAAGTAATAGTTTTTCATGTAACATTAGAAAAGAACTTCACTTAAATGCTGTTCATAGACATATGTAGTTGAAAAATCAATAATTTAAATTAAATACCTAAAAAAATTTTAGGTAAGTAATACAAACCTAAGCATCTGTGTTTAGTAATGAGTGAGAGAATACATGACAAGCGTTGCACAATAAGGTGTCACCCCCCACATATATATGGATAGGTAAAGAAGTTCTATTATAATGAGAGCTCAGGATGCCTCGTGACCCTGATTACTTTTGGATTAATCAAATGCCAGTGCTTGAATGAGTAACCTTGTTTGCAGATTGGGGAAAAGTGGAGAATTAAAACCAAGGCCTTTGAAGTACACCAAAATTCCCACTTTTGCCTCAATTGGATACTCATTCTAATGGCAATTTGTCACCAACACTAAGTTCTTTCTTATTACACTAGTGGATATGGTCACTTTACAATACATGAAATAACTTGACACATGTTTAACTTACCCTGGCTATAGCCACCAAAAGGTCAACAAATTCCATACGCATTGATGTTCCACTTGATAAAACATCTGCTATGGTTAAAAAGCAGGATGGGGCCTTGGTGGGAATATGAAGTAGTTGAATCAAATTATTATACATTTCAGCATCAAACTCATCAACTGGTCTTTGCAGCTGTATTGTGGATTGGTTTTCTGAGAGGACCAACTGAAAGGGACTTTTAAATCCATACAGTCATTAAGAGCTCTTTGTCAATGAAAGGATCATCATTTATGTCCATACAAAACCCTTACTATCAATTAAGGGCATGAAGTGAAAGCAAACTGATGTTGAAATCACAATCTTTAATTTCTTTTTATTGCAGACAGAAAATTCTCATTAAATTTCCTATCCATCTAGCATGAATGGTTTATTGTTTATCAATCTCAAGCCTACATGTAACTTACTTACTGTAAATTCACAGGTTTTATAAATAAGTAGGTACCTATCGCAATAGGTAATGAACGATATTTATAATCATTGCAAAAAATATAATCAACCAGTCGATACAAAATATTCATTATATTGAGAGGAAAGAAACAGAAAAATAAATAATTTAAATTTACTAAACTAAAAGACTGAATGATTAAATAAAGAAGATTATTAAGAAGGCTGACTAAAAAAATTGACCTGCGGCCAGAGCAAAAATTTTCAGAGCACAATGCATTATCATACCTGGTGACAGATGGTTGAAATCTCTCTTCAGAATCATTTCCCTGTCGCATGTTTACTTTGACATTCATCACTTCAACTGTTTGGAAGAAAAAAGTTTCTTAATTCAGCTGATAAAATATTGGTTTCAAAAGGTTAACATCAATGCCAATATGTAACAACAGACAATATGTGAGATGATGGAATAGAAAAGGACTAAACATGAGAGCTACCACGTGACACTCATCAGGTAATTGACTGTCAAACCTGTATTTCAATCATGTCCTATACTTCATCTCTTTGTTAAAGCTTGTGATACAGAACATACATTCCTGTTACATTATAAATACTAGTTACTGTTTTGGCTTCCACTGCCTTTTGAATTTTCAAGTCGTCTTTTTTTACCCTTTCCATTGACACATTTTGTATACTTCACTTAACTTCTATGTTTGGCAATAACTGATGATGTTTCGGTGTAATTTTGATGACACTTCATCATGGTATTTTTTCTTATATAGATTGTTTATTATCTATGACGTAGCCATGCAATTGTACTCTTGCTAATCGGTGAAATAAAATATTATTATTATGAAATCCCCTCCTATGTACAATATAACCTCCAAGAAATCTCCACCTATCTGTTACCATGGTCAGAACTCATCAGTCTAAAATGTTTTCATTTATTATGTGGGTTAATTACAAAAAAATATGTGGGATAGAAGTGCATTCAATATGTGTTTGCGTGTCTATCCATCTGTTATCATGATATTTTGTGCTTTTCCAAATGGCTGCTTTCATCCAATGAATTACATATACATATGTATATGAATGGGTTGAGGTTTGATCTACTGTCATAGATATGAAAAAGATACTTCTAATTTTTGTTGTGATGAAAAATTCCATGGCTAAATTGTATTTGTATTGTGGCTATGTTTACCAACACACTTCACTCCTTTAACCTTTAAATGCCGAAAAGGAGATCTTCACTGCCCGATATAATTTGGGACCTTTAACTTTTTCTTGCACTGACTTTGATAATCTTTCATATTTTGTGAACCATGAGAGATAAATTAACCAAACAAAAAGTATTATTCGTTAATGGGTTTGTGGAATCTTATTAAAGTTATCTGATCACATTGGTAGGCAAAATACGAATGCAAATCATCGTAGATTTTGGATAAAGAACTGAAATAATTTGCTTTATAATGTTTTTTTCATTAAAATTTTTTATATATGCTAACATAAATGATATCATTTCTCACTATAACTTAATTTACACTTCTCACTGCTTTGTATGGCATTCCTCAAAACAATTTTATGTGCAGAGACCCACATCACACAATAAATATGCTGTCACAGTCAGAGTAAATTTCCCCTTCTCAGAGCAAACGCAGCATCTTCGCTTATTCCCCTTGACCGGCTAGTGTTTATTATCTTTTGCCTCCAAGTGCCATAGCTTTGTCCCACTTGTACTGCTGGGCCTTCCTCTCTGAGAGGTGTTGGGAGATCGAAGTGCTGACGCCCCAGCCTCGATAAGACCTCTTACCAAGGCTAGCCAAAATTGCAGATGAGTTGTTTTCCTACTCAAGGAACTGAGGAGGATGCAGCTGTTGACAACTGTTGCATTGGTGATATGGGCGAATAAATTTGTATAGAATTTAGAATAGGACACTGCTGAGGTTTCCTCCATTTCTGCAGCAATGTTATGGTTTGTTGTGAATTGTCCTCTTCTCCAGATGAATTTTCATCTTCAGACAAAATCTCTGAAAACAATGCTTAAGACTCAGAATCAAGGAAAACTTCCTCCTCAATGTCATCTTTCAATAGCTTCCGCTTAGATGTCATAGCGATGATAATGACTTTTTTTGAAACTTTGAAAGAATGAAATAGAGCAAAGATGCGAGACAAATATTTCAAGTGAATGAAATGAAATAGTTACCGAAGAAAAACTAGAAGGCTTCATAATAACACTTGAGAAACAGAAATGAGAAACAGCAGCTCGGTAACACATGCACTCACCACACTGAAGAGAGAAAGAGTGGCTGCTTGGTGTGAGGTTTGTAATCTTTGGTGTTAGCCTAGCTAAAGGTATAATGTGAGGCTCGCTCTTAACATGGGTGGAGTGACAGGGGAACAATCTATGTGGAGGAAGCTGAGGATGGCTTTAATATCCCTTTTATTGCACCCAGGCACCGAGGGGAAAAATCTTGGGGCAGGTCCAGCAGAGGCCGAGGGACTGAAAAAGAGGGTAGTAGTTTTCCCAGAACACCACATCAAACCCTATGAGGGTTTTCATGTTGAGACCCAGGTGACTGACCTTTTTGCTACATCCTTATTTAGAACCCAAGAATATTTTTATTGCATGCATGAGGAAGTGTCTGAGGGTAGAGAACAAGCAAGGGAGACTCGAATATCCTGCATTCCAAAATTTGATTTCAAAGGTGTACCACTCCAGAAACAGGGTGAATAAGCTTGTGCATGAAATACAAATACCTAAGCAAAGACAAAGGAAGAAAGAAGTGTGCCAAATTTTAAACATCAGCTATAAAAATCACGCCAATAAAACGTGTCCAAATCTGGCGTGCATATAAGGAGATATTCATGCGTTCATCTCATTGTTTACAAAAATTGAGAAACACTTGTGAAACCAAAACACATATCCTTAGCCAAACCCATTACAGTGATCTATTGGGGAAGAATCAAAGAAATATCTGTGAAAATACCACCATTCTGTGATCAAAACTACGTGGAAGTTATAGGTGTCCAAATGTAGCATACCAGTATGGGTACACTGGATAGTGAGTGGAGCTTTTTTAGCGTATCTGGACAGGTACCCTGGGCGTTTAAAGGTTAATATTCCTATTAATGTTATCCTTAATCCAGAAAATCATTTTCTGTATTTCATGATATCATGCATAATTTGGAAGAACGTTCTCATACTTGAAATTAAACACTTAAAAACTCTAGGATTCCAAGGTTTTATAAGAAAAATCTCTCTCATTCCTCCCCTCCTCTCCTTTCCCACTCCCATCAATTCAGTGCCCATACATGTGGCATATGTATATACTACGTGGAAGGGGTATTCACTCAGTGGCGGATACAGAAAAAACTCAAGGGGGGGGGGGGCGCAAGTTATCACAACTATTGTAGCTTTCAAACTGACTGCCTGGCATCGACTCTGCTTCCCTTATATATGTAGCTCGGTTGTTTCGAGAACATTCGGTGCCAGAATGTTCGCTTCCAGAGTTTTAAGGAGTGTGAGCAAATACAAACAGTAGAATATTCACGACTTTTCTCGAACAATGCCAGACAGAATAACGGATCGAGATCACTAGAATGGCCGCGACTTTTCTCATTGGTAAGCTATGTGCCAGACAGAAACATATGAAATACGCGGACGCGTGCACGTGCTACATATGCAAGTGCAACTACTCGATAACTCGGGAAAGGGCCTAGCCATGTTGAAACACCAGTTCCCGTCAGAACACCGAAGTTAAGCAACGTTGGGCCCGGACAGTGGTTGGATGGGTGACCCTCCTCCATACCTGCACCAGGCGTGGATGGAGAGGAAACTACTCCCTCCAGACCACCGGGAGGCCGGTGGGAGATATACCCAGACCGGGAGAGTTAGAGGGAGTACACCCTCCATCCCTGGTACTTGGGTGGGGCAGGGGGAGGCCAATCCTCCATACCTCTACCGTGGTGCTCTTGTCCCCTGTCTGCAAGTGGCAGACAGGCACAATGGACCAAGAAAGGTCTAAGTGCCCGGGCTCCTGACGAAGGCCCCCCCAATAACAATCTAATCTAACTCGATAACTCGACTCAGAGTCGACTGATGAAAGAAACGAACGAATAGTGTGTGGGCTGACTGGCGGGGCAGCGTGGGCGGACCTGCAAGGGGGGGGTGCGCACCCCCCGCACCCCCCATATGTATCTGCCACTGGCTTCACTTTAAGATGACATCCTTGCATCAACAACTGGGTCATGAATTAAAATAAAACTCAATGGAATCACTACAAGTTAATTTGTTCCATTGCAAGTGACCACTTTCATTTAGCTGGACTGACAATGAGTGATCCAATACCAGTAAGAAAAAATGCTATGAATGTTTACTTTTAAATTTCAGCCTAGAAATTTTTATTTCTTCCATTAATTAACTTTCTCCCCCATCTCTGTTTGAGCTTATCCTCACTATTTACACAAATGGAATGCTTATTTGTCAGCATAACCATAATTTTTATTTCTTTTTATCCTTTCACTTAGTCTTTTAAAAAAACAATGAATTGGGGATGATCACGCAGTTCAACTTTTTTTGATTCATCCATCAAAAATATATTCTAAAAATTAATTTTCCATTGATGATATAATTCTTGATAATATCTTTTCTGGGAGTGGAAACTGTCCTCTTTGATGTGAAACGAATCAAAAATAAAATTGGATTCATTCATTCACCTAGTTAGTAATAAATAATAAATACTTATGTAATCAGAGTGTGTACATGTATGCATTGATTTTTTTATTCTTAAACCTAGGATTTGCCCTTGCTGGCATCACCCTTACTTGCTATTATTTATGATTGTCAGTTAGACTGCTGTGCACTGATGTACATCAAATCTTATCTTTGGTATTGACTGACTCATTAATGAGTCAGTCAATTGGCTGGATAACGATTAACTTTTCCTGAAAGCAAGAGGACCCATTTTGTCTTTCACTGATCAGTACTGGGTGCATATTCAGTTCAATTTACATTAACTCATTCAAAGTATTTTGCACAAGCAATCTAATTTCTGTTATTGTTTGTGGCTTATTTCAATATTAATAAGCAAGTCATTTAACGGTAAAAATTACATTCAGGAAGAGTATCTGGAACTGTATACATTCAGTAAAAGTAACTAATTGATAAATCGTGCTTTAGGTATAGAATATTCCCACAAATTTGCTCTTATGCAGCATTGGTTCATGGTCAATGACCTGCCGCAATGGAAACACCAGTTCTTGATCAGTTAATGAAATTAAGTATCATTGGGCTCAGCTCGAATTTGGAGGGTTGATCCTCTTATTTAACCAAAGTGCTGTTGCCCCTGTCTTCTAGTGGCAGACAGTATGTGCGAAATGACCTAATCCATCAAAACAAATTAAATAAAATACTACTAGCATTGGTTCACTCAGTGGCGAATATATGGGGGGGTCTCAGGCCCCCCTCCCTCCATTGAAATAAGGCTGCATGGCTGCGGCGAGAGGTGAGAGGCGCATGCACCTTACTGATTCCTTAGACCGGCTAGCTAGCGGCGACCTAAACTACAGCCGCGGTTGCCGCTAGCTAGCCAGTCTTTGCCCCTCCCAAAGTTATAACCTATATTCGCCACTATGGGTTCACTAATATCTGGGAAAGTAAATTGTAGTTCAGGAAGAATTTTGGTGGGTAAATGATGGCCTACATGAGTCAAACATATTGGTACATAAATGTTATCCATAGTGGCAAGGTGTGCACATATTTGCTAACTAATTATATTTTTTTTAAACACTCATGATCAATATGATCAGTAAATTAACTGGCCATTCATTCACAACTATGGTAGTATTTTTCAAGCATGACTATTGTTTGAAATTATTGATAATCACATGCCTATATCCCCAACATGAAGTCCATTGGCTATGCTGCTCACATTCTCTACTGAACCCCAATATGAGGCATTTATAAAATCATATGGAGTATCTCGCAATGTAAAACTCCATACTGCTCTTTCAGTTCCTGGATCTGCAATAGTTTAAAAATATGTCAACAAACATAATAACATAAACACTATTATTGTAAAAAAAAGTAATAACATTCCTACTTCTTTTATTCGCAATGTTCCGAGGAGATTGCTTGGCAATGATCACGGCAATTATCATGGCATTGCTCACACCAGGACCCAAGTCAGAGATGGGAATTTTTCTCACGCCTGCCATATTTCTTGTTATTTCAAAACCTATTGATCAAATAATTAATAAATATTTTCTATACTTTTTTGTGGAAACTTCAACTTAAATAATCTTAAAATAATAAATGCTCGAAGGACAAGAAAAACACAAACGGGCAACAATTATCACAAGACAAATAGCATACAAAATGATCCAAGAATGCATAATCACACTTTTAATCGACTTCAACGAAGTTCCTACCTCAGATAACTTTTGAATCATGGCCGCTATTTTCATGTAAACAATTGAGCTGCGTAAAACGTATGAGAAACGAAAAATCGGAGGCGCACCAGTTCAACGAAGGACAAGGAGGAACCCAGTGGAAAAAGAAAAATCATCATCATTACATTGAATGGGATTTCGCGATATTTTTATATTACACTAAAGAAAACATTGAGTGATATTGAGTTATACGTAGTCTACTAATGAATCTTTTACCTCAGTCACATGAGGAGTTCCGTGATAAAGAATATTGGGACAGTTTTTTCAAGAAAAGGGGGACTAAAGCATTTGAATGGTAATCTTCACGTCTTAAGTAAATCAGATTTCATTCTCTCTGAGTTTCGGTAAAGAGAGCGATCTTCTGTTTTTAGGTATGGAGAGTATGCCGAGCTCAGTGGAATACTACACAAATATATTAAGCCTAAAGATGAGATACTTGTCATTGGATGTGGGAACTCAACCCTCAGCGCAGATCTTTACGACGTTGGATATAGGTGAGACAAAACGATAAAATTTCAATAAAACTAGATAGTTTAAGCAATATTCCTATTGTTACAATTTAAAACTAAATTTTAAATTTCTTATTTTTTAAGAAAAATCGCAAATATTGATGTTAGTGAGGTCGCAATTAAGAAAATGGCAGAGATCAATAAGGAAAGTCGACCAGAAATGACATTTCAAGTAATGGATGCCACGGATACTAAGTTTCTGAATGACAAATTTAGCTGTGTGCTAGACAAAGGGACTCTGGATGCAATGATGCCTGATGACGGAGAAGAAAACCAAAAACAAATCTTTAAGCTATTCAATGTGAGATATTTTGGTATGAACTGTATCAAATGCTTTATGGAGCTTGTATTGGAGAGCTTTCTGCATTGATTTTTCAAGTGATGTAATGGATTGTGTTCTGATTTGTTAAGTTATTGTTTAGAAGCTTAAGCATATTAAAATTCACCTATGATTTATTTGCAGGAAATCGGCCGTCTACTCCGTGTTGGAGGGCGTTATGTGGTAGTTTCATTGCTTCAAAGCCACATATTAACTATAATTTTGAACCACTTTCCTAAAATTGGGTGGATGCTGAGGGTTGTCCATTGCGTTGATGCAACTGATTCAAACCAAATAAATGAAGGCTCATCTGGAGGATCTCGACTACCAGTTTTCGTTGTGATTTGTACAAAAATGTTGGGAATGATTGGCAAGCAACCGGTAAATCTCTTTTAACTTGTCTTTGCAATGTTTTCAGTTAATGCTGCATTGTAATTCTTAAATTGGATGTTATGCATAGAATATTCTTTTTAAGCGATTAAAATCTGAAGTTGTAGTAATGAGGTCCATCCTGGTAAAGTAGTATTCCAATTGGTTGTGGAAATTTTGTGACCTAATTTTCAATGATCTTTTACTTTTATTGTGATAATGATAAAGGGTCTTCCAATTAGGTTATAGAGTTTTCAGTAGATGGAGAGTCTGTTCAGAGATTGACTTGTGAAGAGGAACTGGTATCAAGTATTCAGCGAGTGCGCCAAGGTGCATTAGCATTGCATAGGGTAGCATCTGGAGAAGAGGGTGCGGCTTTGGATCTTTATAGGCCAGGTGAAGATAGTCCACGCTACACTGTACACTTGGCTAATGCATTCAGCAGAGTGTCAGGGAGCCCAACTTTTGCTGCTTTTCTTGTTCCTCAAGGCAGGTATGTGTCACATTTCGTCATCCAATTGATATACTTACATAACCAATTAATGAGTAAACTGTCAGGAAGCATACTTTATACCTAATGCTACATTTTAAATGATAGGGAAACTGATTGGCTTTTTGGAAGTGTGGAGGGCCGTCAACAGCTCGCAAAGTCAGCAGGTGTGTCACGACTTGCTGTTGTAAGTCTCCATCGAGGACAGGAATATCCAGGGGGATTAGAAACCATTCGTAAAGAAATTTCTCCTTGTGTGAGGCGGCTTGCTCCTCATGCTCTGCGAGAATCAAAGGTATGCAAGTGTAGTATTGCTGTGTTTATCCTGCAGTCTCGTGAATCTTCAATTTTTTCTTGTACTGTGCAGCAGCCCATTACATCTGTCACTGTCAACTATCTGTCACATTTTGTATTGCTTAATTTTCATTGTGATTTTTTTCAATGCTAAAGACATTGTGGGCAGGGATTGGGTGAATTCCTGCAAACTAATGAATTCTTGAAAATGTGGTGAATCCAAGCCCATTCATGTGAAAAATATTTGGTCATGGAAGTTAAAACAGGCTACGAGAACACACTCGGAAGAGTTTGCACACAGCTAACTACATACCTTAATGACCGAAAGAACATACCGCGAGAGACTTGGAGTTACTTGATTGTGGTATAGCACATATAATGCCACCATGAAAACTCTAGGTGTGGGCATTGGATGAGATTAAATCCAATATATCTAAAAGGTCGACAGCATTTGACAGTCAGTTTTCAAGCGTGTGAGATTTATAAATTTTGGAGTTTTAGCCGAGAAATTTACTTTAAATGCCTCTTAGCTGCTCCTCAATTCGGGTGAGGCTGTTGGAGAAAATTTTTTTGTAAGAGAAACTATCTGTTAGTATTTAATGGCAAAGTGCCCTAAATGAAGGATGAAAAAGACACTATGTATCAGTAGTAATCAGGCATAACTTCAATGAGTCTTATTTGTGCAGTTTCCATCAAAATTTAATTCTTAAAATTCCCAAGTGTCTTTTTGCCTAATTTTAAGAAATAAGGAAATTGTTAATGCTCATGGTTCTTAGGACTATCTTCCTTAAGTAAGAATGGTGATTTGAAGAACCAGGCAAAATTCAATGAACGTTGATGAGGTTAATCATGGCTATTGAGACAATAGTGTTCCCTCTTCCTCCTTAACCTAGCAGGTACTCAGTTAAAATTGTTTATGGTTTTGTTTGTGTAATTCTTGACTGAAGGAAATAGATGGTTGTTGAATTAACATGGTTTCTGTTGGCTTACCTCGTTATTCATATTTATGTAATAAGAAATGTATGACCATATAAGAAATGATTTATTATGATTCTGTCAGTAGTTATTATAATCAATGGAGTCGCACATGAAGCTAAAGAAGGAGAATTGAGCATGAAACAATAAATATCAGTAATAAAAATGTCCTAAACCTTGAAAATGTTGTCATTTTCTATAGTGGTTAAGGGTATGATTTTAAGTTGGCCAATTTTAACAAAGTCAGTTTATTTCTGTTTTATAAACTTATTAAATATTTCCTTTTATAAATGTAGATACCAATATTGTCAGTAGCCCCAGATGATGCTGGAGCTGTTGGGCAACGGCAGGTCATTCATAAAGGTACAAGTGCTATCACCGGTGAATTTGTTGTAGAGGAGGTGGAAACATCAAGAGAAAGTATAAATGGCCCAAAGTTTGTTCGCCGCCTGATCTTTATGCAGAATCCTAGAGTTGTTCAGTCAGAGGCATGGTTAAAAACTGGTAAGATCAATTTTTGTGGCTGCAACAAATATGTTTCCATGGTATTACCTAATTCCTCTGTATTAGAGACTCCCAGCAGTGTTAATATAATGTAAACAGTGAATGTGTGAGAGTTTGAGCTATTTGTTAGTATTTATAGAATTATGATTTAACTCATGTTTGTGCCTGGCTATCATTAGTAAAACCTCCATTCCCATAATTTTTGTCATAATGATTATATGATGCTAGTAAAATGTTCATGAGTTGTTGCATAAGTAGGAACAGTCATACCATATTTAGGTCAAGGTTTATGTTCCAGCATGTCTTTGTAGTGTCAACATTTTGTTGTCTGATTGGTTGTCTTGATGAGAACATTTGAGCATGAAGGAAAAAGGGATGTGTTCCATGCATCACAAACACTACTATAGTAGTGAGGATCGTAAAAACTAGAAGTGGGATGAATCAAACACTATCTCAAATAGAATTCATGATGAGAAAAAAGACTACAAATTCCACTATTTTTTTATTGCTGTCGACCGGTTTCGACGTTTTAAGCGTCATTATCAAGACTAGTAATAAAAAATAGTGGAATTTGTAGTGTTTTTTCTCATCATGGATTCTATCTATAATTTCCACCAAGTATTGCCACAATCGATTAACTATCTCAAATGTTTATGATCTTTGGTTTTCAGTAGTATCTTCAAATGAGTAATTTTGTACTTTCACCAACTTGATCCTGTACAGAAATTTAGTGTGTATCTTTCTCTTCATGTCAAATATGTAATGAAGTAATTACTTTGGTCAATATCTGATCACTTTTTCCTTGAAAAATTTTATTTCCATTTATTGCCTGACATTTTTAATTTCTGATCATTCTTCCTTTAATGCATCTTTTTTTGCTAGATAAAAGTTCTTTGTAGAATTTTCAATGCAGGGTCAGCCCTAGATTATACAACTACAAGCCTCGTTGTTGGAAGCCAAGGGTAGCATAAAAACTGCTTTCAGTTTTCTTTGGTAGAGATGTGCGGGTTATAATATTCCTATTTTTTCACATCCCCCAACCATAGTCAGATTAAAATTGATGGTTGGCAAGTTTACTTGGTGGAACTTTGACTAACACAAAAAATACTTACAAATGAAGGTCCCCAACTGTAATCAGCAGATCGCGATAAAACTTCGTAAGGTGATAGAAAATGAAAATTCATCGGATATGTGTTTTCGGAAAAGCATCCATTAGGCTCTAGTTTTCGAGATACTTGCTATCGAAATTTTTAAAAACCTCCTGAATTATGCAACCCGCAGTACACCCACCTAGCCCCTGCACCGTTCTCGGACATCTCTTCAAGGCCAACGATGGAGTGGATGGGTCTCTGTATGACTCATAACCAAACTAATAGCTTTGTGTGCAGCATAGCCTGTATTTCTCACTCGTCAGCACATTTCCTATGACTTTAGTAGAGGTACACAGGATCGTATGCTGAATGAACATTTGCATTGATGCTTTCAGTCGCAGACGATGCTTGTCGAATAATAATGCTATAAGATTGGCCCATGGAATGGGCATCCCTCGACGTTAGATGGACAACGCTCTTCCCTTTATATATGGGAAAAATCTTGAAAAATTTATATTCCCCTAATTTTGTTCCTTAATTTTCCATAGCGATAACTTAATTGTAAATTTAATTTATTAGTATGTACTTGGAATACACGAAAGCTCTCGGCCACCCTATTTAACTCTTCCGCTTTAATCGTGAATAATTAGTGCTGATTCATCATCTAGGGTTTTCAATTTGAGGACTGGTGCTCTATGGTATTTTAGATACCTGCCTGCCTAAAAACAATTCAGTAACAGCAATCACTAACACTTTTCGTGGCTACTTGAAGACGCAATCTGTGGACCTTTCACACTACTTCATCGTAGGCATTGCTTCTCACTTGAATTCAAAGTTAGGGGACGAGAAATGGATTGGTGGCCATTACTCTCTTCCTTCCTGGAATTTCGACCACGATGTTTTCGGAAAAAGGACAAGTTCATACATAACCTAAATTGGAGAATAGTGCCCTTGATCCGGTTATTTTCCTGATTCCGAGTCATAGGAAACGTAATTAAAATAAAGGCATAAAAAAAGTAGTTCCATGCTTTTATATTTACTTTTCTCTACCAGCGATGGTGAAAGAACTCATAATTATACATACTTCTTAATTGTAATTAATACATTATACACAACATAAAACAGCGATAAGTTTTACTCATGACAAATAAAATTGCGTTATTTTTGTCAATTTTAATCTCATTAGCATCACTTGGTGAGAACAAGAGAGCTTCAATTTTATTATTTTGTCGCTACTGAAATTCCTCAGTTAATAGTGCATAAACCTCAGCTAAATTATCTCTATTTTCCAAACACCATTATTAATAAGTAATCTTGGGATGCACAGCATGAAATTTGAGGATGAATTCTGGATAGTAGTCGGTTCTATATTATGCAGTACTTCCCCTCTATCCCAGCCAACCAATGTTATGGTATTTGACATGAGCATTAAGAAACATTGTCATCGAAGGAATGTACATTAGATAAAATATCCACAAGGTCTAAAAAAATAGTGGCATAAAAACAATATCTTGCACATGTGTGCGATATTCCACAGAGAAAATGTCATTCGCCTTGACCAATATTCGAACCCGGATCCCTTGATTTCGCAGAGTGCTTTTACCAGTTAAACTTCCAAGGCGTCCTTCTCCCCTGTGGATTTTGTGGTGGCTTTATGGGAACAAGGTGTTCAGGACTGCTAGGCATATGATGTCAATAAGCAGTCCAAAGCATGTGCTTAGCGCCACAGTGCCCGAGGATGTAGCTATACATGGAATATAATGAAGTGTTCACTCTTTTGACTGATTTTTGAGGATAGCGGGAATATTCACGGTATTTACCTTTACGGAGTCACCTGCAAGTGCACATAAGTTTGATATTCCACGGAGGAAAAATCATTTGCCTAGACTGGCATTCGAACCCGGATCCCTCGATTTTGCCTCTTCCAATTGCTTTTGCGCGGAGATAGACGTTTTTACTGGCTTGTGTCATAGTCAAGCTAAGTTCACCACAATAATGCAACGCATTGGTTAACTCCTGCCTCTCACTATTTATCTTAAAACTCGAGGTGTTAAATGGGTCTTCGTCTTAAAAAATCCAGATACTATGTCACTAGTTTGTGGAGTTGTGCTTGCGATCTCTGTGTCACTCCGCGTAATTTCACTTACAAATGACAACCCTAGAGCTGTTCTGTAACTTTGCGTGGTGCAAGTGAATACACGTACCCCCCTTTGTGCAAATATTGCAAGACCTTCCTGGAAATCGGAAAGTAACTGTTCTCAAGAGATTTCCCATCTGTGCCCCCTGGTAAACGAAGGCAAGGCATCCCGCTCCAAAACTGAGAAACTAAAGGGCGGAAGGAGAGTAAAGGGACTACAACCATGATTTAGACAGGAGAACCAAACTATGCGACGAAAAGCCTAACGTTCTATCCCTTATGCTCCGCACGTGAAATGTAAAGGTCATCATCATAGCTGTTTTTCCAATAATTTTTGCAAATTTTTCGCTGCATTTTTATGCACGGCATTACTTTGCATTTCCCTTTTTAATAATATTCGTATGTTCACTTTAATAAAGATGAAAATAGGAAGGTGAAGCTTTCCTTCCACAGGAATCACAAAAATGCTGAAACGCAGGAGAAAATGGCACATACACACATGGCTAATATTGTTTGGTTTACCCTTAGCCATGCCATGATGCTTCGAATTTCAGGCCTAACCTTTCAGATGAGTCAACACTGGTCATGAGATAGTGATTAATCTGCTTTCCTCCTTGCGCTTACGGCTGAAACCCAAAAGCTGAAGTCACAAAAACACTTCCTGCGGGGTCTCACAACAGTTGTACGTACGCAGCCGCAAAAATTTCTCCTTCATTACCATTTATGTAACGTAACTCAAATGTAGAAGTGCACAATTTTACTGCAATGAAAGGTGGGCGCATATAATTTGGTTGAGATAAAATCCAGTAAATAGAAATAGGTCAGTGAAAGGAATGAATGAAGAATTAAAGGATAGGATTGGGAATGATTTAAAAATTAATATTCTGGCCAGAATAAATTATTTTTAATTGGAAATAGTATAATTTATATTCTACTAAAATAATTAAGCAAAAATTGCGAATTAAGAAGAAAAATAAATTCGCCTTTCAGGAGGTTCAAACCGGAGGAGAAATATTGGTGGTCCAAGATGTTACCACTCGACCAGATATTCTGATAAAAGTTGGGCATTTAAACTGGGACATATAGAATGTGACCAAGTATGTACGGCGGGTTGCATCTTTACAGGGTTTTTAAAAATATTCAATTGCAAATATCTCGAGAACTGGGGCCTAATGGATGCTTTACCAAAAACATATGTCTAATGAATTTTCGTTTTCTATCAGTCTACAAAGTTTGATCGTGATCCGCCGATTACCGTTGGGTGCCTTCCCTTGCTAGTTGATTCCACAAATGTATTTTCACTCAACCGGTTCCAACCTTCACAGGTTATCCTCAGGAGTGAAGACAGAGAGAGTGAAGTGAATATTCACGAAGGTTGAAACCGGTCGAGTGAAAATACATTTGTGGAATCAACTAAGTATTTTTTGTATTACCATAGTCAGATTATTGGAATAGAACATAATGCCCCCAAAATGCCTCAAACCAAAGTTTTTTTTGTTGACAGGGAGAATGGGAGTAACAATTGCATGATGAGAGTGAATGGTGAAATAATTGAAAAAGTAGACAATTGTGTATCTTGGCCATGTTTGCAAGACTTGGAAGAGTAGATGAAGAGATTAGAAGGCATGCAAATGCTGGAAGGAAAGTTGTTGGTAGTATGTTGAGTATATCAAGGAATGAGTCTTTGTCTTAGGAAGTGAAAATTTCCATGTACAAAAGTGCTCGCCTCATACCGTAATTATTGGGCAGCTAAACCTGAGTTGGCCAGGTTAAGCGAAAGAGTACATACATTAAAAGCAGTGGAAATGGGGTACCTGAGAAGTGTTTGCTACCAAAGTTGAAGGGATATGGTTAGGAATGAGTGGGTCATAGCAGAATGTGGATTAACCCAGACACCATAGGTGCTAAAATGTTTTTGTTTTCGTAAATAAGTCCATCAATTCGTATTTTAAAGTAAAATCTGATGACAATCACTCATAAAAATTTTAAACAATTTTTCCCTTAAATAAAAAGTGATAATTAATAAAATTTAGAAACATTTTTTTTGCGCCTGGGGAGAGCCATATTTCAGATCATTTGCACATTTAAAGGGTTAATAACAAAACAGATAAACGATAGTGGAGGGAATGGTGTGAGAGGAAGGGGTAGACCGAGAAAGTTATGGGTGATTGTGGTGTCGGACAGTCTTAAGAGGAGTATAAGTAGTCTTAAGAACAGGAGGATGTGTATGAAGCAATGTATGAGGGTGAAAGAGGAATGCAAGGATAGAGCAATATGGAAGAAATTATTAAAGGAGAGTCACCTTTAATGGGCTATCACTAAGAATTTAACTTTTTTGACTTCCTACCCTGGCCAGCCGGGAATTCGAAGAAAGGACTATATAGACCTAAAATTCATTCTAAATAAAATATGACATTACCCCGACAGGGAATAACGTGATGGGTACGTATGTATGTGTGTGTGTGAATGTAATGCTGGGGGTGTTTCTGGGAGGCAGACAAATTAATAAGAACATGGTGGAGAATTGCTAACTATTGAATGTGCAAGGAATTACAGTTTTCTTGGAGATTGTGGTTTTTTTCTCTTGGAAAACCTGGAATACTCATCAATTTAAAATAAATCCAGTGGCTTCCATTTTTTATTTTGTCTGATTGTTTGAATTATGAAAAATCAAAGCATCTGTTAACTTAAATATTTTTAGGCTGCTTAATTTATATGTGATGTACTTAAGAGTTGCTTTACCATAATCCATTGAACTGTCAAGGAATTGATTCTTCTGTCATGCATTTGCAAGCTGTATCTTAAGTAAAATGACTGCATTAAAAGCGGTATTTCAAGTAATGGACTCGTAAATACTTATTGTGCACCCTGGATTCTTTGATGTTCAAATTATTGATTAAATACAGGTCCTCTGACTCCCAATCCCTAGCTTAATAATTATGAAATTCAATTAGGAGTATATTACAAGTGTACTAACCCCTGTCTATATTTTATTTATTTATTTTTATGCAATTTTCGATACCATATAGTTAAGTCTCGCAAGGGAAATCCGAAGAAAATTGTGGATAATGAACACCTTTCGTGTGAGCATCATTATTACATGCTTATTGGTGTATCTGCTGTACTAAGTGAAGCCAGCTTAGTTCCATCTGAAGCGAATAAAGTATTGGTGGTGGGACTTGGAGGAGGTGGCTTGTGTATGTACATGCAGCAACTTTACAAGAAGGTTAGTGTGTCTAAAGGATGAATGATTATTGAATGAATACTGCCGTCAACTCATTGTACATATTCAGTTTTCATAAGTAAACCATTGTGGGTAGGTTTGGTTGGATATTAAAACTCTTTCCTAGTGTCATGTTTCACTAGTACACACCCTCTTCTTTCCCTCTCCATTAACAGTAAAATATTTCTGAATTCAAGGGTTACTATAAGCGATTATGCTGCCTTGTGTGAATCTGTATAATAGGATTCATTAACCATGCGGAAATACAGGGGTTCCATTCTAAGATGAATTAAAAAATGCACCTTTTAGGTGTTATTTCTAAAATTATGATACAGATTTGTGTAGTTCTTTAAGAAAAGATCACCTGAAAATAACTGCAGCACATGTTTACATAAAAATATTAAATTAAGCATCTGAATTTTATTACAAATTGAAAATTTTATTGCAACTTTAGCATGCTTAATGAGGATCACTTCCTTTCTACATGAAAACTTTCCTTCTTAGGCTGAAAGATTTTGTCTGAGTTGCTCAAATACTTAATTAAATTTCCAAATTTATACTTATGTGCAAAGTAAAGAATTGGTAGCCTTAATTCTATTGTATGTATGCAGCTAATGCAGCTATTATTGTCACCAGGCTTCCATCACTGCTGTTGAGATTGATCCAGCAATTGTTGATGTTGCCACCAAATATTTTGGTCTCACTCTGAATGATCAGCTTCAAGTCCATATTGGAGATGGAGTGGAGTATGTTGTAAATGCTGCTAAAGAGGGTAAGGATGGCTATTGAGCCCCTGAAATAATTTGTCACAGAGATGTAGTTTCATGTGTCATTTTTTAAATTTTGACCCTCACTGACAAATGAACATTTTGGCTCCGACACATCATTTGAAAAGGATTAAATTAGGTAAACTTTTACAATAGTTAATTCATAAAATTCACAACCCTGGTTTCAATGATTCAGCGTCGAAACCGGTACACCAAGTCACTAAAGAAAGTGGATGTCACTCTGTAGGTACGGGGTGTGATAAAAAAATAATGGGAATTTTCGTTTTTCTTAAAGAATATTTATTTATTAATCAATATAAATTTTTTCCCCTTCAAATTATTCCCTCTTATATATAATACACTTGTGCCAGCGTTTTTTTCCAATCTTGGAAACATTTCTAGAACTCATTATCTCATCTCTTCAATGGTGGCTAAACGTCGTCCTTTCATGGTTCTCTTCAGCCTCGGGAATAGAAAGAAGTCACAGGGGCCATGTTCGGCTAATACGGTGGCTGAGGCAAAATAACGGTTTGTTTATTTTACCAAAAAATCTCGAATAAGCAATGATTTGTGAGCAGGAGCATTATCGTGGTGCAATTTCCACGAGTTGTTTTGCCACAATTCTGGGCATTTTCATCGGATTGATTCACGCAAACGGCGCATAACTTCCAGATAGTATTCCTTATTGACCGTACAACTATATGGAAAATAAATACAATTATTGAAAATCAGAATTATAAAGCCCATGAAATTTTGAAAATTCCCATTATTTTTTTATCACACCTCGTATGTGGATAAATATTATTGTTAGTCTTCCTATTTTTCTTTTACAGTTAAACTTTGTGAATTTCAGCGGCCATTAATTAATTTTATTTAACTTAGGAAACCTAGTGTGTACTTATTTGTGTGCCATTATTTCTCTTTTGAACAAAAATGAATTTTCTTAAGAATTTGCATCGAAGTGTTGTTCACTCAATATAAGTGGATTTGCATTAGAAAATAAATTTTTTTCTGTTTTATTTTACGTGGCAGCTGTTCATCATCAGAAGCCACGCAAAATCAAGACTACACTGTGTATTATTGTATACGGTGCCATATTTTTAAAGGCATTTTTTTGTTTTATGTATGAAAAACTGACCTCATTTGATTGATTTTTAGGGAAAGAATTTTCTGCCGTTATGTTTGATGTAGATTCAAAGGACATTCAGAAAGGAATGAGTTGTCCTCCTCAACAATTCCTTACCAAAGACACTTTGAGGGCTGTGCAAGCATGTCTACAAAATACAGGTAATTAATTTTGAGATCATCTACAATATATAGCACTAGTAACTCAATGTAAAAGCCACTGTTGACTGTTTTTTTATATTTATTAAATAAATCAAAAACACTAGAGCTCCACTGCATGTAAAATCTCCATTGAGTTGTTAAGTTCTGTGTAATTACAATGTTGATGCTCTCAATATGTGATTATAATTCTGTAATATGGGCATCATACTTTGTATGATTCCCATATCAGAGGCGTCAAATCTATTCAATGTAAGTTTGTGCGTAAGGTTTCCAAAAATCTCAACTTATCCAAAGGTGAATATAGCAGGGTTGCTACAGACTAGAGTTAATGGAATTCCAGGACTTCTCCTGGTTTTCCAGGCCATAAAATTTCATTTTTATGGGTGGAAATGTCAGTTCTTTGGTGAGTTTGTATTAAATATTCCAAGCCAGCGCCACAACTCTCACTCAGGGGGAAAATTACTTCATTTCTGATGGCATATCATCCTTAGGTCTCATCCATTATGAAAGAAATTCAAACATTTGATTGTATGTGGTACAGGCTAGGAACGGGACGGGGGCATGATTTGTATAGAATCTAAAGGTGGTGGAATCTTCGTTCAAAATGGTGGTGCATTACTAGCTGCTTGCCTGCCCTGAGTTTTATTCATGCTGGCCACCAAATGGAGACTCATTAGATAACCTTGCATGCACATAAAATGTTCTACAGTAGAATCTCGATTTTACATAACCCGATTTTAAATAAAATTTGAATTTACACGAGTGAATGAGCGGTCCCGGCCAACTCCTATAGTATTCTTATGGAATCATTATTTGATTTTACGTAAAGTTGATGTAACGATTTTACGTAAGGCTATTTTGGTCCCCGGTGAAGGTATCAATTCGATTTTACGAAATGAAATTACAGAAATTAAAGAAACTGAAACCAAATCGGGAAGATTCTTGCCCATATTTAAAGTAAATCTTCAAATTATGCCATACCTCTGTGAAATACATCAATAACGAATCAATACATGGCATTTAATTGTATATATTGTAACCTCCTCACTTACTCGTTCGGAGGTTAACAAAGAATGGGGGGGGGGTAGTGATGGGAGGAGAGCTGGGGGGGGAAGGAGAAATTCAGTGACAGGGAAATGGGGAAGGTAAGGATGCCGGCTAAGCTCGTCGGAGCATTTGGGGTGGGGTGGTTTCTCGATGGGCGCGCGATGGCGATTATGAGGGTGGGTGAAATACGACGTGGGTTCACGATCTCCCTTTTTACCTTGGGCGGGACGACGTGGCGGAGAGGTAGCACGATTTGACAAGTAAATATCGAACACAGAATTAACACTTTTACAATTTATTCGTTTACGAAAGGCACAAAAGAGACCAATGATCAATTGTAGATAACAGTAAGGGGGGAAAAGGGGGTGCTAATCCTAGAACAAGAGATATCAAATTTTATGAAAAAAACAGAGAAAATAGAAATAACTGACAAAATAATTCGTCTTTGGACGGTGAGAATAACATGAAACTCCCTTTTTGATTCTATTGACAATTAAGAATATTTTGTTGGAGTGCAGCTTCTAATTGTCTGTACTCGTAGTCTCTTCATTTAGTTGCACTAACATTTATCTCAATTTACACATTCACACTCACTTAGAGATGGGAAAATTACTGTAATTTTCATCTGAGGTAAATTACCGTGGTAAATTACGGTAATTTTCAAAAATTACCGTAATTTTCCAGTAATTTTCAGTTTTAAGCATTACACAGAAAATGTATGGTTAAATAAGAATGCCAATAGCAAAAGGAAGGGGATACGATGTTTAACTATACCTGATGCAACATTAATCTATTAAAATTTTTCAAAATTGTAAAAAAAAATACGGCAGCAACACGCATTCTGGCTTTATTTTGTCAAAGTATGAAAAATTTTAAAGAAAAATATTCGACTAATATTTACTCAATAATGTTATAATTTAACTAAAATATGCCAAAAATGAGTTGAACATTCCTAAATTTATAATTAAACACGTCAGAAATGTAGACTTAGCTTAAAAGAACATCTTGGGAATTTATCTGTATGAAAAATTATCTTAAACATGGGTGAATTATCTTGAAAATTACCGAAAATTATGGTAATTTTCAAGGGGCGCGGTAAATTACGAATAATACCATGGTAATTTACGAAAATTACCGTGGCAATTTTCAAAGTTGCCCATCTCTACTCTCACTCAGGTACGGGATAGGGAAAAGGGTGTATAAGCAAATGATACGATTAACGGGGTTTCTCTCGGTATCTTCTTCTATTTTTGGGATCTTCTTAGGGGAATGGCGATCCTATTCTAGGGAGAATGGCGGGCTCTTCTAGGTTGGGGAATGGCGATTCGTTCTATGAGGTATGGTGGGCTCTTCTATGTTGGGGAATGGTCACAGATTTGGACAGTACTTATCGGCTTGTGTCGGCACCAACTCTCCTCGGCAACTTTCCCGACGATTTCACCTCCTGCAGCTCTCCCGACCAGGATGCCGGCTCGGGTTACGAAACCTCTTTCTCTGTTGGCCGCGACGCTTTTTTGTCTATCCACCTACACCGTGGCTCCTTCCGTAGATCCTCGGGTCCAGCCTTCTCCTCTTGCAGGGGATCGCCCTCTCTGCGTCGTCTGCCTGTTCGCCGCTAGCCTTTTCCCAGTCCTCGCCTTGCGAGAATCAGCCTCAAGACGTCCTCCCAAGAATCAGCCGTCAGAATTTATTCGCCCAGACTCAAGGTGGCCGCCGTATTTAAGCTATCGTTAACCTACCGCGTCCAAACGGGACCGGTTACAATATATCATATTACTTTCCCATCTTTCAGCACGAAAAGTTATTGGTTCAAGGGGTTTACTTGTTTACGCCCAGACAGTAGCTACGGAATGCTCACGCGAAGGTGCTTTATGACTTTGAGATAGGAATCCCGTCAGCTGTTCCGAGTGATGAGATGAAGCTTGCTTTGGGGTCGCCTGCAAGCATGCGTGTTGTGACACTGGCACGCGTTGTTGAGCGTAATAAAGTACAGACGTTTGTCCTCGACTGATGCCAACAACAGAGGTGATTGGGAAGATAGGTGATATTGTAGTATTATATAAAACATCACAATTGATGGTATCACACGGCTCAAACTTGCTTAAATCAGCATAAATGCTTGTCAATAAATGTTTTCCAGTAGAAACATATTTACTCACTATCTTCCCCATGTACTTGATGAGTCTGTTTTGGTTACGTTGTCTGTACTTTCCCAATCTAGAGTTATAAGCGGAATTAAATACTCAGTTTGGATTAGCCAAAAATTAAATAAATTTAATTGAAGAACCAAGCAATATCAAAATGATAGCGAACACAGTGTAATTCAAGACAGAAACTTTTAATAAATGATAATTACAATTTATGTTATCGTATATGCTACCTGCGCCGTTTTTACCCTTTCGCTCCGGATCCTTGCAATGAAAAATGCTTCCCTTGTCATGAGTGTCGTGAGCATATCCTTGTATTCCTCCGTACGGAACTCACTCGTGGCAAGGAATCGCACAGGTATATTCCTCGTCTGTCTTGGATCACAAATCAGGGAAGCCAGACCCTTTCCTCGATCACTGTTCAGAGGTGATAACGACCCTCTCCTTAGTACCATCCCCACTCACGGCTAACTATTCGTTTACTCAGTGCATTTACTAAAAATATTTGCCACCGCGAATATATTTTTTTTTATTTTAGGCCCAGAAGTTTATTCCTTATGTTTCATTCTGCATTTACTAATTATTACAAACGGAACTTTAAAGTTATTATTAACATAGTTCTTGTATAATGAACACTCGCGACAATTATGTTTATAGTAGAGTTCCGTTTAAAATTTGTAAGTGCACAGAAAAAAAACAACAGATGTAATTCTGAGCTTATATTCCCAGCATGCTACAAATATTGGAAAAGTAAATCCACTGAGTATATAAACAAATGCTTGACCATGGACACCTGCAGTGAAGGCATCTACCAAGGAGATTACCCTTGCCCACAGGCCAGGGAGGGGTCTGGCGACCAGCGGGTTGGGGTAATGATGAAGTTGTCATTTTTATTGTCGATCCCTCAGTTTGGTCTACATAATTGACGCATCTAAACTGGTTTTCCCCAAAAGACTCCTCACTCACGGCACAACGAAATTCATCTGCGCGTGACTCATTCAGCAAGAAAGAGAAGGGAGTAACCTGAATAGATAGCTCCCTCGCCTTATCTGTTATTGTCTACTCCCACCTAGCTTCGCTCCGACACAGGTGGCTTCCACTAGTGGGGGAGGAGTTGGGGCTCTTTTTGGGGGCTTCCGCAGCCAACACTGGGTTGATGCACACGCGAAATAAGGGGAGCCTGGTCAATTCATATCAGAACCTTATCCCTTAATTACCCCTGGGACTTTTTTTGCTTGCTTGCATCTCGTTTAGCCGCAGAGCCATGTTGGCATGCCATTCGCTTTCTTGCGTGGAAAGATTTTTCATTGTTTATAAATGGCATTCTTATGCCTCCTTTGAAAAATCTACATGTGAGCTACGTTAACTTTGTAGAAAAAGGGTGGAATACGGAATTTTACCATTCATTATGTTGCTTGGATTTATTTGTTATTCCTTCTCTTGAACGAAATTCTATATGAGAATAGTGAATCTTCCTCATCGAAACAGAAACCACTGCATCCCAAAGACTGGGCTTACAGCCAGTGATTTTGCTGACTATTTTAATCGTTTGGGAGCACCACAGACTTCAAGTCTAGAGTATGTAGGGCTGGATGATGACACCCTGAAAAGTTCTCATGGACAAACAAATGAAGGAGACCTGCGCTTCATCTTGGACATTTCTCTAGGCATTTTATAACTCTTTTATTGTTTTTACATTGACAAGTGCTTTGTTTTGGAGGCTTCTTCCAGCATCCTTGTGACTTAGGATTTTTTCCGTTTGGATTATCGTTTGCTTATTCTCCACCATCCCACTGATTCTGCACATAAATGTCTTTCAAGAAGAGCATTCCAACGAAAGGTGTTTTAGAAATTCTAGAGGAAAGTGAGAGTGGGGATGAATTTTTAGATAATTTATCCAAATTTTCTCCAAGGACGAAGAGCAAGGTTCTTCTATAGCTGAATCTCCCCAGCCATCTACGTCGGGCATCAAAGATTCTGCTAGAGAAAAAATATTTCCCAATCCACCTTTGAAATCTGAAGATAGCTCAAATGAAGACAATTTACCACCACCACCTTCGAAGAAGAAATTACTGGAAATTGTACGGCACTCAACGGATCTGAAAGCAGAAATTCATGGATTCGATCCCTAAGATTCTGGATGCAAGGTGAATGTCAGCGAAGATTCTGCGATTCTGGATTTTTTACATTTTTTTTTTTTTCAGTGGACCTCATGGAGTTCATCGTGGACAAAACCAATAGCTATTATAAATATATCAGGAAGAACATTCTGGAGAGTGCGAATTCACGGCTCAAAACTTGGAAAGATACTGACCATGAGATGTTTCGCTTCATTGCACTTACATTGCTGATGCCTAGGATGAAGAAATTATCCTACAATGAGTATTGGTTGAAGGACTTACTCATTAGGACACCAACTTTTGGTGAAATAATGGCACAGGACAGATATCTAAAACTTCTTTCTATGCTCCATTTCTGTGATAATAACTCATCCAATGAACATGATCGCTTGGCAAAAATTAGGAGCATAGTAGACGCTCTTCGTAAGTCCTTCACATATGCCTTTACTCCTTTCCAGAACAGACGTTTACATTTCAAGCAGTACATTCCTTTGAAAAGGAGCAAGTTCGGGATAAAGTCCTTTCTTTGTGTGACTGTGAGACGGGGTATGTACTGGACTTCATCATGTATACGGGATCATCCAGTGACATTGAAGTTGGTAAAGTTAGCCTAGGAAAATCGGGAGACATTGTTATGACTCTAATTCAGCCTTATCTACAGTTAGGGCACATACTTTTTGTAGATAATTAGTATTCTAATGCAGCCTTGTTTTCTTGGCTTCACACTAAAGGCACAAATACATGTGGAACGGTAAGAAAATCACGAAAAAATATGCCAATCACAGATCAGAAACTGAAAAAAGGGGACATGCAGTTTTAATCTTTTCAAAATTTATTAGCACTGAAGTGGTGTGACAAAAAAGAGGTGTGGATGCTGTCAACATGCCACTCGGAAAATATGGTGACAACGAGAAAAGTGTACAGACAGACTGGGGAAGCGGTGAAAAAACCAGTGTGTAGTCGACTATAATGAGTGCATGGGGGCTGTAGATAAATCTGATATGTTACTCAGCTCAATTGAGTCTGTAAGGAAGTGCCAAATGGTACAAGAAATTTTTTTTCATCTTCTTGACCTCAGCGAGCTCAATGCCCAAATCCTTCACCAGTTAGTTACGGGGGAAAAACTATTCATTACAGATTTTCATTTGACCCTAATAAGAGAAATTTTGGAGAGGTTCTGTACTGAGAAAAAGAAAGCAGGCAGAGGAAGGAGATAAAGCGAGGAATTGTCTCTTCGGCTGAAAGAATGCCATTTCACAGACTGCATCGCACCTGCATCGACGTCCAAAATTCTCCGATGAGGAAGTGCGTTGTGTGCAGTAAACAAGGATAAAGAAGGGAATCTAGATATGTTTGTGCATCTTGCAACGTAGGATTGTGTGTTGTACCTTGCTTTAAAATATTCCATATGCATAAGTAACTGAGCAAGATGGAATAAAGAAGTTCAATTAAAGAAATGTTTTTAAAAAGTTAAAAAAAAATATGTAAAAAAAACAATAAAAAACAAATAAAAATTTTTAACACTGCCAGTTCCGGTCCAAACCCCGGATTCAAAAGAAGGATGGGACTTTTCAGCAAACAACATGAAAATATCATGCGTGCTCCAAATAAGAATTCAACAGGGGAGTGACAAAAAGTCCCGGGAATAATTCAGCATGAGGGAGTGACTCTGCTACCGAGCATGCTTCAGCGAAAGGGTTAAGACAAGTTTATAAATATTGTTATTCATGTTCGATTCCATGAAATGCAACAATGCAGGATCCTTATGCCTCCCAAGTAAGTAGGTTCCTTACCCCACAGCTTTGCCAATGGAATTGTTTGAACTAGCTGTATGCCATTTGTTGTAGACTTTTTTACTTGCCTGGTAGACTAGTCTGTTGTAGTGACTATCATTCACTTTGTTTCTCAAGAATGACTTCATCTGTTTCAATGATGTTCTTTAAGAACACAAAATTTTTAATTTGTGCTGATGGAAATTATGTTAAAAAAGAATGCTTTAAGCTGATTACATATTAGAAAGAAAAGCAGGATACAATCTTACTATGCATTGCAGCTCCCATTAGTGCTAAAATTCTCTATTTTTCATGGCTAAGGAGTGAGTGTGAAGATATTAATTTCTGCTGAAAGTTACGGCTATGAAATATTTATAAATTACCGGAGTTCAGGATGGTGATAAAATTCTATGACATGCATTAATTTAAAAGGATTTATGCTTTTTCGGTGAGGTTTTACCATTTTTAAGTTAACCCCCAGCTGCTTCAACCAGTAGAAAATTTTCACTTTAAGGTCTATTCATTGTAAAGTTTGGGTCCACTGTGTATGAATACAGAGGCTTTGATACTCTGTGAAAAATAAGTGTTTTCTCTTGTGTGTGGAATATACTTGGAAATGTTATTTTGATTCTCAATCTTATCAAATCTTTTTTGGTTTTAATTTGCAGGAGGAATATTTGTGTTGAATTTAGTTTGTCGTAGTGCTTCCATGAGAAAGGAGGTGGTGAACTTACTGGAATCAATTTTTGGAAATGCAGTCTGCTCATACAAGCTGGATGAAGAAGTAAACGAGATATTCTTCTGCTCATCAATTAGTATGGAAGGAGAAATGTGGAAGGAAGTGGTGGATGAGGGAGCCAAGGCATTATATGGCAATTTAAATAGCAAAATATCACCAGTCATAGACTTGAATGAATTCAGCAATGGTTTGATGTCAGCCCGTTATAAGCTGTGATTTTTTTTGCAAATTAAGGCAGTAACATTAGCTGAAAAGAATCAGCCCACCGCATATACCATATTTTGCATCTTTTTTATTGAAACTCATGGTGTTAACTGATTTGTTTTATAAGGTGCTATGTAAACATTTATGCAACGTAACTGGATAAGAGTGTGAATGAAAGTTAAGTTTCATAAATCTTTATCCTGGATTCTGTGTAAAGGTGAAGATTACCCTCTAATAAATTATAATTTTTTTAATAATCTATTTTGACCTTGAATTTGGTAACAATGTCAGCTTAAATGAGAACTAAATAATAGATATTCAAAAGAAATTTGGTTGATTGGCATGCAAGATAGAAGTATAAGCAATAAAGATTCGGCTTGAATAAATTCAACTGCAATCAGTGGTGGATTATGCCCCCCCCCTCCCCCACAAACAATGACCTTAACCCCTCCCCCAGACCTGGAAGGTATTCCATACCCCCAGAAAGTAGAATTTCCTCCCTAACAATGATCTTAATCTGCCACTGACTACAATGGACGGGAAAGTGTTAGTTAAATATTGATTGTTGTGAACAATTTAAGTTTTTTTTGTTTTACCTTCTTCATCATTGTCAAATTAATCTAAAAATGTTCACTACTGACCTCTATAAAATATCTGTCCAAAATTCCACACTTTTTTGTTACTGAAATGTGGAATAAGATTCATGGATGCATTCTAAGATCATCGTACAGGTCTGTTGAGCATGCACATTGATCTCACTCATATTTGATATGTATGTATGTGTATACTGTGAATGTGATATGTACCCTGGTAAAAAAGTTAGATCAGTCACATTTGACAGCAAAGACATTGTTTTTCCAAAAAGATTTCTCCAAAATCACTTTGGGTCAAAAATGATAGGTGACATCTTTTGGAGGCTTCAGTCATTTTCAATGCTCACTCTACTGTGTGCAAATTGTTCCCCAGATGATCAGTACTGCTGAGTCCTCTGAAATATTGTTCATATTACTTAATGTTTTTTTAGAACCAGTATTAACATTATGACTGGTACCAGGGTCAATATTAATGTATTATAATGTTTTGTTAACTTCTGCCATAATAGAGGAGACATGAGCAATATTTTGACTACCTGGACTGGAATGACTTCATGAACAAAACAAAATAGCATATGGGTTCTATTTACATGGTGGTGCTGGTTGTTTTCTAAATTTCATCCACTAAAAAATTATGTTTCCTTTTATCATGCCTCCCAATATCAGGAAAACTCAAGTTAAGTATCCACTCCAGTTGGACCCACAACATATACATTCTGAGACTTTACACTGATAATGGAGACAACAGATAGCCGAGTGTGCTATGTATATGTGATTTCTCCAATATCTAAATGCAACCATGTAACCATGATGGAAGGGGAATAATATAACCAGTATTCTTGCTTAGGGTTTTTTGTCATCTTTTTATAGCATATAATTAGAAATTTTATATTTTTTCCCATCTCTCAATTTTGCACAACCTGCTGATGAAACACTATAATGAAAACTATAAAATGGAGCATAACTATATTGTTTTCAAAACAACCAATAACTCAAAAATATATTTTTCTCAACTTCAAAAACTTAATTCTTGGTTTTCTACGGGTGTATATTGAACTCAAGCTTTCACATTTCTTCATCCAGGCAAAAAAAGTATTTTTATAATTAATTAGCACCAAATATCATGGGGTGAAGAATATTATTCAGCATTGAATAAGGAATATTTTTTACTCGAATCAGTACACAGTGGATTTTTTTAAATGCATTCCCCACTTTTTATTTGTACATTTACCACGTTTCCCCTCTGAGGACCCTGCGGACTCAGTCAAAGGCTTAGCCTGAGGTTTATCCGACATACACACTAACAGCATTGAGCCGGTAATGCCAACACTACCAATGATTCCAAATTGCAGAGCCTTTACAACTTATAAAATAAATCATGTTTGACTCAGTGGAATTCCATATGGAATATGAAAATATTTTATAGCAAAAAGTAAAACTTTTACAATCCACAATTTTGGGTCAAAACATATGTATACACTATCTGGATTTCAATGCTTTTGCATCATAATCAGGTGAACATATTTTGACAAAAAATTGTGGATTTTAAAAGTTTTATTTTTCGTTATACTATACATCTTGCTAGACATCATTGACTATAAGGTACTTTTTGCCACCAACTTCTGCCAAAGCTTTCCACCACTCCTTTCATTTGCCAGGATCGCCATGATTAGCATAGTAGTCAGAGCAGTGCAAGTGCAAGCAGCATGAATATCCGCAGTACTTCACGAAAAAATAGTTCATATTTTATTATTAAATATATTTTATTCAATATTTGTCAACTATATTTAATTAAGGCATTGGACAAGAGATGTCTATAATTCAATATAATGTTATATACCAAGGAATAATTAGATAAAACACTTTTAAATATTTCCAATGTTTGAAGAATATTTAAAAATAATGCACCGAGAACATTTGTATTAATATGTTAGACATATTTATCAAAGACATAGAAAAATCTCCGCAGGAAAGTATTTTCAGCCATCGGAAGAAATATATGTTTAAAATACTGACATTTGATTTTTTCAAATAAAAATATGTACGAGGAATACAAAATTTAAGTTATTGAAGAGAAATGTACTCTAAATTTTCGTATTTTGAGCTCTGTTTGTAAGAACCACGTTTATACATTTTTGAGTTCCGCCACTTTTCACGATGACATTTGAAACGCGAATTTTATTCGCAGAGGATGTGTGCCCAAATATCATATGAATTGTTAGTAGTGTACATTGGATTAGTAATAAGTATTACATTTACCTATGAGAGTGCATAGAAAATAATTTAGTTTGTGTTGTTAGTACGATAAATACTACAGCCAAAGAAACCACACATGCGCTACCGAGATGTACGATTCACACATATGCAGAGAACGACTCGGTCATGAATGATCTATGGCGATATCGTGATTCATATGTTTCGTCGGCACAAGTTTCTGTGAAGGTACAATTTGAGAGAAGGAACGTTTAAGTAGTTTATTTCGCTTTAAACTTCGTATCATATCTGTAATTATGGAAAATTGTAGTCCTGAATAACGCAAGAACTATTTTTCACCTTTACCGACGCGGTAATTCAAGCTTCACAGATGAGATTATCTTGTACCGTGCAGCTGAGATGGCATGCCACTGTTTACCTCCGACAATGTATAGTACACACTCATCAATATCCTTCCATTGGAGCTGCACGTGCGTTGTGTTATTACCAAAATAAGCATCATACAAAACTCCCACTGAGTAAGGAATTACATTTTTGTGGTAATGAATACTAATCTTGCTATTGTTGCAATATTAATGCAAGTTGCGGTCATTGGGCGAAGTGTATTTTATGATGGTTATATTTAATTGGTTTTGTTTTGGCCACGTTTAAAACATTTTATAAATATAATTGAAGCCAGGAATAAGCCTAAAATTGCCCCGTTCCACGGTTATTGTTAGAAAAGGCCTTGAAGTACCAATTTGCAGTAACTGGATGATCCCAGTTGTATTAAGATATTTTAATGTTGTTATTGTCACAATTACACTCTTATAACTTTGCTATTTTTTAGTGCTATAGGAAGATTAGTTAATATTTGTCTTTGAACTTTGTACGAACGGTCATGTGATAATGGCAGGTTTTACTCTTTCACAGGAACCATTAATCATTCGGTCTCCTTGCCTCTTCAAAAGTCATTTTCCCATCATAAATTTTTTTATTGCACCCAGTCTGGAAAGAAAGATGATCTAAAAAATGAAGTGGATGGAGAGAAAAAGCTCTCACTATTACAGAGGTTCAAGCAAATGTACCGGGACTACTGGTACGTCCTGGTACCTGTGCATGTGGCAACCTCCATCGTGTGGTTTGGAGGGTTCTACTATATTGTCAAAAGGTAATTCATTCATTTCATACTGTCTGATTCTAGTTATTTATTTTTGTATTGGGTTTAAAACCACCTTGAAAAGTTCTATGACGGATTACATTAACGTAGTCCACCATTGAACTTTTAAATATAAAGATTTATCTATTACCCTGTTGTGACAATTTAGGTGAGAGATGAATGTGAGAGAGAATTGTAATTTCGCCGGTATATTAATGTTTCTTGCCTCCTAACTCCTTAAACTCGAACTTTAGTAAAATTGAAAGGACAGGCTTGAGTGAAAGTTAGAGCCTGTTTAAGAGTAGCTCCCACAAAAATCATGGTTGCCCCTGGTCCATCTCTAGATAACTCATTTGCTAAGTCAGGCATTCATGCGTTGCTGCGAAATATTGCAGGAACGCTTCGGGTAGGAGTTTTTTTGGTGTTAACATAATGTGTACCTATATATTTATAATTTTTGTCTGTAATCAGCTTCTGAATTGTACTTTGAAATTAGAGCTTTTTTCATAGTGCCTCTCATTTGGACAGCAATTCTTAAGATTATTCGCAGATTGCTTGTTTTTGGACTGAATGTTTTGAGTTTAGTGTCAAGTTAAGTTATACTTCCTCATTACACTAGAAAAGATGTAAAAGGTAATTAAGGCTATAAACATGGCTTTAAAAAGGATTTTAAGGAAAGGACAAACGTGCAATCTCCTAAGCTTTCTGAAATTGTCTTTCCCTCTCCTGAGCATTCCCCAATCCAGTTGCCTGCCTCTGATATGTGTATGCATGCAACATTCTACATAAAACAATTAATTACAAGTCTGGTGCAGTCCACCCCAGTGTTGAACACTCTTAGCCCCTCCAGCGTGTGTCACAGCATATGTGATCACTCAATTCAATGTCTCTTTCATGACTTTAATTGGAGGTATTTAAATCGCTCAGGGTGCCTTTTTTCGCAAGCAGCGAAGATTCTGTGCAGACATTAGGCTAAATATTTTTAGCATTGTAATTGCTATTTTTAAAAATTAAAAAAAATGTTATATTTAAAATTGTTTATACTTTATTATTACAAATGTATACTTACATTTTGTCAAGCCATTTATTTTTTCTGCTCTCCATATCCGATGTATAGTAGTTGACCTGAGTGTGGTATTGCTCAAAGCAGGGGTCTACGCAGAGAGACGGTATCCCTGAGCAATTTTTACTCCTGTATCTTGTTTCTTTTCTCTTTCCGTGTTTCGTACACACCACACACCTTCATCCAACTTTATAATTTTCTGTTTTTGGATTTTCTTGAATGAAATGCTGACCTGTCAATCGCATGCATTCAATGTCTATATCTGAGGGCCATCCTTAGCGCTTTTCTAAATTCTGCCCATGGTACATGGCTATGATCTTGTTCACTCAGTCTATTCTGAACGATAGATGATCTGTCTTGTTTCCAGCCTTGCAGTAAAGAATGTAAGCATTCAACCGAGCCATATGTAATATGGTTGAGTGGTGAGGTTTTAATTTGTTGAATAATTTTTATTCACACTTTTTTCCTTTCTAGCAAGAATGATTCTAAAAGTTGATCTTCCAATTCTACACCACCCATATATTTATTATATTCTATTACACAAGTAGGTTTATTTACAAATTCTAACCCACCCTTTTAAATTATGGGTTGCATATCATCTGAATGATTAGTAGTTAGCACTGAGACATTATGCTTATCTTTCCACTTCAATGCCACCAATTTACCACACTTAGCACTAACCACTCCTTTCTTCAGTTTCTTTTTTAGATTTATCAGTATACCTTTGTGTGTGATTCTGACTTCCAACAGGATCTGTTGTCCTCTGAACCAATCTTTGGAAAAGGGAGAACTATAATGATTGTCCATGTATACTCATCTGCCCGAGTATAATAGTTTTTCACACTAACTTAGGAGAACTTTTGTTGAGAAAAGATCCGTGTCTTTAGTAATTTCACAGACTAATTTTGTTCCTGAGCCTCTGTTAATTATAAAATTCCTTAAATATCCTGGGGAATCACAAAGTTCAAACATTTTTATGCCAAACGGGGAATCTTTCATGGGAATATACTGTTTCCACGAAAGTCTACCTTACCACAATAACAAAGATTAATCAACACTGACTACATTTACCTGTTATGTACACTTTCTGGAATTTATTCTTCAAATATTCACTTATTGGCAGAATTTTATACAATTTTGGATCTCTTTCCAGAATCTACAAAATGAAGAAATTCGGTCAGCAACGAAAACCTTTCTTTGCTCATTACATTAGGACAAAAAAGTGTTTCTAATATAAGTTTCCAACTAAAATACATTCTGAGGCTTGGTTTATGAATTATTCCCATCAGTATAAGCAAACTTAGGTACACCCTACATTCATTCGGAGTTGTGGGAACCCACTTTTGAAAGCGCGATTTTTTTTGCATCGAGGTTTTTACTTTCTCATGAGCCAGAAACTGTTCCACTTAACGATTTGTTTCAGTTAGTATGGTCGTAATTAGATTATCATCAAAAAACAACTCGAAAAATATTCTAGGGGATCATTTGCACACTGAACTTGAACTATTTGTTTCCCAACTAAATCACACAGAAAAGGAAGAGGAGGATAAGCAATGTCGATCTCTTCCCAAGTATTCTCGTGATTATTCACAGAAAATTGAGGTTCTTCCTCTTTGGAACTGGAACCCAGAGTGCATCCACTTGAATCCTCAGAAATTGTATTAGAACTTTCTGCACTTTTTTCTTCCAAAACATGAAGAACTTCCTAGTCAGACAACTCTTGAGAGCTAGATGCCATGGCAAACTAAAGAGGAGTTTAGCAAAGGGTCAGTCTCAATGGCGAAAAAAATAATAAAGCCACCAATGCATTAGGCTTTTTGGCATTAGGTGTTAGGAAAAATTGACCCTTCAACTTCATAAACATTGTAAATAAGATAGCAGACGATAATAGATCTTATGAGGCTCTGAGATGCAGTGAGTGACCAAGCCTGCGTAAGTATTGCCATGATGAGAGAGAAGGGGTAAATATTGACAAAGTGCAGATAACAAGGAACCTCAGAAAGAAAGCAGTCAGTATCAACACACAATCCTAAGCTCTCTGAGAGTAATAAGTCAGAGCATGAGTGGAAAGATTCGCTCATATGCTGGCACAAGATGCTGTGTTGCGAGTAAGCATTTTCTTTACCAGGCATGAGTTAGGCAAAAAAATTAAAAATACGGACTCATATATACAGGCAACAAAGAAGCACAGAAAGAAAGCAGGCAGCATTATCTCACATATATACTCACTGGAAGTATATATATATCAGAGCATGAGCGTTAAAAATTCTTAATGAAAAGTTTGTATGCATACGGTACGTCGCACCGGCTTGAGGCATGGACTTGAGTGACCGCAGGTGCTGACGGATTAAATACGTCCATTTAAAGTCACGCTTATGAGGTTAAAGAAATAATTAACATTTAATAAACAAGAAGGACATGGAATATCAGAAGTTTAATTTAATCATTGTTTTCTTGTGGTGTTTCACCAACAAACCTTTCGCGTTCCATAGGTTGCTGATTGCAGCTATAATCTATAAATTCTCCATAGAGTCAACACTGACCTCAGAATACTTTGGTGTAGAATTCATCTCTTAGTTATATCTTTTCCTGCATCTTTTGTCCGAAGTTTGTAGGCGGTAGAGTCCCAAGAATATGGCTTTTTTATTGACCTTATGTGGAGATATATTTTACTGCTTGAGGATTTAAGAATCTAAGTCTTAAGATTGAATTCAGCCTTGTAATTTTAAATCTTTGCTTTTTTTACTTAAACTCATTTGATTCTACTGATTGTTAAGTTGTCTTCATTTCATCACAACACAGGCCTTTTAGGTGATTTTTAGTCTTAAATTGCTATTCATTATAATTTTAATGCCATGAAATAACTTTTTCAGCGCAGTTGTGTCACATAAATTATCCATTTTCAATGGGGAGAAATCTTTTTCTTCCAAGTCATAATACTCATCAAGTTTAGATGAATTTTTTTATATGGACTATCCTGCTTACTCTGAAGGCTTTTGCTATTATTTATTCATCTTAGGGGCTCCCATTTTTACTGAAAATTAATTTTTTTGGATGCCATGGAATTTCTTCCTTAGCTTTGTGTGGCAACTATGTACTTCTTCAGGATGAAATTTGAAAGGGGATAAATGTCATTGTCTCCACTTTTTCCGAATGTGATCAATGACCATTTCTTCTAGGGTTTAGTTTTTTTAACAAATAATGGACATGGTGTTATATATTTGGCATATATATACATATATATCCCAAAAGTTGTCCATTTGATGAAATCCTAAATTTCTTAATACTGTTTATATGAAACTGACCATATTTTTTCCTTTGGTCAATTGCTCGTAAGTATTGATGTGGATGAGATGACCTTCATGATGGGAAGACAATAAGGATTTCTCATCAATTTAAAAAACACCTTTTTATTGCATGAATATAATTTGAAGCCTATTTTAGTAAGATTTTTATATTTCAATTTGAAATTGTTGGTTAGAGAAGTGAATTTGAAAAGTTATGTATGATAATTTTGGCTTTATTATTTATTTAGTGGTGTAGACGTTGCTGCTATCCTCTCAAATATGGGATTTAGTGAAAAGATCACTTCACCTTTGAAAGATTCCAGTACTGGATATCTCGCTGTGGCATATGCCATGTACAAGATTGCAACACCAGCTCGGTACACTATTACTATTGGTAAAAGTGAAATTTTATTATTATATTACTGAACATCTGGGGTGGGCTTATGTTTCTATCATTTACTGTTTTTTAGTACATAGTTTGTATAATTGACTGTAGCTATATTGTGCTAAGTGCTTTGTTCAGTGTTTAGGGTAGATCTTTTCCTTTCCTTCTTCTATTCCCTGATCAAACAATAAATGAATATGGTCCATCTTGAGAGAATGGCATATGTAAGAAACACAATCACTTATTTGCTATTTTAATGCTGTGATGCATGATTCTGTAGTATTCGGGGGAAAGAGAATCCTGCTATGGCCTGACGTAGTTCAAGTAGTTCATAAGTGCACGAAAGAGCTGATGATTTTCTTCTTGCAATTATTTAGTTATCACTTTTAAATCAAATGCCTTGGTATATTTTCCAACGGCTTATATGTAGTGTAGGGTCACCTTTAACCATGTTATTTGTTCAAGAATTCATGTTTGAAAAAGTCACATGCTTTCTGTGTCATTGAATTTTGTTTTCATTTTAAAAATTAATTTTATTTAACTGAAGTGTGTATTCATCTCTAGGTGGCACAACTATATCCATCAATTATCTTAAGCAGTGGGGATACATAAAACCGATACCACCTAAGGAGAAGCTTAAGGAAATGTATGCAGAGAAAAAGGAATCGGTGGTTGGGAGTTATCGTGAGAAGAAAGAATCTATGGTTGAAAGCTATCGTGAAAAGAAAGAGTCTATGGTTGTAAGTTACAGAGAAAAGAAGGAATCTGTTCGTAGTGGTTTACAGGAGGCCAAAGATAGCATTTCTCATGGCTTACGTCAGGGATTAGGACCAAAAAGTGAGACCACAGAAAAGGATCTTCCTGGTTGTAAGAGCAAGAGTGACTGTGGCACAAAACCGTAAATGTAATCATGCTCAGAGAGAAGATACACGAATGTGAAAAGTTTAGGTAGTAACTGCTCCCATGTACATATATTTTTCCTAGGCAGCAGACTCTGCAATTGTACCAATATTGTTTGGTTCAGGAGGTATTTTTTTATCAAATTCGAACAATGGGAAGCTTGTTAGTTGTTGAATTTGGCTAAAGTTTTAGTTCACTGCTGAGTATTAGAGCATGAACATATTTCTGAAATTGCTTCTTGCCAATGAACTCTCTTCGAATTCTATGAAAGCCAAGCAAAAATGTGGAATGTCATCTTTTCATTCTTTCTTATTTTTTGTGATTTTTTAATGCATATGATTGGACATTATGTGGAAGTTAAGGAGTTAAAATGTGGTCTGTGAGATTGGTATTGTTTAGCTAAGCAAAAATGAAAGAGTGGTTGTGATCAAGTGTTGTCCTCATTGAAATGCTGCCTTGGTATGTTTGTATTGTTAATTGTTGATAAATTACTAGTTTTCAACCATAATTGTCAGTTTTTTATTGGATCGATAAAATAAAGAGAAACGATATTGTAAGACATGTTGTAAATATATGTAAATTCAGTATTACCTCTAGGTATCTTTAATGATAAATAAATGATGGACATGGAATTTAACAGTCCAATGTGAGCTTTCTCGTAAATTCTCATTTTTGTAAGCTCTTCACAAGACTAGTTAGGTCAGTGACCAGTTATAAACTATTATCTGAAAAACAGCACCATAAAGAATTAAAAATATTTTATCTATAATATTCTACATCATTTACCAAACCAATTAGGACTTTCGCTTCACTTTGATCATGGAATGATTATATGTTTGTCCTGCTACCTGAAAATAAGGAAGCTTCCAGAGACCAGAATGTAATCTTATAGTATTTCATGGTTGCACCAACAGGAAAGGGTGCAGCTCATCAAACCCTAAAAACTTCAATGGATTTCATGCATTAAGGGTTTGAGGATTAAGTCAATCATTTCCTGGGCTACTACCTATGGTCTATGCAGTTCATCCATCGTCGTGTCTCCGGAATGGGAGAAAGTTTCAAATATGTACATGACTAGGGAAAAGCCAATTGGAATCAGGGGGTCGAGTGTACCCTTTAAAAATTTCAGTCAACCTTAGTTGTGTTCACCTCATGCTCCTATGTAGTGTGCTGCCAAGATTATCACAACTGTCAGTCATGACCATGAATTGTTTATGAATGAAATGAATGTCATAATATCTGAATGGAAATACAATTTTTCCAATCAATAGAGTTAATGAAAATTAAATATAATGTATATATACCTACTATATAAAACTTCTTGGAGGATCACTCAAGCGCTATTAAATATAAGATATGACAAGTGGGTGGCCGATAAAAATATAGAAAGACACAAGTAAAAACTTCCCCTATTTCAATACACTCCACCTTCCCTAAAAAAAATAAACATATATATATATATACACACACATTATTTCCTTACATGAAAATTTGGTTGGAGAAAAACAGATCATTATATAAAAAGATTTTTAAAAATTGTCTTGTGTTGGCAAGAAGGTGTTATTAAAGTTTATTCATACATACAGTAACGCATGATAATAGTAGTAACATTCTGTAAGGCAGAATTCCAGCAATCAGAATTATTGCATGCTATATAACAAATTTTCTGTGTTAAATGTAACATAGGTTTGTTACTATGTCATCCCTATCCATCACAGGCTACAGTTGGAAATATTTAACAATCTTGAGTTTATGGATGTGATGATTATTTTTAGAGACATTGTATATTGGCTTTTGAATCCGAAAAATGGGTATGGCAGTGAGGGCAGTTACCCACACTAGCCATTTGAATCAAATGCAGACATCAGAGGCTGGAGGCCATACAGTGACCAGTAGTAGTAATGCAGGCCTAAAACTGGGCGAGATCGGTTGCAGAAATGATGGAAATTTGGGGATGGCTGACAAAAAAATGGGTTTGGTGTGACGATCCAGGGTGGGCTTCTAACAGGATACACATGAGAACCTACAGTCTATTTTTGAGATAGGTTATCAGGAGCAAAGTAACTAATGGTAACAGCTGGTTAAATTGAGGGCACTGGATGCCAGTCAGAACAATTTGCCATAGATCACTGCCAACAAAATTTAGGGCCTACCAACCATTCTCATTTTCCCAAGGTTGTCATCATTTTTTACATATCATTTTTTTCTGAGGGTATTGGTAAGAAGTCTTGGGGCTCTGAAAATTAGTAATCTCCGTATCTGAGGTTGGCTTGAAAATGCAAACTTATCAAACTGGCCACAATCGCATGGCAAAAGCACTTGTCTCAGGAATCTAAGGTCTTAGGTAAGACGGTGCAATATAAACAGTAGTTGAAATAGCAGAAACCGCAGTCCACAACTATGTACAAAACATCCATACTTAGAAACCCATACCCAAAAAAAAAGTTTAAAAAAATATGCTAGTTCAAGATAATTCATGGTACATACATACATATTTTAGGGAAGGTATCTTCGTTAATCTTCTATATTTAAATGAAAGGTTCTCATCTCCTGAGAAAGGGAATCAGTAATCCTACCTAACGAGATGCATGTGATGCTACAAGCAGCAATTTCGATGCTATACAATCTATCCATCTACGTCCCTATCATTCACCTAGAAATGTTACGATATAATTCAGCTTGTTTCATTGATGTGATTTATTATCTCATGCCAGCTTATTCCAACAAGGAATTATATCACTTCGTTGGCAGGTAATGCACTCTAACAATAAGTTACTCTTAGGCAAAAGTTCTCATATTTTTACAAGTTGGTAAATAAAATGATGTCTCTATAATGGCTAATAAAAGCCAATCTGAATTATCATAGATGTGAACCTTACTACATAAGGAATTTTGCATTATCTCGTTGGTGCTGATTGGTGGCAGAGTTAATCACTGCAACATTGCTTGATTTGCTCTAATTGCCCGAACAGTTCAATTAATTACATGTATCATTAAATATGTAAATGTTGCTATGGTAAAAATGTGGTGCATTAACAAATAAGGTTTAGAATGATGAATGAATGACAAATTATGGGTGGAAAAAATCATCGAAATGGGGAATTTTAAAGGGTGCATGCAAAATTAGCTTGCTTTAAAATTCCTAGCATGCAGATCATAAAGTAAACCCATCGTAAAGCTTGGGTCCACTGTAGTATGCAATTTTTTACAGAATATATATATTAAACCAAATTAACAGTAATAAAATTGCCGGGAGTACTATGTAGACTCTTTAAAAATACTAATGCTAGAATAACCCTAAGGTGTTTTCATAGAAGGCATTTAAAAACCTTTCCGTGCTTCCATACTGCATAAGTAGCTTTAGAGATGCCATTGTGGGAAATATAATATTGCTGCAAGAGACATAATTTGTGACTTGATCAATGGCATTTTTCGGTGAAAAGTAATATGTATCTAATTTCACTACTGGGCGATTCCACGCAAATGCCCTAACACAAGTTCTCATGGCCGGAATGCTTTAGATTCTTGCAATTTTGGCATTAAGAGTAAATTACTAGCTCATAATATTTATAAATGCAAATGATAATGTGATTGGAACACACATTGAATTCAGCACAAAATGGGAAGACACAGAACTGAGCAGTAGCGTAGCCAAAGAGGGGGGGAGGGCCCTCCGCCCTGTGTTCTAGCGTCCCTAAGTCTGTGTATTTTTCCACTCTTAAGTCCCAAATACATATAAATAACTGTGTATAATACGTTATCGATTGTCATATTGTGTACCAACCCATTCGCGTATTGCATCACCAAAATTTATAGTTTAGTAAACTGGCTAATTTACGAGTCGGCTCCCCTAAAAACTTTCTGCCCCCCTTAGACCCAAAACCTGGCTACACCACAAACTGTGACTCCAAATTTGTCAATCTAAAGGCCAGATTTCAAAAGTAATGTTATAAGGAGACAACCACCTCACTTTTCTTCTAACATCTGGTCACATAAACATCTATTCCAAACTTTTAGCGCAGTTTAATTTTGCCCATAAAAAAAATTAACCATGTTTAGAACCAAATAACTCCTTTATAAATGCTTAGAAAAGACGAGGCTTAATTTTACTGAAGTCATGACACAGGACTCTGCTTAACACTTTGGTGCTTAACGTGTCGATTTATTGACTTTCTTATTTCCCCTTAAAATTCTCAACGTGCTGATATATCGCCTCTGGATTTAATCAGTTATAAAAACCATTGTATGATGCATTTTGGATCACATTTGTAATTAGACCGAAGATCGTTTATTTTTGTTATGAATCCACTATGACTTAGGTTTTTAATACATAAAATAAAAAGTTATTGCTCTCTCCCCATCCATTTAATGGAGCTGACTCGTCTCTCCTCCACCTCTAACCCTCTCCATCTTCCACCCTATGACTCCTTTTCTTATTTCCTCTCTTTTTTCGTCCCTCCCTTTCTCCCCTTTCCTCCTCCCTCTCTTGTCACCCTCTCACTTCCTCACCCTCCACCTCTCCATCTTCCACCCCCATAACTTCTCTTCTCACTTCCTTCCTTTCTCCATCTTTCCCTAACCCTCTCTGTCTCTCTCCACATTTTACATGATGAAATGTATCGTTTCATGTAATGGCTTATATCTTATGCATAAAATGGATTATGTAAATAAAATTTGAATATGTTACAGTGCAAAGTGCAGTACTTTATAATACATGTTCTTATGTATGACAAATGTTGAGTTTATAAAATTTTGTAACTTTAAACTATTTTTTTCAAAAAGAAAGCTTTATTAAATAAAAATTGCTCAATAAAAACAAAAATATTGCATCATCTTATACAAACATACTTTAATTTACCCTGGTTATCAGAATCCAGTAAAAATTTCATTATTTTAGGTGGAACATGTGACTCACAAAAATTATTTAAAAAAGGGTTGCAATTTTCAGAAATTTGGCATGAGCTCATTGGAAGTGAAAGAGCCAAATTCTGTGGGCAAGAAAGGGTTAAAATGCATGGACTTATGTTTGAGGGTAAAAACATGGCATGACAGAACAACAAAAACAGATGAAAACTTAGCAACTTCTACGGTGTGATCAATGTATGACAAGGCGTTCTTTGTTACGTGCATACATTTTTCTGTATCTCAAAACTTGGTTTTTCTAAGACAAAAGGAAAAATTTTCGGCCTTTTAGTTGGGATATAATTAGAGAAGAGAGCAATTGACAAGTGAATTCAATTAAATATTAATCCAAATTAGAAGCAGAGGAAATGGACTATTTATGAAGTCTATTTCCTCTGCTTCTATTGACAATTTGGATTAATATTTCAGTTGAACACATGCATAGTAAAAATTACAGGCATAATAGTCTGTGGCGTGCATCGCAACTTTGAAATGATAGGCGAGTCCCGATCAAGGGGAATGATTTTTCCTCTATTAAATATCGCATTCATGTGCACTTGCGGGTGACTCCTTAAAAGGTAATACCGTGGCTAGTCTCAGTATCCTCAAAATTGGTTTGAAATGTCACATTGTGAGGGTGTTGTGCGCATGCCCAGTGTGCTGAAGTTTAAATGAAACTTATCATGATTAATAACCATAAAACCTCCGCCTATGTACATATTTAAGACCTGTAATTACCTGTATCAACACTTTTGTCATAAAACTACATTGAGATACTAACATTCTGAGACCAGATTTTACGGCAATGTAGCACATATTCTAATAAACCTTTTATTCTATTCTATATTCCACCAGCACAACTAGGGTTCGAATCTTTTTTGGAAGGATTCAATCGAATCCTGACCATATCACTTAAAAAAAGGACTAGCAAACATGTAAGTTAAGAAAATTGAGGGAAATTTGTAACTAAGAAAATCTCCAGAAATACTGCTACATATCTACTTTCCTTCATGAACATACATTTTATGAAAAAAAAATTCCAAGAGATAACCATCACTGAGACAACAAACACATGCATAACAGTATTCAGTAACATCTTTACAGTGAAACTGATGGGACACAACATTTTTTCATTTCACTATATTAAATTTCACTGTAAAGGGTGCTATGTAAGGAGATTAGGGGCTTTTGAAACTTAGTACTCAAGGTCAAATGGATAAATAAGATTAGAAATGAGTAAGTATACAAAAGAATAGATGTTTTTGGAGAAAATAATGAAAGATGTTGAAAGGAGAAAACCATAAGGAGCACTATCAGGAAGATAAGGTCCAGATGAATTGTACGTAACATAAAGTCCCATTGGGAAGACCAATTGACAAATACATATGCCAGGTAAATCGGGCTATAAAATAGAAGAACTATAAAGGTTTAAAAGAGTTAACTTAGCAGACAGCAGGGTAGACTGGAGTGCTGCAGTAAGTCAATCTTGGGATAGGATGACTAATGATGATGACTACAGTAATTGAATAAATCAAACTGCAAATGCAGAGAGTAAGTTATGTATAATTTAAATAGCACAGTTATTTTTAAAGTCTTTGAGGATTTACATAATTCCACCACTTCTATCACGATTCACACAGTCATTTCTTACAATCATAACAGGTGAAGTAAAAAAAAAATATCCAACAATATTGCAGATAAATATAATACCAGCCATGGCACCCAGGTTCACCAACATCATTAAATGCAATGGAATCACTTTGCCCAAGGGGTGGTTTCAAGCCTTATTCATTCACAAATCCAAAATACACTTTACATATTGTTCAATAGCATACAAGGCAAAATATTGTTTCAAAGGACAATTACGTTTCCAAGCTTGAAAATGTGATACATATTTGGTTTGGTTAATCCTCGAATATAGGTTTTTGTGGAATGAATTAATAAAGTGGGAATGCTAATGTGATGCTTCACTGCGGTATAAACAAATTTACAAAGGTGATGAATATAAAATATGATTAATGGCAAACCTTATCACATAAGTCACATATTTCAGGTGGATAGTAGGCTGAATGCACCCAACCGTCTGTATGCTAATATATCTTGCAAAAGATTTAAAGCTATGAACTGTAACATATAACTGGGTAAATCCAATACTTACAATTATCTATTTACACACGAAAAGTTCACTCAAACTCACACTGGTCGTTCAAACATTACTCAGTTTCACACTTAGGTCACAATATCACACAATGTTAGTAATTTCACATGATCTCATCACCTACATTGGATCTTCTAGAGAAGAGGTTATGTTCACAACACTGATTTTCCAATCCACTTACTATGGAAATACGGTGAACATAGTAGCCCATATATGCATATATTGTCTATAAGTACTCCCTTATGATGAAAAATCTTTGACACTTCACTGATATTAAACAGTTCTCTTGAAGAGCTAAAAGGTCAGGGGTAAAATTTTTGGAGGCTTATAAAACTTAACACACACTAAAAAAATCAATCCCCTAGATCACTGCTAGAAGACGAAATGGGCACAAGAGCTATCACATAGCTTTTACTGCTTGTGCTGAATAAACCACATGCCATGAACAATGTGTTCCAACACAATTTGAACCATGAAGAGTATAAAATACAACACATTTGGATAATGGAAACCACAGGTTTTTTTCTTGCATTGAAATAAAAATGAATCCTCTTCGTCTCAAGTGCCTCAATCAATCTTAACTGCAGCATAAATTTTCCTAACAAATGCATAGGCAGCAAAGAAACCGATAGTGCCAGTAAGAAGCCAAAATGTCAAAGCCATTAGTGTTGTGTAACCAAAGTACAGCAAAGTGGGAATAAATTCTGAAATTTCAAGCTTTGTTGCAAAATAGAAAACAGAATATGCAAAAACGTACACAGCTGATCCTCCAGAGACAATGAAACTTCTCCACCACCAGTGATAATCCTGAAAAATATTTTTTAAATATAATAGAATGCTTTAATCATTCAAATTAAACTTAATGGAATTATATAATACATTGAGTAATCATAAGATGAATAACAGTTCTCCATTCTCTCTTTCTTCACCTCAGGAAAACTTAGTGAAAAGCATAAATGCATCCTTTTTCTTAAAGTAATAATAAATATTACAAAAATAGACAAGTGTAGGATTTGCTCAACAGCTAGGCAAAATGGCAATCATGGAGTACAGAGAAACAGGAGACAGAACGGAATGAGGGGGGGAGGGGAAACAACCCGGAAGCATAAGCAAGGAAAATTGGCCCTAAGAAATTTTTGATTTCACCAAGCATGGCGCTAGTGCACATCAGTGCGCCGTGGTTTTCATTCGTTTCCCTGCGATTGTATGGTGAGTGAAGGTGATACAGTAGAAACTCGATAATACAAAGTCAGTGAGACCGAAAAATCAGCACTTCGTATTTTCGAGTTTCGTAACATCGAACCTTTTAATGAAATCATAATCATCATTATGGTGCTCAGCAGCAAAACAAAATACATCATGTTTAATTTAAAAAATGTAAATGTAGGAGACAACAGTTTGATTTATTATAGATGATCTCTTTAATTAGAAAACTTTACTTGTTAAGATATATTTACACAGTGTCAGTTCTCAGATTGGTATACAATGCTTTAATTAATTCAAGATTAGAATACGGAATTGGGTGCTGGGGGGGAGCATACGTAACTAATATCCAACCTCTTCTGGTATCCCAGAAAAAGGTAATAAGGGTTATGCTACGGGCACAAAATAAAACACATTCTTTTCCACTATTCAAACAAATGAATATTTTAACCTTTAAGACATTTATTTGTCTATAAGGTCCCCAGGATTTTTTTATAATCATGATGGTGAATGGAAAACACCAAGCATACATGAGCTGCGTAGCAATTGCAATGTAACCATACCTAGACTTAGAACAGACACTTTTAAGCACAGTTACGTGTTCCTAGGGCCTAAAATATTTTGTGCATTAGCCGAACCTATCGCCAATATAAAAATTGAATGTAAATTTTGTAGAAGTGTGAAAAAATTGTTATTTTTTATTGATGATATTTCAATTTTATTTTTAAAATTGTATGCAATGGTAGATCTCATAGCAGTGATAATTATCTTTGTTCAGTATGTAACTATACCAGCGTTAATACAAAGTTGTTACCTATTATTAATTATGTTGCAACACATTCAATATATATTTTTGTTAAGTAAAAATGAGTCGGTAATCCTAAAACGGAGTTTCTCCATAGCCTACCTATAGGATACCTTTATTCCTAATGTTAAGGCTCCAAGTCAACGTAAAATGTATATGATGTTGTGGAATAAAATTTATTATTATTATTAATAATAATCTCGAAAACACTGTTTTTTTCCCCCCTTAACTTTTGCGGTCTTTGAAAAAGGTTTTAAAACCATATTTGGACCTTATTAGTCAAAATATTCTTTAAACAATGTCTTTATATTATAAACTTTAACTCATAAAAGAGCGTAAAATAACTATCACCAGGCCCAACATTGCTTAACTTCGGTGATCTTACGGAAACTGGTGTGTCTATGTGGCTGGGCACTTGCCCGGCATAGTCCAATAACTTGGCTTGTATTTTTATTATATCACGCACAGTGGAGATGCTAACACTAGAGCCCGCCGCTACATTAGCCACTGGGTCTCCCTTGGATGCCCTTTCAATAATCTTCAGCTTCTCTGAAATGCGACTGAGTTTCTATGCTTTGAAGAATTGGAAATTTTCAACCAGTGGTATTACTAAAGAAAACTTGGCAAATATAAAACACGCACAAAAGCCCTCGACGCCCGACACAGAGCAGTGATCAAGGGGCTTAGGGAAATTGATTGACGATGAATTGGGTGTGATTTGGCATATTTTCCATATCGTTGTCAGTTCGTGATATACTAAGCTTTCAGTTCTAAGAGCAAGATTTTTTTGTCAGGTGGAATACTAATATGGAGGTTGAGGAGAATGATGCCGAAGAAAATAGTTCCGCCGTCAACGGTCATCTATATCTATCCTTTAGTTTACGAGGATGACGATTTACCTCCCTACCAGAAAATGCCTTTGCTTTCAAAGACAGCAATTCACCTATCCCGTTCTTAGCGATGATTCATCACTCATTGAAGTACGTGATCGAATCATTAACTCATTCCCAAGTCTCCTTTCACTTTGATAATTGTGCTTAAGAGTTCTGTTTCTAAAAAAAATTACGAGAGTACGAAATAAAATTATTATTTTTTATCTTAATATGCCTAATCTTTTCGCTGGCATTTCGCATCATGGGTGTTGAGAGATAAGTTGAACATTATTTCATCTAATGACATCCTTATTTATAGACTTCGATAAGCTTAAACCATGGAGTCTATAAATAGACTCTCATAACATAGAATCTCATGTAATGACTTCATAGTTGAAATGTGATTATCAAATCACTCTATGATTTCGCGAAATTTTTATCCACACGAAGAAGTGTGAAAGAGAAACTTCATCTGAAATGGACATCGGCGAGATGTTCCAGATCTAATGTTTTACATTTCATTTATTAGTTTTTTTTCCCTGCTCCGACTTGCTAATAATTTTCCGATGATGGTAAGACTTCGTGGTAAAAATATGAAAATCTTCTCTCTTTATCTCAGTGTGGTCTTGTATAATTGTCAACACGGTGAAGTATGTAACACAAAAATAAAATAAGGTCGACGTTCTGAGGCGTAACTTTGTGGAATTTAATGAAGTTGGCCCAACACTTCACCTGAAGATGTCGCAATGCGACAAAACGTGATTTGTAGCAAATAAAATCAATATGGATAACCAACTTGGTGAGTTCAGGTGAGTCATTTTTCTGTCCCTGAGCAGTATACCAATTTGAACTGCCACTAATCCGAGCACACGGCAGCGACAAGGTCCGTAAAGGACCATGGTCCGTAGCCATGTCATCAATCACCATTTTATTGCCTATGTATTCCTAAAATTTAATAGCCCTATATCGCTAAGTAAGAAAGTAAATCGTGGTTCTTTGTGTCTATGCACAAGATACGCTCAAGTACGAAGTTTTGAGCCATAGCTGGATTGACATTTTTTCCTGAGTCGAACTGAGGACCGTAGACTTAAAATCCAACCATTTTATCAAACACCAATGTATTGTTTAAGTACGCCTAAACTTTCACAACTCTACATCGCTAAAAAATAAAGTAAATAGTGGTTCTATGTGTCTATGCACGCGATGCGCTCAAGCGTGACATTTTGAACCATAGCTGGATTGACAATTTTTCCAGAGTCGAACCGAGATCCGTAGACTTAAAGTTTAACCATTTGACCGATCACCATTGTATTTTATACGAATATCTAAACTTTCATAGCTCTTAATTGCTAAATAAGAAAGTAAATCATGGTTATTTGTACCTACGCATGCGATGCATTCAAGTACGAAGTTTTGAGCCATAGCTGAATTGACAATTTTTCTGGATTCAAACCGTGGACTGTACAGTTAAACTTACAAAAAATTGAAGGTGGTAAATATCCTCAAAGATTTAATAGACCAATAAAAGTTATATCTTATCAACTCAGCTCGTTCAGATTTCTGTACCCCCATCTAGCAACTTTGCATCTTATACTTGAGTCATTATGAGAACCAGTTTAAAAAAGTGGTCCAACCATGTTATCAATTACCATTGTATTGCTTATGAATACCTAAAATTTCATAGTTCTACATCGCTAAATAAGAAAGTAAATCTTGGTTCTTTATACCTATGTTCTCCGTTTATTTGCACAGAAAATTTGAATTCCCGCCGCAATGGAGACTCAAGATGGCAGATTACATTAGACAAGAGCGTGCCATGACCTGTTCTTTATGGATCTTGGGCAATGAGTATAGTATGAGGCACCGCTGGGGAGTTTTAACCAAAGGGAATGGTTTACATTATGGAAATGCTGCCAACAGTTAGAAGAGTGCCAGAGAGAAGAATTCACACATTTCACACTTGATGCATCACATTCATCAACGCTGATTTGCTAGGTGCCTGCGTCTGCAAAAAGAGTTTTGCTGACACAGTTTTTCGCCATTGTTCGTAAAAACGAATTCCATTTTTTCCTGGGGACCAGGGCTGAGGTTCGTAACATCATAAATTTCGTATTTTCAAAACTTTGTATTATCGAATAGCGCCATGTACTTAGTACATGCTTTTGGTCGGGACCAACAGTTTTTCTTCATATAATCGAAACTTCGTATTAACGTGCTTCATATTAACGAGTTTCTACTGTACTGCACTTCATTGCAAGTTTATTTGGGAAAGAAGCTCTACCAAGCTGTATAATTACAGCTATGAACAAGCTTTTTTCCTGAATGTTACTGTGGTTACAAGTCCACCATCAGGAAGAATAAGGAGAAAGGCTTGAAAAATGCATGCCTTTTCAAGGTAATCCCAACCTTCAAGGTGTGATGCAACTTATGTTTGGCTTGTTCTGACTATTTGCAGAGAACCATAATGTCATGATATTCAACATTAATAGGCACGCATGAGTTTTTGTAAGTTAATGACATCTGATTTTGAAATTGAGTCATTTTGCAAGTCAATGGAATTGGTTTTGAATAACTTTTTGATATACAGGGCTTTCTTTCCTCCTGAAATGTAGGTGATATTCCTGTTTTGGATAATTGAAGTCCTATGGCCAGCCTAATTCAATCAGAGCTATAATAGTCTTAGTTAAATTTTAAACAATTTTCTCGAAATGCTTGCAAATATTATTGGCTTGAGCCTCCGTGGGAACACGGTTCACTTAGAGTTGTTAATGTAAAAATAATATGGATGTCGCATGCACTTTGGTGTTCTCGTATCACCTGATAGCATTGTTGTATGCCATCGGCAATTACATGTCCAATTTACCACTGTCTGCTCTTCTCTTTTTACTTGCAGTAATGAACATGTCATTGCACCAAACTAGAGAAGTTAGACGAGAAACATCTGCATGAGAATACTGCTACCTGTCATGAGTCATTTTGAAATGTTAAACTTAGTTGTGATGTTCATTGTGAATCAATTGTTAATATGACTGTCTTTCATTTCATTATTGGTACATTTATGGACTTGGTCTAATTCTCCTTTCCTAGCAATATTGTTTTGCAACATCGGCTCACTGAAACAGTGGAGCTGTTTCTGATTTATAATTGCTGAATTTCAAGCATGTATCACATATTATAACGACTGCATTTTATAACGACTGCACTCGGTATCATAATAAAATGACTCTGTCAAAACTGGTAAATCTACTTGTTAAATTGACAAGAAATCCTTCGCATTTTTGCTGACACTTGATTCTGTATTGAGGGTGTGCGGATTGTTGGTTTAGAGAATTTTAAGACTATGATATCTTGTTTTCCCTTCCATTTTGTACTTAACCAAATGGTGAGTGGTGTTCTACTGTAATTGACACTGCCATTTCATTTAGTATGGTACAGGTATGGAATGTTTTCAGTTATAGGCGTGAGAATCACATAGGTTTCCTGTAATTACTGGCAATGGTCGCTGTTGTTCCGTGCTATTTGCAAGGGGCGTTCCGTGCTATTTGCTATTACATTTTCGGTATGAACGGGCATGGTTAAAGATTTCCCCTGCGGCTTTGTACATTCACCCAAATGGGAAGCTGTATTATGCTGTTCACATTTAAGAATTTCCCATTGCCATAATGTATATTACATCAATGGGTGCCACAATTTCTCTCAGTTTGGAGAGGGCATGACACATTTATTTTGATTATGTTAAGGTGTTTTAATTACTGTATTTGCACAAATCTAAGACGAACACAATTCTAAGACAACCCCCTTTTACGATTCTAAGACCCCCCTTTGTTGGAAATCAAGAATGGGATTTCCAAAAAAGTCATGGATTTTGCTTTCGATTGTAAGACTTTTCTTTGGAAGCCTGGAAGGGAAAATAAATCACCTTACATTCGTGCAGGTACAGTACACTCTCTGGTAGCCTGCTTCTGTCATGTAAATGGTGGTGGGTTTTAAGAGGTCACGTATGAGTTTTTCGATTTTTATGTGGTAAGTGTGACTCAATTATGCCAAAATCTATTGCACAATTACCATAAGGGCTATAATATTTACTGCATGGATGGTGCACCGATCTGTGGTGGTACTGCATATCAGATTTCTCTGAATTGATTCCTTGCTGACAGATCTGTCTCAAATCTTTAGCACTGCGTTCCGCCTCCTGTTTCTCTATTCTTCATGATGGAAATGGTACATTGGTAACTACCAGAGGAAAAAGGGTTTCCTGGACCAGGAATCAAGCCATAGCAAACCTTCACCTTTCCAGGCTAATATACAACCCAGGAATCCTGATTCCAAAGACGATTTTTGGAGGATCTACAGGAACTAGCTCTGATGTATTAAGGTTTTCATATTTTCCTTGTGATTGGATTTTAGAAAGAGTACTTAGGTTTCCCCATGGGTATTACCGCTGCTAAGGAAAATAAAATTACAATAGTACATCACAGATAGTTCTTAAGGATCCTCTAAAAATGTCCATATGAATTGAAAATTCTGGGTAGCATAGATGTCTGCCCATTGGTTCAGTAACCCTAAAGTCAGTGGTTTGATTCCCTATGCTCCCCAATCCTTCTTTAGTTTCTCGTTCAGGTTAGTTAATAAATTCCCTGTACATTCTTTTTCCTATCTATACATTCTTACATTTCAATCTCTCTTGCATCTCCGTCATTGTCTCTCTGGTATAGTTTTCCAATTTTAGCTGTAATTACTTAGCCCAGCATTGTTTTTGCTGCTATCTCAATTCTTTTTCTTGGACATCCCCATTAATTTTTCACTGATCCCATTTGCTTATATGTTCTCTTCCTGTATTTTATTGGTCGGCCATTGATATTCTTCATTGCTCTATTTCAGCAGTTCTCTAACTGGGGGTCGTGACCCCCAGGGGGGTCGCGGGCCGTTCGGAAAGGGGTCGCGAGATGAGGATTGTAATTACTTTAAAAACAATATCATTTGAATGTACACATTGTTTGTTATTTTTAGGGGGTTGCGGCTAAAATGTATGGGCTAAAATGGGTTGCGGAAAGGAAAAGTTTGGGAACCGCTGCTCTATTTAATACTTCTGTATTCCAGTCACATCCTCCTACACCTTCCTACATTTTGAATTTAATATGCATAACATACCTACAATGTTGTGGTCTGAGAATACATTTCCACTTGGAAAACTATGGGAGTTTATCATACTGTTCCCAAATCCATGTCTAACCATAATATGTATACTCATATATCCCAGCCTCATCCAAGTGTATCTATGTCTATGGAAATTTTAGACTTATTAATTTGTGATCATTAGGTTGTTTCTCTCAAAATCAACAGCTTTCTAATAGCATTTCTCCTTCCCAGTCCATAATCCTCTATCTCTCCCAATCCCTTCCTTCACCCATTACCATATACTCTCCCTTTATGACCAAAAGGAGGAATTTGCCACTAGAATTAAATAACATAATTAGGTCAACTATCTGGGGAATACCACATTGAAAATCACAATACACCTATGAATTAGAATGAGAGTAATACAAAAAGATAGGATGTACTGGAGCAAATAGATAGCATTCAATGACATAAGACGAATTATCCCTCCTAAATGATATCTTCTTCAACTCAACCCTTTTCCATGGTACTCCACTTGATATTCCAAATATGTGACAGTCAAGTAGCAGCCCAGAATATTCAATATTTGTATTTAATCACTGGTTGCAGCATTGAAATGGGCTTGGCAAATAACCACAAACAGTAGTAAACTCTCTTCTAATTATCTAATAAAAAACTAACAGAATAAATGCTTGTTATGCATGGCTTTTTCAAGCCTCTCTATGATATTATGTCATCTGCTACCTTAACTTTTAAAACCATTTCAAAATACCATGATATTTGTGAAGAAAAATCCTCCTCCTCCCTGGAAAAAATTAATAGTAATATCATAGCAGAAATACTGGATAAATTAAATGAATACTTACCTCACCACATAACTGGAAATAAACCATCACAATGGAGATTTGAGAACAGGATATTATGAGGATGATAAATACTAGAAACAAAAATCCAAACAAATAATAGAACTGATCTTCCCAGATGGCAGTGAAAACAAAGAAGAGTTCTATGAACACAGCTCCAAATGGAAGGACTCCAGCCATCAAGGTACTGAAAAGAAATGGCGTAGAAAACATAATGAGCTTCATGAAAGTTATCTATGTTCAGTCAGCTGCCACATTGTATTGACCACAAATGACAGGTTTTACACACAAACACAAAATTTCATGGTTTTTCAGCCACTTTAAAACAAGAAACTAACTTTCCATTGTCTAAATTACAGCTTCAAAAATCAAAACACACATGCATGTGAATTTCAGAGAGAAAAAAAGTCAGAACTATGGTTAGGATAATAGTTGTCCTAATTCAGTATGACTGCCCAGCTCTTTCAGATGTTAAGTGCCATACACCTAACTTCTTACAGGGACCTCCATTCTTATTCATGGGTTACACAAATTGAGATGAAATTCTCTCCACTCAATTGACCATTATTTTCACCAATGAAAAAGTGTTTAACCAAGACAAGCCATAAAAGAAGGAAACTCATTTGCGAGTGATATTAATACATCTTATCCTTTAAGAGAGATTTCAGTTTTGAATGAATATATCAAATTTATCACCAAGTTTTACTGAAGCTCTACATGTAAAGAAAATGAATTAACAGCTATATACACTCACCAAAGAACTGGATGCATGTACCAGATCTGGGGAGGAACCTGCCTTGGAATTTGATTTGTACGGACAGGATGCCTAAATGGTTGTTTCCGGAACCCAAAATAGAATCCAAGGAAGACAAGTGGTAGAGAAATTCCAAACCACAAACAGAGAAGGGCAACCATTGTTGGAAATGGAACAGCACCACTGGAGTGCTTTCCCCAAATGAAGAAATTGAGGAAAAAGCAAGTTCCAAACACGATTCCAGGATAAAGTGTTGCAGTCTGTGAGAGAAATAAAAATAATGACACATGAGTAAAAAAGAACAAAAGCTCATAAATGTCAGAATTTCATTCATCTGAATTTTGCATTGCCATAAGCTGCTTTCTCCTTTGCATTACCACAAGCTGCTTTCTACTTTGATCGCAGGCTACATAACTGCGGGGAGTAAATGAAACATCTACCCTCGTGACAAAAATAGCTAGTTTCTTTCACTAGCCTGAATCCATTTCCCTGCAGAATTATGATGACTAGAATAACAAAATATCATTTTAGTAGGATGTGTCCAAATAGGCTTCACCACAACTTGAACCCAAGACTATGCTCCACAGCTGAATGCAGGGGCATATTTATGGAGGGGGGGGGGGGGGGGGGGGGGTGATTGGGACTGGACCCCACTCCAGTAGCAACTTGTTAAGGGTACCAGCATTACTATATTTTTAATAATTATCAAACTAAATATCTTTAAATACAGTACACTCTTGATTCACCAGGATTGTGTTAACCGGAATGCCTCCAAAAATGGTTACCTTGAGAAATGACGTCATTTGGAATGGAAGAAGAATGACTTACAAAATCCAGGCGTACATACATTACGTTTGACATTGATTCACATTGAATCTATATGGTTCATGCATAAAAATATTTTACTGACAGTGACTGGCGGTACAAAGACAATCACTCGCTAAAACGGGATTCTCACAATAAGCCGTACTCACTATACCGGGCTTCCACTGTAGTTACTTTGATGATCTTTTTTGACATTTTGCTAGGATGTGGTACAAGCGCTTTTCACATGCCCACCTGGATTCAGTGCCACACACATACGTCACACAAAACACTTCATTTTTTAATGCGAAGTTCAGTAGCTAAAAAACACAGAACATACAGAGGCAAACAACACACCAGCTTTCTAGGAAAAATTGCGGAGCACTGAACACCGAAGGAGAAGTGAGCCTGTGTAAATTCCCAGCCAGGGACGAGTTGAAGTGGTTGCAAGGGTGAAAGCAGGGCTCAGGTCCCACTCCAATTGTGAAGTGATTTTGTAAGCTGATGACACATCTACACTAAGTGTAGGTGACAATTTTCCAGATGCTTGTAATTCTGCTCATCAAACTTTAATCAACATGCTTAATTGGTATAGGTGGAATAATTTGAAAATGAATGAGAACAAAACCAATTTTCTACAGTTTCATAATAAAATGAATCCACCAATATTGACCCCTCTTCTTAGAGTGGATACAAATAAACCATAAAGAAGTCTGGCTCCGTAAAATTCTTGGGAATACCTTTCACTGAAAACCTTGATTGGTATCCTCACATTAATGATATAATTTTAAAAATGGCCACAAGGACATTTATGATCAGGAAACTTGTCCTTACTACTTCCGTGGAAATTTTGAAACAAGTATACTTTACTAAAGTTCACGCTCACTTGACCTATGGAGTTGTCTTATGGGGTAACTCGAGTGCAGCAAGGAAGGCATTTTCTATTTAAAAGAGGTCTATAAAGGCCATGATGAGTGTACACATCAGGACCCCTGGAAGGCCTTTTTTTAGGCAACTGAATATCTTGACTTTACCCAGCATATATATTTTTCACTCATGTTTATTTGTAAACAAGAATCCATCTATGTTCATTCCTAACTCGATGGTTCATAGTCACTTGACTCGTGGAAGGGAGAATGTTCACCTGCGAGTACAATCACGTGTTGTATGTAAGAATGGCCCTATTCACTCAGCATCACTTTTGTACAGTAAGTTACCTACAAACTTTAAACGTATGTCCTCCGTGTCTTCTTTTAGATTAAAACTCAAAGAACTACTGCTTAATAAATGTTATTATAGTACTGATGAGTTTTTTTCAGACAATATTGTAAATCTATTGTGAAAGGTTATTATGTATAATGTTTCTGAATATGTTCTATGACAAAAACAACCAACAGAACAATAAAGCTATGTATTATCTCCCGGTGTCTCCCGCCTTGAATTTCAAGCTGGTCACTATGTCAGTTAAACGCAAGCCTAAATGTTTATTCATTCACCCACAGGTTCTTCAAAATTATTAAAGTCGCCCCTGTAAAAATTCAAGGGCATTTTTGATACTTAATGTACATCAATTTTCAGTCGTTTATTATCAAGTATGATATTAATTTTGACTTGCACTGTGTCATCCTACTTTTTTCCAATTTTCGGCTAGCCAAGATGACTGTTTCTTTAGAATGTGCACAGGCAGGGCCAATGGGGGATGAGATGACAGGTATCAGTTTGCAGTTTTCGGGCAGACAGGAGGCAGAAGCATCTTACTGCCAGCGAGCGAAAGGGAGGAAGAAAGAACTGAGTGGCTCAGAAAATGTTGGAAGGCAGCAGAGATGAAGAATTATACAGAAAGAGAGCAGAGCTACTTGTAGAGGCATGACCGCTACGAGTTTCCCTGACAAGACTCGAAAATTCCTGGCATTTCCTTCACTCCCTGACAGCAAACCCATTTTACCTGGAATTTCCCTGACAGTGTCCACCATGACAATGCAAAGCATAATGCCTAATACATTTTTTTGAGTGTTAAGTAAATAAACCAGGATTTCCAATTATTCAGGGAAATTATTTCCCTTTCATCCTGGATAATCAAGAGTCTACTGTACTTCAAAAAGAGCTAGAAAAATGCAATTTTGTAGTTATAATTTTCAAAAATGTTCCAGGGTAGGACCTCTCATTAAGCAGAGCCCAGACCCCACAGTGCTTCATCTATCAAAAATATTCTGAACCCCCTCCCAGAGCCAAATTCTACATACACCACTGGCTGAATGTGGGCTAATCTCTTAAAAAAGCTAACGAGAAGCTAATGCTTAAGAGATACTCACCAAGAACGCTGCTCTTTTCCATTCCCTTCCTTTCATAGTTCGATACAGGCGGGCAGCAAAATATCCAGCAATTAGTCCCATTGAAACATACAGAAATATAGCTGCAGTCATGAGAGCACCACGAGAAGCTGGCGATAGCATTCCCAGCATAGCAAAGACTGGAAAAAATTATTTTAACATTTGTTTAAATTATTCATTTTGATGGCTAATAATTTTGACCATGGAATTAGTCAATAAAAATTTATGAGCAACAGTATGGGTCAATGTGGCAGACTACAGTATATATTAATTTGGCGATATGCATTTAAAAAATCAACAAATCAGACAAATCCCTTGAAAATGAAACCTCTCTTAAACTTACTAGGCTTACTATTTTGAGGGATCACCTTCCCCTAAGTAACCATTTATTGCATGCTTCTGCTTAGTGTATATTTTACCTCAAAAGTTATTTATGCAAGAAATGAAAAATTTTTGCATGCTATTATTAAAATTGCTGAACAAAATCATCAGGTAGCAACCTAACCTTCAGCGAAGAAACCTAGGTCATAATAAAAATCTATTAACGTGGAACTCACGAAGTTTTTCTTTTCAATCATGAACTGTCAACATATTCATACTACCTATATGGTATAAGTAAATTCAAATTCTATAAGTTTTAACTAACTTTAATTTACAGGTAATTCCAACATATACTTAAAAATTGAAATTGATTATAACCCATTAATTCTTACAACAGAAAACCCTGAGTAAGGATTCCTAGGCATATTTTCAAAAGATGCAAAACACCAGAACAATACTTACAAATGGTAACCAAAGCCATCAAAAAGATTTGGATGCCACTGCCAACAACTGAGGAAAAAAGACGAGGGTGTCGTGGTGGACGAAAAACATCACCATGAACTAATTTCCATCCTGTTTCTTCTATAGCTTCTTCTAGACCCACACCAATATCCTGCGATGCCAAAGGACTGTAACCACCATCACGGTTATAACGAGCAATGTCTCTTCGAAGTGTTCTAACCATTATCATAGTTAGTATGCCTACATAAGGAAATGAAACATGTTACTCAAATTTGGATGAATTAAAGCAATAGTACAACTATTTACATTAAAACCAATTTATATCCTTGAACCCATACTGTAAAAATCTTCAATGCACAATAATTAATGACATTCAGCTCAACAATTGAGCTTCTTTTCCGAAGGTATTTTGAGCAAGATTTATCCCTAGTAGAGATCATATTTAAATTTTATTTTGAAATTCAAGCAACAGTAAGAAACAAAGTAAATTTTGTAACATTGATGATGTAAACACTTTGCTTTAAATAATTGAAATTCTTAGTAATTAACTAATAATAAGTATATAAGGGGGCAATTCTGCAACTTGGAGCGTTATTTTCCGCCAGCGTTATTCCTCGTCCACAAATTACGTGTTCCGATTCTGTAAATACCGCTGCGCTATGTTCCTTTGATTTCGAGAACATTAAATAATGCTGTCGCGACATCAGGGACAGTATGTGAAATTATAAGGGCAAAGACCAACACATATATCTTTTATTTTAAAAGCTCTATTATTTGGCAGGAATATATTGGTTTTGCCCATATTTTTTTTATTAATTCTTGATTTAGATTTATTTGTGTCAAAAAACAAATGAGATAATAAAATTTTAACTTTGTGAAAGTTATTATTGAAAAAAAAGTGTGGCGAAACGCCGGTGACGAGTGACGGCTCGCCGTGTCTGTAAACAAAACACGAAGAACATTCTTTGTGATTTGGATTGACAATTAAATGGAAATGTGAGTAATGTACTGCATAAGAAAATTCAATTGATACATATTATTGTGTATGCTTTTGAGAGTTATATATATTAGGCACCTACTAATACGCATTACAAATTCATATGTAAATCTATGGATATATTTCGTGAACGGAACTTGTCAGAAGTCTGTGTTGAAAAAATGATTCCAATGGTTTTGGAAATTAGGAGAGAACTTTGATTAAGGATTGCATTGGAAAAGGCTGGGGAATTTTGAAATGTTAAGAGCTGTTTTGACTTTGGGTTGGCAACGGTTTATTCGAGAATATTCGCATGCAATCCCGTTGAGTCAAAGCTATTTCAGTCCTTATGAATATTTATATCTATCCCACTGTAGTATATTATTGATTAGGAGGGCATATACATGATTGCTGCGATCTTCTGTGAATGCAAGGGAAGGTATAAGTGTTATGACTGTGACAAAGTGTTGTCTCGAGAATAGATCATGTAAGGTGCCATCATAGATTCCTTACTGTATTTTTCAATCAAAAAGTATCCTTTGCTAATAAACCCGCAGTTGCAAATCACAGGCACAGCCTCCTGTGCATTCCAAGTTTCTTCAGCCAGGTATACCAGAAATTCATCAATGTTCGCTAAGTTATAAAAACGTTTGGTGGTGTAAGAAGGTTTGTTAGTTTCTAGATCACTCAATTTAAATTCAACTTCAATAGCAAAATGATCAGATAGTTGATGAGATATTGTAGCACACAAGATCATGCTAACTAGTAGGTCAGATGCTACCAAGTCAATGAGAGAGGAAGAGTGTGATGACACTCTGGTAGGATCGCTATTAATTATTATTAAGCCGAAAGCATTAAATATCACTGTTTGGACTTACTATACAAGTCAATATTGAAGTCACCAAATAACAAAAGATCGTCGATTTTACTATTCAAGATAAACTGAATAGCATCACTAAGTTCATTTTTGAAAGAATTAAAACAGGAATTGGACGATCTATAGACAACTAGGACACCTAAGCGAGTTCTTTTTGACCTAAAAATAACAGCAGCACACTCATGGACCTTTTCAATATTATTTTTGATCTTAACAGGTGTAAAGGGTAACCCAGATTGACAGTATACCGCAACTAGAGATGGGAAAATTATCGTAATTTTCATCTGAGGTAAATTACCATGGTAAACTACGGTAATTTTTGAAAATTACCGTAATTTTCCTGTATTTTTTAGTTTTAAGTATTAAACAGCAAATGTATGGTTAAATAATAAAGCCAATAGCAATAGGAAGGGAATAACCATGTATAAACAATAGCTAAAACAACATTAATCTATTAGAAATTTTTAAAATTGTGAAAAAAAACTACGACAGCAACATGCAATCTGGCTTTCTTTTGTCAAAGTATGAGAAATTTTCAAGAAGAATATTCTAAAGCTTTAATCTTTTAATGCTATAATTTAAGTAAAATATTCCAAAAATGAGTTGTACATGCCTCAATTTATTATTAAGCATGTAGGAAATGTGAAATTGGCTTATAAAACATGTTGGGAATTTATCTGTATGAAAAATTATCTCAAACATAGGTGAATTATCTAGAAAATTATGGTAATTTACAAGGGATGAGATAAATTATGAAAAATACCGCGGTAATTTACGAAAATTACCGAGGTAATTTTCAGAGTGGCCCATCTCTAACCGCAACACCCCCACCTCTATTGTCACTTCTACAGAAATGTGCACCAAGTTTCATTCCATTAATTGCATAGCACTAAACTTCCTCACCAAGCAATCAGTGCTCGGTTAACAGGAGTACATTACATTTTTTTCTTGAAGAAGTAGTTCAAGATCCGTCACTTTATTTCTAATTGATTGAATGTTTAGATATAAAATTCTGAGCAAGTGGCTCTTACTGTCAACATCTAGTCACTTTTGCACTTGAGATTTATCTTGAGATTTACCCATTAAATAGTTCTTGCTAAGAAAAAACCTTTCATTCCCAGTGTTTACAGGCCAAAGGCTGGGATCAGTCAACCTGTTCAGAAGATTAAAATCAATAGCGATCTTAAAAGATGCGTAAGTTGGCAAATGCATTCTTGGCCAAGTGGAAAACCAGAATCCTTGACTTGAGCAATGAATCAGTGAAGACTTTCATACACTCAATTGGAGAGAAATCCCAAATGCTACATTTAAGCTTCCGTCTGAAAGTCTACAACATTTCTACAGCATAAAATAAATGTAGATTGCAACTAAGATTCCAGTAAACAAGCAACTTATATGATGCATTCTTTCCTGAAAGTACACTACTATTCACACTCTTTTTCACAGGAATTTTCTTAGCTTACAAAAAAAGAATTAGAGAGTTTTTTTCTGCATTTTTTAAGATTGTGTAAGATGACATGAATACTTTTTTTCTGGAATGCTTGACAGGACTAAAAAAATATCAATTCAGCAGTTGCTACAAAAATGGCCATTTTTGTCATTGTTGAGATAATATTGATCAAGAATTAAAACTGGAAAATAAAGTTACTGAACATCATGACAGATGACATGATTAGCTTGACTTGGAAGAAAAGGAAGGTTTGACAGATATCCTTCACATTAGTGAATATTGGTGATTTAGCATATGTAAATAAAAAATAACAATGAAATTTTCAAGCACTGCATTGGAAGACAAAATAAGTAACTTGAGACATCACTATGGGAAAATACCAAATGTTCATTAAGGACAATTACAGTGGAAGCCCGGTATAGTGAGTACGGCTTATTGCGAGAATCCCGTTTTAGCGAGTGATTGTCTTTGTACCGCCAAAAGGCCTATGTTTTACATGTAAAATAAAGTGGATATAGCGAGGCAAAAAAGTTCCTTCCACGGTATATCCTCGGTATTACGACAGATATCTCTCGAGGGCGATGCACCACCTAGCAAAAATTAACTATTTTATTTTGTATTATCTGTTAATTAAACTAAATATTCAAGATGTGAGCCATATCTGCAACACCTAAAGCCAGTTATGTCCAAACATTAGTGATTTACGGCCTTGAGTATGCTGTGCGCGCTCCCATTTTACGTTCTTCTTTTGTTAGGCCCAGTCATCAGTGAGAGGGTAGTGGGCGGACGACAAGCAAGTTGAGAGTAGAAGAGGGAACATTCAGCAGAATGAGAGCGATCTGTCGGAGCGATTGAAAAACTCAAACCATTCCGTCAACTCGATGCGCCCAATCACACGGCAGCAGAGAGTTGTGATGTAGGTAAGGGGCGGTGTTTTCTCGGTCGGAGGGGCGGAGTTTACTCGGTCGGAGGGGCGGAGTTTACTCGGTCGGAGGGGCGGAGTTTTCTCGGTCGGAGGGGCGGAGTTGTCTCATGTGGTTTGTGCGGCAGCATCATGTCCGCGAAACGTAAATCTTTGGACCTTAAAACCAAAGTTAAAATTATAGACGAGTGCGAAAGTAACAGGTCTTCAAAGACTGATATCGGGAGGCATTTTGGTGTGTTGTCATCTACGTTGTTCACAATATTAAAGAACAAAGATAAAATTCGTGCAGCAGTGACCGAACTAGGACGGCCTAGCAGCCAAAAACATTTGCGGCATGGGGAACATCCTCAAATGGAATCTGCACTATTCAAGTGGTTTTGTCAGCAAAGATCTTCAGGACTGCCCATAAATGGTCCGATGTTAAAGGCGAAAGCTGACTACACTTGCACGATACATGATGTGCTAGCCAATCGACTTAGGTATTTTCTTTTCTAGTGGAAATAAATACTCGATGACACTAATTTGCGGTAGATAATTGAATTTGAATCATAGAAACTGCTAGGAATAGGTGACTATGCGAGAAATATCTACGACCACCGGTACATGCCGTATTTCAGTGAACCTTCAGGCCAATTTTCCCAACTGATGGACGTACTGGTTAACATTCGAAAACTCGACAAAGTTGATATTATCGCCATGACATATTCGCAAAATTATCCAAAAACTACAGTATACCTAATATTTTAATTCCGATTAGTTATGGTGTCTTTACAGCTTTCTTCGGAGATCGAAAAATAGAAGAACTGGAAGAAAAACACCAAAACTGGAGGAATTAATATTTTATGTAATGGAAAATATCCTGTTTCTTTCTTAAAATTAGTTGATATTCCACCAGATTGTGCCTAAAACGACTTTTTTGCTGTTTACCTTCGTCAAATACCATGGAAACAAAAGAAAAACGGTAAATACGAACAACTATGAGAATTAAGTGGCTTTATTCAACACTTTCGGATACAACGAGCGCTCAATTTAGCAAGTGATTTCCGAGGGATTATGAGCACTCGTTAAACCGGGCTTCCACTGTATAACTGTGTACCATTTTCAACATTTAATCATCACATGAATGGAAGTCACCATGCCTTGGGCAGAAAGGTACCTAACTATAATATTGTGATAATATTTAAGTTAAAACTAGGAGTTGACAAGCAGAGAACACTTTCAAATTATGGTTGGTTTTGCATTCTCACCACCATCATCATACTCAAGATAAGTTTTAATGGGATATTGTAAATTTTACCTTACCCTAAGCCCCATGACCCATGGAAAATACCTGACTTCAGGTCTATGAATTTGGTTCTTCTCAATACATGCTTGTAGATCCCATAAAGTCCAGTGTAATCATGAAATGAAACACCTCAGTATAGCTGTCTATTTCTCATTAAGACGATAATCTAGCATTTAAACAATGCTACCACATAGCCAAAATTATAGATTATATTGTGATGGTATGCCTATGTGACGCATCACCCTGTGCAACGTCCTCTCACTCGGAGTGAGCAACCTTTCAGTTAATGCGGGCTCAGGGTTTGACAGATAGACCACGCATGCTCCAAGTATGAATGAGCGAAAGAATGAATGTATGAATAGGTTTTTTATACATCATTTGTGTTCCAAACTGTAAGACCAGGTCCCAGGGGTATATAAGCCCATGTAAGTTATTTATTTACATGGGTTAAGATAATTTTTGGAAAACGTGGTCGGAGAGAGGAAGCTACATCTAGCAGTGCAGTAAAATAAGGTAGGGGCCAAGAAGGTGAACTTTGGAGAGAAGGTGGAGCAGGTCAGAGAGAGGAGTTCAAACGGAGCACAACTTGGAAACGCTGGGGCAGAGCAAGGCCAAGGCCTTTGTAACCAGCTGCAACGCGATGATTATTGGGCATGTGACGTCACTGTGAACCCGTTCCCGCACTGTACCACGAGTCCTGCACAGTGCCGGGGCCACGAGACCGTGCAACAGCCAGGAGCCACACCCTAAGCACTTAAGTACTGTCTAAAGCCGAAATCTCCCTCCCCAAGAAGACCAAGTAAACCCTCCAAGACTGCCCCTCGACCATGCGATCATCATCCCAAACCACATATGAAAGTGTTTCACCAATAAAAAAGTGTCAACGAAACTCAATAAGTTCCAAACGATTAAATTATCTTGTGTAACAATTCTCCATTCCAATTCAAATCAGACTCATTCTACTGCAAGGGCAAGGAGCTTGCCAAGTGACCATTACATGTTTTGTCCCCTTTTGTCAACCAATTATCATCCCTCCTTAGAATTAAGAGTATAATTTTCTTGCAATTTTTAGTGTAATTCGCATTTTTTTAGGGTATTTTCTCTTGTCATTAATGCTTCACCAATCAGTCACTCCCATCCGTCACTAGTTGTAAGAGTACTGTATTTCATCATTTTGTGCTATCATCTGGTATATTTGTTTCACAATAAAATTGGGTATCTGTTTAAATAGCATGTGGTCTTGTTCTCTCATTGCCTTGAGCCCCATCATGGTTGTCAATTGCTTCTTGTTTTGCATGAAACATGTGATCACAAGCCTAGAACTAATTCCCTCGAGGTCCTGATCTCTTCTCACTCTGCCGGATAGTGGCTGGTCAGTGGCGAAAAGGTCCTAGGAAAGGCCCAGGCCAGGGCAACAGTAACCGTGGGACGTGGTAGGCTATTTAAAATCGAGCAAGGAAGAAGTTTCAACGCACGGTCCACAGATGGTGCCACCCTTGGGTGGTCAGGGGGATGGGGGGAGTCTAGTGGGGTGGCAAGGAAGGGTCTAGGGGGCAGGGGCGGTCTTCCGCAGTCCCTTCGACCACTCGTGAGAACCCTGTTCTCCCTATTAAACATGTGTGGTTCTGTTGTGAAACGGACGTACCAGACGTATAGGATGCACTGTGCTTGTATGCATAATCTTTGCTGTGTTTCTTGCATTGAAGATGCCCAAGATAAACTGCATTGTTTGCCTGTCGTTGCTGAAATGTTGATGGGCAGATGCGCAACTTCCCGATGGCAGTGGCAAGGTAAGTAATCATATATTACTTGTTACACATATAACAAGTCTCACGGGGAGTGCTGAAGTGATTACTTCCCGCGTTGTCTTCGTAGTTTTTCTTATCGAGTTGTAAATTTATTTTCAGGGCCAAGATATGGAGGATATTCTGCTGTAATCCCACCTGTCATCCCGGTCTCGTGATGTGTTTTGTATTCTTTATTTTGTATTGAAGAATACTAATGTATTATTGTATTGAAGAATACTAAAGAATACTTTTGTATTGAAGAATACTAATGACTTAAAGGTGGAAATGGACACAGCTTTTGGAGAGTAGTCAACTGACAGTATGAATGGAAGAAGGTATATCTCCCTAGATATAAACTGAAGGCCTGACAGAACATCCACTCGCTGATACCCTGGCTCCAAAAATGAGAATGATCAGTCAGCGTACTAACACTAAAGTGCTAATAACTATAATGCTCACCCGAAAGAAAGAACACGACCACAAGGGAATTCACAATTGAAAACCAATGGATATGTGCATCTGACATCCCAAGATATATATCCCAGCGTGAAGCCCAGCTCACAGCAGAGGCTGACCACTCCACAGAATAGGTGAAGAAAAGACGTGTACCACCCCTTGGAGAGACAACTTGTCCTACTCGTCCTTCGCCAGTATTCCTGGTTCCATATGTCAGCACAGAAGATGCTGGAAATGAACAGGTCCCTGAGGCAGAATCAAATGTCAGCTGTGACAAATCAATACTTGACGCTTCCACTTCAAAACCGACAACTCGGTAGGTGACCCTAAAAAGTAAAAGAGAAAATAAATAAATTTTGGAAAAGAAAAAAGGAAGTTACGAGAGATATTTGAGTTCCCAGTTTTCATTCACTACATGTTAAGATCTACCCATCTAAGACTACTCATTTTCTCAATAAACAGCTACATTAAGAAACCACTTCATCATCATATTAAGGTTCAAATATAACAGAAATATGAAGTCAAGAATAAATTATAGACTTGAAATAAGCTATTGAAATATAAAATGGGAATATCAACTATCACAAAGAATGATTGATATATTTTGAAACACTATTATCTCAGCATTTCTCTACAGTAGGAACACATCTATAGTAGGTACATTATGATAGCCTCCACAGACAACAGAAACCATGGATGACTGACTATGCAATGTATTCATCATTTCTCCATTGTCAAAATATCATCCAATTACTAAGCATTAAAAACACCACAATATTCTAACTAGAAGTGTTTTTTTGAAACACAGTAGAAGCCCCATATAACATGTAGGGCATATAACGAGAAGCTCGAATTTGCGAGGAATGGCCAAAGAACTATTTAAAACACTATGATTTACATGTAAAATAAATTGGTAAGAGCGAGGACAACAACCAGCCTCCCCTGGGGTTGTTACTATTACGAGTGGCAAATGTCTGCTTCAATCTCGGCAAACCTCCACCAACTCATGCTCATGTCCTCTGTCATTGAAATTATATGTCTAGCAGTATTTATTCCACACAATTTGACGTTCAAATGTACATTTCCAACATTCACGGCATGCCCATATTCACACAAATAAATTCCTCCTATGTCCGTGCATTTCATTGTTCTTTTGTCATCCTCCTGCCTTTTTATCAAGTTCAATCCGACTGATACAACATCAAGGCTGGGAAATGAAAGTTGTTGGATCTGAAAACTAAAATATGAATTATTAATGAAAGCGAAAGTGGCGATGGGTCCAAAAGCGAGATAGGGAGGCGATTTGGCATATCTTCCTCAACCTTATCCACAATTCTGAAGAATAAGGAAAAATTTCGTACCACAGTGCTTCAAGAAGGACGTCCACGCAGTCAGAAACATTTGCAGCCAAGAGAACATACGCAGTTTGAATCTGCCCTTTTCTCTTGGTTTTGCCAGAAGAGAACAGCCTGAATTCTGATAAATGGCCCATTAATGAAGGCAATAGCGGAGTATCTATGTGAGAGGCTCGGTATTGACAAGTTTAAATGTTCCGATATTGAAAACGTAAATTGTTATGAATTCGGATTCTCTATATTTTAAGTTGTCTACGTATTGTTTTGCCTCATGTAATTGTTTCAAAGATTATAAATATTGAAAACAGGTCAAGGATGAATCATTTCGATATGCAGGAAAGGTATGTACTATAAATCATGCTTCTATCTTGCAGCAGAGAATGTAGTCAGTATTGATGGTATTCATTATCAACAAGTTCCCGCTAGATGTAAGTACGGCTGAAGATATTATGTGTATCGTGATGGAATTCATTTCGGAACTTACTACCCTCGGAACTTTCTTCCTTGCGCTCGAAACTCACAGCATATATGTACCATGGAATACCTAAAACATAGTGAATCATAAAAATGTTGATGTGCCCTGCCACCTAGCGGCCGCAACGTGCACTATCGCTTGGAAAATACGTGTTTTGTGGGAGCCAGTGGTAAAAAGTTTTGACATCTTATCTAGACTCAGTCGATTCTTGAAAGTCAGCGCTGTGTTCCCACTCGATGCTTACAACTGTCATATGTGGACTTGCACGTAACTATTATGTTTCCATAAATTCAAGAGAGTATTCCACGCATAACTATTGTAATAACAACACAAACGACAGTATACTGTTAAGGGCTAATCGTAAATGCTAGTGATATTGGACTCTATGATTCCGAAAAGCCGAAGTCAGCTGTTTTCTGAGGCGATCTTACAGACGTTGAAGTCCTCTCTTTTATATCCACTATTTAACTGGAGAAGATAGCATCCCGGTTCTCGCATGGAACAAAATCCCTGGAGGTTATTAAGTAATCTAGCATTTTTGCAGAATTCAATAAATAGAACTTTCTCCCAACCATATATCTGTTTTATTACACTTTTTAGAGAGGTAGGAGGCATGAAATTTTTTCTCGTTTCCTAAGTGTTTGCCGTTTATAGTCCATTGTATTGCTATTACTTGGAGCTGTGACATATTTAGTACACCCAAATCATCGGGGCAATAACAATACAGTAATGCACAGTACAGTACACGTGTCCTGAAGTGTCAAAATTCGACGTTTAATATTCCAGTGTATGACATCTAACATGGAATTTGATGTCATCGAAAGTGAATAAGATCATAAGTAATTGAAGTGTTCGAAAATATGATTTTTAATAGCTATCTCAATAGAATGTTTTCGCCACTCACCTAAAATTCCCACAATAATGACTAAATTAGCGTTAGAGTTGTAGGAATTGGCTGTGAAGTAATAATTAATCATCTTTGGTATTAACAAGTTCCATTTAGCGAGTGATTTTTCAGATCCTGAGAACTCTCGCTAAATAGGGCTTCTATTGTACTAGCCATTTTTAGCACACAACGACCATTTTTATGAGAACAACAATCTTACAACTCTGTCACTTGACAGACCTTCACGCGATGACTATTCTTCAGGTTGTTTTCAGTTGCCTTTGAAATGCAGAACAATATACACCTAACCTAGGACACCTTGTCAAATATTGCTTTTTTCACGCAGCAGAAGTTGCAAAATTTTCACATATGTGTGTTTGTTGCTCTGTCGTGCTGTGGTTTTGCACTGCATATATAAGGCCATGCATTTTAAGCTGAGTAAAGCATTATGACTGTTCAATAAAATTAAGCCTGGTCCTTAAAAATTATTAATATAAGAGTTATTTTGTTCTAAAATGTATTAGTTATTTTTTAAAAGGTCAAACTTAAACTGCACTTAGAGATGCTAATAGATGTTTATGTGACAAAATGTTAAAAGGAAAGTGAGATTTTTGCCTCCTTATCACATCATTACATTCAATATCCGGCCATTATACTGACATTTATAGGAGTCACAGTTTTAAACTGCGTCGTGTCGCCATTGATTTTCATCTCCTGCAGCAATATGTATTATTTTGATAGAAATGGCATCTGTAAAGCTGCTAATGCACTATGAAAACACATAAATAAATCAGTTCCAATCTGTGAAGAAGCCAAGGCCTGAAATTTGAACCTAAAATAGTCACAGAAAGGTTCTGAAACGCCTTCTACGAAAACACCTTTGGACTGCTCTAGCATCAGCATTTTTAAAGAGTCTTTAGTACTCCCTGCAATTTTGTTAATAATAAATATAATTATATGACTATATTTTTGCACCATTTATATTACAATATTTACTTCATACTTCTTACATACGCTGAAATTATAAAATAAAATTGGAATATGGTCTCCATTATGACTAGGGAAATATCTCGCTCAAACCACCTTAACTTGCAGATGCAATCCAGTGTATCTTTTCATTTTACAATATCAATTATATCCTCTTTATATATTTTATCAACCAAATAAAATTATTTTTGAGGTTTATTGAAGTATATTGGCAAAAATAGTTTTTTACTTTTAGTTTAACTATGATTTTAAGATCATTCTTAATGCATGCATACCATTTGAAGCACATATCAAGCAAACATTATCTTATTATTATGAAAAATCACATAAAAAGACTTCACTAACTCATCTTCTGTATGGTACTGAAGCCGTAGCTTGAGGTGATTATTGACGTAAGTGTTGCCATCAACAACTGTTCCCAAACGATAGCCATGTTCATATCTAACTTGTCCAGTCTCTTCATCCACTAAACGAGTAGCGCATGGGAGATTGTCCACCAGACTGTAACAAAAAACAAGACAAGGTTATTGTAATGAGTTCATATAAATTACAATAACATCACGAGATAACTTATGAATATAGTCTTCCAGTTATGTAATCAACACAGCAGCCTCAAAATATGTATATTAACATTATTTCTTCTTTCTAATGCATGAGTTAATTCTGAAGCATTAAAAATAATGCCATATGGTTGACCAAGAAAAAAATTCATCACTTGCTTACAGATGCACAAAGTACTCATGCTGTATTCGCCCGATGACTTTTTGTGCAGCTACCTCGCTCCAGTTAATAGGGCTGTCAGGAGTGTGGCACAAGAGTCGACAGCCAACGTCTTCAGCCATACGCACTTCATAGGGTGTGTTCACAATGCGGTCTCCACGCAACACTTCACCTAAAATAATTATCACAACATTAGTACAAAAAAGAGGTTGATGCTCGCGAAATGAATAACAGCTCACTACTATAATATGAGAAACACATTATTTTATATTAATTTTCAATTAGGTTTTCATTTTAAGGTACAAAAAAAATTTGTGATATATGTACATACATATTATATTCTGACAGAACATAAACGTACAGTTTATTAAAAATAATGCAATAAACATTATTAACTATACACGTTAAATCAAATTGATTTCAAGCATGTAAGTAAATCTCATAAACAATTTATTTAGATTTATATTACCAAGTAAAACAACTGTATGACAGTAAGTTCATAAATATTACAACATTAACATCAGTTTAAACTTGAATTAGAGCACTATCATGATTTTTCTCTCCGAGATTTAAATACAACATTACACTCAGTCCCCGATTTGTGCTCTTAATTCATTCCAGGATATTTGAGCGCTAATTGAAACAGTGCTATTCGAAGCATAAAACTACTAAAGGAATAATGCTACATATAATAAATAATACATTCCCAAGTTTCTGTTGAACGATTTGAAACTGTAGAGTACAATAATTCTAAGAAAAGATCAGCTATTATTTCACTGAAGTCATAATGCAGAACTATACCTTAAGAATGCATAAACTTTTAATGGCATACAACCACGGCACGATGGATGAACAACATCGGAAAGGTGATAATTTTGCAACTTTTTCGACGTGAAAAAGGCGATGTTCGACGAGCTGTTTTAGGTTGATATGAATATTTTTCAACAGTGAAGTATGAAAAACAAAATTTGTGAGTTTTTTTAGCAAAGCACACATAAAAGGAGAAAAGTTAAGTACTGAAATGCGCGTGAAACTTTAAACTTAGAAAATGGTGCGTTGGAAGGTTGAGTGTGGTCTGCATATGCACTACTTTCCAATACTACGAGTCTAAACAATGACGAATCGTGAACTTTGGACAGAGATTAACAGAGACCGTAAGATTACGGTCGATTTGGTGAAATACGGGGAATAATTTTTGGCCAAACTTCATTCAGTTCACTGCAAAATTCAAGAACTCTTTATTGTTGGTTGTCATAGGTTGGTATTTAACTTTTGTTTTCTAGTGATTCTTTTGTTTGTGAAGTTCCCTTCATGTATCTCTTTGGTATCTACTAGTAGTAAGCCTTTTCTGTGTGTAATTCCATGCTTCAAGTTGAGAGTGATTTTGAGTTTCTCATTAATACTTTATTATAAATTACTTCAACATGAACTTCGTTTAGTCATTTATCTCGTAACAAATTATAACATTTAATAACATTTCTATTTTTCCAAATTTATTATTAAACAAAACTTTTAAATGGCCTGAAAGTTGCACCTCATACATTTCTTATCAAAATCCATACTATCATAACTACGAATTAAACAACTGCACTTGTGTGCAAAAGCACGGTATCTTCATGCTACTTTAAGACTGCTTACCAGGCCAATTTACTGGTCTCAACCCTCTCGGATTGGCCAGCTCTTACTTACATTACGGCACATGTGATCCTTGAAAGTAGGCAACCATCCTTCCAAATCCGTAACTTTCGTAATTCTAGTCTTTTTCGGTATGGTTGCCACTATGGTTGCTGTAAGTACGGATTTATGTTTGTCGAGGCTTACGTAACTCGGGGACTGCCTGTACTTACGACAACACTAAACAATATATTAAATACTTAAATTTGCTGAAATCTACTGATTTGGCAAATAATTATTGTCGCGGTGGTGTGTAAGTTTTATGTGGTTTATAAAAGTTTTCCTCACATTAATAAAAAGAAATTTATGAAAAGTAAACAATGTTGTCATGACTGTGTGATGTCAAAAAGTTTTGTATTCTTTGGTCATTTTGCATTCTTTGGTCACATTATTTGCTTCCCCAGCCAGCACTGAATGTGTCTTCTGATAGCCTGAATTTCTTACAATCAACTGTGTAATTAAATATAATGGATCAAGCACATAGGATTGAATGGCAAACATTTAGCATTAATTAGGCAAATTTTTTATGTGAGAAAGCAAATTAAATATTTTGAATGTTGGAAGAGAAAAGAGGAAAAGGTCTCAAAAGGAAGACCAAGGGATAAATGTTAATTGTATAAAACAAGATATTAATCAGAAGAAGTAACAGGGTATAAATGTAGTAGTAGGGGGGTTAAGTGGAGAGCAGCAGTCAACCAATCTTAGCACTGTAAGACTAATAAAGGATGATTATGGGAAATGACTACCAACTGACAGCCCTCAGGAATGATTAGGAAAGTCAGCTTACTCGGATATGAACTGGATGAGTTACAATTTTGAATACATATTCTGTTGTATGCCAGATTCATACATTAAGAAGTGAATCAAATGAATTAAGTTAAAAACTCAATACTTTCTGGCATTACTCGGTGGAACCTATGCATAATAAACAGTAACAATAACTTTGTAAGCTCCACAAAAAATTTTTTATTGGTACATATGTACAACCGGTTTTGCCAGTTATGGCATCTTCAGGTATATAATATTTTCTGGAGCTTACAAAATTATTGTTAGTGATTATTATGAATTAAGTTAAATATCAATATGGAGCATGATTATGAAGATGAGCATTAACTGGATTTTTAGTAGGTTATTTGGGGGGAAAACCAACAACTGAGATAACTTGCACTATTAGGGACATGTGGGATGGTTGGTAGGATAAGAAAACCTGGAAAATGGAGGGATAGTGGAGATAAAGCCAATATTAGCATATTTTTAAAATGAAGCCCGAAGGCATCTACAGTTAAAATCCCATCCAACAGATCGAGTGCTATAATTGCAGTGCCAACCACACAGCACCACAAGTGCAGTTAGAGATTCCACTGAGAAATCTCTCCCACCACCAGGACTCAAGACCCCTGGGAATGGGAAGTGAGTAAACTAGTCACCACACCAACCCAATCCCTGCATGAAATTGAAGCTTTGAGATGGTGGCCTCAAGGATGGAAGGGGTAAGTAGGGTGAAGAGGAAGACAAATGAGGAAATGTTAAACTTATTAGGGGAGGAGAGGAGGAAGAAATTAGGCAGAGGCAGCAGAAATGGCAGGAGGATGTGATGGCATGCTAAAGAGGATGTAAAAGAGTAGAATGTTGGGCGAGCGTGGGAGGATGATGGGAAATGTTCCGACTGAAAATGGGTAAATGGAAAGCATATTTATGCAGATAATAAATACCCACCCTTCAAAAAATTCTCACAGTTTCTCACTAAATCTGACTAATTCTATTGAGAACTTTGGTGCTGATATAATTTGGAAGCTGAGAAATGACCAGACCATATCAGAATCGAAGAGACTTTTTTAGAATAAGAGAGAAATATTCAGATTGCCACAGAATCTTGTTTCAGAGTAAATGAGATTTTGTGAGAATCGTTGAGAAATAAAGATTCGTCGAGAAATCGTGAGAATAATACAGCCCTGTATCCGTCGAGATTTCCTGAGATCGCCCGAGATCCGTCCAGAGTTCCTACATGGGGTACAGATTTTGTGAGAATCGTTGAGGAATAAAGATTCGTCGAGAAATTGTGAGAATAATACCATACTGATGATGCCACACCTATTGCCTCAGTGCCACACCTATTGCTGGTGGCTGGCTACGCCTATGCTCATAGGTTAGCCAATTCTGAGTACATCTGAACATTTCTGAGAAGTAAACCTCCGTTGTAGGCTTCCCAATTCTGAGTAAATCTGTATAATTCTCTTTCTCACTGTTTCTAGAAAAAAGTTTCAATTTCTCAATTTTTCTCAATATGAGAAAAACCACATTGAGAATTATTCAGAAACAGCGAGAATTTTTTGAAGGGCAAATGTTAAATGTCAAGTAAAATTGTGACTTTCATTATTTTATAAAGAAATATGAACAATTCAACCACAAATATGAAAAGCAACAATCATTTTTTGGAAATTCAACAATGGAATAACACAGTGGTCAAAGTATTTACTCTTTATTTTTGCACACTCACTGAGAATTGGACAACTAATTACAATCCTCGGCAATCTGAAATAATTTCCAACCAATGTGCTTTATATCTTATATTTTAAAATTTCTAAATTTGAAAATAAACTCTATACTCTTATTATGAATGATCAAAATGTTTAAATACTATTTTGAAATAGAGCAAAGAGATGGAGGAATTCCAACTGAATTTCCATGTTTCAACTTATCAGTTTATCGAGCATGGCTGCATCGAAACCTGAAGAGAAGTATTATGACTGGTCAATTTGAATACATGCATCTGAATCTGCCAGTCCATCCCATGAATGACTTTATGTTATCTCAGATTGTTTAATGCTCTTCTACTGAGCACACAACATGCCATACTACACCCAGGGATAGTAATTTTAAAAAATAGAGCTAATTCAAGCCATCATGTTTCTCTCTCTACATGCTAAGGTTTCCACTAGAAACTTTGATTCAACGACAAACTGATGATCAAAACTTAAAGCGAACAATGAAGTTTTAGGGGAAAACGCATGTGAGTTTTCCATCACAATTTTAAGCAGTTTCAACTTAAATACTAGGACTTACCCAAATTTTCTGATTTATATATGAAAGTTCCGTTTTTGGGGAGGCAGAAAGGCAGCGAATAGTATTCGTAAGGCAGCTGTGTATGAGTACTTGTCATTTTTACAGCTCTAACCTCAATCCTTGACCCTCTATGAAATTCCACAGGGGCAACTCCAGGAACATAAAACCCTTGCACATTTGGTATCAGGGATAATCCCATAGCAGCAATATACAAGCACAACATTGTCGGTGAACTAAAATGTCTTCTAACCCGCTGTAAGCCGTCTCCCATCCTGCAGTAATGAAAAAATCCCTCAGATAAGAATCTAAGCACTCAAAATACAATGTAAAATAGCAATGTACTAAAAGGATTCAGTGAAATGCCTTCATCGTTTGACGTGTTTATGTGATTTAAACGCAAGGGCAGAATTCATAAAGATATCAAAAATGCTTGAACAGAAATGAATGACAAGCGACTGAAAGGGACGTCGTTGATAAGAGAAAACTTGTTTGAGGAGTGTGGCAAATACCTGAATAATACTAATCAGAATGAACTCATCGTCGAAATGGTAGAAAATGGTATCCGAAAGAATTAAAAGCATGCACAATTATAACGAATACAGGGGTATTTTGATTATTTAGCTGAAGACAATTAAGTAAGCCACGGCAATAAGACGGACAAATTATTTTAGCCGAGTGACCAGGTTCATCCTGGAAAACGAAACCTGAAGTACCAACAGTACTACGAATCAAATAATTGAAGGGATTACCTTATAAAATTTCCAAGTATTTGTCAAAATTTAATTTCGGCTTATTTCAATAACCAGTCAACATTATGCATTAGTGAGCATCTCGCGGCGCACCCGGAAACCACGGCAACTCCTTTTTCACCTTTCGTTTACTTTTTGTTGAGTTTAACGTGTCTAGGGTTTGTTTGGTAGTGAACTCGCAATTCACAAAGGTCAGGGAGAAGAATTGATATGTGGTCCTCATTTAAACCATTTCTATTTAACCTGTTCATCAATTAATCTAATATTTTTTTTACGGGTTTTGCAAATGTTGCGTTGTTCTTAGCAGTGTTCCCTGGCGCTGGCAAGCTGCGATGAACGAATGAAACTCGAGTGTGTTCTCTTTTTGAATAGGCGATGCAACGTGTTATAACCAGCATTTATAGCTAAATGACGACACACCGCGATATCATACTTGCTTGTTGAGGCTGTTAGCTGGTGGTGTTTTCGCAGCAGTCGCGAGAAGTTCTTTCATTTCTGCTGTTAAATGTGAAAAGTGACATTGGACATACTGGTGGAGTTACTTCTCACTGATGTTGCAACTCAGTGGCGTAGTACAAAGGTAGTTAGTGATTTGATATCATCGAGTTATAGTTCATCAACTCATGAGAGAGATAGAAAATTGCTTACTACTGCGGTTCCGTACTTCATTGTACCAAAAGATAATTGCTGCAATAATTCTGAGGCTCTACTTAGGGGGGTGTTTATTAAATTTCTGCAGTTATTATGTTTAAATTCCGCTTAATCTCTGCGATAAAATATTATCCTGCCAACACAGCTTAGTAGCAACCATTGAGTTAATACCAGTTCATATCAAATTGCATTGCGGACATTATTTGATACTTTCAGACGTAGCTTACAGTCTGATGGTTTCCTATTAAGCTCACGACCATAATAACAACATTGAACCGATTGCTTGCTGAAGACTGAGGATAACAGTTAGTAGCGATAATAATGACCACCAGCTTTATCACAGCATGCTTGGGAATAAATTTAGGCAGCTAGTGGTAAATGTCTTAATTGGGGGACTGCCTCCTACGATGAAGAACTTTGTCCAGGAGGGCCACCCAAAGCTGACATTCTCTGATGGAGACTTGTTAAGCTGCGAGTGAAAAAAACTCCAAATTTGTGGGCATGGAGTGAACTAAAAGCCCTGAGCTGGAAGTTTGGAATGGTATGGTTACAGATGTCCCTATATCAGAGGGCATTAAATGCTTTGATAACCACTCATTGGAGTGAGATGCATCTTGTACGCAATCATCTCTTGCAGCTCAGAGATAACTCCAACCACACATTAAAACAATGAAACATCTGCTAGTTTCAAACCCACCAAAACTCACTAATATCAAAGTTACCTTCCATGATTAGTCTGCTATGTGGATGCCATGGCTTGACTCCTTCAGTGCACTCAACAAACTCTGTCGATACTTGCTTGGAACAAGTATACACATGGTTACTGATTTGGCTTTTGGTTGACTACCATATTTGAGTGTCTCAGTGCAAGGAACTGCCAGGCTTATTTGTCAGCTGGTTGGAATCCTGCAGGATCCTCTCATGCTCTGCTAAGAATCCCAGAGTCAAGGTGAAATCTACTTTGAAGTGCTTCCCTCAAGACCTTCAGTCACCTCTTGCTGCTACACTGCTTGCTCAGGGCATTGAATTCTGGTGGGTTTTTCCATTCATCAACAACCCCTCATCTGATGTGCCATGGTATGGCCAGGTATGAGATGGGACTGAAGTCTTTGCTGAGTGACTTCAAAGCAGCATTATCATTTCACCTAGCAGGTGAGCGATTTGCATTGCCATGACTACCTTAAAGCTCAGACCTTAGCTGAGGTCAAAGTCTTGGTAGCTGCCAGACAATTGCAAATTCACTTTCAAAATATCAAACCCTAAGATTTGATACTAATAAGATGGAGAAATGTACATGATAGGGTTTGTGAATTAATTTGCATGGTGAAATGCTTATCCCATAAAACGACCAATGGATTTAATTCCAAAGGCTCCTATGAGAAGTCAACCATGTTATTTGATGCATCCAAGATAATGGTCCCTTAAAACCCCTTACTCAGCTTTCACTATGAATAAAGGTTGACCTCAATATTAATTTCAATAGAACTTTGATGGATAATTCGTACAATAACGTACAACAATATAATAACATCAAACAAACATTCCGATTATGGCAAAATGTAAAAGTAAACACGACCATGAGCTGTATACCTGAGAAGCATACTTTCCACTCTTTACAAGACATTGCAATGCTACCCCTTGGCAAAAATGGTTCTCAATAAACTGTATGCGGGAAAAATGTCTTCTTTCTTGGAGAACATAAACATAAAGGAAACATGTATAATGAATACAACACTGAACCATAACTTACTCTTAATGAAAAATTTAAAGACAAAAACTGTTGATCCCTACTCTCTTTAAGGTCAATAGAAAAGATACAAGAGGTTACATCTCTTTCCCCTTCATACAAAGCCTTAAATTTTTCAACTTCACCATACTGCTTTTGTTTTACTGCAAACACACATCTACAACCTATTACATTTCCTACTTATGGTCTTTTACAATTCCCCAAGCATCATGGTCCATTAGGCTCTTCATCTGATTTCATAGCTTTCTCCCATTTATCAGAGTACTCACTCGGCCGAGCTTCATACACATTTTGAGGAAGTTTCTCAAATTGGACAAAATTTCAACATTTTCATGGAGCCTTAGGAATTCTACCTCTAGAACTTCTCCACGAGCCATTTTCATTGTCATTCTCAACATCTAATTCCGCTGTTTCTGGGATTTCTACTACCTGGTCAGTGATTTCTACTCACTGCTCAACATCATAAGTAGTGTTAACCTTCCCCCATTTCTTCCCCTGGTTCATGAGTCCCTTCATAGTTTTCAGTGTTAAACTGCTCATTTACAACTTCAAGCAAAGGATACTCAAAAATATTATTTTTCTGCTCACCTCTTACTTTAAATTGAAACAGTTTGCTCAAATTTAACACTGAGCAACAATCTCACTTTGCCAAGAAATACTACACAGTCTTTAACCTTTCACATGACAAGTAAAGTCTAGAAATACGCACTCTTTGAAGCCCTGGTATCAAACTGATTCCGTTTAACATACACTCAAGCCTACAACCAAATGCTTTCATTTGGTCATGTCTTCATATAGGTTAGCTGATGTAATTTATATTCCTAAAAGGAGTCTCCAAACAAAATCACTTTAGTTATTTTAGTGGAACGGCGAGAGAAGCAAACACTCCATTCAGGTTTTCCGACAGAACGAAAAGACGTTCGTTTATTTCCTCCCCTTTTTTTACAGGCGACAGAAGAGGGCAGCACAGTACAGGAGGGTTAAAACAACATACACTCGCATAGAGGCATGGCGCAAGAATACAAAAGAGAGAAAATAGTTCGCTGGTAGAATTTTGCTTATCAAGCTTAGTATAATATGACAACCTGTCCACATTTCAAAAGGAATTTTATTATCTAATGCTGTGTTCGGCTTCTGTTTCTCACAAAACATGCATAATTTACTGCTTAAAATATTTAGGCATGTCAGCTAGAATTAACATGCACCTTGCTATTTCATTCACTGTCCTATTCTGTCTTTCTACTGTTCCATTTTGTTCTGGACATTTGGGGACTGTCAGTCCGTACACAATGCCATGTTTAATCAGCCTCTGCTTTATATTGCTACTGACATACTCTCCCTCATTATCAATATGAAAAGCTTTCAATTTAAGGCATAAACTGTCTCTGACTCTATCTTAAATTTCTGCAATTCAGAAAACACTTCCCTTTTCTTTTTGAGACTTCAGACAGTAAAATATCTAGAAAAATCTTCTGTAAATGTAAGAAAGAACACCACCAACAGACTCAGGCCTCACTTGACCCATGACATGTGTGAACTAGCTCCTCTTTGGGAAACCTCTCTGCATCATCTTGCCCTGGATGCAAACAGAGCACACCTCTCTCTTCTTGTCCCTATTTCCCTTGAGAACTGGAATTATTCCAAGGTGACTCATTCTCTCATGCCATTAAGCTTCTACTCAGGGTACTGATACTTGATTGGGCTGCACATCATCTTGGACTCGTTCAACAAATGATGCACAGCTCCTTGAATACTTTCAGAATATTTGCTTACCTCAGTCTCCAGGAAATGCAACTCTTCAACAGGATAGGCTTTGAATACTTCTTCAGCATATTCACTCCCAACTGCATAATCTTCCCCAAAAGTTCCCTTCACCCCCTTCTTGGTTAATTTTATCACAGAAATCAAGTTTACTCCCAGATTAGGTACTATGGAGGAAAAAAGTTTCCCAACAAAAGAAGCGTCGCCACTATCGCTCTCGGGGAAAATCACTTTCCTTTCTGATGGCATATTATTCTTAGGTCTCGGCCACGACGAGGGAAATTCAAATGCAGTAAGGTGCTGGACTGATGGTCCAAATCGCTGATGGATTCCCGCCCGCTCGCCTGCCCCGAGTGTGTTTCGCGCTGGCCATGTCGAGAACGGAGGCGCATTAAATAACCTTGCATGCATTTGAAATGTACCATTGAACTCTCTCCTATGGCTCAACCGAGACCAGGTAATGGTAAACAGTTTTCCTTTAGCAAAACTGCGTAGGTAAGACAATAGGCAGCTTATCCCTAAAATACGTATGGAAATTGATCGGTAGGTTAGATAGGATGTGGATTTGAATGCATTTGCTTTTGCAGACACTTTATTTTCTCTGTGACGACTTCCACGGATATTTACAAAATTCCAATAAGTCCAGGAGAGAGGGGATAAATCAATGGGATAGTTTAGGTAAGCTCAATTGTCACTTAGGTATCGAGGGCAATTGATTTGAATAGAAACAGTACATTTATGGCTATAACGCTACAGGAAGGGGGTGAGACAATGGCAACATGACAAGAAGCGGAGGCCAAGATGCACATCTCGAGATGATGATGGTAGCACACATTAGCATCCTAATGAAAATCCTATTACAATTGTGGCTGTAATAAAGAGGAAATAAAACTAAAAAGAACCTGAATAGTGAGAAACCCCCTCATGAAGCTGGTATGAGAAATTGCAGGCCGACAAGAAAGCCATCAATAAACGAAACTAATTAAACGGCGAGGATATATTTCACTCATTCGTACCGGGATATAAACCAATTATATTGGAATGTCGTAACTTTCATCGATGATTAAACATTAGAAGTGTTGAGTATGGGCGTGTTTAGCAATGAAAAACTCATAATTGTAGTTAAATATAACTTTAGCATCTGATAGTACTCGAAAGAACATTTCCATGTTCAAAAAAAATAATATTCCTCCTGTTTGTCATGTATCACCCAAAAACATAACAAGAAAACATAGATCTGAGCATATATGTCTGCGTTTTTGGAGAGCAATTTCTGCTGCTGGATCGGAACCTGTATTAAGAACACCACCTCGAATGACATCCGAGGATTACGTCCGAATCCTTCGCATTTTCATCGCTCCCATGGATAAACGAAGTAGTACGAAGAAAAATGTCATATGTTTCTTACTTACCGTTTTTTGTCTTTTTTACTTGAGTATTTACTAAATTATTATTTTATTTATTATAAACTATGTATTTGCACATTCAAAGCTTATTTATTTGTGCAGCCATAGTAAATCTACCACCATGCTTGAAAGATGCATTGAACATACGTTTATATTCACGATTAAAAGAGGAAATACTTTTTCACAGTGGTGTTCTGTTAAGTATCGTAGGTTACAGTGGGAGAAGTAGACACCGGGTGTATCCCAGGACCTTGCTGAATTGCGAGATGAGGAGCAAAGCTTAGGAAAAAAGGGAGGGAAGGGAAAAATTCTGAGGAATTCACGGCGAGAAGGAGATCAATGATACGTTTCAAATGCATACAAGGTCGTCTAATGTGCCTCCGTTTGGAGGCTAACGTGAATAGCGCTCGGGTAATGCACGCGGCCAGTAATCTGTCACTGGCTTCGACAATGAGTCCATCACCTTACTGTTTTCGAATTTCCCTCATCGTTGCCTTGGAAAAATATGCCACAAGACTGAATGCCGATTTTTCTTCAGAGCGACAGTGGTGGCACTCCGTTTGTTGGGAAACTTTTTTCCCCCATAGTACATATAAGATATTTGAGAATTTGATAGAATAGCCTACACACGTCTATAAAAGCTTCATCATTATTGTACCATTTCCCTTCACCTATAGTCTCCCTTTCCCAATTTTTAACTGATTAATCAATTTCTTCAAAATCAGTTAATAGTATTCTCTCAGATGGCATAGGTAGAGATGGGAAAATTACCATAATTTTCACCTGTGGTAATTTTCCAGTATTTTTTAGTTTTAAGCATTTAACAGCAACTGTATAGTTAAATAAGAAAGCCAATAGCAATAGGAAGGGAATAATGATGTTTAAACCAAACCTAATATGATATTCATATATTAGAAATGTTTAAAATTGTAAAAATAACTACGGCAGCAACACACAATCTGGCTTTCTTTTGTCAAGTATGAGAAATTGTCAAAAAGAATAATCTAATGCATTACTCGATAATGTTATAATTTAAGAAAAATATTCCAAAAATGAGTCGTACATGCCTCAATTCATTATTAAACATGTAGGAAATGTGAACTTGGCTTAAAAGAACATGCTGGGAATTTATCTGTATGAAAAATTATCTCTATAAAATTATCTATCTGAAAAATATTCCAAAAGTGAGTCGTACATGCCTCAATTCATTATTAAACATGTAGAAAATGTGAATTTGGCTTAAAAGAACATGCTGGGAATTTATCTGTATGAAAAATTATCTCTAACATACGTGAATAATTTAGAAAATATGGTAATTTTCAAGGGGTGCGGTAAATTATGAAAAATACTGTGGTACTTTATGAAAATTACTGAGGTAATTTTCAGAGTGGCCGATCTCTAGATATAGGATTTATTGCTTCAGAATCTAAATACCATGTATGGCCCTCTCTCTTTGTCAGTAAACCAGTAGCACAAATTTAATTCTTCATTTTTTTACTCTGTGGTTTTTCTTCTGACTTAACATAGGCTTCTATTGGTTTAACTCCCTTAGCTTGAAAATCATTCATTCTATTCTCTGCATCTGCTGCTTCAGGGAATTCTCTACTCAAGTGACCCCATTAGACCCACCAAGACCCCAAGTGCTTATTATTAAAGCAGTAAGTGAGCTAAATAGTCACTATCCTTACTGTTGCTTCTTGAAGCAATGTCATCCAGTGAAGATGACGTTCCCCTATCGCAGGTACTACGTAGGGATGTAACCGGGGAAGATGTACATACCTTTGACGAGCAAACAGCAGTTAGACAGGCCCCGGAAACAAGCTGCTCTGCTTCCTCTCAAGCGGCCACAATATATTTTGGATATATTACGCAAATATGTACATTTGTTCGTGACCCACCGGTGGGCCATGCCGCTCACGGGGCGGCGTGGGCCACCAGTGGGTCACACTAAGTGGCACATAGAAGTCTATTATTTGACATGTGACTACACTCTGGGTGAAGTCACTCCAGAAGTTCTCGATTCCTACTCTCACAATACTCCCTGCAAGTTATGATAATTAAAAGAATTTCATGGCAGCGTCGCTTGTTGGATTTGCGTGATTCACCGGTGGGCCACGCCGAAGTGAACGTGTTAAGGAAAGTACATCCACAAAACTTTATCACTAGGTGTTAAACATTACTCCCAGAAACCATGACTTAAACAATTGCTAATATTTTTCCCAAGGGACAAACCATTGGAATACACTGAACATTCACATTTGAGGCATTAATTGTGTCATTATTTTATAAAAAACGCTACTATGGGATGGAATGAATGTACTTGCCAGTAATTCACAAACAAAGGTGTAATAATTATTTATTATAAATACAATAATCAAATCATTTTTCACAATAATGGAGTACAAGCTCAAAAGTAAATCAATTCATTAATTGCAATAATGGAGTACAAGCTCAAAAGTAATAGGTAATACTTTTCTGAAGTAGAAGCTTCATCAATAAATTCTTTTCTTTAGAAAAAATTACATTAATACGTGTAAAGTTACAGATGATAACCCTAAAACAATAATACACTCAAACGTGACAGTAACTCATATTTTAGTGAGAGATTGGAAAGGTGGTACACATTGCATATTTTCTTGCTGCAGATTAATTGAATAACACGATTTATCTAAGGTGACAGGGGCTGTGGAATTATAAATGTTTTGAATTCAATGCTGGTACTACATATCGTAGCAATTTTATTAGTGTAATTACAAAAAAATTCCTCTATGGCCAATCAATTATAAACAATTTCAGTGCCCCATTAAAAATTCCCCAATTTTTCCCTAGACAGAATTGGCAATGGGAGCTTTTGCCAGGAGGAATATTTAGTTATGCTTGGACAAAGGGGCAGCTCTTTCTATGAAGACCCAAATTGGTATTCAATGGAGAAAGCTGTCCCTATGTAGAAACACACATCCCACTGAAATTCAATAGGGAATGCTAATTCCTATGTTTCCTTCCCATTAATAATCAGTGAGACTTTTTGGCAATAAATGGTTAAAAATATCTCATTTAAGCTCCATTGCATAATCAATCTCTTAGAGGGAGTAGTACAAAAGGCATGCCTTAAACTGATAGCGCAATGGCCAAATGTGAAGTAGGTACCTCATCAGTTTACGAGAGATAATAATACTAGCAGGATGAGAGGAGCCCTAAAAAGGTCATATGTTACAATGACAGGAACAGTTACAATGAAGAAAGCAAATATCTAATGCCTATAGCAATTCATAGCCACACAATTCATCAGGAACATTACTGCATAATATAAGAGAGAGCCATAGTTATCTAGCCTTACTATAAGAAAAACCTTCAAAAGAAAGGCCAAACTCACTAAAATAAAAGAGGCAAAAAAGTTAGAATAGTTTACTCTAGAGAGGCATTGCTGTGTTTACATGTTCATGATTTCAAACTTAACAAATGTAAAATTGTATTAACAAGACTTAACAGTTGTATAAAACATATTTCAGTATAGAAGCAAGAGCTTCATACTCGAGTCATATAAATATATGTAAATGGCATTTGTACAACAAATTTTTGGCTTATATGTAGTAAAATTTTACTTCATGATTTTATACATTTAGTTGAATGGGCAGCATCACTTTCATCCTAAGTAAGCTCTTATGTATTGATGTTGATGGAAACTTTTGCTGTCATACAATGAAGCTCCTATGCTCAAGCAGAAGCTTGCTGTTGGAGGGCATCAAGACATTTACTAACTGAACAGAAAACTTCTTCTGGAGGCTGTTCAGCAGAAAACTGTAAAATGTAATTATTATGAAAAAGTCATACATTTTAGAAAACAGGCAAATCGATAAAAATAATTTTTCCCCTGCTTCTTGAAGAAAATCCTAATATTTACCATTCTTTTAGCATACCTACTAATAAAAAATATTCATGAAATAAAACATATATTTATTGAATGCAGGGCTTTGGAGCAGAGGTCTTGGTGAGTGGCTCTGGCTCCAGCTCCGGTTTACTTCATAGCTTAACTTTGGATCTGGTAAAATTTTTGGTATCAAATAACGATTATTATTTTTATATTTCCATATTAAAAGGTTGTCCTATGTTTTAAGATAAAAATAAAATTGTTCCCTGTGTTTATCAACTTGCATTTATTTATTTCAAAGCAATCTTAATCTTTTACAAAAAACAAAATTATGCACCAAATCAGGGGTAACACATTTATAATATAATATATGGTAAAATTCACAGTAAGAAAGTGAAACTGCGAGTATAAAATCAAGGTCGCAATAGAAGCCACAAGTGTTCCTTGTTTCTTCTCTAATTTTTGTTCTAAACTTTGCTGCTCATTTAAAGTGGACACTACGGAAGAAATCACTCAATAATTTAAAATGCTGAGCGTCACTGAATTTCATTATTCAAAACTGGAACAATTTTGTTCTGATTCTTTGCTGAAGAAATCGTACAAGGCACTCAACAGTTTTGTTGCAAGAGCTCCAATTTTCTCCAGTAATTTTTCTGTATAGCTTTGCTAGAATCAACCTTGAATAGCCAGTAATAATGAATGAGTGGATCACACTGCGGAAGAGACGACTGCTGCCAAAGCCATTTCGGTAAATTTAGATGGCTGTCATAAAGAAAATTACAACTGAATACATAAATCTAAGATTGAAAGAAAGGGAATTATCATACTCAAATCGTTAAATGATAAGGATGGCATCACGATGTTTTTAGGAGAATTGAGAAAATTTATTGATAGAAAAGCCCAGACCTGGAAATAAGGCTTCAAACACACTTATATTTTGGTGCAATGAGCTGGTAGTTCATTTGCTTTCCCTCAAGGTTCATCCACTCACTCACTCCCTAGTTTAAAGTAAACAGGACTCAGGATTTTGGAGATAATAAATTTATTCTTTGTGCTCGATAGAGAAAATATTAAGCATAGAAAAAATATTTTAGGGGAGTTATTCTGGCATTTTGGTTTTTTATACATAAGTGAGGACAACATTAAAACACTATCAAAAGTATTCTTGAGTAATTTAAAAATTCTCTGCACACAAACGGTTAACAGGAATGAAATTTACTTTATTTTAGTGTGGCACAGATACCCCCATTGCAGACACGGTTAATTAAAAATCAGTGGTCGGATCAGAGATTCAGTGTCAATTTACACATTTTAGGTTTTCATTTAATATGGTTATTTAGGATTGCCTAATTGATTCAGTTTAATTATAACTATGTACTGTGTTTTCCCACTTCTATCAACTGCTATGGCATTCCTACCAAATTCTGGAAACATTTCTTATGCTTAATATCTAGCAGTTCGATTATTTTTTTTTGAGAATGCTAGGAGTATTTTTCCCAAAAGCTCCAATTTTTCCAGGAAAAAAATCAGAAAAAACCCAATTTTTTTCTTGACCTTCAAAATTTCTGGAAAGCTTATATCAATAGTCCTAAATATGGATAGTTCTGAATAAAAAATAAGGATTTGCACTGAAAAATGAGGACGTTTGGTGGTACTAGATGTGAAACATAGTAAAGCAGTTTGATAAAGCCAATCCAACAACTAACAGAGGCATCCTTAGTCATCCAACAACAAATAATCTTGCTAGAAAATACAGCCCTAGCAAAACTCTCAAACCACTTACAACTGCCATCGGGAGAGTTTGCCGTGATGTAATATGCCCAAAAAAAATAATGGAGGGCTGAAGTCAAGGATTTTAGGATTGACAAACTTATGCTGATCAAGATGTGTACTCACCGTTTTGCACTTGACCTTGTAGTGATCAACAACTGGTGCACTTAGATCATGAAAGGTCTTCAACCGTTTCATTATTGTCTCCTCATTGTCATCCACACGACCAGATGATTTTCCTCGACTTAAAAGCCTTTCTTTCATAGTTTCATCACTCGCATTAAAAAACAGAATGAGAGTGCATGGAACAATCTGTAAGAAAAATCAATGGCATCAAATTATTACACATCACAATGACTCTAAACATGCAAAATATAATTCCAGATAGTTGAACATAGCTTACTTCTTTTTCAAAAATTTCTCCCTGGGAAATATCTCTTGGGTATCCATCGATAAGATACCCCTTTGATGTAGGCAGTTTGGCAAGTATAGCCTCTTTCAGCAAATCCATCACTACATCCTTTAGAAACAATGTTAAAAAAGAGCACTTAATTATCTCTAAAGTAATCCATGAGACACAAAATTCATTATGTGGTTGTTTTCAAAATTGTGAGTAAGATAAAATTTTGTCAGTGACCTTTGAAGAAACTTTGAAGAACCCAGGGGTGGATTAATGAGGGTGTGCCCTCAGTAATTCCTTGTAAAATAGGAAAAATTGTGGTCAAAAGGTATTCCAGGCCCACAAAAAGTATGTAGCAATAAACAATGACCTTAATCTGCCACTCATCACCTTGGGTAAAGAGGAAACCAAGAGGAACCCTGGTTAAAGAACATAAGTGGTAGACTATGCCTGATGAATAAAACTGAAAGAAATATTTACTTTCACGATTTGTAAAATTGAGACAAAGGAAATATATTTGAATAATCACTCAAGAATCCTGTTTGATAGTTAGGGATCATCACTGTGGCACAAAGTGATCACTGAACTGTCACATCAATAGTTTTACAATAGGTTTCAGCACTTATACTGAAAAACAGTGGAAGAAAATGATCAATCCAGTCCAATCAATACTATTAATTAATATTTGATCAATGACTATTGACATAATTAAATAAAAACTGGAATCTCATTCTTAGTACACCTAATCAGAACACTGGAAAACAGAATAAGCAAAAAGATTATAGAAAAATTATGGAACAGTAAGACCAGTGCAAGATGGATAGCAAAAATAAAGGAAGATATGAGTGAATAACACATTACAATAGAAGATTTGAAAGAAAAGACAGATGCTATCGTGAAACTCAATGACAAACATCAGACTACAAACCAAGATGAACAAACAGAGAATAGGCAGGGTGATCTCAGATGAAGAAAGAAAACTACGATCCGAGCGAATGAAGAAATACTGGGCTGAGAGAAAACAGAAGAAATCCAGAAGATGACTAAGTGGTCCAATGAAGGGCATAAAATTAAAAATAACAAATAAAAATTGAAAAACCAAAGAATATTACAGAATATTTACGGTTGGGTTCACTTTCACATGAGAACACACAGGAATGGGGTACTGCCATTAGAAAAGAGAAAGATTTTGCTAGAATAATTCTAGTGGAAACTTATTCACTGTTTTGCCATAGTATGAATTTATTCTTAAGAAAATGATCTTGGAGCAATAACAATTCTTAACCTATGGACTGACAATGAGTCAAACAGATGGAATCAGGTTGGTGTGGAGGCTTGAGTACTGGCATCCCATCACAAGGGCCTTGATTTAAATTCTGGCAGAGTTGGAGATATGCCAATGGAATCCCCATTCATAGTTGGGTGCTATGTGTATGGCATTGCAAGTGTGATGAACATTATGTTGTCATGTATCCAAATTTATTGCACCAAGTTTATGAAGAAAACTTAATCAACATCTGAGAAGCAACCAGGAATACAGCTACTTATTGACTCATGTAGTCATTATTAGGGGCATCGACAGGTAACTTGAGCTTACAGGGGTGAGACAGCTTTAAGGGCAATGCTTGGATCATTGGATAGAATGTCGAACTTTGGACCCCTTCAGTGGCTAGGGGTGTGGTCATCTATGAATGTGCCAATGACTACACCAAAACGTAAAAATGAATCAGAGAATGAATGAAAAGTACCGGTTCAGATTTGATATGGATATCTGTAATACACACTGTGCAACGGCATATGCTGAAGAAAATTGTGATTTGATTTTGAAGCTAAAATAAAAACCATTCAGTTCACTTCCATTTGAGCAGAAGCTGACTATCATTCAGAGCGGCTGTACGTGTCCCCCGCTAATGAACTTGACATGTTAAGTCACAGAAAAGACTATATTTTATAACAGGCACTTAACTATTTCTATGAGTATCACATTTGGCTGTGCAGGAGTGAAATTTTATCAAAATTATTTTGCTGGCCTTGTCTTTTGTTTCAAAATCTTCTAACAAAAATTTCTGGGTTTCTTTTATTTTGTAATATAAGTGGGTTCACTAAATCAGCTTAAAGTCATTAAAAGTACTAAAGTCATCTTCAAAGTGTAATGGATCTTTATAATTTTGGAAAACAAAGAGTTGATGAAGGTTTGAACAACATTCTAAATAGTAATAATACCTTGCACAATCAAAAAGTAAAGAAGAATCGGGATACTTTGAAACATTTAATTGATGTTACGTGCTTTTTAGCAAAACAAGAATTTCCATTTCTTGGTCATAACAAAAAGAATGAATCTTTGAACAAAGGAAATTACATAGAAACTTCAAATCTCTTAAAAAGGTGGGATCCAGCATTACATGAGCATTCAGAATCGGCTACAGTATTTAAAGGTACGTCCAGTGATATACAAAATGAACTAATTAGTGTAATCAGTAGTATTGTTAGTGAAACAATTGTTGAGGAAATGGAAAAAATCTGATTTTGTTTCTATTATTTTGGATGAGACTTCTGATGTAAGGAGAAGGTCACAGCTGTTAACTGTATTGATGTATGTAAATACTGATGAACAAGTTGTAAAAGAGAAGTTTATAGGGTTTTCAGACATTAGTAACGATTGAACAGCAGATGGTTTATTTAAGCATTTAAAAAAGTTGTAAAAATGTATAAACTGGAAAAAAATTATTGCTCAGACTTATGATGGAGCTGCAGTAATGTCCATTTGTCACGGTTATGAACTAAGGTGCAGGAGGAGTATCCAATGGTGTTGTTTAAGCACTGCTATGCACATGTCCTAAACTTAGTCTTGTCCCAGGGAATGGTTGTCTCTGAATGTAACATTTTTTTTCAACTTTAAAAGTACTTTCGACTTTTTGGTCTCCCTCTAGCAGGAGAACATTTGCTATTCAAGAGTACTTAAAAAAGTCGATCCCATCATTTGCTCCCACCAGGTAGTGCTTTACATCTCAGCTTGTTAGCATCAGATAATTCTATTCCCTGTTAACTCTGTAAAAAAAATATCAGGAACCAATCATTCAATTTTTTCCCAATATTCATGAAAATACTGATGAGTGGAAAGCAGCTGACAGGTGTGCAGCTTATGGTTTCATTAAAATTTTGTAAATCTTCCAAAATGTATTTCTCTTGAACACTTTTTCCCCCTTGTATGTGCAAACTGATGTTAATTACAACATATTGCAAAGTGAAGACATTTATATAAATAATGACTGGTTTTAATGTTATTCAGGACTTTGAAAACCACGGGAGTCAACCTGCTAGCATTACACTTAAATATTAGTTTTTATTAAGTATTATCTAAAGCAAATTATTAGCAAGCATTTATCAGTATCACAAGGTGGAATACTAAGCCTTTAATTTGAAGGCAAAAAAGAACCTTTGATGTGTGTTTTTCGGAGGGGGCATGACCTTGTCACACATCGGCTGTCCCAACCTCTGCATCTATGATGACTGGGCTATAAACATCACACTTTGCCATGGGGCCACTTGGTGTGAATCAGTAAGATATTGCTGATACCACTTTCCTCTCCATCCTCCATGCAATCCTACCCTCCACTCCTCAATGTTGCAAATAGCCATAGCTGTTTGTTGCCTCCCCAAATAACCAATTAATTAACCCAATCAGAGATGAAAAATCCTTAAAACTTAAGGCCCCTAGAGCAAGAAATACACAGGCTCACATTTTTTTAAATAAAAAAAATAAAAATTTTCATGTATCCATGTACAATTCCCAAAGGGAAATCATGTCCCAAATTGACAGTTAGGGATCCTGCATCACTCATTTGTTTTTTCTGTAAAAACAAAAAAATTCTGTTCTGTATTCTTGATCCCCCGTCAGATCTTTATTTTGTGAATGCGAAATTACATACGTTACTCTCGTTATCGGGAGATTCTTTTGTTTTGTTTGTCGAAATGAAAGAAAGAACATTACGCTATACATAACATTTATTCATCGAAATCATTAGTACAAATGGCTAACCTATGAACAATTGATCGATGGCAACTAATATTTTCTGCTTTCCAATGTTAATTTTATTTTTCTTGTGTAATTAACGTCTAACTTACGTTCTCAGCTCTCCATAGACACCTCGATCACTAAAATCCACCAACTCGTTCCGGAGATACAACTGAACTTAGGGTTACCATATTTTGAAACCCCAAAATGAGGACACCCTCAACGGGGTGTGCACCCCCCCCCCTCCTTTGGGACATCTTTGCTTTACACGACTACAGTAATTGTATTAAACTTGCGTACCAACTTGAGGAGTATCCGCATTGAAAGATGAACGATGCAGCTAGAACTTATATCAAAGCTCATTTTCGTATCACTTCTCATAGCCGAGTAGCATTTCCGCGAAATGATCGATTTTAGGCAAGTTAACTATTTTTTTCTCCGATGTGGTTGATATAAAGTATGCACAAGTATGTATCAAGCCCTATGAAGTAAGTTCTAGCAACATCCTTCCTGCGCCAAATGGTGAAAACAGAATTTCTTTATCTATTAGCAAGGCGATGTAAAAGTCAACGGTCTGAAAATGGATTTCCTGGCGTGGTATCCACTTCCAAAAGTGAATGATGCTTCCTATAAAAGGAAGTAAAAACAGATTAGAGTTCAATTCTCCCTTCGCATGCGCCGATGCACTACGTTATTTATCCCATTGATGTGACGATGCGTTTCAAAGCTCTCTCGGGCGCTACGCAACATACAGTGTGTCCTCGTTTAACGTTGTTAACTCGTTCCTGAAAAAGTAGACGTTAAACGAAACAACGTTAAACGATGCAGTATTTTTCATAAGAAACAATGTAAAAATTTAAAATCGTTTCCAAACTCACCAATTCTTCATTTCATAACAATTTCGATTTCTTGTGTGAGAATAGTAGAAAAGTAAGGGGTATTCGATGAATGGGAAAGGAAAGTGAAAGGAATGCGCATTTATTAAATGTAAGAAAAAAAGGCGTGAGATTCTTAGTTTTGGAGAAAATAAAGTTTGAAAATGACCAAATTCGCGTATTTTTTGTGATATTTTGACGCCATATTGCGAGATTTTTGGAAGTCCCGGTAGAGGGATGCGGACTAATTTCACGTCTGAAATATGGCCTTACCCAACCCCCCCCTAACAACGTTGCGTGTCTGTGGAGTGAAACAGGGGTGCTAAGTTGGGACAGTACGCGGCGTCGAGAAGGCCATTTCTGAACGGAAAAATAGGTTAATTGGCGGATAGTTACGATTTATTTTCACGAATACCCTTTTAAACCAACCCACCCCAATGGTGATTGGTTTGCGTAAAATGACGGCGAGAGGCGAGTTGGTGATGAAAGTTCCGTATGGAGGCAGTGGAATGAAGTACTTCCAAAGATTATAGGGTAGCTCCGAGAGGTTACCCGTCCCTCCTGAGTGTGATAAAGCCGTCGAAAAGCGGGAATAGTTTTAAGTTGAAGGCGGGAAAAGTCATGGGCGGTGGGTATAGAAAATGAAGACACTGCTCGACCGCTGCGCCATCTGGGGGAACTAGGAGGAAAAGGTCAGTATTTCCAATATGGCGTCCAGAGGTAGATTCACATCACAGGTTTAAGTGAATAATTTACGAAAGAAAAAGGATTTATGAAGCAAACGAAAGGTAAATGCGCATATGTAGCGTAGCAATATAAGTGGTATAAGGTGATCGGGAAGCAGGTGAAATTAATTTTCTCCCAGACTGGACGCTATGATACAATTACCACGGCGTATTTTAATTACGCGAACAGTCGAACAGATGATTTCACTAGTCAGAGATCTTCATACCTTAGATGAAACAAACTGAAAAGGCATTTTTAAAAGAATAAGCACCAGGTTTCCCTCCTATATTTCTGATATTTAGTGCTGTTAGCACCGGCTTGCCTCTGAGTAAATAGAAATTTTTGTTCTTCACTGCGGGAGCGTGCGCATGCGAATGCAGTGAAGGGCAAAAATTTCGCTCGCTGCGATGGCGATATCAATTACAATAGTGAGTGAACTAGGGAAACTCGGTGCTGAGTACAAAATTTTTGTTATTTCGTAACAATGTTTTAGGAACAGTATCACCCTCGACGATTTACTGCATCATGGAGGGTTTAGAAAACTTCCTCGTACACACTAATTAAACACGAAAAAACGTTTTCGATTCCACAAACAGCAGTAAATCAACTTTTTCTTCCACCAGTTCTACCTTATGGCGGCATGGAATTTTCAGGTATTTTTTCCCGTAGATATCTGCCCCTGGATCTGCCATTCGGACATGGTATTATTAATACCATGCGATTCAAGATGGTACACTAACGTTGGTTTGAGTTTTAAATCAACCGATGCATTGCCCCCCAATAACAGCGTAGTAAATAATAAGCAAACATACAGTTATGAAACAAAATAACGCAATAATTATTCGCTCAGGTGAACTTTTGACACACGCTATGATGAGTTAACGTCAAACTTTTCCGCCGAATGGAAATTACGCATCAGATGCGACAAATTCCTATTCGTTACTCATTTTTTTGTTTGGTTGCGCAAAATTTGAACAACGTTATCGCGAAGCACTGACGACGTTGAACGATTAAGGGTTTTAATTGTTGGACAACGTTATCGCGAAACAACGTTAAACGGGACAACGTTAAACGAGGACACACTGTAGTTTCAGGTTATGGAAAAATCATGAAGGAGTGCGAAGTCAACCTCACAGCTACCACCGGGGTAAGGTTACAATTTGAATCGACCGAAATAATGGCTCCCTCGTTCGATCATCGGCCGCATCAACCTAGTGTTTGCTGCCGAGGCCGCTGAAAGGAGGCCCAACCACTCTCCCACTAGTGAAAGCCACCTGGGTAAAAGCGAAACTGGGTGAGGGTAGATAATAACAGATAAGGTGAAGGAGTGATCCTCTCGGGTTACCCCCTTCTCTTTCTCGCTGAATGAGTCCCTCACAGATGAATGTCGTCGCGCCTAGGAATAAGGAACGAAGAACATTTTTCTTGAAGGGTCTTCTGGGAAAAACATGTTTAGACACGCCAATTGTTCAGATCCGACAGAGGTATCACCCTAAAATCTGACAGCTTTTAATGTTTCCGGCTGAGTGATTGAGAGGGATAGCTGGATGGAAGGACTGCTCGTCAGGCAATTTCCAAATACCCTGGAAAGGATATTTTACCATTCATCACGATGACCCGAATCGAGCCTCGTATTGCCGGTAATAATCATTTGTCATCACAAAACGAATGAGTGAACGGAATAATGCATCGATTTGATGCGAAGGTAGCTTGACAGACGGAAGTCGATTTCCATTGAAACGCGGCTTTCGTCTTACTTCCGAACCATCCGTAAAAATTTATGACGCAAGTAAACAATAAACATTGCAAATTGATATATCCAGATAATATTGTTAAAATTCGTCAAGGCAAAGAGGGGTAGTACCAATCCGCGAGTTGCTGCACGCCGCACCGCCAGCTGCAACGGCAAAATAACTTATCCAGTGGCGCCAAATTTGAAATTCCCGAAAATAGGAATAATAAAACTCCGACAAATAAGTTGTGTTCAACTGACAATGAGTGCACCCTGTGGGCATGAATACACATTTAAATATACTTTCTGAATTATAACTTCGTAAATCATGCAAGTACATCGCGAGTGTACATCTTAATCTAAGGAAACAAAAAAAGAGCTTCATCGCGATGTTTTTGAAAGATACTCGTTCATACGAAATTTGATATTACGAAGTGCCGATTTTTGCGGTCCCGTCAACTTCGTAATTTCGAGTGTCTACTGTAGTTGACAAAACAGGCTATCCAGTCATAGTTGTAGATATTCTGTAATCCTTTTAGATTTTGCACACAAGGTCCTCGAAAGTACACAAATATTGGTTGAGGCAAAACCTTACATGGCACTGAGAACGAACCATAAGATGTTCATTTGCATTCACATTTAAAAAATCAGTAAAAATTGTGAGAAAATTGATTGAGCATGCATAAAAGGGCTAGGACTGGTAGTGCTAAATGAGAATAAAAAAAGCATGCCATTCAAATACAGCTCATAATGAATTACAGATTTGAATGAGAAATACCGCTTAAAAACATTCTTACCAAAGATACCAACTCTCCCTTTTCCATGATTGCATTCAATTGTTTCCCTCTCTCTGATCCTGATGCAACTTCTGCTCTAAGAAGATCACCGCTAGAAAGGTGAGTGTAGCCATACTTTTTGACAATCAAATCACACTGAGTGCCCTTCCCAGATCCTGGACCACCTAAATAAAAATAATGAAAAACATTAAAATAAAATATGAGAAAAGTTGGACCAATATGTAGTTTCACAGGAAAAATAGAATGGCTTTCACAGTAGATATTTTTTTACCAAAATATATGCCTACACAGTGCTACAAATGTAATCTTGTAATAATGTTTTAAATTAAAAAAACTTATATATTATTATAAATTATAATATATTTATTTTAAAAACTGGAGGACAACAATTCCCAAACCATATTCTTTATGGTTTCTTCTCATTTCCTACTACACCAAAGGGTGTAGAATGTACTATTCATCATCTCATGTTATATGCACACAGCAAATGATTTTTGGGTATTCTTTTCACATATATTTGCATCCAATTACAAACCTATAAAAAGCATTTGATTCCTGTCACAATATGGTTCATTTGGAGGTATGGTAACTAAAAATGCAGCAACTATGTCTTTCATACCCAATGTGAAGGCAAGGACTATGATCAGAAGATGTTCCCTAAAACAGGTATGAAACATTCATCAAAGCAGGAAGGCAAAAATAGCCCTACAGCATCAACCCCTCAGAAATCTTAGCCAGAATAACTTAATTTTCACTGAAAAAATTAAACCTGAGAAACATTATAGCTGGATATTAAAAGAGATTTAAATGTTATACGATAACAATAAAATAGCTTAACAATGAATCATCATAATACCATTTAGAAATGTATCTCAGACAGAAGATATGACAGGACTAATTTCCTGCAGCCCAATTAGCATATGTCAATTTCATTACTGACAAACTTCATACAGAATCTTTATCAAGAATTCTTACTACTATGAAAAAATGATCAATAAAGCCGATGGCTTACACTTCTATGATCACAATGGCTAAAATATAAGTCAGATACTCAAAAGGCTTTTAAGAGGTATAGAAATGCCACCATTCTTTTTTTAGAGATGAAAAAATTACCCAACGCAACCCACATTACCCCCGTGCATTGTTGGTTGCATTTTCGCACCGACTATCGTTGCAGAAATTATTCTACTCTTGACTTTGAGACTTATAAACCAGAGAACCTCTGGGCAAATTTTTATGAAACAAACATCTAAACTTAGCTTGTTTTAATCTGAGTTAATTGATTATAAGCAACTTTTTTCAGCTCGATTCAAAGTTTGCTTATTGGGCAAAAAGGAAAATAAGTCCATCTTTTTACCCAGAAGAGGCAAGGCCCAACTGCTGGGGATTTAGGTACGGAGGCTTGGTACGGAGGCTGTGTTGAGGAGGCTGCTGGGGATTTACGCAAATACAGTGAGTTCGATAGCAGTCAAAACTTTAACACAATAATCCTGCAATATGTTTAAGAATTGTTCTCAAATTTTAGATTTCTAACTTGATTTGCTCAAATGTTGTCTTAATTTTCATGGAACAACATTATCTCCATTCTCACTGCTTTGAGAGGAATCTGTGTGATACCATTGGCTTTGTTATAAGTTTAGGACTAACTTTTAGGTATTTTTAAATACATGGAAGTACAGGTGTATTTTATAGGGATTTTTATTTATGTCAGTTTATTTAAGTTTTTGTCAGCCTTCAGCATGTGTTGAGTCAGGGTGGGTTCTTGGAACTTACTTTCCCCTCCATATATGTAGTAGTTTGCACGACTGTGCATTCAAAGTTATATAATTTCTGCACTGAGCCTATATACAATTGTTCACCAGCTTCAAGCATCAATTGGCTATCCCTTCACACTAACCATCAATGTGATCCATGATTTGTCTTCAAAGAAGTCAAATATTGTCACTTTGGGCAGTCTTACCCATGTTTGTGAATTCTAGTCTACCTCTATGCCTGATGGTCATGTTTCTATCTGTTGTCAACACCATGGGAGAACAGTGAGTACTGAAAATGATTCAAAATCAAGTTCAGCATTTGCTTAAGTATCATTGTGGTCTATACTTAGCACACCAGGGACCCCAATAACTGATTTGTAATTGTATGATTGAAATTTTTTCCAACAATCATTGGATTTGCAACATTTAATTAAATAGCTCGAGAGGAATGTATTGACTCGGGAAAAAAGGAATGGCTCGGTATTACCTTTATGGAGTCATACACAAGAGCACATGAGTGTGAAAATTAACTTCGCGGATGCTAGCACCAAGTTAATTATTTGACTGCTTCTGTGGCATTATTTGTCCAGCACATAGTCGTGAAAGTTACCATAAAACATTGACTGAAGAAAGTTAAACTCTGTAAAAAGTTACTAGTTAAAGTTAAAAGTGACTTCTGAAAAAGTAACTGATTAAAGTTCAAGTTTAAAAAAAGTAACTTTTACGTTAAAGTTACTTTTTCAGTTACTTTTAAGAAACTTTTAAATGCTATTTTTTGCAATGGGGATAAAATAAATACGTAAAAACTTCAAATTCAAGAAAAACTTATTTAACTTTTACTTGTAAGTATTCAAACTTTAATAACATTATCATTTCAAAATTTAGTTCGGACATCTGTCCTCTACTGTATGAAAAAAGAAGCCCTGCAGCACTAAAAATCCTTTCACATTACGCCAATGATGTAATGCCAGTGTTGTACTTTGCGGACATGATCTTCCACTGGTCTCGTGTTTTCTTGTCTGAGGCTGCATTCCTAAACTTTGGCGGTCACTCCACTCAACCCCGCTTTTATTTGGATGTATTCGTCAGGGCCTATTCATTGATTTCTTGCGCAACTACCCAGCTATATTGCATTCTTAGGTACCGTTTTATTTTCCCCATTATCTGTTGGGCAAGCTTTGCACCCAAATCGAACAGGTCAACATTCACCCTAAAGCCATTCAAAGATTGGCTACTAAAATATTGTATTTCTGTTATGTATGTACTATCTTTGCTGTGACATATGTGATATTACAACATTAAGGATGTTCCGCCGCGACTGTGTGAGTCAAAACAAATACTAAATTCCACATTTTGTCCAAAAAATCCTGCTTTCACTGATGAAAATGCCTGGAGATATCACTGTGTCTTTTATGAGTCCTCATGGTCCAACCAATGGATATAAATGGCCACTTCAGAAGGATGAGAGCATACCACTTAGAAATATTCTTTTAAAGATAACACCACCTTCTCCCTGTGGCCGGTGAGGACGTTTGCACAAATTTGACAAGAACGAAGTGAAGGAAACTGAAGAAATATATGCACAAAATTAATTTTTAAATTTGAGTAGTTCTTTTCTAATTTCATTATGGTATGTATAACAAGCGATAAAACTGCGTTATCAAGTTAATTAATTGATTGAGACAATTAATTTTAAAATGAATTGCCTCAGAGCTTCAATGTAAGATATATTGAATGGCAAGTAAGTAAACCATAATTGCTAATAATTAATTAATAAAATAAAGTCATGAATATCTTATCTCTTTTAGGACTAATCCAGAGTTTCACTCTATTCATTGCTTTTTAAAATTGGAAATATCATGGGAACCAAGCAGAATGTGCCAACTTGGCTGATGGGTGTAATGCACAAACTTATAAAATTCATTAATAATTATCAACAAATATACAGCCCACTCTTTTTGCATGGGCTTATTGCTCAACATTACCACTATATTTTAGCCAATTTTCATAATTATTAAAGATGGTTTTTTTTTAATATACCCTCTTTTGTTTATGCAAAAATGGCAGTTTTTCATACTTTGAAGGTATATTTCACGGAAATTCAACATTATCAGAGCTATTAAAAAAATATGTTGTCACTAATATGCCTAAATAATACATGTATAACTGATTTTTACTCTTTTAGCACATTTCATAGCTGTAAACAAATTGTTAAAGTTGGAACAATTCTCTGATTTTTAAACAATTGTGAAATTTATACTCCATTCCCATTCCACTTACAACTTTTTTCAAAACATGTAGTAGAAATACAAAGAAAGCACTGCAAAACAAAAAAATCTTCAACATCCTAGCTTCATTATTGGCTAAATTAGAGACTGTAAGTTTATTAAAAATCAATTTATCAAAATAAAAATGGCAGATTTTTTAATGTCTCTTATGAGACCAATGAGACCAAGGCTCTATGTTATAGACCAATAATTATTGGCCTATAACATATATTTTTTTTAATCCATGAATGTCACCCTGCACATTTCATAGTGCTCTCCATGATTTGAGATGGAAAGGGCCAGTGGTATTACTACTGATCTTCACTGAAAACTCGACTACTAGCACTATTTTGACCAAAAAAGCACATCATACACATAGTGGTGTACCACAGGGTTTCTGGCACCCCTGGCAAAACAGACTGCCACACCTTTATCTCACTATTTTGTTTTTAATTTATATCCTCCACATTTTTCTAATCGGATATGTGGATGAGATTGTTTAATTCAACATTATCCTATCTATTGGGAGAGGGGGGGGAATCACCACACCTCCCGCCTCCCCCTCTGTGATGGCACCTCTGGCAGGGGCCGGCCCCGCCATCCGTTGTGTACACCACTGCATATGCATGAGGTAAAGTTCGCTTCTGATCAACTCCTCACTTTGTGACTATCCTGGGAAAAATATTATTCAAATATCCCATAGCTATACCTAGGTCTTTGGCATCAGGCCTTCCAATCTACTAGTAGCTACCCGCCCATCAATATAACCTTTCACTTCTCGGAGCTATTTATAAATTACTCAATAGAACCTCTGTGTCAAATAATGACGTATCGACTATAACTTCAGGAAACATTCTAAATGGTTAGGAAAAGTTTTGCAGTTTCTAGTATTAAAATAAAATTGAGCAATAAAACAACCACCAATAAACCTATTGGACAGATATGGGTCATACGCCGGCAAATAAGACATTATATAAAGGGACAGACTTATATGCCAGTTTCCTAAGTTTCTAAAAATATGACGCACATCAACTTGTCCCCTTATTCGTTTTTTTACACTTTTAATTAAGAGTATATTGATTTTCATTAAGCGGCAGCCATTCAAAATTGATACCCTATTAGTCGCTGATGAAATACGCGAAAAGTGAGAGAAAAAATAATAACATATAGATGTCAATAGCACATGGAAATTCGTTGCAAAATAGTTTTTGTTTTGTGAAACCCAACGCCATAGTTACCAAATTGCCTACCGAGCATAAATCGCAATAACTCACCCAAAACCCATATCATCGGTAAATTGGCACTTTTTAGAGGTACCAAATCGTACTCCTTTCTGGCAATTTGTGCTGCCTATTGCAAGAAAAATTAAAATAAATTTATCAGTCAATCATTCGTTAAGCTAGAACATAAAATCAGAAGAAAACCAACACTCCTATTTGCATGTAGCAAAATATCATCTTGATAAACCTTACCATTTCACTTTGGTTGCTTTCTAATAATATCAGCAAGCAAAGATACCGCCCTAGCTGCTTTCTTGTGGTCAGGTCAAGAGCAAACAAATATCGATTCTTTTTATATATATTCGATTTTCAATTGTTAGAAATTTCAAAATCTTCAAAATTAGTAAATTTGATTTGAAACCATTGGAATGTGTAGAGACCGAAATTAATGAATTATTTCCGTGTAAAATCTTGCAAATTGTAGTAATTCGTGATCAATTGAAGTTATTTGTATCGTCAGAATTTCGTAATTGCTCATATTTCCTTTTCGTAACCAAACCTTGCGCAAGGTAGATATTGAAGTCTGTGATTTGTGTGATACGACAGGTGAGGAGATATTAATTGCGTGAAAATGGGAATGCAATTGGCAATTATGTCAATGACCCGTGGCGTATGTGAGGGTTATTTAATTGAAATAGTCCTTAAATAGCTCTGGCCCAGAAGTGACCTTCAGTCGCCTGCTCGGAAATAGAGGGCTTGTAACACTATCTACAGTTATTGGAATTAAGCCAAAGACTCAAGCGAATTTATAGTGCGTCAGGGTTATTATGTAGCCCACCTATTTAGACAAAGCAATGAATGTAATTTGTATGCTTTCATAGCTTGTATTAACAAAAGAATTATATATTCTATTTTGGGGACAAGTTGACGTTGCCTATTCTATCAGGATTTTAGCGCTCAGGTCAATGATGGTTACAGTTAGTTTGCTTCAAGTAAAGGCGTTACAGCTGTACCTTAATTCGTCAAAAGAGTTTAAAAGATGCATTTGCTTGATTTTGCGAACTTTACCTATCCCCTATTTGCGGTACATGCTTGGGCGTGGTGTCATGAAACACACCGCACTCAATATCCCTTTTCTTGAAGAAAGTGTGAATTGGAAGTACTATTTCTGTGGTACTGACATGATTCACTCACTTTCCACAACGGGTCATAACGGAATTAGCCACCTTTTGTTTGTGCGACAGCGTTCGTGCATGGTATTTTATTCTGGTTATCACGTTGATGGGTCCTCAATTATGATATATTGGAATAGGATTTCTTTATGTAACCGAGCGTATAGGTATGAATGTATGCCCCAAACAAGGTCGTTCAAGTGATACTTCAATATGGAACACTCCTGTTAGGTGAGAGCTGCTGTGTATCATGAAAAAAACTTGCCAAGAGATGCTTTTGTCCATGTCTAGGCTGCAGCCAGTTCCATTTATCATTTTGTTTGCGTAGTAATGATTAGATAGGCCTTGAATCAACTTTGAAATCTATTGCTCAATGCTTTTGATTGCCTTCACACAACCTCCCATTCAACCCTAGCTTTTTCATTCCACTTACTGAAAAGTGTTTTATATCCCAAACAATCTAAAATCTTTACCTATTGTTTCTACCCGGACACAACTACCAACATCCTGATACATGTCAATTAGAAGCTTTGGAAAGAAAAAAATTGGGGTTCAGGATCAACCTAAAGGTCTGTCAAGTTACTCTTAGGTCAGCCTAAAGGACAGGCAGGATCAGTTTCATCAAGATTCTCAATATAATTCCTATTGTGAGGTGGAACCATTATCAGTCTGACCCATTATTGCACTCCTTGACATATTTTATGTCCACTTTTGCCACCTTCAAATTTCATTTAGCTGTCCCTTTCCTCCTTAACCATGTGTAACTTTTCTTCTATCCACCAGCCTGTGAAATCGTAAGTTTTGGAATTTCCCAAACTGCAGGTCAGAGGGAAATGTAATGACAGAGTCGTCCTCATGCTAAGTGGATTTCCTTGTTGGTTAACACACATATTTGGGTCTTTTGTATTATTGCATTGATAGTATTTTTTGCATGCATGTGCTGCACATTATCCCTGTAGCATGCATCTTTATTTTTCAGTAAGCAAAGAAAAGCTTACAGATCACTCTGGATTTTCGGTTGAATACGGCTCGCAGGGCACTCTTGTGCTCTAAGTGCTCCTTTAGCAAGACTGGAGTGACCTCAAAATATTATTGGTTATTAGTGTGAGTACACATGACCATAGTATATACCATTTTATTTTCTCAAGCCATTATTGTTTGAGTTGCTCAAAGAAAAGATTTGGGTTAATCCTATTTAATAACTATGGCTTACCAAGTACATCTATGCTACATTTTGGACTCTAGGCAAAAGGTTCCAGTTCACGCAAATGCTTATGATGTCTGAGTTGGAATGTCAAATGATTTCTTTATGGTGAATTTCCACACGTAGGTGTCGTATGAAGTACATATGTACACACATTCTGAGACGAACAAAGATGAAGAAAAGGAAAATTAACTTGAGCTATATTCACATTATGCATTTATTTTGATGATAAAGTAACTTAATTTTTTTGTAAGAAATAATTTTGTGAAAGAATTTTTTATCATAAGAAGATTCTGTTCATCATATGGTATGTGGATATATATGGATTGTTTTTTTTACAATTCAGCCTCTAAGGAAAGTGAGTGGCACCTGTTACAGCTGAATTACTTACTAATAATGTCCCTTATTTTAGAAAAATCGACTGAATGCAGAGTCAGCATATGATGAACGATGGGAGTTTATGTAATGATTTCAAAGTCGTGAAAGAATGTTGCTTTTGAGACCTCAAGCACAAGCATTTAAACTTGAAGATTGAGAGAATTGGATACAAAACGGTTGTTTTTTCTGACCAATGTTCAGGAGTTACTGTTTATTTAACAGTGGAACAATCAGTAAAGAAAACATATCACATATGTTAATGTTAATGGGTCAATAAAAAATAAAAGATTGGAGAGCCGAAAAATTTTATTACAGAAAATTATGATTTATACAGGTAGATCTTCCAATTCCTTGAGAAGGAGGGAAGTCAGAAGTTTTGGCAGATATTGTTACACTTATGTCACTTTTTGGCAAACACTTCTCTCACTGAAAATGAGTCCTTGTACACTGTGATGGTAGTCTATCTTCACTGCTTTTCTGGTGTCTCTTTACCCAACACAATGGTCTTAATGTCATCGGCATCCAGAGTTTCATATTTCAACAGAGCCTCAGCCAATAACCTATGTTCCTTCTGGTGATTTTTCAGAATGGTCTTCGCTCTTTCATAAGATTCCTATATGCATAATAGAAGAGAAAACAAAATATCAATTCAATAAGTGAGATGCTTAAATGGATGTCTTATAAAAGTAATTAGTTACTGTATTTGACGGCATATAAGATGCACCCTTATTTCAGTAGGGCTCACTCAAAAAAAAAGCAACCATTATTTTTGTTTCATATTTTTTCCGTCATATTTTTGGTTTTCCTAGGAAATTGATTTGAAATAATTCATTGGTTCTCCACCTACAATAGTCCCAAATTTGTTTTCATGGTGGCATTTTTTTCTAATAACCTTTTTGGCTGAAATATGAGAATAACCATTATTTTGTGAGATTAACGGGCAGATCAGTATTTGTACAAAATATGTACATAACATGCATCCATCACATAGCATCCGAGAGAGAATCTTATTTTCACTGTCTTCAATATCCGGTGCAAATACTCGTGCAAGTCGCACACTTCTTTAGTGATTGCATACATCAATATTACAGATGATTATCCATCACTCATGCAAAAGTTAAGAGTTCTCCTTTAGGAAATAATAGAGAAAAATGCAGTATGAAGATTCATAGGGTTAGTCCAGACGGCACAAAAATTGTGCAAATACGCTAAATTGCCTAATAATTCATTGGAAAAAGAACGACAAGTTAGTGTTTGTGATGTAAATATCTGCGGGGCTTAGATGGAAGTTGTTTCTTCTCATGATTGGGATTTTTGCTGTGAAAAGTTAGAATGACGAGGTGGAAATCCCAAAAATCAGAATAATCAACCTCCGAAAAATTAGTTGTGTTCAACTGTGTGCACCCTGTGGGCATGAATACACATTTAAATGTACTTTCATGAATTATAACTTCGTAAATCATGCAAGTACGTCGCGAGAGTACATTTTAATATAAGGAAACAAAAAAAAGAGCTTCATGGCGATGTTTTAGAAAGATACTCGTTCATACGAAATTTGATATTACGAAGTGCTGATTTTCCCGGTCCCATCAAATTCATAATTTTGAGTTTCTAATGTAGTTCAAAGTTCTGCCACTAAGCTCTGTGGGTACTATGCTGCCGATCCCTTTTCAAATTCATGACACAAAACGGTTCGCATAATTGCCACAAGATGCATTGCAGCCATTTCATAATGAACGTGAGATAAAATTTACTTGCTAGACAAAGTTGCATGATGATTTTTTAACAGTTTAAATATGCGTACAACATTGAATTAGGAATTGGAAATTTTTTGTTTTCGGGTAGAAAATAGTGCAAAATGTGGGAAAACTAGTGAAAATAGGGGGTTTAATATACATTGTAATAATAGAAAAGTTGACAAGCCAAAAAAAATGGTTCAAAAAGCAGGAAAACGTAAAATCCAATAAATCTAAAATGGGGCTCTACTGTATATAAAATACATATTGATTAAAAAATAAAACTAAGAAAAAATGGAAAATTTGCATCTAAATTGAATATAATCACATACAAATTTTGCCAAAAAAACATTCATTGAACAAATTATTAACAAACTCTGCCATTTTAGGAAAGTGAGAAAAATTTAATATTCTATATTTATATTTCACCAAATCGTATACAATCTGAAGTTTGGGACTGAAAAGTAATCTTTCAATAACTATTGAATATTCCACTATATGCAGTGGCATAGCTAGGCGGGGGCAAGGGGGGCAATCCACCCCTGGTGCACTTTTAAGGGGGTGCCACTGTGGGGTCTGCTGTGTGCTATAATACTATGTACTACATTTTTAATCCACAGGAGCATTATTTTGCTACTCAAGTTTTTTTCGTAATGTTTTATTTGGCAAAACACTGTAGAATTTGTGTCATGTCACTTGTGTCACAAATATTGTGGTATTTAGCTTCATCAGTCATCACTTTGATATAATTTTTTTCCTTATTTTTTAACATGCTGTTTGAATTTTTTTCTCAAAAAAACAAATATTTTATATTTTTAACACACTATTGGCCTATTTTCAGATGAAGCAAGCTAAAGAAAGTGGTGCCGGTATCAGATTAAACTTCATAGCTAATTTTCATCTAGATATGTTAAAAGTCATTATGATAGTTCTTTAAGAGTCCCAAGCCTTCTGCAGCAATGAAGATGGGAGACGCTCTCTGATCGACGATTAAAATTTAGACTTGATCTATTATGTAAATATCATGATGATCTATTCTCTGACGACGTTGGAAGCATTTTAAGAACTCCTATATACTGTGGTAGACTATATCATGAGGGGAAAATTAGATAAATAGACAGCAGAACGGACATTTTTAAAAATTCATTTTTCCACGCCAAGCCTAAGCCAAGTGAAGAAGTGGAAGGAAATCCTTTCAAGATTGCTTGATGATATTAGGTTCCTAGCTGAAAAGAATTTGGCTTTACGAGGCCACTGAGAAGGAGTCAACTGTGAGAAAAACGAGTCTTATGTTGAACATGAAGCAACAGAAAGTAGATTTTTTAGAGCTAGTTCATTTGTTGGCAAAATATGATCCAGTGCTTCGTGAACATCTTCTAAGAATGTAGCAGGGAAAAAAATTTGCTACTTCCTATCTGTCTCCTACTATTCAGAACGAGTTTATAGAAAAATTGCAAAAAAACATAAGAAGCAAAATCATCTAGCAAGTAAAAAAGCCAAGTACTTTTCCATGATATTTGACAGCACTCCTGACATTTCACATAAGGATCAAACGAGCCAAGTTTTATGCTACGTTATGATCGATGGAGATGAAGTGAAGGTTGTGGAATCATTTGTCGATTTCATTGAAACAAAGGGTAAAACTGCCGAGAATATTTCAACGATGATTTTGGAAAAGTAAGAGAAAGACACCATTGATATTCAAAATTGTAGAAGGCAAGCTTACGATAACCCTGCGGTGATGACTGATCTGCATACTGGTGCTCAGAAACACATCAAGGAAATGAATCAAAAAGAAGAATTTGTCGTTTGTGCAAGTCACTTGCTGAATTTGGCGGGTATTCATGCAGCTTTAGTTGGTGTGAATTCTGTTTACTTTTTTGTATGTGTGGAACGTTTTTATGTATTTTTTTCTTCATCAACGCACCGCTGAGAATTTATAACTTCCGTCACTGGTCGAAGTGTCAAGCGCATGATAGAAAATCGGTGGAGTGCAAGGGGAGAAGCTGTAAGTGTTAAAAAGAAATATTTCTCAAAAATCTTAAGTGCCATAGATATTTTAACTAGTGAAGAAGAAAATAAAGCCTCTAAGGCAGATGCTGGTGTTCTACTTGGAGTGTTGCAATCATTTTCTTTTCTGTGCCTTCTTGGCCTGTGGGGACCCGTCCTTCTAGAAATTAACGACACATGGACGTATCTCCAAACCAAAGAATTGAACATACAAAAATGTGATGTACAACTCAGGGCATTAAAAATATTTCAAGCTGAAAACAGGGACAAGCAAGTCCAGCCGCGTTGAAATGGTCCTTCTCGGTGAACAGTGGGTGGAGTTACGACACCTACCCCACCACTTGGCCTTACCTCCCCTTCTTCACTCTCTCACTCACACACTGGAGGAGAGGCAAAGAGTGTTGCCAGGTTTCCTCACACCGGTCTCCGGCCTCCCGGAAGAGCGCAAAACCAAGAGAGAACAGAAATGACAAGAGCTGGCAACAACGATGAAGTGACGCTGGTAGGGGAGGCACGGTAGGGGAAGGAAGGAGCCCGGAGTGGGGGCAGTGGAGGACAGAGAGGGGGTGCGCATAAATTCTTGCGCAGGACCATTTCAACGTGGCAGGACTCTAGTGAATAATGGTGATAACTACGCCAAAGAAATTTGCAATGACCAGGGGAAAGTATCATGGAGGGTCATGCAGCGTCAGCATGACCCAAAAAGAAGAAACAAATGTTTGGTGAAGGATCACAGGATGCTAAATTGCTAGATGACATTAAACTAAGGACAGAAATATCTTCATCGCTGGACAGAGTGATCCAAGAATTAACTTTGAGATTTCAACAGCTTCATGCACTTGCTGAGAAATATGCCTTTCTTACCCTATTGAATCTTTTGGATGATAAATATAAGTGTCAAATAGATCATGATTACGACAGCAATGATAAAGAGGAGTTCCTCATTGAGAAAAAAAGACTTCAGGATTTTATTGCTGTTATTGATATTGAAGAAGGAATAAAGATGAGGAAAGAAGGCCCCCTTGAACTTTTGCAGTTTATTCAAAAGTATAACCTTAGGAACTCAGTTCCAAATATAGTAATAATGCTGCAGATTTTCCTCACGATTGCTCTTAGTGTTGCTACCTGTGAGAGGTGTTTTTCGAAACTAAAACTGATCGAGAATTTCCTAATATCTACTATGAGCACCTCGCATTTGAGAAATCTTGCCATACTGTCTATAGAGACAGATAAAATAAATTTTGACAACATCATTTAAGAATTTGCCAACAAAAAGACAAGAAAAGATATTTTGTAGAAAGTTGTAGTTTTCATTTCAGAAATAAAGATGGTCTTAATTTTTTACACCTTTTAACGACATTTTCCCCTGTATGTTATTTTTGCTATTTTTTATTATACATTGCTACTTATAAAGAGCGAGTATGTTTGGCATGTATTTATAGCATACTATATTTGAGAATGTGAATGCAATGTCATAATGGTACACACACTAGTATATAGCAAAATATATATTTTGTGGGGCTGGGGGCGCCAAACTCAAGGGCCTCAAACTCTAGCTACACCACTGACTATATGTATCATGTTTCACTGTAAATGAGAATTTACTCTATTTTGATGTTTGTTGCATTCACAAAAATGCATTTATAATTAATATGAGGATTCAAATAAAATGCATACAATCACCATGTGAGTTTCTGATTGTAATGACAATGACTGATTGTCTTCACCAGACATTTTTTAAATTGAACCCATCATTAATTGAACCATTTGTTAAGCATGGTCCAACTGTATTTCTCTCATTAAGGGAATTAATAAGCAATGCATTTGCCATATAATTGAGTTGAAGACTGTAGAATTTCAATTTTCACTTACATTTTCCTTGAAATTTAAATTATATCAATAGCAATAAAATACAAAAGGTAAAGAATGAAAGTGACCCAAAATGAGTATGAAATAGTGTAAATGAATAAGAAGCTGATAGGACGAAAATGGCTTCCTTGAGATTATCCTTCAGTCAGGCTGAAGTGATTGAATACAGAAATGGACTATTGATGAATGTGAGGCACTGAACTGGAAAAAACTAGAAGTGGAACCCCACGGAACCGATTCCGCACGAAGTGTCCAATTTCCACAGGAAAGAAAAACTGAACAGACAGAAAAAACATTTTGGTTGAACTTAGGTGAGTTCCAGAGAGCTCAGTGATATGTCATGCAATTAAAAACACATTTTAAGGTGAGCAGAGAGAGAGAGAGAGAAACACTTGCCATCAGGCATCCCATAGCCTCAGTGCAAAAAAATATAGACTTTATAGACCTAAGTCCGTGAATAAATAGACCAAAACGGACTCATAGCACACATGAAAATCAAGGCAAATCGAACCAAATCTGCATTATTATGCAAAATAATCTTATCAAAAATATTTTATTCTTAAAAGCTTTGTCTGGTTTATGTGGTAGAGGTTATAGTACCGGCAGAAATTGAGAGAAATAAGGTATGTATGTAGTTTGAAATATGTAAAATTTTATTCATAAAGTATATATGAAATTGAATATATGAACATCGTGTGGCTTGTCCACCAATGTAAACAAACAACAATCCTGTCAACGACTGTTGAGGCGGGCGAGCCGGAGGGTGAGGTGGCAAGGGAGGGGGGAAGACGCATCCAGGCAACCGCACCGATGGGCAGAGATGAGTTCCGGGCACCACAGAAACACCACAGGAGCATGGAGCCAGACAAAGCAGTTGAACAAAGCAGCAGCGCCTGGCCAGGGCGTGCATATTCAAACTTTGCAGTGCTGTGCCAAATGCTTCAGTGTAAATTGTAGCTTGCCTTTGGCCAAAATATACACCGATTTGGACTACAATTCGGAATATCGACCAATATAGACCATAAGCAAAAATATCGACATTCTATATTCTCTATATACCATATGGGATACCTGATTTGCCATGCATGAGGATTAATTTGGAGGGTTTAGGGTTAAGAAGGGTTACAATTTTCATTATTTGAAGATTTTTGGTGAAATGACCTCCACAGTCAACCAGCTCCAAGCATTCAGATACTTTCATGAAGAGATAGATATGAATGAAATTTTGGAGTAGTTTCCTGGTTAGGGTGCTAATGCCCTTACAATAAAACTCAATAAGGTTCTTCATTAAATTTTTGGCTCTGGAGACCCATAGGCCCACAAAAGGCCTGGATGTCTGAAATAGGAAAATTACTAATATTCTTGGGTTATGATACAGGTACACCCAAGTAGTGATTTTGAGTCTTAGCAATTGTTGGGCATTTGTACAGAGGATGGAACGTGGTTTCCTCATCCTCTTCACACCAAATACAACTAGGTATATCTCAATGAAGAGATAGTGAAAGTTGACTTTAAAATCCGGGTCCTAGAGGACAAATACCCTTTAATTTTGCAGAGCCTATAATTTTGCATTGTGGACAGTCAAGTGATGAAAAGATTACAGAACTACTCAACACAATTGCAGGGGAAAGAAAGAAGGGAAATAAGTGCATTCAAAAGAGCTTTCTTAAGCAATTGTGATGTCCGATAAGTAACAAAAATGGCAAATATGGCTACAAAATTATCTGGATATGTCATAGTAGGAATTGACCATATGCAAAAGCAGAAACACCATCATAATCAACATAAGAAACACCTTTGAAAGCAATTACAATCACATGTATTACCTGTAAAATCCTTTTTATTTCTGCATCAAACAGCTCACTAGTACTTGGACTCAAATCATTAACCGTAACAAAGTTTTTGCTACTGTCATCTATGGTTCTTAATCCTGCTTTCTCTGACATACCCCACTGCTTCACCATGTGTGTTGCTATTGAGGTAGCTTGCTGTAAAAGGTGTTTTTAAAAGTACCAAATATTAATTTTCAATTTCACAAAGCAAAATCATTTGGACATTTTTTTATGTGTATAACTATACACACACAAGATATTTATAATAAACATGAAAAACAATTCTATCTAAAACTTTAACTCCTAACAGATTTTTCCAATCAATTTAATCCTCGAACTGACGTTTGAATGAGCAGTTCTCTACTGACACAACATACTTTCAGCAGAACCATTGGTAAGGCAATTACCAAATTAAAAAAAAATAAGAATAAAATACAAAAAAGGGTGGATTGCTAATAATAATATAGGAAAGCCAAGTCATTAGCACACAACATTAATGCAAATGAATGTGATTTACATGAACGAGAATTAAATGAATGTGAATAATAACAATCACACGATTCTTGCAGATATATATAAATGCTTTGGTATCTAGCTGGCTCCAAACCTATGAAAATTGTTTATATAAAGACAATTCCAAATAAAAAGTAACTGAAATTCAGAGAACCAAGTTTAGTTTTGAAGACTGAATTGCAGAAAAATGAAATACTACAGCTTCCAATGAAGCTACTTTACATTTACAAATACTTCCAAGACTTCTATCCAGCAGCCCATGAATCAGTTTCATGCATGTGACTCTAGGCTCACCGCAGAAATTATTAAGCAGTAAACACTAAAAAGATGATCACTTGGAATTTTGATTACATTCTTCCTAACATGCTGTTGCATTCAGAAAGCAAAGCTACTTCTCAAATTGGTCTAAAATGGGACAGTGAGGGCTAGGAAATACCAAAAACTTATCCATATTGAAAGAACAATTACATACATACATATTCAGTTCTAGATTAATACATGTTTGTGAAAACTACAAAGTTTGTTATTTCAATATGAATATCCATCGTTTCCACTAAGTCAGGCATGATACCATCAGTTTTAACCACAAATTTGAATTTCCGAGCAGATGGCTTAACCCATTCAGTGCTACGCCCGCCCATCGGCGGGCTGAGCGTCTGTACCCAGGAGCAGCACCCGCCGATGGGCGGGCTCGGTCCCTTTCCAGGTTTAGCTCTCACTTCCAACAGTTTCGGAGGACGATTCATGATTTCAGCTTAGCAGTGAATGTGTTAAACATGCGATTGAACATTTATTAAATTGATTTAGTACATTTAAATATTCACTTGGATACTAAATACCTGAATTTTATATGAATGACTTTCAATAGGATGAATGGGGTGCATGCTTAAGGATCATTTTTAACCTCTGGTAATCAATATGTTTTTCGAAATATGGAGGTTCGTAATAGGGAGGTTTTACTGTAATTACTTCTCTGCCGGTGAGTGAAATTGCCCAGCGCCATCTCTCGGCGACATTTACAGGCTACCCCCCCGCCAATTCCAGTGATTCTTATAAGACTAGGTAGCTCGGTGGTCTGAGCATTCCGCGTGACATCGAAAGGTCCGTGGTTCGATTCCCAGCCTAGTCGTTTTTTTCACTGTGAATCAGCCATCATTCCAGCTTCATATCACCATTGTGTTGTCTCATTTTATGTGTTTCCTATCCCCTTTCTCTCACCATCTGTTTGAACGAAATATTATTTACGCCTGTGAGCGGTTTGAGTGAATGAATGAATGGTTGTACGGCCGGAATGGCTCATTTCTACTTATTGGGCTCCACGTGCCCCGAAACGCCTGTTCTGTATCTTTACCACTATTTGTGCCTGATTCAAACTTTGCTTTCCTCTTCTGTATACGTAATAACTTCTCTGCAGGTGAGTGAAATTGCCCTGCGCCATCTCTCGGCGACATTTACGGGCTACTCTTGGGGGTGTTTGGTTCATATAAACCCCTCGCCGATTCCAGTGATTCTTATAAGACTAGGTAGCTCGGTGGTCTGAGCATTCGGCGTGACATTGAAAGGCCAGGTCAATGTCTCAAATGAGACAGGTCATCAGGAAGACGAAACCAGGGGATGTTATGGTATACATGGATGATGTGCTGATCCCTAGTAAGACCGTGAAAGAAGGATTAGAGAAGATAGAGAGATTCTTAGGAGTTCTCAAGGAAACAGGACTGACATTGAAGTTGGCGAAATGAGAATTTTTCAAGGAGCGAGTAGACTATTTACGGTTCGAGATAAATGCAGAAGGAATAAAACCCGGGGAACGAAAGATTCGAGCAGTGAGAGATTTCAGGCAACCGGAAAATATCCATGAAATCAGGCAGTTCATTGGATTGGCCGGATTCTTTAGAAGGTTCGTGCCAAGATTTGCTGCGATTATTCAACCATTGACGAGATTGACGAAAAACGGAGTGACGTTCGAGTGGAATGAGAAACAAGAGGTAGCATTCCAAGAACTCAAGAAGAGATTAGTCGAAAGACCGATGTTGGCACTGTTTGACGTGGGTGCGGGGCACGAGGTCCACACAGACACCAGCAAACATTGATTAGCAGGAATTCTTTTGCAATCGTGAGATGAAGAACCATTGAGACCTGTGGCTTACTACAGCAGACAAACGACGGATGCAAAAAAGGCGTACCACAGCTACGAGCTTGAGGCATTAGCGGTGGTAGAGGCAGTTGACAAATTCAGGATGTTCTTGTAGGATCAAAAGTTCAACGTGGTAACGGACTGCTTTGCGTTAAAGACGGCGATGACAAAGAGGGAGCTGTTGCCGAGATTTGCCAGTTGGTGGTTGAGGCTACAGGAGTATGACTTTACAATCAAATACCGACCAGGCAGAAGCATGGGTCACGTAGATGCCCTTAGCAGAAACCCGGTAGAGAATGCGAAAGAACCTGAGACGGTGGACGCAAACATATTCACCACAAGAATTCAGCAGGAGGATTGACTGTTGACCACGCAGCTGCAAGATCCGAGTCTCCAGAAAATTTATGGGGCGTTGCAAAAACCCACGACTACATATGAGAATAAGCAAGTGCATACTGACTACGTAATTGGAGACCATCGAATATGTCGTAAAGTAGGAGGAGGAAGTCGCTGGGTTGTCCCAGGAGATGCGGTTTGGAGAATCATAAAAGGAAGCCATGATGATATGGGACATTATGGAGAAGTGAAGACTTTGGAACACCTGAGGAGATATTTCTGGTTCCCGAAGATGAGACAAAAGGTAAAGAGATACATCGCAGCCTGTGTTGAGTGTGCATACCACAAGGTACCAGGCGGGAAAAAAGAGGGAGTACTGTATCCAACTAAGCGAGAGGGTACGCCCTTTCATACCATGAACTCGATGGAGAATAAAATGGTAGGAGCCAGTGCTCATGAACTGTTGTTCGCGTATCGCCTGCGGAACGCGTTAAGGAACCGTGTTATAATGACATTGCAGGAAAATGAACCTGGAGTTAGCAAAGAGGTAGTAGATGAGGCTAGGAAGGAAGCTTTAGGCAGGATGGTGACATCTCAGGAGAAACAAGAAAAGGTTCGACGAAGCTCATAAGGAGCCAAATAGATACGCGTGAGGAGATTTAGTGTTAGTCAAGCAAGAAGCCCAGGCGACGGGAACGCCTCGAAAGCTAGCACCCAAATATAAGGGACCATACAGGGTGGGAAAGGTATTCCCCAGAGACAGGTATATGTTGACAGATATCCCAGGGGCAGGCAGAACCCAGAGGAGGTTTCATTCTGTCTTTTGTGCTGATTGGATGAAACTATGGTGCCAGTCCCCCCAAGACTATGCCCCTGTAGTAGAAGAAGAAGATGACAACCCACAGGAGGGCAGCCAACCCCAAGAGCAGACCGAAGAGGACCTCGATGCTGAGGAAGAAGAGGGAAGCCAACCCCAAGAGTAGACCGAAGAGGACCTCGATGCCGAGGAAGAAGAGGGCTGCCTACCGCCGGATCGGGCCGAGGACGGCCCTAAAGTCAGGAAGGGCCGACTGTTAGCTTACGGCCGAATGGGTGCGACCAGAAGGTGGTGCCCCCCAGCGGATTGCCAGGGAACGACGACGACATCGAGGGCAGGGGAGGTGATGAGGAGTCAGTCGAAGAGTTGAGAAGGATCGGAGGGGTGCGGAGGTTGTGAACGTTAGCAGTGTGGGATTGGGAAAGAGATAGATGGTGTTTGTGGGGTTTGTCGGTCTGAGAGACCGAGCGAGCAAGGGGGCTAGCGGATGCATTAGTTCGCATAATAAAAAGCGGGGAGCTTTACCATTGTGCGTGAGTGTGTCATTCCTCAGTGGTCGGTGAATCCCAGTCCCCTCCCGCCATCCTCGAAGATTCCTCCATTCCACTCCTTCATATATATCCTTCCCTCACATATATATATACAGTGAAACCCCGTATTTGCGTTATCGGAAATTACGTTTTCCCGCAATTTACACCACTTTTACGAAGTCCCATTCCATTTCCTATGTTTCCAATGTATGCAGAACCCCGAATTTAGACTGTGCATTTTTCAGTTTTCCCGCAATTTGCACCACAACGCGCTCAATCAAAATAAAATTTAACTTTCAAAGTCCATTAATCATGCATATAATCCTTTGTTAAACACTTTTTGACTTTGTCTTGCACATATTTGCGGAAAAAATAAGAAAGAGAGCTGTAATAGGACCTGTTAGAAGAAAGAATTTGAATTTGGCGGGATAGTTTACAGCGCCATTCGTAGCAGAAATTGGAACTACGTCAACTCGTCAATCTGCCAGGAAATGATTCAAGCTATGAAATGAATACATTGTAAGGCTAGGAGCTAACTACGAAATTTATACAATGTAATTAAACCTGCGGAGGTGTATTCATTTTTTACCTAAGTAGAAACTTTGGAGAATGAAAATGGATTCTTATCCAGACATTATGAAAAATGAAAGAACTCGTACTAGTAGACAACAGATCATTTGCACTGCCTCGATTCCCGAGTTATAACTATGATAGGCTACAAATGAATTAAACTTATCGAAACTTGCGGTATCGTACCTTAATTAGACTGAATCATAATGTTTATTTTTTAGTTGAACAATTGTTTGGATTAGACAAACATCACGACTGGTCAGATTCTCATGTGTTGTTAAGTCATCCTCAACTAAACTGGGACGTAATTTTATCCTGCTTGGCAATGGAAAAGCGAGGAGGAAAAAGAACTTTTTCAATCAAGGAGACAATTGACATTTTAGAACAAGTCGATTCTCACGGTGGAACTCGCGTCGATCTAGCGAAACTGCTACGATTGCCTATCTCTACACTAAATACTATAATTGTGAGAAATCGCGATGGGATTCTGAAACAAGCCAACCAGTGCGGTAATTTGTCTAAAAAGAGAAAATATGTTAAGAATTCTAAGTATGAAGAAATGGAAGGGTTACTTAAAGAGTGGTTTTTGAGTGCTAGGTCTTCAAATATCCCTATATATGGTGTCATCATACAAGAAAAAGCTCTGCACATCGCCACAAGATTGGGAATTGAAAATTTCACAGCATCCAATGGTTGGTTGGATGGATTCAAAAATATTATTTTCTGAAGTTAATATATGTATTATTATTATTTATGGGTAGGGTCCACAGTTACCATGAGTGAAGTGAATTTTTAAGAAGCTGTTTCTGTAACTTTTATTTATTCATTTGATCTTGATTTTGTGCGATATGTAGTAATCCCTTATTTTATGTATCAATAATGAAGGAGAAAAATAATTTTCACATTTCTATTCATCTAAGGTGTTCAATGTCTTTTTTTCATCGTATATAAATTAATGAGAAGAGCTAGTTCAAAGAATAAATTATGACAGTGCTCTTTTTCAGTTTATCAGTCTATTTCTTATTTTTACTCTTACTCCAGTGAAGGAACATGGCTGTAGAAGTGAAAATTCTACTTTTCCCGCAATTTGCACTTTCCCGCAATTTGAACCTTTTTTTTAGGGTCCCTAGAAAAGTGCAATTTAGGGGTTTTACTGTATATATATGTTACCTTACAGCCGAACGGGCACGACCAGGAGGTGGTGCCCCCCAGCGGATTGCCAGGGAACGACGAAATCGAGGGTGGGCGTCGTGACAAGGAGTCAGTTGAGGGAAGACAGTCGGAGAGTTGGGAAGGATCGGAGGGGTGCGGAGGTTGTGACGTTAGCAGTGTGGGTTTGGGAAAGAGATAGACGGTGTTTGTGGGGGTTGTCGGTCTGAGAGATCGAGCGAGCAATGGGGCTTGCGGATGTAATAGTTCACATAATAAAAAGCGGGGAGCTTTACCATTGTGCGTGAGTGTGTCATTCCTAAGTGCTCGGTGAACCCGAGTCCCTCCCACCATCCTTGAAGAGTCCTCCATTCCACTCCTTCATAAATATCCAGTACCCTCACATACATATAATTATATATAAAAAACCTAGCTCTTCTGATGATGCAATAGCATAAAGGAAAGAAAATTCTTTAAAAGCCATCAATTACAATTCTTTTTATACAGACCAGGAAAAATGTCATACCTTAAGATCACTAGAAGCTCCAGAAGTAATTTTGTCTGGTCCAAATATAAGCTCTTCTGCCGCTCTGCCTCCCATCATTGTGTCCATCATTGCCAATAATTGTGACTTTGTAACATGATAACGCTCCTTTTCAGGTATGTACGCAGTCTGCAAAAAATTTTCAATAATAATAATGCCAAATTTCACAGTTATGTGTTCAAAAATACTTTTTAAGGGCCATTTGGGTCACTTACACAACCTCTCATTATGTTAATACAGTCACTCATTCAACGAACCAGTTACTTTCTTATTAATGGAAAAAAATACAATTCAATCCTACACCAGCTATTCTGAATTGACTTTCAACCACTATTGGCGAGTATTGCAAATTACACGAAATAAAATAAATGAAAAATATACACATACTTCAAATGATTATTAATTTAAGTATATTTATTCAACTCTTACTCTTCTTGAAATAAAAAATTGGTCAACACCAAATGCTTAAAGATGGGCATTGAAAAACATGTACCAACAGACAGAGAAATGAAATACCATTATATAGAGGTTCTTAACTGTACTATCTTGATGTATTTTCTAAGTTATTTTTTAATTGTTGTGAAAATATAAACCACATTTTTAAGCGTCTTAACACAAATAATTCAAAGGCAACCTCTCTTTTCACAAAACTCCACAAAGTAAATAAATTAATGAAAATATTCATGCCTGGCACAAATACGGTGATGAAATAACAGAGAAATTGCCACAGGAAAAAATCAGATTGGATGAGAATCGAACCATAGACCTTTGGCTTGCTGGACCAATGTGCAGACCACTGCTACCTAGGCTACCTAATTCCTGCGGCAATTTAGGAGGATACAAGGGGACTGGAAGTTAAGCCCTAGCGGTCCATCAAAGATGACAACACAAGGGAGCAACGGACTTCAAGGAAGCCACAATCCATGCGGTTGCATCCTATACCAGCTCTATGTCGTGATAGGCCACAAATGAAGATGTTCATGCCTGCCACAAATACAGCATTGAAATGATGGAGAAATTGCCACAGGAAAAAATAACTTACTACAACTGTCTATTGCTTCTTCATATTTTCTTTTTGTCTACATGCTACACAGGGTGACCATGTCATTGTCCTTTTTAGTAATGGGTAGATCCCAAAATTTATCGAATCTGAATCCTGAATCCTTTTTTTATTGAATCTCTAATACCAAATCTTGAATTTGAATCCTGCTTTCACCAAATTATGAATCCCAGTTACTTTATATGTATAAAAAGATCCTAATCCATTTTTAATTTTATTGTAAATTTATGAATCCATAAATATGTAGCTGTTTTCCCTCAAACACAAATCTAATAGTTTGCTTGAAAGGAGAAATAAAATTGAGCAGAAATTTGTTTCACAATGGCATTTATTAATTTTTGCTTAAGAAATGAAGCATTTTTAGTCTATCTGGATTTTATTAGTTTCTTTTTTAATTAACCAAATTGCGGGGAGAACTGAAGACTCTCTTTAAAAATACTGATGCTAGAGCAGTCCAAAACTGCTTTCGTAGAAGGTGCTTCAAAACCTTTCCGTGATTAGTTTTGGTTCATATTTCAGGCTTTTGCTGGTTCACAGGCTGAAACTGATAGTATGTTTACATGCTTCCGTGGTGCATTAATGACTTTAGAGACACCATCGTCAGAAATATAATATTGCTTCAAGAGACGAAAATCATGACTTGATCAATATCATATTTCTGGGAAAATTAATAACTAAATTATGGCAATGATTATAAAGACTCGTACATAAAGACTCAAAAACTGAGGCAATGATTTTAAGACTCATAATGCAATGCTGTCATGTATGGTTTATTGCAGTTAACCTGCAGCCGGAAAGGCATATTTTTGGGGACAAACTGTAGCAGTATCTTAGAATTCAATATGCCATTGTCTACCAAAGAAATATAGCGAGAGTATCAGAGGGTAGGAAGTACCTACATCTTGCTGTCGAGCATGAGATGACTGATGGATAATCCAGCAATTGGATTATCAAGTGTCTGATCATCGACACTCTGACATGATTTAAACGACAACAGGAAAGCATCCGCATATTAAGAACATGCTTTGAGTTTCTGTAAATTTATGAGAAAAATTGACATTTAAAAAGCATTACAAAGATAATCTGAGGTTTCAAGTGTGATGGAGTGGAAACGGATCATTACTGCAATTAATGAAAAAAGAGCAATTTCCACAAGTATGGCATTTATTGCACGACCGGTTTCACTTTTTACAGCATCTTCAGGTACATAATCTCCTCATTCTCAACCTCATTCCTAAAGACCAATACAAAGTCGCCTTCTACACACCAAAATCTCTCACCAAACTTCTTTGCAAGAACAAGGACACAATTGAAAAAACAAAAAAGAGTGGGGTGTACGAGTTGTTTTGTGAGTGTGGAGCAAGTTACGTAGGCCAAACAGGTCGCAACTTCGCTACCAGATTGAAAGAACACAGGAAGTGCACAGAAACGGGAAACGAAACATCCATGGTGGCCAAGCATTTGATTGATTTGGGGCATAATTGCAGGTTTGAACTTAAAATACTTCACATAGGGAAGGGAAAAAACTAGATGCCCTGGAGCAAATGGAAATTAACCTGAGAACAAGGAAAAACAAGCCCCTCCTCAACGAACTACTCTACAATAGCAGTTCCCCCCTCCTATCCATCGACTATGCCTAGCAACCCTTTCCCCCATTCCTCTCTTTTCCACCAGGGACCCCAATCCTCCTCGACGGCTGACACCACAGGACATCCAGGGCGAGGGTATCCCGGCCGAGCGACCAACAGGGAGGGAGCAGAGCCCAGTAAAGGAAGACGAGCCAGGGGTCCTTCGACCATCTTTAAAAGGAAGCAGATAACACCTATGATGCCATTTTGTTTTTGTTTTGAACATTCATGTGTTTGTGTAATTCATCCTCCCTTCCCCCGACTCCTTCTTGGGTATTCCCAACCCTCAGGCACCTATGACTATCCACCCTTCTCTCCTTTTCATTTACCCTTCCCCTTCTTCCGTCACCCCGTCTTACCACCCCCCTTCCCGCCTCCCTATATAAGCTTGAGCGCACTTGATATATGTACCTGAAGATGCTGTAAAAAGCAAAACCGGTCGTGCAATAAATGCCATACTTGTGGAAATTTCTCTTTTTTCATTAATTGCAAGCATTACAATATAGTATAATGAAGGAAGACAATTTGGTAATATTTATTGATGGCCAAGTACTTAATTTCATGTGCATCACTATTAATTGGGAATGGTCAGATTGGATGTAAGGCAATATTCCATTTTATCCAATACCATGATTGGTTTGAAGTACAAACTGAAAAAAATCATAACTGGATCAGGGATTTTGATCATCACGCCATAAGGAACGAACCCACAATCGACTTTTGATAGCTCTACCTCAATTTTAGAGCTGTATTGGCTTCTAATTGAACAAATGATAAATAGTTCCAAACTGAAGGAGATTAAAAATAGCAAAATCTTCGGACGATAAGTATACTCATAGTTTCTGAAATATATAATAACAGAATAGATCAAGAACTACCGGTCAAGATACTTCAGTAGGGAACATGCAAAGTAATGAAATCAACCAAAAATGTGTAACTCATTAAATGAGAACAAGCTTACATGTCCAAGAGAGGGACCACGAGGAATAATGGTGACTTTGTGAAGTGGATGTGACTCCTTGGTGAAGTAGGCAACAATTGCATGACCACCTTCATGATAGGCTGTTATTTGATTGGCTTCTTCATCAGGGATGCGAGACCTGCGCTCTGGACCTGTAAGACACAGAGGAAATCACCATCAGCACTATTTTTGACACTACGTGAATCATAAGTACATATTTACTGTCATCACATCTACCTAATTTCACAAGTTTCAATTGGTAAATGAAAAGTTAACAGCTATATTTATAAACTGGGATATCTCTGTGCTTTTGCACCTTGGAGCCGTGGGAATAAAGACAGTAACCTTCCAATTCCACTATACATACTACCCTGTCTATAAATCAGAAGTATTTTCAAAGGGCATGAAAATATATGCCACATATGGTCTACTCTCACAAGAAATGCCCCCTAAGCATCACTGAAAATATTTTAAGAGAAAGGTGAACTTCTGGAAAAAAAATGTATGGCTAAATTAACAAAAGCATTTTCTGACATGACATTTGTTTGGATCCAGTGGAATATGTTCTTTTCTTATACTGAAGAAAAATGTGTTATCCTACACAACAATATATCTTGTTATGCCATGGAATTACCATATTTGATGGCATATAAGACTCACCTTTTTCCCAAAATAATAGCAAAAAAATCATCCCTGGGTCTTATACGTGAAGGAGACACCTCACGCAGGCTAAGGTCTACCCTGACGCTCTTCACAAATTTTACATCAGATGGTCTGTCTGTCCAGCCCTTTCCAAAATATAATTATTAACTCAAATGATGTTGTGATTGTTATTATTAACCTCAGTATTATTGTTACAAATAGTACTAGGGTTGATATATACCATATTTGCCCAAATATAGCCCCCATAAATATCTATGAGCCTCCCTTCAAAATTCATCTATATTTTTGGAAATACCTAATTCCTACCCATATTTACTCTCTTGGTCATCTCTTTCCTGTGTATCCCCAGATCTATTGTGAGGAAAACATTCAAGATGCAATTGTATCACATATAAGACATATGCCAGGAGGAGGAGATTACCCCGTGGAGCACCCGAGCAGCCTTCACTACCAGCATACGCAAGGAAAGCATCAGATCTTTTTTCACATATAAGACCTTTTACAAAGAGGTGTAGGCCTATAGAAACATCATCGTGATGGAAAATTAATGAGATATTAGTTTACTGATTCTTTGAATTTTGTTGAATATCTGAATAAAGTTGCTTGTCATTTTTTGTCGAGTACCTCATTTCAAGCAAAAAAATATGCATTGACATCATAATTGCATTGGAGGTTACATAAGATCTTCACTGATAACAAAATCGCCATGATAGAAGAAAAAAAAGGAATACCTACTACATTTTCTAGAACACTTGCAGAAACCAGAGTTTAAAAAAAATAAAATACCACAAGAAGAGTTATTCCTGGGTTTTTGTTTCTCTAGTAAAGTGGGCACTTGAGAAGAATTTCTCTTGACACCTGCTTCTTACACACACTACACAACATCATTTCCCAGGAAAACTACAGTGAAACCTCGTATTTGCGTTATCGGAAATTACGTTTTCCTGCAATTTACACCACTTTTGCAAAGTCAAATTCAATTTCCTATGTTCCCAACGTATGCAGAACCCCAAATTTAGACTGCATTTTTCATTTTTCCCGCAATTTGCACCACAACCGGCTCTTTCAAAAAATGAAATTCACTTCTTAAGTCCATTACTCATGCATATCATCCTTTGTAAAACACTTTTTGACTTTGTCTTATACATATATGCGGAAAAAAATACGAAAGAGAGAAGCAATAGGGGCTGTTTTAAGGAAGAATTTGAATGTGGCAGGAATAGTAGACAGTGCCACTAGTAACAGAAATTTGAACAACATCAACTCGTAATCTGCCAGATATGATTCAAGCTATGAAATGAAGTGTAGTATTTTTTATGTAAGGCATTTTCATTCCAATTAGTGATAATTCTATAATATCATTCTTTCACCGTTTCTATGCATAAAAATGATAATAAATATCTTGTTTTAACTTCGTAAATCGCTAAATTATAGTACTTTTCCGGCGAATCTGTTGACGCCCCTGACGACGAGGGCCATGTCGGACATCGAAACGCCGGAAAACATGGAACCCTTTGCCCGTTTGGACACCCCAAAAGCTTTAATTTGCAAATTACCATTTTTATAAAAAATATATTTGTAAATATAATGAGGAAAATTTGTGCATACCGAAATAAAAATGAAAACTACGACACATTTTCATGACACAACAGTTCTTGCCGCGGCTGATTGATTAATGTGATTGACAATCAGTTGTATCATCGTTTTTGATGCTATCTTTGCGTCAGGAGTTAAGAAATTAAGGTTAATTTCAATGGAGCAGTTTAGTCTGCTTCATCCACATTGCTGTTTCAGGAGACTGGTGAGGATAAACTTCTACTTTTTCTGCAACCGATAGTTTTGTGCCGTCGCTTCACGCCACTGGCATCGCTCTGCCCGCTTAGATCGGACAAGGTCGTAATAACAGTGCATACGTAGCAAAGAATTTTAATGAAGTTTCTTGCACCTTACAGCCAGAGAATAAGCAATAAAGCATTATATTTAAGCATGGCTAAATGTGCACGCCATGAAGTAGCGTAGCCACGCCAAGTCACTAAACCATTATAGCAGTTTCTCAGCCAACAGTGAGGATTTCAAACTGCAATGTGCGTCACTTAATCGTATAATTCGTTTAGATTGCATGTACAATTATTTTTTAATGAAATTACCTTGAAATACTTATAAGTTACATTATATTCCAGCAATCAAAGGAAATATTTTTATTAAATGCAGAGTCAAAATCTCTTAAAACAATGTCTATGTTACGATTTTTTGATTTCTCGGAATATGTATGAGGTAATTTTCGCAACACTGCCGGACTATAGCGTGCTCCTGGATTACCGGGTTATGGGTGCTCGACTGTAATTGAACCTGCGGGGGAGTATTAAGTTTTTACCTAAGGAGAAACTAAGAAGAATAAAAATGGATTCTTAACCAGATATGATGAAAAATTAAAGAACTCGTGGTGGACAACTGAGATCATTTGCACTGCCTCGATTCCCAAGCTATAACTATGATAGGCAAGACACAGTGTGTGCTGTTCAAACTCTAAGAAATTATTTAGTAGGTAGTGACTGCTGTGAGCAAATGCTTGAGGAACTGCAGAAAATTGAAAATAAAGTGCATAATATTATTAATAGCCAGGGGAAGTCCAAGCAGTTGAAAATATCAAATTTCTAAAAATAATCATGCTATATTCATCAGATAGTTTCAATGGTTGCTAATTACAAATATAATGTAAATCGCCCTGCCATCTTCATCCTTTCTTAATTTTCAATTTGTCTAAGATATTTAATGTATTTGTTTTTCATCAAATATAAATAAATGAGAAGTGCTAGTTCAAGGAATAAATTATGACACTGCTCTTTTTCAGTTTATCAGTGTTTCTTATTTTTACCCTTACTCCAGTAAAAGAACATGAATGTATAAGTGAAAATTCTACTTTTCCTGCAATATACACTATTTTTCTAGGGTCCCTGGAAAAGTGTAATTTTGGGGTTTTACTGTACAGACTTTTGAAATATTAATGTTTAAATACATGTCAAAGCATTGCAGCAACAATAGTGCAACATACTTCTTCATTCATAAGTGTTTTTTGTAAGTTTGCCTTACTTTCTTTTGAATCCAATAAACCAGACAGGCTCTACCCTTCATTTTCCTGAAGGAGTTGAGATCTAAATATTATTTAAAGAAAATAGTTCAATACAGGCATTCCTCTACTTTCGTACACAATGCGTTCCTGAAGACGTGTACGAAAGTTGAATGTACAAAAGTCGAACAATAGAGTCCCATAGTTACGTTCCCAGAGAGTTAAATATACGTAGTAAAACCTCATCAATTGTAAGGAAATTTTATTTTTAATACAAAAGTATAAAAATACATTAATTATATTTCAAACAATATGTAATTTCTTTTAAAACTACGCAGTCTTGATAAACGGTTCTAAAAGAATACCGTTGTGTACTGAGTAACACCTAGACACAATATATATATACTTACATATGCATTTCTAATTTTTCCCAAGCAGAAATTAACATTTCACTGATAACGTTCACTATAACTATAAAGACACTAAACAAGAAGCATCACGACATTTAATTTTTGGACCCTTAAACTCGATGTAATTTAATTTATTACAATATAAGAAGCAACAAAATTTTGCAAATTTCCTAAACTGGACAAAAGACAAACGAAATTAAAATGACGTTTCGTAGGTACAGGCCATAAAAAACTTTGTGAATTTCGCATGCACTTCCCAGCATTTCGCACATGGCCTATAATTTTATCTTTCCCCTTTACTGTTGAACACACAGTTGAACAGCTTAAGTTCAATGATCATCCGATTGCAGCAAAAGATTCTCCCAGTTCAGCACGTCTAATAATTCTCATCTCTCTTCTCAGGCACATCATATTTACGTTTTCCACTCATTCTTATCATACGATATTAATTGAAGTCAGTAAATAAACAAGTTATAGCTTGCTCTAAGTCAACACTGCCCTTAGTAGTGAGCAAGAACGCCAGATGAAGCAATTGAATGCCATGATGCACCATGCACCATTGTGGGAAATTAAAAATTACTGTTCGACAAATGTCCAAAAGTTTGAATTTAGTTTCCAAAATTCAAGTAAAAGGTATCAATTTGGAGCATACGAAAGTGAGAATTGTACGAAAGTCGAGTGTAAGAAAGTCGAGGACCACCTGTAATTTGTAGAAAGAATATAGTCTCTGTTTTTTCATCAGGTAACATACTCAAAAATTTGCTACAAAAAGCAGATCATTTAATCCCATACCCATTACACTTAATTGAATCCAGTAGCTATGCATCCTTTTTTCTAGTATTGTTGAATTCTTTGTGGAAAATTAAGAATTGGCACATAACAAACAGAACGGCAAAAATCAACGCAGCGGGCGAATGAGAGGAACAAGGCGATGGAATAATGGATCAGTGGTGTCAAATTTAATCTGATGTATGACTGTCGTGAAGAAAAGCACAATGACGAAAAATGACCACAGCCTATAATGAATGATAAATACCTAACTGCTATGACATTACTTATAGTTTAATATTTTTAAATACATCCACAACATTTCTGACTACATTGATTTCGAAGAAAAAACTTACCCATTAAAACTTTGTCTCGTGCACTTTCAAGATGGTTCATACCAACTGAAGTTGCTCCATCCATGGCGGCTCTTAAGGCTGCTTGATTGACAACATTCTCCAAATCTGCTCCAGTGAATCCAGTTGTCCCTCGAGCCAATAATGAGACATCAACATCTGGGCATGTTATGACTTTTCCCAAATAAAGTGTTAAGATTTCTTTGCGACCAGTGAAGTCTGGAGTTGGAACCTGAAGATAATATTGAAGATTATTACGAAATAAAATATTACCCAGAAAATCTCTCATGAGCAAAGAGACTTGAAGTTAAATTAGCAAACATTCCTACATCCATACCACTAAATCTCAGAGACCTAGTAGCCATAAAATGCCTCCTTTTAATTAAATTAAACTAGACTAAACCTAAAAATTAAATTAAAATTTTTAAATAAAAAAATATTTAAAAAAAATGAAATTACATTAAACTAGACTAAACCTAAAAAATAAACTAGGAGCCTGTACTATAGTGATTTTTATTTTCATGTGCTGTATAGCATAATCTTTTGGGTAGGGTTACCATATTTTGAAACCCCAAAATGCCGACACCCTCAATGGGATTGATCAACACGCTCTTAGAACTGCCAAATGAAACATAATTCGTTCAATTATATGCTGTCAAATAGCTATATTCCACGGCGCACCCCTACCCCCCACCCTAGCTGCCATCACCCCAACCCTTGCCTTGGGTCACAGAGCGATCTGGTAGCCAAACATGAACTATTTCCAACCCATGGTAGACCAATAGTGCCATCTATCAACAATTCGTTTTCAAAGGTTTTGTACAGAGAAAATAGCACACCATGAAGTGCCATAAATGGTGCCAACCCCTGGATTCAGCTAAATCGAAAGCCCTGCGGCGTGTTGATTGGCATCTATAGCCCTAAATCGATAACACCCTAACAAATCTCTAACGGAGTAATTAAATAATCAATATAAAAATATATATTTCAGTAGTTGGTGATACAATGGGCGCGTTCCGAAATTCACTGGCAGTACTGCCTGTGCTGCCGTGAAACGGAACGCGAAATTGTACAGCAGCTGCTGCAGTAGCATGAATTTCGGAACGGTCGGCAGTGGCTTGAAATTCAATATGGCCGAATTGCGCGGTTATTTATTATAAGCGATCTTTCAATGCGTTAATTCTTAATGCTAATCCTTATGACATTGATAAAGGGTATGCTAATTGTATTCTAATTTTCATTGCCTTGCTACTTAATGCTACTTTATACTGATTGGTTACATTCTGTGACGAGAATAAAATGAATTCGCGTCAGCTACCCGAGCATGGAGAAAAAACCCTGTGTTATTATAAACAAATCTCCGTCATAATTAACACTATCGAATTCATAGTAAGCAGTTTGAATCTTGGGCTTATAAGCAAGTCTTAGAATATATATTTCAAGCCCTGGATTTTCTTCATGGCCAGTCGTACGAAGCGTTTCCTAGAGTGATATCGATAATTAGGAAAATATACGGGTTGTTGAGGATTGCATCGCAGAATATTTTCCCTAACAATTAAATTTATGCAACAATTTGCGCTTCCCGACAATTGTTATACATACCAGTGTTATGCTAAGTTATCACTATAGTAAGAGGCTGTATATAATTATGTGTACCACGATCGTGGTACACATAATCGATTATTCATGACACTAAATTAATTTTTGGTACCTAATTTCACAAGTCGCTGACATTCGCAAATATAATTGCTTCTCTACTTGTATCACTTCTGATGTTGTTCACTCCCTCATCTTTTTATTAACGCTTTTATCCTATTGAAATATTCACCGCGGTACTATACTTGATAAATAAATGCGTTTTATAAACTATTATACGCTAATCAGATGTTGTTAGCTATTTAAGTGCATCGAGACTTTTCTCTCTCGCCGATATAAACATTAAAATGTTCGAAGCAGTGTCTCTAAACTCTTCTAATAATATTTACTAACGTTGTAGATTTGATTTTTCCGCCATTTGTTCGATGGCCGTCTGCTGCTACTGCCGCTGCTGCTGCTCTTGGGCCGCAGCAGCGGCAGTAGAGTTCACAGTGAGAAACGTCATCAATAGGCTGACGTCATTCGTTACTGTGCGGTACTGCCAGTAGATTTCGGAACGGTTTGGCAGCACAGGCAGTACTGCCAGTGAATTTCGGAACGCGCCCAATATGAAAACTAAAATCAAAAGATATTACTTCCTAAAAATAAAAAAATGTGGACTGTAACCTAACGCCCGGTAAATAAACAATAACAATGCGTAGTTAGGGCGCAGATAAATAAGAAAAGAGCAGCGAAAGAGAAAACAAGGCAACAAAAGGGTCGTAACTAGAGACGCGAAGGGGGAGAGTGAGATATATGGTGGAAGGAGAAAGAAGTTTGAAGGAGTAAAAGGCGAGAATCAGAAGGAAACAAAGGAATAAAAGTGTGCGTGAAAGAGTGTTGGATTGTCAAAGGGTGACAGAAGGAACTTGGGAGTGGTATCCAGTAAGGAAAACGGAAAGAAGCCGAAATGGAGGGAATTACGGCGGTAGTGGGAGACGACCAGACGAAGGTGAGGGTTACAGGACATTAGCAGAAATCATAAAAATGTACACTGACGCTACATTAAAAGTCGAAAATACGGACATGTCTGCATAATTGAGGACGTATGGTAACCCTACTTTTGGGGATCTACCCATCTGTATATAAAAATATTTCATCTCCAGAAATGGTCAATGAGAATCATAGTCCAGAAAGTGAACAGATCTGCCAGCAAGCCTACTTTTAATGAGTTGAAATTTCTTCCCATTCCTAATAAATATGTATATATATATTTTTAGCTGTTATGTATGTGAAAAATAATTTGTCAAATTTTGATGTGAACAATGTTTCTCACAATCACCATACAAGGTCAATTAGTGATAGTCATTATAATTTTGTGTATGGGATATTATAATTTTGTATATATATGTTTTGTATATGTAAGTGGCTAAAATGGGACCCAAAGAAATGGGAATAAGGTTTATAATATACTGCCAACATGTATCAAACTGTTAATAATATTGATTAATTCAAATTGAAATTGAAAAGACATCTGCTGACCAAGATGTATTATTCTATTGAAGAATACATCAGTGATTATTTGAACAATTCTTTGTATTTATAAAATAATTTTATATTTTTATCATAATTGAGTAAATATGTTTGTGCATATTCATATTTTGGCGTGCCTTATATTGTGTTCATTATTAATATATCAGATCCTTGGGCAATAAATTATTATTATTATTAAATGCTACAGTGGATTTGGTTTCCACTTTTTCTTCAACCTAAATGACAGAGTTTTTGTCTTTTCCACGATTTTACAGATTATCACTTCAAGAGACAGAATGATCTAAGCCTTCAAGTCTAAGGTCAAGTCAGTGACATGGAGATGGGTTTCCATGTCTCCCCCAAGCCAAGCATTATTAACGTAAAATATAGGGAACTTTCTAACATGGAACTACATCTTGGGGACTCATCAGCTGCTAAACTTGCTATTGCACCTCGTAGCCATTTAAGACTTTGGAATAAAATGGCCCTCACTAGTAAATTAAATTAACAAAACAATGTCTTAATGTTTTGCATTAAATTCCAATAGTAATTATGAAACACTTGTAATAACTTTGCCAAACAAGTGTAATACAAATTTCGGTAACATTACAATAATGTTTCCCTACTGAAACTTTTTTAAATAGACCCATCCAGTTCCAAAATTGTCCAATGCCATTGGAGGCGTTTACTCGGAACCGAAATTCCTATTTTATTTACGAATTCGTTACATGGTAACAAAAAATGAATTTTAGTGAAAAAATCAATCTTCTAACCGTAGCCATTCACTCATCATTTGAAAATAAAAATATGCAAAAGGTGACGCCCATCGAATGAGCTTCACTGGGACTTCTACGTCATCCACCTCCCCTCAATGGCTGTTTTGGGGAGTGGAGTGGGGGTGGAGTTGGGGAGGGGAGGTCTGCCTACACATCAACTGGAGCAGCAGATTTTGATTGAAGGGATGACGTAAGAAGACTCAACATGCTCATTCCAGTGAAAGGGTAAAGAACATCAGTTTTCCGTCGCTTATAACTCAAGAACTAGGTGACGGATCAAAAAATGGAAAAATGTGGATCTTTTTATTTTACACACTCTTTCAGATTTGGCAATAATAAAAAATGGTAAACGCCCCTTTTTACAGATCCACACTTTCAAATGGACAGTAAAAATTTTTCCATAATGCTTCTCAATAAAATGGGTGTATCTCACATTGGTGCAACAAATGGGTGGTGGAGCTGGCCTCCGCCAGGGGCCCAATCACAGAGGGGGTAGGTAATCCAATTCCCCTCCTCAAAGGTAGGATAATGTTGAAGTATACAATCTCATTTGCACAGCCATTTATAAAAATGAGAAGAATATAAAGTAATAACAAAAAGAGGAAAATAGAGAATGAGATACATTTAGAGGAGGGGGGGAGTGAGGGGAGGATGCCATCCCTTACATGTTGCCAGGGGCACCAGAAACTCTAGGTATACCACTGTTGTATTATATGCCATCAAATATGGCAATGAATTCAATCCTTTTAGGCGTAACTTCGTGCAAGTTCATTTCAAATAATGACATTACCAACTATGCTTAAATCCAGAGAGTTTATTATTGGTACAACTAGTTTCAATGCTACGGTGTCATTGGCGGAGGCTTGTACTTGACGATGACACCATATCATTGAAACTATTTGGACAGTTCCTAAACAGAAAATATTTGAAGAGAAGATAAAAGTGTGTTCGGCTATCGAAATATTTTTTTCACGCAAGGGAGCTGAATAATACTTAATGAATTGACAAATATAAAATAAAGATCACTTTGCTCAATAACATCGATATCTCATTAGGCTTCATTTATCCCCGATACTATTCTAGTTCAAGTCTACGTCTGAAGGCAATAATATTCATATATTTTCGAGGAAAACACCTCATATTTTGACTATTTAATAATAATAATAATTTTATTGGACATTAAACAAAATGGATTTGCAATAGTCTTCGTCATATACATAAGAAATACAAAAGTTAAGTGATTTAAAATTACATATACAATTTAAACTAAGTTTAGTCGATATCCATGATTGACTGAGTTATGTCTCCGAGCTCCTGATAATTTCTAACCCCTCTTACCTACGGGGATCACATAAGGCCCCGTATCGTATAAGGTTTGTCTCCCTTTTGCTTCACTGCCATTACTGAATTCCTTAATTCCCTTTAAGTCAGATTTTATCATGCACCATGTGCGATTAATGGAAAGAAAAACTTTCGTAAAAGAAACTCCTACGATGTGCATTTTGATTTTCTCCAAACTTAATTCCAGAAACAGTAAATGATTGAAAGGAAAAAACTGAACCAATATAGGGTAAAATGACGAGAATTAATTATGGCATCTTGGAAATGATATGGGCTCGTTTCTATTATTATTTAAATTTGCAAGCGCATTCATTAATGTTAAGAATTATTGCAATTTCGACTTATTTTTGTTATCTCGTATTTTTGTGGCAGAGCAATCCCTTTTATATTTGAACTCCCACGAATTGTTTTTTGTCATTTACTTTGTTTCGGACTTTCGTTTAATTTCTGCTTATGGCTGCTAATTCTTTCCATAAGTAAGCCAGGAAACTCATCTTTCAGAAGTGCGCTCACAACTTTTTCTTTGATCTAATTAGGTGTGTAGATAAATCTGGTGTAGGTGGAATTACAATACTAAGTTATCTACAAGAATGTGCGATATTCACAATAAAAGAACAATAGTTTGGATAAGGGATTTAACCTTTATCTTACGAGGTTTTTTGCCGGCTGTATATCTAGACTACCGAGGTTTTTTAAACTTTCTTTATTTAAACGTAGTGTTTTTGAAAAAAAAATTATTACAATAGAAGTATTTGTTGTATCACAATAAAATAAAAAGTGCTTTATAGAGTTTTTACAGGGCTTTCATGTTAATTTATTAAATAGGGATAGTAAATATAACAATATTTTATATCAAAGTTTAATTATTGTTTATGTAAAAAAATTAAATTATTTTCAAGGGTGAAGGCTTTCTTAGCCAAAGAATGAGCCATTTCTCTACAAAAATGGTGTAACACAACGTCATTAGTTCAATTTAAAGTTTTCAAGTAGGTAATTGAATCATAAATAACCATAAAAAAATGAAAATATCCAAAGTATAACAACTGCCTTTTTTCGAGAGTCGCCGTTTTTCTCTTCCAAACACTCTGAAAGACAAATTTTTCACCATAATACTTATATGTTTTTTGCATAATAAAGTACTTTATTTGAATTGATTAATTAATTTTCCATCTGCTGTTTTTGTTTTATTCCTTCCTTTTAGGCAATATTTTACCCGATATTCGATGTAATCACGTTCAAACTCATGTTGGGTAGTAATGTTATTTTCGTGTTCCGAAAGTCTAAGAAAATTTCAACATAGAAAAAAAATGTTTGTATCCACATTATGGATATAAATCCTACACGCAGTAAACAAGCAATAGATGCGACATAAATTGATTGTTTTTAGCCATTGATGGACCACTTCTAGCTCACTTTAGCGGACCGTTCCAATTGTATCATAAGTGAAAAACCGCAGTCGGTGTTGTGTGCTGAGCGGTGCTGTAGTAGCTGATGCTGTAGTAACTCACTCTCACCCTTTCTTTTTAGAGTCGATGTCTCCAAAAAGAAAGGATTACAGTGAGGGAAAATATTCTTGATATAGAAGGGGGAAGTGATAGGTGGAGGATGAGAGGGGGAGGTAGGAATAATTGAGAGATATGAAGAAGTGAGACGGAGGGAGAGAGATGGGAGGCTCAAGGTACTGCTGAGGGTTGATGATAAAGCCTAGTACATACGGCAATATTTTTTTATATTTCTGATACGAAAACATGAGTGCACCTTGCAAACGGAAAATTACTGTAGTTCAAAAACTTAAATAGCAACTTTGGAAATCAAACCCATATTTATGAGAAGTCATGTAAATTTCGTAAATACCTGCACATTTTCCTTAGAGCTGAATATTATCATAGTGATGTCAGCCAGCTACGCATTTCATATATTGATAATTGTGCGATAGATCATGAAAAAGAGGTCTACACAAAGCCCAACTTCATATTCCAGGTACCAAAGTCGTGTTTCTTAGAAATATACTGATGAAAAATGACTTGTCCTTTGAATGACACAATTACCTCATTCCAAAATAACTTTGTTTCCAAAAAAGAATTTGACAAAATCTAGGAGACTATTCTCTATCGTGAGTGGTGCTTGATTTTTATATAATCTATACGATGGTCCGGTGAGCGCATGAACTCTTTGCTTGAAATTCCGCAACGGTAAACATCAGGAGGGCTCAACATCCATGTCACTGTCTCCATCACAACTGCTCTCCGTCAGAATTTCTATACCTTCCTCTTCTTCCAGAAGTTTACTTCCAGAAGCCATATTGCTAGAACTATGATATTACTAATAATATTGTCTCAAACATACTCATGTCACAGCACACAACACTCTTGAACGATCAGTTTCAGGAGAGACTGTCTCAACGAGCCAGTCCACGATGATATGAAAATGTTAGTCACAACAGATATGCAGACAGGAAGGAATTCAAAGTGAATGAATGCAGAAAGGCTCGCATGCTATTAAAGGCATCATTCAGCATCCTGTTATCTTGATTTATGCTCACGTAAAGATTCCCTTTCCTCCTTACCAGCGAGATAAGCAAACTTGAGCAAAGAGGATGAGTAGAACCAATTACACGTACGGCGATAAGGAAAAAACCTCTCATGAAAGTAAGATGCTCCTATCGTTGAGTGCTTTCTGAGAAGATAAGGATATAATTGGGCTGTATATCATTCTCTGTCACAGCAAAAGGATGTAGTTTCCCGGTCTCACACCAAGTAAACAAACCTTGAGTAAGGAGATGCATCATTTAGGCGAAAGATGGTCAAACAAAATCTCATTATCTTGACATAACCAAGAAAAACTTTTCATGATAGGAGAACCTTCCATATTCTGAATGCTTCTCTTCTAGAAATATATATTTTTGTGTGGTCTACAACTTCATTTGTACTGAGAAAAGTATTCGGTTCCCTCCTCATACAAACGACAAGCAAACCTTGTTTACGGGAGTTTAATTCTTTATGTGATATTACGTCAAACAACATATAATACCGTGAGATATTCACAGAAAAAAATTCAGATGGAAGAAAGATATATTCTTAGACGAAATAGACGAATTCTTAGACAACAAAAATATGACTTTCTATCATTTGACAGTCCCAGGGGCCTTGAGAGTGAAAGGAAGATGCAGTGTGCCATATGAACACGCTCGGAAGTCTAGGGATATTTTTTTGTGCCGGAGAGACACGCTCGGCTGATAAAGGTTAAAACTGGATCACTCTATTTTGCTCTGTAGTAACTCATAATGCCAGGCTCAAATTTTAGTGCACACCTATCATCTCAAAGTATTCTGGGAATGAAAATTTCAGGAGCGATGTATTTATGCACAAACTATTACTAATTAATGTTTTCATTTTAAAGTAGTGAGTTTTTTAGAGTATCCAATATCATATTAAGTTCTTTCTCTATACTTGGAACTATATGACCGTGCTTTTTTGATTTTCCATTGTTTTTCTCGATAAACAAGGCAAGCCGTATTCACTCCAAATATCTTCAGATTAAAGTAGCTTGATGCTATTTTATTCCAATATTGGAATGCCTAGGAAAAAAAACTTTCGATCCACTCAATCATGAACTTAAGCAAGTACTCAATTATTATTTCCCTGTGGAAATTGGATTAAATTTCATTGTTTCCATAAAAATAACCTGATGCCAATAATTACACTTTTCTAGTCTCTCAAATACCTCTTTCAATCTAATCAGTTAGTGAATTAACTCTATTAGCGAAGATCTTTGCATAGAGGCACCACCCCTTTGGTCCTTCCAATCTTTCCTGAAAGAGCAATAAACATTCCAAACCAAAGTAAGCCCCTTCCATCACCCTCGCTCGAGGAAAGGGCAACCTCTGCCAAAAAGTGACAATGGAAGGGAGCAGCGGCTTCTTATTCCACTGGGAGCGAAGAAGCAGCATTGTGGTCGGCCGAGCTGTTTCCGCACATTATGCTGATGAGTGGAAGCGGCCCATACATGTGAAAACTTACATGATCTCTCGTTCACAGCAGCTTGGAAACGCAGAAACGAAATGCCCACTTCTTTGGCTTACATCCCCCTTGCTCGTTTTGTTTTTTATTATTTTCCTACTCGTATTATGTAGTGTTATAAGCTTACAATAGGTTGATCCTAAATATATAGCATTTAGATTTTTTTGTCTGGGAGTCCTTCTGGTATCAATTTTCCTATTACTTTCAAAACGTCGTAATTAATTCTGCACTTTTTACAGGACAATGGTTCAATTTTCTTTACTTCGCCATAAAATATTTGCTGCTTAGGTAATTAAGTTAGGAAAAAATCCATAAAATGCATTGTAGAAAGTGCTATTACGAATTTTTTTTCTACAGATCTCGCATGAGAAAAATATGACCTATGACGAATGGAAAATGCAGTAATGGCGGTGAAGCAAGAGGGTGACCACTTGAACCTGATACAAACACTAATCCAAGATCATCCAGCTCAATTCATTCATATACGGTATAATGTCATTAGTGAACACATAATATACACGTATTTGAAGTTCTGCATTGGATAATAAAATGACCGAATTCACAAGAAGGATGAGATGAGTGCGAAAGGTGCATTTTTCAATCTGCACGTCCTTCTTTCTCAGCCTCGAATTATCAAGAAATTATTTGCTAAAAGAATGTAAAATTCAAAGCTCATCATTTTAAAATTAAACAATTGTTTGCGCAGAAATATATCGCCCAAAGAAAATGTTTTCCCAGAATGCTTTGCAAGGACAGTTGTGCGCTCAAATTTGAGCCTGCCATTATCAGTTACTTCAGAGCAAAATTGAGTGATCTAGTTTTGATCCAGAATATATTACACCATTTCAAATATAATATAGATTGCGATATCACAAGGACTTCCAGATAACGACAATGCAACAAACATTTGAAAAAATTTACCTTAATGAATACGCTTATGAATTAAAATGCTCATAAGAAACTAAAGGAACTCCGGGGATTGAGACCTAAGATAGGCTTTTGTTTTCCATGGCTGCTTGCATCTGCCGTGTGCAAGGGATCTTGGCACGTCTGAACTTCGCAGATCTCCCTTTTCTTCTTACTCACACATCACAAGAAAAGAAACCCTACCCCTCCCCTCGGAAATAATCCTTTTCGTAGGTAAAAATTTTCCTTCCATGGGCGGTTCAATTCGCCCAGCTACGTGGAGGAAGGGCCACTTGGAGAGGTTATTGCTCCCCCTCTCAGGGGGGCATGGTTCGGCCACGTTGCCACATCGTTGTAAACTCGGGACTTAGAAATTTTCGGCGGTAAGATTTTTTTTAACAGAACTGTACCAATAATAAACTCTGTGGATTTAAACATAGTAGGTAATGTCATTATTTTAAAAATGGTAATTATAATTAGAGGTGGTCTGCTGATTCCAGTAAGTTTAAGAGGAGATAGAATTATCTCTAATAATGTTTTCGTAACACCACATTAAAAATGAAGTGTAAGCTTAAGTTTTTCTTGGGCAATGCCAGGTAATTTTGCCACTAGGCTTGCAACAAGAAAAGTGAAAACCACAGAAAACTGAAATTATATTTTTCTTACCTGAACTTCAACATCAAATCGACCAGGTCGAAGAAGTGCCTTATCGAGATCATCTCTTCGATTTGTGGCACCAAGTACAATGACACCCTCATTCTGATGAAACCTATGCTCGTTGGGGAGAAAAATAATTTATTTCACTTAAACTGGAAAACAAGATGCATCTCATTACTCTTTCACCACTGACACTTTTCAAGGCACAAATCTATATGAACTCTACCCATATATTTTTATGTTTATCACTATTTAAAAAAAATTGGCTGTTCACTAAGGGAAAGTAACAGTGTGGATAAATACACTTACCCATCCATCTCTGACAGCAGCTGATTAATTGTTTGATTGGCATAAGGATGAAGGACTGAGTTGGTTCTCTTGGCTCCAACAGAATCTATCTCATCTATAAAAATGACACATGGAGCACGGTCCTTTGCAGCCTCTGAAAACAGACCATAAGTTAGTGCCCTAAGCAGCAGTTAACAGAGAGAAAATGTGTTGAACTCAGAATTCATAGATTATTAGTGTTGCAACAATTTTATCCAAAATGAGTTCAAGAGGTATAAAAATTAATTGCTCAATGATAACTATGAATGATATAATTATTTTCACACGATTCCATTGCATATTTACTGATCAGTAAAAAGGATGCTGTCTGTGATAGAGGGGGTGCCACCATGCCATGCCTCCACCAATGTTTTCTTGGTGCAAAATTGACAAGTGGCATGGCATTGCTCGACTGCCACTGAGGAGTGCTTGCCAACGTACATGATATTATTAGCAATGTGGTAAGGAACAAACTTCTCCCATCCTTTACTCTTTCTGATAAATTTGTAGCCTTACTGAAGCCACTGATTACTAGGTATGTTACAAAACATCATAAACGATATGACCAAGACCTTTTCACACAACTTCATCCCTGATCACATTTAATAGATTTTTCTGGCCCAACAAACTACCTATTGAGATCACCATTACTTTAAAGCTCTGAACATATGTATACATGCGTCAAGATAAGAACTTAGCAGATGCAATTTTCCACGGATAAAAATTAATTCGACCGGAGTTTCGATGCACAGTATACCGAAACCCTGGTCAAATAAATTTTTATCTGTGGAAAATTGCATCTGCTAAGTTCTTATTATGTCCATATTCCACAACATCTCGCCTGATATCTCCCTTTTTTATCATATAACAACACCGATTATGCTCAACTTGTAGCTGCCACAGTGACAAACAAAATTCACTTCTAGCAAAAAAAATGTCATCAGCACCTACCTCTAGCTTATGAGCCAAATATCATTTCCTGATGACCTACATCAGTTCTGCTATATCAGATCAGTAATTTGTAAGAAAATGGGGAAACTGAAATTAAACCTGAGAGCAAAAATATCTTACTGAAAAGATCTCTAACTCTTCTAGCGCCTTGTCCAACCAAAATTTCATCAAACTCTGGTCCTGCAGCATGGAAGAAAGGAACACCAGCCTCACCAGCAACAGCTCTTGCTAGCAATGTTTTTCCAGTCCCAGGTGGGCCAACCAGCAGCACACCTGATGAAAATGCACAGGAAAAATGGAATTTCCATTCAGAGGAACAAATACAGAGAATTTCATAGACCACCAAATCGATGCCTAGTAAGGTGAGATAACTGAAGACCAAAGAAAACTGGGATTGTTGACAGAGATCATCCCAAAAATGCAATATTTTAATGGAGTAATAAATTCAATATTTTTTTACCATTTATACAGTCTCTCTTACCCATAAATATCAAATAAAATTATTATTCATTATATGTTATCAAATTATTGCTTACTGTGACCACTTAAAGGACTAGTGTTTTCAAATGTGAATCATTTGATGGTAGTTATCATGTTTCTATAGAACTATTCAGCACTACTCAAAGTACTATTTCCCCCGCTGGTCACTAAAACCCATCCAAAGGCAAAAAAGCCATGGGTCACTAATGAACATATGTTCATATTTTGTACATGTCAACCTTGTTTCACCCACCATTCTGTTTTAGGAGATAAAATAGCTTTCAACACAATTTCACTAGAATGCTATAAAATGCAGCTTATTTCGAAATGTGTAACAAAATCTTTTCTACTTTGTTTTGTCTACACCACAGACAAATATTTCATTTATGTTTATATTTTTGCGTTGGCAATAAAATTTTCTTTTCAATGGTGTTTTCTAATTTACTAATTACCCTGGAACATATAAAAGTTACAATGCCCTAATGTCACGGAAATATATAGACTTAAACTGGTCAAAAAACGGATGTTAGTTATTTTTTTATTTACCAGCATATTTTGTTTGAAAAAAGCATAAAAAAGAAATAAACATGGTGTTTGGATAGCTGAGGAACACACAACAGTTATAAAAATATTAAATTATTGAAATAGCTTTATTATAGAAACAAACTATTTCTTGGGCCACAATGGTAGCTCACGCACCTATCCGTGTTACAACAAGTCACGCGCCTACTGCAGGGCAACAACCAAGCAATAGCCAAAAAACAAACAGTTAAATTACTTGGAGTTCGCCTTGACTCAAGACTCTCCTGGAAGGCCCATACTGATATTGCCAGAAAAAAAGTCCACTGCGCATACGGATCCATCTACCCACTCATTAAACACCATAGTCCCCTTGCAATAGAAACAAAACTTATCATTTGCAAATCCATGATCCGCCCGCACCTGTGCTATGGATATCCTGCCTCGGCCACAGCAACAAAACGCAACTAAAAATTGTACAAATCCTACAGAATAAAATAATAAGAACCATCGCAAACGCCCCCTGGTATGCAAGTAACGAATACATCCGCAATAACCTTAATATTCCCACCATCACGTCATACCTCCACTCCATAGCTACATCTTTCTCCAAATCAATCGGCAACTTAGGAAACCAAAAAATAGACAATATATGGCAATACGAGAAAAACCCCACTTTGAGTACAATAGAACAAAATTTGCAGTAGATAACCACAAATAAACACACTCCTGAACCAATATCATATCCTACTCGCCACCCGGTCCTTCAAACTCCACATCATGGGAACGTCAAGCAGCAAGAGCTGAGAGGACGTAGAAAAATGCACAGAAACTGCCTGTCTGACTGCTTCTTCAGCCAAAAGAGAACCCAGAGAACTGAGAAGCCGGAGATTTAGAAGCCTGATGGGGGGTTATGAAGAGGGGCAGAGGGGAGGGAGTGGAGGATGGGAAGGAGAGGGGAGAGGCGATAAGGCGAGAGAAGAGGTGACGACCTTGAAGTGATGCGTCTCTTGCTCACAACTCCGGGGCCATCTATCTGCTCTTTGAGAATTAAAACAGGCGATAACATTTCCCCCTATGCAGTGAGCCCTCTAGTATACTTACTCTATGGTGTGATGCATGAGTATTATAATGAGTTGAATAATTTCTATTCCACGTTCCCTCCCCATTGCTTGAAAATGCAGTTAAATATTAAGTCGCCGAGATTGGCTCGCAGTTAGATGGCAAGTATGGGGGCGAGGTGCAGTTTGCGTATTCATGCAATGCAATTTGATGAGTTGACAATTTACAAGATTTTATCAAAGTTTAAATATTGGTTAATTAACATTTTAATTCATTTTATTCCAGCATATTTCATATCTCTCTATTGTGCATCACTGAATGCACTGGTGTTGACGTAGTGAAACCGATCCCTCGTCTGGTAATATACTGGTTACCTTTACAATGGAATTCACATTACGAACAGTCCTATGGAATGGACTCGCTGCGCTCGCTAGGGGGCTCCGCCCCCTAGAACCCCTTAATGGGGGGGCTTCGCCCCCTATGGTTTGTGACCTAAAAAAAATTTCAATGTGGCACCATGTTGCTAAGACACTATAATTGATATAGGGTATCGTATATGGTTATAGGTATTACTGAGATCTACAAGGAACTGGAAACAGATTTGAGCTCCGACTTTTACTTCAGAAGTTACAGAGGAAAAACAAGATAATATTAATTTTGCGCCATGTTTCAGTGCACTATAAGTGGTAGAGAAATTACCATGGCAGCTTGTTGGAAGCCTATACGACGGCTCGCTTCGCTCGCCTCTTTTTTTCTAAAGAAAAAAAGAACATTGGCTCGCACAGCTCGCCAACGTTCTGGGGGCTTCGCCCCCTACACGGACATACAAGAATTCTCACTTAAAGGAATCGAACTCCGTTACTTCTACTGATAAAGTTGTCTTTATACCAGTACACGAGAGTGAACTGTGTTTTATGAGAAACATTTTACTTTGGCACCATGTTACACGTCCACTATAAGTCATAGAGGGAAAGGATAAACGTAAAATGGTAGGCCTCCACGAGATCTATAACACTCAGTAAACAGATTTCAGATCCGATTCATAGTATAGGAGCAATTGGAAAAAAACCAGGTCTTCAGACCTCTGGTGAGTAAACTACTAAGCGCAGGGGGACACGGTAAGTTGTATCTTTTATATAATTGAAAACCTTGATAAGAATGTTCCTTCAGATTCGATCTCCGACCAACCGTTTAAAAGTTACAGCGCGGGAACCGAGTTGATTTTGGCACCATGTTGCCTGCGAACTATAATAGATAGAGAAATAGTGCAAGCACGAGGTTGTAGATCTCGTTGAGGACTATAAAACGCTTTCAACAGATTGAATATCCGATTCTTAGTTCGTTAGCTATCGCCGATTCAAAATAGGCACCATGTAACTTTAGCACTATAACGAAACGGTGTGTTGCATCTTTTAGATAATTGAAAACCCTTATATGAATTTTTCATCAGATGCGGTATACGACCAACCGTTTTAAAGTTACAGCGCGAGAAAAGAGTTGATTTTGGCACCATGTTGCCTGCGAACTATAATAGATAGAAGGTAAAGTTTGCCGTAATTTTGTAGGTCTAGGTGAGAATTATAAAACGCCGTCGACAGATTGGAGGTCGGACTCTTAGTCTGTAAGATATCGCAGATTCAAAATTGGCACCATGTAACGAGAGCACTATACGTGATAGAAGAAAACAAAAAATATTTAATTGTAGGTTTTACAGAAACATAAAAGTTTTGTAGGGAGTGTTTTTCTATCGGAGTCTTAGTTTCGGAGATAAAAATTAATTTACGAGTCGGCCATTTTGAATTTTTTTGGGTCACTTCCGGTTCAAAATTCCACGTTTTTCCATTTTTTCCTACGATGAATTTTGCCAAAGATAATTCACAAAAATTTTCAAGTCCGTAGCTCTTCCAGTTTGGGCCAAACATTTGTATACATCAGTGAGTCAGTGAGTGACGCAAAGGGCTGTATATATATTAGACTCGCTGCGCTCGCTAGGGGGCTCCGCCCCCTAGAACCCCTTAATGGGGGGGCTTCGCCCCCTGTGGTTTGTGGGCTATAAAAAATTTTATTGTGGCACCATGTTTCTAAGCCACTATAATAGATAAAGGGTATGGCATAAGGTTATAGGTATCACTAAGACCTACAAGAAACTGTAAACAGATTTAAGCTCCGACTTTTAGTTCAAAAGTTACAGAGGAAAAACAAAAAAAAGTTAATTTTGCGCCATGTTTCAGTGCACTATAAGTGGTAGAGAAGTTACCATGGCAGCTTGTTGGAAGCCTATACGACGGCTCGCTTCGCTCGCCTCTTTTTTTCTAAAGAAAAAAAGAACATTGGCTCGCAAAGCTCGCCAACGTTCTGGGGGCTTCGCCCCCTACACGGACATACAAGAATTCTCACTAAAAGGAATCGAACTCCATTACTTCTACTGATAAAGTTGTCTATATACCAGTACACGAGAGCAAACTGTGTTTATGAGGTAAAGTTTACTTTTGCACCATGTTACACGTGCACTATATGTCATAGAGCTGCGTAAGGTTGTAGTCCTCCACGAGATCTATAAAACTCCATAAACAGATTTGAGATCCCACTCATTATATAGGAGCTATTAAAAAAAATAAACCAGGTCTTCGGACCTCTGGTGAGTAAACTACGAAGCGCAGGGCGACAGGGTAAATTGCATCTTTATGATAATTAAATTCCTTAGCAGGAATTTTACTTCAGATGCGATCTTCGACCGACCGTTCAAAAGTTACAGAGCGGGAACCGAGTTGATTTTGGCACCATGTTGCCTGCGAACTATAATAGATAGAGAAATAGGGCAGGCACAAGGTTGTAGATCTCGTTGAGATCTATAAAACGCTTTCAACAGCTTGAATGTCTGATTCTTAGTTTGTAAGCTATTGCCGATTCAAAATAGGCACCATGTAACTTTAGCACTATAACGAAACGGTGTGTTGCATCTTTTAGATAATTGAAAACCCTTATATGAATTTTTCATCAGATGCGGTATACGACCGACCGTTTTAAAGTTACAGCGCGAGAAAAGAGTTGATTTTGGCACCATGTTGCCTGCGAACTATAATAGATAGAGAAATAGGGCAGACACGAGGTTGTAGATCTCGTTGAGATCTATAAAACGCTTTCAACAGATTGAATGTCCGATTCTTAGTTTGTAAGCTATCGCCGATTCAAAATAGGCACCATGTAACTTTAGCACTATAACGAAACGGTGTGTTGCATCTTTTAGATAATTGAAAACCCTTATATGAATTTTTCATCAGATGCGGTATACGACCGACCGTTTTAAAGTTACAGCGCCAGAAAAGAGTTGATTTTGGCACCATGTTGCCTGCGAACTATAATAGATAGAAGGTAAATATTGCCGTAATGTTGTAGGTCTCGGTAAGATCTATAAAACGCCGTCGACAGATTGGAGGCCGGACTCTTAGTCTGTAAGATATCACCGATTCAAAATTGGCACCATGTAACGAGAGCACTATACGAGATAGAAGAAAACAAAAAATATTTAATTGTAGGTTTTTCAGAAACATAAAAGTTTTGTAGGGAGTATTTTTCTTTCAGAGTCTTAGTTTCGGAGATAAAAATTAATTTACGAGTCGGCCATTTTGAATTTTTTTTGGTCACTTCCGGTTCAAAATTCAGAAGTTTTCCATTTTTTCCTACGATAAATTTCGCCATAGAACGTTCACAAAAATTTTCAGATCCGTAGCTCTTCCAGTTTCGGCCAAACATTTGTATACGTGAGTCAGTCAGTGAGTGACGCAAAGGGCTGTATATAATATAGATTACCACTGTACAGCGGGGGTCTACTGTACCCTTAACAGAATATCACAGAATGTACCACACTAACTAAATGTAAAACAACAATAAAAATAATGCAATAAATTATGCATGTTCATATATTACCTTTGGGAAGCTTTCCTCCTAAAATGGAAAACTTATCTGGATTTTTCAGAAATTCAACTACATCCTTAAGCTCTTGCTTTGCTTCATCTACCTGCATTTTCATAAAAAAATAATACTTCAGTTAATTATTAAGTTGTTTATGAGAGGAAACAATAATATTGTGCAATAAACACGATAAATGCTAAGGATTTCATATTAGAGTATTCACCCAGTTTAAGTCATAAAAATCAAGTGATTATATTTCAAGACTCTAACCGATAATGCTATCAAATTTTTTTCATAGAAAGTATTTTAAGTTACATACAAGAGCTGAAACGGTTCAAAATTCAGGATACATTATTTTTTTAAAAATTTAACATTTTAAATACATTTGTGTGCATTTTGAACAGGAATTTATCCTGAGTTTAATTGCATTCATTGATGCCAACTGAGTACAGAGGAAACCGAAGTTTGTGGCAGAAGTGCGGTAGAGTTGATTTGGAGGGAAAATCGCATGCCCCTAAAATAGGTCAAAGGATAGCTGTGGAGTGAGTGTCCTTCCTCGAAAAAGTGTGCTTCTGTTTCCAACATAATGGTGTTGTTTCATTCATGATTTCTGTTTTGCCAGAAGTGTCATTTAGTACTGTGATGGCTGAATGGTAACCAGTTCTTTTGATACTTCTGCCTCCGGCTTGACCTCCCTTGTTGACTTTTCTTGCCCAATTTTCCCTTCTTTCCCCATTCCCTACCGTAAGTAAGTGCCAAGTGCTTTCATTTCCTCTACATCAGTTACTACCATCAAAAAGTTTAAAGGCATCAATGAATCTATAACTTGCACATGAATGTGGACAGGAATAGCTTTAGGGGTATAACCAAACAACCACACCAAAACCCATAAAAAATAACATAAATTAAATAAATAATAAAATCATTTAATAAATTACAAAATAATAATAGGGAACTAGGGACGCCGAAATAGAATAAATATTTATGCAAGAGGGGTTATGAGCAACGGAAAAAAGTAAACACCCAACAAAGGAAACTAGGGATGCTGAGGGGAAAACAATTAACAATAGAGAGAGAAGGAATAAGGAGTGGAGACCGTAAGAGTACGCAGAGAGGATATAACGTGAAAAATCTGGAGATAAGGCGGCAGAAAGAGGGGCAATGTGAGGTACAAAAGGTTCCTAAGAAAGGAACGTAATATTGGAGACATTTGTGAGACCACGAAAGAAGCGGGAAGGATATTCAAGAGGACGACAAATGGCCCAATTGACCACGGAATGACGTAGCCCTTGCCTGTAGCCACGGAGAGAGAGATACCCAGATCAGGATAAGTGAAACCGAAATAGACAGTAGAAAAGTAAATAGAAAGGACTCTAAATAACACCAATCATATATAAGGGTCACCAAACTGCAAAAAGAAAGACTAACCTTCATAACCAGATTGCTTGTCATGTTAAAGTAATGTTTTAGCATATCAAAATAAAATCAAAAGGTTACAACTGTAAATTGGGCCCAGTAAAAACCATTAAGTAAATTTTTAAATATTGGTGTGTTAAAAAAAGGTTGGGTGAAGTCAATTTCAGGGGGACCGCATGGCGGACGGACCCAGGTAGTCTCCAGAAGACCCTCATTAGGAAGGCCCTCGCTCGCTCTCGAGCTAATCCGGGTCCTCTCTCGAGCTTGGGGACAGACGAGGGTCGCCCTTCCTGGCAGGTAGAAAGTGCAGTACAATGATAAAGTTTATAAATTTTGCAATTTTGTAACTTTTTCGCATCGCCATCGAATCCCTTGTCTCAATACGTTTACGAGCGTCTTTTGATTGACTCTCTAGGATGAAAATGAAGAATTTTAGTGTCAGCATAGAAAATGCGCCTATGACACCTGGCAACCCAACTAGAGATGGGAAAATTACCGTAATTTTCATCTGAGGTAAATTACCGTGGTAAATTACGGTAATTTACAAAAATTACCGTAATTTTCCAGTAATTTTCAGTTTTAAGCATTAAACAGAAAATGTATGGTTAAATAAGAATGCCAATAGCAAAAGGGAGAGGATAAGATGTTTAAACCATACCTAATGCAACATTAATCTATTAGAAATTTTCAAAATTGTAAAAAGAAATATGGCAGCAACACGCAATCTGGCTTTCTTTTGTCCAAGTATGAAAAATTTTAAAGAAGAATATTCGACTAATAATTACTCAATAATGTTATAATTTAAGTAAAATATGCCAAAAATGAGTTGAACATTCCTAAATTTATAATTAAACACGTCAGAAATGTGGACTTAGCTTAAAAGAACATCTTGGGAATTTATCTGTATGAAAAATTATCTCAAATATAGGTGAATTATCTTGAAAATTACGGTAATTTTCAAGGGGCGCGGTAAATTACGAAAAATACCATGGTAATTTACGAAAATTACCGTGGTAATTTTCAAAGTTGCCCATCTCTAAACCCAACCCAACGCAACCCAACCTAACTAAAATCCTTCATTGAATTATTGTGCTTCTCAACGTAGGGTGGAATTAATATTATTTATAAAAAATTGTGAGCAGGTGAGGTTACAGGGGATATAAATATAAAGGATGAGTATGCCAGGGAAAAAGAGAGCATCACAAAAAATAAAATAAACTCAATCATTCTGACAGAATAAGACCAGCTTTATCAAGACTACCACTGACATGATGAAATACTAGATACAGAATTTTTTGAAAGGACCAATTACATTTACCAAGGCACATGTAGAGAGAAAACTAAAATATCCTTACCCCTTTAACATCATCAAAGGTAACATGTATTTCTTCAGGATCTACTTCAACTTGGTTGCCCAACTGAATCCGAAATACTGATCCACTAGCGCTGGCTAGAAATATGATCACATAAGTATACATTTAGGATTTATATAAATATATAATTAATAAATTCTTACAAAATAAAGGTAAAATTTTCAACAAAGATTTATTTAAGTTACATCATTATGATTGAGACTTACCCATGAAAGATATGAAAATGGCCAAAAATATTACAATGGTTAACAGCTGCTGAATAACTTTTAGCCATTTCATGGTTCTTCCTGGGACCCGTTGACCATCAGCAGCTAAATATCCTTCAGCAAAGGCTATTTTAAGTTTTTGCTGCTCTTCTGGACTTAAGTTCGGATCCAGCATTAGCACTGCAATACAGAATAATATGCATTTAAACATGAAGAATTGACATATGCTCTAATGCTACAATCATGCCTGATAAATCTAATGCATTCTGAAGTTATTACAAACACAAATAAGAAGGTGATCAAGGAGCTACTTTTTTTAAATCAAAGAATATTCCAGGTTTTCCAGGAGGAAAATCACATTTTTCAATGAGGTTGCAATGAAACTTCATCTATTAAGTAACTTAGCTGAAGTAACATAGTGAATACAGAATGGAGTAAAAATTACAAAAAGATAAGAGAAAGGAGGAAAGCTGTTTCTGGGGGTTAGACATTTACCTCATGAAAGGGAAGTACATACCAAGAAAGGTAAAAATGACCATATATAAATCTTATTTTGAACCAATACTTATGTACGCATCAGAAACATGGGTGATGAGTGAGGCTGAATCTCATGGAGGCTTTTAGGAGCAAGATATTCTCATGAGATACCATGCATATAATCCCAAAAAGTACTGTACTGGTGCACTTAGCACCACTGTCCAAGAGGCAAAGCCAACATTAAATACAATGGTATTCACTGTCGATAAATTCAGGGAACTGCAAAAGTGACTGTGCAGTAGGATGGCACTTATTTTTCGGAATGGAGAACAGTAGTATTTTCCATCTCTAAAAGTGACCGTTGTGGAGTGTTAATCAGCTTGTGAAAGTTTTGTTATTCTTAGTTATCGGGAACCTGTGCCCCAAGGGCCCTGAATACTTCGAAACTAAATATGCATTTTTCTGGGACGAAAAATACTCTACCTACGTAAAGCGCAATAGTAGGGCCCATTTTTTCAGTTTTTATGTATCTTTTTGCATTTCTGAGATATGGTCCCATGCAGTTCGAGCCACCCAGCACCACTGAGGTATAGCCCCCATCACTCCCTTCCTCTCTACTGAGACCCTACCCCTCTCTGTTCCGAGGCAGGGTTGGGCACCCTCTTCCCTCCGTAGTAGTACATATTTTTGTTTAACATCCTTCAACGGCTATGGTCATTTCACACATACTGTCTGCCATGTGCAGACAGGGGCAACAGCACTCAGATGAATTAGAGGATCACCCCTCCAAACCTGAGCTGAGCCCAATGATGCTTAACTTCGGTGACTGATCGGGAACCGGTGTTTCCATTGTGGCAGGCTGTTGCCCTCCTCCCTCTCGAACTCCCATTCTCCCTCGAACTTTGATATGAGGTGTAATATTCTGGTCTGGGTTCAGATCCCAGACCTGGAAAATGATTTTTCACTCTGAATCTTACACATTCATGTGATCACTAGTAGTAGCCCTCTTTTGTATCCCCATCTATTCTCTCAACAAACGGCCAAAAGCGACAAAACCTACTCATACAGTTGTTTCCTTCAAAATGAGTTATAATGAAAAGAAATGCTGTATTTGTATAAGTACCATGCGCACCGCAATTATTACAAAGGAAATTTTTAAAACATTTCCCCCTGAATTGTGATAGTGTAGGAAGTGGGAGAGTAAAAAATACGACAGCAAAGTGAAAATCTGTAATGAAGAACAGGTCTGTTTCATTCTGCACATTAATTATTACAAATATTGTTAAGTGCTGGACACAAGTTCAGGAATCAAGAGACTTACACGGATATAGGTGAGTGGTGACCAACTTAATAAAATTTCAATATTTTGCTCACCTGCTAGACAGTAAGCTATTAAATTCAGAAGCCCTGATGATGAACAAGTCATTCGTCCAAACGTCAGTAAATATGATGCCTATTACCTGGTGGAATACCTGTGAAACATTTATACAGTAAGCTATTCAGTCTCCTTTTGCAGAATATTGGCTCTCCTCATTAAGGCAGAGGAGAGTGTATTCCAGCCACCTGCTAGGGAGCCATGAGACCAGCCACATAAGACAGTCTTACACATATGTATATTGTTACGTATGATTTGCACCTAATCTTTTAAGCAGATATTCAGGAAAAAATGTGTGTTCTGAACACATATGCACATGGGATGGAAAAGAAGGGTGTATTTCAATAAACAATGCAGGCAGCCACAATGTAAGCAACAGCAAAGTTTCATTGTAGATCAGAATATGGCCATTTTCCAGTTATGTTCCTATTTTCATTTATGAGAAAACTACTCCTACTTCAACATAGATATTATCAAACCATTTTTTGAGGAAAAAGAGGTAAGTGGGATTTTATGGCACATTTTAATACTTAAAAACACATCTATACAGTATATTTTCAGAGGCATGAACACGACAAGAAACTGCAATGCAAAATACAGCTATAGTAAAGAAATTGAGATAATACCTTTGAGCTTCTCTGTCTGTTCTGGAATGGTTTCTTGTCGACCAATAGTACTTGGAGAAAGACGATGATCTTTCACAACAGGTTGTTGAATATGAAAGAGTTCACGAAGGCGTGTTAGAAGAGTTGGATTTCTATGTAGTTCTGCTTGCATGCTCCTTAAGGTCTTGAAGCCTCTGACAGCTGGGAACTCTAAGTATATAAAAGGTTATATTATATTGATAATTTATTCTTAAAAAATTAAGTGAATTATCGAAACTTAAGATATTTTTATGCTTTGTATTTTCAATGCACAGCGAGAGTAAACCATACCAAGAAACACCAAAAACAAAATAGTCATAACATAATGCGAGCAAGCTAATGAAGTTATTAACAGTAGCAGCCAACTCTTTGAAGAGCCGTGTGAATTTCTCGAAATGGAAACATATTGACTGTTTTAAATCAAAATTTGGACAGGGTGTCTGGTGAATCTCAATTTCTTTTTTCCCTGAGTTTTGCAGGTTTTCCAGGCAAATTTTTGCATTTTCCAGGGTCTTGTTGCACTTTGATCGTTTCTAACATATTTATAATGAATTTTTAATAAAATTGGCATAGGTACAATTTGCCAAAATGAAAAATACAAGAAATGTCAGTACCTACTTTGAGTTAAATAATAGAGTATAAGTACAAGGAATGTGGACTATTACTGGTTTTATTTCAACCAAAAAATAAACAAAAACAGTTAACTGACAGCAAATTGTAGTCATGTGCAATTTGAACACAATAAACTAGATTCAAGATAGTTTGATAAAGAACTTGCAAATAAAAGAAACTGGTGTTATTTTTTCAATGAGGGCATTTCCAATTCAACTTCAGCAACAAATTTCTCAGCTTTCCAAGAAATTTCATTTTTTTGGTTCGCAGCTCTTGAAATCTTTTCAGTACTTCTTTCTTATTCTTTTTCTCTTGAGGCCTTGGTACCTTTCCTCTTCTTTGCTAAGGCTTCACTGTACTTTGCATGGACATTTCAGAAACTGTGAATTAATTGCTTTGTGATATGTACGGATCTAACACCCAAAAGAATTCAATTAGAACAAAATTGTATTTGTTGGATAATACATGAATTATAATTAGCTTGGGTATCCCCTGTACAGTGGCCCTGTCGACTCCGAACCTGAGGGCTGCGATTTCAACACGCAGTGACCGCAAAATGTATTTCCACTCCTTCAAAAACATTTTTGCAAACATTAAAACGAGGAGGGTTGATATTATTGGGAGAGGATTATCAATTATATAACAATGCCCAATTATCCATTTAAGTTGCTGGCCGAATGGTTTTCGTATAACTGCGGGAAATGCCACCGCGCATGTGCAAATTTTTAGATTTCTCGTAAATTTGGCAACACCAATATTTCCAATCATAAAGCTCTTCGAACGGAATCAAGATTTCCGTGTAGAATCTGTTTCCGCTGACGGAGATATACAATAGCATTTTGGCATCAATTCTGATTCCAATCGTAGCGGCCTTTTTACATGGTAATTATTCCGTGTGGAATTTGCCTTGTTATGAAATCAGCCCCCTGGACTGTGCGAAGGGAAGGGTGACAAAGCACAAGCTGTGAGCAGGCACACAGCTACGAAAAGAGTATGAAATGAACAGGGAGTGCAAGGTTACACTGATTGTGAGCCAAGCATAATGCAATCAAATGCGCAGGTTAAACCTCTCTCTCTGCCTTAATGGAAATTGGCTGCCGCGCATTTTCCACGGTTTTTTGGAAAAATACAAAAATTCCCTGAGTTTTCCAAGACAAAACATTTCCCTGAGTTTTCCAGGTTTTCCAGGTTGGAGTATATGGTAGAAATCCTCAGGAGTCCTCTTTAAATCACTACTTCAGGTAGTTGACTCTCATTCTAATATGAATACTGAATATTTTCACAACATTGTTGTTATTTGCGCTGATTAAACATTTTTCAACACTTTTTTCCTTTAACTAATGAATTTCCTTCACATTCCACAGCAATTCATGACTAAATTTGATTGGTTTGATGTGATTACAAAATTCCATAAGATTACATTTTTCTTTTCGAGGCTAGTCTGCACAAATGAAAATACTCAATTCAAAACAACTAAGCAGGATCGGAATCAATTACAGTGGGTGTGATCTTGATTCTTTTTCGAGAATTAGCAGAAATATTAGTTCTAGATGAAATACATGAGGCTTTTACCCAAAATTAAAAAATAATGACAGCAATGCACTCACTCATGAGAAAATAAACTACCGTATTTGACATCATGTAAGACACACCATTTTTCCAAAATCAGGGATAAAATACCACCCTCAGGTCTTATTTGTATAGCCATAAGGTATGCCCTACCACAGGGTAATTGTCGCTTTTCTTGAGTGTACCCTGCTAAAATGGGGGTGTGTCTTATATGGCAGTACGTCTTACATGCCGTCAAGTACAGTACATCAATAATGTAGCTGAAGACAGGAAATGAAGCAATAATTCGAGCCAAAACAATGAATTTCTAATCAATTCACCTTAAAACCTGACCTAACATTGGGAAAACACAGATTCTTTGCAGTAGCATTGCAGAAACTTGATGGAATGAAATAAAACTTATGGAAATATAAAAATGTAATGCATCGAAACCCAGGAGGAATAAATTTTTATAAGTGGAAAATTGCATCTTATAAGTTCTTATTATAAAAATTTTAAATAATAAACTGTTATTTTTTAGCTATAATTGCTTGAACTAATAATTAGGGACATGCAAAACTCGCAAATGCGACAACGCGAATTTTTGCGCGAATTCTGGGGTTTTTCCGCGAAAACGCGAATTTCGTTTTTGTTGCGAATTTCAACATTTCAATCGCGAATTTGAACATTTAAATCGCGAATTTCAACATTTCCACCGTGAATTTCCTCATTTTCGCGGCCTCTGTAATTAAAATTGCGACTAAAAATTTAGTTGGGCAGTACATATGGAAAATGCCTTTCCGGTACAACTTAATTTAGAAATGTTACTCTGAAAAAAATAATTCAATCAAGTTTTGTGAACATGAACAAAAGGAGTGAAAAATGCATGCCAAAATTTTGCTATACAGGCAGTCCCCGAGTTACGTAAGCCTCGACTTACGTTAATATGTACTTACCTAAGTGGGAACCTTACTCAAAACAACGAAAATTACGGAAGTTACGGGATGCAAAGAGCGGTTGCATACTTTCAAGGGGCGCGTGTCATAGCATCAGCATAGTGATTTTCTTTTGTGACAGTTTTATCACATTCAACGAAACTTATAATGCCTAAGTGGACAGTGACGGCAAAGCAGCGTTAGGCAGGATTTCGACAACATGGATTATATTGGGTTGACAAAAAAATAATTCTTTGCCGTTTTTACAGCACAAATATCATGTGGAAAAGGAAGGACAGCTGCACGAAACACATTTTGAGTGAAAAACATAAGGCTAATGTTGAAAAAAATTCTGCCGGTGGGAGTGGAATAAAAAAGCAAGCATCCATAGTAATATTCCGAGTGTCATTTTTTTACAAAACTACTAATTCCTTGCAAGGTATGATAACTTCTAAAACAGAAGCTGTAAAGTCGATAATGGTGCAGATAGCATCAAAGGCATCAATAAAACTTTGCTCTCTTGTAGTAGAAGACCCAAGTAGAGTTAGATTTGAAAACAGCTTTTGACCCTCAAGTAGTTCTCACAATGGAGGTGAGCCCTGCCAAAAATACGAAATTGAAAAAAAGTTCATAGCCTTGAGTCAATTGAGATGGTAAAGTTGATGTTGGGGTTTGGGGAATTACGGTGAATATTACAGCAACAAAATTTCCAGGGTTAAGTGGATATAATGAAAGCAATTCAGGTACTAAAATTGTTTGAACCATCATTTCCATTAAAGTGCCTTGAAGCAATTTGGACCCCCTGTGTAAATGTGGACTGGGAGAGATTTCTTTCCTCCTACAACACTGCTAACAAATAGGAGAACAAATCTAAATGAAGAAATTTTAGCCACACTTGCAATTTTTGCATTTGAAAATACAGACATTTAACTGTAATTTGCCTTTTTATGTAAATTGGTTAGGTACGTGAAATATTAAAAAATATAAAATGTGAATACAGCATGGTATTAATTGTTTAAATTCTCCCTAATCAATGATATTCAACATTTTTTGCCAACAGGTGGGCCTGCTGGGAGGAGAGCACTTAATTTACACCAAATATTTTGTCATGAAAATAACACCGCTTTTGCAAAAAAATAACACCACTTTTGGCTATAAAATAACCCCACCTTTTGCAGGTCTCTACTAATAATTAGCAAGATATACTACTAAATTATCAATCATCCCTATACAAAATGCATTATGTACCAATAAAATCTTATTCATCCTCACCCTAATGCCTTAAACTTTACCATATGGCATATTTATCTTCAAAAGGATTGTTCAGCTGGATCTTTTTCAGGGTCCATTTTTTCCAAAATAGAAATTGAGGTTTTTGATTATGATAATATCCTGAACAAAACAATAGCCTCAATGCAAACTTATTTCAGCATATTCTTTTCAACAACAAAAGAAACACTTTTTAACCTTATCATGTGGTGTAAAATTCCTGCTGTAGGTGCCGCCAGCCAGATTTAATTTGGTAGAAACACAATGGGTTTAATTATCACATCCAGCATACATTTTTAAGTATGCACGGCATGAGGACCCCTCATTCAAGTGTACATTTAAATGTACACAAGTCCTTTAAAGGTTATTAGTATTTATTCATGCTTAAGTTTTATTCAACTGAACATGGTTCCAATCAGTAACAATCAAGTTTTTATTGGTGAGGACCTTGAACTTGTGCCGGTGAGAGGTTTTCAGAGAAGTCTCAGATTTCCTAGTTGCATGAGTAAAGTTTACACGGAGGCTATTGGAACACTGTAATGTCATTAATTGTTGTAATGACATTGACCAGGATAGTGCCTAAAGTTACCATTCATTCACGTTGACGATGCAGAGTGGTAAGGAACAACAAAGGTTAAGGTGGTCTCTTTATTAATTTGATGCCATTCTTGGCTCTTCCAATTGCATTAGAAGGCAGCATTCTTTCAGGGCTCTCCTCATCATTGATGAATAAGAAAAACATTACTTTAGGGCTTTTTGATTAACCTGAGGCAGCAAAGGTATGTGCATCAGAAACAAATCATCAATTTCACTACATTACACATACTTAAGTTGAATGGCTGATATCGACTAGGTTTTTAACGTCCACAAGAAAGATGCTAAGTTAAATAAATTATTATTCAGCAGTTTCTCAATTTATATCTTTTGTGGTATTTTTCTTTAAAAAAAAGATTCCAATGTAGTAATTCTATTTGTAACTGCTGTGCATTTGATGCATACCATCTTTCCATAATAAGAAAGCACTATTTGAATAATTGATCATTTGATTCTTTTAACCTAATTATTGAAAAGAGAACAAAATATTACAGAACAATTACTCACAAAGGTAATTCAATAAACACTTTCCCAACCTAAAGTATATACATATTCTAATTCTTATTCTGGCTCCTCCATGTTCAGGAGCTCAGCTCAGTTGGTATTCAAGTTCATTACGTCCCTTGCAATTTACAACTGACATATGTGTATGCCCTAACACAGACCATATGTGCAGCCCCCATTCCATCAATATTGTTGACCACTTTCAGCAAGAAAATAATATGCAGCTGCATCATTCAGTGAATATGGCTACATGCTAAAATTTGTAAGCAGAGGTAGGCTACTACAAATGAGATTTAAAAAAATACAAATACTTGTTGGCAACTTTGAAATGCATTTACTCAACAGCTAGTTGGAAACCGTAAGGGGCCATTCAAGTATCACGTAAGATGTTTTTGGTGGTGAGGGGGTTGGGATCATCTTATATTTTCTTATGTAGGGGGGGCAGGGGGTCTGGAACCAATTTACGTAAGATTTTTGTCCAACTTGAAACGTTATATTGTTTCTGAATGAAATTAAGCAGTGACATGGAGCATATGCTCGTTAATGGCATATTTTCTGTGATATCACTGCTACAGCAATGCTCCTATTCTGTCGCCTGACTGGCAACAGTAGAATCTCGATTATACATAACCTGATTTTACGTAAAATTTGATTTTACACAAGTGAATGACCGGTCCTGGCCGACTCCTATAGTACTCTTATGGAATCATTATTTGATTTTACGTAAATTCGATGTAACGATTTTACGTAAGGCTATTTTGGTCCCCGGTGGAGGTATAAATTTGATTTAATGATATGAGACAACAGAACTTGAAGAAAATGAAACAAAATCGGGAAGATTCTTGCCTATATTTAATGGAAATCTTCAATTTAATGCCGTACCACTGTGAAATACATCCGTCACGAATCAATACATGGCATTTTAATTGTATATATATCATGTTACTTTCGCATCTTTCAGCACGAAAAGTTATTGGTTCAAGGTGTTTACTTGTTTGTGCCCAGACAGTAGCGCCGGAATGCTCACGCATACCTGCATTATGACCTTGAGATAGGAATCCCATCAGCTGTTCTGAGTGACGAGATGAAGATCACTTTGGGGTCGCCTGCAAGCACGTGTGTCTTACACTGGCGTGCGTTGTTGAGCAGAATAAAGTACGGACAACGTTTTTCCTCGACCGATGCCAACAACAGAGGCATTTGGGAAGATAGGTGACATTGTAGTATCACAAGTAGCATCACAATTGATGGTATCACACGGGTCAAACTCGCTTAAATTAGTGTAAATGCTTGGCAATATATTCTTTCCTGTAGAAATATATTTACTCACTATCTTCCCCATATACCGGATAGGTCTGTTTTGGTTGCATTATCTAAAATTTCCCAATCTAGAGCTTTAAGCGGAATTAGATACTTGGTTTGGGTTAGCCAAAAATTATATAAATTGAATTGAAGAACCAAGCAATATCAAAATGATAGCGAACACAGTGTAATTCAATACAGAAATTTTTACTAAATGATTATTTATGTTATCGCATATGTTAACTGCACTGATTTTACTCTTTCGCCCCGGGGCCTTGCAATGAAAAATACTTCCCTTGTCATGAGTGCCGTGAGCATATTATTGTATTCCTCTGTAACGGAACTCACTCGTGGCAAGGAATCGCACAGGTATACTCCTCATCTGTCTTGGATCACAAATTAAGGAAGCCGGACACTTTCCTCGATCACTGGGCAGAGGTGATAACGACCCTCTTCTCAGTACCATCCCCACCCAAGGCCAACTATTCGTTTACTCAGTGCATTCACTAAAAATATTTGCTTCTGGGCCTATTTTTTTATTATAGGACCAGAAGTTCATTCCTTATGTTTCGTTCTGCATTTACTAATTTTAAACAGAACTTTACTGTTATTATTAACAAAGTTCTTGTATAATGAACACTTGCAACAATTATGTTTATAGTAGAGTTCCATTTAAAATTTGTAAATGCACAGAAAAAAACATAACAAATGTAATTTTGAAATTATATTTTCCCAGCATGCTACAAATATTGTTATAACGTATAAACTCGTGTAAGAGGCGCACCTTTTTTCCCAGAAATTGCAGCCGAAAATGAGGGTGCACCTCTTACACGAATTTTTTATCTGCCTGCCTTAAGCCTCGTCACGATATGAGCAGTAGGCGGCGGGCGGCAGGGTGGTAGTGGCCACTAAACGAGTGGTGATTCGACCTAAGATTAGTTCAGAATCAGAAATGGCAGTACATACTGTCATAAGACAAAACGTTCTCTGCTGACATTTTGCCACAGAATGAGTTGAACGGCAGCGCGGCACAAGAAAGATTTAATCTCTGGGATTGGCGGCGAGCGGCACTTAAACCGCTCATGTCTATCCCCCTATCACGTTTCACCTCTGCGGTGGCTTGCAGGGTATTTTGTAGATGTAGATATCATGGCTGGGTTCGAGCGTTTTCCATGTCAAACATTAGGAACAAGAAACTCACCGTTGCCGTCCTGTCGCTCGCCTACCACCGCTCGTATCGTGGCCAAGGCCTTAACTCTCAAGTCCCTGGAGAGCTGAGTGACCTTGGTGCTCAGCGTGAGTCATCAAGGGGGAGGGGATCGTTCACTCGCTTGTTTATGGGGGACGCAGTTGCCTAAAAACATGTAAAAACTTGTTGTATGACAAGGCGAGGGCGTGGGGTGCAATTGGGGGATAGCGATTGGCTGCGCGACAAGTGCAAGCACCAGAATTTTCCACCCCCCAAACTTTCTCATTTTCTGTCATCGGACAACTTTGAGTGACTCAACTGTATGCACCTGCCCTAAGCACAACTGAAAGAATTCTGTGAATATTAACAATTGTGTGCATGCCACCATAGGTCAGTGTTGCCCAAAATGAACAAGGGCTAAAAGCTGCGGTCTTTCACGGCAGCTGAAAAACTTATAGTCATCAAAGACGCTGAGGAAATAGGAAATAGGACAAAATCATGATGTACCGGAATAATGCATTAGAAGATGGAGGAAGGATAAGGTTGCACTATTCCTTACCAATAGGGACATAAGTTCTTTTCGGGGAAAATCTGCGAGCTGTGACAGGACATGCACACGCGTGCCGCCGTACTGCGACGCCCATCTCACTAATAAGTCAACCGTTTTTATGTAAATCAAACAATTTTTTTATTTTGTGCTTCATTGAAGATTTTTTGGGCCATATTGAAAAAATAAATGCTTTAAATTCCATAGACAGTTATGATTTATTTCAAAGTTTGATTTTTTCAGGTTTTGATGACGTATCTACACCTTATCGTTCGTTTTTTACGCGGCTGAAGCTTGGGTATTTTGCATTTAACGTGTTCGCATTCCCGCTCGTCATCATTTACAGAAAAATATAATTTGTAAAAGTTAACCACATTTAAAAGGCGACTCACAGCGACTACGACTTGAGCATTAGGAAAACGGTGGGGGAATTCGGATTTAAAAATCAGAGCTCGGTGCGACTGTCCGCACTTACCAACTAAACACGAATTGTAGCGAGGTCGGATTTGTTTTGTTTTAATGAATATCAATTACTCCACTCCTTCCAAAGGGCAATAAACGATGTAAGAATTGTAGGGCTAAGGCTACAAGTGAATACTTACCTCCGAGGTCCATATATGCCTATGAAAAATGCCACGTAAATTATAAGAGAATATCGCAAGCGCAAGCTTTGCACTTGCGATATTCTCTGCTATATTGCGCTTGCGAGTCCAAGAATAGCGCAATGCTTTGATAATGGCCGAAAGTTCAAAGTTAGGCCCGCAAAACCTCGCAATAGGAGGGAAAAAAGCCCCAAAATTTTTTCTTCAACTTTGACGCATAACAAGAGGGGTGTGCCTCTTACACGGATGCGCCTCTTACACGCGTTTATACGGTATTAAATCCACTGAGTATGTAAAGAAATACTTGACCAGGGACACCCGCAGTGAAGGCATCTACCACTGAGACGAAAGGTTGGAGATTACCCCCATCCGCAGTCCAGGGAAGGGACCGATGACCAGTGGGTTGAGAAACGATAAAGTTGTCATTTTTAGAGTTGATCCGTCACCCAGGTCTACATAATGGACGCATCTAAACCGGTTTTCCCCAGAAGACTCCTCTCGCTCACAGCACGACGAAATTCATCTGCGCGTGAGTCATTCAGCAAGAAAGAGAAGGGTGTAACCTGAGTAGATCGCTTCTTCGCCTTATCTGTTATTGTCTACCCCCACCCAGCTTTGCTTTGACACAGGTGGCCTCGACGAGTGGGGTGCTCTTTTTGGGGGCTTCCACAACCAACACTGGGTTGATGCACACACGAAATAAGGGGAGCCTGGTCGATTCATATCGGAGCCTTATCCCTTAATTACCCCTGGGACTTTTTTTGCTTGTTTGCATCTCGCTGAGCCGCAGAGCCATGTTGGCATGCCATTCGCTCTCTTGCGAGGAAAGATTTACACCGTTTATAAATGGCATTCTTATGCCTCCATTGAAAAATCTACATGTTAGCAACGTTAACTTCATAGCGAAAGGGTGGAATACGAAATTTTACCACTCATAATGTCACTTGGATTTATTTGTTATTCCTTCTCTTAGACGAAATTTAATATGAGAATAGTGAATCCTGCTCATCGAAATGGAAACCACTGCATCTCAAAGACTGGCAGTGTTTTTGCTGACTATTTTAATCGTTTGGGAGCACCACATACTTCAAGTCTAGAGTACATAGGGTTGGATGATGACACCCTGAAAAGTTCTCATGGACAAACAAATGAAGGAGATGGCTGTAGCCATGAAATGTTGACTGACAATGAAGTAGATAAAAGTGATGAGGTCATCCCTGAACCCAAAAAAGAAGATATCCTGCAGACATTAAATATCCTGCATCATTTCTCACTACTTCATGAAGTTGATGATTTTAAAGAGAATGTGAGAAAAATTGAAAAAGCTATCCACTCAAAAATTGAACAATTAAAAGTGCAAAAGACCACATATTTTAAAAATATGTAATAATGTAAATGAAAATGTACTTTCAGAGGGTTTTTTCTTCATTTTCATTTTGCTCAGGCAGTTGATTAGTTCGCTACGCAATGTTATTTAACTTTCATTGAGTGGTATACTTTTCTAATTAATATCTTGGATAACTTTTTTTTAAATGTCTTATTTTCAAATTTTATCTCTCAGTACAATTCACTCTCCCACAGGCATGATTGTCTAATTATGAGCACACTTCATTCAGCCACATGCTTAAATGCTTTACCTATACTTTAGCCTGAGCAGCCAAAATGCTATGATTACGTACTGAAATTCTATTGTACATTTTGGTTTAAAATATAATTATCTCTCCAACACAATTAAAAGTTTTATTTTCTGCAGTGGAATATAATATATAATGATCTCTTTGTAGTGAAAATAGTTTCAACATCATTGTGTTCTTATATGTTGTGAAAGCTCAGCACATTTTTCAAAATCAGCTAATATCTTGATTTTACATAACACCCCATTCTTGGGTCACAAGGTTTTACGTTAAATCAAGACTCTACTGTAGCTACATTACCTCCATGATCAATGAATGTGGTACTCCAACACTACATAATAATACGATATCCAGTGCTCAAAGCTGTAGAATGGCTTCTATGGAAAGATGAACTGCAGAAAGCAAGTATTTAATGAAAACTACAACACAAATATCTAACGCCTTATGTAAGACTGAGAGGGGGGTTGGGAAAATCTTACATTGTTTTACATAGGGGGAGGGAGGTCAAAAATGGCATAAATAGTCTTACGTAATACTTGAATGGCCCCTATTGAGTTTTTTGTAAGAGAGCTAGATAAAGAAACATTATGACAATAACATCAATGTTAATCAAAAATGATCATATAATAACATCAATCAATTCAGTTATGTGTAGTTTGTTATAATAAAGATTTTTGCACCAATACAACAAATATTAATCTTATTCACGAGCATACAATAGGCAAGCATGATTAAAAGTAAAGAGGAAGGACCCTTCCATTTATTCCAATTAACGTATGCAAAAAATGTAAAGTACTTTGAAATGTAAGATGCAAAGCCAGAGTAAGTTGAAGAACTGCCTTACCATAACTTATTGCTCTTGAAGAAAGAAGATGATTAAAGAAATTGTGTAGTCTAGGAGGGGGTGATGCACTAAGATTTCTGTACATCCCTAGGATACCCTCTCTTTTATCTTCCTCGAAGGACCCATATGATGTATAGGAAAGGGGCCGTGAGTTTCTAACTGGTATGCCATCTTTAAGTACACCATACTTCTTACTATGTGGCAAAGGTATCTTCTGATTCAAGTGACGAAACAAATCCTGAAGAGGTGACTCTGAAAAGTTCTTGATGGCCTGTTGCAACAAAAAAGTTACATTAATGAGTATTCTGATCGCAATGAAGAGCAGGTAACAACATTTTTCACAAAAAAAATAATGACAAGATGCCACAAAATTTTAAGGACTAAATCTTCATACAACGTACATGCCATGATAATCCATTAAGATGTGAAAAGATACTTAAGCCTAAACTAGAAACTCCCTAATCTTGTTGCCAACAAAATAACACAACTCGTGAAACAATCAGCTGAGAAAAAATGACGAGGATAATGAAATAAGTAAAAAACAATAGAAAACATATGCTTCTTCAGCTAAAGTTGGAGATATTGAGAGTGACAAGATTCTCTCCTCCCAAGTTACAAATTTTGCTACCATAAGTGGCATGCTCCAAATCAAAGGCTCCTCAGCATCCTTTCCTTAACTTTAATCTGGATTCCTTTCTTTAGGTCTCTCCAATTGATGAATGCTCCTACAAATACCTAATCTGCTGACTAGAAGACTATTATTAACATTAGATTGCCACAGTATATATTTTAGTGTATCAGGTGATAAATTTGTGGAAATGTGTGACTGACAGCATTATCACAGAAACACTTAGTAAATTTCCTCAATAAGTTTATTTAACTGACCTACGTTTCAGCAAAACATTGCCATTATCAAGGTAGGTGGGGATATTATAGTAACATCTTGTCACTGAATAAAGTTTTTGGTTTCCGGCGTGACTTTGTGGCATTTAAAGATCATTGTGAATGAAAAAGTAATGCTTTGTATTTCCACATGAATCACACATATTTATGTGAAAAAACAAAACATTACTTTTTCATTCACAATTATCCTGTTACTGGATGAGCCATTAAGCACAATAGCAAGAGAGCCCTAGGACTGAAAAACAAAAGTGATCATCAGATGTGATGCCATCATTGCAATAATATTGTAACTCTGTTATACTTTGCATATAATCTGTACACCTGGATTGTACTAGCAAAAACATATAATTGTACCTTGATTCTCTCCATTGTAACTGAAAGTGATATTTGAACTAAAGAACTACAACACAAAATGTAAATGGGTTATTACCAGTAGATTTAAAAAAATAAAAAAATGCCTTCTCCTTTTCTCCATACCCATCAACACCAACAGGGATGAATCACCTGATATATTGCCTGATATCCAGTACCTGATTTGCTGGAGCCAAACCAGTATGAACACAATATCCACTACTTACAACCTTGCATACGATACATCTTAACATCATCTCTGTCCTCTCCCCCTTATTTTTCCCTATTCCCTCCCCTTTCATGTTGAGTGTCCTAAGACTCTCTGCCACACTCCTCCGTGGCATCTTACATGGTAGATCATAGATGCAGGTAACGTTTGTCAACACAGCACATAAGAGCACAAAATGATTATGACTGAGGCTTAAGGGCGACTGAACTTTTCGGAGGCTACTCTCCACCCACTCATTTCCAATTGCCTCTTCTCCCCCACTTGATGCCGGAAGTATAACAACATTTGCAGTCTAGTTAAGTATGTTTTCCCCCAATGAAAAAGGAGAAAGCCTGCCTAAGCCTGCAAGCATCCCTAACTGCAAGGAATAGTGTATAAGTTGTAAAATTGGAATCCACACAAAGAAAACTAAAATCATACTGAGTAGACAAGTTAAGCTCTGAGTTGAGACAATGGTAAACAAGAAGAAATTAGAATGGAAGGATTCCATGGCACCTTATAATTCCTGTGCACTTTAATTGGAGAGACCATGGTACTAGATTTCTAGTTATGGCAATTGCTACCTAAAACAGTTCTACAAGAGCTCTGTACTTTGGCATTATCAAGAAAAATATTTAGATGAATCTTAAGGTTACTTCTTGGGAATTGCATATTAGTATCATTCATGCTTAATTTGTTGCCCTAATTAGCAAACTTTTATTTATTTTTTAATTGGCATCTATAATGACTACTTAGGAATTGATAACAATAAGTACTTTGGATTCTACAATGAGGAAGTCCAACAAAGTGTCTGGGAAAAAGATTTTTCATGAAAACTCTGCAGTATAGAAGCGAAAAACATACTGGGCACCTTCTGATACACAACAGCCCCTTGAAAAAAAAATGGAAGGAACAGAAAATTGGAAGAACTCATGAGGAAGACTAAGGATGGAATATATAAACATGGTTGCTAGGGACTGGAGGTTATGAAATTTGAAGACTTTTCTGGGTTTCCCGTCCAAAAGTTTCATTTTTATAAGCGACAATATTTTTTTATTCTCAATTAACTGATTATTATAAGAAAAGGCACAAGAATAAAAGCACAATACAGTCACGTACGTACTATGGAGGAATACAGCTTCCCAACAAACGGAGTTCCATCACCATCACTATGTGGGGAAATTGGATTCTTTTCTGAGGGCATATTATTCTAAGGTCTCATCCACGATGAGAGAAATAAAAAAACAAAAAGATGGTGGACTCATCATCCAAGACGGAGATGGATAACTGGCTGCTTGCTTGCCTTGAGGAGACAAATTAGATAACCTAACACGCATTGGGAACATTCAATTCACCTCTCTTGTTCTTGCCATACTTAAGGACATAATTAATGGCTAAACACCATATACAAGCACTAAAAACTACGGTCAGGCACTAAAAACCCATTGTCTAAACACCAACAGACAGTGCATAAAATGGTACTCTTCACTTAATATATTATAATAAATATAAAATATCCTATTGAAAAAAATCAGATGTTAACTTGGAAAAGCAAATTTCCACTCTAATTTCTCATTTCCCAAAGCTTTTCCAGGCCCATTTTCAATTCCCATGACTTTTACAAGTATTCCAGGCCTGTAGCAAACCTGTATGAAGCAAATCATGGGGAGCATAAATATGAAGACATTCATGGTGAATAAAACACGTAGTTATGATTTGGTTCTTTCCTGGTGTATGAAACTGATTAAGGTTTCTCGGGTTTCCTAACAGGTCAGGTACTTGTTGGCCGACGTTTAGATGGCTGCCTCTGCCATCGTCCTCAGGGCACGTCATTGCAAAGAATTCTGCCTCCTTATCTATGGATGGATTCCCGCCAAAAGTTCATGTCGGATGTGATTTGCGGGCACCCCTCTTCTCTCTTTCCCACTTGATTTTGAGGGGTGCTGGTTTACAGGCTTTGCTTAGCATGTATCCAGTGTCGCGGTTGAATTCTTTTGTCTCCATCCGGCTTTCTATTGCCTCCTTCATTAACTGGTCCCAATAGCCATTGGATTTGCTAAGTAATTTTGTGTCGTCAAATAATATTTTATGGCTTTTGCTATGTTCCACCACTGCTGATTCCTCGGGGTGGCACAGTCAGATGCTCCTCCTATGTTCCTTGATCCGAGTCTCTATGGTCCGGTCTGTCTCACCAACATACACCTCACCACATACACATGGAATCTGGTACAGCCTTGGAGTTTTGAGCCCAACACTTAGTTATCTTCAGCAAATTCATCTAGATGACCTAATACATTTCATCACACTGTGGCATAATCATGTGCAAGGTTATGCACAATTACCTACTTAGTGTTTTATTCATCACAAATATCAACAACTTCCACCAGGTCCAGCCTGAAGCACTTACGTGTACTATTTCAAGACTTGCGAAGGAATTAAGTGGTTAACTGACAGGTGAGTGGAGTGTAGAGCAAACCAATTGCCTCACTGATGACTGCTGATGTAATAATGATGAGGATTCTCACAGAATGAGTCATGCATTCCTTTCTCCAGGTACAAACAGGCATAAAAAGCACAAGGTCGTTGGTCCACATAATTCAAGATAATAGATCACATACAGTTGATAAAATTAAGAGTAGCACAATCCCTGAGGAAACCCATGATTCTTACGCATCTGTGAATAGCAAACTATGAAAGTAACTTTTTGTAGGAATTCATGCATTTATGTGCTACTTAAGAGAATGTTTAGCAACGGGTTAAGAACACCATACAACAGCAAAGTTGAAAATTTAACACTTATCTTAAAATATTCATCTATAAATAACTGCAATGGCTAGAAAACATTCAGTGGATCTTTAACAGAATACTGTTCACCTATACAAAAACTTTCGATTGGCATAAATTTTATATTCTAACAATAACATCCAAACTGTGCATTGTGTTAGCTGATTAGTTCACTGCCGCCATAACACTGTGAAAAAATTTCATACACAGACGAACGATGTAAATATAGCTGATGCAACATTTTCATATCACAAGATGGGAGTAAAGGCTTTCCACCTCTTACGTTGGTTATATAAATAAAATTTAATCAAAATAGTATTGGCAAGCTTAAACAGAAAATAGTTCCAATTTGTGACAGGCAAAACGATCAATAACTTCCATGGACACACTTGCAGCCCGATGATTCAAAAGACCCAATGATTTGATGCATGTTAGGTTATATGGTAACAAGACATATATATACACAACTAGTAATTGGGTAGATATAATAAACTCGACACAATAGCATCCTCAAGATTCAAAAGGGCCTATTTTTTCTGCATGTTAGGTTAGATAATAACTAAACAATAATAAACAATCAGTATTTGGGTCGATATAATCACCTCGTCGAAACTCTCAGAGCACAATATTTTCACGACACCATTGTTAACTTTCTGGCGGCTATTCTGCAGACGATTCTGGTTTCTGCTTACAGATATTGGCGCGGTTCTTCTAGGACTAGCGATTGAAGTAAATTGCGAAAGGTGAAACAGCACCTGAGAAAGAATTAAATGAGTTTTCGTTATGACAGAACTACACTTTTAAGGGATTAAGAACACAAAAGCTCATTCTTTGATTATTTAAGAGCTTTAACACCTATTCAATACTGTCAGAGTTAATTAAGTCCTTGTATGGGGTAGTTGGATGACCTTATTGGCATCTTAACAAAATTAGCCATAGATAATCACAAATGCCTCAAAGGTTGACACAAAATTCCATGTAATTGAATAAATCTGGTCATTAAGTGAACTAGTTTAGTATTAATTGCCAAAATCGACACGTATCCTAGGATTCAGTTAAAATACGCAAATTCAATGATTACGTGACTTACCTGGTTGTTAGTTTGATTCAAGGAGAACATGGATTTAATTTATTACTTATATTTTACGTTTGGCAGAAGTTTCTCTTCTTAAAATCAAAGCTGTCTACACTCAGAAAAGCATCACACACTGCATTAATATCGTTTGTTATTGTATGTATTTCGACCAGGAAGACCAACAAACTTTTTCAATGGAAATTTAGAACATAATATGCGCTTACCGACGGTCTTTTGTTTCAGTTTTGATTGCCCTGATTAAGGTATATAATCAAAAGCGAAAAGGTTTTATATTATTTTTTCCACAAAAAATGGATCAATTATCTTTCCATTAAGTAAAATATTCAATTGAAGCATTAGTGCAAAATATATGCTCGTCATGGAAACTTCTTGCCACGCTCCTCATTTGTCATCACAACAACAAGAAGCAGAATGTTATCAAATGTTATGGTGGACATTTGAGAAGCTTGGAGATGGTCTTTGATGGGAAACTGAGTAAAATCTTCACTGTGAGAATGATTTGTGGGCTTTTCTGTGAAAATTAGTGATGGATCTTCTCTACGCATCATTTAGAAAGCACAAAACAATCCACAAGGCAATCACGGGTTCCGACTGGTCAGTTGAATTCCGATAGACTTATTCTATTAACTAAAGCAAATCTGATTATTATAAACAATTTCCTTTTCTCTGTAGCTTACTTGAGGGTAGCACGCTATGCTCCGTTTCATGCCGGAATGTCGTAGCCTTTACAACAACCACAGAGTTAGAAGATTATTCCGGGAAATCATGGGGATCTCATGTTTACATCGCTGATCTGAATACTCCATGGAATTCTACTCGGTGAGTAAATACAAATATGTGGAGAAGTTTCAACCATATCCACGTATTTAACTATGAAATCATACAATTGTGTCCCGGTGGATTGTACAATCCTTTCCTAATCACCCACAAGGTGAAAGTGTCTCTGCGAGAAATTCGTAGTTGAAACATAAAAAACGCGCCACGGTACAATCTGAAAACTTAGAAATACCCATGAAATTGCTGTGATCATTCAAGTGATCGTTCATTTGAACGTGTGTATCGGGACCACTTGGTAATTACGTTTTTTGGTTAAAGAAATAAGTGGACGCATGTCGGAAAAGGACTACCCAAGTAATAGTAATTATAATATTTATTAATGATCAGCACAATTAGGTCATTAGTGTCGTCCAAGTTACAAGTACAAAACAGAGAAATACATCAAAATACAAACATGATCAATACAAACAGATTACTTTAAAATACTTGCAAAGACAAGTTCGAAGTATTCTTCAGTGCTATACAGTGGTCTATCAACCAACCATTTCTCTAATGGCCTTCGAAATTTACATGATCTGGTCATTTGAACGGAGTTTGGCAACATGTTGTACGTATAACTTCAGACCCACGTTTAAAACTGAGATGGAATCGAAGAACTACTGAAAATAATCTGCCATGTTTTTCATGAACCAGCCATCTCTTGCTTTGAAGTGCCTACGATGCGTCAATTACTGCACATATTTTCTTCGTATTGATTGAGTCTCAGCTTCTACCGTTTATGCGCTTACAATCTTCATGTTTAAGTTATATGTTGGAAATTAAAGATACACCAGCTCCTTGCGGACACCCTTAGCGTTTCATAGGTACATACATTTGATATATCCTCAGTGGTTGACTCCATCTGTGTTAGTTCTGCGGCTAGTCCCAGAGTGCTTTGACGTCTTACTTACAAAGGAAATTGCTGAAGCTTGACAATTTTTAGATGTTCTTCACAACCATGAAATATTTTTTAAAATGGAACAATCAGAATTTTTTCAGGACGTGACATAAAAATCTTGTCATTGTCAATTCTAAATCCAAGGAAGTCCTCCCTAAATTAGGCTCCTGCTAGCCTTTCATTGGCTAAAAAATTTTGTATCAGGTCATATCATAGAGCTAGGAGAATATATAGAACTGACTTGACGGATATAGAGCGAGGGGACATTATCAGTTGAAGATGAATTCTTCTCAGGTTGCACACTGTGTCAGGTGCTCTATCCCCACCAGCATTTCAATCCTTGACTTTCTCATTGTCATCTGGGCTCCTGGTGATTGTGTAGACAATGTGCGATTCATACATCCTCATGCTGTTGTAGATGGATTGTCAGACCTGGTGTGGTATTAAAAAATAATTAACTCATCATCAACTATCTCCCCGAAAGCAAAAGATCAAATGTTATGAGTAAATTTAATTTATTTTTGGTTTCACATTATTTAAATATTATTTTCTTCATTGGTCATGTGCAGCTAATTCATCAAACTTTTCTCATTTTCAGTATATTGTCCAATGATGTAGGAGTGACAGTTGTGGCTTGGGATCAGCCAGGCGAGAAGCTCCTTATTGCTGATTCTGCAGGAACTGTTCAGATATGGATGTTCAGGGACCATATACTAAATGAATGGATATGCATTGGTCAAGCAACCTTTCCTGGTGAACACATCCTTGGTGCTGCATTTTTTCACAATGGGAAGAAGGTAAGTTATACACTCTGACAAGCTAATTTTTAATATGTGGTGTGAAATGTGCATTAGTTTTGCATTAGGCCTTGTTTTGTAATTACACAATGAGTGCTTTCCAATCATGTACATGCTCTAAACTTTTTTAATCTGCTTTGCACAGAGCATGTTCCAGTGACATTTGTAACATTATTTGTACCAAGCAGAATGAAACTCATCTTCACTGTAGTTCTTCTGTGTTGGCTTATGTGCTAGCAGCTAAAACTTGTGATGGGGAAATAAGTAGTGTTTTATGGAAACAGGAATATTTCAATGTGTTAGTTAATTGTGATGCCTAATTCCAAAAAAATAAATATTAATCTGTCAAGATATGCGTTTGACCACTGCTTTATAGAAGTTGAATATCATCCTACCATGTTGTAAACACTTCATCATAGATAGTTCTAATCATCAAATTGAATGTGCGCTTGTGTGTTCCCATCTGATACGATATGCACAAGGTGATTGGAAAGAACCTAATGACTAGTAGGTCCATCTACTTAGAGAAGTTGGGGGTAAAACATTTTTTATTGCCTGCAGCCACCATTTCTGTTGCCATCTTAATTGTATAGACTTTGTCTTTAGACATTCAAATTGGCAGCAATGAGCATACAGACCAATCATATTTAAAGAGCACATAAAGCATTATACATGAAATTTACTTGTTTTTACAAGTGAAGGCTGGGCAAAAGACTCGAACCCTTTATCCAGTCACATTCTGTTGAGGAGGCACTGGTAAGCTGAAGGTGAATTTGTTTCATGATGAGGAAGATAAGAATAAGCATTGCTACATAAATGGCTCATACCCACCTGCTCGGGAATCGCCTATTCTTCTTGGTAATAGAATATTTAGGAAGTGATGTGTTTGCCTCAGGGTAGTGGAAGAGAGTGGGAGTGAAATGACTAAACATGTGCCCTCCCGACTTGGATTTTCAGAAAATATTTTTTTGAGGCTTTGTCTTGAGTATTTAGATAGACCAATCTGTGTTCTGCTTCCTTCAGTCTCTCCCCCTGCCATAGTTGGCCTTTCATCTTGACCAAATTGTGATCACTATCGATAAACAGGGTAGCTCTTGCCATCTTTTACTTTATTTTTAAATTTTTTACCAGTACATATATAATAAATTTGAAATCTTCTGTCTCCTGGCATTTTCCACATGTATCTTCTCAACGGGTGGTTTCCAAACAATGTGTTTGTAACAAAAAGGCTATTTTGTATGCCAAAATCAATCACTCTCTCACCCTTATCATTCCATTTTCCCAAACCATACTTCCCTAATGTCTTACCTTCCCATCTTTCTCATCCAACCACATTTCATTTTCCAGGAATAATTAAATGATACAAAAGTTAACTTAAACATCATGTTTTGAATGAGCCAATTTCTTCATTCTCTGTAGGCATTACATTGCTGTTGGACATTACTGTTGATTCCTAGTTGTTTATATAAAATGTGAAAATGTGTATGTTGCACTATCTTAACTATCTTTCCTCATAAAAAGATTTTTCAAAGGTTCCAAAAATTTGCATATTATAAAAAAAAATAATTTATTTGTCACAAATGCTTTATTGTAATTGTCCTTTGAACCTTTTTTTTAATATCACCAAATAAAAACTCTTATAATATATATTCATTAACAGCATGAATTTTAATAATCAACTATGATTGGCCAAATCGACAAACCGAATGTCCGTAGAATATCGCTGCAAATTGCACTCAATGGGCATAATATTTTTTACGGTTATACCCACATGCCGTGGTGTTAGGGTTAAATTATGAAATATCGCAGCCAACTGCAAAGATCCTAATTTTTATATTCAGAAAAGGAACTTATGATGCACTTGTCTTGAATTTAGCTGAAAAAGTTCTTCTATTTATATAATTCCAACCTGGACTCAGGGGATGGAAGGCCAGTTATCTACCCACCACACTGACCTGTTCTCCATTTATTCATTGTTCTGTAGGTTAGTATGGTGTCTGAAAAACGTGACAGTATCCTATACAATGAGAAGTTTTGCCACGTACGCTTTGCCCCATCTGTTCGACTCCATGGAAATAAGCCCCAGGAGGGTTGCATAGTAATCAGCAGTACTGGAATGGTTGGTGCAGTGACGATTCCTAAACCATATGATGTGAGTCATGTTCACCTCCAAATGTCAAGTGAGAGCCTTGGTACTACTCGTCACCGCATTAAAGCTGTTGATATCTGTTATGGAAAAAGTAAGTGGAAAACTTGATTAAAGAAAAACAGGATTATTTTGTATGTATTACTTTTTAGTCTCTGTTGCTGCTATATTTCTCTCTCTGTTGTCTTCTCAATCACTGTATTTGTCTTACTGGTGGCCAGAGTTCAGCTACTTTAATACTTTGAAGACTTTTTTTTTCCAACTTTCCCCTGCGGCCTGGTATTTTTCCCAGCTGCTCTTTTGCTCCTTACTAATAAGGTGACTGGAGAGGTAATCATGGGTTATTGAGTGCACATTTTAAGAAATCCTCTTGTAAATTGAAAACAATTCTAGTACCACATTTCATTTATGTACATTTTCTAAATGTAGCGGAACTTACCATACATACAGTAATGGAAATGATCCAAGAATTATAACATTTCCTTTAATTGAAGGATGTTATTGCTTGAGTTTTTAGTGGGGTGTTTGAAATTTAGTCAAAAATGGCATTTCAATATGTTTTTCCAAATCTTTAACTCAGCATGACACCTTGATATTTGCTAGCTAACGTTATACATAATATGTAATATGAACTTTATTATTTTGTGTTTAGGAAAAAATCTGTTTGTATGTAATTGAATTGTTATGAAATATATCTGCCATAAGGTTACATGTTAAAATACCATTGAATTGCCAAACAAACCAAATTAGAAAATGGAATTTTTTTACTATTAAATATATCATTAAGCGATACATACATATAGATATCATGCATAAGAATATATGATCAAAGTTTCACACAAATCTGGGCGTAGACAAAAGTTGCTCCAGCCACCTTAGTAGTTCATGACCTTTTTATGTTACATAACACACCCTAAATTTTGCGCCTCCTCACGAAGGGTCTTTCTTCCTTTCTCCTCCTGCTGCCTCTTTCTCAGGAAGGCAAAGTAGGCGTCGGTGGGGTGCAGACCCGCTAGTTGATGAGTAGTGGGGGGGGGGGGTGGTGGTAGGGGAACACAAGGAATGATTCTCATCGGTGATCTTGTGAACTGAAGATTTATTACAGGTTAGGATTTTAACAAGATATTGGCAGCTCACTGAATAAAAAAAACAATTTTAATTGGGGTAGGTTGCTTGGCCCTGTCAAAGGGGTATATTTAAGTCTCTTGAATCACCAACACATACACACAACATGTCTTCTAGTCAATTTAGAAGACGGCAAAAAAGTTTAGTTTTTCTTTTAAAAAAAAAATTCAGTTAAACATTCAGTTAATAGTTTCTCTTGGTCCCGATATTGGGATGCGCCAAGTCGCACAAAAAAAAGGTCTTCTTGTCAATTTAGAAGATGGCAAAAAAATTTATAGTTTTTTAAAAATCAGTTAACTATTTAAATAGTTTCTTCTGGTCCCGATACGGGAATGTGTCCAATGTCCAGCGTGGGGATAGGTGGTAGGGAGAGAGCTGGGGAGGGGGCAGTTAGGGGTCCTCTCCGAACAACATCCGGATGCATCGAGGGTCCCTTCCCCAAAAACAGCGGACGGTGTCCTCCGACGGGTAAGGGGATGGAGGGGGGTCCACGGGACGTAGGAAGAGACGTGGACTCTCTCCGCTGCCAGGGCTGGGGGACGGGCGATCGCCTTGGGGGATGGTTGGCCGCTCTGGTGTCCTCACCGGGTTAAGCGACCCCTCAGTGGGTGCCCACGGGGCCGAGTCGTCCGCTGCGTTGAGGGTGAGTCGGTTGCTGGTGGGAGGGGTGACTTCACTGCTCTGCCTCTGCAGCACCCTCTGCCAGCGGAAGGGTCGCCGTCAGAGGCGAACTCGTAACCTGCATAGCAGCGACCCCCGATGAAGTCTCGTCGTGCGTCCAGGCGAGTGTCTTGGGCTCGGTTCTCTCCCTCCGCCGTCGCCTTTTTTTTCGCCCAGCGTTGGCCTTTTATCCCGGTTGACCCCGGGGCGTGGGTGGGGGTCAGGGATTTTCCGCCCAATCATGGCCCAGATTCCCCTTAGTTCTCCTTCCCTTCATGCTCTCTAAATTCAGGGTGTGTTATACATATTTATCTGTAACTTTCAGAATTTCAAGTAAAATCAGGAGATATATACAAATCGAAACAATAACATCCAGTTACTGCATGAAAATGCCTGTTTTATGAAATAAAATCTGAATAAAATTATAAGCTACAAGTAAGATTATGTAGTAAATGAACAAAACATGAGGTGTATTATTGACCTGTCCATAACAAGTGACATGCAAACATGAGTAAACTTTTGACCTGTGTGCAATATGTTAAGTCAAACTTTTCCTCTTTTAAATGCACACGTGTGTGTCCCCCCCCTGAAATTATGCATTTCTAGAAAGAAAAAAACATGGCACTGAAGGAGAAAGTTATATTTGCCAGCCAGTACTTTGTGCAGAATACTGCATTTGCCATTACACCAAACTGATCCCATTTTAATATTTCCCCCCCAACAACTACAAATTTAGGTGTTTGTTGCATTCATATTTGATTTTGTGTTTATTTCCAGCTTTGAGAGTTTATATGTGTTACTAGCAGAAATGCCTGTTGATTCTCAAGGGGAGGGATGAAATAAATTAACAGTACCTATAGAAGTTTTATTCATACAGAAGAGAATCTGACTTCTCATTTCTCATCTTAGTTGTTGTACTTAGTGGAAATTGCCCGATATGTCGCTTAATGATGCATAGTATTAAGCTATTTAACTGAGGTTGTTAATTATTTTAGCAATTAAACTAAAAACGCATTCCAGTTTCGCGATATGAGTGTGGGGAACATCATCATAAACTTCTAGCATGTTTTCCCTTAAGTGAATTTGAGCGAGATTTTTTTACATTACCAATAGATACCAAATTCAAATTTTTATGAAAAAATAAGTAGGTAAAATGTAGGTACATACTCGTAAAATTTCAAGATAAGCGGCCCATTGCATCATTTACTCCAATGTAGCTGCCAAACCACGCATTTTAAGGAGTCTACTCTCTCTTTCTTCGGGATTTTCATTCTGGCATCTAAGTTTCATTTGTTTTTCATATTTGTTACCAATCGTCCCATGATGCCTTTGTGGCATTATATGGCTGATATTATGTTCAAAGTAGATGTAATTTTCGAATTCAAGCACACAAACGAAGAAACCTACGTATTTACACCGATGTTATATTAACAGGAACTAAGCAAGAAGAGGAAATGAAAAAAATAAATACCATTACACACTAATATCAGCAGTGAAGAATCAAATTCAGGTATGCAGACAAACAGCAGTAGAGATAAATCAGCATAAATAATTCAAACGAATAAGTGTTGAGAGAAACGCACACAAACGTCTCAGTCGACGAACCATATCAAACTTATTTGTAAACAAGGCCTTTGGTCGCCATGGGAAATGGCTTGTCAAACGGTAAATTTTCAGAATGTTCCACAGTAAATCTTCAAAGTTCCCATAATTTTTAACCAAAATCAGTACTCTATGATAAATTTAAGAATCAATATTGAATAATCTTTCGGAAAGTGTTTGTATCAAGATGGTGCAATGAATATTTCAAATTAAAATTTACAAATGAAATAATTCCCCCAAGGAAGAAGACCTTAACATGTACATCTTATGGGAATGCCTTGACTCGTCTGGGGTCAAACCGGGGACTAATATTTACATGAAAAGTAGCCTATAAACTGCGAAAGGAAGACATTATTAAACTTCAAAGCTTGATTCCGTACTGCGTTTGGTTCTCGAGTTTTAGGTGAATGTATATGCCTGCAACATTTATGCTAATATGCCTTATATGTATTTAAGCGATATGCCTTTATAATACAATAATCCCTTAAGTCGTCAAGGCCACAAGGCTGTTTAAAAAAAAATCACCAGAAATCGTCATATTTTACTGAAGTACGAGTAATTTTGATCCAAAATCAGAATTCGAATAAAATAATAAGAATATTTATTTATTATCTTTCAGCTGTTATGCATCTTAAGTTTGTGCAATAGGTATTTCTATTTCAAATTTTCAAATGAAAAAGTGGCTGCAAGCTGTATGAAAGACCTTTACATGTATTTCTTATGGGGGCGCTTTGACTCAACTGGGGTTGAACTGAGGTCCTCTAGTTACAAGAAAAGTAGCCTATTATCTGCCCAGGTAAGATGTTTAATAAACCTTCAAGTTTCAAAGCTGTGCTACATTTGGTTCTCGAGTTTAAGGTGAACATATATACCTACATACATATACTACTTTATATATAAGATTCATGGCATAGAATTAAATTGCCCAAAAATCACCTTTTAACAGATTTATTTTCATAATTTTATGTGAAAAGGTATATTTCGCGAAGAGTGTGTTGTGATACAGTTATGGAGATTTTTTTCTGTCTTCAGAGCCTATTAAATATCCTTTGATTTCCTTGGGATATTTAACCCTTTAACTGCGCAAATAATCTGAAATGTAGCTCTCCCCAGGCAAAAAATTTTTTTTCCAAATTTTTGCATAATTTTATTATTTATCGCTTTTTATTTAAGGGAAAAATTGTTTAAAAATTTTACAATGAGTAATTTTCTTCTGATTTTATTTTAAAATACAAATTGATGGACTTTTAACTGAAAGAAGAAAAAAGTTATAGCACCTATGGTGTCTGAGAGTAAAACCACACTTCAATTCGCCAATAGATGATGAGAGCAGTTAAAGGGTTAAGATTTAAGTACTCCTCAGGGTTACCTAATGTCAGGTCCTCCATATCTGCCAACATTTCAATATGCTACACACTCATCACACTCTAGGCTCATGAGTCATCGGCTCATCAGGAGCTCTGGGAAGATGAGCCAGTCAATCTTTGAAATTTTATTGAGCAATAAAAAAATCAAAATGTCAGCAGGGATGACGTGACCCAGTGAGATACCCAAGAAGAGTTCATCTTCAGCGCTTATGTTTAGGTCAACTAAATAAAAAAAAAACTATTTCTTAAATCCTATGAATGGCACTAAGCATTATATAACCCAGATATACCACCGTGCTTTCCTTGGCCTGCTTTTAGCAAGGATCTTAGAAATACAAATTTTAATGAAAAATAAAAATTTCAATTTTTCTAAATGTTATTTGAAGCGTATTCTTTCAATTTGAAAATATGGGAAAACATAATGAAATAGGAATGTCATGCAAAATAACCTAAAATCTCGTGGCACTTTTGTGTCTTCCCATTAAAATTTCCATGGCACAGAAAGGGTTAACTAAGTATCACAAGCTGGCCATAGCGGCCAGGTCAGTATCACTTTGGCCTGGCAACCCATTGTAGCTGTTCCCATACCCACCTAGGTCATGAATGATGCATTTGCCTTAGGAATATGGTCTTAGGTTACATAGCACAATATAGGATTGACAGTTGGACTCCTTAATCCCCTATCAAGTTCCACTCATTATGGAAATGTTCAGCTTTTTAGGCTAATAGTGCAGTTATGTTTTATCCTCATCTTTCTGTGGCTCATTAAGCTCAAATATGGTATACATATTTGTCTCAGTATGGACTGTTGACAGGAACATCTACTGTTTATCCAAAATAATGGTGCAGTTGAAATATACTGATTTGGCTTGGAAAAAATAAGCAATTTTTTTGTGATTGTTTGATTTAAACAAAGGCCACCACCATGGATTCTTCAGTTACGTGATTTCCTTCCCCAAATGGCCTTGGACTTGTTTGCAAATTGGTTGCAATGCTGAATGCCAAGTGTGCTTATATCTTGGATGCTTCTAGTTCATATTAACCCTCATTGAAGTTCTCCCTTCAGTAAGATCACTTGCTGGTGTAACTAGCTTATATATCTGACCATCTGTTGGGAGATGTTATCTTGAATCCTGATGAATTTCTGATTTATGTTTCAATTTCTGTTTGAGGCTTTCGCAGCGCTGTTGTGCTGGTTTCTCCATGTTTTTCGGGCAAAGCTGCGTCGGTGTATCTTTACGATGACGTTTCGTAGCCAGTGCAGGCCACATCTTCAGATCAAGTCCGAATGCCAAACGGTTAAAGTTGGCCTGTATATATACCGTCCTCAAGGGGGCCTTCCGTTAGCGCAGCCAATCAGCGTTGAGCACCCTTCTTTTGGCGCGTTCCTTCTCAGGAGTCTCTTCCAGGTGTTGTGGAGTCGATGCCCGTCATCCCGATTGAAATTAGCCTCTACCTTCTCTATTTCAATAGCCTCCCTGATGAGTCGAGGAAAATAAAACTTTTCCTTGGCTAAGACTCGTGCGTCATTGATGTTAAGTTGATGTCCCGGGTTCGAGAAGGATGCCTTCTCGAACCCGGGACATCAAATTAACATCAATGACGCACGAGTCTTAGCCAAGGAAAAGTTTTATTTTCCTCGACTCATCAGGGAGGCTATTGAAATAGAGAAGGTAGAGGCTAATTTCAATCGGGATGACGGGCATAGACTCCACAACACCTGGAAGAGACTCCTGAGAAGGAACGCGCCAAAAGAAGGGTGCTCAACGCTGATTGGCTTATGTTTCAATTGTTTCCTCTCTCGCTTTTTTGTTGAATTTGGTTCTGGTGTAAGTAATTGTGGTTTCAATTTAAAGAAAAGTAATTTTGTCCAGTTTATCAATAACTTCATGAATAAATTTGACTGTTTCAGGCTTGACCTTGTGGAAGTGAATGATATCCATTTTTGAATAAAATACTATGTACTTTTCCACACTTTATTTAAAATGTGACTGAGGCACACATTTTTAGTGTATCTATATTTTTAATGGAAATGAATATCAGTTAAACCTCTGTCGTCAGAGAATTTAATAGTAATGTGACTTAATTTCTCATTGTTGAATTTCTTGTATCAAGTGAATTTTATTCTTCCAGTTGATTCTCTCCTTATGTTGATGTTCCACATGAATAATGATTCCCATTTGCTAACGCCCTTTTGTAGAATATGTATTTTTCTCTAACTTTCACTTTGACTTTTCTTTTCTCTTAGATGGACATTTCCTTGTTGCTGTCAGTAGTGGCAATGTAAGTCTTCCTGTTCAGTGCTACAGAGTTGCAGTTATTAAAACCACCGAGGAAGACAAGTGCACCTTGACTTGCCAGGCCTTGCCATCATTTTTTCTGCAAGCCAGTACAATAAAGGATGCTACTCCATGTAAGTGAAGCATTTATCATTTACGGAGGCGAGAGAGATATTTAATCTTCTATTTAAAAGCCTATGCATGCATAAGTATGAGTCAGTTTCTAGGCGTAGTGATTGTGATTTGGGACAATAGATGGCAAGCAAGCTCCCTTATACGTTCTCCACTAACCACATGGCACAGGTGTATGCATTTTTCAAAATACTGTATTTGCACGAATCTAAGACGATGTTTTTTTCCCTTCAGTGCTTCCGAAGAAAAGTGGGTTTGTCTTATAATCAGAAGCAAAATCCATGACTTTTTTCCCATTGTGGATTTCCAAATACGGGAATCCTAGAATAAGTCCTAGAATCGGATTCATCTTAGATTTATGCAAATATGGTGTAACCCACACCTTCGTCTCCTTTAATGTTACCTTGGATATTATTATTATAGTTATTACATAAACAGCATGCAATAAAAACATTTATGGCTGCTTAATATTTATACTTTTAAATATGTAATAATTAATTGGGCCCAATTTACAAGTGTTCAAAATTTCCAATTTATATAATTAATTAAAGACTTAAATGAATGATACAACTTTTCAATCTCGAGGGCTTGACTTTTAATCTGTCCTTTTGTTTCAATCTTGTAAATTAAACCATCAAGACGACAAAATGTTTGGAATGGCACTTATCGTGATCCTTTATTCTCCTCCAAGTATGGCTGTCTCTCGGAGATCCCTTTCTCCGGTCCATCGTGAGCCTTTCGCTATCGCCGCAATTCCTTCCGTTTCGTTCTTCCTCTCGGCTTCTTTCAGCTTTCCTTCCTTAGACCTGCCCCTAGAACACTTCCCATCACTTTTTGACAAACCGGCCCTTTTTCCCACACTTTTATTCCCTTTATTCTTTCTTCTTTTCACCTTTTGACCAACCGAACTCTTTTTCTGCTTCCACCATCTAGCTCTCACTCCTCACCCTCGCGTCCCTAGTTACCATCCCTCTGTTGCCTTGTTTTTCTTTACTTACGCCATAACTACGCATTCTTGCATTATTTATTTATTTACTACACGTAGGATTACAACGGTACACATCATTTTTCAAAAAAATAAATAAGTTTGTATCTATTTCCCATAGCCCATATTCAGCCATGGACAATTATACCTTGAATTCTCCCATGTATGCAGATCACAAGATATTAAGGCTCATATAATGGATGGGTCTAAACTAGGGAAAGTGCTTAGATACAGCTCCGCCTGCTCACCAAAAATGTTGTATAAAAAAAATTCTGGCATTTGGACATTATATATTGGTTATCATAGTTAATGTATTTTTTAATTTACCACTTCCCTGATGGTTTTTTTACAAAAATGGTAAAAAAAAGTCATATTTTTTATTTCAGATTCAGAAGCATTAAACGGAGGCAAATCCGAATATTTTTTACTTAGTTTTTTATTCCAAATAACTAATGAATTATTCAATAATTTCTTAATGTTGCCCCTTAACTTAAGATAATTAGGCCACCTGCATATCAGTATAACTTTGCCCGAGTATACTCGGGCGCATCAGGGAAGCAGTTAAAAATTAAAAACCACAAATTAATTTCTCTTTTATTGTTTGCTTATTCATTACTTTTGGGCTATTTTGCCAATATTTTAGCCTGTTTCAGCAGTCTTTTCAACTATGTAGTATTGTTATGATTTATTATTAGAGTAAAATATTCCCCTGGTGCATGGTAGAGACTCAATTTAAATACTGGCTCACCATTGAAACAAATCAAGTATAAATTTTCCAGCATCATCAACAGTGAATTTTGATGATACCGGGACTATCCTCTGTATTTATTGTATGGAGTCACCCGCAAGGGCACGTAAGCATCAAAAGAGTAAACTTTTCATTGTGTTCCATGTTTGGCTTTAACCTCACGGATTGTGGTGCTAAGCGCACGCTTTGTACTACTTCTATGACCTCATATGTCCGGCCATCCTGAACAACTTGTTCCTTTAATGCCCTCAAAAATTCATGAGGGAGAAGGACATCTTGGTTGTTTAACTTGGAATTTCCACATCCAATGGAAAAATCATTTGCCTTCACCAGTTTTGTATCATCAACGATATTAGTTCAACAGATTTTTTAATGTAATAATTCACTCAAATTTCAGACAGCAAGTAATAACGCTTAACAAGAGAATAATAGAAAATTAGCAAATATAATACCACAGGACCAGAAAATCAGAACATTAATCAGAATATAAATGTAATTCCAAAGTATTGACAGAGTATTAAAATGACATATAAACATTAAGATAATATGAAATTTATAAATAAAGATTTTGCTAATCAGGCAGGGTGTGGATCCACCTGGTGACCCTGAACTTGTAAGGGGCTAGATTCTTAACACATTCACTGCACCTGCATTTAAATTTTCACTATCCTGGGTGCCCTAGCATTATGTTTATTCTTACTGTTGTAACTGGCCCCTCCAAGTCTCAAGCAAGCATCAGGTTTTGTTGTATTTTGTGTTTTCTTATGATTTTTATTTTATTAAGAATTCGTAGTCACATTTCCGATACAAGAACTCAATCCAACACCAAGCAAGATCTGTATTATTATGTCACCATAATCATTCATATTTCTATTGTTTTGCATATGAGAAATTGCTCAGTCTAACACTCCTCCTCGATTTCTCATTCATCTATCCCCTTATATTTTAATTTTATTCATTTAACACAACATACATACAACTTTACATTACACTTCTTATCCTTTCAGTCAGACCTAGTTCTGATCTGTGTTTTACAAATGATGCATATGGCAACCCTTTGGTGAAAATGACAGCTACTTGACAATCTGTAGGTAGATAATGAACATCTAACAATTTCTTATTAACTAAATCTCTTACAAAATTATATTTTACATCGATATGCTTTAGTCTCTTTTGATCCCATTTTGACAAAGAATTAATACAAGCTTGATTATCTTCATATACCGTATAAACTCGTGTAAGAGGCGCACCTTTTTTCCCAGAAATCGCAGCCGAAAATGAGGGTGCGCCTCTTACACGAATCTGTCCGTTGCAAAATTCCATCACCCGAGTTTGAAGGCTAATATCTCAGAGATGGCTCAATCGATTTTAAAATGAAGTACATCAAATTAAAGCTTGTTTATTTCTGCGTTTATTTATGGTGTACAAAACATTTTACCGTTTATATCGATTTCAGTGTGTGCTTAAAAACAGAATGTTAGCGCATTTTCCCGGGTACCGGACGGATGCATCGCATTTACGGCTTCGTAATAACAACACGGATCAAGATATCGAAATTTCCTTTACAAATATTGTAGCAAAGATCTTTCCTAACAGCTATATGAAGTTTCATATTATTTAATGCATTAGTTTTTTAGTTATAGATGCAAATGCACGGATCCGTTATTTTCCGTCCCGCGCATCCCTGAAAACCGCCGTTTAGACCTCCAAGCTCTCGAGTTCATCATCATCATCCACTTATAAAATCTTAAAGGAATTCGTTGGTGAATCAATATCGATTAAAATTTATTTTGGAAAAAGAGCGCGTTCAACTGCCAGGAGCATGCACGGAAGAGAAAGGGAGAGGCGCGCGCTGTTGCCCAGTCAGAGGGCTATCCGTAAGGCGCGCGAGGGAGTCTACTACAAGCATTACCTGCGGGGGAAAACCAGTTGTCTTTTCTCTGTGCATGAGTCATTTGGACTCGGTAAATAGTGGCATAAAGGGTGACGTGGCGTTCGGGCACGCGGGAGTTCCTCCGCATTGTCTTGTAGAGGAACGCCCGAAAGCCATTACCAATATGGAGAAACGCCGCGGAAACCTCAGATCCAAGTGAATACTTACCTCCGGGGTCTATATCAGCCTATGAAAAATGCCACGTAATTTATAAGAGAATATCGCAAGCGGAAGGCTTTTAAAATGGCCGAAAGTTCGCAGTTAGGCCCGCAAAACTTCGCAATAGAAGAAAAAAAAACTCAAAATTTTTTCTTCAACTTCGACGCATAAAAAGAGGGGTGCGCCTCTTACACGGGTGCGCCTCTTACACGCGTTTATATGGTATAACAATTGGATGTTTCACTGCAATTTTCAATTCAATTAGTAAATTATACAACCAAAGCAGTTCTGCAGTAGCTGAAGCTAGGGCATAAAACTCAGCTTAACTAGATGAAAGTGCAACTATGCACTGTTTTCTTGAAGCCCAAACAACTGCATCTCCAAAAACTTTGAAAACATAGCCTGACACAGACTTTCTATTATTATGATTAGCATAGTCTGCATCTGCATACCCAACAACATTGCTATCATTAAGACCCTTGAATAACAACCCAAAATTTTTAGTTCCTTTTAAATAATACAGAACTCTTTTTAAACCAGTCCAGAGTGCTTTAGTAGGTTTGGTGTGATATTGACCATATAAACTAACTGAGGCCGAAATATCTGGCCTTGTTGCTACACATGCATACATAAGTCCTCCTATCAACTCTATATATCTATTATGTTGAATTGGTTCTGATTGAGCATCACAAAATTTACCAGTTGCTACAGGAGTATCTCTTGGATTTGCTGTAACCAGATTAAATCTCTCAAGTAATTTTTCAATATATTTAGTTTGACTCAGAATCATACTGCCCTCTCTTCTTTCAATCTTTATACCCAAGAAATAGTTCAATTCACCAAGATTTGTAATTCTTCTCTTAATTTTCTTACGGTACTCTCAATTGACTCCTTTTCATTACTTGCAATAATTATATCATCTACATACAACGGAACATAGTCAATAATAGAGCTTAGACATCTTACATACAAAAATTTTTCACTTACACATTGCTTATAATTAAGTTTGGTTATAAACTCATGAAATCTAAGTTCCACTTCATAGGAGGCTGTTTCAGTCCATACAATGTTTTCTTTAACTTACAAACCATGGCTTCTTTAACTTTCAAACCTTCAGGGGGTATCATAAAGATATCTTCTTTCAACACTCCATTCAAAAAAGCATCCTTTACGTCCAACTGATGGGTATACATATTTTTATGATTAATTACACTTAACAGAGTTTCTAAGTGATGATAGTCTTGCTACAGGTGCATATGTATAATCTCTGTATAATCTATACCTTCTTTTTGTGAACATCCCTTTGCCAATAATCTAGCTTTGTACCTAATTACTTCTCCATTACCGTCCCTTTTTAGAGCAAAAACCCTCTTACATTTTATCGGTTTTCTATCTGGTGGACATTGGGCTAATTCCCAAGTTTTAGTTTTGTGAAGTTCCATTCATTTCCTCATGAAAAGCCCTCATCCATTCCTTATTATCACTCCTACCTTTATCTCATCAAACGTTTCAGGAACACCCTCAGAAAAGGCTATTGCATTTAAAACTAAATTAGAATTTTCTTCATTCACGTTAGTTAGAGGTTTAGTGTTTTCATCAGTAAGAAAATGAGTTGACTAGCAGTGTTCTATTCTATCTTGCTCCTCTCTCTGAATCCAGTCATTATAACCTAATGTTGCATAATCTCTAAGATAAGTAGGTCTTATTTCTACTCTTGTTCTCCTCCTCATTCCTTAATCTTCTTCAACATTCTCAGTTTCATTATCGCTTTCTTCTACATTTTCATTCTTACTCTCATTCCAGAGTTCTACATAATTTTCCCCATCAAACTTAGTCTTATTTTCATTAAATATAACATCACATGCCGAGATCACTTTATTCTCAGTCAAACTCTACGACCTAAACCCATTGGGACAATTGTTGTACAGTGTCATTGCACAATGAAAAAACACATACTGTTCTTATAGAATTATAATATATTCAGCTTGGTTATTTATGCACGTCTACACACACCATATCGTTGAACGCAAGACAAGAAACAAAAGAACAACGGAACAAAACAAAAAAATCATCATGGGTACCCAAACCCAGTGTGACCAACTCGATGATGTCATAGAAAAACCATTACAACACTCCCTCCTTTGCTATGGCATCATTTACACAATACAAACAATCATAAACAAAATGGTCCACACTAAAAGAAAATTCTTTCAGTATTGCACTCTTACATATTGTAGTAACTTCATAACAAATTCATCTTTTGGAAATTGCATCTTTTGAAAAATTATTGCTTGGAAATCGCCATACCTCCTCTTCCTCTGAACCCAGCAAATGCCGTTGGCTGGAAATTCACATCTTTCAGTCTCTTCTTTCTGTCATGGACTTGCTCATATTCTTCTAATTGCTTTCTCACTACTTCCATATTTAAATCTTGAGTTGCAACAGCAGTTCGTAATGAAGTTACTACACTATCATATTCACTTGGCATAGTAATGTGAAAATGGATAATCTGTTGCCTTAGACCATACTTGGTTCCCGCTTCATAAAGTTCACAAAGAGTCATCAAATTCTGTACAAAATTTCTCAAACGTGTTTTGGTTAGGCAAATATCTTAGATTTTGAAATTTCTTTGTGAGACTAATCACGCTCGCCATAGTTGTTTTCTCTTATCTATTTTTCAGAGCAATCCACATTTCGTGAGCAGTGGAGAAACCTTTAACTATTTCCAACTGCTCCAATTTGATTGTTTCAGCGATATATCTCTTCGTTCTTTTATTATCTCTCTCATATTCTTCCAATTTCACTTCTCTTAATTTCTTCGCTGCTGCGGTTTCACCCGCTGGGGCAGTTGAGTAAGGCGCTATTATTTCTGAATACGGTTTCTCAATGATATACGTTACATTCTTTTCGTCCAGTAGTAATTCCACTAAGAATTTCCAATTATCATAATTCTTCCCATCTAATTGTTGCATCTTAAATTTGTCTTCTTTCATTTTTGATGTTCCATTTAAACAATAATTGATGTTCAATTTCTTTAAAATTCCACAAAATGTGCGAGATATCGTGGCCAGGCACTGAGTTAAGAAGATCCACATAAAACTTGACTTCTTCTATAACATGACTGGGCCCGTAACCTGTTGTCGTGTGTTTTCTTATGATTTTTATTTTATTATGTATTCGTAGTCACATTTCCGATACAAGAACTCAATCTAACACCACTATTATTACGTCATCATAATCATTCATATTTCTTTTGTTTTTGCATATGAGAAATTGCTCAGTTTAACAGGTTTCATTGCCGCCATAATGGCTGAAGGCTCAGAAGGGGTGGGGCAGTTTTTACAGCTGCGTCCGATGCCCATTGGATTGGTGGCTATATTGCATTTGGGTCATGCGTGTGCAGTAGACAGAGTGACATCCGGATGACAGCCTTTTGCATGCAAGCTGCAAATGATTCCACCTGTGCAATGGAAGACGGAATACACTTCATGCTAATTAGCAGCGAGCCCTTAACTCGACCGAGCACACCTATGATGAGGACTACTAGTTTCACAAAGTGTCCAGGGTACATTTGCCTAAGTTGTAAAAGCAGGTCTTGATATTTCGTCCGCTTTTCCCCCTTTGCATCCATGTTCTTTTCAGCCAGAGCCAAAAACTCATTCACAACTGAAGCGTGTTTTTATGATTGTTATTATTATTTTCTATGAAATTTATCATTTAAATAATTCTATAAAAAACAAAACACTTTTCATCGGGTATGCCCCATCAACAGAAAAACAGTTTAGAAGTGTGCCCTGCTTTACAGAAGGAGATGGGGTCACGAAGGGGAATGAATGCGTGGGGCACAAAACAATGAACATCTCATAACGGTGCCAGGCATGTTGTGGGCAGTAAAAGTGTTAATGGATTCCACTTCCTCGTGAAGTAAGTTCCATAATTTTTAAGATGTCACACAAGAATTCACTACATATGTTTGAACGGGAAGGAGGAATATATAGTTCCTCAGTTTTCAACGTGGTTATTCTCTCCCTTTCACTGTTTAAAATTATATCTTCATACAAGTAGGAAGGCAATCTCTTTAGGATTAGTTTGTGCATGAATATTGCCTTTTGAGGTAGCCATCTTTTACTTAGTTTCAGCCATTGGTTTTAATTTTAAAATGGAGCAGCTTGGTCATCAAATGCAATATTACATATAATCCGCAAACTAGAATTCTGTAGTCTTTGAAGTTTAATTCTTAATTCCTGGGAGAAGTTAGAGTATACAAGAGAGCAGTAGTCTATATGTGGAAGTAGAAGTGTCAAAACAGGTTACATATTAAAAAGGTCTATTGGTCACAGAGGATATGCATATTCACTTGTAGGTTCAGTCAAAATATATAAAAGAAAATAAAGAAGAAAATATATTGCATCAACTGATTCTTCACTGTGAATTGAGTCAACATTACAGATGACTGACTGTTTCATCTGAAGTTCTAATTCACCAGAGATGATCTTGAAAATATGTAATCACTCCTGTACAAAATTGAGGAATTTTATGTGGGTACTTGAAAATTTGTTACAGATCGCCACGTGTCATTGCTACGTTTTGTGGTGCGCGAGGATGCTGATGCTTTGGTAGTTGTTTCTAATGGTGAAGAGAGTTGCTTGGTGGAAATATGGGAACTGCGGGAGAAACCACTCTTCATTCACAAACTTTTTCAGAAGAGTTCAACCATGGCACTCTCCCCTGCTGGTTCCTCTTCTCAGCCCCAACCAGACTCCCTCAAAACAGTGGTAAGTGCATATGCTATTTGAACATGGCCCAAATTTTATGTGGCTATTTTGTATCTACTCTAGCAAGTTTATGACTTAGTAATTGTTCATATTTTCACCACATTACATTAAATATGAGATTCATGCTCCTCCAGAGTTGAGAGTTGGAGGATCCTCCTCTGACTTTCTACCACCACCCCTTCCTTTTTCAAATGAAAACCTTTCAACCATGTCCCGAATCAGGAAATGAGGAATTTTTTCCAGTTTGGGACACAATATAAGATGCATGAGAGATGAATACGCACATATCCTGCTCATGAAAAAAGTTTTTTATACCATTTCACAGTCTTTCGAATTGATTCCACTGAACTAAGCACCATGTCTTTTTTATCATCTTATTATTGTCCAAAATGCACGCCGGTTTCACAACTTTTTTGCCGGTTTTATTATCTGTTTTTGCACTTTCTACCATGTAACTGTGACATGTTGAAAACATCCACATCTCTTTGTGGTTACACCACTTCAAGGCCAGGAGAATTTCTGAGCACTTGAACTGAATTTCTCCATTTTTCAGTTTCTTCTTCATTTTCGGCATGAATTTCCTGTTTTTCCTCACTGTATCACATGCATTAGTAGCCTTATCATGTAGCCAGCAAAGGTTGGACCTGTGTACCAGTTGTCAAAGAATAAAGTATGGCCTTTTTCAAGGTAAGGCTTTATTATTGTAACCACCACATCACCTGATTTTCCCAAACCTTCACTCTGCTCTAGAATATCAGTTGTGGCATCAGTATAAACAACAACATCTAAAATATAATTTGTTTGGCAATCACACAACATGAAAATTTTTATCCCAAACCTACTCTGCTTGGATGGTATAAACTGTTTGAATTGAGAGTTTTCCTTATATATGTAGCCGTAAACTCTCCATCAATGCACACATTTCCAAAAGGATAAAATGCACTCCTGAAGGAATTCCTCGCTGAGTCTACAACTAATCAAATTTTTCTCAGTCAATCGCCATTTCCTCGCTTTAAATTTTCACTGAAATGTAATAACTGTAACAGCAGTATATATCTATCCCTGGGCATAATTGCAGGGAAAGCTGGTGTCAATAATAGCCAGTCTGAAGACCAATATTCCTTTGCATCAAGTTTCCTCATTCTTGGCATCAGCAGGGTAATCACCAAGAAAGCTTAAATATCGGAAACTTTAGCTTACCTCCACCTCTTCAGTCTGGAGAACTCACTCTCCCCACTACTATCCATGGTGTTGGAATAAAACTTGTTAGTTTCTTTTGTAATTTCCATAACTAATGTCTCGGATATAAACTGTTCAAAGAATGTGAATCGAGAGGAATCTTGACTCACGGGTGCCTTGATGCCAGAGTTTGATGAGTCAAACTGATAAATTTGATAAATTATTCTCCCAAGAAATACTTTGTACCTTCCTTAACTTTGAAGTCCTTAGCCCTATCCATCTTCTGTTTCATTTTCTTCCTCTTCAACTTCTTCATTATTTTTATCTTCTTTATCATTCTCTTCATCTTCTTCTTCATCCTCTTCATCTTCTGAATCCAACAAAACAGGAAGAGAAGCAGCTGCCTGTGAGGTGGAGGATCTGGGGTCCTCTACACTCCCAAGAACAGAAGGAAGCGACTCATAAGTATTTTTGTCTTCCGAAAAACTAGATTTGTCACTATTACTCTTTGACAAGAAATCCAAAATTTCCTTACGAGAAATACCTTTCTGATCCATGACAGTAGAAGGAAGAAAACTAGCTCAAGCAGAAAAAAGAACCAAGTGTGTGCACACCAGACAATCAATTGCAAGGAAATGCTAAGGATCTCCTGAAAGAAAGAAGACAAGCTGGGTCAGTATCTCAAGGATTAGGGAAGAAAGAATCCATTACCATTATGTATACAAACCGCTGAATCCTCACGCTAGGGTGAGAGTTCTGCAGAGAAGAAAGGCTGAAGGGACAGAAAAGGGATGGGTGCCGAGGAGGGTCCCAGAAAGAGAAGTTCATAAACTAGTAACCGTGTGAACCAATGGGGAAAAATCGTAGCTTATTTCATTAGGAGAGGTTGCTTCTCAGTCCAGGGGAAGTCAAGGTCAAGCAATGGAGAGATAGTCAATAAAGGAGCGAGAAAACCAACATGCATTTATGTGTGCACTGGAGGCACTTTTCTGTCGCACGCATATACAGTAGAACCTTGTGATAATGTAAAGGCAAGGGGGTATGAAAAGTGCCTTTACACTATAACAAATTATGTTATAACAAGATTTCATCATAATTGTTATTCTGTAAATTTTGAAGCCCTGGAAGTATCCTACTGGTTAAGAAAGATTAAAATATAATACAGTAAAACCTCTTTATATCGAAATGGAAGGGACCAACATTTATGACATTTTGATAAGTGGAGGTTCACTATTAAGAGGTTTTAGCGGGATGAACATAATTTCTTCCTAATGGCCCTTTTAATTAATGAAATTGCTGCTGTATTTTAAATCACTATATTTGTACATTTTTAAATATACATACTTCTAATTTTCCATAGTTTTTTGAGTGTAGTAACAAAAAAGGAACAGAATACTTTAATTAGTTTTTGCTGAAAAAAATTAGTGATATGTGTTTGTTTCATTTTTTTTTAATTCTTTTGAAATTATAATTTCTATCTTATTTAATAAAGTCATGTTCTCACTGTTGCAGTCCTCCATATTAAAAAAAAATCTTTCCATGACAACCAAAGCTTCCTGCACCTCTTTTCTGGTTGGAGCAGAAACTAATTCCTCATCATCATCATCTTCTTCTTCCGCATAATTGGTTGCTGGTGACACCTCTCCAACTTCTGCCTCCACCTCTCCCACCATTTCCCCCACATTTGGTGCACATGTAAGCAGAGCATCATCAGCATTCACGAAGTCATTAAACTGCAATTGAACATTCATTATTTTATTTATTTCATGCCATTCTGCTGGCTCATCCTCAAGTTCACTGTCTTCCTCACTACTGCCCCCCATAAATCCTGCCTTGGTGAAACATTTCTCAATCACCTCAGACTGCAAACAATTCCATGAAAGGCATAGCCTGTGCATTGCTTGAAGTATATTCCACGAACACTTCTTTATGTAATTTTTATCATCGACTGTCCTCAACATGTATGTCACCAGTTGCTGTCTATAATTTCTTTTCACAATGGAAATTATTCCTTGATCCAGGGGTTGCAATCTGCTGGTGGTGTTTGGTGGAAAATACACTATTTTTATGTTTCGTAAGCCAATCCCCTCAGTTTTATGTGCCACACACTGGTCAATGAGGAGTACTATTTTCCGGTTGTTCACCCCCATCTTCGAGTCTAACATGCTCAACCACTCACAGAATAAAGATGATGTCATCCATGAGTTTTTGGAGTTCCTGTATAAGCAAGGAAGTTTTTGAATATTTTTAAAGCATCTAGGCTTTTTATATTTGCCAATGATAAGTGGCTCCAATTTCTCAGAGCCATTAGAATTAGCACAGAATAGCACTGTGAATCTTTCTTTGCTTTTTTTTCCTCCATGGCAAGGTTGGCCTCTAACTGAAAGAGTTCTGTCAGGAAGCAAGTTATAAAAAAAACCTGCCTCATCAGCAATGAAAATGTCACATTGTTTATACCCCACTAAAATTGTTTGCAGAGTTTTTTTTCCAATCTTCTACCACTGTGTCACTTACAGATGCTTCTTCCCCACACATTTTCAAAGTTTTTAGATTCCACCGGACTTTAAATTTCTGCAACCACCATTTGATGCCTGAAAATGTTCTATTCCCATTTTTAAGGCTATTTCCCTTGCCTTCATTTGTAAATTAGGTCCAGAAATGGGAATATTTCTTGTCCTAGCTTCCATCAACCAGTCAAATACGTGTTTATCTAATTGCTCACTTTTCACTGCACGAGATTTTTTATCTATGCAGCCTCTACGTGCAGCTTCTTCAGTTTCTTTACGTTTTTTTTTAATGGATGTCAGGGTGGATGGTGGTATTCCAAAGGTTTCAGCTATGTCTATCTTCCGCTTCCCCTCATCAACAGCTTGGAATATTGCTAATTTACTCTCTGTCTTCAGCAGCCGCCTTTTTCTGGGATTTGTCATGTCCATTTTAGGCCTAAAATAAATCAGGTCATTTACGCTATTTTCTTTCTTATTATCAGAGTATTTCAAAAATGCGATTGGAAATAACCAATGAGAAATGTCTAATATTTACGCAAAGACAAATATCAGAAATAGGCAAGCTCATTCGTAATAAGTTTATTAAACAATAAATGGCACTCACGTGATTGAAAGGCAATAAATCGTCTATTAGAAATAGTTCGTAGATGGTTTAATCAAAATGAAACTATTCAAATTATAATTAACATAGATTGAGCTCCTAACTGCAACACACGAACTTCGGTGAATCAGCAAAGGGATAAACCGGCGAGAGAGCTAGATTAGAAACGCGATAAGGATATTTCATCGTCCGACTTCATATCAACCACTAAATTACGTCTCAAATGACTAATAATGCTGCGTGTGGGTTGATAGTATGAATTGCTACAAAGTAGTCGTCTCGATCGTGGATGCTAGTCGCCTTGATCATGGGAGTTAGAATTCGCGGTGTGAATACTCATATAAAACAAACGAATGCCGTGATGCGCACGTGAAAGGGCGCGAATGCGACCAAGCAGTAATCATTTTGAATACATACTGGTCATCTTCGTAACTAAAACGAGATTTTTAGGCTATTAATAATAAAGTGAAGTCATATCTGGCAAAAAAAATCTCTTTTAATGATCAATTAAACGCTAAGCTATTTTAAGTATTCCGATATAGCTACATTCGCGGCTGATAATTTCTCTTGTACGTGGTTGTGAATGAATTCACACGATTGATACTCGTCGGAAAGGTGTAAGAAGTTGTAATTACAACGCTCGTAAGTAGTAACCTTTCCAAAGAATATGAGATAAGAAGTGTGGGAGTAAGGAGAACAATTGCCGCCAAATATTTCGTTCCGTAGAGGTAGTTGCGCAGGCAGGGGAGTCTTGTCTCAATACGAACAGCGGAGGTTTTTCGAATTTAGAGAGGTACGATAGGAAGAGGTTTCCCTATATGGTTGTATACAAATTTGGCGGGACCTAGAAGATAATACGATAACCGGAGGTTTACGATAAGAAGAGGTTCACTAGGTAGAGGTTTTACTGTATCAGGAAACCATTTCTCAATGAATAGACTCAACTAAAAAACTTGTTGTCTTACTCTGTTCATTCCTTTACTAAACATAATTCCTTTCACTTTCATGGCATCTATGTTACTCATCCATTTCTTAAAACCTCCAAGCTTCCCTTACATTTTCCCTTATATCATGGTCTTCAGTATCCATCAGCTCTGGTAACTTCCACCATACGCCCACTCCTGAATTGTTTCAATAACTTACTTCCTTCCTCTACCATTCCTAGTACCCCTCTGGTCATTCTCCTCCTGTCCACCTTACCTTCCCCTTATTTCTTCTTACCCAAGTATTACTGGCCTCCAATCTAATGAGAATATTAGGATAATACATAGCTTCATAAATTATAGACTGAAGCTGTTAAAACATATTTATCCTTCTACTATTTATTTACTGTTAAAAGATTCAACATAGTAATAAATGAAAATCAATACAAAACATATTCAGTGGACCCCCGCTTTACGATGGATTCCCTTTACGATCTGTATGCTAGGAATTTTGAAGCATGCTGATTTTGCACGCACCCTTTAAAATTTTCCATTTCGACCATTTTTACACCCATAATTTTTATTCATTCAGTATTCCAAGCCTTATTTGGCAACTAAATGATTTTTTATCATAGCAGCATTTACATAATTAATGATACGAGTAATTAATTATGAGCTGTTCACGTGATTTGAGAAAATGTTTGCGGTGATTAATGCTGCCACTAATCAGCACCAACGAGATAATGCTACATTCCTTGCATAGTTAGAATCACAACTATGACAAGGTTAAGGCTTTCATTAGCCTTTACAGTGAAACCATTAATCCAAAATCAAGGGACCAAAAAAATTGGACTTCGATTAATCCGGGTTTGTACTAAACAGTACTTCTCGAAAATTAATGAAAAAGATCCCGTATTTTCCAAGATAATCACCGCACTGCTAATCTTTTTGATAAAATGGCAAAGAATATGCTTTAAAATGAGGAATTAACCACTTCCCTGATGGGTTTTTTTACAAAAATGTTCAAAAAAAAGTTTTTCAAGTCAAAGGTCTTTTTTTATTTCAGATTCAGAATTAAGAGAATTAGGCCACCTGCATATCAGTATAACTTTCCTTCCCGTAAACCTTAGTTAGACATCTAATGAGGAATAAATTTAGTTTATATTACATATGTATATACTTTGCCGACAACGTTAATGTTAACTATTAATTTTAGTCCATAGTACATCAAGAAACAACGTACAAACATTCATGGGAGTTACACAACCCACATAACGACGACTTTCACACTGAAAATGTTATAACTAATTTATTTAATGACATATATCAAGAAACTTTAATTCTTTTACTTGATTCTCTTTGAAGAGAGCTGGAATCCATTTCCTCAGTGTTCCATAAGAGTCAGTGGAGTGTGAAGCGAGCAAGTCGGCTAGATCTGGAGACATATAAAAGTTATCCGTCGTCAGGCAATATCATAGGCCAAATAATGGCTTCATTAGAGTCATCATCACTTTTGAGGACATGGGTAAATGGGCAAAATCTTTATCCAACACAGTCCCCTTTCCTGTGTTAATTGTCGTTGACCACACGTATCCAGTTCTCGTTTCACAAAGAACAAATATTTGCCAAATGAAGCTCTTTTCATATGCATGAACTGCTGCCACCCCAATATTCCCTTGTACTACAAGAGCAGGCTCTCGTCGATGGTAACATCCGTCTCTGGTGTATGGAGTGCCTTGAACTTTTCCTCCAGCTTCTGGCAAATCGGCCATATTTTATTTAGTTTGGCGTTGGGGTGTGTTTGGGGATCAAAATCGTTATTATAGGCAAAATGTAAATATTGCCTTATATTTATGAATCATCGGTAAGACACTGTGTGTCCAAAAAAGGGAGAGGAGAGTATAGTTCTCGTCGACCAATAAAACTCAGTATCTAGCTTCCGCACTATGCTCTGTAGCATTACAAGGGCAAAAACCCAAATTTCTGAGCTTGTCACAGCTCGCCACTGATTTACGCTAGCACTGCTTGGCCCCGCTTTTTCATACAAAGTGTTCCGGGCGTAGCAATTAGTTTCCCGAGTTATAAAGTTATAACATAAATAACGTAACAATAGGTAGGTAGGGACAAGTAAACAAAACAAGGCAACAAAAGGAATCATAACGAGGGACGCGCGGAGAATAAGAGAGACGCGAGGTGTGAGAGTTAGAGGTGAGAAGCAGAATAAGAGTTCGGTTGGTAAAAGGCGAAAGAAGAAGAAATACATGGTATACCAGTGCGGAAATAGCAGCCGGTTTGTCAAAAAGTGACGGGAAGTGTTAAAGGAGCAGGTATAGGGAAGGAAAGCTGAAAGAAAGGAAAGCCGAGAGTAAGCCGCGGGGGAAATTGCGGCGGCAGCGTGAGACGGAGAAAGAAGGCACGGCAGCCGGAGAAAGAACTGTTCCGAGAGGACCACGAGAGTGGGGAAATAAAGGGAGACCAAGAACAATAAGTGCCACTTATAATAAATTGTAACCATTAGTAAATAGAAAAGAAGATGAACATAATGTAAATTGGGCCCAATCCACTTGTTTGAAAATTAAAAGATAATTTCTAAAGAATAAATTTTGTATGTATTTACATTATCATATGATAATTTAAAAATTTGTAAGGCTACAACAACCGGAGGAAGGTGAGGGTTACAAAGTCAACAATTTCATCGTTGAAAAAAATATTTTAGGGAACCACAGTTGGGAACCAGGTCAAAGTTCATTGAAGAATTACCTTCAAAAAGAAACCTAGGTGGTACCGGATGAGGATTTGTTGAAAGCATTTCCTCCCACTCCGCTTCCTACGAAGGTTCCGCTGCACTTTCCGATTCGGAGCTTGTTTCTCTGGAGAGAGTTGTCTAAAGGCCGTTTTACATGGTACATTTGTTTGTACAAACTCTTCCGTGAACTCTTGCATGAGGCAAAATGTATCGTGTAAAGCGGCAAATTGTATGAACGCTTGTGCGAATGTCTCAATGCCTGCACGGGAAATAGAACCTGTTCTAATTTCGTTGTGACAAACGTACAATCTCACGTACATTCGTTTGTACAAAATCTTTCATCGTGTAAAACGGCCTTAAGAGCCAGAAACTTCAATTTCCATAACCTCGGAATTACTGCTGGTCAACAATGATTCCTCTGATTTTTTTCTTTAAAAAAATATGCGATAACTTTCACCACACTACAACTACACCACCCTCCAATCACCAGCCCATTTGGGGGATTTATTTTTTCCCTAAAAAAATACGCTGCAACTTTGACCACACAACAACTACAACCCCCTCCAACCACCAACCCACTCCAGGGGATTTTTTTCTTTGAAAAAATACGCTACAACATTTACGACACTACAACTACACCACCCTCCAATCACCAGCCCACTCGGGGAATTGTTTTAATATATGGCTATTTCCATTAACCTCTTAATGCGCATTTACTCACTTTTCCCCGTTTTTCACCACTGAAAAATGTCAATTTCCGTCTTCACGTTTTCTCAATACTGCATTTTACCTTTCCTTAATACCCTGAAGTGCCTTCTTTACATTTGAAAATGGCCATTTCCAGGCTGCACACCTAGCACCTCCTTTTCACTCCATACGCCCGCAACCTTGTTGGGGGTGGGGTATTTCCATATATTAGATGTGCAATTAGTCTGTATCCCTCTACTGGCATTTCTAAAAACATCGCAATATGGTGTCAAAATGTCACGAAAATATCTCCATTTTTGTCATGTTCAATCTTTCATTACTACAAAAAAAAGTATCCCACGCCTTTCTTTCTTACATTTCCTAAATTCCTTTCTCTATTCCTCTCTTTTCCCTCAGTTCCCTACGTTTCTGTCATAAAATATTTTTCCTCACTGGACCCTTGATACATGTACCAAGAGAGGTTCCACATACTTAAGCCTGAAGTGATTACCACCATTTTATGACTTGTAATCCGCAAAGTCGCATTTCATGACTTTTTGGCAAAAACTGGCTATTTTATGATAAAATCCTATAACTTTGACGTTTATGACTTTATCCTGTCTCTGGTGATGACCTAACTCCCACATCACAAACACTGACAATCGCAATAAAGGATGCTGTAGACATCTACACGGGCGATTCTGTAAAGTCATGAAACGTTTCTAGCTCTTTGCTTCAATATTCCTCCATTTGCCCTTAATGGTTCACTTTTTTAATTAAGAAACAAGGAGAAAAAAGCAATTTTCTCTCTTCGACTAATACTGGAGTCATGTACTTCAGTCAGTATTTTCTGCTCATAAAGAAGAATTTGACTAACACTCGAAGATATATGGTAATTTTGTATTTGCTATTATGTACCAGTAAGAATCTGTAAATTATAATTTGTGATTTCCGTGAGTATTTAAAGGATTTTGTCCCTAAGTGAAATATTTTGGGCCTTTTACAAATGTAGCTAAATATGTGATCACTGGTTATATTTCATTACCCTCTATCATCCTATGTTGCGAAGATCAAAGAGTGGAACCTAGCTCAACACTCAGAGATCTGGAAAAATGCACAGGGGCTCAGGCAAGCCAAGCTCCTAATAAAGGGACCCAGACCGGGACTAGCAAGAAAGCTTCTCTCACTGGATAGAAGACAACTTCGTACGATAGTGGGACTACTTACTGGACACTATCAGGTTATGAGGCACCTTCATCTCCTGAGAATTACAGACTCAGCGAAATGTAGATGGTGCGAGGAAGAGGACGAAACAATATCGCACGTACTCTGCAAGTGTCCCGCCTTGATGAGGACTAGAGTTAGGCATCTGGGCTCACCATTCTTGGAACTAGATGAAGTCAGTGGTATCCCAGTGGAGGACATGTTATCCTTTAGCAGGGCGACTGGACTCTATGGGTGACCACAGACACGGTGGTTAGCACAATGGACCATTAGGTCTAAGTGCCCCAGGTTCTCCTTGGAGGAACTCCACCAATTTACTAATCTAATCTAATCATCTTATGTTAAACGATGAAAATGTATGTTGTCTTATGAAATTGAATTTAATAATGTTATAATTCTTTCAGTGTCCTTTTAAGGCTAGTTATGCTTTTCATTTGTAAAAAATACTTGGATAATCTTACTAACTAGACCTTCCTCCTCCATAGCAGGCTATGTTTTTAACCATTTTATGGGAGCTTTGATCACTAACCAGCAGAGATAACCCAAACAAGTCTTTGAACAGGGTGGCGATCATCAGGGAAAACCGGGAACACCTGGAATTGTAAAGGAATTTTGAATTTCTGGAAAAGTCAGGGAAGTGTCAGGGAATTCTCGTAATAGTCAGAGAAAAACTGAGATAGGAAATTCTTGTTATTTTTCTACCATTACGTTTTTCGGCCAGTCATTCTCACCATTTGTTTCACCAAAATATTCCACCAACTAAAACTAATGTCCGTCGCTGACGTGCATGGAATAATCCCCATCAATTTGTGGGACATTCAGTGGTGAATCTTATCAGTTGTGAATCTTAGTTATTTAGTTGTGAATCAGACGTACAATGTATCCCTTTTGTATATCCGTATTGCGATATTTGCGTAGTAGTGTTAAAATTCATGATCACAATGTATTACGCTCGTCACAAGGAATCGGAGGATATGTTGTTCGGAAAATTTTACCTCACGTTTTTTTTTAACTTCCAAGACTCAGGTCAAGAGGTAGCTGGAGCACACTAACTCATAGTAAATAATTGCTTGCAGTGTTAAAAATACCATACGATGATTATTAAAATGGTGGCACAAGTATGATCTCACGTGTAAACAATGTCTTACGCAAGATCATCTTTGATTCTCATACCCCTCTCCGTGAGACAGTAAGAAGAGCCCTCCTCCCCTCCCCACCTTTTACGCTCGACGTAATTATTGAATGGCCCCATTAAGTTCCCTCTCGAAGCAATTTAGTCAGGTCACTAACCATCTCAAATATAATATTCCTGAACATGATGCTGCCGTTGCTAATTGCCTCCTGTTGTCCTCGTTCCCAGTGGCGAGCTTAGGTTTTTTAACCAAATATTTTTACATTTTTTTGTTCCCTGATTCACGTGAATCAAAGTGTTGTTCGCTTCTGAAGGTCATTCGCGCCATCCGATATTTATCCAGTCCAACAACTTTTCTTTTGTTTGTATTTTTCGCGCACCTTAGTGATACCTGTGCTGGAGTCCGCCAATAAATTGGCCATTAACTTTCCCTTCGATGTCTTTTCAGTAATCCTCAACTTCCCAGAACTACCACAATGCGCTACCTCTTTCTTGAAGAATTAAACATTGTCAATTTGTAATATTACCATAGGAAACATACACGGCCACGGAAATACGATACACAGCCGCTGGTACTCGGCCGCGGAAGGAATATAGCTCGCTCGTCTGGGTCGCCCCAACGCTCGCAATGGTTCAGGGGACTCACCATAATGCAAAACTGTTGTATGCGTAATTCAATAACCTGCTGTAGGAAAACCTTGTGTGCAGGGAAATGTTGAAATTTTGTAGACAATAAAACGGCCGCTGCGACGGCGCACAGTGGTCGGAAATCAAAAATAGCGGGACAAAATCCAAAATTGCTTTTTTTAGATAAAGACTTGAAACATGGCATTTATACTCACAAATGAATGCATATTATGAAATAGTATGACATTTTTCTTAGGTCCTAGCCATTACTTGTATACGGAGGCTCAAACATGACCAATATTTCAAAAAAACACCGTTTTGATTTTTCTTCGAAAATTTTAAAAGTTAAGCAGATAGTACAGTTGTGGAAGGATTTTAATGAAATAAAAAACAAAATTTGTGATAATGGTACTTTTCCTGTCCTATGCATAAGTTTAAGAGATTATGGTCGATATTTGGGTACTATTACCTCACTAAATGGCGGACTTTTTACAGGCATAATTTCACTTAAAGTAGTCGTTTTAATTGGTTTCGCAAATTTGTCCACCGAGATATTTGGAAAGAGTTTTAATTGAAGACTTCTTAAGATTTTTCTGAAAAAATCTTCGAAAAATGTCAGCATCTTTGGAGTAGCGGGTGGGGGAGAGATAGTAGTGTCCTTCGCATTGACAGAGCATTCGGGGGTAGACTGGACCCTCCTCGGTGTGTTTTTTCATTAGGATGTACTTTGTAGCATTTAATGTATGTATTGATTTCAGCTGTTAACATTTTCTGAGTTTTGACAAAAATTTAATTCAGCAGAAATAAAATATTTCAATAATAGGTGACCTTAAGGCGATCGGTCAGGGAAATTGATGAATCCATCTGGGAAAAGTCAGGAGAAAGTCAGGGAATTTAAAAATTTTATATCAGTAGCCACCCTGTTGAATGAAGTCTAATAGCTCTTGTATATTGGGTAAATACATATGTATTTCACTTTTATTTGCTCGAAAATAAATTAATTTTTATGCATAAAAGTATTATACATTCTGATGCATACGCAGTGTCTTAAGGAATTACCTTCCCTTCCCTTCTTTTTGTGTATGGGAAAAAATTATTTTTGTCACTATTTTTGCAGCAATTTTTTAAACCAGATGAATAATGATGATTCTACAAAAATTTGTTTTTTTAATCTTTTGAAAGGCAACCTACGTAAAATATATTTGTCATTGATGTGGGAAGCTTATTTGGTTATCATTAAAGGAACAAGATCATTCCTTAGTTGCAATATTGAACAGTTAGATTGAAAAATTTGGTAAAATTAAATAGTGCATATATTCTGCAAATGATAATGAAAAAATAAAGAGAGAGTCATTTTTAAATCAAGCAGTTTTGTAATAGAGTTCCACCTTCAGGTGCCAGGTTAAGTAATATTTTTAGTGTTACTTAATGATACAATTCAATAAAATAGAGCCTGAGATCGTGTCTTACCACAGTACAGTCATTGAATTCAAAGAGTGCCATTATTATTTTAGAGCCTGAATTTAATGAGGAGAATTAGTGGAATAGCATATTAGGGCTTTGGGAAGTGATGCATCAGAGTTAAACTGTGCAGCTGTACAGTAGCGCTTGAGGCAGATTTAGGGTTAAATTTCCAAATTATATAGTGTAGTGCCAATATTTTTGGCAGAAGAGAGATATGTACAACTCATTTTTAGTGGGGTTATTTATTGATATGTATCAATATTTTTACTATAATACTCTGTTAGCATTGCTGAAGAGGCCATCTAAATTTTATTTTTATTGTTTCACTATTTATGTTTATAATTATAGAAATTTATATAAATGAAGTAAAGTGCCAATGCGAGGCACTTGTGTTTTATGAGGGCCATATTTTTTCCTTGTTATCATATTCTTGTCCCCATAAATATTTGCCAGCATTTCGTGCTCATTGTTGTGTAGTCATTGTCTATGAGCCTGCATCATATAAGAGCAAAATCCAAAATTTAATGTGTGAGAAGGAGGCAAATAGTTCATTGTCCAATAATAGAGTCAAGTGATGAGAAGGTTTATGTCAATGTGTAGGTATAACACTTTGTCATTAAATACCTCATTGTTCTGTTTGCCTTTGTAAGCTGACAAATGTCATCTACAAATGCCATCTATTCCATTGATTATCTTTTAATTACTTGTGGTTTCTGCTATGAAATTTCTCTTTACAGTTATGGCAGCACCAAGCAATGTACAGAGGCAATTCCCCTGCCACCTGTGTTGCGACCACACAGACATCATTGTCCAATTCAACTCCTCCCCCTGCACACATAGTGATTGCACTGGCTGACTCCACTCTCCATTGCTTGCACAGAGAAGGACTTAAACAGGTATCATCTTTAAACTTTAAATAATTTTGGAAAACTGTTGGTCTTCTTACAGGATTTGCTGATCTTGATGCATTTGAAACCTGGTCAATTTCTGGTCAGCACTAAGAGTTTTAATAATAATATGTGATAATAATTTATTGATGGGTAGGGTGTGAGCTGCCCCTAAGCCACCTGAAACTCGTACAATTGTAAAATAGAGTTAGCAATCAAATGTACACAGTAAAACTTTGATTTTACGTAGTTTGAGGGGCCAAAAAAGAGCTAGTATGTAAAATGTAAGTGTGTAAGGTTGATAGAATTGCATGATGTAATAACATTTTCCAGATCTCTTCTTTGTTTTGAAATTGAAGGCATGATTCATTTAAATTGGTTTTGATAAGTGAATTTGATTGGAATTGTTATTTTTAAGCTATATAAGACACCCATTTCCCCAAAATATACAATCGCTTACCACCCCTGGATCTTATCTGCGAAAGACTCTCTACTTGCAGGCTAAAGTCGTCCCCGACGCTCTCTATTGAGGACAGGTTTTACCCAAATGATCTTTACTAACCAGCCCTTCCATAAGTATTATTATTTATTAGTAGATCTACACAAGGTGAGATTATTTTTTGATAAACAGTGGGTTTATTTTTCCCCGAAAGTGGTGTTATCGTTCGAAGAAGGTGGTGTCATTCTACACCTTTCTGGTAAATACATTTAACAATAATAATTTTCAGAACAAATTTATTGATAATATTGCCATTAAAATAAAATAGCAGGAGTAATAAATAAGTAAAATATTAGTCAATTAGTGCACAAGTTTAGGATTTTATGTACCATTATGTGTTTTGAGAGAGTGAGGTTAGAGGTGCAGTATAGATTGAGAAAGAGATGGTAGAAAGAACAGATTAAGACACTTTCAAACCACTGGAAAATTCACATATGATATGGTATGCAGTCTGAAGATGGTTAGGGAACTGGGATGGGCACGAGCTAAGTGGCCAAATTACTCTTTTTCAAGTTTGTTCCATGGTAAGAACTCTCTATTATAAGGTGAAAGTAATGTCTCTGAATCTAGGCCAGAGCAAGATTACCATATTATTTATAAACAACCCTTGAAAAGTCATGATTTTTGTGACGTGCTAATAATTATTGAGTCAGCAAGCCTTGGAACAGCAGGATGCGACCCCTGGATGATTCCGGGTGGTGTCAAAGAATCACCCAAGCCGAAATACGAGCTGAGAGGGGGAAGACACTGTCAGCCTGTGCTCATCACAGAATGATTTACCACCATCCTCCTGAAGCGAATCCGAAAAAAGTATCTGGTGTCGGAAGGGGTGGGGAGAAAGAGCAAAGACGAAGAAGTCGGCTGAATCGGAGGCCCAGGTTGGCCTTGGCGTTACCATCGCAGCAAACCACCAATGAAGAAGTGCGACATGCTTCATGCCTTCAGGGGTGTGGATGCCATTCAAATCGTCCTAAATATTAGTCATCTTGTGTTGCTGCCGATGTTGTAACTAGTGGGAACCATGGAAGTTGACTGCTGAGGCTCCCGAAAGGATGCCCCCCTCCCCCTCAACTAGTGGAAGCCACTTGAGAAGTTAGGGCATTGGAAAGTGTGGAGTGAAATGTGATACTTTTGCTTCACTGTCATAACTGACAAGGGACTCACAGCGGGCAATGGCCCTTCCCCGAACTAGTGGAAGCCACTTGAGAAGTTAGGGTGTGGGAAAGTGATGAGTGAAATGTGATACTTTTGATGAAATGTGATACTGACTTGAGAAAAAAATATCGTTTCACTCCGACCCTCCGATGAGTGTTGAGGCAAGGGTGGCAGGAGAGAGAGATCCAGGATGGTGGAGGAGAGAGTGAGAGACAGGCCAAGGACGCGTAGCCTTTCGCTGGACTGCCGAAAGCGCTCGGCGTGAAGGCCTGAGGAAAAAAGCGCCGGGCATCCTCTTTGCTCTACACTACTACAGTGCTTGTATTAAACTTACGTACTTGAGAAGTATCCGTATTGAAAGAAAAAGGATGCAGCTAGAACTTATATCAAAGCTCATTTTCGAATCACTTCTCATAGCCGAGGAACATGATCGATTTTAGGCAAGTTTACTATGATAGTGCTTCCTGTCAGCAAATTTCTGAACCTATTGGCCTTGGTGGCTCTGTCGACTCGACTCCTCTTTCGTAAAAATACATAAGTATTCGAGTCGAGTTCCAACTGAGTGAGAGAGTGCAGATATTACCCTAGACTAATTAGGGAATCAATTGAGATAGCCCAGACTGACAATTTTAACCGAGACGAGGGACACCACCTGGACTGGAGGAGAATTCTGAAACAAACCAATGGGAGGGCAGCAGCAAGAATTGGCGGGAAAGAAGTGCTATATAATGAGGACCAAAATTGTGAACCGGCATCTTCGACCTGAAGACCCTGGCAGTAGTGCCAGCGAAACTGTTGTCATCACCACAGCAACCAACGCAGTAGAACCAGAAAATATGAAGAAGTTCAGCGTAAACCACAGCAAAATCTTCGTTCTTACATATCACTATAATGGCTCGGAAAATGCCTTATGCAACCCACAATATAATTGTGTTGTGACAATCGTTCCATGGTTTATGTCAAAAAATACAAAAGATGACCAACATTGTCTGCTATTTAAAGCTGATTAATCCCAAGGAAAATCTTGTTGCTAGAGGAACTACGAGTTGCTGATAATATTTTCAAACCACTAAGTTAAAATTTATGGTTAAATTAAGGCATGATTAGTGTATGTGCTTGATTGGGAAAAAATGGAAAAAATTACTGACATAACAAGGAATGTGTGAAACAAATCAATCATCTTCTGCAAAGAAGTAAAATTTGGAATATTCAACACTCGTTAATTTAAATAAATAAATTCCATCGGCCTGATTCATTTAAGGGCCTTGTTGCATATGGTATGAAATAATTACTAGTGCATAATATTCTTTATAGTGAAATGGAAAAATTTTGTCACTATAAAGAGACTTTAGTGTACTTTTTTACAGAAATGTGTTTTACGCAAAATGATTCTACCAAGTGATGCCTGAGGTCTTCTCTAATATTGAATTACGTATTCATGCAAAGTAAAAGTGCTGTTTATAGAGATTCTCCATCTGCATGTTTCCATTTTCTATTTATTTTTTACTACTATTTCTTGTTTTGATTGTAATTTCAATTATTTTAATAGATAGCAACAGTATCAATTGCTCAAGCCTGGCGAGGTTCTGCAGACGACCAGCCTTGCGCTAAAATTGCACGCTGGTCTGGACCATCCACTCCGTCTCATCTTGATTTCTCATGGACGGGGAATTGCTTGGTGGTAGTGGATACAAAAGGACAGCTATTACTATACCGTATGCCACCCCTTCTGGAGCCAAGTGAGTTTGAATATTTAATTTATTTTATGAAACCAAATTCCAGCTGATTTCTGGCTATATACCAAGGGGAAGAAATTAGTCATGAAAAAAATCATTTGACTTGATTGGGATTTGAATCTGGATCCCCCAAATGCCAGTATGGTGTATTAGCCAGTTATACCCCCAAGCCATCTAAATTCAAGGTGAATTTCAGTGGAGGTTTATGCGAACTGGCTGTTCCCGTCTCAATTTCACACTGTAGCACAGGAGACGAAATTGGTTGTGCTCACTGAGCCACTGTCATGGGGGATAAACCAAACATTGTTGCATTAGAATGACTGACATCTGACAATTTTCCAATCATTGCAATTCCAGAAATGGTATGGTACGCAAACACGCACATGGCTGCGAAGATACCAAGGGGATGAAATTCACCATGAAAATATTATTTGACTTGATCGGGATTTCTCCCTGATCCCCGTTCTCCCATTTGGTGGTCAAGTGTGATTTCCAGCTACTCCACCAAGCCATCTTAATTCAAGAACATCTAGTTTTCTTAAACCCCCACTGAAATTCGCCTTGAATTGGAATCCCGGTGAAGTGAAATATATTTTTCACAGCTAGTTTTATCCCCTTGGTGTATATCTTGGCACCTGTGGGTATGACTGCATACCATGTCGTTTGTGCCATCGCAATGATTGGATAATTGATTCCTGGTCCATAAACCTTTGTTAATCATGTGGGATAAAATTACTAGCGTTCTCATCGGGTGATTTTGAATTCACAGCCAGTGTTTTTTTCTTTATGAATTCTCATATTCTATAAATTAGTGATGTGGTTAGGATTCAAGATTTGATCAAATTCAAGCGAAGCCGTGGATTCGAGATTTGATTGAATCCTTACAAAAAAGATTCGAACCCTGGTTGTGCAGGCGGCATATGTGCTACGTAAACTGTAAATCTTGGTCAAATCTCACCGTGGTGTTTTAGTATCTTGATGATATTTTACTACAAAAGTTTTGATAATTAGCTTGAAAATTCATTTGTCATAAATATGTGCATAAGCGAAGATTTTATGGTTATTAACTACGGAAAGTTTCATTCAACATTTGGCACATGCGCACACTACCCTCAACCTCCAAATGTGTCAGTGTAGAAGCTGACACACTTGCTGCAGTCCATTATGCCTGATGTTTTTACAGCATGTTCGACTGAAAGGCCAAACCTAAATCTTTTATTCTTTGAAAAACAAAGTTTTGAACTGTAGAAAAATATACACCCAACCTAGTATGCCTTCTCAATCATTGCTTTTTTCACATCGCAAAATTTTCATATGATTATTTTTTTTTGCTATGTCGTGCCATTGCCACCAATAAGTACAAGGCCGAGCATTATAAGCAGTGTCCTGTATCATGACTTCAATAAAATTAAGCCTTGTCCTTTCTTGGCATTAGTTAGTATGTTTTTAAGTTGCTACATATTAGATTCTAAACATGGATTAAATTAAAAAAAATAGGCAACATAAAACTGTGCTAAAAGATGGGAATAGGTGTTTATGTAACCAAACATTTTAAGAAAAGTAAGTTTGTGGTCTTTAAGCTTTAAGTCACATTTTCAAACTGCATGGTGCCGTTTTGCCTTAAATCCAGATGCTATTCAAATCGCCCTATCATTTACACTTATGAATATTAAGAGCTAATATTTCAATTTTCCTATGTACCAAAAATTGCAAAAATCAAAACCAGTCAGGCCATGAGCACTAGTGTGAGACAATTTGTGTGGAATCACCCAATAATGAACTTGTGTAATTTTTTGCAGAAAAATGCTGTTGATTAAGTCACAATTTTCATCTCTTGCGGCAATATTATATTTCCCATGATGGAAGAATAAATCAATAGAATAATACACTGTGGAAGCGTGTAAAAAAACCATCAGCTTCAGCCTGTAAAGCAGCAAAAGCCTGAAATATGAACCAAAACTATTCACCAAAAGTTTTTAAAACTCCTTTTATGAGAACACCTTTGGACTGCTCTAGCATCAGTATTTTTAAAGAGTCTTCATTAATACTGGCAATTTTATTAATAATAAAAGAAACAGGTGAGATCCTGCCAGACTTAAGGATTCTCAATTTCTTAAGCAAAAATTAACAAGTTACTTGAGTTCACTTAACTTTCTTTAGCATTCAAAATTTAAAAATTAAGAAAGATTCAGAACTCAGGTTGTAACATTAACTGTTGATGGTGTTAGGCATGTATCTTTACCTCGTAATTCAAATGTCTGTGTACCTTAGGGATCTACACTGGGTCCGCTTCTTTTCCTGATATATATAAATGATTTACCGCTTGCCTTATCTGGTATTGACAACATTACCCCTATTCTGTATGTTGATGACACAACAGTTATAGTATCGTCCACTTCACGTAAATCTTTATCTAACAAAGCCCAATTAGTTGCCAATAAAATTAGTAAATGGGCTCAAGATAACTTTCTAATTGTTAATCCCAAAAAAAGTAATATGATACACTTTTTAACCAGCAGTCAGCCATCTGAAAGTATGCTAATAAAAATGGAACAAAAATCAATCGAACAAGTCAACACCAGTAAGTTCTTGGGTTTATTTCTTAATTATAAAATGTCCTGGGCAGAGCATATTAATTTTCTTAGCAGTAAGCTTAGTTCAAGCTGCTACATACTTAGACAGCTTAGTCAGACAGTAACACGGGAAATTTTACTAAGTCTGTATTTTGGCGATTTTTACCCACATGTTTCATACAGTATCATCTTTTGGGGATCTACCCACTTATCTTTAAAAATATTCAGAATTCAGAAAAAAGCTGTAAGAATCATCGCTCAAAAGTCTAATAGATCCCCCAGTAAGCCAATCTTCAAGGACCTGAATCTCCTTCCGATTCCATGTATATATCTATTTTTAACCATAATGTATGTAAAGAGCAATATTGTCAATTATGAAGTGAATAGTGCATTCCACCATCATCACACAAGGACAAAAAACGATATTCATCAGAATTATGTACCAACAAGAGCTGCCAAAATGGGGCCCAAAGAAATGGGCATTAAACTGTACAATAATTTGCCATTATGTTTAAAAGAAATAAAAAGCATCAATGCTTTTAAATCCGATCTAAAAAGGTACTTAAAAAATATGCTATTCTATTCAATCGATGAATATCCCATTGACTCTTAATGTTAAAATATTCAATTGTATATAATATGTGAATATATGTATTTGATTATGATGTGCCTTATATCTATGCATACAAATGTATCAGATCTCCGGGCAAATAAAGATTTATTATATATTATTATTATTATTATTTGTAGAAAGCAGGATTTGGATTTGAGATTTGGTATTAGAGATTCGATAAAAAAGTGATTTGGATTTGGGATTCTATTCAATAAATTTTGAATTCGATCCATCACTACTAAAAATTCATGTCAATTCAAATATCTGCATATTTTGAAACTTTAATTTTTGGCCATTGCAAACATAACCACTTGGAAAAATTGATTGTAAAAATCATTTTAGTTCCTACTATTTTTGGATGATCCTCAAAGCATTTGATGTAAACCTAGTTTTTCATATTCTATACTTGATAAATTTTCTATTTTTAATGCAGGTGGATCGATGACAGTCAATTGGGCTTGTACAATGCTGGAATATTGTATGTTCTCTGGATTTGACTGGTGGGATGTGTTAGTTTGTATTCCACGTCCAGCACGAATACTTGATGCCATTGCAGAGCGTTTGATGGAAGCCTACCAGCGCCAACTTCCTCAGATCCAGCAATTTTATCAGATGCACTTTCTCTGCATCCGAACATCACTTTATCGGTAATTTATTTTCTAACTCCAGCATATATGTTAGAGTCTATGATGTAATTTCTGGCCATAGATGTGTTTTTGTAGCTTGCTCTAGAATCACGTTATACACATCTATGCAGGGGATGGTATTAATTTTATTGAATTTGAAATGTTTCCTGTTGGACCCTTTAGCTTTTACTTTAAATATAGTTCTCAATGCATGCTTTTGGAGGGAGAATATTCTTTTGACATTTATCTGTGCTGAGCTCCCCCAACTGATGATGCCATACCTAGACTCTAACTGGTCACTTTGCATGCTACCTACCCGCATTCTTCTTTTGTCCCGCATGCGACTTCAGCAGATTCGGATATGGGGATATTGCACAGTGGTGAAGCTATATGTCCTGAGAAAGATTTACCACAATATTTTTCGTGCTAAGATTCAAAACTTCAAGAGTATTATGTAGGTACTTGTTTATAGTCCGACCCCCAACATTTTCCCAAACATTTGGTCTCAAAAAGACATATGCACTATGCATGAGTATCTATGGCAATTTGCATGATTCTCATATGAGTCATGGAACACGTGAGTATTTTTTTAGCGGTGAAAATTTTTCTCAAGGATAGTAAAATAATGATGTGGCTAATTCATTAGTTCTTGGTGGGATTTATAGATTCTAGCCATAATTGAAACTCTCTATTCCCTTGAAAATATGCTTTCTCCTCTTTTTTAGCATGTCATTGCCTGGTCAAGGAAGGGCTGCTGATTTATCATCACTTCTGATGCTCAATGCAGTTGCAACAGCTTTTAAGTGTCTTCTTAGGCCTTCGGATCTTTTATGCCATGACAAAGGGCCGGCTGAAAGTTTATCAGGTAAGTGTCTAGGTTAAAATACATGCTGACTGGGTTTCACGTGCTCATTCTGGGTTAAAATTTACTTGAATAAAAACTACAGTAATTGTACTGTCCACTTGAATTCAAGTGGACAGTACAATTCAACTATTCAAGTGGACAGTACAATTACTGTAGTTTTTATTTAAAATTCTGTTCCACCAGATATCGCCCGACACTGTCGAATTTATTATAAAATTTACTTCTTGTATGAAAGTTGGGATTTTAAATTCACTAATTCATTGTTGAATTTTTGAGTCAATGTTTTTTCAATGGTTTCTCTTAATGGCTCCAGTTTCCACTCTATAAGTCCTTCAACTTTCTTGTAAAAACAGCAAAAGACTGAATTGCCTTCAACTCAGTGGGCAATCTATTGTACAGTTTCACACCCATATATTCAGGACCCAAAGAGACCCCTTTGGTTCAAATATATAGTAAATGGAAATTACCATTGCCTCTGCTACCAGTGCTATGGTTATGTACATCTGAATTTTTTATGAAAGAGAAATTATTACACTTTACATAGGTAACTAAAGGTAGTACATACATACATGGAAGAGGAAGTATACCAAATCTTTTAAATATTGGGCGACAGTGAGTCCTATAGTGCTCGTCAACAATCAAACGCACAATTTTCTTTTGGATCACAAAAATCTTAAGAGCATGACATGATGATCCCCAGAATACAACTGTCTGCACCACTCTAGAATCAAACTCTCCATAATAAGGCGAATGAGAGATCTTCTCGCGTTACTCCATTCCCTTTCTCGCTGGTTGAGTCTAAGCCGTAATATGAGCCGAGAGAGAGGGAAGAAACTGTCAGTCTCTCCTCATCATGGAATGATTTACCAATGTCCTCACAACGCGAACCCGAAAAAGGTATCCAGTGTTTTCGGGGGAGGGGGGGGAGAGTGAGCTACGCAGTGAAGACAAAGAAGTCGGCTGAATCGGAGATACAGGTTGCCCTAAGCGCTGCCATCACAGCAAACTGCCAATGAAGAAGCAAAATATGGTGTACACTTTACAGGACAGCTCAAATTGTATCGAAAATGGCCAGCCGGTGGTGTCAAGGAATCACCCAAGCCATCATAAGAGCTGAAAGAGGGGGAAGAAACTGCCAGCCTCTTCTCATCACGGAATGATGGAAATGATGTAACAACATCCTCTCGAAGGGAACCCAAAAAAATTCTCCAGTGTCGGCAGGGGTTGGGGGAGAGTGAGCTATGCTATGAAGACAAAGAAGTTGGCTGAATCGGAGGTCCTGGTTGACCTTGGCACTGCCATCACAGCTGAGCTCCAATGAATAAGCGTGACATGGTTCACGCTTCACACGATTGCTTCAATTGTATTGAAAATATTAAAATATTTTTTATTGTTATGAGAAAATATTCTTATGAGAAAGGTCAGAATTAAAAGGATCATTTCAGGTCATAGACTTTTTTGCCTCATACAGTCCATCTCATGGCCAAGTAATGTACTGGCAAAAATGGTTGATTTAGGCTTAATACACGCATTTATCTCTTCAATATGGTTAAAATCACATGTGTTTGAAATAACTTCCGATATAGCCCTATTTTTACTAGATTGAATCATGAAAACTAGTTTTTATCTGCCAGCAATCCATCATAGCAGTGTAAATGCTGACGGTCTGCAAACACATTTTTAGCGAGGTATCCCGCCCCTACAGGAGTTTTCAATTCCTTTTGTTTACATCATGGCAAAAGTCTCTCAGAAGCTGCTCCTTGGACTCTCCTCCATGCTGTCAGAAGCATAGCTTAAGCATGGGACAATGTTTCAGAGGAAATCATAAAAAATTGCTGGAAATCAGCAGGCTATGGCAAGACATAAGATTATGTGGCTGAAGAGACTTCATCTAGGCCCATGAAACTGCAGGATCTGCTTGCTAATTGAACGGGCAACTCAATCAGGTTTGCCCAATAATGCCAGTTATTTCACCACTCACCTACAATCAGATAGATGAAGAGTTGGCTTCAAATGAAGAAACAGTGAGTGCAAAATGTTGTACCAACCTGCCAGTTTCTGATTTATTTGAGGGAGACAGTGACATGATAGATGACAGTGAAGCAGTGCCTGTTCATCCTGCTCGTAGTGATATGAGAGACGCTTTCAGAAATTTGTACAAAATTTGCTATGCACACCCATAGGTTCCAAGAGGGCTATGTTGAAAATCTGATTGCTTTAGAGACAGTTGTACATAAAAGTTTTGATAATGGGATGCAACAAACTAAAATAAGTGACGAGGTACTTTCACCCAAAATGAGTGATTTCATAAATATCAAAAATTCTGTTTAAATATTCCTTATTCATAGCTTAAAATAATATATAAGACAAGGTTTATTAAAAAACAAAATGTAAGAGGCATCCTAAATAACTAAACACCTTGCATTGCTGTCACCTCTTCATAAAGTCTTGATTTTACATACTTTGATTTTACATGGTCCCCCTATGTTGGTCCCCCAGTGCATAAAATCAAGGTCTTACTGTATTTTAAATATAGACTATAAGCTGAGGATATATTTGGTATTTGTCATTAAATACACTTTTTGAGCGACTTAATTGTCTTTGTTATTTTATTATTTTCCACTTATTCCATCCAATAATTGAATTTAAGTAATAGTCGTATGATACTGGTATATCCCACCTGTTATTAGGAATAAGAATTGATGGAATCGGAATCCGGAATCGATTTGAAAGAATCAGAATCGGGATAGGAATCAAAAAAAAGTGGAATCGACTCATCCCTACTTAAAATGCTTTCTAATGACATGAAACGTAAAGAAATGTAAAAAAGTGTAAAATATATACTTTATTTTTATTGCGCATATTGCAATTGTGATATTTTCATGCCTCTAATGATGACTGATAATTATGATTAAAATATTTGTACTTGTTGTTGTATCACGAATGATATTTTCATGTAGTCTTTGTTTTTTTATAGCTGTTACATCAGAGCCACTTACAGATGTGGATAAAGTTTTGTTTCACCTAGAAGCTAAAGAGTTCACTGTGGAGCCATCAGCATTGCAATCTTTACAGCAATTGATTCAGTGGGTAGCAGATCTAACCTTATCGCTTCTGGCTAGACTTCCTGATGCCCGCCTGAATCCACAGGGGATGCAGTCTCAAACTTCACTTGTCTCAAGCCAGTGTCAAGGAGGAAAGCCATCGAATGGGGTAAGATTTTCATGGAAGCAATCATTTTACATTCTGAACTCAACTGTCTCCTCTGCTTCTGCGGTCCTGAGCCTTTGGCTAAATCGTCTTCTATGTAATTAGGATGAAGATTAAGAAATTATAAATGAATACCTACATACTGCCCTGCAAGCCATTGCAGAGGCATGTGGCTGTAGTTGTTAGGACACGAGCCATAAAAGGTGAGGGAATGGGGAAAAGGAGTCAAAAAATGTCAATCTAAGACGTCAAAATTTTAGACGATTTTGTGCCCATTGATACAAAACATTTCCTATGTATTTTTTCCAAGAAAATGTAAAATTTGTTATTTAATTAGGGTGAGGGATTCATCTGCACTTAAAGCATATAGTTTTTCGTTTAAAAAAATAATTTTCTATCTTTAGTCCCCAGATTTTTTTGCATTTTTATTTTTTTACCCAAGTCAGAATGAATTTTAAAAATTTTCATTGAGTGAATGTAAACAGCACCTTTGAAGAATACATTGCATGAGGTATAATATAGTATTTTATTAAAAATTATGATCAGAAATAAGTGAGCTACAAAAGAAGCAGCAGTGAATACATCACCAAAACAAATGCTAGTCTATGCTAAGTAATGTAGGTTTGGACGATCGCTTGTCCAATGTGTCCAACTATGACATGCTTGCATTGAGTGTATGCTTCAGTTACCATCAATTATGGACAGTGGTTTCTACCAGCCACCTAAAAATACTCTAGCACTACTTTTTTGTGCCTATGAAAATTCTAACGTCTGAACAATTTCAGTCCATACAAAATGTGCCTCCCATATTATTATTCTCCCAAAATATTTTGCTCATTATTTCAGAAGAGATAAAAAGAGAAAAATATTGCTGCGCAATCATTTTATCTTTTTACCTATTATGAAGGTGTGGTCTATTCTCTTTAGGGGGTGGACACCATAGCACATTGAAGCTATGGTGACAGTGGAATTGTCAACCCATCTCACAAGGATGACCCTATCAGCATCACTTTTGAAGGGGGGGAAAGCTTATTCGGAGGGGGGCTATATTCAGGCAAATATGGTATATCAACCTTAGTATTGTACATAACAATAATTCTGGTATTGAATAGTAGTACTGTAACCCTACGGGTTAAACACCACGGGTTGGCAGCACCTGCGGCGCGAGTAACAATGGATCATTCGTCGAACGCCGGGAATTTGGCATTACGCACGGCGTAATAATGGGTGAGAAAGCGTAGATAAGGAGGGGGCAATAATAAGAAAAACAGCGTCGGTAGTGACGGGACGGGGAGAAAACGAGCGTCAGTAGTTACGGGACCGGGAGAGAAACGGGAGTGAGAGTGAAAAAGGTACGAGAGGAGAACGGGAGAAAAGGGGCGCGTAGAGGATGGAAAGATAAGGTGTTCGCGCCAGGAGAGCAGACTACACGGCGGACGCCGGAGAAAAGAGGGAGAACGGAGGGAAGAGCAGGGACGAAGAGTCACCGGGAGGAAATCCTGCGGGAAGGCGCACGCCAGACCAACGTCGCGGTCCAGCGGATCTCCGAGACCAGTAGCCACGATAAGTGGAAATATATAAACATTGAAATGGTTATTTAAAAAAAGAAAAACAGCCCACTGCAAAAATTACATATATAAATTTAATTAAGATTATTAATTAGAATGACATTTCTATTAATTTGTAAATTGGGCCCAATCGAAACTAAAGAAATTGAATACAGAAATATTTGTGAATGAAAAATATAAATGTTTTCTTCGTTTAATTTCCTTAATTGAACGGTACAGTAAGGGTATTGATATATATATATATATATATATATATATGCGTGTAATACATGTACCTGTGTAAGAGTGTGTGTGGAAGGAAACAAATGAGCTAGCCGGAAGACAAGTGAAAGGTAAGGTAACCGAAAGCTAAAGGGGTGAGGGTTACAAGTACATACATAGGGAAGGGCGGGGTAGCACATAAAATTTGCCCTCAATAGTGAGCATTGGGGATGACTTTAGACTGCGTATGGAGTTTCCTTCGCATATAAGACCCAGGGATTGTCAAGTGATTAATTTAGAGAAAAAGGTGCATCTTATATGCCGTCAAATATGGTAATTCAAACCAAATTCAATCATGAAAACAACTTTATATATAGACTTATGGATTTATTTTAAAACAATAAAAAGGCCTGAAAAATGTTACTACGTCACTTTTTTATTTACCTTGGATTTGACGCACTTTGATTTTACATACTGTCTATTTTTTGATGTCTCAAACTGTAAAATTGGGGTTTTACTGTATTAGGACATTCAGGTATTGCTTTCTCCTCCTGAAAATCATGAAGCAGGTTGCATATTTATACTATCTTAGAGAGAGAAGGATATGGTAGAGGATGTGTATGAAGGGAATAAGATGTTGATAGTAATAATGTAGGGGAGGATATTTGGTTTGCAGAGAAGATTGATGAAAGGGGATGGTGTCAACTATTTGATAGTTGTGACAAAAATATCATTCACCTTGACTAGGATTGCCATTTTAGATGGCATGATCTAGATCGTACATTTTAGATGGTATAAGATCATAGATGACACCTGACAGAGGTATGAAGATTAAAACTCTTGGACTGTTTGGTATCTTATTAAGAAAGGTATTAAGGTATGTTGATAATTGCTGTATCATGCATTGGAGATGTCAGTTATTTTTTGCCTCTTGCCATTAATGTTCTTGAGTTTGGCAGTCTTCTAAGTTAAGATAGGTGTTTAGAACTCTTTTCTGGTACCATCTAACTTTTCCCACATTCCCAACTTGTTTTTTGTTTTTGACGCTTTCAAAATAGTGTAAGTATTGGTGTTAGGCCAAGGGAATTGGATCTGTTTTAAGAACTTCTTCCATACTGCCCCATCCTTGCATATCACTTTTGCTTCTGTTATATTCATGCATTACTTCATTCATGATATCTTGTTCTTAAGTCTCTTAATAATCCTTCTTTAAAGAGTTTCTTCCACCATATTTACCCAAGACTTTCTTGGTCTACACCAGTGGTCTTCAAACATTTTTGGTTCACAGATCTTTTATGAGTGTTAAAATATTTTATAGATCCCATCCTTGCGAAATACATGATTAAAGTACTCACAAAAGGTTTAGGGCACTTGTAAAAATATGTTCATTTCAATATTCTAATAAAATGTGTAAATAGTGACTAATTCAAAGTAGTGTGACCGACAATTCGTCGAGTCCTTGGGGAGGCTGTGTTGAACTCCTCACTTCTGCTCCATAAATAAGTCAAAAAAGAAAAGCCAATTTATTACTTTTCATTGCAAAATAGGCTATTTAAATATTTTATTATGTAATAATGGTTTATGTAATGATTTGAGCATTGTTTTAGATCAGTGTTACCCAAACGTTTTAGAGCCTCTGCCCTTTTTCATTTTTTTATCTGCTGCATATATTGTCCATGCATTGGATTATTTCATTGCTGAATACTAATTTATTGTTGCATTCCTAAAACCTTTTATTTCAGTATGAACTTATCAGAGACTACAAGGCACTTAATGTTCTGCGAGAGTTGCTGGTGTTGGTACGTATTTGGGGGCTACTACGTCAAAGTTGTCTTCCTACTTTTGTTCGGTGCTCAGAGTCTCTTGATGTGTTGGCACTCCTTTTCCGTCTTCTCTCTCGTCTGGCGCAAGCCCCCGATCCAGATGAAGCTCTTATTGGTGAGTATGTCTGTTTTTATTTATTTTAAAGCACTGATTACATCACTATAAGAACTGCATGAAATTTATTGTGTTTACTTACTGTACATCCAGTTCTACGAGTCTTTGAATTTTAATTTTGTTGTTAGTTTACCTGTCTGTAAATTTTCATTTTGCATTCTGAATTTTTTGCGCAATCCAGTTTTTGTACCCCAATTGGTCTTTGTTTCCTCTCTTACTGTTTTGTTTGAATCCCAACTCTTTTGAAAGAGATTTTATTTCGTATTCCAGTCCTTGTTGTGAATTGTTCTTTTCAAGATTTCATTCATGCGAGGACTACCTTCTGTTCTGTGATAAGAATGAGATGAGGTTTATTAAAAGGAATTTTCTTCTAAATTACTTCTACATCTGTGTATCAATAACACCCTGTGAGCCACTGCCAGGACTTGTGCCTAGGTATATCAGGATACCAGTCATTTAATAGAAGAGTAATAAATTAGCAATATGGCAACAGGTAAAGGAATTCCACAAAGTTAAATTGGAGACTGTCATCTTTTTCAAATTTGATGATTAGTGTGGTGTATTTAAGCTGAATTAGGCTTAGTTTTAAAATCTCTGGTCAATATTAACCGTGATATTAAGTAAATTTTACGTTTATGCGGCATTAACTGAGAGTTGGAGTTTTTTAATAGTACATTACACTTTCGGTTAGTTGACGTGAACAATATCTGTAGACAAAACCAATTTTCTACAGTTTCACAATAAAATTAATCCACCAATACTGTCCCCTCTTCTTAGAGTGGATACAAGTAAACCTATAAAGAAGTGTAGCTCCGTAAAATTCTTGGAATATATTTGACTGAAAACCTTGATTGGTATCCTCACATTAATGATATAATTTAAAAAATGGCCACTGGGACATTTATGATCAGGAAACTTGTCCCTACTACTTCCGTGAAATTTTGAAACTAATATACTATGCGAAAGTTCATGCTCACTTGACCTATGGAGTTAGTTGTCTTATGGGGTAACTCGAGCGCAGCAAGGAAGGCATTTTCTATGCAAAAGAGGTCTATAAAGGCCATGTTGAGTGTACCCATCAGGACCCCTGGAAAGCCTTTGTTTAGGCAACTGAATACAGTAAAACCTCCATACAACGAATTTGTTAGGACCGGAAAAATCATGACTTCGATGTAGGGAGTTTCGATGTATGGATGTGGTGTGTGGGTTGCATCTCCACAGGGGCATCTAAGTGTTCCGCGTGCTTTACGATGCAAGTCGAGTAAATATCTCAATCTTGCTTTATTTACCATCAAATACCGTGGCTATCACCGCATAATTTTCAATCTGCGTATTTATAATTGAAATTATTGTTTTTCTCGTCAATTCTGCTCTACGCCTCATCGCTTACTTTAGTTACGGTCTGAAATCAAAGGAGCGCCAAAATTAATGTCTAAGGATTACGTATTTTAAAGTGCTCCATAATTTTTCTGAGTATCTAGTCGATATCATTCTTCGAGTGCAATAATTTAAGTCTATATCAATTGGCAGTTTTATGCAGCAATTTTGCTTGAAAGAGCACATATTGCCATTTAGACTTCTGAAATAAATTGCACTGTTGGAATTCCATTGAAATACCGGTAAATATCTATGTTCGTGACCAGAATATACTAGATATCAATAAACGACAATGGAAGTTAGATGGGGCGAGTTAGTTACCACGAGTAAAAACGTGGCAGTCGGCTATGCACTGAGGTCACAATGGCAATCTCAGATGATAATGCATTGACAATGCTGTTAACGCGTGTAAGAGGCGCACCCGTGTAAGAGGCCCACCCCTCTTTTTATACGTCGAAGTTGAAGAAAATATTTTGGGGCTTTTTTTCTCCTATTGCGAGGTGTTGCGGGCCTAACTTCGAATTTTCGGCCATTATCAAAGCCGCTTGCGATATTCTCTTATAATTTACGCGGCATTTTTCATAGGCATATATGGACCTCGGAGGTAAGTATTCACTTGTAGCCTTAGCCCTACAATGCTTGCATTGTTTATTGTCCTTTGGAATGAGTGGAGTAATTGATATTCATTAAAACAAAACAAATCCGACATCGCTACAATTTGTGTTTAGTTGGTAAGTGCGGACAGTCGCATCGAGCTCTGATTTATAAATCCGAATCCCCACACCATTTTCCTAATGCACAAGTCATAGTCACTGTAAGTTGCCTTTTAAAAGTGGTTAACTTTTACAAATTATATTTTGCTGTAAATGATGACAAGTGGGAATGAAAACACATTAAATGCAAAATACCAAAGCATCAGCCGCGTAAAAAACTAATGATAAGGCATAGATACGACATCAAAACCTGAAAAAAATCAAACTTTGACAGAAATCATAAATGTCTATGTAATTTAAAGCATTTATTATTTCAATATGGTCCAACAAAAATCTTCAATGAATGACAAAATAAAAAAATTGCTTTGTCCTCCCAAGAGGCGTTCTTTTGGGACTGAGCCATAATTTTGGCAGCAGCGTAGACCACGCAATTTACCGTCTAAAGGTCTGACGTTTCCATTAGGATTTCGTCGATAAGACCATTCAACTGGGGCAGGTGGTTACCCTGCAGAGAGATCTTTCGGTGGATGTCTCTCTGCCTAGGTTGTCCTTCATCACAGTTAATTGTGCTTAACAACCGCGTTCGTAGTTCAGAGACAGCCTGACCAGCTTCTTCCCCATTTGGCCAAGAGACAGACACTGATGTCGTTCTTGCCTCAGGCGGTGGAGAGGCAGCCTGTGTCGGGGAGCGTGGTCTGGCCGGTGGTGTGTTCCTCTGAACTGGCAGTTGGCGTGGAGTTTCCTTTTTTCGCAGGTGGTTGGCATAATCACGCAGATTCTGCTGCGATAGATGGTGGTGTTCCGGGTGCATCTCACACCACAAAGAGGGCATCCTTGCCATATAACCCCTGCGATCGGGCTCGCTGGCAGCATGGTATGCGAGGAGGTCACCCCTTAGGGCTTCCGTCCACTGCATACGAGCTCCCTTATCAGATGGTACTTCATTGCCACATCCAACTCTACTAAGGCCCCCATCCGAAAGGGACCGGTTGTGGGTGGCTTTCCTGGTTTTTTTCTTTGGTACCAGTTTTAATACGTGTGGGGTGGTTATCCCCAAAATCATTAGCCGGCAAAAGCTGTTACCAGGTACGCCACGAGGAGGCTGGTTGTCCGGCTTTCATACCCAAGCTATGTATTATTATATTACGTTGCAATTGTAACATGCCCCTCCGAGTCCCCGTCAAGCATCATTTTCATTGCCGTCATAATGGCTGGAGACTCGAGAGGGGTTGTGCAGTGATCGCAGCCACGTCTGACGCCCATAGGATGTGTGGCTACGCTGCGGTCGGGTCATGCATCCGCAGTAGACGGAGTGACCCCAGGATGACGGCCTTCTGCATGCGTGTGCAACTAGTGATTCTGCCTGTGCCACGCAGGACAGAATGCACTTGATGTTATTTATCAGCGAGCCCTTGACTCCACCGAGCACACCTATGATGAGGACCACTAGTTTCACAGAGTGTCCGGGGTACATCTGTCGAAGCTCGAAAAGCAGGTCTTGATATTTCGTCCGTTTTTCCACCTCTTTCGCATCCATGTTAGTTTCAGCCGGAGCCGAAAACTCGATCACGAACATGGAGCATGTGAGGTGGTCGAAGAGAACGATATCAGGCTTGGTCGCCTCCAACTGCCTGGTGGTGGAAAAGGAGTAATTCCACCAGATTGTGCATTTATCGTTCTCCACAACGGACTCAATATCTGCAGGGGCATAGGGCAGCACAGGTGTTTCGTCGATGCCATAATGGTGTCATAGATTAAAGTATAACACACTATGTATTATTATTATTATATTGTTACAGTTGTAACATGACCCTCCGATTATTATTATTATTATAGAATTCATTATAACAAAAACACAGTACAAAATTCCACTATTTATTTTAATGCTGTCGACCAGTTTCGATGTCTAAAGCGTCATTTACAGGAATGTGCCAGTACTCGAAAATTTGAGTCGAGTAGTTGGTACTTGACTGGAGTACTGCGAGTATTTTTACGAAAGTCGAGTTGAGTCGACAGAGCCGCCAAGGCCAATAGGTTCAGAAAACTGCCAACAGGAAGAGCTATCATAGTACACTTAATAAGAACTTTGAAGTAGCAATTTTCCTCAGATAAATATTTTAATTCGACCCGGGTTTCGATGCACTGCATCATCATCAGGTACATAAATTTGGAAAACAGGGTATATATACAAGAGAAGGTGGGTGAGGGAGGTTAGGAAAAGGGAGGGAGGGAAGGGGAAAAATTTCAAGGGGGGAGGGAGTACACTTTCATAGTATACTTGCCTAAAATCGATCATTTTGCAGAAATGTTTCTCGGCTATGAGAAGTGATACGAAAATGAGCTTTGATATAAGTTCTAGCTGCATCATTTATCTTTCAATATGGATACTTCTCTAGTACGTAAGTTTAATGCAAGTACTGTAGAGCAAAGAGGATATCCAGCACTTTTTTCCTCAGGCCTTCACGCCGAGCGCTTTCGGCAGTCCAGCGAACGGCTACACATCCTTGGCCTGCCTCTCGCTCTCCCCTCTACCATCCCGGGTCTTTCTCTCCCCCCACCCTCGCCTCGGCACTCATTGGAGGGTTGGAGTATTCTGAGTGAAGCTATATTTTTTCTCGAGTCAGCATCACGTTTCATCCCAATAATCAAAAGCATTCCCATCGCAATACCCATAATTGAAATGGAAAACCGCATATTCTTCATTGGTGAACATAGATGGCATTTTTTCTTACTGTACACACACGGAAAGTAACACACAGGATAATATAAAAGATTATTATAACAATTATGCTGCTGAAATTGAAAGTTAACGTCCATGTCGAAGATAAGTACGCATTTGATGAAAATGTAAACCTTAACAACAGACACACCCAGTAACTAAAACGGAAATGCTCATCTCTAATTAATCTAAAATTATTTCTTTATGGGAAATCCATTTGTTAAGTATGTCCACACTCATGGATTGTTAAGGAAATAAAGGCATTCGAGTTTGACGGAGAGGTTTCCGATTATCAGTGTTTCTAACAATGAATCTGGAATTGGGTGAAACTTTTCATTCATATTGTTAATTCCCACTCAAAGTCTTTGTCACCATTGTGACTGTAAACCATGGTAATTTCAGTTACTTGACCTTGACCTTGGATTCATGTTCTCCTCAGTTCTTTTTCTCTTAGGCAAGTTTTAATTGTTGCCGCTTATCACCTAGGTAATTAGAGAAAATTAAAGCTCTTCCCCCAAGGACATTAGTTGCTTCGTGGTAATGGCATCACTTAAGTTACCATATCCTCCGTATAAACAAAGATAGAAAAGTGACTTTTGCTGCAATGAATTGAAAACAACATTTACTATAAGTTTGCTAATAACACATTATATCGTATCTCCCAAAATAAAATTTCTATCGTAAAGTATTTCTTTTTGAAGGATGAAACTACTATGAATATTTGAGAGCCATCTTGAAAATAAGATAATACTAGCATTGATGATAGCATTCAAAGAACCATACGTATCTTATGCACCACTGTGACAAGTTTCATATCTCCTCAACCAGTATAAGTCATCGATATTTGGTATTTTCATGGTGACTGTCGAATGCTTGTGACAAAATGTTTGCGTTGCCATAGCTCGGTAACTAAGGAGTTGCGACCCCATGTTCATAGGACAAAAAATGCTTAAAATCACTTCACCAACCTCCCCCAGAAGTATTGCGCTTTCCTCCTGAAACACCCTGTATAATAAAGAAAGGGGGGAACATGGAGAAATGAGGGGAAGTCAGGAATTGACAGTTGGTTGGAAGGAGGAGGTACCCCTCCTTCCCCCTTTTCGTCTGAAGTGTACGGCTCTAAATGCTTTGATTGTAACGCTTTAATGCTTCACCTCTTTGTTTACCGTTAATATTTCTGACTTCATTGTTTTTCCACCCACCCCTCCCTTGCGTTTCACCGCCATGACCTTTTCTCCCATTCCCTCTCTCTCGTAACTAAGTCTCCTCCCCGACCTGTACTCCTTTCTATCAACTGTCAACTGACTCCCCCATTTTTTCACCTGAGTGTACTATTTCAGATGTCTTGACGGATTTCAAATGTTCCTATCCTGTTTGTCTACTGTTGATAAATGTGATTGCTTTGTTACAACCTACCCCTTCCCTTGCATCTTACCACCACCGACAAACTTTACTCCCCCCCCCCTTGCCCCATGTAACTTAGTCTTCTCCCTGTCCCATCCTCCTTCCAACCAACTGTCAACTCCTGGCTTCCCCTCATTTCTCCATGTTCCCCCTTCTTTATTACATAAGGCTAGCAGTAGCAATATTTCCTTCTGTTTGTCTTGTAAATGACGCTTTAGGCGTCAAAACCGGTCGACAGCTTAAAAATAAATACTTTGTGGAATTTTGTACTGTGTTTTTGTCATAATGAATTCCATCTTCAATTTCCACCAAGTATCGCCACAATCGATTAATTTGATTATCTGTGGACAATCGTAACCTCATGAGTTAGTAAACAGAATAAATACTTCACCAGGCATTATAAAACTATGATGGTCCTAAGTCCTGATCATGGAAAACTCCTCTGGCCCAAAATAATTAACTGTCAATAAGTGAAATTTAAATAAAGCTGAAGCAATGATAATAATATTTATCTCATGCATTTTGGCATCTACATATTTGGTGGAATTAATTTGCTCATATCTGATTTAATATCTCCTATATCTCCTAGTTATTTTCAGCAAATGAAATATACATACATCCATCATTACTAATAATAAGTCTTTGCTAGAAACTTATAAAAAAATGTCTTAAATGTCCCTTTAAGTATGATGTATGAACATTATTCCTCTAATCACTTATCATTGTACAGTACTCATTGGCCGGTGTTGTTAAAATTTTGATCACCAAACTTTTAGCATAATGTCAATGTTAGTGTGCACTTGGTGCTTTTTATCCTCAGACTGTACCATGCATGGAGAAGATAGTGTGAAAATTATCACTCCAAGTTCTTAGTGCAGGTCTCAAATTAATCATTTAACCTGACCTTTAAACAGCCTAGGTTAACAGCTGAGGTTATTTCTATGGTTAAAATGAGAAAAAAATTGATATATTTGGAGCTAAAAAGGTGATTTATTGGCCTAAAAAAAGTGTAAGTTAGTTGAAGGAAAGAATAAAATTCTACATTCTCTAAGCCCTCCAATGATGACAATTTCCATCTAGGATCTTGATTATGAGTAATAAGAAAAGCAAAGGAAGAAACATTGCACCAAATTCAATTTTTTTCTAATTGGGAGTAAAAGTGACCAATAATGGGGTAAAAATTAATATAAAAGTAAATGAAGAAACATATGCATGAAATTAAATGCTTTTCTTATGGAACTAAAATTTACCTATAATGGGGTTAACGCAAACCCCATAAAATTGTTTTTTTTTTTGCTGAGATCCTTCTTAAGTGCATCCCTACTCCATATGATGGGAATATATTCTCAAAGTTTCATTTTTTTGCCACCAGTAGTTTTGGCTGTGCATTGATGAGCGAATGAATCAGTCAGTCAGTTAGGACATCTTACCTTATATGTAACCATATAGTCAGGAAATGATCTAATGCTGCTGGATTACATAATTCTGAAATTGATGTCATTGATATATAAGGAAACAACGTTGGGCCTATGACACATCCTTTGGGAAGCCATCTTAACCAAATTGAAACTACAGACTATAACTTATTTTTTAAATCCTCATACTGAATGTTCTGTTGTCAAACTGCCTACTTTGTCTTTAATTCATTCTAAATGCATTGTGAATATTAGTATGTTGAATGGAATCTTGTGAAATGCTTTCTTGAAACTAAAGAAAACCTCATCCCCTTGCAACTTTTCCATTAATTCAAGAATATCTTGAGGGAGATATCACTGAAGCTGTTTCATTAAATCTACTTTTCCTAATACTGGGATGATTGTTCTTGAAGGTACTTTTCTGCTTTATAGGAGACACAAAACATATCAAATTCATATCAATGCATTGATGAATAGTTTTATTCTGAGATAATGCAGTGTGTAAGGAAAAAAATTTCAGGTTATGGACATATTGCCATGTAAGAGTTGATTTTTTTCATTCATCTTATGAGACAGGCTTCCCAGAGATTTAGTTTGCCAAGACATGAGCAGTTTCCTTAGTTCTTAGGCTTTCTGCTGAAATACGGAAGTGGTATGATAACTTCCTAGATAAGCTAACCTCACTTCCTCTTTACCCCATCCCATTGCTCCAGTGATAAGATGCCCTGGTATACCTTTTTTCTCTCTCCCCTAGTCAAATCTGATTTTCCCACATTGTTACTAGAGTTGAAGGCATCCACTACCATTTATTTTCAGATGATTAACTTTGGTTTTGGTTTGATTATTAGTTCCAGCCACTAGAAAAATCCCTTGTATTCAAATTGTCAGCATTGTTACAGTTTGAATTGGAAGGTGCAGTGAAGAGTTGAGCACAAATCCTGGAAGAGTTGTGTTCTTGTCTTAAACCATTGGATGATTTGCCACAAGCCAGTGTTTCAATTCTTTAGTGCATTATGAAAAAGTATAAAGTTTCTCATGATGATAATGTTGACATGGCTGAAGTGAAAAGACAAAATTGGAAATTCTCATCTTGGTTATGGCCTTATTTAGTCATCCCATCTTGTGTTGCTGCTCTGATTGCTTTATTTTTCTTTGTAATCATCCCTCCACTACGTCATGGGATTGGTAATCTTGGAGTTGGTTTTTGGCTATCAGCCTTTGCAATATGGATAGTGATAACACTAGCATGTACATTAATGTGGATTTTTGCCAGTCGGCACTTGCTGAAATCAGATTACAATTTGATCTCCTATGTGAAAACAGACGAGGAGAATGGCGAACAGGTGGGTGTGATTGACAGAACTTATGTTGAGACCATCTCAGACCATGGAACTGGTCATAGAAATAAAGGCCTGTACATTTTATCCATTGAAGATAAAGTTGTGGACGACAGTTACGAAGATCAAAACGGCATCCAAAGCTCATCACCATCAAAGTTATCAGAACAAGATTTTGGCCAGAATTGTGAAAAAGGTAGACTTCAGGAAAAATTGGTGCATTCGAGCCAGCCACTGTCAGTTGATCAGCTGAGTATTCCTCATGAGCCTCAACCACCTAGGCGAGTGTCTTACGCTGGTGTTATATCAGTGGAGATACCTCCCAGAGAGGCATTGGGATCGGATAGAGATGAGCAGCAATCAGAACCTAAACATCGTTCCCCGAGACCACCTACCCCACGTTTCCCTCGTGGAATGCGTGTTATGTCCGTGGATAAATGCTCAACTAAGTTTAATGAAGGATCTCCTCTCCAGCTTAAAGAGAGCACATCTTCAGAACCTCAGAGTAGTGCTTCAGTGTTTCAGTTTGATGAGAAAAAAACACCTGAGCCAAGAGTTAGCGGTGAGATAGAACACATTGTTTTGGAGACAATAAGTTCTTCCAGTTCTCATGCTGTAGACAGCAAGCCTGAAGAAATCAAAGAAAATGGACTTGATCTGGAAGATAACATTCGAAATAGATTCACTACTAGTGTTGAACAAAGGGGAGAATCAACATCTGATATGGTAGATTTTAAAAGGAGGAATTTTAGTGATGAAGGAAAGAGATTGACAGGTATTGACAATTCTAAGAGAATGTCAATGGATAGGAACCAGTTTCTTGGGTGGAATCCTGATGAAGGTGTTCTTGCCGAAGCAGACCCTGGAAGCAAACAGCGTCAGGAAATGAGATGGAGGAAAAGTTTAGGATCATGGCGTCCTACCATTTCAGTTAGTCATCATGATGACCTAAAGACAGGAGAAGGAATAGATTATGAAGAGGAAGTAGATGATGTGTTTCAGGATAAGAATTAATTCTTTCTTATTTCATTATTATTTTTTCTTTTGTACAAAATGCACTTTCGCGTGTGTAAATGGGGAGGATGGTGAAGTGACAAAAACTAAAATTTTCTCCAAAATAAGTGAACTCGTGCCACTGTTGTGAACCATTAAATGCAATGAATATATGCTCAAATTAATTAGAAATGAGAATACCGGTGTGATCGGTGTTTGTTTAACTTGAGTTTTTGATGATGGTGAAGAAATTTGTGAAATAAAACTGTGTAGAGTCCCATCAAATAGGATTTTTTTGGGAAAAAAACCTTGCTGAAGTTTCCTCATTGTGTGATGTTTGATTTTGAAATAGTAAATAATAATTCATGCAGCACAGTTACATTATTTTCATTGTGAAACTACCAGTTGGGAGTCAAGCAACAGATACCTGGCAAATGTAAATTTGATTTATCTATGAGTGTTGGCTTTGATTGAATAAGTAAGTATGGCATATATCCAGTAGAAGTAATGAAACCTAATTTCATTTAATCTCGTTATTTCAATTTAATTTATAGTCAGATCACTCAGCTTTTACCTGACATTGTTGAATTCTACTTGTAATGTGTTTTCCTATCCATTTGTTTGTTCCAGTATTAATTATTTCCCTCTGTGTATTTTACTTTTAAAGGACGTTTAATAATTTTATGCATTTTTGCTTGCATTGTAAATCTTTGCTCTGATTACATGGAGAAAAGGGATTAACTAAAAGTTATAGCTTGGTGGCTATAGTGTCCAGCTACTGATAAGATGCTCTTTCGTAAATCTTGCTAAGACACACTGTGTAAAATCTAAACATGGTTTCCTTGGCACCAAGCATTCAGTTAGTTATGGGTGGAACAAGAAAAATGCATCCCAAATGGTGAATTTGTATCTTAATATCCCATTAGGCTTATAGAGTGTTTAGTGAGTATACCCTCACCTATCATACTTAAGTTCAGACTGCCTGGTTGGAAATGGTTTTGGATGAGACTCATTAATTTTTGAATGAATTAGCGCTGACTTTGGTGATAATTATGGAATTTTTAGTTTATTCTTTCTCATTTATAGAAATTTCTAATATTCTGTTAGGTCTTATGAGGTACATATTTTGGGTCAGATTACCCCCGGAATCTAGGTATACAAGTCAGACAATGCAACCAAAACATGGAGTATGTAATATTCTTGTGACTTATATTCCTTCAGTACTATAGCACATCCCTTTCACTAAATGTGCCAGTTGCATTTTCATTGATATTAACGTGAATATTATTTTTTGTATGTTCACTTCTGGGTATTTGTACACATTATAGTATTTTTTTTTCATCGCCTTCAAAATGTAATGTAAATGCATTATTTTTCACCACTCTGGTCCCAAATGTATATCAATCTTTGAAAAATGGACCCTATGACAATAGATAGATGTATTGATTCATAAAAAAAACGTTAATAAGTTAACAAAAATGGCCTCTGCAGTCTTAGCTCATATTGCCTGGAATTACTGGTAGTGAAAGCGTTGATCAGCCTGTACTCCTAGGAAAACAACTATTTAATGTTCAAAGGCAATGTTGCTGTGTATTTTTTTTACTTTGAAGTTTTGAGGTATTGCAAAAAAAATGGGAGCATGGTTGTGGTCCAGGAATGACAGCATTATGATTGATGGTGTCTAGTTTATACAGCAGTAATTTGTAGGTGAATATTGGAAATTTAATGGAACCTCTTCAACTCATTCTATACTTTTGTTTTGGTATTTAAAACCATAGCACAGCCACAACCATTAAATTTTTTATGAGGTGAATTTCAGTTTGAGGACTAATTTTATAATGAGATATTATTGAAAAATAATAATTAAATTGTAAAATTATATTTATTAAATTACATATTACAATATTAATAAGTATATACAATAATTATAGTAAGCAATTTTTTTAATAAAACTAATGCTCTATATTTATTTACAGATGACTGTTGTGTGCTTCCAAGTCAGGTGATGATTCCTCTGGTAAACCCCCCTACTTTGTATGTTGGTATTGCCTCTCCACTGTTGTCATACCAACCCCTGCCTCTCCAGGTAAGCTACATTTTTTCTGTTGCACACACAACGTATTAATCAGTAGTTGTATATGCATCCCTTTGGTAATTAGGATACATCCTGAGATACTGTTACTAGTCAAGTCATTTGCTAGAATGTGCAACTTCAAAACCCCTCTTCTCTATCCTCTTCAGCTGTTGGCATTAATTTGTGGAGCACCTCCATTCAAGTTTTAGCTATCTTTCAGAATGATAATTTGTTGTACATTAATAAAAGTTTTATTTGCATTTTCTCTGGTAAGGAAGATCAAACTGGTATATAATGCTAGGTAAACAACAATGACAGCAAGACTAATGATTCCATTCTTTGGCAGAAATAGCTTTTCTTAATAGCTAACCGATCTGTGTATGGTTTTCACTATTTTCTCAGCATTTTCCAAACAATCTCTTGCTATGATGACCTACTCACTGTAAGCCATACTCTTGATTATGAACTTGTATTGTAATATGAGTATACATATAGAGTGCCAAAAATACTTAGTGTCAGTGTTAGTTATATTTTATCTTCAATTCCCTGTTGAGATTTCTCACATGCATTCCTTACATCCATCCTGCCTGCGTGATATTGTCCATTGTCATGCTGTAATTAAGTTTGAAAGTGAGATTGTACAGGACAAGTTAGTTGTTACTCCACACATTGATGCTTTGCAGGTTTTCTCTGTAATTTTTTTCTAATGCTGCAAAAAGAAAAATTGTCAATTTTGAAACCTTCCTGGTGGAAAAAAGAAGGGATGGAAGAATGATGTAATGCGAGTGTTAAGTACTTATACAAGTATTTATTGTAATGCCACAACATTTTACTAAAGTTATCATTCAAACATTATCTCTTATCATTAGATTTCCTATGAAAATCCTCAGAGTCATTCTAATTGTAATAACTAGATTGTATTTTCATCATCCCACTCATTGTTAACACGTTCAATGTGTATGAAGTTTTATGATGATTTCATATGATGATATACATCCAAATCACCAAGCAACACAAATACAAAACTAGGATTAATTAAAGAAACTAGTATTTATCAAAGACACTAGGCTTTATCAAGGAAATAATAAGAAGGTTCTCTAATGAAAAGGTGAAAGAGAGAGGCTACTTAGCACTGGCAAGGCCACATTTCAAATATGCCACTAGCATTTGGTACCCTGTACAGAAAGATTTTATTTGTGAAGTAAATAAAATATGTACAAAGGAATTCTGCATGCTTTGTTAAAAACTGTTACGAGCAAATAGAGAAAGTGCTACACAGCTGATAGAAGGACTATGTTGGGAGCCATTAGAGACACGGATGCTACACGCTAGGCTTAAATTACTTGAAAAATTCAGGTAAGGTGAGTTTCAGTATGACAAGGAGGATATTATTTTGACCCTATGCTATATCTCTAGAACTGATGGAAGTGACTAAATACGATAGATAACTGCCTAACTGACAATACAAAAATTCCTTCTTTTCACGCACCATTAGTGATTATAAAAAAAGTGACATGACACTAACATAAGACACATTGTTAACATACAATTCACCTCTGTCCTCTCCCCCCTCCTATTGCCTACCCTTCCATGGCTGTTGTCCTAACACCCCCTGCCAGATGCCTCTGCAGTGGCTCGCAGGGTAGTATGTAGAAAAATAAATAAACAATGGCAGATGCACTCAGAGCCTCCTAGCAGCGTACTTAGTGACAAGAGGTTCATCTCATGCATGCATGTCATCTGCCTCATGGGAATAGGTTTCATGACCAATATACATATATGTATATCATCTGTGATGAACATGCTAAGGTTTTAATGTGTTATTATATTATTAGAGAGAGGAATGAAGAGGCTCTTATTATATTATTTTTGTTTCATACGGGATATTTTAATCACTCATTTTGATCCCTGTACTAGTAAAATTATTTGCATTAACATAAATGTATTTCTCTTGTAGCATGATTATTAAACCTTTTTATTTTCTTCAGTAATGTGTACATTTACATGTGTACCTTTTAATGAACAATATTCAAACTCATTTTAAACTCATTTGGGGTTGTAGTATTACGATTGTAGTATTATGGCTTTTCGTAAGCATTGATGTTAAATCTCTTTCATTCTGAATAGTGGGGTTGATTCTTATATTTTATTTTCCTTGAACAGCTTGAATTTCGCACGGAGCCTGAGTTTCTACGGTATGTCACTCCAGAATTTGGAAGTGGAGCCAATAATGATGGATCGAATGTACTTGGGTCTGGTCAAGTGGTGGATCTTGTCCGACACATTTACCTGGGAAAAAAGCCGTCTGCAGTAAAGCAGTGCACAAGGTAAGTTTTTTTATTTACTTTACCATCAAATTTCCATGTTGAAAATCCTATCTCTAGCTCCCTTAATATCTGGAAGTTATCTTATAGGATAAATGTACTTTCTTCTTCATTTGGTTGATGTATAATCCCTTGGCATTCCTCTTGGAACTTTTCCCTCTATTTTCCCTCAATTATATTCTTCTCAAACCCATTGTACCTCAGGGTGTGTCTAATGGATTGGATTGAAAATTTGGATTTGGAATGGCCCGAGCTGTGGCATTGATATTCAATATTTGAAGACTTGAAATAAAAAGGGCTTTAAGTGCCAAAATCATGAATTTGAGGAAAATGAGGACAACAATCTAACAATGAGGAGTAAGCACGCGGAACATTTCATATGTTAATAGCAGTGGCTGTAAAACCGCATGCCATCTGTTGATTGCAATTGGTACTACATTTTCATTTGTGGCTGTTTGAGCCTTTTATTAATTATTGGGCTTGGGATGTAGATCCCATTTTACACAAAACTTCAAAATTCCTTATTATGGCACTTAGAGCCTTTTTTATTTCAAGTCTTCATTTATTGTTGGCACTATTGTTCTTAACATCCTCTGCTCTTGTGCATCTTCTGTTTTTCTTCAAAATGTTGTGCATGTTATGTTTTTTCTTGTTGTTTTAATTTGTCCAGAGACTATTGCTGTTAAATAATACTTACTTTACTTTACTTTACGCGATCAGGCCCAGAGGACCGCGCGATGATACAACTAAGGCCTTCCATTCTCTTCTGTCCTCTGCTATGTTCCGCCAGTTCGGCCAGGTTTCTAGCTGTTGCAAGTCTTCCCTTACTCCATCTATCCATCTCTTGCGAGGTCTCCCCACTGGTCTCCTTCCTTCTATTGTCATATCCATATATCCATAGCCATCTTAGGAAATCTTTCGCCACTCATTCTAACCACATGTCCAGCCCATTCCAATCTCCTACTCCTTAACACTCCTATAATATTTGGTTCTTGATACAGATTGTACAATTCTTCATTATGTCGTCTTCTCCATTCTCCTGTTTCTAAATCAAGGACTGGACCAAAAACCTTCCTTAGTACTCTTCTTTCAAATATCGCTAATCGGTTCAGGTCTATTTTCCGTGTGCTCCATGATTGGCATCCATACAAGAGAACGGGACGGATCAGTGTTTTGTATAATCTTATTTTAAGTTCCCGGGAAACGCTTCTTGAGCTTAGTATTTTATTAAGTGCATAGAGGCTTCTATTTGCTGTTTGCAGTCTGGATTTTATTTCCGTTTCACTTGAGGAGTTTTCTGTCAAAATGGTACCTAGATATTTAACTTCTTGTACTCTCTTGTAGTCATTATTGCCAACTGTAATGTTTCTATCATGATTTATTCCCCTTCCAACAATTAAATATTCAGTTTTTGAAGGATTGACCAACAATCCCACTTTTCTTGCTACTGCTTCTACTAATTGCATTACTCCTCTTAACTCTGCCTTTGACTCGCCAATGATAACACAGTCATCTGCATATGCTAAAAATGAAATTCTTCTCCCATTCATCATAAAACCTCCCATATCATATTTGTCAATTTCCCTCTTAATTTTCTCTATAACAAAATTAAACAAAATTGGAGATAGACCGTCTCCCTGCCTCAAACCTGCTGTTAAATAATATTTTTTATTTTTTCATATTTCTCTCAAGTGCATAAATAAACAAAATAAAAAGATGAAAGCATTAATGGTGTGTTTAGATGTATCGATTTTAGCATTCATATCAATTCTAGTATTTATCGTTTCATAGTTGGCCCTTTTCATCTCAAATTTTGCAGGGGGTGCAGGGTGACCATCAAGGATTTTTTTCAAAAAAATATATGTTATAGACCAATAACAGACACTCAACAATCTGCCATTTGTATTTTTATAAATTGATTTTTAATGAACTTACAGCCATTTAAAAAAAACCCTAAAATGGCCATTTTAACAAGCAAGAGGAAAACGGTGAATATTCAAACGTCTCTAATTTGTGCGATATTCCTCAGAGGAAAAATCATTTGCCTTGACCGGGATTCGAACCCGGATCCCGGTCAAATTGGAAATATCATGGGAACCAGGCAGAATGTGCCAACTTGGCTGATGGGTGTAATGCACACACTTATAAAATTTATAAATAATTATCAACAAAAATATTGCCCACTCTTTTTGCATGGGCTTAATGCTCATTGTTATTGGTATATTTTGGCCAATTTTCATAATTTTTAAAGATGGTTTTTTTTTTAATATAGCCTCTTTTTTTTGCAAAAATGGCAGTTGTTCATACTTTGAAGGCATATTTCACGGAAATGCAACATTATCGGAGCTATTAAAAAATATGTTGTCACTAATATGCCTAAATGATACCTGTAAAACTGAATTTTACTCTTTTAGCAAATTTCATAGCTGTAAAAAAAATTGTTAATGTTGGAACAATTTTCTGATTTTTAAACAATTGTGAAATTTATACTCCATTTCCCATTCAACTTTTTTCAAAGCATGTAGTACAAATACAAAGAAAGCACTGCAAAACAAAAAAATCTTCAACATCCTAGCGTCATTATTGGTCAAATTAGAGACGTTTGAAAATTCACCGTTTTCCCCTTGCTTGTTAAAATGGCCATTTTAGGGTTTTTTTAAAATGGCTGTAAGTTCATTAAAAATGAATTTATAAAAATAAAAATGGCAGATTTTTTAATGTCTCTAATTGGTCTATAACATATATTTTTTTGAAAAAACTCATGAATGTCACCCTGCACATTTCATAGTGCTCTGCATGATTTTAGATGGAAAGGGCCAGTTTTGTGTTTCACTTATGATGATTTAAATGGTGGATAAATTTTTACAAATCCTTAAGAATATGTTGTAGATGTTTCAATGCATCTTCAGTTAGATTTATGTCGGATTAGTATGGATAAATATTTGTTGAAAGTAAAAATATATGAGCTTATCACACTCACATTTAAAATGACCAATCTAAAAATACTCTAACTTTGAATGTCCGTATTTCTGTTAAGTGGGCTTTAATAGATTACTGTCACAGCATCTAAGATAAATTAGAATTTCTAAATTCATTTTTGATGACTTATAGCTCCTGTTATTGACTTAGAACATCTAAGCTGAGACGCTAATACTACCGTACCGACGTACTAAGTGGAAATATTAAGGTAGTTTGAGCGAAAAATCACGTCACCTAGAATTTGATGAATTTGGCCTTATTTTAAAGAAAAAAAACTCTTATCTTTCCAATGATATCAAAATATCAACCCCTTTCCGAACTACTTTCCGTACAATTTGACTAAAAATATAAGCTGTTTTACATGGGATAGATTATGGCTGTGCACTCGAGAGGGAGAATATTTAAAACATTAGGAACTTCTAGCACCTAGATTTCGTCAAAAAACTAACGGTGTGTAGATTGCATGTTTTCTCAACTATTTATAAAAAATAATCTACCGCAGTAGTTTTTACAGAATCGCAAAAAAACCTGCTGTTTTGAATGGTTTTCAGCTGTATGGCAGGAAAAAATGAGTCAAGTTAGAGACTTATGTAGCTTTATTTATTTAATTACTGAGAATTTTCGTCATATATAACTATATCTTTGCTCCATTAATATTACAATATTTATTTCATGCTTCTTACAGACGCTGAAAAAAATAAAATTTGAATATGGTCTCCATTATGACTTGGGAACTATCTCGATCAAACCACCTTATGTGCAATGCAGTTGATTTTCACCTAGTTTCCCTTTACATCGTAGGAGTATAAGTAGGAGTTTTCACTTAGAACATTTTTATAAAGTTTGCCTCCTAAATAAACCATTATCAACCAAACGTGCATAATTCATGGAGAAGAAAATAATTCTCATGGTAACATTTTTTTTTTGATAAATTAGCTCAGGTTCCTTTTTATTCTATGAAAGTAGGTACCTTAGTTTCCATTTAATTTTTAAATAACATAAATGCATGAAACCCAAATTTCAGATTGCAAACAGTGTGAACGCCTATAGATTTTACCTTGTTCACATAATCATTTTCATCATTGCTAATAGTTTCACAATAAGGATTTTTCATAATTATTTGCTTAATTTTGTTGATGCAGTCATTCATAAAGTAAAGAATGTGAATAAATAATTAAAAATTTGGTGCATTCATGCTCGACGCAATCGTCATCCATAATGATTCGCCTTTACTTAATTTTGTTTAGATGCGGTGGTGTCGCCCAAGTGCACAACTCTCTCAGAACTCCTGCCATCCGAGCGTGGGATCAACGATGGGCCCGTGGCTGCCTTTGTGGGGGTCTTTGGGAAATAGAGAAGTTTTCATGATGTCAGTATGCCTGGTGATTGGCAAGTCCAATTGGGATTGTCTTTGTGTCACCACAGGACGTTTTACTCGAACCAACGTGGAATATTTGTGTTACAGCCTTATAAATAGGTCTTTCTTGCACTCTTTGGAGAACAGTGGTATCAACTGATATGAAGTGTAACTTATGGACTAAGAAAGGTAAACATATTGTGTGAATGTTTCTGAGGACATTGACCTGATGAGTTATTCTAAAATAGATTTAATTTTGATATGTTTCTTTAATGGAATTATATATTTTGTCAAGTTATGTATAAATCATTGAACATTATCACAAGCTCTATTTTGTTTGTGTCAAAATAGTATCTGTAATGGTAGTTTCAAAATATTGATTTAATTGTTAATAAATTAACCATTTATCAATGTAAGCCAGAAGAAACTGTTATTAAATGCTACCCAGGTATGATTCTTTAAAGCTTTGAAAAAATTAACTTGGATAGTAATAGTTACCTTCCCAAAACCATTTGTGTTGCGGACATGCTTCCCTGTCATTTTAAGCCTTATCCTTTCTATTTGTTTTGTGGCTTAACTAATGACTCATGCCTATATTTATTGTGAATTAACACTATTATATAACTTCTACTTATAAGCATGATCTTTAATGTTTGATGATGTCATTGATTTGATTGACTTTAAATTTTCTTAACTACAATGTAGTTTTTTTAAACTCCCAATTTGTTTAAAGAAAACTCACTTGTTAAGGAAATTATATTATCACCCTAACTTATTTTATAGTGCCCTAGGTTCAGTGTTTGTCATGGTTCATGCTATTATTAGAATTAATACATTAAAAGAAACATGATAGGAGAATATTTGTGTGAGAATGCTATATGATTTTACTATCTCAAATATGTCTGTCAATAATTATTGGTGAAAGGTGTATAGTGGTAAAATATTTATCCATTGCATTTTATTGGGCTGACATTTTGCAATCTCACTGTCTGCTTACAACAGTACAATCAAGTTTCCTATATAAAATAAAAAGACCTCATTGACTTTTTCTCTAGTGTGCCAATTCTTTTTTCCATAATTCCTGTGCCTCACTACTGTGTATCATCAACTTATGTGTGTAGTACAAGTACTGTCAGGGATCACAAACTGCTGAGTAAACATTTTGTCTTGCTCCCATCTATGTTGTGGTTCAGCGGTACTTGGGTGTTTCCCATACCAATGGATGCACTTTTAAGATAATGTGATCAAAAGTCCTTGTAAAGTAAAGTGCCTCGTACGGGTCAAAGTTAAATATATTTCTGATGCCCAGAATGGTCACAAGCAAATTAAAATTATAAACTAGTAGTTAGCAGTAGAGAGATACATAGTTTTGGTATTTCCTTGAAAACATTTAGTAAACCTTTTCATAAAAACATCGAAAAGTTTTCATGTATATGTAAACAATGTAATGATTTTAGTTTCAAGCTTACAATATTTTACACATTTTACAAATATTTATTCATTTTAACAATTCTAAACTGCTTATGTTCATGTCTGGCAAATGGATGTATCTTAAGCATTTTGCACCTTTCCATTTCCTTAGAATAAATTATTAACATAATAAATGTCTTCAAAATTGTAGCCTGAAAATTTATAGTGCGTCTAATGGGCATGTGTATCCCATGAGCCAGGAAATATGGTACTTGAATTGTCATGTCTGAGGACCTACTGCCTTCAGTTAATAGTTCAAATTGTGTGCCTATATGTCCCTAATATTCACCCACCAACTGTTTTCTTGGCAGAACAAACACCTTCTACTCCACCACTCCCCCTTCAATTGCCTCACTATGGTCTGATTTTACAACGTCTCATTAACCATAACCACAAGATGACAAAGCCTTTATGTAAACTTGATGTAAAACGAGAGATTGAGTTTAGTACATTACATATATCAGTCTGTGGTTGCTTGATATGAGTGTTAGCGATGGGAGAACATATTAACTTTGGTTTTTTATTTATTTCCACAATCCCAGAAACAGCTCTACTGGCGTTTTACATTGGGTGTTTCAACTAGTTACAATGGACAAACACAAACACCCATGTCTTGAGTGGTGAAAAATTCACTCAAGTGTGACTCGAACTAGCGACCCTCGGATTAGCAAGCAAGGACTTTACCGTTCACTGGGGCGGACGAGAACTTTTTCGTATGAAGAAAAAAGTTAACCACAGATAATGAAACCAGGCCAAGGTGAATTAAAATGTAGAGAAGATAGTTCCACACTTAATTTGCCAAGCAAAGTGCATTCATTGTGGAGTGACAAATACAGATTAGTCACTTACAGAAATTTTGCTGTACATCGAACAAGCAAAGTTTCATAACGCCTCCTTGACAGCAGTGATAATTTCTCTGAAATCTCTTTACTCTTTGTTTGCATTTCCATTAGGTCGAAACCTTCACCCCCAATATAATTGTACACAATCCTCCCCCAGTGAGAAATAGGTGGTGGAATCAACGTGGGACCAACGTGGAAATTCCGGTGGAGAGTAGGTGGAAATATAATGTGGATACCACGTGATTTTGGTTGTGGGATCAACGTGGAACGCACGTGGAAATTTGGTTCAGATTCGACTGAAAAAAAAATCGACTCCGCCCGGGCGCGAACTCATGTTGATACCTCTCATTCGCCCATCCTAACTCTCATATATCCACTCGGCCCTAACGCCTTAACCCACTCGGCCACGGCGGTTCTTGAGATTTCACTGGTTATGCAAATAACTTATTTCGTCTGCATTCATGGCTAACATGGCCTGGAATTTAAATTATTCTAAGATTTCGTGCTTGATCTAGAGTGAACTGTTTACAAATATTTTGCGCCAAGATATTAATGCAGATGTTCACAAGTGCTTGAAAATGGCTGTTAGAAGCATACAAAAACAGGTAATATTATCGTTGAGCATAATATTAATTATAGTTCGTTACCATTGTACCAAAATTCATATTAAATGCCGTTTTGCACGATTAATGATATAGTACAAACGAATGTACGTGAGATTGTACGTTTGTCTCAACAAAATTAGTGCAGGTTCTATTTTCCATTCAGGCATTCGCACAAGCCTTCATACAATTTGCCGCGTTTCACAATACCTTTTGCCTCATGCAAGAGTTCACGGAAGAGTTTATGCAAACAAATATACCGTGTAAAACGGCCTTGCATCTTGAAATAATATATGTTATATGCATAGGTATATACCATATGTTATTACAGAGATACTTCTTCGAAATCGTTTATTCTATTATATATAAATCTAATCCAGTTCCACGAATAACATAATTGCAAAATGTAATTTCCGACGCATTTTTACATAACTAGCACTGTTTCAGGCTGATAAATTAGATAAACTATGAAATGTCACCAGAGTTATTTTCCACGAAGCAGAAATTAAGTTGAATATTTAATATTATTCACCATCACCATAGATCCACTTAAAGTCAACGTGGATCTCACGTTGGTTCGGCCACTCAATATCCACCACCACCGTATTTCCACATATCAACGTGGAACCCACGTTGATGCCACCACCCATTTCTCACTGGGGCCCTATCTTCCTTCAAACCCCTTTCCACTTTGCCCCTCAGACCCTCTTTTGCCTCTGTAACATTTTACCCACCGCTCATTTTCCTCATGAAGTCGATACTCTCAGGCGTTACTTTGTAAAATTCCATTTTGATAGAAACAAAAACAAACTTTGTAAATTTTACAATCAATTTTATTCACTACGACCGGTTTCGATGCATAGGCAACATCTTCAGGTAAATTTCATGTCAAGCACAGAGTATATATACATGAACTTGGAAGGTATGGGGGTGGGGGGGGGGGGGGTTTGTAGGAGGAAAGGTGGAGTATGTGTTGGAGGTTGGCGGGGGGGGCGGTTTAGGGGAAGGGATAGGGGGGGGGAAAGAAGAAGGGGCTGCATGGATGGACTGCTGCTTACCCAAAGTCCATCCTTGCAGCCCCTTCTTCTTCCCCCCCCTATCCCTTCCCCTAAGCCGCCCCCCCGCCAACCTTCAAAACATACTCCACCTTTCCTCCTACCAAAACCCTCTCCCACTGTCTTTCCTTCCCCCCCCCTCCTGTCACTACCTTCCTTCCCTTCCCCCCCTTCCCAGTTCATGTATATATACTCTGTGCTTGACATGAAATTTACCTGAAGATGTCGCCTATGCGTCGAAACCGGTCGTAGTGAATAAAATTGATTGTAAAATTTACAAAGTTTGTTTTTGTTTCTATCATTTTCCTCATGATAACGGTGCAGACTTTGTAATCATTCTCTCAGGACAAGATTGCGATGAAGGTGACACCTACCTCCTAAAGAGTGTTGTAATCCGTTCATTTTTCCCACCTCTTTCCTTAAGTATGGCTTTCCATAAGTATGAGTTTAACCACTTTTACCTTCAGCCCCTATTGCCTCTGCACTCATTCTATAAAAATGACTCTGCACTCCAGTTCTTACCATCAATTTTTGGAAATTACCATACTTTGGAAATTTGGAAACAGACACAAACTGGAAAGACTTAAGTTTTCCATCCTTAACACTTCTCATTCCTTAGTTCTTTACTCTGACCTTCCATGGTTGACCATTTTTGCCTTGGAATTGATAAAATATTATGTTCTGGTTTTTCATCTGTTCTTCTTGTATGCCATTTCTTTGATAACCATTTGTGACTGGCTGCTTTTCGCCATCTTCATTTGTCATATGTTGTGTAATCTAGTGTTCTCCCCTCATGCCCCAAAAAGTGTTCATTCCAATATAATGTGTGCATTTTTCTGCTAGGTTGCTGTGATAGCATGGCTTTAACCTCTTAGCACCTCAAGCTAATGAATTGGCTTGAGCATCTTAGGGAAAAAGTACCTAGAGATGACATTTCATTTAAAATGAAATTCTTATATCTCTGTTATGCCTTATTATTATTATTGTTTACTGTTAGCTGTGATCTGAATGAAATCTAGAAGACAGATCATCAAACTTGTGCTGCAAAAAATTGCTTGAGCAGAAGAAGTTTGATTGGAAGTAGGATTGCTTGATGAAGATGATTGAAATTGAAGAGGATTAAATGGAGAGGGATAGAATAAATTACGAGTCGGAGAACAAACAAATACTGTAAAGAGCAAAGAGTTTTCGTGAACACTCCGTGAAGTAGAAGAGAAATTTATTGTGCTAATTTTAAGTGTGATGCAACAGCCTTTTTATACAGTATACCTATGTATTGGAAGGAGAATTAAATGGCACAAATCACCAAGTAGGGAATATTTTATACAAATTATGAAGGGCATCAAAGTGAAGAGTTAGAATGAAACTGCTAGCACATTGGAGGGAGAGTGGAGTGCAAGCTGCCAAACCAATCTTGGGATTGATAACTGTTGGTTAATTGATTTTCATGCTTGATAGTAATTGGTCTTCATGTTTATTTCCATTGTTTTTCATGGAATATCGCTGGCATTAACGGTTCCTACATGTTACTGAATATTGTTAAAATTATGTTGAATTTTGATAAAAAACTTAGTTGCTTTCATCTAAATTATTTTAGCAATAAACGTGATTTTTACACATTGTTCATGCCTACCCCGTGACTCATTTGAAACCCAGTGTCAAAGCTCTTAATGGTGCAGTTTGTGTCCTCCACATTAAATGGAATATCTGTACTTAAGTGGTTTGTTGTGTCTTATGAAATCCCGGAATAACTGTTGAAAAAATAATGCAGCAAAAATAATTTTATAGGTAAAGGGAAATTATTAATAATAATTGAAGTGGAATGTGTAATGGAATTATGCAGAAATGTGAGATATTGACTACTGGGAGCTTTTAATACTTAGTGAATATTTTACACGCCTAAAAATTTACAAGCAAGAGTTTCGAATAATTGACCTGAATTTTCACCAGAGTATGGAGCAAAGATTATAAGTACACATTATGGAGTCACGCATCCGGCTCGCCACAAGTTTCTCATGATGCTGGTTTTATGGGTCATTTTTCGCTATTCCGTAGCATTGTTAAGAGCAAAGAGAGCTGTTTGGGAAATATGAGACGTTAAAGAGCGAGTTCGATGTTCACGCCTTGGATTATGGAGATGATTTTCGTTGGTGTCAAGACATCGGAGCAATCTTAATCAGATAACATATATCTATGTAGTTTCCATTTTTCCGGGTTATGAACACAAAAATCATTTGTAAGCATTTTCGGCCAACGAATGTGAGCATTAACTTAAAATCTGAAATGGGTGAAATTACGAAAAATGTTCTATTTTGCGTTTATTCTGGTAGATCAATACATAGTAATGGAAACAACAAAAATAAGAAGTTTTGGGGTGCTAAGTGGGGCAAGGACAATGGTCGGCGGTATCCGTCTCTTTTAATATGCTGAATTCTAAAAATGCGAAAAATAAAGGAAAAATTAATTGGTTCAACCCTTACCATACGATTCATTTAATCCCGTCATAATTACCCAGAGCATATTTATCAACTTCGGCGTCACCAAAACAAACGCAGGTTTGTTTTGGTTTTCAAGCGAATAGCTCAATGGGGAATGAGGTGAGTCCCCATTGGCTAGTCTATCAGCTGTTAAACCCCAGCTGTTTCCAAGGGCTTTGTGGTATTTAAAAGACTGGTAAATTTCATCCCTTCGATGGGTTAAACCATATTTTGATACAAGGAGAAAATGTTGTTTGCGTTTTTCGTGAGTTAATGTAAACACATGAAAAGTACCTCGGATTCTCTCCTCCCCACTCGTCTCGCCCGGATTCTGTGTTTTGCCTTTTGTAGCGCAGTAGTGACTGTTTCCAAAACAAGGGCTTCGAAGAAGGCAACATTCCGGGAGAATTAAAATGATACACTCCCACAGAAAATCTATCGAGGTGAGACGATTGAGTTAATATTTTTATCGTGGATGTTCTTCTCATTGGTAGTGATGTATTTCTGGCATGCTTTGTGAATCATCCGCCATTCCTTGACAGTCAAACAGCTGATTCGTGAGGTTAGACGTTGTGCACGGCTCAAGCAGTTCTCGGGTTTGCCTCAATAATGGGTTGCTATTCCTGCCTTTAATGCTGATCGATTTAATGGATTCGCAATCATAAAGTGCGTGTAAATAGTTTGCTGTAATTATAAGCACTAAGGGTTTTCTGCATTTAATAGCTGCGTGTCTTTGTTTTCAAGTGAAAATGCAAGGTCAAATGAAAAGTCTTTGACGTTAGAACTTACATCTAGAAAATCATGGAATGGAATAGAATGGAATATCTTGTAAGTTTAAATATTTTAGTTTAAATTTGCATGCTATTTTTCCAAAGGTATCTTTTTTGAACTTGCATGTAAGCTTAAAAAAAAAGCCATTTGTAAGCATGAGTGTCATACCACAGACTCGTAAACATCGTTTGTTTATGTTGTTTGACTTAACATCACTTAAAATGTTTAGTAATTGTATCCTACCATTCGCATTGCGAAATGATAATCTTGTGAGAAATATTAACATTGAAACAATTGTTTACTAATGGATTAGTAGTTCTTTCATCATTACCCTTAACTTGTTGTTTGGTTTTACAGCTTACCCGTGTTTTTCTGGATGATGAAGCCGTTATCAACAAAAAGCTACCGAAAGAATTACTGCTCAGGTACTCATTTTTTATTTTCACGTTTTTACGTATGTTTAAATTCTGATGTTTCATCTTGGAATATAAGTATCACGTATTCCAATTTAAAAATTTTAAACATTAAATAACAGCAGCTTTGTCGTAATTGAATGATCGTGACAGAATTTTCAGTAAATCACACCGTCCTGCGAAGCAAACACAAGTGTTTTATTGTGATATATGATGAATTTAATGCTAAATCTTTTATATAGTTCTGTCTTTTAACCAAACTGAATTTACAACTTTCCTAACGCCAGTTATTTATTTCTTCTAGTGTTAGGGAAAGTGAGTCTCTTTTTTTATTAGAAATAGAATAAAAAGAATAGAGAAATTGTTGTGTAGTATATATTACATTTAGATTGTAGTAGGAAACAAGATCTGTCGTAACAATAAAAGGATGTGTATCAAAGTTACCATCCCGATTCTTGGATGCTAATTTTGGTCAAATCACATGTATAGCCTTCAAAAGCTAAGTAAAAATGTCGAGTAGAATAATGCAATTGGATTTGGCAGTAATTTGTCAATCAAGGAGTCTTTTTTAGAGAAGATCTTCTCTAAAATTGCACGACAAATGACCTGTCAAGTCTTTTTCATGTGAGATACCTACGTGGCCAACTCTTTGTGCCAATAAAGTGCAGAATTTTAGCAGAATTGTGAAATAGCATTTAAATAATTTATAAAAATTCTGTTCAATGTCTTATACTAATGCATAATTGTTATCATTATTCAATCTCATTTGATTCAATTCGGGTGGCATCTTCTTTTGACCCATTATCAGCCCATCATCATTAATATTTGAGGCTAAGTCAGCCAACCGTGCCAGCTTTGTTGCCCCATAGGGCCAACTTAGGGGGTATCCCACACAGCACACAAATGTTCACGGAACTTTACCCGAACGTTCGTTTCAAACTAAGGGAATGTTAAGGAAACAAACAGCAAGAATGTTCCCCACTGGTTCCCATGTCGCCTGACCGGAATGTTGCACGGACGTTAGTGTCGTTCACATTCCCATTTGGTTGCAATGTCGCTTTGCCCAAATGTCTAGGGTAAAAATTCCTGCCTGGAAACTAAACTGAAACTGATGCCAGTTATAAAATTCCCTTGCCCACAACACTGAAACTCTCTTGCCCTCCCCACTGAGTTTTAGCAGCAATGGTCTCTCAAACAGGTAACATAAAGCTTATCTTTTTACCCTAAATGTTTCTAAGAAGATTTTCAGCATTTAACTAATATTGATACTCGGCTGTTAAGATAGCCCACAAGAAAATGGTAGTTAATATATTTATTGAATTAAAGAATTGATTCAAAAAACTGAAACGATCAGCTATAGCAATTGAATCAAAAATTTCCACTATTTTTTGCATTTGCATAAAGTGATTTAAAAAATATACACGAAAGATGGTGAAATTCACCATGAAAAGATCATTTGACTTGACCGGGATTGGAACCCGGATCTCCCAATTTCTGGTCAGGTGTGTTAGCCAGTTACACCACCAAGCCATCTTAATTCAAGGCGAATTTCAATGGGGGTTTATACGAACAAGTTGTTCCTATAACAAAGCTAACAAGGCTAACACACCTGACCGGCAATTGGGAGATCCGGGTTCGAATCCCAGTCAAGTCAAATGATTTTTTCATGGCAAATTTCACTGTCTTTGCTGTATATATTTGCACCCGTGTGCATGACCGCATACTATATCATTTGTGCAATAACAATGATTGGGGTCGAAAAATCTAAAGGATCAGAAGTCAAGTATCTTTGACTCAAATGCGGACGCCTTCACGGAAAAATCAAACATCAGAGCCTAAAGACCTTCATGGGGCCACATATAAGTACTGCAGCATCTCCAGTGGCAATGCAACAAAAGTACCTGGCAAGGGGGAAGAGTGGAGTTTTAAAGAGTGCATGTCCTGTACCAGTATTTCAGTTCAGTTTCAGTGGAGAACTTTAGTGGTAAAAGAGTTTGGTTTGTAACAGTCTTTCTTACTGTGTACTCTTCTCGGACTTCCCACCAGATTGTATTTTCCATGCTGAATTATCAAAATCCATGATGATGATTAGCAAGTCTCCTTTTCAAACATCAGCAAATATGGAGAACATATATTGGTGGGAAGTCCAAGAAGAGTTTACATGAAAAATTCACCATGAAGGCCTTGTCAAGGACGTGTTAATTACAGGATTAGCGGGGTACGACTGGCTAGTGGAACCATGGGGTGGAGTGGAAGGGGCCGAAAGGGATTGTAAGACACCTGAGTTTCTCACTTAGGCTAGGGTTTCGCTAACGGTAACGAAGAGGGCAGAGTGTGAAAATGTACCTGAGAAGGACATGTCTTTCTTTCTCGCTTTCCGATTCTGTACCCGTCTCTTCAAATTCCTCTTTCGAAGTAAAAGCATATGGTCGATGAGTAGCTCTGATAGAGTGGGTGCAGGCAAGGAAGATGCAGCTTTCACTTGCTTTCTAGCAGGCATCCCAGGAATTGCATTTCATTACAAAATACTTTAATATAAATAAATAAGTGTTACTGCTCTATTATATGATATTTTATACTAAAAAATGTGGCTGACCTGTATCCAAAAGTATATTGCGTCTCTTTTCTCCTGTCTCCGCAGGTTCACGTTGTCCTAAAAATTTATAAATATAATTTGTTATTTTCACAGTGTAGAATTAAAAGTTAACTCTTTTACTAGATAGCAAATTAAATATTAACCATTAATCACTCCAGATGGTCCAGCTATTGATTCATAGGTGTTGACTGGTGCTTCTTTAGCGCTACCTGAAATTGGATTTTATTAATTTGAAACAAATTTTAGCCAAGGGAAATAGTAATTTTTGAGTATTCTCAAATATGGGGAATGTATTTGTCTGTATTTATAATCTGTTAAATAATAACTACAAGTGTTGATATATTCATTTAAATGTGATAAGAAATATTTATCATTTACGAAAGTTTTAGTTGGAAAAAATTCGAGGTTGAAAAAGATTTCTGTTAGTGTTTTAGCAAAAAAAAATGAGTGTCAAACTTTGGAGTCGCAAAAACATTGCACAAAATAAAAACAGTATAAATAATGTAGAAACAATAAATTAAATAGTAAATATATTCTTTAAAAAATGAGTGAAACAATTTACCCTGCCTGTGTTTAGGTGCCATGGAAAATCCCCTGCAAGTGATATATGCGGTGTGAGAAGTGAAATTCTGCTACAAGCAAACGACCCATTTCCTATAACTGCTGAAGACATAACGAGAGGCTGGGCACAATCGCTAGGTCTAGCGGCAAATGCGGAGACAGAGGGTGGGCCGAGAGACATAAAGGGACTGATGCCTTGAATTCAAGGCATCCGCATTGAAAGTTTTAAATAATAATAATATTTTATTAGTCCAGAGACATATGTTAAGCATTAGTATAGGACAAGTCAAAGACAACTGCAGTTACAAAATCACAATTACATGCTATCAAAGTATTCCTGTATAGAATAAAGCAGTTATTGATAAGTTATTTGAATAATTTTTTTTAAACCTTGACAAAGGCGTGATTTCCTTGATATATTGGGGCAGCTTGTTGTAACATAAATGTCCATGTTTTTACTCCTTTGACTAGGGATCTCTCTACATTAATTTATCTTTTTCTCCTGGTGTCATGTTGATGAAACGCTTCATTGAGAGTGAATTCAGTTGCATTAGTTTTGACAAATGTAAATAAACAAAAAAGATGTATGCAAGTTACAGGTAGAATATTATATTTAACAAAGAGAGGCTTGCAGGATTGCCTACAGAGGCCATTAGCTATTATTCTCACAATCTTTTGTTGAATTCTAAAGATTTCAATTAGTCCTTGGAAAGAACCCCATTGAATGATGACATAAGACACCCTAGAGTAAAAATATCCATAATACATACATGGTTAATAATACAGAACTGCTGACTGAATATTTCAACGCTGAATAGAAAACAGAATTAAGTTTTGCAGAGAGGTAGTCGATGTGGTTACTCCAGGTTAGATGTGGATCAATGTATAGCCCTAATATTTAATACCAGTGGATGGTACATGTTTATGGCCATCAAAGGTCAAAGAGAGACTGTTATTGGAGGGGTCATTTTTACTAAATGAAATAACCTGGGTTTCCTCAAAATGTAATGATTTCCAGTTTTTTAAGCACCATTCTGAAACACGAGATCTTGCATCATTACCATGAGATGTTAGGTCAGACCTTGAAGATTTTGAAAGTAAGACACTTATATTGTAGGCCTACATTGTTGTGCAGGCTTTAGGGAAGTCAATTATACTTGGTTAATCATTTATAAAAATAAAAAAAGGAATAGGAACAAGAACTGAACCTTGTTGTATGCCACTGGTAACAGGCAAAGGGTCGGATTTGACAACACCTTTGTCACTCCTGATGATGAGTCTGAAATCTATTGGAAAGATAAGTTTCAATCCAAGATTGGGCTTTCCCCCTTAAGCCCAAGCCGTAACATTTTTGAAGGAGAATCTCATGATCCACTAAGTCAAAGGCTTCGCTAAGGTCAAAAGACAGTCCTAAAATATTGAGATTTTTGTTTAATTCATCTGCAATATATGTAATTAACTGCATCATAAAGAGCTTTCTCGATGGATTTGCTTTGCTAAATCCCAATTGGGAAGGAGATAGCAGTTTTTGTCTCTTAAGGAATTCAGTTAAACAAGCCCAAAAAATGCATTCAAAAATCTTGGAGAACTGATACAGGATAGAGTTACGCCTAAAGCCCGTATGACACTTCCCAATTTATTGGCCAATCCATTGGATATTGGATTGTGGTCCACCTGACACACACCAATTTCTCCTCCAATCTCCCTTTCACAATATTGGACTCAATTTCTCGCCCAATTTGGAATTTAGAACGGGTTCTATTTTCTCCCGGCCAATCTCCAATCAGAAGTCAGTTTTGTTGACTCCTAGCGGCCAAAACAAGAATCTCTTCTCAAAACATCCGGTTTGTTATAGAACGTTACGAATATACAACGATTACTATAAAATGTGGACGAAAGAAGTCATTACTTTATTAATTGAAGCATACAAATTGCATGAATGCTTGTACAACGTGAAGTACCGCCGCCTCCCTTCTTAATGCTCGTTGTAAACAAACCCGCGTCTCGTGATGCTCTTTTTTTAACTTATATGTGGCGTTCTCTAGCGGGACATTAGAGCAATGTTATGGGCAATATTGTTGCCAATATTGATGCGTGCCATACGGTACGTAACGCACAATATTCTCAACAATATTGCGCGCCAATTCATTGGCCAATAAATTGGGAAGTGTCATACGGGCTTAAAGCTCTTAGGATTTTTAGTATCACAATTTTTCTATACAACAGGAATGACCATTAGGGTGCGGCTTATTTTTCGAAAATCGGAAAAGCTAAAAGTTACACCCGTCAAAACATTCATTTTGGTGAAAAAACACATACGTGAAATTTTTGTTGAGTTGCGATATCGTTAACACGTGCCGCATGGGGTCTGAAATACCCCACTAAAAAAATGGAAATGTCGCATCATAATAACTGGTTTAAGAGTAAATCTATGATTTTACGACCCTATTGGGCTAAAATTTCATTATTTATTACCTAGCTTTAGCCGTTTAGGAGATGCAGAAGGGCGAAGCGAGCTCGAAATGCTTATTAGGGGGCGCCGCGATGCGCTGCGCCGTGCGCCGGCGCGGACGAGTTCACCTGTCTGTAGACCCCCCTCTAAGCGGCCCACAACGACACCGCAACTGCTACGGTGTCTCGTGGTAATTACATAGTTCTGGAGCACTCATTCATTGGTTATGGTGAAGAACATGGTGTTTTAGTAATTATTTCAATTTATTATTAACTCGGTCATAAAAATTCGAAATCAGTCATCTTCATTTAAAAGAAATCTGTATAGCTAGCAAAATCAAACAGTAATCTGAAGGACAGTGCACTAATGAAAAGGAAAAATACAAGGAGTTTCAGATACCAATACTTATCTATACGTTTTTATTAAAGTTGTCTTCCTTACATCTGGCACCCTTCTTCTATGTTCTTGAACAAAAAGTGACAATTCCAAGTCTTTGGTCAAAGTTCTGCAAAAATCTTTCAACTATTTAACTCCTCTCTCGGCATGGTCATAACTACTTGCAATGACTTGACTACTCTCTCACCATGGAGGTAACTTGAATTCCTCGCCCAACTGCTGACTGGTAGATCAAAAAAATCGCAGCTAATTCCAAAATTTGAAAAAAATTAGCCGTTGTTTTTGTGGCTAAATTGGCAATACTCATTTGTGGTACATCATCTAAATGAATGTGTCTCCTCCTGGACCATTCTTCTTGTGCTCCACGAGATTTGATACTTTCCACTATCCTCGCTCTTTCTTCATCGCTAACAATAAGATAGGAATCGAATACTGAGAGACCCACCAGCTCCTCACTCAGGCACCAAAGGTGTCCCGTAATTTTTTTCTAAGCAACTTTGGCGACAGTAATATTAGTGCTCTCATATTCAATGAGCTTCTTGAGGAAACGAACCAGATCCCACTTGAAATTGATTGAACTGGTTTGAAATACATTGAACTGTATTGAATCGTGGCGTGGCCCCTCCCTCCTCTGCCACAAAGTAGCCTCTGCTGTAGCGAAACCAATCAAATGTTTGAATGATAAAGTATCCATTCCTTTGTTTTCTGACAGCCGAATTGTAAAGCTTATTAATGTGTATCAAGGTTCCTATATTAAGATAAGGAAGTCATATAAACGTGATAAGGATAAGCCTTTATTTAAAGCTAGGTTATAAAGACTTAAAACATAGTTTTTGATGTCGCTGCTTATAAATGCACGATGATGGTGAATTGTACATGCCAAAAAACACCAGATGCATTTCAGTGTGCAATTCAAATTAAATACTTAGGTGAAAAAATAAAGAAATTTACTGTCCTCGAGTTGAGGTTCATGTTCCTTCAAACGAATTACAATTAGGGGAAAATCGGATCTGTTAACAAGACAGTTACAAAGAAGTTAAATGTGAAGGCAGAGTGGAAAGCTTACAATCTTCATCGAACACTGAGTGGCAAAGAAGTTCCTGAAATAGGAGAGTACTCGGATATTCATGAACACAAACACAGTTCTACTGATGACACGGAGTCTGAGGAAGATGAATACAAACTAAGTACATCAACTGAAAACCCCCTATGGCAGATGAGAATTCAACTTAGCACAACAGCACTAATCAGTGATCGGTTCGGAGTTTATGATCAGGCAACAGCTGTCATAGCGTCAAGTGTTCTGTAAGATGTTGGGATGATAAACGACACAGATTGTTCCTATGTGGTTGATACTGTAAAGTAAGAAGAGACAGGAGTCATGTTAGGACAGATTTGAAAAGTCAAATCACACCTCCTGAGGATAGTTGGGGTCTTTTCCTTGACAGACGAAAAGGTGATACTTTTTCCGCTGAAAAATTGAATGACAAGCAATTTCGCAGGAATGTGCAAGAAGAACACGAGAAGAATTCTCTTATTCAGGAACCTGGATTAACTTATATTGGACATATCTACTTTCTCGAGTTCATCAAATGATATATTTCAAAGCATTACTTCTAATTTGTCCGAACTAACAATATCACGAGAAAAACTAGAAGTATTAGGGTGTGATGGCACTGTGCCCAACACTGGATGGATGAATGGTGTCATCCACCCCCTAAAAAATCATGTAGGACGCCCGCTACGGTGGAGCATATGCCTCCTGCATTTTAATGATCTTCCATTTTGCCGCATTTTCAAACATATTGGTGGTCAAACTTTAGGACAAATCTTTTAGTGAGCCAATTGGGCTGCAGCTCACTTGCTCTTAAATACTCCCTGTGGTTATAAAGGATTTAAGGTTTTCCCGGCAAATAATATGAGTGAAAATTTCTCGGGTTTCACACTGGGTAAGATTTTTAAAATGTATCAACGTTTGACAATTCATTATCCTGATGACGATGGCTGAGTCAACCATCGAAACGTTGATACATGTAAAAAATCTTACCCGGTGTGAAACCCGAGAAACTTTCTCTCATACTCCCTGTGGTTGATTATGAACCCATAGCTTGTTCGATTCCTGATATAGACAGGAATTTGTTGAGCAAAGACCGACAGTATCTGTTGGACATTTCAAATGCAATCACCTTGGGGCATTGCCCAGAAGACATGGAAAATCGGGACCCTGGTCCTTTCTCCCATTCCAGATGGCTAACTGCGGCCAACCGAGTCCTTAGGTTGTATATAAATTCACCAGATCCATCCAGAAACTTAAAAGAAATATTTGGCTTCATCTTAAAGTCATACATGCCAGTGTGGTTTACCATAAAAAAGGGCAAATATTTTACGGACGGACCAAAACATATCTTTCAAGCAATCCAAACATCACGGTATATATCCGACGAATTACTTCAAGTTGTCCATCCATTAATACAACAAAATTCGTTCTTTGCGCACCCACAGAATGTTCTGTTGGCAATGCTTGTCGATGTAAGAGAAAACATTCTGGAGCTCGGTTACAGAAGGATCATGAAAGCAAGACAAACTGTCCCAAAGAAGAAGACGGTTAGAAATTTCGTACCTCCAAAAATAAACTATCAAGCTTCTGATTACAATGAAATTATTGATTGATATTCTTGTGTGGTGTATCTTCTCCCAATGCTGTGGGACCTAAGTGAAGATGATATCAAATCACTCATCAATTCTGACACTATGCCCATCAGAGAAATACAAAAGTTTCCCTGTCATACCCAGGCTGTGAAGAAGTACGTCAAACTTGTGAGAGAGGCTTCAAATAAAGTATGAGGACATGAAGCTAGAGATGGCTATATCCAAGCAACACTGAAGTCTAGATTGGTCATGCCTCATTTCTCCAAAAAATCAGACTTTAAATGTGTAGTAGATATAAAAAAGTAAAAAAACACAGTAAGCCAAAGAATTCTACTCAATGGGAAATCTTTGTAAATAGTTGTAAACATAATGTAAATGACACCTCCAACAATAGGATGGTTGGTTGGGTAGGGCCTGAGTGGAACTAGACGTGCAACCACCTCCAGTTCTGGGTCGTTTTGTTCTAGCAAAACAAACGAAGAGTTGCACATTGATAATTGCGAAAAATTGGTAAATTTCTGTTTTTTTTTGTAAGACGTAACACGAATGGAAAATGATAGATTATTGATCAGATTTTAATGTATTTAGGTCATTTAAACCATAAAACAAGCATAAAAAACTAAAGTGTGTTCCTTTTAAAAATTTAAGCTAACAGAAAAAATTACAAAAATATCGTTATTTTTGCAATTTTTCATAAACTTTAAGTGTGATGCGCGTACGGAAGATGTCAACCGATTTTATTTTTTTTGTTGCCGTTTTTCTTCTTTTTACAAGAGACAACTTTTCCGCACTAAAGCGTTCCGAAAAAAAATATTTCTTTTTTTCGACCCACCCTAGTACACATGTTTTCCCCAGTGTCGCCGCCAGCAGCAAATTTTGCAATGCTGGATTTGCCTTGCTGCCTGGCTCTGCTCTCACACACCCTCATCTCCGCAACACAACAATACCTACCCACACACTGTCTTCATACACACATCGTACGGTAGTGTATTTAAATCTCTTGTCCCCTTGGCCGAGAAAGTTATCGTAGTTAACCAAAATTGGTTTTGACTAAATATACTTACTAACGACTATTTATTACATCCACATTTAAGGGTAAAATTTAAAAAATTTACCCCTTGGGTTTCTGGTAGGGGGGTCAGCTGACCCTGCTAACCCCCATCTGTGTGTAGGACCATCCCAATGTGTGAGAGACCAGTGACTGTTTGAACTATGAATCACGGAACATTTAAGTAAATTCCGCCTCTTTTACTGCAAGTTGTAGTGAAACTGGCATCATCATTTTTAGTGTTGAAAAAGGCAAAGATTCTTATCCATAGTCCAAGAACGGGCTCCTTGGGATGGACCACCACTTTCTATATGTAGCCATAAGACCCATGGGCCTTCTTATTTAGAAAAGTTATCTGAAATAATAAGCTCATATTTTCCCTATTGATAAGTTTTTGGAAAGAGAATAGCATTAACTTCCATTGGTTTATTCCTTTTGCAGGATATTGTCCTATCTTGATGTGGTCTCCTTGTGCAGGTGTGCCCAGGTATCCAAAGCATGGAATGTCCTGGCTTTGGATGGCAGCAACTGGCAGAGAATTGACCTTTTTCACTTCCAGAGAGACATTGAGGTATAGTTGTTGTTCTCAAAATGACTTAAAAGTGATTGGCTTTTTTATCAGTCCATTTTATACATTATGCCAGCAATTTTGTTGATGTGCTATTTTAACCCTTTATCTACGAACGACGTTTTACCACGGTGTAGATTTTTCTATGCAAACAAACTAACGACGTGTTAAAACGGCTTTGCTGCATTATAAGTAGATTCCTTATGTTTAGCTCTACAACTACAAATTTTAAACGGAGCTCTACCGTTAGTTTAAATGCAGTTTGTGTAAACGAATCTCCAAACTAATTTTTTGTTAGTTATTTAGTTGGTTAGGGAGTGATTTTTTCGATGGTTTTTAGTGAGTTAGGGAGTTATGTTTTTTGGTAAACAACAGAATGTTATTTTTTCATATGAGTTGACGGCCATATTGTTAGTCAGTTCAAATGTTTATTTTTTGCTGTTATTACTCATGCTTATTTGATCCTGACACCTGACTATTTCAGTTCTGTTTTCATTGATCAATGGTTTCTGCCTAAAGAGTATATTGATTCCCGGCAGTCCTGTGAATCCAGAGGCACAAAAATGTTAAAGGTATAACATTCGCTTAGAAGAATTTCTTATTCCTAAAATCGGGTGATTTTTAGGAATAAGAAAAATAAGAATAAGAATTATAAAAAAGGGATGGGAAATTTAACGGAATCAACATATTCGTACATGATGAATGTGATCTGTGCATTAGTTTACAAAAACAAGAGTTCCGTAAACCGGATATCTCATGAATTTACACGGTGAAAATTTTTAAGTACCAATTCTTTGATTCACGCTCTGATGATGCCAATAGCCTGAATAAGGACATTTTAAATTTATTATAATTTTTATCGTTGATAACAGGTCAAAATCATTTCTGTGTGTACAATACAATGGCAAAATTATTTGTTTAACCATTAATACGACTTTTGTTGCTAGAGAGCTTAATATTAATGGTAGAATTTTGTTTAAAAGCGGTAAATGCACTATAAAACTAAAATAATTCTTTTCCGATAAAATAAATATCGAGGCTGTAGCAACAATGTTTTTAGCAAATCCATAAAAAATAGTTGACCGCGACCGCATGCCATTATGGGCACCCTAAGCAGAAACGGGCCAAGAAAGTGGCCGAGAAAAAGGTTCGACATCCATCTGGGCCAAACCCAAGTTAGGGAAACAGGTACCTGAGAGGATCCTAGCATAGTGAAAGCTCCGTACTGGCAATGCAAAGAATGTTTAGTGGCATCCGTGAGGGAAGTAGCATTTTCTGGCATATCACCTCGTCGCGAAAGGGTTAAAGCAGAATGTGTAATGGTATGCATTTTGTTATAAACTGAAGTATAAATAAACAGAAAGTTGGGAACAGATAATAAAGGGACTGGATTTGGCGGTGCATTAGACGTGGATGTTAGGTGTGAGGTTAGCATTACTAGGTTGATTTTGGGTTTCTCTCCAGCATTAGAAGAAACTAATAAAATGTCAGTTTGTAGGGACATCTATAATGGTTTAAGCATTTGTAGAAATTAACCTTTAATTAAAATTAACTTTGTGCATGGTGCTGACAGTTAGATGTTTCAAAAGTATCCCAATCAGTCAAGACTTTTTAGGCCAAATTACATGAATCCTCAATTAGTTTAGAACTTCGATTTCTGTTAATAAACTGAAGATAAGCACCATTCCCAAACAGCACAAACTATGCCAAATTGGCGTAAATTCCATGTATTACCTGTGATTTATCCTATCGTAAAACTGAATCCACATGTGTCAAAATGGTGGGAAAGTGGTGTATATTTGGTATATTAGCTGATATTTCTTCTGTAAACACGTACATTGACGAGCAAACAATGATGGGGACCATGTAGTTCAGAAATTTTTCACAAACATAAAAATGACTTTCTCATTCTACGGTGACATGCCTGTGAAAATATATCAAACTCTAAGGTTTAAAAAATTAGTTTCTACCAATAAAAGAATAAATAAAGGCCCTTCGCTAAAGCCTCGAATTGGTGAACCTGCTGTCGTGAACTGCCTTTGCCCACTCCCCATCCATGTCTTATTTACGTTTACAGTAGAAGTCCATCATTACGAATGTGCTATATATATATGTGGAATCTGCCTGTTGCGAGTGATTTTTTACCAATGGTTGGTCTCATGGTAATAACATACGAAGTTTGATGGTTGTAGTGAGTGGTTATTTCTCTTGTATCGCCATAACAAGTACGATTTTTCGTATATATCATCAAGGTTACATAATTTACAGTCACCTTCTGCTACGAACGACAAAGTTATTCAAATAGAAATTGCTTTGCGGCAATGTAATACCTTGAAAAGAAAATGTACCTAATTTGAGATCAGAGTTCCGATTCTCTCTTCGCATGCGCCGATGCTCTAAGTACGTTACTTGTCCTATTGATGTGACAATGCATTTCAAAGCTCTCTCAGGTGCTAAGCAACATAATTTCAGATTGTGGAAAATTCACGAGGAAGTGCGAAATCTACCTCACTGCTACCACCAGGGTAAGGTTACAATTTGAATCGACCTGAAATAACGGCTCCCCTCAATTCGTTCGAGCATCGGCCGTATCAACCCAGTGTTGGCTTTCGGCTTTCGCCGTACTTCCAAATCATCCGTAAAAAATTATGATGCAAGTAAACATTGAACATTGCAAATTGATAATGGCAACATCCATTGTTTACATAAGGGGAAGGAACAATTTTCTCGCATGACTCCCATATCGTTCTCGCAGAATGTCCCACGCTCATAAATTTCTTCTTGTCTAATAATTAGCGGTGATGTTTTCTCATCCTAAGCGTGAGGGCAGCCTAGGGAGGTGTGAGAGGGGCATGCGGGGGAATAAGCTGTCAATGCTTTTTGAGTCAGCGAGCCTCGGAGCAGCAGGATGTGACCCCCGGATGGTTCCGGGTGGTGTCAAAGAATCACCCAAGCCGAAATATGAGCCAAGAGGGGGAAGAAACTGTCAACCTGAGTGACATCCCTTACAGATTGTCTCTGCCTTCGCTCGGGTGCCAGGTTGTCTTGACCATTCAGAATAGGAGTAGGGCTTAATTCCCTATCCCACCTGGAATTGCTCTGAAGGAGACTTTCGTCCAGGGTTCTAACTGGGAAAAGGAAAGGTAGAGGTAGTCAGCAATAACACGATCAGGAAACTTTGAACCAGTATTTAATTCTGTCATGAACGATACAAACGCAAACCAAAAAAATGTGACTCACTGTAAACTAATTACACATTATCCCCTTTGGCATGGTAAACTCCTACAGGTAATTGACCCCTATACATTATTCTCACTGCCATTCAATAGGCAGTAATCTCGGGATACAAGACAACTTTATGCAAATACAATACAAAATATCTTTGCAAATAATTGAGTATGCGGTGAACTGAACTGAACTGCACAAACATGGTGCAATTGAGCAAATCACAACCTTCCTCCCAATAGGCTCCTACGATCCATACAATTTAAACCACCAAAAGAATAAGGTCTCACCGCATGAGTGAAAACAGCGGTAACAGCTCGCAAGACACGAATGTATGTACACCCCAAAACTACACTTTGCAATTACATCCCCAAAACTCTGAGCATATTCAACGGAGGAAGAGAAAAAGCAAAATTAACTGAACAATTGGCACATAATAAAACCACAAGCCACATACCTTAAGACCCTTGATACAGGTATACATGAAGTAAGCGATATAATTTTTACATGCTCATGGCGTGGCCCACCATGTGGGGCATCCCGACAATTAACAGAATTGACAATTTTAGAGCAAGAAGTGAACCTTCTCCGACGAGGTCTGACCGCCAAGAGAGCGAGCTCTCTGCATGGCGAGAAGACCTCTCGCCTCTCTCCATTGCACATGCGTGACACAAGGTGGTCGTGCGCTGGACTCCCCGTTCGTGGCTCTCTCCACCTCTTCGGCAGGAACTGTGGTTGGCGGCAGTTTGATCAGTGGGCCCTGCTGATCTGGTGCCGAAGCCAACCTCTTCTCCGGGGCGGTGTAGCAGCAGCTGTATCTCCTTCTCATTGCTCAAATAGAGTGGCAGCAAGTTCACCCACCACTCCTCTTGCTCAATTTTCGGGACAAAGTTAACACATATGTTGCTTTAAGGAAGTGTGCCTAACTGCCCTTCCCGGAATTCAGAAAATGGTAAAGAACCCAAATTATATAAAGAAAAGAATGAAAGATATCAGAAACAATGAAAGGATTACCGGTTAGTTCAGTTCTTTTCTACCATAATTATTAATCACAATAGCATAGACAGCTGTTTTGAGTCCAATCTGTTTCCCAAACATTAATTACAATAAATATACACTCAATAATTACATCAAAAGTAAATCATACTGGTTACAACAAAATTAAATCATATGGGTTACAATAAAAAAATAAATAATGCTTGCTCTTGGCTTTCAGACCTCTGATCTCTAAACATAATATTTTTTTTTTCTTAATGCAAAACACGATTCCACCACTTTACACCTGTTCTTATCACGGAATGATTTACCACCATTTTCCCAAAGTGAACCAAAAAAAGTATCTGGTGTCTGAAGGGGTGAGGGGAGAGAGCAAAGATGAAGAAGTCTGCTGAATCAGAGGCCTAGGTTGGCCTTGGTGCTACCATCGCAGCAAGCTGTCAATGAAGAAGTGCAACATGGTTCATGCCTTAAGGGGAGTGGATACCATTCAAATCATCCTAAATATGGGTCATCCTGTGTTGCGGTCGATGTTGGAACCAATGAAGTTGGCTGCTGAATCTCCCGAAAGGATGCCCCCAACTAGTGGAAGCCACCTGAGAAGTTAATGCGTGGGAAAGCAATGAGTGAAATGTGACTTTTGATGAAATGTGATGCTGACTTGAGAAAAAGATATTGCTTCACTCCGACCCTCTGATTTGCACCGAGGCAAGGTGAGGGTGGGGGAGAGAGAGACCCGGGGTGGTGGAGGGCAGAGTGAGAGGTAGGCCAATGACGTGTAGCTGTTTGCTGGACTGCTGAAACTGCCATCGCTTGGCGCAAAGACCTGTGGTAATAAGCGCTGGACATCCTCTTTGCTCAACACCACTACAGTACTTGTATTAAACTTACGTACTTGAAAGGTATAGGAAAGGATAAAGAATGCAGCTAGAACTTACATCAAAGCTCATTTTCGTATCACTTCTCATAGTCGAGGAACATTTCAGCGAAATGATCAATTTTAGGCAAGTTAACTGTTTTTTTCTCCGATGTGGTTGACATCAAGTAAACGTGCAATGAAATAAGTTCTAGTATTGAAAAATTGTATTAACTATTTTGATTTAACTCCAAAATTTGCATTATTCTCATAAAAACTGAGAAAATTACATAAAAATTCACATTAATGCAAATGCAAAAAATGTAAGCCCCTATACTTGATTGCTGATATTTTAGTGTGTAGTGCTGATTATGAGCCTGGTGAAGAATCCATCATCCACATCCTATGAGTCGGAGGAAGAAAACAGGCCCGTGAATAAACCTTCACGGGCGAATGTTTTTGTTGATTTTCAAATTTTGCATAATATAGGAGCAAATTATCATCCAGGTGAATGCTATGACCCTAATTTCTATAAGATATTGGAAACAATTAAAAAAATGCATATACAAATGAAAGAAGCATTCAACAATTATAGATTTATTTTCGTCTGTATTGTGGCACCAATATTTGAATCCTTGTTCGATTTCATCAAAATTGATTAAAAATTGCCATTTTTAAATTGTGTCAAAATTGATGAAAAAGCATTCTATGTGTCAACCCTGTATTGTTGATTGAGTTCTTCATTTTTACGAATAGGAACTCTGTGTGGAATAAAATTATTTTTTCAGGATGGGCTGTTGTGTCAGTTAGAATTTTTATTAAATCAAAATTGGAAGCTGTGACATGTTGGAAGGACTCCATGTTGAAGAAACTTTGTGACTTCCACTGTGATAAACAATGGAAGTCACAAAGTTTCCTCAATGCTATTATAATTTTTATGTAATTTGATGTAGAGGTAAGATAAAATCAGGTTTTACATGTCTGGTTTACAAATTTAATCATAATTGAATTAACAAATAATTTATGTGATACTGATGTCTATAATTATTTTCATCTCTGCTTCTTATTTTTTTGTTAATTACTCTTATTATTATTTCCATTTGTATTTTAGTTCATATTTTACCAAAGTAGTTATGATCAGCCATAATTGGCCTAGTAATTTTCTAATTTCTTAAATAAAAGACATGCGATATCCATTTTAGAGTTAAACTTTGCAGAATATGGAGGCAATTGTCAACTGCGTTTTATTATGAAACTGGATTTTTGCTGTGTTTTCTATTTGCTCAGTGTGGATTTATTGTGACATGTATTATTCGTACAAAATTTGAGCATGGAGTTTTTATGAAAGAGATTTCTGTTAGTAAATGAAAATATTCTTTTTGTATTTAAAATTTTAGGTTGGATTAGATATTTTATAGTTTTTAATTTACATATAGTAAATAAAAATATTTCTATTTTAGGGAGTGGTGGTTGAAAACATTGCTCGAAGATGTGGTGGATTTCTGAAGAAACTAAGTCTTCGAGGATGCCAATCCGTGGGAGACTCTGCCATGAAGACTTTTGCACAACAGTGCAACAATATTGAAGATCTTAATTTAAATGGATGTACCAAAATAACAGACAGGTATGTTCAATTGATATGTTTATTCCATTAATTGAGCTGCAATTTCCATTGTCTTCAACTAGGTCCAGAAAATATGAACCAATTTCAATCACAGGCAAAGTGATGGAAGCATGCATACAAATTCATTATCCATTGTTTGATTCTTTACAACTATGACTGATAACTTCTATGGGAAAGAGTACTATGGCTGATTATCTTTTAATTAATCATATTGTAACCAAACAACCAAAGCAAATCCGGAAATTAAGCATAATTTAAATAATAATAGAATTATCTTAAGAAATCATGTAATAACAATAGAAAACCAAGGACGCCAAAATAGAATCAATATTTACATAAGAGGAATTAAGAACAACGGAGAGAAATAAATAGGTAACAATAGATAACAGGGGATGCTTGGGAGATAAACAGAGAACAATAGAGAGATAAGTATCCCAGTCACTGCAATGACATCCATTGGACATCCAATAGATGTCCATTAGGCCCGATCGTCAGGAGGTCGATATCGAAATTCGATGTTCGACATACGGGAAAATTTAGCCCATCCTACCAGATGAACAACGGAAGAAAAATTTTTTTTTCGAACAATATCTAGGGGTGCTGCCGGGTATGTTCAAATATGCCGTTTATACTGAGAGTAGGCAACCCGCAACACCCGCTCTGATTTGCCCCATTTTAAGCCATTTCAGAGACTCTGGTGTGGTTCCTTTGGGTCGTTATGCCTGATATGGCTCGGCTAGATCCTGAGGTAGGCCCAACAGGTCAGCGGGTCACGTGGTACACCATCAGTGCTGTAGAAAAGGTAAGAAATTAGTCAATTTCTTCAAAAATGCGTTGTAAGTGACGTAAAATCGTAATTATTTGGGTATGTAGGACAGTTACTTCGTCCAATTAGTTCCCTCCTCCTCCCTCACCTTCCCCTTTCCCCCCCATTCTCGTTGCGGGTTGCCTACTCTCAGTATAAACGGCCCCCCTAGATATTGTTCGAAAAAAAATTTTTCTTCCTTTGTTCATCTGGTAGGACGGGCTACATTTTCCCGTATGTCGAACATAGAATTTCGATATCGGCCTCCTGACGATCGGGCCTATTGGGAGTCAAGATCATAAAGGTACGCGGAGAGAAGGATCATGAGAAAATCTGGAGATAAGACGGCAGGAAAAGGGGCAACAGAAGATACAAAGGTTACCAAAAGAGGCGCATTACCAAAATTAATTGAAAGGCCGCGAAATAAATGGGAAGGATACCCAAGAAGGAAGACGCACGGCCCAAAATCGATGACAAAATGAGGGAAAGACGGAAGCCCCTGCCCGTAGCCGCAGAGAGTGAAAGGAAGATCCAGATTACAAGAACTTACTTACTCCTGTGGTCATGCAAATCCCAAGTGATTTTTGGCCTTGCCTACAAGTTGCTTCCACTGATGTCTGTCTTCTGCCATCTCCAGATCCCCTCCTAGTCTCCCAATATCTCCCTTCACCTAGTCACTCCATCTGAGCCTTGGTCTACCCAGTGGTCTCCTCCCTACTGGTTGTCCTGTCCACACCTTTTTCAGTAACTAGTCCTCCCCTCTTCTTTGCACATGTCCCAGCGATCTCAATCTTCTGCTTTTTACCAGTGCTACTATGTCAGGATCCTTATATAGTGCTCTAAGTTCCCTATTCTTCCTTATTCTCCACAATCTGTTTTCTTCAACTGGTCCAAACACTCTACGTAATATCTTATTTTCAAAGACTATAAGTCTATAAAATTCCGAGAAGTGTAGCCTAAATAAACAGTAAGGAAAAAGTTCAAAGTAAGGATCTTTACGAACTCTACTCTAGAAATATTGATAACCGCAATCACGTATGAGAGTGATTAAACTGGAAAGAAAATATATAAAGAAAAAAAACTAACCTCCGTGAATAAAAATTGTTTGCCAGTTGTAAAGTAATTTTAACGTACAAAATTTGAATTTTAAGGGTTAAGATTGTAAATTGGGCCCAATATTAACCATTTAGTAAATTCTTAAATATTGATGTTTTTTAAACAAAGGTTTAACTTCTTTAAATGAAAAGTGTTGAGTATTATTTCAAATGATATATTAAGTGTTTTATTTGTATGTGTTTGTGTTCTAATCACCCTTGAGTCCCATTCGGCAAGGAGGTAAACGTTTAATATTTTGTTTCTTCACGAAGGGTTTCATTTTGTTAAATATGAAAGAAAGTGTGACCGGGTGAGGTTACAATATGTAAAGTCACTCTCGCAGTTGTAAGAGTTTTTCCCGGATGGGAGTTGATCCATAATAATCCTAATGAGTCTTAAATTAATATAAGGTGCCAGGAAAATTGTAACATACATGTTAGGAGAGTCATTTTCTTTCCCTGGCCATGTTTTGGTCTCTCCTAAAATTCTGCTGTCCAAAATAAGGCCTAAACCCTTGATTTTGGTCTTCAGTGCTCAAAGAATATGTTTTTGAGTTGAGTTTGAAGAAATGAGGTCCAATACCCTATCTCAAAGTCACTATTTTATTTACAAAGTCGCTTAATAGACCCCTAAGCCGAGTTTTGGTAAAATTAATTTTCTTCTAATCTCTTCCATTTGATCAAAAAATAAAAAACGTAATGACACAAATGTTACTGCCCTTGTATTTAGTTACCAATGTCATCAGAGATCAGTTAATATTAATAAAAAACAGTTCATTAAACAAACAATTCACTTAAAATGGTGTATATTGGACTACAACCTTGATACGAGGGTAAGTCAATAAATAAGTTGCAAAATTGGATAGAGGCAATAATAATCAAAGTAACTTCCTGAATTTATTTCACTTTTCTACATGTTCACCCCGTGCATTCAAGCATCTATCCCATCTCTTTACAAGTCCTTGATAGCCCGCAGCAAAGAAGTCTTTCGGTTGCTGTCGTAGCCAACGAGTAACCTCTTTGGCTATGGCATCATCATGTTCAAAACGTCAGCCTCCAAAGTGTTTTTTAGGATCCCAAACAGATGAAAATCACTGGAGGCTAAGACGGGACCGTGCAGTGGATGTTCCAAGCGTTCCCAATGAAATGTTTTTAACAGCTTAACGTAATGTATACGTAACGTTTGCGACTTATTTATTGAATTACCCTCGTATTTTGGATAAACCAAACGGAACACAGTGAGGAGTTGGCTCTTTCTGCCAAATTTCGAGAATACCGGGACTAGCCAGGGCTTTACCTTATACGGAGTCACCCGCAAGTGCACATTATTGTGATATTCCATAGGGGAGGACGATGCCTCGGTGGCTTAACTAGCTAAAGTACCCCATCAATCAAGGGATCCGGGTTCAAATCCCAGTCAAGGCGAATGATTCTTCCCCTGTGGAATATCGCACTAATAATTGAGGTAATTGTGATGTAGAGATGATGGCATGAGACCACAAGAAAGATGCCTAAATGCTGATGCCAAGTCCTAAGCAGAGGTATAATGAGAGTTGAACAATTTCTATTCCACGTTCTCTTCTCATTGCTTTAAAATGTGACTGCTGATATCAGATCGCAGTTAGATGGCTAGTTTTGGGATGAGGTGGTACATCTCCCTTATTCATGTAATGATCTTTGATGTGTTGACAATTTACAAAATCTTATTAAAAATATAAATTGGTTAACTCCGGTGGGCGCGCGTGGCAAATTGCCGCAGATTTTAGTTTCTGAGCTCTCTGTTTGGTACCGTTTGTATTTAATGCCTGTGTCTCCAGGTATTCATTTTTCCTGATAGGAGGGAGTATTTCCGATATCCGGATCAATTATCCACCGGACGCTTTAGTAGCCATTGTGACATCGAAGAGAGTTTGACGTTTGACTAAATATATAAAAGAAATTTTAGAAAAATATAAGAACAAGGAACCGGTTCCTGAAACACCTAAACCATTAATACGCCATGTTTGCAGGTGGCATAAAAATTGCAGGTCAAAAATTGTGTGCCAGTGATGTACAAATAATGTATTTAGGAGGCATTGTCGTCAAGAGACAAAATGTAAGAGATGGGAAGATGAACAGTGTCTATATATGAACTAAGATGATTAACAATGTACATTCAGTGTTAAACAATATAAGATGGAACTATAAAAACTTAATCAGCCTTTTTTATTAGTAAAATACCTTGTCCTTAAATAAAGGAATGCAATTTATTTTTGCGGTAAAATTGCCGCGGCGTGCCCACTCGTGGGAGTGAATTTGGCGCGCCCACCGGAGGGTTAAATAGTAGTTTAAATCATTTGATGCCAGCATATTTTGCACCTATACTCGATTGTCTACCACTGAATACGCTGGCGTTGATGTAGTTAAATCGATCACTTGTCCAGAATATACTGGTTCTATTTAAGACAAAATTCACATTATGAATTGGTCTGTGGAATGGATTACCATTGTAATTCGGGGGTCTACTGTATTTATGTAACCAATTGAATGATGCTTATATCCTGGAAATATATGCAATCATTGCAGACTTAAATGTCGAGAAATTGCATATGTTGTAAGGAGAAAATCTACAGATTTATATCTCTATGTGGTTAGGAACTGCTGAATGTGTAAAGCCAGCATTAGGTTTCTTGTTTTGAAATCTACAAAATGCATTTTGGTGGTTTTTTCTCACTTTCTTCCTTGCTGATAAATTTGTTGAATTTAGATGCCTATTCTGAATGAAAATAAGGCCGAGCTATTCATCAGAATAGCGCGAAAATTGGCTATTTTCACGATTCTGGAGACACAGTGGATATTCGGTATTCTAAATGTTGAAGTAGTCACAGGAAGTGGCTATTCTAAAGATGACAACAGCGCAGTGGCTATTCAGTATTCTGAACGGCGAAAAGCACTGGTCACGGTCAAAATATTACTGCTCGGCCTTTGGTACCAGGCTATTCTCAATAGCTCGACCCTTTCTCACGGATGGCAGAGAGGGAATAACACACTTCTCCAGCTTGATACATTACTATTACAAGAGAAATGGGTTAATTCGCAGAGTGAAAAGTTTTACAAATGTGCATACTTGGCATGATAACTGACATGGATTTCATGACAATACGTTAGTTTTAACTGGGTGAAAAAGACTTCTAGGCTGGTGTGACGAAAGCGGACATTAAACCTCTATTTAGACTGTGCCTCCGCTATAATCAAAGATATTTCTAAGCATATACATATGTACGCACAAGTATATGAGGTTATAAACAGCATGCTAAATTTATTCAAACGTCATTCGTTTAGACGAATCGTAATGGTAAACTTAAGTAAAAATCAACTCAAGTACAATTTCACCCCATGAAAATAAAAATTCACTTAACTGGTTTCTTCAAAATAATGCATTAAGTTGTCATTACCCACTAAAACCTTAGTTGTTTACCTAATAGCTAATCTCCAACAATTATAAAGGCAGTAAAATTGTTTCTGCATCATTTCAACGGAGACTGATATATTTACAATGAGAGAACTATCATCTATTGCCCTTCAGTTGCGGATTATTTCTCATTATGAATTGAACATAATATATAATTGCCACTGGCCACCGGACATATAACATTATAATATACGATAGAATAATTTCATACTCCGTAATGTAATTTGCCAGCACAAAGGCATGTTTCCTTATCTCTTATTCCTTCTTATAGGGAAGATGAACACTACAAAAATCTGTGTTATAATTTTAGAATTTCCCAAGCATATGTACGAACAAGTATACTATGGTCGAATTAAAGAGAGCCCACCACTTTCGTGTATCGTAATGGTGAACTTAAGTAAAAACCAACAAGTCCAATATCGCCCCGTGAAACATCACGTAAATGGGGTCTTTTCAGGAAAAATAATTCATAAACTTTTCATGACCCACAAAAACCTCGGGTGTTTACTAAATAGCCAATCCTCAACAATTATAAAGACAGTAAAATTATTTCTGTATCATTTCAACTGAGACCGACATTAACATTTTTCTATGCCCATCTCTTGCTTACATTTACCTTTGTGTCAATGCCACTACAAACTTTAACAGTAGTCAATGGGAGCTCCCAGGCCATTACTGCCATTTGAATAAGAAATCACTTTGATCGGCTCTAACTTAAATGAATTTCATCTTAGCGGAGTGAAATTTTCTAGGATTGTAGACAGATGTCTTTTTAATACAGTAATGTTGTTTTTAGATTTTTAAAAACAAGTTCTTATTTTAATAATTTGGTATGTAAATGATGGCTAATATTTTGCATGACACAGCATCGTGTCATGTCACCTTTGGATGCATTCTCAATCTGTTATTTACCTTCCGTATTTCAATAATTATTTCTATTTTTTGTTTTTTACTCACGCAGACAATAATAAAATAATATTCCAGTCTTGTTCCTTGTGTAGGCTTCCGCGGGTTCATGAGTATGAAGATACATTTCTTCCGGGTACACCGCGTAGGTCCATTGTTGTCGTCTGTTGTCCCTGAACAATGGACCTACGCGGTGTAATACCCGGAAGAAATGTATCTTCATTCCAGTCTTGTGTTTGGTTTAGAGCGTTCAAACCCTCATAAACATTGGCGGTGGCTCAAACTTTGATGGCTCACTGCGACCTCATTTTCTTTCCAAGATAACGCCTTCCTTCGAGGGCAGTAATGCTATCTGGATGCTGAGAAAGGGACTGCCTTTTGGGAGGGGAACAGGGCCTTCAAAGGTCCAAGCCCCCATCTTGGGCCAGGGGGGGGGGAATTAGGGAAAACAAAGAACCTTCTCCCTCTCTCGGCTGCCGGGCGCCACTGGCACGTGAGCAATAAAGGAAATGACTGCAAGATGCACCCCTTCTTAGTTCTGTTATATTCCATTATCACATTTCAAGTGGACTCAATCTAAATTTCATTCCGTCTCAGTTTACTGGTGAGTGCACTTTTTTAGAGGAATTGTGACATTTTTGGTAAGAACTTATTCGCTCCTGATATCCAGTCCATATTTCCTTTTTCGCATTATGCTTGTTCAGTTTGTGATTTATTGTGAGACTCCTAAGCGGAAATTACCTGAGATAGAGATAGAGCAGGAAGTTTTTTTTTATTCTGACTCAGAAGCCGTGGAGTCATATACTTCATCGGAAGACTAGGATACAGATCCTCCTGTGGTGGAGTATGAGACAAAGACTTTGCTTTGCAAATTTCATACTCCATTTTTTAGCAACACAATGAGACGAGACCGATTCCTCCACATCTTTAGATTCCTCCGCTTTGCTGATAATTCAAAACCACCCCAAAATGACGAAAATTATGACAGACTGTGGAAAATTAGGGCCATTTTTGATAAGCTCAATGAAAGCTGTGCCAAGTATTATAATCCTGCTGAGCAGTTGGCTATAGATGAAATTATCATGCTTTTCAAAGGCCGGGTGATATTCCGGCAGTATATACCGAAAAATCATAAACGTTTTCAAATAAACATCTATAAACTGTGTGACAAAACTGGATACACTTATGGCATGAGTCTACTTAGGAAAGGATCGACTGACTGCAATGCAGGACATGTCAGCAACTCACACAGCACTGGGGGCCCTGACAAGGAGAGTGGAAGGGGTTGACCATAAATTGTATTTGGACAAGTTCTTTTTTTCTCCAGTCATTTTTGACAACCTTCAGACTAAATAAATTTTCTGTTGTGGTACGGTAAGACTTAACCGCAAAGGCGTGCCTCGAAATTTTGACTGTCAGAGAGCTAAAATGAAGTGGGGAGATTTACAGGTATGCGTACTTGACAGCCATAGTATGGAAAGATAAAAGGGAGGTATTCATACTGACAAACATACACTATTCCCCAGGAGAGGGTAATTTCTGCAATGAACAAGGAAAAACTTTGAAGCCGGCCGTCGTAGAGAACTACAATGCACACATGGCATACGTAGACAAAGGGGATAGGATGGGAATGAGCTACGATACCAGTCGTCGTAGCTGGAAGTGGACACAAAAGATCTCCGCTCACCTATTGAACGTAACCGTCCTAAACAGCCACGTGTTGTTTATGTCTTGCGGGGGCCAGATGACTCATCGGCAGTTTCGGCTTTCTCTGATAAGGCAAATGATGGAGGAAGGGGCCTCTGCCCTTCTTCCTCACCGCTCATGGAGGGAGAAGCCCAGTAGCACAGTTGGAAGACAACTGCGTTGCTTGGAGGCGAAAGATAATACACACTGGCCAGTGAAAGGGAACCACGTAAGGTGCAGAGTGTGCTCTGAGAAGGGATTGTATACGTGTACCATTACGAAGTGCGGACTGTGCGAAGTAGGGCTATGCACCTATAACTGTTTCCAGGAGTACCATATGATGGTATAAATTTAATACTTTATTAATTACCAAGATTTAAATATCCATAGAAATAATTTCCATCTTATATATTCATCTCTCTGAATAAAAAATTATTTACTTCAACATTGTTCCCAAAAAAAAATATTTTTTTCAAATACTTTGTAACTTGATAGGGCTAAGACATTTCATGTACAACTACATTGAACATTTAGCTAAATAACGTTTTTTTATTTGAACAATTTATCTTTAGTAGTTATTGAGATATTGAAGTTTTTCGTGTAAAGAACAAAAACAAATTAAAGAGCTGGATTTAAATCCGGCAGTAGAAGTTGACTATTGGACATTTAAATCCGGATCTTAAAGGTTAAAAGATATAGCTTATAATATATAAAAATTATTATATTTATAATTTTATCTATATAAGAGGTAAAATAATTCATAGATTCATTCATCGAAGCTAGAACGCTAGCTTGCTTGTCATTAGCTGCTGAAATTTCAAATAACCGTTCTGAAAATTTTTCATACTGGAAGAGGCGGGCAAAGACAACATCATCACAAACACTAGTTTTCCCAAACTATTTATTGCTCGATTCAGAATATGGACTTGAGCTATAACGAGGTGTGGAATACCTCGATCGTGGAATAGCACGTCCCGATTCAGAATAGGCCTGTTAGAGTGACCCAAGTTTGCAAAAAGACCCTGTTTCTGCTCTTTTGTCCTCAGCTCTATAATTTATCTAACATAGTGTGCGGGCTTTTTCATTTTAAATGTATTTTGAAGACAAGTTCTCATGAAATGATACTCATGAAATGTGAAACCTCTACACTCAAGACATATATTTTTTATTTTATCTTGGTCATGAAAGGTAATATGTAGTTAACTAACCACATACCCATAGTGGCTCACGAGGTACTAAGACGTAGATTTGAGGTATAAATATGATGTCTTCCAATTTTCAAATGTCTTATGTGTGGCTCCTGATGATGACTCAGTGAGTTGAAATGCATTGTGCTGTATGTATTAAATTTTGTGGGAAAGAGTTAATCTGTTTGATTTCCTAATGATGAACTTGCAATACATTATGCCTGAATTGTTAGCAGTCCCCGGCAAACGGAATAGGAAATTGCGTACTTGATGGTACTGATAATTCAAAATATGCTTAATATGCTACTCAAAGTTGAATTTCGTCCCGTGACGGCCCAACGTATCGTTTATTTCAAAACGATTCACCTGGGCAGCGAACTTCGATTGTTAGTTAGTGCTTATTTCAATGTCATTTTGATTTTGGTATCGCTTTCTTGAGCATAAGTTAATTTTAAGAGTTGCCAAGCTATTTTGAAGATATGCTTATGGTGCGCCGCTTGCCAGCAGCTCTTTATCCCCAATCAAATATCCCTCGAGTACATACACATCTCGGCTGCTCCATCCTTAGCTTTTTTCGGGCCTTTCAAGCCATGACTAATGCCTTCGAGTGATTACTGTAGGATCACCAGGCATGGTGGAGTAGTACTTTCCAGATGGTATGATATCCTTTACCCAATTTCCCTGCATGAGCACTTTCATCGTTTGGTAGCCCCTTCTCCCATCTCACTTCGCATGCTTCCCCATATTCTTTTGTTGGCCCCGGATCGCTGACGAGACATGGTTCTCAGCTTTGTTTACGCTTTTCTCAACTACTCTTGTCCCATCTCCCCACACTCCAATGTTAATCACAAGGTAAGGAAGGCAGGAGATATAGGGACTACTTCTGGGTGGTGTTAGTCCGACACTGCGTCAGCGATTTTTTTCTTGGGTTCCCTCAAGCTTCTTTTGGAGGGCTGAGGAATTTTGGGTTTGTCGCTGGCCTTGACGTGATACTCCATCCCTATCCTTCTCTTGCCTCTCCCAAGCCCCTCCCCTATCGGAAGCCACCTGAGAAGGGCGTGGGGAAGCGATGAGTGAAATTTGAAACTTTTGGTTCGCGGTCATAACTGATAAGAGACTTCCGGTGGGCTAGGATGATGATGCAGCAGTTCTTCATTGTAGAAAAGTCTTGGGGGAAATGGGTTGAAAGCAGGCCGGTAAATTTAAAGGTCTACGGCGAAAGTTTTGGTGACCTGGATAATACACCTGGCATTACTGGACATGCCCGGAATCATTTGTTTTATAATTATTTTCCTTGTGATCGCGTCTGATAGCATACTTCTCCAACTTTAACTTGAATCTGATTAACGTGAAGAATTTCATCCATTAACTCTTCATTTTAGTGTAAATATCTTTGCCTTGTTGTAAAAAAAAAATGTAGCAGTACTGTGATTATCTCGGAAAATGCGGGATCTTTTTCATTAATTTTCTGAAAGTACATTTAGTTCGAACCTGGATAATTCGAAGTCCAATTTTTTTTGGCCCCTTGAAATTTGAATTAACGAGGTTTTACTATATGCTTCGCAATTTGATCTTTTTATCTATAATGTTTGAAACCTTTCCTTTCCATACATAATGCAACAGTGGTTCTTTGTTATTGATGGAGGTATATTATAGAATTTTTCATGTGTTCATTTATTTGTGCAATATCCTTTGATATTTTTTTCATGGTAGAAGAATGAAGGCTGAAGTCATGGGTAATAAAGACACAATGTTTTGTGCCCTCATACTTCTTAAATAATATATTGTCTATCTTAATCAATTTTCGTAATCTAGTGATTAGTCCTGTTTTTGGGTCACACACTCTCTTTACTGCCATATTTAAGGGTAAAATACTGGTAAAGTAAGAAAAAGTTTTCTGTAAGAAAAAATAAAAGAACTGCAGTAGTTGATGCTACAGTTTTTATTATATTTTGTGTCGGAGCAGGCTAATCTGAAAACCATTTTGTAAACAGACATAAAAGAAGTCTTATCTGTTCAGCCTATATTACAAGTTAGTCATTAGCTCTGGAAGATAAACTTTTAACAAGGTACCAAAGCTTATCACATTTGATTATGGCTGTTGTCCTATTCTCGCTTAATTGCCATAAATATTGTGTCTATTCATACAAGCTGAATTTAACAAGGGTGTTGTTTTGTTAACATGGGGAATTTGCAATGAATGACATGGCATGTTTAGGAAAAGTGAAAATTTTCATAATTAGGGAAATTGAAAGAATATAGACTTAAATAATTTTTAATTTATTTTTATGAGCTATCTAAATCTATATGAGTCTTGTTTTTGAATTATAAAATACCAATGCTGGATATAAAAGGGTAAAAATTAATATAAAGTACATATTTAAAAAAATTTGATTCCAGCACATGCCACTCATTGAGTAGGTACTGTGGAAAGCTGCAAAGACTAGACTTGGGATCTTGCTCATCTATCACAGATCTGTCTCTTGAAGCCTTGTCAGATTCCTGCCCAGCTCTTACCCACATCAATATATCTTGGTGTGACCGCATCCACGAAAATGGTGAGTGATCGATTTTTTATCAAATAGAGGTTTCCTGAGTGATATTGACTGCAAAAATTCACTGTTAAAAAATTTTTTTACTGCTGTAGCTGGGGAAAGGAACTTACATGGCCCATTTATCTCAGACTTTTAAACCAGTGTTGTTATTGGATTCCAAATTTGTGGTATTAAGCTGGTGTCCCACGGTAATTTTTTTCATAAATTTATTCATGAATTCCATATTCATGAATAAGAGTTTCGAGAAATGTTGGACACCATGTCACAGGAGCAGGAAAAAATCATGAATTGGGCGCTGGTTGGCTGACGGTCGATAAGAGCACTTTTTGTGCTACCATCAATAGTGTATTCTCTGTATGAAAAGATCAAGCAGAGAAGATATTTTTGTGGGACCTACGAGCCATGATATGGAATAGCACACACCTATTGCTGTAATTACCTGGGAATTGTGTAAGATGATGCTTTTGGGCAATGCTGCGTTTTGTTCATTTTGAAAATCTCAACATTTCGCTTCTCTTACTAGAAGCATCATCAGGAGAATGAGCGTTTACCGGCTTTAGTTCGCTCTTATATAGCATCGATGTCCTTTGCACCATTGTTGAGATTTTCATAATGAACAAAACGCAGCATTGCCCGAAAGCATCATCCTACATAGATAAGAAAAGCTGTGAAAGCCTTCAAACAAAAATTAATACCCGGGAATTACTTCAGCCATAAGTATAAACTGAAGGAATTGCAAGAACAAGCATGCTTACGATGGAACACGTCAGAATCCCTATGCAGCAGTTCCTCAGCTCAGAGTCGCCAAAAGTATCTTCACTGTAGAAAAAGTCCAAAACTAGAGATAGAAATAACGATCTGATAAGACTTTTCATCTCTGTGCAAGAAAATATTATAATTACTGAGTTTTAAAAAAATATTGTGACTTAAAAAAATTCGTTCACCAAAAAGGTCTGCAATGGAGAATCGAAACCACGATCCTTCACACGCAAGGCGAGCGTGATACTCACCAGACTACTGCTCATTAACCCTTTGAGTGTCATGCGATGATATATCGTCATTTGCAGAATGAGACAGAAGTGCCAACGACAATATATCGTCGTCTATGAGGAGACCTTTTTAAACAATGTTTTTCTCATTCTTTAAACATTGTAAATTGTTAAAGAGAATGCTCTCTTATTTACAGCGTGGCACTATAATTTTGATAGTTAATTGAAGTCGTTAACAGCTTTGGTAGTTAAAATAACTTCATGTCGGATTGAATTTTCCGAGCGACAAATTATGTTCTTACGAAACTGCTTCTGGTGTGACACTTTAGGAACTATATTGTTTGGTAGCCTAAAACCAATTGACTTTCTTCTAATATTCTGTACTTTGTATTTATTTCGGAGATATTATTTTTGTAATGTTCTTATTTTTAAAATCTGCTTTGAAACATTTATTCACTGCAAAGCACGTCGCATTCATGTTCGGCGAATGATAAATGATCATAACAAAAGATGCTAGGCTGATAAATATCTTCTCTGCTCTGTTGCTTTTAAAGAGATAATTTGTTGCTGACTGTTCCACTATGATCAAGTTGTTGATTTGTAGAAACGAAAGGGGCATTAGTAATTGAAAGATGATGTTGAGCATAAAAGAAACCGATGGGTGTCATCTCTTGCTGATGCTTACACAATGAAATTTCGCTACCTATATAGAGCCCAGAATTTCGTTCGTGTAGCCAGTAAAATTTAGTTCCGAGTGTATTTGTGGTCGGATTTTGACCAAGTGGCTTTTTGAAATTGAAATAACCCTTTGGCCTAATAAATGGCATCAACTTCTAGAAATAAATTTGTGCCTGGTGTTGACGATGACAGATTAGTTGAATATATAAATTCACTAAGTAATGATGACAACGACTCTGTGGAAAGTGAAGACAGCGCCCATTTTCGTCGAGACACTAGGGAAGGGGCTGTGTTATCAGACTAAGATGAAATTGTGAGAAACAACCTAGTTTAGGGCATGTAGTAGTAAACAATTTATTGAATGCTGGAAATGTTTCTATGAAAGGATGTCATGTAGTCAAGGACAATTTTTTCACCGGTATAGATTTAGCTCGTGATTTGTTTAAAAAATGTACATTTTTAACAGGCATGTTGAGACACAATAGGAAAGGAATACCTCAACCTCCCAAAGAAAAATTTAGTGTGGGTGAGAAAAAGTATTTTAGAAGTGACAAGCCTCTTATTCTTGAAGACCGAGAAAATAAATCACAAAAAAATCCAGTTTTATTGCTTTCCACTAACTCAATAGCCAAAAGCAATTCAGTCATTCGCAAGGGTCAAGAATTTCCAAAGGAAAGGCCAAAAATCATTGAGCACTACAATCGTTGCATGGGCGGCATTGATTCTTCGGATATGATGTTGTACGTGTATTTAGATGAGACTCCTCACGCCTTTTCTTAACATCCTTCACATAACTCCTATCATTAGTTCTCTCTGATTAGTTAATGTCTCTTTTGCTAATGCATGTGTTCATGTGATACTTTGACAATATCAGGAAAAAACATTTTTTGGTGTTTTGACTAGGTGTTGAAGCACTGGCACGGGGATGTCCCAAACTGCGATCTTTCACCTCCAAAGGATGCTTACAGGTTACAAACAAGGCTGTCGCTAGCTTGGCTCGGTACTGCCCGAACCTGGAAGTGGTTAACTTACATGGCTGTGCGGTAAGTTATTGCCAAATTTCTGATCACCTCATTTTACACTAGAAATATGTAAGCAGGGTTGCTGATATCCTGATAGTCATGAAAATTGAAAATCTGGCCTGAAAAACCTGTGAAAATCATGGAAAATTAGACTGGAATATTGCTATTCCAAGTAAAAAATCTGATTGTTTTCAATTAGTCGGGAGTTCTGTTCTGGGCACTTTTTAGTACCTTGCCTAAATGTGGCAGTGGGGCTCTTGTTTGAAGTTTAGCAATTATTTATGACCCTAAAATAAACTTTCTGGTCTTGTTCTTTATATTCATGCTGAGGAAGATGGAATATTTGTCTCTCCTCAGATTTTGTAAAAAGAATTTGTGGCCTTCATCATGGCCGATATGTAAAAATAATATGCCATCAGAAAGGAAGCCCCAGAGCAGTAGTGGTGGCGGTTTGTTTGTTGGGAAACTTTATTCCCCCATAGTACATGGTCTGTCGTGTTGTGCTCTTATTCTTGTGCCTTCTTTAAAATATGTACACTCCAAAGAACAGACATTTTCACACGGGAAAATGAAACTTTTGGCCTGGAAAACCGACAAAGTCCTGAAATTTCATAATCTCTTGCCTGTAGCAACTGTGATAAGTAATATCTTGGGTCGTTTTGCTGCATTTGGACCCAGCAACACCACTCTTAAATTTTGATCGGGCATGCTTGAATCTATTTTGAAATATTTTTGCAAAGGTAATGTAGCATTTTGTTGATTGTGTGTTTTAGGAGCATTTTTCAGATGTACCTATTATAAGAAGGAATCTTGGAGTTATTATATGCTAAATTTGTGGGTATGATTATTGCTCCAGATATGAATGAGATGAATGCTCTATGAATTCTTGTGCATAGTTTAGTTGGAAGTACAACTCAACCACCAATTTCTCATTGAATAAAAATGAATATTTCTGAAGACTCTTATATAATTTGGCTGTAGTTTTGTTTGCTCGCCTGTTTGGTAGAAGTTAGTCTTTGTTTTCCCTTTAAGTATTTCAAGATTGCCCTTTTACACTTAGTACTTGTACAGTTTCAAAATGTTCTACAGAATCTTGGGTACAAATTATTTGTTGTAGTATTATTCCTTATGAAGTTTTATGCTTTAAATACCACTCATCCAATTAATGCTCAAATTTCCTGAAATGAATTAAAAGCACCAATGAGGGAGTGGGTGTACAGTGGATATATTGAAGGTGTTGTTTTGATAATTTTAGTTGGTATTGATCTTTATGATGTTCAAGATGGAAATTTAGCTATCGTTAATTTTGCAACCTAGGATTCCAAACCTTCCAAGTAGCACTTGCTTGATCCCAATCCTAGTTTGGTATTATAAGCATTTAAAATATGACCTTTTTTTTCAGAACATAGTTGATGAAGGAATGCAAGCATTAGCAGAGAATTGTCCTAAGCTCCGTTATTTATGCCTCATTGGATGCTGTAATCTCACCGACTCAACTCTCTTGGCTTTGGCACACTATTGCCACAATTTAACAACTCTTGAAGTGGCAGGGTGTTCTCAGTTCACAGATGTTGGGTTCCAAGCTCTTGCTCGGGTAAGACTCTTATTTGCCTATTGATCATTACTTATTTAACTTTCGTAATGGCTCAATTAGTGACTCTAAGTTTCTGTTAATTTTCCACTCCTGACTCCTTTTAAATCAGAGTACCTACCAAGATGAGCAAACATTTCCAAAAACTTACAAGAAATTGAAGGTGGTAAATATCCTCAAAGATTTAATAGACCAATAAAAGATATATCTTATCAACTCAGCTCGTTCAGATTTCGGTACCCCCATCTAGCAACTTTGCATCTTATACTTGAGTCATTGTGAGAACCAGTTTAAAAAAGTGGTCCAACCATGTTATCCATTACAATTATATTGTTTATGAAAACCTAATATTTCATGGCTCTACATCGCTAAATAAGAAAGTAAATCGTGGTTTTTTGCATTGATGCACACGATGCGCTTAAGTACGAAGTTTGGAGCCATAGCTAGATTGACAATTTTTCCTGAGTCAAACCGAGGACCATAGACTTAAAGTCCTACCATGTTATCCATTATGATTATATTGTTTATGAAGATCTACAATTTCATGGTTCTACATCGCTAAATAAGGAAGTAAATTGTGGTTCTTTGCGTCGATGCATGCGATGCACTCAAGTATGAAGTTTTGAGCCATAGCTGGATTGACAATTTTTCCGGAGTCAAACCAAGGACCGTAGACTAAAAGTCCAACCATGTCATCAATTAACATTGTATTGTCTATGAATGTGTACACGTTCATAGCTCTACATTGCAAAATAAGAAAGTAAATTGTGGTTCTTTGTACTTACGTTCTTAGTTTATTTGCACGTAAAATTTTAAATCCCTCCGCGACAGAGACTCCTCTAGATTTGCTCAAGATCCTCACAATGGCAGATTACATTAGACAAGTGCATATCATGACCTGTCGACGGATCTTGGGTTAGTATTTGCTTCCGTGTGCTCTGATTGGTGTCGCAGCTGGATGTCACGTACGTGTTCACGGAAGGAAAATGGGACGTTCGCGAATGATGGAAAACAGAATAGGTATCCCTATCATTGCCGTTATTCCTGAACATGATGGCTTCATAGAGTCATTACTTGAGATATCATTGCCACTATCCCTGAAAAATAATCGTGTGAATCATGCTTTAGGTGCTTGAGCTCGAATATAGACCCCCCCATTACAGTCGTAGATACACTTAACTTTAGGGTATAGTGTAATGCATGTTGGTGAATACTCACTCCCTGCCACACACTCCTGAGGTAGCTTGTAGGGTATTTTGTAGATGTAGATTACTTTTCCCACAAAAATTTTGGGCAAAAAGGGGGGGACTATATTCGGAGATATATGGTATATCTTAGCCCATTCTTCTATAAATGATTTTTTTGTCAATATAATATGTAGTATGTTCCTTCAGATGTACTAAGGATAGAATATGATTTTACAAGAATCTATTTAAGCAAAAGAAACAAATTAAGAGTTCTTCGTTTATCAAAAATCATTCTCTACTATCATATGTATCGGACATGAGTCAGTGTTTCCAAGATTTTATGGGAAGAAATATTTCCATCGCAAAATATGTGACAGGCTTTAAGGAATATTTTATTTGTGTGTGGAATTCTCTATTTTTTCACTACATGCCCCTTTTTATGTAGCTCCAAACTTACCAGTCCAGATTACAGATGTATCAACAACACATTGTACTTTGTTTTAACAATACTTAAATTTACTATATTGTAATATTAATGTCAAATTAGAGGTCATTTGTAATCGGTAAATGAAATGGTCCACTTTTTTAATTTTGTCGCCCATATGCCAAATTTTTACTGCTAAACTTTAGAATATAATATATTCTAATCCTGGCAAATAATTGCCACAAAGGATCTTTGGCTTTGGTCTAATCCTGAAGATAAATTATATCTTTTGGGAGAATCTATTGTCAAATAACAATGAAACGTCCTTCCTGAAAGCTACACCCTTTTCAATGGAGTGAGAAATATTCAAATTGTACAAATTGTTTCTAAGACTTTCTAAGACTAAGAAAAACAAGTAAAGAGGGTCATAAAAAGGTTATTTTTTTGGCAATTTATAGAAACAAATGGCTGCTTGGGTTATGTTAAGGTTAAGGATGATCTCTATCGCAAAATATTACTGCCCTGATCAGTGAAACCTCTGTCCAATGGCTGTCTCTACTGTTCAGCTCTCTGTTGTTCCTCATTTATATAAACAGCGTTAACTGTAGAGTAGTAGTGAATATCAGGAAGGTTCTCCAATGAAAAAGTGAAAGAGAGATGCTATGTTCTTTGCTCAGGTTTGGCCACATTTCAAATATACCATGAGAATGTGGGACACTGCACTGAGATTTAATTTGCGAAGTAATTAAAATACTAAGGAAAGCCGTATGCTTCGTGAAGAACTGCTACTAGTGAACAGAAAGTGTCACAGAGCTGATGGAAGGACTTGGTTTTGGAGCTGTTATGGACTCGGAGGCTACACGCAAGGCTTAGATTACTTGAAAAATTCAGATATAGGGAGTTTCAGAACGACGCAGAGGATATTGTTTTGACCCCTTGTGAATATCTCTAGAGCTGATAGAATTGACAATATAAGAAAGATACCTTGCTGAACTGATAGGTACAATAGTTCCTTTTTCCATGCACCATTAGTGATTATATAAAGAAGTACCCTATAGGCTGTCTGTAATTAACAATCATAAATATGTACAAGGTCAGATGAGGCTACTCTGTTTATCTATAATTAAGTCACATAATCAAAACTATAGATGTACTTAACATTTGGGTTTTCTCTCATCTCATTGTAGACATTTAACCCAAATTACTAACATGCACGTCATCACTGAATAAATATTTTCTTTTGCTTTCAATATAAGAAGCCCTTACATGTCGAATTCACAGTTAACACTGTTTTCTTATGGTTATTTGGAGAGGTAACCAACAACTGAGGTCATTTGCACTTTTGAGGGCTAGTGGGTAGGTTAGTAAGGGATGGTTTATCTGGGGGAAGGAGGAAGAGTGGGGAGAAATCTGACTGTGGCATCTTCCTTCTCTTAACAAAAGGCACCGTATGGACCATGCTTTATGTCCCATCCAACAGACAAAGTGCTACACTTAACGTGCTCTCCACAAAGCACCTAAGTAGGGATTGGGATTTCACTGAAAAATCTCTGCCACAACAGAGATTATAGTCAGGCTCTCGGGATGGGAAGACTAGTGCTCTAGTCACCACACCAACCTGACCGTGAATTGGCCTGTGAATATGGAAACACTGGTTCCCGATCAGTCACCGAAGATGAGCGTCGTTGGGCTCGGCTCAAATTGATAGTGGAGATCCTACTATTTGTCCAAGTGCTGTTATCTCTGTCAGCAAGTGGCAGACAGTATGAGTGAAATGACCTTAGCCATCAAAGCATGTTAAACTAAAACACTACTACTACCAACCTGATCGCCATTGATCCTGATTCCTTTGACATAACCCAGCTGTGTGGGGATCGACAGCAACGAAAAATTCTCAGACAGAAACCTGAAGTCTTAAGGTCTTGGATTAAATTCTTATGGAATCAGGTTTTGTTAAAAGCACGAAGAGTTTTATATCATTTTCCCAGTAGCTACTATTGCTTCTACACAAATTCAATATGAATTTCAGTTCTGTTTATATTACAAACTAGTTCGTAAAATTTTCAACATTGGTTTTATCTTATGCTACCTTTCTATTTATTCTAGGTTTCCTGCAACACAACTGGCTAAAATTTCTATTTTTTATTCTTATTATGAGCATGTTCTTTCTTAGTTGGCATAAATTCTCCTTACAGTTGTTGCAGCAATGTATAGCACCCCAAAATCCATCTCCACACACTCATCTCTGGAGAGTTATAATAATGCCTCTGTGCTACAGTACCAATGATAAAATACTTCAAATACATAGATATGTTTTGCATTCATCTTCAAAAAGCTTTGAACTCAAGCCCTCGGGATGGGAAGACACTACTCTAGCCACCACACCAACCTGATCAGGCAATGGCATGTCACAATTGAAACACCAGTTCCTGATCCACTGTTCCAAATCACACAGCAAAAAACCTTATCGGCTCCAAAATGCATTTGCGATGAGAACACAACTTCATGTAACCACAAGAAGGACTTGACTTTTTAGTGAATCATAGTTTTTTAGGAATTTTTTTAATTCAGCATTTACTTGCTCACCACCTTGTGCTGCTGCATTCCCAGCTGCAAGTTTACTACCACTGTTGTCATGACTGTTTATTTCTAGACTGTGCCTCTACTGTAATAACTTACTTCTTCGCTTTATCTAACTCTGCTATCTTAATCCTCAAGGTCAGAAAGTCCACTTTTGTTTTATACTTCATATTATGGCACCATCTCAATTTCCAATGACAAAATTGTTTATAGCTTAGGATTTTATTCATATTGTTCTCTGTATTTATTTGAGTTTTGCCTTTATTCCAACAGAATTGTCATTTACTAGAGAAGATGGATCTTGAAGAATGTGTCCTCATCACCGATGCCACCCTCTTTCATTTAGCAATTGGCTGTCCACACCTAGAAAAGTTGGTAAGTTTTGATGAAGAATTTCTTTCTTTGGTGAAATTGTTGCATACTGTGTAATTTAATGAAGTACAAATAGCCCACGTCAACTTCAGGGGTCACATTTGTGGAAAATCCAGTGATTGGTAAAGCCATGGCTGAATATCCCATATACATAATGAGAAATCAATATGCATTTGGGATATTGGGGGTTAGGCAGCTAATTTTCAGTGTGTAATGATTTTAATAACTGTATTTTTACTCTAATAACCCAACCATATATTAAGGTTAAACTGTTTCCTCCCACTCTTCTATGCGATCTCTTGTAGCATAACCTAATGGCACCAATAGCCACTTTGAAATACATAAACCCTTTCACTGCTGTGAATGTAGCAGCTATGTTCACCTCATGGACTGCTGTGAACTTAGCTCATACGTTCCGTTGGCAAGGTTATTCCTACCCACCACTCACTTTTTGCCGCACAGGGGCTAGCAAGTCTCGCCAGCAAAAGGGTTCAGAAGATAAAGTGAACACTGTCCTCTGTATTGAAATTGTGTCACTGAATAGATTTGCTGCTTGGCTAGCAAAGATTACTACCCCAAGGGGGTGCAAGTCATCAATTTTTGGCAAAATGTGGTGAATAACATGTTTCCAATGTGGACTCGACTATGGAATACATAGTAGAGGGAATTCAATTGAAACTAATCCTTGTTACAACTGGGTTGACCCTAGGAATAATTGCATTTTAGCAATAGCATCCAAGAGTCATTCCTTGTGTTATGTGAAATTAGAATTTAACTCTGGTGAGTAATATTTTAACAAATTTTGATATTTTATGGAAGAAAATCGCAAAAAAAATCCACCAAAGGTAACGGCATGCTCCATTCCATGATTAGCAAATCTTTGTACAGATTTAGGTAGCACAACAATTTGAATCCACGCAGGAGGAAGTTTGGTCAAGTTTCACTGTACTTGAATCATTAACTGCAGAATCCTGGAGAACCCCTGCAGTAGATAAGTCTAGATCTCAAAATAAAGACAATGTATAATCAAGGGACAAAGTACACAAAACCACTGCTGGTAAGGGAAACCTGTACATAGATTGGTTCTTAATCTTTAAATTATATTGGACAGTCTTTGCTGGGTGAAGGTGGATTCAAGCTAAGCTGATATGTATAAGACCTATGGCACTCAAAAGTTCAGGGTTGGAGAGCAGTTCTTTTCTAATTTGTTGGTCAAAAGTAAATCTGAGACCAAAGACCTTTCAATTATCTTCCTTTCCCATTTCAAATATATACATTCACAACAGGTGTCCATTGACATTCAAGGGAAGAAGGAATTAATAGAATACAGAGGTGTAGTGACCAGATGAATTGGTTTGTTTGGAGGGTAAATATGTCTAATTTTAGCAAATCTGTAGTAATATTCTATCTTGTTATCATTTCTGTTTTTAAAAATCTTCTCTTCAGCTTGATGGACTGTTTATCTTAGATTGGCTAGAATCAAATGTAGTCGAACATTAATAACATGGAGACAAAATGCCATATATATCTGAGCATGAGTCCCCCACTTTATATTAGATATCGTTGTAATAAGTGGTGAGAGGACTAATGTTTGAGCATTAATAAAGAAAACCACTTGGAAATTCTGTGGTTAATGACATAAAACAGTGGAGAAAATGGATTATAATGTGTCAATAGTATTTATATCGGTAAAAAGTCAAATTGCTTAAGAATTTGTGAAACATTATTCATCATCTCGTCAATTTTTCTTCATCAGCAAGGACGTTATGCAACCCGCAGGACTACTGCTTGGTAAATATTTTTCTGTCCATGAACAACCGTGGTACACATTTAAAAAAGCGAACAACTAAGCTCATGCATTAAGCAAGAATTTTATACATAATCAATCATCTCATTAGTTTTTCTTCATGGCGATGTTAAAACCCAATTACGCAATGGTAAATCCCTTATGCAACCCACAACACAACACCATCATAAATACTTTGCCGCACATAAGAATTATCTATTGCATGTTAAAAATGACCTGAGAGGTTGTTTACTGTTTAAAGTATAAATAAACAAGGTAAATTAGTGATACGCTAGGAAGTATGTATCGCCATAGAGAATGTATATGTATAAGTGGCAGAAAAAATTAATGCAAAACTCATTGGCGTCTGGATGCGGCATACATGGGAACATATTGAAATCGCTCTTCCTTCGACAACTTGACAACAGTGAGAAAGCCAGTTGCAAGTTGCGGGAATATTCAAATTCCATATGAATTTAAATAGATTTTACGCATAGCAAAATTGGGGTACTGATAGGGTACACGTTCTCGACATCACCTTGGAGTTATTAACGCGATGACAGTTTTCTTCTCCCTGCTGCAAATTGAAATTTCGAAGTGTTAGTGAATTCTGTAATTTCTTTGGCCAGATTTTTAGTACTGTTACCTCTTTGACCTATTTATCTCGATTGAAACTTAAGAAACTACTCGAGAAAGGAATTATTCCTAAGGATATAAAGTTCTTGTTTTCTTGATATTATATCTACCTCAAAGAAAAACTTTTTTCGTGTACAGGAAATAACTGTGGATGAAGGTCATTTTAATACGTTCCAAACTACTATTGAGGAGTACTAAACATTACAAAAAACATTTTTAATGTTTTATTAGCGACTTTTACATTTAAATACATGAAACTAGGTGAAACAGAATTCTCTCCACGAGGATTGACTTACCAAAAGGGGGTATAATTTATCTTTTAAAATATTTTTGATACCTAAATACCCTTATTAATATTCAGCGCTAGTGCACTTGAGATAGGATGTTTCAAATCCTTAAATTTCTTAGTTATTGCTTGCACATTAGCCAATTTCTGAAAACAAGTTTTAAGTCCAGGAGATCTAATTTTTTCAAGCTTGATAAGGAGTCATTTGCATTTGTTCTTTTTTTGGAGAATAAAAAGAACCACTTGAAGCGGAATATTCTTAGTCGACACAGTAGCCCAAAGAGAAGAGTTCATCTGCTGCCCTGAAGGTCTGGGGTTCAAATTTGGGTGAGGCCTCTTTGAACGCCGTCTCACTTAATCTTCGTGATGTGGCATTATTATGTACAGTGAACTCTTGATTATCCAGGTTAATGATGGGAAGAGGACGCACGGATAATCAGAAAACACAGATAATTCAAACTTTCACTTTTATTTCTTATAATTTTCATAATATACGTAAAAAACGATGTACTATCACTTACGCACATAGTCCATTATTTTAGATTATTTCATGGACTCATTGTGAATTTTCTTCACCCGACCTTGTATCTTTTTAGCAGCGATAATGCCATTGTAATCGTATTCCCACGGCTCCATATACTGCAGCAAATCATCTACGAAGTTGAGCTTCTGGCTGTGACTAATGCGTTCGCTGCTCCCCTCGTCTTCACTTCCGCTACTTCCACTCTCCCCACTTGTCTATTCGCGGGCGTAAACAATATCGCTATCAGTCACGTGCTGGAAGCCCGGGGCACTTTCATCTCTCTTTAGCCATTCTTATAAGTTCTCTGCATCAATATTTTTGAATCCTTTCATGGTTTTTACGAAACCCCCCAACTCGGAGTCCTGCACTTCAGTTTCTGAAAATCACCTTCAAGGTTAAACTGAAGTTTCCTCCAAGAACGAAATAGTGTACCAGGCTTCATGGTGTGTCAGGCCTGTGACACACCATGAATTGCATCCAATATTGTCAATTGCTTCCAAAATTTCAATAAATTGTCATCTTCTTTGGCTAGCATCCTGAGAAGACAAAATCATTAATTCCTTTTCATTGATGCGATGACGCCATGATCCATTGGCTGAAGTATGGAAGTGACGTTCGTGTGTAAAAAAATCTTTGCTTCGCTGCACTGTGTTTTGAGAAGCTTGTTATGTCGCCGATGGCTATGACGAACTCTTGTGGGTTCCACATGATTCTTAGAAGTAATCTTGAGCGTCACAGGGCGCTCGCTCGCATTTCTGGCCTTTCCTTTGTCTGTTATCTTTTTCCTGCTGACAGCTTGTAAGCTTGAGGATTTCCCCCTCCCAGGCATGTTGGCCTTGGGAGTTGATGAGGGTCCATGGTTATCCCTTAGCTCTGAGATAGTGCTTCTGGAGTATCGTATTACCCACTGCTGCTAGATTTATTGCCTCTACGGATTTCTTTACGGTCTTGGACATTTCTCTCTGTATTTTGGGACTCTGATTATTTTTACATTGACCAGTGCTTTATTTTGGTCATCTTGCGGCATCCTTGTAACTTAGGCTTATTTTGCACTTGGATTATTGTTTGCTCATTCTCCGCCGTCCCCTTTGAGACATTCACTGATTCTACGTGCAAAAATACATGAAGAACATAAGTATGTATGTATTTTTCAAGAAGAGCATTCCAACAGAAGTTGTTTCAGAAATTCTGGAAGAAAATGATCGCAAGGATGAATTTTTAGACAATTTTTCCGAAGATTACTCGGAAGAGGAAGATGCTTCTAGAGCTCTGCTAATCCATCTACGTTGGGCCTCTGCTAAAGAAAAATAATTTTCAAGTACACCTTCGGAATCTGAAGATAGCTCAGATGAAGACGATTTACCGCCTTGTGTAGGCTTTCTGGGTTGATGGATGTGAAGATACAGGTCTTCCGGGTTTTACTCCACGTTGGTCCATCTTCTTCGGACGACATGTTTCGCCGGCATTGCAGTTGACCACTTCACAACTGCAACGCCAGCAAAACTGTCAACCGAAGATGATGCACCAACGTGGAGTAAAACACAGAGCACCTGTATCTTCACGATTTACTGCCGCATTCGGAGAAGAAATTCCCGGAATTGGTATGGCACTCTACGGATCTGAATCCAGGAATTCATGGATGCGATCCCCAAGATTCTAGATGCAAGGTGAGTGCTAGGGACGATTCTGCGACACTAGATTTTTTCCGTTTGTTTTTTTCAGTGGATCTCATGTAGTTTATCGTTTACGAAACCATTAATTATTGTAAATATACCTGCGAGAAAGCTCCGGGGAGTGCGTACTCATGGCTCAAAAGTTGGAAAGATACTGACGATGAACAATGAGGTAAACAGCATGTCCATTGTGAGCAAGTAAGAAAAACAATTACGTTTACTATGGTGGATTTGAGTGGCAAGAAATGGCCTTAGTCATATATATATATATAGTCTTGCTGGTATTAGATTGCTAAAATCCAAATCTGTTTTTTGATTGAAATATTTTATGTTGCCCGCAGAAAATATCGATGAGGAGTAAAAAATCACACGGATAATCAGGAGTTCACTGTAATACCAAATATTCCTTCTGGTCATCTGATGTTCGTATTCACTCATTTGTTATTTCAGCTATCCATGAACCGCTATCCCTGAATCAGTTAGCTGGCCGTGTCTCTGACTGCGTGAATCTCTCGATTTTTAAACTAATTTGTTGCTATTTTCACCATTATTTTACATTCGAATGGCTAAATGTAGAAGAAAATTATTTGTAAAAGAAATCAGTTTTACGGTCCATCTGCCGAATCCGTGGCATTAATAACACTTTAGCGTCTGAGTGAGGGACCTAAAGAATGGTAAAAGGCTCTTTACAATGTCTTTTCATTGGTTTTCATTCAGTTCTTCAGTTTTCCTGTGCGTAGTGTGGAGGTTGTGTTGTTCAACATTTCAAGTTTACTGCTTCGATAATGCTGCGTTATACTTGCTTATAAAATATCATCTTGGTAGGCATTGAAATATTTTATTACAAATACTCGCCAATATTATTTTCAACTACTACAATACTTTGATTAAAGACACAAGTTGCACAGTTTTATTTTCAAAACACTGAATGACGGGCTAATAAGATCATTAATTAGTCGCATTTGAGTCCATATATATCCGTATTAATCCCTCTAGGAGAATTAAGGGCTTGAGGTTATATACTATTATTCTAATAATAAACTAGAGGTTCAACACGCGCTGCGTGCGTTGAACCTCTAGCCCCGCTGCAGTGGTGCTGTTGTCTCCTCGCTCTGGTTCAACTTGAATCAAACGGTCAGAGTTGTGTCCTTTTCAGTTGCATGACACACCACATCCTCAAGACGTTCATCTCGGAAATAAGCGTTATGCTGATACGGCAAGTGGACAGCCAGTCAAATGATGCTGAGCGACTGATCGTGCATCTTGAATTCGAACAAACGCCTAATCGCTTCCGGGGAGCTCAAGTATCTGCTGTCAACGAATGATCTAATTTTGCCATGATGCAGAAGATCACCCACGCGGGTCTCCATCTCGACCAACGTGCAATCGTAACCCTTGAGAATGTATTTGTAATTGTACTTAATGATCCTCGCCGATGAGCAGATTTCTACGTTGACTTGAGTCTTGTATTTCAGCGACCACCATCTGTTGTACGGAAGGACGTGTCTGATGTTGACATCGATTCCTTGCTCTCGTGCCGTTCTACTGTTGTCTTGCCAGCGATAAGCAGGATATCCATTGACATTGGTGATCGTTTCCTCGCAGAAAGATTTCGAATAACCTTTAGAACACTTTCCGTTCGTCATGCAAATCATGCTTGGTCAAATGAAACTGCAAGGTCCGTGAATCATACAGGTCGTCACCGTTTCATACAACACTGGCTCAGTTTCCTCGTTGGGTAGTTCTGCACACACGATTGCATCGTATTCGGCTGGAGTTCTGGGTTTGTCTTCGTCAAGAAGATTCACCAAAATGTGGGTGTGCTGAAAACCGCGCTTCTGGAATTCTATCGCGTATATCCACGCTATGGGTACTCCAAAGATGCACCTGTCCTTAATGTCCTTCATCAGTTCAACGAATTTCAGGTAAAACATCCTGGATATAAGGTAAGGTCTATATTCTGATCGCTGCCAAGGTTGCAGGTTTTCCTGAATCTCGCCCCACTTTGGATTGTAAGTGAAAGTTATGAAGAGATCGGGTCTGCCAAACTTCGTAACGATAGCCATTCCGCCCATGTATAGCTGTCTCATCGCTCTAAAGTTTATGAATGATATTGTAATATTTTTTAAGATTATTACAATTGTTTTCTTTCATTATCGGTGCAGGGAAACCATTAATTAAAAGAATACCCTAGAGAAAAAGCCACTGGTTTTGCCACAAAAAAATACCACAACTATTCTGTGGCGGTCCCCATATATTGTATGTGGTGAGAGCCACAGAACAGCTGTGGTTCCACAGACATTTTCTGGTGGACACAAGATATGTGTGGCAACCACAGAAAGTCTGTAGACTATTGGTTACTTTTTCTATGGCAAAATCGTGTGGTCTGTGGCAGGGCCCTGTGGCAGGTCTGTGTCACCTCTGTGGCAGGCCTACAACTACTACGCGGGCAGGTCTGTGGCAGGTGGCTGCCCAAGTAACATTTTTCGTTGGCCCTACGTTGGTAGATGGTGGGGTGTAACGGTTGACCATCAGTATGGATTGGCAACCTTGCCCACGGTTCCCCAACAAACAATTCCCCAACGATGGGCCAACAAAAAAATGATAACTTTTAATTAAATACAATGAATGTACTATTACATCTAATCTACTGTAAAGGATGTGAAGGATTGTCTCTTTGTCTGTTTTTAAGCAAAGATTTTTTCGCTATATACAAACCCTCGAAAGTGTATAACTTCTGTTTTTATTTCTTCTCTTTTATATTCTCATGTTATTTTCACTATAATGTATCCGCCCATCCCTATATTTTCCCCATATAAATTTTTGTTATTTGTCTATAATGAGCTCTATTGTATTGTATAACCCCATTATGTTCTTAATGGACTAGTCCAAGAACAATAAATAATAATAATAATATTACGGGATACCATGCTTTAATATTTAATTATCCTTCCTATTACCTACCTAACGACATTGTACATACTCGACTTTGCATCTATCCTACAATTCTACGCACATTTTCTCGCATCTGAAATCAAAATACCCACGGCAAGAAAGTGGTATGTATATGGCCAATTCCATGTGTTAAAGTGACTTCGAGAACTAATTATTAAATGGCAATTACGTGATAGTTTGAGGAAATACCATTACATCATGAAAACAGTATTCAGGCATTAATTATTGGAAATCTATATTGCCACATAGTAGGAATATAAACGCAATATTACTGATAATAAACAAGATTTTTAGCAACTAATACTAACAATCCCAAGAGAAAAAGCCACAGGTTTTACCACAAAAAATTCCACAGCTGTTCTGTGGCGGTTCCCACAAATGGTATGTGGTGAGAGCCACAAAGAGAGAGACTTTGATCTTAGCCATAAGGCTGAGCTGCAACGTACTTAGTAACAAATCAACCTGAGACTTGGGGAAAATTGCTTGCTGCTGCCACAGCCATTGGCGGCTCCAAGGGAGGGGGTAGTAGGAGCAATTTCCCCCCCCAAAAACCCGGCGTATTTTATTTATTTTTCATATACCTAAAACTAAAAGCCACAATTATTCTATGCTTTGAACTACGATAGTAGGCATATGTCTTCAGCTAAATAAGAGTTTCTTTTTCATTTGACACATAACTTATTACTATTTTCCGGTACGAGTCCCTCGGAATCCCCTTTTCCTGGGTATTATTCCATACCTCCAAAGTCAGTGGTTGTCCACCCCAAACCTCTGGTCTGGAGCTGCCCCTGGCCATTGCACGCCACACACGATGCTCGTTGCCACAGCGACAACACCGCCACAAGTACCTTAAGTGGCATACCACATGAGTTTTGCATTTGCCACATACTCTTAAAGCTTGCCACAGCCTCCTTGTGGCATTGCCATACACCAACCACATATTCCCTGTGGACACCACACAATTCCTGTGGTGGTTCTGTGGTTCACATGTGGTCTTTTCTTTAGGGTAGTAACATGAAAATATGTAGTCACAATAATGAAAAATTATGAAACGAAACGACAAATGAACCAGTTAGAACATCGGTTCGAATAATACTGATTGAAAACCGCAGTCAATATTTCTGTAAAATAAAAACAAAGTTAATATCCTTTATTTTAAATCAGTAGACGACCAATAGCGTCTATACACAAATAATTTTTTTTGTTATTTCAAGCAATAGAAAAAACTAATTCCACTTTCTTTCACTTTGTCAATGCACCTAATTTTGTCCCTTAATCAAAAACGTAAACAAATTTATTTACTTAGCTACGTGAACAAGTTTGCTTAGCAACTCATTCCCCACGTTAAAAGATAGGGAAAACACCCTATTTTCATGCTTAAATTTTCACACTTTTCGATCGGTCGACGAAAATAAAAATACATCTAAGCAAATCATCCATCTTTCCTCTTTTGAACGACACCACTCCGCTTCGATCTGACCTGTATCTTCGGAGATTACCTCAAATTAATGGACCGACCCAGAGCGTTGCAAACATACATACTTACAGACGAATACCATGAATTAATATAAGGATTATGTAGTTTCATCAGTGCTCATGTTACACAGTTAACTTTTCGCTCTTTTTCAAAAGATTTTCCTATTTTTAATAAGGTATTTACTAATGTGAATTCCTTTTTACATACCAACACTGAACAAATAGGATAAAAATCACGCAGTCCATTTTAAAAAGAAAGCGAATTCTATCATAATCCTATTTGGTCATATTAACTCTCAGAAAATGTGAAAACTCGCCATAAATGGTGACATAAACCTCTGCTTTCGCAGTCTGCTCTGCTTGTCCGTCTATTGATGTGGGCCTCAAAGTGGTAGTAGTCACCAGTAAGTCTGACAATGAGTGAACCTCCGATGTGTTGGTGTGTCCTGCTCTTGTGAATGACGCATAAGTTTCTGAACAGCCTGCTGCTCTGGAGATGAGAGACTCATCGCACTTACCGAAATGTGGAGGCCCCAGTCAAATTCTTGAGGGTTGGAAGAGTCAGTCAAAAGCCACTTCCTTCCAGTGAGCTGAACGACGGGGCTTCTAATCCTGATCTTTGACGGAAGAGTTATTGCGTCCGACAACACCATATTCCACACACCACTGCTTTCTGCTTCGATGTTGGCGTAAATCGATTGCTTTTTCCTCTTACCTAAATTTCCAACCAGCGTAAACTGGCAAATTCTCATATCACAGCGAGATGCACATATTACTTGGTTTGTTGCCATGTGCATGGGTGCAAAGAGATATTAGTCACTGCTAAAATTTGCCAAAAATTGAAATGGTGAGCTGGTGTACCTGGCTAAAACACTTGACTGACCATTAGGATATGTGAATTCATACAATCAAATAACATATTTACGGCGAGTTTTATTCTTTTCGTAATCACTCAACCTCAGATCATCTGCCAGTCACGGCAACTACATCCTGCATGTATTAACTGCCCCAAATGTGAGAATATTGGCGTTAAAACTTGTTTAACTTAGAAGGGATTCAAACCCAGACCTCCATATTGCCTGTCAGATACACCATACAGCTGCACCATCAACCAGTAAATAGTGATTAATTTCATTCATGATCTATTAATTACATTCATGATCTTTCCCATCAAATTAAAAAGTCAATTTTAATAGCTTTTTTTATTTTGAAAATTGCAGTGCATGGAAAAGTGTAGTGCAGGTCATGAAGTCAGGTGTCAATGAATAGTATATCCTGCATTAATATCTAATTGGGAATTAAGTTGGTGGTTTCTTTACGTTTATTATTATTATGTTTACTCATATGCTATATATTTGTTATATGAATCCTCACAATGACCAACTGGTCACTGAGCTCCACGTAATAAGAAGTAAGTCAGAAAAATATGCCAAAACTATTCGATATTGATGCGTGAATATTTGTTTTTATTTTCTGGTATCTGGTATAAATGGTATCTTTACGTATGTTTTATCGTCTATATCCACTCGGACTAAGGATCTGTTTATACTAGGTGACGAGCGATGTAGACAATTATATCCCTATTAAAATCAGAATTTCCTGAAGCCACAGAATGATGAGTGAACAAATACTTATTTCAATGGGTGCCTTTGGTAGAAGCTCCACATTTGTTTCTTAATTCCAATTCGCCATGTGAAAGAGGAACAGGACGCATAATATAAATAGGTTCTTCAAAGGTCGATCACAGTAAATGTCCTTTATTTTAGAATAAAATATAAAGATTTCAGTGTATGTTTGTGTTGGATGGGATGAATAATAATTAATATTTTTTGCCTGAATGATTTATGAATTTTTGCCAGGTGTCCCTAAATATTAGAAAAATCGATGCAAGAAAGATGCCGAAACGAACACGACACTGCAAGAGAACTTGAGATAAATTAAGAAGAACGTTCGAAAACGAGACAATTAATGAGTTAATTCTTGGCTCCGAGTAAAATAAGTTCCACTACGGATTTAGAATATTTGCGGTTTGTGAGTCTTTCCTCAGTGTTGCCAGTCTTTCGTCATAAGTGCTGTTCCAAGAAGTTCCTGCGAATGCCGCATTCAGGCACGTGAAAAATTTTGCATTAACTTCTTCTGCCACTGTACTTACTTTATGGTATCGCTGAAAAAACTGTCGATATCTTTCATTCCAAGCTTTTCCTAATTTGAGGGTGGAAATTTGGTAGGGGGGAGAAGGGGCTTATATTAGGACAATACTGAAGTGGAAATGTTAGGTTTATCCTCTCATCGCTGTGGTTTAATTTGAATGGCAACTCCTCCTTTGCTACAGTGTATCAGACTATGGAGGTGAAAACACCGTACACATGATCCACCTTGGATTAAGATTGCATGTTGTTGTCACTAGCTATTGCCACAAAAAACTGGCAAGGTGAAGATTAATTTTTGAATCCCAATGGAATCCATGATTATTTCATGCAAAATTTCCCCTCTTTGGTGTTATATCTTTGCACCCATGACTGTATACCACTTAATTTTGGTACTTTTAGCAATGAATCTAGTTGCCAAATTCTTGTTTTTGTATCTTATAGAGCTTGTCCCACTGCGAATTGATAACAGATGAAGGGTTGCGCCACCTAGGCACATCAGCCTGCGCTTCTGAGTCCCTTTCTGTGCTTGAACTTGATAATTGCCCCTTGGTGACGGATGCATCACTTGAACACCTCGTCACCTGTCATGCTTTGCAACGTATTGAGCTCTATGACTGCCAACTAATAACCCGTGCTGGAATAAGGAGATTACGGGTAAGTAATATGCCATTTTTTATCAAAGCAAGACAAAGCCTAATGTACCAACATTGAGAGATCTAAGATTACCAATATTGACATGAAGTTATTTTTTCCGAGTCACTTTTAGGAGTACCCTCATTTTTGCACTTGCAAATAAGGAAGAACTTTGACTCTTAAGTAGGCTGCTCCATTTTGAGCTTACTTTCCTGGAATTGTGACACCCTTTGCATATGAATGAAAGAGCAGCTTTTGATTGATGGTTTGGCAAGGGAAAAATTTACTATCCAGGATCTTAAATTCATCCTATACATGGACATCATGAACTATGGATTAAAGAATGTGGGGGATCAGGGCAATGCTACACCTGGAGAAAGTTTTAAGAGGCTTGACATACTCAGCATCTCTGATAGCGTACTAGTTTTTGAGTATTCGTGGCTCCAGCCATCACAGCATGAGCGAGCCTGTCACTTGAAATTTACTACAAAAAAGGAACATTTAATAATTAAAAGTTCACTCATAGTATTAAAGGTCCCTCTATGGACTTAAATTTTTGAGCCAAACATCCTCATTTGCACAGTTGGTAGTCTTTACTTTGCTTGGTGTCTATCATAGATGTTCATGTGAAATAATCCATGCTCAAATCAAATGACTTGACACTTTACAGAATCATCTACCCAACATCAAAGTTCATGCATATTTTGCTCCTGTTACACCTCCTCCTTCAGCTGGTGGGAGCCGCCAGAGGTACTGTAGGTGTTGCATCATTTTGTGAACTGCAAAAATTACTCGTTGAAACATTTGTAACAGGGTTATGCTTTTGCATTATCCTTTTGTGGGTGGTATTGGCAGTGACTTGTTTCCCATTTATTCACTGTCATTTTTATTATGAAACAAGTGTGTGAAGTTTTGCGCCGCTTTGTTGTCAGAACCTTCCAGAAGAATTTTCTTCCATGAAGGAATAACTGGTTTTACTGAGGAAGTTGTTAGACTGGTGAAGTGAAGAATCTGGTGTATCCCAGAAGGCACTTCTGGACAAAGAGAATCAGTATTCTGAGCTCTGAAAGAAAAGTTTGACGTTCACAGTTTTAATGTTGTGAAAAATCTCATTTTATTGACTGTTATGACTGCATATGCTATGGTCTCTATTAAATATTGTTACTCTTTTGAAGAGGAAACTAATGCAAGACTGACTTTTATCCAATTGACCAACTACAGGTAGTTATGGAAACATTTCTCTTTTGGCTCGTTTAGTATGGTCACAGTAAGCGATGAAAACGATTTGACTCACAATGATGCAGTGAAACTGATAAAGTCAGGCAGTAAGAGTGAGCAAGTGATAATGATTGTATTTATCACTGTGAAGTGAGATTCCTGAATATGTTGTGTGTATGTAAATATATATGTAAATACAAGTATGTAATGTTATGCATTTTCATTGTGAATGATGATTTGGACTATCTTGAAATAAAACCTCATTCGTGGTAGACATTTCCATAATTTTTTTAAATGTGCTTTTATTCATATTTCTTACAACCGACATGAAATATAAAATGCTTACTAATGACTCAAAGAAGCTGACATTGTTCCACAAAGCTCGGTTACTCTACTCTCTCAGGAAGAAAATATTTCCTTGTTCATTTCAGCTTTCATTCACTGCATAAAATATTGTGTGTACTCTTTCATTTCAGAATCTAAAATTTGATACTAATGAAACTATCAAGCAAGTACAAATGCATTTCCAAAACCCTGTGCTTAGTACTTAGCAGCATTGGAAACTTGAGAATCACAGTACATTCTATCAATTTTTAAATGTCAACTTTTATCCCTTGTTGATAATTTCATAATCATTTCAAATAAATACATAACCTTATTTCAATGCTGTATTTTTGATGAATAAGTTTGCCATTAACTACCGCTGAGGCAACTAGGGTGAAAGAAATATGGGATTGGGATTATCTACTTACAATTCGAGCTCACTAGACTAAAAATAATTTAAAACAATTCCTTTCCCAGTATTGAGTAAAGACAACAAGAGTACAACTGAGCTGAGATGCATTATCTGACATGTTAACACACAAAGAAGAACATTATATTCAAACAAAGGCTTGTGGATACACTAACTTTCTCATTATGAAGACAACTCTACAAATAACGTTTTAGTGTCCATTTACACTGCCATGGTAGATTAAAATCATGGCTAGTTAGTTGTGCAGTTAAGGATGACTACGTATCCAATGTGATGGTGGTGCCTTGGACGACAACAGCTGCTTTAGGCTGAATGAGGATAAAGCTATCCCAAATCCAGCCAGAAGGAAGGCAGATGGAAGGACAAGGCGATCAAGCTGCCGGCCTCCACCAACGCCCTATAAGGAGTGAAACAATTGCAAAATGTAAGCACACTTCAATTAAGGCAGCACAATAGAAGACTGACAGCCTTAATAAATAACTAAATGATAGTTTTTATATTTTACACACTGTTTTAAAAAATTCATTCACTATTGAGTCCATACTAAATACAATGCTCCAAATAAAGTTGGCTTCCGGAAATAAGTTTATCTGTTATTTGCATGCTCATTTTGATATTTATCTAAACTAAAAAGCTATGATACATGAGACTATCATTCTTGAGTTACATTTATGAAATCTTAACATAAAAAAATGAAGATATAGGTCTTCCGGAATATTCATCAACCTGCAGAAGCCTACACAAGGATTTCATACATAAAATGTTCTCTGTAGATGGATGGATTTATAACAGGACACTTAAAATAGGAACTATTCATTAAATCCACTCAAAAAATTGGACAAGTATCAATAATACTTCAACAGTGATTGTTGCTTAGAACTGCAAAGATAGTAGAATATAGCTTTATAACAATACCATACCTTGGCAAGCAGCAAATTGATTGAACTGGGGCTTTGGGAGTTGGGAGAGAAAATAAATTGACGACATTGTAGAGCCATTTGTGAAAACATAAAATAATAAGGCATAAAGAATGTCGGTGAATTACCCAGGATTAGAATATACCTTGATAAGCAAAAGAGTATATTCTATGACAACATAGGTCTATTTCACCAGGTAACCTATTATGTTTACTTACAGTAATTATTTCCCCAGAGCCATTAAACTGAGGTATGACAGCTGTGTTAATTTATTTAGTTAGCATTTTACAAGAAATTTTCAAATGTATCATTTAAGGGCAAATAAGATGTAATCTGACACCCCTAACCTGATTGTATATGTATATTCCTCATGAGTTTTTTTAAACTATGAGACCAGTTCCTACCTAATGGGATACTTCAATCTACCAGGAACCAAGCATAAATGCAAAAACAAACTATCAACAGGATACAGAAAATTTTAAGTTTAAAGCTATTCTATGATTCAAAATTATTTCCCCTATAATATCAAACATGAACTTACAATACATTGCAAAATTAAGTGATACAGTGCAGTTTCATTGGCTACCACCATTATTAGGAATTAAACTTGCTCAGCATTAAGCTTAACTTATACCCCCACCTCCTCCCCTCATATATCACTAGGCACGTTGCATTCGGTTAGTCAGTCATTCAGACGACAAGCTGATGCAGTGTTTCTCTGGAAACTTATAATTGGTGACATTGACTGTCCAGATCTACTTGCAAAGATCAATTTTAAAGTTCCTGCATACACTCGAGCTCAAGACCTTTTCTTTTGCTATAACAGCTCTACTTCATACGCCTTCCATAGCACACTGCCGAGATTCCATAGGAAAGGGAAAGATATTTAGTCTAGATTCGATTTTTTTGGTTGGCAGAGAAAGGTCCCTTAAGAAACTGTTTGCAAACTAACAATATGTTTGTCTCTTCATTAATTAGTTCTATGCAGGGTATAATAATGTATTAGTACCATTGTTTTATGAAATTACCTCTGTATGTTGGGTCGAACAACTGATGCATATCTGTAGTGGTCACTTGATACCTGATGCTTATTATTATAAAATTTTAAGTTAGATACTTATTCAGTTCTAGGTCAGTCTTAGGAAGGCTTCTCTTTGTTGCATGCAGCCCATGTGCCACTTTGTTTTATTTTTTTATTGCCAAAGACGAATTTCCAACTTGATTTTCATTATATCTCAATGTTGTATCTCTCAACTGACATTTGTTATTGTTGATTGTGAGCACAGTTCTTTATTTATTCTTGTTATTATTTTTGTTAGTCGACCGTAATTTATGCATTTATTATTTGCCATCTTGAAAAATATTTCATTGAAAGAACTCCAAAAATCGTGTATACCGTAGACAAATAATTTAAATAATAAATACAGGTAGACTTCAGCCCTCCATTCAACCCTATCACCAGCTACCTCCTTTATTCCAGGGTAGCTCCAGTTTCATATCCGGTTTTACTTGGCCGATACATTGTCCCTCCAACTTCCTTTCTATTTTGCTAAACAGATTGTTGTTCTAACATTTCCATGATGTTTTAAATTACGATAGGGCTATAGTTATTACAGAAGGTCGGCATTAAGCTTAACCTATACCACCCACCTCCTCCCCTCATATCACTAGGCACGTTACACTCAGTCAGTCATTCAGACATAGGAATTATTTTTATAGTAACTATAGTATAAATGTATTTACCTGGGAGACGCTCAGGCGAACTGGACATAGGACAGCACGACTTAAATGCATAGCCATTCACTTAAAGCAGTTGTGACCTAAAATGCATAGGAATAGAATTATAAAAGCATTTATCAAACGGAAATGAGGAAAATATACAATTAGTTGAATCTTGGTTATGATTACCACGTCCACTATCCTGTAGGCACCAAAAATAGGTCGAGTGGAAACAGGTACGTTACATCAAGGTCAAATGTGATAATAATTACCAAATCTCAACCAGTCATTTCAGGAAACTCAGATAGGAAGATAAAACTGTGAGTTACGCCTATAATTTCACGAGGCAAGAACCATTCATAAAATTACAGAAGAATACGACCTTGAAAATCTAATATAGGTACTTAACCAGTAAAAGATATCATAAGTGACGAGAACGACGAGGGACCTTGATTATAAATAGCTGAATTCGGTAGGAAATATACGTAGCATGTGATATTTAATAACATAAGCGAAAAATACAAATATAGTTCAAGAAATAACACATCGCAGTGTAGTAATTTAGGCCAAGGCCAATGAACAATATATCTTATATCCAAGGAGTGAAATGTAAAAAATCGGCTAAAATAAATGTTAAAGGATCATTTCACAATGTTAACAGTGATATAGACATGAAATTAATCTACAGAAAGCCGTATCTCACCTGTCAACCGGTCGACAACAACACAAGCAAATGCAAAAGTAGAAAATGGCCGAGTGCTGCGCTCTATTAATAAAAGTCGGCTTTCTGCATGTAGTCATGACGACAGCGAGGCGCATCATCACAATCGTAGCAGACGAAGAATCGTGGAAATTAACTATAAATAATTCGTTCGTAACCACTTTCCATCGTTTTGCACGTAAAGTTATATATATTTTTGCACGTACATGATATAAAATAATTTACGCCAATTCTGGTGGATGGGCTTCCGATGGACTGCATTTAACTTACAATTAGTTAAACCGTGGCAGTATTGGGTAAGTTCGAATATAAGTGCAATTCATAGGGCCGCAGCATTTCATTGCATTATTTTTAGCCCAAACCACTCTCTTTAGAGATGCAAACCTTCCAATCTTTAAGTTGTTTAATGTCTTAGGTCGGCCTATACCTATTGTCAGATGAGGTGTCATAATTTGACTAATTGGAGCATAAATATTTCCTTTGTGTGCAAAATATATATTTTACAGTTGATGCAGTTGCCCTATTGGCAGCAATTTCTTCATAATTTAGTCTTTGAAATGTTCGTTGCTTGTTGATTGAACACCGCCCATTCCTTTTCTAAATAAAAGATGATATTGTAGAGAATATGAAGAGTCCATGAGAACTAATATCTAATCGAGACGAACAGAAGGACTTAGGGTTGTTTAAAGTGGGTGAAAATCGCGAAAACGAGTGCGAGACGAAAGCTCACCTTTACCGGACTTAGTTTTACGGTATGGCCGAAGGAATATCCGTGGAAAAAGAAAGCGATTCAGACGACGAGTGGGCTTCCAGAAGTTGTATTCAACTACCCCGACGACGCAAGCGTGGAAGGATGATTGCGGAAGGCCGATCCCATGAGCATTTGTCTCATAATCGGGGAGGGAGATACAGAAACAAGCAAGTTGGTAAATTTGCTACAAAATCTTGTGACAATATTTTCTTTCAAACCGTCCGCAGTGCTGAAAGTAATCGAAGAATCGCGGGGTCCAATACTATAAAAACACATTCTCGACTCGATGACCGATACGTGTGGGAAATATCCACGAGATCTGAGGAGCATATCCCACGTCTATCAGTTCGTCCAACCCGTGTTTCGCATACTCCAAGGAGTGGAAAGGATAAAAAATTAAACTGTTCTTTGCCATCACTTCTTCATGGTGGAAGGAAAAGTGGTGCACTGGGTTTTTTGGGGAAGATAAGCAACAAGCGCCGACAGAGAACGCACTCGCCGGTAATTTTAGGACGCGCCTTCTCGCCGCACCCATGGGTGTTGGTTGAATTTTCCCAGTGTAATGAATCTCCCGAAGGAGACAGTGGGAACGAATCAGACCATAGTTTCAAGTTGGCTTTGGCCAAAATAGAAGAGCGTAAACTCGATTTTAATTCACCCCATTTGGTTGTTAAAGCCACAGAGAGAACTGCAGCTCAAAGGACCTCTGATACCAGCAGACACATTACCTTACATAAGGTGAGTGAGGAGAAGTTTTCATTGAACACTAATCACTATAAAGCTCTATATTACTAATCTAGAGCATTAAATCACTGCTACCTTTTACGATCCCTATCGTCCCCTACTTGCGAATCATCATCGCCTCTATTTCAGTGATAAGACTAATAGTGATAGTGCTACGGATGTATATGCGTGAATGAATATCAGACAATGATTTCCGCAGTTTTCTTACTCTGACTTAAGTATAGCCACATAGTTATTTTTGATCACTTCGACGATTTATGGTCCATTATTAACCTCACATCGTATTTCCGTATCGGTGAAGTCTTCTTTGGTGTCCCACCGGTGAGCATTTGCTGACGTTTTGAAGTCTCCGCCATAGGCGCAGGGCGTTGACAGGGAATGGGGGAAGAGCGTGAGAGAGGTGAGCAAACTCAACATACGCTTTACCCTAATTATTCGCCGGGAAAATTCCAATTCCTATATATTTGTATGGCCCAGTAGTTTTTTGTCTGAAATCTGAATAATTCAACTCTGGAAACAGAACACTGAACAGTTATAATTATAGATGCAATTGTATTAAATAATGACCCACATGGCTACATTTGAACGGTACTTCATTTTCTCACCACATCGCTCTGATGATTTCGAATTCCGAACTAACAAAAGGGAAATCTGTCAAGGTTTCCTTGTACCCCTACTTCCTTAATCTATTCATTCTCTTCAGTCTATGTGCGTGCATTAACATACACTGCGACATTTCCCAGGGACATATATGTGTAGCGAAAAAGAAAAAATGGTTGTGACAGTGATAAAGTTAGCATACTCGATTGCCTTTAATCACTTCATATTTCCAAATTTACATAGTTAATTTGGGCCAAATAGCACCCATTTCACTTAAAGTACACAAAAGCATGAAGTGCGAGATCATATCTGAAGAAACCGAAGTACCTCCTTAATATCACTGATATCGCGAACCTTATCATTTGCAACAAAAATAAGCCGAATACATAGAATGAGTGCATTACAATAAATCTTGTTCCTCCTTGGTGTAATACGTAACATACAATGAAAGATTAATTTCAAAAGTTTTGATGCCTTCTGAAAACTATGTTAAAAATGGGGCGAGGCAATGCATCTGTCATTCACGCATGCGTGGGAGGCTTCTAGACCGGATGTGGAATCACAGGGATCACCAGAGGATAGAATCCTGACCACAATCGCCGTATGTGTGTGTATACTGAGAAAGTTGCATTGTTATTAAAAACAGTTACCTTTAATAGCGGACCTTTCCCTGTTACTCCTGTTTTCCTCCAGGTGCATTTCGCTAGTACGCATGAACTATAATTTTTTACTCCTGTCCTACGAGGCATATGAAGTTAATACTCCGCTTGGTTTCAGGGTACCTCATCGAGTACAGCTAATCGGAAAACTTACAACCGCCTGCCAATGAAGTCTGAGTCTGTGTAAGTAATCTAGAAGACAAATTACCTCGTGCACCGAACAGAAGTTAAGAAAATAACTCGGTCAGGTGTAACTTTTGATGAAGCCGAAGCTCTATTTGTTTTGGTCCCTAATAAAAATCTTGCGAATGGTAATTAGGTTTTGACTCTGATTAAAGTACGCACACTGATCTTAAAGTTGTTTATGGGACCATCGGCCTATTTAAGTGTTTTCATTTGCAAAATATTCCCATCGTGGGTAGCTATTTATTTTATAGCTTAATGACACTACAAGCTTGCTAGAAAGCGAGATAAACTCTTTAACGGTTTTGAAATAACTATACCATGAGTTACACCTAACATTACAGAACACTATTACCGCGGGTGGCGAGGCGTACGCAGACGACGTGTTTTTTGTTATTCAGTTCATGTTTTTCACCCAGAGGGCAGCCTACCGTTAGTTAGCCAGCCAATAACGTTGATGTAACATGGCGATGCAGACAGAAAGGGGTGTATTTTCGCCGTACATTAATTAAAAATAGGTCATAGGTCTTGTCGCGAAGCTGAAATTCATTATTACCCACAAAAATAAGAATGAACTACAAATTGGAATGGATTGTGCATTGGCCGCAATAGGACTTTCGGCGAATGTAAGTAAACATTAGTTTATATGTGTCATTTTTAAAATCTTCATTCTGAATGGTGATTTCTATCTCTTTGTTTATTATTTTCATTTGCTGGGCAACAAATTTCCTTGTATCTTTCAAATCATCAAAGCGTTAACTGAAGCCCTAAAACATGACAAGTAGTTAGTTAGTGTTTTACATGTTTCTGTAATTAAAGTAATTAGAACGATTTTGTACGTGGTTCATTATTTAAATATTACGGCTATATTACTGTAGTCGCGGTTTCACACTACTCTCTCCTTGCTGATCTGAGTGCTGAAAATTCCTACGGTTTTCGAGTTTAACATCGTAGTTTTCTTTAATTAGTTGGTGTAGGATAAGTTTGTATTAATTAATAACTAACACAATTGTTCTCCGAATTAATATATTGTTAACTCTTGCAACATTCTATCAATGGCTGATTTAAGCATAGCTCTCGGATATTCCTATAACATAGCGCTTTATAATTCTTTGAAAGTCACCCATTTCACTACTGGTTATGTTAACAATGGGTTAGTGAGCATTGGCTAAATTAGCAGGTCCTTGATGTACTGTTACCCCGTTGTTTTCGGAACTTTGAAGGCTGAATATATCGTTTCAAATTCATTATATGTTGAAAGCAGTGCTTTCATGTGTTGTCATCGTTGGGATTTGTTGGTAATGGCGTCACCTCATTTTCTGTGATTTCCGTAACATTATATCTGTATTTGTAAACCAACTGGAAATTTGAGGGAAATCTCATTTACCTTATGATTTTTGTGTGTGCTTTCATTGCATGCTTGGTATGCCAGAGGGAAAGTGCATCAGTCTGTTTTTATATTGCCTTATTCATTGTGTGATGCATGAATTAGCATAGGCTTACCTTGTGGACAGTTAAACCGTCTTCAACATACCTGATTGTGTTCCCTTTGGTCAAACTTGGCGTTTTGCTGCCACATCTATATGCATGCATGTGGGCAGAACTGAAACATGAATGTGGTTACACAAAAGAAGTATGCATGCCAAGGAAGAAACCCAGTGCCTGTCAAAAGATGCACATTTTGACGAAAGACATTTGTCAGATATTGTGAAGCCAAGGAAAAGTGCCATTTAATGGATGAATGATTCACATACTCAAAAAGTCTGACCTAATTTTTGTGGATTTGCTTTTGTGTTTGCTACACCTATGTAGTTTGAGAAAGCCAAGACTCATCTCCTTGCATGAAAATGTAGTTGAAGAAGTCTCTCCCCTGATGCTAAAGCTAATGCTAAAATCAGGATTTTGCAACCTTGTCAATAGTACCTGTCACTGTAGTGGTGTACATAACCTTCATGAGGAGAGCGACAGTAATGGGCAGTTTGTATGAAGATAGTTTATATTACCCGATGGATGAGGCAGTAGAATGATGGGCTTGCCTCATTGGATTGCCATTGGGTAGAATGGGGACAAGATGTCTCCCTACCTTTGCAGTCCACGCCACTGCCTGGCTCCTGATGAGGAGAGGAACAAGAGTTGTGGATTGCGGCTGGCGGTGACTCCTCGGCCTCATACTTTGGGCATCCGAGGGAAGCTTGCCATCCCCTCTGGTGTAAAAGCTTTGGAAGCCTCAAGTGGGAAGTTTGCGGAGGATCCTGAGTCAGAAGGAGCTGTTGGTGAGATGCTGCCAGCTCGGAATATCCCAAGGATGCCATCCTTGGAATCGATTGGGAGCTGCTCCCTTGATGCAGATGTGACTGCCAGCGAGTGCTCAGGTGCGAGGCAGCACCTATTGTTGGCAATAAGTCATTTTGGATTAGATGCCATTCTTGATTAGAATGCAGTGAACCTTTTGGAATTTTGACTCTACCTATGAGTTTTCTGAATGTCATCTCACACGTTCCTAGCAGTATTGCATTTTGTAATCTTATTGTTTTGGTCCGGATGTGTTGTGTATTTTTATAATTTAAGTATTGTTGGTGAAGTTATTCACTACTCATAGGAAGAAATGCAAGGCCGCCCCTGCTTATTTTTCTATGCTCCATGTATTTCATTGGAAACATTGGTGTAATCAAAGAGTAATCATGTTTCAAGTTGAAGCTGTGTCGTGAGTGGGTAGTAAAGCATTGAAAAGTGCACTTATATTTTGTTGCAGTAGTACCTTTTCATTAGCTTTTTTTTAGTAATATTTTACTTTATTTTGGCCTAATTTTTGTCCTCCCTTGATGTATAAAACATTTGATTAAGTTAGCCTTTACCAACTGATATACATATTTAGGTACAGAGGTATTGTCAAGGATACCCAAAGGAGTCAGATGACAGTTAAAGTGATAGTAATGTGTCCACAGATGGATCCTATGTTTGCCTTGTTTTATACTGGCTTACAGGTTTAAAGTGCACTATTATAAGTTCAATATTATTCCATGAAATAAGTAGTATGGATAATCTTATTTCTTGCACTCTCACCATTAGGCTGAAAGTTTCACAGCTATATCTAATCACTCCTTGGAGTATCATTTCCATGGTATTTTTATTAATTTTTATGTAACAATCACTGGTGATTTTGCATTCTATTTTAATATTTGTTTATGTAGCAGTGTCATGAATTATATATTGTAGTAATTCAGGGGAAATCATTAGTCTTAAGACCCTGGGCAATATTGCATGCTTGCTCCATCTGATGTCACTAAGATAGTGTCTAATTTGGTGGTATGTTGGTTTAACATATTATTTTAACCTTTGATTTTCATGGGAACACTTTTCTATGGAGTTTGAAATAATATTACTTGACAGTGATGACTTCTGAAATTAATTTTAGAGTGCAAGAGGAATAGAATTGATATTACAGATTGTATGGATGGTACATAATATGTAGCTATTATATAGAGCTGCAGGGGAAAGTTGTGTAATTCTAAAGATGCTTATTCTGTGTGGAATTGATGGTGAATTGAGACATAGAAGTGTCCTCATGCTGAAAAAATTGTGGCAATTGTTGGTCCATTCTGAGAATTATTTGCCAGTTTATTTAAAGTACATTTATGATTATTTTGTTTATGAAAATTTATGGGATATTAAACTTTTCCATTTTGTCAACATGCTTAAAAGAGATCAGGTTGGTGTTTTGACCATTGTACTGGCTTCCTATCCTAAGGATCTGGGTTCGAATCCCAGCAATGCAGGATTTCCAGTAGAATAGCAGTCATTACTTGGGTGCTATGTTGAGAGAACTTTAAGTGTAGACATACCCACTTGATCATGTGGGATGCTAAAATTTGGGTTTGAAAGTCTGCATACAGAGAGGGAAATTTGGCAGGACGTACACTAGTAGCGGTGTAGGTGCATGGTGCTTTTGCTTTTCTATACTTGCCTAAAATTCATTTTCTTACTCATTGTCAGTGTTGACACTTTCTCCTGAGGTACAATTCTCTCTTTATGTGGAACATTTTGCTGTCCATGTATTCCTCTTAGAGCCTGTGTGCCTATTTGGTAACAGCCAAAAAGCTAATTCGTCATGAAGCACTATGATTTTTCTTAATATGCAGTATACTATTTAGGTATAAATTGATACTGGATAAAAGACTGTCAGTAACCTTGTACGTTTCTTACTTCTGGCTTGTATTAAGTGATCGTAGGCAGTTACAACACTGTAGTGGTAAGGACATGCTGAATAATATCAAGCATAAGTTTGTGAGATGTTATCCATTCACATCCATTCATCAAAATTAGGCCTCACTATTCATTTGTTTAATACTGTTTTTTCATTTATTTGATCAAGTTTAATGTTTTTTGCTATTGCCTTTTTGAATAAGTGCATTGCAGAAATGCTACCTTAAGAGACTTAATTAATTAGCCTTTTACATAGCTCTATGGGATTGGGATTTAATATACATAGTTCAAAGTACATGTATTCAGTATTACTTTGGTTATTTTTAAACTCTATTTGTTTGTACATGATTTGCCATAAGATTGCCAGAGGCTAGAATATAGCCATGTGTACTGAAACTTACTCTATGATTAAATTGATTTGCCTCCTTATCTAGTAAATATTACTTATGCACAAACTAGTAACCATCACTTAGGCTTTAACAAGTTGCAATGACATTTTAGAGACAACTCAATAGATCTAGAAATGTTCCTTCTCCAGTAATTCTTCAGGAATTTATCTTTTTTGAAAAACCTGCTGATATGTCAAAAGTAGTTATTGAAATTTTTCATTTAAAGGGTACTTGTGATGTGAACTTCATTGGAAATGTTATTGGGAAAAATATAAGCAGGGCAGTTGCAATATTACATTTGAGATATTATGCCTAGTTTTACATTCACCAAACACAGGCTCTAAGCGTATTGTTTTATTCTCCTGTTTCACTTTTCAGCTTACGTGACTTATAATGTTGAGACAGTTATGCATATGCATAACTATAATTTTCTTATCAAAAAAGTTCATTCAGAGTAAAATGGCTGTAGATCCCTGAGTGAAACTGCTTTAGATACCTTGCTTTCAAATTTATTTATTATTGTGGAAAACACTTGATACTTTTGAACATTGTTAGTCTATGTCTTCTAGAATTTTATGAGAAATAATTGAGGAAATCTCCTTATTGAGTTAAATGATAAAAGGTCATTGCTCAATTGTTTTGTATAATTCACAATTGTCATTCTATTAAAAGTGTCAGCTATTTATCCTGCTTTTCAAAGCTTGAATAACATTGAAGGCTAGGTGTATTTGCATGCTTAAAATGGTGCATTTTTGGAAGTTTAGTTACATATGAAGAAAGGGTATCATATTAATATTTGTATCTATGAAATTAATTAAATGCAACTTAGGTGTTTTATTTTCTGCATCAATATTTATAACAAACCTGGTTGGGGTAGTGCCAAAGAGCCACTATCTCTTTGGATATTGTATGATTTTGGTCTTATATAAAATGCATGTTGTATTTGTTTTCAGAAGCTGTAGGCATTACTGCCTCTCAGAGAACACTTCACAGTATCAGCTTTGTGGACTTTTCACCTCTTCGTACTGCTGAGGACGGTGGAGTGCCCCCCACACTAGGGCCCAGTGGTAGCTCTGAAAAAATTGTTGGTAATTCCTTATCTCCTCGAACATCCTCCCCAAGTACTGCAACATCCCCAAGACCTCCATCATATGTGTCCCTGTCATGTTCTATAAGTGGCTATTCACCTTTGGCTGCTTATGATTCTGAACTTCGAAAGGGGTTTCGGTCTGGAAGGGATGTCATTCAGACTACTGACGCATCATATACTGGAGTAAAACAGGCATTGTCCACTGGGGATCAGGAAAACAATAACATTGGAGATACTTCCTGTGCATCTCAAATGGAAAATAGCAAGGCATCCATTTGCAGCCCTAATCATCGTAAACCTTGCGTTGGTGCTAGAGACATGAATGGCTCCATACAAGATCAGAGTAATTCTGATGAAAAAGGTCGTAACACTGATCTATACTCATACAAGTCTGGGCAGTCAGAATCTCATGCAGGGACTGTGCGTGTTGTGCAGTTCACGTCACAAAACAAAAGTTATGTGAGAACAGTAACTAGGACATTCGACTCTGGTGTCCATGGAGCTAACATAACAGAAGAGCATTCGTCGTCTACCAATTTTGTAACTCCGTCCAAATCTTTTATTCAGCAGCGTGTTGAGAGGTTGTATGGTCCTGGGGCTCTTGCCCAGGGTTTCTTTAAACGCACATCTCATCGCAGTGCAAGTTCTGGAGGGAAGACTGTTGGTTTCAGTGAATCAAATGACAATATTGTGTCTCCTAGATCTTGTGCATCACTTCCAGTCTTGCGCCACTTGCGACCAGAATTCAGGAACCAACTTCCAGTTCGAGGAACTAGTCCAAAAGTACCCCCTGTTGTTACAATTATCCCCATAACTGTCGAGGGCTCTGTGTCTTCAACTGTCGAAGAAAATGACTCCTATGTAAGTGAAACTGAAAAGGAGGATGCCTTGTGTAAATCTAAAGTGAATGATGTGATAGTGACTGCACCACCAGATTTATGTCCTGCTGCACCAGATGTTGTGTTGCCTCCTGTTCCTTCTGAGGGTGGACCTGATGTGACAAATGGAATAGCTGATGTAGGCATCTCTAGCGAGTCTGAGCCTAATGATGGAGTGGTGAAGGATGGGCATTATTTCATCAGGGTAAGTTCCTGAAATTCTCTGAAAAAACATCTGACATTTTTCTCATTTGAATTTGCCAGGCAGTAGTTCATAACTGACATAGATTTTTTTTAATCACTGAGATAGCTATTTTTAATCACGTTTATTTCGCCTTGATGCAAAAATTTTTGACAGGAATAAAAACGTGCTCACTCTATTGTCCTTTAAAGTAATTAATTCCCCTAGTTCCATCTGCCGAGGTGGTTTTTCTGGTCCACCATCTGCAAAATCCTGATTGGCAGTATGGTTTAGGTTTTGTGAGGAATATGAGCCACAATATCTGTATTCGCTCTTGCTGATGGTGGAAACATTTTACAAAAGGTTTGCTGCGGTGCCCTTGCAGGTATTCTGTTTTTGAGTGTGACCATACATGGTTATTTAGGTGGGCCCGATCGGACAACTGCCGCCCACGTACTTCTTCGGTATGTTCGGTATTCAAGTGTTGGTCAAGTGGGAATTGTCTGCTGGTGATCTCACCGCTATTCGTTCGAATATGTACGCCTCCAGGTTTTTGTATCAATATTTTCTCCCGTCACCAAGTTAATTACTACATATGCCCGCTATTTTTAGCGCGTTGTGTTACGGAATAATTTATCATCTCGTATCTTGTATTTTAAAGTTTTCTTGGTGTGGCTGTTAACATGTAGAGGCCTCGTTTTGCAGCATGTAAAGGGAAAAAAATCCATGTGGTAGTTGTAGCAATAAAATCAGTTTACACGTGTGGGCTTATTATTTTCAAGACGATGACCAAATGCCTCTCGTTCTTATTTATTAATTCTAGAATATTAGGTAATATATCGATGTTTTACCTGACACGTGTCATCGTACAATGAAGCTTTTAATTTTGCCGTGACGAAAGTGTGCCCCATGTTCTTATTTGGTGAATTAATTTATCCATCGTGGAAAATTGTCTGTCTGGATGCGCGCTTTCTCAAGAGAAGAAATTGCGGTCATTACGGCAGACGGAAACCGCATAGGTTAGATGTCAAGAAAAATAGGACATATTTGTGCGTTTCGAGGTCGCGGTTGCCCCAAATACTTCGCGTACCGAATGTGAACTAACTTCCGTTATGTTATAGATTAGTGTTATTGAATATCGGAGGCAACGGTGCCTGGCTATGCGTCTTGTAAAATTGCGAATCCTGCCTGTTTTTTGCTCCTGGCGAAGTTTTCATCACGATTATTATCTCGAATGTGTGTATGTGGAATCTAATGACGGGCATTTGCGGAACATAACTTTTTCAAGGGGAGGAGAGGAGCGTGAGGTTCCCATCACTGAGAAGTTGAAAGGCATATTAGGACAAGGATAAAAAATATTTTATGTTGTATTTATGAGGAGGAGAAAGGGCAGGTTCCACAACTTACAGAGTGGTCTCCAGGCAGTGAAGCTGCTTTTTTTTCAATTAAAATTACGTGTGAGTGATATCTCTTCTCTAATTCACCTGAATTCACTGGATGTTATTTACTTGGCTTAAACCAGAATTTTATGTTCTTTGTTAAGAGTAGGAGCAAAAAAAAAAGGTTTCGCTAATTTTGATGCCTATATATTGTCTTCAGCCTGCTACATAATTAACAAATATTGGGGGAAAATGATCCATTCCATGCAATTGGCGCTCTAAAAGTTTTCATAATAAACACAAACTTAAATGAAAGTGTTGGTATTTGCATTTTGAGATTATGGTGATAATATTAATGATGATATGTGACAATTAGAATCAAACCTTAACTCTTACGCTGTAACAAGTGGGATATCCATAAAAAAGGATGGCCATTAAGTTCTGTGCTGGGATGGCCATTCAATCATTCGATTTGACAGATCGTATTGAATTGTAAAATGCATACCCAAGGCACTCTACTGCTTATACAGAATTTCATATGCTGATAAAGGTGAAAGAGGAGCGTCTCAGTAGCAGCCATTTGGTATTTTACTACTGGTAAGAATATTCAAACCACATCATTATTCATGAGGGGCCACCGTGCGTGAAGTTGTTGAAATCTCCTGTAAATCCTTGATTGCATGATTTGGTAATTTCTCATCGATTTTTCCCAGTTTTTAGTTGCCATGGAACATTGCTGGGGCAATTGTGTAATATCATGAACTTAGTCTCTTACAAAGTTATCTCAGCACTTTGAACCTATGTATTAATTCAAGTACTTCCCTAGTAACACGAAATGGATTATATCTAGATTTAATATGTATCTTGAGATACATTGTATACAGATTATATCTGTATAAAATCCATGTAAATGTCCTCCCCCATGCAGATAATATCTGGATATTATACATATTATATCTGCTGGCATAATATGGATTTTATATAGATAAAATATGTATACCATGTCAGAATATGGATATCCGTGTATATCCATCCATATATATATAATATACATCCATATATATCCATGGGGATATTACCCTGTAAGCATTCCAATGTCGGCTGTAGGTCGGCCCGACATCGTAATGATAACATTTAGGTGAGCTACTGCCGACATTACCATCCGACATAGGCCCAGCATAAAATCAACCTAGGTGCAGCATATGAAAATTATATTAAATCCACATACCAACAAACTCAAATATATTGGCTGCAATTATTCTATCTCATGAGATCGAATTCAGTGGACCAATTATGACTAGAATCGTGACAAAATATAAGGAATTAGGCTTAATTAATTTTTGTAATACTACTGAAAACATAATTCAGAGAGAATTGAATTACATGGATAAAAGTTAACCAAGTGTAAATTATGGTAAAAAATCTTCACTGTTTCTTAAAGCAGGTGATTAAACATGATCAGTAATTAGGAACTCATTTTAAATTTGATCATTCTTCAGCTAATTATCAGATAAGCTTATGTTCTGCAAGACCCAATGCGCAGCAGTCAAATCATTCAAACAAGTTAGCTATACTAGAAATTCCCAATCCCATTGTGAATATCCCATAAAAAGAACAATTATTACAAGTTCACTCTTACCTAGTGTTAGAACAAAAATATCACAGGAATAAAATATATGAAATTAAAATGCTAAGGAACAGTAATAATATGACTTTTATTAAAGTTAAAAAGTTCTTAATTCATTACATACATTCTTATGGAGATGTTTTGCACTGAATAGCTAATAAACACTGAGCAGAAAGGCACTAGGCGAAGCCCTGAGGGATTAGCATATGTATATAATGAAAAAATAAGAATCTTGCACATTTTTTCAATTGGACTGCACCAAAATTGAGACAATTAATGAGAGAGTTAATAAACCACATCTCCACACATTTACTTCTCTTCTTCCCTCTATTGTCCTTACATCACACACATTTTCTGCTGAGATCTTCCTCCCTCACAGTCTTGGGCCTGTGCCAAACTTACACCCACTTCGATATTCACTTCAGCTTCTGTTGAAGTAGGACATGCTGCTCGGATCCCAGCTAGAAATACAAGTTATAACCACTGTGTAATATAAGAAATAATTTTAAATATTGTATTTGAGTATATAACACACAAATAGATTTTGTAATGAATACAATATCCAAAGCAACAGAGCATATAATGTTAGGTTATATAAAACACTTGCTGATCAACACATATTCTTAAGCAATGATGCTCACTGCACCGCTATGCACTAAGTAGCCCTTATAGTTCATCACAGGTAATGTAAACCAAACAAGCAAAATCTGTTATTTTCAGTTACCAACAGCAAGGAACACCTCTCAAAACTTTTGATAAATTGTTAACCACAGAAAAATGAAATGAGGTACATGGCATTGGACTAATAATTTATTATTCCAGTTAACTGAGATTTGTGTTTCCCTAGTAAGAATGGCTTTTAGAATATTACCCAATATGCATTCAAGAAGCTAAAGCTGAAGGAATTCACGAGTGCACCCCACTTCAAAAGGCAGATGCCAAGGTTACATTTGGAAAAAACAAATACATTCTCAAGTTGTAACAGCCGATAAAAACGGAAAAGAGAGATAACACAAGTCCAACTATGTTTAAATCCTGAGTTTTTTTTTATTGGTAACAGTAGTTTCAACGCTACGGCGTCATCATCAGGTGCCAATAAAAAAAACTGTGGATTTAAACATTATAGTTCCTTGTCATATAATTCGAAAGTGACTTCCACAAAGTTACGCCTGAAAGGATTGAAGTATCTCAAAATTAAAATAAAACAGTTTAATCAGTTCACGATTCAACGCAAATTACAGTAAAAAATTGTTGTATTCACTGATTTTCACATCTATTCCACTAATTTAGGTACCACAGAAATCACCTCTTAGAGATTTGCTTTTCATACAGGCAAATTACTTCTGTACACCATGCAAAAGTTATAGTACAAGACGGTACAGGTGGAACACTTCTCTGTACATACCACAAAACGTCAAAATACACCGGTAAATACAATAAAAAGTAACTGTTGGTACGTACAGAGAAAGAATAACGCTTACACAACAATTAACATGTGAACTTAATCTAAATAAGGGCACGATTTCTTAAACAGCAATGGAGAGACGGGCTGTCGTGTTCAGCGTAATAAAAAGAAATAACTAAGAAAAACAACTTACCTTGCTTCTATAGTTTGGCGAAGTGCGATATCGATGTGTCTTCCTTGAAATTCTGAAGGGCACTTCAGTATCTTCCTTGTATCCTTCAGTAACAGCCACGTCTGATCCCAACTCGCGTAAATGCCTAAATGGACGAGTAAAACTTCTTCCTTCAAATTCTGCAGGGTACTTCAGTATTCCTTCAGCAATGGGCATGTCTGATCCAAACTCGCGTAAATGCCAAAATGGATGAGTAAAACTTTCATGCATAGTGTCTAAAAACTTTTTTGACATATATCTAGTATCTATGGTTATATTAGCTACAGGTGATAGCCAGAAACTCAGTTAACCAGGAAAATTCAATTCTCTGAACGGCGTCCCTGCCAAAACCGCCAAAAAGCAATTATATAACGTTCTTCATTTGTTCTGCGCTACGACCCGAGCCCGCATTTTTCAAAATCACAAGTTTTTGTAATGATTTTCAGAATGTACGTTTTAAATTCCTTAACATGTTTGGGTCGTCATTTAGGATTCACTGGGTGTACGTGTACTTAAGGTTTGTTCGCTCAATGTGTGGTGGCAACAGTCACGATTATTTGAATAATTATTATTACGTAAATCAGTGACTTTAGCCATACCTAACTTATATAGTACATTAACATGTTGAGAAAGAGGCGATCCTTGATAATCATAAATAATTTTTGTGGTGACATCCGGAGCAATTATTTCCTTTTCCTAAATCCCTTTTTTCACTATGAAATACATCACTATACGTGATCATATGTTGTGCAATATTATATTTAATCGTGATTAAACCCAGGGAAGATAATAAAATGTACTCTTGAAATAATTTGGTAAGTATAATAAAATGTGACTTATATCTAGATAAAATCATACTCTGGGATATCTAGATTTTCATATCTAGATTAAACATGGATTTAATAAGGATTTAGAAATCTAGATTGGATGTTGCAAGAGATCCCAAACGATTCTAGATCGAGTCCTTTCCTAGTTTGTAGGGTTGTGACGGCTGTGACACATCACATCAGCATCACATACATGGATTAAAAGTTAATTTTTAGCTCACAACATAGAAATAAATGTTATTATATAGTATTTAATATTATAATATAAAATTATAATTTATATATATAAAGAAATAAATTCTCTCATTTGAAGATTATATAAAATGAAGAGTGTACGGGTAAAAATTGCTGTCGCTGAAGTTTTTTTGTGGTCATCATGATGCCAGTTATAGTCATGAGTAGAACTTTGAAAAAAAAAATATTTTTTTCTTAAATTGCAATTCAATCTGCAAAAAAGTAGAAAGATTTTGAAATATATGATAAATATATATATAACACAGATATGTATATCTGTATACGATATATATCAGAATCTCAAAAATATACTTATAATATCCTTTTGGTGTGATCAGGGATCATCAAATACGTATTAAATATGTATAAAATACAGATTTGTGAATCTGTATATGGATGTATTTCGAAATCCTAAAAATATACAGATATAATCCTTTTGGTGCTACTAGGGTTATTGTTGTTGATTTCTGTTTCAAAGAATCTAAGCTACCTGTTAAATTAATTTGATGAGATTTTAACACAGAACATGCCCAATGTGCCAGGTTCACATTCTTAGACAGTTCAAATTATGAAATTCTTAGGTAGTGGTCAAGTTGAAGGCTGAATAAAAGTTCTTTTATTTTATAGTACACATTTAAATGGGTCTTCTTTTCTCTTGTTAAAGTATCTCCAAACGGTATTCATTTTAATTGGATTATGACACCCTGCTCAGTTAGGGGGAGCCTGTGTATAATGAGGAAAAAAAACAAGCTTTTTCAGACCTTTTCAGGCAGTAATGAATTTCTTAATTTGCATATAAATAATATGTCCTTGAACTAAACTTGTTTAATTAAGGTTATCAATTTCATTTGGTTTTCTTATTCCTAGGAGAGACAGTTGGGATCTTACTAAAAAACTTATATTCCAACAAACATTCTTACTCCTTGCCACCGATTGGCTGAGCGATCAGGAGGCCACCCGGATGACGATTATTTATACAGACCGATATACAGATATCGGCAACAGATTCTGTTCAGAAGATTCTGGCATCTTGGAATGGAAATTATATATCATTTATATATCTTTACCAAAAAGTTGAACCAATGCAGAACCTGGAAGTTCTCCAACCTGAAACAATTCACCGCTGCCACAGCCGCCTGCTAAAAATCTAGTAGGACCCAAAAAATAGCTAAAATAGCTATGGATAATAGATAATTCAATGTTTAATTCGCTTTTCCGGAATTGAAATTCATTCGGATTACAATGCAATATAAGTACTTTACAGTATTCTTACATAGCTTGTTTTTTCATACTAGCTATTTTTAGAGCGCATGAGAAATTATGTGGGCATTAGCGTCCCATAATTGCATACGATACGCTTCCTTTTTCTTACGCTACGTTATTTCACTAAGGTAAGCGATATCTTATGCCTTTTTTCTTTTCCTCTATTGAAGGAAGGCAAGAGTAGGAGGCTTAAGCATGCCGTGAAACATCCCCGAGCACGGTTTCCCGCGACGCGGATTCAAATATACGCGGTTTTCAAACGTACGAAACTTCGCCGAACGAGTTATGAAGTCTGCCATGGTCATGCGCTTTTCGAACGCGGCTTCATTCGGTGGCCATTTTCATATTTTTTCATTGAATGATGAATGCCTAATTAAAAATCTCGCCAATATTAACTTATGATAGTTCACCGCGGAGATTCGCCATGCTTTTTATGAGTACACTTATTTTTTACTTAACGCGAGAATCGACCGGTGAACGTAATCTTTGAGATCCAGTTGATCGGCGTCCACGCGGTTGCAACCTAATCAGTTTTAACGGAATTAAGTCACTGGGGATAGTAAATTTACTATCCCAAGTCCAAATGTGGAACATTTTCTACGCTGCTCTGCCCAAAACAGTGATGCGGCATGTGATTTTCTAATTCTGAGTGCTTTGCATCGCACCATGTGGACAATGGAGCGTATTCAAGTATAACTTCTATCGCTCCGCTAGTCTAATGAGGGCTTATGTTTGTACTGCGCGGCATGTTTCGTCATATACGATTGGCTACCTATTACGCTGGCTATAAGTATTTCCGCGCAGCATTTTCATGCCTTCGAGACGTAAAATACTCTACTAGGTTGTCGAAGTGGAATCAGTTATCGACGAGATAAATCCTGGTCGTTCAGCTTCTAGCAAGGTTTATGTTTCATAATCATTTGAGAATACGAAGAATCATACCCGGGTGCTTCATTCCCTTAAGTCCTATATCAAGGTGGGATAGATAGTGCCATGAAATTCCTCTGATGTGACGATCGTAGCGTATCGTAAGCGAGACCATTTTCTTTCGTGAGTTACAAAGTGCTTCAATTTCATATCTCAAATTAACTTCAGAACGACGAGTTGGAAGTAGTACTTGAGACCCTATGAATAAATAATGGTGTTTTTTGCAGGATAAGCTGGCTATCTTAGGTAAATGAACGTATTTTTAGACACGGGAGTTCATCTGTGTCATTTGCACAGCAGTGGGCTGCGACTGAATGGACGATGAGAACGATTAAGAAAGCGAAAGAAAAAAGTAGTCCTCATGTAATTGGATTCCTTGCCAATAGGTTTTTCAAAAGGACTTCGTTTTTTTGTTCAATGAGGAACATTGAAAGTTACTAGAACTCACGTTTACCGGTATTTATCATTTTAGAGTGACAGAAAATGTATTTTCGTTCGAATTTACAAGGAATACTTTTAAATTAATGGGTGGAACTATCGTGAAGTTGCGTGAAACTATGTAGTTCTCAATCGACAACGATACATCTAAACGCCTCATAATTATCGTAAAAAACTTGCAAGATGTACTTTTTTTATCATAAGTAGAACTCTTACGTCTTATTTGCCGGCGAAGCTCAAGCGTAGTGTGCTTTTTTCGAATCACTACTCTTAGGTGTTAAAAAGTGGGATATCACGGATACCACTCTGATTGTGAGTGCATAAGTAGCTGTTATCATATCGTCTCTTCTAAATCTCTTAGAATCACCCCCTTCCTAAAGGTTAGTCCCAATATGAGACATAGGCTGCTCGATAGCTGTACAGTGTGTCCTCGTTTAACGTTGTTAACTCGTTCCTGAAAAAGTAGACGTTAAGCGAAACAACGTTAAACGATGCAGTATTTTCCATAAGAAACAATGTAAAAAATTAAAATCGGTTCCAAACTCACCAAGGGTAAAGGTATCATAGGGTCCAGTCTGGGAGAAATTCTAGTGTGAGAATAGTAGAAAAGTAAGGGGTATTCGATGAATGGGAAAGGAAAGTGAAAGAAATGCGCATTTATTAAATGTAAGAAAAAAAGGCGTGAGATTCTTAGTTTTGGAGAAAATAAAGTTTGAAAATGACCAAATTCACGTATTTTTTGTGATACTTTGACACCATATTCCGAGATTTTTGGAAGTCCCGGTAGAGGGATACGGGCTAATTTCACGTCTGAAATATAACTTTCCCTACCCCAATGGTGATTGGTTTGCGTAAAATTACGGCGAGAGGCGAGTTGGTGATGAAAGTTCCGTATGGAGGCAGTGGAATAAAGTACCTCCAAAGATTATAGGGTAGCTCCAAGAGGTTACCCGTCCCTCCTGAGTGTGATAAAGCCGTCGAAAAGCGGGAATAGTTTTAAGTTGAAGGCGGGAAAAGTCATGGGCGTGGGTATAGAAAATGAAGACACTGCTCGACCGCTGCGCCATCTGGGGGAACTAGGAGGAAAAGGTCAGTATTTCCAATATGGCGTCCAGAAGTTGATTCACATCACAGGTTTAAGTGAATAGTTTACAAAAGAAAAAGGATATATGAAGCAAACGAAAGGTTAGTATAAATGCGCATATGTAGCGTAGCAATATAAGTGAAATAGGTGGTATAAGGTGATCGGGAAGCAGGTGAAATTAATTTTCTCCCAGACTGGACGCTATGATACAAATACCACGGCGTATTTTAATTACGCGGGCAGTCGAACATGATTTCACTAGTCAGAGATCTTCATATCTTAGATGAAACAAACTGAAAAGGCATTTTTAAAACAATAAGATCCAGGTTTCCCTCCTATATTTCTGATATTTAGTGCTGTTAGCACCGGCTTCCCTCTGACTAAATAGAAATTTTTGTCCTTCACTGCGGGAGCGTACGCATGCGAATGCAGTGAAGGGCAAAAATTTCGCTCGCTGCGATCGCGAAGACGTAGGATATCAATTAAAATAGTGAGTGAACTTGGGAATCTCGGTGCTGTGTACAAAATTTTTGTTATTTCGTAACAATGTTTAAGGAAGAGTATCACCCTCGACGATTTACTGCATCATGGAGGGTTTAGAAAACTTCCTGTTACACACTAATTCAACACGAAAAACACGTTTTCGATTCACCACAAACAGCAGTAAATCAACTTTTTCTTCCACCAGTTCTACCTTATGGCGGCATGGTATTTTCAGGTATTTTTCCCGTAGATATCTGCCCCTGGATCTATCATTCGGACATGGTATTATTAATACCATGCGAATCAAGATGGTACACTAACGTTGGTTTGAGTTTTAAATCACCCGATGCATTGCCCCCCAATAACAGCGTAGTAAATAATAAGCAAACATACAGTTATGAAACAAAATAACGTAATAATTATTCGCTCAGGTGAACTTTTGACACACGCTATGTCACGAGTTAACGTCAAACGTTTCCGCCGAATGGAAATTACGCATCAGATGCGCCAAATTCCTATTCGTTATTCATTTTTTTTGGTTGCGCAAAATTTGAACAACGTTATCGCGAAGCACTGACGACGTTGAACGATTAAGGGTTTTAATTGTTGGACAACGTTATCGCGAAACAACGTTAAACGGGACAACGTTAAACGAGGACACACTGTACAATAACTACAATGAACAGACCACGCCTCTTCCCTCCTACTCTTCCGACCGAAGACAAGTTTCATGTTCGGCAACAGTAAGGTTTATTGAAAGGACCTGATCCTCAACACCCTCCCAAATCACATCTCACTCCCTACCGTCGGAAGTTTCTTCATGCCTTGAAAAACTGAGAGTTCCCCGAACTTCGTGATGGGCACTGCCATTCAAACCTGTCTGTTCGCGGGTAGAAGTGTCTTTTTCGTTTCCTGCGTTTCGTTCTCTCGGCCGCGAGCAATGACGAGTAATGAAAAATATTTCTGAAAATATTACTGTCAATATACATACGTTTAGATCGTTGAAATATAGTGTTTGTTTTGTTCTTCACAGCCTCGCCAGTGGAGGATTCGTTCTTGTCGTAAATTACGGTGACTTCGGCTATTTTTATCATTTCTTAAGTAAATCTAGAATTCGCTCTTTTTCATCTTAAGTAGGCACTTAATGGCTTCATATTACTTTTTCTGTACTGCCGTCGCTACTTTTACATATGGGAGCCAACAAATAAGAAAACAACTGTAACTATAATACGACTCGCGACGCGGCAAGGATTGCGGAATGCTCGAGGCCTACCTGTGCGCAGGGGCGGATTAAGGTCGGTTGTTTTAGGGGGGGAGGGGGGGGGGCGGTTCACTACTTCCCGCGGCGTAAAATTAAAAGAAATGAAGCGCTTGGAACGTAGTTTTGGTGTGGCTATATTTTACATTAGAGATTAGATGAATAAATTTATCTAATTAGATAAATCACATTTGAAAAACGTAAAAATGCGATGTAAAGAATGCCATTCTTGTGAAGAAGTGAAGTGTCTTCCGGGTTTTACACCACGTTGGTCCATGTTTCCTCGGACGACAGTTTCGGCGGCGTTTCAGGCAGCTTCTCCAGGTCGGTGAAGCGAAGGTGCAGCCATTTGTCGTATTATATATCTCACCCGTTGGAGTCAGGTCTAACGCTTGAGATATGACGACGAATGCCTGCACTTTCACTTCACCGACCAGAAGAAGCTGACTACAATGCCGACGAAACTGTCGTCCAAGGAAATAGACCAATGCGGAAGACCTGCATCTTCCCATGCATCAACCCGCGGAGACCTACACAAGGATTTCGAACTCCTTGAAAGAAATCTTCTTTAATGCCTTTCAAAATGAAAATTGGTTGGAATGAAGTATAAAGATAAATACATATTCAGAAAATAGTATTTTCCTTTAATATTTTTATAACTTTTTATAATACCTAGCAACGAGTATTGCTCGGAAGTTACCGTCATTCGTCAAGGGCTCTTCCAATGATAATGCACCGCTGCGTCGTCCCAATGGCCTCTGAATGAGTGATGAGTCGGTCGTGATTGAATGAATCCCGAGATCAAGTTCTCTTAAAAGATTGATCAATGAACTGGATCTCTCCAATGACCGAGGAGTTCATCTTTATCGATCACGAGATGTGGGTCCGGCCAAAAAATAATGAGATTAAATAAAGAGATGACTCTGAGGTGGGTACATTTATTGAAAGAAGTGTAATAAAAACTATACACTAACATCTATCTATAAAGACCGTTTTACACAATGAATGATTTTGTGCAAATGAATGTACGTGAGATTGTATGTTTGTCTCAAATAAATTAGAACAGGTTCTATTTTCTATTCAAGCATTGAGACATTCGCACAAGCGTTCATACATTTTGCCTCATACAAGAGTTCACGGAAGAGTTTGTACAAACAAATGTACCGTGTAAAACGGCCTTAATGCCTACATTGCTTAAGTACACAAATCAATCATTATCCTTTCACTAAGGATGTAAACTGCCAAACTTAGAATTCAAGAGCATCCATGTTGTCAATAACTTAATTTCAATTTGCATTGATTCCATATTTTATATAATAGTTGAAACAACAAACTAATTGCAGTCATCAGTCTTATCCCACTCTTGCGAAGATTATGCAACACTTTGAACTCATCTCCTGTCATAACACATTCATTAGGAGCGTAAGTCTACCTAATACAAGTTACCTTTAAATGTAAAAATATCACCACAAGAACACACGCAATACATCATAGATCGTACAGTACATAAACATTTGTAATCACTGAATTTCCATAATTGCAGTGTCACTTAAACACAAAATAAACCTTCGTTTCAATATTCTCGACAAATATTACGTCTCTTGAACAAGTGAAACTTAGTGATACCGACTGTAGTTGAAAATTGTATTTAAGTGCTACATTCGGATAATTTGCATTAAATTCTTACAGCCAAATGAAAACGTTTATCGGTTCAAACTACATTCCAAAATACACTTTCACAGCGTTCTATGCTACTATTTATCATTGTTTTTTATAATGAGTTTTGAATAATTTGTGGTCCATAAAATATGTCACTTTTCAATAGTGTTAAAATCGTAAGGGATATTTCTAATATTCTTCTGAATTATGCTTTAAATCACAAACCAAGAACACTGTGTAAGAACAAAACAAACCTTCGAACGTATTGCACAATTGTGCCTTCATATAAGGAAATAAAATATCACTTTGGCACCATGTTGCCATAGAACTACGAGGGATGAAAAAAAGCAGATAGCAGAGAATCGTAGGCCTGCATGAGATCTAAAAAATGTCACCCAACAGATTCGAGAACCGACTTCTAGTTTAGAAGCTACAGTTGAAAAACAGCAACTTTCACAAACATCCGAATTTGGCGACATGTTACCAGCCAACACTTGGTAAAGTCCAGGTTTTTACTAATTACTTGCAAAGGGCATGTCGAGGCGCATACCCATGTCAAGTTTCAGAAACATTTGGCAGTTTTACCAAAATTCGACTTTGGCACCATGCTACCAGAGTCCTATAAGAGTTAGAAAAAAACAAAAAGCATTAAGTTGTAGGTCAAAATGAGATCTAAATCCCTGGGAAAAATAGATTTCAAATCAGAATCCTAGTTCATGAGCTTAAGTCGAAAAACAGCAAAAAAAATGGAAACTCTTCACTAAATGTTGTGCCTGGTGAGAAAACTTTGAAGCATAGAACACCAATGTTTTTTGTAAGAAAATTCAATTCCCCTGTTATGAAAATTTCGTCAGATTTCAGATCCGACCCACCGTTCAAAAGATATGAAGCGAGAACTAAAAGTCTACTTTTCGAAAAGTCCAAAAATCCACCATTTTTATTTTTTTGGGTTACTTCGGGTTAAAAATTCCATGATTTCGGAATTTTTCCTCCTATGAATTCTTTCAAGGAAAGTCTGTGAAAAATGTCAGCCTCCTAGCTCATCTGGAAGTGGTCGGGAATTAGTATATTTGAGTGAGTGAGTCACACATACGGCTGTATAGTATTAGGAATCACGAATGGCCAGCGAGAGCAGCATTCGTTACGATTTTGTATCAATCACGACTTTCCGGAGAGATCATTCATCGTTGGCAACTTGAAAAGATCACTAGCTGGAACATCAATCACTCGTAACCTTAAACTCATGATCGAATCACAAGTGGAAGTGATAGGCATGACCGAGATCTCTCAAAAGACCGACTTTGCCCATCACTACTCTGAATGGTATGTTCTGACGGCCAAGAAAAATCACATTTTTAAGCATCAGCTTCAGATTTTCTCTATTTTCCTTGATTTTCTCCCTTCTGTAGCCATCCAGTTGGCTTGTGTTTTGATTTTCAGGTTTTTTTGTATTTTTCCAGAAAATTCAGGGCCAACTTGGCACTGCACCTTTGTGATAGACTGTGTTGGTGGTTTTCCAGATCATCTAGTTTCCCTAGCAGTTTAGATAACTTTAACGGCTCTGTAACAAGGGATTTTAACTGCAAATTTGTACCGCAAGCTGCCATTCATTGGGAAAAAAGGGCAATACCTACAAAAACGTCCATTCATTGAGGGAGAAACCACAAGCCAAGGGTACTTTTCAAGATGTTCTATCCTCACGTAATGACGCTCTTCCGTGGTTCCCTCCTATGAGTTGAAAAGGGATACTTGTTGTCGGTTGTGGATGTCCAAGGGCTTTCAAAAAGTTCTGCTATTTTCCTATCATCAGACCCCCCCCTTAATCCGCCCCTGCCTGTGCGTGTTTAGCAGGGTAGGATGATAGCAGACGAAGGAGTGCAATGAGTCAAATGCCGTTGAACGAGGTTTCGCCTCGCAGAATGCCGCGTGTTTGAACTTAGAGTTGATTATTTCAGAAATCCTTCCTTTTATTTTCCAAGCCGAGTCAACCGTGGATAAGTGGAGACCTGTATTTTACTACGCACAAAAATCGTTTGTTGACACTATCGTCAGGTATTTCCTCTCTTTGGAAGACATTCTGTGGGAGTTCAATTTAACCAAAATTGTGATTTGACCAGCCTTAAATATCGATCTAAGGGGGCAGTGTTTTTTTTACACGTGAATACAAATATTAAAAATATATTTAAAAAAAACATTAAAAGAAAAATATTCAAGAAAAGTGGTTTTCGTGCTGATGATTTAGGAGCCGATACTTTTTCATTTCGATTTCGGTACCAAGTCTAAGATACTAATATATTATACAGATATACCTCCACTTACGGCGATTCGAGTTTCCTCGATCCAACAGATACATCGCTCTCTATGACTAATTAATGGATAACATATGTTAAAATACGTTGATATGACGGAGTGTAGACAAAAATATCAAAACACTTAAAACAATCAAAATATAAGAAATCACATTGACATGAAGTAAAAACTTGATTTGATCAGTGAATTGAGCTTATGCATATTACATTGAATATGAAGGACTATTTTTTTAAGCTCTGTTTAACTTGAGTAAGTTTACTTCTTCAATAGAATATTTTGGTTGTATCTGAGGAAGAATGGAATTCAATATTCCATATGTCTCACAGTTAGTCTCATTTAGGCTCAAATGTCCAACAAATATAACTTAAACCTTTGAGTCTGTCATTAACATGCCATGAAATGTGAAGAACGAAATGCGAAAGATAAGTTAACACAATATCAAGGAGCTGCTACAGCCTTTGAACGACTGTTGAAAGTTAGTGTTTTCATTATCGTTTTTATTGTCCCAGAAAAGCGAGGAAGGAGACTCTTAGGAAAGATGAAACCCTTAGATCTAGCAGATAGGTTGAATAATAGACTAATGAAGAACTTTTGCAGTTTATTCTTTGCTGATTTATCTACGTACAGTCAGTCCTTTTTTTCATCAATGATTATATGTACCTTTTTTTAGTTTTAATAGAGTCTTAAGTTTGCATAATTTTGCTTTTTCTTTAACTATCCTTGATGATTTGATTACTTTTGTGGATAACAATCAATTCCTTTTACAATTATTGCTCATTTGTTTAACCCTAACTGTTGGGAGTGCACAATTACATAAAAAGCAGAATATTTGGTGTAAAAATATAAAACTAGAAATCATTATACCATGTCCAAGATAAAAGCGCATGTGATAGAAAAATGTACCCAATTGGTAAACATGTCCAATTCCATTTGGGGAAAAGAGTCATGTGACTGAAGAATCCACAATGGTCGCCTTTGTTTAAATCGTACGATCTTGAAAAAAATGTTTACTTTTCATTCAGTATATTGCAATTGAGCTATTATCTTAACTCTTTGATTGCTAGGCTTTAAATAGGAGGCACTCCCAGAAGCACTTGTGGGATTTTTTTTAAGAAGACTTTTCAATCCAGGTTTAAGAAGGGTCTCTTCAATTTTGGACCAATCTATGCCATCTAGCAGATTATTTTGGTACTGTGTGGTCATAAGTACATCTACCAGAAAGACTGAAGCCATATCCTTATGTCTAGCTGCCATTCAATTAATGTTAATCCATGGACGTTTGAGTATGTACATACATTGCCCTTCTTGGAAAAAATTAGAGGACGTACCATTACATCCATAGCACTCAAAAATGTAACGTCTGCCTTGTGCCAATTTTCCTCCCCGCTCGAAACCTCTAGACTCGAAAATCCTCGGAGACTCAGAAACCACAGGAGACTGTCGCATCTCGCAAAGTGCCTGAGAGTGATGAGCTAAGTGCCGCGATCTGCTCCGGTCAACGCGAACGCTCAGGTCATCGCGAACGCTCAGGTCATCGCGATTCCAGCAAGTACAATCCTTTTATTCGGTCCGCGCTGGTGCTGACATTTTTTTCAACTTGCAAGCCGACCTGTGAACATTCCCACCAATCCAAAGTGTGATAGCACCTCCCCTCCTCTCCCCACTCCTCCACTGGCCAGCTGTTTCCCCTCCTGCACTGACAAAGTGCACCGCGAACATACCAGCCCTCTTTGAAACTAACCGTGGCTGGAGAAGGACGTATCGGCTTGGTGCCACTTGTGATCGTCTTGTATAGACAAAGTTAACGGTATTTAGCCTACAGGGTTGCTTCTTACTGTAATAATTGTAATTATATAAATGTTGTTATTGAAGTTATTCAAACTAGCTAAGGTTGTTTTCATTTTCTCTCTCGTTACACCCACCGTTTCACAGTCAATTCACTCGCGACATCAAGTTTCACAGGATTGCGTTGCAGCCTGAAAGACTTCCTTCTATCTCTCCTTTGAGAATAGATTTTAGAGTATCAGGCGATAGTTTGTGGAAATGTGTGACAGACAGCATTATCACAGAAACATGTGGTAAATTTCCACAACAAGTTTATTATACCGAACTGGGTTTCAGCAAAACATTGCCATTATCAAGGTTTGATCATTATCAAACCTTGATAATGACAATGTTTTGCTGAAACCTAGTTCGATATAATAAACTTGTTGTGGAAATTTACATAGTGTTTCTGAGATAATGCTTTCTCCTATGAGAGTAAGTAATGCAGGTTGTCAATATTTGATTGTGACAGTATTTTCCTTGAGAAGTATCTTTTGTCATCCTCTTCTGCACTAAGGGTGAACTTATTGTTTGCATCAATCATACAGTGGACAGACAATCATAATGTGTTTGAATACCATCAGTAAGGATGATTTCAATATAAGAAAACATGAAACTGGTCACCCAGTCTTTGAGGAAAGAGATATTCACCATATCAACGTGTAATTTGCTGTTTTTTTGTAATTATTTTAGTGACATGGAGTGTTTTCAAGTTTTTTGATAATATATCTTCTCGTACATCTGTGTAGTTTAAATGTAGTTTTTAGAAATTGTGCAATGTGTCGGGGGAATATTGGGGCTATATGTAATGGAGGCAGCATATACCCTGGCTGCAGTAAAAGTTAACTGATATTTTGATAAACATATATCCCTTTTGAAAATGATTTTCCTCCATTGCATGTTTTTATTCTTTGGTAACCCTTGTTGCATTTTCTTTCATTTCAGCTTTTGAAATCAGAAATAGTAAGGTTGACTAAGTTGGTAGAGTCTGCAGAGGAGGAGTTGTCAAGGGGTATTGATGGGTCAAATCCTCTCCCTGAAGAAGCTGCTGGTTGGCTGAGGTCTGCTGCCGGACAGGCAAGACTGCTTATACGGCAAAAAATGCAACAGTTTGAAGGTTTATGCCAGAAACATTTGGTAAGCAGTTGGTTAATTAGTGCATTACAATGCAATGAGAATGGTGTAAGGCTATTATTAACATCAGAAGTTTTATTTTTATGCCTATCTTCAACAAATTTTTGGTTGTTAAATAAATAAAGATATAAGTGGGTAAGTAAATAAAGAATAAATGCAGGAATCTGGTACCCACATATATAGAAAAAAATATTTCTTACTAATTGGAACCTGCATTTTCTTTCTTTTGGTACTCTTTGTGATTTTGTGGAAACATTCTTTTTAAGATATCAGTGATGAGTTTAATCCAAAATTCAATAAATTCAAATCTCTATTTTTATAGAATCTCAAATACCGAATCGCAAATCTGAATTCTGCGTCCATGAAATAATGAAACCCACTTCCTTTTAATTTAAAAATTATTTCATTTTGTAATAGTCCACAAATATTTTTATTTTCTTCCAACCCAGGGTTTCGACTGTTACACAGTCATTATCAAGGTGACCTTGATAATGACTGTGTAACAGTCGAAACCCTGGGTCGGAAGAAAATACAGTCAACTCTCGATTATCCGGCTTCCGATTATTTAGTTTGAGGATTATCCAAGCTATATTCTCTTCCCTACACTAAAAAGTTTGAATACTATTCCAATGGTAAAATTAAGTAAATTCTTTGAAAGTTCGATGTATCTAAAAAGAATTGGAAGTTTGTAAATGTCTCTTTTTGGATTAACTTTTTAGTTTAATCACAATATTATGGAAATTGTTTGCTACGTTTAAAAATGATGAAAACTCAGCCACATCTGCTTCTGAGATTACTTTATCCGTTCTTTCCCATTACCCTTTGCCACTGAATATTCTATCTTCCTAAAACAAACAGCATAGTAAATATACAATGAAAATAATTTCAAATAAACTACTTGTAAATAAACTAACTTATATTATACTTAAAAATAACTACGTACTGTTCCGTATGTTCTTACTTTTCAGCCAGAATTTATAAATAGGAAACAGTATGAGTGCTCCCTGGTCACTATTCGCCGTTGAACAGTCATTTGTTTTTCCCAGATATGATTGTGCCAGTTCATTCATTTGGAAATCTCATTAACTTCAAAGTTGCATTTGCTACTGTAGGGCCACGTAGGAAGCTGGCTTCATTGACGGGTATGTTGGTGAATAAGGACTCCACGTCGAAGCTGACGAGTAGGTCGTTATTTCTCACTCTCGAGTCTTTGATGATTTCTATAAAGTGAGAGGAGTTTTTAACGTAGGTAGATGTTCTTCCGGTGAAGGGTTGCAGTAATTTGGCTAGGTATCTTGCAAGTTTATGTGCTGGGGAGTCGATGGTGCTGACGATCGGGCGGAGCGGGTTGTTTTGTTTGTGTATCTTCGGTAGACCGTAAAAGCGAGGTGGTTTGGGAGCCGTCTCAATGAGAGAACGGCGTTCTTCTGGTGGAATTGAAGAATGTTGTAGGATCGCTTTGGTTTCTCACTGTATTCTTCCGGTGGGGTCTGATTTCAGCACCTTATAGGCTTCATCTTGAAGGAGGTTTTCGATTTTATCAGAATAGTCTTCTTTCGCCATCAATACTGTGGCAACAAGGAACAATGGAGAAATTGATTTTATCACCTATTGACCTTGTTTCTTTTCCAAGTATATATTATAGTAATGAGGTCAGGATTCAAGGATTCCATTAAATTTCATCGAATCCATGATTGGAAATGTTCCATTTAAAATTTTACTCATGGTGCATGTACACCATCCTCATGTTGTAAGTAAACTTCCCAATGCATCATTTTCAAAGCCGACACTTGTGCAACAGATGATTATGCCTACCATTTTCATTGTATGTTCAACTAAGAGGCTGAACATTTTTCTGTTTTACTTTAAAAAACAAAGTTTTGAGCTGCAGAAAAATATACATATTCTCTACAATGCCTTGTCAAGCATTCCTTTTTCATGCTGCAGAAGTTGCAACCTTTTCGCTTATCCATTTTTGTTGCTCCATCATTCAGTGGTAATTCGTAGCAAATATAAGACAATGCATTTTAAGCAGAGTCCTGTATCATAACTTCAGTATAATTGAGCCTGGTCATTCCCATGCATTAGTAAAGGAGTTATATATTTAGTTCTAAACATGGATAACATTTTTTTTTAAATTAGCAAATTAAAGGCGGGAATAGATGTTTATGTGACCAAGTGTTGAAAGAAAAGTGATGCTGTTTATTGCTTATCATATCGTTTCATTCTAAATCCAGTCATTAGATTGACGTTTATTGGAGTCACCATTTTAAACTGTGTCATGAATTTTGCACTAAATTCAGATAAGTATTCAAATCACCTTAACATTTACATTTATGAATATAAAGAGCTAAAATTTTACTCTTTCTTTGTACCAAAATTGAGATAATCAAAACCAATAAAGCCAAGAGTACTCGTGTAAGGTAATTCCTGTGGAATCCCCAAATAGTAAAATATGGTATTACTTTTCACAGGAAAATGCTGTTGATAAAGACACGATTTTCGGCTCTTGCAGCAATATTATATTTTCCGCGATGGCATCTCTAAAGCCACTAATGCACAGTAAAAGCATGTAAAAAATATCAGTTCCAGCCTGATCCTGAAATTTGAACCATAAATCATCACGGAAAGGTTTTGAAATGCCCTCTACAAAAACACCTTTAGACCACTCTAGCATCAGTATTTTTAAAGAGAGTCTTCAGTACTCCCAAATATTTTGTTAATAATAAAAGAAATAGATTAGATCCTGAAAGACTGAAGGCCGTTTAACACGAGGCACTTCATTGCACAATTTGATATACAGAAATAGCAAGAATGAGTACACTGTATTAAAGCAGGGGTTATTTTCCCATCTGTCGTTTATGCATCCGTGCAAACATTCTAGCAATTCACTGTCAGACACTATGTAATTTGCAATGCACATCCATAAATACATCAGATTGTGCAGTAAAGTGTCTGCCATGGTAGTTTGTATGGTAAAAATATAAAAAATATTGAAAATCATCAAGCAACCAATTTAACTTTTTCTGGACCACTTAATATGGATTGACCCGCCATCGAGATCATCAAACCACTTCTTAATCAAGGTTTACTATGAGAATTACCAAAAATGGTGAAATTTTGCCTGGAAAACATACTTCACCTGGAACGGAACGTTCTACCAACAAGTAAAAGGCGCAGCAATGGGATCCCCACTCTCTCCTGTCATCGCCAATTTGTTCATGGAGACATTTGAAGAGAAAGCTCTACAAATGTATGAAAAGAAACCAACACTTTTCTTGAGACACGTAGACGATACGTTCGTCATCTGGCCCCACGGACGAGAGGAACTCAACGGTTTCCTAAGACACCTGAACGAGCAAAATCAAAACATCAAGTTTACAATGGAAGTTGAAGAGAACAACCAGCTCCCCATTCTAGATGTGTTGGTGAAGAAGAATGACGACGGAACCCTGGGCCACTCAGTTTTCCGAAAGAAGACTAACACCGACCAATACCTCAATGCTGCCTCCCACCACCATCCTCAGCAAAAAACTGCTGTCATCCAAACACTCTACAACCGAGCCCATGCCATCTGTGACGAGAAGTCCGTCAATCAAGAAAAAGAGCATCTTTTAAAAGTCTTCCAACAAAACGGCTTCCATAGAAACAGCATCCAAAAAGCCACCCAAAGAGTAGAACAAAAACGAGCAATGGCCCTTGAAAGGACCGACGATGAAAATCAGACAACGGTAAAGGACACATTTGCCGTATTACCTTATGCTGGAGGGACCACGGAGAGAATGTCCAGGGTCCTCTCTAAACACAACATCAAAACCAGACACTCCAGCGTTACGAAGACTTCACAACTCCTTTGCAATGTGAAAGACAAATTACCTATGGAAACACAAAGCGGTGTCTACGAAGTAACATGCAAATGTGGCAACGCATACATCAGACAAACTTCGAGGGCACTTAAAATCCGCATTCAAGAGCACAAAAGAGCCACTAAAAACAGACAACTCCGCCTATCAGCCATCGCAGAACACGTCTCGCAGAAGGCCTGTCCCATAACATCAACTTCGACAGGGCAAGAATTATCAAGAATGAGAAAAGATACTTCCCGAGACTAATTCACGAGCCCATTGATACAACAAAGAAAAATCAAAACTTCAATAGAGAGGAAAGTTACACGCTCTCAAACACTTGGAAGCGCTTCTTCCAAAAATCAGCCAATGACAACGCTTGATATAAAGACCAATCAGAACGTATCAAAGATGACAAGGCAGTGTATAAATAGACGGTCAAAATCTGCATAACACACTTCGGACCTGAAGAAGCCCACTGCATGTTGGGTGAAACTGTTGTCTACACAATGGAAACACGCGTTAGAAATCCCAAAAACCTATCACTATTTCTCCATTGATTCCTTTTGGAAATTTTCCCCATACATTCCACAACAATGGCACGGGTTGTTTAAGATAATATTAGTGCTTTTGATGTGAGTCAGGTTCATAACTTTTGAAGATAAAAAAATCAAAGAGATTTAACAAAAACCGGGAATATCTCCTTGTAACCCCTTAAAACTGCTTGCAAAGGAGCATTAGTTGATGATTGATGCATTTGATTGCTGAATTTAATTATTTAAACAGTATTGTCATATATGTACTCTGTTGTCTCGGATGTGACTTCGTGGAATTCTCTTAACATTATTATATGATAGAGATATGTATTTTAAATATGCATTTTAGCATTCATTGTTGCTTAGTGCTTGTTTATTGCTTGTAATAATTTAGATTGTGGATCGATTTTTACATATCCTTCGGTAAAAGTGTACAAATAATTCAGAGCTTTTCATTGGAATCATATGGTTACTATTTGTTAAAAGTAAAAAACTCTGCACCTGTCATGCTCACTTCCCATATGACCAATGTTAAAATAGTTTGAACTATGAATGATCGTATTTCTACTAAGTGTTCTTGATAAAATTACTGTAGTAGGGCAACTAAGATAAATTCAGATCTCTAAATTAATTTTTTATGCCTTATAGCTGCTTATATTAAACTAAAATATTAAAGCCTAAATGCTAATATGGTAGAAGCCCTATTTAGCAAGAGCTCTCGGGATCTGAAAAATCACTCGCTAAATGGAACTCTTGTTAATACCGAAAATGATTAATAATCACTCCATAGCCAATTCCTGTAACTGTAAGACTAATTTAGTCATTATTGTGGGAATTTTTGGTGAGTGGCGAAAACATTCTATTGAAATAGCTATTAAAAATCATATTTTTGAACACTTCAATTACTTATGATCGTATTCACTTTCGATGACATCAAATTCCATGTTAGATGTCATACACTGGAATATTAAACATCGAATTTTGACACTTCAGAACCTTTGTACTGTACTGCGCATTGCTGTATTGTTATTGCCCCGATGTTTTGGGTGTGCCAAATATGTCGCGGCTGTAAGTAATAGCAATGCAACGGACTGTAAACGGCAAACACTTCGGAAACAAGAAAAAATTTCATACCTCTTACCTCTCTAAAAAGTGTATACAAACGGATAAACAGTTCGTAGAAAGTTCTATTAATTGAAATTTGCAAAAATGCTAGATAACTTAATGACCAAGATATAACCAACGGGGATTTTGTTCCACGCAAGCACCGGCCAGCTGCTATCTTCTCCAGTTAAATAGTGGAAATAAAGGAGAGAACTTCAACATCTGTTAGATTTCCTCATAAGACAGCTGACTTTAGCTTTTCGGAATCATAGAGCCCAATAATACCATTTACGATTAGCTCTTAACAGTATACTGTCGTTTGTGTTATTATTACAATAATTATGCGTGGAATACTCTATTGAATTTATGGAAACAATTGTTTCAAGCAACTCCACATATTATAGTTGTAAGCATGGAGTGAGAACACTACTCAGACTTTCAAGGATCGACTGCATTTAGATAAGATGTGAAACTTTTTACCACTAGCGAATACGGTATCGGCTCCCGTGTAACACATATTTTTCAAGTGATAGCACACGTTGCGTGCAATATCTCCATGGATATTCCCAATGTACCCCTGAAATTCTTTTACCTTTATCAAAGGGTGTCAACATAAAATCATTTCAATTTATCCTAAATTTTCAACGGAGACATACGTTAGTTCTTCACTCTCCTCCTGAGCATTCACGTCTAGTGTCCATTCTCCATCAGCGTTTCACAGAAACACGTTTTGATGTGATTATAGGTTGAGAGCAATTTTTGGTTACCTTAGTGTTTTTTTACTGTTTTGCTTTATTCATTCTGCAATGGAAAGTGAGAGTGAAAGGGTGTTGAGGTGGAAAAAGGAAATTTAGAAACTTCTGGATCTGAATCGAGCTTCTCCGAGTACACCATATCAGATGCCAAGTGCAAAGGTGAGCCTATTGAAGACGATCAATGGAGAGAAATGAAAAGTAGCGAAGCTCCCCATCCTGCACCCGCAAGGTTCAATTTTGAAAGGGCTTCATCACTCAATTTTGAAGTTCAAGAAGATGGTGGTGTACTCCAGTTTTTTCAACTGTTCTTCGGAAATGAAATGATATAACTAATTACTGATGAGACTAATTGGTATGCAAATCAGTGTCTTCGTGAGAAACACTATAGTTCCAGAGAACAATGTCATGAAGTGAGTGCTCCTGAAATACGAGTTTTCTTGGTGCTAATAATGCTTCAGAGCATTGTGAGCCTGACCAAGAGCATTATTGGACCATACGGTGGATTCTGTGTACGCCATTTTTTGGGGAAACGATGTCATATCACAGATATGCAAAAAATTCAGTAATATTTATACTTCACAAAAATGAGGAATACGTCACAGAAATATGTACTAATCCAAAACTGAATAAGATTTGGAAAACCTACCAAATGTTGAACAGGTGGAAGGATGTCATATTTGAATAATAGACATAATTATTATTATTATTAAAAAAATTATTTAGGAGTTCCATTCCCAATTTTTGGCTCCTGAAGTGGGTAGGCCACCCGCAACACCTCACCCTCTCCAACCCTTAGTAAGGCACTTTCCTGAGCTGATCCTAGCCACTAATAAGAAGGCAAGCCCAACACGTAAGTGCTTTTTATGCGCTAGAAATAGAGATGCGCGCGGGAAAATTATTCAAAGGGAAAGCAGATATTTTTGCCCAGATTGCAATGTAACTCTGTGGTTGTAATATTGTCTCTCACCATGTTTTAGGACTTACCATGCAAAAAAATCTGAAAATAATTAAAATTTGTACTAATCGATTTGGTTATATGTTAGGGTTATAGAATTTTCAAGAAAAATATAGATATTTTGGCTTAAATACTTGTTCTAGCTGAGGTAGAAGTAAATCTCTCTCACTTTAGATTATTGATAACAATAAGGGTTTAAATTGAAATTATTAATAAATAAAAGCTCAATGCTCAAAATAAACTTGTTTTCCCATCATTATAACATATGAATAATTTAAAAAATACAAAAAAATATGATCATTTTTGGAACCATTTCCTCAAAAAAATGCATCAGGGAAGGGGTTAAGGCTCACTATTTTTTTAGGTATTCTATGGTGCATATATGTGATTTGCTGTGAGTTTCGAGCATGAGGCAGAAACAGCAGAAAGTTCCGAAGGTTGTAAGTTCCTAAATGAATTCCATCACGATACACATAATATTTTCTGCCGTACTTACATCTAGCGGGAACTTTATAAAATCAATGGTCTGCGAGTTTACTTCGTAGAATGAATGCATTTTAGGCAAATTGAAAACTTGGTTATATTCTACACAATTTTATTAAGAACACGACCGGTTTCGACCTTTTCAGGTCATTCTCAAGTGTTACAATATTGTAACACTTGAGAATGACCTGAAAAGGTCGAAACCGGTCGTGTTCTTAATAAAATTGTGTAGAATATAACCAAGTTTTCATTTTGCCTAAAATAGCAGGAACTTGTTGATAATGAATACCATGAATACTGACTACCCACCCTGCTGCAAGATAGACGTATGATTTATAGTACATACCTTTCGTGCATATGGAAATGAATCATCCTTGACCTGTTTTCAATATTTATAATCTTTGGAACAATTACAAAAGACAACACAGTACGTAGTAGCCAACTTAAAATATAGGGAATCGGAATTCATAGCAATTTTTGTGTTCAACATGGGAACATTTAAACTTGTTAATACTGAGCCTCTCACTTAGATACTCCGCTTTTGCCTTCATCAATGGGCCATTTATCGGAATTCAGGCTTCTCTCTGCTGGCAAAATCACGAGAAAGGGGCTGTCCATAAATGATGTCCACACGATTGGGGGGGGGAGGGAGGTCACCACCTTGTGACTATGTGTGGCGGGGGGGGGGGGGGGGGGGGGGGGGGCTATGCTTCATGTGACATCCACACTTCCACTGTATGTTTTGTCTTATTTTTACTCAGACTGTGGACGGAGGGTAGAAGTTTTTTCACTTTTGTGACATTAAGGGGGGGGACACTATTTGTGACCAACTGCGACAGGACAGGGGGGGGTCTAATTTGGTCCAAAATTGTATGATATCATTTATGAACAGCCCCAAAAGGTCAGATTCTAACTGCATATGTTCTCCTGGCCGTAAATGTTTCTGGCTGCTTGGACGTCCTTCTTGAAGCACTGCGACACAAAATTTTTCCTTATTCTTCAGAATTGTGAATAAGGTCGAGGATGATATGCCAAATCGCCTCCCTATCTCGCTTTTGGACCCATCGCCACTTTAGGATTCATTGATAATTCGTATTTTAGTTTTCAGATCCAACAACTTTCATTTCCCAGCCATGATGTTGTATCAGTCGGACTGAACTTGATAAAAAAGTGGGAGGATGACAAAAAACAATGAAATGCACGGACTTACGAGGAATTTATTAGTGTGAATACGGGCATGCCGTGAATGTCAAAAATGTGCAATTGAATGTCAAATTGTGCGGAAAAAATACTGCTAGACATATAATTTCAATGACAGAGGACATGAGCACACGTTTGTGCACGTTTTCCGAGATTGAAGCAGACATTTGCCACTCCTAAGAGTAAACGACCTCAGTGGAGGCTGGTTGTTGTCCTCGCTAATACCGATTTGTTGTACATGCAAATCATAGGGTTTTAAATTATTCTTTGGCCATCCCTCACAAATTCGAGCTTCTCGTTATATGACCTACACGTTATATGGGGCTTCTACTGTACTACCATAAGGTTCACTTTTCTGAAAAGGGTTGAATTTTTGGAAAGTTTACAATATTTTTAAAAATTTCTTGCAATTTCAATTTGTAAACAACATTTGGTAATAATTCAAGGAAAATTATTTTTTATCTTGTCTGAAAAACTTTTTTGAGTTTTTTTTGAAGCCAATGGCATGCCATATGAATTTTATGAATTTACTTGGGTCCATGAATTATTTGCATCCATTGGTAACAGTGACTACTGTTGGATTTTTGCTATGGATAGTCGTGTTTAGGCTTTAATTATAAATTAACCAGTAGGCACATGGCATAACAAGTTACACTAATAGTTCTTGTTTAATTCTGAATTAGGTTGTATAAGAATTTTTAAAAAGTACGATAATAATTTTGTTGAAGCTGTAGTTATAAATGTCCAGGTTTTGGCCTCTTCTCTTGGAACTGCTCACTTAAAATATTTATAGCAGAAAAAGTATTTTTTGTTGGTTATGAAATTTTTATACTTTATTGGCACATATGTTGGTAGAGTAACACTGAAGTTATAAAGTTTTTCAATAGCCCGAAGAAAAGTTCTTATCATTTTTCCATAGTAGCTTTTTCTCAGCCCAGGATTTGCTGTCATGCTTGATGTTCAAATTTGAGGAATATATATTATGTGTATTCCCCATTGGATCAAGGTATTTCTTCATTATGCAGCTCATAAGCAAGTGTTTAGAATATAATATTTTGTTGTTATTGTATGATGGTTACTTGAATTAATAATAATGTAGACCACCCTAGTCAGTGGTACATGTGCAGTCGTGAATTCTCATCTTTTATGCTATTCAGTTGTAAAAATATCTTCCATTACCGCTGTATATTCCATTCTGTCCTGTCTCAGTCATGTGCATAGTGGAATTAATATCAAATTAAGGTTACAACATTATGTTTCAGCTGCAAAGCCCTGGTGAAGCATTTCCTACAACTTTGGAGGACCTGGCTGGATTCTGGGATATGGTTCTTCTTCAGGTTGCCAGTGTTGATACAATGTTTCAAGAAATAGAAATCCGAAGGGCATCTGGTTGGGTGGAAACTCCTACTAAGACCATATCGTCCAAAGATGGAAAAGTGGATTCTATTCCATCTGTGGTATGTTATTTGTTTCTAGTGCAGCAGATAGTGTTGAAATTGTTTACACATTATTCCTATGATCAGTTTTGATACCTTTATCTGAGCTCAGGGTCTGACCAAGTTTAAATCATTTGAAGAGAGCGGTGTCAAGCCTTTGTGCAAAAAATGACAAATCACATAGATGTTATTAACTATGGAACCGTTACACTGAGATTAGTGATTTTTGCGTTATCACGAAAATATGTTATATAGCTCAGCATCTTTTGACACTTAATTTTGTGCCATTTGGTTCAAGAATAAACATACTGGACTTGCATTAATAGTAAAAATAGCAACAATTGAATAATTATTTAAAAAAAGCTGCCTTTGATTCCCATGAAATTTACAGGCTAAGCTAATTTAAATGTTTTATTAACAAACAAAAAAAGAAAAAAAATGTTAGCATTTTATGTTTTATGATATGTCAAAGTAGGCCTGTTTTCGTCCCAATTCTTCAATGCACAGTTCACTTACATCAGAAATGTAGTACCATGAGAGCAAAATTAAGCATATTTTTTTACAACGTAGTTTAATGGACCATAGTTGGTCTTGATCAACATTTAACAGAATATCAATATTAGTTATACATAGCTTATTTCCATTAAATTTATGCTTTATACACTTCATAATGTTTTACGTTTTTATGGGCAAATTTTGGCCCTTAATGTGGGAGTGCATCTTTTTTGGGCACAGTTTTATGTCTGCTTTTCTTCTTGACCAGGATATATTAGGAATATCAAACTAATTATCTGAAAGAGAAACAATGAAAAAGCAATAAAATTTCAAACAATTTCAGGCAGTACCATAGTATTTATTGCTATAGTGTATATTTGTGTATTATTTCCCAATTTTCGTATCATTTTTTGGATACATATACACTATGAAACGTCTGTGTTAACTTTTGGGCGCCTGAAAGTAGCCCCACTATCATTTTTTATGGCCGATATTTTGTCAAAAAGAGGGGGGCATATATTCAGACAAATAAGGTAATATTTCATATTTTAGTATGCATAATTGTTAGTACATTCATAGAATTCATGCATGCAGTAAATGAGGAGGAGGACGTACATTACGGTTTATCCATTTACATTTTCAAAATTTACCTCTTGCCTTAAATGAAAATGATTTCTTATTCCATTATATTTGCAAAATTCCCCATTTTTTGGGATATGGTAAGAATAATATGTTTAATATGCTTGGGGATTATTCTATATTTCTTTTGTTTTTTTAAATGTTTATTTTCTTGCAGGCTGGAGGAGATAGCACTGACGGGAGCAAAAAGCGAGCCACTGCTAGGAGACCATTAATGCCTACTTCTACAAGCTCTACCTCAAAATCTTCTGGTGCAGCCAAGGCCAGAGATGAGGCAAGGCGGAAGATGATGGAGGAAAGACGGAGGGCTATGAGGGAGCGACAGAAGGAGTCTGCTGGGGAGAGTAGCATACAAGGAGAGGTTGAAATTTTTGTTCCAGATAATAAGTAAGGTTATGCTTATTGGCTTTACTCCTTGGCCAATTTAATCTGAGTTTGCATTTTACTTGCAGTCAAAAATCAGGTGAATTCATGCTTGTTTTCTTGGCTTACATTTGTCTATATTTAAGCGAGTGTGAATACAAAGTGACATATTTTGTTTTTAACTAATACCTGTGATTTGAGGTCCAAGCAATGTTTGGAGAAAATTGAAAGTGCATTAAAATCAAAACGTTGAGTGATCTTGGCTGGTGTCACATTTTTATATAGAATAAATGCTAGATAAATTTGAATGCTGTGAGCAAAACGCCAATTGTAATTCCAAAGAATGAAATTAATATGAAATTAGAAATGTCTGCGGACTTGTTGAAAACATCATTCGTATTTTATACCTTTTATTTGCTCTTATAAAGACAAAATCATCAGATAGGCTGGCTTATTTGTTTTTCTATTATGGCATAGCTGTCAAAAATAATTTTTAAGATGGATTTTGTAATAAATGTAAATATTGTTGACCGTTTGCATGTTTCTCTGAGAGTGGACAGCTAAAATATATACTGTTAAAGTTGCTTGCATTAGGATTTGAATTTATGCTTCTAGTTAATTTATCTCCTTTTCCCAAATGAAATTATCAATTTTACCCTCTGGGATGACTTACCATATCATGATCCCTTTCTGGCCATCAAAGATCCTTGGGCATCATTTAATTATCCCATAATGTCAACCTGTAGTTATCATGATATGTGTACGATTTTAGTTATGTATTTTTAGGAAGTCGTGTTTCCAAGTATTTATTGCTTGGAAGACTGCTCATATTAAATTATAAAGACAAGTTTTCATATGAAGTTATTGTCAGGCCTTTTTAATTTAGTGGTGACACTTGTTTTCCAATATAACATCCAGTTTCATTGATGATATCCCACACAGTCTCTTATTTGTGTAATTAATTTCTTTTAGTTGCACCATTTTTTTAAATTGAAGCATCATTGTCTGCCTGGAAACAATGTGAAATGATTTGTTGTTTTCAACTGCTCAATATAGTGTCACTGATCTTTCACATTCCTATTTTTCACTCCATATATGTTCATGGTACTAGTGTTAAGTAGGAAGAAGACTTTAAACCTGTTGCCTTTAAAAAAAATAAAAGACTAATTTTTAATCCTGTATGTCTAAGACACCACCTAATCAGTGACTTCAGTTGCTCTTGATGGGCCTATGTATGAAAATTTAGAAAATCCCTGCTGGGCGATGCTGCATATGTAGTGCTAAGTATTGGAGACAGATTTTTCATGTACACCATATTTGAATTTTTGAACCGATGAAATTTGCCATGAAAACAATATTGGACTTGACTGGGTCTCGAATCTGGATCTCCCAATGATGATCATGGTTCTCCATAACACGTACACTTGCATTATCATTATTTTTAATTGGGTTCATGAGAGCAGAACGTGATTGCCATTCTTCAAATATTGTCAGATACTTTCAATCACTATTTTTTATTGATGGAGTGCGTTCTGAGGACATTAACTGTGAGCATTGCCCTTCTAGAGTGGTCTGCATTTTGGATAATGATAACTACAACGCAAAAGAAGGATCTGTGATCCCACCCCAAAGTTTTTAGCCAGTTATACCACCAAGCTCTCTTACTTCAAGGCAAATTTCAACTTAGAATTTCACTATTTAAGCATAACTGGAATCATGATCTTGCTTTATGCACTTTTATCTCATTCTCTAGAATAGATATCACATAGGACACCAAAATTAGTTTTAAGGGAGGAAGCTAACTTGTACAAAAAGGGAGGAGGAGGAACTCCTGATGATGATGCAGTGCATCGAAACCCGGGTGGATTAAAACTTTATCTGTGGAAAATTGCAACATCTTAGTTCTTATTAAGCTAAATTGTATGAAAGAAGGTGGTGGTTTTACTTCCCAGCGAGTTGTATTTCAGTCCTCAGGTTTTTTAAATTGATTTCTTTTAATTATCATCAACATTTATGTAAGAATTAATTAGGGGATAATTTTGTGTAGTGTCGTTGCTAGTGATGGAGGCTAAGTTTTAGTGAGATCATACTCTTTCAACTTTATAATTTTTTACTTCACAGATTTAAAAGTTATTTTTGAATTTGAATTTTTTAGTTTGATTTTTTTTTACTTTGAGTCCCTTGCAAAAACTTATCATGGCAATAGTTTGCTATGAAAAGAAATCAATCTAAAATATAAGTGAAGTCACCACTGATAGTGATGTTTTTACAGATGAGATAATGATATCTTATCATGTTAGCGATAATTATTTGCTGGTTCACAATTTTTTTTGGGTTAGGGAAAGGAAATGCTCTCTTGATATGTCAGTTAGGTATTTTTTTGCAACCTCTGTCAACTGTGGTGTGATTTCCACTGTATCATGGCTACACTTCAGTCCTTGAAGTGTTTGGTTGTTTTATTAAGGCCATTTTACACAGTACATTTATTTGTACAATCTATCGTGCGAACGCATGTATCAGGAAATTGTACCGTGTAAAACGGCAAACTGTGCGAATGCTTGTGCGAATATATGAATGGCTGAATGGAAAATAGAACCTGTTCTAATTCCATTCAGACAATCATACAATTTCGTTCAGGTTTTATTCAACAGATGGCACAGATATGGCGCAAACTATGGTGCCTGTGTTACGATTGAAAATAAAGTTGTTTATAAAAAGGAATTTACACTTTTCCGTCGAATAATATGAGTAACTATTATCCTGTGTGTATAATCTTTAATGAGTAAACTCTTCTCGGGCTCTCCACTGGTTTTAACTATTCATAATTGCCGACGTTTCGAGAGACGACTCGTCACTCAATCTCAATAAGGCAAGAATTAGTTACATCGGCAATTATGAATAGTTTGAACCAGTGGAGAACCGGAAAAGAGTTAACTCAAACTTGCTCAAATTTTTACATCGTCATTTCGTCGTGTTATTTGGTGTTCAGGTTTTTCAGTGTAATCGGGATCTTTGGATTAGTGTCCTTTTCCCCCAAAATTATGACTGGTCGCGCTCTCAAGTAGAATTCTTGATATCTCGCGTGATATAATAATAATAATCATTTTATTTATGTTGGTTAGCAGGTAACATAGAAATCATAAAAAAAAGACATTAAAACACTGGTACAAACACACGGGAGGGAAATTTGGAGGGACTAAAGAAACTTTTTCCATGTTCTGCTATACCACTTGATAATAAAACTTTTTTACACACACAAAATTAACCTACAAAATGAGTCTATCAAGAGTGGAGATCCGGCAAGAAATGTCAATGACTTGTCACACTAAAATCCATAAGAGAAAAGACAATTAGAAAAGACAAGAATCCAGAAACGATGCTAAGGTCGAATATTAAGCCAGAGAGAAGAGTCCAAGAGAGCTTTGTCTAAACCAGGAGAATAATCAGTAAGCAGATGGTCGAGCCGAGGTTCTGAATTTCAGGTGATTAGCTTTTCAAGGTGTAAAATAAGTGAGTGAAACAAACATGATAAACAAAACACAGGAATTCTGATCGACTTCTACCCCTAAATTGCAGGGAAAATTGTGCGTTTGCACTCATCGTGTAAAGCTACATTCATTCTGATTCAGTTGTTCATACAATATTTTCTTGCACACTTGACTGTACAAGCGTTCGCACGATAGATTGTACAAATAAATGTACCGTGTAAAACTGCCTTTAGGGAGACACATTATCATGGAAGTAGTACAGGTTTTTCGATTTTTGTTTTTCTTTTGGTGTAATCCTGATCAATACTTATTCAGAAGAGCCCCAGTATCAGTGATTGATATTTTCATTTACCTTATGTAGTCCACTGAAACTAATGTGTTATATTCAGTTATTCAAACTTCTGAATAGTGGGCAATAGGTAGCTGAGTCTAGGCCTGAGCGATTATCGAAAAAAAATCGATATTGATCAATTATAAGAATAATTGAAAATGTGGTTGATTCAACTGTCAGGAATTGAAGAAATATCAGTTTTGAAGTTATTCAATTAATTGACATAGACCAATTAATTGACATCGAAATGGGTGTCAATTAATTGTCATTGCTCAATTAATTGACATCAACCAATTAATTGACAGGACTCAATTGGATCGTGCTTTTCAAAGGCTTTCCTTTGGCAATGGGAAGAATGATAGAACTTAGAACTAATTTGGAAAACAACAAAATAATTCAATCAGTTAGCTTTTATTAATTAATTAAAGGATTAGATCACTATTTGAAGACAGGCAGATGAGATCCTCAGGTCGTTCATCCGACAGACACTGTCGTGTGTCGATGACAATGTTCTGACCGAGACTGAGCAACCTCTTGGATGCAGTGCTAGTTGCCGGGAAAGCTTGTTAGATCTTTTTGCTAACTTCTGGAGGGACAGGTAGGTGGTGGCCGTCACCACCGTCAACAATTGTCAATTAATCGATTACCGGGCAATAATTGTAAATTGAATAATAATTGACAATTGAACTACAATTGACGCTTGAAAAAAATTAACAATTGAGTCAATTACCGCAATCGACTTTGATGCGCTGAAATAATCGATCAATTGTAAAAATAATTGAATTGACGATTCAATTAATCAAATAATCGCACAGGCCTAGCTGAGTCAGATTATGAAATGAGCCATAGGTGTGGCAAGAGGCTTTCTCTTTCATTTATCTTTTATTCTCCATGCACCATGATATATCTTTCTGGGCGCTGTTCATAAAGAATTGATCTAGTCAATACTTGCATGATTCACTTCGACAAACCTTTCTGCAAGTCTCAATTGCTGAGCTTCTCCAGACAGAGGGGATATTGCCTGTAGAATTATTCCTGTGGAGTAAGGGGCCCATCAATCGTTAACCAACGACTTAGGGCAATAAGACATATCTAACTTTTTAAAGCACCACATTATTGCACTTGTGCTCACATGATTGATTCATGAGAAACAGTAAAATCAAGGATGGCATTTAATTTCTGCCTTTTTATTTTCATAATTTCCTCTTTATTATTAAAAGCATTAAGTAAGACAAGAAAACTTGGACCATGCTGTAATTTTTTAGCTTGCTATTATTTTTTTTATATTTCTATGATAGGAAGTATGGGTTAAGTCCCAAGGTACATGTAGGGCTTAATTTGAGACAGAGTGGTCTGGAGTGCTGCTCTGGTACTTCTTGCAATAGTGGAAAAGAATGCAAGAACTTTTTCTCAGCTTATTCAATGAAGCTGGGGGATATTCTATACCCCTCAGACCCCCAGGTGCTTCCAAACTGTGGTAATGTTACATGATTAGTGTTAACCAGACATAAAACCAGGCCTGAGTAAAATTTTGGATAACTCAAAGAAATTTTATGAAAAGTGCTGTTCTTTGCATTGTGCATTCAACATTTTTTCTGCTCAAAAACGTTTTCAGTGTAAACATAAAAATAAACACTAATACTTCTTTTCAATGTGTAACTAATATTAACTGACTATAGTATTGATATAAACCATAATTTTCAAGGCCTTTAAAATAATAGTTGTACATGTTAATTATTGGTCTATGAGAGTGTAGTGTAGAAAAGTGCTCTTAGCAAGTGATTCTTTTCATATGAGTAGTATGGGACAGTTCCACTAAGTTAAGCCTGAAAATATTTTTTCTACACCTTTTCTTTAATTCCTGAGTCATTCCCAGCTTATCAACGTTTTACTGTGTTAAATATTGTTTACAATATTGTCCACTTATGAATGAAAGGAATTTACATTAGTCATTGGATTAATACATACATGCAGTTAGCTGACTTTTCTTAACATTTTAACCTCTTAAGAAAATCATTTTTAGGGTACCTAATGTCTAGGTGTCTTCATTGTATGAAAATGCAATTCCAGTAGTTGCTTATGGGCAGACTATATATACCACAGGGTGACTGCCAATTCTGGGCTGGTAATTAGAAAAATCTTTAGTTAGGTTCTCAAACCTTCATTCTTGGGAGGTTGAAAGATAAATCATGACCAAATATGTGCAAATACCTAATGGTGGAGGGTTTGTAACTAGCTATCAATTAGCAAAAGGGAGAAAGCCATAAAATCAAATCAATATATCAATCAATCAAATCTGTATAAAAATTTCTTGTGGGAAAATTGAACACTTCAATCAAGTACTACTGGAACAGATTTATTTAATGACTATGTGGTGGTTACCCTTCAAATAATTGGCCCTGTTGAGGTTAAGTCCTTGTGTTGTGCGCTACGACGATGGACTGACAAATCACTCCATGACGTGACACATTTCGGGAACTTGCCAGATTGTCAGCTGACCAGAGAATAAGAATTCCTTGAATAGGTCTTTTACTGAGTTTTTTTATTTAAAACACAGACAGATATAAAGTACATATATGTGAATAGAGACATTCACCAGAATACACATGCACACTATGTAATTGGCAGGGAGCGGCTACCAGCTTAGAGAAGAGAGAGAGTCGTGGGTTCCCTAGTTTTAATCTCTTTATGCTTTATGGCTTACCGTTGGTTGCTTTTACTGGCACGGGCTGTGACATGGGGAAGTGTGTGGTGCACTAGTAGACCGACGGTGGTGGATAATTTTCACAAGGCAAGTGCCAAAAGACTATGACGAGCAGTATCACAGCGTAAGAGGACTTCGTAGTATTGTAAGGGAGACTTTGTCGGAGAGCGTAACAGCTTCGTGGTAGGGTATGAGAGTCTGCCCTCTGATGGACGTTCCTTTAATATGCCTTCGCTATTGCAATGGGAGGAGGCTGGGAAAAGGTGATTTCCGTAGGTGTCTACCCTCTTTGGATATCGAGCAAATGGAGAAGTTCCATAGTCCCCGAAATAAGTTTCCCACGTGACAAATGTCCACCTGGGCTTTTAAGAGTTACTTAGAATGGAACGTTCAAAGTGAACTTAACGGGAGGTTTGAAATGTATTAAGGTCATAACAGATCCTACATACAAGGTGAGGTGGAATATGAGAGGAAGATAGCATTTATTGAAAATGGGGAATTTTGGGCCAAGCTCGTGGAAGGTGTGGAAATAGGCATCATTTTGAGGTGAATAACTTTTCTCTCTTATTATATACCATTTGACCTATTCTGGTCCTCAGGTCCGCAACACTCTCCTTCCAACCCAAGGGTTGCAGATTCGAGTCCTGCCTGGATGGGCTTTTGAGCACCCAGTTGTATTTAAATGTCCAATATTGCAGGCTATAAACCGTTCAATGTAAAGGCTCAAGTGGGAGTTTTCGGGTTGTTGGTAAATGAATAAATGGCATCAGGTAATTTGAAAAATCTGTGAAAAAGGAATGAAGATTATTATTTTATTCGTGTGATTTCTTAGAATGCCTTGAAAAATCATGTCACACCTGTGGGTGGTAATAGGGGTAATTTGCTGAGTTTGAAGGGGAGAGTTCTAGAAGTTCAGGAATTGTTACTACATTAGGAACCCTGCCAAATTAATTTAATTCAAATGATAAGAGCAAAAAAATAGTAATGGTTAATTCATATTTGTTCATTCCATTATGTTTGGGGAGAGCTAGTTTTGGAAATTGTGGTTCTGATACAGAATTGACTCGTAGTGATAAAATAGCCATTTGGAAGCATGGTGGAGAAAGTTATGGAATCTATTCTAATTGAGTGAGTTTGAAATCACAATTGCAACCAGCAGAGCCTAAGCTGTGTGATTTTCTGGGAGCCGTCTATCTGTGTATTCATAGGTAGTTCATAGAAAGGAACTGATCCCCTTCCCATGCGTGAAAATTGATTGCATATAAATGCATGTGTAAATTTTATTGGTCAGTGGGCTCATTACTATGTGACCTGTCCGCATACCAACCAAACTGCCCCATCATGTGTTAAGGTTTGAATAATTTTTCTATGGGTGTTGTGGGTGATTCAAACTTCTTGGAGTCAGGTTGTATGCCTGATTTGGTGGGGTTTAAGTAGCAGATATGATGTAAACTTGGCTTTTGCTTATTGGAACAGGATATACAGCTGAGTTAGGATGCAATAGAACTTAATAAATAGTAGATGGTAAGTCCCAGATTGAAAGTGTTCTTAAACACTTCATATAAGGTTATTGTGAAATGGAACATAGGACTTGTTGATAGGGATTCACTCAACCTTGTTGTGATGGGCAGATCAACTGATTGATAATTTATTTTTGGATATTGAATGAAACATATAATCTATAATTGAAGAGATCACTCTTTAGGTGGTGTTTTATTTAATGCAGTATGTCTTTGCAAACCAATAATCTTGTAACTTAACAAATGGCTGTTAATACCATAAGTGCAAAAACATGGTTTCATTGTAATTTTTAATACGTAGCCTATTTAAGTTTTGTATTGTTATTGTAATCAGTGTGTAATAGTATTATTCTTTTAAATGTGTGATCTTCAGTCATATGTGATCATTTGTCGAATGAAGTGTGTACAAGTGATTGAAATCGAAATGAGGTTATGTTTGTGGCTTGAATAATAATCTTTAAGCACACTCCATTAATTTATGCAAATAGTTATGTTGGGTACCCAAGAAGCATTGCTAAAAGAAGTTTTTCTTTTGGGTGAATAACAAACTGTCAATATGACTTAATTCACAAAAGTATATACTTCTTGTCAAAAATCAATCAATCAAAGCCCTTATATTCTTTGGAACTGATGTGTATGTGGAAATAATCCCAGTCGAGTGCTGTGTAATTTAACTGGGTAGTCATAAATTGTAATTGTGTGACTTTTTTAAATTGATTTTAGTTTTACTAGTTCAATATTAGTTAACTGATGAGATCTCTCAGCCTTCTTGCTTTCATCGAGATTACTCTTTAGTCTCCTCATTGTCTATTGCCTACATCGATCCAGGTTATTTGGCACTGTCATTGGTCAGCACATAATCCTACATCAGCATTAATTTTATGTGGTGAAGTGAGTGTCATTCATAGAAGTAAAAAAGTGTGCTAAGATTTAACCTATGACAGTCATGCCTCACTTTGTGGTCGGGCATTGTTCCAACTAGTCTGCCCTAATCTGTTTAGTGTGAAACAAAGGCATTTAGAATTTCAAGAGAAAAAGCTGAATTCCATGTGTCATACAAATCAAGTTGTGAACGTCATTAAGACTAAACATATATCACTTGAGAGCGTTTGAAGTACAGAGTTCTTATTCCATGCACATGTTGTCAATATTAACTTAAAAACCAGTGTAAATGCCAATAAAATTAATGAAGGTGATGAGTTAGCATCACATAATTTAGAAATTCCCTTTTGAAGAATTATGTCTTTGTGCCAATAACAGTGAAAGACAGCCATTGGAAATTGCCACCATTTGCTCGTGGGGGTTGGCATTGGTTAAAAATGTACCTTCTAAATAAAAAGTATGAAAGCATTACTGAAGAAAAATAAAAAAAAATCATTGAATGATAAAAAATCTATTCAGGTATCCCTTGGCAACTGCAGGGCTTGGTTCCTGAAGAACCCCTCTGTTCTGATATTTTTTTACACTGCTTTGGGCAATATGCAGCATATGACTAAAGATTGCATTCAGGATGAAAATATTTTCATTTGAATTGCATATATGTACTTTATTTCAGCCTCAAAGAAATGCATCATGAAGGACCTAAAAACCTCTTTATTAGTTCTATAATATCCACCCTGAAAAGTATGAAACAATAGAATCCTTTTCTTTAAACTCAATGATTGAACTTACTATTAACCTAATATTTTGGAATAAAATTCAATGTAATATCTAGCCTGATTGATTAGGTATTCTGATGAAAATAAATATCTAAGCTGAAAAGTCTGACTATTCATCTGTTACATCCCTTTGATTCGGTAGATGTACTTGTACATATATTGCTATTATATAAGTTGAATTCATATTTTGTATTTGCCTCTTTTGAATTTGTTTGATTCACTGTAGTGTGTGTATATGTATAGGAGTAGCAAAGCGTGGTGGCACTTGCCAGAGAAGAGCATGGCATTGGAGAGGGGAAAGCATAGGAAAGGTGTGGGACAAAGATTCGAGTGCCCTTCCACAGGGAGATTATTGGTTCCTATGCCTACTCATCCACACTTGTTTCACCCTCTCTGACGTCTAAATTCTCCTCTAACTAGTGCCATCAAGTTTTGCAATAGCTATATATTAAGAAATTTATAATCATAGAATTGGATAAAACGGTACGTCTGCAATGGCTGGCATTGTATGATAATTTCATGCCAAAGTTTACCCATATATTTCTGGTTTGCATAAGCTGGCTGAGTTAATGATGTTTGGCATGAGTTGGTCCTGGGCATAATGATGATGTTATTTCTGTGCATCATGTGTTGGAATGATATGTTAAAGCATTTGGTAAATAATGTTTATCTGTCATAACCGCAATTTGTGAACTCAGGTCTTATTGTTTCTCTTGTATGAGAAATGGCTTTGGTCAGTTTTCCTGACACATTGTTAATACGTTAAGGCTTATCAAATTAGTAATTGAATAGTAGCATGTTCAAATTCATGGAAACCAAAACCATACTTTGATTATTTGGGGCAAAGTGAAAAAATTGTGATGGGAAAATTTTTTCAGTTTTTGTGATGCTAAAAGAAATGAAATAGTATATTATTATTTTTAACACTAGATACCAGGGTAAGGTATTTTTAATGGACAATATCTATATTGGTGTTAGGCTTTTGAAATAATAACTCCTTAATGCTTTGGAAAGAGAAGCATATAAGTCTAAGATCATGTGGAACAGGTTTTGGTGGAACTGAGTGCTCAAAAAATATACTATTTTAAAAATAATCCCACGTTTGGTAAACTTGTAATAATAATAATTTCATTTTATTAATTGTGGATGTACTGTGGAAGTTTCTCTATGCTTTGTCTGCTGAGACCCTTCCAGTTCTGACCTAGTTTCCATGAAACCGGTGAAACGAAAAGCTCCATGTATTGGAAATTTTTACATCAACTGGAGTTGAGTTGGCAAAATTATGCAAATCTCATTTTTGGGGGCCACTTTCTGAGAATTCCACAGGGCTTATTAGGCCAACAGCAGGTCAGCATAGACTTTTGCATGTTCAGTAATGGGTATATCTATGGGAAAGTTCTGTGATAGTTATTTCCTTTCACAGCTATGTGTGGATTATGAAAACTGCTATAGTCTATTGGATTTTGGGAAATGACTCTAAGAGACTGACTTTTATTAGCATCGTTAATGATAATGTCATTTATACTATGCAACTTTTTTATAATTTCTGGATATAAATATTTACATTACCTTAGCAGTTATTACTTTTGAATGTATGGCAAGTTAAAAGTTGTAACAATGAGTTGTATTTTTATACTCCAGTGCCACTTTTTACTTACTTGTTATTGGTGGTGAAAATTTGACATTTGGAAGGTACTACTACTGGGCTTGAGGAAATTTATGTAACAAGAATTGTTTGTATTTGTCCAAGTATTGTTAATTTAATTTGCATTAATATAACACTGTACCTTATGACAAATAATATACACTTGATCTTTTTAATATGCCATTTTTTTATTTCCTCTGAAACCTTTATCCTGAGAAAGCATAGTTACAGGCAGTCCTCGACTTTCGTACACAATGCATTCCTGAAGATGTGTACGAAAGTCGAACAATAGAGTCCCATACTAATTAGGGGTTACGTTCCCGGAGAGTTAAATGCACATAGTAAAACCTCATATCAATTGTAAGGAAATTTTATTTTTAATACAAAAGTTTAAATACATTAATTATATTTGAAACAATACGTAATTACTTTAAAAACTACGCAGTATTGATAAACGGTTCTAAAAGAATACCGTTGTGTACTGAGTTAACATACACATTTCTAATTTTTCCCAATCAGAAATTAACATTTCACTGATTATGTCCACTATTACTATAAAGACACAAAACAAGAAGCATCACGACATTTAATTTTTGGAACCTTAAACTCGATGTCATTTAATTTATTATAATTAAAGAAACAACAAAGTTTCGCAATTTCCTAAACTGGATAAAAGACAAACGAAAATAGAATGGCGTTTTGCAGGTACACAACTTCGTGAATTTCACATTGCAATTCCCAGCATTTCGTACATGGTCTATAATTTTATCTTTCCCCTTTACTATTGAACACACAGTTGAACGGTTTCAGTTCAATGATTTTCCGATTGCAGCAAAAGATCCTCCCAGTTCAGCACGTCTAATAATTCCCAACTTTTGCTCGACAGTAATAAGTTTAGGCAACCTACGAGTATAATCGTTGGTCTCAGTCACATCATATTTACGTTTTATACTCATTCTTATTGTACGACATTAATTACATTCGGTAAATAAACAAGTTATACCTTGCTCTAAGTTAACACTGCCCACAGCCGGGTTTACTAGCAAGCGAGAAAGACAGAGATGACACAGTTGAATTCCGGGATGCACCATGCACAGGGTGTCCGGTGAATCTCAATTTCTTTTTTCCCTGAGTTTTCCAGGTTTTCCAGGCAAATGTTTTGCATTTTCCAGGGTCTTGCTGAACTTTGTTTCTAACATATTTTTAATGAATTTCTAATAAAATCGGCATAATTTTGCAAACATGAAAAAACGAAAAATTTCGGTCCCTACTTTGAGTTAAAAACGTAAGAGTTTACAAGGAATGTGGAGTATTACAAGTTTTATTTCAACCAACAAATAAACAAAAACGGTTAACTGACAACAAAATTCTGAGTCAGGTGCAATTTGAACACAATAAAGTAGATTCAGACTAGTTTGATAAAGAACATGTAAATAAAAGAAACTGGTGTGACATTTTTCAATGAGTGCATTTCCGATTCAATTTCAGCAACAAATTTCTCGGCTTTTCAAGAAATTACGTTATTTTGGTTTGCAGCTCTTGAAACTTTTGCAGTATGTACCTCTTTCTTATTCTTTTTCTCTTGAGGCCTTGGTACCTTTCCTCTTCTCCCAAAAGGCTTCACTGTACTTTGCATGAACATTTCGGAAACTGTGAATTAATTGCTTTGTGATAGGTACGGATCTAACGCCCAAAAGCATTTAATTATGTAAAACAAAATTGTATTTTTTGGACAATACACGAATTTAAATTAGGTTGGATTGCCCCTGTACAGTGGCCCTGTCGACTACGAACCCGAGGGCCGTGATTTCCATACGCAGTGACCGCAAAATGTATTTCCGCTCCTTCAAAAACATTTCTGCAAACATTAAAACGAGGAGGGTGGAGATTATTTGGAAAGGATTATCAATTACATATATAACAATACCCAATTATCCATTTAGGTTGCCGGCCGAATGGTTTTCGTATAATGCGGGAAATGCCACTGCGCATGCTCAGACGTTTAGATTTCTCGTAAATTTGGCCACACCAAGAATTCCATTCGTACGGCTCTTCGAACAGAATCTTGATTTCCGCTTGAAATTGTTTCCGGTGACAGATTTCGGCATCAATTCCGATTTCATTCGTAGCGGCCATTTTACATGGGAATTTTTCCGTGTGGAATTTGCCTTGTTATGCAATTGGCCCCCTTGACTGCGCATAGGGAGAGTGGTGTGGGATGACGACGCACAAGCTGCGAGCGGGCGCACAGCTATGAAAAGAGTATTAAATGAACAGGGAGCGCAAGGCTACGCTGAGCCGAGTATAATGCAAGCAAAGGCGCAGGTTAAACCTCTCTCTCTGCCTTGATGGAAATTGGCTGCCATGCATTTTCCAGGGTTTTTCGGAAAAATACAAAAATTCCCTGAGTATTCCCTGAGTTTTCCAGAACAAAATATTTCCCTGAGTTTTCCCGGTTTTCAAGGTTTTCCAGGTCGCCGGACACCCTGATGCACCATCGTGGGAAATTCAAAAATATTGTTCGACAAATGTCCGAAAGTCCGAATTTTGTGTCCGAAAGTCAAGTAAAAGGTATTAATTTGGAGCGTACGAAAGTGCGAATTGTACGAAAGTCAATGACCACTTGTATACGCCCCCCATTTTTGATCAAATATTGGTGTAAAAATTGGTGGGAGGGATTTACTTGAACATGAGTAAAGAAAACCACTTAGAAATTCTGCCGAATCAGTGTAGAAAATGGATTATAATGCACCAGTATTATTCATATCAGTAAAAAGTAAAGTTTCTTAAGAATTTGTGAAACATTATTCATTATCTCATCAAAATTTCTTCATGACGATGTCATAGCAGTGCTGCAACTCTGAGAGGATGGTATGCAACCCGTAACACAATCGTGTCTTCAAATATTTTTCTGACCATTAGCAACCATGGTACACATTAAAAAGGCTAGCAACTTATCTCATGCATTAAGCAAGAGTTTTATACATTTTCAATTATTATGTAATTTTTCTTCTTGGCAATGTTGTTTTGCCCAATTATGCCATGGTAAAGTATGTACATGCAACCCACACCACAACTGGAACGTAAATATGTTACGTGCATTAAAACTATGTATGTACCTAGAATCATTTTGAAAAATATCAAGCAATGTTATATATTATTTAAAGTACATATAAGTAAGAGAATGGTAAATTATGGATAGGTGCAAGAGTAAATAGGTACCTATGTTTCGCTGACTAAATTTTCCTTTGAAAAAGTTCTTTAATGAATGGTGCTGACGTCATTGCCAAACACCAGCCAATCCATAAACATCAAATAAATGTGATCCTTTTTATGAATGGAATGCCTGATTTCATTATGTATCTGGAAACCCATCGAGTTGACACTAAGTCATACAGTGCGCACAAGGCAACTTCTTTCAATGGAAAAATAGTCGTAAATGTCGCAGCGCTACGAGAGAAATAAAAGTTAGCAAAAGTTCTAATGATAAGATAATGTCATTGTACATTTACCAGTGTTGCACAGTTCAGCTTATGAAAAATGATTGCAGCAATTTGGACGCTACCCACTGTTGGCATGTTCTGTATCGAGGTGTATTTTAAGATTGAATTAAGGTGGTTATCTTAAATGTCATTTCCATCAATTTATGAAATTAACTTGTATCTATAAAATCAATGGTCTGCGAGTTTACTTCGTAGAATGAATGCATTTTAGGCAAAATGAAAACTTGGTTATATTCTACACAACTGGTCGTGTTCTTAATAAAATTGTGTAGAATATAACCAAGTTTTCATTTTGCCTAACTTGTATCTAGTTTCATACCTAAATACTTACCAGTATTGACTCAAAGCAAGTACAGTAAAACCCCCATACAACGAATTTGTTGGGACCAGAAAAATTACTTCGATGTAGGGGGTTTTCGATGTATGGAGGTGGTGTGCGGGTTGCGTCTCCAAAGGGGCATCCAAGTGTTCCGCGTGCTTTACGATGCAAGTCGAGTAAATATCTCAATCTTGCTTTATTCACCATTAAAACCTTTCCTAGAGTGATTATAAACAATTTTTATTATTTACCATCAAATACCGTGGCTATCACCGTGTTATTTTCAATCTGCGTATTTCTAATTGAAATTATTGTTTTTTTCGTCGATTCTGCTCTACGCCTCATCGCTTTCTTTAGTTACGGTCTGATAGTAAAGGAGCGCCAAAATTAATGCCTAAGGATTAGGTATATTTAAAGTGCTCCATAATTTTTCTGAGTATCTAGTCTATATTATTCTTAGAGTGCAATAATTTAAGTCAATATCAAATGGCAGTTTTATGCAGCAATTTTGCTTGAAAGAGCACATATTCCCATTTATACTTCCGAAATGAAACGCACTGTTGAAATCCCATTGAAATACCGGTAAATATCTATGTTCGTGACCAGAATATACTAGATATCGATAAACGACGATGGAATATAGGTGGGGTGAGTTAGTTACCACGAGTAAAAACGTGGCAGTCGGCAATGCATTGAGGTCACAATGGCAATCTCAGATGATAATGCATTGACGATGCCGTTAACGCGTGTAAGAGTCGCACCCCTCTTTTTATGCGTCGAAGTTGAAGAAAAAAATTTGGGGCTTTTTTTTCCTATTGCGAGGTGTTGCGGGACTAACTTCGAATTTTCGGCCATTATCAAAGCCGCTAGCGATATTCTTTTATAATTTACGCGGCATTTTCCATAGGCATGTATGGACCTCGGAGGCAAGTTTTCACTTGTAGCCTAGGCCCTACAATGCTTGCATTGTTTATTGTCCTTTGGAATGTGTGGAGTAATTGATATTCATTAAAACAAAACAAATCCGACCTCGCTACAATTCGTGTTTAGTTGGTAAGTGCGGACAGTCGCACCGAGCTCTGATTTATAAATCCGTATCCCCCCACCATTTTCCTAATGCACAAGTCATAGTCGCTGTAAGTCACCTTTTAAAACGTGGTTAACTTTTACAAATTATATTTTGCTGTAAACGATGACGAGTGGGAATGCAAACACGTTAAATTCAAAATACCCCAGCGTCAGCCGCGTAAAAAACGAACGATAAGGCGTAGATACGACATCAAAACTTGAAAAAAGTCAAACTTTGAAAGAAATCATAACTGTCTATGGAATTTAAAGCAGTTAATATTTCAATATGGTCCAACAAAAATCTTCAATGAATGACAAAATAAAAAAAATCATGATTTAGGTACATACATAAAAACGGCTGACTTACTAGTGAGACGGGCGTCGCAGTACGGTGGCACGCGCGCGCATGTCCTGTCACAGCTCGTAGATTTTCCCCGAAAAGACCTTCTGTCCCTATTGGTATGAATAGTGCAACCTTATCCTTCCTCTATCTTCTAATGCACGATTCCGGCACATCATGCCTTAGTCCGGCAGCGCGGTTTCCTACATCCTCAGCGTCTTTGATGACTTAAAGCGCTTTTATTTTTTCAACTACCGTGAAAGACGACAACTTTTTGCCCTTGTTCATTTTGGAACAACACTGACCTATATTGACGCATGCACAAATGTTAATATTCACAGAATTCTCTCAGTTGAGCTTAAGCCAGGTGCATACAGTCACTCAAAGTTGTCTGGTGACAGAAAATGAGAAAGTTAGGGGGGTGGAAAATTCCAGTGCTTGCACTTGTCGCGCGGCCAATCGCTGTCCCCCAATTGCACCCCACACGCTTGCCTTGTCAAACAACAAGTTTTTAAAGTTATTAGGCAACTGCATCCCCCGTAAACAAGCGAGCGAATGATACCCTCCCCTTGATGACTCACGCTAAGCACCAAGGTCACTCAGCTCTCGAGGGATTTGCCTCGGGCACGATACGAGCGGCGCGAGCCGCGGCCACGATACGAGCGGTGGTAGGCAAGCGATAGAGTGGCAACGATGAGTTTTATGTTCCTAATGTTTGACATGGACCGCACTCGAACCCAGCCATGATAGACGTGAGTGGCATAGGTGCCGCTCGCCACCAATCCCAGATATTAAATATTTCTTGTGCCGTTCTTCTCATTCTGTGGTAAAATGTCGGCCGAGAACGTTCTGTCTTCTGACAGTATGTACTGCCATTTCAGATTCTGAACTTATCTTAGGACGAATCACTGCTCGTTTCGTGGCCACTACCACCCTGCCGCGTTATTTCTCTGCAGCCCACCGCTCATATCGTGACCGAGGATCGAAGGCTGGCAGATAAAAAATTCGTGTCAGAGGCGCACCCTCATTTTCGGCTGCGATTTCTGGGAAAAAAGGTATCCTCAAGCAATCGAGCAAATATTAGGGCGATCTCGAGCAAACTTGCCGGTTAACAGACCACATCCATCAAGGTTAAGACGTCAATAGCAATATTTGGATAGAGAAGAGAGGTTACTCCAGATTTTCCTTTGGGATGGGGACAGAGTAGATAAAATTGGCTCTCATTGGTTGAACACCAACCAATGAAGTTTTGAATACTTCGCCCTCCTAACGAGGGGAGTGTCCGATAAACGGGTCGCAGATCTCGATGAAAATTCGTATGCATATAGAACTCCGAATGCTTTTCACGAATCACTCCACATATGGGCGTATAAATCCAATAGTTAACAAAAAAGGCGTTTAAACATATATAGATGTTATAAAATCCCTATTTATCAGCCTACGGCATCAAGGGTGTGGTCCATTGATTAGCGTACGGGGCTGCGGTGCAGAGGGACCATGTTCGATTCCCGTCGGCGACAAATTTTTCATGCTTACTTTCTTTGTTTTTCCTTTCTGGAATTCTGTTAAAATCTAATTTTTACTTTTCTATTCAGTTTTTTTTAACGAGTGGAAATATTTTTCTTTTGCGAATAACATAGGACTTATTTTTTTTTCTTTCCCGCAAAATTTCTTTGTTTCCCCATTCTTTCACCACGGAAACTTGATTTGTTCCTTCATTTGCAAGACCTCCTGTTGATATCATAATTATACAATAATGAAAATAATCTGCAAGTGGTCACTCGCCATTTAAAACACGAGCCTTTCTCGACGAGCCTTATTACAATGTATTTATTTGTACGTCTTTAGATCGCGAAATGGTGATTCGATTACAGAAATTAGTAGATAAGCCGATCACATTTTCCCCTCCTTTTTTCAAAGCACAACAATACAAGAAAACGGGGATCTTTGATCGTGGGTCTTATTGATGTAATGATGTAACAATTATTTAGACTATTTTATAATTATAATATCTACAGGAGGTCTTGCAAATGAAGGAACAAATGAAGTTTGCGTGCTGAAAGAATGGGGAAACAAAGAAATTACGTTGACTTCGCGGGAAAGAAAAAAAATAAGCCCATTGGTATTCGCGAAAAAAATATTTCCACTCATTAAAAAAACTTTGAATAGAAAAGTAAAGATTAAATTTTAACATATAATTCCACGAAGGAAAAACAAAGAAAATAAGCATGAAAAAATTTATCGCCGACTGCCTCTCCCAAAATAAAATCGGATACCGAAAGGTAATTTGAAACCATGGAGCTCCTCCCATTCAGGGGTCCCGTGAATGTAACCCAATATGGGAAAGTAATCTGATACGATTTAAAAAGGGAAAATTGAGCTCCATCCTCACCACCTGCACCTTCGCAAAAGAGGTGGGGCGGATGAGTGAGAGTGGAGAATAGCCCCCCTGATCTGATCTTTTCAGAGTATTTTTCTGTATTGGGTTACGTCTGGCCGGCTGGAACTGACTGGTATTCCCCCTCCCCTCTTGGTGCATAACTCATCCACCCAACTGTCACCCGGCTCAGCTAACGTGGAGCGGAGCTTTGGCTTCCCTTACACGTTTTTTATTGTGGGAACTATCAGAGTTGCTGGTTCCCACCATAATAAACGTGTAAACGAGCCTTCACTGAGAGAGAGCGTCAAGTTTCCTTCATGCCCTCTGCTCTGTAGGTCTCGGATGTAAACATTTTCGAAGCCCGGAGCGGAAGGGTTAAGACGCGGTACTCTCCGCTGCGGTTCAACTTCCTGCTCATTACGTAAATGTCTATGGAAAAATTACCTGTAAATGAAGAATGCTACGTTTTTTTTCTCAATAATTCGTTCTAGAGGGGCACTTTTCATGTTTTGGGCCCAAGAAAAGACTTCGATGTACGGAGTTTTCGTAGTTAGAGAGGTTCGTTACGGGAGGTTTTTTTGCGTGTATTGTCCATTGGAAGGGCCCGGGACCAGGCCAATGACTTCGAAATAGGGAGTTTTCCTTAAAATTTCGCTGTATGGGTGTTCGTTGTATGGGGGTTTTACTGTACATACATATGCATCAATATTTTAGTGCTCACAAAAATTGTCAAAACAAACAATGGGTGGATATAAGGTAATGTTTACATGCAATTTTTTAAAACCAGCTTGTCCGAGACATGCAGTCCTATCTGGTGCAGGTAAAATTTCTTTGACTGCTGTATTCATGGCTTCCAAATTTTCAGTGATACATCCATTATTCTTGAGCATACATATATGCTTTGGTTTGGCATATCTAGCTAAGTAGTGGAAAAAGTATCTCGCTGGATCCCATGTACACGATTCCTAATGGAATGTAGTTCATATCTGTCTAACCATGAGTGATATTTAGATGTTCTCCACATTAATTTCAAGTTTGAATTTAGGGACTAATTCATCATCTTTAGGAATTTTTTTCATCTTCAGCTAAACCTAAAATAATTAGTAGACACTTAATGATCGTGTTTCTTTTCATGGTTCCACAAAAATTAATTGAATCGCTAATTTTGAAAAGGGTTAATCTTGGAAGATGGAATATAGATAATTGAACATTCTACGGCCATTGAACAGTTGAAAGAAAATAAATTAAATCCCTTTTTCTCGCCCAGTAAAGAGTACAGCCTTGGGGAATTTTATTTATTTTCTTACAATTGGACTTTTCCCCTTTTTTCATGTACATGATATGATCCAATTTTTGTGAGCGAGAAGGGCTCTTATCTAATTTTCATAATGCTTTAATTTGGAGTTTCAGATACAAAAACTGCACCATTACTTCAAATGGCTTGACTGAAATTCAGTTTTTCTCTCTCTTGAAAATATGAGATGAGCCCTTTTGGAAATTTGTGTTGCAATTAAATGGATAGGGTATTCATACGGAAATGTTTGATAAAAAAATGAGTAAATAAAAAAAATTACCTAGTGCAGATTTTTACAAATTAAGTCTGCTAAAATCTGACATAAAGGCACATCTCTCCCAAATAAAAGGACAAAATGTGATAGCCATAATTTGCATACAATATACACAAAGTAGTATTCTTACAGGCCAGCAACAAGTTTCAAACCCGAAATAAAATAAGGAATTTTAAGGAAAACATTCACATTGGAATTATTGAACTTTATTTAAACAAAGTTATATAAAAATTGTACAGGGATAGTAAAAGCCCCACATACACAGCTGTGCATTCTATGACTTATGCATCAGGTAAGGCAAATGTTTGAAAAAAAATCTTGAGTAAGCACAAAGGAATTTGATCCCTGAGTTTTTTACTCATTTTTATATGGATTCATGTTCTATCTTGTGATAAATATTAGCTGAATATGATACTGGATGCATACTGTTAACAGAATTAGGTAGGCACTAATTTTACAGAGAAACATGGAAGACATACTTTCCTTTCCCATCATACTTAGTAAGAGCTGAATAAAGTGGATGTGATTGAATGAATGCTGTAAGAAAAAAACTAGAAATTTTGCGTGAAATCCTTAATCATATGTAACATAAACAAAAAGTGCACAAATAATGCATCATAAAAAGCCTTTTATTTAACGAAGAATTGCCTAATTATTGAAGTATGAGTATTTGCTCCCAAAATGTCAGGAAGACAGGTCTTCTCACATAAAAAAAATTCAAAATAACTTCTCAGAACTTCAGATCATGAAGCCCATTAAAAAACACGAACCTGGATCTGCCTTTCACTTCAGAACCAAATGACCAGGTTTTGGTACCCTAGTGACGCACAATGCCATCACTTCACTAATCACACACACATGCATGTGCATACATAAATATTTATATCCACAGTCACAAAATCCCCCAAATTTGCGAGAAAAATTTTGGCAACAATAATAGAACAATCAGTACACTTTACATTTGTGGCAATTGGTCTATTGGTATAGCAAATTTGAAGTCTTCAGGGAACAGATGAGTAGCATTAGGGTGCATAAGCTTGTATGACTGACGAATGGTGACGTCTGCAACACCGGCTATATCTCCAATTTCCTTGTGGCTCCGCTTGTCATCAGAGGCCTAATTAATGTCAAAGGGAGAAAAAATAATGAATACAAAATTTTGTAAATATTGCATGAAGGTTGTTCCATCCCCTCACTATAAATTATATATACTCATATGTAAAGTTATCATTGACAGACGGCTTGTAAGATTGGATGTGAAGCATGGCAAGAGTAACCTGGGTACAAAGTAAAAAAAACCTTTCTTCGACTTACACTTGAGCCACTAAATACAGTGACTTTTTTGTAGTTATTATTTCTGCCTATTGCCACAAAAAATTTTATCTCTATTACTGATAAGCCACGGAGATTATTCACCGAGAAATGCATCATATTTACATTCTAAGTTTTGTAGTAGGACCTACATCTGATAACACTTGGTACTAGAGCTTTGAGATAATAATACGAGGCGTATTATTTAAGTAAGTACCGTTTTGAAATTAAAATAAAACTAGTACACTTTCCTTTACTATTTTATTTTTACGTGAAAACCTATGCTTTAATCTATTTTTCTAAATAATTTACACTAATATTAAGGCACTTCTCGTATCGTAGAACCAGCTTTTGAATCCCTTCCTCATAGAAGCCTGCCGCCTGATTTGACAACCACTGTAACACGGTCGTTTTGGTTTCATCATCATTGTCGTGGCACTGACCATCCAGATGCATCTTCAAATGCAAATACAGGAGTCAGAAGGCACTAGATCTGGGCTGTACAGAGGGCGATCAAGTTGTTCCCAGCAAATTGATCCGATGAGATCTTGAGTTTGATGGACGGGCATTGTCATGCAGCAATCAACATTTTCGGTACCAAGCGTGAGCAAACTTTCGATAATTTTAATATTTTTGAGGCCATCTCTAAAAGCTCTAACACATTTCCGCACCATTTCATCACTCAAACTGTATTATCCATAAACGTCACTGATCTGACTATGAATTTCAGCCACCTTCACGCCTTTTGCTCTAAGAATACGAATCACAGCGCGTAAATTGCTGTCGGCGGGATTCTCAATCGGTATAAGCATTTTAAATATTCACAAACAAACATAAACACGGCCGAATGTTTCCGTAACAGCGACTGTGGCTTCCTTACAGATGTAGGTACACAGCGTGCATATGCCAAATGCCCACCGCAGCACTGCATCGGCCGAATTTAAAAACGGTACTTACTTAAAAAACATGCCTCGTACATTCTGTAAGCCCAATTTTATTGTACAAATATTGCACAACCAACCTGAAACACTAGGACTTGCCTATTAGCTACGGGCGATGCTGGGGCCATAAATATACTAGTTGATATATGATGTGCATTTTTTTACATTGTCGGTGAGAAAAACAGCAAAAAATTACAAACATATTCGGAATATTGAACTCAATAATGAGATGAAATGAAAGCATGTCGACTTCTCATCACGAAAACGGGAAATATGCGGCTACTATTAGGGATGTGCGAGTAGTACTTTTTTATCGAGTCGAGTTGCAGTTACTTATGAGTATCGAGTCGAGTCGTATGAACTATGGCAATTTCCCAACCTCCAGGCAATATTATAATGCATGCACCAACATATTCTTGTTTTCCCAATCCCCTAGTGCATTTTCTCTTCTGAACATATGACAAGCTCTTCGCAACATAATTTCAGATTGTGGAAAAATCACGAGGAAGTGCAAAATCTAACTCATCGCTACCACCAAGGCAAGGTTACAATTTGAATCGACTGAAATAATGGCTCCCCTCGATTTGTTCAAGCACCGGCAGTATCAACCCAGTGTTAGCTTTTGGCTTTCACCGTACTTCCGAATCATCCGTAACAATTATGACTCAAGTAAACAATGAACATTGCAAATTGATAATATCAACATTCATTGTTTACGTAAGGTGAAGGAGCGATGTTCTCGCATGAATCTCATATTCTCGCAGAATGTGTCCCAGGCTCATAAATTTCTTCTTGTCCAAAAATTAGCACTGATGTTTTCTCATCCTAAGCGAGAGGGCAGCCTAGGGAGCTGTGAGAGGGGCACGTGGGGGAATTAGCTGTCAATGCTTTTTGAGTCAGTGAGCCTCGGAGCAGTTAGAGGGACCTTAGAAATACCCCCAGGAGGGGGTTCTTCTTGGGTCGACCTACTAACCGCGCTTCCCGTTAGGGAAACACTAGGGGGGCGCCTGAGCAGAGCTCTTAATCCCCCTTTATGCGTCGGTGCTCGGAAGAATCAACTGATGACTCGGCCGTTTCCTCGTTGTCTCTTTGCCACATCCGCTCCATCCTTTCCTCTTTTTCTCTTTTCCTCGTCCTCTATGCACAGTTCTTTCTCTGTCTCCTTGTCCCGTTTCCTCTTCCTCTTCTTTGAGCTCGCCCCTGAGCTGCTGTTTTTGCTGCCATTGTCTCGCACACTTCGTAGCATTTCTTTGTCTCTAACTTGTGCACTTGCCTCTTTGCCTCGTGAGCCTCGGAGCAGCAGGATGCGACCCCTGAATGATCCCGGGTGGTGTCAAAGACTCACCCAAGCCAAACTACGAGCCAAGAGGGGGAAACACTGTCAGCCATCATGGAATGATTTACCACCGTCCTCCCGAAGCGAACCCGAAAAAAGTATCTGGTGTCGGAAGGGGTGGGGCTAGAGAGAGCAAAGATGAAGTTGGCTGAATCGAAGGCCCAGGTTGGCCATGGCACTACCATCACCGCAAACCGCCAATGAAGAAGTAAGACATGCTTCACGCCTTGAGGGGTGTGGATATCATCCAAATCGTCCTAAATAGCGGTCATCCTGTGGTGTGGCTGATGTTAGAACAATGGTAGTTGGCTGCTGAGCAGGGCCCGATTTAGACTTTATATGGTCCTAAGCTATTTGAGATATGGGGCCCTTTATAAGTCCAGATATTCTATGTCAGTGCCAAATATGATTTTCGGATACCTTTTGGGAGCCCCTAAGAAAGTGGGGGCCCTAAGCTACAGCTTGTGTAGCTTATACCTTAAAGGCCGCCACACACCGAATGCTATGCTAAGCGTGAGAACTGTTCTCGCAACGGACGTCCGCTATGTGCGCGCACACACCAGAAACTAACCATGCCGTGCTATGTAGCAAGATGGCGGACAGCGTAAAACACACTTCTCAGGTTAGACACTTGACTATTCCGTTAATATTGGTGTAATTGCAATGATGATTGATTTTATACAATGCGCATAGTGTGCAGAACTAATGCACGTAATTTCGTTGAAATTGCTCTGTTGTAAGTAGGTTAACATTTTATTTGAGCTGACTGGACGAAAGCGCTCATTAACCGTAATAGATACTGCGCATGCGCCATGAAAGCTAAGCGAAGAGGAAATCACCGGCCAAGCGATCCCCTGCGATATAGCGCTATGGAAGTTCGCATCGGTTCGCGTGGCTCGCATTTGGTGTGTGCGGGCAGTGGGAAATCGCTTTACGGGATCATAAGACACGTGGCGAAATCTGGTAGCGTGCTTAGCATAGCATTCGGTGTGTGGCGGCCTTAATCCTGCACTGCTGCTAAGGCTCCCGAAAGGACGCCCCCCTCCCCCCCAACTAGGGGAAGCCACCTGAGAAGTTTGGGAGTGGGAAAGCGGGGAGTGAAATGTGATACTTTTGGTTCGCAGTCATGACTGATAAGGGACTCCCAGCAGGCAACCCCCTCCCCAAACTAGTGGAAGTCACTTGAGAAGTTAGGGTGTGGGAAAGCGATGAGTTGAAATGTGATGCTGACTCGAGAAAAAAATATCCCTTCACTTCGACCCCCTGACAAGCGCCAAGGCGAGGGTGGGGGGAGAGAGAGAGAGACCCTGGGTGGTGGAGGGGAAAGCGAGAGGTAGGCCAAGGACGCGTAGTCGTTCGCTGGACTGCCGAGAGCCCCAGTGCTCGGCGCTAAGGCCTGGGGAAAACAGCGCTGGACATCCTCTTTGCTCTACACTACCACAGTAATTGTACTAAACTTACGTACTTGAGAAGTATTCGTATTGAAAGATAAAGGATACAGCTAAAACTTATAACAAAGCTCATTTTCGTATCACTTCTCATAGCCGAGGAACATTTCCATGAAATGATCAATCTTAGGCAAGTTTACTATGATAGCGCTTCCTGTCGGCAGATTTCTGAACCTATTGGCCTCGGGGCTCCATCGACTCGACTTTCATAAAAATCCTCGAAGTACTCGAGTCGAGTACCAACTACTCAGACTCGAATTCTCACACATCACTAGCTACTATGCTTCTCAATACACCATACACTCAGATGGCCAGCTGAGTCAGTTAAGATTTGCCACAAGTATCATGGATTCCTTTTTATAAGTCTTGAGTTGCAAATATTTGTACATGTCCTTGCTTCTGGCAAATATTCATATTTCCACAACCATATATTAAGCTGATGGTGGATTTTCTTTGAATTCAAACAGACAGCTTATTGGAGTCATTGATGCAAAAAAATTCTGAAGACTCACTAATATCTTCTCCTTCTCATCTAACTTCACTTTCTTCATCCCAATTCCGCAGATGTTAGGATATTTAGTCAACACAAAATCATTCATGCGAGTTTAATGTTAATTTCGTGGCAACATTTTACATTACAAGCATACACAACATCCCTCGTCACCGATCTATTATGTTCCCTCCAGCGCTACCAAATACCACACTGTCAACATCACGGATATGATAGCAAAGGTGTAGCAGATGATGATGACTCAATCAGACTACGACAATGACGTAAAAGCTTCATCTTGAACGGTGACAATCAAGTCAAAGGATGCTGCAGACATACACATGGCCATTTTGTGCAGTTAAATATATTGTCGATAAATTTATTGAAAGTTTGGGTTTCTATTTTTAAGTGACTCTTGCTCTCTGTATCAATGATCATCCTTATGACTTTAATGGTTCATTTTTTAATCGCAAAACAAGGAGATCATGCCATGTTTCCCCTCGACTGGAACTCTTAAGATATATGGTACTCCTTCCTCAAAATAAAATAACTGGAATTTAATCCTTTTAAGATTTATAAATTACAATAGTCATTAGAAATCAAGCTATGAGAATGCATGTATGTAATAGCAATTTACATTATGTGAACAAATTTTGAACAAATCTTAGATATAGGTTTAATGTTTGAACATAAATTCAACATCTGCCATTGACAGCTGGTTTAACCAACAATTGGTGATGGATTCTTGTCCTGACCATTCTTAAGTTACTTTGCTACTTTACTTACACACTCTCAATTAGCTCATTGACATAATGTTTATTAACTAGAGTGGGGCGGTGCGAGATAATGCAAAATCACTCCTCAGAGATTGACACTTTTCTGCCATCATATTATTGAAATGAGTGTAATTTCTATCATTTATCATCCATTATCCCAAACATCTTCTGCCCAAATGATTATTGTACATAATGGAGTACATTCTTGAAATGCTTTTGCGCAAGTAAAACACCGAGGGGCATCTGACAATGCATAGGTTCCCTCTCATGATGAAATTCACAGCATGAATACTTCATAGGATTTGATTACTATTGTCATGCAGGGGGCTATTGAACCCCCACGGAAAGTAAAACTAACACAAATAAAAACAAAAAGTATTTGCATGATTAAACCTAGACCATCTCAATACCTGGGAAGCCATATAAATGGCAGCTGCAGCCACAGAGATGGGTGAACGCCCAGGAACTATATCCAGCTCAACTGCTTTTCTGGCTATGTGAGTTGCGGCCCTCTGAACCATGTTGGGCAACCCTGTAATGAAGAATCACTTGTGTTGAAAAGAACCAACAAAAACGAAGTACTCATAGATATTTTTCCCAATTGATTTTTTCCGATTTTACTACCAGATGTAACTTTTCAAAATACTTTACATATTGTTTAAGCTTCATTGAAATTCAATGGCCAACACACAATTTTATTAATGGATCTTATCCCGATATACCATTATATTTAAAATAAACCTTTATCTTAAAATTAAAACTTAAAGAGGATGAAGAAGATCGTGTAAAATTAAATCATTAAAAAGAAATGGATGACTCCCATCCATGCTTCTTAATTATGTTTTCTAAAGAGGGATAGACAGGAAAAAACAATAACAAAAAGAAATTACCAATAATCAGAAAAACTATGCAATCAACCATCAAAGCACATCTACATATTTCCAGAGACATTCTCATTGGAAATAGAAGAGTAGCATTAATTGATCATGACCAACAAAGGAGAAGGTGACTTTAAACTTAGCACAGACCTCACTTATCTGTTAATAAACTACTATAACTGAAACGAAACACCTCAAGGAAAATGTACTCACCAAGGTTGGAGCAGAATCGTGACATAAAGTCACCAGTGGTAATGAGATCAACACTTGTTTCAAGAGCTTTAAGTATCAGTTTAAAGCATCTACCAATTTCTTTTTTGCTAATTTTGCTAACAGCACAAATTTCCTGCAAAAGAAAAAACGAAATCAATAAGATATCTTAAAGTTCTCATTGAACTAGAAATGCTACATAATGGTATCATGAGAAGAACTGAAAGGCTATAGACGACCAAGTGTGATGAGTATTTTAAATTTCATAAATTATCAATTGATAACTCCTATTTGCCCTTGCATGTTTAATGAACATGTTTCCCTCAACAACACCTTTCAAGCCACATCTGGTAAGAATGCACAGACCATCAACTACACTTTCCTTTTCACATTATGGAAAAAACGTGTACCTACTTACGACAAGCCTGAACATAATTCATGTCCACCAAACAATCATAAAATTAGACAGCTCTTCACAAACCCATGAACTCTGTAATCTTAAGAGCCAGATTGATCTTCTAACCTTCCTGAAGTTTGTCAACATTTTAACCCCTTTAATGGGGAGAGCATCTTTAAACGTGCTCCCCAGTTTTTATGCCCCATCCTGCTAAATTGTATAAACAATTTCTTTTTTCAAAACATTTTTATGTAAATAATTTAGCAGGACGGGGACATTAAAACGCTACAAATTTACGCTCAAAAATGTTTTTCTTTCAATATTCTTAATTGCAAGTCAATAAGACGAAAAAGACTCCCCATAAAAGGGGTTAAATTACAACATATGCTTTAGGTTGCCCAAAACAAAGAACATATTATGCTGCTAAGCATGCTGAGAGAATGTGGAAAGAGGTACATGGGAGAGGCAGGCCCCAACATAGAAACCAAGCTGAAGGAACACATAAGAAGTACCAGACTCCTTCCACCAGAAAAATCTGCAGTGATGAAATAGTACATCATGGAAGGACACAGCATCAACTTTGAAGACAACATTAGTCAGCAGGGATAATAACTTGAAATAACTCTAGGAATCAGATTTTAAAAGAGGCTATAGAAATTAAAATGGAGAAGCAAAATCTAAACTGTGTCTAAAATAATATAAACAGATTTTTGTAGAAATAATGAAATACTCTCACTAATCAGAGATGTTGATTCTGGAAGGGTTCATTAGGGATATTTTTACTGCATACAAATTAGTATAAATAATTAAAAAGACAAGCACTCCTTTCGATTCTCTGTGACAATAAACTTTATAATACTTTTACATTACAATAACTGTAGAAAAAATGGACCAACTTACCTTAAAAGTACGAGGCACTCCTTCCTGCCTGCAGGCTATGTACAGACAAGCAGATGCAATTGCATCATTTGAACGACCTTTGAGATTACGACCATCATGTACTTGCTTAAACAAATTATTTGACCGGTCAACTATGGTGCGAGGCAAATTGATGCGATCTGCCATACTGTTGATTTCTCTGAAGGCATTGATCAATGCACGATCAGAACTACTCATCTGAAAGGAAAAAAAAACTGCTGTGAAGTGAAATAATAGCACTCTATTACAATTAAAAAGGTAGAGCAAGAATGTTTCCATGTGAAAATACACCAACTTCTATTGAATTTTATAAAAATGAATAGTGGCTGACCTTAAGAGTGAGAGGTTTAAAACTAGAATGCCTGAAGATTGCACACTCCCTTGGATGCCCAAGGGGTCATTTTTGACCCCATTGTTTTTTGATTGTATTGCTCAGCGAATGCGTAGTTTTTGAGTTTATTATGTAGTATTTTTATGCCTTTTGACATTTTAACGGATGATGATGACAATTTTCGGATTGAGTTAGGTTGGGTTTTGACAGGAAAAAATATGAAGAAAACTATTTACTTCCAAAGTTAGAAATAATTCTGCGAGACTTCGCAGGTAAGTAAATTAGAGTTTTAACAGTGAGGCATTTGTTGCTTGTTTTATGTCAAAATAGCCTCGCCCTTTAAATTTTCAGGAGCAACATTAACATTTGCAAGATAAGATGCTGTTTAGTTGGTGATCAACCACGTAAGTTTCTTTGACAATGCATTGCTAACAGACAGATTTTTTGCAAAACCTGCATGACTAACTACTCTTTGTACTTTTCTTACATTGCAATTTTAGCTGACATTTTGAGAATTTTTGCTGTTTCAGGATTAGCACCGTCCGAATTGTCAGATGCAGTGAGAGGACCACCCTGCCATGAATCAATGTTTTTCCTCGCCAAGTTTTAACAAAAATTTCCTTCTGGAAATTCTAGAATGTTTCTTGTACAGTACATGGGCGTTGATTCCAGCAAGAATAATAATGTTTGAAAAGGTATACACGGGCCAACGTCTACAGGATGGTTTTACTAAGTATTTGCAAGCCATCTGATCAACAACATCAACACCATATTTGGTCTTGTTAACTGTTTCATGTTTCTTCTTTTCATCTGTACCAATCTGAACATGTGGGTGGAGTGAGCTCAAAAGGAATACCTTTTTCTAGGTTTTCCCTTGATAATGTGTGACTGTCAGGTCATCATGCTTCAAAATTTGAGTGTCATGCAGAGGCAGTTTTGCCTTTTTCACTTAAGCTGGAACTTCATGCCTAATGGGATTCAACGCTCCAACAGGACTAGTGCCTTTGGCCTTCATACTATTCACTAATGTGAGTGATGCGAAGAATTTGTCGCAGGTCATGTTACACCCCCTTATTGACATTATGGCTCATCAACTTCTCAACAATATAATCACCCAGACGCTGGTCGTCGGCAAGCATGTCATCTTTGCCAAGGTTAGGAAACGCATTCACTGTGTACTTAGTCTTTTTCAACAGACAACCAAAACGTTTGCCGAAAATTGTCAGCTTTTACGGGAATGAACTGGAGGAACCTGCACTGGGTTTTGAAGGGTGTAACACTTATGTAAGGCCCTGGGAAGTAGCAGGTTTGACAATTTTCAATAAATTTGTTCCAAACCTCGGACATGTACCGGCCTCGGTGGCGGTGGGGTAAAATCCTTGCCTGCCAACCCGAAGGTTGTGGGTTCGAGTCCCGCCTTGGTAGGTTTCATCCGCCCAGAGCATGGATGTTTGCGATTGTTCAAGTTTATTGTAGGAGAGGACCTAATGTTCCTAAATATGCTTGATTAAATAAAGACAATTATTATTATTATGATGAGAGCAAACTTATCATTCTGCAAGCGGTTGAGTCTAGTAGGATAGGGGCTACAAGAAACATTTTTCGAGGGAATACTCGTTGAGTGAAGGGAATAAAAGTCACTAATCAAAAATAAGTTTGACAAAAAAATGGGGAAACAGCCACGTTGAAAAATCAAAAGGGGTCAAAAATGACCTCTCCGGGATTCCAGTGTTAACAACTAACATTGGGTGCTTTCAATTCATTATGTCGATAGCCAGCTACTGACAAAAGTAGTTTGTGATTGCCAGGCAGCCAAATGAAATTAAATAGCTCAAAGCAGCCATTCATGTATGCACATATTCATCTTCATTTGTTCACCTTGCCTCAGAGAGAATAGCCACCGATAGCTGGCTATTCCACAAAATGAAATGCACCACAGCGTGGCGATTGCAGTCTATAGTTGGCTATCATCACAAATTGAAAGCACCCATTGAGTTATTTGTTCATGGAGAAGACAAAGTGAAAATTTAAATTCCTTGAGATTTAGCAATTATGTTTTTCCAAATTGACTTGGATCAGGATTAGGCTTAGTTCTTACAAGATAATATGTACAATTTTTTTCCATTTTCACTACTCTACTTTTTGAAATGCAACTCGAATCTACTTTCACACGATCCACGAACTTTCAAAGATAATACAGATCATCATGCAACTATTGCGACGTTACTTTACAAGGTAGTCATGATCCTTCCATGGGAATTCCCTGATTTCTGTAAATTTTCACACTTTTTAGAAATTGTCAAAATAAAAAGAACTAACAATTCTCCCCTCGCTGTAAAATCTCATGAAAGAATTGCTATTACTGTTGAATCAAATATAAACTTGACCCAGCCAGCCATGGTGGTATAGTTCAAGGGCCCTGGATTATGATTCCATATCAGTTAGACAAGTCAATTTACAGGATCAAAAATGCCATTGTGTACACAGCACAATACTTCATACATTATTCCATGCTAGATTTAGATATGTCTTAAGTACCTATAGCTAAATTTTAGATCGATTAAAAATGCTCTTATGACCAATCCCCAGGGACTGGCAAAAAGAATAGCGACTTAAATAAAACAGGCGTAGTGCGATGATAAATAGATAAGTTGCTTATCCTTTCAAAATGAATTAAAAGAGTTTTAATCTAGTTAACACTTTGCCACTTTATTCTTAAACTTAAAACTTTATTCCACTGGCACTAGTGCCAGTGGAATAAAGTTTGTGGACACTGCAAAGTTGGTTTTTCTCAACATGGATAACCATAATTTTCACGATGTCAGGCCTGATATCATCAGGTTTACTTTTTTCAATGATGTTTTTCACATAACATTAATGTAACATAAACTTCTAGGAAGGTGGCATTAATTTCATATATGAGCTGGGCTATGCAATAGCATCAGGTAATACAAGTTCTTGAGATAATATTTAGTCCTTAACTGCATGATTAAATGGATGGTTAACCACACATCCATTGGAAATGGTTATTTCCAAAACAGTTTAATTGTCAAAGGTTTTTCCATTGCTCTGATGAAAAAAAATTTTATTCAATAAATTCATATTTTATTTATTCCACTTTTTTTATTATTACTCACAATGGCTCTGACATGAAATCGCAGTATGTATCAAGGAAATTTCATCACCTTGTTAATAACATTTTGTGTCAAAACAGTTTTCGGTAAAAAAATAATGTGGAATAAACAAAACACAAATATTATGAGTGATGTACACAATTTCGACAAAGTAAAAGCATTAACCTCTACTTTTTAAAGAAAAGTTATCAAGCTTAATACAAGTTCATTTGTCTTTTTTCTAAGGCCAATAAAAGCAAACAAACATTTATCAAATACCGTATTTGCAGGCACTGAGGACATGGATTTTTAACTGGAAATAAGACTCAAATTTGAAGTGTGCCTTTGAGGTCAAAGGTAGCATTATTCACAGGTCTATTCTAATTCTTAAAGAAGGTTATCAATACTGCAAGGTAACCTGAAATCATGTGTATGTACAAAAAACTAAAAGAGTTCATTACTCATAGTTAAAGACAACAAATTAACAAAGAATCATAAGCTCCTCAGAACTAGGGTGTGTCCTTGATACTGGCAAATATGGTGAGCATTTTTTTCAGAGATACTGCTTAAGTAAAATTAGACTCATATAAGAAGTAGACCGAAAGAGTATAAAACCAAACACCAACCGTTCTCCTATTCTGATATTTGGACACTCCAAAAGAGTCAAATGAAGCATCACCCCTGCCAGGACCGATGACAGTTGAAAGGTCCGAGCCATTTAAGAGAGGATTTTCAGGACCACCAACACGAGAAGGATCAGCACCAGCTTTCTCATTGCTGAATGTCCGCCACTCTGAGCCCACATCTATAACACTTTTGAAAGATAAATTGTGAGTAAAACTTTGATGAAGTCAGAGTGGCTTAAGGCAATGAGGAACATATTATTGCAATCATTAACTATTTCGAAGCACACATTAAAATGTCAGTATTTTAATCCTAAAGACTATATTTCCATTAAACTTTGCCATGGTTTAGCATCTTGAAATCGAAAATAATTCATTTTTACTCAAATTATATTTTCTGGTAGGTTATATTAAGTATAAGTACGTAGCAAGTCAACAAACATTTTGCTTATAGAGCTCTAAAAGGCTCCAAGATTTCACACTTATTATTAGTACGCCAAGTGATTAAACAATGAAGACAACGTTTACGTAATTCAGTTTTCTATCATTAACAGAACTAAACAATATGAAAATTACTAACAGAGCAGAAGTCTGCAGAAACTTGGCTCCATGGTGAAAGGCTACATGTAGGGGAATGTTCCAATGTTTAAATTCTGACATCATCATCAGGGCAGTGGAATGCCGAGAAATAAGTTTTTTGTCATGTATACTCTTTCTTTCCATTCTGGTATCCCATGATTGGTTGGGGTGGAGGGAGGAGTTTTGGTTGTTTCCCAGCTTTTTGGAGTATTGCTGCTTTTGGCGTATTGTGGCCAAGACAGGTTTCCAGGTAAATATCACTTAAGAGAAACATGGACCCTGGTCAAGACCATTTTTCTCCATAGGAATCTCAAAAGTGTTCCTTGACCAGCTAGTCCTAGTATTTCAAGGAGCGGGCGAGAATCCCAGCTTCATCGAGCTGGATAGTATAGTTGCAACCAATGCTATGCTCAGCTATGGTTGATTTTCCAGGTTGTCCCAGCCATAGGTGCCACTAGTGTGCTTTTAGTCACGTCTTGATTGTACATCCCATCTCCCCAATTCAGGCATCTCTGCATTCCCATGACACCTGGCCTCTGGAGGCCATTTGGGTCCTTGGTTCTCACCAGGTCCTTGGCTGGTGGCTCGAGTATCGTTTCAATATGTGGGGTCCATTATTCTGCATATTTTGCCAGAAACTGTGGATATGTATGTCAAACATGCCTTGGCAGTTGGGTTTTGTTTGCCAGGCAGCAGTGGTCGGTTTCACCCTTCAGCTGCAGGAAAAGATTTCCCACATTTCGTAGGGCAACTGTAGGGAAAAATGTCTAGCACAATTGGTGATCTTTTTCATCGCTTGGATGAGATTCATTACTGTCTTTCTTTCTAACTTTAGCATTACTCATTATGGCTGAAAATCAAGGAACCAGCTCATTCTTTCGCATCGTAATAATAAGAAAATAGCATGTTAGTAAAGGTGGAGTGCATATTCAACAAAAGTTCCACATTCATTAAATCAATTCTTATCAATTTAATTTCCACCAGTGCTCAACAATAGCCGCTTCCCACATGCCAAGTAAGAAGATATTTGTAGTACTTGCCATTCTTTTCTCGTACACACAATGGAAGCCCTAACCAAGATTGTCACAGCAGAAAGGTTATAGAATCCAGTAACACTGAGTAACTCCACCTTCATTCTCATGTAAAATGAATTTTTTTCTCGTATATCACCTTTTAAAAACTTGTATGAACCTAATAATTGCTGCCCAGCCTGAAGATGCTCATCTTTAATCTTATCAAGAGTTGTCACTTAAGTCAATGATTAATAAATAAGGCATTAAAATTGAGTAACGAGGACAATTATATATCTACAAATAGAACAAGACCATTAAATTAGAGACATAGTTTGATACTTTCAATGAGTTCCCATTACTTGATATTTCTCAGGGAAGTTCCGTAGTTAAAAAAGTCGCAAATTAGTTCCAAAAGTCACGTTTATTTTTCTGTAGTATCCATAACAAAAAATAGATAAACAAATACATCACATCGAAGACTGCTTGTCTGTAAAAATATGCGAGGAACTTCCCCATCAAAAATATTAATTATAAGATATACTTAATGACTACTACATTTTTAAGGGTAAATCGATGGCAATCACCTTCTTAGGACAAAGTGTTGAACGTTGAAGTTCTAAGTTGAACAAATGAGCTTTGAAATGACCCCCAGTTATTAATAATTGACAAAAAACATGTCGACAATCTATCCACTAACATATACCATGCATAAAGATTCAATACTCCTCACTTAAGAAATCGCCCACTTACCGATCACCGACTACTAGTCCACATTCCGAACAAATCTGATCCCCAGCTCTGTAGTCTTCGATTAATGGTGCATCTGGGTGTGAATAACAGCATACTCTGTTGGCATCAACCCTGGATGACAAGAGCATCGTTCCATATCATAATTTCAATATTTTATCAAAGAAACACGACAAACCTTAAATTATGGTAACTCTACCACATTATTCATTGATTGAATCCAACAGAAAACCAGTGCAAATCATGGGTACCGCGAATTCTAGCCTGAACCATACATTGTTTACAACACGATTGTGATACATATCGTCTAACGTTAAGCGAAAGATAAGCATTGTGATAATTATGAATTAAAGAGTCACTATACCATTTGATCAGCACATGAAGGAACACTTAGACAATCATTAAATACAATGCAACAGATTGCAATATGTCACTTACCTTGAAGAAGAAGCAGCCATATTCAATCCCTTGCAATCACTTTGACACCATTGCCCGCAATCCTCTGAAATCCCCCCACTCGGCCAAATACACTCCCGCCAATGATCTCGTTTGTATGGATTTGACGTAGGACGTATACAAGTACAGTTTTATTAAATCCCCATTATTCACTTCGGATTACAACTAATATTATCTTCAGTATATCTTAATAAAAATATACTACAACAAACAGAGTAAACATTTTACCATCTGACTTATTTTCAGATTTGATCTTGCGTGAACTTAAAAATGTTAAAATTCTCCCGTCGTAATTCCATGAAAAATATAAAAAATAAGCAAGTTATATTTTAATAGTAGCCATTATGCATAATTTTGCGCATATGAAACAACTTTTCAATGCTTCATAAAAGTATACTTGACTTCATCAGCTGAATTAACATATGTAGCGGACGGTGACTTTCCTTTCGCGTTCGTCGGTCAAAATGGCGAGCTCCAGGTGCATTGCGGCTCTCAGCAAAGCTTCAAATAACGCTTATCAGTTCCTAAAATACCAAGGTGATTGCAAAGCGCCCATTGAAATCCAACTTTCGTGTTCTGTTACTCATTATTTATCTGAGAATTCGTTAAACCATTAGATGTTCACATCATCAGGATGACTCTGCTCTTGCGAGGCTATCCAGCCTACGTTACCCAAATTACTTAACTTACAAATTTATTCTTTATTTTACAGAACGAAATGCATTTAGGTACTTATCAACGACACCCGTAATGAATCGGGTACATACGAAATACGAAGTGAAGGATGGAGTTGCCGTCATAAAACTTGATTCGCCGGGGCAAAAGGTTCGTATTGAGTCAATTGTAAGAAAAAAGTATTTGAAAATGAGAGCTACGTACAAGTCGTCACCGAAGTAGTTCGCATCCAATAAGTAGTAGTTTATCGGAATGACATAATTTTGCAAATGGATGTTGCTGTTCGTCTAAATGTTATCTAATATGTTGTGTCGGTATTGTACCAAACATTTGATTTTTGTGCTATCGCCAATATAAATATCCTGCCCTTTAACGTGACCATCCTTAAACCGTAGACATTTTTAATGGCACTGCTTCAAGTTCATTTTCAGTCCAAAAATAGACCACATCGACTGCGTTATTCATAATGTCAGTATTGCAAAAAATAGTTGGATGTTTGACATTTGAATTAACGTTCTAGGATTTCTGGAATAATGGGTTATCGTTTGAACTCGATTCTATGCATCTTCTATGATGCATTTGCCTGCCGGTGATTGCTTGAAGTCATTTGTCTTAATAATTTGCATTTAAATTTGTTTTCGTACTATGACCTCTCATATGTTGAGTCAATTGTGTCCAGCGAAGAAAAACAGTGTATCTACTCTTGCTGGAATAATTTTATAGAATCAGGCTTCTTATAATATTTTGCATCTGGCCTCCCTGCAATAATGTTGCAACCTTGTGAAATTAAAATAATTTGAAGGAGATTCCTTGAATATACATTGTAGTTAAAGTTTGGTAGAATTAGCCATTGAAGAATTCTTAACCTTTTTTAATATTTTAGTCATTGCTTTAAAATCATAAGTTGTGAATTGTAGGGCTCATAAAGGGGATAGTGAGTTCCTTTCTGCAGTGAAGGTTATAATTTTAAGTTGTAAAAAAATCACCAAAACGTTTTAGCATTCCTGTACCTAACTCATGTATTAAGAAATGGCCGTCATATTATCGTAGATAAGGTGCTCGAGTATTTGTATATTTTGCCAAACTTGAATCCTATACCCTGTGATAAAATTGTGCCTGATATTGGGAGAAAAATCTGACAGTTCAAGGGTTGGTCACGACTGGATGCTCCTTTCCATTTTTCAGTATCCCACTCTGCCTGAGTTATGTATGTGAAACATCTGTTGGAGGGAGACCCTTCATTCCTTGGGGGGAGTTACGAGTTGTTGTTCCCACAGCTGCATCCAGAGCCTCTAAGGCCTGTTTTACCTGGGGCACGTAATTGCACAATCTGATGTATGTTGGAACGTGCATTTCAAATTGCATCATGTAAAGCTGTGAATTGCAAGAACACATGCTTGTACGCGAGATGGCAAAATAACCCCAGCTCTAATTCGAAAATAATTGCACGCCTGATTGAAAAAAACATGCAGTTTGAAGTTGTGCAATTTTGTGCCACGTGTAAAATGGCCTTAATCAGATGTGTGGGGGTTTTTTAGAATTTTACCGACCAAGAATATCGAATGCCATCATATGTGTTGACATGGAACTGTTAGGGTTAGAGGGTCCAACCCCTCGAGTATTATTGGATGTGGTGACATGTGAGCCAGGCCCCCTAATTGAGTGATGCAGCCCCCAATTTTTTAATTTTGTACCTACACTACTGTAGATACATCATGAAATTTCAGTGTGTAGGGGACCAAGCCAAAACCAGAAGACCAGCTGTTCATTCTAGCCTGTTATTGCTTTCTTGCAACATTGAAATTTCAACTTAATCTCATGCTGAAATTTGGTTTTGGCCATGTTGCAATTAATTGATTTATCCATTATCATATCACAAGGCTTCATAATTATTTAAATGCTGTTCTATTGCTTGGTATCACCAGATCAAGCTATTCCAGTGAATATGTAATTAAATTTTTAATTTAGGTAATTTACAATTGCTTTGTGGTGCATTTATTGTGATTTGGTTTCTTTAACATTCTGTATTATTCAATAATTGGAATTGCTTGCTATTACTTTGTAGATGAATACCTTGAAGAAGGAGGTGATGGAAGAGATGGAAGAAATAGTTACAGAACTTGAAAACAATGCAAATGTTGTAGCTGCAGTGCTAATATCTGGAAAACCTGGGTCATTTATTGCTGGGGCTGATATCAAGATGTTGGAGGCATGCAAAACCAAGGAGGAAGTTACTCAGATATCAAGGGATGGCCAGAAGATTTTAGCCAGAATAGAAAATTCAAGAAAACCTCTTGTTGCTGCTATAATGGGTCCATGTTTAGGGGGAGGATTAGAGGTATGTACTTATTAATGGTAAATGATCTGTAATTTACAATGGTTGTGAAATAGACTTGGGCAACTATTATGGTATAGACCTGGTTGTATAGTTTTAAGTCTGAGGGCCAAACATTTTTTTTGGAATAGCCACTATTGTTCTAAGATTTTCAGAGTACATACAGTAAAACTCAAATTATCCGAACTCCAACTATCTGGATCACTTTTAGGGGGGAAAATTCTCTAACATCTGCTTTTTACGGCATTTCACGGCAATAGGCTATTCAAAACTTGTATTGTATCGTTTATACTGTTCATTTCGTTTAACAGTTATTGGTTACAGCGCATATGTTTCTTTAGCATTCTTAGATCAATCCAAAGTGAATATGTTAAGAAGTTTCCAAGGAAATTACCTTTTTTGTGACTTATCCATTTATCTGGATATTTGAATATCTGGATGGGGTCTGGTCCCAATTGATCCGAATAATTGGAGTTCTACTGTATATGTATTTGATGTGCTTGTGTTATGGAGCCTTTTCTGGTTTATGACTGACACTACTCCCTAGGCCGAGATTGCTTGATAATTAGAGATCAGGTGAGTTTCATTGCAACACTGGGGATATTATTTTAAGCCCGCACTTATTATCTATACAACTGATAAATGTGAAAAAATAAGAGAGATACACTACCAAACAGATAGGTATACAAATTCTATCTTTCCATGCTTCATTAGTGATCATAAAAAAGAAGCGTGACTCTATCATGAGGCACATCCTTAACCGCTTCCCTGACGTGCCTGAGTATACTCGGGCAAAGTTATACTGACATGCAGGTGGCCTAATTATCTTAAGTTAAAGGGCAACATTCAGAAATTATTGAATAATTCATTAGTTATTTGGAATAAAAAATTAATTAAAAAATATTCGGATTTGCCTCCGCTTAATGCTTCTGAATCTGAAATAAAAAAATATGACTTTTTATTGACCATTTTTGTGAAAAAAAATCTGTCAGGGAAGTGGTTAAAATACAATTCACCTCTTTCATCTCCCCCCTCCTTTTCCCACCCCTTCCATGGTTGTTATCCTAACATCCTCTGCCACACACCTCTGCGGTGACTCACACTGTAGCATGTAGACGAAAATATCATGAAGTTCTTGAATTATAGAATGCAGTCTAAGGTTGTGGAGCATTAATTGCTAAGGCCAATGCGAGGCTAATTTATAACATTTGATTTATCGCTATTTTATGAAGGGTATGGGGCCTAATGCCAGTTGAGATCTGGAGGGATGGGATCAGATACTGAGCCTTCTTTGACAAGCAGCGTGTTTGGGGCTGGAATCTCTGTTGAAGGTCTCTGGGTTGTGATGGCAAAGTCATCTCAAGAGCCTCCGAGGAGGAGGTGATGGGTTTAGGGGATCTGAAACTTATCCACATAATACCCTGCAAGCCACCTCAAGGGTGTAAGTCATCACCCACATGCACTACACTGTAAACTAATAAAGATAATGAAATTATGACTATTAATGCATTGAAAGAACCTGCAAATACTTGTCGGGAGGTGGATTTCACCTGCATGTACTTCACTAAAGGTATGCTGTGTTATAGAAACAATTTGTATTAATGTACTTAGCAACTAAGTAAATGCACTTAAAGGAATCAAGCCCAAACCTAGTCCTGGAAGGGGGATTGATTGATTGTAAGGGTGGGCGAAGGCCTTCTGGAGCACTCCTGGCACTCAGACCTCTTGGTCCATTGTGCCATCCCACATTCAACTTGTCTGCCATTTCCAGACAGGGGACAAGAGCACCACGGTAGAGGTATGAAGGAGGGGCCACCCCTAACCTTCCTGGTACAGGTATGGAGGGAACCTACCTTTTGGTCTGGGTCTACCCTCTGGCCTCCGGGTATCGGTCTGGAAGGAGTGCCACCTCTCCGTCCTCCCCGGTAGAGGTATGGAGGAGGGCCACCCATCCAACCCCTGTCCGGGCACAACGTTGCTTAACGTCTGTGATCTGACAGGAACATGTGTTTCAACGTGGCTAGGCCCTTGCCCTCCTGGAAGGGGGAAGTACAGGGAAAGAGAATATACGTGTATGAAGCTCGGACCCAGGCCTCTGGGGAAAAGGAACTCCCTTCTGGAGTTGTTTTCAGTGCCTGCCATGTGGCGAGACCATAGAGAGCTGTATTGTGGGAGGGGTAACACAATTTGGAATTTCAGTGAGAGCAATAGATTTTCCAGAGATAAGAGGGTAGGTGTGGTTCCATGGAAGCGTGGCTTCTTGGGTCCTTATCTAGCTGCAAATAACTTACTGTGGGAGTCATCCTGGCAGGTGAGGGGTGTTCTCAGAGAGCCCTCATGCCCTTTATTCTACTGCCATTTTTAGAGCCTGTGGTGAAGTCATCAGCTACACTTAGGAAATTTTGATAAAAACTGAGTATTTGTTGCCATGTGCAATGACTTGGAAATGGGCTCCAACCCTCTTGACAATATCGGGTGGGTCAGATTTGGCTGAAGGGCCTCAGGTTGCCCATGCGTGCTCTATAAAGTCAGAATTCAATGTTAACAAAAATGGTATAGTATCAAGGCTGTAGTGGTGGAACTGTTCCATAGTTAGATTTAATAATAATTAGTCATCTTCTACTTAATTAAATTGCAGTATCAGTTTCGGTGGTTATACATTGGTAAAACGTATGCTAAGGTATCAGTGATTGCTTTAGGTGTACATCTATGAGGGAATTTGAGGGCTATGTCTACAATTGACTCATGCTTAAGAGTATGTAATCAATATCTCCTGTGCTTCAATTATGCAGAGAAAGATAAATTAAACCTTATAATGCATTTTATCCTAGATAGCAGTAAGACACATGTGCACAAAACTTGCCATGTCCATTAGACAAAAAAATATTTGAAATCTCATCTCCTATCACCTCTAGAATTCTTTCAGATTCCTCCTGAAACTCCCTGTATGTAGGCATAACACATAAGTGTCGAATCAAGGTTTTACCAAAATTTTCTGCTGACAGTGCTGTGTTCATGCTTGCAGGTGGCCTTAGCATGTCATTATCGCATTGCGGTTAAGGATGCCAAAACAGGCCTTGGCCTGCCTGAAGTGATGCTTGGTCTACTTCCTGGTGGTGGTGGGACTGTGCGCTTGCCAAAAGTAACTTCAATTCCCAATGCTCTTGATATGGCATTGACTGGAAAAACAATACGTGCTGATCGTGCAAAGAAGATGGGCCTGGTTCACCAGCTAGTTGATCCTCTTGGTCCTGGTTTGATGCCATCGGGGGAGAGGTTTGTAAATAGTTTTTACACTTTATTTTTGAGTAGTCACTGGCTTAATTTCCTCTGTATTTTGGTCCTCAAAATACTTATTCTTATACAGCTATTTATTTGTTCTTCATTAGGCATCTTGAATGCTCTTTATGTAATCTGGCCTCCTTATGCTGTTCAAAAAATCATATTAATTTCATACCTCTTCTATCTTGCCTACATTTCTCCCTATCATCTTCCATTCACATCATCTCAATTATTCCGCCATTTATTTTTACTGCCTCTTCTATATATTTCCATCAATTTCCTTTCTTCCACTACGGGACAGTTCCCTATCAACTTCCTCACCACCAAGCTCTCCATACTCATCTACTTCAATACATCCAAAGTCTTGTGACAAGAACGTCTTTTTCCTCTAAGAACAGCTTTCTATACCATACAATGCTGTACTTCATTCTTAATGACTTAATTTGAATCCCCTTCATTGAATTTCTCTTTGTAAATGCTTCCCAATCCCAAGCAGCTTAATTCCATAATTCTGCACTAATAAACCAATTCTCATCTAAAATACCCCATTGAAATGGGAGGTATTCCACCTGCTCTATTTAATGCCTGCTACCTTTCTTGGTCTGGAAAACCTCTTTGTCTTCAATTTTTCATGGCTTAACATTTCCCCTATCCTTTCATTCTAGACATATCTGAAGTACTCCACATGGACTGCAGTTCTTTAGCTGACTGGCTAATTCATGTGTGATTATCAGAAAATCCAACAGTCTTTATCTGTCTACTGCATGCCTACCTAAAATCTCACCTCCTATATGTTTCCATGCCATCCCATGTAATAGCTATCATATCGTTTTAACATAACAAATATTCTTTTGAGGAAATGCAAATGCTCCTTTGTTGCCAAATGGCACTATCATGTAATCTAATAAATGTAACAAAGGTAGGACGGAAACTACAGTATCTCTCGGCAATCAGCAATGCAACTGTGCCATAGATATCCTTCCACTCATGACAACAACTCATCGAAAAAGACAGACATTATTGCTCATGTATCCAACAATTGTTACAATAATTTGCAAACTTTTTATTTTCTCATTAATTTTCTGTCTTGACAGTGTTGTTATGACCCTGTGAAGGCATGGATTAGACCTTATGTAACCTGCATTCAAATTGTGTTGTGAATATTTTTCCATGCATTATATGAGACATATTATATACATTTAAAAAAGAATAGCAAGAGTATTTGATTTTTAAAGCAGATTAATATGAATGAATTTCATGATATGAGGAGGGGAAGTATATATTGGTGACAAAAGTTTTCATAACAATCATTTTAAGTTCTTTGCTTTGCTCTGGCATGATTATTAGTGTGTGCTTGATCGGGATAAAAATTACAAAGAAACTGCCATGAAATGGAATGTGTGAATCTTTGTCTCTAGAAATTTATTTTTCTTTAATTTTCAGCATTCATCTATTTACATTAATAATTGCTGTCAACAGTAGAGTCTGTTTCATTTAAGGGCGTTGTTACAGGTGGAGTGAAAAAGAATACCAGCGCATATTATTCTTTGTAGTGAGATGGAAAAATGTTGGGTACCATCAATTTCACTACAAAGAGATGACTGTATTAAACAAAGAAGCATAGATTAGTTCCATCAGTAATTAATGAGCTTTCAAGAAATGCTGAGTAAATGAAAGAATTTGCTCTGTCTTTGGATCAAATAATGAAACTAAATTAATATGTACCCATGAAATCGGTACAAATCCAGAAATGAGTAAGTGCTTAGATGTCAGAGCTAGCAAAGAACTAAACTTTCCAATCTCATTCCTTAAAAGTAATATTTCATTAATTTGGTTATATGTATTATACTTTTTATTTAAAATTAATTTGAATTATAGTGAAGCCTATTAATCCTCTTGGGATGTTTGATTAAACTATGTTAAAATGATTGTTTCCTCATCCCACTAAAAAAGAACAACTTTTTAGAAAATTCTCTTTAGTGAATTTGTTATAGTGAAGTGGCTAAATCAGTTTCATTTTAAAGTGACTTAACAGTAACCATCAAACAGATCAGATGATAGTTTCGGACTTCACTTGGTGGAATTCCTTGATGTCAGGGAAAGAAGAAGTAACACTGCAATTCCTCATGGTAATTGATTTATTCACATGACCGGTTTCACTGCAGAGAAGCATCTTCAGGCATCACGCCACAGAGCAGCATCTTCTGGTGATGCCTGAAGATTCTGCTCTGCGGCGAAACAGGTCGTGTGAATAAATCAATTGCTATGTGGAATTGCAGTGTTACTTCTTCTATCCTTGAGATCAAACAGATTAATTCTTAAATCATCTTCTCACATACCATTAATGGCTATAGTGATAAAATACACCACATGCTGTTGTGAAGACAGACTTGTAATAATAATCATGGTTGTATGTTTGTTTTTTGGGTGTACCCCGCGTACTATAACCAGGTGTGATGCCTGGCGTTTCGTGGACATTGCTGGTCATTTTATCAAAGGGAATGAGGTATCTGTCGAGTTGGTGGAGTTCATATAGGGGTTTCATGGAGGGAAAAGGATGGGAAGGGTAGGAGTGGAAATGCAATGACTACTCCTTCCACTCCTCCCCTTCCCATCCTTTTCCCTCCATGAAACCCCTATATAAACTCCACCAATTCGACAGATACCTCATTCCCTTTGATAAAGTGACCAGTAACGGCCACGAAACGTCGGGTATCACACCTGGTTATAGTACCCGGGGTACACCCGAAAAACAAACATACATCAATAATGAACCGCGAAAGTTTTAACCAAGAATAATAATGGTGTTCTTATTGTAGAGTGAAATTAGGACTATCTAGGCCTCTTACATTTAACTCTTTAATAGATGAACACACACCGCCATGCCGTGAGATTTGAAAATCCTACCTAGGTGGGATTCGAACCCACAGCTCTTGGGTTGACAGGCAAGGACTTAACCCCGCTGTTACCAGGGCCAACGGGGTTAACTCCTTGCTTTTACCTTGTGAGGCAGTATGTAGTTATAGTTGAAAAATAAAAATGAAACCGTGATGAAAAACCCATCTTCTGCCATTATACACAAACACTGAATATCATGCACTGGGAAAACTTTTGTACAGCTCCTTGGAATCATGGTATGGGGAAGAAGTGGTTCTTCGTATTTAGAGCGTTTAATGACCAAGCTGTAGCTGCAGACCACCCAGGTTTTGTTTTTCAAAAACTCATTTTCATGTACTCTATATCAGGTCTACGAGGTATTAATTTTCATAACAAAAATAATGTAATACAATTTTGTTTTTCTAAATTTTGTAATTTTCTTTTCATAGAACATTGCAGTATTTGGAGGAGGTTGCTGTGCAAGCAGCCAAAGATATTGCCAAGGGAGCCATTAAAACAGAAAAAAAGAAGGGCTTGATGGACCGTCTTATGGACTTTGCTTTTAAGTATGATTTTGTCAAAGACCAGGTCTTCACTAAAGCTAAGGGCCAGGTCATGAAGATGTCTGGTGGGCTTTATCCTGCCCCTCTTAAGGTATTTCATTTCATATTTTTAATATTGGACTACAGTGAGTTTCTGCTCCAGTGTAGTGCATGCAGTAAATAGTTAACTGAGTGAAGCAAATTATAATTAGCCCTTCAGCTGTGAGAAACATGTTACTTCTTATGTTTGGATGATTGCTGGGGAAACATTCTTGAACATTGGGCCATCACCTTCTTCTCTTCCAAAATTTCATGGCCTGTCCTTTCAGAGCAATTATATGGATGGATGTATAGTATAGATGCTCCTCTAACAAGGTTGATGATCACATTGCTCATTTGCTTTAGCATTATATATTATTGCTGAAAGTAACAAAAGGACAATTATTACTGATCACATAAGCAGCCAGAAAAGCAAATTAAAAGTTATTTAAGAAACAGTTCCATGTGAAATAAATTCATTCTCCATCTCCACTAGTGCTTGACATGGACCATTTCCCTAACCCATGGAAAAAAATGGACTAGTTATAAAGGTCCACTCTCAGTAGCACTCTTGCCTAGATTAGGAAGGGAGAATACTCTTTTCTCCTGCTCATAGTTTTAGCAAAATGTTGATATTTCCACTGCTGAGGGGTTAAAAAAAAAACAAACTAAAAAAATGCCTTGGAAAGGGATATTGCATTAGGGGTTCCTTATTGTGGAAACTGTTACATATTGCTTGCTTTCTTTTAATTCCTAATGTTGAATTTATTGCATTATAGACTTCAAACCTTTTTACAGATTCTTGATGTCATAAGGGCGGGCATTGATAAGGGTGAAGCAGCTGGGTATGAGGCTGAAAGGCTTGGATTTGGTGAGCTGGCTATGACTCCACAAAGCAGTGGTCTGATTGGATTATTCCATGGGCAGACTGAGTGTAAAAAGAACAGATTTGGAAACCCTCAAACTCCAGTTAAGTAAGTAATTAAATGGTGATTTCTTTCAGTGTATTATCTCATTGCTGCTACAGTAAGTCCTCGACTTAAGTGGATCCGAGTTACACGGATCCTGAGTTACGCGGATGTTCAGTTAGGTCGGTGACATGCTTGCATTTTCTCCGAGTTTCTGTTGCCGCGACAGATACTCCGGGTGACGACCCGCGACTCATTGTCAAGCGTGCAATCATGGCGCGATAAGCAGTGACCAGTCCTCGGTATTGGGAGCATACATCGGTTATTTGTCGTATCGCGCCAAAAACACGACGTGCAGCACTTTCAAATCTGTCGCTGGTCGCAAGCCTGGCCGGCTCCATAAGAATCTATGTGTTTGAACTTTTATTAGCTGTCGCAGCAACAGAAACAAGAAGAAAACGTAAGCCTGTCACCGGCCTTAAGGCCGAATCACTCTAGCATTTGTCGGAGCAGTTAACTCTTCAACCAATTGGAAGGCTGCAGTTAGCGTGAGTGGGTGTGGGAATAGCAGACTGTCAATTTTTTGGACCGAGAATCGCAACCGCAGCCAATCACGGACTCGGATTTAACATAGTGACCACGTCGTCTGCTGCCGTTGTGTGCGTTTTTGTTTTATCCAAAATCGCCTCCTGGCTTGCTTCTATAGTTCATGAGTGAATCAGAATATGGGGCTGAAAAAGGACAAAGGTTTGTTTTATCTTGAAAAAGAATGTTTGATGGTTGAATAAATTGTGATCACAGCCTTGTTCCTTTCGCCTAGCGACCCAGTGATGCACTCAGATCCTGCTGTCAGGTATGCTGTCATAATATTCTGCAATTATTATGAGCAAAGGGGCCAACTTCAGCCTTCTCCTTCGTTGATTCCTTCGATTAAGCCATAACCTCTCCATTGTCTATTTCATGTGACAACTGCCTTTCACAAACAGACTCGAAACGTTCACGCTTTCTATCAGAACGTTCTCAGAGAGGAGTGCAAGGCATTACACGGAAGCGGCACCGACAACCGCATCGCGCAATGTGATTGGAGGAACTGACACCCGCTAACCGCTTCGATGAACGCTAGAGTGATTCGGCCTTTACCAGGCATCAACGTCTTTTTTCGGTGTAGTTTAACCTTCCCGCGTAAGTCAACGCGTAGTTAATTATCTACTCCATAGATGACGCCTGTTGTACATCACAGCAAAAAAAAAGAACACATTAATGCAGCAAACAGACTTAACTTGTATTTCCGTTGTGACTTGATCATTGGGATCGTTATTTATCAAGTTTGAGCAAGTTTTCTCATGAAATCATTAAAATCGTTTCAGCTAAATACCTTCATATTTATTAAGAACTTTTCCAATTATGAACAGGCATTCACATGAGTAAGATAATTTAACAAATTTTCAATTTATTCATGTTTTGTGTAATTACACTTATTTTAGACTTACATTTCCAGTGAAATAAAGGTTCGATTTGTGTTACTCTCGGAATTGTTGTATTATGATAACTGAACAGCCTCTCAAAAATGGCGTTTTCTGTAACCGTCGCCGATTGCCGCCAATCGCAGTAAAAGCGCTGCACTGCTAATGGTTCAAAGATGGATAGGTAAGTTGTGTTTCGACTTATGCGGATTTCAACTTAGTGGAAATTTTTGGGACGAATTAACCGCGTAAGTCGAGGACTTACTGTACTGGGAAAATTCAGGGATATCAGGATGGATTATTAGAAAAACTGTTGGCTCCTTGCTTTCATCTTTTTTAGTGAAATAAATATTATGATGGGAACATCTTACAGTTTTTCACTATGGAAGGCTGAGCTAGTAATTTTTTCATTTAATTTTAATGTTAGTAGCTGCATTATTTAGGAACTGATTGAGAAGTTTTATTCCTGGATATTTTATAGTGAAACTTCACCAAATGTGGAATGATGATTCACTTTTTTACAAGGTCTTTTCAATGGTCATTTTCACATTTTTTTATGAGAAATAGAATGAACATACTTGACTTGAACTTTGTATTGTGTTTTACTTCAGCTGATCATTCAGCTCTTTTTATTGAATTTTCCATTCCATGGGAGAACTACCCTTAGAACACCATTGCTTATCGTCAGTCATTCCTAATGCCCGCTTGATAATTTTCTTAACCAAAAGTCATATTCCAGTGGGAAGTATTGTCTATAGATATATTGTCTATAGATCTATTGTCCACATACTGCCTACAATGCTGTACTGCAGATTTTCAAAATCTGTAAACGTTGTATTGCTACATTAAGTGTTGCACTGTGTTTCGTCATGTAGATAATGAGAGACCAATAAAGTGAGGGTGAAATTACAATAACTCATGAGCTTTATAATGTACATTCTTGCTAATTTAAGATTTTTGGATTACGAAAAGGTCTGTTGTAATTGTTAGGTGATGTTTTATGAAAGAAGTACAGTAAAACCCCGCTTTTACGTCCCCGGAATTTACGTTTTCCCGTGATTTACAACATTTTCTCCCGGTCCCAAAAATGTTTGCATCATTATAATGTATTTTCATCCCGCTATTTACACTTTCAAATCCCGCCATTTACGACATTTGAAGGAAGAAAGATGGCGGCTGGCGCAATTCAATTGGCGACCCTTCGAGCGTCATTAATGTTAAATATGGATGAAATACATGCTTAAACATGTTGTATGTATGCTAATTTATTTGGTTTCCTTTAAAAACACTATTATTCGTTTGATGGTAGCACATTAGATCGATAGCATTGCTGAATAGTATATATGCCGGATATTGTAATCATGCTTGCGATCGGGATTCTCGAATTGGTACTAAGCCATGCGAGGGAATAGAATTCTCTTCCCTGGCCGTACTAGCTGTTTACAAAGTACATTTAAATTGTAGCGGATGCCATAAATATATTTAATTAGATGTTATTTGGCCAACTATCGCCGTCATTGTGGCGAAGAGTTAAAACGAAATTCAACTCTTGTTCTCATACTTCGCAGCGATCTTTTTCTTATTTCTCGTAACTCCCGCACTAATGCCATTCATCTTGTGTTTTTAGGTTTTTAGTAACTTCACCTTTAGTTTTATTTAATGTGCAATTACTTACGGCAATCGTGAGGAAACGTATTTTAAAATGGCAAACAAGCGTGCGAGATTATCGTTATCATTGGAAGAAAAAAATCAACATTTTGCAAAGAGAATTGGCTCTAATACGGGCACTCGCGTGTCCCTGACCGAAGAACTTGATATACCAGGTTCAACGTGGAACAAAACTGTAAAAACCCGTAAATGTATAGAGAAAAGTGCTAAGGACTGCGGCCCTATTGGTAAAAGGCGTAATTACATTAAATACTTCAAGTACGATGAACTTGAAGAAATATTGAAGACATTGTTACAATCTTCCCCCGAAATAAGGCCGCATAACCGCTGCAAGAGGCGCTCGGCGCATTTATGTCTTCAAAGAATCAAATGGATGTTTACACCGTTTCAAAAGTCGATATAAATATTGTCTATAAAATCATTTTTGGTGAATCTAAAAGTGTACACTACGTTGATCCTGAAACAGTTTCTCACTGGAAGTGCACAACTTTGCATAATTATGTTGATGGCTGTGCCTATGCGCTTAAAGATATTTTTTATGTGGACGAGACAGGTCTTTTTTTTAAATAATGCCACACAAGACCCTATAGATTTCAAAGGGGACCCTTGACATGGGGGCAAGCTCAGCAAAGGCCGCCTTACTGTTTTATCAGGAGCTAATCCAGATGGCAGTGTGAGACTGAAGCCCTTTGTTTTTGAAAAGTCCAAAAATCCACGTTGCTTTAAAAATATTAAGTAAGACCTTGGCTACAACCTATGCAGCCAACACAAAGGCATGGATGACATAGACAATTGGGTATTTTCCAAAATTTTAAATTTAAGTTTACGGATCTTTATATGTTACTTAAACTCGAACAAGCTTGCGGAGTGAAAGTATTTTTAAAATTGATTCAATATTAATTGAGATATTTATAATTAAAATAGTCGAAATTTCAAATTTTTTTACGCCGCTGCGAAACGAAATCTGATTGGCTTGACGTCATTTTCGCTGAGCGATGGACGGATGTGTGGGAGAAAGTGAGTAACTGTAGAAGATCTACCGTATATTTAAAGATTTTTCATTGAAAACAAAGACTATGGCGTGCAATGGTTTTATTAAAACCACATAAGATAATTTACCCAAAGTGGATATGTTTATGGTAGGCGTTTTAATGAAGAAGGACGAGCGATTTAATGCTGCGGAAATTCGTTGAGCTTAAGTCCAAAAAATGTAAGCCTAAAGTTTGCTTTTAAAATCGTCATCACTGTTTTATATAATTTTTGATACAAATAATTATGTATTTGGTGTCTGAACTTTATTAACTGTTTTCCCAATACACTAATAATCATTATGTTACTTCTTTCTTTATCGAAGTCCAAATCAGTCCATGCAACAGTAAACAAACAGTATCTTAGTAACATATCAACATAACACAGTACTCGCCAAATGTTTGTGCTGCCAATGCTCGACACACTTAAAACGTTAATTTTTTATTTGCTAATTAGTGATTGTTTATAGAGGAGGTTTCTAGAAGTAACTTATCTGCTGTAGAAATGCCTAAAAATAGATTCTCATCTCCTAAATGTCTATTCAAAGTTTAATTTAAGTGTTGTTATATTATAAACCTTCTCGTGAGAGTTATGGTGATAGTGCTATAGGATACGTCCAAGTAAAGAGAGATGGACCACTGTGCACAGTCATTGCAAGAATATGTCCAGAACACAAAGTGTGGAGTAAAGTATACATTTTTACGGGTGGACATTGAGGAATCCAAGGAAGAAATTTCAATCATTCAATGTCGTGATTGCGTGAATAAATTTCTTGTTCGGTGTTTCAACCGATGTATTCGTACATTGTGGCACAAAACACCATCTATATCCCTTACCTAGATGCCATTTAAAGGCATATCTAGAAACGCGAACACGTCAGAAACTAATTTCGCCGCATTTGTTACCACTGTAAGCATAAGGAAACGCCTGGGTCTAAATGTAAACAGCGAAAATGACGTCACAGGCCATTCGGTTGTTTTCGGAGTGTGCTCGGGAGCTTTCGTAACCTTCTACTTTCTTTAGCTTTTAAAACCGAAATTAATAAAATTTGATAAGAAAATTTTTATCCAATGTAATAAGTTCAAGTAACTGAATCAGAATATCGATAGTTGGAAATACGTGGAAAATACCCAATTGTTGAAGAAAAAATGTATGCCCTTGATGCAAAGATAAATATATGTAGGTAGACACCACCTCAAATCAAGTTAAGTTAAAATATGAGAATAAGTACGTTTATTTTTTGTTAACTTTTGTTTATTAATTTATTTATATCTTTTTGTGTCCCATCACATTATTAAACATCACCTGTTAATCTAAATAAAATTATTTAACATTAGGCTATGATTTTGCTTCTATTTCCTACAAATTACGATTTCCCTCGATTTACATTTTCCCGCGATTTACATTTTTTTCCTTCATCCCCGTCAAAAGTGTAAAAGAGAGGTTTTACTGTATATTCAATTACATAGTAATTATCAAAAAACCACTCGAAAGGTGTATTTTTTAATCCATCTAGTATCATAACCCTTGTTTTTCTGTGAGGCATATGTTTCCTCCCATACAGATTCCTGAAATGCTGCATAATTGCAGAACAGCCCCTGTGTTCAGCTAAGTTTCACTGTATTTGAGCCGTCTCAAGTTGATGCTTCTTTTTTTATAATCATTCTCTTAACTTGAGTTGGGATAGTTGGGGTGCTATTTGATCTGTGGATTTGGCTCATTGAATGAAATCCTTTCCTAACTGTATGCTCACCAAAGAAAGAATCTGCAGCATGAGTTTCTTGGGTTGATTGTTCTATCGGGTCAAAATATTTAATTTCCCTGGGAAAGAGATGTGTATGTTGGTGAGGGGGGATGGAATACCTCTGGTTTGCAATTGTGCAATACACATAGCATTGTCCCGGTCAAATATGCTTGATGTAAGTGCTTGTGGTTATGGGCCAGGTATGAATTTTAATATTGGAAGATAACATCCACTTGTATTTACTCATTCAAAGGAACATTGCTGTGCTGGGTGCTGGTCTTATGGGAGCAGGTATTGTCCAAGTTTCCATTGACAAAGGCTACAATGTTATCATGAAGGACACAACAATGCCTGGCTTAGCTCGAGGACAGAACCAGATTCAAACTGGAATGGATAAGGCTGTCAAGCGAAAGAGAATGTCAAGGTATTTTTTTATGTGATAATTATATTTGTAGTTGTGTTGCATAGTTGTGTAGTCTTTTCAAAAAGATTTTTTATTACATATTGTTTTGGCCAGTTACCTTAAGATTTTATCTTCTCTTCCTTTAGTTTTGAGCGCGACCGTCACCTGTCACATTTGGATAGTACTTTGGCTTATGATAATTTTGATAAGTGTGACATGGTGATTGAAGCAGTATTTGAGGATTTAGCCATTAAGCACAAAGTTATACAAGAGGTTGAAAAATACATTCCACCCCATTGTGTTTTTGCATCCAACACAAGTGCGTTGCCCATTACCGAAATTGCAAAGGGTAGTAAAAGGCCAGAAAAGGTATGTGCTTGTGAAAATTATGAATATTTATCATTTAGAAGCATATAAAAGTGAGTCTAGTATTATACAGTCACAACACCGTATTGTTAATTTCCCTATTCTGACTTGCAGCTGACTTTTTTAGTGCCTCTATCAGCCATTGAGTGTAACTATTATCCTTTTCAAATATCTTGGGGGCTGAGAGGCAGGCCTAAAATTCATGGGGGTGAGCGAAGAGAAAGTCGCTTGTCGCATGACTTTCTCAGAGCCAACTAGGATGCAGTAGGCGTGGCCTAGCCTCTTTGAAATTCAGTCTCTTTCAGAGCTTCGTTGTGTCCACTTAGTGAATCTGCTTGCTGTGTTGCCAAACCTTTGGTGTTTTTGGTTCATGTCGATCGGTGTTTGATTGATGTTGATTGGAGAAGTCATGTACTTATTGCACTAGTAAATACTATATATTGGCTTATATTCAAAGTTAAATGAAACAGGCCATTTATTGCAAAACTTTTGTGTTATAATTTTTCTTTCATTAAAATTTTGTTTAATATGACTAGAATGATATTGACAGTGAATTATGTTAGTAAACCTATTCCTGCTACTGCAATTTTCGAAGGAAATAGCATATTCTTTTTTGTACTGTTATCGTTTTTATTCTAAAACATTTCACCCGTGAATCAACCAGTTGCTTTAAGCCCACATCTGCTGCTGCAGTTTTTAAGGGAAATGACTTTCTCTTTTGCACATTCATGTATGTTTTTTTGTTCTCAAAATATTTCTACTCCTTCCCTTAATGACCCCTGGGTAAGGTTGAGGTAAGAAGCCCCTAGAGCGAAAAGAATGCAGTATGTAGTCACCCTCCATTAGGTTTCGCAACTTGGGCGTTGGCCGGGCGACACCCATTGCGCAGAGAGGCGTCTCTTGCCCTGACCCACGTGGGTTTCCCCCTGAAGGAGTTAAGGGATAACCATATCGGCAACATCGAACTTGACCTGCCCCTCTTGAAGGCAGTTCCCCACCCCCCAGTAGCTGAGACATTCAAACTGTTCTGGGCTGACGTGAAAGTTACCCGCCCCCACAAATTTTAGGTCTGCCTCTCAGCCCCCAAGATATTTGAAAAGGAAAATAACCTGCCACTATGATTTGCTAAGAAAATGAATTAGGATATGTAAGCATCTTGTCTAAAAATTCTATTTGAAAGAAAATTGCACTACTTCACTAATTGCATTACTTCACTACTAATTTTTTATGTGACTGTACAATACTTGACTGTGTTAAAGTTCTGGTTGCACATACTTCAAGTTTATTCCAAAGTCTCATTACAAAATTATCATATTTTTTTGGTAATGAGAGCATGTCTCATTCCGTAATGGATCTCATTTGTTACAGGTCATTGGAATGCATTACTTCTCGCCAGTTGACCGCATGCAACTTTTAGAAATCATAACCCATGACAAAACATCTCCAGATACAGCAGCCTCTGCTGTTTCTGTTGGACTCAAACAAGGAAAAGTTGTGATTACTGTCAAGGATGGACCTGGATTTTACACTACAAGAATTCTGGCTGCTATGATGGCTGAAGTTATTAGATTACTTCAGGTAACTAGTCATTTCATTTTTAGTGCTATTCATTGGTATGATGAACATTCTCTGCACTCTGATAGATGTTGCATTACTATCCTCCTTTTGCATTATTGCTTGTTAAAGATGACCTTGTACTGTACATTATCTTTAAATTTAGTACTTAAAATTGTTATTAAGATTCTTACCAAAGCCATCATTAATTTTATCTTGTGGTATGGTCTTCATTTTTGCTTTTTGTGTTGAAGTCTCGTAGCATCATAGGTTGGGGGGATGGTGTTTTTATAGTGGCATGTGATCTGACACCATTCATGTATCATTTGAATTTAGAGGGCTGATTTAGAGTTAAAAACAAAATATTAGAAAGCACCAAATGGCTACAATGCTGTTTTAGCGATGTCTCCATGTTGACGAACACCTCATCATTGTGAAGTTCATTTTTTACACTTAATGTGTCTATGGAAAAATAAATCTCATACCCGGTTGATTTGCTTCCATTCTTCTTGTCACTCACTAAATGAGGTGCCAATGAGCTCAAGTCTTTTTTAGGGGCTGAATAATGCTTTCATTATAATGCCCTTTTAGGAATATGGCACTGTAGCATCAAGAGACCTAACTTTTGTACTCATCCTGTTGTAGTAACTTCAACTGGTTTAGCTAGAAGTTAAGTATTATTTTTGACGTTTGGAATATGGTCTTTAAAGCACACAAGATGCCTTTGGAATAAGAGTATGCTTGCTGGAAGGGACAATCAGAAATAGCATGAGAAATTGGCAATTCAATGGCATTTTTCCACTTGGCGTATTTACCTTCCACATGTGCATGGATATATAGTGGCTCGGCTGTCATTCCAATGAAAGCCTTGATTCATATCTTGGAGCACACAAGAGTCATTGACCACAGTGATCTTTGTTCTTAAATTTAATAAATCTGATTTTTTTGATGGCAATTAAAATCACATGCATAACTTCTAATTGTAAGATATCAATAACCGTGAGTAATAGTTTTGTAAGATGATTAATATCCATGGCGTCTATGCTGCACTAGTCTACCTGAGTCCACTGTAAATATGCCATTACATTCAAACGAGGCACTGACTAGTATATACGGAGATCAAAAGTCATAAAATTTTGAGACACTTTTTGTTTGATTGTAGTGGGTATGTATTTGTTGTAAGATTTGCAAAGCAAATCTTTATCACTTGATAATTATTTCAACTACCCCACAAACGTTAACCTTCTCAGGGTATTTCTACAAAAACAACTTAATTTTATTGTAAAAAGTCCTTATTTTGATTTCTGCTTTATCAGAAAGCATTTTACATCGCTCTCCCTGTAAAGTGCAAAACTTTTCTTCTTAATATATGAAGTTAGTGGTTTTCCTAGCAAAATAAGGAGAGACAACACTTATTATATTTAAACAGTACAAACAACATGATTTTCAAAGAACATCCAATTTCTTAACTACAGTAGATTCTGGTTAATCGGGACACCGGTTATTTGGGACAGCCGCTTATTCGGGACAAATCATCAAGAACAGAACCCAATTGAAGAAAGTCCCTGAGTTTTCTCCGGTTAATTGGGACATGAAGCCGCTTAATCAGGACATGCATCGGCTGTATTTCCCTCCTACTCCCTTGAAGAAATACAAATTTTTAAGCTCTTGTAAATCATTTGGTACATTTTACCTATGCATTTGAACCAATCTCCAATGAGGGAATCTATTGCAACCTTTACTGTCTCATTTACCATCGCTAAACGAAGTCAGTCATGAAAGCGCTTTTAATTAATGCTTCACTGTTTGTACACTCACCTTCGTTCTCAGGTAGTCCAGCTAGAAGTGGATTTTGATTTTGTGGTCACGGAGGTGCATACTGTGTAGGTAGACAACTTGGCTTCATTAGCGTATTATACCATTAAGGTGAAGGTTAGACTGTAGACGATCTGTCGTAAGATAAAATGTTTTGAGGAAAGAAGGGTGGAAGTGATTCCTCCTCATTTCCCGAAAATTCTCCTGAAAAAGTTCCTTATTCAGGTTAACACGCAGCGTAAAGATTTTTCACTGGCTGCAAAAATTACAATACTGGACCGAATTAAGGACCATCTACCTCAAACCGGTCTTCGTTGTTTGGCGGAGATAACAAGAGTGCCAAAATCAATGATAGCCCGATTAATACAGCACCAGGATAAACTTAGAGAAGATTGGAGCAGTCAGTAAAAGGAAACCAGGTGCTACCCAAAAACGCCAACGCCAAGGTAAGGATCCTGATGTCGAGGATGCTTTTAATCAATGGTTTTCCATTGTTAGTGGACGAGGAGTTAGTTTCAGTGGACCTATGTAAAAATAAGTCGGAGGAATTAGCTTTGAAGCTTGGCCATACTGATTTTAAGTCAAGAGATGGTTGGCTATCTAGACGGAAGAGTAGAAACGAAATAAAATTAAAAAATGCTCACGGAGAAAAACATACTGCTGATTTTGTAATTGCAGAGGAATGGAGATGCAAGAGGCTTCACACCCTACTTCAAGAATTCTGTGCAGATGATGTGTACAACGCCGATGAAACCGGCCTGTATTACCGAGCCACCTAATGGCTTTCTTTGCTACAGTTATGTGGAACTGAGTGGGGTAAAGGTGAGCTTTCGTCTCGCCAGCGTTAACACGATTTTCACCCACTTTCAACAGACCTATCGGAACCAAAATCTCACCTTTACCCTAAGTGGGTCTAAAGAAGCGATGGAACGGATTACTGTTTGGTGCTGCTCAAACATGTCGGGAAGTGATAAAAGGAAACTTTTGGTGATTGGAAAAAGTACTAACCCTCGCTGCTTTAAGAGGTTTTGAATGCACAGCTTACCGGTGGAATATTACGCCAATAAAAATACGTGGATGATTGCAGGCCTCTTCAGTCATTAGTTAAGCAGTTGGGATAAGGAACTAGCGCGGAAATCGAGGAAAGTGATTCTTATTCTGGATAATTGTACGGCACACCCTAATTGCTCCAACGTCTTAAAAAACATGGAATTTTTCCGTCTGGAATTTTTACCAGCCAACACAACATCTCTTATCCAGCCAATAGACATGGGATCATCAAAAATTTGAAAACAATATACCGCGCAAAATTCATTGATCAATCATTTCTAGCATCAATGGAAGATAATCTTCTGACATCGTCTTCAACTGCCAAGAAAGTGAGCTCAAAGGTGAACGTCCTACAAGCAGTAACGTTTTTGGCAGATAGCAGGCGAGAAGTCACCAGTAAAACGATTAGAAATTGCTTCATTCATTCATTGAGGTTTTAAGCACTAAAGTGCAGAAATATCGGAAGTACTTGAATGTGAAAGTAAAAATGAATCTGCTTCCGAGCTGCGTCAAGTAAAGACCTCTAAGGAGTTTGAAAGGATCGACTCCAATATGGACTGTTATGACAACAATGATAGCAGCAAAGATGATATAGTGGAAACTATACTAGCGAGATAACAAGGTGTGGTTGAAGACGAAGATACTGATGGAGATGAAGACGTATCTCAGTGTAGCCAAGTGACTTCTGCAGATGCCAGGAAATTTATTGATGGGTTGTGACGCTACTTCATGCAAGAGGGCAACGAAGGAAGTCCGATATCGTCCTCAGATGCCTGTGCTGACCTTGTATGCGCGACGAGAGTGAAGAGAATGAAGAAGAACACCCTGGACTAATTCCTTCAACTAGGAGCTACACATTAAATAAATACTCCCTGGTTTCTATACAAATGAAGCTATAGATCATCAATTATTCTTTTCTAATATTCCATCGTTAATTCTATATCTAATCACAAATCCTACTTTTGCAGGATTTCGTAAAGGGAATTTATCCGAAGTAGATTGATGCCAAGAGATTTTTTAATGACACAAGGTTTCCAAAAATGTTTATAATGTATGTTTTCTACTAATTTATTGTTTAAATACTATGCAATTAAACATTTTGCGTTTCAATTGTCATTCAGCTTTCTGACTTTCATTTCAACGCTTATTTCAACATATTTCCCGGATACTTCGGATAAACGGGACAGCCGCTTAATTGGGACAAAGTACACCGGTCCCGATGTGTCCCAATTAACCGGAATCTACTGTATTTAAATACATCGGAAAAACTGAATCTAACTTTTCCTTAAACTGGTGTAACATTCTCTAATTTCATATTCATTTATTTTAGCCGCTATTGAGTCAGTCTTTCTGAACTTAGTGTGCTAGGTTGAGTAACTTTTCCATATTTACCAAGGACTGATGTTAAAGTAATGTAGCCCACAACAATTCAATTTCCCCAATAAAAGGGATACAGGCGAAAAAGGTTATTTGAGAGTAGTGACTCTGGTAATTAGAGTGAGCACAAGTGGGAGATGGATATGGGAGAATAAAGAGAAGCATACACAGACTGATAATCCATTGAATGTTGCTTCATTTCCATTCTGGCATTCCCTTAACCATGTATGTTTAGGAATCATAAGGTTGTGGATAGAATGGGCAGAGAGGAGTTAACAAACCCTTACTAATAATGTTAAATAATTCACCAATCGACATAATAAAAATATATTGACATAGTTAGGAGTAAATATAAGATGTATGATGTAAGATTCACATAGCACATACGTGTGTGCACACCGACCCATACACTCAAGTCAACAAGGCGGATATAAAAAGTTCCAATGTTTCATTTGTGAGTGGGACAGCCTTGATAAGCCTCAACGTTGGGTCAAAAAAGAATGGATGTTAACACGAGATAGGCCAGAAATTGAACATAAAAAAGAACGTTAAAAAGAAGTTTCAAAGGAAAAAGAGTTAAATATACTTTTTTGTTTTGTTTTTTGCTCCGTTTAAAACTTGCTTCAAACTTTCATGTACGCATACATAATATTTGCTCCCCTTGATCAATCATCTATTTTATGTAAGTTACCTTAATAAAAACACATTAAAATAGTATGTTGGTGATTTTATTCTAGAAACTGCTCCATAATTTGATGTAAAAAGTGTAAACTCAAGGGAACTTTTTGTTTTTCTCTCGACCAGAGGCGGCTCATTTGATCTAGGAATTGGTTTTCATCCATTTAAACCTATAAAAATTAACTGATTGCTGAAAAATCAATTTGCCTCACCACGAATTGATACTTTACATCGATTTAAATGGATAAAAACCACTGTTGCCAGATAGTACATGCAAAATTGTTAGAGAGAATTCCTTTTCAAATATGATTTTAGCAAAAATATCGTTATCGATTTTACAAAATATCCTGACGTGATGGAAAAAAATGGAGGTCATTTTTTTAAATCAGTACACCAAATAACATAAAACTCAGCGAAAACTTCTTGTATTTTTCCAAAACTTTGATTTCACAGGCTTGTGTTATTGATATTTTTATAATATCCACTATCGTAACTGTACATTCCTACTGAGAATAAATTTATTTCAGGTGAACCATTAATGGAATATGTACTCAACCTCTATGTTGCGGTTTTCTGATTATTTTGATGCTAAACAGTTAGTAATTTTTTTGTAGGCCATAATATCCGATTTTGGAGTTAGTAAACAATGGGGTCATGAACCTCATCCAAGGAGGTCATATCTTAATTACCCTTGGATGGAGGACCCTATTGTGGGGCTTTAAGATAATGCATCCATTCAAATCTATCTTGGCAGTGTCTGGCTGTAAAATTCGAAGAGGTAATAGGAGAGGTCAAGAAGAAAATGGTCAAAAGTACGAGAAGTTTTTCCCTGTGGACTCTTTAAGAAATTTAGAAGTATATTTCCCACAGCTTAAGGGTTAATTTCCCTAAAAATATTTTGTGAGTTTGCTAATTGTGTTCTCCACCAAAGGTTACCAAAAGATTTCTCTGTTTTTGCGCAGGAAGGACAGGGCCCCAAGGAATTGGACAAGTTGACCAAGACATTTGGCTTCCCTGTGGGTGCTGCCACATTGGCTGATGAAGTTGGTATTGATGTTGCAGCCCACATAGCTGATCATTTGGGATCTTCCTTTGGAGACCGATTTGGTGGAGGTGACCCAGCAGTACTTAAGGATATGGTAGCCAGTGGTTTCCTGGGTAAGTTGTTGTCAAGTGTGTTGTGGTCAAATTAATTTACTTTTTTATTTTACATTAATATAATTAAGCCAGCCCTGGTGGCGGTGGGGTAAAGTCCTTGCCTGCTAATCCGAGGGTCGTGGATTCAAGTCTCGCCTGGGTCGGTTTTTCACATGCCCAGGGCATGGGTGTTTCTCTTAAGATGTGGTGGTTTGGCCCCTGAGAAACCTGAAGACAAGCCAATGGCTTATCAGGATCGCAGGAGCCACCAGAATCGTCTGAGAGCAAAAGAAAATACTTAATATGCACTGCATACTCCCTATTATCTGGCAAAGGGACATGGGTTGCCGGTTAGATGGATATACCGGTTGCATGAGAAAAATGACTTCAAAAATAAAAAAAATAGATAAACTTCTTATTAATCCTCAATATAGGCTTATAAATACATGTGAAGAAACAACAATGAGAATCAAGTAAAATAACATTATTACAAATATAAGCCTATGTTTAATATTATTCTACAAATTGGGTTATTTCCTTAAAAGTCTTAACTCATCTGCACGGTAGCAAATACTTAAGACACAGAGGGAGAAGATTTCTTCGCTCCTTGACTTGAGGAACAACTCCACAGAATTTGCCTTCATAAGAGTCAGAATATAGCCTGTCAGATGATGCTGCCTACTATATACTCTTCTGCTATAAAAAAAAATGATGAAATGGATGATGGTTGACAAGACGTAGACTCGTCAGTTTTCTGAAATAAATCTCGTATGTCCATCTGACTGAGTGCCTCCCTTCTTTCTTTAAAAATTTTTAATTTAGAAGGTGAAATAGCATAAGAGTCTGGACTGTGGAGCACTTTCACTGCTCTGCAAACTTTATAATGTCTTCATACGCTTGGAAGAAATCTGCCATTAGACTTGTGCAGATCGTTTTACCTCATACAGTAGAAACTCGAAAATACAAAACTCAAAATTACGAAATTTTGATTTTACAAAGCAAAATCTTCGATCCCGACAAAAGGGTATCTAAGTGTATGTAACAGTACGCGATATTACAAAATTAAGAAGTTTTAATATTACGAACCTCTGATCTTGGTCCCGACGTTAAAAAATTACTCATTTATACGAATAGTGATCGATCACAGTAACGTTTTCAGCGCTCCTTGTCAGAGTTAAACATCTAATTAATCATCGTCGCCGAATACATTATGCACTGAAAGTATTACCTGAACGATATCTCATATTTCAATGCTACAATAGTAAAGGTGTGGTTTTGCTCGGGCATCCCGTGTCTGCGTCCAGAAGTCGGAAGTCACTGCCTTATTCATACAATGTATATAAAATGGGTTCGGTTTCACTGATACGTCTCGGCTGTCGAGTTCGACTGCTGATGGCCGACGTCTGCATCTCGACTGCTTTGACCTCCCTATGTATTTCTCACCTCCCTTATGAAATTTTCATTTATACGACGAACTCCATAAAAACAATTTTTTTCCGGTTCTATGTAAGGAAATTCCTCACTAATACAACTTATCAGTGAGTTAACTCACCTAAGGAGCTTTATAAATTTCAACTTTGAGGCATAGTTGTGAGTTTATCGTGAGAGTAAGGAAAATGCGAAATGTATTGATCTTAAGGCAATTTTAATGATAACAGAAGGAATTCGTCAGAATGGAAAAACAACCTACGGTTTGGAAGCAACAGACGGAAAACCAGTGGCCTGCTCCACCACTGGATGAAAAATCTGCCATTTTTAATTTTTTCGGTGGTTTTTGGATCAAGAAATCCACGTTTTCGTGACAGAAAACCACAGGCCCGCGCCGCTGCCAGATGGAAAATACACCATTTATAATTTTTTTCGGTGGTTTTAGGATAAAAAGTCCGGGTTTCCACTACTTATTCCTGAAGTGCATGTCATAGTGCATACACATGTCAACTTTTAATGAAATATCTCCGTTAGTGGACATGTGAGGGAATGAAACATTTGAGAATTTTACAAAAGCCGAATTTGTCGCCATTTTGCCAGAGAGCTATGAGGGGATAGAAAAAACAGAAAGCGGGAAGTTGTAAACTTCATGAAGGGCTGAAAATCTCTGATTGTCAAAATTGAGATTGGACTCTTGGTTTTGGAGCTAGAGTCGAAAAACTGCGACAATCAGGACATTTTTTGCTAAATTTCGAGTTTGAGGCCCTCTGGCGGGAAAACTGCGAGGGGTAGAAAGACGGGGTGGGTCGCATCTTGTAGAAAATTTAATTCCCAGTTTTGAATTTTTTGTCTTATTCCAGATCGGATGCACCATTGAAAAGTTATGGTGCAGGAACCGGAGGTCACTTTTTCGAAAAGTCAGAAATCCACCATTTAATCATTTTTGGGGGTTGCACTCTTCAGATGACAAAAAATCAGGGTAGATTTGATTTATAATTTCAAAATGGCTAAATGAATACAATATATAACTTCTAATACCAATTGCTTTCTGATATTTTAACAGAATCAAAACTATTTTCAGTTAGATGTCTGTTCATGTCTAGTGATATTCCATTTTAGAAGAAAACTAGTTTGTAAAGGAAAATACTACCTATTAATCACAGCAGATTTTTTAGTAAGCAATACTCAAGCATAAGCTGGTCCTTGTTTGTAGAAGCTGAACTGACAATAAACATCATTACAAAATGTGCCAAGCATTAATTGAAACTAATCCCTGATGGTCAAGTGCCATGAATACTAACTATTAAACCAAGAAATTGTACTTAGGGAATAGATCTTACCAAATTAGGTTTAATTTGCCTGTATCCAAACATGCAATTGCAACCATGAAACTAAGCAGATGAAATTGGTCAGTTGTAAAGGGTTTCATGTTCCCTACTATGAAACCTCTGTTGTGAAACTTCCTCACTTATGATCTTTTTTTGGTCATCCGCTGAAGGTTTCACAAGTGTGGTTCTACTGTATGTATTAGAATTTTTTATGCCTAAGTGTACCCTTTTTTTATTTTTTGTCATCACATCGGCCAGCCTCCCGGCCATCAATATATAATAAATGTATTAATTTATGTACTTATAATTTATCACTGATTTTTCAACTGTAAATAAAATTTATATACATATGTATTTCAATACAAATTAAAGAATTTAGTGCGTGTGCCATCAATGAGCAGCATTTATGTTTACGTAAATTTCAATAAGTATACCATGTTTCTATGTTACTGTGTATCTTCAGAATAGTAAACATTGTGAATCCATGTAACTAGGGGACTCTTTATTATAATCAGATACATATTATATTTCAGGTCGCAAGTCAGGGAAAGGGTGCTATGTGTATGAAAAAGGTTCAAAGGATCGCCCAGTAAATGATGATGCTCTGGAACTAATGAAAAAACATCACATGGAGCCTAAGGGATCTACTGAGCCCGGTGACCTGCAGATGAGAATGGTCTCCCGATTTGTTAATGAGGCAGTACTCTGTCTCCAGGAAGGAATCTTGGCAAATCCGGTGAATAATTTATACTATTTATAGTTTGCTTTTCAGCAAGTCTTTAGCTAGTTTTTAAATTCAGTTAATACTAAAATTTGTGTGTATTTTGCTTGTCAGAAGTAAACTTGAATACCATTTGGTGTTAGTTGGCTATTTCATAGACAATCTTACACTATTGAGTAGGTTGAAAATATCTTCTAAGAGCCATTTCATTTTAACAAGGAATCTGAATGAGTATTATTATAATAGCAAAATTCCGGGAATGCATGAACATGAAACTAAAAAAGTGATGTTATTTCTTGGCAAATTTGAGTCCAATTCATTGGTGTTTTTTTTATTCAAACTTCCATTATAAAATAAATGCCTATTTATCTCATCCTAAGCATAATTTTGATGCTCAATTTTATGAACGTAATGGTGCATTTTCTCTCCATAACCTTTTGTTTGAAGAGAGACAAACTAGTGCAATATCAATTTTTCAGTTCTAATCGGTACATTTGAGATATGCCTGAACTCTTCAATCATGCTGAGCAAGTCTGAATAATTCTGTTATCTCAGTCATTTTGCAACTTTACAGTCATTGTTTATGAATTACCACGCAAAACAAATGATAATGGACTTCATCACATTTAATAAATGTTTGTGTATTTTTGCTTTCATTACACCTACTAGCTTTGTTTGTGTTAAAATGTGTAAAATCTCGATTGTATGATGTTTACAGCTTGATAACCAAAAATAATAATAATAATCATTTATTTGCCCGAAGATTTGTCTCCGGCCATTATGACGGCAATGAAACCCGATGCTTGCCTGGGACTCGGAGGGTCATGTTACAACTGCAACAATTAAAAAAAAAATCATTTATTTGCCCGAAGATCATGTTACATTAGATATGTAGGAGATATAAGGCACGTCACAGGATAGTATAAATAGACACAGTACATTACACATAAACTCATTGTTATACAATATTCATTCAGATATTTAAAACTTTGAGCTCAAAAATTCTTTTACAGAATAAAATATTTTGGAGCGAAAAAACTTTAATACATTTTTTCTGAATAATTTAACATTAGTTTCAGATTTAAGCTCAGATGGTAGATGGTTATAAATCATTAAGCCCATGGACATTGGTCCATGCATGGCAGTGGTTGTCCTTACAAAATTTTGATGAAGGTCCATGTGCCTTCTGGTATTGTGACCATGAATACTGTTATTAGTTATATACAGTAAAACCTCTCTTTTACACTTTTGACGGGGATGAAGGAAAAAAGTGTAAATCGCGGGAAAATGTAAATCGAGGGAAATCGTAATTTGTAGGAAATAGAAGCAAAATCATAGCCTAATGTTAAATAATTTTATTAAAATTAACAGGTGATGTTTAATATTTGATGGGCCACCAAATAGACATAAATAAATGAATAAACAAAAGTTAACAAAAAATAAACGTATTCTCATATTTTAACTTAACTTGATTTGAGGTGGTGTCTACCTACATATATTTATCTTTACATCAAGGGCATACATTTTTTCTTCAACAATTGTCTATGTCATCCATGCCTTTGTGTTGGCTGCATAGGTTGTAGCCAAGGTCTTTCTTAATATTTTTAAAGCAACGTTGATTTTTGGACTTTTCAAAAACAAAGGGCTTCAGTCTCTCACTGCCATCTGGATTAGCTCCTGATAAAACAGTAAGGCGACCTTTGCTGAGCTTGGCCCCATGACAAGGGTCCCCTTTGAAGTCTATAGGGTCTTGTGTGGCATTATTAAAAAAAAGACCTGTCTCGTCCACATAAAAAATGTCTTTAAGCGCATAGGCATAGCCATCAACATAATTATGCAAAGTTGTGCACTTCCAGTGAGAAACTGTTTCAGGATCAATGTAATGTACACTTTTAGATTCACCAAAAATGATTTTATAGTCAATATTTATATCGACTTTTGAAACGGTGTAAACATCCATTTGATTCTTTGAAGACATAAGTGCGCCGAGCGCCTCTAGCAGCGGTTATGCGGCCTTATTTCGGGGGAAGATTGAAACAATGTCTTCAATATTTCTTCAAGTTCATCGTACTTGGAGTATTTAATGTAATTATGCCTTTTACCAATAGGGCCGTAGTCCTTAGCACTTTTCTCTGTACATTTACGGGTTTTTACAGTTGTGTTCCACGTTGAACTGGTATATCAAGTTCTTCGGTCAGGGACACGCGAGTGCCCGTATTAGAGTCAATTCTCTTTGCAAAATGTTGATTTTTTCTTCCAATGATGACGATTATCTCGCACGCTTATTTGCCATTTTAAAATACGTTTTCTCACGATTGCCGTAAGAAATTGCACATTAAATAAAACTAAAGGTGAAGTAACTAAAAACCTAATAACACAAGATGAATGGCATTAGTGCGGGAGTTACATAGAGTTATTAAGGTACTATATACTCTAACTTGAACTATATACTCTAAGGGGAGTTACGAGAAATAAGAAAAAGATCGCTGCGAAGTATGAGAACAAGAGTTAACATACTTACGTTTTAACTTTTCGCCACAATGACAGTGATAGTTGGCCAAATAATATCTAATTAAATATATTTATGGCATCCGCTACAATTTAAATGTACTGTTTAAACAGCTAGTACGGCCAGGGAAGAGAATTCAAATTCCGGTATGGCTCCTTAGTACCAATTCGAGAATCCCGATCGCAAGCATTACAATATGCGGCATATATACTTTTCAGCAATGCTATCGATGTAATGTGCTACCATCAAACGAATAATTGTGTTTTTAAAGAACCAAATAAATCAGCATTCATATATAATTTTTAAGCATGTATTTTATCCATATTTAACATTAATCACGCTCGAAGGGTCGCCAGTTGAAGTGCGCCAGCCGCCATCTTTCTTGCCTTCAAATGTCGTAAATGGCGGGTTTTGAAAGTGTAAATAGCGGGATGAAAATACATTATAATGATGCAAACATTTTTGGGACCGGGAGAAAATGTTGTAAATCACGGGAAAACGTAAATTCCGGGGACGTAAAAGTGGGGTTTTACTGTAGTTTGATAAGTTGATCTTGGCAGACACACAAACAGCATACATGTAAACACAAGGAATCGGTAGTAAACCGAGCTTCTTAAACAATGGAAGACAGTGTGCATCAGCCGTAGCATTACATATTAGCCTTATCACACGTTTCTGTACTTTAAAGATAATGCTAGCATGGGGGGAGGAACCCCAGAACAGAATGCTGAAAACCACATGTGAATAAAATTCACCATAATATATGGCTAACAGCACTTCAACACTTACTGATCGTCTTATGCTTCTAATAAGAAAGCATGTAGAGCTTAGCTTACTACGGAGTTTGCAGATGTGTTCGTCCCATGAAATGGTATGGGTCAGCAATATTCCGAGGAATTGTGTGCTGGAGATTTGTGGGATACAGGTTCCATCTACGCTCACAGAAATTTTTGCAAGATAAGTGTCATCAGAAAATGCCTGCTTGGTGTCACATAATGATTAAATGAGTTCACATAAAGTTGAATTAATTTAATAACTTCTTTAGCTTATTCGTTTTTATTTAAATATTAAAAAATGCTGGTGGTTGGCTTGATTTTAAGTTCAATGAAGAGACATGAAAAGTAGTATTCAGTACGGTATACAGCGAATAGAGTCCTAGTCATGCGCATGGTCACAGGAGGCATGGGACCACGCATCATACTTTCTGCATCATCTCTTGATTTTACCCATTTTAATGTTAAATAGTCGTATTTTTGGCTACCCCATCTAAATAAACTCAAAGTTATGTATTATTGTTTATGAGCAGTATGCCTGTTATTTCAAACGAAGTGAACAAGTTAAAAGAAAGCAATATGCTCATGTATATTTTTATCTTTTCATTGCAGTTGGAGGGAGATATTGGTGCCGTTTTTGGTCTTGGTTATCCACCGTTCACTGGAGGTCCTTTCAGGCACCTTGACAACTTTGGTGCAGATAAATTTGTTTCCAAGATGAGAGAATTTGAACAGCATTATGGGTCCCCATTCACTCCATGCCAATTGCTACTAGACCATGCCAAAGATTCTTCTAAGAAATTCCACAAATAAGTAACCTAATTGAGACTGTTAGGACTGTTCATTTTCGATAATGGGCAAAAATCCCTTAAAATGCATGTGCCGATGATGAATAAATGGTTGGGAAAATTGGGTCTTGAAGCATTGGGATGTGTGGACATTTCATGTTCCTGCTCCAATCAGTTTGTGTCTCCCATTTGTATTATTTTTTTCCAGTGCAGAGTTATATATACTGGGGTAACGAAATGTTTGATGTCCATTTTTCATGTCTTGGTGTATCAAAAAATGTAAATAGGAATTTGTAAATGTGTTGAGGCTCATTCAACAAACCGTACTGAGATGAGGCCATTCCTTTTTTTTTAAACACCACCTAATTTTTTATCCATTTATGTTATAGTTATCTCCTGTCATTTTTATGTGAATTAATCAACACTTTATTGAAGATCATACATTTTTGATTGAAACTTGAGTTGGACGAATACAAAAAGGAAAATCAATATCGTGGCAGCTTTATTTAGCTGTAACACTTATTTCGATTTATTGCTTCTCTCTTTATGTGGCATACGTTGATGTGTGTTCATTGAACTTCATTCATGGAGGCAGTCTGTCATAAATCTATGAATTTTTAACACTGCATTGGTTCCCGAGGAACTGTTATCATATTTCATTTGGCCTAATTTGTCATTTACATTTTTTGTTAATTGTTTGTTATAATTTTTAAGTGTGTAGTTAAGCTTTAGAGGGACGCGCTTGTAAGAACTGCCCTAGAAATTTCCACCTAATGAAATTTCTTGGAAATTCAAACACCTTCAGACTATTTTCTGAATGTGTGCCTTTGCAACTGGATTTGTGAAACTATATTTTTTGACAGTGCAATGAATGCATCATGGAATACTTAATTTGATGAGTCTTAAAATGCTGTACAAATGAGCCTTTATGTAATTGGAAATTTCGACCAATCATCAATGCAATTTTACTGGCATTGTTGCGGTACAATGCCTGTGATAAACCCTGACTGATATAAATTGCAAGTTATGTATAGTAAATATATTTTATATAGTGACTTACATGTGTTTACCTTGGAACATTCCACCCTTATAATACTACATATGCATTCTTTTAAGGTTAACTTCGTCAAAGATGATTTGGGATTGGGCGAATGAGTGATTTTTTTATAATCCACCATTTCTCCTAGCATCTCTGGTACCTTTATTACTATGAGATTGCCAGTTATGTGTAACCATAATTCCTATGATATTCTGGAACCCTTCAGATTTTCAGGGGGTGTACAAGACAGTCTGAAACTATTGTCTCGAGTGAAATACTTGGCCCATTGAGCTGCAATGCCTCCATCTGTTTGGTTATTAGATTTTGTTGATATTAAAAAGAAAAATATGAATATGCCATCGGCATGTAACAGTTTAGAAACCAAAAAGGCAAATAAGTTGTTTGGGCATTGTTGTTGTTAGTAAGTAACTGAAATAAAGATGTACGTGGGTGTACTGAAGAACTAGTTTCTTAAATTTTAAAGAAGAATTCAACAGATTTGATTTTTGCATCATTCTCTTTTTGACCTAACTAAGAAAGCAGACTTTATTCACATGTCCTTTAATGGAAGATCCCATGCACACTTGGTTCATCAATTTTTTTCTAAATAAATCCAGTCATACTGCATTTAGCTAATATAACGTTTGTCATAGAACCCCTGATCTATTCAGTGCAAAAGTGCATAGACAAGGGAGGGTGACCATCTCCTGAAAAGTGTGCGAGTACTAATTGATCTTAATATATGTAATTTGGGAATTTAATTTTCCTGAAGTGATTCCAGGGTAATGTTTGAAACTCATGTGTACATGCCTGGTTCCATGATCAGAGTAGGAGTTCATCATACTTTTTCCCAAGTATGTAAGTAAATAATTTAGTACTTGGACCGAGAATTTATCGCTCCAATGTATGTACGAGGCTGTTCGACTGTCCAACGATGGTGAATGTCACAGGGTAGACATGTCAATGGGTATCACAAGTTACCAACTTGCACACCAGATGTTGGATTGATCTAGAACCTATTCAGGTTGTGTAAAAATATAAATGGTACTTCATTACTATTTCGTTTAAAACTGTAATGATAGAATTAGTTGAAATTAGAGAATGCCAAAAATATAATACTGATTGAATATGTTATTAATACACAATAAAACTCATAAACTGAAGGTGAAAGAAAGGGAATAGGTAACACACAACAACCACTACAGTGATGTAAAGTTGGAACGATGTCTGATTTAAAGCAAAAAATATTCGACGGCCAGGAATCACACCCCACACGTCATGTCGAATAACTACCAAGCTACCCAGTCATATTGGAAACACTGGTATTGGTGGGGGGTTTACATGAACAAATACCTTCCCAGGATTTTCATTTAGAGTAAGCCAAGAGATGGCATTAAGGTGCTTTTTCACACTAGTGCAGGAATGAGGACAGAAAGATTGGTGCTGACATATAGACAATGGCAAAGAAACAATGGGTGTTTGGGGAACACAGAGTCCAAGAAGAAAATGAGCCTTTTTGGCCACAAAATTAGTTGTCCATTTACATCCCTGAAGAATCACGACTATGAAATACATAATTTACCGGCCTCGGTGGCAGCAGGGTAACGTCCTCGCCCGATACAAAGGCCAATGAGTGCTGTTTTCGGTGGTTATTGAAAATAAATAAAATGTCACAAGAAATAATCCACCTGGACCAAATCATACTACAGGCCTTTGGCTTGCCAGGCCAGTGCTCAAACCACTACGTTACCCAGGCTTCCTAATGATCATGGAAATTTTACTACCAAGCTCCCTTTCATCTTCCATAAATTACCTCAAGATCCTGGGCAATATTGTGGTCTTACTCAATGGCCTGGCAAGCCAAATATTCACAGCCTGATTTACTGTCCAGATAAATTTTTACTTGTGGAAATTATGAAATCACTATTAACATGGTGCTACTGATTTGAGGATAATCATGGGACACAGCGACATAACAATGAAAATGCTTCGCTTTGCAAAGCTCTCTTTATTGAAATAGTTCAAATATCAATTGAAATCCATCTCATAAGCAGCAAGGAAAGTGACATAATTAAAAGTCTTTGACTTTAAACTTAGCCAGGAGGCCAACCCATCTGTCGGCCACCCATGACATGAAGGTGAAGGTGATAAACTGATTGACAACCATCGGGTCCGTCATTAAGGACCATTCGGAAACCACCAGACAGTCCATTCTCCTTAGCTAGTTTCCGAGCCACCAACATCATGTGTCCAAGTAGCTGAAATTAGAAAAAAACATTTGACTTCCGAAGGTTACACATGGAATGAAAACTGCTAAGATACTACACAGTACACACATGGATTGAAATAAAATAAGAATTTGCTGGTAATTAAAATAGCTATATCTTTTGGCCAACAATAGCAAGTTCTTTTTTTCCAAAATGAAAAATTATTTACAGGCCAGTTTAAGAAATTACATAAGACATTCTATTTATTAGTACATAGGAATGTGCCTAAAACAGCTTCTTATCTAATTAGTATTTGCCTTAAGAGTGCGGACCTCATTCATCAGTGATGTACACAGCACAAACAGCTGGCATGTGTGTCATATGAGTGATGGTGATTAGTAGATATAATTTCTATACTGAAGGCTTTAGGGACTGGGAATATTCAATAAAGTATTACATGCACTCATGTGTTAATAATAGCAAATCATGCAGTCTTAAAATATACATTCATGGCAATGAGTGCTATCTTCCCATGCCCAACCCAAAGTTAAATTTTTTTGCTCCAATTCAAGTACTGGAGGAGAGCGGCACTTAGTTGGATGACAAATGCAAAGTTTCTCTTCACCTTTCCTCCAATCAACAAAAACCCAACTACCTACTTATTTTTAGTGGTACAAAAACTATTACCGCTCCTCTACTCCTGGTTGACTCCTTTGATTGCATAAATACTATAGTATGTTGTTATAGATGTTGTTTTACAGTTTATAAACTGTAAAACAACATCTGAAGATAATGCTTTGAAACCCTAGACGTTTTTTTATCTAGCTCTTACAAAAGTAGAGTTTGGAATAAGTTTATTATTATGATCATGAACAAGAGATTTCACTAAGCAATGTTCGAAAACGACATTTAAAATGACAGGGGGTGATAGGGCGATTTTGACAACAAAACCAAGCAGCTCTGAGGTGAAGGGTTGAAGAGTGCTGCGATGCACGTACTTACAAATTCTTTAAGGTTTATCCTGTCCATCTAACAGTAGCAACAAAGGAAATGACAATTGGCACTTGAGCCAATGACACCTGAACGAGTTTTTTGTGAGTGAAATAAATTCACTGATCAACACCATAAGATAAACATGGAAGTACTTGCCACTAAACGTTTAAAAAACGAGTGGCAAACTGTTGCCTATAATTATTATCAACTAAAATGTGCCCGAATTCGTAAGAGGGCATCCACATGTACATTCCTGAAGTTCCCTTGTAACAAATGTGGTTACAAGTTGTTCAGAACATTTTAAGTATTCTGAAATTATTAGAAGAATCTTAGCCAATGGCTCTATCACATGAGAGAAAGGTTCATTTGTAAGCTGTAATTTTAAAAGATTTTTCTAAACATAATTGTGTTAATTTTGATTCACCACAAACTCAATAAGCTACATCGCAGCTAAAACCAATAATTTACGTTAAAAAACAAACTTCGAGTAAGGAACTTGAAATTCAAAGATTCCTCAACATTCAAGTCAACAGGATATACCTTTAACGTGTACGTTCGACCAAGATCAACAACACCAATCTCAAATGAACACTTGATGGAACATCGTCAAATAAAAGATGGCAATTGCTTTAAAGGAAATTGTGGGTCCCACGTTAAACAGACTAGTCTAGAATGTTATACCTGCTCATCTCCATCATCAGCCTTAGAAAGTTGTGCGATCGGTTTTCGTGGAATAACCAAAAAGTGCACTGGGGCCTGAGCGTTGATGTCGTTGAACGCTACACACTGCGACAAACAAGTAATTAGCATCATCAAATCACAACAGCACAAAAAAGACAGCCCTAAAACTCATATACCTGATCATCCTCGTATATAAAAGAGCATGGCACTTCTTTGCGCAATATTTTCCCGAAAATTGTATCATTTTCAGGGACAGCAGCCCTCGCCTTTTCAACCTCATCTCCCATTTTCTTAGCTTTGCCGGCAGACAACAGACTGATTGGTGGTGCCCTCTTATCCTTTATCCACCCTTTATGCTCTTGCCAGTAGATCAATTTTAATCAGATCAATTATTATGGGGTTAATGTCTTTCATTAAGAAGTTTTTCCGATAAAATTTTAGATCAATCGCAACATTGGCGATGGCTCAAGTCAATAGAGCACATAAAAATAGTTGTTTTTACGAGGGGTTGTTTACTCAATGCGGACATGGTAAATGGCATTTTATCAAAAATTTGTTTTAATCGGACTTCTCAACCACCTTAACGTTTATTACGTGTTTCTTAAAAATTTTATTACGGCGGAAAACATAAATGAAAGATATAAAAGGATTATCTTCTATGCACTTGTCAAAGGATGGATATATGCTAACAGAAATATTTGCACGGTTTGCACTACTGTTTGCAGACGGTTATCGATAGACAATCGAAGATTTCGACCTACCGCAAATACTGAGCAAACATTTTAGGTTGGCAGTTCCAGTATTTTTGTTGCACGACGGGGAATCGTTCACTTCCGGTTGAGCGTAGCCGCCGTTAAAATGGTATGAATTATATTTCTAGAAATCTTGACCATCGAAGGCTTAATCGCATTTTAGAGTAATAATTGGGTTACGGAATGAATTTATTGACATATATGAGGAATTATTATCCATTACTTATTGAAAATATCGTTCTTATTTGATTGTTACATGTCACCTTGCCATGCTGGCCAAGGAGTTAAGTAATGTGACGTTTATTTAATTATATATTCCAGTCTCTCGTTATACCTGAGAAATTTCAACACATTCTTCGAGTTCAAGGTACGAACATCGATGGAAAAAGAAAAGTTATGTTCGCGATGACTGCTATCAAGGGTGTCGGTCGTCGCTATGCCAACATTGTGTTGAAGAAGGCGGACATTAATTTAGACAAACGTGCTGGCGAATGTACAGATGAAGAGGTTCGTATATTTTATTGCATCCGGAGTTCATCTCTAGCCTTAAGTCCCGATAGTGCATATTTTGTCTTGCATGTACTTACTACCCATTTGTATGATGCGTATTCCGATGCCTTACACCCGACCTATGTTTTTTCTTGTCTTGCAGGTAGAGAAGGTTATCACTATTATTTTGAACCCTCGCCAATATAAAATTCCAGACTGGTTCCTTAATAGGCAAAAGGATATTCAGGATGGAAAGTTTTCTCAGGTATGCTATGACAGGTGATGTGTTAGAGTTCCAGACCTCTGTATACTATCGGTTGTAATTAATGCTCATGATTTTTCCCACAGTTAACCTCCAGTAACTTGGACAGTAAACTTCGTGATGATTTGGAAAGGCTAAAGAAGATTCGTGCACATCGTGGTTTGCGACACTACTGGGGGTGAGTTTCTTCCTTGTGGAATACTATGACGTGGGCTACCTATAGAATGGTCGTGATCATTAGTCTTAGTAGTAACTTTTCAATTTCATTGTATTTCCGTCATGTTCAATGGTGCACAGATTAAAGGCTCTTGGTACTTCAGTTGCCACGTCTGCTGGTAGCCTGTGCTATAGTAAATCAAGCTTTATGGGCTTAAGTTTTCCCAAATATTTTTGGAAATTGCCTCTTGAAGCTACATTAAATTATATAAACATTTGTAACGCAGGGTGGATTGTGGTTTTATATATTATTTATCTTACTGCAAGGATATTATTGTTAAAACTAATTTATTGGCCTGAAAATGAATTTATACTTTTTCGGATCCAAGTGCGCCGAGCCAAATGTGTTAGAGTACGAGTGGTGTCAGTGGCGAGAAAATGCCCTGAAGCTAATGTTCATACCTTAGGAATTACGGTAGTAATTAAGTTATTGGAGGCTGTGATGCAATGAAATAGCCTTGAGGGGTGTTGAAGGTATTTTATTGCATCTATGAAACATTTTAGAAAGAAGGAATACCGGGGACATACGAGTTTTATCGAATGGCCAATTATTGTCCGATTTTCACCAAATTTAGGATTTATCACTTATTTCACATTCTAAACAAGAATAGAGATGGTTGCGATAACAATTTGAGTATGATAAATACGGTACTTATCTTAATTTGGGATGGGTAACATTTACGTTACGGCAACCATCACAGATGACAAAAGTTGACCGAAATCAATATGCTGCTAGGTGACAATTACCACCATTCTGCTCGAGGGATATCACATAAAGGCAAGGAGGAAACTAAAAAGCGGGAAATATTAATATTTTCACCCCTGGTCAACAAGGTTATGGGCCTGTGGAGTGAAACGGGTACTGGGGTGGGACGGTACGCGACCTCAATATGAGCAATTTTGAATGAGAAATTACGGTTTTCAGTGTAATTGTAGGAGCAGCAGGCATGTTGAACCGCGTATTTTCTAGAAAAAAATATACCTCGATCAGAATGGTGATTATAGGCGTAAATGTAGGAGCAGCAGGCATGTAGAACCGCGTATTTTCTAGAAAAAATATACCTCGAGCAGAATGGTGATTATAGGCGTAAATGTAGGCGCAGCAGGCTTGTAGAACCGTGTATTTTCTAGAATATTAAGGAATAGAATATTATTATTGTGTGAAGATGATTTCATATGAAAATTTCCACTTTTATTTGAAATTATTGTGCTCCAATTAAAATGAAGAAAACAGTTTATTAAATATTGTGAAGGGAAGAGTAAAATATTGAAATGAACATACTTAAATAGAGAACAACACAAAGGAAATGAAATGGTGAACGAGAAACTCATAATAAGAACTAATACAAGGAAAAGACATTTCATTTAAAACGGGGTGTTGCTCCTTTATATGTTCCAAAAAAGATAGAAACATAAAACCAGGGGTCCCCATAAAATGTTGCCGGTACATAAATTCATCAATGTGTTCGGTTAATAGCTGGCTTCTTAAGACTTAAGTATGCTGGCAGAACTGCTTGAGCCGAGACCAGTAGCCCTCCACCGCATTGGTGCATATGCCATCATCACTTTCAAATTCTTTTTTTGTGGTTGACTATGTTGTGCGTGTATCCTAGTTGATTTAGGCCATCATAAGCAGCCCAACCATCAGTCCACACAATGCTGCCTTTTTTAACATACTCTTGTATTAGAGGTAGCAGGGTCATTTTGTCTCTTCTCACTACATAAACTACTACTCCAACCTTTGTTGACGTGTCGAATATTCCCAAAACCCATTTCTCCTTCACCAATCTTCCCATATTATATTTTCTGCATGTGATGACGCTTTTGTCTATTTGGACGACGACGCCTTCTCCTCCCAAGTTCTTTTCTTGGCATATTTAATATTTTCCAAGTTATGTCCCTGTAAATATGAGTACGATAAGATAGGAGGCACCAAAATGCAGATCTGTTAAAATTTTAAAAATTACTTTATTACCGATAGTTGCGGTTGTATTGAACCACACTTTCTCTAAAAATTCCGGTTACTTTCGATGTATCCCTAGATAATACGTGGCACACCCGAAACCACAGTGCAATGAAAACAATTCAAACGAGAAGTTGCTGTCTTCAAAAATGGTCTTGTGGCACAAACTGCTGTAATACTTGGAGGCAGGGCAGCACGCTGCATAATTTCCCTTGTATCTTGAGTTTTTTCTCAGCAACTGCATCTTCCGACATTTGCTCTTCTTACATTTTAATTTTTGGATGTAACCTTCCTCTTGTAGTTGTAAGATTATGTCCTTATCATCTTGTGCAAAGAATGCTTAGATCTCCTTCACGTTTGAACATTCTGTTAGTCGCATTTTGCCAACTTTGAATTCGGAAGTCTAATTTAAATTTGAACTATCCGCTTGTCTATAGTTAGTAGTTCAAGTAACCAATAGATATTGCCTAGCAGCATGTTGATTTCAATCGTCTTTTGTTGTCTGTGATGGTTGTCTGTGACGTTACGTAAATGTTACCCATCCCAGATCAAGATAAGTACCATATTTATCATATTTAAATTGTTATCGCAACCATCTCTTCCATATCTAGTCTTGTTTAGAATGTAAAATAAGTGATGAATCCTAAATTTGGTGAAAATCAGACTATAATTGGCTATTCGATAAAACTCATCTGTTACCGGGATACCAGGGTTCCTTGTTGCAGAAATCCACAGTGCAGTGCATGTTGTGTCAAGCTGAAATAGATATCAAAAGTGCATAATTTATGTGAGACTTAAAACTGTTGTTAAAATACCTTATTGGCGTTTACCACTCGAGGTACTCGAGTGGGTCTGGGGAATGCTGAGAGATTTTGGACGCATGAACACTTTCAAGACTATTCTAATGTTTGAATGCCTGAATTATCAGTTTATTTTTTGCGAATTTCCATTCCTTCCATGAGCATCAATAATTTACCAAAGAAACATTCACTGTGACAAATTTCCTGTTAGTATTGTAAGGGTTAAGTTAAATATACATCACACCAACAAGTGGAGAGCGAGATATGGTCACTCAGAGAAAAGTAAAGGTGACTGGGGATGGATGAATGGATAAGTTATCTTAAGTAATTGGATGATGAAAGTCATTGGAGAGTTGAGGGTGGAATAAAATTTTAACAGAATGAAGACCTGGAAACATTTATGTGGAATGGGGAAGCTAACTGAAGCAGTTAAGTCTCTGGGGTTTCACAGAGGCTGAATTTGAGCCTAGAGGGAAACTGAAGCCCTATTTACATACAATATTCCTGGAAAAACTGCTTATTCATAACAAGCATTTTCTGCAGTTGTACAGCATTAAACTAGTTTCTTCCCAAACTACATTTTCATTGGTAAAATTCATTGTAAAATTTGTTGATTCCCAGTGCCTCTTGAAACAGTTTGATGTATAGATCTTATAAACAAACATGATTGCTGACCTAGAACAATAAGACATTTCACTCTCATTAAGCTGTGGGAAATTGGTTTTTTTCCTGTAAATTTAATGCATGGCAAGAAGTAATGTTAGTCTTTGTACATCAGTTTGTATTATTTGGGTTTATAAAACTTCACTACATTTTGGTCTTGCTATTTGATAATTTGAGTGCCTATTGTTGTTTCTTGTAAACCTTGAGATCTGGCATTCAATAATTATTCATGAGCGGTGATTAACTGAAAATCTGCATGCCCGAGTTTTTACCTTGCCAGTCTTCACTTCTGAAGTAATTTTTTTTTTAGATACAACCTTCTCACAGTTGTTTTGGGCAATTCTCAGAAACTGTTTACTCTTCATGGACTGTATTTGCTATGTTCTCTTGCTATCTCTTTGGGGTTCTTACTAATGGAGAAGTGGATAGAACATGGGAAGGAAAGTATTTGGGCTTGAAGTCATTTTACAACATGGGCCATACAAACCTTACAGGATATTCTGATATCTTGCTAAAGTCGTTTTCTTGTAAAGTGAAGTTTCTGGGAAATTAGTAATTTGCTGTGGACATGTTTTATTTTAAAATGTTTCATTAGTGTGTGCAAAATTCTATGTAAGCTGTTAGCTTTTGAGGGGGTTATGTACCATTTTAACATAAAATTTAATATTACCTGGTTAGAGCAATTAAATAAATTTTGCACTTATGCTAAAAAAATGTTTCAACAGTATTGTTAAGCCCGTTAAAGTGGTATTATGTTCCAGCTTAAGACCCAGTATACTAGTCAGTTCTAGATATTTGGGACTGAACACAACAATAGGTGCTGTCCCAGGTAGTTTCACATGATTGTTAAAATTAAACTGATGACAAAGTGATATTTTCACTCATATCTTAATGCATATCTACTGTAATATTAAATTAACCAATCAATGACAGCAGGTGATCAAAACAGCAGTTGAGACATTTTTATTTATTGTTGATTTCATAGCCTGCTAATTAATGAAAGGCTGTATAGATGATGCTGATTTCAGTAAGTGAAGATCGCACAGTGTCTGTAAAAGCTTGATATGTCTAAGGCTACAAGACCCTAAATGGATCTGGTAACAAACGTGAACCACATCAATTATGAAATCAAGTAGCTCAGCCAGTGTTATAGCAATTATACTTGTTAGCTAGCATGCTGGTTCTATATCACAAAATACTGGAAAGCTATCATGCTAGTGAGTATCTTTGAACTTCAGCTGGTTGAAGTATAGTGTGATACAGGATTTGGTCTTGCTCTTGTTGTTCTTATCATGGCATTTTATATTCAACAATTAAATTCAAGACTTTAAATCTCATGGTCAATCGTCCTGCGGCTAATTTTTTTTTAGCTTTCACCGTGCCAAACTCATGTTAAATGGTGCACAGTTAAAAGGCTCTTGGTACTTCAGTTGCCATGTCTGCTGGTAGCCTGTGCTATAGCAAATCCAGCTTTATTGGTTTAGTTTTTCCAGACATTTTTGGAAAACATCTCTTGAAGCTACATAAGGAGTAGAATTAGTTGTAATGTGGAGTGGGTCGTGAATTAATATATTATTTGCAAAGGTATATATAGTAAGACTAGTGTATTGGCTTGAAAGTGATTTTCTACTTTTTTGGCTCCACAATCAATGAATGTGTTGATTATGAACATTGTGATGTTAAATTTAAACATTTTTATTTCAGCTTGAGGGTACGAGGACAGCACACCAAGACCACTGGTCGTAGAGGACGAACTGTTGGTGTGTCGAAGAAGAAGTAAACAACAAATTTATGCCTTTGTAATTTAAAATTACCTTCAATAAATCGAAGGACAATAAAATGCTTGTTTGGAGTTATTTTGGTGAATCCCTATCCACTGGTATGCATTCCCATATGCTCTCAATTTACCTTCAACAAATCAAATTCGGATATGGGTTCCTAGTGAAGTCTTTCCCATGGCTTTAGCTGTATTGAGGCCGTATCTAGAGATGGGCCACTCGGGAAATAACCTCTGTAATTTTCGTAAACTGCAGTATTTTTCGTAAATTACTGTAATTTTCAAGATAATTCACCTCTATAGAGATAATTTTTCATACAGATAAATTCCCAATATGTTCTTTTAAGCCAAGTACACTTTTCCTATGCGTGTAATAATAAATTGAGGCATATAAAACTCATTTTTGGAATATTTTACTCACACTATAAGAGTAAAGCATTACAATATTCTTCTCTAAAAGTTCTCATACTTAGGTAAAATAAAGCCAGAATGTGTGTTGCTGCCATAGTTCTTAACAATTTCGAATGGATTACTGGTGTATTGGGTATGGTAAACCTTTCCACTTTCTTATTAACCATACATATGCTGTTAAATGCTTAAAACTAAAATACTGTAAATTTACCGTAATTTACCTCTTGAAAATTATGGTAATTTTCTTTTATCTAGCTCCTTAATCCATAAAATGCGTTCCTTCAAAGACTGCTGCTGACGGCCACTCGTATGGGTATTATTGCAGATATGGAAAATCTACATGACAATGTCGTGTAACATGGGCTTAGTTTACATTTGATCAATGCGAGGGAAAGGCTATTGTGAATCGCAAAGGGTGAATTTTTGTCTATGTAGAATTGTGGCTCATGGTTTGCCAGTTCCATGAATGGGATCATGTCAGATTACAACTTCGTTATTCTTGAAGATGATGTAACGGGTGTAATCCGCAAGAGATAACAGTTGGTTGAAATCTATTTCATTGATTCTACTCTAGTCTAATTTGTATTCCAATTTAGTCCGTACCGGCTCGTCAGTTACAAACATGGGATCATAGAGTACTTCAGGAAGTTTTAATGGTTCCCTCGGTGATTTTAGTACGTGTTTTGTTTAGAGCTGAGGGACGCAACGCGCAAGTTTTGAGTTTCAAATGCATGGTCCTTATATTACAGGGACCTTGTTCAAATGACTGGGTTATGAGCATTTGGTTCAAGAAATAACCCAATTATGATGTTTAGTGCAAGCAATGTATTTCAGCAGTGCTAGATTAGTTTCGCTTTTAATTCTCTTTTCAAATATTCCTGAATGGGACTGTTCTCATTTCGTGGCCAGCAGTGGCGACTACTGTTACGGTCTACGTTCAAGCGGAGATTGCGAGAATTCGTCAGTTGATAAAAGGTATGTATTTTGTCACGTATTATACAGCCAATTCATTGCTCGTGCTGAGATTAGATATTTTTTCAGGTATTTGCTCTATGATGTCAATCCTCCCGAAGGGTTTAACTTACGACGTGATGTATTTATGCGAGTCGCCATGCTCACAAAAAAGCTACGAAAGTTTGGTGACTGGATATTGGTGCGTGGAGAAGTCTGTTGGCATGGTTTAATAACTTGGAATTTCGATTATTAAGTGTATCCATCTTTACCATAGGTTCTGCCTCCGTGGACTTCTTTGTATCATTGGAAGTCATCGGATGTTGGTGACCAGTACAATTTACCTTGGGGCAAGTTTTTTGATGTAGAAAGTATAGAAAAATTCGTCCCGGTTATCGAGTTTCATGATTTCGTAATAGGTACCGAACTTAGTTGATTTTTGTGGATTTTTGAACACCTCGATTGATGTTGTTACACATGCTTTATCTTCTTCAGACAGGGAAAATAATGTCATCGATGTAGTATATGTGCTCCAGCACTTCAAGGACGCGTGGAAAAATAATGACTGGAAGGATAAAATGGATGTTGAGCCATGCCATGAAAATCTGCATTATTGGTGGGTATGCGCGAAGGTTTCAAAAGTGGTGGTAAATTGGGTTAGAGAAATAATAATTATGCCCAACACAGCTCAAAATCTGCCTTTTCATGATAGCTGTAATATTTAAAATAACATTAATCATCGACGGGCTTACTTTGTGGAACTTTTCCATGTTTGGAAAGAAAAAAAATTGTAGTTTTCCACACGATTTTATTTTTCCCCAACCGGTTTCAACGAATACTCGTAATTTTCAAGAGGTTAATAAAATCCAATAGAGGTTAAAACTTATTAGTGTGTGGGCCCTTTCCATCTCAAATAATGCAGAGCACTATGAAATGTATGGGGTGACCATCATGAATTTTTCTCAAAAAAATATGTTATAGACCAATAAGAGATTGAAATATCTGCTATTATTATTTTTATAAATTGATTTTTATTGAACTTACAGCCACTTAAAAAACACCTAAAATGGCCATTTTAACAAGCAAGGGGAAAACTGAATTTTCAAATGCCTCTAATTTGGCCTTTAATGAAGCTAGGATGTTTAAATTTTTTGTTTTGCAGTGTTTTATTTGTATTACATGCTTTGAAAAAAGTTGGAAGTGGAATGGGAAATGGAGTATAAATTTCACAATTGTTTAAAAATCTGAAAATTGTTCCAGCTTTAACAATTTTTTCAGCTATGAAATGAGCTAAAAGAGTAAAAAATCAGTTTTACATGTATTATTTAGGTATATTAGTGACAAAATATTTGTTAATAGCTCTGATAATGTTGAATATCCATGAAGTATGGCTGCAAAGTATGATAAAATATTAATTTTGCTTAAACAAGAGAGGCAATATTAAAAAAAATCCATCTTTAAAACTTATGAAAATTGGCTAAAATATACCAGTAATGGTGAGCATTAAGCCCCTGCAAACAGAGTGGTCAATATTTTTGTTGATAATTATTTATGAATTTTATAAGTTTGTGCATTACACCCATCAGGCAAAAACTGCCCAGTTGCCGAGATATCTCGAATTATTTAGCAGTAGAGGAGTCTGAAACCTCGAATCAGTCCTAACAGTGTTAATAAGATATTCATGACTTTATTTTAGTTATTAATTATTATGTTTTACTTACTAGCCATTCATTATATCTCACATTGAAGCTCTGGGGCAATTCATTTTAAAATGAAAATGAAATTTTCATTTTAAAAAGCAGTTGTCTCAATTAAATAATTAACTTGATAACTTAGTTCGATTGCTTGTTATACTCATCATTATGACATAAGAAAAGAACTTCTCACCTTTAAAAATTAATTTTGTGCATATATTTCTTCAGTTGCCTTCTTCATTCTCGTCAAATTTGTGCAAACGTTCTGACAAGCCACAGTGATACGGTGGTGTTATCTTTAAAAGAATACTTCTAAGTGGTATAATGCACTCATCCTTCTGATATGGCTGTTTATATCCGTTGGCTGGACCATGAAGACTCATAAAACATGGTGATATCCAGAAGTTCATCTCATACCGCTGTTATACAACCTATCCACCAGTAATTGTCATATATGCTCGAAATTATTATTATCGTATTCAGTTACAATTTGGCAAATGGCCAGGTGGTAACATGCACATCCCAAAAAAAGAAAAACACATGTCCACAAAGTCACGTATAAACTAGACAGTGAACAAAAAAAAATAAAGTCGCCAATGGTAAAATCACTTATTTCGTACACTGATCTCTGTCTCTCACTAACAGTGAGTTTCTGCATCACGTGGGTCACTGTTCTGGCTATCATTATATCTCTATCATCCACATACCCGTAATGAGTTGATTGTATTCCCGCAACAGCTTTTACACTACTCCATTCTTTTTTCTTCTCGTGGTGAAACTTCTCTACAATGCTACGTATGGTATAAGAGGACAACACATGTATTTTTAAGCAAGTTTGATACAGATCTGACTAACCCTTTTGCATCACTGATGGCATCTATACTGTCATTCTGTCACTCTGTAAATGTCTCTTATTGGTCTATAACATGTATTTTTTTGAGAAAAATTCATGATGGTCACCCTGCACCTCCTGCATGATTTGAAATGGAAATGGCCTGTGGTATTATTATGTGGTAGACGTCACTAGGCCCATGAGCTGCCATTCAAGTTTGGAATGTTGACAAAACTCCAGTTATTTCAAAGAGTAAACATCTGATGACTTGATGCTGAGGATATGTTTTTCAAACCACCTGATTTAATTGAAAATTTCTGGATGCAGAGTAATTCTACGATTTCCAATAGCTCTTTTTATTTTATTATTTTTATCTGTCCAGAAGATCATATGTTGCAGTGTGACACAAAAACATAGATATAGGACAGGTCATTGAAGTTAGACAAGCCAAATATATGATTAAAACAATGTACATAACATAATGAACAATGAACACAATAACAGATAATCAACAAGTAACATTCACATATATTATGCATAGTTAAGGATTGTTGTAGTACTCTTGTAGGCTGTAGAAACATTCTTCCACTAGATACCTTTTAAGGTCGGCTTTAAATTTTTTAACTGAGGTGATACATCTTAGTTTGTGGGGGAGTAAGTTATATACTTTTGAGCTCATAGCTATGGGGCTTGTGGAGGACAGTTTTTGTTTGTGCGAGGGTTATGTGCACGTATGAATGTGACCCAGTTAGGTGATCATGGATATCCTGATTTATCTTTAGTCTATGGAGGTTAAGCTTAATTAATACACACAATTTAAATATGTATGTAGAGGCATGGTACTGTGAGAAGTTCCAGCTCAACAAACAGTGGTCTACATGTATATCTTCTTGATTTACCCATGATTGTTCTGCGTGCCCTCTTCTGCAGGAGGAACACTTTGTTTAGGAAAGTAACTGCTGACCCCCAGAATTCAATGGCATAATTAGCTATGCTGAGGAAGTTACAATGATACAGGGTCATTAGTCCCATATGTGATAGTGAGTTACTTAGAAGTCTTAGACCATACAGGACTACAGATAATTTTACAGATAGATTATTGACATATAAAGACCAAGTACCAGAGTTTTCAATGATTAGTCCCAGGAATTTTGTATCAGTAGTTGGATAGAGATGGACATTGTTTAATGTCAAGTGATTAAAAGAAGCGTCATTATTGAATAGCAGTAGTTGAGTTTTGGAGGTATTCAAATTTAACTTGTTTGTTGCACTCCATTTCCACACTGAGCACAAAACCTCCTGACCGCGGCAATGAAGTTCGGTCATATTACTGGTCGTTATGAGGAAACTTGCATCATCTGCGTACATTATGGGTCTTATCTTGCTGTTTTCAGAAATTAATGTAGGTAGATCATTGATATATGTATATAAGAAACAAGAGGGGGCCAAGAACACTGCCCTGAGGAACACCTATGTTCATCACATTAGTGTTGGATTTTCCAACTGTGTTATGCAATGCTAATTCAACACACTGGGTTTTGTTGCTCAAGTAGGAATCTAACCATGTCAATGCATTACCTCTTATTCCGTACTTACAACATTTTTTCTAGATGGTTTAGTGGTCAACCATATCAAATGCCCTAGAAAAGTTTATAAAGAGAGCTGAAACTTAGTCTCCATTATCAAATGACTCTGAAATGAAAGTCCAGGCATCTAGAAGAGCATCACCTGTTGATCTGCCTTTGCGAAAACCCCACTGAAAGTTAGAAAGAATATTGTTCTTGTCTAAGAAAGAGACCAGCCGATGATAATAAATACGTTCAAATACTTTTGATAGTTGTGGCAATAAAGAGATCGGTCGGTAGTTACCAAAGTCATCTTTGTCCCCCTTGTTTTTATACACCGGCACTATTCGGCTGAGCTTTAGCTGGTCTGGGAAAATACCAGTACTCATGGATGCATTATTCAAGTGTGTTAATGGTTTAACTATTAGGTGTTTGCATTCAGTAAGTAGTCTTCCTGGCATCCCATCAATACCTGGAGTTGAGGACTTAGATAAGGTACCTAGACATAATAGGACTTCCTTTTCTTCAAAGGGGTGAAGGTAAAGGAATGATACTATAGATACATTTTGTACTGTGATATTTGAACAATGATTTTTGGAGTTGATTTTTGGGAGATTGCAGAAGGTATCATTCACCAGATTACATATTACTTTTACATCAGTGATCAAGGATCCATCTTTATTATAGAATGTAGGGATGGATGGATTCGCCTTCTTACCAAGCTCTTCCTTAATTATTTTCCAAGTTTCTTTGGTAAATAATTAAGGAAGAGCTTGGTAAGAAGGCGAATTCATCCATCCTCTATGCAGTTTTCCACTGATAAATGTTTAATGCACCTGGTTTTAAGGTTTTACATCATTGTCAAAACCTCGAAACTGGTTGCATCAAACATTTATCAGTGAAAAATCACAGAGTTCTTCTTTAGCCATGCATAAATTCCACCGCATCAGTCCTGAGGCAAAATTATTAATGTCCTATAGTTTGCTGCCTTTAATCCCTTTAGAGGGGTATTTAGACGCGCTCCCCGTTTTTATGCCCCCGTTCTGCTACATTATTTAACACATACACGACGACGGTTGGTCCCGGCTTTTCATATTCACGGGCGGATGCATTCGTCTAAAATATATTTTAAGGGGCTACTTCAGGGTGTAGATCGCCGTACAGAGAAAATAACACCCCTCCTATGAAACAAAAAGCCACTAGAACACAGTTGATAAAAGTAATAAATAAGTAGCAAGGAGAAATAAACATGGATTTCCCATGAGAATTAGCAAAATGTATGCACAGAATTTCTAATAATATGTAGCAGCTGCAAGAGATGAGGAGTGGGAAAGAGTTATCCAAAGTGTATTCCTTATCTGGGAACCTGAAAGGCCACTTTCCTTCCTTCACTATCCTTCCTCACCTCCTCCCAATAAACACCCACAATAATTTCGACAGTTTTAGGGTTAACTCAGGTTCAGGTTTGAATGTCAAAGTCACGCCTCAGTACCGCATAGGGTTTTTTCGCTTTCCTAAGAAGATTATTGGATGTTCAATGTTCCCTCAAGCTTGAGTTTTTCCACTCCTTCATGGGTTTTCCGCCCGGAGCATTGTCCTCAAATGGATGAGGATTCCCTCCCAACCCACCCTTTGCAGGAGTGTCACAGCCGCAGCTGACTGCACGCGTGACCACACTGCATATCCCAGTCCTTACTCCTCTCACTGGGAGTTTCCCCTGGCTGCCAGGTCCCCCCTCCCACAATAGGCGCCTTGGGATCTCCAGTCCCTCACACCAAGACATACACTCACGATAGCTGCTGGCAAATTAATGCTGAACTCATAAAAATAACAACCTTACGAAAAAATGTAATGGGCACGAGTTGAGGCGAAGTAACATAGGCAATGGTATTGCTGTCACGGCATGGGAGATGCCACGCATTGCCAGCATGCTCAACAAACACTTGGCAGGGGAAGCAGAAGGTGAAAACACTCAATCCTGAAAGCCTTCATACACAAAAGAGACCAAGTGGGAGGATATTTTCCATTTGAAGCTCAAGAAAGATATGTCTTTTGCTAATCAGATTCCAAAGTTCGGCAATTGAATTTTTACTTGGCGTGGTTGCATATGCCACAGGAGGAATGAATGGTAAATTCATCCTGAGTATCATTCGTTAGAGTAATCTACCGGTTAGAGGTAGGTTATGATGAAAGTCAGAGAATAATCAACGGACTCTTACACTTGCCGTGCCTGATCTACCTCTAGTATTTACTTTTTCATCTCAGCATAAGTCCTACCTTTCTTCATCCCGTCCATAACCACTATTCTCTTTCTTCCCCTTCCCCACTTACTCAACATCCTTCCCTCTATCACGGCCTTCAGTAAACCATCGCCTCTCATTACCGCTTCCAACCACCTACCCTGCCTTCCCCTAATCTCATCCACAAGTTTCCTCTCCTCACCCACCATGTCAAGCACTTCCTCGTTTGTCTTCCTTTCTGTCCAACGCACCTTCTCCATCCTACTCCACACCCACATCTCGAACGCCTTCAGCCTATTTTCGTCTTCCTTTCTCAAGGTCCACGTTTCTGCCCCATACAACGCCACACTCCATATCGGATAACATTTTCACCTTGGCATACAAAGTGCCCACTTCCCCCTCCTGCAGCTATTCCATTTCCTCGCATTGTCCCTTCCACCAGTTTTCTTTTGCCCAATTGGTCACTTGCCGGAGTTTATTATTAAATTCCTTGTACTTCCTCTTGTCTATGTCGATGTTGACGTTTTTCCAAATTCTTCTCTCCTCCATTTTCTTAATCATTTCTTCCATAACCCACTGCTTCTTAACCCTATTCTTTTCCACCGTTCCCATTGTATTCTCTCCCGCTTCTACAATTCCTGTTTTTATAATCACACATCTTCTCTCTTTTGTTCCCATCCGCTTTGCTTCACCTGTTCTTTTCTACCAGCTCTTGGTATTCCCCCTTTTTCAACTCATTAAATGCTTCAAGGTTCCACTTCTTTATCTTCCTACCTTTACAAAGCCTTTTGAATCTAACTTCACAGTTCATCATCACCAAGTTATAATCTGAGTTTGCATCCGCCCCTGGATAGCTACGTGAGTTTTTTACACTGTTCCAAAATCTCTGCCTTACCATTATGTAATCAATTTGGTATTTCCCAGTATCACCTGACATTTTCCATGTGTATCTATGACTGGGGTGATGTTAAAACTAAATGTTTGTCATTACTAATTTCAACTGCCTTGTCGCTGCGATCATTTCTTTTTCCTAAACCAAACCCTCCCACTTCTAATCCGTCCATCCCTTCCCCCACCACTGCATTCCAGTCACCCATCACTATCAGGTTTTTCTTTCCCGGCACTTCTCTAATTATTTCTTCAAGTTGCTTGTACACCTCCACCTCTTCCTCCCTATGGTTGCTTGTAGGCATGTATACCTGGACCAGTACGAAATTCGTTTGGCGCGCTTTCATTTCTACCACTAGTATCCTTTCGCTCACCTGTTCAATGTTTACTACTCTCAGCCCCAATTTTGTATTCAGTACCATACCTATCCCACTTGACACTCTTGAGTTGACTCTCGTCTCCCCCACTACAGATTACCCTGTAACTATCACTCCAATAGTCCCCGCTATCATTCCATCTCACCTCGCACAATCCCAAATCATCTATGTTTGTTCCCTTTTTCCATTTCCTGCTTAATATTTTCAAGCTTTCCGGCCCTCATCATGGTCCTTACATTCCAAGTTCCTATTTTTACCGCTACTTTCCTCCTCTTTCTCTTTTTCTTCTTCTTCTCCCTCCTATCGCTTGTATCCGCCGATGATGACGACCGTGGAGGCCTTGCTGCCCCTGCTGCCGGGTACAACACCCGCACTAGTGGGTGGCATCCCGTAGTTGCCAGGAATCAATTCTCTTTGGATGAATTTCATATTCTGGGAAATGATAGGAGAGAGGTATTCCCACGCCACTCAATGGGGTTTTAAACGTGACACCATCACAGAACTACCTTTCGTCTGGCTCCTACCCTTCAACCTATCTGGCATGGGTGGCCCTACCAGGAGCAATAGTACTTGCTCCTGCCAGTCCATGTCTAGGGGTAATTGGAATGCACAAGCCCTTCCACAACGTCAAGGTTGTAGTTCAAGGAGGGATTACTGTATTAGAGCCATTTTACAATTGTATTACAAAACATGGGTCATATTAGTATTCCAATTGCAATACAATCGTAATACAGAGTCAAATGTCCACTAATACCTTTGTGTTACGGTTGTATTACAGAGCCAAATTAAAATAGTTTTTCAAACTGAATTTCTTTCGTATTCCCACCCAGGTAATAAGAAATTAAATCAGTAGGTTTGCCTTGCGGAAATGTTACGGACATGAATATACATGTATATTCATAGTTACAAATGTGGAAAGGAGAAAACTGAAGAATGTACTAATATAAGCATAACAATAATCAAATGTACAACAGAAATTAATCACTCAATGCCCTCAAAGATATCAATGTAGTATTTACTGGCAGAATGGCTGGCCGTGTTCCAATCCACGATTCGTTTACAAGCTTCCCATTTATTCCAAATTTTCGGTTGAAGGATGAACCACAGGCTAGTATGCGATGAAAGTCTAGCAGTTGAATGGCAAAATATCTTGATTTTTCCATGATTTGGTGATAGTAGCCTTTTGACATAGCGTCATGCTGGACAAAAGAAGCACATAAACACCAAATGCACACTGATCCTTGTATTCTTTTCGGCCTTAACATTGTTTTACAATGGGTTTACAAAATAAATTTTCCTAGTATTTTGATGCTGCATTACAATAGTATTACCATTGATTAGTTTGAAAGATGCTGGAATACACATGTATTACAATATTTTTTTTAATTATACAATTCGTAACTGTACAAGATATTTACAATTTTTATACCAGCAGCTGTGCTGTCGATGTATCCTCTCAGCTTTCTCCCAAATACCCATGATTACACCACTGCTTGTCAAAATGTATGTTGTGCCATTGAAAAAACAATAACATATGTACATTGGAAACAACAAATTTTGATTGTTTCAATGTAGATTTACATCATTATGGGGTAAGGGCCTAGCCATGTTGAAACACCGGTTCCCGTCAGAACACCGAAGTTAAGCAACGTTGGGCCCGGACAGTGGTTGGATGGGTGACCCTCCTCCATACCTGCATCAGGCGTGGATAGAGAGGCGATACTCCCTCCAGACCACCGGGAGGCCGGTGGGAGATATACCAAGACCGGGAGAGTTAGAGGGAGGACACCCTCCATACCTGGTACTGGGGTGAGGCAGGGGGAGGCCAACCCTCCATACCTCTACCGTGGTGCTCTTATCCCCTGTCTGCAAGTGGCAGACAGGCATGGGGTTGGCACAATGGACCACGAAAGGTCTTAAGTGCCCGGGCTCCTGACGAAGGCCCCCCCAATAACAATCTAACAATCTAATCTACATCATTATCGTCATATCATGCCTGATTCCATCAACTCTCCAGGTATCTCCAATATTTTTCACTATTTAAAGTAGGAAGTATTAAGAAAACAGGTCTTTCAGGATTTTTTGTTCTTATGTGCAGGGACTAATTATTTTGTTGCTCACTGTACCTTACAGGTTGAAAGATGATGGCTTATTTGAAGGAGACTTCTGGGATAACACCGACTTAATGAGTGCGAAGAAAGTTCAATGTCTCTCCTTTCAAGGTTCTGCTTCATACATAATTCCTATGTTGGTGGGTGGTAGGAAAGGTGGAAAAAAAGGCTGGGTCATTGAGTTTAAACCAGGTGCTCCAAGGTGAGTCACACCTACATATTTCACACCAATGACGAGCTGTAACTGATTACAAGAAATGAGAAACTTTCTAGCCCTTTCTACTCAGGTGACTCCAATGTCATTCTTGAACTTTGTTTCTTTATGTAATGAATTATTCCAATTGTCATTATACATCTTCGTAAGGAACAAAATATATTTTCTTAGTGATATGTAAGAGCCATTATTATTTTCGTATCCCTAAGAGAAAAGTTTTAATCTTACAAATAATTCAGGGCAGAAAGGGTAAGTTGGATATTAGTACCAACTGAATAAGTGAATATATGTAATAAGAAGTTAGAAGATGCAATTTTCCACAGATAAAAATTTATTCGATCCGGGTTTTTCTGACCCGACCTGATGACGATACAGTGGATCAAAACCCGGGTTGAATAAATTTTCATCTGTGGAAAATTGCATCTTCTAACTTCTTATTATGTCCATATTCCTCAACATCTCACCTGATACTTCCATTTTTGGATAAGTGAACATTAACTTGTGGACTTCCTGAGGTAAATATGGCTCTGCATCAAAGAGCACGTGGAAGCAGTAAATTATTATTGATTCAGATGAAATTCTGTGGGAAATGTGACTCATTTTTTGATCACAAATGTGAGATTTTTGCTTCCTGGAATGCTGTGAATTTACCCTCAAAAAGTAAAGCTAAATAATTTTAGCAGCTCCTTGCTCATCCTTTTCCATGTTCCACTTGTCTCCCTTTAATTCAACTGCTTTTGTCTACTGCAAGGTTTTATTTCACACTAAGATTTGGAAAAACTACGCATTTGCACTATCAAATCATATTGTAATCTTTCATTGTTATCCACTATATTCATAGGACAGTTATGGTAGATCGAGCAGAAGTGTTACTACATGACGAATTTGGGAGTGCTGAATATTGGCGAGCCAGAAGAAGTATGCGCTTTGCAAGCTTTCTAGTGGAGGAAGCAACAAAATTTCGCAAGCAATTCCTTAACTCCTCTGATGAACAGGATCATACTGTCCGTCCAGAAGACTGGAGGAATGAAAAGCCTCCTCATGAACATAGTGATGAGGAAAAGGTAATGCACGTTTGTGTTTAATTGATGCACTGTTGCTAGTCTGTGAGTTGGTAGACAAAGAATAAGATTTTCCTTCCCCTAGTTGTACAGTAGTCTCAACTATCTGAGTCTAGATTTACTTAGGTTCCATTTCATACAGAGTACCGTTTATTATGTTGGGGCTCTAACAAGTCAGTTTAGCTCATGCAAATGATTATTGGAATTTGGCCGTCAGTTTGATCTCCATATAATAAATGATTCATAGAAATATTTTTCCCAACCATGTCAAAGAATCTAACGATGGAAATATCTAATTTTTGTTGTAATTTATAATGGCTCATAAGCTTTTTGTAGTATCCAAGTTTTTGATCATCCAGGGGGCCTCAGTCCACATTACTTTTGATAATTGATTCACTGTACTTATTCCAAGTTGACATATTTTTCATTTGCTTTGGCTGATCTCTTGGCCAATCTTCCCATAATTCTTGCATCTTATTCTTAATAAACCCTTTATAGTTAATGTTGTATTGAAGTTGACTGCCAATGACAATCTGTCAATGTTATCTTGATAATTATTATCTTGATAACTATTTCCAATGTTACTTCAAAAACATGACCTCCCTGTTATTTTAAAGCTCTTTGCAGCAGTATTAAAAACAATCACCATTCACAAAGGAAGCGGTTGTAGGCTTGACCTTGTGGAATTGATCCATTACAGAATAATTATAAAAACTTTGTTAACTCCATTAATTTATTTAATAACATGACCTGGGTTTCAACACTTGGTGCCATCTTCAGGTGAAAAATACGTTCTAGGTTAGCGTATATATACAAAATCATAACCTAGAATGTATTTTTCACTTGAAGATGACATCAAGTGCTGAAACCTGGGTCGTGTTATTAAATAAATTAGTGGAGTTAACAAAGTTTTTATAATTATTCCGTAACAATCACCATTGTTGACCCATGTTATGAAATGGATTTTTAAGGAATAAATATACAACAGAGTATTTCTACAGGCATAGCGCTACGTTGAGGTGGCCATTTTCACCAGTCGCCTGATGAAAGTTGTTGCCACATGTCGCATGGGGATTGCAGGTGTATCCCATGACCCCCATGACTCATCCCCTAGCCACCAGGTGGCTACGACACACCAACTTTCACCACACAACTGGCAAGGGCGGCCACGTCATTGCAACACTAATCCTGCTGAAATATCTGTTGTTTAAATGAAGAGGTTGCCATTCTTTGTTATGCCCCACACCCCTCAAAAATTTTATTATGTTCTTGCACCCCTAAAAGTAACTTCTCTCGCCTATTAAAGTATTAATTATTTAAGAATAAAAGTGAAGGTGACCAAAACATATTTGTGTGATCAATTTTTAATAATATACATATAAACAAAAATGAAACATATGGAAAAGAATTAATATCTAAACAAATTAAAAGTTGCATTAACCCTAAAAAAAGGTACCCTTAATCAGTGGGGTACGCAGGTTAATTCCTGGGGGGGTTTGACTTCTGAGGGAGGTTTGACTTCTGGGGAGGGTTTTGACTTCTGGGGGGGTTTCATTAATATTTATGTGCATCATCATAAAATGATATTTAGATTATTTTTCACTAAACAATTATTGATTAACATTCTCTTTTCGTGAAGACAATTCAACTATATTTTTCAGCCCAATAAGCAAAATTCTAAATTCTAGTTCAGGTATACGAACGAAAACGAATTCAGGTAAACATGTTTTTGGGGGGTTTAAGCCCTGAACCCCCCCCCCCCCCCACGTCTGTATGCCACTGCCCTTAATACAATTAAAAAACTGAGATGTTATCTCACACCCCCTGGAATGCTATCTGGAAACCCCTGGAATGCTATCTGGCACCCCCGAGCGACGTGAGCACCTCTGGTTAGGAAACCCTAGTTTAAATAATTCATTAAGAATCCATTTGGTAATGTGGGTTAATTATGGGGATTGTGCCGAAATGTTGCTGCAAAGAGCTTTAAAATAAGACCGAGGTTGTGTTTTTGGAAGCATCTATTACTAAGAAATTGTAATTTCATAAAATTTATAACTTTTTTCTGGAAAATTAGAAAGAGTTGAAATGTGATAATTACAATTATAAATGTTTTGTATGGACTGTATAAATATTTAATTGTGATGGATGCCAAGTTTCTTCTTTATAAAATCCGAAAGACAGTGCCCAGTTAGAAAATGCCAAAAAACTGGCACTATTTTGGTTCTCAACATGATAAAAATCTTAGGTGTATTGAAAAAATAATAAGTTAGCATGGTTAAACCCAGGATAAATAAGCTTAATTTCGTGGTAACTTCCATTGATGTAGGTGTACTAGTTAATTCTTAATTGGTATCCAAACTCAAGTCAACATCATTTTTGCACCGGCAGTAGTTTTGATGTGACTCATTGAAGAGATAGAATATTTGTGGATTTCCTTTTCAGAATAAAGAAATCATATTCAGCAAAGGTGGCCCTTATCTTTGTGTGCACCTCAGACGCCAGGACTTTCTTTGGGGTAGAGGTTCAGAGGTGCCTTCTCTTAAATGGGCTGCTCTTCAAGTGTTGAATCAGCTGAAAAAACTGAAGCTCTTCATTGTGTTTCTTGCCACAGATGCTCCTGACATGGGTATGACAATTAATGCTGCCAAAATCTTTAACATCCTTTGTTAGCTGGTTTCTTAGGTTGCTGACAGTTAACAAATTGATTACATCTAAGATATTGTTGTCATTTTCCTGCTCCTAAAATTTTCAATGCAGCTATTTAAATAACCAATTACTGTCACTCATGTGAGACACCTGCCAGCCACTTGTGCTCTGTGTGTCTCTCATGAGGGACACCCCACTCAATATGTTAAGCATGTTCATGCCTTTATGTTTTCTGTTGTCATCTGCTACCTACTTCGGTGAGTGTAGAGATAAACATGTTTTTGTTATCAGTCCTTGATCATATTGAGCAAATGGTGTACAGCCAATGCCTATTGTGGTGTGTTCATATAATATCTTACAATTTTTAGGATACCGGGGCTAGCCACGGGGCAAAATTCCGAGGGATCCCCTCCTATGCTGAGGGGTCCTGGTTTGAATCCCGGTCAAGGCGAATGAATGAGTCCTCTGTGGAATATCGTACCAATATCTTACAACTTATATTTTTATCTTGTACCATAAGTATGGATAATATCATTTCCTGAGCTAAATTAATTATATTGTTGATGACAACCACTAGGTGGCACATACATGTGAGAGTAATTGTTTACTTTTTAACCTTTTTAAACAAAAATATTATTTTGACTACTTTTCTAATACAAAAATATTTTGTTTATATGCTTTATATTTGAAACACAATGCAATGCAAAATAGTATCAATATTCTGTAATTTACCACAGCTTCTGCTTGTTATGGCCAATTTTATGCATTTCCTCATACAGCACATTAAGCTTTTTGCAGCATTGCAGTAATGTTGCAGCCGCAAGGTTTAAACCATGCAGCAATGTTATATTTTAAAGGCTAAACCTTTGCGGCAGCATTGTGGCTAGGTTGCTAATGCACATTTTGTAACATTGCAGCTTGGTTAACATTTCTATATTGTGGCAAGTTTATAACTGCAATATGTTGTAGCAATGTAAATTCATGAATGTTATAGCAACGTTATTACTTAAATGTTGTTACAAGATTCATATTCAAATATTGTATCAAGGCTAAAGCTCAAATGCTGTTGGAAGAGTCATACCCTTTTTCAAATGCCTACACAATCACCTACCATTGCCGTTGCTATGAAGCTGATTCAGGAAAGAGGCTGATGCTGAGGAAAGCTAGGCTTCCCACTATGAGGTTACCAAAAATTAAAGAAACCACAACTGATTCAAAATATCAGCGTACCTACATTATGGAAACAATGTTTCCCACTGCACTTATTTACTGTGTGGAAATGCTCTGGAAAAATGAAATTTTGTGAGATCTAAGGGCATAGATCTTATACACTAGAATTTGTGAGGTTATACTTGTTCTACGCTAATGTTTAAGTGAAATAAGTGATTTATATTCTGTGATGATTCAGAAGATAAGGTTGTCAAAGGCAGAATACTTGGTGTGATTTTTCAAAATTTTGTTTTGTATCAAGTGATTAATCTGCATTGTATCATGATGAACAAAGAATTGTATGTGAATTTTCTGATATGATATTTTTATAAACATTTTAAGTCTGGTTTTATATTAAATCATTAATGTCATAAGAATTCTGAGACCATATCTTTCTCCTGACCTAAAGTTGTTAAGAAATACATAATACATACATACAGTGTAGGTACCTGTTGATTTGTCGTGCTGACTTATTCCTTAGTTTCTTAAGGATTCACTCAAGTAGGTATTATATGTAAAGTAATTATTTTTTAGCATTACCATTTACTCACAGTAAATAATTGCCGTTGGTTTGGTCCCAGACTGTGACATCAAGTTGAAGAACATATATGCATGTTTAATTAAGTTACTTTTAATAAGTTTTTAAATAAAAGTTTCCCTAGTTTTCCATCATTTTAGAAAATACGGTCATTTAATTTCATATTTAGCAGCGAATTGTATGTGATTTATGTCTCAGAGTTATGTCGTTGTTCACTCTTCCCCTGTGTGCAAATGTTCCTTGGTTAGAAAGCATGTGATCAAGTGGTCGTAAAGTCATTGAGTGGTTATGATGGCGAGACCAATAAGGGCGAGTGATTTTAATTGTAAAGGGGCAAATAATTTAACGTGCTCTCGGTACTGCAATGGTGGCATGATACCAGCATAATTATAACGCTGGTATCAAGCCACAAATGCGACGAAATGTCATTATTACGTCATAGAATCAGGATAAAAACATTTTATACCATCGGGAAAACTGCTTTAAAACAGTAATTTATCTTTCTTTCTTTCTGGGGAAAAACTTTCCACTCTGCTGAAAACGTTTTAAAAATTGTTTCACACGCTTCTAAACTAGCTGGAACCGGAGAGGAAACGCTATGAAAACGTGTTCTGAACCATCAAAGAAACATTTTAGAGACGCAAAGTTGCCGAAGAGTGGTGGACATTTGCACCATTCCAGCACCATTTCAAAACGTGAATGGGCTGGTAAAAAGCGTCTCCAGAAAGCGGAATAAAAACGTTCATGAAGCGGTTTGTGCTATGTGGGTAGCTACTACATACATATATCCTTAGCAGAGACAGGTGGCAGAGGTTACAGTGTGCATTGTCTGTAGCAGAATTTAGTTTGGATGTGATAATGGTTTAGTATAGATTTGAGTAAGAACTATCAAATATCTTGTGATATTCTAATTTCAAAGTAATAATGAGGTCCATTTTTTACTGATAGAGGTTGTGGTAATTAGCGTAGTGTCATAATCTTCCAACGAATAATGTTCTAAGATTAACTGATTCTTTTGCAGAGGTAGATGAATTTCGCAAGAATATTGGCCCAAACTATAGAGTTGTGCAATGGAAACCATCAAAGGAACAGAAAAAAGTCTACAAAGATGGAGGGATAGCCATCATTGAACAAATAATATGTTCTCATTCAAGGTGAAAAACATTTCTCATTCATAAAGCATCATTTTTGGGGGATATTTTCTAATGCATTTCACTGCTAGGCTCTCTAGGGCATTTTATTTCTTATTTAACAGCAGTCACATGCTTAAATGCTCTCTTCTGATTTAGTAGTTGTTTATTATTTAGAGATGGTTGAAAGTAGGGTTGCCACCTTTTGATAAGTGAAATAAGGGACATGCTCTTAAAATTAAGGGACATTTCACAAAAATAAGGGACCCTAAAAATAACTCAAAATTAATAATATAAGAGGATTTTTACATTCCATATGTACCTGTGTATAATTTTAATCCTTTTCTCAATATTTTGTTACAGAACAGGGTAAACTCATTTTTTCCATGCATACTTCGAATTTGATTTTGCTTCCTTCAAAACTTCTGCATCTGACTTGATCATGGAATGAAATTCTTTACAAGACATTCATGTTTGTTGAAATCAAGAGTTCACTTTTGATCAGACATACTGAACACCTGTTCCTCGTATCAGTCCATTTATTAGACATTAGTGAGAATATGCGCTCAACGAACGCATTTGAACCAGGAACACTAAGAACAAACGACACAAGTTTTTTAAATTCCACTAGTTCAGCTTCTTTATGTTCATCAAACACTGCCACCCACTTTCGTGATGCATCTTCTTTACTCTCCAGGATGTCCGAAGAAATGTTAGCATCCACACAGAACTCTTCGTAGAGGTGCTCTATATCAATGTCTTCAGTTAGCTGCAGGCATTCAACTGCATCTTCAAGAGATGAAAAGTTAATTTTCTCCTTCAAGTTAAACATCTGTAGCTTCGTTGCAACGTTGTCCTCTGATAGATTATAGGACTTCTGAAGTTATCTAAGGGCTTCATCATAGAATGGGCAAGAAACTTCTTTCCAACTTCAGTTTTTCTGATGGAGGTATAGTTTTCATAGCGTTTTTCACAGCAATTCCAAAGAAATGGTCCTCTTTTATTTGCTCTATCTTCTTCTTTAGCAAGCACATAGCATCATATGCTTCAATTTGAGAAATGGAGTCTCTTTCTAAATCTTTGATACAATCTACGAAAACTTTTTTTGCTATTTTGTTGAAGAACAAGAGATGGATCTCAAGCATGACATCTTTCATTTCATCCTCTGCATCAAAATATTTAAGCAAAAATTTAGGACAGTCTTGAAGCGATTTGAAGTAACTTTTGATGGCAGGCCAACTGTGGATCAGTCTTTCTACAGCAGGTGCCAAAGAAAGCCAACGGGTTGTCACGTGATGCAATATTTCTTTCCATTCTATGTCTACAAACTCAAAATATTCTTTCAATTCTTCTCTGCGCAAGATATTAGTGGTATTTTACGGGACACTGAATCATAATACGGGATGCGTAATTTTTACCTGAAATACGGGACGTCCCGTATAATACGGGACAGGTGGCAACCTTAGTTGAAAGATATCAAAGTCTTTAAAAAATGTTTAAATTAATTACTTATTTTTTATAGTAAAAATAAACCATGTTAAAAAATTCGATTATGTTAAATGCAGCACATTTCTAAAATAAATATGCAGAATCCATAGTTTTTCAGTTCATCACTTTTTTTCACCTTTTTTTTTAGGTATTTTATTGGTACTCATGAGTCTACATATTCATTTCGCATTCAAGAAGAACGTGAAATAATGGGTTTTCATCCAAATTCTACGTTCAATCGTCTCTGTGGTGGTGGTGATGTACCTGCTGAAGGAGAAAGGTCGAATTGTGAAAGGCCTTCCCGGTGGCGAATCGTCTTCTAGAATTTGGTACTTCATATATAGTTTTTTTTTCATAGGCACATGCCTGTAATTAATTTTCAGTTACCAATTTTTAATGTGTATTTATATACGATAACGTAATCAATATACTATATAATGTGCTTAAATGTGGAATGTATATTGGATGAAAATACCTTTATTTACATATGTTTAAATTTACATTTTTAAGATTGCAACTTTGGATTTAGCAACGGTTTCACTTTATGCTATTCTCAACTGGTACATAAGAACAAGAACACTTTGGCTGCAGAGTGTCTGTTGTGATTTCCTTCATTTGTGTGGGTATCCTAATTGTTGTCCATTACATGTGTCATACACCTTGATGCCTCCTGCCTACTGGCAGGACATTTGTGAGCACAGCAAATAAAAATGAAGCGTGTTTACGTTGCTAATATTCTGTTGCTCAACCCACCTTCAGAGCAACAGTGGTAGGACATGCTTCTTCATTGACACCTTGAGGCTATTTTATTTCTTTATTTCCCATCGCCTCCTGAGACAGACCCCTGGGATTTTATATTGGTAAACATTAAATGACAATGGACGCATTCATACAACTATGCCTTGGGAAGAGGCAGGACTCAATCAGCAACTCCTCAATTAGCAGTCAGGGTTGTTACCCTCCGTGCGTTAATGATAGCATAGTATTTGTTAACAGAGATAAATTTGCATTTGCTTCATTTCACGTCAATCAAAGAAAAATCATCTCTTTCCCTATTTTAAGATTGAATGGATCTTCTCACTGTTGTTCCCTCCCTCCCTCCCAGTCTTAAACCAGTCCCTCTAACCCAGTAACAGCTTTGTCGTGACAGCTGAAGACTTGCAATTTTTGTCTTCTGTAGATGAAGAGTCATTTGTTGATTTTGTGGAGTAACTTTATCATGAAGTGGTTGTGTTTTTAAATTAAAAAATAGCATAAGTTTAGTTTTTATGAAATATTTTGGTAATATTCCAGTGGCCGTAAAATATATGCACCACTCGTCAAAAAAAATAAAAATAAATAAAAAAAATCAAACACTTACTGTGTTGGTTTGCAGGGATGGGGACTCCGCAACAGGGACCAACCACAGCCTCTCCACCAGAATACCTTCCTGTGGTGGTTTACGGGAAAGTAATTTCCTCGCCAGGGACCACCACAGACACACACAACCCAATTGGAATCCTTTGTAGGCTAATGAGACCCAGCTAAGGACCTTTGGTTATAACCCAGGAATCCTTAGCTGGGTCTCATTAGCCTACAAAGGATTCCAATTGGGTTGTGTGTGTGTGTCTGTGGTGGTCCCTGGTGAGGAAATTACTTTCCCGTAAACCACCACAGGAGGGTATTCTGGTGGAGAGGCTGTGGTTGGTCCCTGTTGCGGAGTCCCCATTCCCGCAAACCAACACAGTAAGTGTTTGAATTTTTTTTATTTATTTTTTGACGAGTGGTGCATATATTTTACGGCCATTGGAGAAATATCTTATCTGGTTAATCTATAGAGGCCATAGAGCTCATCTACCTTGATTTAATATTCCAGGGCATGTTGTGGAGGTTAGATTCCGAAATGAGGATTTTCAGCCCACTGAAATCAAAGAATCGTCTTTCATATATGCAAAAAATCAACAACCATTGATGCTGTTTTCGTATCAAGGCTATACCGATGTTAAATGTTCAAGCCTGCATTGACAAGGGAGTAGAACTTTTCCATCCCCACCTCGTTCGTTCCTCACTCCATTTTTGTCAGCGGCGCATTCACAGTTTCCCGCTGGGCTTCTACCACCCCAGTAGGCAACCACAGATGGCGACGGTTAAATTGAGGCGGCTTGGAAGTATACACCCACCTTAAACCTACCTTGTCAAGTAGATTCGTGACTGGGATTTAGTCACTTTTGTAGGGCTGACTGCTGCAAGGGCACAGGTAGTTTCCAATTCCCCTGTGTAGACCTCAATTGCAAGACTCCCAATTGACACCCTGACTTGTTTGTATTCTGCATTGTATCCTGTGTCCTTGATTTTACATCAATGAGTTAGGTACTGTAGTAAGTTACCAATGGGCAATCACCGATCCACACTCTAGAATCCATCCTCAGACTTCTTGGTCCCCAACCATGCATGAAAATCTGGTCTTAAGTTTGATAATTTTCTTTACTGAATGTCTGGCATTCCAGAACAATGTATAGACCACCGTGCTGCCCTGATTTCCCAATTCCGAAGGCAATTATTTGACAATTGATTGGGATAAACTGTCATTATAGTTAAGTCCAAGATGGTTCTTGCTTGGCAAAGGAGATTGTGCTTCAAGGATGCCACTGTTCATGATCCAATGGATGAATGATGGATCCTATGTATTGTCTCATTGAATATAAGATGCCAGGTTTTCTTGACTGTTGCTATAAGCAGCTAAGAATGTGTTGTACATTTCCTAAGGATCAAGCCCTGTAAACACAAAATGCTGCCAACGTGTGTCAGCAGTGCATTGCTGTGTATGTTAAGAGCCAAAGACATGTACTTTTTAATCACCCATCATGATTACTAGGATGGCATTAATTGTGCTTCGTGGTAATGCTGTAGTTTCTCAACTAATCGCATGATGTTAAACTATCCACTACAACCTGCAGTTGGCGCAGCAACAATCTACAGTTCATCTGGCATATCAATGGTGGTCAGTGCCATCCCTTATTCCAATGTACAACCTATTCCATTCAAAATAGGCACGAAATACACCTTGGATGTCTGAGTATGTTGCTTCTTATGTGAATGGTTCACCCTGCAGATAATTTTTTTTATTCAACAAATTTTGAAAAGTGGAACTGACAGTGATAAATACGGGATGCTCATAGAACTGTGTTCCATTCTGAGAACTTCATTTCATACTCTACATCATCTTTTCAATTAAGTTATTTAAATCATCTCGATATATGAGAAAACATGTGCCTGAAAATATCTATCAGTAACAATTTAACCCACCCGGCTTCATGTTAAGGGAGGAGTGGAAGAGCCCAGGTTCATTCAACGGCGGCTTCGCAAACATGCATTAATAGTGCATCAGCGGTGTGTTGTAGGCATGCATTACACATATGCTGTGAACGTGCTGCAGCAGCATGTTTTGGCAGGGTGCTCTGAAATAGCGCTGCAGAGATGCTGTGGCAAAGCTGCAGTAGTGCTTCACAAGGGTGTCAAGGTTGTATGCACAGCTTGCCTTGAATGAGGGAGGGTTTCCTGGACCAGAAATGAAACCACCAGTTTTTGGATTATTGTTTATGGAACTTGGGTGGCATAGTAGTCTTTGCATGGGTGTTAATTTTATGATTATTTCTTTATGTCAATTTTGCATACCCTATAACTTAATACCCAATCAGTTGATAAGATAAGTGTGAAAGTTTAAGCATCTAAATCAGTGTGCCATTGTGCAGTTGCTACTGACCTTAAGGGGGAATGGTTTTCTTGTTAAATTTGACCAGTGTTCAATTATCATTACCTCAGTGGTTTGTTGCAGTTGATTTGGTTAAACAAGAATTTATAATAGATAAAATATTTTATTTTAAATATAAGTACAAACTCTGGTCTTCTTCCAATTTAAATAAAAATGCAATTCAATACTTGTAGGTTATTTCACCTTTTAACAATAGAATATCTGTGGTGGAATTCTTATCTTTAATGTTACAGTCTGTTACTGCATTGATTGTTCAACAATAACATATTGACATCCATCCTGGTTATAGTATATCATTTTGCTTTTCTATGAATTCTTTACTGTTTGGGCAGTCCTTACCCCATATTATTTAAAAATTAATTTTTCCAGGAATAAGTGACAAAGCAAATTGCTCTCTTGTTTTGCATGCCAATATTTCAGCTTTACTATCTGAAAGTATGTGATATCAATCACTCCAGTTTCATACCTACATTTCAAGCTTTTATTTCTTGTTTTGGCCTTATGCTTTAAACATGTGCAACACTTGTGCTTGGGTTTAAAAAAATCAAATATTATCATGTCCATGGCTTCATGTAAAATTATGCATTGAGGTCTAATGAATAGTGCAAAAGATTATTTCATATTTAAACCATTAACCATAGCCATGCTTACTGATTGGATTGAGGAGTACAATGATTTTTGCTAGCAAACGTGCTTGTTTGCTAGTTGCTTGGGTTATTCTGCATATAAAAATAAACTCTGTAATTCCACTAGGGCCTTTTATTTGGTACGGCCTGTTTTGCCTTTAACTTTGCATCCTTGGGTACCAGGCAATCCTTACCTGAAGATACTGTTAAAGGCAAACCCCAATGTACCAAATACGAAGTTTGTGTAGAGCCTCAAAGTTGATTTTCATTTTTATAATAATATATTACCATAAAATAGCTATAGAAAATGGTCAATTTCATTCTGCTTGTTCCAACCATTCCATGTAATTAATTGTTTGCCTGGAGCTTTTTGGCTTTGATCATTACAGGTAAATTATTTTGTCCATTTAATTAATGGATGCTGGTCTTTGCGCTATATAATTTTTATGCCATGAAAATTTTAAATTCGTCATGGATTCTGGTATTTAGGGTATCCCTTTGATTGAACATAATACTTGTGTTTAAAAACAGTCATTCACTATTTAGTCCACACCACTTCTAGAAGTTCATTTTTCACGTAAATGCACTTGCTGCCCTGTCAGTCGGCATGTCGGATATTCACTAAATCAGATTGATTTTACTGTCCGTGAATCCTTCACTCACCTTATTTCTCAAGTCGAAGCAATGAGTATAAAAAAAAAGATCACAACACCGGCACAGCATATGGGAAGGTGGTACAGTATATAGTAACATGCTTCCACCTTCAAGGAACTCTGCTGTCTTCATCAGTTGATGAGGGAAGAACCATCTTCAAGTCTCCTCTTTAATCTAGAGCCTTATTTTTCCTGTCTGAATTTGATCATATACGTCTTGAGTGAGAACTTCATAACCACTTGAGCCAGCCTGGTAATAGAGTTTATCTTTGATGCATGAGGGATTAAATCCATCCTTTTGCAAGTCTACCTTTTTCAGCTTGTACGTTCCTGATAGAAAAAAATGGGAATAAAATATGAGTCGACATTAATTCTGTGATGGTTATAATCCCACATATCAAAGCAAGCCTGATGTAGGATTGTTGCAAGCTAGTCTGAGCAAGATAGGAAGCTTGCCATTGCAAGGCTCAACTTTGCTGCAAGATTGTAATTACACTTTCATCATGATTCCTGCAAGGTTCCACTTCAAGTTACAGGAATCTTACGCTGCCTTGTCTTAGCAAAAATTAACTTTGCTGGAATCTTGCAACAAGGTTTGTAAGATTATCACACTACCCTCTAGATGAGAGCAATGTTGCTCCAAGCATGCACGGAGATTGCCAATATTAGCATGGTTAGAGCAAGATTGGCAAGCTCTATGCAAGAATTATGCAATATTACAGCTGCCTTGCATGCTGTGTGGGATGGTATGTGTCTACGGCAAACATTCAGGAAATAAAGGAGGGAAATGAGCTCACGACTTCGAAGATTTTAGACGAAATGGTTTCAAACTTAATTTTGTGGAGGTTTTCGGTCATGGAGAAAATGAATAATAGCTTCATGATCTCCACTTTAAGGATGTATTAAAAGGACCCAGCTTTTAACACTTTTTCTCATCTTCAAGTGAAATTAAAATTTTTGGAGTCTATATAAAGAGTTGGGAACCTCCACTTATCATGAATTTTTATTGACTCCAAAATTTGCAATTTTACCTGGAGATGATAAATTCTTAAAATAGAGTTCACAGCATTATTTTTCATTTTCTCCATTATGTAGATTTCACTTAATTTTCATTTCTTATGACTCAGATTTCAGCACTTAGTATTTTCCTTGGTTAGAGAAGAAAAAATTTGTTTTTAATTACCTGTGGATGACACTTGTGTTTAAATCAAAGAAGTGAGAAACAAAAATTTACGGGAATCTACATAATTTTTGCTCATTTCCCTCCTTGATGCATTGATTCCACTTTGATAAGCCTAATACAGTTAATGTACCGTATATTTCAGCAGATAAGACTATAGTTGAATCATTAATAAAGGCCTCCAAAATCCGGGGCTGAATTTAAAAAATTAGGACAGATACAAAAAAAAATAGGGCAGATCTATGCTAAAACTATAAAAATTTGATGAAAATTTACACCTCATCTTATCTGAAGGTCGTCTTATCTACGGAAATATACGGTATTCAGGAAATATTTGAACTCACCAGTCATATCAAGTTCGGTGAGGACACGAATGAACATTGGACGAGCGTATACAGGCAGAGCTTTCTGGATTCCTGAATGCAGCACTGCCAAATCTAGTGTATTTTCCTTGTCAAGGATGGCCACCATCCCAGCACGTCCTTCAAGGCCGCTCACCTAATCATTAAGGAATGAGGAAACAGTAATTTATTACATTAAGAACTAGAAGTTGATTCCTACACAAATGGTCCCAAAGTCTGCTGTTCTAATACTTAAGCTGAATTAAAGTATAAGAAATTGACTCCGGCCTTACTTTATGGAACCACATCATTAAAAAATAAAACAGAAATAGCTTTGTCAGTTCCACACTAAATTGATTACTGACCATGGCTTCAGCACATGATTGCCATTTTCAAGGTTGAAACTGACGATGAAAAAAAAATGAAATTGGTAACCATTCGCTGAAACCATGGTCAGTAATAAATTTAGTGTGGAACTGACAAAGTTATTTGTTTTGTTCTAAATTAAAATAATAAACACATACTCAATGATTCTATTAATTGTAATTGAAAGTGTTATTACTCAATTTTTTTGTAAAACTTAGATTATTGCCATGAGATATAGAATAAGAGACAAAGTATTGCATAGTTAGTATCAGTAGTGTTTCAATTTATTGAAGAAACGTATGTGGTATAGTGTGATTGATGGAAATCAAGGTTAACCCAGAAGATTTGCTCCACTAAATACAGAGCCAGCCAAATGAATCACATAGAACATAAGGGTGATGTGCAGTTAGATTTTTGCCTTACCCATGCTGGGTAATTTCTTTGAGATTTGATCATATGTTATTTACCTCAACTCCATAAGTCACTGCATCTCGGAAGCCAATGACATTACTAATCACAGCCTCGACTTCTGATGTGGAGACGTTTTCACCCTTCCACCTAGAACATAATGAATTTTAAGGTGATAAAGGAAATATTTGGAATACAATATATATCAATTCCAAGCATAGTAAAAAGAAAAATGACCTAGCCATAATTTGACATCTTTTTCATTGATATACCTTATGTTAAAAGCTATTGGCAAAGAAATGGTGCAAATTTACTTATTTCCATGTGGAAAAGATATGTTCTTAAGTAGTATTAGTTTCACCTCTCCACCACATAATTAATACATTTTATCTTGTAGGAAAAAAGTTGGTGTTAAAAAGTTTCCACGTCCATTTGTAAACAACCAACTTGTTAACATCTTGTAACACTTTTTGTTGATGGACAATTAGTAGCCACAAAACTTTGTGACTGCTAGAATTTGTGATCAAAAACTCATTACAATACTGTAACCATCGGTTACCACCATACTTACTTTATGTCATTACTTAGTACATATTTTGCAAACACACATTTTAGTAAATGACCACTTGGTACCAGGAAGTTTGGTCCAATAATAAAAATTGAATGTGGATGAGTATGAGGGTTCACATCCAGCAGTAAACCATTTAGAAAATATTCAATCTAAGATGATGAGCTGATAGTCCACATTTCATCCTTACCTAAACGTGTCTCCTGTTCTGTCTTTGAAATACAAGTATCCAAACTCATCCATCACCAGAATGTCACCTAAAATGATAAAATTCTTTTAGCAAACTCTAGGAAATGCTGGCATTAATTTTGAGCTGACAAAATTTATTGGAGCTCAAATGGTTACCAGATACCTAAATTTCAGTGGATAACAGCTGCATTACTCTTGCTTAAGATTTGCAGTTTTTATGTATGCAAAACAATGATGATTTTTTTTATAAGAGTGGGATGTATTCACCATTAATTGGCCTGATCAAGATGAAGCTATAATGGTTATATATATGATTATGCATGACTTAAGTTTAGTTTGTTGTGAGACTTATTTTTTAATTATAACAATATTAATTTATCAATTTAAACCCTGAAAAAATGTGCAGCTTTTTACAATGCACCAGAAAATGATAAATTAGATTTCATCTGTAGGCATTGCATGTGGGATACATAAAAAATTACAGTTTACATTACATATATGTATAAATAAATTAAGATCAATTAAATAGAAAATATAATTACACATGATATAAATTACAATTTTTATATTAATTGTGTCATGCTATTAGCCTAATGAATATATTGCCACTAATATTGACAAAAAACCTATTTGGGTCTTAATTGGTAAATAACCATTACTTAATTTTCTATATTTATTACCTGAAATGAATGCTGCATCTCCCTTTCTAAATACATCTCTGACCACCTTTTTGTCGGATGCACTTTTGTCTACATACCCATGGAATGCACGTAATGGATCATTTGGTATAATCTTCCCAACAAATACCCCTGGTTCTCCTGTTGTGCAAGAAAGAAATCCTTCAGTTTCAAATACATTGCTAAATGTTTCTGATGCCATCCCATCAATGATTTTAAATCACTAAGAATACATTTTCATTTCATTTACGTAGTTGCTGTTTCATATATATTTATCCATTGAGCAAATGATCATTCACCCATTATGCGTAGGAAAAAAATCCATCATACCAGGTTTGCAGGTGGTACATAGCCCACGCTTGTTGCGGATAGGGTCTCCAGTTGAAGGATCAGCCTTTATGATAGAAATAGGATAAATCCATGGTGCTATGCGAGAAATGAATCCAATCGCTCCGACAGTGTCGTCAATGTTGGCTGTGAAAAAGAATATTTTTTAAATTTAGCATTGATAAAACTATCCCTCTCAAAATGAATCAAATTTTCGACTGTTAGATTGCCCCACTGGCAGCAAAAGGTTTATTTTATGGGAAAAAATTGTATAAATCTTTTATGTATGATGTTGATTGGACTTGGAATTATTTGGACATTAAATTCCATCCACCATAAAAAAAAATAATTGCAATAAAATCAATTTCTTACCTATATTGGCATTTCCTTCTGTTGCACCATAGAATTCTCCAACGTGGGAAATGCCAAAGCGTTCCACAAACTGGGACCATATTTGAGGCCGCAGTCCATTTCCGAAGACTGTGTGAACCGAATGGCTTTTGTCATCTGGGTGTGGGGGTGTGGAGAGCATGTAGCGGCACATTTCTCCAATGTACTGACCGACCTGCAATCAGAGCTTTCATATAGATGTGCTCTTATTTCGGGTGGCTGTGTGACATTCACGGTGAAAAAAATAATTCATCAAGAGTGGGACTTGAACCTAGATCTCTTGATTTCATGCCAGATGCTTTAACCTAGTAAGCTACCTACTGTGAGATCCTCTTCCACCGTGAATTTTGTTGAGGTTTTAAAGGAGTAGAATGTTGTGACAAGGTACCATGAAAATGATAGCACTAGGTAGGTACCCTTAGTTTGATCCCAGTCCAGGCAAATGAATTTTTCATTGTGAATTTCACCCACTCCTCGAGGGTGGGTAATGAATGCCCTTTGAAGTTTCATGCTCTAAGTGTATTTTGGCTGATAAAATTAATTCTCAACAGAGGACACAGTTTCTAGCTTCATCTTTTTGTAAGTTATCTATCACGGAGGAAATGTGAAATAACTTGGTGAGTTTCACTTTATGAATTTTATTGAAACAACCCAGGTTGCGACACTTTCCGTCATCTTCAGGTGATTCAGGCTTTAAATCACTTGAAGATTCGAAACTTGGGTCATTTCAGCAAAATTCACAAGTTGAGTTCACTATGTTAATAAGTGCGAAATTCCAGAGAGGAAAAATCATTCTCCTTGACTGGGACTTGAACCCAGATCTCTTGATAGTGCTTTAGCCAGTTAGGCTAAGTGCACATATTGGACTGTTTTGTAACATTTTATGTCCAGCAGTCTTGAAAGCTTAACTGGCTAAAGCAATTGGAGCAATATTGAGGGATCCGGTTTCAAGTCCCTGTCAAGGCAAATAATTTTTCCTCAGAAGAATTTTGTGCTTCTGTGAATTTGCAGGCAACTCTGTAAAGTTAATACCATTGCTGGTCTCGGTACCCTCAAAGTTTGTTCACTTTTTTGTTTTTCATTTCCTCTAAATATTGCACTGTTTGGTGTTACTTGATGGAACCACTGCATTATTAACCCTTTCAGTGCAGAACTACTTTTCAAAGAGTGTTTCTGTGGGCGGCAGAATAATAAAAAGGGCATTATTTATCATTACAAGCTTGACTCACGCTGTGAGTCATCCGCCCCTGGAAAGCATACATCCATGACTCACATGTGTGACTTCCACTCTAAAAGGGTTAAAGGAAAATTTGCAGAATTGAGTTCCACAAAATACAATTCATTATAACTGCATGGCATGTTTCACTGACTATGGCATGCTGAGGTATGCATATGCTTCATAGTCATAGGCACCGTGATACATATGTACTCGAGGATGCCATAGTTGTCCAAACTGGTTGTGCAGTTTTAATGAATTGTGTTTTGCGAAACTCAACTAAGTGTATTGCATATACATATTCCTTCAATCGTTTTGGTTGATTGGTTATTTGGGGAGGCTAGAGACAACTGAGGCTATATGCAACACTGTGGGCAGGTGGGTAAGAGAAGGATTGTTAGGGGAAGGGTGGAGAGAAACACAGAATCACCATTACTCTACTCTTAATGAGGGCACCAAGGGGAGCATAGCACCCCATTCAACCAACTGCTCTGTACTTGAAGTGCTTTCCACAGAGCATTCAAGTAGGGATTGGAATTTCCTCTGAAAAATATCCACTACTGCCAGGATTTGAACTGGGGAGCCACTATTCTAGCCAACACACCAAACTGATCCCCCTTGCTGTTTATTTCGACTATCCATTCTATATCTATTCATCAACAATCTCTTAGTAATGCAGGCAGGCAAGTTCTAAACACAGTAGCATGATATGAGAAAAAAAACATTTTATCAATGAAAATAAGGGATTATTTTTGGTAGGAGTACATTCCCTTGTACAAATCAAGCATAGAGTTGATCAAGGATAAACTCACATTGGTGTTTTAGTCAACAGCTTGACCTTAGATGAATTTTAAAACCTTATTCCACCTGATTGACCTATCAGATTCTTTTTCATTTCTTACTTTGAAACCCTAGGCTATGGAGCAATTTGTGGAGACAAAATTATTTTATTACCACGATTATTTTTACTTGCCCTGTTTGTTTTTTGTTTGTCTGGATGGATGGAATATTGTAATCGAAATCTAACCCACTTCCCAATGTTCAGTCTAGCTAAAATTTAGCATACTTACATAATGTCGATGACAATGAATTACTCAGTCATTACATTCACTGATTACCAAGTTGATCTACTAAAATTAAATGGTTTACATTTAATATTTCTTTATCCTAACATGACGCAACCCAAATCACACTGTCTACTCGCAGTCAGCGCTGTTGATTTTCATTGCAACCATCATCATCATTTTTAGTGAAAAGAAATGCTAATAATTTAAATTTCAAAGAACCGTTGCACAATTAATATGGACTAAAAAGTACAATCGATTACAAGATTCGTTTGAGACTAAAAATTGTTTTTTTTTTACTTTTTTTGTACCCTTGAATATAAGTGTGTAAAAAAAGTATTTTTTATATATTAAACTATTAATTTTATCTCAACTCATATCCATGCTCATCCAGGTTTACTATTTAGCTGATATCAGCTTAACTGTTTATGTAGACATAATTTGAGCTCAGTGAAATTATGTATTCTCTATTCATTATTAGGATGAGGTGGAAAAAAATGCCTCATTTGTTGTGAAAGGTAGCGTTTAATGAGACAATAGATCACTGTTTTTGTCAGAGAAACTTAGCAATATGGACTATCATGTCAAGTCTTCCCTTATCATGTTCATAGGGTGTGTACTTTGGTTATAAATCTATGCTCCTCATGTATTTACCATCTTAATCATCTCCAAAACATAAAAAGGTATTCATGTAGTTTAATTACTTACCGTGCAGTGGTATCTTTTGGCTTCTTTGAAATAGGAAGAGGCAGAAAATTTTCGCCTCAGGACCATGGAACAACCATTCACAAAAACTTGTCCAACGCCACATATGCCTCCGGCAGTGTGATATAAGGGCAGAGAGGTGTACAGACGATCTGTGTGGTGGAGACCGACCAGCTCATAAATTGCCAAGCACAAGAAGAAAAACCTGTCATGGATAGTAAGAAGACGGTTTATCAGTCTCAGTTGATCTGAATATTTCAGGTATTTGTGTTAATCAGTGAAAAAAATTCAGTTGCATAAGAAAATTGCTCATACTTGCATAGGTACATTGGTAAAAATGTACATTTCACCGTAAGCCAATCCTCATTTAAAATTTTCATTATTTAAATGAATTCAGTGAATAGTGTGGATAAATACATATTTTGACAGACAATTAACTGTAATTTGCCTTGGTTACTTAGACCTAGTTTAATATAATGTCTGGTTATGTTAGCTACAAGATGACATACCCTGTTTGTTAACTTATTGTTAACTGATAGTTCGGGCTTTATATATGACATCAGACTGTTGGTTAGTTGACGTGAGTGTTGTCCAAGGAAGAATATGTTTACTTCAGTTTCCATATGAATAAATGTAGGCTGTAGTGACTGAAGATTGGCTTTGATAACAATGCTTTAACTCGAAATAAGCATTTCTAAGATATCACCCCTATACCTATGTGTTAATTTATCAAATTGTATTTACTCTAAAATCTGAACATACATCAAACTATATTTGAAAGAACCTTTGGTAAGTTTTCTTTAATATGTACCAGTAAACTGACAATAATCACATTTAACCTCTTTAAAACCAATATATGTTTGGAACCATTCAACCATGAAATTCTATTCCCTGATTCAACTTTTCAAATACTTCATCAATAAGTTTACCTAGAGTTTGTGATAATAGCTGCCTTTGGTAATCCAGTTGTTCCTGAAGTGTAGATGTACACAAGACGGTCATCAAAGCCACCAACAAAAGTATCTTCAGCACAGGGTGCAGCACTGGAAGCTGCGCTTATGAGAGAATCAAGGTCGATGAGTTGTCCTTGAAGTTTGTCGCTGCTTATTTCTTGATCTTTGGTTTCTTCTGCCTTTGGTGAAGAACTTCCACACCAACGGTATATTGGCAAATTAGGATCTAGTGTATCCTTGACTTCCTGGATAGCTGTAAAAGAAGATTTTAAATAATGTTACTGAAGGTATAAAATTAGGGTAATGAAAGGATGTTACAATTTTGTTTTATCCTCAAAATACACAGATCACTGGAAATGAATATTTGGAAGGGGATACCAGGTAGTGAGAAAAAACTCAAGCGTGAAATTTTTGAGAATTCCTCTTATTTTTTAAGGTATTATTAACACATACGGAATGTTTTATTAGGTCAGCATTGAACATGCATTATATGCAGCTGCTGATTTTAGGGTTAAGATGCCATCTACTCTCTTCTTTAATCTGTGGTTGCCCACTTCTATTTTGAAACAATCAACCATCCCTTAAAGTTTAGTGTGATGATAAGGAAGAAAAATAAGAGAGGAAAATAAAGTACCCACCATCTTCGAGTTCTGTTCCATAGATGAGGAGCTTTGAGGAGGCCGTTCTTATCGAATGAGTGAGAGGCTGCCTCCTCAGATTGTGGTTGACTAGCGCCGTTATAACTCCGATTTTTGAGAGTCCAAGCCAGAGACACACATACTCTGGACGATTTTCCATAAATAATGCCACGGCATCTCCAGGTTTCAATTCACCTTGAGCTTTGAATGCTGCTGCCACTTGATTACTGTACTCTTCAACCTATAATGAGAAAAAACAGGAACATTGATTATACCTTTGGATACATTGAAAAGGAAATGCGTAACCTGTAATCAGTGAGTTTCATTGCCTTTTCCTGCAAATAAATGCCAGTTCCATGCATAGGGAAGAGGTGTTAGTCAATGAGCTCAGGTAACTGTGTCAATTTAATGCAATATCACCACTGAAAATTAAGATAGGAAAATAATTTTGGCAGAATTAGAAAGAAAATGAAAATAACTACCATAAACCTTCGATTTTAAGTCAAAGTCTTCTTTTTGGGTTGAAAATATTGACTAAAATCCGTGACTCGAGAGTAGGTTGAAATGAAAAAATTGCTCAATCTCCTTTTTTTGCATTGGTCATGTGATGTTTGTAGAAATACAGTTAGCCTTGTGGAGTGCATTATTATCACAGAGCGGAAGTAGCAAGTGTATCTGGCAGTGGTAGGTTGGAATACGAAACTTAATACTCAAATTTAATACATTCATTGGTGAATATTCTCCGTGGCTTATGAGGAATTGAGATACATAAGGTATTATGCAGCCATTATGCAGAAATTATGACTCAGAAATAGTCACCCAGTATACTGACTCGACTTTAAGTTGAAGGTATGTCTATACATTGGCCGAAAAAAGGAAGAAGTTTCTCGACTTATACTTGAGTATGTATAGTAAATAACTACAACTTCGAAGGTATGAACAACTTTACCTATTTGGATTCCAATGTGTCCTCAGACAACGATGAGACCAAGGAAATAAGGAAGCAAATTGATGCAGCATACCGTACCTTCTATTCCCTACTTCCTGTCGTTAAGATTAGAAATGTGTATAGGGAAACAAAGGCCAAACTCTATAAAACCCTTATGCATACAGTTTTGTCATACGGAAGTGAAACATGGACATTGACTGCCAAATCTGCTGAACTACTGGATAGCCTAAAAAGAAGAATGCTGAGGAGAATCTATGGGCAAGTAAACAGTGAAGGGATATAGAGAATTTGTTGGAACCATGAAATATATGAATTAGATAAAGAACCCAAGATTTCCACGCATGTTGAGTTAATGAGGCTTTGGTGTGCAGGACATGTCTAGCAGATGCCAGCAATGCGAGAGACAAAAAAAGTCTTCACTGAGAGTATGGGAGGAAAGAGACCAGTGGGCAAGCCTAGGGCAAGATCAGAAGATAACGTAAGCAAGGATGCAAGAGACCCACTAGAGATCAGGAACTGGAGAGAACAGTCAAGAGACCGAGATGAATGGAGACGGAAAATTGACAAGGTCAAGGCTCAACTAGGGCTGTAGCGCCATTGGAGGGAGATGTAGAGTAAATTTGTGAACACTAATATTTTTTTTAATCCCTGAAAAAAATAAAGTTATTCTAGAAAGTAATTTTTTAGAGAAGAAAAGTTTTGCCAGTTTTGGTTACCATCTTGAAAATTGAAAGCAAGAAGCATAAATCACTACAGGAAAAGAAAGATAGAAATCTCTATTACCACATAGTTAACCCCTTAAGTGGGGTAAGCGACTATAGTCGCAAATGGAAGTCGCTCCCTAGGTGGGGTAAGCGACTATAGTCGCACGCTGCTTAACTATGTGCTTCTTGGTGGGGATGCCGACTAAAGTCGTCCGTTGCGATTCTTTCTGTTTCTACTGTGTGTTTTGTGATTCTAGCTACACATTTTCTCACTTTTCATTTACATAATGGATTTATCTATCGGAAATTAATTGTAGCGCATAGTATTTCTAGGTCACATTTTCCCATTGAAATTTTCGCCTGTTGGGAACACTTGTTCGTGGAATTTGCGTTTGACATTCACATCCAGCTAATAATATCATTTTAATTTATTACCTGCCTATTATTTAAATTACATTTAATGTAATTTCATTATAATTAGTATATTTTTATATATAAGTACCTAATTTTTGTCCTGATACTTATTGCGAAATTCCAAAAAATCTTTGTTCACTCATCTTTTTTTCATGATCAATGGCATATTATTTCAAATCTAATATATTGGCGATATGATTTACACCAATCACTGCTAAGTTATTCATCTGAAGAATTTTATTTTTACCACATCGTAGTTTTCAGCTTGTTCATTGAATTTTTACACACCTCGTATTCCCACATAAAACATTGAATCGTCTGGTTATTTTTCGGCACGCTCGGACTAAATCGCGACGTGATTTAGCTCAGCTTACAAGCAAGTAGGCAATCGTAATACGTAATTTACAATATTTTTACTACAGTGTGTTTATCATAACGTTATGTTTGGATATTTGGTGATGGTAAATCACGTAGAATAAACTATCGAACAATTGAATTTAAAATTCCTGAATTTCGAATATTGTCAGATGAAAGACATTCACAACCGTAAACTTCCATTTGCAAGAACCCAAAGCATTACCTACAAAATCCAAGTTCAATGTACTGGGCACTAAGATTTGAGGGAGAATGCTATGACCTCACCACCCTACCCCCGCCACTTCCCTTCGTTATTATCTGGGCTCCCACTGTCTTGATCCCTCGGCCCATACCCTCTTTGTTTCCCAGGGGGTGTGAATTGACCCAAGGACAGCAGGGAATATTACAGATACCAAAATTAGGGCATTATTTTTCAAGAAATAAATTACTGGCAACTCCTATATTTTATAAGATGATCACCGAGAAGCGATTTTTTGCTGCTCAATTTTTTGCACTTTGCCTGCAACGAGGATTATCTCTCAGAAGGTCAAGTTTCCGCTAAGCCATATATGATAAAACCTGCCATGGATCATCTTGTCAAATAATTTAGGAAGAGTAAAATTACTTATAGGCTGCTATCTGTTGATGAAAGCATTTTGCTATGGAAAGGCCACCTCGGATGGAAGGTTTTCGTACAAAAAAAACGTTCAAGGTTTGGTATGGAATCGTTTAAATTACGAGACTCAAAAACTGGGTACGTGTGGAACATGCTGATTTACACAGTGAGGGATATTGAGCTAGTTGAAACAGTCGAAGGCGTTATCGTGTCAGGTTTCACTACGCCTTCGAGATTGGTCCTTTCTCTTGCCAAGGATCTGCTGATGCAAGGATATACTATTGCAATAAACAATTGCTTTAGTAGCCCCGAGATATTTGACTTTTTAGTCACATTTGAAACCAATGCAATCGGAACTGTGAGAGAGAATAGGAAAAATCTTCCGCAAAATGTCATGCAAAGAAATTTGAAATAAGGGGAGGTTGTTGCGGCCTATCGTGGAAAAATAATGACAATGAAATGGCTGGAGAAAAGGGATGTGTGTGTATTGAGAAGCATACATTATCACACGATGATGAGTGTTCCAAGCAGAGGAGAAGGAACCCCTGGCGTGCGTTGATTACCACAATGCGATGGGAGTGGATTTGTCCAATCAATGCATCATGACTTACAGTACCGCGCGAAAAAGATTGAAAAAGTATTATCAAAAGATGTTTAGGCACATGATAGACGTAACAGTATTCATTTATTTTCTTATATACAAAAAACAAGGCGGTGGTCTCTCACTACTTGATTTCCACATGAATCTTATTGAGGATCTGTTTCTACAATACGGGAAATCCAATGCTGATAAGGAAGAAAAAGAGAAAGAAAGGCAGCAGTTCAAACCCCAGGAAGACTCATACGGCGACATTTCACTGACCATAATTCACCTACAGGGAAGAGAATACAAGGAGTAAAACGATGTGTTGTGTGCCTTGCCAATGGACAGAGGAAGAAAACAATTTTCTCTTATAAAATGCGTCATGCCCTCTATGTGCGGCGCCATGTTTTCAAGTGTATCACACAACGATAAGCTACTGAATTGGCTATTTTTGTTTAAAAAACTAAGGATAAATTGTTTGTCCACGAATTTAAATAATCTCCTATGAAAATATAAATAACCCGTTTTGCCTGATTGGGAAAATAATTGATAGGATGCTATAAAAATGTATGTTGTTAGTTACTTGTAGTTGTAAAGATATTGTAAAATTGTAAATGAAACCATTATGAAATATCAGTGCCCTTTGCGGAACTGTTCTACAAAAACATTTCAAAGCGAATTTATTCTTTGAATTATGCCCATCTGTGTCCTTTTTGAGGCATCAAATTTGTATGACGTTTTTGTGTCTCTTGAAACTAAACAATTGAACGCTTATATAAATTGGCAATTTTAGTATAAAAACTGCCCTTAAATTGTTTGTTCACAAATTCCAATAATAACCTAGGAGAATCAACACAAATTGTATTATCTAAATGAGGAAATGATCAATTTGATGCTAGAAAAATTAATTTTTGCTATAGTTGTAAACATTGTAAATGGAACATTGTAAAATTGTAAAACATATTTCAAGGCCCTTCATGAAGTTTTCTACAGAAAAGCATTCAAGACAAACAAATATTTGAGTAATGCCCGTTTACTATTATAAGTTATAGTATGCATAATATATATTGAATGCAAGAACATGTCAATTTTTCAGTGTTATAAAAATAGTATGAATATTGTAATTTTTTAGTTGCACGATTTAAAAATATATTCCAACACCCTTTTTTTAAATAAATATACCTACAATTTATAATATTTAAATAGCAGCAAAGTATTTCAATTATGCCCGTACAGGCGTTTGCCGGCAACATCTATAACTTTACCTTTTTCTAGCAAATGAAAGGTGCCTCATAAAAATGATAAAATTTTTTTTGACAAATTCATGAAAAAAACTTTTGCATTAAGTTCTAGGAGGCATTAGAAAACATGTATATAGCTTTTTATTTCATGAAAATCGGAGGATTTGCTCCCCACCAGCTGAAAGATAAGGAAAAATTCGTCCCCAACAAAGGGGTTAAGTTTTACTTCATAGCCATTTGTACAATCCACTGCTTCTTGGCATTTTCATGGCAACTGCAAAATGCCTGACAAACTCTTTGCCTATCCCATAGCCTGGTAATTAAGAAGTTTTGACGATGTTCATGCGACAATAAATGCTTATAAAATCACCTCCCCTACCACCTCCTGAATATTGCTGGTTCTTCAGGGATAAACTTACATTTTAAAATGAAAAAATAACTAATGCTGCTACTTCCAGCTATACATACAGGATATTAAAGGAATCAAGTCACATATTTATGGCATTGGATAATGCATGAAAATCTAGGACTAAATTTCCTTAGAAATTTTTGCAAGGGTGTGTTAGTTTTTCTGCTTGTTGACCTTTGCAAGTAAAAAGAGCTTCTATTAATAGATAGCAGCAAATTGATAACAATGATTGGGCTATTAAGCGGTCACTTACGGGTGAAGAAGCACCTCCACAACATAGACATTGAAGGTACACTGAGTAGCAGATGATGTCTACATCTACATCTACATACTACCCCGCAAGCCGCCTCAATAGGCGTGTGGCGGGGGGTGTTAGGACACCAGCCGTTTACATATAAAAAGGAAACGCTCTATGAAATTACACCTTGCATTTATTAAAGTCCCTTATTGTTCGGGGGAAATTTATATCATTTGTGATATCAATTTATATCATGATGTGAAGAGGATGAGGAAATCACTTCCCATCTATTGTGCGAATGCCTAGCAATCCCCAAGCCTCAGAATCAGTACCTGGGCCCTCCCTTTCTGGAACTAAGAGATTTCAAGGATTTGCCCATTGGGGACAATCTGGCCTTTGGTAAAGCCATAAGGGCTCCAGGGGTAAATACTCATGAAGATGGTTGGCACAATGGACCAATATGTCAAAGAGTCTTAGGGCCCAAAGGGAACTCCAACCAAAGTCAATAAAATACAGTTACATATCTGGCATATATAAATTTTGATTAAAACTTTTCCATTAAAAGTTCTCATCAAAGCAGTTTAAATTTTACTTAGAGGTTCAATATTTCATAAAAATGAAGTTATGTATCTCATTACGTGGGGATCATTCCCAAGGATGGATCTAAGCTGGGCTCCAAGGGTAAATTCTTATTAAGATGGCGGAAAAATGGACTTATGGTTTTAAGTGCCTTAGGGCCCGCAGGGAACTCCATCCAAAGCAGATTACAGCACTTTGGCTTTGATAATTGGAAAAAAGAACCACTCAGGTAGTAACTATAGGTAGAGATAATGGGGCAGTGCCAACGCTGAAGGGTGTACAGGGAAGGGAATTAGCAGGGTGGCTTATGACCTTGCCCCTGCATCCTCACTAAGCTTTTGAATTTGTGTTCCAGTACTCCGTATTAGAAAATAATTGATAACCAAAATTATACTTACTTCACCAAATGTCCATTCTTGATTCTCAAAAATAAATGCAATCTGATTGGGATGTTTTGTTGCTTGTTGTCTCAGCATTGCTGCCACTGACATGTTCTTTTTACGATAGTTGTACATCCTCCATCTCAGTCGTATGAGTTTGAACAGTGCCCTGGGAAAAGAAGCCTATATTAGCGGGAATTGTTGACATATTTTTTAGTGAATTTAATTCTCTTATTTTTTTCTTGTTTTGCAAAGATATGTAGCATTTAAGATTGACGCATTTCATCTTGAAAGATGCCATAAATCAACCTATATTTTAATTTCCAAACAAAAAAAAGGTTTCAGTTTGTAGAAGATATTACTCTCAAATTGTTTAACCCTTCAATGACGAGCGACGTAGTCACTACGTCGGTCACGAACTTCACATGCCGTCGAGCGACGTAGTGATTACGTCGCGGCGATTCCATTTAAATTAGTGGAAAACCAGCAGTTCCATTTAAATCTCCTCCGACCTACAATATGGGATTCATTTAATACTCCTCCGGGCTTGAAGGGTTAAAGTTTACTTTAATTATGAAAAAGAGAGCTTAGCCAGAGGTTGAGTGTTTTTCAACTTGTAGTGTATTGTGTGAGCAAAGCTGATATTTCCAAAGTTGTTGATCGATTTCCTGTTGGTTGACTATATCTGGGACTTTGTTGTTGGTTGACTATTCCTTCTTGCTTGAAGCAATTATGTAAGCTGGTTGCCTACTGTTGCAGGATTGAGAGCCACAACTTTACTTTTATGGTGGAAAGACTCATTTTTGCTCATGGCACTCTTGCTGTATGCTGCTTGATTATCCAAGTACTAGCACTGGTTCTAAAAATAATTATTGTGCATGATCCATAAACGTCAGCTATTTATGCTATTTGATCTCTGTACATGAGATATAAAAATTCAACAGATAATTAACGGAAGATAACCACTTTTTAGCTTGCATTCAGGCGACAGTATGAGTCAATTCCTAGCATTTTTTGATCCCTTTACATTGAACAAGAGTCTTAAAATAATCATTCACCAACTTGTTAGGATTGAACTGGTTAGGGCTTCGCATTAAGATAGAGAGTTTGCCACTTATAAATAGATATGTGTACTGTTCACAATCATTTATAGTTTCATTCCCAGAAGTTTCAAATGAAGGAAAGAGGAAAGGAAATCCAAGGTGAAGTTATGCAACCTGCATAACATCATTTGTAAGGGAAATATTCCACAGTGAGCCAGCTGGAAATTTCCACTTGAAATTTCTGTCAGATAGATTCAGAAATTTTTCTGTCCATCGAAATGGATTCAGTCCAAGTTTTTTCAAGGAAGGACAGATGTGAATAGGAAACACCTAAGGTCTATTACCTAAAACAGGTCTGCGAACTACAATCCATTCAGGTTTATAGAATGTGTTGGATTCTAATAAAAGAGATGTTTCTCATACACCTCAGAAGATATGTCATGTGATGTCTCAGCAGTGGCAGATTAAGGTAGTTGTTTGGGGGGGGGGGGTATGGAATACCTTATGACCACCGTTTTTCCTATTGTAACAGAACTATGGAGGGAGGGGGGGGGGGGGCGGCTGCCCCCTCCCCATAATCCATCACTCTCAGAGAGTATAATATAGAAGGACAACCTCAAAAATCACTCCTGAGGAGATCTGAGACTTTTGAGTATGAATCTGAGACATTCTGCCAGGTATTTGAGAGACTACTCTGAGATGTTTGCGTGCTATGTATGGACCCGGGGCCATCTTTTACTGCATCTGGGGCCCTTCCCAGCCAGCACAAAAGATAATTTAGATGGAAATTATTTGGGTAACTTGGGGCAAGTTTACCCTTTTCGTCATTTCCCTTTCCTTACCCATTATTTACCCCCGTGCAGCATTGCCAACAGTGAAGAATGAAAAAAATACACAATTGTGTCACCAATCGCGTACATTCACAAGCACAAATTCCCTGACCTGGTTGGACCTCCATGGGCTGGGGGATTTTATGCAGTGCCCAGGCGTGCTGTTGCGTTTATGACGGCTTCACGAAGACCGATTATGCGGAAGTAGGTGTACTCACTTGGAGTCCCGCGGCGTGGTGCGGATCATGACGTACAGACGTCGGTATCGCCCTCCGGTCAGGATGAAAGCCAGGAGAGCCACCACCACCAGCTGTGCCACGGAGCCCCATCCCATGAAATACCACAGCACCAGCGCGGTGGCACAGAAGACGGCGAGCAGTGCCATTGCGAAGGCTGCCCGGCGCAGAAGTCCTATCTGAGCGAGGAGGGGAGATGGGGGCCTCTTTTCGGTGAGGGACTCTGGATCACAATTGCCGACGCCCCCGCAACCCTGTTGACAAAACAAGAAACGGAGATTTTTGCGTACAGTCGCACGAAAAAGGACGGAGGAAGTTCACGGCCTGAAGCAGAATGAGGTCTGCAGCGCTCGGAATGCGCCGTTACGGTAGGATTGTTACCCAATGGCCGAGAAGGTATAGAGGGGCGGGAGGGGAATGATGCGGATTGCCCTCGGCGAAAAACCAGAGCTCTTTCGCGTACAGTGAGGCAATCGAGTTTGAGGAGGAATACGAGTGACTGAAAACTTGATTGAAGAGCTGCACGTCTGGTTTATAATAACTAGGTGAAATGCACCCTGCACCAAGGTGAACTGGAAATAGTTCCAATTTAAAAATGCGTACACAAGTGCTCCGATTACTCGAGCGATCGGAACACTAAGGACCCTTAAAAGATTAGTTGACGATGAAACATATATATATATATAATTTCAGAGTACTTTAATGTCGTTAAATCGATATAGTACGCGAATTAAAGAAGTTGTTTTTTTTAATGCGCGGACTTGATTTCATGGGAGAATTCTCCCGTTGAAGAAACATGAGTTGGCGCATTCCCATTGCATGCAGCAGAGTTGCTGATGAGCGCTACTTTCGTAAGCGGCTTCGTTCCACGCATTCTGATTTTCCCATTAATTCTTCAACAAACATTTAAACAAAAAATTTTAATTTTATACATTGGAGAAATAGGTGCCATATTGTGAGATTTAGCGAAAAAATCAGTGCCGAATAATTTTTAGCTCAATCAATTAATTTTGGAGCGAGAGAAAATTTCACTTTTTAAATTTTGATTAAAGAAACATTTTAAGCAAAAATATGACTTACGAGTACCTGCTGGTGCCAGTTCTTTGTCAAGAGTCACTCAAGTGGCTGGACATACCTTTCACGTCTAAAACTGGCTTTTCTGAAGTCTTAGTTAGCTTTCCTCTAACTAGATTCGTACGTGTTGCTGCCATTTCCGACTGGATTCCCCACTTCATCACAACGTTGTCATCATAACAAGATGTTGACGAGAGAGACTACCGATGTCACTACTATCCTTTTTGTCTCGCAACTCCATCGGTTGCTAACGCCACCGCACATCAGCCTGCGTAACTATCTGCTCGAAGGAAGGCTTACAGTGGACGTAGCGGGAAAAATTTAGACGCATTTTGTTTTGCGTTATATTTGAACGGTACATACTCAACGCATACATTTTAAACAGGAAAATCATAATTCTTCATTCTGTATTCAACCTGGTGCGTTCAAGGAAGATAGTGTTCGTTAGATCACTCATAGTTCGTACCGTAAAGAGATATTATTATACTGGATTACCAAATTCGACAGGTTTCATACCAGCAAGTTGCCGAGAAGGGAATCTCATTCCAGTGTTTATTCCACGTCCGGTTCATGGCTCCCGGCCAATTCAGGTTTCGAGGAAATTGGACATTAGGGTGGCAGTTATTTTTTCAAAGTTGAGAAAAGTAACGAATTCCACTGTTTAGAAGGTTCGGCATGGAATATAAATCAACGAGTTGAATGTTCGGTTAATGTACATACTTCATCGGGAACCCGTGCCACATCGGGCCTTAAAACGTCGTCAATACATTTGCGAATTTTGGCGACGAAAGCTCCTTATAAATCTTACGTAAGTTTGTCTCGAACCCCCTTACTCGCCTACGGACAACGTAAGAAAATCAAATTAATGCTTCGCGAGTTCACTTCGTGGAATGAAGACATGATGTTTAAAAAAAATAAACTTTGTTATATTCCATACAGTTTTATTACACAGAACTCTTGAAAATGACCTGAAAAGGTAGAAACCGGTCGAGTTGTAAATAAGCTGTGTGGGATATAACAAAGTTTATTTTTGAAAACAACAACGTAAGAAAAGCTCAACGTAAGAAAAGCCCCCCCCCCCCAATGACGTCTTAAGCAACACTTCAATGACCCCTTAGCACTGAACTAGGGGCCGGGATTCCACTGGAAATATTCCTCCACCACCAGGGTTCGAACCCTGTCCTACGGGTTGTGAAGTCAGCACATCAACCCGATCTCCACAACTTCCTATTAATACTTCATTAGAATTTTAACCCTCTCAGTGCCATCTGTTTCAGTGGGACTGATCACAAATGCCGATGGCGACTCGTGATTTAAATGCAACCTTTCAGAAAATAACAGCATTAGGTTGTAACCTTTTAAAATATCAATAGTTAGAATTCTTCTTTGGCTTCCCACCGGGTTAATTTCTGCATGATGTCCGACCTTTCGATGGAAGACTTTCCCATCATCCGCAGGCCTGTAGATAACATCTTAAACATCAGAACATACACGTTGGGAAACTCTTCCATCGAAACGTCGGCCATCATGCAGACATAATCCTTGTGGAAAGCCCGACAAGAAATCAACAGAATAATTTGCCGGGAAAGCCCGAAATATTTAATCAATCTGTAGTTTACTTTAACGATGTGTTTTTTTTTTAATCTTTAACTGCTGAAGTGTCGCAGTGAATGATAATTGTTATTGTAACATCCCTTTGCAACTTGGCATTGTAATTGTTTCCTTTGCTGTCTTTATAATTTAAATTGTAATTACGTTTTCAATAGTTTGTGCTAAATATACTCTTACTTTCTTTCATTTTACTTTAATAAACATATTTCTTCTTTTTCTTTCTTCTTCTCAATTTTATCGGTCCGTTGAATGGAGCTAGTGAGGGCGTTAGGGAACGGTTCAGTCATTTTAACTAGTTCAAGAATTTTCGGACAATATGGCATATTTGGAGTAATATCGCCTTCTGTCAACTGCACTGATGTTGTTGCTCAGTCCTAAACTTTTGATATTTTTGGCAAAATGTTTTGGCAGTATTCCCTTTTTCGACATGACCAGCGCAAGATTTGACACCTTAACCAGTTCTTCATTTCCAATGCCAGGTTTTCGTTCTTTCTCATTTTCTCCACCTCTGTGTTGGCTATGTTATGTGATGAGACAGGGGTACAGCAATCTATATTATCATTTGTAGTTTTTTGTATTTCTCATTGAGGACTATGTCTGGTCTATCATAGTCTACTGTCCTTTACGTTATTATGTTTCTGATCAATAGAGCACTGCTTTGTGATTTCCCAATACGCATTGACGGGGGTTGATGCTTATAGTATGGCTGGCATGTCTGTAAGAGGTCATGCTTGATGGCTAGCCGTTGGAATGCTATTTTTGCAGGCTGATCAAGTCGACGCAAATATGCATTATGAGAAAGCGCTGGACAACCAGCAATGGTCTCCCCAACTGGACCACACTTCCTGGATTTATTTTTCAATTCTAGAGGCCTAATTATTATAATATCTCTTTTTTCAATCGCAGTAACAGCAAAAATGTCTTCAGAGTGGTCACTCAACCGCGAAACCGTGAAAACTGTTAATTAGTCGCTAATTTTGAAAACTGTGAAAAAACCTTGAATTACCCGTGGATTTCGTGTGTAATCGTGCTTTGTTTCGTCCTAAAAAATATTGAGCGATCCACTGTGAGTTTTACACAATATGTTGTTTCTAATCCATTACTTCTGCTACTATCGACTTTTTTATTTCCTTCGCGGAGACCTACGCGAATTCTAGATGTCAAAAGCGCGTTTTGGCAATATTACAGCATATGGAGCAGCGATCTACCGTTTTTAAATGTTTTCATTTCTGCTCATTCGAGGTATTTTTGTCATTTGATTTGTATGAGAGTAAAAAACAAACTTAACACCTCGATATCCTCACGTCATATATCGTCTCAATATTTTATGTCTGTTTCTTGTCCCACGGTGATTTTATTCGTAGAGTTAAGCGTGCTTTGTGTGTGAATAATCTGAAGAAAGTTATCGAACTCTCTATGGGTAGTCCAAGCTTAAATGCGAAGTGTTTTGTGATATGTAGGTATAGGATTAAGGTGATTGGAGGTATTTTTGCTTATGTATGGATTTGAGTGAAAATTTTGTTTAATTCGTGTTCTATTAGTGATACCTGTAGATACAGATAGTGTGTACCTATTAGTGATATCTGTAGATGAAAGTGTAAAAATTGCATAATTCAGATTTGGTGTTAAGGCAATTAAATGCTATTTTAACACTTAGCATTAGGGCACATGACATATATTTCGTAATAATTCGATAAAATATGTATAGATTTACTTCCAAAGGCAAAAAAGTACATTTATTATTATTATAACTGTTGCTTATAATATCTAGGTGTCACGCCGAGTCCAATATTCGAAAAAAAACATATTTCAATAAAATTTCGTTCAGATTACGAATGTAGCGCTGAAAAATCTAGTCATGACATGCTCTGAATAAGGAAAATATATAAATCTAGTATAATGTCCATTACTGCATTTATGATGAATTCCAATACATAAAAATATGCACTTAAATGAAATACGGACCAAGAATTTTTTTCGACTTAAAAAATTATTCAACTGTGCACTCAGTGACCCACGATTACCGCTCCAGCCACCTTAATCCAAAACGGTACCTTAAACTAACGACGCACAAAGGAAAACCTGGCTGCGAAATTTGCGACCGCTGCTGGTCGTCGTTGAGAACGTCTCTCACGATCAGATGGCGAGTATCCGGCGGCGTGAGCTTTCACCCGAATCTTGCCCTCAAATTGTTCATAAGTCACGAAGAGTAAATATGTATGAGGCGAGAAAGCAGGAGGGAAAACCTTCTTTCATCCGCTAACGACTCGATGAAGACGTTTTATTTCGGCTAAATAACTTATTCTTCGAACTAATCACCTCTCCTCGCACTTCGTCTAAGGCTTAGCGTGAAAGTCATGATATGGTCATCAATTTACCCACCGATTATGTCAGCACTTTTTAATAAACCTTTTACGAAACCTGTGAAATTAATTTAAATGAGCAAGTTAGAAAACAGTCAGATGTATAATTAAGATTGGCTACAATTTTCCTAGAACTTCTGTATCACAGGTCCAAATCCTGTTAGAAGGATTGGGATGTATTTATGAAAACAAGAATTCTCGTCATTTTTCTGACGGTTCGGGTGTGTATTGTATCGAGGAAAACTTGCTAGGTAGAAGCCAGTGGTGGCATCTTGCCTGTCGCTTCTTCCTCCATAATAAAAACGCCAAATGCTATTGACTGATTGAAACGCTCCTGGATGCATTATACAAGTGTTGTACTTAAGGATGTGGAGTGAAGTTCTTTCTGTAAAACAGTCTTTACGAAAATTCCTTTATCTCTCGCACAATAAGAGCAAAATAAGACGTATCCTTTCGTACCTTCCCCCTTCCAAATCCTTCCACCCATTTCCTCCCCTTTTAATGGCGTGTGTCCTGACATCCCCTGCCACACTTCCTTACGGCGACCCGCAGAGTAGAATGTGGACGTAACTGTATCGAACTCATAGCAAGCTGATATCCGCGGAAGGAAGCAATAAATATATCAGCGTTGTTACCAGGACATTTCTTAAGTTGAAAATAATATACCCAAACTGGTCGCGTTCCTAACGGGATATTTAATTAATGGCGTCGGCATGAATAGTTCAATCAATTAACTACTGGCTATCTAAACAAGTTTACTGTCACACGGACTGGTTTTCGAGTTCAGTTTGAGTTTTACTCATAGTTAATTTCTCAAATCTAATTCTGCTCCGGAATAAAACGTGAGAGTTATGGAATGAATTCCACGCTTTTACTTGACGACAATTTCGCTACCACTAGTCCACATTGAATCGTAATCAGAAGTTGAGCAGCAGTCATTTGCCTTTTAGCGTTTTTGGAAAGAAATTAAGCATGCAACCGACACCTAAGTATTTGATTTTAAAACTCACATTCTTCCATTTAAAATCTAGCATAAACGTTTAATAGACACAGACAAAGCTATAATGTATTTGCCATTCGGCCATGTTGCATTTCAACCAACTGCCGACCGTTCCGAAATTCATGCTACTGCAGCAGCGGCAGTACAGCACTATGAGCAGCACAGGCAGTACTGGCAGCGAATTTCGGAACGCGCCCGAAGTTACCAGCAACCAGTGCCTCTCACTCTCAACATTTCATTACAATATCTAAGATAAGTCAATAAATGTGTATGTCGATACTGATATAAAACAAAAGAGAAGAAAAAAGAGGAAAATATTTATTTTTCTTCTTGCCTGTATTATTTTTTATTTATCAGATTAGGAATAATGCCGCGGGGGCCGGATAGAACAATTCAGGGGGCCGCGTCTGGCCCGCGGGCCGTAGTTTGCCCATCACTGATCTAGCGTTACGATCAAAAGTACTTCTTTCCATGCTATCTTTGGCATTATTCTTTCTGGAAGGGGGAGATTTAAACATGGGCTCTTATGGAGATTGCTCAGATAACAGCAGAAAAACGTCAATTTGAACGAGAAAGGATAAATATGCTTTTACTTGAAACTTTGTTTGAACGGGAAAATTCCAAAGAAATCGAAAAAAAATAAAATATAGGAATCTTACAGCTTTTTTTTAAATTATTAGATAATTACTGCCATAATTGAAGTCAAAATGCGATAATTCCATTCAATTGGCGCTGCAGTTGACTCCTATAGCAGGGAAAAATTGTTCATTAAAAATATATTCGTGGAATAATCTGCGTATTTTGTACCTTAATTTTTGTTTTCTGTGTAAGGTATGCCATAAACTAAAGCAGGATTTTTTTAAACAAAACAATATAAAATGTGGAGTTTAGTATTTGTTTTGACTCACACAGTCGCGGTAGAACCACCATAAATGAGGCAAAAGTAATCGTATTTCATGTGGAGCGATATTTTTCTCAAAATACCCTTACGAATGAGTATGAAACCGATCACTCAAAAGATGTGCCCATTTCTCTTATTTTGTGTGCGCGCTTCAATCTGTCGAAATAATGATTTCATCCTTTGTGATTCCATCATCCATTGTGTCTGCGGAAAGTGTGTCGAAAGTATTTCCTGGATTTCTCCTTTCGTGGTTAGACGGACTTCCATCCTATTTTCTTCCCCAAGCTTAAAGTACACAATTCCCGCATTTGCTCGTGCACCATGCGCCATCGTGTAAGACGCGAACAGTAATTTTTTCACGAAGAAAATCGTAAAAATATACTTTTCTGCTATTTGCGATTGTGTTGGAAGCGGGAGAGCATAGTTTTATGTGTCTTGAGCGGTAATCGTGGGTCATTGAGATCACTTTTTAATAATTTTTTGTCGGAAAAATTATTAAAAAGTGATTCAATTTTTGATATTTGAATTTTTTTCCTCTACTAAAGCATGTTTATGATTAGAGTTTTCGGCTCGGTATTCGAAATTTTGAAAAAAATATTTTGTTTTCGAATAATGGACTTGGCGTGACACCTTGATATTAGTTAAATAATTATATAATAATAATAAATATGTGATTTCGAGTGGAGAAGAAAACCTGTACATATTTTATTGAATTATTACGAAATATATGTCATGTGCCTAAAGGCTACGTGTTAAAATAGCATTGAATTGCAAAAAACCAAATCTGTAAGATGGATTTTTAAAAACTTTTACCAATAGATAATGAGAACATGTATGCAAAGTTTCACGCTAATTTGTTCTCACTCAAAAATCGCTCCAACCACCTCAAACAAGACAGTTGATGGTGTCTTGACGCATGAAAGCGAAGCCTTGTTTTTCCGAACAATGATCCGCCTGACATGGCTATCGCGCACAACTTGTCGATAAATATTAGTTTATTCAAATCACAGGCGAATACCAACTCATCCACCGAGATGCGTTTATGAAAATATGTATACTTATTTTTACAAACTTGTCTTCACCCCACAGAATATTTAATTAGGTACTTGGGTAGTAGTACGTTGGAGGAAAATGGACGCAGCAAAAAAGGTATTAGAAGGAGAAGAGCATTAGGGAAATAAGTGCTCACCGATAGGAGAGAGCTGATGACGGGAAGAGTCAAAATGGAGTGTGGCATTTGCATGGTGCGCAAACATTGACTCTGAGAAAAATGGATCTAATGAAGGAAATTAATATTATAGCTTTATTGTTATTTTCATTGAAGTTAGTTTTACGAATGCCTATCATTTTTATGATGCATTAAAGAAAGTTATTTTGGATGGAAATACACTGAGGAAGCTAGTAACATTGCCCGATTTTCATACTTTTTGTCGCCTTTATAGGTACTCTCATTAATACGTCGCAGACTGGCCGCCTGTGGCTTTTACCCACGCCTTGGGCATGCACTGGGTTTCATGTTATCTCGGTGATCTGGATTCTCTGAGGACGCGACGACGCGTGTCGCCTTGATCTGCCGTCTGCAGCCGACGACTCCTGTGGGTCTTCTCCGACTGAAAGCTCGGCGCTGCTCTTTTCTCCCGTCTCATGCGTATTGCAGTGCGACGTGAATGGACAGTGGGTCGCCGACAGGGAACGGGGTCCTCATAACGGGAGTCTTCGTTTCACTTCCGCTCATCCACTTTATTTTTTTAAAGTCTCTCTCCCACTGTGCCTTTCTTTCTCACTCTGGCGGTTGTCCTACAAAAATAAGTTTCTATCCAAGCTGCCTAGTCATGGTTCATTCCGCACAGTTTCATTCTACGAACAAAAAAAAGTTCTCGGACAAAAATGTTATTTTCTTCTCTCTCTTAACGGGTTGGATTACGTCATTATAAACCAATGCGTCACATTGTATTAAACTGTGTTGTCTTTGTCGGAAGCTCTGCTTTGCAGTTATTTGACGCCAAGGTTACGCATGCCGCCGTAGTGATAAAAAACTAGAATTTTTTACTTCAACGCCCAAAATACATCTAAAATTTGTTTAAAAAATATGCATACGTGGAATAAATAGAAATCAAAATTGTATAAATAATCATGTAAGTATCGTGAAAATCCAACGAGCCGTCTCGGAGTTATTAAAGTTCAAACATTGAGTCTACAAGATATTTGCGCGGTCAGTAGTCATTAGCGTGGTCAGCGAATGGAGGTAGTAGTGGCTGGATGAACAATTAACGCATTCCTGTGGATTAGGTACCTCGAATCCAGCGATCTTTCACTCACAGGTTTTATTTTTATGTGAGACTTAGGCGCAACTCAGTTTTAATTTAGTTTAGATATTCTAAGCTATCTCAGCTAAATTTCCAATTGGAATACAAATTCCATTAATATGAAGTTCCTCAAAATAGCTTACTGTTGCCATTGGGTCAGTGCTTAGAATTTAATCACCATGAAATGGACAATTATTATCAGCCATTCGAAACATATTTTTCAACAACTGCAAAAGTTAAAAGAGAAGTTTTTACCCAAACAACCGTTTCTGTCATCAGCGAGGTGGATAAATAACTGTGATGGGAATTGTGCGGGTTCACTTTTTATTTATCGGTCCAAGTATGGAAAACAAATGTAAATATGTTTGAAAATATAGCGTTAAGTATAGCAAAATATTTGAAAGAAACAGGAGAGTTCAACGTTCACCACGACAGTATCAGGCGTTACTATGCTGAAAATACTTATTAGGGACCTTCCTTTTTAATATATGTCGGGAGGTCATTCCTAATTACCTCCCGGAAATGATTAATATTTGGCCAGTAATCAATCATGAGACATCTAGTTTGAACCACAGTTTCCTACTAAGCTGCCCAATTCCCCTAACTAATATATACAAGAAGTCATTCTACGTCACTACCTCCAAATGTTGCAGTTCTCTGCCCCAAAACTTAAAATACACGAGTTCCATATACACACTTAAAAATATATAATACACCAGCAGAGGTACCAGGCTTCGCACGGGAAACAGCGAGTTCATTGCACTGATTATGCATAAAAGAACCAGGCCAATGTTGATAATTTTATATTTTATCGGCTAAAAAAAGTAGGTATTATTTTTATACACATTATAGGTGACTCTACTCAATGCAGAGTAGTGTTAAGTTGTTCAATGCACTTACCACTTTACTGCCTGTTAACAAAATTTGTTACTCTATCTGTCCTCTTATATCCTTATTTTTTATCCATATATTTGTATTCATATCTTTGTATCATATATATATATATATCAAATATTATATCTAATAATTTTTCAAGTCAAATTTAATGCTGTACTTGAGCTTGCTTCCAGGGTGATGCTCGGAGCATAATAAGTATATATTCTATTCTAACTATGTGGAAGTCTTTCATCCTTGGAACTTAGGGTGAAATTAAAACACTGCAGATGGAAAAAGCAACGTTTTGAGTTTACATTTAGTTCCAAGAGCAACGCTAACTACTTCGGGGAATGAATGAATCACAAACAGTTGAATCAGCTGTTCCAACTTCACGGAATGGTATCGTTTAGGCACCAGGGGGTCAATTGAGGGTCTTCTATGATCGGGTTAGATGCGGTGGAAAAATTAGTAGGATGAAGGTTCACCTCGTTCTCCAGTTTTCTTCCCGTCCGAATCTTATGCACACTGTTGAGGACGGTCAAGTTCAACAGCTTTGAATGTTGAGAAATTCAATTCCGAGGGTAGCTTGCATCAGAGGAATAGTTGGCAAATATGACCGTGAAACAAAAGAGGCGTGTGCGCAAAACAGGTTTGCTACTTTGCCTTTGCTGGGTTTCATATTCAGGTTGGTTTATTGGCGTGCACGATTAGTTATCAGAAAGATTTACTACTGTACTTATTACATTATCTAGGCCGAGAACTTCCTTAACTTTCACGAGGTCTAACGTGTACCTTGACATTAATTTCACCAGCAAGCTAATATATCATCCCTCATTGAATCTTAGCATCATTTTGCGTTCTCAATCCTATTACTTAGATTTATCGTATGCTGTCCTTTGAAATAGGTTAGTAGTAGGGATTAGCATCGAGTGGGAATCTTCGATACCTGACATCAAAAGACCAACGAAGCTAAATTATCTACATTTACTAAATACCCTGCAAGCCACCTCAAGGGTGTGTGGCAGGGGGTGAGTAGTCACCAACATGCATTACTCTATTAAAGTTAGTATAACTACGACTATTGATGCATTAGTATAAATTGCTAATACATGTCACGAGGCAAAGCCTTACAAGCATGCACTACACTATAGGTATCTATAGTGTAGTGCACTACACTATAGATACCTATGATACATGCACTACACTATAGGCATACGCTAGCAATGATAGAGGGACTGTTAGTATTAATGTATTTTGCAACTACATCTACAACTACGAAAATGGGCAGAGATACAAGAGTCGTACTGAAAACATTTAGTACTTGGTAGTAGATAAGCTTACTAGTATTAGGGAGTAAATCAACTAACTAGCTACACTACCTATCGAAAAACCTAGGTAAAAGTCTCACTGGCAGCTGCTATGGTCTCTTAATCGAAGTGAAGAAAACGGCGATCTTGAGCCATCCTTCTTCTTCGACCTTGGCCTTCTAAGGACCACGTAAAATAGCCCAACGCATTCATTTTCGTTTTTTTAATGTCCCGCTTCTTTTCTTGCTCTCCAATAGTTTTTCATCCTTTCGCTTTACTTTCTTCTCCTCTCTTCCGTCCATTTTTTATTTCCTTCTTCCTTGAAGCCCTCGAAGTTCCGTACCAATCTTCTAAATTTAGTTTTATCCCGTATAAGGTCTTCCATTATTCCCATCTCTTCCATTTCTTTATTTACTCCTTGGACTCATTGGGTGCCATTCTTACTCTTGTAAATATGATTGAAAATTCGTTTTGTAAGTCCACCGTTGTCCAACCTCTTTACGTGGCCGAAAAACGCAACTCGTCTTTCCCTAATCTCATCTGGTATTTTTTTCACCATTCGTTCATGTAGAGGTTAATTCTTCCTGTTCCTTAACTCTCCTTTATCTCTTTTCAGTGGTCCTAGGATTTTTCTGAGAATCTTTCTTTCCTTCTTCTCTATCTATTCTATTTCTCCTGATATCATTGATGACATGCATTCAGTGGCTTAGATACTTTCTGGCTTGATTACTGTATTGTGGTGTCCCATTTTGGTTTTATTGGATAGATTTTTTCTGATTTTTTAGCCATCCATGATATCGTCATGTACTTTTATCGTTTGCATAAGTTGTCAACGTTATGGCTGCATGTGGACGGAATTATATAAAAGAAATTTGCGTAATTATATACATGCGATGTCTTTTTATGGGATCTTTTAAAATTACCTTTATTTACTATGGAGTATATTTTGTGATTGTGGTTCTAAAATAAATTGAACAGTGTTAGTAATCTTGGTAAACAAATATTTTTTAAATCAACGGACGAAGATTGCAGTAATCACCTGATGTGTGTTTGCAATGCATGGAATAAGCATTTAAATGCCTCTTTTAAACTTAAAAATTCGATTCTAATATTAGTCGGAATACTGAAGGGAAGCATCGTATGGAAACTATCGAATAAAACCATCGATAGCGTGAATATATCGGATTGTATACGATGTTTTCACACAGTCGAAATGTACATGTACATGAGAAAAATGTCGATCGTCGGAATTATCGATGCTTCTTGAACATCGGTCATCGATGCTCATCCTAGGAAGTCCTTGAGATATCGAATGTCTCCTGTAACCACATATTGATTTTTTCGGCTAAGTTAAAATACAGTGTGTCCTCGTTTAACGTTGTCCCGTTTAACGTTGTTTCGCGATAACGTTGTCCCGTTTAACGTTGTTTCGCGATAACGTTGTCCAACAATTAAAACCCTTAATCGTTCAACGTCGTCAGTGCTTCGCGATAACGTTGTTCAAATTTTGCGCAACCAAAAAAAAATGAATAACGAATAGGAATTTGGCGCATTTGATGCGTAATTTCCATTCGGCGGAAAAGTTCGTTAACTCCTCATAGCGTGTGTCAAAAGTTCACCTGAGCGAATAATTATTGCGTTATTTTGTTTCATAACTGTATGTTTGCTTATTATTTACTACGATGTTATTGGGGGGCAATGCATCAGGTGATTTAAAACCCAAACCAACGTTAGTGTACCATCTTGAATCGCATGGTATTAATATTACCATGTCCGAATGGTAGATCCAGGGGCAGATATCTACGGGAAAAAATACCTGAAAATCCCATGCCGCCATAAGGTAGAACTGGTGGAAGAAAAAGTTGATTTACTGCTGTTTGAGGTGAATCGAAAACGTATTTTTCGTGTTGAATTAGTGTGTAAGAGGACATTTTCTAAACCCTCCATGATGCAGTAAATCGTTGAGGGTGATACTGTTCCTAAAACATTGTTACGAAATAACAAAAATTTTGTACACAGCACCGAGTTTCCCTAGTTCACTCATATTTTAATTGATTTCCTACGTCTTCACGATCGCAGCGAGCGAAATTTTTGCCCTTCACTGCATTTGCTTGCGCACGCTCCCGCAGTGAAGGACTAAAATTTCTATTTACTCAGAGGGAAGCCGGTGCTAACAGCACTAAATATCAGAAATATAGGAGGGAAATCTGGTTCTTATTGTTTTAAAAATGCCTTTTCAGGTTGTTTCATCTACGATATGAAGATCTCTGACTAGTGAAATCATCTGATCGACTGCCCGCGTAATTAAAATACGCCGTGGTATTTGTATCATAGCGTCCAGTCTGGGAGAAAAATTATTTCACCTGCTTCCCGATCACCTTATACCACCTATTTCACTTATATTGCTACGCTACATATGCGATTTACCTTTCGTTTGCTTTATAAATCCTTTTTCTTTCGTAAACTATTCACTTAAACCTGTGATGTGAATCTACTTCTGGACGCCATATTGGAAATACTGACCTTTTCCTCCTAGTTCCCTTAGATGGCGCAGCGGTCGAGAAGTGTCTTCATTTTCTATACCCACCGCCCATGACTTTTCCCGCCTTCAACTTAAAACTATTCCCGCTTTTCGACGGCTTTATCACACTCAGGAGGGACGGGTAACCTCTTGGAGCTACCCTATAATCTTTGGAGGTACTTCATTCCACTGCCTCCATACGGAACTTTCATCACCAACTCGCCTCTCGCCGTAATTTTACGCAAACCAATCACCATTGGGATGGGTTGGTTTAAAAGGGTATTCGTGAAAATAAATCGTAACTATCCGCCAAATAACCTATTTTTCCGTTCAGAAATGGCCTTCTCGACGCCGCGTACTGTCCCACCTTAGCACCCCTGTTTCACACCACAGACACGCAACGTTGTTGGAAGGGGGGGGGGTTGGGTAAGGCCATATTTCAGACGTGAAATTAGTCCGTATCCCTCTACCGGGACTTCCAAAAATCTCGCAATATGGCGTCAAAATATCACAAAAAATACGCGAATTTGGTCATTTTCAACCTTTATTTTCTCCAAAACTAAGAATCTCACGCCTTTTTTTCTTACATTTAATAAATGCGCATTCCTTTCACTTTCCTTTCCCATTCATCGAATACCCCTTTCTTTTCTACTATTCTCACACAAGAATTTCTCCCAGACTGGACCCTATGATACGTTTACCATTGGTGAGTTTGGAACCGATTTTAATTTTTTACATTGTTTCTTATGGAAAATACTGCCTCGTTTAACGTTGTTTCGCTTAACGTCTACTTTTTCTGGAACGAGTTAACAACGTTAAACGAGGACACACTGTAATGAAAAGATAGTGAGAGAGGGTGGCCGACAAATTGCTAAACGCTATGCTGAAATTATCAAATTAAAAGTCCAGTACCTCATATTTCTCACCACATTCCGTGTCCCAGTATTTCAGTATTCCGGCGTTGTGTGCCGAATTCGAAGCGGTAATATGAGCCATGAAATATAATATGAGCATGAAAAATAATGTGAATCACAAGGTTTTTATTGCTATGAGTGAGATGCATAGGAAGGTGAGATGTTCGTGGACATCATATTGCTACGAATTTAGAATTTTAGAAGTCGTCAATAACCAGCTAGCCGGGCAAATATTCCACTGATTGATATGGAATCGATTTTTGAACATGATGTAAATTCACCAATACCTTCATCGATACTTACTATACACTTGAAGCTAATATTTAGTAAAATACTAAGGTGGATTCCCAATACAGTGGTAGCGAAACTTGGTGTCAATCGCCTGTGGAAAGCGCGAATTCTTGGAAGTGAAGGCTCGTGGAGGGTTCGGCAATAGAGTAGAGGGGAGAGGAAAGTATATTGCAAATTAGGCTGCAAACTAAGTTGCACTAAGCTGCATAAACATAGCTACATTTAAGGTGGCTGGAGCGGTAACCGTGGGTCATTGAGTGCATATTTTAATATTTTTTAAGTAAGTCGAAAAAAAACCTCTTGGGCCAGAATTCACTTTAGTGCATCTTGTTATGTGTTGGAACTCACCATGTAGGCAGGAATGGAAATGATACAAGAATTATATTTTAAATTATTTTCCATAATAAAGCATTGGTGAAGCAAGACGAAATTTCATTGGAATATGTTGTTTTCGAATATTGGACTCGGCGTGACACCTTGATAGGTACTTGTTAGCAGCTGTTATTCTTATAATAATAAATGTATTATTTTGCGTTTAGAAGAAAACCTGTAGACACCTAATAGAATTATTTCGAAATATATGTCGTGTGCCATAAGGCTATGTGTTAAGATAGTATTGAATTGCCAAAAAACCAAATCGGTATGATGCAATTTTTTCACTTTTATCAACAGATATCACTACTGAGAACACGTATGCAAAAGTTTCACGCAAATCTGTGCATTAAACAATCGCTCCAGTCACTTTAACCTGAGAGGGTGGTTAAGTGTCAGTAGCGCGTTACACAGTTTACGATCAAATACGAAGATGGATACAAATACGCTGATATTGTTCGCAACCCGCTGGGGAAGCCCATCTAAACAACTGGATCATAAGCCATAGAGGACTAGAAAGCCAATGAGAATAACATATGGAGCATTTTGAAGTTGGCAAGGAAGGTTTTCGACTTCGGGAATCCTGGTGGTGAATTGCAGAGACTACCTTCCTTCCATGTGGGGATCCAGTTCATAGGAAATGAACTCTTCCGCTAAAAATGGCCTTTTTCGCAACTGCCATCATGTTTCACTTCCACCTAAGAGCACGACTGTCTTCCTGAGCATTACATCAGTTAGTAAATTCCCTCTTCACAAATAGTACGGAATGTTGAATATGCATGCTTTTTCACTGTACTACCTTGAAGACGATGGCAGTCGGCTTTTAAAACGTCGGTAATAATCAACCATGTGCCTGTTAGGAAAACGTAGAACTATTTCTGCAGTGTATTCGCTGCGAGAACTTGAACATTCCTGGCCATAATTTTGGCACATTTTTCGTATTATTTTGTAACGAGGAAATACTCTTTTCTTATTTTGTTCTTAGGGATTACTACTTATTTCTCTTGCAATTTTCCTACGTTTGTCAAGAGCAAATTATCAAAAAATTATTATGTATATCATTTTGACACCGCACAATATCTCTTGATCGGACAGCAAAGATAAAATAAGAGAAATACATTTCCGAACAGACTGGTACAAAAATTCGTTCTTCCCACACACAATAAGTGACCATAATAAAAACTGAGATCCACTGAAAACACTGCCGAAATACACTTCATCTTTTAACCTCCTCATAAAATTCTCCTTCACACCTTTACGTGGCTGGTGTCCTAACAATCCTTGCCACACGCCCATGCTGCGGCTCGCAGGGTATTATGTAGATGTAGATCCGCCTGGATGGGGAACATTTTGAGCTACAAAACTTGACGGAATGATTGTTACTTATTTATTTCACCTTATTTATGCGCTATTTCATCAGTTAAAAGCAAGATTTTCCGCTCATCGTCCTCTCAGACCATTTTTATCGTTCAAGATACAGGTATGGTATGACTTTCCGAAGACGGTAGGGTACTATGTCGCATTCAAGACGAGATGGTGACGTGACCACCGGGATTGTGAATGCCGATCTCCGTAGTCACGGTGGTGATTGGGGAATTATCCAGATTTGTTCCTATTTTGCGGAGATATCAAGAGGAAGCACTAGTGAACACTATTTTTTTATTTTCCCGCCAGACGGAGCCAACCTGAGTCTGTTGCACGTAGAGATCGGAACCTTTGATGTGGAAAAGAAATTTTGAATGGCGTCAACAATCAGGCTAAATGGAAAGCTCTTTCTCAACCGTGCTCTCAAATGTGGGAAAAGGCCGCATGATTTCTTTGTTTCCTTCTCCTTTTACCTTTTGTTTGCGTTTGCATGCGGCGTGCAGTGGGGAAAAGGGAATCGGGTGGGATATGTGAGTTTTTCCGAAACTTTCAAACACCATCTTCATAATTTTTTGATCTCGGAAAATCTCCCCTCTAATTTTAGGCCAGTGAACCAATGGTATCTATAGCCAACCGAAAATACTTGTAGGTCGCCAAAGAATAAAGTCTTCGCCTTGGCGCGAAGGGATCTCGAATGTCTGCGTTCTCAAAACATTTCTAAGTTGCTCGTATGGAACGTGTAAACTTGAGAGACTTAAGAAATTACAATTCAGAGTTTTAACTTTTAATAACGTCATTGCTATAAGTTGTTACAGTTGAATTGACAATAAAGTTATATTACCATGGAACATTGTTTTGCGTAAATCTGTGCCTTTTTATGTTAATAAATTGCAAAGATACCCAAGATTTATTTTCTACCCATCGAAGTCATTTTCCGTTTTTCCTACCAGATGGTGCATGAGGAATTTCACTTCTTCCATATAGCTTGCGTTTTGTCCGACCTCGCGTGCGTGAGGTCTTTCGGAATTCACCGGTCGTAGCGCTTAAGGACATCAGGAGTAAGAGGTCTTTAAGAGCTCATACACGTGAGGTCATGATGTGTGAGGTCTTGAAGACACCTTTATGTCTCATATCATGGAGTCTGAAAGAGGTCTTACGAATGAGTTCATTAAGACCTCATTATGACTCCTGTGTTGACTGGGTATGCCAGGGTACGACAGGATGCCGAATCAATCTTTATTCGGTCAAAAGCCCACGTGTTGCATTCACCATTTTCTCTAATGTTGTTAATGCTTTTTACTGTTTCAAAATATACTAATGATCAATGCCTTTGGAGAAAAATGAGTCATGGTTTCATAATTGATTCTGTTAAAAATCATTATTAGCTACCGAGGGATCATGAAACGATCAAACCATCTAGTTCGCCGCCAGGCGTCATCACTTTTAGTTCGTTAAGTGCAAGGCCTATTATGGTGGCACATCTTAATGTTCACTTGCTCGACATCATTACTATTTACAAGCATGCCGATGACATGGGCCAATAAAAGGAGTTAGTTATTACGAGAAGTAGACAGTTTACACCTCGCTAATGCGATGAAGCAAAAGAGTATGGAAAATGTGCTGTCCATTAAGATCACACCAGATAACAAGAAACACAATCACGGACAGAATTATAATGATGATGGAGTATAAAAGAATTGTGGGTACAAGAAATATCTCAGCCTTGTTTTATGGAACTGATCAATAGGGTTGGAGGTTTTGACGATACATTGGGGGAGCGGAAAGGTTTGGGGAATTATTTTATCATATCTACTGTGTCAATACCATAAAATTGCACGACTGACCGTGAGAATAGCAAGAAAATATTTGAGTCCTGCTAAATATTTTGGGCGATCATGAAATCAATGAGGTTGGCTGGTGCGGTTAGGCACTTACTTCGAAGGGAATTTGAATGCTTTCGGCAACGAATAAAGGAACGATTTTAATTTATTAACCCTTTTTAAAAAATTAGCCTTCTAAGGCCCCTATTCAGTCGAATTCTTTCCCTGTACTATATATAAGGAATGAAAAATGTTATTAATATAGAAAGGACCTTCACCCGACTCGAAAATTGCATTATGGCTTGAACGCAATCGGGACAATGTTGACCTCTTTGCGCACGACAAAAATCGAAAGTTACCTCAGTTCTGGTTTTCCTTCTTTATTTCGTGAAAGCGTGAATTGTGAACTCGGTAGGTTATTGCTCAACATCTGACCTCGAATCCTTATTTATCATGTTTTGAATATCAAATTAGTTTTAACCGTCCTCACGCCATTTGCGACGTATTTGTCTTTCAGGCGTGGCTAACTCCAGAACGTTGAGGTCCTTGCGTAGGAGGAGAAAATGGAATAATTACCACTCTAGTGTTGACTCCAAAATGTTAATGTAGACATAGTCTTAGAAAATTCCTGTTATTCCTTCTAGTGCATCTGAATTTTATTTCAGGTGATTACAGGGAAGTAATCCCTCATTCGCTCTTTTTTCTTCATAGGACATGAAAATGTCTTTTCCCGCTCATCCGGGCTTTTCATGCGGAAAAAGACCTTCCAAATGTGTGGTAATAACAACATTAACAGTATCAGGCGTCAACTTGTAAAAATTAGTGACGGATAACATCTTAAAGTGAAATTTACAGTGTTTTATTTAAGATGTTATGTGTAACACTTGCTGTGTGATTCATCTATCAAGACATATGCAGGAATCCAGGGCCGTCCTATCTACACCGGGGGGCCCAGGGCTAAGTGATGCGCTGGGACACCACCATTCCTGCATATACATTGATTTCCAAGGATGAGTTGGGCTCTTTGACAGTGACCAAGTAGGTCCCATATATAAAGACGGCAATGGTAAAATCAGGTAATCAACCGAGTATCAATATATTCACATCAAACAGACTTTCTTATTAGCATTACATTCGATGAGAATCTCACAGTGAATTTTATAGTGCATTTCTTACACAATTTAGGGGATTTTGGTAATTTTTTCAGAATTTTCCAACTACAGCAGTGATTCACCTAAATTACTGCCCACATAGTATGCAAGCTGGATTCCAGCCTGGATTTTGGTGGGATGCATCCAGCTAGAATTGGCAAGCTAGATTCCAGCTGGATTTCGGCTTGATTCAGGGTCTTGATTTCAGCTGGAATTAGCCAGCTTGATTCCTGCTGGATTTCGGCTTGCATACTAGGCTTGATTCCAGCTGAAATTGGCAAGCTTGATTACAGCTGGGTTTCGGTTTGATTCAGGGTCTTGAATAGGCTTGAATCAAACTGGAATCCAGGCTTTCAAACAGCCGGAATCCAGTTTAAATCGTGTAAAATGATAAGCTGGATTTCGGCTGGATTCCAACTTTCCCACTGGATTGATCCAGCTGGATTTTGGCTTGCACACTGGATTTCGCAAGGGGGATTCCAGTAGGAATTCAGCTTGCCTTGCTATGTGGGTGGTTTGTGCTGGATCACGTACCCGTTTGGTGTAAAGAAAATTCGGTTATGTCCGAAAAGCATTACTTCATTTTTCAATTATTGCCAGTCGCCATTTAAGAAGGCTACTGATGATTGAAATGAAAAACTTTGTGAATTCCACATAAATAGACTTTTAATACGACTTCTGTACTTTTCCTAATGATCGCTCAGCGACGAAACCTAGGTCGTATTAAACATCTATTTATGTGGAATTCACAGTTTTTCATTTCAATCATGAAGCATTTCCATAAAGGTAGGCCTGGTACCATTAACTCCAAGGTTACTGATGATGATGCATTTTGTATTATTAGAAGTGGTAAAATATTTGTGCAGAAGTAAACATACATGTACAACATAAACCGAGGTACCTTTTTTTTTAAGGAAAATTGGTTTGTCCCTCGAACGCCTAGTGATGCCGTATGGCATCAGCATTCACCTCTATACTGTTTGTGATATATGCTGTAGATTCCCCAAATCCAACAGGTGTCGTTTCAGTTATATCCTCCCCATGTTCTTTAAGCTTGAAATAAATAAGGCAGTCTCTGAGTGCTGTTCGATCCAGCTTATTACATTGAAACTGTAAAAATAACTAAATCGATTCCGGCTTTCGTGAGCTAACCAAAGTCATCCGATTGTTCGTTAAAGTTTTACGCTCTGTCGTTAAAAGGGTGATAAATTTATAGAATGGCTTCTTTGTTACAGTAAAGTCAAATATACTTTGGCTAAAAGAAAACTTTTTACACAGAGTCAAAACTTTGATGCTGAACCATGCCTCTTAAAAATATAATAAAATAATAATAGCGTTGATTTGGCATGAATTCTATTCCAAAATACAGTTTAAGTTACACAGATGAAAATTTCCAGTTGTCCACTTCCAAGACATGAAGTATTTAAAGCGTACCTATAATCACATTTACAGTACACATTTACCGTTAATAAATTCTTATTCGTTCACCGACTCATTATCCTCAATAAAAATGTACATAGTTTTAGTACTTTCGAAGTATCAACCATTCCTTATCCTCCATTTAAATACAATCACATTTATAATTCTCTTTTATTGGGTGGCCATTGAGTTGGATAATCCTAATCCCGTGTAAAAAAGTGACATCTGTGATGAGAACATATTTTGATCATTTAAAATTGATGAAGTTTTCAAAGCTAATATTACCTTATGAAGCGAATTACGGTAATATCTCATTGTATGTCAAGCGATAAATATTCGAGGGAAGGTGGATGCCTCTAGGGTTAGTCACAACTATACTGAGTTTACCACTGTCAACTTTGAACGAGCCCGAAGATCAGAGATCTGTATCATCTGCTAAAACCGTGTAAAATTTCAAATGCACTCCTCTATTGATATTTTTATGGGGGAATACATGTGAAATCTGTTTTCTCGACTCTCTTCCGACTCAATGTTTGTGGCATGTAAATCGATAAGTCACACTTGCCAGTCGCCATATTTACGTGCGAGGGGTAGCCAGAGCAACAGGTGTGAGTGACGTAATTGGAGCCTGAGTGAAATAACGTGATGATAACCATATGGGATACTTCGAGGAAAATATTCTTTCCTCCGCACCTAAGGATACAAATGATTATTATCCTTCATTATATAAAACGGTAAGCCTGTAACTGCTACGTTTTCATGCGAATATTTGTGCAACACTGAGTTTATTTTTCCTAAAGCGTAACTTGAACAACTTTCAAACTTTGCACGCAATAAATGTCGCCACTCCGCAGATAAGAGGGTAATTTTTGCACACCTCAAGTTATCTTAGGCAGTGGAGTAAGGAAGACGAAACCTTTTCATGGTGAATTAACTTTTCTCCAAATTCGGAAACTTTACCTGACAACGAGCCTCACCGTTCAAGTCGTAAATTGCGAGCATCCCGTTATCACTTATCATCTTTATGGTGTGTCGTTGGAGAAATAGGCTGGCGAAAAAAGATCCACATATTATAGTTTAATTTGATCTTAAAATGTGCGAGGGTAAATCATGATTACGTGCTCTTGGCTATGGAGTGCAATTGCTGCCTCCATTTTATGTAAGTGGATTGCCCTTGTGATATAATTAATTATTGCTTCGTTTATTCAGTAGATATCTTAGGTCTCTGTACCTTTCTAAAAGTCTTCGCCTTGCATACTCTAGTAGTGAATAAATGAACCCACATCCTAGATCTCATTTGTATTGACCCTGTAACGCTTCCTTTATTACCGTAACTACTTCAGTCTACCGTTGAGCATTTTCTGCGTCTTCTTTTCGTTCCATGAATGAGTCTTTGTGGCGCAAGGCTTTATTCAGCGTATTGTTTACTTCATTATTGTTTAAAATATTGGCTCCACTTTTTTAAAATCACTCCATTCATCGGCTTATTAATCCAACGCCTTGAACGCGGCCCGTTAAAGTTACTTATATTTTTTGGACCCTATATGAGTTTGCGGAGCTTTACGGGAGGGAGGGAAACGTAGTAATACCGTGACATGTTCTCAGTTGCTTCGTACACCAATCAATGTAGATAGGCATTTTGGCCGCGCATGGTTTATTCCAAAATGCAATTGCTGTGGACTTTTGATGGTTGATCTACTAACTAGGAGGTGATCCAATTACAGGGAGTTAAAGGATGGTGACTTATTAGGAGGATGCTGAGTAGGTGGTTAGAAGAGGTAATGGAGGACGTGGAGATGACAAGGGCCTTGATAAAGTGGAGGATGATGAGTAATAGGGGAAGGGAAAAGTTGAGAATAGACTTTATGGGTGAGATGGAGAGAGGTAGGATATATGCTGAGCTAGAGGATGAAATCGTGTAAGGAGGTAGGGGCTTGCGACAATACTTGATTAGCGGAGGTTGCCCTTTTTCTATCTAACCATGAAACAGTCGAAAGTTCATCTCCAATGATTAATTTATTAGTTAACCATTATAATACGAAGTTGAGTTCATCAGCGGAATCTCTTAACGTGACTAAAAGATCATTTGGTGCGTAAAACAAATCGGCTTGACATAAAAACATGGATAACAAATCGAGTTACCGGTCTTCAAACGAAGGAAAAATGCACGAATGATGCTAAAAGTTAGAATAAAAAAATTATGTTTATTTACTACTAAGTGAAAGATTGTAAAAAAAGATGGCATAAAATGCTCATTGAAGCTTTTTGTCGTTTTAGAACTCAGAAAAGTTGCCGCTTTAGTACTTGCTTCACTTCGTATTTTGCAGAGTGAAAAATTTGAGAGTGATGTTACACCGGAGTACAGTAATGCCTTTGATTGATTGGTGCCCGCAGTTGTCACAAATATGAGTCAGATTTTTTTATACAAGAGCCCCTTGAATATTGCGTGCTTGTGTTTCGAAGCCTTGTTATTCTCGGAAATGTTTCATGGGTATTAAGCGCAAATTGTGGTGGGTCATTTTCTCCCTCAGGACGTCATTCGCTGACATGCAGTTCCGCCTGTGAAACAAAAGGCATAGAACTTTGCCGGCAGTGATGACTGTTTATGTAAGCCGTAGTCACGGGTCAGGAAGACCCTGACCTACGATTGCGCTAGGGGGAATCGCAAATAGGAAAAAAGGGAGGTGGAAAATTGGAAGCGAAGCAAGACATCGATGAGATAAATGTTCAGAGCGAAAGAAGCGTTGGTAGGCATTTGAAGAACTCTCCTTCGATTATAAATTAGAATAACGACTAGGTACTGCATGTTTACCATTTAATAAGACTGTGTTTATTTTATGCAAGCATTCATTGCGTCAAAAAAACTAATTCAGCTCGCATTATTATTATTTTCAAATATTTTGAACTTCATCCATTTATTAAGCTCAAATCACATTTGAGTTCGAGCAATAACTTGTTGAAAATCTTATTTTCAAAAACTAATGAGATAAATATATTGTTTTTCTTGATGTAAAAGGGTTGTTCACGTTTTCAAAGCATTTTTTCTTATAGACATATGCGAAAATTAGTCTGATTGTTTTAATAGGTGCAGGCTGTAATCCCTGCCCTATTTTTATGGCTGTACGTCATTTAAGTAAGAAAATGAAGTTGCTTAAGGCTAATTATGCCCAGGAATTTGTTTATAGGAATACATTTCGATTTGAGGTTTTTATGTGCTGAGAAAAAAGGAAGATATTGTCATCAAAAAGTAATAAATTTGATTATGCTGATTATATTGAAGGCCTTGATCACTGGAGCGGTAAGTTAGACGTAATCCTTAGCGGGGGCATTATGGAATTCAACGTCATTACACAACGCGTTAACGATACGGCTAATGCACGGGAAAATTTAGTAACTGCGCAACTAGTTTTCGGGTACAGAAAAAAAAACTCGCTGGTGACTCACTTAATTAAATGTGAAACGCACATTAGGGTCATCTTACGTCTGATCATCCAGAGCATGACATTGGACTGTGCAGGAATTTTTCTCGGGTTTCCCACCGGGTTAATGGCGGTTTTTTGAACGAAAGATGAACTTAAAACACTACAATTTCCATCATATTTTCATTTATGACCAATATTTTATTTCTTGCGGTCGACAATGAAACAGATACTGGAAATTGCACATATCGTTGCAACGATGAAATATTTCCACGAAGTTACGACGGAGACGCAACTATGCTGCTGTTTTTTCCCTAAATTTAGTGAATATACTTCACCGTATTGTATTAAGGTAGTTTGAGCGAGATAACATTTCTCATAGAATTCAGCGAATTTTGCCTAATTTAAATAAAAAGATCTCTCCTTTCCAAAGATACCGAAATATCAGCCACTTACCGCGCTACATTTTGAGATATTTGCCAAAATATATAAGCCGTTTTCATGGGAAATGGTACGTGTATGCACTCCAGAGAGACGTTGTTTAAAAAAATTAGGAATTTCTAACATATAGATCTCGTCAGATCAGTGTGTAGTTTTTATGTATTCTCTTCTATTTAAAAAATGAATCAATTGCAGTAATTTTTACAGAATCGAAAAAATAAAACCTGTTGTGAAGGCGTATTCACCATACGACTTAAAAAATGAGTCAATTTAAATACCTACTTAAATAGATCTATTTTTTTAATTACTGAGAATTTCTGTCATATAAAGTAATATTCCTGCGCCATTAATGTTACAATATTTACTTCATGCTTCAAACAGCTGCGGAAATTTAAAAATAAAATTCGAGTATGGTCTCCATTATGACTAGGAAAAACCTCGCTCAAACTACCGCTCTGAGGGGTGAATGGTGATCATACATTCAGAGCGGGGAGGAGAGGGAGTTCGTTCCCCCTATTCTTCCCCGGCGATATTCCGAGAAAGATAACGGTGTCAAGGAATGCTTTGACTCGGTTCAAAGCGTTCTGTGACTTCACCCGGATTCGAGACCGGGACCCCCTGGCCGGCAATCGATTGATCTACGGAGTTGGCATCCGGGTCCCAACCGTACATTAAAGTACCGCTGTCTTTAACACGGAGTTCGGTATAATCTGTGAGGTATACCGTATTTATCGACATCGTGATTTTTCGGGTTGTAATAAAGAAGAAAAGAAAATTTTAATCAACATCCGTCCATATTAACAATGTATAGAAAGGAAAATTAAAAAAGCAATTGCGTGAAAGTCATTCGTCACGAATTCCCAGAAATGAATGAATGATGTATAGCTCGCTGCCGCATATGCAGTCTGAGGTGAAAGTTGAGATATGGGCACCTACGAAGGAAACGCAACATCGGATATACCTCTACGAAATACCGTACATGCCACCTCCATGGTGTGTGGCACGGGGTGGTTTCACACCAGACATACAATACTCGTTCCAGTTCAAGTCCCACAAGCTTCCCCGGCCGACAGGCACATACAAAAAAATAGACAGGAGAAATCTTCATGGCCAAACCAGGAACTAGGAGAGTGCTACGTTAATGAACAAGCTGACATGCGGTACACTGGTTAAGTTACAACTACTGATAATTATTATTACGTATGTATTTGATTCATGGATACAATTAGATACCAATTCTTATAGAAAACAAAAGCATGCCAGACATTTACATTTCAAGCGGATGTATGAAAGCGTAGCTTCACCCTCGACCCATGAGACACAGGCCAATTGTGGAATGAATTTACGAGGAATATGTGCTGGGGAATACGACATTAGATACCAATTCTTATAGAAAACAAAAGCATGCCAGACATTTACATTTCAAGCGGATGTATGAAAGCGTAGCTTCACCCTCGACCCATGAGACACAGGCCAATTGTGGAATGAATTTACGAGGAATATGTGCTGGGGAATACGACAGCTGACAAAACAAGAATTTTTAGGTTAGATTTAGGTTAAATGGTGGACCATTAAACTGCGAAAATTGTTCAAATAAAATGAAAATTAAAACAAAATCTGAAAAAAGCTATCAAAATTATACTCATTTGCGAATATTTCGTAAATAAGTATGTCGCAAAGTTAACTTTTAAGGCCAGTCTGACGAGTATGCTATGAACATCCAAATAAATTTTGCATGACTGAATATCAAAAGTTATGATGATTTTCCCGTATACACGAATTATCCCGCAATCCACTGCAAGGTCGCGAGGCTGGGTGATGGAGTGGGAACTGTTGGAGATCACCGACCTCGGGGAGAGGAAAGTGGAAGAAGAAACCACGAGGGAAATTGGAAAAATGTTTTGGTGAATGTGCGTTCCCCGATAATTCTGTTGCGGCCGTTTGGATTGCGAAAAAAACGAATTATTTAAGCTATCAGCTCGAATGATACTCCTTTCTTACGAAGCTCCTTTTTCTGACCTGCAAGCCAACTGAAAGGTGTGGGGCATGGGGTGAGTTCTCACTAACATGTATTACACAATCTAATTTAAATGTTAATAATTAATAAATTTCTGAAATACATGATCCCGAATTTAGTCCTCGCGTCTCAAAAGTTTTGGGGGCCACGATTCAGTCCAACTCGTGACGATACAATACTATGATGTCCCGCGAACTTAATCCTAATGCCGAATAAATCTTTGGAACATAGAAACATCATGAAGCCTTGGGTGATTGGAGCGATTGTCTTATGCACAGATGTGCGTGAAACGTTGCATTCGTGTTCTCATTAGTGAGATCTATGGATAAAAGTGAAAAAAATAGTATTACATCGATTTATTTTTTTGGCAATTCAATGCTATTTTAACACGTAGCCTTGTGGCACTTGACATATATTTCGTGATAATTCAATAACATATGTATACATTTTCTTCTAAAAGTGAAATAGTACATTACATATTATTGTAATGGTTGCTTACAAATATCACGGTGTCACATCGAGTAAAAGATTCGAAAAAAACGTATTCAAATATAATGTTCACCTAAATATCGAATACCGCGCCGAAAACCCCAGTTATAACATGCTTTAATTCATGAAAAAATGTAGATTACGGTCTTATATCATTTCCATTATGTTGAGTTCCATCGCATGAACAATGTACTTGAATTGAACGTGTTTATAGAATTGTTTATCGACTTACTGAAAAATATTTTCACAATGTGTTCTCCAATGATCCAAGATTACCGCTCCGACCATCTTAATAAGACCTTGACTCTTCGACACACCTTACCGGCCCTCTACACATGCTCGTGAATAAGCTAAGCGGCTTGCTCTAACCTTGGGGCCGACGACGAAGCGGCTGAGGCTGTTGGGCGATTACGCGGCGCCCATCACCCGGCACGACTCCTGCAGTCCGTCCGCGGTGTGGGTATCCGATTCCGGCCGCCTTGGTGTGCTCCTCTTCTGTTCGGCCGGAAGGTATGAGGAGATGTAACCGACAGCCGGGACACCGAACTCTTCCCCCAAGCCATACACACGTGCACTCGACTCACGAGCACCAGAAATAGAAGCCTTCCTCGTCGGCAGCGGGACGAGCTTGCAAAGATGCTACGCTATGCTCTCGCAGCTCCTTTCCCCTCCTCTACTTCCCCGCTTCTACCATTCCTGCCCCTCCATATCTCCCCCCTCCCCCTCCCAATCCACCTCCCCTCGCCTCCCTAACCACTGTTCTCGCGTCAGTGGGACAACCGTGAGGAGGTCACTGCAATCGAGGTCAAGGGGAAGGGGAGGAGGGGATTGGTTTTGAGGCGGATTGGGCGCTCGCCGGGAACTGGTGAGGTGAGAGAAAAAGACACGCATGGTCTGGGCTGGAGGGGCTGGGGGCAGTGACCAGCCTGGGTGGAGAACTGCAACTCCTGCGACAGCATCCAACCGATGCCCGACCGGAAGACGCAAGCATTTGGGACTTCGCGCAGAAAGATTTAATTCGAGAAGTGTATTAAGATAGTTTGAGCGAGATATTTCCCTAGTCACAATGGAGACCATATTTGAATTGTTTTTTTTTATTTCAGCGTCTGTAAGAAGTATGACGTAAATAATGAAAAATTAAAGGTGCAAACTTGTAGTCATGTATCTGTCAAAAATTCTCAGTAATAAAAATATTTTTCCACTTAAGTCTCGAACTTGACTCATTTTTTATCGCAATACGGTGAAAACGCCTTCACAACAGATGTTTTTTGCGATTCTGTAATCATTACTGCGGTGAGCAATTGATTATATTTTATGAATAGTTGAGAAAGCATACAAACTACTCAATGTTAGTTTTTGACGAAATCTAGGTGTTAGAAATTCCTAATGTTTTTCAATATTCTTCCTCTGGAGCCGGAATCTATTCCATCCAAAACAGCTTATGTTTTAGGAAAATTGCTCGAAAATTAGTTCGGCAAGCGGTTAATATTTTGATATCATTGGAAAGATGAGTTTTTCTTTAAAGTGAGGGAAAATTCATCAAATTATAGGTTAAGTGATATCTCGCTCAAAATACCATAAATACAAAGGAAAGCCGAAAGCTTCTTGAGAAACTTCTGCGAACGAATGGAGCATGTAACAATGTATCTGATTCCAGGATATCTAATTTCAAGGGATCACTCAATCAAATGACGATTAGTATTATTAAAAAAACGATTGTTTTCATTGAAAATATCAGTTTTCTGCTTTGAAAGTGTTATTCTACCGAGCGTTCCGATGGCTTTTTCGTCTATTTCAAGGATCTCCTTTGATTAAAAAACTGATCGCAACAAGTAGGTAGTAAGCAAGGTGTTAGAGAAATAGTCTGTTAGAAGTATTCTATAACCTTGGGTGGTAAGCATCGGGAGAGTATTTCACTTCTCGGAGCTCTCGTGTTGGCAGCAATTAGAATGGTTCTCTGACTGACTGCATACATTTCAATAAATACATTTTGAACGAGAATTTCCAATCAAGGGAGTAAACATAATTCTGCGGAAATAATATATGTATGACATTTGAGATCAATGTCATTGGAAAGCGTTCACTAAATTTAATTCAGGGGCATTAGGCGTTTCTAAGTGTTCTAAGAAGTTCCTGTGTATGATAGAAGCCCGAGTGCAATGGAATTTGTTCCCTCCATTCCCCGAGACTAAATATCAGCAAAGGTGAGCAACCTAACCGAAACGTAAAATTGATTGATAATTGAAGACGAATGATTTTTCTTTGAATGTTTCTCGTTGAAAAATAATGCCCCAATTCTTTCAACTGTTGAAAGAAACCTTCTACCACAGCCAATGGAATTAATGAGAAGCTTACGCACGAACGCATTTACTTCTCACAAAGCGTCGAAAAGTTTTTCGCGTTACCATATAACTCCATCCAACACTATGAATTTGACGAAGGAAAACACTCGTACTACGGAAAAGATTTGGTGATTAATAAATCAACATTTTTCAGCTTAATTCTTCCATTATTTCATTAACACAACTTTGTTCTTTTCCACAGCTTGTGGAAACTAACACAAGATTATACTTGTGTATATATTTATACTATGCGCTATACAATGCAACAACAGCTTTTGGAAAAGTAAAAATGTGTGTTACTGAAGTGGATATCCGTCCCCTCCGCGAAGAAACTCCTGAAATTATAGCATTTATGAATTCTGTGTAGTGGTGTTAGATTTACGGCGAAATCTTGAGATTATTCACGAACAACTTTGGAGAAATCTCTGTTCTGCTGATCTTAGGAGTAGAAATCATCGCGCTTAATCGAGGTATTAGTATTTAGCAAACTTATTTTTTTACTTTCGGTAACGATAAGAATATTTAATGTGTTCGATCATGACCGTTGAGAGTGCTGTAATTGAAATAATACCGCCCTAGCTGAGGATCCCTAATTTTATTCAAGGTTAAGGTGCTACCTTTAAGGTAAACTGCATCAACGTTTTTGGTCCTTCATTACTACCATCCTTTTTAATCAGTTCGCATGGAGAAGCACGTTGGCCACGACGAGGCTGCCCTTTCAATTAAGAAAGTATGTAGGTCGACACTCGAGGTCGATCCATATGTTTATGCACTGATTTTTCTTATTAATAAGCCTAAGTTTTTATCGTTTATTGCTGTTCGAGTTCCCAAATATCCTCAATATTCAGTTGAAATTAACCTCAGATATTAACGTATATTCTCTTTATACCACAGTAATTTAATGCATTTGTAGCCGAGGGAAAGCGGCCGTACTCCAGTCATGGAAAATGGGTCAGTATAGTTCCCATCTGCGTTAAAGAGATTTAATTCTGCTGGAACTTTAAATTCTCTCCAGAAAAAATCAATGAGTTCTATTTCATGAACACAGCGATCTCTCCAAATCCGATTGACAGGAATAAAATGACAGAATTCAGGCTACTTATCTCTCATCATCGGCTGTAATCAATCCGAAGATTTCCACCGCATTCTATAAAAAAATGTTCTCCTTAAATTATCATATTAATAGCATATGTAGAGGACATTTTTTATACGATTGTGCCAAAGAATTCGCCTCTTCTTCTCCGCGGGATACTCATCAAACATCTTTCACCTCAGCTCCTCAACTCTTCGAAGGAATTTCCCATTTTTATTTCTCTCAGTTCATTTTATCTTCATTACTTTTCGACTATTTTATTATTTAAAAAAAACTCCTGTATGCAATCTGAAGTGTGCTATTTCGTGACAATATCTCATTTTATTTTTCACATCTGCACGGAAATATGCTCCTTCATTTTACTGAGAAGGAACGGAGAAACCCTTACTTAGGCTCTGATTTAGCTTCTTAACTTTATCCGTGGTGTTTACCGCGTGTTTCTTTTCCGTTTGCGGAGCATTGCACGGGGAAGGAAAACGATGAAGCAACCACCTTGCGTAGAAGGCTCACGCCTGGCGGCATCTTAATGGAGAGTCTGCACAAATTAAGCATTCTTTTTTTCAACATCATCAGAGGCTTTATGTTACCGCGTTAAAACTTTGACTCCACGTGTTCAATGCGGAAGTGAACGTTGAGGTCCGTTGAGGTATTCCATTGTTGGGAGGTCGTGACAATCGTACAAGCTTGATCGTAAATAATGGTGTTGCCCGTTTGCGTGCATTCAAGAGGCGCATATTAAACATGAATACTTTCTACATTGGGCAGAAAAAGAGAGAAGCAGAATCAGGGTTGGGATCACGGTTCCCTCTTTCGCGTTGTCGTTATCGTTATCCAAAACGCAAACCGCTGCAGCAAGGCAATACTATCAGCTACTGTCATAAGAATGATCTCCATCAATTAAGAGTTAAAGCTCCTGACAACATTTGAAGAATGATGATCAAGTTTTATGAGCGGCTATTGAAAAATAACGATAACGCGAGCGCACGCGTTATGGAGAACCGTGATCCCGCCCCAGATTACTCAGCATGATATGGATTGCAGACCGTTTCCTGGTGTTGAATCCCCTTCCCGTTAGAAGATGGAACTTTCCAAATTTCGTGAATTTTTTTAATTAAAAGAGATACGCAAGGATCTAGAATTTCTTTGAGTTATCTAAGTTACTGAATGATGAACAACCGGAAGAATACGCAATCAATTTCCCCGTGTAAGAAAAGTGATTTCTAAAAGATGAACTTTCCAAATTAGTAAATATTTTTTTGATTTAATAGAGATCCTTAGTCACCCAGTACCCACGTGAAAACATTTGCGTGTAACGCTATATAGCTTAGAGACATGAACCATTTGAAAGCTGGAAAGAAGATAATAGAGGCTTTCAAAACTTGGCACTTGAGGCTGAAGATGAAGTGAACGGTTAAGATCGGGAACGAGGGAGTGGACAGAAGAATTGAAGAGGTGCAAACCATATGGAGCACTTACAGGAAGACAAGGTCTAGATGGATAGGCCACACTTTGAGGCGCAACGAATGTTTCAAGAACACAATTGAAGAGAAAATAGAAGGGTGAGTCCCACTAGGAAGACCGAGGGACAAATAAGTAGACCAGGTAAAACGGGATATAAAACAGAAGATGTGCAAGGGCGTAAAGGAGTTAGCAGGGGACTGGGTAGAATGGAAGGCTTGCAGTCAGCCAATCTTAGAATTGAATGACCAATGATGAGCCATCCAGACAACAATACCACTTAACCTTGATCAGTCCTACTTTTTGAATGATGAGCAACGGCAAAAATAATCAATTTCCTCCCGCAAGTTGTGTAGTGAGTTGCTGGTATGCGGCAATACTGTGGAATGTAATTAACGATGAGCAGTTTGGACCGCTGGGCGTTCGAAATAGTCTTCGCCATCTGCGAGGAATTCAGAAGTTATACCGCGATAAAATTTAAAGGGTGGGGAAGTATGCATTCTACTTTCTCGTAATGTGTAAATTTTCACCGAATGGACTGCTGATGAGCCAATAGTACCTACCCTAAATACTTTTTTTGCTCCCCTCTCCCGAGCCAGCTGATAGTTTTTGTAATAAGATCGTCGAAAATCCTATTTGCGATGAGTTGTTTTACTGTCTGAATGCAGACTGAATGAATACCAATCAGCATTGTGGAGCGTCCCATCGGGGATAAACCCTTAAAATAGCCTCAGCATGTTGGTAAATATATGTGGTGTACTGAAACACTAAAAGGAGCTACAGAAATAAAATGGCAATGTACTTAGTTTATTACTTGTAATTGTTTTATTTGTCGATGCAGATTCTGGATTATCCAATTACACGTCCTCAGGGTTTGCGTGTCAGCAAAGATTACTATTGGTACTGTAGGATCTCATTGCACTTTTCAGCATACACATGCATCTTCATTTTATTCTCATATTTATTCAGTAGGATAACCATTCATATTAGTCAAATTCCCTCCCTTGAAATGGCTTATTTTTTATATTGCCTCTTGGGAACTATTCAAGGATTCTCTTGCCATTAACATCTAATCAAAGTTCAGGTTTGACCGATTTTAACTTTCACACACTCCCATGTAGCTCACTAAAGACTGAAATATTTTTTTTGTTTCATTTAATAGAGAACCCGACTAGGGCATAGCGTTAAAGGTAATTAATATTATTACTGCCAGAAATATCATTTTCTTCAAAACTCACTCCACAACTTTGAAAGAACGCTTCGGATAAATGATTGTTCAGCTAAGAAGGTACGGAAAAGTTATAAGTATCCCATGAAGTTAGTATCAACAGGACAGTATTGAAGTATGGATGAATAAAAGATGTAATTTCTTGTGAATAATTTTCCAATAACTTAAAAACCTAGGTTTAAGGTACTACATCAATATCCTCGGTTCTATTTAAAGTGTTATTCTTTTGTGAAAAATCGCGCGTCTTTTATATTCAAACTAGTGAAGTTGCTCGTTGAACATCAACGGGAAGAATATTATCATTTACATTGACTGCAATAAACCATTCATATTTATTTAGTGCAAAGAATCATTGAGTTAATGGATATATACGGAATATCGACTTCAGCAATAAGTATGGTCGTTATGGGGGCGATGACACAAAAATGCTAAAATATTATGAACAATGTTTAAGTTTTAGCAACAATTTTGGAATTTCGACCGGAATACAAAATTTGATTGAAGGAATAAGAATATTTATTTTATTTTCTTTCTATTGGTAGTTTCCAATAACAGAATGCCACTATTTCTAGTTTAATTTTGCAAATAAAAAAATGTCTGCAGCCAAATGAAGATTCAGCTTCATGTGTATTTCTTGTGTGAAAGTTACTGACGTATATATACACATCGGCGATTATTATAGTAGATTCCACGTAATATCACCTGAATATTCTGAATTAGTTAGTGTCGTGGAATTTTACTAAACGTAAGTAACATTAAAAACGAGGTTTATCCTGGAATCAGTGACGTCTAAACGAAAAATATGTGAGATCACCTTTTTGGAAATTTGGGATCATCATTTCTGTGCGAAGCAGGAGAAAACTTGAGAAGATATAAGTTTTCTTTGGTAGCGAAATCGCATCTTTGTCTTCATGGAAAATCTTCTTTGATTAACTTTATTTTTTATCTGAAAATGATCTATCTTTCCGTGTTTCAGGCTTGGATTCTTGATCTTGGACGCGGAAGTAATGTTTCAGGATATTCTGTTGGTTTCACTTTAACCAATATTAGATTACCTCATATGCTGGACAATGCGACTTCCTGTCGATAGCGAAGAAAGATCAAGGAGTGAGTCAAGAAATCGGATCTGATTATCAGATCACAATAGAGCAGGCCAAGTAGAAGGCGGATACTCATATGAAAAAAAATATTTAGAAGCTATCTCAGTGGCCCGGAAGTGAAAGAGAGACGAATATTACGGTGGATTGGTATGACGAAATATTTCCGGTTGTCGAGAGAAAGTTTCAGATCAATGTGTCCATGCTCGGTCGCTCTTGGCCTGAATTCTAGGCGTCATATAAACTCTGATTAAGGTGGCTGGAGCGGTAATCGTGGGTCAATGAGTTTACATTTTAATCATTTTTTAATCAAGTCGAAAAAACAATTCTTGGACCACATATCATAAATGCATATGTTTATGCGTTGGAACTCACCACACAGGCAGTAATGGAAATGATACCAAAATTATATTTTCAATTTTTACCTTAATATAATCATGTTTAGCAATGAATTTAGTTAATAAGCAGTTAATTAAAGCACGCTAGAGTTTGGGGCGTGGTACAAGAATTATATTTAAAATTTTTTCCTAATTAAAGCATGTTATGACTAGAGTTTTCGACGCGGTATTCGAAATGGAGACAAAGTTATATTGAAGTATGTTGTTTTCGAACATTGGATTCGGCGTGACACCTTGAAATTTGCTAGCAAAAATGATAAGAAATATGTTATTTCGAGTTAGAAGAAAATCTGTACACACGTAATCGAATTATTACGAAATATATGCCATGTGCCATAAGGCTACGTGTTAAAATGCCATTGAATTGCCACAAAACCATATCGGTATGATGCAATTTTTTTTTCACTTTTCTCTGTGTAAATCACTAATGAGATAACGTATACAAAGTTTTGCGCTTTTCTGTAAATAGACAGAAATCTCTCCAACCACCATAAGTGAGGAAATTCTTTCAGTTCCAGCTTTATTTCCATTATCCTAAAACCAAGAAAATTACGTGGTGACCATTCAAAGCCAAATGATGCCCCATTCGCTTGGCATTCTATTATAAGGTGAAATAGTTAGTAATGCAAACTTTCGGTTGGTGCCCAGCACGGTAACTTTTTCTACTCGGGTAAACCTACCGAGGTAATCTTTGTATCGTACGCATTTACTTTTTTCTTTTGAAACTTTTATATTGTGACAAAATGACAAAAGTGGATTGGTTAAGTACCAAAATGGCTTTCGAGATTGTGGTGTTTACAGCGAAACGGAATTTATTTTTTCCTTTTACTTCCCAGCCTAATCTACTTTCCCACCTTAAAAGTACCATTATCCTTACAGAATTTCAAAAAAACCTTCACGAGAGGGCGACGTGACGCTGGAGTCCGCCTCTTTTTAGGCATTGTTCTTATTTCGTTCTTTGTCTCGATCGCTCGTCCATCTCTACAAATGACTGAAAGCCCTGCTGGCATTACTTCAAATTTTAAATTTCATGCACTGCTTGTCTAAATCTTCTGTTTAGAAGGTCGGATGTGAGTTTCATGTCGATGAAATGACATTTTAAGCACATGGGTGATTATGCGTTGGTTGATGGAATGGAACCACATGAAGGTACATACGAAATTTCGCTGTCTTCAGATCAGTGAACAGTAAAACAATATTACATAAAAAACCTAGTCAGTTCAGCTGCTTGGATTGGGAAAAAAATGCTAACGTGAAAAGGGGACAAGAATGCAGCAGCAAAAATATTATTATTATTCTCGAATTTTCACTTCTCAGCCTGAGGGCTGGGAAACATTCGCCTATCCCGGGTGCAAAGCAACAAAGGGATTAGGCTCATCTAATTTTTATTTAAAATGTTCATTTAGAAATCTTCTGACAATGGAGCATGTATTAATTATTGTGGTTTTTTTGAATTTGCATGTAAATATGATTATCTATTCCTATTGTTTCGAAGTTTTTGTGCAGGTTCTTGGGTCCAGTCGCTGATATTATTATTGGTACAATTTTAACGGAATTTTTTTCCACATTTCTTTTATTTCTTCAGCTAAAGGCACATACTTCTGTATTTAGCCTCAAAATTTTCTGTGTTCGGGATGGAGATACCTATTAGATATGTTATCCTCTCTTGTTTTGATTAGATAGTTATATCCGGTCTATTGTTTGGGCGAGAACGGTCCGTTATGATACTTCTATTGTAATACATTTTGACAGCTTCATGTTCTATTACTGGCGGTGGTGTCATTTGGTACCATGGTTTGTTTTCATGGGATACATTGTACTTTCTTACTAATGCAAGATATATTTGTTTGTATTTATTAATATTATTTTTTGCGCCATAAGAAAATATCGATTGTCTGGTATCCCCGATTAATTCTTCTGCTAAATACGTTGATTATTAAAAAAAAATCTTTACAAAGTCCCTTGCCTTCCTTTCTCACGCAAAAATTTATTCCTCTCACGTGCGTCCGCCTCCGCTTCCTGTGTGATTTCCTTCGTATACTAGCTTGTAGCAATTTCCCCGGAACCACTTTCATTTTGTACCACTCCAGAACATCTTTAGATACAGACAAAGCCAGTAGTTTTCACTGTAACGTGGAGGTCCTCTGATTTTAGACTTCGACCGCCAAGCTTGGCTGCCCCCTTTAGGTGGCTGGAGCGGTACCTAATCGTGGGTTATTGAGTGCACATTATAATAACCATTAAAGTCAGTCGAAAAATCATTCTTGGACCATATTTCACGTAAGTTCACCTGTTAATGCGTCGGAACTCACCTTGAAGGGAGTAATGGAAATGATACAAGAAATATATTTTAAATTTTTTCATTAATAAAAGCAAGTTATGAATAGAGTTTTCGGCGCGGTATTCGAAATTTAGACAACACTATAATTATGTTTTGTTTTCAATATTCGACTCGGAGTGGCACCTTGATATTTGTTAGCAATAATTATCAAAACAAGAAATGTATTGTTTCGTGTTTAGAATAAAATATGTGCGTATGTAATCGAATAATTAAGAAATATGTCATGATCCATTTAAGGTTGCGTGTTGCGTGCGAGGCATTAAATTGCCTCAAAAACAATATCGGTATGAAGCAATTTTTTTCACTTTCATTTATAGGCATCGCTAATGAGTACTCGAATGCAAAGCTTCACGCAAATCTGTACACAAACAAAAATTGCGAAGGGTTGCTGAAGATCTTGATAGAAGGGAGGATGTTGGGCAAGCGGGGGATGGGAAGGACAAGAATAGGTTTTAGGGACAGAATGAAGAGAAGTAGGACGTATGCTGAGATGAAGAAAGAAGTCGTGTGGGGTAGATTGAGGTCTGCGCTTGTAAAAACCCAAAGGATTTTTGATTAATTTAAACCTACATTAACCGGTAGATTACTCTAATAATAAGAATTCCTCCATTTGACTACTATCATCTTCCTTTTGTGGTGTTTATATTTTCTCTTAAGATGTGCTCCTTTCTCATTTGGTCCTGCGGCGTAGCAGATTTCTTATCCACTGTGCTGCGGAAGGCAAAGGGAGTGGCTATATTGTCATTTATGAGGGTTGTCTGAAACATAATGGAAATTTTTGGAGGACAAAGTTGGTGGGGAGTGAAAGTCTGAAGCTGAGTGTGTTAGGCTGAGGACGTTTTGACTCTCGGGCAGATTCTTGTAACTGAGGCCTTCGGCAAAATGAGTAGGCACTAATTTTCAGTTTTTACCGTTGCTAACACTGTAGGAAAGTTAGCCGAAAGGACCATTAATGGCTTGGAAACCAGGCGAGTCATGCATAAGTTTCAATTGATGCCGAAATTTATTATTTATTACCAAGATAGTGGTAACATAAGATTTATTATTATTTAATTGGTCTCGTCAGAAGATAAACCGTTATTGAATGCATTAACCTAATTTGGTTGTATTTAAATTAACGCGGTTGTTTTTGTTGTGAACAGAATTGCATACAATTTCCTAGTCCTCTTGAGCGAAAATATTATTTTCAAATTCCCTTCAAGCATGGTCATCTCAGCGGTATTTCAAATATGCTTACCGAATTTCCGTTTCATATTCTTCCGCGTACGCTCGGAGATTAACATTAAAACGTTCTTTATGAAAGTGGATAACGTGTACTTTAAATGAGTCCGAGGTAGCGTATACCATTGACTTGCGCTTTTGAAAACAGATGGCATTTATTGGCATGGATTTGCATTAATCGGTTTCTTATATTAGTAAGGTCGCTCTTGGAATATGCAGCTACTATTTTCGTCCTTCAGATAAAGCGCTGACTGAGGAATTTAAAAAAAAGTTCAAAGAAGATCCGTCACATTTGTAAAAAAAAAGTTAAAATCTCTCCTAAATCCTCCTAATTCCTCATCACTCATTGCCTCTTCCGTCATAGCGCTCAATTGTTCAATTCACTTAGCAATTTAAAGCCTGTTGACACAGATTTGCATCTATATATTGATGTACATAATTTGTATCTCTGTATCATTATTTTTTATGTGAACTAGGATGGGGTTCTTTCCAAAAACGAAGACAACAAGATACGGTGTCTAGAAAGCCTTGAGAAACTCTAATTCAATTGTGACTGAATTGAGATTTTTGGCCCCATTATTACATCGGTAGATTGGAACACAAGTATAAAATTAGGGAGATAGAAACAGGGATTGACGGATTTAAGTAATCCTTTTTCATTTGCGCGGTTCGTGACCACAACAGAAACACGAAAAAGCACCCATCAATTCAAATAAAACCAAATTCCATACGCATCGAAGATATACGGCTATGCGATGGAGTTGTATGCGAGGAATGCAGACAGCTCCCTAATGAGTGCTATGAGCGTACCGAATCATAGAGATGCCTGGCTGCGTATTTGGGCCACGACGCATCATATTCCTATGGGAGCTCTCTGAATCAGACTTAAATATGAAAAATGCTCCCAATTTCTCTAAGGCACATTTCTCTACTTTTTACTCATAGAAGCGACCACATAGCTATATCCATATAATGAACGATAAACAATTTCTCAAGTTCCCGAATACCGCGTGACAGACATTTTTCCCAGAATGACGCTTTGGTCAGCAAATTTATTTCTCCAGACAGAATCACGTGGCCTATCATAAAAACAGATTGTGTAAAAAATAGTCAATGTTTGCTTTTTTTAAATCGCGAAGAACACTCATAGTTCTTTTATTTTTAGCCAGAAAATTCTCCACCACGACTGGCAATTGAACGCGGGCCCTCGAAGAGGGAGGAATGTCTTTAGCTATCCCACCCGATCACCCGCCCCTGGAGGAAATGAGGAAGTGGAAATTTTATTGGAGGAAAAGAGGAATAATTTGTTTGATGACGTTATTTATTTAAAGCTATTTAAAAAAATGTAAACATGCGTCGCTCTACGGCCAGACGCCCCTTCCGTTTAATCCGAGTTTTCCATTATCAGAGATTAACTCGGATATTTGAGGGTCTATTGTATATACATTTATCCATTCAAGACTGAAGCCACTTCGAAAGTAGGGAGAAAGAGTGAGACAGCGAGGAACCGCAATCAAGAAACATAGTCATTGGTGGACTCCTCCAATGATAATACCCTATTTCGTGTCGTAGAGAAAGGCAGGCAAAGCCACGAAGGCGTTGAACGGGTTAAGAGCCGTATTTTGTCCACATCTGGACGCTCAGCTCAACTGAGAGTTGGAAATCCAGCTACCCTGTGCCGTTCTTCATCCGGGTAATGCAAGAACTTTCTCAGTCGATCTCTCAACCGCCTGCATTTCTTTCAGTCTTCACCGAACCCAAATTTGGGAAACAGGATCCGGATATTACAGATATATCTTCAGTTTCGTAACCTCTCGTAATTGATGGCGACTGCCAGGATTTACCTTTTCTGTAATTGATGAAACGTGTTCCCACCTTGGCTCCACATACCAATGGGGTTGGCTTCCTTATAAATAGATATACTTATGGTACTTATGTATGTTCCCTCCCAGAGGTTTTATAAAAAATAACATTTCGTAGGTGTTCACGGAGGGCATACTTCGTGACAAGCCTCCCGGTGCGCGCACGATGTTCAGGATGCAAGCAGAAACGGGAAGAATTATAAATACCGCTTCGATTTAGATAAAACCATAGATTAGCGAAAAGACTTTTCATTGCTCTACCTTAAAACTACGCTTTCAGGTGCCCTTCTTACTTTCCTAATAAGATTTGATCATGTATTAATTGAATGGATATCGGAAAACACGATGTAAAGCTCATTAAAACGTTTATCTGACTTTACTATTTTACCTCACCACCCGGTTAGAATCGGCAGCATCAAGGCAGGGGCAAAATAGTTTTTCCGGGAAATCCATTGTTGATTGCAACTATTAGAATTAAGGTTGAAAGGAGGTGAATAAGAACCTATTCAGGCGACTGCCTGCCCCGATGGGAGTGAGTGATGGTCCAATTCTCTTCTATACTTTCTACTATACTTTCGCAGCGTTGCTCTGGAGCAAGATTGTCCGGAATGTTTGTTTCTCTGCGTGGGATCTTCATTGAAGTGACGACGTTTCGGAGCATTCGGGGCATTTCAGCTTCCTTCTTCCGGTCAGGGGTATTTCGTCACTGCAACGAAAACCTTCCATGCCGGAAAATCCTCTAAAGACCTCTTATCATATAAGAGGAAATCAATGCAGCAGCAGTAAACATTTGAATATGAAAAGCGATCTTTTTTCTTCTCATTCATGTACAGAATGAAGTATTTTATCAACTCAAGGAAGATCAGTCTCAATATGCCCAAAATAAAAAAGTAAGAATAAAAGAACATTCAAAGAAAAATAGAATATAAAGAAATTCGTTTGGGTGATGTTGAGTTCTTAATTAATAGTTATTGAGTACTTAACTTTGTTTCTGATATAAGGTACATAAAACCCATTTCCATCCTATAAAAAGTAGATAACTTAAAAAATATGCTAATTAAACTTCCATTTAAAAATTGAAATGTTTAAAGTGGCTGACAGTACCAAGTACAAAATGGCCCTAGATGACATTGAAAGCTGAACGGAAATACTGCAGCGAAGAGCTTGTCCATCTTTCACTCAATGTACACGTGTTTTGAACGAAAGCACTGCCATGTAATCATAGAAATGGATTGACACCTTTTGCGAACGATATTGCTCAAACAAAGTCACGACTTTTTTTAGAGGCCAGATGCGTTTCGTGAACTTGTTATTCATCCACCGCTCTCAGAGTTTCTCGTTCCCACCACGCACCGAATTTCTCAATGCCCCGTCGATTTAAAAAATACTACAATCAAGGCCACAGACTGGTTTTCCCAGGGGAATACACTTAAGAGAACGGTCTTCGCCGGCATCAGAACAGAATCGCAGGTGACTCGCTGCTACTTTTTCTTTAACGAGGCCGATTAATACGTCGGTCGTAAGTGATGGCCGCAAAGCTGCCACGTAGTCATTTGGCAGGGGTGTTGATACACCAGCCGCTAATTACGAAATAACTAACACACGCAGATTTATTTGGAGAAGTTTTCATTCAAGGGAAGTATATAGGACGAGAACGTCAGCGCGGCACTGATGTATTTGGGCTAAACCTTGGCATTGACATGTATGCGAACCGTGGGGAAGAAATTTAGTATCCTACTCTGTCAGAGAGGCAATTGTTCTTCTCTTGCTTTAACCGGGTAGTCTATTACATCAATGTAATTTGCGATGGGTTACTAAAATGCATGGATGTTTGCCATGAAAAAAATCACATAAGCTGACCGGGATCCGAACCCAGAGCCCTCAATTGGCGGTTGAGTGTATTGGCCAATCACACAATCATAGCCATAATCGTAATTCGAGTAGAATTTCCCTTTGCATTTTACTAACTAGCTTACCTAATTCACCTTCCGTGTGAAAGTAGCCCGGCCATGTCAAATGATTGTTTTCCATGATGAATTTCTTCACATTGATGTTAAAAGTTTTCAACTGTGCGCTCAAATTTGTGCAATATTAATTTTACATAATTTCGGTTGTGAATTATTGTTTAATTTCGATGGGACTTAAGGATTCGCTGATTAATATGAGAGGTAGACTAACGACCTATACCTTACTGAGAGTCTTGGATGGCCTGATTTGTGTGTCTCCTGAATATTACAACAATCTACCCATATTCTAAATACACTCTGCGGAAGAGTAAGCCTATCTGACCACACCACAGATGTGGTCATGCGCTCTTATTTTTCTTGCAGTAATTGTATCGTGGTTTCGATGCACCTCTCGCACAGCAGTCACAGTAAATTTACCGATAGAGACGCCGGTAACAGTGGCCTTGTCGGGACATGGAAAGGTAGAAAGTGTCATTGAAATTCTCCGGCGAATGGTTACGTGTCATTTAGATAAACTAAAGCAACGAGAGTCGGTTGGGCCTGACCTTAGTGGTTTTCTTTTAGACTGTAGGTGTTTCCTTTTCATTCTCTGTACTACCAATGTAATATTTTACCAAAATGAGACCATTAAGATTAGGTTATTTATCTCTCAAGGAAAGATAGAAATATTTTAAAATTTCTTCTCTGATTCATTATTTCATTCTACTAAGGTCCGAAAATGATATTATTAATAAAGAGTCATGTGTTGAAACTTGGGTAGGTCCGAGAAAAACGTAGCAAATAAATATGCCTACCGTTTTTACAATTTTTCTTCAACCTGTATTATCTATTTTTTTTACTAAAATTTCTGACAAATTCAGGTGAATTTACCGAACTTCATCTAATTACAAAATTATCACGTTCTTTAATAGTTTAGATAAACGAATTTTGCTTGCCGATATTTAAATGTAGCGTTTTCTTTTAATGATCGATGATTTACACATTTGTGTGAAGTACTAGAATAATGTGCGTAGAATTATATATGAATGCCACCTGAATCATGGAAATATATCTATGGGTTTGATACCTACTCTCTCCTTGCAAGAGATACGTGTGGAATGCGAGTATTTTCAGGAAGCATTCTATAGCTCAAGTCAGGCGATGAAACCAAGTAAAAATTTCTAATTTTCGTCATTTGATAGATGTATCAAATACACAATTGTGAGCTTTTAACCCGCGGAAGTACCAGTAGTAGTACCTGTGTAACGTGCTTCGGCGGATATGGTTATTTCGCATTTGCAATGTCCCACTTGCAGACAGGGGCAACAGAAGAAATCACAAGCGAAGAGAAATAATTGAAAGGAATAGTAATGATTTATTTAATCCACACAAATTTTCAGTGACGTCAGGGGATTTTCCTTATGCCTGAGGAAGACTGGTTTTCTTGAGTACTGACGGAGGAAGTTAAGAATTTCACTAAGGTTTATTAGCTCCTCATCGTATTTTTAATAAAAAATGAGGAAGAGATATCCGATGAAGATACCAAATTATACAATGGTGAGGGCTACTGGCTGGAGGTCCCTTCAGGTCGAATCCCGGAGGAAATATTTAGGTAGTGAACCAAACCAAAGTTGAGTTAATGTAGGCATCTGATCTTTCTGGAAGGCCGCAGATTGTTCGCACTTCTAGCCCAGATAAGCATGAGATAAGGATAAGAAGTAAATTTAATAAGAATAGGGAACATGCATCAAATTTATTTCTCATATTTGGGTAGTTTACTTGGTTGAAAATTTTCCTATAAACGTAATCCATATGTATGTGCATCAACCGCAGGTATTAATAATAGATTTTTTAAAGGGCTTAATTTTTTTTTTTTTTTACAAATTCACGTGATCTAAAACGGTATCTCAATGGTCTGACGTCACTGCACTCGCTGATTTTCGTATATTTCGAGAGGAGGAATCAAACCATACCGGCTCGTTGCCTTTCATGAGGGAAATAAAAACGATTATTTTCATCTAATGTTATTAAACCAGCTGAACCCATCATCATAACGCATCGAATTACCGGCAGCAATACAGTCCCGTGACGCCATACGCCATATTCCCGATGACGTATGGTTTCAACGCCATAGAGGGTGCGTAATTTTTGACAAGATATATTTTCATAAAATAGCGTCGTTTGTCGACTAAATTTTGATCCTGTACATTTAAGAATATGAAATTTCCCGGAATCTGCCGGCATCCTCAAAATTTGTCAGAATTAAATTTACTTAAAAGTAGCTTTTAAAAATAGTAAATGTTCCCCATTGTGCTTTGTGAAATCAGATCGTGTGGATCAAATTAGTCTTTGGGGTAAGGACTGGTTTGAAGCCAATATTCAAGTAAAACTAAACTGCTTCTCTTTTCAAGAGTAATGGAGACTACCATGCTACCTGGCTGTGATATGACGACATTTATCACGAAGTATTTATTGATTATCGTTAGATGTTGTCCACATGTTATCATTGGAAATCAGGCGGAACTATCTTCATGAAAAAGTGAGGTGAGATATCGCGCAAGTAACCTGAAATAAGTCATGTATAGCGGGCCCTATCATTATTCTAAATGTGGCCTCCGAGGTATTTTATGGTATTTATATGACGCCCCAGCTTGTATTTCCTGTGCGAAATCTGTAGACAGATGTAGTCTGTTGAAAGACGGGCGCATTTATAGTCTGAAAATAGCCTATTGCCACTTGAATCATTCAATGAACTTCATGGGATATTCCCTATTTATTTGACATTGTTTCATAGTGATTTCTCTAGTAACGGAACAATAACGTACCTAAGTTTTGCGTCAGTGTGTTTTTACGAATAATTAATGAGGCTTACTCACGAATTCGTTAGGTTGAAATAGAATCTCTACGCAACTGTGAGCTGTTTGCGAATCAGAGATGGAAGGGTATTCGATGACGACTAATCCAGTGCTGGAATTACGCCGCTTTTTGTTAAACACTAGTACAGATCACGCCGGATGGACACTGTACTGTTTTCGAACCTTCAAGACGACACGTACCTGGATAATGACGAATAAAATCTTGAATGAAGAATAAGACCTGTCTTCATGAACTGGAGGATTTTGGAGGATCCCAAAATTGTCGAAGCTCGATATTACCGGTGTTGCGTTGGTAAAAATCCCAGTTTTGAAATAATAAAATTCCTTCACTGTCAAAGCTCTACAATTTCGCAATCTGTCCGAGGCAGGCGCCAATAGACCAGCAGAAAATCCCATCGGCATTGGCGGTTGTCATTTGGGGAGTTTACTCATGGTTGATAATTCTTCAGCTGAGTCTAGTTTGGTGGTTAGCTTAGGGAGAGGTAAGATTTAAGGAAGGAGATAGTTGCCCTGCTACAAAATTCCGTACGAACTGTTCTGCAGAGCATGGGGAATTCTGCGGAAATTTTAGTGCCTTCCGTGGCACAAGTTCCTTTTCTAAACTTTTGTCCGGCATCAGAGCACCTTGCTTTGTAGACGTAGTTCCGGTAGAATATAGGAAGCGTTGAGATATCCACGAAAACTTTCCCGGCATTCCTTAGTGAGTTGTATCTGTTTTAGAGGATTTTAAGGAAATCAGTAAAAATAATTATATGCTTATGTCTTATCGAAAATTTCACAATGGCGAACTCTATTATGCGTATAGTTATAAAGAATTAACTTAATTTAACAAAAAACGAGTTTAACGCATTACTAAGGAATTTTTCAAGAAATTTACACGGAATGCAATAAGAACTTCTAGACAATTCAATAAAAAATTCCTACAGAATGAGTAAGAGAATTCTACAGAATGTGCAGAGGAATTTATACACCAAGATCACGGGAATTCTGCACAGGAATACCTTCAAAAAGTGTTTCAATATCTTGTCGAAAGTCTACAAAAATGCCCAAGGAATTCGGTGAAAATATTTTTGAAGATAATTTTGAGAATATTTTTTTGCAGGGTGGTGACAAAATAATAGCTGAACATTTCTATTAATGCCGAAATAGTACTTCAAAAATAGTTAAATCTTCCTATGCGTCGGATGGCGTATTGCTATAGACATGCTCTCCTGCCGGCACCCTTGATATTAATCGGGATGCTACGGGATGACTTGGATCGGCATGATTGTGAATTCCGTCTGAGTTTCGTTTGCCTTCCCAAATGGGGTGCGGGCTAAATCAGAGGAAGCCACCACTCAAGCCTCCGCGAAAGGGTCAATCACCCGAGGACATATGAAATTTGCATGAAAGTCGCATACACAATAGGTCGCTACACTCACATGTGCTTTGTAGGTTTCATTTTTAGCGCAGCGTTTTCCAGTTAGATACCACATGGTTAACAAAAACATGCATTTTTCGTGGGAAATGCTTATTTAAATTACGGAATTGCAAATAGGGTTATGTGCATGAGAATTATTTAATTGGTTAGGTACTACTTATTGAAGACTCCAGCGTTGCACGGATGGAATTGAAATGCAGCGAATTTCTCGTGTCGATTGGATAATTAAAATATTTTTATTATTTTTATGATAGTATTATATACAATGATCTGCGTGGTCCAAATTTATCTATGTGTTAAAATATCTCTTCATGGGATTCCCATGATTGGTGAAATATATTTGAAGAGCAAATAATTATATCCTAAGAGAGTATCTTCTTGATGAGGATTAAATAAAATCTGAATTTTGTAATGGTTTATCGATTTAGAAATAGGTAGATATCCTTTTGTGAACTGGTTTAAAAATTGCAATTGTTTAATGTAAACGTTCTACATTATCGATGTGCAAAATTCAACTGCGTCCTGGCTGTTGAGAATGATAGCATTGCAGCTATCTTCTTCAGGTCAGAAGACGTGACCTGAAGAAGATAGCTGCAATGCTATCGAAACTGTTGTCAACGACAATGGAAGTACGCGGAAGAAAGCCCGAAAAGCTTTCACTGCCAATAATAGTGGGTGTTAGACCATCCGTCGCCTTTTTCTTAAACACTGACGTTCATATATACATCCACGTCTAATGTTATCTTAAAATTCTTCTGCTTAGAAAATAAACTATTTCAGGCTTTACAGCACGGAATAAATCCATCAAGGAGAGAAATGAACTCCAACTGTGTATATTCCTGAGGATGACACATAGTGTTGTCATAAACCAAACATTTAAGTGGAATTCACATAAGTGGTGTTTATTACCCTCCATTCTGCAACTTGTTGAATTCTCTCTTCATTCCTTTGAAGAAACAAGTATACAAAATCTACGCGATCTATCTGCGCGAGGATTCTTTCGATTATAGTGTGTTTAAATGCCTCAGTAAAGCTACAATAATACCGACTTACGATGAATTTGTCCTATTAATACAGTAGTAATATCAAATACCGATGCTAATGATGAATAGCTACATAAAGTTTACAAAACAATGGATTAGTGCAATCGTCAAGATCCTGGCGTTGTGGTAGAGATGCGAGCACATTTCCATTTGATGTTGAGTAAGAGTTGGCATTTAAATTCTTTGGTAACCGAGCTTCGATTAAGGGGGAGAACAAAAAAATGCGACTGATATAAGAAAGGGGAGGTTGATGTTTTTCCTTAGCTCCAGGTTGAGTCATGTTATTGGGCTGAGAAAGTTGAGGCGCTAAAGTTGCCTGTTTATCTACATAAGAAGTTACGTGGACGACCCATAATCTGTCTTTAAGTTGAGATAATAGATATGCAAAACGACTATGATGAAGGTGGCTTGAGCGAGATTTTTCCCTAGTCATAATAGAGACCATACTCGAATTTTTTTCAACTTCAACAGCTGTAAGAAACATGAAGTAAATATTGTAATATTAATGGTGCAAAAATATTATTTTGTATGACTGAAATTCTCAGTAATTAACTAAATATGCATACATAAGTCTTCAAATTGACTCATGTTTTAACGCTGTACGGTAAAAACTCCGTTACAACAGAAGGTTTTTCTTTGCAATTTTGAAAATAGTTTTATGGTGAGTAATCAATTTATTATTTTGAAAGGTTGAGAAAGTATACGAATTACGTACCGTTAAATTTCTGATGCGATCTATGAATAAAACTCATCGAAAAATTCGTGCCGAAAACTTTCTCATTATTAAAATAAGTGTTCCCTGGAGCTCATAGCCGTACCATATCCCATGGAAAACGGCTTCTATTTTTTTTAATATCTCGAAAAGTAGTTAATATTAAGGTATCTTTGGAAAAGTGAGAGATTTTTCTTTATAGTGAGGTCAAACTCCATGAATTTTATGCGATATGATATCTCGCTCAAACCACCTTAACATATATGAGATTCGGCTTGATGAATAATGAAATATTGTACATCTCGGGTGGTCGAGCTGCTATATTAAAAAAAGGTTACAACAGTTATTATAAATGATAGCAGATATTAGGTATAGCATCATACTTTACGGTGTACAGAGATCATGGCCATCTGGTACCACTACTAGAGGTAAATTTACAAATTTTATTTATTACATATCGGATCCCGTTTTCCCAGATGCAACGGTACCAAACACACTCGTTGTATTGAGGTGTGAGATCAAGGGGTGGGCTGCACCTTGAGATTTGGGAATGACCAAAGGGACTGAGGCAAGCTGGAAGACTCGTTGACGGATCAAATTATAGTTCTGCAAGAAAGCTTCTATCATTTGATAACAGTAAATTGATGGCAACGATAGGGCAGCTAAACCGACCAATATCGAGTGAAGAAGCACCTCCATAACATGGGAATTTAAGGCAAACCGAGTGGCAGATGGTTGTAAGAGAATGAAGTAACCACTTCCCATCTTTTGTGCAAATGCCTAGCAATCGCTAGGACTCAGAATCGGTACCTGGGCACTTCCTATCCGGAAATATCAGGGATTTGCCCTTTTTGGGACAACCTGGCCTTTGATCATGGCATAGGTCTCCAGGGGAAATACATATGAAGGTAGTTGGCACAATGAACCAATCTGTTGGCACAATTGACCACCTAAGTGTCTTAGGCCAAAAAGGAACTCCATCCATAGTCAACAATACAACTAAATATCTGGGTGGGATCACGGTTCCTACTTTCACGTAACTGTCACCCAAAACGCAAACCGCTGTAGCAAGGCAATGCTCACAGTTTCTGTCCGAAGACAGCACTTCATCAATTAAAATTAGTGATTTAAAGCACTTGAAAATATTTGAAGAATGACGATTGAGTTTTCGGTCTCATTAGCGCAACTGAAAAATAACGATAACGCGAGTGCATGCGTTTTGGAGAACCGTGATCGCGTCCCTGGCATATATAAATTTTGATTTAAACTTATCCATCAAAGTTCTCATTAAAGAAGTTTAAAATTTTACACAAAGGTTCAAAATTTCGTAAAAATTATATTACATAACACGGGGATTATCGTCAAGGATGGATATTTAGTTTCCCTTAGTGCTCAAATTTAAAGTACGCTCGTCCCTATATCCGTCTCACTTCTGCAGGACATGTCGTATGCTGAAACGAATATAAGGACGTAATTTTTTACTTGTGCTGAGGTGCGTATGGCTGTTGATGTAAAGATGTCAATATAGCGATGGATGTATGGATTAAAAGCCTTTCCATTCAAAGTTCTCATGAAAGCAGTTTCAATTTTACACAAAGGTAATTTACTTCGTAAAAAATTGAATTACGCGGCTATTAACTCTGGGATCATAGCCAATGATGGATTTTTGTTTTCCCTTAATGTTTAAATTCAAATTACGCTCGTCCCTGCGTCTTTCACACTGTCAGGATAGGTCGTATGCTGACAAAATAATATAGTCGCAATTCTCTGCCTTTGTTGCGATCCGTATTGATGTGAAGGTATAAGATAACAATTTGGTGATAGAAGTATGCGAGGGTTAACCAGGACTGAAAAATCTCAGTATTTAATCGACGAAAAGTTTTGCGCCCGCGTCGTTCCCTGGGAGATTTGAACTCCCGCACGAGAACGCGTGGTTCGCTGGAATGCGGTGATTCGGTTGTCCGTGCTTAAACCGACTGGAGGAATGCTTGCGTGGCGAATGTGATTATCTCATTATTTTCCCTCAGTAAAAGCGCATGACTCATTAAAATTTCCCTGCTTTTTCTTATTTACCCCTCATGCATGCATGCTCCCAAAAGTAAGAATGCGTTTCCGAGTGTATGCTCGTCTTCCCGAGGCTTCTCTCCGTCCTCCAAAAGACTCTTGTTCCACTTTGGCATCCGAGTTTAGGGTTTCGAAGAGATTGCCCCAAATAGAGTGGAACAACGGAAGAGCCACACCAACGAAAGTATTTACTCGCCGCGTACTGTTATTTGCTCGCGGCCGTCAACGATGCTCGTCTTTAGGGAGAGAGAGAGATCTCTTGCGACGCTGAGTTGAGGTGTCGGTAAACAAATATCGACAGACGCGGAGCCCACTTTTGAAAAGTGAGGTTCTGGGACGAGAATATTTTTTTCTTCGCTGCTTGAAAATGTGGACCTAAAACTTTGAAAACCGTCACTGTTTTCACTTTCTCTCCCTTGTCTCATCCAGCCGGCGCATTTTTTTACGCCTCTGACATGATTTCTCGAGTGAGCTCGTCAAGGACTAATCGAGAACTCGTCTGAGAGACGTTTGCTTCAGATAATTTCCATTATGGAATGCGACCATCTTTTTGGAATTTTGCTCAAGAAAAAACAGACAGTGTAATATGGAGCAATTTTATAACAATAAGGTTGTTGGGAACATGGCATGTGTGAAAACCACAACGAGGGAAGATGAAATTAATTCTGTAATTCTCTCATATTTTCTGGTTGGACTCCTTTTATCTATTTACATTAACCGCTGAATTCGTCGTTTCAGTTTAAAAAAATACGATGAACAGCTGTTGACATTGTTTAACAGGGTAAATTACCTAATTCTTATTTGGTAATTAGTTAACATTTTTAATTATTTTAACGTTCATTCGCTCAAAATTAGAATGAAACATCGCGAAGAATTGATGTTCAACCTCCCAAAACTCTTGTTTTTTCATTTCGAAGCCAGATAAGCTGTTACGCGTGCGTGTAAAAGGCAAGTAAATGTGTACTGTCGGTGAAATTCTCCTTGTTCAGTTTTAACTCTCTTTGTTAAAACCGACCTAGGTTTCGACACTTGATTTTGCTATCAAGGCGTAACCAAGGTGCTGTAATTAAGGTGATACCAAGTGTTGAAACCTTTATCAACTTAAATGAAAAAGTGTCAAAATTGAACAAAAAGAATTTTGGTTACAATGAATATAACACATTTTCACGGAGCGACGCCAAAAAATTTTATCTCAAATTGGCTAGTACCTATGTTTCTTTTGGCTTTATCTTTTCGTATACCTTCGAGAAACGACATAAATTGTGGTAATGAATGTCTCTAAGTTAATCTTGCTCTCACAATTTTTGGATTATCGCAGATTTACTTTAGTGTCGTAGCTCAAATATATACTAATTTTAATTTTTATGCTGCATAATTTATCGTATTATCATAATTTTTTCAGAATACGCTTGAAGAATTTGCTGTGCCATGAAAACACTTTTTCGGCTTGAAAGATCATCGAAGAGAAGCCAGAAAGAATAGGTAATACCAAAAAAAGTAATTAAGTATTTTTATTTAACTTTACAGTTCTAATAAATCAACACTAAAAATAAATGTGATTGTCGTCCCCTAACTCGCTGGCAAAAGTAAAAAAAAGAATTAAACATTAAAAAGGCCACAAATCGTGAATGTCGGTTTCCAGATTTTAAACCTAGAAGCACTTGACGAAGAAACATCGTGTTTGGGAGAATTAAAACGAGAGTTGAACGACACATAAAAACTGAATCGGTTCTATTGGCTTTTCGAGTGTTTAACCACTCGACCAATGTCATCCCAATCATGCGCATGTTCCGCCTGCAATCTTAACAAAAAAAACCGCACAATCCGTTGGGAAACTACCAAATCCTGGAGCTCACCTGCAGTCCTGGAGCTTTTTTCCCGTTCTGGACGATGGAACCCATCGCGACGATCCTCCCCGGGAAGAGGCACAGGGGGCCCTTATCCCGTGGTAAAAAAAGTCGCTGCTACACCTCTCGCAGAGCAGAGTAGATAGCTAGCCTCCTCCTGTGGAAGGCTACAAGAATGTCGCTTTCGATGCCGCTGTTATCGCCTCGGGGGCGCAGTTGGGACCACGCCAAGGGTGGCCGAAATAAGCACACTTTTAATAACACATTTACACAAGCACTCATTCGTTCAGGGTATATCTACTCTATTCAATTATCCAGGCAGAACTTTTGCTGGGTTAGAAAACCCTATTTGATCCTTCAGGGTGGTCTTCTGAGTCCGGAGAAGATTTTACTGTGTCCGGCGAAGTTTCTACTGGATCAGTAGAGGGCACTTCTAGGTCCGGAAAAGGTTCTACTGGGTTCGGAGAGGATACTACTAGGCTCGTAGTGGAGAACACGTCGTTCCCTTGAGAACCTTGGTCGTGAAGCACAAGGATCCTTCAGGGATGTCTTCTGGGCCCGGCGACGTTTCTGCTATATCAGGAGAGGGCTTTATCAGGTTCGAAGAAGGTTTCACAGGTGCCGGTGAATATATTACTAGGCCAGGAAAGGGTTAGCACTCTATTCCCCCCCGCGAACTGCGGTCGCGAGGTACGAATGATCCTTTTGGGAGGTCTTATGGGTCCGGAGAAGATTCTACCGAGTCTGGCGACGTTTCTATAGGATCAGTGGAGTGTACTAATAAGTCAGGAGAAGGTTCTACTGGGCCTGGAGGAAATACTATCGGTTCCGGAGAAGAAAACACTATTTTACCCCCACAAACTACGGTCGCGAGTCGCAAAGGAGTACTGAAGCAACGTCGAACGACTCTCGGAGATCCAGACGGAGAACGAAGATGGAGGGAGCCTTGTAAAGAGAGTTCTTGGGAGCGCGGGTCCGCGCCCTGGAACGGGTGTGAGGCGACTGAGGGAGGAATGAGAGGTTGATTGGGAGGTTGGAGGGGAGGAGGAGGTCTGGAGGGGAGGGTGTATGTGGCGTGCGGCGATCCTCTTTTTCCCCCCTTCTCCCCTGTCTCCCCCACCTCCCCACCGACCGTCCCTCACGCCCCGCTTTTAACTCTCCCCCGTTCTTCAGTCAACCCACTTCCTCCTCGGAATGGCATCGGATGAGAGGGGGAGAATTGGGAGGAGATTGCTCCTGATGCTGATACGCTGTCTTTTTCCTCCTACGATTCAAGTGAAGGAAGCCGAAGGTCACGGGTTCGACGCCCGGCATGGTAGCAGGAACGATGATGATGAGCCCAGAGGACACCTGATTTGTACCGGCCGGGGTAGTCGTGGTTTGTTATAAAGCGCCGCGGTTTCGCCACCGTGATTGCCGTCCTGAAAACCCAAAGGTCGTGGGTTCGAATCCCGCCTCTGAGATACATGCTATGCAATCTTAAGGGGGTTTACACTGGCAATTTACGTCCCCAACTTTCTTGTTAAAGAGCTTGCGGTGGATTTTAATCTGTTTAAAATATTTTCACGAGTTAGTGCACAGCCAGTTTGGTTGCCATTTACACTGGCAATAATACGCTTTTTCTTGCGACTTTCCGAAACTTTTAGAAGTTCTGCCAGTGGACTTGCAGAGCCGTTTATACATTCAATTTACCTCGAAAGTCTCTTTCTGCAAGTAACTTGCGCAATAAACTTGTCAGTATAAACCGACCTTTTGATTGGTTAGTTATTAGAACCAAAGCTACAGTATTGGCTCTGTGCCCAGGGCACTTCTTGAAATTTTAAAAATAATGGAAGTACTCCACTTGAGTAGAATTTCACAGCAGTAAATACAGCTTTTCAAAGAAATATTCCAAAATTTTCCGTGTTTTTGTGAGCATTCATGATAGTGGATGGATGGATGTAGCTCGAAAAATAATGCAAAAGAATATGTGCTTCTTCAAAATACATCCTTGCTTTGAAGGAATGCATGTGTCTGGAATTGCCAAAGTATCGGTAAATAAATGTTTAAGGTCAACGAATGTCATCCTGAAAAGCGTATCAAATTCGCCAAAATTGAAAAAAATCTGATTTTGCCGTGGTTTATGGATGTGTGCACTTGAAAGTGCCTGTTGGTATAGTGTTCTCTTACGCAAGGTTAAATGACCTGCTTTGTTGTGTGCGGAGTAGGAAATTCATCCTCCTCTAACCACTGGCATTAGGTTTCCTGTTCACTCAATACTATGTTAGCGTTAAATCCAATGGGCGACCAGTATTGTTGGTACCTGCGAATGGAACGCTATCACTGTTTGTGCCCTTCACTAATTACGCAAAGCCCATGAGTACCCTAATCCCTGCGTTCTGAGATTCAGTCGGCCTATTTTTCGTGCGATCATTGCCGTTGTGTTTCGTGATAAACTGTTTTCTCGTTGGGCTCACCGATATCATTTCACCGCGCGGTTCGTGAACATCAGCGTGATACCGGGACGAAAAAACAGGAATTGATTACGTTATCGGTAGCGGCGGACTTGAATGGAGCGTCGCTCTTCCTCTATTCCCTGCATGGAGTTGTAGTCATAATCATTAGGGGGTGATGAGGCAATTCTCACCAAAAACATTTAACTACGGGATTGAGTCCTTAGATCCTTAATTTCATAAAATTTAACAGCATTTTGGTTGCAGGAACCTCCGTTTTTAAAACTAACCTATTTTTACACCATATTTGATCATTCTTGTATGTTGTTTTGAGAAAAATAACTTTATTTACTATGTTCATGAATAATTTTACTTATGCTCATTATAAATAGTCAGTATCAATAAATAAACTCGTAATTCGTTACATAATAATTATTTCATATAATTATATTGTAAAAATAATTTTTTTTCCAAACTCAAAAAAGTACAGAACATTTTACAAGTTGGAAGTTAGGTACTCTCTTTATTTCTCAAGTGATTACAGCTCCAAGTGATTCATTGCACTTCCACCATAACGGTTAATTATGGAACTCTTAAGAATTAACCAACATATATCAGGCCCATTAAGATATTAGGGAATTCGTAGGGCCAGTAAAACTAACGAATATTTCTGCTAACTTTATTGAACGAATTCCTAGAGTCATATGTCTGATAATTATAATGGATGCATACGTATCGTGTCTGCTACCGGCCACGAGAAAATATGACTAGGACGGTCAGTGATATATTACTTCTGGAATGGAGGAAGGTTGGGGATAAAGCCAGCATCGACATTATGTTACTCTGACGAAAGGTGCGAAAGGGACCGTGGTTCAACAAGCTTATCTGAGGGATGGAAAACTACACTTGAATTGATCTCCACAAGTAATTTAAGAAGAGAGCAATTCTGTGCCCAATCACTACTTTACAGGTGAACATTTTGAGTTTTGGTTGAATTAACGCATTATGAAATGTCATGTTTCTTCAAAGTGAATTAGAGAGACTAAGTGAGTGGCATTATGTATGGTAGCATTTCATCTTTTGACCATTAAAAAATATAACATTAAACATATTTATCAATCAACACCTACAAAATGCATATATTGGACATATCAGGTTTTGGCTCTTTGCCACAGAATTGATGAGTAAGACAATGAATCAAAGATAAATCCAAATTGTCAATGAAAGCGATAGAAATGTTGACCATATCCCATGCATTTTGATCATTCTGGTGACCATCGAGAAGGAGAGTTAAAATCTCGTCTATTAAACTCTATTATATCCCCAAAGTGAATGTACTCGGAACAGATATTGTATACTCCTCTTCAGTGACTGACTTATGTGTTATTATCAATCAAACTCTGACATGGACTGAACAATTATCCCTGGTCTCCCGCAAGATATTTTAGATTCTCCATCAAATCAATTGAAATAAAAATGAGCTATCAACCCATATTCGACGTAAACTTCTTTGCACACTTATATTACCAATATTCGATTACTGCTGTGTTACTTATTGCGCTATTCGGGAAGACCTAAACTTAAAACTTCAAAGGATATTGAATGCATGTATTCACTTCATTTATTTGATCCCAAAATTTTATCACATATGCACGCAAGCTAGCAAATTTTCTTGCCGTGCGAAACCGAAGAAAATACTTCTTAGGATGCTTTATATTTAAAATCCTCAAGTTCAGAAAACCTGACTACTTAACGGAGTTCTTTTTATTCACCACATGCGTCCGACAAAGAACTCTGCGCACCCTCCGGACATACTTTACATTACCATTCACCGAACTACTATACTCCATAACTCCTTCTCGGTTGACGGTTGTAAAACTATAGAATTCCCTTCCTCAGCATGTTCGCCAAGCATCGTCCATACATTCGTTCCGGTCAAAAATATTTCAATATCTCAACTCCATATGCTCAAATTGATAATATCTGGTCCTGATGCAGTTTAAGATTGTAGAATAATATGTAAACCTTTACGCATTAAAGTCAAGCTCTGATATTGTTACATGTGTTATATTTAATTTTCAACTAAGTTTGGTTGTTATGTTATGTAATTTTAGAGAAAGACAATGTTTAGTTAATCCAACTCTGTATTTTTGTTTTCTTCTTTTCCCAGTGGGGAGAGACCATGCAAAAGACATTCGTGAACTAATTCAAAGGTAGTTCACCACTGAATTATCCTGAGCATACAACTATAGAACGTTCATTGAATATTCTAGTGTGAACTATTCATTTGAGACTGTTCATAGATTGTTCATTGAATGTTCAAGTGAGAACTATTCATTTGAGACTGTTCATAGATCGTTCATTGAATGTTCAAGTGTGAACTATTCATTTGAGACTGTTCATAGATCGTTCATTTCCAGTCCACGAAGAATTATTCAAAAATGCTCCCTGGTTGGACATTTAAAGAACATCTTTAAACCATGCATATTTTAACTGTCATAAACGACAAAATATTAATTATATATTCTAGGGAATATTCTATCATACCATATGTACGATATTATTCCTAAAATTAATGCCTGCATGTGATATCGCATTATGTACGTAATGAGTTAAACTGTTAATTTTAACGGATGAACACTGAACTGTACGCATATATGCGTACAGCTCAAAATCTTGTTTATTCACAGTAGTAAGGTATTTATATTCGTATTATGTGACAATATAAGTTTCAATTGATTAATGCCGAATAACTGTTATCGAGATTTGATGGTATTTCACCAAACTATCACAGAATCGCCATTAAATAATTATAGTCATCGAAGTTACATTTGTCGACGGAAGTGACAAGATATATATGACTTTCAACCCTAATGCATTGCGATAGCGGATGCAAGAACATGCTCAGAGTCGTAGAGTACTTAATAACGCTACATTGGTACACTGGCGTTAGGAAGATACAAGATGGGATTCTTAACGTTAACGTACTAACAACACGTACGCATAATTGTACAATCATAGTGATTAATTGCAAATTATAATTTTTTTACATCGAGAGTGTAGGGAAGTCAGTGAAGAAATAATACCATATGAATCGAGAATCAAATCACGAGAACTATTATTAAACATTCCTTCATGGTTCATATGTTATTAATTCAAAAACAGTTCAGCCGCAATTCATCCATGTTGAACATTCTTTGAACATTCTATGAAGTATTTCAATGAATGTTCTTTGAACTATCTGTGAGTTCCATTTGAACGTTCATTGAATGTCCTTCTTGAATGATCTTAGAACGTTCAAGTAGTCTTCACTGAACGTTCTTTGAACATCTTTTGGACATTAAATTCCCCACTGGGTTTGGTGATATTATTTATTAAGATGCCCCTGATGGCCTAAATCATGGAATTAATCAATGTAATGTTATCATCTTCTTATATATAAAAAAGAATGTTTGTTTTGTTCGTGTTTTATGCACGCATATACCATACATCCGATTGCGATGAAACTTCGATGAGTTGTTGCGCGTGCGCCCATAAAGGTTTCTGAATTATAAAAATTGCAATTTCTGGGGTTGTTTTTACCCCAATATTGTTAGCATTTACTCCCATAAGAAAAGCATTGAATTCGGTGCAGGTTTTTCTTTAATTGCTTTTTTAAATTACTTGAACCTAAGATATTGGATGAAATTTTTTATCATAGAACGCATAAAAGAATGCAGTATTTCATTCTTTTATTCAATTTTCTTATACGCTTCGTGTTTGTCCAAGAATTGCGTTTTTATCTCGAAATTCATCAATTTTCTTCCTTTTCAGCAATACAAAATTCCCTTGGCAACGAGGCGTGAATATCCATTTAATTAATAGCGATTTCATTGCTGCAAGAGTGAATGGCTATTCACTCTTGCAGCATTTAAAGGCCAGGTTCAGTGACTAATTTGATAGTTGTAGTCAAAATACTCGAGTTCCCCATTCGCCTTGCCTTCTCAATGACCATCAACAAGGCACAAGGTCAATCGCTTCAAGTGTGTGGATTAAATCTGGAAAATCCATGCTTTTCACGTGGTCAATTATATGTTGCATGCTCACGAGTGGGATAGGCCAGTATTACCAAATTCAACACCAGCTGATGAACTCAATGCTTGCCTCAAAGCGTCTCATCTTTGGAGACGTGCAGAAACTCACGTTAACAACTAATATGCGCGTAGATCTGCAGCGCAAGGTGTAAACCATTTTTTCAAAACAGCTATTGGACATTGGTAATGGAAAAGTACCAGTTGATGCCGACACAAAATATATTTCAATTCCATTGAACTTTAGTGTCTTTGTTCCATCGATCGAACAATTAATTCAGAAAGATTTTCCACAAATTGTCACCAATTACAAAAATCACCAATGGCTTTGCGAACGTGCTATTTTTGGCAGCAAAAAAAACCGCCGTCAATAAAATCAACTTCGCTATCCACGAATAAATTTCGGGCGAGTCTGTCACCTACAAATCGATTGACAGCGTCATGAATGCGGACGAGATATTTAATTATCCAATTGTGTTTTTTTTAAATTCGTTGGGTCTCTCTGGTGCACCACCGCACAAATTGTCGCTCAAACTTGGCGCACCAATAATTCGCTTGCACAACATCTATGCACCACGATTGTGTAGTAGAACCAGAATCACTGTCAAACAACTGATGCCAAACGTCATCGAAGCGACAATTCTGAATTGCAAGTCAAAAGGAGAAGGTGTGCTTATTCCACGTATTCCCATCATCCCCACCAACGTGTCATTTGATTTCAAACGACTACAGTTCCCCTTCGCCTTGCATTCTTAATGACAGTCAAAAAGGCACTACTATCATATCATCATTCCGGTGATACCAAAATATCTGCCACATGCTTTCATTTTTTTCGAGACATTTGCCAAAAAAATTATCAGCCATTTTCCATTGTATGCACTCCGGGGAGAGTTTATTTTAAAAATGACGGATTTAGAACGTACAGATCTCGTCAGAAATTTTACAGTGCGTAGTTTGCATGTATTTTTGGATATTTTGAGAAATAAATCAGTTACCGCAGTACGTTTTATAGAAACGCAAAAAATCTTCGGCTAACAAGGGGTTTTCAGCGTACGGCACGAAAAAATGAGTCAATTTAAAACCTTATAAATGTATATTTAGCAAAATTCAAGGAATTTCAGCAATTCAAAACAAAGTTTTTAGTCATTGATATTACCATATTTACTTCATGCTTCTTTCAGTTGCTTAAATTTAAAAATAAAATTAGTATATGGTCTCTATTATGACTGGAGAAAAATCTCCCTCAAACTCCTAACTACTTAGCCACTTAATGTGAAATGAGACAGTGGTTAAATAAATGCATAGACGCTAAGGTGTAATTAAATTAAATTATTTACATGGATTAAAGGTGAGAGTAGAGGGAACCATACGATGGCGATAGCACGGGGGAATAATACAATCGGCCAACGAATGAGTTGTGAACTTTTTACGCCGAAAACACGGGTAGTAAAGGCGGAATCATCGCGGTGTCGTAGTGATTTATCTATGAAAGTGCAATACGGAAACAATTCATGAAATATCACTGCATTTATAATAAAATTTATAGAAAAAATGCGCGCGATAGCTATATTAGTTGAATCATTTTTTCGAAAAAAAAAAACAACAGGCTTCATTTTCGTGCGTCAAGACGCCATCTACTTTTTTCCTAAATCAATAATTAATTGCCTTTTCACGAAGAAAATACTTCATTGTCTCAATTTCTTATCACCTGGTATATGAACCAACTTGCAAGCACTGCATGATAATTTGATTTTACTGTGCGTATGACCGTCCATTGATGGGAAATCATACCTCGTGCTAACAGCACGTATGATCGTAAACAATTCCTCAAAACTGAAAAAAAACTGCAGCAGTAAAGGTTAAAATATCTTTTGAGACTTTTATACGCGAAGCGCTTGACCCAACTGATTTTTGAGAGCCACTCCCACTTGCAAAGCATCATTTGGAGGCGGTATGGAAGGCCTTGAACCATACAGGGCCTGGAGAAAGTGCGACACCAATTCTCCGAGATAAAAAACGGAAAATGACATCGAAAGGAATGGTGGACTGCTATTTAGTCAGACGTGAAGACACCAAGCGCACACGCTGCGGCAAAAATCGTATCTCGATTGTTTGCAAGACGAACGAAAACAAAACCGTCTCGTTGTTTCCCACGGCGATAAAAACAGTACGAACGACAGTAAGCGGCAGCAGTATGTGGTTACCGGTGAAGAAGCATAGAGATGAAACTAGCCATGGAAGGAAAAGCAATCTTCTCGATTGAAAAGCTCTGAGGGAAATGGTAAAAACACTGAGGCAAAATAATACTGCAATGAGTCAGGACGATAACGAAAAGCACGTCGATTGTTGTGTTTTTTTTTAACTTGAGGGGAGGACCATTAATCTGGAATGCGTTCCATTGAACCAGATCATCATCATAAGTCATTAAATCCTAGAATTAATTGCCTGCAGCCCCTCTAATTTTCCTTCTCCTGTTACTTATTTCTTTTCTTCCTGATGGTTGTATACGCCTACTATATTGTCTAACGTATTTATCGCTCGGCCGTCCACGTGGCATTTTCCTCTATGTTTTCCTTTCTATCGTGTTCCTTTCGAGTTCGAACCTTGAAAAATATGAACAAGAATCGAAACGCTCGGTGGAATAAAACTTGTAATGTAGAAAATTGATATTTTAAATGGAAACAACGGTAGGTTAAATAAGGCCTATCGTAATTTGATCGAGTGATCCCGTTAAATTGGACATCCTGGATGCAGTCACTGCCCAAGTTACTGTACAAGTGTGGGCAAAAATTTATTAGACTGACCTAGGCTAAGAATTTATGTGCCAATTGTGATTTTTTGAACTGCACGTTCATTTGAAATATACTCTGGGGTTTTTATTCAAGGTCCTCTCAACATTGTCGTTATCTTATCTGCCAGGTACTCAACTTAGCCTCAACTTTGACTCAACTTTGTCGATGCCAGGAACTCAACTTTGAATACTTAATTTGCCTCCAAGCTCCAAGTTTTACAAGAAAAAGTGTTTCTAGGGATTATTTACATTTAGTATACCTACTTCTTAAGGGTCGGTGAGTGTTATTTCAACCGTAAATTGTTTTGGACTTTTAGCCACAGTTCCTTTCAATGGGCTGATGACGAGAATGCCAATGAAAGAAAGTCTTAGTTAATAGGTTTTATTGTGGTTTTTAATGAAGTTAGTTGTAAGTGTCAGTTACTTTTACAACAAATTGAATAAGGTCATTTTGGCTTGAAATGCATGCTGGGAGTTAGCAACCTTTTTTCGATTTTCATACTTTTTGTCCCCTTTTCAAATAATTAAAAAGTCAGTGACTTTATGGAAAAATTACGTGAAAACAGTATATTTTAATTCTTTATCAGAAGTCGTACAAATAATGTGCATAAAAAAATCATCACTAAACATCCTCTACGGAACGTGCACTTTCTCATGATGTGTTTGAAAAATTCGATGTGACCACTGAACACTTCAAGAGCAAGAAATATTTAACATTTTTCACGTAAACGGGCAGTTGAACTTCGTCATAATTTTTTTAAAACTTCAAAGCTGTCTCCTGGTCTAATAAAAGAAGTATTTTTCGTTAAGCATGCTTCGACGGCTAAGGTCATTTCGCACTTACTGCCTGCCACGTGCAGACAGGGGCACCAGCACTCGGACGAATCGGAGGATCACCCCTCCAAACTCGAGCCGAGCCTAACGATGCTTAACTTCGGTGACTGATCGGTAAGCGGTGTTTCCATCGTGGCAGGCCGTTGCCATTTCTTATTAAAATTAAAATTATTATTTGGTTTCTGCAGTTTGAATATTGTACAATTATAAACTGCCATTGCCTCATTTAAAATAAAAAGAGAAAAAAATAAATTTTGGCCAGCTTTTTTCGATTTTGGCCCACTGTGCGGCCTCCAATGGCTTTTGCCCTCGCTGCCCACGCCTAGGGTCGGCAATGTCTGGAAGTATTAGCAACCAATCCGTTTGATGGTCGATCAAGAAAGATTTTCGGACCCCCAAAATACTTATAGCAATAGTTATGTAAAGACTTCCTTCAAAGGATCCAGAGGAATGAAGGTTTTAAGTTTCGTGCTTTAGTCTATCGGATACATCCCGAGGCAGACGGCTGCGTCACATGAAATTAGGTCAGAGTGCGTTTGGAGGCACTGCCCACTTTTGAACGAGTCTCGGAGCTGGCATTCCAGTATGATGGACATACACCCGATAGGCCACCATTCCATCGAAAACGGTGGCTAACCTCGCTAGATGCCAGTTGATATAAACGAACAGTGACACCCCATGCTCTCGTCATTAGAATTTCTAATATCTTTGTCGAATGAGCGCAAACCATCGGTTATAAAATCGTAACACAGTCCAAATATATAGAAAAGGATTCTTTGTTTGTATTTTAACAATTCGATCACGCTGCTATGCTTATCGTGACAAATTTTTTTTACAAATCTAGCTGTTCTCCGCTGAACTCGGTCTATTTAAATAAATAATCCTAGTTAGTAAGGTTTCCCATACCCAAGCGGGATGCTTTAAATGAGGTCTTAGGAGAGAAAAATGACTACTTGTAGATGTAACTTTCATTGGCAGAGTTATTCTTTTTACAAGAACTCATCACCACGCATTTCTTCCGCGTACAATAAGGGATCTCAATAGCTGTGTTCGAAGCCACCATTTATGTAAATGGCATCGATAGGTGGCGTTGTTTTTTAAAATACTTATTTATTTTTATAATTTCTCCCTGGGATAGTAATGTAATTATTTATGTATTACATGCCTGTATTTTTTTATTATTTTGTATGGTAGAATGACTGAACTCTTATGGTCCCCGGGATGTATGAGTCTCCTGCGAATGAGTATAATATTGGTTAGAAGCCGCATTGTAAGTGATATCAGTTTACAGATAAGGTACTTAGAAATGTACATAGTGAAGCATAAAAACCAGTAATCCTAATGGTTTTTGTCTCCGTCAATCCTTGGTGTTGAAGTACTCCTGCCACACAGAATTTAGGTGGCTTGTTGGGTGCCACGCACAAGTTAGTAAAATGCTGTTGAAATATATTATGCGCAGTGGACCTCAGTAAAGCTGTAGATTGGGAAAGTATGGACACCGAATCAAAACAGACCTAACCATTACATGGGGAAGATAGTGAATAAAAAAAGGTTCTACGAAAACATTTTTATTTCCAAGCAGTTTAGTGGGTTTGAGCCATGTGATATCATAAATTATGATGTTTTATGTAAAACTGCAATGTTCAAATGCATCACATTTTCCCCAATTACCTCGGTTGTCGGCATCGGTCGGGGATTAGAGCTTTAGACCTCATTTGTCTATCTCCTAGCGGCGACTAAAGGGAGTAAAAAATCGGGCCCGTTGGAGATAAACCGGCGATGGCCGGTTCAGAACGAAACTGGCATCACATAATAAATCGTGACATTGACTGCAATCCCCAATAGAATTGGAAAAACGCCCGAAGGCCTTAGTAGGTGGGGATGGAGATGAGTTTGCTGGAAACGGACCATCTACCATTTTGGCGACCATGATCCACATAAGACGAAACCGAAAGTTGCCGAACGGGACTGCAGAATGCGAAAGAAACCTGCCATACGGTTGGGGAAAATGTGCGAGGGGGTTGGGGAGGAGAGGGGGCTGGCAAGAAAATCGCGTCAGTAGAGTCTTAATGTTGTAATACCTGTTCACTCATGACCGATAACACGGCCTCGCTTGTGCCCTGGGGAAGAAGATTTCTAAAAGGCCCACGTCAGACTTCCTTCCCCGGTTTAGATGCGATTGCCTCTCATCTCCCAGGGACTATCAGATAGATATAATTTTTTCGCTTTTCATATCCACGATCTCGCCTTAAGGATAACAAGAATATACGACAGGGGAAGAGCTATTCCGGTCCCTTCTGTGATATCAAGGTTATTGGTGCTCAAGGAAAGCAGACATTCAGAAGACTTTTTGCAGACAATTAGAAAGAAAGGGACCCTTTTTTTTGCTGCTTTTATCAGCTTTCAATTTATCCATGAAACGCTAATTAGTTTTATGATTTAAGTGTCAGTCGATTTGGATGCTCAGGCTACCGAGCTATCCAGCCGAAATAAACGTTTAGTTCTCGGTAATTGGCCTATTAAGCTGACTAATAATTTCCTCCACTCTGCCCTATCCTTCAATGCCGCTTTTGCTTCAATTTTACCCATACTTTACCGAATTCTGAGGATACCGGGACTAGAGTCACCCGCAAGTGCACAAAAACGCAAAATTCCTTCAAGGAGAAATCATTAGCCTTGACCGGGATTCGAACCTGAATCCCTCGATGTCGTGCCGAGTGTTTTAGCCAGTTTAGCTTCCGAAGCGTCCTTCCATCATGTGGATTTTTAGCACTCAGTACGATATCGAGGGATCCTGGTTCAAGTCCCGGTGAAGGCAAATGACTTTTCCTCTGTGGAATTTCACACTCATACATTGCACGCCCTCTAATTCTTAAGAGAAGTGTAATTATGAGTCTTAAATACAGGAGGGCGTGCATGAAGCAATGTGTGAGTGTAACTGAAGTAAAAAAGAGGTTTGGAATATAGAAATAAAGGGTTGGACTGCATGGAAGATATTATTAACGCAGTCAGCTTTTCAGGCATATCACCGAGGGTTAAATGTATTTAACAGCGCATATTCCATAATGCCGCGTCTACACTGCCCACTTAAGTATGCACTTAAGTGTGTTTTACACTTAAGTACACCGTGTAGACGCCCTATTACCACTTAAGTAACGGGTCCAATTAAGTGGGCCCAGGGACCCCCTTTTAAGTGGACTTGGATGATGTCGATAGTGTACCGTCGATGTGGTCGAAGTCCTGTCATCGATAGGTCGAGGAGTTTCGATAATCATACACATCATGCACGTGTTTACATCGTTTATATGAGGAGTTGAGTGATTGTGCAAGTTCTATAACTCTTTTACATTTGTTTGTAGGGTTACACGAGTCTAGAAAATATCTTATGTTACTTCTCGGGCGCATAAGTTTTGATCGATGCAGATTTATTTCCATCATCAGTAGGTGGCGCTAGGGTAGATATAATATCTGTGTGTAGATGCTCCCCTGCACTTAAATGCTGCACTTGATTACACTCAACTTAAGTACACTTGTAGTGTCCTTAACCCTCTTAACTTACGAGGCATTAGGGAACGGCGTGATGGGCATGTATGCGTCAGTCAGTAATTTTGTACAAATGTTTGCAATTTATCGTGACTGTAATTAACAGAATTATAATTATGTTATTTTTTCGCTTGTTAAGTGGCTTGCAAGTACCTCGTAGATGTAGGTGAGGGTTGTTTTGGATGCATACATTACGAGATGGTGGAAGTAGTGAGTGTGACGGCTGCAGTCTCAGCGGCAGTGATTAGGTAACGATAGGTAGCGTTGCTTTATTAACACTTTTCAAGATTTCTGGTAAGCGGTAATCGTGGATCGCTAAGTTAGCATTTCAATAACTTTTTAAGCAAGTAGAAAAAACGTTCTTGGATCATATTTCACTCAAAAGCATCAGCTTATGCATTGGAACACACTATGCAGGCAGTAATGGCAATGATGCAAGAATTATGTTTAAATTTTCCCCCCTTAATTAAAGCATATAATGACTGGAATTTTCGGCACGGTAGGTATTCGAAATTTAGACGAAATTATTTTGAAGTGTGTTGCTTTCGAATATTGTAGTCGGCGTGACACCTTGATATTTGCTATCAACAATTTTAATGATAAGAAATGTATTATTTCATGTTTAGAGTAAAATATGTGAATATGTAATCGGGATATTACAAAATACATGTCATGTGTCACAAGAATGAGTTTAAAAATAGTATCAAATTTCTAACTAACCAAATCATTATGATGCGATTTTTTTTCCTTTTATCTCTACATATCACTAATTAGTTCCGCGTTAAGTTTAACGTAAACCAGTGCACAAAAATTGCTCCAACCACCTTAATTCTTTTTTATTTCAGTTCTGCATGGTATTCTAAACTGATTAATTATGTATTATGTGTCTGTAATATTGTAATCGTTTTGCATGCAAGAACGACTTAACTCTAATTAATAGTCCTCGTGAGTACAACGAACGAGAGCAATAATCCATCCTGCATGAGTAAAATGATGAATATTCACCATGTAGTATGTAAAATCTTCCTTTAAGCACGTCACTTAGAAGTATATTCAATAAAATAGCGAATTAAATTAGGTTAGTTAATGTGACGGTTCGTGTATATCGGGTGAGGAATCACTCCCTGCCACACACCCTCTAGGTGGCTTGCAGGGTATCACGTGGGCGTAGACGACATCAGCGGACAGCGTTTGTCCGACTCGGTTTGATACACGACGCGCTTGTATGCTAGACCAAAGGTCGAGTGTTCGTCCCCGACCTCGAGTTCATCTTATCCAGATGCCTCATTCCCTTGGAAACATTAAGGTGAGCTTAGAGTAATGGGGTTTCTAAATGGGGCTCGTTTCTATTGGCAACTGTCACCGTCGGGAGAAAAACAAGGAAAACGTAAAAATACCTATATACTGGAAATATTTGCACACGGTTGAATCGGTTCGATGGTGCTTTGATCCGCCTGATTGGGTTCAAATCCTTCCAGTGGCGTACACCTTAATGTGGCATTCGGATTCTCAAATGCTATTAATAATAGTTTATTCTTTCACTCACTAGATATGCATAATTTCGTACAAAGATGATACAAGGTAACCTAGAAGACCATTGACCTGTGTTTTGGGTACTCACAGTTATCTATCATGCATTGATACGTAACAGTGTATGCTTTAAAAAAATAAACATCTGAGAGATATGCTCATGAGAAAAAATAAAGCAGTGCGTAAGGGTAGAAAAATACTCTACGTGGCTAGTATCTATGACAGAAAAATTAAAATCTGGCAATAATTTGCCAAGCCAATAACAATTTTTTAATCCAAATAAAATTACCTCAACTTTACATTTCCTTTATGATGTTTGAAAGCGAATTATAACACTTTGGTCCGATATTTAAAAAAAGATCTTCAATGCAATACCAAATTTGATCCAGGCATAGGGACACTAGCCTCTGCGAAGATGGACCAAATTATTACTGCCAATCTCTTTTGGTGCGCTACCACTTCTTACATTAAACATCTTCAATACCTAATAAAAGTGGATATATCTTCCATGTGCTACATATGGAAAGAACTTCAAGTGTAGGTAGTACTTTGTCCGTCTGGTGGAGTATACAATTTCATTATTGACGTATTTCACACGTATTTCACTCTTACATTTTTCCTCCACCCTTCCTCAATTCTTATAATCAACTCATCTCTTTTACAACCAACCCACAATCCTCTGCGTAAATGACCTCAGTCGGTCAGCTCAACCAGTAACCAACCAATCAAAATATAAAGAAAACGGAAGGTAAAAATTATGTAACTACTCAATCCCAAAATGATGAAATTTAAGCTGTCTGAAACAGCTCCTAAGTTTTTCTACCTGGCACTCTCACCTAGAACTTGGACGGAGTCTGCTTAAACGATAATGTAACATTTGACCATTGCGCAAATATTGAAATCCACCCTTCATTTATTCTTCGTACATATTTTCGCCAAATGTGTCCAGCGTCCAATTCGGGCCAGAGTCATGTCACCACAACAACTATTGATAATTGGTGTGGGGGCATGTAGATGATTCTGGTTCTGGCCTTCCGCAATCCACTTTCGACGGGACTAGAAGAACACACCCCATACACGTTCCTACTTTTCGTTTGGGACTCTGGTTAATCATTGATCATTAAAAAGGGTGGTTAATATTTATAGAGAAATACTTAACATGCGACTTACTTATTCGGGATCATTAACTAGCACGTGACCCAGGTTGTTATTCAACGTGTCCTTGATGTTCACCCATCTGTGCCCGTCCCGGTCAAGTGATACGATTAAATGTATAGTTAGGTAGCTTGAATGTGATATAATTCCGCATAAAATTCAATGATTTTGGCTTAATTATAAAGAAGAAGATCTCATCTTTCTAACAATAAAAAATATCAGCTACTCACCGCATTAATTTTCTAGATATTTACCAAAAAAAGAAGTCATTATCCGTGAGATACGGTACGGTTGTGCACTCAAGAGAGAATAATTAAAGTAATGACGAAGTTCTGACTCGCAGATTGCGTCATAAATTTAACGGTGGGAAGTTAGTATGCATAATAATAATTATTTTTGAGAATACATTCATAACTGACCGTAAGTATTGCTTTTTATGCAATAGCAAAAAAAACCTTCGATTGTAAAGGCGTATTTAGCGTGCGTAAAAAAACTAGTCAAGTTGAAGACTCAGGTATGTGTGTATAGATAAGAAATGAGAAGCACAATCTAATGAAACAAAGTTTTTGCGTCACTGATATAACCATATTTGCGTATTACAAAAGCCTACATTAAAAAAAATAAAATTTGAATATGGTCTTTATTCTTCTTCTCCTCAACCCTAAGGTTGGTGGGCATCCAAATTACTTCTTTCCATAGCAAGTCTATTTACATCTATGTATCTTCTTCCTGCTAAGATCTCCTCCAGGTATTCTTTTCTTGGTCTACCTCTTCCAGCACGGCCCTCTACCACTCCTTCCATTAAGGTTGTCATCCACTCGGAGTGACGTAGTAGGTATCCAATCATTACGTTTCTTCTTTTACACATTGAGTTTAGCAGTGTTTGTCCCTCCCCAATTCTTTGTAGTACTTCCAGGTTGGTAACCCTTTCTGTCCATGATATTTTTAATAGTCTTCTCCAGCACCACATTTCAAAGGACTCCAGCTTTTTCCTCTCTGCTTTTCTCAGAGTCCAAGTTTCTGAGCCATAGGTATACATACTTCAAACATACGTTTTAACAAATTTTTAAATTTCTCTTTTACTACATTTGTCAATTCACTAAATAACTCTTGAGTTTCACTGTTATATCTGATTTTCGTGAAATTCCATTTGTTGTTCCTTGGAATAACTTGCTTCCGTTTAATGCGAAGTTTGCTTATCATTAGCACAGGATTATGGTCAAAGTCTATATCAGCACCCGGGCAACTTTTAGCTGTTTTTACCTGGTTCTTAAAACTATTCCTTACTAAAATATAATCTATTTGATATCGTTCTCCATTTCCAGGCATTGAACAAGTATATCTTCTTCTTTTGGGCTGCTGAAAAAGTGTGTTGGCATTCACTAGGTTGTGCACTTGACAAACTCAAGAAGTCTGGCTCCTCTTTTATTCTTCTTTCCAAGTCCATATTTCCCGGCTAATACTTCTTCCACTTCTTCTCCAACCACTGCGTTCCAATCCCCTAAGATCACAAGGTTGTCTCGTTCGTCTACTTTCATTAGAACTTCCTCGATTTTTTCGTAAATGTCTTCTACTTCTTGGTCTGGATGATTAGACCTAGGCATATAAACCTGAATCATGACCATATTTCTTCGTTCCTTTTTGATTTTAATCATTATAATCCTCTCGCTAAAACCCCAAATTTCCTAGATATTTTGAGCCATTTTCTTTTCTAAAACAAAACCAACCCCGCCACTTCCTTCGTTATTTCCTGAGTACAATATTCTATATTCCCCACTCCATAAATCACCATTGTTGGGCCACCTAACTTCACTTATCCCCAGGATGTCTATTTTCATTCTATTCATTTCTAGTTTCAGGTTTTCCAATTTTCCAATTTTCCAATCTTCCTCAATAATGTAACATTCCATGTTGCAGTTCTGCACAAATCGCCCTTCTCTTTATAGTCTCTTGTTGTCTCCTCCCGGAGTTCCGAATGGGGGACTATTACTCCGGAATATTTAACTTGAGGCTGCTTCATCATTCACGTAACTCCTAACATACATGGTTTTTATTATGACTTGGGAAAAATCTCGATCAAACTACTATAAAAGTTCGTGCATCACAAAAACCTGTGAACAAGCGATGGGAGGGAGGACGTTGCTTGGATTTTATGAAAGCTAAGCCATGCCACGGTGAGGCGTTCGTGACAGAAAGACACGTAATCACAGCTGAGACATCGCATGTGCAAAGAAACGTGTTTCTTTCTTCCCCATTCACTTGGATGCTTTCAATACAGATTTCTCATTCTTTTTTCAATGTCTCTTTCAATCCAACAATGATGAATTCAACAACGACGATGATAGGTTGCGTCCTTGTCCTCCTTTGTTCATTTCGGCCTTTTATTTTCTTACGTATTACATGTGCGGTGTGTTGAATGAACTCATTAAAATTTATGCATTGTACTTAATAGATTGTATCATTTGTATGCATTACCTTGTCTTATTATCTAGATGAATATGAACAATAGTTGATGACACGGCGCGCTGGGCTGGGCAGTACAAGCCCCAATGTGGGTCACCTGACCCCCAGAAAGGGGAGGAGATTCAAAATTGGAATGAACTCATTGGATCAACTGCGCCAGGTGAGACGTGGTTGAACAGAATTTTCAACGTTAATTAGTCACAATAAAGTTGGTACCGTCCGTACTCGCGACTTCCGCGGCTTAATGTAAGTATTTGAAGATGTAGGTCTTTCGGGTTTCCCCCCGCTTAGGTCCATTATGCTGGGAAAATAGTTTCGCAGGTATTGCAGTTGATTACTTCAGGCCAGTGTTGACATGGTTTAAAACGATTCGTTGACGGTACCAAATTTTGTGTAATTTTTTTAAACTGAGTGCTTTTAGAAAATTTTACTTTTCTTAATAATGTTCTCTTTGATGTGACGATGTGTTAGTTCAGTAAAGAAAGTGATAACTGAAACGAAATCGATGTTTGGGCACCCTCCCACAAACTGTGCTTATCTGAGCCATTTTCTTGGAACCAGAAAAACATTTGAAACAGCAGGAAATACCGCCGAAGGAACTACGCTTCAACGGAAATCAGTGAATTTCTCGCGAATCAAAGCCTGGTAGTTGGTGAGCTCCAGCGATGGGAAGTAATAGATTTCAGGTAGTCTGATAACCGGTAACGATTACATTTGACTTAATGTAACTTATATTTGTTATTTTTTACAAACACTAACCTTACTTGTAATCTACTTCCGAAGTAATCGCTACATTTGTGCAATCGTTAAATTTGGGATGGTTTGTAATCTGCGCGTAATCGGTCAGTACCTTATTATCCCTGTTTAACGAAAGGGATCGATAAAATATTCAAATCTGTCAAAACTAAAATCTCCTATTCTAACCAATATAAACTTAAAAACCTCTTGGGAAACGCTAAAGATAAAATTCCGGAAATGGAAAAGTCAGGCATTTATCAAATCAACTGCAACACTTGCCATTTACCTTACATAGGACAGACACGACGTATGTTACAAACCAGATTAAAAAAACACTATTCTCACTACAGAAATAATAATCCCGAAAAGTCTAGCGTGGCACAGCATTTAATCCAGACTGGGCACAGCGTAACAAAAGATAATTTGAAACTTTTGAAGCACACAGGTAATAAACTATTAGACGCTTACGAGAGCATTTTTATTTTTAAAAACAAAGGGAATTCCTAAACAGTGACTCTGGACCCATTCCTCATTCTTCCCTCTTCACAGTTCTGAACTGTGAGTAATTCGTCAATTGTTTTAACGGACGTGGTCACGCGCTAACTTTCTCTTCCTCCTCTTCCCCTCCCCCCTCCTCCCCCCAACGTCCTTCCTTTATGTCCGTTACTGAACCCCCCCTTTTTTGTTGCTGTTTTTCGCCTTTTGTTTACGCCGGTCTCCCTTCCCCCGCTTTTGCTGACGTCATGTCTTGGATGTTATTACCCTTCCTCACTTCAACCGTGCGTTGTTGTGACGCTTTTTCTTCGGATCGCTGAAGAGGGCTACTTGGTAGCCGAAATACGCGTATTGGACCCTCACCCTCGTCCGTTCTTGTATGCAAGATTTTTACCACGATCTTTTAGAACAGTTTCTTCCAGAGGTTTGGCCCATTTGTGTGTGTGATTGAGTGTTTTTGAGTGCTTGTGAGTGTGAGTGTGCGTGTGTGTATGTGTGGTTGTGTTAATAACCAGGCACCTTTAGTAGGGTCTCATTAGCCCTACGAAGGATCCCATGTTATAACCCTACTATCCTTAGCGGGGATCCGTTAGCCTAGTGAAGAATCCTATCTGGGTTCATCTACATCTACATCTACAAAATACCCTGCAAGCCACCTCAGGGGTGTGTGGCAGGGGGTGAGTAATCACCAACATGCATTACACTATACCCTAAAGTTAGTGTAACTACGACTAATTATGCATTAGCATAAATCGCTAATGCTTGTCACGAGGCGAAGCCTCACAAGCATGCAACACTACACTACAGATGTCATCAAAATGGAGAGTGACCTCAATATACATGCATTCTACAACTACACAGATGGACAGGGACTCAAGACCCATGTAGAAAACATGCTAGGCGTGCTGTTAGTATGTACTAGGTAACAGATAAGGATTCAAGTATTAGGAGTACTACCACTACTAAGAGCTACACTACCTAACGACAAACCTAGATAAAAGTCTCATGGCAGCTATTATGGTCCCTTATCGTTCGTGGAAAAAATGACATCTTAAATCTATCCGTTCTGCAGTCTAGTTCCCTAATTTTACTCTCATGATCTGATCTACCGTAGTATGTCGGATTTCGGAAAATATTATCAACGTCGTCAGAGAATAGACCGGTTTGGAACTTACATAATAGATTTAGTCTAAATTTTAATCGACGGTCTGAAAGCTTTTCCCATCCCAGTTGCTGCAAAAGGTCAGTAACACTAACGAGATTATCATAACGGCCTTTAACATATCTTGCCGATCTTCGCTGCACGCGTTCTAACTCAGTTTCCAAGCCTATCTCATAAGGATCCCAAATACTGGCGGCATATTCTAAGTGGGGTCTAACGAGGGAGAAGTAGCTGATTTCCCTAACTTTATCGTCGCACTTGCCAAGTACTCTTTTAACAAATCCCAATTTACGATTAGCTTGACCGGTAATTTCTCGAATAGGGTTGTGTGATTGCGGCTGTGTTGGTCACTAGCGTGGAAGCATTCTTCCCGTAAACTATCACTGGGGGGTATTCTGGTTTAGAGGCTGTGTTTGGTCTCTGCTGTGGAAGTCCCATCCCGGAAAACCAACACAGCAAGGTTAGTGATCTCTGACGAGTGGTGCCAATTGTTTACGGCTATTGGAGACTCCCTTTAATTTTTGTATCTGTCCAGCCGTAAGAGCTCACCCCATCATTGTAAGTCTGCAGGAGTATTTGTTCAAAATCGTTTATTTCGACTATTTGTTTCGACCGTCACCCCCATCAGCACCTCTAGTGTATTATTAATCCGGGTCTCCACCAGAAACATTTTCCGAGCAACATTATGTCTCATCGCTGTTGTTTTAAAGGTCTAATGCTCTTAAGGCCGTTTTACACGGGGCACGAAATTGCACAACTTCAAACTGCATGTCTTTTTCAATTGGGCGTGCAATCATTTTCGAATTAGAGCAGGGGCTATTTTGTCACCTCGCGTTCATGCATTCGCGCATGCGTTCTTGCAATTCACGGCTTTACACGATGCAATTTGAAATGTACGTTCGTACGTACATCAGACTGTGCAATTACGTGCCCCGTGTAAAACGGGCTTTAGAATTCAATTTTCTGGTTATCCCAGGGTTTATTATTGCATATAAAGCAATTGTAATGTAGTTGTAATAGCAATTGATTACTTTTATTGGAAGTAATTTTGACTTGTAATTGATTGATTTTTCCACAATTGATCCATATTTTCCTCATAACCCAAATGTTTTAAAAATAGGATCCCATCATTTTGGTGCTTGTTCTTCCGGAACCCTTTATACAACACTCAAAACTTAATATTCCCGGGGGAGTCACTAGTTATATGAATGCCGATACTGGGTGGGAACTTATTTATCGAGGTCGTGATTATATGAATTAAAAGTTATCAACGCTCTATCGCTATTAGGCATTCGGTTAAAATGTATACTTCGCATTTTAATTAAGTTTCAATGAGATATATTTTCTGACGACTCTGAAATAATTCTACGAAACCAGACGTAGGTACTTACTATAAGTGGATTAGGTCATGAGCACAATATTAAGGACATATTCTGCCGAATGGACAGGTTGACGATGAAAATTATTCCACGAACCATAAAAGAGAATAATAGTGTCCACGGATACTTTTATATGCATTTATGCGATACGATATATGCATTTCAATAAACGTTTACCGATAGGTTGTGTAGCTGATTAGTTGATTTGCTGCCTAATGCTTGTTTCTTAATCTCCTACGAAGTAAATTTTGACAGCACATCTCGTGTGCTTCCTTTATTACTCTTGTATCTCTGCGCATTTATGTGGTTGCAAAACACATTATTAATCACAGTTTCTATTGCGTTAAAAGCATATACCTGCCTATAGTGAAGTGCGTGTTGGTGAAATTTCACGTCCTGATAGGGATTTACAGCTTTTTGTTAATACGATAATCATTTTATAGTCTTCGTTTCATCGACTTTTGTAGGAGATAGTGTAGTACTCGTAAGTGAAAACTCATCCCCTGCCACACATCCTTGAGGTGGGTGTCAGGGTATTTTGAAGAGGTAGAAGTTTTTCCTAATTTAATTTGACTTCCTGCCAAACCTCCATTTCGGAAGAAAAATAAATTAGATCTTGGATAATGTTATTTCACATTGGAAGTCATGCTTTTCGCATGGAGTGAAATATCTTTAGATCATAATGAATTTAAATAAAGACGCGTCTCAAGACGATTAAGTCTACCAACTGCATATTATCGTTCGGAACGGATCAAGGTCGCTGAGTAGGGTCAAGTGCATACGAAAGGCGATATATGCATTTCAATCTGCATTCTAGAATGGCTTCCGCTTGAAAATAACTTGATATCCTCTTCTGAACGTGGAGTAGTCTGACCTTGACCGTCTGTAAATAAACCCATCTCAGAACGGCGGGCTATTGTTTCCAAAGCACTTATAGAACAATGCTCTCCAACTTCCGACATTACCAATGTGGAATGGATATAATTTCCCAGGCATTGGGATGCGTTCATTTTTGCTACTTTTTTCTTCGATTGCACTACTAAGTGACTTGAGCCCCATTATTTTCGAATGAACGGTATTCCTGTCCCTGCAGATTTTACGTCCTACTTTTACGGAGGAATTGAGTACGGAACTTAATATTTAGTGCTCTTTCACTTACGGCTAAACTTTTCTTAATTATCGATTCAGTGAAATAAAGAGTGGGTTTTTTTTCGAATCACTCACGACCCAAATATGTGTAGATATTTTAGGATTCCTTCTCTCATTTGTTTGGATAAAAACATGCCTACCAATTTTCACTGCTGCATGAATATATACACTACGTTTACCAATCGATCTCAGATCAATATGAACTCAGTCCGATCTGAAAGTTCGGAAGCGAGCTTCTAAAGTTGGGAAACGAGGACTCAGATCACCTGGTTTAACAACACGGTTTGAAAATATGGATATTGAACTATCGAATTCAGTAGTCTGAATTATTTTGAAATTTCTTGCTTATTTCAGCCGCACACTACTCTTACTTCCAATTTTTAAACAACCCACGCCGTAAATGATATTGGTAATATTTTGTTTCCCATCGGCAACCAAAAGAAGAACGAAGAGCGCCACACTCCGACCTCTTCGGATTGATCTGAGATCTCAGACCGGTAAGGGAGAGTGGGCTGACTCGGTTCGCTTCTCAGATCGATCTGGCCATCCCGTTCAGTTTACCATACCGAGCTGAGCAGGTCAGATCGATCTGAGATCGAGTAGTAAACGTAGTGATAGACTCCAGAGAGCGTCCAAAAGTCGACCGGGTAAAAGTCCGTCAAATTCGTGAGAGACATTGCTGCGTAGGAAAAATCTCTAATTTTTAATTTGTAAGTAAAAAGAAAAAAAGATACTAAAAAACGAATGTAATAATCGAAAACTGTACGCTAGAGAAGAGAAATAAAAAAATTAATTTCATAAGTTAAAATTACAAAACAATTTTAAAGACTATCGAAGCGAAATTGAAATAAGGAAGGCCAATATGAAATACGTAATCGGAAATTTGTAATGCTAATCCACGCTACTACATGGAATGAAAAACTAAAAAGGTAGTGAAATTGAACGCTAATACTCCTAAAAACTACCCAAAAATAAAGCAAACTATGCTTAATACAATGAAGTTAGTAAAATATTTGGTACGTATTGAATCAAAGAAAGAAAAACTTTAAATACATTGGCCAAACGCTACTGAATCTCACTGTGCACTTTGATTATTCCTATAATTGTACTTCTGAATTCTACTGCTAGTTGACGTCGATAAAACCTGGATTCTCGAATTTGAATAATTGATGGAAGATAGCTTTTCAAGAACTGAAAAAGGAGTGCCATAGTAGTACGAATATTTGTACTATCATCTCGCTATGATGTGATGCACGGCTCCACATCATTGCACTTAATTTCTTGCAAAGCGCCAGGCAGAAGACGACGCTAAGTATTATGCCATAAATAAAAAAAAACACGGAAACTCTGAAAGCATTCCTTAACCTTCCGGCGCGACGCGGCGGGCGCGCATTTTTCAGTCACACGAGCGGGCGCGTCGTGTACGAAGTACACGAAGACGCTAATTAAGAATAAATTAGGTGTTTTGTTAAATAATGGTATATATATTAGCCATATTATTTATTTGTTAATATAATTTTTCATATTTAAATGTTCATCTTTGTATTATTAGATCTTTTATTAGCTGTCTAGCTTGACGAAGGAACTTGTTCCTCGGCGTCTTGTAGGCACGGAAGGTAAGTGACAAAGGCTCGTTAATGTTTATGCTAACGTATTTACTACATGCAATTTCACAGTAGATGTGTTATTTACGCATAGTTTACATCCACCTCTTTTCGCAAAATTTACGGGAGAAGTAGTTTTTCCTTGTGAATGGTAGCGCTTCAGGTACGATTCCAATCGGACGGCGGAGTCAAAACCGTCGATTTTGACACTAAACTGACCCTTTTTGAGACCCACGGCTAGATCGTTTCTGAATATTATTCTACGATGCTGTTCTTTATCATACCATGTTTATTGAATAGACAGAATCTGAATTTATGCCAGCTATGTATATTAGAGAAAACAAAAAATCATGCAAGTGGTGGGCCACGGGCTACGCACATTTTATCAACTGTGTTTACTGCACCTTTAGTGTCATTGTCATGTGCTATAATTATTAGACAAAACATTTAGAGTTGGTAGCTGCATTGATGTCATGTGAGTCATACGTTGTAGGCATTTGAATGACGGCTTGGAGTCTTGGTACGTATGACACGAGGGTCACGTTTCTTTAGAATCCAAGCAATGAAATATGTACTTATCTACCTTCGTTCGGCAGAAATTTGTGCGGGATTCCTTGCTTGTTTTTCGGCACCTCCCGATCAATGTAATATTTATCATGAGAAGATATTGAGCTAATGTGTCAAATGTAAGTGGGAAGAGTGCTGTTTTCATTGTTTAATGGCTGAACGAGACTTTTGACTATAACTGACGGTGAATATCATTCTTTATATCCATCCATTTGCTGCCCGCATTTGAGTTCATTATTACCAGAGTAAAACGATTTTGCATCAAATTGTGCCACACACTTAGGCCTTTTTTTGCTGTATTGCTGGGAATGTACTGCACAAAGCTACATCGACGTCTGAATGGATGCAACATTTCTTCGATTGGAATTTAATCTTGTCTTGTAATTTTTTATGCAGCCACTCAAAAATCAATCTAAAATCGACCGTATTTCCAAGAGTTTGTCTACATGTTTTATATCCTTCCTGATTGTAGAAAATTCCATATTGGAGATATTACAACAGGAATCTCCTATACCTTACGACAATTCTAGGTGCCACGATTCTACTTCCGTCCGGATTACGTAGTTCTAGAATATTAGTAAGATGCGTTTTATGCCATCCAGAAATGCACTTCTTCTTCATCTTCGGAGGCTCTTTCTTCCAAATTGCTGCACACATCATCCTTATGTACTTCATCTGCTTCGTAATCAGAACAATCATTTTCGACGGCATCATCTTCCTTTTCCTCTTCGTCGGAGTCCAACAGAAGTCTCTAGTTGATAGTTTCTCGGGTTCAGTTTGGAACACTAATCATTTCAAAATTAGTTTCAGTAATGTAAATTGCATTGATGCATAGTTGCATCATTTTTATGTAATAAAAGGTGACTCATTCTCTCATATAAATGCAGGGAATTCAGGTAAATGTACTTACGAAGATATTGTATTCATGATCACAGCAGATCTCCACAACACACAAAATCCTTTGCTTCAGGCGAAAATTACTGCCATATAAAAATATGAATTGATAATCAGTTACTTGCGATATTTGTCGCCTACTATTGTTAACAATCCCTTCTCTTGGACTATAACCTTGTCGTGGTGGAAGGCCTTGCGTGCTCCGATGACCCCTAGAGCTGCACTGGCGGGAACAATGCTTCTGGTAGGGTCTACCATGCCAGATAGGTCGAAGGTTAAGAGACAGACGAATGGTAGTCCGCGCAGCGTCTGTACCTCAGTGAGGCGGCTGCAAAAGGCGTCTGACCCCAGTGGGGCGGCCTCTGAAGTGATGGCGTCACGTAAAAAACACTATTGAGTAAGGCCACGGAATACTATCTCAATTAAAACAAAAGCCTTGAAATTATGGACAGTTCTCAAATGATAATGAATCCTAGCAACTACGGGACTCGGCCTAGAGGGCCGGGCGTCGCGCCCGGCAGCGGTGGGAGCAAGGCCCCTGCGGTCATCATCACATGAAATCCTTGCTCAGACGTAGTAGCAGCAGAGGAAAAGAAGATAAAGAAGATGAACGAAACTATCAGAATAGGCACGTGGAATGTTAGGACTATGCTGAGGGCGGGGAAGCCAGAGAATATAAAGCAAGAAATGGAGAGGGTGGGTGTAGACATCATGGGTCAAGGTGAAGTAAGATGGAAGGATGACGGGGACTACTGGAGCGACGACTATAGAGTAATTTATAGTGGAGGGAATGAAAGTAAGCGCGGGGTTGCATTCGTAATGAATAGGAAACTAGGTAGAAAAGTAGTGCATGCAGAATAGGTGAGTTATAGGATTATAGTCGTGGAACTAAAGGCAGATCCAACGAATTTTGTTATAATCCAGGTTTATATGCCTACCCCTAATCAATAAGAGGAGGAGGTAGATGGGGTATACGATCAGCTAGAGGAAACAATTGGTAGGATACCTGGGAGTAAGCACTTAGTAGTAATGAGGGATTGGAACGCGGTGGTGGGCGAAGGAAGAGATGGGCGGGAGGTGGGCGATTACGGGCTAGGAAGGAGAAACGACCGGGGCTAGGTACACTTGGAAGAAGCCGGGAGAGACAGATAGGTTCTAGATAGATTATATAATGGTTCGTTACAGATACAGGAATAGTGTTAAAAACTCGCATACTTAGCCAGGAGCTGATGCAGACACAGACCACAACTTATTAGTCATGAAATGTCGGGTAAAACTGAAAAAGATAAGAATGGGAAGGAGGGTACGAAAGTGGAATACGGAGCCATTAACTGGGGCAATGAAGAAGAAGTATCGAGAGAAGGTGGGTGAGATAATGGGTGAGGAACATGGAGTTAGATCAATGGTAGATGAATGGGGAAGTTTGAAAAATGGAATTGTAGAAGCGGCGAAAGCAACGGTAGGCGTAGTGAATGCAACTAAAATTAGAAAACCGTGGCTCACGAAGGAGATGATCAGGGAGATGGAGGAGAGAAGGAAATGGAAGAGCGTAAACTCAGAGCTAGGTAAGAGAAAATACCGAGAATTAAATAACAGGCTTAGAAGAGAAACAAAGAAAGCAAGATAGGCGTGGTGGAGAGAACAGATCAACTCATTAGAGAAATACCAAAAAGAGGGAAGAGCAGATGCATTATGTAGGAAAGTAAAGGAACTGACGGGTGGTAATAAGGGAAGGGGAATTACAACGATAACAGACAAGACGGGAAAGGTGATCGTAGAACCGAAAGAGATCCAGGAGAGGTGGAAGGAGTATGTTGAAGAGCTGCATGGTAAAGAAATAAGGCCCAATAGGTTAAATATAGAAAGGGAAGACGATATCAACAGAGATGGCATCGGACCAAGTATCCTAGATAGCGAAATCGAAAGAGCTCTACGAGACATGAAAAGGAATAAGGCGGTGGGGATAGATGACATACCTGCTGAGTTTTTTAAGAGCATGGGGAAGAACGGAAGAGGAAAACTTTTTGCGCGAATCCGTAGGATATATGAAGATGGAGTGTGCTCGGAAGACTTCGCGAAGACTACTAATTCCTATACCAAAGAAGAGTAAGGCAAAAACGTGCGAAGACTATAGTACAATACGCTTAATATCCCACGCGGCCAAAGTAGTTCTGAGAATTATAAACAGAAGGCTAGAGAAGAAGGCTAATGAATACCTGGGTGACGACCAGTTCGGGTTTAGGAAAGGGACGGGGACGCGAGACGCTATAGCGGTGATGAGGACGCTAGTAGAAAGAAACCTAGAGTATGGACAGGATGTTTTTGCATGCTTCGTAGATTTCGAGAAGGCGTTTGATCGGGTGGAATGGACGACATTAATGGGAGTGTTGAAGAAATTAGGGGTCGATTGGAGGGACAGGCGTCTGATTCGGAATCTGTATATGAACCAGACGGCGCAGGTTAAGATAGCCAATGGAGAATCGAGATGGGCCACGATAGGACGGGGACTGCGGAAGGGGTGCCCACTAACGCCGTTGCTTTTTACCGTGTATTCAGAAGAAATAGTAAGGGAGGCATGGGGGGAGGAGGAGGTAGGAATAAAGGTAGGAGGGGAGTTGATAAAATCAGTGAGATTTGCAGATGATCAAGCATTGGTTAGTCAGTCTTCCAAGGGGTTACAGTTAATGATTAATGCATTAGAGGTGCAGCGAATGGGTTTAGTGGTAAGGACATCAGATGCAGAATTGCGCTTGCTATAGAAGAATTTTCGAAGAGAAGGGAATTGATGAGGGCGGGTCTGAGAAGAGACGTAAAGAAGAGGCTGGTGAAAACTTTAATATGGAGCGTGGCGCTATATGGGTCGGAAATTTGGTCATTGCGAAGGGAGGATGTGCGTAGACTTGAGGCGTTTGAGATGTGGGTTTGAAGAAGGATAGAGAAAGTGAGCTAGATGGCGAGGAAGTCGAACGGGGAGGTATTGGATATGGTCGGAGAGGAGAGGAAGCTTGTGGCAGAGGTTCGGAGAAGGCAGAAGAGATGGATGGAGCAGGTTTTGAGAGGAGAGGGCATGTTGAAGAGAGTGATAGAGGGAAGAACACTGGGGAAGCGTGGAAGAGGAAGGAAGAAGATAGGAATTCTGGACGAAATAAGAGGAGATAGAAAATATGAAGAATTGAAGAGGGGTCTAATAACGGGCCATCCTTAGGAGGGAAAGCGAGACGATTTCTATGAGGTTGGGATACAGAATGGGGACTGTCCAAGAACCTACCAATCAGCTGGTAGAATACTTGAATGAAAATTGTTAATAATAATAAAGTCAATATCTTATAGAATAATAAAAAAAATATCCGAACAGACCTCGATTGTTCATTGATTCAACGGGCCTCGCTGCGCACAACTTACGGAATTCACGACGCGTTTCGCTTTCTTATTCCCCAAAAACTGCTTCTAAGAAAATAATTTCTGCACTCCATGAAGGCTTTTTGTACAAATGAGGAATAGCAAAGGGTTCTAAGTTGGTCCCATTACGGTAAAATGTATTAAAACACAGAAAACTGACCGCCGTGTACTCAGTACACGTTCGCGCGCGCCGGAAGGTTAAAATATGGTTGTAAAATCCTGTGGAAACCATAGTTTGAGCGTAAAATTCATTAAACTTGGCCCGATCACAAAAAATGATCTAATATTTGTAATGATACCAAAATATTAGCTACTTGTTCTACTAATTTTTGAGATACCTAATTGTCAAAAAACAAGGGCTGTTTCCTCCATAGGATCCGGTACGCTGTTTACTATCATTCTTTCCACGAAATCGCAAAAATAACTTCGGTTAGGCAGGCGTTTCCAGCGTGTGGAATGAGACATGTGGGTCAAGTTAAAGCCTTAAATATGTTTATTCAGTTAACTCCTGAGAAGTTCAATCACAAAATACAGTTTTTCGTTATTAATATTGTTATAAATGTGTATTGAAACAGCTCCAGTAATTATAAAATACTGGAGCAGTTTCAGTAGCAAACAAAAACATATTGCTGCTTTCAAAAACCTCGATGGCGGCAGCACTTTGCAGACACGGTATTGTTGTGAGTTATGTCTGGTATAGAATAAAATACGATCTTTTCTAATCATAACACTGATGAGGCGCGAGTATTACAACGCCGCCTAGCGCTTGATAAAACTAGGCATAAATAAAAATCATCGTAAAATGAAAGTAAAAATCGTGGTAAATTTACTTACATGTAATTGAGAATACTTGAAGTGAAATCATGAACTAAGGACGAACCCTGCGTTGTTAAGCTACTGTCTCTATCTCCAAGCAGTGAGAACGGAGATAAAGTTGTCACGCGAAAATATTAAAAACACTAAAAAAAATAATGCAAGGACGATGAAATTTAAATTAAGAATAAAGGAAAGTTGGATAAATATTGTGCTTAAATTTAGCGGCAACTGAATTCATGGCATTTTCGTAGTAATCTCCGAAAGTTTAGTATCGCTTTTAGGGGGTCAAAAAGTTGACACTTTTTTTCCTTTACGCCCGGAAAACAAGATTTTAATGTAAATAAATTGTTCTCGGGTTTCCATCCAAGTAAGGGTTTTGGCTGCTGCCAACGTTTCGCCGGAAAACTCCTCCATCGTCTTCAGGACAATGATTCGCAGGACATTATGTCATCGTTTATATACCCATCTAATCGGGAGGGCATTGCTGCCTTTTAATCTAGATTTTAATGTATTTGAAAGACGTTTTAGTAACAATTATTTAACGTGGACTAAACATTTTGAATTTCAACGTCAGTTTCATAAAAATTGGCCCAGGCGTTCTCAGAATAATAAGTCGCACACTCAGGGTCGCATACTCTGTGCCGACTGTAGTCTCCCATGTTACTGAACCGTATGTACATATATTGCGGTGGTCAAGGAAGGGAAGAGTGGGGGTCGTTTACTTACCGCTGTCTGCTCTCTCCGGTAAGATGTCCCGCAGGTCCGCAGTAGTGCCCGCCACCCCAGGTGTGTCACCGCCGCTATCTTCCGTCTTTGCCTCCTTCCCAGCAGTCCCCTAATGAATGTCGCTGGCGGCTTGGCCACCCAACGCAGGGCAGCGATCTTGACCTCCGATGCCCTCCTCAGCGCCCCGCCGCGACCAATGCCTGAGGAAGGAAGAACAGTCGTCCTGTATGCTGAGCGTTAGAAACAACTCGCGGATTGGCCGTGCATCTTAATTCCATAACTTTTAATGTAAAAGTTATCTATACTGTTTTTGGCAATCTTTGTTTTAGTCTCTCTATCGAAGATGTCTATGAAATCAGCTGGCATTTGTTATTGACTCAAATTTCGTGGTCCTTCCGCTGTAAAGATCATATCACACTTCCCAAAGTTACATCACAGTTCCTAGATGCACATGACGTCCATTGGGGAATTGACCCCGCTACCTTGAGTTATCATGTCGATGAAATATCAACCGTGGCAGAAATCATAATCACCACAATAAACTTAAATTAATGGATTAATTACTGATTAAGGAATGAAGGGCAATGAATATTCGTAATATGTTCTTGGTACATCAATAGTGAATGCACGTTATTGGCATTGCATAGTAAATTAATCGAAAATTATATGGCTAGGTAGTTTTTTGTGGAGTTGTGCTTGTGGATGAATAAATTTGGCCCCATGGAAGGTTTTTGTGGTCGAGAATTTTCAAACAGGTGCCTACACTTTGGTGCAATGAACTTTGGAATTCGTGGATTTGGTGAATACGTGGTAGTTACACTATTCGCTGCACAAATCTTCTTTCCCTTTTTTTATGAAAATTCCAAAATTTTAGGCCGTTTATTAGGAACGGTAATTTGTGTTCCAAAAACTGTTCTTTCATTCTATTTTCTTCAATTTTCCTTTCTTCTTAGCGAGTTTTATTTCATCATCAGCAGCCATAAATCCGAATATTGGTTTATTGCAGCATTCCACTCCTCTCTCCAATCAGCCAGCCGCTTCATTCCTGCACGATTCTTCACTTCGACTTCCTTTATAACTTGTCTGATGTATTCCATTCTCGGTCGTCCTCGTTATTCTTCCGATTCATTTCTCCTTTCATTATTGTTTTCAATGATTTTAGTTTACAGTGGATATTTACTGCTTGAAGCTTTGCGCTTTTTGTGAAATCTGAGAGTAGTTGTGACCGCAATAGACCAGAGTTTCAGTTGCTCCCACTGCTAAGGTCATATCTCGTTGTCTAACCCAACAACCCGTACCACACGACACTGTTCAGCTAAAGAGTATGCTAGCCAGTGCTTGGTCTGAGTATGAAATCCAGTCTGATTTGAGTCATACTAGAAAGATTTCGTATGATTATTGAAATTGCACTGGCGAGGAAGCTGTACTTTAATTCATATCGTAGCGCATGTCTACTACAATTTAAAATTGAGCAATTCATGGCAGTTCCCCAGTCGTGATTGCCGCGATACTCGCCGCAAGCGAACATGGCGACACATAAAAATCAATTTCTTTTTTGAATGAAAAATTACCATCACTAAAATTCAAAGTTGCTCAGCTAAGGTGCACAAATGTAAAAAAATGAGCGAACCAATGTGGTTATTTTTTTTAGAAAAACGCATTTGAAGTTTTTGGAAGAAATATTTGTGCACTAAATTGCAAAGGTTTCAATGGCTGACGTCTTAAAATTATGCGCCGTTATTACCTCTTTCAAATGAGGATATTTGCTCTAACTTAAGTATTAACTAGTCCGGAGATATCGAAGACAAATCGGGCGCAAATTTACGAGAAGCTCAATTTTTCGTTCTCCCGTAACTAGGCAACGGATGCATATTTTGTGAAACTATTGGGCAATTTCGGTCATTTTGACATGGAATTACCCCAAAGTCGACGGTACTAGGTCCTACTGGGTGCGAGTAAAAAAACTAGTACTGCATCAATCATGCAATCAAGTAGCTCAGCGAGCATGACAGGAATCATGCTTGTTAGCCAGTATACTGATTCTGATGCTGATCCTATTTCTCTGTACACTTCCTCGTTTTTGATACTATCCGTCCATTTTATCTCCATCATCCACCTCCAGAACTAAGTTTCGATAGCCTTTATTCTCTTCAGTTCCAGCTTTCCAATGGTCCATGTCTCTGAGCCATATAGCGCAACATCTTACACGAATGCTTTCAGGAACTGCTTTCTTATCGGTAATTCTATTTTCTTTGGACTCAACAGTCGTTTATTCATCGCGAATGCTTTCTTGGCTTGGGATAATCTTCACTGGATGTACTTTGTACTTCTTCCATCCCATTTATGCAGCATCCGTGGTAGGCGTAATTCATGCAGTACCAGGTAGAATTCCTCTTGTTCAAGCTCCTCTCCTTCTAGCGTAATGTCTACCTTCTTATGTCTGTCTCTCTTCCACATACTAGGATTTTCGTTTTCTTACCGTTAATCTGCATTTTATATCATTGTGGTACTTGATGCTTATAATATAGTGATTGTTTAGCTGAAAATATAGTTCTTGCAATGTAATTCTGATTTAATTAAAAATACACCCCATGTCAGGCACCCTGTAGACGTAGCTTTCAGGGTATTACGGAGATGCAGATGTATATGTACAGTATTACGCGAGAATGCTTATTCAACCGATCGTGTGGACATTGTGACTTAATATTCTGTAGCCTCCAGCTTGATGCAGTATTGTGTTGTGTTATAAATTTAATTCCAGTAGCAATGCGAACCTTTTCGTGCATATAACGTTTGTCGTCTTGCATTTGCGACGACCATTCATTCAGGGTCTATATTAACTCCGACTATTTATAGATCGAGAGCAACAGCGATTCGTAATTTATTCCGGTGGCGTGACAGGAAATGGCCCATTTTGCATCTGTTTTGCATATGTCCTAAACAATGCTAGTAACAGTAAGGTTCATTCGACAGAAGAAAGGAATCAAGTTTAAAAAATGAGCTGGACTTAAAAGCCGAGCCATGCATGCGGCATATGAATTTCATATGCTGCTCGCATGCATGAGCATACAGCTCAGGGCTTTTCCGGCTTATTGGAATTATGTACTTAACTGGCTCTCAGAGTCATAGGTACAAGGCTGCTATTTTAATGGGACATTACTGCAGAGAACATATACCCCATTAATGTTTGCAAGGGACGCGGATCCAATTACCTCATTACCTTAAAACCCATTAGAAATATATTTAAAGCCCTGAACGTAATATTTTTTTTAAACATAAACATCCTTCATGTCGCCACTGTGGAATACGGTGAAAAATATATGGCACGGCTGATGTAGATAATCCCAGTTTTACGTGATTTAAGGAGGCATGCTGTAAAAATTCTAATATTAGGGGATACATTTCAGATTTTGCGCGACCAAATGCTGCCTGTGCTATGGGTTGATGTATTTACCCTATCAGCGGACACGTTTACTTTAAAGGATATAAAAAATTTGTAAGGCATACAAAATTTTAAGTTTTTAGGGTAACTGCACTTTCATGCTGACTACAAAGAATTTTTATTTGTATTTTAATTGTATATATAATTTAACCGTTGATAGAGATATTTTAACCACATTATTGTTGTAAAAACTCGCAAATTTTGCGCCGGGTGCCACAATTTATACATTTATATAAATTCAGTATCTTATAACTATATAGATTTGGTGGCCTCTCAACAAAAAATACTTTGGAAGCGTGGGCTTAAAATGAGACTTTAGTAATCCAAATCAAATTCTATGGTTTTAGTGTATTCGCAGCACTGTCCATATAAATGATATATCGATTAGGAAAATTAAAAAAATAGCAGTTGTTGATTGTTTTGCATTGTTACCACGTTTAATTTTTAATGAGCTCATCATCGTTGTGTTCGTGACCCTAGTATGAGAAAAAGAAGCTCGTTAATTGCACGCCTCTGTTATTCAGTCATGCGTGAAAAATATTTTTTAAAACTAGATCTGAACAAATGAACTATGGAACTACTGGACCAAAGTAGGGGTTGTATACTGGCACGAATTCCTTTCGCCAAACTTCGTGAACTCGAATTCTTGATTAAAGATTTTTAAATGGTATCTTTTGTTAACTAATCTTGGCCGTCAAGCAGGACATTTTTGTCATATTTAGTGACATGTACCCATGGATCTTCGCGGTAAAAGTCGGACTTGGTGACACCTAACTTTATATAGAGATGCATGACCATTATCACTGCTGTGTTGTATGAACCACGTCTAAGTCAGTGAGTTTGTCACATATAATGTCACACGTTGGTGCCAAACTTGATTGCAACATTAAATCTTGTTTTCGGGCTTCTCTTCGACTTCATTTGTGAACGAGAGCTTGAATGATTTTCTAGGATGTATCAAGCGAGTAGTAGGAGGGTCCACCACTGAAAAGTGAAAGACGGATACTATTTTGCCTTGTTTAGGCCACATCACGAATATGCCGCGAGAACTTGGGACCCTGCACAGAAAGATTTAACTCACGAAATAAATAAAATGCAAAGGAAATCCACACGATTCGTTAAAAACTTTGTAGATCGAACAGATTGTGTAACAAATCTGATGGAAGGACTAGGTTGGGAGCCTCTAGATATTCGGAAGCTGGGTGCAAGTCTTAGATTACAAGAATAATTCAGATCAGGCGACTTTCTCGATGACATGAAGGATGCTTCTTTTTTGACCCGGCGTTATTTCTCTAGAACTGATTGAGACGAAAAAATAAGAGAGACACACACTGCCTAACTTAAGGTACAAAAATGCATTCTTTCCAAGCAATATTAGTGCCTATAATGAAATCAGAGGGTGACTGTAGTGGGCTCCATTAACATGCAATTCACTTTTGTCATTTACTCCTTCCTTTTCCCTATTCCCTCCCCTTTACTTGGCTGGTGTCCTAACACCCTCTGCCACGCTGTGGCGGCTCTCTGAGTAGTATGTAGAATGGTAATTACTGCGCACAATATGTTTATCACAATGCTAACAATTGGGAGCCACGTCGCGTATATTATAATATCAATTAGCATATCATGGGGTATTTTTTTAGAGCATAGAGGGAAATACTAATTAGGATTAGCGAGTCGAGCGCGCTGTTGCCTAGTCAAAGAGTGTTTATCCAGAGCGCTTTAATAAATCGCTCGTGCGTGTGGCGGACGATCCTCTGACTTGGCAACTTCGCGCTTGATTAGCTTTCTCTTGGATTACACTATTTTAAAGCGGACATTTAGAGATAACTCGGTCAATCAGGTCATGAAATGATCAGGTGGGAGTGGTGGCTCGAGTAGCTTCTTGCGTCCTATCCTGGGGGCCAGGGTTCACACCTTTGCAGTGACCCATATTTTTCAGACTAATCCCGAGTCTTACTTGAGTACTGTCTTACTTGAGGACTTCAAGGTGGCTAGAGCGATTTTTTATGTACCGATTTGCGTGAAACTTTGCATACGCGTTCCCATTACTAAATTGCATCATACCGATTTTTTTTTAATTTCAATGCTTTTTTAACACGTAGCCTTAAGGAAAATTAAACATATTTCGTAAAAATTAGATTACACATATGTACCAATTTTCTTCTAAATCCGAAATAATACATTTATTATTTTTATAATTGTTGCGAACAAATACCAAGGTGTCACGCCGAGTCCAATATTGAAATAAACATATTTCAATGTAATTTCGTATGTTCGTCTCGAATGCCGTGTCTATAAATTTAGTCACAACATGCTTAAATGAAGAAAAAAATTAAGTATAATTCTTTTATTATTTCCATTACTGCCTGCATGGTGAGTTCCAACGTATAAACAGATGCACTTAAATGATATGTGGCCCAAGAATGTTTTCGACTTAAAAAGTTATTAAAATGTGCACTCAATGACCCACGATTACCAGCCACCTTAACCGCAGTAGTCCATCCGCCAGCTGGGTTGTTCTATATCTCGCTTGCTTCACGTTCGATAGTAGAAAATGCGATATCTATCAACCATGATCCGACAGATGGGACTTGAGGTCCCCTCGGCGCCTTTCGTTTACGGGAAGCTAATGCCGAAGTCGTGTTTCTCTCCTGTCTCCAAATATTCCTTCCCTTACCAACCCTTCATCAATGGTGCCAATGAACCTTAGTTGTCGGTCGCCTCCCAAAATGAAGATAGAAATCTATGGGAGATGGGAGAACCTTTTGGGGCATGTGTTCGAAAGTCGGATCTTTGAGTTCATTCCCCTCTGATCGTTGATATCGTAATGAAAGATCATCGATCACGAGCTCAAGAAAGTATGTTTTTAAAGTAGTTTGAGGGAGGTATCATTTCACATAAAATTCATTGAATTTGAGCTCATCATAGAGAGAAATACCTCATATTTCCAATGATAACAAAATCAGCAACTTAACGCAATGTTTTTTTGAGTAGTTTGCCAAGAAATACCAGCCATTTTCTATGGGAAATGGTACGGGTATGCACTCCAGAGTGACTTTATTTAAAAAATGAAGAATTCATAACGCACAGATCTCGTCAGAAATTTCACAGAGTGTAGTTTGTATAAAGTCTCAACTATTTTTAAAAACTCACTGCAGACATTTTTTGCAGAATCACAAAACAATATTCGAAGGCGTGTTCACCGTACGGCGTGAGAAAAAATGAGCCAAGTTAATGGAATGCATACATATTTGGTTAATTACTAAGGATTTCTGAGAATCGGTCATAAAAACAATTTTTCGCCATTAATGTTACAATATTTACTTCATGCTTCTAACAGCGGCAGAATTTTAAAAATAAAATTCAAATGTGGTCTCCCTTATGACTAGGGAAAAATCTCGCTTAAACCACCTTAAATACGTCTTTCGTTATCTTTTTCGTTACTAGGCTCTGATTATTCTTTCGTTGAGAGTTGCGCGGAATTTTGGTGGCAGGACGAAGATTGTAGTAAAATATATTTGACCAAAATTCACTTAACGTGGTTCCACCGCAATGACTCAAATGTTATTCAATTCAAATTCTGGGTACTGAAAGAAATAAAAATGATTTTTTAAGTGTAAACAACAATATCATGCATTGATTTTTCTTTTGCAAGTTAAAACTTGAGCTGCATGGTGTTAAATATGACAGAGAGTGAGACATGGGAAAAATGGTATTATTCTATCTACTACGAATGCCATTTTCGTGTCAAACTATGTATAATAAGCAAATTCTCCCAGATAATTCCAGGTCATGAACAACTTGGAATACTAAAGTTTTTTAACCACGATACCTATATAGTAATGGTAAAGTTTTTTCTGTCACATTTGTTGATTGCGGCATGGTTTTATTTTTAGTCACAAATAATCACGTTCTGCCTGTTGCAGATTAGTTGTGACAGCTTAAAAATGGATGACTACCTTTTAGTAAATTTTTTAATAAAACCATGTATTACAAAAAGTTTTTTATTTCTTTTATTTATGTAATTTATTTACGCTGCGCAGAGCATTGTATAAAACTACCTAATGAAAAGAATGCAATGAGAAAAATGTATTTTACATTTATCAGTTTTTTATTATCATTGGTAAACATTTGGGAGTAACTCTGTCTCATAATAACAAGTAATCATTTTTGGTCCTGTAAAGCCGCACTTTTCGTCTTGTTAGCCGGTGGCAACGGTGACTAAATAATGTTCCCAAAGTCTGTGGCCATTTTACAGTGCAGCATAAAAACATCTATGTACAAATACCGGTTATATTTTCTTTTTACATTTTTTGTTCTAGAAAACATTTTTTATTTCCCTTATGACCTCATGTTACGTATTTAATATTTTAAAATTATTAGGCAACTCGTTGAAAATTATTGTAAACGCCACTTCCAAATTTCTCTTCCAATGCATTGTGCAATACTTTTTAACGTTAAATTTTATTCCGTCCCTTAGTGCTAATTCCACTTTTTGCTATATCCTGAGCTTTTTTCACTTCTTACTAAAATAATTGTTATTTTTTATCACATATTTTTATGGTTTGTAATAATTTTGTATTTTTAATACAAACGAAGAGGTGGAAATAAGCATTTGTTTTGACTCGCATAGACGCGATGGAAGCTACCATAAGAGTATGAAGAGAGGAATGTTCCAGCAACGTTACCAATGCATTGAGTGCATAAAAATGTACGTGCAATCATCCGATTGTTTGTCGGGCGTTCAACTTTGGGACGGTCCCCGAGGGCTATCTTTAATCGGGGTCTTCGGTACTTGGCTGGCCGCCTTGGATGATATTTAGGCTCCTCTGTGTGTGGGTGTTGAAATTAGTGATGCTTGAGCAAGTGCGACGGATCGAGCTCATCATTGTTTTAGAGTAGGGTGAAAAAATTTCCCCCAGGGAAACTTTCTCTGTCTGCGTGATATAAAGAATACAAAATTGAGCGCACTCCTTGTTGCGACGGTAGTCACGACGAAAAAAATTAATTAAAACACAATATCACACGGGTCATTGAAGGCAAGCATTAGGTCAAATTAGTGTGTAATTTCTAGGAACATCGAGAGACTACACTTTCTTCTTCGTGCGTGGCTCTTAATTCTCGTCTCAGATGGTAAAAAAAGAGGTTAAAATTATGTGACTCCACACAAAAACAATAGTTTCAGACTCATATTTCGAATATGCCATCATTTTTAAGGTTGCGAACTGGACTGCGAAGGAAATTTTTTTAAGGACTGCGTAGCAAATTTGCGGAAATAACAGTATCATGATGAAACAGAAGTTGCTATGCCCGCATCGACCAAGCATTAACCAAGTACTAAGTTGGAAGCAGGCAAAAATTGAATCAAATTGCATAAATCTTACTCTTTTTGTTCTTGTAACAATTCTCCGAGTTAGGAGCGCCACAGCACCATTCATCGTTTTATTTTCCATCAACTCTGAGATGCTGCTACGATAGCTTTAACTTAATATTAAAATATTTGATTTGCACTATTTGAAAACCCCATACATGGAATTTGTGAATGCTTCACCCTAATCTATGACAAAATCAATCTTGGAGTAGACGAATGTCAGGTTTGAGCCTGAATAGTAGGGGAGATATACAAGAAACCACTTGTCGCGCGATATTGTAACATTGTCATACTTAAGCTCTTATTGACATTGAAGGCTAGAGGTTTTACATTTAGATGTGGTTACTAAGCTCTCCCAACTTGCATGAAAAATTCATTGAAATAGGCTGAGGCTATTTTCGGTGCAGTCGCTAATGCATTCGTGCATGTATTCTTAAAGTTTGCTAGTCTCCACGAGAGAATCCTATTTGCTAAATGTTTCCAGCACAAAAGCACAGTTTATATCCCCGAGTTAAACCGTTATCCGGGAGATTGGCGGCAATATACTTATGACTACTCGTCACAAGGAAGGTCCTATTCCTGGGATAGTGTTTCCGGGTGGGAAGGAATTCCCTCCCGTTCCCGGGAACATTCATGATTTCTTTTCTCCGTATCCCTCGGAAAGTTGGTCGGGAAATTGGGAAAATCGCTCCTTTTACCCAATAATTGTAATAATAATACAATTTATATTTTAGGAAAACCTCAAGTATAACAGAAACCAGGACGAAATGATACTTTTTGTCGGAGCCGACGTGATCCTTTTCAGCCTCCTGTGCAATAGGTGCGCTACTACTAGTACTATTAAGAAAATATATAATTCTATATAAAATAAGGTACTTACTTCAGGAAAATGATAATATCTGATTCGTTCTGGAAATGTAAATAGAAAGTTAACAATTTTGGCCTCATGGCGCCATGTTGCATAGTTGCCGAGGAAAAATAGGCTTAGAAATTGAACACTTACCGATGAATACTTGAGTTAAAAACTTTAAACTTCGCAGACGTAATAATGAAACTATGAGTCACATTGAATTAATATTTTGTCGTTGTCGAACACTCTGATTTGCAGTTATTAGATGTCAAAGTTATGTATGGCGCCGTAGTGCTAAAAAAATGTGACCTTTTTTCCTCTAACCCCAAAAACACGTTCAAAATTAGTTTTTACAAACTATTCTACTCATGGATTGAACAGAAAATAAGATTTTCTAAATGATGATGCACAAAAATAGAAAATCCAATGAACTATCTTGGAGTTATTAAGGTTTAAACTCGAGTATACAAGATTTTGGCGTGGACAGTAGTCATGATATTACCGTAGACCTCTATTCAGGAACTTATGACTCTTCATATGTACTTCATTTTGCGACATTCATTTACAGGAGCGCCTTCGCCCCTCGGCGTACGCATTTCACAATTACTGTTACATACACATGTGCATAACCATGATACCGTTCCCGTACGATATAGATGTAGTCGAAAAATTTTAATTCTCGTTGATAGGCCTGTGAAGGTAATGCTTTAATAATTTCCTCCAAGCTGCCCTATCCTTACATGTATTATTTTGCTTCAGTTACCCTCATATATTGCTTCATAAACGCCCTCCTGTTCTTAAGGCTACTAATATTCCTCTTATTAAGAGTTTCTTCCACCACATTCACCCATAACTTTCTCGGGCTACCCTACCTTCTAACACCATTCGCTCGTCTATCATACATCTGTTTCGTTATTCGACTCTCACCCATTCTCTCAACATGGCAAAACTACGAAGCACGCATCTTTCATACGTGCCCATTACTGGAGCATTTAACCCGCATTCTTTCATGACAGTTTTTGTTAAAGTCATCATTACTAATGATCCATGAAAATGAAATAAAAAATTATGATTGCGGGAAATAGTATTTACCGGTTTCGATTCACACGTTCCAAAATTTCGGGTGTTCGGAAAGCTCCTTTTGCATTTTTCAATGCCTTACCTAAGCGTGAATTCACTAATTATCAAAGACTTGAAGTGAATTTAATTAACGAACGTTATTGCGTTGCGCTAAATTCTTTCCGGTCTTCTGTTAACCAAATTATTTTACTCCCTGGATACCGCGTTCTTTGGCTTACCGTCGAATGATAGTGCTGTTATTATAATGTAATTATTAAATCTTCATTCAAATTGTGTTTCAATTTAACTAAATAATTTAGATGTAACAAGTTGTTTTTATTGTAATAGGTAAATAGATAGGTTGTTAGTTCTAATATATAATCTGTAATTATTACGTATAAATATTTATGTTTTAATATATTATATATATATTCAAATTTCTTTGAAAAACTCTTTGAAATTAAAAAATCTTAATGATATTATTAATGTGTTGTCGGCACCGACGTTTCGACGGCGCAGGTCTCCGGCATCACCTGTTTGGAAACCTGAGAACTCTTAATCCTAAACATTCGTAGAGAAAACCTGCGAATTTTCATTTTGTTCCCGCCACCATTTGAGTAACTGAATATTAAAAAAATGGGCATGATAATATTTTTTGTCATTACCCTTTTTGACCTAAATTGAGTGTGTTAACATGTATGTATAACATGAATGTGTAACATGAATGTATAATGTTCTACCCATCCTCCCCAACCCCGATTTTCACATTACTCTGAGTAACGTACCTTGGATTACCTCAAAGACTCTTTGCATTTAGATGTGAGCAGCAGAAACGTGTCTTTAAAAATAATGCGACCATCACTTTGCGACCATAACGAGTACGTGTTCATGCATCGTGGCTTTATAATCGTATTCCCTTTGAGAATTGCCGCGACTGCGCAAGCGTTAAATATAATTGCCCTTAGATGTTGTAATCAGACACCTCATGTAGTTTATGGCCTCACATCTACAGGATTCTTCTGAGTGGAACTTCTCCAATTAAAGAGCTATGCACGTGGAGTGTGATATAATATTTTATGGCCGTGTGACTTTGATAAGTACGTAAGATTTGGAAGTTTAAGATTGAATTCCTTCATATCAGATACTGAATGTAAATGATTCACGAAAGCTTGGAAGACGTCCTTTAATTGATATTAGTATTTATTCCACCACTTATACATACAAAACCTCAATCTGTTCAATTTTTATCCACATTTGGAGTTAAAATACTAATAATTACGCAGTATTACATATCTGGTGTAAATTGGAGTTAAAAGCAGGGATGTGACCCGAAAAGGCATTTTACGTTTCGTGCCGTACCTGGGAGGCACCCGAACTCGGAGTCCGAGCTTCGGCGTCGAAGGAGACCCAACCATTCACCACGGGTGGTTTATGGCACCAACTGACCAGTCGCATTATAGTTTATAACTTTTTAAAGTGAAACATAAATCACACAATTATGTTCGTCTTTGTGTTGCACTAGTCACGCTGATGAAAATGTTTTTTTCATCGCAGTCATACGATAGATGTTAACCATTTTACGTGCTGTAGTAATTTAATGTACATTAAACTGGCTTGGTTTACTAATGCACGTAAAATGGTTAATGTCCATCGTATAACTGCGTTTAAAAAACCATTTTCATCAACGTGAATAGCACAACACTAATACGAGCATAACTATGCGATTAATGTTTAAATTTAAGAAGTTATAAACTATAGTGTGACTAGTCAGTTGGTGCCATAAACCACCCGCGGTGAAGGGTTGGGTCTCTTTCAAAGCCAAGGCTCGGACTCTGGGTTCGGATGCCTCCCAGGTACGGCACGAAACGTAAAGTGCCTTTTCGGGTCACATCCCTGGTTAAAAGGCATCAAAACGTTAAAGGTTTTTTTGTGATATGCTACGCGTATTTACCTACATAACTTAAAGACGAAATTAACAATTAGAGTTGCAGTTTGTAATTTGCCGTCTTTAAGAAAACGTATCTTGTAACCCTTCAATGCTTCATTAGGAACCACTAAAATATATCAAGAATAATTGTTCAAGTAACTAATTGCCTTTACTAAAAAAGCATCGGATGATATTTTCGGGGCCGAAGACATTCTTTATCTTCATAGACCTGTAGACCTTTACAGTTTATGTTCTCAAAGTTGACATTCAATAATAACTAAAGACTGATATTGTACTATCCGCTTTATTAACTTCGCACATCACGTGTTTCAGCTGCCACGCATGCATCACCAGGTACAGTAGCAAAATCCCGACTTTTCTACATTTTTTTCTACATACATTTTTTTCAGTCTCAAAGTGGGCGGATGGTTGGGAAAGGGGGAGGGGATGTAAACATCAGAAAAGCGAAAAAACTAGCGAGAAAACGTATCTTGTAACCCTTCAATGCTTCATTAGGAACCACTAAAATATATCAAGAATAATTGTTCAAGTAACTAATTGCCTTTACTAAAAAAGCATCGGATGATATTTTCGGGGCCGAAGACATTCTTTATCTTCATAGACCTGTAGACCTTTACAGTTTATGTTCTCAAAGTTGACATTCAATAATAACTAAAGACTGATATTGTACTATCCGCTTTATTAACTTCGCACATCACGTGTTTCAGCTGCCACGCATGCATCACCAGGTACAGTAGCAAAATCCCGACTTTTCTACATTTTTTTCTACATACATTTTTTTCAGTCTCAAAGTGGGCGGATGGTTGGGAAAGGGGGAGGGGATGTAAACATCAGAAAAGCGAAAAAACTAGGAGTCCGGTTGGCAAAAACGATTTCATCCCAAAAGTAATCCTCAAAATACAAAGAGGGTTAGGAATGAAAGATCTAAGGCTTTCCCGGCGTGTAGCAATATTGGTGGTTCTTCGGGTTTCCGATTGGGTAGAACTCTCCAATTGGGCTGAAGTTTAGATGAACGAGTCGTTCATCATCCTCAGGGGAGGTTTTTGGTTTGGGGTTAGGAAGTTTATTTATTTATGCCATATGGAGACTTAAATGCTAACTTTATGGAAATCAGCAATATTAGTCTATTTGTCCCGCAGGTAAAGAATAATGACTTGGAGAGTTCCTGGGCATTGCGTGTAAGAAATGAGCACCTGTTCCGCTTGGTTGTAACGATTGAAAACGAGCCGTATCGCTCGTTCCAGTTGAATGAATAATTTAAGAGAGCTTCGGGTTTCATGCAAGCTGTTGAGGAAATATGGAACATGCTCCTTACCTTTCCGAACTGGGTTTTGAATCCACGCCATGTGGTGAGTCCAACAGAGGTCGCCATAACCGCACAGAGGATGAATTCAAGGGGAAGTATGGACGAACAGCCTCCGGATCACAGGCGACACAACTCTTCAGTGCATTCGCTAGCAGAACTGTGTCGGCAACGTCACACCTCCACGGGGAGGAATTGTGAAATCACTGAGAGATGGGAGTTGTTAGAATAACGAGGTGAGCAACGCAGGGGGACAATTGAATGGGTGGACGCTTAAATACGCCGGTTATAAATTATCTATCTTCTTGACCTGTTCCGTAATGCATATATCATGCATTATCTTGGCGTAGATTGGCCCTCTTGTAATCAGGGGAGTTTTCCATTAGGGGTGTTGTAGTTAGCGCAGATCAGAACACATCAGCGCATTTTAGCGCACGCGAACGACGACAAATGAAACGTTCTATGCTGGCGAAACGTGATGGTAACCTTCCGGTTAGTAGGATTCTGTAGATTAACAATTGTCACTGCCGAATGTTTTTGTAATAGTTATCGAATACGTTCAAAAATATATTTAAAAACGAAAGCTTTTTCCCACAAAGTAATTAAGAACTCCACGTTATCCATCTTTGACGCCTTTTCTGAAAATCAATTAAAGAAAGCAACAATCGTGGATGCAATCATCGAAGTGCTTTTTGTTGTTTAGCACACATAAATTCAACTCCTGATCTGTTTCTATGTGCGCTGCCTAGTGTGCAGGGTCTGAAACGAATGGAAAACAAGTGAACTTGTCGTGTTTCGAAGTGAGTGGCTCATTAGAGAGAATGGAAAGCGCCCAAGGTTTTTTTTAAAGGAGTCTCTGTCACTCATAAATTCTGCCTTACATACGCAATTAATAGATAGTTTGTAGGGTTTTATGTCGTTGTGCGTTCAGAAAAATCTGGACGACATGCCAGAGGAGCAACACGCTGCATGTCACAGATATTTGCGCAGTTTTGGGGATGGTCTTTGAAAACATATAATAGCTGATTCATTAAAATTCAGGGTGAGCTCCACGTATTCCTTCTCAGTTCTAGACACGGATGGACAGGCGATGGATATTAGCGTTCAAGTCAAGTGCTCCGAAGCAGGCTACAAAATCAGAGATGGAAAAGGAGCAGGCTTCAAACGCAACTCTCATTTGAAACGTGGCGCGGGAAGTTAGAAAACGATCGATAAACTGCTTCGAAGCCGTTCAAATGTCGCTGGCTTCTCCGAAACAGATGAGGAACGGGAGGTGCAGCACTTCAGTTTCACCAAGAAATCCACACGTAGGGGTGCTCACGTCTTGTGTAAATGTTGTTTACATCTCTATAGATTTTTTAGGATGCAGGGTCACAGATCACGACACGGGAAAACGCGCTGAAAGTTAAACTTCAATCACAGTGTGGCGTTCAGGTCAGACTCGTGGAATAAAAGATAATCAGGCTCAAGAGAGGACACTCGTTTGAATCATGGCGCGGAGGAAAAAAAAAGACGATCGATAAACTGCTTGAAAAACTGGAAGCCGTTCAAATGTCGCCGGCGTCGACGAAACAAATGAAGAACACGGGGTGCAATACCTGTAGGCACATTCCACTCCGCTCAGGGCCACACTGACGCATCGTGAGTTGTTTACTCATCCGATTCGGGGGTGGAGAAGGAAGAGGAACTTTCTAGAGGGCGGGGACAGAAAGTTGGAGTATCTGCCGATACGAAAATTCACTTATCACTCGCGGACAGTGCGGAGGTTGACCCTGGTTTGCACGTCATGATGTTGGATTGAAAAGGGGGAGAAAGAGAGAGAGGGTAACGTTGCACGGATCGGAGAAAGGACCCCTCTTGAACAGGATGTGGATAACGGGAAGGCAGCGAAGCGAGCGAATACTAGGAACGGTAACTCAGCGGAGGAGAAGATGATGCGAACGTTGAATACGTTTTGATGAGGGCTTCGTAGCGGAAGCTAGCTCTCTCCGCCGAACCCTTTCTCTCATCGCGGGCGTACTAGTCCTTCTCAGTCCCATCCACCCCCCCCCACCTTACCCCCCTCTCCATCCCCTCCACAACCCCTCTCCTTATTCTCCCTCTCTGCCTTCGATCGATTCCAGCTGTGAGCCCAACACCGCTCTCGGGCAGTACTCATGGAGTTGGCTGCCACAGCCCCTCTCTCTTAAGTGGACCTACTGTTCTTCCTTGCTGAAGTATTTTAAGTTCGATTTGTTAAAAAAAACTACGGTTCTATTCGTTTATAATCACCGCAGCGCGAGTTTTCCGTTATAGTCGCTGTAGTACAGTCCTGTTTGAGTTGTCATTGTGAACTTGTTGATTAATAATAAATTGGTATTAGATATGTTGTCATTGTTTATAACTTTTTGGACCGCCAGAATCGTCCGGGAGCAAAGAAAATATGAAAACATTTATTTTTTAAATTAGAGTAATTTTATTTTCAAACTGATATTACAATGAAAAATTAATTGAATAAAATCCTTTTAAATAAGGGGTTTTAAGGCGAAATAATGTTTTGAATTTGGACGAATTTTACGTACTTAATGAGCTAAAACGTTTACTAAATACCACAACAAAATTACACTCTCACGATCCGGATTTCAACGAGTGATCATTATCAAGTTAACCACCCGACGATGACGATCACTCGTTTTTTGATATTTTGTTAACGTTTTTAGCTTATTAAACACGTATGATGATGGAATACCACCAAGTGACTGAGGACAGAGTTTTATTGAATGAGTTATAAAATCTCTGTACATTTAAGTAGCATCAAAATACAATATTAATACTCATAGTTTCTACAAAATTGGTAGTATATTGAGGTGCGTGTCGGTAAAATTTCACTTCCTGGTAGATATTTGTAATTATAAACGTTTATTGTCGCAGGTCAACAGGCCTTTTAGACATTCTGTAAACATACGCTTTGCATATAATTTTAGAATGAACATTACTAGAATAAAATGTGATTGATTTTCATCCTTTTTTGGCTTTATTTATTTGTAGGCTCTTGCTAATCCATTAATAGTCGTAGTTCAATTAACTTTTGTAGTATATATTATTGTGTATATTACTGAAAATTCACCCCCTACCACACACCCTTAAGGTGGCTTGCAGGGTACTTTGTTGATGATGTAGATGAAAACACAGCAAACACAACCCAGCCCAACCCCACTAATCTGTTTAATGGAAGAAGAACGTTTATATAAAGGAAAACCCGCTCAACCCATAAACGCCCATCCCAACGTGATCGCTATCTGACTATCGCAGAAAATGCGGAGGCTATAAAAAAATTACTCAAAACTAGCTCTTAAATAACCTAAAAACTCAGCGCCAAATTACCTTAACGACTTGGAGACATTCATTAGATAGATTAGTCTGAACTGGAGGCAGTCTATTCGTATTCCATGAGTCCTAGCCTAGCGCTTTGAGTGTATTGTAAGCGTGGACGGAAGCTGCTCTGAATACAGCCCACATGAAGAAAATTTCTCTCTTCCATGGCCATTATGAATTTCTAAAGCCTTAAGGTAGAGCGAGATTTTTTCCTAGTCATAATTGAGATCATATTCAAATTTAATTTTTAAATTAAAGCAACTCTAAGAAGCATGAATTAAATATTTTAACATTAATTACGCAAAAACTTTGTTTTAAATCACAGATATTATCAGTTTTTAACTAAATAACATGTGTAAGGTATCAACATGAATAATTTTTTTACGCCGTAAGCTAAAAATGCTTAAAGTAACCGATGTAGTACGTCCACTTTATTTAAAAATACACTACACGTGTTTCAGCTTTATACTAAGCCATCTTCAGGTATACTTTCACAAACGAAGATTTTTTTGCTATTCCGTAAAAATTACGGAAGTGATTTTTTTATTTATTTTTAAAAATAGTTGAGAAAACGTAAAAACTGCACACTTAAATTTCGGGTGAGATCCATGCGTTAGAAATTCCTCATTTTTTAAATTTAGTCTCCCTGGAGTTCACACCCGTACCATTTACGATGGAAAATGGTAGGTATAATTTGGCAAATATCTTGAAAAATATAATGGCAAGTGGGTAATATTTTGTTATCATTGGAAATATGGAATTTTTTCTTTATAGCGAAGCCAAATTCATTGAATCTTATGTGAGGTAATATCTCGCTCAATCGCTTTAAATGCATGCTGTCTCCTCGCGATGCACTCAAACCATTGAATGTAACCGAAAACATTATGCTTGAACAAGAGACTGCGACAGGCTGTTCAGGCGTATATTGTGAGCATCGACTCTTTTGAAGCATTTGATCCGCGGGATGGTTGCATTGAAAGCAAATAATAATGCTTTAACAGTGTCGGCTCTTCGTGCGCACGTATTATCATTTTGCGCACGTATGATCATTAACAGTGTCGGCTCTCCGTGCGCACGTAAGAAGAGAGTTTAGTTGAGGCGACAACCAATACTGCTGCATCATGGCTGTATTTTTATTGCTTTCAGGGGCTGCAAACGTCATGGTGACAAGTAGGCGGAAGAGGACACCTATATCTATCTACGTGATACCTCGCCAGCCATTACAAGGATTTATGTCAGGGGTGTTTCTTCACCAGGTATGCACTAACCGTAGAACACACTATCCAAATATTATAAGCTATTTTACTTATCATATTGTTAATTAACGTACGTGGTAGGAGATTTTACGTGCACTGCGGCTTCTAACTGTCATTTTACTCATGTGGGACGGAAGCTGTACACATTCTTTGTGAGAACCAATAGTTATACTTCTGTCATGATCATCATCACTGGTCGTATTGAACCGATTCCGTCAATTCAGTCATTATTGTATGCAAAAATTATTACACAATTAGAGACACATAAAACATAAAATAACTGAAGTACCCCATCCATAAATATAAAATTGAGAACGAAACAAGTGAAAAAGTGCATTAATACAACGCTACTTGAGGTTAGCATTTATATTATTGGCGACATTCTTCATAGCTATTGTGGTCCCTAATCTTGCTCGGAAGAATGAAATTTTCAACCTGTCAAACCCGCAATCTATCTTTCTAATATTGGTCAACTGCAGCCCTCCATCCTACCCTATGTAATGCTAGCTCCCTTACTGCCTGGCACTTCTTCTTATGTACTTTCCTCTTTATTTGGTCTTGGTATTTATCCCCTGACCTTCCTCTAGGGACTTTTTCCTCTATTTTGCCATAAATTATATTCTTCATAAACCTATTGTGCCTCAGGGTGTGCCAACTCCATCTGGTTCTTCAATTCTCCAAAGTGTTCCATTTGATCCTTTCCTCCCCCAATCTTCTGTATACATCCTCATTTCTAAATTTATCCGTCCATTTAATCTTTAACACCCTCCTCCAACACCAGGTTTTGAATGCTTCTATTATTTTCAGGTTTACTTTTCCAATGGTTCATGTATCCATTTAAGTCGTGATTTTCAGATCAAACTGGATCCGTCAATTCAGTCATCATAGCATGCAAAAATTATTACACAATTAGAGATACATAAAACATAAAATTACTAAAGCACCCCATCCAGAAATTTAAAATTGAGAACGAAACAAGTGAAAAAGTGCATTAATACAACGCTACTTGAGGTTAGCATTTATATTATTGGCGACATTCTTCATAGCTATTGTGGTCCCTAATCTTGCTCGGAAGAATGAAATTTTCAACCTGTCAAACCCGCAATCTATCTTTCTAATTGTATGTGGGTACGTAACCGAACTTATCATGGTAGCACTGATTTTTTAATATGTTCCTAGCGTTTTTTGAGATGTGATTGGCTTCAAATCTACTCAGGAGATTAAGGTACGCTATTTAATTTACGCTGATGATATTGATCCCCATCCCAAGTTCTTGTAACAGATTCGTCTTACTGCGAGGCTTATCATAACATCTCCGCACAAACCTATCTGCTCGTCGCTGCTCGCGATATAATTCTGGTATCAAGCCTGCTTCATGAGGATCCCAAATACTAGCAGCGTGCTCTAGGTGGGGGCGTGACTAGCGAATGATAACGGCTCTCTTTAATTTTCTCGTCACATTTCTCAAATATTCTTTTAATACATCCTAGCTTTCTGTTACCTTGACCGTATATTTCCTGAGATCCATGGGGGTACGAAATTGCAGCGTAGAATGTACCAAACTAGAGCAGATAGCGTATATAGTTGGACAGGAGGGGTGACGGAGAATCTAATAAACGCTGTGTCCAGTGTCCACTAGTGCTCTCATCCGTCTCTCCTGAGGCAACCGGTTGACGCGTAAAATTGCCCTATGGGCCGCAAATTGGGTAATAAATAAACCTTCGGTCTATCAAACGGTCACTGTGTGGTCCTTACCCGACCATGTCGATTCCTTAATACAGCAAAGCATGGATCCCCTAGCTACTGCCATGCCATGCCGATATTTTCACTCAAGGTATTGGCATTTTCGCTCCCAGTTTGTCAGCTGATTTCGGTTTGTTTCAAGAAAAGTTCATTTCCTGTCAACAGCGTCACGGGGTTGTTATTGCGAAAAAAAGTTGGAGGTTGATAAGGGGTTTTGGATGTGGGTTGGGAGAAGGGCTGTTTTTGGGGTTTTATGAGAGCGCGGGATGGACTCATCTACATGTGCATAATGCCCTACAAGAGTGTGTGGCAGACGGTGAGTTTTCATCGGCATGCACTGCACTATATGCTAATAAAGTGAATGAAACTAAGACAATGTATTTGAAAAAAAACTAACGAATACGTTTTAGGATGTGAAATTTGACCAAAATGCATTTCACTACAGGGATGTTATCAGTTCTGTAAAAACTATGATTATTAGAGTATTTCGCAACAACTTGAATGCACAGAGATACATCAGGGCATAAATCAGGGCATGCCCTGATGACGATGGACGACTCGTTCATCGAAACGTCGGCCGTAATGGAGAACCTGACCCGGTGGAAATCCCGAATAACCTTCCACGATGAAATGTAATTACCTTTTGTATAATTCTGTATCTATCTTTGAATTCATATGAATTTTGATTTTTCCCCGGCTCACGTTTATTTTTACCAGTACAAAGATGCTTTGAGATAGTTTTATTGTGACTGAGCCTAATTGTCTTTTTACTATACTCACAAGTCATCCATAGCTTTATATTGGTTACATAGTATGTCATTAAATAATAATTATGTATTACCTATCGAGCTCAATTATTCTTGTCGTATTCATTACTGCTCTTAGTGGATAGCAACCCTAGAACAATGGATAATATAATTTTGACTATACTTAAACGTGATGTCGGTGGGTCATCAGGAATTTCATTGGTGCATTTCATCAGGCGTTTCATGCCTGCTGCTTAGGTCATAAATAACCCCCCGTCTAACCTATGAACTTATTTCTTTGATGAATATAAGTCTGACACGACAGAGTTACGACACTATCCCGCGAGCATCGAGTTGGCAGGCCGACAGGTGGCCATCTGTTTGCCGCGACCAAAGAGCTTCCATAAGAAAGGAGTGCGACGGTGATTTGACCCATTTAACTTTAAATCACCGCGGGAGAAGTTGAAATTCAAGTATTAACATCCAAAACCAGCTTACTGCTCGATAATGGGGAATGATAAGTATTCAACAGCTGCGTGATGATATTTGAATATTTAACCTAGAAATAAAATTATCACAGGCCATTTTTATCACGGTTAGTTGAACTGTATCTTGGTCAGAAAACAAAATTCGAGGGGTATTTGAACTTTCCAGCCTTTCCCCGTTCTTTTTCTATACTTCCCCGTCCGATAACTGACTCTTTACCTCGGTATTCCATTATAAGTGTAATAATTAGTAACGCGAACTCCCAGTTGGGACCGGCCATGATAGTGTTTTCTGCCTGCATAAAATTTCTATAGTTATCTATCTACAATAGTTGTATTCAGCCATCCGAATGTTCGTTAGTTACAATGGTTGAGTGATCAATCGTCATTTTCAAGTGACCGGTAGGTGATGAGAAACAAATATGGTGCTCGTTAAGGGTAATAAATACCAGTTGTACCATAGTAATTAAAGATATGTGCGAATCCGGGTAGGAATTACCAACGTTTTGTGCATTGGTAAGACGAGCTAGTAATGCGAACGAGGTGCGCATATCTATTTACCCGCGAGTAAGCTTCTTTTATAAGCTCCCCATGCTTCCCGCCTCCCGATATTATTATCCCAAGTCATCATGAGAATAAAATTAGGGTAATATACTGCAGACTGGATAGGATGAAAATGATATTTTTCCCGCGAACGATTAGAGGCCATAATTGCTGCCAATGAGACTTTTAACTAGATTTGTGGAAAGGTAGTGTAGCTAATTAGTTGATTTTCTCCCTAATGCTTGTATCTTAAACTGCTAAATATATTAGCCAACAGCACGTATTTCATTTTTCCTGCAAAACTCATGTATCTATGTGAAGTTATGTAGTTGCAAAATACATTAATATGAATACTTTCTAATAAATTCAACAGATTCAGGCGAGATATCGTGGAAGTTCTTCATAATGTAAGAGAAACAATTGCACTTTTCCACAAAATGGTTTATTGCGTACAACGCGTTTCGGCTCACAGAGCCATCATCGATACAAGATCTGTCTTGTACCTGATGATGGCTCTGTGAGCCGAAACGCGTTGTACGCAATAAACCATTTTGTGGAAAAGTGCAATTGTTTCTCTTACATTATGAATACTTTCTCTAACATTGGTAGCATACCATTAGTGTAGTGCATGATGGTGAAATTTAACCTCCTGATAAGTATTTTCATTAATAGTCGTAGTTTCATCAAATTTATTAGGATATAGATGAGTGCACCTTGGCGATAACTCACCCCCTGCCACGCACATCCTTGAGGTGGCCTACACAGTATTATGTAGATGCAGATGAAGGAATGCCGTCCAAATATTCTATTCTCTTTTCTTACCTATCGCTATACTTGCCTGAAATTCACTTTACATGACGAAGTTTGGACTACACATCATGAACGAGGCTACCCTGGGAAATGCTTCGCGTAAATCGGCCTTTATACTTTTCTTATTAGGTAAATCCAAAAACTTTAACTTATAATCAATCACAAGCGTAGTTCTGAATGCGAAGTTGAATTTTCTCTCCGCACGGTATCGTATTCCTGTTATATATGTAGTAGGTACATTTCGGTCGGAAGGATCAAATCATACCAGCTCATTGTCTTCCACAAAGAAAATGAATACAAATTTTTTCATCAAATATGACTAAACCAGCTGAACTTCACTTGAAAACGCGTCGGATTCTTTGTAACAATACATTTCCCTGATGTCATAACCATATTCCCGATGACGTAGTGTTTTTCATGAAACTTTTAAGTAGAAATATTTTCATGAAACAACATTGCTTGTGACTGAATTTTGGTCCGTGAAATTAAGAATATGAACGACGCGTGCAAGTAGTTATTGAAAATGGTGTATACTCTCCGTTGACTAACGTTGACTCCTGGTATATCTGCATCAGTCTTCGTTTCCAAATAATTCAACCATTACCAAACTACCCCTATGTACTCAATGACGACTATGTTCGCCTCCCCTACCACCTCTTCTAATCGGAAAAAAATTAATATTTAATCTATAGTATTTTATATTTCCCGATACGCCGAGGGATAACTTTGTCAGGGTAAGCACGTCAGACTAATAGCTGTCATGCCCAGTTCAGATAAGTTCGCAGCTGCTGTTTGAACAGCTCTGATAGTGACACCTGGCATGGCATGTGACACAATCAATGCATGGAGTACGGTTCTCATCCGCCATCATTAAAAAGCACGCTCAGATGCGCTACAAATTTTGTGTTGTTTTATAAAATTAGCTTTTCAGTATCGGTGGTGGTGAGGTGAGTGGGGTCCTTGCATGTCTTTCTAGAAGTCGCTGTTTCGAATCCCGCCTGGGTGGGTTTCCACCATCCGGGATATGGTTGCATGTGATCTTATAAATTAATTAAATTGGACGTAATGGGTGACTAATAAATTAATTATTGTTACGATTATTAGTTCAATACAGAGGTATTAAAATTCATTTACGGGTAACCCCATGTGAAGTTTATAAAAACCACAGAAAACGCAGGCATTAAAGTTGAAGAAACGTGGTTGAAATGTCATCGTTTAAATTAAATTCACGGAATTTTTCGAAAATATTTATACCTACCATATGAATACCAGCGAAAACCTTTAAGTCGATGATCAGTATGTATTGACTAAAAATGAAGATATTTCTTTTAAAACTGTATTTTTGGAGCCCAGTCAGTCATGTTATCTGATGAATGTTCCCCTCATGTGGTAGATGTTAGAATATTTTTTAGTCTCAGTTATAACGGCTTAATTAACCACTCCAGAACCAAAATTTAACAAGAATCACTCCCCCATTTTCAATGAAATTGTCTCTGTTTCATGTTCAGCAAACCTCTGTTTTTGTAGAAGTTTTGAATCCCTCATTTTATAATTGAAAATTTAATGCTTGCTGTAATAATTAAGTAAACTATGCCGAGTGAAAGCAAATATCTCGTTTGGATACTTTTTCATTAAATCCCAATGAGAATAGGGTAGTTTCCTTCATCAAAGAAAACAGAATTCATTAATTGTGAATGGTGACCCACCATAAACGTATTCATTACACGCAAATTATTTGGATTAAAAAGTCTTAGTTTCCAAGAAAATTGAATGTTAATTTTAAGTTCATTTGAAAAGGCTCGGAAATGGCGGGACAGCGGCAGCTTTTATGATGACGTAACAGGTAGATAGTCAACATTGCGAGGTATATGGAATTATCATCGACTGTACTTACTATTGTATTTCAGAGTCCCTAAAATCTGGTGAACATGTATTAATATACCTCGATTAAAATGCTCAAAGTTCGGAAAGTCTCCTCCATTGAGCATGCCATTAAAAAACGTTTTCTAAGCTCCTACGCTCCCTGCTAGTACAGAGCTACCGCGAAGGCGTTCTTTGCGGCAAGCGTCGCATGCGCAGTGAAATGAATAACGAAACTGCGTATCTGTGACTTAGCGTTCTGTGGTGTTCCGGCTTAGTTGTTTATGTTTTGATCACTTTCGTTTTTACAAACATTTCCTTTATCTCATCTTCTATTCCTTTCATTTACCATTCCTATCATTCATACCTTGCATATTCCATTAGTTACTTTTCATTATCAGTTCCTTTTGCTGATATACAAAGCCGCAAGGTTTCATGGGAACAAATTCAATGGCTTTACAAACTGGTTTTGTACGGACAATCTACCGAAAGTGGATGTGGCCATGGTGGTGGAGTTCTTTAGAGAAGATGTTCGGTTTAGTGCAGGTGAAATCAGAGGAGTAAAGCAAGGTACTCTCTTCTGACAGCTTTGAACCACAAAATTCTCCTCTTTTCGCTTAGTGGAACCGCGACGTAAGCTTTCTTGCCATCGCTAATTGTTGTTGTGTGACACTGCGGCACAAAACAATTTTTATAAAGCAATGTTCTCGGAGGCATGTTACTGGTATTCCTTGGGGAATATGATGCTGATGCAGTGAATCACGAGTTCCCATCAATGGTCTGTGATCACGGTGAGGGGTGATCAACGCATTTTAGTTGTTTTAGTATTTGCTCATACATAGTTTGCTTAGAGATATTGCCATCCATTATGCTATTGATGGTAAGCCTTTTTTGCTAAGTTCATGTTCTGGCAATGACACCTCGACAAAGTAGATGAATTAAATTAATGTGTATTCCTATCATAGCTGCGGCGTAGCACCTGCTCTCCGTATAGTTATTAACTGACGATTTCGTGCTTGCTTCTCTCAATATTTTGTGTACCAATCTCATTATTTCCCATTTATGGTACTTTTCATTTCCTACTGACGAATTTTTTCTGAACTTACGTTGTAGGAAACAGTAGGTAGGTAACCGTTTTATAGTGAATTCATGAAGTGAATCTCATTTATGTAGCCATTATTTTTTCCGACTGGCCCCCTCGAACATTTTTGAAGCAAAATATGTTGTAGTGCATAATTAGGAATATTGGTAAACTATACGTCAAATTTGTTTCTTTCAAAAGTTGGGTCAAACTATTCGAGCAATTTCACATGTCTGCAGAAATATGTCAGGAACTAACATTTCTTTAGTCAGTAAGTTTCCATCTTCTGTAGTATGCTGTGCAGTGTAATTGTTTTAGTAAAATTTATTCTCTTACACTCTACGTATAGTGAGCACAAAACCAGAGCGAAAATAATACTCATCATGTTACGGAATGGATTTCTAGTTTGGGAAATATTTCGAAATGAATACGAACAAAATGGTTTATTTCATGCTTTTCATACTAACTTTACCTAAAAAATAGGAGCTAGCACCATTAATTTGAGAATGTATTATTATACGATTTTCATTCCCCATACCGTAACAATAAATGTATTTCATTATTTTGATGAGGTTTCCCTATGCGACTAAAGCAAAACCTAAATTAATAAATAAAGCTCATTTCCATTTTACACAAATTTTACTTTTGTAAATGTTTTTTTTCCCGTCAATAAATTTATTATTATTATTAAAGCTTTCTCGGCGGACGTCGTCTGCAGATAAGCAACTTACGGCGAACCACCTAGCGGCAGATAACGTAGTTGCGTACGTACCTCTGACGTCACACGTAGGATTAACCAGCATGCAATAGTTTGCCGTCGCGTTTTCGAGCCGTTGAATTTTTTCACTTTTTAATTTATAAGGAAAAATACTTAACGCCATTTTTAAATCGAACGGCTTCAAATACGTACTCCAGGGGTTATAAAATTCAGATCTAGGCAATAAAAAAAATAGGAAACCACCCTATAAGTAGCTTTTCGCAGTAGTTCGGAGGATAGTGTTACATATAATCTGAAGGGACAAATTTGAATGAATAAACTTGCAAATTAAAAATAAAGGAATGGAAATAATGGGCGTGAATAAAGCAAGAATGAAAAAGAGCTTACCTGGTTGTTATAGCTTTTATTCATAGCCCGTATGGGAGTTATGGAAATGGTTGCTTTCCTGTACAACATTGCGTGTTATATTTGCTCGACTGCATCAATCTTCCAAGTGTTTGGCCATTCAAGTGCGTCCATTGTTTCGTGGTTCTTTCTTCTATTGTCTTAACAAATTTTAAGTGCTTCTGGGACTGTCATTCTAATCAAGCGTTTCAATCAACGTTGTCATCTACTTCATTGTAATGTGTGGTCGGTGGTATCATTACAAGGTGAGAATAGTTATCTTTATAAGCGATCTGTTATTTGGTCGATGGTATAAAAGAAAAAAAAACTTAGTATAGCATTCACCCATGGAGGATGGACCTAGTCTTTAGCGTCGATAAATGCGGTAGCCGTTTTGGAGTTGAGGAAACCCTTATCTTAGCTAATTATCGTCATCATCAGTGGCCATCAACCCGAAGACTGGTTCCCTCAGTGCGAATGCAGCAAAATTGTGCACTGTAAACATTTCTTTACAGTCCAGGAAATACATGAGATTTTATTGAACATGCCTTGCACTAATCTGAAGAAGAAGGTTGAGAAAGTGGAATTATTGACAATTTTAATGTTGATGATGTCAACATAAAAAAGAAGATGGCAGCAAAATCCTTTTCTATTAAACGAGCAAATCTTGTGTGTTTCAAATTTTCAAATTTTTTCAAGATCTTGGTGGATTCAAATCCACCAAGCCCCTCTCTAAAACCCCTGCTGCTTCCAAACTCACTTCCTCACCCTGTAATCGTGCCAGATGCAAACTATGCCCTATCTTTACCTCACCCCCTGCTGCTTCCAAACTCAGTTCCTCACCCTGTAATCGTGCCAGATGCCAACTATGCCCTATCTTTACCTCACCCCCTCCTCCCAACTCCTCCATCACCTCACTCCCTCACCCTCCCCCATCCTCTTGCATCACCAGTAATGTGGTCTACCACCTACAATGTAAACTCTGCCCGGCTTTTTATATTGGCAAATCCTTGACTCCCCTCAACATAGGCATCAATAATAATCACCGTGCTAATTGTAAAAACCCCTCCCAATCTGCTTCTCTTCCTGTTGCAATACACGCCTCGCATCACAAAAAATCCTTCAACCATTGCTACAATATCTCAATTCTTTTTTCCCTCCCCCCAACTAATCTAATCAAATTTCCCCAACTAATCTTTTTTCCCTCCCCCAACTTGAACTGAAATCAGTCGAATTATCATTAATTTGGTTGTATAAAGCTTTCCACCCACCGGGCATCAATGTATTTCATTAAACTCCCTTCCCCTCTTCCCCCTACATTCCCTTGCCTCCCTTTCTTCCCCTCTTTCCCCTCCATTCCCCTCCCCGCCTGCCATATAAGGAACTATCCGTGACGTCATGTTCTGTGAGGTGAAATAACAGACTAACCCCCCAGATGAATCGGCCAGTTTCACCTCCAAGTCATCTTAATTCATGGCGACAATCTAGACTGGGGACGAGGACAACTTGTCCGTATAAACCCCGGCTGAAATTCGCCTTGAATTAAGATGTCTTGGAGGTGTTATTGGCTAACACTCCTGACCGGCAAATGGGAGATCCGGGTTTGAATCCCGGTAAAGACGAATGATTTTTTTAATGGCAAATTTCACCCTCTTTGGTGTAATCGAAAAAAATATGGTGCTGAACCAGTGATTGATTCGCTGGAAATTAAGGCTGTAAGTTGAAATTTGACGTCTAATTTCAACTTCCTTGCCCAATTAAGCTCAATTTTATATTTGTGACCCATTTAGTATGCCCGGAAAAAAGCGCAAATTTCTGTCACTAGGCAGTACTATACAATAATTAGCAACGTAGCTGCTGGGTTTTGCCACTCGCACAAAAGACAAATAGTTTCACTGGACTCTTAGGTAATAGCTTCAAAAAGTGAACTGTTGTTGGGAAAAGCCCAGTTGAAACAATAGTCCAAAATTCGGTACAAGGTGACGGAGTCCCTCAAACAAGCGGTCATATTGAACGTTTCCGAGACAATTGAAGTGAAGACAAACTCGTAAGTAATAAAATAGTTTATTTTAATGATCAAGTTCGTTACTTCGAGCGTATCCGCAAAAGCGTCGGCAAGTATGCCCTGATTCGTGGAAATAAGTACCTGCTCACTGCAGGCGAGTGCCGGTGAGGTTCGTAACGGTTAATCATTCCGCTTGCCGCGTTCGTTAACTCGGGGGGTTTCTTGACCCGGTTCCGAAGAGAAGAGGGCCGTGAAACTACGACTGCATCTGCCCGTGCAGAAGGTGAAAGGCGTCGCGAAAACGCCCACGTTGCCGCTTGATTCCTCGGCTTTGTTTTGACTTCGGTGCTGGCGGACTCCAGTTCCCAGAATTCTCGACCGTTCTCTTGTGACAATGAGTGTAAACGAGTGTGTTAAATGCAGCCCTTCAAGTTGAATGGAGATTCACGTGTGACGTCAAGCGGAGGGATACCTATCCGATCGTTAATTGTAGTGTTTTCATCCGCCTGGGAGGTCTAATTTTGAAGGACTATTTGGTGCCTGTTCATGTGCATCTACCTCTACTTGGGAAATTGTCTTAGCAGAATTCGTCTCCCGCATTGATATGGGGAACGTGTGATCAGGCAATGTCGCTATCCTCTATTAAAGTACATTAGTTTCCCTAAATGGCCGAGTGCTATCTATGTTCATTTTACTCGACGCTTCGAGACCACGCTAACTCTAACAAGTGCTGTCGTTGAAAATAACTATATGTTGGTGGGTTATCATATCATCTACAACTACGTAGTACTCTACACCATGAGTGTGTGTGGCAGGCAGGGGCGGCTCCAGACCAGAGGTTAGGGGGGGGGGGCACCAGCAGCTCTTGGAGTGTTGAATACCCCTCAGGAAAAGGGGGTTCGGGGGTCTCGTCCTGGAAATTCGTAACAAACTATGTGCAAAATGGCGCGTTATAAGTGGTTTGGAAGCAAAAATTTGCCTTTTAAGAAGAGCAAGTTTTTCCTAAACGCATATTTCCCTATTAGGTTACCACCAAGTTTCAACTTATTCCAAAATTATTTTTATTTGCATTCGCATTTAGCTTGTGGTTTCAAAAACAGTCATAGTTTATATAAAATTCAACTGGATTTTAAAGTAAAATAACCAAAACTTCAATAACAAAAAGCGAATAAATTATTTAGGCTTTATATTAAAGATCTATGACAAATAAATACGCCGGGTATTTGGGAGGGGCAATTGCCCCCTTTGGGCCGCCAATGGTGGCAGGAGGTAATGTTACAGCAGGCTTGAATTTCTACGAAATCCTTTGCTAAATTAGTCCCTATTTTCCGGTTTCAAAATATTTATGTATGCAAATGCGTCGGAAGTGAAAAGTATAACAAGTTAGACGGTGAGAGAGGGATTGTTTAAGGAATGCAGGAAAGGGTGAGAGAAACCCGGTGTTGAATTCATCCTACTCTGCGCGTAATGCGCTAGGGAAGTTTTACTTAAAATCCGGCGAGGGTAAAACTGCACTTTAAGGTTATTTTTGTTTATGTACAAATTTGCGTGAAACTTAACATTAGTGTTCTCATTAGTGATATCTTCAGAGAAAAGTGAGAAAAAAATGCACCATACCGATTTGTCTGTTGACAATTCAATGCTATTTTAACACGTAGCTTTATGGCACATGATATGTATTTCGTAATAATTCGATGACATATGTACTGATTTTCTTCTAAATGTGAAATAATACATTTATTATTATTAGGTATATTTGTTGCTAACAAATTTCAAATTTTCATGCCGAGTCCAATATTTGAAAAAAATCATTTTCAATATAATTTATGCATTTTGAATAGGTGCAGTGCCGAGAACTCTAGTCATAACATGCTTTAATTAAGGAAGCAAATTAAAAATATGTGTAATTCTTGTACCAATTCCAATCCTGCAGAAAGGGTGAGTTCTAACGCATAAACATATGCAATTAAATCAAATGTGGTCCGAGAATTTTTTCAATCAATTCAAAGAATTGATCTTTCATCGCGTATAAGTTCCACCACATCAGTCCTGAGACAAAATTACTGATTGAGAGAGATGTTGTATCCTTTTGGTTATGCCTCAATTGTGACTTCACCGCAAAGAATTTTGGACCCAGCGCAAAAATTATGATGAAAAAAACTGGTTGGTAAATGTGAGACGGGCGAGAATTTGGGCTCATACACTACTGCATGACGCAAAGGAAATTCGAGTGATGTACTGTTAACACTGATGAGTAAACAGGAAGCGTAGAATGGTTATTAGAGGTACTCTGGTAAAAGCCGCAGAAACTCGAAGGTTAAACGAAAACCATCGATCCCCAGATAAATCCTGATCGCACATGTTTCAGGATGACTCAGACGATTTTACGTTTGCCCCAAGATTCATCTGAAGGTCGGAAAGCGGCGACAGACTATACACTAGGTCCACCCTCTACTCGGTTTGACTGTGTATTTGCTCTGGAAGTACGGATTATTATTAATTTAAACAAATAAAAAAATATATGTTTATGAAGACTGCATTTTCAAGAAGTAAATGCATGTTGATTTCAAATGAGCTAACGATGGAAAACATCGTTAATTTGCAAAATTTGTGCGTCAGCCCGTAATCGCTAGGGTACATCGGGGGAACAAAGATGGCGGACCAGCCATGCCCACGTTACAGCTTCAAGCATTGGCCACCAAAGCAGGCGTCCTCTCCATCTACCTCAATGGTCGAAACTGATTTCCAGAAGCAACTTGTTTCGTGGATTTGTTTATAACCGGTAATCATTACTACTTTCCTGGTGGAATTGTATATTTATATTAAAAAGATGAAGAGGGTTGGTCATCAATAAATCAGATCTAGATTCCTCTTGCTTAAGTTTCGAAAAATTATATTTTCATCATCGCTTGAGATGCAAAATTAGTTTTATCATACAGAATATGCATTTGGTAGCATTGATATGGATATTGGGATTGAAAATAACAAATTCCAATAATAATTATAATTTGTTTCATAACAAATTCCAATATCCATACTAAATGTGTGCATATCCTGTATGCTCAAACTAATTGTTGACCTCAAGCCCTGATGGTGAAAACATAATTTTTCGAGACGTTGGAAAGAGGTTCCTATGTGATCTGATTTATTGATGAACAACCCTCCAAAACATCTTTGTGAAAAATAAAGTGGTCAATACCTAGCTTTCATCAAAGTTATATTTTTTATAAAATCGAGCAGTTTCCCGTAGTGAAGATAGTTATAATTACAATGTTAACTGGGTCTTAATGTACTGCTAGCCACGTTTGAAGTGAGTGAAGCCCTTGCCTCCTGGGTAAATTATTCATCAATTATGTTATGGCCGTGTTTGTACGTGTTACAACATCCAGTCTTTCGGAAATCACCGCACGGCGTCGGTAATATAGATCTTGTTAAAAAATAATACGAATTGCCCTAGTTATTATTTGGTTTTGCTTGGTTAGTGAGGTTAATGAGCTTTGAAATTACGTGCGTCCGTTGGTAGGAAATTTTCCGTGAAGTTATCGAGTGTTCATGCTTTCTTGTTCATTGCCCTCGCACTTGTGAACACTTTGTACGTTCTTAGCTTAGGTGAAATACGTGATGAATTTGGTGGAACAGGTCTTATATTTTAAAAATCATATCCGTTACTCGGAATTTCACCAAATGAAGAAAATTGAGAACTGACATCTGTTTACTTTAAGATATCCGACGCTATACGGCGAAATATTTCATATATTATGTTTTAACTACTTACGGCGAAGTCCTCAGCAAATGTTTTACTTTTATATTTGCTCAACGTTTACAACTGCTTTGAACGGTCATTTTTTGGTGAAATTGACAGTTCTTACGGCAGGCAATATTGTTTTTACCTGAGTCACCCAAATATTTTCTCTACCTTGCTCCTTGTAATTTATGTCTATTCTCTCCGTCTATCTGCCGTGATCGTATTACATCTTCGGTGCATATTCAAAGCCTATAGTCATATTTATGTTTCCTTCTCTATTAACTTTTTCTATTCCCAACTAATGATAGAAAAAAATCTCATTTGGATTTCTCTCCATACCATTAAATATGAATGCGCTATTGAGGATGATCGGATTACATATCGCCATCTCCAATCAGCTTACATCGAAGGCGTCATTTTGTGGAATTTTATTATCTCCATAATAAATAATAAAAAAACTCAGGGTATATAATCCACATTATTTAATAAAAGAAAAAAAACCGACCTAAGTATCGACACGTCGTGTCATCTTCAAGGTAACTTACCTTACTGGTTGACCATGCTTCTACAGCCATGTCATAATAACCTCTCAAAAGACTACACGGTATTCATTCATTCTATTTGCTTCAAGAAAAGGTTTGAGAACTATAGAATGCGGGAAGTTTCTTGTTAATACCTCGCTAACATTTTTCTTGCTTTGCCATTTGTATTATCCATCATCATTTCACTCCGCTGAGAAACTGTTTGCTTTTAAAATACCCCAAATTATGCAGTAATATAGGTATTCTGTAATCTCTAATGTCTTCAGATAATGTGATGAGATGTGAATTTTTTAATCATCAAAAGGAAGAAGATGGAGGTTGCAGTTGAGCAGAATTCCGAATATTGTTGCGAATATTATTATATTCCGAATAATATATTCCGTCAGCAACTCTGTTTTCGAGAACTTCCATTTTTCAATGATGCCTTTTGACTCATACTTTCCGTTCTATGTAGCAAAAATATTGCCGTTTCACTATTCCGTTTTATCTCATAGTATCTCTTATTTATCCACAGTTCATGTTTACAGTTTATAGGTTTACAGTTTATAGGTTTACAGTTTATATATGGTAGGTATAGTAGGTATAGGGTTTATATTGCCATCGCTCTGGAGAGAGAACAAATTACTCTTGTCCTTATTAATTTGACCATGCCAAGTGTAATTATTTCCTCGCGTGTTTTACAAAAATAATATAAAAAATAATATTTTTGAAATATGCTGGCCTTTTGTGGACATTATTTGCTGATTGAACCCATGATGGTCTATCTTAGTGCACCCCTGGCTCTCACAACATCCTCCGGTTTGTGTTAATAGGCATCATGAATTAGAATCTTCCTACCTTTCCCTTTTTAGAAACACAAGTACCTAATCCAAAGGGATTTTATAGAAAATGGTCGGATGGCTCTGAACCCTATATTCTCTTTCACATTCAACAGGAATTAAGCGGTATTTGTTACTACGCAAATTTATGTAGTTTGCATTGAGAGGGCTTTTGGGAAATCTAGATAGATGTTCTGTTTTTGTTAATATACCGTGACAGTTGTGGTAATGGTAATAATAAGGGTAATTGTGTCACTTAGGGCCGTAACGGTGACCATATTCAGTGACATAGCCCGAATTTCGCTTCGGTGGGGGATCCATGTTGAGTACAAGCCGAGTGTGAGGGGTTGAAAATGTTTTAAAATTAGGAGCAAATTTGTGTTTACGCAAATTAAGAGTGACATTGCGACCGAGGTGTAACGGCCGATATTTAACTAGTTTGAATAGCTTTGCAAACTTCTGAATGAATAGAAATTTTTTTTAATTACACAAATATTTATGGAAAAAGTTGTTCACGATGAGGAATAAATCAATTCGACATTCTTTGTAAACAAATCAGGCAAAAATAACTTTCTCCTTCAGTGTCACTTCTTAAAAATAACTTCAAATTTCGGGGGGTGGGGATACTTCATGCTTGCATGGAATTGCATCAATATTCCATTCATTCTTTACTATGTGACTTGAATCAACGCTTCCAAATGGCAAAGGAGCCTAACAAAATGTAGGTTTGGTGAAAATATTGTATCAATACTTTCTGGTAAATCATCCGTACACTTTAATTCGAATTTTATGGAAAAACAAGATTTGGTGACCGAGCGAAATTTCAATTGTTATCAGCGTCGGTGTTAGAAGGGAGTATGATATAGTGGTGGTAAATGTGGAATTGCTTTTTCATTCTGAGAGAAAATATTCCCCTTGTCTCCGCTGGAACTCTTGTCAATGTACACAGGCCAATTTCTCTTCGTACATTCTGTACTTGGTGTCGGATAGGTTTCTGTTCCCTTTTACTACCCAGTGCGTTTTCTCCCCACCTCAATTTTCAACGGCGTTTTGCAGAGATGCACTGTCATCCTAGCAAGCGTATATTTTCCTTCCTTTAATGCTCCGCAATTTCTAAGCCAGCCTGTAACGAAAGCTTAGCTTTCACAATCCCAAGTGGTTTTTTTCCCGGCAATCGTTGCACAGTTATTCTTTTTTTAGTTTCACATTTCGTTGTCACATGGGTTTCTCCATCACTCCACTGAAATCTGCCTTTATAGAATTATGTAGGATTCATGATACGAAAGGGAATAAATAATTCGACATGAGCGTTAGTCTCTACCAATGCCACTAATAGATCATATATATCTCCGTCTATTTATAACATTTATGCTGTTTTGTGCATTTTAACCTCGGTTTTTCTGAACATTATGGTGAAGTTTTAAAAGTAGGCATAGTTAGTAATACGTTGAGTTGTTTCTCCGGAATGTATTTAAAACTTCGGTATCCGGCGCTGTGCGTGATTAGCGTCTTTTTTTTTCTTAACTCTTTAAAGCCGTCATGAATTTTTTAAAAGGTGACGTTTCCTTGCTCGTGGTTTTACGTTTGACATACGCTCATGCATCTTTTAAATGTACATCTTATTGAATTGCGTTCAAGGAAAGTTCTTTAAGACAATTTTACCATTGTAAACAGCCATATTCATGGCAATTTATTTTTATTTGGTAAAACAGCATAAAATTTAAGTATCAATTACATATGCAAGAAACTTATTGTTTTCTTTTCACCAAAGTTCTTCTTGCCTCTCTATGAAATCTTGTAGTGAGTGACACAGTTTTGAAATAATTTCTTAAACTGTTGCAGCAAAATACTACTAGCAAAAACCCATGAGTTAAGTGTGATTGATTTTTCTTACTTAGAAATTGCGGACTGTTGGGTTTTTTTTACAGGATAAGCATAAGAGTTGTATGAAAACAGTGGGTAGGTATATGGTTTATGAAAAGAGCTTGCGGTCGAAGGATAGCGTTAGGAATCAGTGGATTATGAAAGAATGTGGAATGGATGCTCCAGTCATAGGCATGTGTGAACGGAGCGTACTTCGTTGGTTTGGCCACGTCGAGAAAATGGATGAGAATGGTATAACGAAACGGATTGATGGTAGCGGAGTGGATGGTGTGGGAGGAATGAGTAAAGCTACGGGTGAATGTGGCGAAAGATACTCTTAATTAAAGGAATATTAGTAGTGACCAAACCAGGATGGTGTGTATGAAGTAATGTTTTAGTGTAACTGAGAAAATACGTATACAAGAATTGGGCGGTATGGGGGATATTATTAAAGCAGGGTCAGCTTTACAGAATTATCACCAGAGAATTCAACATTTTTGTTTGTGCCTACTCCGGAAGAGGAAGGGGTGATGGAAATGTATGTAGGAAATGCGGAAGTTATAACTCTTTGAAATTGCTACGAGAAAAAAATCGGCCTGGACTGGGAATCGAACCTCGGACCTTTGGTCAACCTCCCCATTGCACAGACCTCACCGCTATCCAAGCTTCCTGATTCCTGTGGCAATTTTGGAGGGCACAACGTAAATAGATATTAAGACCTTACGGTCCAACAAAAATGGCAACGCAAGGAAGTGGAGGGCTTCCAAGAAGCCACAACCCATGTGGTTGGATCCTATACCAGCACGTGGGTTGTGCTTAGCTACGTACGAAATGTTGCTCTATGAAAATTTTTCAGCTGCACTTATACATTGCGTCATACTTATAAATCGTTCTTGTGTTGATTACGATGATTACCTGCCCAAAATGACTCATAATGTGTTTAATTTTCTAACGATTAAGTCGCTGAGAGGTCATCATTCTTGCATTTTATGACTGAACCCATCGATGTGGCATTTCCTTGAAGTCGATTCAGAAAAACGCGGAACTGTTTCTATGACGACCGCTTGCTTGCTCTCACGTCGAGCGTAGAGAACGGCGGGCATATTAACTATAATCATAGAGTACCATCCGCTTGGCATGCATTCGCGGGCAAAGAGACCTGCAAAAAAGAAGAGGCTTGTTCGCTGACCCCCAGCGAGCTACAGTGAACATAGAGGATCTATGCTTCTCACAACAGCGCCCTCAAAATGACGTCAAATGAACTAAAGACCGCAATGATGGAAAAAGATAAGAATCGAATTCGCGCAATTGAGTGCATCAGTGCATCACCGCAGAGTTCGAGGTTAAAGAATAGAAAAAGGGTTAGATTTAACTATCATTTTTAATATTTGAAGATTGTTACATTATGCCAACTTCTCGTGCGGTGTATGGTTGTACCTATCGATAGAGTAAAGAATCAGGAATTTTATTTTCAAATAAGTATCCTTCTAGTTTCGAACTTATTCGCAGGATCTACGACCTTACGTAAGGATGTAAAAAAGAGGCTAGTGAAGAGCTTGATATGGAGTGTGGCGTTGTATGGGGCAGAAACGTGGACCTTGAGAAAGGAAGTCGAAAATAGGCTGAAGGCTTTCGAGATGTAGGTGTGGAGGAGGATGTAGAAGGTGCGTTGGACGGAAAGGAAGACAAATGAGGAAGTGCTTGACATGGTGGGCGAGGAGAGGAAACTTATAGATGAGATTAGGGGAAGACAGGGTAGGTGGCTGGAAGGGGTAATGAGGGACGGTGGTTTACTGAATGCCGTGATAGAGGGTAGGATGTTGGGTAAGCGGGGAAGGGGAAGGAAGAGAATCGGTTTTATGGACGGGATGAAGAAAGGTAGGACTTATGCTGAGATGAAGAAAGAAATACTAGAGGTAGAAAGGGCATGACACGTGTAAGAGTTCGTTGGATATTCTCTGACTTTCATCACAACCTACCTCTAACCGGTAGATTACTGTAATGAATGAATGAATCCTTCTAGTATTTTGAGGACAAGTATTTCCAAGAGAACAACGGGAGGTGTACCTTCTTCCTGAGACTGTACTTTCCAAAGGTAATGCTAGGATGGATATGATTAAGTTGACTGTAAGTGTTAAATGCAAAAGTTTGCAATACAGCATAAGGCCAGATTATACAGGATTAAACAAGGATTTAAAGTTTTAAGAAACTTTAGTGCGGTGTAAGATAATGAAAATTTAGTGCGGTGTAAGTGGACACTGATTTCAAGATTATGTTGAGGATGACTTATCATTTTATCAGCAGAGAAATATGAGAAGAATTCACTGTATATATTGTACCTAATGATGGCGTAGCATCCGAAATCGGTCGTTTGTAGAAAATAAATTTGTGGAAAACACAAAGTTGTGCTCTCATTATAATCATGGAAATATTCCACAAAGTTAGATCTTTGTCATATGATTATAGCCGAGAAGCAAATTTCGCGATTACATTTGGCATTCAGCCACCGTTCAAAATCCCCAAAATGTATGAAAAATAATCACGATCAGTGTGTAAATGCTATCTATAGTGCAAAAAACAGAAAAATACGTACTTATTATATGGTTCTGGGTGTAAAACGACTGAGTCAACATGCTAATAAGTTCAAAGACCGCGGTTGTTTATGCCTTTTCCTGTCAAGGCGTCGTCCAGGGCAAATTACTTCAAATATGACTTCATATACAAATGACTTCAAATATGACTTAATATACAAATGACTTCAAGGCGGTTACCTTGCCTATACTCTAGCTCTTTGGCTGACCCAAATTCGGCTCCCCATTGTCGGGTCTCCTCACTGCAGTCCTCCCTTCGGGAAAATAACTTTCCAACGCCCGCTTCGGACCGTTACAAGACATCCATCAAACGCCGCGGTCACGTCCGCTGTAACTTCACGCGCAACGCTTCAGCTCGGTGAGATATCTGATCAATTATCCGCTCGTGGCATTTGCGAAACAATCAGTGCATAAAATTACAGTCGCGTCGCCTCGACGGGTGGAGCAAAAAAACTATTATGTCCGTCTGTCATGTAATGTCGACGTTGAATTTTCTATCCTCATTACAATTGTGTAAAAGCTGTCGCTTCTCTTGCACGAGGAGGAAGTGTTGGACAAAAAAGGGAACTCCAGGAAATAACTCTGTTTCAACCGAAGCGAATTGATTATTTTTTTATTCGTTTGCATCCCAATGGTGACTCCTGGCTCGTAGCGGAGATTTTCAGGCTCAAGAAACAAAATAAACGTGCCTTAGGCAAGAATCGATCGTTATTCACCTGAGTTATCCAGCCGATATTTATCGTAAGCATACTTTCTACACAAAAAGCAATCAATGGGTTTTTTATGTTGGATAATGCTTATTAGAAAATGGTTTTGAGTTAAATTGCAATCAGATTTAATCGCATTTTGTAGAGTTGCAGAAAATAATTTTATTCTAGATTGGTTTTATGGCACAAGCGTTCAGTGAAGTGAAGGCTATGCCTGTCTTGGTGTTTTCTAAAAAAGAACTGTGGCTTTTAAATGAGCTTTCTTTGTGGAATTTCTTCAATTTTGATCTGTCTTCGCGGCGTTACTGAAGTAAGAATAGAACTTGAAATTAAAGGACATCTTGAGGACTATTTCATGCTCGATAAGGATTAGGCACTATGGAGGAAATTATTAAAAGAGAGCCAGTTTTCTAGGGCGAATGGCAATAACTAAATTCTTTGACTTTGCCTATCCCGAAAGGGAATGGCGTGATGGGTATTATACATTGTAATCCACCTGATTCGACACCATTCGACATTAATCGAAAGCTTACTTTCTAGACAAGACGCGATCAATTGGTTTTTATTATAGTAGGTAGTGCTTGATAGAAAATTGTTTGGAGTTGAACTGTAACGGAGATATCAGATTGAAATACATTCTAAATAATTGAAGAAGATTTTTTTTACTCGAGGTTGGTTTTGCGGCACAAGTGTTCGGTAAAGTGAAGGCTCTTCCTGTCATTTAAAAAATAATAATTGTTTATTCTTCTGTGGCTAGCCGCCTAAGAGCAAATGCGGAATGTAAAAAAATTACATCGCATTCGACAGCAAGACAAAACAAAATATTTTTTTTGGAGGGGTAAATAATACTGAGGATGTCATAAAAATTGGCAAGTTTATTCAGCATTCTCCATTGCTTACGTTGATTTGGTGTTTGTTGAAAAGAACTGTGTCTATAAGGCGATTTTTTGTCCCATTTCCTCATTTTTGATGTGCCTTCGCTGCGTCACGGAATGAAGAAAAGAAATTTATACAGGGAATGCCTTGAGGACTATTTTCTACTCGTAAATGCTTCGCATATGTTTTTCCTCAAGCAGCTCGCTTAAGAAAATGGCTTCGTAACGACGAATAATTCTCAAGGCCAAGAATCAGGAAAAGTTGGGACCTGAACCATATTTGGTCATACCATATGCTGCGTTTCCTCATCGGAAATTCAGAAACTTTGCTTGTGGGAATTAATAACGGAAAATGATTAACGATATTAAAAAATAATTACGAAATGACGAAAATAATTCTTTTAGTGTAAGACAAAACGCTTTTCTCAGGGATATGGCAGTTACATTTTGAAGTAAAACTGGCAAAGTGTAAAAACCCAAGTGTTAAATAATGATCATTTAAATTTATGTTGGTAGGAACTTCATATCGTGTAATCCGTTTACTTCCTGAAGTCAAATTATGAGGCGTAGTTATGTAATACGATCCATTGTTCGGTGAGCTTATACTGCACTATCTCATGGAACCCAAATTGAAGTGGTTATATTAATTCATGGAACTTGTCAAATGGATTTTATTTTTGTCATCTTAGTCATGATGTTAGATACTATCTTTTAAAAATATATTTAAATATTGTTTCATTAATGACCCTTTTTTGTTTGATGTAAATCTGTGAGCCAGGTTTTTATAATATCTTCAACTGATTATGCCTAAGTTAAAAATATCGCTTCCGAGTACACATGTTTTTCTACTAGTTATTCAGAAGCTATAATGTGGAGAAGCAACCCGTTTGAAGGATTGATCAAAGTAGTTTGCCAGTGTAGCAAACACCCTGAATATGGACACCCTGAATAAGTGCATACAGCTTCACATTTAGCTGACAGTATGGGCCTTACGGAGAACACTTTAGCCAAACTTAGGGCCGGTTGCACAATTTATGGTGACGTTCTCAGTTACGCTTAAAGCCACGGTTTTACATAAGAAAAGATACGTGTGACTGTGACTAGCTGTAACTAGGATCGTAAACAGACATTGTGCAGCCGGCCCTTAGGCTACATGGCTCACCTCTAAGTTACATAGGTTACTCTTTCCTACACCGCGTTGAATTAAAGTTAGATACTTTAAAGGTTGGTTTACACGGGCAAGTTTATTGCGCAAGTTATAGGCATAGCAAAACTAGGTGGCATTCGCCAGCAGAGAATTTGAGGTCACTGAGGGTTGACAAGCGGGGAGGGCTGAATTAAGCGTTGACAAGCGGGGAGAAGTATCGAAGGGCTCATTACCTTTATAGATAACCTAACCATCTCTATCCATCCTCTCCGGTGTGTTTTCCTCTCCCTGACGTCAATCTCTATAATAGCGAGTGCCACCCCAAGTTTTGCTACTACTATACTTGCAGCAAGCGACTTTCGACGTGAATTGCACGTGTAAACGGCTCTGCAAGCCCGCTAGCAGAATTTTCAAAATTTCTGCAATCCGCTTACAGAAGCGTATTGTTGCCAGAATAAACAGCAACCAATTTGGCTCTGGAGGAACTTGTGAACATGTTTTTGTCAGAGTTAAATTCTCCGCAAGCTCTCGCAGAAGGAACTTGCAGAAGTAACTTGCCTGTGTAAACCCACCCTAAAAAATAATATTTGTATATTGGGAGACTCCCATGATGTGCAGTTAGTGTGCAGCTATGTTAATTTTTTCCTGCTGCCATTGGTAACATAGCACCTCCGGTCTTAAGGAGATTTACGCAGGAAACGAATCTCCATAAGAGTCCATACTGTCAGCTAAATGTGGGACGCCCTGCAGAAAGATAAAAGATGCGAAAGATTTGAGGAACAAATTTACGCTCTGTGTCCTTAAACAAACGCGATAGTCACATTGCTAAACATCTCCCATTCCTTTCCAGTTTTCAACCCAGCGCCCATTGCGGGGTGATTGGCCCCTATTGCATCGCAATAGCGCGCGAACAAAAGTTCTATGCTCCTCTCCCCCTCGAACGCTGAAAGAAAGAACTCCTTCGCCTTTCCTGCCATTACTACTTCTCGCTCCAAGGGATTCAAATTTTTTTCTTTCAGCCATTTTGCCACTTCGCGATTGCTTCTCTCGCAACCGCGCTGCCTGCGCCGCTGTGTTTTTTTTCGTCTGAACAATTCCAAAAAAAAAGTCTGCTCACGCCTGGCGCTCACATCAAACGTCTCTCTAATATTCCCCCGCGTCCACCACTGCGTCCTTGCCTTTCTCCGACAACCCAGTTCGGTCCTTGGGAAAGAAGGGGACATCTGTGAGGCGGATGGAGCCAATTTGCTTATCACGCGAATCCTCCGCGAAAAGGGGTGCTTGGGCAGTTTTCGAACTAACCAAACTCATTCAACTGCCATTCAAGTTATCTTGTTCCCCGTGTAGACTGAGTGGAATATTCGCTTGACACTGGGTGCCTTCCATTCGCTCTAGGGCACTAATCACTTCGCAACATAACAGCGCACTTGCCTTCCATTCGTTACAGACCCTGCGCACTAGGTAGCGCACTTACAAGCAGATCCGGAGCAATGTTGATGTGCGCTAAACTACAAAAGATCACCGATGATGGCATCCGTGATTGTTGTCAAGTTTGTTGATTTTCAGTAAAGACGTAAAACATGCATATTGTGAGGTTTTTAATTACTCAGCGACACAAAGCAAACGTTTTTAAATGCTTATGTAGAACGAATTCAACAACTTTAAACTAAACATTCGGCCGAGACTGCTGATCAACCACAGAGCGCTACCTACCGGTAGGTTTCGAAACATTTCGCTAGAGCACATAATTCCATTAAACGTCGTTCGTGTGCGATAAAGTGCGCTGATGTCTTTCGATGTGTGCTAACTTCAACACCTTGAATGGTAAGCCCCCACTTTCGGAGCCATTCAACGATGGAAGAGACATAATGCGGCCATTATCTCGTTAAACATGTGAAAAGCAACATCCACAGTCATAACGTTGGTGGATAATTCAAGTCAATGACATCTCTAAAACCCTTTCCATTCATATAAGACAATTTAGAAGTCAATATTATTTACTAATCCTTTCCGCAAAAGAATAAAATAATTCATCAATATCATAATATGACGAATAAATAATTATGTTTTCATTGCAAGGGACTGCTCAAGTGGAAAACATAGATTCTCACTGTCTTCCACCATGGATCTATAGCCAAAAAAGTCTTTATACACAAAAAAGACATTTGGCAAAAACACGTAACTGATATATTCTTGAACTGTGAACGAGCAACCTACGATTTCTCAACTGTTGACTGGCCAATTACATGCTTGGCATTATCATTATGAAAATGAATTATATTTAACATTAAAGGTTAACTTTTCCAGCCTTTGGTTTATCCAATTAGTTCTCCCAATCACTGAGAAAAAAATCTAAAAATCTAATGTTCATTACAACTGATGCTGCCGATGAAATTATGAGGCGTAGTTATGTAATACGATCCATTGTTCGGTGAGCGTATACTGCGCTATCTCATGAAACCCAAATTGAAGTGGTTATATTAATTCATGGAACTTGTCAAATGGATTTTATTTTTGTCATCTTAGTCATGATGTTAGATACTATCTTTTAAAAATATATTTAAATATTGTTTGCCGATGAAATTATGCCGACCTATGAGTACTTTTCATCACACAAAAATTCTTTTAACGAGGGTGTATTTTCCTTTCGGTGCGAGGAAAAAAGATTTGTGGGTTGAATTAAAGCAAACAAGTATACGATATCTACAATATATATCTTATTCACATAACTATTATATCTTCCACACGTATATTAGAAAATTTTCTATACCTCTTGACTTCAATAGTAGATTGATTCACTCTCGAAAACCCTCAAAAATAAAACTTGTTTATAACTTTTTCTACAAAAAATGTGTAAATATAAAATAAAATATGTATTTATAATTAGTCAATATATATTTGAAAGTTTCTTAGCTTCTATTTGCCATAAATTCCCATATTCCAAACCTTCTATCTTAATATACAGTGAGCATACCTAGACTACTTTTTCATTCACTCGGTCTGTTCACTCTGCATGTAGAGAATATTCACACTTCCGGCGTAAGTGGTGACGTGAATTTGACGTCATCTCCGCCAAATGCGCTATATGTACGAAGGGAATATAGTATGGATTGCCAGGTTCGAAAACGGCCTTATAAGTCTGCTTTTACCTCGGTTCGTATGGTTGCTTCAAGCCGCGGGGCTCGCTGTATTTTGTCTATGGCCTTTTCTAGAGGCTATAGCTGTTTTCTATCTCCATAGCAGAGCTTATGATTTACTTTGATACAATGGGGATCGGGTTGGTTTGGTGCATATATTAAAAAAGAAGAAAACAGATTGAGCCATCCGGGGGTACATTGGTACAGGAGAATATGAAAGCCATGGTTGTCTATTAGGGAAATCGGCCGACAACTGAGGTCATTTGCGCCGTTGCGGAAAGGTGGGTAGGTTGCTAATGGAAGGATTACGTGGGCAATGGAAGAAGAGTAGAGAGAAACCCAGCGTCGGCATTAGCGTGCTATTAACAAAAGGTGACAAGGGGAACATTGTTTAAAGTCCCATCCGACGGACGGAGTACTATACCTGAAGTGCTCTCCACAAAGGACTTAGGTAGGGATTGGGGTTCTTGCTGAAAAATCTCCGCCACACTCGGGATTAGAACCCAATCCCTCGGGTTGGGAGGCCAGCCAGCCACCGCATCAACCCGATCCCCGTGGAAGGTATTAAAATGCGCAATGATCCATATTGAATGGATCCATTTTTGTAGTTTATACGCCGAAAACATAAGTGTCAGTAGCTGTATTTTCACGGTACCGTGGTAATTTATTTACGAAAATGAAAAATGGATATAAATTTCTAAATTAGCACTGCATTATTCATGAAATTCATGATCAAATTGCGCGCGATAACCATTTTAGATGGATCAGTTTTCGCAAAATATAGGCGTGCGTCAAGACGCCATCTACTCTATGGTTTGGTGTCTTGGGTACTGGGTTTCCATCAAGATGGCTCAAGTTCGATTTTGGAGTTGTAGTTGATATTCTAGCCGAATCCCGATCCCTTTTCGGATGCCATTTTGTGAGATAGAATTGCAAGTTCAGTACACCTTCCATCGGGTGGGATGTAAAACTGCGGACAGCTTTTAGACTGGGACTCAGGGAGGCTAAATCTTGTAGAACCCAACTTGCGCATTCTGCTACCGATAATTTGAAAATACCTAACGCTACAGTTGAAATTATATTTTTGGGCTATAAATCAGCTAAAATTTGAGTTACTTATGAAATGAAAATCATATGGGTTGGATAGTAAAATTATATATTTACTGGATATGTTGGTTCGCGAGCTGAAAAATTCATTTGGGGCGGTGTTGACCTTAAAAAATTTATAATCAAGGTGGATGTCCCTCAAGAGAGCGTCATAGGTCCGCTTTTGTACCTTTTATCTATTAACAACATTAATGACGTGGTTGACGTTGAGCTGAGGTTTTTTGCCTATGGTGCGCGGGAGAATCCGTATTCATAATGATCATTACATAAGTACTGTTCCAAATAAATGGTAGGTCCATGGACAGTCTTGTCTTTTATCTCCCCGACCGATGAGAGTTCAATCTCACTTCTTGCATAAAACTATCTATTTCCCAACATTAAGTGCTTTTTAAATCGGTTCGTAACATTTGCCTACATTCACATCGTCAATAATTCCTGTTCTTCTCTCTCTACCGAATTTACCCCACGTGCTTCCCTCAAAAACCCCCTTTAACAAGTCATCACCTCTACTAAAATAGTAAGTCCTCCATTTGCTTTCACCACCTCCTTCGAATTTGTTCAATCGGCTACCTTTCTTACCCAATCCATTAAAGAAAAAACGCAATTGTTTTATATGTTGCTATGGAGAGTTCTGTTTTGGCCTTCCTTTCACTAGTAATTGGTAACAATAAACCTTCAGCATTCTCAAAGAGCACAAAGTGTGTCATTAATAAGGCGCAGCTGGTAATTTTAGCCAACGTTGATTTCGTAGAAGGAAAAGGCTTCTTAGCTTTCGCGAAATTTTCTCGGGATAATTCCGTCGCCAACCGTATTTTAATTGAACAACCGAAGAGCGTGCACTTCATTAGTTCTAACAGAGCGAAATATGAACCGTGGAGGCCTCCATCTCCGGCTTTTAATGGTGGCCTTGGGGAACTTTCTCTTCGGCTCATATTTTTTGTGAACCACTTTCTTTGTTGGAAACCAAAAAAGAGTCATTTAGCAAAACATTTGAAGGGAAAAGCATATTCCATTTTGTGCCGACGCTCTAGCAAGTCATTTACCGATTTCTTCTCAAGTAGCAAGCGAATGTTTTAATCAAAGTCAATTCGGCTGGGGCACGATGTTTATTCAAATTTTGGGATTTATATTACCGACGAGCTCCGCAAGCTGCTAAAAATATAGGGGTAAAATTTAAGGCTCCTTTGGAGTAAACGCAATAAAATTCGCTCAAATGGTGTGACATACTATAAAGAAAATAGGGGTTGTAAGAGAAACATTGATTAATACGAACTATCAACGCAACGAATTGATTTTAATAGGTGTAGGTGGAACTCGTTTACTACCAGCAACTATCCTCGTGGCGTAAAGGCTGAAGCAATATCAATGTTAACTTAAACATGTAGTAGATTAAATAAATATGAATCTGAGTAAAGGCATTTGGTAGGAAATAATAAGTGTGATTTGGAAGCACTTCTGACTTAAGAGACGGGCAACTTATATTTTTCACACGCAAGGTCTGCGCAGAGCACTTTGGCCTTTTACCATAATGTGTACATTTTGATTGGCTCCTGTAACTCAGGAAATAAACTCTGTGTAGAATTCGAGCTCTAGTTACTGTATTGCGTTTACGTAAACAGTTCACGTCTATAGCCTATCATAGCACACGAACGACGTAGAAAGGGACGATGTGCGCTGGCGAAACGTTCGGAAACATGCCGATAGGTAGCATTCAATAGGCTCACAACAGTTACGACCGAATATCTTGTTGATAGTTCACGAAGTCGTTCAATGTTCTTAAAAATGAAAGTTTTAATTTACCACCGAGTAATTAAAATCTTTGCTTTATCAATGTTTGACGCCATTACTGAAAATCAAAAAGTAAACAAAACTCGCTGATTCGATTATCGAAGTTCTTTTGTTGTTTACCGCACATCACCTCTGCTCCCGATCTGTTTTTAAGTGCGCTGCCTGATGCGCAGAGTCTGTAACGAATGGAAGGCAAGTGCGCTGTTGTTTTACGAAGTAATCAGCGCATTGGAGCGAATGGGAAATTCCAAAGGATTGTGCCCCTATCATTCTCTTACCCTCTTTTGGACGATGCGGTGCTCGTAATGAGAAGCAATCGGAAAATGTAACTTAGCGGTTATTCATGTTTATTATAGATTATATATCTTGCCTTAAAAGCTGGAAATAATTGAGATCTTATTAACGGGTGCCTTTGTGAGTGTGGAACTTAAAATAGCGTGCTTAATGAGTGAAAGAGAAGACTCCAATTTCTACAACCAAAGTCCAAAACTTCCTGAATGAAGACGGCTAAGAATGTCCGTAGCCCAACTGACCTCAAATGTATAGCGTTTGCATTCGGTGCTTGATTGATCTTACGGCTTTCTACGGAGGCTGGCAATAGTTCAACGCGTCGCTGGGATTTCATGCGCCTAATTATCGAGCAATCAATGTGATGAAGATTACTATAACCATTGTTCTATTAATACATACAAGGTAAGTCGTTCCCGTGACCAAAATGAGCCCGTTCTGCGCATGACGTCACCTGGCTCCCACAAGCAGACGAGAACTCGCGAAACTTTCGGAGCTGGTCTAGTATTGCCGGTATTTTGGTTTGAATTTGATCAACAAGGACGGTATAGAAATGAATTATAAGGTATTTGGTAGTTGAAAGAAGTATTAACCTTTACTTTAACTTCTCATTGCTGAATTAACTGTGGTAATGTCCCCGAAGAAACATTATATCTTTACTACGCCCAGCGATATCTGTCAGCTGCGTACTTGCAATCGAAAAAACATCATTCCTTCGTTCGTGTGACATTAAATACAATTACGTACTGATACATTCTTTGTCTTATTCATCGTATCGAATATTTTACCAACCATCTAGGAGCATGCAGTGAAAAATAACTTGTTGATTTTGAATAACCTTACTTGTAACGCGTCAAAAATCAGTCCTGATAGCGTATGCAGTGAAAAATAACTTGTTGATTATAAATTACCTGACTTGTATAGCGTCAAAAATCATACCTGATAGCGTATACAGTTAAAAATAACTTGTTGATTATAAATTACCTTACTTGTATAGCGTAAAAAGTCATTACTGATAGCGTATTAAGTTAAATCGTCCTACGATATTCTATTTATTCTCACATTTACGCAACCGGTATCATCAATGGAGAATTAATCACTTGATTCACGATTTCAAAAATATACGAACTGATGTTTTCAAACGTTTCGTAAATTAATATATTTCCTCCGCGAAATATCTATCAACAATTGTTTATTTTTGTACTTACAAAAGCTTATACCTATTATCTCATTAGGTATTGTAATCCACTCACTTTAACCACTCATGTTCATAGGTTTTCCGACACTAATTGTCACATTAACTGATATTGAGGTAATAACACCTCTTTTGCATCGATTTTTGAAACAGTTCTGAGAATTTAAGATATTTGTTATTTGCAAACGACAGCATGTGGAACATGCATAACATGACAGAACCACAATTTTCTTTGAAGGTTTTCTTTTGTAAGCCTGATAACTCGGATGAAAAGAAACTTTGTTTCTTTCTCAAGTTTTCGGTTTCGATACAGGGTAGTATCACCTGGCCTGATGTCGATACTCGTTATCGTGATCGGCCGCTGTTAAATATATTTGTGGAATAATCAAATGACTTTCGCTCGAATCAACGCGAAGGAATTCCACTAACAATGGTCACTAGCTTGATATGCTGGATCCCATTTCTTCAGGTGCAACAGCGTCCATTTCAATAATAGCCACTATTTTGGTGCCGAGAACCAAATAATAGAGAAATGACATCACCTTAGTGAATTCGATAATTGGGTATTTTCCACGTATTTCAAACTATCGATATTCTGATTCAGTTACTTGAACTTATTGCATTGGCTAAAAATTTTCTTATCAAATTGTATGAATTTCGGTTTTAAAAGCTAAAGAAAGTCGAAGGTTAAGAATGCTCCCGAGCACACTCCGAAAACAACCGAATGGCCTGTGACGTCATTTTCGCTGTTTACGTTTAGACCCAGGCGTTTCCTTATGCTTACGGTGGAAACAAATGCGGCGAAATTAGTTTCTGACGTTTTCGCGTTTCTAGATATGCCTTTAAATGGCATCTAAGTAAGGGATATAGATGGTGTTTTGTGCCTCTATGTACAAATACATCGGTTGAAACACCGAACAAGAAATTTATTCACGCAATCACGACATTGAATGATTGAAATTTCTTCCTCGGATTCCTCAATGTCCACCCGTAAAAATGTATGCTTTACTCCGCACTTTGTGTTCTGGACATATTCTCGCAGTGACTGTGCACAGTGGTCCATCTCTCTTTACTTGGACGTATCCTATAGCATTATCACCATAACTCTCACGAGAAGCTTTATAATATAACAACACTTAAATTAAACTTTGAATAAACATTTAGGAGATGAGAATCTATTTTTAGGCATTTCTACAGTAGATAAGCCACTTCTAGAAACCTCCTCTACAAACAATCACTAATTAGCAAATAAAAAATTAACGTTTTAGGTGTGTCGAGTATTGGCAGCACAAACATTTGGCAATTACTGTGTTATGTTGATATGTTACTAAGATACTGTTTGTTTACTGTTGCATGGTCTGATATGGACTTCGATAAAGAAAGAAGTATCATAATGATTATGAGTGTATTGGAAAAACAGTTAATAAAGTTCATACACCAAATACATAATTATATGTATCAAAAATGATATAAAACAGTAATGACGATTTTAAAAGCAAACTTTAGGCTTACATTTTTTGGACTTAAGCTCAACGAATTTTCGCAGCATTAAATCGCTCGTCCTTCTTCATTAAAACGCCTACCATAAGCATATCCACTTTGGGTAAATTATCTTATGTGGTTTTAATAAAACCATTGCACGCCATAGTCTTTGTTTTCAATGAAAAATCTTTTAATATACGGTAGATCTTCTACAGTTACTCACTTTCTCCCTCACATCCGTCTATCGCTCAGCGAAAATGACGTCAAGCCAATCAGATTTCGTTTTGCAGCGGCGTAAAAAGATTTGAAATTTCGACTATTTTAATCTTAAATATCTCAATTAATATTGAATCAATTTTAAAAATACTTTCACTCCGCAAGCTTGTTCGAGTTTAAGTAACATATAAAGATCCGTAAACTTAAATTTAAAATTTTGAAAAATACCCAATTGCTGATCATGAGCCTGATCGTCAATCTTCTAAAAACTGGGTTATTTTTTCAATAAAAACAGTTGAAGTTGTAATATCATCAATTATTTAATTTTTTTTATATGCCGATTAAAGTGGTAGCGTCATTCTTTACATTGTTCTCGTAGTTGAATTCGTAGTAGTAGAAACGTGGTTGAGGATTTTTACACACGGATAACTGTGAAAGATTTTGAAATATTATTTTCAGAATTATTTATAATCAATATTCTCTCAGTGATTCATCGTTTATGTTGAATTTATTTAGTTCGAATTTTATATATATTCACTCGAACTACCTATCAGAGAATATTTTAAACATAATATTCATACTTTGCATTAAACTTCGATATTAATAGAGATTAACTTTAACACTGTTATCGGCATTTATAATCAGAGCGCAATAAAATATTTATAAAATTGATATTCTCAACTTAAAATACATTAATCATAGGAATAATGGAATTTTCAGATGTACGACGGTCAGATTCGTATTCAGCATATCGGATTTTTGAAGAAAAAGGTGCATTTTCATCCATTCGATTCTTCTCACTAAAATAGTGCCTATGAACCGGTAAAGTATGACGTCACGAACAATTGACTGCCGAGGTATTCTTTTCCAAATTAATGCAAAACCAGTGCTAAATATACAGGAAAATATTATTTGAAAAGTTATTTGACGTAATGACTTTACCAGTCCATTCAATGTAAGTGACGCGTTGGTAAATACTGATTAGATGCGTCATGACACCTCTAATCGCTGATTTCTACTCTAATCTCTTTTGGTATTAGTCATGACTACTGTAATCACTACTTTTCTAGACACTTTATGTGATATTTCAGATGGTAGAAGTACCTAAATATTGAAAATAAAATTTGAAAGTAGGCTTTGAAAATAAGTGGAATGACAGGGCATCATGTAAATTTTCAATGCAGAATCACCCACCGCTTGATTTTCATGCAGATTTTAACTCGATTCATGCAAACTTTTTTTCTACAAATTTTTCATCGTCCATATATTCGTTGGCAGTTTTGACTGATTCCGACGTGATACATATCGATGGGACTAAAGCTTCGATCTTCTCCGTAGTTTAAAAAAAATCTCTGAATTTTGATTAACAAGCAATGATTTTCTTCAAATGACCGCCGTCATCCTACTGGTATACATCAGAGAATAGGCATGATATCACCATAACCACGTCATTAGCGTATGTAATTGTTGGCGGAGGAGGGTAAAAGAAGGAATTTTAAATATCCAACATTTAAGTATAGCAAAATAGTCTGAAACGTAATTGTTACGTCGAAAACTCCTACAACAATCCGCGTTTCTGTTTTTTTTACGGCTTAATATAGGTGAAAGAGAAATCTCTATGGCCCTTAAAAGGACCTTCACCATTCTGGGCACTGCCACCGAGGAAGAACGCCCAAAACAGTTTGCCAGAGCCAGCCTACCGTTTGTTTCGATGGTTCCGGGCCAAATCGCCAGAATCCTGAAGAGGCACGACATTGAAACGTACTTCCGCCCACCATGCAAACTACGAAAACATTAAGTGACGGTCAAAGACCCCGGCGGCCTGATGACACCTGGAATACACGAGATACCTAGTGAATACGGCTAGGTCTACGTGGGAGAGACGGACAGGACGATCACCACGAGAGTCAAAGAGCATCGAGCATTTCAGGCTCGGCCAACCTGAAAAATCCGCTTTGGCCGAGCATAACATTTCCCGGGACCATGCCATTCGCTGGGTGAGGACCAAGGTGCTCTGTCGCGTGGACGGGTTCTGGGAAAGACTGACCAGAGAAGCGATAGAGATCCGAATGGGAAACAGGACTATGAACCGTGACGCTGGATACTCTCTCACAATCAGCAGTTCTTGGAAACCAGTGCTGAAAAGGATCCGAGAGGCCAGGGAAAAATGTCCTTGCCCTGAGGATGAGGAACGATTCGTTCATCGAAACGTCGGCAGAAATGGACAGTTTGACCCGGTTGGAAACCCAAACAACCACCAACATTAATATAGAGTCAATTAATATTTATAATAAAGTTATTTTATCAACGCCTTTTCATAACTACGTGACTATGGAACGCACTTGTCCGCAACACTTATGCCCCGTTTACATTACTAGGGTTGAATGATGGTTAACATGACGGCTTTGACTTACTTCCGCTCTCACGGTTTTCGGTATACCGTAGTAGAAATGCTGTTGACCTCTAGTAAAGAGTTAGGAATCTATAAAAAACAACTGAAGTAACCTGCGCGCCTGCAGCAGTACATCCTGGGCTGTATTCACGTTTCATATCTGTCTAGAATGTTAATTTAATAAATGCGTCCTCCTTTAAATCGACTTGTTGGCATATTAGGCTGGGAGACCCTTTCCGTGTAGTGCTGCCGTTTTCCTGCTTGACCCTACAGATTCTAAACTCGTATTTAAACAGCGATTTCAAATAACTTCCGTTTACACGCATTTTAAATGTAAATCCAGCGTGGTAAACAAGTTTACAAGGGTTATCGCTAACTTGCATTCACACGGCGAAATATAAAATTCATGTTACTAGAGTAGAAAGCTAGTAACGTGAACGGGACATTAAGCATCTGTTAATATTCATTATTCAGCCGAAGGCAAAGGTAAGCCATGTTTATCAATGGTGCCTTGTCTCAAGAGAAGTAAGAAAACTGAGATTTTCTTTTCACACTAGCTGGCGGGTAGCTACCAATCGTCGAAGAAGGCAGAAATGTCTCGTGAGACTCATTCAAGGACACAGATTCTTCTCAAATGACTTCCGCATTTTCACTTTCCCCAAATGACCCTAAAAACTGAACACTAGAAACAGTGGCACACATTTTACGGCGGCGATGAGATCGTCGATGCTAATTAAGGAATCAACATTCGACACAAAATAGCCGTCGGGTGCTGTTCTTGGGACTTGAAGTTAAAGGTTTCATTTTGTTTGGATGTCCATTATAGGTACGCATCGCTGAATCACCTATATTTGACGGCTTCTGGAAAATTTTCAGCGTCATTCTCAACCTTCCGGGAGTATGATCTTGATGGCATTTACTTCCCAAGGCCTAACTTAAACAGTGCTGCGAAGGCCGTCATTTTCGGCATTTTTGAGGAACACTTTTGTCAGATAATGTACTTGGCGTATGTCTCAGCCTGTTTCTTATAGCTTAATTTGACGGCTAATGCGCCAGCTCAAATGTAGGCACATCATGTACATTTCAGTATGCAATGATTACCTAATTAAATTTTGGGAGATTTTTATTCGGTACTTCGAAATTGACCCATTCAATCTATGTTCAAGTCGATAATGTTTGAAATTGGACCTTGTAAATTAAACTAGTTTCCCAGCTGTATCTGTTTTCTCTTTATCTAAATAAGGTTCTGATATTCAAATGCTTCCATTGAATTTTTGTGAACAAAGAATTATCCTTAAAGTTTGTATCCAACTATCCCATGAGCTGGACTGTTTCTTCAATCTTTGACCTTTTTAGAATACAAGAATTTACTTGGAATTTCTGTTATGCTGTCTGAACCTTCTCTATTTTGCATCTCAATTGAAGTTAGGATAAATATCCGTAGTTCGTACTCCATTTCACGTTTGCTGCCCCAATAAACTCGTTGCTAACTGTATCGTCACTGCAATTAACTATGCCTCGTTCTGGATACGTTAATGATGTTTTTCCTGTTACAAATTTCTTTTTAATGTGGGAAATAATATTTTTTTTTCATTGCTAGAGTTTACATTCTCGAAAAGAAAATCTATGAACGACTAAAGAGATTTAAGCATAGTTTATGGAACGACCTATTTTAGGTAATTAAACAATCAAATAATGAAAAGTGGTAACAGAAAGATGATACTGGTGATAAATTGACCATTTCCGCTCCAGTTGTATCTCCTATAACATTCAAGAATGAGCTTCCATTCAAAGAAAGCCATTGAGACAATTATCGAAACCTCGTGTGTTTAAAAATACGTTCAATATCATAATTTTTTCTTTGCTATAATAATAAAAATGTTAAAATTATTGCGGTGAATACTTATTAGGAATATTTAAAAGTGATGTGGTACAAATTCAAGCTCTCAGGTGTTAAGGAATATAACGCAAGCGTGAGAACATTTATGCATCAAAGACGGTGAAATTTGGCATGAAAAAATCATTTAACTTGACCGGGATACAAACCAGGATCTCCCAATTGCCGATCAGGTGTGTTAGCCCGTACACCACCAAGCCATCTTAATTCAAGGTGAATTTCAGCGGGGTTTATACGGACAAGATGTTCTCTTCTGTATAACTTCGCACCCGTGCGCGTGACTGCGTACCACATCATTTGTGTAAATGCAATGATTGGAAATGTGAGGAAATTTGCCAATAAAATACATTTGACTTGACCAGGATTCGAAATCCATGAATGAAACAAGAGTGTAGATGAAACATTCATCAGCCCTGAAGGAAGCCCAGCCATTCTGAATTTCATAAATTTTAATAGATTAAATATGATTTTTTTAAATATTTTACTTTCTAAAATTATAAAAATTTAAATGAAACAAATAGCCCATGAAATTCATCAGCCCTGAAGACGATGGGAAAGTCTCCCCTCGGAACGTCGGCCGCCATGGAAGACCTGCCATTGGACACCATGGAAGATCTGACCCAGTGAAAAGCCCGATAGCTCTTTACATCAGCCATTCGCAGGGAAAGAATCAAATCCTTGGATGCTCGGGTTTGAAACTTTAATCGCGGTCAACTAAAGCGGTATTTTCCTCACTTTCATTGTAAATTTTCTCACTTTCATTGAAATAATAGCCCCAGAGAAATCTCATAGACCTGTAAGAGATAATTAAATTGACGCTCAAAATTAAGATTGAAGAAGACAATGTGGGGATGATTCTGAAATGTTTTAATGGAGATTATTCCTACATATTTTCTCCTTCAGTAATTTTCTCGCCACGGAGGTGTATCAGTCAGGGCTCCCTCATATTTGTTATTCTTCATGAGTTAGTCATTAAAAATGAGCGGGTAGCAATGGAAAAAATAACTCGCAATGCTCTCTGCCAATTTAAAAAAATCCGAAATCTTGAAAGACCTAAATGGTAGAAATTTTCATCGGAGATTGCCCTTGAGAATGCAAGAGTTCGGCAAAACTTAACTGCATATTTCCCCTTGCAGAAATTGGCCGTATCAAAATTTTGCAATTTTTTAATGTTTCGGTAGTTATGTATCGTTTGTGCAATTTAAAAAAATATGAAATGCGCGGTTAGAAAGGCGTTGTGTAATTTTTTATGAAATTATTTATTTAAAATTTTGTCTGACTAGTTGTGTGAAGCGCACTTATTGTTAGTTAAAGTCATTGATGTATACCCGATACCTTTCCTGTGTGTCTTGAAAGTCTTGAAAGTTTACATTATTTTGAAGCCTTGAAAGATTATATAAATTGTGACTCTATACCATGAATCGGTGGAAATTTGCTGTTAGTAACTAATTATAAGAGATAACTAGGTAGCCATTATCGCCGCTCTGTTAATTAATTCGAGGCGTAATGGGTGCTTCTCTATCATTGCATACACAATATCCTATGTGCTTTTTAGCTTTGTGTCGGTGAACGCTTAACTGATCATACCCAGAATATAGATTGGTGATCTAGGATTGAATGCTGTTGGCGGAATCACAGCAACCTACTTACCCGAATGGAAGTTCCAAGGACGATGGAACACGTGGTTCCTCGAATTCACTTGCTAACCTGAAAATAGAAAATAAGCTGACGTATCTAAAGAATAAATAAAATTATGTGAATACTCAGTACGATATCACTAGGCATTGAGCCTTATTGACGTTCATGATTCAGATGTATTCCCGTGATATCAAACAACTCATAAATATTGCTTAAGGCGTTCCTAATTCACCGGTTTGCCGCCCAAATCCTCCCGTCAGAGGGATCAAGTCATCTTGAAATGAGTCCAGACTCGCTCGGCATCAATTTAGCCACAAAGCCATGGGTCGTTGCCAATATTCATTTCGAAAATGACTCATGATATTGTACGCAGTCATGCACACACATTTATACATCTATATCATTCCCTGCAAGCCATCTCAAGGGTGTGTGGCATGGGGTGATTTGAACACCAACATACACTGCACAATATCCTACTAAAGTTAATAAAACGGCAACAATGATTGCATTTGAAAAAACCACCAAATATATGTCAGGGTGTGTAATTTCACCAGCATGCACTAGACTATAGGTATGCTCCCGATGTTACAGATTATAAGAGTATTCATTTATTCTCTATGAGTCTTACAGGAAGAATGTCAGACGTGTTGTTAGTACTGTGTAGCAGGCTAAGAAACAGGCATTAGAGAACAAATCAACTAACTGAATGCATTTTCTATCAATAAAACTAATTATAAAGTCTCTATGCTAACTGTTTATGCATTTTCTATCAATAAAACTAATTATAAAGTCTCTGTGCTAACTGTTTTGGTATCTTATCGTTAGAGGGAAAAATGACATTTTAAACTTGTCGGTCATATAGCCAAATTCCCTAATTTTATTCTCATTATATAATCTACGTACTATGTCGGGTTTGGTAAAACACTTCAATTTCACAAAATTGTTTATTTAAACGACCAAGGTTTCTTGTTATGCAACATCTTCTGATGAACCTGAAGATGACCATCATAACTGAAGATGACACTCAGCAGCGAAACCCTGGTCGTTTAAATATTTAATTTTGTGGAATTGCAGTATTTATTTTACCCTCATCTTACATTTTAACAGGCGGTCTGATAGTGGTTTCCGTTCTAGTTGTTGCAGAAGGCATGTAGTATTTATGAAATTATCGTAACGATAATAACACCGTCATTTGTAATACTGAAGTGAGGAAATTCTCAATGGAAACAATTTAAATTATCCAGGAAACGTACCCTTACGTATGTGTTCCAATAGCCGTTCAGGCATGTTGACCAGTTGATTAGACACCATCATGCCCTGGTTCAGGGTCAGATTCTTAGTCAAGTCTGGTAATTTTTTCATGCTGAAATTCCACTTCTGAGTGTTACCTATATATATGCCGTGAGCGAAGAGAAGGGAGTGAAGAATGTAACTTTTTCGGCTCCACCTTGGAAATTCCTGAACAAAATTACTGCTGCTCTTCCTAATCTTTTCACGAAGGAAAAAGCGCTGTAGGTGTATTGACTGCATGTTTAGAAATAAATACCACAATGCGATTGACGAAAAAAACTACACAGGCAAAAGAATTCTGCTGGCAGAAGTTAATTTCGTCATTTGTTTTATGAACGTTAACTGTTATCCATATTGGCAACAATGTGTTTGCATTAAAAATATTTTTTGTAGGCACGTCCTTTGAACAAATTCGTAATATCGTGAATTGCGATACAGTACAAATATTTGTTTAATTTTTCTGTCCCACGACGTGTATCGCCGTAGATCCTGTCCGTGGACGTCTGTCAGACTATCCTCGTCGTCGACATCACACGGCAGTAAATCGTGCTCAAATTCCCTGTGAAAGACGTTACTTGGGGAATCGGACAGTTGGACACTTGGTATTAAAGGAAATGAGACAATGATTTTATAAGATCTTCCGAAATTCACGTATTTATTTTAAGCCCGTTTCACACGATACGTGAACCAGCTCAAAACCTAATATGCTAGCCGGTAGGTACTTGTTACTGAGAACGGAATACAGTATGATTTATAGCGTCCCGGAAGTCCATTTCAAATAAAACAAAATTGGTAAAATTTCCACACAGTATATTAAAAACCACAGTTAGAATACACCACCGACCAAGGTTTCGGCACGTAATACCATTATCAAGGTTTTTATACTCGTAAGTGCGTCCTGGAAGGTTTCACCCGATCATTGAACTTGTACTGGCGAGGAAGCGGTATTTTCATTCGTATCTTAGCGCATGTCTACTATATTTTTAAAGTAGCCAATATTTGGCAGCAGGTGACTGAAACATCGTTCGGGCCTTTTTATTGAGAATGTTGATTTCATGATCAGAAAATTACTAGTAGCTGCAAGGGTTTATAGGTAGCTTTGGTGGCGCTGATTTCAGACTGAAGATCTCACAGCGACAGTGAACTTTAACGTGATTATTCGACGAGCGCTAGGTCCTACTTGGAGCGAACTATCAATTATTAAATCAAGTGGCAGAGTGAGTATGATGGCGATCTTGGTTGTCAGCCTGCATGCTGGTTCTGGATCACACGAAACTGAAAACCTACATTACGAGCGAGTATCATCGAAGTTGTACTTGATCAAGTATCATGTGACACGAGATTTACCAACTTACACACCTGTCTTCAATGGCACAAATTACCTCAGTTGTAATAGTAGCTCCACATGAAACATCTTTTCTTGGATCGGTCAAATGCTTTTAGTTAACCATCACAAAATGAATTCTATCTTGAGGATAAAACATTGAGAGATTTCCATTCGGTGCTGGAGTTAGCGCACATAGGAACACATCAGCGCAATTATGGCACACGAACGACGCTGAGTGGAACGATGTGCGCTGGCGAAATGTAGAGGTATCCTGACGGTAGAACTTCGTAGAACTTACTCTATGGTAGCATTCTGCGGGTGCAAAACAGTCAAGACCGAATATTTTGTGTATATGTATCAAATTCGTTCAAAATACGCTTTTAATGACGTAATCTTTTGACCGCAGAGTAAGTAAAAACTTGAAAATATCCATGTTTGACGCATTTGCGGAGAATAAACTCAAAAACAACAATCGTGGATGGGATGATCGACGTTATTTTGTTGTATAGCGCACACCAACTCTGCTCCGGATCTGTTTTGAAGTGCGGTGCCTAATGCGCAGGGTTTGACACAAATGGAAAGCAAGTGTGCTGTTGTGCTGCGAAGCACAAAGCGAATGTAAATCTGTCATTAGCTTACCTTTACGAGGGAAATACTTCCGTCGAACCTGCTTGAAGTGAGGTGTAATGTACTCGTCCGCCTCTGATTAGTCCCAACCTGCAAATGCTTCTATTTTTTCCATTCTCCCGGTGCTTTCAGCTCGAAAATGAATCGATTATGTGGCCGGGAGGGAGATATGAATCAGGATGTATTAGATAACGAAGCCCTTAATCCCGTCCTTACCCTTGCCGTGGTTACGAACTCTCTCACCTTTCCCCTATAATCTCCCGTACGTCAGCGAGCGGATATCGACTCCCTTCGCAAGGCCTCTATGCGTTCCTTATCGGATGTTCGTTCACCGGTCAGGAGGTGAGACATCCTGTCTCGCCCTTCGGTTCGAACGGCTTGCAATCCCGTGCCCGATCGTGACAGCGTCGCTGGCGGCGGAAAACGTGGTTGTCGCACATGCGACCGTGTGCGTGCACCCGCACGCCACAAGATGACCCGGATGAAGGTCCCTTGCCACACTACATCGCTGCGGACGCCGCAATGGGAACGTTGGACGTTAAATTCTCACGTGCGCGCTTACGGGTGTCAGGCGCCTTGGATGGGTTCAAGGAACTAACCTATCTGCTTTAGACATGTCGAAAGAAAAATTATCTTAGTATATTCCACACCAAATAAGGTTTATTGGGTTATATCAAGGTTGATAATGATTGCTGTGCAGTCGAAACCTGGGCCGGCAATAAAACATTTTTAGTGTGGACTATACTAAGATAATTTTTCTTTCGTCATGTCTATGACAAAGTTCCACAAAGTTACGCCGTCAACCATTAATATTATACTATCTGCTTTAGTTTTTTTGCTTTTATTTACTTGGAAACGTCTTTACAATTAGGATCCATTCAAGCATTACGTAATGAGTTGTAGTGGGGGTCCTCCCTTACCAAAATATTTAGTCCTTTTTGAGTCCCAAGGGACTAGTCCATAATGAGTCCCATTGCCGAGTTCCTGCTCTGAATGATTTACATACGGGGATTAGTTCCTTTTGAGGGTCAATATGTGTCATTTTAGACCCTACTGGGGACTAGTCCTAGAGAAATGAGAATGGTACTAGTCCAAAATGAGTTCCCAATTGATGAGGTAGGTACTGGCCCCGCAGGAGTCCAAAAAATTATAACGGCACTATTCTCCCAGAGGCCTGAAGCAGGGACTGGTCCAGAACTAGTACCATTACCTACCCACACAACCGCATTGCTCACATCATATCTCACGCCTATTTACGCCATGTTTAAATCGCCACTGAGAGCGGCAACTGAAGGATCTGAAGAAAGTCGTACATAAATGGCCATTTCCGTGCGTAAAAGTGACTTCGAGAACTAATTTTTAAATGTCAATGCCGTGATAGTTTGAGGAAATACCATCCAATCGCGATAACAGCTATCAGGCATTAATTAATTGAAACCTATGTTGCCACATAGGATGAATATAAAGTCAATATTAATGGTAATAAACGAGATTTTTTCATTATCACACGATTCTTAACATTTCAATGAAGACGTAACTTCCTTGCGGAAAGGTTACGAACATGAATGTACCATCGTTACGAATGTGGAAAGGAGAAAACTGATGAATGTACCGATAAAAGCATAAAAATAATCTAATATACAACGGAAATTAATTACTCAAATCTATCAATGAAGTGCTAACCTACCTACTGGCAGAATCCAAGCCTTTCCGATCGTTTGCAAGATTCCCATTCATGCCAAATATTTGGTCAAAGGATGAACCACAGGCTAAACATGTTCCTATATATCAAAAATATATTTTATTAAAATAAAAACAAAGGATAAACACAGTAAATATTTACAAAATGAGTATTTATACGGTTATGGTTTTTAAGGAACCATATATTATGTTAAAATAGGCATTAGGTATACGCGTTAAACATATGTAACACAAGGTTTACGCGAGCCGTGCGCATTAAAAAAGCTCTTAGTTGGTTATTCTTCTGGTCTTCATTAAGGATAGGAACAGCCTCGGGAGTGGGAATATATAGTGTTTATTTTATGTATAGATACAGCTGCACTGGGTTAATAGTCTACCTCGATCTTTATGAGGAAAAGTTTTCCGTAGACTGGAAATATTCCCTTAAAGTAAGTTTCATATTTTTCGTGTGCTCTCAAGGCTTCCAGTTATCTAAAATGCATTTATCACAAGTTATAAGGAAAAAATTTCCATTTCTGTGATTTGAAAGGGATAAGGATTTTAATACCTACACTTCCTGGGCATTTGACTGACAAATTGTTTGACACATCGTCGAGAGAACATATATCTATGTTAATGGATATTTCTATGTACCAGGGACCATGAAAAAGGATCTGTTAACCAATAATGAGCAATTTTATAACGTATTCGGGACATTTTGCGAAAGCCCATAAACGTTCAAGTCTTAGATAAACTATTCCTACAGCGGAGTGGTCCAGAACGGTACCAAATTATCATTATTATTTTTTTTTTGCTCTCCGACTATTCTGGTGGTCCCCCTCCAGACCCCCACGCGCAGCGCTGTGACGTCACCTCGCAACTCCCCCTCCGCTCACTACAAACTATTTACCAACCAATACCGACGAAACGGGCTACCCAGTCATATTCTGTAATCCGTATAGTTTTTGCGCACGAGGCCCTCGAAAGTACACAAATATTAGTCGCGGAAAAACCTTACATGAAAAACGAGAACGAATCGTAAGATGTTTATTCGCATTCACATAAAAATATCAGCCACTTAACATTATACTTTTCGACTTATTTTCCAAAACATACCAGCCATTTTCCATGGGAATTGGTACGTATATGACTCCAGAGAGACTTTATTTTAAAAATGAGGAATTTTTATCGCATAGATTTCGTCAAAAATTTAAGTGTACAGTTTATATCAATTATCAACTATTTTTAAAAATAAATCAATTACTGATCTTCGGTTGTCAAGTCCTTTTCACCACACGGTGTGAAAAAATGAGTCATGCTAAAGACATATGTAAGCATATTTAGTTAATTACTGAGAATTTCAGTCGTAAAAATACAATATTTTGCGCCATCAATATTATAATATTTACTTAATATTTCTTACAGCTTCTTTAATTAAAAAAATAAAATTCAAATACAGTATCTATTATGACTAGAGAAAAATCTCACTCCAACCGCTTTAAGGTGGTTCGAGTTATTTTTGTTTATGTACAAATTTGTGTGAAACTTTGCTTATGTGGCCGTGGTAGTCCTTCTCAGTAATTCTCAGTAATGATGTAAATATAACTACAAAGGCCTCTAACTTGACTAATTTTTTCACGCCGTACGGTGTAAACGCCTTCACAACAGGTTTTTTTGCGGTTCTGTAAAATTACTGCCTTGAGTAATTAAATAATTTTTATGAATAGTTGAGAAAAAATACAAGCTACAGACCGTTTGTTTTCGACTAAATCTTGTCTGTAAAAATTCCTAATTTTTTCAATACTCTCCCTCTGTAGCGCATAACCGTAATAAATCCCATATAACACAACTAATCGTTTTAGGAAAATTTCTCGAAATGTATTTCGGCAAGGGGTTAATAATTTGATATTATTGGAATATTTTTGAAAGTTTTTTCTTTAAATTGAAGTCAAATTCATCAATTTCTATATGAAGTTCTATCTCGCTCAAACTACCTTAAGGTGGCTGGAGCGATTTTTGTATTTGTACAGATTTGCGTGAAACTTTGCATACGTGTCCTTAATTGTAATATCTATCGATAAAAGTGAAAAAAACTACATGCTACCGATTTGGTTTCCTGGCAATTCAATGATATTTTAACTAGTACTCTTATGGTACACGGCATATATTTTGAAATAATTCGATTACTTATGTACAGATTTTCTCCTAAATACAAAATAATACGTTTCATATTATTATAATAGCTGCTAACAAATATCAAGGTATCATGCCGAGTAAGAAAAGCGTATTTAGATATGATTTTCTCGTAAATTTCGAATTTCGCGCCGAAAATCCAAGTCATAACAATGCTTTAATTAAGGCGAAAATTTGAATTACAACTCTTGCATCATATACATTACTGCATGTATTGTGATTTCCAACGTATAAACTGGTGTACTTGAGTGAAATGTGGTCTTAGAATATTTTTTTCGACTTGCTTGAAAAGTTATTAGAATGTGCTTTCAACGACTCACGATTACCGCTCCAGCCACCTTAAGGTGTCGAGTTATACATTTTATTTTATCTCCATTGGTTTTTTGGGAGAGGAGATAAGAAAAACCTACTTTGGCCAGCAAAACCTGATCTTTCCTACAGTTTTAAAATGTGTGGGGCGCATTCTGCATTGACTAGTCTCCTCTATATTTGAAGGGCGTCAAACGCAATTTTTGCCTTGACTCCGGGTAACCATTGCAGAGTATCTACGTGCTGTGAATCACGGAGACCTCTACGGAAGTTATTCCCTTACCTCTGTCGAGAGACACGTATTGCTTGATTTATGATATTGTTCCACGACATTTGCCACGAAGGAAATGAGAATGAATGGGTGCCTGCAAGGAATACAAAATAGCGCATTTGAATCTTAATTTTTTTCAACATGCTGTCAGTGATGCAAGGAGCGTGGAGCATACTTCGTATACCAATGTGGATTCCGACTAAAACCCACCCAAAGCATATTGGATAATGTATTTGGAAATCTTTGAGAACTCTACTGTCAGCACGTACGGAATTGTTTTCTTTTACAGCAATAATGGTTTGCTCTTTTTTTTGTTCTTACCTATAGCTATGCTCGTATGCATATAATATGTTCGATTTTGATATTGGTGTCGTTGTTCAAAGTTTGTTGCCTATTGTCAGGGTGAAATACCGTAAGCGCTGTGAGCATAAATATATGGAAATTCACCATAATATGATTTGAGTTGACCAAGATACAAACTTGGATCTCCCGGCTGCCAATCATGTGTGTTCCATTATAGCACGGCCAAGCCGTCTAAGGCAAATTCTTGCAGCGTTTTATGCTAATTACAATATTCTATGTCGATATTCTTTATATCAGTGGGCACTGTGGCATAGAAAATGTAGTGGTGAGTGATCAGCCACGGTTGAGATAAATAAATCTACTGAAAACTCACCCAAAATGGTTTTTTGAGCTCTGGGTTCGAATGTCAGTCAAGTCAAATGATTTGTCATTAGTACGTAAATAAAACTACAATAGTTGTACTGTCCACTTAAATTTTAATGTAAATATTACACAACACGTGTTTCGACGTTCCTTAGGGCGTCATCATCAGGTCTGCAGCAGACCTGATGATGACGCCCTAAGGAACGTCGAAACTTGTGTTGTGTAATATTTACATTAAAATTTAAGTGAACAGTACAATTACTGTAGTTTTATTTAAGTACTAAAATGCTGTTCCACCATATATCGCCCGAAGCTGTCGGATTTTTCATTAATTGGAGATGATCAAATTTATAACGAAGTAGTAGTTACTGCACACGCCTTTGTAATAATTTTTATAGTAATACCAATTTTTATTGGTTGATTTGAAAACTGGTTAGTTCCTTAATGTTGGTTCGCTCCCGATATAGCATTCAATTCAGCAGCTGTAAAGTTAGTGAATATCCAAATATTTACGTAATTTCTTTCACCGCGCACGCATGACCGCTTGCAATGTCCATTTGTGCGATCTTCAATTTGCGAATTAGCCTTTATGAAAAGTATAGTTGTAAAGATGCTATTCTCTGCTTTTAATATGAAATTAATTTATATTTGAAACACTAGGTCTATTATAATGCCTAAACGTACCCGTGGATTAACTAGTCACTTTTTTACATAATGCATTTTAATTTACATAATTCCCTCAGAGGACTTAAAACTATAATACAAAAATGTGCATACTTACAGAGAGGAGCTCTGCGTTTGATCTGGGATGTGCGAAGTCACCACGCACAATTTAATCTAAATACACTGGCCCACACTGGATCTGGCGACCGTCTGAGAGCGAACCCCGTCCTAAGGTCACCAGCAACGTTTCCTCCGGCGATGAGCCACGAAAATCCTCTCTCCACCAGCGCCTCCTTCGCGGCACTCGGAAAAATGGCTCGGACCTCCAAAAGTGTCGCACTGTGGAACACACGGTACAATTTCGAGACTTCGTATTAAGGTGGCTGGTCTAAAAAACCAAAGTGAACAGATTTTCTTAAAAATTTACAAATATGTTCCTTTTTGGTTATTCTATGGAATATCGAAGAAAAAACTGGAGATCATCGACATACTTTTTGCGATATTTTAGATTCTTTTAACATGGAGCCTTATGGCGCTCCCCACTCCAATAGGATAAATTACGCATTTTCTCCATTCCTACTGAACAGATTTTAACCAAAAACTTTTATAATGTAGCTCTAATCAATTAAAATCTATTCTGAAAAAATCATTTAATACTATAGACTGAAATTTTTCGTAAATACGATTAAAAAATTTGTATGCGAGAATTTCAAATGTCGCGCGCGGCTATGTGGTGTGAAGTTGGCAACGTGGCACACGCAAGTACGGGACATGCTAACGGTCACGTAGACATGACGAACTGATCTAACATGGGCAGAATGGACGCTATTGCCGGATTAAATAATTTATAGAAACATATTTTAATACTAGTTCGCATTCGAGTGACAATACATCTTCATTAAAATACTTATTTTGAATTCTATGGCCACAGGTGTGAAATGTTTTCGGAAAATTAATTTCGCAAGAATGACTTTCGAAATGAATCAAGTCTGCATTTAAGCAAATTTTTATGGCAATGTGTTAATTTAAAGGACAGTATTTCAGAATGTACCTAAGACATAAGTAATTCCTACTGAATATAGTATAACTACGACCTATTATTTAAATTTTAAACGAGGATTAAAATTTAAGGAACTAAATTTCTCAATGACTAACGATTACCCGACCAGCCACCTTACGGCGTTTTCATCTGTTTGCATTACACATTGAGAGCTTTCTGTTCAAGGTCTTGAAGTTATCGCAGATCGTAACCTTTCAGCGCACATGAACGCTAATGAATGCAACGATGTTGTTCTCTCGCGAAATGTTCGGTTATCAGCTGGTAGGAAGCATTCTGTAGGTATGGAATAGTCAAGGCCAGATTTTTTTGAAAACATTTTTTAAATTCGTTTCAAATACATGTTTAAAAAGGATTTTGGCCCCGATTTTCTCATTGAAATTTTAAACTTTTGGTAGTTAGAGCGAAAAATCACTTCACCTAGAATTTGATGAATTTGGCCTCATTTTAAGAAAAAACTCTAAATCTTTCCAATGATATTAAAATATTGCCGGTTTCGAACAATTTGCCTAAAAATATAAGCTGCTTTGCATGGGATAGATTATGGTTGTGCTCTCCAGAGGTAGAATTTTAAAAATAAGGAACTTATAGCGCCTAGATTTTGTCAAAAAACTAACAGTGTATAGTTTGCATGTTTTCTCAGCTATTTATAAAAAATGATTTATCACTCACCGAAGTAATTTTTACAGAATCGCAAAGTAAACTTCCGTTTTGAAGGGTTTTCAGCCGTAAGGCGTGAAAAAAATGATTCAAATTAGAGACTTATGTAGATATATTTATTTAATTCCTGAGAATTTGGGTCATATACAACAATATCTTTGCGCCATTAATACTACAATATTTATTTCCTACTTCTTACAGACGCTGAAATAAAAAAAATAAAATTTGAATATGGTCTCCACCATGACTAGGGAACTGTCTCGCTCAAATCACCTTAAGTGAAATTTATTCGCTCAAAGTAAACATCCAGGTGTCGTCTGCCTCCCTTTTGTTGATCTCACTGACTCCTAACCTCTTCATCTCCATCTTCGCATTCTCCAGCATCCCGCTCACCCCTAAAGACCTCATATCATATAAACATTTTTACGTTTGCGCCAAATTTGGGCCAAATTTATGTTTGGATTAAGTTTGGCCCAAACATCGGCAATTAGACTCATAACTTCAAAGAGCGTATAAATATTTATACTTTGCTGAATTTATTCATTTAAGGTATTGCGCAACTTGTCCCAAAGATTCATAAATTTTCCAAAAACGTTTGTGTAAATATTCACGTAAGCTAACGCTAATTTGGGAAAAATGTGGAGTCAATTTGGTAAATGAATTTGCTTTCGAAAGTAGCACAAAACTAGCTAAATTTCCCCGAATGGTGTTAAAACTTTGTAGTAAGTTTATTTAAGTAAATCGGGCTAAGCATAACTATTTTGAAGCTATTTGTAGTTAGGATTCTCATTGCCGATGTTTAGGTTAAACTTAATCCAAACACAAATTTGCCCCAAATTTGGCGCAAACGTAAACATTTTTGCGCGGGGTTCCATGTCCCTATCCTGCATTTGTCCATTCTGACTGATGTTCCCTCCCATTAGTCCCCCACCGAAGAGCCGATTGAGGGACTATTTTACCCCGGGAATACACTAGAGTCCCGCTAATTCAAACACCGACAATCCGAAAGTTCGGTTAATCTGAACAGGATTTTCGGAACATTTTAAAAATTGAAAATATAGTTTTAGGCAGAATTTTATGGATAAACAGAACAAAATCAAAGTAAAAACATAGAAAAACCACTCATTAATTAACTTCTACAACAGTATGTTGCATTACTACAGTATTTAGGATAATTTACTCTGCAGTCAAAGATTGACTGTACAATATAGATTATTATGTTCTGTAATTATTGACAATTGTGTTTTACAATTCTGTACAAAGTACAGAAATGTGTACAATATTGTATGAAGTAAAGTGATTGGCATGGATTTTTACCGTAATAATGCAATTCTTCTGATAATCCGAAAATTTTGTAATCCGAACAGTTTCCGGTCCCAATTAGATCGGATTAGCGGGACTCTATTGTATTTTACCGGGAAGAATTCCATAACCTAATGTAATCGTACATGCAAGGGTGCATCTTCTAGGGAGATTAATCCGGTTATTTCCCGTTACCTTCCATATCGCATTACGCAGGCCGATTCCGTGAATTTCACTCTCACCAGAAGTTGTGGCAGTTGATACTGGATATTCTTGATGTGCGTCATCAGTGCTTTCCGCTGACAATAAGAATGCTGCCTCTCAACATTGGGGCCGGGTAGTTTGGGTAGCATGTCGTGTGTAGAAAATTCTCGTTGTTTTGTCTCAGATTTTTTCCATTAATAGATTTTCCCAGTATTAAAAACCAATTCAATTCAAGTATTTAGAAGTAACCTTAACACATGACAACAGAGAGGAGACTGAAATTTTAAACAGAATAACAGCAGAAAAGAGAACATACTGGAGTCTAATTAAGCTTTTTAAAATTAAACTTCTGTCGAGGGGCACTAAAATACGAATATATAAAACGATGGTAAAGCCAGTATTGTTATATGGCTCGGAGGTTTGGACCCATACAAAGGAGTCACAAAAGAGACTCATTACTTTTGAAAATAAAGTATTAAGAAGAATATTTGGCACAACCCTAGAAGGAGACAAATGGCGAATAAAAAGAAACAGAGAAATAAGAGAGCTGTATAACAAGCCAGACATTGTAGCAGTAGTCAGAAGCAAGAGATTAAGATGGCTGGGCCATGTGCTGCGGAGGGATGAAAATTCGATGATAAAGAGAGCATGGGAAGGAAGACTTCAAGGAAGGAGACCACCAGGGAGACCAAGATTGAGGTGGAAAGGACAAGTAGAGAAAGATTTGAGAAAGATGTGAGCAGAATTGGAGATGGCAGAGGACAAAAGGGCTTGGAGACGGCTTGTTGGCGAGGCCAAAGACCTGCTTGGTTTTCAATGTCCCCAGAAGTAAGAGTAAGTAATAGATTTTCCCAAAGTCGGGAATATATTTGCCGTCTCTTGGTCTCGAACCTCACAACTGTTCCTTGGTCTCGAGCCTGCGACCCTTAGGTTGAGAGTTTAGCACGCTATCCCTGGGCCAACCCTCTCCGGCCCGGCTCCAAAAATCAACATAGCAACAGCAGTAAACGGTTTGAGAACTTTGAAACTTTTTACTTCTCAAACAAACTCCATTGAAAATCAACAGTGCTCTCGATCTGCGTTGAAGAGCGCTGCGAAACGTGGAGAAACGTTCGATAACCCACTGGTTCTTAACATTCTGTTGGTACACTGTAATCCTGCCCGAACGTAACGGCAAATGGTTAATTAATTCCTTCATATAAAATGCTTAGAAAAAGGTAAGATTTTTTACCAAATGCTAAGTAAAACATTTACGTTATCTATGCCTTACGCCTTTAATGAAAATGAACACGAAAAAAACAGTCATGGTTGTAGTTATCGTTGTTCTTTCTTGCATTCTCAAGCGCACATAAACTCTGCTCTGTGTGAATTTGTTTTGAAGATTGCTGCCGAGTGCGCAAGGTCAAAAATTAGAGATTAAAAAACAGAAGAGTAGATGACGTCTTGATGCATGAAATTGAAGCCTATTATTTTATGAAAAATGATTCACTTTACATGGATATTGTGCGCATTCTTTCCGTAAATTTGAGGAAAAATGCAGTGCTTTTTTGGAAATTATTTCCGTCCTATATTTTTCTAGGTAAATCATTACGATACTGCGATATAGTAAATCGTGGGTCATTGAGTGCATATTTCAATAATGTTTGAAGTAAGTCAAATAAAAATTCTTAGACCACATTACACTTAAGTGTATCTGTTTATACGTTGGAACTCTCCATACAGGCAGTAATGTAAATGATACAAGAATTATATTTCAAATATTTTCTTTATTAAAGCATGACTTGAATTTTCGGCGCGGCATTCGAAATATACACGAATTTACATTGGAATATCTTGTTTTCGAATGTTGATTCGGCGTAACATCTTGATATTTATTGGCAGCATTTATAATGATAAGAAAATAAATGTATTATTTCGGGTTTAGAAGAAAATATGAACATGCATAATAGAATTTTTACGAAATATATGTCATTTTCCATACGGCTGTTTTATATTGTATTGAATTGCCAAAAATACCAAATGGGTATGATGCAATTTCTTTTCACTTTTACCTATAGACATCACTGATGAGAACACGTATGCAAATTTTCTCGAACATTTGTACATAAACAAAAATCGCTCCAACCACGTAAAATTCACAACTGATGATCCATTCAATATGGCTGTTTGCACACTTTAATGGCTTCATTAGTCCCCTGTGTTATCGCACCAAATGGTTTTACCCATTATATTCTTTTGTCTATGCCTGAGACTGGAAAGCTTATTGTCCTGAGGTAAACTCTTCACGTGTTTCCGTCCGGGTTAGTGACTCCATCTTCTCCTCTTCCGACGTTTCGAAGGAAGACTTATCTTTCATCATCAGGGCCGTTGACGAGAGCTATTGTGCTGTTTTGCTGGCTAGTGAGCAACGCACAAAAGCGAATGAATACCGCCCTTTGACTAACAAAGATAACTTTCGTGAGCTTGACATTTGTGTGAAAGGTCTAGTTATTCATTAAGTTACTCCACCCGTCCAGCATCGCGAACAATCCCAGGATCCCAGCCTTAAATCTTTTGCAACAAAGTTGTGGAAATAAAGAGAAAATGTTCCGTCACATTCACATTGCATTTCATCCGAACCCACCTTCTCTGCCGAGCATCTGGAAAGGGCATCGTTGTGGAAATCAAGGGATGCCTGGGAGGGAAGGGGTATGACACCATTGTCTGTGTAAATTTAAAATTTAAGAAAGGTTAGCACGCAGAACGTAATAAAAGTGGAGAAAATACGAGCTATCAACTTAAATACCCACAAACAGGAAGTGGGAAAACATTGAGAAAATCAGTGGCTTTGGCAAATCTTCAATAAATTATACCCATTCTGTCGTAACTAGAAATTCTTACAACACCGAATGCACGATCAGGTTGCAGCTATCTGAAAGTAGCTCTCCACTTCATCAAGCACTTTTTTCTGTAGCTAGATGAGTATCTTTTGATTTTTTAGCTAAATTTTCAAAATTTTAATACACCCTGAAATACCAAAACGTCACTGTTCAAGGATACGCTTGGTAGGGTTAAAGTATTTGTTTTACAATCCCCTATTATGTTATGTTCTGCCTTATTTTCATTATTAGAAACTATTTCCGTTTACCTAAGTTGCCCTAAGATGGTATCATTTCAGTCCATATCATAATCAAGATATGCTTTTCATTTGAAATGGCGTTTAAAGATGACACCGGTCGATTTTTAATGCCTTTCTCACATGGATGTAAAGTTTTCAGAAACAAACTTATTGATATTTTCGTAACATTTCTGCACTCATGACTCTATTGATACGACGTCGTCAAAGAAACCGTCGTAATTTTAGTCAATATTGACGCCAATGTTAAGTAAAACACGCGGATAGGGCCACAAATTCAGCTTCTAGGGCGAGGAATATACTGGAATATTGGAAAATTACGTCACGAACCGGTGGAGGTTGGCCATATTGAATTTTATGTAAGACTTATTTTAGGGGGCATTGAAACGAGCCATCTTTAAGTACCTATAATTAACGCAAATTACTCTTAAGATGAAATTCTAACACATGTTTCCGTGTTCTAGACATCACGTAGTTTCTACTAATGACTTCAGGAAAAATCACGCATACACCTCTTTTAGCTGCTACGTTTTTTGAGTACTTATATTTTTTACCTTATCTAATCTTGTTTTTAGATTCAACTCTACATGCTCTGTATTCCAATGCATGGCTTTGAAACAGTTGAAAATTTGGCGTCACAGATGAATTAGCATATCCGAGGGCTTTCGGCCCTTAACACCTGGGTGGATGGACTGAGGAATACGATTTCTAGAAGCCGGGGTTTAGCTATTTCAATCCATTACCGTGTTTCAGTCTTACGCTCTGCATACTTCCTTCATCCTTATATGAAATCCATTTTTCTTCCATCATCCCCGTTTAACCAACAATCTCCCTTATTATTGTTGCTCTTGCTCGTCTGAACGTTTCCAACAAACCGTCTTTCCCCTCAATCCAATACAGTGTTTTTCCATATTAAACGTAGAATTTCGCATCTATTTAGTTATGCCTAATGCCATGATTGAGTCGGTGAATACTCTTTCTTTTCTACCCAAATTCTTCTGCGTTCCTGCACACTGTTTGTATCTTCTGCCTTTCCCGCTTACGTTTCCACCTGTATCTCGTATGATATTCCAGAACGCAAGCTATTATATCTCATAATTCGTATTCCCTATCTCGCTCTTTTGTGTTTAATAAGCACAGTTAGTACTCCCAAATATTATTCTACTAAACTAAATTTTTTCCATTTTAATTTATAACTTCTATGCCTAAACCCAGATCTTAGTATCAGTTTTCTTCCCTTACTTCATGACAGGCTTTTAGTCTCGAATGTAAATCCATATGTTAGATGACAGCCGGGATGGAAAGTATGAAATATTAAGGAGATTGGCAGGAAACAGCTTTGCATGGAGAACAGTGATAAGCCCATCCAATTAATGTGAATTCAGCTCTGGATATTTGGAAGAAGCCGCATTTATGAAGCCCATGGAATCAGATTCAAAACATTTTAGGTGCTAACATTTTCACTAGTCTCTTACAATAGAAATAGCACCCATAAATGTTTTGAAATGAAAATATTTTCAACTCTTTGCCCTATAATTGTATCACCTGCATTCTTATTGTATTATTTCATCCTTGAATGAAATAATACAATAAGAAAATTTCTGGAGCGATAAAATTAGAGGTTAACCGTAAAATAGATGTGACGAATTCGAAAGCATAAAACTTTCCCCAAGATCTCTCGCACGATTTAGCTAGGCACGGCGGTTTTCCGAAGGACTTTTTATGCTATGAGGTTTCGGTCTAATATTCTTGTTCAGTCAGAAGATAGCTTTCACTTATATATCCTTGGAAACTTTTAGTTATAGTTTCTACGGTGATTCCCAGCCCGATAATGTCACGGTACACGCAAGGCAGAGGCAGAGGGCATTTTCAAAAAGAATTGCCAGGGCAAGGAGTATAGAAAATATTTAAAGGGAGTATTTAAGGAGTGTGTACATTTTTTTCTAATATCCAGAGCCAGAGGAAGCATTTATTTGAGCGCTAATCCATTTTTGTTCACTTTTAGAGGAAAAAGTGCCATACATATGAACCTTTTTTAGATTAATCTTCTTGATGTTAAGTTGTTACTCTAAGTAGTAAAGTTCTTAAATCTGATACTTTCCTGCTTAGCACAGTTTTCTGGTGTCGAAAACCAGTTATTCGAAGAAAAAAATATTGACTCAAAGTTTAAATTCGGCAATGAAGAAATGTGAAATGAAATAAGAAAAATTAAAGAAATGTTTCTCATTATGTGTACAGTACAATGATTTAGATATCTCTCTTCTGTCATGTTTAGTTCTTGAGATAGTAAGGGTAAATATATGAAAATTCTCAAACATTCATATGCGCCATCTTGGAAAAATGTCTGCCACGAGAAAACGAGAGGGGATAAGGTTTTTGAAATAATGGAAATAAACTGCCAAAATATGGTATGTACGAGCAAAAAATGGATTTTGTTGAAAAAAGTCATGCGAGAAATTTATTTTTCATTTGATTATTTGACATGGAATGACCCCATCGTTCGTTTCTTTTCACGTCAGGAAGCGTCAATAGTAATACCGACCTGAGAAAAAAGCTTTCCTCTACAAACTATACCATACATTTATTATTTACTTTTTGAATTCGGATCAAATTGCAGGAATACGCCGCCATCAGGCTTCTGCATTCAGTATTTATTATATCTTTGGTTTTTAGATTCCATCCAAGATAATAGCGCAGTTAACAGATATAAATGGAGCCAATCAGTATACACGTCCAATGCCGTTTGTGGAAGGGAATCACGTGACCGAAGAATCCATGATTGTGTCAATTACATCATGCTATCGTGAAATAATTGTTTACTTTTCATGTCTTTCTAAGCAAATCAGTATATTGCAACTGCGCTATTATCTTGCACGGACGCTAATTGCGAGTCGTATTCCTTTAAGTTCTTAATAAAAGAGGGTTTTTTTACATCCATGTGGGATAGATTTCTCCACCAGACCTTTTGAGTTCTACAATTTTAAACTGAGCTTTCTGGAAATCCATGCTCAGGAAATAATGCCAACACCGTAAATTTTCGCCGAAATTTTTCAGGATTGTAATAACTTTTCAATACGAAAGCACCATCCTCAGGTTTTTTTAGTGTGTGTTTGAAACTACATATTTGCTACCGTAACAAATCAATTCCCGAAACTTTTATTGTTCGAATCATTTCCTAAACGTTTGCACTCGTTTATGAAAGCAATAAATGTGAAATACTTCCGCGTACTTTCTTTGAAACAACTGAGATTGGAATGAAATCTCTCGTAATCGTAGAAATGACGATACAAAAATCGAATTATTCAAAGCTGTCAACCTATGGCAGAATATTGATTTTTCTGGAATTTCTAGCCCAATAACTGTCGGGAATTTGCTGATTTGCTGCATTGCTTTTCCTGAATTTCATTGAAGCTGGAGGTCAAGCCTCCGAAAGTAAAATTTTCTAAACATTGTGTTCCATCAGTGTACCTGATTTTCCTTTTGATCTCAAGATAAACTAATCTAATCTATATTATCTAATATTATCTATCTAATCAACATATCTATTCTTGCGAAGATGAAGGACAACAGTCTCGGAATACTGAGTTGGAGTATAAACTTTTGATACAAAGCAAGTTCACTTCAGAGGAAGCTCACTTACACACTTGGGAGAATATTAATTGAGCAGGCTATTTTTTCCAAGTTATTGACGGTTTATCGGCCAAAGAATCTTCTAAATTCCTCTTATCTTCGCTCTTATCTCCCTACCTTAAGTTGCTGCGATTTAAAAACTGCTAGTTTTTCCTTGGACCAGATATACCGTCTACTCGTATTATCGTTCCATCAATCCCGGCGTGAAATGGTCAGTTTGTAAATGGTCGCATTTGAATACCAGAAAATAATCTTTTGGGGGTAATATGCTCGCACCTTCGAGGTATTTCAGTCAATGAATGGAATGCCAAACAATGAGTCTGGCTTTATGTTCAAAGAATTGAGGCGCATCTCTTGACACAGCGGACATTCTGATCGGACGAGTGTGGAATTTTATTTTGTAGAAACACTTCTCTTTCTGAGAATCATACCTTTGAACGCAGAGGAACGTACGGCTGTGCTTAATGAAATTTTGTTGAAAACTATGCAATGATGCTTTAATTAATATTAACTTATTCGGTACAGGTATAATGTCAGGGATGGGGTGGGTTGGGTAGCAAGACTACTGTCTTCCTATCACGACCGTCCGGGTTTGAATCCTGGCAGTGACTAAGAATTTTCATCGTAATCCCGGTCCGAACATATGAATGCGATAGAGCACTTCAAATTATCAAATCAGTCAACACTCTATAATGACACCAAAATTCTACGGACCGTTTCAGAACTGCCGAGGACTCCTGGTAAATAAAAAGGAACCCATCCGAGAAGAACATAATTAGGGAGTAATCTATAGACATGTCAATCTACTGTTTATTTTGGCAAAAATTTAAGAGAGAACCACGCCAAGAAACAATCCGTGTGTCATCTTGAGTTGGAAATTGAAATACGTGGTGCACTCATTTAAATACATGCAGCTTCAATTTATAGGATTTTGTGATTCCTTTCAGCTTTCACATTAAAAAAAATACGAATTCAATTATTTAATTAATTCGTATTATAGTGATAAGGAAAATGGACTCGAAATTCGATTCGACGCAAAGGGAAAGAATATTTATTCGAGTATCTCTTGAAATCAAATAGCACTAAAATTTGCAAGTGGTCTTAGAATTCACGTGTCTCACGTTATAACACGTTAGTGTTCTTTAACTAATTACTATGAAGCCTGATTTTAATACGGTGAGAGTCATTGAATTGCAGAGCTGTAAAATATATATTTTTAATATAATGTTTATCATTTTGATTTTTGATACCCAATCTGTTGGCGAGTCTGTTACGACTTCCTAGACACTCATGAGACTCATATTATGTATCAGGGTGCGTAGTTTTACACTTGCATGGTATATAGTCCTTTGGGAAAAGAAGAAAAGGTATTAATTTAAAAAATGTGTTTTTCATTGAACATAAATGGGAAACTTAAAACGTTCGCGAAGGATAACTTCACTCATGTTTAAAATATAAAATACACATACGTGTGTTGCTTTTGGGAAAAGATGTGGTTTTGATTTGGGACACACTTGTTCTCAAGGTAAAAATTTGTATATTATTCTAAATTTTGAAAAAAATACGCGTTAGGACCCAAAATTTCAAAAGATTCCTTCGAATTCTCAGACATTGTCGCGAAAGTCACGCATCGAATTTTCCTAAACATTCCTCCACGCATGAATGAGAGGAGAAGGCATTGATCGCCAGTGTTTTAAATTATGGGCATTGAATACTCATTGCATGCTTTGTTTTTTAATGGCAAAGTCATTGAGTTGAAACGAAGATATTCATAACTTTGGAAAAGTTATCTGAACTCGCACTATTTAACGTTTCAACCTTCTCCAATATCAAGATAATATACATGGTTTATTTATGGAAGAACTAACATATGATGCATCAAAGGTTTCTAAAGGAGAAATTTGGATGAATGAGGAATTAACATCATTCCTCTTCTTATTCTGATCTCGTGCTTCTTGAATTTCTTTTCAATAAATGTCGTGGGAAGTGCAAAAGGAAAGTTTAGCCATGAATATCTTTTCCGGAGCCTGCATTGAGACAGATTGTGGGCCGGCCCGGATTCGGTAGAAGGACAGTTTTATCGCAATTTAGAGATCGCTACGCAAAAATCGGACGCAAGAAAATAAGAATATAATCTTCTAGGCATATTTTAGTTCAATTCTCGCCGTTTTAGTTGTATTTTTTTATATTGTCATTAGTGTAAGAAAATTGATCTGCAAGGATGTTTTCGCCTCTCTCATTTAATCCCTCATGAAGATAGGAAAAGAAGGTTCTGCAATTCCAAATAAAAATTTATTGTGCAATCAGGATTTCGCCACAGTGCAGCATCATCAGGTGCACTGTGGCGAAACCCGGGTCGTACAATAAATTTTTATGTGGAAGTGCAGTATCTTCTTTTCCTATCTTCATGATAGATAAATACCACCAAGTGACGCCTGAGACCATAACCATGTAATCCCATTTATAGCGTGCGATTTTTACGTAGTGTTTTCTAAATTGCGAAATATTAGTTAATGCGCATAATTTCATCGGTTTTTCCTCTCTTCCATGATTAGAATTATGGCAACGGCCATTATTGGCAGCGAATACTCAGATTTGTTAATAAACTAAGATTATGTCTGTCGAAGATTAGATTTAAAAAACTCTATCTCTGCTCCTATTGGTCGTACGGACTTCGTGTTTTCTTTTAAATTTGCATAAAAATACCAGCAATCTCGTGCATTTATCGGCGTATTCTTAGAAAAAATAGCTTAAGCTGTATTCTATTTGTTTAAAACGCAAAATATGACTGTTGTTAAAATCTTGAATTTAAACTATTTAATACTAACAATTTATTCCATTCTTTTTTTATTACTAATATACACCTTTTGCTTCAACCTTCACATGTTAAACTTGATGTAGAACCGCCCAAAGCTTGAGAAATGACATTGTAAAAAACTGAAAACGGGATTAGCAAATTCATTTGTGCAAACATTATTGAATATTTTGTCTTGAAATTTTGGGTACTCACTTTGTACTACTAGAGTCTTCAATTGTTCTGTTATTATGCATATGCAAAATGTTTTTGCAATGTTAAAAAGCAATTGAAAAAAGTTTTGTCATGTTTTTTTTTAAATAGCGGATCAACAATGAGACCAATTTTCATTAGGTTCATTTTGAGTTTTTTTTATACGCAGATCTTTTGATTGAGACGTTTTCTTGAAAAACGAATTGCTTTTGTAGAACTCAGAAAAAAACACTTTTGAAGTTATACTTCTTTGCGCCCGTTGGAGACTTTTGGGATGGGATGTTGGTCGAGAAACCGCGTCACGCTCTTTTCCGCGTCACGCTCTTTTTTGGGTGAGAAAAATCCACAATTGTACTCATTGATACGAATTCCTGGGTATTTCTAATCGAGCTAAAAGGATGAAATTTTCAGGGAAGGGTTCAAATTTGGTGTCAAGTCAGGAAAAAATCGAAAATCCCAATATTTTTCATTGGTTTCGAGTCCAGATAGGATTTTGTTTTTTAATGGGTTTAAATGGGAAAAATGAATAATTTACGTGTAGAGTAATTTTCATTCATTCATTAAAATATGAAATAATTTAGATACAAGTTTCATTCTTTGACTGAAATGAGGCCAAAAGATCAATGCATTTACTTCTTGCAACCGATGTTTCTCTATCGATCGATAAATTGAAATATTTGAAGTTTAAACGCAAAATTAATGCAAATTTCGATCTTTTTTCATTTTCGTTGCTAAGCAATTTTTTCATTGTTCCCGAGACTTCCAGTACCTTATACGCGTGCTATAAAGATTAAACTTAAAGGAATATAACATTCTCCGTGCGTATTTCAATCGCTTTTAACGATATTATGCCTTAGAAATATACTTTTTACAATGTTTTATAATTATATACATAAACTGTTTCGTAGCTTTGACACTCCTCCATTTGCTCATGCCTACGAAATCCGTTGGGATCGCTCCAGATTCCTCCATTTTGCTTCTGAAACACTCTTTACACCTTATTCCGGGTTTCCCTCTCTCTGTTTTTCCAGGAAACATTAATCCTTGCACCTACTTTCTGAAATGTACCTCGAAACTCCATTATACAAGTCAAAACCATGTAAAATGATAATGTTCTATGATGCATTATCTCTTGGATTTTGAAATAATGAATTCAAGTACTACGCCATGTGTTTAATATGTAAATTATAATAATTGAGATCAGCAAAAATAAAATGAAATGTGAAAATCCATAGCATTTACTTAGCTCATATTGATTGAATTTCATACTGCCAAATAACTGTAATCATATTTAATTACAAATATTTACTTCAAAATTGCTCAATGGCATGAAAATAAAAGGAAAAATTTAGCAATTACTAAGAAGACCAAAGTACATATGTCATGGGACCATTCGTTTTATGCTATTATCTCATTATTATATTCTTAGGTCAAAAATTGACCCAGCTAAAATAATTTCCAAAAGAAGTAAGACCTTATTGCATTCGTTTTTAATGATTTAAATGTACTATCATACACTTTTCCCCTTTTGCTTGCAAACTGCAAGCACCCATTTACTCGTTTTGTACGTTCGAACTTTGAAAAGAAGTTTTGTTCAAAATAACAATATATCGAAGAGAAATATATTGAATAATAGAGAAAAAATGTCTTTTATTTCATTTATATATCCTGTCTGCCTGTGTGTTTGAGCGGGTGTGTGCGACCGGCCAAAGAAATATAACTTCCACCGTCTGGTCCGACGCAGACCACGTTTTTTCTCTTGTTAATTGTTAAATAAAATTTTTTCCTGCATTCCATTGTTTCTGTGAGGCCAGAGAAACCATGTATTACCGCCGTCATTCTGAATACTTGGAGTCCATCCATCAGATCTCGGGTCTCAATACTTTACAAAATTAGATGCTTTGGGACCCAACCCTACTGGGCTATTGTTGAATAACACACTAATGAGTCATCAAATGAATTCAGCAGAAGGAAAATTCTTCTGGTGTCCCATCGGGTCAGGGGCTCCATTTATGCCGAAGTTTTGAAGAAAGGATCTCCCTTCCCACTCAGAGCTTTCAAAAGCCCATTTTTTCGGCTTGGTTCCCTATAGTATTATGTTAGTGCCGCGAGGTGATGTATACATTGACTTCAGCTTCTCAGGCGATTAGTGTCACGGGCGAAAATATCGCTCATCTTATTTTGTACTCTAAAACGAGTAATGCTTGTATGTGAAATTTATCTTATAAAATTTATCGCGGAATCAGTTCCAACGATTTTGACGGGGCATCATATGAAGATGGTAGGTATTAGGTAAAATAAAATTCGTTTTGCTTGGTCCGATCTTCGGAAAAATTCACTGAGGGAAATTGATTCCAGAAAAGATTCCTAGGCTAATTCATAAGAATCATGGGAATCAATACAAATTTCTAGGTATAGTTTTTTATATTACGACTTCAAAATGTGATAAAAGACAATTAAGACATTTGAAATTGAACTGAATTTCCCGGGAAAGTTTATACATATATTATTTTTCCAACGTTAAATAGGGGCTTTAATAACTAAATTTGGAATATAACGCTGGATAATTAAGACCAAACACACTATTTTGGTGTTTTATCACACTTTGTAAGATTGGCTCCATGGTTGCAGCCGTTGTTGTTTGTTTATTTAGGGGAATGGATGACACATGCCGTAGCCAGAGATGAGAAGCGATTGGTCGACTTGCCACGTGTTTCAGCTATATACCTCAAATCAATTTGCTCAGCTCTTGTGATTTCTTCATGAATTCACCGAAAGAAAAATTACTATTCGATCAAAGATCGTCCTCCATTAACTATAGAATTAACAATAAGATAATTATAGCCAGTTAATATTTGTTTTTGTTATTTCTGAGATGGGGAATGATAATATTTTTAAACGATTAAACAAATATAAGATGGTGAAATTAAATTGCCGGTTGATATTTGAAAACACTACTACACAATTGTGCTATACTCTGAAGGATGTTATATGCAAGTCATACTCGTCAGGTTCCACCGATCGTAGACAGCAGGGAGAGGAGTAACTGATTCTAAATTCGAATCACTGTTATAGTTTGAACTCACGTTGCATCGGATTCTAAACGCCTCGATTCAAATTCGAACTCTTCGGACACCTCCATTCATATCATTCCTTAGTTGACTATTTTTGGAGGCGACCATTAAGGTAGATGGAGAGAGTGCATGCCATGGTGACCAATACTTGAATGCTTGATGCGTTGGCGGTCCGCCATCTTTGTTCTCCCGATTTACCTCAGAGCTTACGGGCTGAGGCAGTAATTTTCCAATTTTACGATGTTTTCCATCGATAATTCACCTGAAATCAGCATGCTTACTGAAAATTCATTCTCCACATTGTTATTTTTTCTTTAATTAAATTTATAATGATTCGTATTCACAGTAAGAAACCATAGTGAAATCGATTGGAATCAATATCCGCTGGTAACGAATATATGTTTCAAGGGTCTCTGATCTTAAATATTCAACAGAAGGTTGGTATTCATGCTTTATATCCGTTAATGCGTCCACTCCTCCTTACTATACACATTTTCATACTTGATACGCTTCATAGATGTGCAAATATCTTGGACGTTATGTATACAGATTTATAAAAAAATCCATGAATACCCCTGGGACTCGAATGTACAGCCGAAATAAAACGATTTCCGAAATTATCTCATTCATTGTTTACGTCAGTCATTAATTTCTTTGTAAAAGCCCGGAAATAATGCCTAAGGTAAACGAGACCTTGCAAGTAGCGATACTCATCAAGATATCGCTACACTCGCTACTTCCTTTGAAGATATCTTTCATGCGTAAAGCTGTCTTTACGGGACGGTGCTTTCGCGATTTGAATCGAAATGACTGCGTCATTTTCCGCCGGAAGTATTTTATGCGCTAATCCTTCACATCTGAAGAGATCCCACAATAGAATAAATCTTAGTTGGAGCCGAAGCCTTTATAATCGAATCGACGCAAGAGTGAATCCTTAATCCTCTAATTACAAACGTACGGCGCTTGGTAATCCACGAACAACCAATGACTTCATCATATTCCAGCAATGTAAAAATCTTCCATTACTACCATTAGAACGCATATTACATACGCAAAAGAGCTCTTTTATTTGAAGAATTGAAGCCTATCGAGAAGGATACTGAAACTAAAAATTTTATGTAAAGAATGAAATTATAACGATATCATATTACTTTGGTCTTTTTCATTTTAATTTTTTAAAAAGAAATTTTCGTCCGATTTTGGTTTCATCCCTATTTTAAGTTATGGTGCTGGATCCTTATCGCGTGACACGGGCTTTAATTTTTATTGATAGAGATTTTGGTTTTTAAGGGTTCCTAGACGGTCTTCGTGAATAAGAACAAGATGGGAACATTTCACATCCCTTAACTTTTATTATATTCCCCGAGCATAGGTACTCTTTCCTTTTTTTTGGATCAACGAGGAAAACAGAATGATAAATTCCAACGGTTGAATGACCGGGAAAATATTTATCAATTGAAAGGGTTGACAATGACATCCTTGGGGATATCCATGATATCATATGGTTTTCATGTTTAGCGGTGATCATAAGCGTGAAACTACTCATACTTCAATATGTATTTTATAGAAGTACTGACATTTGTCCAGCCATAGGAGCCGACTGCAGCGCCAATTGTATGGAACTCCCGCATTTTGACTTCAATTACGCCAGTAATTCGCTTTTAACGTTAAGAAATAGGTGGTAAGATTCCTATATTTTATTTTTGCTCAAATTCCCAGGACTTTCTCGTTCAAATTGATGTTTTTCTACTGTAATCATTCTGCTAATTTCTACTGCAATTCTACTGAGCAATGTCCATAAGAGCCCATGCTAAAATATCCACTTTCAAGGCTTAATTACAGTAAAACTAGCTGGGAAACCATATTTTCATTCACCTCAGTTTATAAAACGAACTTCTAAGATGCTATGTTTAAGTTTTCAGAATTTCTGGAATAAGTGGCATTGAGGCCAGAGCCACGTTAAGGACATCTGAGATTCTTGTAGCTTATCTGCAACCTCGCTTACATTCCTCCAACCTCTCCGCGCCCTCGGACCAGGCGTCACGCCCAGCCACTGGAACACCATCGCCACCTTCCATATCTCGTCTCCCCCACTGCCGGCCTCCCCCCCCACTCCTCCCCAAATCCCCTTCCCACATCATGTGATTTCGATCGCCTCTCCATGGGTGCTGGTTTTGAGAATCTCTAATCTCTCAAGGATCCTTCTGAGGAACTGAAGTTCCATGCCTCGCAAATTTCCACGTTCCGCCACACGGCATGCCTACGGCTTTGTTTGAATTCGAGTGTAAACACTAACCCAGTGAGAAAAGATCTATCAGGGATGAATGCTGTTTTCGAAATTGCCGAACTCATACTTCACTGCAGTTCAAGTTATCTTGATACCCGGGCAAACCGAGTGAAATCTCCGCTTGACATTTTAGAAGCCTTTCAACGACGGAGGAGATATCATGCGGCCATCATCTCGTTGAACATACGAAAATCAGCATCCACATTCATAATTTTGGTGGATAATTGGACTCAATTACTTCTCTAAAATCCTTCCCATTTTTCCAATTTTTATACGACAATTTAGAAGGAAAAATTATTTGCCAAACCTTTCTGCAAATGAATAAAATCATTCATTAATGTCATAATAAAACGATTAAATGATTGTTTTGATTGCTGCAGGGACTGCTAAAGTTAAAGACATATCGCTCTTCACTGTCTTCCTCCGTGGATTTATAGCCAACGTAGTCTTTATATACAAAAAAGGCAGTAGACAAAAACACGTTGCGGATATATTACTACGCTGTGAACAAACAACCTACGATTTCTCACCTGCTTAATGGTCAATTGCATGCTTGGCATTATCATTATGAAAATGAAATATATTTCATATTAAAGGCTAATTTTTCGTCTATGGTTTATTCAATAACTTCTCCCAAGCCTAGAGTAAAAAATCTACATATCTGATGTTCATTAGTTGTAACTGATGCTGCCGGTGAAATTATGCCGACCTATGTGTACTTTCATTACACCAAAATTCTTTTAACGAGGGTGTTTTACCCATCGAGTGCAAGGAAAATAGAGTTCGTGGTTTCAATTCAGCAAGCGAGTCCGGAATATCTATCTTATTTACAGAACTCTTAGATATCATTGGGAAGTCTCTCCGCGCCTCTTACAGTAGGTCAGGCCAGAATTATTTCTAATTCTAACCATTACCGGTGTTTTCATTGCCGATATTCCGAAGTTATTGATAAGATCTAATGACTCGCAAATATTGATTTTACATATGGCAAGCATGTTAACACATTTTAATTTTTTTCTGGTACTTGAGGAAGGTTATGTAATAAAATATGTAATGATACATATTTATTGAATGTACATAGTATAATATATCATCAATATTCTTTTTACATAAATGTAAAATCTACGCTTGTACCACACCACACATTACCAAAATTATAAACGCAAGTGCTTGGAAAAGCATGTATCAGTACAGTGCTGTATATCACATAAACATAATACTTGCATTATTTCTGTTTGAATGATGGAGGTACATTGGCATATCAAGTACTATCACTATTATTTTCAAAATAAAAATTCCCTATTCAATTGTCAAATGTCAATTCAGCATCATCAACAACAATAAATATTAATTAAGGATATACTATCGGTATAAGTATCATTGATACTAATAGTATATTCTTGTAGGTATTATTTTGCTGGCGTCCGTTTATGCTTCAAGTGCGCAACGGTTGCCAAAAATAGACTCCCTGTTTTTTCCAGACATTTCCTCTTACTAAAGGCGTCCTGGAACGTCCGGCCGGGATATTTGATTCCGGTCCAAAATCATCCGGACGATGGAAAGCAATGCTCAAATTTCGTTTCGAGAAGCTGCATTCGTGCTATCGATTTGTCCATTATAAAAAATTACTAAAAGATGTCAGCACTGCAGAGTAAATAATTTAATCCATGAAACGACGCTTACATTCGCTAGAAGCACCCAAAAAGTCGCGACATACAGGAAATATTTGGGAAAATTTTAATCAATAAACACAAATTGACAGTGAAAAGCACATTATATGATGGAGGAGTGTACTTTTTGAGAATTTTACTGGAGGTTTGTACCACCGTCTTTTTGAGAAATGCTCTTTTTTATTCTGTCCTTCACTAAAAATAACGAATTTACCCTAGAAAATGCAAACAGATCCTACTAATCTCCTCATTCTTCAACCAACAGTCGATACCAATCCACTAGTGGTGTACCAAACGATTACTTTTCTGTACCGATTACAATAGATACTGGTATATTTCAGTACCGACTCCCGAGTAGCGATTACTTTGTATTCGCGAATACTTTATACTCACGATTACAGCTGAGATCGGCTAGTATTAGTATTCGCGATTACAATGTATTCGTGGGTACATTGTATTCGCGTACCAACTGATATAAAAAGATTGTAGATACTTGTACTAACGAATATGCTCGGTCCTTTAATATGAAATAAAATAAGAAACAAAAATAAATTCCTCACAAAAAGTAACAAACCTTTTAAACTTAAAGAAACATCACAAAGTCTTTGGGTATTTTATAAAATATATCACACCCGACAAATAGTTTATGTGTTACAAACTTAACACATTTAGTATTACTTGAGGTTTGTGTTCAAGAAAACAAGTTGATTCAGTTTTTTTGTTGTTAGCCGTGTTCTTCTGTCACCAAGAAAATTTCCGGCCTTGGAAAAAATCCGCTCGCATGGAACGGATGTTGCCACGATGCCGCACTTTCGAATTACTATAGTGGCCAGATTTGGGAAAAACTTTTGGTTGTTCTTCCACCACTCAAGTGGGTCCTCCTTTCTTGATATAGGACAGTCTTCCATGTACCTCTGTACCTGCAAAAGTTTCGGATTAGAATTTTAGTTGATATAAAAACCTTAGATTTTTTGGAAATACATTGGGCTTATTGGTATGCACATTCGAAGTACAAAGATTTGAAACACGATAAATTAGTACATTGAAATTGAATAAATAAATAAACAAATACATACATTACAATTTTAAAACAATTAAAATTACCTCCTGGATTGCAATCGAGGTAGAATTGGTTTTGGGTTTAACTTTGCTGATAATATCTTCGACGTCATCCCAAACAGAAATCTTTTTTTCTTTAGCTTCTTTCTCAGTTTCTGGTTCGTCTTCAGTCTCGTCTTCGGGAGGATTGTTTTCCAATCTTTTCCGATTGATTACTCCTGTTACCAACTCAACTGCATGACTCTTGATTGTGGTTGTTGTGTTGCCGTCTACGAACATATGGTGTTTATACCTTGGATCCAGAAATGTGCATAACGCAAATATCTTACTGTTTTCCAGATATGAAAATCTGTTGTCACAGCCCTTTATCAGTTCTTTTGCAACATCTTTTACGCAGCTTTTTGTTACATTTTCAACAATTTTCCTGATAGCCGATTTCAATCCCCTAGTTATCGGGATGACCTTACTAGCATTGAGATATTTTTCACTGCTCATTTCTCTTGTGACTTCCTCACAAGGACGTAGTACATCACAAAGCTCTTTACAAATATCCCACTCATCTGAAGTTAGGGGAGTTAAATTTGTGTCTAAAATGGCAAAGGAATGTTTTATAGCCTCTTCTAATAGAATAAATCGTTCTATCATGTAGAAGGTGGAGTTCCACCTAGTCACAATATCCTGAAACAATCTTTTTGGTTCCTTGATCCCCTGCAACTCTTGATACTTTACAAGCTTCTGCATCGCTTTGTTGCTTCTTTTGAAATGGGAAACAATAGTTTTTACCTTTTTAATCACACCATCAACCAGAGGGAGTGAGTCTTGAACGATTAAATTTAATTTGTGGGCGTAGCACCCGTAGTGCGGAAGCTGCAGAACTTTTGTTATTGCACCAGTAATATTTGAGCAGTTATCGGAAACTACCATGGATATTTTATTGCTGATTCCCCATTCATTAACAGCAGCTAAAATTTCGTCGCCAAGTTCTGGGAGGTATGATTTTCATCAAAAACAGTGCACTGAAGTAGCACAGTTTTCATGTCAAAATCTTCCGTAATATAATGACCGGTAATTGCCATAAAACTATCATTTTTCGAAGATGTCCATGCATCTGTCGTAAGACAGACACTTGTGGTTTCGGTTTCCAAGCTTTGTTTCAGCGTACTACTGGTTTCTTCATACAGGGCAGGCAACATGGAATTAGCAAAATACTTTCTGCTAGGAATTTTATATGACGGAGCGCAAACACTCATTAGGTTCTTAAAACCTCTGTCCTCGACTATTGAAAAGGGTTGGAAGTCCCAGGCAATCATTTTCATTATGCACAAGTCAATTTTATTTTTTTCAGGAACAGTAAGTTTTTTTGGTACGTATGATGTGAGTGTTGTTTGCTTACTTTTACTAGGTAACGTGTACAGAGGAATCGTCTTATCCTTACTAGTACCAGGAAACATCCCTGCAGGCAATAATCCACCGGCATTCGAATTTTCCGCTGTCACGTCTAATACAGTACAAGCATTCGAAACTGATGGCGCTGATTCTATTATTATTACAGATGTCTCTTCAGTGATATTGTCCATTTGGACTTCGTGACAAGAGGGTTCAATTGAAGATGGCAATGTGACTGTAGGGTGTTTCCTAATAATATGCTTCTTTAAATTAGAGGGCGAGCCGCCATGTGACAGCTTACTTTTGCAGAGTTTGCAAATAGCTTGATTTTTATTTAATGGATCGAAAAAATTCCATACCTCACTTATTTTTTTTCGTTTTGCAGTCTCCATCACGTAGGCGAAACTTTAATTGAAAACTATTAATTAAACTTAACACAGATTACCAAGCATACAACTCTTAATCGCACCCAAACAGCACAACAGACACAGTACAATAAAATACTCCTGTCTAGACAGGAAAGAGCAGAAAGGATTTGTTTACATCTGTAGTTTTCAAACTCGCCGCTAGGAGCTCTGACGAACTAAGGTTAGCAGCCGACAACCTACGACAGTACAGATTACAGAACGACTCCTCCCTCCAGCGCGATTACACAGTGCGAATACACTATGGTAGTATTTTGAGGAATCGCTACTTTTAGGAATCGTTTGGTAGCCCTGTTTCAGTTTAGATACTTGGTACTTGTAATCGCTGTAATCGTTAGTACTCTGTATCTAGTACTTTGGTATTTCAGTATCTAGATACTTTTGAAAAGACGAGTACCGACTACTTTGTAGCGATTACAGATACCTTGACACACCTCTACAATCCACCGATATTATATTATTCTCGGCATTATCCAGTCCAGGGGATTAGCAGTCCTTTGTTCTCGCTGCTACGGGCGCAAGTACTCTACAGCCGTGGGAGTTGGAGCTGGGATAGCGACTGGTGGAGGGGTAAGTGATGATACGACTTTTGAGTTAAAACTAATTTAATACTATTTTTTAAATTTAATTGATGGAGCTGAAAGTGGATTCTTGGGTATAATAATATTCTTAAAATAAAATGTTTGGTCTAAAAATAAGCGTCAATATTAGTATTGTTTTACTATTGTTGCTTTTTATTTTAAAATATCATTAGATGATGTAATGGGATTGATCGGCATTATCCTTGATGGAAAATTGACTTATTAAAATCGCCTCGCTGCTGCCCGCCAGAAAGCTCTTGCCACCCATCTGGCTGTATCCCCATTATGTCAAATAAGTCAACCATCTGACACGCCACCCGCGTAAGACTTCTCCGTAGTCATCGGACCCTTCCTTTTGTATGGTTGCGAAATTTCGCTCGCAGCATCACAACTATTAACACACTAGAATCCTTTCAAAATAAAACACTCCGTTTGCTGCTGCAACTCAGTAGACTCGTCAACATGAATGATGTCAGAATGGCCCATAAAATCCCAATTGTCCTCCAATTCATCAGAAAACTAGTCAGTACTTTCCAAGAAAGGCTACCAATAACCCACTCCTCACATCTACTTGGGACTATAACCCTAATACCTCCACGACATATACACTGCCGAAGCAAATTACTCGTCAATGAGTCCTATGCCTATTAGAATCAGTCATCCTCTTCCCAAGGTTTTTCTTTTCGTTTCTGTTCAAGCACAGTTAATGTTAACTCTCCTTTTTTTCTTTTCTTTTTCATTCCATTTTTCTGAGGTTGCCAAGTAGTGGACGTGTGAAAAAAATAGAATTGAAAAAAAGGGAAAAAATATTTAAACATAGATAAAACAAATAAAATTAATAAAACACGTACAAAAAATGCATTAACATGAAAAAGAAAAAATAATTATAATAAATAAATATAGATATATATCTATTTATATAATAAAATATAAAATTAATCTCTCCGGCAAATCCACAATGACAGCACTCTTTAAAAAAAATAATTACTCGCAAGTTAAAAACAGCTTTATCAAAAATTCTTTCTTTCATTATTTTACTCTGATTTTACTTTGTTCACTACGTTTCGTACTCCTAAATCGTATGTTTCTTCCTTTCACACAAAAATTGACCTACTCCTCCGTTACAAAATTACTCAACAGACACTACATCGGTTGTGGAGACCATCGCTCTCCGGTATGGATGGATATTCGCGCCTTCGGTGCGGAGATAAACTTCGTGTCACATCACGAAAGCTAACTATTAAAATACTAAACAAATATTTAAAAAAAATTAAAGTTTATTATAGAAAATACCACGTTAACTGTAATCTAAAATTGAATTAAAATAAAATTTTAACTAACTATGAGAAAGCTTAAGGATACATTCAAGGAAACTAAAATTAAGAAAAAGATTTCCTAAGGAGTCCCTTAAAATAACCATTCTTTTTGGAAAATATGTGCACTTAGCTCGCATACTCGAATTAAATTCTACTTCGGAAAATTATTCATTAGCAGACTCTAAGGCGGAAACCCGAGAAGCCTTCATGCACTTGATCGGAAAGTTTCAACTTCCGACGCAACATCAATCCAATTAAAGGGCTTTATTTAAAAATGAGCTCGAACCTATAATATCTCATTTGTTATCTTTTTATACGGAACGGTGGCAAACAACTGACAGTGAAAAAAGTTCAAGACGGTGGTATTTAGTGGCGGACTCCGATATTTGACTGAGTAGCATTTAATTAATTCATTTTATAAAAACGCAAGTTTATAAGTTAAGGTAACAGAAACAATTCTGATTCAGGCTAAGAATGACAACACATGTTGAACATTATTTTTTGAAAATGGACGAAAGATTGGGACTTGGAATTTAATAAACAATCTTTGACTTATGTTTCAGTGGCAAAGAGAAATAGTACACCGTAGAATAAAGTTGTAAATAATTATGCACCTTATAATAGACATAATCACCTCAAGTAATCATGGTGGTACTGAGGAGTCGCTCTTATTTCATACCATTTTCCGTGTTCTCATGCATATGAGAATATACGGGTAAACTCCTAAGAAATAATAAAAACGATAAAATAAGAGAAAAGGGGCACATTTAAATAGAAAGTCAATGAAAGTTGTTATTGTACAATATTAAGGCCGATCATGGAGTATGTAGCAAGTAAAATCTTTCCGAGAAATAGTGATTGAGAAATAATTTCCTCTTCAGAGAATATTTGTCAGATTAACAAAAAATGATAAGGAAATGCAGATAGTTAACATATTTTTTGGATAAAGTAGGGTGGGATTCCCTCCAAGCGAGAAGAATGGTGGCAAAATTAGGACTTCTTGAAAACCGCTGAGGACCCGAGTTAACTTCTGACCCCAACTAATACCTGTGCAAGGGTAACCGTATTCCAGAACATTATTGTTTATTGCGTTACCGAAAATCGTGTACTATTGCTTATTCAATGACGGAGTTACAGTGGAATATGATATACTATCGCTGTCAATTACTAAGGGAAAATTCATTAATAAATTATGAAATATCACTTCAATATCATCAGCGTCCAATAATTTATATTTAAGGATAGGTATAATTTCAGTTTATATATTATCGATACTTATAGTTTATCCATATATTGTTTTGATGGTGCCTGTCCATGCGGTTGCCACAAATAGAGTTACCAGACTTCTAGTTTTTCCCAGACATGTCCTCTTACTAGGGGAGCCCGGGAAACTCCGGTAGGGATATTTGATTCCGTTCCAAAATCACCCGGACGATGGAAAGCAATGCTCAAATTTTGTTTCAAGAAGCTGAATTCGTGCTATCGATTTGAGCATTATGAAATATCACTAAAAGATATCAACACTGCTGAGTTAATATTTCAAATCATGAAACGACGTTTACATTCGCGAGAAGGACCCAAAAAGTCGCAACATACAGGAAATATTTGAGAACAATTATAATCAATATACACCAATTGACAGTGGAATGCACATTATACGGTGAAGGAGTGAACGTTTTGAGAAATATACTGGAGATTACTACCACCGTCTTTATGATAAATACTCTTTTTGATCCTGTCCTTGGACTTCTGTAATCCCCATGGTGCAATTGTTAAGTAATACCTTTAACGTGCACCATATTTGTTACTCATCACCTACCGGCCACTTGAAGGTGATATTTCACTGATGAGATGCCTTAGTTGTTAACAAAACAAGAATAAGGTGCAAAGTATGGAGATAATTTGGCGATTATATTATTAAATTAACACTTTTTACAGCTGTAGAAAACGACTGCAGCGCCATTTCCATTGAACTAACGCATGATGACCAGTTCATATTGTTTCTTTTACTAATGACTCAAAAATTTAGATGAATCGTTGCCTTAATTTTATCACGATTCAAATCCTTGGAAGAATTCGCTGCTTGCAAACAGTTTTTCGCGGAAGTGGCATTTATCAGAGAAAGAAGAATGCTATTTTCCCCGTTTTTACCCATTCTCCCATTGAAAACCGTGTTATTTTAAATTTTGAGATTACCGGGACTAGCCACGGTATTGCTAGTACGTAGTTACCCAAAGTGCACATAAGTTCACTTCGCATACCCAAAGAGAAATAGATCATTCGCCTTGACCGGGGCTCGATCCCGGATCCGTCGATATCGTGCCGAGTGCTTAAGCTAGTTAAGCTACCGAGGCGTTTCCCTCCCGTCTGGAGTTTTGTGGGCTTTGAAGGATCAAGATGTTCAAGACTGCGGGACATAAAATGTTACGAAGCAGTCCAAAACGTGCGCTTAGCGCCACAGTCCGCGAGGTTAAAGCAAAACCTTTAATACAATGACGTGTTCGCTCTTTTGAAAAATGGTAATGATAAAATAATACTCAGGGAAGGAGGGAAACTTGGTAGATTGATTGGATAAAGCATGCAGCGCGATATTAATAGATCCAGGTTCGAGTCCCTATCAAGGAGAATGATTTCTTGTCTGTGGAATATCTCACTTACGTTGTTTATAGGATAGGTATGATTTTATTCGGATAGGTATGATTTTTTTCATACCAAACAGAGGAAACGTTTTTCTCTAGGTTGCCGGAACAAGAATTAAATGACATTTTATCCATTTTACTATCAGCCTAATCAGCCTAATCGTGAGAGTACCCCCTGGGTGAGAATATACCCGGACCTTTATTCAGCAAGGACTCGGCATGGTCGTGCTTTGACAATTTTACAATTTTAACGTCACAGCCTCGAAAAATTCTCTGTTGTTGTGTTGCAAAGTCTGATTTTAATTGAGAATGTAATGGAAGAACGTTGGAATTGTCGAGGCTGGATGATTTCAAACCTAAATAAGGCCGCTGATGTGAAATTTTATATGAAGTACCTCTTATTTGCACCCGCGTATAATCTTACGCATTCATATTTACCCGAAGGCGGAGAAGCTAAATGTACCATTTTTAAAAAGTCGTAGCTTCTTCGATTCGCAGCAGTTCAAAGAAACAAAAAAAGCGTTTTTTTTCGTTTCAGTGTCGTCAAGAAAAGAGTATGAAATTAATGATACGTTTCAGGATCTGTAAAGACAGAGATATTTAACGATTAAACCGTAGAGATCTCCTGTGAGAGATCCAACCTGTTGTTGCTCAAGTTGTGTTTCAAGCAACTCGCGTCGAAGTTTTCAAAACCCATGAGAAGTCTCATCGTTTTAATGTATACCATTGGAAAAGGCTGATAAAATTATCCAGATTTGACAAGGAAAAATTATGCCGCGAAAGATACAAATCAGCCAGCGAAATTTTTATATATTTTTAGTGATTGCTTTCTGGACCGTCGGATGGAGTTGAATCCTGTTTTGAAGCGCCATTTCCATCTACCGATTCGTTTCGTCTACCACCATCGCTGATCGACCCGAAATTTAAGACCGCCGGTGAACTCGTTTTAATGGCAGGAAAAAATCGTATCTCTGATGAGTTTTCGAAAAATTCTGCATTTTTACGCTCTGATTAACGGTAGGTTTTACCATTCAAGGTGTCCCAAATTCAAAATGGGCATGTAATTGCACATTTGATTCAACGAAAAAGTGGAGCGTATGTTTGGAAGCACATCGGCAATGAGTGAATGTGGAGGACACTTAATAAACTCAATGTACTGATCACGGATCAGATCGTCTTGCATCTGCAAATTGCGTTATTTATGAGATAAACGTAACTGAAGTTCAGAATATCAGTGCTTAAAATATTTTAATGCACTTGCGACCTTAGCACATGCCAATAGGAGTCGTAATATTATCGCTATTCCTTATTGTTGTCCATGCTGCTTGTGAGATACGTATATTACTTTTAAAGTATTCTCCGTTAGGTGGTGCGAATGAGAATATATAAATTTCGAAATAAAATTAATACAGCTTACACTATAAAGCACTAATGGAATAATGACAAATATGACTCTGAAAATACTTTTTCTCGAGCTTTTACTGTTACTGGCATTTGAAAACCCAGCGCAATAGGATAGTTAAAAAAAATAGTATGCATTCTCAACTTCACCAATGTTCATCTCAGAAATGACGTAATTTGTGGGTGAATGACGATCAGGTTCGTGATCAGCAGATTGACGTTATTACGTAAAGTTGCCCTTTCATTCAGCTGGTTAAACGAAATATTATCCATTGTTACTTTTGTGATGGACACGTATGAAAATTTATTATTTCCTTCATTCATTCATTACAGTAATCTACCGGTTAGAGGTAGGTTATGATGAAAGTCAGAGAATATCCAACGAACTCTTACACGTGCCGTGCCCTTTCTACCTCTAGTATTTATTTCTTCATCTCAGCATAAGTTCTTCAGTAGCTCCGAATGTAGGTTATCGGTTCCCACGGCTTTTCTACCCTTAATCTCTCTTAATGCCCTCTCTATTTCGCTGTCAAGTAACTCTGGTCATAGGTAATCCTTATCTATTGTTCCTTCATCCTCTAGATCTAGGCTAAAGGGTCTATTCTTGCTGTCATATAGCTCCTTTACGTATTCTCTCCATCTTTCCTGGATATCTTCCTGTTCGATTAATATCTTCCCTGTTTTGTTCTTAACCTTTGGTATCGTTTGACCTCTCTTACCACCCGATAACATATTCACCTTGGCGTATAAAGCTCCCACTTCCCTCTCCTCCTGCATCTTTTCCATTTATTCACATTGTCCCTTCCACCAGTTTTCTTTTGCCCGATTGGTCACTCGCCGTAGTTTATTATTCAATTTCTTGTACTTCCTCTTGCTTACGTCGGTGTTCACGTTTTTCCATATCCTTCTCTCCTCCATTTTCTTCATAATTTCTTCCGTAACCCACTGCTTCTTAACCCTCTTCTTTTCCACCGTTCCTATTGTTTTCTCTGCCGCTCCTGCGATGCCTGTTTTTATAATCTCCCATCTTCTCTCTATTGTTCCCATCCGCTTCTCTTCAGCTTTGTTCTTTTCAACCAGCTCTTGATATTCCCTCCTTTTCAACCCTTTCAAAGCTTCAAGGTTCCACCTCTTTATCTTCCTACCTTTACAAAGCCTTTTGAATCTAACTTCACACTTCATCATCACCAAGTTATGATCTGAGTCCGCATCCGCCCCTGGATAACTACGCGAGTTTTTTACACTGTTCCTAAATCTCTGCCTTACCATTATATAATCAATTTGTTATCTCCCAGTATCACCCGGCATTGTCCATGTGTACCTACGCCTGGGGTGATGTTTAAACCAAGTGTTTGTCACTACTAATTTATTTCTTCTGCAAAATTCAACTGCCTTTTCACCGCGATCATTTCTTCTTCCTAGCCCAAACCCTCCTACTTCTAATTCGTCCCTCCCTTCCCCCACCACTGCATTCCAGTCACCCATCACAATCAGGTTTTTCTTACCCGGCACTTCTCTTATTACTTCTTCTACTTGCTCGTACACCTCTTCCACCTCTTCCTCCCTATGGTTGCTCGTAGGCATGTATACCTGGACCAGTACGAAATTCGTCGGGCGTGCTTTTATGGCTACCACTAGAATCCTGTCGCTCACCTGTTCAATGTTTACCACCCTCAGTCCTAATTTTGTGTTCAGTACCATGCCTACCCCACGTTGACTCTCATCTCCCCCACTATAGATTACCCTGTAGCTATCACTCCAATAGTCCCCGCTATCCTTCCACCTCATATCGCACAATCCCATGGCATCTATTTTTCATTTTTCTATTTCCTGCTTAATATTTTCAAGCTTCCCGGCCCTCATCATGGTCCTTACGTTCCAAGTTCCTATTTTTTCTACTGTTTTTCTCCTTCTCTTCCTCTTGTTCTTCTTCTTCTCCCTCCTATCCCTTGTATCCGCCGATGATGATGCTGCTGTGCAAGGATTTCGTGTGATGACGAGCGCGGAGGCCTTGCCTCCCCCGCTGCCGGGCCCTAGTGGAAGACATATTCTAGGAAGTGATAGTTGAGAGGTATTCCCACGCCACTCAACGGTATTTTTAACGTGACATCATCACGGAACTACCTTTCGTCTGGCTCCTTCCCTTCGACCTATCTGGCATGGGTGGCCCTACCAGGAGCAATAGTACTTGCTCCTGCCAGTCCAGCTCTAGGGGTCATTGGAACGCACAAGCCCTTTCACCACGTCAAGGTCGTAGTTCAAGGAAGAGATTTCCTTCGTATAACATACTAATATTCTTCACGAAGTCAACCGTCACGGGCGAATTTTATTTTTTAAAAATTCAGCGTCAGTAAGAAGAATGACCTAATTATTGTAATATTGATGGGACAAATATAAAGTTATATTTGACAAAATTTCTCAGTAATTATATAAATAAAACTACATAAGTGTCTAACTTGACTCATTTTTTACGCCCCACGGTGTTAACGCCTTCACAAAAGGTTTTTTTTGCGATTCTGTAAAATATACTTTTCTGAGTAGTTAAATTAATTTTTATGATTGATTATTACTGTGTAAATTTTTTATGTGTTGCTAGCCTAGGGGTACAGAGTTGGACTACTAGACAGAGATGATAATCTGTCACAGGTTAAAGTCCCACTTGATTAGCAATTTGTTGTTAGCCTCGGTGGCAGCGGGGTAAGTTCATCGCCTGCCAACACAATGGTCGTGGGTTCTAGTCCCACCTAGAGAGGATTTTTCCTCCCAGGACATGGTTGTGTGTGTTTTCTTGTCCTTTGTAACTGTAACAACTCCTGATGTAAAATGGTCCTCGAGGCTGTATTCAGGTTTATGAATTAAATAAAAAAATAATAGTTGAGAAAAAATCAACCTACTCTCCGTTTCTTTTGGCTCTGGAGCGCACAGCCGTATCCAGTATTAAAACGCTTATATTTTTAGGCAAATGGTTCTAAAACAGTTTGACAAAGAGTTAATATTTTGATATCATTGGAAATATGTGAGTTTTTCCTTTAAAATGAGGTCAAATTCTACAAATTCTAGGTAAAGTGATATCTAGCTAAAACTAGCTTAAACAGTCTATGTATTCATTCAAAGGAAAATTACAACACGTGTTTCAATACTTTCGCGTCTTCATGAGTAGGTACACCGTCAATGTCATTGTCTCCTCCATGAGTTATGTTTAGTTTTGTTTGTACAAATAGTTAATCCTTTCGGAATTCATAATTTTGCGGAATGACATGCAGTAATTTGTCTATGCACTATCATCTTCAATGAATGTGGACATTTCGTCCTCTTTAAAACGTACTCATCAGCCGGTCTCTGGCGTGAAACGACACGAGTTTCTTGCCGAGATCGCGGCACACAACGAAGGTGGCCGCATGAAGGTCAAAGATTGCGTGGTAGTGAACCTCCCATGGCGAAATTCTAATTATAGGCACTCTCTTAGCCCCTCCAGTCATAGTGCTTGTCAAGTGTCGCAATCCATGATGAGTATTCATCTCCCTGATGTAATTGCGACTGGGGCTAATGATTCTTAATCGCGTTGAAGTGGGATCGTCACTCAACCAAATTCCTGCGTTTTGTATGTAGAACTAGAGAAATTATTTGTATTGTTTTTCGTAAATATTTGATCGGATGCAGGAGGAATGAAAGGGCAAACTGATCATAATTCTGATGGCGGTTTATTTGGATGCCGAACCTGGCAATCACGGCCTAACGACTTATAGGCAGCGGGGGCGAATTTTTCCTGAGGAGTCTAGTAAAATTATGATTTTAAGTGAAAGTATACCACAGTATCTAAATTACATAAAAAGGTATTCTAAATTAATCCAGTTTCCCATATCAGGAGGTTTGACGAAAATCGTCCCAGTGCATTGCTAGTTATAAAAAAATATGGAAAACGTTCTTGTCGTATTTCCTATTTTTAAGGTTTGGGTTTAAAATAAAAATAAATAGTTAGATTTTTTATTAAATATCTTAGACTTTTATACGCTTAAAACATTTTTGGGAATAGCGAAGATCCCACAAAAATAAAAATCCTCTAAATTGTTTCACTATTATTGATAAATAAGTGAAAAATCTAATAGTCTCACATCTATATCAATAGTCTCTCTCACTAATCGTATCCCTCACATCGTCACAATAGTCTCAATCATCTCACAATAGTCTCAATAAACATCACATCTTACAATGATTAACAGGCTTGGCAAATTTGGTGAAAAAATATTAACAATTGAGGCTGTATATTATATTTTTTTAACTAATTTCTGATCGCTTCAGTTATAGAGGCAGAGAATTGCGAGAAAGCACTTTTTTATATAAATATATGCTTTTGAATGTGCGTAACATTTTTTATTACCATAAACTATTTTTAAAAATTTTTCTTTTTTCAATAATATGAACTAACATAAATATTTCAGTGTTTTCAGCAGTAAAAAAATAATTTCAGGTGTTGGTAGCCAGCCAAAAAGCAACAATTAAAAAAAATCACTAAATGCGTTGTCTTTCACCAAGATATTGTTTGCGTTTTCCACGTTTTTAAATAGTCAAATCAACATTTTTGGATCGTTAATCCACTAAAGACTCACCAGTTGGATTTTTTTCAAGCATCAGGCATGAGTTCCTGGAGCAATTTAGAAATAAAAATAATAATTTGGACCCAGTAGCATACTCTCATTTCACTCATTTATTTTGTAATTTGACTCCACTCTTTGTGCTTATCGTAGGAATAATGTCTTGTGGTAAATGGCGCGATGTAACATTATTCTTTAGAGAGTCTGTAGCCTAATCTAATATTGTTCATTGCGGTAATTTTCGAAAAAAAATTAATTAACTCTGAAACGACTTTTTTATCACACTTTTTTCTATTTTAGTCGGAGTGTATAAACTTATAACCAATGAATGAATTTAGCCACACATTGGATAAATAGGGAGCAAATACTAATTTTAAGTGGAATTTATACTGAGAGCGTACATGTAGGCCTTTAAAAATCTTAGTGATTGCTAAAGAAAACATAATTTAATTATACTACTAGGGATATATACCTTTTTTGCAAGAAATAGAAGTCTTATGGCTTTCCAAAGTATTTCGAGTAAAATTCAATATCACTGATGTGGCTTTAATTGGTCCGGGGATGTAAAACGCGACGTTATTAAACGTGAATTTTTGCCGCAAGCTCTTTAGGAATGATAAAAGGAAGACCAGTTTTGAAAGGGAGGGTTTATGATTTGGCGAGAACGTAGCTAATGAAACGTAATGACGTAATCAAAGAAACCAATGAAAATAGGATGACCTTTAGGTGCCCCGCTAATAATGACCACCCTTATCTACCAAAGAAGAATATTTTCGAAATTTCCGTTTTTCGTATCCGCAATTTTTCATCCAAAACTGGATCAACGCAGCATGCAATACATACGTAATGTAATGTATCCTCTGTATTGTTCAGAACGTTCCGAATATTTGTAGAATAAGGATGAGTGTAGATTAGAGGCTAAAGTTAATGAGGCGTAGAGTAGATGAAAAGGGTAAACTTAGCCGGAATTGGACAGACAAAACCGAGTAATAGTTAAAATAAGGGTAATGGGAGAGGAACTCTGGAGAGATAATCTAAATGAGGCAGAAAACAGTTAAAAATAGGCAAGAAAAAGCTAAACACTTTTCAAAATCAATCGATCGCCCACTTCTAGGATCCGCGATGCATTCTGGCTCCCACCGCACCCATAATACCGTGGCATCATTTGCAACTTCATAAAACGAAGGAGTTAGCTTATTATAACATGTCAATGAACGTACAGTTGAAATACAAAAAAATTATCCAAAGAATTGTGCTTATTATTTTCATCATAGGATAAAAGAGGTAAAAAAATAATGGATAAAAAAGCAGAATAAAGTTACAAAGTCATGACATGTAATCTCTTCGCAACATAAATCAAACGCCAAAATATTTTCAACCATGAAATTCGGATGGAAAAAATATATCGAAAGTGTAATTTGAAAGTGACCGTGGCTCTATCCAATGAATGAAATACACATGACTTATCATATATTACATTGCTACACGCGCCGTAAATCAAATGGCATACGCCGAGAGATGAAAGGACATATTTTCTACTCTTTGTAGTTAATGGAAAGAAAAGTGTTTTTTAAATTAAGAATTGATATGCCTTATTTTATTTTTGTTTTTATATCAGTGCTATGTAATTATGCCATTTCATACTCGAATCCCCATTTAACACTTGTCTTTAATCCACGCCCTTCACACCCAAACATATTATAAAGGTTTGCTTTTAGTGACTCTTTTGTTGCATTGCACTCACCGTTTAAAAAATAAATATTTAGTCGACGCATTTTCATGCCTCGCTCAATGAAATCAAGGAATTTGGTGAGTCGGTACCCTCCTTTGCTTTTGTGTGGTCCAGTCCGGCTCTCGTTGCTTCACTGTCGGCTTAACACATTTGCGGGACTTCTCTAAACGCTATACAAATGCTGGCTGAAAGCTACTGGACCCAAAGAATGTGGCCCTCAAGAAGTCTCTGTAAAGGGTGTGAATAAATACTCAGCCGTCGGTGACGACTTTCGGTAAATAATTACTCTACGAATCCCAAAATTGTCAAATCCAAGAGATGCCATATTTGACAGGGATTTGCGAAAAATCTGGGTTGACTTGGGTACTTAAGAGATTTGCCGGTTTTGTGCTTATCATCTTGAGCTCACGTGTGAACATGTAATTACAACAATTAGCGCTCCAATCTATGCATTTATCGATTTAAAGCGCAACTAACCCCAGCAACACCGTCGGATCAATGGCTAAGCACATGTTTTGCTAGTAGTTTATTTTTCTTACGACATATTTCAGGGTGTTGATTGAATGTACGAGGGGGGACCCAAAAATAACCGGACACAATTTTTTTAAAATATCAGAATTTATTTTTTTGAGTTAGAAACGTTAGTCACCTTCGAAGTACTCTCCATTATCGCAAATGCATTGGTTCAAACGTTTTTTTCACTGCACGAAACACCTTTGGTACTCGTTCTTTCCGATGGATTGCAGCGCCGCCTTCGATTATCTTTTCACCTCCTGAATGTCTGCAAAACGTTTCCCTTTCAGCTCTTTTTTCATTCGGGAGAACAAAAAGAAATCACAAGGTGCTAGATCTGGTGATTAGAGTGGGTAAGGAAGCGGTGTCATGCGGTTTTTCGCCATAAAATCACGCACAGAAATGACTGTGTGAGCTGGTGCATTGTCATGGTGGAAGAACCGCTCCGCCACAAATCGCGCCTTTTCAATTCGTCTCATTTGCAATTCTTGAGCCAAAATGCACTCCACTAAACTCCACGAAAGACAAGATGGTTCAGCAAGTTCATCAATAGTACGCCTTCTATCCTGGTACACAAGCGCATCAATTTTTTCCACGTTTTCATCAGTTCTGGACGTGGAAGGCCGGCCCGGGCGTTGAATGTCTTTGATCGCCATGTTGCCGCGTTTGAATCGCGAATACCACTCATAAACTTGAGTTCTTTTCAAGGCGTGTTCTTTATAAGCTGTAGACAACATATCAACCACATACGACGCACTTTTACCGAGCAGAAAACAAAATTTCAACGCTGCACGCTGTTTTCGAATATCAGCCATTTCCAAAATCGAAGAGGTCGATAAACTCGTCGAACGAAAACTGTCACAGGGGCTCGCTACAACCGTCTAAAAGTACGCCGCTTGCAACAATGACTCAGGAGAGGTTACTTAACACCCATCCAGTGGGAGAAGCCCGAACTACAAGAGCGACGCACGCAGCGAATTCCGTCCGGTTATTTTTGGGTCCCCCCTCGTATTCCCTCTAAAGCGTGCAGTAAGGTTAGGAAAATGAGCATCGTGAGTAACGTTACTCACAATATAGCTGGTAATGGCCGTACTATTGCTGTAGTTAGGCAAGCGATTGTACTATTGCTTTGACTGATGTCTGTTTTTTTAATAGGGTGGTTTTTGGTATTTTTAGTCTGCTCCTCTATGCATTTACATAATCAGTTTTTCATCACAATTTTAATTTTCCATATTTTTTTCGTGCGTATTATGTTTCCCGGGGATCCGCGCTCTGGGAAGTCTGTTGGTGCTCCCGATAACGATGGCGAATGCAGTCAGAAGAGATGCTGGAATGTTTCAGTCGACTTAATTTCTACTATATTCATATAAGTACCTAGTTATTTACATCAGTTTAAGGGTTCTTCTTTTGTGAATACTCTTCCCCTGCCAAAAACCCCAAGGGGAGGCTTTTAGAATACTATGCAGATGTAGGTACCTATATGAAGAGTACATTACCCAAGGATTTCTGAAATAATATTACTTGTACATAATTCGTAGTTCACGCGAAGCACTGATTAAGGAAGTTTTAGCTTTTTTCTTTAATTGCAGTGGTTACCCTGGCTCACTTTCTCTCTCGTTACCTCCCTTTCTCTTCCCTTCTGTCCTTTCCCTTCACCCTCTCCACTTTTAGTACGCTAGGTCTGTGCCAGGAACTTTTGGGAGGAGATATCCTGTAACCCTGAACTTTTACCTCCGCGCATGAGGTGCCTCTTTCCACTAGCGCTTGATTATCATTTGCAGCGTTTCATGCCCATTCTAGTTCATTTGTGTCATCATCAATATCGTCATTTTCTGCATCATCAATAACGTCATCGGCGTTCCTCAGGAGCTTAACTCCAAATTCTCGCCCTCGGTATATACCATGGCACCAGAAGTTACGAAAGTCCTCCATTGTTTCCTTGAAAAGGTGCCATGCGAGCTGCCTTTGTAGCCTTTTATCTATTAGTTTTCGGAAATGGTCACAATGATGCGATTTTGTTCTCTGTTTTTCCTCAACAGCGGAGAAGATTTTTTATAAGACACTTTTTGCTTACGTTATTATGTTAATTGCAAAGAAACTTCATTCCGCACGTTTATTTTGAGTTAAAAACCGCAATATTTGCCATAAGATATATGCCATGCTGTTACAATCTGTACATGTCATGGAGATGGATAGATTTTGCACTTATCCTGAAAGAAACTGTAACTCCTTCCTTAGGACGCCAAGATTACAGAAAATTACAAGTGTCCATCGGAGGTCAACGTTTACGACATCGACTTCTCAAGATTTAAAATTAGGGACTTGGATACGGGAACTGTACTTATTTAAATAGACAAACATCTTATGAAACTTAAATCTAATTGTAATTATCATTTAATTGTATCATTAATCAAAGTAGCATTTATTAATTCATCGACATCAGTGGGAATGTTTTGTTCATTAGGAGGATAACGGACGTGAATTGGATTTGCTTCGCATTCATCAGGAATCGCAACTTCATCGTGGACTTCTACATCTACATACAACCCTTCGAGCCGCCGCAGAGGCTTATCGCAGCGTGTGTTCGGATACCAGCCATAGAAAGGGGCACAATAGGGAAAAGGAGGGGGGAAGTACAGGGATGGGTTGTGTGTTAACGATGTGGCTTAAGATGTGTCACGCTGTTTTTGTTATAATCACTAATGGTGCGAGGAAAGAAGGAATTTTGTATGTTTCAGTTCTGCAGTTTATCTCTCTTATTTTGTCACTTCTATAAGTTATAGAGATATAGCTTGGGGATAAAATAATGCCCTCCCTGTCGTACTGAAACTTGCCTGATCTGAATTTTTCCAGTAATCTAAGCCTATATATTGTGTAGCCTCCGAGTCTAACGGTTCCCAACATAATCCGTCCATCAACTTGATGGAGGCATAGGAGGCGCTGATTTGAAAAAAAAAAATGAATATCGCATAGCGGCGGTTAAAGCTTACGTGATTGGTGGACAGTTGCTAGGTCGTACTGGAAGCGAGCGGAAATCTATCACCGTATCAGTTATGAAATCAAGTAGGTATGGTACTGATCTACATCTACATCTACAAAATACCCTGCAAGTCACCTCAGGGGTGTGTGGCAGGGGGTAAGTAGTCACCAACATGCATTACACTATCATGCTTGATAGTCTGCATAATGCTTCGTATCACAGGATAATGTGAAAATATCATTCTAGCGAGCGTCCTCCAACTTGCGCTGGATCTAGTGTCGTGTGAAACGGGCTTCGAACTACCTAATGCAGAGGATCGGGAAAAGAGGGTGGTAATCGGAGAACTGTCACTGCTAACGTGTCCTTCTTCGCTTTAGTATTGGTCTTGCAAAGTGACGCTAAGTATCAGCCTGGAGCAATTTTTTATCCGACTCTATGCTAAACACCGCATCCGCATCAAGGATCACGACTTCATGCCTATGGTCTAAGGATTTACATAACTTTCTTCTTTTCTTTCACATCATCATCAGTTGCCATCCATTCGAGGATTGGTTTGCAGCACCTCTCCACTCCACTCACCTCTCTGCTAACCGCTCCATTCCTACATAATTATTTACTTTGACGTCCTTCATGATTTGCTTGAGGTATTTCATTCTTGGTTTTCCTCTGTAATTCTTCCCATTTATTTATCCTTCCTATGTTGTTGTCGTTTGGTTGTTGTTTCGCAAAATTTGTCCAACAAGTTCGTCTCATTTCACATTAGCTCACTTAAACTTACGCATTTGTTTAACCAGGAATAAAAGGAAAAATTGCATTAAAACAGTGAGACAATGAATCCCCACGTTTCTCAATGCCTGTGTAATTCAACACGAAATCAATCCATACCATGCATTTGAAGTATACCTACGCTTGACATAATGCAAGAACTTTCACTTCAATAATTCACTTTCCGTGAACCTATTAATATATATATATATATATATATTATTTATTTAATTATATATAGGTTCACGGAATATTCATTCTTTGGTTAAGTGACAAAAGACGTCATTACAATGGATAGTTGCGACTTTAAATCTTTTAGATCAGTCTAATTTACTCAAGCTACTTTGTTTGTGTACGTTTTCATAAGGTACAGGAAGCTTTTTTCTTCCATAGGCTTGTGTCTCAGTTATTAATCTGCCATTAGAAATTTAGCGTTTCATAACTCGGGCATTATTTTAAGTGTGAACCATGAATGTCATGTGCTAGAAAAAGTTAACATAACTCTCTACAAATTACGCGTTCTATAAAATCAGGTTGGTGTATTTGGTGACATCATTTTGAAGTATGTGTTTGTTTACATTATATTAACTACGGATAAATTGGAGATACCGGGAGTTACAAAACGCGCGCAAAATGTAAGAAATTGCGCGAGACTCTTAGGTAACGCCTTCAAGAAAAGTGAACTGCGATTGAGAAAAGGCGGATCCTTGTAATATTGCAACGTTGGATAAGTGTTAACGGAGCTCCGAAAAAGGGCGAAATATAGAACGTTGCCAAGATTAGAGGAGCAAAAGCAAACTCGTTTTTAAATAATATTTAATACATTGGATGTGTATTTTAGGTAATTCGGTGCGGTGTATACTGACAAGTGACGTTAAAATCCAAGCGAACATAGCGGCTTATCTTTTGAAGCGCGTCGAAATATGTCCCTGTAATGCGTTTTATAGCTTAGTAGACGTTTTCAATAGTACAACCGGCTATCATCAGTAATTATTTTTCCAGACGAACTTTATATTGCAGAAATAAACAAATATTAGTAGATACGCAACCATTTTCAATAAGCTTCAGTTATTCGCATAAATAGTTGTCTGAATCCGTCCAACAACCCTAGGATTCCTCACGCGTAATGAAATATATGAAACACTTAAATGAAGATTATAAGACATGCAACTTGAAGTACTCCAAAGATTAAACATATTACGCTTTGCATGGCCTTCTCTTTGAGTCCTACTCTATGAAAGCCCGTTTCACTAGCCGCCATATTACGAGTATAATACGCATCAAATACCTGAATTCATTCAGTAAGGCAGTCAGTTCCGTCAGTAAGCGACCTTCGTGTTTTCCGGAAATAGTCGAGACTTATTCAGATATAACGTACGTGTCTAAAACTGGTCTTCGTTTTCGAGCAACTGGCTTATGATCCACTAACAATAAGTGCGAACCTCCTGGATGTATAGATTTCGCAAAAGTTCCTGGCGCAGACCAGCGCGGTAAGGAGGCGAGGTAGAAGTGGAGGAGGGAGAAGGAAAGGACGGAGAGGAAGAGAGGGAGGCAACGAGAGAGAGGGTAAGGCAGGGGAATCAAACTACTTCGCGAAAAAGGCGCTAGGCACACACACACGCAAGGCTAATACACAAGTGGTTTAAATCACTCATCGCTATAACTTTTACAAGGGACTCTGAGGTCTCATTGTGGTTTCATAATGAGACGAGTCGAAACGGGACGGAAGGTAGTGGTGAGTCATCTCACTTCTCAAAGTGCTTGTGTTGGCAGCAATTGGCAAGGTTTTCCGACTGACCCTCCACACTAAAAAACCTTCCTCCCCTGTTTCGCAGGTTTCGAACGTTCCGTAGCCCATGTCCCGTAATCGTCCACTGATCAGCGCCAGGAACTTAGGCGACAGCTTTTTTGTCCTGCTCTTTGATTTGAGACACATAAGCACAATAAATTTCCGGTCGCTAATCGCCACATTATACTCGTTGAATTGAGTCATATCCATCCACGGACTGCCACATTATACTACAAATCCAATGCCTGTGTGCAATCAGTACATGCAACTCTCCTGTTCTCCGGAAATGTCGAGGCTTACTCATATAAAGCTTGCGCGTGTCTCAAACCGGTCTTCGTTTTCGAGGAACAGACGTGTGATCCATAGCGTGCAAACCACCTGAATGCGTGCTCAACTCCACTCAGTGAGCTGCTATTGCATACGTAGACTCATCAACCAAGTGCACTGATCAGATTCAGCACGGGCTTTCCCCATACCAAATTTGCATCGTGTTAAGTGCAAATCGCCGTGATGTACCGCATCACGGAGATGTGCCGCAATTAAATCATTTCTCGTGGACGAGAAAGTCTCATGGAGTTGCGTCAGTGAACCCAGGCCCAACCCCCTTGTTCTTTGTTCGTTAAAGGTGATGGATGTGGCCGAGGGGAAATCCCACGTGGGGAAAGCTTTGCTGAGAAAACAGAGCAAATCGGAAAATTTTCTAGAGAGATAATGATTAGATTTAAATATATGCTAATATCATTCTTGTTTCGCTTTCGAGTTATAGGTATTTCCTGCTTCGATGGTGGGAAATTTGTTTCCATAATGTTGCGTCGGAATATACTAATGCTGGATTTTACTTCCAGGAAATGTTTTGATCTTTTCAATAATCGATTCAAATGAATGTCATCGAGAATGGCTTTTGTCTGTGGGAGAAAGCATTCATCACCGAAACCCTGTACTGGAAGATATGGAAATATAATGAAATATTATGCTAATCTCATTATTGTTTCGCTTTTGAGTTTAAGGTATTTCCTGCTTAGAGGTTGTTGGAGCGGTAATCGTGGGCCATTGACTACGCATTTAAATAATTTATCAAGAAAGTTAAAGAAATAAATACTAGGACAACATTCCATTTAAGTACATATTTTTTTGCGGAGGAACTCACCTCTCTGTTTCAACCCGAAGGTTGGTTTAGATAGTTGAGAGTAGATCTCATCCCATACAGGACTTTTTCACTTTTATTTACCTTTTTTCACTAAAAAGCAAAAAAGTAGGGTTTAATTTGGCATTTGTTTTAATTTAAGCCTCATTTCTCAAACCTGGTCAATTTTGTCTTACAACAATTTTGCTCTCAACGGCTCACACGTGTAGTGAATACGCACATGTAAAAATGAAACTAAAGGTATCTAGAGGATGAAGGAACAATAGATAAGGATAGCCTCGGACCAGAGTTACTTGAGAGTGAAATAGAGAGGGCATTAAGAGAGATGAAGGGTAGAAAAGCCGTGGGAACCGATAACCTACCTTCGGAGCTACTGAAGAATCTAGGTAGTAAGGGGAGAAAATCGTTTTTCGAACTTATTCGCAGGATCTACGAGGAAGGAGTATGGCCAGAGGATTTCGTGAAAACAGTATTAATACCTATCCCGAAGAAGAAGAAAGCGTCAGAATGCGATGAGTGTAGAACAATCAGTTTAATTTTGCACGCAGCAAAAGTGTTGCTTAGAATACTAAAAAGAAGGTTGGAGAGCAGAGCAAACTACAATTTAGGCGATGACCAATTTGGGTTTAGGAAGGGGAGGGGAACCAGAGATGCGATTGCGGTAATGAGGACACTTATAGATAGAAACATAGAGCATAATCAGGATGTTTTCGCTTGTTTTGTAGATTTCGAAAAGGCGTTTGACAGAGTAAACTGGGAGAAACTAATGCAGATACTGGGGAAAATAGGAATAGATTGGCGTGATAGGAGACTCATCCGAATTTTTTATATGGGGCAGAGGGCTCAGGTAAGGGTAGCTGACGGTGAATCAGGGTGGGCAGTTATAGGTCGCGGGGTACGGCAAGGGTGCCCCTTGTCGCCTTTACTTTTTAACATCTATGCTGAGGAAATGGTAAGAGAGGCATGGGATGAGCTAGAAAAGCAGTGTGAGAAATACGGAATGAAGATAAATAATAGGAAAACAAAAGTAATGAGATTCGGTAGGACAAAGAAAGCGAAGCTGGTGATAAGAGTAGGAAGTCACAAACTGGAGCAAGTAGAACAATTTAATTACTTGGGTAGTACGCTAGAAGAAAGAGGACATAGTAGCAAAGACATTAGGAGGAGAATAGCGCTAGCGAAGGAAGCGTTCAATAATAGAAGGGAGCTGATGACGGGGACCTTAAATAAGGATGTATAAAAGAGGCTAGTGAAGAGCTTGATATGGAGTGTGGCGTTGTATGGGGCAGAAACGTGGACCTTGAGAAAGGAAGTCGAAAATAGGCTGAAGGCTTTCGAGATGTGGGTGTGGAGGAGGATGGAGAAGGTGCGTTGGACGGAATGGAAGACCAATGAGGAAGTGCTTGACTTGGTGGGCGAGGAGAGGAAACTTATAGATGAGATTAGGGGAAGACAGGGTAGGTGGCTGGAAGGGGTAATGAGGGACGGTGGTTTACTGAAAGCCGTGATAGAGGGTAGGATGTTGGGTAAGCGGGGAAGGGGAAGGAAGAGAATAGGTTTTATGGACGGGATGAAGAAAGGTAGGACTTATGCTGAGGTGAAGAAAGAAATTCTAGAGGTAGAAAGGGCACGGCACGTGTAAGAGTTCGTTGGATATTCTCTGACTTTCATCACAACCTACCTCTAACCGGTAGATTACTGTAATGAATGAATGAATAAGAAGAATATAAAAGTTCTTTAAATGCGAGAACTACATATCGTCGGGGGGAGAATAACTTTGAGACACGACGCCAAAATGAAAATAATATTAAAGTTAACTGGCAACAGTAATTGGAATTACAATAACATTGGCCAAACTAAGAACGATTTGAAACAAATCACTGGATCATTTATCATTAAATTTTATGATGTTCACATTTGTCTCATGCTACAAATATATGAAATTATTAGTTTTCTTAGTTTTAAAATGTGTTCCGGCACATCCACGAATTGAATGGCAACTCATAAATGTCTCTAGCATTAAAATACTTGCACCAAGGCTCCAAAAAATATATTGAAATTGATATTCTACATAATTAAATCCACTCATCTTTCTTTCACAATGAGATTCCTTTATTTGCTCGGATTCTCTTTTTTAGAACTCCACAATCTTGAAAACCGCCGACAAGTGGGCATTGCTCCTTTCAAAAAAACTCTATCATTGTCTTCTAGCCAAATTATGACTTCGATAAGAGTAATGAAATCCATATCTATCACCGAAAACACTTAGTTGGTAATTAATCTGGCTATCTTAATGAGTGGAAATCCTCCAGGAAAGCTTTGCGTATGCTTAATGGATGATGAGTTTTAACACGAAAAAAAATGCACTTAAATTAACGATGCATGAAAACTAATGCCACCATAGTAAAAATAGACCTATTTTTCCTTACATTTACCCGAAATACGAATGTAGGGTACTTAACACAACTGTTTTAAAATTATATGTAAGTAAATACTTCTGATTTCCGACTAATATATTGGGAAGCACAGGCACAAACTCTCACATCACAATGTAAACAAACGGCGAACGAGTCTGTCACCGCTCCAAAGTGTGCCTCCGCGCCTGCAAAGTAGTTCCACGCACCGTGTAAAAGACCTGTCAGGACAAGATACTAGTATCCTGTATCCATGTATATAATGTACGAGCGGATACTAGTATCGCTTGAAGTTATTTAGGCTTCTTGCAAATAAGTATGCGAATTCATTACGTTTTTTTAATGCTGTATGTTATGACATAACACAGGTACACAGAGTAAAACTGCGTTGAAACTAGTTGTACCTGAAAATAAATTGGTGGAATATAACAAAGTTATCCTTTTCATTTATGATTCTTCTTTATCTTTAAATCTACACCCCCGATAACTCATAACCTCGGTCCACGTTGATCACACAAGAAAAGTATTTCTTCCATCAAAGCCGTTTTTCTGCTTATTTAAAAGCATCATTTGCCTTTTTCCAGCTGTTCCATTGTATCATTTTTGCTCAAGTCAAACATAGAGCCTAGCTTACTCTGAAACATTTCTTTCTTAGCCATCGCGGCTGCACTTGGCGGTTTATTAGTGGAGGTATTCTTATGGAGATTCCTCCATTCCTGATAAAGCGACTCAATGTTTTCAATAACCCGAATGTCTTGGATACCGGGATTTTAGTTTTGTTCCACATATCAACAACTTCTTTCATTACAATCCTAGCTGCGTCCCGGACGTCATGATTTTTTTTCATGTAATAAAAGAATGAACACAGTACCTCACGTATTGTTGGAAGCTTTGATAATACTTGAAGCTTCACAGATTCTTTCCCAACAAGGTCAATCACAGCTCCACTCCGCATCCACGACATTGTGTATACAAACTGTTTCACTTGAAATAGATTTAAACCCAACCACACGTTTGCAAGGGAAACACCTCACTGAACTTCTTTGGCCAAAAGAGAAGAGACTGCGATTCTCATATTCTATGTATTCACTATGTCAAGGCAGAGAAACATAGAGGACTGCCGATAATTTAACCCCATCCCACAGGGCTCAAATGATTAGCTTGGGAGGATAACAGGAGATACCAAAATGATTACAAAGCAATGCTTTAATATGCATCGTATCACTATAGACTAAGCAGTTTTGTATCAAACCACTTCACCAAAACACATTCATAAGATAGTAGAACTATCAGGTTATTAGCTTTAAGGTGTCTGTTCACAGTGAAAAGAACACTCAGCGAAGGAAAACGAGCGTACGATTCGGCTGATTTGACGATAAAAAATATCAAAAATCGTCGGGCTCGAGCGGCGCGAGCGGCTAGGCGTACGGCGGCTAGGCCGGTGCGGAGTAATATTACTCCATGATGGCTTCAAGATACGGAAAAATGGTTAAAATTTTCGTTCCTAAGGGGTTCTACAATCAGCGAATTACATTAAAGACATGTGACTGGCATCGAAATCCGCTTATTCTAGTGCACCTGCACTTTGACCCCTTAGGCACGGCTATGGGTAGTCGTACATCAACCAGCCTGAAATGTATTTGTTTTCTCACCAAAACAACTATTTTGAAGGGACGAATTCAAAAGAAAAACCAATTTTCAAAAATAAGCGTAGGCCTAATGTTATGTGCAAGGGTAAACTTAAAATGTATGCTCATTCTCTTGAGAACTAGTGCTAGCATATTCCTAAAATTCTCTTGCGAACATTCCATATGGCCATTCTTGTATCCTAATTGTCCACTATCGTATACGGATACAAAATTTTATGTGCTGTCTGGGGAGTAGATGCTGCACTCAGCTATTTGGTTGATGAAACTCGTATAAACGCAATCGATGTTGATCGTGTTAAAAGAGAATATAACTCTTTTATTTCTTCAGATTCAGTGTTTAAAAAATTGAGAGAATTTGATATAGAAAAGTACATACTCGACACATTTTTAATTAAATTGCTTTCAGAAGAAAAAGCATCAGATGCTTTTAAAAACTTTGTGGTTACTTTTTTTATTTTATTTCATGCCAATGCGGCAGTTGACTGAAATTTTTCGTTTAATAAAGGATTTTTAGCGGAAAATGTACACGAAAATAGCTTGATTTGTCATAGCGCTGTATCCATGATGCTATACATGCAGCAAGGGGCATTCGTAATGTTCAAATAAGTAAAGAAATTACCAAATCTTCCAAAATGCTTCAAAAAATAAATATCAGCATTTTCAGAAAATAATGAATCAGAATTAAGATATATGATAAAAAACGTTCTTTAGATCAAATAGAATAATGAGAATTACGAAAAAGAAGGATTTTAGAAATTGTGAAGGAAGAAGTAAATATTCTTGAAAAATAGGCTGATAAATTAAAGCAATTGTCAAAATTAATAGAAATAATTGTTCAATGTTTTAAAAAGCACTTCTTTATTTTATAACTTATAGAAAAATTATAATTTTTCTTCGAATATAGCTCATATTTATTTTGAAACATCCTTGAAAAGTGGTCTTTTTTATCCTTGAAAACCTTGAAATATCCTTGAATTTTTTACTAGGTTTCGTTCGACACCCTATACTTCACCGTAGTGAAGTACAGGGTGTCGAACGAAGCACGGTACTCCCACTATGTACTTCGGAGTTACATGCGTTGGTTCTGTGCTGTCATCTCCTGGAATTGCAGTGAACAAGTGACAAGCAAGCTGTTAATTTCAAACAGAATCAGAATACCCTAATCTATTTCACCTTTTTCAACTTTCGGAACGGTTTCAAAAGCAAATGATATTCTTCTCTGCTTATTAAACAGAATTATTCTCCATTTTGCCTGCCTATTTTATCGTGCTTCATCAGAGTCGAAATATTAACAGATATAAGATAGTGAAGGGAATGGTGGAGCAGTGTCAGAGCGGAGCGATTCAATTTCTTCTAAAGACTACATTGTCACCAAATCGATTTTTACTACTTTTAAATTCGCATTTTGGTCACGTTTTTCGGAAAAAGCCCCACTGTGGAGCGGTCCGTGGAGCTGGACCTCGGAGCTGGCCGGAGAGAAGCTATTTTCCGTGTATTTGCTCCGCTCTGGGAGTTTCCGCGCAGATGTAAAATTTTCTCACCGTATGTCTTCTTGCCATGGCTTAGAATTGATCGTATAGAAACATTACAGAGGGAAACTCGCATAGTCAGTGTAGGGCCACCTTAACCGGCGTAACCTGCCTAATTCCCCGTTTCCATTACTACAGCTAGGCCTGACGCTGGTTGAATTTGGTTATGTAAACGCTAGTTGGCGCCAACTGCGGTTGAATTTGTAACCACGGTTGGCTGACCCTAGTTTACCGGTAACGCGTTCGGAAACCGTAAAGAGAACGCTAGTTCTGCATATATCAGCACGTGAAGAACATATTTTACACGTGGACAGGGCTGAGATTCCACTACGGAAGTTTAGAGTGGAAAGTAACACAATCGGCCCCAGAAGGTTATTCGTTACGTGGGTCACTACTTCTCTCCTAAAACGGAAGCCGGTTACCCAGCATTCTGTAACTTCCGTGAGGAACAGCGTAGAGGAAACGGGGTATTACTTAACGGAGTCATACGACTAGCGTTCCCACTGCGACATTTCAACCGGCGTAACGCTGGGCCAGCCGACCGTGGTTAGAAATCTTACCACGGTTGGCGCTAACTGGCGTTTCCATTACAGAACGTGACCAGAGTCGGCCCCAACCGGCGTAAGATGGGCGTAGTGGAAACAAGGCATAAGTTGGAAGTGTCAGGTAGCGATTTGGCCCTCAGAAATAGTCACCCCGGTCCTCATGTCAGCAGTGGGAATGGGTTTTCATAGCGTACGTGGGTTCTTCGTTTGAGGTCGTGCTCCTGCAAAACAGTTTTGCGTAACCGCTCCTCTTGCCTGGAGCTCGTAGGGGTTCGCCCTATTCTTGCGTCGACCGGATATGACTGATGAAAGAAACATTGAGCGGTGCTCACGGAGGGGGAGTGCAAATGGTTCGAGGAATGGGATGGGGGGAAGAGGGTTTGCTACGGAATCAATCATGAGGAGGAGATTCTTCGATCGTCGGCCGACCTTGGGGCAATCGGAGAAGACGGTAATGGGGCGCCAAGGCGGAGGTTAAGAAAACAAGGGCGGTGGTAGAAGGAATCTTCATCACCCAGTAAATCAACATGGTCTATAAGGGAGACGAAGAAGGGGCTAGGTGCTCGGCTGTGGTGAGTTTCTAGAAGTTCGGAACGGAAACATATTTTGACGTAAAATACCGGCGATGCAGGTCAATTGGCGGTCTGGAATGCCCAATTTGACAACGGTAGAGGGTCAAAGTGGTTTTTTTCCGTAAATGATATTTCGGTTCATGTCCTTTCCGTCTGTTCCTATTGTCGTGACGAGCACCTTGACAGACTTTTCGATAAGAAATATAGAAACGTAGTTCTGATATACAACGCGTATACAATGCTATTTTATTTGCATTCTTTTATTGTACTCAATTTAATTTATTTTCTTATTTATTGATTAATTATCGGAACATAACGATCATTCCTTCGTTGATAATGGCCCAGTGTCAAAGGGGGCTTTTTTCCGTATATTTTCTCGGTTCATGTCCTTCTCAAGTACTGTGAAAGACATTTTGTTATTTGTTAAAATTACATTGAAAATAGATATGTGTTTCTAATTTATTACGCATTCTTAATATTATTTTATTTACATATTTTTATTTTATTATTTTTATTTGACAAAATGTTTTGTAATAATGGATATTTTTATTTAATTTTATTAGAATATTTATTTGCCATTGTCCATTTTATTTTTTACTAAACCAAATCCGACCGTGCATCTTATTTCATGTATTTTTTTCCAAAAGCATTCTTGAATTTTTTTACTTCAATTCCCTTGAGTGTTATATGTTTCGAAACTAGCCACAGGGATACACAGCCAATATAGCATTTTCTATTAGATGTTTATTCATCTCATAAGTACTTGTAATATTCCGTTAGTGACAAGATTTTAGTTTTAGGTTTTTATTCACGTTTTCATCTCAATAGGCTTATGCCAACGCATAACTAAAAGCAAGCGGCCGCAATTACCAGAACCCAGCGGTAGTAAATCTATGAGGAAGATTTTTTCACTGTAAATTTCAAAAAATCCTACATTTCGGGTAGCTTCTGTTGAATTTTTCATACTTTGAATTCATCCCGAATATCGTTTGACTACCGATAAGTTTAATGGTATCAATATAGTATGAGTGCTCTGAATTTCGTTTGACATTTTACGGTGTAAGTTTTTTTTGACGTCAGTCACAAGTTCGTGCAGACCGCAATGCAATTTTAATTTCACTTGCCGACCTAGATTATAAAGTATAGCGAAGGAGTATACGAGTCTATAAAGAGACTATAAAGCCATTTTCAAGGCCTATTGATTATGACTTTGTAAATCAAAACATTGATCGGCAAGTGAATTGATATTGTATTTTGAACTTTACAAAAATTCCCTTATTTCATATGTTTAACGATGGTTGTTAGCGATTTTATATGATTCACTATTGATAAATGAAGACGTGGGCAGTATGATGGATTACTCATGGAATTCTCCTGGACGTATCGCCTCTCACGCCCGCTGGTGGCATGTCGAAATGCATGCACTCTGTTCTCCAAAGAAGACCTTGGGCTCGAAAGAGCTTTCCCTTTCATTTTGATTGCCATTTCAGGGTGATAAATGCAATAACTTGGAATAAAAGAAGAGTAGATTTTCAACTTTGAGGGCAAAGAAGGTCGTGGAGTGGTTGGACTTAGTCAATAAAATGTTTTTGAAAGTGGGGAAAGATTTGAGGCTTTCCCGGCGAATCATTCTGTTGAATTATTCTAAGAAAACAAAGAAACATCGGTTTCAGGCATCAGAAAAACAGAAACGACGTCGTCAGTTGGACAAGAGAGCGGAGAAGATACCTTGATACGCGCGTTGGAAGAATGGCGAAAAACGAACTCCCCAACATTGCAAGGGATAACATCCCCCATGGCAGGAGACCAATAGGAAGACCACTAAAAAATGGAAAGACAGCTGGCAGTCCATCTCTCAAGATCAGGCCTTATTTATAGTTAAAAACAGGTGACTAGTTTATTTCAAGTAGAAGAAGAGAATTATTCCCGGGATTCTCATCGGGTTAATGTCTTCATAAATGCCGATGTTTCGACAGGAGAATTTCCTATGATCTTTGGGGCTGTAGATGCCTCTTTATGTTAGCGGTCCAGTAGAAGAACCAAAGGTTATTGGGATAAAACATTAAAGTAGACACTGAAATCCGCCTCCAACCCAATTAACTCAACAGGGATTCCACCTTAGCAAGCTTTAGAACCTAATCCTAAAAGTGGCGGGAAAAAGATGGCCAATGAACAAGGACAAAACATGAAGGAAAGAGTATAAAAACCGTAGCACTCGCAAAAAAACATAATGTATCTTCAGAGTTATGTTCATCCCATGAAGTTTTATATAAATAGTCTACAGTTATCATCTGCCATGATTTCATAATACAACTTCTATATCTTAATTTCGCCATTAAATTTAGCGTAGTTGGCCATTGGGATTTTCTTATACAACTATGGGAATAGTATGCGTAATAGCCTGCATAATCCCATAGGAAGTCCGGGGAGCGTAGTGTTCTGCGCATTGACCCTCAAGACAAAGGTCCATGGTTCGATTCTCGGTCAAGACCGATTTTTTCCTATGACAAGTTCTATGAGCCACAGAGTTTAAAGAAACAGTACAAAGATGCAGCTGATGTAAACATTCAACATCTAGTAAAATACATTCATTATCATCGTCAGCAGTTATCGATCCGAAGATTGGTTTGCTGAAGCTCCCCAATCTACTCTTCTCTCCGCCAACCGCTTCATGCCCACATAATTATTTACTTTGACGTCCTTCAAATTTTGTCGGATGTGTCCATTGTTCCTTGGCCTTTCTCTGTAATTCTTCCAATCCATTCCTCTTTCCGGTGTTGCTTTCAACAGGTTGTTGTGTAGGAAAATGTCTCAAATAAGTTTCTCTCTCCTCTTCATTCTTTTCTCTCCAACTCTCCGTTAGACTTCTTCGTTGTTGACTCCCTCCGTCCATTTAATCTTCATCATTCTTCGGTAACACCACATCTCCAATTGCTTCCAATCTCTTTTATTTCGAAGCTGTTATGATCAAGGCTTCACCACCATATAAGAGCATCCTCCAAGTATACATTTAATAAAATGCTTCCTTACTTCCAGGCATGTGTTACTAGCTGTCAGTGGACTCCTTTTCTGGTAGAATGCCTAATTTGCTCGGGTTATTCATCTATACGCATTTCTTGCTTCTTCCGTCGCTGGTAATCCTGCTCCCGAGATAACAAAATTCTTTCACTTACGCTAGATTTTTCTGTCCAATTGTGACGGTGATTCTGTCGTCTAGAATCACAACTTTTGTTTTCCGAAAAATTAATATTCAAGTTGTATTTCTTCACAGTTTTGTCCATACAGTTCAAAATTCTTCGATAACAACACATATTCATTGATATCAATCTCTTTTGCCCTGAGGCTGTTATGGCCTAGGCTTCACCGCCATATAAGAGCATCCTCCAAATATATGTTTTAGTAAAGTGCTTTCTGACTTCTAGCAACTCCTATTCTGGTAGAATGCTTTTTCTTCTGGTATTTTGCTCGCAGTGTCTTTCTTGCTTCTTCCATCGCTGATGAGCCTCCTTCCCAGGTAGCAAAATTCTTCCACCAGGCAATATAAAAAATATAAAACAGAAGATAAGTGAGTTTTGGTATTAGATTTAGGTCACCTATATCGTATTTTCGTGCCCAACTGTGTACATAATCGTACAGATAATCACGAAGTATTTTTTTTCGAAAAAGGATAAATAAATTAGAAATGGAACAATTAGCGATAGTCGTCATGATTTATTATATTACTCCTCGAAAGAGAAAACTTACATTGGACGAGGAAAAGAATAGATCATCAGAAGAATCAAATGATTAATATTCCACCTGAAGATTTAATCGTGAACGTTTTCTGGTTTTAGACAATCTTTTCTCCATTTCCTTTATGTCTATTATCTTCTGAAATTTAGAAAAAAAATGTCATCATGCATCGACTGCTTGTTGATTTGGGCTCCTTCTATATGTTGCAGACCCAATTTACCTGGAAGCTTATCTTAAACTCAAGTAAATACAATTCCATATTCATTTCACTGAAAAAATCTCCCCAAAACGTTAACTACACCAAAAATTCTCAATACCTCACTCGTGTATCTTTATTATATTAAAGATCTCGGAGTTTTGACTGAAATTATTTGAATTACTCTGAACATATTCTGGCACTTCAGAGTTAATCTATGTCTCTCCCAGGCCTCCTCTTAAGCTTCACGAAAATCGCTGATCCCCAAGCATTGCACTCATATTTTTCAACTATTGTCCTACCACTTTATACATATCGCTCCCACGCATAGTCTATCTCAGCTCTTCTAAACTCCATCACCGACTGTCGTGAACTGCTCTCCCTCGTCAATTTTAGAGTGCCCAGTCGACCCACTCGCATGCACTCTTTACTCCAATACTATGCCTACTCCCAGATAATCCTCGATCAAAAACTCGCACTTTTCCTTTTTAAATTCACTTCCTGACAATAGTGATCCGTTTTCGCTGTCTTCCGACACTTTTAACTACCCGCGCTCAAACTCACCTCTCTAACAAAAGTTGGCTTACTCTCTTTCATTATTGTAGTTATATGTTCTGTCCTAGTTTTCATTTATGGTCGTACGTAAATGTCTCATTTCATGTTCTGTTTTAATTTACGGCTGTAGACTGACAATAGTTCTATGTCTGTTTTTTTCCGTAAAATAAAATATAAAACAATGGCTTGCTGTGAGCCTAATAAATTGCTGTCTTTCTAAAGAATTGAGAATTTTCCAATGACCAATCAATCATAAAATATTCTCGCGGAGGGAATGAAAGATGATGTCGCTATGCGACGAAACCATGGTCGTTATCAATAAAATACATGGTGGAAATTGCAGGGTTTCCGTTTCGCCTTTAAATCATACGATAAAAGATTTCCATATCGTTAAGCCCGAGACTGTCAGCCATAGCACATTTTTAAACATATTATGCTGTAATGATTGAGTTTTTTTTCGTTTAGTGTTTCAATAGAGATGGACGGAGTCTACAGGCTTCCTGTCTTGCAGTTTGTGGCACTCCCTCGCCGTCTTTTGTTCTTTGGGGGAGGGAGGGGGGGGGGAAGGGGGAGTGTAACTCTAACCCGGTTAGTGCAAATGGGGGAGTCGACTTTTTCTCTCTCCGCGGTTTGGATGATCGCTTCACGAGTGCTTCCGTCACGAGGCCCTTTGGTCGCGCGCCGTCCACCGAGGGCATCGTGCATGAAGCGAAGCCCCCGGGCAGCAAAAGCCATGCGACCCGATTTCTCCTTTCTTTCGGCTGAGATCCCTGGGCCCGGAAAATTCTCTCCGTCGTCGTCAGAGACGATATAACGGGAGGATAAATGAGGGCGATACCCCGCAGGGGACGAAACCACGAGTCGGTCCATTAGCGGCGATATTTCCGTGCTAAATTACATAGGCCTACACTTCGAGTTGTTCACACTTACAATTAGTTTAGTGCGTTTAAGGTAGTTTGAGCAAAATATAGCTTCACATAAAACTTGATTTATTTGGTCATGTTGTGAAGAAAAAAGGTCTCATCTTTCCAATGGTTTCAAAATATTATCCACTCACCGAACTACATTTAGATATATTTGCCATAATAAATACAAGATTTTTTCCATGGGATAAAATCGGCTATACACTACAAATAGAACTTATTTAAAAAATGAGGAAGTTCTGAGGACTACATCGCGTCGGAAATTAAACGGTGTGTAGTTCGTATCCGTTCTCAATTATATTTGCAATACATTTATTAGAAACCGTATTACTTTTTGCAGAATCGCAAATCAATCTTCAGTTGTGAGGGTATTTTCTCCGCACGGCGTGAAAAAAAAAGACTCGAGTCAAAACAATGTAAGAATATGTATAATTAGGTAATTACTGAAAATTTCAGTCAAATAAAACATAGTTGTTGCGTCATTAAGTTAATAATATTTACTTCATGCTTCATGCAGCTGCTTAAGTTTTAAAATGATTTTCGAATATGGTCTCTAATATGATTAGGGGAAAATCTCACACAAACTACCTTAAAGGTGGTTCTAACGTAAAATGACTAAAATTTCGTTGAATCCATATTCTGGCTTCTTATAGAAAAACTTGTTCTACGTTTGATTCAAGCAATAAAATTCCTACCTTTCCAAACTATTTTGCTTTCGCTAATCGAACTTTTAAATGACGATGGTGTTAAATGTGGGAGTGTGAGAAAAACAGGGAAGAGTAAATGTAAAGGAAAACTTAGTCTGATTCCACCAATTTATGTGGAATAATATTTGAAATAAATTGGTGGAATTTCCACAAATTTGAGCCTGAGACGATTGAGATAACAGGGAAGAGTATTATTTTTCTGTCTAATTTAAATGCTATTTTCGCGGAAAACTGTTTATGAGGTGTGAATTTTCCCAGGGAATGTAATTTTTATAAAGTTAAATCACTAATCCACCAAATGTTTTGGGTTATCAGCAAACATATACAGGAAAAGAATAACTACTAAAAATGGCGTTGCAGTCGGCTGACATGGAAGGAAAGTGTTCATCGAAAAACATATTTATCGACTACTCTGCCTATTTTTGCCTCAATTTTGTTTTTTAGTACCTACCGAGCTAAGAGGTGTAATCGGTGAAAGAAATATTATTTAAACAATACAAAAGGCAAGGTTGGATTAAATATTTGTTATGACTCTGACAATGAAGGCGAAACTTCATTAAAATCTAAGTATATAGAGACAATCGCAACGGGAATGAAACCTATATCAACATCCGCGGCCATGTGCGAAAGATTAAAAATTGCTAGATCTCAAAGATCGATTTTTCGAAGTTTTTTGCTGCGACATTTGTGACGCCACAGCCTCGACAAGCACATCCGGATTCGATTCTCGACCTGGTAGAACGTTTTTCATTTAGAAGCGACCATTTTTACACGTTCATGCCATCACTGTGCACGCATATTTTGTGTTCTCCATCTCTTCATTCCCCTTATATTAGGACGATGTAACAATATTGAGTATCCTCTGTATGTGTTTCCTTAACATTTGCAAACTGCCACACCTGTGACTTTATTTTTAAATTATTGCCGTGCAGTGATACCTCCTGAAACTTGTTTATTAATATTGAAATTTTAGTACTTATGTGTGCTGAAAATAATTCATTTTTTTTTTACGGACAACGGAGTCATCAGCATCGTTATCGTCAACAATCATCTACCCTAAGATTGGTTTGCAGCATATCTTCATGCTCTTCTTACTCCCAATGACTGCTTTATTTCATCGTATTTCTGTTCTTAAATTCTTCATGATTTGCTTAATCATTTCCTTGAATTAAACTTATGCTGCCGGCGTTTGAGATGTCGGTGTGAAGGATTGGAGGACGGAAAGGAAGGCAAACGAGGAAGTGCTTGGCATGGTGGTTGAGGATAGGAAACTTCTGGATGAGATTAGGAAGTGGCAAAGTAGGTGGTTGGAGGTGGTAATAAGGGGCGAAGGATTGCTTAAGGCTGATGTAGATGGGAGGAAGTTGGGCAAGCGGGGAAGGGGAAGAAACAGAATAGGTTTTATGGACGGGGTGAAGAAGAGTAGGTAGATAGATAGATTGAAAATTTATTGTTCTAGGGCAAGCCCTATTAGAACAAGTAGGTACAAATAAATCAAATATTTTCACGGATTTTAACGTAAAACTTTGTCAAATATACAGTAAAAGATAATATGTATATTATAATGGGTAGCATGTGCATGCTGAAATGAAAAAACCATTATTTGTAGACAGGGCTCAGCACGTGTAAAAGTGCAGATGTTTTTTTACTCGCTTCCATTTAAACCTATCTTAAGCGGTAGATTACCCAATAATAAATCCGTACTTGTTTGCTAATTTGAGGAGGCAAACGTCAACTGAGGTAATTTTCGCCATCGTTGAATGGTAGAGAGGTTGCTAAAGTAGTTTGAGCGAGATTTTTTCCAAGTCAAGCATATTTGAATTTTTTAAAAATATAAGCAACTTTAAGAAGCATGAAGTATTATTGTACATAAATTGCGCAAAAACTTTGTTTTATATGACAGAAATCTTCACTAATTTATTAAATAAAAATACAAGATTTTATGTCATCTCATTTTGTTAATGCCGTACGCTAAAAATGCCTTTGCAACCGAAGATTTCGATTCCGTAAAAATAACTGCGGTGTATAATTTTTTTATAGCTGAGAATGCATACAAAGTACACACTTAAATTTCTGACGACATTTTTGCGTTAAAAATCCCTAATTTTTAAAATAGAGTTTCTCTGGCTTTCAATTCTACCCGTACCATTTCCTATGGAAAATGGCTGGCATTTCTTGGAAAATTTCTCAAAAAGTATAATGATAAGGGACTGAGATTTTTTATGATTGGAATGATGCAATATATTTCTTTATAAAGAGGTAAAATCCATCGAATTTTATTTAAAGTGATATCTTGCTCAAACTAACGTAAAGGATAAGTTGTTGAGGAATGGAGGAATGGTGGAGAGAAACCTAGCGTCGGCATCGGACTACTCTCCAACGAAAGGCGCAAAAGGAACCAAGTTTAGCACCTCATCGAATGGACAGAGGTCTGTACTACAATTACTCTCCATTTGACACCCAAGTAGTGATAGAGACTGCATGGAAATATGTTGGGGTAAAAAATAAAAATACTTTCGGGGTTCGACTCCACCCAAACAGTACGACTCTGTATTATATTTAACACATATTGCAGACACATGAATGTATTAATTTTGTATAAGCATGGAAGAATGTTTTGAATAAGTATTTTAACACTAAATTAAATGTAATCTATTCTGGACTAGCGATATAAAATCTGAAAAATTCAGCTGAATCATAACCCGTAATCTAGGACAAATTAAGTAATCTGGGCTGGAATACAGAGTGGAGAATCACGCTATAATCGTTTAAAAAGTCTAGCTGGATTCCGGGCTTAAACTATCCCACATAGCACAATGTGTATTTAATACGTATCGTGGAAGGGTTTCACTAAGTATTCAAAATGTATTTTGGGCAGAATGGATACTGATATATAACCTACTTTTAATACAAATGGAATACAGCAGAGGATGTATTCAATACGTATTTGGATATCTATCTGATACATAAGATTTGGTTTTCTATTAAATATGTATTTGGAACACCCAGCTTAATACATATTATATCGAGTGTAACAATACGTATTCAATACATGCTTCAGTGTTAATACAAGGTGAATACATTCATGCGCCACCAATACATATTGAATATATATTCCCTTGGAATGGATTTCTTCAGATGGCCTTGCTATGCGGGATTAGACACAAAATCTTATGAATCTGATACCTATCCCAATGCGTATTGAAGACACCCTCTGGAGATATTCCAACTGTATTAAAAGAAGGAAGTGCAGCAGTATCTAATCTGTACATAATGCATTTTGAAACGTATTATATTTTACGTAATCCTTTCACAACACGAATTGAATACAAAGTGTGCTGTGCGGGTGGTATCTTTAGAGGGGAAACCACGACTCCAAAGAACAAGCCATATCGCCAACAACAATATAATAACCCTTTAAAATTGCTCCTCTCTGGAAATCTAGTTGTTTTTTAGAAATGGAAGGTGAAAGTTTTGGAAAATGCCCAGAGGTGTCGTTTCTGGTACTCAGATTTTATTTTGCAGCGTTTTAGGAAAACGAGTTTAGGCCAGTGGCCATTCAACATATCACTATCAAGTTTTTAATACAGGCCAGGGAAATTATGTGAATTCGAGGGGAAATGTACTATTATTATTTCTTTGTGAACCACCATAAATACTTCAAATGGTAATTACTGAATATTTTTGACAGTGAAACCAGTCCTTCATATTTTCACTGTATTCAGTTAATGACAGAGAGTTTATCCCGCCCTCTTTTAAAAACTGAACCTAAACTTGGACAGCTTGGTGCCTGAGGTGACCAAGTGGCGCTTACCAAGTTAAAAAAAATGAATGATAAAGTCAACAATAAATTTAAAAATGTAAATAATGTCAGGATAAGCATAAGAGTAGGCTAAATGCAGTGAGATTGGGATAACTGAGAAGTTTTTGCTGCAAATGTAGGAGGAATAAGGTTAGGAACGAGTGCGACATGAAAGAATGTAGGTTAGATGCCCCAGTAATGGACATATATGAAAGAAGTGTTCTTCGTTGGTTCGGCCATATCGAGTTAGTGGATAAAAGTCGAATAACAACACAGATATATGATAGCAGAGTGAATGATGCAAGAGAAAAGGATAGACTGAGAAAGTCATGGATGAATGTAGTGGAAGAGACTCTAAAGAGGAGGTATAGAAAGCGTGTATGAAGTAATGAATGAGTGCAAGAGGAGCGAAAGAGCTATGAAAAGGGTCGGGCATTATGAAGGAAGCTATTAAAAGAGAGCCATATTTCTAGGCCTAACAACAATCGATATTCTCTTTAACTCTGTCTACCCCGAAAGAGAATGACATGATGGGTTTGTATGCATTTATGTATGTATAGATTAAAACATATAGCAGCACTTTTCAAACGCAGCAAGGCTTTTAGTCATGTTTGGCATAGAATAGAATACGATATTTTCACTAATGAGTAGCGATGGTGCTAATTCACCAGTGGCCTTGAGCCATCCATATATGCTCTTAGAGGCTGGGAAATTAAAATAGAGGATTTTTCCTTCCATTTTGGGATTCCTCCGACAAATCTCCACTATTTTCGGGACACGAGCGCGGATCCACAGGATGGAAAGCCACCGTTCCAATCCGATTCCCCGTCAGATTGGCAATCTATCGTTTCGCGAACCTCTACCGCATGAGGTAGAGGTTCGCATTAGAGCTTGAGGCTGGAACAGGGAATTTAATTGCCGTTCATCTCGCTCACGTTAATCGTTCATCGTCCTTCGTGAACGGCTTGCTGGAGTCGTACGAAATCGTTCATATGACATCTAAATCAAATACACCCTAACGAATTTGAAATGAAATCAAGAGTGAGTTCACGTCATCGAAATTATTTCTCATGAACAGAAATTAGGTAATTAAGATGCCACTTAAGTATCCATCTTCTTCTCATAATGCACGAAAACCTTTATAAAGCATCCACAGACAATCGCGGTTTTCCTCAGAATAGTAATACACTTGAAATAATTTCAAACTCCATCGAATCTTAAGTTTTTTTTCGTCAAGTGTACGTTATGCTGGACCGCAATGGCATATTTAACGAAACTACATTCGGATTTCTCGGTGTCTACGCTAACGCTAATTTGCCTTTTATTTTTTCTATTGCCCTACCACAACTTTTTTCATGAAAAAAACCTTCTTAAGCCTTCATTTTAATGTCTCCCATAATTCCTTTTATGTATTCCACAAATGGTATTCCTCGTTAATTTCCCCATCCATTCCTCCTTCCAGTGAAAAAAGAGAACTTCTATGCCAATCATAATGTCGGAATACGATAAAAATATTGGTGGTTTAGACGTGTATGACTTATTCGTCGCCAAGCAACGTAAGAATGGTGATGGGCATTTTATGCTCGGGGATTAGATGCTTCATGCACTCAGGAGTGGGTGACATAAATGAAACTTCTGCTTTCAAGAGGCCTTCGGAGTGCCTCAGACTTGGTGCACTAAGTTGGTCTTTTCTTCTTCATTAACCACCTTTTCTCTCCTACACTTAGTTGACCCTCCTCATTTTTTATGCTTTCCATTCATTTAATCCTTATCGTTCTTTGATAGCACAACATTTCTCTTTGGATTGCATCAAACCTTCTTTGTTTTGTTGCAGTTACCATCCATGATTCACCGCCATATAGGAGCATGTCTTAATGAAGCTAGGAAGCCTTCGTTTTTCCCAAGCTCGCTATCCTGACAGTAGACTCTTCTTCTCGTTGCAAATGTGACATTTACTTTATTCTGCGACCCTTCCTCAAGCTAAAAGTAGTATTAAGACGCTATTAGTTATTTCTCGACTGAATGAATAATTTTTTTTCCGAACTGGAGTTTTTGGTCCGAGCTAAAGACTCTGAATTTCGTCGCCAACGTTTCGCAAAATTGTATTAGCATCGTCACGGCTACATTACAGCAAAAGACAACAGTAATATTTATGAAGCATACTTAAAAACCCGATAAAATATACAAACAACCACGTACGCAACATACGTATATCTATGCATTTTGAGGATACCGGGGCTAGTCACGGTATTTCCTTTACGGAGTCACCTGCAAGTGCACATAAGTGCGATTTTCCACAGAGGAAAAAATCATTCGCCTTGACCGGGATTCGAACCCGGATCCAGGTTAAGGCGAATAATTTTACCACTGTATCGCACATCCGTATATCTGACAGTTTTAAGGTTTTCCTTCGAAAAATGTGGATAGTTGGTATCTCAATGATCATGGTGAAATACATTCAATAGCCTAACCATTGTAATGATGGTTGGTATTGCAAAACCCAATAAAACACAGCCATACAGCAGAGCCATATTGCAGTGCTGGAAGAAGTTAATGGTCAGCCATCTACATGATAAACCGAACCAGAAGCGCATGACGCAACAATTTGACTAATGGCCAACGATGTTTGATTATATAGAATATTTGATTTGTAGCCTTTGTTTTGAACCAAGGACTCTAAATCAGAAGAAGAAAAAGTATTATCGGATGTCTCCCATTCGCTATAGTCCGCTAATCACATCGTAACACAACAGTGCACTTGGCTTCCAATCGTTACGTACCCTGCGTACTAGGTAGCGCAATGGTAGCGCACTTCACAGATCGGGAGCAAAGTTGATGTGCGCTAAACAACAAAATAACATCTATAATAGCATCCATGATCGTTGTCAAGTTTTTTGATTTTCAGTAAAGGCGACAAATATGCATATTATAAAGTTTTTAATTACTCTGTGATAAAAAGCTAACGTTTTTAAATACTTACTTTGAACAAATTCGACAAATTTAAACAAAACATTCAGCCATGACTGTTGTTCACCCACGGGATCATAACAGAATTCCACCTGCCGGCAGGTTGCAAAACACTTAGCCAGCGCACATCTTTCCATTCAACGTCGTTCGTGTTCGCTTAAGTGCGCTGATGTGTTCCGATGTGCGCTAACTTCAATGCCTTGAATGGAAAGCCCCCATCTTCAGTATCGCATACCTTTTGTGATTGCTCGACGATTTTAAGTCGCTGTGACTGTCGCTGTGCCGAGGGAAAACCTTAAACTCACGTATCCTAGTTGGGTTGCGTCAGATATGTAAGAATTATGGCCTCTTATTCTACGCTTTTTGTACGTGCCTCTTGCCAAGTATCTTTGGTCGCCTTGGAAGCTGAAAGCTCACTCCATTCACTCACTTGGACAGGAACGGTAAGAGTAAATCATTAAGAGTATCGCGAAAGCACGTTTCTTCTAATGAAATTGTGATTGCTCTGAGGAAGTGAGCGTTTATTGGCCAATTGGGTTGGGTAAAGGTAATTGGGATTATGGGTACTTAAAAGAGGAGCCTTGTTATCCTCAAGACTGCTTAAAAGTGTGCATTTATTCTTGTTCGAAACCACCGAATACAAAAATGTTTTCGTGACGTTATTCTAAGTTTTTTTAATAAATGAGACTGTGAGTTTGGTGGCACATTAACTGAATTTTATGAAGCCGATGCCAAGTTAGGTGGTACATTTACTGAAGTTTTATGAAGAACCTTCAGCCTACCGTCGCGACGCGTCGCAAGGCACTGGTTGTGCAAACAAAATCGAAAAATACAGCACCTCTGTTGCGGGTATTAATATTATTTTAGAAGAGATTATTTTTGAAATGTTGTTAATGGCAAGAATGATTTTATTCTTCTTTTGTACATAAGTAATTACTCTTATATTTGAGCTCCATGTTTCTCACCCACTGTGTCTCTGACGGTGCGCAAGTTTTGTCAGGAATTGCCGAACTTCAGCGCCTTTCTTCGAATTTAAATTAGTTCCGCTTTCACATTACTATAACGTGCCTCGCATAATCTCGACTAAATTGAAAATTTTTCCTCCCGAACTATTCCCATTCCTTCGGGATATAACTCATTCCCCTTGTATGACTGGGTGCCAGACGCCGAGCGCTGCCGGTTAATTGGGCAATGCTTTTGGTTTACCTTCTCTTTCTCTGAGAAAATCTTGCAGCACAGTTAAATTTTCAAGGGTTCATGGTAAAATATGAGTTTACTCAGTGAAATTTGAAATTATAGAGCATTAATAAATAATTATTCTTCTTTGAGTGTAATAATGGGCGAAAATTACAGGGCAAAGAATGAAAATAAAATGTTTAGTAAGGGAAAGACTGATAATCGACACTGAGTGCTGCTGAGATTGAAACGAGAAAACCATGCAATGTTGAGCTTTTTTAAACTAAAATTTTGTATAAATAGAGTTGTCTTCGGACAGACGTGGTGGAATTGATTCATTAGGAATAAAATTACGTAGCCCTGGAAAGTGGAAAACTGCTAAGTAATTTTATTCCTAATATTTCGTAAACTCACTCCCAAATGATTGCTCCGCAGGGTGAATCAAGTAACTTTTTTCCTCAAACGAATGCAAAAAAAGGACACACTACCTCGGATTAGGACTAAGTAAAACCCTGCAGTTCAATGCAATTATTAATTGGAACGCATTTGACTGTGTGGCTTAGATAGCATGAGTTAAAGGAGATAATTCAAATTAACAGCTGTTTTGTACGGTCGTACCTTGACTTACGAATTTCTCAACTTACGAAACTTACGGCCTTTTCGAGATACGAAATTCTTTCACATACCGTTTTGGCCCCTCAAAACGAACTGTAATGCTTTTCCAATGCTCAGTATTTCAGCTACCTAATGCGAGTAACAATAATCAGGGGGGTGACTTTGTGACATGTGGGATCACTCTGTGGCAGATGATATATAGTATCGGTATCGGGTGACCGAATATACAGAGCCACTTAAGGTGGCTGGAGCGGTACTCGTTGGTCATTGAGGACATACTTCAACCCTTTTTTATTAAGTCGCAAAAAATTATTGGACCACATTTAATTTATGTGCCTCTGTTTATGCGTTGAAACTCATCATACATACAGAAATTGAAATTATACAAGAATTATTTTTCATTTTTTCCCATAATTAAAGCATATTATGACTAGAGTTTTCAGCGCGGTATTAGAAATTTAGAAGAAAATTTATTGTAATATGTTGTTTTTGAATATTGGACTCGGCATGACACCTTGATATTTGTTATAAAAATAATTTAAACAGAAATATATTATTTCGCGTTCAGAAAAAAATCTGTGCAAATGCAATCGAATTATTACTATGTCATGTCTCATAAGGCTACGCGTTAGAAGTGCATTGATTAAAAAAAAACAAATAGGTACGATGCAATTTTTTTCACTTTTATCTATAGAAATCACCAATGAGAACACGTATGCAATATTTCACGCAAATCTGCGCAAAAATAAAAATCGCTCCAACCGCCGAAGCTTCCGAAGCTTCCGATCGCCTTCCGAAGCTTCTGCGACACCCGTCTGGACGTGGAAATATGCTTTTGCATTTTCGCCGAAAATTCCGTGGATTTTGTTCTGTGGAGAGTGAAAGGGTTAACTCAGGTTTTATTCCTTGAAAACAAAATTTTTAGCCATAATATGGTGTGGAATGACGTTCGTTTGATGTTTTTAATTCAATTTATGAGCGAGTTTGTAAAAATCGAAGGTTTGTGGGACCACTTTATGATAGCTTAACCGTCTTCTAAAGTCACTACGCAAACATACTTTCGTGTTTGCAGTGTACCAAAAAGGCACAAAGAATGTCGAGGACAAATAATCAGAAGTTGAGAGGCGGAAACTGGGTGAAAGTCTCAACATTTATGCAAATGAATCCGTCTAATCGGATACCGGCAGTTCTTTTACATCCTTACTCCGAAGCGTCGGCTGCTCAGCTGCTTAACAAAGCACGTTTAAGGTGGGAGATCAGGAATTAGTTAACTACTATAGTTTTTAAAGTATCAGGCGAAAGTTTGTGGAAAATTGTCACAGACTGCATTGTAACAGAAAACACTTAGTAAAAATTGGTGTGGAAAAAGTTTTAAAAAGTGTTTTCTGTTACAATGCAGTCAACTACTATAGTGCTTCAGTGCATAGAAACTGCAGTTTCTGTGCACTGGAGAGTTTCTCCTAGCCTAGCTGCCCACGGTAGATGGGCAGCGATTGGCTGCTGGCGTCCTATCCCGTATACCGGTTCTTAGCTCAGTGCGCGCCGCGTACGAACACTCAAAGCAGCGATCCAAAAGAATCGACGAAAACAAACGCAATGCCTCGCCGACGCGACGACCTTTAGCATAGAAATACTCTGAACAAGGAACTACAATAGATATAGAGTCAAAACTTTCAGTGATTGTAATATTCATCACTACAAGTTTAAAAACTAATGTCCATCTGCGCAGGTCACCTTGGACGATAAATTAACAAAACGTAAAACCTCTTAACCAACCTTTTACGAAATACAAATACGAAATTTCCAACTAATTATCAGAACAACTAGAATTTTTATCACTGGGAAAGAAATTTGAATTCATTGTACTATACGTAGGTCTGAGAAGAAAGGCTGTCACTCGAAACAGTTACGATGTGAAAAAAAAATTATTCTAATTTAATTTTATGTATATGAAACCCATAACATACCTCTTAAGTTTTTGGTTCATGTCTTAGTGAGTTTGTCCTGCGCTCTTGACCTGGGAACTCAGTACCTCGCAGTTCCGATCCTTGGATTACTTCAATCTTCATCGCTTGAGGGTTCAATACCAAGAGGAATAATTACTTGGCACTTTTTTGCACATAAATTCTTTTAGGTAGTCTTCTTCCTGGATTTTATCTGCATGCTCAACACATTTTTTCCAGTCCTCCTTCTGAACAGATGCAAGAGCTTTGTGCGTTAAACGCTCCACATCAACCATTTTGAAGGTGGAGTTCCACTCTGCAACGAACCTCTTCACTTGTGCCCATATAAATTCAATGGGATTATATTTGCAGTGGTAAGGAGGATGTATAGGATACATGACCATCGTTATGGAGAGGACCAAGATGAGCTAGAGATGACCTTCAAATTCAGATGAAATTCTGTATTTTAAGGATGAGGTCATCCTTATAAATGATCCACCCAAGAAAATTTGCAAACTAGGGCTATACCAACACCGAGAATTGGATTATTTTTGATAATTTTAGTGTCTTTGGCTCAGAGAAAAAAATTGTTTGAAAAACATGTTAACTATGAAAGATGTGTACTTGTAAGCAATACTATAGTATTACCAAAGTGTACACCAGTATGCTAAGTAAACATCATGGGGTTAACTAGTGTCAAACCCTTTTCTACATGCATTTTATTGCACAAAGTCATTCCGCATTGATGGCCTTCCTTATGAATCAATAGGTACATAAGTACTTTTTCCAAGGCCCCCTTGCAATTAATTAGTCCTCATTATCTGTAATATTTTCTGAGTGTAAAGAAAAAAGTATGGCGAGATAGACCTTGAAACACATTATGCAGAGGTTATTTTGGAATTAGATTATGGAATTAGTTTAATTTATTTAATTTAAGTTAAGCATGTCTTTTTTATGAAAAAAATCTTTTGCTGTAGACTTTTTTATGATTTAATGTATTTGCTGAATTTTTTCCGGATACTTTTAGTTAAAAATTATTTCCTAATTGATTCCTACATTTTTCCTCATTTCATGCATCATCCATAGCTAATATTTAAGATTAGCAATATCAGTTCATTGCTTTCATGTTACCTCTCACTCATTCTGAGGTCAATTTTGTATCAAAATGAGGTCTGCATTGTTCAGACTGAAGAAATGAGTTTTGTACGTAACTGCTTCAGACAAGGAACTCATTGAATTTTTTTATGTTTAAAAAATATTACATTCCAAACAAATATTTTTTAAAATTATTCATCTCAAAGTGGTAGTACCACTCCAAAAAAAAGAATGTTAGACCAAGATAGATGGCCTAGGCAACAGCTTTTGAAACTTAACTATGAATAAAATAAGTTAGAAATCATGCATAGATTTGTTAGACCTGTTAGAAGTGTGACTCTATAAATTTTACCCTTTCCAACCAACTCACTTATCCTCAACTATGCAAATTATGTCAATGATCTGTTGCCTCTCCAAGTATTCAGCCGACTGGGATGAAAAATAATGGATGGAGTTTTTCCAAAACTACACATGAGAGGGGTTTCTTGTCACTGTGGAAAGCTGAAGTAGTACCTCATTGTAACATGGATGCAAATTCTTCATGGGATTTCCACCAGGCCAGGTTTCAGGCTGGTGCCGACATTTCAATGACTGACACTGACATGATCTTCAGGGCATTAATGTCCTGATGACAATTTTGTAGTCGCTTTACACACTCCTTGAGGCCGCCTTATGTACCTTTCGCTCATGGTCATGTTGTTTCTGATTGGTCTTCACCCTATCTATTTCTTTCTGCCTTGATTTTGCGTAGTTCCATGCTTGGCTTAGCCCATATACTGCATCATGGTTGAAATTGTCACAGTGTAGCCAGATTTCAATGGCCTACTTTGTCAATCAGTCTCAGTAACTGTTTGCTCTGGCAATGAGTTGGGCATCATAATGACAATTTCAACAAGTATGACAGCAGAAACAAGTGGAGAGCTGCAGCAAACCAATCTTTGGATTGAAAGCAGCTGATGATGATCTAATATAATATTGCTGAGTAATGACAGGACTGTGATAATTCCAAAGCTAAAGTTTCATCCCTGAATCTTAACTGTCAAAGCTTACAATTATGCACTTAAAATTTCAAATATCTATCAATGACAAGTTTTCAGATACCAGGGGCCAGTCATGTCACAAGTACCATAAATAATACTAATGATTATATATATAAAAAGAAAAGGAAATAAATATAAAATTATAAGCTAGCAACAAGGTGTTGAGGTTGGGGAAGGATAGGAAAGTAAATCAGTGGACACTCACTGGCAGATGATCCATGACGACACTGGTGTCCACTGCTTAGGGTAGCTTTCAAGCTAAGGACCCTTCTTCAGCTGGAGGAGATCACTACTAAGGATTGTCACACTGGAGTTGAGAGTTTAGGGTATGTCTTGGTACGGGGTTGGTTGTTGGGGAAAGGGAATTGGTTGGAAGGAAGTGCAACGGGGTGGAGTGGGAGGGGAAGGGGAGGGAGCTAGCGAAGATTGAGTCCGGGCGGGCAGGTTGACTTTAAAATGGAAATATAAGACAGCTCCCAGAGGCGGAGCTCTATTATTGGTGTGTCAGGTGGGAGGGCGCAAATTATTTTTATATGAAAGCAGTTGTTGAAGGAGAGGTTATGCGAGTTGGCGTGCTCGGCTACAGGCAACTGCAACTGTTGCATCACGCTGCTCCTGTGATTATTTACTCGCATATCATTTATATCATACTAGCATATAATTTAATACCAAGTCATGACTTGACGTCATGACATGGTATTAAAGTCCATAAAGGGAATTAGAATGATTGATAACATCATATCAGGATAAAATAGCTCAATTTAACATAAAGATAAGTTGTATTGCTAGAACCGACTCTGTTCCATGACTCATCAGCTTGATTCCAGATGACATAGTACATATATTGATATCGCCAAGCCGATGTAATTTCTACCAAGAAATATCTTCATATGATGACATTAATTGTTGGTAGCACTTTATGCCCTGCATATTAAAGAATATGAAGTTCACATAAAATTAGTTTTTTTTAAATAATGCATGATCAATTTTCTAGGCGACTGGAATTCAGTTGTTTGAAAATGTGAAGAAGGTAATAGAGTCAGGAATATAGTTTGAGAGAGAAAAGCACTAGAGGAAAGAGACTATTTGACTTTTCAATCCAAAATAGTCTTGGGATTAAAAACATTTTTTGGCAATCACCCATGAAGAAAAGACATAAGTTCAATGCCAGGAAAAATATCAAATTCTTAATTTATTATATTCTGGTGAAACAGTGATTTAGAAATCAAGTAAAAACTGCAAGAGCCTCTCATGTGTGGATAATAACAGTGATCATAATTTGGTTATGATGAAATGTCAGCTATAGTTTAAAAGACTAGAAAGATCAATGAAGGACCACTGGTAGGTAGAAAGGATGAAGTGAACGGAAACAGGTTTGGCTTATCAAAGTGTTTTAAAACAAGCTTACGAGGGGAAAATAGTAAGGGATCAATTTAAGAATGATGGAAAGACATTGAAAAGGAATATGTAATGGAGCTAAAGATAAAGTAAGAAGAAAGAAAACAGGAAAATGGGAGCAATTCATCAGACTGAATATAGGAAAGAAGATAACACATAAATTCAAATATCAAAGGACAGAATCTGCTTACATTACTGAAAAATGCAATAAGTAGATGGCGAGATCTGGTAGGAAAGAATGGATTGCTGCACCCATGAAAAGAGGTTGAAGACCATCTATTCCATTGAAAAACTAAAGCATTTTCCATTATGATGATTGTCATTTATAGTGAAAAGAATGCATAAAATTCTCCCAGAAAATTAAGAAAAATCAGAGAGATGTTAAGGTGAGTGAAGAAACTTGGTGGTGAGAGAGCACTGATTAACGAAAGTACTTGAGGATATGAATACTGTGGATGAAAATTTAGAAAGAAACCCAATATTATATGCTATCTATAAATTTTGATGCTGGAGTTAATAACTTAAAGAATAATGTTAATAATTAGTTTTATTGGTAAAAAGTATTCAGAAAATACACAGGCCTCATCAGGAAAAATTTCAAGAGTAAATAAGTATACACGAGAAAGTACACATAATTACAGTTTATCAGACATGTCAGAATACAATATTACAACTGTTATGCAATACAATGCACTGGAGGCTAGCCATGCGTAAATAACGCTCTTGAATTTAGTCAAGCTAGCCATTCTGGCTGAAATTGGTTGATGATTAAAAAGTCTGATACCTAAATTAGGCAGAGAATATTGAGTTTTCGTTAACCTGCATTGGTTTAGGGATAAGAGATTATTATTTCTTGTGGTGTAATTGTGAGTTGCACATCTTGTAGGGAAGAGATCAAGATTTTCTTTCACATAAATCAAAACTTTGTACACATACATACTGTAAACAGTTAAAATTTTCAATTTTATGAACCGTGGGCGACAGTGTTCCTGAGATGGGGATTTAGTTAGTATTCCAAGAGCCTTTTTTTGCAAAAGAAATACAGGTTTTATGTCAGGGGCATTCCCCCATAGTTCCAAGCCATGGAAATTGATGCATTGTGCTGGACATAAAATTTCCTGAAATGGAAGGATGGAACGAAATATGGAAGGATATTTTGATGAAAGCCCATTCAGCTTCATTAAAAGGAGAGGAATGAGGGAAGCAATCATAGCCTAGAGGCTTGTCAGGAAGAATAGGATGCAGAAATACCAGCCCATGTACGTTAGATTCATTGGCTTACTCGTAGAAATCATTTAATAATGTTGATAAGAATAAAATGCTACCACCATGAAGACCATAGAAGTAGAATCTAATGCCAGATACATATGTAAAAAGATGAAGGATGTATGAAGAACAGTTGTTGGTGATTAACTGCAGCTCCAAGGTGGAAGAGGTAAAAGTTTGGAAAGGAATATTGGAAAGATGTGCTTTGCCACCCATGGTCTTCAGTATTTATTGAAAAGGCAATAAATAAAGGAAAAAGTTTGAGCATGGATTGATATTTTATGGAGAAAAAAATTGTCGTTTGTATTACTGATGACAAAGCAATTTTGGTAGAGAAGAAGTAAGATCTGGGCAGTAGGATCACCAGCGTTGGAAGAAGCAAAAGAGATATTGAGAGCAGAGTAGTCAAAACAAAAAAGACATTCTATAGCTTGGGAGTAAGAAAGCTCTTCAAGAAAACATATATTTGAAGATACTCGTATGTGGCAGTAAAGCCTGGATAGTAACAGCTATCAACAGGGCCGTATTTACCATATGGCATACCCAGTGGACGCCGGGGGGCTCACGAGTTATGGCACACTTGGATTTGCAGTGTACTGAATGAAAAAATGTAAATATAATTGTAAGTAACCTGGTGCCTACTAGCAGAGCATTGATAGTGATATATATTTGTACTCATTATGTATTGTCTTTATAAGCAAGGAAAACTCTTTGTCAAGCTGCCAGGTTGCAAGACTATAACATTGGGGGCCTCATTCTAGATTCCCCCAGGGGCCGCAGAGGTCATAAATACGTCCCTGGCTATCAAACAAAGAAATTAGGAAGGAATTGAAGTGTGGTTTTATCAAAGGATGATGATGATCACATGAATGGAGAGAATCACTAATGAGAAAATTCTACAAAGAGTTGAAGAGAAAATATAAAAAATATGCAAAGAAGAAGAAGTTAACTTATTGGAAAACCCCTGCTACACAACAGACTCTTGAAAACAGTGCTGGAGGCAAGCCTGGATTTCCCACTAGGCACTCTAGGCATGTGCCTTGGGGTGGCACCACGAGGCGATTTTTTTTCTTGTATAATGAGCTATTGTATTTTGTATTGAGCACTTGAGTTAGAACCAATTTTTAAAAATTTTGATGAACCTATGTACATATTCGGTATTGATACTGGGAATAGTAGTGAAGTCAAAGTCGAAGCCTCCCACACCAGCTGCACCACTTCCCAGTTCGTCTGACGTGACTGCAGTGACTCAGACTCAAAGTCTCAATATGTATTGCCTGCCTTCTAAATTTGTTGAGACTAAATAAGATAATAATTATTTTGAAGTAGATAGCAGTAACAACTTATTAGCAGTAACGAGTCAGTAGGAATAAAATGTATAGAAAGTACAAAGGGGGGCAGTTCTAAGGCAGACACGTTAAATCCAGGCTCGACTGGAGGTGTAAATAAATGGGAAGAATTGTTGTGGAAAACCAATCATAGAATACCTCAGTCAATACATGAGTTATGCTAAAATGAGGACCTATGAAAATAAAGTGATGACTTAATGCATTCTAAAGTGGACTGGAGAGTTTCAGAAAACCAGCCATTGGACTGATGACTGCTGATAAAAATGATAATGAGGTATATTTGAAACTAATGTATTTATTGCAGTTACACTGGTTAGATCTTTGCTGCATGCACACTTCCATTTCATCGAAAAAGGAATAGTGTGCAGCAGCTGCTCATGTCCCTGTGAGCAGTAAGAGCTGGAGAGGTGGACTTGGGCGTGTAGCTCCAACATAACAGAATGGCAGGGAATAGAGGAATAATATATTTCTCCTTTAAAAAACAGTTGGCTTATTTACCAATCAAGTTGAGCAGGGAGAAGAGGAGGATAGGGAATCAGGTGGTAATTAATGACGAAGGTAATTGTACGTCCCATGAGCCACCATGATGTCCTTAGTCTCAAGGAGTGGTAGCTGGGTGCACGGAGAGCCTCTGGTGGTATGAGTGTGGGAGCAGAACCTTGTAATGTGGGCTTATGGGTTGTCCATACCATGATGGTGATTGGTTTTTCTCCTGAAAATCTTAGGTGGTATTCTCAGCTGGGGTTGGAAGAAGTTTGGGTGATGCAGGACTGGTGAGGAGGTGCAGGAGACTCTTTGGATATGGCATTCAGCGGTAGGGAGTGGGAGTGTCTTCGGATTCACTATTAACATGTTCAACGTGGGTGCCATTCTGGAATAGCGGTGGTGGGAGTTAGAGCCACGCGGCAGATGTTTAGGAACAGCGGCTGGTTATTTAAATAGATATTATTTAAATAGAAAACAAATTGGTTCAGCTTGGAAGAAATTCTTTCCATATCAAACGGGTTGAAAGTTTTAAGAGGATGGTTGAGGAAGGGTGCCAGAATGTTGATGGTCAGTTGTTGGATCGTTCACTCAGTTGGTGGTGTGGTGGTGGTGGTGGGAGGATGGCTCTCAGCATGAGTCTCTGTATGAGAGCTCTCAGCACCAAGCTGGGCCTTTGGCAGATTGTGCGACAGATGATTCAGTCCAAGTGTATCAGGTTGGGATCTTCTACCCATCTCCACTGCATTTTCAGTGCAGTTGTGGGAGGATGTTGTGATTTCAATGCAGTGCAGTGTGTGGGAGGATGGTGTTTTTAAAATGACCCAATCAGGAGTTGACACTTTTGAATTTGAAAATTGTTTGTTGAGTCCATTGCCAAATGCTCAAAGGCTCTCAAACATATGGGAATAGAGAGTTTGGGGATGAGAAGTGGAGCGGGCATTGGGTCGCATATGTTTAGGTCATGATGATTAGCCCTTTAAGAATTGGGCATGAATGGTCCCAAGAAAAGGAGAGTGAGGAGGAGGTGGGAGGGAAGGTGAATCCTGGGAGCCAGGGAGCGTGATCCAGGACATTTTTGGTCCAGGAGCAAGAGGGGTGGGGAAGGACGAAAAATAAATTTGGAATTATTTTCCATCTAGCACTTTTTGACAACCTCTTTTTCCAATATCCGGAAAGACATACATCGAAGCGGAGGAAGGTTGGGAGACATGACAATGGAAATCTTTCGAGTGAGGAGGAAGGATACGTAGAGTGGAAGGGTTATCTTCTTACTGCACTTTTCAAAGGAAACAGGAGAACTATGGATGGTCAATCATGGTTTTTTATAGGTCTGGAAAACCTGGAATTCCTGGAAAAGTCATGGAAATAGAAAATGGACCTGGAAATCCTGGAAAAGTCATGGGAAATTAGTTTAGAAATTTGATTTTCCTGAGTCAAAATCTGATTGTTTTCAATTAGTCAGTACTATTTTAGGGACTTTTTAGTACCTTGTCATCAGCTTATTTCTATTATATCAACTCTTATTTGGGGTTTATCAATTAATTGTTCCCCTAAAATAAACTTTCAGGTCCTATTCTTGATGCTCATGCTGAGGAAGATGAAACTTTTTTTTCTCCTAAGATTTTGTACATGTATTTCATGGTCCTCATCATGCCCAAGACCTAACAATAAGATGCCATCGGAAAGGAGGCCAATTTTCCCCCCGAGCGACAGTGGCAGTGCACTTTTTGTTGGGAAACTTTATTCCCCGTTGGAACATGCATTATTGTTAATAATAAATAATTCTTAGGTTTCCAGCCGAGTAAGATTTTGGGTTGCTGACATTTCGATGGAATACTCCTCCATCATCCTCAGAGCAATAAAGCTTGCAGGGCATTCTGCCTGCGCTTATATAGCTTACTCGGCTGGAAACCCGAGAATTATTTATTAATATCATTCGACGAGAAAGAATCAAATCCTTTATTATGCATTAAATGTGTTGTGCTGCCCCTATTCTTGCACCTTTTTAAAATACACACTTACCAAAGTACACATTCTCACCTGGAGAAACGAAATTTTTGGAATTTCATAATCTCTGGTCTTATAACCTCGTCCCATACCCTAATGAAAAAGTGATCACATTGATTTCGTTTGATATTCGAGGCTTTGTTACTCTTAGTTGCTCTTTATTATGTTGATCATGATTTCGTTTCTTTTAGTCATTAATTATAATCTTCTTGATGTTTTAAAAGAAATTCTGTTTTTTTTAAATTGCTGAATGTATGTTTTTTGGAAAAGGTTCTTAAGATGTTGTTGAATAAAGAAAGAATAGGGGATTGTTGTGAGAGAGGCTGCAGAGAGAGGATTGGAGATATCTGGAGATTGGACATCGATGTATCATGGTCTCAAATAAAAAAGGGTCTGGAACTTTTTGAATTAAATAACTAATAAAAAAAAGGTCACAATTTCACATAGCAACCCTGTCAATTTTAAAAAATGCCTAGTCCTTCCCCAATTGTGTGACAAGGGGTAGGAGAGAGGTGTAGGAGGAGTGGGAGAGGTAGGGCCCAAAGTCCAGGGTCCATTGGCCAGGGAGGAAGAGGGGTGGGGAAGGATGAGGAACAAAGAGTTATAATTATTTTTCCTTCTTGCACTTTCTGACTTTAAAAAATGGCAATTATCTATCTCAGTCCTTTCACTGCCAATAATGAGTGTTATTTGCCAAGTGTTACCCATATCAAAGTGCACATGATAAATGTCTTTTCACGGTTTCCATTTGCGTTGTTAATCCCACTGCATTTTTCATATGACTTCAGGCTCATGTAGCAAATGGATGAAAGTTTTTCAGATAGAAGCTGTCCAAAGACCTTCTAATATTAATGGGGTGCCCACTGAGTAATGAATATGATGATGTACATTAGGTCATAGAAAATATTTTTTAGGGTCATCTGTGGAATTTAAGAAGCCATAATAGTAAAACCTCTTTATATCGAAATGGAAGGGACCAATATTTGTGACATTTTGATAAGTGAAGGTTCACTATAAAGAGGTTTTAGCGGGATGAACATAATTTCTTCCTAATGGCCCTTTTAATCAATGAAATTGCTGCAGTTTTTTAATCACTATATTTGTACATTTTTAAATATACATACTTCTGATAGTTTTATGATCGTAGTAACAAAAAATGAACAGTACTTCAAGTAGTTTTTGCTGAAAAAATTAGTGATATGTGTTAGTTTCAGTTTTTTTTGGAAATTCTTTTCAATTATAATTTCTATCTTATTTAATAAAGTCATGTTCTCATTGTTGCAGTCCTCCATATTTTTAAAAATCTTTCCATAACTTCCAAAGCTTCCTGAAACTCTTTTCTGGTTGGAGCGGAAACTAATTCCTCATCATCATCATCTTCTTCTTCTTCCACATATGTAATTGGTTGCTGGTGACACCCCTCCAACTTCTGCCTCCACCCATCCCATTATCTACTCCACATTTGGGGCACATGTAAGCAAAGCATCATCAGCATTCACAAAGTCATTAAACGGCAATTGCACATTCATTATTTTATTTATTTCATGCCATTCTGCTGGCTCATCCTCAAGTTCACTGTCTTCCTCACTTCTGCCCCCATAAATCCTGCCTTGGTGAAACATTTCTCAATCACCTCAGACTGCAAACAATTCCATGAAAGGCATAGCCTATGCATTGCTTGAAGTATATTTCACAAACACTTCTTTATGTCATTTTTATCATCGGCTGTCCTCAACATGTATGTCACCAGTTGCTGTCTGTAATTTTTTTTCACAATGGAAATTATTCCTTGACCCAGGGGTTGCAATCTGCTGGTGGTGTTTGGTGGAAAATACACTATTTTTATGTTTTGTAAGCCAATCCCCTCAGTTTTATGTGCCACACACTGGTCAATGAGGAGTACTATTATCCAGTTGCTCACCCCCCTCTTCGAGTCTAACATGCTCAACCACTCATAGAATAAAGGTGATGTCAACCATGAGTATTTGGAGTTTCTCTATAAGCAAGGAAGTTTTTGAACATCTTTAAAGCATCTAGGCTTTTTATATTTGCCAATGATAAGTGGCTCCAATTTCTCAGAGCCATTAGAATTAGCACAGAATAGCACTGTGAATCTTTCTTTACTTTTTTTTTCCTCCATGGCAAGGTTGTCCTATAACTGAAAGAGTTTTGTGAGGAAACAAGTTATAAAAAACCTGCCTCATCAGCATTGTAAATGTCACATTGTTTATACCCCACTAAAATGGTCTGCAGAGTTTTTTTTCCAATCTTCTACCACTGTGTCACTTACAGACGCTTCTTCCCCACACATTTTCAAAGTTTTTAGATTCCACTGGCCTTTAAATTTCTGCAACCATCCATTTGATGCCTGAAAATGTTTTATTTCCATTTCTAAGGCTATTTCCCTTGCCTTCATTTGTAGAATAGGTCCAGAAATGGGAATATTTCTTGCCCTAGCTTCCATCAACCAGTCAAATACGTGTTTATCTAATTGCTCACTTTTCACTGCTCGAGATTTTTTATCTATGCAGCCTCTACCTGCAGCTTCATCACTTTCTTTACTTTTTTTAAATGAATGTCAGGGTGGATGGTGATATTCCAAAGGTTTCAGCTATGTCTATCTTCCGCTTCCCCTCATCAACGGCTTGGAATATTGCTAATTAACTCTTAATCTTCAGCAGCCGATTTTTTCTGAGGTTTGTCAAGTCCATTTTAGGCCTAAATTAAATCAGGTCAATTACGCTGTTTTCTTTCTTACTTGAAAATGCGATTGGAAATAACCAATGAGAAATGCCACAATATTTACGCACAGAAAAATATCAGAAATAGACAATAGGTAAGCTCATTCGTAATAAGGTTATTGAATAATAAATGGCACCCACGTGATTGAAAGTCAATTAATCGTCAATTATAAATAGTTCGTAGGTGGTTTAATCAAAATGAAACTATTCAAATTATAATTAACGTAGATTGAACTCCGAACTACAACACACGAACTTCGGTGAACCAGCAAAGGGATAAACCGGCGAGAGAGTTAGATTAGCAACGCGATAGGGATATTTCATCGTCCGACTTCATATCAAACACTAAAATACGTCGCAAATGACGAATAATGCTGCGTGTGGGTTGATAGTATGAATTCCTACAAAGTGGTCGTCACGATCATAGAAGTTAAAATTCGCGGCGTGAATACTCAGATAAAACAAACGAATGCCGCAATGCGCACGTGAAAGAGCGCGAATGCGACCAAGCGGTAATCATTTTGAATTGGTACTGTTCATCTTCGTAACTAAAACTAGATTTTTAGGCTATTAATAATAAAGTGAAGTAATATCTGGTAAAAAAATCTCTTTAAATTATCAATTGAACGTTAAGGTATTTAAAGTATTCCAATGTAGTTACATTCGCGGCTGATAATTACTCTGGTACGTTGTTGTGAATGAATTCACATGAATGATACTCGTCGGAAAGTTGTAAGAAGTTGTTATTACAGCGCTCGTAAGTTGTAACCTTTCCAAGGAATATGTGATAAGAAGTGTGGGAGTAAGGCGAACTACTGCCGCTGAATATTTCGTTCCATAGAGGTAGTTGCGCAGTCAGGGGAGTGTTGTCTCAATACTAACTGCGGAGGTTTTTCGAAATTAGAGAGGTACGATAGTAAGAGGTATCCCTATATGGTTGCATACAAATTTGGCGGGACCTAGAAGATAATACGATAACTGGAGGTTTACGATAAGAAGAGGTTCACTAGATAGAGGTTTTACTGTAATTAATTTATATGTAGCACACCCATTTATTCAGTTAACTAACCTATTTTCCATATCTCAATTTGTAGGTCATAAATGGGGTGCATTGGCGTTAGATGTGACCAAGTGAAATCCCCGGCATGGAACCTGTTCATTAGGGCTTCTAGCACAGGTATGTGTCTATGTAAGAGAATGTCCAGATTAATATATCATGCTACGTACACTATGGGGAAGGCCACAAGCAATATATCCAAATTGTTGCCAAAAGATAGCATGATTATATCCTGTTAGTAATCCCTTAGCAGAATGGGATTACGAGTTAACTCCAAGGACAAGTATGTCTCTATCAATAGAAGTGGGGTGGATGCCCTAAATTGTTCAGTATACCATGCAAAATTCATTGACTAAACTGATAAGAAAATCTAGATAAGAGTAGTCGAACACATTGAGTGTCTTGACAGAGGTGATGAGTCTTCCAAATTTGCTAAATATCTATTGAAGAGCAAGCAATTATTATATTTATTTTTATGTTAATATAAATGAAAAATGAAACATATTTAAATGTTGGTGTCTGCAATTTTAAACTCTCCTTTTATGATTGTTTGTTAAACTACCAATCATATGAATGTGGTTCTCTCTTGCGTTCCAATTCCCCTCTTGCCCATAGTGGAGTTTGAGTTGCTAAGAATTATTTCTTCTCCTACCCATGATTTTTCTCCTGCTTTCTTCCCGCATGGAATCTGTGAATTCTCTGAGTGATTTTGTATGCTGGCACTGTATTTGAATATAACTCTCCTAAGCCATATGTTCCAATTCCTAGTGTGTAGAGGTTGTTAGAGGAGACCACATATGGCTGTGGTCATTTACACCGTATGAGGGTAGGTTGGTCAGGAAAAAACTATTTTGAGTACATGATGAAGGAAGAGTGGAGAGAAACTTAGTTTCAGCATTAGCATAGTCATAGTTTAAGGCACTTATGGGTCCACAGTTTTATGTTCCATCCAATGGATGGATTACAGCCCTTGATGCAGATTTCTATGTGACATCCATGTAGAAATTGGGATTCCATTGATAAATCTCTGTCACCTCTGGGATTTGAACCTTGGTCCTTGAGATGGGAAGTCAGCACTCTATTCACCATCCCACACTGATCCGAAACCCCACCAACATTCTGGGGCCCATATGGTACCATGTAATCCTGCGGATTATCTTCAATAATGGAAATGAAAATGTCCTAAAGGAAATGGCCTTACCAAGCTTATAACCAAACCAATTCCAAGCATTGAACATCCTGATGAGCTTAACACCAACATTCATTCTGATGAGCTTTACACCGAGCCAAACTTCTATTCCCTTCCTGCTGGAAGTCTTTGTGTATCACGTGCTACTTCCCTTTATCCTCACCCATGAGCCAATTTCTGATCATAAGAGTTCCTGTGGTTATCACATTCTAGTCTGACTGTTACATGCCCAAGGAACCCAGTCAGACTAGCCAATTTGGGTATTTTCCATTATGTAATTACATAATTATATGTAATATAAACTAATAGTATATTTATTGTAATGAAACAGTTGTTATTTTTACTGTTATGTTGTACATAGTTTTAAATATGTACACATTATTATAATCATTAAATTTCATTTACACTTACTTTTTTGTCATACATATGAGATATTAGGCATTGGCTTAAGACCTCATTAGTGTCAAATGGAGGTGGAATGTATTTTAAGAGGTGGTGTTTCATAAAACCCTTAATACTAAACCACCTCCTATCCCCCTTTCTTACTAAAGTCATTCCACCCTAGTCCCTTTCTATGACAGAAGCATTTACATATATGGGGGAATGTAGGATGACTTAAAGTTGTCTTGTAGTTGATTGTTTAAATGCCATAACCAATGTTGATCAATACTTAAAGTGTGTAATAATATAAGAAGTTCCCGCTTGATCAAGGATGGATTGGTTCTGCTGAGTTTTATCTTGAATAAAGTACTGAAGTGCAGACTGAAAACTTTGTAAGAACTGAATTAGTTTGTTTTCTATGATATTTCCTATGCTTACCTTTCCCTTGATGGCCCACACACTTAGTCCAAAGTTAGTGCAACATCCTTCTCACCAATCACTCTTTTATTATCTGTCAAATTTCTCTTAGCGAGTAATGTAGTAGGCCAAAAGCTCCTAAGGCTTACTGCAGTCATGCTTTGCTAGTAGACACTGCTACCATGGGAAGAGAAGTTGTCCCATGGAGGGGAAGTATGTGTAAGGATTGCCACTTCCATGGATCATACCAGTCGATAAGGTTCTGGAATGACTTATTATTTTTGGCAAGAGTGCACCCAAAGAGTGCATGAGTTTACCATTAAGTTTGTGAGAAAGTGACGCTCGTGGTCAAGGTAGTTCTCGAGGTCCTGCCTTCTGATTGGTTCCTCTCCTCCCCAATGTCATAGATCCCCCAGAGCTTGGAAAGGATTGTGAACTTGAGTCATGACTGCTTTTCTTTAAGTTATGGTATGTGTGTGTAGTGCTTTCATTCTCTTGCATAGAGCCTATTGCTATAGACATTTAGGTACCCTCTGCCAATTAAAATACATTCCACAATATGGTTCATCATCTTTTGTTTCCATAATTTATTTCTCCTCCATTTATGGCCATTCTTTCGTTTTCCCTGCACACTTACAGTATCTATGTGGGAATTGTCAAGGAAAGAGCAGTAGTTGAGATGGTATCTTGGAACATATATTCCCACTAAAATCATAGAATTTTTGTGTGGGTATGGAAGACCTATATTTTTACACAATGTTATCAAGGAAGGTCTGAGTTCATGTCCTTTTGGTTTATGTCTTTCATTAATATATCATAAGTAACATGCAGGTACCTATACGTCAATTTATCATCCGCGGTATGATAATTTTCCTTTCTGGAGGAGTTCAACCCCCAAACTACCAAACTTGAAAATAACTTTCATGGGACACCATACATATATGTGATAACAGTAGACTAGTCTCTCTCACCTTGTCTCACATTTACTATCCACTGCTTTATCTGGTCTAATTAGAGCTTAGTTTACCAGGGAGCTAATCTGGCAATTTAAAAGACAAGATGTGGCATAGGAAAATGATGTAGGTGATCAAATGATTATTTTCAATGCTTTCAGTGTTTCTATTGCACTAACACTTTCAACAGAGTGACAGTATGTTTAATTTTCACCGGTGACTGAAACTTTTGTATGGCCTTTTAAGAATATAAACTAGGACAGTGACCATCATCCGCAGTCACAGGATAGCTCCCACTGGTAATTTGTCAGCATTGAGTATGTAAATAAACGTAGCTTGGTTATCTATGCTTTCATTAAAAAAATATGATGCAGATATTTCAGTCAATTTTCAGCTCCAACATCATTATAAGAAATTCAATGCCAAAATTGGTTGAATTCAGCCCTCGACTATTCCCTACCCTTTGAGAATTTCTTTATGGCCTGATAATTCTTCTGTTTCATATCTCATTTTATATGGCTAATGTGTTTATCCCTTGGTCTTCTCCACCAAAGCTTACCGGCTATTTTACCCTCTATAATATTCCTAATGAGTTTGATATAAGGGAGAATAGACCTTAAAATTTGTTTTCTGAATAGGTAACCATCAATGCAGTTATCCTGTCAAGGGCTTTTCCCCTTATAAGCCAGATGCTGTGTTTTAGGATCTAATAGGAATAATATTTCTTTGTCTTGCTCTAACATATGTCCATTGATACCTACCTATGCTATCTGCTTGGTAAGTGACCTATTAACAATTTATAGTGATCTTTATAGTTTGATGTCTAGTTATAGACCATCAGAACCTAGTCTGTTGAAAACTAAATAATATTTAAAAAATTTTAAAGCATTTAAATAACTATCAGATAGATGGAGTTGATTAAATACACCCCAAAATAAATCTTTGAATAACTTAAGAGGTCTTCCTCACTGCAACTGCTGTCTTCAACTCCAAGGTTTATTTTGACTGTTGAGAGTAGAGCAATCATTCTGAGCCCTACTTATTTTAAATGACCTAAGTACCTATGTTATTTGAGGGAGGAACAGTTCTGATGGCATCATGTAAATTTAGTTATTTCAGTGCTATTTGTTCTCTATTTCTCCAGAAATTATATTCTTCATTTAGGATGTGGCTGATGGCCCTTCAGGTCCCAGGATCTTGATCATTAGTAAATATTTCCAGTAGTCTGCGTGTTTTCTCAGTTATAAAATAGTTGTGAAGGAGACACCTTACATTTAACTCTCTATCAAAAATTACAAATTCTTCAGCTCAGCATCATTCAATTGAAGAATTCCTCTGGATTCCATCCTATTATTTTACATAAAACACTATGGTATTGTGATGTTGTTTACCATTTTTTCTAGTGGTTGTTTAGCTTGGTAAATACAGTAAGCACTCAATTTTGATTATCAGATCAGGAAGAAGACATTGTTTTGAATGAAGGCTACTTAAAAATATCTACCATTAATTGGACAGCTCAGTGCTAGAGTTGACTGAGTGCCATCTACCAAGTTTTCAGTTATGAAGGGTAAATTCAACTATGAATTAGAAGATGTAGCAGCTTTCAAAAATACCCCTCCTTTCCGCAACCCCCTTGCTAGTGATTGGCTTGATGCATATTTCAGCGATGCAGATTCCACCCCCGTTCAGAATCCACCCACACAAAACATTTCCGTTTTGAAACGTTTTTTAGTCTCAAAACTGTCATAAAACGGTTTTTTACAGTTTTGAGTCTAAAAAAAAACGTTTTAAAATGGGAATGTGCTGTGTGGGCATGTGAACTCCGCTTAAGGTAGTTTGAGCGAGATAGTTCCCTAATCATAAAAATGACCATATTCGAATTTTTATTTTTAATTTAAGCGCCCGTATGAAGTAAAGATTTAAATATTAATGGTGCAAAAATATAGTGATGTATGACAAAAATTCTCGGTAATTAAAGAAAATTATCCATATATGTCTCTAACTTGACTCATTTTTTCACGCCGTACGGTGAACTCGAATTCACAATAGAGGTTTTTTTGCGGTTATGTAAAAACTACTTCAGTGAGTAATAGATTAATTTTATAACTGGTTGAGAAAGCATACAAACATAATACCGATATTTTTTGATTAAATCTAGGTGTTAGAAGTTCCTACTTGTTTCAATATTCTCCTTCTGGAGCGCACAGCTACAATCTATCCCATGCAAAACAGCTTATATTTTTAAGTAAATTGCTCGGCAAGGGGTTAATATTTTGATATCATTAAAAAGATGGGAGTTTTTTCTTTAAAATCACGTCAAATTCATAAAATTCTCGGTGAAATGATTTATCGATCAAACTACCTTAACAGATAGAGAATTCTGAGTTTTACAAAGAAGGTTTGTGACTTTGGGAACCCTGGAAGTCAAACGTGGAGTCTACCTTACTCCATTTAGCTAGTTCGTTAGCACTGAAAAGGGTCTTTTGCGCAACTACCACCATGATTCGCTACCACTATACTAAAAACGAAATGCGGACGTGTATGGATACCATCATAACAGCTCTTGTATTTATCTTTCTTGTAGTTGTTTGCGCTTTTCGATAAAACCTCATCATTTCTTCAACCGTTTAGGTCACTACAGTGTTGGATACCTCGCTTCGAGCCCAGCTGCTCTCCGGTGTCGTGGGGAGCCTCCAGCTTGCAAGTCAAGGCGAATAATGGTACGTTCAAACTTATCATTTCTGTGTCATTGCAAAAAAAACTAAGCGATAATTGGATTGATAAATAGAAATCCAGTTATCCGGAGCTTTGGGGCTTATTTCTTATTTGGGAGTCAGAATAGGTGATCGCTGTCTCCCAGTGAAATAGTGATCAAGTACTTTACTTTGAGAAGGCATTGCTGTTACGTTAATGTGGTGGACATCCCAATTTACCGATTGCTTAGTTATTTGGGGGAAGTGACCGATAATTGAGGTCATTTGCAGCATTAAGGACAGTTTGGTTGGTTGATAAGGGAAGGATTTTGTGAGGAATGGAGACACGGAGTCGGCATTCGACTATTCTTAACGAAACGTGCCAAGGGGACCGCAGTTTAACGTCCCATTCGACGGACGGAGTACTACGATTGAAGTGCTATGCACAAAGCACCATACCACAAAGCACCAAGGATACCAAAGTAGGTATCGAGGTTCCCCTGGAAAAAAATCTCCGCCGCTGCCGGGATTCAAAACCGGGCCCTTGGCATTGGAAGCCATGGCTTTAAATTCGGTTGGTGTGGTGTCTAGAGTACTGCAGTATTGTAGCCACCACAGTAACCCAATCCCCACTAATATGCAGCGAGTTTTACGGATTAATCTTGAGGGAATTAAGTGTAAGTAATCACGATACCTTTCACTCTGCATTGAGTAGTAAATCATCAGATTTCGTAAACTCTCAATATATTATCCGGTTAAAATTTATTTTTTTGCTATTCTTAGCTCGTAAGCTCGTAATTAGATAGCATTTGTATTCATGACGCGCTAGGTTTTGTTAGGCTGAAATTATTTTTTAGCTGTTTTAAATCTGACATATCTCCGAAAAAATGCTTATCAACTCCGAAAATGCCGAAACTCTGAAAAAAAAGGCTTCAAAGCTGCTGGAGTATAATGGCCGAACCTGGTCCTCTATAAAGGAAAATATCTCCGAAAGTAAACGTCTTACAATAAAGATTATGGTTTGTAAATGATGGATTAGGTTCAAGAAATATACCGGTATAGGCATCCTTTCTTTAACCTTAAAACTGACGCCGCTGTAGTAAAATGTCTGCGTGCACCTGAAGCGCACCCTTATTTATTGTAATGCTCTTGACATCCCAAGCGTCTTCCAGCGTTCAATGATAAATGTAGTTGAGTAGACTGAGTCAAGTTTCCGTGGATGCGCATCATTATGCTTTCGCTAAGAGCAGTTTCACCTCCATTCATTTAGCTTCCTCCGAATGCCGGGGAAATATCGAGGAAGGAAATAATTCTGTGCCTACGTACGGTGGAGATGTAATCTCGGAAATTCTCTCAGAACTCGGTTCCCTCGTTGCCCCTCTTCAATTGAAAGTTTTGAGTTTTTAAGCTCATTTACGAGTAGGCATTTAATTTTCTCTCGCGTGGAGGACCTTTTGTCAAGAGCGCGAATGAATAATCTTTCTCTCCAGTTTCAAGTGATGCGCCGCCATCGGCGGGTGCAAAAGCTCTTGTCGAAGTCGAGAGATACTCGGATCCTCATCCACTCGAGAGCGTCTCCGAGAGCTTTGACAAATGAAGATGCATTGCCGTAACAAGGCACAAAAAACTCCAGTTGCGATAGCCCGTTCAGTGAATAATGTTGAATCGTAATTACTTTTATTTGATTAATGGAATTATAATAAAATTGAATCCGTATATGAATAAGTAATGTTAAAAATTTCAGACCAACAGGTCTTTTAAATCTATTTGCACACATTGAAACCAAAATGCCGATGGTCATGTGTACCTATCGCAAACCCAACTAAAAAAGGCTCTCACAATAGAACCTCACACATTACAACCATCTACCCCATAATCTGAAAAGTATCTCTTCTATACACAAGTTCAAGTGTCAGTTGAAGATCGTCCTTCTGGAACATGCATTTTACAGCTTATTAGAAAATTTGTATTGTAATTTTGATTTTTGATACATGCACGTAATGCATAGTATTAATTACATGATTGACGGCTTCCCATGTCAGTATTATCGTATGAAATAATAATGAAATATTATCACTTTTCTAACATTAAATATAAAAAAATCTAAAGCTCAAATAAATAATTCTAAATTCTTTATTTAATCAATAATTTTTAATTGCTCATCCATCTAAGGTTGGGAACAACTTTTTTTTAAACTTTGTAGTCAAAAGTTTACATGGTGAAAGAAATGTTAATGGTAATCCGTGGTGAAATTTTAAACGCTAAGCTTGCCATAAAACACTTTGGAGGGACAGAATATGACACTGCGTTGAAAACAGCTTTCGGCCTTGTTGGCTTTGATTTTGAAGCCACTTTGCAGTAAACATAGCTCCTGCCCCGTTTCCACCACACTCTTCTTACGACGTCTATACCTGATGCTGGTAACATTCTGTAATTGAAACATCAGTTAGCGCCAACCTTGGTTGTATTTCTATCCACGATCGGATTACTCTGGTTTGACGGATCACGCCGGTTAATAAGTCACATTGGGAACGCCAGTCATGTGACTCCGATGACCAAAAGAGTTAACTCCTTTGGCTTCTTCGCCTAGTTTCTTGTTCCCTGGAGACGGAGTAATTTCTCTTTTATTCTTAAACACCAGCTTTCCAGTGCCTTTACTTGTGAATCCATCAATTTGCTGAACAACTTTCCTTCGTCATTTTTCTTTCGCACAATCCATTTTTCCCAGAAGGTTGTTCGTACTGTGGGAAATAAAGTTCGCTTTGGAACGCTGGTTGGTCACCAAGAATTTTCTAACCAGCGTAAGATGGATGTAGTGAAAACAAGGCATCCGTCACCAAAGAGGCTGAAATTCGCCGAGAATAAATCATTTGACTTGACCGGCATTCGAACCCGGATCTCCCAATTACCGGTTAAGTGTGATACTGAGTTACACCCGTTACACCACCAAGCCATCTTAATTCAAATCAAAGTTTGGTGGGATGCTATACGAACAACTTGCTCTCGTACCCAGTCTATTAGCATCATCTACCACAGTGCTCCTGCGCTGCAATGTAGACTGGGGACGTGAACCTTGTTCGTCTAATTCCCCGCCGGAATTTGATTTGAATGAAGATGACTTGGTAGTGCAACTGACTAAAGCACCTGACCATCAATTGGGAGATCCGGGAATCCTGGCCAAGTCAAATGATTTTTTTGAACGGCAAACTTCATCCTCTACGCTCTGTATCTTCGCACCCGTGTGCGTGACTGCGTTACGCACAGTTTGTGCAATCGCAATGGTTCGAAAATTGTCAATACATCCGTTGTTATAAATGTAAACGATAACATAGTTGATTGGATCAGTACTCAAGAAAAATCAGGCTTCATTTATGCGCGTCAAAGACGCTATCTACTCTCTTCCTCAATCATCGGTGTCTCTCCTCCGTGGGTGTCAACCGCTTACAGTTGCAATATTTTGAATTAACCATAATATCGTCCACTCTTCTTCGGATTGCACAAAATAATGAATGAGAATGCATTTGTTTTAATTCTGTGGTAAGATGGCTAAATATGATATGGCCGTTTTTTTTTTTTTTTTTTTGCAAAATTGAGTTATGCATACCGTTAGATTCGTAGTGCTAATACCGTTGGATTTGGAAAGTTAAAGAAAAATAAAAACAACAGTTTTATACATCTATTACGAAAAGGTAAGACCTAAACTTTGAAATTCTGATTTTTTTAGAGCGTACGAAACTTTAAAATTGCTCTCCTGCAAAATTTGCGAAACATGGCATTTCATATTTTGCCATCTTACCACAGAATTATTTTTTCCATTCCTGCCTTCCGATTTCTTATCTCCTCTTTGACAATTTTGCGCCCAAATTGGACATGTTCGGCGGAACAAAAATAGTAACCATTATCCGACACGTATTTTTCTCGGAATATCTTCAAAACGTGAGTTTTTATTTCAATTACATGATTCCGTAAAGAACTAATTTCTCGAAATGCGTTTTAATGCGTCGACAGCTGTCAGCTATGTGCATCAGCTTTTCTTTCATTAAGTATTAAGTTTGTTTCACGAGAATGACAAAAGTTGAGTGATTTCATTGCATGTTGTCCTCCCTATAGAAGTAAGTCACGAAAAGCCTCATTTTGGACAGGGAGATGGCGACGCTAGAAATTAAAACGCTAGGTCATGATGCTTTTAATCAAGTAAATATTACATCTGGCGAGCATAGCACGGAAAGGGTATTTCTAAACCGGAGGACTGCAGTTGAATCGAAATTCAAGGAGAACGTCAAATGAAGGGGATCGTGATACGGATCCCCTGCTAGAAAATTCTGTACAAAAAAAACAAAAGGTATCATAATAAGCTAAGGCCAGGTTCACCATTGCCTTCGTTGTCTTATTTTCACCTCTTTCATTTTCAATAAACCTGCTCAGCCTATTCTCACCGCAAAAATTGCCACGAACGCACAATCTGTACAATTCGGCACAATCCGTAGACTTCATTCATATTAACTTTTATATCGTCTTTCATCTGTTTTTCCACTTGTGGAGCAAATACAATTAACCGAGGAAAACTCCATGCAGTTTCATGCAACATTTGGAAGAAATGGGTTTGAAAAGTTTTATGTGCAAAAAACTGTATTCAAATTTGACCGTGGGACAGCGGCTATAGAAATGAAATTAGTCCTACGGAAGGCCCGCCAATGAGAAACATGCATTATGCTTTTTAAAGAACTATATGTATGTGAAGTAGGTACGTATTCTCAAGTATACAGGACATGAATTTCATCGGAATACAATGCTGTGTTATTGAAATATTTCTTCTTATAAAACTACGTACGCTTGGGGTCGTGAATGTACCTCGTCATCAGAAACCCGGGTGATGATGTCACGGAACGGTATTGCTGACAGCAATATGTCGTATTTCCTTGTGAAGTACGGGTTGGTTTTCGTATTTGGTGAAAATATCGTATTTCCTTTGCGGAAGACGATAAAATGGTATGATTTAATCCTTTCCCAGCCAGCACAATGTACTAAATTGGAACAAAATATACAGAAACCTTCCATATATAACGGATAAATCATATACGGAAAGGGAAATGATTTCTGTATGTGTCAGTAGCAAATCAGAGAAAAGCTGGAGAAATAAATGGGAGAGATCTCCGAAATACGACAGATATCATTTCTCCAACATCGAAAATGGCGCTACGTAGCGGACATAGGAGGAACTTACTCTATAGGCGGTGTATTACACGGAAGTTATCTCGTTTAAAAACAGTTCTTACACGTGAGAAAGTGGAATAAATTCAGCATAAATCCGTTTGTTTGTTTGTTTCAAACCGGATAAAACACAAAATTGCAAAATCCGCTGCTGGTTTGGATTCATATTCGACCGAAAAAAAATGCCGGATGAGTGCCGCGAACCCTAGAACCTAACTCGCCCTCTTCTTCTAGCGCATTCTAGAACCTTAACCCATTCGGCCACGGAGTCACTCAAAATGGTTGAAATGTGAAGAACTGATTTCCCTTTCCACATGGATACTTCGTTCAGTTGCGAACGATCTCCAACTGATGTTATCGTGAATCAAAACGTAGATCACGTATCAAATTAATAGTTGGCGAGTTCACTCGGTGAAATGAAGACATGATATGGTTTTAACTATTGATAATGACCTGAAATGGTTGAATCCGATCGAGTTGTAATAAAAACTGTATGGAATATAACTAAGTTTATTTTTGAAACATCGTCGATCACGTAGTACAGAATAGACAACGTTCTTTGGTAGATGCATCTTGGAGTAACATCCCTTCGTAACGGAATAATATAGCTCATCATTAATATGCAATTTTCCCCATGTAAATGTGAAAAAAACGGCAAACCTGACATTTAAATACACATAAGTTGTAACTTCCGGAGAAGTTTACTCATTTAGGGCCTCTAACTCAATATATATGTTAAAAGCTGTTCCTTTCATGCAAGTTTTTTTAAAGCAAGCAAGCATTTTTGGAGAATGTGCCTTAAAAAAATGTTGTGCACTTTTGAAAGGCAATTATTCATACCAGCGGTTGAAGCATAATTTGAAGGTGAAATCAGGTTTTTGAATTAATTAAAAAAAATAAAAATGCTCACTCAATGGCCCACAATTACTGCTCTAGCCACTTAAAAGCTGTTTTTCACGGCGAGTAACACAATAGGTCATCACTGAAATCAGTACTGCAATCGGTTGACTCTTAACTAAGTTCGTTCGTTCGCGTCGTTCACGGCTCGTCCAAAACGAAAATGATTGTTGATCTGTCTCGGGTACGTGGTTATGGTACGAAAAATAATATCGTAATTTCGTACTGCACTGTACCGTATCCATGAAAATATTTCTCACTTCCAAACTTAAGCACCGTTTCGTACTTTGTGCCAAAATACTTTCGTATCGTACCGTACTTTCGCACCGTACCGTGATTTCGCAGGATACCGTAATTTCGTACGGTAGCTTAATTTCGTACGGTACCTTAATTTCGTACGGTACCGTAATTTCGTACCGCACCGTGATTTCGCAGGATACCGTTATTTCGTACGGTACCTTAATTTCGTACAGTACCGTAATTTCGTACCGTACCGTAAATGCATACCTTGCCGTGATTTTGAACCGTGAATTTTCTACCGTACTGTAATTTCGTACCGCACCGTAAATTCATATCATACTCTACCCTACAGTCACCCTTTCTCGGTGGTTGTGAGCCCTTTCTGGATAAGGTCCCGGGGTGCCGTGGTGCGCGGGGTGAGGGGAGTCGACCGCAGCGGTTTGTACTCCTTGTCGCACGCATCACGCAGCCGTGAATTGAGCACGCGCACCCGCGTGAGCACGGATCGAAATTATTATTTTTTTATAATTTTTTTAAAAGTCTCCCTTCCTTTCTTCCCCTTCCTCCTCCCCCCTCCCTACTCCCCCTCTTCTTTTAAGCAGACGTCATCGTATTTTTTTGCTAACCCTCTCCTTTCCCACTAGTGTTGCCACCCACGAAGTTGTACGTATCGGGATATGACTAATTTAGCCGTTCCTGGGAGATTGCGAGAGATGTTCCTTTGGTGGACATAATGTTCTATAGATTATTACGCATTAGTGTCGTCAAAGTTAAGTAGATAATGGATTAATCTGCTGGGGAGATGCATGCAAAAATTCTCTTAACCCTCTACTGATCATGCAAAAAGGAAACGTGACACTGATTGCTAAAAAAATCCCTATTAGAAGCATTATTCCTATTCATTACAGTAATCTACTGGTTCGAGGTAGGTTCTGATGAAAGTCAGAGAATATCCAACGAACTCTTACACGTACCGTGCCCTTTCTACCTCTAGTATTTCTTTCTTCATCTCAGCATATGTCCTACCTTTCTTCATCCCGTCCATAAAACCTATTCTCTTCCTTCCCCTTCCCCGCTTACCCAACATCCTTCCCTCTATCACGGCCTTCAGCAAACCATCGTCCCTCATTACCGCTTCCAGCCACCTACCCTGTCTTCCCCTAATCTCATCTATAAGTTTCCTCTCCTCGCCCATCATGTCAAGCACTTCCTCATTTGTCTTCCTTTCCGTCCAATGAACCTTCTCCATCCTCCTCCACACTCACATCTCGAAAGCCTTCAGCCTATTTTCGTCTTTCTTTCTCAAGGTCCACGTTTCTGCCCCATACAACGCCACACGCCATATCAAGCTCATTCTTTCACTTAAGAAAGTTTATTCGGGTATTCCATCGGGTACATTCTTGCATTACTGCCAACGTTTCGACGACCGTGTGGTTCAGGGACGTCATCTTCAGGTACTTAGCCCCGAAGGTATGAACGTCACGGTCGTTGAAACATTGGCAGTAATGGGAGAAAGTACCCGGTGGAGTGCGATTAAACGTTTTTAATGCATACGTTCGGAAAGTTTCAGATCTCATTCTTCCACGTATTTGATGGTTTTCAGCAACTCTCATTGCGTCATCCTTATATCTATGAGGTACAAAAATAGTTTAACTCTAGAAATGGTAATAAAACTAAGTTAGTTACCTAACTTAATATGGATAAATGTCGATGTAAAAGTTGATATGTTTATCTTATCAAAGCTTAATATGAATCTGGTCAAACGTTCATTTATGTGTATAGGGCCCAGATTATACTTGCTAATCTCACCAATACTAAGAGCATAGCAAAATTTATATGCAGAATAAAAATCTGGCTATTCTACCACGAGAAGTAAGAACTACATGATTATTTTAAATTTGGTTATGCATATCACGTGTAATTATACTTTTGAAATTTAATAGGTCTCAGTTTATTTCCTTATTTAATGTAAACTGACACAAGGCAATGCTGCTCAAAGTGGATGTCTGATTTATTCATTTATTGAATGTTTGTAAAAAGGAGTAATTTTTGTATTTAAATCAATAAATTAATATACAGTTATTTAACAAACCTATATATTTCAGTTGTTTTTTACAACTAAGCCATCTTTTGTTTCAAGTGAAAAGTTTTCGGGGTTTTAACCTGGTCAGTTTCTTCAATTCTTCCAACGTTTCAATATGTGAGTAACCCATCGTCTTCAGGGATCCTGGAATACACGTTTCCATTCCGTCAATTCAAATCATGGTTATTATTGCTTCAATTTGCAAAAATAAAGGCTTGAGAGGAACAAGAAAACTTAATAATTAAAAACTAAAAATGCTATAACAACAGCAATTGTGGCCCCCACTATAGGCTTTCGCCTCTGTGTTAAGCTTGAGTCTCGCTAAAAATGTTTTCGAGTTAAAATGACTCGGGATTAAAACAAAAATGGTAAAATACTATCGGTTGTCTCCGTGGTGGAAAATATGAGGTTTTGACTGAAAAAGTAGACACATAGATTAACAATATTTAATTTTTATCGAATGTTATGGACTAACTAAATGTACAAGTTTTTAAAAGATATTGTGGTTGATCCCTCCGTCAGGTCCAAACTATTAAAGGGTTTGACTGTTTTTTCCCCATAGACACCTCTTGCTCAAGAATTAAAATGTTGATCACCGCTTATTCCTGAGCACGAATACGTAGGAATAAGTACGGAAATAAGTACGTACTGAGAAGAGCCGTTATCTCGGTCGATTCAAAAGGTAGCAATCCCCCCTTAATAGGTATTTTACAGGCCATTCACTTCCTAAGGTCGGACGAACCTGGTGATTTACCCAGGAAGCACATGACCTCGACGATATCTTGAACATGAATTCACAGCTTCGACCAATCTCGACTTTTATATGTCATTGTTTGAATTTTCCTAGGTCGTGACGTCATAATTTTGTCTTAGTCGAAACTCGAAAATTACTAGGGCTTCCTTAAAAGAGCATATGAGGTTGGATGTTCGAATCCAGCCTCCTCCTTATCATCATCAGTAGTCATCAATCCTAAGATGGGTTTGCTGCAGCTCTCCACTCCACTCTTCCATCAGCCAACCGCTTCATTCCTGTTTTTCTTCACTTTGATGTCCTTCATAATTTGCCTGATGCATTCCCTTCTTGATCTTCCTATGTAGCTCCTCCAACTGATCTGTCCTTCCTATATAATTTTCAATAAGCTATCGTGTCGCTAAATATGCCCAGTAAATTGGTCTCTTCCTTTCTATACAAGTCTTCGTAGGACTTCTTCATTGATGAATTTTTCTTGGTTTTCCCTCCGAGTCCAGAAGGCTGTGGTTGCCAACGTTTCGACGAAAAAGACAGCCTTCTTGACCCGGTGGGAATCCCGAGAAAACTTCATCAGCCAAACTCGCCGGGAAAACACAAAATCCTTCATCGACTTTTCTAAATTGGCGATTCTCTCCGTCCATTTAATATTCATCATTTTCGATCCAGCCCGGGTGTTTTTTTACCATTCAGGGGACATGGTTGCATGTGGCCGTCTGTAATGAGTTATGGGTGAAAGCTGTGGTCAGTGAATATTATATTTTAAAATCGATTAATTGTGGAGTTTTTTTCTCTCTTAAGCCTCAACTCAAATAATCATTTCCGATATTTTGCTAAGTTAACTTCATCAGGGCTTTGACGGAATTTGCATACCTATGAAACACTAATCATTAATTTTCAAGCAAACATACAAACATGCGTCTATACTTTTCACTATCTATATTCACCCATTTGTAGGACAATTGAAGATAAGTGTTTAATATCTATATATTCAAATTATGTCGAAGCCAAGATGATGTTGATTTAAGTTAACAAAGTATCGGAAATTATTATTAGAGCAGTTTTTAAAGGAAGACCAAAAGTCTATGTATTGTTGATTTTAAATATAGTGGTCAAAGCACATTTGAGGTTCTATTGACAATATTTTAATTATTCCGGGGGATTTAAACCTCTAGCACGGAGAGACGCGCTTAAACTGGACGTACGATTTCCGGGAGCGTCCCGGAATTTTCCGGGAGTTGTGGCAGCCCTGCATATCTCCCATCCTCCCTCTATTCCTCACGCTTTCCTCCCCCTCCTCATCCCACGCGCAAAGTGGAAGGAGACATGTCTTAATGAGTGAGGTACGGAGGGAGGTGGTAAGACATGTCTGCGCATGCGCCGAGCGTACGAAATAATAATTTAAAAAAGGCGCCCATGACATGACCGCGGAATTCACATCGGATACACAGTTACACACACAAGGGATGGGTAGGGGTTGCGTACTACACCCTCCTCCCAACTCTCCCCTCATTCTCCCCCCTCCCCTTGCGTCTCCCTCACACTCTCTACTCATCACCATGCAACGTGACTCTTTTGTCGTGGTTTTTACGTCTTGATGTGGCGGCAAGAATGGAGGGGGATTACGCCGGATTAAACAGGGACGAAATTGAAACGTCTACTCTTACCCATTCACCTACGTCTGCTCTTGCGTAGTCGTCGTAAGGGTGTGTGGCAGGGGATGCTAGGTTACCAATCTTGTGTCGGATAGATGTCTTCATTCCATTTTCCGTTCATGTTCATCACTTAAGGTTTCTAAATTACCATTAAAATTACCAATTACAATTACACTGCCAAATATAGTTGATGATCTCTTTATTAATCAGTTTATATTCTAATCGTATAAAAATAATAGTGTTAATTTAGCATAAAGCTATTCCAAAATACATTTTAAGTGACAAAGAAATAAATTTCGTACGTTCCATCACCAACACATGAAATATTTACATTTCCATCATCACATTTACTTATTCATCCACCCACTGATTATACTCATAATCAGTATAAATCTACATAGATTTAGTACTTTTCAGTATCAACCTTAATCCTCCGTTTATAAAGAACAACATCAATGCCCTTTAATTCGGTGGATCTGGCGTTGTATAATGCTAATTCCATGTAAAAATATGACATCTGTGATGAAAAATTCTTTTTCATCGAAACGTGGAAATTAATTTTGATTCTAGTTTTATAATTGTGCAATTCACTGTTGGACATTAGTATCTTATCGAAGTACTTTGGCATTAAACCCAATTTAATTTTGCATCTACTCATGCATGGCGTCTTGAGGGTATGTGGCAGGGAGGAGTTAGGTGTTACATAGATGTCTTCATTCCAATTTCCGTTTATGTTAAAGATTAAAAATATTATCAAAATTACAAATGTCATTTACATTAGCAAATGTAGTGTCTATTAACTAGCAAACTATTTATTAATCAGTATGACTTGAATTTGTGTAGAAATAAATATCATGTGTGTTCATAATTTTTTCTGTACCACTGATAGAAAATATGTTTAAAAAGATTATGAAAAAAAACTTTGTTCTACCTTTGTCTTGTGACGATCAAAACTTAAAATTATGTTGCTGACTTGTAAATAATTATAAGGCATTATTTATGCATATAGTATATACGTAAGGTATTTGCAATTATTAATACTGCACTTAGGCTCGTTTGCACAAAATACAACGTTAATGTTCGTTTTTTGTTTATATTTTTACTTTACATTCTTTCCTAATCACCATGGTTTTATTTTGTCATGTCTTGAAATTATTAATATTTTCTTTCGTATATTATTACACGCGTACTATGCTTACCCCTACCTGGGAGGGTGTGTTTATGAGAGAGTTCAGTAACTAACTATGTAATAGATAGTTGTATCTAGTTCTTTTTATGATAGACTTACTTATTGTCTTTCTTCATAGACGATATTTACTCTTTAAAATCCTCTCCTCCGCCTAACCACTTCTCTCGTAGTAGAACGAGGGGTACAAAAACTATCACTATTAAAAATTGAAGTGAATACATCAAGAATGCAGGGGATTCTGCCGGATTATCCAGAGACCATTGAAACTTCTATCTGCTCGTGCAAGCCGTCGCAAGGATGTGTGGCAGGAGGCGTTACCAGCCATGTGAGAATGAGGTCGGTGTTTTTTGTTTTATTAGGCGATATTGGGACTTTTTGAGCCATCTCCTTCACCGAACACCTTGTCATATGCTAGCATGACGAGCGTTTGTACTGAAATTAAAAAAGATAGTTTTAAAATTGAGCGCTTTAAAATTGTACCATACTATGGAAACAAGAATACGAAATATAGATTTCATTCCAGTAACTATTTTCTTCTTCGAAAGAAATGTTTGTGAAATAGAAAAACAAAATTGGCGCCGTAAATGTAACCTATTATCGTAGTCAGGGCTCACAAATCTGGCATAGAGACAAATTCTACGTCAAAAAACGTACGCATAACTTATGGGCGGTTGCAGAAACGACACGTATTTATGTATGTATGCAACCAAAAAAGTTATGAAATCTTTAACTGATAGAATTCATTCAATATGTGTTGCGGAATCATTCGATGAATTTATCAATTTCTTCTTGTACTCTCGGCTTCGGCCTTCTAACGACCACGTACAATAACCCAATACCTTCATTTTCGTTTTTTATTTTCCGCTTCTTTTCTTGCTCTCCAATAACTTTTCAACATATCGCTTTGCATCAATCTTCTCATTTTAGTTTTATCCTGTATTGTCTTCCGTTGTTCCCATCTCTTCCATATCTTTCTTTATCCCTTGGACTTATTGGTTGCCATTCTTACTCTTATAAAAATGATTGAAAATTCGTTTTGTAAGTCTACTGTTTTCCATCCTCATTACGCTGCCGAAGAAGCCAACTCTTCTTTTCCTAATCTCATCTGACATTTTTTAGCATTCATAATTTCTGTAGAGGTCATCATTCTTCCTGTTCCTCAACTCACTTTTCTCTGTTTTTAATGGTCCTTGGATTTTTCTGAGAATCTTTCTTTCCTTCTTCTCTATCTTTTCTATTTCTTCTGAGCTCACTGAGAACATAATTTCAATGGTGTAGATACTTTCTGGCTTGATTATGTTTTATAGTGTAATTTTGTTTTTAGTGAAGAGATTTTTCTTATTGTAGGTATCCTTAGTCAGTGGGTATGATATTTCGACTTGTAATTTATTTTATCGGTTTCATAAAAGGTCTTATAACGTTATTTACTTGATAGTTGTTAGAGTTTAATACTTAAGAGTTCCATAAGTAAGCAAGATGGCTGATGCGTAATGAACTGCTTGGAGGGTTAATTAATTGATGTTAAGTTAGTATGCGGAAAATTACGACCTTATTGAATTATGCTGACTATCGCTAATGTGCATAAGTAATTTTATTCATAAAATTAAATAGACATTCCTTTTATCTAGTGTCAGGAAAGTAGGCGACGTATTGGAAAAAATTAGTAGTGGGGGAAAAGTTACGAAAGCGATTGTCACTGCAACCAAAATTTGGTAATGAGGTTCATAACTTAATTGAACTTAACTATCGATCCCGTAGCCAAATATTTTTGCTGCTGGCTATTATTGGGAAACAATTACGGATGTGGCGGTAACCCCAAACAAAAATATCCTACCACTAGAAAACCTCCGCTTAGTTAGGGGAGAACAAAAAACATAAGAAACTATATGTGGTTTTAGCGAGATTTTTCCCAAGTCATAACAGAGACCATATATGAATTTTGTTTAAATGTAAGCAACAGTAATAAACATGGAATAAACGTATTATTGCTACGCAAAAATTCTGTTTTATATGACCGAAATTATAAGTAGCTAATCAACTAAATATATATTTATAATGTTACAATTTGACTCATTCATTCACGCCCTACGATGAAAACGCCTTCAAAACTGAAGATTTTCTTGCGAATCTGTAAAATCTACTGCGGTGATTGATTGATTTATTTTTAAAAATAGTTAAGAAAGCAAAAATACTACAAAATATATGGCAAGATCTTTTCGTTGAAATTCCTCATTTTTTAAATAAAAGTCACCCTGGAGTGCTTACCCGTGCCATTTCCCATGTAGAATGGTTGGCATTTCTTAGGAAAATATCTCGAAGTATTGGCTGATACTTTGTTATCATAATAAAGACGAGATCATTTTCTTTTCTGATGAAACCAAATTCACGGAACTCTATAGGAAGTTATATCTCGCCCAAACTACCTTAATTAGCAAGAACCTAAGAGATTTACTAAACTTAAAAAAAAAACTTGGTAGTTATTTGAACGATTTGTAATTCATAATAACGATGGATCGAAATGGTGGAGGATGTGTGATTTGCTTCATCTGCATCGGCGATTGATGATTAAACTAAAAGGGGAATTGAGCTTGTGAACATATTCGTCGCAAAAGTTGCCTCATTCCTCCTCCTAAGCCCATTGGCAACGTGTCTATCTCTCGTGGTTTTACTGGTTTTAAGTCGTGAGCCGGCGGGAATAATGGAGGGGATTCGGAGGATTAGGGAGACGCCATTGAAACCTCCTCTATCTACATGGGGCCCCCAGAAAGCCGTCGCAGGGGTATGGGACAGGGCTGATAAGGGCTGGGGACTCGATCGACTTAAACCCGTCTGCGGTGGCTTGAATTTTACTCCCGCCATTGAAAATGTAAGGCCCGGGAGACCCAAGGAGTGGCATGCGTTCATCAACCTAATACATTGTTGGTAAAATAATATCCAAGGGATAAACCAAATATTCACTTATGATATGACAGTTGAGTTTCATATTTGTTTCTCTTAACACCAATTAGAAGCTAATTTAAAAAGATGTAAAATGCTGAAAAGATACAATTTTTTATGGCACTTTTACATTGATTTACTTTAGAAGATTTACTATTTGAGAAACATACCTACCCATCACGCCAATCCCTTTTGGGGTAGGCACATTAAAAAACTTAGTTATTGTTGTTAGGATTAGAAAACTGGCTCTCTTTTTAATAATTTCCTTCGTAATACCCAATCCTTGCATGCCTTATACGCTCCTATTACACACATACGTTGGTTCATACACGCTCTCCTATTCTTCATCCTTATATTCCTCCAAATCAGAGTCTCGTCCACCACATTCACTTGCAGTAAATCCTGTCAAGCTGTTGAGTAAAAAACTCCTTTTCCTTGACTCTCGGCCGAAGGTGTGTTTCGGCATACGAAAGATGGGATAATGCATTACGCTCTTTATTACAGGAAATATCAAGGAATGAGTGTTTGTCTTGAGAAGCGAAAATCGCAGTATGCGGAAGTGTTCTTCTCTCGAATTGATTACATGGCAGTGAAACCTGGGTATGTCAGGAGAAGCATATGTGTAGGCTAAAAGCAGTGGGAATGGGGTACCTGAAAAGTGTTTGCCGCAAAGGTAGGTTAGGAATGAGTGGGTGATGAAAGAATGTGGGTTCGATGCTCCAGTAATGGACATATGTGTATAAAAGGAGTGTGCTTCGTTGGTATGGCCATGTCGATAGAATATATGGGAGTGGAATAACGAAGCAGATTTATGATAGAGAAGTGAATGGTGTGAGAGAAAGGGATAGACCGATAATGTCTAGCGTGAATGTGGTGTAGGAGAAGAAATATTGCGAGTCTCTAGAACAGGAAGGCGTAGGTATATGAAGTAATGTATGAGTTTAAGAGATGCGAAAGAGTTATGTAAGGATATAGCTGTATAGATAGATATCTAGATAAACGTCTTTTTTGGGGCGAGATTAAGACTGTAAAAGTCCCTTCTTCCATCTAACCCCCAGAAATATAGAGGAAATTATTAAAGTAGAGTTATCCAAACGGGCTTATCACCTAGAATTAAACTTTCTTCACTGTTCCTACCCCGAAAGGGAACGGTGTGGCGTGATGGGTATGTGTATGTCTGTATGAATGTTCTTTTAAGGTAGTTTAAGCGATAAATCATTTCACCTAGAATTTTATGAATTTGACGTTATTTTAAAGAAAAAACTCTCATCTTTCCAATTATATCAAAATATTAACCCTTGCTGAACTAATTTTCGAGCAATTTGCCTAAAAATACAAGTGGTTTTACATGGGATAGATTACGGCTGTGCGCTCCAGAGGGAGAATATTAAAAAAAGGAACTTATAGCACCTTGATTTCGTCAAAAACTAACGGTGTGTAGTTTGTATATTTTATCACTATTTATAAAAATTAATCTATTACTCATTGCAGTAGGTACTTTTTACAGAATCACAGGAAAACCTTCTATTGTGAAGGCAATTTCACCAAAGGCGTGAAAAATGAGACAAGTTAGAGACTTATGTGGTTATAATTATTTAATTACTGAGAATTTTGGTCATATTAAACTATATTTTTCCGCCATTAATATTACCATGCTTATTTCACACTTCTTACAGACGCTGAAATAAAAAAAAATAAAATTCGAATATGGTCTCCATTATGACTAGGGAACTATCTCGCTCAAACTGCCTAAAATTAACGAAAATACTGTTCCCTTTTTTAGGCCCTGAGACTGGCTCACCTATATGGATTGAATTTATTCTGTTTTTCACGAGAGTGATACTATTAAGGTGGTTCCGCCGTAAAAGGAAATTCATGTCATTTCATTCATATTCTGGATGCTTATAAAAAAAACAAGTAATCTATCTGATATAAAAAAAAAATAATACATTTCCATGGTATTTTTCTCCCAAATTGGACTAGGAATCACATGATGTTAAATGGGAGAATGGGAGAAACACAGGGAAATATAGTATTTTTTTCATATAATATAAATGCCATTTTCACGGAAAACTGTTTGTAAGAAGCGAAAACTCCCGGGAAATTGATAAAAAATAAAATAGATGCGTCTTACCACCTTATGTTTTGAGTTATCAGCTAATTACTTCGACAATTGAAGTAAATATTTGGTGATTCCATAAAAATGGTGCTGCAGTCGGCGTCTATGGCTTTGAAAAAGCGTTAATTAAAAGTATATTCGTGGAATAATCTGCAAATTTCGTACCTTAATATTGGTTTTCAATAGCTAACGCAAGTCATCAGCGAAAGTGGTGTTTTTATACCAAATAATCAAACAGTTGGCATTTAGTATTTTATTGACTCATACAGTCGCGGTGGAACCACCTTAAGAACAACAAATAAAGCCATTCCTCAGCAGTGCAATATAGACGTCTTCAACCTTGAAATACGTGCAATGTGCCGACGAAATTCCACATCATCCCTCTCTCATCCTCTCCTACTTTCGGATGAGAACCCGGGATCTGCCCATGAAGGGGATGGGATGGCATTTTTTTTCGCCGAAGTGATGGTGGTAGCAGAGGGTTTGAGAGGATTCGCCGGTGGTGGTGGAGAGTGAAAAAGGACGATAGGGGGGAGTGGGAGGGGGGGTTTGAAGTCTCGTCGCACCGCTGGGGAAAACAATGCAAGCCCCCCCCACCCCCTCTCGTCGTGCGCTGGAAGACAGAGAGGGCGCGCACGAGCGAGCTCACAGACACACACGCAAAAATACCCGTCGTGCATTGTTCCCATCCCCTCCAGCTCCTTCTTCCCCCCCCCGCCCCGTCTCGGAGCATCAAGCGTTATTTCGCGGTCCCAACCGATGATGGTGCTCCCGGGTTTTCCGAGCGAGGATTAATCCCGGGTTCGCAAAACAGGCGTCTCTTGTCGTTAGGCACGTGAGAATAGTTGGCGTATTTTAACCGTGGTCTCCGAGATATGGAGACTCTCCAATGAAGCGCGATAATCAAAATGGGCAAACAAAATGGAGAGTTATTCTGTTTAATTAAAAAATCCCTTTAGGCCAAGCCTAATGGCACGGGTAGATTTCGATGTTTTATTTTATATAGACTCAGATCGTTTTGCTCACACCTTGCAATAAGGGTTAGTCGTATCAAAAATTGCGTCAGTGGAAAGTTTTAGATAATATTTTAGAAGATCTACAGTAACTTTGAACGAATCTGATATTGTGACTGCTGAAGTAGCTGTGAAGGCTGATGAAGTTAAGGCTTTTTTTGTCCGAAATACCCGATTTTTTCCACCCCTTGAGCTAATGGTTGGTGATATAAAAAAAGCTTTCAAACAAATGTTTTGGTAGTTGTCTTAGAAAGTATAATAAAATCAAACGAATGCAATATATTTAATATTAAGAGAGTTATAGTGATTTTTCAGCTTTTTATTAATACATTTATATATACACCTTTTTATAAAAAGCAAACCTGAATTTTCAATTCCCTTACGGAGTTGAGGGAAAAAGAATTCGAATATGGCCGGTAAGACAGCTAGTACCGTAAATTTTCTTTTATTGAGATAATGAATCGTAAATGATAGCTGCAGGAATTCTTAAACCACTGGAATGCGCTGTAATCAAAGTATAAGGACCCGAAATATTAGGACGCCTATTTCAGGAGAAAAATATTCCTTTGACGATTTATTCCTCGTCGCCCAGTTAGCATTACTAGCTGTTTAATGGTAATCCATCACAAGGGAGGAGAATTGGTAATGAAAACGCCCGGTTCGTACCTACCATGGTGACTTTTTTACCCAGGTAAACTTACCATAGTTATTTCTCGATAATAGTTGTTTTCAGCCATCCGAATGCACGTTAGCTACAGCGATCTACTGATCAATCCTCATAATCTTCAAATGACCAGTCATTTGTAGATAATGAAAAACAAGTATGGTGTACGTTTAAGGTAGTAAATGCATTGTAAATACCAGTTGTACCATGGTGTCTGAAGACTGGTGTGAATGAGGGTAGAACTTACCAACGTTATGTACAATGGTAATGAGCTAGTAATGCGAACGGTGGCTAAGTTTGTCTCTTTATTTAAAGCTTTCAACATTCATCTTTTTCTCTCGAACGAAACCAAAATGGCGAATACGCAATTATCCACTTGGCGAGTTAATTTATTCATTACGAGTTTATTCGCTCTATTAATAACACTGGGCAACAAAATTTTTGTCGCATGGAATGTGATAGGTGTTGTAAGCTAAGTCGATGGTAAAATAAAACGGAAATAACTTTGTCAGTTCCAAACTAAATTTATTACCGACCATGGTTTCAGCGGATGATCGCCATTTTCAAGGAAAAAAGGCCCTTGAAAATGGCGATCATTCGCTGAAACCATGGTTGGTAATAAATTTAGTGTGGAACTGATAAAGTTATTTCTGTTTTATTTTATAATGACGTGGTTCCATCAAGTAAGGTCTGAGTCAATTTCCTGAGTCGATGGTTCTAAATTCGAAAATGAAATCAATTTTTTTCAATCGGGCTCAGTTTTTCTGTGATACGCTAATGCGTTTTTCCAAAATTCCTTCCAAACGCTGATGAATACTTGTTCTGCAGTAGCTGATTCCCTTGTTCTGAACACGCAATTGTTGCAAAAGGTGTCAGAATATGTACATGGAATTCTCATACAAGTCCCTGAAGTCATAAACCAACTTCCACTTTCACCACCCTAACTCGTAAATGAGAGCAGTGTGGCAATATTGCCCGAGCTCATACCCGACCTCGTAAAATCGTGTACATTCAAAGGTTTCAGGCTGTAATTCGTGGAATATTAACATTTTGAATGAAGAATACATTTTAATTCCTCACGATAATGTATTTTATCGAAGGTGGAGAGGAACCGAAGAGGGAGTCAGTCTTAGGGTGCCGCGCGAGTGTGGGTGTTGTGTTTGGTGTAACGCCAATAGTTTGATCGCAGCAGTTTTTAGCGAAGAGTGCGGCTTTCCATTGTATTTTATTTATTTCGCGACTTAAATCTTTCTGTGCACGGTTTAAAATACTCGTGGTGTACTCCAGATGTGAGCCTAATCAGAGGGAAATGGCTTCTCACTTTCACTTTTTCATTCGAGGGCCTAACTACTATTCACATGATAAATCCCCGTCCCTCATATGTAGCGCCGCGAATGTTTAGCATTTGTTTTCCCCACGCTAGGTCTGAAGTTATGGTGACTTCCAGGCATTTGAATTCATCTAAATTCTTAATATTTACTCCTCCGAGAAAGTATGGTGTACTGGAAAAGAGTGCGTTTTTCCTTTGCATTTTATTTATTGCGTGAATTAATTATTTCTTTGAATGGTCCCAAATGCTCGCGGCGTATTCGAAATGTGGCCCAACCACAGCGAAGTATCATCTCTCGTGCACTTTTTTATCGGAGATCCTTCCAACTACTCTTTTGGTAAATCCTAGTTTCTTTAATGCAGCGACACTAATGTATGTTTCCTGTGTTTCCCTCACGCTAGGTATAAAGATATGGCGACTCCCAGGTATTTGACTTCATCTGACTCAATATTGTTTACGCCTCCGAAGACGAACAAAGTGTGGGATACTTGGAAAGTGTGCAGCTTTCCTTTGTATTTTATTTATTTCCCGCGTTAAATCTTTCTGTGCAGTGTCCAAAATGATCTCGGCATATTAGAAATGTTCGCTTGCCAAAGCGAAATAACATCTCTCTTTCACTTTCTCAGCGGAGAACCGTCTTGACTTTTCGCTTGATAACAGGTTTTTTATCACAGCGCTGTAAATGTTTTGCATGCGTCCCGCACGCTAAGCCTGAAGTGACGGTGACTCCCAGATACTTGGCTTCCTCTTAATGTTTTATATTTACCACTCCGAAGACAAGCGAAGCATGGTGTACTTGGAAATAGAGCGGTTTTCTATTTCATTTAATTCGCGAATCAAATCTCTCCGTGAAGCCACCAAAATGCTCGCGGCGTATTCGAGACGTTAGTGTTTTTTATGCATCGCCGCAAATGTTTCGCATGCTTTTCTCCCACGCTAGGTCTGAAGTTACGGAGATTTCCAGTTATTCGACTTCCTCTGACTCCTTAACATTTACTCTTCCGAAGACAAATGAAGTATAATATATTTGGAAAGATTGCGGATTTCCTTTGTATTCTATTTACTTCGCGAATTAAATATTTCTGTGCAGGGTCACAAATGCTCGTGGCGTATTCGAGTCGTGGCCTAACCAGAGATAGTATAGAATCTGGAATGAAATAGTGAAATAAAGCATATAACTTTCACTAGTTCATTCAATAATCTACCTAATATTCAAATTAATCGATTGTCGCGATACTTTGTGGAAATTGAAGATAGAATTCACTGTCACAAAAACACGGTACGAAATTCCACTAATTATTTTATTGCTGTCGACCGGTTTCGACGACTAAAGCGTCATTTACAAGACAAAACAATAAAATAATTAGTGGAATTTTGTACCGTGTTTTTGTGACAATGAATTCTACCTAATATTCGCTTGATAATTCATAGTTTCTGTAATGCAACACCGAAAATGTTTTGTATGTGTTTCCCCCGCGCTAGGTCTGAAGTGACCCCCAGGTAGTTGACTTCATGTTATACATACATATATACCGATCACGCTATTCCCTTACGGGATAGGCAATTTCAAAGAACTCAATTATTGATTTAAGTCCTAGAATACTGGCTCTATTTTAATAATTTCCCCCATAATTCACTCTCCTTGCTCTTTTGCTTCTCTTACGCTCATGCATTGCTTCATGCACGCACTCGTATTCTTAAGACTCCTTTCATCTGACGCTTTTATATTTACTCCTCTGAAGACATAAAAATTGTGGTGTACTTTAAAAGTGTACTTTTAAAGAGTGTCGTTTTCCTTAGTATTTTATTTATTTTGCGAATGAATCCTTTCTGTGCAGGGTCCAAAATACTCGTGGCGTATTCGAGATGTGGCCTAACCAGTTTCACTTTTTCATCGGGAGGCATTTCGCGCGTTAAACCACGCGGGCTAAGCGCGCGTGGCGACAAGAGACGCCTGCATGTGATTGCAAAGCCGGCTTGGGAGTGAGAGGGGTATGCGTCGGGAATGGTATATGGGGTGGGGGAAGGGTTTTTCGGCGGGGGTTCGTCGCGTACGGGGGTGATGGGGGAGGGGGGAGCGGAACCCTGGGTTTTGTTGGGAAAGGGGGGTGGAGGCGGGGTTTCCAGGAAGAGAGGGGTGGAGTAGTAAGGGGGTAAGAGGGATCGGAAAATCAATAGCGGTCGAGGGGAGGAGTAGGGTTCAAGGGGGGAGGGGAAAGGAGATGTGGCCAGGGTGAGGGGTATACAGGAGGGGGTCTGGCGTGAAAGCGCGTGGCCATGATACACAGGATACGCAGAAAGCGTGCGGAGAGGTAGTATGTAGTAATAAGGGTGAAAGGGGATGCTTGGCTCACGGGAGGTGTTCATAGTAGTAGTAGACCTTTATCCCCCTTCCGACTGCCACCCACCCTCCCTTTATGATACATGTCGGTGGAGGAAGTGGAGGGTAACTGGGCGGCTGGCGCTTGAATCAGACCATAAATTTTCACGGACAAGTTCATGGAGAGCAGCGATGATATAGATTTCTAGTCCTTACGAAATGAAAGAATAAATAAAAGCTAGGATTGCTGCTGGCAATAAGACTTATCGAGCCTTGTTGAAGGTGCTCAAATCACATAACCTCAGTCGGAACTTGATAACAAAGGTTCATAAGACCTGTGGTCTTATGTAACATGAACGTATGTGTGGTTCAGAAACATAGACCATGACCACTTCAGAAGAAGCGTTACCCAAAAGATGGGTAAGGAAAGTACTGAGAAAGATTTTTGTGCAGCAAAGGAAGGCGGGCAGTGGAAAATACGGAGGAACAGGGAACTAGTAGAACTCTACGATCATCCTTATATAGTCTCCGAAATTAAAAGTATTAGATTAAGGTGGTTGGGGCATGTTGAGAGAACACCTGGAGATAGAATAGTCAAAAAAGCAGGTGGTAGAAGGTTGAGAGGAAGAATACGGAAAAGATGGTTGAATGATCAGAGGTCGGTCTGATAAAGATGATAATAAGAAGATGGAGAACGCGTATAGAAGATCGTGAAGACTGGACTAACTGCCGTAGAGGCCATAGCCCTGCAAGACTGTAGCGCCGAGGAGTAAGTAATTAGTCCTCATGCGGCCGTTAGGGGTTGGTACATTTACCGCCTATAAACACGTAAAACAAATGTATTCAACGATATCTGGTGATATTTGGTGGAGCAGCATTATGAACTCGAATAAATAAACAAGTAAACAAAGTTTAGTCCTTGCCGCTAAATATTGAAACCAGTTTAAACCAAGTCCCTTATCGCCTAGCACCATATCAGCGAAGGCCACCAAAGCTGTTTGACCCCCGATATTTTGCAGTTTCAGGGCAACGGACGCCTCCTCGATGATCATGAGCAGTGGGAGATAATCAGTAGAAGAAAATGAGGAGCAAACCTAATGAATGAAATATAATTTCATAGACATTCCCCCACACTCTCTCTTCCATCCTAAAGACATTCTCATCAAACCCCCCACTCATTAAAACACCTATTCTCTTCCAGAACCGTCCCTCTCCTTCCCCACCACCGTCACCAAATATGTAGTGTTATCAGAGGACAATGCACTGTAGCAATTTTCATTTGCAAAAATAAATGAAAACAGTTCACCCTGGATATTTCTCATCTAGCTCCAAGGTGACTTCACTGGCCTGCACTGGGTAGTTCTGTTTTCTAATGGTCAATATTCTCTGTGTGGTATTTTTTACATGCAAACTGTTGTAAAATGGTAAAATAACCATTACACTCCATACAGTACTCTCAATCATTTTCAGGTTAATAGGGACTTAAAACAAAAACAATCCATACAGCTTTGCTGCAAGCGAAGCTGCGGACAACTGCTTTTAATATATAAAGGCTGTTATTTTTCCATGCGGATATTGTACCCGAAGATGAAGTTGAAATGCGTTCTTTGTGCAATTAAACATTTATTGGGTGTAACAAAACTTTCCAAATTTACGTATTTTTTTACGTCCAACAAGTTGCGAGGTTATATTTAAATGTTTTGGTTTTGAAACGAAAAATTGACTCTATTGCTAACCGATAGGATTTGGAAAATTCGGACGGAAACTGAGGAAGTCACGATGACAACTTTGAATAATCCTTCCGGCCGTGACGTGGATTCCGATTCATAATATAGAAAAAATTTTGAGGAAACCGGGACTAGGCACGGTAGTAACCTTTACGGAGTCACCCGCAAGTGCACATAAGTGCGATATTCCACAGGAGAAAAATCATTCGCCTTGACCGGGATCCCGGTCAAGGCGAATGATTTTTCTCCTGTGGAATATCGCACATAGAAAAAATTGGTGCAAAATTATGCAATAACTCTTTCGTTACCGCGGTAGTTTGGCTGGCAAAACGCCGGACTGGCAACTCAAGTATCGCAGGTTCGAATCCCGCTTCGGAATTTTTTTCCTTAAATTTAAGGTATTACGAACAATATATTAGTGTCAAAAATTCGATTAATTTGGCCTCACCATAAAGAAAAAGATCTCATCATTCCAATGGTAACAAAACATCAGCCTCTTGCCATCATAATTTTCGAGATATTTGCCAAAAAAATACCAGCCTTTTTACGTGAGAAATGGTACGGGCATGCACTCCATAAAGTCATAAAAAAATGAGGAATATTTATGGAATATATCTCGTCATAAATTTAACAGTGAGTACCTTATATGCTGTCCCTACTGTTATAAAAAATAAATAAGCTACTCATAGTACAGGATAGATAAATATTATCCCGGAATTTTATAATTACTAAACTATGTATTGACCAGTATGTTCATACACCCCTGGAAGTGTTGTAGAAAAAGTCCCACTCGTTCCCAGGTGGGATAACCGAAATATTCTGGAATTCCTGGAATGTCCCTGGAACTTGGATTTTACGGCTAAAAATGTACCTACATTCGTGGCATTGTTTTTGTTTGGCTTCAAATCTACCTCCTATAGTGTAAAAAAATAGGTAGGTATTTTAATCCCCTGTCAAATTAAAACTCCCTGGAATTTTAGTACCCTGTCAAAATCCCTGGAATTACCTGTTCATTGTCACCAATCTTCCCAATTTTTTACATTATAGGAGGTAGATTTGAAGCCAAACAAAAACAATGCCACGAATGTAGGTACAGTTTTAGCCATAAAATCCAAGTTCCAGGGACATTCAAGGAATTCCAGGATATTTCGGTTATCCCACCTGGGAACGAGTGGGACTTTTTTTACAACACTTCCAGGGGTGTATGAACATACTGGTCAGGAAATAGTTTAGTAATTATAAAATTCTGTGATGGGGTGAAAATAACACAATCTATCCTGTACTATCACCACAGCAAGTTTTACAGAATCGTGAAAACATCTTCGATTGTAAAGGCGTTTTCAGCTTGCGGCGTGAAATAAGTACTTATTGTCAAAATTACAAAACTACTTGTTATATGAGTCAAGTTGAAACATTACAGATTTCTATTTAGTTAATTTCTGAGAATTGCAGTAATATAAAGCAAAGTTTTTGCGTGATTTATGTTACAATATTTACTTAATCATGTTTCTTATTGCTGCTTAAATTTAAAAATAAAATTTGAATAGATGTCTCTGTTATGACTTAGGGAAAATATCGGTCAAATTACCTGAACTTCAGTTTGTACCTAAATAGGTCCAATGTGTATGTATTGTGTATTCCTCGAAGGAAGGGAATTGCGCAAATTGAGAGGCCACCCGAGGAGCGTTAAACTATCTATACGTCACTGCGAAAATTCATCCCTAGCCTGCGGTTACGTTATCGTCTCATTTTCAATTTTCGGATCTATTTTGGATGTCCCACCGTGACGTTGTCAGGCAAAGTGAATACTCACTTCAACCCTTTTGTTCGCTTTGTTTAAACTCTCTATCTATGTATTAGACGACAAAATTAAGGTAAAAATATACAGTTTATTCGACGAATATGTTTTTTAACGAAGGCTTTTTTCCAGCCATAATAGGCGATTGCAGCGTTATTTCTATGTAATTACCACATTTTGACTTCAACCATTGCAGTTATTAGCTAATAACTCATAAAACAAGATGGTTCGGTCTCTAAAATTTATTTTTATTCGATTCCCTCGGAGTTATCACTTCTTTAAAACAATGTTTCGTGCAAATGACATTTATAAATCTACTATATATAAGGCTGCACGTACGTACGTATGATTCAGGTGCCAAGCGTGGTGATTCAGATGTGCGCCAATAGATGGCAAGCGACCTCCCATGTACGTTCTCCACTGTCGCATGAAGCGGGCGTATTAATTTTTTCAAAATTCACGTATCATTTTTCAAAAACTAAATAAATTTAAAATAATTCTAACAAACTGTCAAGAAGATTTAAAGTTATTTTTTTTGAGAACTAACTGACATTATTTTTTTAAGTTGGTATTTTTTATAATTTTTCCCTTATGGACTCGGCTCATTCACACCAATATTTTAGTCTGTTTCAGCAGGCTTTTCAATTAGTTAGATGTTAGAATACTATTTATCTCCACATTTAATTCATTCTCACATTTTCCACCATGCAATTTCAAATTCTGTTAGAGACTGAAATAGCGTGTAGATGAGATGGTTTTTCATTTCAAATAGATGACTTGTAAGACTGGAGATCTTTAGCCAGAATGTGAATGAAATAAAATTTAAGTAATTTCACGGTGGAACCACCTTAAACTTCATTGTAAGAGATAGAGCGCGGTCCGTACAGGTTTAGAATGTTGGTATTTTGTCGCATACGATTAGGGACCACATTAGCTATGATCAATACAGTCAATAAAGTGGATGATAGCGATAGGTGGCGCTGTTTTTATGCTGTTTATCATCTTATTTTATCATTTTCCTTTCAATTTTCAGTTTCTGCTAATCTAAGTCGGAATGCTAATTAATTTTGTTTCATGCGTCTGCTTTTATGTTATTAAATAGAGACACATACAACATAAAAGTAATTGGTATCCCAGGTGGTAACAGGAAATTCAAAAAACAAAAAAACTGTTGCATAATAGTGTTATAAAATCGTGAAATAATTAATACGCAGAATAGTGTCAATAATTTGGAAAATCGTCAACTATTCACGGTAATGCTATTTTATTATTAGAATTTAAATTTTAAACATTAAAATCATGAAAACAGTTGTTTTCGAGGTCTGACGACAAATGTTTAGGTCTTTCGACTGTGCTTACTCCGAAAGGAAACAGCGTGACAGCGTGTGTCTATTTTTTTGTAATAATAATTTTGCTTGTTACCGTGACTTCACTATAACCATGGTACCACTAGTAAAAATTAGGACGTTCCCGCGACCAAAATGATTCCGTTCTGCACATGACGTCATCCGGATGATACAAGCAGCAGACGACTCGAGAATCAGCATAGGAATAATGGATGAAAGGTCCGTTTAAATAGTTTTAGCAACGGCAGGTTGGAGTAAAGTAGACAGTTACATTCTTAAGCACAACATATTTGTTTGGTTAAAATAAGTGAATTTGTTGTTTGATGATACACTCTTGTTTACAGCGGAAATAACCCTAGCAACAATTAATTTACAAATGAAAGTTGAAACTTTCACCATTTATCAACAGTGAAGTTTTCCTGTCTCCAGAAAATCTGGACCCGCTTCACCCGTGCACTTGTATCAGTGGGATTTCTAAAAATAATCTCTTCTCTCAAATGTTTCCTCGTATTGCTGTTGTGTCCAAATACAACACAAGTATCAAATACAAAATGCACTCCCAACTTAGTTAGTGCTTGATGTAATGCAAACTACGCCACAGCGTCCGACCCGAATAATGCGCAACGACCTACCGTATTATTAGTAGTACATACTTATGTACCATGACTACAACAAATTGTTGCCGTGATGTATGAGCGCGGTGTCTATTCCACATGATTAGAATGATGGTTAGACACCATATTGCGTGTGAGGTCCCTTCAACGTACGCTACTTAATTTAACATAAAATTATGTTTCGTAAAATAGTTAATAACAGTATGACTGTGTTTGACGGGTAAAGTATACCATGGGTTGAAAGCACCCTTCAGGAGACTTGAAGAATATATTGGTAAAAAAACAATGGTGGGAGTTGCACAGAAACCCATGAGTCTATTGCCCACAAACTGGTAGTCTCCGCGTTAGACTACCAGGGTTCCCGCAAGGTCGCAAACCCTAATTTCATTTCCAACTTCAGAACACTCCTGTGAATTATATCAACTTTATACCTCTACATCGCTCATTATCCAATTGTATAGGTTATTTTCTCAGATAGGTTACGAGAATTATCAGCTTTATTTAATCCTGCTTTGTTAGGATCGTAAACATTGCCATTAAACGGGCAGTAGACAATTTCCCGCCCCCTCAAGTCAAGGTGGTTAGAGCGATTTTTGTTAAGTACAGATTTGCGTGAAACTTAGCTAACGTGTTCTCGTCAGTGATGTCTATAGATAAAAGTGAAATAAATTGCATCACACCAAATTGTTTTTTTTTGCAATTAAATGCTATTTTAACACTTTGCCTTATGGTACATGACATATATTTCGTAATAATGCGATTAAGTGTGTACAGATTTTCTTCTATACGCGAAATAATACATTTATTATTGTTGTAATTATTGCTAACTAATATCAAGGTGTCACGCCGAGTCCAATTTTCGAAAACGACATATTTCAATATTATTTCGTCTACATTTCGAATGCAGCGCCGAAAACTCTAGTAATAACACGCTTACATTTAGGAAAACAAGTTTCAAATGCAATTCTTGTGTCATTACCATTACTGCCTGTATGGCGAGTTCCAACGCGTAAACAGATGCACAAGTGAAATGTGGTCCAAGAATGTTTTTCGACTTACTTCTTGAAACTTTATTAAAATGTGCACTCAATGACCCACGATTACCACTCCAGCCACCTTAATTACAATTATGTGGCCAGCGTTGTCTACTATACAATGTCCTCTCCACTCCGCTCTATAGCCGACCCCTTCCACACAAGGCTTCCCCTCCTTGACATCATCTTTAATGTTGGATACTGCCACCAAGTTTCGCTACCACTATGCCCCGTAGACCTGAAGATCCACGGGTGACTTTGGTGTCTTCCCAGGTGTACCTCCCACGTTCAACTCCCCGGCTCGGCGTCAGACTGCATACTGCCCAGGTCGCTTACCCTCCCACTCCCCCTGATGTGGCAGGCTGGGTCGCCCATTCATTGCAGCCTCCAGACCTCCCCACCCTCTCCTGCCCCCCGCCCCCCCCCATACCGGTGTACCCTCTTGCGGCCCACCCTTTCCACAAAAGGGAACGCACCACCCCTAACCTCTCCATCCCCCTTCAAATCTTCCAGCTCCAACCTTTCTCTCTTTCTCTCACCCACCCCCTTTCCCCCACCACGAGACAAAACTCTATATCACCTCCCCCTCCGTCAGATGAGAAAGACCGTAGTAGTTCTTCCTGCCGCCGTGGCTATCGATGGAGGGCTCTGCCCTGCTCCGTTGGTGGGAAAGTCTGGAAGGTAGCGCCGAGGTATCGCAACGGGAGTTACCGACGGTAGCCGATATTAACTATAATACGTTTGCTCTTTCTCTTCTCATGACGACTGTTTTGCGTTGGAGGACGTATCTGGCGCGGCCGCTAATACAGCGGTTGGAAGCGACTGATTATATTGAATATGCGAATGCAGGGCCGGCCATTGACCTTTAAGGTCCCTGTCGCAAACATGAAGTTTTGAAGTTGAACACTTCTAATGGATTGGGAGTATTCTCGCGAAAGCCTAGCGTTACGCGACACCCAACTCCCGGAACTTGGTTGCGTGGTTACGTTTAAACAAGCGCTTAGAATTGATTCATAGTACTATCGCTGGAGGGATCTAGTTTCATTTTATAATATTAATTAAGTTAAATCGATAATGCTTAAATATAATTATCATATTCCTGGTTTCATAAATATTAATTTAATTATTTATGCTTACATTCATATATTAATGCATATTTATATCGTGTACTCCCCACTGCCAGTCATATCCATACTGTGTTTCGCGACGTCCGCACATTTTTTGCATTAAAATCTTTCTTCATATTTTATTTATTCATTTATTTTTATATTTGGTGGAGACCCACCTCATATTTATATACGGTGGCCAAATTAAAATTTAGAAAAAATAAAAAATCTTAAGGAAATTTATAATTAAAAAAAGGGACAGACAAAACATTTATTATAAATAATAACACTTTAATATTAACATAAAAGAAAATTTTTATTTTGATAAATATTTATACTTTCATTTTATTATTTACTTACAATATTTTTGTTTAAATATATAACTAATTATTCATTTTTTAAATTTACTGGGGCCCCAATTCATAATTGTATTCTGGGACTAAATAAATATAAAATGGTAAAAAATAAATTTAATTTGAATGTTAAAATGTTAATTACAATTAAAATACAACAGAGGAACAAACACAACATTTTTTATAATTTAAAAACACATTATTAAAAACATAAGAGAAAAACAAGAGTCAATGCCGCGCGGCTCTGGGCATATGCCCGGTTGTCCTAGGGACGCTACTCTGTACTTCGATGCAAACGTCCAGCTGACACCCTGCTACCAATTTCACCGAATAATTTTTTTCTTGTTGTTTTTTATGAGGATCATATGGCACAAGAGCCATGAATTGTTGACCGCATAGTTAATAATGTTTTTCCGAGATCCAACAGCAATAGATGAGGAGAGCTCAGTGCTGAAGTAGCCAGTTCATTTCTGCATTTCTTAACTAATTATTGTATTCGATGACTATAGTATTATAGTTTTCAGCGCTAGAGAGAAACCAAGTCCCAAGTTCGAATATTTGCCTTTACACAGCAACAGTTCGCAAGAGCACCGAAGACGGGAGAAATATACGAGACTTAAAAAGCATTTTCCTCAATACTCACCTTGATGTACTTGGCCCACTAAAACACTGAGAATTCCATAAATTGTCACAAACGTCAAAAAGAAGGTTTAATAGAAATATTACAAAAAATAGGCAATTGCGCTGAAGTGTTTGTTAATTGTCTACGTATTTTATTTACAGAGCTAAACACCTGTGAACATTTCCAATCCAAAGGTTTAATGTTGAGTTAATGATTCTGAATTAAATAGCACTTGAGTGAAAGGAGGACTTGATTTTTGACAGCAGTGCAAAGTGTTTCCTCGCTCTCCTGACTTTGCATTTAACAGATACCCAAATTCACCTTTTTTATGAACACGTCATCCTGTTGTATAAATAGGTTATACAAGAGATTTAAGGCGCTTTTGACGAATGCAGTGAAGTAGATGATATCCCTAATGATAAATAAGCATAAAAATATACTTTTCAGGTACGGTTTTACAATGTCTGGTTAACGTTAGGCGCAAGATGACGTAGTCTTTTCGTTAACTTGATGTTAGCAGTGATTTCGGGCTTGGTGAATTACATCAGAATTAATCACCATCTGTTACAGAATTAATGGAATACTTTACTAGCTTAAACCCGGAAAATACTGCTACCAGGGCACACTAGGAAACTATTAATCACGACATTAATGTTTCCTCAATTTGCCTGTAAAAAATCCTATTTTCTTTGTTCAAAAATGAAAAAGAACGAAGAATCTTCCTGGCCTCATTAGTTATCCAACTGAAATCATGACCATGGTGCCATGTAATGAACCATGCTAACTCAAAGTGACCCATCTAACCTTTATTTATCTCCACACAGAACCACAATGTTTCACAAATCTTTCGTATTCAGGTCTATCGTCATATGGAACACAACACCTTATGAATAAAAAAACTAATAATTTGCGATCTTTTAAGAGTAAATACTATGAATTTCTGTTTCACCAATAAGTTATCTAAATAGCTACCCTGAAAATGGCAAATTATAGATGTTTTTTGTTTGATTTTGTTTAAATGTTACAACTATTGTAGGTTTAAAAAACTAATGTTGTCCATTGCCATGCACCTCATGTGTGTTATGATGTCTTATTATGTTGCTTTTAGGGGTTTTGTACCCACAGCATTGAAATAAACCTATTCTGTCATGCTATCAGTTAGTTGACGTGAAGATTATCGATGCAATAACATAATAACTTCGGATTCAGAAGATTCAGGCAGTATTGCGTGGAATTTAAACATTTTTTATGGATGGAAAAAAGCGCAATTTTGAAAAATAAATACAACTTCGACCTCGGTTTAAAAAAAAACATTATCATAGGAACCTGGTGATCTGTAACTATTTGAGGAAAATTGCGCATCCTATCATCCGTCCATAGTATTAACTAAGGTTGTCAGTCCGAGAAAATAACTTGAAATTTAAAAAATTGGCCTGTGTTAATAAATAATTGGTGAGAAAGATGGCTTTGTCATCCTTGTGCATGTATGTATGTGACTAGCATTTACAGCTTATTTCCACTTCTCGCATCCCAAACTCCATTTTTCCTTATCGCTACAATCTCTCGAGTGCAGTCCTCTGCTTTCTATTTCAGTCTGAATATTTTCCTTCCATTTTTACCGTGATCTTCTGTTTTATTTATTTCCTCTAGAGGCCAATTCCAAGCCTTCAATGATATCCTTTCTTCCTTCATTCGCCTGAAGTGTCCATCACATAGTTGTTTTTTGTGATTGTTTCCGAAATTGTTTTTCCTGCTCAAATGTTTTCCCTGATGTGGTCGTTTATAACAGGATCTTGTAAACGTTAAGCCACAGCATCTCCTCCAATACGTTATTTCTACAGAAATAATCTTCTGAGACATATTTTTACTACTGCAAATGTGCAAAATACAAAGGGAGAACAAATGCTAAGGTCCTGAGCAAAGAAAAATACCAACATTTTCGATGCATTAACGATGTTACTCTCGTTATCTAAGTAGGCATTGCAGAGTGGTAACTGTTCGGTATCGCCGATATATAACGTCATGATATCGTTCCTCCGTTTCATACCATTCCAAACCCACCGCTACTGGAAGGCGTGGTAGGGGAAGGAGGGGAAGTAGTGGTTCTCGTTTGTGTGTGCGTTGATGGCTCCGGAGGGCCTCGCAAGGAGCGTTGGGCACGGAGTTTCGTCCGTGAGTGTGTGTACTGGGCCGGAGCCCCGGAGGGAGCGTAAGACCTTCGGTGCCTTCCCCAGTCCGAAGGGGGAGCGTGATACGACTGGGAGTCGGCGGCAGACACTAGCGGTCTCCGCACCGGCCGCGGTGGGGCTTGGTGTTGTTTATCCCTGTGCTGTGTGTGTTACCGTGTGTTCTCGGTGTCCGAGAAGGAGAGAGAAGAGGCTTCGGTCATCGTCTGGTTTGGACCGCCTCCGGTCCGGCGGACCTCCGTTCTTATTCTTCATCCCTTCGAGACTTCCGAGGGAAATAATTCAGGACGCGAGAGGGTTTTGCAGACGTCCCTTCAGCCTCTTGCATTTCGCGGATCTTTCGTCTGAGAGAGGAGGGGCCTGGCAGTTCGCCTCTAGGTCTTATTTGTTTTCGTTCCCCGTGAAAGATATCTGTCCAGGAGGTTTCGTTAACGTTCCTCGGCGCTTGGGTTGTATCTGAGGACAAGGCCGCTGGACTAGTTCGGGAAGGCCGGAGGAGCATCTTCGATGGCAGGAATCCCCATGAAGGTAATGCTCTTAGTGGTGCCGCGCGCTGCGTTGCTGTTTTCTTTTTTCCGATTATTTTTGCAGTTATTTCTCCCCGAAATTCTTGTTGGTGTCGTAGGAGGGCCTGATCTCCTTCTACATACTGCATTTGCCTATAAGCCGCCGCTAGGTGTTGCTAGAACGCTGTAGACGTGATGAAAGGTGGGATTTGGTAAAAGGAATCTGAAGGATTGAAGGAAAGGACGAACAATAAAATATGTTTTTGTTGAAGTCATCAATGGTGCGCGAGAAGAAGATTTTTTACCATTCTGTTCGGAATTGTATTTCTGGTATTATGTCGCATCTGTCAATTTTAGAGGTGCTTGGATGGATCAAAATGATGTCTTCGCATCTACCCCGCCTTACTTATTTTGTCGCACCTATCAGTTTTAGAGATTTGGAGAAGGATCAAAATAATATCCCGAATTCGCGTGATATGAACATTTTACAGGAATCTGAGCTTAGTATTTTGCCTGCGAGGCTTTAGCGGATCCTGGCGTAGGGAGAAGAATGTTCGCACCGATCTGTTCGATAAGGTATCCTTCTTCGTTGTGTCCGTTCTGTCAGTTTCTAGATACTTGCGTGTGATGGTATATGTGTGTGTTCCGTGCGTCGAGTGGTGGGGTTTTCGGAATTCCACGGGAATCGTGGGCGTGATATCGACCGTAGTAGGATGGGTGAGGGAGGAGAGGAACATAGCGTAGGGTGGGAATCGGTGAGGGGCGTTTCCCGCAGGATGAGGGTTCTTTCCCGTACCCTGGAAAACCCCTGGGTGGGGAGCGAGAGAGAGAGAGGGAGAGTGATACAGAGGGGAGCTAGCAGACCCCAGCGGGTTTCGCTGGGTTGGGTCCTCTGTACGGGTGGGGGTTTGGGAATTCAGGGGCTGGGGTCAATTATTGTTTTTTTATATCGGATCTCGGGTTGATCCGGGATCCCGTGGAGGGCTTTGTTTAGCTGGCTCCGAGGATCCTTCTCCAGCCTCATCGCACCTCGTAAGGTGTGGAGGTGTCAAGACGAGATGGGGTTAGCGCATGTGTTTGTATGTGTGTACATATTTTTTTGTTAACCACGCCTCCCAAAGCTCTTCACGTTTACAAAATTCTGAATGGGAATTTTGCGTTCGAATTTTTTTCCGTACTCGTGTCTGAGGAATTGAAATTCTCGTGATGGAGTCAATTATTTAATCTCCTCTGCTATTTATTTCGTGGTAAACAGAACTTAATTTAAAGTGAACTTTACTTCAGCTGGTATTTAAGTTTTGTTTCCATCTAGTCATATATTATTTTTCCAGATCAGTTGATTAGAGAGATCAATTGGACTACGAGAGTCAATTTTGATATTCTTCCTGTCACAATTCGCCCCAATTGTGGTGAAATTTGATATTATTCGTGAATTTTCTAGACTTTTTTTTTAGGTGAGATCGACAAAAATTGTTTCTCTTTATGTTTTCAAGCGGAAGGCTGCGGACCATACGGCCAGCTGGAAAAAGATACATTATTTACTAATAGATTAGGAATTTTCATCTTTTACGCGCCGCTTGCTTGTAAAGTGTACCAAGATATTTACCTGTCAGAATTGGGTGTTTCAACACTTTACTGATTATGTATTAAACGTATGAGTTGTTCAAAACGAATTGAGCAGATCGATATAGGTTTGTGGTGTGGTGTTTTTAATTGAAAAACAGAAAAACAGCTCATTAAAAAGGATCCAATGTCGATTTACTCATGCATAGTCTTATGGAATTGGACGTTTACGTCATACAGCGATTATAAGTGTTGTCAAACCCGTTGGAAAACATGAATTGTACGATCTTACTGTAATTAAAAGATTTTTTACCGAAAAACAACAAAGAATATCGACTAATCCCAAAAGACGAGCATGTTTTTTTTTTTTTGCATTAGGAGTGTTGAAAACTAATCTAATTTTTTATCAGTGAGGACACCTGATCATGTGTAAGATATCTTCTTGTGTAAATGACATCGCCTCCGATTCCTTGGCTCGAAGAGGGCAAGCAAAAGGAAAATGCAGGCCTTGCCAAATATTTGCTCGGGTGGAAGATAACATTATACTTCCCTAGAAGAAGGCTTTTTCTAATATATGAATATTAAATTACTGTCCCAGAACCTTGTTTTATGGAACATATAGCTCATTCATGCCTAGAGACTCTGTAGTGTAAGAAACAAAGTAAAACCTTACCGTATCTTATGCAAAAAAGTTAAGATAAGAAAAAGAAGTTTTGGTTAGATATGAACTCTATTATTCAATATAAATTGTTATGAAAACTTAATACTGCAAATATTTAATCAGATTTTTCAGTTTGACAATGAGGCAACACACTTCAACCAATTGCAATAAAAAAGAAACAAAAATAAAATTATTCAAGTAACCCTTTGAAGTGAAAATAGAGAAATATTGTGAATGTTTTTATTCATAAAGTATCAATTTTTTTCATGCAGATATGTTAACATTTTTCATTGAAATTTATTTAAACTCTTATAATTTACTTGGGATTATTTATATTATTTGAGATTACGTCAACGTCGTTTGACCTTGAAAATGGTAAAATCCACAGCATCAGGCTCTTACTTTGTAGAATATTTTATATCCATTTCAATAATGTTTTGTACTTTTCTACACTTTTCATTTTTTTAAAACACAACGCGTTTCACCAATTTTTGGTATCGTCAAAAATGATGCCAATAATTGGTGAAACGCATTGTATAAAAAAAAAAATGAAAAGTATAGAAAAGTACAAATCATTATTGAAATGGTCTTGAAAATGTAGTGTGACTACTTTAACTAAAGAAGGCTGTGATTGAAGAAGGGATGGGCTACAGGATCCTACGATAACGGGAAGAAGAAAAAAGTTTATTAAGTGTCCCGAAATATCTTGCATATCTTATTGGCAGAATATGATGTTTTTTTAAGGATGCGTTTGAGTATATTTCTCGCGAGATATGCCGTATCCCACGCGCGACCAGCTGAGAGAATGGATGTTAAAACACGAGCCCACAGGTTCACGAGCACCAGCGCGGACTGAACGCGCTCTTGGAAACGTAGTACTCACTCCAGGACGTTTATCGCTGTTGAAGCGAGCTCGGATCTCTCTTTTTTTCATGAAAGAGAGAAAAAGAGACGAGTTCACAATCCGCTTTCATGCGAGTCAATCTTGTCTGGTCGCGGGGAGGTCTTACCGCAGGTGAGAGAGGAGGGGTTTGTGGGAAGGGATCGAAAAAAAAATATTTATCTTTTTTCGCGATGCTGGCGAGTGGACCGAGTCCAGACTGAGGAAATTCCCGCAGTGACAGACGTCTTACTGTGAGAGGTTTAGCGACTGAGTACGAGAAACACTGGGATGCCTGTACAATGTACATACGTATGCACTTCTATACATACCCATCACTACGTTTCCTTTCGGGGTGTACAAAGTAAAATGATTTGAAAATAATTTCGATTTGTAAAAAATCCACATTACTTTTTATTTATTCCGACCCAGGTTTCGATTCTACACAGTCATTTTGAAGGCGGAAATAGCTCTCCATTAGCCCCTTATATACAGGGCCGTGAGGTTGTAGGGGGAGGGGAAGAAGAGTATGGAGAAGGAACAAACAGGGGTGGAGTGCATGACTGGTCCGAAATAAATAGGTTAGCGCGTTTTTACGACAGAATTGCATCACGGAGGGGGAGTGAGGGAAGGTAAGGTCAGTAGAGGAGTTATTACTTACAAATCGCTATCTGGTTCCATCAAGTCAAGTATAATTATTTGATATGAAGTCATAGATTTTTTCAGAACTAGGAAACATGCTCTGTTTTAATAATTCCTGCCATAATGCCCTATCCTTGCGTATCCCTTTCGCTTCAGTTACACACATACATTGCTTCATAGACGACCATTGTGAATGAAAAAGTAGTGCTTTGTTTTTCCACATAAATTTAATACAGTACGACCACGATTTCGACTTTACGTCTTCTTCAGGAGATGCCGAGGAGGGTCTTCAGGAGATTCCACCTGAAGATGACGTAAAGTCGAAACCATGGCCGTACTGTATTAAATTTATGTGGAAAAACAAAGCACTACTTTTTCATTCACAATTATCAGTAAATTCCACAAAGTCACGCCGGAAACCAACAACTTCATACGCGACGTTCTTCAATTCTTAAGACTTCTAATATTCGCCCTCTTTAGTGCCACCTCTACCACATTTACCCATGGCTTTCGCGGTGTAACATTTACTTTCACACCATTCTCTCCTCTGTCTTGAATCTGCTTCGTTTTTCGATTATCATCCATTCTCTCGACATGGACAAATCAATCAAGCACACTCCTTTCATACATGTCCATTAATGGAGCATCCATTCCACATTCTTTCGTGACTTTCCCATTTCTTCCCGCTTTTACGGTAAAAAAATCTCAGATACCTCTGACCCACTGGATTTATCCTACCCTTATGTTTGTCTGGGCTACCGACCGGAGGGTCCCGGGTTCAAATCTGGATGAAGCCACTCTGGACACCACATCCGAAAATCCTAGCGGTGCGACTGTCTGATTGTCAGAACTTCGTGGAAAATCGCACGTGGCTCAGGGAAAGGAAATGGCCCCCTTCCCAGAATCTGTGAATTTCACACGCCTATGGCTTAGTACGAGGTGAGCTCTACTATCGCCTATCAAAACCTATCTTCGGGTTGAAACACTGAGTGAGTGTATGTTTTTCCTGCGATACTCGAGTATCACAACCATGAATATACATATGGATCTAAATCTTCGGCACCACTGTACGGGCAAAGGTGTTGCCTAGCTTTCCGCAAAAGATAGGTCGCGCTGCAGTGGGCATGGTTCCGCTTCTGTGTGCCAAAAATGGCCGGTTTAATAGGGAGGCCAATTCCGGTACCTTTATTTCCAGTATCTCCATTTGAATCACGGCCTTTCCTTATTAGAACCATCTTCTCTAGAGTGGCGGCGCTACAGTCTGCTTGGTCCTGATTTTTCGGTGCATGCGGAATGTTTGGCAACACCCACTGGGGCCAAGTTTAGGATCCATATGTATATTCATGATGGCAACCATGAAATAAAGTGGGAACAAATACAATTTTATTGTAATGCCATTTTTCCTTCATTCGACAAGTATTCATTCCTTGAAATGCTCCACGTACTATGTTCGACTTTCTTCCAGCATTCGCAGCCTCTTTTTATCTCCTCATGTGGCACGTGAGAGGTTAAATTTTTTTTTAGCAATATAGATGTGGTAGGAGATGAGGGGAAGCTGATGGAAGCAATCACCGGGAAGCAGCAGAATTGGATGTATTGAAGGACGAGCGGCATGCCGAAGAGGCCGATGGAGGGGAGAATGTTGGGAAAGGTGGGAGAGGGAAGAGGAGAATAGGAATTTTGGGCCATGAGAAGGTTAGCAAAAGATGCGAAGCGTATAAAAGGAATCTTTTGCTGGACAATAAGTTGTTTGAAAAAGTAAAATAAGGTTAAAGATAACTCCTTAGGTTGGAGTAATTATATGAGAGACTATTAGGTGGATGGCACTTGGAGAATTCCAGTGTAAACTTCAAAATTATTTGACATACATTTTCTATTCCTTTGAAGAAATGTTTATTAAACCAACATATTTATGCTACTTTGACATAACTGCATTGACTAACATATGACATCACTGACAGGATGTCCTGAAGATGCTATAGTACAGCGAGACATGTTGATTTTAATGTTTACTTGTTGAGTTGAATCGCAAATTTATTTTATTTTATTACGAAGTTCATTTGAACTATCCACCCTTAGATGATTAAGGTGCCGATATATATGTAAATAAAAAAGTTCTTTTGTTTAAACATCGTTTTATAAAAACTCCATAGTTTTATCTCTAGTTGGGTTTTTGAATTTTACGGTGTTTTATTACGTGCATTTAAAATAATTTCGACATAGATACTGGGTGAAATATTTGACACGTAAAAATATTTACATAAATATTTGAAATAATTTTCGTGTAGTAGTCGCTATCTTTCTGAGATAAGTGGAAAAATGAGGCAAAATGACTTCGGTCGTCGACGCACCCCCGAATCTACTTCAACTTTGATGAAATAATGGTTTAGAAGTAGTTTGAAAGGCCTTTCGCATTCACGTTTCGCCGTGCGGGAAAATTTTCAACCTTCCCACTCCCCCCTATTTCCCTTCGCCGTCTCTCTACCAGCGGATCCTTCTGCCCCGTAGGTAATTCTTGATTCGCATACGTATTCCGCGACCACTTCTTTCATTAGCCGTTCCGGCCGTGCATCTCATCTGAGCTATTTACAAATGCGGTTCCCTCTCCCTTTGTCGTCACGCGCCGGGATATCTTCACGTTTCATCACTAATTAGTTATTCGTGGAGGTGAGTTCGTGGTTGCACGGCGTTGAACTGCTGAATGAATGCCCTTGGTTCCAATCCTGGTTCTGTGGTGTATTATTATTGATTTTATACGGCCAGAAATCTATTAAGTAGTATACTTGCGCATAGTAAATGTATTCCATTAAAAGTACGAAATATGATTCATCTACACCTTCGCGATAAAAAACACCTTATTATACTATTCGCTATCTTACGAAATGTGCTGTTAAGTAACTTATGTGCAAGAAGATTTCACATGCAATACGGTTCCTAACTATTATTTTAATCATACAGGGTGGACACTATACTCATACACTACAGGGTCTATTAGCTAGAGTTCTTAGGCCGCCTGAAATCTCAGATTTTATTTTTGCGGACCCTGTAAGTCTTGAAAGTTGCGGTGTTGCGTCGACCTCACTCGCACTTTATGCTGATTGATGTACCGTGCTTTATTCAGACCAAATGTTCGCAGTCCGTGCAAAAATTCATAAGAATTCCAATAGGCACATCGTAGTGTGAAAAGTTCTTCGTCGCCCGTTGGAGTGAAGTGGTTGAATTATATGTCGGACCACGGTCGTATATACTGTCGGACTCAAGAAACAAAGCACTGAGCTGCAAGTCGTGAGGATACCCAACCCTGGGGAGATTAGGGTGAAGACATCATTACGGGAATAAAAAAAATCTCCGAGTGTTTTATAACTTGTTCCGGTAGGTTATTGTGCAGAAACATGTAACTTTCCGTTCTAAGATTGACATGAATATATATTGTATATTGTCAGATGTATATTCTTATTAGGAGAGCTGAATATTTTATTCTGCTGAGAATAAAAATGAAATTGATTTTATGAATTATATTTTGTGCTCATATCATAATTATAAAATGCATTGTGATAATGTTGCTTGATGTAAAACGCGTTTAATCATTCAATTGGTACGTAAATACGTTACTTTAAATTTCATTCTAAAAAATTGCAGATTGCCCAGGGCCTACGAAAAGCTAAGTGCGGCTCCGTGTGGAGGTCAACGGAAACCAAAGCGTTAAGGAGCATTATATCTCCATTTCTTATGCTTTGATTTATGATAAAATTTGGATTAAGACATCGGCATTGAAATCCGTGAAATCTCAGGTTACTTCACACTACAGTTGCATTCTCATCCACGTTCTTCACTCACATTCCTCCTCGTCCTCCCCTCAATAATGATCGCACGAGATCACGATCGAGAGATCACCTTTTACACTGCTCCATTCTCCTCTTCCTCTCGAGAAGCCTGCTGTCAAAACAAACCGTTAAGAAGGAAAAATAAGAAGTTATCGATCAGATTTTTTCGTGCGCAGAAGAAAGAATGTGGAGGGAAAAATAAGCAGGAGCCAAGTGGCGCCGTGGGATGAGGAAAGGGGTGTGGGGGAGGGGGGGAGGGTGCCCTGGGGGTTGGGGAGGGACCTGGAGGGTGGAGGGGGGCATGGAGGTGGAGGGTAGGGGCAAGGGCGTATGCTCATTAGTCTGACACCTTTCAAGGGAATAAAAAAAATGTCCCTTTCTCCTCAAAAGTCCTTTCCTCGTCCGGCGGACGTCTTTTCATGCGCTTGGAATGCGCTATTCGAGGCGGCGGCCGCGGTGGCTGTAATGGTACGTCATTGAGTGCTTTGCTCGCACTGCGGGAACTTGGTACGTCAACCTGTGGGAAATGGGAGACTCTCACTTTGTACAGCAGCTACTTATAAACACTGTTAAGATTATTGAAATCTAATGGAGATAATCTATTATTTTCATTTCAGTGTTCTACCAGCTGATTGGTAGGTTTTTGGACAGTCCTTATCCTAGCATTAAAATTATGGGACATCGTCTCGTTTTCCCTCGTGTGGATGTCCCGCCGTTAAATCCCTATTACATTCATCACATCGTCTACCTCTTCTTGTTTCGTCCAGAATTCTTATCCTCTTCCTTCGTCCTCCCTAGTGTTCTCCTCTCTATCATCCTCAAGAACCTAGAAATTCTTTTATTTGAGTGTGTGTGGAAAGTTTGTTGTAATTTATTTTAACCGTATATTCGATAATTTCTGGCTGTAATTTGTGAATATTCATTATGACTGAAATAAGAAACATAATGTATATATCCACCTAAATTTATTATGATACGACTAGTGCCATCATCAAGTTGATGTGGATGTAATGATCAGGCTGATGAGGATCAGTAGATGACGCCGATGCGTTGGAACTAGTCGCAGTATAATAAAGTTTGGTGGAAATATACATCGTGTTGTTCGTTCACAGGCTTCCGCATCGTTCATATGATGATTTCAGCGTTTTCGGGTACACGCCCGTGTATATTTTTTTACTGACAGCAGTTTCGCCAACCATCCTGCTGGCGTCCTTAGGATCCTTGACCTAAGGACGCCAGCAGTATTTGTGGGGAAACATGCGTCTATCAAAACAACATGCGCGGTCGTGAATCCGAAAAAAACTGAAATCATCCGATGCATTGTGTCTTTTACTTCAGTTTTAATTTAACCGATTGATGTTTCATTGAAATTTAAACTTGTGATGGACGATAAGTGAAAAAGAACCCTCTTCTTTCATAGTATTTCGACAATCTTTGTTTCTAGATCGTACATATCTTTTGATAAATCTTAGGATTAACATTCCATTATGGTGATAATCTGGTGTGAACTGACACCAGACAAAGTAGAGTATTAGAGATTATCTTATTGAATTTTTCATTGGAAATCCTAATCCTAAGACCTAAGTTTGAAATATTGTTCGCATTTTAAGGCTACTTGTGCTTTGTCATAGTTATTATTTGCCAGTTCAATTGACCAATGGATTGCGGCTGGGAGGGAGATGATGTAAGGTCTAGGCGAAAATATTTTCTTTGTGTTTATGTGAAATGTAATTAATTGTATAGTTCCATCATTATCTTTGAACACATATATGTATGTTGAATTTTTACCTGCTCACGTTTACTATTACTTGTACATGGATGTTGTTGAATAGTTGAGGAGGTCAAAATGTTTAGGGAAATTAGGAGGAGGCAGAGTGGGTGGTTGGAAAAGTTATTGAGGGGTGAAGGGATGCTGAAAATCGTGATGGATGGGGAGGATGCTGGGTTAGCAGGGGAGGGGAAGAAAGATAAAAGGTTTTATGGACGGGGTAGAGAAGTGTAGTCCGTATGCCGAGATGAAGAAAGACATTGTGTAATAAGATTGGGGCCTTTGCTTGGGAAAACCTAGAGAATTTTCACTTTCTTCCATTTTAAACTACCATAAACGTGTGAGGGTTAAATGGAAGATAGGGTTGCATAGCCCTAATTTATATCTGAACATAGTCGCAATTATTGTTATTATTATAAACGGTGGATTACCTAAACGGGGGAGGAAAAGAAAGAGAATAGGCTTTATGGACGGGATGGCGAGAGGTAGGACGTATGCCGCGCTCAAGAACGAATATAGTGTATAGAAACAACGACCTTCAGCTTTAAAAGATAAGTTCAGGTATTCCTACTTCTATTAAAACCTACCTTTGCCGGTAGATCACCCATACCAGTAATACCGGTAGGAGAGGAGTAGAGGACGGTTTCCTTTAGCTAAGAACGGAGGCAAAACCGCAAAGAGGGCGATCCAGAATTTTGAAGTGGCAGGATTTTTTCCTCCGTTCGTTGACTCTTCGACGGAGAGAAATGACTGCACCCCACTTACACTCTCACACACACAAACAAACGACATCTTTCCACCGAAATGTTTTGAAAGGGAGTTTGTGTGGGGAAAGAGGGGAAGGATCTCGAGGGTTGGATATTCTGGCGGGAGAGAGAGAAGTGCGGAGATTTCCCCTTTCCCCACTCTCTCTCTCTCTCTCCTCCTCCCTTTCAGCCTCTTTCTTTCTTCTTTCCTTTCCTTGCCCTTTTTACAAACCCATACACCTCCCGCACACCCTCCTTGGTCCTGGGACCACCCCTGTGCCCTGCTCCCTTTGCCCTCCCCCTCCCGGCCGCACAGAAAAAAAATAAATACATCCCTTGGGGTCCTATCCTCCTCCATTTTCACCGCAAAGTTTTTTTTTTTCACTGTTGGTTGAAGCTGGGTGAAAAGTTGGTGGGAAAGAAGGAGAGAGCTTGATGTTATTCAATATTAAGGAAAAAGTAGAAATATATTTACATACATACCCATCACGCCATTCCCTTTCGGGGTAGGAAAAATCAAAGAATTTAGTAATCACCGGAGGCCCTGCAAAATTGGCTCTTTTTTAATAATTTCTTCCATAATGCCCCATCTTTCCTCGCCACTTTCGCCTCTTTTACGTAATAATAACAATGTTTTATTACTCCCAAGTAATAATACATGGAAAATTACACTCATGCATTGCTTCATACACGCTCTCCTATTCTTTAGACTCAATATTCCTCCTCTTTAGAGTCTCTTCCTCATCGTTCACCCTTGACTTTCGCGGTCAAACTCTTCCTCTCACACCATTCACTCTACTATTATATATGTATCTGTTTCGTTATTCGACCCTCATTCATTATCTCGACATGGCCTAACCAACGTTGCACCCTTCTTTCAAATATGTCCGTTGCTGGAGCATCCAACTCACATTCCTTCATGACCCAGTCATTCTTCACCCTATCCATCCTACTTTTGCCGCAAACACTTCTCAGGTACCTACCCCATTCCAACTGCATTTAGCATATTCTTTTGGGGCCGTTCAAGTATTACCTTAGACGATTCATGCCATTTTTGACCCCCCTCCTCCTATGTAAGACAATGTAAGATTCCCCCCCACCCCCCTTCCTCTCTGTCTTACGTAAGACGTTTGATATTTGTATCTACTCTTCGTTAAATGCTCGCTTTCTGCAATTTCATCTTTCCATAGAAGCCATCGTACAGCTTTGAGCACTATATATCGTATACTTATGCAGTGTTGGAGTACCACATTCATTGAGCATAAAAAAAAATCGAAAAAAAAGTACCACATTCATTGAAAAAAATCCTACGTTATTTGGTTCTGAACAATACGTCACTCAATGTAAAGTACTAGTCATTATCTCATGAAAGGTGTTATCATGTGATTTAAGGAAAAAATGTCCTTTCAAAACAGTCGTCAAATAAGCTAAAGCTAAAAATGTGCCTAGAGTGGTGGTTTTTACCTTAAAAATAATGATACACATAGGACAGTGTAAGATGATCCAAACCCCCAAAAACGTCTTACGTAATAATTGAATGGCCCATATGTCTATCCTGACATACCCAGGTTTAGCTTCCATATTATAACGTCGGGAGGAGAAAACTTTTGTTCACTGCGATTTTCGTTTCCCTAGACGACCTCTCATTCCTATATATGCTCCACATACTACATATCTTTCTTTCCTATCGGCATTCGATTGCCTCGTAATCACTTCATCTATCCTTCTATCTTTCGCAAACATTCGGCCAGGATACATAAAAACCGTGTACTAGGTCATTTTAAAAGCCTATTTTTAACTTGAACTATGAATTCAATGCGATTGCGACACAAGTTCCGTGGGAGCAAATTGCAATTTGCAAAATCAGCAAACTTCAACTTGCAGCAGCTCTCCACTCCACTATTATCTCTGCTAACCGCTTCATTGCTGCGTAATCATTTAATTTGACGTACTACATGATTTTCTTGATGTATTCCATTGTTAGTCTTCCTCTGTAATTCTCTGGGAGTTTTCCGCGGCGATTAGATGAATATTCCATTTTTCTTCCGAGTATCTGCCGCGTCCTTGTGTTTTTTTTTCTGACAACGTTTCTCCTCCCGTCCTGGAGGCGTCTTCAGGTCGAAGATATCTGCGCTGCATTTTGGTCCGACTTTATACTGGAGCTGGTCGCATCTGAATCAGGGCTGAATACTTCGGCCGTGATAGAGGGAAGGATGTTGGGTAAGCTGGGAAGGGGAAGAAAGAGATTAGGTTTTATGGATGGGATGAAGAAAGGTAGGACTTATGCTGAGATGAAGAAAGAAATATTAGGGGTAGATACGGCACGGCACGTGTACGAGTCCGTTGGATATTCTCTGACTTTCATCATAACCTACCTCTAACCGGTAGATTACTCTAATGAATGAATGACCGCATACATAGTGAAGGAATGAGGCATATGTAGGGACAATGTTGGCCAAGTAATATTGAGTAGTGACATGGAAAAGGTGCTTCGAATAAAGGAGGAAAGTTAGGAAGTTGGTATTGGTAATATCCCATACAATTACTTAAGCGTCGAGTAACAAAGGGAAGATGAGATTCTTTGGACTTGTTAGCGATATTTACGAGATAGAAGTTTCCTGAGAAGATTCCATAAATCACGTTATGGTAAAATTAACTCGATTTTAGGTGTTATTTTTTATTATGAAAAAATATTCTTTATTTTCACAGATCTATGGATAAAAACTGAAAAAAATAAATCTTAATGGAAAGATTAATGCAATTATAATGGTTAGGGAGGACAAAATGACTATTATGAATTGACTACGCATTTTAAATGTGAAAAGACACAAATTTACGACATCATTAAACAAAAGGATAAAATAATTGGGAAATATTTATTGAGCAGCAAAAATGATTTAGCCAGGATGAAAGAAAGGGCTACAAAAATGACCATACTCTGCTAAAAATCTATTAATATGCAAAATAAATCCATGTGCATCTGGGCGGTCGAATATTTCGGTGTTGTAAATGAGAGTCTACAAACATTTTCGGTGTCAGTTTCGGTGACCTGGGTCTTCGGTGACTCTCTAGAAGTCTTAATCTATCTTGGTTTCTTCTATCTGGACTCACGGCTGAAAAAATACACCTCCTTTGCGCTTCTCTCGCACATTTTTCCCGCTAGTTTTTTCCCCCGTTAGGCTGTGGAAGGGAAAGGTTGTGACTATGTAGAGATAAGATGTGTGGATGGGCGGTCTATGTTAAGTGGCCGGCCTGTTTCGTCAAGAGAGCGGCCGGACCTGTTCCAAGTCGCATTCCCCCGTTCGCTTGTTTGGCACAACATCGCGCGAAGTTTCCGGAAGCAACCTAGGGGAAAATCTACATCTACTGCCTGTAAAAAAAAGTCTATCCATAGACTTTATGAAGTCTATGTCTTTAAGTTAGAGTAAATCGATTTTAATGAAATATACGTTTCTGATAGAAAGTTAATTTCTGCGTTAACTCATGCGTGTACGGATGTGTTCAATCGTACTGAATTTCTAAGTTTACTGTGGTTTTTTTTTAAGTTCACCGTTTTTTGCGCTCAAAAATCGGTGGCATACATTTTACTGATTGCCACTGAGTTATATTTGATTATATTAATTTGCTTTCAGGAGATGTGTTTGCCAAGAATATTTTTAACATTTTACTGCCAAAAAAGGTTTACATCCCCGACTTGAATGTAGCTTAGGACAAATATGAAAACCTCTGCTTTCCTAAAAAAACGATTCGATTGCCATTTGTGTTGTACCTTTTTAACCGTTAGCATGAGAAAAATACGAATTTGTAGTAAGTCCTACCCGCAGAGCCGCCTCAAGAGGAGTGCGGCAGGTTGCGTTAGCCATTTTCGTTCTACTGTGAATTAAAAAGCGTGATACATACTATGTTTTATCTTAATTTATGGGTGCTCTCCCATAACTCTCTTTTGCTTGCGTATTATGTAAGTGAAAAAGTTTTTATAACGTATCAATCATAGGCAGCTTTCCATTCAAGGTATTGAAGTATTCATATTCTGGCTAGATATGTAGGAAAATGTGTCCCCTATTTGATGTAGATGGAAAATATGTGGCAATGCGGAGAGAGGATGTGTGGATGGGCGTCTTAAGTTAAGTGGCCGATCTGCCCTAGGCTGCGATAAGTGTGCGGCCGGACCCGTTTCGGATCGCAATCCGCCGTTCGTCTGTTTTGCGTAACATCGCGCACAGTTTTAGGAAACGATATCGAGGAAAATATTTCTCGTTTATATCTGGATATTTCATTACGTTCACTCGCAAACCATCGAATGAACTGTTAGTTTTGAAGTGGATCACTTCTTATGGATAGGGGTAATCTCGCAAAAGCCTTGCGTCACGCGACACCCGACTCCCGGAATGCATCAGGGAATCCATGAAGGACTTCAAAGTATAAAGTTATGTTGGAATGAAGCGGTTGGCTGATAGGAGAGTGGAGCGGAGAGCTGCAGCAAACCAATCTTCGGGCTGATGGCTGCTGATGATGATGACGTTATCCGCGGTCTCAAATTAACACGTTATGTCTCTTCCTTATCTCTCATGGATACGAATGTGTAAATGCTCCTCATTATTAATCCAGACAGTACATAAAAATTAACTATAATTTGTCATTATTTTAAAATATGTTTAGTTAGCATCTATCGGTTTTCACATAACATGACTGCTGATGATGAGGATTGATGACAGCTGACGATGAGCTGAATTCATGTGCGAGGAATTCGTCTCGACAGATGTCTTTTCTTTCGATTGACTATGGGTGTCTCACCCCATTTTACTAGTCCTGCAAGACGCCCTCGTATGCGAGGCGAATGTAATGATTTTCTGGCACGGGGTTATCCTAGATTCTGGGACACGGAAGGGGAAGGGAGGCTGGGTCACGCCCTGTACTGGAGAGAGAGAGAGCCTCTGACCCCATTGTCCCCTTCCCTAGGATGACCCCATTTCAAGACGCTAGGTGCACCAATTTTCGTTGCAGCGCTAGGCGGAAATTTCCTGGAAATTGGGTCAGTGACTGTTTGGGTTCTTTTTTGATTAGATCTGAAACCACTTAAAACTTTAATAAATAATTCTCGGGTTTCCAGCCGAGTAAGGTTTTGGTTTGCTAACGTTTCAATGGAATACTCCTCCATCGTCTTCAGAGCAATAAAGCTTGCAGGGCCTTTCGCGTGCGCTTATATAGCCGTCTCATCCGGGGGGCATTGTTGTCTCCTGTTTTCCGTTATTTTTTGAATTAACGGTTTCCATTCTCTGCTAAGGATGTACCCAGAGTCTCGATTTAATGTTTTTTCTTCCAGCCTGAAGGTGAAGTTTCTTCAACTTCTTCTCCACACATCTTATCTCTACATAGAAAACATTTTGCTATATAAGCGCACGCGAAAGGCCCTGCAAGCTTTATTGCTCTGAAGACGATGGAGGAGTATTCCATTGAAACGTTAGCAAACCAAAACCTTACTCGGCTGGAAACCCGAGAATTATTTATTAATATAATTCGCCGAGAAAGAACCAAATCATTTACTTAAAACTTTGTTGGGAGAATCGCGGCATTAATTACCCACGTTAGGGAACTAAACCGAAACATTTTTAATAATTCTCATCAATTTTAGCTTTTTGGTGTAATTTTTAACGGGGCTAATCACCTTTCCCAAGCTTTCCTATGATATTACATTTCCAAAGTGAAATATCTTTCACGAAATGTGTCTGTAAAAATTAGTAAGTTTGGTAATAATTAAATCGGTCTGCATGGTTCTTTTCGGTTTCTGCAATTAATATTATATTTTATCGTTGAATTAAGATATACATTTGTCTTTTTCGTGTGTTAGTACTCCTTTGTAATAATATCAGGGTCTAAATGATGTACCACCTGATCTCCTGTCTACCAGGACTTGTTTTGGTTAAATAAAATAAGAAAAAAATTTTCCTCACAAAGAAAAATCCAATGTGAGGTATTACCGTAAAATTACTCTTATTACAGAAGTGACACAACTTTTACTAGATGTGTAGTCGCGGGCACAAAGTGCGGAAGTTCACCAAATCTCGTCGTTATTTTTTTTCATTGTGTCCCTTCCGTTTGGTCTCATGAAATATTTATGTCAAAAAGATTTTTAGAAAAAGGCAAAGACAAAGACAAAATTTGATATCTAAATGGAATTCCAACGGTCATGCTCAACTTAACGGTGGAGTGCACCTTATTCTATTTGCTGTCAGTGACTCATGTGGGCTACGGTCTCGATGTCTCTGTGATATTCTGTAAAATTATGCACTCTTTATTATTAATTAGGTATATATACCCTAAAATTATATCCAATATATAATCCGGGAATTAAATTTTGAATTCGTTCGAAGTCGAAATACCTCTGTGGTAGGTTCCTCAATGTACGCGAACATTTCGTTGCTTCATTCCGAAAAATTGCATATTTTGTTTGATGAAGGTGTTGATTTCACCTGGTTTTTAATATGTGGTGTGCGTAAGTTGCTTGAAAATTTAATCCCTGCTGGGAAAAGATAATGCTTAGGTACTTTTTAACAAGTACCCGTTTCATATTGCTATCATCTTTCAACCTTTTCTCATATATTTAATGGATTCCTGATAAAAAAGCATATTTTAAAATGAGAGTAGCGCATTTTTAAAACGAGAAATGTTGCAAATTAATTTTATTTGTGCATGTAATCATCATGATAGCTTGAATTTATATGGTGTAATAGAAGCATTCGTGCTCTATCGCCCAATCTCAAAAACAAAAGTATGGTGTTCCTCTGAATAACATGGCAGTCATTTAACAGCCCAAAGGACAAATAAATTCTTTGTGAATACCATTTAAGTACTGCTACTAAACCGGGATTTCGATTGGATCAGATGAAGGCCTGCTATGTATTTTGCTAGCAAAATTTCCGTGTTTCTTATCCAGTAGTTTTCGTGATCGGTGATTTTAAACCCCACCAGCCTTGCTTAGCTCATTGAATAGGTTGTACCCGCAGCGTTAATTTCATGTTCGATAAGATCGATTCCACGTCGTGATTTAAGTGTGTGTTTTCAGGAAGAGTTGTTTGCCCATTTCATTCCTGCTCCATCGAAATGTGTAAGTACCTCACCCTCACCGCAATAAAACACCCGTAGAAATATGTTCGCCGATCGTAAAGTAGCTGATCTCAGGCTGCCGGATATTTCAGATTCGAAAGATAAGACCCTCGGATGGCGTACAGTGGTTAGTCCAATTATTTTGCTCAAATGTCGAAGTTTTTGTTTTCATTTCATTCGTCATCATCAGCATTCATCAGTACTAATTTTTATTTCCTGCAGCTCTAATCCATTCTCTTTTCACCTAATCGCTTAATTCCTCCATAGATATTTTATTATATATTCTTCATTTTTTACTCCTCGTTTTTTTAGACGAACAAATGAATGAATGATCAATTTAATGCTTCTAATGAGTTACAGTGGAGGAAATTATATATACATATAGGTTCAGGTAACTCCTTTGGTATGTCTTTATGGAGCTACTGTCAGTTTAACCATTTTATAACTGTAGTTATAATACGAAAAGTTTGTTTAGAAACTAACTAATAGACTAACAAAAATATTTTCTGGCAATAACAATTTAGCATGCTTTTATAAAAATACTCCTAAAAATAATACTCGAGCATCACCAATCATTGAGTTTTCCACAGCATATGCACCGCTGGATTCTCATTGAGAAAGGAATCGAAATTGTCCACGATGACGAAGCTTTTGAGTCCATATCACCATTAAAGTTTTCAATATGCTGTGTTAAGCAACATGTTAGTCAAGGTAATACGCATCACACATCCCGGAGAATACATTTTTTTTATTCATCCATTATTTTAAAATCATGGACACAAACTACATGGATTAAAAATACGTGTTATACGAATATTATTTGGGGTTGGATGTATGATCAGAATAATATATATTTTAAAATATAAAAATTAAATTCACTTTCAATGAAATTGAATTCTCGATCGCAGCGCCCCCAGCAGCGGCGCTACAGAGTGAAGACATACCTATGTAGTTATACAGCTTGATGAGATATACATTGCTTGGTATTTTGACCGTCATTTTTGAAGAGTAATCAGCTAGTAATATAAAGAAAGTAATTAGTATTATAATTTATTTAAGGGATTTACCCTCTTGAATATACGCTCAGGTATATATCAACAAAGGTGGTATGTACTATTAAACAATGTGTGTAAGAAATATCATCAGAACAAGGAAGATGCATAACAGTGACAGCACTTCAAATTACAATATTGATAGATATAAAAGTAGAAAATAGGGCTATATCTCTCATGATGGTGTCGCAACCATGTACGTCAACAAAGTAGTTCTGAATTCTATTTGCTAATTTTATTTTTGATTACCAAGAAGGAACAGTAAAAATGTCTCAAAATATCAGTACAATGTTCTGTTACCATCCCTTAGTACTTCAGAGATAGGTAGGTGGTATGCATAATTCTTCGTAAGGTGAGGTAAACAGAACAATATGTTATTTATTGCAGTGGCTTATATATGGGGGGCCAGGGCGCCCTCCCCCCCCACCCCGAAATATAAGGTCGCGGCGACAGGCGCATGCGCGGATACCTAAACTACAGCCGGTCGCCGCTAGCTAGCCGGTTTTGGTCCCCCCGAAGTTATAAATTATATTCGCCACTGATTTATTGTGTTAACGCTTGGCACATGGTATCGTATTAACTGTAGTAAATAACTACTATGAATGAAATTTTGTCATAGATGAGCAAGAAAAATCAAACCAGCTTGTTTTCTTCGCAAGTTGAGTGAAGGCATATTAATTTAAGTCATAACGTGATTATAATTAAATTCATATGTTGACACATACATATAGTACGACCTTTAACTTATAGTATGTGGCATTTAACGGAAATCCAGTGCAATAATTGTGTTGGACTTTTTCTTTCTCTATCTACCTGATGGACTTTATATTACGTTGACCATACGACTGAACCATATTCAACGGTAGAACGGCTAGTGTGGAATAAAGTGTTTAAATGCAATGAATATCATTTTAAATCACTGGATAATCTTATGTCTGGTGTAGGATGCTGATTAAGGTGGCTGGGGCGGTAATCGTGAGTTATTGAGTGCACATTTTAATAACGTTTGAAGTGATTCGAAAACAATTCTTGGACTACATTTCACTTAAGTTAATCTGTTTATGCGGTACTAATCATCACACGTGCTGTCATGTAAACGATGTAAGAGCTTTATTTTTTAAATGTCGCCTTCATTAAAGCATTGTTATGACTTGGGCTTTCGTCGCGGTATTCGAAAATTTGGCGAGAATAACATATAATACGCTTTTTGACTTGCATGATGTCTTGATATTTGTTAGCAACCTTAATAATAATATGAAACGTATTATTTCGCATTTGGAAGAAAATACGTTTAAATGTAATCGATTTATTACGAAATATACCTCATATGTCGTAAGGCTACGTGATAAAATAGCATTGAACCGTAATAATAATATTTATTCACAATTAGATGGCAAAGCCACAATGTAAATCGCAAGGCAAGGACAAACACTGAAGTACGTAGATCAAATAAAATTTATAAATTATTGAAATAATAAAAGTTCGACACACAAAGAAATTCTTGAGCATTGTTATATGCCATAAAACAAAACGGTAAAAGCTATTTTATCACTTTTATCTATAGATACTACTAGTAAGGATACGTATGCAATGTTTCATGCAAATCTGTGCGTTGACAGCAAATCGCTCCAAACACCTTAATGTCATTCGTTAAATACCTCACACGTGACGTCACGTTTCGCCTCCGCGGCGTTGGACCGGATGGAATGGAGAGGCAGTCAGCTCCGGAAAGTTTCGAAGTCTCGCTTCCCCACGCGACAAGACTGCTTCCAGCCGATCATTCCGGACGGGACTCGAATAGGCGACCCGGTGGGAGAAGAGCCGTTCCCACTCAATCGACCGGGCGCACACGTACAAGAGAAAACTCGTTTGAGGAGAGAGAGAGAGAGAGGAAGTGGAGGGAGATGAAGAAAAAGTAGCAAATCTTGAGATCGCGCTCATGGGGTGACTCAACCCTTAGGAAAGCGCAATGAATTTTACTTGAGCGTGTGTATCTTCTCTCTCCTCATTACGGCCATAAACTCCCTTGAGGGGAGCCCACAGAATACACAAGGGAACGATTTATTCCGCGATACTTTATTTACTTTTATATATATGCTCGCCTAAATTTTGTTTTACGACTCGGGACGATTAAGACGTACGCGCAGGATTGATTATTTCCCGATCGTAATTTTTTGGGGGTCTCATCGACGATTAATTGCTCGTTAAGTTGTGATTTCAAAAGATTACTCGAAGCTGTTCGGAATTGCGTCATTACTTTGTCGGACTAGCGCCGCAGGTTTTAATGGAAGAGGAAGTTAGGAAGTTCCAGCGTAATATTTTAATGTCCTCAATTTCTTAACTGTATTTTTTCAGTTATGTTTCTGTTGAGAGTTATTTTATTCATTGCCTCCATTCTTATATTTTTAAAGGTTGGTTCATTTTCTCCGTCTGACCAAAAGTTTAATTTTGCCTCGGTGGTATTTCAGCAGTCTGGTAGCATCTCAGGGGAAGTCAATTGAAAATAATAGTGTTTCGTTAAAATGATAATCATCAGAAGGCGAGAATATTTGTTGAAATATTTAATCCTGATTTTATTTATTTTTGTTTAAATGAAAAAGTTAATCTGTTTCCCATCTCGAGTATTGTATTTCTTATGAACCAATTAATGCGTGAGCTGCAGCTTTGCCAAATATTTCCGTGCGCCGTGGTGTTGCCAAGTGTCTACCTTGAATGTGCACTTTGATTACCTATTGGATACCTATGTGTTCCCCTCTACCATCACCTCATGGTCAAATGCATACTCGTAAGATGTTGTTCTCGGTTTTTTTGGTACTGAAGAATTATCTCTCTCTCTCGTTGAGTGCCTCGGATTTCATTGGTATTGAAGGCGTGAATAATTGCGGTGTTGCCTCGCGTCTGCTTCGAAGCCGCGACGCAACGTCTCTTAATAATGAAGTCTCGTCTGCTCTCACTTCATAGTCCAATGGTTGTTTTTTTACTAGGGAAACTTTCCTTCATCCTCAGACAATCAGCTTCGCACCAATTCTATATGCAACATAAATCGACGTCCAAACATCCTCGATGTAAACAATCGGTCGTTAATCTTCCATGCATTTATGTGTACTGTCGATTGGTGTACCACTGTGTGCATCCTTTCTCCGTAGAAAAATCAGGGAGTTAATTCACCGTGTAAAACATATGCGCATCTGATCATTATTTTAATCACTTCGCCAATTAATGCTCGAATGATCACTCCAGAAACTATTCGCCGTGTAAAACGGCTTTTTAAAAATGAAGTCTGGCCAGCTCTCACCTCACAGTCCAATGGTTATTCCGACAAGGGAAGAGTTTTATCCTCCCAATTGTATATGCCAAGGGTATGACATAAATCGATGTCGCAACATCCACGAAGTGTGGTGGATAGGGAAAATATCGATATAGGTTCGATGGGTGTTAATATGTGACATGAGTGATAGCATGTTGTGGATCGCAAAAAAAGATGGATAAATCGTAAAATTTCCGATTCGACCCAGTATGACTTGACAGAGCTGCGATCACAAAATTGCTTTCGTGACATTTTGTAGCATTGCTTTTTCCCCATAGGGAATGGCCAGGCACTGTTGCCTCACGCATTATAATTCTGGCATTTTCAAGCAGGTGATTTAGGGCCGAAGTCTCGACTGAGACTTCACACAGCCGATCCCTCGATTGTCCTTGCTCTCGACCCACACCCTATTGGGGACCCAGGGAAGGGATTATTTTAACGACGCTGAAAAATGGGGTTACACCTCTACAGTGGGCGTTTAGCAAATGTGTGGAGTCATTTCAGTCTCGGAAAAAAATACTGAATAGACGTAAATGCTGATTCACTGCAGAGTTTAGGACCGCAGCCGAGTATACCTACGTTTGATCCTTATTGTGTGCTGGGACATAGTTGGTAACCGCAATGTAACTTAAGGAAAATATTTTGCATTTATGTGGACGCGGTAAACGCTGTTTCGCCCACGCATGATTCTTCGGAAGAACTTATTGTTATGTGAAGCACGCATTGTCTTGATTCATGTGTTATTGGGCTACCAAGTTGGAAATTTAGCTTTCCCGGCTGAGTAAACAGTGAGCTTTCATGAAATACAACTTGGTCGTTTGTCTATTATAGCACTTAGCCCACGGTTACTTAAATTTTCATAAAAATGCTTCGGCTGTAGAAAAATTGTTTGAACTCGATACTCTCAGGCGTTACTTTGTAAAATTCCATTTTAATAATAATAATAAAACGTCTTTATTGGGCGAGATTGGGACTAGAAAGTCCCATCTTCCATCTAACCCCAAATCTAACATTTTGATAGAATCAAAAACAAACTTTGTAAATTTTACAATCAATTTTATTCACTACGACCGGTTTCGACGCATAGGCGACATCTTCACCTGAAGATGTCGCCTATGCGTCGAAACCGGTCGTAGTGAATAAAATTGATTGTAAAATTTACAAAGTTTGTTTTTGATTCTATCGAAAAATTGTTTATTGGAACAAGTGGATAGGTGTTTGCAGGAAGTGCAAGGTTTTGAATATTTATTTATTTGTTCCTCGTATAAGCTCATACCCAAAAATATTTTTTATAAAAATTCAAAACGTGGGACATAGGTTCCCCTAAGGATAACATTCTGTTTGGGGTTAACCGGCTATTCTTTGTCTAAAAAAATTACACCAACGTAGAAAACAACATAAATCATTCACTGTGCCGAAAATTAAAAATAACTTTTCAAAAATTAATAGTGGATACAAAAATACAAACAATAAGAAAATGAAAATGAAAAAAAAACATTGATAATGCCGGAACACACAACAGAATCTGATTAGAGTCACTGCAATTTACAAAAATATTTTTACAAAGATAAACGAAACGTTTATAGTCGAAACGTTATTTAAAATTATGAATTGTAACAAATCTTCTTTGTATTTTTGTACCAAATTGCGTTATTGGTTGTGAAGCTATGGTGTCAACGAGCAAAAGATGGTCATTTGCGGCCCTTTTTCGGGTTGTGGTTAGCGAAGTTTCTTTTCCGAAAAATTTGGCTCAAATTGAAGTGCAGGGGTTTGCGTATTCAAAAATGTTTTATAAAATTATCAATTGTGACAAATCTTCTTGGTGCCTTTGTACCTAATTATGTTTCTGATTGTGCATATATGCTGGTAACGAGCGAAAAAATACGGTGGTGACCCTTTTTCGGATTGTGGTTGGCGAGGTTTCTTTCCCGAAAAAGTTTGCCAGGCGCAATTTTATTTTCATTCCAAGCGAGCACGGGAAATGTTTCCAAAAGGATTTTGTCTCTACGTAACTCCCATGTAAGAAAGAAAAGAATTTTAACTAACGAACCTGAAAATCACGTGCATCTTTAAATTTTTAAGGAGCTTATCTACTATTTTCCCCAACATGCTGTTTTCCACTTAACCCCAAGCCATAAATTCTCAAGGATGGCCGGGGAATTTTATTTCACGGCGCGCATGGAATGGGTGGGGCTCGCTCTTGTCTCCATGGCTTTTCTCCGGACGTAACTATGACGTCAGGGCCTGCCTCTATGTGGCTATCAATAAACCCTCCCAACGTTTCCCTAGGGAGCTTTTAAGGGGAAGCGACGGATACCTAACCTTTGGCTTCATATCTGCAATATCTTCCACGAGCATTTATTAAGCAAATCGGTACGGTTATAAGCAAAATTCAATGGTGATGAAAAAGCAGTTTTTAACTAGCGTTTACATATCTTTCTTCTGCACGATTATTTCTTTAAATGAGAAGAAATTAGCTTCACTAAACCAGCAAAGGATATGAAGAAAATGATTCTTTAGATTTAAAAATTGAAACATTGAATCTGTACCGGAAGAATAATCAAGGAATCGACCTTTTTAATGCTCTGTACTTCACTATCAATGGTCACCGTACAGAGTTGCTCGAAGTATTTCATTTCCACGCGTGTTAAATGGTAGCAGTAATACCTAATAGCTATGAAGTTTACGAGCTGTAATAGTGATAGGGCTGGTGAATAGAGGTACCAGTGGAGTATGCAAGCGGCAACATTTTATCAACCTGGACACCTGTGGGAACCTAACTAAATTTTACTAGCGTCCTTTATTTGCCGTGAAACTCCTCAAGACTATTTTCTTGGTAAGAAGTTTAGTAATTGAAGCTTCATATAGGTGAATAAAGAGGTCAAAGAACGCTGTACACCCAAATTATGTTTAACTTTCAATTTGACTTGAAGCAAGCGTAAAATGTGTCATTTATACTGCCTATATGTTTTAGTGTGAAACAAAGTGCTTTTATCGCCGTTAACCAACCTATGGTAGGACGTGGTGCATAAGTGTACATATTTGCTATTAAAATACCTGTGATATATATTTTTAGCACTCCGGTTTGCAATGAAGATAAAGCGCCTGGCATAATTGCGTTATCTGGTGCTCCAGTCTTGTTTTTCCAGATTGAATCCGCAACACCAATCGCCTCGGCAAATAATTTTTGCTAAGCTTTCTTTAGCGTAAAATTTCCGTACTCTGTTCTGTCTCAAATAAGTGATGTATCGCACCTTTCGCACATTCTTTACTTGCGATTAATTAATAAATGTGATGAATTATTGGGTTAACGTATGTCTACATGATACCCAGCAAACCACCTCAAGGGTGCATGGCAGGTGGTGAGTTTTCACCATCCTACACTACTCTATATTCTACTAAAGTTAATGAAGCGACAATTATTATACAGTTGCAGAAATTCATCTTGATTCTCAACGGAAGAGATAAAAGTAAGAAATGATATAGTTGTTCTGTTTATACAGAAGAGAATATGACTTCAAATTTATTGTCTTAATTTTTTCACTGAGTATAAATTGCCTGTTTAATTGCATAGTGATGTATTATTTGTATTAAGCTACTTTACTGAAATCATTTTTTTACTAAAGTAAAACTGTGATAACATGGCAGACGGAGCACTATGATATGGAAGGGAAACCACCACATTAGTCTCCCTATAAGAAGCCTTACAAGGGCTATAGAATGCCAACCCTACACTATATGCCACCAATGTTAGGTATAATATATGAGAGTTAATGTATGTTGCAACCAAAATTATATAGATTATATGAGAATTGACTTGTTTCAACTATATAACAGAGATTAACTATATACCTACAGTGATTAGCGTAAGTTTAGAGAAGCGTAGAGGCGAAAATAATGATTTGTATTTTTTCTCGTGTCCTTCAGTTTTGTAGTGTGGTTAGCGCTGCATTTGGAACAGGTGAGTGTTGTATTTCTCAGGCACAGGATGCTGGAGGTCGTCTGGGGGAACGAGACGAGACGTGAAAGATTGTACCGGGTACAATGAGGTACCTGGTTAGGGGGTAGAATGTGTACCACCCCTCTGTACCCAGCATCCATCGCTGTAATTACGACGTTGTTTCCCGCGGAATCGGAAGGCAATCTGTATTGCTCCGCTGTCTCACCGTCCCACCCAGGGACACCGCTCTGTGTCCGCTGAGAAGGAGCGCTGTCCATTTAAGGCAGAGAGCCGTTCTTGCGCGACTGTTTTGGAAGCCGGATTGTCATCGTTTCCTGCGTTTCAAGAGCCCTAATTCACTGCACCATTCCTCAGGAAGGGAGGGGAAGGGGGTGGAAGTGGGTCCTGAATCTTTGAAAATGTTTTCAATGTCGTCGCTGGCCAATACCCGAAGGTCAACTTCTTTTTAAGGCCTTTTGCTGCCAGCATAAGTTTCCCCCCGATTGGCCATTTGCAATTTTCGAGTGAAATGAGTGAGGTACCGGAAATGTCGAAGAGAGATTAGTCTTCTGTTAGTATTCTCACCAGCCTCGCGACTGACAAAGGCGATTGCGTGCCTTTACGTGTGATATATGCAGTGCCACGTAGGCTATCCTTCCGATCGATGATCGATGAGTTAGTTAGTTTGGTTGGTCTTTTTAGGGGAGTTCGACAACTGAGGTCACTTGCGCCATCAAGGTGATTCTAGCTTTAAATGACCGAAGTGTAATTTGATTCATAATCTGCCTCCTAAAAGAAAAGCGTATCCTTTTTTTTAAAGATGCATGAAATATTACCAAAGAAATAGTTATTTATTTTTTACTTTCTACTTGCGCGTTTTAGCGGATTTATGTGAATACGGCCTTATGAAATTGTTTTTAAATTGATATCCACGCCTGGTTATCAAGGATTTTCCTGCTTTTGAAATAAGAGGAAAATGTGGAGACGATAACACAATTTTAAGGAAAAGACGAGGCGTATAAGAGAATGGAATGACAGAATAAAATATTGCATTCTTTAAGCCATCCAAGATCTCGAGTGAAAGTAATTGAAAAGAAGCAAAGAATGAAACATCGGCACCAAATTCAATGCTTTTCGTTTGGAAGTAAGTGTTAACAATAACGGGGTAAAAACTACCCCAAAAAATTGATTTTCGAAAAAAATACTTTCTTAGAGCGTCCTTACATCACGATAGGAATCTGACTGACAGTATTGGACTTGAAGTTCCCTTCCACTTGGCAACCAAATAGGGATATGAATTCGACTTAAATTATCCGCCACAGTCCGCATTCTAACCTGGGTCCTTCAGGAACTTTCCGCGTACGAATACCTCGGGCTCGGAGTTCTTTTCCGAGTTTGATCAGAGACCACGGTATCTATGGTCGATGCCGCCAATAATGTTAATGATAACAATATGTTGCGTCGTTTTTAAGTTATTTGTATTTTTTCAGTTTTTAGTGCCTCATGGGTGCTGGTTAATATTAAGTTTTACTTGTAAGCATTTGGTGATAATTTTTGCTTGTCACCTTGACTAAACTCTAAAAGTCTGTTTACACTGGCTAGTTTCTTGCGCAAGTTAGTTGCAGCTAGCGACTTTCGGTGTAAACTGCTCTTCAAGTCCGCTTGCGGAACTATTTAAAGTTTGGTCAAGTCGCTTTAAGAAGCGCATTGTTGCTAGTGTAGACGGCAACCAATCTGGCGCTGCACTAATTTGTGAAAACTTTATCGTCACAGTAAAATTCCCTGAAAGATGTTTCAGAAGAAACTTGTGGAAGTAACTTGCCAGTGTAAACACTTCCTAACAAATCGTCACCGTGATTTATGGGCGCAGTGTCTCTCCTGTATGAGTAGAATGATGGTTAGAAGCTGCATTGCATGCGTAGTACTGGCGTTATTTAATTTGATAATGAAGCATATTTAGTAAAATAGTTAATTAGAGCATGACTGGTTTAGCCTACTGTGGAAATACCCACTGCCACACAACCTCAATTGGCTTGCAGGGTTGCAATGTTGACTCTAGATGAATGAGAATCTAATATTCTAAGCCACCGCACCATATTGATTCATACTTCCGCGGAACGCTTTTGAGGACACGCGGGAGAGATGTAAAAAAAATTGGGGACGAGATCTTGCTACCAAATATTTACGGTGGCAATATTTGATATGGATAAGAATTCGCGGGACTCGCTACGGGGCTTTCTACTCATAATATCTTTCATATCATGTATGAACTGAACGGAAGTAACGTATTGGTAAACTAAAAATCGACGCCCAATATGTGACTCAGTGACTCAGATAATGTCGGAGGTAGGTACCCATTTCAATCTATCGTATCATTCATGTCTTAAATTAGTCTTGCTTTGGTCCAGGTGAAGTCTTCGCTCATACCCATTCGGCGGGAGGACACCTAATCCGACATCTTGCTATCATATTTTCAACCAGTGATGATAGAGAATAGCTTGTGTCTGAATGGAAATTCTGGAAATGGAAAGGGAGATCAATATTGAGTTAAGTGAAGTTTTTCTCACTTTATATTTGCGGTGAAAGTATGTCGATAAGTGGTGACAGGACACCCAGTGTGGCTATTTGTTCGTTGTAGCTTATTTTTTTATAAGTGAAATAATTGTCTTGAGAATTGAAAATTTGGCGTTCTATGTTTTATTGCTCAACTTATTCATTCTTTATTTAACCATTCGAGTTCTTCATATTTTTACTTAGTGTTGCTTGCGCTTTCACCAGTGGGGAATGCCTTGTGCCGGGGCGAAAAATCCTTGTAGAATTAATATTGAGTGAATTTTATTATTTAGCGTTTTTTTTTAGGAATCATGAGTGAAAGTTTTATCGCAAGTGAAGTAAAATTATAATTCATTCGAAGAAATTATCAGTCCAAGCTACTTGAGTGACATTGCTAACGTTGCCCAAGGATGGGAAAGCGAATTTTGAGATTTTTAAAATAAGATCAGAATTGAATGTGTACGAAACCAAATTTGAGGAAAAATAATAGTAAGCCTACCAGAGATTCTGAATGTTCCACGACTATTGCCCAAGAATGCGACACACTATCGCCCATCGCCCATCTTTTGCTTTACCGACCCATTTATTACTGCTGTAGCAAGATTTATTTATGTTTTAAAAATGCCCCAGAAATCATTTCAAGCTTAAAAAGACCTTCGTATCGATCATCGAATTTTACTTAACGATGGGTATACCTCATTGTGACCGCCGGCCTAAATGCTTTTGTTGTGGAACAGGGAAACCATTATATATCATCCTGATATAATTATTATTATTAAAAAAAACTTTCTAGCTTTTTTGTGCCTCTATTCAGATTCTTCTCGCCTATGAAAGCTTTTATTGCCACCTATAATCGTTGCTCCACAGTTCGCTACGTGTTTGCTGTTTTATAAATGTTTGTCTTGAAGGAGTGCCTATTTTTCGGGAAAAAGAGCGTCCCGAAAGATATAATTTAGACGCTTGCGAAAACAACGAACGAAAAAGTTTTCACTTTAATGACGGTCATCAAGTAGTTGCCTGGCAACCACGCATATCACGTGGTATTCCAAAAGCGGGCGCTATTATGCGGCCGTCGATGAACTAGGGGATCTTGGCTGTTCTTGGCGCATGCTTATTTCTTAAACGAGGCGATTTGGTTTCGTCCTCTGCTGTTCGTAATTTCACTCCCGCGAAGCGAAACCTGCGCGGCGGCTCGCCTATTTAACCTCCTCGTTGCATGAAGTTATCGCTAGCGGAGGATTAGCATGTCCTCGCTCGGCTCGGCAGCTTCAAGCGTGCTGGCGAAGGATGTGACCCGAAATGAAACGAACTTGAAAAAAGTAATGGGGAACATGCATACAATTTATTTATCATATGTAAGTAGTCTACTACATAACAAAAAATTTCTGCGAGTATCTCAATACATAATCCATATGCATATGCGTCAATTACAGACATTAATAACTGCTACACCTTTGGACGAAATAAATTAATAGAGAAAACTTGTTCGCTAGCGAAAAAAACAGGTCTGAAAGGTTCAAACTTTCACGAAACATTACCCTATGTTAATCGCTAGCTGTGCATAACAACAAACTGGAAAAGGCCCTGAAAGATGAGCACATCAACCATTTGAAGACGGTATTTGGTAAAACCTTCTACAGTTTCATATCTATTCGCATCCCTGTAGCATGTTGGATGCTGGGGAGATCAGAGAGTCTTAGCCGTGGTTAATGCAGTAGATGGAAGGAGTAATGTTTTATACGGCTTCCTCCTCTGGGTCTGGATGTAAGGAACTAAGCCGGGCACTTAAAGTAACCGCGCCGGGTATATTATCCGTCGGCACTTGAATAAATTACGGAGCGTAATGATGGTGCTCCATATACCGTCCTCCCTTCCAAGCCACACTGCTCTTCGGCCGGAGTCGGACTCTTTGCGGTATCAGGGAGCTTTTTACGTGGGTCACTTTTATTCTCATGGGTGAGGAGTTATTTTTCAATGAAGGCCTCCTCCGGAGCGTAGGTGGCATTTTACGGTCCATGAGAGCTTCTGCCAAACCACGCGGTCAACGCCGAACGCATTTTAAGACAGCTGTGAAAAAAATGAATTTCAGCGGACGAAAGTCGTGACATTCTCTCGAAGAAGTCTGGATAGTTGATTAAGATCGAGTACAATTTAAAAAGGATGCGGCATAGTTGAGATACTTGGCGGTGTTTTTGCTGAAAAAGAATTAATTATAAGTTTAAAAAAGTCTTCGGTTTTGTGTAATCGAAGCGAACTGACGAGCAGTGCCCGTGTTATAGGAATTGCGGTCTTGTGGCGACGAGTTTAGGTAATGAAGACAGAACTCAGCCATTTCAGAAAAACTTGTTATTTTAACGGAGAATAGCGGAATCGCATGGCCACACGTGCCAATGCAGAATAATGTCTGCTCTGGCGAAATCGCAAGAACGTCATACATACATGAAGATTCGTCAAGTAGTCCTGAAAAATTAGATGTCACAGGCGAACGAACACAACAATTGATGATCGGATATCCCTCCGCTAGACGCCAAACATGGAACTCCATTTAACAGGACATAGGACAAACGTGGCTAAAACGGTGGCGAAAACTGGTGGCAATCGCCTGTGCGAGACGTGACGTCAAGGAAGGGAAAAATCGTGTGGAAGGGGCTGGCTGAGGAAGGGAGCTGTTTAGACTAGTTTTTATAAAGTTTGGTTAACGTTAACTACAAGATGATTTAGACTTCCGTTTTCTTGATGTTAAATGTGAGTCCAAGTTTCGTGTATTACACAAGACTGACAATCAGTTGACTCTTGTTTTGCCAACGGGAGAATTGTCAATTTCGGTTTTTATATCACGAAAATATTTAACCAAAGATTATTAAAGCGAACCTTAATGTAATGAAGGGCTCAGTGAAGACCTTCAGTCACCTTTTTTTACCCTTAAACTAGGTGAGGAGTAGAACTTAGTCGATCAAGACGGCTAACACATGTATGAATGCATCTCATACTGGCGTTCGGAAATTCGGCGGGCAATATTTCGTACAAAAAGAGAGGGACTGATTTTCGCCTTCGTAGGCACAATTCTCCAAAACAAAATTGGCTCAAAATATTTCTCTCCGAAATTTCATGGAGACGATTAATGTTCGAGGGTTCTAACGAACACGATGAAGTTATGCCTCATTTTATCTTCAATATTGAACCAGGTACTTAAGAAAATGAACAGAAAAAAGAGGATTAGTGTCTCCGTTGATCGAAAGAGCCTTCGAATACCTATCATCATAATCCGATTTGACTTCCCCAATCAGTTTATGGGGGCCTAATTTTTATAGGGGGGGTGTCTGAGCGGAAGACAAATATCTCCCTACGTGCGGAATAATCTGAAAATAAAAATCTCTAAAAAAACACCAATCTCAGAGCAACGCGAAAGAAATCAAATGAAGGAGATGAAATACGGACGGCGTAACCTGTTTATATTGGGACGTCATCGATTCAAAATGAACGATAGAGGGGTGAAAATCATGGGCCGGAAGAATGTCGGGTGGTAAAAAAGGAAAAAAGGCAAGGGGAACTGCGGTGGCTGAATTTTCGTGAAGCATTTGCATCAATTGCGCGAAAAAACAAACAGATGTTGTTTTATTTATTATAATTTATGAAACGACGCGTAAGGTGGCTGTAGCGGTGAACGCACAGTGTAATAATTTTTTTAAGTAGGTCGAAAAAAAGTTCGTGGACCGCATTTCAAATAAGTGCGTCTGATTGTGCTTCGGAGCCCACCTCACGGGCAGTAATGGAAATGATACAAACATTTTATTTTCTTTTTTCTTTTTAATTAGATCATGTTATGGCTAGAGTTTTCGGCGCGGCATTCGAAATTAAGACGAAATTATACTGAAATATGTTTTTTTCGAATGTTGGACTCAGGCGGTACACCTTGATATTTGTTAGCAACAATTGTAAAAGTAATACATGTATTATAACGCGTTTAGAATAAAGTCTGTACATACGTAATCGAATCATGAAATATCTGTCATGTGCTATAAGGATAAGTGTGGAAATAGAATTGAATTGCCAAAAAACCAAATCGGTATGATTCAGTTTTTTATTTTTGACATTTCTCCAACAATCTTAACTCTTGAAGATGTTGAGCTTAGCGGGTAGGCTGGATTAACGTAGAGAATTTAGGCAGCTTTCTGCCACGATAAAAACATCGGTTCCCAATCTTTCACCGAAGTTAAGAATCGTTGGGCTCATATCGAATTCGGAGGGGTGATAGTCCTATTCTGGATTTTCTCTAAGCTACTGAAGCAATTGAGGGTATTACGTAATTAAGTTGAGGGTGAAGTGAGCGGAAGTTAATTCATTTATCTTATAAAATGGACAACTACTTTTAGGGCGTGAAGGTGAGTGGGCTGGTGTAACTTAGTAAGCTGTGTGGGAGATGTTTTCACGCAAAGCTTAAGCGACAAGTACGCATTAATCGGAACGACGTTGATTCGTTTATCATGAATAAAACGATGGGTTATTCTATAGAAGGTGTGGAGGTTACTGGAGAGGAAGCAAGCGGAGGAGACGGAGAAATGAATTATGATGATGAATTCTGGACCATATAGGGATGGATAAGAGACGTCGTGGAAGGATAGAAGGAAGGAAGAATGAGTGTTGCATGGAAAGGGTTGGGGGCTTTTTTCGAAGTCGTCGAAAAGCATCGCAATCTGCGACTCGCTCTCCGTGAAACACAAAAGGCCCCCACGGACGTCTTGTCTTCATTGTTTTTTTTTAAATGTCTTCCTACTCGACCACTCACAACTCTCCATCCTCTTCTCTCGTCGGAAGGCATGTCGGGACGAAGCGTGAAGGTTATTCGGTTGGTGTATGTGTGTGACAAAGGAGGGGAGAGGAGAGATAGAGAGGGAGAGACCTCTGGAGGAGGAGGGAAGATCCGAATTGAGAAGTAGGAGCAGAGGGCGGAGGGAGGGAACTGGATGAGGAATTGGACGATGGAGGGGAAAGTGGCCGATGGCCCAGCTGGCCTTGCTTGCATCCACTTCTCCTTCCCCTCTTCCTCCTGGCTCTTCATTTCTTTACTTCCCCTAGCTCTCCCTTGTCTTCCTCCATTCTTCCTTCGCATTTCCCCTGCAATACATCCACAACCGCGTCTATTCCTATAGAATGTTTCGAATTTTATTGAAAGCATATACCTTATAAAGAACGCTGTTGCCAAACTTACGCTCCGTGTGCTCACATGCTGCCAAACTTACACTTTGTGGTACGTAGGCAACCATCTCCAACCCTGCGCTAAATTTCATTTAATTGCCCTGGGATGAGGGAGGAGGGGACCATATTGTGTCCCATCTGGCCCAGGTAAAAGAAACCAATAGATCAAATCAAATCTTGGGAAATGGTACTTGTAGGTATATAGGAAGTCCACTACATGTGAGGTGTAATTGGTGAGGTTTACATACAGCTATAGTATTAAGTTAATTTTCCTGCTGCAATTGGCAACATCGCGTCTTTCCCTATAGAGGGTTCCACATTTAATTGACAGCATGGGCCGCATGGAGAACCCTTACCAAACTTACGTGCCGTGTGCGCACATCAAGGCCGCGTCGGCTAATATTACCAACACTACGCTAAATTAAGGTTAAGTTATATTGAGGAATGATATTTGAGCATTGGTTGACTCCTATATGTGCAGTATTGCAGTAAGTATACGAAAATAGCACTATGTTAATTTTCCTGCTACTAATGGCAGCATCAAACCTCTGGACAAATGGATATTTACACAGGAAACGAAAACGGCCAGTGCTGTCAACTTAATTTGGAACGGACTAGACCTCCTTTTTCTTCTCCTATTTCCTTTCGCATTCTGCTGTAGCACCACCACATCCGCGTCTTCTCCTATCCCTCATACAACCAGTCTTCGTAGTACTTCCAAGTCTTGATGGAGCTCCGCAGTGTAGATATGAAAAACATTGGTACAGAATATGATGAGGAATCGTGTTGTCTCTGTGGCTTTCCGTACCTTGGCACCTTCTGTTATTTCCGTATACTTTTCAGTAGAACCCGAATCCCACTTGCACGGACAATAATACCGACGGGTATTATCGAGTATTTTTTTTTTGAATCTTTAATGCTGACATTATAGAACATACAACTTGTTCTAGACAAATTTAAATCAAGCCAATCCCTTCAAAGTTAGCAGAGTTTCATACATTAAACAACCGAATATGCAATTTCTGTAGTAAAAACAAATTGTTCTCTGCAAACTATCAAGAATTAACCTGGCTTTTTCGATTCAAAATGTCAAGTTTGAAGAATAAATAGCCGCAAACATGAGCGATTTTTGAGACGAAAACAGCGGCTTTTTCCGATAATATATATATAAGTGCATCTAAGGCGACAAATGTTTAAAAATGTACCTTCATAAAAAACCTAGAAACCAAAGAGTTTTCCGGTGCATTTTGCTGAATTTCATTTGGATTCCTCGTTATGAAGATAGAGCATATCAAACCCGGGTATCTCGACTTTTTCTTTACTTGCTGTAAATATTTCAATTGTGCTTGGTCATAATGGATGTGCATATAAAAGTCTAATATAATAATTATATTTACACATTTTTGGATTTGTACATCCACTATAAACAAGCACAATTAATTATACCGTCTGTAAAAAAATAGAGATACCTGAGTTTGTAAATTATACACAGGGAACACGTACAAATTATATACGATGCCCAACTTGGGACGAGAGCCGAGAATTCGTCTCTCAGTGATTCATCCCGAAGGTTGGTTTGGAAAGTTGAGGGTAGAGCTCACCCCGGACTAAGTCACAGGCGTGTGAATTTCACACATTCAGGTTAGGGGGGCCAGTTCCTTTCCCTGGGCCACCTCGCACTCCGAGGACGGGGTCGTCCAAAGGCTTCACCCGGATTTGAACCCGGGACCCTACGATCAGTAGCCGGTAAGTGCTCTACCCACTAGACCACCACGCTCTCTCCGAGAATTCGTGCGAATGAAAAATATAGTGAAATATCTTTTATTCGCACGCGTGATGGAATGTTAGACTCAGTCATCACCAGTCGGTCTCACCTTCATCACTCAGGCCGGCGTGGTTTCACGAACGTGATTTTTTTCTCTCGTAAAATATGAATCCCTTCTTCACGCTCGGAATTGTTTTAAGCCCGTGGCATCCCGTGTGGGAAGGTGGCACCTGCGATATTCAGATGTTATCGGGCGCACGTGTGCTGCGCACTTGAGGCTGTTGGCGGCTCGCTCCCCTCTACCTCGGCAGAAGATGACCACGTCCGATTCCCGCGCCTTTTGATTTGCGCCGCGACTTGAACCTTAGGTCTCGTATAGTTGACTCTCTTCAGGCGTAAACTTAAAGAAATAAATCCGAGCGTGCCGCGAAAGTTGAACGTAAACTAAGGAAACATATCACCAATAATTGTACCGATATATATATATATATATATATATATATATATATATATATATGAGAGAGAGAGAGGGCGCTTGCGATATCCTTTCAATGAATTGTTAGTGCAATCTGGTACATATGACTCATAGAACTCCATTCCTTTTTGCCAAAAACGTTATGAGACCATTTATGAAAACCGATGAATTTATCGAATTTTCTTATGATTTTTTTTCGTATCCATCGCTTTTGTTTGCTTATTTTTATAACATTTCGCCTCCCTTCCTGGAGAAAGTAAAATAAGCAACCAAACGCGGTGGATACCGAAAGTAATCAAAGGATAATTATAAAAAAATTACGGAAACCTATAGAATAATTTATTGAATGTTTCTGCAAAACATATTCAACGAATTTATTGACTTATACATATCTTATCATCATTGATGACGCATGTATGGTTTCCGTAACGTGAAATAAAATAAAACGATCAAAAAAAGATAATATGTGATGATGATTCTGAAGCATTGGCTCTTGGCTGTCTGTATTGCTTTGAAGTAGTTTGAGCGAGATATCACTCCACCTAGGATTTTATGAGTTTGACCTCAATGTGAAGAAATACAAGCAATTTACCTAAAAATATAAGCTGTTTTGCATGGGATAGATTACGGCTGTGCACTCCAGAGGGAGAATATTGAAAAAAAAGAATTTTTTAAACCTAGATTTCGTCAAAACACTAACGGTTTGTAGTTTGTATGTTTTCTCAACTATTTATAAAAAATTAATCAATTACTCACCGCATTAAATTTTACAGAATCGCAAAAATAACCGTCTGTTGTGAAGGCGTTTTCACCGTACGGCATGAAAATGTGAGTCAACTTAGAGACTTATGCAGTTATATTTATTTAATTACTGAGAAATGTTGTCATATTCAACTAACTTTTTGCGTCATTAATATTACAATATTTACTTCATACTTCTTATAGACATTGAAATTAAAGTATAAAATTCGAATATGGTCTCCATTATGGCTAGGGAAATGTCTCGCCTTAAATCTGAAGCAGCATGTTGCCACGCTTATTGCCAAAATCTGGCCTCAATCCTCTGTCGTCCTTGGACGGAGTCGTCCCCGGAGACTGCATGCCTCCAACTTCCCGCCCACCTTCGTCGTACACGTGGGACTCCTCCTCTCCATCTTAAGGCGTCCTTCCGAAATACACCACCACCACTCCCCGCCCCCATTCTCGCCGTCTTGGCCTCTTGCGCCTCTTGCCATTTCACTCACGCATACCCTTTCTCTGGCCAGTTGTATGTACTCCGCAAGCCGCCTCAAGGGCTTGTGGCTGGGGGTATTCGGACACGAGTTATTTTACTGAAAATAAAGAAATCAACCGTACCATTCAGATGCATTTATACCATTTTCTCTCTAGTTTTAAGTGTGGTGAAGTTCCTTGAAAATAAATAAACACCTAATAATGAGCAAAACAGCTTGTTTCTTTATTTAGAACTTAGTGGTGGAATTCCACAAGATCTCCATATAATATTCATAATGAATTTGAAGCACTTAGTAATCTTCCATGGAAATAAATCTGTGAAAGATTACCAAGTATTTTTTATTCATTATGAATATCGACGAATTCCATCAGGTCCAGTCTGATATTGTTATATTTATCTCGATTTAATTTATTATTCGCTTAATTTCGCTAGTTTTTATTCTGTTTAGATTGACTACCTTCCTAGCTCTTCCATTAACTCATTTACGCTTTGTTTTTTATCATAATGGTTTACAGTTATAATACTAGTGAGGGAGCCTATTAATCACGCAGTTGATTCATGTAAACTTAAGTGCCCTGTGCTGAGAAGTCTTAAGACTTTTTCTTCTCTTCCAGTTCATCCATCCATTAAGTTGTTTTGAGAGATACATTAATCCGCATACAATTCAATGAGTTGCCCACATTATAAACAAAAAGAGATCATCTTTCTAATTACACCAAAATAGCAGCCATTTACCGCACAGGTTTTCTATGTATTTGCTAAAAATAAACACTTTGTTCTGTGGGATATGGTACGACTGAGCTCTCCATTGAGACATTTTTTTTAAAATGAGGAGTTTCCAATGCAAGCGGTATCTATACAATATATTTTAACAATTATTTTAAAAACAAATTCAATACTCACCGAAATAATTTTCGTAAAATTTCGAAAAAACAGACCTTGGGTCGTGTTGGAGGTTTCAGTGCATGTTGTGAAGAAAGTAAGTCAAGTTAAAGCCTCAAATAAGTACGAAGACTTGATAATTACTGTTAAGTTCAGTCGTTACAACCAAATTTTTTCTTCATTAATATTACCTACTGTTTTTACTTCACGCGTCTTACAGTTGCTTAAATTTCAAAATAAAATTCAAATATGGTCTCTGTTGTGGCTACCGACAAATCTCGCACTTAGTTTTTTCTCGTAACAGCGCACGACGTTTCACGTGTGTGCGTAATTTCCTCGAAAGCGTTTTGCTCATGTTTCCGCCTAACTGGACGCCTTTCCCTTCGTCTCTCTCTCTCTGCGATTACTTTTTTTTCAAGCTGGCAGGCTTCGATCAAGTAAATGTGTTTGTGTGTGTTTTGGTATCGCTTTCACCGGTTTGCCCTTCCGGTCCAACTCTTCACGGCCGTTAAATCGCTTTTAACGATGCCAATTTTTTTTTGATCGCGAGTACGTACTCTCTGGTGAGACCGGTGATTTGCAAAATATTTTTAGATGTGCGCTTAATTACTCATTACCTCGAGGAATTTTACTACGGTGAATCATATAGTTCGGGGAAAGTTTGTTAAATTCCAGATGCTTTTCTTCCCTAAAATAAATAAAACTGGGGATAACGGGTTTGCAAGTGTTCCCTTTGCCAAAAATTACTGAAAGAACAAGTCTTCCAGATGTTGGAAAACTAAGGAAAAATAAAAGAGAAAGTCCGAAAGAATTATGCCAAGCAAAATGGAGCATTTCACTGACTAGTCCAACTTTTTAATACTATTACGAATCAATTACGCTTTATTAATTTTTTTACCAGTTTATGTTAAAAGGAATATGTTGATTTATAATTTCTCTGAGAAATTCGTTTTAGCAGTTGATCTGCCATATGTATATTTCGAAATATATTATTTATGCCTTTTCTGGTATTTTTTAAGGTTTGTAATTATTGACACTCCTTTTGTGAATATTTATCGTGGTCTTTCAATCAGTGGCAGTTTTGTAGTATTCTATGCACTCGTGCTCAAGACTGGATCGTTATTCATCCAAAAACTTAAAATATCAATACCTTGCTCAGAAGCCTTTTTAATAAGATTTCATTATGAGGTCCTTATCTTGAAAGAGTTAAATAGAACCGATAATAACGTCCACACTAAATACTGCGGGGGCATTTTTTTAGCTCTTCTCCCGCCAGGACCTTAATCATATCCTGGAAGATATCGTTCGGGCTGCAGGAAGTTGTTTCAAAATATAAATTGGGATCAAAGGAAAAACTCAATCTTTGCCACTATGTAGGAACAATATCCTGGAATTCAATATCTTTATACCATAATTTTGGTTTCCGTAGGGTCACTCGTTTGTCTAGCTGTAAACACATTCAATGCCTAATAAACAGTTATGTCGACTTTTCTTTGTCCTGACATTTTTACCACAAACACAATCGTCGTGAAACATGACAAACTCCCCGCAGACTTATTCATGCCTCAGTAGCATTATTCCCCACAAGAGTTTATAAGCAAGTAATACCAATGATTTCTTTCATTTCACCCGTTATGGTTGGCTGATTGTGAGGAAAGGCGACCGAGTGCTTGGATAACATGCGTCACTTCGGACAGGTGGTTAGGTTGGACGGGTTGGACGGACAGACAGCTCCCCTTGAATTTCTCTCCACAAAGTCGCCTGAGGTGGATAACGTTTTAATAAAAGATTCGTCCCGGGGCTAGAACCTGGGCCTTCGGAATAGGAAGCCGCAACTACCTACGGAATAACGTGGAAGCCACCTCTAGGGTGTGTGGCTCGGGATGCTTCCACACCAGGCATGTAATACTCGTCCCAGTTCAAATTAGAACCCCGCACGCTATCCCGGCCGATAGGCGAAGACCAGAAACAGTCAAGATAACAATGGAAGGCCAAACCAGAAACCAAGAGAGTTCTACGTTGACTAACATGCAGTACACGTGTTAGGATACACTAAGAGTTACGTACTTTAAAAGAAAATAAGTAAAAAAAACAAAAAAAGAGGAAATTCATAAGAAGAACTACTAGGGAGTATAATGGAACTTACATTAGATATAGGGTAGGATCGAGGGCTGCAGTCAACCAATCTTTGGATTGAACGACCAATAAATGACGAGTTAATAATTCTTGCAGAAATGAAAATACTTCGGTGCATTTCAAGCGGGCTGTGTTAATAATAATGATAAGTTCATATTTAAAGAATAATTTCTACTTCCCTGTGCTTTAAGAATCATAATGAAAAAGCACAGAGAAGCCAAAAAAATCTTTCAAGTATGTATGAAAAGTCCTGTGAAAACCTTAAAAGTGAAATGTAATCACCGTCAATGTTTCAACCGCAAGATTGGCTAACCTTATATCCCCGTTTTTCCCTATCCTAACTCGATTACATCCTGATATTTTTTCTTTCCCATATCCCAGTGACGTAGCGAGGATTTTAGTTCGGGGGGGAGGGGGGGGATGCGAAGCCTGGGATCCTCTCTTGGTACAATTTTATTCATTATTGCAGTTTGTTTATGGGTACTTTTTTTATAGAAAACTGCTTTGTTATTACCTTTTTCCCCTCTCGAACCCTTGCATTTTTCATCCAAAATAATACATGATAAAACTAAACTAGCAATATGATTTGATATTTCAGGGGGGGCTGAAGCCCCCAAGCACCCCCCAGGCTACATGGCTGCTATATCCCACTTCATTTTGCCTCGCGGAATCTTCCCGTGACATTTTTTCATTTAATATGGTCTTTACAAATGGATTGTGTTTCAGGGTATGTCCAATCCACCTGGTTCTTCTTTGACTTTCTTCGCTCCGTGTACGCCTTTTTTCTTCGGTTATTCTGTACAATTCGTCATTCTTCACTTTATCAGTTCATTTTATCTTCAGCATCCGTCTCCAACACCAGGTCTCGAAGGCTATTATTCTTTTCTGGTCATACAAAGGTTTCCACGTACTGCTTTTCTGTTTTTAACAGCATCCTCTTTGAGCATAGTAATGGTATATTCACCATTTTCGCTTCATTAGCTTGAGCAGTTCTACTCTTAATTTCCGTCGTGCTCTTTCCATCCCATGTGATGGTAATACCTCCGAAGAAAGTGAGCGATTCCTCTTGTTCTACTTTTTCTCCTTGAGGTACTACGCTTACCTTCAATTTTTCTCTTACGCATGTCATGGTTTTGGTTTTCTTCCTATTCATTTTCGTATGAATTCTTGAAGTACTTGTTTCATCGTATCCAATGTTGCCTGAAAGTATTCTAGATATATGACGTAAAATATTGAGAAGTTATTAAGCTTGAGGATCGATAAAAGATATCAATATATTTTCTACACTACTAAGTACTGTGGAAAATATAAAGTGTTATCTTTATTAATATGAATTTCCACCTAGTAAACTCGTCAACGATTGATCTAACAAGTATCGAGTCTCACAACTGCCGAACCGACCAATCCCTGATTCTTTTTTCATTCCATACGCGTGGACACCACATGAAAAAAAATGAAACGTCGCCAATTCCTAAAATCTGTGTGAGCAAGTGGAAGTTGCTGTAATCTCCTGCGAGGGGAGCTTGTGTTTTCCTTCCACGTGTCGTCGCTCTTGCTCCAAACGTCCCACTCGAACATCTTGTCTTCTGCGACGATTCCTTCAACTTTTCGGCCTCCTCCTCCTCCTTCATCCCCAAACGTTTTTCTTTTCTTTCATATTGTCCATCGAGGGCCATCTTCCACTTTTCCTCTCTTCCCACTCAACACCCACTCACTTGCTCTCTTGATATCTCTCTCTTTTTCTGTCTTCTCTCCACAGCTTGCCTTCCTCTTCCTCTAAACCCTCTGACGCACGCACAACACTCCCTGAAAGGTCGTCCCGAGAAAAAAAAGTTTATTTTTTTTCGGCCCGGGAGAAGATAGGGGGTGTGGGAGGAGGGAGGAAGGAAGAAGAGCAGCTTGGCGACTCCGGATTTGAGTCCTCTACTTGGGAATGGGTGGAGGCAGTATCGTAGCTAAGGAGGAGAGGATAAGCAAAGGGTTCGGTCCGCCCAAGGGGGGTTGTGTTTGCACCGTTCGAGATAATTCCGACCAAGTAACTAAGGAGTCACGTGGTACAATCACGAAGGGTTCGAGAGTTTGGTGTAATTTAGGTAGTTTGAGCGATATATCACTTCACCTAGAATTTGATGAATTTCATCTACATCTACATACTACCCCGCAAGCCGCCTCAATAGGCGTGTGGTGGGGGGTGTTAGGACACCAGCCGTTTACATATAAAAAGGAAACGCTCGCGCAGTTTTTCTTTTTATTTTATTAAGTTCCCGGATTAAGTCTTTCTGCACCGGATCCCATATGCTCGCTGCAAATTCAAGGTGTGGCCGGACGAGTGCGAAATAGCACCTCTCTTTTACTTTTTCATCTGAAAATCTTCCCACAATACGCTTGACGAATCCTATCTTCTTCAGAGCTCTGCCACAAATATTTCTTATATGTGTTCCCCACGATCGGTTCGAGGTGCGCGCGTAATTTGACCTCATTTAAAGGAAAAAAACTCATCTTTCCAATGATACCAAAATATTAACCCCTTGCCGAACTAATTCTGAAAATATAAGCTGTTTTACATGGGATAGATAACGGTTGTGCGCTCCAGAGGGAGAATATTGAAAAAATTAGGAATTTCTACCACCTAGATTTCATAAAAAAATAGCGGTGTGTAGTTTGTATGTTTTTTATTATTTATAAAAAATAATCAAACAACGTTGTTTAATGATGATATTTCTTGCACAAAATGACGCGCGCACTGCGGCGTCAAAACAATGTCATTGGGAAAAAGGCCTATGACGTCACGGAATGGTATTAATATTATGGAATAATCCGGCACATTTTCATATGTAGTTCAGCTGATGGTATCATATTAGATGAAACAAAATCATTTTTATCTTCTTTGTGAAAGACTACGAACTGGTATGAATTCATCCTTCCTGTAGAAACTGCGTTGGTTGTATTGGTTGAGCAGAGATGCGGTACTGTGCTGTGACGTCAGACCCTCATACCGTTTTGGATCACGTAACTTTTTCAAATTTTCATACCCTTTTTAAAGAATTTTTTTTCCTACGGTTGACACACATGCATGTGGATTATATACCTATTTGATTTTGTGGGAAAATTTTCCATCCTGTACACTTGAAATGTCCAGTTATTACTCCTACAAGAGTATAGGATACCGGAGTAAAGAATGAAATTTTCGCATCACGACAAGAGAGGGATGTAGTAGGCTGGAGAAGTAGTCTTCCAGAGTGGAGTTCGTGGGCCTGTGGGAAGAGGAAGAGGAGGGATATTAGTCGTGAAACAAACAGAAGGGAAGTGATCCGAGTCCAAACAAGTCATTCGTCTTTTTCTTCGACAAGGACTGCGTCCACATCACCCACCCTCCCTCCTCCAACCTCTTGGGGTTCCGCTGCCCTCCACTCATCACTCCTCTTCCTGGTTTACTCTTTTCTCTTTCGCCCCAACCCCCACCACCCCCTCGCACTTCTTCCACTTCTCCTCTTTCTTTCTCCGAAAAGTTACGAGACGAAATAGAACTTACCATGTGAAATCTTCTAAATTATCAAGCCAGGAATTATTTAATGTGTTCCATGAATGCCAGATAAGTATTCCTGCCTGAGGTCTCCTGGGGTGGGATCCCGATCCCTCCTTTCTTGCTGTCGTTATCGTCGTATAAAACGCTAAAAAAGCAGTGCTTACAGTTACTGCGTTAACACGTGCACTCTATCGATTAAATCATCATCGGCAGTCATCAATCCGAAGATTGGTTTGCAGCGGCAGAATCACAACTCCACTCTCCTCTCTGTCAACCGCTTCATTCCTACACAATTATTTACTTTGGCGTCCTTCAGAGTTTGCCTGACGTATTCCATCTCCTGGTCTTCCTCTATAATTTTTCCCATTCATTTCCCCTTCCAATATTGTTTTCACCAGGCTGTGTCGTCGCTAAATGTGCCAGGCCTTCGATTTGTTGACCATTGGTGATGACGAAGATGAGAATATGCTTTTCTGAAGCTCATCCGAATGGTGGTATTTCCTAGCTCTCTCTCCTTAGCCTATGTTTGTGTTTCAGTTAGCCACGACCTCGTGTTATCGAATGGCTTCTGTTCTTCTTAGTTTACCATTTTCCCCCACGGACTGATTCGTGCAGCTTGATTACATCACTTTGACACTCGTCACGGTAAGAGAAAATACGGTGGACGCGTCTGTGACGAGTTTATATTTGTTCATTTTGTGTTGGCGATCTGCAGCTTCAGTTCGATCCACCCTTATGTCGTGTCACTGCTAACGTCGATGATTATATTTTGACGGAAGGTGGGATTTGAAAGGAATGGTTTACTCTCTAGAGGGAATAGGATGACGTAGAGAGTTGTGGAATGTGCATACCTACTTAATCACCTTCATGCATAAAAGCTTTTTTTATTACTTTTAGCTTCCTCGTAGCCGTCTCGATTCTAATCTGTCAGTAGTTAATGAAGATCATGCATGTACTTTTTTTCGGTTTTGACTTTGGGGTGAATTGGACTATCCTCAAAGTAAGGGGCATCTTTCTTATTTAAGTACATGTTTTCACGAGAACTACGGTATTATGTGATGTTCCGAGAATTTGTTTCCTTTATTTTAAGTCCGTGAAAGGAATCAATAGGTATTTATGGTTAAACGTTTTTATTTTCATCAAAACTTAATTTGCTTGCTCACTGGTATCCCTGCTGTAACGTAAGAGTGGCCGAAGTTCTGATGCTCGTTTAGTTTGGAGTAAATTTTCCATTTTCACTCATTAGAATGCTAGAGAGATCCAAAACGCTTTGAAATTAGTTTATCCGTAAAGTACTATCCTGTATTTTACTCTAAATGGGGGGAAATGGATCATGTAAAGTAATGAAAGTCATGTTTTACCTTTAGTAACAATTTTTATATTCCAATTATTTGTATTTTTACCTCCATCCATTTGCAAGAATATGCTTTCGCGAATCAACGTTGAATAGTTTGACAGTGCTCGTGAGTGCGATATTTTCGCGGGCCCCATATATTTTGTTTCTATGAATCATCTGCTTACCCTGTAGATGTGAGGTCATAATTCCTCTATGAATCTGAAATAGTTGATTAGTTCATCGTGCCAATGTAATCTATCCCGAATCCTGGATCTAAAGAAAAAAATGTTGTGCATACGATTTCCTCACGAAACTCTCCACTTATCAATTCTTAAATATTACATTATTTTCCCAGATGAGATTCTTTTCAATCGGGTCCATTTCATGAGGTACAAATCCTGAATCATGTAGTATCCCGCTAATGCTGATTACCAGGTTTTAAGCCAAACATAAACGTGTTACCTCTTTAAAGTCTTTTATATGGGGCTAATGCCTCCTATGGAAAATGGTTTGGCGCCAGACCAAGTGAGCTTCATGACCCGTGACGAGCGCGTTGTTATAGCTCCGTTTGAGCCCGTAATTACCGCAATTATGAGCTGGTACTCGTAGCACAAGACTTATTTTGATTTTTACTGCCGAGCTAAATTAAAATTTTCTCTATCCAAGCTGCATACAAATTCCAAACTCAACGGATTTGGTTTTGTCGGCCATATGTTTAGCATAGTACTCGTGATGCTATTTTCCCTCTAATGATGATGTAATCACACCATTATCATGAGTAGATACTTCGTGCCTTTAACTGTTTTGAATGTTTTCGTTCAAAGCAGTTAATCTTTTTTACTACCACGGCTGCTCATGGATTTCAAGCGGCTGAGTATTTGTTTTCGCTAACATATTTATAATATACCGGTGTCTAACGGTAAATGTTTTCGTAAATATATTCGGAATAATTTGTGAAAACTCCCAGAATCGGACTGCGCATGCACGTGCCAATATTCTGTTAATTTCTGTCAATTTGGTAACTCTGTAAATTCTTGACGAAACTTGTGGTTGTCTTAGGATTAATGTCATTGGTAAAAGACGGTAAAATATGAATTTGTAGAATTCGGAGTATCTAAAAACTATTCTATTTTTGAATGAAGGCCAAGGTCGCTTATGCTTTTACCCTTACCTACCTTCTTTCGTTCTATAAAACACAATTTGCCACACTGTCTACCACACTACCTTTCCTCTAATCGGGGATAAAAATGTTATATCACCTTGAAATTAGAGTATCTAAAATACTGATCTGCAGTGGTGGCGTTTCATGGTGGATATTGCACCGAAGGACCATTCATTCAATACGAATTGTCTCCGCACGAGGGAGTAAGGTAGTCTCCGCGTCTGACTACTAGGGTTCTCAAGGAGAAAATCTTCATTTACAATTTCAAAGTGCTTAATCTGTTAACATATCAACTTTATAGCTCCATATGGTTCTCAATCCACTTGTTTAGATGGGCTTCTTCGAGGAGTTATGAACAATATCAATGTATTTTGATGCAGCTTTGTTTTTTATCGTAAGCATAGCCGTGAAACTCCCTTTCCGACGCTTTCCAGCCCTCTAAAGTTATATGCAGTTATTTTGACAGTGTTACCTACATTTTCCTGTCCTTTCCCCAACTGCTTTTTAGCCGACCCCTTCCACGTTAGCTCTCTCCTCTTTGAAATCATGCTTCGTGCAGGCGACTGCCACAATGTTTCGCTACTACGTTGGAGTATCTAAAATCTAATTCAATTATGAAATAAGGCCAAGGTATCGTGTGATTTTGTCTTTACCTGCCTTCTTTCGTTCAATAAAGAAATAATATTTCTCCCTGTCCATTCGCCTACATTCCCTCTCACCAGGGTTCAAAATGATATATTTATATCACCTTAAAAGTTAAGTATGTAAGATCCAGGGATGGGATCGCGTTCCATCTTTCTCATCACTGTTATCCAAAATCCATACAGTTCTAAAAGGACAATTATCACAGTTACCATCCTAAGAACAACCTCAAGCAATTAATGCCAGTGATATAAAGAACCTGACAATCATACGATAAAAAAACCATTTTCCATTCCGTCTAGCAACCTGCCTTCCCTATTTATCGTGTTTTAAAATATGCACCCCCGGGACAGTTATGCACCCCTCTTGCAAAAGTTCATGGCGCAGCGAAGTGGACGATTTTGGGACATGTGCTTTGGAACTTTCAGAATCCATCGAAACGGGGGAGGAAGGTTGTTGAGTGTGGAGGGTCAGTTAGAAAACCTTCCCAAATGCTTCCAACACAAGTGCTTCAAGAAGTGGAATGATTTAAGACTACCTGCAGTCCCGTTTTGACTCATCTCACAATGAGACCTCAAGATAGGGTCCCTGGTAAAGTCATAGCGATGGGTGATTTTAATCACTTCCCAAATCGTTTGTGTGACTCGTGCTTTTTATCGCGAAGTACACTTCTACATCCCCTCCTTGTATCGCAGGTATCTGCCTGAAACTTTTGCGGGAGCTTCAGCTTGACTTTCCAACCCGTCTTTGGTGTATGTATACGGCTATTAACCTTCACCCATATCTCCTTCATCTCTTACTCTTCTCCACCATCCATTACGTTCTCCTTATGTTTTTTTCTCCCCCAAGAGTGGTCCACGGAAGACTCCGAGACATGCTACCCCCACTGAGATCCTCGCACCATTGGAATTGGAGATTACCAAGGAAAAATACGAGTCGGGGTGCGGTCGAGTTTACCGTTGGGACTGTCGACACAGTCGAGGGAATTGGGTGATACAAGGAAGTAAGGATGGGGTGGTATCATTTTTTTGTAAGGGGAAGTCTCGCTCCACCGGTGATAAAGGTTTTTCCCCGAAAATTCCGGAGGGTTAGAGATGTAGCGGTAGAACTTGGTGGAAATCTTTCTCGAATACCACGATTTTTCGGAATGGTGAGTTGGATCCGATATTTATTATTCATTCATATGCTAGTTACCAAATACAGCACGAAGACAATTTATGCGGGTGAACGTATCAGACAATTAAATTAAATGCATTTTATCATGCTATTAATAAGAAAGGCAACCAGTGGGTCCGAGGGATAAGAATAAATATGGAAAAGATGTGCATGACGGAAGACATAATACAGGACTAAACTGCATTTAGGAGATTGATACAGAACTTCGAGAGTTTCTGGAAAAAGGAATAGAAGAAAAGAAATAACACCTGGACGGAAGAGAGAAGGAGAAAAAAAAGCGAAAGGATGACGAGCTATTGGATAGCGAGAAAGGAAGTGGAAAATATCACGAAGCCACAAAAATATTACAGCAACCTCTAAAAGATCTAACAAGTGGGAGTTGAAGGAGGTCATAGATAAAAGATCGCGAGAAGAATACTTAGCTGCCGGGGAGTTGCATTGGGTCAGAATTATGGAGAAAAGGGATCTTTGGGATATGGACCCGAACTTTGGGAACATGTTCATGGCTCGTCTCACCGAAAGAACGAGGAGGTATTCGAAGAGAAAAGAATCATTATTTCGTAAAGCCCCATTAAAAATGCTCCTTAACAATTTTATGCCATCTATTTGTCGGCGGTGATGTCGGTCCTGCATTCCTCGCCTCGAAGGTAGATATGGGTAATAAATTCAGTCACCTTGCTGATCAAGTAGTTGTATACGGCAAGGCCAAAATCAAGTAAGATGACCAATGAAAAATGATTACAATTAGGGATTTGCAGCGATTTAGTTTCAGTTGTCGCGATCATGCTGCTCGTAATGTTGCGTTCGATTCTCTCGAATAATCCGAATGACTTGTTGGGATAATATTCTCTTTCGTAAAGTTAGTTACGAATTTGTAAGTCACATTCTGAGGTTCAAGCTACCCTGCGTTGAACTCTCCCTTTGTGTATGCAGAAAATCTTTGAGACTGTCAATAAAATGTTGCGTTAAGTGAGGAGACTGGTCTTCCATGTTCTCTTCCGCGTGGGTTCATCATTGTAGACGACACGTTTCGCAAACGTCCCAGTTTGCTTCTTCAGGGCTGAAGTTGAGTTATGAACCTTGTTGGTGGTAAATGTGACCCGAGGGTGATGAAGTTTTTATAGGTTGTTTATGTATGACTCTACTCTTATACGCTTAACTGCAAAGGATGTATATAGTCCCGTAGATAAAAGCTTTATTCATTTCATTATTGTTCGTTCCAAAGTACCGTATGACTCTACTTATTACTTATACATTTAACTGGAAGTTATGTATTTAGTCTCGTAGATAAAAGCTTTATTCATTTCATTATTGTTCGTTGCAAAGTATGTACCTTTGGATTGGCATAATATTTTACAGGTTGTCACAATTACCCGATAAAAGTCACTAGAGATCTTTCAAACCGAGTCAGTACAAAAAAGGGAAAATTGAAACATAAATCTGAGGAGTACGCGTTAAAATTGGAAGCAAGCAAGTTATAAACTCATGGACAAGTTCGTATATTTTTAGCCGTAAAGCGGGGAGGCAATAGCATGATTAATTATAGTAGCTAACTTCATTAGGAATTCACTCAATGTTTTTACGAACCAAGCGTTTGATTTAAAAAATTCCATCCTCCACGAGCTCAGTCCTTAGGAACCTTAGAAACATTTCTTTATAAATATACCTAACTACTGGTGCCGGTACAACCTGCCAAATGCCATTGTCTGGGACGTTGGGTATTGATTTATCAAGAAAAGACATTTGAAGACTGCTCACTCCTCTGATGTAGCATAGGCGTTTCTTAATTGATGTAAACCCTACCGAATTCATGTGCTGGTGCTCTATTACTTGAAACTTATCGGGAAAAAAATTCAAGTTGGGGAGCTGTCACTTGGAATTCCATAACAAATTAGATATTTGGTTAATATAGAGGTAAATACATTTATGAATAATACCGATAAACAGGTAGTGTATTGAATTTATTTTTTAAAAGCACAAAAAAATTGTTTCAATATATAAGGTTGTAAAATTGAGTTTTCGGCTCATCAAATCACCATCAGCAGTCATCAATCCGAAGATTGGTTAGCTGAAGCATTCTAATCCCCTCCGCCAACCTCTTCATTCCTACAAACTATTCGCTTTAACGTCGTACATGATTTGCCTATTCTTTTCTCCTTCCAAAATTGTTTTCGACTGGCTGTTGTGTCACAAAATGTGTCCAGTAAGTTTGTTTCTACTTTTTTTGCAGAGTTTCCATTATGCATTTTTTCTCTATAAATCTTCTTTGGACTTCGTTAATGATTCTCTCGCTCATATAATGCTCTCATAAAAATCATAGTAACTTAAAACATACGGAATAATCTTTGACTGGTGTAGATTTGAGTGAATTTGACTACTAGTATCGTGAACTTGGGAATACTAGATGACGGCTTAATTCGACGAACGGGACAGGAGCACGGAAAACATGTAAGGCCGGCGTTTTCAACACCACGCCGCTATTCTTAAGGTAGTTTGAGCGAAATATCTCTTCACCTGGAATTTGCTGAAGTTAACCTCATTTTAAAGACAAAAACCCTCATTTTTCCAATGATATCAAAATACTAACCCCATGTCGAACTACTTTATGAGCAATTTGCTTAAAAATATATAAGCTTTTTTGCTTGGGATAGATTACGGTTGAGTGCTCCAGAGGGAGAATATTGAAAAATTAAGAATTTATAACACCTAGATTTTGTCAAAAACTAAAGATAAGTAGTTTGTGCGTTATTAACATCAAATATTTATTAAATATAACAAATTACTCATCACTTTAATATTTTCAGAATCTCTAAGTAAAACCATCTGTTAAATGGCGTTTTCGCAGCACGGCGTGAGAAAATAAGTCAAGTTTGAGACTTTGTAGTTATATTTATTTAATTACCGAAAACTTTTGTCATTTATAACTATATTTTTTCGCCATTAATATTACAATATTTACTTCATACTTCTTACAGACGCTGAAAAAAAATTCGAATATGGTCTCTTATATGACTACGGAAGTCTCGCTCAAACTACCTAAAAGTAGTTTGAGCGAAAAATCACTTCACCTAGAATTTTATGAATTTCACCTCATTTAAAGACAAATAACTTATCTCTCCATTTATATCAAAATGCCAACCACTTGCCGAACTACATTTCGAGCAATCTGCCTGAAAATATAAGCTGTTTTACATGGGATACATTGCGGCTGTGCCCTCCAGAGGGAGAAAATTGAAAAAATTAGGAATTTATAACACCTAGATTTCGTCAAAAAACTAACGGCGAGTAGTTTGTATGTTTTCTCAATTGCGTTTATAAAACTTAATCAATTACTCACCGCAATAATGTTTACACAATCGCAAAAAACTGCTGCTTTGAAAGCTTTTTAGTAATGGGGCGTGAAAAAATGAGTCAAGTTAGAGACTATATTTTTGCACCATTATTATTTAAATAATTACTTCATGCCTCTTACAGACGCTGAAATAAAAAAAATTAAACTTTGAATATGGTCTCCTATATTACTACGGAAGCCTCGCTGAAGCTACCTCAAACTTAGCATTGCCGTCGGGAAGTCTGGCGTGGTGGTCTGGCCTTTCAGCGCTTCGATGCAATTTCTCCTGAGCCATCAAATACCGGGCGTGTTTCGCGGTCACAGCTGATGACCGTGCGCCAGCGGAACGTACAAGTGGACGCTCATGAAAGCGCACGAGTCACTGCTTCCAACGCCGCCATTTCTGCCGATCGGCGGTCAGGGTGAAGGGGAATGGATATGGGGGAAGCGCTGGGATCAGAGAGAGAGTGCGTGCTTTAGTTTGGAGTGAAATAATTAGCGCCGGACGAGTGGCGTGAGATTCGATTAGGGTCCGTGGCCTTCGGTGAATTAAATTCCTTCCCTTCCCTTTCCATTGCCCCCGTCCCCCTTCCCGTAAGACGAATGCTTGGAAACGCTTCCGAGTCAATTTGCCCCGCTTGTTGGTGTGGAGTTAAAGAATTGAGCCGCGGCTCTAAATTGGGTGGAACTTGTGTGTTAATCTCATTGATGTGCGCGATTTATTTATTTATTTATTTGAAAAGTTGATCACATACAGCATTTCTGCCAATTTACAGTGACATAGTAACAAGATAAAAAAATGGGCATCCCTAAGAGGTGTAACAAAAAACAACAAGCATAACATCAGAGACAAGATTACAAAATACAAAATAAAAAAAAACAACAAAATATGAAAAGGGAGTCTTAGTCATTAACAGATATGTGGGACATCGCAAGGTTAATGAAAGAGTCAGATGATAGCAGGAAAGGATCGACATTATCAGGTAGGGAGTTAAGAAGTGAGGAGAGGCGGTAGTATAGTGAACGTTTGGTAAGAGAAAGTCTGGGGATAGGCAAGTGGAGAAAAGAATGGGAACGAGTGGATCGGCAAGGGACTCGGAAATTAACGAAGGAAAGTAATTCAGGAGAATCGATATTCGAGTTGAGAATGTTGTAAATTAATTTTAAATCATTTTTTGCTCTTTGATGGGAGAGGTTCGGTATGCCAAGGGAAGATAAGTTGGAATCAGTCGGCATGTCGCGGAAATGGGGAACTCTGTATTTTACAATCCTGGCAAAGAAACTAGTTAGACTGTTAAGGGTAGCAAGGTTAGTTGTGGCAGAGATGGTCCAAATGGGAGAGCAATATGAAGTGATTAACCGGATACAACTAGTCTTGATGGAAAAACAAATTGAAGATGCATGAAATTTAGTCCTCGTGTTTGAGCATTTCATGTGACGGCAAGTCTTCTAAGGATTTCTGGTAAATCCTTAGAAGGTATAATCAGTATGTATATATACTTAACCCGAAGGCATTCATAATTGATTTTAAAATGGGTATGGAAATTGAAAAACGTCATGTGATTCAAAACTGGCCCTATTGGCAATTATTATGATAAAATTGACTGTTTAATCTTTCGGGATTCATTCCGCGATGTTTAAAAATAGCAAAAAACAATATTTCGCTGGTCCTCTTGTCAGCTTCATCAGGATAACTGAACATTAACATTCAGTTAACCTGATGAAGCTGGCAGGAGGACCAGCGAAATATTGTTTTTTGCAATTTTAAACATCGCGGAATGAATCCCGAAAGATTAAACAGTCAACACTATATCCGCGGAAGCCTACGAGCTAAATATGATAAAATGATGATATAAACTCTTCATTGGCACGGGATGTGACATAGATATGTCGCTAAATTATATGCATCAGTGTCAAAAAGCTACTTCTTTCATTCCGAAGTTTCTTTGATGCCTCTTTTCAAAATTCAGTTGGTCACGAGCTTGGCGCTTATAATTTGTTTTGATATTTTTCTACGTCGGTGCTGCCCTCAGTTAAAAGCGCTGTCGTGGATGCCATTTTTACTTAAATGTAATCTTAATGTAGATTGGGCGAGATATGTCCCTAGTCATAATAGAGACCACATTCGAAGTTTATGGTTTGATTTCTACCTGTCTAAGATGTGTGAAGTAAATATTGTAATATTAATGGTGCAAAAATAGTTATACATGACAAAAGTTCTCACTATCTTAATAAATATAACTGCATAAGTCTGTAATTTGACTAATTTTTTCACGCCTTAATGTGAAAACGCCTACAAAACAGGTTTTTTGCGATTCTGTAAAAATTACCGCGGTGAGTAATTGATTCATTTTAAGAAATAGCTGAGAAAACGTACAAATTACGCACCGTTAATTTTTAGACGACATCTAGTTGTTGGAAATGCCTAATTTTTTCAACATTCTCCCTCTGGGGCGCAGTAATCTATCCCATGCAAAACAGCATATATATTTTGGTAAGTTGCTCGAAAAGTAGATTGGCTAGGGGTAAATATTTTGATATAATTGCAAAGATGGAAGTTTTTTTCTTTAAAATGAGGTCAGATTCATCAAATTCTATAGGAAGTGATATCTCGCTCAAACTAGCTTAAATGGAATGTGCATTTACATAATGCTTTAATGTAGACAAGGTATATCAAGACTTTACATTGAATACTTGTAGAAACAATACAGCGGATGAGCACAAAAATACTCATACCATGGGCGGTTAAAATTCCACCTCAAGCGGGAAGTGAACCCGCGACCCATTGACTGGCAGCCGAGGACTCTACCCTCCCACCACCGAGGCCGACAACGCGAGGATAATAAAGGTTTCCGAGGGAGTTCAGTGATTTCATTGCCCAAGGCGAAGAAATAGCTACAGTATAGCGATAAAAATAAAATAGAATCCTTCCAATGCTGGCGGTCACGTTTTTCGTCCTCGCTAAAAAAAACCCGATACCACTATAGCGTTTCAGACTCCAGCATTCCGCTTCGAAGGACGTAATCGCCAGATGAGAGAGAGGGAGAGGGGTAGAAAGAGGGAGATAGCATTGCCATATTTGATCAAACCGGAAGTGGGGGATGGGGGGGGGGGCGTGTTCACTGGAGGGGTTGGATGAAGGGGAATTGGGGAGCGGGGGGCGTGCTGTAGGGTTAGGGGGTAGGGTAAACAATTGTCCATAAACGACGTCACGGTGCTTCTGCCCATTTAGAAATAATCCGCCCCATCTTTTCAACGTCACGCTTCGTCACGCCTGAGAGAACTCCTCTGAAATGACGTCGCGTTGGTCCACATCAAGGACGTCAGGAAAAGGTGAAGGCGACATTAATTCAGCTGACTCTTTAACGGGGTTGTTACCAGAGTTAAGAATCGGACGTACTGACCGAGGCTGGACTGCCAAGCGCGAAGACTAGTTTCTCAAATCCGAGTCCCGACCCGCATCTTCTCTTTGAGTACGCCCGAGTCCGCCAGCTTAAACACCACCCGAGTACCGATGTGGTCTTACACTCGCCGGTCGTACCTACGCGGACTTACATCCGCGGTCGGTTAGCCTTCGTTTCATGAAATGTATGGACATAATTTAGTGACGTCAGCTGTTAGTCAACTGTTTCGTTTTCCAAACAACTTCAGGCGGTCTATCTAATAGCATTGAAAATTTGGACGTTGAATCTTTATTAATTTTCTTTCCTCATAAAGAGACTTATTAGCATTCATTTAAACTGAAATAGCATTTTTGAGGATGGTGTTAAATACACCATTACGTTCATATTGAATAAAATACACTTACTAATCTTCAACAGATATATTTCTATGGTACGACGCGTTTCAACACTCTGTGGCATAATATGATTTATGTCTCAGAGTGGTGAAACGCGTCGTGCCATAGAAATAAATCTGTGGAAGATTAATAAGTGTTTTTTATTCATTATGAATATCGACAACTTCCACCAGGTCCAGCCTGAAACAGTTATATTTACAGCATTACTTCTCTTACACTACATTTGTTACGCGGTAAGTAAAAAAATGAGAGAGTTCGTTACATAAGTAAGCAACTTGTCTACTGTGCAAAAGGTGTCAAACACAACCAAAGAAAACAGAAATCAACTTTAAAAAAAGAAAGAAATTCCTTACTGAATTCAGTTCGATTTTCAGCCCTGTCGTATTATCGTGTAAAAGAACCTCAAGTTGGGAAGGATTGCCGGACCTGTTCAAGAGCAGAGACTTTCCATTTCATGAAAAAGGAATTGAAATCCATATATCTGCCACTCACCTATAACATGTCCGTGAAAAACGACAGTATGATTCAAGTTTTAGGGGTCCAGTCTGCCGCTCTTTCCTCCACCTCGAGAAATAACTAAGGGGAGCGATGACAGTGGAAAGGGAAGGGGACGTCTTTGCCCAAAGTGGGGTTCGAACACGCGGTACTTGAGTTTCACGGCCGTCGCTTCACCAGCCTGGCTACCGAGGTCAGGGAGGGGTGAGTGTCTAATGTCAATAATGTCGTGCCACTTTATTTATAAATTATGAATCGGTATATACACCACTTCCAAATGTATTATTCAAAGATGCTATCACTTATGCGAACTCAGGTTTCACTCCCCTATAATAGCGTCGGCAGGAGAACACTTTGGAAAAACTCAGGGTACAAAAATATTCTCCTACCGAAGTTATTATACGGCAGCGAAACCTGGGTATTTCAGGAATAGCATAAGGGAATGCATCTGTAATGGGAATCGGGTACCTGAAAAGTGCTTAGCGTGAAAGTAGGATGGATAGGAAGCTAGACGTCTAAACCGTCAGGGAAACCCGGAAGGCCGGTACCTGGTAAAAATTCAACCCTTAGAAATGAGTGAATCATGAAATAATGTGGGTTGGATGCTCCAATGATGGACATATATGGAAGGAGTGTTCTTCGATGGTTTGGCCATGCTCAAAGAATGGATTAAAGCCGGATAACTAAACAGATATATGATATTAGAGTGAATTGTGTGAGAGGAAGTCGTAGACCGCGAAAGTCATGGGTGAATGTGGTGGAAGAGACTCTACAGAGGAGGAGTATTGGGCATCTTAAGAATAGGAGAGCATGTATGAAGCAGTTTATGAGTGTAAGACAAGCGAAAGTGATTATCAAGGATAGGGAATTATGGAGGAAATTATTAAAAGGGAGCCAGTTTTGTAGGTGTAACGGCAATTACTAAATTCTTTCATAAATTCAACAGATTCAGGCGAGATATCGTGGAAGTTCTTCATAATGTAAGAGAAACAATTGCACTTTTCCACAAAATGGTTTATCGCGTATAACGCGTTTCGGCTCACAGAGCCATCATCTTGTACAAGATGATGGCTCTGTGAGCCGAAACGCGTTGTACGCAATAAACCATTTTGTGGAAAAGTGCAATTGTTTCTCTTACATTAAATTCTTTCACTTTGCCTACCCCGAAAGGGAATGTCGTGATGTGTATGTATGCTATTGTGTTACTTTCCACCGATTATATTTGTCTCCGTTTTCGCCCGACTTTTCAAAATCCTATCGGCTCTCAGTCGAATCGTTTTTTTATTCAGGGGGTCGATTCTCGAGCGCCGTGGCAATTTTCGTATGCGAAAATAACGATGTTATCGCATGGTTTCATCGATTCAGCGTTGCTGAGTTATTTCATCCTGTCCGCAAGTGATTAGTATTGCCTGAAAAATATCAAGTTGTTGTGTAGCATTAAATACGTCGAGGAAACCGTGCGATGATCTTTTGTTTTTTTATTGCGATATTTATCGTCGCGTTTCGAGAATCGACTCCCAAAATCAGAAAATTTAGACGATAACCCCACAGGTTGTGGAAATGTTTTCGGAACGGTAAATGTACCAGAGGGTGCCCGTTGAAACTCAACGGGAAAAGGAAAGAATTAAAAGTTGCATTGGATTAAAAGAATACCCATGATGGGACGTGCATTCATGAATTCATTTAACACCCATGGGGAGGATGGGGCGAAAAAAATCCCATCACACATTTTTCACAAAGCCATGTTCACAACACAACACACAAACACAATTTTTCACTACAAAAAACACAATTTTCGGACATAAACAAAGCGCAAAGGAAAATAAAATTTAAGAGTTAAAAACTGCGTTCTTTTAGCCACCAGAAAGTAAAATTTTCAACCTCATATCTTGAGTGCAAGTAGCTTTAAAAAAGCAAAAAAATAAGTCCCTGCACCGAGTTTAATGCTTTTCCTATGGGAATGAAAGTTAACGAATACGAAACAATAACAACCCCTCTATATTGTTGTTCGCTGTTTTCACTATATTTGAGGTCGACACCGCACTTTTTCTGCTATCGAGTAATATAAATTTCAACCCTATATCTTGAGTGCAAGTAATAAAAAAAATAAAAAAATAAACCCATGGACTGATTGAATGCTTTTATAATGGGATTAACAGTTAACGGTATGGGGTAAAAACGTCCCGTGTAAAATTGTTGTCAGGAGGGTTAACTATTTCTCCAGGCAATTAAGGTCACGGCCTGTATTCGAGCCGAAATCAACTCATAAGTCAGTTGGAGGTCATTCAAACAGGCGTGCTGACAGACCGCCAGACTTTTAATGAATTAGTAATATAGAGCAGTGTGTGTGGATATAGATTGCCACTCCTTGAATGTTACTTGCTGAATTCAGTTCCATTTTCAGCACTGAAGTCAGCTTCTTGCAAAAGGGTTCTTAGGTGATTGGAGCGAATTTGGTTCTTGTACAGATTTGCGTGAAACTTTGTATTCGTGCTCTCATTAGTGATGTATAGATAAAAGTTAAAAAAATGCATCATATCGATTTGGTTTCTATGGTAATTCAATGTTATTTTAAAACGTAGTCTGACGGTACATGACATATATTTCGTAATCATTTCATTATATATGTAAATATTTTCTTCTAAACGCGAAGTAATGCATTTCTTATGATCATAATTGTTGCGAACAAATATCAACGTGTCATCCCGGGTCCAATATTCGACAAAAAAACATATTCCATTATAATTTTGTCTAAATTTCGAGTTCCATGTCTAAAACTCTAGTGATAACTTGCTTCAATTATTGAAAAATATTTCAAGTATAAGTCTTATATCATTTCCATTACTGCCTGTATGGTGGGTTCCATCGCATAGACAGATGCACTAAAATGAAATGTGGTTGAGGATTTTTTTTTCGACTCATTATTAAATCATAAAAATGTGCATTTAATGACCCAAGATTACTGTCTAAAGCTACCTAAAACTCTGCCTCATATACACCGAGCCACGCCTCCAGATTTTTTTCTCCGTCATCGGGTGACGTCACTTCTGGACGTTGCCTGAAGGGCCGGCGATCGCGGTTCAGGGACCCGTGCGCACGAACCGGAGCGACGTCCCTCGACTGTTTTTATTTTTTTATACTCCCGCTGCCCCCTGAATTACCGGGGAACGATGGAACCAGCCATGCGGAAGGGCAAGCGAAATGAAAAACGAACTGTTCCTCTCTCTTTCGCTTTTCAATCTTCCTACTGCTTGCCTTATTCCAGTTATTCGCTGTCTTATCCGATACCGATATTTTACATGCCGATGCTCCGATACTGGTGATACGATACTGATTATTCGCAAAATTACATTCTACATCATATGCAAGCTCGTCAACATTCTTCACAATTTATTTCTTGGGGAAGTAAATAGTGTTTAATCAGCATGTTTTCACTAAGAGTCCTATTTCTAAGTAAACTGAATTCTTAGCAAAAATCGGGCATGCAAAGTATCTCGAAACAGGTTGATATATTCAGCCATACTTTGAGATTGGGTGCTGTTTTTTTATACCCTACGACAATATGTTAGTATTTATGCATGGATATGATTCTTGATATATTCATGATAAAACTGTGATGCAACTATCCCATTTTCAGTTACAGTTCAGAATATCTGATAGTAAACCACTCCAAAATATCAGTTGCAAAACTCGAAGCGTTAAACACCGTGAAAGATTTTTCATACAAAAAGATAATGGAATTGAGATAATCAAGTTTGAGATGTTGTATCTCTATATCTAATAGATTGAATTTCATGAAATTAACCGCAAAATTAACGCAATTCAAGTATTGATTCATGTATATGCCACAATTACAAAGCCTGTGGTATATATTATATAAAATAATACATCCCAAAGGCTTATATTATTTTATAATCTTAGTACAATATTTCTTATGGGACTTCATTAGGAACTATCCTTTTTACTGTTCGAATAAATGTTGAACCACTGTGACTGCTAATAACTTGTAAAGTACGCATCGTACTTGCTTGAACTTGTGAGAATTTAGGACGAAAATAGTCAAAATTTGTATTTTAACAAAGGATGTCGCGACAACAAATTTTTAATTTTCGAAACTACAGTTATCGTTGTTTATGGTTTGATGAGGAATTTTCATGTTCTGTAGCTTTTCAAGTTTTTACCAGTGAAAGTGGTCGTTAAAAAGATCATTTCGTATTGAAATCCCATAAGAAATATTATACTAAGGCTATGAAATAATTTATACCTCTGGCATATATTATTTTATAGTCTCTTCAGTTTGTTTTCGTTTATATTATAAACGAAATTTATTTGTATTCAATTTATTGTATATTTGTAATTTATTTAATTATAAAAACAATTTATATTATAAACGAAAACATTCATACTGAAGAGAGCGACTACACCAGACCACGGGGGAAGTAATACTGCCTTCCTTACTGCCTTAAGGAATGGGCAACTAGGAATGTACATTGTTTCCAGCATTTTAGGACTGATTCCGTCTACTGTGAAAAAATATCGCACAGATAATTTCTTTTCTTGACCTCTATTAATGTGTTATCTAATCTTTTTTTCTAGAGACGTAGGTCTAATTATGTATGATTTATGGTTATTACTCTTTTTTGCCTACGTTTCGCATATTTATTATGATTCTTTAGGGCTCAGAGTTCCTTTTGTATTTATTTTCATGTGATAATGTTGATTTTTTTATTTTATTTATCATCATCATCAAAAAAATAAAAAAAGGAACTCTGAGCCCTAAAAAAGCATAATATATGTGCGAAACGTAGGCAAAAAAGAGTAATGACCATAAATAATAAATAATTAGACCTACTTCTCCAGAAAAAATGAATGAAATATCGTTCATTTGTGTAATGTATATGCAATAGGGAAATAGTCAATTATTTGTAAATTTACGCGTAAATACGCGTTTTTAGTATTCTTCTTCACTTATTCCTTAAAATTCGAAACGCTGATAATTCTTAAAATATCGGATCGTCCGATACCGTTATGTACTCCAGCAGTCTCGGTACCGGTCGATATGTATCGAGCTAACCCTGGTTATTTTTCTCTCTCCCACCCCCCTCTTCTCCATCCATTATTCCTCTGCTCTCCAAGTTTATATATCTCTGCCTGCAGTGAGATGTCACGATCGAAATCCGGTGGAAGCGATCGGGTGGTTTTTTTTTTGTTCGTGGCCATTCATCACGGATGCCCGTCTGCGGGGGAGGAATCGAATGATCGCCCCCGCCCGCCCTGGGGTGAGAATCACTTAGCAAAATTCAATAGGGGGGTCTGACTGACTACTGCTCTCCTCGCGCGTGGGGTGTGTGGGGGGGGTCCCTTTTGGTATAGTGGCAGAGAAACATGGTGGCTGTCGGCCGTAATCTTAGTATGTCCTTAAGGTAGATTAAGCTGTTTATGCATATTTACAAATTTTCGTGAAAATTAGCGTACGAGGTCTCATTAGTAATCTTTATAGATACAAGTGAACGAAATTTCATCTTACCAATTTGGTTTTTGGCAATGCAACGCTATTTTAACACAAAGCCTTATGGCACAGGACATATATTTCGTAATGGTTCAATTACATATGTACAGATTTACTTCAAAGAAAGACATGATGCATTTGTATTATTATTATTATTGTTGCTCAAATATCAAGTTGTCACGCTGCCCCGGATCCAATATTCGAAAAATCATATTTCAATTTAATTTAGTCTAAATTTCGAATACCTATCACGCCAAAATATTTAGTAATAACATGCTTCAATCAAGGAAAAATATGAAAAATGTACTATTATTGCATCATTTCCATTTCTGCGTGAATGGTGGGTTCCATCGCATAGCCAGATGCTCTTAAATGAAAGGTGGTCAAGGATTTTATTTCAGCTCTTATTATTAAATTTCTAAAATGTAAGTACACTCAATGGCCCACGATTACCTACTTACTCAAGCCACCGTTAACTCTTTTTTTCCTATAATCTTTTCTTATAAACACGAAATAATACATATCTTACTGTTGAAATTGTTGAAAACAAATATCAAGGTGACACTCCGAGTCCAGTATAAAAAAGCACTATTTTAATGTAATTTGCGAATACTGTGCAGAAAACTCTAGCCATGACATGCCTTAGTTATAGAAAAAAGATATAATCCTTACATAGTGTCCATTACTGTCGGTATGATGAGTTTCATTGCATAAACAAAGGCATTTAAATGAAATGTGGCCCAAGATTTTTTCCGACTTAAATATTTATTAAAAAGTGCAATCTCACTACTACCGCTCCAGCTATCTAAATTGACGATTAAATAAAACATAAAGGAAAGCAGCACGCTTCGCAATTATTTGGTAAAATAGCAAAAGTTGTGAGCATGGTGATGAACATAATGACCCCTCGCCCGCTGGATTTGATAAAAAGGAGAAAATTTATGAATACCTGTTCCATGTACTCCTTATTGAAACAAAATGAACCAGAGTGTTCAATCAATGTTTTTCCCACCAGAGTAAAATCTCTAAATATGGTAACCAGAATTGAATCGGATTATCTTGGCATACTTCACTTGCGTTCCTCTTCTTTTCAAAAGCTGTTCACAGCTGTTAGATCCCATATCTGGAATAACTTTCTCAAAATCCAGAAGACTCTTTATCCTTGGGTGTATTTATAAGGACTCCTTTTAGTCTATTAAAAGATAATGTGATTGTGTGTTTAATTATACCTTGCTCTTGACAAGCAAAGAAATATCGAATATATTACAAATACATTTTCATGCATGTATTTAATTTTAGATATCAGTTTTCATGTTATGAAAGTCTGACCTACGCCTGAATTTACTTACTCTGTATTTTTCTCTGATTATTATCATTTTTTATCTGTGATATGTAAATACTTAAATTGTGTTTATTCATATCGGGTGCACTACCCCTAGAGCCATAAATATAATAATTCTTTCCGTAATCCGTACACAACATCGGGAACGAAGTGGTCCCGTTAAAGTACGACGTCGCAGGCGGAAGCACACAACGTTCGACGATGGTATGAATATCCCTCCGCTCGACTTCACCCGTGGAACTCCGTTTAACTTGTGGGATTCCTTCAAGCACTTTGAGCTCGCCGGAGTTTTCGATGGCTTCTTCTTTTGCGACTCAAGTTCCCGTCTGTGACAAAAAACTTCGTAAGCTGCCTGAGTCCAATGGGGTTCACTGTTCAGGCGATCGGCTTTCAAGACCGTGAAGGCCCTTATTCCTCGGGCCATTCACCCGTGTGCAAACACGCGGACTTCTCACCTCGTTAATCCAGCCGTGTGATTCCGGCTGACGCTTCCGTGCGTCTAAATCTATATTTTCACGGGTGGGAGAGCCTTTTTCGCTCGCCCTAATTAAAGGGAAGCATTTTGACACCTAGAATCGGCATCGATTGAGAGAACCGAATACGGCGTAATTGGTTTGAGAGCATATTTTACCATTCCAGTTCTGCAATAAACAGCGTCATTTCAAGTTTCCTCAGTGTGGGGCCGAGATAATTGATTGACGGTCTGGAATTCCTGTGCGCGTAGTTACTAACGGGACTATTCACCCCAGAGAATCTCATTTGTATCTAATTGCGTCGAATCAGGATCGAAATAGTGGTAGTGAAACATGGTGGTCGTTGTGCAGAGGGCCCTTTTTAATTGGGGGAGTCGTCAATGTGATGTTTGCGTGATTTTTCCTGAAACGAATTACGAAAGCATGTGTTAGAATTTCATATGGGCTTTATTTGCGTTATTATTGCGCATTTGCGTATATAGCTGCATAAAAATAGCTTTCAATAAGGCGATCCTCAGACGGTTCGTGACGTCATTTGCTCGTATCCCTGGACATTTCTCACGTAAAATCCAAATTCGCTTTACATGTCCGCGGGGGCCTGCCGCCTAGGAAACTGGTAAATGACGTCACACGGCTCATCTCGCTCCGCTGGTATCTTCTCATGTTTTAGAGATTGTCTTTTTAATGCTGTGACATTACTATGTATTTTACACCGTTATATTTTTCATAATCCTCATTCAATGCTCAACACGATGGTAACTTTTTTCGAGAAAACACTTTTATACTAACACCCCATTCCTTACGAACAGGCTCTAATGGGGCGTGGGTGTAGGTTAGTCTCCGTGTTTGACTACCAGGGTTCTCATGGTCGGAAACCGTCCTTGCCAACTTCAATATGCTCAATCAGTTATTCATATCAACTTTCTAGATCTCTATGGGTCTTAAAAAAATGGGTTTTTTCGAGGGACTGCGAACAATATCAGCCAATTACGACCCCGCTTAGTTTGGATCGTATAAATTACCGCAAAGCGCACTACTGACACTTTCCCGCCCTCTCAAGTTAAATGCAGTCATGTTGGCAGCGATGCCTACTATGCATCTCTCCTCTCCCCTCCGCTCTTTAGCCAACTCCCTCCACAAAAGCCTTCCCCTTCTAGTCGTCACGCTTCCCGCAGGCGACTTCAACCATGTTTCGCTACCACTCTACTTTCTAGCTTGTTTTGTAATATGTTAGTACACTCCTTTTCTGGTAGAATTCCGCATTTCCTAGGGATGCTGTGCTCTCGATGCATCTCGTTTCTTCCCAGATCTTACATTCATGATAGGCATGTTACGTTGCCTCTCCCTTGTTTTCAGATGTATTGTTGTTCACTTTAAAAAAAATAAAATATTTATATCTGTTTTTTCTCTTTCAGGTGAGTCCAGGTTTTTAAAGCCCTCCTATCTTCCATCGTTTGTCATCGTCGTTTATAAGGTGAGATTGCATTAAATTTTATTAAATAAATGATCAACCTCTGAGGTGTAATCGTGGATATTACAGTAATTTTTATCACTCGTTCCAAGCGAATATCCAACATACTGTAAAAGGAGTGATTGTGCACATTTCACTACCACTCTACCTTTGAACTGGTTAGAATGGAATAAGTTTATTTCAATGCTTTGGTACAAAACCACCGAAAGAAACATAGTGATACATCATGAGGTAGAACATGAGGTTTTTGCATGCTAAAGGATAATATTAAATTTTAATTAATAAGATTAATATTATAGTGCAAAATATGAAAAAAGTTGTAACACTCACGCTAGCAAACTGATATCTGTCACCTTTTTCAGGGTAACTATTAATATAACTAAATGTTGGAACAGGAAATCATAATAATCGGGTCAAAATTACTGAACAAATAATGGCAACTATCCCCAAATTAGAGCAGTTAAATATACGCGTAATATGTCGATGTAGGTACTACATCATCCTCGGGGAAGGTTCTTACTGCCCTTTTTATGTGTTTCAATTTCCACCATGAAATGTCCTCTCCCCTTCGCTCCTTAGCCAACCCCTTCCACGCGTGACTTCCCCTCCTTGACGTCACGCTTATTACAAGCGACCGCCACCATATCTCTTTACTACTATAGTAATGATAGTTTATGATTAATTATTTAATGGAAAAATCCCTAACTCAAGGCGGGTAGCAAACTCACTCCCCTTCCCTCTCTAGTTGACACCTTAAGGGTGAATTAAACTTCAAATACTCCGCTACTGCTATTTGAAAGTACATACACACTGTTTGAAATTTTCGACGCTGCATTGAAGAAACTAGGATTTATCAAGCAAACCGTAGGAAGGTTCCCAGATGAGACAGTGAAAGGGAGATGCTACTTTGCTCTGGTTGGGACGCATATGGAATATGACGGGAGCATTTGGGACCTTGCACAGAAAGATTGAAATCCGCACGGTTGCTAAGGAAATCCGCACGGTTCGTTAAAAACTGATACGTGTGAACAGTAAGTGTCACGCTGCTGATAGAAGCACTGGGTTGGGAACCGTAAGAGACTCGGGGGTTACATGCTAGCATTAGATTACTTGAAAAAATCAGATCGGGGTAGTTCTTGTACGGCACGCAGGATATAATTTTGACCGCGAACTATATCTCTATAACTGAAGGAAGCGATAATATAAGAAGGATCCACTTCCGAAATAATAGGTACGAAAATTCCTTTTTTTCGCACACCATTAGTGGTTATAAGAGGAATAGCTTGACTTTAACATAAGACACATCGTTAGCATACAATTTTTATATGTACTCTCTTCCCTCCTTATCCCTATTCCTTCCCCTTTCATTGGCTGGTATCCTAACATCCCCTGCAACACTCGTCTGCGACGACAAACGCAAGATAGTATGTAAATGTAGACAAAAGCTCAATGAATTCATCCCCTAAATAACCAAGAGTGTTAGCAACACGGCGTTCATTCTCAAGACGGAATCGGAACCCGTTACTTTCGTCTGTGTTGACGAAATCATCATCCGCTCGACTAACCGGTTCGGCCGCTCATAATTTTATCATACTTTACTTTGGGGGATGTGATGATTTGGCATCTAAAGTGGAAAATTACATCTCCGTCGTGCCTGGCCCTATCTACTTTCCGAAATTTCTGCCGAATAAATCTCCTTTATCTCGAAGAGACATTGACTGTGAGTTGATTTATCTCTAATGGACTCTACAGCGAAATGCCCTTAACCCTTTGTGGCATATCTTCGGTATCTATCGATCCGATATCTCGATGGGAATTATAAATCGTCGGCGTGCGAGTGAGATTTTTAACCTGGATTGCTTGCGACATCAGAATTCGATGGGATTCAGAAAAAAATGTGAGAGTTATTGTAATTATCCAATAAAAAGTTTTAACTTTTATTGTTAATCATTTGGTGAAATGTTGGACTGGATGGAAATTGTTTTTTTTTAAGAATTTACAAATTTTATATTGTTTTTATATTTTCAGAGTGTAATTTCCGTATGAGTGCAAGGAAGGAAGTTGGAATTTATTTGGTCTAGTATTGTGGAATTTCCTTCTCATTTTAGAACTGTAATTGAGAAAGTCGAATTCATTTTCTTTGGCCGGAAATTTCACTTGAAAGAAACACATTTGGAAGGTATCGTGTATAATAAAAAAAAGAACTGTTCTTAGAGATCTCAGTTCACAAGTAGGCACTAAAATTGGTATCCAGTGCGATACATTAGCTTAATTTGTTTCAAAGATTGGACAATTGTGTATGAAAATTGCTCACAACATGGAGAAAGGATAATGGTATTTTAGATTGTTTCCAACTACGGGGAAAGATGGCAAAATATTCTTCTTTTGATTTTATTTAACATATTTTGCATAGAATTTAAATGCTACCACGAGCTATGGGTCTGACTCCACAGTGCCTCTCGATGGTTGCGATAGAATCCACTCGAGTCATCGACTGATGCTGAAGTTCTGCTCTTGATACTCCGGTTTACATTGAGAAATTTTGAGGAATTTATTTCACTTTTCAGCATTGTCGATTCGTTATTCATATTTCCTTCTCACCAGACTCCAAGCACCCTTCCTTTAGTCTCTCTCTCTCTCCTTTTCTTCGGGTATTATAATTTTATTTGCTTTTTCTTCTCAGTCCTCTCCACCCGCAAGTGGGACCCGGATTCCGGTATCTTTACTCTTCTCCTTTGTTTTCGTTTACTCTTGGGTGAGAAAGGCTCACAAATTTCACCAAGTTCATTGGGACCTGCTAAATGGAAAAAGCTGTTTCGGATTCAATCACATGTATTTATTTTCATCTTGTTTCCTAGTCGTATTCATGCCTCATCTCCTATACTATTTATCCCCTCCAGTAGCTCTTAAAGAAACTTATTGTCAACTGCTATGGCTGGAAAAAATGTCCATAAAAAATAAATTGATCGAATAATCTCCATTTTTCGAACCTTAATTTAGTTTTCCAATAGCTAAGGCAAGTCATGAGTGAAAGTAGTAGTATTATTTAGACAATACCAAAATTAAATGAGTTTTTCAGTATTTTTTTTGACTAACGAAGTCGTGGTGTAACGACCTAATCCTTTAACTTCGTAATAAATCAGATATTTAAAGATTCACGGGTGAAAAAGTATTTTTCCTCTCTTGAAATTTGAGATTGCCCTCTCTTGGCATTTTCCGCAGGCTATTGAGGCCAGAGTGGACTGAGACGGGCAATAAAATACCAAAAAGATCTTAAAGACACCTATATGACATTTGCACACATGTTTAGAAATCATTGAGTTTTGTTGCTACTGATAAAAGTCTCATTGTTCAAATAGCCGATAGGCATTGGGAGAAGTCTGCTGCGGCGATTGTCAATGGACGATGGTAGAAGTTAGGTGGTTTCAGCTAGTTTTCCCTAGTCATAACTGTGACCATATTCGAATTTTATTTTTTAATTTCAGCGACTGTAATAAGTATGAAGTAAATATTGTAATATTAATGGTGAGAAAATATTGCTTTATATGACCGAAAATATCAGCAATTAACTAAATATTAGCACATAAGCCTTTAACTCGACTCACATTTGACTCACATTCACGCCGCAAGGTGAAAACTCCTTCACGACCGAACTTTTTTTGTGAGTTTTTAAAAATTACTGCGAGGAGTAATTAATTTATTTAAAAAATAGTAGAGAAAGCATACAGACTACACACTGTTGAACTTCTGACGAGATCTATGTGTTAGAAATTCTTTATTTGTTAAAGAAAGTCTCTCTGGAGTGCATACCCGTACTATCTCCTATGGAAAATGGATTTTTTTTTGCGAATAAGTCGAAATGTATGGAGGGAAGTGGCTGCTATTTTGTTATATTTTGAAAGACGAGATACTTTTCTTTATGACGAGACAAAATTCTTCGAGCTTTATGTGAACTGATATATCGCTCAAGCTACCTTAATACTGTCGATATTAGAACTTCCCTGGACATAATCCGAAGCAATGTCAGCTACACTTGTGGGAAAAACACGAGATCACTTCGCCTCTCACTCTATCTCTCTCCTACCCACTTCAATATCCTCTTTTCCGCGTTCTAATGGCGAAATGAAGAGTCCTCAAGCCCCTATTGTGATTCGGTCGCACTCTTTTTTTATTGCGACTGGAAAGCGGTGAATAGTCTGATGGTTTGAAATGAAATCGATTATGGGCGGACAATGGCGCTATTTTATTCATGGCTGAGCATACATTTCCCTACGGTCCGATTAAGCCACGCGTCGATTGCTCTCTCCGCCAAATTCGAAAGCCGCTCTCTCAAAAGGGTAATTATCCGCAATTTTGAAAGCAATTGCGCCGCTTTCCTCGGGGGTTATTCTGCCGCTGGAGGGCCACCTCACACCACTCCTTCTGCCTCCGTTATTACTCCGTCGAGCTCGGCACTACGCTCTCGTGTGTCCATCCCTTGCCACTCTGAACTTTCCTCGTTTCATTTTTTTCGAGTCTTATATTTTATTTTGCAAACGACTTTATGAAACTCTCATCATAATAAGAGAGCTCAGTTGGTGGGCGACTTTCCCTTTCAGTGCAATAACACAATTTTATGATTTCAAAGTAGGTATTCGATTTCCCATCGAGAATTCACATTCTCAAGTTTTCGGTGGACACAGCGTATATTATTTCACCCCCACACACTATCCGCTGGGCACACGAAAGCAGCAAAATAAGAGAAATTCACCTTATGTATAGAACTTTCCACATTTAGTTGATGGTGGGGCATAATGGACTGCACTGTTTCCTAACTTATATTACTATGCTCACCTCTAGGTTACTCCAACAGCCATTTAAGTGCTAAATTTAAGTTTGAAACTTTAGGTAATAGTATCTGCATAGTGGAAGAATCCTAGGTGTGCAATTAATTTACTGCATCGCACATATTGTTCACGCTACTATTGGCAACACTGCAACTCCGGCATTCTGATGATGATTTACGCAGGAGACGAATCTCCATTAGAGACCATACTATCAACTATACTCTTTTTCTCAACACATGGCGGGTAGACGACACAGAGCGAGTAGCCAATGAAAAGCGTTTCACCTTCCACCTCAGTTCTGGCGCTGATTTTAATCCTTAACCAACGGAGTCCAACTCACAGTAAACTTGGCAACACAGACGGTACGAGATCGAAGTGAACCTCATGGAAGTCGGAGAGATACTGAGTTTTCACTCCCTAATGCATCCCATGTCACTCACACATGCACAGGAAACGAATCTTTGTAAGAGCCCACACTGACAGTATGGGCTCTTACAAAGGACTAAATGTGGAGCGCCGCGCTGTAGAGAACGGATTGATTCATGAATTCCTTTCACTCTCGTACCATTCACGAAGAGTAGATCGAGACGGTGACCAAACTAAAACACTCCTTGCTAATCACCTTCCTCCCTAATTATTTTTTTTATTAAATACCTTTCTTTTTATGGATTGGGTCCTTACACCTCTCACGCTGTCGCGTCAGCTGGCTCATCAGTTCGTCGATTTATGGCCTGATGCAGAAAATTCAATAGAGCTATGAAATCTTAAGTGAAGAAATTCGCTCAGCAAGCGTTGAAGAAACACTCGATAAATTTATTGGTTTCATAAATGGTCTTATAACTTATTTGTGTTTGATGAAACGGAGTTAAATGCTTCTATGTTCCATAAGTAATCAAGATGGCGAATGCGCGCTATAGCATTTGAAAAATTAATTACGTGATAAAAGAGTAATTGTGAGAAGAACTACGAGTTTATTTAATCAGGCTGTCTATTAATCATGTGCATAAGTAATTTATATACATAAGATAAACGTGCATACATTTTATTAAGCGGAAACAGAGTTAATCAAACATCCGATGCATTGGCTACTGGGATATAATTTTTGAAAAGGATAGTTCCAGAGACCCTAATCTAGTCATGAGGTCCATAAATTTATGGATTTCATGACTATCGATCCCATCGCTAAATTTTCGTGCAACCGACCATTAGACGTAGAATAAAAAAATTATACGTAAAATAGAGGTTTCAATTTTAGTACCTCAGCTCGTTCGTGTGCAATTTTTGATTTGAAGTACTGTCTTTACTAGTCTCTGTCCGAGGCATCCCCTTCAACTTGACTGATTCCTCCCCTCGTGTTGTCTTCCGTCGACCCATGTCGATCCGTTTGGCCGGTACCCCTTTCCTTCTTCCTGCTACGCGTCAAAAGGCCCCACCCTGTCTGTGAAGTCCCGAATACCGACTGCTGCCTCCTCCTCACATTGCATCGATCGTGAGGAGGTTGAGACGGGAGGAGGAGGTGGAAGGATTGGGGGGGGGGGAGAGGGGGTGGTTGTCGAGCAACAGGGATGTTAAGGAGTTCTTATAGGGGGGGCATAACAGACGAAGGTGAAAGGGGCGTAAGAAAAAAAAGACACCCTTAAAGCGTTTGGGCCGATACGCATTAAACCCTAGAACACAACTTAAAGGACGCTGCATAACCTACTCACGGATATAACGAAATGAACGGCCTCAGGCTTAACTCTGTAGAATTTCTTCTCTATCAAGGAAGGAATGAAAAGAACCATATAAATATTCCAATTTAGGAAACATAATTTATTTCGACCTAGGTTTCCTGATGCCTATTTCGAACTGATGATGGCATAACATGTCAAAACCAAGGTGAAATAAATTATATTTTCTTAAAAGGAATTTGACAGTTCTTTTTAATACTTCCCTCACGGAAATTACATTAAGAACTGCTATTATGATTCCGTAGATACTGAAAGATATAACAATATTACGGCTGCATATGCCCTTTTGCTCAAACCAGCCAGTGAGATATTAATTTATTTGCGTTGGAAATTTTTCTTCAGTTAATGCTTATTGTCCAATGGGGATTATAATTCCATGTCAATAATCGCTTTTCTAATTGAAATTTGTGAAGCTGTGAGAAATATTTTTGCCCCTTCAAATATGGTCGCTCGCAAATATCTAAAAGATAAATGAATGATAAATCGGTTCACATTGCACACAAGAACATAACTTAGGAACTTAGAGTAACATAAGCTCTGGCTGCAATAACCCTTGTAGCCATTCTATTAAAATTCACAACGTACTTTTACCTTATCAGAATGAGACGTGTCGTACCAATTAAAGTTCTGTGGAAACTACGTTGTGAATTTAAATAAATGGATCTAGGTATATCTACAACTCCCACGAAGTTTAGCCTTAAGTAATTGAGTATCCTAACCATCCATTTCAAACCAAGCAATGAGACTCGCTTTCTTCAAGCTGACCTAAGTGTATTTTTTCTTCCATATTGTACAATTTTCAATGACGCTTCCAATTCCACGCTATGAATCGGCCTTTATTTATTAATGATTGAAGTTGCGTTCCATTTTGTTGCACAGAAGTGGTGTAAATGTGCAGAAGTGGTACAAATATGGCACGAACCATTTAAATGAGAAGCTAGTACATATATATTGAATAAATAATGTTGTTCTCTTGACTCCACTTTCTCTTCATTAGTGGTGCATGTTTAACTGCCAACGTTATTTCCACAGAATTATCATGAGCATAACTCTTATGGTTTAAATTTCAGGGTTTAACTCTATAATTACTCGGCGGTTAATTTCTGATTGGTCCAATAGAGATCTAACTCTTCTTCGTGAATGGTCAACTTAGCGACATTACTTTAGAAATGAACCATAGCCTAATTGTGCCTGAAGTTACATTCTCTAGGAGCATAGTGATGCTCTCCGTCTGACTCACGATCAACATTTTTATGTAATGGTCATACATTTTATGCCATGTTATTATGTTATGTAATACGCTATATTCTTATGTTCTGTTTTTAGGTTGAGGTATAAGTTAATCTATTGTATTGTTCTAACGTTATGTTGGATCTCAGGTTATGTTCGCTATCGTTCGTTCGTTGTGTCGTGTCGTATTTAAGTTGTGTCGCTAACGTTATGTTCTTATTTGTAATCATTGCATTAAACAAATGATGTGGTACGCAGTCACGCGCACGGGTGCGAATTTATATTTATATGTTATGTTCTTATGTTTTGCTTTTATATTATGTTCTCATGACGCATTCTTATGTTGTTATGATACGGTGTTGTGCTCTTTTATTATCTTATTATATTATGTTTTATGTTATGCTCTTACGTTTTATTCTTATTCTATTTTTATGCTGTGTTCTAATGTTATGTTCTTATTTAATGTTCTTATGTTTTGCTATTATGTTATGGTCTCATGTTATATTCTTAGGTTATGTTCTAATGTTATGCTCTTATTTAATGTTCTTATGTTTTGCTATTATGTTATGGTCTCATGTTATATTCTTAGGTTATGTTCTAATGTTATGTTCTTATTTAATGTTCTTATGTTTTGCTATTATGTTATGGTCTCATGTTATATTCTTAGGTTATGTTATGATGTTGTGTTGTTATATTATCTTCTTGTGTTTAGTGTTTATTTTATGTTCTTACGTTATATTCTTATGCTATTTTTATGCTGTTCTAATGTTATGGGCTTTTATAATGTTCTTATGTTTTGTTATTATTTTATGTTGTCAATTTATGTCATTACGTTATGATATGATGCTACATATTCTTATGTTTTTCTGTTATGTTCCTACGTTCGTTGTGATCCGGTCTTCATGGTCCGTCGGACCGTGGAGAGGAGGGTCAGATGGATGGGCGGAAGGCATGAAGAAAGAATGGAGAAGGAAAAGGACGTAGATGGTGAGAGAGAACGATGGTTTGGTTTGGCGGAGGAGAAGAAAAAGGAAACCTTTTTGAATGCTTTTATCCGTCGGTCCGAAGAAAGAATGTCTGAAAGAAGGGCTAGATGGATGGGTTGAAGGCACGAACGGAGATAGGAGAAGGAAAAAGGCAGGGAGTGGAGAGAGAATGATTTATATGCAGTGAAATAGATGGTAGATATTTTTCATCTGCGATATTGGGGTTTACAGCCTCTCCCAACACCTAGTGTGCCCTCGTCACAGCTTATGTGGAGGAGAATGTCGAAGTAATTTCGAATTATGATTATGCACGAATAATTTTCTATTTGATCCGGTTCGTTGCATCGAAATTTTGTTGGATGCGTATTTCCTTATGGATGTATCGGAGTGTTTAAACGAACCATTCGCCTAGTGGGAAAAAAGCTCTATATGCGACTTCAGTTTTCATTTCAATTACTATCGGAAATATGAATTTCACTTGCTGAGGTAATCTAATACGTTGATCACAATGTTCTCGAGAATAGTCACTGAAAACATTGATGATTTCGGCAATAAAACTCAAACAATACTACGAACGAGTGAATTAAAAACTTGCGTCACCAACTGACGAGGGCATAAATTAGAGAAGTTAGTAGATGGAGCCAAAATATACGATAGTACTTAAGAATTTTGAAGCCATTGAAATGCGTTATCGATATCGAATTTTGCAAATTAAGTGAATCAGTTACGCAGTTGGAGCACCAAAAAGAGGAGTTATTGGAAGAATTGTCGCTGTATCATGATGATTTATTTTTTACGTAGGTATGTACGTTAAAACCGTAAAATACTTTAAATAAAAAAACCGTATGATAAAATACCCTAAAATAAACCAAGAAAAATCTCTATCATAATTTGCGTTGGTGAACAACTTTTGCACGATAGCAGTTTTGTTTCCGAGTGAAAACAAACTTCTCCTCCTTTCAGTTCCCTTGAATTCGGCAGATTTGGTGGTGACTATTAGTAAATTTAATAAATGAAATTGTGGTTTTCAGGTGAAATGTAGTGTATATTATATTTATAATCAAGGAGTCTCGATCGTAATTTTCCAGAGGAATAATAGAATAAAATACGACCGTGTTGGCGCAGTCTTTCCTTGAAAATGGCGTGAAAATGGCTTAATTTAAAAATTAATCCTGTGGAAAACTACGACTGAGACACATTGATTAACAGAAAACGTTTAGTTCTCGTAAAAATTATTTAAGAAAAGCACATTAATCAAGGTTAGAGTCACCTTCATGGTTCAATTCACAATCCAGTTTCAACAATGAATCGCCATATACGGAGTAAATTCGTTGTGGTTGACGTGGTTGAAAATGGTTAAGCACTTTTATGAATGCACTGAAGTATTTCACTTCCGAAAAAGAAATCAGACACGAGAGATTTGGTTTTAGTATTGTTGGCATAGTCTAAAAAAGCCCTATGCGGAGGTAAAAACGTGGGAACGTGCCTACAAAATTTGGCTATCAGAAAGATCTGTTCAGCCTTAATGACAGAAAATGAGCTGATCGTGGAAATTTATTGTTGAAACCGGGTGATTAATTAAAACTATGGAAGTAGAAATGTGCTGTACTTAGTTCATTATGTCTGATGCAAGGACTTAGCACTCGGCGCGAAATCGAGGGATCCGGACCCGGTCAAGGGGAATGATTTTTCCTCTGTGGAATATCGCCCATTCAAGTATTACGCAAGGCAATTTTGGCAACTTTTTGCCCCCCCCCCCAATTCCCCATGTAAGACAACGTAAAATTTCATTGACCCACTCCCTCCCCTCCCAATCTTTCGGAAGTTGGGAATAACAATATTTGGGCGATTCCATGTCCAAATTTTATAAAGCATGACGGATATTTATTTTTTTAAATACAGTAGTGATGATTCAATTAGGTAGTATATAGAAAACTCAAAAACACTACTAACACAAAAATGTTCATCTGACGAAATTCTGAAATCATCTATAAATTCAATATTTACATTGTTTTCATTATTTCCAATATTCATTGACAGATTATTGTTGTTATTAGATTAAAAATTATTCAATATTTCTTTCCATACAACGTTTCTCGTGTGTCGAAGTTTATGAGTCAGGACGCTCTTGGGCAAATTGTTGCAATGTTGATCCATCTTCAAAAGTTGTACGAGCTGCTTCCGCAAATTCGGGCCATTCAGGATTGCACGTCATTGTGATAAAGAAGTCTGATGATCCAAGTTTACGGACAAAGGCCATAGCTTCTTCAAAATGTTCAGTGTAAAAACGTGTAGATCCAGGAAACGAAGAAAGCAAAATAATCCTTTCACAAAAAAAGCATTCTTTTTTTCAGCCAATTCACTCAAAAATTGAATCGCTCTTGTACAGTTTCCTGCAAGTATTTTATCTTTTAATTTGCTTTAATCCATTGGATACTGTCATGTTCCACTCTGATATAAGTATCAACCAGATATTGCTGAAAATGCCGACCACCCAAATGCAAAGCATTGAACTTCAAAAGGAGGAGATCAGGATTTCTTAGGTTGGTGTCTGAAGGAAAATATTTGGCAATTTGAGGTCTAAATGCTAATCGGTACTGAGCTAGCCCACATCTAGTCAAATTTTGATGACTGGTATTAGGTGTTCTTAAAGGAATATTAATACAGAGAATCCAAAATTGCAAAATTCGAGTAAAATAGTGGATAAGTAAAGGGCCCAACACGACTGTCAATATTGTTTATGGTAACTACAGATTTCCCACGTTTACGAATAATTAGATCTTTATTTGGAAAGCTTTGGTCAGCGTTGAGGGTAACAATGGCACAAACTTCATTCTGAAGGGGGATGTTAAACCTTATGTGATCAACGGCATCAGGTAATGCAAAAAGCAGCTTAACATAAGGCGGCTCTACACCTTCTGCAGCAGCGCGTCTATTAGCTTCTTCTTCTACTCCCCACATTATCATGAATACAAGAGCAAACGGATTTTCAGATCTCAAAATATGTTCCAAGAGACTAATAAGATTCTCGCTGATACCATGATTAATGGCATTGTTTATTCGTGCAATAAGAGCATCCTGATTATCCAAATGTATATCTGTCCATATTGAGGCCGTTAAAATTTTCCATCATCATTTTGAGCAGGGTGAGCTGCTACATTAAGTTTGTGATAAACTTGACCGCTAGCAATGTAACTATAAACTCCTCGACCGTTGACTGTTCGATCGTCATCTACGGGAATGAAGCCATTGCAAAACATAAAGTAAAATTTCGAATCCTTTCATAAAAGTCATCAGAAAATGGATAACGTCAAAGAAACGATCGCGCTAACTCGTTCGGAAATTCTGGATGTGGTAGATCTATCCTACCATGCAAGCAGCAGTCCCCAAACGAATGTCAATTAATTCGATTTGACACACGTTCTTCGGGAAAATGCAATGCTCCATAATGAACACAGGGAACACTAAAAGGTTGCAAAATATGGTAAGAAATATCAGCCGTTGTAGCTGACTTGTAAGAACTTATTCGAGTTAGCCGTAATGCTTGTTGTCGTCTTGAATTTTTTCCGGCGTTCTTCTTCCAATCGTTGATGATGATCATCATCAAACTATTCTGTACGCCTCTGAGCCGCTCGTCCACGCATGTCTTGAACCCGCTAATTTTTTTGTGAGTCTGATTCTTCTGTTATTTAGTTATTTAGTCGTTGCCATATCTTTTAAAAACGTAGTTCCCTTTGTTCGTTTGATTCGCCACTTCTCTGGATTCGTGCAAGATCACGTATCATTTCTAAATGCTCTAGGCGATTATCGGAAGACTCATTCTTGCCTCATTCTTTTCTGATCGTTCCTCTCTTGAGAGTATGAATCATTTACTTCAGTTATCATTTCAAATAACCTATTTTTACATGTGGTTTTTGCTACCCGGCTTGGTCTTGCTTATTTCAGAAAATATTCCTCATTTTTAGGAATTAAACTACTTGAGGTACCTACCAGGTATTGAGTCATCAACTTGTTCTATTTGCTGCGAAATAAAATTCTTTGAGGTATTGGGCATTGGGTCATCCATCACCTTGTGCCACTTTCTCCTGAAGTTCTCTTTTAGGTTGTTCTGTAGATCGGATCAATATATTCTACAGCCCCTGAAGGACTCACGTAAACGCTTTCAAAATTACGTGATCAATACCATTTACCCTGTAGCAGCCATTAACATGGAGAGGTTGGGTTGAAATATATTCCAGCTAAAATTTCTAAGTACATCTGTAAAAGAGATTTTTTCAAAGAGGCGTAAATGTCTCAGGCATGAATTTCCATTCCATGCCTATGTTTGCGGTTTCCAAGTAAACAAAATATTCAATTGTCGAAGTAGTGCAAAAATTTGAGATTTTCGAGCTGAAAACTAAAATTCCAGGAAAATGCGATGGGTATACGGAAATTGAATGCAAGAATTAAAAAATTTGTTCTTTCATTTATCTAATTGTAACATTTTAAATGTTTATCAGGAGTGTAAGCAATTAAACAAAGCAAACAAAGAAACCTCTGTATCACAAAAATGTAGTAACCTAACCTTTATACATGTTAAAAATACAAATTTATTTTGCCCAATATCTTGTAAAAAAGAGTTTTCCCAGAGTCAAGACCTAGGTAAATCGCTTTTTCGTACCCTATATTTGTAAATTTGTAACTTTCATCAAAATCGTTAGAGCTGTTTTTGAAATAAAATTTACATACATAAACACATATATATGTACAAGATTTGCTCGTTTAATGGTACAGGATATACATAAGGCAAACATGCATAAGCTTTGTTAAATGGAATGAGAGAAGACCAAACATCCGAAGCAATGGCTGCTAGGAAATAATTTTTGAAATTGATAGTTCCTTCAACCACAATCTAGTAATGAGGTCCATAATTTTATGGATTTCATAACTGTCGATCTCATGGATAAATATTCGTGGAACCGGCCATAACTGCGAAAAATGAATGCAAATCATCCTCAATTCTCATGCAAAATAACCTTAGAGTGCAATTTGAATAGTTTTTTATTAATTCATTTGTCGTACCAGGTAGTCCGCGAATTGCTGTAACACAAATTTCTTTGAAAAAACTACGGAAAAGGATGCAAAGTATCCCCATGCAAAATAACCTTCAAGTGTGGTGCGGAGAGTCTTTCTAAATTCATTTGTCGTGCCAAAGTACGGATTAGTGAGAACGGTGAATCTTCCGTACCAGTTAGTGTCTCCCAAGCCAGACGGGTGTGCTCTCTTTGCTCGCTTATCAGTGCATTTGCGTGTGCTGATTGTGCCATAAGACTCGAGGAAGCGTGTGGATAAGGGGTTCTTGGGGGAGGGTTGGTGTCCGGGTTGGATACAAAAAGTGGTGAGTGGAGGACTCTTCACGGCCGGATGGCTCTCGTCCTGCGCGGGTCAGCCGGCCCTGCCGGACGGAACCTCACCCCGGCCCTCTTATTTCATCGGCCGTCGGGGATCGCAGGGACGTGGCTGTGGAAACAGGAAAAAAGGAGATACTCCTATGTGCCATGTGGGATTTATGATTTTTTTGCCGAGACATTTTTTTCGTCCCATAGGTCACTTACTATCTGAAGGATCTGCTTCTTTCCTCGCGTAGGATGAATGCAGATTTCAAGATATCCACCGGGACAGGTGTTTGGCTGATGCCGACGTTTCAATGGCTGACACTCATCATCCTCAGGGCATTGACCCTTTGAAACGTCTGCAGGAATCTAACTCCTGACCCGGTGTACATCCCGAAAGATTGTTTTACTAATATTCACTAGAAAATATTTACATTCACTTGCCATCTGATGGAAATCCGGCATGCTATGCCTGGAAAATGTATTTGGAATGTATTTGGAATGTATTTGGAATGTATTTGGAATGTATTTGGAATGTATTTGGAATGTGTATGGAAGGGTCATGGTCTGCTGCTCTGCTGTAAAATTATGCTCGCTTTCTTAAAATAATATTATTGCAGGATTCCATAGGCGTTTCTTCGGAATTTCCTTTAAAATATTGAAGCAATTTTTGAAGGAATTTCTATATGATTCTCACGCTTTTTCTATAGAATTACTTTTTACATTCTGTAAAAAATTATTATTGAATTCTGTAGAAAACCCTTAAAAAGATATGTATGGGTTCCTTAAATTCATATTTTTCGGCTAGAGTTGGTTACTTCATTTATCACCGTAACTATCGAGTTCATATCCTATCAGCTTATCGTCCACGATTTTAAATTTTGTAGTTGTTGCTTTTGAGGCTTTGGTCAATTTGTTGCCACCTTTTATGTACATGCCTATTTCCAATGTTTCGTTATATTAGTAAATATTATACAGGGCTAGGAAAACATACTAGAAAGCACATGAAAAGTCGAAAACTGAAACAATGTTTGCAATAAATTAACCGAAGAATTGAGTTCTTGTAAAACACTGACTCAGGCCTAAATTTGTGGAACCGGGTCATAATTTATAACCTTGAAAATTGCAGTGAATTGCTGAAACCATGGTCGACAGTAAATTTAAGCGTAGGTAATACTAAATTATCGTTTTTATTGCTATTGAGTTAATCATTGTGAAACAATGATTAACTCAATGGAACTTTAGCAAATGACCATATTTTGTGCTTTTATTAAACTCATTCGAAAGAGATATTACTCGCTGGGGAATTCCGAGAAAGTTTCAGTGTATTTTTCAGAGCTTCTTACGTTGGACCAAAATTACTTGTATGGAGCATGAGCTAGACCTTCCTGTTCCGTATAAATCTTTACAAAAGGAACTGGTCATATGTGAAGCACGACAATGTCCGTGGAATTCCTTCGGTTATAGAGAACAGTTAGTGCTGAATATTTTAGCAGGGTGGATCCTGGTTTCGTAACCTTAATTTTATGTACCCAGTTGCAAATATTTATTGAAATTTTTGGGGACATGAAATATTTTCCAAGGCCGATGTAGATCGTCGACGAATGTGTAGCTCTAGCTTTGTGAAACACATAGGTAAGCCAATTTTTCTTTCATCTTAAAATTCCCGTTTTAAGCGTTTTTGCCAAATGTGTGAAATCAATGGTCAAAATCTGAAGAATGTGATTTGTCCATTGAGTCTAAAGCAAAATCAGTCTGTCACGTTTTTGCAAGCAATTAAAATACTCAGACATTCGAGTTCTGAACTTTGTCTGAATGCTGTGTAAACGTGAGAAATAAAAACGTAATTGAATGAAAAACGCGAGGATTATTGAAAAGAAACACCTCAATGAACATTTTCCTCTTCATTTAACAATAATCTACCCAGGTCTCTAGAGATAACTGTCGGTTTCTAGGCGCAGGTAGAGGGGTTAGTTGCTGTTTCGTATGCGTCGGTGCATGAGTAAAATTTCAGGTGATTTGTCTACGAAGAAAATAGATTGTTTTAATGAAATGAAGCCTTTAACGGTGAAATATGAAACATTTTTCTGAGTGGCTAGTTCGATGTGCTAGTTTCACCTCCACTCAGATGTCACTCAACAGAGAGAGTGAACTGAGTTTGCCAAGACTCGTGCATTGAAGGATCGTGGAATATTATCAGCACCAAGCTAAGCCGAACGCCATTAGACTACAAAAGTATGTACATTTCTTTCGCCCGTTTATTCTCAAGTTGCTCATGACGAGGCGGTTAAGGCATGCGAAGGTTAGATACTTCTGGGAGCGGGGGCGTTCTACCTTTACGGTTACATTCACGCGTCAAGTGGCTCTATCTTTATTGCTGTTCCACTCAATGATTAGACACATATTCTTGAGTGATTTTGCTCTATGGTTACTCTTTTAAGTAAGATATCTCCCTTACTCAAGTATGGCTCCTCCAACATCTGTTTTATTTCGTCCTTCTTGACTTCTTTTTGGGACGTGTGCGAAATTTATCGTGTAATTAACTCGGAATGGAGTAGCTTTGCCGCATCTGTTGAATGTAACTAACTCATTCATGCCAAATTATCGGTGTGGGAGCTTTTTTGGGTGAGTAATGGACAAAACTACACTAGCGTTTTTTTTACTCTCATGAATGTCTATAGTAAATTTGGGAATATAAGCTGCACTTAAAGGAGAGCAAATGAATGAGTATTAGCGATTGTGGTGGGGAAATGCAAATCCTCTATCTTTTGAAATGCTTGAGTAGCTTTCTTATATTATTTCTGATCGAAAAGCTTTACTGCTTCCTCATATAGTTTAGTTTCGGTGTTTTCAACATCATTCGCATATGATTGCATATATGAGCAAATCAGAAGAAAAAAGCATATGATTAAAGTCTTATACATAAGATTACTTCGATGAAAATAATATATTGACTAAATATTATCTAAATAACTAAATGTTTTAGGCAATAGCGCGGCGAAGTTCAAAAGGAATTGAAACGAAAACAGGATAAGTTGGAAAAAGTGATGCTGAAAGGCAATGGAGAAGAAATGATGTTTGAGGCCTGTATGTTGAAGATGTTATTACCAGGTATATGAAAGGCGTTGTTTAAGGCATACTTCTTTCCCTAACTCTGTAAGGAAGACAGCATTTTTACCAGGTATATGAAAGGCATTGTTTAAGGCAGAAACTCTTGTTTTCGCGAACCTTTGATCGGTTGAATATGCTTGTCAATAACAGCAGTAGAAGGGTTTTTATACAAAGTCGCTACGTCCATTCTTTATTATTAAAAGTGTAGCTTGGCGAAGTTATGTATAAGGACAAGAAAATAAAATCAGTTGCAAAAGTAAGTCACTCTAAAACGACGCCGTCGACGAAGTCATTCTAAAAAGCCGTAACGTCAATTGGCAGATGGTTGAAAGTTGTGAGAGATGGTGACATACTTTTAACTCAATCTTAAGTGTAGTAAAGTTAGTCAGCCATCACTTGGAATCCATCAGTGGGGTTATGGTTTTCTAGGTGGCCGATTGGGCAGTGGATAATGAGGATACCATGACAACGGGAACAGATAAATAGTTAATAAAGTTCATTACTTGTGTGCAAAAGCAGGCAAAATAATGTCTTTGAATTTCTGTTTTTCAAATATTCGTGCTTAAAGCGACGCTTACCTTTGCAATCGCTGGTTGAATTGCTCAGTTCTGCATTTTCAAAATATTTTCCAACCACTGCTCTACTTTCAAAATATTTATTCATCAATCCATTTCTTTCTTTGGATTCTTTACCTTTTCTGAATGTTTACTTTGAAATCGCTAATAAATGCTAAGGATGAAAGCTTATGTATGCCCAAAACCAAGAAAAGTTTAAACAGGGTGAATATAAATTACCTTCAGTTATAGGACTATCGGACTGTCTGTGACGTCACGCCAGGGCGATATGCCTTTATAACATTTAAGCCCGTTTCAAACGATACTTGAGCCAGGGAAAGTACGAGGGTAGTTACTATTATGATAGCATTCCAGTTTCGTGTGACATAGAACCAGCAGGCTGGCTATCAAGCATGGTGGCTATTACACAGACTTGATTTCATAATGGATACGGTACTAGTTTGCTACCAGCTCCCAGTGGGATCTAGTAGCCATCGACCTATCACGTTAGCTTTGAAAGCCGCTGTACGATCTTCTCTTTCTGAAATCAACGCCACCTATCCCTCCATTCGAATCACAGTAATTTACAGGCTACGAAATAAATAAAAATGTCCCATATAGGAAGGAAGGAACTTGTGTCGTCACTTAATGAAAATTATTACGTTCATGATTGCACAATTAACAAGTACTATTTTCATGCTTGTTTTATTTACCGACAAAGGTTTCAACCTAGTATCTATGGTCTAAACACACGAGGTTTCGCCGCGACTGTATGAGTAAAAAAATACCCAATTCCAACATTTTTTTAATTTGTAAAAAACTCATGTTTTCGCTGTTGGTATGCGTTAGCTATTGAAAACCAAATTTAAGGTAGAAAATATACAGATTTTTCCACGAATATATTTTTAATGAGCACTTTTTTGTAGCCATAGATGCTGACTGCAGCGCCGTTTCTGTGGGATTAGCACGTTTTGACTTTAATTATTGCAGTAATTAGCTAATGACTCAAACAATAAGGCGGTAAGATGCATGTTTTATTTTTAATCAATTTCCAGGAAATTTCCGCTTCATCTAAACAGTTTTCCGTGAAAATGGCATTTACATTAGATAGATAAATTCTATTTTTCCCTGTGTTATTTCCAGTCTCGCATTTAGCTCGATGTAATTTCGAGTTCAATTTGCGAGAAAAATAGCGTGAGAAGGTGAGATCCTGTGTTTCATATCAGACGATACTTTTTTCTATGAGTACCCAGAATATGAATAAAATGACATTTATGTCATTTTATTCATATTCAAAATGACTTTTATGTCAATTTACGGTGTCCAACCAACTTAAGTGTCACTATCAAGGTGTGTGTGTTTCACAAGTGCGAAAATAGCACAAGTTTCGATCGTTCATCTTGAACGTAAAACGTCCCAACTGTTGTTTTTTTCTCCTGCTGCCATAGATTGGTTAGTTTAATATTATAGAAGACACGCGCTAAGTTACGAATGAAAATACCGCTTCCCCGCAATAACAAGTTCAATGATCGTGTGAAACCTTCTAGGACGGCACCAATAATACTGGATTGCGTCCTCAGTATACCTAGTACCGGTCAGTATACAATACCCTGTCCAAGATAATAACGCAGTTGACAGTTATAAATGCAGCCCATAAGTAAACACGTCCAAGGCATTTTGGGGAAGGGTATCAAGTGACCGAAGAATCCATGATTGTGTCCTGTGTTTAAATCATACGATGGTGAAAAAATGTTCATTTTTCATTACTTTCAAAGCGAAATCAGTATATTGCAATGCGCTTTATCTTGGACAGACTTCTAGGTCTTTTGCTAGATCACGTGTGGTTTTAAACTCAAGGCTCTAGGTGGTGTTGGCGATGGGCGCATGCCTTGCCGGCTCGCTTGAAAATCGCACAGTATACGTCGAGAAGTGCCTGGTTGAGTATCAGATTGAAGCTGGATGGAGCAATTTTCTCCTTCAAGGTATTCTCACTATGCCATTTATTCGAACCTCCATTTGTAGCGAGAGCTATCTCACTCGCTTTTTTCCAAGCCTTCGCTTAAAACAGCCTCGTTGAGGAGGGAGGAAATGAAGGTGGGTGCATTTTCCGCACGGGGGAGAACGGCGTAGGTAGTCGTCTTCGCGCTCCGCAGGATAAGGAAAGGATTGGAGGCGTTGTAGTGGGGAGGATGAGGGGGGGATGGGGTGGTTAGGGGATTGGGAGGGAGAGGCTCAAGTAAGAGCATCTAACAGCCGCGTCGTCAGCTACAGAGGAGACAAAACCTTATCACCATCACCATTCCCCATGCTCGTTTTAGCATCCTATCTCCGCGGCTGTGCTCACGCCTGAACAGGGGAATGCGATACTGCGACGTGTCAACTTCGACATGTCATTTGACTGCGACATGCCGGATATATAGGGTGCTTTCGATTTTAGGCGATGGACGACGATCGCCACGCCGTGGTTCTTTCGATTTGCCGCATTAGTTTTTATTTTTCGCCGGCTCTCGGTGGCTCTCCTCTCCGAGGTGAGCCTAACAATAGAATATCAACGAGCGCATTTCTTCACTGCCATTTGCTACTGCGTGTGTGTACGCGAAACGGACTGCGCATTTCGTTTGATCACCTGGCGATCGCCAATTCCTTCCTTCAATTGACGGCTGTGACTATTCTTAATCTAAAGCACTCATTGATTGCAGCATCGATCCTCGGGATATTTGATGCATCGCATGGCGATGTCGTTCGATACATCGCTTATTTTGCGATGCCGGAATTTCATTATCTCTTAATACTTCCCTCCTCGCGGGTATGTTCTTGGACTGTCCGATCTTGCGATCCATCGACGGCGATATAACGCTTGACTGAGACATGCCGGATACTTCGCACTGCATTATCGATCACACTGGGTATTCGATTCATCGCATTGCGATATTTTTTTATGTATCGCATATTTTGCGATGCCAGAATTACATTATCTCTTAATCCTTCCCCCTCGCAGATTTGTTCTTGGACTGTCCGAATATTGTCCGACTGACTTATTTTCGTGAATTTTATAGGCAGTCGGTTAATTAATCTGTTGATTCAATAAAAACCAAAATATTGACGCTATTATACTGTTGCAAACTACGTTGTTTTTGCAATATCACCCGCAAAAAAATGAACCCAAAGGACTGCTCTCGCCAAATGGTTCAGAGCAAGTTGTCTTACATCAAAACACGTAATTTTGCGGGAGTCTCTGTTATCTGATATCTGAGTCTGGGAGATTTTTGTTGCTTGGAAATGGTATATATTCCTTATAATTTTTTTCGGAGAAAGATGTCAAATCATGACATGACGTGATTTCCACATTCTGAAGATAGAGTAGGCACATAGTGTGCTATATATATTTAATGGTATTGCGGAGTTTTGGCGCTGATCACCACGAATCTCACCGATTTAGGAAATCTTTTTCGTTGGCTCTGTCAGAACTACGTGTTATCAATACACAGGAGCAACTGGGTCGATAGATTCGATACCATTCAATCCATCATTCTGAAATAATTCATTCAGATGGAAATATTTACCTCAATGATCGGATAAAATCTATTGAAGGCGTCGATACATTTTGAAATTTGCTCATGATGATTAAGAGTACTTTGTACTTTTCCACACTCTTTTATTATTAGTACCTGATCGTTTTCAATGTTTTATATGATAAAAAGTTGTCACTGTCTGCAGACATTTGCAGACAGTGGCAACAGCACTCTGACGAATGGGAGGGTCACCTCTCCGAACTAGAGCCAATTCCAAGGATGCTTAACTTAGATCATCCACCGGTAATCGGTGAATAATACGATTAAAAAAAGAAGATAATATGACAGCAATGTTACGGTGATGTTTCCCTCTAAGAACCGAAAATTGCGCTACCACGGTTATGGGCTGAGTTGCGTTTTCTTAAGGTAGCGTATTTTGATGTGGAGAAAGAATCACTTTCTTGTGAGACTTCGCGTGCCCTTCGGAAAGATGTTTATTTTACTACCGCTTGTGTTGGAAGAGCGTAAGGTTAGTGACTGATATGACTTTGTAATGTTTGATTCATAAGGTTGGATCACAGGAAATGCATCTCCTGTTGCAAAATACTCTACCATTTCTCCACAGCTTTATCTCTTCTTTAAACTCTATCGGACAAGTGGCTGTATAGCTACATTAATGCACATTTTCTCTGTTGACAGTCATTTCTTCTTCCATCAGTAAGTTAAGGTTTATTTTTGCCAACTTCTAATGTTTCTTTTTATGCTTCGTTGAGTGATGTGTTTTCGAGTAGTTGCTTTGGTTTTCTAATTTTGTACATTGGCTTCTAAAGCAGCGATTTAACCTGGCATAGAGTATGAAGCCGTAAGAACACCACCCGTAGAAAGACGAGGATGGGAATTTTCTAAAGAGGACAGAGATGTATGTACTTAGCGATTGTGTCCAGGAATACTGGGTGGCAATGGATGTTAAGGGAATCGATATATCGGATACATACTCGTATCTAATCTCACGGGGGTTGGAGTTGCTCATATTGCTCCCTTCACTGTAGGGAAAAGCTATCGATGCCGAAAGTAATGATGTATATTCAATTTATTTTTGCCTAGGACTCGTAAAATAAGGACTTTTTCTGAATCAACAGTTTAGCTTTAAGTGAACCTGAGTATTAGTAATGAGAACTCTTTGGGATTATTGCATGCTTCTTCATTTTTCACTTTCCTCAGTAAATTTCATAAATGACAAAAAATTGCCATCCCTTGGGAAGAATTCGGCCTGTGATTGACTCACGGACGTTCTCGAAACGAACTTTCAGTTCTCATACAATTTTAATTACCGGCCTCGGTGGCGGCTCGGTTGAATCTTTATCTGCCAACTTAGTGGTCGCGGGTTCGAGTCCCGCCATGATGGATATTCCCTGCATCGGGAAGGTCCTGTGTGTCCATTGTTGTTTGTCAATTAGACCCGATTTAAAAGGCCTTTCGTACTGTTTTAGGGGTCAATACGAATAAATGAATTTGTATTATTATTCATTCATATATTATATCAGACACTTCATAAATTCCATTTTACTTGACAAATTCATTATTCGATACATTCAGGAAAGATAGATTTTCATGAAAATTACCTTGGACCATCATCTATCGGTAAAACCGCTACTTTATGTTCGAGCTCTTTGGAAATCGAGATTTGACAAATTGGAAGAACTCACCGCTCTTCCGATCATCCACCGCGTGTAGAAATCCACGAGATAAATTAGTTCACTTAATTATGAATTACTCTTTCAATAAACCAATAGTTTCTCATTTAGGAAAGCTGAGTATTAATAGTGTGGATTCCTAAGGCTTATGAAATCCTTTTCGTTACTCACTTTTTTCAGAAAATTTCATTAATGACAGAACTATCCCACCCATTGTGAAGATTTTTGTCTGTGACTCACCTGACGAGTTCAAAATTAACTTTCAACTGTCGTAAGGTAAATTTCCATTCATTTATTGCATTGGAAACTTGATAAATTTCATTTTTACTGAACAAATACGTCATTCGATACATTCAAGAATGATCGTTTTTAAAAAATGATAATCGCCTTGGAGCATCGTCTCCGGGTGAAACTGACGATACTTCGAGCTCTTTGGAAATCGAGATTTGATAAATTGGAGGCATTCAATACTCTTCCAAACTCCTACCGCACGTGGAGATCCACGAGACGCCGAGATCACTTTTCACGGTCTGGTCAAATTTAAATGCCTCGATCGTTTATTCGGCGTCTGCCCGCCTCTCGGCTCATCTCGTCCCGTGCGGCAGACGGCGAAGCCTACCAAGGACCCACCACATCACACTCCTTTTCCTCCCATCCACCCCCCCACGAGGCCGTTCTTCCGATGCCACGTCTATTTGTAACGCTGACACAACCACGAAAGGAAATTAATTGTGAGGACGGAGGGAGAGGGAAGGGTATTGGAGGGGGAGAAGGAAGGTGAACTGAGGAAGGACGGGCGAGGTTATTTTTCTTTTAAAGGACGAAGGTGATGGAAGAGCTGGGTCAGGGATGAGTCGTATGAAAGGACTGGAGAGGCATGAGGGGGGGGAGGAGGGAAAAGGTGCGCGTCTGTAGTGTATAGTGGAACATTCCCCGCAGCCATTTCCACTTCCCATCCCAAGGTGAATGACAAGGTCCGGCCTTCCGTTTCTTCAGGAAGGGACAGAGGCATGATCTTAGGTCTTTACCGCGCGTTGTCGCTATTGATATGTAAAAAAACGCGAACATGTTTAAGTTCATCATCCCGTGTTTAGTTTTTTTATAGTAACCTCTGGTTTGGATTGCAATGGCATAATTTATAAGAAATATCTGATGCTTTCTCTTCGCATGCTATTATGGTGAAGACTGTTCGGGTTCTACACGGAGTCAAACTCTGAATTTATGCCAACGCGACGCTTCGATGTACGAATTGTCCATCGTCATCAGGGGTGAATGATGATGAGGATGGGAATTGTTTGTTTGTGCAACGAAATTGCTAATTTGTATTAAAAAACATTAGCAAAGGTGCAGTTAACGAAATGGTATCATTTACGTAATCAAAAAAGCATGAACCAAATGGTTGAATTGAGCCGATGGTTTTGATATAATAACAAATATCAATGCCCTGAAGAAGATTTATAAATAAATTGTAACTTCGGCATGTAGGTATATAAGTGTTTTCAATGAATATGGCCTTAATTAACTACAATTAAGAAAATTCATTACGCGAACGTCCATCGTGGCGAACTGTTCGGAGTCACCGTTCGTGCGACTCGCTCTAAAAATGCGAGAATAGTGATTTAAAAGAACAGGCTGTAGCGTTTGGTATTCGGCTTTGTGTTTTTGGACATGTACTAATTATAAAGGATTTAAGGTTTTCCCGGGGAATAATATGAGTGAAAGTTTCTCGGGTTTCACACCGGGTAATTTCCTGATGACGATGGCTGAGTCTACCATCGAAACGTTGATACATTTAAAAAATCTTACCCGGTGTGAAACCCGAATTTTATTTTAATTATTTTGAAATAGTTTATGTTTTATTAATTGTTGCAATGTTTATTTTGGTTGGTTGGTTGTGAGGGGTTTGTTCACGAAGGAGAGAAGAGGAGGATTGTTGAGATAAAACGGAGTCAGATGGGATATGCTGCGGAGTCCCTTAAGAAAGTTGCTTTGTGTTGCTACTAAAATTAAAAAATCACTGCGTAGAGGATGGTAGAATTCAATGAAAGTGGTCTGAAGTTACAAGGCATACTTTGAAGAATATTCATATCATTTTTCTTATTCTTTATCTACTTATCGAGGCCTGCGGTTTGAAATGTCATGATAATTATCGCATGCGAAAATAACAGATTACCGCACGGTTTCCTTTTTGTATCGCATGCCACACCACCACTTGATATTTTTCATGCTATAATATCTAATCAATTGTGGACGGTGTGACAACTCAACAATATGAAATCGAAGGAGCAATGCGATAATATTCTTATTTTCGCATGCGATAATTATTACGGCGTCCGAGAATCGACCCTATTGTTTTCATCTCGTGATGTGAACGTGGAAAGCGTGATAAATTTTCCCCACTAGGAAAAAAACCTGAGCGTTGCCAGGGCGACCTCGCGTCGTTTTCATTTCTGCGGAAACTTTATACTTCGGTCCATCTCACGGGTCGAAAGCTTTTCTCTTTCCCTTGATCTATAAAAGATGAGAGACAAATGTTCTCTCTCACCTTGCGATTCAAGCCTGTCCCTCAAGTTTATGAGCTTCAGACCGGCAGGAAGGGTTAAGGATAAGAGTAAGGTCAAAAGGGGTCTAGGACATCTCGGTGACACCTCCTTTGAATAAATTATGGATATCGGGTTGGCGTGGTGACGTCATGTATCTTTGTGGAATTTCGACTTGTTTGAGAGAAGTAATACTTGGTAGTGTAACACAGAAAGTTTTGATACACTTACGGGTTTCGAGTTTTAACAGGCCATCATCAAGCAAACCAAGGAATAACACTCCAACTAAAACTAGCCAGGAATAAAAAGTTTACAAAATATAGAAATAAAATCACACCTTGTGTTGCAAGTGCTTGTTTACCTTCAGTTCGCTGGAGAGGGTCATCTTTTGGCCGAAACACGCGTATCCGAAACGCAACACTGTCGACTTTTCCTTCATTCTCTGTGTCTTCCCTCTATTAACTTTGGCCTTACCAATACTACTGTTAATATCGCTCTTTTTGAGTCAGTTTTCCTGAAAAAGTTGTTCCTGATAGAGTGCGTGAGTGTGTTATTAAGTGTTTGTTAAGTGTGCTCTGTGTTTGACGCTGGCGCGGAATCTCATGGCGTGAACAATCACCGAGATAGAGTGCTTGGTGATCATGTAACCTCGGCATCCTTAACGGGGCTCCCTATCAACCCTGAGAAGGATTCCATTGTTGGGTTGAATAATTCCTGTAGTCGGTCACTAGCGAGGAATTGCCTTTTCCGTAAACCAGCCAGTAAAAATAGTTTTGGCTTGTGACTGGTCTGACGTGTACTGCTCAAACTTTTTACGGCCATTTGAGTGTTTTTCTTTAGTTTTCTACATTAGAGGCCGTAGAGCTCATTTATACCATATTTATACGTCATTAACAAGGTTAAAATAGTTTAACTCTGGTGGGATTTGTTGATTAGGACCTTGGGTAAGGGCATAAAGAAGTGGCTGGCAAAGAGATTTTTACTTGATAATTTTCGATCTTGTTATTATTAAGAAGAAAATACTACAAGTTGACTATATGCCAGGTGGTAACATACATATAGATTGTCAAAAGAATTCAACTTGTACTTATTCATCAAAAGTGAACCTCCCGCGTGACAAATGTGGAGTGAACAAATAATTATCAACGAACTAAATACTTTATAAAATTAATCCTGCATGTTATTTTTTGCGCCTTTTCTAAAAATATTGACATTGCTTCGTAAGGACTCAAGTAGTTCTGAAGGCAGACTGTTCAGATCCACAATTTTTCTATTAAGAAATGGAAATTTTTTAACAGTTGTCCTTCGTTACTGGCATTTCGCCTTGTGTTAATGATCATTCCTTCCCATGTTATTCGGGATTAATATAGAGTGTAGCGTTAAATGGTGTCGAGACGTGGACTCGGAGAAAGGAAGACAATAATAGGTTGCAGGCATTTGAATCATTGGTGTGGAGGAGAATGGAGAAGGTGCGGTGAACGGAAAGGAAGACAAAGGAGGTAGTACCGTGTATGGTGGTCTAGGAAAGGAAACTTCTGGAGGAGATTAGGAGGGGACAGAGTAAGCTAGAGAACTGGCTATAAATCCAGAGGGCGGGGGATCGAATCGCGGCGGTGGCAGAGATTTTTAAGTATAATCTCGATATGTACTTACTTTGATGCTTGGTGGAGAGCGGTTCAAGTGTAGTACTTTGTCCGCTAACCAAGACGTTTAACCGTGTACTCGTTTGTTTATTAAAATTGAGCTGCCCTTGAATGTGGATCGTTACTCGAGAACTGAAAATCAGGGAACCAAACATTGACCTAATTACTATAAAATTAGGCATACTTACGCATTGAATGTATTGTAGTTCCCAGAGTATTATCCTGGTGAACTCGCGCCGAGATGGCCTGCCCCGAAAAGGACCTGCGCCAAAATGTGTCAGCGCCGAGGAGGCTTGCGCCGAAGTGTTCCATTTGGTTATCCGGAAAAAGATGAGTACGGCGCCCTCATTAGCCTGCTCTAAACGAAAGACGTGAATGGAACTACCCTTTAACGTTTTACTGCGCCGAGGTAGTTTTCCCCGAAAAGGGCCTGCGCCGAAATGACCTGCGCCGTTGTGTCCCATATGGTTATTCGGAAGAAGTGGTGCACAGCGCCTTCATTCGCCTGCTCAATACGTAAGACGTCAGTGAAACTACAGTTTGATTTTTCATCAGACGGCCGGTCTAGTGTTCTTGAGATTCTCTCTTCATTGCGTTCGAGTAAGGATCAAATTACCTGTGAAAAATGTTCCGACGCCGGCCCTACGCGCGGTAAGCCAGCAGGTACTCCTAACCACCGCGCTAATCGTAACCGAAAGCCCCTCTTCCTTCGTCGCTTTATCCTTCTCGATGGCGTTTCCCTCGCAGTTAGGAGGTAGACGGGATTACTTGGATCGATGCCACTGGCCTCGCCTTATATATATTTCATTGCTTGCATTTCAGGGGCGAAGGGAAAAAAGAATTCTTACTGCAGGACCAGGACATGACGACTCTTCTTGTTCAGTTCTCTAGAAACGGAAGGATAAAGTGCTCTTAGCACTCCAAAAAAGCTCTGGAAATTTTTATTTTGAAACGCTTTCCGGTTACTGCACCTTGCTCCTCGACGCGGCACTGTCTCTTCAGAACGTCTCAGTGTTGAAACATTTATTTCAGATGAAGTTGCATCTTCTACGTCTAAATATACACAGTATCCTGCAAGCAACCTCAAGGGTGTGTGGCAGGAGTGAGTTTTTTTTTACCAACATACACTACACTATATCCTACAAACTATAATGAAACTATGACTTTTAACGCATTTGCAGAACGTGCAAAAATCTGTCAGGTGATGAAATTTCACCTAAATGCGCTACACTACATGCTATTCATGCTTTAGAAAACTGAGTTTTCATTTATTTTGCAGCTGCAAATATGCACAGAGATACATGCCTCTTGCTGAGCCTCACGTTTTTTTATGGTATCATGTAAGTCAATGCATTAAAGGGCATCAAATTATGATGTAATTTCTGTTTTTTCTTCAATCAGGATGTGTACCATCCATATTATTCTCCCGTTCAGTTGTTTGCTAGGCCAAGTGGAAACCTAGGTTTAACATAATCGGCTAGTGATTTGCAATGTTTACTAATCGCCTTAACTGTTAAATCTACTTTACTTCTATTTAAGATTTTCATTGTTTATAATTATAATAGTGTGAATATTGAGATGAATTCGCCTACCTATTGTGGATATAGGTATGTTCTATAACAACTTTCCAAATAACTTTAGCCTCATCGATGTATCTTTTAAGCTCAGAATTATAAAAACAGGGCTTGTTATTGAAAAGATTAGCCATGGTGAGAAAATTGTCGGTGATCTGGAAATGTCTTTTTGGCCGAAGTCCCCACCCCCTTTTCGTATGTCCAGGTTGTGAACGAGCAGTTTCGTATTTATAACTCAAAACACTTCAGGATTATTTTTGTTACTGTGGCGAATGTTTTATTATTGCTATTTATTATCATTACACATTATTGATTGTTGACACTGATAGTGTAATTAATTAATCCTCATCGTTAGGCATTTTTAACCCAAAGGTGATTAGAGCAATTTTCGTGTTTGTACAGATTTTAATGGAATTTTGCATACGTGTTCTCACGACTGATATCTATGGATGAAATAATTGAATCATACCGATTTGTTTTTTGTCAAGTCAATGCTAATTTAACACTTAGCCGTTTGGACATGACATGAATTTCGTATTCATTCGATTACATATGCACAGAGTTTCTTCTAAACTCGAAAAAATGTATTTCTCATTGATATAATTGTTGCTAACAAATATCAAGGTGTCACGCTAAGTCGAGTATTTGAAAACAACACATTTAAATATAATTTCGTCTAAGTTTCAGTTACCGCGCCGAAAACTGTGGTCATACCGGTAAGGAAAAAAATTTAAGTATAATTCTTGTATCCTTTCCATCACTGCCTGCAGGGTGATTTCCAACGCATAAACAGTTATGCTTAAGCGAAGTGTGGTCCAAGAATGTTTTCTCGACGAACTTAAACAAATTAGTAAAATGTGCACTAAATGACCCACGATTATTGCTTCAGCCACCTTATCGCATGGTGTATGACTCTGAAAAAATGGGAAACAGCCACAACAACTCATTGCTGCGGTGAACTCACCTTTGTCGGTAAATACAGTGTGCAGTATGTGTCGTTGTCGTCCCTTAATGGTTCTTCCGTTCGTCCCGCGGCAATGATTCTACAAGGCCAACTCACGGTCTCTATATAGGTAGGAGGCTTGAGAGTGGCTGCGAAAAAAGGGTAGGAGAAATAGTAGTTAACTGTGAAGGTTTGTTGTCACAAATAAACGTCGGGGCGCTCTCTTCCCGAGGGACACCAGTCTGCTCTTCCGCGCTCAAGACACTTAGTTTGCCAGCCTTTCTTTTTTCCGCAAAACTCTTTCTTTCTTCCTCAATCTCCCTGTGGAAGGAGCTTCCGCTAAGATTTACCGACTCACAGCGTCTTGAGGGGAAGCTTTTTTTTCTTCGTCCCATTCGATGAAAAATAAATGCGACCCTCGATGGGGCGGCATATTTTCACCTAGATATCGTCAAATATTATATGTAATAAGACACGGAACGGGGAACTTGCATTATCTTTAGAAAATATTTGTATGTGGAGTTTATTTACTAATCTTAGATACTTTTAAACTTAAATTTTGTCGAAAAACGATGTTCCTTTACAAAAATAAGCATTTCTCATTTTAAATTACCCACCCTTGGCGATTTCAAAACGTTACGTCACCACGAACCTGGTAGATGAGTCCCGGAACGGTACTGCCGCAAGTGAAAGGGAGCGTTCAATTTTCGTTTAAGATTTTTTAAAAATTATTTGATGAAAATACCTAACGATTTTATTTCCTTTGTAAAAGTCAATGGACCATTTTAATTTGATGCTGTATGTTTAAAAAATATATATATGTAATGCAGAGAGTCGACTACTATGTGGCGACAGCAAACCATCAGGATGCCGTTTCGGTACGCGCGACTTTTAAATTTTTTAAAGTAGTTTTTTAGGCAAATTTAACTGCTAGCGGTTAGCGCATATTCATATGGAATATATATTTGGGTTCGTTCAAAAAGTTGCTGCCGCATACGAAATTTAAAAAATGACGGATACATTTTTTGCATGTTCCCCATTTTGTCATAATTTTGAATATGGTGGTTATTTTTATAAGGTTGGGCTTAAACTGGCAAGTTACTTCCGCAAGTTTCTTCTGCAGGACGTTGCGGAGAATTCTACTCTGGCGAAATATTTTCACGAGTAAGTGAAGAGACAAATTGGTTGGTTTTTATATTGGCTTGAATACGCTTCTATACAAGCGACTTGCCAAAACTTTTAAAAGTTCTGCTAGAGGACTTTTACAGCCGTGCAGTTTACACCTGTCGCCTGCTGTGAGTAACTTGCGCAATAAACTTGCTAACTGTGAACCCATTATAAAATTTGCTACAATAGAGAGAAAGACACCCACAACAATCGATACGAAGCGGCGTCCCTACTGTCGTAGAGTTTTGTAAAGTGCGTGTAATTTATTTTAGACGAGCAAAATTTCAAAATAAACGCTTCATAAGTTCATCCGTCATTAGGTATCATAGAATCGCCAATTTGGGGCCTCAGGATTTTCCTGGGACCCACCCAGACCTCTAAGCTCGAAGACCTTACAATGAATTAAAGTTTTTGCACTTATATATTCAGCGTTATGCAAAAGGTATGGCGATAATCTGCAACCATCAAAGGACCCATTTTGGGGCACTTCGGCCCCTGGGGCCTTAATATTATGGTTGATTAATCCTTCTGTGTCGTAGGGATCATGCGTGCCAAATTTTCTTTTAATCCGTCAAGGGATGTGGTCCAAGTCTAGAGCGTTCAAACAAACAGAATCTCGGATTTATGCACCCATATATAAAACAAGATAATTAAAAAAAAACTCGAGCAACAACGGCGAAATTAAGGGCTGCGACAATCGGAATATGACAATAATGTTTAAAATTACAACCACCTAAGTATTACGCCTCAGAAGACTCCTCTTTCCTAGCTCCGACACTTACTCCAGCCTTCTTTCCTTTTAACCTTTCCTTTCTTCCTCAATCTCCTTGGAGAAGAAGGAACTTCCACGACGCTTTTCCGACTCACAGCGTCTTGAGGAGAAGCTCTTTTTTTCTCTTCTTCCCATTCGAGGAAAAATATGTGAAGAAATGTGGACGCCTGAGCCAGTCGTCCTTCCAGCGCAACCTTCTTAGTTTCTCATTTATTTTTTGTGTCTTTCGCTTTCCGTTGCTTTCCGTGCAGGAATAAACGCTCCGCCGAACGTTCCGAGACGCGGAGTATCTCCCGGCTAATCCAGTGAGAATAAATGTATTTAATGCAGGAATGAAGGTACTTGAATGAATGCAGTGAAGACCCGCGGTAAGAAATGAAACATAAGATACTCAGGGTATACTTTGACTTCAACTTCTAATAGAGGGGTGCTTCTGTGCACATAACAAAATTAAGGCAACATAAATAGTTTAAACACTTCCGCGCTCAAAAGCTCGTAAAGCAGCCAAGTAGGCATCAAGAAACCTATTAAAAATCTAAATTCTACGTTGAACAGCAATTCATTATATTGTAAAATCATTTATTCCTAAATAGTGATATTCTTTGAAATCTCACGGTTAAAAAAGATGCAGAAATCCCGGCGTAAACCCGGATAAATAGTATTCCCGGCATAGCTTCACATTGTGATTCCGTTAGTGTTTCATTCGACAACTGATGGCATAGTTAACGGGCAAAGCCCCTTCCTTTTTATAACCCTCTCCTGCCTACTTCGGGACACGCTTGACTGTCCATTAAAAGGTGTTAGTAGGGGTTACCTGAGCCGCGATCATGAATCATTCTTGTCCTGATTGATATCCTAAATGCGGACGTCCAATGCTGCGAGCTGTTCTCAGTCACAGCTCGTACGAATCGCTCTTCAAAAGCGAGAGCAGTGATTTTTCAAAGAACAGACGCAGTTTGAAGAACGTTGCTATAATAGTTCTCATTCATTAAAGTGGGAACAAAGTTATGCTAACAAGTGCGAGAACCGCTATTAAGATCCGCAATCAAACCCCCTGATGAAATACAGAACTATTGAAACTTCTAAACGTTAATTTTGTTTTTACTGGATGGTAGCAGTGATTTATTTTAAGAACAGTCGCAGTTGGAAGAACGTACATTTCATTGTTCTAATTCATTAATGCGGGAGAAAAATTTTAATAACGTGTGCGGACTCGCTATTAAAATCCACGATCACGTCCCCTCATGGAATAAACAGTATTCGGAACCACCAAATTGTTAATTTGGTTTTAACTGGAGGGTAACCGTGATTTTAAAGAAAAGGCATTGCTTGAAGAACGTTCATTTCATCGTTTTTAATCATTAAAGCAGTACCCAAATGATGATAACACGTGTGGACCCAATTATAAGATCCGCAATCTCGCCCCCTGATGGAATAAGCAACAATCGGAACTTCCTATCGTTAATTTAGTTTCTTTTTTAACTCGAGGGCTTAATTCCAACCCTCCGGGTAATCGTGAGCGAAGAAGATGCGAACATTTTCTGAATGCGATTCGGAAGTTCTTTTTATCTCATTTGGGACCCCTTTGGTTTCTCGGCCACCGTGCGTTAACGGAAGCTTATGAAAGTTGTTAACCTGAAAGGGTGGTGGTGTACCTTAGTCTCCCTACCTTGATTTTGCGACGCGATAACGCTCAAAGACTTGTGTGTATGTGTATAAACTTTAGCAGGGGGGGCGCAGGCGTTTGTCCCTCTTTTTAACGTCCTCTTAAAGGAGGCACGTGGGAAGTCGTTCACTCTCTTTCTCTTCGTGTTTTTACGAGCCATGAATTTTCGATAAGATTCTCTTCCTTCTTTGCCACGGGCACCGCTGCTTGCCGCCGGGAGCGTTAATGGCATGGGATAGCCAGCCAGCCCACCGCACTCACGAACTTCACTCCGTTGCCAGTCTTTTGTGAATGCAAATGCGAAGAGAGTGGAAGAGAGGGAAGGGTGCAAGAAGACTGGAAATGAAGGAAGGAAAAGAAAAGTGGTTTCTTCTTTCACGCCACGCTGGTGCATCCTCAAGTGTCCGGCGGGGAAAAGAGTGAGGTTGTTCACAGGATTTTGCGCTCAGGACACAGGCTGTATGATAATGCTCGTGGCAAACTTTGTCGACGTAAGCAAGGAGGTTTTTGTTGTTGTGTTATTTTTGCTTGAGTTTCGCCGGGAAATATAGATGTTGTGGAACCTGGTGGCAGTTGCGCAGCAGACCCTTTTTTCAGTGGAAGAGTCCATTGCCTGCAGTTGCGCACAAGAAATAGGCTGTTGGATAATGCTCGTGGCAAACTTTGTCGACGTAAGCAGGGAGGTTTTTGTCGTTTTGTTATTTTTTGCTCGAGTTTCGCCAGAAAATATAGTTGTTGTGGAACCTGGTGGCAGTTGCGCAGCAGACCCTTTTTTCAGTGGAAGAGTCCATTGCCTGCAGTTGCGCACAAGAAATAGGCTATTGGATAATGCTCGTGGCAAACTTTGTTGACGTAAGCAGGGAGGTTTTTGTCGTTTTGTTATTTCTTGCTCGAGTTTCGCCAGAAAATATAGTTGTTGTGGAACCTGGTGGCAGTTGCGCAGTAGACCCTTTCATCAGTGGAAGAGTCCATTACCTACAACTTGTGCCACACGGGGAACGGGTCTTCGTGGTTAAGGCGGTTGAAGCGATTTCTGTTTATGAATAGATTTGTGTGAAGCATTTAATTCGTGTACTAATTAGTAATATCTATGGATTAAAGTAAAACAAAATAATCATACCGATTTGGTTTTATGGAAATTCAATGCCATTTTAAGGAGGCTCGGTGGTTTCACTCAACTTAAGAGAATTCAATGAAAATTCCTGATAGAATTAATAATATTGTTCTAAAGCTACCTGCAAATTTTCAGTATTTTTAGCCGCAGATTTCTTAAGATATTTTATCGAGAATAGGGCATGAAATTATACGGGTTCTGATGCCTTTTCTTCTGATTCCTGCAAGTTATGCATCCACGTTCCAGTACCTTACTCGTTTTTTTTTAGGAAACCGGGACTAGCCACGGTAGTAACCTTTACGGAGTCACCCGAAAGTGCACATGAGTGCGATATTCCACAGGAGAAAAATCATTCGCCTTGACCGGGATACGAACCCGTATCCCTCGATTTCGCGCCGAGTGCTTTAACCAGTTAAGCTAACGAGGCGTCCTTCTCCCCTGTGGATTATTTGGTGGCTTTATAGGAGCATACCTTACTCGTGGTGCCAATTTCACAGCGTCCGCAACGCGCGTGAAAAGCGCTCGGAGTAAAAATGTTTCATACATTTTTCTATCGGCACATAAATTATTACACACTGAATAATTAGAAATGGTTCTTTCTGATGAATAGTTCCTTGCGTTCTCATAAGAACCCGTGGAATTGCATGCCCACTTCTCGTACAATTATCTTAAGAAATCTGCGGCAAATAATTCTGAAAAAAATCAGGTAGCTTTAAGACAAAAGAAGTAATGTTTCCAGCAAGTTTCATCAAATTCTCTTAATTTGAGCGGAACCACTGAGCCTCCTTAACTTGTATCCTTATGAAACATATTTCCTAATATTTCGATTACATATGTACAGATGTTCTTCTTTACGCGAAATAACATATTTCTTATTAATGTTGTTGTTAACCGATATGAAGGTGCCACGCCGAGTCCTACATTCGAAAATAGACATATTTCAATACCATTTCGTCTAAATCAAATTCCGCGCTAAAAACTCGAGTCATAACTTACTTTTAGGATAAAAAGTTAAAATATTATTCTTGTGTCATTTCCATTAACGCCTGTATTCCTAACGCATAGCAGATTTGTTTCGATTAACTTCAAAAATTATTAAAATGTGCACTCAATGACCCACGATCACCGCTTCAGCAACCTTAACTACCGGAATTCGCAAAGTCGCAGACCTTCGTTGCCGACATCAAAATACAAAATGCTATTCACATCAGCTTTTAAGCTCTATAAGGCTTTTGATCAATTTAATTATATGGGCTCCTTAGACGGGTTTTCAACAGTATCAGTATAATTTTATGTGGGTTTGTTTTTCATTGATGTTACTTCCCGACCACTCAAGTTAGATGCAATTATGTTGCCATTCTTCTCTTTTATGTGCTCAGCACCCTGTGTTAGCGAAGGATCGGTAGAAGTGTAATTTGCAGCAAATATATGGGAAGAAAAATATGAAAAGGCATCTACCGCGTCGAGAAACAATCGGAATCAGTATACCACTCGCCAAAGTTGCTGGCGCTGCACAATGGTCGATTTTGGGGCATGGGCTACGGAACCTTTCAAACTGCGAAATGGGGGAGGATGGTAGTTAAGTGTGGTTGGTCAGTCAGTAACCCTTTCTCATTGCTGCCAACACGAGAGAAGTGAGATGATTCACCACTAACAGCCGTCCCATTTCGATTTGCTTCGCAATGAGACCTCAGTATAGGGTCCCAGGTAAATTCATAGCAAAGGGTGATTTCAACCTCTCGCCTTGAGTGTGTGAGCCTGTTCGCGAATTATTCGCGAAGTATATAGTTTGCTTCTCCTGTCTCTCTCTCTCTCTCTTACTGCCTCCCTCTCTTATCCTCTGTCCATTCCCTTCACACCCCTCCACTTCTATCACCCCTCATTGCCACGCAGTTCTGCGATATAAACTTTTACTGGAACTACAACGCGTGACATTCGTGGACTAGTCTTGCACCATCGAAACGAGAGTATCCGACGGTATCCGATAAAAACGGAAACGTACTTCCGGGAGGGGGTGGTACGCGAGTGGGGGGTGGGGAGTGGGGGGCGCAAATTCCGATCGAACGCCTTCCTCATCCGCCGATGCGTCAGTGCATGGTTAAATGGGATTTTAGGTGGAGAAGGAGAAGATAGAATGTGGCCCGCGAGAGGTGCTTTCTTTGACTTCATTATCCTGCTCAGTGGGTGCCTAATTACGACATCCAGTGGTGGGTGTGTTGATCTTTCCCCTCCCCTACCGACAAAATCTCTCTCTTTCCTTACCTCGCTATCTTTCATAAAAGGTAGTTTAAGCGAGATAGTTCCTTAGTCATAATGGAGACCATATTCGAATTGTATTTTTTTAAATTTCAGCGTCTGTAAGAAGTATGAAATAAATATTATAGCATTAATAGCGCAAAAATATAGTCATATATGACCAAAACTCTCAGTAATTAAATACATTTAAAGCTACATAAGTCTCTAACTTGGCTCATTTTTTCGCGCCGTAAGGCTATAAAGCCTTCAAAACAGCAGGTTTTTTTTCGCGATTCTGTAAAAATTACTTCGGTGAGTAATGGATTAATTTTTATAAATAGTTGATAAAACATACAAGCTAAACACAGTAAGTTTTTGACGAAATCTAGGTGTTGTCAATTCCTATTTTTTTCAATAGTCTCCCTCTGGAGCGCACAACCGTAATCTATCCCATGTAAAACAGCTTACCTTTTTAGGCAGATTGCCCGAAAAGTAGTTCGGCATAGGGTTAGTATTTTGATATAATTGGAAAGATGAGAATATTTTCTATAAAATGATGCCAAATTCATCAAAGGGTTAGTATACTGTTCCAGTGCTTAATACGGTTAATAGTTGACATTGCTGGGAGCCACAACTTAAACACGTTTTACACGATAGTTAAGGCTCGCTCCCAACAACTGAACTTGGCGTAACTTAGCAACTTGATACCAAATAATATAAAATTCGATAAAATTGGCCTCTCTACTAAGAAAAAGATCTGATAATTCCAATGAGAAGAATATATCATCCCCTTACCCATTTACTTTTCGAGATATTTGCCAAAGCATACCTGACATTTTCCATGGCAAATGGTACGGGCATGTACTTCAGAGAGAGTATATTAAAAAAAATGAGAAATTTCTAACGCATATATCTCGTCAGAAACTAAACTTAGTGCAGTTCGCATGCGTTCTCAACTATTTTTCAAAATAAATCAACTAATCACCGCAGAAACGTTTACTTAAACGCCAAAAATTCTTCGGTTTTAAAGGTCTTGTAGTGTGCGGCGTGTAAAAAAGTCAATTTAGCTTCTTATACTTGCATAATTATTTAACTATTCACAATTTCATGTCATTTAAACAGTTTTTTCGTCATTAATGTTAGAATATCTACATCATAATTCTTACAGTTTCCAAAAGTTAATAGTTAAACTTGAATTCGGTGTCTGCTGTGACTAGGGAAAAATCTCGCTCCAACTACCTTAAAATGTACGTGGAATCTTTCCCTGTCCACCGCACCTCCGCGCAGGACGCCCACTCTTCTCCCTTCCCGCAAAATCCCATTCAGGTCGTCTTCTCCCTTCAACGCGGCCGTATCCCACGCGCGCATTCACGAAGTCACATAAGCAGGTTATTACCGCCCGATGGTTGGTTGTCCTGAGACATAATAGGAGACTTGACTGGCATGACAAGAGCTGGAGGAGAAGTTGAAGTGCGACCCCCGCGCCGCTACTTCCTACCATGCGAGTTTCAATTCTCCATTAACATGGTTGAAGCGATTGTGTGTCCGCGAGGAATTTTATAATGTTACGAATGGCCGGTATTTCCTTTAGCCTGACTGGGGTAGGGAAATCGATAGTCCCGATCGCTGTGCTTCCTCAGATGATTCAGCTTCTATCAATCGAGAGAGAGAGTTAATGATGATGAGTAGTACCTTTTCATTCCTCTTTGAGTAGGAGATTTCAATCTGAATAAAGTATTGGCTAAACTTAAGTAAAGCAACTTGGTAATGTCCACAGAATAATTTATTTACTGTACAACGCGTTATACGTCCAAGCGTAATCTTCAAGTACGATTATTCTGTGGCCATTACCAAGTTGTTTTCGTTTATGACGATAGGAAAAGAAGGTACTGCAATTCCACATAAAAATTTATTGTACGACCCGGGTTTCACAGTGCAGTCACCTGTTGATACTGCACTGTGGCGAAACCCGGGTCGTGCAATATATTTTTATGTGGAATTGCAGTACCTTCTTTTCCTATATTCATGAGTGATGAATTCCACAAAGTGACGCCTGAAGTCCTTACCTTTATGAAGTTGTTTTTACTTAAGTTCAGAATGATGTTTCACTACATCTCGTCAGACATTGTTGAAGTATTAGCTAATATTGGCTTGGTGAGAAGCGAATGAAATTAGACTTATCTGAGTGGCAAACATGACAAATTTGTCACTAGTTGGTGTGCTTTGTCTGCCACAGATAATCCTCGATGGAATTGCCTTAGTTAAATGTAGTTTGAATCCTATTGGATGTTCATTTTCCTCCGAGCCCGAGAGAGTAGCGTCGTAGATTTGATTATTAGAGTTATTCTATTGAATTGTATCTCCTGTTAGACTTTCACTTTCATATTTACTGGCTTTATAACGATTCATATTTCTCACTCTGGGTTAACTGTCCGCGTCGTATGACAATTGTTAATTTATATTAAATTATATTAGGGTGCCAATTAAAGTTTGTGGAAAATTTTAATAGCAATTTAAATTAATTCAGTGATTAGTTTACAGTGGTAGAGGAACATGGTGCAGTTGTGCTCAAGACTCTATGCATGGGGAAGGGTCCATTGCCAGCGAAAATAGGTCCACATGGAAGGGTAAGGCCGATTCCTCATGTTACTACGAGGGTTCCTTTTTTTGCAAGCCTTCGTCGCCAACTTCGAAATACTCAATGTGTTATTCACATCAAAAATAAAATTTTCTCTAATGCACTTAAGGTAGTTTGAGCTTAATATAACTTCACCTATAATTAGATGAATTTGACATAATTTTCAAGAAAACACTCATCTTTTTAACTGTATCAAATACTAACCCCTTGATGAACCACTTTTGAAGCAATTTGCCTAATTATATAAGCTGTTTTGCATGGGATAGATTACGGCTGTGGTCTTCAGGTGGAGAATATTGAAAAAGATTAGGGATTTATAACAACTAGATTTCGTCAAAAACTAACGGTGTGTAGTTTGTACGTTTTCTCAACAATTTATAAAAATTAATCAATTACTCACCGCGGTATTTTTTACAGAATTGCTAAAAACCGTCTGTTGTGAAGGCGTTTTCACCGTACGGCGTGAAAGAATGAGTCAAGTTAAAGACATAAATGGAAAATTTTATTTAAAGTGAATGAATTCTTCACGGGTTTCCCACCAGGTGAGATGTTCAGCCAGAGCCGACGTTTCAATATCTAACTCTGCTGCTAGTCGCACGCTCAACGCCCTGAGGATGATAGCAGAGTTAGCCATTGAAACGTCGGCTCTGGCTGAACATCTCATCTGGTGGGAAACCCGTGAAGAATTCATTCACATCGTGCGCCAGGAAAGCACCAAGTCTTACATTTTATTTAATTACTGAGAATGTTTGACTAATATAGCTATATTTTTCGCCCTTAATATTACAATATTTACTTCACACTTATTACTGACGCTGAAGTTAAAAAATAACATTCGAATAAGGTCTCCATTATGACTGGGGAAATATCTCGCTCAAACTACCTTAATCCAATTTTTGCATGAGCTTCTCTGATGGGTTACGAACACTATCTGTGTATTTCGATCCAGCTTTGTTTGTACCATGAACATTGACGTGTAGTGTCTTTCTTACCCTATCAGGTTGAGTGCAACGGGTAGCCGGTAAAGTATGAATGTCATTGTAATTGGTTACCGAGGCATTCTTTCCCAAATGAATGTCAATAAATGATAAACATGCGGTAAATTCCGTCCCAGATAATAGCACAGTTGACAAAAATGCGGCCAATCAGTAAACCCATTCAATGCCGTCTCTGGAAACGAATCGTGTGACCGAAGGATACAAGGTGGAGGCCTTCGTTTGCATCATACAATCGTGAAAACAATTGTTTATTTCATTTCTTACGTATTCAAATCAGTATATTTCTTCGAACAATGGTAATTTAAATATTGTTTAGTATTTTCGTACGCAATTAGGTGAGGGTCTGACGGAATTCCGATATCTCGTATTGATTACTCCTAGCGCCAATTGTTTCAGGCGCAAATGGCTAAGAGCTACACTAACTATCGACAAACCTAGTTGGTAGTACCCTACTGGTTGTAGGTCAGAATGCACAACTACGCTTTTATCTTGGACGGACTATAATATATTGATTGGAAATAAGTATGCTTGAAAAAGGAAAAAGATTTTATGATTTAGTAATGAATATTTTAATTTATGTGAAAAATGCTGCAATTATTTCTTTTGTTGTACAACGCTTATAAGCATCTATTTAAAATATTTCTGGGACCACACGAGACATGGCCTTCGTAACTGTAAGTAAACGAGTAAGATTGCCGAGCAAGTATACGGCCAAGAAATGGAATGGACGGCATTCTTGCTCTGCAAGCTGGTGCCAGAATTTTTCAGGAGGCAGAATTGATTATAAAATTACCTTATTAAGATTCCTCTGAGAAATAAATAGGTTATTTCTTAAATATGCCAGGTATTCAGTTAAAGAGTACATGCCCCACTGTTGCCGCCGACAGTGCCGCTAAATGTATAATCATGAAATAATTATCATTTAACATCGAATTACGTGACATCGACAAGCATTCATTGAAAAAAAACCTTGTCGGCTGCTACATGATGGCGCCACGACTACATCACGTCTGCTTCACCGGAAGGCCTTTACAAGACAGTACATCTACAAAATAACCTGCAAGCCACCCCAAGGGTGTGTGTCAGGGGGTGAGTAGTCACCAACATGCATTTTACTAAACCCTAAAGTTAGTGTAACTACGGATATTGATGCATTAGCATATTCCGCTAATGCTTGTCTCGAGGCGAAGCCTCACAAGCATGCATTACACTATAGGTATGCTACCAATGTTAGAGGGACCGTTAATTTTTATGTATTTTGCAACCACATAGACGTACAGAGATTCAAGATTTATGCTGAAAACATGCACAGCGTCCTGTAAGTACTAGGTAACCGATAAGGATAAGTGTATTCGGGAATACTACTAAGAGCTACACTGACTATCGACAAACCTAGTTAGTAGTACCCTACTGGCCGTAGGTCAGGATGCACAACTACGCTTTTATCTTGGACGGACTATAATATATTGATTGAGAAGTAATTTTACGTCACAACCTTACCAGTCAATTATGTTGGCAGCGGTGCCTGTCACGTGCTCTCCCTTCCCCTCCTCTCATTTGTCAGATCCTTACCCAAGAGCCTCTCCTTCCTTGGTGTCACGCTTCGAGCAGACGACTGCCACCAAGTATGATCACCACTGTACTCATAAATTAACGAGACTTATAAACCAGGATGCGAAAGAGAACGTATTCCTTTCGTACGCAGTCATTCCCAAGGACACGAGTGCAGACGTGGATAACGTAGAATGTCATTCATTCGTATGCTAATGCTTTTTTTATTTCCAATTCACTTACTGGTAAATTTGATTGTATAATTTTAAATTTACGATTTCTAAAACAAAGTTGTTAAAATAGATTTTTTATGGGGAGTGTCATTATATCGTAGCTCCGCCCTGATTAAGATTCCAGCATCGTTGATGCATATGGATATTTCCCTCCATAAATCGATATTTATCGAGGGATCACGCATTGTTTAAATTACAGCGATGAGGACTGTGTTGCATAAAAAAGTTCATGATCTCGGTCAGTAGTAGCAATAGTGCCTAAAATAATATTTAACGAGGTGAATAAATTATCTCACCTCTACCGCGTTTACAACGGCCTGGCGTCGAAGATTCATCCTTCACGGCTCTGTGCTGGAATCAAAAGGGATTATTAAAAGGTCGCTAAATAATTCAGGAGGAATCAAGGGCTCTTCAAGACCGTCCTCGCCGTTTCGGAAGCATGGGGAGAGAGGCATATACAGAGGTAAAATGGAGAAGCTGAGGAGCAGAAGGCGCGAGGACTCATCCCGTTTTATAATGCCCTCGTCGGTACTAGAGCTGAAATGACCCTAGGAACTAAAAAGCATAACTGCAGCAGAGAAGCAGGCACATTTTATGAATTACTCATTCGCGTCCGTGTTTGTCCTTGGGGGGGGGGGGGGGGGGGGGGAGGGAGGGAGGTATTCATCCCATGTTGTCTGGCGAAGAGAAATCGCCATTGTTAAAAAATCATAGTAGAAGACGCTGCAAACGGGAATTATTTACGACCACGTGGTCGAGGCTTCAATCAAATGAGTGTGGGCTGTTGAAAATTTTAACGGTTGGGCCACTCCCGTGAGTGAGGAGATGGGCTCTTTAGTTTTCGGAAAACGTGGGCGTTTTTTTTTCCCAAGGGAAAATGAAATTTCTATCCCATTCTCACGGACATAAATTAGAGAAGAAGGGAATAATGGATGAAACAAAATGCCACGATTGCCCAAGGGGAGTATTGAAGCTGTTAATTTGCAAAATTGGGCATTTTGAATGGATGAGTTATATTGAGTTAACTCTCCGAAAACAGAAGAATTAAGGTACGTTTTCATGAAGCCGTTTTGCTGTTTCCGGACGCTGCGTAGCCAATAAGAAGCGAGATCTTCAACGCAGGCTGTATTGTCGCCGGAGCTACGGCAGGGAATGATGACAGACGCATTCTGCCTTTCATATGTTTGTCACGTGGTTCTTTCCCGAGAAATTGTGGGCCATCTTCAGATTTTCGACAAAAGATGATCTCAGACGGTGCAGTCCATCTCCAATACTCCTCCAAAACATGAATTTTTATTTTTTAAAATAATACAACAAAGGTAGTATCTCCATAATGGGCAGGAATTATTTGAGAAAAATGAACGCGTCACGGGTTTTCACCGTCTTCTGTTTTCCGTTTTGATGCTGCTTTAGTGGCAAAGATTCAGATTAGGAGTAATTGGAGTAAGAGATTTTTTCACTTTTATAAAACAACCTCACCAAATTAGGTCCACATAATGTCTAAATGTCTTACTCATTGTGACTGTGAGAGAAAACGTTCTGAAAATATTCCCACAGTGCACATCAAGGTGAGCACTAAAGAAAATGTGAATTTAGAATTAGCATCATTGGAAAACCTTTCTGTAATACAGTAGTTAAATTATAAGCGATGAGCTTTATTAGGTGCCCTAGGTCCAAATCAGGTCCATCTCTGACTCCGTACATGAATTAATTGAAATTAATTAAAGAGGAAGAAAGAGATTAAAACACAACATTTGCATCCAACCCAAATAATCTACAATAGTCATATTCAAAAGAAGCACACACAAATGACGTTCTTGGACGACAAAATGGGTATTTTCTTCAACTGAAGGAAACATGGTGGAATCGTTCCAGTAAGCTGAGGTATTTCTTGGTCCTGCCGCTTGAGGCCTGGAGCTATCAGAAACGTTAAAGCTCATTTGAAATTGTCCACGATCTCTTAATTAAAGGACAGACAGACTCATTTGGCTCAGGTGACGTAAATATTTATATTTTTAACCGAAAGAATTGCTAAACGAAGAGAAATAACACTTCTATTTTTTGGGCAGTTGTGTAAAAAGGAGCTATGAGTCATGATAGCAGATGGAAGTTTTGAAGCCGAGAAAATGCGTGTCCGGCCATATTGAATGGATCATTTTCACAGTTAGCAGTCGGATAAGAGAGGTTTGTAAGAGAAGAATCGTCTGGGGTCATAGATTGATTGTCTTAACTACAAAAATTCTAAATAGTTTACAAAATTAAGCTAATTGAAAATTTTGCGCTATAACCATGTTGATTGGATGATTTTTAAACAGGTGAGCGCGACTAGTTTTCGTGCGGCAGGATACCATCTTATTTCGCCTCTTCTATGATCAGTATATTCGATATGATGCTTGATTTATGGAGAAAACGATCTATGTGCCTTGCGACTCTGTTCAAAGGTCATACTAGTGCGTCACCTTCAATTTATTCAGTTATTCGTTTCAGTTGTCCGGCTAAAGGGTCGTTAATTACAAAATATAACTTGAATATCCGTCAAAATCGATCCTAAGCTTCTGAAACATTGGGAAATATATTATGAATTGCAAGAATGGGTGCCATATTTCTTCCAAGATGTTATTTGCGTCCCCAGATAAGAGAAGACTTCCTTTATTCAGGCTGCTGAGTAAAGCCGGAGAACATATTTTCTTTCGTTGAATGGGTCTTTGTAATTGCAGGAAACCATAAAGTGTCAGACGCATTCCCGACTTCTTTTTTTAGCCATTCTCTTCTTATTAGAGAGACCATAAAAGTGTAGCGTTTCAGAGCGTGCAACTGTGTGATTTGTTTTACGACATGGCGCAGTTTTCCTTTGAAGCATACTTGTTTTGAGTTTGCAAGTTCCTCCCAAGTTTTTGTGATGTTACATATGAAAAAGTGGTGGATAATATTGGAGCTGATACCTTATCTGTAGTTCCCACTGTTTTTCCGCAGAGGGGCGGACTTGATTTATTACTGGTGGGTGAGTCATTCCTTTTGGCCCGCCTATCAGATGTGTGCATTCGGGAAAAATACCCACTGCTTGTTTTTAATTAGGTCGACCCCCAACTCTCAAACCAATATCAGTTAGTAATGGTGTCTCATTTAATAATACATTTTAATATCCTAACTACTTGGATAGCTATAAAAACAAAGGAAAGTCCTTCCCATCAGTATTACAGTGTTTCGTAATGAAAACAAGCAAAATATCAGGTATTTTTTATGTAATGATAGGTATACGAATCTAACGCGTTCAAATATTTACCTGATAAATAAGTGAGCTAACAGGTGTGTAACCGTATAATCTCATCCAAATATTTCTCTCTACTTGTCTGATAATGTAACATTTGCTTGCTTGCTTTTGCTTTTTCCGAACGATTCTGGTGGGTCCGTATGCCCCAACGATTCCGAAAAGTCGCTCTTGGCCTGGCATCAGGTTTCTCAGGGGCGGAACCTCCAGGACTTGACAGAAACACCCATGCCCTAGGCAGAGAAAAACCAAGCCAGGCAGGACTCGAGCCCGCGACTCTCAGACTATCAGTGGAGAACCGACCGCCACCGCGTCCGGCTAAATTAAATAAATAAGTGTATGCTTTTAGAACGGATTCTACCGATGTTACATATCATCTTTCGTCCTCCAAACACCCATGTATTCAGACTGCCTCTCGGCAACTTTCGGAATTGCTGCTCTTAATCTCTGGGTCGATTAAAAACCTATCAATCTCATTTAATTTACATTTCTCCGTTTTATATTTCTTTTAACGTTGGCTAGAGCGGTAATCGTGGGTAAGCGGTAATTGAGTGCAAATTTAAATTATTTTTAAAGTAAGTCGAAAACAAATTCTTCGACCACATTTCATTTAAGTGCATCTGTTTATGCTTTGGAACTCAACACACAGGCTGTAATGAAAATGATGCAAGAACTATACTACACATATTTTTCCTTAAAGCATGTTATGACAAGAATTTTTCTGCGCGGTGTTAGAAATGTAGACGAGATTATGTTGAATGATGTATTTTTTCGAATATTGGACTAGGCGTGACACCTTGATATTTGTTAGAAACAATTATAATAATAAGAAACGTATTATTTCACGTTCAGAAGAAAGTTTGTGCATATGTAATCGAATTATTACGAAATATATGCCATATGCCGTAAGGCTACGTATTAAAATAGTAGGTATTGGATTTCCTAAAGATCAAATCGGTGGAAATGCTATTATTTCACTTTTATTTTATGGATATCTTAAATGAGAACTCGTATTAAACGCTTCTTGCAAATCCGTATATAAATAAAAATCATTCCTACCACCTTGATAAATAAACGCATGTGTTTAGAATCTTTTCTACCGATTTTACATATCCTCTATTGTCCTTCAACTACGCATGTGCTCACACTGCCTCTCGTTAACCTCGGAGTTACTGCTCTTAATCTCTGGGTTGATTTTAAAACTAATGATCACATTTAATTGTCATTTCTCCGTTTTTTATATTTCTTTTACCGCCTTAATTTAAAAAAATATATAGCATTAGTCTTTGTAACTTTTACCAAATTCCCATATACCCATATTACCGTTTTAACTCTCAGGATTATAATTATATTACGTAGGTATTTGTAAATATTGTTTGACATACCGGGGACCGTTGGGAGATATTCCGGACCAAGGACCATACGCTTTGAGTTCTCAGGCGCGCGCGAATTTAAAATCAGAACTGGAGGGTCACAAAAAAATATTGTGGACTGCTGGAAATATATCCTTTCTATATTAATATAACGCCACACATTATAAATACCTTGATGGGCGCTGGTCAAATTTTAGGTGATATTTCCTCATTATGTAAGAAAGGAGCTGATGTTCTCCATTATTTTTCCCGGAGTAATTACGCATGACTATCGGTCACAATTTTTCCTCACTCATTTATATGTATAACATTAGCTACAAATTACTTAGAGAATATTGACAAATACAATTCCGAAACTAATTTTTTTGAAAACCCTTAATGCTATCAGCATGCACCTAAAATCATAGTGACATAATAAAGAGATATTCTCAATGTCATCTACGTATGTATCCGAAATAACGCAATTTGCAGATGAACGACGATTAGGTTCGTGGTCAGAATATCAAACTCATTGAGATAATGCATGCAGTAAAACCTCTGATTGCGATTACCTTGGTCTGCGATTGTCTTGCAAAGCGAGCAAAAATATTTTATAAATTTTAATTTCATTAACGAGCGAGGTCTTGTCATACGTAAGTACGCTTTGGACGTTGTACGAATACGCTTTGTCTGCCGAGCACCACGTGATTACAACTGATCAGTTTTAGGAGGAGGTATCACCATAGAGGTCTTAATGCGCTGTTTATGTTCCGAGCTGGGACGAAAATAAGTTCAAGCTGTAAATATCGACCATTCCAGTTGGGTTCCTGAAAGGTCATCGCCTCATTTTTGCTCGATAAATTGAAGAAGCGTCATCTTATGGGCCGGTGTTGAAGAAATGAGACAAAGAAAGGGCAGTGTTAATTTTATTTATACGAAAATTTGTAATGTTTATAAGAAAAATTTAAATTTTTCAAAGATTTTTTATTTGAAGTTTTTATATGTCACGTTTGCATTGTGGAACGAATTAGTTGAGTTTCCACAAATTTTTATGGGGAAATTCGCGTTGATACATTAGAGTTTTGGATTACTAGCACTTTGCCGGATCAAATTATACTCGCACTCAAGGGTTTCACTGTATTTCCTTTCATTTGGTTCTTAGAACGAAAATAGTGTCCATACTTAATGTAGCACTATACTTTTGGTGTATTTGTACTTCATGATAAGCCCTTCAAGAGTTTTCAAAGTGAACTAGCTTCCGTTTTTTTTCTACCTTCCCTCGAGAGTGCAAAGATAAGACACTCTTGTGGTATTCCTCCGCCACTTGATGCTCGCACTCTTCTCAAAAGTGTGCTGAAGTGATTCGCGGCGCGGAAGGATCTCAACCCTCCACCTTCCCCCCTCGCGGTTACCATGGTTTCCACTCCCGCGTCCTCGCTCGACAAAAACGCTACCGAGTCTCTTCAGTTAGCCAGGCTCCATTCCGCGTTGCCAAAGAGAAGAGAAAGGTTTATTTTCACGTTTTTATTTTTCCTACTCTTCTCTCCCTCTCGCAGTCCCTCTCCTTCATTCACTATTTATCTTACGCTAATCACGCCGTTCTGTGAGTGCACCTTTAATCAGTTACGACTACCTTTATGCCGTTTGTGCTCGGCTCAAGTTGTGTTTTTCCTTTTTTTAAATTTTCCATTAGGATTTTCGTGTTAAAGGTGCGCTTGTGCGCTTAAGGTACACACATACCTTTGGTCCAGCGGCGTTAACTTTACACTTACACGGCGTTTACTTTTAACGTTACAGGCACCATTTTTAACTTACAACTTTTTTTTTCAAACTTTCGAATTCATTTACATCCCTAAAGAAAATTGCGAATGAGTAGCAAGTGATATTCCGTCTACGGGATTGATTGTGAACTACAAATATAATAACTTCAAAACAATGGGAAAAATCGCCAGAATTAGTCATCTTCGAAGGGAAATATATCCAGAAGTAAACGTCATAAAAGGTACGTAAATGAATTCATAGGTTAGAACAATTTAGCTAGATGTAAAAATTGTGTCTATACCGTGAGAACTAATGCGCTAGAGCAAAAATTGTGCATGAGCCTAATACGAACCTTTACCGGATTTTCGAATTTTATCTTTTGGCGACCCTTTGCGAGAACGACCCGCTATCAGTTTTGATTTCCCTGACGTGAATCTTAGTACTCTTATCGTTTCAAAAAACGATGTGTTTCAAATGTAAATTCATAGTGATGTTTTCACTATTGTTTTCAAATTATAGTGTGTCCATGATAGTGAATAAACCTATTTTATTATATTCTTTTAAATTTATAATTTCAATTGGTAAAATCTTGGTTCTAAATTGTGTTGTTAATTTTTCACCGTCAAAATCAAAACAAGACATCTTTTAACAAGGTTTTAATTAAATACAGCATTCGTTCTCTAGTCTCTGGGGAAATCAAAATTTCCATAACAAAATGCGATTCTAGAGGTGTGTCATAATTTCCTCTGCACTCAAGTACTTTCCTGGGTTAATGAATCTTTTTACTTGGGAAAACAGGTTTATATATTGCCCTAGGCTTTTTTTCTTATTACTTTTTGTCATTCGTTTGAAACAGCCATATTGTTCCCAGAGTATGTGCTTCTTAAGGCAAATGTTAATATGCTCTGTTGATCAATTTTAACTTGAAGCTTCAACTTTTTTCGGAAAACCATCTTTTTTCCTCCAAAGTCCATCCTCCTAAGAAATAGGCTTTACATACAAAAGATTGCATAATTATTTATTCCCCTTACTTTAGTTTATATCCAAAGGTTTTTACGATTACGTTAGGCTGGCGACTGTGCTTGCGAAAGAGCTATTAACTACGCCAGTGCATGTCCTTGTATTAAAATATTTAGTGAAATTCGAGACTTCTGAGCCCCGACGGAAAGCTTAGCTCATCAGGTAACATACCTACTGAAATAATCAGCAACTCTCGGTGACTCTATTTAATTTAGTCGCTGTAGGTATGAGTATAGAGCTGATGTAGCTGATTGGAGTGTGTAATGCTAACGTGCTAGAAGGAGAAACATCGAATGATATTATGCTGAATGAAGAGAGGTAGGAATCATGGTGAAATGAGAAACTTTAAGTGCGAATAATGAGATGAATAAGCGTAGAAATTATCTCTCGTAAAATGGTGTATTTATCGAATTGTTATATTAAGTAACCTGAAAATTTGAGGCAAAAAATTCTCTTGGTTACTGCCAATTCAGATCCGTTTACATGTTCTTTGGAGTGTAGAATAGTATAAAAAACTCAACCAGAGATGCAGCTATCCAAACTACCTCTAGAAAAACCTATGTAGACGACAGTGACTACGAAACCAAAAAACTTAGCGGAAAAAAGGGATATCATGACCCCTACATTCGGCAGGCTAATAATTTATTTAATGCATATGATTTAATCGACAGTAGCATGCTAGGTTTCGTACTGGCTAAAGGTTTTCGACGTCGTTGGTCGAGATCGGTATCTAATTTGCTGGAATGTTTTTTCTCTCTCTTTAAACCGAAGGTCAGTTAATGTTTCCCAAATAAGTTGAACGAGGCTTGATTAACCGAAAATTCATCCTCCCATGCATTTTTTTACGAATGCTGCCGATCGTTTATGTGTCAGTACTTCGCCCGTCGTGAAAGAAAGACCTCTTCACCATTTTGAAATGAAGCTTACCCATCTGGCTCGGGAAGTTCTTATAATCTCTTTCACCTTGCAGAACTCAGAAGTTTGCCTCTCGCCCGGAATTCCGGATCGAAAATGTTCCCTACTTCGTCGGTCGAGGGGCTTACCCGCCAGACAAATTAGTACCTGCAAAGGTCTCAATTTCGGGCGAAAAAAAAACAACCCTTTTTTACTTTCATTTTTTTTCTTCGCCAAGCTCGCTCTCCTGCCCGGCCCCCCGCAGCCTCCCACCTCCCTTTTCTACGGGTCCTTTGGTGCACCTCCTCACCCCTCTTCCCACCCCCCTCTCCAGACGGGAGGCGTGAGGCTTAGTTCCCCATCCCACGGAGTGGTGCGCTTCGATCGGTCGCCGGGGAAGGCACAGACTTTTGCTCCCTTGTGTACTCACGCGGTCGGTGAGTCTGGAAGAGAGAGGAGGGGGGGGGCAGAGGCGGAGGGTGGGTGGGGGGCGGCAGAGGCGGTGTGGGCCCTTTTTTCTCTTTTGGTCCGGAGATGAGGGAGGGAGGCTGTGAGAAAAATCGGAGGGATTCTCGAATCGTTTCCACGAAGGGATAAGTTCGGAGAACGGGCCAACTGGGATTCGGGGATTTGTGTGCGGTGGTTAGACTGCTGGCCTCCCATCTCAAGAATCCAGGTTCGAATCTCATCTGTGGTTTTTGAAGTGGAACACTTCTTAGAGATGGGGGTAATCTCGCGAAAGCCTAGCGTCACGAGACACCCGACTCCCGGACGGATGGAGAAGATGGAGAGAGAGAGCGATTGAGTAGGCGAGAGAGACTACTTGTGTGTGCATGTACGAATTGATAGAGACAGTTAGAGGTAGTAGAATGCCGAACTTTCATTTCCTCCTTTAGTTTCCACAAACCAATGGTAACAGTTGTGGGAAACGATAATTCAGGAGAAAATTTCATTACTCATTTGCAATTTTATAGTGTAATTTCGTAAGTATATTTTAAGTCGGTGTGTATTTCATGTAATTATTATTAATGTAAAATTCAAAGAAATTCAAAGAACTGCGGAACTGGCCGCGCAGTAACTTTAACGGAGTCACCCGCTAGTGGTCACACAATTGTGTGAAATTCACAGTGAAAAAATCATTCGCCTGGACTGGGATTCGAACCCAGACCCCCCGATTTCGCGCCGAGTTGCTCTACCAGTTGCCTGGGTAGCTTAACTGGTAGAGCACTCGGCGCGAAATCTGGGGGTCTGGGTTCGAATCCCAGTCCAGGCGAATGACTTTTTCACTGTGAATTTCACACAATTGTTATTATTAATGTATTCTAAATATTATTTTCATATTCATATTTTCAAAAATATTAATTTAATCACTCATGTTTATTTATACATGTAATGCTGTGCACTCTCTACTGACAGTCATATCCATACTCAGTGTTCCTCCTCTGTTGGAACCACGCCTTGTTTTTCTTTGGAATCCCGTTCATCCATAGGGGTCCATCCATAGAGTACTTCAAGTTTAAGAGCTCCCGTTAGAATGTAGATTCCATGGCGCCTCACGTGGTAGACTCAGGCCAACGCCGATTCCAGATTTTCATTTCACTCATCCTTCTTTCTCGACAGAATCCTGCCTGTGCCAACGGACCCACCAATCCTTATTGGCGCTAATGATGTGAGTTTTCCGTCACCCCCCTAAATACTTCTACTGCTTCCACAGGCACAATATCGGCATTAATACGATATGAATTGGGACGTTGCAATTTTATGCACCATGCATAAGGAGGCTAGTTCTGTTAATATGAATCGTTACGAAGGCATTCCAATTACCTTTACTGTATTATCATCAAATTTTCCGTGAATAGAAAAATCAAACCTCTGTGACAGAAATTGTTTAGCATGTTGAAAGGAGTCTGGAACCATTCCAGAACTAGTGAGGAAGTAGTATAAATAATTAGGTTAGTTCGGCTTGATGAAATTGGATGAGAACAGTTAGATATCCATCCAAACCTACCTTAAAAGAAGGTCCACCATTTGCCATAACTTTTAGAGGTTCACCTAAGGTCTCGGTTGTTGCTCGCTCCGTAAATGATTCAAGAAAATCCGTTTGTGGCAACCTACGGGTTCCAGAAGTGGTATAGAAACCGGTGATGTGTTCGTCTGTCTTCTCAAAGGCTGGAAACCTTTCCCTTTAAATTCTTCACTGATTAAAGGATTACTGTATGATCTTCGAAGCGCCCGAAGTTATAATTGTGCACGCCAAAATAGAAGTAAAATGTGGATTCTCTTGCATCTTCTTCTTAGCAATTAAAATATAATATGGTGATTAAGTATTTACGCGATAGTGCCTCATTATAAAGGGCTATAAATTGTGTGAGTAGTGTTAAACATACTTCATGGAATTTTTTTCAAATGATCACTTAATAAAGGAATTACCTTTTGGAAGCAAAACGTTTTTTATAATGTTATTTTTCAATATCATTCAACAATAATGTTAATTGGCTCTTTATGAGGCGAATATTTGTTTTAGATAATATTTTGAGACACACATTGGGTTAAAATCTCCCATCCCTATTAAGAACAAATAATTTATGTAAACGTTTTTGTTTCCTCAATTTGAGCAAAGGGTACATCTTTTGTCGCAAGCATGTCTCATGGGAAACTTTTACGTTCCATAGTTCTTAGAATGCTTTTAATTCACAAATTAAAGAATGTGATTTTTATTCATGATTCTTTTTTTCTTTCAGGTGTGTCCTGTTTTCACTGCTCTTTTGACCTTTGGTTCTTCAATACATTTTAGAAGGTAAGCTCTTTTCCATTTACGCTTCGCGATTTCGTATTGGTAATCACAACACTACCCGGATGGCTATCCAGCATATTCCAAAAATAGTTTTAGTATTGTACTAGCCCCCCCCTTATCAATTTCCTTATCACAGGGGTTCTAATAATTATTCTTTCGCGCGGTCCTAAACACGCGACGTTATATACTTGTATCAGCCCGACACACAAAAGGTACCCTTCACTTTATCACTTCTTACCTTGAGAGAGATCCTTTCCTTTCGGTAGTCCTTGGCGGCAAAGGTTAATGGATTAATTCATGCACTAAAATGATACACTTGAACAGTACATATATTTATAATAACCCTTTTATTCTTTACTTATGAAACAAATTCACTTTAGTTACTCAATTAATCAATATATGTTCCCTTCTCAAATGTATTCGTATTAATTTATAATGTTTGTTCTACTTCACCGGATATTGTACAAAGTGAATTTCGCCGATACTCTATGCCCCAGTATCTGTTTATCGGATTCCTGGATCCTTCCTTAACACAGGACACTGGCGTTGGTAATTGCTGTCCAACGCTGCTTACTCCCGGCAAATTATCACTGCAAAAACTCTCGTATGACTTTCACTCGATAAACGTCTCTTGTGACTCCCTTGTTAAGAAGAAGCAGAAGAAGAAGCCTCGTTCCTTGTTTGACAATCCCTTTTATACTATCTCACCTCCCCTCCTGTATGTTCTAGAACATTCCAGGTTTTCTCCCCTTCTCTCGTATCTGATAGGCTATTCCCCTTACATTATTATAAGTTTGTTTTGGTTTGTTTACGTAAACAGAAAATGGTATTGTTTAAAGTTGTTTTCATAACATAGACGGCATTGTTTTAGTTTGTTTACGTAAACAGAAAATGGTATTGTTTAAAGTTGTTTTCATAACATAGACGATATTGTTGCCTCGCGGTAGTACGTGTTCCCAAAATATACACAATGGCGTCCTTAATCGTATACTTATGCCAACACGGCCAAAATGGCGTGTTACAGTATATTATTGAGGAGCGGGTAATTACGAGCTAGATTCAACAGATTCAGGGATGATGTAGTGGAAGGAATCCATGTTAAATCAAACTTAATTCGCACTATTGCACTGCATATTTAATTATATTACGCGTTTCAATGCACTGAGACGTATCCCATAATTGTCTTGCACCTGAAGATGACTCTGTGAGTTGAAACACCAAGTAGAATCAAAAATCATGCGGAAAAGTGCGAATTGATTTAGATTTATAGGAGCTAGGGAATTCTGTAGTTTGTGATCAAGTGGAAGATGTTGAGTAAGCGTACAATGGGGAGAAAAAAATGCTTTATGATTAGGATAAAGACAGGTAGGTCGTCTGCCGAGCCAAAGAGCCAAGTTGTTTAAAACAGTGTATTTGCTGACGTGTTCCTGCGGTTGTACATACGATTCTTATTGCATGTAAATCTACCGTAATTGGTGTACTACCTCAAGTTACAATTATCAATAATGAAAAACTCTAACTCTGGGGTTTTCAGCGTAGGTTGACGTTGTAGATAACAGTTTCGCCACCGATGAAGGAGGTGGCTTCTAGTCAAAGGTTTCCTCCGAAGGCTAACTTCAAACATGAAGGACCCTCAGCTCACTTGTGCTCTATGTAGACCTACATGGAGAAACCCGGAAGACTGTGTCCTCCATCAAACCCTCACGGAGGAAACGCGAAGAAAAACATTTCTCTGAAATTTTATCTTTTGCGATTAATATTCGTGATGGATGGTTTCTTCTTTTGCATTTCCCTGCGTCTTGTTTTTAAAACACCAAAGTTTCCTCTCCTTTGTCCGGAAATAGATTCGAATTGAAAAAAATACAAGGAGAAAAAGAACAAAATCAAATCGGACACAAAATCCTCCTTGAACATTACCATAATTTTTAAAATACTTTTTTTTAAATATTAACACATGCTAAACATTATCGGTGCTGCGTTCTTATTAAAGTAACTAAGATTTATCAAACGAATAGTGGGAAGGTTCTCTGATGAAAACGTGAAAGAGAGATGCCACTTTGCTCTGGTTAGGCCACATCTCGAATACGCCGCGGTCATTTGGAACCTTGCATAGAATGATTAAAATCGCGAAGTAAATATAATGCAGAGGAAAGCTGCATTCTTCGTTACAACTGCTACGAGTGCGTGACACAGCTGATGAATAGACTTGGCTGGGAGCTGTTAGAGACTCTGAAGCTATTCGCTAGGCTTAGATTACTTAAAAAACTCAGATCAGGGCAGTTTCAGTACGACATGGAGGAAGTTATTTTGACCCCGCACTACTCTATAGAACTGATAGACGCGACGTGATCAGAGAGATACACTGTAGAACTGGAAGGTACAAAATTACTTCTCTCCACGCACCATTTGTGTTTATAACAGAAAGAGCGTGACTTTAACATAAGGCACATCTTTATCTTTCAATTCGCAACAGTACTGTCCCCCTCCATACCCCTATTCCCTGCTCTTTCACTATGGGTGTCCTAACACTCCCTGCCACAAGCCTCAGCGACGGCTCCCTGGGCTGAATGTGGATGTAAGCGAATTTTCGAAAAAATACCGTTTTTTACTTATTTGATATTTTTACCTATGCAGCGTTGCCAAATTTGGTGTCACCATGAGCCTGCCTATCAGCAGAATTCGGTGGTAGATGGGACAGACTATATGGTGAGATGAGAGGATCGGGGTAGGCGGCCTTGCCTTTTGAGAAGCGAGATCGTAATGAAAAGGGATTTTGGGGAAGGATGAACGGGAGGGGGTGTGTTCAGTAGAGAAGGGCTAGGGAATAAGGAACGTGCGATTGTAATAACCTGCGGGGGTTTTTAGGGACAGGAGAGCATGAATGCAGGAGGGTAAGGGTAACCGCGAATTCTATCGGTGAGACTGCGAAAGAAGGGCGGATAGTACTGTGGTACTATCCGCAGTTGCAACTATGATAGTACAGATAACTATTAAGGTAGTAGGAGTGATTTTTATTTATGTACAGATTTGCAAGAAACTCTGCATATGTGTTCTCATCAGTAATATCTGTTGGTAGAAGTGAAAAAATGGCACATTCTCTTTTCGGTTTTTGGTAATTGAATGCTATTTTATCGTAATCACACATTACATATATTCCGTAAAATTTAGATTACATATGAACAATTTTTCATCTAAATGCGAATAAATAAATTTACTATTGTTATGATTGTTTCTAACAAAGATGAAGGTCCGAGTCCATTATTCGAAAAAATAAATTTCAATATAATTTCATCTCTAATTTCGAACACCTAACTTTACTTATTTTTTGAGTTGTTAGTAAATTACTGACATAATAATTGAAGTAAAAATATGTTAATTCAGTGGATTTGGCGCTGCAATCCCCTATGGTTGGAAAAATGGTCCATTAAAAATATATCGTTGGCATCAGCATTCTACATTAATTTTGTTTTTTTCCCCTCCATAACTAAGGGATGTCATCAGTATAAGTTGTATATTTAACAATAGAAATGAATTGGTTGAACAAAGTATTTATTTTGACTTACACAGTGAGGGTCGAACCTACGGTTTCGGAACGCTCTGGAGGTCTGAATTCGTGAACATGGCCGTTGGTCAATTAGCGTCCCTTCATGTCTTCAACTCCGCTACGAAAACAGATCTTCCGCCCTGGCTTGGGTGACAACTCGGCCATGAGACGAATGCAATCCGGCGGATGACCGCTCTTGTGAATAGCAGCATAATCCCTTCCTTGGCGCCCGCATCTGTTGAGTACCCTGCAGTGCCTTGTCCCCTTGTCAGACCCTCATCCTTTCCCCCTTTCCCTTCCCCCTTCCACCCTTGTCGACTTCTCCCCCGATCGCAATAACACCACGACGACGGGACGTCTCGGGAGGCAAGTTTGTGGCGCAGCTGTGTGATACACATACCAATTTCAAGTGTCGCGTATCGATTCAGCGTATGTATTGCCAAAGATGCGACCCATCGCATATTATCTAGCGTGTCATACGTCCCTATAAAGCGGTAATGTCCTAAATTTTGGCAAAGCGCGTGCAAGTAAATAATGCAATTTTTTCAGTATGTATTAACACTCAAAATATTTTATTATGTACTCAATAACAAGTGTGCTATGTCTAATTTACTCTGTATTTAAATATGTACAAATTATTAATACGCAAAAAAAATTATGTAGCTTCATCATTTTTTTTTAATTACGGCATATGTTATGTTATGCATTGATGTTATGAATTTAACCTCACCCGTGTGGCAACTCTAATATTATCGCAATTCAATTGATGTTTACACTGCAGTTTATCGCAAAATTTCACAATCTGTCGCGTATCGCAATTAAATCGTTTGCATTTCGAGTATCGCATCACTTATGTCAAAGCTTATCACATAATCGACATTGAAGCATGAATTTAATCACCTGATTATTTCCAATATTCATCGTTTTCTTCTCTCTTAAGGTGGGTTCATCCTGGCAATTTTATTGCGCAAGTTGCTTGCTGCAAGCGGCTTTCGGCGTTAATTGCCGGTGTAAATGGCTCTGAGAGTCCACTTGCAGAACTTTTCAAAGTTTCGGCATGTTGTTTGCAGGGGCGTATTGCTGCCAGTGCAAATATCAACCAACCTGGCTCTGCACTAACTGGTGAAAAAGTATTTCGTCAGAGTTAACTCTCCCGCGAGCTCTTCCAGAAGTAACGTGCGAAAGTATCTTGCCAGTGTAAACCCAACCTTACGCTTACAGTGGTAACAAAATGATTCTAAAACTGCCAGTATTGAGGCCACACGCCTCGAAGGGCAGCTCTAGAATCACGCGCACGTTTGGCAAGTAGCTTTAGCGCTCATTTTAATCGCAAAATGTCGTATTTATGTCATATGCGCATCTTGTGTTAAGTTATAAAATCTTAAGAAAGGTCTTCGATCGGATTGTAATTCTCTTCAAAGATAAATAATGAAGAAATCTTACTTGCTGAGAAAATTATTTCATTGAGCGTTGCTGAAAATGGTATTGTTGACAGACTATAAATCGATCACTTCTCTGGGCCTCAATACAGGTCAAGTCTCATTGTCTTTATCATATCATTGTATTGTATCATATTTTGGAGTGGTAAAATAAAATATTATATTCATAATTTCTTATTTCTTCGATTTTGGTTGCCTATGGACCACGTAAAATAGCTTTTTCACGATTTCCTTCCTTTCTCCGTTCTATCTTTCCAATATTTTTTAAGTTCACTCTCTCTGTCGCTCTTTTCTTTCCATTGTTCATATCCCACCTCTTTTCTTTTTTCATCTTCTGCTGGAAACCCTGGAAGTTAAGAATTATTTTTTCTTTCAATTCATTTCGATTTCCTATTTATTTCTCTGTTAGGATCATCCCTTGGGTCTAATGTAACTTGTATGATCCACGTCTTTTGAGACTTTTCGCTTCGGTCGAAGAAGCCAAATAATCTTTTCGTCATCCTTTTCTATTCCTTTCTCTTTCAGGTGTCCACTGAGGGCTATTCATCTCTTCCTCACTGTGTCCATTATTCCCTCAGTTTTTTCGTGAAGTTCCCTGTTTCGTCTCACAATATATTTTCCGTTCTTAATTTTTGGTCCTAGAATTTTCCGTATTATTGTTTTCCTTTTTTTCTGCGTCATATATTTGTTTGGCTGTGTTTCATGCTTGATATTCTGTTGCATAAAGGCTCTATGGTTTTATGACAGTATTGTAATGCTTTAGTTTCGCATTTATGGAGATACGTTTTGTATGTGATACAATGATTTCTTTATTTGTAAGAAAATCGCCATTTCCGAAATAATTAACAAACATTATTTGGACGAAAAAACTTGGAAAAGACATGGAAAATGAGAGAATAAGCTGGAAATTTGCTTTTCATAGTTAGAATATCATTGTTTTTAGTTGGCGAGGGGAACCATTTTAGGCGCTGTCTGTTGGCACGTGGACTTAGGGTTTTGGTGTTTTGCCTGAATAAGGCAGTGGAGCTCTTTTCTGGTGTTTAGCAATTAATTATGCACGTAAAATAAACTTTTCGGTCCCATTCTTTACTCTCATGCTGACGAAGATGAACTATTTAATTATCCTTAGGTTGTGTACAGGCCATTCGTTGCCCTCATATGGGCCGAGACCTAAGAGTAACATGACATCATATAAGAAAGTCGATTTTCCCCCAGAGCGACAGTGGCGGTACTCTGTTGGAAAACTTTACGCCCCAACAGTACGTGCGTTAGTATTTTGTGTTTCCACTCTTGCAACTCCACACACTCCAAAGAATGAAAAACTTTAAACCTTTGTCTGGAAAACCTGGAAAAGTCCTGGAAGTTCATAATCTCTGCTCTGTAGCAATCCATGATTTTACCAATGGAATCTCACATAACGAAATATCGCATGGTACCGATGATTAATAACTCGTCACGATGTCTCCTCCTGAAAATTCCGTCCGAAGCATCGCAATATCGCCCCGTCTCTAAAACTGCACTGGAAGGGGGGTTGCAAATAAGGATCCCCCCCATCTCTCAGCTTTCATCGCATCGGGAGTGGTGGCGGGGGATTTGGGAAGAGTGACTTCGGGGGAGAGTGCCATAGGGGAAGGGAGTGTGGGGCTTTTAATCTCTCCGGGGCATCGCCGCAGATGTTCACGGCGAGTGGAGAGGGAGGATGTGGGAGGGGGCGGGCTGACGCCAAGGGGGGCATTGGAGTGGACTGGCGTGCTGGTCTGATGACGGCCAAGGATGACTGACATGCCCTTAGGACGGAGAGTCTAGAGAGAGATCGCCCACCCCTGGGCTGACAGTGAGGATGGGATGGGCGGTTGTCCCTGCGCAGAAGTCAGTCACAGGGGAAAGGGTATTGCGATATTTCGATGTATCGAATGTGATACGGGGCAATCATGAGATACTTCTCTGCGCTTTTAGGCGGAAAATAAATACCACAAGTTGAACTGCCCACTGAAAGAATTTATTTACGACGTGTTTCAACGCCACAGCGTCATCTTCAGGTACAAACTAAGGCGGCGAGTTTGTACCTGAAGATGACGCTGAGACGTTGAAACGTTTCGTAAGTTAATTGATTCAGTGGGCAGTTCAACTAGTGGTCTTTATTTATAAGCTCCTGTTCCACCACGTCTCGCCGAATACAGTTGAGTTTTTTGGCGGCTTTGCACATAGAAGTTACTTATAAATAAGGTACTACTACTTATTAATGAAGGAAAATAGTGTAAAGACCGCTTTACACGAGGCACTTTATTGCACAAGTTGAAGTAGCATCTGTTTTCGCAATGCAAGAATGCGGATTCTGAATTAGAGCAGGGGCTATTTTCCCATCTCTCGTTTATGCAATCTAGCAATTCACCACTTTATACACGACACAATTTTCAATGCACATCTATACGTACATCAGATTGTGTAATAAAGTGCCTCGTGTAAAAAGGCCTTAACGATGAAAAAAATAATTTTAAGATCGTAAAGGCAATAACCAGGCACTGATACTACGTTTAAGATGGTTTAAGCGAGATAGATCCCTAGTTATAGTCGAGATCATATTCAAATTTTATTTTTGACTTCAGCGTCTGTAAGAAGAGTGAAATAAATATTGTAATATTAATGGCGCAAATATATAATTATGTATGATTAAAATTCTCAGTAATTAAATAAATAAAGCTACATAAGTCTCCAACTTGACGCATTTTTTCCCGCCGAAAGGCTAAAAACCCTTTAAATAGCAGATTTTTTGCGATTCTGTAAAAGTTACTGTGGTGAGTAATAGATTATATTTTATGAATAGTTGAGAAAACAAGCAATCTATACACCGTTAATTTTTTGACGAAATCTAGGTGTTATAAATTCCTATTTCCTTCAATATTCTCCCTCTGGAGTGCTCAGCCATAATCTATCCCATGTTGAACAGCTTATATTTTGAGGCGAATTGCTCGAAAAGTAGTTCGGCAAGGGGTTAATATTTTGATATCATTGGAAAGATGAGAGTTGTATCTTTAAAATGATGCCAAATTCATCAAATTCTAGGTGAAGTGATTTTTAGTTCAAACTACCTTAATTTTTCTGATCGTTGTATCTACCATGGTGGCATATTCTGTCATTATAAATCAACACTTCGAGTGCTAACGACGTGATATAACGTCTCCGTGAATATACTGAGAACAGCTGGCCACCTGATATTACGTTCCATCTAATTTTAACAAATATTTCGCATACATTATATAGGTCTCATATAAGAATTCAAACTACCATTGCAGGAATCTATCGACTATGTTGATGCTATAAACTCTAAATTATAAACTCAAATACAGTATTATCTGTGTTTTCCTACGTTTTACTACAACATTTACGAAAATTCCTGCAAATTAGTAAAATAGCCAGCTCTGCTGCAGCAGAAAAAATAAAATGGCCAGCACTCAAACTTTTAATGTTATAAAAATAAAAACGGTAGGATATCTAGAGTCCTGAAGATTGAGAAATCAGATTCCTAAACTTTGGCGAAGAGAAATAGAATTTTTCATTTGCCTGACCAACGCGTGAAACAAAAGAAAGATGAATTGCTAAAATGCTGCCGATAATGATGATGGTGTGAATTTTCCTCTGATATAGTGTTTTCAATTACTAAAAACGTTAAAATGTGTCAATAAACATGAAATTTAATACGTAGTTACGACGGAAACATGATTTAGATTAAAGAAAGATTATACGATGGCATAAAAATTATATTTTTTGTACTATATTCTTACATACATCACATCGACTAAGAGAGCAGATGTTTCAGTTACCTATTTTGTGTTTTTCCTTGGAAACTATTAATTTCTCTTTAAATTTCGTATTTTGGTCGCGGAAATTATGGTTGCTCCAACCATTAAACTGCATAAGTTCTAATGTTTCAGGCTTAACTCTGTGGAAATTCATCTTCGTAGTGAGAAAGAAAAGCGTTGTATCTTTCCACTGTTATATCAGTGGAAGGAAGCGTTTTTCTTCCTCATTTATTAAGCTGCTTAATATGAAGTGAAATTCTTCCACGATGTTTTACGAAATCCACAATGAAAAAAAACCGAATGACTTGTATATTTAGACCTGAAAGAACATGCTGTTCTATCGTATCGATTAGACTCCATGACGCACGCTCACAATTCAATACCTTCATACTATACACCGTCACGGCATTGTTCGAATATCCTCGAATCCATGATAAAAAACTCTTTTACGACTTCCATTAATTCTACTGAGAATATGAATTGGTCACACATCGATTTAGTGATTCATCATGCGCAAATGGCGATGTTAATTCGTGACTATCATTAGGGGTGAAATTAGTTGTAACGCTCGAACACATGGGTTTCTTAGTCATATGGAAATAAACTAAAAGTAAGTCGGTTTTTCATGAAAATTCGAAGAATGAGTTTTATCCAAAATCAAGAAGTATTATTACAATACAACTTTAATTTAATGATCGAGAAATTTTAAGGTAAGAGTTTCACAACTTTGAAAAGGCAGACAAAGAAATCACTGGTTTCTATAGAGGATTCCACATATATTTGTCAATACAGGCCTTATGGAGAAAGCTGTTGCCAAACTTAGCTCCGAGTGCTCACTTTAAGAAAACGTAGGCAACTATTTCCAACTCCGCGCTTTATTTAATTAAGTTACTTTAGGGTGACTTGCTTGCACGTTGGAAGACTCCTAGATTTGCAGTAATTGTACGGAAATATTACTGAGTTAATTTTACTACTGCTATTGGCAACATTGCACATACGGCCTTCTGGAGATTGACATTGCAAACGAATCTCCATAAGAGCCCATTCTGTCAACTTATTGTGGAACGGACTATAGTCACGGGCCTTGCGTCATCAGCGGCACAAGTTTTGCACCTGCTATGCTTATTTATGCCATCTTTCTTGCGTCATTGATGTGGAGAGGTCCCGTCTTTTTTTCGACCGTGTTTATCTTCTGCCCTCCCAATATTTTGAATTTTAAATGCCGGTGGGACCCTGGACGTGGCAAAAATGAGATTCCATGCTTCGCATTCCACGCCCCCGCATCGATGTGATCCCGTGTATTGATTATCGGAAAGATTCAGGAATCTCGCGCTTGGTTGCTCAGAAGGGGAGAGAGAAGATCTCAACCCGCTATGATGCCATTATGAGACGAAGAACCTTTGGAGATAGAATAAGTACGATAAGTAAACTGACCGTAAATGTACGTACAAAATAAAAAATTCAATTTCTGCGTTTTACGGGTATTCACCACATTGGTTATTTCTACTGAAAGCAGTTTCGCCCGTGATCCAACGGGCGCCACTGCTTTCAGTCGCGCGACTTCAGGTCGAAGTACCGGATCTGTATCTTGTATACAATAGGGGTTTATCACGATTTTTGATTTTTACTTTATCGTGCAGGGGACCATGGCAAATGATAATTTGCAAATCATCTTTTAAATATTCCAAAAATTGCCAGGTATATAGAAGTCTAAAGTTGAATGGACGGGCAACCTTCCCATAACGGCCGTGACGCCATTTCATCCATCGCTTCTTGCCTCTTCTCCCCGATTCATTCTAAAAGATGCCTTAAAAAGGCTTTTCTGAAGATGTCCACTTCTGCCGAAAAGACAACAGTATAAAGATTTAGAAAATACTATGAAAAAATATCTATCTTCACGAGGAATCGAACCACGGGCCTCTGATCGATGGATGAAATGACGTCAGAGGTCGTTTTGTGGAAACAGAAAAAAGTACAACTTTCTACGATTAGTTTTTTGGCTATTAGGCCTTAATTTTAAAATAACTCTGTGCATCTATATGAAAACCTTAGCAAATTTGATGTAAACGGTAATATCGAAAAACAAATCGAATGATAATCCCCCACTGACAGTCAATCCATGGCGCCTCTTGATGACTTCATTGCCACTTAATGGTTTACATTCTTAATCCCACAAAATACATTTCCATCCCGGTTTCAGTGGTTGATTATAGCTTTCGAAACATTTAAAAGGAAATGCGTCAGCTTTAATCGATCAGTTTAACTGCCTTTCCCAGTAAATAAATGCCATATTCATGAGTGGAGGAGAGCTCTCATGCGATGATCTATTGTAATGACATCACTCAAGATGCAATACATCCGCTAAAATTAAAGTAGAAATATAATTTTTCCAAAAGTTGGAGGAAAATTAAATTTTACAATTTGTTTGGTTCAATAGCGATTCTAATATCCGTGAAATTAAAAAAGTTATTCTAAAAAGTAAATTTTTAAGCAGAAAAGTTTGCCAATTTTGGTTTCCATTTTGAAAATTGGAAGCAATAAGCGTGAATAACGACAGGAAAAGAAAGATTTTAAGTACATCCGTTGAGTAGGTATACTTACTCTATGGTACTACTTAGATAAATTTTACTTCATAACTATATGTGCATTCCTCTCTTTTTTGCTGTTTTCATGGCACATAGCTGCAAAATTCTTCTGACAAAATGGTTACGTTTTCATAGCTCAGTAAATAAGGAGTTTTAACCCAATGATCACGGCACGAAAAATGCTTAAAATCAACTTCACTACCACCTCCGGCAGTATTGCAGCTTCTTCGTGGATTACATTGTAAAAACCCAATATATTGCAGACTATCGACTTCGATCTTAAGACGCCCGTATGAGCACGGGTGCAATTGTTGTCCGTAGAAACAACCAATGCGGAGAATATTTGAAAATTCCATAAATGTACGCGTCAGCGCCGCGGGAACCAACGATTGAACTAAAGTATATCATTTATGATAGGAAATTGAGTTGAAGGAAAGAACGTGGTCCATACTTGAGTAAGTTTCCACGCTCTTACGCCTTGATAAAATATACTAGGAGATACGAAGAAAACATTTCCTTAACTTTAAGTATGTATTTACGATTATTGTATATCATTTTTATCACTTGAATGAAATTAGCAAGTCGATAAATGAAGTGCCAAACTACTATCGCTGGTTGTGCTGTCAAGCTTTATGATGGACGCTATTGCATCTTTCAGTGATGAGAGCATTTCGTTATCTTGCGGTTTTATAAGAAACGCATATTTGGATTGTGGATCCTACTGGTGACACTGAACTTAACGTGGCTGTGAGAGTGATGACGTATGAAGGAAGACAAGAGTATCAGTTCTCGTGGATATTGGACGTGAATTAATGATGTTGGAAAAGTGATGACACGATTTTATGTAAGGAAAGTAGGCACCAAAATTATTTAATGATTCAATATAAAACTCCTTATTGCCTTTAACACCTCGTTGATTTTTTTAACCTTAAAAAATTGCCCCGTATTATATCACGCTTTAATGAAATATTAAGCATGCAGTGTAGCGTGACTGTTGTCCCATGGTGTCGGACAATTAACAAAAATTGGAAGTTAAGTGCATGAAATATTAGTGAAAAACTACGGTTTTCTACGAAACGAATTTTCTCTCGAAAAATTGTTTCTAACGGTAGCCTGTATCAAAAGGTGTTTAAGATGCGTGAAAAGTCATAGTGATTTTTCACGCACCTTCAACTCTAAAGTGAGTTGTCAACTAAATTTAATTGCAGAATTCTCCATTAATAGACGTTTGGCATACATTAAAGTCTAGATAACTACATTTTACGGCAATTCTCATTGAAGTGACTCTACTGCATTGAGAAAAACGGAGCCATGCAGCAAGTTTCGAATTAAAATTTCAGACTTTTAGATTTGTAAGTTAGGAGTTGCTGTGCCATGGAACTTTGACACTATTTTGTTTTTTTTTACTGGTTATTATTTGGGATTAAGATTCAGGAAAAGACAACTTTCGAAACTTTATATTAATTGTCCCTCGTGAAAATTCGGTGGAAGTAATTCACCTAAAGGGGATAAATGACTTGTTGAGTCCGCGTTTGAAAGTTCTCCGTACATCTTTTTTTTTATAATTTGAAAAGTTGGGCTGAGAGGTGTTTGCGCTTATTCCCGCTTGTCGCTCACTCTCTTGATACGAGACGGAGGAAGGGAAATATTGAGAGGAAAATGGGAAAATCCCCTCTTATCAGATACCGTGGGCTTGAAGCAGCTGTTCCGTTTACTTTTCCATTCACACCCCATCCCGGCGTTTTCCGGAAAAATCCCCAATTCTAGCAAGATGGTGGAAAAATGGGGAAAATGCGTATATCATAACCCTTGTTTAATAAATCTAAAATAGTTACAATTTTGGGACGCGATTAGTCGCCATTTTTCAAATATAAAGGTTCGATTGTGGTACAAGTGTTTCACCAATGTGACGATTAGTGTAAAACATCATTTGATATTGACACCATTATTATTTCATCCATACCCATCCCATCACGCCGTTCCTTCTCGGAGTAGACGTAATGAAAGTGCTTCGTTGTTGCCGTTACGCGTATAAAACTGGCTCTCTTTTAAAGTATTTCCTCCGTAATCCCCCATTCTTGCATACCTCTTTTGCTTTTATCACACTCCTGCATTGCTACATCATAAACGCTTATTCTTGAAACTCCTATCATTCCTCCTTTTTCGAGTCTCTTCCACCACATTTTAACCATGACTTCCTTCTACCCCTTTCTCTCACACCATTCAATAGTAGTTCAATACCTAGTAGTACCGTTTAACTGTTACGTTTTTCTACTATCATCTATATTCGTTACTTAACTCTCATCCATTCTCTCTACGCGGTCAAACCATTGAAGTGCACTACTATCATTCAGGTGTGTCCATTACTGGTTAATCCTACCCCCATTCTTTCATAACCCACTCATTACTAACCCTATCCATCGTATTTACAACGAGCGCTTCTCATGTAAACCATTCCCACAGTATTTACCCTAATCTCATATTATTTTTTGCTATAATTTATAGCATATTTTTGAGTTAGATGTCTCGATGTCTGATTTAATTGATTCATTCATGGCCCTCTCATTCCTAACTCTATCCTTCCTACCTTTACCATTAGCGCTCCTCAGGCACCCCATTCCCAATATATTTAGCCTATTCTTATGCACTATTGTTGTATAATAATTAATAGCAAATTATAGTGTTAGATGACATTATCTGATTTAATATAAAATAAAAACACAAGGCCTTAGTTGGCATTAATACCGAGTAAAACACCGTGTGAATACTATTGCAAGGAGGAACTTAAACAGTGGTGCACAGCACTGCACACACGTTTTTCCTCGTGGGATATTCTCATCAAAAATCGTAAAAACCGTAATGATTACCCGACAAGGACGTACTGAGTGTTAGAAAATCACTTCCGTGTGTATGAGGTAAGCGGAAGACGGATTGACATTATCCACTTTAGACAGCGTGAGAGAGCGTTGGCATTATCTAGTGTTGAATAGCGTGATGCATTGTTCGAAGGAATTAGCAATTGGGTAATGCGTGCCTGCACTTTTTCGTCATGAAATTTGAGTCCAATGTGGTATTTCTCGATTTTAGAATCGCTTAAGCAGAACAATTTTGGCATTTCACCCGCGGTACTCTCTTCATTAGATATGTCGTCAGTGCATATGAGAATTTAGTTTAATCGAGGTGGATCACACATTCCTTAAGCATAACTCAATTATGTTTATATTGATCAATTGAAATTGTTACTTATCAATTCCATTCGTAGTGCCATATGAGGTGCATGACGTGTTTATAAATCGGAACGATGAGATATTTGGAGCAGTTTTTATAAATATGTAAGCGCTGTGTATGTCAATGTTTATGGTTTGACTATTTGTAATTATTAAAACTAAGCATGGGCTTGCCAGCACCAGTGAGATGTGTATGTGTGTTTCTTTGAGATTTCTTTTATTTTTGTTTTTAATTCTTTACCAATTGACTTTTTTGTTATGTAACTATGTAATGGTTGACTGTGTGTGTTCTATGTAAGAATTGTCTCATGGGCGGTGAAGACTTAATACAATGTAATATTTTATTATTATCAATAACTCCAGCCATGTTACCGTTTTATTAGCGATGTATTAAGCACCTTACGCCCTCTTAACTGCGCAGTTCATTACGCTGGAGCAGTGAGCTCGGTTGTTATCGACTTCTCCGGTCCACTTGAAGTCTGCAGGTTTGAGTCCTACCTTGGGCAGGAGTATTGAGTTGTCATGTGATGTGTTTTAAATTTTAAGTGTACCTTTAACTATCAACCTATCTATTTAGGCGTCTCAAAACCTTGATTACATTTACCACTGCGGAAGAAATGTTAGAATGAGTAACCTGGGTGGATCGTGTTGGTGCTCTGGCTTCCTATACCGAGGGCCACTGTACGAATACCGGCTGTGGCGATGATTTTTCAGTGAAACCCCAACAATCACCATGCTGCCTCGTGGAGAGCATTTCAAGTGTAGTACTTCGTCTGAGGGTCGGAAATTTGGTCTCATTGGCTCCTATTGTTAAAGAGTATTCCAATGCCGACGCTAGGTTTATCTACATACTCCCAAACTCTTTTTCCCACCTTACCAAACCTCTCCCATACCAAACTACGCACCTATCCTTTATGGCGGAAATATACTGAGTTGCCGGTCGTCTCCTCAAATAACCTACCCACTAGCCTTCAATAAATCCATCACCTATAGTATCTCCTGACAAGCAAAACTACGGTCTACAACCAATTACTTAACGTAAACGGTTTTTTGGTACCTCACTTTATGGTATAGAATGAGGAGGGAGGACCAAGAATGGCTATTAGGGCGTTAGGGAATTAGCTTGGATTGGGGAGAGAGGGTGGATGCTGCCAGTCCAATCTTTCGATTGAAAGACCTCACAATCAGCGGCGGCCAATGGACCGCTCTCGCTGGTCTTCATAGATCCCCATTCCCTGTGACCTTGGGAACCAGGAAAACACCATTGCAGAAGGGGGGCACAAGAATGAAACAATCACCAATGCCACTTTAAGGATGCGTTCATATATTAGGTTTGATATTCTTCCTACCTTATGAAACAATCTATTGAAAGTATTACATAAATAAATAGATACGCAGTCTACATCTGACTAACAATTCTATAAGTCACCTATTTATAAATGATAATTTATATTTTTTCTCACTTGAAACAGGTCTAGTACTCTACAGAATTTATTGAACATTGTATATATTCTATTTAAATTGAGTTTTTTCCATACTCGTCATTAATATGCTTTATATTAAACAAAATCTAGGTCTCGAACATACACTAGAGTTATATGAATTGATATTATTAAGACAAAACTGCTTTTCACCATTATAATGCTATGAAGAAACGAGAAATTATTTACAAGCCCTCGTAGTTACAAACTTCGACAGTCGAACAACACCTAAAATTCAACGAAAATAAATTAATCTAACTAGCTAAATCTAATCAACTAAATTTAATCAATCAAAGCTAAACTAGTAAACTAAGTAATGCTTCTATCACGACCTCAATGTAGATATATATATACACATCATCATCAAGCGATTAATATCGTCATCACCTGTTGATGATGCGTCTACATCGAGCTTATAGAAGTTTTATTTACTCATCTAAACAATTCATAAAAAAAATCCAAATTCTTCTTGAAACCTCGCTAACTTCCCTCTCATTTCAGGGAAGAATCTGGGAGTGACGTCACCCTTGGTGTACGTTCTGACCAAACAGTGAGTAATAATTTCGTCCTCAAAGAGGATTTTTTTTACCAGTCCCGAAACATTACCCTAGACTTCTTCCTTAGCGAGAGAGGATTAAAGGTAGTTTGGGCGAGGTTTTCCAAAGTCATAATTAAGACAATATTAAAATTTTATTTTTAAATGTAAGCAACTGTTAGAAGCATGAATTAAATGTTGTATCTTTAACGATACATAAACTTTGTTTAATATTACTGAAATTCACAGTAATCAACTAAATATACATGATATATGGTGGTGACATGTTTTTCACGCCGCCCGCTGAAAACGCCTTCACAATCGATGACTTTTATGCTATTCGTAAAAATTACTACTGTGAGGATTTAATTATATTTTTAATAGTTGAGAATCAATAGGTACATTATACACACTACCTACTAAATTTCTGTCGAGATCTATACATTAGAAATCCGTTTTTAAAATGAAGTCTCTTTGGAGTGCATACCCGTACCATTTTCCTCGGAAAATGACTGATATAATTAGTTAAATATCTCGCAAAGTAGAATGGTATGTGAATGATATTTTGTCATCCTTGGAAATATCTTTTTCTTCATAATTAGGCTAAATTCATTGAATTTTATGTGAATAAATATCTCGCTCAAACTAGTTACCTTAAGGTAGTTTGAGCGAGATATTTTCCTAGTCATAATGGAGACCATATTCAAATTTAATTTTTTTTATTTCAACGTATTTAAGAAGTATGAAGTAAATACTATAGTATCAATGGCTCAAAAATATAGTCATATGCGTCCAAAATTCTCAGTAATTAAAGAAAATTATCCACATATCTCTCTAACTTGACTCTTTTTTTCTCACGCCGTACGGTAAAAACCGAAGATATTTTTGCGACTCTGTAAAAATTACTGTGAAGAGTAATTGATTATATTTTATGAATAGTTGAGAAAACACACAAACTACGCACAGTTTTTGACGAAATCTAGTTTTTATATATTTCACCCTTTGAGCGCACAGCCGTTATCAGACCTATGTAAAACTGCTTATATTTTTAGGCAAATCGCTCGAAAAGTAGTTCGGCAAGGGGTTATTATTTTGATATCACTGGAAAATGTGAGTTTTGTCTTTAAAATGAGGTCAAATTCATTGTTCTCAAATAATGACAAGGCCAACTATGTTTAAATCCACAGAGTATTTTATTAGTACAGCTAGTTTCAACGCTACGGCGTCATCTTCAGGTACCTGTTAAACATAGTTGGCCTTATCATTATTTGAAAATGGACTTCCACAAAGTTACGCCAGAACGGATTCAATTCATTTAGTTCTATTTGAAGTGATATCTCGCTCAAACTACCCTAATGAAATGGGAATGGGGTAGAGTTTCAGGGAGAGGAAAAGGTTTGGCTCAGTGTATAAGGGGAGTGGCAGGAACTGAATATTGGGAGAGAGTAAGTATGCGAGGAAAAAGGACTGGACGCAGGCCGCTTGCTGTGCATGTGAATCCTGTTGTTGACCATGTGAGAGGGGGAAGGGGTCCCGGCACGCGCCGTAAAGGGACGACATGCATTAGCGCCGTGGGAAACCCTCCCCCCCATACTCTTCCCCTTACCATTACTTCAGCACCCTTCCCCCTCATCGCAATCCAACCAAGGGACCCCTCTGGCTGCAGCCGCCGCCGCCGCCGGCGCAACAATGGGGTAGCAGACAATGTCTGGGGGCTTGGGAGGTGGGGGATCCATGTGAGGGGAGGTGAATCAGGGAGTGAGGGGGAGCACAGCTGAGAAGGGAGGAGAAAATGGGGTAAGGGGTATGAGGGGAGGGTGGTCATAAAGAGGGGACAGTCGCCGCCTGGGAACAGAAATGGGGGAGGACATGGTGCGGGGGTGGGCTTTGATAGATTCGGAAGGGAGGAGATATGTTGGGGTGATGTTGGCGTGAGGCACTCGCGGGAATTACACAGGGCGTCCTTGTTCGTACTTTTCGGAGACGAGAAAACGTCAATGCTCTTTATTTATGGAAGAGGGTGCTACCAGTTTTTCATGAGCAATACCCTTTTTCCCAACTCATGGCGGGTGGACGTCACAGAGTGAGTAACCAATGAGTAGCAACTTCCACTTCAGTTTCTGGCTCCCGCTGGCCGAACACCGTTGCCAGCTTTTTCCGAATAAATGCACGTCGTGTGGCGAGGAGTCGCGTCAGCCGACGAAGTCTAATTCGCACGCAGTAAATTTGGCAACGCGGACGATACCAGGCCGAGGTAAACCTCACGACAATCAATGAGAGACTGAGTCCCCCCCTCCTATGCATTTCACGCCACTTTTCTATGATTGGATGAAAAAGTGAAAGGTACCAAAGCGTATTCAAGTCAGCCGCCATGAGTTGGAAAAATGGGTTTAGTTATAACTTCACATATAATTCAATTAAAATGGACATAAAGTATTTCCACAATGTTAAGCCTGATACGCTGTTATATGTAAAATGAACTCATTATAAATAAATGTATCTCATCTTTCGAAATGATAGCGTAATTCATTGGTCGTTCAATTTCAGAATTGTTTGACTGTAGTCCTCCATCCTTCCCTAGCTAATGCTAGTTCCCTTACTCCCTGGTTGTCCTTCTTGTGTACTTTTCTCTTTATTTGGTCAATGTATTTATCCATTGGCCTTCCTCTTGGGACGTTTACCTCTATTTTTCCTGCAATTATATTCTTCACAAACCTGTTGTTCCTCATAGTATGCCCTTTCCGTCTGGTTCTTCTTTTCTGTAGAGTGTTCTCTAAGGTCTTTTCCTCTTCTACTCTTTCTGATTTCCTTATTTCTTATTTTATCCACCCATTTCATTTTTAGCTTTCTCCTCCAACATCAGATTTGTAATGAGTCTAATCTTTTCTGGTGTCCATTTCCAATGGGCCATGATTCCGATGCGTAAAGTACCACGCTCACCCCACGAATATTATCACATATTGTTTCCTCGTTCATAGTCCTATCTCATTTTAACACGGTAGTTATCTTTTACCAGCAGAGCCGAAGGACGCCTCGTTAGATTTACTGGCTAACGATATCCGATAACGATCTCAACGCGATATTGAGGTATCCGGTTTCGAGTCCCGATCAAGGCGAATGATTTACCCTCAGTGGGATTCGGAATTCGAACTTACGTGCACTTCCGGGTGACTCCGTAAAGGTAATAGGTACTGCGGAAAGTCCCGGTATACTCAACATTTATTGAGTAATTTAGAAGAATTTCTTTCGGAAAATCCTTCGTCATGCTTCATTTTGCCACATTTGAGCGAATGCCGAAGAGAAGAAAAGAAGCTAAGGAAATGTTGTACACCGGAAGAGGCGGAAGACGATACATATGGAATACATGAAATAATGTGTGTGCATGGTGAAGCGAAAGTGCTTGTTTGAAAATCTTCATTGAATTTAAATTAAAAAATTATGTAAGATCTTTTATTTTCCCGGAGTATTTGATGTGGGAACTTTTCTTAAGTTCTCCACCGGATCAGGGTCTCCATACTGGCCGACGTTTCGATGCCCGACTCGTGCATCGTCATGAGGGCTGTTGATTGTCGTTTCGTGATTTTGGTCTTCCTTATATGTCGTTCTCGCTGGGTCACATGCCTCGGGACGTGGGAATCATTGAGCCAGTCGCTTCAAGTTCCTGACGTTTTTGTTTTAAAATTATCAAAACTGGTTTCTTGCCATTGTTAAGCGAAAATCCGGAATCACAGTATAAATGTTTAAAGAAAACTGATCCCAACAAATACCAGATAGATTCATTCCATATATGGCAGAAAATCGACATTTTATTTGCTAAACACAATCATTTTTGGAGTTAGTTTAGCTCGCTATGTTATATTTAGCTCACTTATTTTGAAAAACTTCTATGAATGAGTGCTTGGTGTGAAGGGTGAGGAGAAGAAGCCTCTGGAAGGGATTTGGAGGAAGCAGAGCCGGTGGTTCGAGGAGGTAATGAGGGGCGAAGAGTTGCTGTAGACCTTGATAGAAGGGAGGATGTTGGGTAAACGGGGAAGGGGAAAGAAGAGAATTGGCTTTAATGGACGGAATGAGGGGAGATAGGACGTATGTTGAGATGAAGAAAGAAATTGTGTAGATAGATGCAGGTCTGCGCCTAAAAAAATGTATAAGATTTTTAATCTCTTCCATGTAAACCTACCTGAACCGGTAGACCACCCTACTATTTATGCCAGTTTTATTTATATATTTGCTTATGCGGTCATCTTGAATGTGAAAATTCGTTTCACGCGATGCTACCGCTTTAAACTACGTTGCTATGACTTTCAGTTCATGATTGCTTCAAAAGGAAACTACTTGGTAGTAATATTTCTCTTTTATGGGTAATACCCGCATGCAAGCATTGAAGTATTAATGAAAATTCCCACAAACTCTCATTGGAAACTGGAAGACCTAAAACGGGAGAAGTTTCAGAACATTCCGTTCGACAGAGCAATCAATTTCCCCATTCGTCTTTCCTCGACATGAAATCCACGTGGGTCATGAAATTGGTAGGAGCGATTACTGTTGTAGGATTGTACTGGGATCATTGTTTTCGATTATGTCAGCGTAAGAGGAAGTGGGCGTTTCTCCTGATCGCAAAAATATTTTGTGGCCGCATTTTAAAATTAGAAGATTTATGATGCCCTAATTAATGAATTCCTTATTTGGTAAAAAAAATGAGCCTCAGTATTTAATCGATATTTTTCCCACCTTAGTAAAATCTCTAAATATGATGACTATAGAATTGATTTGGATTATTTTTTTGTACCTTGATTTCATACCTCTCTACTTAAAAAAGCCGTTCACAGTTGTTTGAACCTATACAGGGAATAACTTGCCTTAGAATCTAAAAGGCTCTTCATTCTTGAATATCAATAGGAGGAAGATTTTCAATCATTTAATACATAATATTCTGTGTTTATGATATTGTGTTCATTTTTACCTTGCTCGTTACTCTAAATGATCAATAATGAATTTACCTCAGGCAATTTTTCATGCATATATTTAATTGTATCCGTTTTCATGTTATTAATTTCTGACTCAAGCCTGAGTTTAGTTATTCTGTATTGTTCACTGACTTGTGTTATTAAGCTCTGATATTTAAATGCTTAAATTGTTTTTTTCCATGGTGGATGCGCTAAACCAAGATGTTTTTCTTTTGATTGAAAAGAGAAAAATACCCAATACAGTGTGAGCAATACAATTCATTAATTTAAAATAGTTGCTATGCAAACATGATTTTCAATTTTTCTCTTGTGAGAATGTTGTGTCCATTCGGGTGTTTTTATGTCGTTTTTCTTGTATCGCACAGTTTTGTTTTAATTCATATCCAAGATCGCGGTGTATATTCAATGTAACCTCTGCCTGCTTGGCACAATGCGTGCGAACCTACTAAAAATCTACTGTCAAGTTGCGAGTGGAAAACATTTATTATTCATGAGGAATGCTCTTGACTTTCAAATCAGTAGGTAAGGTTTGAGGGGTACCAATGAGTACTCTCGACTTGGCCACGGGCAGGGGTGGACTGCAGGGTGAGAAGTATTTCTTCGCCCTGGTTAAGCTGCTTCCGAGTCGAACAAAGGAACTTTCTGTCCGGTTGACAGCAGCTGAGCCTTCCCACCGCCGACGTATTTTCGCAGAGCAACCGAAAACAAGAGGTGAAATGTTTTAAAGAAAACTTTGAACTTTCGTCTCCCCTTCTATACAACGAGTTCACTATCGTTCCTCTTGTTCTTTTGTACTTTTTTAAGTGTCGAAGGGATGGAAATGTAAACATTAATATTCTCGAAGAAGAGTTAGATATTATAATCCATGTTCTGACTAAAAAAGAGGGAATATTATATGTGAGAGGGAGAGTAAGATTCTTAAAATGTATCGGATAATACAGTGAAATTTCAAAGTATACTCCTAGAGATTTTAGAGGTACATAAATGAACTATACGGAATGGGAATTCAGAAAAAAACGGACATAGTGACTTGAACGAACTATTGAAGAGATGTATGCTCAATTGGAATGTGTCTCGGGAAATGTGGAAGCGGGAATTATTGTGTAAGTCAACACTCATGTCGTAAGCGGAAGGTCAGGTCAAAATTATTTGACCTATCGGGTTTGAGTATAGAGTGATAGGCAGAATGTGTGGATAATATAATTGTATTTCATATCTTAAGTCAATAAATCATATTCTTGGAACATTAAATAAATTTTTTATTCATATTCTGCTAGTCATACGATACCTGAACCCATTAGATCAAATATTTTGTAATATTTTAGTGTGTGACATCGGGTTAACTTTCATATTCATACCGGTGCGGAAAGACAGTATTTACAGCCTTATTCATAAATTTCAAAGTCAACCGGACGGCTATAAACATTTTAATTCGTCCTGGCCAGAATGAAGATTCGAGTGACATTTTCAAAATTTGCCATTGGACCTCTCATCAAGAGTAAGCAGTAAGCGTTAGCCCTTAGTTTAAGAAGAGCGAGATATCACTTAAAATAGAATATGACCTAATTTTAAATGAAAAAATCTCATCTTGCCAATTATATCAAAATATTAACCGCATGGTGAACTGCTTTTCGAGGAATTTTTCTTAAAATATTAATTGTTTTTACATGGGGTATATTACGGTTATGCGCTCCAGAGGGAGAATAGTGAAAAAATTAGGAATTTCTATCACCTAGATTTCGTAAAAAACTAAGTGTGTGGTTTGTATGCTTCCTCAGCTATGTATAAAAATTAGTCAACTACTCATCGTAGTAATTTATACAGAGTCGCATAAAAACTATCAGTTGTGAAGGCGTTTTCACCGTTCGGCGTGAAAAAATGAGTCAAGTAGGAGACATATGTAGATGTATTTATTTAGTAATTGAGAACTTCGATCATATATAACTATATTATTTCGCCATTAATATTACAGTATGTACATAATACTTCTTACAGACGCTGAAAAAAAAATAAAATTCGAATATGGTGTCCATTATGACTAGGGAAATGTCTCGCTCAAACTACCTTAATTTCCTCCGAGCAACAGTATCCGGGACTTGCGTCAGGTCTGCAAGGACGCCATTAATGCTGGTGAAATATAAGCGACGGACCGTTTTCTCGACTCCCGGTCTGACAAAATTATACACACACCCTTTGGTGATTGGGTCTTATTTTTGCGGAAAGCAGCGAAGAATTCCACTCAGGTCATCCTTTTAATAATGATTAATATTTTGGCTGTGTAATGGCACAGTAACGACATGCAGCGTGCGAATTTCATCCGTGCATCATCGGGTTTCCGGCCCTAGTCACGAGTTGTTATTATTTGTGTTCCCCGTTACCCGTTCAGTTTAAATGGAAGAAAGTAAAAATACAAAATATGTATTCTAGATATTAACCGGTGCAGTGCCCTGTCTCCTTACATTATTTCTTTCTTCGTATCTGTTTACGTCCTACCTCACTTTATCCCATCCATTAAGTCTATTCTCTTTCTTCCCCTTCTCCGCTTACGGAACATCCTCCCCTCGATCACGGCCTTCAGAAACCCCTCGCCTGTCATTACCTAATGAACCGCTTAACATGAAACTAGGAACTTGCTGTGTTGGTGATTATGCTAAAAAGTTTTACACTGGTTAAAATTCTCTTACTAATTAGTATTGATGTTAGCTTGTATCACCACCATGTGTAGGTATGCAATTTCCTCTAGTGTTGCAGTGTATCAAAACTAGTTGAAGTAATGCATTCTCTGCAAGGCTTAATGTCAGTCGGAGTGGTCCGGAGCGCTGATCCGGTACTTATTGCAACCTTTTCTCAGCTTATTCAATGAAGCTTAGGGGTATTCCATTCCCTTATAGACATCCCGGTGCTTCAGAGCTCCGTTACTTCTAAACTTAGAAATTATGTATGCGAAGTAACAATTCAGTAATGGAGTGGTGGAACTGTTCCACGATGAATGTAAAAATGAGACGTTGCAGTTTTCCACAAGAAATAAGTTTAATTCGCGAATAGTTTCGAGGAACTACGTCATTATCTTGATCACTGTCGCTATCAAGGTAATGACGTAGTACGTCGAAACTAGTCGTGAAATCAACTCATTCCTCGTGGAGAACTGCATCATCTGTTTAATTGCATCCATCTTAGAAATTAGGCCCTGATTCTGTGGAATCACAAACCTTTTAATTTGATGTTTCCTTAATTCGCTTTGTTTTTATTTGATTCTGGTACTTTACGTCATTATGTAAAGATTTTTTAGAAAGAAATTAGGATTAATTATCTATAGGTACTAATATAAATATTTTTTTTTGTCAGTGATAGATACTTAGAATTCATTGCCTGATGACGTCATTCTTAACTCCTACCGCTTCTATTTCGCTCTGGTATTTTATGTTAATTCTTAAATATTGATTTGATGAAATAGGCGGTGATAATAATTGGTAGACATGTCCATTCTACATATGGTGGCCACGCTTTTCTTCCCCGGGCGTCTGGGAAGAGGGAAAAAGAAAACACGACCGGTTGATAACTGACGCCGAGCCGGCTACTCGGAAGCGTGGAAACCGTTCTCGGAACGAGGATTAGGCCTCTAGGAAGAGGTGGGGGCGCGGGCGAACCTTAGCGTGGCCAATTCTAGTAAAATATTCCTGGCCGGACGCGGCGGCGGCGGCAGTGGTACTGGGGAGTGAGAAGGGAGGCATTCTGGGGGTTGGGGAAGATAGGGGGGAGGTAGGCGGACGGCTGAAAGGGAAGGGGAAAGTAGGGGAAGTGGGTGGTAGGAGGAGGTGGAGGGATTGAAGCGATCAATACTACACAGAGTGCACAAAAGGCGCTTCCCTCTCTCATTCGTAAGACGAAAGAGAGAAGAAGAAATAAATGGAAGAGAGATGGGATTTCTCTCTCTCTCTCTCTGTTCCCCTCGGCGAGGTGAATGGAATTCTCAAGGTACACACACACTCGCGAGAAAGTGATGCTACTATCTTATTTTCTTTTCTATATATCTTCTCGCGCATAATATCTTTCGGGGAGCGTTCGTATCCTTCAGGGAGAGACGAGATACGGAAGATACGAAAGGGAGGACAGCGAGAAATCGAACTCGACTGGGGGCCGGCGAAAACTACCGACGCAGATCGATTGTCAAATGTCTGAACAACTGAAGATCGCCAGTCGGATGAGTTGTCCTCTCTTTAAGGTAGTTTTGAACGAGGTTTTTCCTCCATTGTTATGAAGATTTCATTCAAATTTAGTTTTAAATCTTTAGTTGTCGCAAGTAGCGTGTAGTAGTCATACTACTACACAATTATACTGGTAAACGGTAATACTAATAACGCAAAAACTTCGAGGTTTTGACTTGACTCATATATATTTCGCGCCGAACGCTGAAAACACGATCAAAATATAATGATTTTTTGCGATTTTAAAAATAAGTAGAATGTTGAGGCATACTGTTTGAATGTTTTCAATAATTGTTTCAGTACATGAATGTTTTCAATAATTTTTTGTGTGCTCTTTTTCAGGCACTAAAATCAACTTCCACGAAGTTGATAAAGCCGGTAAACCGTTGAACACGTTACATTTAAATAAAAAAAAACAATTACGGCATAATTTCATGTAATCGCGTCGATCTTAAAAGGCATTTTCACTGTGTGTGAAATCCAACGATTTATTCTCGCCCATGTTAACCAACGCCCATGTTTCGCCCATGTTCGCCAACGATTTATTTTCACCAAGTGACCATGGTTTTGACACCTAAGCAGTCCTATTTCGGTAAAACCCTGATTCTGACTCTTAGTCGTCTACACCTGAGTGAAATTGTTTCTTTTAAGTTGTATCATAAACCTGCTAAACCCGCTATCGTGTGTCAGAGTAAAGAGTATGGATAATTATTCTTCATCATAGAGTGAACATGAATCTAAAACTAATCTCAAGTTAAAAAGATTTCTTATGCAACTCATTTTAAACGGATATTTTTCTAAACTAAATATTTGCACCCATCTGCAATTGATCTGAAATTTGGGCAAAACAATATCTGTTTAAATTCTGTTTCAACTGAGAAAAAAAGCTTCAAAATCAGTTTATAAACTGTTTAAAATAAGTTAAAAAAGGAGTATTTCCCCTGAAAATCAGTTAAATACCGGCTCAATTAAAAATGAAATGAAAAACAACGTGGGAACGAGCCGCAGATGCGAGTGAAAAAAGAGTTTCCAAAAAGAGCATATAATTATATAAGAATGAAAATCTGTGCAAATCGTTTTGAAAAGGAAGAAAAACTTTAAAATGAAATTCAAAACTGTTTAAAATCAGTTTCAAAAGAGATATTTTTACCGGAGATTTACTCCATAGTACTTCTCAAACCTATTTCAGTTGTACTACTTCACTTACTTGGAACTCTGCCTGTTTTCTTTAGGTACTGAGATAATTTTTAATGGCTCAGTTAGTTTGGTTAGGCTCGTGTTCAATTAGATCTTGTCTTTGATTTGAACGACTGAAAGGTTGTCGTAGAAAATATTCATCTTTAGGTTAAATGGTGGAAAAACGTTATTTCAAAATGTAAAATTTATAAAAAAATAATTTTGTCATCTTAATTTTTATATCCCAATGTGCCGGTGAATTAAAATTCACTAGAGAACTGCGAGAAAAATGAGCTGGGAGTGAAAAATTATTTCCTTGCAATTTTCTTCCACTGTTTAATAGATTTTTTTCTCTCTCTTAATGGGAAATATGTAAAATAATTGAAAATGCAAGGCGCATGTGCTTCTCAAAGGTAAGTCCCTCATAATTAATGATGGCCATAAATTATCCAACATGATTAATGACCTTTCTGCTTGCTGCGCTTGCTGGAAACACTTTTTGCATGGAAATATTTTTGAGGTTAGCGCGCTAATTACTTCGCGGCAGTACCAAACAGCGTATATAATAGGCTAGTGTGTTTTTTTATGTACTTATACATTTATTCGTGTTCATTTTCAGTCAAAACGTAGTCTTAAGCGTATGAAAGCAGGTTTTCGTGTTTGTAAATATTTTGAATGAAACGAAATAAAAATGCACGTTTGCGGTGGGGAATTTGCATTATACATATACATGCCTCTCTTTAATGCTTCGTGATGTAAGGACTGCATTGGTACTATTTTAGCATAATTTACTGCAGAATTGAATTTTTTATATCTTAGTTTTTAACGATAAACTTTTACATCCACAAGCCTTTTTAAGGTTGTGTGGTATGTGAATTTTCGTCTAACCTTGCATCGAATTACGTGCTATGAAAGTTTTAAGGGCTGCTTTGAAGTAAAAATGTGTTAACGGGCTCAGCACCTTCATGCATACATTCAGAGATTAGAGTTTTCAAAGAAAGGATGGCATGCGTGAATTACTGTTACTGCTAGTTAGCATAGTCATAAATTTCTTAATGTAACTCAGCATACTAGGCCATCTGCAGAACAGAGTTCTTGTACTGTCTTAAACAGACGATCTCATGACGTGACTTAACATTTCGTGGGAAGAAAATTATATTAGACTATTAGGAACATGGCTAGGTGAGAAGGTTTCATTGTATAGTGGTTTTAGTGTAATACATTTTAGCGTAATCGTGTTTGTTAGACGAAATCTGTTCTCTCTCTGATTATGTGATTATAATCCCTCCTTTTCTTACGATTTTTTCAATTAATCAACCCGGAATTTCAAACTCTCTTATGTATAAATGCGTGAAACAAGAAAAATACTATTTTTAATGACTTGCATATATATCGTTTTCACGAAAACGTTATATGAGGAAAAATTTCATAATTTCATCATGAAATCGATGTATAAAATTTAAGTGCTCACCTTCATAATAGATTTTGAGTAACCATAAAAAAACTGCAGTGTTGGATGTGAAAATACGTTGATTCAGTTGGCGTATGTGCATTTCGCTGCGGTCGGCTGCTTCTCCTGGGGAAACTATCTATTAAAAATGCATTCACCCACTATTATGCATGTTTGGTATCTGAATCCTGATTTCCACGATAGGGTATGTTGTCTGTGAAAGCCGTCAAATTCTTGAGTTTTCCAAACGGAAAGGTGACATGCCTAGTTAGTCTTGACTCAATCCAGAAGGAGCCTCCAGGAAGTATGTATCCAACCAGATACGGGTGGTTTATTTTTCCTTTACAAAATGCGCATTGACGACGTCCTTAGGGTTTTTCCTCGCTTGTCAGACGCCGTGGCGCCCATTCGACTTCATGGCGCCAGTGATCATGGTTCATGGGCGTCGACTAGTGTGTTTTCCCGTTCACCCAGAATCTCGGAGAGAGGGCGTGGTGAAGACAAGTTTACGAGACATTACCAAGTTCATGACCTTGCGTGAGCAAGAGTCGAGTTTTTTTGCGCGCTGTTGAGATAACTCGTCGCAGCCGGAGGGAAATTGAGTTGCTTATATATGCATCTTGGGTCCAAAGTGTCATTGAATGAGTCACTGGATCCACTTATAAAGGATTTTTCCCTTCCAGAGAGAGAGAGAAAGAGATATGTCACAATTCAAGAGGAGGGAATCAAGCTTTTAGCGAACGAATTTCATTTCGAACGTGTCACAGAATTGCCGAGATTTTAAAGGTCACGTGTCAAAAGATGTTTATTTTTGCGTTGATTTGGTTTTGACGAATTGATGAGTTTTTTTTTAATGATTTAGTTTTAATTTCTACGGAAGCGGATGTGGTGGCCCTTAACCTATTTCCGACTCTGTCCTTCAATCTTTCAGGATGCGGGTGATATCCTTTAATGCGGAAAATATTTTTTTTTATTCAGCCTGCGTTTTCTTTTGCGGATCGCCTATAGAACTCCCGAATATACAGTATTCAGAGTAAATAATCCATCTTCACTCTCCGCTCTGTATCAATTAGTCCCTCTTTTTTTGTCTCTTCGTTTACGATGGAGTTGAAAGGTGTCGCATTTTAATTTCCTTCTACCTATAAATTGGGCGTTAAAACACGGTTTCTCATTACTATTTATCGAAGAGTTCATAAATAACTGGAAAAAGTTGTAATATTTTTTCATTGTGGTGAAGTTACTTTAAAAAGAAATACTTATATACCCCTTGTGTAGTCCAGGGTATTCTGAACTAACTTTTTACCCGTTGTATACATCCTTTTGTCAAATTTGTTGAAATCTGTTGTCCTGACTACAAACAATTTTTTTTAAATTTGTATTTCGTAGGGAAATTCAAGGACCTGTATGCACCTTGTGTAGTACAGAGTATTCTACACTTAGTACTGTTTATGCCACCATAGAACTTGTGGCTGGAGATGGGTTTTATTTTTAATTGCACTCTTAGTTAATGACTCCATGTATTCACTATTAGGAAATTTCTGTCTAGGAATATATCTCGTGGTATACATGGGAAATCGGCGTATAACTTATTTTACTTCTAACGCTCCATTAAATATCTGGGAGTTTAATGCCGAAGATATAAAAAAACTCACATTTATGCGTTCATTTGATAATTGAAATCTCAATTAAATTGTTATTTTCCATTTTAGACATCATTAGGAATATGACAGCGGTTCCATTTAACTCATATTCTCCGGCTTTTCAGGATGCGGGTAACGTCTAATGGAGCGGAAAATCAAACAGTGTGTCAACGAGTGCTTATTTATTTGGAAAAACCGTGATATTTATGATTTTAAGATTTGCTACATCGAAGTATAACTCTAATTATTCTGTATCATGTCGCATGCTTTAATTTTTTGACTTATTATATGGAAAGTGATGAGGACTATGCATGGATTTTGTATTTTTTTCGTAACTTTTTGTTCATCTGAGAGTCTTTAGCGCAGTCTCTACTTTATATTATAGGAAAATCTGGAATGGATTCGTTAAAAAAATGTTTTCTACATATTTGTAAATTTTGGCTTAGGGTACATGAAGTACCCAAATCCACACGTGGAGCCTAGAGCATTAAGGTATCTTAACATTTGATGATTTTTTTTGTTAAGTTTGAATAATGATTTACATCTGAAGTCTTGGTAGCCAGCCTTTATGACAAGTTATTCCATTAACGTTCATGACGTGCCCGTTTGGGTTTTAAGGGAGATTTAGGCGTCCCTCAATGATTCTCATCACGTTTCCTAATATGAATTTAACAGTTGCCCAGGGCCACCCCCAAAACACAAGAGAGAGGCCATATTAATGGGAATGACGACTTGTTGAACACGGATGCACGCCCAGTCTGTCTGTTTACGAGTACTTCAGGAAGGGTTTTGTCAAGCGGACGAGAACGGACTGATGAGAGTATGTACATACATACAACCTCTCTTTCTCTCTGTCTCGTGTATGTGCTTAAAAGAGCTTTTAAAGTGCTTCGTTAAATGCGCCCGCATTGTTAGTCTCGCCTTCCCCTCTCCTCCCGCCTCTCCTCCCCACTTCCCTTCCGTGAATGTGTCGAATGTGACCGTAACAGTGGGGCGAGTGGCGTTAGATGGGGAGTAGGGAGTTTAGAAGGAAAATTTATGGCCCAAGTTATTTAGGGTGATATTTCAATTTCCTTTTTATGTTACGTGCGTTACTGATGGGGATCACAGGGTATATTAGTGGGATTGGGTGAAGGCAAAATTGTGAGCGTATCTTTCCAGCATTAAGGTAGCTCTCTCGTGAATAATAATAGGAATATCCAGTAGTTGGGTCTACGATTTTGACGAAAATTGGCAGGCAGGTAGTCCAGTTATGCTGATTTACAACTCGCCCCACTTCTATGGTTATCAAACTAATAGTTAAAACAAGAACCGAGGTTCTCGAACCGAGGAGGGTTCATAATAGTTACGATAGATCAATCACATGAAACTCCCACCCTCAATAGGTATAGTAGAATTTTCACTTGGGTTTAATAACACCACGTCATTACTAAATCTTCACACCGGTCGATTAGTCCGGCATTATTTTATTTTGTTCTTTGCATGAAGTAGCATCTCGTAGTATTCATAAATTAACAGTATCAGTAATATTAACCACTAGATGAGTGTATAGCATTGGTCTGCATGTTTGAATGTTCATTTATGAATCACTCTCCCAGTTTCCGGTTGGACTGCGTACTGTTCTCCTGACTGCTTTTGGCCTGCGCCTAACGCCAGGGGGAGCGTGCGAGGTTCTGATTTGTTCTGGGACGAGTGCTGCATGCCTGGTGTGGAATCACCCCGTGCCACACACCCTAGTGGTGGCTTGCACGGTACATCGTAGATGTAGATGTACATATATTTTGCTTCCATTACAAACCATTGAATTTACTGCGGAGGGTTATTTGCATTTACAGAAGATGTAGCTAGGTTTTTAATTCAGCAATTACTAGATCATTTTGGGATTGGGAAGAATTAAAGAATAAGGGTTTGCTCCTCTCGACCATTTCCTCTTGTCTACAAAGGCCCAAAATATTTTTGGGGTTTTATTCCAATGAAAGCTTCACTTCTTGTTTCTTGCACTATTTTCTAATGACTAACTAACGTCCGGTTATCGTCAACTCTGACCGTCTTAATCAGTTGTACCCTCCTACCATCAAATAAAAAAATAGGAATAAAAAGCACTGCGGTTAGTCAGTTCCCAGTGATATGGCAGGTGATTTTATTTTCTTCCTCCCGTGTTTACCTTTGTTTCCAGATGATCGCCTTGGGTTTTTTTCCTCGTGGGTACCCAACGTTCAGTCACCCGGGGCAAGTCAAACATTCTCTCAGAGTCGCATCCAAATATCATGCATGTTGCATGCGCCCGGAGCGTAAACAAAAGAGGGGAGTGTGGGCGCAGTGGCGGCCTCCCGCGGCGGTTTCGTAAATCCTTATTGCCGATTCTGGCTTTTTTTCTGGAGTGGGTGGATGTATTTCTTCTTATTTTTCCATTCGGGGACGGAGGAAAAAAATACACGCGGAGGAAAGAGGCGTGTCGCTTCCTGTTGCATTCAACGTTTGCTCAGCCTATCTTGCCGTGAGTGTCTGATTATCCGTCTGTTGGAAAAAGCGCGTCGCTCAGTGAGGGACCAAATCAGAGGAAAAAATCTGTCCGACTATCAGAACGTTTTCGAGGATCTGAACAGTCGGGGTACCTATTATTAATTCCTTGTTGGGCCTGTAAGATTCTCCTCCATTAGACTCTGCCAAGTCTGGCTATAAGCTACCGCACAGCGGAGCGACACATGGTGGGAGTTGCGCAGAAGACCATTATCAATGGAAGAGTTCATTGCCTAAAAAACTAGCTCCTCAGGGGGAAATAAGGTATACTTCGCGTTTGAATACTAGGATCCCCTGTTTGCCAACTTCTAAATGCTAAATATGTTATACTTATCAATTTTCTAGCTTTCTATTACGCTCAATCAAATTGTTTAGATGGACTGCGAGCAATATCAGAGTATTTTGATATAGCCTTGTTTGGATCGTGAACATTGTCGCAAAACTCGCTGCTGACACTTTCCCACCCTCTCGAGTAAAATGCAGTTATGTTGGCAACGTTGCCAACGTGGGTTATGTCGCAATGCGCAAGAAAAGTAGTATTTACAACGCGGCATTGTATTCTCAATACTTCTTGAAACATCTATTTCTTTTCTAGTCTCTAGGAGATTCAAAATTCTTTGAGGAAAAGGCTATTTTGTTATTTGATAGTCGCGGCATATAGTGGTTGTAAAATATGGTGGAAGTATCGCAAAAGGCACTTTCTAGTGGAAGAGTCTATTCCCTACAGACCAACTTCTCATTTGGGAGTAAAGTAGTATTTGCGTTGACCACCAGGGTTCCTAGTGCCGCAAACTGTTGTATTTACCCCACGTCAAAGTGCTCAATCTGCTATAGTAAACCTACACTTCAGCTTTCTAGTTATCCATGGCTTTTAATTTGATTGTTTAGATGGGATTCACCGATGTCTTGCGAAAAATATCTGCATGTATTAATCCAACTTGGTTTGGATCATAAGCACTGTCATTAAACGCGCTAATGACACTTTCCCGCCCTCCCAAGTTAAATGAAGTTATGTCGGAGGCGCTGTCTACCATGTGCCATCCTCTCCTTTCCGCTCCTTACCCAACCCCTTCCTTATCGCACGCTTTACGGTGGCTACTACCACCATGTGTCGCTACCACTATCCCACAGATTTATATTTTGATTGTTTGGCATTCCGGAGTTATTCCGGAATTTTATTGCCGAACACCAAGAAAATCCTCTTTGTCTCTCACTTTCGCTTAGTGTGTTTCCAGCGAAACAAAATTCCTGGAATATTTCAAGACAATGGAGTACTTCAATTAAAAACAGCGATTATTATCCGCAAAATCTTATCTTCATGATTTTAAAGCACTCGCTACTCGACGTTGGGGCACTTAGGACAATGCCGGAAGGCTATATTGTAATGATACATCAGGCTACCACTTGAGCGTCTCCAAATTCCTGTCCAAAATGAGACTTTCTCGCCCTCTTAGGTTTAGTAAAATAATTTTTACAGCGTCTGCACGCATCTCTGCTTGTATCTATTAAGGTCTCTTTGTATGACGCCATTAAGGTCACGCAGTTGAGATGGCAAATGGACAGGGACAATGGTACCTAATACCGGTGGAATGATAGCGATAGCGATTGGTGATACATCTAAACTTAAGGTGGTTGAATCTATAATCGTGGGTCATTGAGCGCACATTTTTATCGTTTTTTAAGCAAGTCGAAAAAAAGCTCATGGACCACATTTCATTTAAGTGCATCTGATTATGCGTTGGAACTCACCATACAGGCAGTGATGGAAATGATGGAAGAATTATATTTGAAATTATTTTCTTAGTTAAAGCATGTTCCGAGGGGCTATTCTGTATGGCCACGGAATTTTCGAGTCTAAGGCAGTGACGAAAGTTTGGCGTCACAGTCACGAAAATTTCAAATAGGGCCATTCAAAAGTTGAGATGTGTTGAGGATTTTGACGTCACACCCACGAATTTTCCGAGGTTCGACCACTACTAGCCCTTACTGAATAAGGCCCCTGACTAGAGATTCGGAGACTAGACTAGAGATCGGCGCGGTATGCAACATTTTAACGAAATGATATTTAAATTTTTGTGAATGAAGTGTTATTTTCGAATATTGTAGTCGGCAGGAAAACCTGATTAACAACAATTATAATAATAAGAAATACAATATTTCGCGTTAAAAAGAAAATTTGAACACATTTCCTCGAATTATTACGAAACATTCGTCATATGTCATAAGGTCACCTGCTAAAATTCCGTTAAATCACAAAAAAAAACAAATCGGTTCAAATCAATTTTTTTCACTCTTATCTATGGATATCACTAATGAGGACACGCATGAAAAGTCAGTATACCTACCTCTAATACTCTGCCACCTTTAGAGTTACGTCGCGTCTCACTTGGAGGAATATACATGGCAAATAGTCCCTCGACACTGCTACGTTCTGGTTGCAACTGCCACATTTCAAGCCTGAATTGCCTTCTGTCCGCATTCCTCGTGCAGTCGCCTTGCGTCACCTGTCGTCCGTGCGAATAAATTAACTTGGTCGCGACGCGTTCTTACGGTATTCACAGGACTATTCTCTTCTACTCTTGCGATGTCCCCATGAGGTTAAAGGCCGCTATTAACCTTAGTTCACTGGCACTCGACGCTAGCATCTAAGTAAAGCCCAACTCAATTTAGTGGCTACTCACATGATGTAACGAATTTTGAGGATACCAGGACTAGCTACGTTATTACCTTTACAGTCTCACCCGCAAGTGCACATAAGTGCGTAATTCCACGTAGGAGAAATAATTTGCCTTTAATGGGGCGGGAAATTCGTCAAAAGAGCGAGCATTTCATGGTGAACCATATTTGGCTTTAACCTCGCGGACGGTGACGCTAAGCGCACGCTTTGGACTGCGTCTGTCTTAAAACTATATATCCGGAAGTCCTGAAAATATTTATTTATGAGCTCTCAAAAATCTACAGGGGAGAAGAAATCGCTAAAGCACTCGGCGCGATATCGAGGGATCCGGGTTCGTGTCCCAGACAATGCGAATAATTTTTTCCTCTGTGGGATCTCGCTTTCACAAGATTTAAGTTAACGCTACAATTTACAACCTTATAGTGTAGAGGCCTCTCAACGAATGATTCCCATAATCATTTTTACTTAAACGTGCGTGTTGAGTGTCTTCATTTGCTCTGCATTCACTCAACAGCTAGATGAAGTGACCCTAATTTCTTTCTCCAAAATATATGATTCTGTAGAATACAAACAACCACAATTGTTTTCGTAGGGGTAATGCGTACGGTATGCGTTATCTGTGGTGAATTATTTTTGTTGAAATTTATAATACTGAAACGTCCCAACGCGATATCCACTCGACCGTTCAAACCTAATATTGAAAAAATGCCTTTTAATAATAAAAACTTTTAATCCATACTTCATGGAATACTTGAAGAGTGTGCCCGTTGAGAAAAATAAAATTTTTGCATAGGGTTGAATGAATCCTCCCAATGTGACGTGGAAGTTGAATATACTATGTAACAGTCATTAGCCAGTCATGGAGTGGTAGGGGTGAAAAACACCCCTACAAAAATCTCACTGTATTTCTGTTAAATATTGATATTGGTTACACCGTAAAATGATTTAGTATTCTGGCTGCTTGCAGATGCAGTCTTCTTTCTGATATGAACAACAAAATGTTACCTTTCCTGGTTATGTTTCTCGCAAAATAATCTGCTAAGTACATGGGGTTAATGGGGAGAATGTGAGAAACAGGAGGGAAAATAGTATTTTTACGTATAATATGATTGTTATTTTCGTGGAGAACTATTTATAAGAGGGGAAAACTCCCAAGATGTGGAATAAATATAAAATATATAACCCTAATTACCTCATTTAGTGAGTTATTAGCCCATTACTGCGATATTTGAAGTAAAAATGCGACAAATCCATAGAAATGGCGATGCAGTCGCCTCTTATGGCTGGAAAAAAGCTTAGGGCCTTTTTAAGGTTGCTTAATCAGCCTTCTAGCTCCTAAGCAACATATGTATGAATTTACCAAAGAATTTTTCAAGGTGCTTGTCTGTCTTTAGCGTTTTAACAAAAGGAATTTCAGTTTTCTAGATACAGAAGATAATGGTGCAAATATTCTCCTAGACACGATTGTGTACGAAACAAGTTGATCGAGTTCTATAAAGTTGGGTTTACACTGGAAAGTTTATTGCGCAAATTACTTGCTGCAATCGACTTTCCACGTAAATTGAAGGTGTAAACTACTTTTTAATTTCGTTTGCAGAAACTTTAAAGTTTCGGTAAGTCGCTTGCAGCTAAGCGTATCGATGTAAATTATATACTCACGAACAACCTAAGTAAACGGCAACCAATCTGTCTCTGCTCTAACTTGCGAAAATATTTCGTCAGAGCAAAACCTTACGCAAGCCCATGCAGAAGACACTTGCGGGAGTAACTTGCCATGGAAAACCCACCCTCTTGGGCATTCGGTTGTTATCGGGGTGACTTCTGGGTACAATCGATTTCACGTAAATGATCAGTTTTGGTCAGGACATTGGGACATCGCGCCTGTGGTTTGCACACCCGGAAACTCACTGCTTGCTTACACTCTGATAATCCAACCGAAGCTTGATTATGTTGCCAACGCTGCTTGCGTTTCGTCGGCTTGAGTCCCTCTGAGCGAGTTGGCCAGTTGAATTAACCCACTGCTAACATGCCAGGCGCATTGGCAACGTCAACCGCAGTGCTCGCTTTCCAGCAGTGACCACTTCGCTTTCCTGTGTGGTAACCACTACCATAGAGTAAGCATATACTACTCAGAGTAAGCATATACTATATATAATATATTTACTCTATGCCACTACGCACGATTGTCTTTCCGCTTCTCCTATTTCAATTTTTTGTTTTTCATATTGTGTCTATCCATCCAATGCTGTCAACTTTTAAAAAATTTCGTAGTCATCAGCACTCTTGAGTGATACTCTCGCTATTAGAAAATGGATAGGTTTATATTTGCAATACTTTTCTATTTTTCTACCTAGATCTCCTTTTAATTTTCTTCTGTTGTGCCTATCAGCTGAATCTAATCTTGACAACTAAGTTTCTAATTACTACTGATGGATGCTCAATGCATATTACTTAGTATGAGCCATATTTTAAATGCTATTTTGATGCGATATTCCACAGGAGAAAAATCATTCGCCTTGACCGGGATTCGAACCCGGATCCCTCGGTTTCGTACAGAGTGCATTAACCAGTTAAGCTACCGAGTACTCCTGCTACCGCTACTCGGTACCGCTTGAGTACCGCTATTCGGTAGCTTAACTGGTTAAAGCACTCGGTGCGAAATCGAGGGATCCGGGTTCGAATCCCGGTCAAGGCGAATTATTTTTCTCCTGTGGAATATCGCACTTATGTGCACTTTTGGGTGACTCCGTGAAGGTTACTACCGTGGCTAGTCCCGGTTTCCTCAAAAATGCTATTTTGAAATATTTCATGTTGTTTCTTCCAAGTTTTTCTGATAAAAAGTAATCAATTAGGTGATTAAATCATAGAAATATTTCTTAAGTATCAAATCATTCTGCCTATGGCAAGCCCTAAAATAATGAGGAAACACTATCATCTAAATGCCATCCTGATGTCACGTTCAGATTGATTCGTCATATAATTATCTACTGAGAAAACGTTTGACTGCATTGTAAACGTATACTACCATATCTATACTCTAGCAATAGTCACACTTTTATACTCTTGTCGTAAATTTATGAATCAAATCAACCACTTCTACATTGTTGATAATTAAGAGACTATTCCGACATACTTATTTGCCTGTTTGATAGTGTATTAACTGATTGATCACTGTGTCGAAATCCTTCCTGGCTTGCGTTGTTCAGCGTGTTTGAAGCTGCTCTCTTTACGGAGACTTTTTTTTCGTAGCATTTAAGAAAAAGAGCCTTTTAGTACGAGCCTTTCTATTTGCAATGATCGATATTCACACGATAATCTCACCAGTCGCAAGGTAACTATGTTAAAACTTAGTTTTTAAAATTTCGTAATGAAAAAATGAAACTACCCTGGGTTGGCAGCTGAGCTAGCGCTGAGTGTTTTTCGATTTTTTTTAAAATACGAAAGAATATAATTTGAACGCGTGGAGTTGTAATCTGGTTGTAAGACTAAGAAGTCACGTGTTAGATGAACGGTTAATGAAGAGTTCACAGCTGGTAATTTTGTTACGTTAAAACCTCGGACCTCAGCAAACTAAAGGAAGGAGTGATGATTAGAGCTCATGGCTTAGTTCATTCGCTGAATGCGGAACGATTGGGAAAACAATTTTTGCGGAGTGATGTCATTCGAGCTATTGCAATTCCAACGCGAGGCCGACGACTGAAAAGAACTCAGCGAATTGGAAATGCCCCGAGGAGGGCACCTGCCAAAGAATGGACGGCAACATGGAAATCAACCCAATTGTCATGCGCAACTCGAATCCCCGGAGTGCTACGGGAGCATTCCGAATCGATTCGACTGTCGCAATTAGTCACGAGTCGATGAGAGTGGTGACTCAATAGGAGACGATGTTTCTTTTGTTTTTGCCGCTACGTGTGTATAGCACATGACGTTCGTTTTTTTATTCGTTCATTTAATAAAATACTCCCATTGATATTTTTGAGAAAAACGCGCGTGTGTTGAATCAGTCATGTTGAAGTAAATGGATTCATCGAAGCTGACTCAGTAGTGGGGTAGAGTTAAATCCTTCATTTAAAATGCAATGAAAGAACGGATGTTAATGACATGAAATGTAAAATATCCCAAGTTTGTCATTGCACTTGTGTAGTGAATACCTTATCATCAGCAACTAACATGCAATGAGGAAGTATACTTTTCCTCTGACGCGGAGAAGGTTTTAAATATAGAAAATAAAGTACGTAGGTAGCTGAATAGTTTGTTGAATAGAAACTTTGACGTCATTGGTCCTTTCGAGCCTTTAAATTTTCAAGACGCATGGTCGATTGCACACAAGAAATGAAAATGTCCTCCCTCCATCAAGTATCCAAAAACTAATAAGGGCGCTCTTTATTTATTTTTTTATTCAAGAGAGATACTTTTCTAATGAATATCTCGGGAGCATTAAATTATGTTTGTAAATATTTACTTGGATGATTCTTGAGCTTGTCCATTGCCATTCAAGAAGATAGTAATTGACAAATAAATTTAAATTAAAAATTAATCCAAATTTTCAATGAATGTAAAGGAATTTTGACTCCTATGAATGCACTTCGGTCTTCCAGGTGACCATCAGAATGGAGAATCTCGTAAACACCAGAGTCCTCTGGATTGTACCATCAACACTACCACTTCATAGTTATTATATGACAATCCAGAGGACTTTGGTAAACGCGTGCGAGTTGTCTGAGGTACCTCGAGGTACTCACGCTAATTTAATTTTATATAACAGAATTTTATGCCGCCTTGTTGGAAAAAATTACTAGAAATTGATAACAGTATCGGTTATCTCAATTAGTGGCTATCATTATTTTTGTCAAACATATACTTTGGAGCATGCTCGTATGGCAGTAAAGCGTGGACAATAACAGCAGCAGAGCAAATGAGATTGGATGCAATGGAGATGTGGTGTTACCGAAGAATGATGAAGATTAAATCGACGTAGAGAATCACCAACGAAGATCAGGAGGGAATAGAAGCATAATGAATACTCTGCGAAAGAGTGACAAATTTGTCGGAAATGTTTTGCGACACAACCCAATGGAAACAATATTGCAAGGAGAAATAAATGGGAGGATTTATAGAGGAACAATAAGAATGGAATACTTCAGGCAAGTCCTGAAGGACGTGAAAGTAAATAATGATGTAGGAATGAAGTGGTTGGCAGAGAGGAGAGTGGAATGGAGAGCTGAAGTAAACCAAATCTTCGGATTGATGACTACCGATGATGATGATGACGTAATTTGAATCTGTGATCGTTCCCCAGATCGTGCTCATTATTTTCGCGCATTTCTTTCATTCGTTCTGTTCGCTCTGCAGTCTTTCCTTCTGCCATTTGTTCAGCCCCTACCCGCCTCCCCTTTAGTCCCCTCTGTTCTGGAAATGACAAGAGGGCCAAGCGAATGAGCCTTCCCTTCTGGGGATTCCACTTGTAGCTTCCCCCCTTTTCTACTCCCCCGTTATCCTGGATGGGAGAAGAGGCAGGGTTTCCTCTTAACCCGACCCCACCCACTCTGTACCCTCCCTGTCCGCCGTCCTCCTCCTCACCACATTCAACCATTCCACGGGCCCCGATTCTGCTCCGCCATTAAACTCGGTTCCACCTCCTCGCTCATGCGACGTTCACTTGTCACTTGGCGTGTGGAGCCGTCACGCTCTTCCGCCATGCCAATTTCTCTGTCCACCCTCCCTTTTGGATGTCTCGTGAGATTCATTCGCTCGCTCTACCCCTCTCTGCCCTTTCAATTTAAAAAAAAGCTCAATGGGGGTTTATTCCGCTCCTCAGGTAGGTGGGCAATCCCTGCGGGGAAGACATCCCGTTATTATTCGTCACATGGGGGAATGAAAATTATTCACCGCGGAGTTAGCTTTGAAGTTCACAGCCGCATTCTTACTTCCACCGGCACGCCATGGTCGATTTTCCGGCATTAGAGGGACGGATTTATTTTTTTCAGGACCTAATTCTTCCAGTAAATCTTGTAAATGTAAAGTTTTAACTTCATTTTATCCGGCGCTTTTCGCCACCGCCAAATAGACAAGCATTTTCAGCAGATTTTTTTTTTATTGTTCATTCGTTCATAGGATACGAATAAATCTGGTTTGTCTTGATCATTGAAAAATCGTAAAATCTGGGCAATACTGTATCTAAGTCTATCCTTGTATCGGAAAAACATCCGGTTATTCGTCGCAAGGGGAAAGAAAAACTTTTCCGCGTAGTTAGCTCCTCTCAGCCACTCTCTAACTTCCACCTCCGCACATTAGTGGAATTTTGTGTATGTATCAGATGGACAAATTTATTTTTTCAAAACATTATTCTTCCTAAATAATAATCTATTTTGTTGCAAGATTCACTGCGTAGAAGTTATGGATGTTAGTACTCATAATTAAGAAATACTTAGTACTCTTCTACAATCGCAATCGCACGACGCGTTTTGCCGATTTGCGGCATCATCAGGTACTGAATATGTTTGTTTATTTGCCGTTAGTGTTTTTGTAGTTACGGGGGGGAGGAGGAGAAAATACAAATGTTCGGGGATGGTTCAGAAAGGCAGGGGCCAGTAGAAACATGGATCAAGGGCTTTGGAGGCTGGAAGGGTTATTATTTATGAATTTATTAATTTTGTCGGGAAGGAGTGGAGAGGGGTGCGGGAATAATAGTTAGTTGCATAGGTTTGTGGAGTGTCTAATAATTTCCATTTACTCGAGAGCATACAATTTATAGGCCTTTTGGACGCCCTCCCGCAACTACAACAAAAATTAATGGCAAATTAACAAACATTATGTACCTGACCATGTCGTAAGCGCGTCTCTATCAAAAGATTGTAGATAAGTACAAAGTATTTTACGTGATTATGAATACGAATGAAATAATAACTTTAATATATGCGGCGCTCTTTGCCACCGGCAAATACAAAGGCATTTTTGATGGATTTTGTTTCTCCATAGGGTTCGTTCTTTTATTGTCTGCATATAAATAACATTAACGCCTAAATACAACGTAGGTATTTACATTTCACACTTTTCTCCCGCTCAATAATGAAATCTGTCTCTATGCTCCGTAGTGGCCGAAGGTCTTGTGGCAAAATGGGTTTTGATTGAGCATCCTCGAGATTTTTTAAAAACCCCTTCGCAAATAGCGCGTTTATAAAGGCTAGTAAAGTGAAATTTAGAAAAATGGAGTGAGACGTATATGTCAAGTATCTAGTGTTCATTTAAATTTTTAATGTGACATCACAATAGTTTTTTGGTAATGCAAACACTGATTGTAAATGTCTCCTGATATCTCTTCATATTTAATTCCTTTGTGTATTGACTGTTTTCATGTTGTTTTCTATAATTTATCCAAGCTTACTTTTCTTGCTTCAAATTTTTTACTCACATTCTTAATCATTATCTCCCTCTCTTATTCAAGCCTTCTCCTTTTTCAGTTCATAGATTGTAGTATAGACTGATATTATACTCATATGAAGTGAATTACATTGATGGTATTTTTATATTTGAGGATTTTTGCGGAATTTAAGCCACTATGGCAGTATGTGTGACAGTAAAGCACTGGAGTTGTGAAGCGTCGTATGAGTGAATTTCGTTAAATAGTTTATGAATGCGTGATATTCAGGGCAGTACGAACAGTTTCTTTCATTAAGGCACTTAGGCCTACGCTGTTATATGTGACATAAAACTCGCTGTTTAAGTTCAGGATGGCCTGCTCCAAAGGTATTAATTGGGAGATATTTCAGTGCATCATAGTTTAGTGCTTGTTGCAAAGAAATACTATTTCGCTCAAATTATCCTTAACCAAGGTATTCGATAGCGAATTTATTGCTGTGGAATGCGACATGCTACTCAAAGAATGATCATAATCTGAAATATTCTACTCGTTAGATGGAAAGCCTCGGCAGGTTTCAACGCGGTGAAGCGATCATTGAGAGTGATATGTGTCTAATGCCACTTAGAAATCCATCGAGGCTCTTTCAGTGAAGAGTGGTGTGCAACAGAGGGGTGCTTAACCGTAAAGAGTCCTTCATCCCGAAGCAATCGTTGTCATTGACCCGTGCATCACTAAATGATACGCAATTCTCTTCCTTCGCTGATGAAAATTTCCCTATAAGAATGCAGTAGAACGTAGGGAAAAACCAGGGAAAAATTGAAACTACCTTAAAAATTATTATTTCCTGGGGAAATTCCCTTAAACTCTAAGGAATTTTTTCCTGGAACTTTTTTCTTTAGAAATTAAATACTTCGGTCAGTAATTGCCCTATAAAGACCGTTTTACACAATGAAAGATTTTGTACAAACGAATGTACGTGAGATTATACGTTTGTCTCAACGAAATTAGAACAGGTTCTATTTTCCGTTCAGGCATTGAGGCATTCGCACAAGCGTTCATACAATTTGCCGCTTTACACGATACATTTCGCCTCATGCAATAGTTCACGGAAGAGTTTGTACAAACAAATGTACCGTGTAAACGGACTTAACACAACGCTACTTCACGGGAAACCTTCAGGCATAGGAAAAATTACACTGGTTTGCATATATTGTAGCGTGTTGTGCATAGAGTGAATGGCTATAGAGGAAAAATATAGGTACATATATTTATAAAAACAAAAAAACATTCTGCATAGTTTCATTTGTAAATCAATAGATTTGTCAAAATTAATTATAATGAAACTTAGAAAATATTTCTCAATAATAAAAGATGTGCAACCAATATAAAAATCATCTCTCAGAGTTTATTACATTTGGTGTGTAACAAATATATTCTAAGCCACTGCAACCCGCTTTCGAAAGCATTTCCCAGGGAAAATGCATTCTAAGGAAATGCTTCCTCTATATTTTCTAAAGAAAACTAACTTTTCTAGGGAATTTTTCGACAGGATTTCATTTTTTAAATGTGGTAAAAAGTATAATTCACATATTTATCTTTGCCTACCTTGGATTCAGAAATTTGTATGACTTGCGGAATAGTAAGAAATGACGAGACAAATACATACTTTGAATTTTTAGAGCTGTATCTTTTTCAATGAGCTGAAATCAATTTCAATGACTAAATTTTTTTTCTTTGAAGTGTCTCTTCTTTGTACATGTTGTGTTGGGTGGGTAAAATGGGGTGAGTAAAATCACTGTGTGACTGCGTTGGATTTGCCGAGTCACCATCATTCTTAGCCTAATCGAAGATTTCAATAATCCGGACTTGAAATATGGTGTTAGTTTCACGTAGCTGTATATATATATATATATATATATATAACCATTCATTCATTCACTCAAACCGCTCACAGGCGTAAATAATAAATATTTCGTTCAAACAGGTGGTGAAAGAAAGAGGATAGGAAACATATAAAATTAAACAACACAATGGTGATGTGAAGATGGAATGATGGCCGATTCCAAATGAAAAAAATTCGTCTAGACCGGGAATTGAACCACGGACCTTCCGATTTCGCGCCGGCTGCTCTAGAGCAGCCGGCGCGAAATCGGAAGGTCCGTGGTTCAATTCCCGGTCTAGACGAATTTTTTTCATTTGGAATCGGCCATCATTCCATCTTCACATCACCATTGTGTTGTTTAATTTTATATGTTTCCTATCCTCTTTCTTTCACCACCTGTTTGAACGAAATATTTATTATATATATATATATATAAATATATAACACTTCCAGGAAAATCACTCGGGTGATAAATATACAGTATGCCAAGAGGGTGGCCGATAAAAAATATACACACGGAAAAAAGAACACTTACACATAAAAATTTTCGATATTTCGGTGAAGTCTAGCTCCACCTTTCTCAAGGTTTATGGTAGGAAAAGGTAGGATTTCCTACCTTAAACCTTGAGAAAGGTGGAGCTAGACTTCACCGAAATATCGAAAATTTTTATGTGTAAGTGTTCTTTTTTCCGTGTGTATATTTTTTATCGGCCACCCTCTTGGCATACTGTATATATATATATATATATATATATATTCTTGATCTTATTACTGGTGTGTTGATGAACATTTGTTACGGGATGGGATTGTAAAAAAACGGTTAGTAAATTTTGTATTAGGAATCGAAAACATATAATAATCTAGAATCATTTTCCAGGTCCCGGAGTGATGACCTCCTAAAAGATAATCGTTTATATTTTATTTCTGTTTAACGTTTTCTGTTGATACATTAACCATTTAGACATAGCTTTTTCCTCAATATAATGCAGTGGCATCCACACAGACTTCATAATTATGCCTTAAGTTGTGCTTTTGATTTTTTTGCTACCACATTTTCATTCAAACGCAGAGCATGTTCTTTATAGTTCATGAAGTTATTTTAAAGATTTTTAATATTTATAGAAGCCTGATTTTGGTGTTCATTATTTATACCTGAGTTATCGAGGCTTGACATTTTTAATTGGTTAAATAAGTGATCGGGTAATTTATCTCTCAAGTTGGAGGACATTTCTCAAGGCTTCATATTGCAGAAAAAACATCTGCGACAAAGATTTGTTATTGAGAAATCTTCGAGGGACTGGGGACTTTTATGTTCTAAATAATTCGTTTCGCTCAGCTTCACCAAGAGTTAGAAAACGTTGAGTCGCCGCATTCCTGGTTAGCGTGGGGAAATAAGTTTTTTTCTGCTATTTGGTGCATTTGAAAGTGATCCTCGAACAAGTTAAAAAGATTTTTTCCTATTGATCGAACAAACTCTTGATCGTTTCGGTACCACTTTCGAATTTAATGCAATATTGATGGAGTGTATCGTTTTAATCGGAAAAAAGTTTTTAGATTATATTCTTAAATCGGAAAACGTGGCATATATTTTGATTTAAGGTGTTTGGTAAGCCTTAAACATTAAACTTATGTGTAATTAATTGGCTGGAATTAAAATAGAAGATATCTGTGTAAATGTGAACACTGAATATTGAAGTGCAGTGAAGTCTCGATTAAACAAAATAATCATCTACATCTACATACTACCCCGCAAGCCGCCTCAATAGGCGTGTGGCGGGGGTGTTAGGACACCAGCCGTTTACATATAAAAAGAAAACGCTCTAATGAAATAACGCCTAGCATTTATTAAAGTCCCTTATTGTTCGGGGGAAAAACGAATTCCCATACCTATCCGTTCGGCAAAATATCTCTATTAATTTATCGTTTCTGTCGGACCTGGAAATATAGTGGGGTTCTAATATGATGTTCTCCGTGTCGCTCTTTAAGATATCTATTCTTAATTGCTCAAGTAATCTAAGCCTAGCGCGCAGCCTCCGAGTCTCTAGCGGCTCCCAGCCTAATTCACTTAAAATCTGTGTAACGCTGTCTGTACGCCCGTAGCAGTTTTTGACGAATCGCGCAGCTTTCCTTTGTATTTTATTAAGTTCCCGGATTAAGTCTTTCTGCACCCGATCCCATATGCTCGCTGCATATTCAAGGTGTGGCCGGACGAGTGCGAAATAGCACCTCTCTTTTATTTTTTCATCTGAAAATCTTCCCACAATACACTTGACGAATCCTAGCTTCTTATAATGTGGACTGAGCCCTCCTTGGATAATAAAAAACTTGGATAACACGGATGGATTATGTGAGAAAATGAATATGTGACAGAAATGGGATATTTCTATGCTTTTCCGAATTGCATTTTCAGGCGTGAACGAGAATTAACATACCTGTGAATCGTATTTTACTTGTAAGTTGACCGACTGCCAAATTATGTCGTTCGTGTGCATGAAATTGACTGGCTTGGTACAGCCAAAATATAAAAGTTTGTAACTCGGATAAAACTGAACATCGGTGTATCGGGCCATAGTTAAGGTGGTATGAGCGAGATAGATTCCTAGTCATAGTGGAGACCATATTAAAATTTTATTCTTTGATTTCAGCGTCTGTAAGAAGTACGAAAGAAATATTGTAATATTAATGGCGCAAATATATAGTTATATATGCCCAAAAATCTCGGTAATTAAATAAATAAAGCTGCATAAGTCTCTAACTTGACTCATTTTTTCCCGCCGAACGGCTGAAATCCCTTCAAACCGGCAGGTTTTTTTGCGATTCTGTAAAAGTTACTGTGGTGAGTAATAGATTATTTTTTATAAATAGTTGAGAAAACATGCAATCTATACACCGTTAGTTTTTTGACGAAATCTAGGTGTTATAAATTCCTATTTCCTTCAATATTCTCCCTCTGGAGCGCTCAGCCATAATCTATCCCATGTAAAACAGCTTATATTTACAGGCAAATTGTTCAAAAAGTAGTTCGGCAAGGGGTTGATATTTTTATATCATTGGAAAGATGAGAGTTGTTTCTTTAAAATGAGGGCAAATTTTAGGTGAAGTGATTTTTCGCTCAAACTACCTTAATCGAGACTCAACTGTCGTATGTTGAAATAGGTGGTAGGATTAGGTACATATACTGGAGCTTATGGAGAGTCTGGTAGGAAATTATAATGCTATTTCGACCTTTACGCCGCAGTGCTTGTTATGTACGAGTCGCTGTTGAAGTCGCAAATCGAACGATGAAATAATAAATACGTTAAAGTGGCCGAAAATAAGGGGCCAGAAATTTCTGGCGAATTTATGGCGTGGAGATAAAAAAAATATTAATCATGGGTTTCTCACTTAATGAGAGAACCGCATTCTCAAATTTATCACCCCGCGTGGAATAAGAAGCGGGATTTTTTTGTCTTCTCAGGTAGGAAAACGCTATTAGTCAGAGAATTAACGCCTCGTCTTTCTTAGAGATTAAGTTTAGGACACCACACATCAAGCCACATTTCCAAGCTTTATTATAGCCTTGACCCAGGTAATGCGGTATTCTGCGTCGACATTACACGTTATTTGTTACCTACATCACTGAGCAAGGATGAGAACCTCAAATTACTCGAAATTATTCGCTCGGCTGAATCTGATGCGTGAATTGACGGTAAGTCAAACTTGCGCCGTGCGAATTGATCGGATGGCTGAACGAACGACTGCTCAGAAAATTCTTTCTATAGATAGGTAGCTTAATTCTCTAAGTGCCACCTCCTCTAGGTGGTACCAGCGAGAAATGCCACGGGAATTTGAATGAAATGTAACACCTAAGCAAAAAAAATATTGTGAAGCCATTTGTGAAAATATCAACCTGTATTTTTTTTATAAAAAGGCAATACTTGATTTTTGCACTTTTTTAAATCACTTGAACTATGCTTATAATAACTGTAGTATTATTAACATTAAAAAATATACATTACCGCAGTCCCATGTATTGGCACGCGGCACTTCTCGCCCGAGATCCGAAAGCCGATATCTCGGCCCGTGGCACTAATTGTAAGAGGGTTCACCTTCGCAATTTAGAGTCGACTCAGATATCTACCGCTTAAGCCCCGTTTGCGCGACGCTTACTCCATTCCTGAAAATAGAATTTAATTCGGTGAATTTATTCATAAAATTTATATACATATATGAAACAAGTTTTATGAACTTGCATGCATTAATATCACTCGATCAGGAAAAATTCGTGAATTTGGCGCTGATCGGATGACGACCAGAACGAGAATTTTTTTTTGTTTAGACATCTATAGTGCATAACCGGTACGAAAAGAGCAAATAGTGAAGAGTTATCCCTTGAGTCTACGAGCCTAAATATAGTAACTTAAAGGAACTTATTATAGCCTGGTTTATGAGTTGTATCTACTGAATGACTTGCATGAACAAATGTACTGGCTCACGATAGTGCACGTAGAAATACCATCGTAGCAGATCCCTAATAATAATGCATGATTTATTTAAAAAAATACAACAGGTGATTTAATAACAGACGTTTATGCAAGATAATTCTGCTTCCGCCGCGCAATGAAATAATATCAACAATTCGTGATGGAAAGGAACAAACTTTGCGAATTTAACTGTGTTTTTTTTTGTTGACGACACGGGTTTCAACAGTTAGTCATCTTCAGATGACCTGAAGATGTCAAAAATGGTTGAAACCCGGATAGTGAATATAAAAAACTTAGCGAAATTCGCAAAGTTTATTCCTTTCCATCATGGAGAAATTCCACATAGTTACCCCTGACAATGTACGATTTATCAACAATTCGCTCAAATATACGATGCGTATAATACTAACCCCTTTGCCTTCTTTCAAGTGCTGTTCAAGATGGCGTTCTTCAATGACGTTATCTTCTCAATTAGTCGAAGTAGCCTCTGGCAAGGGTAGGGTCGAAGCGCATGCGCGCAGAAAAATCGATCATTGGTCGTATTTCGTCATGAATTTACTCTGTTGCATAACTTAATGAAATTCACAGATATTGGCCTGCGCATGCGCAAGTCCGATTCTGAGTTTTCATGAATTATTCATGGGTTAATTTACGAAAAAAATTGCCGCGGGACACGTTGGGGGTTATTTTCTATTCTCACCTTTTTAATGACTCTTTGCGGGAAGGCGGTAGACCCATTTTGCTCTCTTATAAATCGGGTCTCGATCACCCAAGTCCCGTGGAAATGATGGTAGCTCCATTTCATGTTTCTTATGACACGTGGGATGGAACTAATGAAAGACGGAGGCAAATTGAACGGATGAAGAGTCGATAGAGCCAGTGGGTTACGGGAAGGAGCTGGTGAGTCAAGGAAAAGATCTGCAGATCAACACTTGAGAGCTGAAGACGGTCACGCCGCCTTGGTGGCGGAGTGGAACTACGAAAAATTACGTAATTTTCCGTTTTATGTGACATATTCCAGCGGTTTTTCTAATCTTGGAAGTATTTATGGAACTCACTCTTCGGTATAGAGTTCAGCTCCTTCAGCAATTCTGTTTTTATCTCATCAATGGTGGCAAAATGTCGTCCTTTCATGGTTCTCTTCAGCCTCGGGAATAGAAAGAAGTCGCAGGGGGCAATGTACGGCGGATACGGTGGCTGAGGAAAAATAACTGTTTGTTTTTTACCAAAAAATCACGAATAAGTAGTGAGGTGTGAGCGGGAGCATTATCGTGGTGCAATTTCCAGGTGTTGTTTTGCCACAATTATAGGCGTTTTCGTCGGATTGCTTCACGTAAACTTCCAGGTAGTATTCCTTATTTACCTTACGACCATATGGCAGAGATAAATACCATTATTTAAAATCGGAATTATAAAGCCCGCGATATTTCAAAATTCCCGTAATTTTTTTATCACACCTCGTATTCCCGCTTAAGTGAAATTACAAAATAACCCCCCGGATTTGATTCACGCAATACAACCAACCATTCCACCGTTGACTCCGCGAAACGTCGCTGCTTCAGACTTCGCAGCGAAATGCATCACGTAAAACGTTCTTGTCTGAATCGCTCCAGAAACAGTCTCGATTCGCATGAGCTGGCGGACACCGTTGAGGCGTCTGCCCTGTCTGGGTTGCGCACGTGGATTTTCCGACCGACCGCCCTTTTGGGCTCGTGCGATAAGGTTTTATGATCTCTCGAGCGAGATTGTGACTCGGTTCGCGGTGCTCAAGACTTTTAACAACCCCTCCTCGCCGCTTCTTTGACGAGGCGCAACTGTTTTGGGTCGGATGCCCCAGGCCGATGGACGTGCCAGATAGCCACGCTGGATGTAGGGACGAGGTACAACGAGCTCTTCTGGGTCAGGAAAAGAGGCAACGAGAGAAGACTCGCAATCCGACAACGTTTCTTGCCATTCAGATTGCGTGCTGGAGATCGATTTAGTATGCAAATTTTAGAAGAGTTGGATGATGCGTTGCGCAGATGCCTTTCTCTTTTCTGTTCCTCTTGGAGAGAGCGTGTTATTGCTATCGAGCAGCCTCGAGTCTGCGTAGATTGCATGGAATTCCGAATGTTTGTTAGATAAGGTATTGGCGGTCTTCGAAGTATAGCGTTCGCAAAATTCTTGGCGCTGCGCGGACGAATTTGGGAGATGGGCTCCGGAACTTTCAAAGTCCGACAAAATGAGTGACGAAAGTTATTTACTGTGGAGGAACAGTCAGAAAACAGACATTATGACGTAATATACAAATCCCGAACTTTCAGTTAATGTAAAGTCAACGAAAAGACTACGTTATATAGCGATTCGACGTAAGTACACTTTGAAGAAGCCGGGAGACACAGATAGGTTCCAGATAGATTATATAATGGTTCGTCACAGATACAGGAATAGTGTTAAAAACTCGCACACTTATCCAGGAGCTGATGCAGACACAGACCATAACTTATTAGTCATGAAATGTCGGGTAAAACTGTAAAAGATAAGAATGGGAAGGAGGGTACGAAAGTGGAATACGGAGGCATTAACTGGTGCAATGAAGAAGTATCGAGAGAAGGTGGATGAGATAATAAGGTGGATGAGATAATGGGTGAGGAACATGGAGTTAGATCAGTGGAAGATGAATGGGAAAGTTTGAAAAATGGAATTTTAAAAGCGGCGAAAGCAACGGTAGGCGTAGTGAGTGCAACTAAAATTAGAAAACCGTGGATCAAGAAGGAGATTTTAAGGGAGATGAAGGAGAGAAGTAAATGGAAGAGCGTAAACTCAGAGCTAGGTAAGAGAAAATACCGAGAGTTAAATAACAGACTTAGAAGAGAAACAAAGAAAGCAAGAGAGGTGTGGTGGAGAGAACAGATCGACTCGTTAGAGAAATATCAAAAAGAGGGAAGAGCAGATACATCATACAGGAAAGTAAAGGAACTGACGAGTGGTAATAAGGGAAGGGGAATTACACGATAACAGACAAGACGGGAAAGGTGATCGTAGAACCGAAAGAAATCCAGGAAAGGTGGAAGGAGTATGTTGAAGAGCTGTATTGTAAAGAAATAAGGCCCAATAGGTTAGATATAGAAAGGGAAGACGATATCGACAGAGAGGGCATCGGACCAAGTATCCTAGATAGCGAAATCGAAAGAGCTCTACGAGACATGAAAAGGAATCAGGCGGTGGGAATAGATGACATACCTGCAGAGTTTTTAAAGAGCATGGGGAAGAACGGAAGAGGAAAACTTTTTGCGCTTATTCGTAGGATGTATAAGGATGGAGTGTGGCCGGAAGACTTCGCGAAGACTGTGCTAATTCCTATACCATAGAAGAGCAAGGGAAAAATGTGCGAAGACTATAGGACAATAAGCTTAATATCACACGCGGACAAAGTAGTTCTGAGAATTATAAACAGAAGGCTAGAGAAGAAGGCAAATGAATACCTGGGTGACGACCAGTTCGGGTTTAGGAGAGGGACGGGAACGCGAGACGCTATAGCGGTGGTGAGGACGCTAGTAGAAAGAAAGCTAGAGTATGGGCAGGATGTTTTTGCATGCTTCTTAGATTTCGAGAAGGCTTTTGATCAGGTGGAATGGACGAAATAAATGGGAATGTTGAAGAAATTAGGGGTCGAATGGAGGGATAGGCGTCCGATTCGGAATTTGTATCTGAAACAGACTGAGCAAGTTAGCCAATGAGAATCGGGATGGCCCACGATAGGACGGGGAGTGCGGCGGAGGTTCCCACTATCGCAGTTGCTTTTTAACGTGTATTCAGAAGAAATGCTAAGGTAGGCATGGGGGGAGGAGGAGTTAGGAATAAAGGTAGGAGGGGAGCTGATAAAATCAGTGAGATTTGCAGATGACCAAGCATTGGTTAGTCAGTCTGCCAAGGGGTTACAGTCAATGGTCAGCATTAGAGGTGCAGTACGAAAAGTATGGGATGAAGATCAATCACAAGAAAACGAAAGTGATGAGATTTTCTAGAAGTAAGAAGGCGGGATGGAATATAAGGGTGGGAGGGCAGAAGATAGAGCAGGTCGAGCAGTTTACGTATCTGGGTAGTATTTTGGAGGCGAATGGGTTTAGTGGTAAGGAAAACAGGTGCAGAATTGCGCTAGATAAAGAAGCGTTTTCGAAGAGAAGGGAATTGAGGGGGGGTCTGAGAAGAGACGTAAAGAAGAGGCTAGTGAAAACTTTAAGATGGAGCGTGGCGCTATATGGGTCGGAAACTTGGTCATTGCGAAGGGAGGATGTGCGTAGACTTGTGGCTTTTGATATTTGGTTTTGGAGAAGGATGGAGGTTAGCTGGATGGCGAGAAAGACGAACGAGGAGGTATTGGATATGGTCGGAGAGGAAGCCTTTGGCAGAGGTTCGGAGAAGGCAGAAGAGATGGATGGAGGAGGTTTTGAGAGGAGAGGGCATGTTGAAGAGAGTGATAGAGGGGAGAACACTGGGAAGCGTGGAAGAGGATAGGAATTCTGGACGAAATAAGAGGAGGTAGAAGATATGAAGAATTGAAGAGGGATCTAATAACGGAACCTACCAATCAGCTGGTAGAATATTTGAATGAATGAATATAGCGATTAACGTTAACCAGACATAAAACCGGGCCTATATGTGATTTACATTTAACATAGTGTCACAGAGTAATTATAAGATTTATTATTTTGCGTTTATATGAAAATCTCTACATATGTAATTCAATTATTACGAAATATGTCATGCGACATAAGGCCACGTGTTAAAATAGCATTAAATAACAAAAAACCAAACGGTGTAATGACATTTTGTTCAATTTTGTCTTTATACATCACTAATCAGAATACATATGCAAAACTTCACGCAAATCTGTGCACAATCATTCATTGAATGGAAAATAATTCTCAAAACGTAGCGATGTGCATTACCGAACAACTTTTTTGTTCGAGCGATGCTGGGGAGATATTTTCCTCCAGAAGCTTGAGGTATATTGAACGTACATCTGCATCCATGCTTTTCTATCAGAGATGTTAACCAATTGCCTGAAATAATGAGATGATAGTATAAGTTGAACGCAAACTTCCACCTTATTGTTGGCCCTCGTTACGTAGCAGTTGAAATCCTTTGGAGAAAGTGAACGGTTTTGGTAAATCAAGGAAAGGAGCTAAGTTACCCTGCCAGCTTCTAGAATATCTGACGTAGATAAGGTAGTGTTGAGGTTGGAAATCAATATTTTTCGTAGTATTCTATATGAATGAATTAAGCAATTAGGTGGATCTGATTTTAAGATGATCGAACGTGATGATCGGTGGTTCTATTATGTATCCGATTTTGTTTTCGCTGCGACCAGAATTACTTAAGATTCAGGATTTGAAGTATTTACCGTGGTAGAGTGGCGATTCGATGGCGATAAGATTCTTCTTCCACGCCAGCGGAAGTTGAAATATTAAAGAGTTCAAGAACCCCCGGCGATTTGAACGCCCTCCAGTGAATGAGTCCAGAGAAACTTGGAAATCATGTCTCGATCGATGTATGCTTTATCTTAAGAAAGTATCGCATGTTTTCCCGGGTGAATGATCTGCTCGGAGGTTCGTGTGGTCAAAGCATTTCTCACGGCGTTTCCCTGGAGAAAATGTATCTGTGTCTGCATATCACCTTGCAAGCCACCTCAAGGATGAGTGGCAGGGGATTTTTCTTTTTACTCATCCGCACAACGATAAATAATAGAAAAATTTTAGTGAAACATTCGGTGAAAGGATACCAGATGCTGGATTAATAGAAAGTACTCGATACGCAAATAATGTACGAATTCGCAGGGATAAGAATTCTAAATCCGGTATCCCACGGTTAAAATTTTCGTAAATTTGTGCATGGATATTTCATGAAAACTCTCAGAATCGGGCTGCGCGTGCAAATATTCTGCAAATTTCTGTGAAATAGGTAAATCTGTGAATTCTTGACGAAACACCACCACTGTTTGGATTTTCTGCGCGCACGCGATTCGACCATTCCAATGAAAGAGACTACATCGTCTGCTTGAGAAGATTACCTGATCGAATTCCGCCAGCTTCACCACCAGTTGTAATAAAATGAGAAGGATAGTGTTATTCACACCGTACATATGAGCGGATTCGTGATGTTATTTCGATGAAGGGAAGAAGCTGAATTATTTTGTTCAAGCATCTATTGTTTAGCCAACTGCTGTAATTAGGTAAATAAATCACGCATTCTTATAAGGGATCTGCTACGTTGGTACATCTATGTGCATTTCGTTAGACAGTCAGTTTGATTCAGTTGATACTTCAGGCTATAATTATTTCCTTATTATTTCCCTCCCTAGGCTTGTAGACTCTGTGGAAAATTCTTTGCTATTTGTTCTTTTTATACCGATTACACCCTATAGATGCCATCACAACGAATAACTTTCTTTCAGATCAATTCGAACTTCAACAACTTGAATGTAAAACTCCCATCATTTTGCAAATATTTGCACGAAATGATGGGGGTATGTGCTGTGCATAGTAAACTGTGGAAAACTCCGTAAAAAGAGCCTGATGTTGAAGATGATTCACTAGTGAAAGAAAAAGACCTGATGATGGTGTTGTACACCGAAACCGGTCGAGTAAAAACCTTATTCTTGTGGAAAATTGCCAGTCTTTTTCTTTCATTATAATATTCCACCAAATCAAGCCTGAAACAACTACTTTTATGATTCACTAGATTCACATTTACTTTTTTACTGTCAGCACAACGATATGGCGAGTGTAATGCTACCAAGAGACAGTCTTTCGATAACGAAAATTGAAATCATGAATAGGAGCATAAAATTCATGCTAATGTTCGGAGGTAAACTTGATGCCTGGGAGGTTATTGGACACAGGTTATATAAAATCTTCAGGCGTATCGAGTTTTTTTCCACAGTAAAATTTAAAACATTTATTCCACCTCTAGCGTTTCATCTCCATTTACACATGCACTCAATGCTTTGATGTGATTTTAAATATTACATTCTAATTTGGCTTAACTTAGAGCCAATTATTTATAGAAAAATGTGTGCATTAATCTTGCCAAATTTTCAGTTCCTGTGTAGCAAAAAGCTCACGTTTTTAAGTGCATGGTTTCAACGAATTAGTCAATTGTATGCTAAACACTTGGCCGTGGTTATTGTTGTACTTTTTGCTCCCTATTCTTTCAAGATGTATATTTTTGTCTTTCTATCATTGTGTTGATCTTATCAATTGGCTCTATGTTAAAGACAATTTGAATGTCATAATTTATTGAGATCACGCCAAGCCTCTGATATGCCTAAAGACACACGTAATGTCGGTGGAGAAATAATTGTAATAATTTTTGTACACCAATGGTGTTACAATCATTAATTTTCAATCTTCTCATAGAATTTAAAAATATAATGATTTTTAAAAGTCATTTGTATTTACAAAGCTATTCATTGTTATTTACGCCAGAAATAATTGATTTTACCAAGATATTGATAACCCTGGAGCTTTATGCGTAAACTCGATAGTTCGTTCAGCTTTAAGGTGAGTAGAGTGATGTAAAGATTTACGTGAAACTTTGCATAAGTGTCCTCATTAGTAAGATCTATAAATATAAGTGAAAAAAGTGCATTTTATCGATTTGCAAAATTTTTTTCCCCAAAAACACGGGCGTTTCTGTGGTACTGTGTGGTCTGTGTACTTACCAGATTTCCACGTGTCAATTAAATATCCTACATGGAATAATGGGTCGTAATATTGTTTCTCTATAATCGAGGCCGTGAGTGGATTGCATGAAAAATTTTAAGTCGCGTCATTTTTTTTAGTGAAAAAAGTGTACTTAAGATAGTTTGAGTGAGATAGTTCCCTAGCCATAATGGAGACTATATTCGAATTTAGTTTTTTATTTCAGTGTGTGTAAGAAGTATGCAGTAAATATTATAATATTAATGGTGCAAAAATATATTTATATATGACCAAAATTCTCAGTAATTAATTAAATATAACTGCGTGTCTCTAACTTGACTCATTTTTCACGCCGTACGGTGGAATCGCCTTCAAAATAGTTTTTTTTTCGATTCTGTAAAAGTTACTGCGGTGAACAATTGATTAATTTTTATAAATAGTTAAGAAAATATACAAACTACACCGTTAGTTTTTTGGCGGAATCTAAGTGTTATAAATTCTTAATTTTTTCAATATTCTCCCATTGGAGCGGACAGCCGTAATCCATCCTATGTATGACAGCTTATATTTATAGGCAAATTGCTCAAAAAGTAGTTCGATAAGGGGTTGATATTTTGATATCATTGGAAAGATATGAGTTTTATCTTATATATATATATATATATATATATATATATATATATATATATATATATCGGTTTACGACGTTCTACGTCTTCCGATTCCCAATTTCCATGCCTCCCGATCATTCCAGAGTTCTTCATCTAATCCTCTTTCTCTCATTTCTTTTTCTATCCCTTGTATCCAACTTTTCCTCGGTCTGCCTCTCCTCCGTCTTCCTTCCGGGTTCCACAGCAGCATTTGTTTCGGGAGTCTTTCATTTCCCATTCGTTTTACGTGTCCATACCACCTCAACTGCTGCGTTATTATCTCATCTATTATGGTATCATTGACATTCATTATTTCTCTAATTCTTTCATTCCTTACTCTTGTTTTTTGAGTTTTATCTTTAAAATGAAGTCAAATTCAACAAGTTCTAGGTGAAGCGATATTTCGCTCAAACTACCTTAAGTGAAATGTGGTCTACAAATTCTTTTTCGACTTACTGGAAAAGTTATCAAAATGCGCACTCAATGACTCACGATTACCGCTCCAGCCACGTTTAAGGTGTTTCCTTCGAAGTCGGAGAGGTGCGTCTACCCGAAGCTCCGTCCGAGCCGTGAAATCCTTTACGACCTCCCCGGTGACATTTCACTCTCAACTTGTCCTCGCGATCGTTGAACTCTTTTTTTGCATTCCGAGCAGCAGATCGAAGGGGCTGGAGGATGAATACTTAGCTGGCTGTGGGTTGCGCAAGAAGGCAGCGGGGCACGCCTCAAGTTTATACTGGCTGACGCTCCCGTGACTGTCTTGGGACAGCGCGTCCAAAATGTTTTCTCCGGGCGTGGAATTCCTCGTAATGGGGCGTTCTCCGTCTGTCTCCGAGCTCCGTGGGCGGAACGCGTTGAACGTGAAAGAGTTCACGGATACGATTCGTGGTGTGATTTGGGACTCTTAAATGCCGTGTAAAATTGATTTCCTTACAAACACGGGCGTTTCTGTGGTACTTACCAGATTTCCACGTGTCAATTAAATATCCTGCATGGGATAATGTTTCATAATATTGATCCTCTATAATCGGGGCCCTGAGTGGGTTGTAATTAAAAATTTAAGTCGCGTTATTTTGTTCTAAACGAAAAAATATAATTTATTACCACATGCACAAATTATTCATGTGTCTACCAGATTTCGTCGCACAGCAACGTCATCAGACGTAAATAGGAAATTTTACGTATAGCGGAACTTGATGGCACTCACCAGTGGAGAATTAGAGGACACTGACCGTAAACCAAGTGTTGATGAACGAGAAAAATGATCGAAGGACTCCCGCAGGGTCCTCTGGAAAAAGACTTGGCCACTTCATCCCACATCTCACGTATGCTTTCCTCTCCTTTGCATCTTGATCTTCACTAGTGAGTGCCACCAAGTATCGCTACACCTATACATGCACCGCACCTTAATAGATACCATTATTTATGCTGCAGAAATCGATGAATTTCCATAGTGACGTAGGCAATTTCTTCGCCATGCTGAGTATAAGGATGGGCGGGTGAAAGGTTTTGAAAAAGAGGAAAAAAATGTGTTTTGGAAATCAGGAGTGCAATTGCGATTCCAGTGTTCCAGCCAATGAACTTTTAAAAAATTTTTCTCTGCAAATTTCTGAAAACAAAAATGTAGCGCAGTTTTTGATTGGATATTACAAACATATTAATTGTGAAAGTGGTTCAGAATCAAGGATAAACCTAATTAACATTGTGTTAAAAATAACAAATATAACATTTTCCTTTTGTACCCTTTATTAAAAAAAATTAAGGGGCGGTAGTGCGGAGGGTAGTGAGGGGTGGGGGGAGGGAGGAATGCTCCGTGGACCCCTCCGGCTACGTCTCTAATTTTCTGTTTCCGAACGTGTTGATGCTATCGTGTGACGAAATATGGTTCGTAATTTAAGCCTGTGGGAAAACTAAGCGATTTCACTGTAAAGCAGTTCTATAATGCTACACCATATATAACTGATTAAAGTTTTATTTTTATTTTTGAAGTCTTAGAAAAACCAGTTGTTCATCAGTTCACGCAATTAATAGAATTTTACATTTTTCCTCTACTACTCATGAAATTGCTGACTATAGATTCGAATTCTTCCAAGAAATGGCAGGGTAACTAAAACATTAATGCTGTAACCCGTCCTAATTGTTGAGTAACGATTGAATTACAGCACTTTACTGCAAGGAAGGCTTTATTTTGGTGCATTATTTTGCGTCGTATTCCACGTGATGGGCGTTTTCCATCTACGTTCCACGTGGGCGGAACTTACGCGTCCGCCTTCCTCCATTAAAAAGCGTTCACAATTACGACGTGGTGTGATTTGGAACACGAAAAAAATCACCTTAAGAATTTAATTTTCCAACTCGCGCGGGCTTTTTTTTAATGCCACCTATCGAATTTCCGTCTCTTAATTAAGGATCGATCGTAGGATTAAATTTGATCATATTAATCCACTGTAATCGAAACCTCTGCAGCTACTCAATGAGGTTGGATCTCAAAATGAAAGTCATGTCTAAAACTTGATCTTGAGATAATATTGCATTTTTTTGCGATAACGAAGTATTTTTTTATTTAATTTCTTTTGAGCCATGTATTTTTTCATTCATGTGGCCCTTCTCTAAGGTTTAAAAGAAAGAGTTCAATTAAAAGGTTAGAAGGAAAGAACAATGCCCATGTTCAAAATTTCAAACCTGATCGCAATTGTTTTGCGAACTGCTTTTTCTCATCAATTTCTGAATGCCTACCCGTATAAAGTCATTGCTCCGTATGAATTTTCCTAGATTATTACTCACCAAGCTCTCACTTTTATTCCACCTGTTTTTGTTGATGTATACGTGTATATATGCCCCAATTTTATGTTTGTTTTGTACCACTTTAAATTGGTTTTACTGCTGTATGTGTACTATTTTTAAATAAACAACTTAAAATAGCATGTTCAGCTATGTGAGTAAGTGTAGGCCTAATTGAGGAAAGGTAATGTAAGCAGCTTTTGAAGTAACGTAGTTTGAGGTGAAAAATACTAATAAATAATGCAAATTCTTCCATTAAATATCGTGATAGAAACGTTAAGGCTCCAGTCGGTCTTTGTTATTGAGTTGCGTTCACATTTCAGCACTTATTGCTGGAAAATGCGATGTTTAGAGTGGGATTCCGTATGCTGGGCGTCTTCCACCTCCGTTATCCGTGGGTGGAGCGGATGTTTCCGTTCTCCTCCTCCATAAAGGAAGTGTTCGCGGCTACGACTTGTGTGATTTGGGGCTCGTAAATGCCTTGTCAATTTAATTTTCCAGCTCACGTAGGAGTTTTTATGGTCTCTATCGGATATACACCTCTCAATTAAAGATAGATTAAGGGGAGACATCTTGTAGGTAGTAACATTTATTATTAAGGTAATCTACCGGATAAGGTAGGATCAAATGTAAGTAAAAATCCTCCAGATTTTAACAAGTGGAGGGCCCTATCTACCAGTAGTATTTCTTTCTTCATCTCAGTATTCGTCCTAAGCTTCTTAATCTCCTTTATAAAACCTATTCTTTTCCTTCCCCTTCCCCGCTTACCCAGCATCCTCCTCTCTATCACGGCTTTAAGCCCACCATTACCTCTTATTACCACCTACTTTGCCTCCACTTGATCTCATCCATAAGCTTCCTTTCATTCTACACCATTTCGTTTGTCTTCCATTTCGTCCATCGCACCTTCTCCATCCTTCTCCACACCCACATCTTTAACGCTTGCAGGATATTCTCGTCTTCCTTTCTAAGAGTCCACGTTTCTGCCCCATTGAACGCTACACTCCATATCAAGCTCTGCAACTGCCACTTTTTAAATCCTTAACCAAGGTTGCCGCATCAGCTCCCTTCTATTACTGAGTGCTTCTTTCACTAGCGCTATTCTTCTTCTAATTTCCTTGCTACTATCCCTATTTTTGTCTTACATTAATCCACTTTCAATGCTGCCAAAAGGCTGTTTTACACGACACTTAGTTCAAAACTGAAATCAGCACCGAAAACTCTGAAGCAGGCAAATGTGGAGAACATCACCCGGTGGGAAGCACAAGAAGATTTTTCACCCATTATTCGCCGGAAAGCATCGTATTTCATTGATGAGGTCATATCAAAATTCCTGTTGGTAGAATAATTTCGCACACATTAATTTATTCGAGATAATTTACATTCCTTGATATTTTCCTCCATAATCCTACTCTCTCCCTGATTAGATTCTGATTTTAGTATTGTAACGAGTTCTAAACTGAATTTCCATAAAAAAATCCTTCTTCTGGATGAATTTTGAAGATACCGGAACTAGCCATAGCATTACCTTTACGGAGTCACCTACAAGTGCACATAGTGAAAAATTCCACAAAGGAAAACCATTCGCCTTCACTGGGACTCGAACTCGGAATAAATATCAGCAGGAGAGGAGGACGCCTCGGTGGCTCAACTGGCTAAATCATCGATATCGAGAAATCCGGGTTTTGAGTCCCGGTCAAGGCGAATGATTTTTTCCACTTTTTTTGTTTTTTTTTACTTTTTTCAAGGAATTGTGGCGTAACCGTGGAAAGCGAAGACTTATATATGTCACAGCTGAAGTACACCTTTTTGTTTAAAAAAAATATTTACTAGCATATGTGCCATATACGTATGTAGCTTACCTTTGATTAGCTGTTCAGTGATCTAATTAACTCATAGTTTGAATTCGACCTCTCCTTCTGAGGCATCATTCTTTAAACTTACGGTAGCATTGACTTTCTGGAAATGCTGGTTATACGATTCGCATCCAGAAATCTCATAATTCTTCTTAATGACTTCGTTTCCTCATTTCAATCTTCCCTGCTCTCCCCATACATCCCCCCTCCGTTACCTTCACCATTATCTCCGATTATATGTATTTTGTTCAATATATTTAACCACGTTTATAACCTTTGGATCTATGACATTCCCTCCCCCCCTCTTTCACCAAATCCTTCTCCTTTGTCCTTCCCCTCTGTGATACAACCCTCTCCATCCCTTCCTGATCGTATGGCCTAAGGTATGGCCACGAAGGCGTATGAGGATTGAGGAGGAAAGTTGTACCGGGACATGGTAATAGTGGTACTTTTTTTTAAAGAATAACACCCCTTGAAAATCTTGAGTATGTTAATGTTATGAGTGGAAGTTTTAATGCTTAGAAGTGAAATTATTAGGTATCCCTCTGGTGGAGAGTTGGGAGACACGTCAATGTGACACCGAAATGCAGTGAAAAAGTGTGAAAATCGGTCATTTTGAATAGCAGAAATCAGCGAAAGACCTGGAATTATGGGAATAAATGTATATGAAAAAAGAAGTTCAGACTTTAAAGTTTAAAATAAGGTATAAATCATGGCTGTAGCACAAGATTATCGTCGCATGCTCATGCAAGCATGGCTCGTTGGGTATAGCGTAATGAATGAGAATCGGTAGATTCTGCTTCGCGAACAATTACCCTTTTGCTTACTAAGAAAATAATTTGAGCCTTCTTCGATCTTATTATATAATTATCCCAAAAACGGTGAACCACGATTATTCCATTCTGTTGTTTTGAAGAGCAGTTATATATTTTCTCCTCATTCGAAGTACCCTGGAAAGAAACGATCCTTCGGTCTTGACTCCTTGACCGGAACGGACCACGGAATTACCCGAATGAGTGCACTAAAGAGGAAATGGTCGGTAAACTCAAGACATTAAGTGCTTGTACTCATAAAGAATACAGTGGCTGTTTTGACCACCTCTTTCTCATCTTCCAGGTCCTTTTTATTAATGAGAATGATTTACACTCCTTGTTAATGCGTTGGCAGTATCAATTGGAATCGCGTTTCTTCGTAATGTCCTGGGAAAGTAATGCGATCGTTTTCAGAACTGGCATCCCTATCTCCACATTATATATGAAAAGAATACTGGATAAGATTATTTGTAATAATTATTGCGACCGCCAAGTGTTGAGATTTCAAAGTAAAGAACAAAACGAACTAGAATTATACAAATACTTATATTTATATGTTTTTAGACTACCTAATTGTAATTAATTTAAGTAGAGATGTATGAAAATATAAGTATTTTTATCTTCTTCTTCTTCTCCTAAACCCTAAGGTTGGTGGGCATCCAAATTTCTTATTTCCATAGCAAGTCTCTTTACATCTATGTATCTTCTTCCTGCTAAGATCTCCTCCAGGTATTCTTTTCTTGGTGTACCTCTCCCAGCACGGCCCTCTACCACTCCTTCCATTAAGGTTGTCATCCACTCGGAGTGACGTAGTAGGTATCCAATCATTACGTTGCTTCTTTTAAATATTGAATTAAGCAGTGTTTTTCCCTCCCCAATTCTTTGTAGTACTTCCAGGTTGGTAACCCTTTCTGTCCAAGATATTTTAATAGTCTTCTCCAGCACCACATTTCAAAGGACTCCAGCTTTTTCCTCTCTGCTTTTCTCCGAGTCCAGTTTCTGAGCCATAGGTACACATACTCCAAACATACGTTTTAGCAAATTTTTTCCGGGTTGATAGAGAAATATTATTTGATGTCAAGATAGTTATCTTCGTGATAAAATCTTGTTTTGCTTGTGCTACCCTGCTTGTCACATCCGCTGTGCACCTACCATCAGATGTGATACAGATAACCAGATATTTTAATGTAGTGACTTGCGAAAGTTTTTCTCCGATATACCCCGGCTTCCTCTAGTCCATCTCTGCTGAATTTCATTATTTTAGTTTTCTTTTTGTTTATTTTCATGTCCCAATAATTTAAAAAATTGTGGTTCATTTCTTGTAATGCATTCTGTAGCTCATTGTCACTGGTTGCTAAAAGTGCGATGTCGTCTGCAAATCGGGTATTTGTGTAAAGGTTACCTCACACATATAGCATTCACTTTTAATCCATTTTTACTGGTTTCTGCAAATTCCTATGTATTCCTATGTATTTTTATATTCGGATATATTTGAAGGTTTCGAATATTCGTGATTGTAACCTTGAAACCCAGTAAATGACTTGCCTTATTCGCGAGTCACCTTACGCTATGCCTTTTATATTGTCCAATTTTATCTATGGCACTGCGATTCGATGCAATGCTCATAATTATATTAGGGTGGCCACTCAACCACGTAACGGTGAAAATAAATCATTTTTTTACATTTCACCGTTGTTTTACGTTTTTTATTTTTAACATTTCACTGTTAACAATTGAACAATATTGAATCTCGTGAATTTATTATCGTATGACGTAAAGGTGAAAACCCAGGCAAAGATTTTTATTTTAAAACAAAAAGTACCCACTCAATCACTTCATGTTTTAATTAGATTGAAAATAAATATCTACTTAAAAAATTGTCGTAATTTCTGAAGAATTATTAAAATAAAGGTTTCTCATTGTGAAACTAATAAAATACCTACCACATATATACATGAAATTGTGATTAAAAAGATATTATTTTTATCGAATTTGTAATTAAATAAAAAACAGTGAAAATTGCGATTTTCGAATTTAAAAAAAGTGAATAACCGCGAGTTGGATTTCATTTAACGAGTGGCCATCCTGTGCATCTATTATTTTGTATGAAGATTTAAAACAGGTCTACATTCCACTCTCCTCACTGCCAACAGCTTTATTCCTACATGATTGTTTACTTTGACGTCCTTCGTGATCTGCTTGATGCATTCCGTTTTTGGTCTTCCTCCATCATCCTTCCCATTAATTTCTCCTTCCAATATAGTTTTCATTTGGCTGTTGTGTCGCAAAATGTGTCCAATAAGTTTGTCTAGCCTTCTACCCAGTTTTCATTATGCTTCTTTTCTCTCCAGCTCTTCGTAGGACTTCTTCGTTAGTGATTCTCTCCGTCCATTTAATCTTCATCATTCTTCCATAACAACACATCTCCATAGCTTCCTAGCTCCTTTGCTCTTCTGTGTTATTGTCCATGCTTCACTGCCATATGAAGGCATGCTCCAAATATATGCTTTGATAAAGCTGAATTACCTCCAGGCTTGTGTTACCAGTTGACATCAGACTCCTCCTTCTTTGCTTGAGTTATTCAGCTCACATACGAGGGCAAGGTGAAAAGTTCTCGGCCTGACAATGAAAGACTAATTTTTATGTCAAAAATGCATTTATTTTTCCACCTCGTCCCCCTTTATGTCTATTCACTTTGTCCAACGTTTTTCAAATGAGTAGATTCCATGACGGAAGTGCGATTCTGGTAGGTTTGCAAAATAACCATCTGCGGCTGCCATAACATCTTAATTGGACTCAAAACGTTTTTCATCTCAATTTTTTTTAATGTAGGAATAGGTGGAAGTCAGATGGTGCCAAATCTGATGATTAGGATGAATTTTCCAATTATTTTTAGTTCAAATCCCTCAGTTTTCCCAGTGCCAAAGCAACTTTGTGGGCTGAGACATTGTCCTGCTGAAAGATGATTTTCTTTTTTTGCAACCTAGGCCTCTAATCACGTATTTTCTCGTCCCGTTGGTCCAGAAGACTTGTGTAGTATTCACCATTTATTGTTTTACCATTTGCAAGGTAATCAATTAGAAGAATCCCTTTTGCATCCCAGAAAACACTGGCCACCTTTCCGGCAGATAAAATCGACTTCGCCTTTTTTGGGGCAGGTCCGCCGGCTTCCACCCACTGCTTCGATGACTATTTAGTTTCTGGCTTTTAGTGGTGGACCTACGTCTCATTGAAAGTAACAAATCAGCGCACAAAATAAGTTCGATTATTTTGAAAACGGTCCAAACATTGCTGAGAAATTTGTTTACGCACTTGCTTTCGGTCAGCATTTAACAAATGCGGAACTCAAAATGTACAAAGCTTTTTCATATTTAATTCTTCATGAAAAATTTATCTTACTCTTTCCTCTGATATGCCTATGTCATCAGCTATTTCATACACCTTTAATCGCCGATCTTCCAAAACCATATAGTGCACTTACTCGATGTTTTCATTTGTTGTTACAGTTTTGGGACGTCCTTCACATGGTTCATCTTCAAGAGAATTTCGACCACGTTTAAATTCTGTCACCCATTTCTTAACTGTCGATAATGAAGGAGCAGAGTCCTTATAAACTTCACCAACTTTGGATGAATTTCCGTTGGCCATTAACCGTCCAAAACGAATAGTTTTATGACAGCACGATACTCAAGCTTATCCATGTGAACGAAACACACACAACATAGTCTTAGTAGTCTTTCTTACTTCTTCCATCCCTGATGATCCTACTTCCCAGATAGCAAAAGTCTTCCTCATGCGCAAGTGACTAATTAGTTCCTGTAAACATTTAAGATCATTTTTTATACTTATTGCATATCAATGTTCAGTCGTTTATTTACAAGCATGATCATTATTTTTACTTCATTATGAATTATTTTGAGCTATTCTGTTCACTTAGCCTTTCTTATTTTTCCATCCCTGGTGTTTCTGCGTCTTAGATAACAAAATTCTTCCCCACGCGCAAGTAACAAATTAGTCCCAGTAAAAATGTAGGTTCTTTTTTGACACTTAATGCATATCAATGTTCAGTCGTTTGTTTACAAGCATGATCATTGTTTTCACTTCATGATGAATTATTTTGAGCTATTCTGTTCACATAGCCTTTCTTATTTTTCCATCCCTGGTGTTTCTGCGTCTTAGATAACAAAATTCTTCCCCATGCGCAAGTAAAAATTAGTCCCTGTAAAAATGTAGATTCTTTTTTGACACTTAATGCATATCAATGTTCAGTCGTTTATTTACAAGAATGATAATTATTTTGACTTGATCTGAGCCAGCCTACTGATTTCTATTTTTCGGCTAGCCGAGATGACTGTTGCTTTAGACTGTGCGCCTCTGCTGTAATTTATTGAGTCCTTTGCCGGTAATCACTTCAGTATACATTAAAAGGCCTCTCTGATTTGTCGGTGCGCGCGGCGTGTTTCGTCGCATTAATGAAACGCCTCCCCTCGTGTGGTTGGAAAAGCTTTATTACGGCCCACTCCTTTTGATCGTGGGACGACCCATAATTTCGGAGCACCCTCGAAAACTTGTTGGAAGCGAGGAGTGTCCTCAAGGAGGCGCTCATAAAGAACTGGAAACACCGCGCCGGGGAGCGCACCTTAACGACGGCTCACGAACCGGGGCGTCATGTTGGGACCATTTCTCATATCTCGCCAGTGTGACGATATATATATATATATATATAGAAGCGCGACATGTGAGCACCAGAAACGCTGCGGAGGTAATCAGTTAAGGTCGCTTAAAAATAGGAATTTTAATGCGCAGTCTGTTGCGCAACTTGCGTTTTACAAGGAATTAATTGTGCTGTTTGATGTACAGATCTTGTCCCCGCTTTACACGATGTAATTTTCACTGCGCATCCACGGGTACATCGGATTGTGCATGTAAGTGCCTCCTGTAAAAAAGCAAAAAACAAAAAAGTGTTTCTCAAGGCGGATTTAAGGTGGCTGGAGCGGTAATCGTGGATCATTGAGTGCACATATTTAATTGTTTTTTTAAGTACGTAGAAAAACATTTTTGGAACGCATTACACTTAATTGCATCTGTTTATGCGTCTTAATTCCTTTTAAGACAAAACTATGGGACATATTTATATATTTGTACATTTACCTGAGGTCGTTCATTCTCACTCCTCTCTACATGGCTTAGAACTTAAGTTCAAAAGTGAAAGTTAAACTTGGTGGAAGGTCGTCGTATTGATAGTGCAACGAACTTTGTAACGTCCACAACTTATTTCAGAATGTACAACCGGTTTCGGCAAATGCCGTCTTCAGGCCTAGAACTCCCTAAATATGGCAGGCAGCTTATAAAACCCGTCCATAAAGAAGCTGAGTTGACAAAATACTTTGTAACGTGCAAGGGAAAATCAATGGAGGAATAGCGGAAGCAGTAAATCGCCGCCAAAACCCATCCAACGGAGCGTGGCAGGCGGTGTTAAATCACCGAATATGGAAAAGCAGGGTAGGGAATAAATCAAATAAAAGTGTGATGTTGTGCTGTTGTGTTTCCCAGTTTTTGTGTTGTGGTTTCCGTAGAGTGAGATAACGTGATTGCTTGAATAATATTTTAGGAAGACTTATTTTGCCCTCATAATCTCACCAGGGTTTTTACTGTGTTATAGTCTGTTTGCATAACGGATGGACACATTATTAATAAAGTTCCTCTAAGTATAATGTGACCATAAGTTATTTGTCTTATTTGAAGTTTTTAGTTGTAATTGCTTGGTTGCCATCCTATAAATTGGAAACTTTTGTAGCAACTGTTCAATAAGCTATCTGCTACTCCCATTGTGATGATAATGAGAACGATTAGATTAGAGTTGTAACGAGGGGGTAAGTAATAAATGTAGCAGGGAAAATTAATTCTGTTAAAATGGATGCAATAGAAGTGGTAGATTAAATTATGAGTAGGAATTGTCCTTGGGTGCTTCTTCCTCAAGACTTCCAAGTGCTGGGCAGTCTACATTTGCACCTGGAAATAAATAATGGATGAATAGTTCTCGGGTTTCCAGCCGGGTAACGGTGTTAAACTGCACCGACGTTTCAATGGCGTACTCTGCCATCGTCTTCAGGGTTAACCCTGGAGTTAACCCTGGAGTTAACCCTGGAGTTAACCCAGGGTTAAACACCATTACCCGGCTGGAAACCCGAGAACTATTCATCCTAAGCATTCGCCGGGAAAGACATAAAAAAAATGAAAAAAATAAATAATGCATCAATTTCTCGCTTATATCCATTAGTTCTGACTATTGAAGCACTTTCCGATTGAAAGAACTCGTTCGCATTTCGGAGTACGACTCCCTAGAATTCAGAAACCGTATGTCGAATATTATCATCATCGGTTGCTCAATCCTAAGATTGGTTCACTGCAGCCCTCCATCATTCGCGATCTTACGGCAATTCCCTTAACCCCTGATAGTTTTTCTTATGTAGGTATTTTCCTCTTTATTTGTTATTGGTATCTAACCCTTGCCTTCCTTTTGGGACTTTTTCCTCTATTTTTCTTTCAATAACATCCTTCACAAACCGATTGTGCCTCAGAGTCTGGTTCTTATTTTCTATATAGTGTTCCATATGGTCATTTCCTCTTGTACTCTTCTGTAAACTTCATTTCTGATTTTATCCGTCCATTTTATCTTCAGAATCCTCCTCCAACACCAGATTTCAAAGCCTCCTAATATTTGTTGATCTACTTTTCCAGGTCCATCTCTGCTGCTATATACTTCTCCTTAAAACGAAAAACCATCCCTTTTACGTACCGACTTGCCAATCACCCTATACCTTTTGTCAGTTCTCACAATGATTTAAGGGTCATCTTTGTCCGATGGTCAGTTTTCAATGAGCATATTTCAGCTATTTCAATAAAAGGCTGTATCTATAGTGTGGATTCTTTTTCGGCTCAGTGAAATTACAGATCCATTTGCTCAAACATCTGTGTTTCTTGGATGTGCACCACCCATACTTGAGTATTGCTCTCCCACCTGCGTCCCACAGCACACTTAAATGAAATATTTTTTCTGAAGATATAGGTCTCTAAATTTGAAAGATATTTTTTCCCCTTTGCCGACGTTTCGCATGTGTATGCATGCTTCTTCAGGGCTTTAATGAAAAATGTTAGGTGTATTGTACATTAATTGAATTTGGTTTACAATTTTGGTACATAGTTATTTAAAAAAATATAAAAATCTAAATTTTCAAGTTACCTCAGAGAGAGTTCTTTTTGAATTGTTTGGTGATAACTTCGATGCTATTTATTATTTGTTTGTTTGGTGCAAATTTCATGAGTATAGGTCAAATAATTTTGTATTTTTAAACTTTTGCCGACGTTTCGGATGTTTATTCATCCATCTTCTTGGCCAAGGCCTGGAAGTGGGTGGAGCTAAAGTGAAGCCGTCATCGCCGCCATCTTACCTCAGCAATTAGTGTATATCATTTGCACTGACGGCTACGGTCAAGAATTCATGAAAAGCATTTTTAAAGTAGTTCAGTAAAACAAAGTTCCGTGTATACAATTCTACGTCACTAGGCTCTCCAACCATATAATTTTTATTTTAATACTGGAATGGCTAGGGGGTATTTTTACATGGAATTTTATTCCATCTTTAACCCAAGTTGTGGAAAAGGAAGAATGAAGACGACAAGAAAACTTTTCAAAGCAACTATTTATTTCACCTCGAAACCAACAAAATTTCCGACACCATCGTAAATTCGATAACAACATGTATAATGTCATCCTTAAGAATTTACAATGAGTGGCAACTAAAGATTTTTGAAAATAGCCAATCTGTTGTATTTTGATCTGTACTCAGACTTACGATTATTAATTGTCGATTCAGGCCCAATTCCTCCAAAAGAAAGGTCTACAATGAGATTCACAAATCAGTACTGCGCTTTGTTTACGATTCGTTTAATTATGTAAGATGGCCGCGTGCGCAAGGGGTAGGCTTCAACGCATCCCTGCGGCCAGAGTGGACACTGCCAATCTAGTATATCTGTGTTCTTGGCTATAAACAATGATGTATGATGATAAATGATTGACAGTTCTGTTTTGGTTACATAATTGTAAATTTACAGATATTAAATATAAAAATACATAGACATAGACATTCAAGATTTTTACCTTTAAAGTTTGGTGTTGTTTTTATTTATTTAAAATTTAACCAAAATTTTAGTCTCAGAACGAAAAATATCAAAAAGATTATTCAAAGAAATGTACCATATATCCAGAAATAAAATAAGTTGCAATAAAAGAACAGACATTACTTATCTAAGCAAAATTTATCATAATTTAATAAATGACACACAACTTTTCAACAAAGAAATATATCCAAGCAACCAAATTAAAATTGTAAATAAATAACAGCTCCAAACTTTAAAGGTAAAAATCTTAAATGTCTATGTCTATGTATTTTTATATTTAATATCTGTAAATTTACAATTATGTAACCAAAACAGAACTGTAAATCATTTATCATCATACATCATTGTTTATAGCCCAGAAGATGGATGAATAAACATCCGAAGCGTCGGCAAAAGTTTAAAAATAAAAAATTATTTGACCTATACTCATGAAATTTGCAACATATAAAAAAAGAGGTCGAGTATAAATACCATTTGAATTAATTGTTTGACAATTGTTGTAAATTTAGGTGATTTCAAAAATAAAAATAACTCAAAAGAAAGAACTCTCTCTGAAGTAACTAGAAAAATTATATGTATACTTATTTTTAAAATAACTATGTACCAAAATTGTAAACCAAATTCAATTAATGTACAATACACCCAAAAATTTTCATTCAAGTCTGAATAAGCATGCATACACATGAGAATCGTCGGCAATGAGAATAAATATCTTTCAAATGTATAGATCTATATCTTCTGAAAAAAATAATGTTACATTATTAAAAGAATCCATGAAGAAGAATCATCTAGTACACTTAAATTACTCAACGGCCTCCTTAATTTCTTTTTAGCTTTAGTCCGTCGTCGCGTGCCCTCCCTTAGACATCGCTCACATTATGAAATCCTATAAGCTCTTGGCCTCCAGTATCCATCTCCAGTATCGCCGGCTAACTTCGGACCATTCATTCCTATGCCTCATCACGAACGGGTCCATCCGCTCTGATCATCATCTCTCCTGTTTTACACTCACCATCCCAGCCCGCTCCACTCGTAATGCGAGTTTGCAACACATACCCAAATTCCGTCTCTCCTCTTCCCAGCGATCCCTATTCTACCACCTGCTTTCATTATTCAATGTCCTTGCTTACAGTCACCCTACCCTTGACCTTTCTTCTTCACGCAACATCGTTTCCTCCCAACTGAAACGCACTCCGTAACATTTTTTTTTCTCCTGCCTCACACTTACCGAATTGCATATAGTTGAATAAAGTTGTTTTTACCGTTGTTAAAAAAATTTTATGAACCCAATGTAAAGGCATTAGTTGCTGTTTTATGTGTTTTAATAATTTCATAAATAAATGAAAGTAAATATACTGATCCATAGAGTGCCGAGCTTCACACGAATGTTTTCAGATACCGTTTCCTCGTTAATAGGTACACCTAACTTCGTCGAGCATAATAGTTGTCTTTTCATCATGAACGCCTTCTTAGTTGGGGAAGTTCTGCGTTTGATGACCGTTGTACTTCTTCGGTCACAAGTAATGGTGCATCATAGGATGGTTAAGGAATCCACTTGCTCTAATTCCTCTCCACTTAGTGTGACTTCTGGGTTCAGCTTCTCTCCTCTGTTTACCAGGATTTTAGTCTTCTTCTTATTTATTTTCCTGTCGTATGCCAACTTGTAGGAAAGTCATGTTTCGTAGTGAGATATTCCCTGACATAAAATTCATGCTTTTCACTTCATGCTGGTGTTTGTGAATTTCACAGGGAGGGAAGTTGGGAGTGGTCGAGGGAGAAGACGGTGGGGAAATTGAATGCGGTTTTGAGGCGAAATCCGCCCTGGGCATGTCTCTCCCGCGATAACCGGATTAAGGGAAACGCGGGCGTTGAGAGGAGAGAGAGAGAGTTGCGCGTGCAAATTAAAGCCGGCCGGTTTAAGCTTTTAGGTGGGCAACCTTAACCCCTTAAGCGGTTCTCAGGGACTCGCCGCGGGCACGGATGCTGTGCGGTGGGAAGCGATCGCTCAAATTAAGGCCCTCTTCTTCAGAACGGAAGACCGCGGCTGTCTTACCGCCGCGAACTGAAAAACTCGGATGCGGCAGCGGTACGTGCGGATAAAAGGCGATGTTGTCGATTCGATTAAAAGAGTGGCCATCCTGTACATCTGTTATTTTGCATGAGTTGCAAGTATACTCATTCAAATTAATAAGTTTCCGAGAGTCGACTAAAACTCGAGATTAAATACCAGAAATTCTACTCTATCCAAATCCGGAAAATATTTGAGATATTCGACTAGATTCGGCAATATTTAAAACCCATGAATCTGTTTCAAAGCGAGGAAATTCATGATTCTTACACCCAGATATTAGACTTTTTCGACCTCTTTATATCAATCATCCAAAAAGTTGTATTTACTAGAAGATCAGAAACAATAGATCGTTGCTAGTTCATCTCCGATGGTATAATTACTTCTTCAGGGATTTTGAGTATATTTTAACTCTCCGGAAAGCGTGTAAGATAATTATTTTGGAAGTTATTCTAAATGTATGCATGGATTATTGTTGATGTTATTTGTTTATTCTTACATCTTTAAACTTTGAATTGTCATTAGATAACTCTTATCTTCCATATCTCTCCCCTCGCATAGTTTAGATTGAGATCAATCTGTAAGGGATCGGGTTGGCTAAAGTATTGGCTTCCCATCCGTAAGGCCCGGGTTCAAATCCTGGTGGTAGTAGAGGTTTTTCAGGGAAAAATCGGTCCCTAGTTCAGTGCAAGTGGAGAAAATTGGAATTACATTACTCCGTCCATTCGATGGGACGTTAAACCGTGGTCCCCTTGGTGCTTCTCATCCAGAGCAGGCTAATGCCGACTCCAGGTTTCTTTCCACTCTTCCTCCACTCCCCAATAATACTTTCCCTTCCAACGAACCCACCGGCCCTCAATGACGCAAATGACCTCAGCTGTCATGCCTCGCCCAATAACCTACCAACCAACAGTCTGTAATGATTATGCCTTCATCAACGTCATTTGTCATCAATCGAAGATTGATTTGAAGTAGCTCTCCATTTATTTATAAAATTTTCTTTAAAATATTTTGGAAAAAATGTCTGCTGATATATGAATGGAATAACGAAGCAGACTCATGGTAGAGGAGTGAATGGTGCTAGAGGGAGGGATAGACCGGGAAAATCATGGGTGAATGTGGTGGAGGATACTCTTAAGAAAAGGAATTTTAGGAGTCCTAGGAACAGAAGAGCGTGTATGAAGCAGCAATGCATGAGTGTAGCTGGAGTAAAAGAGGTATTCAAGGATAATTTTTTTGGAGAAGGATTAGGGAAGTTTGGAGAACATTATAAAACTAGAGTAAGCTTTACAGGGCTATCACCGAAAATTTAACTCTTTTTACTGTACCTACCCCAAAAGGGAACTGCGTGTTGGGTATGCATGTTACTATTTTAGTGCATTGCTTTTAAATGGAACTAGTTCACTACTTATGAGATAGGTGGAGGGGGATGTAGTGAATGGAGTATGCAAAGGGTTGTATGCAAAGAGTCCATAGTGTTGAAGTTTGGGTGGAGAAATAAAAATTGACTTAACTCTCACGAATAAATTTCTTTATCCTAGTTCAGCTTGCTTAGCCCATACATTAGAGAGTGGTGTTCCCACACGACCGCGTACATTGCGCAATGGATTATCTAGGTATGCAGTATAATATCGTTGCGTCTTGCTCGGCAGATCCTAAAAAAAATATTTTCCGCTCCGGCACGCCGCTCTGTGCTGTGTGGTCGGCGAAGAGCTCGGGAAAACATGATTTATGTGGCATTCGAACCGTGTGGTCGATACTGTTTGACGGAGAAACGACGACCATCAATTATTCGAGAAAGTGCTTCAAAATGTTTTTCACGTGCACGCAAGCCGTACTCAAAACGAGTGCGTGCCACGTCCGACTGAATATCGAGAATGCGATAGAATCGCGCGGTAATCGTTTACGGGTTTCTCTTTATCGATTTCCAGTTTTGATTCGTGTACATGATGCGAATCAGGAAGTGATGATAATGAATTTATGACTTTATAGACCGTCAACTTATGAAAATAAGATAATTTATTAGAATAAGGCGACGGAAATTTTGATAGCCTTGGAGTAGGGGTTGTGAGATGGTTACCAATTTATGCTATGTGAATCATATGCTTTGCACAATATCAGTGTCGCTGTAACATCTTAAAAATTAAAAATTTTACATTTCTAAGTGAGACCAGGTGATACATTAATCTAAAAATATGCAAAATTTGAAGCCATGACAATTCGTTCCATTCCTTACTGTGTAACCATAAATATGAATTAATTGTTGCTCTGTCCATGAATTTTGAATCTCTTCAAGAATTGATAGTAAATTCTGCCAAAAACCTGCATTACAAGTCATATTTCTGTTTTTCAATGTTCTAGGGTGCTCTTTGGTATTATTGCTTGCTGGTCTTGGATAGCTTTAATGATGCTGTATATTAATGAAATCCATTTCACCTTATGGAATTAATGCGAGATTTTGGAATGCCAGAAAAAGCATTTGAGTCGACCAAGTGAAATTTCTCTGCAGTACGTTCTAAATTTTGTTTTTTGACATTTGCCATGTTTTGACATGTCACTTTACGTGCAGTTATTCTCAACCATTTTACGTTTGCGGAACCCTTCAGGCTGATGTTACAATGTTGGGGCACCCTTCTTAGATTTTTTTAAATTTAAAAAATATTTACTTATTAAAGTGGAATAAGCATCAGGAAAATTTTATCTTCACATTTTTACAAATACTTCTTCAATTTTATTTTAATTATTTAAGGAGGTTCCGCCGCGACAGTATGAGTCAAAACAAATACTAAATTCCACATTTTTTATATTTTGTCAAAAAAATCCTGCTTTCACTGATGCAACGCGTTACCTATAGAAACCCAAAAGTAAGGTACAAAATATGCAGATTATTCCACGTATGTATTTTAAATTAGCACTTTTTTACAGCCATAGGAGCCGGCTGCAGCGCCATCTCCTACGAATTACCGCATTTTGACTTCAATTATGACATTAATTCTTCAATAACTAGAAAAATAAGGTGGTAAGATGCCTGTATTTTATTTTTATTCAATTTCTCTGGATTATTTCCTTCTTAGAGACAGTTTTCCACGAAAATGGCATTTGTAGTTTATGGAAAAATAGGTACTATTTTTCCCTGTGTTTCTCTCATTCCTCCATTGAACACCATGTAATTTCAAGTTCAATTATAGAATAAAATAACGTGGAAAGGTATTATTTGGTTGTTCATATCATATAGAGGACAACATTTTCTACAAGTAGACAGAATATGAATAAAATGACATTTAAGTCATTTTACGGTGGAGCCACCTTAAGCAAGGTAATAGTAAAATCACCAATGAACATAATGGTAGGTATAGTTTAAGTGTAGTATACTACTGGAGTCAGATTGGAAGAAATTCTTCGATTACTGACACCATCTGTCGGGCGTGAGAGTAATCAATTCATACGCTGGTCTTACTAAACATTTTTCGTCTTCTCGCAATAATCTCGCGGCACCCCTAGTTGTTTTCCCGGCACCCTAAAGTTCCGAGGCACGCCGGTTGGGAACCACTGCTTTAGGTTAAGGTTATGCCACGAGCGGGCCAAAACAAATTCAAGCGATAGAATTGCTGTCGACTCCTTTGGCTGCGATCTGTGGTATATTTACTTTTTAAAGGTTGAAGTTTGTACACATAGGAATAGAGTATTTGCACACTTTTGGGAAGTGACATCTAAAAAATCTATCGATACTTCAGACACTAAATTTTCATTCTGACGCTCGAGAGGCTTTTCGTTAATTTTTTATTAGCTAATAAATATAATAAATCTAATAAATTATTATTGCGCCGAAACACTGATCCGCCATGTTTTGTAGGCTCTGACGTCATCTCCCACAGTCGACCATTTGTTGATTTGGAGATTGTGTGACTGTGTAGTCTTAGTGTGCGGACGAAACTTTAGCTATTAATTAGCAACTATCGAAATAACTTCGAAAAGGCAAATACTATTTCACTCTCAACGCACAGCTAGGCTATTTCGCTTTTGCTAATATGGGAGATGACGTCACACTACGAAGAACCATTGGTTGGGCGTTTAGACCTAGGCAATTTCGATGCTAAAACAATGCATATTACAAGCTATTTATTAAATTAATTAGTTGGAATTATACCTTGGTATTTCGTACGTGGCATTTAGAAACCAAACACTACTCGCTATAATAAATTTCAACAAAATACCTCACTTACGCAAATACTCTATTGCACATGAACGACGGGGGCAGGCGAAAAGTTAGGCATCAGTGATGCCAGCTCACATCTCATAGAAGCCACCAAATGTTACTATAAAGTCGCTTAATTGCAAAATATGTAAATGTTAACATTACGAAAGCTAAAAAATAATAAAATAAATTAAGGTTTATGCTGCAAAATTATGTTTTCAAATATTGAATCAAGATAGTTAATTTACATACCCGTTCTGAAAAATAAAGAAATCTTCTTCTTCTACATCCTCGAGCTCCTTCTCTACTTTCTTAGATATTGTTGACTTATGAAGTCCGAGATGTGTCACCAGATGATCATGATCTGGCGTGGTTCCAATGTCATGCAAAATATTCTGAGGGAGTTCGTAGGAACAGCAGGTCAGGTCCGAAACCTTTAAAGAATTCTTACAATAAAGTATCGATTCAACTGTTGTACCCTGAAGTGTAATATAATCTGGAATTCCCCAGAATTGTCGCTCTAAAATCGCCTTAAACTTTAAGTTTATTAACTTAAACTTAACTTGGACCTCAAACGCCTTCAACTTAAACTTTAGAGTGGCGTAGCCCATCGCTATTTGGATATTATTTCGTCAGATGACAACGGAAAATCTCGACTCGGAAAAATTAGCGACTAGTAGCCAGATATGGCAACACTCTCTGGCAACCAAATCCACAATGCCGGATGTGATCATGGAAGTTATTTTATTTTTTTAGCGCACATCAAATCTGCTCTCGTTTTGTTATGAAGTGCGCCGCCCAGTGCGCACGGTCAGAAACAAATGGAAAGCAACTGCGTTGTCGTGTTGCGTAGTGACCAGCCCACTAGTGAAAATTGAAAGCTTCCATTGCAATATTGAAAAATATAGTCATCAGCTAATCTGAATATTCACTGCTGAAATGTCGTTTTCCGAGTACATTGGCACAGGTACTTAAAAGTTGCTCCTCCTATGCAAATATCCTTTCGGACGAGTTCCGCGGAAGAAAATGGTTTTATTGTTATTTGCAGCGAACTTGTTTTCAGCCGACCGTCGTCATATTTATGTACGTCGGATTTTCTTACTCGGTCGCGAAATTCCTTGAGATGGAAGGGAATGTTGGAGCGAGGCAGTAAATGTTGCAGTGCGTTGAGAAGGAGCGGCTGTGAGTGGAAGGGTTAGGGGAGAGGGTTTGTCGGGGGCTGTGAGGGAGGTCGCAATGGGGAGGGCGTTGGAGGTGAGGGGGGGAATGGTGGAAAATCGCGAACGTCATCGTCAGATGCCATCGCATTTCTTTTCAAGGTCTCCGGAGGCCTTTGGCGGGAGTAGAGATGAGCACCAATAGTCGGGAAACATTCATTTTTGCAATCGAATTGTCCATTGTTTCCCATCATTATTTAATCATCAATATTACCAGGGTATCCATACTAAATAACTTACTTTGTATTTTTTCCACAGTATTTATTTACGTGAAACGTGTTCCGCCGATCTACGGCATCATCTGGCACAAATTCCTAGTTTGTTTTGTTTATTGACCGTTGTTTGTTGTTGTTTAATCTCTGCTAAGCACCTCCTGGAATGCAACCACAAAAGCGATTTTGTTCCCGAAATTTTACTCACCCTCTCCAAGGGATTAAAAATGGATGCTCTCGAGCAAATCGAAATAAGAAGGCACTTGGCAGACCCTAACACGACCCTCTGTAATGAGCAATTTTTCCCGTAGTCCTCCCCACTCCTTCCCGAGAAACTAACCTTAAGAAAAATTAACCATTCAAGCCAACACCTGTCCGCGCCCACACTTCCAAGCCACGGTTTATCCGCCTCCTCCCTCACTGAAACCAACCCCGTAACTACGACAACAAACAACGGTCAATAAATAAAAAAAACTAGGAATTTGTACCTGATGATGCCGTATATCGACGAAACGCGTTGTACGTTAATAAAATACGCGTAATAAACTCTGTGGACAAAATACAAAGTAAATTATTTAGTATGGATATTAAATACTTCCACAATTTAAAGCCTGAAACCATATAGTGTATTTAAAGGCTATGTTATATTACATATTATGTGCGTAGTAGCTCACGTTAAACATGCATCCCTAAGTATGAAGGTTTTAGGCATGAATATCAAGGAGGTTAGAAAAGAAATGGAGGCGACATACCACTTGATTCTTGAAGCCAATTCCGCCATTGCAGTTGGCACAGTTTAGACCTTCCCGTGGCTTACGTGTCCGGCGGTCGCGTTTGATTTTCGTCAAATCTAAGTAAAAAACCACAGGCAAGGCGATGTTTTGTGACTGGTTTGGCAACACCTACTCGGCACAAAATCCTTCCCAAGCACCCCTATTCTTGCTTCACTTTCGCCCATGAGCGTTTACGGTCTTGCCTCCTCCATTTCATTTTAACCTCCTTGATGAATATACATATGGATCATAAACTTGCCCCCAGTGGTTGTTGCCAAACATTCCGCATGCATCGAAAAATCAGGACCAAACAGATTGTAGCGCCGCCACTCTAGAGAAGGTGGTTTTAATAGATAAAGAAAGGCCGTGATTCAAATGGAGATACTGGAAATAAAGGTACTGGAATTGGCCTCCCTATTAACACCGGCCATTTTTGACACACACAAGCGAACCATGCCGAAGGAAAGACCGTGATTCAAATGGAAATACTGGAAATAAAGGTACCGGAATTGTCTTCCCAATTAAATCGGCCATTTTTGACACACAGAAGCAGAACCATGCCGACTGCAGCGCGACATATCTTTTGCGGAAAGCTAGGCAACAGTGGTGCCCGTACAGAGGAGCCGAAGATTTAGATCCATATGTATATTCATGGTTTCAGGCTTAAATATGTGGAAATTAATTTTCGAAGTGAGAGGGAAAAACGTTGTGTCTTTCTATTGATATTCGTTATTGTAGGTGCATTGATAGAATATCAGTGAAAAGATACGCCTTTGCGTTGAATCTAGTTGTACCTTTTACCTACAGTAATACATATCATTGGAATGCTACGTTTTTCTCTCTCACTTCTCAAACATTAATATTTGCTAATGAAAAGATTCTTCTACTGCTCCGAATCTAAAAACAAAATATCAAATTAGAATATTTTGTGATACGCATCTGCTAATTCTGAATCCAAAGCAGTGCTAGTAGTCCCTTTTATGTTTGTCCAAATCGATTATAATAGTATTAGGATGGTGAGTTCATTTACAGGATAGTGAGACAGGACAGTCTATAAATTCTTGCTTAAAACTCTTGGAAACCGCGTGGATTTTCGCCAAAATTATCCTCAAATAAGGAAGTTGGCTGTTTGGAAGCTGCTTTTTGTTTCTTCCTAAATGTTTCAATATTGCTGGAAAACTATAACGTCGGTATTGGTACGGAGTGGAATTCCCCCTTCCACTAATTACTTTAGGTTTTAGCCATAAACTGCGAATTTAAATTCGTTAAGTTAATTATTTATTAACTCATTTATTTAAACTACCCCGAAAACAGCTCGCATTGGCCTCTTACATCGGGCGATGTTACATTGACAACAGACAAGCACTAACACCCATGTCCTGGGTGAAGAAAAATACACCCAGGCGGGACTCGAACCCGCGACCCTCGGATTGACAGGCGAGGACGATACCCCGTCGCCACCGGGACCGACGAAAGTACCGTAAGGCCGTAATCAAGTCAAGTCTTAAATCAACTTTAACGTCATTAAATCCGGTAATGTGAGCTGGGCTAATATTTTTAAATTTTTTACCTACCTCTCCATTTTTAATATTTAAGATTATTAATTTTTGAAATGGGATTTTTATGTTATTTCCTTTCTCTTTCAGGTGAGTTCGGTTTCATTCTCCTCATTTTTCCTCCGTGCATCGACGCTGTTGACATGGTAATGTTGAACTCTATTTTATTTATAAATATTACTCTTCACGGTGTAATCATTAATACTATAAAGTTGCGTGGCCTTGCGCCCATTACAATCCAATTCATAGCTAAAAGTGTAGTTATAGGTTTCTGAAAAAAATCCCTTATGCACTTCTATGGCTACCATTCTTGGCTGCATTCTCTGCATTAATTTTTATAAAGCATAAGTGCTCTTGATCGAAGGGAAATAGTATGTGTTCTTGTCTTCTATGTCAGTCAAGGTGATATTCTTGGCGGTTTATATGTAAGGAAATTTAAATTACTATAAGTATGTGTCATTTGTTTATCCAGTACCAATAGGAAAGGTTTTAGGTGCGAGTAAAATGAAGGAATCATGAAATTCTTCGGAAAGTTATAAAATAATATCTTTATATAATAATATAGCTCTGGGAAATTTTATTCTACATGACATCGATGGGCGTTGTGATCTTGTGAGCTTTCCTTCCCACAACGTAGAATTCCATTTTCAAATCCAGTCAGCGTTTCCGTACGCTATCAGAGAGTGTCTACGGCAAGCCAACTTTTCGTAGATAGCAAAACCAGAATCTGGCCCAATCAATGGGTAGTGGTAGGGAAAGGGTTAATTCTCCATCACCCACGCCCTCCGCTGATGAAATTAAATCTGCCTTTGACGGTGAATTAGCTCGTGGTGAATTCTACGCTCAAAATATCTAAATTGCTCTCAGCCTTGCTCACGAAACTCAGTGTACATGTCTGTAGACGGCTATTCATTTTAAGTGGCCCAGCTTTAGTTTGGTTTTCCTTATGCCCTGTTACGCATGTAAGATTTTTATCCCATTTTTATATTATGTATCTCCCTCCTATTGGATTGATGATAGTTCCAATGGATGATAGTCCAATAACAAAGCATATATATTATATAGCTTGAGGGTGAATGGTGTGAGAAGGAGGGGATGGACAAGAAAGTCATAGAGACTCTTAAGAGGAGGAATATTATGAACCTTAGGTGAAGTATAGCGTGTATGAAGCAGTGTATGGGGTAACTGAAGCAAAAGAGGTTTACCAAGATCGGGCAGAGTGGAGGAAATTATTATATCGTGAATGTGGCTGGTAAAACGGTGAATATAGTAGAAGAGACTCTAAAGAGGAGGAATATTAGAATCCTTAGGAATAGGAGAGCGTGTGTGAGGTAATGAATATGTGTAAGAGAAGTGGTAAGGGATTTTCAAGGAGAGTGCATAATGGAGGAAATTATTAAAAGGGAGCCAGTTTCCTAGGCGTAACAGCAATGACCAAGTTCATAGACTTTGCCTACTCCTAATGGTAATGGCGTGATGGACATGCATGCACGCATACAAGCTTTTTACTTGGTAATTGATAATATTTTAGGTGTTTGCTAATTATGAGCTTTACATGATCAATGTTTGACACCTTTGATGAAAATCGAAACATCAGCAACAATCGTGGATGCAATTATCGAAGTTCTTTTATTGCCTAGTGAACATAAACTCTGCTCCTGATGTTTTGAAGCGCGCTGCTTAGTGCGCAGGGTACGAAACAAAATGGAAGTAATAGGGTTGTGTGCCAAATTTATTTTTGCAATCGAATGTTCGTGCCGAAAAAAATATTTTGGATATTCAGTGGAAATCTTTAAAACGTAAAGTTTGCTAAAAAAATTTAAGAGGGGGAGAATTTAATTTGACACCGCGCTGAAAAACGCACGCCTCCATGTTGGCTTTGATTTTAACGTCACTGGGCAGTAAACACCGTGCTTATAACGTTTAAAATATGCATAAAACTTTACCCAATACATACGCGTATAATTTTTTTTACTTTTTATTACTTCCGAGTTTGCCTTCAGTTTGATAATCTCAGAAACGTTCAGTCATACGCCTTGTTTTAGGAAATCCGTTGCCTTGTATCGAATTTTGGACTATTATTACAACTGGTCTCTTTCCAAACACGGTTCACGTTTCTTGAAGCCATTAACTAAGATTTCAGTGAAACTATTTGCTGATGAGTTCTTCTCAGGCTTCCCACCGGGTTAGGTTCTCCATGTTGACCGAAGTTTCGACAGGAGACTTTCCTGTCATCTTCAATGCTGTGGATCCACATCCTTGAAGATGACCGGTAAGTCTCCTGTCGGAACGTCGGCCAACATGGAGAACCTAACCCGGTGGGAAGCCCAAGAAGAATTCATCAGTATCATTCGCCGGGAAAGCCTACAATCTTATGGAACTATTTGCCTTTGTGTGAGTGGCAAGTCCCAGCAGCTGCGTTTCCAATGATGGCAAATAAACACATATATGTATATAGTACTGCCTTGTGACCTCGCCAAACATGGTAGCCCCCTTTTTTTGGATGTGTTATTTCGAGGAAGTACCGCTGTTTTTTTCGGGCTCACCAAATGTTTCACAAATTTGAAATTGCACTAAATTGAGTTCTTAGCCGGTAAATTTCAATTTACAGCCTTAATATCCGGCAAAATAATCACGGGTTCACAGCCCTATTTGCGCTGCTGTATTACGAAGTGCAATAGATCGAATGGAAAGTTCCTTATATATTGGACCTGGAAGAGAGGGAGATTGCTATTCCAAGAAAACCAGGAGAGGACAGGTTAAAAATGAGAGTAAAAGGATTAAGGGTGCTATTAAGAGAAGCGGCGCGTCCCTCGGAAGCCTGTTCCACCGGCAGTAAACAGTGGGGAGAAGCTGTTAAATGTTTTATGTCATGTTAAAAATTCGAACACGCATCTTTAAATACGAGACCTAAAATCTGCCATAAAATTTAAGTCGTCGAATTGGGTTGAGGCTAATATTTTCAGACGGCCTGTGATAAAGAGATAGCTCGATAGTCGGTCGTGGAATCCGGTTTTATTGAAATGCCACGCAAGGTATAAATGTTTGATTGACTTTCCTATCCCTTGTTGATGTTTGCTCTTTCAAAGTAGATTGTTTTACGTATAAAATGTTCCATGAAATCTTGGTTTCTAGTTTTGTCCTCATGGAAGAGAATGAAGTGTATGGATTATAAATTTTAATTACAACGTTGTAGTCAATGTCGAACCTAGTTTCGTTCTGATTATTTGAAAAGAACTAGGTAGCGTATCTGTTTTATTTTTCAACACATTCATTTGTAATTTATTTATATCGTATCTTAATACATTAAATCTAAATTAAGGGTTCTGGAGACTAGAAAATCTCTTTAGATGTGCTAATCGCCACCTTAGTCACACAACTATTTGGAATCCCAACAATGTCGGTAAATTTGGTTATATTTGACTCAAGTTTATAAAAAATTGATCAATGAATAGATTAACTTTGTTTATTCTCACTGATTAATTTAATTTTAGATTTAATGTTTCATCAGATAGGCGACATCATCAGCTGGAGATGACATCGTCGACTTGATGACGACATATATCAACGTATTATATTCAAAAGCGGTGATAAGGAACAGCCATCGAACTACAGACCGATATCTCTCACATCTATCTCTTGCAAAGTCCTTGAACTTATAATTGTTAGTTCAGTTATGAGACACCTCGATATAGAAAACTTGTTAACAAAAACACAACACGGATTCAGAAAGGGAAGATCTTGCGAAACTCAATTAGCACTTTTTGCTCACGATATTTTAGTCTCGGGTGAACATAACGCTCCAGTTGATGCAATTTTTCTTGACTTTAAAAAGGCATTTGATAAAGTTTCCCACATTAAGCTACTCATTAAATTAAAATCCTACGGTTTAGACGACGACGTAGTTTCCTGGATTAGAGAATTCTTAAGTAATCGCGTGCAAAGGGTTGTATTAGATGGCGCTATCTCTAGTGAAGTAAAAGTCACATCGGGTGTCCCACAGGGAAGTGTCATAGGCCCGCTTCTGTTCCTTTTGTACATAAACGACATCGGTGACAAAGTTGACAGTAAGCTTAGATTATTTGCTGACGACGCAGTGATGTATAGAGAAATTCGTAGCTTTAATGACAAGGAAGCGCTAACTAAGGACCTCGAGGCAATACAAGAGTGGTGCGATGCGTGGCAGCTAGAATTAAACCTGAAAAAATGCGTTGTTGTAAATTTTTGGAAACGGAAAAACGCTCCTTGTAACAGCTATAGCATTAACAACATAAAACTAGACACCGTAGAATCGGTTAAGTACCTCGGAGTTAAACTGACTAATGATCTATCGTGGAGTAAACATATTCGAGAAATTACCGGTCAAGCTAATCGTAAATTGGGATTTGTTAAAAGAGTACTTGGCAAGTGCGATGATAAAGTTAGGGAAATCAGCTACTTCTCCCTCGTTAGACCCCACTTAGAATATGCCGCCAGTATTTGGGATCCTTATGAGATAGGCTTGGAAACTGAGTTAGAACGCGTGCAGCGAAGATCGGCAAGATATGTTAAAGGCCGTTATGATAATCTCGTTAGTGTTACTGACCTTTTGCAGCAACTGGGATGGGAAAAGCTTTCAGACCGTCGATTAAAATTTAGACTAAATCTATTATGTAAGTTCCAAACCGGTCTATTCTCTGACGACGTTGACAATATTTTACGAAATCCGACATACTACGGTAGATCAGATCATGAGAGTAAAATTAGGGAACTAGACTGCAGAACGGATAGATTTAAGATGTCATTTTTCCCACGAACGATAAGGGACCATAATAGCTGCCATGAGACTTTTATCTAGGTTTGTCGTTAGGTAGTGTAGCTCTTAGTAGTGGTAGTACTCCTAATACTTGAATCCTTATCTGTTACCTAGTACATACTAACAGCACGCCTAGCATGTTTTCTACATGGGTCTTGAGTCCCTGTCCATCTGTGTAGTTGTAGAATGCATGTATATTGAGGTCACTCTCCATTTTGATGACATCTGTAGTGTAGTGTTGCATGCTTGTGAGGCTTCGCCTCATGACAAGCATTAGCGATTTATGCTAATGCATAATTAGTCGTAGTTACACTAACTTTAGGGTATAGTGTAATGCATGTTGGTGAATACTCACCCCCTGCCACACACCCCTGAGGTGGCTCGCAGGGTATTTTGTAGATGTAGATGTAGATGTATATAGGTGACATCATTAACCATGATGCTGTCGCCTATGTGACAAAACCGGTCGTACATTAAATTTGTTATTGAAAATATGTTCTTCTTCTTTTTCCTTCTATATAGTAGGCAGATTACATTTTCTTTCTTCGCCCCCTTGCATATCCTTCTTGCTCTTTGGTAAGGTTATCACACCTTTCCTTCTTTCTTTTTTTGGTCACCTTAATACCTCTTTTTCCCAACGGTAACTTATTGCAAGCTATTTTTACTTTTATTTTTTCACCCATACGATTTATATGTTCATTAAATTCGTGCTATCTTTTTTCGGCTCACTCGTTCATGTTTTACAATTTTCAATTCTTTTATTACATTTTCGTTTCCGTCTCTGTTCAGTAATGATTTACCGGTGATTTTACGAATTAATTTCATCTCACCAGTCTCCAGTACTCTTCTTGTTCTTGCTGGGTCTGGCCCAGTCTCCGCCATATATGCCATTACTGGTCTAGCTACATAAACTCTAGATGTTACTTCCATCACTATTTATTGGTTCTTCCATATAGTTTCGTTCAAGCATCCAGATATCATCAAGGCTTTTATTGTTTGTTGTCTGACTGCAGATTCCACATCACCATATCCATACAGCTCTATTCCAAGGTGTTTAAGTTTCCTTTCCTGCGGTGTGATTTTGCCGTCTACAGATAGCTTGCATCTGGCCGGTGTTTTAGACGTTTCCAAATATTTTATCTTTAAGGCTGTTGCCGTCATGATCAAGGATTTTACCATATTAATGAGTGTATGCAGCAACCTCTGGAGGTCATCTTCGTTTTCTGCTACAAGCACAGCTTCGCGTCGTCGGTATAGCATAGGATTTTGATTATCTCCATCGTCTCAGGCTCAACCTTGTGGAAGTTCATTTAATCGTAAATGAAAAGGAAAACTTTGTTATATTCCACCAATTTATTCTCAGGTACAACTAGTTTCTACGCAGCGGGGTCATCTTCAGGTACCGTACCTGAAGATGACGCCGCTGCGTCGAAACTAGTTGTACCGGAGAATAAATTGGTGGAATATAATAAAGTTTTCCTTTTCATTTACCATAGGATTTTGATTTTGCGGTCTCCTATCTTTTAGCCATTAAACTTAAGCACTTGACTTATTATCTCGTCCATTATTATGTTGAACAGTACCGTTATGATGTCTATCTGCCATTATTATCTCGTCCATTACGATGGGCTTAATGAGTCACCCTGCCGAAATCCTGTTTCTTCTGGGATTGTGTCGGTTACATCTCCATCGCTTTTTGCTTGTACACTATTGAGAGTGTATATATTTTCTATAACCTTAATTATGTTATGTGGGATTTGCCTCTAACAAAGTAGGTGTACAAATCAATTAATTGAACCCGATTGAATGTGTTTTCTAGATATCTAAAACAATTATGAAAATATCCATTTTATTTATTTAAGGACCAAGAAGCCTTCTTTGCGCTGAATTGGCCAGTCAGTGACGCACATTTCTTGTCGAGGAAAATATTTCTAAGAGCTTTACCGTCTCGTGATGAAGTTTTTGAAATAAGATTAGTGTAACCTTGAATTTCCCTTCTTGTGAGTGGTTACCAATACTATTTTGCAGTTTTTATATTCTCCATAAATATCGCAGATGATCCAAGTTTTGCATTCATTGCGTCGCTACTGGTTCATTCGTGGAAAAACGCCCGTCGTGTGTTGTGATGACCTTAATGGACTGAAATAAATTTACTGATCTCAGCGGTGGCAACTAAAGACCATTACACGCGATACTTGATTCATATCGTATCGCATGTCTACTATAGTTTTAAATTAACCAATCCATGGTAGCAGGTGAACAAAAAACCTAACGGGACATTTTTATTTATGAAATACTGGAAGATGGTGCCCGTTGAATTACAACGGGAAGAATAAAAAAATGACATGGGTCTTTGGAAAAAAAGAATCCTCCAAAAATTACGTGAAAAATGCTCTAACTATGCAGAAGTAATTGCCTACAAATGGAGAGTTTCGGATAAAAAATGCACTCGTTAAAATATCGCTGTAACTCAGTCATACTGTAATTTTAACACAGCACTATACACAGCACTATAGGTCTCCTACCAATGTTATATTAGCTATTTGTATTGATGTATTTCGCAACTACATAAATGCACAAAGATACATGAGTAATGCAGGAAAAATGCGATACGCTTTAGTTCTCCGTAGCATAATGAGAAACAAGCATTAGGGGACAAATTGAAGAATTATCTACACTACCTATCGGAGAACTTAATTATGAAGCCTCTATTGCAGCCATTATGGTCTCTTATAGTTCGCGAGAAAAATACTTTTTAAACCTGTCCGCTCTACAGCTAATTTCCCTAATTTTATTCTCACAATCTAACCTATCGTAGTATGATCGTTACAATTCAGTCAAAAGTGACAGTCCCTTCGCTCCGTAGGCAGTTGCCTATCAACCAACCATTTCCTTTTTAATCATTTTCGCCCGCCCTCGTTATACACCTTCCGTCTCATCGGCACGGAATGGCCAGGGGACGAGGCAGTCCGGTGGACCTCTTAGCGGTCTCTCGGACAAGGGTTCGGTTTGGTGGAATGGGGCAGAAATCGTTCGTGTCCGGAGATAATTAGTCGCGAATCCCGGAGTTCCGGGAAATTTAGGGTCGGGCACGGTTTGAGAGGGATGGAGCACTATTGATAATGGGTTAGCTTCGTGGGACGGAGGAGGTAGGATTGTGGGAGAGGAGTTGGGGATTTTTGTGGTATTCCCCGATCTCGTTGAACCCTTTACCTTTCCCCTTTCTGAAAGGTTAGCGGAAAGGGAAAGAGGAACTCGACATTGGAAAAGGGTTGTGGGAGACGTAGGAATAGTTTGCATGCATGCGTGTGAGGGCGTTGAACTCCAGTCGTTTCACCGCACTGTTTGGAGCATTTTAACTGGTCATGAACTCGATTGATTAACGATCACAAGCATCGGATAAAGGTAACAGATTTCCGAACTGATATTTTTTAAATGCTATTGTTTCCGCGGACAATAAATGCCCATAACAGTTACGGTAGATCCTTTATATTAAATTTCTACCCTCGCTAGGTAGAGTAAGCTTTGTACTTGTGTTTAATAACATACCATCATTACTAATACCTCATCGCTCTTGAAATGTCCCACCTGATTTTGTTTTCTGCATGAATTACCACCTCGTTGTGTTCATAAATTAAGAATATTAGTGATGCTAATCATTAGTTGCATCTTAACCAGTGTACTGCATGGTTATACTTTTGCCAACGCAGCACTCTTCTACTTCGTGGTTTGTCCGCGCATTGTTCTCCTGACTACTTTTTGATCCGCGTCTAGCAGGCCAGGGGAGCCTAAGGGGCTTGAGCGTAAACTGAGACGGGTATTACATGCCTGGTGAGGAATCACCCCTTGGAGTTGGCTTCCACGGAAATTCGTATATGTAGAATCAAATTGGTGATTAGGAATAAAAGAGTCTTCCGAAAATTGCAGCGTTTAATGCATGCATTTATTATTTGGAATTCAATTCACTTATCCCAAGTAAAAGTGGAGGCCTTTTATGTGGTAAAAAAACAAATTGTCAAAGAAAGGTTTTTGAGCGAAAGAAAAACGTCTAGAATGTTCTTAAAGAATACAAGAACTCAAAGTACAAAATAAAATTATTTCCATCATTCCTGCCACAGGACTTCTCACTTATATCTTTCTCTATTCTAAGGGTTTCTGTAGCCCATGCTAAGAAAGAAAGTGTGTGCGAAGAAAGAAATATTTCATCTTTGATTCAAGTGGCTTCTACAGCTTCTTCTTTGAAGAAAACTGCTGAATATTGTGAAACCCTAGCGTTAGGGAAGGTATGGAATAAAATAATTTATTTGCACACTACGCAAATAATACTTCCAATCGTGTGGTTAGGGATAAAAATTAAGTTAATGAAATGAGAATTAAAGTGATTTGAGGGAAAAATGAAAAGTTTTTAACCGTTGCTGCATGTCGTTGTTGCTTTCCTATCGTTCATCATAACGAAATTTTTAGAGATTTAATTCTAATAAAAAATTGTGTGTCTTGATTTGTGCGTCACTATGTCGGAGCTATAATTTTCATTTCAATATTTTGTTCAAATCTGTTGCAATGAAAAATTTTCATAATATAGTTTTCTTTTGCATGTATATGATACCAGAATGGAAAAGAAACCCTTACAGATCTACGAAAAGTATTGCAATCAATAGGTTGGAGATAAAGTTAGTTAATTAACACAGAAAACGTTTGTCACTATCAATTATTAGACTAATCAACGTCATTTTTGTTCTTCATAACAACATTTTATTGAAACTATTTGCAAGGCAATAATGTAGATTTAATACGATAGTTACTAATTATTATTTTTTGTTGATTAAATATTAGTATCGAGATATTTGTCCCAATACTTATGTGACATCGATAAATTTCTTTCGATACTCATTGGAAATTTTTAATCGATATTTTTGTTACGATACCATATCCCTACTCCCCCGTTCTAAGCCACAAAGTAGGGAATGGTCTCTTCCATTTAACAGGGTCTTATGCGCAACTACCACCATATTTCGCTATCAGTACAACCTGACCTATCTAATAAGCTTCCGAGTTGACCTATTTCGATGGGCATTTTTTAATAGGAATGTGCAATTGATAGAGCATATGTATTATTATAATAAATGTTCTGCATATGAACCTGACAGTCATTCATCTGCGAAGTGCGTTATTTCCGGTGTAATCACCATTAAAGTTGAAAGTATTTATTTTTATATTATATTCATAATTAAATTCTCTCAGTTCTTTATGATTTATGTTGATTTCATTCGAAACTTATCTATTCTTACTTTCACCATTTAGTGGAGAATACTTCAAATATAATATGTGTCTTACGACAAACTTCAAAGTCAATAATGAATATTGAATAACACAGCCACTTGCTGGCATTGAAAACGTTGAAGCAATTTAATATTTAAGAAATTGATATTCTCAACTTCACCTACGATCATGTCAGATTAAACGCAATTTGCAAATGAACGATGATCTCTGGGGTGGGATCACCCCAGAGATCATCTTTCGCGTTTTCGCTATCATTAGAAAAATGCTTAATGTTACATTCCTGTGAATGCAGTTCATCAATAAGAAAAAATTACTTCTAATAACTACACGAGTTCGAAAATCAACGTTTACGGTTGCGGGCCCTTAAGTGCAATTGAATAATAACGATTATGCACGCCAAACTTTGTGGAGAACCGTGGTCGCGTTTCTGATATTAGTTTTGTCTGTAAATTGCGTTATTCATGAGATAAACGTTGTAGGAATTGTGAGTGTTAAATGTTTTATTTCATTATTTTAAATTCCGATGACAGTAATAGCTTTAGAAAAATTTCTCTCAAAATCATTTGAAATGTGTCTATTCTAATCCCACCACCTAGCAGAAAAAACTTCAACTATAAATTACCCATAGTGAAATTAAATTGGAAAAAATAAAGAATAACATGCACAATCATGAAGCTATAATATATATAAGAAATTAATGTATTTTTAACTTTAACTGCAATTAAATCAGATATAACGCATTTTTTGCAGATGTAAGTACGATGATTGTGATCGGCGGTGTCACGTCGATTCGAATCCGAATATTTCGTTACTGAAAATATAGTTTTTGTTAAGTGGAGTCATGGCTGGAAATAGTTCGACGACGCACGGGATAAAATAAAAAAAGATGGCCGTGTAGCAATTACTTTACGCATCGAGACTGAGAGTCCAAGGGACTCGAGAGTGAGTTTTTCTTTTTTTACACTCTCTGTCGCCACTATCGAACAGGATGATGATGATGACGGGGGAATGGAAAGGGAAAAAGCCAGGGGACGTTTAGCGGAACAAGGGTCTGTCGGATGGGGGTGATTTTTTTCCCTTTCTTTATTTTTTAATTTTTTTTCAAGCGAAGGGGGAAGTACTAGACTCTTGTAGTGGGAAGGACGGAAAATATCGTCTGGGTGGGTGGTCGGTAGCGCTCCCTTGGAGTTTTCGGGGGATCTGTAATGGGAAGGGGCGGACAGGGCGGGGACGGGACTGGGCAATATCGATCATCCGTATCGAAGTGCGATATAAATTTTGTATCGACGAAGACGCGACATGCATCGCGAGCTGATATCAGGCATTAGTACAGTTTAATATTTTCCCGCATGAAAACAAAGTTTAAGATTTTGTGTGTGAATTATTGAAGCTTGGGTCATGTTTATTGAAGGCACTAACTAAATATCGCAAAAGCGATGTCTCAAAAGTATCGAATATTGGAGCCGACGCACCCATCGCGGAATCACTCAGGGTATGGAAGGGCGTGTTGGTGAAGGGGTTTTACGAAAGGGTTCGGGCGCCACCGGAGTAAGGGGGGTGGGGGTTGGGATACAAGTCTGCGTTTAGGGACGGAAAGGGTTCTGCTGAATGGGAGAATATACGCGTAGAAGAGAGAGACAAGGATTTAGAGAGAGAGAGGAAATAAGGGTACAGGAAGAGAGAGAGAGGAATGTGGAGAGTAAGGGTTTGAAAACAGATGACGGAGTAATAGGGTTAGAGAATAAGGTGTAGGGGTGTATCTTTGGCTGGCTGCAAGAGTTTAGGCGGACTACGCGATACCCTGCCATTTCAAAGCTGTGTGGCAGGGAGTAATTCCACACCAGGTATGCACTGCCAAACACAATACCATTCTGTTTCAGCAATTTTTCTAAATACACTCTTATGTTAAATTTAATGACGTACGCGGAAGGGAGTCAAATTGAAACCAGGGACTGCAGTAGCTATACATGCAATGTCATCAGAGAACAGCAAGGTGAAACCATAACAAGGCTGAGGGAAGAAAATCTGAAGGACGAATTTATAGAAGAGTTAAGGGAGGAAATAATGAAACTTGAGAGTTCTTCCAAAACTTCTAATGAATTAATGTAAGACGGTGGTTCTTGAGTCGAGTTTTTCATGAAATCAAGTACATACTATGTATGGATGCTCAATATATTTTTATTTAATGTATCAGATGTGCGTGCTTGATTGTGTTATTTATGAAGTAACAACTTGTGATTCACGGACCAGTAATCCATGTGAATACTGTAAATAAATGTTAAACATCATCCTACTCACGCGGGATTCAACCTGCACTCCTACATCACGGGGACCATTTGTTTGAGTTTAGTTTGGCTGAAATGCAAAATTACGGAAATATGAAACATATAATTAATTTGCATACCATGCCGAATTCGAAAATTAAAAATATATTAAAATAACATAAAAACAGCGCTAGTTATCGTTGCTACGATGAATTACACGGTGATTATAAGATGACACGACGGTTTTCGGGTTCTCTCCGCGTTGGTTCATCCTTGAGGACGAGTTTCGCCGGCATTCCAGTCGACATCTTCTGGTCCGAAGTGTATAAGTCTGCGGAGTATTGTGGCCGCTATATATAGGGTGTCTGTTTTTAGCGAATTTTAGTGCTAATTTCTTTCCAATACGATTGGCATTAACATTATAAACAAACTTTTACCCATCTGCTTCCTCTTTTTCGTGCCGATTGGTGTAAACGGAATATTTTCATTTACAAGTATGTAACAGAGACGATGAAAGCACAGCGAGCGATAAGAGACCACAGTATCAGCAATTTGGACTTAAAAAATAGGTTTTTAGATAGGAAGTGTAACTTTATAGTTAAAAGTCCCACTAATTATTTCTTATTTATTTGCTAAATAATACTAACATCATGTCTCGCATGCTTCCTGTGTAACTCTTGTACTAATTTGCAATTTTTTGTAGCAAAATACATCAATGCTCATAATTTTCATGACATTAGTCGCAAGTAAAGTGGTGCATGGTAGTGAAGATGCACTGTTTGACGTGTTCTCGCAAGTTTTTCCTCATATATATCAATACTCGTAGTTTCAATATCTTGTCGAGGATTTAGAGTAGCTTTTATAAATTTTACAAAACCAACTCCCTGCCACACACCGTTGAAGTGCTTTGCAGAGTACTATGTGGATGTAGCCCTCGGGGCAAATCGCAGGGTTATATAAGTTTCAAGGTAGATGTAATTGCAGCACGAAATCAATGTATGTAAAGTTTGGACTGCAGAGCTTAAATTTGTATAAAACAAATGTTATGCAATTTATTTGATTATAACTATAGGAGGCAAAATTTGACGATAACTCGAAAATAAGCCAATGGCATATGAAGTTCAAGTTAGCCTTCCAAATAGTATTCATAACAAGTATTAATGATTCTTAAAAGTTATTAACTCTCTCAATTGTTACCTACACATATTAATTTTGAAAGAATATTTCTAGTAGATAATTAACGTTTTATCTCAAATTCATGCACCGATTATAATTTACACGAAAGGACGGGCTCCTCAACACCAATCCAGTCCTCTAGACGTTTAGAGTGGGGACAGCATGTGTGAATCCATAAACTTTGAAGGTGCTTAGGAAATATTTGGGAAACTTGGAAAAATTCACTTAAGCAATATAAAGTTCACTTAAGCAATAGAAAATTAACCCAAAAGCACCAAACCAGCCTCGTTATGTATTCTGAAAACTTTCTATTAGTTTATTAAACCATTCTCATTAATTCCTGGGTTAGAAGAATCAAATAAATCAAGAAAGGAGCGTCTTCTCAGGTTCAGTGGGGTAAAACTTGTTGTAAAAACCGAACCTTTTATCGTTAAAAACGATTCGATTGGCACATAGATCGAGATGTCAATTTAATGACAAAAATATTAAAACTGCCATATTCCAATACTTTTCGACATGATATTTAAAATTTGGCTGTTTGCCCAAACACGTAACTATTCCTTCAAGTCTGAGAATATTTGGCTATAATGTAGGATTTCAAGTCAAGCAAGCTAAGAAAGCGTAACACCTAGATTTCGTCATAAAACTAACGATGTGTAGTTTGTATGTTTTCTGAACAATTTATAAAAATTAATCTATTACTCACCGCAGTAATTTTTACTGAATAACAAAAAACCTGCTGTTTTGAAGGCTTTTAGCCATACGGCGTGAAAAAACTAGTCAATTTAGAGACTAATGTCGAATATTTATTTTATTATTGAGAATTTTTGTGATATACAACTACATTTGTGCGCCATTAATGTTACAATATTTACTTCATATTTCTTACAGACGCTGAAAAAAATAAAATAAAATTCGAATATGGTTTCAAGTATGACTAGGGAAATATATCTCTCGAACTACCTTAAAGAGAAGAGGTTTAAGGGCATAGGAGGGTGTAGCTGGCTGGATGCAAGGGTAGCTGGGCGAGTAGCGAGTCGGTCTGGCAGGCTCTGTAGTGGTGAGACGTGGGGAGAGAGGGGTGGTTTTATTCCTAATGGAAATCCCGCCGTCTGCCGGGAATCGATCGGCTCGTCCTTGCCCGTCCTTTGGATTCGATTTTGAAGGGATACGAGAGGTTAGGGGGGTGGGAAGGTTTTTGGAGAAGGACTGGGAAAAGGTTTTTTTTTTTTAAGGGGAGGATGGGTTCATACTGAAGCAGATTCCTGCCCAGGGTAAGGGTTGAGTGGCTGACGAGTGTGCTGGGAAGAGTGTGGGAACGAGTTAATTTGTTTCCATCGAATAAACATGTTATGCCTCGGTCGGTAGAAAAATTGGGTATAGAGTGGGCGAGCGATTCGCGTGAACCTGTGGGCCCCAGTGACGTTGGACCCGTCGTTCGGAGGGAAAGTATGAATAAGTGAGGGCCCGTTCTAATTTTTTTATTTTACTTTGGAGGCTTCAACGGTTTGCATTATGGAGTGCTTTGAATGGCGTCGTTCGCGGGAATACTTTTCCCCACTCTATTCTATTCCTGCCGTGGTTTCTTCCCTCTTTTCGATCTGTTCGGGCGTGTTTTTTTGCGGCTCAATGAGTAGGAAGCAATCCATTAGCATCAATGACTATAGGTCAGAGGAAGACTATTTTAAAAGTACTTTCTTTTTTAAGCACACGCTCCGAATAGTAATCCTATAGTTTATGCAGCTATTGCTTCAACCTAAATAATTTCGAGTTAAAATGTACGTACATACATGCCTATCACGCGGTTCCCTTTAAGGCACTGTCAACAATTTTTACCATTTTTGAGTTAAAGTTAACGTTAAATTAAAGTTAAAATATACTTAATTTATTAGTTATAAAGGAATTTACGTGTGATAAGTTAAATCGAAGTCCAAAATGTTGGAGTAGATGAAAGTTTAATTTAAAACCTGCATAGCTGACTCCGCTTTAATAATTTCCTCCATACTGCCCTAATCTTTGCATTCATACCTCTTTCGCTTCAGTTCCACTCGTACATTACTTCATACACGCCCTCCCGTTTTTAAGATTCCAAATATTCCTTCTCTTAAGAGTATCTTCCGCCACATACACCAAAGACTTTCTCGGTCTATCCCTTCTCCTCACACCATTCACTCCTCTGTCATAAACCTGCCTCTTTATTCGATTCCCATTCATTATCTCCAGAATGGAAGAGTTGAAATGTAAGGCATTATATCCATATTATATTGAACACGCCGAGTTGTCACTTTTTAAAACTGTTTCCTGGGTTAGTTAATTTCATAGGAATATCTTCTATACCGACCCAGGGTTTTAACTATTGTTTTGAGAGTGGCATCTGTTTTGGCAAGCTCTGATTGGTGAAAATTCATGATCAAAAATAAATAAAATATTTATGTTTCATAGATTAATTTGATCTACGACCGGTTTCATCTAATTGGTGACAGTATCAAGAGCAGTGTCGCAATATCATGTTATATGTTTACTTTCCCCTTCCAAGGAACTATATGTGCAAAATGGCTTAACTATTCTTTACCTGATGATGTCACCTACGTGGTAAAACCGGTGGGACATTAAATTATTCTGTGAAAACGTGAATAGTTTATTTATTTAGTAATTTTCAGAATTATTTAACTGTCGAAACTCTGGGTTCTTGCAATAAATATTGCCATGGAAGGTACATAGATATTTCTGATGAATTAATCTCGGGCCGGGGAAGTCTGAAATCTTTCGTACTTAGAAATTGCATCGCTTGGGTGATAATGGGGATATAATCATATTATCGACCTTAGATTTCAACTATTTATTCATTCTCAGAGTTGAAGCATTTTATCGGAACGATATGTATTCCCACGAAATTTTCTACGTTTGCTTATATTTTGTTCCATTACTTTTAGCTCTTTCTTACTCTAAAACAAATCAGCTTCTTCTGCTGAGCAGAGCAACTGTACCCATCAGTTATATATATATATATATATATATATATATATATATATATATATATATATATATATATATATATGTCATCTGCTGCGACTGAAATTTATCCTGAAAATGATATACTTCAGTCTACCTTGCGAATAATACCTGCCATTTTTATATCTATAACGAAAATTTAAAGATGTTTACATGTACCTTTTACTGAGCAATGAACGACAAATCGCAAATAGACAGTGACAATACCAATGTTATACTCGTTAATGCATTTCACTTCGCCTTCATCAGAGAATATTAGATAGTCATTAGTGGTGAATAGAGCCCCAGTAATATAATATATTGACCATAATTTTTGAATGATTGGTTTCAAATTGAGATGGCAATCGATGTCAATTTTATTGGTATTAATTTTTAGGGCTATTGATTGGGGAGATGAAAAAGTGTGGAACTGGCTTCATAAGAATTGGGCAACTGTACGTCATTATTCTTTGAAATTTTCGCGGTATGCGACTGTGGTTTTTTATTGACTGGGTAGTAATAAATTGATATCACATAAGTGACGCATGTTTCAGCAATCTCGTATTTAACATTATAAAATCTAGAATAACCGTGGTCATCTTGAAACCTACCCACAAGTTCCATGGAGCGATTTTTGGCAAATAGACGGTAGTATGTATCAGGTGCTTGCAATAATTTCGGCGTTCAGAATAATTTCGGTGTGACATCGTCTATGTATGTTATTATTATCTTCTGCCATATCGTCTGGATGAATTATTAATTCTCTTGCGAGGAAATTATCTATGCACACATCATATGATTGATTCCTTCCCGCTCGAATAATTATGACAGATTTTGCGCATTTGCTAATGCCCTGAGTATAAACAATCTAGTGCATGGCTAAAGTATGCACTTTCGTGGTGCGGGGTATGAAAATTGCTTTTGAGGTTGACTATTGGCAAATAACATATCCCAGAAACTTTCTGCGAATCATAACCTTTCTAGGAATTATCTCAAGTATGGGCTGGGGTTCTGGTTTCCACATCAAGGAACCTGATATTTTTATGAAAGGAAGGATTGATTTTTTAATGTGTTGGTATTCTCACTTGCTACTTGAGTTCACTTACAGCTTTTAAGCGCTTCACGCCTCCTTGACAGATTGGGCGTTGAACCGTGTCACTGATTCATTAGCCTCTTTTCTCTTATAGTAGCTTGTTCCGACGACATGCTTCCTGCCACTTTTAATCCTTACTGTCCACTTTTGGCAACAAAAAAACGTAAAGAGATGAAGCAAATGCGTTAAGTTATGAAAATACTACTTGCTTCCAGAAAAGGAAGACTTTCATCAAAACATTGAAATATCTTTGGGTTTTAAGCTAACTTTAACTTTTCAGTTTTGGATGAAGTATTAAGGCCGCTTTACACGGCGATTGATCTTGCGCATGATCATTCGAGCATTAATTCGCGAATTAATTTCTATTATGACCTGAAAAGTTCCCGTTTTACACGGCGAATTAATTCAGTGAATTTTCTGCGCAGACTGAATTCGCAGTGGTAGATCTATCGATTGTATATATCGATTACGGGAGATTTCCGACCAATATAGCTGTTTCGACAGACGGAGCACATGGAGTTTCGTTTAGATCATGAATATTATAGATACCTACTTGGATATTCGTTTACATTATTATTAGGTTTAGATATTCGTTTACATTATTCACTTAAACACTGAGTAACTGCAAAAGTTTAGTGAGTGACGTTATGCTATAGAAGATGGACCGTGATGAGACAATTTTAGCGACCGCTGCTGCAGTGTTCATTAAGGCCGTTTTACACGATGAAAGATTTTGTACAAACGTGTGTACGTGAGATTGTAGGTTTGTCTCAACGAAATTAGAACAGGTTCTATTTTCCTTCAGGGATTGAGACATTCGCACAAGCGTTCATACAATTTGCCGTTTTACACGATACATTTTGCCTCATGCATGAGTTCACGGAAGAGTCTGTACAGACAAACGTACCGTGTAAAACGGCCTTGCGGCAAGTTTTGTCTCACAAAACATCCACGATAGGTTTAGGCCTATTTCACACCAGCCAAAACGTATGCTTTGCGTACTGCCTACAGTGTTCTTTTAATAATTTGCAATGAAATATGGCTATAGGTTCCATCAGTATTTTATAACAAGGGTTTAATTCTGCGAATTGAAGTGAATTCACTATCAAAACAACGAAGATGGTCACCCGATATTAATATCACGGTGACATCAAAATGAAATTATTGCTGTATAAAATGTCATGTGGTGCTTGCAGCAGCTCTTATTACGATCTGGACGAAATGTTTTAACTCTTTAAACGTTTTGAAAAACGCAGTTCTTTGGATTATGAATTCATAACGATATGTTAAAAAATGTTTGCGATGCGAACGTAGGAAAACGATCAAAAAATGTCCCCCAATTAGGGGATTCGTAGCGGCTGTTGCCACTCGCTCTTCCCGTTGGGAGTGGGACACGCTATCCACTCATCCATCGATGAATTGTTAAGGGTAGAGCAATTTTTCAAATATATACCTGATATATTCAGTCGGCGGTGAGGGGTGAATGATATACTGTGAATACAAGTATGATTATTTCAATAAGCAGGTCCAAAGAGAGATCATTGTACTAAGATCTGTTCTGCATTTGGCAGTATCTCCCATAGTCTTTAGCCTAAAACTTTGATGAAAGCTATATATGATATCGTTGATATCATTACGAACATTTTTCTGCCGTCCATCCTGAAGTCAAAATAGGGCCAGATATGTTGTACTCGTTGTACTGCAGCCCTGAATAAACAATTCAAGGTCTGGTCAGATCTATTTAGATTAATCCTATGAGATTTCGATGTTTTCATATTGCAAAACTCCCAAGATAGTTTTAACCAAATGACCATTCCACGTCTGCCTAAGTGTGTGCATTGCATCCTTCCTACAGAGATATTTATTTCCAAATACATTGATATGGCTTTCCTTGCCTTCATTATATGTTATTATGAGTTTGCTGTAGCGAAGTGAGGTGAATTCAATATCAAAACAACCAAGATAGACGTACTGCGCTCGTATCATGCGATCATTCACGGGATCATGCGATCAAAAATAGAACATGTTCTAATTTTGATCGCATGATCATGCGCATGACCAATAATTCGCCGAATTTTCCGTATTACACGAGGCATTAACGTCATGCGCATGATCATTCGAATGATCATTCGCAAGATCATTCGCCGTGTAAAACGGCCTTAAGACATAATTTGTCTTTATCTGATAAAAATACTTGTATTTATTCAATTTATGCAATTTGCGAAGTTAAGTTCTGTAGCTAAACGATAACTAAAACAACTGACTTTCACTCTGTTTTTTTAAATGTTTCCAGCGTGGTGACGTGCATGAAGGAACATTTTAGGATTTTCTCGCAGGAAGTTGATACAATTATAGTATTATTACAAGTTCATATTGTTTTTCGAAGAAAGGAAGCCTAGTTTACCGTTAAAATAGCTGATTGACCAAGGTGGTGGACTTCGATTCCGCGAAACTCCTCTAGATGGCCCCTCCGGTGTGATTCTACTTTATTGGACCTGAATGCCTCGGATGCTTTGTTGTTACTATTATTTCAGTTGACTCCCTAGTTATGTACTTATTAAGGAGCTTCCTCCGCGAGTCAAAGCAAAAAATGAATTCCACATTTTCGTTTGTATCGGTAAGTAAATACAACATTCACTGATGCGTTAGTTATTAAAAACAAGAATAACGATAATGGCATTAATATTAGATATAAAAATAGCATTAATCCAGATGTTGTGGCAGGCATTTCGGGTTGCGGCCGCGTTCATGTTTAAAATACAACAGTTTCGCCAGCTGTCCTGCTGGCATCTTCAGGTGAAGAAAGAAAGTAAATTTGAGACTTAACATAAATCCACATGTTGCACGCGCACTTGCATTGTAAGTAATTTCAATCTCAATTTGAGAATTAAATGGCGTAGAAAGGTGTGTTTTTTGTTTATATAAATCTATTGACCCAGTTTTTATGAGTGGCCAGAATGTGAATAACGTGAAAGATGAGTTAATTTACGGTGGAGCCTCCTTAATGATTATCTCGTTCGGTTTCAAACTCACCCACCCCTTCCGAATGATATTTTTCAGCGTGGATTCGGTCGTTAAAATGTCGAGGGAAGCCTTCGAAGGTTCGTGAAAGGGGTATCGCCCACCGGACTGGAAGTGGGGTTGACGCCAAACGCTCATGTCATCGATACTTTCTCACCTGTGGAAGGTTATTCTTTCGCCGATTTATCTCCGCGCACGTATTTTCTCGAAAACGGAGTCAAAACGCTCGTATGTAGCAGGCGATGAAAGTGCGTCTGGATGGTAACGTGTCGCTTGGAGACACCCAATTCCCAGAAGTGTCGAAGGATTGCAAGGAACATGCAAGGCGCCGTGAATCTTTCAATGTTTCCATCGTTTCCCCTTTCGTGTGTTGAGAAATTCAGAACAAGACGTTATTTTACATTATTGAGGTAACATTTTTAAATATGCAGCAAATATTCGGGACCATTCGGAGAAATGAGTTTGTCGAAAGAATATATTAATTTAAAAGAATATCCGAAGATGCACTAACTACGTAAGCATAGAGGAAGAGGAGTGTAGTGGTCGCGGCACATGGTGGCTGTTGCCTGCGCGTTGCGTGACGTCATTGAGGGAAAGGATCCCATGGAAGGGGTTAGCTTAGAAGCGGAAATGAGAGAACAGCGTGCAGGAGGCAACGCTGCCAACGTAACTGCATTTAACTTGAGAGTACGGGAAAGTATCAGCAGCTCGTTTCTCAACAATGTTTACGATCAAATCCGACGCTATATCAAAATACTCTAAAACTGTTCTAAATCCATCGGAGAAGCCAGTCTTAACAATTGAATTCACAGCCATAGAGAACTATAAAGTTGATATAAATAACAGATTGAGCATTTTGGAAGTTGGCTATGAACGTTAGCGACCTTGGGAACCCTAAAAGTCAAAAGCGGAGACTGTCCTATGTTCTATATGGTGTAATTAGGGACTAGATGGGTGTGGTCGCTAGAGTACCGACTCCCCATTCCGTTGGTTCTTTGCTGAGCCAATCGGAGTATCCCTTCTAAAAAACTGCTACTACCTTAATTCCCTGTGTGGGGACAGTTCGTAAGTAATTGACTCTTCCAATCAAAAGATCTTCTGTGAAACTGCCACAATGTTTGGCTACCACTAATTCTCTCTCGTCATAACCTGCCTCGTGTTGAACTGACTCCACCCTCCGTCGGGCGTGCTATACTGCAAGGATGATATTTTCTTACAGCGCACAGTGGTTCCAATAGCGAATCTAGCGGGACAAAAATATTTTTTCCTTTTAAACTAATAGGTCTTGTAGTGTAAGCATTAGGTACGGTCAAATCATAGAAATAGGCACAAAATGTTTTTTGGCGAAAGCTTTTTATGTATAAAAAAATAAATATAAATATGTTTTTTATTAAACTCTTGAAAACGACGAGTATTCGTTGAAACCGGAGAGGAAAAATAAAAACGTGTGGAAAACTACAAAGTTTATATCTTTCTAAACAAAAAAAGCTTGTTATGTGTTGGTTTTTAAGATAAAAATCAGTTTTTACTTTAACATTACATATAAAACAACATTCAGTTAATGTACATAAAAAATTGGACAATTTTTTGTCGTACTACACTTTCATTAATATTATTAGCTAAATGCAACATGAATAGACCCAAAAACACTGGATTTTAAAAGTACAATGAATTCTCTTGAAAGGTGAACTGTTTATTAACAGTCTCTACCATCATAATCATCGTCGTTACTCTCTTCATCCTCATTATCTGCCGACTCCACGTTTTCCCCTCCTCGTCTTCCCTTGGTTCGGGGATCATTGGTTCCTTGAGGAGCTGTCTGAATTCCACCGAGAGGGAATATTTGTGCTTCTGAACAAAAGTATCGGATGTGACAAAAAGCAGATTAAATCATGCATTCTGTCCTTCATCACCATGCATTCTGTCCTTCCTTGAGCATATTTTCACGTGATTTTTCCCGGTATTTCCTAATATGCTTATGCCTTACTTCTTGGGCCTTTTCAGAGAGCATGCGAATGTATCACTTTGGCCCCATGACTATGTTATGCACAGTGACAGGCACGTAATACGATGGATATGAGCTCATATATATTTCATTAGCTTTTTGTGCATACATTTGTAATTCATTGGTATTTATGGAGAAACCACAGGATAGTACCCGTAGAATAGTTCCAAATCTTTGGATTAGTTCTTTGTTAATTCCTGTTACAGCTGACGAAATGTCAGGATTCTGGAAAACCTGCATGCAGTATTGCCATCGTTGGAGGTACCATTTCCTCCGGGGTTGGTAGGTGAACAATTTGAGACCCATCTCCTATCTGAACCCTCTGCAAATATATTATTTTCTTTTGTTCACCGAAACCTTTTCTACGTTCCCTCACTATCTCCAAAATATCAATTTCCAAATATATAATTTTAAATACCTTATTATGGCGTGTACAAACGTTGTTTCTCCGGATATGCCCGGCGTCGTCCTGGTTTGTAAGTCACTTGCTCGCTGACCAATATGCCCCTAAGGATGGCCCTCGCTTGTTAACTTCAAGGGGCGTAAAAGGAATTATTCGTAAAAGGCGCAAGTATGCTGGAAGTTAATGTAACTCGGTGGACTTCTCTACGTAATACTGAAAGTTTTGCAATTCTATCTCAACATATATTTTTTTAAAGTCAATTTTAATATTTGTATGGGGAGAAAAAACGAGTTTGTAAAGACAGAGATAATACTATTTGAAATATGTATGTGTATGATTGTGTGAACACACTTTAAAATGCAATTTAACATGTAACATACTGACTCTACTGCAAAATGAATTGTAATATTTTTATGTTGTGGCTTCGCACCAGCCAGTTATATTTGTTAAATTTAAATTATGACAACTCCAACACAGGTTTTTTTTTACCTCAGGGGTGTCTGTTGTTCCGCAAAGCAATTGTAATCTTGTGTTTTTGTATTTATAAATGGTGGAATAAATACTACTACTACTAAATATAGGACCTTAAAGTGCTTGTATGTATACAAATAGCACTCTAAACATTGCCACGTGCCGTTAGCTAAAACATGCTGTTAGAATTTATAGTTTCTTTCGTTTAAACTTTCTTGTTGGTACTTTTTAGCACTAGCGGGTCAGACACCATCTAGATCTGGGCGGAGGGTCGGCAATCTCAACGCATAACTTTAAAACTGTGCAACATTGTTATAAATTATAGAATCCTTGCCAAAGCTATCAATCATGGTAAAGCAATCAGTTGACGATATAATTACATTTGGGGCGACCATTTTTTCGGAAGTAACAAAAATGACTTGTGTCCCGCTAGATTAGCGATTGAAACCACTGTGCAGCGTGTCGAAACGAGAGGGGACTTGTGACATTGGCTAACCTTCCTGTTCGCCTCTTTGGAATGCCTGTCTCCACATGCGGATGTCATTTATTGCATGAAATGTTTACACCGAGGTGGGTGGACATTTATGATCTCCATGGGATTGCGTTTCGTAGGGGAAGGAGATATCAAGCGTTCAGCATTGCTTGGATCGTAAAATTTAAGTGCACCGTTATTTCACGCGTTTGCTGTACCCATTCATATTATTACCTATTGATCATTCATTTCCAAGGTTTTCCCTTATGATTTTGTTGATGGAAAAGAAATTCTCTTCTCTGTTCAGGTCAAAGTGGAAATTCTTCCTTTCAAGACTGCTATTTTTATATCACATTTGAACCATGTTCTTTTCAGTGTGACAACGGTAATTAGCCATAGCAGAACTGTTGTTTCATGTCCTGAAAATATTTCGTTTTTTTTTAAATAAATATTTAAGGTGAGAATTTTTCAGAAAATGAAGCGGTAATCGGCAGAAAATGAAGCAGATAATGAAAGCATCTATTTTCTCTTAGATTTTACTAATATCAAATATCAGTGAACTATTGTATGTATTGCTGGCTAGTGTTAGTTTGATAGAAATCCTGCATCTGCATCCTAATCGGCTCAAATGCTTTAGAAAGTAATCTCCAAAAATTATTTTATCTGAATAAACGTTAGTTTTAATTATTCTATCGATTATTTTTCTGTACTTTGCGGATGTTATCAGTGATAAAAATTTTGTAAGGGGCGTACTTCAAGCGGCGGAGGAAAATTCAATATATCGTGAATTTTGACTTACGCATCTACGATTCGACTGATGTCAAGGGCTATAATAAGGTTACTAAATCGGTAAAGTTAGCTGGTTTCAATCGCTTCTCGTGCACCACAAGTTTTAGAAAAAAACAGGTAACATTGCATTGGTAATGCCGTTGCCCGAGACTAAATTTCTAAGACAAATTTTCCCAAAAATTCATTTCAAAGAGAGTGATATTTTTTCCGACATGGATATTTGAAAATTGGAAAAAAGACCCGATGAGCGAGGGTCTGGGGATCTAATGCGGCAGCCGAAGTGGCAGTGCCAACTTAAAGGAAGAAAGTCTGCGCAATGTCGCAAACCAATTCCCCTCCCTGAAAACACTTCAACGTTGACACTAACACTGTGGCTGCCAGCTTAGCTCTCTTATACTCCCGCTGATTCGTTCTTATTTTCAAATTTTCAAAACTCCATTGCAGAAAAACTATCGTACCCTTGAAAAAATTTCCAAGAAGATTTAATCTTAGATTTTCACACTTTATCCAGCAACATAGACAATTACCTGTAAGTTTTTATTCGCTATATCGTCTGGCGTCTAGCAAGTAGGGTCTAAGCTGATGACGGGGACCTTGAATAAGGATTTAAAGAAGAAGCTGGCGAAGAGTTTAAGGTGGCTGGGTCGGTAATCGTGGGTCATTGAGTGCATATTTTGAATAACTTTTCAAGCAAGTCGAAAAAATATTCTTTTACCACGTTTCACTCAAGTACATCTGTTTACACGGTGGAAATCACCATACATTCAGTAAAGTAAATGATGCAAGAATTATATTTTAAATATTTCGCTCTAATTAAAGCATTGTTATGACTAGGGTTTTCGGCGCGGAATTCGAAATTTAAGCGAAAACTATATGGAAATATCTGTTTCTACTCGGCGTGATACCTTGGTATCTGTTACCAGCCATTATAATAATATGAAACTTATTATTTCGCTTTTATTTTTGATAACTTTTCAAGCAAGTCGAAAAAATATTCTTGTACCACGTTTCACTCAAGTACATCTGTTTACACGGTGGAAATCACCATACATTCAGTAAAGTAAATGATGCAAGAATTATATTTTAAATATTTCGCTCTAATTAAAGCATTGTTATGACTAGGGTTTTCGGCGCGGAATTCGAAATTTAAGCGAAAACTATATGGAAATATCTGTTTCTACTCGGCGTGATACCTTGGTATCTGTTACCAGCCATTATAATAATATGAAACTTATTATTTCGCGTTTAGGAGAAAATCTGTACATATGTAATCGAATTCTTTCAAAATATATGTATGTCATGAGTCATTAGACTTTGTGTTAAAATAGCGTGGAATTGCCGAGAAACGAAATTGGTTACACGCAGTTTTTTCATTTTTATTTATAGATATTACCACAGAGCAAGTATATGTATACTTACTCTATGATATTACTAATAAGAACACGTATGCAAAGTTTCACGCAAATCTCTACGTAAACGAAAATAGCTCCAACTTCCTTTAGAGGTTGGTGCAGAAGAGTGGACTCTTGGGGAAGGAAGACGAGAATGAACAGCGGGAAGTTTGAGAAGTGGGTGTGGAGGAGGATGGATCAAGTGCGGTAGACGGAAAGGGAGACTTGCAAGGAAGTGCTTGTTGTGGTGCGTGAGGAAAGGAAACTTTTCTTCCATTTGGTTCTTCATGCCAAAAAAGTGTCCACTTTTAGTTTAACGGCTAATGAGAATGAGCCACTCAGAAAGCAGAGATGAAATGGCTTACCTTGAAAGGATTTAAACCTGTTCTACTTGAAGGAAAGCTTCTTGATGACCCACTGCGAGTCATGCTGTGTCTTTTGTTCCTGGCCGGCTAAAGGTGCAAACAGAAAGCTGCCTTCTCCTCCCTCTCTCATTAATTCCTTAAAGCCTTTAAGGCGTCTTGTCTATCCCTCCTTTCTTCGGACGGATATCCATGCCAAGCACAGGGGAGAAGGCGGTTTAGCACCTCGTCTTGTTCTCCGTGGGGCTAATGTGTCAAGTGACTTGGACGTATTTATTCAATCCTTCGAGGTCGAGTGAGAGCAGACTGCATTCGGTTGTCGAGCGGAGCAAATGAAATGCAAACACGAAGCGTGGCGTTACGCGGGCGACTGTCGGGTTACTCAACACTTTTGTTCCCCGAGGGGCCCGGCGAGTCCTTTTTAAACCGTCGTAAATCTTCCCCGGAAACGTCGTGATGTTTCGGCACAACAGAAAGGGGGGTAACAAAGAGTAATTTAATGCGATGGAAGTTAGCTATCAAGTCACATCCTAATGAGGTTGGCCTGAATTCTCCACATTTGAGCGTACAGAGCGAAGATCGGAAAGATTTGTTTTATAATTTTACTCCTGTCTCTATGCAGAAGGGAGTAAAATTCTACTTCTACTTAATACCCTTCAAGCCACCCCAAGGGTGCGTAGCAGGGTGTAAATTATCACCAACATGCACTACACCATACCCTAATAAGGTTAATGAAACCACGACTATTAATGCATTAGAAAAAAATCTGCAAAGTCTAGTCAACAGATGATATTTCACCAACATGCTCCTCTAATAGATAGGCCATCAATGTTAGAGAAACTATTTATGTTAACATAATTAGCAACTACATAAATGCAAGAGTTATACATGAAAAATTCCAGAGGTTCTGTTAATACTACGTTGCAGATTTAAAAACTGATAGTAGGGAGCAAATAAACTTATTAACTATACTACCTTGTAAAAAGTCTCACTGTCAGCTATAATGGTCTCTTGTCGTTCGCAGCAAAAATGACATTTTAAACCTGTCCTTTCTACGGTCTATTTACCTAATTTTATTTTCATTATCTAATATACAATGGTATGCTCGGTTTCGTAAAATGTTATTGACGCTGTCAGAAAAAAGATCGGCTTGAAACTTACATAATAGATTAAGTCTAAATTTTAACGGACGGTCTGGAAGCGATTCCCATCCCAGTTGTTGCAGACGGCTAGTAACTCTAACTAAGTTATAAATACGGCATTTAACGTATATTGTCGATCTTTGCTGCTCGCGTTCTAACTCGGTTTTCAATTATCACATAAAGGTAGAAATGGTGGCTATAGGCATTTGCAAAAAATGCGAAGTAAATGGGATATTTTTGATATTTGCGATATTAACGACTTTGTGCTACAAAAGTCTAGTTCCCCCTATAAAGGATTTCAAATTGGAATGGATCCGTCCAACGCACTTCTATTCCAAACTTCACTAATCGTACCGCTCGGAATTTATTTTCAACAGGGGGACAGGTTTTCTTATTACATTTCAGCATTAAAATCATATCGTTTGGGCGTAATCAGAGAGCATTTGTTTCGGTGGAGAAGATAAACCTGTATTACGCTCCAGCACGCTGGGTCGCGGACGAATACACAACGTTTATGTGCTACTGCGCTCCGGAAATAGGGACTTAATAGGTCCTCGTTTTAATGAAATAGCTTTGATTGAAACCCAATCTCACTTTCTGGATTTAAAAGTATACATTTTTGATTTCTGAATAACCATTTCATTGGCTTGTGATCGGATAACCCAGTGCTGATCTCCGTTCACAAGCCACCTCATACAGATTAATAAACAGAAGCCACGAAATTTAGCATTAGAATTTATTTAGCTCAATCCAGTGGTATGCTTTTTGACACATTCATATTTTAAAATTGTTCGTACCATTATGTAATGCTTCCTACAATTCTCTACAAAACGCTATATTCATAATTTGTAAGTGCTTCAAAATGTTAAATATAGAAATCATAATGCTATATCATGAATTTATAAATGCTATAATTCACCATATCTATACATATTAATATTTGTCTCTTGGGTGTAGCATCCCTATCCCTTTTGGACTACAGCGTTTGATTCATTGCTAGACAATGTTTGAAAATTTACAATACGATTCATTTGTGAATAATCTTATGGATTTCACAATATACCTAAACCATTGTTACAAACTCTTCGGAATTCCACGATTAGATTCGTCGGTAAAAACTTGATGGAATTTTACGATAAAATAAAGCTTTTAAGATAATATGTATCGATCGAAACTTGTTGGGGTTTTACGATAGGAATTATGGTTCAAATTTTGTCGTTATATTACTATGAATTTTTCTTTGTGTGAGTCATTGGATAAATACAATGGAAATTGCTGGCACTTATAGTGCCAATGGTTTTTGGCGTATTTTTCGAAAGCATTTTCAACAGAGTAGCCTATTAAAAGAACTTGATTGAGAATCACAATCAACTCATAGCTTAAAATGTTGATTAGTTTATATAGTTTCGACTCTGATTCCTCTGAGGACGCTAAAACTATTTCAAACCCCGACGCAAGTACTACAGGCAGTTAAATAACAAGCATAAGATTTGGGGTTTTTACTGCCCAACAGCCTGGTATAAATTTTTCTTTTTTCCACAAACAATTAGATATTTTGTAGATGTAATTGAGACTGAATGGATAGGCTTTTTCGATTAGGAGCCTAGCCTTTTCCGTCTCGGGTTGTTTTTTTTAACTTTGTTAGTAACTGCCATGCTGTAAAGAATGTAACCCTCTCATTGCATTAAGTATACTAAAGCTACTATGCACATGTTAAAAACTACATAATTCATAAAACTTACCTGCATTCAACGTTTTACCTATATTTTAATGGAAGGAACACTATCAACCACGTCTTCTTGAGGGGATTTGCATCGTACTCTGTGAATGTAGCTAGGCCTTCTATTTCATTATCTCCACAATCCTGAATACATATTAATTGGCCTTCTACATAGTGTGTATCTACGATCAACGATGGAAGAACTCAAGCAAACATATTCTGACTCCTGAATGTTGAAAAATCCACCCAGGCTGGACTCGAACCCGCGCCCCTTGGATTAACAGGCAACGGACTTTACCCTGTTGACACCGGGGTGGACGAAATTAATTTAGCGAATTAAAGTGCAAACACATTTTAAACACATGGAATCATTTGAAGTTAAGTGTCTCCGGCCATTTATGGGCTGTACCTGAGTGGATTAAGAAATACACTCATAATAAAAGAGCTCGGTGTATAACCCATATAAATTCTATGCCCAAATAAAGCCCATTAACCCACACAAAGTGGGAGAATATAGAGAAAAATGGAAAGTGCATGTAATGCGTAAGCCTTGAGAGAGAATTCAACGAAAATCTGTGGAATACATGTCATCAGGAAAGAGAATTGCCGGAAGACCAAGAACCAGATGATGAAAATTTAGTCAGAAAATGTCTCAGAACCGAATCCTGGTGTGAAGAAGAAGAAATATTTTTAAATGAGTGATTTACTCATTTCCAACATATTCCTCTTTTTAAATTAGTAGCTTTAGTGTTACTATACTTTCATCTGCATCTAGATATTACCCTGCGAGGTTCCGCAGAGGTGTATGGCAGGGGGTACTACGACACAAGCCATAGAAGGAGAGGAAATAGGGATAAGGAGGTCGGAGAGGACAGAGGTGAATTGAATGTTAAAGATTTGTTTCAAGTTAATGTCACGCAGTTTTTTTTGTAATGGCTAACTGAGTGGAAAGAAGGAATTTTATACCTATCAGTTCAGCAGTGTATATGTACTCTTTGGTCATTCCCATCAGTACTAGAGCTATAGTGCCAGGTCAAATAATATCCTCCGTGTCGTACTGAAATTCACTTGATCTAACATTTTCAAGCAATCTAAACCCAGCTACCTTGTGAGTTGTTCGAGCTTTGAGTCTTGTTTGGCAGTTTATACCTAATGCGTGTGGTAACTCGCTTGAATATTCCTTCGTTACGAACTAGCGCGAATCGTGAACATGCTCTAATTTGCAGATCGACGCGGTGTAACGACGAAAGCGAAAACTGGCCGCCTGTAAAACTCCTAGCCTTGACTCGAGTCTAGTTCTCTTACCCAACCCCATCATTCAATATCTCATCGACAGTATTTTTCTTCCCATTAACGCTCGCATGTAGTACGAACCTACCTTGGGGGAAAATGAACGAGGCATTAATTTCGCACAGCATGTTTACGATGGCACTCCGGTGAGATAGGACTCCATTCTGAAAAACCACCCCGCAGGCAGTCCCGGGTCTTTTGGAACGCGAGGGAGGTAAAAGTGTTTATAAATGTGTTACCAACTGTGGCATTTTCACCCGGAGACTCCGGGTGAATCGATGTTTCTCCGGGCTCAGGAATTCAGAAAATCTTCTCCAGGCCAGTTTCAGGTGCGCGGCAACAAACTGTAAATAAGTATTCGAGTTACGCAGAAATTTCATCGGTTTTCCAGAATTCTCTCGGGGAATGTATATTTGCTAAAATAATTCCAATTTTTATTCGTTTTTTTCGAAGAAATAGGTGAAATCTCGGTCGAAATTTCTTTGTGATTTTACAGGGTTCATGATGGCAACACTTCAACATGAACAATCAATGACGTTATTTTTTTTTTAATAAATCGTCCGAAGTAATTTTTCCCTGTTCAAGAAAGGACCCGTCGGTGCATATTGCAACGTACCCGTATTCTATGATCCTAAAAAGAGACCAAAATAATATTTATTTAATGTTTATCCATAACTAACAAATGCCTTCTAAATCATCACTGGTCATTTAATCGTATGATTAGTTGACTGCCACACTCCATCCTTCCCTATCTAATGCTAGTTCGCTTATCCCTGGTAGTTCTCTTTATGTAGTTTCATCTTCATTTTGGTGTATTTATTTACTCCTCGCTGTTCCTCTTGGGACTTATCCCACTATTTTTCCTTCAATTATATTCCTCACTAGCCTATTGTGCCTCAGAGCGTTCCCAATTCATCAGGTTCTTCTTTTCTGCATGGGCTCTTTATTTTTTTTGTCAAGAGGAGAGAAATTTGAGGAAGTCGATTACTTCACCTACTTCGGAAGCACCATCACGTGAGATGGAAGAAGTAAAACGGATATCAAGCACAGAATAACCCTAGCTTCGAAAGCGTTTATGAGGAAAAGGAAACTACTGTGTTCAAAGAATATGAGATTACGAAGGGGATACAGTATGTGAAAACATTCTTGTGAAGCGTGGCACTCTCAATGGATCGGAAACATGGACCATCAAAAAAGCAGACTAGAAAATGTTAGAAGCATTCGAAACCTTGTGTTGGAGGTGGTTAATATAAATCAAATGGACGGATAAAATTTGGAAATGAATTACTCTACAGAAAAGTGGATGAGGAAAGGACAAAATGTCATCTTATGATATGCACTTAAATATTTATCGATTAAATTACCAACTTATGGCCAGCTGCTCGAATATTTACCTATGGAATCATTAGTTTTGAAAGCCATAAAGTTGTCGACCTCATGACTAAATTTCGGTTGTCGGAACTAGGTATCGCTTTCGCAACTTATCCCCTAATAGCCATTGCATCGGATTTTGGTCTACTCTTATTACGCCAAATAAAATATGTAAACGTTTATCCTATGCATGTACGTTACGAATGCATATTACTAATAGTCAACCTGAGTTACTAAACTCATCATTTGTCACGTAGTAACTCTTTTATAAAGTGATTAATATCCACTTGGTAAATCGCCCATCCGCCATTTTGATTACTTGTGGAATTCATAATTATTAAACTTCATCTCATTTGGCCGCATAATTTATGAGACCATTTATGAAACATACATTTATCAAATTTTTCTGCAACGCATACTAAACGAATGTCTTGACTAATAAATATCATAACTCTATTGGATACATATGTATTGTTTCTGAAATTGACCATAATCAATCTTATGCTGTAACAGCCGAAGCGTTTTTTTTTACAATTTTTATGTATTTCTATTTAAATAATAACCAAATTTACAAAAAAATTACAAATTCAAACTCATATAAAAGCAGTATCATATGAATCATGTAAAATGCACACTATTTCACATATCTTTCAATTTTACAACGTTATGGTCCGGCTAAGCCATTCGTGGCTTATCAGCAGGTGTCTTTTATAATTTATCAATAGTATTTTAATTTATCACTAGCAACATAATTTATGTGCATAACAACCATTCCTTTCGCAACAAAAGAATCAAAAGGTTGCCTATTCAGATGCTGCGGGTTGTAGACCAATAATCTCCGGCTCGAGAAGGTCTTACAGTTGGTAACCCTTGTGTGTACAGGCGTATACGTCCGCCCTGATGGTCCAACCCGTTACATTTTACGGAGGGGGGAAACTGCGTAATTATTCCTTTCGCCCAATCTCTGGCTGAATGTGGCGCCACCAATTAAGCTTCGTTATGGTTTTCCACCGTCCGGGGGTGGTTGGAGGGGCGGGTAGGGGGTGTGGCTCGTTGGTTTTCCGGGAGAAGTGAGGGGATTTTTTTGGAGAGGCTTGCAGGGTTGGGAGCAGGAAGCAGGGCTGGCTCGGATGAGGGTTTTGAGCAAAGAGGGAGGGTAAGGAAGAGTTGAGACTGTTTGAGAGGATGAGGTTAGCTGGGAACGAAAAAAAAGAGTAGTGGCTTCCGTTCCTTCTTTTATTCTCGAGTGATGGCGATGATGAAGGATTTAAAAGGGTTTCGCACAAGCTAGGAAAAAGATGAGTGCAGTTCGATGAAGGTTTAAATACATTGGAGGCTCTATCTAGATGATTTTGCATGCAAACATACCCATCGTGACGTTCAATTTCGGAGTAGGCTGAGTCTAGATAGTCAAATTTTTGGTGACAGACCTGTGAAACTAACACTGAATTAGCATAAATTCTTCTCGGGATGTCTACCGAGTTAAATTGGGGAAAAAGTAGCGTACTTTAATTCAACGACATTTACCCTGAAGGGGAAGGACGAGTCGTCCGTCGAAACGTCGGTACTTTTTGCCAATTTGACCCGGTGGGAATCCCGAAAAGAATTTACGCTAAGCATTCGCCGGGAAAGCATTAAATCTTTTTTCTTCCTCTCCATTATTAATTTCCTCCATAGTGCCCTATTCTGTCATACCTCATTTGCTTCTGTTTCCCTCAGTACATTGCTTGATACAAGCCCTTCTTCTTAAGACTTCTAATATTCCATTTACTTTGAGTATCTTCCACCACTTCCAAAGCACTTAGCGCGAAATCGAGGGATCCAGGTATGAATCTGGTCAAGGCGAAAGATTTATCCTCTGTGGAATATTGCTTGCACTTATGTGCACTTGCGGGTGATCCGTAACGGTAAATACCGTGGCTAGTCCCGGTATCCTCAAAATTGATCTTCCACCACATTCACCCATGACTTACTCGGTAAACCACTTCCTCTAACATAATTTACTCCACTATCGTAAATCTGTTTGTTAGTTATGCATAGTTATTTGACTCTCATCCATTTTACCAACATGGCGGAACCAACAGAGCATGTCCATTAGCGTAGCACTTATTTCGTATTCTTTCATTACCAACTCATATCATGTATACTTTATATGTATACTTTGTATACTTTTACATGTATACTTTCATACTCAACTCATATAAGTATGAGGTATTCCCGCTGTCCAAAACCACCATCTTGATTTGTCAACTTTTTTCACATTGAATTGATTTCTTCCAGCATAATTTCAGGTGTATACTAGTGCGAATAGTTTAGAAATCCGAAAATATATATCCATCATGCACTACATTATCAAGCTGGAAACCTCATTACGGGAAAAACACCTTGAAAGCCAGCGGTTTTCGTTATCAGTTTTGCAACAGAGAGCAACATACGGCGGCGTTTCCTATATTACCAAGCAACAATTGAGTAAATATCAGCTGCTTTGATTAACCTTTCCTTCCATCTTAAGGAATTTCGCGGCAGAGTAAGAAAATATGTCGATCCCAAACACAAATATGACCTCCGTCCGTTGAAAAAAGTTCGCGGCGAGTAAAAAGAAAACCATTCCTCTGTGGACCTCGTCAAAAAGGATAATTGCACTTTCGAATGTCTATGTACGCGACGGACAAAATTAGGGCAGTAGGCATTCAAATTAGCTGAAGGACGTAGTATTTTAAAAACTTCCAATGGGAAGTTTCCATTCACTCTAGTGCGCCAATCACTTCGCAACACTACATCGCACTTGCGCTTTCCATTCATTTCAGACCCTGAGCACTAGGCAGGAAATATTTAAAAAACAGTTAGGGAGCGTTTTCATGAAACCTATCAACCAAATTCTCGGTTTAGGGTTTGCAAAGAGAAGTTGCTCGAAGTTTATACTTTGAAGAATAAGAATAAATTTAATTGCTTTAAAATTTTACGGAAAAAGGAACATGCATGGAAAGAAGTATTGAGTGGCCTCTAAGTGTACCTGTTGCGTGGAAACCATACAATTAGGCACATACTAACATTGATAACGTTGTTAGAAAAAATATTTAAACTGAAAGATTATGAAAAATAACAAAAATATGGGTTGACAACATAAAAACAAAGCTTTTTTAAGAATAATACTTATGCTTCACCACCAATGCATACATTAATCTATATTTACTAGTACCCTTTACATATAGAAGTAAATACATTTCTATACAAAACAACTAGAAGATGATGCCCGTTGAATTTAAACGGGAAGATGGAAAAAATAAAATTGTTATACCGGATTAAATTATTCCTCCCAAAATGCATATACTATGCAGCGGTCACCAATGGACACACATGGAGATGTTGAGATGAAAAATACCCTAGCTGAAATATCGCTGTAATTTCGTTATTTTGGTCATTTCACCTTAGCCGTAAGTGCCTCGGGCATAAGTTCCCATTTAAAGCCTTTGTTCAAGTAAATAAAAAAAGAATGCTAGCTAAATCAATAAAAATTTCAAATTTGTTGAAGCAGTGCAAAAATTTGCAGTTTCGGAGCCAAAAACTCAAATTTTAGGAAAAAAAACCGAAGGCTATTCGAAAATAGAATGTGGGGATAAAAAACTTTTCTTCTTCTCTCTTTTCTTTTCCTTCTTCGTTTGAAAAAGTTCTTTCATTCATCCAATACTACAAATTTCAAGTCTACATCATGACTGCAAGCAATTTAAAAAGAGCAAGAAAAATAAACCTCTGCATCGAAATCAATGCTTTTCTTATGCAAGTTAACTTTGGCTAAAAAAAGGTCCCACTCACAACAATGGCCACTGGGGCCATAGGGTCTTTCTAATACTGCCTGTTAATCCTTCTAGGTCCTAAGGAACATATGCGCCAAATTCTGGTCCAATCCGTCGAAGGATATGTAAGCAAACAGAATTTAATTTTATGGATAAAGATTACATCAAAATACATGAAGAATCATTTCCTATGTAATATAATTTTAACTACACAAAGGTAACAGAAAAAAGTTCTATGTCACCTATACACTATAACTAACTTTTATCCCCTCGCTAAAAATATATTTATATATTTTTTACACAATTGGAATGAAGGGAGCCCGGGGGGCGAAGCAGGTTGGAGTGGGAAGGATTGTGGAGGCAAGGAATGAAGTGCTATGGGAATGGAGAAGAATGAAAAGAAGATTGGTTCCCGTTCCCTGCAATCATTTTTCTGGAGTGGTTGCGGTGATGGAGGCTGTAAAGAATTTCGCTGGTTTCCTTCAACCTTGAAAAATATTCTACGAAGGGAGATGATGTGCTTAGATCAGCAGTACCGTACTTGTGGTATGTGTACCATATGGGGTGCGTGCTTGTCACCTTAAAGAGCACAGAGAAAATAGTATACTAATGTTAATATACATTGTAACCTGCAAGCCACTTCAAGTGTGTATGCTTCAAGTGTGTATGTAATGCTTACACTATATGCTATAAATGTTATGGAAACTGCGAATGTTGATGCATTAGCAAAACACTGCAAATAACTCTGAGAAGGTGAATTTTTATCTATGTTCTCGACTCTGTATGGTATCAGTGCAAAAGAAAATATGAGTAATTATACATGTCGCTACTTCCTTAGTGTACTACAAAGATACAAGAGACCTATAGGAAGCATACGAAAGTCTGTACTACTTAACAAATTAAGACAAGAGGGTTAGACAGTAAATAAAAAAATAGCTAAACTATCTATCGTAAAGCCTAATTATTATATCTTAAATGCAGCCATCGTGGTCCCTTATCGTTCGCGGAAAAAATTAAGTTTTAACCCTGTCCGTTTTGCGAAATACTTCCCTAATATTTCTCTATGCTATAATGTACTGTTGTATGTATAGCAGCGTAAAATGCTTTTGTCTTCCTCGGAAAATATTTCGGCTTGGAAATAACTTAAAATATTACATTCAAATGTTAACTGACCGACTGATAGCGATTCCCATCCTTGTTGTTTCAGTTGACTGTTTTTCGAATGTGCTTGATATAATGGGGGTTATGCTGAAGCGGTTCGAATGCGAATTACGCTGATAAATGCTCTCAAATCCTTTTCCCCAATGAGTTGTATGAATGCAGGATAACTTATGAGTATATCGATTTCAAATTCTGCGATCATCGCTGGATTATTTTCCGTCTGCTTACCGATTTCCGAATGGCTCTAGACTCCGTGGCGCTATGTAGGGTAACGTCCTCTCCCGGCAGTCCACGGTTGGAAAAGATTCAAGTTCTGCCAACGCGGGCAATTTGTATCACAATGTTTTTTTTTGGCTATTCAACGCTATTTAACGCAGCCTAGCAGCAAGTGACACATATTTCATAACAATTCGATTACATATGTACAGATTTTCTTCGAAAGAAAAAATAATATATTTCATGACATTATAATGTCTGCTAAACAAAATTCCTTTGCCTTGTAATAAGAACTTTGTCACCGTAAACCTATCTCATTTTGAAATTATGTTATAAATTGCCATTTCGCTACCACATTTCACTCATCTTGAAGCCATATACTTGAAGTCATGCAAAATATCTCACCTTGAAAGGTGCTTGTGCAAATCCCTTCAGCTCAGTTTTTGACAATTAAGACATCCTGTCTATCTATCCTAACTATCCTGCGTAGTAATGTACCAAGCATGGGAACCTGTTTTTGTAGACGTGAAATTTTTGGCATGTTTGACAATTTTTTTCTGGCGCACGAAAGGTCTCGAGGATTTGAAATTAATTATGTTCAAATGAGAAAATTTTCGCTAAATCTGTATTTGGAGATTTATTTTCCTGTAATTTTATAATTGGTTCTCAACAGTATCAGTTGTACATGAAGATTTTATTAACGCTACACGCACGAGCAAATATTTAGGTGCAACTTAACAATTACAACAATTATAAAGAACGTTTTTGTAGACGTGAAATAAATGGCATGTTCTGCGATTTTTCTGGCGCACGAAAAGTTTCGAGGATTTTAAATTATGCTGAAGTGAGAACCTGTACACTAAATCTGTATTTGGAGATTTATTTTCCAGCAAATTTATAATTGGTTTTCAACTCTATCAATTGTACCTAAAGATTTTATTAACACCACATGCTCGACCAAATATTTAGGTACAACTTAAAAATTACAAAAATTATGAAGTAGGTGAGATACCGGCTCGTGCCAGCTATAGGCGTAAGAACAAAGGGAGAAAATATTAGACGCGTAAACCAGCGCGGTTTGAAAACTACGAAGACCTGTATGAAAGCTGGATGCGGTTGATGGCAGGTGGTGAGGGAGATATGGAAGGGAGAAAGGGAAATGGAAGCTCTTCGTGGATGAATGACCGAGGGTTGTGGATGAGAGGGGAAAGGGCCTGGGATGGGTACGAGTAGGTACACGGATGTGGAGAGAATCCAGGCGTGGGCGCTGGATTTGTCCAGAATGGGGAAAAGGGTAGAGAGGGAGAAAGAGAGAGAGAGAGAGTAGGGTTGGAGAGTAGGTGGAGGACAGCCTCCTCCGGTTCACGTTCAAGGGGTGGAGGGCCCGGGGGTCGCCGGAGAAAGGGCATGTGGGAAAGGGCCCGGATCGAAGCTCCTCCCTACACATTCCTCACCCTACCCTACCAGTCGACCACGCCCCGCGAGAGATAAACCCCCCCCCTCCTTGGCACCCCCCACCATACACACCCCGCCCTTTCCGCGTGGCATCAAGACCGGCGGAAACCCCTTCCTTTCTCATACCCCACCCTTGGCACTCCCGAGCCACCATCACCGACGAGTTTCCTCAGGGTAGCGTTGTACATATCGAAAGAAATATCGAACAGAGGATATATATTGATAATATTAAAAGAATTTATATTCACATTCAGTCTGTCGAAGCTAAAATATGGAATACTAGTTAGTGGTGAGGCGCCTAAGGTGCCCGATGAATGATGCTGAATATTACAAACACTTTGATTTGTGGCTCCATCTAACTCGCATTGCTCCCCGGAATTAATGAGAGTATCACTTAAGAGAGTAGGAAATTGCGTGAAAATATTTTTATTGGAAGTTATCATGAAGAAAGCCCAATATCTAAAAAGGTAAGTGAAAAAATCTATGAAAAAAAAGGATAAAATATTTACCAAACCAGGACATCGAACCTTCCACTCCATAATCCACAATCTTACTACCAGTTTACCGCTTCCTTGACGGAGTAGGCAGTTCACAGGGTTTAAATGCGTTTTCGCGACTTGGCTCAATCTTACAGCGTTATAGAGTCAGTCAGTCAGTGATGTGCGTAATTATATGTTAGTATGTATAATATCAAATGCTATTAGCAGTGGGAATGACCGGATTAGTATAAAAATTAAGCATAAATGTAATTCATGTTGAATAAAACTGTAATCTTCCACAGATTTATTGAGATGGCATATCTTTTGAACATGGCATATTTAGATTGTTTCACCACACTGTGGAAAAATCATGTGGGAGGTTCTTCAGTTTAGGTCGTAGATATATAGCCCTTGACCGAATCAAGTGAGGGGAATGTTGGGAAACTTTATAATCTTCTACAGATTATTTTATAAAAAATTATATTTACAAGTATATAATGTATCAAGTTTTAGACAAAGGGTTTTATTCATCATGAATTTCTACAACTTTCAACTGGTGCAGCCTGAAGGAGTTATATTAATTCATCAATGAAATTTACGCTTAAAAAGGCACAACAGTATTAAAACTTCAGTTTGAGTTATCTATGCCAATTTTCAACAGCAACCATTAGACTAGGTAAATAAAACGCAATGCATGTTTTCATTTCATATTCTACTTAAAAGAAATAAACATGGTAGTGGCATGTTGTTGTGTAAAATTTTGATTTCATGCATTCTAATAAGAAACACCGAACAGCGTACCCACATACTTTATGATAATCATGTGAATGTTCCCAAAATCGTTCGACATGAATATTTTGTAAAATACTATTCAATAGGTATTATCAATTTTTCACTCGGAAAATATCGTGTATTCGATACATCGATATAGTTTTTGCATCTCTACCGCAGGTAAAGGGAGCGTGGGAGGTTTTTTTCGAGGAGGGTTTGAAAAGGGGATGATAAGGGGGCGGATGAGGAGAGGGAGGGGTCGGGGGGCGGGGGAAATGACGGAGCAGAACGGCCGCTGACGTCCGCGCTCCGGGAGCGGGAGAAATGAATGGGAGTGCCTCCTTCTCTATATTCCTCCACACACGATCTAACCACACATCCAACATTTCATCATCCACCACCATTACTCCCTATAACTCCATCTGAACTCGATCCATTCCAGTTTCTAGGCAAGTGGGCGTCGGAATTCTTGTGCCGTGTGTAGGATCCCTCGCTTTGAGCTATTAATTTCTCATTCATAGCACTACTATCAATGCTCTAGCATTCTCCTACCGGAGAAACTTTTTATAGAATGTAGGCGTTAATGAAATATTGATGAGGGAAAGTGGACCAAACCACGCTAATATAAGAAATCAGAATAATAAATCTAGTGGTTACTTATGAGATGGTTCACTTTTACGAGTATCGTGATAAGTATGTTATGTTTTTATAGTTAGCTTACAACAACATAATTATTTACATTTCATAGTGTAAATTAATGTTAATTAGTTATTTAATGTGCACATCATACAGTTTTGGCAAGCAAAATGCTTTTGTTGCACCCTTCAACCTATCAAAAATCCGGAGGGAGGTGTTCTTTCCCGGAGGGGCTGGTTATCGCAGCATTACATCTCCTTCACCCAAACCCTCCCAAGCAGCATTTATCATGATATTTATTTGGTCCATACTCTAGGTACCATGATATGTGCACGAAGTCCTTATTTGCACTCACCATTAGTGTTTATAAAAAAAACAGCATGACAGTTACATAAGACTCATCGTTAATAAACAATTCACCTCTGTCCTCCCCCCCCCTCCTTTTCCCAATTCCCTCCCCTTCCATGGCTGGTGTCCTTACACCACCCGGACACACCCCTCGGCGGCGGCTTGCGGGGTAGTATGTAGATCCCACAGTTCAACAATACATCACACTTGTACTTCCAATCATTCTGCTATATACAATAACTCGCAATTCATGTGCCATCAGACTTATGTTCATAAGGTTTCCAGTCACACCCACAGTCATCATTTTTCACTCATCAATACCAAGGATGAGTTTTGAACCGAATAACATAGCATGCTGTATGAGAAGACAATACAGGGCAGGTGTTACTACGCGTTATTACGCGTTACTACGCGTTACTACGCATACGTGCGAAGTGTGACTGTCAGATAATGTAGTATACCTGCGTCTATAACCTTTCTCAGAAAACGCTATCTCCTGCATAAACCTTTTTAGTCTCGGTTGAACATTACGTTCAAGTGGAATCGATATTCCTTGATTTTTAAAACGTATTCGACAAAAAGCTTCATAAAATTGATCGCGAAGTTTTATCCTATGAGATGGATAAAATTATCATCACCTGGATCAATCAGTTCTTAAAGGGACGCGAATAACAATTCATCATAGATGGAGCCATGTCCAATACCGCTGACGTCGAATCGGGTGTACCCCAAGGAAGTGTTATCGGTCCTCTTTTATTTCTCCTATGCATTAACAAAATCACTTCTTTAGTGAAATGTAAGCTTAGTCTATTTGCTGACGACACAGTAGTTCGATTGAAATGCGAGACATCTCGCTTGTAACGTCTCGTATGTTTGTTTTCTGCATATGAATTGGTATATCTTAGCATTCATGAATCAATAGTATCAGTAATACTTTTCAGTTATATTATCCTAACCCGTGTATAGCTTCCGCAATATTTCCTGATGCAGACCTACGGGGCATGAAGGGGAGGTAGAAGTGGAAGGCTTGAAGGGAAAGGACGGAGGGGAAGAGAAGAAGGTAACGAGAGAGAGAGAGTGGCGTAGGTGAACAAAACTACTTCGCGAGGAAGGCACGTGGCAAATACACGCGAGGCAAGTGGTTAAAATCACCCATCGCTCTAACTTTACATGATACGAGTCGAAATGGGATGGCATGTTGTGGAGAGTCATCCCACTTCTCTATGAGCTTGTGTTAGAACCAATTAAAAAGGCTTTCTGACCCTACACTAAACAAACTTCCTCCCCCGTTTCGCAGTATTTCGAAAGTTTCGTAGCCCATATCCCAAACTCGTCCTTTACGCAGCGCCAGGAACTTTTGCTAGAGCTATATCGCACGTTAGCATGTTCGCTTTCATAGCACTCTCCTAGTTTATGGTTTGGCTAGGAATAGTTCCCCTGATTGCTTTTTGGTCTGCGACTAGCGGCCGGGGGATCGTGAGGGGCTTAACTTTGACCTCGGACGAATATTGCATACCCGGTATGGAATCACCACTTGCCACACACCCTGAAGTTGGCTTTTTAAGATTTATAAGATGTAGATGCAAGGCAGAAATATTCCCCGAGTGGCGGAAGGTGAGCATTAAATTAATGAAAAGAACGTCAAAAACGAAGTCAGGTCAGTGAAGTCACACAAAGGTAAGAATGATTGAAGCAAAATTCAGTTTAGGTCAGTAATAAGGCATCCGTCGAAGTTCATATTTTTAGCAATATTAATTAATTAATTATGTTTATTTATGTATAATAATACTGTGTACTTCCCACTGCCAGTCATATCCATACTCAGTGCTTCACTTCTGTCGGCCGACCCGCGACGGCCACAACTTTATTTTGGGTTCATGGAGCGATTTCCCGGTTTTTCCCGACCAACTTTTTCGGTATATTCGGGAACGTGGACTTGCGAATATTCCCGGGATGGGCGGGAATTCATTCCGGCACGGTTAACAGATTTCACGGTCTGATAATCAATCCCGGCTTCTACACGACGTGAACTAAAAAAAAATTTCCGTCGCTCATTCTAAACGTTTCAGTATTTTTGATGCCTTTTATTATTCGAGAAATTAAAAAAGTAGGATAATTTTTTTCCTCTCATGGCAGGGATCTCGCCGGCAAAGCATCATTTGAAGGGCGATGACACTTCACTCGCTGGATCTTCACAGGTGTTGTTACAGCACGCGGAAATGATTTCGTGAGATTGGAAAGCCGTGTCGCGAATGCAAATGACTTCGTGATGCTTTGAATTGGTGTGAGATTTTTGTTACAATAAAAATTCTCCTTAATGGACGGCTGAGACCCACGTTTAACAGCTCTGTGCCGTTGACTCTTTGCTGGTAACACCAGACGATTATTAAAGGCGTATCCTCCCTTCACTAAACTAAAAAAATTGTATGATTCTTCTTTTTCTTCAACTATCTAACTTATCATCTATAAATTTAATTGTTTCAGGCTTGACTTCGTGGAAGTGATAGATATCCATTTTTAATAAAAAACTTTGTACTTTTCCACACTTTAAAGTGTGGAAAAGTACAAAGTTTTTTTTATTAAAAATGGTTATCATCTATATACTTTCATTACAGCGACTGTTCATTACCGTTAATTTCTGTATTATTGCTTCCACCACTCTTTCCTAGTTTCTTCAGATTTTCTCGATGAGAACAATAATTCGTCGAATGTCACCTTACAACGGCCTTGCTGTTTTATTTAGCGAAAATATCTGTCCTTCACCAAATGTTTTCTAGTTTTCGATTTTGTTCGAAACATGTTTTATTGAGCTGTCTTCCATTGGTATGTTTTCATGAGAACATTTTAGATGATTTCACTGGCCCTGGGTGCTTAGAATGCCAGCATTAGTTTAAAAAATGGACTAATGGAAGTAACAATTAAATGCCTTATGTAGTAAAGTAAGTAAGTTTTCTAGTCAAATCCTAAAATTATGGACTACTCTCCATTTTAAAATTGTGCCATCTGAGTTTGAAGCATAATATCTAAAAAAAATAGGGAAGATATTTCTGTCAATTGCTCATCAAATTAAAGCTTATTAATTTATGCGTAAATTTATAGTAATCACTTATTCTAAATACAGCTTTTGTTTAGCATTTTTACGTTAAGAACGGAAAAACTGCCTATTTTTCGAGCTCCCGAACGAATGCAGCGTATTTGGTGCTTTATTATGACGAAACTAGGAAAGTGGGCTAAATGTCCTGTTTAAACAATTATGCTAAAGTATTTTCAAGTTATCTTTTAATGCATACTCCAATAACTTTATCCGTTTAGCTACTATTATAAAATTTGTGGAATTACATTATCTTGGAAGAGTTCAAGTGTAGCGAAGGAAAAATACGCCCGGCGAATAGGCGACTAATTATTTTTTCATGGCAAATTTCACCCTCTTTGGTGTATATTAGAATAGGTATTTTGGTATAAGGTAGTTTCCCAGTCCTAATATTAGTACCTAACCGAAGTGTAAACGGCAATGATTTTTCCTCCAGAATCTATTAGGCACTACTAGTTTCCAAGCGTCTGCGTCATCAGCAGACACAATTTTGTAGTTGATGATGTCGCCGATGTGTTGAATCTTGTAGTAGGTACCTAATAAGTTGTGGTAGAAAATACATTGAAGTTTATACTTCACTGAGCTATGGATTTCCAAGATATTAAGTCTGAAACCATCGAAGATAGCGCAGTTACTAAGGTTTGACATTGCCTATCCCGTGAGGGAATGGCGTGATGGGTATTTAAGTGCGTAGACCTACACTTCCTCAATGAAATGCATCTCCTCAATAATATTTCCTCCCTTCATTCATGCCCGTACGTTTTCCTCTACCTCAAACTCTGGCAACCTATCTGCGTCCTGTATCTTTCCTCGCCGACCCTCAACTCGTCTCCGCCGTTGGGCTTTCTGCCTCTTCACAGGGCTTTTCCCTCCTCTATAGTGAAAAGAACGAACCCTTTTTTGTATGCTTTCATCCCCCACTCTCTTACCCTTCCCGAGAGGGTATAAGTCGGAGAGATTTTTTCCCTTCCCCTTCGTGCAATCCCTGCCATTCACCCCACCCTCACATTCTGAAGAGAGGGACACATACCCTGCCGTACTCCCCGCCCTCATCACATTCCAAGGAGAGGGGAAGGGGGTCTCCAATCCTTGCGAGATCAGCGCCACGCAATCCTTTTTTTCCCTTTTCGAGTAATAATGTCCTTTTGTTCCATCCCCCCGTTCTTCAACAATCTCCACACACCCTCCTACTCTCATCTCAGGACCCTCCCCCTCCCCCAACGCATATTACTTCAACCTTCATTCTCTCTCTTCAGCTCCGTGCCTCAATCCCTTGCCTCGAGGCTTTGTTTTCATCCTTCATTTCATCGCTCAAACAGATAAAAAAAAATAATATGAAGAAAAAATAAAATGGGTGGAGAAACTTCTCGACTCGACTTAAATGAAAAACAAGAGAGGCAGGGAACAAACAGTCTCCTTGTCCTGCTATCCTTCTTTCTCTCTCTATATCTATCTTGGTCTCTCGCACACACAGACACTCCGACCTTCATTACCTAAATATAAATCGACTTTTACTTTCACTACTGTCTCTTTCTCCCGTCAGCAGACTCTGTAATTAAAAAGTCGGCTGGGGCATATATATTAATTAGCGATGGATGTTTGTGATTCGACTTTATGAAATTATTGGAAGAGATGAGCTGGAAGAGTACAAAGATATGGAGCAATTTTTTCATTTCAGTCCATTCGAGAGATCTTATCCTGGGGGCGAGATGAATCAACAAAAAAAGATGCTTATAATTTGGTTTCTCTTTGAAGTGTTTTTAATCAGTAATGCATTCATTGTATCGTAGTGAAATTGCGTGTGCTAGGAAAAGCGTGAGTGTAGCACAGTGGGTGTGGGGTATGCGAGAAGTGTTTGCTGTCGATATAGGATGGATCAGGTTAGGAATGAGTGGGTCATGAAATAATATGTAATTGATGTTCCGGTAATGGACGTTTTTGAAAGAAGAGCGCTTCGTAGGTTTGGTCGTGGGTGAAAGAATGGATGAGAGCCTAATAACGAAACGTATTTATAATGGGTGCCTGAATGGTGTTAGAGGAAGGGTCATCGGCGAATGTAGTGGAAGGGACTCATTAAGAGGAGGAATATTAGGAGTCATAAGAACTAGAGAGCGAGTATGCAGCGATGCTAGATTATGACATGAGAGGGAGGTTTGCAAGTGTGGATCAGAGTGGAGGACATTATTGAAGCTGCCAGTTTTCTGGGTGTAGCACCAAATTAATAAGCTCTTTTGACTGTAACAAGTTATGAAATCTCCAATGGCCGTGATAAATTGCCACCATTCGTCCAAATTACACTACAATTGCTGTGTTGGTTTGCGGGGGAAAAAACAATCCCACAGAAGTGACCAAACACAACCTCTCAACCAGAAAACCCTCCTGTGGTGTTTTACGGGAATGTTACTTCCTCGCCAGTGGCAACCACAGACACACACTCAACACAAATAGAGATCCTTCACTAGGGCTAATGGGACCCTGCTAAGGATGCCTGGGTTATATACACAAACACACTCTCAAGCACTCTATAAATCACTCACTCACACACTCAAACGGGCTCAACTTCTGGGAGAATCTAGCTCAAATGAGCGTTGTCAAAAAACGACACAAAAACAGAAAAAGTCGAGGGTGTGCGTCGGATACGCATATTTCGGCCACAAGGTGGCCCTCTTCAGCGAACTGAAGGGAGTAGTCACTTGCAACGCAAGGTTGTATGTCTACAACACAGTAATTGTTGTGTAATTTTGACGAGTGGTGCCAATTTATTACGGCCATTGGAGATTTTATAACTTGTTACTTTAAGAGGCGGTAGAGCTTAATTCTCTAGATCTTTTGACTGTGTCTTACCGGGAAGGAAGTATCTGGTGCTGTTGGAATATTTGGGAGGAGGCATCTCATCTATATGTCATTTGGTGTTAAAACTATATCTTCCGTGACACTCTCAAACTCTTGTGATTAGCTATTTTAAAGTAATCTTAGCCCAGCGTGTAGCGTCCATGTCCCTACCGGCTCCCAAACATAGTACTTCCATTTTATTTTTAGATTCTCTGTAAGCTTGTTGCAGTTTTTGATGAACCGCGGAATGACGATACTTTATCGGAGATGCTGATTTGGAGTTGTTAAAATTTTGTATAGCTTCGAGAAACGATACCCAGATGGAGCTCCCTGTTTTTACACAGCTGTGTATTCAGTTCACCATTTATTGCGCTAGTAAAATGCAGCATCATTAAAGTCTGACTCTACTGAAACAGACTGCCATTGGTTTTACAACAAGTTAAAGTATATCTGTTAAGAGTCTGCCCCATCATACATTCAAAATTGTCGTGATCATCCGCCTCCGTATCTGTAACATTTCACTGATTAGTAGTCTAGATTAGTACATTTATTTTGCTATTTTTTTCCTCTTCTATAATTTCCATCGCTTTCATTTAAGGCTGTATTAATGTTCCCGCCTTTATGCGTGATCCAACGATGGATAGATAGATGGTGAGGTAGATAGATAAATAGCTTTATTACGTGGGGCGATATTGAGACCCTCTTCCACCCCTTGTCGCGTGGTAGATCAAGGTACAAAAATTCGATTTAACCGTAAAATATAGACATAGAGTGCTGACGCATAAGAAAAGGATATTACTGGAGATGGTGACTTTTAACTTTTATATGTTATAGATTTAGCATTGTGAATATCAAGCAATTAGCAAGTTTCGCACTGGATAGCATTTACGAATTATTAATATAGCGTTCAGATCATCTATTATCTTCCCTCTTCCATTAATTTCTCATCTCAGATTCTCAACTTGTCCTTGTCGCCTAACCCCTTGTCGCGTGGTAGATCAAGGTACAAAAATTCGATTTAACCGTAAAATATAGGCATAGAGTGCTGACGCATAAGAAAAGGATATTACTGGAGATGGTGACTTTTAACTTTTATATGTTATAGATTTAGCATTGTGAATATCAAGCAATTAGCAAGTTTCGCACTGGATAGCATTTACGAATTATTAATATAGCGTTCAGATCATCTATTATCTTCCCTCTTCCATTAATTTCTCATCTCAGATTCTCAACTTGTCCTTGTCGCCTAACCCCTTGTCGCGTGGTAGATCAAGGTACAAAAATTCGATTTAACCGTAAAATATAGACATAGAGTGCTGACGCATAAGAAAAGGATATTACTGGAGATGGTGACTTTTAACTTTTATATGGTATAGATTTAGCATTGTGAATATCAAGCAATTAGCAAGTTTCGCACTGGATAGCATTTACGAATTATTAATATAGCGTTCAGATCATCTATTATCTTCCCTCTTCCATTAATTTCTCATCTCAGATTCTCAACTTGTCCTTGTCGCCTAACCCCTTGTCGCGTGGTAGATCAAGGTACAAAAATTCGATTTAACCGTAAAATATAGACATAGAGTGCTGACGCATAAGAAAAGGATATTACTGGAGATGGTGACTTTTAACTTTTATATGTTATAGATTTAGCATTGTGAATATCAAGCAATTAGCAAGTTTCGCACTGGATAGCATTTACGAATTATTAATATAGCGTTCAGATCATCTATTATCTTCCCTCTTCCATTAATTTCTCATCTCAGATTCTCAACTTGTCCTTGTCGCCTAACCCCTTGTCGCGTGGTAGATCAAGGTACAAAAATTCGATTTAACCGTAAAATATAGACATAGAGTGCTGACGCATAAGAAAAGGATATTACTGGAGATGGTGACTTTTAACTTTTATATGGTATAGATTTAGCATTGTGAATATCAAGCAATTAGCAAGTTTCGCACTGGATAGCATTTACGAATTATTAATATAGCGTTCAGATCATCTATTATCTTCCCTCTTCCATTAATTTCTCATCTCAGATTCTCAACTTGGCCATCACAGTCAAAATGTTTAATTTAAGTTGGAAATGGTTGGTTGGTTGCCCATGTCGAAAATAAAAATGCGTGGGGCACGGCCACCTGTGAACATATTTCGAGCTTATGTTTCGCACAAGGAGTTCCGCCGCCGTTAGGCACCGCATTGGGTGGTGGCGTAAAAAATTGGATGCCTTTCGAATTTTTTGGACCAACCTAATGTAGTGTTTTGTAACTTTTAATAATTTTCAAAAATTAATATGAATAATTTCAAATAATAAATAAATATTACAAACTTCATCATGCAATTTATTATGGCTAAGAGCAATGCTATACTAAGATTTAATGCTGATGCCAAATGTAAGGGTTCTTGTGCTTTACACCGTGTATGTTGTGTCTCGTCGTTGTACGACATCCTTTTTGCTGGTATCCTTAAAGCTATTTCCTTTTTGACGCAACGAAGAACTGTGATTTCCCTCGTTCCAGTGCTCTTTACAACATATAATTGTGAAGTGCAATTGGTCCGCGATTCCACTTGCTGTAGCATAATATTGGCTTGCCCACTCCACCAAAACAATCGCCCTCTGGTTATTCCCATTTGTTTTAGAAAAATGTCGACAATTATCATGTAAATCTGTCTTGCTGGTAGAAACATTAACGGAGCGGTACGACCAATTAAGTACGGAATAGAATAGTGTTGCATAATAATTCGACCATACTTGGGTTCAAATTTAAATGACATCCACAACAGGTGAAAGTAAAATTATTGTAAAATACTCGCATTTATTTCACAGAAATGGGCGATATAGCATTTATTTCGCTTTTATCGCAAATGCTAAAAATTCTATGTATTACCAAGTTTACAGAAAGATCAGTTCAGCAGAAATAGAAATATATTATTATATTTCTATTATAACGTGGATAACGTGGTTAATAACGTGGTTATTGTCAGTAGAAATACTTGCAATCAGTGAAGACACGTCTCCGCGTAGCCGATAGTCCCTTCACATTGTAACGGAGGAAGGATCCAGAGCCTTGGCAACGGTGGTTATTGACGGGAGACGAGGAATCAATAAGGGGATTCGGGAAATGGTGTGTTTGGGAACGACTTTTAATGTTACTGTGTGTACATTTTTAGGGAAATAAATATGTTAAAAGAGTTACGGAAATAAGAAGAATTGTTTTTGCACCCACGCACGTAACAACATAAAGGTTACACATTATAAATTAACATGATAGTTTATAAAATATGAAGCAGCATGATAGAGGTAAAAACCTTTGTGGGTAAAAAGTTATGTTGAGATTTACCTAATTATTCCCACAGTTTTCTGCAGTCTCGAAAAAATCTGTACACTCGCATCTACAATTTATCTCCAGCCGTTTGCGTTCATTCACCGGTGGGGTGGGCCAAGTCTCATTTCACGGTATATTCTAACCCAATTTCCACGCTTATCCTTTAAACAATATCGCACGGTGCATTTACCCATTAGTTTCCATCTCAATTAAGCTCCTGAATGCTTCTTGTTACATTTCCGGGAACTGTCTGCGCGGATAACTCGTTACCTTTTGGAGAAATATACAAAAAGAAGCTATATTAGTTCACTCGACCACCACCGCGGAAAGCGGCGCGGCGCCGCTAATAGGCCGTTTATCATGGAGAATTTCATAATTGTGGGTGTAGGAAATTTTCCGTACGTTTATATCCCGACCTCCGTCCAAAATCCAAAATCCAGGCACATTTTCTGCCACCATTTCCTGGACGATATTTTCAAAACCCTACCTTAAATCCCGTGCTTTTGGGAAAGGCAATTTCCTCTGCAGATATTTGTGTCTATATTTGTGTGTTAGTATGCGAGCCGTAATGGTATTTTCTGTAAAAAAATTTCTTGGATCTGAAGTCCAAGATTATTGAAAAATATTTATATCCTTCACATATTAGTAAGATGTCAGGGCAAACGAGATTGTGAAGATCATGCCGGAACACTGGCAGAAAACATTTCGATGCTGGTTCGGTGCTTTTTTATATATTTTTTTATTACACAAGCGAATACTTCAAAGTTTCCCTTGGATTTCCTAAGCATCCAGATCTTCAAAGTTCCCGGATTCAGACGTGCTGTCTCCACTCTAAACTTCTTGAGGATTGGGTTGGTGTTGCTGTTCCCGTCCCTTCTTTTCATTTATAATCGAGGCAAGAGTTTCCCAAATCACGGTCAGTCACGGGTAAAGCGCATATGACGGGTAAGCGCAATAACGGTGTACAAAATGACCATTTTTTAAGGAAAATTCTGAATTTTTGAATAAATATGATTTCAGAGTAGCATAGACGGTGGAATTTAAAATTATCGACGGTTAACATAGGGAATATTCTTTAGCCTGCGG